>BSWB01000006.1:111708241-121708241 GCA_033239125.1 Fagopyrum homotropicum
TTGGGAGCTGGAAGGTGAAGAGTCTGTGTCACCGCCCCTGCGTTGGCCTTAAGGCGCCCCTGCACCTTGACATCAGAAACGTCAGGAAGGCGAAAGGTCAGACGTTGAAGTGCATTAAAGATCCGCCCCTGCGGAGTTGTGTAGCCGCCCCAGCGGTTCTGAAGAAGATCAACCGATTCTGCCTAAACCGCCCCTGCGGTTCCTGAAGGCCGCCCCTGCGGTTTAACGCTATAAGCTTTACTCCGGCTGTTTACACCACCTTTATGGCATTTAAGGTGGCTGTTTTAGGCTGGCTATTTACTCCTAATTAAGTGTCTTTTGTAGTATAAATAGTCCATGGCTAATTGCTAGAATCATCCACGCTTTTCCTCACAAAATCCATTTTAGACTTGAGTTTTCCATTGTAATGAGTTGCTAACTTCCTTGCTACATTGGGTTGGTTTGAAGCTGCTTTGTTGCTTTGGTTGTAAGTTCTTTTTAATGTAAGTTTTTATTCAGTAATGCTTTGTGTTTCCTTGATCTCCATTGTTTAATTGCATGTTAACTATTACTACAAGAAAAGTTTTGGATGCCGGTTTCTTTTGGCCACACATTTTTCGAGATGCTTTTGCGTTTTGTAAAGTGTGTGATAGATGCCAAAGGGTAGGAAATCTTTCAAGGAGATATGAAATGCCCCAATCCTCTCTTATATTTTGTGAAATATTTGACGTTTGGGGAATTGATTTCATGGGGCCATTTCCTACGTCATTCGGGAACACATATATTTTGCTTGCGGTGGACTATGTTTCCAAGTGGGTGGAAGCAAAGGCCACCAAAACTGATGATTCAAAAGTGGTTGCAGCATTTCTTGAGGAAAATATATTTGCTAGATTTGGAATTCCGAAAGCCTTAATCAGTGATAGGGGTACCCATTTCTGCAACAAGACGATCACGGTTCTCCTTAAGAAGTACCATGTTCACCAATGAGTATCAACAGCCTATCATCCTCAAACAAACGGCCAAGCGGAGGTATCCAACCGGGAAATAAATACCACCCTTGAAAAGACGGTTTCTCCCAGGCGGAAGGATTGGAGTGCAAGGCCAAATGACGCCCTATGGGCATATCGGACATCATACAAAACTCCCATCGGAATGTCTCCTTTTAGGCTCGTGTTTGGGAAAGCTTGCCACCTACCGGTGGAGTTAGAGCACAAGGCTTGGTGGGCGGTAAGGAAGTGCAACATGAACATAGAAGAAGTGGGAGAATTCCGGAAGCTCCAATTGCAAGAGTTGGAGGAACTAAGGCTAGATGCATATGACCATGCTACCACATACAAAAAAAGACCAAAGCATGGCATGACCGGAACATCCTCCGGAAGGACTTCAAGGTAGACAATAAGATACTTCTCTTTCAATCCCGTTTGAAACTCTTTGCAGGTAAGCTGCGTTCAAGATGGACAGGGCCATTCATAGTAGCCGAAGTATACCCTCACAGGGCTTTGGATCTTTATGACCCGCAAACGCACAAGGTGTTTAAGGTGAACGGACAAAGGCTAAAGCTTTACCTTGAAGGAGTCAAGGACGATCCAATTGACGAGATGGTACTAGAGGAGGCACAATCAGAGAAGTAGAGATCTTACGTCGAGCCAATGACGTAAAACAAAAGCGCTTCTCGGGAGGCAACCCGAAGGAATAAGAAGAGGAGCTTCTGTCAAGAAATCTGCCCCTGTGGTTTAATATCCCGCCCCTGCGGTGACACTCAGGCCAGCACCGCCCCCGGCAATGGGCTTGCGCCTGCAACACGCCTGTTACCGCCCCTGCGGTGACATCCCCATACCCCTGTGGCGGCCATCCTTGACACAAATTCCCAACGCCGCCCCCGGCGCTGGGCCTGCGTGCTCCTCTCCCTTGTCGCCGCCCCTGCGGTATCAAACCCCCGCCCCTGCGGGTTTACCCAGAAAAGACAAAAAATAGGATCTCGAAAAAACGCCTATACCTACCACGCACCACCCACCAACCCTCCTCACCAAACACAACCACAACCCCTCGCATCTTCTCTCTCTAAGCTGCGCACGCCCTTGCGCCGTCAGAGAAACCACCCAACCACCCTCTCCGACGCCCCTGCGCCACCAACACCAAGGACGCACACCCCCAATGCCCTTGCGCCACCTGCCCTCGTGCCAAACGCCACCTCCCTTCAATTGCAACGATTCTCCACTCCTGCGCCACCTTCAATGTCGCCTGCACCAAAAATCACCACCGGAGCCACTCCAAGGCGCCACCACCTTCGAAGCATTCGAAAAAATCGCCTTCTGTTGTTCTCCCGCACCTGCGCCTGCAAGCATCCGCCCCTGCGCCTGCACAGCCGCCCCTGCGGAAAAACCAACAGAAAGGTCGATTATTTTCCTTTTTCCAAACATTCACTAATCCTTTGCTCGAATCTTTGCAAGAATGGAAGCCCCAAGGAAATACAAAATGACGGAAACGGAGAAGGACAGATATAGGATTCTGCAGCATCTAGTTGTGTATGCAACTCGATTGCTGCATATTCCGACCTTGGAGAAACTGGGCATGCTAGAGAGCATGCAAATGTTTTTGGCGAATGCTGGGCTCAGAGACTTCCTCCAGAAGAGTGCTCCGACATATCCGGAGCTCAACAGTTAATTTATCGCCACTTTTTCAATGCAGAAGAAAGATCACGTGTGTACCGGCCTCACCTTCAAGTTCAACAAGATGAAGTACATGCTTGACTACAATGATTTACGGGAGGCTTTTGGGGTGACTCTAAACCCTTCTGAGAACTGGTGGGATTCAGTGCCGGCCCCGGACCTATGTGAGTTTTGGCGAGCAGCTACCGGGTCGGAGTTCCATGCTGGGGGTGAGTACTCCAACAAACTCACTCACCCTAGTTTGAGGTTGATTTCCAAGATCCTCATGAGTGTCTTTTGTGGAAACAAAGAGGAAAACAAGGTCGCTCTCAAGGACCTCCCACTGCTCTACTCCTGCCTTCCACATAGCCAGCAGCTGATGGATTGGCCATCTCTCTTCCTCGCCGCTTTGAAGCGGATTAGGAGGAATGAGCCGAGGGATATTGTCGGCGGTGGGGTGATCTCTTTGATCGCCTCACAAGTGATGGACCTGTCCGAGTTAGAAGATGGGATGGAAGCTCCTCTCTACACTGAGGGGATGCTTAGGAGGTGCAAGCTCCTCCGGAGGGACGGGGAGAACCTGTTTTGGATCTCCCTTGCAGATGGGAGCCACCTCACCTACCTCCCCCGACCTTTAACACTAGGAGGTGAGCTCTCCGAGCTCGACATACCGGCAGATCCCTTCGTGCCGAGGAGGCCACTAGTGGCCATTGTAGAGAGGCATGCCGCCAGCTCCAGCCGGGCCCATCAGGAGGAGCACCTGCCCATCCCAGATGACGAGGAGATGCTCATAGCAACACTAGAGAAGGACCCGGCCCTTGCGAGCCTTCAGGCTGAGATGGCGGCCATGACGACTCAGCACCGGGCTTGGCAGTCCGACTACCAACGGACTATGCTGGAGCAGCAGCACAGCTGGCCGGACACTTTTGCCACCTCCATGACCTCACACTTCGACCAGAGGTAGGAGGCCTAGCACGCAGCCTAGCAGCAACAGCTGGAGGCTCAGCAGCTGGCTTGGCAGGCCAGTTTTGAGACCTCTTTTGGTCGCCGGATGACTGCCCAGTAGGACCGCATTGATGATATCTACCAGCGGCAGGAGCACTTCTTCCGCCACTTCCCTTACCCGCCGGAGGAGGGTCCTGGTGGTCCATCCGGACCACCCTAGTGAGGGGTACATTTCTTTCCCTTCTCCCACATTTATCTTTGACTCATTTTCACTTTGAGGACAAAGTGCACTTCAAGTATGGGGGAGGGATATATATCATTGCTTGTACAGTTCATTTAGTTGTTTTTTTTTTGCATTGGTTTTTGCATTGTTGAATTTAGTTTCATTTGAAAAGAAAAAAAGGAAAGAAAAAGCCAAAGAAGTGAAAAAAGGCATGAAAATCCTTGGATAAACCGAAAACCCGAAAGGGCGGTTTAGGTAAAAAGAAGGTAGTCCGACCAACCTTAGGTTGCTGCAAAATTGGACTCGAGGGATGTGAGTTTAAGTGAGAAAAGAAGAAGAGTGGCAAGGTGAAAACCCGAAAAGGCGCCTTGGCAAGATGAGCGACACCGAGTGTAGGTTTCCCTTCCGGCATTTTGGCGACATAAGAAGGGGAATCATAAAGAGGCTGTCCGGGTAGGCCACTCTTGGAGCGATAAGGATGGTAGTATTTCTTTTTCTCACATTTCCTCTCTTTTCCTTCTTTCTTTCTTGCTTTTTCTCTTGTTTTCCATTATTTTTCTTTCTTTCCCTTGCTTCCTGAGACCTTGAGTCTAATGGTTGTCATTTGTTTTACTCGGGACGAGTAAAAGGTCTAAGTATGGGGGATTTTGATAGGTGATGGAATCACTATCATTTAGGGTAGTTTTTAGAGTCTTTTTATTGCATTAGTGTCGGTTTATGCTACTAACTCTTTGGTCCAGAAGAAGAAGATCAAAAGATGCTAAGGAAGGAGTTATAAGCACTTAGGAGTGAAGATCGATCAAGAAGCAAAGCTTCTGCTGCCTTACCGTCCCTGCGGGTCCTTGCAGCCGCCCCTGCGGTGACTTGCCTTGACGAGACGAAGACCAGCTCCCCTGCGCCTCCCACTGCGCCCTGCCTGCGCCTCGCCTTGGGAGCTGGATGGTGAAGAGTCTGTGTCACCGCCCCTGCGTTGGCCTTAAGGCGCCCCTGCGCCTTGACATCAAAAACGTCAGGAAGGTGAAAGGTCAGACGTTGAAGTGCATTAAAGATCCGCCCCTGCGGAGTTGTGTAGCCGCCCCAGCGGTTCTGAAGAAGATCAACCGATTCTGCCTAAACCGCCCCTGCGGTTCTTGAAGGCCGCCCCTGCGGTTTAACGCCAAAAGCTTTACTCCGGATGTTTACACCACCTTTATGGCATTTAAGGTGGCTGTTTTAGGCCGGCTATTTACTCCTAATTAAGTGTCTTTTGTAGTATAAATAGTTCATGGCTGATTGCTAGAATCATCCATGCTTTTCCTCACAAAATCCATTTTAGACATGAGTTTTCCATTGTAATGAGTTGCTAACTCCCTTGCTACATTGGGTTGGTTTGAAGCTGCTTTGTTGCTTTGGTTGTAAGTTCTTTTTAATATAAGTTTTTATTCAGTATTGCTTTGTGTTTCCTTGATCTCCATTGTTTAATTGCATGTTAACTATTACTTGAGATTGATCACCTTAGGTTCTAAAGTGCATGTAAACAACTAGGATTAACAGGTTCGGGTCTTTAATCTAGTAGCAACTTTAAGTAATAACGGGTTGTAATTATTTAAAGAAAAGGAACACAAATATAAAGATAAGTTAAACGGTTTTAATCTTCTCTTTATATCCCTTAATCTTTGTTTGAATGTTGATAACGTGATTTATGACGTTAGTATAGGCATTCATTTAGATAGTTTTTCCCGTTATTCATGCACGGTTTGGCATTAGTTCATGACGTTTACGCTCATTTCGTGCATATTTCTAGAAAAGACGTCTACACGAGCTTTTGTCGGTTTTGTAGGTATTTCGGGGATCTTTTGGAAGTTAATCAATACATTCGAGGGTCAAGCCTCATGGTGGTGTACATCCAAGGCTTTGAAGGAACATAATTGGAGCAATGAAGGACACAAGGACCCTTATTGGTGCAAGCAATGGAACAACTCATGGCTAGACGATCATAACAAGCCTCTGTTGAAGAAAATCGACCCAACACTCAGGAAAATCGTCCGATTTATCTGTCTGGGTCGATTTTCTGGGCTTTGACAGCTTGAGCCACGTGTCCCATGATCTCTTTGTCCGGCCCTTGCTCTTGATGGAGAATATAAGTGGTCCTGCAAGCTGGGGCTGGGAGAGCTCTCCCACATTCTCTCACACACACCTCATTTCCATTGGAGATAGACTTGGAGAAGAGGAAAACTCTCTCATTTGGGGGAAGAAGAAGAACACGAAAACTTAGAGTGAAAGTGAGTTTTTGAGTGATTTTTAGAGATTTTGGTTCAAGAACTTTTGGAAGGATTGTTAGGAACGTTTTGGAACTTCTTTTGAAGGGTTGTAAGTCTTGCTTAAACAATATTCAGCTGAGATTTATTGTTTTTACTTGCTTATCTTTCATCATCTATCTATGAGAACCATGTATTCTTGTGTGATGATTTTGGATCTTGAAATGCATGTTATTGGCTAGTTTATTGTGATTCTGGAGTGATGGATTGATGGTTATGGCTTGGGTGATGATAGAATGGACTTGTATGTTAGTTTAGGATGATTCGTATGCACAAAACCTAACCCAAACAAGAAAATCGACCTGTTCATAGGTTAGATCGTCCGATTTATGCTATGATCCACCCGATTTTTCTCTCTGTTGCTCTTTAATTGATGAATCCGTGTGTTAGGATGTTAGTTTGTTGGAATCCTAGTGTTTATTAAGCATAATATAGCTTAGGGTCACCTAATGCTAACAACCTAAGTGAGGGAAGAGACCTACCCGGTGATTTCCGATCTTAGATACCTAAGATGATGAACTCTAGGTAGTAGTGAGCCTCATAAGCCGCTATTGGATTGAGTGTGCTAGGATTATTGCTTGAGATCTCCCTTTTCCGAGACTTACCTGGTAAGGAGAGGGTTGCACCTTAAGTAGAGTCCGGTTCGTGTAGAATTCCCTATCTTAACCCCTTGAGACCTACCTGGTAATAGGAGTTTGATGCGGGATTAGTGAAGCGAGAGACTTACCCGGTATATGCTTCCATTAGAGAAACACCCTTTCCCAACACCGCAGCTTTGTCCTTAGAATCTTTAGAAGCTTGAGCCCAATGCCATAACCGGAAATCTTGACCTCTAGAATCCATTTTTCTCTCTTTGATCACATATCTTGTGTTTGTGTTGCTTGTTTGTTTTGCTAGTTTTAGTTGGTAGTTTGATTTATTATCTTGCTTGATTTGTGATCTTTGCTTGATCACCACAAAAACCCAACCAAAAATATCATGATTTTCATTTCTTTATTTCTTTCTCTTTTCTTAGACTAGATTCGCACTATCTATGATCACTTGTTTGATTTGATTTCACCTTAGTCTTCGTGTTCGACCTCGGAATACTATCCTTGCTACAAAACGACCCATACATTGTGGGTTCGCTAGGAGTAGGAAATTATATCGAGTTTATAAATTGTAAGACTTTTGTGCTACACAATCTTAGCGTAACAAGTTTTTGGCGCCGTTGCCGGGGACTAGGTCTAGATTGAGTCATTTTTGTGATTGTTTATAGTGTAGATCTTTCTTGTTGCTTTTGATCTCGTTTGGTTTGTGTCTTTGCTTTTCAGGACATCTCTCACTCTTTAGGTGTATGTGAAGATCTCGTGGCAAGGATTTAGCTCCATTCGATCCCGAACCGGAGAAAACCCTTAGATCTAGATCCAAGAGCATTAGCAAGGGAAAAGAGATGGCCGGAAGAGATCTCCAAGCTGAGTTGGATGAGGCTTTAGAGCAAATTAGATTAAGAGATGAGCTCTTGGAGAATGAAAGGAGACTTGCCAATGAGAGGCAAGAAGCAACTAGGAGGGAGATTGAAGAGATTAGGCAAGCTCTTGTGCAAAGAGAGCTTAATCGTCAACAACCTCCACCTCCACCACAACCGCAGCCGGTGGTTAATATTCGGGTTGTGCCCATTGCTATTGAAGAGCCACAAACATTAGGGCAACGTATGGATCCGGCACAAAGAGCACACCGTCCGGGTGTGAACTTAGGAGATCCCGCAGCCCATGATTACGAGCTCCGCCCTCAAGTTTTACAAATGATCCGGCATAATCAATTTGGAGGGATGGAAGGAGAGTTTCCCCATCAACACTTGATGAACTATGAGATCTTGATGGAGACTCTTATACCGCCTAGATTGGAGAGCAACAAACTTAAGCTTAGGGTTTTCTCCTTCTCACTTAAGGATAAAGCCTTGGCTTGGTATCAATCTATTCCACAAGGGCGAGTGAGTACTTGGGAGGAGATGACAACCGAGTTCTTGACTAAGTTCTTCCCACCTTCCAAGACTACCGAACTAAGAGGGAAGATCAATGCCTTTGTAATGAAGGATAGAGAAAGCCTATTCAAGTCTTGTGAGAGGTTCAAAGACCTTCTCCTAGATTGTCCACACCATGGTATACCGAAAATTGAGCCATTGGAAATCTATTTTAAGGGACTTGATGAAGATAGACAATTCAAGCTTCAATCTCTTTCCGGTGGGACTTTCATGGAAAAGAATATGGATGAAGCTTGGGAATTTGTAGAGAAACAAGCTTTGGTGATTGAGAAGTACTCCCATAGGAAGAGTGATGGGAGGAAAGCAGGAGCATATGAGGTGAGTGAAGTCACCATGAGTAATTTCAAGCTTGATGCAATCAACAATGAACTTAAGTCTTTGAGGGAGTTATGTGCTACAACTTTGAAGAGTCAAGCAAGCACTCAAGTACAAGTGCAAGCAAACTTGTCTTCCAAGGAGAAAGATGTGAACTATATGGGAAGGGGCAATTACAACAACTATCAACGCCCAAGGAACTTCAACAACAACCGGCAATTCAACAATTACTGGCCTAACCATAACCATCCCGGGTTTTTCTATTCTAACGCGGATGGAGCCTTGAACCCTCCCGCTTCCACAAGCGCTACTCCACCGCCTAAAGCTTCACAAGAGCCTCCACCCGGATTTACTCAACCTCCAAAGGATAGAACCGAGATGATGTTTGAGCAATTGCTTGGAAGGTTGAGTGGTCTTGAGAGCACGGTGACTTCCATTTCTAAAGCTCAAAAGGTGTTGGAAGCACAAGTGTTCCAAAAGGCGGGTGAAGCTCATAGAGATCCGGGGAAGCTTCCCGGAAGAACCGAAGATAACCCAAGAGGCCAAGTGTTGGCTATTATAACAAGGAGTGGGCTGAGCATGAAGGACCCCTTACCCAAGGAGAATGCTAAGGGAAAGCAAGTAGTGGTAGAGAAAGAGCCATTGTAAGAAGATGGAGGCAAGAGCAAGGATGATGAGCCATCATATGTGGCACCACCTCCATACAAGCCACCACTACCATTCCCACAATCACGAGCAAGAGCTCGTTTGGACAAACACTTCGGTAAATTCCTTGAACTTATGTCTAAATTGCATATTAACATTCCGTTCATGGATGCTATTCTAGGTATGTCGGCATATGGCAAATTCTTGAAGGAAATACTCTCCAACAAGAGGAAGTTGGAGGAGTATGGAGAAGTGAGGATGACAAAGAGGTCCTCGGAGTTGATTCAAACTATGAAGGAGGAGATGTCTCCTAAGCTAAGAGATCCGGGATCCTTTTGTGTGCCAATTGGAGTGGGAGAAGTGAAGTATGACGCCCTATGTGATCTTGGGGCAAGTGTAAGCATCATCCCGCTTGCACTTTGCAACAAGGTTGGGCTAGGAGAGCCAAAGCCGGTCAAGATGACCCTTTACATGGCAGACCGTTCAATCACTCACCCGGTTGGAATCTTGGAAGACATACCGGTGCAACTAGGGAAGTTCTATGTGCCCATAGACTTCGTTGTTTTGGACATCCCGGCGGACTACCCGGTTCCTATCATCTTGGGGAGACCTTTCCTAGCTACTTCCGGATGTTTGGTGGATTGCAAAAATGGAATTCTCTCTTTCAACATTGGAGAAGAGAACATCAAGTTTAATTTGTCCACAATGGTGAAGGGGCCAGCCCTAGGTGAAGATGTCTTCAACATTGTTGAGGAAGAGGAGTCTAGAGAAGTTGTGAGCTCAATCTTGCTCAAGGATCCACTTGAGAAGGTTCTTAGCTCGAGTTTGATGGAGGAAGGAGTTGAGGAGAGTAGCAATGAAGTGATCAAGGCCTTGAATGCATTGGATGAGCTACCAAGTGTTAGATTTGAAGTATTAAAAGAAGGGACAAATACCTGTAGAAAAATCGGACAAAGGGGGCAAAAACCGGCCGATTTTTGCATAAATCCTGAATTTTCATCCGATTTTGCAAATGCCGTAGCTGAAATCGACCCCCAGATCGTCCGATTTTCTTCACAGGGGCGATTTTCCTGAGTCTTTTGAGCATCATCCAAGTGTTTGTGAGCAATCATCAAGGGACTTAGGTGAGGCTTACATGGCTTTGGAATCATCTCAACCTACATTGTATGGATCATCTCCAACCGATAAAGGTCCTCCTAAACTTGATCTAAAACCTCTTCCTTCTCATTTAAAGTATGCTTTCCTTGGTTCAAATTCTACTTATCCGGTGATTGTGAATGCTTCTTTGAATGATGATGAGCTTAATAGATTGTTGACTGAATTGAAACTGCATAGAAAGGCAATTGGATACACCATTGATGACCTTGTTGGCATTAAGCCCTCTTTGTGCATGCATAAGATATTAATGGAAGATGACCATAAACCCTCTATTGAACATCAAAGAAGATTGAATCCTATAATGAAAGAGGTAGTCAAGAAAGAGATCATTAAGTTGCTAGATGCGGGAATCATCTACCCGATTTTGGATAGTAAATGGGTTAGTCCCGTACATGTGGTTCCTAAGAAGGGTGGTATGACCGTAGTAACTAATGAGAATAATGAACTAATCCCAACTAGAACGGTTACGGGATGGAGGATGTGTATAGACTATAGAGAACTAAATGTGGCCTCTAGGAAAGATCACTTCCCTCTTCCTTTCATTGACCAAATGCTAGAGAGATTAGCTCAACATTCCCATTTTTGTTACTTAGATGGCTATAGTGGATTCTTCCAAATCCCTATCCACCCCGATGACCAAGAGAAAACTACATTTACATGTCCTTGGGGTACATTTGCATATAGGAGAATGCCATTTGGGTTGTGTAATGCACCAGCCACCTTCCAAAGGTGTATGATGGCTATATTTTCTGAATATATTGAAAACATCATGGAAGTGTTTATGGATGATTTCTCTATTTATGGATCTTCATTTGATGATTGTTTAGCTAACTTGTCTTTGGTGCTTAAGAGATGTGAGGAGACAAATCTTGTCTTGAATTGGGAGAAATGCCACTTCATGGTACGTGAAGGCATTGTGTTGGGACACTTGGTGTCCAACCGTGGCATTGAGGTTGATAGGGCTAAGATAGAGACGATAGAGAATTTTCCACCACCTACCTCGGTGAAAGGGGTAAGGAGTTTTCTAGGGCATACCGGTTTTTACCGGAGATTCATTAATGATTTCTCTAAGATTTCTAAGCCTCTTACTGACCTACTAATGAAAGATGTTGAGTTTGTTTTCTCCAAGGATTTCCTTTAGGCTTTTTGTAGGTTGAAGGATGCTTTGATCACCGCCCCCATCATGCAACCTCCGGATTGGAGCTTACCATTTGAAGTGATGTGTGATGCAAGTGATGTGGCCGTTGGGGCTGTTTTAGGACAAAAGAAAGATGGGCGTACACATGCCATCTATTATGCTAGCAAGACGCTAGATGATGCCCAACTTAACTATGCGACAACCGAGAAGGAGTTGCTAGCGGTGGTGTATGCCTTTGAGAAGTTCCGGTCATATCTTGTTGGAGCAAAGGTCATTGTGTACACGGATCATGCTGCGATCCGTTACCTCCTCACAAAAAAAGATGCCAAGCCTCGCCTCATTCGGTGGATCCTTCTCCTTCAAGAGTTTGACTTGGAAATCCGGGATAAGAAAGGGTCCGAAAATTCTGTGGCAGATCACCTTAGTAGACTCCCACCATTGGAGCTTGAGAGAGACGACATCCCGATTCATGACTCATTCCGGGATGAGCAATTGCAAATGGTAGAGGAGTGCTTGTTTCAAGTGTCAAGGGGTAATGAGCCATGGTATGCCGATATTGTGAACTACCTTGTGTGTGAGGAGGTGCCACCCGGGTTATCCTATGCCCAAAGGAAGAAATTCTTCAAGGATGTGAGGCATTACTATTGAAGTGAACCTCTTTTGTTCAAGAGAGGGCCGGATGGAGTCTTTAGGAGATGCATACCGGAGGATGAGGTGGAGAATGTGATCCGGCATTGTCACTCCTTGCCATGTGGAGGCCATGCTAGCTCACACAAGACATGTGCTAAGGTGTTACAATCAGGTTTCTTTTGGCCAAGTTTGTTCAAGGATGTGCAGAATTTTGTAGTAGCATGTGATGCTTGCCAAAGGACGGGCAACATCTCAAGGAGGAACGAGATGCCTTTGAACAACATACAAGAGGTGGAGATATTTGATGTGTGGGGTGTGGACTTCATGGGACCATTCCCTTCTTCATGTGGCAACCTCTACATCCTATTGGCGGTGGACTATGTGTCGAGATGGGTGGAAGCAATCGCTTCCCCCACAAATGATGCCAAGGTTGTTGTGCGGTTCTTCAACCGAGTGATCTTTCCTAGGTTTGGGACACCAAGGGTGATCATAAGTGATGGAGGAAAGCACTTCACTAATAGGAACTTTGGGTCACTTTTGGCTAAGTATGGGGTGACTCATAAGGTGGCAACACCTTACCATCCTCAAACTAGTGGCCAAGTGGAGATCTCCAACCGGAAGATAAAAGGGATACTTGAGAAGACGGTTTCTAGAACAAGAAAGGATTGGGCTATGAAGCTCGATGATGCTTTGTGAGCTTATAGAACCGCTTTCAAGACACCGATTGGCACCACTCCCTACAAGCTAGTTTATGGCAAGTCTTGCCACCTTTCGGTGGAGATGGAGCATAGAGCATATTGGGCCATAAAGTGGATGAATTTTGACCTCAAGGAGGCCGGTGAGAAGAGGTTGCTAGACATGAACGCTCTTGAGGAGATCCGGTTGGATGCTTACGAAAATGCCCGGATTTACAAGGAGAGGACCAAGCATTGGCATGACAAGCGTCTCATTCCAAAGGAGTTGAGTGAGGGTGACTTAGTGCTTCTCTTCAACTCAAGGTTGCGGCTCTTCCCCGGAAAGCTCAAGTCAAGATGGACGGGCCCTTATGTTGTGAAGAAGATCTTTCCTCATGGAGCGGTGGAGATAGGAGGAGATCATTGTGGTAACTTTAAGGTGAATGGGCACCGTTTGAAGAAGTACATCCCGGAAGCCCCAGTGGAAGTGATTGCCCCACTTCACCTTGAGTGAAACGCACCTGAATTTGGTCAAGCTAATGACCTTAAAGAAGCGCTTAATGGAAGGCAACCCACTGGTACATATTTTTCCCTTTTATTTTTCTTGTTTTTGTTTGATCTTGCTCTTGGCGTGCTTTGTTTTTCTTTTGTGTTTTTGGGTGCTAGATCTTGTTGAATGTCATGTGTGATGAGATGTTGGAGGTCATGTGAAAACCTCATGGAACTACTGAAGGTACAAGATCCGAGCACATGGATGAGGAAGAAAGCACCCAGGAAAATCGGACTGATCTTGCACAAAATCGGCCGATTTTCCTAGGTAGATGGTCCGATTTTTCCTTCTGTCTAGGAAAGTGATGATCTCCGATCAAGCATGGGTGGAGCGGACGTGGAACTTGGACGGCTTACGGTGCCAAGCGCGGGTTCCGACACCATAATGAACATCAAGAGCTCTCTACCATCCTTGATCGATCATCCACCATCATCATTCGATATGAACCGAAATACCAAAGCATCACCAATATTACATTGTGAGGACTCTCTTTCACTTCTTTATATAGTTTGCACATTGGGGACAATGTGTTTCTAAGTATGGGGTGGGGTTTTCATAATCACTTGCATGATTAACATATAGGATAGTTTCTTTTAGTCACATGTTTCATTACGTCTTGCATTGTACATACATATTTCGAAAAATCCAAAAAAATCAGAAAATTTTAAAATTTTTTGGTGCTTCTAAGATTGGGAATGACCCTTATGATGAGATTGTCTTGTGAATTGGCTATGGATGGCCTTATGTGTTGAATAGATGAATGCATATGTGGACTTGAAGTACTTATCTTGAATCCCATGAATGATTTGTGATTATGATGTTTGTCTTGATTGGATTGAGGATTGAAAGTCGAAATTGCATGCTAGTTCTTGCACATCATTTAGGAGTGATTAAGGCAATTCATCTTTCTCTAGTTCTCATCTTGATCATGTTGTTTGAGCACCTCAATTGATGAAAAATTTGACCTCTTTTGACCCATCCGGGAATAGGAGCATGCTAGTATGTTGATGTGTGTGAAAAGCAAGTGTGGGGTGAAGTTGTTGATGAATGAATGATGTGAATGAAGTGCTGAATTTGTTGTGAAAAGTGTAGAAAAAATATAGGTTTGGGGACTTTGGTTTAAATGACGAGTAACTCGGCACCATTCACATAATCGGGTGTTTGTGCCTTGCCAAAGTCAAATAAACCGATAGTCCTAACGAGTTTTGGTATGTGTGCCTGGTGTGGATGCACCTCGAAAAATAAAAAAAACCCGAGGACGGCTAATCACCAAGGTTTCGGCTTTTGTACACCAATGCTATTGTCTCAAAAATAAGTGAAAGAAAAAGAAAACAAAACAAAGAAAAGACGGAGAAAATTATTACACTTGTTGGGAAGTTGAGCAAAAACGAAATTGTGGAGTTAGTTCCTTTCCCGGATTAGCATCACATGACCTAAAAATTACCACCTAATCACAACGTTTCTTAGCCTTTTCTTTCCTAAGTCCTTGTGACCTAATTGTATGTGTGTAAGACTTAGTGATCTAGATTGGATATGCTCATGATCATCTTGACTTCTTCATTTTCACCTCTCATGCATGCTTTCTAGTTAAGTATAATTGTCTTTCCATGCCTTCATTCATTTGATGCATGATTGATTGTCCATTGCCATGAAACATGACTATGAAGGTGATCCAATGTTAGAAGCACAATTCCAAAAAGATTTTGTTGTGTTTTTCTGCATGCATAAATCATGTCATCTCTTAGTCTATAGTTGGGTCTTGCTCGGGGACGAGCAAATCTTAAGTATGGGGTATTTTGATAACGTGATTTATGACGTTAGTATAGGCATTCATTTAGATAGTTTTTCCCGTTATTCATGCACGGTTTGGCATTAGTTCATGATGTTTACGCTCATTTCGTGCATATTTCTAGAAAAGAGGTCTACACGAGCTTTTGTCGGTTTTGTAGGTATTTCGGGGATCTTTTGGACATTAATCGATACATTCGAGGGTCAAGCCTCATGGTGGTATACATCCAAGGCTTTGAAGGAACATAATTGGAGCAATGAAGGACACAAGGACCCTTATTGGTGCAAGCAATGGAGCAACTCATGGCTAGACGATCATAACAAGCCTCTGTTGAAGAAAATCGACCTAACACTCAGGAAAATCGTCCGATTTATCTGTCTGGGTTGAGTTTCTGGCCTTTGACAGCTTGAGCCACGTGTCCCACGATCTCTTTGTCCGGCCCTTGCTCTTGATGGAGAATATAAGTGGTCCTGCAAGCTGGGGCTGGGAGAGCTCTCCCACATTCTCTCACACACACATCATTTCCATTGGAGATAGACTTGGAGAAGAGGAAAACTCTCTCATTTGGGGGAACAAGAAGAACACGAAAACTTAGAGTGAAAGTGAGTTTTTGAGTGATTTTTAGAGATTTTGGTTGAAGAACTTTTGGAAGGATTGTTAGGAACGTTTTGTAACTTCTTTTGAAGGGTTGTAAGTCTTGCTTAAACTATATTCAGCTGAGATTTATTGTTTTTACTTGCTTATCTTTCATCGTCTATCTATGAAAACCATGTATGCTTGTGTGATGATTTTGGATCTTGAAATGCATGTTATTGGCTAGTTTATTGTGATTCTGGAGTGATGGATTGATGGTTATGGCTTGGGTGATGATAGAATGGACTTGTATGTTAGTTTAGGATGATTCGTATGCACAAAACCTAACCCAGACAAGAAAATCGACCTGTTCATAGGTTAGATCGTCCGATTTATGCCATGATCCACCCGATTTTTCTCTCTGTTGCTCTTTAATTGATGAATCCGTGTGTTAGGATGTTAGGTTGTTGGAATCCTAGTGTTTATTAAGCATAATATAGCTTAGGGTCACCTAATGCTAACAACCTAAGTGAGGGAAGAGACCTACCCGGTGATTTCCGATCTTAGATACCTAAGATGATGAACTCTAGGTAGTAGTGAGCCTCATAAGCCGCTATTAGATTGAGTGTGCTAGGATTATTGCTTGAGATCTCCCTTTTCTGAGACTTACCTGGTAAGGAGAGGGTTGCCCCTTAAGTAGAGTCCGGTTCGTGTAGAATTCCCTATCTTAACCCCTTGAGACCTATCCGGTAATAGGAGTTTGATGCGGGATTAGTGAAGCGAGAGACTTACCCGGTAATTGCTTCCATTAGAGAAACACCCTTTCTCAACACCGCAGCTTTGTCCTTAGAATCTTTAGAAGCTTGAGCCCAATGCCATAACCGGAAATCTTGACATCTAGAATCCACTTTTCTCTCATTGATCACATATCTTGTGTTTGTGCTGCTTGTTTGTTTTGCTAGTTTTAGTTGGTAGTTTGATTTATTATCTTGCTTGATTTGTAATCTTTGCTTGATCACCACAAAAACCCAACCAAAAATATCATGATTTTCATTTCTTTATTTCTTTCTCTTTTCTTAGACTAGATTCGCACTATCTATGATCACTTGTTTGATTTGATTTCACCTTAGTCTTCGTGTTCGACCTCGGAATACTATCCTTGCTACAAAACGACCCATACACTGTGGGTTTGCTAGGAGTTAGGAAATTATATCGAGTTTATAAATTGTAAGACTTTTGTGCTACACAATCTTAGCGTAACAAATGCTAACTTGTTATTTGTTCTTGTAGGTTTACGAAACTTTAATAGGTTAAGTTGTGTTGATGCCGGTTGGCTCAACACATATGTATGATCGAGACGGGAGACTACTTAAAAACTTGTAAAAGTAATGCACCAAAGTAGCAATTGCATGCTTAGAATCAACCTAGTGTAGATTCATCCATTATTGTCTTACTTGTCGCATTAATCATTTTCATAAGTTTTTGTGCATCAATTCAACCAAACCCCCCCCCCTTTGTGTCACTTGTCATTATAATCGATAATTCATCCAAAACACCTTAACTCTCTTGGGTTCGACCCTTACTCAATCACTATACTTGTTCTTAGTGCTAAGTCGGGATTTACTTTTGATTGGGTATAGACGACCATAGAAATACCTTCGGTCAACAGGATCTGTCATCCGTGTTGTACGAGCAGCTAGACTGATTGCACAGGGATATGATGCCTTCTGGTGCTACGCCATGAAGGATGGAGAGAGTCCAACTTTGGAGGATATACCGATGCTCTGTGAGTTCACAGACGTATTTGCAGAGCCAGCTTGCCACCTCAGAGGAGCATAGATTTTGGCATTGACTTAGATCCTGGCACGAGACCCATCTCGAAGGCCCCATACCGTATGGCACTTGTCGAGATGGTGGAGCTGAAGAAGCAACTCGAGGAGTTGGCTGAGAAGGGTTTCATACGCCATAGCATTTCACCATGGGGTGCACCGGTCCTCTTCGTGCGGAAGAAGGAGGGATCGTTGAGACTGTGCATAGATTACAAAGAGCTGAACAAGGTGACCATCAAGAACAAGTATCCACTGCCTCGTATTGATGATCTACTTGATCAGCTGTAGGGAGCGACAGTCTTCTCCAGGATTGAGTTCCGTTCAGGATATCACCAGCTGAGGGTGAGAGAGCAGGATGTGCACAAGACGACATTTCGTACCCGTTATAGACACTACGAGTTTGTAGTGATGCCATTTGGGCTGACGAATGCCCCAGCAGTTTTCATGGAGTTGATAAACAACATCTTCATCGACTTTCTAGATCAGTTTGTGGTGGTCTTCATTGATGACATTTTGGTGTATTCTCGTAGTAGAGAGGAGCATGCGGGACACTTGAGAACGGTATTGCAGATTTTGAGAGATAGAGAGTTGTACGCCAAGCTCTCTAAGTGTGAGTTTTGGATGTCTGAGGTTGCATTTCTCGGGAACATCGTCTCCGCCGACGGGATTATGGTAGACCCGACGAAGATCGAGTATGTTGCTACATGGACGACACCGACGAACGTCAAGGAAGTGCGTAGCTTTCTTGGCTTAGCCGGTTATTACAGACGCTTCGTGGAGGGATTTTCGGTGATTTCCCTTCCACTGACGAGTCTTCTGAGGAAGACTACCAGATTTGTATGGACCGACCAGTGTACTCTGAGTTTTGAGGAGTTGAAAAGGCGTTTGACTTCTGCTCATTTCTTGGCACAGCCAGAGGGTTCTGATGATTTTGTAGTCTACAGTGATGCATCCAAGCTGGGCTTGGGATGTGTGCTGATGCAGAGGGGCAGAGTGATTGCATATACGTCTCGACAGCTGAAGACATATGAGGAGAACTACCCGACTTATGATCTGGAGTTGGCAGTGGTAGTTCATTCTTTGAAGATCCGGAGACATTACCTGTATGGTGCTACATGCCAGATCTTCATAGACCATAAGAGTCTGAAGAATATTTTCACGCAGCGGGAATTGAATAACCGCCAGAGTCGATGGCTTGAGTTGATCAAGGACTTTGACCTTGATATTTTGTATCATCCTGGCAAGGCGAATGTGGTGGCTGACGCCTTGAGCAGGAAGACGCCTTGAGAGAAGGCGATTACCAGACTTACTGTACAGCCTCAGGTTTAGAGGGATCTAGCCTGGCTAGAGATGGACATCCAGTTTCCTGATGAGGATGCCCAGTTGTTTACTTTAGAGGTTCTACCTGGTCTGTTAGATGAGATCCAATAGAAGCAGAGGACCTGCCCGACCTTGGCGAGGATCAGAGATAGGATGTCTCATGGAGAGGCACCTCTGTTCACTATTGGGGCAGATGGAGTTATGAGGCGACATGATCGTATCTGTGTTCCTGCAGATGCAGAGCTGAGACAGTGGATATTACAAGAGGCTCACTGTACACCTTACTCGGTACACCTTGGTACGAGTAAGATGTACCATGATGTGAGATGTTCATTTTGGTGGTGAGGACTGAAGCCCGATGTAGCCAGATTTGTGGCTCAGTGTGCGACTCATCAGTAGGTCAAGATAGAGCATTTCAGGCCTGAAGGTGAGCTTCATCCACTACCAGTACCGCAGTGGAAGTGGGAGGACGTCTCTATGGATTTTGTGAGTAGATTGAAGACTAGTAGGAGCTTTGATGCCATTTGGGTGGTCGTTGATAGATTGACGAAGACGGCACGTTTCATCCCCATCAGAGAGACGTGACCCATGAGTAGATTAGCTGAGGAGTACACTAGATAGATAGTGAGACTCCATGGGGTACCGAGGACGATTGTTTCTGATTGTGATGGACGATTTCCATTGAGATTTTGGCAGCAGATTTAGACTGCTTTGGGGACGAGTCTACACTTCACGATTGCGTTTCACCCCCAGACAGATGGTCAGTCAGAGAGGACCATCCAGACCTTAGAGGATATGCTACGAGCCTATGTGTTGGATTGGGGACAGGGATGGTCTGATTACGTCCCACTCGTTGAGTTCTCATACAACAACAATTGGCATGAATCTATAGGGATGACTACTTATGAGTCACTGTATAGACGTAGATTCCGTACACCGTTATGCTGGGACGAGCCTAGTAGTATCAATGGGATAGCGCCAGAGCAGATTCAGGATGATATGGCTCGAGTAGCGCTGATTAGAGAGAGGATGCTGGCGGCACAGAGTCGCCAGAAGTCGTATGCAAACAAGAGGTGTCGACCTCTAGAGTTCAAAGTGGGAGCTCATGTCTGGTTGAGAGTATCTCCGATGCGTGGCGTCAGACGTTTTGGCATAAAGGGGAAGTTGAGTCCCCGATATGTCGGTTCTTTCGAGATACTGGATAGAGTTGGGAGAGCAGCCCACAGGTTAGCATTGCCTCCGAGGTTAGAGGGTGTTCACCCTGTGTTTCATGTGTCTCAACTGTGGGAGTACATACCAGATCCAAGGCACATTGTCAGTTATGATGATTTGGTGGTTGAGCCAGACCACACGTTTGCAGAGCACCCTATTGCAGTCCTAGAGCGAGGTGTGAGACGCCAGCGTTCGAAGGACATTCCTATGTTTAGGATACTGTGGTCTAGACGAGGACCAGATGAGGCTACATGGGAGACAGCAGATAGTATCCAGAGAAACTATCCAGAGTTTTATGTTGAGTTAGATGCACCCATAGGATCCACGAGTAGATCTTAGTGCCTTCTTGGTGAGTGCATGTTATATGCTTATGTGATATACTTTTCCTTCGTGCTAGCTGTGATATGTGCATATGATTTGTTAGATCTGGTTGCTAGTACGAAATAGGTATAGCTGGAGATGGTTCTTTCCTCCATGCTATGGTGTGTGTTAGGACTAGCTGGAGATGGTTCTTTCCTCCATGCTACCTTTGATGAACATAGTGTGAGTGGAGATGGTTTTCCTCCACATAGTAGTGTTATTGTACGTTGTGGCTGGAGACGGGTTTCCTCCATGCCACTGTGATGTGGTTAGTGTTTGGCTAGAGATAATCTTCCTCTAGGCCTTATGTAGAGTTGTTATGCTGGAGTTGTGATTCCTCCATGCTGTGTTGAGGATATAGAGTGTTATAGGTTTTGACCTGATGTTCTTGACGAGAGTGTTTTACCTCGGCTTACAGGTCCGAGAGGCTTTGGGATTCTGCAAGTTTCGGGAAAAAACTTGTTTTTAGGGGGGTGAGATGTAAGAGCCTTAGTTTTTGGAGCCTAGATGAGTTAGAGTTTTTGTCAGCTTGACCCAGTCAGCCGCCCCAGCAAACTAGGGAGGCCGCCCCTGCGCCTCAGGCTAGCCACCCCTACGGCTCTGTGGCTGGTGTAGCCGCTTTTGCTGACTCTTAACCATCCTTTGCGGCTGGCTTCGCCTATAAGCTTCCTAATACTTCAGATGAGGGCTTTCCTTACCTCTTTTCAGCTCCATCTTCTTCCTCACTTTCTTCCTGTTCTCCTTTCTTCTCCTTTGATCTTCTTTGATCTCTCCTTGCTTGTGTGAGTGAGTTCTTGAGAGTTTAAGTGTGTTCTTGGCCTTGGATGCTCTTGTGGAGGTTGTTGAAGGTTGTTGGTGTTGAGTTGAGATGATAGACGAGCTGATGCTCCATAGTTGCAGCCTAGGGTTTGTGTGGTAAGCTTTTCTTCTTCATCTTTCTTCATCTTCTCTCCTTTGCTTCTTATCTTTCTCTTTAGCTTAGGAATCACAAGTTGGAACTTGTGTTGGATCTTTCCTGGACGTTTTGTTGATCATATATGTGTATATGTGCATATATGTTATTGTGGTATGTTGAAGACGTGAAGAGAATTGAGAAAGGGGTCAAACAGAAGTCGGGACCAACTCTCTGCACAGTTAGCCGCCCCTGCGCTTGTCCTGAGCCGCACATGCGCCTGGTGTGGAGCCGCCCCTGCGCCTCACTGGACCACCCGGGTTTTCTTGCTTCTGTTGGTGCATACCTTGTTGGTATGTCTTCCTACCTTCCTTTCCTTTGACCTTGGCTTAGTTGATAGCTAGGTTAGGATGGTTGGGATAAGTTGTGTGATAGAGATGTGCCTTAGGCACTTATGTTCATGTTGAGGTTATGCCATAGGCTTATGTGAGCTTGTTATGATCTTGAGGTTGTAGGTTGGTTTTGGTTATGGAGACGAGTCTCCTAACCCTTTCAGGTTGTGATGTTGTGTGCCTTGCTCTTGCAAGCGTTGGTTTCTTCCCCAAGGGGAAGCTGTGACGTGGTAGAGGATACGAGTGTATCAGGTAAGTCCATAGGACTTACTTAGCGTTTAGTTATGGGTTTGTATGATTGTGATGGTTGTGTGTGTTCATATGATTGTGCATTTATAACCTAAACTGGACTAGGATGACCATTCGTTATATTTATATGGCCCTAGTGTATTATAACGAACGGTAACCACCGGTCTCCGCCTGCTAGTTAGGAGGAGGTGCCCAGAACTTCTGTCCATTAGGATGCGTGGGTTGGGGATCTTTTGTTGTGTGTTTGTGCTATTACTATCATGCTTATCTATTATTGTAGCTAATGGTGTATACCGTATTGTAGATGATCTGCAGGTTAGGAAGACTGTAGAGTGAACCAGGTGGTGTGACCAGCCGATGACTTTTGTCCATTAGGATGCGTGGGTTGGGGATCTTTTGTATCAAATGATGTTGTTGTTATGGTTTTGTACTCGGCTTTGAGTTTGTAAACTCTTTTGATGTATCATACAACTTTTATATATTTGTTTTACTATACTTATGCCTTGTTGTAAGATCCAGTAAACTTGTTGTCAGGCTAGGGTCAGGATCCATTGTGAGATCCTAGCCCAATGTAGCATTCCAAGTCCCGCAGATTCGGGGTGTTACACGAGAAGGAAAGTTGGGAATTGTAGGGGTCGGGAAGCCAAAGATATCTCTCCGCTTATCCATGGGAACGATGTAGTTCCGGTTCAGCAACTGATACTTGATGGCCTTCTGCTCAAGCAGGTGAGTAACAGAACTCACAAACTCTAAAGTGGGCTCGAGGTAGGCCGGAGCTCTAATCTCCATGAACTGCTCCAGCCCCACCATGGAAACCATCCTCCTAAGATCATGAGCTACATGGAGGCAATCAAAAGAAGAGATATCCATAAAACGCGGCGCAATCACAAGGCGTGCGCATATGCGGTCAAAGTCAACCTGGTGACGCTCGTGAATTACCCGGATGGAGGGTCGGGAAGAAGAAGAAGGTGAGGATCTACTGGGAGCATCCCTCAGAACTATCTGGCGATCAGAACGAGAACTCATTTTTTTCTCTACTGACAAGTCACCTCGGTTGGTCTGACAATTTCAAGAACACCTCGGCCGAGGCACAGGTCGACTAGACCGAGGCGATAAACTGCTCGATTCTAACTCTCTGATTTCTAGTTCTTTTCCCCCAATATCACTACTGATTGTTCCTATAGGGTACTTAAGCCTTTTCCAACACAAATCTATGACAACCAAAGCCACTAATCTCTAAAATTCATGAAAATAGAGGAGTTAGGGTTTTCGATTTAATTACCTTAGATTCAGTCGATTGGATGCGTTTTTGTTGCATTTTAACACTTGCAGTCTGTTCCTCTAGCCTTTCCTCGCGAGATCTGAGCAAGAATCGTAGAAATGATCGAGAAATGAAGAAAGCAAGATGGGGATGCGCCGCGGTCGAGGGAGAGATGAGAGGGAAAGAGAGAGAAAATGTTCCTCTTTTATACCCCTCGCCGATTCTGCTGCCACCTCGGTCGAGGTGGTCCTGACTGGACCGAGGTGTCTGGACCGAGGTGGATCTTTGTCAGCCTTAGCGCCTCGGTTGTTCAAGAATCATCTCGGTCGAGGTGTTGTGACAGCAACCGAGATGTGTCTCAGTCAAACTCCGTCTTCTTAATTTCTCGAACTTCTGTCCTTCCAGTGTTGCTCCTGAGTCGTAATCCTTCCTTAGAAAGTACCTGGTTTCTATCTAGGACGCCAAAAACGAAGCAAAGCAAGGCAAAAGCAAATTATCTAAAGCTAGACTAGAAAAAGGGAAAAAGAAAACAATACCTTGGGTTGCCTCCCAAGAAGCGCTTGTTTTAAGGTCTCTAGCTGGACCGTACGGCATCCCTAAACAAGATATAGTGGTGCAATCTCCTCAACCCGGACTTCCGGTTGGTATTTCTTAAGTCTGTGACCATTGACTTTGAAGCTTTCACTTGTTTCTCCCCAGATCTCATCTGCACCGTAAGGGAAAACATGTTTTACAATGTAAGGTTCTGTCCATCTAGATTTCAACTTACCTGGAAAGAAGCGAAGGCAGGGAGTTGAAGAGTAGAACTAAATCTCCTACTTTGAACTCCTTTGGAATGATACGCTTGTCATGCCATTTCTTTGTCCTTTCTTTGTAGATCTTAACATTCTCATAAACGTTCAAACGCAGCTCTTCCAACTCATTGATGTCCAATAGCCGCTTCTCACCGGCTTCTTTGATGTCGAAATTCAACCATTTGATTAACCAATACGCCGTGTGTTCTAATTCGACGGGCAGATGGCAAGACTTCCCATATACCAAATTATAAGGGGTGGTACCAATGGGAGTCTTGAATGCGGTCTTGTAAGCCCAAAGAGTGTCGTCTAACTTCATGGACCAATCCTTCCTCGTCCTTGAGACGGTCTTCTCCAAGATTGCTTTGATTTCTCTATTCGTGATCTCGACCTGTCCACTAGTTTGAGGGTGATAAGGGGTTGCTACCTTGTGGGTTACCCCATACTTTGATAGAAGTGCTTTAAACTTCCGGTTGATAAAATGTGTCCCTCCATCGCTGATAATGATATGTGGTGTTCCAAAACGGGGGAAGATAGTCAGATTGAAGAACTTCACAACCACCATGGCGTCATTAGTCGGGGAGGCAATGGCTTCAACCCACCTAGAGACGTAATCGACAACTAAGAGAATCTAGAGGTTTCCTCCGGATGATGGGAAAGTTCCCATGAAATCAACTCCCCATACATCAAAAATCTCAACTTCCTGGATGTTGTTGAGTGGCATCTCGTTTCTCTTAGATAAGTTCCCTGTTCTTTGACATGCATCACAAGAAACAACAAAGGTTTCCACATCCTTAAATAATGTAGGCCAAAAGAAACCGAAACGTAATACCTTAGCACACATTTTGTGAGCGCTAGCGTGTCCTCCACAAGGAAGTGAGTGGCAATGCCGTATGACACTAGTAACTTCATCTTCCGGAATGCATCTTCGAAGCATCCCGTCCGTACCTCTCTTAAACAGTAGAAGTTCATCCCAATAGTAGTGGCGTACATCTTTAAAGAATTTCTTCCTTTGAGCGTACGTCAATCCGGGTGGTATTTCCTGGCAAACAAGATAATTAACAATGTCAGCATACCAAGGTGCTTTATTATCAGAAGCTTGGTGAAGAAAGTGCTTCACCAATTGTGAATGAGTTTCAGAAAAGGGAGCAAGAAGTTTGTTATTCTCAGTTGAAGGCATCTCGCTTTCGGTCTCGGTCGGTGCCCGAGGTGGGTGACCGAGATGTTCTTCAGATAAGAACACCTCGCTTTGTCCAGAAAGTGCCTCGATCGAGGTACTAGACGTGGGACCGAAACTGGAGATTCTCTTCTCCAGGATTAGTTTTTCAATCTTAGCTCCTGGATCTTCTTCCAGTGCCTTTAAGCTCCGTATATCTGCATCACAAGAAGCATTTATACCTTCCTCCATTAAGCTAAAACTAATAACTCTTTCAAGAGGATCATTAATAAGGATAGAGCTCACCAATTCTCTTGATTCTTCATCATCATAGATGTTGAAGATATCATCCTCCAGCGGCTCTCCTTTCATTGCTGCAAGCAATGCAAACTCCACTTGATCTCCGCCAATGTTGAATTTCAACTTGGCGTTCTTACAATCCACCTTGCAACGCGAAGTTGCTAGAAATGGCCTCCCGAGAATGATAGGAACGGGATAATCTGTGGGTATATCAAGTGCAACAAAGTCTATAGGTAAGTAGAAGTTACAAAACTTAACCGGAACATCTTCCAAAATGCCCACGGGATGGGTAATGGAGAGGTCCACCATGTATAACCTTATCTTCACCGGGTTGGGCTCTCCAAGTCCGATCTTCACACATAGTTCCAGCGGGATGATGCTCACGCTGGCTCCTAGATCACACAACGCTTCACAAGTTACATCCCCGACTTGAATGGGAATGCAAAATGAGCCGGGATCTCTCAACTTAGGTGGCATCTTCTCCTTCATGATTTGAATGAGCTCCGAGGATTTAGATGTCATCCTTACTTCACCAAAATCTTACAGCTTCCTCTTCTTTGATAGAATCTCTTTTAATAACTTCCCATAGGCGGGCATCCCTAGAATAGCATCAAGGAAAGGGATGTTAATATGTAGTTTATTCATCAAGTCAAGGAACTTACTAAAGTGCTTGTCTAGATGTGCTATAGCCCTTGATTGGGGGAATGGAAGTGGTGGTTTATATGCAGGAGGTGGGGCATAAGCTTCAGATTTGTCCGTCGCCTTCTAAGACTCCACCTCAGGTGGCACATCGACCGAAGTGTTCTTCGTCTGTACCTGGACCGAGGTGTTCTTCGTCTGCACTGGCATCGACCGAGGCATTGGATCTGCAGTTTTCAGTCCACTTCTCGTCATTATTGCCATGATCTGTCCTTTTGGGTTGCTCTCTGTCCTTGCTGGGAGCTTCCCTGGATCTCTTGGCGCTTCATTCGCCTTATTAAAGAATTGTTGCTCTAAGGCTTTTTGTGCGTTCGAAAATGAAGTCATGGACATCTCTATAGCGTTGAGCTTGATCAAGATGGCCTCCAGCACTGCATCTTTCTTCTATGGATGGGACGAACTTGATCCAGGCTCCTAGCTCTTCAATGGAGTAGAAGAAGAGGGACTAAAAGAATTATTAGAATTGGAATTAGAATAATGGTTACCCGGATTTTGATGGTTGGATCTTCAATTGTTGTTGTTGGAGCCTCTATTGTTGTTGTAGTTGTTGTTCCGAGAACCATGATTGTTGTTCCTTGAGCCTTGATATCCTCCCTCCTCCTTTTTGGTGTGAGCAACTGAAAGGTCCTTCAATTGCTTCACATCATTTTTGAGGGAGATGAGTTGAATGTCATTTGATGGAGCTTCATGGAAATTAACTCTCTTAACTCCATTTTCAACTCCTTGGTGGGAGTATTTCTTCATGTGCAAAGCTTGTTTCTCAATGAACTCCCAAGCTTCATCAATCGGCATGTCCATGAATGTGCCGGCGGATAGTGGTTGAAGGTTGAATTGGGTAGCTCCATCCAATCCCTTGAAATATATCTCGATCAACTCTATCTTTAGAATCCCATGATGTGGGCAATCCAAGAGAACATCTTTAAACCTCTCCCATGACTTGGACAAACTGTCCTTGTCCTTCATGATGAATGTATTGATCCTCCCTCTCATTTCAGTTGTTTTGGAGGGGGGAAAGAATTTTGTTAAGAACTCCGTCGTCATCTCCTCCCAAGTGTTGATTTTTCCAAGAGGAAGAGACTGATACCAAGTAAGCGCCCTGTCCTTCAAAGAAAAGTAAAAATGCCTTAGCTTGTAATTATTATTTTCCAGCCTTGAAGGTCTCAAGGTCTCCATCAAAATCTCATAGTTCTGTAAATGTTGATGCGGAGACTCCCTCTCTAAACCTCCAAACTGGCAATGGAGGATCATGGATAGAACTTGTAGTCAAAGTTCATAATCATGCTCCGCTGGATCACCTAGGTTGACTCCTGGACGCCTCACTTGCTGGTTTGGGTCCATCCTCTATCCTAGGGTATGGGAAAACCTGCAAAAAGAACATCTCGGACAAGCATCCGAGGCGGAAGTATCTCGGCCGTGGCAACTGGAGCGGGGTCCTGCCTCAGTCGAGGGTCTGGTCGATGCAAAATCTGGGCTCCTAGTTCAGCCATATCTACTTCTATCTCTGCAGTTCTAGTGCGAGTTTGATCTCTCTTGCGCTGCAGTTCTTCCCTATTGAGGCGCAGTTGTTCCATCGCCTCCTTCAATTCGGCCTCAAGATCGCGATTGTCTTGGTTGACTATTTTCGCTTCCTTCAAGCGTCTTTTGTATGTCTTTTCTGGTTCGGGATCGTAAGGAACAATTTCCTTCCCAGCACGGGTTCTTCGCATAAACCTAAGAAAAAGAACCTGCGAAAGTCACTCAAGTAGAGTGGTTAGTAGCAACAGGGGAAATTGCCCCGAAAGACAACCGCAACCGGCTCGGTCTAGACCAAGTCCCCGACAACGGCGCCAAAAACTTGTTCGCTCCAAACAGTGTGTGCAAGCTTTAAATTTATATCCCAAGAAATATGCTTAAAACAAGGATGCGAACCCGCAGTGTATGGATCAATTATAGTAAAAGCAAGAATTCCGGGGTGTCGGTCTCAGGGACTTAGGGTTGCAAGGTGTCGATCTCAGGGACTTAGCTTTAAATTTATAACCACAACCCGCAGTGTATGGATCAATTATAGTAAAACCAAGAATTTCAACTTTAGCTCCATTTCGATCCAAAATGTGCCATTTTGCCTACGATTACAATAAAACTTGGTGTAGACCTCAATTCCCGTAAAGGTAGATGAAACGACAATATAATCATATAATATACATCCAAACATGCAGATTATTGAAGATAAAACGTCTAAACAAGTCCCAAAATATAGACTATAATACATGCTATCAGAATTTCATTCTCTTCTTCTTCTTCTTGACCATGCTTTAGCCCCTCATATACATATTTGCCTCCCTTTACCTATCCGGGAATTTGGATGCAAGTGACGAAAAACAAGTGAAAGTGAAGTTGAGATCTTGGCTAAAAGTTTTAAAAAGAAACAAATTAGGTTTGGGGACGTTGATCTTGATGATGAGTAACTCGGCACCATTCATATAGCCGTGTGTTTGTGTCTTACCAAAGTCGGATTGATCGATAGTCCTAACGGGTCATGGTATGTGCATCAATGGTTTGAGGTATCTCGAGAAATTGATGATTGCTGATCTCCTAGGCTTCGGTTATTGTGCACCTCTGTCCATGCTCCCACAAAGTAAAGTAAAAAAGTGAAAATAAGCAAAGTTTATTGGTGGAAGATGTTGTGATTCAAAGAAAGTGAAGAAAATATCCTATTCCCAAATTCTAGCACTACATTATCCTACACATATCCCACCCTGACACGTTTCTTGACCTCTTTTGGAAGCCCTTGAGACCTGGAGTATGTTGATTGACTTGGTGGTTTAAACTGAATTATACATGATTGATTTCGATAAATATGATTTATTATGCATTCTATGATTTTATTCAAAGATGAACAACTTTCTTATATTTATAAAATGTTTTGATCATGTCTTGTTTTTATTTGCCATGAAGCATTCTCTTAGGGTGATCTGTGAATGGAGCGCACCACCAAAATATTTTGAAATGTTTTTCATTGATCTTTTTGATGACTTATAATCCATTCTATCTTGTATCTAAGATTTTGATCTTGCTTTGGGACAAGCAAGGGACAAGTATGGGGTATTTTGATAACATGTATTATAGTCTATATTTTGGGATTGGTTTAGACGTTTTATCTTCATAAATCTGCATGTATGGATGTATATTCTTTAACCATTATGTTGTTTTGTTTACCTTTGCGAGAATCAAGGTCTACACCTAGTTTTGTTGTAATTGTAGGGAAAATGGAACGTTTTGGAACGAAATGGAGCTAAGGAAGCTAAGGAGTCATTGGAGCTATATTATGGAGCATTGAGGAGCTACAAGAAAGGCTCAAGAAACATGGAAATGAGATGGAAGATTGATTTTGGACCAAATTAGAGAGATTTATACGTAGTAGAGATTCACCTAGGTCGACTATAGTGTCACCTAGACCGAGGTGTTCTTGAGGATCACCTAGAGCGAGGTGTTCTTCGTGATCACCTAGACTGTGGTGATCTTTGTGATTGGCTCGACCGAGGTGATCTTCAGGACAGGCAAGACCGAGCCGAATACTATAACGGCCATAAGATCTTTATTTTTGGTGAGTTCTTCTATTCTTGGAAAGTGAATATCACATATTTTAGGATAAATTTTTGAAAGAAAGCAGATCTTTGTGGCTGATTTATTTGGAAGATATTCTAAGGAAGGAAATTACCTTTAATGATATTTTATCATAGGAAGGTGATTCTCCTATATAAAGAGGCTGATTTTCTGGAATTTATCTATCTTCGGATCCCCAGATCTCCGGATCAACAAATTCAGGACGATCAAGGAGCATTGTTCTCCGGAGTTTGGAAGGAAGGTTGAAGATCAAGGAATGAAGGAAGCTAGTTTGAAGGAAGTTGTAAGATTTTCTTAGTTTGGTTTGATTGTTTTCTTTTGTGATTGTGATTGAGGAACGCTAGTTGTTTGTTTGTTTGATTGAGTTATTGAGACCTTTATGTTAAGGTTTTCTTGTTTGAACATTGATTCCTTTCTCATATATTTGATTATTGTTATCATGATGATTGTTGGCTAAGTTCTTTATACGGTTCTAGGGTGATTGGCTGAAGGTTGTTGGAAAGACGATAAAAGTATGAGCCTTTACCCCAGTGGACCCTGAAAGCTCGAGCCTTTACCTTAACCGACGAACACCTCGGTCAATCATGGAACATTTCGACCGAGATTGTACATAAAATGAGCGAGGCGAGCCCTTTTCTGATCCTTATATGAGTTGAGGTTTCAGTTTGCCAAATCTTATCCTTGTTATACCTTTCTTGGTTCAACGCATGCCTAGGATGAGACTTACCCAGTGATTCCTTTGCTTGTATACCCAAGATCATTAGTGATAGGTAATAAAGGTTTATCCTTTATTGGGGTTTGAGTGTGCCTTCATCCCATCTTTGAGAGTTAGCCTGAGACTTACCCGGTAAATGTTAGTTCTATCCCCTTGGGTGGTGTGTTAGTTTGACATTATAGTTCCTTTCTTTAGTACCTTGAGACTTACCCGGTGATAAGATCTTTGGTTTGGGATAGTGACTAGTGAGACTTACCCGGTAATCTATTCCCACCTTAGAAACACCTTCCCTTTACGTTATCTTTTGAGATCTTGAGTCGGAACCACAACTGGATGCTTTAACCTTTAGAATCCGCATTCTCTTTACCTAGTTATTACATCATCTTTGATAGTTTTGCTTGTTGCGTGTTTGTTATTGACAACCTGAATTACCGATCTTTGTTTCACCATAGTCCCTGTGTTTGACCTTGGAATTCTTGCTTGTATTACAATCGATTTGTACACTGCGGGTTCCCTATTTGCAATTATTCTTGGTGTAAATAATAAAGCTTGCACACACCTTTTGGAGCAAACAACACGATTTTAGGCACTCTTTTAGATAGTTTTCCCTTTTATTCATGCATTTTCCGCACTAGTTCGTGACGTTTACACTTAATCGAGTCATATTGTCAGAATAGACGTGTACACGAGCTTTTGTCAGTTTTGTAGGTATTTTGGGGACCTTTGAGACATTATTGATGTATTTGAGGTTCAAGCCTCATGGTGGCTCATTTCCAAGGCTCCAAAGGAAGCAAACTTGAAAGAAAAGAAGAAGGCAAGGACCCTAGTTGGTGCAAGGATTGGACTAACTCTTTATCAAGTGGTGAATTGTGCTGAAATTGACCAATCTCGGTTCAAGGCCAACCCATCTCAGCCGAGATGCTCCCTGGAGAAACTGAGATTCCTCTCTAGATAGCCCACGACACTTGGCACACACTTCCTATGTCCGTCCCTTGCTTTGGTGGAGTATTTATGTGGTTTTGTACGTTGTTTTTGGACATTTTTTGGACAGACTCTTGCTCTTGGATTGTAGCTCTCTTCCAATCACCCTTGTGGGTGTTCTTCGGAGAGATTAGTGTAGAACTTTGTTTCATAGTCATCTAGAGTGAGTTTTGAGTGGTTTTAAGTGAGGTTCTTGTGTAGCTTGTAAGCTTGGATCTTGGAGCTACCCTTGAAGCCATTGTAAGACTGCTGAAACATCTATCTAGCTAAGTAACTTCTTCTTCTTTGATCTTATCTTCATTTTCTAGCTATGAATTGCAAGCATGCTTTTATGATGAAGTTTGATCTAGATATGTATGTTGTTGGCTGAATAGTTGTGATTCTAGGGTGAAGGAATGATGGTTATGCTTTGGACTATGATTGTATGGACTTGTATGTTAGCTTATGATGGATTTTTGTTCGAAAACCTAACCCAGTCCATGATATCGGCTTGTTCTTCATCCCACTTCGGCGGAGATGTGCATGATTCACCCGAGATGTATGTGTTGTTATTCTATTGTTGATGAATTTTTGATGTTAGGATGTAGATGTGTTGAAATCCTAGTGTTTGTTGAACCTAATCTAGCCTAGGGTGACCTTTGCTAGCAAACTAATTGTGGAATGAGACTTACCCGGTGATTTCCGCTCTTAGGTATAGAAGATGATGAACTCTAGGTAGTAGTGAGCCAAAAAAGCCGTTATTGGATTGAGTGTGCTAGGATCGTTGTCTAAAACTTACCTTTTCTGAGACTTACCCGGTAAGGAAGGGTTTGACCCTTAGGTAGTGGCCAGTTTGTGTAGAATTCTCGACTTTAGTTCCTTGAGACTTACCCGGTAATAGGACTTAGGTTGGAGACTAGTGGAACGTGAGACTTACCCGGTAATTGTTACCATTAGAGAAACACCTAACTCCGAACAACTGCAACTTATCCTTTGATGTTTAGATGCATGAGTCCATTTCCATAACCGGAATTCCGAATCTCTAGAATCTGCATTTCTTACCTCTTATCACCTATTTTTGTGTTTGTGTGTTGTTTGCTTGATTGTTTGCATATCTTTTGATCTTTGTTTGATCGCCCCAAAACCAACCAAAAATATTGTGATTTTCATTTCTTTATTCCTTGCTTATCTCTTAGTTTAGATTTACACTGTCTTTGGTCATTTAATGGTTTAATTTTACCTCAATCCTTGTGTTCGATCTCGAAATACTTTCCTTTCTACGAAACGACCCATACATTGTGGGTTCACTAGGAGTTTAAGAGAATAGACCGAGTTATAAGTTATAAGAGTTTGTGTGTGCACATTTTGGACGAATAAGTTCTTGGCACTCTTGCCTTGGATTTGTCTCGGACTCAACTCCTACCGTAACAAGTTTTTGGCGCCGTTGCCGGGGACTAGGTCTAGATTAAGTCATTTGTTTTTTATTGTTTAGAGTGTAGATCTTTCTTGTTACTTTTGATCTTGCTTGTTTGTGTCTTTGCATTTTTTATGTTTGCCATGGATGGACAAGACGACCTTGACGACCTTGACGACATGGAGTATGAGGGATGGATGGCAAGCCAATATCTAGGACCTCTCCACGATGAGTTTGAGTATTGGGAGGCATTTAATGACTATCATGAGTCCCATGATCAAGCTCACGTGACTACTTTGCCTCATGCGGAACCTCCCCAACCACCTTACGAAGACCGATTAGAGATGATTTGAGCAAGTAATGAGAAAGTTGGAGGACTTAGAAGACAACGTTGCTTCCATTTCAATAACACAATCCGCGGGACTCGGGATGCCACATTGGGCCAGGATCTCACAGTGGATTCTGGCCCTAGCCTGACAACAAGTTCACTCGACCTTACAACATGGCAGTGACAGATATAAAACAAATGCATAAAATTGTATAAACTATACAACCAAAAGGTAACAACATCATAGCCGAGTATATAAAACAACATCCTCACACAGGAGGTAACAAAATATCATCCTCACACAGGAGGGACCAATAAATAAACCCAAAAGACCACAACCATCCTATGTACGAGAGGTCCTCGGCCTGCCACCCTACTAGATCACTCAACAGCGCGCCTATCTTGTAGGGCATCTACAACATGGTAATAAACCATTAGCTAATCATACATATATAAGGTAATGCATAAGCACAAGAACAATCATGAAAGATAAACACATCAGCATGCTATCACACATTTACCCATTTATCGTCTTTATATAATAGTCATTCACTCAAATCGTGTATATATAGATAGATGAAAATATGTGACACCAGGACCGATACATCCTCGCCTCTGAGTCTGATAGCCAGCTGTACGAGTCTCGGTTACACAACCCATGTACCCAATGGGAGTGGATTGTGCCCTTCCTGTAAAGACAGTCTGGCCTAACATCAGAGAACCTCCCAAACTCCACGGCGGGATGAAAGGGAAAGGTTATCACAGCCACACAACGGGGCAATCAATAAAACATAGGTCGGTATAAATGACATCTCATGCTATCATAACAACATATAACGCACACACCACTCATGCAAACACCCAGTATAGGGATGGTAGTTAAGTAATTCCTACGGACTTACCTCAACCTCGTACAAAGCTCAACCAGAATCAACCTCCAATCTTGAGAGAGGGGCACTGCCTAATAACAAGGCATAGAAAGATATCAACCTCTATTCATCAAAAGGGGTCACACCTAGACCCAAGAGGGATCCATAGGATCATCCTCAACCTAAAATCACAACTTAATAATTCTCAAAGCCATATCCGGCATAACATGATCATAACATCATCCAAACATCTCATCTAACCCTAGCATGGCACTATTCTCTCATACTAGGAAAGGAAGAGGCAAAACCAACCATAGGCCAACCTAGAAGCAAGACACACCTGCAGAACAGAGTGAAAACACCAGCTGGTGTAGGTTGCCGTGGGGGCGGCTAGGAGGTGGCGCAGGGGCGGCGGTCAGACAATGCTGGGGGCGGCTACAAGTGGCGTAGGGGCGGCTGGTTGTTCAGAAGGCACACCTTCAGCTCCTCCTTGCTTCTTCAATCGATCTCTTCACTCCTTCTTCAGCCAATATCCATACATACACACATATACATACATATGTACATCAAAAGAAGCCAATCAAGGATGGAGCAAGATCCAATCTAAGGGGATCTAAGCTAGAAGAAGAGAAGATGAAAGAAGATGGAAGAATGAAGAAAGGAAGGGAAAAAGTCATAGAAGCTTACCAAGCTGAACCCAAATCAGAGCAGAACACCCTCAACACCTCAAGGTTGGCTCAAGCACAAGCGCAGCAACAACAACCATCATCAATCAGCCACAAGGCCAAGCTCAAGCTCTCAAACTCAATTCAAGCTCAAGGAAGATCAAAAATGATCCAAGGAGAGATGAGAGAGAAGAGGATGAACGTGAGAGAGATGGAGCAGGACAGAGAATGAGGAAATCCTCATCTGGAGGAAGAAGAGATTATAAAGGATGAAGGGTCAAAAAGCAAGGGTTTGAGTCAAAGAAGACGGTTGCAGCCCGCCAAATACTGCAAGGGCAGCATGTCCTGGCCGCAGGGGCAGCTCACAGGCCTGCAGGGGCGGCCAGCCAGGGCGCAGGGGTGGCCCTCTGCAGTTCTAAAGGTGCACAACAATTGCGTCTCAGCTGAGGCACGGATGTGGGTCTCTCGAAAACTTAAGGCTCTTACAATTTCAAGGGCCCAAGTGGAGCCTTAAGCGGAAGTGTTTCAACAAGAGGAGGTATATCATGAGGAGATCCAAGAAGTGCCCGACTCTACCATAATCATTAGAGAACATCAAGAAGAGTTGAATGATGCTTGGGAGCAAGTACGGCTAAGGGATTTGGCCTTAGAGGATAAAAAAAGGTTGGCGTACAAGAGAGAAGAACAAACAAGGAGGGAGATTGATGAGTTTAGGCTTGATATTTTGCAAGGGAAGCCTACCCTTTTTCAAGACTCATCTCCACCTCCTTCATCTTTGGAGGAGTGCAATGAAGAGCTCTCAGCCCTATACATACTTGACATCAATCCCGGAACCACACTTGAAGAGCTCTCGATGGAAGAAAATGAAAAGAGCAACAATCTCGGTCCAACCAGCCTTATCTTGGCCGAGATTACACATGAACCATCTGATATTGGCTCAACAATGTCTCACCTCAACCCACATCTCGGTGTGATCAACCTAGGTTGCCGTCCGAGGTCATGTGGAGACATTTCCGAGCTCACTTCAGCTCCTTTTGATCCATCCTCGCTTGCCCGGAGTGCATTCGAAGGTTGGAGTTCCTTTCCTAAGGAGCCTCCCATGGTTGACATAGAACCCCTCCTAGTTAGAGAAGATGGATTATGATGGTTGTGAAGCACTTCAACGAAGTTATCCTTCCAAGAGTCGGCTTTCTACGGATCATCTTGAATGAAGGAGGCAAGCATTTCACCAGAAGCACCGCAAAGTACTATTTGTCTAAGTATGGGGTGGCCTATATGGTTGCAACCCCACTCCATTATCAAAGAAGCGGCCATGAAGAGTTCTACCACTCACCGATGAAGCGAGAGCTTAAGGTTTATTTGGACATCAAGTGGCCCATGCTTGTCAATAAGGATGCCAGAAAATGATGGTTGTTTGGACTCCTCAAGCAAACCAAGATGAGGAACAATAGAAGAAGGTTAGCTCGCAAAGCTAAGTGTGAGGAGACAGATACGCAGGAATCGGGTAAGTTGAAAATGTAAGATCCGGAATTTTTTATTTCCGTTTAATTTCGAATCAATTCGGACTTCGAGCCGTTGACGGTTCCCATTCTATCAAGTATTTATTTCTTCACAAATTTTATCATTTTATGTAGAATTTAATTCACATAAAATGATAGAATTATAACAAACCCTAATTCTTAATATTATTAATCATTTAATGTAGACTTTAATTCACATAAAATGATAGAATTATATCAAACCCTAATTCTTATAATTAATCCTTAACGACGACTTTAGACGAGATCATGACAAGGCTGAGACGAGACTGTGACAAATCTGTGACGAGACCATGACAGAGCTTAGACGAGGTCATGATGAAGCCCGGCAACTCTGTGACAAAGCCATGCATGGGTTGGACAAAACCATGACACGTTTTGACAAGGCTGGGACAAAGCTTTGACAAACTCAGCTTATATTTTTATTCCTCTTGTTTCAGCCCATCTCTTTTAATTTCCTTGTTGCAGCCCACACAAATGACAGCCCACCTCTCTTGCTTGCATCCAACCGGACTGCTTGTACACTCCAGCCAGTAGGCCCGTCAAGAGTCGGCCCAACGAACCTGCTGCTTCTCCCTTACGTATGCTGAGATGGAGCAAAAGAAGTATCGAGGTATGATCGAGGTATGATCGGTTCATTGTTATATCTAAGGAGTATCGAGGTATGATCGGTTCATTGTTATATCTAACTGCTAGTCGTCCTAACATTATATTTAGTGTGTGCATGTGTGGAAGATTTCAAGCTGATCCTAAAGAGTCACACTTGATAGATGTGAAAAGAATTTTTTGGTATCTCAATGGCACTAAGGATCTAGGGTTATGGTATCCACGTCAAAGCTCGTTTCATCTTATTGGCTATTCAGATGCAGACTTTGCAGGTTATAACGTCGATAGAAGAAGTACTTCTGGATGTTGTCAATTCTTAGGGTCATCCCTAATTATTTCGCACTCCAAGAAGCAAAATTTTGTTGCCCTATCCACAACTGAGGCTGAATACATAGCTGCTGGAGCCTGTTGTGCTCAAATTCTTTGAATTGCTCAACAACTTCGTGACCTTGGCTTTGACTTGAGAGGTATTCCTATAAAATGTGATAATACTAGTGTTATTTCTATAACCCAAAATCCTGTGTAGCATTCAAGGACTAAGCATATTGATGTAAGGCATCACTTCATACGTGATCATTTTGAGAAAGGTGATGTTTCGATTTCTTTTATCTCAACTAACTTGCAGCTTGCAAATATCTTTACCAAGCCTCTTCCTGAGGAACAATTTAATTTTATTAGATTGGAACTTGGTATGTTGAACAAGGAAGCATTAACGTAGGGGGAGTAAACGAGTTTTAATCATCCTACGCATGCAAGCCCAATTGATGATCTCAAGGGCCTTAAAATCAAATTCAAGGGACCTTGAAACATTGTAAAGGGTAAATTGACTTTACGGATCTTTTATGAGTTAATATCTGTTAGATAATCTAACTCTTAAAAAAAATTTCCTTTACTTGAGACAGTTTTGATTTTGGTTTTAAAAAGCTTGATTCTTTCAAAGATTTTGTCATATCCCTGATAAAAAGGACCTAATTTTTCAGCTTTTTATTCTTTCACAAAGAAACCCTACTTCAAAATTCTTTGATTTCTCTCTCAAACTTTCCTTGTGGCACCCCGAAGCAAGAGATCTACTCATCCATCTTCAAACAAGAAAGTTGTTCAGAATTCTTCAATCAAGAGAGAAGAAAAACCTTTTGTAGATCGAGATACATCTCAGATTATTGGGCTTCCCTAATCATGGTTTATAAATTTTCAAGCTTCTGGATCTTGGCTTGATGGCTTTCACAATCGACCACTTTGTATGTGTGATTTGGTGGATACTAACTTTCTCGATACTCTCAAGATACCCTGTATAGACAAGCTGAAGAGTTCGACTATCTGGAAGATTTTAAACCCTGGAGATTTTTCTTTTCCACGGCTCACGAGACTATTCTATGTTAATCGCACCACAAAAAAGGACAAAGGGGGTATTACTCTTGAATCTTCAGTCAAAGGTACTCAAATTTCACTCACTTCTTCTATTCTCAGTGAAAATTTAGAAATTCCTACAGATGAAGTGTTCAATTATCCTTCAAGATCAAAGAGTGTTCGTATTGCTAAAAAGAATTTTTTGATTCCCAATTCAAACTCACGTCAACTCACTCATACTTCTTTGACGTTAGAGGCTAAAATAGTATTCACTATACTGGTTCGATGTGTTGTTCCCCGTGCCAACTCAAGAGAGCTGCTGACTGATCAATCTCTGGAATTAATTCATTTACTTATGTCTGATGTGGCTATAGATGTGCCAAATCTGATTTTCAATCATATGCTACATTCTGTTAACTCTAAGAGATCTATTCCTTTGCCCTATGGAAATTTGCTGCCTAAAGTCTTTGATTATTACAAGATTGATACATCTTTTGAGGAAAGACAGACCATTAACAGCAAAATTGATAAGAACTGTGTAGAATGTCTAGGGATTGAGAAAACTCTTGCAGGAACATGGACTTTGAAAGGAAAAGGAGTTACTCAAAATCCAAATGAAGAAGTTAAATTATCTCTTACTCCAGAAATCAGGTTAGATGGTTGTGAAAATGAAATAGTTCGTCTCAATTGTGAATTATCTGATTTTAAGTTTGATGTCAAAAGGAGAATGGACTCAAATTTCGAGTTACTAGCTACCATCAATTCTAAAGTCAATGAGATGTATTTGATGAATGCTCTTACACTAACTACAATGGGGAGTATTTTGCCCATACCTGAAGATGTTGCTCAACATACTCAAGAGCAGGTTGAGAATATGCTGTTGAATTGTAAAAGGCATGTCCAGAATAAATCAATTATGTACCCAACTCATGAAGAGCCAATGTTCTTGCCCAAAGTTGAGTATGAGGTTATTAAACAGAGAAGAGCTGAAGAAAAGAGAACACGTTTGACAGCTGAAATGGATGATTGGCGTTATAAGAAAACTTCATCCAAAGGAAAGAGGAAGTTCTATGAGGAATTTTAAACTGACAAATATTTTCTTAGGGTTGACTGCTTTTTCGAACCTCGTTAAAACTACATTTATGTTTGGGTCTGTAATATGTTTTTAAGATTTCCTGTTTTGACATTGCTTTTTCTCCCTTGTTGAAAGACAAAGGGGGAGAAATATGATCCGACATTTCCGATATACTACATTCTGCATTTTTAGTTTTGAGATTGTTATATGCATTGCTAAACTAACAAATGTAGGTACGAAAATTTGTGTTGTCTTCCATCAAGGGGGAGATTGAAAACTCCACCTTGATTGAAATGGTTTACATGTGTTGATGATGGAAGACTTCACACAAATATAGCAGTTGGATATACTAACAATGTACTTGATTATATTTCTAGATGTTTGGTTTGAATTCAGTGCAGGTTATATATTTACATGTCAAGGACCTTGAAGTTGGATTGAAGAACAAGTTCAAAAAGACGAAGATCAAGGGCCTTGGAATCTAAAGTACACGGAACAAAGGATTCAAATATATTGAAGATCTTCGTTGAAGATTCGGTAACAAGAAGATCTTATCAAACAAAGATTTTGTCATCCAAAGGAAGATCTCAACCGAATGATAGAGAATCATTTCGAGAAGATTCTCTAAAACAACAAAAACAGAAGAAAAAAAAATATCTTCTCTCCCTTATCCAATAGAAGACGAGAAGATCAAGGAGTAAAAGACTCAACGTGTTCGTAGGATCGAAGACGTGCAACGCCTATCTTACGATCTTCATGGAAAAGAAGGTTGATCTTCAAACGGTCATCTCTACAACGGCTAGAAGATCTTTCCATAGAAGATATAAATGAAGATGATGGTCGAAGAAGAAGATACACAAGCCTACATCGGAAAAACATCTTTCCATCCTTAAGCAACCTAATCATCTTCATTCGTTGTTTTTCTTTCTCACAATTACGTAAACGTTTTATCCCCCTAGAGAGAGAGAAAAAACACAAGAGTTCAATTGATAGATCTAAAAAGTGTTATACTAGAGTGTGTTACTCTGCGAAGTAACTAGGCTATTATAGCGAGGTTACGAGTTGGAGCTAGATTGTAGCATCGGCTACAAGTGAGAGAAGAAGGGGATTTCTTCTAGTTTGTATCTAGGACTCTTTGAAGCTGATAATAGATAGTTAGATCCTACGGATATACCCTGGGACAGAGAGTAGGCTATTTAGAGCCGAACTTCGTAAACATATCCTCGTGTCAATCTTTTCTATTCCGCACCATATAAGCTTTACTGTGACTAACTTTGTTTTGCAAGAGCAAGATGTCAAGGCCCTTGAAATTGAGTTTCAAAGCCCTTGAAATCGAAGTTTCACTAGTAATACAGATTGACATCAAGGCCCTTGAAAGGAGTTTCAAGGCCTTGAGATTTGGTTTGCGAAAAGTTTCCATACTCTAGTCAACCCCCCTTCTAGAGTATTATCTATATTATTTATATCACCTAACGGTTCTTCAGTTTCACGTCTTTCAGCTCTTTAAACTTCAGAAATACATGTGGTTTTCCATATCTTTTCAAAATTCCATTGTTTGACTTCAAGGATAAAATTGGTTATTTTGCTGACAGGATACTACATCTACGAGCCCATGTAACTATTTACACTCAGGCTTAGCTTGGCTTGACTGACCATCGTTTGAAGGACATTGAATCTTAGAGTTGCTGCATCTTTTGTAATGCTTCATTGTTTTGAATTGTAACTGAAGAAGATTCAAATAAAGTTACCTCATATAAAACTTATTATCAATTTAGATTTAACTATTGCAAGTATATAATTCTCATATAAGTAACATGATAGGATCATCGATACTATTGTGTAGAGGAGCAATTTAATGAGCGTGTTGATTAAGGAAGTGCACGATCGTGCGCCATTTTTACAAATCAAGTGCATTCATGCATTTTTACAAATCAAGTGTACGATCGTTATTATACACAGGAAGCACGATTGAGTGCCTCATTCTCCGACACGTTCAAATCTTTTAGAGAAAATTGGTATAGAGAAACCCTTATTGTATGATAGATACAATATAGACCCCTCTACTTTCTAGAAAAAAAATAAAAGTAAATGAAATACAAAATTGCTGAAATTAGGAATTCTATTTAAGGGCTTTTACGTAGACCATTCACATAACTGTGAAAAAATAGAAAGATAAAACATATTAAAAATGCATTTAAATAATAAATGAAGATACGGGATTAGTCTCTCCAACTTCCACTCTCAACTCCTTTCGGAAAAAAAAAACGTCATTGTTTTCGTGGAGATTCTTCAGACACAACTCCAACAGCGCTCGTTTTCTTCGTCTTCAACCTGCAATCGGAGCATAAATCTGTACATAAATTTTCCGGGATACGGTTTCTGAGCATAAATCGGAGTACAAATTTTGTACATAATTTTCACAGACAACACAAATCTGTACATAATTTTCACATACAGCACAAATCTGTACATAATTTTCACAAACATCACAAATCTAATTACAAAGACGATGGCACACAAATACAGTTCCTACTCCACCCATGAAAAAAAAGGCGAAAAGGTTGAATAACAACCTACATCGTGATACATAATATGAAATACAAAACTTACCTTACAGATCTGGACGCAGAAAACAGCAATCAATGATTTGGGACGCCAAATCGAAGCAGATTGCAGAAACCGATCATCAATTGTAATGAACTCTTCGTCGAAATGCCCAGTAACCGTATCCCGCCAGTTAAACACAAACACAACCGATTTCTGTAAATTCATAAACTGAATTCCATATCAAACGCACAAAATCAACGATTTTTGAAGATGATGAAAGCTTCTTTGTGAAATATGGTGGTTATTCCCCTCAAATCTTTCACGATCGTCATTTGGGATGCACGTTGAAAGAAATAGAGATCCGAAGAAATTGTTTCCTTAATTATAGAAAACAAATATCCTTTTGGCTGAATTGGCACTTAGGGCCTTTTACACTATAGAGTTGAAATTTAGGACCCTACCAATTACAAATTGAGGAATAGGACTCCTACTTTACTAGACTAATTCATAAATAACACAAAAAGTTGACAAAAGTGATGACTAATGAGTGATGACTGATGTGAGTGTTGATTGTGACCTTTTGATTGACATTTGGAGGGAATTTGAGGCCAAAAAAACGCAGCCCTCTACTCAGAAAAAATCCGCTTACCTAAAAATTCGCTTACCCAATTAATGCAACAATCATACCCAAAAATAAATTTCTCAAAGTACAAAAACATACTCGAAAACAATATCCCAATAAATCAAATATCAAAATAAAATAATATCCATAAATTGGATAATATTTTATGTTTATACCCAATTTAAACATCACTTAATAAAAAATTCATACCCAATTTAAATTTGTCATACCCAAAATTTTCAAAACTCGATATTGTACACAAACATCAATATCAAATGATTTGATCATTACCCAAGAATTCGCTTGACATTTGATCATTATAACACATTTTGGTTAACCATAAAACATACCCACGACATCACTTTAAATATACTTAATAATAAGAAATATACTACAAAGTCAATACACGTATAAAAGCATACCCAATTTGAATTTGTCATAACCAAAATTTACACGAATCGATATTGTACACAAACATCAATACCAAATGACATTTGGTCCTTGTAACACAGTTTGTATAACTATAAAACATACCCAAAAATATCACTTTAAGCATACCCAACAATAAGAAACATACTACAAAAACAATAAACATATACCCAATAATGAGAAAAATACTATAATTCATATTTGGGTAACGAAAATAATGTCACCCAAAAAAATTAAACATTCATGGACTTGAAAATTTCATCAAACTAGCTACATTAACAAAAAAAAATAAAAGATAAACATGTAAAAAAGATACTTAAACAAAAAGTAAACATCTAATCACTATCATTTCAACTAAATAAATTATTGCCCTATTTACTAGTTTCCATACCTATTTTTTCTTTCTTTTATATAGAGGCCTAGTTTACAAAAGACAATTTTAAGGGGTCTCATTTTCCTAATTAATTCTTTAAAATTTTACATCTTATCACGAGGAGAATTCCCACATAAAAAAAAAAAAAAGAATTAATTAGGAAAATAGGACCTCTTAAAATTATCTTTTGTAAAGTAGGCTTCTACATAAAAGAAAGAAAAAGTAGGTATAGAAACTAGAAAATAGGGGTAATAATTGCTTTAATTGAATGATGGCGATTAGATGTTTATTTTTAGTTTAAGTATATTTTTACATGTTTACATTTTACCTTTTATTTTTGGTTAATGTAGCTAGTTTGATGAAATTTTCAAGTCCATGAATGTTTAATTTTTTTGGGTGACATTGTTTTCGTTACCCAAATATGAATTGTAGTATTTTTCTCATTATTGAGTATATGTTTATTGTTTTTGTGGGATGTTTCTTATTGTTGAGTATGCTTAAAGTGATATTTTTGGGTATGTTTTATGGTTATCCAAACCGTGTTGCAAGAACCAAATGTCATTTGGTATTGATGTTTGTGTACAATATCGATTTGTGTAAATTTTGGTTATGACAAATTCAAATTGGGTATGTTTTTATACGTGTATTGGCTTTGTAGTATATTTCTTATTATTAAGTATATTTAAAGTGATATCGTGAGTATGTTTTATGGTTACCCAAAATGTGTTATAATGATCAAATGTCAAGCGAATTTTTGGGTAATGACCAAATGTCATTTGATATTGTGTTTGTGTACAATATCGAGTTTTGAAAATTTTGGTTATGACAAATTTAAATTGGGTATGGATTTTGTATTAAGTGATGTTTAAATTGGGTATAAATATAAAATATTATCCAATTTATGGATATTTTTTATTTTGATATTTGATTTATTGGGTATGTTGTTTTCGAGTATGTTTATGTACTTTGACAAATTTATTTTTGGGTATGATTGTGACATTATTTGGGTAAGCGAATTTTTGGGTAAGCGGATTTTTGGGTAAGCGAATTTTTTGGGTAAGCGGAGGGCTGTGTTTTTTTTTCCCCAAATTCCCTCTAAATGTCAATCAAAAGTGTCACAGTCAGCACTCACATCAGCCATCATCACTTTTGTCAACTTTTTGTCCTATTTATGAATTAGTCTAGTAAAGTATGAGCCCTATTTCTCAATTTGTAATTGGTAAGGCCTAAATTTCAACTCTATAATGTAAAAGACCCTAAATGCCAATTCATCGAAAAAAGAAAGCAATTTAAAATTTTACAAAAAGAGATGCACAAAACACACCAAAAAAAGAAAGCAATTTAAAATTTGCAGCAAAATGCAGCATTGCAACCATGTATACTCTCCTATGTTGTTAAAAACCAACAACTTCATTTTAGCAGTTTTAAAGTTGTAACAAAATGGCAGTAGCGTCTTTGAGTGTTTGTATTAGAATGATATTAACTATCAACCAAAACCATTCTGGCTAGTATACCACAAAAGAAATGCACAAAACACACCAAATGACAATAGAAAGAAGCAAGCCTTAAAGTTCAGAACAATATATCATAATTCAGACTAAAATTCAGAATGTCCTACATATCAAAAAAATGAAATTCTACTACAACCTTAATGACAACCTCCATACATCACAATTTTAGACAAAAGATTGATGACTAGTATACACCACTTCCTAATCACAATATCTTACCTAAAAAGATATTGTGATTATGAAGTTGTGTATACTAGTCATTAGCTACAAAATTTAAGGTTACCTTGCATCCAAATGACAACCTACACACATCATATATTTCTACAAAAGATTGATGACGAGTACACAACACTTTCTACTCATAACCCAACCCACAACATCGTAACAATATTAACCCGTATTTGTCTTGTTGAACCATTAAGAATTAGATCTTCTTCTTCCTCATCACTTTTGAATTATCTTCGTTGTTGACTACTTGCTCTACATTGGCATCTCTGTTTTCAAAATCCACTTCTTCTTCCTCATCACTGTTGCTGGTGATTATGTTTGTGCTCTCATTACATGATTATGCAATGCGAAACATGCCAAAATTATGTCCACTTGGGTGTCTACACTATAACTTGGCATAACTCGTAATATTTTCCAACGAGCCTTCAACACCCCAAATAATCTCTCTATATGGATACGAAGGGTTGAGTGTAATTTGTTGAACACTTCATTCGAGTTCGTTGCAGCCGCATTTTCAAATTGTGACATATGGTATCGGTTCCTACTGCAAGGAATCATGCAACCTTCTTTATTTTATATCCATTGTCAACCAAATAGCAGCGACCTATGAAATTGCAATTATTAGGCAAGAGACACTTCTTTGCATATTTCCTAAACTCACACTGAAGCCATGACAATCATCCCTCATTTTTAGGTAGTTGTGTGAACAAGACACGTTGACTCTCTACTAAGCGCACTAATAAAACAACAAAACACCAAAGAGATGATCCTGAGGAAATGAAGCCTTCTTGAACCATAAACTCAATAATCTGTAACACATATGTGCAATCATGTTTATCCTAGTTTGATGCCCCTTGAGTTGCCGAGTTTGTCTTTGCCTCCAACATTTTCACCATTGTCTTATAAACCTGTAAAGAAGCAGCCAGATTGTCTTGGTACAAACTAAATCCAACACTCTTCCGGACATTTTGTTTTCATACTCCAGGTGAAGATGCAATTCCAAACCTTTTCTTTCATCTCTCACGCGCGCAAGAGAATGGAAACTCCCCATGTGTAGAACCTCCAACGGGCGTCCCAAACTCATCATTACTGGCATCTCTTAATAGTTCATCTACGTACTTAGTAACATGAACTATATAATCATCTTGTCCTATTAATTTAGGAATAATAAAGTCCGGAATAACTCCAGTCAGGGCCATACAAGGGGCAACACATTGAGAACCTATGAAAATTGTCCCATGGAAAAGAAATTCTATTATTGAATCCATCTCGGGGTTGAAAGCATTCTTCTTGAATACCGTATAATCTTCATTCTTCTGTGTAGTCAATTCATAACAAAACCCATTCAATTTCAAATTTGTGAATCAAAGGTGTAAATAAAAAAGAACAAGACTAGAGCTTACCTGTAGTTTTTGTGAACACCACTCCGAACTTGAAGCAATACATTGTTTCTCATAGTTCCATCCCAATCTAGTTTCTCCATACTTTAGGTTCAACCATAGTTTCCAAACAGTTCTCAAATTAATATACTTGTTATTCAATGTTTATATCTTACATTTCATGCTTGTAATCTGCTCAGACAAATTTGTTAAGTGTTTCCAACTAAACACATTCTTCTTATTTTCTCTTTGGTAATTATTGAGCAAGTCCAACAAAACTCTAATGAGAGCATCGTTCCATGTGAAACACTTTTCCTTGCCTTGTATAATGGTTTACTAATATTCTCAACCACGTTATGTGTTGCACCAATGTATAATATAATGAATAGACAAGAAGCAGATAATGACAACAAATAACTTCAAAGCGTAAATAAAATTGACACATTAGTGAAAGAAATCAAACAATACACAAACAAAACTAATATTGGGAGGGTACCCCCAGCAATGGTGCTAGACTCCTTAAGTGGTTAGTTTGGAGATTCGAGTTCGAATTCTCCCGGCGACATGTATGGAAAAAATTGATATTGGGAGGATACCCCCAGCAATGGGCCACGATATATTCCCGTCCCGGATGTAAAGCAGCGAAGCCAATCGAACCGGGAGTTACTTATCAATCTTTCAAAAAAAAGAATGAACAACCTAAAATTGCTAAGATCATAGGTTCAGTTTATGCATCTAATTAATGCCATTTTGGTATTATGATGCATTTTTCACATTTGTTGATTGTAGTGAAACAGAATTGACACATTGCCGCGTGATTGCTAAGATTATAGATTCAGTTTATGCAACTAAGGAAAATTGACGCATTGTTGATTGCTAAGATTATAGGTTTAGTTTTTGAACCTAAATTGAATTGATACATTCCTGATTGCTAAAGTTATAGGTTTAGTCATGTTTATGTGTCTAGTTGATTTATTACTAATAATCATAACAAAGCAAAGCAGCCTAAACATAATGAAAATAACATATAATGAAAAATCTAAACAAAGCAAAATGTAGGGCTGGAGAAATGACAATGCAAAATCAGCCTAAACAAAACAAAGAAAATCCACCTAAGATCAACCTAAACAAAACAAAGCAAAGCAACCTAAGATTATAGGTTCAGTTCTATTTATGTGTCTACAATATAACAGTTTAAACATAATTAAAATTAGCATATAATTGAAGCAAGGAGAAGACTGGGCGAAGATTAGGACAAAAATTAGCAATCTTAAGTTTTAGGTTATACTACTTTTGTGTTTCAGTTGTAGTGATTCTCAATTTAGCAGTTTGATAGTAAGAACAAAGCAAAATGCACAAACGATATTTTATAATTGAAGCATGGAGAAGATTAGTGAAATGTTATTCGACATAGTTACAATGAAACCATGGAAGAAAGAGAGATAAATGTAGGGCTTGAGAAATGACAATGCAAAATCAAAGCAGGGAGAATCACGTGAATACTCGATCCCATAGTGTTGACAAATGAATGGACAAACAACCGAAGATAAGCTCGTCTCTATGTCATGAATCTCCACTTTTTATCTAGGGTTATCGTTCCTCTCCACAATTCTTCGGCTGAGACAAATGACAATGAACATCGAGAAAGGAAGTATTATTGTTTGATCATATTTACAGGGGTATTTATGTCTTTTTAGTCTAGCTAAAACTAGTGTGAATCATATAACTAAACACGTCACAAAATTATCTTATAAAAAACCGAATTTATAAAAAAACTTGTACTGCAAACATAACCCTAACCACAACCACAACCACAACCACAATTACGACCACAAATCTGTTTTACCCCTAAGGCTTTTAAGCCTATCCAAGAATGTACAAGCCATAATATATTGAAAACATAAATTTTTTAATCGTGTGGACCCATATGACAAGGATAGTTAACCAATTTCTGGGATGATGGTCTTTTGTTAACAAATTTCAATAAGGGTGACTTGTACAAGCACACTCTTTTAGTGTAATATCAAGTAGGCCATTATGTTTTTCAAGTAATAAAGTGGCCCCTTGAATTTATTTAAAAAAGAGAAAATTGCCTAAATAGAACCCATCTTTTAGGTTGACTAAACTTTGGTATCCCGTCGATTAAACTATTAGAACAGTACCTCACCTATTGACCCCAACTAAAGAGTAGTATCTCGATCATTGTTAACATGTTAAACTATCGGAACGATGTCAAATATTAGAGGCAAAATTGTCCACCTACCTTAAAACGTAATTTGCAACCCTAAACCCCAAATTGATGATGAGATGTTGTTAGGTTTTGAACCTGAAAATCCATGAAAGCCCAAGGGAGAAAAATTAACATCTTTTGAAGAACGATTTGTTGCCGACTTGTGTCTGTAGTTTCATATGCCCATCTCAACTCTATTACTCTCCACTTTCCTCTGAAGCTCCATTGCAACCTCCAATGGAAGATAATCTCAAAATGTTGATGACGTGATTCTCCCTGCCGAACTAAACACCTACAAGATTGATGACGTGATTCACCCTCCAATTGAAGATAACCAAAACTCTATTACTCTCCATTTTCCACTGAGTGGAAGACGTACGCTTTTGGTCCTCTGAAGCTCTATTGCAACCTCCAATGGAAGTAATTAAAAATAGAATAAGAACTTGAGCTCATCCTCATCACTCCAATCTTCCTCCCTCCTTTTTTCCTTAGCTCAAACCGCTCAACCATCTCGCCTTCCGCAATTACCCGCCCTTCGAACACCAATTGCAAATCGTAACCCTAAATTACAGATTCAGCATCTCATTAGGATTTGTGAAATTGTCCGCTTCTCATTGCCCCAAAAATGATCTGAAAAGGGTGGTCCTCGTGTCCCTCGCAGTAGACGCTCACCTTGCCCTTGGTTGCAAATTTACGGTTGGTTCCTCCAGATCTTCACACCATGGATCTCCCTCTTCTTTTTTGTCCTCGTGTCCCACGTAGTAGACGCTCATGTATAATTTTGTAATTCCTTTGTTGTTTCTACAGAAATTGCCTAACAACATCTCATCAGCCACATTGAACAATTCTTCAAAAGATGTTAATTTTTCTTCCCTGGGCTTTCATGGATTTTCAGGTTCAAAACCTAATAACATTTCATCATCAATTTGGGGCTTAGGGTTGCAAATTTACGTTTTAAGGTATGTGGACAATTTTCCCCTTGATATTTAATACCGTTCAGATAATTTAACGTGTGAACAGTGATCGAGGTATAACTCTGTGGTCGGGGTCAATAGATGAGGTACCGTTCTAATAGTTTAAACGATGGGGTACTAAAGTTTAGTCAACCTAAAAGATGAGGTACTATTCAGACAGTTTTCTTTTAATAAACATAAAAGTGGTTTTATGTAGTTATTTTTTAAAGCTATACTTAATTTTTAATTACACAAACTAGCCTTACTCAAACGTAATAACCAAATTCGATTTACACAATTGAACTTATTTCGAGTTACCAAATTCGTAATTTACACAAATTTTGTAATTACCCAAGCTCTCTTTCGATTTGCACAAGCACTTTCGATTTTCACAAGCCCACTTACAAATCATCCGAGAGTGGAAAAATTACAAACCTAACAAAGTTGGGTTATTTGCTACAATTAAAACTCTGGGGCAGATGCAATAATCTTATCAAAATAATGGGTAAATTTTGTAATTAAAGTTGAACCTAATTTCTTCTCTCTTTCTTCTTCCAAGGTTTATGCGCAACTTTCATGGCCAACACTTTTCCTTGCCGCTGGACCATTGCCTCCTTCGCCACCTATCCAGATTGCCTCCACCTCGGCTGCCGTCGGCCACTTATCTCCTCCTTCAAGGTTCTTGTTGCCACCATTGTTGGTGCTTTCGTCTCCCTTCACTCCGGCCGACCCCGCACTGACCTCGGGGCTATTCTATACGCCGGTGCATTCGTCTCCGCTTTCATTTGTCGGTTTGCTGGAGTGTAACGAAAAAGAGATGCTTTAACGGAGAAGAAGATAGAACGTGTATTTAAAATAATTTAGGAATATAGATTTTCTCTCATTATAAAATTCAGAATAATTTATTTGAGTAGGAACCTATTTTGTATATCCGATACAAAAAAAAATATATTATTACACCAATCTTAACGAGTTGGTTATTTTTTTTTTTTATAAGAGGTGATTGAATAAAAATATATATAAAAGAAGTGCAAACTGTGCAATTCTGAGGCAAAATATTAATCAGTTTGTACGTTAAGACATTATTTCAATGAATATAATTATACATATTCAATAGAAGATATTATTTCAATAATTCTATTATATACCCTTAGATTAAAAATTTCTGAAAATTTATGTGGAAAATGTGTCATTGTGATTTAATTTATAATTTATATAATGATATTTCTAAAAAAATGCCAAATAATTTTTAAAACCACACATATTTTTGTAGATTATATCGTTATTTCTATAGTTTATTTGATTTAAATTATATAATTTACATGGAATAGAAGGAGGATAAGAGAAGGTTATTATTGTTGTTAATTGATATAAGTAGACGGATACAAGTAATGACTAAAAACTCTAACAGTATGTTTGGATACGAATGAAATCCAGGGATTTTAATTGAAAGTCGGGATTTGTCAATTCTCTTATCCAATTTCCTTGTTTGGATTGATTATTTTGTGGAATTTGAAATTTCCGTGGGATTTGAGAGTTGAAATTCCCAAGTTGAAATTCTTACTAAATAGGTGTCATTTGTCAAATCCCTTCATTATAGTTTATTTGAAGACACAAATTCTCTCATTTTAAAATTGCGTACCTTGTATCCAAACAAAGAATTTCGATTAGTGGAATTTAAATACCCGGTACTCTATAAATCCCATGATTAAATTTCCGTGGAATTCACAAATTCTCCATCCGAACGCACCGTAAGTCAACAACAAATAGATACAACTAAAACATTGAGTAAAAGGGGTAAGTAGGTAGATATTGTATCAATGTAGAATCATTAAGCAGTTTTGTATCAATGAGTAGACAATATACCCCTCCCAATTTTTCAAAAAAGATAAATTACTCAATAATTGAATATCCTCCAAAATAATTCAGGAATATAAATTTTCTCTCATTATAAAATTCAGAATAATTTATTTGGAGTAGGAACCTACTTTGTATATCCGATACAAAAAAAAATCTTATTACACCAATCTTAACGAGGTGGTTATATTCCTAAATTTAAAATAATTTAGGAATATAGATTTTTTCTCATTATAAAATTCAGAATAATTTATTTGGAGTAGGAACCTACTTTATATATCCGATACAAAAAAAAGGTAATTTTGGTAAGTAGGCCTTTTTGAAAAACTAAGTAGTAATTAGGCTTTTTAATGTTTCAATTAAGTAAATATACCCCAACCTTTTGTATTTATTCTCAAACTCTACACACTCTTCTCTCAAGGGGTACATTTACTAAACACAAAACTAGAAAAATCCTAGTAAACCAAATTGTTTCAAAAAAAATCTTATTACACCAATCTTAAGGAGGTGGTTATATTCCTAAATTTAAAATAATTTTAGAATATAGATTTTCTCTCATTATAAAATTCAGAATAATTTATTTGGAGTAGGAACCTACTTTTAGATCCGATACAAAAAAATCTTGTTACACCAATCTTAACGAGGTGGTTATTTTTTTTTATAAGAGGTGATTGAATAAAATATATATAAAAGAGGTGCAAACCGTGCAATTCTATATTGAGGGAAAATATTAATTCAGTTTGTACGTCAAGACATTATTTCAATGAATATAATTATATATATACAATAGAAAATATTATTTCAATAATTCTATTATATACCCTTAGATTAAAAATTTCTGAAAATTTATGTGGAAAATGTGTCATTGTGATTTAATTTATAAGTTTTATAAAGATATTTTTTTTAAAATGCCAAATAATTTTTAAAAACCACACATATTTTTGTAGATTATATCGTTATTTCTATAGTTTATTTGATTTAAGTTATATAATTTACATGGAATAGAAGGAGGATAAGAGAAGGTTATTGTTGTTGTTAATTGATATAAGTAGACGGATACAAGTAATGACTAAAAACTTTAACAGTATCTTTGGATACTAATGAAATCCAGGGATTTTAATTGAAAGTCGGGATTTGTCAATTCTCTTATCCAATTCCCTTATTTGGATTGATTATTTTGTGGAATTTGAAATTTCCGTGGGATTTGAGAGTTTAAATTCCTAAGTTGAAATTCTTACTAAATAGGTGTCATTTGTCAAATCCCTTCATTATAGTTTATTTGAAGACACAAATTCTCTCATTTTAAAATTGTGTACCTTGTATCCAAACAAAGAATTTCGATTAGTGGAATTTATATTCCCGGTACTCTATAAATCCCATGACATTAAATTTCCGTGGAATTCACAAATTCTCCATCCGAACGCACCGTAAGTCAACAACATATAGATACAACTAAAAGATTGAGTAAAAGGGGTAAGTAGGTAGATATTGTATCAATGTAGAATCATTAGGCAGTTTTGTATCAATGAGTAGAGAATAAGCCCCTCCCAATCTTCTAGAAAAGATAAATTACTCAATAATTGAATATCCTTCCAAAATTAATAAGATCCTCTCAAATAATTATTTTGACTATTTTATAATTAAATAAGGAAAATGATAGGCTGAATTGGCACTTAGGGCCTTTTACACTATAGAGTTGAAATTTAGGACCCTACCGATTACAAATTGAGGAATAGGACTCCTACTTTACTAGACTAATTCATAAATAACACAAAAAGTTGACAAAAATGATGACTAATGAGTGATGACTAATGAGTGATGACTGATGTGAGTGTTAATTGTGACCTTTTGATTGACATTTGGAGGGAATTTGAGGCCAAAAAAACGCAGCCCTCTACTCAGAAAAAATCCGCTTACCCAAAAATTCGCTTACCCAATTAATGCAACAATCATACCCAAAAATAAATTTCTCAAAGTACAAAAACATACTCGAAAACAATATAGCCAATAAATCAAATATCAAAATAAAATAATATCCATAAATTGGATAATATTTTATGTTTATACCCAATTTAAACATCATTTAATACAAAATTCATACCCAATTTAAATTTGTCATACCCAAAATTTTCAAAACTCGATATTGTACACAAACATCAATATCAAATGATTTGATCATTACCCAAGAATTCGCTTGACATTTGATCATTATAACACATTTTGGTTAACCATAAAACATACCCACGACATCACTTTAAATATACTTAATAATAAGAAATATACTACAAAGCCAATACACGTATAAAAGTATACCCAATTTGAATTTGTCATAACCAAAATTTACACGAATCGATATTGTACACAAACATCAATACCAAATGACATTTGGTCTTTGTAACACAGTTTGTATAACTATAAAACATACCCAAAAATATCACTTTAAGCATACCCAACAATAAGAAACATACCACAAAAACAATAAACATATACCCAATAATGAGAAAAATACTATAATTCATATTTGAGTAACGAAAATAATGTCACCCAAAAAAATTAAACATTCATGGATTTGAAAATTTCATCAAACTAGCTACATTAACAAAAAAAGAAAAGATAAACATGTAAAAAAAGATACTTAAATAAAAAATAAACATCTAATCACCATCATTTCAACTAAATAAATTATTGTCCTATTTACTAGTTTTCATACCTATTTTTTTTTATTTTATATAGAGGTCTAGTGATCTCATTTTCCTAATTAATTCAACAAAAAATACAGCGGATATACTAAAAAGCTAGCAAAATGTATAAAGCTAGATAGCTAGCATTTGAGAGAAGAAGAAAGGTCACTGCAGGTAAATTTGGGGTTGGAACTTGGAACTATAATAAGCACTGCAGTTGGAGAGTTCGAGGTAATGCTGGCCGCATGATCAAGAAGACGAAAGGTCGTCACCATAAATCTTCAAATTTTGCTCCTCTATAACTTAGCACATATTGATGTGAGATTTTCACTCAGATTGCAAGGTCAAGCTTGGAATATGGCAGATTCAACTGTGGATAACTCAAGTCCTAGTGCAAATGAAGGGAGTTTTGCATTTGCATTTAATGACATTGATTTTTCGGATCGAGTCCTCCGTCTTGAGATTTCATCTTTAACTACCAACAAGAATCTCAGCGCCGACAAATGTCTTAACCCGTCTTCATCACCAGAGTTTGATAGTGGTTCAGAAGTCAAAACTTTGCACATAAGCTCTCCGATCCTAGCTTCAAAAAGTCCATTTTTCTACAAGGTAATTATTCTTGACCTATTTTTCTTGATTTTTTGTTTTCATCTTTCCAACTGAACTATCCTTATCATGTAGTTATTCAAAAATGGCATGAGAGAGTCACAACGTAGCTTGAGAATCCATGCATCTGGTATGCACCATCTTGTACTCTTTGATTGAAGATTTTGTCGGTTTATACATTGATTTAAATTTTGTTCTTGTATATGAACAGAAAAAGCAGCATTTATGGACCTACTAAACTTTATATATGAAAATACTGTAAGGGCAACTTCAGTTGCTGATTTGCTCGATGTATTAATGGCTGCAGACAAGTTTGAGGTCACTTCTTGTAAGAGACATTGTATACAGCTGTTGCTTAAGTTGCCCATGTCACTAGTTTCTGCAGTTTCTTATCTCGAACTTCCTTTAAGTGTTTCTGTTGATGAAGTAGTTCATCCACTAATTGATGTAGCAAAGAAGTTTCTTGCTTCCCGTTACAAGGATTTCGCTCAGTAAGATCCTTGTATTGATCATTGAATCACTGTTTGCATCTGATATACATTGATTAATCTCGTTAATCTTGAAGGTCTCTAGAAGATGAAGAAATGGAGATGTTGACCTTGCCTCTCTCTGCAGTAGAGTTCCTTCTGGGAAGTGACGGAATTCGAGTGAATTCAGAAGATGATGTCTTTGATTTTATCTTGAAGTGGAGCTGTTCATATTGTCCCAACATAGAAGAGCGTCGAAAAATCGTCACCAAGCTCTTGTCACAATTCATATGGTTTCCATACATGAGTTGCTCAAAGTTGAATGGAGCACTAGATTGCCCTGATTTTGACTATGAACAAGTGTCAAAAGTGATGCTCAAGGCCCTCTTGTCCGAGAATGAGGTCCCCTGTGCCGCAAGGGACCGAGCAACCACTAAATGCGGTTTCCCAAGACGTGTCTATAATGACCGGTTTGTTAAGGTGGTGGGAGTAGTACTTCCAAACCTATTTTTACCTCGAGGCAGTATCAGTATGCGTCGAGGAAGAACCGAATTTGGGTCTTTATGTGCAAATTTGTGGTTCAGAATCTTGCAGCTTACACGTTGAATTTGCACTGATGAAAAATCATCAGCCATTGAAGTTTAAAACCTATTTCACGTATAACGGAGAAGATAACTTCTATGGTTCACCAGATATGTTCGATATTACATCCTCGAGCCCAGATTACCATCAAAGGTTAAAGACACAGCTACGCTTGGCATGACTGACTGTCATCTGAAGGACATTGAATCTTTTGAGTTAGTTTGATTTTTAAAGTTGCAGGATATTTTGTTATGTTTGTGTCTTGGCTTGACTGACTGTTATTTGGAGGACATTGAATCTTAGAGTAGCTGCATATTTTGTAATGTTTTGTTTGTTAGTCAAAGTAGATGTTTTAGCATCAACTGTAACCGAAGAACATTCCAATGAAGTTACGTGATATAAAATTTATCTTCAATTTTGGCTATAGTTTATTACAAGTATATAATTCTCATCTACATGAAAATTTAGCTCGAACAACACAGACGATTGGTCTTTGACAAGTCATTCCCGTCTTTAGCCAAGGTTATGCGGTTGACAGACGACTCGGCTTTGTATGAATCCGAGCTCAATAGCTTCCTACTCACATTGTTGTAGATCTCTTGAATAACCATCTCGAAAGCAGTCCTTACATTTGTCAAGTCTAGGGCTGATGTCTCTATGAAAAGAATACCTTTGATGCGTGTTCAATAGCTGATTCAAGGATATGTAAAGTCCCAAATGTTACTCCTCTAGTTGATCCACCGAGATTGAACAAGAATCGCCTTAACCTTCGATTGCTAGAACAAAGCATGAAACTTTTGAGAGAGGGATCGAAGAAGAAGAACAACTATGATACAAGGCTGAATATCTTCCTCTTCTAATCGATCGTTCGATTATATAAAATTAGGGTTGGACTTTTTTAACAATTAAAAAGCCCGACCTTAAAAATATAAGATATATATTTTAGTAATTAATAAATAAATAACCCCTTATCTATTATTAATTACCAACTCTATAATATATTTTGTATTCCTACAAAATATATCATTTTCCACCATATACTCCTATATGGTAATTCTCTCATTAATTGATTCAGTTCACATGCTCGTTATGGTGTGACCTCGTAGGACCCGATAACACTAACAATACAATTTATCATATAAATGTACCGATCATGGTTAGCTTCTAGCAAAACGTCATAACCCCTAATATTATCGGATTATATATATATCCCTATATTTAATGTCTTATCTTATCATCAGTAATTGCACCTTGGATAAAGGACACAATTCCTTCAGTCTCCCACTTGTACTTTCATACAAGTGTGCAATGTTAAAATTCACTTACCGCTTAATGTCCTTATCTGACTATGTGATGGAAACCATCTTTGCCATCAGATATGTTTGTTGAACTCTTGAGATCAAACTGTCAATACAAATCAAATCTGAGCATGGTCATGCGTTTACACGGTTCTCACTCTTCAAGTGGCCGGGGACACCAATCCTTCCCAGTGTATCAAGGTATACCTGGTATAGGAGGATTAATCCAATCTTGCAACGACTATAACTTCCACTCAAATTTTGACCACCCTAATTACTGCCTTTATAACTGCCTGTTACGGTCAGCGTTTAACAGTATCTAAGATATGTCATCCTTCAAATGAAATTTATATCAAGCTCATGTTAAGGAACTCACTGATAATGATAATCGCTATAACTCCTCAATATGTCACGAGAGTTATAGGATCGGTCTTTCCGATGAGTATCACCATACTCACCTATGTAAGCGATTGGACATCTCCATGTCCTATGAACTATGAAACCCACGTTCATTATTCGCTCACAAGATGGTCTACTTTAGAGTCGTTTGTATCCAAGTTAACGACTCAGACCACGGATCCTTTCAATTTAATAATTTCAGTTCACTTAATGTGGTTTCATTCACCGGAACTTTTCCAATAAGCACATTTGATAATTAATAAATTGTTTGGATACTTTATTTAATATTCAAGTAATAATCAAATAAGAATATGAAAACTCATATATGAAACAATCATATACTCTATGATAAAAAAAACAAACATTTCTCAATCCAAACATAGAAGTTCAAAAGAATTCTCTAACGTGTTTGAGCCCTTTGGCCCGAGTATGACTATCATGCTTAGGCCTATTCATGGGTTTAGTCAGTGGATCTGCAATGTTATCATCTGTGTGCACCTTGCACACCCTTACATCACCCCGATCAACATAGTGTCTGATCATGTGATACTTCCGCAAAACATGTATGGATTTGGAGCTTGAGCTAGGTTCCTTCGCTTGAGCAATCGCGCCATTGTTGTCACAATAGACGTCAATTGCCCTCGTCACGCTAGGGACAACGCCGAGCTCAACTATAAACTGCCTAATCCAGATCGCTTCCTTAGTCGCTTCTCCCGCAACATTGTATTCTGCCTCTGTGGTTGAGTCTGCAACCGTGTCCTGCTTTTGGCTTTTCCAACTTACCGCTCTTCCATTCAAAATGAAGACGTATCCGGACTGCGACTCAAAGCCTTCTCTGTCAGTCTGGAAACTAGCATCGATATAGCCCTTGATGACTAACTCATCATCACCTCCATATACCAGTAGATCATCCTTAGTTCTTTGCAACTTGCTAGTGAATGTCACCGGGGTTCGACTGGTACTTGCTACACATACTCAAAGCATATGCAACATCTGGTCGAGTACAAGTCATTGCATACATGATGGATCCTATAGCAGAGGCATGGGGAACCTTGCTCATCCTCTCAATCTCACTAGGTGTCTTAGGACACTGGGTCTTAATGAGATGGATCCCATGTTGCATAGGCAGGTATCCTTTCTTGGAATCTGCCATCTTGAATCTCTGTAGGACTTTATCTATATAAGTTCCTTGACTGAGACTAATAAGCCTTCTAGATCTATCTCTATAGATCTTGATGCCTAGTATGTACCCGGCCTCCCCTAGATCTTTCATTGAGAAATGCTTCTTAAGCCATCCCTTTACTGTTTTCAACATCGGAATGTCATTCCCAATGAGTAGTATGTCATCCACATACAAGACTAGAAAAGTCACCTTGCTCCCACTCAACTTTTTGTAAATGCATGGTTCTTCTTCACATCTGATGAAATCAAACTGTTTGATCACTTCATCAAATCGAAGATTCCAACTCCTGGATGCTTGCTTCAATCCATAAATGGACTTCTTAAGCTTGCAAATCTTCCTAGGATATTTTGGATCCTCAAAACCATCAGGTTGCATCATATATACATCCTCTTCTGAATAGCCATTTAGAAGTGCGGTCTTAACATCCATTTGTCATACCTCATAATCATAGAAGACGGCAATCGCTAGGATTATCCTAATGGACCGGATCATGACGATCGGCGCAAATGTCTCCTCATAGTCAATACCATGAATCTGTTTAAATCCCTTAGCAACCAATCTTGCTTTATAAACAGAGACATTTCCATCCTTGTCTGTCTTTACTTTAAAGACCCATTTGCAACCAATAGGTTTACCCCATCAAGCAAATCAATCAAGTCCCATACTTGATTTTCAGACATGGATTCCATTTCGGATCTCATGGCTTCGAGCCATTTATCGGAGTTTTGATCCATCACAACTTGCTTGTAAGATGCGGGCTCGTTATGCTCCATGAGGAGCGCTTCGATCTCGGCATGCAACACATAGTCACCCAAATGTCTAGGTTGTTACCTTACTCTGTTTGATCTCCAATTTGGGCCAACAATAGGAGAGATTTCAGTTGTATGATTTTCTACATCATTATGCAGTTCTTCATTTGTAGAGTTCTTAACATCAATATGTGGTTCCTCTTCAACCTGATTTGTTGTAGGAATTGATTCTTGAATTGGATTAACTTGCCTCAGAAGAGGTTCATCAAAATAGTCAAGTTCCTCAGTGACATCTTGCATATCCTCGTGTTGTTGCGTTTCTTGCTCACAATTAATCTCATTAATTTGAACTTTTCTCCCACTTGACTTATTGGAAAAGAAATCCTTTTCCAAAAAAACACTATCCCGAGCAACAAACACTTTGTTCTCTATGGGATGGTAGAAATCATACCCCTTTGTTCGCTTGGGATATCCTACAAAGTAACATTTGTTTGATTTCGGTGCTAGTTTATCAAATTGTAAACGTTTTACATAAGCTTCGCACCCCCAGACCCTCAGAAATGACAAGTGAGGAACCTTTCCTGTCCATATCTCATATGGTGTCTTGTCAACTGAATGTGACGGAGTCATGTTTAGAACGAACGCAGCTGTTTGGAGAGCATATCCCCAAAAGGATAATGGAAGATCCGCAAAACTCATCATTGAACGTACATTGTCTACAACATCCTGTTCCTCCTCTCAGACACACCATTTAGTTGTGGAGTGCCCGGGGAGTGAGTTGTATCACAATTCCACAACTTCTCAAATGATGATCGAATTCATGGATCAGATATTCGCCCCCTCGATCTGATCGAAGCACTTTTATCTTCTTGCATGTTTGTCTTTCCACTTCATTCTGGAATTCCTTGAACTTTTCAAAGGATTCTGATTTCTGTTTCATTAAGTAGATATACCCGTATCTACTAAAATCATCAGTAAATGTAATGAAGTAGCGATAGCCAGACCTAGCCTCTTTACTCATAGGTCCACATACATCCGTATGTATGAGGGCTAGAAGTTCAGAAGTCCGTTCACTCTTACCAGTCAAGTGTGACCTTGTCATCTTTCCCATTAGGCACGACTCACATGTTTCAAATGATTGCAAATCAAATGGTTTAAGTAATCCAACTGTTTGGAGTTCCTTAATGCGCTTTATGCCTACGTGACCCAATCGACAATGCCATAGGTTTGCTTCGTTTGTTTCATTCGACTTTTGCCTCTTTGTATTGATGTTATATATCTCAGTTTTGAGGTCTAATATGTATAGTCCATTACTACTCATATTCGCACGACCATAATAAATACCATTCCTATAAATCTCCATCGCCATGTGATCAGTAATGGTAAATGTATAACCTTCACGGTTCAAAACTGAAATTGAAATTAAGTTCTTAGTAATGCATGGAACAAAATAACAGTTATTAAGTTCTATCTCTAAGCCAGAAGGTAAGGACAAGCAATAATATCCAATGGAAACAACAACAACTCTTGCTCCATTACCAACCCGTAGATCTGCCTCTCCCTTCCGCAACGTCTTTCTATTTTTTAGCGCTTGCACATTCGAAGTAATGTGAGAAACGCATCCGGTTTCCAATACCTATGAAATAGAATTAGTTGACAAAATTTCAATAACATGAATACCCGAAGTGGAGACATTCCCCTGCTTCTTTTCCTACATGTTCATCACATGGTCCTCATCAGATGAGTCCAATGTGAGTTTAGGGATTGGATGTTCCAAGACATCCTCTTGGTTCTCCGACTTGAGAACAATTCTCTGATTTCTCTCCCAATCAAGGAAGTTGTGTTCGTTCAATTTCTTTTTGTCGAGTATGGAGCATAAAGAAGATTTGAGGTTTTTGTTTGACATGGTGGACTACAAAAATACAGAATAATAAAATGCAGATAAGTTATGATCGATTTTTTTTGCAAAAGCTATAAACTGTTATAACAATTATAAACAATTAAAGTTTTGCACATTTCTACTCATATTATCAATTCCCTTAGTGAGCAAAAAATGATTCCAAGATCCTATCATATATGAACCTTAGCGTACTTTGGCACTGCCCTAAGTCTCATATAATCAAGGTAAGTAAACTCCTTTACTAATTATAACTCCTTATAATTCTTGGTTGATGGAAACACATCTCATGTGAACTCACCCTTATGCCTCAAAATCCAAAACTTTATCTTTTGGTCTTTTGTTGAGTTAACCATATCAAAGCAGCATGCCCCTTAGTATGAGCATACCCGCAATATATCTAGGTCAAAGTAAGGACACCCGCTTTGGCGGAACCTATCCTACAAATTCTTAGATAGGGATCGGTTATGATATGGGAAGGCAATTCTCAATATTCTTTTAAGGGACGTTTTAAGCATGCAAGGTTGTTATTTTAAAGTGAACTCATAACAAAAAATAACAAACAAGCATACGAGTGGGAATTTAAGACATTCAAAAAACACATTAAATAAAAGGTTCCTAATATGACCCCTAAAAAGAATCTTCATTCTTGGACCTTCATGGATCTCTATCCTTCGAGCTCCTTAGGACTTTGGTCTTCTTGTATAATGAGTTTAAAAAAAAAAATTCTTGCAGAATTTGAAAATTACAAAAATACATAACGATACGCAGATCGTGTACAAAAAAACCATAACGATACGTAGATCGTATTTAACTATCCTAAGATTTGGGGTCATACTAGTAACCGCTTGCACGAGCATATCACCATACACATACATACAAGCTTGGCATATATGATATTTAAAAGAAATATACACATAAGCACATGATAATCACTTTATCACATAAAGAAAAAAAATAGAACTAAAAACTCCTTTCCGGTATTGTTTTAATCAATCATATTGCGTATGATATTAATATCATATATTAATCATTAAAATGCTAAAGGTGTAAAATTTCTAAATTTGGAACCTTTCCAAAATTAGTAACTTTATATTTATGGTAACTTTCTAAAATTAGTAGCTTGTTAATATTAGAACATTTCTAATGTTAGATCATTGCTAAGATTAGACATATTTTTTATTTTAGTAACTTGTCAAAATATAGAACATTTCTAAATTAGGACCTCATACAAAAAAAAAAAAGCAATTTTCCATAAATGGTGGGTATCTTTTATTTGGGCAATTTTGGTAACTAAGCCTTTTTGAAAAACTATAGTAGTAACTAGGCTTTTTAATGTTTCAATTAAGTAAATATACCCCAACCTTTTGTATTTATTCTCAAACTCTACACACTTTTCTCTCAAGGGTACATTTACTAAACACAAAACTAGAAAAAGCCTAGTAAACCAAATTGTTTCCTTTCCTTTTATTTTAAGATACAATTTAATTAAGTAAGATATCATATATCCTAATATAATTAAATTATAATATCCAAATAAGATAAATTATATTTATCAAAAAAAAAATTATTTTAAAAAGAAAATAAATCATATTTATCTAGATAGAATATCTCATATAATATCTTTTAATTTTAAGATATAATATCTCATATAATATCTTTTAATTTTAAGATATAATATCTCATAGAATATCTCATTAAATATATATGTTTTCAACTTGATAAATCATATTTATCTAGATATAATATCTAATATAATATCTTTTAGGAATCAAATCTTATCTTTTTATTTTAGGGCATAATTTAACTAAGTTAAAATATCTCATATCTTAACAAATTAAATTTATTTATTTCTAAATTGATAAATCATATTTATCTAGATATAATATCATATATAATATCTTTTGGAAACAAATACTATTATATAAATAATAAACTAATCTTATTAGATAATTAATAAAATAATAATATAAAAATCCAAATAAAAAAATTAAAATAAAAAACCCTAATGCCGTAGCCTAGCTTCAGCAATGGTGAATTTTAGTTTTGGAAACAAAAATTTGTTTATATCGCCGGAAACTTGTTTTCCGGTGGACTTTTTCGGTGGAATTTTAACCGATTCAAAATCCGATTAAAATCTCATTTTTCTCCCACTAAAAAATTGTAACTTTTACAACTTTTGATGGGGAAAAAAATCCAGAAATTTCAGCACCATTAATTCATCAATTAAGCATGAAAAAATCAAATTTTTTGCACTTTTGTTCATTCCTTATGCAACAATTGCATGAACTAATCAATGAATTAAACCTATAACATATATCATAGGTGAAATTTCAAAAAATTCCAGCAGCTACTTTTTAATGTTATATGGCTGAAAAATTAGCGTTATTATATCCAATTTTACACCTTAATCATGCAAATTAACCCATACAAACAATCTCTTTCGTAATTGAAATAAAACAATCAATACATGCATCAAAACATGACCTTTTTAATTTGATCTAATCAATTTATGCAAGAGGCTCTGATACAACTGTTGAGATTTTAGATGTGTAAAAGCGGAATCTCAGGAAACAGTTTCCTAAACATCTATACAAGGATCACACGCATAATAGATTAGATAAGGGAGAAAAGGAGTATATGGTAGAGTCCAAATGTTACTCCTCTAGTTGATCCACCCGAGATTGAACAAGAATCGCCTTAACCTTCGATTGGTAGAACAAAGGATGAAGCTTTTGAGATAGGGATTGAAGAGGAAGAACAACTATGATACACGGCTGAATATCTTCCTCTTCTAATCGATCGTTCGATTATATAAAATTAGGGTTGGACTTTTTTAACAATTAAAAAGCCCGACCTTAAAAATATAAGATATATATTTTAGTAATTAATAAATAAATAACCCCTTATCTATTATTAATTACCAACTCTATAATATATTTTGTATTCCTACAAAATATATCCTTTTCCACCATATACTCCTATATGGTAATTCTTTCATTAATTGATTCAGTTCACATGCTCGTTATGGTGTGACCTCGTAGCACCCGATAACACTAGCAATACAATTTATCATATAAATGAACCGATCATGGTTAGCTTCTAGCAAAACGCCACGACCCCTAATATTATCGGATTATATATATCCCTATATTTAATGTTCTATCTCATCATCAGTAATTGCACATTGGATAAAACACACAATTCCTTCAAGTGGAACTTCCAAACCTATTTTTACCTCGAGGCAGTATCAGTATGCGTCGAGGAAGAACCGAATTTGGGTCTGTATGTGCAAATTTGTGGTTCAGAATCTTGCAGCTTACACGTTGAATTTCCACTGATGAAAAATCATCAGCCATTGAAGTTTAAAACCTATTTCACGTATAACGGAGAAGATAACTTCTATGGTTCACCAGATATGTTCGATATTACATCCTCGAGCCCAGATTACCATCAAAGGTTAAAGACGCAGCTACGCTTGGCATGACTGACTGTCATCTGAAGGACATTGAATATTTTGAGTTAGTTTGATTTTTAAAGTTGCAGCATATTTTGTAATTTTTGTGTCTTGGCATGACTGACTGTCATTTGGAGGACATTGAATCTTAGAGTAGCTGCATATTTTGTAATGTTTTGTTTGTTAGTCAAAGTAGATGTTTTAGCATCAACTGTAACCGAAGAACATTCCAATGAAGTTACGTGATATAAAATTTATCTTCAATTTTGGCTATAGTTTATTACAAGTATATAATTCTCATCTACATGAAAATTTAGCTCGAACAACACAGACGATTGGTCTTTGACAAGTCATTCCCGTCTTTAGCCAAGGTTATGCGGTTGACAGACGACTCGGCTTTGTATGAATCCGAGCTCAATAGCTTCCTACTCACATTGTTGTAGATCTCTTGAATAACCATCTCGAAAGCAGTCCTTACATTTGTCAAGTCTAGGCCTATGCCTCTATGAAGAGCAATCCTTGCTCTCTGCAAAGCTCTTGCCTTCATCAACACTAACTACTCTAATGTTGTCTATATGCCTACTAACATTGTTGCAACCATTGTATAACAGTCAGCTGCATAAACGTAATTATCCAAAGAATCAGAATTTACAAATATGTATGAGGAAAGATTCACAACGAAAACAATGAAGAAAATGGGAGAAACAACTAACTCTTGAGATACTGAAAGAGACAAATGGAGCAAGTGTTGAAAAATCTGTGAGCCTTACAGGACTTGTCAGAGGCTTCTATAATGAGAGATGAACTTGCAAGACTTCGTAACCTCCTATTTAGTGTCAAGGTAACAATTTGTATACTTTTCGTGACGTTTTCAATACCATCCCTTGCACCGTGTTTTAAAATTTCTTTAGTTGTGAGAGCATCCCACATAATTTCCATTTTAGAAAATTTAGAAAATTTAGAAAATATTAAAGATTTTTTTTGTCCAACAGATTCTATTCTCCATTTCATTCTCTAAAATGAAGAATAATGGAAAAAAATAGGGACTCTTCTATTATCCAAGATGAAGAATAATGGGAAAAAGTAAGGACTCTTCTCGAAATTTGAAGACATTCTTCAAATAAATGGAGAATTCTCCAAGATAGGAAGTCTGCTGGAATTGATAAAAAAATAAAGGGTAGATTTTTATTTTTAATTCTCCATTTTAGAGAAGAATTTAGGAAAATTGTTTGGGATGCTCTGATACACTAGATTTGGGTAATAAACTTTAACTATCGGTTTATCATAAGTTTGTTGATAGGAAAAAAAAAAAAAGCAATTGGGCCGATCGGTACAGTATTTAAAAAAAGAAAGAAAAGACATGAACCAGTTATCTGGTTGCCTTGCTATTCTCTCGGGGTTAAGGGCAAATTAAAGTCCACGTAGTTAGACGTGTCAAACGGGGCCAACGGGTGGGTCACAACAAGCACGGGTTGAAACGAGTCGGGTCAAAAAAAACTTGGTTAATAAGCGGATTGTTTCAGGTCGGATTTGGCCGGGTATCAATTGTTCGGATTATAACGGGTTATCGGGTAACCTCGGTTTTCGGGTCATAACGGGTCGGTTTAGCTCGGTTCTTGATAACGGTGTCAAACGGGGCCGACGTTTCCGTTCGGGTCGCTCACAATAGGCTCGGGTTGAACGTGTCGGGTCAAAACAATCTCTCTCTTTTTAACGATTTCTTTCGGGTCGGATCGGCTTGGATCGGGTATTAGTTGTTCGGGCTCAAACGACTCGGGTCAACAAATCTCTCTATTTAGCGGTTTGTTTCGGTTGGGTCGTTTAGATCACGTATAAATTGTTTAGGTTAATACTAGTTTGGATTGTGTATCATTTAATTTGATTATGATCAATAACCCGCCACATCGTTGATTTAATTTTATAATAATCCGCTATTACTTTCTTAAACTAGTGGGAAACACAATATAAATTATTTGACACTTCACTTGAAAGTAACACTTTATTCGAATGAAATTATAATCACTTTTCACCAAATCGGATAATAATCCGTAGATATTTGGTTGATTTGTTTGATCCAAATTATAAAATGGTATGTTAAAACGATTTTAGTCGGTTCGGATAATTATCCGCGAATACTGGGTGATTTTTTTGATCGGAATGATTTTAGCTTGATCCGTTTGATTCAAAATGACTTCAACCGGATCTGGTTATCCGACTGATCCATTTGATCCATATATGTTTTTTTGAAGGGTTAGAGTAGCTCGGTTGTTCTACGTTCGGGAAGGGTATAAGTTGTGGCTCAGTTTTTTGGGTACCCTCCCAATACCAATTTTTCCATACATGTTTCCAGGAGCATTCGAACTCGAATCTTCAGGCTAACACTTAAGGAGTCTAGCACCACAACCACTAGACGAACTGAGTATTGGTCCATGTATTTTTTTTTTGCCCCTATTTTGCTTGTTATAAAGTGTAAAATAAAATATATCATAGTCAATTATTCACATAACTTAATCCAAATGAGAGTGAAAAACGTATAATTGATACAAGTTTTTTTAAAGAAACTTATTTTGAACACTGTAACACATATATTTTCTCTAACAAGGAAAAGGTAATAATAAAAAACGTCATCAAATATAAAATTATATTATGCATTATGCAATATGTATACTTCAACTTTTGTATAGGAAATCGGAAATTAAGGTTGAAAAATATTTTTAATAAGGAATTAGTAAACCATAAGTTAAAATAAAAAGTTAATTTGAAAGAATTTGACCAACTAGACTCTTTTCTAATTTTATTAAGTTTGTGTAACCCATTATTTTTTACCACTTTCATTTAATGGCAGATAAAAGTAATTAACCCCTCTATTTTAATTAAAAAAAGCAAACATTACAATTACAAATCAATATGAAATTATTATTGTGTACGTACAAATGAATTTTTTTTCTTAGTAACTTCATACCAGAATTTCATACCAAAAATGTATACCAAAATTTTAATACCAAAATTTTCATACAAAAAAATTCATAGATCTGAAACATCAAGTAACTAAAAACCAAAATTCATACACTAACTGAATCAAAAAGCACAGTTACATGTACTTATAGGATTATCATTTGAATTCCATTTCCACTTCAATCCTTGACTGTGGAGGAATCAAGAGCACTGGAATCCAACCGCAAGGTTGTATCCACACGATTATCAATGACATCACCTCCTTGCATTAAACCTTCATTTTCCTGAAATGGATGCGAGGGACATTTACGATGGAAGCCCAAGTTCGTTTTGTTGCTCTAGTGGTCTCTTGTTAGGGATGCTCTGATTGCTGCAACCAACATGGTTTCTTCTCTTGATGATCTTCAGCAAGTTCTTCTTCCCTCTTAGAAACCCAACATTCGCAAACTACCATCTGTCCAAACGAACCTTCCTAAATCCCTTCATATACACAATGAAGAACAAAATTGTCGAATATCACTTACAAATCCTAAGAAAACATCCTAATATGTATATAATCAAACTACAAACCGCAATCCAACCCTAGATCATAGATCTGAAACATCAAGTAGCTAAAAACACAACCGATTATAAAATATTGGTATAAAACATCATTAAATTCGAATATCCAACATTTTTCGTCACATCCAGATGAAACTCCTTCACCTGTTCAAAGATGAAACATATTCATTAACTAATAAACCCTAAGAAAAATGGAGGGGGAAGAAGAGAGAACGGAGGTTCATACTTTGGCTTTGAAAGCCGCTTTGAGCTGAGATGTTGAGCAGCTGGGGTTTACCCCGAGCATGGAGAAGGCGGAGGTGGTGGAGAGAAGGTCTTCCAAGTCTTTGCTTGTTCATTTCAGGAGAAAGGAATAATGTGATGGTGGTCTAGGGTTATTCGGCCATGGATGTGCACTAAAGAAGCTACAGTTGTGGCGGATTTGAGGATGTTGTCTTAAACGTCTCAAGTGAATTCCAAGTTGGAATTCCAGTTGATGAGATACGATTGTTGGATTTTCTGAACGTTGAATGAAGAGATTAAAGCTTATAATGAAGATGAAGGAAAAGTGAATAATTATGAAGCGAATCTGTAGAAGGAAGAAGATGTGAAGATATTGTGGTGGTGAAATTGGTGAATCGAAAGAGAGAGAAGAGATGATAACCAGCAAAATCAAGTCGGCGAATTGACATAGAAGAGTGAGCGGCAGAATAGAAGAACCAAAAAGAGGAGAGAATCTAACCCTAATTCGGGGAGGTTGTTTGAACGGTAAAAAAAATATGGGGTATATTAACTTAATAAGAAAATAAGAGTGGCCTACTTACTAAACAATAAACTCAAAGCAACCTATTTACCAAATTCACTCAAGTTATTTTAATGAGTTAAAATCATTGTTACCTTACAATGATCGTGTCGTAGTTGAAGAATGTCATTATAGACTTATAGTTATAGTATGAATTATGTAATATGTATTTATGTATATATAGAAAATATAGTAAATAAAAAAAGTTATCTTTAAAATTTCTATTCTTAAAAATTACAGTATGGATTATGTATTTATGTGAAATTGATTATAGTAAATAAAAAAGTTATCTTCAAAATGCTCAAAGTAGATCTCAACCGACCAAGGAAGATTTGATTCGAAACAGGATCTTGCAACGATCCTCAACCAAAAGCACAAAGATCTTCTCTCAAATGGAATTTAAATATCTTCACAACAAATACGAGAAGATTATGGACAAGAGAGATCAACGTGCTTCAAGGAGATGAAGACGATAGAAGATCTACAACGTCTACCTCATCTCAACCAAGAGGCGTCTTTCATGGAGAAGAAGAATCATCTTCAACGGTCATATTTCCAACGACTAGAAGACCTCTCCATAGAAGACTATAAATGAAGATGTCGATTGAAGAACAAGATACACAAGCAAACACGGAAACATCAAAAGTCTTCAAGCGATCCAAAACATCTTCATTCGATCAAACAATTTTTATTTCTCTCCTTTACTTAAAGCGTTATCCCCTAGAGAGAGATAAAACTCGAGAGCTCTATTGGAATATCTAAAGAGTGTTATAATAGAGTGTGTGTTACTCTGAGAAGTAACTAGGCTATTATAGCAAGGTAAAGAGTTGAAGTTAGATCGTAGCGTTGGCTACAGTGAGAGAGGAGGGGGATTTCTTCTAGTTTGTATCTAGGACTCTTTGAAGCTGATAATAGATAGTTAGATCCTACGGCTATAGCCTAGGATGGAGAGTAGGCTATTTAGAGCCGAACTTCGTAAACATATCCTCGTGTCGATCTTTTATATTCCACACTTTATCTGTTTTATTGTGACTAACTTTTTTTTGCAGGTGAACAAAGTCAAGGCCCTTGAAATCAAAGTGTGTCACAAAGAGCTCAGATCGACATCAAGGCTTTTAAAATAAGTTTCAAAGCCTTGAGACAGGTTTTTTCGAAAAGTTCCCATACTCTATCCAACCCCCCTTCTAGAGTATCTTTTATCCTTTATCTTCACATAACGGTTCTTCAATTGGTATCAGAGCTAGACTCACGTTTATTGATTTAACCATCAATGAGACTAATCATGAATCTTGTAGGTGATGGAGTATTTGCTCAAGGAAGATCCTCATCTCGACCACCACTTTTCTGTGGCAACAACTTTGCCCATTGGAGAGCACTCATGCGTATGTTCATTATTGATCAAGACATGGAACTATGGAGCATCATTCCCCAAAGTCCCAACTACGACAGTTGAAGGTGTCCAAGTCCCAAAGAAGGAAGATGACTTCACACAAGTTGACTTGGACATTTTGTCAAAGAACTACAAAGCTATGAGCTCTACTGCAGATTAGATGCAAATGAATTCAAATGCATCTCAACATGCAAGAGTGCAAAGGAAATATGGGACAAACTTGTTGTCACATACGAAGGAACAAGTCAAGTCAAGGAAACAAAGATTAGCATCTTCCTCACACAATATGAGCTATTCAAGATGAATCTAAACGAACTAGTCAAAGAAATGTTCCCAAGATTCACTGAGATCGTGAACAACCTGGACTCACTAGGAAAGGTCTCACAAACGAAGATAAAGTTAGGAAGGTTCTAAGAAGCTTTCCTAAAGCAAAGTGGGGACCAAAGATGACTGTCATCGAAGAAGCTCAGAATCTCTCAACTCTTCCTCTTGATGACCTCCTTGGAAAACTCATCACACACGAAATGGTTCTTGGTAAAGAAGATGGAGAGCTCCCATCTAGCACTGAGAATCTAGCATTAAGATCGAGAAAGGGTGAGTTACCATCTGAAGAGGAAGACAGTGATGATGATGATGATGATGATGAAGAAGATGCAATTTCCATGATCTCTAAGGGTCTCGCAAGAATTCTCAAATTAAAGAAATAATCTGCAAACAATAGAGAATATCCATGAACATCAAGACCCCGAGATAAGTTTTCTAACTCTAAGAAGAAAACTAAAGTGCTGACTTTTTTTGAATGTGGTAAAATAGATCATCTGGTTAAGGATTGTCCACAAAAGAAGAGGATCAACTTCAAAAAAAATGATCGAAAGAAAAAAGCTATGGTAGCTTCATGGAGTGATTCAGATTCCTTAAATGAATCCGAAGACGAAAAAGAACAAGCAAATCCAAACCTGAATCTAAACTCACTTAATTCCTTAAAGATATTATCATATGTGATAAAGAACATAAGACAAGGATAAGTTACATCAGAGAAAAGCTTCCCAAACAAGAGAAAAGGCAAAGTGATATGCCTTTGGAAATTGGAAAACTTAACACGAAAAGTTAGACCTTGATATAAATAACAAGGCCTTGGAATTGAAAAAATGCGATTCTCAAGGACAACCTCTCTTCTCTCCATCGAGAATATCTTGATTTAGAGAAAGAAATGGATGATCTAACTACGACGTATCAAGACTAGAAAGCTGCACTTATCCAGTTCACTCGTTCGAAAGCCAATATTGAAAGAATGATGGGTGAGCAACAATCTTCTCTTAACAAAAATGGTATAGGCTATCACGTCAGTTTTCCTAGAAAAACAACTACCACTTTTGTCAAGGCTAAAGAAAGTGTTCATATGCCCACATGTTTCTATTGTTGTAAAAATGGTCATGTTAAATCCATATGTCCATATAGAAGAAATGATCCTTAAATCATTAGAAACACTTATCCTCTATGTTTAAGGAAACAGGTCAAACAAATCTGGGTTCCTAAAGGCACTAGACCACCAAACATGATCGAGCCTGAATATGGACCAAAATATGCCATTTGGTTGACCCGGAAAGGTTGATGTTTGTTGTTTTGTAGGATATCACCAAAGTAAAGGAGCATAAATGGATATTATATAGTGGTTGCTCAAGACACATTAGTGGAAAAAGTTCATTGTTCTCAGATTTAAAGAAGCAATCATCTGGAACCATTACGTTTGGTGATAAAGGAAAGTGTGGCATTATAGACATTGGTAAAATATGTTATAATTCATCTAACTTTATTGATGATGTATATCTTGTTGACGGTTTGAAGTATAATTTGGTTAGTATCTCTCAAATATGTGATAAAGGCAACAAGGTAATGTTTGATTAAGAAAAATGTGAAGTGCAAGACAAGACGACGGGTGACATTGTGCTTATTGCTCCTAGATGTAACAATGTTTATTCTATGAGTACTAACCAAGTTTCAGGAACTAAGCTAAAATGTCTCAAGGCCTTAATTGATGATACAAGGCTTTGGCATAGAAGACTTGGTCACGTAAGCATGCATACAATGCAAAAGTTACTTTCAAAGGATTTGGTACGTGGCTTGCCAAACCTAAACTTCAAGGTAGATGAACTATGTAAAGCTTGTACACACGGTAAACAAACAAGAAGTTCATTCAAACCTAAGAAAGTTGTATGTTCTTCTCGACCCATTGAACTTTTACATATGGATCTTTGTAGGCCTATGCATGTCAAATCTTCCAATGGTAAGCAGTACATCCTTGTTATTGTGGATGATTTTTCTCGTTTCACATGGATATCTTTCTTACGAGAAAAATCTGAAGCATTGTTTGAGTTTTCAAAATTGTGTAAGGAGTTTCAAACTTTGAAGAACCTACCAATCGTTTCTATAAGAAGTGATCATGGTAGAGAATTTGATCAACTAAAGTTTGACTTGTTTTGTGCAAAATATGGTATTTCACATAACTTTTCAACTCCTAGAACTCCTCAATAGAATGGGGTTGTGGAACGTAAGAACCACACCCTAGAGGATATGTCTAGGACTATGCTTTTAGAAAACAGTTTGCCAAAAAGTTTTTGGGCAGAAGCAGTAAACACTGCAAATTACATCTTAAATAGATGTTTAATTCGTCCCATTTTGAAAAAGACTCCTTAAGAACTCTTTAAGGGTAGAAAACCTAATATTTCATATTTCAAACCCTTTGGATGTACATGCTTTGTTCATAACAATGACAAAGATAATCTTGAGAAATTTGATGCACGTAGTGATGAAGCTATTTTTATTGGATATGCTTCAAATAGCAAAGATTATCGGGTTTATAACAAACGAACCAAAATTGTTGAGGAAAGTATCCATGTCATATTTGATGAAAGCAATGATGGTACTTTGAGTGATAGTTTTGCAGATCTTAATCTGAATCAAAGAGAAGATCACAATTCTGATGAAGAAGAAGATCCAAATGATCAAAAAAAGAATATGTGCGCAAGAAAAGATTCAAGATACCCGAGAAAACCCTCAAGACCTTGAAACACATCTTCAAGATCTTGAAACAGAAAACTACGATGACAGAAATCCGTTTCAAGGCCTTGAGATAGGATCCAAGAGCAATACACCAACGGTACCCGAATCTAGTCAAGCATATGAGCCTCAATCTTCAAGATTTGTTCCATCTTACAAACGAAGGAAGTTTCAACACTCTTCATAACATCCACAAGAGAATGTGATCTCGGATCCAAATGCAGGAGTTCAAACTCGATCTAAAGTAAACAACGTATGTGATTTCTCTACGTTCGTGTCTCGTATTGAGCCAAAGGATTATGTTCAAGCTCTTCAATAACCCGACTGGATCATTGCCATGCAAAACGAACTAAATGAGTTTGAAAGAAACAAGGTATGGACTCTTACTAAAAGACCAAAGCATCAATCCGTCATTGGTACGAAATGGGTTTTTTGAAACAAGTTGGATGAAAACGGAAAAGTTATTCGAAATAAAGCACGACTTGTAGCACAAGGTTATAACCAAGAAGAAGGTATTGATTATGAGGAGGCTTTTGCTCCGGTTTCCAGGTTAGAAGTCATATGTATGTTGCTTGCATTTGCATCTTTCATGAGCATAAAGCTATTTCAAATGGATGTAAAATGTGATTTTCTAAATGGCTTCTTAGAAGAAGAAGTCTACGTTGCTCAACCTCCTGGTTTTGAAAATGATGAATTTCTTGATTATGTATTTAAACTGGACAAAGCTCTTTATGGTCTTAAGCAAGCTCCTCGAGCTTGGTATGAAAGATTGTCCAAGTATCTCCTTGAAAACAATTTCAAAAGAGGTTTGATTGATAAAACTTTATTTATCAAAACCAGAGGCAACGATATCCTAGTAGTACAAATCTACGTTGATGATATATTATTCGGTGCTACTAATGATTCCCTATGCAAGGAATTTTCAGATATTATGTGCAGGGAATGCGAAATGAGCTTAATTGGTGAGCTTAATTTCTTTCTTGGACTTCAAGTTACACAAGCAAAAAAAGGAATTTTTCTCAATCAAAGCAAGTATACCAAGGACTTGCTTAAGAAGTATAAGATGGATCAATCTAAGGTCGCAAATACTACTATGAGTTCGACACTTTCGCTTGATCATGACAAAGATGGAAAAAGTGTAGTGCAAAAGGAGTATCGAGGTATGATCGGTTCATTGATATATTTAACCGCTAGTCGACCTGACATTATGTTTAGCGTATGCATGTGTGCAAGATTTCAAGTTGATCCTAAAGAGTCACACTTGATAGCTATGAAAAGGATTTTTCGGTATCTCAATGGAACTAAAGATCTAGTGTTATGGTATCCACATCAAAGCTCGTTTCACCTCGTTGGCTATTTAGATGCAGATTTTGCAGGTTATAAGGTCGATAGAAAGAGCACTTCTGGATGTTGCCAATTCTTAGGGGCATCCCTAATCAGTTGACATTCCAAGAAGCAAAATTTTGTTGTCCTATCCACAGCTGAAGCCGAATATATAGCTGCAGGAGCCTGTTGTGCACAAGTTTTATGGATAGCTCAATAACATCGTGATCTTGACTTTGATTTGAAAGGTATTCCTATAAAATGTGATAATACTAGTGCTATTTCAATTACTAAAAACCATGTGCAACATTCAAGAACTAAGCATATTGATGTAAGATATTACTTCATACGTGATCTCGTTGAGAAAGATGATGTTTTGATTTCTTTTATATCAACTGACTTGCAGCTTGCAGATATCTTTACCAAGCCTCTTGCTGAAGAGCAATTCAATTTTATTCGATTAGAGCTTGGTATGTTGAATAAGGAAGCATTAACTTAGGGGGAGTAAATTCATTTTATTTTCTCCTTTGTATGCAGCCCACTTGTCTTTTTCAAGGGCCTTGAAATGCAATTCAAGGGTCTTGAAACGAGATTCAAGGGTAAATTGAATTTCACGGATCTTGTAGGGATTAATATCCTTTAGATATTTTAATTCCTAAATTTTTTTTTGAAAGAGTTTTAAAAGACATATCAAAAGGCTTTATTTTCAAATTCAAAGATTTCGAAAAGTGGTTACAAAATTTATGGAAAGAATTCTAATCAAAAGTGATTCTCCCAAGATTTTTAAGTCTCTCAAGATCCTAGTGAACTTACGCTGATGTGACTTCTTCCCTTAAATACCACTTATCTCCCTTGTTTATCTCTTCCTCTTCTTCTTCTTCTTCTTCTCTTTGCAAAATCCCCGTGCTTTACTCTTTCGCTTTTCACAAATCTCCTTCATCTTTCTTTTAAAAAATTTCCATGGCTTCCAAGAGATCCTCAGTTGATGATGCTACATCCTCTACTCCTAAACGCCAGAGGGTAGTTCACATCTCCTCTGACTCAGACTCAAGCTCTAGTTCTCCACTTCATATGGATGATGCTGAAATTTGTGCCAAAACGGGTCTTCCCTCTCACTAGTTTGGAAGTCAGATTGCAGTCAAGAAATGGCTGAATGGATTCAAAGATCGGGAACAATGCATGTGTGATTTAGGTGATCGGGAGTTATTCACATGCCTCTCTCTACCAAGGCTCGAGGTGCTTCAAGCCACTTCTATCTAGATTTTTCTCAACCCAGGGGACACATCCTTTCCAAGATTAACCAGATTGTTCTACGTAAACTTATCAGCCCGAAGAGAAAGGGGAGAACTTGTCCTGGAATCCGTCGTTAAAGCAGCCAACATCATCAAGCCTCTAACTGGAGAGGATGGTCAAGCCACCACTAAAGATGCAAAAAAAGTCATGACTCGGTGCTACCAAATTATCAAGGATCGCCCCATTAGTCAACCATCATATGAGAATCCCGACATCTTGCAAATAGAAGAATTTGGAGTTGTCAAGAAATACAAAGAGGATTCTGATCAGAGACGGATGGACATTTCCCTCAAGAATCATGACATTTCGAATGCTGCAAATAGATGGAGAAAGATGTGCATGAGGGAGTATTTCGGGAAGGGGAGTTCTACTTGGAAGTGGTATCATGAATGAAGTTTCTTTAGATGACCATGTTCTTCAAGGCCCTTGATTCTGATATCAAAGCCTTGTTTTGAAAGACTTGATTTGTTTTTGCAAAAATACTTTTCTGGGGTTGTAATCTTTAAAACTTCCGTGCTTTAACTATTTTTCTCCCTTGTTGAAAGACAAAGGTGGAGAAATAAATGATCCGATATTTCAATATTTTTGCATTCTGCATTTTTAAGTTTGTTTTGACATTCATATATGCATCGCTAACTTTACAATGCAGGTACGATATATTTGTGTTGTCTTCCATCAAGGGGGAGATTGAAAACTCCACCTTGATTATATATTTGTATAGGTGATGATGATGGATGACTTAAACACAAATGAAGTGGTTTTATATAACAACAGTTTATTGATTATATATCGAGTTGCTTGGTTTGGTTTGGTGGTTTGTTTAGAATGTGTGCATGTCTTGAAACGCATTTCAAGGGACTTTTTGGAGGCCTTGAAATCGGATACAAGGGACAAACAAAGAGTTTAGAGTGATTCAAAACGGAGCCCTTGAAAGCCATTTCAAGGGATCAGAAGCCAAGGCCCTTGAAACTCTAAATCGGAACAACGCACGCTGAAGGAATTCAAAATTCAACAAACGGAATCTACCCACTGACAAAGAAGATCTTATAAGAAGATATGCCCAACAAATATAAATATATGCTCAAAGAAGATCTCAACCGACCAAGGAAGATTTGATTCGAAACATGATCTTGCAACGATCTTCAGCCGAAAGGACAAAGATCTTCTCTCAAACGGAATTTAAATATCTTCACAATAAATACGAGAAGATTATGGACAAGAGAGATCAACGTGCTTCAAGAAGATGAAGACGATAAAATATCTACAACGTCTACTTCATCTCAACCAAGAAGGCGTCTTTCATGCAGCTGAAGAATCATCTTCAACGGTCATCTTCCCAACGGCTAGAAGACCTCTCCATAGAAGACTATAAATGAAGATATCGATTGAAGAACAAGATACACAAGCGACACACGGAAATATCAAAAGTCTTCAAGCGATCCAAAACATCTTCATTCGATCAAACAGTTTTTCTTTCTCTCCTTTACTTAAAGTGTTATCTCCTAGAGAGAGATAAAACTCGAGAGCTCTATTGGAATATCTAAAGAGTGTTATACTAGAGCGTGTGTTACTCTGCGAAGTAACTAGGCTATTATAGCAAGGTGAAGAGTTGGAGCTAGATCGTAGCGTTGGCTACAGTGAGAGATGAATGGGATTTCTTCTACTTTGTATCTAGGACTCTTTGAAACTGATAATAGATAGTTAGATCCTAAGGTTATACCCTGGGATGGAGAGTAGGCTATTTAGAGCCGAACTTCGTAAACATATCCTCGTGTCGATCTTTTACATTCCGCACTTTATCTGCTTTATTATGACTAACTTTGTTTTGCAGGAGCACGAAGTCAAGGCCCTTGAAATCAGTTACAAAGCCCTTGAAATCAAAGTTTCACTAAGAGCATAGATCGACATCAAGGCCTTCGAAATAAGTTTCAAAGCCTTGAGATAGGTTTTTGCGAAAAGTTCTCATACTCTATTCAACCCCCTTCTAGAGTATCTTTTATCCTTTATATTTACCTAACGGTTCTTCATGTAGGTTTATGAGTTAGGATTAACAATAAGTAATATCGGGGATGTTGAACCGGTATTTAAATATGATCGAGATGAGAACAAACTTCGGAATAAACTTCATGAAAACAATGATCAACCATATCTTATGTTGAAGCGGATAATTGTCAAGTGCAACGTTTTCTTAAAATCATTGAAATCAACTTCTTGTTTTCTTTGCCTATTTGTCACTCTAACAATCACAAACCCACCTTGGTTATATATAATTGATAGTTTAATTGCATTTGTGCTTTATTTACTATTTATCTTTCTTGGGTTTGACCCTTACTTAATCACGATACTTGCTTTATTTATTGAGTTCAGAAATTACTTTGATAGGATATAAACGACCTAAGAAAATATCCTTGTCATATTTGGCGCCGTTTCCCAGGAGATTAGAGTTTTTGAGTACTTTGTTATTTTTATTGTCAATTATTCGTTTGAACCATTTGTATGGTTCAAACTCGTGCTACTAATATCTCTTTTGCACTAGAAGAGAGTGAGAAAACAAGTGGTTGGATCATTGATGACATCATCGGGTTAAGACCTCAACATCAACGACTTGATCTCGGAGGAGTCATACAATCATGATCAAGGACTTACGTTGAGTCAACGACGTAAAACAATGGTGTTGTGTTAGCATGAAATATTGCGTTATTCTAGGCACTTTTTCTAGTTGTTTTTCATCCATTATAGTGTTCATTGATAAGGCATTGAGGCAATTGTTAGCTTGTTTGTTTATATTTTTGATATGGAGGTCTACATTAGCTTCGTGTTGATTATAGGTGAATAAGAGCTAAAATCGCACAAATTGAGAGAGATGGGAGAAGAATTGAGCACATCCAAGGACTTAGGACACATCAAGGAAGTCAAAGGAGATGCTAGGATGAGGCATGGCTCGACACAAAGGAAACCACAAGCTATTTTGCACTTCCACGCTCTAAAATACGGTCGTGGAGAAGTCCACGCCTAAAACCACGGCCGTGGATCTTGGCAACATGAACGTGGAGTATTCCAGAAAGTTACATGGTGTAAAGTACGGTCGTGGAAATCATGAAGAACCGTGACCAACTTCCACGCTCTAAACCACGGTCGTGGAACTTCATAAGACCGTGATTTAGGCGATCTTTTGACGAATAAAATAATGCCACAATATTTACGCACATGGGCTGGACGGTTATTTGACCCTTCCTTATAAAAGGGCTGGAGGAGAGAAAATTCGGGATCCCCGCTTTGACCTTTTGGAGGATGCGTTGAAGATCAAGAGATTTTGCACTTGCAACGAGATTTGCGGAGCTTTGGAAGTAGCTTGTGGCGTAAGTAACGCCCTTTTGTCCTTAGATTTGATTAGAAGACGGATTGACATCCCGTTCTTCGTTCTTATCTAGGATTGTTATTGATTTGTGTTTGGTTTTCTGAATCCGATATACATTATCTCCTTTGTGTGTGGATTCGAGATTGGTTTGAGATTTATTGAAGGTTTTCGAAGGTTTTCTTCTTTCATTCTTCTTAAACCTGAATTTGATATTATAATGACTATTATTGGCTAAAACCCTTTAGCAATTCTAAGGTGAATGGTTGACAGTTGTGGCTTAGATGATGATAGATCGATCGTAAACAGATTGGACCCTGAGAGTGTGAGAAATATCGTCGACACCCTAAATCACGACCTGTTCTTAGGTTTCCACGGCCGTCATTCTCAAGATCTACCCGTGATTTACCCCAGTTTACGAACCTTGCTTTTACTTTAATCCAAAGTTAAGGATTTGCTTTAACCTAGCCTTGGCGTGCCTTTCCTAGATAGTAGTGAGACTCAACATCCTCTATTTCGGTTCCGAGTGTCACAACCTTAACCGTTTGAGCCTATCTTGATCCTTGGGTTATAAGTTTGGATATTTGAGATCAATTCTTACCTTTAGATCCTTTCTATACTGAAGCCTCAACAACCTTTATAGAGAGTGTCTTTGGGTATGTCATATAAGGTTTTGGAACTTCACCGTACATTACCTTACATTTGTATACCTTTGCAACCTCAACTATGTCCTTATATCTTTAGTATATCTTGAATCGATTGCCATAATTAGATACCTGGATCTTTAGGATTGTTGTTTTCCCCAATATTTGCAAAGCTTTATCACATTACTTGCTTGACAATTTACAACTGAATTTGTTCCCCCCAAATCCCTGACTTCGATACTCTGGAATTCTTGCTTTACTACGTCGATCCGTACACTGTGGGTTCGCTTGCTTAATTTCAGTTTTATAAATTTAAAGCTTGATTGCACGCACGCTAAGTGGCGAACAAGTTTTTGGCACCGTTGCTGGGGATCTGGTTTAGGCTGAATTCGGTTATCGGTTGTCAAGCTTGGGAGCTTTTCCCTTGTTATTTGATATCTCTTTTGAGTGATATTTGCAGGTTACCCTAGGTGTATGCGCAGGTCTCGGAACAACGAAGACCTCTTACCTCTTGATCAAGAACTTGAGAAGACTTTGAGGAAGAAGCTCAAGGAAAGAAAGATGGCTAAAGAAAAGGAGCGGGATCTTCAAGCAGAATTGCAAGATTCCGAAGCTCAACTTAGATGGAGCGAGAAGATTCGCAAGGAGGAATCGGAGCGTCATCAATCGAAAATTGATGAGCTAACGGATATGATGTTTCAAATGAGGCTTGAATTGAGCAATCTTAAGAAGAAGAAGAGGAGGAGACCGGCAAGATCGGTTAGAACCAACTCATCCAATGAGGATACTCTTCCATGTCACCGTTGGAAGACATTAATCCGACGATCAACATGAATCAATATAATCCAAGACCGGCTGCAAATTATCGTGTCCGGGCTGGGGGTGCGAGAGCCGCTCGTGTGGATGAGGAGCCAAGAACTCTTGGCCAAAGGATGGATCCAATTCAGCAACCACGCCGTTTGGGTGTGAACTTTGATGCTGATGATATGCAAGGGTTTAGCTTCAACCCGCAAGTTATTACCATCGTTCGCCAAAGTCAATTTGGAGGAACGAGTGCTGAATCTCCACATCAACATTTACAAAATTTTGAGATCTTGATGGAGACAATGAAGCCAAAGAATGCAACTACCTACAACTACAAGATTAAGCCTTTCTTCTTCTCTTTGAAAGGGAAAGCTTTATCTTTGTATCAAGCTCTTCCAAATGGAAGACTCAACACATGGGAGGATCTTTCTTCGGAGTTCCTCACCAAGTTCTTTCCTCCATCCAAGACGGCAGAGTTGAGGGGTAAGATCAATGCATTTTCTATGAGATCTAATGAAAGTTTGTTCCAGTCTTGGGAAAGATTTCAGGATTTACTATTGGATTGCCCACATCATGGCATATCTAAATTGGAGCTATTGGAGATATACTATAAGGGGCTGGATGTGGAAACACAATTCAAGCTCCAATCGCTTTCATGTGGTACATTCATGGACATGAGGGAAGATGACGCTTGGGACTTCATTGAGAAGCAACCCGAGTCATTGAGAAGTATTCTCACCGGAAAGTAGAAGTAAATCGAGTCGATCAAGGAGCAAAGCTAACACAAGCCGCTCAAACTCAAATCTTTTCTCTCAACTCCGAGATTAAAGAATTGAAGGAAGTCATCAAGGCTAGCTTTCCAAAGCAAAAGGAACAAGATGTTGGTTATTTAGGGAACAACAATAACCACCATGGGAATGAGAACACGAATCGCAATAACCGGAACAACAACCGGAACAATTGGAACAATAACAACAACCGGAACAACAATTGGAACAACAATAGGAGTTCAAACAACAACAATTGGCGTCCCAACCAACAAAATTCCGGTAATTCTTATCCCAATTCAGAAAATTCACTAACTCCACCTTCTTCTTCTTCCACTCCTTTGAAAAGCCAGGGGCAAACATCTAATGGTGGAAGCACTTCGGGGAAGGAGAAGTCCGATCCCATGTTGGAAACGATTTTGGGAAAGATTCAAGGATTGGAGAATCACATTACTAAGGTTGATAAAACCCAAAAGGTTTTCGAAAACCAAATGTTTAGCAATGCTGAGGAAGTTTCTAGGAATCAAGGAAAACTTTCAGGAAAGACGGAGGATAACCCAAAGGGAAGGGTGATGGCTATCACAACTAGGAGCGGAACAACAACCACCGACCCGCAACCTAAGCTTGTGGAGGTTCCCGCTGAAAAAGAGAAGGAAAAGGGGAAGGAGAAGGAAGACATCTACATTCCTCCTCCAGCTTACAAGCCTCCCCTACCATTCCCACAATCTAGAGCAAGAGAGCGTCTAGACAAACAATTCGGTAAGTTTATTGAACTCATGAGCAAACTGCATATTAATATACCATTCATTGATGCAATTGTAGGTATGTCGACTTATGGAAAGTTCTTAAAAGTGATCCTCTCTAACAAGAGGAAATTAGAGGATTTTGGAGAGGTCAAGATGAGTTCGGATTCTTCGGATCTCATCAAGACAATGAAAGAAAAGATGCCTCCAAAGCTGAAGGATCCGGGGTCATTTTGTGTTCCAATAGGAGTGGGAGATGTCACATATGATGCATTATGTGATTTAGGAGCAAGCGTGAGCATCATTCCGCTTGCCTTATGCAGGAAGATCGGTTTAGGCGAACCTAAACCGGTGAAGATGACGTTATGCATGGCGGATCGATCCATAACTCATCCCGTCGGTATAGTTGAAGACGTCCCGGTCAAGCTTGGTAAGTTCTATGTTCCCATAGATTTTGTTGTACTTGACATTCCTGCAGATAGTCCGGTCCCAATCATACTCGGAAGACCGTTTCTTGTAACATCCGGTTGTATGGTTGATTGCAAGAATGCTAGACTCGCCTTTGACATAGGAGAGGAAAAGGTGGAGTTCGTTCTTTCCAATTTGACGAACGAACCAGCTTTTGAAGAGGATATGTTTAACATCTATGACGGAGAGCTATCTAGAGAGGAAGCAAGTTCGATCCTCTTCAAAGATCCCTTGCAAAAGGTGATCACTATGAGCATCACGGATGTATGGGAAGAAGAGAAATGCAAAGAGGAAATTGAAGCTTTAGAGAAGCAAAAGGAAGTGTATGAAGAAGAATTTGAGAAACTCTACGATGGGTCAGAGAACGTAAGAAATTACGGCCAGTCGTGCTATTCCACGGCCGTGGTTTCTACCAACATGACCGTAATCAGGTATTCAGAGGACTCTAGTAAGTTACACGGTCAAAACCACGGCCGTGGAACAAACAGTGGCACCGTAATTGACTTTCACGCCCAAAATCACGGCCGTGGAGGAAATAGGGGAGTCGTAATTTTGGGTGAATCTGAAGACTATTATGTTCTTTCTACCACTTCTTTTGATTCTTCTCCAACAACTTCTAAAGAGGCATTGGACACTCCTCAAGAGCCACTAGAGAGTCCCATAGTGATGGAATTGAAGCCGCTTCCCACACATCTAAGGTATGCATTCCTAGGATCTAATTCTACCTTTTCGGTAATTGTTAGTTCCGATCTAAGTATAGATGAACATAGTAAGCTTATGGTTGTTCTTAAGAAACATAGGAAAGCCTTAGGTTACACTATAGAGGATCTAGTAGGAATCAAGCCTTCAATATGTATGCATAAGATCCTAATGGATCAATATTTTAGAACTTTGAGACAACCTCAAAGGCGGTTAAATCCGACCATGAAGGAGGTTGTCAAGAAGGAAATCCTTAAACTACTTGATGCAGGTATCATCTATCCTATCTCCGATAGCAAGTGGGTGAGTCCCATACAAGTGGTTCCAAAGAAGGGAGGAATGACGGTCATCACCAATAAGAACAACGAGCTCATTTCTACACGAACCGTGACGGGATGGAGGATGTGCATAGACTACCGCAAGCTAAACAACGCAACGAGGAAGGATCACTTCCCACTACCATTCATCAACCAAATGCTTGAAAGATTAGCACAACACTCACATTTCTGTTATCTTGACGGTTATAGTGGTTTCTTTCAGTTCCCGATACATCCGGACGATCAAGAGAAGACCACATTCACGTGCCCGTGGGGTACGTTTGCTTATAGGAGAATGCTGTTCGGGCTTTGCAATGCCCCAGCCACCTTTCAAAGGTGCATGATGGCTATCTTCTCGGAGTACATAGAGGAAATCATGGAGGTTTTCGTGGATGACTTTTCTGTTTATGGTTCCTCTTTTGATAATTGCCTTTCTAACCTCTCTCTTGTGCTACAAAGGTGTGAAGACACTAACCTAGTTCTCAATTGGGAAAAGTGTCAATTTATGGTGAAAGAAGGCATCGTACTAGGACACTTGATCTCTAGTAGAGGGATTGAAGTGGATAAGGCTAAGATAGAGACTATAGAAAAGCTCCCTCCTCCATCTTCGGTGAAAGGAATACGTAGCTTTCTAGGACATGCTGGATTTTATAGACGCTTTATAAAGGATTTCTCTAATATATCAAAACCGCTTACTAATCTCTTGATGAAAGATGCAGTTTTTTATTTCTCGCAGGAATGTTTAGACGCGTTTAATAAGATTCGGGAAGCTCTAATCTCAGCCTCGATCATCCAACCTCCGGATTGGAACCTTCCATTCGAGGTTATATGCGACGCAAGTGACGTAGATATAGGAGTTGTACTTGGGCAAAACAAGGAAGGACGAACCCATGCTATCTACTACGCTAGCAAGACGCTAGATGAAGCGCAGCTCAACTACGCCACTACCGAAAAAGAATTTCTTGCAATTGTATACGCATTTGAAAAGTTTCGTTCTTATCTTGTAGGTGCGAAGGTGATTGTATACACGGATCATGCTGCGATCCGGTATCTACTTGTAAAGAAGGATGCGAAACCGAGGCTAATTAGATGGATTCTTCTCCTACAAGAATTCGATCTAGAGATCCGTGACAAGAAATGTTCAGAAAATTCTGTTGCGGATCATTTGAGTCGTCTACCACATCTAGAAGACGACAATCTACCTATAGATGACTCCTTTCCGGACGAGCATTTGCATATCATAGAGGAGTGCATCGACGTGATCACTAAAGGTAATGAACCATGGTTTGCTGATTTTGTTAACTATTTGGTTTGTAGGAATTACCACCCGGATTATCCTATGCACAAAGAAAGAAGTTCTTTAAGGATGTTTGGGAATACTTTTGGAATGAACCTCTACTCTTCAAGAGAGGTCCTGACGGCATCATTCGACGATGTGTGCCGGAAGACGAGATGCAAAGCGTCATCCGTCATTGTCATTCACTACCTTGTAGAGGACATGCTAGTTCGAACAAGACTAGCACTAAGGTATTGCAATCTGGATTATTTTTAGCCTACTTTATTTGAAGATGTGCAAACCCTTGTCAAAGAATAGGGAACATCTCTAGGAGGAACGAGATGCCTCTTACCAACATTTAGGAGGTAGAGATCTTTGACGTTTGGGGAGTAGACTTCATGGGACCTTTCCCATCATCTTGTGGAAACCAATACATACTTCTAGCTGTAGATTATGTTTCGAGATGGGTTGAAGCAATTGCCTCTCCTACTAATGATGTCATGGTTGTGGTTAAGTTCTTTAACAAGACCATTTTCCCACGATTTGGGACACCACGAACTATCATTAGTGATGAGGCTCTCACTTCATAGCCCGACGATTCGAAGCTCTATTGGCTAAGTATGGGGTGACTCACAAGATCGCCACCCCTTACCATCCACAAACAAGTGGACAAGTGGAGATTTCGAACCGGGAGATTAAGGGAATCCTAGAGAAGACGGTTTCAAGGACAAGGAAGGATTAGTCTTTGAAGCTAGATGATGCATTATGGGCGTACCGGACTGCGTATAAGACTCCCATAGGTACCACACTGATAACACGATTTATGACTTAGGTTTAGGCACTCATTTAGATAGTTTTTCCGCTCTATCATGCATGGTTTGCACTAGTTCGTGACGATTTGCACTCAATTCATGTATTTTGTCGAGATAGATGTCTACACGCACTTTTGCATGCTTTGTAGGTATTTTAGGAGTTTTAGGAGCTTAATCGTTACATTTGAGGATCGTTCCTCGAGATGACACACCTTCGGACTCATTGGGATGCAAGCTAGGGGATAAGGAGGACACATGGGACCTTGTTGGTGCATGCCATGCACCAAATTGAGGCTTGATGATCCAAAACAAGCTGAGGCACCAAAACTATGGCCACTGGGACTTCACGGGCGTGGTTTTGATCGTGGTTTTCCCCAGATAGCTGTGACAGCTGTCCCACGATCTTCATGGCCGACTCTTGCAAATTTGGAGGATAAAAGGTGGTCCTGCAAGGCTGTTTGGAGCATACCCCTCACTCCCATTCTCTCCCACACTCTCAACAACAATATTCTCTCATTGAAAGATTGGATTTGAGCTACCATTGGAGAAGAAGAATAAGCACACTAGTTCATAGTTCCATAGTCTTTTTGAGTGATTTTGAGTGAGCTTTGTGAAACGTTTTGCAAGGGTTTGTAAGAAACAATTCGAACCTTCTTTTGAAGGGTTGTAAGTCCTTCTTGAACCTTGATTTAGCTTGTTTTACTTGTTTCATTTCCTTAATCCATCTTTCATTTCATCTTCTTGCCATGGATTCTATGATTTTATGCTTATTGAGTTTGATTGTTAAGATGCATGTTGTTGGCTAAATAGATGCGATTTTAGGGTGAGAAAAAGATGGTTATGGCTTGGACTATGATAGAATAGACTTAAATGAATACTTGGATGACTCGCTTGATTGAACCTAGTCACTGTCGAAAACCACGGTTTGATCTTGCCTTTCCACGGCCGTGGAAAGGGATGAACACCCTGTAATTTTGATTTCCTTGCTTTTATTGATAAATCTAAGTGTTAGGTTGTTGATTTGTTGAAATCCTAGTGTTAGTTGAGCTAAATCTATCCTAGGGTGACCTAGTGTTAGAAACTAAGAGTTAGAAGAGACCTACCCGGTGATTCTTGCTCTTAGATACCGAAGATGACGAACTCTAGGTAGTAGTGAGCCTCATAAGCCGCTATTGGACTGAATGTGCTAGGATAAGTGTTTAGGACTTGCCTTCCCGAGACTTACCCGGTAAGGAGAGGTTAGATCCCTAGATAGTCATCCGGTTTGTGTAGATATCCCTACCTTAGGCTCCTAGAGACTTACCCGGTGATAGGACCTTAGGTGCGGGATTAGTGGATCATGAGACCTACCCGGTAATTGACCCCGCTTGAGAAACATTCCTTCCCAACATACCATAGTTTGTCCAATGATAATTAGAAGCTTGAGTCCAATGCCATAACCGGAATTCCCAACCCCTAGAATCCGATTTTCTTTCTTTGATCTCATATCTCGTGTTTGTCTTGCTTGTTTGTGTTGATTTGCTAGATTGTTAGTTTGTTTTGCATTCTTATATCGTTGTGATTCTTGATTGATCACCACAAAACCAACCCAAAAACATTGAGATTTTCATTTATTTGTTTCTTTCTCTTTTCTTAGCCTAGATCAACACTATCCTTAGTCATTAATCGATTCAATCTCACCTCAGACTTTGCGTTCGACCTCGGAATACTATCCCTACTGCAAAACGTCCCGTACACTGCGGGTTTGCTAGGAGTTAGGAAAAATATAACGAGTATAAATTTAAGACTTTTGCGTGCATCAATTCCTAGACGTAACAAGTTTTTGGCGCCGTTGCCGGGGACTAGGTCAAGATTGAGTCATTGTTTGTGATTGTTTATAGTGTAGGTCTTTCTTGTTGCTTTTGATTTCTTTTGGTTTGTGTCTTTGCTTTTCAGGACATCTCTACTCTTTAGGTGTATGCGAAGATCTCGTGGCAAGGATTTAGCTCCATTCAATCCCGAACCGGAGAAAACCCTTAGGTCAAGATTGAGTCATTGTTTGTGATTGTTTATAGTGTAGGTCTTTCTTGTTGCTTTTGATTTCTTTTGGTTTGTGTCTTTGCTTTTCAGGACATCTCTACTCTTTAGGTGTATGCGAAGATCTCGTGGCAAGGATTTAGCTCCATTCAATCCCGAACCGGAGAAAACCCTTAGATCTAGATCCAAGAGCATTAGAAAGGGAAAAGAGATGGCCGGAAGAGATCTCCAAGCTCAGTTGGATGAGGCTTTAGAGCAAATTAGATTAAGAGATGAGCTCTTGGAGAATGAAAGGAGACTTGCCAATGAGAGGCAAGAAGCAACTAGGAGGGAGATTGAAGAGATTAGGCAAGCTCTTGTGCAAAAAGAGCTTAATCGTCAACAACCTCCACCTCCACCACAACCGTAGCCGGCGGCGGTTAATATTCGGGTTGTGCCCATTGCTATTGAAGAGCCACAAACGTTAGGGCAACGTATGGATCCGGCACAAAGAGCACACCGTCCGGGTGTGAACTTAGGAGATCCCGCAACCCATGATTACGAGCTCCGCCCTCAAGTTCTACAAATGATCCGGCATAATCAATTTGGACAGATGGAAGGAGAGTCTCCCCATCAACACTTGATGAACTATGAGATCTTGATGGAGACTCTTAGACCGCCTAGATTGGAGAGCAACAACCATAAGCTTAGGGCTTTCTCCTTCTCACTTAAGGATAAAGCCTTGGCTTGGTATCAATCTATTCCACAAGGGCGAGTGAGTACTTGGAAAGAGATGACAACCGAGTTTTTGACTAAGTTCTTCCCACCTTCCAAGACTACCGAGCTAAGAGGGAAGATCAATGCCTTCGTGATGAAGGATAGAGAAAGCCTATTCAAGTCTTGGGAGAGGTTCAAAGACCTTCTCCTAGATTGTCCACACCATGGTATACCAAAAATTGAGCTATTGGAAATCTACTTCAAGGGACTTGATGAAGATAGCCAATTCAAGCTTCAATCTCTTTCCGGTGGGACTTTCAGGAGAAGAATGTGGATGAAGCTTGGGAATTTGTAGAGAAACAAGCTTTGGTGATTGAGAAGTACTCCAATAGGAAGAGTGATGGGAGGAAAGCGGGAGCATATGAGGTGAGTGAAGTCACCATGAGAAACTTCAAGCTTGATGCAATCAACAATGAGCTTAAGTCTTTGAGGGAGTTGTGTGCTACAACTTTGAAGAGTCAAGCAAGCCCTCAAGTGCAAGTGCAAGCAAACTTGTCTTCCAAGGAGGAAGATGTGAACTACATGGGAAGGGGCAACTACAACAACTATCAAGGCCCAAGGAACTTCAACAACAACCGGCAATTCAACAATTACCGGCCTAATCACAACCATCCCGGGTTTTCCTATTCTAACCCGGATGGTGCCTTGAACCCTCCCGCTTCCACAAGCGCAGCACCACCACCAAAGGCTTCACAAGAACCTCCACCCGGATTTACTCAACCTCCAAAGGATAGAACCGAGATGATGTTTGAGCAATTGCTTGGAAGGTTGAGTGGTCTTGAGAGCACGGTGACTTCCATTTCTAAGGCTTAAAAGGTGTTGGAAGTACAAGTGTTCCAAAAGGCGGGTGAAGCTCATAGAGATCCGGGAAAGCTTCCCGGAAGAACCGAGGACAACCCAAGAGGCCAAGTGTTGGCCATCACAACAAGGAGCGGGTTGAGCATGAAGGATCCCTTACTTAAGGGAAGTGACAAGGGGAAGCAAGTGGTGATAGAGGAAGAGACTTTGCAAGAAGATGGAGGAAAAAGCAAGGACGATGAGCCAACATATGTGGCACCACCTCCATACAAGCCACCACTACCGTTCCCACAATCACGAGCAAGAGCTCATTTGGACAAACACTTCGGTAAATTCCTTGAACTTATGTCTAAATTGCATATTAACATTCCGTTCATGGATGCTATTCTAGGTATGCTGGCATATGGCAAGTTTTTGAAGGAAATACTCTCCAATACGAGGAAGTTGAAGGAGTATGGAGAAGTGAGGATGATGAAGAGGTCCTCGGAATTGATCAAAACCATGAAGGAGGAGATGCCTTCTAAGCTAAGAGATCCGGGATCCTTTTGTGTGCCAATTGTAGTGGGAGAAGTGAAGTATGAAGCCCTATGTGATCTTGGGGCTAGTGTAAGCATCATACCGCTTGCACTTTGCAACAAGGTTGGGCTAGGAGAGCCAAAGCCGGTCAAGATGACCCTTTACATGGCGGACCGTTCGATCACTCACCCGGTTGGAATCTTGGAGGACATACCGGTGCAACTAGGGAAGTTCTATGTGCCCATAGACTTTGTTGTTTTGGACATCCCGGCGGACTATCCGGTTCCTATCATCTTAGGGAGACCTTTCCTAGCCACATCCGGATGCTTAATGGATTGTAAAAATGGAATTCTCTCCTTCAACATTGGAGAATAGAATATCAAGTACAAATTATCCACAATGATGAAGGGGCCAGCCCTTGGTAAAGATGTGTTCAACATTGTCGAGCAAGAGGAGTCTAGAGAAGTTGTGAGCTTGATCTTGATCAAGGACCCCTTGGAGAAGGTTCTTAGCTTAAGTTTGATGGAGGAAGGAGTTAAGGAGGCTTGCAATGAAGAAATCAAGGCTTTGGAATCATTGGAAAAGGAGACAAGAGCTGAATTTGAAGCACACGGAGGTGTGCTGAATTTCTGTGAAAACCACGGCCAGGTAGAGGAAACCACGCCCGTGGAAAGTCCCATGGAACTCTCTGGAATGCTCAAAAAGGCTAGCTTTGCAAGTTCCACGGCCGTGGTTGTGCCAGAGCCCGTAATTTTGCTCGTGGTTTCTCCAGAAACTGCATTGGTTGTTGATCAAGCTTCAAGGAGCTTGGGGAGTCTTCCATAGCTTTGGATTCATCTCAACCAACATTATACGGATCGTCTTCACTCGATAAAGGTCCTCCTAAACTTGAACTTAAACCCCTCCCCTCTCATCTTAAGTATGCTTTTCTTGGTGAAGATTCTACTTATCCGGTTATTGTGAATGCATGCTTAAATGATGATGAGTTGAATAGATTGTTGCATGAGTTGAGATTGCATAGAAAGGCTATTGGCTATACCATTGATGATTTAGTTGGCATTAAACCTTCTTTGTGCATGCATAAGATCTTAATGGAAGACAATCATAAACCTTCAATTGAACCTCAAAGAAGACTAAACCCTATCATGAAAGAAGTAGTAAAGAAAGAGATTCTTAAATTGCTAGATGCGGGAATCATTTTCCCGATTTTGGATAGTAAATGGGTTAGTCCCGTGCATGTGGTTCCTAAGAAGGGTGGGATGACCGTAGTAACTAATGAGAATAATGAACTAATCCCAACTAGAACGGTTACGGGATGGAGGATGTGTATAGACTATAGGAAACTAAATGTTGCCTCTAGGAAAGATCACTTCCCTCTTCCTTTCATTGACCAAATGCTAGAGAGATTAGCTCAACATTCCCATTTTTGTTACTTAGATGGCTATAGTGGATTCTTCCAAATCCCTATTCACCCCGATGATCAAGAAAAAACCACATTCACGTGTCCTTGGGGTACTTTTGCATATAGGAGAATGCCATTTGGGTTGTGTAATGCACCCGCCACCTTTCAAAGGTGTATGATGGCCATCTTTTCTGAGTATATTCAAAACATCATGGAAGTGTTTATGGATGATTTTTCTGTTTATGGATCTTCCTTTGATGATTGTTTAGCTAACTTATCTCTAGTGCTTAAGAGATGTGAGGAGACTAACCTAGTCTTGAATTGGGAGAAATGCCACTTCATGGTTAGTGAAGGAATTGTGTTGGGACACTTGGTGTCCAACCGAGGCATTGAGGTTGATAGGGCTAAGATAGAGACCATAGAGAAGTTGCCACCACCTACCTCGGTGAAGGGGGTAAGGAGTTTTTTAGGGCATGCCGGTTTTTACCGGAGATTTATTAAAGATTTCTCTAAGATTTCTAAGCCTCTACTAACCTACTAATGAAAGATGTTGAGTTTATTTTCTCCAAGGATTGCCTTGAGGCTTTTTGTAGGTTGAAGAATGCTTTGATCTCCGCATCCATCATGCAACCGTTGGATTGGAGTTTACCGTTTGAGATCATGTGTGATGCAAGTGATGTAGCCGTTGGGGCTATTTTGGGACAAAGGAAGGATGGGCTTACACATGCCATCTATTATGCTAGCAAGACGCTAGATGATGCCCAACTCAATTATGCTACCACCGAGAAAGAGTTGCTAGCGTTTGTGTATGCATTTGAGAAGTTCCGCTCGTATCTTGTTGGAGCGAAGGTCATTGTGTATACGGATCATGTTGCGATCCGTTATCTCCTCACAAAGAAGGATGCCAAGCCTCGGTTGATTCGGTGGATCCTTCTTCTTCAAGAGTTTGACTTGGAAATCCGGGATAAGAAAGGGTCCGAAAATTCCGTGGCGGATCACCTTAGTAGACTTCCACCATTGGAACTTGAGAGAGATGACATCCCGATTGATGACTCATTCCGGGATGAGCAATTGCAAATGGTGGAGGAGTGCTTGTTTCAAGTGTCAAGGGGTAATGAGCCATGGTATGCCAATATTGTGAACTACCTTGTGTGTGAGGAGGTGCCACCCGGTTTATCCTATGCCCAAAGGAAGAAATTCTTCAAGGATGTGAGGCATTACTATTGGAGTGAACCGTTTTTGTTCAAGAGAGGGCCGGATGGAGTCTTTAGGAGATGCATACCGGAGGATGAGGTGGAGAGTGTGATCCGCCATTGTCACTCCTTGCCATGTGGAGGCCATGCTAGCTCACACAAGACATGTGCTAAGGTGTTGCAATCGGGTTTCTTTTGGCCAAGTTTGTTCAAGGATGTGTAGAATTTTGTGGTAGCTTGTGATGCTTGCCAAAGGACGGGCAACATCTCAAGGAGGAATGACATGCCCTTGAACAACATACAAGAGGTGGAGATATTTGATGTATGGGGTGTGGACTTCATGGGGCCATTCCCCTCTTCATGTGGCAACCTCTACATCCTATTGGCGGTGGACTATGTTTCGAGATGGGTGGAGGCAATCGCCTCTCCCACAAATGATGCCAAGGTTGTGGTGCGGTTCTTCAACCGAGTGATCTTCCCTAGGTTTGGAACACCAAGGGTGATCATAAGTGATGGAGGGAAGCACTTCACTAATAGGAACTTTGGGGCACTTTTGGCTAAGTATGGGGTGACTCATAAGGTGGCAACACCTTACCACCCCCAAACTAGTGGCCAAGTGGAGATCTCTAACCGAGAGATAAAGGGAATTCTTGAGAAGACGGTTTCAAGGACGAGAAAAGATTGGGCTATGAAGCTCGATGACGCTTTGTGGGCATATAGAACCGCTTTCAAGACACCAATTGGCACCACTCCCTACAAGCTAGTCTATGGCAAGTCTTGCCACCTTCTGGTGGAGATGGAGCATAGAGCATATTGGGCCATTAGGTGGCTGAATTTTGACCTCAAGGAGGCCGGTGAGAAAAGATTGCTAGACATGAACGCCCTTGAGGAGATCCGGTTGGATGCCTATGAAAACGCCCGGATCTACAAAGAAAGGACCAAACGTTGGCACGACAAGCGTCTCATCCTGAAGGAGTTGAGTGAAGGCGACCTTGACCTTCTCTTCAACTCAAGGCTGCGGCTCTTCCCCGGAAAGCTAAAGTCAAGATGGACGGGTCCTTATGTGGTGAAGAAGATCTTTCCCTATGGAGCGGTCAAAATAGGAGGGAAGCATTGTGGAGATTTTAAGGTGAATGGGCACCGTTTGAAAAAGTATATCCCGGGAGCTCCGGTGGATATGATTGCCCCACTTCACCTTGAGTAGAACGCCCCCGAGTTTGGTCAAGCTAATGACCTTAAAGAAGCGCTTGGTGGGAGGCAACCCATTAGTAGACATCTTTCCCTTTTTGTTTTGTTTTGTTTTTGATTTTTCTGTTTTTGTGTGTTTTTGTGTGTTTGGTGTGCTTTGTGTGTGTGCTAGAGTCTTGGTAGCATGGAAGCCTTGCATGGCATGTGGATGATGATAATGAGTCCCTCATCAATTGTGGGTGGAGCGGACGTGGGACTTGGACGGCTAGCGGTGCCTAGCGCGGATCCCGATGCCATAACGAACACTTTGAGCTCTCTACCATCGTTGATAGGATCATCCGACATCACTCCACTTAAGTGATCCCAAATACCAAAGCAAACCATTTTTACATTGTGAGAACCCTCTTTCACTCTTCTTTACTTAAATACCACATTGGGACAATGTGTTTCTAAGTATGGGGTGGGGTTTACATGATCTTTTGCATGATTAGCATCTAGGGTAGTTTCTTTTAGTCACGTGCTTCATTATGTCTTGCATTGTACATACACATTTCAAAAAATCCAAAAAAATCAGAAAATTTTAAAAAAATTTTAGTGCTTCTAAGCTTGGGCATGACCCTTATGATGAGATTGTTGTGTGGATTGGCTATGGATGGCCTTATGTGTTGAATAGATGAATGCATATGTGGACTTGAAGTACTTATCTTGAATCCCATGAATGGATCGTGATCATGATGTTTGTCTTGATTGGATTGAGTATTGAAAGTCGAAATTACATGCTAGTTCTTGCACATCATCTAGGAGTGATTAAGGCAATTCATCTTTCTCTACTTCTCATCTTGATCATGTTGTTTGAGCACCTCAATTGATATAAATTTGACCTCTTTTGACCCATCCGGGAATGGGAGCATGTTAGTGTGTTGAGTGTGTGAGGAGCAATTATGGGGTGAAGTTGTTGATGGATGAATGTTATGAATGAAGTGCTGAATTTGTTGTGAAAGTGTAGACAAAAATATAGGTTTGGGGACGTTGGTTTAAATGACGAGTAACTCGGCACCATTCACATAATCGGGTGTTTGTGCCTTGCCAAAGTCAAATAAACCGATAGTCCTAACGAGCTTTGATATGTGTGCCCGGTGTGGATGCACCTCGAAAAATAAAAAAGCCCGAGGACGGCTAATCACCAAGGTTTCGGCTTTTGTACATCAATGCCATTGTCTCAAAAATAAGTGAAAGAAAAAGAAAAGAAAAGAAAGAAAAGATGGAGAAAATATACACTTGTGGGAAGTTGATAAAAATGTTAAGTTGTGAAGTTAGTTCCATTCCCGGATTAGCATCACGTAGCCTAGAAAAATTCCCACCTAATCACATCGTTTCTTGGCCTTTTATTTCACAAGCCCTTGTGACCTATTTGCATGTGTGTAAGACTTAGTGATCTAGATTGAATATGCTCATGATCATCTTGACTTCTTCATTTTTACATTTCATGCATGCCTTCGAGTTAAGTGTAATTGTCTTTCCATGCCTTCACTTATTTGACACATGATTGCTTATCCATTGCCATGAAACATGACTATGAAGGTGATCCAATATTAGAAGCACAACTCCAAAAATATTTTCGGTTTTTCATGCATGCATAAATCATGTCATCTCTTAGTCTATAGTTGGGGACTTGCTTGGGGACGAGCAAACCTTAAGTATGGGGTATTTTTGATAACACGATTTATGACTTAGGTTTAGGCACTCATTTAGATAGTTTTTCCGCTCATTCATGCATGGTTTGCACTAGTTCGTGACGATTTGCACTCAATTCATGTATTTTGTCGAGATAGACGTCTACACGGACTTTTGCATGCTTTGTAGGTATTTTAGGAGTTTTAGGAGCTTAATCGATACATTTGAGGATTGTTCCTCGAGATGACACACCTTCGGACTCATTGGGATGCAAGCTAGGGGCTAAGGAGGACACATGGGACCTTGTTGGTGCATGACATGCACCAAATTGAGGCTTGATGATCCAAAACAAGCTGAGGCACCAAAACCACGGCCACTGGGACTTCCACGGGCGTGGTTTTGACCGTGGTTTTCCCCAGACAGTTGTGACAGCTGTCCCACGATCTTCATGGCCGACTCTTGCAAATTTGGAGGATAAAAGGTGGTCCTGCAAGGCTGTTTGGAGCATACCCCTCACTCCCATTCTCTCCCACACTCTCAACAACAATATTCTCTCATTGGAAGATTGGATTGGAGCTACCATTGGAGAAGAAAAAAGGCTTCCATTGGAGAAGAAGAAGAAGCACACTAGTTCATAGTTCCATAGTCTTTTTGAGTGATTTTGAATGAGCTTTGTGAAACGTTTTGCAAGGGTTTGTAAGAAACGATTCGAACCTTCTTTTGAAGGGTTGTAAGTCCTTCTTGAACCTTGATTTAGCTTGTTTTACTTGTTTCATTTGCTTAATCCATCTTTCATTTCATCTTCTTGCCATGGATTCTATGATTTTATGCTTATTGAGTTTGATTGTTAAGATGCATGTTGTTGGCTAAATAGATGCGATTCTAGGGTGATGAAAAGATGGTTATGTCTTGGACTATGATATAATAGACTTAAATGAATACTTGGATGACTCGCTTGATTGAACCTAGTCACTGTCGAAAACCACGGTTTGATCTTGCCTTTCCACAACCGTGGAAAGGGATGAACACCCCGTAATTTTGATTTACTTGCTTGTATTGATAAATCTAAGTGTTAGGTTGTTGATTTGTTGAAATCCTAGTGTTAGTTGAGCTAAATCTATCCTAGGGTGACCTAGTGTTAGCAACTAAGAATTAGAAGAGACCTACCCGGTGATTCTTGCTCTTAGATACCGAAGATGACGAACTCTAGGTAGTAGTGAGCCTCATAAGCCGCTATTGGACTGAATGTGCTAGGAAAAATGTTTAGGAATTGCCTTCCCGAGACTTACCCGATAAGGAGAGGTTAGATCCCTAGATAGTCATCCGGTTTGTGTAATATCCCTACCTTAGGCTCCTAGAGACTTACCCGGTGATAGAACCTTAGTTGCGGGATTAGTGGATCATGAGACCTACCCGGTAATTGACCCCGCTTGAGAAACATTCCTTCCCAACATACCATAGTTTGTCCAAGGATAATTAGAAGCTTGAGTCCAATGCCATAACCGGAATTCCCAACCCCTAGAATCCGCTTTTCTTTCTTTGATCTCATATCTCGTGTTTGTCTTGCTTGTTTGTGTTGATTTGCTAGATTGTTAGTTTGTTTTTCATTCTTATATCATTGTGATTCTTGATTGATCACCACAAAACCAACCCAAAAACATTGAGATTTTCATTTATTTGTTTCTTTCTCTTTTCTTAGCCTAGATTAACACTATCCTTAGTCACTAATCAATTCAATCTCACCTCAGTCTTTGCGTTCCACCTCGGAATACTATCCCTACTACAAAACTTCCCATACACTGCGGGTTCGCTAGGAGTTAGGAAAAATATAACGAGTATAAATTTAAGACTTTTGCGTGCATCAATTCCTAGATGTAACACACACCATACAACCTTGTGTATGGGAAGTCTTGTCACTTGCTGGTAGAATTGGAGCATAAGGCGTATTGGGCAATAAAGTTGTTGAACTTCAGCATGAAGGAGGCAGGAGAGAAGCGTCTCTTAGACCTTAACGACCTTGAAGAACTTCGCTTGAATGCCTACGAGAACGCCAGGATCTATAAAGAAAGAGCGAAACATTGGCATGACAAGCATATCATTCCAAAGGACCTAAAAGAAGGAGATCAAGTTCTCCTCTTCAATTCAAGACTTCGTCTCTTTCCAGGTAAGCTTAAATCTCGTTGGACCGGACCTTATCTAATCAAACGTGTCTTTCCCCATGGTGCAGTTGAAGTATGGGGTGAAAAGAGCGGAAGTTTCAAGGTGAACGGTCAACGACTCAAGAAGTACTCACCGGAACTCCGAGCTGAGGAGTTTGCGCCTACCACACTCGAATAAGCGCAAGTACAGTCTAGCTACGGACCTTAAACAAGCGCTTCTTGGGAGGCAACCCAAGGTATTGCACTTTCGTTTTTGTTTATCATTCATAGATTAGATTAGTCTAGACGTTTTTGTTTTGTTTTGCCTTCGATACCTTCCGGTATGTTCGTGTTTTTGGATGTAGGAGCAGTGGAATATGCAAGGGAGAAGGAAAAGTTGAAGAAAATTGACGAAACTTGGACTTTGGCACATTACAGAGAGTTCCACGGCCAATATTATGGTCGTGACAGCTACAGTGACCGTAATTTGCAAAATTCTGAGAAAAAAATCACCAAAACCACGGTTCCGTACATTTTCACGGCCGTGGAAACCCCCGAGTGACCGTAATTTTCCAAAAATTTTACGGATACTATATAAACCACCTTCTTCACAAAATCCACACAAAATACCCCTCTTCCACGACCCAAGTGCCGTAAATCGCCTCTCCCTCTCAAATCCTTGTTCGTTAATCGTTTTGAACGATTCTTGAACCCAAATTGAAGCAAATTCAACCATCTACAAGATCCAAGCAACGAATCGAGTGGACAATCGCTGAAGAAGACGGAATTTGGATTTTAAAAATCCAAAACCTAGGTTTTTCCCTCTTTCTTTACTTTGTCCATTTGGCTAAATTTCTCCAAGGATTATTAAAAGAACTGGTTGGAATTGGATTGGAATTAGTCTAGGGCTGTTGTCTGGTGATTTTGGTGTTGTTTGATTGAGTTTTGAGAGATTCAGTGCCGAATCACGGTCACTGTACATTCCACGGCCGTGGAAACTGAAGAACATGCCGTAATTTTTCTACTGAGATGGATTTAGTTAGGAGAATGTCTGCTAGAAATAAGAAGAGGAATGGTAATGCTTCCTCCTCCTCCCAAGTACCTCCTAGTGAGCCACCATCACCCCCACCCCCTAGAATTCCAAAGATCCATAACGATTACCTCGATACCTTAGAAAGGATCGAAAAGAGACCGGTCATAGGACCACGGTATTTGCTGCTTGAGGAGTTAGAGCCACTGAATGTGGTAGGAGATCTTACTTGGTTGCTGGATAGAGCGGGTTTGATCATCTTCTCCGCTATTAGGGAAGATGCATATGAGGAGATCACCCAAGAGTTTGTTATTTCTTTTGAGCATAGTGCAGTGGATAGGACAGTTTCATTCTGACTGATGGAGGAGAACTATGGGTTGTCGATCTTAGAGTTTGGAGCCTTCTTTGGGTTCCAAAAGACCTTTAATGGTCGTTTTCCTAGCGGCGTGTACGCTAAGGATTTTTGGGCGGATATTGCCATGATCTATGCCAGCGAGGACCGTTGGCAGTCAGTTGATACCAAGGCTAAGCTCATTTATCACTTAGCCTTGAAGATAGCCCATAGAGTACTTTCTGAGTGTCTCTTCCCTAGGACCGAGAATCCTCAGAAGATTAAGACGGATGAGTTGTTTCTCCTTTATTCCATGTTGTATGGTAGAGCTGCTGATTGCGCCACCCTCTTGGCTTCCACTATGAGTAAGCTCAAGAACAAGAGGGATGGGAACATTGGGTATGGTGGGATGGTTACCCACATTGCTAGACAGCTGGGCATCGACTTTTCTACATGCACTAGGATAACAACTAGGCCATTAGGACTTCCGAGCCTCATGACTAGAGGTTTGATCTTTCCTAGGCATAGAGGTCCACCTACCTCTGCCATGCCTTGGGAGGATAGAGGAGGTAGAGGCATTGCATGGCTACCTGAGTATTCCATTATGGCTGGATGCCATAATTGGAAGCAGACATTCGCAGTTATGCACGCGAACAGATTAGTAGCCCCTCCTTACGTCCCACCTGAGGTACCCGTTGTAGATGAGGAGGAGATGAGAGGAGGTGATGAGTTTGAGGGCGGAGGTGAGGAGCATGACTTTGGTACTTTTCTGGATCAGCCGGCACACTTCCCTAACCCTCCTAGACACTCACCACGACCAGCTGGACATTCGGGAGCCTCTTTCTCTCGCCGTGCGAGTGTGAGTGAGAGGCCTACATGGATAGACACTCCTCCCGATTGGTATAGATCATAGCCGGAGTGGATGGGAGCTCCACCGACTTGGTATGCACAGCAGCCACCAGCACCACCACCAGCACCATCCGATGCACCAGCTTGGTATAGTGAGGCACCGGAGTGGTATGAGCAGCTACCGGAGTGGGCCACCGACCTTTCCAGGAGAGTAGGAGCTTTGGAGATCCGGCAGGATGCTAGAGATGCACGAGCCGATGCGCATGACCGGATGATGAGAGACATCTACCGCCAACAGTTTGGGCGGAACTTCGACTCCAGCTTCTTCCCGTTTCCACCACCACCAGTGCCTCAGTGATGATGATGATGAACTACTGCATTAGCCGCTCCACCGCCGTCTTGTGAGTTCATTTTCTTTCTTTCTTTTCTTTATTTATTTTTTAACATTAGGGACAATGTTTGTCTCAAGTATGGGGTGGGGCGTGACTATCGTTTGTAATAACACTTCTCACTTTGTTTGCCTTGATTCGAGAACACTATGCATGTTTCATTCCATTGTCACACGTTTCATTATTGCATTGCATGAAAAAGCTTTTGATAAACCCATAAAATTTGAAAAATTTTGAAAATTTTGTGCTTCTAAGAATTAAGATGATTTCTATGATAATACCACTTGTGAATTGAGTTTTTGATGACAATTGTATGCCTAAACGAATAATGAATTGAAAAGGATTGAATGTGTTGATTATTCCTTACTTGCAAATTTCATAATGTGAAGAGTTTTACCTAAATCATATTGAAAAATCGAAGTTGAAATCACGTGATAAGTTCTTATATTTCTTTATGAAATGATTAAGGCAATTCGATCTTTCTTTCTTCTTTCTTTGTTCATTTAGCCCCTCAATGAAACAATAGCCTCCCTTACCTATCCGGGAAATTGGAGGAGTTGTGTTTTGGCATGTTTGATGTGGGAGGGCCATGAAAGCAAAATTTTGCATTCAAAGAATAGAAAGAACTTGTAGGTTTGGGGAAGTCAATCATGACGATGAGTAACTCGGCACCATTCACATAGTCGGGTGTTTGTGTCTTGCCAAAGTCGGATTGAGCGATATTCCTAATGGATTATGGTATGTGCATCAAGGGTTTGAGGCATCTCGAAAATTGAGAAACGCCAATCTCCTAGGCTTCGGTTTTTGTGCACCTCTATCCATAACACCAAAAGTAAAGTCGAAAAATAAAGAAAAGAGCAAAGCTCTAAGTTGATGGTGTTGCAAAATCAAAAGAAAAAGTAAAAGAGTTTGATTATTCCTTTTTCCCGGATTTATGCACCACATTCCTTATAAGTTTCCCTCCTTTCCGCATTCTAGACCTTATTTGGAAGTCCTTAAGATCAAAAGAGTGTTATTTGACTTGGTGATCTAAATGGAAGTTTCTTATGCTTGGTTTTAATAATGCTTGAAGGGTTATGATGTTTACATTGAAGTTTGATCAATTCATGATGTTCTTTCCTCTACATTCTAGTTTGTATCTAAGACTCTTTGAAGCTGATAATAGATAGTTAGATCCTAAGGCTATACCCTGGGACGGAGAGTAGGCTATTTAGAGCCGAACTTCGTAAACATATCCTCGTGTCGATCTTTTACATTCCGCACTTTATCTGCTTTATTATGACTAACTTTGTTTTGCAGGAGCACGAAGTCAAGGCCCTTGAAATCAGTTACAAAGCCCTTGAAATCAAAGTTTCACTAAGAGCATAGATCGACATCAAGGCCTTCGAAATAAGTTTCAAAGCCTTGAGATAGGTTTTTGCGAAAAGTTCTCATACTCTATTCAACCCCCCTTCTAGAGTATCTTTTATCCTTTATATTCACCTAACGGTTCTTCATGTAGGTTTACGAGTTAGGATTAACAATAAGTAATATCGGGGATGTTGAACCGGTATTTAAATACGATCGAGATGAGAACAAACTTCGGAATAAACTTCATGAAAACAATGATCAATCATATCTTATGTTGAAGCGGATAATTGTCAAGTGCAAAGTTTTCTTAAAATCATTGAAATCAACTTCTTATTTTCTTTGCCTAATTGTCACTCTAACAATCACAAACCCACCTTGGTTATATATAATTGATAGTTTAATTGCACTTGTGCTTTATTTACTATTTATCTTTCTTGGGTTTGACCCTTACTTAATCACTATACTTGCTTTAGTTATTGAGTTCAGAAATTACTTTGATAGGATATAAACGACCTAAGAAAATATCGTTGTCAAATTTGGCGCCGTTTCCCAGGAGATTAGAGTTTTTGAGTACTTTGTTATTTTTATTGTCAATTATTGGTTTGAACCATTTGTATGGTTCAAACTCGTGCTACTAATATCTCTTTTGCACTAGAAGAGAGTGAGAAAACAAGTGGTTGGATCATTGATGACATCATCGGGTTAAGACCTCAACATCAACGACTTGATCTCGGAGGAGTCATACAATCATGATCAAGGACTTACGTTGAGTCAACGACGTAAAACAATGGTGTTGTGTTAGCATGAAATATTGCGTTATTCTAGGCACTTTTTCTAGTTGTTTTTCATCCATTATAGTGTTCATTGATAAGGCATTGAGGCAATTGTTAGCTTGTTTGTTTATATTTTCGATATGGAGGTCTACATTAGCTTCGTGTTGATTATAGGTGAATAAGAGTTAAAATCGCACAAATTGAGAGAGATGGGAGAAGCATTGAGCACATCCAAGGACTTAGGACACATCAAGGAAGTCAAAGGAGATTCTAGGATGAGGCATGACTCGACACAAAGGAAACCACAAGCTATTTTGCACTTCCACGCTCTAAAATACGGTCGTGGAGAAGTCCACGCCTAAAACCACGGCCGTGGATCTTGGCAACATGAACGTAGAGTATTCCAGAAAGTTACACGGTGTAAAGTACGGTCGTGGAAATCATGAAGAACCGTGACCAACTTCCATGCTCTAAACCACGGTCGTGGAACTTCATAAGACCGTGATTTAGGTGATCTTTTGACGAATAAAATATTGCCACAATATTTACGCACATGGGCTGGACGGTTATTTGACCCTTCCTTATAAAAGGGCTGGAGGAGAGAAAATTCGGGATCCCCGCTTAGACCTTTTGGAGGCTGCGTTGAAGATCAAGAGATTTTGCACTTGCAACGAGATTTGCGGAGGTTTGGAAGTAGCTTGTGGCGTAAGTAACGCCCTTTTGTCCTTAGGTTTGATTAGAAGACGGATTGACATCCCGTTCTTCGTTCTTATCTAGGATTGTTATTGATTTGTGTTTGGTTTTCTGAATCCGATATACATTATCTCCTTTGTGTGTGGACTCGAGATTGGTTTGAGATTTATTGAAGGTTTTCGAAGGTTTTCTTCTTTCATTCTTCTTAAACCTGAATTTGATATTATAATGACTATTATTGGCTAAAACCCTTTAGCAATTCTAAGGTGAATGGTTGATAGTTGTGGCTTAGATGATGATAGATCGATCGTAAACAGATTGGACCCTGAGAGTGCGAGAAATATCGTCGACACCCTAAATCACGGCCTGTTCTTAGTTTCCACGGCCGTGATTATCAAGATCTACCCGTGATTTACCCCAGTTTACGAACCTTGCTTTTACTTTAATCCAAAGTTAAGGATTTGCTTTAACCTAGCCTTGGCTTGCCTTTCCTAGGTAGTAGTGAGACTCAACATCCTCTATTTTGGTTCCGAGTGTCACAACCTTAACCGTTTGAGCCTATCTTGATCCTTGGGTTATAAGTTTGGGTATTTGAGATCAATTCTTACCTTTAGATCCTTTCTATACTGAAGCCTCAACAACCTTTATAGAGAGTGTCTTTGGGTAAGTCATATAAGGTTTTGGAACTTCACCGTACATTACCTTACATTCGTATACCTTTGCAACCTCAACTCCATCCTTATATCTTTAGTATATCTTGAATCGATTGCCACAATTAGATACTTGGATCTTTAGGATTGCTGTTTTCCCCAATATTTGCAAAGCTTTATCACATTACTTGCTTGACAATTTACAACTGAATTTGTTCCCCCCAAATCCCTGAGTTCGATACTCTGGAATTCTTGCTTTACTACGCCGATCCGTACACTGCGGGTTCGCTTGCTTAATTTCAGTTTTATAAATTTAAAGCTTAATTGCACGCACGCTAAGTGGCGAACAAGTTGCTAGGGAGGCAACCCGAGGAAGTAGAAATAGAAGTATTTTTGTCGTTTATCCGCCCCCGCGGCTATGTAGGGCCGCGACCACGGCTAATCCAGAAGTACCCGCACCCGCGGCAAAGAAGAGTAGCGATTGCGGCGGCCACGACGACAGGTAAGCAAAAATAAAATATAAAGAAAACAAGAACTTCACCTCCTCTCAAATCTTCGACCACCGTCTCCTCTTTCCCTCACCACTTACATTCACCATTCTTCTCCACTCAAACCCTAGCCTCCATACTCACCTCCACTTATCCACCACTAGATCTCCACTAGCGACAGGAGCTCATCTTCACACACTTCTCATACCCACCGGAGTACCTCGATTGTCCACCATCTCATCAGTGAGCTTGTTCTTCATCCTTCTCCCTTTTTAGTTTTTTCCTTCATTTTCACACTTTGAGGGCAAAGTGATCTTCAAGCATGGGGAGGGATTATATCTTACATTTTAATGTTTGTACAATTTTTGTCTTGAGACTTATGGTTTGTTTGTAATTCAATAATATAAAAAAATAGAACAAGCCAAAAAATGAAAAAAGACAAAGAAAAATCCTAAGATAAGTCGAAAACCCGAAAGGGCGGCTTAGGTAAAAAGAAAGTAGTCCGACCAACACTAGGTTTCTGCAAAAGTGGACTTGAGTGATGTGAGAAATGGTGAGCCTATCCTTGAAAAAAAAAAGAAAGAGTTGCAAGGTGAAAACCCGGAAGGGCTTCTTGGCAAAATGAGTGAAAAATTCAAGTGATAGGTTCATTATTTTGGAGTTGGCGACATAAGAAGAAGAGATATAAGGAGGAATTCGGGTAGGCCACTCTTGGAGCAATAAGGATGGTAGTTTTTCTCTTTTCACATCACTTTGATAGATTTTTTTATTTTTGCTCTTTTGCATGCTTTGCTTCATTGCCTTTCTATTTTCATCATGCTTCCTGAGGTTTTTTGTTTCACATTGGATATATTTTTGGTTTACTCGGGACGAGTAAGATTCTAAGCATGGGGGAATTTGATACGTGATGGAATTAGGTAGTTTAAGTATGTTTTTAGATCAATGGGTTGTAATTTGTTGCCAACTGTGTAAATCCAGCTGAAGAACTGAGGAATGAAGAAACCCAAGGATTTAGCAACACTTGGAAGAAGGGGGAAGCAAAGAGAAGTCCAAGAAGAAGTCCCTATTGAAGACCCGCGCCCGCGGCGACACTGAGTCCAAAGGCACCCTGTCATGCCACTCGCGGCAACATTGAGCCGCGCCCGCGGCGAATTCAAAGTCCACAAGACCTCTGTCACCTCCCCCGCTACGACATTGTGCCACACCCGCGACGACTTCTAAGAATAAAGAACTATGTCACCACACCCACAGCGGTACTGAGCCGCCCCGTGGTGACTACACCTAAAGACCAATGCCAACATCCTCGCGCCCTTGCCTGCGGACCGGAGGTAGCCCAAGTGACCGTGTCACCGCACTCGCGGTGACATTGGGCCACACCCGCTGCTAGATTGACAACAGAAAGTGAGAAACTGAAAAGTCACAAGCGTTTCAAGAATTGTGAAGAACCCGCACATGCGGCCAGAATGAAGATGAAGTGTCTTGTGCTGTTTTGCACTTAACCGCACCCGTGGCTCCCAGATGCCGCGCCTGCGGTTATGCAATAGTCGTATTAAGTTTGGCTGTTTAGAACTCTATGACATTTAAGTGACGTGTTAGGCTGCCTATTTACTACAATACTAAGTAGTATGAATAGAGATGCTAGGGTAGTGTTAGAAATATCTCATTTTCACCTCATCACATCTAAAACACTCTCTTATTTTATTTTATTTTATTTTTGTTTTGTTCTCTATGGATGGTTAAGCACCATTAGTTGTGCTTGACATTGGAAACTCTCGACATAGATTTGGTTGGAAGTTTTATAATTGAAGTTGTTATTCCATAATGATTTGTTTTATGTTCTTGTGCTTAACTTCTTGATTGTATCGCACGCTTTATCTAGTTTGATCATCTAGGTACTTGGGTCTTAACCAATGTACTAGGAATTGTGGTTCCGGGTTCGGGTCATCACTCTAGTAGCAAACATGTTTACATAAGCGGGTTGCAAGTGTAATTCGTGAGTGGGACATAACCACATGATTTTAGTAACGGGTTGTTTCTAATTCATGTGTCTATCTATTTTTATTTGAATGCTATTGTTAAAATTTGATTTTGTAGGTTTACGAGTTAGGACTAACAATAAGTAATATCGGGGCTGGTTGAACCGGTATTTCGGAATAAACTTCATGAAAACAATGATCAACCATATCTTATGTTGAAGCGGATGATTGTCAAGTGCAACGTTTTCTTAAAATCATTGAAGTCAACTTCTTGTTTTCTTTGCCTATTTGTCACTTTAACAATCGTAAACCCCCCTTGGTTACATATAATTGATTGTTTAATCGCATTTGTGCTTTATTTACTCTCTATCTCTCGTGGGTTTGACCCTTACTTAATAACTATACTTGCTTTAGTATTGAGTTCGAAAATTACTTTGATAGGATATAAACGACCTAATAAAATATCCTTGTCATGCACCACCAAGTGTAAACACATATGCACTTGTGGATTTTGAGTATCTAGAGTCGGATATCTAGTTTGTGTCACTTTATCCTTCTATAACAACTTAATATTTACCATAGTGTAACCCATAACTTTGAGTATAACGTAAGTATTTCGATATTCTAGTTATCCATTTTCCAGTCAGGGCGTGTACAATTAGTTAAGTACATAAGACTACAAACTACACATGCATACTCCAATTGTGACACTGTGTCCCCCATATTTTTGGTCAAGTGGAGTTGAGAGTCCATTGGACTTTTTGTAGTTCCACTTGAGTAGTTCTTAAGCCTCTCAAGTATATTTTCAATATAATGAGCTTGAGACAGGATAATTCCTTCAGAGTGTCTAGTAATCTTAATCCTTAGAATAACATCAGCTAATCACATATCTTTCATGTCAAACTAACCCTAAGTAGGTTCTTAGTTTGGTTGATCATTCTTTGTTGTTTCCAATGATCAGCTTATCATCTGCATACAAACACAACTAGACATATCCCGTAGGATTAGTCTTGATGTATATGCATTTGTCACATTCATTGATGCTTAAACCATTTGACATAATTACGTTGTCAAAATTTTTGTGTCATTGTTTAGGAGCTTGTATGAGTCCGTTTACAAGTCTGCATACTTTGTATTCTTTTCCAAACACAACATACCCTTCAAGTTGTTTCATATAAATCTCATCTTCTAACTCTCGATTTAAAAATGTAGTTTTTACATCCATTTGATGGATTTCTAGGCTTCTTAATGTCGTTATTGCTATTAGCATTCTTATAAAAGTTATTCTCATAACCGGATAATATGTGTCAAAGAAGTCCAACACTTCTTTTTGTTGGAGTTCTTGCACCACAAGTCTAACCTTGTACTTCTCTATTGAGCCATCGGTTTTCAACTTAGTTTTGAAAATCCATTTACACCCAAGTGCTTTACACCCTTGTGGTAAGTCGACTAACTCCATGTATGATTTTGCATAATGTAGTCCATCTCACTTTTGACCGGTTCCTTCCATGAAGATGTGTCAGGTGTAGACATGACTTCTTTATAACTAATGGGTTCTTTCTCTATGAGAAAGACCACTATGAAGTCGTCTCCAAACATATTTTCCGTTTGAGACTAGACGTATGTAGACTTCTAGAATTCGTTCAGTTTCTTATTCGCGATGCCTTGTATGAGCATGCATTCTTCCTTTCCTTCGAGATGTTGAGCAATAGCGGATTTTTGAGTTTACCTTCGAGTGAGGTAAGTCACTTGGATTTACTTAGTTGCTTTCAGTATATTGGTTTGACCGTATTAGTTGTATTTATTGTTATAACAAATAACCGGAATAGGATTGACCTTTTATACCTTAATTGACCCAAGTGTATGATAACCGGGCGGTGACCGCTTGTCCAGTTCAAAATAGGGAAACTGGGAGGTGCTCTTACGACCAGTCCAGCAGGTGACAAAGCGATGCATCCGCTCTATTCCTGTTGTTGAAAGCGGACAGAGGTGAGATCATAGCGATTCTCGTGTGACAACATAAGTTGAATTAGTAAAGAGATTAATTTAATGAAAGATAATAACCGGTTGAGTGTGAGCATGCTATATGTTTACATTATCTTATGTGTGTTGGTACCTTTATTGTCTTTATGATATCTAGAATGTTAGCTTACGGTTTATACCGGTATGTAGATACCCTGCAGGTTAAAGATGCTGCTGAGTGATCTGGACGGTATGGTCAGTCGGGGTTCCCGTACATTATAGGAAGGGATCGGATTTATATTTCAGTTGTTGTTCTTTCCTTTTGTTTTGAACTCAGCTGTGAGTCTTTGATGTTTTCCTTTGGTTTTATAATAGTTTTGGTTTTCATTTATTTGTGTCTTGTTGTAAGATCCGATGTTATTGTTGCTACTCTGAGGACCGGGACCCATTGTTGCCCGTAACGTTTCGAGTTCCCAGAACCTCGGGTGTTACATTGAAATCAAAACTGAATTTTCCCTCCACCAACATGTTGAATAGCAATTGTGTCGGACTCATCACTCCTTGCTTTAACTTTTGAATCTTCACCCGTGCATTGTATTCGTGTTGCCTCCCCGACCAACTGCCTTCATACTTTTGTCTCAACATCTCATGAACAATATTTGGTGCCGTTCCGGCAGTTTTTGCCCTTTCTACATCCTGAAATTGTTCACTTTTCAAATGACTAGCAAAAGTGTGACCTTCTAAGTGTTTTTACAATGAGTTGTTAGTTCGCTGTCCCCCTCCTTTCCGGTCCGGCCGCGGTACGGGGCCTGAACTCGAAGCTATGATCAGATCCGATTGGATCTGGTCCTATCCGACCCAACCCCGGAACTTAGAACAGCTGGCCTGTTTTGGACGGTAGTGCGCCCCTCCTTGAATTATTCGGTCATGCAGTACTTATTGAATACAAAGAAGAAAATGCATTTTGATCCCGTCCTAGTTCTCAATCATTTCGTGGCACCGAGTGTTGCTGAAACATCTACGATGAAGAGAGCTAATGCACAACAGGGAAGAAGCTTAGATAAGAGAATACGTTCTCGCATCGCTTTTTTTGTAGAAAGCTATGTCGAGATTTTTGTGGTGTTCAGTTGACGAAGCAAGGGATTGAGGTTTGGTTTTCTTGCTTCGTACAAGATCGAAAAGAATACCTGTGACTTTCCCCAAGTCAGAAAAAAAAAAGAACGAGGCGTCTCGGACGTCGTCAACCACGACACACTTTTAGCTTATTCATATCCATTAACAAAAATAAACAACTGGATTTATTTCAATGGCTGCGCTGAGTCTTCACCGGGTCATCATTTAAATCTATAATTTTTTTTTCTTTGCAACCTTCTTGCTCCCGGAGTGTTCACAAGGTAATTGCACCATACCATGACTCCGTGAATTTGACGCTTTTCATGACCATTTTATTCTAAGCACCATAAAATATTTCATCGCCTCGGCCCGAGCCCAAACAATCATGGAATATCTATCATTCCACCATCCGTCTGTTACGAATATCCCGAATAATCAAGTCCTTCATTTTGGTTAAATGAAGAACCTTCGTAAATCTAAAATAAATAAATGAATAAATAAATAACAAAATAAGGTTCACAAAAATAAAAAATACAATATAATGAAATTTATAGATTTTGAAATAAGAAAAAATTTACCTCAAAGTGACATACTTGATTTCCTCCTTCATCCCAAGAATTTGAAAACATGTTTTGGTAAAAACAAAAACTAATCAACTCCCTCCATCTTCCAAATTCTAACCCACATATATATACTAAAATTTTTCATCCGTAACGTGAAATTTAACCCCCAACCGTTAAATTAAATTTTTGGTTCAACAATTATCAACTTTGAAATAATGAGAGAAAGAGGACCCCAAAGTTTTTCATTTTGTGAAATGGGCCTCTAATAAATTTACTACATAAAATAGGTCTGAAAAGTATAAACTAGGCTACTGTAGACATTGAATTGAAAAGAGAGGGGTGCAGACTTTTTTTTGAAATGATTTGATGTTAATTTTTTGGGAAAAAAAAAACACTGCTTACCCACAAATAAATTACCCAAGAATACATTACCCAGGAATTTTGAGATTACCCAGAAATAGATTACCCAAGAAGTTTGACATTACCCAGGAAGTTTGACTGTTTTAGATTACCCCGAAATACATTACCCAGGAAGATGAGAAGTTTCAGCTTACCCCGAAATACATTACCCAGGAAGATGAGAAGTTGGAGATTATCCATGGATACAAACAAACACTGCTTACCCACAAATAGAAAATGTAAACGAACATTGCTTACCCACAAATAGAACAAGAAGTTTCAGTGTTTTAGATTCACAAAAAGAAGAGATGAGAAATTTCAGATTACCCACAAATACATTACCCAAGAAGTTTGAGATTACCCAGAAATAGGAACAAACACTGCTTACCCAAAAATAGGAACAAACACTGCTTACCCACAAATACATTCCGGTGAAGAAGAAGCTCAACAAGCAGTCCAGATTTATGCGTTTCAATGGGAAGAAGAAAAGAGCTGCATATGGATACCCAGAAATAAATTTAGGTTTGAAAAGAGGGAAGAAGAAGGGACAAAGGAGGGAAAAAGATGGGTTGACTGATTGGACTATTTTCTGATTTTTTTTACATGTCACCCATCAAATCAAATGAAACATATGTCCCTTACTTTTCTGATTTTTTCTACAATAGGAGCCCATTTTCTAAATGAAATGATGAGAGACCCTAAATCTAAACTCTACATTGTAAAAGGCCCACATTGCAAATTCAGCCATCAACTTTTTACTCTCTCGCACCATATGTGCTAGAGAACATGTTAATTTTTATTTATTTTTGCCTCTCGCAAACTATGTGCGAAAGTCAAATTTTACAAAACTCAAAGAAAGAATTGAGTGAAGTAAACTTTTGTTTTTATGAGTTTTTATTTTGTAAACGTTTTTAATCACTTTAATTGACTACCACTATTACTATTCGATTAAAAATATATTTATTTAATAAATTTATACTATAAATACTCCTAATAGAGTAATATTAGGTAAACTGACTTATTAGCCATTTTATCCGAACCTAAATTGAACATCTTTATCAAATTAAATGGGTGCCAACATCGTCCCCTATTATTTCACATTGCACAAAATAACCCGACATCCACATATTTCTAGATACAATAATTGAACATAACTCTAGACTAATCGTATTAAGAAACTAATGCATCTCTTTGTTGATTAAACTACTCTAACCTAGAGACTTCTTTAGCATGATCCTTCGTTAATCAGATCTTGCTTTTGAGAGAAGACGAAAGGTCGCTGCAGTAAATTAGCGCAATGGAAGGAGTATGTACTATGGGTTGGAACTATAAGTGCTGCAATTGGAGTGTTCGAGGTAATGCAGGCCGTAGGATCAAGAAGAAGAACGGTCGTTGCAGCAAATCTTTAAATTTTGATTGCTGTGAGATTTTTCCTTACATATATACAGTACTTCCTAATTGCCTTTCTCTCTTGTACCGTTTGATTGCTGTGAGATTTTATCGTAGATTGAAAGTTGAAGCTTTGAATATGAAAGATACAATTGTGGATGCCTTATTTCCTAGGGCAAACGAAGGGAATTTTGCATTTGCGTTTAATGACATTGATTTTTCGGATCGGGTCCTTCGTCTTGAGATTTCATCATCAGAGTTTGATAGTGGTTCAGAAGTCAAAACATTACACATAAGTTCTCCCATCCTAGCTTCAAAAAGTCCATTTTTCTACAAGGTTATTTTCTTTCTTTTCCCTATTTTCCTTGCTTTCATGTTCCATACCCTATAACTAATAAGTATTCTATTCTGTAGTTATTCAAAGATGGTATGAGAGAATCACAACGGAGGAATGACGTGACCTTGAGAATCCATGCATCTGGTGTGCATCATTCTTACACCCTTTGAATGAAGATTTTTGTTGGTTTATATATTGATTTAGATTTTGTTTTGTTATATGGATAGAGAAAGCAGCATTTATGGACCTACTGAAATTTACATACGGAAATACTCTGAGTGCAACTTCAGCTGCTGATTTGCTGGATGTGTTCATGATTGCAGACAAGTTTAAGGTTACTTCTTGTAAGAGACATTGTATTCAGCTGTTGTTTAAGTTGCCCATGTCTCTAGAATCTGCACTTCTTTATCTCGAACTTCCTTCTGGTACTGTTTCTGTTAGGGAAGTAGTTCAGCTGCTAATTTTTGAAGCAAAGAAGTTTCTTGCTTCCCGCTACAAATATTTCACCGAGTAAGATCCCTGTATTAATCATTGAATTATTGTTTGCATCTGATGTCCATTGATTAATCTTGTTAATCTTGAAGGTCACTAGAAAATATGGAAATGGAGATGTTGAACTTGCCTCTCTCTGCAGTAGAGGTTGTTCTCAGAAGTGACGGTCTTACAGTGAATTCAGAAGATGATGTCTTTGATTTTATCATGGAGTGGAGCTGTTTCAATTATTCCAAGATGGAAGAGCGTCGAGAAATCCTCACCAAGCTCCTGTCAAGCTTCATACATTTCCCATACATGAGTTGCTCAAAGTTGTTGGAAGCAGTAGATTGCTCTGATTTCGACTACGAACAAGTGTTGAAGCTGATGCTGAAGGCCCTCTTGTCCGAGGATAAGGTCCCCTATGGACAACACGTCACCAATGTCTCAAGAGACCAAGCAATCACCAAATGCGGTTTCCCAAGACGTGTCTATAACCACCGGTTTATTAAGGTGGTGGGAGTGGAACTTCCTCGACCTAGCTGTGTTGTCTACTTGGATCTAAACAAAGAAGAGTGTGCAGATCTATTGCAATCACAAGTTATTTACTCACAGGAATTCTTAGTAGGTGGACACTATTTTTTCCTCAAGGCAGAGTGCGGGAAAGAACCGTACTTTGGTCTGTATGTGCAAATTATAGGTTCAGAATTTTGCAAGTTAGCTATTGAATTTGCAGTGATGGAAAACCTGTCGTTGGAGTTTGAAAGCTGTTACACTTCTAACTGCACTTTAACGGACTCGAGAAACTCATATGGTTCACCGGACTTGTTTGAAATTCCACTGATGGACGTCGTGAGTGATAAAAGTATTTATCTCATTGATGGGATCCTTCATCTTCGAGCCCAGATTACTATCCACGACTAATGATGACACATGCTTGGCTTGACTGACTGTCAATTGGAGGACATTGAATCTTAAACAGTCTAAGTTGCTGCATATTTTGTAATGTTTGTGTTTTGGCTTGACTGACTGTCATTTGGAATCTTAGAGTTGCTGCATATTTTGTAATGTTTCATTGTTTTGTGTGTTAGTCAAAGTAGATGTTTTAACATCAATTGTAGCCGAAGAAGATTCCAATGAAGTTACATGATATAAAATTTATTATCAATTTGGCTATAAACTATTACAAGTATACAAGTCTCATATAAGTTACATGATATGCCCATCTATACTATTCTGTATAGAAGCAATGTAAAGAGCAATACAAGAAACAAATATTCCGAGTTCTTAGCTTGAACAACACAAGTGATTGGTCTTTGACAAGTCAGTCCCGTCTTTAGCCAAGGTTACGCGGTTGACAGACAGCTCGGCTTTGTATGAATCCGAGATCAGTAGCTTCCTACTGACATTGTTGTATATCTCCTGAATAACCATCTCGAAAGCAGTCCTTACATTTGTCGAGTCTAAGGCCGATGTCTCTATGAAGAACATACCTTCGCTCTCTGCAAAGCTCTTGCCTTCATCGACACTAACTTCTCTAATGCTCTCTAGATCACTCTTGTTGCCTACCAACATTGCTGCAACTGTTGTGTCACAATCAGCTGCAAAAACGGGAGTTAAATATCCAAAGAATCAGAAATTACAATTCTATATTAGGAAAGATTCAGTTTTAGAGAAAACCCGAATCATTCACAGCAAAAACAATGAAGAAAGTGGAAGAAACAACTCACTCTTGAGCTCCTGAAGCCAGCGGCTAACATTATCAAATGTACTCCGGCGACTAATATCATAAACAACAAGGGCACCGACAGCTCCTCTATAATAAGCAGAGGTGACAGCTCTGAATCTCTCTTGCCCAGCTGTATCCCAAATCTGAGCTTTCACTTCTTTCCCATCGATCTCTAGCTGCTGCGTTTGAAACTCAACGCCGATCGTCGTCTTCGTGTTAATGTCGAACTCGTTTCTAGCGTAACGTGAGAGCAGGTTCGACTTCCCCACAGCTGAGTCGCCGATTATCACTATTTTGAACAGGTATTCCTCTCCTGATTCTTCCTCCGCCATTGTTGATGATTTGAGGAGTAAGATGGAGATATGACTAGTGTTGGAATTTTGAGAAATTTGAGAATTGAATGAGGGTTTCTGTATGTTTGATAAAGGGCAGATTTTTAGGGTTTAAGAAAATTGAATAATTACTTTGCAATTAGCGGAGGCAATTTCAGCGTGATTACCGGCCGGTGAAGAGAGGTGTTCTTTCAAAGATATCTTTTCAAGTTTTTTCTCCTTTCTTTAAGTCATGTTTTATTTTGTTTGTGTTTTAATGTCATGTATCCAACGAAGGTCTAGAAACAAGTCGGTTTTGAAGAGTGGTGTTTTATTGGTAAGACAAAAAAAATAAAGAAATTTAGATCGGGGAAATGGGCGTGTATGTGTTGTGGATGGGACTCCCAGGAGTACTGGGTGCAACTCCTGGGCGGTATGGGAGTGTGTCCCACAACCTTATTTAGAGTGTATCCGAATGTTGCAAGAAAATTGGAGCATGTGTCCCGCAACGTTATCAACGGTTAGAATTATTATCAGCGTTTTAAAATACGTCGTTCAGGACCGTCGAGACGCAGGATGGCAGTTGACCATCCCCTTTTTGCCCAAAACCGGAGTACCTAGACAAATTTAATAGAAATCGGGTTCAAGACAAGATAAACGGGGTCAAGACGGAGCAGGATGGTGCGGGACAGGTCAAGACTCAAGATAGGACATAACGAGATAAAACTTCATGTTTTCAAAACCCCGATTTCAAGTTAGAGCATAAACATTGCACCAAAGCATCTGATTCCCGACTTCTCTCCCACCCACATACGACAGTTACGCTCTTCTCCCCAACATCCGACGGCGATTCCGGTTCCGTCTTCGTCAATCGTTGCTTAGAAGTCTAGTGTAGCTCTTCTCAACACTCTCCTCTCTTTTCTGTAGTAGTCCAGTACAACTTTCCTCGATGGTTTGCTTCTTTTGATTGCTTTTGTTTCTTTAGTTCTTCTCCTCTTAGAGTCTATATTTGTTTGTTAAGATACACCGTTTCTTTAGTTCTTCTCCTCTTAGACTCCCTCTATATTTGTTTGTTAAGATACACCAAAACGGCGGCAAGAAATAGAGATAGAAGGAGAGAAAGGAATTCAAAAGGGTTTTAAGATTTTAATTTAATTACCAAAGTACCCTAATTTATTAAAATTTTCAACAATATTCCAAGCAAAACAAACTTTACGTAAACCATCCTAATTAATTACCAAATGGTACCCTAATTTATAAAGTTTTTCATATTGTAGCAATTTAATATATTTTATAAAAAAAATGTCTTGTCCGTCTAGAATCCGTCTAGACGCTAGATGGTGCTCCTTTATCCCGTCTCCATTTCATGTATTTTAGAACATTGATTATGATCATTGGAGCAACGTTCAATGTTGTAGGAAACTAGAATCTGGGATGCAATCTCACTAAAAATGGGGTGCACTCGCACTAGGAACGGGACTCCTACTCTTGTTGTGTGTTGGATGCGAACTCTAATCTAGACTTAAATGACGTTATTTGTTTGGGAAAATAGCAATCCCGATTTTAAACTCTAGTTTAAGATATTGTTTTGAATCGAAGGGCTATCACTTTAATAAAGTGTTAGAAAATATTGAACTGAATAAAGTAAACTAAACATTTACTGAATTAAAAAATGAATATTTGAGACGTACCAAAGAACCCCAACAAAATCATATGAAATGTTCTAACTCCGAAATAGATTAGTTCGAAAAGACCCGATAACCTAAAGTAATATGTTTCAAAAATTCAATTAACCTAACGGAAATTACTAGATAACCCAACTTTGTTGAGATCTAAATGTATTGTATTTTTCAACTTTGTAGGGCACAATACATTTTATTCGTATTGTGTACCTAAAAATCTTATTCAGAGTATGAAAAAATAATGTATTTGAGACCTACCCAGAAACCAATTTAATTATAAACCAAATCAATCTAATTGATTGAACATAAATGTATCATAATAATATACCGAAAATTTCCATAACCTCTAAATAAACCAATATGTAATAACCTTACAATCCGAATTTATAAACATTTTTTTGAGCCGAGTCACACCATCCCGAGTAAACCAATTAGGGTGTGTTTGGTAGGAGATGAAGGTTATTTTGAAGATTAATCTAAATGAAATTTAAAATGGGTTAAATTTTATGTGGGATTTATTAAGGATTATTTAATGTAAAATAATCTGCGTTAGGCTGTTTGGTTGAAGTTTTTTTAATGGGTTTAATTGATACAATTTATAAAATTGAGTGAATTCTAATTGATGATTGAAAATTAAGGGGTGTATTCAATCCAGACTTTTAAAGATTTTGACTGATCTAGATACATATATTAAAGCAGAAGCGTTTACTTCAACGTGGTTTATCCTAACAAAAAAATATGCCACATGTCATTTTTTTAGAATTTTAGTTTTTTTTAAATAATATATATAGTTACCATATTTTAATTATCCTATTATAGAACTTATATTTATCTACTTACCAAATATATATGTATATATACTATTAGTGTTAAAATATATATCTATATACTAATAATAAAATATAAGCCTTTAATGCCATATGTTTTTTTTTTCGTTCTTTTTGTCAATGCAATTTAAAACGCACTCTCATTTAAAAAAATTTAATTAAGAAATTATATAAACTAACGATATATATATATATATATATATATATATATATATACACTAATATTATAAAAAACCTTAAATACATAAACCATGGTTCCATATATTTTTATATTACAGGTCGTGTTAACGTTCAGTTTCATTTAAGACCTTTTTTTTATCAAGAACATATAAACTATCATTTATTTAAAAATATTCCTTTCTGTTTTTATTATCTTTTACTTTCCCTTATAATATTATCTTCCAACTTAATTTAATTAATAATTAGATTTGTTTTATAATTTATTAAAGCTAATCCCGCACACGGTGCGGGTATTAGACTAGTTCTTAATAATAATAGGATTTGCAAATTTTGTGCGATATTTTAATTCTATATAGAGTCAATATAGATTATGTGGAAATCTTATGTGTTGGGGGAAGATTTCTATGGAGTTTAGGTATGTATAAAAGTAATGAAGAATCCTACAAGATCAATGAAATAATAGATTCTTTTAAAATCCACAAACTTTTAAATACCATAGGAATTTTATGGAAAATTTTAAATCATAATTGAATACCTAAAGATTTATATGAACTTTTAAAAATCTATATTCAATACCCATATACTTTTAAAGTTCAAAAAATTCCTATAAACTCTTAATTGAATACACTTATTTTTTGACCATTTTTAATCTCAATTAATCCCTGATATAATGGTCTAAAACGTGGGGGATGCACGCCACAAGTGAACCTACACACATTAACCTTCGGGGTTCCATCCTAAAACCAATTGGCAATAGGAGGAGTAACCCTTGAGATTATATGTTAGGTTCACATTATTCATTTAGTCGATGTGGGACACAATAATCCACACATCTCAACAATAATCCACACATCTCAACAAATATGTCCCAACTTCAAATTAACTCAAAATAACCCGAAACCAACATAATCCAACTCAAACCCCTTGCCCGCCCAACACTACTTTTTTTTTTTTTATCAACGTATGGGTTTCTTTCATATTGATATGAAGCCAACTTTGGGGCCTTTTCAGATTCAACAAACACATCACGGGTTTATGATTCAAATAATTTCAAATGAACGAAACTATTTGGCCATTTAGGGATAGTTTGGTATCATTCTTTTGAAATCAGGAATAAGAATCGAAATGAGTCTCACTAAAATCCGTGTCTGGTAAAGACTTGAAGTTAGAATGAAATTGATTTCATGAAATGATTCATTTTAACTTTAGAGCTCGTTTGATCCGATTCTCATGGAATCAAGAATCAGAATAAGTCATATCCATACTTTCTGTTTGGTTTGACTTCAAACCGGAATAAAAATGGTTACACGGAATGATTCATTCCAACCCTAAAGAAAAACTTGATTTTATAAAGTTAATGTGGATACCATTCATTCTAAGATGTTACCCATTTTAAATTTAAAACCACACAAATATTTTCATCTTATATATATATTGTACTCACTTATTTAATTTTAAAATATATAAAATTGCTTTAAAAAAATTCTCATCAATTAATTTGAATTATATTTCCTTTTTTTTTAGAATTATTTAAAAAAAAAAAAAACTGTTATATTTGATAATTAACTAAAATGCGGGTGTTTCGATCATGATAATTTGTCACTAGAAAGTACTCGAAAATACTATAACTCGTTCGATTACACAAACTAAAATTTGTAGAATAAATTATATATTCATTTATGTAGGTTGACAATTGGTTCATGTTTATATTTTAAGTTATTAGTTAATCTTTATTTTTTTTAAATATAGATTAAAAATAACTAAATTTACATTATAAACATAAATTCATATATTTGATATGATGTCTTCTTTAATAACTCATATAAAATCAGAAAATATATCAAGAATCTTTCAATCCGATATCCTATCAAACACAAGATATTAAAAATGACTTATTTTAATTTTTTTTTCTATTTTTAAATTCTAATTTTAACTTCATTCTTATAAACATATTAGACGAGCCCTTAGTTATCCTATCTTCTATCAAGATGAAATATTAGTCTTCTATATAGCATCTAACTTTTCACTACAAAATTATAATTTATAATTGTACAAGTTACGTACGTAGTATTGTAGTATTGTCCTTGTCCCATTGTGCAAATTGGCATGAATTTGAACGAGCAATCGGTGTCTTGCGATAACGGTATCAAAGCGCAATCACGGCTCGGTTATTGGCAATTTATAACCTTTTTTTTTTAGAGTTTTTGTAACATATTACTTGTCAAATATGACTATCAGGTTCGTATATCGTTCTATATATCTTTTAGAGTCTTTAGACAACATATTACTTCTTTTTTTTTTTTTGAGGGAAAGACGGTGTAGTATATTAGAGTAGATCAGTTTCCGCAAGGGCAACGATGCCTTGCGGAAAGTGATCGAACCATACAGAAGAGCTAACACCCGATAATAGTCTAGCTGCAAAGTGAGCGGTTTTGTTTGTAGAGCGGCGAACATGCCGGAACGAAAGAAAAGAAGAAACAACAAAGGACGAGCAAATAGAGTTGCATATAATTGAAACATAAGATCGAGTAGACATGTCCTTCTTCAGCTGAGCATCTCGGAGGTGCTTGATCAGAGTGGAAGAGTCAGATTCAACAATGATAGGGGAGCCTGCATAGACAGCAACGGCCTCACAAGCAAAAGCCACAGCAAGGGATTCAACAAGAGTGGAAGAAGCAATCCCTTCAAACTGTTTTGATGCAACCATAATCACTGAACCCGCGCTATCACGAAGGACTGCACCAAGACAAATGAAACCGTGAAGTAGGCCAACGTCCGTGTTGAGCTTAAGGAAACCAGAAGGAGGGGGGGTCCAACAATCACTCCCAAGGTGGTTGTTGTGGGGCGCAGAGGGCATGACCATTGGGGCTGGGCAGGAGATGAAATCGCAGACAAGACGCTGGAAACGATTGCGGATGATCTCCTCCGAGAAAGTTGCCTCATCAAAAAGCGTCTGCGGATGGTCCAAGAGATCCAACAATTTGTTATGAAGTCAGATACGCCGTTGGAGCCCAATGTAGCCCTGATCTCACTGATGACAGTAGAAGGATCGCTTTGAGATGAATCACGAAAAGCGGATAAGGAGATGGAGTCAGTCCACGCAATAGAGGCTGAAGGACAATCGAGGAGGGCATGCCATAAGGTCTCACTCTCAATGCCACATCTGCAACATAAAGGGGAGTCCACCGAGTGTCGATAGTGAAGGATGCTTGCGACCCCAGAAAATTATTGCATAGTCTCCACGCAAATTGAAGGACCTTAGGCGGCAAAATACAACCCCAAATCAAGGACCATACAGGATGAGAATGGATCGTAACCGAGCCCAGCTTCCCGAGCCAATATGCAGATTTCACAGTGAAGAGACCAGAAGGGTTGGCACCCCATATGAGATGGTCAGAATCCATGTCGGGAAGGATCGGTATGTTGAGGATATGAATACTTTTGAGTTAGTAAATAATTTGTTGGTTGATAAAATATTAGTATATCAAATATTAAATAATATTTAAAATTTTTTATAAAATATATAACATAAAATATTTGTGTGGTTAAATGTGAGCTTTTTATTAAAACTAGTCTAATACCCGCACCTTGTGCGGGATTGAGTTCAAATAAATTATAAAAAAAATTATCAAATAAATTATTAAAAAAAATTATTAATTAAAAAATTATCAGTAAAACAAATTACAACTTTTTAAAAAAGAATACATAATTTATATATAAATATACATATTTTAGATACATGCGTGCTACAAACAAAAAATACATAAACACACAGAATTGAAGAGAGAATATGCAGCAACGTACATAATATAGAACATCACAAACAACAGTTTATTTGGAGTTCGAGTTATGTCTTTAAATTAATGCATAAGCACACATAATTCATAACATGTACACAAATTACTTCTCTAACATAAGTCGAATACAACATATACATAACAAACACCACTGTCATAAATCAGCAACATATCGAATCAGTTATACACTACATAAACGTATATTTACAACAAACCCCAAAAATAATGTGTAAATAAATTAAAAACAAACAGTTCACAATCATACTGCATACACAACATTCAACACAAAATTACAATCAACTACTTACTTGGAACACGAATTGCAGTTTCAATGTGAAAAAAACAATTTTGACGATGATAACTAGGACACCGTTTTCTTTGTGATTGAATGGACTTATGTATGCTAGATCTTCAACGACAAACCACCATCGAATCAGTTGACAAGGATTTTAGAGAATGATGTAGAACGACAAAGCAGAGGAACTGCATTTTCTTATTTCCGGAAAAAGGATTAGGATATCATATCTAGGGCTGTGTAAAATCGGACCGGACCGGAAAACCGGACCGGAAACCAGACCAGATTGGAAAACCAGACCGTAATTTACGGTCCGGTCTATGCTCCATGTTTTTTTGAAAACCCGGGTTACGGTCCGGTCTGGTTTTGGACCGTATAAAAACCGTAACCCGGGTTGGACCGTAATCTACGAATATTCGGTCCGGTCCGATTCGGGTCCGGTTTTGGACCGAAATGTAACACCCTGAATCCGCGGGACTCGGGGCGCCACATTGGGCTAAGATCTCACAATGGGTCCTCACCCTAGCCTGACAACAAGTTCACTGGACCTTACAACATGGCACTGACAGATATAAAACAAATCCATAAAATTGTATAAGCTGTACAACCAAAAGGTAACAACATCATAGCCGAGTATGAACAACAACATCCTCACACAGGAGGTAACAAAAGATCATCCTCACGCAGGAGGGAAACATAAACAACCCAAAAAACCACAACCATCCTATGTACGAGAGGTCCTCGGCCTGTCACCTTGCCAGATCACTCAGCAACACGTCTATTCTGTAGGGTATATACAACATGGTATAAAACCATTAGATATCCATACATATATAAGGTAATTCACAAGCACAAGTCATAAAAGATAAACACATCAGCATGCTATCACACATTTACCCATTTATCATCTTTATATAATAATCATTCACTCAAATCGTATAAATATCAAATAGATGAAAGTATGTGACACGAGACCGATACATCCTCGCCTTTGGGCCTGACGTCCATCTGAAAGTAGTGTCGGTCACACAACCCGTGTACCCTATGGGAGTGGATTGCGCCCTTCCTGTATACTAGATGACGTGAGCACAAAGAACCCCCAACCCCTTACAAGATGAAGGGAAAAGTTATCACAACCACGCATACGGGGCAATCAATAAAACATAGGTCGGTAATAATGACATCTCATGCTATCATAGCAAACATATAATGCACGCACCACTCATGCAAACACCCAATATAAGGATGGTAGCTAAGTAAGTCCTATGGACTTACCTCAACCTCGTACAAAGCTCAACCACAATCAACCTCCACTCCTAAGAGGGACACTGTCTAATAACAAGGCATAGAGATACATCAATCTCCTATCAATCAAAGGGGTCACACCTAGACCCAAGGGATCCATAGGATCATCCTCAACCTAACCTCACAACCTAATAAACCTCGAAAGCAATACATGGCATAAACCGATCATAACCTCATCAAAACACCTCCTCACACATCTAGCATGAACCTATACACTCACACTAGGAAAGGAGGGAACAAAGGCATCCTAAAGCAAGCCTAGAAGCAACACACACCTGCAACAAGACCAACACAAGGGTTGGACTGCAGGTGGCCGCAGGGGAGGCTCCAGGAGGCGTTGGGGCGGACCTTGGCCGGTGCAGGGGCGGCTGGATAGCAGTGGACACCAAGTCAGCCCCTTCTTCACTTCTTCTCTCGATTCTTCACTCCTTCATCTAACACACATACATACAGAATCACACATATATATTGTACACCCTGAATCCGCGGGACTCGGGATGCCACATTGGGCTAGGATCTCACAATGGATCCTGACCCTATCCTGACAACAAGTTCACTGGACCTTACAACATGCACTGACAGATATAAAAACAATTGCATAAAACTATACATCCCAAAGAGTAAGACAACATAGCCGAGTATAAGAACTAACACCCTCACACAAGATGTAACAAAAGAGCATCCTCACACAGGAGGGAAAGAAAACAAACCCAAAAGCCCACAACAACTTATGTACGAGACGTCCTCGACATGCCACTCTGTTAGATCACCCAGCAGCATGCCTATCCTGTGGGGCATCTACAACATGGTAATAAACCATTAGCTATCCATACACATACATAGAGTAATGCATAAGCACAATCACAATCAAGGAAAGATAAACACATCAGCATGCTTTCACTCATTTACCCATTTAATCATCTTAGTATAATGGTCATTCACTCAAATCGTATATATAAATATATATGAAACTATGTGACACGAGGACCGATACATCCTCGCCTCTGAGCCTGCTAGCCAGCTGCACAAGTATCGGTCACATAATCCGTGTACCTTGTAGGAGTAGATTGTGCTCTTCTTGTAAAGTCAGTCTGGCCTGACATAAGAGAACCTCCCAGACTCCACGATGGGATGAAAGGGAAATGTTATCACAGCCACGCATACGGGGCAATCAATAAAACATAGGTTGGTATAAACGACATCTCATGCTATCATAGCAAACATATAAATCACACACCACTCATGCAAACACCCAATATAAGGATGACAGCTAAGTAAGTCCTACGGACTTACCTCAACCTCGTATAAAGCTCAACCACAACTCAATCACCTCAACACTGGAGGAACAACACAGCCAATAGACAAGGCATAAAGAGATGTCACATCTCTTATCAAGCAAAGGGTCACACCTAGACCCAAAAGAATCCATAGGGATCATATACATCCTATAACCTCGAATAATATGCTAAACCTTAAAGCCACATCAGGGCATATATCCAACTCATGATATCATCATCAAACTAAAAATCCCATAATTACCAGAATAATGTAACGAGCATACTGAAATTTCCAATTATCCATTTTAACAAACTTAAGGTCAATTTATACTAACCCGCAATACGAAAAACGAATAAATTCATAACTTATTCGTTACTAACCCGATATACAATCTGGAAGAAGGTATGGACTCCTGGCGATACGGGGAGTAAGAACACGGTATGAAATCTTACGTTTTATGACTTGCGGTGGTCCGTTGGCGTTCTGATAGCGGTAAACGGAAGCTTTACCAAAAAGCTAATAAACGGGAAATAGATTTGTACCACGATGTAGAGGACAAGATAAGGGACTCATTGATACAAACGGATTTGAAATTGGATAGAAGACGAGTGATTTGTGATGATCGAAAGGTAGATCGCGAGTTTCGCTTCAATTCCTTTCGCGCAAATGTAAAAATGAAATTGAAGGATTGATACATCAGCCTTCTTCTCTGCAACTTATATTTAAGAGTATGCACGTGGCAAACTTTGTAAAGGAAGACGAACTCAGCACCAACCGCCTTATGCTCCTTCACTTCTAAGTTTTGTGTAATATATATATATATATATATATAGAGGGTGTGGTTCCCATGAGAACACCCCTAACGTGAGAACATGAGAACAATTGTACACCGTTGGATGTGAGTATTAAGGGTTGAGATTTAGAGTAAATATCAAAAATAATAATAACTACGAATAATGATAGTTAGGAATCCAACAATAACTACGAATAATCCACTCAACCAACAATAACTACGAATAATACATTAAACGATATGGCACATTCGTAACAAAACTAATAATAATTACGAATATGTTCTCATGTTCTCACATTAGGGGGTGTTCTCATAGGATCTATACTCTCTCTCTCTCTCTCTATATCTATATATATATATATATAGGGTGTAGTTCCCATGAGAACAACCCTAACGTGTATACATGAGAACAATCGTACACCGTTGGATGATGAGTATTAAGGGTTGAGATTTAGAGTAAATATCATAATTAATAATAACTACGAATAATAATAATAAGGAATCCAACAATAACTACGAATAATGCATTAAACGATATAGCACCTTCGTAACAAAACTACTAATAATTACGAATATGCTCTCATGATTACACGATAAGCCTGTTCTCATAGGATCTGTGTAACACCCCAAATTTTGAGAACTCGGGGAGCTACTGGTTAGGACCTCACAATGGGTCCCGACCTTAGTTTGACAACAATTTCACTAGGATCTTACAACAAGGCACAAATGTATTTAAAACAATTTCAAAACATTTTATTTTTAATGTATGAATGTACACATGTGACAGCCTTACAAAACATATATATAGATACATAACATGCATGCCGTATGAGAGACTCCCCTGTCCCATCTAATGAATACGTGGACCCGGCTGACCATCCGTTCCGGATCTCTATGCAACTGTCTATCTCTACAGATCTACAACACGGATAAAACCGTTAGCTAACATTCTATGCATAAGTATAAAGGTAAAAGCACAAACACACAACATACACAATCAACATGCAACACTCAATCCTTTTTTTATTATCTTTTAATTAGGTGATATGTCATTACTAATGATACTTATTTTGTGACACGAGGGATTTCCAAACCTCGCCCCTGTCCCTGTTTACCAACGCGGAATGGTACTAATGCATCTGACCGTCTACCTGATTAGGCTGGTCATAGGGAACCTCCTAGACTCTCGCAAGAGCTAGGCAGATGATGTCACGACCCGTTATCATACACTTGGGTCAATTACACAATATACTAAAGTCGTCCTATTCCGGTTTCGTTATTTATCTTAACTAACAAACACCACTCATACACATCACACACATGCAAGAAGCCAGCTAAGTAAGTCCGTGGACTTACCTGAATCAGATCTCGACTTTCTAATTCGCAAATCGATCTGTACAGTAGGAATTCAGTGGCCTGTCAAAGGAGGCAAGTATGTCAGCACACTTTCTAGGTAATTAGAAGCTAAGACTTCTAAGGTAGTAGATCCTATTAGAACAAAATTTAATACAATACCAATTTATGGTAAAATGACTATTTTACCCTTTGTCCCGGAACTTCCAAAAACCCGGAATATGTACTTAAATTCTTATTTGATGCAAACTAACCATATTCTACTCCCTAAGATGATTTTAGGTAACAACTAGAGAAACTACCCACTTTTCTATTTTCCGAAAAGTCACTAAGGTCCAACTACAACTTCAAATATGAAATTAAAATAAATTTATAAAAATTCTAAAATAAATCTCTAAATTATCTATGATATCTAATCTACTCATAGGAGCAGGAATTTTCTAAAGCTGTTCAACTATCCCTTCTACAAAACTCCTTAAAGTTGGCTACTACATTACAATGTTCCTATACTCAGTCAAAAATCAATGTTGGAAAAACAACTCAAGGTCTCTACTTTGGGACGCCATAACTCTTAAACTGCAACTCAGATTCCTCTCAAATTTCAGTATGTTCTACTATGAAATCTTATCTATAATATATCCAAAATTCATCAGCAAAGGAGATCAAAAGCCTATTTAAAACTATCTCAGAAAACTGCATCACAAGCTCCTTTCCTCAACACTTAGAAATTTCAGCACAACAGAAAAACTGCTTACGACCCAATCTTTGAAAAATCATAAATCCCAAACCACTCGCTGGATTCCTCCCAAAATTTAATATGTTCTACTATAAAACCTTATTTATAAGATATAAAAAATTCAGACACAAAGGATAAGTCTTTCATACTTAAATCTGGTCACAAAGTTGGCTGCTCGCCCATATAGGAAAATGAGAAACTGCAACAGCTCAACTACTCTACTTTGGGACCTTATAACTTCTAATCCGACCGTTCATTTATTCTCAAATTTTAACACAGTAACCTACATATATCCATCTATGACCTATCAAAATTTAAACGGTGGATCTTCAATCTAACTCCTTAACATTGATCCACAAGATTGAGAGTTTCCAACTTCCAAAACTGAAGAAAATACAGTTTTATTTATAGCAGGCTTATTTCTACTAATTCTGACCCACTCTTTTAATCCATTACATACTGATTCAAGGTCCTAAGTTCAGCAGCAGCACAATAGTATTTTCTAACTTACTTTGCATCAAGAATTCAGTCCTATTATATGAAGAGTCCAAATGCTAGTGCAAGGGCTTTCTTACCTAGGATTGGAAGCAAGGTAGAGCACTACAGTCCGGTACCAATGGTTTGCTCTCCTTTTACGACTGAGCAGGCTGTCAACTTCGTCTTCTTTCCCCTCTATTAGTACTAGCGTACAAAGAAACACTCAAATGACTCTAGGTTCTACTTCCAACAGTACAAGCCAAGGGAGGTGAGCACTTACTTGCGTTTACAGATAGGTTCAAATAGGTAGTGGTCCGACTAGACACAAAGGTCTCGTAGTATGCTTGGCAGGGTCTCCTCCTCTGGTAGGAGTCACGATGGCAGTGCAGGGCTGTGAATCATGAGAGAGAGAGAGAGAGTCGATTAGGGTCGAGATAAGGCTGTTTGACACCAAAATTCAAGGAAGGCTTACCTGCGAACTAGATGGCGTTAGGATGAAGCAGGAGGTCTTTGTCGATTGCTCGATGTTGGGACGGTAGTGAGCCCACGTCTGCTGTGTGCTGGCGCGAAGGGAGGCTCGTTCAACCTAGAAATGCCCAGGCGATGGTTGCTGTCTTGGCTCCTGGGGCTTGGACGAGGGAGGCGCCGATCTATACTTCTGGGTTCGCTGAATCTGGACAGAAGAAGGGAGTCCCACGTATAGCAGTTACAGCAGATCAACTACAAGAGGCAGGTGGATTGAAGAAGGATCGAGAGGGTAGGAGAGAGGGAGATTTTAGCCGTTACAAATCATAGGAGGATCTTCTGGCTGACGTAGTGTGTGAGAGGGCTGAAGCTGTTGTACGGGCTGCAGCAAGGAATGGGCTGAAGAACAACGGCTGAACGCTACTGGGCTGGCACAACAAGGATCATCACGCTGGCTGGAGCAACGGAATGTGGGCTGAGGTAAGGTAAAGGCTGGGCTGAAACAAGGTAAAAATAAGAGTGGGCTGATGTTGTCAAGGCCTTGTCAAAACTTGTCATTGCCTTGCCAAGCCCATGCATAGCCTTGTCATGATCTCGTCTTCATCTCGTCAAAACTCGTCATGGTCTCGTCAAAATGGCGTCATGACTTTGTCAACAACATGTCATGATATAAACTAGGGTTTGATAGATTAGGGTTTGATATAAAATTCTATCATTTTATGTGAAGTGAGATTAAATAAAATGATAAAATTTGAGATAGTGTGTACGGCTAGGAAGACAAAGAAAGATCACCGGATCAAAACCCGGTTTGATACGGAAATTACACGGAATAAAAATTCTGGATATTACAATCTATACTCTATATATATATATATATTATATGAATTGTGAGAGAAAGTAACGAACAGCCGCCTCTGTAATTGTAAGCATAAGCTTATACATACAATTATAATATATAATTTCATATATTATTATATATAAAGTTTAGTCAAATTATTTATCTGAAACACGGTTATATTTTTCGGTCTTCAAACTTTACCAAACTGGAATATCAAATCCGGAATATTGTCGGGATAATTATTCCATAACTATCTCGTAAAATGGGCAATCCTAAGCCACATTTCATAACCGCTAAGAATCGGAGTAGCGACTCTTTTATCCGTTTCGTCTTTTTATATTATTTCACATCTAGGACATATCCGATGTCCCGATCATTTCTCTCAACTGCAAATTTATTTATTGGAGCTCTCAAATACTCCAAATAACACCGGTTATTACATATATACATCAACATATTCCAATCATGGCTGGAACAAGATCCAACCTAAGGGAATCTAAGCTAGACTAAAAGAAGAGAAGAAAAGATGAAAGGATGAAGAAAGAAAGAGAAGAAGGCCATGAGACTCACCAGCTGAGCTCTCCAAGAGGTCAAACACAACACCACAACAACCTCAAGCTGGCTCACAAGGCACAACAGCAACACACATCAATATCCACAAGCAAAGCCATCCACAACTCTCATAAACTTAACAAAACTTCAAGGAAGATCAAGAAGAGATTCAAAGGAAGAAGAGAGGAGAGGATGAACGTAGGGAGAGAGATGGAGCTGCAATGAAGAACCCTCATCAGGTAGGAAAGAGAGAAGCTTATAAAGGGAGGAAAAGGGTAAAACACGGGTCAAAGGGTCAACAACGACGGTTGTAGCCACACAGAGCCGTAGGGGAGGACCTTGTGAGGCGCAGGTGCGGCCCACGCAACCGCAGGGGCGGCCTCTAGGTCACGCTGGGGCGGATCTGTAACACCCCAAATTCACCGAACTCGGGGAGCTAATGGTTAGGACCTCACAATGGGTCCCGACCTTGGTTTAACAACAACTTTACTAGAATCTTGCAACAAGGCACAAATGATTTTAAAACAGTTTCAAAACATAATATTCTATTGTATGAATGTACACATGTGACAGCCTTACATAACATTTCCATATATATACAACATGCATGCCGAAAAGGAAGACTCCCCCGTCCCCATCTAATGAGTACGTGGACCCGGCTGACCATCCATCCCGGTTCTCTCTGCCACTATTTATCTCTACAAAATCTACAACACGGATAAACCGTTAGCTAACAATCTAAATATAAGTAGAATAAAGATAGCATAAACACGACTCAAGCAAAATAAAACAATCATCATGCTGGCACACAAACCGGTTATTATTTGATAACTTCGGTGATTCACTTTATTCCGTTTTTAAAGTTGTGGCACGAGAAATCTTAAGATTTCTCGCCTCCGTTCCTTATCCAACCGGTGATGGTTTGGCACACCTCCGCCGGTGGCGTCCCCGCAAACCAAGTATGGACTAGTCTTGAAAGAAACCCCCAACGCCCTTGGGCTAACTGAGCAGAATGCCACCGCCCGTTACTCTTAGGCAGGATATGTAAGTTGGTCGATAATTACTATGAAGTACTCTAATACACACATCATTCAAACACCACTATCATCATTCACACTCATATCGGAAAGCTAGCTAAGTAAGCCCAAAGGACTTACCTGAATTAAAACTGAAATCCCGTTATCTCAACTCGGTCTGTAACCGCAGAAACTCAACCGCCTGTTATACAAGGCAAGTGGATCAATAACGTATCTCACTTTCTTAGTCAATCGATTATAAAGAAGCTACCAAAATACCCCTATAAGGGTAACTAACCATTTTGCCCTTGGTTCCGAAACTCTAGAAAAAATCTTTAACAAAGTTCTAAATTATTCCTTGGGACTCGAAACCACACCCTAACTCTCAAAAGGAAGTTCTCAAAAGATTTAGGAGAGTTAAACACAATCTTGACTTTGCTAAAAAGTCTCTAAGGTCCGACTTTGGCTTAATATACGAGACTCGAATAAAAATATAAAAATTCTAAGAAAATTATTTAAGTCTTTTATTATATTCATACTAATCATTATGCTAAATATCTCTCTAAAATACTAAACCAAACTCTCTATATAAATCTCCCAAGTTGGTTCCAACATCCAGTAATTTCATACTTAGCAAAAAAATCTGCCTAATACCAAATTGCACAACTAGTCTACTTTGGAACCCTATAGATCTAAATACAATGATTGGATCAACCCCAACTTTTGATACATCAAAGTAGGCATATCACTTTATATTCTATCAATATTTGGTATCCATCATGCAGATATAACACATTCATACCCAGGTCCAAAAACTGCTTCAGCACACTCTTTCTCCAACACTTAGAATATTTCAGCCAAAAAGGAGGAATCTTGCATACCCAAATCTGGCCCCGAAGTTGGATCCTCAACACAGTTTTGAAAACTCAGAACATGAAATAGCTTATTGAGATTGCTCCTAGGTTGTTATATATATTGGTTCAAAAACAGATAGGGACGACTATCAACATCCATATATATGGAGGGAAACATAAAGAAGATAGGTACGGGTCTTACTCGACCGATAGGGACGAGAGGAGGCATCGACACCAAGTGTTGTGGTTCCTCAAATGATGCAAGGCGAAGGCAAGGCGAAGGGTAGACGCAGGGGAAGAGGCTGCTTCTTTTGTTGTTGCTTGCTGGCGTGACAAAAGGTCTGCCCAGTCTTCTTGCGTGCAAGGGAGTAGGTAGCAAAGATGGTGAGACCGGTCTACTGTTGTCTGGGCCAAACGCCACTAGTGAAGAAAAGTTGCTGCTCATGACAGAAGTATGGGAGGAGCCAATTCATGGACGATAAGGCAAATCTGAATGGAGAGAAGGAATACAGATCGGTACTTGTGGAACAAAATCATTGGACGGACCGCTGCTTTTGTGCACAGGGAACTAGGGAGTTGAAATGAACATCGGGACATGGAGTTCTTGCCTGGCCAAGCGTGTCTGTATGGGGCAAGGGTCACAGGGCTCCTCTGGTCTGCAACGATTTATTGTGTTCCTTGGTGACACTCAAAGACTCGATGGGAGGAGGAAAGCGTTTGATGCCGGCTAGGGTTCTCTGCAGGTTGAGATCGGTTTCTATGAGAGGAGAGAGGCATGGAGATTCATTCGTCCGCTGCAGAAGGTAAGGATATCCCTTGGCTGCACAAGGAAACAATCACTCTCACTTGCTACTAGGGCGAGATACTAGTTTTGAGGATGGATACTAGGAAGATCAGATTTGTAACGTCTCTTCGGTAGTACTAGACAACATGAATGTGGACGGTTGAGTGTACGTGATTCCCAATCCTGGTGTGGATCTTCTCAGCGAAAAAAGGAAGTTAGGGCTGTTGCACTTACCATTCTTGGAGGAGGTGGAAGCTGTTGTACATGGTGTGGGTGGGCTTCGACACTGCTGGCCTAGATGAGCTGATCTTCATGAGGAAGCGGGCCTATGTCCAAAGCAGAAGAAGAGTGATGGGCTGAGAGAAAAAGGGAAAGTGGGGTAGAATAAGAGGGAAAAATAAAAGTGAGCTGAGAACTTGTCAAGGCCTTGTCATGACCTTGTCAAGGCCTTGTCATGACCTTGCCAAGAAGTTGTCAAAAGAGTGTCATGGCCTTTTCGTAGATATACACATTAGGGTTTGCATGCTTAGGGTTTGGTAAAACATTCATTATGTTATGTAAGTTTATACTTCCATAAAATGATAGGATTTGTGAAAGTAATTAACACTATGTATCATATACCAAGATCCACGAGTCAAAATTTGGCTGGACTCGAAAATAATCGGAACTAAAATTTTGGATGTTACATCAGTACCCCCTTAGAATAAGTTTCGTCCCGAAACTTAGAATAAGGGCATCTAATCAAATGACTTCCGTAAATAGAAGTATCTAACTTTGTTTCAACTAAATTTTCACTCTCATTTCTTAACATACAAGAACTACTCAATAAGAAAAAATTTATACAACATATAAAAACACACTAAATCCCGTGTAAAATCATCAAATTCACACAAAACAACGTCCGAACACTAACTCATTGGTACAAAAGTAGCGGCTAACTTCACAAAGAACTCAGGATAACTACGTCTAAAGCTCTCCTCTGTCCACCTAGTAGCATCATCGGCTCCTCGTTCAGGCCACTGTAAACTATACAAAAATATGATCCGGCCAAACTATGAGATATTCATAGCTGATGACATGTCCCGGGTCTCGTGTATTTTCCCTTAACTATTACAAGTGATCGAACACTCGGTGTACACCCTCTAGTATGGGTAGGAGTGCTCGTCGCTTACAAATTTCCAAATCTTCTTTATGATCTCACAAGGTTACTTTCCTTGACTTATTCTCAAATACTCTTGGTGACATCCCGAATATGACCACAATACTTTACTCCTTAATAAATCCAAATGTTTCTGACTTTTCGGAAGATCCCGACTACCGCTTCTGAAACAATTATCTGAGACATCTCCCGACACTTTATTAAGTGTCTGATGCTCTTTGTAAGACCACTCACTTGGTCTTGGCTCTCTAGTATGACTCAGTCGGACCGTTCCACAAATAATGACTCACACCCACATCTTGTCTTTCAACTTGTTGAAACTCAAAGTCACACTCCGGCTTATTGGAGATCTTCGTACATATCTCTAATTCTTTAACTTGAGGTCATAGATATAATATCATTGAGTTCCCCGATCTATGGGTTCACTACTAGAAAAGTGGGTCCGAAGTGACGCTTTTAATAGCATTTTGCGACACCTTAAGGTGTCACAAATATGATATGCGACACTTTTACAGGGTGTCACAATTTCCGCCGTCACAATTGGTAGAGGTGCCAATTGCGACACCTTAACATGTCACAGTAAATTGTGACACCTTAATATGTCACACTAGTTAATAATTTTGCGACATATATATCTGTCATGTTTTGAGACATTTGCGACACTTTACCACGACACTCTTCAACACTTTCTTTGCTTTTTTAATGCAATTATTTCCGACACCTCAAGGTGTCACAATTTACAATTAATTTATAAAAAAAAAATATAATAATATAAGCATCTGTGATTACATACGTGTATATATAGAGATATATACCAAGACAATAGTAAATATATTGAATATAGACTTGAAGGAGTCGGTGCGCATCGTGCATTCCTCGCACATTAGAGTTCTCTTTCCATCTCATCTAATTTTTCTATCAGTTGTAAAATTTGAGATTTCAAGCTTGAGGCCTCCTCACTCAATGACCTAGTTTCTGTTGCTTTACTATCCCGCTGCTCTTCAATCTCTCTTTTCTGGTTGTTCACAAAGACGAGCTCAAGTCTAAGACCATTCATCTGTTCCTCTAGTGAATTTATTTGAAGCAAGGCATTGCCTGTGTGCATCATGTATTTCCCATAGAGTGGAGTGCTCTTTTTTCCTCTCTTTTAAGTTCTCCAATAGCTGCGAACTTGAGCCCTCAAGCTTCCTCCTCATCAAATCCTTGTGCCTCCGTTGCTTTACTCTCCAGTTGTTCTTTCAATTCTCTTTTCTAGTTGTTTATTGACTCCAATTCCAGCAATGTTGAGTGATCTTTCTCTTTATTGGCCAACTTTTCTCTAAGCTGCCCTGGCCTTAGGTCTCTCCCAGTTGCAAACTGTACCTGCACGCCCATCATGAAAACTATTATATATATTATGGTTTATGGGATATAGCAGCCATACAAAAGGATGCCGGGAGGAGGAGAATACAAAGCATAGAAATAAAAGATTCATTGTTAACACATCAAAACACCTACACAATTGATCCAGCTTTCCTCTAACAATACCCTGCAAAACCACAAAAAGAGTTCAAAATCTCAATTGCCACTTTGTGAGCGATCATGGTACTACCACTTGCTCCACTTAGTTACTCGAACCTAACTCAATCAAATTCTTGTGGTTTGGTTTTTAAGTAATACAAGTTTTAACAACGTATACTCAAGAACTGAACATGGAAGCAGATGTTGTAATAAAGATCAAGACAACAAAAGTGGCTACATAAAGGCAATACGACATCTAGAGTAAAAATCAAGCCAAGTCTGATATTGTAATAATGACGCTAGGAAAATTACAACACATTAAATAAAATTTTTTGTGAAAATAACATGTCATCAACCTCCAGAAGAACTTAGTAACAGAAGTAAGCCTACAACCCTACACAATAAGCAAGCAGATGTTATACCACATGCATGCACTCGTTTATAAGAAAATCTTCAAGTTCACATACATTTTCCACATAAGCTCTTGCATCAGTTGATGATACTGCAACACCTTATATAAGCAGGGCTTGATGATATTTATATAAGTTGAAGATATCACCTCGTTATACACCTCTGCAAATTGACGGTTCCCAACTATAGGTGATCCAAAGTTATACATAGTTACATATATTACTCCATACCTAAGAAGTACACAAATAAAATGTCAGTATTTGCTTTTGTATAACAGTATCTACTATTCTCGCGTAAAAGTCGAACAAAGCTAGCATCGTATGGTTGCAAGCTATATTACCATTATATCTAGCAACATACAGTAGTTTGAATAAGTGGATAAAGCTTCAATATAGTGCACATCTTATATATTAGAGAGGTGGAATTAAGTAATACTTTTTCAGTGACAAGGTAATAGAAAATTCAATTGACATGGCTTAATGGTATCATTGAGGCCTAATCTTTTCTACTTGCCTGACCTAAAGGAAAAACTGCAAGCTATAACTAGTAACATTTTCAACTACTTAGATCCTAGCAGTGAACTAAAATGCTTTCAAGTTACTGAAAATTACCTTTTTTTCTTGACACAGAGGTTGATAGGACTACTTACTTATAATCATAATCAATTGCTTGTCGAATAAGAGACAAGGTCCTTGTTCCCACGGAATCATATGCACCCAAGAAGCCACTATGAACCTACAAAAATAAGCACCATTTTCCTTAACAAAAATATGCTATAGGTATAATGTTCAAAAAAGACAAGTTTATTCTCAAAACATCCATACTTGAACTCCTTGCTTGAAGTCACCACCAATCCTTTCAGGATTTAACCTACAGTGTTAAGAATAAGTCAAGGTTACAAAAGGAGACTGAACATTCCAAAAAAGTACTCATTCGAGCAGCTACTCATCCCACTGATCAACAAATTATGACTGAAATAAAATATGCTTCCTGTTCAGTGACAAGGTAATGTATCATTGTGATGATTCAAGATACATACAAAATTGGAAAAACCGGACACATTGTTTGCATTCTGTAGTACGTAAGCCATGCAAAACAAAGTGAAATTTTTAAGAACATGGCAAATAGAGGTGAAATATAAGCAAGATATCAATCCAAAGAAAATCTTCAAAAATCTAACAGTGGCTCAAAATGCGATATCACAAAGTAACCCCAGACTCCCAGGTGTTTATCTTCTACTGTTTATTTCTTGTCATAGATGGCTGTTAGCATGAAATATTGTGATATTTTAGGCACGTTTTCTAAACGTATTTGATTCATATTGATAGTCTTTGATTGAGCATCATTGCATATGTGAGCTAGTATTACCTATATTGTCGATATGGATGTCTACACTAGCTTTATGTTGATTATAGGTGATTGAGAGTCATTTCCGAGCGGAATCGAGCAAAGAAGAGTTGATTGAATATGTCCATGGATTGAGGGCATTATTAGGAGCAAATTGGAGTTCAACTTGAGGAATGCACGAGGCTAGGGAAGAATCACGTTCTTGCCCTAAACCACGCTCTAAAATACGGCCGTATTACAAACCACATTTAGTTCCACGGCCGTGGAACACTGCAAAGAGAGGCGTGATGCATTCCAGTAACTATTACGGCTGTGGAACATATGGTCCAAACCGTGACACAATCCACGCTCTAAATTACGGTCGTGGAATCTTCCACGACCGTGATCTTGGCGATCTTTTTCGCCACATTTTGAAGCCACGATCTTTTGAAGATTGGGCCGGGCCGATATTTTATCCTGCCCTATAAAAAGACGGACGAAGCAAAATTCCGTCATCCTGGCTTAGCGGCATTCATCGACGCCTACACCTCGTTTAGGTTCGCTTGAGGGAATTTTGGCAATCCACGCTTCATCTCCGCTAAGAGAATTTCAACGCCGGTTGAGCCCTTGCTTGGAATCATTGACATCTCATTGGAGATCGAAGTTCGCATCTGGGATTTGCCCTAATCTCGCACTTTTAGTGGAGATTGCTGTTGAGATCTCCGGATTGGCGGAAGATCGAAGTTTTTGGAAGATTGTTGCAAGAAGATCTCTCTTCTTGTTTAGGTTTGATTTGGAAAACGGATTGACATCCCGTTCTCCCTTCTTCCTAAGATTGTGATTGTTTGCTTTATTCTGAATCCATTGACAATATTTGTTCTCGATTGTGACTTTGAGATTGGTTTGAAGATTATTGAAAGTTTTCGGAAGTTTTCATCTTTCTATCTTTTAATCCTTGAATTGATATCAACATGACGGTTATAGGCTAAAAACCCTTAACAATTCTAAGGTGAAGGGTTGATAGTTGTGGCTTAGATGATGATAGATCGATCATAAACAGATTAAACCCTGAGAGTTAGAGAGAATTGCCGACGAACCCTAATCCACGGTCTATTCTTGAGCTTCCACGGCCGTGGAACTCAAGAACTAGCCGTAATTTTGTGTTAAGTTACGAACTTGCTTTTACTTTAATCCAAAGTTAAAGATTTGCTTTAACTTAGTTTAGACTTGTCTTTTCTAGGTGGTAGTGAAGCCTCAACAACCCCTACCTCGATTGTGAGTGTCATAACCATAATCGGCTAAGTTAGTCTTGATCCTTGGATTACAAGTTTGGGTATTTGACATTAATTCTTGCTTTTAGAACCTTTCTATATTGAGCCTCAACAACCTGTATAGGGAGTGTCTTGTAGGTGAGTCATATAAGGTTTTTGGAACTTCACCGTACGATTACCTTACATTAGCATGCCTTTGCATATCTCAACTCTGTCTTTATATCATTAGTATATCTTGAATCGATTGCCACGGCTGGATACCTGGATCTTTAGGATTGTTGTTTTCCCAATATTTGCAAAACTCTCATATTTACTCGCTTGATAATCTGCTATTGAATTTGTTCCCACCCAAATCCCTGTGTTCGATACTCTGGAATTCTTGCTTAACTACGTCGATCCGTACACTGCGGGTTCGCTTGCTTGATTCTAGTTTTATAAATTTAAAACTTATTTGCACACACCTCTAGGGGCGAACAAGTTTTTGGCGCCGTTGCCGGGGATTTGGTTTCGGCCGAATTCGGTAACCGGTTGTCAAGCTTGGGAGCTTGCTCTCGTTATTTGATATTACTTTGAGTGCATGCGCAGGTCTAGGAACACCGAAGATCTCTTGCCTCTTGATCAAGAGCTAGAGAAAACTTTAAGGCAAAAGCGCAAGGAAAAGAAGATGGCTGAAGGACACGAACGTGATCTTCAGGCGGAGTTAGCGGAGAAGGAAGCTCAACTCCAATGGAATGAGACTCTCCGCCAAGATGAGATGGATCGTCATCAATCTCAAGTTAACAATCTACAAGACATGATCTTCCAGATGAGGGTAGAGATGAGCGACCTTAAGAATAAGGGAAGCAAGAAATCCTGAAGGAAAGCATCAAGGTCTAGAAGAAAAAGTCACTCATCCGCTGATGATAGTGATTCTTCCATGCCACCACTAGAGGAGATTGATCCCACGATCAATGTAAATCCTTTCCATCCACAAGGAGCTGCTAATCGCCGCATTCCGCCTAGGAATGTGAGGATCGAACGTGTAGATAATGAGCCGAGAACTCTTGGCCAGCAGATGGATCCAACACAACAACCACGCCGCTTGGGCGTGAATTTCGATGCTGAAGACGTGCAAGGGTTTAGCTTCAACCCTCAAGTCATTACTCTTGTTCGCCAAAACCAATTTGGCGGGACAAGCGCTGAATCTCCACACCAACACTTGCAGAACTTTGAGTGTATGATGGAGACAATGAGACCAAAGGGCGCTACTACCAACAGCTATAAGCTCAAGCCTTTCTTCTTCTCCTTGAAGGGGAAAGCGTTATCTTGGTATCAAGCTCTTCCTAGTGGGAAACTAGATACGTGGGAAGACCTTTCCGCGGAGTTCCTCACCAAATTCTTTCCGCCATCCAAAACGGAGGAACTTAGAGGTAAGATTAATGCTTTTTCCATGAGACCTAACGAAAGTTTGTTTCAATCTTGGGAAAGGTTTCAGGATTTGCTCTTGGATTGCCCTCATCATGGAATATCCAAACTTGCCTTGCTGGAGATTTACTACAAGGGGCTGGATGCGGGAACGCAATTCAACCTCCAATCCCTCTCATGTGGTACGTTCATGGACATGAGAGAAGATGACGCTTGGGACTTCATTGAGAAGCAACCAAGAGTCATAGAGAAGTATTCCCACCGGAAAGTGGAGGGAAATCGTGTGGAGCAAGGAGCAAAGCTCACACACGAAGCTCAAAATCAGATTTTCTCCCACAACAATGAGATCAAAGAGTTGAAGGAGGCTATCAAGACCAACTTCCCAAAGCAACAAGGGAAGGATGTTGGTTACTTGGGCAACAACAATGGCAGCAACAACAATAACTGGAACAATAACCGGAATAACAATTGGAATGGAAACAACAACAACCGGAACAACGATTGGAACAACAATAGGGGTTCAAACAACAACAATTGGCGCTCCAATCAACAAAATTCCGGTAACTCTTATCCTTCCAACTCAAATTCACTAACTCCACCTTCCTCTTCCTCTACTCCTTTGAAAAGCCAGGGGCAATCATCTAATCGAGGAAACACTTCGGGGAAGGAGAAGCCCGATCCCATATTGGAAACGATTTTGGGAAAGCTTCAATGGTTGGAGAACCGCCTCATCAAGGTTGATGATCAAGTTTCTAAGGTTGACAAAGCTCAAAAGGTTTTAGAAAACCAAATGTTCAACCACGCGGAGGAAGCTCCTAGAAATCAAGGGAAGCTTCCAGGAAAGACGGAGGACAACCCTAAGGGAAGGGTGATGGCGATTACAACTAGGAGCGGAGTGACAACCACCGATCCGCAGCCTACGTTCGTTGAAGTCCCCGTAGAGAAGGGCAAGGGGAAGGAGAAGGAAGACGTCTACGTTCCTCCTCCAGCTTACAAACCTCCCCTCCCATTCCCTCAATCTAGAGCGCGAGCGCGCCTAGACAAACAATTCGGTAAGTTCATAGAACTTATGAGTAAACTGCATATTAACATACCATTTATTGATGCTATTGTAGGTATGCTGGCTTATGGCAAGTTCTTGAAGGAGCTCCTCTCCAACAAGAGGAAGCTAGAAGACTTCGGTGAGGTCAAGATGAGTTCGGATTCTTCGGACCTCATCAAGACCATGAAGGAGAAAATGCCCCCAAAGCTGAAGGATCCGGGATCATTTTGCATCCCCATTGGAGTGGGAGATGTCACATATGACGCTTTATGTGACTTAGGAGCAAGTGTGAGCATCATACCACTTGCATTGTGTAGGAAGATCGGTTTAGGTGACCCTAAACCGGTGAAGATGACGTTATACATGGCGGATCGATCCATCACTCGCCCCGTCGGTATTGTAGAAGACGTCCCGGTCAAGCTAGGTAAATTCTTTGTTCCCATTGATTTTGTCGTGCTTGACATTCCTGCAGATAGTCCGGTCCCGATCATACTCGGAAGACCGTTTCTTGCAACTTCCGGCTGCATAGTCAATTGCAAGAATGGGAGACTCGCTTTTGATATAGGAGAAGAGAAAGTAGAGTTCGTTCTCTCCACTCTAGTGAAGGAGCCAATCTTTGATGAGGATATTTACAATAACCAAGACGAAGAAGGTTTGTCTAGAGAGGAGGTAAGTGCGATTCTCTTTAACGATCCTTTACAAAAAGTTATCACTATGAGTCTAACCAATGTAGGGGAAGATGAAGATTGCAATGAGGCAATTGAAGCCTTAGAAGCACAAGAAGAGATGCATGAAGAGGAGTTTGAGAAACTCCACGATGAGACTGAGAATGTCAGAATCCACGGTCATACTCTGTATTCCACGACCGTGGATTCCACAACCAAAATCATGCCTCATTCCAGGGGATTATACGGCCGTAGAGAATATGTGACAACCGTATTTCCCTTCCACGCCCTAAACCACGGCCGTGGAGGACAAGATCCACCCGTAATTTTGGCCGTGGAAGAGAGTGATCGAGACATTTCTTTGACTTCTTCCGATTCTTCTCCAACATACTCATCACCCTTAGAAACTTCTAAGGAAACATCGGATGTTCCTCAAGGATCGTTGGAAGCTCCGAAAACAATGGAACTCAAACCACTCCCTACTCATCTAAGGTACGCTTTCCTAGGATCTAATTCTACCTTTCCGGTTATTGTTAGTTCCGACCTAAGCATAGATGAACATGAACAGCTCATGATTGTCCTTAGGAAACATAAGAAGGCTATAGGCTATACTATCGAGGACTTAGTAGGAATTAAACCCTCCCTATGCATGCATAAGATACTAATGGAGGAAGACTTTAGAACTTCGAGACAACCTCAAAGGCGGTTGAATCCGACCATGAAGGAGGTTGTCAAGAAGGAAATTCTTAAACTTCTTGATGCAGGTATCATCTATCCTATCTCCGATAGTAAGTGGGTGAGTCCAGTTCAAGTAGTTCCGAAGAAGGGAGGAATGACGGTCATCACCAACAAGAACAACGAACTCATTCCTACCCGAACCGTGACTGGATGGCGGATGTGCATAGACTACCGCAAGCTCAACAATGCAACGCGGAAGGATCATTTTCCATTGCCATTCATTGATCAAATGCTTGAAAGGTTAGCGCAACATTCACATTTTGCTACCTTGACGGCTATAGTGGTTTCTTTCAGATTCCGATACATCCGGACGATCAAGAGAAGACCACATTCACGTGCCTGTGGGGTACGTTTGCTTATAGGAGAATGCCATTCGGGCTTTGCAACGCCCCAGCCACCTTCCAACGGTGCATGATGGCCATCTTCTCCGAATACGTAGAGGAAATCATGGAAGTCTTCATGGACGACTTCTCCGTATACGGTTCCTCTTTTAACGATTGCCTTTCTAACCTTTCTCTTGTTTTGCAAAGGTGTGAAGACACTAATCTAGTTCTTAATTGGGAGAAGTGTCAATTCATGGTTAAGGAAGGAATCGTATTAAGTCACTTAGTCTCTAGTAGAGGGATAGAAGTAGACAAAGCTAAGATAGAGACCATAGAGAAACTTCCTCCCCCAATTTCAGTGAAAGGGATAAGAAGTTTCCTAGGACATGCTGGATTTTATAGACGTTTCATCAAGGACTTTCTAAGATATCAAAACCTCTCACTAATCTATTGATGAAGGATGCGGTTTTTGAGTTTTCGCAGGAATGTTTAGATGCGTTCAACACCATTCGGCAAGCTCTAATCTCAGCACCTATTATCCAACCTCCGGATTGGACTCTACCCTTTGAGATTATGTGCGACGCTAGTGACGTAGCTATTGGAGCTGTTCTTGGACAACGAAAGGAAGGGCGAACCCATGCCATATACTATGCTAGCAAGACGCTAGATGAAGCGCAGCTCAACTACGCCACTACCGAGAAAGAGTTTTTAGCCATTGTCTATGCTATTGACAAGTTTCGCTCTTATCTTGTAGGTGCAAAGGTGATTGTCTACACGGATCATGCTGCGATCCGGTACCTCCTTGCGAAGAAAGATGCGAAACCAAGGCTGATTAGATGGATTCTTCTCCTACAAGAATTCGATCTTGAGATCCGCGACAAGAAAGGTTCAGAAAATTCTGTTGCGGATCATTTGAGTCGTCTAACACATCTAGAGGACGACCATCTACCCATTGATGACTCCTTTCCGAACGAACACCTACATACCATAGAGGAGTGCATCAACGTGATCTCCAAAGGTAACGAACCATGGTTTGCTGATTTTGTTAACTATTTGGTTTGCCAGGAGATACCACCCGGACTATCCTACGCACAAAAGAAGAAGTTCTTCAAGGACGTCCGGGAATACTATTGGAACGAGCCTCTCCTCTTTAAGAGAGGTTCGGATGGAATTTTTTGGCGATGTGTGCCGGAAGATGAGATGCAAAGTGTCATCCGTCATTGTCATTCACTACCTTGTGGAGGACACGCTAGTTCGAACAAGACTAGCGCAAAGGTATTGCAATCTGGATTCTTTTGGCCTACTTTGTTTAGAGATGTGCAATCCTTTGTTTCTTGCTGCGATGCTTGTCAAAGAACAAGCAATATTTCTAGAAGAAACGAGATGCCCCTCAACAACATCCAAGAGGTGGAGATTTTCGACGTTTGAGGAGTCGATTTCATGGGACCATTCCCATCTTCTTGTGGAAACCAATACATACTATTGGCGGTAGACTACGTTTCTAGATGGGTGGAAGCAATTGCCTCTCCTACCAATGATGCCATGGTGGTGGTTAAGTTATTCAACAAGACCATTTTCCCGCGATTTGGGACGCCAAGGACGATCATTAGTGATGGAGGTTCTCACTTCATAGCCCGCCGCTTTGAAGCTCTTCTAGCTAAGTATGGGGTTACTCACAAGATCGCTACCCCTTACCATCCACAAACAAGTGGACAAGTTGAGATCTCAAATAGGGAGATCAAAGGAATCTTAGAGAAGACGGTTTTAAGGACTAGGAAGGATTGGTCCTTGAAGCTTGATGATGCATTATGGGCATACCGGACTGCGTACAAGACTCCCATAGGAACCACACCATACAACCTTGTGTATGGGAAGTCTTGTCACTTACCGGTGGAGTTGGAACACAAAGCGTTTTGGGTTATCAAGTGGCTGAATTTCGGCATGAAGGAAGCGGGAGAGAAGCGTCTCCTCGACATCAATGAGCTGGATGAACTCCGCTTGAATGCTTATGAAAACGCTAAGATCTACAAGGAGAGAGCAAAGAGTTGGCATGATAAGCATATCATTCCAAAGGACTTCAAAGAAGGAGATCAATTTCTCCTCTTCAATTCAAGACTTCGCCTCTTTCCAGGTAAGCTTAAATCCCGTTGGACCGGACCTTTTCTAATTAAGCGTATTTTCCCCCATGGTGCAGTTGAAGTATGGGGTGAAGCGAGCGGAAGTTTTAAGGTGAACGGCCAACGACTCAAGAAGTACACGCCGGAACTCCAAACTGAGGAGTTTGCGCCTACCGCACTCGAATAAGTGCGACATTGGTCTAGCTACGGACCTTAAACAAAGCGCTTCTTGGGAGGCAACCCAAGGTATTGCATTTTTGTTTTTATTTTCGATTCATAGATTAGTTTAGTATAGACATTTTTGCTTCGATTTTGCCTCGATTTCTTCCGGTATGTTCGTGTTTTTGGATGTAGGACCAATGGAAGAGGAAAAGAGGAGGATGATGTTGAAGAAGAGTGACGAAATTTTGACTTTGGAGCTTTACAGAGGGTTCCACGGTCTAAATTACGGTCGTCATAGCTACAGTGGCCGTAATTTCCAAAAGCCTTTGAAAAATCACCAAAACCACGGTTCCGTACACTTCCACGGCCGTGGAACACCCCGACAGACCGTGATTTTCAAAATTTTGCCTGCAACTATATAAACCACATTCTTCACAAATTCATCCCAAAAATCCCTCTTTCCACGACCTAAGTGCCGAAACACCACGACCCCCTCTCAAATCTTCGTTTCCTAATCGTTTTCAACGATTCTTCTTCCCAAACTGCAGCAAATTCAACCACAAACAAGATCCAAGCGACGAATCGAACGGAAATTCACCAACAAACGCGCATTTCGGATTTTTCAATCCGAAAAAGAGGTTTTCCTTTCCCTTCTTGATTCTTGCTGATTCGGTTGTTTTTGTTAGAGATTTTTAGGAAGAACTGATTGAGAATTGAGGAAATTAGACTAGGACAGCCTATTGTGGAGATTGATTGTGGATTTGCTGAGATTTGTGATTTTCTGAGACGAACCACGGTCTCTAGGTAAATTACGGCCGTGGTTTGCTGAAGAACAGACCGTAATTTTGAGCAGAATGGACTTCGTGAGAAGAGTTTCAGGGAGGATAAAAGAGAAGAAGAATGGGCAGAATAAGAAGAGGAAGGGTAATCCCTCCCCCTCCTCATCCTCTAGGGCACCACCACCCTCTTCACCTTCACCTCCATCTTCACCTTCACCTCCATCTTCACCCCCTCACCCTAGAGTCCCGACCATACACGATGACCATCTTGCTGCACTTGATAGGATCAAGGAGAGGCCAGTGATTGGCCCTAGATATTTGTTGTTGGAGGATCTAGTTCCTCTCAACATAGTTGATGACCTTACTTGGCTCTTGGATAGAGCCGGATTAGTTGTCTTCTCGGCTATCCGAGAAGACGCATATGAGGAGATTACACGGGAGGTTATGACGTCCTTTGAGCACAGCCACGTCGACAGGACCGTCTCTTTCCGCCTCATGGAGAGAGATTATCAGTTGAGTATCCGTGAGTTTGGGACCATTTTTGGGTTCCATGAGACCTTCAATGGTCGATTTCTGAGTGGTGTTTATCCCAAGGACTTTTGGGAAGAGGTGGCTATGATTTACGCTAGCGAGGATCGCTGGCAACCCGCTGACACCAAGGCTAGATTGAATACCATCTAGCCTTGAAGATAGCTCATCGTGTTCTTTCGGAGTGTCTCTTTCCTAGGACGGAGACGCCCCAAAAGATCAAGACGGATGAGCTATTCTTGCTTTACTGCATGCTTTATGGACGCCGGGCTGATTGTGCCACTCTCTTGGCTGCTACGATGAGCAAGCTCAAGAACAAGAAGAAGGGGAACATTGGATATGGTGGGATAGTTACCCACATTGCTAGGAGTTTTGGTGTCGACTTTTCTGCTTGCACCCGCATACCGGCCGTACCTTTAGGGCTACATGCTTTCATGGTTAGGGGTCTCATTTTCCCCACACATAAAGGTCCGCCTTATGCGGGCATGCCTTGGGAGAGTAGGACGGGTAGGGGTATAGAGTGGCTACCAGAGTACTCCATTATGGCGGGACGCCATAATTGGAAAGAGACATTCGTTGCGATGCATGCGAACAGGATAGCAGCTCCCCCTTATGTCCCACCACCGGTTGTCGAGGAGGAGGATATGGGAGATCAGTTTGAGAGTGGAGGAGGAGCCGAGCAGGAGTTTGGCACGTTTCCGGACCAGCCGGAGGCGGCCCCAGATGTACCTAGACGCTCTCCACGTCCAGCTAGAGCCTCAGGCTCGTCATCTCGCCGCGCTAGCGTGAGTGAGAGGCCCACGTGGATGACCACACCTCCCGCATGGTATGGCGTTCCCCCTCCTTGGTCCACCGAGCAGCCAGCAGCACCTCCACCAGCACCAGCACCATCCGACGCCCCAACATGGTACAGTCAGGCCCCGGGATGGTACGAGCAGATGCCGGATTGGGCTACCGGACTTTCAGAGAGAGTAGGAGCGCTAGAGATCCGGGCGGATGCTAGAGACGGACGTTTAGACGACCTTGACCACATGATGAGGGACGTCTACCGCCAGCAGTTTGGGCGGTTCTACGATCCGAGCTTCTCTCCATTCCCGCCGCCGCCAGCACCGCAGTGATTTGATGCATGACCGTTCGTTTTAGACATTCCCGCCACCACTTTGTGAGTTTCTTTTTCTTTTCTTCTTTCCTTTCTTTCTTTTGAACATTAGGGACAATGTTCGTCCTAAGTATGGGGTGGGATGTACTAAAAGTTTGTAATAACTCTACTTACTATGCTTGCTTTCATTCGAGACTATCATTGCATGTTCATTATGTGTTTCACGTTTCATTATCGCATTGCATGAAAAAGAACTTGAAAAACCCATAAAAATTGAAAAATTTTGAAAAATTATGTGCTTCTAATGAATTGAGATGATTTCTATGATAATCACTACTTGTGAATTGAGTTTGATGACAATTGCATACTTAAAAGAATTGTGAATTGAAAAGAATTTGAATGAATGAATTTTACCTCTTTTGCAAGTTTTATAATGTGAAAAATGTTACCTAAATCATGTTGAGAAATTGAAGTTGAAATCACACTATAAGTTCTTATACTTCTTGTTGAAATGATTAAGGCAATTCGAATTTTCTTTCTTCTTTCTTTTGACCATTTTAGCTCCTCATTGAAATATTAGCCTCCTTTACCTATCCGGGAATTTGGAGAAGTGAATGAAAAAGGCATGTTTGATGTGGGAGGGCCATGAGAGCAAATTTTTGCAATCAAAAGAATAGAAAGAAATTCTAGGTTTGGGGAAGTCAATCATGATGATGAGTAACTCGGCACCATTCACATAGCCGGGTGTTTGTGTCTTGCCAAAGTCGGATTGAGCGATATTCCTAGCGGATTATGGTATGTGCGCTAAGGGCTTGAGGCATCTCGCAAAAAATGAGAAACGCCAATCTCCTAGGCTTCGGTTTTTGTGCACCTCTGTCCATAACTCCAAAAGTAAAGTCGAAAAATGAAAAGAAGAGAGCGAAGCTCTAAGTTGAAGTGTTGCGGAAACCGTAAAAGAAGAAGAAGGTAGTTGTCCACTTTCCCGGATTCATGCACCACATTTCCTTAAAGTTTTCCCTTCCTTTCCATATTCTAGACCTTTTCTTGGGAAGTCCTTAAGATCAAAAGAATGTTATATGACTTGGTGATCTAAATTGAAGTTTCTTATGGTTGATTTTGATAATGTTTAAAGGTTATGATGCTTGTTTAGAAGTTGAATTGATTCATGAACTTCTTTGCTTTTTACTTTTTGATTGAGTGTGTAAAAGTTTGATAAACGATTGAGGCAAGGTTTGAGAATGATCTATTCTTTAGAAGGCACGTTCATCCAAAAGAAGGTACACATATTTCATCCTAACTCTTGTTTAAAGCTTTTTGAAAGACCTTGCTTAGGGACAAGCAAGTGTTAAGTATGGGGTTATTTGTTAGCATGAAATATTGTGATATTTTAGGCACGTTTTCTAAACGTATTTGATTCATATTGATAGTCTTTGATTGAGCATCATTGCATATGTGAGCTAGTATTACCTATATTGTCGATATGGATGTCTACACTAGCTTTATGTTGATTATAGGTGATTGAGAGTCATTTCCGAGCGGAATCGAGCAAAGAAGAGTTGATTGAATATGTCCATGGATTGAGGGCATTATTAGGAGCAAATTGGAGTTCAACTTGAGGAATGCACGAGGCTAGGGAAGAATCACGTTCTTGCCCTAAACCACGCTCTAAAATACGGCCGTATTACAAACCACGTTTAGTTCCACGGCCGTGGAACACTGCAAAGAGAGGCGTGATGCATTCCAGTAACTATTACGGCCGTGGAACATATGGTCCAAACCGTGACACAATCCACGCTCTAAATTACGGTCGTGGAATCTTCCACGACCGTGATCTTGGCGATCTTTTTCGCCACATTTTGAAGCCACGATCTTTTGAAGATTGGGCCGGGCCGATATTTTATCCTGCCCTATAAAAAGACGGACGAAGCAAAATTCCGTCATCCTGGCTTAGCGGCATTCATCGACGCCTACACCTCGTTTAGGTTCGCTTAAGGGAATTTTGGCAATCCACGCTTCATCTCCGCTTAGAGAATTTCAACGCCGGTTGAGCCCTTGCTTGGAATCATTGACATCTCATTGGAGATCGAAGTTCGCATCTGGGATTTGCCCTAATCTCGCACTTTTAGTGGAGATTGCTGTTGAGATCTCCGGATTGGCGGAAGATCGAAGCTTTTGGAAGATTGTTGCAAGAAGATCTCTCTTCTTGTTTAGGTTTGATTTGGAAAACGGATTGACATCCCGTTCTCCCTTCTTTCCTAAGATTGTGATTGTTTGCTTTATTCTGAATCCATTGACAATATTTGTTCTCGATTGTGACTTTGAGATTGGTTTGAAGATTATTGAAAGTTTTCGGAAGTTTTCATCTTTCTATCTTTTAATCCTTGAATTGATATCAACATGACGGTTATTGGCTAAAAACCCTTAACAATTCTAAGGCGAAGGGTTGATAGTTGTGGCTTAGATGATGATAGATCGATCGTAAACAGATTAAACCCTGAGAGTTAGAGAGAATTGCCGACGAACCCTAATCCACGGTCTGTTCTTGAGCTTCCACGGCCGTGGAACTCAAGAACTAGCCGTAATTTTGTGTTAAGTTACGAACTTGCTTTTACTTTAATCCAAAGTTAAAGATTTGCTTTAACTTAGTTTAGACTTGTCTTTTCTAGGTGGTAGTGAAGCCTCAACAACCTCTACCTCGATTGTGAGTGTCATAACCATAATCGGCTAAGTTAGTCTTGATCCTTGGATTACAAGTTTGGGTATTTGACATTAATTCTTGCTTTTAGAACCTTTCTATATTGAGCCTCAACAACCTGTATAGGGAGTGTCTTGTAGGTGAGTCATATAAGGTTTTTGGAACTTCACCGTACGATTACCTTACATTAGCATGCCTTTGCATATCTCAACTCTGTCTTTATATCATTAGTATATCTTGAATCGATTGCCACGGCTGGATACCTGGATCTTTAGGATTGTTGTTTTCCCAATATTTGCAAAACTCTCATATTTACTCGCTTGATAATCTGCTATTGAATTTGTTCCCACCCAAATCCCTGTGTTCGATACTCTGGAATTCTTGCTTAACTACGTCGATCCGTACACTGCGGGTTCGCTTGCTTGATTCTAGTTTTATAAATTTAAAACTTATTTGCACACACCTCTAGGGGTGAACAATTGCATACAAATTTCATAACTTGGCTAAAGAGTGCCATAGGTAAAACAAAATAATACTTTTCTAAGCATAAAAACAGAATGATCGATCAATGGAAGCCTCCACCAATTTTTGTTATCATCTATTTCTTCAAAACTCTTGTACCTGACCTAAAAATCACAAAAAGCATAATCAATACCTGCTTGAGGAGCTTTCTAAATCTCTGAAAATCTGTTTTCACATGGCCGGGAGCGGACGGAATCGGAGAGGGCGAAAACAATGACGGGAAAATTTGTTCTTGAGTCCGAGTTGACGAATCGGAGGGCGTCAGAGGGATAGGAGATGCGCTTGGAGGAGGTTTGGAAGTGGAAGGGAGGGGAGATGACGGGGACAACCTGAACTTTGGGGACAGGGGAGAGGATGATGGCTTGCGGAGTACGAGTGGTGCTTTCCATGGCAGTGTAGCGGATGGTTGGAGGTTGAGAAGAAATCTCCAACGAAGTGGAAGGATTCACCTGGAAAAGCTTAGGGCCTAAGGTGTGTGGAGGCCATGGATGCTTACTGCTTAGGGCTTCCATCTTCTTCGAGATTGAGAGTTCAATCGAAACTAATTAAAGCAGCCGGAGGCAGAATGAGAGTTTGGGAGAGCCGATGAGGACCTTGAGAACGGTAGAAAACCTGATTTGGATCGAGAGAGACGAACTTTGCGAGTAGCCTTAAGCAAATTTGGGAGAGCGTAAATTGCGTAATATTGTGAGTAACTAATATTCAGTTTTAGAAATTTAAATTTTAATATTGCAATACCAGAAGAAGTCGTCAAAATTATATAAAAAGGCGACACTATAAGGTGTCACTTTTTGTGTCATTTGCGACACCTACATGTGTCGAAAAATAGAGACACCATAATGCGTCGCAATTTAGCGAGGGTTTCGCGAATGCAAACTTTTTGCGACACATTGCAAAGGTGTCAGAAGAAAAGTGTCGCATATAACATACATTTCTAGTAGTGGTTGTGGGTCCCCACGCTTTCGATGTGCTACTCTGATCAATTTGTTACAGCCCATCACTGATAATGGCGTCCTCTGTGAGTCAGGATGATTACCAGACTTTGCCCATAAATTGTTTTCTGATACCGATAAGGTTCTCTCCAACCGACCACCATTCTAAGGATGATTCACTACTGTACAGTGAAAGTTCGTACTCTATGCCGTGTGTATTGTCGTCCCAACCTCGAGATAAACTGTCCTTATCTGTCGAAACTATGGTCCTCGGCCTCCATTGAGTTTCCCAACTGGTCTAGGAAATCCTCAGCACAAAATGACTCACCGGTTACGCCTCCCTAGAGAGATTGGAATGTAATATCCGGATTTTTTTAATTCCATTTATTACTTTATTTAACCGGATTCCGATCCGTTGACCTTTTTACATGGTACCTAGAGTCATGTATCAACACCAATTTTATTATTTATGCGAGTCTTTTATTCACATAAAATAATAAAAAGATCGCATAACCCCGATTCCGCATATACCGAGTAACAATTCCGTTGGATCAAGTTAAATCACGTATCAACCCAATCTCCAGTTGAGAGGAACAGGCCCATTTTATGAGGCCCAAGGTATCATCACATGACCCATCTTGTAAGATGCCAACAAGCAATCAGCCGTTACAACTTTCACCCTAATTTCCTTAGCCACGATTAATGCTAAACATAATTACCTTAAACCAAATTAATTCTAGCCTAATACATCGTCATTCGTCAACCTGCCATCTCAACCACGTACGCTTCCGGTTTTCACGCCAACAGGAACACCGATACCAACCCTCTCTTCATTCTGCCCAGCCACCACAACCGCACTTGATCGGAGCCGTTACCATGGTTGCGCTATACCTGTCTAATACCGTCGGCGACAACATACCTATCCCGCCGGCGTTGCTAAGCCCTCGCAGGACTCCAGTCGCTGACGACGCTACGAGCCACGCCAGAAGTGGTCGACTCCTCCAGCCCTCTCGAATACCGGTGCATCCACCTCGCTATCGACCTTCTGCACGCTCCTGTTGAAGCCGACGCCCGGACCCAGAGCTAGTCCCTCTTTGACCGCTGCACAAATGAAACCGATAAGGGCTCGATTACCTTACCTTGCCTGCTCCCCTTGTACCTTTAAAACCACCTATATGCGGTAACCTCATTTTCGTCTCAACAACGCAGTAGCCGGATCGTCTCGCTACCTCGCAACCGGACAACGCGACTCACAACCAGTGGATCCGGAATGCAGACCCCGCCTTGGAGCATTACTAGTGTGTTGCGATCGACGTGCAGTCCGTAGCGGTAAGCCTCTATACCTTGTCAAGCTTAAATCATGGTGATATATAGGATGGTAGGGACGAGTAGTTGACGGGCATATGAGGAAGCTTCAGTTCTTTTGTTTGGCAATTGAAACTTTCTGGATTAGGGCCTTTTGAGCGTAGCTGCAGTAGAGAGATAGCTGGCGCAAGTTTGATCAGAGGCTAGCTCGGTGTAACCTACTAAAGTGTGAATGATGTTAAGGAGGGTGTAGCACAATTGTGTCTTCTGTAGGAATCAATCCTGTGCCTCCTTTCTGTTTTAAATTTGAGTTGCAGCAATATAGGTATACATAGTAAGAGGTGGGTGGAGCTGAGTAGTTTTAGAGTGGTTTCACGTTACATACCTACACAAGTGGTTAGGTTGAAATTAAATACCTCTATACCCTTATCATTTCAGTATGTGTATATATATATATATATATATATAGATTTTATAGGTATAAGAGTGATAAGTATATACATATTGATGTAGAGATAGTGAGGATAGATAAGTATATCATGTAGGCGTGCAATGTTTATACGTAGGTGTACATAGAGTAAGAATGAGAGGTAGAAATAAATATACATGTATCGGTGTCGGGTACATAAGTATGTATAGATAGGTATGAGATGGGAGACCTAAGTGTTTGTGTATGAATAAGTTGAAGGTATATACATAAGTATATACATAGATGAGTAAGAGTAACGTTTTGTGTGTGTATACATGCATGTATAAGAGTAGAGTGATCGGGGAGGGAGTGATGTCGTTCTCTTTGGCGAGTGTTTAGAATTTAATCCTATAACTTCTAGTAAACTGTCCTTGACAACCAGATTATAGAAACAAGTTCTAAAAGAAAATATTGGAAGTTAAGAATAAACTTTGAGAGTTCCGAGATCAAGGGTAAAATTCTCGTTTACCTTAAGAGAATTATCGTTTCGGAATTTCTCCTCTAGAGATTTTTGTCTCTTTGAAGTTGATAACTTCTAAGAGTATGAGATATGATTTTGATACACATTCCGTGTTTAACAGGCGTTTGAGTTACCACGGGTTCGGACGAGTTGAGAACTGGGAAAGTGATTTTGATTGAGGTAACTCCTTGCGACTTACTTAGCTGGTTTCTGGATATTAGTTGAGTGATAATAGTGGTGTGTGTACCATGTGTGTTATAATAACAACTTGTTAGGACGACCGTCGTTATTATGTGTTAAGGCCCAAGTGTATGTATAACGGGCCGTGACATCACTGCCCAGCTCTGCCAGGAGACTGGGAGGTTCTCTATACCCAGACCATACAGGTACACGGTGAGATGCATCGGATCCACTCCTGATGGGTACACGGGGGCAGAGGCGAGGTTTGGGAATCCCTTGTGTCACAAAATAAGTATCATTAGTAAGAGTGAATGACTTAAATGAAGATAATAAATGGATTGTTTGAAAGCATGATGAGCGTTTATTATTTTATGTGTGTGTGTGATATTATTATTCTCCTAATGTTTAGATAACTAGCTAATGGTTGTTTTGTTGTGTTTTTAGATTTACCGCAGGTTAGAATAGCAGCTGAGTGATCCGGAAGTAGTGGTCAGCCGGGTCTCCGTACTCCTTAGAGTGGGGGTTTGAGTTGTTGCTTTGTTGTTCTTTCCTCTTGTTAAGACAGTTAGTCTTTTCCGTCGTTTAAGTACTAGAGGTTGTTACACTTTGTTGTATTCATCCTGTTAAAAATACATTTTTACGAATTTTAGTTTTTCTTATTTGTGTCTTGTTGCAAGATCCTAGTAATATTGTTGTCAAACTGAGGTCGGGACCCATTGTGAGGTCCTAACCAGTAATGTCCCGAGTTCTGAGAATTCGGGGTGTTACAACATGGTATCAGAGCTTTAGGTTGGCAACAATGGCACTTGAAATCTTCTGAAAGACCGAATAAGTACGTAAGCAGAACCCGAAAGGGATCTGAGTTTAAAAAAAAAGGGACTTTTGGGTTTTCAAAGTGCATGCATAGTCTGGTTGGGAATAGAAAGTACGGCTGACCACCACTACTACCACGGATCTCAGTGTGCTTAGTATGAACTTTAGGTTTTTTCTCTCTTTGGACTTATTAGCTTGATTATAAAGATATGTGATATAGATAAGTATATGCCGAAGCTTAGTAGGAATTATAGTTATACTATGCCCTTAATGGAGATAACCAAATGAGATCCTCACTCCGTTGACACACCTAAGTATATTTGAAGGGTTTCAACGTGAGGATTAGTATGCACAATCTTATGTGCATTAGGGTAGACGAACGGCGGAAAACTCCTTCGAGCTTGTTGAGGAACGTCGAGACGGAAAAGTGAAGACTAAAAGACAACACCAGTGACGATGACAAGAAGGGAATCCCGAGTCAACTCAGTAGGATCAAATGAAGAATGTACATGAGAGAAGTTCCGGAAAAGCATTGGATGACCGGCAAGTATACAAATTGGAAGAGACAACCCATAGGTTCTTTCAAGTCTAGTGTAAAGCAACGTTACAAACAAAGTGGTTGCTTTCAGAAACACATATAGGCATGAAAGTAAAGGTGAAATATAGTAGCAATCCAGACAAGAGGCATTGAATCTAAGCTTACTGACGGACCAGAAGGTGAAAGTTTGAGGCTAGAAGCTGGACGGAATATGATCACTCCCGACAAGCTATTTGCCACCACAATCAAGATGGGAAACCGAGACAATCATAAAACGTAGGAGTCAAGATGATATACATTGTCCATCCCGATACAAAGAATTAAAGAGCCGCAAAATGAAAGCTTACAGGTTGCTAGAAAGGGGGAGACAGATTTCACCAACATGGAAGTGGTGTGACCTCCTAGAAAACACAAGAATCACAACAAGGATCGGGATACAACAAAGACCGGATTTCTATAAAGGCGGAAGTACAAACAACACCCCAAGGAAGAAGGGTGTAGGAGAATGGTCTTGGCGAACACGAGGGTCTCTAATAACTTCTCATTCATGAAGGGATTTAAGTTAATAACACTAGCGGATCATAATAGAGAACCGCAAGTGGACGATAACTCGGGTAAAAAGAATCATGGAGAAATCCCTACAAGTTATCGTAGAAGAATTGATAAGTCCGTTGACGGAAGACGAAGATACAACCAGACTCGTAAGAGTATAGTGCTCTTATAGGAGTGTAGTTTGTAGAAGGAGCTAAAGGAGTATAAATGGAAGAGATATATTTTCACCTGGTATATCCAACCATAAAAGAGAGAGAAGAAAAGTAAGTCTATGACCTTGTAGAAGATCAACTACAGACTACCTGATAACAACTTAGACTTGACACGTGCAGGTTAACTAGTGATGACTGGTTGGAAGATAAGAAGAATGACCACAGAGTTAAAGGAATTTTACCGACATATGGAGAATTTCTTCCAAAGAGCAACAACGACAACGGTGAAGTTGAATCAATACAAGTATTTGCATCCTTGATAGTAACATTGAATGAGTCCAATACGGTAACTACAATCAAGAGATTAGGAAGAAGAAGCTTTTGACGTCGGTAATGACCATTTATGACAAACAATGGTGTAAAGAGAATTGTTGTGATCAGTTGCTTACCTATTGTCTAAGAAAGGGTACAGGTCACAGTTAGTAAGCATTGATTCATATAACAAGAACTACAAGAGTAAGAAGAAACAAATGATTTGAACATGTCATATGTCAATTTAGGTAGAGGGTGCTTAGCATTCCACCCAAGTGGGACCGATGGTACTCTTTTGAACGAAAGTGGGGTCAATTTTCTAAATGGATAGAGGAAGCCCCTGTGACTAAAGATGTGATGCAAAATATTTGGGATTATAGAGACGACACAAACATAGAGAGTATAATTAAACGCCTTGATGAAATGGCGTATCGAGTTGTGAGGTGATTACAGATGGAATCTACATCCTTGCTGGAACAGACATGAGAAAGAGTAAAGTTGAATGACTGAGGTTGTTCTACGGATCCGGTATTACCCCAATAATATGATTACCGAAAAATGTCTATATAAGAATTTAATGAGAAATGGTGGTGCTCCAAGGAGAATTCAAGCTGATCTTGATAACTGGTCATAGGTGGATGGAGGAGTAGTTTTGGAAACCGCGTACAAATGGGATATTGTAGAATCTTCTCTCGACTGATGAGAGAAGAATGGATGAAAACACGAAATCTAGTCGGCATAATCCATAAAGTTTGTATGAGAAAGCTTAAAGGGATTTAGTTACCATACTTGGTGTAAGGATTTAGGAGATGGTAAAGCGACATAAGTATAAGGACAACATAGTAGATGCGAGTCGAGAAATTTGATTTTTGAGAAAATCATATGCATTTGATTTTCCTTATACAAATAGTACGGGTAAATGTTTAATAAAAGACATACAATCGGACCGATAACACTTTGATTGATAACGGGTAAACCAAGCAAATAACGTAACCAATGAGAAGAAAAGTCATGTATCAAAAGACGGGTCTGGCTAGATTAAATGAAGTATTGAGATGAGGATGCCTTTATGGAATCTATGCAAGAGTACAACGTAACTGAGGATCCAACACGGAACGGGTGGTAATGATAAACGCTCAGTTAGAGACCAATTCAAAGAAGGAAAATGTTATAAGTTGAGTCACCTAGAAGAAGAGTTTACAAGGCAAACATGAGAGAGCATCATGTGGTTGGTATTCTGGTCTCGATGTAGACTTGTTACCACACCTTGAGAATTTGGAGCTAAATAGAGAACTCCATGACCAGATGATAAATAGGTCAGGGTAATGACTTGTAGGTCAACGTGCTATGTATCCCTAAGTTGGAAGTCAAAAGAATTGTGGAAAGATAACCACATGGAATAGTCCTCATGAGTAGTAAGTCGAGTTCAAATGAGACAAGGAATTCTCGAAATGTCTAAAGACGCACGTTCCAATTCTTCAAGGGAGACGTGACCGATGAGTTATTTTACTGAGGAGTTATCTAGATCGATTGTGAAATTCCATGGGTCAAGGACCGTAGTTTCGACGGATATGGACGGCTATCCTGAGATTTTAGAGAGCCAATACTCATGGATAGGGTACAAGCCTTCTCTTTACTATAGTAAATCATCTTTAAACTGACGGGTGGTTTGAGAGGATCTAGTTGTTATTAAAAGGGAAGTTACAGGGAGAGAGGTAAATCATCCGTACTTACGGAGAACACCATTAGGATTAATGGGGGGGCAACATTTTGATCAGAGTAGCGCAGCGGAAGCGTGGTGATCCCATAACTCACAAAACATGAAACTCAATGTTAGGTTAACTATGACCTCAAGTTAAAGAACTATAGATCGATATGAAAGACTCCACATGGAGTTTGATTTTTAGGTTATAGCAAGTTGAAAGCTTGACCAAAGACAAGTGATAATTCATTAATGGAAAGACGGTCCGACTGAATCATATGAGGGAAACAAGACAAAGTGAGTGGTCTTATGAAGAGCATTAGGCACTTAGTAAAGTGCTAGGATATCTCTAAGATCAGTGTTTCAGAATTTATAGTGGGGACCTCCTGAAAGGTCAAAAGCACGTGAACTCAACGGAAGGAATAAAGTTTTACAAGTTATTTCGGTAAAATCACCCAAAAGAGTTGAAAGTGAGTTTAGAAAGGCAATCGTGGACATCTTAAAGCGGATCGAGGAGTCATCTATCGACTAACACTCCAATCCATATTGGAGGGTGTCCACCCAGTGTTCACGGGTAATAGTTAGAGGAATACATACGGGACCCGGGACATGTCTTCAGCAATAAGGATGTCATAGTTGGGCCGGAGCATACTTTTGTAGAGTTTCCAGTGGACTAGACGAGGAGACGATGAGGGCATTAGATGTAGTTATCCGAGTTCTTTGCGGAGTTAGCCGGTACTTCTGTACCGACGAGTTAGAGCTCGGATGTTGTTCTGTGTGACTTTTGTGAATATACATCGGATCGAATGATTGTGTTTTATTTATTGCCCGATTAGGATGATTGAGTAGTTCTTGCATGTTAGGAAGTGGGAATAAAATTTAGTAGAGACAGAATTAGATACTTATATTAATGGAAGTCGTGTTGTATTTAAGTTTCGGGACGAAACTTATTTTAAGGGGGTACTAATGTAATATCCGGATTTTTTTAATTCCGTTTATTACTTTATTTAACCGGATTCCGATCTGTTGACCTTTTTACATGGTACCTAGAGTCATGTATCAACACCAATTTTACTATTTATGCGAGTCTTTTATTCACATAAAATAATAAAAAGATCGCATAACCCCGATTCCGCATATACCGAGTAACAATTCCGTTGGTCAAGTTAAATCACATATCAACCCAATCTCCAGTTGGGAGGAACAAGCCCATTTTATGAGGCCCAAGGTATCATCACATGACCCATCTTGTAAGATGCCAACAAGCAATCAGCCGTTACAACTCTCACCCTAATTTCCTTAGCCACGATTAATGCTAAACATAATTACCTTAAACCAAATTAATTCTAGCCTAATACATCGTCATTCGTCAACCTGCCATCTCAACCACGTACGCTTCCGGTTTTCACGCCAACAGGAACACCGATACCAACCCTCTCTTCATTCTGCCCAGCCACCACAACCGCACTTGATCGGAGCCGTTACCATGGTTGCGCTATACCTGTCTAATACCGTCGGCGACAACATACCTATCCCGCCGGCGTTGCTAAGCCCTCGCAGGACTTCAGTCGCTGACGACGCTACGAGCCACGCCAGAAGTGGTCGACTCCTCCAGCCCTCTCGAATACCGGTGCATCCACCTCGCTATCGACCTTCTGCACGCTCCTGTTGAAGCCGACGCCCGGACCCAGAGCTAGTCCCTCTTTGACCGCTGCACAAATGAAACCGATAAGGGCTCGATTACCTTACCTTGCCCGCTCCCCTTGTACCTTTAAAACCACCTATATGCGGTAACCTCATTTTCGTCTCAACAACACAGCAGCCGGATCGTCTCGCTACCTCGCAACCGGACAACGCGACTCACAACCAGTGGATCCGGAATGCAGACCCCGCCTTGGAGTGTTACTTGTGTGTTGCGATCGACGTGCAGTCCGTAGCGGTAAGCCTCTATACCTTGTCAAGCTTAAATCATGGTGATATATAGGATGGTAGGGACGAGTAGTTGACGAGCATATGAGGAAGCTTCAGTTCTTTTGTTTGGCAATTGAAACTTTCTGGATTAGGGCCTTTTGAGCGTAGCTGCAGTAGAGAGATAGCTGGCGCAAGTTTGATCAGAGGCTAGCTCGGTGTAACCTACTAAAGTATGAATGATGTTAAGGAGGGTGTAGCACAATTGTGTCTTCTGTAGGAATCAATCCTGTGCCTCCTTTCTGTTTTAAATTTGAGTTGCAGCAATATAGGTATACATAGTAAGAGGTGGGTGGAGCTGAGTAGTTTTAGAGTGGTTTCACGTTACATACCTACACAAGTGGTTAGGTTGAAATAAAATACCTCTATACCCTTATCATTTCAGTATGTGTGTATATATATATATATATATATATATATATATATATATATATAGATTTTATAGGTATAAGAGTGATAAGTATATACATATTGATGTAGAGATAGTGAGGATAGATAAGTATATCATGTAGGCGTGCAATGTTTATACGTAGGTGTACATAGAGTAAGAATGAGAGGTAGAAATAAATATACATGTATCGGTGTCGGGTACATAAGTATGTATAGATAGGTATGAGATGGGAGACCTAAGTGTTTGTGTATGAATAAGTAGAAGGTATATACATAAGTATATACATAGATGAGTAAGAGTAACGTTTTGTATGTGTATACATGCATGTATAAGAGTAGAGTGATCGGGGAGGGAGTGATGTCGTTCTCTTTGGCGAGTGTTTAGAATTTAATCCTATAACTTCTAGTAAACTGTCCTTGACAACCAGATTATAGAAACAAGTTCTAAAAGAAAATATTGGAAGTTAAGAATAAACTTTGAGAGTTCCGAGATCAAGGGTAAATAGTCGTTTACCTTAAGAGAATTATCGTTTCGAAATTTCTCCTCTTGAGATTTGTGTCTCTTTGAAGTTGATAACTTCTAAGAGTATGGGATATGATTTTGATACACATTCCGTGTTTAACAGGCGTTTGAGTTACCACGGGTTCGGACGAGTTGAGAAGTGGGAAAGTGATTTTGATTGAGGTAAGTCCTTGCGACTTACTTAGCTGGTTTCTGGATATTAGTTGAGTGATAATAGTGGTGTGTGTACCATGTGTGTTATAATAACAACTTGTTAGGACGACGTCGTTATTATGTGTTAAGGCCCAAGTGTATGTATAACGGGTCGTGACATCACTGCCCAGCTCTGTCAGGAGACTGGGAGGTTCTCTATACCCAGACCATATAGGTACACGGTGAGATGCATCGGATCCACTCCTGATAGATACACGGGGGCGGAGGCGAGGTTTGGGAATCTCTCATGTCACAAAATAAGTATCATTAGTAAGAGTGAATGACTTAAATGAAGATAATAAATGGATTGTTTGAAAGCATGATGAGTGTTTATTGTTTTATGTGTGTGTGTGCTATTATTATTCTCCTAATGTTTAGATAACTAGCTAATGGTTGTTTTGTTGTGTTTTTAGATTTACCGCAGGTTAGAACAGCAGCTGAGTGATCCGAAAGTAGTGGTCAGCCGGGTCTTTGTACTCCTTAGAGTGGGGGTTTGAGTTGTTGCTTTGTTGTTCTTTCCTCTTGTTAAGACAGTTAGTCTTTTCCGTCGTTTAAGTACTAGAGGCTGTTAGACTTTGTTGCATTCATCCTGTTAAAAATACATTTTTACGAATTTCAGTTTTTCTTATTTGTGTCTTGTTGCAAGATCCTAGTAATATTGTTGTCAAACTGAGGTCGGGACCCATTGTGAGGTCCTAACCAGTAATGTCCCGAGTTCTGAGAATTCGGGGTGTTACATGGAACATGCGGTGTTAGAATTTTCCGGAATTCACTTAGGACTCCTCAGAACTCTACCTACTACTCGTCACGACTACTCAATGTGATTATCCTTTCACAATCCCTTTGACCTATAACGTAGGACACATCACGTTGACCTAAAGTCCTTACCTTGACCTATTTACAATCTTGACATGGAGTTTTCTATTTATCTCCAAATTCTCAAGGTGCGATAGTAACTCTACACCAAAATAATAATACCAACCACATGATGGTCTCTCATGTTTGTCTTGTTAACTTTTCTACTGGGTGACTCATCTTATAACATTTTCTTCCTCTGAATCAGTCTCTAACTGTCCGTTGGTCATTACTACCCATTCCATGTTGGAACCTTAGTTGCGTTGTAATCTTGCATGGATTCCATAAAAGCATTCTCATCTTAATGCTTTATTTAAATTTAGCAAGACCTGCCTTTTTATACATGACTTTCCTTCTCACTTGTTAAGTTATTCCCTTGGTTTCCACTTTATACATCATACTGTAATCGGTCCAATAGTATGACTTTTATTAAACATCTACCGGTACCATTTGTATAAGGGACATCAGATGCATATGGTTCTCTCCAAAATCAAAATTCTTGACTCGCATTTATTATGTTGTCCTTATACGCATGTTGCTTTACCATCTTCTAAATCCTTACACCAAGTATGGTAATTAAATCCTATTAAGCTTTCTCGTACAACCTTTATGGATTATGTCGATTAGATTTGGTGGTTTCATCCATTCTTCTCTCAACAGTCGAGAGAAGACTCTAAGGTATACCCTTTGTACGTGGCTCCAAGACTACTCCTCCATCTACCCATGACCGGTTATCAAGATTGGCTATTGGGATGATTCCATTTCTCAGTAGCTCTTCCACAAACTTATCTAGTAGGGTGACATTGGCTTCCTATAACAACTTCCAATCACGCGACATCTCGCGTCAGTCCCAACCGATATGTATACCCCTACTAAAATACTTCAAAACTTGACAAGTCGTTTCACAAAGGTGCCAACGTCATAATCTCCACGTACACTGTCGTCATAACTCCCGTTATTCCGTGTCACACTTTTGTCCCAAGATTTCTTCCGTGAGACTGAAAGATCGACCCAACTCTCACTCGCCAGAGCACCATCAGTTCTACTTGTGGGGAATGATGTATACCTTATAACTTGACTGATGTAGGACATGATCAACGTCATCTGCTTCCTCTCACTCTTTTAGTTCTTCTTACAAGGATCCCTCCGTACCAACTCCGATCTGTATCTTTCCTTAGTCAGTAGGTAGGCGACTGCTCACAACAATTTTCTTTATACCATTATTGACGTAAGGGTCATTTATGGCCGTCAACTCTCCCTCTAAAAATTTTAATTAGAATTACTGACTTGGACTTCTTCAGTGTTACTAGCACTCATATTGATTTGACTTCACAATTGTTGCAGTTGGTCTCTTTAAGGATTTCTCCGCATGTCGATAAAGTTCTTTTGTAACTCCGTGGTTATTCTTCTTATCTTCCAACCAGCCACCACTAGTTAACTCACACATGTAACGTCTCAAGGGTTACCAATTAGTCTGCAGTTGACCTTCTACAAGATCATGTACTTACTTGTCTTCTATCCCTTTTGAAGTTTGATATACCTGGTGAAGACTCATCTCCTCCAGTTTCTCCGTCTATACTCCTTGAGCTCCTTTTACGTTACACTTCTTTTCTCTCTATACGATCACTATACTCTTACAAGTCTAATTGTATCATTACACTTCTTTATTTTTATGGACACTCAGGTCCACTAAGGTCATTCTCAAACATTCTTCCTCCTTGGTTGGTGTGGCTTTGTAATGTCGCCTTTATAGAACTTCGTTGTCTCAATTTTAGACTTCTTCTCTATTTGATACTTGCATCTTGATTTCTTTCAAAATTATCATATTTATGAAGAAGTCCACCTGTCTCCATGGTTATGAAATTTACTTTTCATCTTTAAATTTGATTGTAAATGTCTGTCTTTATACTCCTTTAGTCCTTCATATTTGGTCAACACCTTATCTTCTCTGGAATCTCATGCCCGTACTTGCCTATGGCGGCATCCACCTTGGTTGTAGTGTCATTTAACCCGCCGAGTGTACTTGTATTTTACCCCACTCGATTTGTGTTATGATATTATCCTCATCAATCTATGCTCTTATCATTCCTTACATGCATCCTTGAGTTTCAACTCTCGTCTTCATACTGCTACGTTCCTTGTACGATTTTCTATTACTTCTATCTAAGTGGATTTGATATTCTTCCTCATCCGATGGTTATTATTCTTAAGAATCATCTCATGGTTTTCACCTTCTGTCCACTCATTCTTCAGAAAATTGCAGGAATCACCAAGGTACCCTCGGGAGCGAAATGTTCAAATCCGGGTTTGTGTACCCTATCTTCAGATAGATACTCTATAAGATCTACTAACGTTTTATCATGCAGCAATATTCACATCATGATAACTCAACTAAAGGATGTCATATCCATTAGGGTATTAACATGCTCCATATACATGTATAAACACATATTTATACAACCTACCTATTTATACAATATTATATATATGTCCATATACTATTTACTATCATACTAAGTTGCAGAGATCCACGGTAGCGATGGTGGTCCGATGTACTACTATCCCAACAACCCGACTACACACATGATTTTAAAATGAAACTTCAATTTGAAAATATTAGATCCCTTTTGCGGTTCTGGTTATTTCTTCATTTGGTCTTTCAGAAGATTTCAAGTGCCATTGTTGCCAACCCAGAGCTCTGATACCATGATGTAACACCCAAAATTCACCGAACTCGGGGAGCTACTGGTTAGGACCTCACAATGGGTCCCGACCTTGGTTTAACAACAACTTTACTAGGATCTTGCAACAAGGCACAAATGTATTTAAAATAGTTTCAAAACATAATATTCTATTGTATGAATGTACACATGTGACAACCTTACATAACATATCCATATATATACAACATGCATGCCGAAAAGGAAGACTCCCCTGTCCCCATCTAATGAGTACGTGGACCCGGCTGACCATCCATCCCGGTTCTCTCTGCCACTATTTATCTCTACAAAATCTACAACACGGATAAACCGTTAGCTAACAATCTAAATATAAGTAGAATAAAGATAGCACAAACACGACTCAAGCAAAATAAAACAATCATCATGCTGACACACAAACCGGTTATTATCTGATAACTTCGGTGATTCACTTTATTCCGTTTTAAAGTTGTGGCACGAGAAATCTTAAGATTTCTCGCCTCCGTTCCTTATCCAACCGGTGATGGTTTGGCACACCTCCGCCGGTGGCGTCCCCGCAAACCAAGTATGGACTAGTCTTGAAAGAAACCCACATTGCCCTCGGGCTAACTGAGTAGAATGCCACCGCCCGTTACTCTTAGGCCAGATATGTAAGTCGGTCGATAATTACTATGAAGTACTCTAATACACACATCATTCAAACACCACTATCATCATTCACACTCATATTGGAAAGCTAGCTAAGTAAGCCCAAAGGACTTACCTGAATTAAAACTGAAATCCCGTTATCTCAACTCGGTCCGTAATCACAGAAACTCAACCGCCTGTTATACAAGGCAAGTGGATCAATAATGTATCTCACTTTCTTAGTCAATCGATTATAAAGAAGCTACCAAAAATACCCCTATAAGGGTAACTGACCATTTTACCCTTGGTTCCGAAACTCTAGAAAAAATCTATAACAAAGTTCTAAATTATTCCTTGGGACTCGAAACCACAACCTAACTCTCAAAAGGAAGTTCTCAAAAGATTTAGGAGAGTTAAACACAATCTTGACTTTCCTAAAAATTCTCTAAGGTCCGACTTTGGCTTAATATACGAGACTCGAATAAAAATATAAAAATTCTAAGAAAATTATTTAAGTCTTTTATAATATTCATACTAATCATTAGGCCAAAGATCTCTCTAAATAACTAAACCAAACTCTCTATATAAATCTCCCAAGTTGGTTTCAACATCCAGTAATTTTATACTTAGCAAAAAAAATCTGCCTAATACCAAATTGCACAACTAGTCTACTTTGGAACCCTATAACTCTGAATACAATGGTTGGATCAAACCCAACTTTTGATACATCAAAGTAGGCATATCACGTTATATTCTATGAATATTTGGTATCCATCATGTAGATATAACACATTCATACCCAGATCCAAAAACTGCTTCAACACACTCTTTCTCCAACACTTAGAATATTTCAGCCAAAAAGGAGGAGTCTTGCATACCCAAATCTGGCCCCGAAGTTGGATCCTCAAAACAGTTTTGATAACTCAGAAAATGAAACAGCTTCTTGAGATTGCTCCTAGGTTGTTATATATATTGGTTTAAAAACAGATTGGGACGACTATCAACATCCATATATATGGAGGGAAACATAAAGAAGATAGGTACGGGTCTTGCTCGACCGACAGGGACGAGAGGAGGCATCGACACCAAATGTTGTGGTTCCTCGAATGATGCAAGGCGAAGGCAAGGCGAAGGCTAGACGCAAGGGAAGAGGCTGCTTCTTTTGTTGTTGCTTGATGGCATGACAGAAGGTCTGCCCGGTCTTCTTGCGTGCAAGGGAGTAGGTAGCAAAGATGGTGAGACCGGTCTGCTATTGTCCGAGCCAAACGCCATTGGTGAAGAAAAGTTGCTGCTCGTGACAGAAGTAAGGGAGGAGCCAATTCATGGACGATAAGGCATATCTGAATGGAGAAAAGGAACACAGATCGGTACCTGTGGAATGAAATCATTAGACGGACCGCTGCTCTTGTGCAGAGGGAACGAGGGAGTTGAAATGAACATCAGGACATGGAGTCCTTGCCTGGCCAAGCGTGTCTGTATGGGACAAGGGTCACAAGGCTCCTCTGGTCTGCATGTTCCTTGGTGACGCTCAAAGACTCGATGGGAGGAGGAAAGCGTTTGATGCCGGCTAGAGTTCTCTGCAAGTCGGTTTCCATGAGAGGAGGGAGGCGTGGAGATTCATTCGTCCGCTGCAGAAGGTAAGGATATCCCTTGGCTGCACAAGGAAACAATCACTCTCACTTGCTACTAGGGCGAGATACTAGTTCTGAGGATGGATACTAGGAAGATCAGATTTGCAACGTCTCTTCGGTAGTCTTAGACAACATGAATGTGGACGGTTGAGTGTACGTGATTCCTAATCCTGGTGTGGATCTTCGCAGCGAAAAAAGGAAGTTAGGGCTGCTGCACTTACCATTCTTGGAGGTGGAAGCTGATGTACGTGGTGTGGGTGGGCTTCGACACTGCTGGCCTAGACGGGCTAATCTTCATGAGGAGGGTCTATGTCCAAAGCAGAAGAAGAGTTATTGGCTGAGACAAGAAGGGAAAGTGGGCTAGAATAAGAGGGAAAAATAAAAGTGAGCTGAGAACTTGTCAAGGCCTTGTCATGACCTTGTCAGGAACTTGTCAAAAGAGTGTCATGGTCTTGTCGTAGATATACACATTAGGGTTTGCATGCTTAGGGTTTGTTAAAACATTCATTATTTTATGTAAGTTTATACTTCCATAAAATGATAGGATTTGTGAAAGTAATTAACACTAGGTATCATATACCAAGATCCACGGGTCAAAATTTGGCTTGACTCGAAAATAATCGGAACTAAAATTTTGGATGTTACAGGATCAGGCACAAATCTGTCCCTCAACACTCATCTCAGCAACTCAACAACTAGGCTCTTACATGAAAAACCTCACCAAAATTGCACAATTTAGGTACAAACCGGTCCGGTCTAAAATATTCAAAATTGCACAATTTAGGTACAAACTGGTCCAACCCGGAACCGGCTCGGTCTGGACCGGACAATAACGGTCCGGTCCCGATCTACGGTCCAGGATGTCATCAATTTACGGTCCACCGGTCCAGACCGTATGCATAACCCTAATCATATCCCATGATTGAAGGAGAAGGTTAATGATTACTTCTATATTTCACGGTTATTGATATTAATGAACATTTTAATTAGGCAAAATATTAAAAATAAATAGGAGAGAGAAAGATGACAAATTAGGTAGGATATTTACTTCCATATTTAACGGTTATTGATATTAATTGACATCTTTAATTAGACAAAATATTAAAAATAAATAGGAGAGAGAAAGATGACAAATTAGGTAGGATCTTTAATTTATTTTCTAATAATTTATTTCGATAAGATAGAAGGGGTTTAGTTTGTCTACATATAAACAAAAGTGTCGAGTTTATACTACATGTTACATAAACTACTTACTAAGTCAACTCATTCATCGACAATTAATGAAGACGCGTCTACTTCTGGAGGAGAGCGGAGAGGTAGGAGACGAGGTTGAGGAAGGAAGAAGACCACTTGATGATTACCATGTCAAAAACTTTATTTGTCGGATTTTGATAAAATAATTTTAATTAGTCGGACTTTCATCACTTTTCATATAAGTTCGTTATCCAACTAACATATATTAACAAAAAATAACGATCTCGGAATTTCATCATTTTTTTTAACCATGTCAAGAACTTTATACGTTCGTTATCCGACTAACATAAATTAGCAAAAAAATGTTTTTTTCCATGTCAAGATCACTTGATGATTACCATGTTTCGTATTTTTAATGAAAGAATTTGGTGAAGTAGGCTCTTTTTTGTGGGTTTTTGTTTTGTATAACCCTCTAATTTTTAACACTATAATTTTTTACCACTATTACTCTACTAGGGGTATATTTACTAATTGAGATTATGCTATGTGCCTACTTAATAGAATAATATTGCTAAAAGGCCTATTTAATGATATTGACCATTTTTAATTAGGCGGAGTTTAACCATTTTCAAAAAATTTCATATTTACCGAAAATGTATATATCATAATCTACGAAACGTGAGTTTGAGCTCGATTTTAAATTTAAAAAACAAAGTAGAGAAGATTACATTATTATTACTACGTAATTAAAAAAATACAAAACAAAAACGATATACATAACTCCCAGTTTTAAAATGCGAGTTATAAATTTATTTAAAAAAAACACTGCAGGTCACCTATTATTAAAAAAAACTGAAACTCGTTGTTTGAAACTTTTTGGTTATTCATTATAACTCGCAGTTTCAAATGACGGATTTACTCCGAACCGAAATGTCTTCCTATTCTCATAAAATGTTTCATTCTGTACTAATATAAGAAATTCTTTTACTTTCTTATTATTTAAAAAAAATCCATTCTTCTTTCAAAAAAAAAATCCACTCTTCTGATGCCCTACTTTCTAAGTAATTCTATCAAATCTTGTCGATATCTATAATGTTTAAAATAGCAATAAGTAGTTCATATCAAAATTCTTTGTTATTTTGCTTAATTTGATGCCATTTATCTTAGTTGATGGAACCCTTCATGATTTATAAATTACATTTGTTTTTATAGTGATTAAATGTACGATATATAACACGTGGGAGTATATACAAATAATCTTACATATCAGTATTGTAACTGATGAAACGCATGACAAATCAATATATTCAAGATGGTAAATTATAAATTTATAGTTGAATTGTATTCTTGCTTAATTGAAAGACATGTAAGTTAAACTTCGTTTGAAAACGAGTAGTTTATCGCAGTTGAAGTTTATTGATAATTGAAACTTATCGAGTATCTGATTAAACAAAATTTTTTATTGAAAGAATTGGGTAAAATAGACTCTTTTTTATAGACATTTGTTTTTAGACCTCTCTAATTTTATCTATATATAATTTACCTAAATAAAAAGAATTAGGTTAATAGGGGTATATTTACAAAATGAGTTTATTCTATGAGTATTTTTAATAGAGTAATAGTGGTAAAAGGCCTAGTTAGTCATTTTATCTTTTTTATTTATGAATTTGATGGTATTTAAGAGAACGAAATTGATCAAAATATGAGGATAAATTTACCAAAAGAAATTTACATTGTATTTAAATATGAATTTTGTATAGTTATATTGTGATACATCATTCTAGAAAATATGATCATCTTTAAAAGTTTGGATTTTCGAACACCTATTTTATGATACAATCAATTATTTTCTAGTAAATTTAATTTAATATAACATTTATTTTATAAATCATCAACATATTCTCTCTAAAATTTTGACTAAGAGATATTAAAATTAAATTTTTTAATTATATATCTAGGTACGGTATATTAAATTTTAGTTTTATCGTAACCTTTTACATTAAATAAAAAATAACTAAATAAATATAACAATATTAAATAATATTTTTTGTTAAAAAACCAATCTTATTTACCTATCGATAAATAATATGTTACCATAACTTTTAAACTATAATAAAATTTAACCAAATTAATATATGAAAATATTAAAAATAAGAACATTTATTAATATAGATAATTTTATTTTTAAAAATTTTATATAATAAAATTTAACTAAATAAATATAGTTATATTAAACAAGAACATTTATTAGACAATTTCTTTATTTCACCTATGGATATTTTTTTTAATAATTATGCATTTAACAAAAAATATATATTCCGATAAATTCGACTATGTGGAGCTATAAATAGTCATTACTTCTACCCTTATATCATCACCAAGAAAAATATTGAAAAGATTATTTGGCATTCTAACAATACTCATACTTAGGTAAGGGAGAATGGCAGCTGAGTTTCTCGTTCATGTAGCTATCTCCTTTGTCATGATTTTTTTCACTGCATATGCATCCGATCCTAATATGCTTCAAGACTTTTGCGTCACTGCTAACGATCCCAACCATACGAGTAAGTAACTACATATCGATTGAGTTTATTCTATCATTCTAGCTAAGCTTTTTGATATTGTATGACATTTTATTAACTCTATCAACCATATTGTACAAATGAAGCCGTATTTGTGAATGGGTTTGTGTGCAAAAACCCAAGTGAAGTAACATCGGATGACTTCGTCTTTAGGGGTATAAATGAAACCGTATTCAACGATGACCAACTAGGGTTGAGGGGAACCTTAGTGGGCGCATCAAATCTCCCGGGGCTAAATACAATGGGAATCTCAGTGACTCGACTTGAATACGCACCAAACGGTGGTCTATCACCTCCGCACTTCCACCCACGATCCTCGGAGATCCTAACGGTGCTCGAGGGAACCCTCCATGCAGGGTTTGTAACTGGTGTCAACAAGCTCTACTCCAAGATTCTCAACCAAAATGATGTGTTCGTCTTTCCTCAAGGGCTCGTTCACTTCCACTCCAACATAGGGAAGACTAAAGCCGTCTCGTTTTTGGCACTCGGTTCCCAAAATCCTGGAGTTGGACCCCTTGTTGATAAGTTATTCGGGACTGATCCACCCATTTCCGTTGATGTTCTTTCCAAGGCCTTTCAACTCGATCCAAAGATTGTTGAAGACCTCCAATCTAAGAGTTATGAGCACTATTTGCCTAATTGACTTGTACATCTAGTTGCAATAAAATAAGCATACTACTTACCTACGAGGTTAACCGTAGTACAAATAAATGTATGCATGCTTGAGCTATGGAGCTCAAAAGTTATCAGAATGGTTATTTTACGAATTTCATTATACTACCCGCCTTGATTATAAATATATAGAGATAGAATCAAGTAGTAATTTTTCTTACGGTATAGAGTAGAAACTTTTCGCAGTCAAACGATCTAAAAAAATGAATTTTCCATGATGGAAGGACCATAAGTCTCTCTCATCCTCCCACCCACCTTATTACCAATTTGCTAAGTTTGAACTTTTTAGTTTTCATTTTATACACCACTATAGAGGTTGGTTACTTGTTTCGAAGGTGATAATGGTCGTTAGCAATGGCTATCAACCGTAATGACCGGTACATGACCGTAATATATTACGGTCATATACCGGTCATGTAACGACCGTTACAGTCGTGTAACGGTCGCTAAATGAAGAAAAAATTGTATGTAACGACTGTTACACGATTTCGACGACTGAATACAGGCATTAAACAACATCAAAAACTTTTTTTATACCAACATTAATATTTCAACTATAATTGGTTTTATTATCTTTCCAAATTTAAAATTCTATTTAGAGATAAAGAATCTCGGTTACTATTCAATGTATCTCACCCATGAATACTTAAGTTGTCCTAAATCATGTATGTTCATTTTTTAATCTTATGGATGTTAAAGGGAGAGATACATGCGTGCTACAATAAAAAAAATACATAAACACACAGAATTGAAGAGAGAATATGCAGCAACGTACATAATATAGAACATCACAAACAACAGTTTATGTGGAGTTCGAGTTATGTGTTTAAATTAATGCATAAGCACACATAATTCATAACATGTACACAAATTACTTCTCTAACATAAGTCGAATACAACATATACATAACAAACACCACTGTCAGCAACAAATCGAATCAGTTATACACTACATAAACGTATATTTACAGCAAACCCCAAAAATAATGTGTAAATAAATTAATAACAGTTCACAATCATACTGGCATACACAACATTCAACACAAAATTACAATTAACTACTTACTTGGAACACGAATTGCAGTTTCAATGCGAAAAAAACAATTTTGACGATGATAACTGGGACACCGTTTTCTTTGTGATTGAATGGACTTATGTATGCTAGATCTTCAACGACAAACCACCATTGAATCAATTGACAAGGATTTCAGAGAACGATGTAGAACGACAGAGCAGAGGAACTGCATTTTCTTATTTCCGGAAAAAAGGATGAGGATATCATATCTAGGGCTGTGCAAAATCGGACCGGACCGGAAAACCGGACCGGAAACCGGACCAGACTGGAAAGCCAAACCGGAATTTACGGTCCGGTCTACGGTCCGGGTTTTTCTTGTAAAATCCGGAAAATTTTATTCCGTCTATTTCTATTATAAACCTGATCTCGATCCGTTGATGCATATCCGTCCACTTAGTTAGACATATTATTATAGGATTTATCATTTTATGTAGATTCCTTCACATAAAATGATAGAATCTTTTAAATAGTTATCATTTTATGTAACTTACTTCCGCATAAAATGATAGAATTCTTAACCGATCCTAAACTATAACAAACTCCGTATCCGTCTAGTCCGTATATTCATGGGTCGGGATCTTGTCCAACTCAGAAACTCGCCAGTTTAAGGAGCTTGTCCACAGCCAGTTTCAGCCCATCTATTACTTCATATTTCAGCCAACGGATCCAGCCCTGCTAGCCCAGCTCGAGCAGCCCACAACTCGCCTCTGCAGCGCCAGCTAGCCCAGCTCGAGCAGCCCACAGCTCGCCTCTGCAGCTCCAGCAGCCCACTGCTTGCCTTGGCCGCAGCATCAGCTTCAGCCCAACAGCAGCAGCCCGCCAGCGCCAGCCCACGCCTACTCCAGCCCAGGAAAGAGCAGCTCTTTACCTTCTGCATACCCTCGACAATTTAAGCCAGCTGGAAGAATGAGCTGCAGAAATTAATTGGCCATAAATTTCCGCATAACTGCTGTGTTAATAAGGTAAGGGATCCGTAACTGCCCTAATTCCACGCCAGATTGCATCTTCTGATCTCCTTCCTTATGCGTTGCACACACTCCATCCGTCCAGATTCATTAGTACACCTCGCCTCTTCTGATTTTTTCCTTGCTTGTGAACGTCGTCTTCCACACTTACCAACCGTCCCTTGCAGCCATCAACGTCCGACGCAGCCTTCTCTGGATCGGACTGAACTCGGTCTTCTTCTGTCTATTCCGGTAAGGATCCATATACCTATTCATCTTCATCTCTTTAATTGGTCGATCATGAGGACTCACATCTCCGTACCTATGATGACAACCTTCATCTCGATCACTCCGTAACAGTAGTGAGGCTGGGAAGAGTTTCCAATCACTGCAGCAGTAGAGCCAAGCCGAACCATCACTTTCCTCCTCCTGATCTGTCACGCCGAGGAAGCCGGAGGGACAGCGGGAACGTCTGAAGGCGCCTCAGTCCAGCAGCTGTGGAAAGGGTGAGCCATCTCTTTTCTGCAGTCCAATTCTTGCCCTCTAGATATTATAATTGTATAGATGATATATGTTTTCGGTTTCGTTATGAACGGAGATCAAACCAAGGAAATAGAGGGATAGTAAGCGAGTTTGTTGAAGTCTCCTGTAGGCCCAATTGATGATAACTGGATGATAATGAGAGTAGTTTAGACTGCCCTAGAAATAGAAGTGAAAAACTCATTTTAGAACTCAGCTTGGTAAGTGAGTAATGGTCGATGTTGAGGATTAATGTTTGAGCGTTTGGATAAAGATCCACCGTTGAATTTTGGATATGTTGTAGACGGTTATACGTAGTATAGGGTATAAAAATTTGAGAAGAAATGAACGGTCGGATTAGAAGTTATAGACTTCCGAAGTTGGGTAGTTGAGCAGTTTTGTAAACCTTAGAATTTTGGCTAAGTATAGAATTTGTAAAGGAAGTAATCAACTTTAGGAATTTTTATAAAACTGTGGAATGAACAGTTTGGAGAAATTCTTTCTCCTAAAGTTAGATAGGACATCATAGATAATCTAGGGATTTAAGTCGGAATTTTTATAAGCGGTTACGAATTTTATATTTGGAATCGAAGTTAGACCTTTACGATCTTCCGGAAAATAGAAACATAGGAAAAATGTTAGCTTGGAACCAAACGAAGCTTTGGGAGTTAGAATATGATTTAGAATCTCAAATAGGAGTTCAGACATGAATTTTAGAATTTTCGGGAATTTCGGGACCAAGGGTAAAATGGTCATTTTACCCTAAATTAATACTGTAACTAGTTATATCTTACTACATTATTCTATCTTAGAAGTATTAGACTTCTAATTACGTGGGAGTGTGCTAATGCACTTATCACCTTTGACAGGCAACTGAGTTGCTACAGTTTACACAGCGAGTTTGGTATACAGAGAGTCGAGCTTTATACCAGGTAATGTAACACCCCGAATTCTCAGAACTCGGGACATTACTGGTTAGGACCTCACAATGGGTCCCGACCTCAGTTTGACAACAATATTACTAGGATCTTGCAACAAGACACAAATAAGAAAAACCGAAATTCATAAAATGTATTTGTAAAAGGATGAATGCAACAAGTCTAACAGCCTATCGTACTTAAACAACGGAAAAGACTAACTGTCTTAACAAAAGGGAAAGACAACAAAGCAACAACCCAAACCCCCACTCTAAAGAGTACGGAGACCCGGCTGACCACTACTTCCGGATCACTCAGCTGCTGTTCTAATCTGCAGTAAAACTAAAAACACAACAAAACAACCATTAGCTAGTTATCTAAACATTAGGAGAATAATAATAGCACACACACACATAAAATAATAAACACTCATCATGCTTTCAAACAACCATTTATTATCTTCATTTAAGTCATTCACTCTAATGATACTTATTTTGTGACACGAGGGATTCCCAAACCTCGCCTCCGCCCCCGTGTACCCATAAGGAGTGGATCCGATGCATCTCACCGTGTACCTGTATGGTCTGGGTATAGAGAACCTCCCAGTCTCCTGGCAGAGCTGGGCAGTGATTTTCTTCATTTGTGGTTTATGGGCCTACCACGCTTTTGGTGTAACACCCATTAGTCACAATGGCGTCTTTCTAAGGGTCAACATGATTTACCCAACTCCCGCCTATACTTCTCTTCTACTACTAACAAGATCCTCCTCAAACAGATCATTACTCTCTTACTCACCCGTAGACTGTTCTTAACCAACTAGTAAGCAACCTCTAACCGATTCTCTCTATATCTTTAGATCACCCCAGAAAGTTGTCGTTGCCTACTTGGGGATTCCTCCAAGTCATCGGTAAAGTTATCTCTTAAATTCGCAGTCACTAATATCTCTTCTTAACGGTACTTGTTCGTCAATACCAATCAACACTTATACGTCCTCAGTTGATGTCAGTCACTCTATAATTGACTTATCTCAATATTCCGGACCTGCTCTTCTCATACCTATATTGGCGTTAAATTCTTGGTGAGCATCATCTGCTCGATTAATCCTTTCATGCTTCACTAATTCGTTTTCTATTCCACACTTCTATTTCCTTAGGCTAACTCTACTTCTCGAGCTCAACTGGGTCATTCATCTTGACCTAAAGGGTCATTCCAAGTCTTCAACGATAGCTGGTAAGTGTCGTTGTAGTTTTGATGATTTTAGTTATCATCCCCTTGCAGTACCCCTTGCACGGACCGTCGGTTTTGATGACTTAGGTCCCGTGATAATTGGGGTTACCTTGGACTTTCGAGTCCGCCAAGGCCATCCTTATATATACATTCCTTCGCTGGTGTTACCGGTAATATTGCCTTCATGATACTCCGTTGTTTTCCGCTACAGGGCTTCAACTCTTTGATACCGATATTGCGATTTCTTTCAAATTCCTATATTTTTGAGGAGGTTAAAACCTCTCAACACTTGTAAAGTCTACATTTGCATCTACACTCCATTGTAGGTATCCCTTCCATGCACCTTAAACCCTCATATCCGGGTCGACATTTTATCTCTTTTGGCCTTACAAGCTTGTCTTGTGAACTCTTCTACTAGGTCACTCGTCTTATACATTTTTCTTCTCTGCATCGGTCTCTAACTGTCTGTTGATCATTACTACCCATTCTGTGTTGGAACTTCAGTTGCTTTGTACTCTTGCATAGATTTCCTAAGGACATCCTCATCTCAAAACTTTATTTAAAATTTATCATAACCTGCAATTTTGATACCTGTCTTTCCTTCTCACTAGATAAGTTATACACTTGGTTTACACTAAATCAATCATAGTGTCATCAGTCCGTTGGTATGATTGTTATTAAACATCCAATGGTACCATTTGTATACAACACATTAGGTGCATATGATTTTCCCACCAATCAAATTTCTCACATCGCATTTATTATGTCTTCCTTATACTCATGTCGCTTTACCTTCTTTGATATTTACACCTCGTAACATAGTTAAATCCCTTTGAGTTTTCTCGTACACACTTTACAACTGCGTTGGTTGATCTTATTACTTTCCTCAACTCTTAGGTCATCAGTCCAGCTGAATTTTCCATGGAGTACCTCCATTTCTCCTTAAATAACAGTCTTTAGTCCTTTCGGTAACCATCTTATTGGTGTGATACCGGATCCATATAACAACCTTTAGTCTTTCACTTTTACTCCTTCTCATGTCTGTTTTAGTCGACCTGTAGATTCTATCTGCAATCACCTCACACTCAATCACATATTTCACCAAGGCTTTATATCATACTCCTTATGTTTGTGCCGCCTCGGAATTTCCAATAATTCTGTGTCACATCTTAAATCACAAGGGTTTTCCCTGTCAATCTAAACAGTCTGACCCTACTTTTTCTCAAAGGAGCACCATCAGTCTTACTTGTGTGGAATGCTAAGACATAGGACATGTTTGCAATCATCTACTTCCTCTTAATCTTCTAGTTCTTCTTATAGGGATCCCTTCATTCTAACTCTGATATGTATCTTTCGTAGTCAGTAGTAAGTAACTACTTCCAACAATTCCCTTTTCACCATTACTATCATCAAGGGTCATTACCGATCGTCAAGAGCTGCTCTTAAATTTCTTTATTAGAGTTATCATATTGGACTCATTTAACGTTACCATCCAGGCTACTAGTACTTGTATTGATTTAACTTCACCATTTTCGTCGTGGATCTCCGAAAGAAATTCACTAGATGTCGATAAAATTCTTTTATAACCTTGTGGTTATTCTTCTTATCGGTTAACTAACCATCACTAGTTAACCCGCACATGTAACTTTTAAGTTGTCCAAGTAGGATGTAGTTGACCTTCTACAACATCATAGACTTATTTTTCTTCTATCTCTTTTGAGGCTTGATATACTTGGTGAAATATATCTCCTCCAGTCTCTCTGTTTATTCTTCTTTAGCTCCTCCTACAATCTACACTTTTGTAAGATTGTTATACTCTTACGAGTCCAGTTGTATCATTCTTCTTCCTTGGGTGTTGCTTGTAATGCTGCCTTTACAGAAGCTGGTTATTGTTGTATACCGGTCTATGTCGGAATTCTCCTGTTTCTACGAGATCACTCCACTTCAACGTTGGTGAAATCCACCTTTCCCTTTCTAGCAATGCGTAAGCTTCCAAGTTGCAGCTCTTTAATTCTTTCTATTTGGATGAATAATGTATCTCGTGTTGACTTCCATACTTTTGACTGTCTCGGTTATCAATCTGGATTGTGGTGGCAATTAGCTTGTTGAGAGTGATCATATTTCGCCTTGCTTTTGGCATCAACTTTCACTTCCTAGTCTGTCAGTGAGCTTAAATTTAATGTCCCTTTTCTTGATCGCTACTATATCTCCCTTTTGACTTTCATGTCCATGGCAAATTTTTCGACGTCATCCTCTTTGTTTGTGAAGTCACTTTACACAACTTGAAAGAGCCTCTCCGTTGTCTTTCTCAATTCCCTAGTTGGCGATCATCACTTGCTTCTCCGGAACTACTCTCTTGTATATCCTTCATTTGATCCCGTTGAGTTGATTCGGGATTCTCTTCTTGTCATCGTAATTGGTGTTGTCTTTGAGTATTCACTTTTCCGTCTCGACGTTCCTCAACAAGCTCGAAGGAGTTGTCCGACGTTCGTCTACCCAAATGCACATAAGATGTGCATACTAATCTTCACGTTGAAACCCTTCAAAAACTACTTAGATGTGTCCAAGAGGTGAGAAACTCATTATGTTATCTCCGTTAAGGACATAACATAACTACAATTTCTACTAATCTTCGGCATATACCTATCTATATAACATATCTTTATAAACAAGCTAAAAGTCCAACTACAGTAAAACCTAAAGTCCATACTAAGCAAACTGAGATCCGCGGTAGTAGTGGTGGTCAGCCGTACTTTTCTATTCCCAACCAGACTATGCATGCATTTAAAAACCAAAATTCTCTTTTTAAAACTCAGACCCTTTTTCGGGTTCTGCTTAATACTTATTCGGTCTTTCAGAAGATTTCAAGTGCCATTGTTGCCAACCTAGAGCTCTGATACCATGTTGTAACACCCCGAATTCTCAGAACTCGGGACATTACTGGTTAGGACCTCACAATGGGTCCCGACCTCAGTTTGACAATAATATTACTAGGATCTTGCAACAAGACACAAATAAGAAAAACCGAAATTCATAAAATATATTTGTAAAAGGATGAATGCAACAAGTCTAACAGCCTATCGTACTTAAACAACGGAAAAGACTAACTGTCTTACCAAAAGGGAAAGACAACAAAGCAACAACCCAAACCCCCACTCTAAAGAGTACGGAGACCCGGTTGACCACTACTTCCGGATCACTCAGGTGCTGTTCTAACCTGCAATAAAACTAAAAACACAACAAAACAACCATTAGCTAGTTATCTAAACATTAGGAGAATAATAATAGCACACACACACATAAAATAATAAACACTAATCATGCTTTCAAACAACCATTTATTATCTTCATTTAAGTCATTCACTCTAATGATACTTATATTGTGACACGAGGGATTCCCAAATCTCGCCTCCGCCCCCGTGTACCCATCAGGAGTGGATCCGATGCATCTCACCGTGTACCTGTATGGTCTGGGTATAGAGAACCTCCCAGTCTCCTGGCAGAGCTGGGCAGTGATGTCACGGCCTGTTATACATACACTTGGGCCTTAAACCATAATAATCACGGTCGTCCTAACAAGTTGTTATTTATTATAACACACATTGTACACACACAACCATCATCATCCAACTAATATCCAGAAACCAGCTAAGTAAGTCGCAAAGACTTACCTGAATCACACCACAACTCTCAAAATCTCAACTCGGTCTGCAACCGTAGAAACTCAAACGCCTGTCATACAAGGCACGTGGATCAAAATTACATCCCATATTCTTAGAAGTCCTAAACTTCTAAGACGTACAATCTCATGAAGAGAACTTACTACAAATGTTTCTTAGGTGTAATGACCATTTTACCCTTGATCTCGAATTTCCGAAAAAGTCTATTATTTAGTTCTAATATTTTCTTTTAGAACTCGTTTCCTCTAATCTGGTTCTCAAGGTTAGCTTACTAAAGGTTATGAGATTAAATCTCAAACACTCGTCAAGAAAACGACATCATTCCTTCCCGGTTATTATTCTATTCTTATACATGTATGTATACTTACATACATACCTTAACCTTCCCCCTCTACCCATGTATTTATATATCTACTCGGTACACTCATATATATGTCTACATATATTCATATCACCCATCTCGTACTTATATATATATACCTATATATATACCCCGTTCTATACCTCTATAAATGTACGTCTATGTACTGCACTGATGCATATATAAATATATCTACTCGTATCCTCCATTTCCGTCATCCATATGTATACATATACGTACCCTACACCCAAACATATAAACATACATACCCAAATCTCCAATCTATTCGTGTATATATATATATATATACACACACGTACACACTCACATTCTTAAATCCATTATATATATATACACACACACTCACATTCATAAATCCATTATATATATATACACACACTCACATTCTTAAATTCCATTTATATGTATACACATAAAATATACTACCTATACTACACTGATATTTATACCAGTACAATCATCAAACCATTTCTACATCTATAAACTTATATACGTATACAACATTACACTTGAAGGGGGTACTCACCCACCAGACTTGGTCTCGTCACTGTAGGATTTATGACCGGTCCAAAGTCGATCAGAGCGGCTCAGCACAAACTCTGGCGAGCCTGCATAGCACCAGCCACCCGGGGATCGACAAGGTACAACAGCCGGTTAGAACTGCAGCGGTTTGGTGATTAAAAGAAAGAGGCGGGTGGTCGGGTCGGCTTACCGGAGTTGTATACGGAACTTCGATGATGGCTGCAGGCTAGCGGTACTCCGAATGACGAGACGAGACTTCGTCTTGCCGGCTGGTTGAGTCGCGAAGGGTAACCGACACCCAGTTCCTGGTTTGGGGCTGCGGTTCGTCCGGAACGCGGTCGGCAGGAGGGCGGCGAGGAGAGGAGGTACACTAGCCCTACGGTTACAGTCCGCTGTGGCACTCCGACGAGACTGGCGGTGCAAAGACAGACCAGTAGGAGGGCGTCTCTCTCTAGCGGTTCGGGTCGCTAAAGTCGGCTCTGGCGCAAGGCCGCTATCTTCTCTTCCCTGCGTGCAGTCCCGGTGGAGGCGAGCGGCGTTCCCAAGCAGTGTGCTCGTCCCGGCGGTGGTGGCGGCTAAGCAGAAAGGTCCGGCGGCAGCGATTGTTGCTGGTGTTCCATTGTTTTGCGAGAGGAAGCAGCAGATGCGGCACTCAGGAGGTTAGGAGGATAGTTAGGTTAAGTGGAAATTAGGGTTAGGATTTAATTATGAGCTGGGCTAATAATTGGGCCTCGTAGTGGCCCGCATCCGGCCTGCTTTCTTATTAGAACGGAATAGGAACTCGTTACTCGCTCGGATTATGGTTAGGTACGGGAAGTTATATAATACGGAATTAAATTCCGTATTATATAAGTTATTATTATTTTTATTTTAGGTGCGTACTTTATTTCCGATTACAAGGTTTCGTCATTTTATGTGAATTAATGTCACATAAAATGATAAAAATAACACTCGTTTTATTTTACTTTTAATTTATGTATTTATTTATTTAAGATTGGCGTTTCGGAAAACGGTTAAATTCAGGTTTAACGGAGTTCAAAAAATTCCGGTTATTAAAGGTAAGTCCTTTGGGCTTACTTAGCTGACTTCTAAATATGAGCATGAATGATGATAGTGGTGTGTGATTGAAATGTTTAGAGAGATAGGTTGTGATATATAATTACCGACCTATACTTGGCCTAAGAGTAACGGGCGGTGGCATTCTGCTCATTTAGCTTGCGAGCGCTGGGGGTTTCTTTAGGGACTAGTCCATACTCGGTTTGTAGTGATGCTACCGGCGGAGGTCAGCTAGACCTACACCCAGTTGGATAAGGAACGGAGGCGAGAGCTGTTAATAGCTCTCGTGCCACAACTTAAATTGAATAACGTGAATCACTTAAATAATAGATAATAAACGGTTGAGTGCCAGCATGATGGTTGTTTATTTTTGTTTCTGCTTGTGTTTGTGCTGTTGTCATTCTACTTATATTTGGATAGTTAGCTAACGGTTGATATGTTGTGTAGATTTGCCACAGGTTAGAGCAGATGCCGAGTGATCCAGACGGTAGTGGTCAGCCGGGGTTTCGTACTTTAGGATGTTTTACAGTTTCTTCATTTGTGGGATTTACAGTTGGACCTTGTTTCCTTTCGTTCTTTTCGTACTTTGTTATATTACGTTTTCCGGCTGTTAGTTGATCTGGTCACATTCATACATTGTTAAGAACTATTTTATGATTTCTGGTTTTCCTTATTTGTGCCTTGTTGTAAGATCTTGTTAAGTTGTTGTCAAACTAAGGTCGGGACGCACTGTGCGGTCCTAACCAGTAACTCCCTAAGTTGTAAAATTTGGGGTGTTACAACATGGTATCAGAGCTCTAGGTTGGCAATAATGGCACTTGAAATCTTCTAAAAAGGTCATATAAGTAAATAAACAGAACCCGAAAGGAGTCTGCGTTTTCCAAAGAAGATTTTGGCTTTAAAATGCATACAGAGTCGGGTTGGGATAGAAAGTACGGATGACCACCACTACCTATGCGGATCTCGGTACTCTTAGCATTATTATTATAGACTTTTACTGTTATGATAGATTAGTTAGATTATAACTGTAGTTGTTACCGTTCGTGTAGATGGCACGTACTAGGGCTGCACAAGTGACTGGCCGAGGTAGGGGTCGTCCCCCCCCCCCTTCCCCCAGTCAGGCAAGATCGAGCTGATAGCACCCCTGCTGTTAGAGGGCGTGGTCGTGGGGGTAGACCTCCACTAGGGAGAGGTTGAGGACGAGTTCCTCGAGAGGACCCACCTGTAGCAAGCATACCAGAGGCTGCTGTAGAAGAGGTAGCGGAGAGTGTAGGCCCCGAGGTCAGGCCTGAGATCGCCGCTAGGTCTGGAGCGCAAGGAGCACGTTCTACTGAGTCAGGACGTGTTTCTATTGGAGCATCGGAGTATAGGGAGTACAGAGCCTACGTTGAGCGCATGGAGGAAGATGCCAGAGTTGAGAGGCTTACCCAGGTACCACCGGTGGTACCGGCTAGGTCAGCTCAGGTGACACAGGGAGTGTCTCAGGTGCCGACTGTATCTGAGAGGAGGGCTAATGCTGATAGAGCGCCTACTGGGTCTAGAGCACCGAGACCGGATGAGTGGTTGAAGGCTTTCAACTCTCAGAAGGTTCCTTCATTCAGTGGAGAAATAGGGCTAGAGGTGGAGCACTGGATAGGGAAGATAGAGACTGCTTTGGAGGCAATACGTTGCCCCGAGGATCGACAGGTAGATTTGGTGCAGACCTGTTTCACAGATGATGCCCATTCATGGTGGCGTACCATTCGTAGCCGAGTCACCAGCTGGGAGCAGATGAGAAACATTGTTAGGGATAGGTATTGTCCAGTTTCGCTGAGGAGAGAGAGATTCCAGGATTTCATTGAGGCGGGATTTGAGGATATCCCGATTGCTGCAGCCATAAAGAAGTTTCAAAAAGAGTTGACCTTACTTGGACCATCTGCACCTCCAGAAGAGCAGCATGTGTACCTTTTCTCTAGGAGATTGAGAGAGAGTACCCGATCCTATCTGGCTGGATTCCGCTGTGAGACTTTGTCTGATTATCAGGATAGGGCCTTTGCTTATGAGAGAGATAGGCCAGCTTCGAGGAAAGCAGCTCAGTCTAGTGGGCCGGATAAGCGGCAGAGGACAGGACATGCTAGTAGTAGTGCAGCAGTAGCAGGTTATGGTCGAGGACAGACTCAGGGGAGGTCCAGCTACCACTCTACAGTTCAGACTCCTAGTAGAGATCGACAGTGCTTTAACTGTGGTAGCCGTGATCACATTAAGACAGATTGCCAGAAACCACCTATCACTTGCTTCACTTGTGGGAAGCCGGGACACAGAGCTATTTTCTGCCGTCAGGGTAGGGGCCCTTCTCAGCAGGGATCTTCTCCTGCAGGTGCTGAGAAGAGTGTATAGAGACCTCCTCAGTACCGAGCACCGAGTCAGCAGCAGCAACAGTACCGGGCCCCAGGGCATCCTGCTTCATACAGTACGGCACAGGGATCAGGTCGTGGCAGAGGACGTGGTAGTACCACTGACACCAGAGGAGGACCATCGAGAGTGTTCGAGTTGAGGAGCACTGAGCAGCCTGCAGCACCTGCGACCACAGGTACTATTTGGATCCATGACTTACCTGTGCGAGTTTTATTTGATACGGGTGCTACGCACTCCTTTATATCAGATGCATGTGTAGACAGGTTGTCCTTAGCTACAGTAGAGGGTGTACCTTTTGTGGTTGGGTTACCAGATGGGGGCAAGGTTAGAGGATCCCGAGAGATTTATGACTGCCCTATTCATCTGGGAGGCCGGATTTGGTTAGTAGATTTTCTAGTTATGCCCTTAGCCCATAAGGACGTGATATTGGGGATGGATTGGATGACTAGACATGGAGCAGTCTTGGATATTGGTAGGAGGACTGTGACTGTCGCCACTGAGGAGGGTCACAGAGTGATATTCCGAGGTTGGGACCTAGGAAAGTTCGGCACAGTTATCAGTGCAGTGAGAGCAGCCAGATTGATAGCACAGGGTTGCGAGGCCTTCTGGTGCTATACCATGAAGGAGCGTAAGAGCCCGACAGTAGAGGAGATACCAGTTGCATGCGAGTTTGCAGAGGTATTCAGTGACGACTTACCAGGGCTACCTCCACAGAGGAGTGTTGACTTTAGCATCGAGTTAGAGCCGGGCACGAGACCGATCTCGAAGGCCCCGTATCGCATGGCCCCGATAGAGCTGCTTGAGCTGAAGAAGCAGTTAGAGGAGTTAGCAGAGAAGGGCTTCATACGCCCTAGTGTTTCTCCCTGGGGCGCACCAGTGTTATTTGTGAGGAAGAAGGATGGATCGATGAGACTGTGTATCGACTACCGGGAGTTGAACAAGGTCACCATCAAGAATAAGTATCCACTGCCTCGCATAGATGATCTGCTGGACCAGCTACATGGAGCGTCAGTATTCTCGAGGATAGATTTGAGGTCGGGTTATCACCAGCTGAGGGTGAGAGACCAGGACATACCTAAGACGGCATTTCAGACTAGGTATGGCCACTATGAGTTTGTAGTGATGCCATTCGGGCTCACTAATGCGCCAGCAGTATTTATGGAGTTGATGAATGGGATTTTCATCGACTTCTTAGACCAGTTTATAGTGGCCTTCATTGACGACATTCTGGTTTACTCTAGAAGTCGAGAGGAGCATGCCGGACACTTGAGGACAGTGTTACAGATTCTACAGGATAGCCAGCTATATGCTAAGCTATCCAAGTGTGAGTTCTGGATGTCAGAGGTGGCTTTCCTAGGCCATGTAGTGACTGCTGAGGGGATTAAGGTCGACCCGGCAAAGATTGAGTCAGTGTCCTCTTGGCAACCTCCGAAGAATGTTAAGGAGGTTCGCAGCTTCCTTGGATTGGCAGGTTATTACCGTCGGTTTGTAGAAGGGTTTTCCCTGATCGCCCGACCACTTACTTCTCTCCAAAGGAAGACTACTCGGTTCGTCTGGTCTGAGCCGTGTCAGCAGAGTTTTGAGGAGTTGAAGAGGACATTGACGTCTGCTCCGATCTTAGCACAACCTAAAGGTACAGAGGACTTTGTAGTGTACAGTGACGCATCCAAGCTGGGCTTGGGGTGTGTCTTGATGCAGAGGGGTAAGGTCATAGCGTATGCGTCTCGACAGTTGAAGACGTATGAGGAGAACTACCCCACTCATAACCTGGAGTTAGCTGCGGTAGTACATGCTCTTAAGATCTAGCGTCATTATCTCTATGGAGCGACCTGTCAGATCTTCACAGACCATAAGAGTCTGAAGTACATATTCACTCAGCGGGAGTTTATAACCGCCAGAGGCGGTGGCTAGAGTTGATCAAGGATTTTGACCTTGAAATTCTCTACCACCCCGGAAAGGCGAATGTAGTTGCTGACGCTTTGAGTCGGAAGACGCCTCGGGAGAAGGCGATAGCTTGGTTGACAGTACAACCACAGTTACAGAGAGAGTTAGCTTGGTTGGAGGTAGAGATCCAGTTCCCCGATACAGCTCATCAGTTAGCCACCTTAGAGTTACTTCTGACCTGTTGGGTGAGATCCGACAGAAGCAGGAGACCTGTCCGACGTTGACCCGGATCCGAGATCGGATGTCACGAGATGAGGCACCTTAGTTCACTATCGGTGCCGATGGAGTGATGAGACGGCAGGACCGTATCTGTGTGCCATCAGACAGCGAGCTGAGACAGAGGATACTAGGTGAGGCTCACGCTACCCCTTACTCCGTACATCCAGGAGCGAGTAAGATGTATAAGGACGTGAGACGTTCCTTCTAGTGGGGTGGTTTGAAGCCTGATGTGGCCTGATATGTAGCCTAGTGTGCGACCTGTCAGCAGGTCAAGATTGAGCATCGTAGATCCGGAGGAGAGCTCCACCCACTTCCAGTACCACATTGGAAGTGGGAAGATATTTCTATGGATTTTGTTACCGGATTGAGGCTCAGCAGAGGTTTTGATGCCATTTGGGTAGTGGTAGACCGTCTGACGAAGACCGCACGTTTCATTCCGATTAAGGAAACGTGGCCGGTAAGTCGTCTAGCGGAGGAGTTCACCAGACACATTGTGAGACTCCACGGAGTACCGAGGACTATCGTCTCCGACAGGGATGGACGTTTTACCTCTAGATTTTGGCAGCAGGTACATACTGCTCTGGGGACGAGTCTCCACTTTACCACTGCCTATCACCCACAGACAGACGGTCAGTCTGAGAGGACCATTCAGACCTTAGAGGACATGTTGCGGGCATGTGTGCTAGATTGGGGACAGGTATGGCCAGATCATCTCCCACTAGTAGAGTTTTCATATAATAACAGCTGGCATGCGTCTATTGGGATGGCACCTTATGAGGCTTTGTACGGACGGAGATGTCGTACGCCGTTGTGTTGGGATGAGCCTAGCAAGGCTGAAGGGGTAGTACCAGACCAGATACAGGATGACATCGCCCGGATTGCCTTAGTCCGGGAGAGGATGTTAGCAGCTCAGAGTCGTCAGAAGTCCTACGCCGACAAAAGGCGTCGACCTTTGGAGTTTAGAGTAGGTGCACAGGTGTGGTTGAGAGTGTCACCTACGAGAGGAGTTAGACGTTTCGGCATTAAGGGGAAGTTGAGTCCCCGATATGTCGGTCCATTTGAGATCTTAGAGAGAGTCGGAGAGGTTGCCTACCGACTAGCACTGCCACCGAGACTGGAAGGAGTCCACCCAGTTTTTCATGTATCTCAGCTGAGAGAGTACATACCGGATCCTAGACACGTCATCAGTCATGAGGATCTGATAGTCGAGCCAGACCACACTTTTGTGGAGTATCCAGTAGCCATCCTAGAGCGTAATATTAGGCGCCTGCGTTCTAAGGAGATACCGATGCTTAGGATTCAGTGGTCTAGACGAGGAGCCGATGAGGCTACCTGGGAGACAGAGGAGAGTATTAGACGTAACTACCCTGAGTTCTTTGCGGAGTTAACCGCTACCTCAGTACCGACGGGTTAGTACTGAGACGATACCTTATATAACTTCTGTGATTATATGTTTAAATGATTGTTTATGTTTATGTGCTTGATGACGTGAGTAATTGCCTGCTAGAATATAACTCTTGAAGGGAAATGTTTGGGGTAGATATCTTATTCTAAGTTTCGGGACGAAACTTATTTTTAAGGGGGTACTGATGTAAAATCCGGAAAATTTTATTCCGTCTATTTCTATTATAAACCTGATCTCGATCCGTTGATGCATATCCGTCCACTTAGTTAGACATATTATTATAGGATTTATCATTTTATGTAGATTCCTTCACATAAAATGATAGAATCTTTTAAATAGTTATCATTTTATGTAACTTACTTCCGCATAAAATGATAGAATTCTTAACCGATCCTAAACTATAACAAACTCCGTATCCGTCTAGTCCGTATATTCATGGGTCGGGATCTTGTCCAACTCAGAAACTCGCCAGTTTAAAGAGCTTGTCCACAACCAGTTTCAGCCCATCTATTACTTCATATTTCAGCCAACGGATCCAGCCCTGCTAGCCCAGCTCGAGCAGCCCACAGCTCGCCTCTGCAGCGCCAGCTAGCCCAGCTCGAGCAGCCCACAGCTCGCCTCTGCAGCTCCAGCAGCCCATTGCTTGCCTTGGCCGCAGCATCAGCTTCAGCCCAACAGCAGCAGCCCGCCAGCGCCAGCCCACGCCTACTCCAGCCCAGGAAAGAGCAGCTCTTTACCTTCTGCATACCCACGACAATTTAAGCCAGCTGGAAGAATGAGCTGCAGAAATTAATTGGCCATAAATTTCCGCATAACTGTTGTGTTAATAAGGTAAGGGATCCGTAACTGCCCCTAATTCCACGCCAGATTGCATCTTCTGATCTCCTTCCTTATGCGTTGCACACACTCCATCCGTCCAGATTCATCAGTACACCTCGCCTCTTCTGATTTTTTCCTTGCTTGTGAACGTCGTCTTCCACACTTACCAACCGTCCCTTGCAGCCATCAACGTCCGACGCAGCCTTCTCTGGATCGGACTGAACTCGGTCTTCTTCTGTCTATTCCGGTAAGGATCCATATACCTATTCATCTTCATCTCTTTAATTGGTCGATCATGAGGACTCACATCTCCGTACCTGTGATGACAACCTTCATCTCGATCACTCCGTAACAGTAGTGAGGCTGGGAAGAGTTTCCAATCACTGCAGCAGTAGAGCCAAGCCGAACCATCACTTTCCTCATCCTGATCTGTCACGCCGAGGAAGCCGGAGGGACAGCGGGAACGTCTGAAGGCGCCTCAGTCCAGCAGTTGTGGAAAGGGTGAGCCATCTCTTTTCTGCAGTCCAATTCTTGCCCTCTAGATATTATAATTGTATAGATGATATATGTTTTCGGTTTCGTTATGAACGGAGATCAAACCAAGGAAATAGAGGGATAGTAAGCGAGTTTGTTGAAGTCTCCTGTAGGCCCAATTGATGATAACTGGATGATAATGAGAGTAGTTTAGACTGCCCTAGAAATAGAAGTGAAAAACTCATTTTAGAACTCAGCTTGGTAAGTGAGTAATGGTCGATGTTGAGGATTAATGTTTGAGCGTTTGGATAAAGATCCACCGTTGAATTTTGGATATGTTGTAGACGGTTATACGTAGTATAGGGTATAAAAATTTGAGAAGAAATGAACGGTCGGATTAGAAGTTATAGACTTCCGAAGTTGGGTAGTTGAGCAGTTTTGTAAACCTTAGAATTTTGGCTAAGTATAGAATTTGTAAAGGAAGTAATCAACTTTAGGAATTTTTATAAAACTGTGGAATGAACAGTTTGGAGAAATTCTTTCTCCTAAAGTTAGATAGGACATCATAGATAATCTAGGGATTTAAGTCGGAATTTTTATAAGCGGTTACGAATTTTATATTTGGAATCGAAGTTAGACCTTTACGATCTTCCGGAAAATAGAAACATAGGAAAAATGTTAGCTTGGAACCAAACGAAACTTTGGGAGTTAGAATATGATTTAGAATCTCAAATAGGAGTTCAGACATGAATTTTAGAATTTTCGGGAATTTCGGGACCAAGGGTAAAATGGTCATTTTACCCTAAATTAATACTGTAACTAGTTATATCTTACTACATTATTCTATCTTAGAAGTATTAGACTTCTAATTACGTGGGAGTGTGCTAATGCACTTATCACCTTTGACAGGCAACTGAGTTGCTACAATTTACAGAGCGAGTTTGGTATACAGAGAGTCGAGCTTTATACCAGGTAAGTCCTTTGGGCTTACTTAGCTGACTTCTAAATATGAGCATGAATGATGATAGTGGTGTGTGATTGAAATGTTTAGAGAGATAGGTTGTGATATATAATTACCGACCTATACTTGGCCTAAGAGTAACGGGCGGTGGCATTCTGCTCAGTTAGCTTGCGAGCGTTGGGGGTTTCTTTAGGGACTAGTCCATACTCGGTTTGTACTGATGCTACCGGCGGAGGTCAGCTAGACCTACACCCAGTTGGATAAGGAACGGAGGCGAGAGCTGTTAATAGCTCTCGTGCCACAACTTAAATTGAATAACGTGAATCACTTAAATAATAGATAATAAATGGTTGAGTGCCAGCATGATGGTTGTTTATTTTTGTTTCTGCTTGTGTTTGTGTTGTTGTCATTCTACTTATATTTGGATAGTTAGCTAACGGTTGATATGTTGTGTAGATTTGCCACAGGTTAGAGCAGATGCCGAGTGATCCAGACGGTAGTGGTCAGCCGGGGTGTCGTACTTTAGGATGTTTTACAGTTTCTTCATTTGTGGGATTTACAGTTGGACCTTGTTTCCTTTCGTTCTTTTCGTACTTTGTTATATTACGTTTTCCGGCTGTTAGTTGATCTGGTCACATTCATACATTGTTAAGAACTATTTTATGATTTCTAGTTTTCCTTATCTGTGCCTTGTTGTAAGATCTTGTTAAGTTGTTGTCAAACTAAGGTCGGGACCCACTGTGCGGTCCTAACCAGTAACTCCCTAAGTTGTAAAATTTGGGGTGTTACATTTCTAGTCTAAATTTAATTGAAATTTGTATCAATCCGAATTTTTATTTTTATTTTAAAACTATAATAATAGATAATATAAAATCATTAAACTATAAATCATTTTGTCACAATCTAGTTCTTTTTCGGATCATATTTTAAAAATAATTTAAAAAAATACACTAACTAATTCTTTGTAACAATGTAGAAAAGAAAAAAACTATAAAAGCATGGAATATTTTGTATTCAAGTCAATCCTAATTTTAATCAGATTTCCTCGTAACATTTTCAAGTCAATCCTAATTTCAATAAGATTTTCTCGTAACATTTATAATTATGCTTTGAATTAATTTAGATTTTTTTTTAAAATCCAAAATTTAAAAATTTGGATGTCAAAATTGACATATCAAATTATGTTAAATAATATGAAAATATTTTATAATAAACGATTATAAAATTTGTATTAAGGTTAATGCAAATATTTTATAGGAAATATTGTTATATCTCATATTGTAACCAATAAGATTTAAAAGTTAGCTCAGATTTATTTTGTAAAATCTATAATCCAAACAAAATCCATTGAAATCTCTAAATTCGGTTAGGTGATACAATATTTTTTTTAATATGATGAGATGAAATTATTTTTATTGAATTAGCATGATGAGATGGAAAATATTTTAAATTTGACTTAAAAATGTTATTGAACAATGGCATAATTGTAATTAAAGTATGGCAAAATTGTAAATATTTATTCAAAAATCCTAGGTGGCATAGTTAAGGGGTTGACATGTGAACTAAAAGGGTTTTGTTTTAGTAGTATATATAGATACTTACACTACATATAAACTTTTTATGATAAAAGCTTACAAAAATTTAAATTGTGATAAATGATTTTTATATTAAATTAATAAAGTTATCTTTAAAACGTGTATGAAAAATTTTACCTATATAAACAAATTTATGTTTTTAAAATATTTTTTTTAAATTGACATTTAGAAGATTTTGCAGATTTTTTTATATGGTTTGTTGTAACTAAAAACAAATAACTACGTTATATTTTTATTTGCATACATTTTTACAATTTATTAATTTATATTAGTATTTATAAATCACTTTTTAAAATAAAATTTTAGGCTTCGAGAAACTTAACATTGACACGTGGTAAAAGAAGCTACTACTTTAATAGATATATAAAAGGGTAAAATGGTTAAGTATGCACATTTTGCATCCTTGTGTACAAAGTAGGTAGTTTTGTGTTTTCATTAACAAACTAGGCCCCTAGAGTATTAAAATAAATAATTTAATAATAACCAAAGTAAAGATCCCATGATCTTTCTCTCTCCAATTAAACAATATTTATTTTCAAAATTAATTATTGAAATTGAAGGAAATAACTATTTGAGAAACATTAGTAGCCACGATCATCCATAATTAGGATCTGTTTTGGACGAGATACGGTTCTGCATTTTCAACGAAATCATAGGACGAAGGTTATCGCCATTTTCTGGGTAAACGTTTGTGCAATTGAAAACTTCTACTGCATCGGTTTTTTGGTTTTAGCATCATCATCTATCGTAAATCGGTAAGCCTTATGTGTGTAAGTATATTTTCTGGATTTTAGAAGCTTTTTATATGCTTCAATGGCGGACGAATCATTCTTCTAAAATTAAGCGTTATATCAGAAAGTATTAATGTACATATATGATATATGAATTATTTGTAGTGTTTTAAATATGTAAGTAGATAGTTATAATCTTGAATCAAAATGGTAAGCCATATTCTGGATAAACGACGACTGTCTGTAATTGACGGTATCATGTTGAAGAAAGTAAATTGTGTACACATTCCATGATACATTAATATATGTATGTGTTTGCAAACACTAAATAATATGTATAGATGAATTACATATTATGTGTGTTTGTTTGTGATAGTTTGTTATGTACATTAATGTGTCTCTCAATTACGTGGTATTTTGTACATAATGTACATAAAATTATGTATGCATGTTTTAGTGATGTGTACATTTTTTTGTTATAGTATTGTACATATGTGTTTTGAACCGTGTGTATGATGTATATACATCTGTTACATATTGTGTATGACATGATGTGTACACATTGAGTATGTACATATTTTGTATGTACGAGTGTTGTGCAAATGTGTACATAGTGATTTATACATTTATGTTACGCCTATGTCATGTTTATCTAATTTGTATGTACATTATGTTATAGGAATGTCTTCTGTGTTCATCACCGTTTATTACGGAGGGAAATGGGAAGATGAAAATAATATTTGGAATTATAATGGAGAAGTCTCGAGCAAACTAGTAGCTGTTGATAAATTATAATGATATTTGAAATATGCGTGTCAGAGTGTGATATCAAACTGGCATACAGGAATCCGTTCAATGCTTCGTTGAAACTATTTGATGTTAACATTAGGGGAGATCTAGACACATGTTTTCAAATAAATAGGATGCAACAGTTTACGTGGAGTGTTCCGTTATCCTTCACGATAGTCGGACTAGAAAAACCCGACGGAGGGGTTATACTAGGCGAACATAATGTTGAAAAAGGTAACAAAATGTCTATGCTTCAAGTGAATACTGATTTGGAACATAATACATATTGTCAAGACATTGGTAGCTCACATCTTGAAATATGTACATCCGCATCAAATGTTCTTGAAACCTTGCATGAAGATGACGTAATTGATGATAGCCTTGCAATAGTTCCTCTTTCAGATACTTGTGTACCTTATATACATGATTTTCAACTTGTTGTTGGTAAAATATATCATACAAAGGTTGAGTTGAAGAATGCATTGTGATTGCATTTAATATCATAATGTTCACAATATAAGATTGTTAAGTCGAAGATGAAGGCAGTAACAACCCGGTGTATTGATGATGCATGTAATTGGAGGGTTCGTTTTACTAGACTTAGTGAATCAAGTTATTTCACGACGACAAGGTTTGTGTCAACGCACACTTATTCTTATCACGTAAGGAGGGCTGGTAACAGGGGCACTTCATATCACGTCATAGCTGAAAAAGTTAAATCAATGTACGGATTCAAATGTCACATCTATATATTATATTTATGTACAAAATTATGAAAATGTGTGCCGGCATGTTATTACGTGTTGGTGTAGGTTTGCTAACTCAAAGAAACTACCTTCTGTAAATCAAATTGTCACTGTTATGAAAAGTTTGCACCGTATAGATGCTAGTTATTAGAAATGTTGGAAGACACAAGAAGCTGTGAAAGACATGATTAGAGTAACATCGGAGGAAAATTACAGCTCAATTTCGGTGTATTTGTATATGTTAGAAGAAGTGAACAAAGGTACATATGTTGTTCTAATACTTGATGATGACAATCGTTTCAAGTAAGTTTTTATTGCTTTTGGACAGTCCATTAGGGGATTTGATGCTATGCGAAAGGTATGATACATATTTCTTTGATTTGTGTACATATGTCCACCATGAGTACAGTAATTACAGCCTTAATTTAGTGTTTTATTGTCTACCGTCTTATTTGTTGTTAGGTAATAACTGTTGATGGCTCACATCTCAATGGGAAATATGGGGGTTGTTGCAACAGCACACGATGCAAATCATCAAATTTACCCCATTTCATTTGGAATTGTTGATAATGAAAACGACGCATCTTGGGATTTTTTCTTTAAAAATATGAGACATATCGTACCAGACAGCAGTGAACTTGTATTTGTGTCTGATCGACATACTTCGATTAAGAAGGGTATAGCAAGTAACTATGAGTTGGCATTCCATGGATACTGCATTTGGCATTTGAAGGGCAATCTCATGAAGAAAACAAGAACAAACAGAATCCTGTAGATGTTTATTGAAGGTGCCAAGAAATAGGGAAGTTGAGTGCATGGAGATACGCAATCAAATATCATCGGTAAATTATATAGTTTTCCATAAGTTAGTAATCTACTGTATTTCTAATGTCCATTAACCTTGTCATATTGCAACATTTGTACAAATACAGGAGAAGCCAAAGGTTGGAGAAATGCTTATTGAGATGGGGATATCAACTTGGGCACGTTCGCTCTTGTCCTGTGAAGAGGTACAACATAATGACGAGCAACAACGCTGAGTGTGTAAATGCAGTAATGAAAGAAGGAAGGGAATATCCAGTTTTATCAATGCTAGATGAAATAAGACAATTCATGTCTAGGTGGTTTGCTAAACGCCGCCAGAAGTCTCAAGCTTGTTTAGATGTATCGACACCAAAGATTGAAGATGTTATACAAAAGAGGTTTGATGAGGCTGGATGTTATTTTGTTTATGTCCTAGATGCAGACAAGTTGGATTTCGAAGTGAAAAAGGGAGATGAGAATGTGATCGTTAGCTTGCAAATGATGACTTGTGCGTGTAAAGAATTTGATGTTGAACAAATATCATGCATACATGTTGTGGTTGCAGCAAAGCATGTAGGTATGAGTCCTTCTTTTCTTGTTAGTAGGTATTATTCCACAGAAAGTTGACGTGTTGCATATTAAGAGATTATTTATACCGTACCAAACAAATCAGAATGGGACATACCCAAATGCGTGTCAGATATTATATGTGAGCCACCCTTGAAGCGTAAGAGATGTGGAAGGTTGCCAAAATGTAGAATACGGGCTTCATGAGAACAAAAACATCGGAAGAAATGCAGTTGTTGTGGATTTAGTGGACACAATAAGAAGACGTGTTTAAATCAGCCAAAGTAGTATATGTATGCAATTCAAGTACTTATCCGTTTTCAATGTATTTGAACCTCTTAATATTTACCCATTGGTTGTGAAAATATATATATATTATACATACATTTGTCTCTATATATAATATGTAGTGTTATGTATTTTATACATCATGCATACATATGGAGATATCATCACTTATCAGTTCAACATATGCTAATATCCTTACAGTATACATGTTTGTTTACATAATGGTACATATATTCAACTGTACCAAGCTTGTGTAGCTATGTCATGTATGAGTGTAAATACGTACATGTGTATTATACTTTTATGGTCTTTTTGTTTATTTATGTGTACATAAGTATGTGTATATAAAACATGTGTAAAATGTTTATGTAAATATGTTGTTAATGTGTGTATACATATAGTTGTAGTACTAATAATTTATTTATGATGTAATTATCAGTATAGCACATAATTATAAGTAGTCGTCTATAAGTATGATTTATTAATGTGTATACATATAGTTGTATACATATAGCTGTAATTATCAGTATAATTTATCTAAAAATGCATTCCAATTTGACTTATATGCTTGAACAAAGGCGTCACATATAGCACATAATTATAAGTAGTCGTCTATAAGTATGTACACATATATATTCAACTTACATTTGTGTACATAAATATGAAATATACGTACAATTATTCACCTGCAGTATATGTACATAATCTTATGTATTCATCCATATGTACTATCAAATTAATGTACCAAGTACGTATGTATATTATGCTATATAATTTAACTAGTATTCTTCTTATGTATAAACGTCGTGACTGTGAGTAAACAAATAAGTAATAGACACTGAATATAGATGTTGTAGTAATAGTTAATATATAATCTAAATGTCAATACATATGCAACTTAAATTCAAATGGAAACCTATATTCAGTACACAAACCAAAAGCATAAATTATGTCCAAAGGTATCTATTACATAATCCATTGATTCGGGAAATGTTGATCACATCTCATCGAACCACCCAGTCTAGTCCCTTGTGAAAACAACATTAGCCAACTTCTTCCTACATGCTTGAACAAAGTCATCACATATAGCACTAAAGTCAGTACGGCCGGATGCTAAGTACTGTATGTACTTAACAGTGAAGATGTCACAACTACCAATGTACATAAATATTGAATATAAGTAAAAGTATGCAACATAAGGCATATGTACTTATTTTCAATTTAATTGACATACCCATCGACATTAATGTTCAGTCCTGTCTTCAGAACCACCTTAAATACAGTCTCCAATTTGTCTTCAAGGTGTGAGTGCTTACCATGTGCTCTTAGGACAAGTGGAAACATGACAGCTAATGGTTCCAGTATGAAAAATCCACCTTGATTAAAATGGTTTACAAGTGTTGATGACGGAAGACTTCACACAAATATAGCAATTGGATATACTAAAAATGTATTGATTATATTTCTAGATATTTGGTTGGTTTGAATTCAGTGCAAGCTTTATATCTAAATGTCAAGGGCCTTAAAGTTGGATTCAAGAACAAAGGAAGATAACAAGTTCAAAATGACGAAATCAAGAGCCTTGGAATTATAGATGCACGGAACAAGGATTCAAATGCAGGTGAAGATTTTATTAGAAGATTTTGTAACGGAAAGATCTCATCAACCAAAGATCTTATCAACCAAAGGAAGATCTCAAACGAAGAATAGAGAATCTTTTTTAGAAGATTTTCTAAACAACAAACGGCGAAAATATCTTCTCTCTCGATTCAACAGAAGACGAGAAGATCAAGGAGTAAAGGACTCGACGTGTTCGTAGGGGCTGAAGACTTGCAACGTCTACCTTATCTCCAAACAAGAAAACGATCTTCATGGAAAAGAAGATTCATCTTCAAACGGTCATCTCTACAATGGCTAGAAGACCTTTCCATAGAATAGTATAAATGAAGATGATGGTCAAAGAAAAAAGACACACAAGCTTACACAGGAAAACATCTTTACATCCTCAAGCAACCTAATCATCTTCATTCGTTGTTTTTCTTTCTCTCATTCACGCAAAAGCTTTATCCCCTTAGAGAGAGAAAACACTAGAGCTCCATTGGAAGATCTAATATTGTTATACAAGAGTGTGTGTTACTTTGTGAAGTAACTAGGCTATTATAGCTAGGTTAAGAGTTGGAGCTAGATCGTAGCATTGACTACAGTGAGAGAAGAAGGGGATTTCTTCTAGTTTGTATCTAGGACTCTTTGAAGCTGATAATAGATAGTTAGATCCTACGGATATACCCTGGGACGGAGAGTAGGCTATTTAGAGCCGAACTTCGTAAACATATACTCGTGTCAATCTTTTCAATTCCGCATCATATATACTTTATTGTGACTAACTTTGTTTTGCAGGAGCAAGAAGTCAAGACCCTTGAAAAGAGTTTCAAAGCCTTGAAATCAAAGTTTCACGAGAAGCACAAATTGACATCAAGGCCCTTGAAAGAAGTTTCAAGGCCTTGAGATTTGGTTTGCGAAAAGTTCTCATACTCTATTCAAACCCCCCCCCCCCCTTCTAGAGTATCGTTTATATTATTTAATCACCTACCGGTTCTTCAATTGGTATCAGAGCTAGACTCACGTTAATTGATTTAACCATCAGTGAGACTAATCATGAATCCTATATGTGATGGTGGATTTTCTCAAGGAAGATCCTCATCCCGACCACCACTCTTCTATGGCAACAACTTCGCTCATTGGAGAGCACTCATGTGTATGTTCATTATTGACCAGGATATGGAGCTTTGGAGCATTACTCAAAATGGACCTAAAGTTCCAATGACAATGGTTGAAGGTGTCCAAGTCCCTAAGAAGGAATCAGACTTCACACAGGCTGATCTGGACAGCGTGTCAAAGAATTACAAAGCAATGAATCTACTCTACTGTGGATTAGATGCAAATGAATTCAACCGTATCTCATCATGCAAGAGTGCTAAAGAAATATGTGATAAGCTTGTTGTTACTTACCAAGGAACAAGTCAAGTCAAGGAAACCAAGATTAGCATCTTTCTCAGACAATATGAGCTATTCAAGATGAATCCAAATCAAACAGTCAAAGAAATGTTCACCAGATTTACTGAGATCGTGAACAATCTGGACTCACTAGGAAAGATCTCACAAATGAAGAGAAAGTGAAGAAGGTTCTAAGGAGCTTACCTAAAGCCAAGTGGGGACCAAAGATGACTGCTATTGAAGAAGCTCAAAATCTCACTACTCTTCCTCTGGATGATCTACTTGAAAAACTCATCTCACATGAAATGGTTCTTGGCGAAGAAGATGGAGAACTCCCATCCAACTTCAAGAATTTGGCATTAAAATCCAGAAGAGATGAGTTACCCTTTGATGAAGAAGATAGTGATGATGATAATGAAGAAGATGCACTCGCCATGATCTCAAAGGATCTCGCAAGAATTCTCAAGTTAAAGAAATAATCTGCAAACAGAGAATTTCCACGAGCATTAAAACCCCGAGGTAAGTTTTCTAACTCTAATAAGAAAATGAGAGTACTGACTTGTTTTGAATGTGGTGAAATAGATCATTTGGTGAAGAATTGTCCACAAAAGAAGAGGACCAACTTCAAGAAAAATGATCGAAAGAAGAAAAGCTATGGTTGTTTCATGGAGTGATTCAGAATCAACAAATGAATCAGAACATGAAAAAGAACAAACAAACTTATGTCTTATGGCCAATCATGAAGATGACTCAAATATGTACATCGGCAATGTGGTAAGTACAATTATATCGATTTAGAGAAAGAGAAAGTTGATCTAACTTTAACAAAAAAGCTTCATGAACAAGATAGACAATTGAGTGAAATGTCTCTGGAAATTGAAAATCTTAACACAGAAAAGGAATACCTTGATGACAATATCAAGGCCTTGGAATCAGAAAACCTGATTCTCAAGGAAAATCTCTCTTCTCTTCATCAAAACTATATCGATTTAGAGAAAGAGAAAGTTGATCTGACTTTAAAGTGTCAAGACCAGAAGGCAACACTTATTAAGTTTATTCGTTCAAAAGCTAATCTAGAAAGAATGATGGGTGAACAACAGTCTTCCCTTAACAAAAATGGTATAGGGTATCATAGGAGCTTTCCTAGAAAACCTACCACTACTTTTGTCAAGGCCAAAGGAAGCATTCATATGCCTACTTGTTTCTACTGTTGTAAAAAGGGTCATGTTAAATCTACATGTCCTTATAGAAGAAATGATCCTTATATCATAAGAAACACCTATCCTTTATGTTTAAGGAAACAAGTCAAACAAATATGGGTTTCTAAAGGTACTAGACCACCAAACATGATCGAACATGAGTATGAACCAAAATATGCCATTTGGTCGACCCGGAAAGGTTGATGTTTGCTGTTTTGCAGGATATCACCAAGGTAAAGGAGCACAAATGGATATTAGATAGTGGTTGCTCAAGACACGTGAGTGGAAACATCTTTTTATTCTCAGATTTAAAGAAGCAATCATCTGGAGCCATTACTCTTGGTGATAAAAGAAAGTGTGACATAATTGGTTATGGTAAAATTTGCTATAATTCATCCAACTTTATTGATGACGTTTATTTAGTTGATGACTTGAAATATAATCTGCTAAGTATTTCTCAAATTTGTGATAAAGGTAATAAAGTCATGTTTGATTCAGAAAAATGTGAGGTTCAAGACATAAAGACGGGAGAAGTGTTGTTTACTGCTCCTAGATGTAATAATGTTTATTCTTTGAGTACTAACCAATTTCAGGAACTAAACTAAAATGTCTAAAGGCCTTGACTGATGATCTAAGGCTTTGGCATAGAAGACTCGGTCACGTAAGCATGCATACCATGCAGAAGCTACTTACAAAAATTTAGTACGTGGTTTGCCAAACCTAAACTTCAAGGTTAATGACCTATGTAAGGTGTGTACACAAGGTAAACAAACAAGAGGTTCATTCAAACCTAAGAAAGCTGTAAGTTCTTCTCGACCTATTGAACTTTTACACATGGATCTTTGTGGACCTATGCGTGTCAAATCTCCCGGAGGAAACAATACATCCTTGTTATAGTGGATGATTTCTCTCGCTTTACATGGATATCTTTTCTACGAGAAAAATCTGAAGCTTTATTTGAGTTTTCAAAAATGTGTAACGAGTTACAAAGTTTGAAAAACCTACCAATTGCTTCTATAAGAAGTGATCATGGTAGAGAATTTGATCAACTAAAGTTTAATTTGTTTTGTGCAAAATATGGTATTTCTCATAATTTTTCAACTCTTAGAACTCCTCAACAAAATGGAGTTGTGGAACGTAAGAACCGCACTCTTGAGGATATGTTTAGGACAATGCTTTTAGAAAACAACTTGCCAAAAAGTTTTTGGGCTGAAGCAGTAAACACTGCAAATTATATTTTAAAAAAATGTTTAATTCGCCCTATTTTAAAAAAGACTCCTTATGAACTCTTCAAAGGAAGAAAACCAAATATTTCATACTTCAAACCTTTTGGATGTACTTGTTTTGTTCACAACAATGGGAAGGACAATCTTGAGAAATTTGATACACGTAGTGATGAAGCTATATTCATAGGATATGCTTCAAATAGCGAAGCTTATAGAGTATATAACAAACATACCAAAGTTGTTGAGGAAAGCATTCATATTATTTTTTATGAAAGCAATGATGGTACTTTGAGTGAGAGTTTTGCAGATTTAAATATGAATCAAAGAGAAGATCACATTTCGGATGAAGAGGAAGATTCTAAAGATCAAGACAAGAATATGCAGGAAAAGATTCAAGATACCAAAGAAAACCCTCAAAACCTTGAAACACACCTTCAAGACCTTGAAACTGGAAACTGTGATAACAAAACTCCACTTCAAGGGCTTGAAACACAACTGCAAGACCTTGAGATTGGAACAACAGGTAATACACAAACGGTACCTGAATCTAGTCAGACATATACAGCTCAACCTTCTAGATCTACTTCATCTGTCAAAAGAAGAAAAGTTCAACACTCCTCGTATCATCCTCAAGAGAATGTGATCTCAGATCCAAATGCTGGAGTTCAAACTAGATATAAAGTGAATAATCTATGTGCCTTCTCCGCCTTTGTATCACTTGTCGAGACAAAGAAATACATTCACGCTCTTCAAGAACCAAATTGGATCATTGTCATGCAAAATGAATTAAATGAATTTGAGAGGAACAAGGTATGGACTCTTACTTCAAGACCAAAGCATCAATCAGTTATTGACACGAAATGGGTCTTTCGAAACAAATTGGATGAAAGTGGCAAAGTTATACGAAACAAAGCACGACTTGTAGCACAAGGTTATAACCAAGAAGAAGGTATTGATTATGAGGAGACTTTTGCTCCAGTTGCCAAGTTAGAAGCCATACGTATGCTACTTGCATTTGCATCTTATATGAGCATAAAACTTTTTCAAATTGATGTAAAATGTGCTTTTCTAAATGGCTTCTTAGAAGAAGAAGTCTACATTGCTCAACCTCCTGGTTTTGAAAATGATGAATTTCTGGATCATGTTTTTAAATTAGGCAAGGCTCTTTACGGTCTTAAGCAAGCTCCTCGAGCTTGGTATGAAAGATTGTCTAAATATCTTCTTGAAAACAATTTTAAAAGAGGTTTGATTGATAAAACATTGTTTATCAAAACTAGAGGCAAGGACATTCTAGTAGTACAAATCTATGTTGATGACATATTATTCGGTGCTACTAATGATTCCCTTTGCAAGGAATTTTTAGATATTATGTGCAGGGAATTTGAGATGAGCTTAATGGGAGAGCTAGATTTCTTTCTTGGACTTCAAGTTACACAAGCAAAGAAAGCAATTTTTCTCAATCAAAGCAAGTATACTAAAGACTTGCTTAAAAAGTACAAAATGGATCAATCTAAGGTTGCAAAGACTCCTATGAGTTCAACACTTTTGCTAGATCATGACAAGAATGGCAAAAGTGTATTACAAAAGGAGTATCGTGGTATGATCGGTTCATTGTTGTATCTAACTGCTAGTCGTCCTGACATTATATTTAGCTTGTGCATGTGTGCAAGATTTCAAGCTGATCCTAAAGAGTCACACTTGATAGTTGTGAAAAGAATTTTTCGGTATCTCAATGGCACTAAGGATCTAGGGTTATGGTACCCATGTCAAAGCTCGTTTCATCTTGTTGGCGATTCAGATTCAAACTTTGCAGGTTATAAGGTCGATAGAAAAAGTACTTCTGGATGTTGCCAATTCTTAGGGTCATCCCTAATCAGTTGGCAGTCCAAGAAGCAAAATTCTTGTTGCCCTATCCACAGCTGAAGTTGAATACATAGCTGCAGGAGCTTGTTGTGCTCAAATTCTCTAGATTGCTCAACAACTTCGTGAGGTTTTGACTTGAGAGGTATTCCTATAAAATGTGATAATACTAGTGCTATTTCTATAACCAAAAATCTTGTGCAACATTCAAGGACTAAGCATATTGATGTAAGGCATCACTTCATACGGATCATGTTGAGAAAGGTGATGTTTGATTTCTTTTATCTCAACTAACTTGCAGCTTGCAGATATCTTTACCAAGCCTCTTCCTGAGGAACAATTTAATTTTATTAGATTGGAGCTTGATATGTTGAACAAGGAAACATTAATGTAGGGGGAGTAAACGAGTTTTAATCATCCTAAGCATGCAGCTCAATTAATGTTTTCAAGGGCCTTGAAATAAAATTTAAGGAGCTTTGAAACATATCTTACAGGGTATATTAACTTTACGGATCTTTTAAGGATTAATATTTTTTACATATTTCAATTCTTAAAATATTTTTAATAAATCTCTTGTTTGAAAAAGAATTGATTTTATTGGTTTTAAAAGCTTGATTTTCTCAAAAGATTTTGTTATATCCTTGTTAAAAAGGACCTACCTTCTCTATCTTTTTATCCTTTTACAAGAAACCCTATTTCAAAATCCTTTGATTTCTCTCTCAAACTTTCCTCATGGCACCCAAAAGCAAGATATCTGCTCCTCCATCTTCCAAAAAGAAAGTTGTTCAGAATTCTTCAATCGCTAAAGAAGAAAAACCTTCAGAAGATCTAGATACATCTCAGATTACTGGTCTTCCCTCATCATGGTTCATTAATTTTCAAGCTTCTGGATCTTGGCTTGATGGTTTTCACAATCGACCGCTCTGTATGTGTGGTTTGGTGGATACTGATTTTCTCGGTACCCTCAAGATACCTTGCATAGACAAGCTGAAGAGTTCGATTATCTGAAAGGTTCTAAACCCTGGAGATTTTTCTTTTCCACGACTCAAGAGACTATTATATGTTAATGTCACCATAAAAAGGGACAAAGGATGTATTACTCTTGAATCTTCAGTCAAAGGTACTCCGATTTCACTCACTCCTTCTATTCTAAGTGAAATTTTAGGAATTCCTACAAATGTTTATTCAACTATCCTTCAAGATATGAGAGTGTTCGTATTGCTAAGGAGAATTTTCTGGTTCCCAACTCAAACTCACGTCAACTTACTCATACTTCTCTAATCTTAGAGGCTAAAATAGTGTTCACTATACTGGTTCGATGTGTAGTTCCTCGTGCAAACTCAAGAGAGTTGTTGACTGATTGATGACGTGATTTATAACGTTAGTTTAGGCATCCATTTAGATAGTTTTTCCCATTATTCGTGCATGGTTTGGCATTAGTTCATGACATTTACGCTTAATTCATGCATATTGTCGAAATAGACGTCTACACGAACTCTTGTCGGTTTTGTAGGTATTTTGGGGAACTTTTGGAGCTTAATCGACACATTCGATGATCATTCCTCGTGATGGCACACATCCGGTCTCATTAAGGAGCAAGTTAGGAACAAAGGAGAACACATAGGACCTTGTTGGTGCATGCTTTGCACCAACTCATGGCTTAATGATCCAAGGAGAGCGGAACAGAGATTTCCACGGTCCAAAAGCCAGAACCACACCTATAATTTTGGCCGTGGTTTTCTCTGGACAGCTGTCCCACGATCTCCTTGCCCGACCCTTGCTCTTGGTGGAGAATATAAGTGGTCCTGCAGGTTGTTGCTAGAAGATCCCCCCACATTCTCTCACACATTATCATTATCCACATTGGGAATTCTTGGAGTGGAGGAAAAACACTCTCATTTTGGAGGAAGAACAACACACCAAGATAGAAATTTAGAGTGAACTTTTGAGTGAGTTTTGAGTGACTTTTGTTGAGAACATTTGGAAAGATTGTAAGGAATATTTTGGAGCTGTGTTTGAAGGGTTGTAAGTCTTGTTTCATCTTATATTAAGCTAAGACTACTTGTTTCTTTTCACTTTCATTTCATTTACTTGCTATGGAAGCCATGAATGTTTGCTTGTTGAGTTTGAATCTTAAAATGCATGTTGTTGGCTAAATAGTTGTGATTCTAGGGTGATGGAATGATGGTTATGGCTTGGACTATGATAGAATAGACTTGAATGTAGTCTTGGATGGTTTTCTTGTTCGAATCTTGACCCAGACCCAAAATCACGGTCTGTTCTTGCAGAATCTCGACCGTGGTTCTGTACGATCAGCTCGTGGTTTTCTCTGTTGTGCTTGTATTGATGAATCTGAATGTTAGGATGTTAGACTGTTGAAATCCTAGTGTTTGTTAAGCATAATCTAGCCTAGGGTGACCTAATGCTAGCAAACTAAGTGAGGGAAGAGACTTACCCGGTAATTCTCGATCTTAGATACCAAAGATGATGAACTCTAGGTAGTAGTGAGCCTCACAAGCCGTTATTGGACTGAGTGTGCTAGGATTGATACTTAGGACTTGCCTTCCCGAGACTTACCCGGTAAGGAGAGGTTTGACCCCTAGATAGCAATCCGGTTTGTGTAGAATTCCCAACCTTAGGCTCCTAGAGACTTACCCGGTAATAGGACCTTAGGTGCGGGATTAGTGGACCATGAGACCTACCCGGTGATTGATCCCATTTGAGAAACACCCTTTTTCCAACATACCGTAGCTTGTCCAAGGTTGATTAGAAGCTTGAGTCCAATGCCATAACCGGAAGTCCTAACCCCTAGAATCTGTTTTTCTCTCTTTGATCACATCTCTTGTGTTTGTGTTGCTTGTTTGTGTTGCTAGCTTGATTTGTTAGATTGATTTATAATATTGCATGATTTGTGATCTTTGCTTGATCACCGCAAAAACCCAACCCAAAAAATATCATGATTTTCATTTCTTTATCTCCTTCTCTTTTCTTAGACTACATTTGCACTATCCATGATCACTTGTTTGATTTGATTTCACCTTAGTCTTCGCGTTTGACCTCGGAATACTATCCTTGATACAAAACGACCCATACACTGTGGGTTCGCTAGGAGTTAGAAAATTATATCGAGTTATAAATTGTAAGACTTTTGTGCTATACATTTCTAGCGTGACACTAATCAATCTCTGGAATTAATTCATTTGCTTATGTCTGATGTGGCCATAGATGTGCCTAATCTGATTCTCAACCATATGCTGCATTCTATCAACTCTAAGAGATCTATTCCCTTGCCTTATGGAAATTTGCTACCTAAGATCTTTGATTATTACAGAATTGATACATCCTCTGAGGAAAGACATTCTATTAACAACAAAATTGATGAGAATTGCTTAGAACGTCTAGGGATGGAGAAAACTCTTGTAGGAACATGGACTTTAAAAGGAAAAGGAGTTACTCAAAATCGAAATGAAAAAGTCAAACATTCTCCTACTCCATAAATCAGGTTAGAGGGTTGTGAAAAAAAAATAGCTTGTCTCAATCGTGAATTATCTGATTTTCAGTTTGACACCAAGAGGAGAATGGATACAAACTTTGAGTTGCTAGCTACCATAAATGCCAAAGTCAATGAAATGTATTTGATGAATGCTCTTACACTAACTACAATGGGAAGCATTTTGCCCATACCTGAAGATGTAGCTCAACATACTCAAGAGCAGGTTCAGAATATGCTGATGAATTGTAAAAGGCGTGTACATAATAAATCGATTATGTATCCAACTCATGAGGAGCCAATGTTTTTGCCCAAAGTTGAGTATGAAGTAGTTAAACAGAGAAGAGCTGAAGAAAAGAGAAGACGTTTGGCAGCTGAAATGGATGATTGGCGTTATAAGAAAATTTCATCCAAAGGAAAGAGGAAGTTCGATGAGGAGTTTTAAGCTGACTAGTTTTCTCTATGGGTTGAAAATACTTTGGTTTTGGGTCTGTAATTGTATTTTAAGACTTCCTGCTTTAACTGCTTTTCCTCCCTTGTTGAAAGACAAAGGGAGAGAAATATGATCCGACATTTCGATATACTGCATTCTGCATTTTTAGTTTTGAGATTTTCATATGCATTGATAAACTAACAAATTCAGGTACAAGGATTTGTGTTTTCTTCCATCAAGGGGGAGATTGAAAACTCCACCTTGATTAAAATGGTTTACAGGTGTTGATGATGGAAGACTTCACACAAATATAGCAGTTGGATATACTAACAATGTATTGATTATATTTCTAGATATTTGGTTGGTTTGAATTCAGTGCAGGCTTTATATCTAAATGTCAAGGGCCTTGAAGTTGGATTCAAGAACAAAGGAAAATAACAAGTTCAAAAGGACGAAATCAAGGGCCTTGGAATTATAGATGCACGGAACAAGGATTCAAAATGCCGGTGAAGATTTTATTAGAATATTTTGTAACGGAAAGATCTCATCAACCAAAGATCTTATCAACCGAAGGAAGATCTCAAACGAAGAATAGAGAATCTTTTCTAGAAGATTTTCTAAACAACAAACGGCGAAAATATCTTCTCTCTCGATTCAACAAAAGACGAGAAGATCAAGGAGTAAAGGACTCGACGTGTTCGTAGGGGCTGAAGACTTGCAACGTCTACCTTATCTCCAACCAAGAAAACGATCTTCATGGAAAAGAAGATTCATCTTCAAACGGTCATCTCTACAAGGGCTAGAAGACCTTTCCATAGAAGAGTATAAATGAAGATGATGGTCGAAGAAGAAAGACACACAAGCTTACACAAGAAAACATCTTTACATCCTCAAGCAACCTAATCATCTTCATTCGTTGTTTTTCTTTCTCTCATTCACGCAAAAGCTTTATCCCCTTAGAGAGAGAAAACACTAGAGCTCCATTGGAAGATCTAAATAGTGTTATACAAGAGTGTGTGCTACTCTACGAAGTAACTAGGCTATTATAGCTAGGTTAAGAGTTGGAGCTATATCGTAGCATTAGCTATAGTGACAGAAGAAGGGGATTTCTTCTAGTTTGTATCTATGACTCTTTGAAGCTGATAATAGATAGTTAGATCCTACGGATATACCCTAGGACGGAGAGTAGGCTATTTAGAGCCGAACTTCGTAAACATATCTTCGTGTCAATCTTTTCAATTCCGCATCATATATACTTTATTGTGACTAACTTTGTTTTGCAGGAGCAAGAAGTCAAGGTCCTTGAAAAGAGTTTCAAAGCCTTGAAATCAAAGTTTCACGAGAAGCACAGATTGACATCAAAGCCCTCGAAAGAAGTTTCAAGGCCTCGAGATTTGGTTTACGAAAAGTTCTCATACTCTATTCAACCCCCCTTCTAGAGTATCGTTTATATTATTTATATCACCTACCGGTTCTTCACAGTAGACTCTGCAATTTATCATCTTTTACGTACATGACCATGGGATCATACACATAAATACACCATTGACATAGATCGATTTCCAATGCAATCCAGTATGAGTTTATAATGTTGTAAGGGGAATAAATGACATCAACATCGTACAAAGGCTTCCGGAACATCTGTGGAATGTCCCTTGATATAATGTCATACATTGCTTTGTTGAATTCCGGGTTTCCATTAGACGTCTCCGTATATTTGGTGTATGTTGTACGGTTGTACGCCGTCGACCAAATAGTGGAAAGCACGGCTACTTTGGAGAATCTATCCGGTATCTCAACAACTTCTTTGCGCAGATGCATCATTAATTCATCTATTGTCTGCAATATACGAATACATAAATAATATATGTGCTACATAATTTATCATTATGTATCAAATTCAAAGAAATAACTTTAAATACATACCTTATCTTTAATCCAGCCAGTGGGTTGCAAAATTTCCTGGATTGAATCTCGAGATATGTTGTTCATATATCCTCTAATCGATCCTTTATCATCCTTGTTCTTAAACCAGTTATACAGTTTTTGGCGCTCTTTTGTTTGTAACATGCTCATATTAGGTTCTTTTGGGAGTTTGACATTTCTCCTGTAGGGTGTACGCATGTATTTACTATCCCTTGGTACCCTGAGACCAAACCTGCGAACTGGTTCATCAACTATAACATCTTGTTGAACACATTTTTCATGTCATACCAATATTATTCTTCTATTAACAAACATACGCCTACAATGATTCATCATATTAAATATACTTTATAGTATAATGCATGTTATTTGATCACATACCTCAATTGACTCACCCGCTAACTCAATCACCTTTGCTTCATCTATTATGTCTTTAGCCGAGGGCTCATCGTCTTTTGAAGCATGTGTAGAACATTGACCTTCAGATGTTGTCTTCAGAATATCTTTAGCGAGATTTGTTATTTTATTCTCTATTCTCTTGCTTGAAAGATACAAAGTAGTGTCTATGTGTTCGTACAAAGTTCCAAGGTCCCCTACATAGTTGGTTAGATCATCAATTAACAACCCTTGATTTTCTACCTTTTCAGCTAATTTTTTCTGCTCTCGCTGTATTGAATCCAACTTCACCATTATTTTATCAACCCAATCCGGAGGGTCTGTGTTCAATCTGTTATGTACATAAAGTATATTTATGTGCAGATAAAATAAAATTGTGTATACCAATGTATGTAGACAGTAATGCAATTATTACAGCTTATTTTGTGGTGTCAGAAGTATGGGTATGAGTTGATTTTTCTCCTTCATCAACTGTATTTCCTTTTCTCTCTACCTTCAATCCTTCTGATTCCCCACATTTGAAAGAACTTGGTTCAGGAAGTTTTGCCTTGTCAACTCTTTTTGACAATCTACATAAATGTGGAATGTTATAAGTAATGGGGTTCAAAGTATTTACCTATTAATATGTACATAAAATGTGTGTATAATAATGTATGTGGAAAGTGATATATTTACTGGAACTTATTTTGAGGTGTCATCCTTTTCATTATGTGTTGATTTTTCTCCTTTGTCAACATTTTTTTCCTTTATGTCAACCTTCACTCCTTTAGATTTTGCAGGCATTTCTGTACTTGGTTCATGGTATTTTTCCTTGTTAAGTCTGTTTGACGATCTACATACATTTGGAATGTTAAAATTCATGTGGTTCAACTTCAATACATAATTGTGTGTACATAAAGGATGTGTATACTACTGTATGTGTAAAGTAATATATTTACTACAACTTACTTTGAGGTGTCTGCCTTTTGGGTATGAGTTGGTTTTTCTCCTTCCTCAACATTTTTTCCTTTTTTTTCAACCTTGGCTTCTTCAGATTTTCCAAGCATCTCTATACTTGGTTCACGGTATGTTGCCTTGTTAATTCTCTTCGACAATCTACATAAGTTATAATGTTAATACCCAAAATTATTGACAAAGGAGAAAAATCATTTTCTCTTTCTGTACATATATATAAATGACACATATCATGTATTATATAGAAACTAGTTATGTAAAATATTTATAAATACAATTGCTAACTTGGTGGTGCAACAAAGTCATGATCATCATTAGCAGCTTCTTTCACACTTCTGCTGTTTAACTTGGTATCTTCATGACTACATAAAACAGTGATAATATAAGAACACAATTTTTCCTGATATTTGTGTGTGATTGTGTACATATTAAATGATAACTTACCTAGGGGGTATCTCCATTTTTGGATGAACTTGGCCTTGTAATTATGGCATCATATTTAGTGAACCCAACATCAAATATGTAACCAATCCTCACATCTTCCGCCTCATTATCCCACCAGTAATGGTTGTCGTCGTCGTCCATCTCTTCAACCACATGGTGTATAACACTTTTATTAAGGGTACTAACAATACCCTTGATTTCTGCATATCCGGGGAATGGTTTGCCTCCTTTTCCAGACTTGGACACCCATCTCAAGAACAACGGTCTTGCATCTTCATCTAACAAGGTTGCAAATACCTTCGCAATCTTTGGAATTGATGCGAACACAAATATCTATAAAATAATGTAACACCCCAAATCTGCGGGACTCGGGATGCTATGGGCGGAGACCTCACAATGGGTCCCGACCCTTAGCCTGACAACAATTTCACCGGATCTTGCAACAAGGCACAAATAAAGGTCAAAACCGAAATACATTTTTATGCAATGTTATGAAACCCGAAAATAAAAGAAAGGAAAGACTTCAGCCGTCCTTACAACAACATCAACATAATATACAATAACAACAACACAAGGACTCCAAAACCCAAAACAACCTAAGATGTACGCAACCCCGGCTGCCCACTCCTCCGGATCACTCGGCCACATCCTAACCTGCACATCAACTACAACAATTGATATAAAACTGTTAGCTCACATTCTAGGCATTATAAGAATAATATGGCACAAACACACATAGGAACACAAACACACAACATGCTCATAAACATACACATCCGTTACTTATTATTATTTTAGGTTATTCCATATCTAATTCATTCGTTCAAGTGTGACATGAGAGTCTTATAACTCTCGCCTCTGTCCCCGTGTAACCAACAGGAGTGTGGCGGCGCCCAACCCGTATACCCTGAGGGAGTGATGAAGAAGCCCGCCCGTATACCGTGTATGGCCTGGTCGCAGAGATCCCCCCAGTCTCCCTCGGGAAACTGAGCGGTGATGTCACCGCCCGATAATAATAGTAGTAACAATGGGCCAATAAATAAGGACAAGTAAATCCTAATCCATTTTCATGCTTAAAAGCGGTAAACACACACCACCATATACATCCAAATAAGGCATAGAAGCGGCTAAGTAAGTCCGAGAACTTGCCTCGTCTCAATGCTAACCAAAAACGATAACACTCTCCGAAAGAATATAACCAAATCCTGTTCAAGACAAGGCACGATAATCAATAACTAACCGATAAGTAGAAGCCTCGGGCTTCTAGTCTCCCATAACCTATATGAGGTCATCACACCCTAGCATGCTAGTTCCAACTCCTAATCTCGAAGATCGTCCTAAGATCGTACCAAACATAACTCGACAAAAACTCATAAACTATCCAACAACTATACACGGTTCAAGGCCACTACTTGGCATTCACTCTAAGTTATGCTAGATCCAACCTAGCATGATACTACTACTAAACATAACTAGGTCGAGGAAAAGAATACTCACACGACGTCAAAAGACGGAAGTCGATCCACGGATGTCGAGTTTGGGATCGTTGGCCTTTATCGAGGCGTTTCCGGACCTATCACCAAAGCTATACGAATTTAGCCTAACGCTAAATTTGGACATACTACACAGTTTATATAAACTATAAGAATAACCCCCGTAGTTTAAAACCGAGTTTAAAATCTTGGAAACACTTTCCGGGCAATTTATACAATATAAACAATTATAAGAATATCCCTGTAACTAAAATCCAAGGTTAAAAACCGCTAACGCATTTTCCGGGGCATATAATATCATTCCAAAAATATGGGTCATAATACGTAATTAAATATTTGGGCCAAATTCCATAAATAAACCAACAGGGACACAATAGGTAGTATATATAAATATAAGAATAAACTCGTATATAAAATCCAAGATTAAAACTCGTAAAAACATTTTCTGGGCAAATATGACAATATCATAAAGCTTGGGTTATTTTCCATGATTAAAACTTTGGTCCACTTTTGTAATTGTTTCAGCAGAGGGCAAATCTGCAACTTTCAGAAATGTGGATCCAAACTGCAATTTTAAAATATGGGCACAATCTGTAATAAACCAAAAGTATAGGGGCTCGATTGTAATTATGGCATTAGGGTTTCTCTTCACCCTTAGAAAGCACGCAGAAGAAGGGGAACTGAGATGCGGCGGCGAGCATTGTTGCGCATGGGCTCCGGCGGCGAGGCGGCTGTCTGGGTGGCGCGGTGTTCTCCTCCGGCACTCCAGTCTCAAACGAAGGAGAAGGCTGGACGACAAGGCGGGTTTTCTAAAGCCACTCTTGAAGGCGGCCGATGAAGGATGAACGCAACAGGGGACTTCTCAGGCGGCAGGACAGAGGAGGCTCTCCTGGTTGCGTGGCTTCGGCCAAGGTTGGCTCCGGCAGCGCATCACAAGACAGCTCCTCCGGCGTCGTTCCTGATGGCAGCAAGGTTGAATGTCTTCATTTTCTCGCGACAACAGCAGCAGTTGACAGTAGCAATTAACAACAACAATTTACAACACCAATTAAAGGATGAAACACAAATCAGGAACGAGAATACAGGGTGCGAGGTTCAGAAGAATTGCCAAACTTCTCGGTGGAGATCTAATGGACGAAGGTTGTGCTTGCATCCCCGCGTCGACAGGGCTGTGACCCCTTTTCCAGCGTGACAAAAAAGGGAGGACGAGAATGGGGAATGAGGAGAGAAATGAGAGGTTGGGGATGGGGATGCAGAAGGAGACAGAGGGGAAACGAAGGGCCGGTTGCAGGCGGCAGGGAGCGAGGGGTCGGCCGCCCTGAGATCGAGAGGTCGGGTTGTGCAGACTCGGGAGAACATGGAAATGTCGGGGAGAGGGCCGCTCATCTGCCAGGGAGAGAGAGGAATAGAAAAAGAAAGAGAGAAAAGGGAAAGGAGGAAAAAAAACAAATTAATAAAATGCTAGACTCGTCTTCAACATTCGGGACGGGATTTTTGGATCGGAAACTCTTTTCCAAACTTTTCCGAATAAAGATATGGAAATATGCGTGGATCGAATTTATAAGTAATAAAATCGCAAAACATATACTTTGTGATATAGAAACCATTCTTGTAAATAATATTGCGAGATTCCAATAATAATTAAAATACCGTTAAAATATTACAATAAAAGTATACTCGTAAAATCAAATTTTACGACGTAAAATACTCATAAAACATACTTAAGATATCAAAATATCGATAACTGCTAGAAAAATAAATATTGAAAACGCGCCAAAATTTTGGGGCGTTACATTAGATCCCCCTAAAAACAAGTTTCGTCCCGAAACTTGTCATACGCCGAACTTCTCAGTCCCATAAGGCCGAGGTATAAACTCACAAACTTGGAAGGGTTAGAACTTGTAATCTATATACACTAACTACTCAATTCGTCATCGTAAAAATATATCAGGTCATATCACACGTTCACGCACGGGGCACAAACTACACATAACATCACATATATATACACAAATCCCTTAAGGGAAGAACTGGGTCTAACCCGTCAATTCTATCGAAGCTACTAGCCCAGCGTAGAAATCACCCAAGGATACTATCTTCCGTCTTCCTACTAGCCTCAATGGTTCCTCGACTGCCACTTGATCATCATAGCTGACCACACGTCTCGAATTATGTATGAACTCTCTCGATTGATACACCTGAAACATCGGGTGAACACCCTCTACTCTTGGTGGCAACACCAACTTGTAAGTTACTTCTTCAACTCGCGCTAAGATCTCAAAAAGGTCGATATATCGGAACTCAACTTCCTTCTCAGGTCTTTCTCAATGCAGCATATCCACTATTTTCCCTTTGATTTCTCTACCAAAGAAAATCGAACTTCAAATTTACACTGTTGGCTTTGGTTCTTGTCAAACCAAACTTTAATGTTCCATTTCATCAATTCTTGTTGCAAGCCCTAAGGAATGAAGGAAGTAATTAACTTGACATTTCTTCGACTAACAAGACACGTATGTTGTTACTTTTACGTCGTTCCTCAATACCCAATCAAGACCATGTCTTGGAGAATCACTTGTACTCTTCAAATCCATCGTACCTCAAGGCAGTTTCAAAACAGTTCCAAAATTGAATCTCCGCTTAACTCTCAACCACTTCATTGTCAATTTTCGTCCCTCTCAAAACATTTTTGTCTTGCAGAGTAGGTTATCCGTGTATGGTGTTACTTTGGGAGAATCTCTCCACAAATCCAAGAATGACCGGCACATCCAAGAAAACTTGTAACTTCTTTCACATCCTTCGGGGTTTACCATCCCATGACAACTTGTCAAACATCTTCTCTCTTTTTCAAGAGTAGACCCAAAATACCTCCTCCGGGCATCAGTAAGCCCATATGGTGTAACTACAACTCGTAGAGTGTTGTAATTGCAATATCCGAGTCTCGAATTCTCAATTGGTAGCAACCAGACCTTAAATCATTCTTAGAAGAGACTAGCGCCCCTTGTAACCGGTCGAGTAGATCATTTATATGTGGTAAGGGATACTTGTTCTTCATTGTTATCTTGTTTAGCTCACTGTAATCGATATACAAATGGGGATAACCGTCTCTCCCCTTGCAAACTCGTGTCCTCGATGCATTGAGAATTGTTCTACCTCGGGTTCCAACTTTTCTTCTCCCATCACATATCGTAAGATATCGACACAATTTTGTCTTAACATTTGTCAAGGGGTCCACCCCGATATGTTGAGGTGACGTCCATCGAACACGTGGTTAAATACTTCTTTAGCTGCAATGTTCACCGTCTCTTTCAAAGATCCTTCATCTCCAGACCTCGCGAGACTTGCTCTAATAATCTTTTAAGGTTTCACAATATGCGAAGTCATGAAGGTCCTAACTACAGGACTTAATCACGCCTTATAATATATTAGTATTACCCTCTTTGTATTCTTCCAAAGCTCGCATCATTCCTTCGAGTAGGTGTAGAATTTCCTCCCTTTTCTTATGTAATGTCCAAACGACCGTAGAGGTTTTATCCTCAATCTTTCACGTACTTCTCGTACATCCCACATCGACTTCAAACTTCAAAACTTCAGTCTTCCCTTACTATTGTTTATCACCTTATGTATTTCTCGGTATTCTATGTACAACTACAATGGAAGTCTCATCTTACGTTGGATCCACTAGCTCCCCTTACCATGATCAGACCTTAAAAGTTGTAACCCGTGGCGTTCTTCCATATGTCAATCCCTTGACCTAAGAAGGTTGCGTAAGATCGTTACAATCTCCTCCTCGGACGTCTTATTATAACTACTTGCTTGAACTCATTCAAAATTATTTGATTTAAGACAAATGTGTGTCCATTGATGTACCTCCTTATGATTGACATTGATCCACCGCGAATACTCCAAGCTCTTGGTCCCGATCCTATATGTTTCCTTAGTCTTGTTTACTCTTCTCATCTACACACATCAATAGACAGCCCACACTTGTGCATTCTCAGTTGTCACCGATTAACTTGTATCTGGCCTTCTTCGTAGTTAACGACGTACCCTCCTACCATACTTCCACGTTACCTCACTCCCGAAGCATACCCTCTCGGGGTACTTTGTCTTAACTCCACTTGCTCATTTTACTCTACTTCAACTCCGTTAGCTCTTTCTATGCTCCTTTCTTCCCTCCGCTTCTGTAAGATAACCATATATATCCAGCTCTCTCGTGTCATATGTCCCACCTTCATAGGCTTAACCGTTCTTCATATTGTTTTACAAATGCACTCCTCAAACATTCTGACATTAATTAGCCTCCACTCGCATCCTTCTTGGTTGGTAACTTAAGTTCTTCCATCCAGCTCCTTGTCTCATCTTTCATCTTCTTGAGATCATCATCTATACATGCTTCCTCCTTCTTCGTGTTGTTTAGGCTTATCACCACAACAGAAACCAGTTGACTCTACTAAAGAAATTCTATCACGCAAACTTCCACCATGTGTTTCTTCCCGTAATCTCTCATATTTCTGAATGAGTCACCCGCTTAGGATCTCGCAAATATCATCACTTCACCCTCCGGTACCTCCGTAATCTTAACTTCTGGTTCCCGTTAATCTTTCCAAATTCTTGGACCACTCTTTTCATCTTGACTCCCATACTTAGGAGCGCCTATTGAAAACTCGTCTTACTTAAAACGCCACTTTATTCTCGAGCGAGAATGTAGTCCTCTTTACTTGATTCGCATTTTTAGTTCATCGACACCGCACTCGGAAAAATCTTACGTTCGTTGTCTCCAGTTGCCTCATTAATGCTCCTTTATTGTCTCCTTGATACCACCCTCACGTCTTCACGTCGCTTTCATATTGGTAAAGTATCCATCTTGATTTCGATTAAGTCGACACGAGGTTCCCTTTTTATTTGTTTGTTCTTTGGTTACGTCATCTCTAGTGTTCTTCTTCGACGTCCACTTAAAGGAGTCCGGAAAATCACTGGGGTGTTTGCGAAAACTTAATGCTCAACTTATAACTTGAGCATACTCATCCTCGTATGTATACTATCCTAAGCCAAAAGGCGTTGTCCAAGGGGGCGATGATAGCTTTCTATCATCTTAGCTATAAGGTCCACTATCACTAATATGATATTAGTATACCATATGTTTATAAATATATTTATATAAAGATATAAACATCATGCTACTACTATAAACATAACCAGTCCAAAAACAACTTACAATTCAACATACAAGTATAGTCCAAAACATCCTAAGTCCACATATAGATATCTACATATACACACATATATCCATAATATAATAATCAATAACTACGTCGTCGAGATCCGCGGAGGAAGTGGTGGTCCCGTACATTCTACCCCAACTGACTCATGCACATGATTTGAAAACGAAATTCATTTCTTTAAAACTCAGAACCTTTGAGGGTTCTGTTTATTTTTATTCGGCCTTTAGAAGATTACGAGTGCCATTGTTGTCAACCTAGGGCTCTGATACCACTTTTGTAAAACCCCAAATCTGCGGGACTCGGGATGCTACGGGCGGAGACCTCACAATGGGTCCCGACCCTTAGCCTGACAACAATTTCACCGGATCTTGCAACAAGGCACAAATAAAGGCCAAAACCGAAATACATTTTTATGCAATGTTATGAAACCCGAAAATAAAAGAAAGGAAAGACTTCAGCCGTCCTTACAACAACATCAACATAATATACAATAACAACAACACAAGGACTCCAAAACCCAAAACAACCTAAGATGTACGGAACCCCGGCTGCCCACTCCTCCGGATCACTCGGCCACATCTTAACCTGCACATCAACTACAACAATCGGTATAAAACCGTTAGCTCACATTCTAGGCATTATAAGAATAATATGGCACAAACACACAACATGCTCATAAACATACACATCCGTTACTTATTATTATTTTAGGTTATTCCATATCTAATTCATTCGTTCAAGTGTGACACGAGAGTCTTATAACTCTCGCCTCTGTCCCCGTGTAACCAACAGGAGTGTGGCGGCACCCAACCCGTATACCCTGAGAGAGTGATGAAGAAGCCCGCCCGTATACCGTGTATGGCCTGGTCGCAGAGATCCCCCCAGTCTCCCTCGGGAAACTGAGCGGTGATGTCACCACCCGATAATAATAGTAGTAACAATGGGCCAATAAATAAGGTCAAGTAAATCCTAATCCATTTTCATGCTTAAAAGCGGTAAACACACACCACCATATACATCCAAATAAGGCATAGAAGCGGCTAAGTAAGTCCAAGGACTTACCTCGTCTCAATGCTAACCGAAAATGATAACACTCTCCGAAAGAATATAACCAAAGTCTGTTCAAGACAAGGCACGATAATTAATAACTAACCGATAAGTAGAAGCCTCGGGCTTCTAGTCTCCCATAACCTATATGAGGTCATCACACCCTAGCATGCTAGGTCCAACTCCTAATCTCGAAGATCGTCCTAAGATCGTACCAAACATATCTCGACAAAAACTCATAAACTATCCAACAACTATACACGGTTCAAGGCCACTACTTGGCATTCACTCTAAGTTATGCTAGATCCAACCTAGCATGATACTACTACTAAACATAACTAGGTCGAGGAAAAGAATACTCACACGACGTCAAAAGACGGAAGTTGATCCACGGATGTCGAGTTTGGGATCGTTGGCCTTTATCGGGGCGTTTCCGGACCTATCACCAAAGCTATACGAATTTAGCATAACGCTAAATTTGGACATACTACATAGTTTATATAAACTATAAGAATAACCCCCGTAGTTTAAAACCGAGTTTAAAATCTTGGTAACACTTTCCGGGCAATTTATACAATATAAACAATTATAAGAATATCCCTGTAACTAAAATCCAAGGTTAAAAACCGCTAACGCATTTTCCGGGGCAAATAATATCATTCCAAAAATATGGGTCATAATACGTAATTAAATATTTAGGCCAAATTCCATAAATAAACCAACAGGGACACAATAGGTAGTATATATAAATATAAGATCAAACTCGTATATAAAATCCAAGATTAAAACTCGTAAAAACATTTTCTGGGCAAATATGACAATATCATAAAGCGGTTATTTTCCATGATTAAAACGTTGGTCCACTTTTGTAATTGTTTCAGCGGAGGGCAAATCTGCAACTTTCAGAAATGTGGATCCAAACTGCAATTTTAAAATATGGGCACAATCTGTAATAAACCAAAAGCAGAGGGGCTCGATTGTAATTATGGCATTAGGATTTCTCTTCACCCTTAGAAAGCACGCAGAAGAAGGGGAACTGAGATGCGGCGGCGAGCAGTGTTGCACATGGGCTCCGGCGGCGAGGCGGCTGTCTGGGTGGCGCGGTGTTCTCCTCCGGCACTCCAGTCTCATACGAAGGAGAAGGCTGGACGACAAGGCGGGTTTTCTGAAGCCACTCTTGAAGGCGGCCGATGAAGGATGAACGCAACAGGGGACTTCTCAGGCGGCATGACAAAGGAGGCTCTCCTGGTTGCGTGGCTTCGGCCAAGGTTGGCTCCGGCAGCGCATCACAAGACAGCTCCTCCGGCGTCGTTCCTGACGGCAGCAGGGTTGAATGTCTTCATTTTCTCGTGACAACAGCAGCAGTTGACAGTAGCAATTAACAGCAACAATTTACAACACCAATTAAAGGATGAAACACAAATCAGGAGCGAGAATACAGGGTGCGAGGTTCAGAAGAATTGCCAAACTTCCCGGTGGAGATCTAATGGACGAAGGTTGTGCTTGCATCCCGGCGTCGAAAGGGCTGCGACCCCTTTTCCAGCGTGACAAAAAAGGGAGGACGAGAATGGGGAATGAGGAGAGAAATGAGAGGTTGGGGATGGGGATGCAGAAGGAGACAGAGGGGAAACGAAGGGCCGGTTGCAGGCGGCAGGGAGCGAGGGGCCGGCCGCCCTGAGATCGAGAGGTCGGGCTGTGTAGACTCGGAAGAACACGGCAATGTCGGGGAGAGGGCCGCTCATCTGTCAGGGAGTGAGAGGAATAGGAAAAGAAAGAGAGAAAAGGGAAAAGAGGAAGAAAAAAAACAAATTAATAAAATGGTAGACTCGTCTTCAACATTTTGGACGGGATTTTTGGATCGGAAACTCTTTTCCAAACTTTTCCGAATAAAGATACGGAAATATGCGTGGATCGAATTTATAAGTAAATAAAATCGCAAAACATATACTTTGCGATATAGAAACCATTCTTGTAAATAATATTGCGAGATTCCAATAATAATTAAAATACCGTTAAAATATTACTTAAAAGTATACTCGTAAAATCAAATTTTACGACGTAAAATACTCATAAAACATACTTAAGATATCAAAATATCGATAACCGCTAGAAAAATAAATATTGAAAACGCGCCAAAATTTTGGAGCGTTACAAATAAAAACTATTGTCAGTTGTTATATGTACATTTTATTTTGATTACATCAAATATAAGGTAATACATATCACATATGTATTACATCTACATAACATATAAATCATAATTACATGATATAGGCACTATGTTAAACACATTGGTAAGTTATAATACTTGTATACAAACCTGAAGGGCTAGTGGAAATCCACCAATGTTGTAGCCACTACTTGGCATTTCTTTTCCCGCTTCACATGATTGGAGATATTTCTTGGTTTGTGTGAGCGCAAGACGTCCCCAAGGGTAATGTTTGAAAGCATCCAAGTCATTAACAAGATTTAGTGTCTGTTGGAAAATATTTGTTTTCTTGTCTTTTGAAACTAAAACTCCTTCAATAAATATGATGAGCGCCATTTTAAACTTGTAAGGTGAATCTTTTGGCTTCTTAAAAAAATGTTCCTCCAATTTTTAAAAAGGGCATCTGTCAACGCCAACAACAACCTTCATGTCGATATCAACACAGTTCTAGTTAGCATTGTAGAATTCATCCGAGCATGACAGAGTTGTGATCTCAACAAACTCAGTAAGACCAAACCTCAGCTGCACATCGTTGATTCCAAACCACATGGAATTTCTTCTCTCGGTTTTGACCTCCCTCATTAGCATAAAGTGAATAAGCTGATTTGACATCTTCAGCTTGGTACTCATCTTAATTAATGGACCAAATATCCCACCCTTCAGTTTTTTTTGTCCTCTTCTGATAATTCATCAAGAATTGTTGAAATCAACTGCAATCGACTAAAGCAGTTGATACGAGTCTTTGGGGAGTTTTCCATCTCTTCCCAGTGGTATGAAAACTGTGAATCACATTGTTTTTGTAATTTTACAAACATTAAACAACTAGTAAATGGATATAACAACATATTTTTCATCTTACACATACCTCAGTTGAGGAGTATTACCAATGTACCAATCATCAACAAGTTGGGTATGTATCACCCATATTCTGTGTAAAAAATCCAATCAAATGCATTAACTTATTATTTTCATACACAATAATGATATGTCAATATATGTACACAATGTTACCAATGATGCATATGTGTTAATCGAGTTTCCACATATGCAGAACATATCCCTTTCAATCAAAGTTTTTGTGAATCACACAGCCTATACTTCGACTATTTTGTTAGTTCACATTGATGTTAGTTGTGTATGTCTACGCATTACATCATATAACAATATCTAAAATATTAGTATACAAAAATACCTGAGATGAAGTATCAGCCCCACTGTTTTGAAGATGTTTCCTCATGTGAGGCTTAATTCGCATTCTCTTTTTTCTTGCCATTGAATTTCTATTGTCAATAAACTAATAAAATTAGTTTTTTTGTTAACTTGGTAAGTAACCTATGTGACTATAATCAGTACATATAATGGTATAACAATTTGTGTTTCCTAATACATAAGATTCACCATTACCATATACAGCAACATTTATGTTCCAAGACACTTAAAACACAATCAACAGTGCAATAGTATGTGTAATTGATAACATAATATACTCAATTCACATATTTATAAACAAATAAATATACACATTTAAAACAAATTGTGTACCCAACATAAATAATACACACACTTAAAACATATAAATACACACACTTAAAAAACTTGTGTACCGAGCATAACTACTACACACAATCAATAGTAATGTACACAGATGATATGTACTACACACAATCAATAGTAAGATACACAATTCACAAATGAATAACAACCAAATACACAAACTTAAGACAATTTATATTCGAATCATATATAATCCATTGATAACAACATCATTGTACACAGGCTCTTGGTACATTATATGCTATACATTAACCAAACTACTTGTGTACATATTTAACAATACTGTCTAATACTGTCTAAAATTTTCAAATTCAATGAATATGCACGTGTCATACACACAAAATTGTACAGATTGTGTTCTCAGATACATATTACACACATTCACCATTTTATTACAGTAGCTATGAACATATCATGTTATAACAATTTGTGTTTCTTACTACATAAGACTCACCATTACCATATACATCAACAATAGTGTACATTTATCACATCTTCATGTACACACTGTATGTGTTATTGACTACATAACAACTCAAATCCCACATGTATGAACAAATAAATACACAAACTTACATAAACTATGTACCCCAATATAAATAATACACACAATCAACAGTAATGAACACAGACGCTATGTACATCAGATGCTATACATTACTCATATAATTGTGTACATACTAATCACAATTTATTTTCCAAAACTGCATAATATTATCAATTTAAACTTATATACACATGTCATACACACAAATTTGCACATATTGTCTTCTCAAATACATACTCCATACATGCAACAACTTAATACAAAAGCTATGAACATTAACTACTTTTGAACTACTTATTTGTTCAAGCACACTAGCAATTAATCGATTCCACATCCAAAATCAAAAAACTTAAATAACATACCTTCTTCGTTTATAGGATTTACAATATAATGGTAAAAATTAGGTCTTTCTCACTGAAAGTATGAAGACGGTTAGTTAAAAATCAAATCTTTGCCTATTTCTTTCATCATCATCTTCAATATGCTACTCCAATAAACCCGAACCCAGAAAACGAAGAAAAGAGGAGAAAATCAATAAACTCGAACCCAAACAACGAAGAAAAGAGGGGAAAATCGATAACAGGATGCAAAGGTACCTCACCTGTGTTCTTTAGATCACAATAGGGGATGAATGGATGATAAAAGGTAAGTTTCCAGAACCAAAATGGCAGAAGTAGATAGTTCGAAGTGGTTGTGGGAGAGACGACAACGGCGATAGTTCGAAAATGGCAGGCGTAGATAGTTCGAAGCGAAATTGGTAAAGCGTAACCTACCTTCTGCTTTCTCGGGACCAACTTCCGTTGATAGGATTGCCAGAAGATTCTCAATATCTTCCAAAGTGACAATTTCTTTTTTCAATAACCGCACATCCAATTAAAGGAATTTTAATTTAAATTAATTATACAAACTGCACAACCCACCTCCTATAATTAAGCAACTTCTATTTAATTTATCTTTTTATTTTCTTAAAATTGGCCAGGAGCCTAGTTAGTATCTAATAAACCAAAAGTGCCCTAATGGCTAAAGTTTCTCTATATAAGATATAGTCTCGTTTAAATCTGAATAATTCCATTCGGCCTCTGATAAATAGACGGGTATAGAGTCTATGGACATGTCTCCAGCCCCCTTTGGGCTAGAAAGCCTAGAGTCTACTTGGGTGGGCTCATTTGGGTCATTTATCCGAGATGTTTATATTTTTGAAATTAAATATTGAAAATACACTTTAAATATTAAAGGAGATAGTAGGATTCAAATTTGAAATCTAACTTGTCTCTCAAATAAATGGACGTGTATGAACATGCCTCCATGCCTTTCTGAACTGAAAAGTCTGGCAACTGGCTTGGGCCGATGGTTAAGGATTCGGGCTCGATTGGGCCGCATAATTATCGGCCCGAAAACCTGTTTTATTTTAAAAGTAATATTTAAAAAATATTTTGAATTTTGTAAAGTAAATGTGTGATGATACACATTATACATGTTGAGGCGTTGAGCATTATTATTATTTTTATTTTTTTTAAAAACGGAAAGCAGTTAGGAAGTATCTTTTAAAGGGTTGTTCATCCTAAAGCATCCTTCCGGATGAGAACACGAAGTTCGGGATCGTCAGAAAATGGTGTGTTGGGGTTCGAAATTTCCAAATGGTTCAATTGGTCAGCAACACAGTTGATTTCTCTGAACACATGTCTGACATGGACTTTCTCAAAGAAGCGGAGATCCAGTCATCTCGATCTCCCAGGGCAACACCAACTTAGAGGGCCTTGATAACACATAGGTTATCACCCTCAATTTCGATCTTTTTGATATTTAGCCTTATTACTTATTTAAGTCCAGCTTATAGAGCGAAAGCTTCTACTTTGATTACCGAGTTAAAATTGTTTTTCCTAGCTTCCAAACTAATAACTTCACCGTTATGATTTCGAATAACATAACAGATAGACGTTATGCCCCAATTGAGTTTTGAACCATCAAAATTAAGTTTCTGGAATCCTGGTTTTGGTTTGTCCCATTTGATGTTATGTTTCTTCATTGTAGAGGATTTGTTGTTTTTTGGGGTGTGTTTACAGTCGTAATCGTCATCATCCGTAATACGAGTTTTCCAATTATGAAGTTGGTTTTTGTTGAAGTTTACGATATCATGGTTCGATCCAATAGTATCATTATTAAAGATGGTTTTGTTCATGAAGAACCAGATACTCCACCAAATAGCTACAAGGCGAGTAAAATTGTTAATACCGATCTTGTTGTTTTTTTTTTAATCTCCAGTAATATTTCAAGGACTTTTTTTGTTTCTTGTACTAATGGTATTGAAATTGGTTAAAATGGAATGGTCAATTCTCGCGATCACATTTTTACTGTAGGGGCAATAAAAAAGAATGTGAAAAAGATCTTCGAGATGGTGATTGCAGAATTCACAGTTTTTAGTAACCGCAATTCTTCTTTCGTTATGTTTTGCTTTACTAGGAAGATCGTTTCTTGACATTTTCCATATGAAGTTTTTAATTTTTGGTTGGGTGGCTAATTTTCATATCCACTCGCAAGAATAGTCAGGAAGCCAACCATATTCTTTCTCAATCATTTCCAAAGCTGATTTCGTGGGGAACCAACCAACCATTCGAATTGCTTCTCCAATATAACATGTCTTGTATTCGTTTGTTGAAATAATTTTTTTCATTATTTTTTTTTCCTAATTCTTGGACTGATGATATTTTGTAGTTCATTGTCAATTTTGATGTTATCACGTGCGTTTAATTTGATAAAATAACTGACTTTAATATTTGAATCGATTAGATTGGTGTTTTATACCAATTTAATTAACGGGTTCGTTGAGGATTATGTTTTAGTTGGATTTGATGCTCTATAAATTTTAGTAGGGAAATTTTGAAGATGACAGGTCAGTTGCGGAATTTACGGAGCTGATTGGGGTGAGATATGACACGTGGCCCTTTGCTACCCTCATTTCACTGGTTCATAATTTTGGGCCATAATGGGCCTACGATTAAGCACTACAGAGGGATGAGTTTTGACCTCTGGGGTGGACCTGTGTATCTGTGGGCCCATTACTAGTGGTTAAGGACAACTAGGGGTGTAATACGAGCCGAACGAGCCGAGCATCGGCATGCTCAAGCTTGGCTCGTTTAGAAACGAGCCGAGCCCGAGCCGAACCTAAAAATTATACGAGCTTTAAAATGTGCTCAAGCTTGGCTAGTTTAGAATGTGAACGAGTCGAGCCGAGCTTTTGACGAGCCGAGCCCGAGTAGCTTGTCTAAAATAATGCTCCTATAGTGTTATTTTAGCCAAACGAGCCGAGCTTTACCCGAAAGAGCCGAGCTTTGACATGCTCAAGCTCGGCTCGTTTATAAACGAGCCGAGCCCGAGCCGAGCCTAATTTTTATACGAGCTTTAAAATGTGTTCATATTCGGCTCGTTTAGAAAACGAACGAGCTCGAGCCGAGCTTTTGACGAGCCGAGCCCGAATAGTTTGTCTCATACTACAGCCCTAAAGACAACAACGTCAATGTATTGAATACTACGCTAATGCGTTAACTTCAGAGTTAAACCCGTGTTTTGAAATAAAACTGTGTTTTGACTTATAATAAGAAAAAGAAGCTACCCAAAATACTTATTTTAACGTAAACAACTGTAAATTTTATCAATATTTATAAATATATCTTGCTTAGTGTTTTTAACCATCTCAAACACTGATTAAATTCCAAAAAACAAAAATATATCAAAACGCTAGTTTTTGTAGGTTTAGATGGAAACATGGGATTTTTTTCTAAAATAATAAGTAAATGAAAATTAATTCTCACTTTAGGTTCGGGAAAAAATTTATTCCGAGAATAGGAAGAGATTATGGTCGGAGTAGACCCGTCGTTTCAAACTGCGGGTTTAAATGAATAACCCACAGTTTGAAACTGCGGTTTTAGAAAAAAAAAAAAAGAAAAAGGTAACCCGCAGTTTTAAACTGCGGGTCTTTCACAAACAAAATTAGGAGATATTTTTTAATTTGTGTTGAAAATGTGCTCAAGCTTGGCTAGTTTAGAATGTGAACGAGTCGAGCCGAGCTTTTGACGAGCCGAGCCCGAGTAGCTTGTCTAAAATAATGCTCCTATAGTGTTATTTTAGCCAAACGAGCCGAGCTTTACCCGAAAGAGCCGAGCTTTGACATGCTCAAGCTCGGCTCGTTTATAAACGAGCCGAGCCCGAGCCGAGCCTAATTTTTATACGAGCTTTAAAATGTGTTCATATTCGGCTCGTTTAGAAAACGAACAAGCTCGAGCCGAGCTTTTGACGAGCCGAGCCCGAATAGTTTGTCTCATACTACAGCCCTAAAGACAACAACGTCAATGTATTGAATACTACGCTAATGCGTTAACTTTAGAGTTAAACCCGTGTTTTGAAATAAAACTGTGTTTTGACTTATAATAAGAAAAAGAAGCTACCCAAAATACTTATTTTAACGTAAACAACTGTAAATTTTATCAATATTTATAAATATATCTTGCTTAGTGTTTTTAACCATCTCAAACACTGATTAAATTCCAAAAAACAAAAATATATCAAAACGCTAGTTTTTGTAGGTTTAGATGGAAACATGGGATTTTTTTCTAAAATAATAAGTAAATGAAAATTAATTCTCACTTTAGGCTCGGGAAAAAATTTATTCCGAGAATAGGAAGAGATTATGGTCGGAGTAGACCCGTCGTTTCAAACTGCGGGTTTAAATGAATAACCCACAGTTTGAAACTGCGGTTTTAGAAAAAAAAAAAAAGAAAAAGGTAACCCGCAGTTTTAAACTGCGGGTCTTTCACAAACAAAATTAGGAGATATTTTTTAATTTGTGTTGAAAATGTGCTCAAGCTTGGCTAGTTTAGAATGTGAACGAGTCGAGCCGAGCTTTTGACGAGCCGAGCCCGAGTAGCTTGTCTAAAATAATGCTCCTATAGTGTTATTTTAGCCAAACGAGCCGAGCTTTACCCGAAAGAGCCGAGCTTTGACATGCTCAAGCTCGGCTCGTTTATAAACGAGCCGAGCCCGAGCCGAGCCTAATTTTTATACGAGCTTTAAAATGTGTTCATATTCGGCTCGTTTAGAAAACGAACAAGCTCGAGCCGAGCTTTTGACGAGCCGAGCCCGAATAGTTTGTCTCATACTACAGCCCTAAAGACAACAACGTCAATGTATTGAATACTACGCTAATGCGTTAACTTTAGAGTTAAACCCGTGTTTTGAAATAAAACTGTGTTTTGACTTATAATAAGAAAAAGAAGCTACCCAAAATACTTATTTTAACGTAAACAACTGTAAATTTTATCAATATTTATAAATATATCTTGCTTAGTGTTTTTAACCATCTCAAACACTGATTAAATTCCAAAAAACAAAAATATATCAAAACGCTAGTTTTTGTAGGTTTAGATGGAAACATGGGATTTTTTTCTAAAATAATAAGTAAATGAAAATTAATTCTCACTTTAGGCTCGGGAAAAAATTTATTCCGAGAATAGGAAGAGATTATGGTCGGAGTAGACCCGTCGTTTCAAACTGCGGGTTTAAATGAATAACCCACAGTTTGAAACTGCGGTTTTAGAAAAAAAAAAAAAGAAAAAGGTAACCCGCAGTTTTAAACTGCGGGTCTTTCACAAACAAAATTAGGAGATATTTTTTAATTTGTGTTGAAAAACAAAAATAGTCCCTGTAGGGATTTGAACCCAGGTCGTTGGGTTCGTACTCCAACATTAAGGCCACTACACCATGACACCTTTTAGTAATAATTGATGAGATGTAGTAAATAGATGACGTTATTCATTAACACCAAAAATCATAGGATATGAAAATAACGATATAATTGTAAAAATTATTTCTATAGTTTCAAATAATAATAATATATTTATGTTATTTTTCATGTTATATAAAATATTCAATAAAAATTGTAACTCTTATTTCCATAAATGTTAAATGATTTTATTAGTCAATAATTAAAGATATAATTGTATTAAACAATATAACTACTCATAGAAAATAAAATTTAGTTTTGATAATGATTTTTTTTATAAAATTTATTTAATTAATAAAAATATTAAGTTTGAATTATAATATAACTAAAAGATTATTTTAAATGTATATTATAATTAGAACTTAATATCATATTCATGTTATTTTTTAATTAAAAAGTTATTTTAAAATGTATATTATAATTAGAACTTAATATCATAAACATGTTATTTTATAATTAAAAATAGGACTTAATGTCATATTCATGTAAAAAAAATCATTATCAAAATTAAATGTTATTTTCTATAAGTAGTGATATTTTTTTTAATACAATTATATCTTTACTTTAATTACTAAATGTCATTTAACATTTATAGAAATAAGAGTTATAACTTTTATTGAATATTTTATATAATTTAATATTTTAAATAATAATTATAATTAAAACTTAATATTATAATTATTGTTTGAAGCTATAAAAATAAGAGGTACAATTATACCTTAGGTTTTTGATGTTAATATATTTACTACATCTCATCATTTATTACTAAAAGGTGTCATGGTATAGTGGTCTTGACAATAGAATATCTACTTCAAGACCCATGTTCAAATCCCCCGGGGAGTGATTTTGGTTTTCCAACACGAATTAAAAAAATACTTTCTAATTTTGTTTGTGAAAGACCTGCAGTTTCAAACTGCGGGTTACTTTTTTTTTTTTTTTTTTTTTTTTTTGTAAACCGCAGTTTTTAACTGCGGGTTTAATACTCCGAACCTAATTACTTCCTATTCTCGGAATAAGTTTTATTCCGAACCTAAAGTGAGAATTAATTTTCATTTAGTTATTATTTTGGAAAAAAATCCGGAAACATGAGGATATTTTTCGAAAATATGCGGGAATTTTTTTTCTTCTTATATTTGACACGAACTAAAACTAATTCCGGGAATAGAAAGTATTATAGGTTCGGAGTAAAATTCGCAGTTTGAAACTACGAGTTACAAATAAAACTCGTAGTTTCAAACTGCGAGTTTTCGTAGTTTTAAACTGCGAGTAAAACTCGCAGTTTTTTTTTCTTATATTAGGTAAGGATTAAAACTAATTTTTGGGAATAGGAGGATCCTATTCCCAAAAATTAGTTTTAATCCGTACCTAATATAAGAAAAAAAAAATTTATTCATATTTTCGAAAATAAAATCAGAAAAATGAAGAACGTTAAGTTTCAGTTTGGACATTGCGATTTGCGTCCAACGTGAGACCGAACGTACTCGACCTGCATCATGCATTGCAATTAATAATTTGTTGTTCGTGTGTTTATAATTTGGATTTGCAGGTAGATGAATCTTTTTTTTTCTTTATTAAATTTCCAAATTAGGAAGGTTGCATGTGTATTTCGATTTCTCAACGGTGGAAATAATTATGCAATTGGCTCACATAGTGGATGCTGAAAAGGAATCAACTTTGAGTTGGAAAAAACCTCGTAATCATGCATTTGACCCACGTAATATAAGGTAAGTACCTAATTGATCTCCACACTCATTAGGCATAACCAACAATACAAGTACATAACCAGAATCCAACACAAACTATTGAGGCTTGTTTTTTTAAATTCTAAAATTAATTAATAATAAGAAAAAATTATCGACTTTGTATACTAAACTCAAAATCTCACAACTTTAAACGTGATATTATCTTATAAATAATACAATTCGCTTTTAACCAAAGTAGTCTAGATCTTGAAATAGTTATGTCAAACAAAATATTGTGATTTAAAAAGTCCATCCTTGTTTTTTACTATACTAAGGGCTCGTTTGGTATGATTGTAGGAATGAGATTGGAATCAGGAATCGGAATGGAATAAGGAATTGGAATAAGTCATTCTTGATACTTGGTGTTTGGTATGATGTTGGAATGAAATATTTTTGACACATGTTTTTTATTTTATTTGAGTTATGAAACGATAAATCATATCATATTTGATGATATATGTGTGAATTTTTATAATGTAAATATATGTTATTTTTTAAACTACATTTTAGAAAAATTAAAACTAACGAATAACTTAAGATTAAACACTAAACAATCCTCAACCCAAATAAATAGGTATATATATTTTTTCTATCAAATTTATTTTTTCTAATTGAACAAATTATATTGTTTTCAAGCATTTTTCGATTATATTACATCTTGAATGAATTATTCGGACTATAGGTAAGAAAACTTTTTTGACAAAATCTTGTTTTTCTTCAAAATAATTATATAATTTAAATTTATTGATGGACAATAAAAAATTTATAAAAAAATATTATTTTTATTTTTTGAAACTAAATAAGGAATTATATTTAATAAAAATATATAAATGTAGTTTTAAATTTGCAATGAGTTTATGTTGGAATGGGATACCCACCTTTAATTTCTAGAATCAACTTCTTCTCTAGAGTTGGAATGAGTCATTTTATGGAATCATTCTTATTCCGATTCCAAGTTTTTACCAAACACAAGGTATTGGTGTGACTCATTCCGATTCCGATTCTTGATTCCATGGGAATCGTACCAAACGAGCCCTAAATCAATATACTCTGGTATAAATTTTACAATAACTATTATACTAATCCTACTAGACATTGTGACGCCTGTTTTTTTTTATACATAGGTAAATAATTAGACGGATCAATTTCTAGAAACCAATCGGCCTAAAGCGTCCATAAGGATGAGGTCATGAACATCTTCGGGAATCACATTGACGTCCAACTTGACTAAGTGTCCGTGCATCACAATCCTGCCTGCAACCTTGTTGACTTCCCTGTACGTATGTTGTATCCTGGAGTATGAGAAACCGGAGATAAGATAGGAAATATCATTGATTAGAACCAAATTATCTCCTTCAATTTCGATCGCTGGAAAACCACTCTCTTTTGCCTTTTGTAGGCCCATTCGTAGAGCAATTGCTTATACTTCCAAAACAAAATTTGCGTTACATGTACCGCTTCCCATTGCAGTAGGAACGGCACAATGGTCTCTGATGATAAATCCAAATGAGAATTGATTTGTAGCAAGTTGAGATGCATCAAAATTAAGTTTTTTGCTTCCTTCTCCCGGTCTTTCCCACTTTAAAATTTTCTTTTTTCTTCTCACCTTTTTTCTCAATGCATTATTATTTTTGTGATTCTTATTAGATTGGTCCCACACGTCTATTTGGTTCATAGCTTGCGTTTTAAAATTTTGTGGAATTTTAGTTTTGTGGAAAATGAATTGGTTCCTAGCCATCTACATGTTCCACCAAATGACGACTAGAAGATTAAACTCGGACGTTGATATTTTCTCTTTGAGGTCAAAAAGTGCCTCTGTAATGCCCTTATTGTCAATGTCACAATAATTTAAAATGGTTGTAATGTTATAGACATCAACAACCATTTTCAAAGCAGGACACTGAAAAAAGAGGTGCTTCGCACTTTCTGTATGATGGTTACAGAGTTCACAATTCATAACAATAGGGATTCTTTGTCTATTGAGGTTCTGTTTTGTTGGGAGACCATCTAATGCTAGTTTCCATAAAAAAAATTTAATTTTCGGCATTACATCCATTTTTCATATCCAAGTTTTATCCGCTGTGACTCCCATTTTTTGTTTTTGAATTAACTTCATAGCTGATTTAGTCGAATGTCATCATTTATCGTTCCCAGACCAATATAATCTATCCTTGATATGATTAATTGGAAGGTTATATTTTTTTTATTCTATCGATAATATCATTAGGCAAAAACATGTTTAGTTGGTTTAACATTTGATGATTCCATGTATTATTAGTGATAAACTTGGAAACAAATTCCATCAGATTATCCATATTTGTAAACTTTGCTAGATCCATGAGTGTTTTTTCCATAAGCCATTTATCCTTCCAGAATCTTATCGTGTTTCCATCTCCTACTCTCCATCTGAGTCCTTTATCTAGATCTTTTCTAAGTTTTATTAGATTCTTCCATTGCCATGAAGCATTCGACCCACATTGGTAATTCCATAGGCAATTTCCTTTAAGGTATTTTTCATTGACTATTTTGACACAAATGTTATCTGGTTCTGCCATTTTTCCACAAAAGTTTCATTTGTAATGCTTTATTCACGTCTTCTGATTTTTTGATACTTGTGCCACCTAATGATCTTGGTTTACAGATTTTGTCCCAACTAATCAGTGGGTGGAATTTGGGTCCTTTATTCCAAAAGAAAAGTCTATTAAGTTTGTCTGGATCATTGTGAATACTTGTAGGTAACATAAAGACTTGCATTAAGTAACTTGGTTTGACATTAAGATTGGCTTTAATTAATATTATTCTTCCTTCCTAAGACAAGGTCGATGCTTTCCACCTGGTTAATTGTTGTTTGGTCTTCATAATACGGCATCTAAGGTATTGTTCGAGACTGGTAGTGCCATTAATTCCAAGATGTGCCTGGATGCGTCTTTTGGTACCTTGGTCAGTGTTAACAGTGGTTTGGAAAGCCGATTTATTAAGTTAATAATATGTCCTGAAATGTCACAATAGTCATGTAGGACTGAGAGAATTTTATGGCTAGCTTGTACAGTTGTTTTAGTGAAAATTATAATGTCATCAACAAATGCCAGGAAGGGTATTCTAGTCTCATTTTTGGTGACCGGAAAACCGATCGATTTAGGATTTTCATTGGATACTTTTTCTGAATATTTCTAGACAGGACCTCCGCACACAGGTTAAATAACAAAGGAGAGAGGGGGTTGCCTTGACGAAGACCACGTTGTGGACAAAAAATGTTAGTGGGGAAGTCATTGATCAAAATGGAAAAAGAGACAGTAGAAATGCACTCTTGAATCCAATTTCTAAATTTCTCCCCAAGTCCGAATTTTTGTAATAATGCTTTTAAGAATTTTCATTCGACTTTATCGTAAGCTTTTTCCATGTCTAATTTAATAGCCATATACCCATCTTTTTCCGTTTTTTTCTTAAAAACCATGAAATATTTCATGTGCTATAAGCACATTATCATGAATTGCTCTATTTTTAACGAAAGCGCTTTGTAATGGATGGATCGGCTTTGGAAGACTACGCTTAGTATTTTTGCAAGGATTTTAACGATAATTTGTACACGGTTGATAATAGACTTGTAGGTCTGTAGTCTGACGTTGTAGTTGAGTTATCATTTTTCGGAAGCAAGGCGATGAACGTGTGATTTAATTGCCTCAGAATTTTTCCATTTCTATAAAAACTTTTGACTACCATAGTGATCGATGGGCCGGCAATGTGCCAATATCTTTGATAAAAACCTGGATTTATCCCATGGGTCCCGGAGATTTGCCGCTACCTATCGAAAATAGGGCTTCTTTGATTTCACTTGTGGTGAAGGGTGATGTCAAATTGATGTTATCTCTTTCAGTTATTTCTGGTTTAATTACTAGTAATTGACTTTGAAATTTACTCATATCAATTATTGATGCTTTGAAACGAAGCTTGTAATCGTTAATAAATTCTTCATTGATATCGACCTATTTAGCTAACACCAAACCATTAGTATTTGTAATTGTCGTTATAACATTTTTATTTCTTCGCCCCGTTCTTTCCTATGGTGAAATTTAGTATTTTTTTCTCCTAATTGCTCGTTTTAGCTCGTTGCATCCAAAACTTATTTTGGTACTCCACTAAACATTCTCTTTTCCTATTCAATCTGTTAATTTTATCGTTCAAAGCTTGGTCAAACATTGCAAAATTCTTTTTCAGAGATCTTCTAATTCCTTATCTACATTTTTGCAATTGTCTATGAATATTACCGAATTTTTTCCGACACCACTATTTCAATTTTCATTTTAATAAATTTGTCTTTTTTGCGAGATTAAACATATGAGTCCCCGGAAATTGGGTTCTCCATGCCTGTTTAATGACATTGTGGCAATCCGGTCTTTGCATCCACATTGTTTCAAATCTAAACGGTTTATTTTTTATAATTACTTGTGCATTTTGAAAGTAAAAGGAAATCATACAATGATCAGAATTTGTAAAAGCATGGTTTCTACTATGAATCCCTGGATATTCCTAGATGATCTCAAATGAGGACATAATTCTGTCTAATTTATCGTAAGTATTATCATCGCCTTCTTTCTTTCTTTTCCAAGTATAGTTATTTCCTTTTGTTGGAAAATCCTGGAGGTTATGTTGGTTAGAAAATTGAGTTAATCTATCAAACTTATTTTTAGCAGGACACACTCCCATGCCTGTTTAATGACATTCTCGCAATCCGGTCTTTGCATCCACATTGTTTCAAATCTAAACGGTTTATTTTTGACAATGACTTGTACATTTTGAAAGTAAAAGGAAATCATACAATGATCAGAATTTGTAAAAGTATGGTTTCTAGTATGAATCCCTGGATATTCCTGGATGATCTGAATTGAGGACATAATTCTGTCTAATTTTTCGTAAGTATTATCATCGCCTTTTTTCTTTCTTTTCCATGTATAGTTATTTCCTTTTGTTGGAAAATCCTGGAGGTTATGTTGATTAGAAAATTGAGTAAATCTATCAAACTTATTGTTAGCAAGGCACGCTCCTCCATTTTTATCAGAGCATAGCAGTAGCTCATTGTAGTCTCCAATAATTAACATTGGAAGTTTAATATTGTTCAGTTCATCGTTGAGTTGCGACCAGAACATGTTTTTTATTTGTTCATTCGGGGGTGCATAAATAAACACTATCATGGATTGAAAATTAGTGTTTCGATTTGTGTGTTTGGCTAGTAAATATATGCCCAACAATTTACAAATTTCTATTTTTTTGCCCTTAATTTGGTAATCTTTCCAAAGAAGGCAAATCCCCCTACAAATCCCGTTGCCGGAATGAAAAATATTCTATCAAATCCCGTGCTCTTCCAAACTCTTTCTTCAGGTCCATCCTTAGTTTTTGTTTCTACCAGCATGATTATTTGGATGTGTTCATTTTTACAAGTAATATTCATATTAGTCCAAAAATTCTTTTTATTCATGTCTCTACAATTCCAGAAAGCGATCTTCATTATTTTATAGTTTTTGTAGAAGGGAAGTTACGCCCCATTGTTCCAACCATGATCTCCTTAATTAAAATTTTTCTAAACGCTGAGGTGTTCGTTATTATGTTAGAGAATATCTTTTGTCTTTATTGATTCTCTCAACTCACTCGAAATACTGCAAGTTTGTGAACAAGCGTTGAGTGCAACACATTTATTCAATTTACCCTCAAAAACCATCTTCTTTTGTTTGTTCCTATAACAATCAAATGCCAATTTACTCCTCCAACTTACACAATAACGTTTAACTTGACTCACCAAATCATTATTGTATTCTATTCTTTGACATATTATAGATAAAATAGGACTAATATACATACTCGTACAACTTGTTCTAAGAAACTGAGTCGGGAGTCTATCTTCAAATATACCCTTACACTCGGATTTTGTATCCTTTACAAATTAAACCAAAACAACATTGTTCTTTCATTCTGGTCATTATTCAGTATTAGGAGTGCCATTTTTGTTCTATTAGTTCGGAAGTCCTGATTATTTTCCTTACACCTTGGATGGAATTGTGTGCTTGTATTCGTTTTGTTGGCCTTCTCTACCCATAGAAATTGCCTTCCATATATCTCAAATCTGCAGACAAATTGGAAAATGTGACCAGTCTGCATTATGTACACTACAAATACAAATTTCAACCATCCTTTTCGTTTTTTTGGTGTAGAATCGTTGATATCCAAGCGCAGAGGACACCAGCTGGTCTGCAACTCTGAACCTACACACATACAACAGTCGCAGAAGTCCCAAATTGCAAACCATATGCAGATAGGAAAATTAAACTGAGGGAAATTATATCTAGTACATTCCTTTTAGTAACAATAGCTTGGTAACCACTAGATTGACAACAATAATCACAACAATTATGAAATTTCGTCCACTACAGCTTCAATATTAACTCCAAAAATTTCAGACATGTATCATTTTCGGTATTCACACAGTTAGAAATCTCAACAAACACATGAATAATAAGAAAAGTGAAGACCACACAAGATATTAACAAGGTGAATCTTCTAACACAGCAAGAATATTCATGTGTTTCACTAGTTAAAGGGAAGCCGTTCAATCGAAGAAGAACGAAGGGATCAAACCAAATAAGCCATATTTGATTATGGTTAGTGATTGGTTCAATATCCTAGAAACCAAGCTAAATTTATACACAACCATGCTCATACTTTTTGTTTCACAAACATGATTACATGAAGCAAGACATGTAGCCAATTATTTCGAGCACCGAAGAGAGCAACAAAAAAAACATGGAGCAGATAATCAGGCAATACAAAGTTTTCATTTCTTCCTTGAGTCTTTCATTAATACGATTCCGGAGTAAGAGGTACCTGATTTGAGCATATTGTTTATGTAATTCGATTTTTGTCTGCAACTGTGCTCCTATGGAATAACCATTTACTGTCATAACCCGTTCTTTGTTCTTAGGGCAGTAGAGGGATTTTTCCTCATTCGTTTTTAGGGATCGATTAGTCTCCGGAAATATCAGGAATTTAGACAGTTTCCCCACTCTGTGAGGTAGATCGAAAGGGTTAGAGTTCGGGATACAAGTTAGAGAACTAAACTGTCGGAATTGATAGTCGAATCGAAATCATCAATAAATGTTCTTTTCGGCTTCTAAGATGATAATGAAGCCCCATCTTGTTCAAAGATTGGATCTGTTTGGGACAAACGGGATTTGTCCTTGGTACTTCAGGCACCAACGTTGGAGACGTTGGAGATCTCTTGGAGGCACCCAGAGAAGAAATTTTAGAATAAGACTAGTTGGGGACTAGCAACCAGAGATCGATTTTTCGTGATTACATTCGTTTATTAATTTTTCATATCTTTTTTTACAAGAATGATAAAGTTACAAGAGATACAACTCATTTACAAGAAATGTCAACCTAAGTTATTTACGCTAAATAAAATTTTAAAATCCTAAATTATAATTATATAAGTTTTAATCAGAAAAATAATGTATTATATAAGTTTTAGAAAAACAATAATAATTATTATAAAATATAAAATTAACATAAACTGATCTCATAATCAATTAAAATTATAAAAATATCTCTTAATTAATTGGAATAAGATTATTATAACAGATAAAAACAAATTTATATTTATATATATTATATTATGCTATTTAATTACTACCTAAATTATAAAGGGGGCTTATATACACCCCTTTTATGTATAAAATTTGATGTAATTGATTGATTTGATGTAAAGATTGATTTATAGTGATGGTGGTAATTTATGTATAGTTAAATTTGTCTTTTTTATTTTTTTTCTCTTTCCTAACTACTTACGTTAGTCCACAGACGACTACCATGAGATGCTTTATCACCTCTATATAAATTTGCCTTTTCTATGTAGAGTTATTTTGACCGCTTGTAATATATATATATATATATATATATATATATATATAGATAGATAGATAGATAGATACAGACTCATATGTAAACAACCCTTATAGTGTTCAATGAGAACGAATAGCGGCCCTTGATCTGATTAATCCAAAGGCTGAAATGTTACCTAAATATTCTCTAAAAAATATAAACCACTCTCCTGATTGGAATGTGTAATACATTCTCCAAATTAAGGCAATTTCGATATTTTTTTAATACTTATAAATAAAATCTTCTTCCACTATTTTAGGCAGTTACAATTTACAGAATCTTCCAATTGATTAATAAGGATATTAAAGAATATCAACACAATCGTTCGAACGCATAATCATCCATTTGGCTGCAACGTTGTGCTGAAACTACATGGTCTTCATTGTCGCCGGAAACCTAACAATATCTTCGCCGGAATAATTAACCGTAAGTGATTCGTTTTCAGTATACAATCTACCCATCATCAACCACTCGGTTTTTGTTCTTCAAACGGCTTGAGTCATTTTACAGTCTTACGTTTTTTATCATTATATGTCCACATTTATCGGTTGATTTGTGTAGAGCATTCTGGCAAGCAACATTTTCGACATCGATGGAAGAAGGTAAGTGAATGTGAAACATCATACACGATTAAATTAATATATCAACAGATATTTGGTTTCATATTAACGAATATATGTGACTATACTTCCGAATACGTTCTATAACATGGTTACGAAAACAGATATGGCACCGGTTATGGTTTACCCACTCATCAAACATTAAACATACTCGTAATCGTTAGCTATATTTCAATTATCAGGTTATAAATATGTAGTGAACTTTTTACAGATTCCGGAAATAAAAGGGATTGGGATGTTGATGGATTCGGCATTGATGCTAACATAGAGAGTATGGATGATTTTTATGAAGCAGCGGCAAATGAAGAGCTCAACGATGCAATAGACATGACGCAATCACCGGCGAAAACAAAATATTGGACTCCACGGTACGATGAATCCATACATCCATGTATTGAAATGTGTTTCAAGACACCGGATGAAGGTATCGATTTTTATAAGGCGTATGCTAAAAAGGTCGGTTTTGATGTTTGTTTGTCATCTTCCCGTGTATGCACAAAAGACGGGACTCTATTGCATCGTCGCATATTGTGTAGTCGCTCTCAAGGAAAATGTACCCACTACCGGAAAGTGTCAAAGAGTTTCACTCTTTATATCATGTACGTTATGAAACTTGTCTTAGATGAATGTGATATTTCGTAATCGGTGAACTACTATAATGAATTCTATAACCAACTGTGGTGTTACTTGTTATATTTACTCGATCATACACACTTAATTCGTTCATTTGAATCCGGTACACGAACAGTATAATATCCAGAACTTATATCGAATATATTCGGCAACTATATCCTTTATATTCCATACTTATATCGTTTATATTCAATAAGAAGAAAACTTACTAATCTATCATTTTTTTGTATGGTTATCGGTGTTTGCATACAAGATAACGTTTGTCTTCCTATGTTGGTTGTGTTATTCTCACCGTTTTTGTGAAGACAAATTATTTTCAAAAAAGGAACCATTGATAGAAATATTATTTCCGATAATATAGAAATATTTATAACTATATTCGTTAATATAGAAATATTATTTCCGGTAATCTTGTTTGTAATACGATTACATTTTATAGTATTGAAACACCAAATAAGAAAGTGTAAACTCCATTACCCAAGTGTACATGTTGCGTTCATTAACATATGACACACAAAAATATTCTATATCCGGTAACTATATATTGTATATTCTATAAAATATATCGTTCATATTCGGTAAAAAGTACATTTTCTAATCCGTCATATTATCTATGGTAACCGGAGTTTGCATACAAGATAACTATCGTCTTCGTATGTTTCCTCAAGTGTAAAGGTTGTGCTCTTTAACATGCAACACCTAATATATGAAGCATCCATTAACTATATCATGTATATTCTGAAATTATATCGTTCATATTCGGTAATGAGTACACTTACTAATCTATCATATTATGCATGGTAAACGGTGTTTGCATACAAGATAAAGATTGTCTTCCAATGTTTGATGTGTTATACTCACTGTAGCAAAAGAGTTTTCCGAAACAACATATCAAAAGAGTTTGACATTGTAGCATAGAACTTTGACATTAATAAAGACAGGAGTGTCAAACGCATTAATCCCTACATAAGTGATTCAAATATCCAAAAAGAGAAAGAAACTGTAGCATATAGTTTTGACATAGTGTAGCAAAACAGTTGTCCGGAATAACATATCAAAATAACAACTTGAATCGTCTATTCCTCATCATCCATAACATTGTCAGTCTTCAATGCCCCTCTAGCAACTATACGCGGTATTTTTGGCAACGCTGTGTTTTACCATGTCAAGATTTCTGAAATCTTCCATGTGATCAGTTGATATTATGCACTTGTTCAGTTCGTAGTTGAAAACGTTGTACATTTCTTCGAACTCAACGCCCCCTTCGTCACCAATTGAAAGTAGCTGCGTACAAGTCTGTAACAATTTTTAACGTTATCTTCCACACAAAAACAAAACAACTATTAGTGAATAAAAAAGTAGTATGCTATCGAATATAAATAATAAAAGGACCGAATAGCGAGTTGTATTTCCATTTTACCATGGATTAAACCCACACAAAAAAGATCTTTGGTGAATTTTCGCCTCTAAACCACTCAAGTGCGTTCAGATACGATGCCCAAGCATCCACAAGTGCGTTCAGAAAAAAAAACTCATAACCCTTAACACCAATCATTTATGAACAGAAAAGTATTGAATGGCTGCAGCCTAACTCGCATTCGACAGTGCATGGACGAACATTCAACAACAATAGACAACCAATCCAATTCGGCAACCATATTTCAAAATAAAAAAACAAATTCGAAAACCATAATCGGAATCAATGCACTGGAAATTACATAGATATCAACAATACCTCGAGTGACGGAGGGGAGCGGCGAGACAAACAATACCCTAATCTGAATGACGATTGACACTGAAATGGTGATTAGGCCGTTGTGTGCGCCGAATACCGGCGCACACAGCACCGAATACCGGCGCACACAGTATCGAATGTAGATTGAGGTCGAACACAGCACCGGCGAGACCAACGGCGCCGAATACCGGATGAAGAAGACGGCACCGAAAACTGTAAAAGATTTAGGGGTTTTATTTGAGGGGTATTATTTTAGGGAATATTACATTAATCCGCAAAACTCTAATCGGAATCAATGAACCAGAAATTTCATTGCCGTCGACAATAGCTCGAGTGACGGAGGGGAGCAGCGAGTCGAACAATACACTAATCGGAATGAAGATCGGCACTGAAATGTTGATTAGGAGGAAGAACGCAACACCGCCGAACACAGTACCTAATATAGAATGGAGGGGGAACACAACACCGGCTTGACCAACGACTCCGGATACCGAAAGAAGAAGAAGACACCGATGGTATACTTGAGGACGAACAACACACGATCTTGATTAGGCGGAAGAAGAGGAAGCGATACCTGTAAAAGATTTAAGGATTTTATTTTTAGGAAATTTTAATATTGGGGTAGATATGGTGTGATGTGTATCACGCTCCTATTACTTTCAAATATGCATTTTAAATTTTATTTTTATATTTTTTTTCCTTAAAATCTCACTTAATCACAGCCATCCATTATAACAATCCAACGAATATAATTCGTTCTCATTGAACACTATACGGACTGTTTACACGGGAGCCAAACTCTATATATATATATATATATATATATATATATATATATATATAGATTTTCAAGTTTACGAAGACCAAACGTTTAATTTATATATAATAAGATCCCAATGTATAAAGTTGATGTTTTATTTTTTCGGTTTCATTTTTTGGTCTCGTTTAATTTTTTTATTTATTAAATCAAGTTTATTAAATTGTAACGCTTAATAATACAATTACTCACACGTTAAGATTCATAGATAGATGAACGATGCACACGACTAGTAAATAAATACACGATTTGGAATGTATATTCTAATTCCTAAAATGTATCGTTGCCGATTATATTAATGAATGTTGTGATATATATATATATATATATATATATATATATATATATATATATATATATATATATATATGTATATGTATAGATTTACGGCGCGCGTGTTACGCGTTTTGTCTATCGATTATGAAAATGTGATTCGCATATTAACTTTGTATATACATACTCACATGGGTTCACTTCATATCTTCGTTTGAAATATGTCCACGCTTAACAAATAAGTTTTGTTGGAGTAAACATTTACCTAGTACCAAAAAAAATCATACATGATATATGCATTCACAATATATATAAAAATAAAGTGAAGCTTATATTGTTGTAAAACTTGTAAAAGTATGAGGATCTTACTGATGAATTAATCCAACATCTTGAAAGACACTAATTAAACAATAATAGAAGAAGAACTACATGAGTAGCATACATTATCCGTCCAAAATAATACATAAATTTAACAGTTCACCGAATGTAGTTCTTAGAGCAAGATCCTATCATTATTCGTATAGATCTTCAAAAAGCTCATGTCGATGATGTACTTGAACATAAACTAAATCAACATATTTTGTAACTTCATACATTCTTGTTTAGAGTACTTGAAGGATTATGTTATTTGATTCTTCGCACGTATAGATTTTTGCAAGACGTACACACACATTTAGACAACTTGCTCAATGATTCTATTAGCCATGAACAAATGAATATACCTGCAAATGATTGTAGAGATGGTATAAAGTGAGGTCTGGAATCTCCATCACATTTATATGTAACACCTCAAGTTTTGGAAACTCAAAGCGTTACGAACAAAACTTGTTGCTGGGACGGCCACTGTCACCGCGGGAGCGGTGACAGACAAAAGCCAGTTGTTACACATTACACTTTTAGACGGCGCTTATAATTGGTTTGAATCGATTTGGAGAGAACCATTCTTACGGGGAGGATTAAGAACCTCTAAGAGACGTCTATCAATACGGTGATTCACAACCTCCATTTGCTTACGTGGCGGAAGCAACCCAAACAATAGCATTCACAACCCCCACTTGTGTACCTATACAGATAGTTGGGTGAGGCGAATCAGGAGGGATGACATCAAATGGTTGTGTTTAGCATTCTTCTTGGGGTAATTAAACTATTTATTTGGTCAAGACCTACCGATTGCGATTGGGCCCCACTTTGAGGCAGATAATTTGCGGGTTTTAGAAGACGACTTGCGTCGTCATAGAGCACAAATTGAGGGTTTGAACGTGAATGAGGTCGTATGGTTCCCCTACTACCTATTTGCATTGAAACTCATATCTATGTATAAGGGTACAATCCAGTTATGTCCGTTCATTAAGCCATATCATCAGGGTCACTCGTCAATTCGACCGAGTTCAACATATTTTTGTAGAACCCATCCGTTCATTAAATTTGAATAGATGTCGAAACGCCCGACGTTATAACTTGAACTTTTAAATTGTTCGTGTTATTTGATTTTTCTACTTGTAAAGTAATTTCAAATTATTAATTTATTTTAGAAGATTCAACTTAATTAATTACCCGTTATAATTAATTAACGAATAAATTATTTATTTTCAAAAAATAAGGTTGATATTCGATCATAAATCGAGTTATTATATGCAGTAATTACTTAAAAAAAAAGAAAATGAAATTAATGAGTGATAATTGTTATGATCGGTGATGATTGTTAAGGAGTACACTATTTTTTACCCTTTGTACTCATAAGATATGTATAGTTATATACAAATGTATTCCTGCACAAATAAAAATAACCAATAAAATGCTAACTATAACTAATAATTGCTTTGATTTGAGTAGACAAAACCAATAGCTAAAAACCCATCAAAACACAATCATTACTTAATTATCTCACAATTTTAATTTGATTTGACAAGAGGATTTTGACTAAAATAGGGTGTAAATATTACATCTCTATAAAATGGGGATGTAAAATGGGGTGTAAACATTACGGGCCCGTTTGGTTTGAACTCCGGAATCGGAAACGAAATGGAAACGAATCTAGTCCATATGTATACCTTTGTTCATGAAAGTTGTTGGAATCATTCCTTGTGATTTGAACTAATTGAAGTTGAATTTGATTACTTTTGATACCCTATAGGGTAACAAAATATGGGGAGACAAGTGCATTTTGCATGTAAACACAAGGAATGATTCCATAGAATTGCATGAATATGGATATACATATTGACTAAATTCGTTTCCATTCCGTTTCCGTTTTCGGAGTTGGAACCAAACGGGCCCTACATCTCTATAAATATTACAGCTCATTATAAAAGGAGAAGTCTACCAAGTCTTATATTAGTAGTTTTGTCCAATTCTGTCTTTCTGTAATCTAATTTACATGCACCAATACTTCCAGAAATAAACAGAAAGAAGCAGTAAAAGACAAAGTACGCCCACGTTAAAATATGGAATATTCAGTGCATGGATGCAAATGGTGCCAAAAGTCGACGGTCAAAATGTCAACTTAAGTGACAGCAGAGATGGTCAACGTTTTGTAACCAATTATTATGCGGACCTTTTGCACCTTAGAATGGGGAATTTTAGTAATTATATATGTTCTAGATACCCTAGTATTTATTTAGAGGTACGATTTATAGAATGTGTTTATATTTGGATCGTTTATAAAGGAATTGACGAGTGGAGCCTGATAAATTCGGCTAAAATAATGCTCATATAGTTGACGAACAATTCGATCTTTATCCGAACTAGCCAAACATTTACATGTTTAAACTCGACTCGTTTATAAACGAGCCTGATATAGGGATTAACCGTAATTGGATGGCTCGATCTTTCGACACCAAAAGACTCGATAAAAAGACTCTAAATAAAAGAGAGAAGGTGATACGATGGTGGATCGATCGATAGATGAATATATCAAGGTCGAACCTTAAACAACGACTAAAAAAAATAAACACGATAAGACGCGATGTACCTTATCACACAACCGACAATCGTTATGTAGAACCCTTCCGTACAACCATACACAAAAGGGAGCAATGGCCCCCAGAGCACCATGAGGTATGCTTGTGAAAAGTTGAAGCACCCTATTTGCCGTGCACAACTAGAACAAACTCAAAAAAGTCCAAGTTAAAGGTTGAACAAGACATCTTTTGCTCTCAACTTCCCGTGCATAAGGCCACAAAAATCGATTGCAACTCGTAAATAGTGATAAACAAAGTGTTTATTCATTTTCAAGTTAAGAAATTAAAACAAGAGGCTCGAGATCCCTATATAGGAGGGGCTCGAGTTTGGACTTCAAGTATTCCGGCCCGAAGAATCATATCGATCTTATCGACAATAAGATATGATCTCGTTATAGAAAAATAATAAAATAAGATCAATCTTCTTATAAAATTTGATCTTCTAGGATTGATCAAATATTATCTCTACAAAATTTGATTCTCTCAATCTATCTTTATGTTAGAAGACTTAAGTTATTTATAAAAATAATTAAAAAGATATGGGCTAGAAAATAACAACGAAAAGCCCAAACATAACCCATAACTAAATATGTTTTTATGGGCTGGTAAATAATAACAAAAGTGCCGAAAATCAGCAATGGAGTTCGTCCAACATATCGTTCATGTATGGTTGGTCCGTTGGTGAATGTGTTAATGCATGGTTGGCCCGTTCCGACGTTAGCATGGTTGTATGGACTATCCGTGGCTCCCTACGTGCATGTACATTGGAGAGCTCTTCTCTTTGTGGCTTTGATCGACATCTCCCACATGCATGTGTAAGAGCCGAACGTGTACTTGTAGGATCGATTGGCTATAGCATCGCATCGATTCATCCTTCCTTTCTTCCACACGTATACTTGCATGGGAAGGCTGATTTCCATGCATACGTGGATCTTGTAATCTTCCATCTCAAATGAATGGTCTTTATCTTCTTTTGAGAAATGATCCGGAAAGTGGTCTTTATCTTCGTTTTGGAATTAGTCCGGGAAGTGGCTTTCATCTGCTTTTTGGAAATGGTCCGGGAAGTGGTCTTCATCATGTTTGTCATCCTTCTACTGTAAATGATTTTTTATTTCTCTCCTAGAAATGATTTTAGTTCTTCATCTTCTTCTCCTTGGAGTGATCTCCACTCCTTGCTTCCTAACTTCTATGGTTATGGCCGTGAGGCGAGCTAGGTCTGGAGATACAAAATGTAACACGTCACTCAATCATTACAATCACGACCCATCAAAATACCTATACGGGTTTGATTTGGTAAAGATAACACATTTAGTTAGGGTTGTTATATGGACAAAATAACCAGAGTATTGACATGTTTAAATTCGATTCGTTAATAAATTATCGCTACAAATAAAATTATTCAAATAAATAAGCTATTTGTGATCGATGAAACCGTATAAGATACATAAATTAAACTAGTTATGAGCTAGAATACTAAATTTTTTACATTTCTAGATCAGTTTGATTTTGTAAAACATTAGTGAAGAAGCATTAACTAGATTTTGTCAAACAAATCAGCTATATTTACTTCAAGATTCAACAATACCCGCCACAATGTCAACTATAATGCATTATTATTTAGTTCTTTCCACCCGATAAATGCTCAAAATGAATACGTACTTCATATATATATATATATATATATATATATATATATATATATATATATATATATATATATATATATCCTTGTCGAGTTAGTTTATCAGGATAATATTCATAGTGGAATTCCACCAAAACCAGTCAAGAATGTCTGCTTTATGTGATCCCTACAATCCACTCTCCCTATTGCTATAAAACGTAACAAAATCTTACAATAAAACACCACAAAAACAAAACTTACACAAAATACTCAAATGAGATCTTTTCAGCCTCTTTCATTTTTCCTCCTTTGCCTGCTCTTCTTGAGCCTCCAATGCTCAGCTGATGACTCTCTAGGCAACTCCTGTAATGACAACACCAATCTAACCTCCCAAACCTCGTCTAACCTCGACCGTCTACTAACCCTTCTTGTGAAAAAAGCCGAAAAATCCGGCTTCTATGCCACTTCATATGGACATGATAACTCTACCATCTATGGCTTGGCTCAATGCCGAGGAGATGTGAGCGCCACCAACTGCTCAATCTGTATTGAAGGAGCCGCAAGCCAAATCCGACAAGCATGTCCAACACAATCCGATGCTAAGATTTGGTTTGACTTTTGTTTCCTTAGATATAGCCAAGACAACTTCTTGGGGAAAGTTGATACTTCGGGTATTTTGTACATGAATGTGGATAGTGTAAGCGGTCCAGACTCGTTCAAGAAGGAGTTAGGAAACATGTTTGATCGGATTGATAAGGAGGCGGTTAAGCCTTTGAGTGGCGGCCTTGGCAAAGACCAAAAGAAGCTTTCTTCATTGGAAACTTTGTATGCTTTGGTTCAATGCACTGAGGATCTTTCACCATTGAATTGTGCTCAATGCTTGGCTGTGGGTATCCAGAATTTCGACGGGTTTTGTAAGGATAAGAAGGGATGTCGCGTCTTGTATGGTAGTTGTTACTTGAGGTACGAGTTGTACCCGTTCTTCTTCCCGATCAAGTCGAGCAATAAGCCACATGACACTCTAAAATCTAAAAACTATCCTTGATTAGGGTTTTATCAAGACAAAAAAATTATCATATGAACTTGTAATGATTTTTCTTTATGTATCAAGGTTTAGTTTGCACCGCGTATGTACAAGATCATGCTATAGTAGGCTGGATTTTGTACACGAAAAATCTTATGTAATTGGTTGAATAAAAGTGCAATACAATATATGTCTAGCATCCATGTTTATAACATCATAAAAGATATTATCAACATATCATTTAAAAACTTAAAAGCATGTTTTGTTAGAGTTTGAGCCTAGTATATTACATTAAAGGTTGAGCTTATCCTTTATTTTGTTAGTTTATATTTTTGTCTTATCTTTTAGTATTAGTTTATTATTTTATGAATGAGTTGGTTAAGTAGGTACATTATATAACATTGTGTATAAAGTAGACACTTTTTGTTATGTGTAGACAAACTACACACCCTATATTATCAAGAAAAAGATTTAATAGAAAATCACTAAAGATATTACCTTATTAGTCAACCTTCTCTCTCCTATATAAATATTAAATTTTTTTCCTAATTATAGATTCTAACAAATATGCTGCAACGTTAAATAAGGAATAAAATATTAACTAATCCTATTATACCAGCTATACTAATCAAACTTTGTGTATTCTTTTGATGATACACAATATTAATACACAAATTTCAATTACACAATGTTGATACATAATTTCAATTACACAATGTTCATACATAAACTTAATCACACAATGTTAATACATAAAAGATTTGTGTAACCAAATCATGCGTAAATGACGGACTTGTGTAACCAAAAATTGTGTAAATGACAAACTTGTATAACCAAACTTTGTGTAAATGACAGACTTGTGTACATGACATAAACAAATGGAACTTGTGTAGTTAAAAAACAACCGAACCTTGTGTAATTGACAGACTTGTGTACATGACATAAACAAACGGAACTTGTGTAGTTAAAAAACGACCGAACCTTGTGTAATTGACAGACTTGTGTACATAACATAAACAAACGGAAGTGCCTAGTTTGAATTTCTTATTTCCGTAAAAAAAATGTTGAGAATATCACAACCTAAAATATCCGGATTAGTTATAGATTACTTCCTTAATTTAACGGTTTAGGTTAATGATTAACATCTTTAATTAGACAAAATATTAAAATTAAATAGGAGAGAGAAGAATGACAAATTAGGTAGGATCTTTAATTATTTTCAAATAAATCTTTTTTTATAAAAATAAGAAGTGCCCAAAATCGTCTTTGTCTTGTTACCTTATTTAAGCTTATTCCAACATCATTTATCTTAATTTATTAAATGTGAAAATAGGGTGCCAAAGTTTGTATACAAGATACAAAAGTTATTAGAGAACCCCCTCTCCTTACCCTTATGCCAATGATCTATGGTCTTGGATTGTAAACTATAAACCCAAAAAGGAAGACCTGATTCAAAACACCCATCTCTCTTCCATCACCGCCTACGTCTACTTCACTTGGAAAGCTAGAAACGACCTATTACATGGAGGCATCTACACCTCACCCGAATCCTGTGCTCACATTATCATCAATGCGGTCAAGAACTACGCTTCTTTCAAATGGAAGGACCGGTCCCCAAACACGATCTGGTGGGCTAAATTGCTTGGCATTCCCCTCCCTAATCTCGTTCTGGTGGGCTTTGCTGCTTGGCTTTCCCCTTCCCTAGTCTCTCTCTCTCTCCCCTTGTTTTATGTTGCTACTGTTGATGTATTGGTCAAGTGACCTTGTAAATCCTTACCTATATATACTTAACTTTTTCAAAAAAAAATTATTAGAGAAGACTTTGGTGCCGGTATCAGAGAAGACTTTTGCCGCCGGTATTAAAAACAACAAAGAAGACTTTTTTCGCCGGTATTAAAAACAACTTTGGCCGTGGTATTAGAAACGACTATGACCGAGGCGGTATCATAAACGACTTTGGTTGCTGCCGTCGGTATCAGAAGCGACTTTGGTCGTTGGCATCAAAAATCCATAACCTACCCCAGAACACTAATCAACCTGCGTCCTAATGCCCAAAACTTAACCTAGGACGCTAATCAACATGCGTTCTATGACCTGAAACTTACCCTAGTACGCTAATAAACTAGAGTCCTAGGGCCCAAAACTTACCCTAAGATGCTAATCAACCTGCGTCCATCAAGTCCTCATAGCATCCCTCTGCTCCGACAATACAAAGAGAGAAGGGAGGAAGGTCCATCAAGTTCTCATAACATCCCTCCAATAAAACAAAGAGGGAAGCGAGAGAGGTCCAACAAGTCCTCATAACATCCCTTCGCTCCGACAAAGCAAAGAGAGAAGGGAGGGAGGTCCATCAAGTCCTCATGGCATCCCTTCGCTCCGACAAAACAAAGAGAGAGAAGGGAGGGAGGTCCATCAAGTCCTCATAGTATCCATTCGCTCCGAGGGAGGTCCATCAAGTCCTCGTAGCATCCATTCGCTCCGACAAAACAAAGAGAGCAGGGAGGGAGGTCCATCAAGTCCTCGTAGCATCCTTCACTTCGACAAAACAAAACGAAGAGAGAAGGGAGTTAGGTCCATCAAGTCCTCGTAGCATCCCTTCGTTCCGACAAAACCTCATAGCATCCCTTCGCTCCGACAAAACAAAACAAAGAGAGAAGGGAGGGAGGTCCATCAAGTCCTCGTAGCATCCTTCACTCAAACAAAACAAAACAAAACAAAGAGAGAAGGGATGGAGGTCCATCAAGTCCTCATATCATCCCTTGACTCCGACAAAACAAAACAAAACAAAGAGAGAAGGGAGGGAGATCCATCAAGTCCCCAAAGCATCCCTTCGCTCCGACAAAACACAACAAAGAGAGAAGGGAGAGAGGTCCATCAAGTCTTCATAGCATCCTTTCTCTACAAAAAAAAATGACCGATAAAGGAAGGGAGGGACATCAAGTCCTTCATTCAAGTTTCTATTGTTCAAGCTTGAAGTTGTTGAAACACACCTAGCTGGAGGGGGAGTGTTAGAGTTTGGGCCTAGTATATTGGATCATATGTCGAGCTTATCATTTATTTTGTTAGTTTATCTTTTTTGTCTTATTTTTTAGTATTAGTTTATTATTTTATCTCTTTATGTTTTCTTATATAAACATTACACGGTCAATGAAATAAACAAGCCTTCAATTCACAAATCACTAAGCTTTTGATTTACAAATCTCTTCATGTTTGGTGGGTGACCGTGTTGCATGTCTTGTCAGAAGTATAATGAAGTTCATTAGGTTATGGATGTGTAGTCGTTGGCAACCTAAAGTGTTTGACTACTCGTTTGATTTACAATGTTGCAACACGATTTCAAATCAATGATTGAAGACAACATTGTGTCATTCACCTTGCAATGAGAATGAAATATATATCTGCATTTGGTCACTTGGCACAAATTGTCTTACAGATAAAAATACAACTACCGACTAGAGAAAGTCACTTACCTCGAGGAGCCGGGCCACAATCATCATAATCTTCCTCTTTCATCATGGTCATCTCGCCTTCTTCATGAGGACCGAAGTACTCGCGTCGACGCTCGGCAAAGAAGACCTTTTGTTTGTTTGGAAAATCCCGCTATATGTGGCACATACCTCCACATTTGTAACATTGAGGCTCGTTCGGCCGCACGGAGGAGATTGTGAAGACCGTGTAGGTGTACAACCGGTTTGAGCCATCAGAGGATCATGCGTCTTAGCTCTTGGATGTAGAGCTCGATTGTGCGTCTATGGTGCACGATCGTGTGATCTCACAATTCCGGATTTGCTCATCGTTTGTTCTCTCATCCTCGCGTCTTGGGTTCCAACTCGTCCGTCTTTGGTGTCGCTTTATCCTTACAAATAAGAACTACTTAACTCCTTTTTGTTAGTATTACGTATTTATAAAATTTCGAGTTGTACCATAAGTGGGATTTAGCTTTGAGATTCTTGTATATCTTATTGGTGCGCGGGATGCACCAATGTCTTCAAGTTGGTGTACGAGATGATTTTCAGTGGCTCTCGGATCTCTGGGATGAGGCACTCGTGAATTTAGTCCAGAGTGTCGACTGGGAAGCCGAAATTTCCACTTCATGGAGATTTTCCAACTCCGCCAAGTAATTATCAAGAGACATGTCCCCTTACTTAACTTACGTAGGCGATTTCCATGTGCATATCCTCCTTGAAGGTGTTGGGACAATTTTTTTCATGCAATGGACAAATTGATTCAAACACAACATTAGTACCATAAAAAAAGGAAAAATAAAACACAACATTAGTACCATAAAAAGAAGGAAAATTAAAACACAACATTAGTATCATAAAAAGAAGGAAAAATTACCTTACCTTTCCGACGCGATCGATCGATACGGAGTGGTTGGAAAGCGATATTGTCGTGGTCATCTCGATCATGGAAGTCTCGACCACCTCGGTTTTGGGGGTGCCCTTGTTGATTTTGGAAATTCATTTGGCCTACATCTTCATTTGGTGGTGGTAAGTACTCTACATCGTCCATTTGAGCTTCAATTCGATTTCTCACTGGTGGATGTCGGGTTCCTGCATCGGCCATTGCTTCAAGGTCCGACGTGTCATCTCTAAAGCCGATATATCATATATGTATCCCTGTAATCAGATTACTATCATCGTCCTCGTAATGATAGAGCCGATCGCATTTCTATGTGGTATTAGAGGGTATTTCCTTGGTATTGTGGCGTGAACGACAAGTATATTTATGAACGTCACATGGGTGATCGTAAGGTGTGGGACTCTCATGATACCTTTTTTATGCTTAACATGTTCCCTACGGTCCATGGATCCACAAACCGAAAGTCATGTTGCATAAGTGTCCTATCTTCGTCCTCGTGCTCACATGCGGATTGATGAGGGTCACATCAGGACTAGTTATGTTCAACCACCGACGCTAGTTGGGGACATCCCATAAAAATGTTGGAAGTCCCAACGTAATTATTTCCTATCACCTTTATTTGTTGATCCAATTTCGTTGTTCTGTCAGAACTCTAAACAATTAGTGAGTTCGGGGGTGCTGGAAACTGTTTTGGATGTGATCGGTCATGATTTGGAACATTTCCATCATATTATTCTTAAATAACTCTTTATTCCATGTAAATTGTTTCATCATATTATCACCCTTGATCAGTGTCACAAACGTCTTGCGAGATTTCACGTACACGTTAAACTTTGACAAGACACATAAAATATAGGTATCAAACACAACAAGGATGACCAAGAAAGTTTGATACTCAAGTCTTATGTGTGTCGGTAATTATGTGGGAAATCCGTGTGGACGTCCTGCAAGTTGGGTAAAAGTATTTGTAACCATTCTTAACCAAATCCAATCAAAGAAACGAGAATTCGTAAATGTCAAATGTTTTCAAACAAAGACACATTTTGTCAACCTCAATTATCAATTGAAATGAAAAACACCGCGGAGAGAAGTAAAATGAAATAATGCGGAACAAAATTTTCGAATTTCTTTTATCCAAACCTAACTAACATCCGAGTATGGATATTTTTTTAAATTTGAGTTGGTTGTTTCGTTTTCTAATAAATTTTGCTTGCAAGGGATGACACCTGGTTGGGTGATGGGTGGTTGTATCGCTTTCATCACGCGGCCGATACTAAGAAATATTTCACACTAACCATCACCCACCCGAGTACCCGACTCTTTCACCCTAAACCATAACCGTGGGTGATCGGATGAGTCTCTTATTTTATGGGTTCACCCTCCAGATTAAGCGACTTCCAAAATAGACAATCAAATATAGCATAATACGATAAGTCGATTACACAAGTGACCAGTGGCGGCCGCAGGATTTCGAAGGGGGGGGCGAAATTTTATTTTCGATAAATATATCTATGAAAATCAAATAGCGATCAAAACAAAGTCAATATGTCATCTACTTACAATAAACAAAAAAAATAAAAATACATTACACTTAAAGGCGCGGTCCACGACCGCGCCTATAAATTTTTTTTTAAAAAAAATAGTTGGCCTATAAGTGCGTCTATAACCGCGCCTCTTTAGTTTTTTTTTTCTTTAAAAAACGTTACACTATAGCCGCGGTCTAGGACCGCACCTCTATTTGTGTTGTCCTCGACAACGCGTTTTACAAATAATAGTGCGGTCTAAGACCACGCTTCTACTTCAAACAACAAATCTCGTGCATTTTGGTGAATTATTTCACTCCGAGCCTAAAACAGAAAATTCTTTTGAAGTTTCGTTTACTTCGGCGAAAGATCCAAAACAACATTTAAATATAACACAAGAATAGTAATATAAAAAAATTTAATAAATCGTAGTTCATGTTTCCTTAGAATCCTAAACATCAAAAGTTTGAAGCTAAGTTTGTAAAAAGAAATCAAATTGCTTTATAGATTTTCAACTTGACCGGCTTCCATCAATTGCTCGGAATTGAAAAAATGTTCAATCTTGTGATCTTTACAAAAATCAAAGATCGTAAAAATTATAAAATAATGATACAATTAACTTAGAGGTTTATTTATGTTTATTATTTTGAAATTTATTTACTTAAGAATTAATTATCTTCTAAGGGGTTCAACGTTAAAAGGAACACATCAACCAACTTTTCTTCATCACCAGAAAAAAAAAAAAAAAAAAAAGGACACATGGTTTAGAATCACCTATACTTAGGGTCCGTTTGGGAGGCATTATTTACCAGATTATGGAGATGAAGCTAGTTGAAGGTAGCTGATGGAGAAGAAATGAGGTTTTTGGGAGGCCAAGATGATGGTAGACGATGGTAGTGTTTACTAGCATCTACTAGATGAAAAATTGGCATTTCCATCAGCTCCCCAGGAGTAGCTTATGGGAGGTGATGAAGATGAACAAAATTTTTGTTCCATCGATAACCCTCATCGATTTTGTCTTGCTCAAGAACACATTTACATTCTAGCAATACATCAAACAATGACATGGTGCTTAAGAACACATTTACATTCCAGCAATACATCAAACAATGGCATGGTTGACTTAACAAGAGAATAAATCAAATCTGAACTAACTATAAATAAATTTGCCAAAATTTACGAGATTACTATCCTAAACAAATAACCAAACTAGACTAAAGGTATGACTGTCTTACAAGCTTGAATTGAACAATCTACCACCTCGGTTGAAACTCGGGTATGAGACAAAATTCACAAAACATCTGAATACGTATTAGATTTTAAAGATTGTACATATTGGGGTTTTTTAGTATAGTTTCCGGTAAACCTTGGTTGAAACTCGGGTCGGTTGATGGGTCGGATGATGGTTTTTACTTTTTTCACCTGAAACCGCAACTAGACCAGTACCCTGATTCCAACCTCTTTTATTGGATTTTTTAACCATCCGTTTGGTTCGGGGTTATTAGATAACGATCAATTACAAGTGACATTGTCATTCCCAATTGTATGTAAGTTTAAAATGAATTTTGATTTGAAAAATAATGCAAATAAATGAGAAAATAATTAGTTTAGTTAAATAATATTTTTAAATAATCTTATGAAGAAGGAAAAAATACAATGCCCAACTATCACATTCTCATACCCAACTTTTACTTATCCAGCTTCACGTACCTAACTTTCACATACCCAACTTCCGCACCCCAACGTCACGTACCCAAGCTTCATGTACCCAATCTCACATACACAACCTTCACATACCCATTTTCACGTACTCAACTTCACATACCCAACTTTCACGTACCCAACTTTCACGTACCCAACTTTCACGTACCCAATTTTCACGTACCCAACTTTCATCTACCCAACTTTCACATACCCGTAAATGAATACAGAATAGAAATTATGATTCAATAAGCCTGGAACCTCAATGAAAAGAGAAGCACATGATTTAATAAAACTATTCTATCCATACCTATTTTCGTAATTTCACACTATAATTCCCGTTCATACCCAACACATACTAGATATTTTTTCATCTTCTTTCATCTCCACCTTCATCTACGATAACCCGGACTACCAAGCCGAGCTTTACGAAGAGTTTGTGATAAGATTGTTTCAACTCGAGTTTATTACTTTCTATCATCACTACTAATAGTCCAAGAATCCCTCCTTTGTATTCTCCAAAGTTAGCACACTTTATATTGACCTCGTGAAAAGTGGAAGGCCATCAAAACAAGCATTAGTTCTCATATCCCATTGAATAGTTGAGAATGAAGATAAGAATATGCTGAACCGGTTCATTCAAATTGGTTCACTTTGAGCCGGTTGGTTTGACCGGTTTAGCTCCATCTGCTTCAGCATTAATAAATTTGTAATGAGAATGATGTTAAATATCGGGGATAACCTGAATTAAATCCCGATAATATGAGAACCGATGATTATCTTTGCACAAATAAAAAAATTAGAGATAAAATATTTATGAATATTATAATATTAGTTAAAGTTACATTAAGTAATTTAAAATTGAATTATAGACAAGATAACTTTCCATTATTAATCATAATATCATAAGTTTCAATATTTTGGTTGATTATACATAGTTTACAATAGAAAAAAATACAAATGTTTAAAATTTAGGGTGATTTATGTCCAAAAAATTATAAGGGGTACTTTATTGTAAGTAGATGTATATTAAAGGGTGATATTATACTAAAAACATTATAAAGAGTAATTTTTATAAAAGATTAATTATTAAGGGTGATTTTGTATAATTTCTCATAAAAGTAAAGGACCTTCTATAGTCTTTTTGTAAAGTTAATGCAATTTACCCTAATAAACATAATACTTCCAGAAAGAAGTAAAAGACAAAGTAAGCCCACGTAAATATATTGTATATTCACTATTCAGTGCATGTATGCAAATGGAGCCAAAAGTCGACGGTCAAAATGTCAACGCAAATGACAGCGAGATGGTCAACATTTTGTAAACAATTATTATGTGGACCTTTCTCGCCTTACAATAGGGAATATTATACATCTTTTCTAGATACCATACCCCATATTTTCAGCCTTACCATGTCAAAGTAGTATGTTCTTAATATTTGTTGAGATTTCTGGAATATTTTACAATATGATATTGGATGAATTTAATGTATATAAGTCATTGAATTCTTGCTTTTATTGTCACTTTCGTTTTTAGGATGAAACCTAAAAGCTTATGTGCCTATGTATACTTGTGATCTGCATATTTTTTATTTTTTAGACCCGCCGGATATAAAAAGTTAACAAAATATTAGATATTATCATCCTCTCATTTGACTAAGTCGGCCTTCCCCTTTTATAATGGGTGAAACTAACATATAAGTATTATGGTTATTCCTTCTTGTGCCAATTCGGTTTAAGGATGGAACCCCAAGGCTTGTGTGCGTATGTTCACTTGTGGTGTGCATCCCCTCCACGTCTTAGACCCGCCGGATATGAAAAGTGAACATGGTATTAGATATTAGCGATGTATGATATCCTCCCGTTTGACTAAGTCGGCCTTAAGGCTTTTATACTTTGTGAACCTAACATAGAAGTCTTAGGGCTATTCCTTCTAGTGCCAATTTGGTTTTAGGATGGAACCCCAAAGGATTGTGTGTATGTTCACTTGTATTGTGCATACTCTCCAAGTCTTAGATCCGCCGGATATGAAAATTAGTCTTAGGGCTACTCCTTCTAGAACTACTTCTCTTATTGTCAATTAGTTTTAAGATGGAACCCCGAAAGCTTGTTTGTAGGTTCACTTTATCTTAGACCCGCCAGATATAAAAGATAAATTAACAATATTGGTCTATCTTCTGTATATGTGTTGGGTTTAAACTATGAACAAACTCAATGAAGTTTCATCGTAAAATCAATTCACGAAAGGAGAAACGACACATCAATCGTATATACTAGACTCGTTATTTCTTTATCATTGATGTGCGGATATTTCATCTTCCAATGTAATGACGGTTATCATTTCACATTGATTTATATATAAAAAAAAGTCCAATATGTGTATATAAGATGGCTAATTGGTAATTGGTTAGGATAAAGTCTTATCAGACATGTGATGAATTTACACATGAATTAATGCATAATGCACGCTTTATTTGGACTTGTTTTATAAATGAATGATAGCGTTAAGTTGTAAGTTTGAGAAATCATTCACGTTATTTAGGTAATTTGTCATGATTCATGAAGTCATGTTAAGTTGTATGTGTGACAAAGCATTCATGCCATTTTTTAAATAAAATGTTATGGTAAGTTGAGTTTGGCGTCAACGGTCAGAACCTCTTTGTGGCGGTCCCGCCCTATAAAAAAGTATAGCTTATATCCGCAATCATTGTGATTTCGATTTTAGAGTATTCTTGTTAGAAAACTCCGATTTTATTAGAGTTGAAGTTAAGCTAAAGTTTGACCGTTGTAGTTGAAACCGTATATTATTGGGCAACTTAAATTTTGATAGTGAAGCTGAAACCGTGGGTAGTCGAAATAGGTAACTAAATTAACAGATTTATTTTTTCTTTTTATAAGTTCGATGGGTATTTGAAAAACAACTGTTTTAGCTAATGAAATAAGAATTTTTTTTTTAAGTTGGCGTAAACTCAAACCCGACTTAGAGCCGCTGCAAGCCGTTCTTATGAACATCTATGATGCACGGACACGGACACGGATACGGGAAACGGATACGGCGAGAAACGGGGAAGCGGCAATCTCAAAAGTATAGGAAACGGGGACACGACGAGTAAAACAAATAATATACGATTTCTAAGATATTGAAATATAGAATTTCTATATCATAATGAGATACATATATATATATATATATATATATATATATATATATATATATATAAAATCAATGATATATGAGTAGATAAAAATATTAACATGATAACAAAATTAACTGAAACAAAAGCTTAGAAACAAACATTTTTAGTCTTAGAAAACATAAAAATAAACATATTTAGTCTTATAATTTTAAATAAACATATTTAGTATCAAAACCGAAGAATGAATTCATTTTGCAAATCAACAACAACCGAACAACATGATCAACCAAGGAAAATAATAATAAATATTTGTAAATTATAAAAAGTAAAAAAATTTGAATAACACACTCAACATTTAACAAAGAAAGATTACACAATAAATTAGTAATCAAATATTCAAAATGAATTTACAAAATCATAAGAAAAATAAAGAGAAGAGTCGGCCTGCGAAACAACATTTCAACATTAGAGCCGAAGTAGAAGATCAGTGTCTTACTTCCGGCAACCACAATCTCGCAAGTGTCCATGCGAGGCTAAGTTTAGTCGGGAAAATATGGGATAGAAGACTAAATATTACTGTAAATCAGTTTTTTATAAAAAGATGTTTTGGGTCCTCTCCGTGTCCTAGACGTGTCCTACCTCGGAAACGTGTCTTGACCGTGTCCGGTCATATTTGACCGTGTCCGAGCCGTGTCCTGTTGTGTCCCCGTATCCGACACGGCAGGACACGGGACACGCCGCCTTCTAGAAGTTTCCGTGCATCATAGATGAACATGGTTTCAAATTTTTTGGAACCTCGTTATTAAAAAACTAGATAATTAATTATCATCGTTGTGTTAATAGCGTAATGTAGTTGGTAAATAGGTGTTTGTTGCAGCCGATTGGTCAAGTTGGAAACTTCCATTTAACATTTTTTTTCTATGATACTATACATAATGTATTTTTTAAATATTTATGCACTGGGCCTCCAAAATCGTTATGGAGGCCTTGAGTAAACTCTCATAAATTATCCACATTTTCAAACATATAATCACACAAAATGTAACATGTTACTCAATCCTTACAATCAAGATCTATCAAAATACTTTTATGGTATCTTAATAGGTTTGATTTGGGTTTATTCCTGACTTCGTGTTTTTTGCACGAGAATGTAAAGATGATATATAATTTTGGATATGGTTGTTATATGGGCGGAATAAGCCGATCATTGCCTCATCAAATATATTGAAACTCGGTTCGTTTATAAACAATTCGAATCTAAGTTAAAACTAAAATGTGTCGTATTTAGCTTTTTAAACGTGTTTAAGTTCGAGTTGTTCAGAATAAGCCAATCATTGCCTCATTGAACGTGTTTACGTTCGAGTTGTTCAGAAAGTAAACGACTTTGAACCGAAACCGAGTAACCCAACTAATAAATACAGTTCTAATGTATAGCCTAGTGAAGTTTAACCGAATAAATAAAATCTAAATTTTCACCAGACTTTAAAATATGTCGTATTTAACTCGTTTAAAAAGTGAACAAGCTCGAGATGACGACGTATCGCTTCTCGTATAGCAACCCATATAAAAAGCATTTATAAAAAGACACTAGCATACTATACTAACATATATTATAAACTAAGCATAAGCATATTACTTTTTCTTAACATTCTAGAGTTTGATTTGGTAAAACATCAGTTAAGTAACATTAATTAGATTTTGTCAAACAAATCAGCTAAAACTACTTCAAGATTCAACAATACCCACCACAATGTCAACCATAATGCATTATTATTTAGTTTTTGCCACCCGATTAATGCCCAAAATGAATACGTCTATTGTAATACATGCCCCGTATATATGAGATTCTTCCTTAAAGTATAAAATAAAGTTGGAAGAATTGACATGGTAGGCCTTTTACACCATGAAGTTGAAAATTATGTGCTCCCAAATTTGTAATTTATATAATGAGTTCCTATATAGTAGATGAAATAAAAAAAATGTACAAAAAGTGACCGCCATTGATTTGACTGGTGACAATGTTGATGAACATTTTGGATGAAATTTGTGTTCAATAAGTGCAGCCCTTTCTTCTTCTTCCATAGCTCAAATTCTTTCAAACGCAGGTCCTTTCTTCTTCCCTTCAAACGCAGGTCCTCTTGTTGAGCTTCTACATCACCGGAATCTGGAAGCAGCCCTTGTTCTATTTCTGGGTAAGCAACAACGTTTGTTTTTGGGTAAACAATACCCAAAACTGCATACCCAAACTGCACACACATATACTCAATAAGTAATACCAAAAAATGCATATCAATCACTCAATAAACAATACCAAAAAATACATACCCAAAAAAATGCATATCAATCACTCAACAAGCAATACTCAAAACTGCACACACATATACTCAAAAATGCATACCCAAACTGCACACATATTCTCAATAAGCAATACCAAAAAATGCATATCAATCACTCAATAAGCAATACCAAAAAATACATACCCAAAAATGCATATCAATCGCTCAATAAGCAATACCCAAAACTACACACACATATATTAAAAAATGCATACTCAAACTGCACACACATATACTCAATAAGCAATATCCAAAAGTAAACGTCTAATCACTACAATCACCATCATATGGGCTGCAATAGTGCACCTATTTTATAGGGTGGAAGCCTATAATATATTATTTTGTATAGAGACCCATTTTACAAAAGTAAAATTTAAAGGGTCCTATTTCTCTAATTTATTCAATATAAAGTTCTTTAGGAATCATTAAATCGAATAATAAATACAATCGTGTTCCTAACCAGTACGATCGTGGCATCGTGCACACAATCTTCTTTTATTTTGTGAACATCCTATACTGAACACGACCTTCTATAAAAAAACAAAGTAGTACAATCATGTTCCTATTACCCATTCGTTTTTTAAAACATTCAAATCGAGAACATTGATTATTTTCGGATTCAACGCTTTCTAGATTCTCACTTGATTATAGCACACACCTTCCCCCTCTCCCTATCTATCTATATATATATATATAGGAATTGAGTTTTAATAAATTGTAAAATATTAATTATTAATAAAAAATTATTAGCTAAATAAATCACAATGTTTTAAAAAAGGCGTTAACATTAAAGATGTAGAAAAAAAAAATGTTAAGAAAGATATATTAATTTAAATCTGATTAGATCATGTAGTAAAAAATTAAGGGCAATTTTGGTAACTAGGCCTTTTTGAAAAACTATTGTAATAACTAGGCGTTTTAATGTTTTAATTAAATAAATATACCCTAACCTTTTGTATTTATTTTCAAACTCTACACACTCTTCTCTCAAGGGGTACATTTACTAAACACAAAACTAGAAAAAGCCTAGTAAACCAAATTGTTTCAAAAAATTAATTGATAAATTTAGTATTAATAATTACCAAAGTCTTCAATAGAAAACTATGTAACAAATTTGTAATTTAATTTTTAAATATTCTTACCTATAAAATTCTTAACTAAACAAATAAATTTTTAAAAAAAATTATTTTTTAAATTTATTTTTTTAAAAACAAATTCGATTAAAAAGTAGGTAATATTTTATATTTAAATCTAGTTTTTTATAAAATTAAAATTTTAAAATTACATCAATAATATTGTATATATATAAAACATTATTTTGTTAATCATATAATTTTAACATATATAGTGTAATATATATTTACAGAATAAGTTTAGCAAGTAGATATATATAGGTAAGATGTCAACTATATATGTATATATATTTTTTTAAAAAAAATTAAAATTACATAAAAATAACATGCGACACCGAAGAGATGAGAGAGTAACACGTGACATTAAGTGATTTCACTTTAATATAATATATATACATATATTATACTTTTCTATGGCTAGCATCCATAAATATCCTATCCTTGTCTAGTTAGTTTATGAGGATAATATTCATAGTGGAATGCCACCAAAACCAGTCAAGAATGTCTGCTCTATGTGATCCCTACAATTCACTCTCCCTATTGCTATTTAAACATAACAAAATTTACAATAAAGCACCACAAAACAAAACTTGCACAAAATACTCAAATGAGATCTTTTCAGCCTCTTTCATTTTTCCTCCTTTGCCTACTCTTCTTGAGCCTCCAATGCTCAGCTGAGGACTCTCAAGGCAACTCCTGCAATGACAACACCAATCTAACCTCCCAAACGTCGTCTAACCTCGACCGTTTACTTTCCCTTCTTGTGAAAAAAACCCAAAATTCCGGCTTCTATGCCACCTCTTATGGACATGATAAGTCCATAATCTATGGCTTAGCTCAATGCCGAGGAGATGTGAGCACCACCAACTGCTCAACCTGTATTCAAGCAGCTACAATCCAAATCCGACAAGCATGTCCAACGCAATCCGATGCTAAGATTTGGCTCGACTTTTGTTCCCTAAGATATAGCCAAGACAATTTCTTGGGCCAAGTTGATACAACGGGTATTTTGTTCGCGAATGTGGATAGTGTAAACGATCCAGACTCGTTCAAGAAGGAGTTGGGAAAGATATTTGATCGGATTGATAAAGAGGCGATTAAGCCTTCGAGTGGCGGCCTTGGCAAAGACCAAAAGAAGCTTTCGACATTCGAAACTTTGTATGCTTTGGTTCAATGCACTGAGGATCTTTCACCATTGAATTGTGCTCAATGCTTGGCTGTGGGTATCCAGAATTTCGACGGGTTTTGTAAGGATAAGAAGGGATGTCGCGTCGTGTATGGTAGTTGTTTCTTGAGGTACGAGTTGTACCCGTTCTTCTTCCCGGTGAACTCGAGTAAAAAGCCACATGACACTCTCAAATCCAAGAAATATCCTTAATTAGGGTTTTATCAAGAACAAAGAATCATCATTTGAACTTGTAATGATTTTTCTTTATGTATCAATGTTTAGTTTGCACTTTATATGTACCAAATCATGCTATAACAGGCGGGATTTTGTACACAAGGTCTTACGTATAATTGACTGAATAAAAGTGCATGACAATATATATTGTATTTAGTGTGCAAGTTTGCCATGGCTTCTTGGGAAAGGTATAACGTTATCGACGTTGGTTATTCCGGTGGCCAGAAGAACCATGACGTCGAATCCAAGGCTGAATCCAGCATGCTTGACAGTACCATGACGACGAAGATCCAAATACCATTCAAATTTCTCACTTGGCAAACCCAGTTCATTGATTCTGAAAACAAAGACAAGATATATAATATCACAAAACGTCCCACATCGATTGTAAATAACAATGAGGTTAAGTTATATACCTTGAACTCAACATGTTGAGTCTTTCTTCATTCTGGCTACCTCTTATAAGTGCACCAACCTTAGGTACTAAGATGTCGAATGCTGCAACCGTTTGCCCGTCTTCATTGATTCGCACGTAAAACGGTTTGATCTCCTTAGGATGATTGTATACGATGACCGGTTTTTTGTAGATCTCATCAGCCAAGAAGCTACATTACAACAAACATCAAGTTTGTTTATGATCAATAGTTGAAGATAGAGTATATTATCCATATTTTTATATACATATACCTCTCATGCTCTTCACTTAAAGGAGTACCGAATTCAGCTTCTGTCTCGAATTTCTTTCCGGTAACCTAGTACAAAAACATTAGATGAAATCAAGTTATATGATGTTAGGAAGTTTCGATTTGAGGAATGTGATTAAGACTTGCTTGTTTCAAAGACTCTATAGCTTGTGTATAAGTGATTCTCTCAAACTCGGTCGAGGTCAATGATTGAAGGCGATCTATTGCAGACTTGTCGATACGTTTAAGGATGAATCTCATGTCGTCGGAGCAATTGTCTATGATCCATTTGCAAAGGAACTTCAAGTAGTCAATGGCGCAGTTCATTGCTTCCTGATAAAAAGCAAAGTAAGATTTCATACTAAAATCAATTTACAATAGTAAGAGGATTACCTCTAGCTCGGAAAATGCCATTTCAGCCTCAACTTTCCAAACCTCGGCGGCTTGCTTAGGAGAGTGGGAAGTCTCTGCCTTAAACCTTGGTCCGAACGAGTACACATTGCCAAGAGCACAAGCATAGCTACCGAGATGAAGCCTCCCCGACACGGTCAAATAAGCTTGACAAGCAAAGAAATCCTCTTCAAAGCTAGCTCTAGCGGATACGGAAGAAGCACTTCTTTTTCGCGTCTTTTTGGCCTTTTCTTTGGATTCTAAATGCGCGACCAGCTCGTTGGTCTTCTTGAGATCTTGAATGGCAGCTAGAAGGGCTTCTCTGTTGCTGTCAGTTCTTCTTAGTTCGTCGACGCGTTTGTTCTTCTCGTTGATTGAAGCCTTGATTGCCTCGATTTCACTCGGAGCCTCCTCGGAATCTGTTGGATTGTGAAGAAGCGTTGTGACATGGAATTTGTTGCTGAATCCTTCGCAATCTGTGGTTGTAATGATTGGGACTTGAACATGAAGGAAGCCGTTGTCGTGGAAGAAGGCGTGCGTCGCGTGAGTTAAGGCATTGCTGATTCTTGTGATTGAGGCCACCTCAAGATATGAAAGATATTTTCAATCACTTGAAAAAAGCATATGAATCATTGGAGTTATGAAATAGAGCATTTATTTTTTGTGTTGTGCAAAGTTGGTTCGGATCAAAATTTTGGATCCACCGGATCGCTCGACCCGTCACTACAATGATCATAGTATGTTAGGGTCGGTCCTCGATCCAAGGAATTTGGAATTTCGGGTATGTTTTAGAGTTGGTCATATGTCTAAGGTATTAGTAATAAACGACAAGTTTCAGTCTCCGAGCATATGTGCGCGTGGACTCAAGTCCAACACATAAGTCCAACAAAGTTACATTCTAAAATTAATTGACAATATGAGCAATTTACGGACCTTATATATATATATTAGACTCTTAATCCTTTAGTTATCAATTTAGAAAATAATCAGAAATAAATAGGAAAAAAAAATGGAATCTTTAGTTGGCCTATTTCTACTCATAGCCATTTATGTTCCCTTATTCTTTTTTTCAAATGACCTCTAAGATTAACGGATTTTGTTAATCGACACCCGAGTAGGAACCAAGCATTAGACACTTAGTGCCCGTTTGGTTGGAGCGGTGGAATGGAAACGGAATGGAATCTAATAAGGGTTGAGAAAGGAAATGGAATGGATGAGATTACTTTTATGTGTTAAAAAACCTTAACCAAACATGATTTTTGATTGATTCGGAATCATTCCGTTACCGGGAATGATTCCCGGTGCTTCCAAACGGGCCCTTATAGTGGAAGAACGTGTCATTTTTTAAAGAAAATACATGAACTCACTGTAGTTGTTCGAGGGCGAAAGTGAGCCCAATTTCTCAAGGTATCCAACGGAACGCGTTTCTTTGAAAGAGGATACCTCTCGTGATCTACGACACCAAGATGCAACACATTCGTTGCGTTAACCTCAACGAGGTGCTTCCCCAGTCCCGACGATGGCTTCTGTACTATTCCTTCAACTAGTATACAAGTTCCTGTAAGGATTATGTCCCCTGGTGGGGCTAGAGATGAATCCACCACAACCTGAAAATTTGTGTAAATTTGGAACTTTAGAACAAAATGTAGCTCATTCACATAAATAGTTCTGAATCATGAACCATTTGTGCAAATTAGTATATTTAGTGGATGTATTCATCAATCAAATTACCTGAAGAGTAGAAACACAAGAGCCATCACTAACTTCCAAGATGACGGTGGTTGGAATCGGAGGCGAAGCAACAATTACCCTTTCATGGTTATCTCTGCTCTGTTCGTGGCTAACTCCGAACACCTTAAGTAAATTCCGAACAAACGGAAGGGGAATCTGAAGAATCTCAGCGCAGGTCAACCCACTTTTCCTCGCCGGAGTTTTAGCAGGATCAACCGGAGCTGGAGCCGGAGATGGTGCCGGAATTGGGCCTTTTCCGATTTCCTTTGCGGATTTAACCCACCCTCCGACCACGATTTTTTGGCCTATCAAGCCTAATCCGGCGTCGTTCCGGCCTAGGATGTTTCTGAGAACAACTCTTTTGGTATATTTGGAGATGAGAGATATCTGGGTTTGGGAGGGGAGCTCTTGGTTTTCCAATTCCATATTTTCTTTTACTTGTTTGGGTGATGAAGAGAGATTTTGTTTGATGGGTGATGAGTTTATTTGGGGTTTTATGAAGAAGAGAAATGCTTTGCTTGGTGAAGTGAATTTGAAGAAGAGGGAGTTGCAGAGAGAGCAGATTTCGTATCCTATTGGGAAGGGAAAACGAAAGACGGCGGGAAAGATATCCTCCTCTAACGGTTTTCCTTACTCAGCTTTTGAATTTTTAATTATTTTTCAAAATGGGAAAGCACCGAAATAGAGTCTTGTTATTTTATTACACAATTATAAACAATAATGTAAATGTCTTTTTTTAAACCAATGCTAACCACCTAACACGGCCCAATAGATTACATAGTTGAAACTACATGGTATGGTCCGGTTTTGAAGCGTAAATTAGACCATAATATTCAGATCCGATTTATTATTTTATGGTCCGGTTCACTATATCACAGTCCGGTCCTAACCATTTACACAATCTTATTCCCCACTAAGATCATCTTCAAAAATCAAAGACATTCCAAATTTATCGATCATCCAAGGTTGCTGCAATTTCAACTCCACTCATCTATTTTCAAACCAACAATATATGTACGGAATTCGTATTCGCACGGTTAAAGATGTTGTATTGGTTAACGCATTCGTAATGCGTAACCGTGGACTCACGGTCACACATTGCATAACCGTGGCAGTTTAATGCCTTAAAAGCGTTTACGGGATCTCATCCCGTAAGCGCCTCATTCAAAACAAAAGCAAACGAAATCAAACGACTGAGGAGACGAGAAGAACAGAAGCCAAATTCGATCCAATCTCACCATTTCACACAAAAACAAGCAATGGATAAAGACGGTAACGGAGGTAGGCCATTTCAAAAGCAAAAACAGGACCCGAGAGAGGTATGTTTGATTTTTGTTTCGATTTTGTTCGGTTTTCGTTTTTTGCTTTCGGGTTCGTAATTGAGGATGAAATTGAGTGTAATAGGTTAGATTGTTGTTGATTGTGATAGTTTTAGGTTAATTGATTGTGTATTTGATGAAAGGAACCGGAACGAACCTCGACATCTTCCGCCATTGAAGGCGGAAGCTTGAAGGCGACGAACAGTGGCACACTGTCACGCATTGCGAAACCATGGAGCCACTGTTCATCGTAAAATGCATTGGAATGCATTATAATGCATTCCAATGCATTAATTTATGTTAAATTAATTTAAATTTAATTAAACTAATTAAGAAATATTAAATTTAATTAAATTACAATTTATAATAATTTGGATTAATTAATTTGAATTATTTGAATTAGATGATATAATTACAATTTGAATAAATGTAATTACTTAATCTTAAGTACTTTTAATTTAATGATATAAAATTTTAATTTATAATAATGTAGATTGATTAAATTTAATTAAATTATAATTTATAATAACTTAGATTAATTAATTTAAATTATTTCAATTAAATGATGTAAACACAATTTGAACAAATGTGTTTACTTTATCCTAATTTATTTTAATTGAATGATGTAAATTTTTAATTTATAATAATGTAGATTGATTAAATTTAATTAAATTATAATTTATAACTTAGATTAATTAATTTAAATTATTTCAATTAAATAATGTAAATACAATTTGAACAAATATAATTACTTTATCCTAATTAATTTTAATTAAATGATATAAATTATTAATTAATTTAAATTAATTTAATTAATTTAATTGTAATTAATGTAATTATAATTTAAATTAAAATCTCTACCTTTACTATTTAATTTCATACAATTACTTTAATGTAACATAAAATGGAATAAAAATAAATTAAATTTATTTATTTACCTTTTAATCTTGTTTAATAACTTTTATTTTCATTTAAAATAGTTAGATTAAAGATTAAATTAAATAAAATTAATACAATTACTTTTTAATTGATTTCATTTAATCTCATTTAGTTTCCTTTAAATTCATTTCAAATGAAAGTAAAGTATACTACGTAAAAGAAAATTAATTAAATTAAACTAAAATATCAAATATAGATATTACAGGCCATGTAGAGACGGAGGCGTCCTACGGTCTTCGCTCGTAGAGATAGACTCACTACGATGGAGAGGAGCTCCCAGATAGCTGGTTCGGCGGCCGACACACCACCACCACAACAGTCATTGAGATCATGCATATGAGATCCTTCTCCGGCTCTCCCTCGGGAGGTTATTCCATTGCCGACTTACATATCAGACTCGGACTAGGAGGTGGACGCTCCTTCTGTACAGCTAGAGGAGATAAATCCACCATCTGGCGAGCATGTTGATATTACTGCTGACGAGCAGGTTGAGCCAACTACAGATATTACTGCTGACGAGTAGATAAAGACAGCTACAAATATTCTTGCTGAGGATCAGGTAGAGCCACCAGCTGGCGACCATATTGAGCAGCGAGAGTTTGATTTTGATGTTCCAGCTGCAGACCCTGTAGTGCCGCCGCAGGAGCCATTTATACCGACTGATCGAGGCCGTGTAGTTGCAAATACAGGGGCACCATTGATCAACGATGTGTTGACTTGCTACGCCGGACACCGTGCTCGCGGTGTTTGGATGAGAGAGGTAGATAACCAATCAAATTTTAAACACATTATGTTACAAAAACTAAATTAATAAAAAGTTTAATTGAATATTCGTTGTGTTATGAAGGAGGATTATAGGAGGCCGATGACCGCGTTACGGTGGATAGAGCACATTTCTGCACTGACTAGATGGATTTCAGACGCTGACAAAGCCGACCCCACTTCCTGGTTTGTTGTTGCATCTCAGAGTGAATTGACGGGTTTGCTTGATGTCTCGTTTGCTGGAGTTGACCACGCCCTTATACATGCATTCGTGGAACGCTGACATCCTGAGACTAGCAGCTTTCATCTACCTTGGGGTGAGATGATCATCACCCTGCACGATGTAGCCGTCATCCTAGGCATTAGGATTGATGGAGAGGCCTTGGTCACACCTATGTTGTCACGAGAGAGGACTAGGTAGCTGAGTGACACATTCCGTATACCAGAGGTGGAGGCTCGGAGTCACTAGACAACTCTACCAGTTGATTTGCTAAGGACTGCATATGATGTCATTAGCGCGACCCAGCTACCCCAGCTGAGGAGGTTGCTTCTGTATTTCTTCTCTTCTTTTTGGGCTCATCCTTGTTCGCCGATAAATCGACGAACAAGATTCGACCTTGGTTGATCTACTTGGTACGTGATCATGGCCGTACCGGAGACTATGCTTGGGGCACCGGCGTGTTAGCGTACTTGTACTCATACGTATAACTATCACTCTACTTCAGAAATTAATAACTTTCTATTATTACTGTTATGACAAATGACAAATATGAACTTTTCCTACGTATGTTGGGCGATGCTTCACGGCTGAAGGTGAAGACGATTGGAGGTTGTACATCACTGCTACAGGTAAGAACTTTTATTGTAATTAGTCACTTAAGGTAAGAACTTTAATTTATTATTATTATTATTAATAACTTTCATTTAATTTAATGTTTACAGTTCTGGATCTACGCCCACTTCCCATCCTTGGGTTGTTCTGCGGCAGAGGATCCAGGACGTCATGGATCGGCGAGATGGGCTTCGAGACTTTCTGTTCCGAGGACCCCAACATCCACTCTCGAGAGGCTGAGATCCTTGCGCTCACAGTTGGAGCAGATGAGAGCGGAGGACATCAAGTTCATGCCTTATAGCGATCGAGTTTTGGATTTTGAGGGAGAGTTTGATGTTTCGACATGCCGGGGGACGATCCAGATAGGAGATATCGTCGAGGCATACATGCCGGATCGAATCCTTCGTCAGTTTGGGTACGTTCTGACGATCCCCCTTGAGAGGATTGTCCCTTAGTTGGAGCAGCGCCCCGCTTCTGGCAGTAGGGGGTATAGGGTCAGATTCCATGACGCAGATGATCGTTGGGCTGCTAGACACGAGGAGGCGTGCCAATTTGCGCTTTAGGGTCAGACTAGGGCCCCTTACCCATGTACAATATCTCACGATTACATGTCCTGGTTTAGCGAGCGGGACCATCCATTTCTCCTTCCTGGCTCGGCTATACAAACTCCACCAGTAGATCGTCCTCCTCCGGTCCCTGTTTTAGATACTCGGGTATGTGTTGATATATTTATTTGATTGTTTTTAAAGTTCTATACTTTACGTTTAGCGCTCACAACTTTATATTCCAATACAGAGGCTACACATCATCCAGGCCCGCCTCCGGGATATTATTAGCCGTGGCTCAGTGACTATGGAGGATATACATGCGATATATGACGAGTCGGTTGCACAGGAGGTTCATATAGCACCATCTCAGGTCAGGGCGATACAGCCTAGACGAGATTGATTTTTGTTTTTTTTGTGTTGTATGATACTTTACCTTTTGTTGTACATATTACATTTTATGTGTTGTACATAACCTTTTTAGGTCTTGTTCTATACTTTACATTTTGGTTATGTCTTGTTATTCATTCAATCTCAATTTTGATTTGATTTTGAAAATGGTTGGCTAAAAACCTTGTGATTCTAGGGAGAATAGTTGATGATTGAGGCTTAGATGATGATAAACTGAACTCATTTAACCATTTGGACCCTGAGAGTTGAGATTTAGACTTTGCGACAACAGGAAAATCGCCTTGTTCTTGGAAAAAATCGGATGATTTATCTATGAACAGGTCGATTTATTCCCCTAACGATCTTTAATTGATTTATTCTTTAACCAAAGTTAATCCTTGCCTAAATCCCAACCTTGCTTAACCTTTTTAACCTCTATTTAAGTGTATGAAGAGACTTCATCATTGATTCTACATTTAATAGATTAAGATTACAAGATTTGGGTAATAGAGAGACTCAACATCCTTTATTAAGGTTTGAGTGTGCTTTCTATCTTTACCTTGGAGAGTCATATCCTGGGGTTTTAGGTTGTTAGTTTGAGTGTAATTCTTGTCCTTAGATCTTTCTATATCGCAGCCTCAACAACCCTTATAGAGAGAACCTTTGGATCAGACATATAGGTTTTGGAACTTCACCGTACGATACCTACCTTTGAACACATAACCTTGACAACATCAACTCTGTCCTTTGATCTTTAGAAGTTCCTTGAATCGAAAGCCGAATTCGGATACTTGAATCCTTGGAATCATTTGTCTCCTTTATTAATCACAAAAGCTTTTGCACTTCGTCAGATATTTGAAGTCGATTTTATTCTCACCAAATCCCTGAGTTCGACTCTGGAATTTCTTGCCTTACTACAACTAATCCGTACACTGTGGGTTTGCTTTGCTTTCATTCAGAATTTATGAGTTTTTCAAAAAACTTTTGTGCTTCTAGGATGGATATGATCTCTATGATGAATATTGTTTTGTGGAATAGCTATGATAATTCTTGTATGCTTGAATTGATTTATGATATATGTGGGATTTGAATACTTTGTTAGAATTTCATGTATGTTTTATAATTTGCTTTCATTCTAAATCATGTTGAGTGAAGGTTGAAACCGCATTATAAGTTCTTGCGCATTTTTTTGAAATGATTAAGGCACCTCGATTTTTCTTGCTTCTTCTTTATTCATTTAGCCCTCAATGAAATTTTTGCCTCTTTTACCTATCTGAGAATTAGGAAGAGTGTAATTTTGGCATGTTTGATGTGGGAGGGCCATGAAAGAAATATTGTGCATTCAAAGTATAGAAAATAGGTTTGGGGAAATCAATCTTGATGATGAGTAACTCGGCACCATTCACATAGCCGGGTGTTTGTGTCTTGGCAAAGTCGGATTGAGCGATATTCCTAACGGACTATGGTATGTGCATAAAGGGTTTGAGGCATCTCGAAATTGAGAAACGCCAAACTCCTAGGCTTCGATTTTTGTGCACCGCTGTCCATACTTCCAAAAAGTAAAGTCAAAAAAATTTGGGCTGAAAAGGGAGAGCAAAGCTCTAAATGGTGGTTGATTCAGGTTTTTAAAAAGAAAACTTGTGTTGTGTTGTTCCTTTTTCCCGGATTTTTGCACCGCATTACCTTAAGAAAGTTCCACCTATTCACGTTTCTTGACCTTTGCTTGAAAGACCTTAAGATCTTTGAGTATGTTGTTTGGCTTTGTGGTCTAAATTGGATTCCTCGTGATTGATTTTGATATATTGCAAGTTATGATGCATGTTATGTTTTTCTTGCAAAGTGTGATTATCCTTTCCATGCTATATTTCCTTTGAACATATGATGATTTTCATTAGATATGAAGCAACTCTTTGAGGGTGATCTATGAATAGAAGCACAATCAAAATATTGTGGTTTTTCTTTGTTTTTGCACAATCATAATTCATATCATCTTGCATCTTAAGTTTGAACCTTGCTTGGGGACAAGCAAGAGGCAAGTATAAGGTATTTGGATGACAAGAATTATGACCTATTTTTAGGCATGTATTTATATAGATTTTCCCTTTATTTTGCATGCATAGACATACATTCATGACATTTATGGTTATATTCACATACTTTGCGAGAATAGAGGTCTACACAGAGTTTTATTGCATTTGTAGGTAATTTGGCGAATTATGGAGCAAAATGGCATATTTAAGGATTAAACCTTGAAGCGGGACAAAAATGAGCAATAAAAGGAAGCTAGGACGCGCCATAGTATCTTCTGATACCCTTTGACGCGCCAAAGTATTCTCTGATACCTTCTGACGCGGCCTAGAGTATTTTCTGATAGCAGCGGGCTCGACTTCTTTTCAGCCTAAATATTTAGGGTTTCATCTTTAAACCTAAGTTTACCGTTACAGATATTCGATAACCTTCAACATTGAAGGGGAGTCAATTTTTCCAAAGGGAGATTAGAAAGAGTCAATTTCTTCAAAGGGAGACTAAAAGGAGCGAAAATCTCCAACTTGGAGACCTAGGACGGTGACAGACCTAGGGGGGTTCGCAGCGGAAAATATTTATACAATTTGGAGAGATTGAAGATTCTTGGAAGGAGATTGAAGGGAAGCCAAGAAGTCAATCTATACCATTATTGTGAGATCTTTTGTTTCCCTTTCCTATTCTTGTGGTTTGTGAACACATTATTGAGTGTTTTGAGAGATACTTTGATTGGATTTGAGATTTATTTACAGATTCGGAGATTATTAGGTTTTTATTTAAAGTTTGGGTTTATTTGATTTTATTCATTCAATCTCAATTTTGATTTGATTTTGAAAATGGTTGGCTAAAAACCTTGTAATTCTAGGGTGAATAGTTGATGAGTGAGCTTAGATGATGATAGATTGAACTCATTTAACTATTTGGGCCCTGAGAGTTGAGATTTAGACTTTGCGACAACAGGAAAATCGCCTTGTTCTTGGGAAAAATCGGACGATTTATCTATGAACAGGTCGATTTATTCCCCTAACGATCTTTAATTGATTTATTTTTTAACCAAAGTTAATCCTTGTCTAAATGCCAACCTTGCTTAACCTTTTTAACCTCTATTTAAGTGTGTGAAGAGACTTCATCATTGATTCTACATTTAATAGATTAAACTTACAAGATTTGGGTAATAGAGAGACTCAACATCCAAGGTTTGAGTGTGCTTTCTATCTTTACCTTGGAAAGTCATATCCTGGGATTTTAGGTGGTTAGTTTGAGTGTAATTCTTGTCCTTAGATCTTTCTATATCGCAACCTCAACAACCCTTATAGAGAGAACCTTTGGATCGGACATATAGGTTTCGGAACTTCACCGTACGATACCTACCTTTTTTGAACACATAACCTTGGCAACATCAACTCTGTCATTTGATCTTTAGAAGTGTCTTGAATCGAAAGCTGAAGTCGGACACTTGAATCCTTGGAATCATTTGTCTCCTTTATTAATCACAAAAGCTTTTGCACTCTGCCAGATATTTGAAATCGATTTTATTCTCACCAATTCCCTGAGTTCGACTCTGGAATTTCCTGCCTTACTACAGCTGATCCGTACACTGCGGGTTCACTTTGCTTTAAGTTCTAGATATAAATTTTAAGACTTTGACGCACATTTTTGAGCGAACACCTAAGAAGAAGAAGATGAGAGATTGATTGTCACTTTTCTAGGACACTCTTTGCGCCGGTGTTCGTCGAACAAATTGAATCTATCACGGAAGTGTGCATCCCATCCATCAACGCTAGAATCATGTCCACGCCTCCATGTAATGGTCAAAGGTGGTAATGGAGAGTCTGGTTTGAGCCAAACCTAACGAATAATGATTGACAAATGAAAAAGTGATTACCTTATTTTTTCCTTCTTGAATAAAAGTAACGGAATGTAGGAGATATAAAAGGTACAAAAATAAAACTCACGGCTATAAAGTGATTGCCATCAACCCACACGATTGCACAAATCTCCGTGGGGGGTTCTTGGTCCTCAACCGTTGCAACAACTGGTAAACATGTCTCTGGACTTAATCCAAGTATAATAACTGCGCACCGGTAATATGTCGCTGCAGCCGTGCAAACAAGTGGACACTTTATCCAATTCTCCGGCCCATAAGGTATAGGATCAGTCCACCAAGTGGCCTCGATAACTTCATCAACCGTCCATTTTACCGCCGACTGTTGAAAAAAAAAACAATTATAAGTGAAGTAGTTATTTTTATTTTATCAACAAAATATAGTTAAGCAAAGAAAAGAAATACTCACATGTGCGTACAAGTCCTTTCTCATGAACAACTCTGTAGCCAATTCCTTTCTAACAATCAAGTAATCTTCTTCTGAGTATCCCGAAACCACGGCAAGAGATCTAAATCCACAATGCCCATCTCCTTTAACATCATTGGTTGAAAGGATGAAGGGTTTCATGAACTTCTGCATCTGATCACCCTTGAACTGATAGTTCTTAGAACGTCTAGTGGTGATTTTCTTAGCACGTGGCTCAACCTCCTCAACCTTAACTTCAGGTTTGGCCTCTACAGGTTCGGCCTCTTAAGGCTCGGCTTCCTCAACCTTAACTTCCACATGCTGTGTTGCTTTTGGTGGACGACCTCGGGGACGTGGACGTGCCGATCCAGAACCATGTTCAAACCCACTTGGTTCTCTCCTTGTTGAAAGAATGACGTACTTTGGTGGTCTTCCTTTAGTTCTAACTTTTTGCTCTGGTACTCTCAACGTTGAATTGCCCGGATTTTTAATATCATCATATGATGAAGCCATCTGCTCAAGCACATCTGTCGAAAGCAAATTCTTGTCCAATCGCTCCCTAAAGTCATAACAATAAAGAACTCGTGCGCACAAGGCAATCCATGAGCTTCCCTCTAATATGAATCCTTACATGTTGTCAAGCTCCTAGTTTGCTTTATCTTCTCGTAAATCTCTAACAACAAAAGGAAGCACTCGTTACTTACTTTGTTTCGGAGCAAATCAAATATAGGCACCCACACGGCTAATAACATCCTCTCACGTGACATCTCTATTGACGCTTGAATCTTATCAATCTGATCATTTACCATCAAGTCAATGTTCTCCATCACCAACTGAAATCCTTGCACGGTAGAACGCAATGTGCCCTTTAACAATGAGTGTGCGGACTCACCCCTAACATCCAATATCAATTCAATACATTTATCCTCAATGAGTTTTAGAAAAAAAGTGTAAACAATATAGAAATAAGTTCTTACGCATACGTTGTCCTCGTGCCAAAGTGTAGATGCAAGTCGCACCAATATCGAACAATTGCTTCCTTGTAGGGGATTAGCCATGCAGTTTCCAAATACTCCATCAACCTCGGATAAGCTTGCCAATGCCCTTTCATTTCACCCAAACGCCGCTCGTAACTCTCAGGAGATCTAGATTCAAATCACGTGCTTCCTTTGATCCAGAATTGAGAGAACAATTGTAATTCCTTTGACCGTGTCACCGCCCAAGATCTATGTTGGATGTTGCACTTTATATGAAAGGTGCAAATCATGTGCTTCACATCCGGAAAAACAACACCGAGTGCACTTATGAGTCCTAGCTCTCTGTCCGTCACAATCACTCCCAGTGTAACATTTCCACACACATATCGGAGTCTCCGTAATACCCACTGGTAGTGATTGGCGTTTTCCTTGGCCATGAAAACAAATGCTATTGCAAACGTCAACCTCGAGCTAGTGATACCGACAATCTATAATAACGGCATATTGTACCTATATAGGACATATTAACAGTTGTTCGACATCAAACCAAAAGTTCATGAAATATAAAAAAATTCGTAAAAACATGTACATTTAAACTTACTCGTTCGTCTTGTATGTCGTGTCCATTATGATCACATAAGGTAACAGGTTGAGGAGATGTCTTGTATCCGGATGCATGATGAAAAAATCTGAAATTTCTTCCAATTCCGAGCATCATCTCACGTTGACGTAATAACGACGTTGCTCTAACATATGTACTGCTTGTTGGTGAGGACTTCGCCCTTCGGCTTGTAGCTTCCTAATCTTCATTCCAACATTGTATATTTGTTCTATTGTGCTGACGTTGTATGGATCATCTAACTTTATTGACTTCAAAATATTTCTCGGCTTGAAACCCCACCCAAGCTCACGTCCCACCCTCCGACATTGTTTCTCCGTCAATGTGCCGGCATGTGTGCGTTCCTTTAACTGCTCGGGAAGTGTATGATTGTGCACTCCGTTTATAACATGCAACATCCACTTTTCAGCCTCGCTTTGTACGCCCTCAAGCTCAAAACAACATCCGTCTTTCTTCGATTTCTGTGCTCGGCTAGAAGATGATCGGTATCAAGATCAACATCTTTCTTCTTACGAGGGGCTCCAAAACGTTCGCATGTCAAACGACACGTAACGAATCCCTATGAGTTTCTCCACGACCTACTCATAGGTGATGGAATCACTATCATTTAGGTTAGTTTTTAGAGTCTTTTTATCACATTTGTGTCGGTTTATGCTACTAACTCCTTGGTCCAGAAGAAGAAGAATAAAAGAAGATAAAGAAGGAGTTATAAGCACTTAGGAGTGAAGATCGTTCGCGAAGCAAAGCTTCTGTTGCCTCACCGCCCCTGCGGAGAAGTGTCACCGCCCCAGCGGGTGACAACACGTTCCGGAACGCTCCCCGCGCCTTCGCCAGCGCTAGCCACGAAGACTGTCACTGCACCTGCGTCAACCCCTGGCGCCCCTGCGGTGACTTGCCCTGAAGAAGCGAACACCAGCGCCCCTGCGCCTTCCCCTACGCCTTTGCCTACGCCTCAACCTGGGAGCTGGAAGATAAAGAGTCAGAGTCACCGCCCCTGCGTCGACACTTGGACGCCCTGGTGGCTTAGCATCAGAAACGGCAGGAAGTTGAAGAGTCAGACGTTTGAAGAGCATTAAAGATCCACCCCTGCGGAATTGCCTAGCCGCCATTGCGGCCATGAAGAAGTTCAAGCGATTCTGCCCAAACTGCCCCTGCGGTTCTGAAGGCCGCCCCTGCGGTTCAACGACAGAAGCTTTACTCCGGCTGTTTACACCACGTTTATGGCATTAAAGGTGGCTGTTTTGGGCCGGCCATTTACTCCTATTTAGTGTCTTTTGTAGTATAAATAGTCCTTGGCTGATTGCTAGAATCATCCATCATTTTCCACTTATAATCCATTTTAGAATCCAAATTTCTCATCATTTTCTATTGTAATGAGTTGCTAACTCCCTTGCTACATTGGGTTGGTTTGAAGCTGCATTGTTACTTTGGTTGTAAGTTATCTTTAATATAAGTTTTTATTCAGTAATACTTTGTGTTTCCTTGATCTTTATTTCCTAATTGCATGTTTGATTAACACTTAAGATTGATCACCTTAGGTTCTAAAGTGCATGCAAAGAACTAGGATTAATAGTTTTCGGGTCCTTAATCTAGTAGTAAACTTTAAGTAATAACGGGTTGTAATTACTTAAAGAAAAGGAACACAAATATAAAGATAAGGTTAACGGTTTTAATCTATTCTTTGTATCCCTTAGTCTTTATTTGAAAGCTAACTTGTTAATTGTTCTTGTAGGTTTACGGAACACTAACCTGTTAAGTTGCGTTGATACCGGTTGGCTCAACACATATATATGATCAAGACGGGAGATTACTTAAAACTTGTAAAAGGAACTCACCAAAGTAGCATTTGCATGTTAAGAACCAACCTAGTGTAGATTCATCCATCCTTGTCTCACTTTTGTGTCACTTGTTTTTATAAGTTTTGTGTGCGTCAATTCAACCAACCCCCCCCTCCCCTTGTTACTTGTTTCTATAATCAATAATTAAGTTTAATAAAAATACCTTAACTCTCTTGTGTTCGACCCTTACTTAACCACTATACTTGTTTTAGTGCTAAGTCGGGATTTATTTTTGATAGGGTATAGACGACCATAGAAATATCCTTAGTCAAATTTTGGCGCCGTTGCCGGGAAGTTTAGTATTTTTATTTTGTTATTATTGATTATTGGTTTTGATGTGAGCCCACCGGACTTAAGTAACGAGACTGATGTGACCGCACCAAGATCAACACCACCTCTCACTCGAGCTAGAACACTCATGCTAGGCCAAACCACTTTGACCTACCACCCTTTCAGAGCTCCGACGGACGTCCATGACTATCACTTGGTGAACATACTTGAGATGATTGAGGATGACGGATCACTTTAAACCTAGATGTAACCTTTTGTTTTATTTTATGTGGTCATGCTTGACTTTATTTCATGGTTTAAAACCACTTTAGTTGGGTTTCTTTCAGCCACGTTTTTGGAACCTTGGAGCTCTAATGTGGCCGGCCATATGAATGGTTTTTAGGCCATTTATTGCTTGAAGTTGTTGGTTGAAAGACCCTAGGCTTTCCTTCATTTAGTATCCAACTCTTGAACTACTTGTAAGCTATTATTGTGGGGAGTTGGTGCTGAATTTTTCAGCCATATAAGGCCATCTCCTACCCACGTTTTTAATCAGATCATAGAGTTGAGTTCAATCGAAGTTGTGTTTTCACTTTAAAGCAAAACAAACCTAGAGACTAAGGTGAGAGGCCAAGGTTTCGAAACCCACAAGGTGAGAGGCTAAGTGGTGTCCTTACGGTGCGAGGCTAGGAGGATAAAGGAGGTCTAATTTCCGAAGTGAGATTCCGAGGAAAGAAGAACTTGAGCCAAGGAGATCCAAGGTGCGAGGCTGGACGATTCCTTGCTTGGCATATCCCTATAAATCGAAAATACACAAAAGAAATCGACGGAGGAACAACACCGGCGGATCCTTGCGTTCAACGGACGAAGAGCGCATCAAGTGGTATCAGAGCCCAACGGTGCGAGCTCCTCAAGCTTTCGGGGTACGAATTGCTTACCTAAACTTGTTTTTAGTTTTTACAATTTTGAGTAGTTCCCCAAAATTTTGTGTTTACAATCTTTCTTGTGAGCCTTTAGAGAGATCTTGTTGACCTTTTATTCAAAAAAAAAAAAAATAAAAAAAGAAAGTTGTTTGAGTGTTCTTGAGTGTTATCAAAGTTGTTGTTGAAAATTTGTTTGTTATCAAAGTTGTTCTTGAAATTTGTTATCAAAGTTGTTCTTGAGTGTTCTAGCCATTCCAAAACACAACCCACACGTTTTGGGGAAAACGCTTGTTATTGCTTTGACTAACTACTTGTCGGGACTAAGTAAATAATCGCCGGAAGGCTCGTATTTGTTGTTGCTTTGTTGCCTTTTGTTGTTTTCTTTTCTGAAGTTATATTGCATCGTGGAATACCTTGTTTACCTTGTGCACTACCTTGGAAAATTGGCGGAATTTTGTTACCAAGAGAAATCTTTGTGTGGAGAGCATTGCCTAAGACTTTGGAAAAGATGCGGGAGAGCTTTGCCTCGAAGCAAAGGAAAAGGGGAGTTGTATGAATCCAAATACTATCAAACACTTGAGTGAGTGTGAGGAGAAATACACTTGAGAGAGGAGAGAGAGAGAACGTTTTTGTCTCTAACCTTTGCCGTTGAGTTTGTTTTCTTTGTGATAGGCGAAAAATCTCGAAAAGGTGAAAAACGACCGGTTTTGCGGTTTTGCGGAAAAAAGGCGTCCGGACTCAGAATTACAATTGCTATACCTTTCCGAGAAGGGAAATAGGCCTCCGAGTCCAACTCACCGCTTTGCCGTGACCTAAGGGCTTTTTTAGCCATCCGACACCGTTTCGGTCACGAAACCGGGACTTTTATTACTTTCGGTTTTTGCCTTTGAACATTTGGTTTTGTTATACCTTTGGACACTTGGTTTTGTTTGTTTCTTTGATTTTTTTGTAGTCCGCGAACTTCTAAGGAGACTACCTCCCGTCCCACCTGAACAAAGTCAAGGAGGAAGTAACCAGGGACCACCTCGTAGAGGCCGGGATAGGAGTAGGAGTGTGAATAGCCATGGGAGCAGAAACCAAGATAGACGCCGAGATAGAGACCGGAACATAAACCGGGACCGTAGTCGACACGATGACTCGGACGATGAAGAAAATCGTGATCACCGCAATAGGAGGCGTTACCATGGATCAAAAGTGGATGTTCCAAACTTCACCGGAACTGCAGAAGTGGAGACCTACATTGAGTGGGAGACTAAGGCTGAACAAGTCTTCCGTTATTATGATTTTAACGAGTATGAAAAGATTGAAGCTGCTACTATTCATTTTGTTGATTTTGCTCTAACTTGATGGCAGGAAGAACTGGAATATGTGGAGGCACATCAACAGCCGCGCATCAACACCTGGTTTGAACTCCGTAGAAGGATGTGTGCTCGGTTCATACCTTCGGATTACAAGCAACAGTTGTTGCTCAAACTTGAAAGGCTACGTCAAGGTAACCGAACTCCAGACGAGTACCACAAAGAGTTGAGAACTCTCCTTCAGAGATCGGGAACCCGACAACCCGACGACTATATCCTAGCCAAGTTCCCATCTGGGCTTAACCCCGATGTGTCCGAAATAGTTGAACAACTCCGACACACAAGCCTAACTGATGCCCTACACCATGCTACCCATGCCTATAATGTCATCCAAAAACGTAAGGCATCCGGATCAACAAGACGAGGGACAAGTCATGAATCCACTGAACCCTCTTGCAATAATCGTCCTACCCACACAACTGGTTCATCTCCAACAGTAGTTCCCAAGGCCAGCTCTGCCTCTAACCCTAGTATTCCACCAACTCCAGAAACGAGCCGGACTAGGGAAGTGAAGTGCTACAAGTGTTATGAGCATGGTCATTATGCCCGGGAGTGCCCTAATCCCCGTAAGGTTTTATTGAATGGATTTGGGGAAGAGGTCACCGAGAATCATGAATCCGAAGATGACTATGAAACAGTAGCTCCAATCATAGACGGTGTTGAAGTAGAAGCTCGTGCTCCTGTGGGAGATTTCTGCCTTGTCACAAAAAAGGCCCTACAAGCAAGCGAACTTGTTCACGATGTCTCACAAAGGGAGAATCTCTTTAACACTCGTTTAATTTTGGGACAATTGTTTACTGTTATTATTGATAGTGGGTCTTGCTGTAACATTGTTAGTCAGGAGGTCGTTGCACATCTAGGACTCAAAACAAAGGCGCACTCACAACCTTATTCGCTCCAGTGGCTCAACACCAACGCTCCCCTTCAAGTCAAGGAGCAATGTTTTGTTCACTTTTCCATCGGACCATACCAAGACGATGTTGTTTGTGATGTGCTTCCAATCACAGCTTTCCATCTCTTACTTGGGAGACCATGGCAGTTTGACCGAAGGGTGTTTCATGATGGTTACACCAACATATACTTCTTCGCCATGGCCGGAAAGAAAGTAAAACTCATGCCCCTCAGCCCATCCGAGATCATGGAAGACCACATGTGTAGAGAAAGGAAGAGGTTGGAGAAAGTTGAGGCAGCAAGGACAAAGGGGAAGACTAAGATGGTTCTTGACCCCAAGTCCCTACTTACCGCACGGCTACACGATGCCCGTCGAGCCCTACAAAGGGGGGATATTTGCTTCCTTCTTGTTTGTGTAACTGCTTTATCTACTAGGGAAGCTAATTATTTGTCTTTGCCTTCTTGTATTTCAGGGCTACTTGAGGAGTTCAAGGAGATTATGCCCGAAGAGATTCCCCCGGGACTACCCTCTATCCGAGGCATAGAACATCAGATTGACTTCATACCCGGATCAACCCTTCTAAATCGGCCCGCATATCGAGCCAACCCGGTGGAAACAAAGGAGCTACAAGCCCAAGTGGAGGACCTTTTGAGTAAGGGATACATTCGGGAGAGCTTGAGCCCATGTGCCATTCCTGTGCTATTGGTACCTAAGAAAGATGGGAGTTGGAGGATGTGCGTCGACTGTCGTGCCATCAACCAAATAACTGTAAGGTACCGACATCCTATTCCTCGTCTTGATGATATGTTAGATGAACTTTTCGGTGCTACTCTTTTCTCTAAAATAGACCTTCGGAGTGGATATCATCAGATTAGGATGAATAAGGGTGATGAATGGAAAACTGCTTTCAAAACTAAGTATGGATTATATGAGTGGCTTGTAATGCCTTTTGGATTAACAAATGCACCTAGTACGTTTATGCGCCTAATGAACCATGTCCTACGTGATTTCTTAGGAAAATTTATTGTGGTGTATTTTGATGACATCTTAGTTTATAGTCGGACGTTGGATGAGCAACATTTGAGAAGTGTATTTCTTGTGCTTAAAGAACAACATTTGTTTGTAAACTTTAAGAAATGCCATTTTTGCTCGGAATCTGTGGTTTTTTTGGGTTTTGTGGTAGGAAAGTAAGGCTTGCGAGTGGACGAAGATAAGACCAAGGCCATATCAGAATGGCCACGTCCGACAACGTCCCTCACATACGGAGTTTCCTTGGACTTGCCGGGTTCTATAGGAGATTCGTTTGGGACTTTAGCACCATTGCCGCCCCCCTTACCGAGTTGACCAAGAAGGGCGTGCGATTTGAGTGGGGATCCGTTCAAGAGGAGTCCTTTATGATACTTAGAGAGCGGCTGACCCATGCCCCCGTTCTTGTGCTTCCGGACTTCTCGAAAACCTTCAAGATAGAGTGTGACACTTCGGGAATCGGGATTGGAGGAGTTTTGATGCAGGAGGGACGCCCCGTGGCATACTTTAGCGAGAAATTGGGAGGAGCCGCCTTGAACTACCCAACATACGACAAGGAGTTATATGCATTGGTTCGGGTCCTCCAGGTTTGGGAGCACTATCTTCTACCTCATGAATTTGTTATACATTCTGATCATGAGTCGTTGAAGTATTTGAGAGGACAAGCCAAGTTGAACAAACGTCATGCACGATGGGTGGAGTATATTGAAGCTTTTCCATATGTGGTGCGCTACAAGAAGGGAAAGGACAACATCGTAGCTGATGCGTTATCTCGTAGGTACACACTTCTATCTTCCTTAGACGCATGCGTTTTGGGTTTTGGACTGATTCGTGACTTATATGCTCTTGATGTGGACTTCCGGGACATTTTTGCGCTTTGTTTGCGCTCTAGTAGTGACTCTCATGCTAGTAGTTATTACATTCATGATGGATATTTGTTTAGAGCTTCTAGGTTATGTTTGCCTACTTGTTCTTTGAGAGCTTTGATTGTTTTAGAGGCCCATGGAGGAGGATTGATGGGTTATTTTGGGGTTACGAAGACTTTAGGCATATTGAGAGAACACTTTTATTGGCCTAAGAAGAGAAGTGATGTTGAGAGATGTTGTGCTAGTTGTGTACCTTGTCGCAAGGCTAAGTCAAAGGCTAACCCTCATGGATTATACTTACCCTTGCCTATTGCTAGCTCTTCTTGGGAAGACATTTCCATGGATTTTGTCCTAGGATTACCTCGTTCTAGGAGAGGACATGATTCTATTTTTGTGGTTGTTGATAGGTTTTCTAAGATGGCGCATTTTATTGCTTGCAGTAAATCTGATGATGCGTCAAATGTAGCTAATCTTTTCTTTGAGCATATTGTTAAGCTGCATGGGATACCTAGGTCAATTGTGTCGGACTGAGACTCTAAGTTCCTTAGCTATTTTTGGAAGACACTTTGGGCCAAGATGGGGACGAAGTTGTGCTTTTCGACTTCTTGTCATCCCCAAACGGATGGACAAACTGAGGTAGTAAACCGGACTCTTGGCACCTTGCTTCGTACTATGATGGATACTAACTTGTGCAGGTGGGAGGATTGTTTGCCCTTGGTGGAGTTTGCATATAACCGGGCTATTCATTCGGCGACCAAGAAGTCCCCTTTTGAAATTGTTTATGGCAAGAATCCTCTTACTCCGCTGGATTTGACTCCTCAACAGGCTCCGCAACCCGTTGATGTGGATGGGCAATCTAGAGCTGAGTTTGTGAAAGGTTTGCATGAGCGGGTCTGAATCCAATTAGAAAAATGTACCGAGCAATATGTCCAGCAAGCCAACAAAGGGCTCCGGGAAATGCTTTTCATGGAAGGAGACCTCGTGTGGGTCCATTTGAGGAAGGATCGCTTTCCTTCTATTCGGCAATCTAAGCTCAACCCAAGAGCGGATGGTCCTTTCCGGATCCTTGAGAAGATTAACGATAACGCATATCGCATTGAACTTCCTACTAAGTATGGTGTCCATAATGTGTTTAATGTTGCTGATTTGTCTCCATTTTATGTAGGTGATGAGGTCGAGGATGCGGAGAACGAGTTGGCGGATTCGGGGTCGAATCCTTTCCAAGGAGGAGGGGATGATGTGAGCCCGCCGGACTTAAGCAACGAGACTGATGTGACCGCACCAAGATCAACACCACCTCTCACTCGAGCTAGAACACACATGCTAGGCCAAACCACTTTGACCTACCACCCTTTCAGAGCTCCGACATTTAAGGACGTCCATGACTATAACTTGGTGAACATACTTGAGGTGATTGAGGATGCCGGATCACTTTAAACCTAGATGTAACCTTTTGTTTTATTTTATGTGGTCATGCTTGACTTTATTTCATGGTTTAAAACCACTTTAGTTGGGTTTCTTTCAGCCACGTTTTTGGAACCTTGGAGCTCTAATGTGGCCGGCCATATGAATGGTTTTTAGGCCATTTATTGCTTGAAGTTGTTGGTTGAAAGACCCTAGGCTTTCCTTCATTTAGTATCCAACTCTTGAACTACTTGTAAGCTATTATTGTGGGGAGTTGGTGCTGAATTTTTCAGCCATATAAGGCCATCTCCTACCCACGTTTTTAATCAGATCATAGAGTTGAGTTCAATCGAAGTTGTGTTTTCACTTTAAAGCAATACAAACCTAGAGACTAAGGTGAGAGGTCAAGGTTTCGAAACCCACAAGGTGAGAGGCTGAGTGGTGTCCTTACGGTGCGAGGCTAGGAGGACAAAGGAGGTCTAATTTCCGAAGTGAGATTCCGAGGAAAGAAGAACTCGAGCCAAGGAGATCCAAGGTGCGAGGCTGGACGATTCCTTGCTTGGCATATCCCTATAAATCGAAAATACACAAAAGAAATCGACGGAGGAACAACACCGGCGGATCTTTGCGTTTAACGGACGAAGAGCGCATCAGGTTTGAACCATTTTTATGGTTCAAACCCATGCTACTAACCCCGATCTTGCTTCCTTTGATCCAGAAATTGAGAGAACGCACATCCGGAAACGAAGACAGCAACAACTCCAACAAGAGATGGCTGACTGTACACTTCGTCAACTAATGCAGCCCACCTTGGCTCAGAACCCTTTTGCGGTTACTATACCGGCATTAGGGGAAGGAATCAATTTCGAGCTCAAGCCGGGTCTCATTCACTTGCTCCCATCTTTCCATGGATTAAGTGGTGAGAACCCCATCAAGCACCTTGGGAATTTTTATACCTTGTGTATGAGCATGAAGCCGGCCAATATCACCGAAGAACAAATCAAGATGAGGGCATTCGGTTTCACACTCAAGGATGCCGCGGATGATTGGTATTACACCTTCCATCCGGGAGCATCGACACTTGGAAGAACCTTTAAAAGGCGTTTTTGGAGAAATACTTCCCAGCCAAGAAAGCCAATAGCTTGAAGAAAGCTATAAGAAACATCGAGCAAGAGGCGGATGAAACTCTTTATGAGTACTTTGAAAGATTCGCACGCCTCCGATCCAGCTGTCCTTTCCACGGATATTCGACTCAAGATCTAGTCTTGTACTTGTACAATGGCTTGCTCGATAATGAAAGGAGGATTGTCGATGCGGCTTGTGGAGGTAACATTCTTAACTCTACTCCTAACCTTGCTTTGGAAAAGATACAAGAACTAGCGAAAGGAACCCGGAACTTTGGAAGGACCCCGTCCAAGAGAGGAGTTCATGCTGTGAATACCGGGAAGAGTGAGATCTCCACGGAGGTTGCGGAATTGAAGGAGATGGTGAAGAGATTAACACTTATGGGAACCCCACAGCAGCTCAAAGCTTGTGGAGTGTGTGCTGACCCATATCATCCAACGGACATGTGTCCACAAGTCCAGGATGACGATGCTGAGGTAAATGCGATGGGTTATGAACAACCACACCAGCAAAGGCCTAGGAACAATCCTTATGCGCAGAATTTCATGCAAAATTGGCGTGACCAACAGAATTTCCGTTGGAGGGATCAACAAAACCAACTACAGCAGCCCCGACAAGGTAAGTATCAATCAATTGAGGATATGTTGCAGGTTTTTACTAAACACTTTGCTACTCATGTCCAAACAACAAAATCCAGCATCAAGAACCTTGAAAAACAGGTTGGGCAAATGGCAAAAGCTATAACAAGGATCGAAGCCCGATCCTCCAATGGATTGCCTTCACAAACAGTTATAAACCCCAAGGAGGGCCAATCAGAAAGGTAGAGTCCTTACATCGAGCCAATGACGTAAAACAAAGGCGCTGCTCGGGAGGCAACCCGAAGGAATAAGAAGAGGAGTTTCTGTCAAGAAAACCGCCCCAGCGGCTTAGAGTCCACGCCCCTGCGGTGACACCCCTGCCCTGCGCCGCCCCGGCGTTAGGCCTGCGTCTGCAACACACAAGCCACCGCCCCCACGACGACACCCTTACGCCCATGCGACAGCCATCCTTGACACACATCCGGCGCTGAGCCTACGTGACCCCTCTACTTTGTCACCGCCCCCGCGGCGACAAGCACCCGCCCCTGCGGGTTTACCCAAAAAAGAAAAAAAATAAGGATCTCGAAAAATGCCTACACCTACCACACCCACCTACCTTCCTTCTTCACCAAACACACCTCTCCTCCGAACCTTACTCCCTCACACCACACTCACGCCCCTGCGCCCCCTTGCTCACAAACCACCTCTCCGACGCCCCTGTGCCACCCTCGACGACCAGCTAACCCCTTGCGACGCTCCTGCGTCACCCTCTCGAGCTCCCTACCACCACCTTCCTCCCTCAAAAACTCTCTCAGTTTACTACATCCTTCATCATCACCCACCACAAAACTCTACTCCCGCCCCACCTCCGTCGACGCCTCAACCATCAGGAAAGTCTCCGAAATAGCTTCAACATCACCACCTTCTTTGTTCCCTAGAAACCGCCCTCTACACTTCTCCCGCCCCCGCGCCTGCAAGCCCCCACACCTGCGCCTCACCGCCCCTACGCCTACTTCAGCCGCCCCTACGGAAAACACAACAGAGGGTTCGACTTCTTTCCTTTTTTTTTTGACATTTGCTAATTCTTTTGCTTCATCATCTCCAAGAATGGAAGCATCAAGGAAGTACAAGATGTCCGAAGCCGAGAAGGAGCGTTACAGGATTGTGCAGGATCGGGTTGTGTATGCAACTCAGTTTTTGCACATTCCTACCTTGGAGAAACTAGGCATGTTGGAGAGCATGCAATCCTTTCTAGCCTATGCTGGGCTTGGAGATTTCCTAAAAAAGAGTGCTCCGACATATCCCGAGCTCAGCAAACAGTTCATCACCACCTTCACCATGGAGAAGGAGGATCACATGTGTGTTGGGCTCACTTTTAAGTTCAACAAGGTGAAATACACACTTGACTACTACCAGCTACAGGAGGCTTTCGAGGTGACTCTCAACCCTTCCGAGAACTGGTGGGAGCCAGTCTCGACTCCGGACCTGTGTGAGTTTTGGCAGGCGGCTACTGGATCCGAGTTCCATGTAGGGGGTGAGTACTCCAACAAACTCACTCACCCCTTGCTTGAGGCTCCTCTCCAAGATCCTCATGAGTGTTTTTGGTGGACACAAAGAGGAGAACAAGGTCGCCCTCAAGGACCTCCCCCTGTTATACTCTTGCCTTCCGATGAGCGAGAAGGTGATGGATTGGCCGTCCCTCTTCCTTACCGCTTTGAAGTGGATTAGGAAGAACGAGCCGAGGGACATTGTCGGTGGTGGGGTGATCTCCTTGATTGCCTCACAGGTTATGGATCTTTCCGGCCTAGAGGATAGGATGGAGGCTCCCCTTTACACGGAGAGGAGGCTTAGGAGGTGAAAGCTCCTCCGACGGGACGGGGACAACTGTTTTGGATCTCCCTTGCAGATGGGAGCCACCTCACTTACCTCCCTCGGCCTTTACCATTCGGGGATGAGCTCTTCGAGCTCTACATCCTGGCAGATCCTTTCGTGCCGAGGAGGCCGCTGGTGGCCATTATAGAGAGGCATGCTGCGAGCTCCAGTCGGGCTCATCAAGAGGAGCACATGCCCATCCCCGACGACAAGGAGATGCCGACTGCGGCACCAGAGGAGGATCCGGTCCTTGCAAGACTTCGGGCTCAGATGGCGGCTATGACCACTCAACATTAGACATGGCAGTCCGACTACCAGAGGACCATGCTGGAGCAGCAGCGGAGCTGGCAGACGAGCTTTGCCGCTTCCATGACTTCTCACTTTGACCAGAGGTAGGAGGCTTGGCAGGCGGCCCAGTAGCAGCAGCTCGAGTCTCAGTTGCTGGCTTGGCAAGCTAGCTTTGAGACCTCTTTTGGCCGTCGGATGGATGCTCAGCAAAGCCGCATCGATACGCTCTACCACCGGTAGGAGTACTTTTTCCGCCATTTCCCGTACCCACCAGAGGAGGGTCCAGATGGTCCAGCTGGACCATCCCACTTAGAGGTATATTTCTTTTCCCTTTCCCACATTTATCTTTGCTTCATTTCCACTTTGAGGGCAAAGTGTACTTCAAGTATGGGGGAGGGAATTATCATTGCATGTACAGTTTCATTCGAGTTGCTTTGAGTTTGTTTTGCATTGAGTCTTATGTTTTGTAATTTAGTTTCAAATTCATAAAAAAAAAGAAAGAAAAAGCCAAAGAAAATGAAAAAGGCATGAAAATTCTTGGATAAACCGAAAACCCAAAAGGGCGGTTTAGGCAAAAAGTAGGTAGTCCGACCAACCTTAGGTTGGCGCAAAATTGGACTTGAGGGATGTGAGTTAAGTGAGAACATCAAAGAAAAGAAGAAGAGTGGCAAGGTGAAAACCCGAAAGGGCGCCTTGGCAAAATGAGCGACACCGAGTGTAGGTTTCCCTTCCGGCATTTGGCAACATATGAAGGGGAGTCATAAGGAGGTTGTCCGGGTAGGTCACTCTTGGAGTGATAAGGATGGTACTGTTTCTCCCTTTTTCTCTCTTTTTCCTTCTTTTCTTTCTTGGTTTTTCTTTTGTTTTCATTATCTTTTCTGCTTACCCATGCTTCCTGAGGCCTTTGAGTCTAGTTTGTTGTCATTTGTTATACTGGGGACAGGTAAAAGGTTTAAGTATGGGGGAGTTTGATAGGTGATGGAATCACTATCATTTAGGTTAATTTTTAGAGTCTTTTTATTACATTTGTGTCGGTTTATGCTACTAACTCCTTGGTCTAGCAGAAGAAGAATAAAAGAAGATAAAGAAGGAGTTATAAGCACTTAGGAGTGAAGATCATTCACGAAGCAAAGCTTCTGTTGCCTCACCGCCCCCGCGGAGAAGTGTCACCGTCCCAGCGGGTGACAACATTCTCCGGAGCGCTCCCTGCGCCTTCGCCAGCGCCAGTCACGAAGACTGTCACCGCACCTGCGTCAACCCCTGGCGCCCCTGCGGTGACTTGCCCTGAAGAAGCGAACACCAGCGCCCCTGCGCCTTCCCCTACACCTTTGCCTACGCCTCAACCTGGGAGCTGGAAGATGAAGAGTCAGAGTCACCGCCCCTGTGTCGACACTGGGACGCCCTGGTGACTTAGCATCAGAAACGGCAGGAAGTTGAAGAGTCAGACGTTTGAAGAGCATTAAAGATCCACCCCTGCGGAATTGCCTAGCCGCCATTGCGGCCATGAAGAAGTTCAAGCGATTCTGCCCAAACCGCCCCTGCGGTTCTGAAGGCCGTCCCTGCGGTTCAACGACAGAAGCTTTACTCCGGCTGTTTACACCACGTTTATGGCATAAAAGGTGGTTGTTTTGGGCCGGCCATTTACTCCTATTTAGTGTCTTTTGTAGTATAAATAGTCCTTGGCTGATTGCTAGAATCATCCATCATTTTCCACTTATAATCCATTTTAGAATCCAATTTTCTCATCATTTTCTATTGTAATGAGTTGCTAACTCCCTTGCTACATTGGGTTGGTTTGAAGCTGCATTGTTACTTTGGTTGTAAGTTATCTTTAATATAAGTTTTTATTCAGTAATACTTTGTGTTTCCTTGATCTTCATTTCCTAATTGCATGTTTGATTAACACTTAAGATTGATCACCTTAGGTTCTAAAGTGCATGCAAAGAACTAGGATTAATAGTTTCCGGGTTCGGGTCCTTAATCTAGTAGTAAACTTTAAGTAATAACGGGTTGTAATTACTTAAAGAAAAGGAACACAAATATAAAGATAAGGTTAACGGTTTTAATCTATTCTTTGTATCCCTTAGTCTTTATTTGAAAGCTAATTTGTTAATTGTTCTTGTAGGTTTACGGAACACTAACCTGTTAAGTTGTGTTGATGCCGGTTGGCTCAACACATATATATGATCAAGACGGGAGATTACTTAAAACTTGTAAAAGGAACTCACCAAAGTAGCATTTTCATGCTAAGAACCAACCTAGTGTAGATTCATCCATCCTTGTCTCACTTTTGTGTCACTTGTTTTTATAAGTTTTGTATGCGTCAATTCAACCAACCCCCCCCCCCCGCCCCCCCCTTGTTACTTGTTTTTGTAATCAATAATTAAGTTTAATAAAAATACCTTAACTCTCTTGGGTTCGACTCTTACTTAACCACTATACTTGTTTTAGTGCTAAGTCGGGATTTATTTTTGATAGGGTATAGACAAACATAGAAATACCCTTAGTCACCTACTAGTAACCAACACCATGTTCATAGTTCCTCACATGAATCGAGCCCAATCCACCATTGTCTCTTGATCTTGGAAAAAACCGCGATTTTCAAACATTCGCGCATAATCAGTCCCTTCGTCACGAGAATAATTCGGAAGACCCTAGTTCACATAGAAAAAAAAAACTATAAAATTTCTAGTTTTCGGTTTAATCCTCAATGATTTCTAGTTTTACAAAACAATAATTTCAAATCATAAAAACACGAATTATATCAAAGGTTTCTAACATAAGTTGCAACTATGTCTAATGTTTCTAATGTAAACATACATTATATATAACATTTCTAGTTTTTCTATATTTTTTGGTTATAAAGTACTTACCTTGAAATGTCGAAGAAACTCGTCTGGGTCACTAAATTTTGTATCGTCGAACATAATCATCATCTCATCATCCTCGTATGTTGACATTCTCGCAGCTGTTCTCCAGAAGATGTTGTGTTGTTTTTTCAAAGATGTTGTGAGCGTTATTCACCTTTTCTATTACTATCTATATATAACCGAAATCAATAACGTTTAAATTATAATGGTTACTTTTATATCGTTCGAATTACAACGTTCGGATTACAACGTTCGAATCTCAACGGTCACAACATCCACGTAGGTAGGATGCGTGAACGTGACGGTCACGCATCCTGCCTACGTGGTACGTATACGAAATCTTGCACCGTGCCCGTAATACCCTTTTATATGGAGGGTATTACATCTTCTTCTCATTTTCGCCACGGCCCTTTGTCTACTATGATAGCTTTGAATTTGATAAAGATCGAACGTCAACCATTTAGGACTTTGGATTTCTCACATTTCTCACAAAACATGGATTTTGTTAGCACAAGAACGAGTACTACCTTATCCGATTAAAAGAGACAAAAATCTATCGAAGCTCAACTAATTATCGTTACTAGCTACTTGGAAATTAAAAGAGGATTAGCGGAAAGGAATCCAAACCTAGTCTCAAACTTTGCAACCCTTTATTATCCTTGAAAATTGAGAGCTCTGAATTTCTAAAAAAGAATTTAAGTTTATTCATTTTACTATTGCTCATTATATAGTCATCACAGAAGAAACTATATCCTAACAAACTAGTTAACTAAACACCAACCATGATTAAACAAAAATTATACAAATTAACACCTTAATACAAATAGTAGCCTAACATACAAGACTTATTATTTGGATAAAACTCGGGCAACACTGATAACTAGAATATTCTACTAATATTTACTTTTATACTTTCTGAATGCATCAATCTTCAAGGGTTTTGTCACGATATCAACGATTTGGTCGGCACTTTCACAGTGAATCAAAGACATAACTCCTCCAGCTGAGAAGTTCCTTAAGAAATGATAGCGGACGCCTATATGTTTGATGTGTTTTCCCTCCAAAATGTGTGTTTATATGGGAGAAAATAGTCTTAAATTTATACCAATAATTGTTCGCTCCAAACGGTGTGTGCAAGCTATAAATTTATAACCGAGGAAATAAGCTTAAACAAGGATGCGAACCCGCAGTGTACGGGTCAATCGTAGTAAAAGCAAGAAATTCCAGGGGTCGATCACAGGGACTTAGTGAAACAAAGCAGGTATAAGTAGTCTATGTAATCACTAACCACGAAAGCAACCAAAGCAATCAAAGATGATAAAAAGTCAATTAAAGAAATATGCAATTCTAGGGATTAAAGCGTCTAGTTGTGGTTCCAACTCAATATCTAAAGATAAGCGGACAAAGCTGAGATTTTGCAAAGGGAAGGTGTTTCTAAAGCGGAGTAGATCACCGGGTAAGTCTCACTACTCACTATCCCAAACCATAACTTCTATTATTGGGTAAGTCTCAAGGATTTAAGGTAAAGAACTATAACCTCAAACCAACGCGACACCTAAGGGAATAGAATCAACCTTTACCGGGTAAGTCTCAGGCTTACTCACAAAGATGGGATGAAGGCACACTCAAACCCCAATAAAGGATAAACCTTTATTACCTATTGCTTATGATCTTAGGTAAACAAACAAAGGAATTACCGGGTAAGTCTCATCCTAGGCTTGCATTGAACAAGTAAAGGGTAATAAGAATAGGATTTGGCAAACTCTAACACTTAACTCTCAGTTTCGGATCAAAGGTCACCCCGGTCAGACGATTTGCACCTCGGTCGGGGTGTTCATCGGCTGAGCGAGATGTTCTAGGGTTAAGGTTAAAGACTCGATCTTTCAGGGTCCTACTGGGAGTAAGATCATTCTATCATCGTCTTTCCCACAACTTTCAGCCAATCACCCTAGAATCACACAAAGAAATTAGCCACTCATCATCATGAAAGCAATAATCAAATTAATGGGAAGAAAGTGAATATTTGAACACAAAGACTTTAAGAATAAAGCTTCAATAATTGAATCAAATAAACAAATCAGTGTTCCTTGGATAACAAATCTAGCTAGACAATCAACACAAAAATAGCCTAAGGAAAGCTCACAAACTCCTTCAAAGCTATCTTCTCACAAGGAAATCTTCCTTCTTCCTTCAATCTTTGAAGGGAAATCTTCTTCAACTGCTGCGTGTTGTGGTGTATAGGCGCTCTTCAGCCCTTTTCCGGATGGTAGCGGATGTTGGATTTGTGGAAAATCCAACCCTTTTTATAGTAAAATTGCCTCTCCAAAGATAAAATATCTTAAAAAGATATTTTCCATAAAACAGGTAAAAATATATCAGCTGAATATCTTCTTCTTTCGAGAAATCCAGCCCAAAAATATAAGATCTTCTTTCCATAATTAAAAGATCTCAGCCAAATAAAATATATCTTGCCGCGTCCAAGGTGTCCGCCTCGGTCGGGGCGATCCTCGAAATCACCTCGGTCGAGGTGGTACTGTAGCTGACCGAGGTGAATCACAACTGAATGTGAAATCTCTTAAATCTGGTCCAAAGTAAATCTTAAATCCATTTTTATACTTCCTGGGTCTTTCCTTAAGCTCCTGAATGTAGCTCCAATGACTCCTTATCTCCTTTAGCTCCATTTAGGTTCAAATCGTGCCGTTTTACCTACGATTACAACGAAACTTGGTGTAGACCTCGATTCCCGCAAAGGTAGATGAAATGACAATATAATCATATAATATACATCCAAACATGCAGATTATTAAAGATAAAATGTCTAAACAAGTCCCAAAATATAGACTATAATTCATGCTATCAAAATACCCCATACTTAGCCCTTGCTTGTCCCTAAGCAAGTTCCGAATATAAAATACAAGATAGAATGGATTATAAGTCATCAAAAATCAACGAAAAGCCTTTAAAGACATTTTTGGTGGTGTACTCCACTCATAGATCACTCTAAGAGAATGCTTCATGGTAAATGAAATCAAGATATGATCAAAACATTTTATAAATATAAGAAAGTTGTTCATCTTCGCATAAAATCATAGAATGCATAATAATTCATGTTTATCGAAATCAATCATGTATAATCCAGTTTAAACCACTAAGTCAATCAACAAGCTCGAGGTTTCAAGGGCTTCCCAAAAGAAAGGTCAAGAAACGTGTAGGGTAGGGATGTATAGAAGGTAATGTGGTGCTAGAATCCGGGAAAAGGATCTTACTTCACTTTTACTTGAACTTCAACATCCTCCACCAATAAGCTTTGCTTATTTCACACTTTTATTTTTTATTTTTTACTTTTTGGGATGCATGAACAGAGGTGCACAATAACCGAAGCCTGGGAGATTAACAATCATCAATTTCTTGAGATGCATCAAACCCTTGATGCACATACCATGACCCGTTAGGAATATCGCTCAATCCGACTTTGGCAAGACACAAACACCCGGCTATGTGAATGGTGCCGAGTTACTCATCATCATGATTGACTTCCCCAAACCTATTTGTTACTTTCTAACACTTTCACTTCCAGCCAACTTCTCAATTTTTACTTTACTTGCTTTCACCACTTGCTTGCTTCCAAATTCCCGGATAGGTAAAGGTAGGCAAATATATATGAGGGGCTAAGCATGATCAAGAAGAAGAAGAGAAGAGAATGAATTGCCTTGGTCTTCCCAGGAAGAAAGTGAGAGAACGCATAATGTGGTGTCAACCTTCAAATTCAACATAATTTGGATAAAAAATAAAGAATTAAACATGCCAAAATTTTAAACAAAGCATTTAGCAACTTAAACACATTATAAAACCTTTCAAACATATAAAGATTTCAAAACCAATCTGCAGACAAAATCTTCATTGAGATCATATCCAGAGAAGAAGCACAAAAACTTTTTCGAAAAATTTCTTTCAGTTAAACCACCTCGGTCAAGATGTTCTAAGTCAAACCTCGTTCGGCCAGAATCATCCCGGTCGAGGTCGAAAAAAAAAATGTTTTCTTTAACCTGTTTTTCGACGTTTTTCTCAATCAAATAACCTGTATGCATGCATGTAGTCTCAGATAAGCACATAGAGCAAGATAAAAAAATAATATCCGATAGAGTCATACAATCATACACACATAACTCAAATAACATATCCGCATACCCCATACTTGGGACACATTATCCCAATGGGTCAAATAAGTCTAGAAAATAAAGTACTCACCGGACAAAGGCTGAGCTGCATAATAAATAAAGAAACAAATCCTGCATGCTCTCATCACGATCTGGTGGTGGTGGTGGTGGCATGGTTACGCTGGGCTTCGTCTAGCATCTTGCTAGCATAGTAAATGGCGGTGGTCCGGCCATCCTTCTTTTGTCCAAGCACCACTCCTACCGCCACATCACTTGCATCGCACATGATTTCAAAGGGAAAGGTCCAATCCGGAGGTTGAATAATGGGAGCGGAGATCAACGCTTCCTTAATTCTGTAAAATGCGTCAAGACACTCCTGCGAAAACTCAAAAACAACATCTTTATTAAAGAGTTTGGTTAGTGGTTTAGAGATTTTCGAGAAATCCTTGATGAACCTCCTGTAGAAACCTGCATGCCCGAGAAAACTCCGCACACCCTTAACAAAACAAGGGGGAGGAAGTTTCTCTATAGTCTCGATCTTAGCTCGATCGACCTCAATACCTCCACTTGAAACGAGGTGTCCTAGCACAATGCCTTCATTAACCATGAAGTGACACTTTTCCCAATTCAAGACGAGGTTAGTGTCTTCACATCTTTGAAGAACTAGAGAAAGGTTAGATAGGCAATCAACAAAAGAGGAACCATATACTGAAAAATCGTCCATAAATACCTCCATGATCTCCTCTATATACTCAGAAAAGATAGCCATCATGCATCGCTAGAAGGTAGCGGGTGCATTACATAATCCAAATGGCATCCTCCTATAGGCGAATGTCCCCCATGGACAAGTGAAAGTTGTCTTCTCTTGAACATCCGGATGGATAGGGATCTGGAAGAAGCCACTGTAACCGTCTAGATAGCAGAAATGTGAATGTTGGGCTAACCGTTCGAGCATTTGATCGATAAAGGGAAGCGGAAAATGGTCCTTCCGAGTGGCTGCGTTCAGCTTCCTATAGTCGATGCACACCCTCCAGCCCGTGACGGTCCTAGTTGGGATCAATTCGTTGTTCTTATTTGTCACAACGGTCATCCCTCCTTTCTTCGGAACAACATGTACTGGGCTCACCCACTTGCTATCCGAGATAGGAAATATGATACCTGCATCCAACAACTTAAGAATTTCTTTCTTCACAACCTCTTTCATGATCGGATTTAACCATCTTTGAGGTTCCCGTGAAGTCTTATGATCGTCCTCCATTAGTATTCTATGCATGCAGAAAGAAGGCTTAATACCAATTAGATCATCGATAGCATAACCCAAAGCCTTTTGATGCTTTCTCAAGACATGCATTAGCTTAGATAATTCAGTTTCGAAAAGGGAAGCACTAACAATGACGGGATAAGTAGAATCCGATCCAAGAAAAACATACCTCAAGTGATTTGGGAGTTGTTTAAGCTCCACAACTGGGGGTGCTTTCTGAGGGGGATCCTTGCTTCCTCCTTCCAGTAGAGTGGATTCAGATCGAGGAACTGGACTTTCAAAAGTCTCAATTGACATCATCTCGCTTGCGACCTCAGTCGAGGTGCAGAGTGGGTGATCGAGATGTTCTTCAGCTAAGAACACCTCGCTTGGTCCAGAAGGTGCCTCGGTCGAGGTACTGCCATTGGGACCGAAACTGGAGATCTTCTTCTCCTGGATTAGTTTTTCAAATTTAGCTCCTGGATCTTCTTCTAGTGCTTTTAGGCTCCGTATATCTGCTTCACAAGAAGCATCTATACCTTCCTCCATTAAGCCAAAGCAAATAACTTTTTCAAGCGGATCATTAATAAGGATAGAGCTCACCAATTCTCTCGATTCTTCTTCATCGTATATGTTGAAGATATCATCTCCTAGCTGCTCTCCCTTTATTGCAGCAAGCAATGCAAACTCCACTTGATCTCCGCCAATGTTGAACTTCATCTTGGCGTTCTTACAATCCACGTTGCAACCCGAAGTTGCTAGAAATGGTGTCCCGAGAATGATAGGAACGGGATAATCTGTGGGAATGTCAAGTACTACAAAGTCTATAGGTAAGTAGAAGTTACCTAACTTAACTGGAACGTCTTCCAAAATACCCACGGGATGGGTAATGGAGCGATCCGCCATGTATACCCTTATCTTCACCGGCTTGGGCTCTCCAAGGCCGATCTTCACGCATAGCTCCAGCGGGATGATGCTCACGCTGGCTCCTAGATCACACAAGGCTTCGTAAGTCACATCCCCAACTTGTATGGGAATGCAAAACGAGCCGGGATCCCTTAATTTGGGTGGCATTTTCTCCTTCATGATTTGAATGAGCTCCGAGGATTAGATGTCATCCTTACTTCACCTATGTCTTCCAGTTTTATTTTCCTTGATAGAATCTCTTTTTAGAACATCCCATATGCGGGCATCCCTAGAATAGCAAGGAAAGGAATGTTAATTTGTAGTTTATTCATCAAGTCAAGGAACTTACCAAAGTGCTTTTCTAGATGTGCTCTAGCTCTTGACTGGGGGAATGGAAGTGGTGGTTTATAAGCAGGAGGTGGAACATAAAATTCAGATTTCTCCTCCGCTTTCTGAGGCTCCACCTCAGTTGGTACCTTGGCCGAAGTGTTCTTCGACTGTACCTGGACCGAGGTGTTCTTCGTCTGTACTGGCATCGACCGAGGCACTGGATCTGCAGTTTTCAATCCACTTCTCATCGTTATGGCCATGATTTGTCCCTTGGGATTGCTCTCTGTCCTTACTGGGAGCTTCCCTGGATCTCTTGGCGCTTCATTCGCCTTGTTAAAGAGTTGTTGTTCTAAGGCTTTTTGTGCCTTTGAAAATGAAATCATGGATGTCTCCATCGCGTTTAGTTTGATCAAGATAGCCTCCAACACTTCATCTTTCTTTTCTGGTTGGTACGAACTTGATCCTTGTTGTTGGCTCTTCAATGGAGTAGAAGAAGAGGAAGAAGAGAGGAAAGGCTTAGAAGAATCGTTCGAATTTGAATTAGAGTAAGGGTTACCCGATTTTTGATTGTTGGATCTCCAATTGTTGCTGTTGGAGCCTCTATTGTTGTTGTAGTTGTTGTTTCGGGAACCTTGATTGTTGTTCCTTGACCCTTGATATCCTCCCTCTTCCTTTTTGGTTTGAGCAACCAAAAGGTCTTTCAATTGCTTCACATCGTTCTTCAACGAGGTGAGTTGATTGTTGTTTGGTGGAGCTTCTTGGAAGTTGACTCTTTTAACTCCACCTTCAGCTCCTTGATAGGTATATTTCTCCATGTGCAAAGCTTGTTTTTCTATGAACTCCTAAGCTTCGTCAACCGGCATGTCCATGAATGTGCCGGCGGATAGAAGTTGGAGGTTGAACTGGGTGCTTCCATCCAGTCCCTTGAAGTATATCTCCAACAACTCTATCTTTGGAATCCCATGATGTGGGCAATCCAAAAGAATGTCTTTAAATCTCTCCCATGACTTGGACAAACTCTCCTTGTCCTTCATGATGAATGCATTGATCTTCCCTCTCATTTCAGCGGTCTTTGAGGGGGGAAAGAATTTAGTTAAGAACTCCGTCGTCATCTCCTCCCAAGTGCTGATTTTTCCGGGGGGAAGAGATTGATACCAAGTAAGCGCCCTGTCTTTCAAAGATAAATAGAAAGGCCTTAGCTTGTAATTGTTGTTTTCCAGCCTTGAAGGTCTAAGGTCTCCATCAAGATCTCATAGTTTTGCATATGTTGATGCGGAGATTCCTTCTCTAGCCCTCCAAACTGGCATTGGCGAATCCTGGAAAGAACTTGCGGTCGAAGTTCATAGTCATGCTCCGTTGGATCGCCGAGATTTACTCCTGGACGCCTTAGTTGCTGGTTAGGGTCCATCCGTTGCCCTAGAGTCTGTGGAACACTTGGAAATAGAGCGTTTCGGACCGGCATCCGAGGTGGAAGTATCTCGACCGGGGCAGCTGGAGCTGGGTCCTGCCTCGGTCGAGGAGCTGGATATGTGTCTTGCCTCGGTCGAGGATCTGGATTCGGTCGAGGTAGATATTGGTCCCGTAAAGCTGCCATATCTGCTTCGATTGCCTCCGTCCTTGCGCGAGTTTCTTCCCTTTCCAGTCGCAGTTCTTCTTTACTGAGGCGTAGTTGTTCCAATGCCTCCTTCAATTCGGCCTCAAGATCGCGATCGTCTTGGTTGGCCATCTTCGCTTTCTTTAAGCGTCTCTTGTATGTCTTTTCTGGTTCGGGATCGTAAGGAACGATTTCCTTCCCAGCGCGGGTTCTTCGCATAAACCTAAGAAAAAGAACCTGTGAAAGTCACTCAAGTAGAGTGGTTAGTAGCAACAGGGGTAAGTGCCCCGAAAGACTACCGCAACCGGCTCGGTCTAGACCAAGTCCCCGGAAATGGCGCCAAAAACTTGTTCGCTACAAACGGTGTGTGCAAGCTTTAAATTCATAACCGAGGAAATAAGCTTAAACAAGGATACGAACCCGCAGTGTACGGGTCAATCGTAGTAAAAGCAAGAAATTCCAGGGGTCGATCACAGGGACTTAGTGAAACAAAGCAGGTATAAGTAGTCTATGTAATCACTAACCACGAAAGCAACCACAACAATCAAAGATGATAAAAAGTCAATTAAAGGAATATGCAATTCTAGGGATTAAAGCGTCTAGTTGTGGTTCCAACTCAAGATCTAAAGGTAAGCGGACAAAGCTAAGATTTTGCAAAGGGAAGGTGTTTCTAAAGCGGAGTAGATCACCGGGTAAGTCTCACTACTAACTATTCCAAACCATAACTCCTATTACCGGGTAAGTCTCAAGGATTTAAGGTAAAGAACTATAATCTCAAACCAACACGCCACCTAAGGGAATAGAATCAACCTTTACCGGGTAAGTCTCAAGCTAACTCACAAAGATGGGATGAAGGCACACTCAAACCCCAATAAAGGATAAACCTTTATTACCTATTGCTTATGACCTTAGGTAAACAAACAAAGGAATTACCGGGTAAGTCTCATCCTAGGCTTGCATTGAACAAGGAAAAGGTAATAAGAATAGGATTTGGCAAACTCTAACACTTAACTCTCAGTTTCGGATCAAAGGTCACCTCGGTCAGACGATTTCCACCTCGGCTGGGGTGTTCATCGGCTGAGCGAGATGCTCTAGGGTTAAGGTTAAAGACTCGAGCTTTCAGGGTCCTACTGGGAGTAAGATCATTCTATCATCGTCTTTCCCACAACTTTCAGCCAATCACCCTAGAATCACACAAAGAAAGTAACCACTCATCATCATGAAAGCAATAATCAAATTAATGGGAAGAAAGTGAATATTTGAACACAAAGACTTTAAGAATAAAGCTTCAATAACTGAATCAAATAAACAAATCAGCATTCCTTGGATAACAAATCCATCTAGACAATCAACACAAAAATAGCCTAAGGAAAGCTCACAAACTCCTTCAAAGCTATCTTCTCACAAGGAAATCTTCCTTCTTCCTTCAATCTTTGAAGGGAAATCTTCTTCAACTGCTGCGTGTTGTGGTGTATAGGCGCTCTTCAGCCCTTTTCCGGATGGTAGCGGATGTTGGATTTGTGGAAAATCCAACCCTTTTTATAGGAAAATTGCCTCTTCAAAGATAAAATATCTTAGAAAGATATTTTCCATAAAATAGGTAAAAATATATCAACTGAATATCTTCTTCCTTCCAGAAATCCAGCCCAAAAATATAAGATCTTCTTTCCATAATTAAAAGATCTCAGCCAAATAAAATATATCTCGCCGCGTCCAAGGTGTCCGCCTCGGTCGGGGTGATCCTCGAAATCACCTCGGTCGAGGTGGTACTGTAGCTGACCGAGGTGAATCACAACTGAATGTGAAATCTCTTAAACTAGTCCAAAGTAAATCTTAAATCCATTTTTATGCTTCCTGGGTCTTTCCTTTAGCTCCTGAATGTAGCTCCAATGACTCCTTATCTCCTTTAGCTCCATTTAGGTTCAAATTGTGCCGTTTTACCTACGATTACAACGATACTTGGTGTAGACCTCGATTCCCGCAAAGGTAGATGAAATGACAATATAATCATATAATATACATCCAATCATGCAGGTTATTGAAGATAAAACGTCTAAACAAGTTCCAAAATATAAACTATAATTCATGCTATCAATAATCAAGAAAAATAAGCGAACCCGCAGTGTACGGATCAATCGCAATACTAGCAAGTATTTCAAGGTCGAACACAAGAACTATGTCGAAATCAAGAAACGGTATATAACTTTAGTTTGTAATGAAAATCTCAAGCAACAAAGAACAAGATATATGATAATCACATAAAATAATGCAGATTCTAGAGGTCAAAGCATCCGGCTGTGGTTTTGACTCAAGACTTCTAAGGATAAGCGCTGAAAAAGCTAAGGATGCTAAGGGAAGGTGTTTCTAAGATGGGATAGATCATGGGGGAGGTCTCACTATCCACTATCCCAAACCAAAGATCCTATTACCGGGTAAGTCTCAAGGAACTAAGGAACTGAATTATACTCTCAAACCAACAACTCAACCTAAGGGAATAGAACTAACCTTTATTGGGTAAGTCTCATGTTAACTCATAAAGGTAAGATGAAGGAACACTCAAACCCAATAAAGGATAAACCTTTGTTACCTAACACTCATCATCATAGGTAAACATGCAAAGGAATCACCGGGTAAGTCTCTTCCGAAGCTTGGATATAAACCGGGAATTGTACAACAAGGATAAGATTTAGCAAACTATAACTATGGTTAAAGATCAAAGTCAGGGTCAATCTTGTTCTGTTCTTGCCTAATCTCGGTCGAGATTCTAGAAGAACAGCCTGAGACTTTAATCGGAATAGGTTAAACTCAACTTTCACGATCCACTTTGATAACTTCACCTTGATTATAAATTGATTATGTGAATGATGGAAGACTTATTATAAACTAACAAATATCGATTGCATTTCTAGATTGCATATTTTGGTTTGTGTTTGTTAAATGTGTGCAAGACTTAGAAAACATTTCAAAGGAAGAACGCAAGCCTTGAAACACATTACAAAGGACGAGCATGAAGAACTTGAAATGTATACAAAGGACAAACGCGGAAGCCTTGAAAATCATGACAAAGGTGGATTCGGCTAAGGGCTTTCAAATACGAGATTCGAATATCTCAACAACCAAAATGGAGATCTCTACCTGATAGCATGCATTATAGTCTATATTTTGAGACCGGTTTAGACGTTTTATCTTCATAAATCTGCATGTTTGAGCATACATTTTGTGATTATATTGCCATTTCATCTACCTTTGCGGGAATCGAGGTCTACACCTAGTTTCGTTGTAATCGCAGGTAAAACGGCACGTTTTGAACCAAAATGGAGCTAAGGGAGCTAAGGAGTCATTGGAGCTACACTTTGGAGCTTAAGGAAGAACCCAGGAGACATGGAAATAGATTAAAGATTTACTTTGGACCAGATTTGAGAGATTTCACCCTCAATTTAGGAGTCACCTCGGTCAGCTACAGTACCACCTCGACCGAGGTGATTTTATGGAGCGCCCCGACCGAGGTGAATACCCTGACGCGGCGAGGAGATATATTTTATGGCTGAGATCTTTTAATTATGGAAAGAAGATCTTATATTTTTGTGCTGGATTTCTGGAAGGAAGAAAAGATATTCAGTTGTTTATTTGGGTATATTTTATGGGAAAATATCTTTTTAAGATATTTTATCTTTGGAAGATAATTTTCCTATATAAAGGGTTGAATTTTCCACAATTCAACCATCCAGAATTTTCGGATCAAAGCCCTGCGATTGCAGAAGATTTCCCTTCGGAGTTGAAGGAAGAAGGAATTATTCCTTGTTGAAGATAGCCTTGAAGGAGTTTTGTGAGATTTCTCTAGGCTACTTTCGGTTACTTTTGGTTGGTTGTTCTTGTTGATTTGTGACTTGGAAACACTTATTTGTCACATATTGGATTCAGTTATTGAAGTCTTTTCATTTAAGTCTTCTTGTTTGATAATTGATTCCTTCTTTATAAAGTTGATTATTGTTTTCATGATGATTGTTGGCTAAGTTTCTTTTGCGATTCTAGGGTGATTGACTGAAGGTTGTGGGAAAGACGATGATAGAATGACCTTGATCCCAGCCGGACCCTGAAAGCTCGAGTCTTTATCTTAACCGACGAACATCTCGCTCAGTTGATGAACACCTCAGCCGGGGTGGATTCTGTCTGACCGAGGTGAATGTTTTTCTGATCCTAATCTGAGTTAAGATCCAGTTTGCCAAATCCTATTCTTATTACATCTTTCCCGGTTCAATGCAAGCCTAGGATGAGACTTACCCGGTAATTCCTTTGTTTGTTTACCTAAGATCATAAGCGATAGGTAATAAAGGTTTATCCTTTATTGGGGGTTGAGTGTGCTTCCATCCCAATCTTGAGAGTTAGCCTGAGACTTACCCGGTAAAGGTTGATTCTATCCACTTTGTTGGTGTGTTAGTTTGAGGTTTTAGTTCTTTTCCTTAGTTCCTTGCGACTTACCCGGTAATAGGAATTACGGTTTGGGATAGTGAGTAATGAGACTTACCCGGTGATCTATTCCCACCTTAGAAACACTTTCCCTTGCAAAAATCTCAGTTTTGTCCGCTTTACCTTTAGAAATCTTAAGTTGTAACCACAACTGGATATCTTAATCTCTAGAATCCGCATTTCTCCTTATTTGACTTATATCATCTTTGATTGCCTTAATTGCTTTTGTTACTTGCATTACTAGACAACCGAAATTGTGTTTGGTTTCGCCTAAGTCCCTGTGTTCGACCCCTGGAATCTCTTTCTTTTACTGTAATTGACCCGTACACTGCGGGTTCGCATCCTTGTTTAAGCACATTTCCTCGGTTATAAATTGAAAGCTTGCAAGCGAACAAGTTTTTGGCGCCATTGCCGGGGAATGTTCTTGCTTTTTCTATTGATCTTTCTGCTTGAGTGTTCTTGCAGAATTGTGTTCTTAGGTACATACGAAGTTCTCGTTCCGGCAACGGAACAGAGTTTCGCCAAAGAACAAGTTTTTGGCACCGTTGCCGGGGACTTGGTTTAGATCAAGCCGGTTTCGGTTGTCTTTCGGGGCTATTGCCTTTGTTGCTATTAGCCATTTGTCCTATGAGTTTTGTAGTTTTCAGGATATCCGATGACTACATTTGATCCAGCCTGGATATCAAGACAAAGTGCTAGGGCGGACCATTATGAATACTTGGAAGAAAAATATTCCTTTTATTGGTTTAACAATAAAAGGGAAAGAGAAAAGGCCATTGAGAAGGAGCTTGCGATATGGGATGAGATGAATGCCCCTAGAAAGATTTATGAGCAACCTCTTGAAGATTCTCTTGAATCAAGATGGGAGAAGTTGATGAAGAAGGTGGAGGAGCTCAAGGAAAGCACCCTATCCTATGTTAAGCCGAAAGAGGAGCACAAGGAAGTGCTGCAAGTTTCAAGCATTTCTCCAACTGAACCAGAAATTTCTCCTGAAGCTCTTGAAGAAGAGGAAGAAGTGAAAGATCTCGACCCAACTGCTGACACTTCGACCGAGGCTGAAGAGACATCGGCCGAGATGGAAGAGATCTCGATCGAGGTTGAAAAGAATCCAGATGAGTTGGGAAAGATTTCATGTGTGGATTATCACCCTAACATGAAACTTGTCCCGCTATTTGAAGAACTTTATAAGGTACTTGCTCCTACTCCCTTTAAAGTTCTAGATTTCTTCAGGGATGCACCGAAGAGTTGGAGGTCTCTTCCGAAAGAACTTCCTAAGATTAAGATGAAACCTCCCTTGAATTTGCTGGAAGTGGATGCTCCTTGGACTACAAGAAGTGGAGTTAGCAAGCACTTCACCGTTAAGGCGATGAAGTGTCTTTTGTTCAAGTATGGGGTCCCTCGCATGCAAAGGACCTTGAACCATCCCCAATCTAAAGATGGGGAAGCTACTAGAATCCTCGAGAAGCTGTTTTCTCGATCAAGGAGAGGATGGGACGAAGGACTGAGTTATGTCCCACGGAAGCATAGGAAGACCGGTAGGATTCCGGTAAGAACCAAACCGTACAAGCTTGTACGTAGGAGATCCTACCATTTGCCGGTGAAATTAGGAACCATAACCTTTTTGGAAGAGTTTTATGATGGATGCGATGAGCACTCCAGGATATTCGAGGTACCTTGTGTAATTCCATGGAGAATGGTCTAGCTAGCGACCTTAAGCAAAGCGCTTCTTGGGAGGCAACCCAAGGTATTGATTTCTTTTCCCTTTTTAGTTTAGTTTTAGATAACTACTTTGTTTTGTTTTTGTTTTCTTATAGAACAACAACCAGGTATTCCAAAAGGAAGGATCACAGTTGAGGAGCTTCACTAGAAGGATAGAAGTTCGAGAAATTGAAAAGACGAAGATCGAAGGAGACACATCTCGGTTGCAGTCACAGCGCCTCGACCGAGATGTTCTTGAGGCAACCGAGGCGACTAGGGCTTACAGAGACTCACCTCGGTCCATCTACCTCGGTCCGGTCGGGATCACCTCGACCGAGGTGACAGCAGATTCAACGAGGGGTATAAAAGGGGAACAGTTTCTCTCTCTTCCCTCCCTCACCTTCTCGACCGCGGCGCTAATCTCACCTCGCTTCTTCTATTCTCACTCATTTTCAACGATTTTTGCTTCGGTTCTGAGAGGAAAGGCTAGAGGAACAGATTGCAAGCAAAAAACTGCAACAAAAACTCCTCGAATTGACCGAATCTGGGGTAACAAAATGGAAAATCCTAACTTCTCGTCTTTTACTGATTTTGAAAAAAATTGGCTTTGGTTGCCAATTATTTGGTTTGGAAAAAGCTTAAGTACCCCTTATGAACAACTAGTAGTGAAATTGGGGGAAAAGAACTGGAATTCAGAGAGTTGAAATCGAACAGCGACTTACCTCGGTCCAGTCGACCTGCGCCTCGGCCGAGGTGTTCTTGGAGTTGTCAATCCGACCGAGGTGACCTGTCAGACAGTGAGAGAGAATGAGTTCCAAATCTCATCTCCAATTAGTCTTGAGGGATGGATCTTCTCCTTCTTCTACTTCCAGACAATCTGTTCCGGTGATCCACGAGCGTCACCAGACAGACTATGACCGTATCTGCGGGCGCCCTGTCATTGCCCCACGCTTCCTTGATGTTTCAGCTTTCGACTGCCTCCACGTAACGAAGATCTAAGGAGGATGATCTCCATGGTTGGACTGGAGCAGTTCATGGAGATCTTGGCACCGGCTTACCTCGAGCCGAGCCTAGAGTTTGTGAGTTCCGTGACTCACATTCCAGAGATCGACGGTTGGACACATCAGATGCTAGAGAGCCAACATTACCAGCGTCGGATGGTAGAGATCCAGTTCCAGCACTTCATGGGTTATCCGTTTGACCCATCCCAGCATCCGTACGTGCCACATCCACCAGCACCACCAGCAGATCAGGACTAGAGCTTGCAGGAATTTCTTTTCTTTATTTATTATGCAGCTCAGCTAATGTCCGGTGAGTACTTCTGTTCTTATGACCTACATTTGACCCATTGGGCAATGTGTCCCAAGTATGGGGTATTCGAATGTACTTATTTGATTTACGTGGATGATTGTATGACTCATCATGGATATTTATGATCTTATTATGCAATATGTGCTTATCTGAGAATACATGCATACATACAGAATTTGGTTTGAGAAAAATGTCAAAAACTAGTTTATAAAAAAAAATTTCTGACCTCGACCGGGATGGTTCTGGCCAAACGAGGTTGACCACCTCGGTTGACTTAGAACACCTTGACCGAGGTAGGGTTTCTACTGAGAATTTTCGAAAAAGTTTTTGTGTTTCTTTTCTGGGTATGATCTCATTGAAGATAAAGATTGCAGATTGAATTTAAAATCTTTACATGCTTGAAAGGTTTTATGATATGCTTAAGTTGCTAATTACTTTGTTTTTAAAATGCTAGCATGTTTTATTCTTTGTCTTTATCAAAATTATGTTGAATTCAAAGGTTGACACCACATGATGAGTTCTCTCACTCTCTTCCTGGAAAGACCAAGGCAATTCATTCCCTTCTTTTCTTCTTCTTGATCATGCTTAACCCCTCATATACATTTTTGCCTTCCTTTACCTATCCGGGAATTTGGAAGCAAATGGTGAAAGCAAGTGAAGTAAAAGTTAAGAAGTTGGATGGAAGTGAAAGTGTTAGAAAGTAATAATAGGTTTGGGGAAATCAATCATGATGATGAGTAACTTGGCACCATTCACATAGCCGGGTGTTTGTGTCTTGCCAAAGTCGGATTGAGCGATATTCCTAACGGGTCATGGTATGTGCATCAAGGGTTTGATGCATCTCAAGAAATTTATGATTGCTAATCTCCCAGGCTTTGGTTATTGTGCACCTCTGTCCATGCATTGCAAAAAGTAAAGTAAAAAAGGAAAAGTGAAAATAAGCAAAGCTTATTGGTGGAGGATGTTGAAATTCAAGTGAAAGTGAAAAAGATCCTTTTCCCGGATTCTAGCACCACATTCCCTATATACATCCCTACCCTCCACGTTTCTTGACCTTTCTCTTTGGAAAGCCCTTGAGACCTCGAGCTTGTTGATTGACTTAGTGGTTTAAACTGGATTATACATGACTGATTTCGATAAACATGAATTATTATGCATTCTATGATTTTATGCAAAGATGAACAACTTTATTATATTCATGAAATGTTTTAACCATGTTTGATTTTATTTGCCATGAAACATTCTCTTAGGGTGATCTAAGAGGGAAGCACACCATCTAAAGGTTTTTGAAGGATTTTTCATTGATCTTTTTGACTTATAATCCATCCTATCCTCTATCTAATATTCGAAACTTGCTTGGGGACAAGCAAGGGACAAGTATGGGGTATTTTGATAGCATGTATTATAGTCTATATTTTGAGACCGGTTTAGACGTTTTATCTTCATAAATCTGCATGTTTGAACATACATTTTGTGATTATATTGCCATTTCATCTACCTTTGCGGGAATCGAGGTCTACACCTCGTTTCGTTGTAATCGTAGTAAAACGGCACGTTTTGGACCAAAATGGAGCTAAGGGAGCTAAGGAGTCATTGGAGCTACACTTTGGAGCTTAAGGAAGAACCCAGGAGACATGGAAATAGATTAAAGATTCACTTTGGACCAGATTTGAGAGATTTCACCCTCAGTTTAGGAGTCACCTCGGTTAGCTATAGTACCACCTCGACCGAGGTGATTTTGTGGAGCGCCCTGACCGAGGTGAATACCCTGACGCGGCGAGGAGATATATTTTATGGCTGAGATCTTTTAATTATGGAAAGAAGATCTTATATTTTTGTGTTGGATTTCTAGAAGGAAGAAAAGATATTCAGCTGATTTATTTGGGTATATTTTATGGGAAAATATCTTTTTAAGATATTTTATCTTTGGAAGATAATTTTCCTATATAAAGGGTTGGATTTTCCACAATTCAACCATCCAGAATTTTTGGATCAAAGCCCTACGATTGCAGAAGATTTCCCTTTGGAGTTGAAGGAAGAAGGAATTATTCGTTGTTGAAGATAGCCTTGAAGGAGTTTTGTGAGATTTCTCTAGGCTACTTTTGGTTGGTTGTTCTTGTTGATTTGTGACTTGGAAACACTTATTTGTCACATATTGGATTCAGTTTTTAAAGTCTTTTCATTTAAGTCTTCTTGTTTGATAATTGATTCCTTCTTTATAAAGTTGATTATTGTTTTCATGATGATTGTTGGCTAAGTTTCTTTTGCGATTCTAGGGTGATTGACTGAACGTTGTGGGAAAGACGGTGATAGAATGACCTTGATCCCAGCCGGACCCTGAAAGTTCGATTCTTTATCTTAACCGACGAACATCTCGCTCAGTTGATGAACAGCTCGGCTGGGGTGGATTCTGTCTTACCGAGGTGAATGTTTTCCTGATCCTAATCTGAGTTAAGATCGAGTTTGCCAAATCCTATTCTTATTACATCTTTCCCGGTTCAATGCAAGCCTAGGATGAGACTTACCCGATAATTCCTTTGTTTGTTTACCTAAGATCATAAGCGATAGGTAATACTGGTTTATCCTTTATTGGGGTATGAGTGTGCTTCCATACCAATCTGGAGAGTTAGCCTGAGACTTACCCTGTAAAGGTTGATTCTATCCACTTGGTTGGTGTGTTAGTTTGAGGTTTTAGTTCTTTGCCTTAGTTCCTTGCGACTTACCCGGTAATAGGAATTACGGTTTGGGATAGTGAGTAATGAGACTTACCCGGTGATCTATTCCCATCTTAGAAACGCTTTCCCTTGTAAAAATCTCAGCTTTGTCCGCTTTACCTTTAGAAATCTTGAGTTGGAACCACAACTGGATGTCTTAATCTCTAGAATCCGCATTTGTCCTTATTTGACTTATATGATCTTTGATTGCCTTAATTGTTTTTGTTACTTGCATTACTAGACAACCGAAATTGTGTTTGGTTTCGCCTAAGTGCCTGTGTTCGACCCCTGGAATTTCTTGCTTTTACTGCAATTGACCCGTACACTGCAGGTTCGCATCCTTGTTTAAGCATATTTCCTCGGTGATAAATTTAAAGCTTGCACACACCTTTTGGAGCGAACACTACCAAAGAATAACAAGCAGATTTGAGAAGATTCTCAAGGAGAAGATCTCAGCCAGCCAACAAGAAGATCTTCAAACGGTTTTAAAGAGAAGATCTCAGCCACAACAAAAAGATCTTACAAAGATCTTAACCGAAGACGCAAGAAGATAAAGGAAGATCTTCCAAACCGAGTCCATGCAAGAAGATCTCGGATCTAAGGGAAATTTTCAACGGCATATTCAAGTGAGAAGATCCAGGATCTCCAACAAACAAAGATCTTTAATGGCATTTTCAAAGCAAGAGAAGATCACGAAGATGAAGATTTTCAACGTGCGTTAAAGAGAGGAAGTAGAAGAGAGAAGATAGAAGATCTTACAATAGCTAATTTACCTCAACCAAGCACCGTTTTCCATGGAGAAATAAGAACGTTACAACGGCTAAAAAGTTCTCCATAGAAGACTATAAATGAAGATGGCGATTGAAGAGAACAACAACAAGCATACACGGAAATAATCCAAGTCTTCAACCTATGAAACATATTCATTCGTTCCAAAAGTTTTTCTTCCTCTTAGCTTACAAAATTTTACATCCTTAGAGTGAGAAAAACACTAGAGCTCCATTGGCATATCTAGAGAATATTATACTCGAGTGTGGGTTACTCTGCAAAGTAACTAGACGTAGGCTGTTAGAGTTAAACTTCTAAGCCAATGCCTTGAAATCCCTTTCAAAGCCTTGAAAACAAGTTTTGTCACAAGGCACACTTATCGACGTCAAGGCCTTGAAATCAGTTTCAAAGCCTTGATATTCGATATTGTGAAAAGTTCCCATACTCTATACAATCCCCTTTCTAGAGTATTAATATCCTTATTATTCACCTATACGGTTCTTCAATTGGTATCTGAGCTAGACTCACATATATTGATTTAACCATCAGTGAGACTAATCATGAACTCTGTAGGTGATGGAGGATTCGCTCAAGGAAGATCCACATCTCGACCACCCCTCTTCCGCGGTAACAACTTTGCCCGTTGGAGAGCACTAACACAAATGTTTATTATTGATAAGGACATGGAACTATGGAGCATCATTCAAACTAGCCCTAAAATCCCAACCACCACGGTTGAAGGAGTCCAAGTCGAAAAGAAGGAAGCCAACTTCACTCAAATGGGCTTGGATAGTGTATCAAAGAATTACAAGGCCATGAACTTGCTCTATTGTGGATTAAAAGCAAATGAATTCAACCGTGTCGCATCATACAATAGTGCAAAGGAAATATGGGACAAGTTAGTAGTTATGTACGAAGGAACAAGTCAAGTCAAGGATACCAAGATAAGCATCTTCCTCAGGAAATACGAGCTATTCAAGATGAATTCAAATGAGTCGGTCAAGGAGATGTTCACACGGTTCACCGAGATTGTGAACAATCTTGATCCACTTGGAAAGGTCTTCACAAAAGAAGAAAAAGTAAGGAAAGTACTAAGGAGCTTACCTAAAGCTAAGTGGGGACAAAAATTGACCGTCGTTGAAGAAGCTCAAAATCTCACTACACTACCTCTGGACGACCTTCTTGGAAAGCTAATTACCCATGAAATGGTTATTGGTGAAGAAGATAGAGAGCTTCCATCAAACACAAAGAATCTTGCCCTAAGATACAAGAAGGACGACATGTCATCAGAGGATGAAGAGAGTGATGATGATGAGGAAGATCCATTCGCCTGGATTTCAAGAGGTCTTGCGAGAATTCTTCAAATGAAGAAGCAATTCGCCAACAATAAAGAATATCCACGATCATCAATACATCGAGCTATGTTTTCTAACCCTAATAAGAAAACTAAAGTATTGACTTGTTTTGAATGTTGTGAAGCTGATCATCTCGTAAAAGATTATCCACAAAAGAAGAGGAACAACTTTAGGAAGAATGATCAGAAGAAGAAGGCTATGGTAGCATCGTGGAGTGACTCGGATTTGACAAATGAGTCAGAAGACGAAAAAGATCAAGCAAACTTGTGCTTAATGGCCGATCTTGAAAAGGATCCACACTTCTATGTTGATGGTAGGCAAGTACTATTATGTTGCAATCCAACCTAGAGCTCACACAATTCCTTAAAGACATTATTATATTTGATAAAGAACATAAAGTGCCTCAAGAGAAAAGCTTCTCAAACAAGAAAAATGAGTAAGTGAATTGTCTTTGGAAGTTGAAAATCTCAACACAAAAAAGTTAGACCTTGATGACAATATCAAGGCCTTAGAATCAGAAAATGTGATTCTCAAGGGCAATCTCACTTCTCTACATCAAGATTATATTAAGCTAGAGAAAGAGAAGGTTGATCTAACTGTGACGTGTAGAGACTAGAAGGTTGCACTTATTCAATCCACTCATTCGAAATCCAATCTCGAAAGGATGATGGGTGAACAATAATCCTCTCTTAACAAGAGTGGTATCGGTTATCACATGAATTTTCCTAGAAAAACAACTACCACCTTTGTTAAAGCTAAAGGAAGTTCACATATACCCATATGTTTCTATTGTTGTAAAAAGGGTCATGCAAAATTAACTTGCCCATATATAATAAATGGCCCCTACATCATTAAAAACACTTATCCTCTATGTCTAAGAAAACAAGTTAAGCAACTCTGGGTTCCTAAAGGTACTAGACCACCAAACATGATTGAACCTGCATATGGATCAAAATATGCCATTTGGTCTACCGGAAAGGTTAAAGTTTGTTGTTTTGTAAGATATCACCAAGGTTAAGGAGTATAAATGAATATTACATAGTGATTGCTCAAGACATATGAGTGGAAAAAGCTCATTGTTTTCAGATTTAAAGAAGCAGTCATTTGGAACCATTACGCTTGGTGATAAAGGAAAGTGTAACATCATTGGCATTGGTAAAATCGGTTATAATTCATCTAAGTTTATTGATGAATTTTATCTTGTTGACGGTTTAAGTATAATTTGCTTAGTATCTCTCAAATATGTGATAAAGGCAACAAGATAATTTTTGATTCAGATAAATGTGAAGTTCAAGATAAAATATCGAATGATATCGTTTATCGCATGAAATATGACATTATTTTAGGCACGTTTTCAGTTAGTTTTTCCCCTTTTTTTGTGTACATGGATATGAGTTTGAAGCATATATGAGCACATTCACCTATTATGTTGGTATAGAGATCTACACAAGCTTTGTTGTATTTTTAGGTGAATAAAGGCTTGAATTGGAGCATAAATGGAGTATGTAGGAGTGATTGATCATGCTAGACATCAAGAGGATGCATTAGAGTAGCTAAGGAAGGAGTATGAGTGGAAAGCTTTGGAGAGCAAAGGCTTGTACGTCTATTTTGGAAGTTCCACGGCCAAATACATGAAACCACGGCCGTGGTTTTGGAAATTAATTTAATTAAGGTCGTGGAGAAACATGTCGTAGGCTCCCACGGTTAAAACCACGGCCGTGGAAATTTGCTCTTTACCGTGGTTTTGCTAACAACCGCCACGTGGCATTTTGCCACTCATCATCCGTTACGTGTCTTTCATAACCCTATTTTATCCTATAAGAAGGCTGAAGAAAGAGAGAAAATACACACCACACTAGAGGCACGATCATTTTGCAAGATTTCATATTGGAAGGGAGATTTGAAGGAAGATTTGGAGAAGTACGCACTTTCATATTGCAAAGTTAGAAGATCTTAGGGTTTCACTTTGAAGGCGGATTGACATCCCGTTCTTCTTGTTATTTAAGAAGTGTGAGAGATTTCTGACTCTATTCTATATTCAATGAATGCAAGCACGGTTTTGAGTTATTGAGTTTGGTTTTGTGTTTATTCTTGATATTGCAAAGTTTTATCTTTTCTTTCTTCTAAATTTGATTATTGATTTGATGACAATGATTGTTGGCTAAGCACCCTTGCGATTCTAAGGTAAAGGGTTGATAGTTGTGGCATAGATGATGATAGATTGAACCAAAATAGATTGGACCCTGAGAGTTACGAGAAACCTTCACCGTCGTACCTTTCCACGACCTGTTCTTGAGTTCCACGGCCGTGGTTTCTCAAGAAGTGACCGTGGTTTTCCCTGTTTGACGTGTTTTGCTTTTGCTTTGATCCAATGTTAAAGATTGACCCTAACCTAGCCTTGGCTTACCTTTTCTAGGTAGTAGTGAGACTCAACACCCTCTACTTAGGTTTCGAGTGTCACAACCTTAACCTGTTTGGCTTATCTTTGATTCCCTTGGGTTTGGGCATGGGTATTTAAGAGGTTAGTCTTGTCCGTAGATCCTCTTTATTACGAGACTCAACATCCTTTATTGAGAGAGCCTTTGGATGAGATTTATGGGTATTGGAACTTCACCTTATATTTCCCTACCTTAGATCTATACCTTTGCAATCCTAACTCTTTCCTTATACCTTTTGAAAATCTTGAATCGATTGCCACAATTAGATACCTGAATCTTTAGAATCATTGTTTTCCCATTAATATTTACAAAAGCTTCATTATTTTGCTAGACAATTTGCAAACTAAATTTGATCTCCCAAATCCCTGAGTTCGACTCTGGAATTCTTGCTTTATTATTATACCGATCCGTCCACTACGGGTTCGCTTTGCTTGATTTCAGATTTTATAAATTTAAAACATTGCACGCACACTTTCGAGCGAACAAGTTTTTGACGCTATTGCCGGTGATTTGGTTTAGGCCAAATTCGGTTTTCGGTTGTGTGGTTTGGGAGCTTTTGCTCTTGTTATTTGATCTATCTACCTTAGTGATTTTGCAGATTTCCCTTTAGGTATATGCGAAGGTCTCGATTTGAGAAATACCTCGTTCCTTTTGACCCAAAATCGGAAAAGACTCTCAAGAAACGATTAAGGGAGCAAAATGGCTGAACACAATGAAAAGAACCTCCAAGCTGAGTTGGATGAAACTAGAGACAGATTGCAGGCTGAAATGGATGAATTCCGGGAGATAGTACGACAATCAAACTTGGAGAAAGCAACCAAGGATAAGAAAGATGAAACATCCAATGATGATATGCCTGATCTGGAGGAAATAACACATAATCCACCACTTAATCCTCGCATTCCTGTTAGAGATGCGAGAGCTGCTAATGCGTGGCTGAACCACGAAATCTTGGGCAACGTATGGATCCGAATCATCAACCGCGCCGTTTGGGCGTGAATCTTGGAGATCCAGATGAGCATGACTATGGGTTTTGCCCTCAAGTCATTACTATGATCCGCCAAAGTCAGTTTGGTGGAATGGAAGCTGTCTATGCATCAACATTTGCAGAATTATGAGATTCTTATGGAGACTTTGAAGCCTCCAAGAGCAACCAACAACAACTATAAGTTGAGACCTTTCTTTTTCTCTTTGAAGGACAAGGCCTTAGCTTGGTATCAAGCTCTTCCAGCTGGAAGAGTTAACACATGGGAGGAGATGACTTCGGAATTCCTCACCAAGTTCTTTCCGCCATCCAAAACGACGGAGTTGAGAGGTAAATTCAATGCCTTTTCTATGAAACCTAATGAAAGTTTGTTTAAATCTTGGGAAGGTTTCAAGACCTTCAATTGGATTGCCCTCACCATGGCATTCCAAAGCATGAGTTGTTGGAGATTTACTACAAAGGATTGGATGGAGAGACGCAATTCAAACTGCAATCTCTTTCTTGCGGAACGTTTATGGATATAAGATAAGATGATGCTTGAGACTTTATTGAAAAGCAAGTTCTAGTGATTGAGAAGTACTCCCATAGGAAAATTGAAGGTGGGAATCGAGATTTCGGAGAACCGCGAGCAAGGTTGAATCCAGCAACCCAAGCTCAAATATTCTCCCTAAACAATGAGATTATGGAGCTGAAAGAATTTTTGAAGTCCAACATTCAATCAAAAAAGGAGCAAGACATTGGCTATCTAGGAAGAGAGAATAATCAAGGGAATAGGAATAACAACCGGAACAATCATTGGAACAACAACAGCAACAACATCAACAACAATTAGAGATCCAACCAACATAATCCCGGTAATCCTTATTCCCATGCTGAAAATTACTAACACCTCCTTCTTCTTCTACACCTTTGAAAAGTGAAGGACAAGCTTCATCGAGTTCAAACCAGCCGAAGAAGGACAAGTTTGAAGCGATGATGGAAACAATCTTGGGGAAGATGCAAGGAATGGAGAATTCCATTACTTCGATTTCTAAAGCACAAAAAGCTTTGGAAAATAAAGTGTTTAGTAAGGCCGGAGAAGTTCCTAGAGATCAAGGGAAGCTTCTTGGAAAAGCGGAGGATAATCCAAAAGGGAGAGTGATGATGATTACTACGAGAAGTGGTGTAACAACAACTGATCCACAACCCAAGTTCGTTGAAGTGACGGTTGAGAAGGAGAAAGAGAAGGAGAAGGAAGATGTCTATATTCCTCCTCCAGTTTACAAGCCTCTGTTGCCATTCCCGCAGTCTAGAGCGAGAGCTCGTCTAGACAAAATTTCGGTAAGTGTGAGTATCATTTTGTATATATTTAGGTATGCCGGCTTATGGGAAGTTCTTGAAGGAGATCCTCTCTAACAAGAGGAAGCTTGAAGATTTTGGTGAAGTTAAGATGAGTTCAGAATCTTCGGAACTCATCAAGACGATGACGGAAAAGATGCCCCTAAAGCTGCGAGATCCGGGGTCATTTTGTATACAATTAGGAGTTGGAGAAGTCACATATGATGCACTTTGTGACTTGGGAGCAAGTGTGAGTATCATTTCACTTGCTTTGTGCGAGAAGGTTGCACTAGTACAAAGACACCCCCTAGACCTCGCTTATGTTTGAGCGGTTTGAAAAAACCGAGATCAAGCGTATTTTCGGACCACGGTTATATGAATAACCGCGAACAATCGATTTTTAATTTAAAAAAAAATTTCGGACCCCGGTTATATTGAACTAACCGGGATATAATAATTTCGGACCCCGGTTTTATAACTAACCGTGGTATACCATAATATGGGAAACCGGTTTTTTAATAACCGTGGTGAAAAAATGCTCTATAGCCCTAATCGATCTCCCGACTCTCCCAACCATCTGATAGCCCTAATCATTCAAGTACCCGGCCAAATCCCAACCATCTGATAGCATCGTCTCTACCAGCCGACGTCGACTGTGAATGGCGATTGGCGAGAGGCGGTGACAACAATCTAACTCTCCCCATCACAACCTCCACCGCCGTCTTCAACATTGCCAGTATCTCCATTGTCGTCATCGTCAATTCCGTCAAGATAAGGATGATCGAGGTTCAAAAGTGCCGATTTCCGATTCGCCGCAGGGAGATCAAGGTGGTAATGGAGAGGAAGTGTTGGAGGTTGAGAATCTGACGAGATTAAACTGGGAGAGTTGTGAGGGGCCTAGTTCAATGCTTACGCACAAAGGGTTTGTATTTCAAATTTACCTTGCACTTGCTGTCATATATTCTCTTATATATCTCAAGAATAAAACACTATTCTTGTTGACAGGGTTTGTCTGAACAAGCAATGAACGCGGTAAGACTCATGAGGGCAGATGGTTTGAAGCCAAGCATTTTAGCTCTCAATTTATTGATAAATGAATTTGGTGAAGATAGGAGGGATGCTGAAGCTTTGCTGTCCTATAGTACATGAAAGAAAATGTAAGTCTTGTGTCCTGAATCAGTGCATTGAGCCAAAACTGCACACTTGAGATTTACGGCATATGCAATTTTACTAAAGTTTGTCTACTGGCTCCCGGAGTGTGGGATTTGAAGCCCGATGTTGTCACTTATACAATGTTAATGAAGGCTCTAATCAGGGTGGGGAAGTATGACAAGTATTAGTTCCTTCATATTTATGCTGATTTGTGAGCAATGGCTTATTCATCCAAACCTCTTCTCAGATTTACTCTGGATTTACTACAACCTTGATCATACATGGCTTTCACTCTCAGGGCAAGTTTGTTTATGTATGGAATGTTTATCTTTCTGTGTGTAATGTTTATCTTTCTGCCTTATCCCTGCCCATTCTGTTAATGATCTCATACTCATTCTTTGTTTGTAACTATTTTATTTTCTTTTCCTCCTTGTAGATATATCCTGATCCTGTTAGAGTAGTCTCAGTTTGTAAAACTGTGGAGGATATGCTGGCTGATCCAGATAATGAAGAATGGTCATCATATTCAGTTGAGCTTTGTGGAGGTTAGTAAATTATGATGCATTTATCTTCTGGGCTCATGTATTTTCCTCGTAGGCTTTGTTAGGAAATGTCTTTGGCTATATTCCAGGAACCCACATATCAAATACGAGAGAAGCAAAGGCATTTGCTTTGATATCAGAGGAGGGAATTGCTAAAGGAGTACGTAGAGTGACTGTTGTAACTGCTGATTGCGCCTTTGAAGCTATTCAATTGGCAAGGTCACTTGAGCAAGAAGTGGTAGATGCATCGATAATAGATGGGAATATGCTGGACAGTTCTGGACTTATTTGAGGTATTCTACTCAGAAATTTTTATAACAACATGGTGAATCCTCAATTTTTATCACAGGGTAAGCTATATCCATTGACTGGCGTAATTTGTGTAAGTTCGCAGCTTGTTCTGTAAGTGGGCAAATTCCTACTAAGATGGGAAACCTTACTGCACTACAACATCTGTAAGTTCGCAGCTTGTTATGCTCTTTATGTTCATATGTATCCGCTTTTCTCCAGATTTGTAGTTATCTTGTTTGGTAGCTGTACAGGTTTGATTATTTCCTGAGTTCTATGGACCTGATCACTCAGTATGTCTTTGTAAACAATCAATAACATAATATAAAAAAGATTATTTTTTTTAGCTTCTTGAATGGTGCTGCTTGTTATTAGCATGCAATTGAATGTCAATTCACTAGTGTCAGGAAATAGTATTGGACATGTTATTTATACTAATTATAGATTGACATTCTTCGATCATTCTAATAAGATGGAATATATTGCAAAATGTGCTGACCTAATCAACATTGACTAGATTTTGGATATTATATTGCAAAATGCTTCATCTCTACATTTACATTTCATCTTTTCCTTCTCAGTTTTGTACTGCACTAGGCTAAACTTTTAAATGCTCAAGAACTTAAATTAGGAGTTCATGTTTGCTTTGTTTTGACTTTTTTAATAAATAAAATTAAAAATTGCTGGGTGTTCTGTGTGTATTTGATACTTGCATCCCTTGACTCCATTATTAAGTTCATGGCTTTACAGTCATAACCTTTACACTGTTGACATTCAATTTCGTATGGGTTTGAGATGTATATACTAGAAAGTGTCCAGATTATTCACATTTAGGTGGAATTTGCATTTGTTTATTTAATATGTTCAATGTGGACTTCTTGGAGTTTCATACCCACTGACCATTGGAACTCCATCTCTGATGATACTTTTCTACTTTGTCATAGTAAGGTGAAACTTATTCCATGCAGTCTGATGTTGAAGATCAGATTATTGGTGCCAAGTTATGCTACCCCACCTTGTATATAGCATCATTATCCTACATCTTCTGGAGCTTCACTGTGCAATGACTTAAGTGACTTGTCTGCTTGCTTTTGTTCTTTTTTTCAAAGCTGAAAGGTATTAGTGAGTGCTTTCTTGTAAATCTGATAAAATAATCCAGTTCTGGGGAGTGTTGATCAACTGACGACTCTTTTTCTTCTTGTAGAATTAAGACTACAAGTCATTTTGAAGAGACAATCGGTTAAAGGTCACCAAATGCTGAAGGATTGGATGCTTCAGCTGCTCATATTGCAAATTTGTTGTCAGATGAACCTGTTGATGGTAAACCACCAAATAAGTAAAAGCTGAAGTGATAATAATTGTTGTATGCTTTTAGAATCAGAATTGGTGTAGTAGAGTGAACTGACAGTTTTTTTTAAACACCACGGTTCTTTAAAGAACCGTGGTGTTTTTTTTTAGAAAAAATTTGAACTGGGACCACGGTTATTTTAAATAACCGTGGTCCGAATCCTGTAATTTTTTTTAAAAAAATAGAACTGGGACCACGGTTATTTTAAAATAACCGTGGTCCGAATCCTGTAATTTTTTTTAAAAAAATAGAACTAGGATCACGGTTATTTTAAATAACCGTGGTCCGAATTTTTTTTTTACCTCGGTGACAATTAGCGAGGTCCAATTAGCTTTACCTCGCTCCCGTTAACCACGCTTTGAAAACCGGGGACCCATGTACAAAAAAATCGGGGTCTACATCCCCTCTTTGTACTAGTGTTGGTTTAGGTGAACCTAAACCGGTGAAGATGATGTTGTATATGGCGGATCGATCCATTACTTGACCTGTTGGCATCAATGAAGACGTCCCAGTTAAGCTTGGTAATTTCTATATTCCTAAAGACTTTATTGTGCTTGACATTCCTGCAGATTGTCCGGTCCCGACATACTTGGGAGACCTTTTGCAACTTCCAGCTGTATGGTTGATTACAAGAACGCTAGATTGACCTTTGACATTGGAGAAGAGAAAGTTGAATTTGTACTCTCAGCTTTGACAAAAGAACCGTCACTTGGAGAGGACGCTTTCAACATATATGATGAAGAGAATTCTAGAGAGGAAGTAAGCTCGATCTTGTTCAAAGATCCCCTACAAAAGGTTATAAGCATGAGTATCATGGAAAAGGGAGCGGAAGAGGATTGTAACATTGAAGTTGAGGCTTTGGAAGAGTTGGAAGAAGTGCAAATTGAAAAATTAGAAGAATTGCACGATAGTTCATCGGTGTTTTCCACGGGCGTGGTTTCATTAATTGCACCCGTGGAAATATATGTCGAGAGCAGCCATGGTCAATAATTGGATGACCACGACCGTGGAACTATCAAGGGTTCCGGGGATTTTGAAAATTCTGAGGAAGGTTCCGTTCTTTCTACAAACGTTCTAGCTTCTTCTTCCACCACTTCCACACCTTTAGAGAAATCCAAGGAGACTCCGGATAGCCCTCATAACACACCAAATGCATCCACAAATTTGGAATTGAAGCCTCTTCCCGCACATCTAAGGTAAGCTTTTCTTGGATCTAACTCTACGTTTTCCGTTATAGTTAGTTTTAGTTTAAGTGAAGATGAACATGATAGGCTTATGATTGTTTTGAAGAAACATAGGAAAGTCTTATGTTACACTATAGAGGATCTTGTATGTATTAAACCATCATTATTTATGCATAAGATACTAATAGAAAAGGATTATAAGCCTTCACGTCAACCTCAACGACGGTTAAATCCGATCATGAAAGAGGTCGCGAAGAAGGAAATCCTTAAATTGCTTGATGTAGGTATCATATTTCCAATTTCCAATAGCAAGTGGGTGAGCCCAGTCCAAGTTGTCCCAAAGAAGGGAGGAATGGCCGTTGTAGCCAACAAGAGCAACAAACTCATTCCAATAAGAACGGTGACGGGATGGAGGATGTGTATAGACTATAATAAGATGAATAATGCAACGCGGAAGGATCACTTCCCGCTGCCCTTCATCGATCAAATGCTTGAGAGGTTAGCGCAACATTCTTATTTTTGCTATCTTGATGGTTATAGTGGTTTCTTTCAAATTCCGATCCATCCGGACGATCAAGAGAAGACCACCTTTACGTGCCCATGGGGTATGTTTTCTTATAGGAGGATGCCATTCGAATTGTGCAATGCTCTAGCCACCTTTCAAAGGTTTATGATGACCATCTTCTCGGATTACATTGAGGAAATCATGGAGGTTTTTATGGATGACTTTTCAGTTTATGGTTCCTCATTTGATAATTGTCTTGCTAACCTATCTCTTGTTCTACAAAGATGTGAAGATACTAACCTAGTTCTAAATTGGGAGAAGTGTCATTTTATGGTTAGTGAAGGAATAGTATTTAGGACACTTGATTTCTAATAGAGGAATTGAAGTTGACAACGCTAAGATTAAAACAATTGAAAAACTTCCCCCTCCATCTTCGGTGAAGGGGATTAGAAGTTTTTTAGGACATGCTGGATTCTATGGGAGATTCATTAAGGATTTTTCGAAAATCTTTAAACCGTTGACTAATATATTGATGAAGAATGTTGTTTTTGAATTTTCGAAAGAGTGTTTAGGTGCTTTCTACAGGATCAAAGAAGCCTTAATCTCTTCTCCAATAATTCAACCTCCAGATTGGAGTCTTCCATTTGAGATCATGTGCGATGCAAGTGACGTAGCGGTGGGAGCGGTGCTTGGACAAAAGAAAGATGGACGCACTCATGCCATCTATTATGCTAGTAAAAAACTAGATGGATCTTAGCTCAACTACACCACAACGGAGAAGGAGTTTCTTGCTATTGTATATGCATTTGAAAAGTTTCTTTCTTATCTTGTAGGAGCAAAGGTTATTGTATACACGGATTATTCAACCATTCGGTATTTGCTTGCCAAGAAAGATGCCAAACCAAGGCTACTTAGATGGATTCTCCTCCTTCAAGAGTTCGATCTTGAGATTCGTCACAAGAAAGGATCCGAGAATTCAGTTGCAGATCACTTGAGCCGTATACCACTTGTCAACCATGATGACCTTCCAATCGATGACTCTTTTCCGGACGAACAATTGCATCTAATGGAAGAGTGTATTGATCATATATCTAGAGGTAATGAACCTTGGTTTGCTGATGTTGTAAATTATTTGGTTTGTCGGGAAATACCTCCCGGACTATCCTACGCTCAAAGAAAGAAGTTCTTTAAGGATTTCCGCCAATACTATTGGAATGAACCTCTACTCTTCAAGAGAGGTCCAGATGGCATCATTAGAAGATGTGTACCTGAAGACAAAATGCAAAGTGTCATTCGTCATTGTCATTCTCTTCCTTGCGGAGGACATGCTAGTTCTCACAAGACTTGTGCTAAGGTATTAAAATCCAGATTCTTTTGACCTACATTATTTAAAGATGTGCAAACCTTTGTTTCTTGTTGCGATGCTTGTCAAAGAAAATGGAACATATCTAGGAGGAATGAAATGCCTCTAAATAACGTCCAAGAAGTGGAGATCTTTGAAGTTTGGGGATTTGACTTCATGGGACCATTCCCATCACCTTGTGGTAATCAATACATACTTTTTGCTGTAGATTACGTTTCAAGATGGGTTGAAGCTATTGCTTCTCCAACTAATGATGCGATGGTGGTTGTAAAGTTCTTTAATCGAAATATTTTCCCAAGATTTAGGACACCCCAAACCATCATTAGTGACGGAGGATCACACTTCATTGCCCGTCAATTTGAACCTCTAGGGTAACTCACAAGATCGTCACCCCTTACCATCCACAAAGAAGTGGGCAAGTGGAGATTTCCAATAGAGAAATCAAAGGATTTTTGGAGAAATCCGTGTCAAGAACAAGGAAGGATTGGGCGTTAAAGCTAGATGATACACTATGGGCGTATAAAACGGCATACAAGACTCCCATTGACACAACACCATACAATCTTGTGTACTGGAAGTCTTGTTATCTTCCGGTGGAGCTGGAACACAAGGCATATTGGGCTATCAAGTGGTTGAACTTTGGCATGAAGGAAGCGGAGAGAAACGCCTCTTGGACCTCAATGAGTTAGAAGAACTCCGCTTGAATGCATATGAAAACGCCGAGATCTACAAGGAGAGAGCGAAGCGTTGGCATGGTAAGCACATCATTCTGAAAGACTTCAAAGTAGGAGACCTTGTTCTTCTCTTCAATTTAAGACTTCTACTCTTTCCAAGTAAGCTTAAATCTCGTTGGACATGACCTTATATGTTATTAAACAGGTTTCCCCCCATGGTGCAGTTGAAGTATGGGGTGAAAAGTGCGGAAGTTTCAAAGTGAATGGCCAACAACCCAAGAAGTATTCACCGGAACTCCAAACTGAGGAAATCCCACCGATTCTCCTTACTTAACCACAAAGAATTGGTCTAGCTACGAACCTAAAACAAAGCGCTACTTGGGAGGCCACCAAAGGTAATGCTTCCTTTTCCTTTTTCTTAGATTAGATTAGCATAGTTTTTTTTGTTTGTTTTTCGTTGGTTTCTTTCCGGTATGTCTTGTGTCTTTGAATGTCAGGCTTGAAAAACAACCAAAAGAAGTGAAGAAAGCCAAAGGAACGACGAATTTGGATTTTTGGCAGAAATTCCAAATTCCACGGGTTTAATTGCAAAACCACGGGCGTGGTTTCTTTATTTTCGACCGTGGAGGACCTAGTCGAGAGCTGCCACGGTCTGTTGTACAAAACCACGACCATGGAAGTAACAGCGGGGCCGTGGTTTTCAAAATTTGATGGGAGCTATATAAACCTTTCTTCTTCACAAACCCACACCATCTTACCCCTCTTCCACGCCTCTCTTCCACGCTTAACCCCTCAAACCCCAAATCTCCACCCGGCAACCATTTCGCATAATTCTTCTCTCCAAATTGAAGCAAACTCCATCCTATTGCAGATTGTGACAACAAACGGCGCAAACAATCAGAAATCAAGCAAGATTTTGGATTTCTTCAAATCCAAAACCTAGGTTTTCTCTCAACTCTATCTATGATTGATTTCCTTCGTTTTCTTCAAAGATTTTTAGGAGAACAGAACGGAATTGAACTTAGAAGTAGTCTAGGGCTGCTGTTGTTGATATTTTGTGAAGTTTCTTGTGATTTGAGAAAAATCGTGTGATTTCACGGTCATCCGTACAGTTTCACGAGCGTGGTTTTCTCAAGAACAAGTCGTGATTTTTGGAGAAATGTTTGGGAATCATAAATCCAACCGAAAGAAAAACACAAGAGGCGAAGGCTCCTTGATAACATGATTTATGATGTTTGTTTAGGCATTCATTTAGATAGTTTTCCCTCCATTTATGCATGATTGTACGTTAGTTCGTGACGTTTATTGCGTAATTGAGTCATATTTCTGGAAAAGACGTCTACACGAGCTTTTGTCGGTTTTGTAGGTATTTTGGGATCTTTTGGACATTAATCAATACATTCGAGGGTCAAGCCTCATGGTGGTACATATCCAAGGCTTTGAAGGAACATAATTGGAGCAATGAAGGACCCAAAGACCCTTATTGGTGCAAGCAATGGAGCAACTCATGGCTAGATGATCATAACAAGCTCCTGTTAAAGAAAATAGACCTATCACTCAGGAAAATCGGACGAATTTTCTGTCTTGGTCGGTTTTCTAGCCTTTGACAGCTTGTGCCACGTGTCCCACGATCTCTCTGCCCGGCCCTTGCTCTTGATGGAGAATATAAGTGGTCCTGCAGGCTGTGGTAAAAGGACACTTCCCACATTCTCTCTCATACACATCATTCCATTGGAGGATAGACTTGGAGAAGAAGAAAAACTCTCTCATTTTTGGGAAGAAGAAGAACATCAAACTTAGAGGATAGTGAGTTTTTGAGTGATTTTTAGAGATTTTGGTTGAAGAACTTTTGGAAGCATTGTTAGAAATGTTTTGGAACTTCTTTTGAAGGGTTGTAAGTCTTGCTTAAACTTATATTCAGCTGAAATTTCTTGTTTTTACTTGCTTTTTTTTCATCATCTAGCTATGAAAACCATGTATGCTTGTGTGATGATTTTAGATCTTGAAATGCATGTTATTGGCTAGTTTATTGTGATTCTAGAGTGATGGATTGATGGTTATGGCTTGAGTGGTGATAGAATGGACTTGTATGTTAGTTTAGGATGATTCGTATGCACAAAACCTAACCTAGAAGGAAAAATCGACCTGTTCATACCTTAGATCGTCCGATTTATCTTATGATCCACCCGATTTTTCTCTTTGTTGGTCTTTAATTGATGAATCTGTATGTTAGGATGTTAGGTTGTTGAAGTCCTAGTGTTTGTTAAGCATAATATATCTTAGGGTGACCTAATGCTAGCAAACTAAGTGAGGAAAAAGACCTACCTGGTGATTTCCGATCTTAGATACCTAAGATGATGAACTCTAGGTAGTAGTGAGCCTCATAAGCCGCTATTGGACTGAGTGTGCTAGGATTGTTGCTTGAGACTTGCCTTTTCCGAGACTTACCCGGTGAGGAGAGGTTTGCCCCTTAAGTAGTGTCCGGTTTGTGTAGAATTCCCAACTTTAGCTTCTTGTGACCTACCCAGTAATAGGAGTTTGGTGCGGGATTAGTGAAGCATGAGACTTACCCGGTAATTGCTTCCATTAGAGAAACACCCTTTCCCAACACCACAACCCTGTCATTAGAATCTTTAGAACCTTGAGTCTAATGTCATAACCGGAAATCTCGATCTCTAGAATCCGTTTTTCTCTCTTGAACTCATATCTCGTGTTTGTGTTGTTTGTTTGATTTAAAATCTTGCATGATTTGTGATCTTTGCTTGATCACCACAAAAACCCAACCAAAAATATCATGATTTTCAAGTCTTTATTTCTTTCTCTTTTCTTAGACTAGATTCGCACTATCTATGATCACTTGTTTGATTTCACCTTGATTCGTATTCGACCTCGGAATACTATCCTTGCTACAAAACGACTCATACACTGTGGGTTTGCTAGGAGTTAGGAAATTATATCGAGTTATAAATTGTAAGACTTTTGTGCTATACATTTCTAGCGTAACACTCCTCTTCCCAACCCCCTCCCACTCCTCAACCAACCCCTAGGCTCCCTACAATCCATGAGGACCACAAGAAAGCTTGCCGAAAGATCCATGAATGCTTAGTTATCGTTCCTAGATACATTGTTCTTGAGGAATCTGAGGATCTATACATAGTAGATGGTATTAGGTGGATGCTTGGTAGAGCTGGACTTACTACATTTGTGGACATTAGGGAGGATGCTTATGAGGAGATTTCTATGGAGTTTTTGAGTTCTTTTGAACATAGTGCCGTAAATCGAACGGTCTCCTTCCGTTTGATCAGCCGCACTCACAACCTTTCCATAGCTCAGTTTAGAGCTTTGTTTGGCTTTGTGGACATATATAAAGGGACATTCCATAGGAGCTCTCGAGCTTGCGAGTTTTGGGAGGAGATTGCTATGGTGGTAGGTTCAGAATACCGTTGGTAACCTGCGGACTTGAAGGCCAAGCTGATTAATAACCTATCCTTCAAGATTGCCTATAAGATCCTTTCCGAGTGCCTTTTCCCTAGAACCGAAACTCCTCAAAAGCTCAAGGCTGATGAGCTTTTTATCCTCTACTATATGGTGGCCGGTCTCACTCTGGATTACGCCACTATGCTTGCTGATACCCTTAGCAAGATCAAGAACAAAGCTAAGGGGAATATCGGATATGGAGGGATGGTCACACATGTGGCAAAGTAGTTGGGGCTTGATTATTCGGCTTGTGAGTTGGCAACTTCTACGAGGCCTCTAGGGCTCCAGGGTTTCATGACTCGGGGACTCTTGATTCCCCGCCACCGAGGTCGACCATACGTCTCCATGCCTTGGGAAGGCAAGGGAGGACGAGGCATTCCATGGAGCGCTGATTACTCCATCCGGGATCGACAGAACTGGAAATCAACTTTTATCCCGATGCATGCCAACCTCCTTGGAGCTCCTGACTACTATCCTGAGGAGCAGCCTGCAACAGTAGATGAGGAGGGTGATGAGGAGATGGGTGAAGACAACTTATAGGATGCTGCAGCTGCTGAGCAGTCCTTTGGAGGTTTTCCGGATCAGCCGGCTGACTTCCAGGAGCCTCCTAGGAGGTCGACTTATCAGCAGTGACCTTCTGCTTCTTCTTCTTCTTCTCGGCGTGCCAGTGTTAGCGAGAGGCCGACTTGGATGGACTCACCATGGATGGATGCTCTACCAGATTGGATGGGAGCATCACCGGAGTGGATGGAACAGAGGCCAACATGGATGGACCAACAACCGGCATGGGTCACCGGACTTACAGAGATGATGGAGTCACTTGAGACCCGCTTTGATGCAGTTGAGTCGGAGCGCCGTGACCACGCAAGGATCCTCCGAGATGTTTACCGGAAGCACTTTGGGCGTCCATACGACCTAAACTTCTTCTTGTTCCCACCACCGCCTCCTATGTGATGACTTGATCGTTTTGAGTTGCTTCATGACTTTGTGAGTTTCTTTGTTCTTTGTTCTTTTTTTTCGCACATTAGGGACAATGTCTATCTTAAGTATGGGGTTGAGTATGATTCTCATGTGATGTAATAACTTGACATATTGCTTTCTTTACCTATCCATGGACACTTGGATCTTTTATTTTCTTGTCACACGTTTTATATTTGTCTTGCATTTTTAAGCTTTGAAAAACCCATAAAAATTTAAAAAATTTTGAAAAATATTGTATTTTTAGGATTGGAAAAGAAAAAGTGTGAAATAAGCAAAGCTTATTGGTGGAAGGTGTTGCAAGTCAAAGTGAAAGTGAAGTTCATCCTTTTCCCGGATTCTAGCACCACATTACCTTACATACATCCCTACCCTACGCGTTTCTTGACCTTTTCTTTTGGGAAGCCCTTGAGACCTTGAGCTAGTTGATTGACTTAGTGGTTTAAACTGGATTATACATGATTAATTTTGATAATTATGACTTATTATGCATTCTATGGTTTTATGCAAAGATGAACAACTTTTCTATATTTATAAAATGTTTTGATCATATTTTGATTTTAAATTCCATGAAGTATTCTCTTAGAGTGATCTATGATTGTAACACACCATAAAAATGTTTTTGAAAAGACTTTTTATTACTATTAATCCATTCTATCTTGTCTTCTATATGCGGAACTTGCTTGGGGACAAGCAAGGGCTAAGTATGGGGTATTTTGATAGCATGAATTATAGTCTATATTTTGGGGTTTGTTTGGACGTTTTATCTTCAATAATCTGCATGTTAGCATGTATAATAAGTGATTATATTACCATTTCATCTACCTTTGCGAGAATCGAGGTCTACACCTAGTTTTGCTGTAATTGTAGGTAAAATGGCACGTTTTGCATCAAAAAGGAACAAAAGGAGCTATGGAGTCATTGGAGCTACATTCAAGAACATAAGGAACCATCCAGGAAGCATAGCCATGGATTAAGATTCACTTTGGACCAGTTTTGAGAGATTTCACATTCAGTTATGACTCACCTCGGTTGACCAGAGATTCATCTCGACCGAGGTGATCCAGAGACGCCGACTCGACCGAGGCGAACACCTAGGACGCGGCGAGAATATTTTATTCTTGGCTGAGATCTTTTATCTTTGGAAGGTGATCTTATATTTTTGGGCTTGGCTCCTGGAAGGAAGAAGATCTTATATTTTACCTATTTTTATGGGAAAAGATCTTTCTAAGATATATTATCTTTGGAGGGTTATTTTCCTATAAAGAGGGTTGGATTTCCACAAATCCAACATCCCGCTTACATCGAAGGATCCGCTATCATAGCACATACATCTTGCTTACGAGGAGATCTCGCATACATCGCAGCAGCCATACTCCAGTTGGGAGTTTCGAAGAACCTTTTTGAAGGTTGAAGGAAGATTGAAGATCATAGCTTTTATAGCTTTTTGGAGGGTTTTGTAAGATTGTCTTTAATTCCCTTCCTTGTTGTCTTGTCTTGTTGGATTTATATCCAAGGAACGCTTTTGTTGTGATATTTGATTCAGTTATTGAAGTCTTTTCATTGAATTCTTCTTGTTCAAATATTCACCTTCTTCCCATATATTTAATACTTTCATAATGATGATGAGTGACTAATTTCCTTGTGTAATTCTAGGGTGATTGGCTGAAGGTTGTGGGAAAAACAATGATAGAATAGTCTTAGATTCCAATAGGACCCTGAAAGTTCGAGTCTTTAACCTTAACCCTAAGCATCTTGCTCAGTCGATGAACATCTCGGCCGGGGTGGAATTTGGCTGACCGAGGTGACTTGTCTGATCCTAAACTGAGAGTTAAGTGTTAGAGTTTGCCAAATCCTATTCTTATTACACCTTTCTTGGTTCAAAGCAAGCTTAGGATGAGACTTACCCGGTAATTCCTTAGTTTGTGTACCAACGATCATAAGTGTAGGTAATAAAGGTTTATCCTTTGTTGGGGTTTGAGTGTGCTTTCATCCCATCTTTGTGAGTTAGCCTGAGACTTACCCGGTAAAGGTTGATTCTATTCCCTTAGATGGTGTGTTAGTTTGAGGTTATAGTTCTTTATCTTAATTCCTTGAGACTTACCCGGTAATAGGAGTTAAGGTTTAGGATTAGTGAGTAGTGAGACTTACCCGGTGATCTACTCCACTTTAGTAACACCTTCCCCTTGCAAAAATCTCAGCTTTGTCCGCTTATCTTTAGATCTTGAGTTGGAACCACAACTAGACGCTTTAATCCCTAGAATTGCATGTTTGCTTTATTGACTTCTTATTCATCTTTGATTGTGTTAATTGCTCTTGTGGTTAGTATTCACGAAGCTTACCGTTATTAACTTTGTTTCACCGAGTCCCTGTGATCGACCCCTGGAATTTCTTGCTTTTTACTACGATTGACCCGTACACTGCGGGTTCGCATCCTTGTTTTAAGCTTAAGTCTAGGGTTATAAATTTAAAGCTTGCACACACCGTTTGGAGCGAACAAGTTTTTGGCGCCGTTGCCGGGGACTTGGTCTAGACCAAGCCGGTACGGTTTGCTCTTGGGGCACTTGCCCCGTGTCATCTAACCACTCTACTTGAGTGACTTTTGCAGGTTCTTTCTTAGGTATATGCGAAGAACCCGCACTGGGAAGGAAATCGTTCCTTACGATCCCGAACCAGAAAAGACATACAAGCGACGCTTAAGAGAAGCGAAGATGGCCCAACAAGACAACCGCGATCTTGAGGCCGAATTGAAAGAGGCGTTAGAGCTGCTACGCCTCAGCAAGGAAGAACTAAGGCGAGAGAAGGAAGAAACTCGCACCAAAACTGAAGCAATCGAAGCAGAAATGGCCGTCATACGAGACCAGATTCTACTTCGACCGAGGGACAACCCAGTTCCCGATGCTGGACCGAGGCAGGTTCCAGTTGCTGACCCTCGACCGAGGCAGGTTCCAGTACCAGACTCCCCGGCCGAGATACATCCACCTCGGATGCCAGTCCGAGATGTTCTTCTTGCAGGAATCCCACAAACCCTAGGTCAAAGGATGGACCCTAATCAACAACTGAGGCGTCCAGGAGTCAACCTAGGAGATCCAGCGGACCATGACTACGAACTTCGACCGCAAGTTCTATCCATGATTCGCCAATGCCAATTCGGAGGGATGGAGAAGGAATCACCACATCAACATCTTCAAAACTACGAGATCTTGATGGAAACCTTGCGACCTTCCAGAATTAAAAATAACAACTACTAGCTAAGACCTTTTTACTTTTCTTTAAAAGATAGAGCTCTTACTTGGTATCAATCTCTTCCTCCAGGAAAAATCAGCACATGGAAGGAAATGACGACGGAATTCTTGACCAAATTCTTTCCCCCCTCAAAGACAGCTGAAATGAGAGGGAAGATCAATGTTTTCATTATGAGGGACAAGGAGAGCTTGTCCAAATCATGGGAGCGGTTAAAGGACATCCTTTTGGATTGCCCACATCATGGGATTCCAAAAATCGAGTTGTTGGAGATCTACTTCAAAGGACTGGACGGAAGCACCCAGTTCAATCTCCAACTACTCTCCGCCGGTACCTTCATGGACATGGCGATTGACGAGGCTTGGGACTTCATTGAGAAGCAAGCCTTGCACATGGAGAAATATACCCACCAAGGAGCTGAAGGTGGAGTTAAAAGAGTCAACTTTCAAGAGACTCAATCCAACAACAATCAACTCACGTCTTTGAAGAATGACGTGAAGCAATTGAAGGAACTCTTGGTTGCTCAAACCAAGAAGGAAGAGCAAGGACAAAGGAAATGGATACCGTAACAACAACAACAACGGTTCCCGGAACAACAACTACAACAACAACAACAACAATAGAGGGTACAATAGCAACAATTGGAGGACGAACAATCAAAGCAACTAGAATCCTGGTAACAATTATTCTAACTCCAACTCTAATAATTCCTCTAACCCTTTCCTCTCTTCCCCTTCTTCTTCTTCTACTCCATTGAAGAGCCAGGGGCAAGGATCAAGTTCGTCTCAGCCGGAAAAGAAAGACGCAGTTCTGGAGGCTATCTTGATCAAGCTTAGCGCTATGGAGAATTCTATGACTTCATTTTCAAGGGCCCAAAAGTCCTTTGAACAACAACTTGCGAGTAGGACGAATGAAGCGCCAAGAGATCCAGGGAAGCTTCCAGCAAAGATGGAAAGCAACCCTAAGGGTCAGTGCATGGCCATAACGACGAGGAGTGGACTTAAAACTGTAGATCCAGTACCTCGTTCGACGCAGACCACCTCGGTCCAGATCCAGTCGAAGAACACCTCGACCGAGATACCACCCGAGGCGGAGCAACAGAAAGCGGAGGGGAAAACTGAAGTTTATGTTCCACCTCCTGCATACAAACCACCACTTCCATTCCCCTAGTCAATGGCCAGAGCACATCTAGACAAGCACTTTGGTAAGTTTCTTGACTTGATGAATAAGCTGCATATTAACATTCATTTCCTTGATGCTATTCTAGGAATGCCCGCCTATGGGAAGTTCTTAAAGGAGATCCTATCAAGGAAAAGGAAATTGGAAGACTTTGGTGAAGTTAGGATGACATCTAAATCCTCGGAGCTTATTAAGATCATGAAGGAGAAGATGCCACCTAAATTAAGAGATCCAGGCTCATTTAGCATTCCCATTCAAGTTGGGGATGTCACTTGTGAAGCCCTTTGTGATCTAGGAGCCAGCGTGAGCATCATCCCGCTGGAGCTATGCATGAAGATCGGACTTGGAGAGCCCAAGCCGGTCAAGATTCAACTTTATATGGCGGATCGCTCCATCACACATCCCGTGGGAATCTTGGAGGACGTTCCGGTCAAGTTAGGTAACTTCTATCTACCTATAGATTTTGTTGTACTTGACATTCCCGCAGATTATCCTGTTCCTATTATTCTCGGGAGGCCATTTCTAGCAACTTCGGGTTGCAATGTGGATTGCAAGAACGCCAAGTTGAAGTTCAACATTGGTGGCGATGAGGTGGAGTTCGCACTACTTGCAGCCATGAAAGGGGAGCAGCTAACTGATGATATCTTCAACATCTACGATGAAGAAGAATCAAGAGAATTGGTGAGCTCTATCCTTATTAACGATCCACTCGAAAGAGTTATTAGTTTTAGTTTAATAGAGGAAGGTATAGATGCTTCTTGTGATGCAGATATACGGAGCTTGAAGGCACTGGAAGAAGATGCAGAAGCTAAAACTGAGACACTAATCCAGGAGACGAAGATCTCCAATTTCGGTTCCAGTTGCAGTACCTCGACCAAGGCACTTCCTGGACCGAGCGAGGCGACTGAAGAACATCTCGGTCAACGCCTCTGTGCCTCGACCGAGGTCGATGGCGAGACGACTTCAACTGAGATTTCCGGAAGTCCAGTTTCTGAATCCACTCCACTGGAAGGAGGAAGCAAGGATCCCCCTCAGAAAGCACCCCCAGTCATGGAGCTTAAACAACTCCCTAGTCACTTGAGGTATGTCTTTCTTGGACCGGATTCTACTTATCCCGTTATTGTTAGTGCTTCCCTTTCCGAATCTGAATTGTCTAAGTTAATGCATGTCCTGAGAAAGCATCGAAAGGCTATAGGTTATACCACGGACGACTTTATTGGCATTAAGCCTTCTTTCTGCATGCATAGAATTCTAATGGAAGATAATCATAAGACTTCACGGGAACCTCAAAGATGGTTAAATCCGATCATGAAGGAGGTTGTGAAGAAGGAAGTTCTTAAGTTGTTGGATGCATGTATTATTTATCTTATCTCGGACAGCAAGTGGGTTAGCCCGGTGCATGTCGTTCCGAAGAAAGGAGGGATGACCGTTGTAACGAATAAGAACAACGAGTTGATCCCAACTAGGACCATTACGGGCTGGAGGGTTTGCATCGATTACAGGAAGCTGAACACGGCCACACGGAAGGACCACTTTCCACTTCCCTTCATCGATCAGATGCTCGAGCGGTTGGCCCAGCATTCACACTTTTGTTACTTGGACGGCTATAGTGGATTCTTCCAGATTCCTATCCATCCGGATGATCAGGAGAAGACCACTTTCACTTGTCCATGGGGGACATTTGCCTATCGGAGGATGCCATTTGGATTGTGCAATGCACCCGCTACCTTCCAGCGATGCATGATGGCTATCTTTTCCGAATACATAGAGGAGATCATGGAGGTATTCATGGACAATTTTTCTGTATATGGCTCCTCTTTTGATGATTGCCTATCTAACCTTTCTCTAGTGCTTAAAAGATGTGAAGACACTAACCTTGTTCTGAATTGGGAAAAGTGTCATTTTATGGTTAATGAAGGCATTGTACTAGGACACCTCGTTTCTAATCGAGGTATTGAGGTCGATCGAGCTAAGATCGAGACTATTGAGAAGCTCCCTCCTCCTTGTTCTGTTAAAGGTGTGAGGAGTTTTCTCGGGCATGCAGGTTTCTATAGGAGATTCATTAAAGACTTCTCTAAGATTTCTAAACCTCTAACTAACCTCTTGAATAAAGATGTTGTTTTTGAGTTTTCGCAGGAGTGTCTTGATGCTTTTTACAGGATTAAGGAGGCGCTGATCTCCGCTCCCATTATCCAACCTCCTGACTGGACCTTTCCCTTTGAGGTCATGTGTGACGCTAGTGATGTAGCCGTAGGAGCGGTGCTTGGACAGAAGAAGGATAGCCGGACCACCGCCATTTACTATGCTAGCAAGACGCTAGATGTAGCCCAGCGCAACTACGCTACTACTGAGAAGGACTTTTTGGCGGTCGTATATGCTTTCGAGAAATTTCGTTCCTATTTAGTAGGGGCGAAAGTCATTGTCTACACCGACCATGCTGCCATCCGTTACTTGCTTGCTAAGAAAGATGCCAAGCCACGCCTTATTCGATGGATTCTCTTGCTTCAAGAGTTTGACTTAGAGATCCGCGATAAGAAGGGATCCGAGAACTCCGTTGCGGATCACCTCAGCCGGCTACCGGAATCTTCCCGCGAGACGGATGACCCGCCCATAGACGAGTCATTCCCCGATGAGCACTTACACTTATTGGAGCGTTTGATGGATTTACTTACTTCACCCCACGATGGAGGTGAAGTATGGGGTGAGGGCACCTCCCATCACATATAGAGACGCATCATGGTCCAGCTAGCGACCTTAAACCAAGCGCTTCTTGGGAGGCAACCCAAGGTATTGCTTTCTTTTTCCCGTTTTCTAGTCTAGCTTAGATAGTTTGCTTTTGATTTGTTTTGTTTGTTTTTGGCATCCTAGACAGATAACAGGAGACATCTAAGGAAGGAGCATAACTGGAAGTTCAGAAGTTCGAGAATTCGAGAAGACGAAGTTTGACTGAGACACCTCGGTCCAGTCGAGGCCACCTCGACCGAGTTGATTCTTGAGCAACCGAGGCGACTAGGGTTTCTGCAGAACCACCTCGGTCCGTACCACCTCGGTCCAGTCGAGAGCATCTCGACCGAGGTGACAGCAGTTCCAGGAACAGTATAAAAGGGGAAAAAAATTCTGTTTTCACTTTTTACCTTCTTCGACTCGACCGCGGCGCCTTCTCACCTCGCTTCCTCAAATCTTGCTCGTTTTCGAAGATTTCCGCTTCCAAACTGCGATTGAAGGGTGGAGGATCCCATTGCAAGTACAGATCTGCGAAGAAATTGAACGAATCGATCGAAACGAGGTAAAAACAGTCGAAACCCTAACTCGTTCATTCGTTTCGATTTGGGCTTTGGTTGCCCCTGAATCTGCTGAGAAAAGGCTTAAGTACCCCATAGGAAGCAATTGTAGTGATTTTTGGGGGAAAAGAACTGGATTTCTGAGATTTGAATCGCAAACTGCTACGCCTCGGTCCAGTCGAACTGCATCTCGACCGAGGTGATTCTTGAGGATTGTCAGCGACCAAGGTGATCTGACAGTAGCTGAAAAAAAAATGAGTTCCGAACGTCGCCTTGCCCTCAGAGATAGATCCTCACCCTCCCCTCCTTCCTCTTCTTCCCGACCTTACCGCCCGGTGATCCACGAGAGATGCCGGGTAGATTATGAGCGTATAGCTAGCCGTCCAGTGATTGCACCACGTTTCCTGGACGTGTCAATTTTTGATTGCCTAGGGGTAGATGGAGACCTTAGGCGGATGATCACCACAGTTGGGATGGATCAGTTTACTGAGATCCGAGCCCCAGCTTACTTGGAGCCGACCCTAGAGTTCGTTAGCTCCTTTTCCTACCTTCCCACAGAGCAGTCTGTGAAGTACCGGTTGATGAGCCGGAACTTCATAGTACCGCTCGAGATATGGAGAGAGATTTTCGGTTTTTTTGAGCCCACCGCCACTGACTTCCCTTCCCGATCTGTAGCTAGGGAGTTCTGGGGGCAGATTGCCCATATTACTGAGCATGCAGATAGATGGCGCCTTGGAGATTCCAGGGAGAAGGTCATCTTCCACCTAGCCTTTAGGTTAGCCCATATGATATTCAGCGAGACACTTCTGGCGCGTACTAAGACGCCCCAGAAGATCCGACAGGGCGAGCTTTTCAGTCTGTACTGTATGGTTACGGGGGGTTTCCCGGACTTTGGCTTGATCTTGGCAGAGGACCTGCACAAGATCAAGGCCAAGGCGAAGGGAGACATCTGCTGCGGAGGTCTTGTCACCCACATAGCTGCTTATCATGGCATGGACCTCAGTGCTTGTACGATGGTGGCGGCTCCGAAGCCGCTTGGATTGCAGGAGATGATCACTCGGAGGATTCTAGTTCCCCGAGGTCTGACCACTCCATATGTTGCTATGCCGTGGGAGCTGACTGCGCCACAGGGGATCCGATGGTCTGCCCAGTTCACCGTTTACGATCCGCATTATTGGCAGACAGCTTGGGCTCCACTGATGGAGGATCATAGGGAGGCAGCAGTTGCCCCAGCTGAGGATGAGGAGGAGGAAGCTGACGATGACGAGGATACAGTAGATGAGAGAGATGGTGGAGTCCCGATGGATACAGGGACAGATACTGCAGGGACGAGCGCGCCGCCGATCATAGACTTGGATGATGATGATGAGACTGAGCCTGCACCAACTGAGACTTCTCCGGTTAGACCTGCTAGACGCAGGAGACACAGAGTGAGAGATCCAACTGCCCACAGACGGATCGATGACCTAACGGATCAGGTTATTGATTCCTATGCTGCATTGTCGCTGGATATCCGCGAGATGCAGGAGAGGCAGCATTATCAGCATATCATGGCCCAGCTTCAGTTCGAGCGCGTCATGGGTTATCCATTCGACCCGACTCAGTATCCATACGTGCCACCACCACCACCACCGGATCGCGACTATTGATGAGCTGCAGGACTTTCTTTATTATATTTTTATGCAGTTCAGCTATTTATCCGGTGAGTACTCTTATTTCTAGACTTATATTGACCCACTGGGACAGTGTGTCCCAAGTATGGGGTGTTTGTATTTATTTGATGACTTCGATGTACGACTTATTTGATCGGATATTTCATATTTATGCTTCAGTTGCCTTTATATGTTTATCTGATATTACATGCATATTTACAGGTTATTTGATTGAGAAAAACGTCGAAACTGGAAAAAAAATGGTTTTAAAAAATTTTTTTGACCTCGACCGAGTCAGTCTTGGCCAAACGAGGCGTTTCACCTCGGTTGAACCAAGAACACCTTGACCGAGGTGGGTTAATTGAGAGTTTTCGAAAATTATTTTTGTGTTACTTATCTGGATATGATCTCAGTGAAGATCTTGTTTACTGACTGGTTTTAAATTCTGTATGTGTTTGAAAGGTTTTATAATATGTTTAAGTTGCTAAATGCTTTGTTTGAAATTATTGGCATGTTTAATACTTTGTTTTTATCCAAATTATGTTGAATTTGAAGGTTGACACCACAAGATAAGTTCTCTCACTTTCTTCCTGGAAAGACCAAGGCAATTCATTCTCTTCTTCTTCTTCTTCTTCTTGATCATGCTTAGCCCCTCATATACATTTTGCCTCCCTTTACCTATCCGGGAATTTGGAAGCAAGCGAAGTGGTGAAAGCAAGTGAAGTTAAAGTTGAGAAGTTGGCTGGAAGTGAAAGTGCTAGAAAGTAATTTTAGGTTTGGGGAAGTCAATCATGAAGATGAGTAACTCGGCACCATTCACATAGCCGGGTGTTTGTGTCTTGCCAAAGTCGGATTGAGCGATATTCCTAACGGGTCATGGTATGTGCATCAAGGGTTTGATGCATCTCAAGAAATTGATGATTGTTGATTTCCTAGGCTTCGGTTATTGTGCACCTCTGTCCATGCATCCCAAAAAGTAAAGTAAAAAGAAAAAGTGTGAAATAAGCAAAGCTTATTGGTGGAAGGTGTTGCAAGTCAAAGTGAAAGTGAAGTTCATCCTTTTCCCGGATTCTAGCACCACATTACCTTACATACATCCCTACCCTACGCGTTTCTTGACCTTTTCTTTTGGGAAGCCCTTGAGACCTTGAGCTAGTTGATTGACTTAGTGGTTTAAACTGGATTATACATGATTAATTTTGATAATTATGACTTATTATGCATTCTATGGTTTTATGCAAAGATGAACAACTTTTCTATATTTATAAAATGTTTTGATCATATTTTGATTTTAAATTCCATGAAGTATTCTCTTAGAGTGATCTATGATTGTAACACACCATAAAAATGTTTTTGAAAAGACTTTTTATGACTATTAATCCATTCTATCATGTCTTCTATATGCGGAACTTGCTTGGGGACAAGCAAGGGCTAAGTATGGGGTATTTTGATAGCATGAATTATAGTCTATATTTTGGGGTTTGTTTGGACGTTTTATCTTCAATAATCTGCATGTTAGCACGTATAATAAGTGATTATATTACCATTTCATCTACCTTTGCGGGAATCAAGGTCTACACCTAGTTTTGCTGTAATTGTAGGTAAAATGGCACGTTTTGCATCAAAAAGGAATAAAAGGAGCTATGGAGTCATTGGAGCTACATTCAAGAACATAAGGAACCATCCAGGAAGCATAGCCATGGATTAAGATTCACTTTGGACCAGTTTTGAGAGATTTCACATTCAGTTATGACTCACCTCGGTTGACCAGAGATTCATCTCGACCGAGGTGATCCAGAGACGCCGACTCGACCGAGGCGAACACCTAGGACGCGGCGAGAATATTTTATTCTTGGCTGAGATCTTTTATCTTTGGAAGGTGATCTTATATTTTTGGGCTTGGCTCCTGGAAGGAAGAAGATCTTATATTTTACCTATTTTTATGGGAAAAGATCTTTCTAAGATATATTATCTTTGGAGGGTTATTTTCCTATAAAAAGGGTTGGATTTCCACAAATCCAACATCCCGCTTACATCGAAGGATCCGCTATCATAGCACATACATCTTGCTTACGAGGAGATTTCGCATACATCGCAGCAGCCATACTCCAGTTGGGAGTTTCGAAGAACCTTTTTGAAGGTTGAAGGAAGATTGAAGATCATAGCTTTTATAGCTTTTTGGAGGGTTTTGTAAGATTGTCTTTAATTCCCTCCCTTGTTGTCTTGTCTTGTTGGATTTATATCCAAGGAACGCTTTTGTTGTGATATTTGATTCAGTTATTGAAGTCTTTTCATTGAATTCTTCTTGTTCAAATGTTCACCTTCTTCCCATATATTTAATACTTTCATAATGATGATGAGTGGCTAATTTCCTTGTGTGATTCTAGGGTGATTGGCTGAAGGTTGTGGGAAAAACAATGATAGAATAGTCTTAGATTCCAGTAGGACCCTGAAAGTTCGAGTCTTTAACCTTAACCCTAAGCATCTCGCTCAGTCGATGAACATCTCGGCCGGGGTGGAATTTGGCTGACCGAGGTGACTTGTCTGATCCTAAACTGAGAGTTAAGTGTTAGAGTTTGCCAAATCCTATTCTTATTACACCTTTCCTGGTTCAAAGCAAGCTTAGGATGAGACTTACCCGGTAATTCCTTAGTTTGTGTACCAACGATCATAAGTGTAGGTAATAAAGGTTTATCCTTTGTTGGGGTTTGAGTGTGCTTTCATCCCATCTTTGTGAGTTAGCCTGAAACTTACCCGGTAAAGGTTGATTCTATTCCCTTAGATGGTGTGTTAGTTTGAGGTTATAGTTCTTTATCTTAATTCCTTGAGACTTACCCGGTAATAGGAGTTAAGGTTTAGGATTAGTGAGTAGTGAGACTTACCCTGTGATCTACTCCACTTTAGTAACACCTTCCCCTTGCAAAAATCTCAGCTTTGTCCGCTTATCTTTAGATCTTGAGTTGGAACCACAACTAGACGCTTTAATCCCTAGAATTGCATGTTTGCTTTATTGACTTCTTATTCATCTTTGATTGTGTTAATTTCTCTTGTGGTTAGTATTCACGAAGCTTACCGTTATTGACTTTGTTTCACCGAGTCCCTGTGATCGACCCCTGGAATTTCTTGCTTTTTACTACGATTGACCCGTACACTGCGGGTTCGCATCCTTGTTTTAAGCTTAAGTCTAGGGTTATAAATTTAAAGCTTGCACACACCGTTCGGAGCGAACAATTACCTTACGAAAATCCTACCCATTCACGTTTGTTTACCTTTGCTTGAAATTCCTTAAGATCTTTGGGTTATTGTTTGGCTTAGTGATCTAAATCGGATTTCCACATGATTGATTTTGACATTAGTTTGAGTTATGATGTTTGTCTTGGAGCTTTTGTGATGCAAGGTATTTTCTTTTGCATGATATGATTCATTTTGTGTACATAAAGGTTTTTCAAGGAAACATGAACCAAGATTTGAGATTGGTCTATTGAATAGAAGCACAATGCCAAAAAGTTTTGTTTTCCCTTGTTTTGCATTCATATTTCATCCTACCTTGTGTTCTATATTTTAAAAACCTTGATTGGGGACAAGCAAGAGACAAGTATGGGGTATTTTAATAGCATGAAATATGACATTATTTTAGGCACGTTTTTAGTTAGTTTTTCCCCTTCTTTTGTGTACATGGATATGAGTTTGAAGCATATATGAGCACATTCACCTATTATGTTGGTATAGAGACCTGCACAAGCTTTGTTGTGTTTTTAGGTGAATAAAGGCTTAGATTGGAGCATAAATGGAGTATGTAGGAGTGATTGATCATGCTAGACATCAAGAGGATGCATTGGAGTAGCTAAGGAAGGAGTATGAGTGGAAAGCTTTGGAGAACAAAGGCTTGTACGTCTATTTTGGAAGTTCCACGGCCAAATACATGAAACCACGGCCGTGGTTTTGGGAATTAATTTAATTAAGGTCGTGGAAAAACATGTCGTAGGCTCCCACGGTTAAAACCACGGCCATGGAAATTTGCTCTTGATTGTGGTTTTGCTAACGACCGTCACGTGGCATTTTGCCACATCATCATCCGTTACGGTTCTTTCGTAACCCTATTTTCTCCTATAACAAGGCTAAAGAAAGAGAGAAAATACACACCACGCTAGAGGCAAGATCATTTTGCAAGATTTCATATTGGAAGGGAGATTTGAAGGAAGATTTGGAGAAGTATGCTCTTTCATATTGCGAAGTTGGAAGATCTTAGGGTTTCAATTTGAAGGTGGATTGACATCCCGTTCTTCTTGCTCTTTAAGAATTGTGAGAGATTTCTCACTCTATTCTGTATTCAATGAACACAAGCACGATTTTGCGTTATTGAGTTTGGTTTTGCGTTTATTCTTGAGATTGCAAGATTTTATCTTTTCTTTCTTTTAAATTTAATTATTGATTTGATGACAATAATTGTTGGCTACGAACCCTTGGGATTCTAAGGTGAAGGGTTGATAGTTGTGGCATAGATGATGACAATAATTGTTGGCTACGAACCCTTGGGATTCTAAGGTGAAGAGTTATGAGAAACCTTCACCGTCGTACCTTTCCACGACCTGTTCTTGAGTTCCACGGCCGTGGTTTCTCAAGAAGTGACCGTGGTTTTCCTTGTTTGACGTGTTTTGCTTTTGATCCAAAGTTAAAGATTGGCCCTAACCTAGCCTTGACTTTACTTTTCTAGGCAGTAGTGAGACTCAACACCCTCTACCTAGGTTTCGAGTGTCACAACCTTAACCTGTTTGGCTTAACTTTGATTCCCTTGGGTTTGGGCATGGGTATTTGAGAGTTTAATTTTGTCCGTAGATCCTCTTTATAACGAGACTCAACATCCTTTATTGAGAGCCTTTGGGTGAGATTTATGGATTTTGGAACTTTACCGTACATCTCCCTACCTTAGATTTATGCCTTTGCAATCCTAACGCTGTCCTTCTACCTTTAGAACATCTTGAATCGATTACCACAATTGGAGACCTGAATCTTTAGAATCGTTTTTTCCCATTAATCTTTACAAAGGCTTCATTATTTTGCTAGACAATTTGCAAACTGAATTTCATCCCCCAAATCCCTGAGTTCGACTCTGGAATTCTTGCTTTATTATATCAATTTGGACACTGCGGGTTCGCTTTGCTTGATTTCAGATTTTATAAATTTAAGACTTTGCACACACACTTTTGAGCAAACAATCGTGCTTACTGTTCCTATATGTAACAATGCTTATTCAATGAGCACTAACCAAATTTCCGGAACAAAACTAACATGTCTCAAGGTCTTGACTGACGATCCAAGGCTTTGGCATAGACGACTTGGTCAAGTAAGCATGCATACGATGAAGAAACTTCTTTCAATGTATTTGGTACGTGGTTTACCAAACCTTAACTTCAAGGTAGATGAACTATGTAAGGCTTGCACACAAAGTAAACAAACAGGAGGTTCGTTCAAGCCAAAGAAGGTTGTTAGTTCTTCTCGACCCATTGGACTTTTACGTATGGATTTATGTGGTCCTATGCGTGTCAAATCTCCCAACGGAAAACAGTACGTCCTTTTCATTGTTGATGATTGTTCTCGTTTTACATGGATCTCATTCTTATGGGAAAAATCTGAAGCTTTGTTTGAGTTTTCAATACTTTGTAAGGAGTTGCAAACTTTGAAAAACCTACCTATCATCTCTATTAGAAGCGATTATGGTAGAGAATTTGATCAACTCAAGTTTGATTTATTTTGTGCAAAATATGGTATTTCACACAACTTTTCAGCTCCTAGAACACCTCAACAAAATGGGGTTGTGGAACGTAAGAACCTCACCCTAGAGGACATGTCTAGGACTATGCTTTTAAAAAATAGTTTGCCAAAATGTTTTTGGGCTGAAGCTGTTAACACGGCTAATTACATCTTGAATAGATGTTTAATTCACCCTATATTGAAAAAGACTCCTTACAAACTCTTTAAGGGATGAAAACCTAATATTTCCTATTTTAAACCCTTTGGATATACGTGCTTTGTCCATAATAATGGCAAAGACAACCTTGGTAAGTTTGATGCACATAGTGATGAAGTTATCTTTATTGGATATGCTTCAAAAAGCAAAGCTTATCGTATTTGTAATAGACCTACTAAAATTGTTGAGGAAAGTATTCATGTTATCTTTGATGAAAACAATGATGGTACTTTGAGTTAAAGTTTTGTAGATTTGAATCTTAATCAACATGGAGATAATAATTCTGATGAAGAAAATATCCTAAAGCTCAAGAAAAGAATATGCAAGAACAAATTCAGGATACCGGAGAACAATCTCAAGACCTTGAAACACATCTTCAAGACCTTGAAACGACAAACAACAACACTACTAGAAGTCAATTTCAAGGCTTTGAAACCCAACTCCAAGGCCTTGACATAGGATCCAAAGGAAATATGTTCGCTACAAAACGTGTGAAGAATAAGTGTTAAATTTATACCAAGAATAAAAGCAAATAAGCGAACCCACAGTATACGGATCGATCGCAATACACGCAAGTATTAGGGTCGAACACACGGACTATGGCAAAATCAAGCAACGGTATATAACTCTAGGTTGTTTATGCAAAAACTCGAGCAACAAGAATAATGAATGATATAAATGAGATAAGGGAATGCAGATTCTAGAGATCAAATCATCCAATTGTGGTTTCAACTCAAGATTTCTCAAGGATAAACATGGAAAAAGCTGAGGTTGAGAAGGGAAGGTATTTCTACGATCGGATAGATCACCGGGTAAGTCTCACCATCCACTTTCCCAAACCAAAGATCCTAACACCTAGTAAGTCTCAAGGAACTAAGGAAAGGTACTATCTCTCAAACCAGCACACTACCTAAGGGAACATAATTAACCATTGTCGGGTAAGTCTCAGGTTAACTCTCAAAGGTAGGACATAGGCACACTGAAACACTAACAAAGGATATCCCTTTGTTACCTAACACTCATCATTATCTGTAAACAAGCAAAGAACCGGGTAAGTCTCTTCCTAGGCTTGAATGTAAACCAGGAAAGGTGCAACAAGAATAGGATTTGCTAAACTATACGTAAAATCAAGATCGGGTTATGCAGTGGGCAATGTCGTGCAGTTCTTATCGTTCTCGGTCTCCAAGAACAGCCTGAGACGGGTTTCAGCTTAGGGTTAACTCAAGCTTTCAGGGTCCACTCGCGATAAAGGTCTATTCTTTCATTGTCTATACCACAACCTTCAACTAATCACCCTAGAATCGCAAGGATTTTAGCCAACAATCATCATGTTCAAGCAATCAAATAATATATCAAGAGGTCAAGAAAAGAGAATAAAACAATCAACTAAAGAATCTCAATTATCAAAAGCAAATAATCCACAAACGTATCAATAATGTGTTCCAAAAGTGTGATAACAACTCACTAATTACTTCCCAAGAAAATCTCAGAAAATCTCTTCCTTGAATCCTACGTGTTTATGGGTAAATTTTGATGAATTTGATCATTTGTTACCCACTCAAAAAAAATATATGAAGCTCATGAAAAAATTTCATTTTGATTAATTTGTATGAAACAAGTTAATAAATTGGATCGTGTAAAATGTAATCTCATATACGTATTTGAGGGATTTACGTTTACAAGCACCAAGTATAACATTGATTTAGAAGTAAATTAATTCATAAAATGAATTGTGAAGAATATCATTTAAAATTAAATAAAAAAAAAATAACATTGGTTCCTAAAAGAACTATAATTAGGCTTCTATCAAAAATACAAAATGTTATTTAAAAGCCCAAAATTGGTGATCAACCCACAAAAATATATAAAAGGCCCAAAAAGCCCAAGGTGATGTTAAAGTGCAATACCTAAATCTGCTGGCAAAAAAAATGAATTGATTATATATAAATATATATTTACATCATTTTATAAATTAAAAAAAAGAAGCATCTCTACTGCCCCACGTTCTCTCACGTACAAGCAGTTGTTTCCATCCAGTAACCTCTCATAACTAGTTCTGTGAAATTGAATAAATAGAGGCAAAGGAGATTTTCTTTCCCAGAAGAGTGAGAACCGGCAAACACAAAGAAAGCCTAAACCTGCAAATACACAGAGTCACAGAGAGCCTGCAAATACAAAGAAGTACGGAAGAAAAGTAAAGCATAAGTGAACTAGAAAACAAGAAGAATCAAAGTGAGTAGGCAAATATTGTTGTAACCTGCTTGTATTATTACTTCACACCCGTAATCATACAAAATTCCTGGTTACGTTCTTCGAAAACGCCAAATCTGCAGTTGGATCGAAAATGAATATTTTCTACCACTGCTCTGGTTGCATCTTCCACGCCAAAATCTAGTAGTTGGTTCGAAAATGAATATTTTTGACAACTACACAAACTCGTAGTCAGTCGAAAGTAATAACTTTCGATCACTACATTAAGGTCTTGTGTTTACCACCATGTGAATCATCTGGTTACACAACCTATCATTATCCCATTTGCAACTACAAATCAACGTGAACATATGAGGCAAAGTATACCTTCCGATCTTCTGGACCAACAAAATAATTAGAGAAAAGTTGTAAAGCCAGAGAAAATGTCTGTCTTAGTTCATAAACAAGTCTGCTAAATGGGGATTTGAGTCAAATAAAATTCTCATATTATTTTCACACAAAATTTGAAGCTGTCACTAAATTAGAAGTTGTCACTAAATTAGACTAACCACATATCTGCTCTAGTACAAAAAAAAAAACACTTATCGTCAAACCAAGACTAAAATTCAAAGTACACATGATAAAAAATAATTTTGTACAGTTAGAGCTCTGTATCAAACTTGTCTCATCATCTGTTGTCGATTGAAAAAACTCCAAACTGTCCCAAATTCGATCGACGACTTTTGAGTAATCTCAGTGAATATATAATCAAAAAAATGTGTATAAGAGACTATGCCCAAAAGGATTCGAGAGAGCCAACTAAAAAAAAATATGCAAATGAAAATCCTAAATCGATTGAAACTCAAGCATATCAGTAGTTCTTTATACAGGGTGAAAATTGAAAATTTCTCTGAAGAACCTTTCATTATCTTCGAAATCGGTTCTTCACAGCACCATGTAATCGGTTCCGAATCTTCGCTTCTCATAAGCCCTTTAATTTGTGGTTTACCATTTCTCTTTCGATCTCTCAGAGTTTATTCGCGTTGAGCAAAACCCTTACCGATCTCTGCCTAGCCATCGTCTCTTACCTAGCCAGTCGGCTGCCATATGAAATGAAGATGCGCTTGTTAGAATACGAGAAAGTATGTTAGTATAAGCTAGGTTAGTAGTTCGGACTAAACAAATAAGGGCCATATATTTCAATTGGGCTTAAGCCCATTTACAGTAAATTTATATATAAATTGTTATATATTGTTGAGAGTTAAAATAAGGGATGCTATAAATAATGAGCATTAGAAGAAAAAGGAAAAAGAAACGTCACTTTCCTCTACCTCCAATATCTAGCACTTAAAATGTTATGTTTGCTTTTTTATTTCATTCATTTTAAAAGTGGATGAAATTCATAATTGGATTTTATGTTAAATCATTTAACTTTAGCTTGATTTGTTAAAAAAAAATGATGACTTTCAAAACAAATAAATCATGGTAGAACTACGTTATAACTTGATGCTCTTTCCGAGTTACGTAGAAAATCCGATATGAAACTAAATGTAACACCCCAAATTCTTGGAATTCGGAGACCTACTGGTTAAGACCTCACAATGGGTCCCGACCTTGGTTTAACAACAACTTTACTAGGATCTTACAACAAGGCACAAATGTAATTAAAACAATTTCAAAACATAAAATTTTATTTTATGAATGTGCACATGCTACAGCCTTACAAAACATATATATACGTAACATGCATGTCGTATGGAAGACTCCCCCGTCCCCATCTAATGAATACGCGGACCCGGCTGACCGTCCATTCCGGATCTCTCTGCAACTGTCTATCTCTACAAATCTACAACACGGATAAACCGTTAGCTAACAATCCAAAAATAAGCAGAATAAGGATAGCACAAACACAAACAAGGTAACATAAACAACCATCATGCTGGCACACAATTCGGTTATTATCTAATAGCTTAGGTGATTCACTTTAATCCGTTTTAAAGTTGTGGCACGAGAATCTTAAGAGTTCTCGCCTCCGTTCCTTAATCAACCGGTGTAGGTCTAGCTTACCTCCGCCGGTAGCATCACTACAAACCGAGTGTGGACTAGTCCCTAAAGAAACCCCCAGCGCCCTCACGCTACTGAGCAGAATGCCACCGCCCGTTACTCTTAGGCCAAGGTATAGGTCGGTATATAATTATTACTAAAATATAACTATAAACATCTCATTCACACACCACTACCATTATTCATACTCATATCTAGAAGTCAGCTAAGTAAGCCCAAAGGAATTACCTGAATCCAAACATAATCACGTTATCTCGACTCGGTCTGTAACCGCAGGAACTCAACCGCCTGTTATAAAAGACAAGTGGGTCAATAATGTATCCCACTTTCTTAGAAGTCTCCAACTTCTAAGATACATAATCGATCATAAGGGAATTACCAAAATACCCTTATACGGGTAAATGACCCTTTTACCCCTGGTCTTGAAACTCTATAAAAATCTATAAAAAAGTTCTAAACTATTCTCTAGAACTCGAAACCAAACTCTCACTCTAAAAAGGAAGTTTGTTAAAGTTTTAGAAGTGTTAATCACCTTCTTGAATTTCATAAAAAGTCGCTACGGTCCAACTTAGTTTAACATACGTGGTTTAGATAAAAAAAAAACAAGAATTTCATTAAAAACGTCTAGGTCTTCAATAATATGCATGCTACTCATAGGGACAAAGATCCTTCTAAAACACCCATCAACATATCCTACATAATTTTTCAAAGTTGGTTACAAACCCTAGACTTTCCTATACTTAGCTAAAAAAAAACAGCATTGTCATGAAACTACCCAACTGCCATACTTCGGAACCTTATAACTCTAAATCCGACCGTTGGATTATTCTCACTTTTTAATACATCAAACTACACATATCCACCTACCACCTATCAAAACTCAACGGTGGATGATCCAATTAAAGAATCGAAAAGTACCCTCAAGTTGTCCATATACGTACAAGATATTTCGCAAGGTCTAAAGTTCAAAACTCCATGCCAACATTTACTGGATTCTAATCCATTTAATTAAAGGTCACCAGATCGATTCCTAGGAGACACGAATACACTTCAACACTCATTAATATCAGCCCCAATTTAACAGCTCCAACTGATCTCTTTTATCGATCAAACATGCGCCCAACTGTCTCATGAGTCTTACTACGTTCAAAAGTGTTACCTCAGAAACTTTCACTTGTCAACACTTATATCTAAAGTTCCTAATCACGTTCAATTACCCGTCTACTACCCGTCCCAAACATTCAATGTACTAGCCACGATCTACGCTTGACAAGGTGTATAGAGGCTTACCACTACGGACGGCACTTCGATCGCAACACAATGGTAACGCTCAAAGGACGGTCTGCATTCCGGATCCGAAGACTTCAAATGAATTTTCTGGTTTGTTTCAATCAATGGAGGGTCGAAGCCGTTTCGGCGTTGTCGACCAAATGCCGAACTCTCGACCTGGACGATGGAACCTCCGACACGGCAACGGCGATGTAGTTCCGGTGGGCACACCAGGGGAGCCTTGCGGAGGTTGAGAGCGCCGGTGAGGTACAAAGGGAGTGTAGAGTTGTGTTGGAGGCTGCGAGCTAGTGAGGGTCTTCCATGGCGGTTATCTCGGCGGTCGTGAATTGCAGGGTTGTTTGCGTCGACGACTCACAAGGAGGTCCTGGTGTCTGGATTCCAATTGGCCACGAGAGAAGGGGTTCCTTGTTTTGCTCCATCAATAGGGAGAGAGAGTTGCTTGGGGTACATAGAGAGTTGGCTAGGGTGACTTGCTGCGTAAATCCGGTACGGAGGGGAGGAAGGTGAAGCTGCGGATGTGTGGGGCAGGTAGGCAGCTGGTGAAACTAAGACGGAGAAGGGGACCTGGACAGATGACAAGAGGGAGGTTGGTAAAGGCTGATGTACGTAGACGTAAAGGAGGGAAGGTAAGAGGGGCCGTATAGGAGGAAAGAGTAGCAGCACTATGTAACACCCCGAATCCGCGGGACTCGGGATGTCACATTGGGTTAGGATCTCACAATGGATCCTGACCCTAGCCTGACAACAAGTTCACTGGACCTTACAACATGGCACTGACAGATATAAAACAAATACATAAAACAGTATAAACTGTACGACCCAAAGTAAACAACAACATAGCCGAGTATATAAAACGACATCCTCACACAGGAGGTACAAAAGATCATCCTCACGTAGAGGGGAAACACAACAACCCCAAACCAACCACCTAATGTACGAGAGTCCTCGGCCTGTCACGCTGCCAGATCACCCAGTAGCGCCTAACCTGTAAACATCTACAACACGGTATAAAACCGTTAGCTAACCATACATATATGAGGTAATGCATAAGCACAAACACAATCATGGAAGATAAACATATCATCATGCTTTCACACATTTACCCATTTTATTATCTTTATATAATAACCATTCACTCAAAAAAACCATATATATATATAGATAGATGAAAGTATGTGACACGAGGACCGATACATCCCCGCCTCTGAGTACAATGTCCAGCTGTACGAGTATCGGTCACACAATCCGTGTACCCTATGGGAGTGGATTGCGCCCTTCCTGTAAACCAGTCTGGCCCGACATCAGAGAACCTCCCAGACTCCACGGCGGGATGAAAGGGAAAGGTTATCACAGCCATGCAGTGGGGCAGTCAATATAACATAGGTCGATAAAAACGACAACTCATGCTATCATAACAAACATATAAAGCACACACCACTCATGCAAACACCCAATATAGGGATGGTAGCTAAGTAAGTCCTACGGACTTACCTCAACCTCGTACAAACTCAACCACGATCACCTCTACACTGGAGGGATAACACAACCTATAAACAAGGTATAAAGAGATGTCACATCTCTTATCAAGCAAAGGGTCACACCTAGACCCAAAGGGATCCATAGGGATCATATACATCCTATAACCTCGAATAATATGCTACACCTTAAAGCCACATCAGGGCATATATCCAACTCATGATATCATCATCAAACTAAAAATCCCATAATTACCAGAATAATGTAACGAGCATAATGGAATTTCCAATTATCCATTTTAACCAACTTAAGGTCATTTTATACTAACCCGCAATACGGAAAACGAATAAATTCATAACTTATTCGTTACTAACCCGATATACGATCCGGAAGAAGGTACGGACTCCTGGCGATACGGGGAGTAAGAGCATGGTATGAAATCTTACATTTGATGACTTGCGGTGGTCCGTCGGCGTTCCGATAGCGGTAAACGGAAGCTTTACCAAAAAGCTAACAAACGGGAAACTAAGTTGGCACCACGTTGAAGAGAACAAGATAAGGGACTCGTTGGTACAAACGGATTTGAAAATGGATCAAAGATGGAGGATGTATAAGTGATTGAAGAAGGGTCGAATGTTCGCTTCTTCGCTCGCTCTCTTTTCTCTGTAATTGAATTGAATTGCATTTGCAATTGTGATAGGAAGAAGATAACAGCCGCCTTCTCTCTGTAATATATATCAACATGCACTTATATATAATATAATATATATATATATATTATATATGTAGGTACATGTAAGAAGTATGACGCTTCTTCTTTTCCTTTTGATATATATATATATATATATATATATATATATATATATATATATATATATATATATATATATATATATATATATGTATATATATATATATATTATAATGATGTTTATCTAACACATTTAATTAAAACGCGGTTATAATTTTCGGTCTTTAAATTTTATCAAATTGGAATAGAAATTTCGGAATCTTATCGGGATAGTTAATCAATAACTATCTCGTAAAAGGGGCATTCCTAAGCCGCATTTCTTAACCGCTAAGAATCGGAATAGCGACTGTTTTGGCCGTTTTGCCTCTCCATGTTATTTCATATCTAGGACATATCCGATGTCCTGATCATTTCTCTCAACTGCATTTTTATTAATTAGAGCTCCCAAATGCTCCAAATAACACCGGAGGGTAAAAATAATTACCCGGGGGAAAAAGTAAAAATTTCCCCAAACGTCCAAAATTACGCGAGGAACATAACGGTGGGACTCATACTCATCACTTGCGAAATCTTCGCGAGTTGTATGTTAATTACTATCAACGATTAAGTTAATCAACATTAATTAGAATTCGAAATCCTAGCTATTACACACTAGTGGGCGTGAAGGTTGTAGAAGGTAAACGTACCATCGGCTGCGGAATATACGGAAGTAGTTACTGCAGGAGATCTCATCCGTCTCCAACTCGTCCTCCCTTGCTAGATCGGGGTTTGTTGGGCTCCCATGCTATGGATACACTGCTGGGCTGGTGTGGTATGTAAGTAAGGTTATAAAGTGGGCTGAAACGAAGGAATAAAAAAATATGGGCTGTCAACAAAATAGGTATATTTATATCCATATTTATATGTATACGTATATTAGGGTTGTTATAATTCCGTCATTTTATGTGAATCGAAGCTTACCTAATATGATAGAATTTGTGTGCGGTATAACCCTAGGTAGAAAGGTAAAGGTCAGAGGATCGAAATTCAATTTGACTTGGAATAAACGGAATAAAATTTCCAGGTATTACATCAGTACCCCCTTAAAATAAGTTTCGTCCCGAAACTTAGAATAAGAAACATCACTCCGATGTTTTTCTACAAAAAGAATCAGGATATCGACTATTCTTTTAAAGAAACTCCTAACATGCAAAAACCACTCAAATATCGTATCATTTTAGTTAAGTACACATGAAACACAATTATTCAATCCAATATATAGTCATGTAAGTTACATAGAACAACATACGAGTATTAACTCGTCGATACAAACGTAGCGGCAAACTCCATAGAAACGCGGAAAACTACGCCTAAGGCTCTCACATGTCTCTCATGTAGCCTCATCTACTCCTCGTCTAGCTAGACCACTGGATCTGCAGTATCGGTATAGCTTTAGACCGTAGATGTCTAGTACTACGCTCTCGGATGGCCACCGGATATTCTACAAAAGTATGCTTTGGATCAATTATCCGATTATCATAGCTGAAGACGTGTCGCGGTTCCGGTAGATATTTCCTCAACGGAGGCAAGTGGAACACCGGATGTACTCCCTCAACTTAGACATGTTGATCACTGAGTGGACACCCTCTAATATGGTTAGGAGTGCTAGTCCACAGATGACTCCTAAGATATCCACGGTTGCCTTTCTAAACTCGCTTCCAACTATCTCGGTGATTTTACCGAAATCACTTGTAAAACTTTATTCCATCCGTTGAGTTCAATCTCTTTTGACCTTTCGGGAGGCCCCCACTATAATTTCTGAAACAATGATTTTAGACATGTCCCGAAACTTTACTAAGTGCCTGACGTTCTTTGTAAGACCACTCACTTGGCCTTTGTCTCCCTAATATGACTCAATCAGACCGTCTCTCTATTAATGAACTATCACTTGCCTTTGGTCAAGCTTTCAACTTGTTATATCCTAAAAATCACACTCCATGTGGAGACTTTTATATCAATCTATAGTTCCTTTATCTTGAAATCCTAGTCGACCTAACATTGAGTCTCATGTTATGTGGATTCTAGCTCACCATACTTTCACTATGCTACTCTGATCAATCTATTGCCACCAATTAAATCAGAATGGTGTTCTTCATGAGTACAAATGATTTCCATCTCTCACCTGTAATTATAACAACAATATCTTCTCAAACCAACCGTCGGTCTAGAGGTGATTTACTAAAGTAACGAGATAGCTCGTACTCTAAGCCGTGTGTATTGGTTGTCCCAAAACTCGGGATATTCTGCCCATTCCTGTCAAACCTATGATCCTCGACCCCCCCCCTTGGAGTTTTAAAATTTCCGGAGTTTCACAACTGGTCTAGATAACTCCTCCGTAGAATAACTCATTGGTCACGCCCTTTTTGGAAGGATTAAATTGTGTTGTTTTAGAACTCCCCTGAATTCACTTATGTCCCATCAAAATTCGGCTTACTTCTCGCCATGACTACTCATTGTGGTGGTCCTTTCCTAATCCTTTTGACCTCCAACTTAGGAGTATATCATGTTAACCTACATGTCACTACCCTGGTCTATTCACCATCTTGATGTGGAGTTTCTATTTCGCTCTAAATTCTTGAGATGCGGTAACAAGTCTACCTTGAGACAATAATATCAACCACATGATGGTCTCTCGTGTTTGTCTTATGAATTCTTCTAATAGATGACTTGTCTTATAAAATTTCCCTTGTCCAAATCGGCTCTAACTGTCAGTTGAAACCTTATTTATTTTGTACTCTTGCATAGATTCCATAAAGGCAATCTATCTCAAAAATTTGTTTAAAGTTTGAAAGACTCGCCTTTTGATAAGTTACCCGTCCGGTATACGCTTCATCCATCATAGTTTATTCGTCCACTAGAATGATTATTGTTAAACCTCATCCGTGATCATTTGCAGAGGGACATCAGATGTATGTGATTTCTTCCATAACTTGATCTTTCGACTCCCATCTTACTAGGTTGTCCTTATACTCTGGTCGCTTTATCTTCTTTAAATCTTATACCCCGTATGATAGTTACATCCTTTTAAGTTTTCTCGTATGGTCTTTAATTACCGATTACGTTGATTAGTCTTATAACCCTCATCAACTCTTATATCATCAGTCGAGAATGGACTTCTAGCACACCACTTGTACGTAGTCTCACCACTACTCATCCATCTTCATATTACTAAGTTATCAAAATTAGATTGATTTTGCATTGGAGTACCACTATTTCTCATTAAACTCTTGTATAAACCCCTTTCGGTACCTCTCTTACTTACATGATACTGGATCCATATAATAACCTTCACTCATTCAAGATTACTCTTTCTCATGTCTATTCCATCCATAATATAGACTCTATCTACAATCACTTCACGATTCGACAAGACATTCTACGAAATCGTTAAGTTCAAATCTCTATGTTTGCGCCGACTCTATAACTCTAATTGTTTCGTGTCACAACTTTAGTCACAAGGGCTTTCTCTGACAATCTAGAAAATTGACCCCAACTTTTCTTGAAAGATCACCATCAATCTCATTTGTGTGGAACGCTAAGTACCCTTTGTCTAGGCTGACGTAAGATTTGATCAAAATCATCTGCTTCTTCTTACGTTTCCAGTCTTTCTTACACGGATCCCTCTGTACTAACCGTGATCTGTAAAATTTTCCTTAGCTAGCAGGTAAGCAACTACTCACAATAATTCTCTTTGTATCATTACTTATATAGGGGGTCATTTCTGACGGTCAACTCTTCCTCTAAAAAATGTTTATTAGAGTTACTGACTTGACTTGCTCAGTGTTACTAGCACTCGTATTGATTTAATTGCACAATTGTCGTCGTTGATCTCTTGAAGGGTCATCCAGATGTCTATAAAATTATTTCATAAGTCTATGGTTATCCCCATTATCTGCCAACCAGTTACCACTAGTTGACCCGCACGTTTTATGTCTCAGTTATTACCAACTAGTTTATAGTTGACCTTCTATAAGATCACGAACTTATTGTTCTTCTATCTCTTTTGAAGTTTGATACACTCGGTGAAAATCTATCTCCTCTAGTTTCTTTGTAAATACCCCTTTAGCTCCTTCCACAGTCTGCACCTCTCTTGTTCTCTTATGAGATCACTATACTCTTATGAGTCCCATCATAGCATTCATTTGTCATCAAGGAGTCTATCAAGTCTTCCACCATAACTCGTAAGCGTGTCTTCACGATTCTTCTTACTTTGTTCATCGTCTGGTTGTGGTTCTCATGTATGAAAGTTAATGTTGATAACTTAAATCTTTGTGTGAATGAAAAGTTATTATGGACTCTCTAGTCCACCAAAATCACTTTCCACATTCTTCCCCTCGATTGGTGTTGTTTTGATCATGCTACCTTTATAGAAATTCGTAGTCTCAGTTTTAGACTTCTAGTTTCTTTGTTACTTATGTCGAAGTTTCCTTCGAAATTCTCGTATCTTGAAGGACTCCACGTGCTTCCGTGGTTACAAAATTTATTTCTCGTCATTAAACCCACTCTCTATCTTTGTACCCTATAATTTCTCACAACTGGGTCGATACCCTATCTTCTTTGTACTCTCATGCCCATTCTTGCATATGGCGGCGTCCACCTCGATCGTAACATCCTTTACTCCGAAATTCTTGGTTGTACTCCGTTCTATATGGTTCTTGTTCCCTTATTGTTATCTCTAATCCGATATTTTCTCGTCTCTTGATGGTTCTTCTAGTTCATCTCTTGGCTTCATACGACCAAGTCCCTTGCATGACTTCCTATTCCTTCCATCTGAACTGACTCGGGGATTTCCTTCTCATTGGGTTGTACTTGTGGTGAAAATGATCTCCACATCTTTACTTCTTTTCCAACCCGTTCTTCGGATGATTTATAGGGTCACCAAGACGCCCACCAGAGTATAATACTCAATCCTAGGTCTGAAGCCATTGTCTCGTGTTGAAAACTCTTCAAGTCCGCTACCGATTTATCATGAGGCGATAATTGCTTCATGATATCACAACTAAAGAATATAAGATATCCTTTAGGATATTATCATGCTATATGTACACCTATATATAATCTTACACTAAAACATATCAATATAAGTTTATATACTAACTCACCTATCATTCCAAGTTGCAGAGATCCACGGAGGACGATGGTGGTCCGACGCACTACTAACCCAACAACCCGACTATGCACGTGTGTAAAAACAGAAATCCGTTTTGAAAATCTTAGACCCCTTTCGGGTTCTGGTTATTTTTTTACATTCGGTCTTTTAGAAGATTTCAAGTGCCATTGTTGCCAACCCAGAGCTCTGATACCATGTTGTAACACCCCAAATTCTTGGAATTCGGAGAGCTACTGGTTAAGACCTCACAATGGGTCCCGACCTTGGTTTAACAACAACTTTACTAGGATCTTACAACAAGGCACAAATGTAATTAAAACAATTTCAAAACATAAAATTTTATTTTATGAATGTGCACATGTTACAGCCTTACAAAACATATATATACGTAACATGCATGTCGTATGGAAGACTCCCCCGTCCCCATCTAATGAATACGCGGACCCGGCTGACCATCCATTCCGGATCTCTCTGCAACTGTCTATCTCTACAAATCTACAACACGGATAAACCGTTAGCTAACAATCCAAAAATAAGCAGAATAAGGATAGCACAAACACAAACAAGGTAACATAAACACCCATCATGCTGGCACACAATTCGGTTATTATCTAATAGCTTAGGTGATTCACTTTAATCCGTTTTAAAGTTGTGGCACGAGAATCTTAAGAGTTCTCGCCTCCGTTCCTTATCCAACCGGTGTAGGTCTAGCTTACCTCTGCCGGTAGCATCACTACAAACCGAGTGTGGACTAGTCCCTAAAGAAACCCCCAGCGCCCTCACACTACTGAGCAGAATGCCACCGCCCGTTACTCTTAGGCCAAGGTATATGTCGGTATATAATTATTACTAAAATATAACTATAAACATCTCATTCACACACCACTACCATTATTCATACTCATATCTAGAAGTCAGCTAAGTAAGCCCAAAGGACTTACCTGAATCCAAACATAATCACGTTATCTCGACTCGGTCTGTAACCGCAGGAACTCAACCGCCTGTTATAAAAGACAAGTGGGTCAATAATGTATCCCACTTTCTTAGAAGTGTCCAACTTCTAAGATATATAATCGATCATAAGGGAATTACCAAAATACCCTTATACGGGTAAATGACCCTTTTACCCCTGGTCTTGAAACTCTATAAAAATCTATAACAAAGTTCTAAACTATTCTCTAGAACTCGAAACCACACTCTCACTCTAAAAAGGAAGTTTGTTAAAGTTTTAGAAGTGTTAATCACCTTCTTGAATTTCATAAAAAGTCGCTACGGTCCAACTTAGTTTAACATACGTGGTTTAGATAAAAAAAAAACAAGAATTTCATTAAAAACGTTTAGGTCTTCAATAATATGCATGCTACTCATAGGGACAAAGATCCTTCAAAAACACCCATCAACATATCCTACATAATTTTTCAAAGTTGGTTACAAACCCTAGACTTTCCTATACTTAGCTAAAAAAAAAACAGCATTGTCATGAAACTACCCAACTGCCATACTTCGGAACCTTATAACTCTAAATCCGACCGTTGGATTATTCTCACTTTTTAATACATCAAACTACACATATCCACCTACCACCTATCAAAACTCAACGGTGGATGATCCAATTAAAGAATCGAAAAGTACCCTCAAGTTGTCCATATACGTACAAGATATTTCGCAAGGTCTAAAGTTCAAAACTCCATGCCAACATTTACTGGATTCTAATCCATTTAATTAAAGGTCACCAGATCAATTCCTAGGAGACACAAATACACTTCAACACTCATTAATATCAGCCCCAATTTAACAGCTCCAACTGATCTCTTTTATCGATCAAACATGCGCCCAACTGTCTCATGAGTCTTACTACGTTCAAAAGTGTTACCTCAGAAACTTTCACTTGTCAACACTTATATCTAAAGTTCCTAATCACGTTCAATTACCCGTCTACTACCCGTCCCAAACATTCAATGTACTAGCCACGATCTACGCTTGACAAGGTGTATAGAGGCTTACCACTACGGACGGCACTTCGATCGCAACACAATGGTAACGCTCAAAGGACGGTCTGCATTCCGGATCCGAAGACTACAAATGAATTTTCTGGTTTGTTTCAATCAATGGAGGGTCGAAGCCGTTTCGGCGTTGTCGACCAAATGCCGAACTCTCGACCTGGACGATGGAACCTCCGACACGGCAACGGCGATGCAGTTCCGGTGGGCACACCAGGGGAGCCTTGCGGAGGTTGAGAGCGCCAGTGAGGTACAAAGGGAGTGTAGAGTTGTGTTGGAGGCTGCGAGCTAGTGAGGGTCTTCCATGGCGGTTATCTCAGCGGTCGTGAATTTGCAGGGTTGTTTGCGTCGACGACTCACAAGGAGGTCCTGGTGTCTAGATTCTAGTCGGCCACGAGAGAAGGGGTTCCTTGTTTTGATCCATCAATAGGGAGAGAGAGAGTTGCTTGGGGTACATAGAGAGTTGGCTGGTACGGAGGGGAGGAAGGTGAAGCTGCGGATGTGTGGGGCAGGTAGGCAGCTGGTGAAACTAAGACGTAGAAGGGGACCTGGAGAGATGACAAGAGGGAGGTTGGTAAAGGCTGATGTACGTAGACGTAAAGGAGGGAAGGTAAGAGGGGCCGTATAGGAGGAAAGAGTAGCAGCACTAGTGGGCGTGAAGGCTGTAGAAGGCAAACGTACCATCGGCTGCGGGATATACGGAAGTAGTTACTGCAGGAGATCTCATCCGTCTCCAACTCGTCCTCCCTTGCTAGATCGGGGTTTGTTGGGCTCCCATCCTATGGATACACTGCTGGGCTGGTGTGGTATGTAAGTAAGGTTATAAAGTGGGCTGAAACGAAGGAATAAAAAAATATGGGCTGTCAACAAAATAGGTATATTTATATCCATATTTATATGTATACGTATATTAGGGTTGTTATAATTCCGTCATTTTATGTGAATCGAAGCTTACCTAATATGATAGAATTTGTGTGCGGTATAACCCTAGGTAGAAAGGTAAAGGTCAGAGGATCGAAATTCAATTTGACTTGGAATAAACGGAATAAAATTTCCAGGTATTACATCAGTACCCCCTTAAAATAAGTTTCGTCCCGAAACTTAGAATAAGAAACATCACTCCGATGTTTTTCTACAAAAAGAATCAGGATATCGACTATTCTTTTAAAGAAACTCCTAACATGCAAAAACCACTCAAATATCGTATCATTTTAGTTAAGTACACATGAAACACAATTATTCAATCCAATATATAGTCATGTAAGTTACATAGAACAACATACGAGTATTAACTCGTCGATACAAACGTAGCGGCAAACTCCATAGAAACGCAGAAAACTACGCCTAAGGCTCTCACATGTCTCTCATGTAGCCTCATCTACTCCTCGTCTAGCTAGACCACTGGATCTGCAGTATCGGTATAGCTTTAGACCGTAGATGTCTAGTACTACGCTCTCGGATGGCCACCGGATATTCTACAAAAGTATGCTTTGGATCAATTATCCGATTATCATAGCTGAAGACGTGTCGCGGTTCCGGTAGATATTTCCTCAACGGAGGCAAGTGGAACACCGGATGTACTCCCTCAACTTAGACATGTTGATCACTGAGTGGACACCCTCTAATATGGTTAGGAGTGCTAGTCCACAGATGACTCCTAAGATATCCACGGTTGCCTTTCTAAACTCGCTTCCAACTATCTCGGTGATTTTACCGAAATCACTTGTAAAACTTTATTCCATCCGTTGAGTTCAATCTCTTTTGACCTTTCGGGAGGCCCCCACTATAATTTCTGAAACAATGATTTTAGACATGTCCCGAAACTTTACTAAGTGCCTGACGTTCTTTGTAAGACCACTCACTTGGCCTTTGTCTCCCTAATATGACTCAATCAGACCGTCTCTCTATTAATGAACTATCACTTGCCTTTGGTCAAGCTTTCAACTTGTTATATCCTAAAAATCACACTCCATGTGGAGACTTTTATATCAATCTATAGTTCCTTTATCTTGAAATCCTAGTCGACCTAACATTGAGTCTCATGTTATGTGGATTCTAGCTCACCATACTTTCACTATGCTACTCTGATCAATCTATTGCCACCAATTAAATCAGAATGGTGTTCTTCATGAGTACAAATGATTTCCATCTCTCACCTGTAATTATAACAACAATATCTTCTCAAACCAACCGTCGGTCTAGAGGTGATTTACTAAAGTAACGAGATAGCTCGTACTCTAAGCCGTGTGTATTGGTTGTCCCAAAACTCGGGATATTCTGCCCATTCCTGTCAAACCTATGATCCTCGACCCCCCCCCCCTTGGAGTTTTAAAATTTCCGGAGTTTCACAACTGGTCTAGATAACTCCTCCGTAGAATAACTCATTGGTCACGCCCTTTTTGGAAGGATTAAATTGTGTTGTTTTAGAACTCCCCTGAATTCACTTATGTCCCATCAAAATTCGGCTTACTTCTCGCCATGACTACTCATTGTGGTGGTCCTTTCCTAATCCTTTTGACCTCCAACTTAGGAGTATATCATGTTAACCTACATGTCACTACCCTGGTCTATTCACCATCTTGATGTGGAGTTTCTATTTCGCTCTAAATTCTTGAGATGCGGTAACAAGTCTACCTTGAGACAATAATATCAACCACATGATGGTCTCTCGTGTTTGTCTTATGAATTCTTCTAATAGATGACTTGTCTTATAAAATTTCCCTTGTCCAAATCGGCTCTAACTGTCAGTTGAAACCTTATTTATTTTGTACTCTTGCATAGATTCCATAAAGGCAATCTATCTCAAAAATTTGTTTAAAGTTTGAAAGACTCGCCTTTTGATAAGTTACCCGTCCGGTATACGCTTCATCCATCATAGTTTATTCGTCCACTAGAATGATTATTGTTAAACCTCATCCGTGATCATTTGCAGAGGGACATCAGATGTATGTGATTTCTTCCATAACTTGATCTTTCGACTCCCATCTTACTAGGTTGTCCTTATACTCTGGTCGCTTTATCTTCTTTAAATCTTATACCCCGTATGATAGTTACATCCTTTTAAGTTTTCTCGTATGGTCTTTAATTACCGATTACGTTGATTAGTCTTATAACCCTCATCAACTCTTATATCATCAGTCGAGAATGGACTTCTAGCACACCACTTGTACGTAGTCTCACCACTACTCATCCATCTTCATATTACTAAGTTATCAAAATTAGATTGATTTTGCATTGGAGTACCACTATTTCTCATTAAACTCTTGTATAAACCCCTTTCGGTACCTCTCTTACTTACATGATACTGGATCCATATAATAACCTTCACTCATTCAAGATTACTCTTTCTCATGTCTATTCCATCCATAATATAGACTCTATCTACAATCACTTCACGATTCGACAAGACATTCTACGAAATCGTTAAGTTCAAATCTCTATGTTTGCGCCGACTCTATAACTCTAATTGTTTCGTGTCACAACTTTAGTCACAAGGGCTTTCTCTGACAATCTAGAAAATTGACCCCAACTTTTCTTGAAAGATCACCATCAATCTCATTTGTGTGGAACGCTAAGTACCCTTTGTCTAGGCTGACGTAAGATTTGATCAAAATCATCTGCTTCTTCTTACGTTTCCAGTCTTTCTTACACGGATCCCTCTGTACTAACCGTGATCTGTAAAATTTTCCTTAGCTAGCAGGTAAGCAACTACTCACAATAATTCTCTTTGTATCATTACTTATATAGGGGGTCATTTCTGACGGTCAACTCTTCCTCTAAAAAATGTTTATTAGAGTTACTGACTTGACTTGCTCAGTGTTACTAGCACTCGTATTGATTTAATTGCACAATTGTCGTCGTTGATCTCTTGAAGGGTCATCCAGATGTCTATAAAATTATTTCATAAGTCTATGGTTATCCCCATTATCTGCCAACCAGTTACCACTAGTTGACCCGCACGTTTTATGTCTCAGTTATTACCAACTAGTTTATAGTTGACCTTCTATAAGATCACGAACTTATTGTTCTTCTATCTCTTTTGAAGTTTGATACACTCGGTGAAAATCTATCTCCTCTAGTTTCTTTGTAAATACCCCTTTAGCTCCTTTCACAGTCTGCACCTCTCTTGTTCTCTTATGAGATCACTATACTCTTATGAGTCCCATCATAGCATTCATTTGTCATCAAGGAGTCTATCAAGTCTTCCACCATAACTCGTAAGCGTGTCTTCACGATTCTTCTTACTTTGTTCATCGTCTGGTTGTGGTTCTCATGTATGAAAGTTAATGTTGATAACTTAAATCTTTGTGTGAATGAAAAGTTATTATGGACTCTCTAGTCCACCAAAATCACTTTCCACATTCTTCCCCTCGATTGGTGTTGTTTTGATCATGCTACCTTTATAGAAATTCGTAGTCTCAGTTTTAGACTTCTAGTTTCTTTGTTACTTATGTCGAAGTTTCCTTCGAAATTCTCGTATCTTGAAGGACTCCACGTGCTTCCGTGGTTACAAAATTTATTTCTCGTCATTAAACCCACTCTCTATCTTTGTACCCTATAATTTCTCACAACTGGGTCGATACCCTATCTTCTTTGTACTCTCATGCCCATTCTTGCATATGGCGGCGTCCACCTCGATCGTAACATCCTTTACTCCGAAATTCTTGGTTATACTCCGTTCTATATGGTTCTTGTTCCCTTATTGTTATCTCTAATCCGATATTTTCTCGTCTCTTGATGGTTCTTCTAGTTCATCTCTTGGCTTCATACGACCAAGTCCCTTGCATGACTTCCTATTCCTTCCATCTGAACTGACTCGGGGATTTCCTTCTCATTGGGTTGTACTTGTGGTGAAAATGATCTCCACATCTTTACTTCTTTTCCAACCCGTTCTTCGGATGATTTATAGGGTCACCAAGACGCCCACCAGAGTATAATACTCAATCCTAGGTCTGAAGCCATTGTCTCGTGTTGAAAACTCTTCAAGTCCGCTACCGATTTATCATGAGGCGATAATTGCTTCATGATATCACAACTAAAGAATATAAGATATCCTTTAGGATATTATCATGCTATATGTACACCTATATATAATCTTACACTAAAACATATCAATATAAGTTTATATACTAACTCACCTATCATTCCAAGTTGCAGAGATCCACGGAGGACGATGGTGGTCCGACGCACTACTAACCCAACAACCCGACTATGCACGTGTGTAAAAACAGAAATCCGTTTTGAAAATCTTAGACCCCTTTCGGGTTCTGGTTATTTTTTTACATTCGGTCTTTTAGAAGATTTCAAGTGCCATTGTTGCCAACCCAGAGCTCTGATACCATGTTGTAACACCCCAAATTCTTGGAATTCGGAGAGCTACTGGTTAAGACCTCACAATGGGTCCCGACCTTGGTTTAACAACAACTTTACTAGGATCTTACAACAAGGCACAAATGTAATTAAAACAATTTCAAAACATAAAATTTTATTTTATGAATGTGCACATGTTACAGCCTTACAAAACATATATATACGTAACATGCATGTCGTATGGAAGACTCCCCCGTCCCCATCTAATGAATACGCGGACCCGGCTGACCATCCATTCCGGATCTCTCTGCAACTGTCTATCTCTACAAATCTACAACACGGATAAACCGTTAGCTAACAATCCAAAAATAAGCAGAATAAGGATAGCACAAACACAAACAAGGTAACATAAACACCCATCATGCTGGCACACAATTCGGTTATTATCTAATAGCTTAGGTGATTCACTTTAATCCGTTTTAAAGTTGTGGCACGAGAATCTTAAGAGTTCTCGCCTCCGTTCCTTATCCAACCGGTGTAGGTCTAGCTTACCTCTGCCGGTAGCATCACTACAAACCGAGTGTGGACTAGTCCCTAAAGAAACCCCCAGCGCCCTCACACTACTGAGCAGAATGCCACCGCCCGTTACTCTTAGGCCAAGGTATATGTCGGTATATAATTATTACTAAAATATAACTATAAACATCTCATTCACACACCACTACCATTATTCATACTCATATCTAGAAGTCAGCTAAGTAAGCCCAAAGGACTTACCTGAATCCAAACATAATCACGTTATCTCGACTCGGTCTGTAACCGCAGGAACTCAACCGCCTGTTATAAAAGACAAGTGGGTCAATAATGTATCCCACTTTCTTAGAAGTGTCCAACTTCTAAGATATATAATCGATCATAAGGGAATTACCAAAATACCCTTATACGGGTAAATGACCCTTTTACCCCTGGTCTTGAAACTCTATAAAAATCTATAACAAAGTTCTAAACTATTCTCTAGAACTCGAAACCACACTCTCACTCTAAAAAGGAAGTTTGTTAAAGTTTTAGAAGTGTTAATCACCTTCTTGAATTTCATAAAAAGTCGCTACGGTCCAACTTAGTTTAACATACGTGGTTTAGATAAAAAAAAAACAAGAATTTCATTAAAAACGTTTAGGTCTTCAATAATATGCATGCTACTCATAGGGACAAAGATCCTTCAAAAACACCCATCAACATATCCTACATAATTTTTCAAAGTTGGTTACAAACCCTAGACTTTCCTATACTTAGCTAAAAAAAAAACAGCATTGTCATGAAACTACCCAACTGCCATACTTCGGAACCTTATAACTCTAAATCCGACCGTTGGATTATTCTCACTTTTTAATACATCAAACTACACATATCCACCTACCACCTATCAAAACTCAACGGTGGATGATCCAATTAAAGAATCGAAAAGTACCCTCAAGTTGTCCATATACGTACAAGATATTTCGCAAGGTCTAAAGTTCAAAACTCCATGCCAACATTTACTGGATTCTAATCCATTTAATTAAAGGTCACCAGATCAATTCCTAGGAGACACAAATACACTTCAACACTCATTAATATCAGCCCCAATTTAACAGCTCCAACTGATCTCTTTTATCGATCAAACATGCGCCCAACTGTCTCATGAGTCTTACTACGTTCAAAAGTGTTACCTCAGAAACTTTCACTTGTCAACACTTATATCTAAAGTTCCTAATCACGTTCAATTACCCGTCTACTACCCGTCCCAAACATTCAATGTACTAGCCACGATCTACGCTTGACAAGGTGTATAGAGGCTTACCACTACGGACGGCACTTCGATCGCAACACAATGGTAACGCTCAAAGGACGGTCTGCATTCCGGATCCGAAGACTACAAATGAATTTTCTGGTTTGTTTCAATCAATGGAGGGTCGAAGCCGTTTCGGCGTTGTCGACCAAATGCCGAACTCTCGACCTGGACGATGGAACCTCCGACACGGCAACGGCGATGCAGTTCCGGTGGGCACACCAGGGGAGCCTTGCGGAGGTTGAGAGCGCCAGTGAGGTACAAAGGGAGTGTAGAGTTGTGTTGGAGGCTGCGAGCTAGTGAGGGTCTTCCATGGCGGTTATCTCAGCGGTCGTGAATTTGCAGGGTTGTTTGCGTCGACGACTCACAAGGAGGTCCTGGTGTCTAGATTCTAGTCGGCCACGAGAGAAGGGGTTCCTTGTTTTGATCCATCAATAGGGAGAGAGAGAGTTGCTTGGGGTACATAGAGAGTTGGCTGGTACGGAGGGGAGGAAGGTGAAGCTGCGGATGTGTGGGGCAGGTAGGCAGCTGGTGAAACTAAGACGTAGAAGGGGACCTGGAGAGATGACAAGAGGGAGGTTGGTAAAGGCTGATGTACGTAGACGTAAAGGAGGGAAGGTAAGAGGGGCCGTATAGGAGGAAAGAGTAGCAGCACTAGTGGGCGTGAAGGCTGTAGAAGGCAAACGTACCATCGGCTGCGGGATATACGGAAGTAGTTACTGCAGGAGATCTCATCCGTCTCCAACTCGTCCTCCCTTGCTAGATCGGGGTTTGTTGGGCTCCCATCCTATGGATACACTGCTGGGCTGGTGTGGTATGTAAGTAAGGTTATAAAGTGGGCTGAAACGAAGGAATAAAAAAATATGGGCTGTCAACAAAATAGGTATATTTATATCCATATTTATATGTATACGTATATTAGGGTTGTTATAATTCCGTCATTTTATGTGAATCGAAGCTTACCTAATATGATAGAATTTGTGTGCGGTATAACCCTAGGTAGAAAGGTAAAGGTCAGAGGATCGAAATTCAATTTGACTTGGAATAAACGGAATAAAATTTCCAGGTATTACATCAGTACCCCCTTAAAATAAGTTTCTTCCCGAAACTTAGAATAAGAAACATCACTCCGATGTTTTTCTACAAAAAGAATCAGGATATCGACTATTCTTTTAAAGAAACTCCTAACATGCAAAAACCACTCAAATATCGTATCATTTTAGTTAAGTACACATGAAACACAATTATTCAATCCAATATATAGTCATGTAAGTTACATAGAACAACATACGAGTATTAACTCGTCGATACAAACGTAGCGGCAAACTCCATAGAAACGCGGAAAACTACGCCTAAGGCTCTCACATGTCTCTCATGTAGCCTCATCTACTCCTCGTCTAGCTAGACCACTGGATCTGCAGTATCGGTATAGCTTTAGACCGTAGATGTCTAGTACTACGCTCTCGGATGGCCACCGGATATTCTACAAAAGTATGCTTTGGATCAATTATCCGATTATCATAGCTGAAGACGTGTCGCGGTTCCGGTAGATATTTCCTCAACGGAGGCAAGTGGAACACCGGATGTACTCCCTCAACTTAGACATGTTGATCACTGAGTGGACACCCTCTAATATGGTTAGGAGTGCTAGTCCACAGATGACTCCTAAGATATCCATGGTTGCCTTTCTAAACTCGCTTCCAACTATCTCGGTGATTTTACCGAAATCACTTGTAAAACTTTATTCCATCCGTTGAGTTCAATCTCTTTTGACCTTTCGGGAGGCCCCCACTATAATTTCTGAAACAATGATTTTAGACATGTCCCGAAACTTTACTAAGTGCCTGACGTTCTTTGTAAGACCACTCACTTGGCCTTTGTCTCCCTAATATGACTCAATCGGACCGTCTCTCTATTAAAGAACTATCACTTGCCTTTGGTCAAGCTTTCAACTTGTTATATCCTAAAAATCACACTCCATGTGGAGACTTTTATATCAATCTATAGTTCCTTTATCTTGAAATCCTAGTCGACCTAACATTGAGTCTCAAGTTATGTGGATTCTAGCTCACCATACTTTCACTATGCTACTCTGATCAATCTGTTGCCACCAATTAAATCAGAATGGTGTTCTTCATGAGTACAAATGATTTCCATCTCTCACCTGTAATTATAACAACAATATCTTCTCAAACCAACCGTCGGTCTAGAGGTGATTTACTAAAGTAACGAGATAGCTCGTACTCTAAGCCGTGTGTATTGGTTGTCCCAAAACTCGGGATATTCTGCCCATTCCTGTCAAACCTATGATCCTCGACCCCCCCCCCTTGGAGTTTTAAAATTTCCGGAGTTTCACAACTGGTCTAGATAACTCCTCCGTAGAATAACTCATTGGTCACGCCCTTTTTGGAAGGATTAAATTGTGTTGTTTTAGAACTCCCCTGAATTCACTTATGTCCCATCAAAATTCGGCTTACTGCTCGCCATGACTACTCATTGTGGTGGTCCTTTCCTAATCGTTTTGACCTCCAACTTAGGAGTATATCATGTTAACCTACATGTCATTACCCTGGTCTATTCACCATCTTGATGTGGAGTTTCTATTTCGCTCTAAATTCTTGAGATGCGGTAACAAGTCTACCTTGAGACAATAATATCAACCACATGATGGTCTCTCGTGTTTGTCTTATGAATTCTTCTAATAGATGACTTGTCTTATAAAATTTCCCTTGTCCAAATCGGCTCTAACTGTCAGTTGATCATTACTACTCAATTAGTGTTGAAACCTTATTTATTTTGTACTCTTGCATAGATTCCATAAAGGCAATCTATCTCAAAAATTTGTTTAAAGTTTGAAAGACTCGCCTTTTGATAAGCTACCCGTCCGGTATACGCTTCATCCATCATAGTTTATTCGTCCACTAGAATGATTATTGTTAAACCTCATCCGTGATCATTTGCAGAGGGACATCAGATGTATGTGATTTCTTCCATAACTTGATCTTTCGACTCCCATCTTACTAGGTTGTCCTTATACTTTGGTCGCTTTATCTTCTTTAAATCTTATACCCCGTATGATAGTTACATCCTTTTAAGTTTTCTCGTATGGTCTTTAATTACCGACTACGTTGATTAGTCTTATAACCCTCATCAACTCTTATATCATCAGTCGAGAATGGACTTCTAGCACACCACTTGTACGTAGTCTCACCACTACTCATCCATCTTCATATTACTAAGTTATCAAAATTAGATTGATTTTGCATTGGGGTACCACTATTTCTCATTAAACTCTTGTATAAACCCCTTTCGGTACCTCTCTTATTGACGTGATACTGGATCCATATAATAACCTTCAGTCATTCAAGATTACTCTTTCTCATGTCTATTCCATCCATAATATAGACTCTATCTACAATCACTTCACGATTCGACAAGACATTCTACGAAATCGTTAAGTTCAAATCTCTATGTTTGTGCCGACTCTGTAACTCTAATTGTTTCGTGTCACATCTTTAGTCACAAGGGCTTCCTCTGCCAAGTACCCTTTGTCTAGGCTGACGTAAGATTTGATCAAAATCATCTGCTTCTTCTTACGTTACCAGTCTTTCTTACACGGATCCCTCTGTACTAACCGTGATCTGTAAAATTTTCCTTAGCTAGTAGGTAAGCAACTACTCACAATAATTCTCTTTGTATCATTACTTATATAGGGGGTCATTTCTGACGGTCAACTCTTCCTCTAAAAAATGTTTATTAGAGTTACTGACTTGACTTGCTTAGTGTTACTAGCACTCGTATTGATTTAATTGCACAATTGTCGTCGTTGATCTCTTGAAGGGTCATCTAGATGTCTATAAAATTATTTCATAAGTCTATGGTTATCCCCATTATCTGCCAACCAGTTACCACTAGTTGACCCGCACGTTTTATGTCTCAGTTATTACCAACTAGTTTATAGTTGACCTTCTATAAGATCACAAACTTATTGTTCTTCTATCTCTTTTGAAGTTTGATACACTCGGTGAAAATCTATCTCCTCTAGTTTCTTTGTTAATACCCCTTTAGCTCCTTCCACAGTCTGCACCTCTCTTGTTCTCTTATGAGATCACTATACTCTTATGAGTCCCGCCATAGCATTCATTTGTCATCAAGGAGTCTATCAAGTCTTCCATCATAACTCGTAAGCGTGTCTTCACGATTCTTCTTACTTTGTTCATCGTCTGGTTGTGGTTCTCATGTATGAAAGTTAATGTTGGTAACTTAAATCTTTATGTGAATGAAAAGTTATTATGGACTCTCTAGTCCACCAAAATCACTTTCCACATTCTTCCCCTCGATTGGTGTTGTTTTGATCATGCTACCTTTATAGAAATTCGTAGTCTCAGTTTTAGACTTCTAGTTTCTTTGTTACTTATGTCGAAGTTTCCTTCGAAATTCTCGTATCTTGAAGGACTCCACGTGCTTCCGTGGTTACAAAATTTATTTCTCGTCATTAAACCCACTCTCTATCTTTGTACCCTATAATTTCTCACAACTGGGTCGATACCCTATCTTCTTTGTACTCTCATGCCCATTCTTGCATATGGCGGCGTCCACCTCGATCGTAACATCCTTTACTCCGAAATTCTTGGTTGTACTCCGTTCTATATGGTTCTTGTTGCCTTATTGTTATCTCTAATCCGATATTTTCTCGTCTCTTGACGGTTCTTCTAGTTCATCTCTTGGCTTCATACGACCAAGTCCCTTGCATGACTTCCTATTCCTTCCATCTGAACTGACTCGGGGATTTCCTTCTCATTGGGTTGTACTTGTGGTGAAAATGATCTCCACATCTTTACTTCTTTTCCAACCCGTTCTTCGGATGATTTATAGGGTCACCAAGACGCCCACCAGAGTATAATACTCAATCTTAGGTATGAAGCCATTGTCTTGTGCTGAAAACTCTTCAAGTCCGCTACCGATTTATCATGAGGCGATAATTGCTTCATGATATCACAACTAAAGAATATAAGATATCCTTTAGGATATTATCATGCTATATGTACACCTATATATAATCTTACACTAAAACATATCAATATAAGTTTATATACTAACTCACCTATCATTCCAAGTTGCAGAGATCCACGGAGGACGATGGTGGTCCGACGCACTACTAACCCAACAACCCGACTATGCACGTGTGTAAAAACAGAAATCCGTCGTAACACTGGACCGCTTCGTAAACTAGCTTCCTCACCGGCTCTAAAACAAGCCAACACAATCCTTTGTGAAGCTGCAAAAGAGCTTTTAAAATCAAAGCATGCAATGGATAATTTTTCATGACTACCGCAAGGCAAATTCTTGTAGGGTCAATTCCTATTACATTGGACAAATTTGAGCAAGTCTACATGACTTCTTATTCCAAAGAGGGTAATCAACCAAAAGCTCCAAAGCTTAAAATCAACAAACCCTCACGGGCCAAGAAAAATTCAAATGAGAATGAAGTGATTGAAGAAACTTCTAAAACTCAAAAGAGAGAAAGAAGTCTTCGTATTTCTAAAAGCCCAGTCTCGCAAGAGGCTCAAGTTGTGTCTTGTGATGGTCCAGTTACAAGATCAAAAGCTAAATCAACGACTTATGCTCAAGTAACCTCACAACCACCAAGTCCACAACAAGAATCAGAAGAAAGCTCAAGTTCTCTTTTGTATGGAGATTTATCTTCTCTATTCTAAGAGGAGCAATTTCCACATGTTATTACAAAGGAAGGAGCAACGAGAGTTGTAACCCAAGATGAATCTGAGAACATGCAAGTCTTCATGACCGGAAGAACAAGTGTTGAGGAACAACTTCAAGACATGCAAAGGTCATTAGCCGCAAGAGAAGCTCAAATAGCTACACTTATGGCTCAAATTGAGAACCAAGCTAATGCTAGTCGACATGAGTCAGTAAGGACGAATGATGAAAGTCCTGGTGGTAGCTCATCCGTTTCCCCACAAGAGATTAGGGAAATGATTGCCCAAGGAATCCGAGAATTCCAAGTGTCACAAAACCCTCCAGTACTCGGGTCTAGAAAGCCATATCCGATCCAATATGATTCAGTACCATTCCCTCGCGGTTATCAAAGACCAACTTTTGATAAGTTTGATGGAATGCATGGATCACCACACGAGCATTTGGCTCATTTTTACTCAGCATGTGGTGAGACCGCATTGAGTGATGCTTTGTTGATCCGACAATTTGTCCAATCTTTAAAGGGATCGGCATTTACTTGGTACACTCAACTTCAACCGGGATCAATCCACACATGGGATGATTTACAAAGAGCATTCCTAGCTCAATTTGTGAGCTCTAAGGCAAAGGTATCCATTATGGATCTTGCTAATACCTTTCAAAGGTCAAATGAGCTTGCAAATGATTTTATCGCCAGATGGCGAAGCTTGAGACTTCAATGCCCAGAAAAGCTAAGTGAAGAGGCATGTGTCCAGATGTGTACTAATAACTTAATTCCTGAGTTAGCAGTGCATGTTAGTAGTGTTGAGCCTCGTTCTTTTAATTCCTTAGTTTCAAAGGCTTGCAATGTTGAATGACAATTGGCTCGGCGTGATGCAAAAACCTATCGTCCTCAGGCAAATGAACTTAAAAGAGATTATGGAAAAAGACCTTTTAAAAAGGGAGAGTCTATGGCAACCTTTATTAAACCCGAAAATAAAATCTTCACAGGAAATAATTCCCAAAATCAAGATAGAGAAAAAGGAAAAGATGCCATTAAAAGACTCACTCTTGAGGAAAGGAAGCAAAAGAAATATCCTTTTGATGATGATGATGTACAAGGGATTTTCGATGAGTTGATGTCGTCTAAGCTTCTTACACTTCCAGAGTCAAAAAGGCCAAATGAAGTTGGAAGGACAAATGATCCAAAGTATTGTCCTTATCACCAAATTATTAGTCACCCTATCAAAGATTGCTATGTCTTCAAAGATATAGTTGAGAGGATGATTAACAAAGGAGAGATTGAGATTGAAGGTGAAGACTCGGTAGCTCCAAAGGCTTCATCAAATACTACATCCTTATTGGATGCGGATAATTTGGTGGCTTCCTATTCACTCGAAGAACCATCTAGGTCAAATGAAGATGAGGGTATTCCCACAATTTCTTTACCTATGATGGCGATACCCGTACAATTTTCAGAAGATGGTGGAAAAGATATTCGCATTGTTTGGGCATACCCTGATATGCCAAGAGATGGTCCCGGGGTCTCAACTCTATATGAGATCATGACGTGCTCAGATATCGAAGATCTGTTTTCAGATGATGATGATCTTGACATTGATAGTGATTTTGAGTGGAAAACTTGTGTAACTCGAAAGACTCGGCCAGAAGCCACTCAAAAATCTATCTCTTCTGGGTTTAGAATGATCGGAAGAAAACCCGAGAAAAAAAAAAACAAGAAAAACAAGAAAAACAAAAAAAAAGAAAAACAAGAAGCAAAAGAAGCCAAATTCTGACTCTGAGGAGGAATACGTTCAACCTAAGAGAGTACCGGTTACCTTAAAAGATTTTGTCCCAAAGAAATTTTATGGCGATGAAGAACCTTCGGAAGATGAGACATTTTGGGGAAATAAAGTTGCTCAATGTTGCATGGCCACATGGGCCGATATATGTGAAGAGGAGGAACCAGAAGTTGATGCAGTTTCTCTTCGTTCTGGACGCCAACTTTTATCTCCGAAACCCAATGAAAAAAGAAAGGAGAAAGAATTGATTTCCAATGAACATTCAAAAGTGAAAAATTTTAATGAACGTCTTGATAAAGAAACTTCTCAACTACCTCAGAAAAATGTGGAGGAAATTGAGGCGTTACAAAAAGAATCCACTTCTCACGTACCGGTTTCGCTTCATAAAGCTCCGTACAAAGAGAAAGTAAAATATGACGTCATTAGTCACTTGAAGCGCATTCCTGCACGCTTGAGTGTTTATGATGCCCTACAAATGTCAAATGAATTGAGGAAAGTCCTAATTCAGGCTCTTATAGATCCCAATGATTATAAAGATCAAGTTGAAATGGTGGAGGTTAATGATGTTTCATTATCCCCGCCAACTCAATGTGCCTCATGCATGGCTTGTATAACATTCTCGGATGAAAATCTTCAATTGGGGAATGAATATCATAATCGGCCATTATATGTTACGGGCACTATTGGGGATACAAAGGTCAATCGAATCCTTTTGGATTGTGGATCCGCAGTAAATCTTCTTCCATTAAGGATACTAAGGACAATGGGGTTGACGACCGCACATTTATCTCCTACTTTGCTAACCATTCAAGGTTTCAATCAAGTGGGACAAAAAGCCATGGGTACCATTGCATTATAGATTGTTCTTGACAATCTTTATAAAGATGCTTTGTTCCATGTCATAGATGCACATACCTCTTATAATGCCTTACTTGGTCGACCATGGCTTCATGCTAGTAAATCTATAGTTTCCACTCTTCATCAATGTTTGAAATACACTGATGATAATGGAAATGAAAGGATTATTCGAGATGACCCAAACCCTTTTCACGGAGAAAGTGTTAATTATGCTGATGCCAAGTTTTATAAGGCGGTTAGTTTCAACTCAAAGATACCCATGAAGGTTGTCAATGGTAAAAATACTAATAATGTTCACCAAGCACCAAAAGTTTCTCTGAACGGGAAGAATGAGAAAGGTGATCCATGTTCTAAGGTGTTGTTTAAGTACACACCAAAAGATAGACGGAAATCCGGGCAAAAACCCTTGAACTCGGTAGAGAAGGTTATGAACTCTCTCATGACAAGTTACACCTTTCCTCTACGGAAAATTGACCAGTCTATTCCAAAAACGACTTTGGTCATTAAAAGGTCCTTCGGGGTTAAAACAAGTGATAACAGAAGGGTAGTGTCAAGAGTTGAAGCCAATAATCCTCCTTCCAAATCACTTTCAAGGAAATTGAACAAGAAGTTCAAAGTTAAAGTGGAAATTTCAAATTTCTTATCAAAAAACAAAGCTCCATTTATCCCCTACAATGAGGATGATATTGAAAAGTTGAAGGTTTCTCATGAAGGGTGTATATTGATAGCGAGTTTTGAAGAGCCTATGACATTGACTCCGGAGGAGCAAAGCTTGTTTCTCGAAGATAAAACATCAACATCTTGGATTTCGGTATTTGATAGGCTTGAAACCGGTTCAACGAGTGGAGAAACAAGAGCTTCTGTTTTTCAAAGGCTTGAATATGTTGATAAGCCTAAAAACAAAGCAAAACAAATCAAAAAATGGAGGATCAATAAGAAAAAGAAGAAAGCAAAGTTGCTTGTGCAAAAGCCAAATGAAGATTTCATGAATGCCGAAGTAGAAGAGGTGAACATGGTATCTGTTGATATAGAGGGGGATTCAAAAGAATTCATCAACACAGTTCAACCAGCACCAACAGAAATGGAAGATGGTGGACAAGCTACAGTTGATGATCTTCAAGAAATCAATTTAGGCACTCTTGAGTGTCCTAAACCCGTCCTTGTTAGTGCATTGTTGACTAATGAAGAAAAAACAATCTATGAAGAACTTCTCAAGGAATACAAAGATGTATTTGCCCGGGGTTATCAGGATATGACTGGTTTAGACTCGGAAGTGGCAATGCATAAACTAGCAATCTCTGAAGAGAAAAAGCCAGTAAAACAAGCACAACGCCGCTTTCGTCCTGAGTTGATAGTCCAAATCAATATTGAGGTTAAGAAGCTTATTGAGGCGGGTTTCATTCGTGAGGTCCAGTATCCAATTTGGCTAGCTAACATTGTTCCGGTGAGAAAGAAAAATGGTCAAGTTCGTATTTGTGTGGACTTTAGGGATTTGAATGAAGCATGCCCTAAAGATGAATTTCCATTACCTATGATAGCATGAATTATAGTCTATATTTTGAGGTTTGTTTGGACGTTTTATCTTCAATAATCTGCATGTTAGCATGTATAATATGTGATTATATTACCATTTCATCTACCTTTGCGGGAATCGAGGTCTACACCTAGTTTTGCTGTAATTGTAGGTAAAATGGCACGTTTTGCATCAAAAAGGAGCAAAAGGAGTCATGAGTCATTTGGAGCTACATTGAGGAGCATAAGGAACCATCCAGGGAGCATAGCCATGGATTAAAGATTTACTTTGGACCAGTTTTGAGAGATTTCACATTCAGTTATGACTCACCTCGGTTGACCAGAGATTCATCTCGACCGAGGTGATCCATAGACGCCGACTCGACCGAGGCGAACACCTAGGACGCGGCGAGAATATTTTATTCTTGGCTGAGATCTTTTATCTTTGGAAGGTGATCTTATATTTTTGGGCTTGGCTCCTGGAAGGAAGAAGATCTTATATTTTACCTATTTTTATGGGAAAAGATCTTTCTAAGATATTTTATCTTTGGAGGGTTATTTTCCTATAAAAAGGGTTAGATTTCCACAAATCCATCATCACGCTATACCGTCGATCAAGGTTTATAGCACGTAGCAGCCGTACTCCAGTTGGGAGTTTCGAAGAACCTTTTTGAAGGTTGAAGGAAGATTGAAGATCATAGCTTTTATAGCTTTTTGGAGGGTTTTGTAAGATTGTCTTTAATTCCCTCACTTGTTGTCTTGTCTTGTTGGCTTGCTATCCAAGGAACGCTTTTGTTGTGATATTTGATTCAGTTATTGAAGTCTTTTTCATTAAATTCTTCTTGTTCAAATATTCACCTTCTTTCCATATATTTAATACTTTCATAATGATGATGAGTGGCTAATTTCCTTGTGTGATTCTAGGGTGATTGGCTGAAGGTTGTGGGAAAAACAATGATAGAATAATCTTAGATTCCAGTAGGACCCTGAAAGTTCGAGTCTTTAACCTTAACCCTAAGCATCTCGTTCATTCGATGAACATCTCGGCCGGAGTGGAATTCGTCTGACCGAGGTGACTTGTCTGATCCTAAACTGAGAGTTAAGTGTTAGAGTTTGCCAAATCCTATTCTTATTACACCTTTCCTGGTTCAAAGCAAGCTTAGGATGAGATTTACCCGGTAATTCCTTAGTTTGTGTACCAACGATCATAAGTGTAGGTAATAAAGGTTTATCCTTGATTGGGGTTTGAGTGTGTTTCCATCCCATCTTTGTGAGTTAGCCTTAGACTTACCCGGTAAAGGTTGATTCTATTCCCTTAGATGGTGTGTTAGTTTGAGGTAATAGTTCTTTATCTTAATTCCTTGAGACTTACCCGGTAATAGGAGTTACGGTTTTGGATTAGTGAGTAGTGAGACTTACCCGGTGATCTACTCCACTTTAGAAACATCTTCCCCTTGCAAAAATCTCAGCTTTGTCCGCTTATCTTTAGATCTTGAGTTGGAACCACAACTAGATGCTTTAATCCCTAGAATTGCATGTTTGCTTATTGACTTCTTATTCATCTTTGATTGTGTTAATTGCTCTTTGTGGTTAGTATTCACGAAGCTTACCGTTACTGACTTTGTTTCACCGAGTCCTTGTGATCGACCCCTGGAATTTCTTGCTTTTTACTACGATTGACCCGTACACTGCGGGTTCGCATCCTTGTTTTAAGCTTAAGTCTAGGGTTATAAATTTAAAGCTTGCACACACCGTTTGGAGCGAACAAGTTTTTGGCGCCGTTGCCGGGGACTTGCTCTAGACCGAGCCGGTACGGTTTGCTCTTGGGGCGCTTGCCCCCATGTCATCTAACCACTCTACTTGAGTGACTTTTGCAGGTTCTTTCTTAGGTATATGCGAAGAACCCGCATTGGGAAGGAAATCGTTCCTTACGATCCTGAACCAGAAAAGACATACAAGCGACGCTTAAGAGAAGCGAAGATGGCCCAACAAGACGACCGTGATCTTGCGGCCGAATTGAAAGAGGCGCTAGAGCTGCTACGCCTCAGCAAGGAAGAACTAAGGCAAGAGAAAGAAGAGAATTGCACCAAGACTGCAGCAATCGAAGCGGAGATAGCAGTCATACGAAATCAGATTCTACTTCGACCGAGGGAAGATCCTCCTATTGATCCTCGACCGATGCAGGATCCAGTAGTTGACCCTCGACCGAGGCAGGTTCCAGTACCTGACGCCCCGGCCGATGTGCTTCCACCCCGGAGACCAATCCGAGATGTTCTTCTTGCAGGAATCCCGCAAACCCTAGGTCAAAGGATGGACCCTAATCAACAACTGAGGCGTCCAGGAGTCAACCTAGGAGATCCAGCGGACCATGACTACGAACTTCGACCGCAAGTTCTATCCATGATTCGCGAATGCCAATTCGGAGGGATGGAGAAGGAATCACCACATCAACATCTTCAAAACTACGAGATCTTGATGGAAACCTTGCGACCTTCCAGAATTGAAAATAACAACTACAAGCTAAAACCTTTTTACTTTTCTTTAAAAGATAGAGCTCTTACTTGGTATCAATCTCTTCCTCCAAGAAAAATTAGCACATGGGAGGAGATGACGACGGAATTCTTAACCAAATTCTTTCCCCCCTCAAAGACAGCTGAAATGAGAGGGAAGATCAATGCTTTCATTATGAAGGACAAAGAGAGCTTGTCCAAGTCATGGGAGCGGTTCAAGGACATCCTTTTGGATTGCCCACATCATGGGATTTCAAAGATCGAGTTGTTGGAGATCTACTTCAAAGGACTGGACGGAAGCACCCAGTTCAATCTCCAACTACTCTCCATCGGTACCTTCATGGACATGGCGATTGATGAGGCTTGGGACTTCATTGAGAAGCAAGCCTTGCATATGGAGAAGTACACCCACCAAGGAGCTGAAGGTGGAGTTAAAAGAGTCAACTTTCAAGAGACTCAATCCAACAACAATCAACTCACGTCTTTGAAGAATGACGTGAAGAAATTGAAGGAACTCTTGGTTGCTCAAACCAAGAAGGAAGAGCAAGGACAAAGGAACAACAACAATGGATACCGTAACAACAACAACGGTTCCCGGAACAATAACAACAACTACAACAACAACAATAGAGGATCCAATAGCAACAATTGGAGGACGAACAATCAAAACAACCAGAATCCTGGTAACAATTATTCTAACTCCAACTCTAATAATTCCTCTAACCCTTTCCTCTCTTCTCCTTCTTCTTCTTCTTCTACTCCATTAAAGAGCCAAGGGCAAGGATCAAGTTCGTCTCAGCCAGAAAAGAAAGACGCAGTTCTGGAAGCCATCTTGATCAAGTTTAGCGCTATGGAGAATTCTATGACTTCATTTTCTAGGGCCCAAAAGTCCTTCGAACAACAACTTGCGAGTAGAGCGAATGAAGCGCCAAGAGATCCAGGGAAGCTTCCAGCAAAGACGGAAAGCAACCCTAAGGGCCAATGCATGGCCATAACGACGAGGAGTGGACTTAAAACTGCAGATCCAGTACCTCGTTCGACGCAGACCACCTCGGTCCAGGTCCAGTCGAAGAACACCTCGACCGAGATGCCAACCAAGGCGGGGCAACAGAAAGCGGAGGGGAAAACTGAAGTTTATGTTCCACCTCCTGCATACAAACCACCACTTCCATTCCCTCAGTCCAGAGCCAGAGCACATCTAGACAAGCACTTTGGTAAGTTCCTTGACTTGATGAACAAGCTGCATATTAACATTCCTTTTCTTGATGCTATTCTAGGAATGCCCGCCTATGGGAAATTCTTAAAGGAGATCCTATCAAGGAAAAGGAAATTGGAAGACTTTGGTGAAGTTAGGATGACATCTAAATCCTCGGAGCTTATTAAGATCATGAAGGAGAAGATGCCACCTAAGTTGAGAGATCCCGGCTCATTTAGCATTCCCATTCAAGTTGGGGATGTCACTTGTGAAGCCCTTTGTGATCTAGGAGCCAGCGTGAGCATCATTCCGCTAGAGATATGTACGAAGATCGGACTTGGAGAGCCCAAGCCGGTCAAGATTCGACTTTATATGGCGGATCGCTCCATCACCCATCCCGTGGGCATCTTGGAGGACGTTCCGGTCAAGTTAGGTAACTTCTATCTACCTATAGATTTTGTCGTGCTTGACATTCCCGCAGATTATCCTGTTCCTATTATTCTCGGGAGGCCATTTCTAGCAACTTCGGGTTGCAATGTGGATTGCAAGAACGCCAAGTTGAAATTCAACATTGGTGGCGATGAGGTGGAGTTCGCACTACTTGCAGCCATGAAAGGGGAGCAGCTAACTGATGATATCTTCAACATCTACGATGAAGAAGAATCAAGAGAATTGGTGAGCTCTATCCTTATTAACGATCCACTCGAAAGAGTTCTAAGTTTTAGTTTAATAGAGGAAGGTATAGATGCTTCTTGTGATGCAGATATACGAAGGTTGAAGGCATTGGAAGAAGATCCAGGAGCTAAAACTGAGAAGCTAATCCAGGAGACGAAAATCTCCAGTTTCGGTTCCAGTTGCAGTACCTCGACCGAGGCACTTCCTGGACTGAGCGAGGCGACTGAAGAACATCTCGGTCAACGCCTCTGCGCCTCGACCGAGGTCGATGGCGAGATGATGTCAACTGAGACTTCCGAAAGTCCAGTTTCTGAATCCACTCGACCGGAAGGAGGAATCAAGGATCCCCCTCAGAAGACACCCCCAGTTGTGGAGCTTAAACAACTCCCTAGTCACTTGAGGTATGTCTTTCTTGGGCCGGATTCCACTTATCCCGTTATTGTTAGTGCTTCCCTTTCTGAATCTGAATTGTCTAAGTTAATACATGTCCTGAGAAAGCATCAAAAAGCTATAGGTTACACCACGGACGATCTTATTGGCATTAAGCCTTCTTTCTGCATGCATAGAATTCTAATGGAAGATAATCATAAGACTTCACGGGAACCTCAAAGATGGTTAAATCCGATCATGAAGGAGGTTGTGAAGAAGGAAGTTCTTAAGTTGTTGGATGCAGGTATTATTTATCTTATCTCGGACAGCAAGTGGGTTAGCCCGGTGCATGTCGTTCCGAAGAAAGGAGGGATGACCGTTGTAACGAATAAGAACAACGAGTTGATCCCAACTAGGACCATTACGGGCTGGAGGGTTTGCATCGATTACAGGAAGCTGAACACGGCCACACGGAAGGACCACTTTCCACTTCCCTTCATTGATCAGATGCTCGAGCGGTTGGCCCAGCATTCACACTTTTGTTACTTGGACGGCTATAGTGGATTCTTCCAGATTCCTATCCATCCGGATGATCAGGAGAAGACCACTTTCACTTGTCCATGGGGGACATTTGCCTATCGGAGGATGCCATTTGGATTGTGCAATGCACCCGCTACCTTCCAGCGATGCATGATGGCTATCTTTTCCGAATACATAGAGGAGATCATGGAGGTATTCATGGACAATTTTTCTGTATATGGCTCCTCTTTTGATGATTGCCTATCTAACCTTTCTCTAGTGCTTAAAAGATGTGAAGACACTAACCTTGTTCTGAATTGGGAAAAGTGTCATTTTATGGTTAATGAAGGCATTGTACTAGGACACCTCGTTTCTAATCGAGGTATTGAGGTCGATCGAGCTAAGATCGAGACTATTGAGAAGCTCCCTCCTCCTTGTTCTGTTAAAGGTGTGAGGAGTTTTCTCGGGCATGCAGGTTTCTATAGGAGATTCATTAAAGACTTCTCTAAGATTTCTAAACCTCTAACTAACCTCTTGAATAAAGATGTTGTTTTTGAGTTTTCGCAGGAGTGTCTTGATGCTTTTTACAGGATTAAGGAGGCGCTGATCTCCGCTCCCATTATCCAACCTCCTGACTGGACCTTTCCCTTTGAGGTCATGTGTGACGCTAGTGATGTAGCCGTAGGAGCGGTGCTTGGACAGAAGAAGGATGGCCGGACCACCGCCATTTACTATGCTAGCAAGACGCTAGATGTAGCCCAGCGCAACTACGCTACCCCTGAGAAGGAATTGTTGGCAGTTGTATACGCTTTCGAGAAGTTTCGTTCCTACTTAGTTGGGGCGAAGGTCATTGTCTACACCGACCATGCAGCCATTCGTTACTTGTTGGCTAAGAAAGATGCCAAGTCACGCCTTATTCGATGGATTCTCTTGCTTCAAGAGTTTGACCTAGAGATCCGCGATAAGAAGGGATCCGAGAACTCCGTTGCGGATCACCTCAGCCGGCTACCGGAATCTTCCCGCGAGACGGATGACCCACCCATAGACGATTCATTCCCCGATGAGCACTTACACTTGTTGGAGCGCTTGATGGATTTACTTACTTCACCCCACGATGGAGGTGAAGTTTGGGGTGAGGTTGCACCAATATACCTCATTTGAGACGCATTATGGTCCAGCTAGCGACCTTAAACCAAGTGCTTCTTGGGATGCAACCCAAGCTATTGCTTTCTTTTCCCGTTTTCTAGTCTAGCTTAAATAATTTGCTTTTGCTTTGTTTTGTTTGTTTTTGGCGTCCTAGACAGATAACAGGAGACATCTAAGGAAGGAGCATAACTGGAAGTTCAGAAGTTCGAGAATTCGAGAAGACAAAGTTTGACTGAGGCACCTCGATCCAGTCGAGGCCATCTCGACCGAGTTGATTCTTGAGCAACCGAGGCGACTAGGGTTTCTGCAGAACCACCTCGGTCCGTACCACCTCGGTCCAGTCGAGACCATCTCGACCGAGGTGACAGCAGTTCCAGGAACAGTATAAAAAGGAAAAAAAATTTTGTTTTCACTTTTTACCTATTTCGACTCGACCGCGGCGCTCTTCCACCTCGCTTCCTCCAAATCTTGCTCGTTTTCGAAGATTTCCGCTTCCAAACTGCGGTTGAAGGATAGAGAATCCTATTGCAAGTGCAGATCTGCGAAGAAATCGAACGAAACGACCGAAACGAGGTAAAAACAGTCGAAACCCTAACTCGTTCATTCGTTTCGATTTGGGCTTTGGTTGCCCCTGAATCTGTTGAGAAAAGGCTTAAGTACCCATAGGAAGCAATTGTAGTGAATTTTGGGGAAAAAAAACTGGATTTCTGAGATTTGAATCGAAAGCTGTTACGCCTCGGTCCAGTCGAACTGCATCTCGACCGAGGTGATTCTTGAGGATTGTCAGCGACCGAGGTGCTCTTACAGTAGCTGGAAAAAAAAATGAGTTCCGATCGTCGCCTTGCAATCAGAGATAGATCCTCACCCTCCCCTCCTTCCTCTTCTTCCCGACCTTACCGCCCGGTGATCCACGAGAGATGCCGGGTAGATTATGAGCGTATAGCTAACCGTCCAGTGATTGCACCACGTTTTCTGGACGTGTCGGCTTTTGATTGCCTAGGGGTAGATGGAGACCTTAGGCGGATGATCACCACAGTCGGGCTGGATCAGTTTACTGAGATCCGAGCCCCAGCTTACTTGGAGCCGACCCTAGAGTTCGTTAGCTCCTTTTCCTACCTTCCCACAGAGCAGTCTGTGAAGTACCGGTTGATGAACCGGAACTTCATAATTCCCTTAGAGGTTTGGAGAGAGATTTTCGGCTTTCCTGAGCCCACCGCCACTGACTTCCCCTCCCGATCTGTAGCTAGGGAGTTCTGGGGGCAGATTGCCCATATTACTGAGCATGCAGATAGATGGCGCCCTGGAGATTCCAGGGAGAAGGTCATCTTCCACCTTGCCTTCAGATTAGCCCATAGGATATTCAGCGAGACACTTCTGGCGCGTACTGAGACGCCCCAGAAGATCCGACAGGGCGAGCTTTTTAGTATTTACTGTATGGTTACAGGGGGTTTCCCTGACTTTGGCTTGATCTTGGCAGAGGACCTGCACAAGATCAAGGCCAAAGCGAAGGGAGATATCTGTTGCGGCGGTCTAGTCACCCACATAGCTGCTTTTCATGGGATGGACCTTAGTGCGTGTACGATGGTGGCGGCTCCGAAGCCGCTTGGATTGCAGGAGATGATCACTCGGAGGATTCTAGTTCCCCGAGGTCTGACCACTCCATATGTTGCTATGCCGTGGGAGCGGACTGCGCCACAGGGGATCCGCTGGTCTGCTCAGTTCACAGTCTTCGATCCACATTATTGGCAGACAGCTTGGGCTCCACTGATGGAGGATCATAGGGAGGCAGCAGCCGCCCCAGCTGAGGATGAGGAGGAGGAGGCTGACGATGATGAGGACACTGTAGACGAGAGAGATGGTGGAGTCCCGATGGATACAAGGACACATACTGCAGGGACGAGCGCACCGCCGATCATAGACTTGGATGATGAGGAGGATACTGAGCCTGCACCTGCTGCACCTCCCGCTAGATCTGCTAGGCGTCGGACACGCCGTCATAGAGATTCTGAGGCTCATCGTCGGATCGACGACCTGACAGATCAGATGATAGATTCTTATGCTGCCCTTACTATGGACATGCATGAGAGATTTGCTGCCCAGCACCGACACATTGACAGATGGACTCATCAGATGTTAGAGGGGCAGCGCTATCAGCGCAGGATGATGGAGCTACAGTTCCAGCAGACTATGGGCTATCCGTTCGATCCGACTCAGTATCCGTATGTACCACCACCACCACCACCACCGGATCAGGACTATTGATGAGCTGCAGGATTTTCTTTATTATATTTTTATGCAGTTCAGCTATTTATCCGGTGAGTACTCTTGTCTCTAGACCTATATTGACCCACTGGGACAGTGTGTCCCAAGTATGGGGTATTTGTATTTATGTGATGACTTTTGATGTACTTATTTGATGATTTCGACGTACGCACATTTGATCGGATATTTCATATTGATGCTTCATTTGCCTTTATATGTTTATCTGATATTACATGCATACTTACAGGTTATTTGATTGAGAAAAACGTCGAAACTGGAAAAAAAATGGTTTTAAAAAATTTTTTTGACCTCGACCGAGTCAGTCTTGGCCAAACGAGGCGTTTCACCTCGGTTGACCAAGAACACCTCGACCGAGGTGGGTTAACTGAGAGTTTTCGAAAATTATTTTTGTGTTACTTATCTGGATATGATCTCAGTGAAGATCTTGTTTACTGACTAGTTTTAAGTTCTTTATGTGTTTGAAAGGCTTTATAATATGTTTAAGTTGCTAAATGCTTTGTTTGAAATTATTGGCATGTTTAATACTTTGTTTTTATCCAAATTATGTTGAATTTGAAGGTTGACACCACAAGATAAGTTCTCTCACTTTCTTCCTGGAAAGACCAAGGCAATTCATTCTTCTCTATTCTTCTTCTTGATCATGCTTAACCCCTCATATACATTTTGCCTCCTTTACCTATCCGGGAATTTGGAAGCAAGCGAAGTGGTGAAAGCAAGTGAAGTTAAAGTTGAGAAGTTAGCTGGAAGTGAAAGTGCTAGAAAGTAATAATAGGTTTGGGGAAGTCAATCATGAAGATGAGTAACTCGGCACCATTCACATAGCCGGGTGTTTGTGTCTTGCCAAAGTCGGATTGAGCGATATTCCTAACGGGTCATGGTATGTGCATCAAGGGTTTGATGCATCTCAAGAAATTGATGACTGCTGATTTCCTAGGCTTCGGTTATTGTGCACCTCTGTCCATGCATCCCAAAAAGTAAAGTAAAAAAGTGTGAAATAAGCAAAGCTTATTGGTGGAAGATGTTGCAAGTCAAAGTGAAAGTGAAGTTCATCCTTTTCCCGGATTCTAGCACCACATTACCTTACATACATCCCCACCCTACACGTTTCTTGACCTTTTCTTTTGGGAAGCCCTTGAGACCTTGAGCTTGTTGATTGACTTAGTGGTTTAAACTGGATTATACATGATTAATTTTGATAATTATGACTTATTATGCATTCTATGGTTTTATGCAAAGATGAACAACTTTCCTATATTTATAAAATGTTTTGAGCATATTGAGTTTTTAATTCCATGAAGTATTCTCTTAGAGTGATCTATGATTGTAACACACCATAAAAATGTTTTTGAAAGACTTTTCATTGATTTTCTTGACTTATAATCCATTCTATCTTGTCTTCTATATGCGGAACTTGCTTGGGGACAAGCGAGGGCTAAGTATGGGGTATTTTGATAGCATGAATTATAGTCTATATTTTGAGGTTTGTTTGGACGTTTTATCTTCAATAATCTGCATGTTAGCATGTATAATATGTGATTATATTACCATTTCATCTACCTTTGCGGGAATCGAGGTCTACACCTAGTTTTGCTGTAATTGTAGGTAAAATGGCACGTTTTGCATCAAAAAGGAGCAAAAGGAGTCATGAGTCATTTGGAGCTACATTGAGGAGCATAAGGAACCATCCAGGGAGCATAGCCATGGATTAAAGATTTACTTTGGACCAGTTTTGAGAGATTTCACATTCAGTTATGACTCACCTCGGTTGACCAGAGATTCATCTCGACCGAGGTGATACAGAGACGCCGACTCGACCGAGGCGAACACCTAGGACGCGGCGAGAATATTTTATTCTTGGCTGAGATCTTTTATCTTTGGAAGGTGATCTTATATTTTTGGGCTTGGCTCCTGGAAGGAAGAAGATCTTATATTTTACCTATTTTTATGGGAAAAGATCTTTCTAAGATATTTTATCTTTGGAGGGTTATTTTCCTATAAAAAGGGTTAGATTTCAACAAATCCATCATCACGCTATACCGTCGATCAAGGTTTATAGCACGCAGCAGCCGTACTCCAGTTGGGAGTTTCGAAGAACCTTTTTGAAGGTTGAAGGAAGATTGAAGATCATAGCTTTTATAGCTTTTTGGAGGGTTTTGTAAGATTGTCTTTAATTCCCTCACTTGTTGTCTTGTCTTGTTGGCTTGCTATCCAAGGAACGCTTTTGTTGTGATATTTGATTCAGTTATTGAAGTCTTTTTCATTAAATTCTTCTTGTTCAAATATTCACCTTCTTTCCATATATTTAATACTTTCATAATGATGATGAGTGGCTAATTTCCTTGTGTGATTCTAGGGTGATTGGCTGAAGGTTGTGGGAAAAACAATGATAGAATAATCTTAGATTCCAGTAGGACCCTGAAAGTTCGAGTCTTTAACCTTAACCCTAAGCATCTCGTTCAGTCGATGAACATCTCGGCCGGGGTGGAATTCGTCTGACCGAGGTGACTTGTCTGATCCTAAACTGAGAGTTAAGTGTTAGAGTTTGCTAAATCCTATTCTTATTACACCTTTCCTGGTTCAAAGCAAGCTTAGGATGAGATTTACCCGGTAATTCCTTAGTTTGTGTACCAACGATCATAAGTGTAGGTAATAAAGGTTTATCCTTTATTGGGGTTTGAGTGTGTTTCCATCCCATCTTTGTGAGTTAGCCTGAGACTTACCCGGTAAAGGTTGATTCTATTCCCTTAGATGGTGTGTTAGTTTGAGGTAATAGTTCTTTATCTTAATTCCTTGAGACTTACCCGGTAATAGGAGTTACGGTTTTGGATTAGTGAGTAGTGAGACTTACCCGGTGATCTACTCCACTTTAGTAACATCTTCCCCTTGCAAAAATCTCAGCTTTGTCCGCTTATCTTTAGATCTTGAGTTGGAACCACAACTAGATGCTTTAATCCCTAGAATTGCATGTTTGCTTATTGACTTCTTATTCATCTTTGATTGTGTTAATTGCTCTTTGTGGTTAGTATTCACGAAGCTTACCGTTACTGACTTTGTTTCACCGAGTCCTTGTGATCGACCCCTGTAATTTCTTGCTTTTTACTACGATTGACCCGTACACTGCGGGTTCGCATCCTTGTTTTAAGCTTAAGTCTAGGGTTATAAATTTAAAGCTTGCACACACCGTTTGGAGCGAACAACCTATAACCGAGTTATTAGTTGACGCCACCACCGGATTCAAGGCTTTGTCTTTCATGGATGGTTTCTCGGGATACAATCAAATTAAAATGGATCCTCATGACGAAGAGCTAACAGCTTTCCGAATACCTCAAGGCACCTATTGTTATACAGTAATGATGTTTAGTCTGAAAAATGCGGGAGCAACTTATCAAAGAGCCATGACAATTATCTTTCGGGATTTGCTTCATAACACAATTGAGTGTTATGTGGATGATTTAGTTGTTAAAACAAAAGAAAGAGAAGATCACCCAAATGATCTTCGAAGGCTTTTTGAAAGGCTACGCAAGCACCAATTGAAGAAGAATCCCCTCAAATGTGCCTTCGGTGTGACATCGGGCAAATTTCTTGGTTTTATCGTTTGGGGTCGGGGAATTGAAATCGATCCTGATAAAATTAAGGCAATCATGAATATGCCTCCTCCAAGGAATCTCCGCGAGCTTCAAGGCTTACAAAGAAAACTTGCTTACATCCGACGTTTCATTTCGAATTTAACCGGAAGATGTCAACCATTTCTAAGGTTAATGAAGAAAGATACTCCATTTATATGGGATCAATCATGCCAAAATTCCTTGGATAGCATCAAGGAGTATATGATGAATCCGCCAATTTTAATGGCACCAATATCAAGAAGGCCTTTAATCTTGTACGTTGCGGCTCTTGACCGGTCCTTAGGGGCTATGTTGGCTCAAAACAATGACGAGGGAAAAGAAAATGCCTTATACTATATCAGCCGAACCTTGGTAGGGGCAGAACACAACTATTCTGCCATGGAAAAGATATGTATTGCTTTGGTGTTTGCCGTTCAAAAGTTACGACATTATATTTTAACCCATCAAATCACCTTGATCTCAAAGGCTGATCCGCTAAGATATATTTTATCAAAAGAAGTGTTGTCTGGGAGATTAGCCAAGTGGGCAATGCTATTAGCTCCTTTTGACATCAAGTTTGTGTCACAAAAGGCAGTAAAAGGACAAATCATAGCTGATTTTTTAGCTGTTCATCCAACCCCTGACAATGAAGAATTGGTATATGATCTACCAGATGAAGAAGTTCTAATGGTTGAGGAAACATCATGGCAATTATATTTTGACGGAGCGGCGAAAAAACAAGCATCTGGAGCTGGTATTGTGTTTATCACTCCTTATGGCGGCTTGGTTCCATATTCTTTCTCTCTTTTAGATACTTGCACAAACAATGTGGCGGAATATGAGGCACTAATCACCGGTCTTGAAATAGCTCTTGAGTTGCATATTGATCCATTAAAAGTGTTTGGTGATTCTCAATTGATCATTAGACAAATAAATGGACAATACGAAGTAAAGCATCCAAATTTAGTTCCTTTACATGAAAGAGCAAAATGCCTCATGCAACAGTTTCAACAAATAGAGGTAATGCATGTGTCAAGATCCGGAAATGATAAGGCTGATGCTCTAGCCAAATTAGCGGCATCCCTAACACTCCCTTGTGAAAGAGAGATTCAAATCACAATTGGGGAGCGTCATTTGCTTTCATCGGCTGTAGACCGATTCAACTAAACCGAAGAAGTACATGTTGCCTCGGTATATGAGATTGACGAAGACCCTGATTGGCGACAATCAATCATTGAATATCTTCAACATGGAATCTTACCTGATGATGCCAAAAAGAAAGTGGATATCAAACGGCGGGCACCGCGTTTCTTGTTGAAAAATGATACATTGTATCGTAGAGCCTTTGATGGTATATTGCTTCGGTGCTTATCAAAAGAAGAAGCAAAGTATATTCTCACAGAAACTCATGCCGGAATATGTGGGGCACATCAAGGTGGTCCTAAGTTAGCCGATCAAGTTAAACGGCTAGGCTATTATTGGCCGACCATGGTGAAAGACGCAATGAATTTTGCTAAGACATGTCATGCGTGTCAAATTCATGGTGATTTCATTCATCAACCTCCTGAATTCCTCCATCCGAAAATTCTGTCTTGGCCCTTCAATGCATGGGTCTTGATGTTGTAGGGCCTATAAATCCTTCATCATCACGGGGTCATCAATACATTTTGGTCGCATCTGATTATTCTCCAAATGGGCTGAAGCTTTACCATTGAAAGTAGTAGGGGCAAAAGAAGTTTCCAACTTTATCATAATCCATTTGATATACCGATATGGAGTTCCCTTGAAGATAATATCGGACAATGCCCTTTATTTCAAAAATCAAGTAATGGTGAAACTAGCTGAAAAATTCGGTTTCAAACACAGTTTTTCATCAAGCTACAATCCATCCTCGAATGGTCAAGCCGAAGCATTTAATAAGGTCCTATGCAAAATTCTCAAGAAGATTGTGTCAAAATCAAGAAGAGTTTGGCATGAAAGGTTGCATGAAGCATTATGGGCATATCGAACAACAGTTCGAACATCTATTGGATGTACGCCATATAACTTGGTATTTGGATATGAAGCCGTCTTACCTTTGGATGTACAATTGTCTTCCCTTAGGGTTGCGGTACAACTCACCGATCACGAGGAAAATGTCAAAGTTCGTCTAGCTGAACTCGAAGCATTAGACGAGTGTAGGTTGGCGACACAACAAAGACTCGAAATTTACCAAGCTCAAGTAGCTGGTGCTTTTAATAAACGAGTCAAGTTCCGATCCTTTTCGGTGGGTGACTTGGTTCTTACAGTAAGACGACCAATTGTCATTAACCGAAAATCAAAAGGAAAATTTGAACCAAAATGGGAAGGCCCGTATGTTATCACCAAGATTTTCCCTAAGGGAGCATACGAGCTTTCAAACAATGAAGGCAAGATATTATATTCTTGTGTAAATGGGAAGTTTATAAGGAAGTTCTTTACTTGATGTAAAAAAAAAAAGGAAAAAAAGCCATTGTACACAAATGATAGTGAAATAACTTGAAAAACCTTTCATAGAAGGTGGGTTCGAGTTGTTTTGGTGATGTGTATAGGAAAAAGGGCTAAAAAAAAAAGAGTTCCCAAACGAACTACGGACGGCTTAATCCCTCACAAAGAGGGTACGTAGGTAGTCTAGCTAGTCAAATGCTAGGTGCAGCCACCCAAAAAAAAATCATCAGTTCCCAAAAGAACTACGAAAGGATTGATCCCTCACAAAGAGGGTACGTAGGCAATCTAGCTAATCAAAATGCTAGGTGCAGCCACAAAAACAAAAAAAAATCATCAGTTTCCAAACGAACTACGAAAGGCTTGATCTCTCACAAAGGGGGTACGTAGGCAATCTAGCTATTCAAATGCTAGGTGCAGCCACAAAAACCAACAAAACATTTTCTTTTCTTTGTTAAAAGGAAAAGAAGAGTAAGCAAAATGTGTCTACAAAAGATGATAAGTTGAAGGCTTCTATGCCTAAATTACTATACGTTGAACATCATTCTCAAGTTTGATGGTTAATCCAAAATTCTTCAAAACAAAAGCTCCTTTCAAGGAATAAATTTTTAAATTTACTCAAATATTTGATCAAATTCACAATTGTTTCACAATGTGAATTTTCTCATACCATCAAGCAAAAAAATGATATTCTTCCAAACTCCTTAATTTTTATCTCAAAGAAAGAGAGATATATCATGTTGGCTAACGTCATCAAACTACTTGATCAATGAAGCCCCAAAATTTTAAAAGAGATATCTACAAAGCCTCTAAATCAATGGCACAAAGCACTCAAAATTAAACACTTGTCCGCCACATAAAGGCCTCAAGCCAAATATCAAATATCAAAAAATAAATTCCAAAGAAAAAAAATTATATAAAGCTCAAAGTTTTTATACCCATACATCATATTCTTGACCAAGTAACTATGGGTAAATTTTATATCCAAACAAATTTCCGTTGGAACTATTCAATATGTTCCTCTTTCATGCACGCATAAATGAAACCAAATAGTTTCAAATGCGCAGCATCTTCCAAGGCAAAAATATCGAACTTTAAACGTGTTCCATTTCTCACACGCATAAAGTTCGGGGGGCAACTGTTTATGGGTAAATTTTGATGAATTTGATCATTTGTTACCCACTCAAAAAAAATATATGAAGTTCATGACAAAATTTCATTTTGATTAATTTGTATGAAACAAGTTAATAAATTGGATCGTGCAAAATGTAATCTCATATACGTATTTGAGGGATTTACGTTTACAAGCACCAAGTATAACATTGATTTAGAAGTAAATTAATTCATAAAATGAATTGTGAAGAATATCATTTAAAATTAAATAAAAAAAATAACATTGGTTCCTAAAAGAACTATAATTAGGCTTCTATCAAAAATACAAAATGTTATTTAAAAGCCCAAAAATGGTGATCAACCCACAAAAATATATAAAAGGCCCAAAAAGCCCAAGCTGGTGTTAAAGTGCAATACCTAAATCTGCTGGCAAAAAAATAAATTGATTATATATAAATATATATATATATATACATCATTTTATAAATTAAAAAAAAAAAGAAGCATCTATACTGCCCCACGTTCTCTCACGTACAAGCAGTTGTTTCCATCCATTAACCTCTCATAACTAGTTTTGTGAAATTGAATAAATAGAGGCAAAGGAGATTTTCTTTCCCAGAAGAGTGAGAACCGGCAAACACAAAGAAAGCCTAAACCTGCAAATACACAGAGTCACAGAGAGCCTGCAAATACAAAGAAATACGGAAGAAAAGCAAAGCATAAGGTGAACTAGAAGACAAGAAGAATCAAAGTGAGTAGGCAAATATTGTTGTAACCTGCTTGTATTATTACTTCACACCAGTAATCATACAAAATTCCTGGTTACGTTGTTCGAAAACGCCAAATCTGCAGTTGGCTCGAAAATGAATATTTTCTACCACTTCTCTGGTTGCATCTTCCACGCCAAAATCTGGTAGTTGGTTCGAAAATGAATATTTTCGACAACTACACAAACTCGTAGTCAGTCGAAAGTAATAACTTTCGATCACTACATTCAGGTCTTGTGTTTACCACCATGTGAATCATCTGGTTACACAACCTATCCTTAACCCATTTGCAACTACAAATCAACGTGAACATATGAGGCAAAGTATACCTTCCGATCTTCTGGACCAACAAAATAATTAGAGAAAAGTTGTAAAGCTAGAGAAAATGTCTGTCATAGTTCATAAACAAGTGTGCTAAATGGGGATTTGAGTCAAATAAAATTCTCATATTATTTTCACACAAAATTTGAAGCTGTCACAAAATTAGAAGTTGTCACTAAATTAGACTAACCACATATCTGCTCTAGGTTGTGTTTGGCATGACCAATAAACTAGTGTATAAGAGTGTATACGAGTGTATTAATTTTTAAACTGTGTTTGGCATGGTATAAAACACTAGTTTTTAGTATTTCTGAAAGTGTTTTTAAAACCCTTATCTAAAGGAGGGTTTTGGCTGATGTACTAGTTTTTGGTGTTCAAAAGTATTATATTGCCCCTATCATTTAACGATATTTACAATTTCTACCGGGTATAATATAAACATTCTCTCACCTGTCATCGTTAATCTAGAGCCGTCGGAGGTGGAGAGAAGTCGAACGGCGAAGAACGAAACGCAAAGCATCATAGTCAGAAGAACATCGGAAGTGGTCTATACAGGTTTGTCGTCTGTCCTCCGTCTCCTAATTTTTGTATATGTGTTTTTCATCATGTTCTCTACAAAAAACTGATAATTAGGGTTAGGGTTCTTCCTGATTTTTGGCTTTTTTGTTGATGATACCGTCGGTGAGCAATCGATTCGTCACTAGTTTTTTCTTCTTCGTTATGTGTGGTTGTGCTTGTGAATGTTTCGATTATGCTACTATTATGCAGGATTGAGGGAATGTTTGACTGTAAGGATGTATGGTAGGGTACTCTTAGGTTTGAGGGTTCCAGTGAGGGAATGTTTCGATTAGGCTATTCTTATGCAGGTTTGAGGGTTCTTATGCAATTGTGAGACATAATCAAAATGTAGTAATGATTCGATTGACTGTGAGAATGTTTCAATCTCATATATACTCAATATATGCAATTGTCTTTCATTTATATGTCAATTGATTGTGAGAATGTTTCAATCTTATATATACTCGATATATGCAATTGTCTTTCATTTATATGATGGGTTCTTCATTGTCTTTCATTTATATGTCAAATTCTAGGGGTCCTATGCAGGTTCTTCATTGTCTTTCATTTGTGAGAATGTTTCAATTTGGGGCTATGGTCGATATATTCAGTCAAATTGTAGGGGTATTATGCAGATTGTTTTCACTTCTGAAATATTATATGCAGATTGTCTTAACTTCAGTCAAATTCTAGGGGTCTTATGCAGGTTGTTTTCACTTCTGAAATATTATGCAGATTGTTTTCAAAATATGAAATATTATGCAGATTGTCTTAACTCCTGATATGTGTGATATCAATATGTCAATTGTGGTTTTAATGGGTTCGGGACTGTGAGAATTTTTAAATTTGAGGCTACAATTAAATTTGATTATGCAGATTGTTTTCACTTCTGAAATATTATGCAGATTGTTTTCACTTCTGAAATATTATGCAGATTGTCTTAACTTCTGAACTATGTGATATGTATATTCAGAGAGATTATGACAGTCGTGACATGCTTAATGTAAATGACAGTTAAAGTAGCATGGTTGTCTTCCAGTTGACCCTAGGATTCAAATGAAGCGCATATGTAAATATTATGCAGATTGTAATGACAGTTGTGGCTATTATCTTATGACAGTGTAGAAATGTTATAAAATATCTTATGACAGTGTAGAAATGTTATAAATGACAGTGTAGAAATATCAGTGTAGACATGTTTATGGTATATTTGTAATGACAGTTGTGGCTATTTATCAGTGTATACATGTTTTAAAGGCTGTGTTTGACAAGTCATGGCAAATTTGTAATGACAGTTGTGGCTATTATGTTATGACAATGTATAAATGTTATAAAATATCTTTGTTACAGATTGTGAGATGCATGAATAATCCTTTTCACATTGTGGCTATTTACTTCTTAAGGCTGTGAGAATGTTTTAAGTTATTTTTAATAAATCTGGATTTGATGAACATAAACTAAATGATGAATCTATTGTAGATTCTACATGGATGACAATAACGTTTCCCAAAATCGAACTAGGGGTCCAAATTTTAACTGGACTGATGAGCTTTTGAGACTCCTAGTGAAGATTTTACTTGAATACCAAAAGAAAAATGGAAGCAAACAAGCGTACAATTGGAAGGTTATTACTCCCATATTTATCAGTAAGTGTGGGAAGAATGGAGGCAAAGATTTTTGTAGGAATAAATTCGAGTCAATGAAAAAAGAATACAAGGCGTGGAAAACGCTTAGGAATTCAGAGACGGGTCTAGGTTGGGACGAAAATACTCGGATGATCTCTGCTTCCAATGAATGGTGGGAAAGGAAGATAAAGGTATTTGGTTTGTATTTGTATATATTTTTTTCTCATAAATTGACATGTGAATATTTAGTAATAATTGATGTGTTTTTATGTGTTGTAGGAAGATGTAAACTGTAAGAAATACAGGAATAAGGGAATGGATGCGGATTATGAAGAGTTACTGAGTTCCCTTTTTGCTGGAAGTGTAGTAACTGGTCGCCTGGCCATGTCTTCTGGAATGGTTCGTGAGCCAAGTCCGGATCATTTGTCACTTGCAGATGATGATGATGTCGCTTTAGGTGAAGGGGAAGGAGATGGTGATGATTTCTTCCGTAATTTTGTTGGTACGGTTAATGAAGGTGGAGGATCTAGCTACTCTGGAATTGCAGCTGACGTGAATGTTGAGCCGGAACATTCAATAGAACCTCCACCACCAAGTAAGGGTAAGAAAGACAAGGGTCCGTTGAAGAGAAAAAGAAGACAGTCTATAGGGTCATCAAAGTTGGAAGCATTTCTAGACCGTTCACAGGAGAACAGTGATAAGTTGATCACACTCTTTCAGGACGAGGTTAACTCTAAGGCGAAAGAGAACGAGATAATGCTTCAGAAGGTATTGGCAATTGTTGATAGGATGGTGCAGAACAACTTGATCGTGGATGGAAGTCCGTTGTGGTGTTTCACAATGTCTAAGACCAACTCATGGAAAGCTATGCAGTTAATCGTGAATTTGGGGGATGATCAGAAAAGATACAATTGGTTGAAATGGGAGCATGAGCAAAGTTTAATGTGATGTACTTTTATGTTGTTTTCGGATTCTAACCTTAAGGATTTTATGTTTTTATGCACTTAATTTCTCTTGTGTGTTTGGTCATTTCAGTGTCCGGATGTTATTGTTAAGGATGTTATTTTCTATGCAATGAATTTCATTTCTTTGGTTTGTAATTTCATTTGTTTGGTTGGTATATATTTTCAGGTTTATTATCAAGTTCAAAAATGTCAAGTTCAACAACTAGTAGTGATAGTGATGGTAGTGACAAGGACTTGAGGTCTAGACAGACACGTGCTCTAAAATTATTGTCAGCTCACCAACAGATGCAAAGACAGTACGCAGCTGCCGCCGATCACTTCTACAAGCACATGTATAAGGAGCCTTGTTACACTGGGTATGACCGAGGAAGATTATGGATGGAGGAGATCTTAAGTGGTCATCACATTCGCACTGTCAATATGTTCCGAACGGATGCCGAGGTTTTCTTGCGTCTATGCAACGATTTAGAGCATAGTTACGGGCTAACCCCATCTAGAGAGGTATCGGTCATTGAAAAAGTTGGGTTGTTCTTATACACTCTTGCACAAGGGTGTTCTGTTCGTGTTGTCGTTGAGCACTTTCAAAGGTCCACCGAGACTGTCCATCGTGCATTCCACAGCGTTCTAAATTCTATTACTGGTCGTGGACATGAAGGGTGCGGACTTGCAGGAGATATTATCCGACCACGAAATCCAAATTTTCCAAGAACCCCTACGCACATTGCTGCTGACCCAAGATACAGGGATTACTTTAAGGTAAACATATCAACACTTTTTACATTATTGTTACACTAATGAATACTAAACATACATTATTCTCAGGATTGCATTGGGTGCCTTGATGGTACTCATATAAGTGCATGCATAGAAGAAGTCTCGCAAGTTCCTTATGTCGGCCGGAAACATGTAGTCACTTTCAATGTCCTTGCTGTGTGTTATTTTAATATGTTGTTTACTTTTGTGCTGTCTGGATGGGAAGGGTCCGCTCATGATGCAAAGGTTCTCGATAATGCCATATGCAACCCCAATCTCAACTTTCCACATCCACCACTAGAGAAGTATTATCTATGTGACAAGAGTTATCCAGATAGACCGAGATTTCTAGTGCTGTATTCGAAGGTGCGCTATCACCTTAACCAATTTGACACCGAGCCACCAAGCAACAAAAAGGAAACATTTAACCAGGCACACTCTTCTCTATGAAGCTGTATCGAACGATGTTTTGGAATCTTAAAGAAGAGATGGAAGTTGTTATCTGCTATGCCATGTTATCCGGACTACACACAAGTTGACATTCATCTTGCTTGTTTTGCCTTGCATAATTTCATTCGATTATACTCACGATATGATGATTTATCAGAAGATGACGAGGAGTTGGCAAGTACGAGCCATAACGACGTAGAGGAAGTGGAGGACATCAATGTCAGTGGTAGAGGAATGAGCTCCATTCGAGACCGTATTGCTTCGGCTATTTGGAATGCAACAAGGAATGTGTAAACTTTTATTAGTAATTGACATTATTGTTTCTCACTATTATATGTAAGTTTTATTTTCGAGACAGTTGGTCATTTCTTTCTGTTGGTGTAAACTTTTATTGGAAGACATCAATGTCAGTGTGTTTCATGTTGGTGTTTTGGAAATGATTCATATTTATTATGACATATGAAAGGAAACGTAAAGAAAAGATCATTGCAATACATATCCAAACTGATACATTGTAAATATTAAAATAGAACAACAATAGTACGTTACGCACGAAACAGGTACTAATCTGGTAGCTACTAGTACATTACATAACACACAACTGCCATTCCGGTAAGTAAGCCCCAAACAAATGCTTTAACACAATTTTCCCTCTTAATCGTCTTGGTCATTTCTTTCTGTTCAGTAAGTTCACCTCTCAATGACTCAACAGTAGCATCACTCTCCCTTTCCCTCACGCGTAGCAATCGACATTCGTATCGCAATCTTCTCTTGTCTGCACGTAGCCCTTCCACAAAGTCCCTTAAACTTTCTGACGCCCCACAATCATCAAAGGCATATGCTAACATCTCATCTTCGATGGGATCAGGATCTTCCATATATATCCCCTCCCCCTAGTTGTACTCCGGATCACCGCTGTCATAACTTGAATCCTCGTCCATTGTTACCTATCAAAAACACACAAGATTGTAATCATCATTCAGTAGCAGTGTATGATGAATAGCTTTATAATTACGGTTACTATTATTCACATTCAACCAATTTTATGAGCAAGTAAACATCAATATCACAAATGGGCAGAATCATGGCAGTTATTCCAATATTGGGCAGAACACTAATGTTTTCAAGCAATACAATATTCTGTCAAAAAGGACAATCATTCAGTACCATGAATTGTTATGCAGCAGATTTTTGGTCAATTTGTAACAGATAGTATCAAGTACACAAACAGGTTCAAAGAGATGAAGTTATTCACAAAGCTGATAAGGAACTGTATCATCCTCACAAACTTGGCTTATAACAAAAAAATGACAGAATGTTGCAGAAGAGAGGTGAGGGAAATAATTGTTTCTACATATCTTTCCACAGTGATATTACATGGTATATATCCTAGTATGAATTGTACTGCACTCTAAGATTTGGTGACAAGTATCTCAATCACAGTGTGTAGCTCTTATACACACGAAACTTCTAGAAGATTATATCTAGGACAAAATACACAAAATGGACCCAAAATAATACTAGCACATAGGTTCAGCAAACCTGCATAACTCAAACATCAGGAAGCCTTGTATAATTCACATTATGAGCAAGTAAAAGATACACAATATCACTACCAGCTGAAGTTATATATAGTTGTAACAAATTGGGCGCAAAGAGGAACATGGTAGATCCAGTTTCGATAATGTAGCATGTCAAATTATAAGAAAACGATGGAGAATGATGCAACGCATTGAGCACTAGTAAGGGACCATTATCAAGATTTCCCTAATGTACAAGCCCGAAGGCCTCTGATGCATACAAAAGCCATAAACCTCTGCCTAGTGAACAGAACAGGCATCAAGCAGATGTAGAAAGCTCGTAGATTATTTTATAGTTCAAACACACTAGAAAAGAGAACATTTATCTCTCACAAACAAAGCCTGAACCTATCTGCTGAATGACAGAAGCAATGTCCGTACACTACCTTCCCTAAAATCATGAACACACACAGGTTCACAAAATACAGAAAATGTACCTATCTGCTGAATGACAGAAAGAAAAGATCGAATGAACTACTTGCATACACTAGTGAACACTCACCTATTTGCTGAATGACAGAAGCAAGCAAATGGTTCATCAATTGCTGTATTAAACCCCTAAATTTGCTAAATAAATTGAGTGAACGATCATACATGAAGAACAAACCATCGAATGAACTACCTTCCCTAAAATCATGAACACTCTACCTATCTGCTGAATAACAGAAGCAATCAAATTGTTCATCAAATACTGTAATAATCCCCTAATTTCGCTAAATAAATTGAGTGAACGATCATACATAAAGTGACAGAAATTGGTGAAGAATAAACCTTGTGAAATCGAGAGGGAATTGATGAGTGAACAAACAGACATGAAGAATCCTAAATTGACAGAACAAAACTCTAATCCGGCGATGGTTATTGACTAACCTGGAGATGAGGAGAAGCGAGAGGTTATTGAACCTGGAGAAGAAGAATCTGAAGAAGAAGAAGAGAAGCGAGATAATGGCTTCTTTCTCTCTCTCGAGTCGCCCAACAAACCAGAAGATAATCCGGCGATGGTTGCCTTGGAGTCGCCCTGTCGCCCAACAAACCAGAAGAAAGAAAGATCGATGAGTTGAGGAAAAAATCGGTAACCCTTACCCCACTTCTGTCCGTACACTAGTGTTTACGAGATCAAAAATGCCAAACACTGTTTAGTGTTTCTGAACACTAAAAACAAGTGTTTCACCAAAACACTACTTGCATACACTAGTAAACACTTTGCACTAGTTTTACAAGTAACATGCCAAACACAGCCCTAGTACAAAAAAAAAACACTTATCGTCAAACCAAGACTAAAATTCAAAGTACACATGATAAAAAAATAATTTTGTACAGTTAGAGCTCTGTATCAAACTTGTCTCATCGTCTGTGATCGATTGAAAAAACTCCAAACTGTTCCAAATTCGATCGACGACTTTTGAGTAATCTCAGTGAATATATAATTAAAAAAATGTGTATAAGAGACTATGCCCAAAAGGATTCGAGAGAGCCAAGTAAAAAAATATATGCAAATGAAAATCCTAAATCGATTGAAACTCAAGCATACCAGTAGTTCTTTATACAGGGTGAAAATTGAAAATTTCTCTGAAGAACCTTTCATTATCTTCAAAATCGGTTCTTCACAGCACCATGTAATCGGTTCTGAATCTTCGCTTCTCATAAGCCCTTTAATTTGTGGTTTACCATTTCTCTTTCGATCTCTCAGAGTTTATTCGCGTTGAGCAAAACCCTTACCGATCTCTGCCTAGCCATCGTCTCTTACCTAGCCAGTCGGCTGCCATATGAAATGAAGATGCGCTTGTTAGAATACGAGAAAGTATGTTAGTATAAGCTAGGTTAGTAGTTCGGACTAAACAAATAAGGGCCATATATTTCAATTGGGCTTAAGCCCATTTACAGTAAATTTATATATAAATTGTTATATATTGTTGAGAGTTAAAATAAGGGATGCTATAAATAATGAGCATCAGAAGAAAAAGGAAAAAGAAACGTCACTTTCCTGTATCTCCAATATCTAGCACTTAAAATGCTATGTTTGCTTTTTTATTTCATTCATTTTAAAAGTGGATGAAATTCATAATTGGATTTTATGTTAAATCATTTAACTTTAGCTTGATTTGTTAAAAAAAATGATGACTTTCAAAACAAATAAATCATGGTAGAACTACGTTATGACTTGATGCTCTTTCCGAGTTACGTAGGAAATCCGATATGAAATTAAATTGGATTCAGTCGACCCGTCCGAGTAAAATAAATTTTGAATTAAATCTTGGACGCACCAAATTTTCTAAACTCGATATAAAGTATCGGCTCATCAAGTTTAATCACAAATAAAAATCCAAACCTTACATCTTTCAGGTAGAACTACGTTATGACTTGATACTCGTTCTGAGTTACGTAGGAAATCCGACCTCAAATTAAATTGGATTCAGTCGACCCGTCCAAGTAAAGTATAATTAAATTCAAACCTTGGACTTAAAAAATCAAAATTCGTCAAACGAACTATGGGTGGTTTGATCTCTTTTATAAGAGTACGTAGGAAACTCGACTAATAAATTGTTGAGTCTAACCGCAAATATTAAATTGACTTTTATGTAAATGTAAAAGTCCGACAAAAAAAAAAGTAAAAGTTCATTAAAAAGAACTACGTATGATTTGATTCTGTTTATTTTTACGGATACGTAGGAAATTTGATACAAAACGAATACGTATTAAATTCAATCACAAAATATATTTTTGACTTTTATATGAAATGAAAGTCATAAAGTTAAATTTCAAACAATCCCTTTAAGAACTACGTACGACTTAATTCCTAATAAAGGATACGTATGAAATTTGGTAAATTAAGAACCGAATTCAGTCACAAGTTTTAAAATAAAATAAAATAAAATAACCTATCACTGTTCTTGATCATGTGCATGATAGTAGGGATAAATTAAGCAACCATTCCTAGAAGGTGGATTTAATTTAATCCTTTGATGCATGGTCGAGATATAAATACCATGCAAATGATAGTTGAATCATCGTCTAGGCAACCCTTCCTCGAAGGTAGGTCAGGACTTTGATTCTCTGATGCATGAAAACACCGCACGGAACTACGTGAGGCTTGATCCTCTTTTACGAGGTACGTAGGCAACCCGTCTAAAAACGGGTGCAGCCCAAATCACCAAAATAAACCAATCGGTATTTATATAACTTAGAATCAAAAGGTCAAAAAGAGAGGGTCGAATTCAAATAAAATAAATAAATAAAATGTGTTTTGTAAATTTGTATTCGAATAAAACATAAAAATGTGTTTTGTAAATTTATGTACATTTTTACTCAACACTACGTAATCCTTCCTTAGATATCTTCCTTCCGTAAATCCTTCCAAAAGCCGTGTGTGAGCGTATGTGATCCCTTTTCTATGGTATTTACCTTCCATTCTTTTAAAATAATTTTAGGTCAAATAATATCTTGCTTACCTTGGGTTGTGGTTCGTCGATCTCGAGCTAGGCCCAATAGGCCGTCTCGGTCGAGATGCATGACTGTGTTGGTCCGAGATCAGTGATGATCTACGTACTTGTCTTCACATCTTCTTCTGAATCATTCTTAACTCCTTTTCCTAGTTGCCTTGCTTCTTGTCCTTCCAATGCCTCATAATGTAGCTTCATGGTCTCTTTATACTTCAATGTTCCAATTTGATCCAAAATACTTCTTATTTCTAACAATGACAATCAAACGTAGTGTAGACCTCGACTCTTGCAAAGTAGATGAATAATGACATAAACATCAAGAATATACATCCATGCATGCAAAATAATGATGAGAAAATGCCAAAACCATATCCGAAATACATACAATAATTCATGCTATCAAAATACCCCATACTTGCCTCTTGCTTGTCCCCAAGCAAGGTTCAAATCTTATATAAGAAAGCCAATCATACTTCATACGAAATCATAGAATGTGTAGCAAGTCATACTCATCAAATACTATCATGTATATATTCAGTTTAAACCACAAAGTCCAACAACATGCTCAAAGTCTCAAGGACTTTCAAATAAAAGGTCATGAAACGTGTTAGGGTAGGATGTATAAAAGATATTGTGGTGCTAAAATCCGGAAAAGGATAAGAACATCACAAATTCGAACTCAACTTCCTTCAATAAGGTTTTCTAACTTCTATTCCTCATATTTCTTTATCTTTTCACTTTTTTTAGAACATGGACAAAGGTGCACAATAACCGAAGCTCTAGAGATCAACTAATCACAATTTCTCGAGACGCCTCAAACCTTGATGCACATACCATGAATCGTTAGGATTGTCAATCAATCAGACTTTGTCAAGACACAAACACCTGAGTATGTGAATGGTGCCGAGCATCCTCATGACTAATGTCCCCAAACCTATTGTTTTCTAACACTTCTCCACTTTCAACATCGTCTTTCACTTGCTTTTTCACATCTTGCTTCCAAATTTCCGGATAGGTAAAGGAAGGATAATCTATATGTATGAGGGGCTAAAAGCATGATCAACAAGAGGAAGAAAGAAAACGAATCGCCTAAATAATTCCAATAAGAATGTGAGAGAACTTATAGCGCAGTTTCAACCTTCAAATTCAACATGATTTGGATAAAACAACATACTAAGCATGCTCATATTTCAAACAAATAATTCAAATCTTAAATATATCATAATTTATTTCAAACACATAAAGATCTTAAAAACCATTCAGCAAACAATTTTCATCATTGGGATCACATCCAACCTAGAAGCACAAAATTTTTCTTAAATTCACGTTTTCACAAACCCATTTCGGTCGAGATACTTATGTGAAACCGAGATGCTAGACCGAGGTAAGCTCCTGTTGTGGTCATCTCAGTTGGCCATGTGTACTTCGGTCGAGACAAAGAAAATTTTCAAACCGGTTTTGTACGTTTCTTCGATAAAAAAATCATGATGCAATGCATGTAATATACCATACAATCATAAAACACATGATGGAAACCATAGAAAGAGTCATAAAGCATAATAATCAGTTATTACAAATCCGAGTATCACAAAGCACCCCATACTTAAGACACATTGTCCCGATAGGTATAAGAAGTCAAGAGAAAAGGAACTCACAATGTCAAAAATAAGAAGAGAAGTAAAAGCAGCAGCTCCGAGGAATCGATCATGCATTTGGAGGAGGTGGAGGATGGAACGGGTACAAGGAGGGGTCGAAGGCGTGGCCCATCTGCTGCTGAAACTACAGCTCCATCATCCGGCGCTGGTAGTGATGGCTCTCTTACATCTCGCGCCTCATGGCTCCAATTTGTCTAGTTTGAGCATCGAGACCCCTATCCAAATCTGTGCGCAGATCACTGAAGGACTCCTCTATCTGACGAGTAAGGTCGTCGATACTCCTATGAGCCTCGGGATCGTGACGGCGATGGTGGTGGCACACCCGCTATTACGAGATCTCTTGTACTAGTGGTTCCCATACTTCCTTCTACTTGTTCGGGTCAAAGATCGTGAACTAGAAAGTCCACATAATACCTCTTGGTGTCTTTGTCTCCCCAATCTTGGCCACGTATGGTGGACCACGACCTCGAGGAATCAAGATCGTACGAGTGATGAACTGATGCACGCTTAATGGTTTTGGCTTCAGCTTTAACGCCCCGTTTATTCGGGTGCATTCTGACTTTGCTTTCCTCCCTCCATCCGATTCATTCTAGCTCGAATTCTTATTTTAAAAGTATATTTTTACGGATTTAAATAATTTTTCCGGGTATTATATTAATTTGGGATACATGAATGTACTTCCGTATTTTATTTTATTTTATTTTATTTATTTTGTCGGAAAGTCGAGATTTACCGGACCGGAAAATCCCGTTCCGATCATTTATTCGAGTTTGGGCCCTATCTCTTTTATTTCTTTTTCTCTTTTCTTTCTTTCTCCTTTTTTTCCATCCCTTTCTTTCTTTCTCTCTCGCGTGTGCCTGTGTTCCAGCTACAGCGCCTTGCCCACTGGTGAGAGGGTAGTAGCCGCCTAGGGCTAGGGCTAGCCGGCCTCCTCGATCCACCCGTCTCTGCATACCTGCGGCCGGCCCTTCGACACCCTCCCTTCATGACTACCCTAACCAGCGAGCCTCACACTCCTCTCCCTCATCTCTCTTTCTTCCCTTTCTCTCGCTGAACTCTCTCAGGACACTCTCTCTCACCCTCTTGCTCTGTGGAGGCCGACTGTGCAACGGAACCACCAGGGAAAAGCCCTCGCTGCCGCCTCAGCCCGCCGGAGTGCTACGCCCTCTCCCCGCTGGTGAGCTACGCCTCCCTCTCCTCTCCTTTCTTTTTTATTCTTCTTCCTTTTTCATAACGTTGATGGCCGGTTGTGACAGCCGCCGAAGGAGAGAACGCCTCGCCGGGGGGCTTGCCTCCAGATCTCGTCCTCCCTTGCGCCACCAGAGACGACGCCACGCCGGGGAGCTGCCGCCAGTCCGCCTCCAGCCCTCCTTCCTTTCCTCTAACAGCGCGGCTAGGGCAAACAAGAGAAGCTGTTTGTGTGTAAATTACAGTTTTTTGCCCCCAACTTCTATATAATTGCAATTGTGACCCTATTTTCTGGATAACTGCAGTTTGTACCCGGAATTTATTAATAATCACTGTTTTGGTCACTGTGGAGTTTTTACGAGTTTAGCCCAATTTTGGATCCTTGAAAAATGATCGAGTTGTTGAGTTGTACATCCTACCGGAGGAAAAAAATATTGAATTCGGGAGTTTTAGTATAAATCGTGTTTTCACCTTAGAAATGTTTTACGGGTTTTGACCTTGTTTTGAAAACGAGTTTCTCCAATTATATCTAAACCGTTATTCAACTAATCTAGCTTATAAGCTAAATTCTTGTAGCTTTGTTGTATAGGTCCGGAAGCACCCGTTAAGTCCAAATCCGTTCTCGACAACCATAACCCGCACACTACCTTGGAACTCGCGTGAGTACTCTCTTCGTCTTATTAGTTCAATGGCGGTGATGTATCATACTAGGTGAATCTAGTATAACGTAGAGCAAATGCCATATAGTGGCCGTGACCTTAGGTGTTAAGGATAGTTTATGGATTGTTGTGTGCATCGGCAAGTTTTCTTAGAGAATCAAAATATAGGAACTAGCATGCTAGTTATGATCTTCCAAGTTGAGAATATAGAAGTACGAGGGTTGTTACCTTGACGGATAGTTAATGATAGTATGCCTCGTTGTGATCAGGCATTGAGCGTTTCTTGCCAGTAGCCCAGAGGATTTATTCGTGTACCTTGAGTGAGGTAAGTCTACGGACTTACTTAGCTAGTTTTTCATATACGAGTTGTGACGTGTAGGTGGTGTGTGTTATTACTTTTAGTTGTTATAATATAACTTATAATCGGACTAGGATGTGGACGTGTTATTATTTTATTTGGCCCAAGTGTATGATAACGGGCGGTGACCGCTTGTCTGGCCCAAAATGGGGTTGGCCGGGAGGTGCCTTGCGACCAGTCCAACAGGTGATGCTGATTCGCATCCGGTCCAAACCTGCTTCGTGAAAGGGGACAAGGGCGGGATCCTTGTGATTTCCGTGTCACAACTAAATGGAAATAGTAATGGAATAACTTAACTAAAAGATAATAACCGGACATCTTTGTAAGCATGTTTGTGTGTTTACTTTATCATTATATGTGATTGTGCCTTCTCGTTCTTCTTATATTCGAATTGCTAGCTAACGGTTTAAAACTGGTTGTATAGATGCCTTGCATGTTAGGGATGCCGCCGAGTGAGGTGGAGGAGTGGACAGCCGGGGGTCTCCGTACATTATAGGACGGGGGCGTTTTTGAGTTTATTCTTGTTATGTTTGGCTTATGGTTTTCGGATTTATGTTTGGAGTTGTGACGTTTTGAGGACTCGGCTGAGTTTCCACTTTGTACTTTTACTTTCCGTTCTCGCATACATTATAAACGATTTGAGTTTTGCCTTTATTTGTGCCATGTTGGAAAGGTCCGGTGAAATTGTTGTCAAGCTAAGGGTCGGGACCCATTGTGAGGTCTCGCCCGTAGCATCCCGATATCCCGTGGATTTGGGGTGTTACATCAGCGGCCAAGGTACAGGCGGAAAGATCAATGCCGATGATATTGGCGATGTGAGTCACCAATCCACCAACACAAATGTCACCCTTTTTCTTGCTCCTGATCCGGGGCAAATCCTCAACTAGCATAGTGGTGAAATCCGGAATCTCACCTACAGTCATGCACCAAAGTATGAATAGTTCACCTTGCCGGATCTTCTGTGGCTTCTCAGTGCGGGCCAACATCATTTCGCTCAAGATCCTATGTGAAATCGTGAAAGCAACATGGAAGATACCTTCCTCCTTCGAGTCTCCAGGTTGCCAATTGTCGGCGCAATTGGAAATATGAGCAATGCGGGTCCGAAAGGTTCTAGCATGGTTGCGGGAAGGAAATCAGTAGCTGTAGGTGGGGAGAACCCAAATATATGTAGTGAAATTGTAGGTTTGTTCATCAGCCAAAATTTGACATAATCTTTTGCCGGCACATGAATAATGGAGCTCAAAAACTCATAGGTTGGATCTACATAAGCCGGTTATCGGATCGAGACAAACTTATCCAGCCCCACAGTGGAAATCATTCTCCTTAGATCGTGAACTATGTGTAGGCAACCAAGATCGTCGATATCAATGTAGCGAGGGGCGATGACTGGACGGGAGCAAATGCGGTCATATCGTTCTTCGAGGTTTGGGATAATGATTGGTATTTGTGGAGGTGGAGGGGGTGGAGGTGAAGGCTGTCTAGCCTCAGCACGGTCACGGAGCACAATCTGTCGACTTGATCAATGCAACTTGTCCATATTAGTTGGCTACCTCGGGGTGTTCTTGAGTTCGCCTCGGTGGAGATGGCTGGGCTTGGCCGAGATGGAACTGGTTTTGATTGAAGTTCTAAATTTGTAAGTTTCTTCCCCTAAAATCACTACCAGTTGCTTCCTAGGGGGTTCTCTAGTTATTTTCAACACAACAAACTAGCAACAATCTCCAAAATTGAACGAAATCAACCGAAATCAAGAAAAGGGGTCTTCGAACGAGATTACCCAAATTTCTGCAGAATGCGGTGGATTGAAGTCTAGAATGATGCTGCAGAAGTGGATGTCGTGCCTTCCCGGTGTATTTGGAGTCCAAAATCGTTGAAAATGAGCAAGAAACAAAGATTTGACGGATTAGGGCTCGCATTGGTCAAGACGGCGTTGGGAGAGAGAAAAAATGACGAGAGAGAGTGTTCTTCTCCTTTTATACCCGTTAGAAAATTTAACTGCATCTCGGTCGAGATGGTTGACAATGCCCGAGATGCAAGACCGAGGTGACTCCCTGTTGCTCTCATCTCGGTTGGACCAAATATATCTCGGTCGTGATGAATGACAACACCCGAGATGGCTATCAATTTTCGTATGTTCCTCATATTCTCAAACCGTAGTTCCGTCCATGTGCTTCCCGAGTTGTCCTTCTTGAGTGGTACCTAGTTTCTGTTATCAGGGACATACAAAATGAAAAAACTACACTAAGTAATCTAGAAAGCAAGAAGGAAAGAAATACCTTGGATTGCCTCCCAAGAAGCGCTTGATTTAAGGTCAAGGAAGATCAAGAAGAGATCTAAAGGAAGAAGAGAGGAGAAGATGAACATAGGGAGAAGATGAAGATGCAATGAGATAACCCTCATCAGAAGAGAGAGAGAGAGAAGAAAGCTTACAAAGGAAGGAAAAGGGTAAAGCACGGGTCAAGGGATCAACAATGGCGTCTGCAGCCACACAACGCCGTAGGGGCGGACCCTGTGCGGCGCAGGTGCGGCCCAGGCAAACCGCAGGGGCGGTTCTGGCACACGCAGGAGCGGTCTAGGCCTAATCTGGGTCCTCAACACACACTCTCAGCAACTCAACAACTAGGCTCTTACACTAGCTGGGCGCAGGGGCGGCTGGTGTGCACATTGGACACTTCAGTTCCTCTTTCGCTTCTTCACTCGAACCTCTTCACTCCTTCTTCAGCCAGCAGCCACATATATACATATCCATACATATATACATCAAACCATGCCTAGAAAGGCTGCCACAATATCAATGTTGTGGAATCCTAAGCTACAAGGGGATAAGAGAAGAAAAGAAGAAAGAAAGAAGAAAGAAAGGGACAACTCACCAACTGAACCCTAACAGAGGAAGAACATCACACACAACCTCAAGGCTGGCTCCACATAAGCCCATCAACATCATCAAACACCATCATTATCAAACCAACATCAAACTCTCTTCAAAACTCTTGCAATATCAAAGAAAACAAGAAGAAGATTCAAAGAGGGATGGAGAAGGAAGAAGAACATAAGGGAGAGAAGATGGAGCTGGAAGAGATGCGAAACCCTCCACATGAAGCAAGGAAATAGCTTATATAGGAAGCCATCCAAAAGCACGGGTCAAGGTTAACAATGCCGGCTGCAACACACCATAAACCGCAGGGCGGCTCATGGAGGCGCAGGGGTGGATCACGGTGGCCGTAGGGGCATAATGTCTGGCCGTAGGGGCGGTTCAGGCAACTCTCAACACAACTCAACACTCTTAGCACCTCCAAGACTAAGGCTCTTAACATCTCACCCTCCTAAAAACAAGTTTCGTCCCGAAACTTGCAATGTCTGGCCGTAGAGGCGGTTCAGGCAACTCTCAACACAACTCAACACTCTTAGCACCTCCAAGACTAAGGCTCTTACATCTCACCCTCCTAAAAACAAGTTTCGTCCCGAAACTTGCAAAATCCCAAATCCTTTGGAATCCATATGCCAAGGTATAACTCTCTCTAGTAGAGGTATCACATCTCAGTTCAAAAGGTCACAACCTATAGAAATCTATAACCTCAACACAAGCATAGAAGAATCACCAACTCTAGAAATCAAAATCATAATGCTATACAAAGGCATAGGGAAATCACATTTCTTGCCATACTCACATCACAGGGCATAGAGGACACACATCTCTAGCCAGATCATATTCATACACAAAACATGGAGGAAAAACATCTCTAGCAAGGCTATGTCCATCAAAATAGCATGGAGGAATAACCATCTCTAGCTAGATCCTAATTGTACTCAAATAGCATGGAGGAAAGAACCATCTCCAGCTATAATCATAAATTGCGCTAGCACAAGAAGATCTAATAAGATCATATATCACATCATAACTATCACAAAAATAAACACATCAAGGCACATAAGCACATAATCACATACTCACCAAGATAGTACTAAGATCTACTCGTCGACCCTATGAGCATCTATCTTGACGTAAAACTCTGGATAGTTCCTCTGGATACTATCCTCAATCTCCCATGTAGCTTCCCCATGTCCTCGTCTCAACCACTGTATCCTCAACATGGGAATGTCCTTCGAATGTAGGCGTCTCATACCTCGCTCTAGGACTGCAATAGGATATTCAACAAAGGTGTGGTCCGGCTTAACCACCAAATCATCATAACTGACGATGTGTCTTGGATCTGGTATATACTCCCTCAGCTGAGACACATGAAACATAGAATGAACACCCTCTAACCTCGGAGGCAAATCTAATATGTATGCTGCCCTCCCGACTTTATCAAGTATCTCAAAAGGACCAACATATCGGGGACTCATCTTCCTTTTATGCCAAAATGTCTGACGCCTCGCGTCGGAGATACTCTCAGCCGGACATGTGCTCCCACTTTGAACTCTAGAGGGTCGATGCCTCCTGTCCTACAAATCTGGCCACATCGGGCTTCAGCCCTCCCCACCAGTACAATCGTCTCACATCATAGTACATCTTACTTATACCTGAATGTACTGAGTAAGGTGTACAATGAGTCTCTTGTAAAATCCTCTGTCTCAGCTCCACATCAGCGGGTACACAAACGCAGTTGTGGCGTCTCATCACTCCATCTGCTCATATGGAAAACTATGGTGCCTCACCACGAGAGATCCTCTCTCGAATCCTCATCAGGGTCGGGCAGGTCCCTTGCTTCTATTGGATCTCATCCAACAGATCAGGTAGAACCTCTAAAGTGTACAGTGTAACACCCCGAATCCGCGGGACTCGGGATGTCACATTGGGCTAGGATCTCACAATGGATCCTGACCCTAGCCTGACAACAAGTTCACTGGACCTTACAACATGGCACTGACAGATATAAAACAAATACATAAAACAGTATAAACTGTACGACCCAAAGTAAACAACAACATAGCCGAGTATATAAAACGACATCCTCACATAGGAGGTACAAAAGATCATCCTCACGCAGGAGGGGAGACACAACAACCCCAAACCAACCACCTAATGTACGAGAGTCCTCGGCCTGTCACCCTGCCAGATCACCCAGTAGCGCCTAATCTGTAAACATCAACAACACGGTATGAAACCGTTAGCTAACCATACATATATGAGGTAATGCATAAGCACAATCACACATAGGGAAAGATAAACATATTAGCATGCTTTCACTCATTTACACATTTATTCATCTCAATATAATGGTCATTCACTCAAATCGTATAGATATAATATATATGAAACTAGGTGACACGAGGACCGATACATCCTCGCCTCTGAGCCTGCTAGCCAGCCGTACTAGTATCGGTCATACAATCCGTGTACCCTATGGGAGTGGATTGCGCCCTTCCTGTAAACCGGTCTGGCCTGACATCAGAGAACCTCCCAGACTCCACGGTGGGATGAAAGGGAAAGGTTATCACAGCCACGTAGTGGGGCAATCAATAAAACATAGGTCGGTAAATACGACATCACATGCTATCATAGCAAACATATAAGGCACACACCACTCATACAAACACCCAATATAAGGATGGTAGCTAAGTAAGTCCTACGGACTTACCTCAACCTTGTAAAAACTCAACCACGATCACCTCTACACTGGAGGGACAACACGGCCTATAAACAAGGCATAAAGAGATATATCAACCTCTATCCCAAAACCACACAGATATATATATACATATCTACGCTGCAGAGATCCATGGCAGAGGTGACGACTTCTCGTACATTCTATCCCAAAACCACACTTAAAACCAAAACCTTTGAAAACGTCAGATCCCATGTGGGCTCTGTTTATTTTACCTATCAAACCTCATTGCAGGTAGTAAGTGCCATTGTTGTCAACCTGGGCTCTGATACCAACTCTGTAACACCCCGAATCCGCGGGACTCGGGATGTCACATTGGGCTAGGATCTCACAATGGATCCTGACCCTAGCCTGACAACAAGTTCACAGGACCTTACAACATGGCACTGACAGATATAAAACAAATACATAAAACAGTATAAACTGTACGACCCAAAGTAAACAACAACATAGCCGAGTATATAAAACGACATCCTCACATAGGAGGTACAAAAGATCATCCTCACGCAGGAGGGGAGACACAACAACCCCAAACCAACCACCTAATGTACGAGAGTCCTCGGCCTGTCACCCTGCCAGATCACCTAGTAGCGCCTAACCTGTAAACATCTACAACACGGTATGAAACCGTTAGCTAACCATACATATATGAGGTAATGCATAAGCACAATCACACATAGGGAAAGATAAACATATCAGCATGCTTTCACTCATTTACCCATTTATTCATCTCAATATAATGGTCATTCACTCAAATCGTATAGATATAATATATATGAAACTAGGTGACACGAGGACCGATACATCCTCGCCTCTGAGCCTGCTAGCCAGCCGTACTAGTATCGGTCACACAATCCGTGTACCCTATGGGAGTGGATTGCGCCCTTCCTGTAAACCGGTCTGGCCTGACATCAGAGAACCTCCCAAACTCCACGGCGGGATGAAAGGCAAAGGTTATCACAGCCACGTAGTGGGGTAATCAATAAAACATAGGTCGGTAAATACGACATCACATGCTATCATAGCAAACATATAAGGCACACACCACTCATACAAACACCCAATATAAGGATGGTAGCTAAGTAAGTCCTACGGACTTACCTCAACCTTGTACAAACTCAACCACGATCACCTCTACACTGGAGGGACAACACGGCCTATAAACAAGGCATAAAGAGATATATCAACCTCTATTCATCAAAGGGGTCACACCTAGACCCAAAGGGATCCATGAGGATCATAATCAATCTATGAGCCTCACAACCAACTAAACCTCAATATCTCAGCATAACTCACAATTCCTCAAATCTCAAGGTAGTATTTGATCAACATTCCTCAATCTCAATTTTAATCCTAATCTAATTAATTAACCTTTAATTAATTAATTAGATTTCGCCAGAATAACGTTTTGCCCGGAGGCAATTTCTAAACCCACCTGTCATCAGATTTCATCAAACAAACTATCCATAATCACCAGAATAATATAACGACCATAATGGAATTTCTAATAGTCCTATTTGACAAGCCTAAAGTCAATTTAGGCCAAATCGCAGTACGGAAAACGAATAAATTCATAACTTATTCGTTACTAACCCGATTGACGATCTGAAAGAAGATTCGGAATCACAACGACGCAGGCTACGTATGGACAACATCAAATTCATCGGAATCTGAGCGACGGAACCGCCATGGTGACATATATGCTCGACCAGACCTCCATATACTCGGAAATGCAAAAACTCGGTACCGTTATGAAGAGAATGAAGAGAGGAATCCAGAAACTCAAACGGAATTGAAATCGGATTAGAAACGGAGAGTAGATCTGAGTTTGAAGGTTGAGAGAAATCAGAGCTTTTACGAGGAAACGTGAAAAGAAATGAATTAATAAAGGATTTTCCGCTATTTATAGTGAAGACGATAATTATCCTTTAGTAAAGTCGATAATTATCCTTTAACCGATTCAAAGGCGGGTCGAACCTCTTTCTCCAAACTTCTCGAGATTGGAACATTAAATCTGAAATATTGTAGGGATAATTATTCAACAACTGCATCGGAAAACATGTATTCCTAAGCCGTCTTTCTTAGCCGTTAAGAAACGAAATAGCGACTCTTTTGGCCGTTTTGCCTCTCAATATTATTTCATATCTAGGACATATCTGATGTCCTGATCATTTCTCTCAACTGCATTTTTATTAATTGGAGCTCCCAAATACTCCAAATAACACCGGAGGGTAAAAATAATTACCCGGGGGAAAAAAGTAAAAATTTCTCCAAACGTCCAAAATTACGCCGGGAACATAACGGTGGGACTCTTACTCATCACTTGCGAAGTCTTCGCGAGTTATATGTCAATTACTATAAACGATTAAGTTAATCAACATTAATTAGAATTCGGAAATCCTAGCTATTACATCACACACCCCTTAAAAAAAAAGTTCCGTCCCGAAACTTTAAAATTCCCAAATCCTCTCGGACCCATACGCCAAGGTATAACTCTCACTCTTTGTATCGGAGGTATCACATCTCCGTTCAAAAGATCACAACCTATAACAATCTATAACCTCGAGTATAAAGATGGAGGAATCATCACTCCAGGAAACAGGGCCATAACGCTACCCAAAGGCGTAGAGGAATCACGTCTCTCGCCATACCACATCACAAGGCATAGAGGAAGCACATCTCTAGCCAAAACATATCACAAGCATAGAGGAAATACGTCTCTAGCAAACCATAATCATATATATCGTATGGAGGAATCACATCACCACTAAAACTATGTCCATCAAGGTAGCATGGAGGAAAGAACCATCTCCAGCTGAATCCTAATCACACTCAAATAGCATGGAGGAAAAAAACCATCTCTAGCTATAAATATGATCATACTCGGGTAGCGTGGAGAAAGTAATCATCTCCAACTATAGCATACATCACGCTAGCACATCAAGATCTACTAAGATCATAAATCACATCACAACTAGCCTGGAATAACACATCAAGGCATATAAGCATATAAGCACATAAGCACAACATTCATCAAGATAGCACTAAGATATACTCGTGCTCCCACAAATGGGTATGTCCCAACATATACTTTGGATAGTTCCTCATGACACTATCCTCAGTCTCTCACATAGCCTCTTCAGGTCTTCATCTCGACCATCATATCTTCAATATGGGAATGTCTTTCGAATGCAAGCGTTTCATATCTCATTCCAAGAATGTAATCGAATGCTCAACAAAAGTGTGGTTGGGCTCAACCACCAAATCATCGTAACTCACAAGGTGTCTCGAGTCTGGTATATACTTCCTCAGTTGAGACATATGAAACACTGGGTGGATATCCTCTAATCTCAGAGGCAAAGCTAAACATCATGCTGCCTTCTCCGTACTAGTCGATCTCAAATAAACCATCATATTGGAAACTCAGTTCCCTTTCCATATTAACACGTCTAACGTCTCGCAGCTGAGTTACTTTCAGCCGGACATGAACTCTCGCTTGAACTTTAGAGGTTAACGCCTCTTGTCTACATATAATATCTGATGACTCTGTACATCCAGCATTCTTCTTTCAATCAACGTTACTTGAACTATAAAATCCTGAATCTTGTCAGGTGTTATTCCACTACTACTACTAGATCACTCCTAACATAAGGATATACGACATTTATGTCTATATATTGCCTCATAGGGCCATCCTAGAAAGATGCACGTCCTTCATTGTTATATAATAAACTCATTAATGGAACGTAATATAACCATCCACGTTTCCCATTCAACTTACAATTTATAATAGATCTAGACGATCCTCTCTAACTGACCATCTGTCAGGGGGTGAAGTGTAGTCATGGGGTACAAACTCGTCCCCAAAGCAGTCTGAATCTGCTGCCCAAAATTTCAAAGTAAAAACATCCATCTCGATCAGAAATGATCGTTCTCGGTATACCGTGGAGTCTCACTATCTGTCTAGTGTACTCCTCAACCAATTCATTTACTAGCCACGCCCTTCTGATAGAAATGAAATGTGCCGGTTTCATTAATTTGTTACCAACAATTCAGATAACATAAATATTCTACTGGGTCACAATCCCAAAAAAAAAAAAAAAGTCCATAGAGATGTCCTCCCAAATTCTACTACTGCACTGGTAGTGGGTGGGGCTTATCTCTAGATCGGAAATACTCTATCTGGACCTACTGACAAGTCACACATTATATCACAACTCTGGTTATATCGGCTTCATACAATATAATCGTCTCATCTCGTGGTGCATCTTACTCGTACATGAATGTACTGAATAAGGCGTACAGTGGGTATACCGTAATATTCTCTGTCTCCATCTGCATCAGTAGGTACACAAAAGCGGTCATGACTCTTCATCAGTCCATCTACTCCCATGGAGAACTATGGTGCCTCAGTACGAGACATCCTTTCTCTAAACCTTGTCAAGGCCGGGCAAGTCTCCTACTTCTGTTGGACCTCATCCAACAGACCAGGTAGAACCTCTGAGGTATAACTGGGTATCCTCATCAAGGAACTGATTGTCCAACTCTAGCCAAGCTAGATCTCTCTAAAGTTGAGGCTGAACTATCAGTCTCACAATCATCTTCTCTTCAAGCGTCTTTCCATTCAAGTTATCGGCGACAACATTCAACTTCTCTTAATGATATGGAATCTTCAAGTCAAAGTCTTGATCAACTTAGGCTCTTAACACTGGCGGTTATTCAACCCCTGTTGCATAAAATATACTTCAGATTTCTATGATCTATAGAAATCTGACATGAAGATCACACCGGTACGGTCTTCAAAACATAAAGGCTTGAACTACCACTACTAACTCTAAATCATGAGTCGGGTAGTTCTCATCATACGTTCTCAGCTGTAAACATACATATCAATAACCCTACTCCTCTGTAGTAATACACATCTCAGACTTAGCTGGGATGTATCACGTAAATCACGGGATCCCAAAAATCTTCTAACTACAACAGAATGGAAGCAGAGGTCAAATGCCTCCTCAACTCTTCAAAACATAGACACACTACTTTCATCACATAGTTATGTTGGTCTTCTCAAAAGACTCGCAAATGAATATGTAATCATATAAAATCCTTCCTCAAAACATTGGTAGCAATCGGCTGAGCCGAGAAAACTACGTATTCCTTAATGTTCATTAGTATCTCCCATGTTACAACATACTTAATTCTCACCAGGTCAACCATGATCCCACTGGCGGAGACAACATGGCCTAAAAAGGCTACCACTAGCATCTCAACTTACACTTAGAGAGCGTAGCATACAACTCTCTATCTCTCGAAATCTGCAAAACGGTCCTCAGACGATCGGTCTACTATTCTCTGCTGTGAGAGTATACCGACATGTCATCAATGAAGTCCACCACCAACTAATCAAGGAAGTCGATGAAGATATTGTTCATCAACTCTATAAAAACTACTAAAACAATCGTCAACCCAAATGACATCACTACAAACTCGTAGTGTCCATAACGGGTATGGGATGTTATCTCATACACATGTTGCTCAATCATCCATGACTAGGGAAATCTTGAGCACAAATGAATCCTGAAAACACAATTGCTTCTTGAAGCTAACTCATCACGTCGTCAATACGGAACATGGAACCTACTAGGGTAAAGAAGCCCGTTTCAGTCAAATTTTCAAGTTATCAGTACAATATCTCAACAAGCACCATATAGTGTGGCTTTCCCATTCAATCTTGTATCATACTTCAACTCGATACAATGTCCACACTCCGCTGAGGTGGCAGCTAGACGGTTCAGTATCACGTCTATAAACTCATAAACAGTTGGAATACCTTCCAATGTTGGACTATCAAGCTCCTTCATTGTATAACACTAGAAGGCGTCACATCCCTGTGCTATCAGCTCGCTACTCGTACAGTCCTGATGACAAACCCGCCTCTTTAAAGGTCTTAACCTCAGAAGACCTCTATTTAACTCAACTCAGTAAAGATTATAATAGTCTTACTATTAAAAGCTAACACCACCTGATATCTATTCATCCAAACCATACACATAATGACTTCCTCATGCACCTACGACATGACAAAGAAGTCTGCAACCGTACACGGGTCCCTGAAATAAGGGAACAAACACGCATCTCACGGGTATCTCAGACCCAAAAAGGTAATCTTGTAAAGGAAAATCCACCTTCTACTATATACCAAAATTCAACCATTAACGCATGCATCGAAAGACATGACGTGCATAGCACTCACAACAAGCAAAACTCCACCAGGTAAACCATTAACGAGAATGGTACCTATAACAGCTAACACTCGTAGCTCCTCTACATATCATCACTCAATGTCAGATCCATGCTCCTCAGGTATCACTGAGGTCATTACTATAGCCGCCACTTCCACTCTTTCTGCACTGGAAAGAGGAAGGTCTTGCTAGGAAGAAACACCACCGTGTTGACAGAAAGGGTCAGATGGCCTAGCTCACCACAAATGAAACAAGCTATCAGTGCCAAAGGGCACACAGAACGCAAATGATCTGGATAGCCACAACTGAAACATAATCGTCTCATTCTTGCAACCTGTGCAACTGAAGGGTAACTCAATCTTTGTCGTCCACCTTGAATGATCTTATTCCGAGAGGGAACTTGTAAAGGCAACGCCTTGCCCTGTCGACAAAACTTCGCTCTATACCCTACTTTACCACACGTAAAGCATATGATGGGCGCCTTTGGGGCTCACAGCTCGCCAGTGTCCCAACTTCCACGCAATTAAAACATTATAGTTCCTTGCTAGTCATCTTCATGGCCAAAGGATCACTAGATTGTCCTGATATCGGACTTGGTTCCCCATTCATCATCTTTGCTTCTCCAGTAACTGATTCAGTCCATTGCTTCTTTCCGAATCTTGAAGCTTCAGTTGATCTCACAATTGTTGGTAAATCCGGTGTGGATCTACCCGCTATCACCGCTTCATATACTTGTTACATATATTCTTGAAACTCGGATCTACTCATGAAGAAACGATCAGCCTCTTCAAACTCGTTCTCTGCCATAGGTGAAGCAACAACGGAAACTGGTCCCTAACTTATCACCACTGGAGGAAGAGGGGGTGTACCCCTACCTCATCCCACTACAGATACTACTCTAGTCTGAGTCATCTATAGGATATACGCACCTAATCTTATAAGGCTATATATATGCCATAGGTATCGATATGTATATAATACATCCACATAATCCATAGTACACACATATATATATATATATATACATATCTACGCTGCAGAGATCCATGGCAGAGGTGACGACTTCTAGTACATTCTATCCCAAAACCACACTTAAAACCAAAACCTTTGAAAACGTCAGATCCCATGTGGGCTCTGTTTATTTTACCTATCAAACCTCATTGCAGGTAGTAAGTGCCATTGTTGTCAACCTGGGCTCTGATACTAACTCTGTAACACCCCGAATCCGCGGGACTCGGGATGTCACATTGGGCTAGGATCTCACAATGGATCCTGACCCTAGCCTGACAACAAGTTCACTGGACCTTACAACATGGCACTGACAGATATAAAACAAATACATAAAACAGTATAAACTGTACGACCCAAAGTAAACAACAACATAGCCAAGTATATAAAACGACATCCTCACATAGGAGGTACAAAAGATCATCCTCACGCAGGAGGGGAGACACAACAACCCCAAACCAACCACCTAATGTACGAGAGTCCTCGGCCTGTCACCCTGCCAGATCACCCAGTAGCGCCTAACCTGTAAACATCTACAACACGGTATGAAACCGTTAGCTAACCATACATATATGAGGTAATGCATAAGCACAATCACACATAGGGAAAGATAAACATATCAGCATGCTTTCACTCATTTACCCATTTATTCATCTCAATATAATGGTCATTCACTCAAATCGTATAGATATAATATATATGAAACTATGTGACACGAGGACCGATACATCCTCGCCTCTGAGCCTGCTAGCCAGCCGTACTAGTATCGGTCACACAATCCGTGTACCCTATGGGAGTGGATTGCGCCCTTCCTATAAACCGGTCTGGCCTGACATCAGAGAACCTCCCAAACTCCACGGCGGGATGAAAGGCAAAGGTTATCACAGCCACGTAGTGGGGCAATCAATAAAACATAGGTCGGTAAATACGACATCACATGCTATCATAGCAAACATATAAGGCACACACCACTCATACAAACACCCAATATAAGGATGGTAGCTAAGTAAGTCCTACGGACTTACCTCAACCTTGTACAAACTCAACCACGATCACCTCTACACTGGAGGGACAACACGGCCTATAAACAAGGCATAAAGAGATATATCAACCTCTATTCATCAAAGGGGTCACACCTAGACCCAAAGGGATCCATGAGGATCATAATCAATCTATGAGCCTCACAACCAACTAAACCTCAATATCTCAGCATAACTCACAATTCCTCAAATCTCAAGGTAGTATCTGATCAACATTCCTCAATCTCAATTTTAATCCTAATCTAATTAATTAACCTTTAATTAATTAATTAGATTTCGCCAAAATAACGTTTTGCCCGCAGGCAATTTCTAAACCCACCTGTCATCACATTTCATCAAACAAACTATCCATAATCACCAGAATAATATAACGACCATAATGGAATTTCTAATAGTCCTATTTGACAAGCCTAAAGTTAATTTAGGCCAAATCGCAGTACGGAAAACGAATAAATTCATAACTTATTCGTTACTAACCCGATTGACGATCTGAAAGAAGATTCGGAATCACAACGACGCAGGCTACGTATGGACAACATCAAATTCATCGGAATTTGAGCGACGGAACCGCCATGGTGACATATATGCTCGACCAGACCTCCATATACTCGGAAATGCAAAAACTCGGTACCGTTATGAAGAGAATGAAGAGAGGAATCCAGAAACTCAAACGGAATTGAAATCGGATTAGAAACGGAGAGTAGATCTGAGTTTGAAGGTTGAGAGAAATCAGAGCTTTTACGAGGAAACGTGAAAAGAAATGAATTAATAAAGGATTTTCCGCTATTTATAGTGAAGACGATAATTATCCTTTAGTAAAGTCGATAATTATCCTTTAACCGATCCAAAGGCGGATCGAACCTCTTTCTCCAAACTTTTCGAGATTGGAACATTAAATCTGGAATATTGTAGGGATAATTATTCAACAACTGCATCGGAAAACATGTATTCCTAAGCCGTCTTTCTTAGCCGTTAAGAAACGAAATAGCGACTCTTTTGGCCGTTTTATCTCTCAATGTTATTTCATATCTAGGACATATCTGATGTCCTGATCATTTCTCTCAACTGCATTTTTATTAATTGGAGCTCCCAAATGCTCCAAATAACACCGGAGGGTAAAAATAATTACCCGGGGGAAAAAGTAAAAATTTCCCCAAACGTCCAAAATTACGCCGGGAACATCACGGTGGGACTCTTACTCATCACTTGCGAAGTCTTCGCGAGTTATATGTCAATTACTATAAACGATTAAGTTAATCAACATTAATTAGAATTCGAAAATCCTAGCTATTACATACAGTTGGCCATCCTCATCAGGAAACTGGATGTCCAACTCTAGCCAAGCTAGATCTCTCTATAGTTGAGGCTAAACTGTTAGTCTCGTAATCGCCTTTTCTCGAGGCGTCTTCCTACTCAGGGCGTCGGCGACAACGTTTGCCTTCCCTAGATGATACAAAATCTCAAGGTTAGAGTTCTTGATCAATTCAAGCCATCTTCGTTGGCGGTTATTCAACTCCCGTTGCTTAAAAATATAATTCAGACTCCTATGGTTTGTGAAGATCCGACACGTAGCACCATACAGGTAATGTCTCTAGATCTTCAAAGCATGAACTACTGCTGCCAACTCCAGATCATGAGTCGGGTAGTTCTCCTCATACGTCTTCAGTTGTCGAGACGCATATGCAATCACTCTGCCCCTCTGCATCAACACAAATCACAAGTCTAGCTTGGATGCATCACTGTAAACTACAAAATCATCAGAACCCTCTAGCAGTGCCGAGATAGGAGCAGAAGTCAAACGCCTCTTCAACTCCTCAAAACTCTGGGCACTCTACTCAGACCATGCAAATTTGGTAGTCTTCCTCAGCGGACTCGTAAGTGGACGGGCAATCACAGAAAATTCCTACACAAAGCATCGGTAATATCCAAAACTCAATCTTGATCTCATAGGTGGAGACGATATGACCCAGAAAAGCTACCTCTGGCATCCAAAACTCGCACTTAGAGAGGTTGGCATACAACTCTCTATCCTACAGAACTTGCATCATAATCCTCAAGTGTCCTGCATGCTCCACTCTACTATGAGAGTACACCAGCATATCATCTATGAAGACCACCACAAACTGATCCAGGGTGTCGATGAAGATGTTGTTCATCAACTCCATGAAGACCGTTGGGGCATTCGTAAGCCCAAATGACATCACTACAAACTGGTAGTGTCCATATCTGGTCCAAAATGCCGTCTTGTGCACATCCTGCTCTCTCACCCTCAGCTGGTGATATCCTGAGCGCAAATCAATCTTGGAGAACATAGTCGCTCCCTGAAGCTGATTCAGCAAGTCATCATTATAGGGAAATGGATACTTGTTCTTGATGGTCACCTTGTTCAACTCTTTGTAGTCAATGCACAATCTCAACGATCCGTCCTTCTTCCGCACGAAAAGCACAGGTGCTCCCCACGGGGATACGCTAGGGCATATGAAGTCCTTCTCAGCCAACTCCTCGAGTTGCTTCTTCAGCTCCAGCATCTTGACAGGCGTCATACGATATGGGGCCATCAAAATCGATCTCGTACCAGCCTCCAACTTGATGCGGAAGTCCACACTCTTTTGAGGTGGCAAACTAGATGACTCATCAAACACATTTGTAAACTCACAGACCACTAGAATATCCTCCAATGCCGGACTCTCTCCATCCTTCATGGCATAACACCAGAAGGCATCACATCTCTGTGCTATCAATCTCGCAGCTTGTACCGCACTGATGATATATCTTGTCTTCCCAAGGTCCCAACATCGGAAGACCTCTATCTGACCTATCTCGGTAGAGACTATCACAATCATCCCACCTACATCTAATACCGCATGGTGTCTACGGATCCAATCCATACCTAAAATGACTTCCTCATGCACCAATAGCATGACAAAGAATTCTGCAAGCAACACACGAGTCTTTAAACGAATGGGACAACCACGTATCTCACGGGTACCTCTGACCCTACCACCATCAGGTAACCCTGTAATAAAGGGTATTCCGTCTATCGTAGCTAAACCCAAACGCTCAGCACATATATCAGAAATAAATGAATGCGTAGCACCCGTATCAAATAAAGTCTAACAGGTAAACCATGAAGTAGAATGGTACCTGTAGCAGTCGGAGCAGGTGGCTCCTCTACACTCCTCAACTCCAAAACTCTACCTTTAGCTCCTATAGTGTCAGTGGTACTCCCACCATGACCTCTACCTCTACTCGGCCCGGGAGCAGATCCCTAATTAGAAGGACGATCAGGGACTCTCTGATGTCCCTATGTCTGCTGCTGAGGTATCCTCTGTCCACCTCCTGCCACACTAGCAGGGGAAGAACCCTACTGTGATGTAGCTCCACCCTGCCTACAAAAGGCAACTCTATGACCTGGCCTACCACAGGTGAAATAAGTCACCGGTGGTTGTTCGCTCCAAAAGGTGTGTGCAAGCTTTAAAATTTATAACCAAGAAGTATGCTTGAACAATATGCGAACCCGCAATGTACGAATCAATTGTAATAAAAGCAAGAATTCCGGGGGTTGATTACAAGGACTATGGTGAAACAAAGCATGGAATTGGGTTGTCAAATAACTAATGACCACAAATTAAAGAAATCAAAGATGATATAAAGTCAGATAAAGGGAATGCGGATTCTAGGGATTAAAGCATCTAGTTGTGGTTCCGACTCAAGATCTCAAAGGATAATGCAGATAAAGCTGAGGTTTGCAAAGGGAAGGTGTTTCTAAGGTGGGAATAGATCACCGGGTAAGTCTCACTACTCACTATCCCAAACCGAAGCTCCTATTACCGGGTAAGTCTCAAGGTACTAAGGAAAGGAACTATAATCTCAAACCAATACACCACCCAAGGCAATAGAATCAACCTTTACCGGGTAAGTCTCAAGCTAACTCACAAAGATGGGATGAAGGCACACTCAAACCCCAATAAAGGATAAACCTTTATCATTCTAGGCTTGCGTTGAACCAGGAAAGGTATAATAAGAATAGGATTTGGCAAAGTGCAATCTTAACTCAGTTTCGGATCAGGAAAGGTTCACCTCGTTCAGTCAGATTCAACCCCGGTCGAGATGTTCAACGACTGAGCGAGGTGTTCTAGGGATAAGATAAAGACTCGATCTTTCAGGGTCCCGTTGGGATTAAGATCATTCTATCATCGTCTTCCCCACAACTTTCAGCCAATCACCCTAGAATCGCATAAGAAACTTAGCCAACAATCATCATGATAACAATAATCAAATTAATGGAAAATGAATCAATATTCGAACAAGAAAACCTTAAAAAAAAAGTCTCAATAATTGAATCAAATAAGTAACAAACAAGCGTTCCTCAATCACAACTCAGCAAAGACCACAAATCAAAAGAAATCTAAGAAGATCTTACAAACTCCTTCAAAAGCCAACTCCAACTATGATTCCTTCCTTCCTTGAATTTCAATCCTTGAATACTTCCTTCAAAACTCCAGAAAATCCCTCAATTGCTGGATGCTCTAAGTATGGAAGAACTGGTGGAAAATCCAATCCTTTATATAGGAAAATTATCTTCCAAAGATAAGATATCTTAAAAAGATAATTTCCTAGAAAATATATTCATATCTCTTAAAATAAATTAGCCTAAAACAGTATCTTCCTTCCAGAAATCCAGCCAAAAATATATGATATCTTCCTTCCAAAAATAAAAGATCTCAGCCAAAAATAAAGATCTCGCCGGCGACAGGGTGTCTACCTCGGTCGGGACGCTCCTCAAGTAAATCTTCCGAATCTCAACTGAATGTAGAATCTCCCGAATCTGGTCCAAAGTAAATCTTCTTAATCATTTCCATGCTTCATGAGATCTTCTTTAAGCTCCAGAATGTAGCTGTAATGACTCATTTGCTCCTTTAGCTCCATTTTAGTCCAAAACGTGCCATTTTATCTATGATTACAACGAAACTATGTGTAGACCTCGATTCCCGCAAAGGTAGACAAAACAAAAATATAACCGTAAAATATACATCCATACATGCAGATTTATGAAGATAAAACGTCTAAACCAACCCCAAAATATAGACTATAATACATACTATCAAAATACCCCATACTTGTCCCTTGCTTGCCCCCAAGCAAGTTCCAAATCTTAGATACAAGATAGAATGGATTATAAGTCAGAAAAGATCAATGAAAAGCCTTTCAAAACTTTTTGGTGGTGTGCTCCACTCATAGATCACCCTAAGAGAATGCTTCATGGCAAATAAAATCAAGACATGATCAAAATATTTTATAAATATAAGAAAGATTTTCATCTTTGCATAAAATCATAGAATGCATAATAAATCATGTTTATCAAAATTAATCATGTATAATCCAGTTTAAACCACCAATTCAATCAACAAGCTCGAGGTCTCAAGGGCTTCCAAAAGAGTTCAAGAAACGTGTAAGGGTGGGATGAATATAGGATAATTTGGTGCTAGAATCCGGAAAAAGGATCTTACTTCACTTTCTTTGAATCACAACATCTTCCACCAATAAGCTTTGCTTATTTTTGCTTTTTTACTTTACTTTTTGGGATGCATGGACAAAGGTGCACAATAACCGAAGCCTAAGAGATCAGCAATCATCAATTTTTCGAGATGCCTCAAACCCTTGATGCACATACCATGACCCGTTAGGAATATTGCTCAATCCGACTTTGGCAAGACACAAACACCCAGCTATGTGAATGGTGCCCAGTTACTCATCATCATGATTGACTTCCCCAAACCTAATTTGTTTCTTTCTAACACTTTCATCCAACATCTCAACTTCACTTTTCCTGCTTTACTTTACTTGCTTCCAAATTCCCGGATTGGTAAAGGGAGGCAAATATGTATATGAGGGGCTAAACATGATCAAGAAGAAAAAGAAAAAGAGAATGAATTACCTTGGTCTTTCCAGGAAGAATGTGAGAGAACTCATCATGTGGTGTCAACCTTCAAATTCAACATAATTTTGATAAAAACAAAGTATTAAACATGCCAAAACTTCAAACAAAGCATTTAGCAACTTAAACATATCATAAAACCTTTCGAGCATATAAAGATTTCAAAACCAATCTGCAGACAATATCTTCATCGAGGTCATATCTAGAAAAGAAGCATAAAACGTTTCGAAAAAACTCTCAGTTAAAACCCACCTCGGTCGAGGTGTTCTAGGTCATCCGAGGTGTTCATCCTCGTTTGGCCAGAATCATCCCGGTCGAGGTCATTAAAAATTTTTTTTCTTAAACCAGTTTTCGACGTTTTTCTCAAACAAAAACCTGTATGTATGCATGTAATGGCAGAAAAACACATAGAGCCAAGTAAGACAAAATAAGATCATAATATCTAAGAGTCATACACATAAAGTCAAATAAGTACATCCACATACCCCATACTTGAGACACATTGTCCCAATGGGTCAAATAAATTCTAAAGAACAGAATACTCACCAAACCTAGCTAAACTTCATAATAAATAAGAAAGAAAATCCATTCTGCTCTAATCCTCGTCAGTTGGTGGTGGTGGTGAATGAGGAATGTAGGGATGCTGGGATGGATCAAAGGGATAGCCCATCATCTGCTGGAACTGAATCTCCATCATTCGTCTAGTGTAGTGTTGACCCTCCAACATCTGATGTGTTCAGTCCTCAATGTCTCGGCGCTGATCAGCAAAACGCTCAGTCATGTTCACTGTCAGGGCTGCGTATGCATTGATCATCTGATCAGTGAGATCATCAATCCTCTTGTGTGTGATGCGTTCTTCGTCAGTTGAACGCAAGGATCCGCCGGTGTTGTTCCTCCGACTACTTCTTTTGTGTATTTTCGGTTTATATGGGATATGCCAAGCAAGGAATCGTCCAGCCTTGCACCTTGGATCTCCTTGGCTCGAGATCTTCTTTCCTCGGAATCTCACTTCGGAAATTGGATCTCCTTTGTCCTCCTAGTCTCGCACCGTAAGGATACCACTCGGCCTCTCACCTTGTGGGTTTCGAAACTTTGGCCTCTTACCTTTGTCTCTAGGTTTGTTTTTCTTAAAGTGAAAACACAACTTTTGATTGACTCAACTCTATAATCTGATTCAGAACGTGTGTGTGAGAAGGCCTTATATGGGCTGAAAATTCAGCCCTAACTCCCCACAATAATAGCTTACAAGTAGTTCAAGAGTTGTGATATTGAATAAAGGCAAACCTAAGGTCTTTCAACCAACAACTTCAAGCAATAAATGGCCTAAAAACCATTAATATGGCCGGCTAATTAGAGCTCCAAGGGTCCAAAAACGTGGATGAAAAGAATCCCAACTAAAGTGGTTTTAATCCCTTGAAATAAAGTCAAGCATGACCACATAAAATAAAAAGGTTACATCTAAGGTTTAAAGTGATCCGGCATCCTCAATCGCCTTAAGTATGTTCACCAAGTGATATTCGTGGACGTCCTCAAATGTCGGAGCTCCGAAAGGGTGGTAGGTTGATAGCATGAATTATAGTCTATATTTTGGGGTTTGTTTGGACGTTTTATCTTCAATAATCTGCATGATTGCATGTATAATATGTGATTATATTACCATTTCATCTACCTTTGCGGGAATCGAGGTCTACACCTAGTTTTGCTGTAATTGTAGGTAAAATGGCACGTTTTGCATCAAAAAGGAGCAAAAGGAGCTATGGAGTCATTGGAGCTACATTGAGGAGCATAAGGAACCATCCAGGAAGCAAAGCCATGGATTAAAGATTCACTTTGGACCAGTTTTGAGAGATTTCACATTCAGTTATGACTCACCTCGGTTGACCAGAGATTCATCTCGACCGAGGTGATCCAGAGACGCCGACTCGACCGAGGCGAACACCTAGGACGCGGCGAGAATATTTTATTCTTGGCTGAGATCTTTTATCTTTGGAAGGTGATCTTATATTTTTGGGCTTGGCTCCTGGAAGGAAGAAGATCTTATATTTTACCTATTTTTATGGGAGAAGATCTTTCTAAGATATATTATCTTTGGAGGGTTATTTTCCTATAAAAAGGGTTGGATTTCCACAAATCCAACATCATGCTATACCGTCGATCGGGGTTTATAGCACGCAGCAGCCATACTCCAGTTGGGAGTTTCGAAGAACCTTTTTGAAGGTTGAAGGAAGATTGAAGATCATAGCTTTTATAGCTTTTGGAGGGTTTTGTAAGATTGTCTTTGATTCCCTTCCTTGTTGTCTTGTCTTGTTGGATTTATATCCAAGGAACGCTTTTGTTGTGATATTTAATTCAGTTATTAAAGTCTTTTTCATTAAATTCTTCTTGTTCAAATATTCACCTTCTTCCCACATATTTAATACTTTCATAATGGTGATGAGTGGCTAATTTCCTTGTGTGATTCTAGGGTGATTGGTTGAAGGTTGTGGGAAAAACAATGATAGAATAATCTTAGATTCCAGTAGGATCCTGAAAGTTCGAGTCTTTAACCTTAACCCTAAGCATCTCGCTCAGTCGATGAACATCTCAGCCGGGGTGGAATTTGGCTGACCGAGGTGACTTATCTGATCCTAAACTGAGAGTTAAGTGTTAGAGTTTGCCAAATCCTATTCTTATTACACCTTTCCTGGTTCAAAGCAAGCTTAGCATGAGACTTACCCGGTAATTCCTTAGTTTGTGTACCAACGATCACAAGTGTAGGTAATAAAGGTTTATCCTTTATTGGGGTTTGAGTGTGCTTCCATCCCATCTTTGTGAGTTAGCCTGAGACTTTCCCGGTAAAGGTTGATTCTATTCCCTTAGATGGTGTGTTAGTTTGAGGTTATAGTTCTTTATCTTAATTCCTTGAGACTTACCCGGTAATAGGAGTTAAGGTTTAGGATTAGTGAGTAGTGAGACTTACCCGGTGATCTAGTCCACTTTAGTAACACCTTCCCTTGCAAAAATTTCAGCTTTGTCCGCTTATCATTAGATCTTGAGTTGGAACCACAACCAGACGCTTTAATCCCTAGAATTGCATGTTTGCTTTATTGACTTCTTATTCATCTTTGATTGTGTTAATTACTCTTGTGGTTAGTATTCACGAAGCTTACCGTTATTGACTTTGTTTCACCGAGTCCCTATGATCGACCCCTGGAATTTCTTGCTTTTTACTACGATTGACCCGTACACTGCGGGTTCGCATCCTTGTTTTAAGCTTAAGTCTAGGGTTATAAATTTAAAGCTTGCACACACCGTTTGGAGCGAACAAGCTTTTGGCGCCGTTGTCGGGGACTTGGTCTAGACCGAGCCGGTACGGTTTGCTCTTGGGGCGCTTGCCCCCGTGTCATCTAACCACTCTACTTGAGTGACTTTTGCAGGTTCTTTCTTAGGTATATGCGAAGAACCCGCACTGGGAAGGAAATCGTTCCTTACAATCCCGAACCAGAAAAGACATACAAGAGACGCTTAAGAGAAGCGAAGATGGCCCAACAAGACAACCGCGATCTTGAGGCCGAATTGAGAGAGGCGTTAGAGCTGCTACGCCTCAGCAAGGAAGAACTAAGGCAAGAGAAGGAAGAAACTCGCACCAAAACTGAAGCAATCGAAGCAGAAATGGCCGTCATACGAGACCAGATTCTACTTCGACCGAGGGACGACCTAGTTCCCGATGCTGGACCGAGGCAGGTTCCAGTTGCTGACCCTCGACCGAGGCAGGTCCCAGTACCAGACGCCCCGGCCGAGATACATCCACCTCGGATACCAGTCCAAGATGTTCTTCTTGCAGGAATCCCACAAACCCTAGGTCAAAGGATGGACCCTAATCAACAACTGAGGCGTCCAGGAGTCAACCTAGGAGATCCAACGGACCATGACTATGAACTTCGACCGCAAGTTCTATCCATGATTCGCCAATGCCAATTCGGAGGGATGGAGAAGGAATCATCACATCAACATCTTCAAAACTACGAGATCTTGATGGAAACCTTGCGACCTTCCAGAATTGAAAATAACAACTACAAGCTAAGACCTTTTTACTTTTCTTTAAAAGATAGAGCTCTTACTTGGTATCAATCTCTTCCTCCAGGAAAAATTAGCACATGGGAGGAGATGACTACGGAATTCTTGACCAAATTCTTTCCCCCCTCAAAGACCGCTGAAATGAGAGGGAAGATCAATGCTTTCATTATGAAGGACAAGGAGAGCATGTCCAAGTCATGGGAGCGGTTCAAGGACATCCTTTTGGATTGCCCACATCATGGGATTCCAAAGATCGAGTTGTTTGAGATCTACTTCAAAGGACTGGACGGAAGCACCTAGTTCAATCTCCAACTACTCTCCGCCGGTACGTTCATGGACATGGCGATTGACGAGGCTTGGGACTTCATTGAGAAGCAAGCCTTGCATATGGAGAAGTACACCCACCAAGGAGCTGAAGGTGGAGTTAAAAGAGTTAACTTTCAAGAGACTCAATCCAACAACAATCAACTCACGTCTTTGAAGAATGACGTGAAGCAATTGAAGGAACTCTTGGTTGCTCAAACCAAGAAGGAAGAGCAAGGACAAAGGAACAACAACAATGGATACCGTAACAACAACAACGGTTCCCGGAACAACAACTACAACAACAACAACAATAGAGGATCCAATAGCAACAATTGGAGGACGAACAATCAAAACAACCAGAATCCTGGTAACAATTATTCTAACTCCAACTCTAATAATTCCTCTAACCCTTTCCTCTCTTCCCCTCCTTCTTCTTCTTCTACTCCATTAAAGAGCCAGGGGCAAGGATCGAGTTCATCTCAGCCGGAAAAGAAAGACGCAGTTCTGGAGGCTATCTTGATCAAGCTTAGCGCTATGGAGAATTCTATGACTTCATTTTCGAGGGCCCAAAAGTCCTTCGAACAACAACTTGCAAGTAGGGCGAATGAAGCGCCAAGAGATCCAGGGAAGCTTCCAGCAAAGACGGAAAGCAACCCTAAGGGCCAGTGCATGGCCATAACGACGAGGAGTGGACTTAAAACTGCAGATCCAGTACCTCGTTCGACGCAGACCACCTCGGTCCAGATCCAGTCGAAGAACACCTCGACCGAGATGCCAACCGAGGCGGAGCAACAGAAAGCGGAGGGGAAAACTGAAGTTTATGTTCCACCTCCTGCATACAAACCACCACTTCCATTCCCCCAGTCAAGGGCCAAAGCACATCTAGACAAGCACTTTGGTAAGTTCCTTGACTTGATGAATAAGCTGCATATTAACATTCCTTTCCTTGATGCTATTCTAGGTATGCCCGCTTATGGGAAGTTCTTAAAGGAGATCCTATCAAGGAAAAGGAAATTGGAAGACTTTGGTGAAGTTAGGATGACATCTAAATCCTCGGAGCTTATTAAGATCATGAAGGAGAAGATGCCACCTAAGTTGAGAGATCCCGGCTCATTTAGCATTCCCATTCAAGTTGGGGATGTCACTTGTGAAGCCCTTTGTGATCTAGGAGCCAGCGTGAGCATCATCCCGCTGGAGCTATGCATGAAGATCGGACTTGGAGAGCCCAAGCCGGTCAAGATTCAACTTTATATGGCGGATCGCTCCATCACCCATCCCGTGGGCATCTTGGAGGACGTTCCGGTCAAGTTAGGTAACTTCTATCTACCTATAGATTTTGTTGTACTTGACATTCCCGCAGATTATCCTGTTCCTATTATTCTCGGGAGGCCATTTCTAGCAACTTCGGGTTGCAATGTGGATTGCAAGAACGCCAAGTTGAAATTCAACATTGGTGGCGATGAGGTGGAGTTCGCACTACTTGCAGCCATGAAAGGGGAGCAGCTAACTGATGATATCTTCAACATCTACGATGAGGAAGAATCAAAAGAATTGGTGAGCATTATCCTTATTAACGATCCACTCGAACGAGTTATAAGTTTTAGTTTAATAGAGGAAGGTATATATGCTTCTTGTGATGCAGATATACGGAGCTTGAAGGCACTGGAAGAGGATCCAGGAGCTAAAACTGAGAAGCTAATCCAGGAGACGAAGATCTCCAGTTTCGGTTCCAGTTGCAGTACCTCGACCGAGGCACTTCCTGTACTGAGCGAGGCGACTGAAGAACATCTCGGTCAACGCCTCTGCGCCTCGACCGAGGTCGATGGCGAGATGATGTCAACTGAGACTTCCGAAAGTCCAGTTTCTGAATCCACTCCACTGGAAGGAGGAAGCAAGGATCCCCCTCAGAAGACACCCCCAGTCGTGGAGCTTAAACAACTCCCTAGTCACTTGAGGTATGTCTTTCTTGGGCCGGATTCCACTTATCCCGTTATTGTTAGTGCTTCCCTTTCCGAATCTGAATTGTCTAAGTTAATGCATGTCCTGAGAAAGCATCAAAAGGCTATAGATTATACCACGGACGATCTTATTGGCATTAAGCCTTCTTTCTGCATGCATAGAATTCTAATGGAAGATAATCATAAGACTTCACGGGAACCTCAAAGACGGTTAAATCCGATCATGAAAGAGGTTGTGAAGAAGGAAGTTCTTAAGTTGTTGGATGCAGGTATTATTTATCCTATCTCGGACACCAAGTGGGTTAGCCCGGTGCATGTCGTTCCGAAGAAAGGAGGGATGACCGTTGTGACAAATAAGAACAACGAGTTGATCCCAACCAGGACCGTTACGGGCTGGAGGGTTTGCATCGATTACAGGAAGCTGAACACGGCCACACGGAAGGACCATTTTCCACTTCCCTTCATCGATCAGATGCTCGAGCGGTTGGCCCAGCATTCACACTTTTGCTACTTGGACGGCTATAGTGGATTCTTCCAGATTCCTATCCATCCGGATGATCAGGAGAAGACCACTTTCACTTGTCCATGGGGGACATTTGCCTATCGGAGGATGCCATTTGGATTGTGCAATGCACCCGCTACCTTCCAGCGATGCATGATGGCTATCTTTTCCGAATACATAGAGGAGATCATGGAGGTATTTATGGATGATTTTTCTGTATATGGTTCCTCTTTTGATGATTGCCTATCTAACCTTTCTCTAGTGCTTAAAAGATGTGAAGACACTAACCTTGTTCTGAATTGGGAAAAGTGTCATTTTATGGTTAATGAAGGCATTGTACTACGACACCTCGTTTCTAATCGAGGTATTGAGGTCGATCGAGCTAAGATCGAGACTATTGAGAAACTCCCTCCTCCTTGTTTTGTTAAAGGTGTGAGGAGTTTTCTCGGGCATGCAGGTTTCTACAGGAGATTCATCAAGGACTTCTCTAAGATTTCTAAACCTCTAACTAACCTCTTGAATAAAGATGTTGTTTTTGAGTTTTCGCAGGAGTGTCTTGATGCTTTTTACAGGATTAAGGAAGCGTTGATCTCCGCTCCCATTATCCAACCTCCTGATTGGACCTTGCCCTTTGAGGTCATGTGTGACGCTAGTGATGTAGCCGTAGGAGCGGTGCTTGGACAGAAGAAGGATGGCCGGACCACCGCCATTTACTATGCTAGCAAGACGCTAGATGTAGCCCAGTGCAACTACGCTACCACCGAGAAGGAGTTGCTGGCGGTTGTATACGCTTTCGAGAAGTTTCGTTCCTACTTAGTTGGGGCGAAAGTCATTGTCTACACCGACCATGCAGCCATTCGTTACTTGTTGGCTAAAAAAGATGCCAAGCCACGCCTTATTCGATGGATTCTCTTGCTTCAAGAGTTTGACCTAGAGATCCGCGATAAGAAGGGATCCGAGAACTCCGTTGCGGATCACCTCAGCCGACTACCGGAATCTTCCCGCGAGACGGATGACCCACCCATAGACGATTCATTCCCCGATGAGCACTTACACTTGTTGGAGCGTTTGATGGATTTACTTACTTCACCCCACGATGGAGGTGAAGTATGGGGTGAGGGCACCTCCCATCACATATAGAGACGCATGATGGTCCAACTAGCGACCTTAAACCAAGCGCTTCTTGGGAGGCAACCCAAGGTATTGCTTTCTTTTTCCCGTTTTCTAGTCTAGCTTAGATAGTTTGCTTTTGCTTTGTTTTGTTTGTTTTTGGCGTCCTAGACAGATAACAGGAGACATCTAAGGAAGAAGCATAACTGGAAGTTCAGAAGTTCGAGAATTCGAGAAGACGAAGTTTGACTGAGACACCTCGGTCCAGTCGAGGCCACCTCGACCAAGTTGATTCTTGAGTAACCGAGGCGACTAGGGTTTCTGCAGAACCACCTCGGTCCGTACCACCTCGATCTAGTCGAGACCATCTCAACCGAGGTGACAGCAGTTCCAGGAACAGTATAAAAGGAAAAAAAAATTTCTGTTTTCACTTTTACCCTCTTCGACTCGACCGCGGCGCCTTCTCACCTCGCTTCCTCAGATCTTGCTCGTTTTCGAAGATTTCCGCTTCCAAACTGCGATTGAAGGGTAGAGGATCCCATTGCAAGTACAGATCTGCGAAGAAATCGAGCGAATCGACCGAAACGAGGTAAAAACAGTCGAAACCCTAACTCGTTCATTCATTTCGATTTGGGCTTTGGTTGCCCCTGAATCTGCTGAGAAAAGGCTTAAGTACCCCATAGGAAGCGATTGTAGTGATTTTTGGGGGAAAAGAACTGGATTTCTGAGATTTGAATCGCAACCTATTACGCCTCGGTCCAGTCGAACTGCATCTCGACCGAGGTGATTCTTGAGGATTGTCAACGACCGAGGTGATCTGATAGTAGCTGGAAAAAAAATGAGTTCCGAACGTCGCCTTGCCCTCAGAGATAGATCCTCACCCTCCCCTCTTTCCTCTTCTTCCCGACCTTACCGCCCGGTGATCCACGAGAGATGCCGGGTAGATTATGAGCGTATAGCTAGCCGTCCAGTGATTGCACCACGTTTCCTGGACGTGTCAGCTTTTGATTGCCTAGGGGTAGATGGAGACCTTAGGCGGATGATCACTACAGTTGGGCTGGATCAGTTTACCGAGATCCGAGCCCCAGCTTACTTGGAGCCGACCCTAGAGTTCGTTAGCTCCTTTTCCTACCTTCCCACAGAGCAGTCTGTGAAGTACCGGTTGATGAACCGGAACTTCATAGTTCCCTTAGAGGTTTGGAGAGAGATTTTCGGCTTTCCTGAGCCCACCGCCGCTGACTTCCCTTCCTGATCTGTAGCTAGGGAGTTCTGGGGGCAGATTTCCCATATTACTGAGCATGCAGATAGATGGCGCCCTAGAGATTCCAGGGAGAAGGTCATCTTCCACCTTGCCTTCAGATTAGCCCATAGCATATTCAGCGAGACACTTCTGGCGCGTACTGAGACGCCCCAGAAGATCCGATAGGGCGAGCTTTTTAGTCTTTACTGTATGGTTACAGGGGGTTTCCCAGACTTTGGCTTTATCTTGGCAGAGGACCTGCACAAGATCAAGGCCAAAGCGAAGGGAGATATCTGCTGCGGCGGTCTAGTCACCCACATAGCTGCTTTTCATGGGATGGACCTCAGTGCTTGTACGATGGTGGCGGCTCCGAAGCCGCTTGGATTGCAGGAGATGATCACTCGGAGGATTCTAGTTCCCCGAGGTCTGACCACTCCATATGTTGCTATGCCGTGGGAGCGGACTGTGCCACAGAGGATCCGCTGGTTTGCCCAGTTCACAATTTTCGATCCACATTATTGGCAGACAGCTTGGGCTCCACTGATGGAGGATCATAGGGAGGCAGCAGCTGCCCCAGCTGAGGATGAGGAGGAGGAGGCTGACGATGATGAGGACACTGTAGATGAGAGAGATGGTGGAGTCCCGATGGATACAGGGACAAATACTGCAGGGACGAGCGCACCGCCGATCATAGACTTGGATGATGATGAGGATGAGACTGAGCCTACACCTGCTGCACCACCTGCTAGATCTGCTAGGCGTCGGACACGCCATCATAGAGATTCGGAGGCTCATCGTCGGATCGACGATCTGACAGATCAGATGATAGATTCTTATGTTGCCCTTACTGTGGACATGCATGAGAGATTTGCTGCCCAGCACCGACAGATTGACAACTGGACTCATCAGATGTTAGAGGGGCAGCACTATCAGCGTAGGATGATGGAGCTACAGTTCCAGCAGACTATGGGCTATCAGTTCGACCCGACTCAGTATCCGTATGTGCCACCATCACCACCACCGGATCAGGACTATTGATGAGCTGCAGGATTTTCTTTATTATATTTTTATGCAGTTCAGCTATTTATCCGGTGAGTACTCTTGTCTCTAGACTTATATTGACCCACTGGGACAGTGTGTCCCAAGTATGGGGTGTTTGTATTTATGTGATGACTTTGATGTACTTACTTGATGACTTCGATGTACGACTTATTTGATCGGATATTTCATATTTATGCTTCAGTTGCCTTTATATGTTTATCTGATATTACATGCATATTTACAGGTTATTTGATTGAGAAAAACGTCGAAACTGGAAAAAAAAATGGTTTTAAAAAAATTTTGACCTCGACCGAGTCAGTCTTGGCTAAACGAGGCGTTTCACCTCGGTTGAACCAAGAACACCTCGACCGAGGTGGGTTAACTGAGAGTTTTCGAAAACGATTTTTGTGTTACTTATCTGGATATGATCTCAGTGAAGATCTTGTTTACTGACTGGTTTTAAATTCTTTATGTGTTTGAAAGGTTTTATAATATGTTTAAGTTGCTAAATGCTTTGTTTGAAATTATTGGCATGTTTAATACTTTGTTTTTATCCAAATTATGTTGAATTTGAAGGTTGACACCACAAGATAAGTTCTCTCACTTTCTTCCTGGAAAGACCAAGGCAATTCATTCTTCTCTCTTCTTCTTCTTGATCATGCTTAGCCCCTCATATACATTTTGCCTCCCTTTATCTATCCGGAAATTTGGAAGCAAGCAAAGTGGTGAAAGCAAGTGAAGTTAAAGTTGAGAAGTGGCTGGAAGTGAAAGTGTTAGAAAGCAATAATAGGTTTGGGGAAGTCAATCATGAAGATGAGTAACTCGGCACCATTCACATAGCCGGGTGTTTGTGTCTTGCCAAAGTCGGATTGAGCAATATTCCTAACGGGTCATGGTATGTGCATCAAGGGTTTGATGCATCTCAAGAAATTGATGATTGCTGATTTCCTAGGCTTCGGTTATTGTGCACCTCTGTCCATGCATCCCAAAAAGTAAAGTAAAAAGAAAAAGTGTGAAATAAGCAAAGCTTATTGGTGGAAGATGTTGCAAGTCAAAGTGAAAGTGAAGTTCATCCTTTTCCCGGATTCTAGCACCATATTACCTTACATATATCCCTACCCTACACGTTTCTTGACCTTTTCTTTGGGAAGCCCTTGAGACCTTGAGCTTGTTGATTGACTTAGTGGTTTAAACTGGATTATACATGATTAATTTTAATAATTATGATTTATTATGCATTCTATGATTTTATGTAAAGATGAACAACTTTCCTATATTTATAAAATGTTTTGAGCTTATTGAGTTTTTAATTCCATGAAGTATTCTCTTAGAGTGATCTATGATTGTAACACACCATAAAAATGTTTTTGAAAGACTTTTCATTGATTTTTATGACTATTAATCCATTCTATCTTGTCCTCTATATGCGGAACTTGCTTGGGGACAAGCAAGGGCTAAGTATGGGGTATTTTGATAGCATGAATTATAGTCTATATTTTGGGGTTTGTTTGGACGTTTTATTTTCAATAATCTGCATGATTGCATGTATAATATGTGATTATATTACCATTTCATCTACCTTTGCGGGAATCGAGGTCTACACCTAGTTTTGCTGTAATTGTAGGTAAAATGGCACGTTTTGCATCAAAAAGGAGCAAAAGGAGCTATGGAGTCATTGGAGCTACATTGAGGAGCATAAGGAACCATCCAGGAAGCATAGCCATGGATTAAAGATTCACTTTGGACCAGTTTTGAGAGATTTCACATTCAGTTATGACTCACCTCGGTTGACCAGAGATTCATCTCGACCGAGGTGATCCAGAGACGCCAACTCGACCGAGGCGAACACCTAGGACGCGGCGAGAATATTTTATTCTTGGCTGAGATCTTTTATCTTTGGAAGATGATCTTATATTTTTGGGCTTGGCTCCTGGAAGGAAGAAGATCTTATATTTTACCTATTTTTATGGGAGAAGATCTTTTTAAGATATATTATCTTTGGAGGGTTATTTTCCTATAAAAAGGGTTGGATTTCCACAAATCCAACATCATGCTATACCGTCGATCGGGGTTTATAGCACGCAGCAGCCATACTCCAGTTGGGAGTTTCGAAGAACCTTTTTGAAGGTTGAAGGAAGATTGAAGATCATAGCTTTTATAGCTTTTGGAGGGTTTTGTAAGATTGTCTTTGATTCCCTTCCTTGTTGTCTTGTCTTGTTGGATTTATATCCAAGGAACGCTTTTGTTGTGATATTTGATTCAGTTATTGAAGTCTTTTTCATTAAATTCTTCTTGTTCAAATATTCACCTTCTTCCCACATATTTAATACTTTCATAATGGTGATGAGTGGCTAATTTCCTTATGTGATTCTAGGGTGATTGGCTGAAGGTTGTGGGAAAAACAATGATAGAATAATCTTAGATTCCAGTAGGATCCTGAAAGTTCGAGTCTTTAACCTTAACCCTAAGCATCTCGCTCAGTCGATGAACATCTCGGCCGGGGTGGAATTTGGCTGACCGAGATGACTTATCTGATCCTAAACTGAGAGTTAAGTGTTAGAGTTTGCCAAATCCTATTCTTATTACACCTTTCCTAGTTCAAAGCAAGCTTAGGATGAGACTTACCCGGTAATTCCTAAGTTTGTGTACCAACGATCATAAGTGTAGGTAATAAAGGTTTATCCTTTATTGGGGTTTGAGTGTGCTTCCATCCCATCTTTGTGAGTTAGCCTGAGACTTACCCGGTAAAGGTTGATTCTATTCCCTTAGATGGTGTGTTAGTTTGAGGTTATAGTTCTTTATCTTAATTCCTTGAGACTTACCCGGTAATAGGAGTTAAGGTTTAGGATTAGTGAGTAGTGAGACTTACCCGGTGATCTAGTCCACTTTAGTAACACCTTCCCTTGCAAAAATCTCAGCTTTGTCCGCTTATCTTTAGATCTTGAGTTGGAACCACAACCAGACGCTTTAATCCCTAGAATTGCATGTTTGCTTTATTGACTCCTTATTCATCTTTGATTGTGTTAATTACTCTTGTGGTTAGTATTCACGAAGCTTACCGTTATTGACTTTGTTTCACCGAGTCCCTGTGATCGACCCCTGGAATTTCTTGCTTTTTACTACGATTGACCCGTACACTGCGGGTTCGCATCCTTGTTTTAAGCTTAAGTCTAGGGTTATAAATTTAAAGCTTGCACACACCGTTTGGAGCGAACATAGGTCAAAGTGGTTTGTCCTAGCATGCGGGCTCTAGCTCAAGTGAGAGGAGGTGTTGATCTTGGTATTGTCACATTAGTCTCGTTGCTTAAGTCGAGCGGGCTCACATCATCCCCTCCTTCATGGAAAGGATTCGACCCCGAATCCGCCAACTCGTTCTCCGCATCCTCGACCTCATCACCTACATAAAAAGGAGACAAATCAGAAACATTAAACACATTATGGACACCATACTTAGTGGGGAGTTCAATGCGATATGCGTTATCGTTAATCTTCTCGAGGACCCGGAAAGGACCATCCGCTCGTGGTTTGAGCTTAGATTGCCTAATAGAAGGAAAGCGATCATTCCTCAAATGGACCCACACGAGGTCTCTCTCCATGAAGAGCATTTCCCGGCGCCCTCTGTTCGCTTAGGTTGACATATTGCTCGGTACGTTTTTCTAATTGAATTCGGACTCGCTCATGCAAACCTTTCACAAACTCAGATCTAGATTGCCCATCCACATCAACGGGTTGCGGAGCCGGTTGAGGAGTCAAATCCAGCTGAATAAGAGGATTCTTGCCATAAACAATTTCAAAAGGGGACTTCTTGGTCGCCGAATGAATAGCCCGGTTATATGCAAACTCCACAAAGGGCAAACAATCCTCCCACCTGCACAAGTTAGTATCCATCATAGTACGAAGTAAAGTGCCAAGAGTCTGGTTTACTACCTCAATTTGTCCATCCGTTTGGGGATGACAAGAAGTCAAAAAACACAACTTCGTCCCCATCTTGGCCCAAAGTGTCTTCCAAAAATAAATAAGGAACTTAGAGTCTCGGTCCGACACAATTGACAAAGGTATCCTATGCAGCTTAACAATATGCTCAAAGAAAAGGTTAGCCACATTTGACGCATCATCAGATTTACTACAAGCAATAAAATGCGCCATCTTAGAAAACCTATCAACAACTACAAAAATGGAATCATGTCCTCTAGTAGAACGAGGTAATCCTAGGACAAAATCCATGGAAATGTCTTCCCAAGGAGAGCTAGCAATAGGCAAGGGTAAGTATAATCCATGTGGGATAGCCTTAGACTTAGCCTTACGACAAGGTACACAACTAGCACAACATCTCTCTACATCACTTCTCATCTTAGGCCAATAAAAGTGTTCCCTCAATGTGCCTAAAGTCTTAGTAACCCCAAAATGACCCATAAATCTCCCTCCATGGGCCTCTAAAATAATCAAAGTTCTCAAAGAACAAGTAGGCAAACATAACCTAGAAGCTCTAAACAAATATCCATCATGAATGTAATAACTACTAGCATGAGAGTCACTACTAGAGTGCAAACAAAGGGCAAAAATGTCCCTGAACTCAACATGAAGAGCATATAAATCACGAATCAATCCAAAACCCAAAACGTATGCATCTAAGGAAGATAGAAGTGTGTACGTACGAGATAATGCATCAGCTACGATGTTGTCCTTTCCCTTCTTGTAGCGCACAACATATAGAAAAGCCTCAATATATTCCACCCATCGTGCATGGTATTTGTTCAACTTGGCTTGTCCTCTCAAATACTTCAACGACTCGTGATCAAAATGTATAACAAATTCACGAGGTAGAAGATAGTGCTCCCAAACCTGGAGGACCCGAACCAAGGCATATAACTCCTTGTCGTATGTAGGGTAGTTCAAGGCGGCTCCTCCCAGTTTCTCGCTAAAGTAGGCCACGGGGCGTCCCTCCTGCATCAAAACTCCTCCAATCCCGATTCCCGAAGAGTCACACTCTATCTCGAAAGTTTTCGAGAAGTCTAGAAGCACAAGAACGGGGGCATGGGTCAGCCGCTCTCTAAGTATCATAAAGGACTCCTCTTGACCGGATCCCCACTCAAATCGCACGCCCTTCTTGGTCAACTCGGTGAGGGGAGCGGCAATGGTGCTAAAGTCCCGAACGAACCTCCTATAGAACCCGAAAAGTCCAAGGAAACCCCGTATGTAAGACCGTTGTCAGACGTGGCCGTTCTGATATTGCCTTGGTCTTCTCTTCGTCCACTCACAAGCCTTCCTTTCCTACCACAAAACCCAAAAAAACCACAGATTCCGAGCAAAAATGGCATTTCTTAAAGTTTAAAAACAAATGTTGTTCTTTAAGCAAAAGAAATACACTTCTCAAATGTTCAACATGCTCATCCATCGTCCGACTATAAACTAAGATGTCATCAAAATACACCACAACAAATTTACCTTAGAAATCACATAGGACATGGTTCATTAGGCGCATAAACGTACTAGGTGCATTCGTTAATCCAAAAGGCATTACAAGCCCCTCATATAATCCATACTTAGTTTTGAAAGTTGTTTTCCATTCATCACCCTTATGCATCCTAATCTGATGATATCCACTTCTAAGGTCTATTTTAGAGAAAAGAGTAACACCGTGAAGTTCATCTAACATATCAACAAGACGAGGAATAGGATGTCGGTACCTTATAGTTATTTGGTTGATGGAACGGCAGTCGACGCACATCCTCCAACTCTCATCTTTCTTGGGTACCAATAGCACAGGAACGGCACATGAACTCAAGCTCTCCCGAATGTATCCCTTACTCAAAAGATCCTCCACTTGAGCTTGTAGCTCCTTTGTTTCCACTATTTAGCTCGATATACAGGCCGATTTGGGATGGTTGATCCGGGTATGAAGTCAATCTGATGTTCTATGCCTCGGATAGGGGGTAGTCCCGGGGAATTCTCTTCGGGCATAATCTCCTTGAACTCCTCAAGTAGTCCTGAAATACAAGAAGGCAAAGACAAATCATTAGCTTCCATAGTAGATAAAGCTGTTACACAAACAAGAAGGAAGCAAATATCCCCCCTTTGTAGGGCTCGACGGGCGTCGTGTAGCCGTGCGGTGAGTAGGGTCTTGGGGTCGGATGCTGTTTCAAGAACCATCTTAGTCTTTCCCTTTGTCCTTGCGGCCTCAACGTTCTGCAACTTCTTCCTTTCTCTACACATGTGGTCTTCCATGATCTCGGATGGGCTGAGAGGCATGAGTTTTACTTTCTTCCCGGCCATGGCGAAGAAGTATATGTTGGTGTAACTATCATGAAACACCCTTCGGTCAAACTGCCATGGTCTCCCAAGTAAGAGATGGCAAGTTGTGATTGGAAGCACGTCACAAAAAACATCGTCTTGGCATGGTCCAATGGCAAAGTGAACAAAACATTGCTCCTTGACTTGAAAGGGAGCGTTGGTGTTGAGCCACTGGAGCGAATAAGGTTGTGAGTACGCCTTGATTTTGAGTCCTAGGTGTGTAACGACCTCCTAACTAACAATGTTATAGCAAGACCCACTATCAATAATAACAGTAAACAATTGTCCCGAAATTAAACAACTAGTGTTAAAGAGATTCTCCCTTTGTGAGACATCGGGAACGAGTTCGCTTGCTTGTAGGGCCTTTTTTGAGACAAGGCAGAAATCTCCCACAGGAGCACGAGCTTCAACTTCAACACCTTCTATGTTTGGAGCTACTGTTTCATAGTCATCTTCGGATTCATGATTCTCGGTGACCTCTTCCCCAAATGTATTCAATAAAACCTTACGGGGATTAGGGCACTCCCAGGCATAATGACCATGCTCATAACACTTGTAGCACTTCACTTCTCTAGTCCGGCTCGTTTCTGGTGTTGTTGGGATATTTGGAAGAGGGGCACTAGGGTTAGAGGCGGAGGTGGCATTGGGAGCTACTGTTGGGGATGAACCGGTTATGTGGGTAGAATGATTATTTCGAGAGGGTTCAGTGGATTCATGACTTGTCCCTCTTCTTGTTGATCCGGATGCCTTATGTTTTTGGATGACATTATAGGCGTGGGTAGCATGGTGAAGGGCATTAGTTAGGCTTGTGTGTCGGAGTTGTTCAACTATTTCGAACACATCGGGGTTAAGCCTAGATAGGAATTTGGCTAGGATATAGTCGTCGGGTTGTCGGGTTCCCGATCTCTGAAGGAGAGTTTTCAACTCTTTGTGGTACTCGTCTGGAGTTCGGTTACCTTGACGTAGCCTTTCAAGTTTGATCAACAATTGTTGCTTGTAATCCGAAGGTATGAACCGAGCACGCATCCTTCTACGGAGTTCAAACCAAGTGTTGATGTGTGGCTGTTGATGTGCCTCCACATATTCCAATTCTTCCTGCCACCAAGTTAGAGCAAAATCAACAAAATGAATAGTAGCAGCTTCAATCTTTTCATACTCATTAAAATCATATAACGGAAGACTTGTTCAGCCTTAGTCTTCTACTCAATGTAGGTCTCAGCTTCTGCAATTCCGGTGAAGTTTGGAACATCCACTTTTGATCCATGGTAACGCCTCCTATTGCGGTGACCATGATTTTCTTCATCGTCCGAGTCATCGTGTCGAGAAGCTTGACTATGGTCCCGGTTTCTGTTCCGGTCTCTATCTCGGTTTCTATCTTAGTTTCTGCTTGCATGGCTATTCACACTCATACTCCGATCCCGGCCTCTACGAGGTGGTCCCTGGTTACTACCTCCTTGACTTTGTTCAGGTGGGGTGGGAGGAAGTCGTCTTAGAAGCTCCGCTAGTTGGGCTTCAAGACGGTCAATACGTGGGTCGGCTTGGTTGATCTCATTACCATTGATGGATGACATCCTGTGTTTTGGGCTACAAAACAAACAAAGAAACAAATAAAACCAAGTGTCCAAAGGTATAACAAAACCAAGTGTTCAATGGCAAAACCGAAAGTAATAAAAATGCCGATTTCGTGACCGAAACGGTGTCGGATGGCTTAAAAAGCCTTTAGGTCACGGAAAAGAGGTGAGTTGGGCTCGGAGGCCCGTTTCCCTTCTCGGAAAGGTATAACAATTGGAACTCTGAGTTCGGACGCCTTTTTTCCGCAAAACCACAAAACCGGCTGTTTTTCACCTTTTCTAGTTTCTTCGCCTATCACACAAAACAAACTAAAAGGGAAAAGGTTAGCAACAAAAACGTTCTCTCTCTCTCCTCTCTCAAGTGTATTTCTCCTCACACTCACTCAAGTGTTTGATAGTGTTTGGATTCACACAACTCCTCTTTTCCTATGCTTCGAGGCAAAGCTCTCACTCACCTTTTCCAATGTACTAGGCAATGCCCTCCACTCAAATATTTCACTTGGTAACAAAATTCCGCAAGATTTCCAAGATAGTTCACAAGGTAAACAAAGTATTCCAAGATACAATATAACTTCAGAAAAGCAAACACATAGGGCAACAAAGGCAACAACAAATACGAGCCTTCCGACGAGTATTTACTTAGTCCCTAACAAGTAGTTAGTTAAAGCAATAACAAGCGTTTTTCCCCAAAAACGTGCGGGTTGTGTTTTGGCTGGCTAGAACACTCAAGAACAACTTGATAACAATTTCAATAACACTCTCAAGGACAACTTTTTGATAATAATTTCAACGATATCACTCAAACAACTTTTCTTTTCTTTTGTTTTCTTTTCTATTGCTTTCTTCTTCTTTTTTTTTTTTTGACTTTACTGGATGATATAAAATATGTGCTGCATGTTTTTATTTTTTTTTTTAATAAAAGGTCAACAAGATCTCTCTCTAAAAACTCACAAGAAAGAAGATTGCAAGTACCAAAATTTTGGGGAACTACTCAAAATTGCAAAAAGTAAAAACAAGTTAGGTAAGCAATTCGTCTCCCGAAAGCTTGAGGAACCGCCGGTGTTGTTCCTCCGACTACTTCTTTTGTGTATTTTCGATTTATATGGGATATGCCAAGCAAGGAATCGTCCAGCATCGCACCTTGGATCTCCTTGGCTCGAGATCTTCTTTCCTCGGAATCTCACTTCGGAAATTGGATCTCCTTTGTCCTCCTAGCCTCACACCGTAAGGACACCACTCGGCCTCTCACCTTGTGGGTTTCGAAACTTTGACCTCTCACCCTAGTCTGTAGGTTTGTTTTTCTCAAAGTGAAAACACAACTTTTGATTGACTCAACTCTATAATATGATTCAAAACGTGTGTGGGAGAAGGCCTTATATGGGCTGAAAATTCAGCACCAACTCCCCACAATAATAGCTTACAAGTAGTTCAAGAGTTGTGATATTGAATAAAGGCAAACCTAGGGTCTTTCAACCAACAACTTCAAGCAATAAATGGCCTAAAACCCATTAATATGGCCGGCCAATTAGAGCTCCAAGGGTCCAAAAACGTGGCTGAAAAGAATCCTAACTAATGTGGTTTTAATCCCTTGAAATAAAGTCAAGCACGACCACATAAAATAAAAAGGTTACATCTAAGGTTTAAAGTGATCCGGCATCCTCAATCGCCTCAAGTATGTTCACCAAGTGATAGTCATGGACGTTCTCAAATGTTGGAGCTCCGAAAGGGTGGTAGGTCAAAGTGGTTTGGCCTAGCATGCGGGCTCTAGCTTGAGTGAGAGGTGGTGTTGATCTTGGTGCTGTCACATTAGTCTCGTTGCTTAAGTCTAGCGGACTCACATCAGTGTGCCTCGGGATCTCTACGTCTGCGGGATCTACGCTGAGGTGGTGGTGGTAGTATTGCCTCCTCTTTTGTCGCCTTGTCATCAAGGTTGACAACTGGTATACTAGGACCGCCGGTATCAGTACCGGTCTCCATGGCAGCTCCTCCATCAAAGTCATCCTCATCATCAGCGGCAGCATCTCTGGCATCCTGCATGTAAGGAAGCAAGGCAGCAGACCAATACTGACGGTCAAAGATATAAAACTAAGACGACCATAGAATGCCCTGTGGGGCCGTCGTCTCCCATGGCATAGCGACATATGGTGTGCAAAGACCACGAGGGACGAGAATACGCCTTGTGATCATCTCCTAAAGTCCCAGCGGCGTCGCAACCACGACCACTGTACATGTAGACATATCTAAACCCATGGCAGTAGCAATATGGGTCACAAAACCTCCACACCAGATTTCTCCCTTGGACTTGCCCTTTATCCTAGGGAAGTCCTCAGCCAGCATCCCACCAATGTCAGGCACTCCCCCTGTAACCATGCAAAACATGCTCAGAAGCTCCCCCTGTCTGATCTTCTGGGGCGTCTCAGTATGCGCCAGAAGAGTCTCGCTGAATATCCACTGAGCTATGCGGAAAACGAGGTGGAAGATGATGCGCTCTCTAGAATCTCTAGGTCTCCACTTGTCATTGTGCTCCACCACATGGGCTATCTCGTCCCAGAAATCTCGAGCTACGGCTCAGAAAGGAAAATTAGTAACGGTAGGGGTAGGGAAGCCAAAAATCTCTCTGAACTAGTCCATTGGCACAATATAGTTCCGGTTCAGCAACCGGTACTTGATGTTGTTGCGTTCCGGCACGTGAGTAACAGAACTCACAAACTTCATGGTCGGCTCTAAGTAGGCCGGCACTCGTACCTCCACAAACTCCTCCAGCCTCACCATCGATATCATCTTCCTCAAGTCGTCCGTCACATGGAGGCACTCGAAGGAAGCAATGTCTAGAAAATGCGGGGCAATAATAGGACGCCCGCAAATCCTATCAAAATCAACCTGGTGACGCTCATGGATCACCAGGATCGTAGGATGAGATGCAGAAGAAGGAGAAGAACTACTAGGTCTATCTCTCAAGACCAACTGGTGATCAGATCTACTACTCATGATACCTGACAGATGAACACCTCGATTGCTTTGACAATCACCTCGGCCGAGACACAGCCGACTGGACCGAGGCGAAGGGATGTTCGATCGAACTCCCTGATTTTCAAGTTATTTTCCCCCAATCACTACCAATTGCTTCCTAAGGGGTACTTATATCTTTTTCAGCAAGAAATTGTGGCAACGAAAGCCATATCTGTCCTAAATCAGTAAAGGAAAAAGAGTTAGGGTTTGGAAAAAATACCCAAATTCTGTAGATTCGGAGCATTTTTCTCGTTGTTTGATGCTTGAAATCCGATCCTCTTGCTTCCTCCGGTGTAATTGAAGCAAAAATCACAAGAAACGAGTAAGATTTGAAGATTTAAGGGAAAGGCACCGCCACGGTCGAGGTTGAGCGTAGGAGGGACAATGAGGAGAGAGAAAACCGTCTCGCCTTTTATACCCCTCGCTGAATTTGATTTTACCTCGGTCGAGGTGGTCCCGACCGGACCGAGGTGTCTGACTGGATGTCAGACCTAGTCGTATCGGTTGCCCCAAGAACATCTCGGTCGAGGTGCTGTGACAGCAACCGAGATGTGTCTCAGTCAAACTCCATCTTCTCAATTTCTCGAACTTTTGTCCTTCTAGTGTAGCTCTTGAGCCGTAATCCTTCCATAGAAAGTACTTGGTTTTTGTCTAGAGGACGCTAAAAACAAAGCAAAGCAAACTATCTAAAACTAAGCTAGAAAAAGGCAAAAGAAAGCAATACATTGGGTTGCCTCCCAAGAAGCACTTGATTTAAGGCCGCTAGCTAGACCGTGCATCATCTCTAGGCATGCTGGAAGGTGTCCTCACCCCATACTTCACCTTCATCATGGGGTGAGATAAAGAAGTCTATCCAACGTTATAACAAATGCAAGTGCTCATCGGGGAATGAATCATTTGTAGGTAGGTCATCCTTCTCAAGCGAGGAGGGAGGTAGCCGGCTTAGGTGATCCACAACAGAATTTTCGGATCCCTTCTTATCGCGAATCTCTAGGTCAAACTCTTGAAGCAAGAGAATCTAACGGATAAGGCGCAGCTTCGCATCTTTCTTTGCGAGCAATTAACGGATGGCTGCATGGTCGGTGTAAACAATAACTTTCGCCGCCACCAAGTGTTAGCATGAAATATGGCGATATTCTAGGCACTTATTTTGGTTGATTTTCACTCATAATTGTGTTCATGGATAAGGTTTTGGAGCAATTGTTAGCTTGTTCATCTATATTTTCGATATAGAGGTCTACACTAGCTTTGTGTTGATTGTAGGTGAATAAGAGCTGGAATCGGATCATTTGATGGAGAAAAGGGAGTGATCGATCATGTTCGAGGATTAGGAGATACATCAAGGAAGCTAAGGAATGATCTAGGATGAAGAATGACACGAGACAAAGGCAACAACAGGCATTATACACCTCTACGCTTTGAATTACGGTCATGGAGAACTTGATTTGAAAACCACGCCCGAAACCACGGCCGTGGACTTAGCATTATGAACGTGGACTTGAGTCTGGAGCACTCCAGTAAGTTACACGGTCTAAATTACGGTCGTGGAAAGAAATTGTCACCGTAACCTGTTTCCACGCTCTAAACCACGGTCGTGGAAGTGGATGAGACCGTGATTTAGGCGATCTTTTGACGTGTCATTATTTGCCACATCATCTACGTATTGGGCCTAGACGGTAACTTTTACTCGTCTTATAAAAAGGCTGGAAAAGAGAGTTTCGAGGACGGCTGCTTACCCTTGTTTTCAGCACTTGCTTAGGGTTGATCGAGACCACGAGAGTTGCGGAAGCGCCGGCAATTTGGAGATTCGAAGATTGCTTGTGGTGGAAGTTTAACCCTTTTTCTTAGGTTTTGATATTGAAGACGGATTGACATCCCGTTCTTCGTGTTTGCCTGAGATCGTTGTGAGGTTTTGTGTTATATATTCTGAATCCATTAATATTGCTTCTTGTGTTTCGTATTTGAGAATTGGTTTTGAGTTTTATTCGAGTTTTTGAGGGTTTTCATCTTGCATTCTTCTTAATTTGAATATTGATATCATGACAATGGTTATGGGCTAAAACCCTTTAGCAATTCTAAGGTGAGGGTTGATAGTTGTGGCTTAGATGATGATAGATCGATCGTAAACAGATTGGACCCTAAGAGTGTGAGAAACATCGTCGACACCCTAAATCACGGCCTGTTCTTAGGTTTCCACGGCCGTGGTTCTCAAGATCTGCCCGTGATTTAACCCAGTTTACGATTAGCTTTAACCTAGCCTTGGCTTGCCTTTCCTAGGTAGTAGTGAGACTCAAGATCCTCTATTTCGGTTTCGAGTGTCACAACCTTAACCGTTAGAGTTTATCTTCATCCTTGGGTTACAAGTTTGGGTATTTGAGATCGATTCTAGTCCATAGATCCTTTCTATACTACAGCCTCAACAACCTTTATAGAGAGTGTCTTTGGGTTAGACATATAGGGTTTTGGAACTTCACCGTACATTACCTTACTTTAGTATACCTTTGCATTTCTCAACTCTATCCTTATATGCATAGTATATCTTGAATCGATTGCCACAATTTGACATCCGGATCTGTAGGGTTGCTGTTTTTTCAATATTTGCAAAGCTTATTACATTTACTTGCTTGACGATTTGTGAACTGAATTTGTTCCCCCCAAATCCCTGAGTTCGACACTCTGGAATTCTTGCTTTACTACGCCGATCCGTACACTGCGAGTTCGCTTGCTTTTATTCTAGTTTTATAAATTTAAGACTTGATTGAACGCACGTTTTAGGGCGAACAAGTTTTTGGCGCCGTTGCCGGGGATTTGGTTTAGGCTGAATTCGGTTATCGGTTGTCGAGCTTGGGAGCTTTGCTCTTGTTATTTGATATCACTTTTGAGTGATATTTGCAGATTCTCTTAGATATATGCGCAGGTCTAGATCCAACAAAGACCTCATACCTCTTGACCCGGAACTTGAAAAGACTTTGAGGAAGAAGCTCGAAGAAAGAAAGATGGCTGAAAATAAAGAAAGGAATATCCAAGCGGAATTGGACGAGTCTCAAGCTCAATTTAGGTTGAGTGAGAAGACTCGAATGGAAGAGGCGGAGCGTCATCGATTCGAAATTAATGAGCTCAAAGCTATGATGCTGGAAATAAGGTTGGAGATGAATGACTCCAAGACAAAGAAGAAGAAAGCTACACCAACTAGATCCATCAAAGCGGTATCATCCTATGAGGAAGATGATGATGATATGCCACCGCTAGAGGAGATTGATCCATTCATACGTCCAGTCCGGAATGATCCAAGACCGGCCGCCAATCCTCGTATCCCAGCTGGGGGTGCGAGAGCCGCTCGTGTAGGCGAAGAACCACGAACGCTTGGCCAAAGGATGGATCCGATTCAACAACCGCGCCGCCTAGGCGTGAACTTTGAAGCTGAAGATATCCAGGAATTCAGCTTTAGTCCGCAAGTGATCACTATGGTTCGCCAAAATCAATTTGGCGGAACAAGTGCTGAATCTCCACATCAACACTTGCAGAATTTCGAGATTCTCATGGAAACGATGAAGCCGAAGAAGACCACTACCAACAACTACAAGATTAAGCCATTTTTCTTCTCTTGGAAGGACAAGGCTCTAGCATGGTATCAAGCTCTTCCAAATGGAAAACTTAATACGTGTGAGGATCTATCTTCGGAGTTTCTAACTAAGTTCTTTCCGCCATCCAAGATTGCGGAATTGAGAGGTAAGATTAATGCATTTCTTATGAAGCCTAATGAAAGTTTGTTTCAATCTTGGGAAAGGTTTCAGGATTTGCTATTGGATTGCCCACACCATGGCATTTCAAGAATTGAATTATTGGAGATATACTATAAGGGGCTGGATGTGGAAACACAATTCAAGTTCCAATCCCTTTCATGTGGTACGTTCATGGACATGAGGGAGGATGACGCTTGGGACTTTATTGAGAAGCAAGCCCAAGTCATTGAGAAATATTCCCACCGGAAGGTGGAATCTAACCGAGTAGAGCAAGGACCGAAGCTAACACAAGCTGCGCAAACTCAAATCTCCTCCCTCAACACCGAAATCAAGGATTAAAGGAGGTGATTAGGGCTGGCCTTCAAAAGCCAAAGGAGCAAGGTGTTGGTTACTTAGGAAACAACAATTGTCAAGAAAATGAAGGAACCAACCGGAACAACAACAACAACCGGAACAATTGGAACAACAACAACCGGAATAACAATTGGAACAATAACAACCGGAATTCGAATGGCAATTGACGTCCTAACCAACAACAAAAATTTCGGTAATTCTTATTCCAATTCGGGAAATTCACTAACATCACCATCTTCTTCTTCCATCCCTTTGAAAAGTCAGGGGCAAGGATCTAATAGCTCAAGCCGATAGGGAAAGGAGAAACCCGATCCCATGTTGGAAACAATCTTTGGAAAGCTTCAAGCATTGGAGAACCACGTTATTAAGGTTGATAAAGCTCAAAAGGCTTTAGAAAGCCAACTATTCAGCAAGGCCGAGGAAGTTCATAGAGATCAAGGAAAACTTCCCGGAAAGACGGAAGACAACCCAAAAGGAAGGGTGATGGTTATCACAACTAGGAGCGGAGTAACTACAACCGATCCGCAGCATAAATTTGTTGAAGTTCCCGTCGAAAAAGAGAAGGAAAAGGGAAAAGAGAAGGAAGACATCTATATTCCTCCTCCAACTTACAAACCTCCCCTACCATTCCCGCAATCTATAGCGAGAGCGCGTCTAGACAAGTAGTTCGGTAAGTTCATTGAACTCATGAGCAAACTGCACATTAACATACCTTTCATTGATGCAATTGTAGGTATGCCCGCTTACGGGAAGTTCTTAAAGGAGATCCTCTCTAACAAGAGGAAGCTAGAAGACTTTGGAGAAGTCAAGATGAGTTCGGAATCATCGAATCTCATCAAAACAATGAAGGAGAAGATGCCCCCAAAGCTGAAGGATCCGGGGTCATTTTGCATTCCAATCGGAATGGGAGATGTCACATATGACGCTTTATGTGACTTGGGAGCAAGCGTTAGCATCATTCCGCTTGCTTTATGTAGGAAGATCGGTTTAGGTGAACCTAAACCGGTGAAGATGACGTTATACATGGCGGATCGATCCATAACTCGTCCCGTCGGTATCATCAAAGACATCCCGGTCAAGCTTGGTAAGTTCTATGTTCCTATAGACTTCGTTGTACTTGACATTCCTGTAGATTGTCCAGTCCCGATCATACTCGGAAGACCCTTTTCTGGCAACATCCGGCTGCATGGTGGATTGCAAGAATACTAGACTTGCCTTCGACATTGGAGAAGAGAAGGTTGAATTTGTTCTCTCAACTTTGGTGAAAGAGCCAGCTCTTGGAGAGGACATGTTCGATATCTATGACGAGGAGGCATCTAGAGAGGAAGTAAGCTCGATTCTATTCAAGGACCCATTGCAAAAGGTTATCACCATGAGCATCATGGAGAAAGGAGAAGAAGAGGATTGCAATGATGAGATTGAAGCCTTGGAGGAGCTACAAGAAGTCCATGAAGAAGAGTTTGAAAAACTCTACGATGGGTCAGAAAACGTGAGGAATCACGGTCAGTGGTTTCACCCATGATGACCGTAATCAGCTATTCAGAGAGCTCCAGTAAGTTACACGGCCAAAACCACGGCCGTGGAACTACCAGAGGTGCCGTAATTGACTTCCACGCCCTAAACCACGGCCGTGGAAGTAACAGAGGTGCCGTAATTTCAGGAAATTCTGAGAACAATTACGTTCTTTCCACCAATTCTCTTGAGCCTTCTTCAACAACTCCCACATTCTTAGAGACTTCTAAGGAGGCATTGGACACTCCTCAAGAGCCATTAGAGACTCCAATGGTGATGGAATTGAAGCCACTTCCCACACATCTTCGGTATGCATTCTTAGGAACTAATTCTACTTTTCCGGTAATTGTTAGTTCCGATTTAAGCGAAGATGAACATGATAAGTTGATAGCCATTTTAAAGAAACATAATAAGGCTTTAGGTTACACTATAGAGGATCTTGTAGGAATTAAACCATCACTATGCATGCACAAGATTCTAATGGAGGAAGATTTTAAGCCTTCACGACAAACTCAAAGGCGGTTAAATCCGACCATGAAGGAGGTTGTCAAGAAGGAGATTCTTAAGCTACTTGATGCAGGTATTATCTACCCTATCTCCGATAGTAAGTGGGTGAGCCCGTACAAGTTGTCCCGAAGAAAGGAGGAATGACAGTCATCACCAACAAAAACAATGAGCTCATTCCTACAAGAACCGTGACGGGATGGAGGATGTGCATAGACTATCGCAAGCTGAACAACGCGACGAGGAAGGATCACTTCCCACTACCATTCATCGACCAAATGCTTGAGAGGTTAGCACAACACTAATACTTTTGTTATCTTGACGGTTATAGTGGTTTCTTTCAGATTCCGATCTATCCGGACGATCAAGAGAAGACCACATTCACGTGCCCGTGGGGTACGTTCGCTTATAGGAGAATGTCGTTCGGGCTTTGCAACGCCCCAGCCACCTTCCAAAGATGCATGATGGCTATCTTCTCGGAGTACATAGAGCAGATTATGGAGGTTTTCATGGACGATTTTTCAATTTATGGTTCCTCTTTTGATAATTTTCTTTCTAACCTTTCTCTTGTGCTACAAAGGTGTGAAGACACTAACCAAGTTCTTAATTGGGAGAAGTGTCAATTCATGGTGAAGGAAGGCATTGTACTCGGACACTTGATCTCTAGTAGAGGGATTGAGGTAGACAGGACTAAGATTGAGACCATAGAAAGGCTACCTCCTCCATCTTCGGTGAAGGGGATAAGAAGCTTCCTAGGACATACTGGATTTTATAGACGTTTCATCAAAGACTTTTCTAAGATATCAAAACCGCTTACTAATCTATTGATGAAAGATGCAGTTTTTGATTTCTCGCATGATTGTTTAGATGCATTCTACAAGATCCGTGAAGCTCTAATCTCAGCCCCGATCATCCAGCCTCCAGATTGGAATCTCCCGTTCGAGGTTATGTGCGATGCAAGTGACATAGCTGTTGGAGTGGTGCTAGGAAAAAAGAAGGAAGGCCGCACACACGCCATCTATTATGCTAGCAAGACGCTAGATGAAGCGCAGATCAACTACGCCACTACGGGAAAGGAATTTTTGGCTGTTGTATATGCATTTGAGAAATTTCGTTCTTATCTTGTAGGAGAGAAGGTGATTGTGTACACAGACCACTCGGCGATTCGGTATTTGCTTGCCAAGAAGGATGCAAAACCGAGAGTGATTAGATGGATTCTTCTCCTACAAGAATTCGATCTTGAGATCCGCGACAAGAAAGGTTCGGAAAATCCTGTTGCGGATCACCTAAATCGTCTACCACACCTAGAAGACGACGACCTACCTATAGATGACTCCTTTCCGGACGAGCATTTACACATCATAGAGGAGTGCATCGACAAGATAACTAGAGGTAACGAACAATGGTTTGCTGATTTTGTTAACTATTTAGTTTGTCAGGAAATACCTCCCGGACTATCCTACGCACAAAGAAAGAAGTTCTTTAAGGATGTCCGGCAATACTTTTGGAACGAACCTCTACTCTTCAAGAGAGGTCCAGACGGCATCATTCGAAGATGTGTGCCGGAAGACGAGATGCAAAGCGTCATCCGTCATTGTCATTCACTACCTTGTGGAGGACACGCTAGTTCCAACAAAACTAGCGCTAAGGTATTGTATTCCGGTTTCTTTTGGCCTACTTTATTTAAGGATGTGTAAACCTTTGTTTCCTACTGCAATGCTTGTCAAAGAACAGGAAACATATCTAGGAAGAACGAGATGCCTCTTAACAACATTCAAGAGGTAGAGATCTTCGACGTTTGGGGAGTCGAGTTCATGGGACCATTCCCATCATCTTGCATGAATCAATACATACTCCTAGCTGTGGATTATGTTTCGAGATGGGTTGAAGCCATATCCTCTCCATCTAATGATGCCGCGGTTGTCATAAATTTCTTTAATAGAACTATTTTCCCAAGGTTTGGGACACCGCAGACCATTATTAGTGACGGAGGTTCACACTTCATAGCCCGACGATTCAAAGCTCTACTAGCTAAGTATGGGGTGACTCACAAGATCGCCACTCCTTATCATCCACAAACGAGTGGAAAAGTGGAGATTTCAAATAGAGAAATCAAGGGCATCCTAGAGAAAACAGTTTCGAAGACAAGGATTGGTCTTTGAAGCTAGATTATGCATTGTGGGCTTACCGGACTGCGTACAAGACTCCCATAGGAACAACACCATACAACCTTGTGTATGGGAAGTCTTGTCAATTGCCGGTGGAGCTGGAACACAACGCTTATTGGGCGGTAAAGTGGTTGAACTTCAACATGAAGGAAGCGGGCAAGAAGCGCCTCATGGACCTTAACGAGCTTGAAGAACTCCGCTTAAACGCTTATGAGAACACCAAGATCTACAAGGAGAGAGCGAAGCGTTGGCATGATAAGCATATCATTCCAAAGGACCTTAAAGAAGGAGATCAAGTTCTCCTCTTCAATTCGAGACTTCAGCTCTTTCCAGGTAAGCTTAAATCTCGTTGGACCAGACCTTATCTAATCAAACATGTTTTTCCCCATGGCGCAGTTGAAGTATGGGGTGAAAAGAGCGGAAGTTTCAAGGTGAACGGTCAACGACTCAAGAAGTATTCACTAGAGCTCCAAGCTAAGGAGTTCGCGCCTACCGCACTCGAACAGACGCAAGTACGGTCTAGCTACGGACCTTAAACAAGCGCTTCTTGGGAGGCAACCCAAGCTATTGCACATACACTTTTGTTTTTCAATTCTTAGATTAGATTAGTTTAGTCGTTTTTGCTTTGTTTTGTCCTCGATACCTCCCGGTATGTCGTGTTTTTGGATGCAGGAACTAGGAATGAGCAATGGAAAGAAGAAAAGGTTGGAAGGAATTGACGAAACTTGGGTTTTGGCACAATACAGAGAGTTCCACGCCCTAAACCACAGTCGTGGAAGCTACAGTGACCGTAATTCTTCCAAAACCTGAGAAAAAGCACCAAAACCACGGGTCCGTACAGTTCCACGGCCGTGGAACACCCTAGTGACCGTGATTTTCCATAATTTTTACGGCCACTATATAAACCACCTTCCTTCACAAAAACACCACAATTCTTCCATTCCACGCCCTATTCCACGACCCAAAACGCCGAAACCAATCCCTTTCTCACAAATCTTCATTCGGAGTCCGATTCGAACGATTCTTGAGCCTAAAGTGAAGCATTTTCGATCATCTACAAGATTCAATCAACAATTGAAGTGAATAATTCCTGCACAAGAAGGAATTTGGATTTTAAAATTCCAAAACCTAGGTTTTTCTCCTCTTCTCTACTTTGTCGATTTTGGTTCAATTCTCTCAAGATTTTTAGGATAACTGATTGGAATTGGAAATGGAATTAGTCTAGGAATGTGTCTGCTGAATTTGGTGTGATTTGGTTTAGATTTGAGGAAAACAGAACAAACCACGGTCTCTGGGCGTTCCACGGCCGTGGAAAATTTAGAACATGCCGTGATTTTCACAGTTTTGACAAAATGTTTACGAGAAGATCTAGAAGGAATAAGAAAAGGAAAGATGATAGTTCTTCCCCCTCCCAAGCTCCTCCTAGTGAACCACCATCACCACCACCTCCTAGAATTCCAACCATCCATGAGGATTACCTCGATGCCTTGGAAAGGATCGAGAAGAGACCGGTCATAGGACCAAGGTACTTAGTACTTGAGGAGCTTGAGCCGCTGAATGTAGTGGGCGATTTGACATGGCTCTTGGATAGAGCCGGTTTGATTATCTTCTCCGCTATTAGAGAAGATGCTTACGAGGAGATCACTAGGGAGTTTGTCACTTCCTTTGAGCATAGCGTCATCGATAGGACGGTTTCTTTTAGGTTGATAGAGGAGAACTATGAGTTCTCGATCTTGCAGTTTGGATCCTTCTTTGGGTTCCAAGAGACCTTCAATGGTCGGTTTCCTAGCGGAATACACGCTAAGGACTTTTGGAGTGAGATAGCGATGATATAGGCTAGTGAGGATCGTTGGCAACCGGCCGACACCAAGGCTAAGCTCATCTACCACTTAGCTTTGAAGATAGCTCATAGGGTCCTTTCCGAGTGCCTTTTCCCTAGGACTGAGACCCCTCAAAAGATTAAGACCGATAAGCTTTTACTCCTCTACTTTATACTTTATGGTAGACCCGCCGATTATGCTACCCTCTTAGCCTCCACCATGAGTAAATTGAAGAATAAGAGATCTGGTAACATTGGATATGGTGGTATGGTTACACACATTGCCTCACAGCTAGGGATAGACTATTCTGCCTGTACTAGGATAGCAGCGAGACCTTTGGGTCTCAATGGGCTTATGACTAGGGGCATCATCTTCCCTAGACACCGCGGTCCACCTACTGCCGGTATGCCATGGGAGGAGAGAGGAGGTAGAGGCATACCTTGGCTCCCCGAGTATTCCATTATGGCCGGATGCCATAACTGGAAGCAGACTTTCGCTGTCATGCATGCGAATAGGCTAGTAGCACCTCCTTATGTACCTGATGAGGTTCCGGCTGCAGATGTTGAGGAGGAGATGAGAGGAGGTGATGATGTAGAGGGAGGAGGTGATGAGCAGGACTTTGGTACTTTTCCGGATCAGCCGACACACTTTCCCGACCCTCCTAGACGTTCCCCGCGACCTTCTGGACCTTCCAGAGCCTCTTCCACTCGCCGTGCTAGCGTGAGTGAGAGGCCGACTTGGATGGACGCTCCTCCCGCTTGGTATGGGCAGCAGCCTTCATGGATGGGAGCTCCACCTCCGTGGTATGATCGAGCAGCAGCAGCACCGACTCCACAAGATGCACCGGCGTGGTATGGCCAGCCACAATCATGGTACGAGCAGTTATTGGCATGGGCCAACGATCTTTCTAGGAGAGTCGGAGACTTGGAGATCCACCGGGAGACGCAGGAGACACGGAGCCGGGAGCATGATGAGATGATGAGTGACATTTGCCGTCAGCAGTTTGGGCGGTACTATAGCCATGACTTCCGTCCGTGTACAGGGGACATTGGTTGGCGATGTATACATGAGCCAACCACCTGGTTTTGTTGATAAAGATCGTCCTAATTACGTGTGCAACCTAAGAAAAGCCATATATGGTTTAAAACAAGCCCCCAGGACTTGGTATAATGAACTTAGACTAATTTTACTCAGCATAGGCTTCAGCAATTCTGTTGCAAATGTATCTCTCTTCTTCTACAATAAAGGTATTGTTGAACAATGATCTATTTACTTGTATATGTCGATGACATAATCATCACATGTAGAAATGACAGTGAGTTAGAGGGTCTAATCTCCTCCCTTGCAAGGGGATTCTCCATGAAAGATCTAGGCAAGCTGGCTTATTTTCTAGGTGTTGAGGTCACTTCAAACTTGACATGGTTGTTTCTATCTCAACAAAGGTATATACTTGATCTCTTGGACAAAGCAGGTATGGCTGATGCAAAGCTTGTTTCAACACCTATTCAACCCAGTGATCTCATGAATGGCAGCTCTGACCTACTTCTTGCTCCAACAGAATATCGAATGCTAGTGGGAAGCTTGCAATATTTATATCTCACAATACCTGATGTTGACTACTCTGTCAATGAACTATCTCAGTACATGCATCGACCTACATCAGCTCACTGGATTTCCCTTAAAAGGGTGCTACGTTATCTGGCTAGATCTTTGGATCTTGGAGTCCACATCGCTCCAACTCTTGCCCTAAATCTCCATGCCTTCTCTGATGTATATTGGGCAAACGATAAATCTGATTATATCTCCACCACAGGCTACATTATCTTCATTGGGAAGACTCTAATGAGCTGGAGTTCCAAGAAACAAAAATCAGTTGCAAGGTCGTCCACTGAAGCTGAATGCAAGACCCTAGCTGATACATCTTCTGAGATTTTGTGGATCACTCAATTACTGACTGAACTCAAATTGTCCATGTCTCAGCCCCTGGTTATTTACTGTGATAATATGGGAGCTACTTCACTATCAACCAATCTTGTGTTTCACTCCATAATGAAACACATTGCTCTTGCCTACCATTTTGTTCGAGAACAAGTACAAAAGCACAAGCTCAGATTTACATTTGTGTCAACTGATGATCGGCCAGCAGACGTACTTACCAAACCTCTACTACGTCTTCGTTTTAATTCTCTCCTACGCAAGTTATAGCTAATACAGGATGCTTCACTTGAGGGCGGATGTTAACAATAATATCTATAGCAATCTTAGATTTCGTTGTTAGAGAGAATGTAGGGTTTGCTAGTAGTTGATCTTATCTATAAGTAACAATCTATATGTATATATATATGTTGTTTACAAAAGCTCAATATACAAGCATTTATTCAAGCTTATATACCCCTCTCGGATCATGCCCTTGTTTTGGTCGCCGTGCAACCATTTCTGCTGAAGCGTGGGTCGAGTTAGAAAAGACCTACCAATCTCAAACCCGAGCACGCCGAATGGATCTTAAACAGGAGCTTCAGACGCTCCAGAAAGGCTCTCTTTCGATGATCGAATACATCGAGCGTAAGCGTGCCATATCTGAATCACTCGCTGATAGTCTCTATATTGTGTGTACTGAGGATCTAATCAGTTATATCCTCAATGGTTTGGACTAGGGGTGTAATACGAGCCAAACGAGCCGAGCACCTGGGTGTTCAGGCTCAGCTCGTTTAGAAACGAGCCGAGCCGAGCCTGAAATTTTTTACGAGCCTACGATCAGGCTCGGATTTGGCTCGCGAGCTTTTTTGAAAGCTTGAGCTCGGGCTCGTGAATCTTGTTTCTTACACGAGCCGAGCTTGGCTCGTGGGCTCGGGCTCGTGATGCTCGTTCGGCTCGTTTGAGCTCGTCTGAGCTCGTCTAGGATTTGAGAATAGCTTTATTTAATGGAGCATGAACCTGTAACTTGTTGAACATGAAATTGTTGTCCGTTTACATTCAATCATTCAAACCGAATCAAACGTCTAATAACCTTAGTTAAAAATAAACGTGAAACAACAACACCGAACCAACTTAAAATTACAAAGACTTCAAGTGTTCAACACAACCAAAGTTACAAAGACTTAAAGACACAAATGAATCCTTCAAGCTTCAAGCTTCAATCAGTACTTCAAATCTTCAAGCTTCATAACGCAAAAGTCAGAACCATCATGTAAAAATGCAATTTCAACAACTAAATTAGAAACAAGTCAAACAACCAAGTCATTCAATCAACATCAAAACCTGGAAATTACAATAATCAATCATACTTGGAAAAAATCAACGTCCTGTTAGTAGGAAGACACATGTTTTTGACAACTTCATTCCACTTGTGAAGACGTGAAGGACTCAAAAGTATGTACTTCACACTCTCACGAACATTCTAGATAAAAAAAAATTTATAGAAGACAATCCATCTTGCACAAGAAGATTTAGTATATGAGCACAACACCTGATGTGAAAGATCTTACCACCAAAGTACAATGCATTTCTTCCTTCGAATTGCTCTTTCAAAGATCTAATAGTTGCATCATTGAAAGAAGCATTGTCAAATGTAATAGTAGTAATTGTTTCCTCTATTTTCCATTCTGACAAACATGCATATATCTTATCAGCAATTGCAACTCCGGTGTGCGGTGGAGGTAACAAACAAAAGTTCAATATCCGGTTCTGTAACTTCCATTCCTTGTCTAAAAAGTGCCCGGTGATGCACATATATCCTTTCTTTTGGTTAGAAGTCCACAAGTCAGACGTCAAGCTAATCCTTCCAACATCAGCAGACATCAACTTCATCATTTCTTTTTCTCGCTTGTATAACTTCATGCAATGTTCTTTAATAGCAGCACGACCACAAAACTCATACTTAGGGTTCAGTTACCTACAAAGCATCCTGAAATTCGTTTGTTCAACCTTCATAAAGGGATACTCGTGCACCATAACCATATTTGCAGTCAAGTCTTTGATTAGCTCTTTGTCATACTTGTAAGTCGTCACCGCACCTGTTCCAAAAGCATCAACACTCAACATTGTTTGTATAGAACCGGTTCCTTGACCCGACATTTTTGCCTTACGTATGATACATGAGGAAATATGCCTTTTGAAGTGTGTTGTTGGTCCCTCTTTGGTATAAGACAAATGAGTTGTGCAATGGTTACATTTCACAAACGTGACTCCATTTTCTAGCACCTCAGTGACATCATTCCACACTGTTGATGTCCTTCTCTTTATTCTTTTTCTGTCATGTCCACTCTCTTCAGGCAGAACTGTAATCTCAAATTCATCATTTTGTCTCATTTATATTATCGGAAGTTGTAATGTCAGCGTCATCATTTGGAGTGCTCATTGTTTGAAAAATAATTGAACAGACTCAACAACTTACAATTATAACTCATAAGCAGTTCATGCTTTTTCATGCACAACAATGAACATCAGACTTTTTAGTACACAATCAGACAATAAAGAATTAGAATGGAGAATTAGAATAAAGCACATACACACAATTAGAACTGAATGGAGAATTAGAATAGATGACAAGTTGTAAAGGGAAATCCAAGATCTTTTTCCTTCATATATACAGTATTTTTTGTTGATTAATCAAGGAGTACATGATGAGTTTGTTCTAAGCACATACACACACAATCTTCTTTGTTGAGCAGAACACATACACACACAATTACACTAAACAAAGGAGGCGTCTAAACAGAGGAGGTGTCTAAACACATACACACTAAACAAAGGAGGCGTCTAAGAACCTACATCAAACAAACAAGGTACATTAGGCTCCAAGTGAACAACATACTCGAAGTGGACAGTGGTTAGCCCGAGAGAGATAGAGACCGTACCTGAGGTCCTGAGGGGAGTGAGGGAAGTGGACAGTGGTTAGCTTGCCTTGCTCGGAGTCGGAGTTAGACGAACCGCAACAAACGAGCCCTAAATCAAACAGATAAGGGTGATTGTGTGATATTGTGATGTAACAAGCCCTAAATCAGACAGATAAGGGTGACTGTGTGATACTGTGATGTAACGAGCCCTAATTCCCTAACTCAAAGTCTCAGACAGAAGTTCAGAACACGTACCTGAGGTCCTGAGGGGAGTGACTGAGTGAGGGCCGGTGAGTCAACAACGGTCTTCGTCAGGCGACGGCTACATGTAGCGTCGAAGGTCAGCAGTCCGCCCTTCGCCGATACCCGTCGTCGTTCGCTCAGTAGAGAATAAAGAGGGAGCCGCGTCTGTGGTCGAGGAGAGAAAGGTGTACACAATACACCAAAAACTAATTTCAATTTTCAATTTAGAGTAAAAATGATAAGGCAGTTTTTTTTTAAACGAGCTTCTACGAGCCGCTCGGGCTCGACTCGAACTCGGCTCGGGCTCGTGACGAGCCCCAGACCAGGCTCGTATTCGGCTTGTTTTATCATATGAACGAGCCTAATACGAGCTTTTGGCGAGCCGAGCCCGAGTGGCTCGTATCAAATTACACCCCTAGTTTGGACTCCTCTTATTGGTCGTTTCGTACGGTATTCATGATGCGTGTTGACGAACCAAAAGTAGATGACCTTGTAGGGTTGCTTCTTCAAGAGGAAGAACGAATGAATCTTAATACTCAAATCATGTTTCCGTTCATATAGGCCAAACAACAATTGCTTCATATTTAACTAGGAAAAGAAGGGAAGGGAAGGGAGGTACATGGATCCACAGTCGTTTAAAAGTTACAACAACAACAACGTAATATAATCTCTAGCTTGTTTTCCAAAAATGAACTTGAGCATTAAATCTCATGTAAAACATACGAATTCAAGAGTGAAGCCATATAATTAAAAATTCTAATTTTGTTATACTTTTTACTTTATAATAATAATAAAATCAAATAAATTTTTTGCTCTCAAATATTTTGAAACCAAAATATATTATCAACCGCTATAACATGTAACTATATTTTTCCAAACATAACTTACATAAGTCACATTCATATATATTTCAAGCAAAATTATACATCAAACAAAATATCTAAAACTAGTATGTCTTCTACTTATATGTACATTCTACTTATATGAATAGCTCCTTAAATGTTACTAGAAGTGTTATATTCTTCTCAATTATTGATCCACGTATGCCCCTACCTGTAAGGTTATAACAAAACAATATTGAAGATTAGAGGTAAGTGTGAATGACTCGTATAACTTGAACCGAAGGAGCCTCATTATGTTTTGAAATGTCAATACCTTCCTCATATATCGAAAGATAGCCAAGCCCATTTCTCGCTTCTCCTTCAATGCATCTCTTGAATTTCCGATTCGGGGTTTTCTGAGCTTGCTTGTAATGAATAATAGAACAAGATGGTATTGATTGATTCGTAGATATGCTTCAATTGAACAAGAATTTAGTATCACATACCCTAGCACTGAAATATTTGTCATCCTTACAACATATTTGGACTTGTTGGACAACTCTATTTCTTTTCAAACTCTCATATATGTTCTCCAAATTCTGAAATTTATCTTCTTTCCTCTCCCCCAACCACATATATTGAATTGCGCACATATACAACCATCTTGACCCTTGATTTTGTAAGCTCCACGAGAACAACTTCACATACGACTTTTCTACACCCCTGCAACATGACATGTCATATCAAAGAGCATAATCAATGTAAAACTAGTTACTAAAAGGGCAATAATATTTACACCCCAAAATATTGATATTGATTAGTGATTTGACATTGATTAGTGATGATTAGTGAGGTAGTTATTTGATGGATTTACCTCACAAAATTTAGGGGCATGCCGTACAATATCTTTTACTTTCCAAAATGAACACTTAAATATAAAGAATGTTTATTACTTTAATCTTAATAAGGTGAAATTGAAGTTAGTAGATATTAAACGAAACTATATATTTTTTCGGAATTAATTTTTAATTAATTTCATATTTGTAGTGCGAAAGTTAAATTGGGTTTAAATAATGCCGCCCTTGGGGGTCCGAAAGTGAAATTGAGTTTAATTCATTGAGCACTCGAGGTATGAAAGCGGAATTGAGTTTAAATAATTCCGCACTTAGGGGTCCGAAAGTGAAATTGAGTTTAATTAACTTTCGCAGTTGGGGTCCAAAAATGAATATGAGTTTAATTCATTCCGCACTTGGGTAGGTAAAGGGATTTGTTATTAGGGACAAATTAGACCCTTCTTATTTATTTATAATGATTAATTGAAATGACTAATTGATCATTTCCATTTACTCAATTCTAGACTCAATCGATTTAATAAATCTCATGCTTAATCAAGTCCACTAAGTTTTGAACTCTATACGAGAGGACCTCCCACTCACCCATATACCAGCTAGACTAATTGAATTTGTGTATTCTATTGTTGATACACAGTATAATACGCCATGTTAATACACAAGGTCGAGTTACACACGAGGTCAAGCCCAATGGTCCGTCGTTTACACAAGGTCGAGTTACACAAGGTCAAAAGTATAAATTTTAATACTCAATTTCATGTAATACACCAATGTTAATAAACAATCTAGTTTGAAGCATATCAATTTCAATTACACAATACTAGTACACAATCATTTTTTCAGTTAAAAAGAACAAATCCCATAACTAGAATCATCTCAAAGAATGGCGTCGTTTTCTGCAAATAAAACTTTGGGGCAAATTTTACAAATATAAGAAAATAGTGGATCATAATGGTAATCAACCAAAACCCTAATTGCTTATTCTTCCTCAACGGACAAATCCGATGCTGGTTGTTTCCTCTTAGGTCGATGACGAAAAATCTCGGCGAACAAATCCTGGATTTTGTTGCTTCCTCCTGGTCGCCGAAGAACAGATCTGACGTTGGTTGTTACCTCATGGTAGCCGACGAACATATATAGTTCCTTTGTCCTACTGGTCGTCGCCCCTCTCATCTCCTCCCTTGACATATCATGTTACGACGAAGAGCACCAACATAGTCCTTGACAACAAGTCTCGTCTTACTCGCGAACCCCAATACCCTTCTTCAAACAGAAAAATAATTGAAAGTAATACAAAAGCAAAACACTCACCAAATGTGCAAGTTTTTCACCAATACATTTTCACAGAGATTTCGGTTGGAGGAGGTGGTGTGGTTACAAATCTCACGTTCACATAGAAGGCGACGGTTAGGGTTTTGGCCACTTTTACTAGTTTTAGATCTGACGATTGAAGGTGATTTTATAGGGTTTTTATTTTCAATTTTCCATTATACCCTTTGATTAATTGCTTTATAATTAAAATTTTATTAAAAAAAATAGAGGGTACTAGTTTGTATGAACGATACAAAAAAGGTTTTTGTAACTCATTTTTCTCAAAGGGAAATTGAGTTTAATTAATTCCACACTTGGGTCCGAAAGCGAAATTAGCTTTAAGAAATTCCTCACTTGGAACCCGAAAGCGAAATTAGCTTTAAGCAAGCACCTCGGGCACAAGACAATTACATATTATTTTGGTTAAAGGGTTTAAGTATCAACAAATCCGTTGTCTTCCGGCGGTCAGGATATTTAGCTTTCACCTAAGAGATCCGGGTTCGATTCCCGGTAATGCATACCCGGGTTTGATTCCCGACAACGTATATTTTTATTTTCTCTTTTTATAATTTGTTATAATAAAATGAGAGTGTATGCGTCCCAAGCCCTCGGCGCATGCAGACTCTACCTTTGTGAGGCGTTTGTCCGCCCTAATAGTAAGCTTGTTAATTAAACATGGGGTTGAGCATGTTAGGTTTGGTTTACCGAACTTAACCAAACCGAGTGATTTGGGTCTAGACCTAACTGACAACCGATAATTTAGGTTCGGTTTTAGGTTTGCATATTCTAGAAAATAGGTTTAAGTTCGGTTATTGGGTAATAACCGCAAACCGGTGAATTAAACCGAAAAACTGACTTTTAATTTATTTATTTTTAAAAAGAAGACAGACTCATACTTGTTATTTTTATCGAGATATATATAGATTTAGATATAATAATATTTGTTATCTTTATCGGAATAAATGAGAGTGACTACATTTATACTTTACATTGTAGTTTTTATTTTTTTAGTAGTATTTAAATGTTTGTACCTTTTACTTTTTAGGTCGGTTTAGGTCCGAAACCATCTAATAGGTATGGTTTTTGGTTCTAATATTTCTAATTTTTGATTTTAGGTTCAAGACGAAACTAAACTTACATTTATAGGTTCAATTATCATTTCAAATGAAAAGAATAAAAAAATTAACAATTTGCTTGTTGCATTACCACCGTCAACATTCTAATCAGCCGTCAAAATTCATGAAAGGACATTTGGCTGTAATGTTACATCATTTGCATTTTGCAGTGAATTGGTTGTAATATTTTGGGGTGCAACTAAGACACGCCTACTAAAATCAGAATGTACTACTAATATTTACCTCATTATTCCGGTTTGGAGGCTTTCGATGTCAAGAATCTACATCGATCACGATGCGAGCAACACTGATGTTGATATTCTGATATACATCAATTTTCACTATGTACGGTCGACAAGACGGAGGAAAGTATTTTTTATTCATTATCATTTCCGATGTGTACTCTAGTACCATGTATGAGATCTTTAAATGTGTGTCGATTTTGTTTTTGTTGGAAGATACAATCCAAGATACTTGAAATGCACGTCTATCCTCCTCCATTCATTCATAGATTAACTAATCTCAACATTTTTATCAAAGTACTCAATATCATCATCCAACATCCTGCATATTGATAATTTGACATGATTAAATGTAATAAATAAAAAAATACATCTGACTTGTAGGATAAAAAATGAACCGAAATTTTTTATTTACTTACTTCTTAACTCTAATCTAGAGATCTTTAATGTCCTCTGCAAGAGTGTTGACATCAACCTTGAACGCAACATTACCAACTTGACCTCCATTGATATCAACCTTGGAGATGGAAGCGGATGCTATTGAGTTTGATTTGCTCACGGGTAGTTTGGTGTCATACTCATAGAAGATTATTGTCATAATATTTTGTTGAGTAACCATCATCTATCCACACAAACAGGACATATAATTAGAAAATATATTATATCTAAAAAGAAGTATTTCAATGGAAGAAAGTTATTTACTTGTTTATCATATATGATAACACGGTCACTAATCTCAAAATGATGAGTCACGAAAATAAAGACGAGGCCATCAAACGCTTTTTTGGCGCTATCTCCGAATATGAAGGTGACCGCGAAAAGTGAAGCAAAGAAAACACTGAGTTGATCGGGAGTTACAACTTTAGTGAAAAGCATAATAATGACTATCACAGTTATAACCAACAATGTGTTTAGTATTATATTCAGCTTCATGAACATCCTCCTAGAGTTGTGCAATATTAGCTCCAAACCCAAACAATTTTTGTATGTCTCAATCTACATAAAAACACAAAAGTTATAAATTTGAAATATATGTTAAACTTTATTATACATTATTACTTGATAAAGAAAGTATACCGTCTAATCAATAAAGTCTTCGTATCTCATAAACCGGTTTTCACGTGATAAACTCCTACTTCTTTGCACTTTGTTTTCATTGTCGTCTTCATATTCTTCTTTCATTGTGGGTTTAAAAATGAAATCCAATTCCATTCTTGAGAGCCACACTCCTTAAGGTCATTTCCCTATAAATGATAGTGACTATAAAAAAAATATTAGAATGTAAATATCACTTAGATAATAAATTATAGTAAACCAATAGAAGCAAACTCTCTTTAAAAATAGGTTTATTGGTAATGATTGAATTCGTATTTACCATTAAAATGTGCTACATACATCAGATAATATGAAGATTTGTATGCAGTGCATCAACAACTTTAGAGTTTAGACAAGCCTCAAGCTAAAGGGTGAGGGTCCATAAGTCTAAGATCTTTATGTAGAGAATTGGTATTCACATGGTTGCTTGGAACAAAATAGGCTAACCGGAACACCTACTATTTTACCTCATTCAATCTCTTCATCTCCTCCTCCAAGAAGATCAACCAGACAAGTTGCTCAGCCTAAACATTTAAAAGACTTCATTTGTCCTTCATTACAGCTTTCTGTTTCTCACACTTTCATGGTCACTCTTTTATTTTTAAGCCAAACACATGCCATAATGGATGGATGCAATAGGAAAGGAGATACAAGCTCTTGAGCAAAATAATATATAGTGTCTTACAGATCTCCCTCTAGGCAAGAAAGTTATTGGTACCAAGTGGGTTTATAAGATCAAGTTCAAACTAGATGACACTGTGAAACGATTCAAAGCTAGACTTGTGGCAAAAGACTATAACTAGGTGAAAAGAAAAGATTATAAACATATTTTCTAACTTGTTGCTATATTTATTTCTGTCAGACTCCTTACTTATGCAACTTTAAAGCATTGGACTATATGTTAATAATGTTTTCTTACTTAAATTTTTTAATATAAAAATTTATTTGGATCCTCATTATGGCTATAACTAATTTTTTAATTAAACTTGGATTTGTACTCAATGTTCATTCTGCAGATTCCTCGAGGACTTATCATAGCCCTAGTCTATGTGGATGATCTTATTTTGGCTGGTGATAGTTTGCAGTCTTTTGGAGGAATATTGTTTCGGGCCTTAAGGAAGTGGTACTTAACGAGCTTGTTTCAGTAGCCAAAGCACATCAAGATTTCGTCAAAGCCGCAAAACAATCTCACATTGTTGCACTTACCAAAGCCAAAAATCTTCAATTTACTTATACTCACAAATATCTCTTTTACCTTCTTCAAGACCCGACCGGATTTTAAACCTATCCGGATACCCGACCCACAAAACCGAAACAATAAACTCCAGATCTACGCGCGTCCTAGCTCGGCCTGCAATGGCCGGATCAAGTTCTTCATCGGCGATCTAAGGATTGCGCGAGTTTAAATTTGAGGACAGAGCGTGTGTGAACCTATGAAACTAGGGCAAAATTCCCCGACCAATTTGTTCGCCAGATTGAAATCGAATGCTCAGGTCAGGTGGGACAATGAAGGTCAAAATTGGCGGGAAGAAAGGATTTAAGATTGAATTATTTTGGGATGTGTTTAATTGGGTGAAGCGAAATGGATATAGGATTCGACAGGGAGTGTTTGTGTTTGAGGGAGTATGGCCTGAGACTTGAGTTAGTGAAGCAGATGATGAACCGGTTTAAGGGTTCACATGACTTACAGACCGGGTTAGTGGTCTACATCGACCCAAAAAGAGATTAGAGAACATAGGGCTTCAAATTGAAAGAAGAACAGTCGACAAAGGATTATCAACATAGAATCCTTAATCTGTCCTAAAACGGTCTCTAGTTCCATACACAGTATAAATACTTAGCTCAATCAGAATTGAAACTAATCCAAAAACAGCTCAGAAACCTTAAAAAGTCTACCAACCTAAAATTAGATGGACTCCATTGAAATGATAAAATTAATAACACGATAAATCTAGTAATAAAATTTAGAATTTAATCAATTCATCAATGTATAATGATTGAACAATTGAATTTAGTTAATTGAGCAATTATTCAAGTCTGAGATCTGCGGTTGAACTAAAAATTCGGTGAGCAATGAGGTTCTGAAATAACTTTTTAGCTTCTCTTATAAGTATCTTATCATACTCGACCATATTCTCATTTACATGCAATGGATGGACTTTGACTTGATAAAGATACTCCTCTTCCAATCGACACGTAGAATTCATAAGGGCACGGTCTCCTTCTTCATGCACATCGTCTCCGTAAATATGTTTTTCCCCTTTATGCATCTCTCTTCAACACCTTCAACACCATGCTTGTCTATCTGTAGAATCCATAAGGGCACGGTCTCCTTCTTCATGCACATCGTCTGCGTGAATATGTTTTTCCCCTTTATGCATCTCTCTTCAACACCATGCTTGTCTATCTTCTTCTCGATCAAGAATTTCCAACGTCCCTCGAGTACGCATCATGTGGAGACAATGGAGATGTGCCATCGATAACTGAATTCGGTCGAATACACGATGGTACACCGTCACCACTAGCATCACCATCGGATCGGACTTGGCAGAACGCTAGCGACCAACCAAGTGCACCATGGATTAAAAGGTCACACCAATATGATTAAAAGATATCGATAATTGAGAATGAAAATGGGATCATCAATATTGTGACCAAGATATAATATCTCCACTCTAAAGCGCACATCCCACCAACCAAAATAAGAAGCTCAACGATAATAAATAGTAACTTCCAGTTAGTTAGCTCTGCATCATCAAGACGATCCATTAGCCTCCCATATATTTTGCTATATTAGTTGAAGTTTTTTCGGAAAATTGATCTTCTCGTTCATATATCTGGATGAGGTTTTTTCGGAAAATTGATCATCTGGTTCATATTTTTGGATTCGAGTTCTAAAACCATTAAATCACTATTTAGTATTTGCATTATATTGTGATGGGTATTTTTTCCTCTCTTGAAACTCACTCTGTATATGTTGTATTTTATAGTTTACCACTCCTTATAATTGATGTGGGATGAACATTTTGTGATGGGTATTTTGTCCTCTCTTATATATGTAGTATTTTATAGTTTACCACTCCTTTATAATTGATGTGGGATGAACATTTTACCATCATAATTGATGTGGGATGAACATTTTACCATTTCATATATTAATGTAGGATGAACATTCTACCATTTCATATAATTAATGTGGGATGAACATTTAGATTAATGAATAATTTTTGTTTGGTCAAGAGAAGAGATGGACCATAAAATATCCCGCGCATCTCTCTTCTTCTCTTGTGATTTGCAAAGGGTCCGACTACGAGTTTCAAACTTCCTGCTAAGTATCGATTTCCCTTCTTTTCCCTTTGATAAATCCACAACCTACTTTTGTTGATAAGTCTGAAATACTTGTAATAATGTATTGACATCTTCTTTGTGTTATATGTTGTGAATTGTAATTCTGAAACTTCTATGAATGTATCAGCTTTCCTTTCTCTCTTGAACTAATGTAGATCTACAACCCTAAATTGAAACAGGTTCAAAAGCTAGGTTACGGAAAAAAAGTTTCCGACTACCCGGGTTGTCTGGGTTCGGGAATCCGACGGGTCCGAACAAGATGCACGGCGCATATTCAGAACACGGCTCGGATAAACGGGCAAAATTTTATAGAAAGTCTGGCTCGGGTCTGGTATGCCCAACCTTTTGTTTATTAGAGGAGAGTAGGAGACTAAGCATGCTTTTTCTTAATCCGATTAAGAAAGGCTCATAAAAGTCGCAGCTAGACCTGAAAATTATCGAAAAGTCCGATTGGAAAAATGGATGGGTATGAACGGAGAAAGAAGTCTGAACGGACCAAAAAGTTTGGCCTGCCAAACATGTCGGGCCGGATCTGGACACCACTCTAAGCCTGACCCGCTGGCCCAAGTCTATATATATATATGGTGCGGTTCCCATGAGAACAGACTTATCGTCTAATCATGAGAACAATCTTAGGTCGTTGGATGGTGAGTATTAAGGGTCGAGATTTAGAGTAGATATCATAATTAATAATAACTACGAATAATAATAATCAAGAATAGTCCATTGATCCAACAATAACTACGAATAATCCACTCAACCAACAATAACTACGAATAATACATTAAACGATATGACACCTTCGTAACAAAACTAATAATAATTACGAATCTGTTCTCATGATTACACGATAAGTCTGTTCTCATATGATCTATACTATATATATATATATATTATAAATAGTAAGTATAAATATAAAATATTTAGTATAATTATGATAAATTTAATATGTTTTACATAAAACATCTTAAATATAATTTATTTTAAAAAAAACCATATTTTAAAAAAAAATTAAAAGAAAAGTGGGTACCCGCATGCCCTGATCACCCGGGTATGGCAGTCATTTTAGGCCCGATAGTCAGGCTCGACCCGACCTGTTAAACATGCATAGTAATTTATAAAAGTCCGACCCAAACTCGGTCCGACCCGGATATGAACAAGTCTAGTCGCACCTCACCTAAAATGAAAGTCACAACCCATTAAAATGAAAAATTGCGATCCCACTTAAATTACCAAAACGTTCCACATGGTCAAATCACAAATCCCACGTTGGCTCTCAAGGTGTTTTGTTTTTTCAGTTTTTGTACCTTTTACCTCGGTTCTAGTACAAGCGGGGTTATAAAGTGTAATTGACAAGAAAATAAGAATGAAACATTTTAGATAAAAATTGGTTACTAAAGTCTTTTTTGTATCGTTTATACAAACTGGATCCGTTAATCTTCTTAATTAAAATTAAAGGTAAAAGCATTGGCTATTGGCTGTAAAATATAAAGCACTTATGGACACGTAATCTACACATTAGAAGAGAGAAGAGATAAAATTGGCAAATCTTTTTGGGAGAATTTGACATACTAGGCTTTTTTGAGTTTTTGTTTAAGAAAGTGTACCCCAAATTTTTTACCACTTTCATTTAATAGTAGGTAAAAATTATTAACCCTTTTATTTAGAAAGAAAGAATAAATGATGTTTGTTATTTGTTATATAAGTATAAGTTTTAAAATTTAATTACTGAATTTGTTTTCTTTTATTATTTTTCTTGCTTTTTTTATTTATTTATTTATTTATTTTTTATTTTCTAGACTGAATTTCTCATACCGGAATTTCTCATACCAGAATTTTCTTACCAGAAAATTTTCATACCAGAAATTTCATACCAGAATTTCTCATACCAGAAATTATTTTCATACCAGAATTTTGTCATACTAGAACTTGTCATACCAGAAATTGTCATACCATAATTTAAATACTAGAAATTTCATACCAGAAATTTCATACCAGAAGTTTCATACCATAATATTACATACCATAAAATTACATTTTATCATACCAGAATTTTTTACACTAGATTTTCATACCATAAAATTACATACCATAAAACTACATACCATAAAGTTACATACCATAAAATTACATTTTGTCATACCAGAATTTTATTACACCGGATTTTCATACCATAAAATTACATACCATAAAACTGCATACCATAAAACTACATACCAGAAATTTTTCATACCAAAAAACTCATAACAAAATTTTCTGGTAAGAATTTTACATACCAGAAAATTCTGGTATGAGTTTTTTGGTATGAATTTCATACCAGAAGTTACAAACAAATGTAGATTATTTCACAAACAGCAGATATATTGTTACTTTAAACAGAAATTATGAAGACATCAAATCAAATTTCAACTTTGCAGTCGTTTCAACCACATTTCAAGACTAAGTGTTGAGTGCTGGCATATTTAAAGACAAGTAATCTTCCATACTGTAAAATAGTTATTGGAGAATCATGAAAGTGATGTAACAAACACAAGCTTCCAGTTATCCTCTAAATATAGAACTATTTCAAAAAACAGAGAATAGAACATATCAAATCTTCCAAGGCTGTGTTTGTCGTTCTTTAGTAAACGGGCCTTGCAAACAGCAACCAACAAATCACATAAGCCTAACACAACTATGAACATGATCAGCAAGGATTACAACAAATCAAACAAGCCTATTAGTAACTACTTTGTTGAAGACAAACCGGTCAAAATCACATGCTTAGCAGGAACCAAACAACAATAACCTAGAAGGAAAACTCATAGCGAGTCAAAGTTTGAAGAGATAGAGTGGGCCGATGCAAAGAGGCCTTGGGGAAGAAAGGGGAATTAAAAGCAAAAGGTTAAGGATGAACAACCCCACAAACACAGTTTTATTCTTCTCATTGGCATTTTGACAAACAGGTTGTGAGCATTGTTCTTGGTTGAGGCTTCTTCAATTGCCTGCTGGGGCATCATCTCAGATTCTTGGGTCATCAAACTCATATGCATCTTACTAAACTTACAAACGTCAACTACATTCACTACTAACCTCTATGAATTGCTTCCCATTCTTAAAAGTACAAAAAATACGTGATTTCAAGGATACAAAGATGATACAAAAGCCACAACCCTTGCAAATTCTGTTATTAATGGAATGAACGTTAAAATTCGAGTACTAGAAACCCCCCCAAAACAAAAACCAGAACCACATAAACCAGACAGCACAAAAACTAGAACCACATTGTGAGGGTGATAGTAGAATCTGAATCTTACATCTACTTGAACGAAGGAAAATCAAGGAGGGAGGTCCGGCGGCTGCTCAGGCGGAGGAGAGGAGGGGGAGGCCGGTGTGCAGGCGGCGACTCCTGCGGCGGTCGGAGGCAACCCTGGCTCCGGTGGCTGCGGCTGTCACAAGATCCAGCCACCATTGATAAACAGTCAATAAAGAAGAAAAGAACAAATAAGAGAAGGGAAAAAAGGAAGATGAGTCTCACCAGGCCGGCGTCTCCGGCGGCTGAGGCACGGCGCTCCGGTAAGGCGCGGTGGTTCGACTCCACAGGTGCGAGAGGGAGAAGGTGTGAGGGAGAGATTGAAGCTGCGTGTGAGAGAAGTGAGATGCGGGAGAGAGTTTAGGGTTGTGAACGGTAAAAATATTAATGGGGGTACGTTTACTAATTAGAAATCTGAAAAAAGCCTAATTAGTATACAATTAAATAAAACAGCCTAGTTACCTAATTTGCCCAATCTTTTTTAGTTCCTATGTAATCTTTTTGCAAGAAATAACAAGGACCTATTTTATCCCATTAGTAAGTTATTGCTATTCGTACAACATGAAATATGTTATTCATACCAATTGTCCGACTATGCATTGTGGAGTTGCAGTAGAAGTAAAAAAAAACATTTGAGCGTAGGCGAATGGCGCGGGCGCCCAAAACCCTATTTTTTTCAACGAGATTTTCACGCTATACACTGAAAAACACCGGTGTTTTAACCTGATTTAGGTTTTGAACGCATACGCTAGGAGCCGTGCTCGAAAAAATATTTTTTTTAAAAAAACAAGCGTTTATGCCTACGCATGTTAGACACATACCTCTCATTGACCTTAACGCTCCACGCCTGGGATGCGTAGGCGTAAATGTGGTACGCATAGCATGGAACGTGTGGTACGAATAGCAATCGGACATTAGTACCATACGATCCCTAATTATGCCCATATGTACAATAAAATCCCACAATCCCATTTTACCCAACATTATACTACGGTGTACATAGAAGTTAGAACCGGGTTACAATTTGACGTCGGTAAACAAAATGATCTATATACCACGGAAACCGGTTATAAAGTATAGGTCAATATGACTTCACACATTTGGACATGGCATGAAAATACAATTTTTACGTTGGGCTTGGCATGGAAATATAGTCTTCATATTGGGTCACGGTGTGAAACTGTATTTTCAAGTGGGCTACCAACGTAAAATTTTCATTTCTACGTTTTGTCCTAATGGACGCACTAAGCATATAAACGTTCAAATCTAATTTTTTAAATGCCTCTAAATCCTTTTATTTTTATCGATTTGTGTCCATCTTTATTGTGAAATAATACTTGTTCATGCATTTATAGCGTGAATCAACCATTCATTTATAAGAAAAACACTAAAATGTTCCGAGACAGAATTAAAACCTAATTCCTAAATAACGAAACTGTAATCAGTGAAAACAATTAGATTTTGATTCAGTTTTGAAGAAATTGTACCTTAAAACACGTAGATTGTTCGGTGAAGATGCGTTTTGAGTCCTTGAACGTTGAAGTCTACTAAGACTTGAAGCTTAAATATCTACTATTCATTCATAAAAAACAATATTAAAATGTTCCAAAATAGAATTGTAACACCCCAAGTTCTGGGAACTCGAAGCGTTATGGGCTAGACCTCACAATGGGTCCCAACCCTTAGAGTAACAACAATAACATCGGATCTTGCAACAAGACACAAATAAATGAAAACCAAAACTTATATAAAAACCATAAGGTATAACAACGGAGACGCAAAGGACTCACAGCCAAGTTCAAAACAAAAGGAAAAGACAACAACAAAAATATAAAATCCGATCCCCTCTTATAATGTACGGGAACCCCGGCTGACCACACCGTCCGGATCACTCAGCAACATCTCTAAACTGCAGGGCATCTACAGTATCGGTATACACCGTTAGCTAACATTCTAGATATCATAAAGACAGTAAAGACACAAACACATATAAGAATGTAAACACATAACATGCTCGCACTCAACCGGTTATTATCTTTCGTTAAGTTATCCATTACTAATTCAATTTCTTTTGTCACACGAGAATCTTCCGAAACTCACCTCCGCTTCCGTAAGCTGACAAGAATAGATCAGTACTCTCCGTTACCTGTGGGTCTGGGTTGCAAGAGCATCTCCTAGTCTCTTGAAGAACTGGACAAGTGGTCACCGCCCGGTTATAATACACGTGGGCCGATTACGGTATAAGGTCATCCTAATCCGGTTTTCCGTTAGAACGATAAATGACACAAACACCACCAAAATGGTCAAACCAATATACGGAATGCAACTAAGTAAGTCTAAGGGAGTTATGTTCGCCCCTAGAGGTGTGTGCAAATAAGTTTTAAATTTATAAAACTAGAATCAAGCAGCGAACCCGCAGTGTACGGATCGATATAGTTAAGCAAGAATTCCAGAGTATCGAACACAGGGATTTGGGGGGAACGAACTCGATTGCAGGTTATCAAGCAAGTAAATATGGGAGTTTTGCAAATTATTGGGAAAACAACAATCCTAAAGATCCAGGAATCCAGCTGTGGCTATCGATTCAAGATATACTTAATAATGTAAAGACAGAGTTGAGATGTGCAAAGGTATACTAATGTAAGGTAATCGTACGGTGAAGTTCCAAAAACCTTATATAACTCACCTACAAGGCACTCTCTATACAGGTTGTTGAGGCTCAATATAGAAAGATTCTAGAGACAAAAATTAGTATCAAATACCCAAACTTATAACCCAAGGATCAAGATTAACTTAACCGATTGAGGTTGTGACACTCACAATCGAGGTAGAGGTTGTTGAGGTTTCACTACCACCTAGAAAAGACAAGTCTAAACTAAGCTAAAGCCAATCTTTAACTTTAGATTAAAGTTAAAGCAGGTTCGTAGATTTAAGGGAAATCACGGTTAGTTCTTGAGGTTCCACGGCCGTGGACTCAAGAACAGCCCGTAATTTAGGATTGTCGGCAATAATTCTCTAACTCTCAGGGTCTAATTTGTTTGCGATCGATCTATCATCATCTAAGCCACAACTATCAACCCTTCACCTTAGAATTGTTAAGGGTTTTTAGTCAATAACAGTCATGTTGATATCAATTCAAGAATTAAAAGATAAAAAGATGAAAACTTTCAAGAACTTTCAATAATCTTCAATTCAATCTCAAGTCACAAAGAGAGCAAGTAATGTCAAAAGATTCAAAGTAAAACAAACAATCACCACCTTAGGAAAGAAGAGAAAACGGGATGTCAATCCGTTTTCCAAATCAAACCTAAACAAGAAGAGAGATCTTCTTGCAAAATCTTCCAAGAACTACGATCTTCGGCAAATCCGGAGATCTCAACAGCAATCTCCACCAAAAGTGCGAGATTAGAGGAATTCCAAACACGAACTTCGATCTCTTCAAAGAGATGTCAATTGCTTCCCAGCAAGCTAAGCAAAACGTGCTCGTATCTAAGCGGCGATGAATCAAGGCAAACGGGGTAGCCAAGGTGACGGAATCTTGCTTCGTCCGTCTTTTTATAGCGTAGGGCAAATGTCGGTCCGGCCCAATCTTTAAAAGATCGTGGCTTCAAAGTGTGGCGAAAAGATTCGCCAAGATCACGGTCGTGGAAGTGTTCCACGACCGTAATTTAGAGCGTGGAAACAAATACGGTTTGCAACATATGTTCCACGGCCGTGTAATCCCCTGGAATGAACATGGATTTCTGACTCCAAATCCACGGCCGTAATTCTGAACGTGGTTTGTGATACGGCCGTATTTTAGGGCGTAATTTAGGGCAAGAACGTGATTCTTCCCTAAACTCGTGCATTCCTCAAGCTAAGACTCCAAATTGCTTCCAAAGAATGTCCTTAATCTATGGACATATCGACTCAACTCTCCTTTGCTCGTTTCCGTTCGGAAATAGCTCCAAATCACCTATAATCAACATAGAACTAGTGTAGACATCCATATCGACAATATAGGTAATACTAGCTCACATATGCATAAAGTTCAATCAAAGACTATCAATATGAATCAAATACGTTTAGAAAACGTGCCTAAAATATCACAATATTTCATGCTAACAAGTTACCTCACTCAAAGGTACACTAAAAAATTCGCTACTGCTCGGCTTCCCGAAGGAAAGGGTAGATGTCAGCTCAGACAAGGCATCGCGAATCAAAACTGAACGAATGTTAGAAGTCTACATACTTCTAGTCTCAATGATCTGTAATAGCTCTACTGCAACGTGCTAGAAATTCCCTACTTCTAGTCTCAATGATCGTTAACTGATCTCAACATGCTAGGATAAGGATTCCTAGTCTCAAGGTTCGCAAGGAACGCCATCAACAGCATAGCTCAGGGCAACTCATCGGGATCAACAAGCCACTAACTGACATTCACACTAATATCTAGGTCCAGCCTAACATGATCTAGCATAAGGAGAGGGTAAAGGAAGCAAGGAAGGAAGCAACTCACCAAGAATGGAGTTACTGCAGAGGAACCGTGGGGGCGGCAAACAGATGCGCAGGGGCGATTTCTGCACAGAAAATGCGTCTTCACCTTTGACAACAGGAACTCAACAAGGGATAAAAGCTTGGTTCTTTCAATCCACACACACGTCAACACTCAACTGAAGAGTCTGGAAACACAACTCGTCATCAACGAAGGATAACCAAGAATCAAGACTCGATCTTGATTCATGGGAAGAAGAAGAAGAAGAAGAAGAACGAGAAAGAGAACAACTTAAAAAAGAGGAAGAAAGCATGTTGCAGGCTCATGAACGTGTAGAAGGATCAAAGGGATGAAGACTTACACGTTCTGCAGAAGATAACACGGGAAAGGCCGTAAGTTTCCTCAAGGTTGAAGAAAACGTAATCAAGAAGAGAGAAACATAAGAGAAGGCGAGAATTTATAGGAAATGGTTGGGAAAGAACGTAGGGAGTTTAGATTAGGGTTTAGAAGATAGAAGGAAGCCGGCCTAAAGATAGAAGATCGGGTCTTCTAAGAAATGAAAAAAGATCAAAACGAAAAATGAGCAGATTCTGAAATCTGGAATCAGCCGCGGGGTGGACTGACCCGGCCGCGTCAGGCCATAGGGGCGGCCACTATCACCGTGGGACGGTGACAGCCAAAAACCGGTTGTTACATTAGATCCCCCTAAAAAGAAGTTTCGTCCCGAAACTTGAAGCAAACCACACAAGATCACACAACAACGAAGCATAAACACTAACCTTAACTCGTAATCCCACGCGGGCACATAACTCAAAACATTACATAAGCGTGTACACAACTCAACAAAAGAAAACTAAAATTCCCACATTTATGCTATAGGTACATCCAACTCGGCATAAAACTCCGGATAGTTCCTTTGGATAATATCCTATGTCTCCCAAGTCGCCTCATCAGCTCCTCGCATCAACCATTGAATTTATATCATCGGTATGTCCTTCGACCGCAAGCGTCTCGTACTACGCTCTAAGACAGCTACGGGATGCTCTACGAATATGTGGTTTGGCTCGACCACTAAATCCTCATGACTAACGATGTGTCTCGGGTCTGATACGTACTCCCCTAACTGAGACACATGGAAGACCGGGTGAACACCCTCTAGTCTCGGTAGTGGAGCAATTCTGTATGTTGCCTCTCCAACTCGGTCAAGAATCGCAAAAGGTCCGATGTGTCTGGGACCCAACTTCCCCTTGATACCGAAAAGTCTAACACCTCGTGTCGGGGATACTCTCAACAATACCTGATCTCCAACTCTAAACCTTAGAAGTATGCACCTCTTATTTGCATAGGACTTCTGGCGACTCTATGCTGCTAGCATCCTCTCTCGAATCATCGCTATACGGGCCATATCATCTTGTATCTGGTCAGGTGTTACTCCGCTAGCACTACTTGGTACGTCCCAACATAGCGGGGTACGGTATTTCCGTCCGTATAAACCCTCATAAGGGGCCATCCCTATCGATGCGTGCCAACTGTTGTTATACGAAAACTCCACTAAGGCAAGACCCTCTCAAATTGACCATCGGTCTGAGGATGATAAGCGATCGAACTCGTACCTAGGGCAGCATGTACTTGTTGCCAAAACCTCGAAGTGAGCCGTCTGCCTCTGTCAAAGACTATAGTCTTAGGTACTCCATGAAGTCACACTATTTGTCTAGTGAACTCCTCTTCCAATCAACTTACCGGGCACGTCTCCTTGATAGGATCAAATGTGCAGTCTTCGTCAGTCGATCTACTATCACCCAAATGGCGTCAAAACTCCAACTCAGTCTCTGGCCGGTAACGAAATCCATTGAAATGTCTTCCCACTTCCACCGAGGAACGGAAAGTGGGTGTAGATCTCCTCATGGTCGGTGATGCTCGATCTTGATCTACTGGCAGGTCGCGCACTAAGCTACATGTCTCGTCACGTCTAGCTTCAGACCTCCCACCAAAAGGAGCGTTTGATGTTCTAATACACCTTACTCGCACCGGGAAGCATTGAGTAAGGTGTAGAGTGAGCCTCCTGTAAGATCCACTGTCTCAGCTCTCGATCTGAGGGCACACATACACGCTCCTGGCGTCTCAAAACTCCATCGGCACCTAAGGAAAACTGTGGCGCCTCTCCTCGAGACATCCTGTCTCGGATCCGTGTCAAAAGCTGGGCAACTCTCCTATTTCTGTCGGATTTCTACCAACAGATCAGGTAACATCTCCAAGGTGGACAAATGGCTGTCGGAATTCGGAAAGCGGATATCCATCTTTAGCCATGTCAAGTCTCGCTGTAATTGAGGTTGAGCTGTCTATTGAGCGATTGCCATTTCCCAGGAAGTCTTCCTACTGAGGATCAGCTACCACATTCGCCTTTCTCGGGTGGTATAAGATCTCAAGATCAAAGTCTTTGATCAACTCCAGCCATCTCCTTTGGCGGTTATTCAACTCTCACTGAGTGAATATGTACTTCAGACTCTTATGGTATGTGAAAATCTGACACGTTGCTCCGTACAGATAATGCCTCCAAATCTTCAAAGTGTGAACAACAATAGTTAACTCGAGATCGTGGATAGGGTAGTTCTCCTCATACGTCTTCAAGTGTCTAGACACGTATGCTATAACCTTACCTCTCTGTATCAGATCACATCTCAAGCCGAGCTTGGATGCGTCGCTATAAACCACAAAGTCCTCAAAGCCCTTTGATTGAGCTAAGATAGGAGCAGAGGTCAACTTCCTCTTCAGCTCCTCAAAGCTCTACAAGCACGTTTCGGACCACACGAATCACGTAGACTTCCTCAGCAAGGAAGAAAGTGGTCGGCCGATCATTGAAAAGCCCTCCACAAAACGACGGTCGTAGCCCACCAAGCCTAGGAAGCAGCGTACCTCCTTAACGTTCCTAGGAGGTGGCCAAGATGCCACAGACTCGATCTTCGCCGGATCTACCTTGATCCCTTCGGCGGAAATAATGTGACCAAGGAAGGCCACCTCATACATCCAAAACTCGCACTTGAGCTTGGTGTAAAGCTCTATATCTTGCAGGACTTGGAGTATGATCCTTAAGTGTCCTGTGTGCTTCTCTCTGCTACGAGAGTATATGAGTATATCATCGATGAAGACAACCACGAACTGGTCTAGGAAGTCGATAAAATTTTGTTCATTAACTCCATGAACACGATGGACGCATTCGTGAGCCCGAAAGACATCAATATAAACTCGTAGTGACCGTATCTGGTCCGAAATGCCGTATTATGTTATGACATAGACGGACCGAAAACCCCTCTCCTTCTTTGAAGGACACACCTTGAAATATTAGAAAGTATAATTTATGTTATCAAAACCGAAAACCCCTTTCCTCCTCTGAAGAACGTACCCTACCACGCGCCAAAACAGCCTCTGGAATCACCACCATAAAAAAAATCTTGATCTTAAACATGAAAATTACCAGCAATGATCCGATCTGGTTGTGCTTCCGGCCTTATTTGTGCTCTCGTTCTCCTTTGCTAAAACTTGTTGTCGTATATTCCCTAAGCCGGAAAATCCGATTCTTAGAGAACTAAAGCTTGACAGTGTTTAGCCATTTAAGTGAACCTATAGACAAACCTTAGGAGGAGTAGCCCTAAGACTTATATGTTAGATTCACATTGTATCATATTGTCAATGTATGACATTTCCACACGTCTCAACACTCCCCCCTCAAGTGCAACTATCCTGAACTAGTTGACACTTGACACAAATATCTTTAATATCCGACGGGTCTAAGACGTGGAGGGGATGCACATTAAGTGAACTTATACACAAGCCTTCGGGGCTCCATCTAAAACCAATGACAATAGGAGGAGTAACCCTACGAATTATATATTAGGTTCACGTAGTATCATATCGTCGACGTGGGACATTTTCACACATCTCAACAGTCACAGTGTTCATGTCGGGATGCTCGTCGTTCCATCATTTTGGAAAAGAAAGAAGAAAAACCATGAGATGGTTCTAGTCGGAGTCGAGGAAGAGGGGGTCTTTCTTAGCGTCTTTGTAGAGATCCTCCATCTATTCTACGGCCTCCATGAAGTTGTCTCTTCCTCCGAAAGGAGCAACTCCTACATATGCGATATACTATAAGTTGTGGTCTTTGACCGCTACCGAACAACTTTCTTGTTTTCCCTTCAAAATCTTAACAAAATAAACCACAAAGACCTCGAAAAACTTACTTTTTTAACCTCTACAAGAAAAATAAGAAAAATCACCTCATTGTAGTATTCCTCGGTGTTGTGAATAGTAACCCATGTTAGATGACCTAGTCGATTTCCATATTCAGTTTTGGAACATTCTTCGTATGGTTTCATCTATGGTTATTGATCTTCTTATCATTCAAACTCATTTTAAGAATGCGTGAACAATTTCCTTTATACTCAATCGTCTGAACTGCTATATTATAACTCGTGAGATCCCTAACATTCAGTATCTTAATGAAGGAGTTGGTTTGATATTTTCATACTTCGTCAATTTGCTCTATGTTGTTTTTTGGTTGCGGTATGCAAAGCCAGTCAATCTGTTATGGAGGTCATGTGTAAATATTAAACTAATCTTTTATTTAGTATTAAATTATTATTTTTTAATAAATATAGTATATTTAATTAATATAGTGTATAATTATCAAATATATCAAATACTTAAAAATAAAGATTTATATATTATAATCATTGTAAATTACTCCATCCGATAAAAAATAAGTGTCGTTTTTAGATTAGAAATTTGATCACAATTATCTGTCGTTTTAAGTTTTTTAGGCCAATAAATGAACAATAATTATAAGAAATGTTCTTGAAAATTGGTGTAAATGATTAGTTTTAGTTCTAAAATCTTTCTTATTGGTTTAAAAGAAGGTTGAATATTAAATAAGTGATAAGATTTAGAAAAACTTTACAAAATCTATGTTATTTATATTTTTCTTAAAAATTGTGTAAAGGCTAAAATGATAGTTATTTTTTATCAGAGGGAGTATATTTTTATTATTTAATTGATAATTATACTTTATATTAAAGTTTTTACCTTCTTTATTTATAAATAAACAACTATATATTTTTCCTCAATAAAAACAAATATCTATAATATCTTTACATATAATTTCTTGTGAAGAAATTACGCTTAACTGTTACAAACGATACAAACTTATAATATATTAGTAAACAAGAATATAACACATAACCTAACGAAAGGCAATTTTTCCCTAAGGCCCCTCTACCAGCTGGGCAGTCTAAGCAACCACACTTGCGTGGTTGTAACGAGAAAGCTTGATATTTTGTTGATGTTGGTGATTGTTTTTAGTCGTGTTTGGATCGTGGTCATGGTTCATGGTTGTGTGCTTCATGATAGGGGGTGAGCATTTTCGGATAACCGATCCGAAGGCTCCTCTAGAGTTTCCAAATACCCGACACCTATATCCGATTGGATATATGATCCGAAATCCAATATGGATATCTGATCCGAAAATTTATACTAGACTAGTCGGATATATCCAATGCGACTTTTTTTTTCCCTCAAAACCTCGATCCATATCCGATGATCCGAAAAATATTCCCGGATCAGATCGGGCTCGGGTCACCAACTACCGGATATTTTTGGATTAGACAGATCGGGTTTCTCTCTCACCCCTACTTCATGATAGCTCCTTTTGGTGGAAAGTGATTCCTTAGGAGTATCATTTTTAACTTATCCAGGAACTCGATTCTTGTTATACATTCTTCCGACGGTGCTACTTCGGTAATACTAAAAGTGACCATTTTTTTTTTTATTCTTGTTGGATATGTTTGGTTTGAGTAGTTCTCTTTTACTGTTGTCTCTTTTTTTGGAAAGGTCTCTTGACGTTTGTTTTTGTATGCCAAATTATTTCAACCTCTTTCCACCGTTGTTTCATATTATCGAGTATCTTACCTTTTTTTTATCAAAAAAATATATAAATTTCATCAAAAAATGTCAAACTAACTCCCTCGCCCTTCTATACCTGGACGTTGGCTGAGTCCAGTGGTCAAGCACTCCCCGCTAGGTACCACCGCCACGCCCCGAGGAACGCAGCTTGTTCCGGGTAGCCGTAGTACTTCTTCTGCCTGCAGTCACCGGTTTCCACCCGTCCCCCCGCCCGATTCCGACCCCCGGTGATTGGCCCCCAATTCAACAAACACTAGATCTTACCTTCTCTCCAACCCAAAGTCCACAATGAACAACTCAGATCTACCAAATTTAAGATCTACTGTCCCATTTTAGAACAAGATCAAAGAATTGGTGCTTTTTTCCAAGGCCCTCTTGAAGATCGAATTTGAACAAAGGTCCTTCTTGAAACCGATATCTGAAAAAGACAGCATTTGAACAAACAAATCATCTTCAAAGTAGAAAATGTCTACAAGTTTGAATTTAGATCAAACGCAATCTGATCAAGAGTAATACCCGAGATTGCGTAAATCGGAAAATTATGAACAAACTGGTGATCGATTAAAAAAAAAAATCGTGAAATAATCTTGAATATCAAGATGTTTAACTTATCTTAAGTATGATTATCATGGAAAAAATTATTCCACTATTTTTATCTTCACAAAGACATCCTTGACTCACAAGCGAATAGACTTTGACTCTTAGCGATTTGAGCCCGGTCAAGACTAGTGCGATAATGATCAAATGATTTCATATCTATACAATCCATCACAATTTCAGCTTCGAAGGAGCAAAAATCGATCAACATCTATAACTAAATTATTGTTATCGATCAACAACATCTATAACTAAATTATGAACAATAAATTCAAACAAAGACAAATACTACACTAACAAAATAATAATATTTTGAGGAAAATTCACCTTCATCTCTAAGGTCCGAAGATGATAGAGGAATAGTTTTCTCTTTTTCTTGTCTTTCAAATGTTTTCTTTGTTCAAATTTGTTTTTGTGGTTTAAGTTTTTTCCTTTTTTTTTGGATCTTTTTTTTATCCTTTTAGTGGGTTTTCATATTCTTGTCTTCTTTGTAGCTTGTTGTATTTGCTATCATGTTTGTCGTCTTTTGGTTTTATGAAGATGAAATGTTTTAATCCTTTCTTTTGTAAAAAAAAATATGTTTCAAGTTAGTTGTTTATGTTTATGCATGGTAGGGTTAATCACCTGTATTGTCTTCTCTTGTTGTTGATCATTTGTGTCTTTTTTAGTTCAAAACCTCTTACCTATCTTCTTGTTTTTTCCTTTCACATGTTTCTTTTTTAAAGGTTTTTTTTTTGTATTTAAACCTTTTCTTTCTTGCTTAACTTTCGATCTCCTTTTTGTAACTCTAATCTTCGACCTTGTTTTGAAATTTTCTTCAAAATTGAGTTATTTATGAACAATTGGAAACCTAGAACCCTGAACCTTTTATTTTTCTAGAAATTGTGTTTTAACTCCAAAATAAGTTGTTGAAGGAATTTATCTAACAACACTTGATATTTGAGTAAAGTGGAAGAACAATAGTAGGGTATTGTAGATCTCTTATATTAAATAGTTTTTCCTAGTCATCGAAGATACTCCTTTAACAATCTCGAGTAACCTATTATGTTCTTGAACAATCTTGAGCGACTCATACTCATTTGTACAATCTTGAGTGTAATGCTCTACTGTCTATCCATGTGTCGTATATTAACCTTCTTAGTGCCCCCGGACTATTTTCTGGCGTATTTGAAATTTTAGGAGATGCAACCGCTTGTTATGTTGCCCTTCTTCGCCTTGATTCACTTTCAAACAATATCCTTTCTATAAACCTTCAGCTCTAGATTTCAGATCTATCGACCCTATTGGCAGAGTTCAAAGTTTGTGTATATTCATGGAACTTAATTTGAAATTTTCATCCTTTTTTGAGAAAAGTTGGTGAACTTCGGGGAAAAAAAAGCATGAAGCTTTTGATAAATATTTCATGGCTTATGAACGACATTGGTCATACTACCTATGGAATATGGTTTCTCACCCAAGAGTCACAAATTCCGACCATTTTTGTTTATGAAATTTGATTAGAACAAAGCTTGAAAAACAGAAATGTTTCCTCTTATTTGAACCAATCTTTGAAGTTGTAAATGGAGTGAAAAGCTCCTTATGAATATGTTCGTGAGTTTCGTTGAGGTGGATCTTGGCATGCTCTTGTTTTCAAGCTCTCCTACAGGTTTCGGTGTATGTTTAGAGTCGTGACTGGCTGTCGTGGTGGTGTTCTTTCATGACGATTTCTTTTGATGGGAGGCTCTTCCCCGTTTTCTCGTCTTTCACTACCCCAGGAGGTCGTCTTTCACTACCCCAGGAGGTCGTGTCCTGCTGTACATGCGTCTGGCGGTGCTATTCTGATAGTGCTTGGCTCGCCCATTACCCGTTTCATCTTTGAGAGATGCCTTACATTGTCGTGTTGTTTGTCCTCCTCCGGCTTCACCTTTCTTCTCAGTGTCTCCGTTATGATCTTCTCGGACGTCTCCTCCTTGATCTCCGGTTTTGATCAGCTTTATGCTCACTACTTTGCTGGTTTTTCAACACCGTAGCAGATTTACTTGCGTTGCATTGATTTCGCGTCAGCAGCGGGTGACGAGGTGCTATCGGAAGATGTTGAAGACCTATCCTTTGGATGCTTTGGGGTGACAAGTCTTTAGAGACTTTCCCCCCAATTTGCTTACCCTTGTATCAAAAAAAAAATTAACTAGACTGTCAACTTCATACACCTTTTACATAACACGTGATTGCACAGCATCACTCAAAATAACGTGTCATTGCATATGCTCTAGCCCTTCTTTATGAAAGAAAGCAATGTAGACTGCTTACTAGACGGTGCATTCTTTGATCCGCATTTGCTTTTCTTATTTGATGAACTAGTATGCAGCTGCTTACCTGTTACGAGTTTAGTTGGCTTTGTTTCAGCTCGGGACTCTTCAAAATCCCTCTTTACAGGGAAGTTCTGACCATCAAATTGGGGTTTGCCTTCATTGTCAGGACTCGAGGTCACATATTGTGGCTCAGCTTCTACATGTGGTTGTGCTGCAGGTTCCTCTTTGGGTTCTTTCTTCATATCTATCTTGGACACATCCTTGACAGAACTTTCAACTTGTTTTGGTTCATCGGTGTCATTTTTTCCTTTCTTGGAGAAAAAAGTTGTAATGGGTCTTGATTCTGTCTTCAATGGGATCTGTAATATATAGAGTACTGATAGATCTTAGCAAACTTTCCCACTTTCACTACAGATCACACTGTTTCATATTTCACAGATGCGTTCTCAATTTGACAGTCAAAAAAATCATTCAACACACAAATCATACCTCTTTGATGCAATCTGGGCTATCAAAAGATGGCTTGCCCATTTCTGGTGTCACGGGATACCATGCCTGTTTGTAAAATGGAAATCGTTGAAATAAAGTTGATGGACATTTTGTGTGGCTATTTGTCTGCCATCTTTAGAAGCTTACCAAATCTGAATGTTCATATGGCTTGAGTAGAGCGTCAAGTTTGGGAGAGGAACTATTAAGCCACGACGCAGTTGATGCTTCATCCCCCAGGATAACTGGCATCCTATCTACAATTGTAAGAAAAAAGAAGATGAACACACAAACAGCTTAATAATATGATCATTCTCCTGTAAATCTAATATGATTATACACAAAGCACACAGATATGGAGCTAAGTGAATAGTTTCATAATCCCCTCTGGAATATTACCTCTTATCTCAACTTGAAATTTTTTATTTCATTACAGAACAGTTAATAGTTTCATCAACCCTATGAGAATTTTTACCTTCTTTTCTAAACATGAAATTTTTAATTCATTACAAAACCAAGTTAGTCATGCTAATGGATAGAGATTTTACTCATCAACTATGTTGTGTGAATCAGTTTGTAAACCTAGTTTATTCTGCAACATCACACGCCATTTCCTAATAAATTTAAAATGGAAAACAAGGATCAGCTGGCATATACTGTACAATTTTCTTATGAACTAATATTCTTGCATACTTCAAACAAAGGTAACACAACTTACCATGAAGCCACTGTAATGCTTTTGATGAAGATGTTGTTATGATAGTAAATGTGTACATAATTTCCCCTGCAATTGTCCGTGAGAAATAATGAGTTGATCAAAAAGAAACAGAAACACTATTGCAGATATCCCCAACACCCAAGCAGTTTTTGAGCCAGTAGCTCAACTGTTTACAGAGACAGTAGTGTAATCAGGCACATGCTCCAACATTATCCTCTTAAATGGTTATTTGGACTTGGTACAGCCATTAGAGATCATACGAAAATATTGGTCGATGGTGATATTGAACAATTGCACACATAGGAAAGCATGCAACTAACAGCAATCCATAACATTAGAAACTTGGAAGTTACCAAAGTGACAAACAGGAGCTCATTTGATTTCAAAAAAAATGTCAGGTACGATTGTACGACCAAAGAAGAAAAGGAACACAAGGCTGAGCCTTAGGCAGGCATAGAGAACAAAAAAGTGCAAAGCGCTAAGCAAGGAACACACACTTCATGGACTCGAAGCAATCACATCTAAAGATTATATTTTATGATTCTAAAATATATTCTACAATCATAGAGGACATACATAGATTAAAGGAACCCAAAGGGTCAATCCAACAAAATAGCATAGTAAATCAACTAAAATACTCAACCCAGCACATAAAATTCACTGGAGCATTTTTTTTTTAAGAAGCACATAGGATAATGCAGAATAGATAGTTCTATGACAGAACATAAAAAGCATCCTAAGGATATAAATTGTGGAAAACTAACAAATTCATTTTTTTCTATGAAGCACACACTATATTTTGAAAGGACTCAATAAAAATCTTCGCTTTAAGCGAGAAGTGCCAGTTATGAAGTAACTTTTGTAGTCACTAGGTATGACATGTGTGATGAAATGAACTTAGATAGTACCTGCCATTTTGGCTCACAACAACACTAACAAGTAGTAAAATTAAAATAATATTAAAAAAGTCGTATGGTCACCTTCAGGACTTTTCCAAGAATCATAGAGAGCAGCAAACACCAAGGGACGACCATTCTTAAAATGAATGTGATAAGGCTGCTTTTTGGAACCATCTTTCTTCCATTCATAGAATCTATGGGCATAAATTATCCACCAAAAACAAAACCATATCAAGCAAAACCTACATAACATAATCCAAGCAAAAATATGTCATACTACAAACCAATCCTTACCCATCCACTGCCACAAGGCATCGGTTTTTCGGAATCAAACGGCGAAATGAAGCCTTCTCAGTAATCGATTCGCACCGCGCATTGAACTTCAATGGTAAACCCCCAATAAGGAGTCAAGACAATCGGAAACGCGGAATAATTAATCCGATAAAATCATCGTCGAATAACCACAATCCACAAGCATAAATTATCTCAATGGAAGTTACTGATAGAAAAAATGAATCAAACGATTACCATTTTGTAGTGGTCAGGCTTCTCGTCCTTTTTGGTGAAACTAGGGATTAATCCCCATTTCATACAGTGTAAAGCGGCAGAATTGTTGTTCCCTACTCCATCCTCCCGGCGAACCACTGGTATATATGTTCCCGGCGAGACGTTGTACGACGACCTATACCTGCAACAAAAATTATTAAAATTAAAGTCAGTCAAGCGGAGAACAGCGAACGCCGTCGTTTGATGCCCTCACCGATCAATGTCAACCTGACGAACTGAAACGTCGTCGTTTAAGTGGCAAGCTCTAGGGATATCACCGTGCCGAAGATTGCACCGAGCTCTTCCACACATCCTCTCTTTGTTTTTCGCAAACTCCGACAACTCGGAAATCAGAACAGTGAATAGGGCACCGTTTCTCGTTCTTCTATGATATGCCGAGTACGCTTCTCAAGAAAGCGCGGGAAATTGATGGGCTGGGCCTGGTCGTTATCTTGGGCTTTACAATGGGCCCTCGTCATCCAATAGCTCAGATATAAGTATAAATCTAATTTAAAATAACAATATGTTATATGTATACAATTATTCTATCCTCGTAATGACAAATGCAACCGAATCTAGTCCGATGATTGGAAAACATGTCGGCTGTATCTGAATTGAGTTCATATGAATACACTGCATTTTTTTGAATAAAATCGGATTTCCAAATATGTTGAATACTCGAATGTGATATACTGATATTTGACTAATCTGGATATTTATCATCCCGATTGTCGGGTGGCCCAAAAATACCTCAAATCGAATTAACAATTAGCCAACGATTTAGGATTTTTGTTTAAATGGATCACCATGTTACCGAAGCGGGTCAACCATATCATATATATTGTGATAAGTATGTCCACGGGTTACGGGTCACCCGTGACCCGACGGGAACCCGGCGGGTCCGGGTTCCCCCGGGTCGCGGGTACGGGTAAGGGTCGTAAGATCCTTACCCGTGACCCGCCGGGTCGACCCGTAACGGTCACAAATTCAAAAAAAAAAAAAAAAAAAAAATCCCAACGGCTATTTTGAAAAAAAAAAAAACAATATACTTTAATAAATCTAACCCAAAAACAATTCTATAAATACCCCATACCCAATTCAATTAATCTCACATCAATTCTCATTCAATCATCTATTCACTCTCTCAATCTGTCCATAATTTCCAACTCTTACATTCAATTACTCTCCTAATCTCATATTCTCATTCTCTTATTTTTCATTTTACCACTCTTACTACTACATTCTAATTCTATTATTCAAAAAAAAATGTCTAGCCGAGGAAGACGTTCCGTTAGCGGTGCCGCTCCTTCATCCGGCGAAGGTTTTACCCGAGGATGGCATTCCGTTAGCGGTCCTCCAACCGGTTCGGATTTAAGGCGAGACTTATTAAGTGGAGATCACGAGATCTCCGAGGAGGAGGATATCACGGAATCACCTACTTTCCCCAACACCCAAGGATCCGAGACCGAATTCACGGAGGAGCCGCCGTTGAACAACACTCAACTAACGGCGGCGGTCTTCCGATTTTGGTTTACAAAAGATGCTCCCGATGCCAACGGGGTTTACTATGCCAAATGCAATTTTTGTGCGGCACAATACAAGCATAAAAAGAGAGAAGGCTACGGGAACTACAAGAGGCATATCCGGAACAAGCATCCCAAAAAAATGGGATTAGCACGAGGGCAAACACAACTTACCGGGTACGCATATAATTCTAACCAACCTCCTTCTCTATTTACATATGATCACTCTTCTTCTATGGATGCATTTTCGGAAATGTTGGCCGTAGATTCTTTAGCATTTAGTTTTACACAAAATGTTGGTTTTAATGATTGGATGCAAAATCATGCTCAACCCGCATATAAACCGATTTCTCGCCAAACCGCTAAAAGAAAAATGATGCATAAATATAAAATTCGTAAAGAAGAATTGATTAAATATTTTATGGACAACGGTGATATTCAAGTTTCTATTTGTAGTGATATTTGGACCGACGGTTTTCAAAAAAATTCATATATGGATATTACTTGTCATTTTGTTGATAAATTTTGGATTTTAAACAAAAGAGTTTTAGCATTACGAGTTTTCAACGAACAACACACCGCCCAAAACATTGTCCGTTTGATTGCAAATGTTTTGGAAGAATATAGATTAGTTTCACGAGTTTTTTCAATCGGTTTTGACAACGCCTCCGCTAACACGGCTTCCATTAGAGATTTAACCAACTATTGTAAGCCGACGATTGAAGGTAAATTTTTTCACATTAGGTGTGCCGCTCATATTTTAAACTTGTGTGTTCAAGACGGTTTAGCATACGTTGGACATTTAGTACAACCTATTCGAAATATTCTTAATGAACTTTGGTCTAAAAAAAGTGTACGTACTAAATGGTATGCATATTGTAAACAAAATAACGTTTATCCTAAAAAATTTCCAAAAGATGTTTGTACAAGATGGAACTCTACTTACAAAATGATTTACGAATCATATGAATATCAAGAACTTTTAAGTGGTTTTGCCGCACAACATATTGACGGTAATGGGATGTATCGGCGGAGGAAGGTGACGAAGATGACGACGAACGACAACAAACGCCATCGGATGTATTGGCGGGAGAGTCCGACTAAGGTAAGGGCCAATCGGGGATATAAACAAGGGTAAGAGAACTACGTGAGTTTTGATTCCTCCTCCCCGAGAGGATACGTAGACAACCGGAATTCCGGTTCAAGCCCAATTCTTCCCTTTTTTTTTTTTAAATTTTAAGATTTAAACTTAAAAAAGAAGAAAATAAACTAATAAAAAGAGGACTTAAACTTAAAAAAATTGGACTTAAACTTTAAGTCCAATTTTTTTAAGTTTAAGTCCTCTTTTTATTAGTTTATTTTCTTCTTTTTTAAGTTTAAGTCCTATTTTTTATTAGTTTATTTTCTTTTTTTTTTTAATTTTAAGTCCAATTTTTCTCTTCTATTTATTTTCTTATTTTTTTAACTTTATTTCCATTATTAATTTTTTTTCCTTTTTTTAATAGTGAGGTGGCCGACCCGTCAACCCGCCGGGTCTGACCCGTGACCCGGCGGGTCACCGACCCGGCGAGTCGGCCACATACACGGGTCCGGGTCCGGGTCACCCTCCCCGGACCCGTCGACCCGGCGGGTCCGACCCGTGGACATGCTTATATTGTGATCTTATAATCCAATGGTTGACCAAAAATATTATTACATGAATCATAACTCTAATGATTGCCTTCTTGATTCATGTTAACAATTCAGTCTCGATCACCAGTAGCAAATAGGGAGGTTCTCATGTCTGTCATCAGTTCAATGTTGCTCATCTTTAGGAAACATCCTACAAGTGAAGGGAATTTCTGCAAAAGATGAACAATTTTGGTTCCAAAATCAATAGGATTTACCTCACCCTTGATTTTCTTAACTTCAAAGTGTTTCTTCTCAATCCCATCCCTAATAAAATGATATCTAACATCAATATGCTTAGATCTTTCATGATACACATGATCCTTACAAAGATAAAGAGCACTTGACTATCTATATGTGTTGGTCCCTCCTTAATCAAGCCCAATTAATAAATGGGTTATCCAACAAATTGGATATAAGTCCAATGGGCTAAGATCCAAATATGAAGAGTCTGCTGTGAAGAATGTTCTAGAGAAGAAATGATAAGAAGAGAATGACCTATAGAAGATTAGGCTAGAACATATCTAGATTTTTCCTCTAAAATATCTTCTAGGATTTTGTGTAATTCTAGAATTCTCTTCTTAAATATCTTTCTAGATCATTGTGCAGGGAATGTGATCTCCTCCCACTATAAATAGGAGGAGAAGTTGTACATTTGCATCCATCCACAAATTTGAGAGCTCAAGCAAACTAAGCAAATTGTGAGAGTGCCCACACAATATCTTGTATCCTTCTCCACGTAAATATAAGTGAGTTTGTATCAATTAAGTCATTGACTTAATTAGTCCATATTCCCATTCTACCAACACGGAAGTGGGAGGTTTTCCCAACAACTGGTATCAGAGCCAAGTTAGTCCGGTCATTATTCCTTAGCTCGTGTTGTCAAGATGGAGGCTACCGTCATTCACGATGGCGAGATGTTCAAACTCACGGCATATAATTATTCTTATTGGAAATCGATGATGGAGGACCACCTTTACTGTAAGGATTTGTACGAGCCCATCACCAGCAAGGATAAGCCCGAAGGGAAGAGTGAGAAGGAGTGGGAGCTTCTATACCGGAAAGCAGTCGCCATGATCTGTAAGTACATCGACAAATCTCTATTTGAACATGTATCTACATATACAAATGCTTTTGAATTATGGACAAAGCTTGAGTCCTTGATTCAAAAGAAAACGCCTTGTAACAAAGCCGTTCTAGTTCAACGATTGGTGAAGATGGAGTACAAGGATGGCCAAAATATGATCGAGCCCTTGAATAATTTCAAGGGGCTCGTAAATCAGCTAAGTAAAGCTGGAATGAAACTCGAAGATGAGTTGCAAGCCCTTCTACTCCTTAGTTCCCTTCCAGAGAGTTAGGACACTCTCGTAGTTACTCTAAGTAACTCAGCCCCGGAAGGGAAGCTCACCATGGACGCCTTAGTGATATCCTCCTTGGTGAAGAGTTAGAAGGAGGGAACGAGGCACGTCTACCCAGTATGAGGCGAACATTACTAAAAACCGGAGTAGAAGTGATACACGTGGACGCAATATGAACCGAAGCCGAGACCAATCTCGAGGTCAGTCTAAGTCACGCTCTAGGCCAACTTGTTATTATTGTGGAAAACTAGGCCATAAGAAATCAGATTGTTGATTTCTTAAGAAAGATCAAAAGGCCGGCAACGTCAAGCCATACCAAATTAACCTAACAAAGAGGCGAGAGGAAGACAAGGGTACGACCGCTATGGCAGATGAAGGCGATGATCTATATCTCTTCGGAGAAGACAACTTCCGTAATATCGCCTCAGACGATAGCTCCTGGATTGTCGATTCCAGTGCATCATTCCACGTCACCCCTCATGAGAGTTTCTTCTCAACCTACAAAAGTAGTGACTTTGGTAATGTCCTGATGGGGAATCAAAATAGGAGCAAGATTGTTGGTATAGGAGACATCATCCTGATATCAAATACGGGATGCAAGCTTACTCTTGAGGATGTGAGGCATATCCCGGATATGCGCCTCAACCTCATATCAGCTGGAAAGCTTGACGATCTTGGCCTTGTAAATCACTTTGGCGGAGGCAAGTGGAAACTCATCCAAGGAAGCATGATACTGACTCGAGGAAAGAAGGAAGGGTCATTGTACGTCACACAAGCAAAGCTCTACAAAGGAGAAGTCAATGTCGCAGGAGCAGACATGGAACTATGGCACCGAAAGGCTCGGGCGCATGAGTGAGAAGGGTCTTCACACACTAGCGCGAAGACAACTCCTCCCAAAGGTGCAAGGTAACTCTCTTGACCCTTGTGCCGATTGTTTAGCCGGAAAACAACATAGAGTGTCCTTCCAAATGTCTTGTCAACCTAGAAGACGAAAGAATATTCTAGATCTTGTGCACACCGATGTTTGCTCCATGTCCAAAAAATCCCTTGGACGTGCGTCCTATTTTGTCACCTTCATAGACGACCACTCAAGGAAGGTATGGGTTTATCTCCTAAAGACCAAAGACCAAGTGCTTGATGCATTCAAGGAGTTTGTTGCTCGGGTGGAACAAGAGACAGGACAAAAGCTCAAGAGTGTTCGATCTGACAATGGAGGAGAATATCGAGGTCCGTTTGAGGCATACTATAGATCTCATGGAATCAGGATGGAGAAGACACCACAACTGAACGGGCTTGCAGAGAGAATGAACCGAACAATTACAGAAAGAGTTCGGTGTATGTTATCTCATGCAAAATTGCCCAAGTCATTTTGGGGAGAAGCTGTGAAGACTGTCGCCGACATTGTCAACCTTACGCTGTCCGTTCCCTGAATGGAGACACCCCGGAGGAAGTTTGGTCAAGAAAGAAGGTTTCGTATGACCATCTAAAGGTGTTCGGGTGTAGAGTATTCGTTCATATACCCAAGGACGAACGTGCCATGCTTGATGCCAAGACCAAAGAATGTATCTACCTTGGCTCACCCAAAGATGAACTCGGATACCGGCTATGGGATCCGACCACCAACAAGATCGTTAGAAGCCGAGATGTGGTATTCTTCGAAGATCAAACAATTAAAGATATTCAAACTCTCAGAGAAACAAAGGAGAAGAGTCAAAAGAAGCATAGCAAACCCTCATCCTTCTCCTACACGAGAAATCACTTCGGAAGAAGTCACGCCAAGAAGCGACAATAATGAAGAGACTGGTCCTACTTCAGAGCACGGTGATGAAGAAACCCACCAAGGACTAGAAGCACAATCGAGCACTCCACCAGATTCTCAGCCGAGAAGGTCATCCAGAGAAAGACGACCATCTACACGATACACTCCGGACGAATATGTGACCCTCACGGATGAGTGGGAGCCTCAAAGCTACAAGGAGGCTATGAATGACACCCACAAGAGTGAGTGGGTAAGAGCCATGCAAGATGAAATGGAATCCTTGCATGAAAACAACACATATGAGCTAGTGGAGCTACCAAAAGGGAGGCGCGCTTTGAAGAACAGATGGTTATACCGAATAAAATTGGAGGATGAAAACTCAAAGCCTTGGTACAAAGCTCGATTGGTCATAAAAGGATTCCAACAGAAGAAAGGCATCGACTTTGAAGAGATATTCTCTCCGGTAGTGAAGATGTCATCAATCCGAGTTGTTCTTGGTATAGCAACTGCTCTGGACTTGGAGATCGAACAACTCGACATCAAGACTGCCTTTCTCCACGGAGATCTTGAAGAGGAGATATACATGGAGAAGCCTGAAGGATTTAAAGAACCAGGCAAGGAGAATCTAGTCTGCCGACTAACGAAGAGTCTTTATGGGCTTAAACAGGCACCAAGACAATGGTACAAGAAATTCGACTCTTTCATGGCAGATCATGACTTCAAGAAAAATCCATGTGACTCATGTGTCTTCATAAAGAGGTATGCTAGTGGCGACTTTCTCATACTCTTACTTTATGTCGATGACATGTTAATAATAGGTCATGATCATAACAAGATAACTGCTCTTAAGAAAGATTTGAGCAAGAGTTTTTCCATGAAAGATTTAGGACCGGTAAAGCAAATTCTTGGGATGAAGATCACTCGTGATCGATCACAGAAGATGTTGTGGCTATCCCAAGAAAGATACATCGAAAAGGTGCTAGAGAGATTCAATATGCACCAAGCTAAGCCGGTAAGCACACCACTTGTTGGGCACTTTAAGTTAAGTTCAAAGCAATGCCCAACTAGTGAGCAAGAGAAGTGGGATATGGAGAAGATCCCCTATGCCTCGGCAGTAGGCAGCCTCATATACGCCATGGTGTGCACTAGGCCTGACATTGCTGTTCGCCACTTAGCGTGCGTGCAAATAAGCTTTAAATTTATAAAACTAGAATCAAGCAAGCGAACCCGCAGTGTACGGATCGGCGTAGTAAAGCAAGAATTCCAAAGTATCGAACACAGGGATTTGGGGGGAACAAATTCAATTGTAAAGTTGTCAAGCAAGTAAAAAGGGTAAAACTTTGCAAATATATTGGGAAAACAGCAACTCTACAGATCCAGGTATCTAATTGTGGCAATCGATTCAAGATATACTAAAGAACTAAGGACAGAGTTAGGAGTTGCAAAGGTATGCTAAAGTAAAGCAATGTACGGTGAAGTTCCAAGACTTTATATGACTTATCTAAAGACACTCTCTATAAAGGTTGTTGAGGCTTCAGTATAGAAAGGATCTATGGACAAGAATTAATCTCAAATACCCAAACTTGCAACCCAAGGATCAAAACTAACTAAAACGATTAAGGTTGTGACACTCGAAATTGAAGTAGAGGTTGTTGAGGCTTCACTACTACCTAGAAAAGGGCAAACCCTAAACTAGATTAAAGCTAATCTTTAACCTTGGATCAAAGTAAAACCAAAATTCGTAAACTGGTATAAATTACGGGCAGATCTTGAGTTCCACGGCCGTAGAACTTCAAGAACAAACCGTGATTTTGGTTCGTCGGCGAAATCTCTCTAACTCTCAGGGTCCAATCTGTTTACGATCGATCTATCATCATCTTAGCCACAACTATTAACCCTTCACCTTAGAATTGCTAAAGGGTTTTAGCCAATAACTGTCATTATAATATCAAAATCAAGTTTAAGAAGAATGAAAGATGAAAACCTTTGAAAACCTTCAATAAAACTTAAATCAATCTCAAATCCACACACAAGATGGAATAATGTATATCAGATTTGGAATAGACACAAACCAATAACAATCCTTGATAAGAACAAAGAACGGGATGTCAATTCGTCTTCTAATCAAACCTAAGGACAAAAGGCGTAACTTCCGCCACAAACAACTTCCAAATCTTCAAACCCTCGTGAATCTCTGTTTGCAAGTGCAAAATCTCCGGACGTCCAATGCAACCCTAAGCACGTGTCCCAAATTCTCTCCTCTCCAACCTTTTTATAAGGAAGGATAAAATAACCGTCCGGCCCATGTGCGTAAATGATGTGGCAATTATTTATTCGACAAAAGATCGCCTAAATCACGGTTTCATGGAGTTCCACGGCCGTGGTTTAGAGTGTGGAAGTGGATTACGGTTCCATATGATTTCCACGACCGTACTTTATACCGTGTAACTCTCTGGAATACTCCACGTTCATGTTGCCAAGATCCACGGCCGTGGTTTTTGGCGTGGACTTCTCTACGACCGTATTTTAGAGCGTGGAAGTGTAATTTGCTTGTGGTTTCCTTTGTGTCGTGCCATTCCTCATCTTAGCATCTCCCTTGACTTCTTTGATGTGTCCTTAATCCTTGGATGTGCTCAAATCTTCTCCTATCTCTCTCAATTGGTTTGGTTTTAGCTCTTATTCATCTATAATCAACACAAAGCTAATGTAGACCTCCATATCAAAAATATAGATAAACTAGCTAACAAATGCTTCAATGCCTTATCAATGAACACTATAATGAATGAAAAACAACTAGAAAACGTGCCTAGAATATCGCAATATTTCATGCTAACAAAATACCCCATACTTGCCACTTGCTTGTCTTCAAGCAAGGTCTTTTAAACCTTTAGAACTTAAGTTAGGATGAAATATGCATGCAATCTCAAAAACAAAACAATTTTTAGGTAAATGTGCTTCTAGTCAATAGATCAACCTCAAACCTTGCTTCAATCATCCTTGAAAACGCTCACATACACAAACCAAAGTATGTAAAGTAAAGGAACATCACAAGCTGCTTAATCCTCAAAACAAACATCATAACCTTCAAATACCATCAAAATCAAGAATAAAAAACTTCAATTTAGATCACTAAGTCATATAAGACTCTTTTGATCTTAAGGACTTTCAAATAAGGTCTAGAATGCGGAAAGGAAGGGGAAACTATAAGGAATGTGGTGCATGAATCCGGGAAAGTGGACAACTAACTCTTTTCTTTTTCTCTTGTGATCTTGCAACACTTTCAACTTAGAGCTTTGCTCTTCTCTTTTCACATCATTTTTCGACTTTACTTTTGGAGTTATGGATAGAGGTGCACAAAAACCAAAGCCTAGAAGATTGGCGTTTCTCAATTTCGAGATGCCTCAAACCCTTGATGCACATACCATAATCCGTTTGGAATATCGCTCAATCTGACTTTGGCAAGACACATTCACCCGGCTATGTGAATGGTGCCGAGTTACTCATCGTCATGTTTGACTTCTCCAAACCTTTTTTTTTCTATTCTTTGAATGCAAAATTTTTCTTTCATGGCCCTCCCACATCAAACATGCCAAATATCAACTCCTCCAAATTCCCGGATAGGTAAGGGAGGCAATTATTTCATTGAGGGGCTAAATGAACAAAGAAAGGAAGAAGAAAGGTCGAATTGCCTTAATCATTTCATAAAGAAGCATAAGAACTTATTATTTAATTTCAACCTTAATTTCTCAAATTGATTTAGATGAAGTTCTCACATTAAGAAATTTGCAAGTAAAGACAAACAACTCATTCAACTTCTTTCCAATTCATAATTCCGTTCAAGCATGCAATTATCATCAAAAATTCATTCCGCAAGTAAGATTTATCATAGGAATCATCTCAATTCTTAGAAGCACAAAATTTTCAAAATTTTTCAATTTTTATGGGTTTTTCAAAAGCTTTTTCATGCAATGCAAAAATGAAACGTGTGATAATGGAATGAAACATGCAAAGTGTTCTCAATCAAGGCAAGTAAAAGTGAGTAGAGTTATTACAAACGATAGTCACACCCCACCCCATACTTGAGACAAACATTGTCCCTAATGTTCAAAAAGAAAAAAAAAAGAAAGAAAGAAAATGAACTCACAAAACGGCGGTGGAGCGGCTAATGCTAGCAATCATGCATTATCATCACTGAGGTGGAGGCGGTGGTGGAAATGGGAAGAAGCCGGAGTCGAAGTTCCGCCCAAACTGCTGGCGGTAGATGTCTCTCATCATCCTGTCATGCTCGTCAGCTCGAACATCTCTAGCGTCCCGTCGGACCTCCAAAGCTCCTACTCTCCTGGAAAGGTCGGTAGCCTAATCCGGAAGCTGCTCGTACCACCCCGGTGCCTGGCTGTACCAAGCTGGTGCATCCGATGGTGCTGGTGCAGACGGTGGCTGTGCATGCCATGTCGGTGGAGCTCCCATCCAATCCGGCTGTGATCTATACCAATCAGGAGGGGCATCCATCCATGTCGGCCTCTCACTCACGCTAGCACGGCAAGAGGAAGAGGCTGCTGAAGGTCCAGCTGGTCATGGTGAACGTCTGGGATGGTCAGGTTAGTGTGCCGGCTGATCCGGGAAAGTGCCAAAGTCATGCTCCTCACCTCCTCCCTCAAAACTATCACCTCCTCTCATCTCCTCCTCATCTACAGCTGGTACCTCAGGGGGGACGTAAGGAGGGGCTACTAACCTATTCGCATGCATAGCAGCGAATGTTTGCTTCCAATTATGGCGTCCAACCATAATGGAATACTCGGGGAGCCATGCAAGACCTCTACCTCCTCTATCCTCCCAAGGCATGGCAGCGGTGAGTGGACCTCTATGCCTAGGAAAGATCAAACCTCTAGTCACGAGGCTGTGGAGTCCCAATAGTCTAGCTGCTATCCTAGTACACGTAGAAAAATCAATCCCCAACTGTCTAGCAATGTGGGTGACTATCCCACCATATCCGATATTCCCAACCCTCTTGTTCTTGAGCTTACTCATGGTGGAAGCTAAGAGGGTAGCACAGTCAGCAGGTCTACCGTGCAGCAGACAATACAAAAGAAACAGCTCATCCGTCTTGATCTTTTGAGGAGTCTCGGTTCTAGGGAAAAGACACTCAGAAAGTACTATGTGGGCTATCTTCAAGGCTAAGTGATAGATAAGCTTAGCCTTGGTATCAGCAGGTTGCCAGCGGTCCTCGCTAGCATATATCATAGCAATGTCCTCCCAGAAATCCTTAGCGTATATACCGCTAGGGAAACGACCATTGAAGGTCTCATGGAACCCAAAGAAGGCTCCGAACTCTAAGATCGAGAACTCGTAGTTCTCCTCCATCAGCCTAAAAGAAACTGTCCTCTCTACATGACTATGCTCAAAAGAGGTCACAAACTCTCTAGTGATCTTCTCATATGCATCTTCCCTAATAGCGAAGAAGATGATTAAGCCGGCTCTATCTAAAAGCCATGTAAGGTCACTTGCCACATTCAGTGGCTCTAACTCCTCAAGAAGCAAATAACGTGGTCCTATGACCGGTCTCTTCGCGATCCTTTCTAAGGCATCGAGGTAATCATCATGGATCTTTGGAATTCTAGGGGATGGGGGTGATGGTGGCTCACTAGGGGGTACCTGGGAGGAGGAGGAAGCATCACCTTTCCTCTTCTTATTCCTAGTGGACATTCTCCTAATCAAATCCATTTCAGAAGCAAAATTACGGCATGTTCTTCAATTCCACGGCCGTGGAATACCCAGTGACCGTGGTTCGGCTTTGAATTTCTCAAAACACAATCAATCAACACCAAACTCACCAGACAACAACCCTAGACTAATTCCAATCCAATTCCAATCAGTTCTCCTAAAAATTCTTGCAAAAATTTAGCCAAATCGACAAAGTAAAGAAGAGGGAAAAACCTAGGTTTTGGATTTTTAAAATCCAAATTCCGTCTTCTCCAGTGATTGTCCACTCGATTTGTTGCTTGGATCTTGTAGATGGTTGAATTTGCTTCACTTTGGGCTGAATAATCGTTCGAAACGATTAACGAATGAAGATTTGAGAGAGGGGGACTAATTACGGCTGTTTGGGTCGTGCAAGAGGGGTTTTGGTGTGGTTTTTGTGAAGAAGGTGGTTTATATAGTAACCGTAAAATTTTGGGAAAATTACGGTCACTCGAGGGTTTCCACGGCCGTGGAATTGTACGGAACCGTGGTTTTGGTGATTTATTTCAGGCTTTTGCAAATTACGGTCACTGTAGCTTTCACGACCGTGGTTTTCGCCGTGGAACTCTCTGTAATGTGCCAAAATCCAAGTTTCGTCAATTTCCTCCAACCTTTCCTTTTCCCTTGCCCGTTCCATTGCTCCTACATCCAAAAACACGAATATACCGGAAGGTATCGAAGGCAAAACAAAGCAAAAACATCTAAACTACTCTAATCTAGGAATGAAAAACAAAAACATAAGTGCAATACCTTGGGTTGCCTCCCAAGCAGCGCTTGTTTAAGGTCCGTAGCTAGACCATATTTGCACTTATTCGAGTGCGGTAGGCGCGAACTCCTCAGCTTGGAGTTCCGGTGAGTACTTCTTGAGTCGTTGACCGTTCACCTTGAAACTTCCGCCCTTTTCACCCCATACTTCAACTGCACCATCGGGAAAAACACCTTTGATTAGATAAGGTCCGGTACAACGAGATTTAAGCTTACCTGGAAAGAGACGAAGCCTTGAATTGATGAGGAGAACTTGATCTCCTTCTTTGAGGTCTTTTGGAATGATATGCTTATCATGCCAACGCTTCGCTCTTTCTTTATAGATCTTGGCGTTTTCGTAGGCGTTTAAGCGGAGTTCTTCAAGCTCGTTAAGGTCCAAGAGGCGCTTCTCACCCGCTTCCTTTATGCTGAATTTCAACCACTTTATTGCTCAATATGCCTTATGTTCTAGCTCTACCGGTAAGTGACAAGACTTCCCATACACAAGGTTGTATGGCGCCGTTCCTATGGGAGTCTTATATGCAGTCTGATATGCCCACAATGCATCATCTAGCTTTAAAGACCAATCCTTCCTTGTCCTTGAAACCGTCTTCTCTAGTATTCCTTTAATCTCCCGGTTTGAAATCTCCACTTGTCCACTTGTTTGTGGATGGTAAGGGGTGACGATCTTGTGAGTCACCCCATACTTAGCTAGTAGAGCTTCGAATTGTCGGGCAATGAAGTGAGAGCCTCCATCACTAATGATAGTCCGTGGTGTCCCAAATCGTGGGAAAATGGTCTTGCTAAAGAACTTAACCACAACCATGGCATCATTAGTAGGAGAGGCAATTGCTTCAACCCATCTTGAAACATAATCTACGGCTAGAAGTATGTATTGGTTTCCACAAGATGATGGGAAAGGTCCCATGAAGTCTACTCCCCAAACGTCAAAGATCTCCACCTCTTGAATGTTGTTAAGAGGCATCTCGTTTCTCCTAGATATGTTCCCTGTTCTTTGACAAGCATCGCAACAAGAGACAAAGGTTTGCACATCTTTAAATAAAGTAGGCCAAAAGAATCCTGATTGCAATACCTTTGCGCTAGTCTTGCTCGAACTAGCGTGTCCTCCACAAGGTAGTGAATGACAATGACGGATGACACTTTGCATCTCGTTTTCCGGCACACATCGTCGAATGATGCCGTCAGGACCTCTCTTAAAGAGGAGAGGTTCATTCCAAAAGTATTCACGAACATCCTTAAAGAACTTCTTTCTTTGTGCATAGGATAATCCAGGTGGTAATTCCTAGCAAACCAAATAGTTAACAAAATCAGCAAACCATGGCTCATTACCTTTACTAATCTTGTCGATGCACTCCTCTATGATGTGTAAATGCTCGTCCGGAAAGGATTCATCTATGGGTAGATTGTCGTCCTCTAGATGTGGTAGACGACTCAAATGATCCGCAACAGAATTTTCCGAACCCTTCTTGTCACGGATCTCTAGATCGAATTCTTGTAGGAGAAGAATTCATCTAATTAGCCTTGGCTTTGCATCCTTCTTTGCAAGTAAATACCGGATCACAACATGATCCGTGTAAACAATCACCTTTGAACCTACAAGATAAGAACGAAACTTTTCAAATGCATATACAATTGCTAAAAGTTCTTTCTCGGTAGTGGCGTAGTTGAGCTGCGCTTCATCTAGCGTTTTGCTAGCGTAGTAGATAGCGTGGGTTCGTCCTTCCTTCTTTTGCCCAAGCACAGCTCCTATAGCTACGTCACTTGCATCACACACAACCTCAAATGGAAGATTCCAATCCGGAGGTTGAATAATCGGGGCTGAAATTAGAGCTTCCCGAATCTTATTAAACGCATCTAAACATTCTTGCGAAAAATAAAAAACTGCATCCTTCATCAATAGATTAGTAAGCGGCTTTGATATCTTAGAGAAATCCTTTATAAAGCGTCTATAAAATCCAACATGTCCTAGAAAACTTCTTATCCCTTTCACCGAAGTTGGAGGAGGAAGCTTTTCTATAGTCTCTATCTTAGTCTTATCTACTTCAATCCCTCTACTAGAGATTAAGTGTCCTAATACAATGCCTTCTTTCACCATAAATTGACACTTCTCCCAATTAAGAACTAGGTTAGTGTCTTCACACCTTTCTAGCACAAGAGCAAGGTTAGAAAGACAATTATCAAAAGAGGAACCATAAACAGAAAAGTCATCCATGAAAACCTCCATGATTTCCTCTATGTACTCCGAGAAGATGGCCATCATGCATCTTTGAAAGGTGGCTAGGGCGTTGCAAAGCCCAAACGACATTCTCCTATAAGCAAACGTACCCCACGGGCACGTGAATGTGGTCTTCGCTTGATCGTCCGGATGTATCGGGATGTGAAAGAAACCACTATAACCGTCAAGATAGCAAAAGTGTGAGTGTTGTGCTAACCTCTCAAGCATTTGGTCGATGAATGGTAGTGGGAATTGATCCTTCCTTGTTGCGTTGTTTAGCTTGCGGTAGTCTATGCACATCCTCCATCCCGTCACGGTTCGTGTAGGGATGAGCTCGTTGTTCTTGTTGGTGATGACCGTCATTCCTCCTTTCTTTGGAACCACCTGTACGGGACTCACCCACTTGCTATCGGAGATAGGGTAGATGATACCTGCATCAAGTAGTTTAAGAATTTCCGTCTTGACAACCTCCTTCATGGTCGGATTTAACCGCCTTTGAGGTTGTCGCGAAGTTCTAAAATCTTCTTCCATTAGAATCTTATGCATGCATAGTGAAGGCTTGATTCCTACTAGATCCTCTATAGTATACCCTAAGGCTTTCCTATGTTTCTTAAGAACAACCATAAGCTTACTATGTTCATCTATACTCAAATCGGAGCTAACAATTACCGGAAAGGTAGAATTAGGTCCTAGAAATGCGTACCTTAGATGTGCGGGAAGTGGCTTTAATTCCATCACTATGGGACTCTCTAATGGCTCTTGAGGATTGTCCAATGCTTCCTTAGAAGTTTCTAAGGGTGTAGAAGTTGTTGGAGAAGAAATAAAAGAAGTGGTAGAAAGAACATAATTGTCTTCAGATTCACCCAAAATTACGGCTCCCCTGTTTCCTCCACGGCCGTGGTTTTGGACGTGGAAGTCAATTACGGTGCCTCTTCTTGTTCCACGGCCGTGGTTTTGACCGTGTAACTTACTGGAGTCCTCTGAATAGCTGATTACGGTCATGTTGGTGGAAACCACGGCCGTGGAATAGCACGACTGGCCGTGATTCCTCACGTTCTCTAACCCATTGTAGAGTTTCTCAAACTCTTCTTCATACACTTCCTTTTGCTTCTCCAAAGCTTCAATTTCCTCATTGCATTCCTCTTCTTCCCCTATGTCCATATTGCTCATAATGATAACCTTTTGCAAGGGATCTTTGAAGAGAATCGAACTTACTTCTTCTCTAGATGGCTCTTCATCATGAATGTTGAATATATCCTCTTCAAAAGTTGGTTCCTTCACCAAAGTGGAAAGAACGAACTCTACCTTTTCCTCTCCTATGTCGAAGGTGTGTCTAGCGTTCTTGCAATCAACCATACAACCGGATGTTGCAAGAAACGGTTTTCCGAGTATGATCGGGACCGGACTATCTGCAGGAATGTCAAGCACAACAAAATCTATAGGAACATAGAACTTACCAAGCTTGACCTGGACGTCTTCAACTATGCCGACGGGACAAGTTATGGATCGATCCGCCATGTATAACGTCATCTTCACCCGTTTAGGTTCGCCTAAATCGATCTTCCTGCATAAGGCAAGCGGAATGATGCTCACGCTTGCTCTTAAATCACATAATGCATCATATGTGATATCTCCCACTCCTATGGGAACACAAAACGACCCCGGATCCTTCAGCTATGGGGGCATCTTTTCTTTCATTGTCTTAATGAGATCCGACGAATCCAAACTCATTTTGACCTCTCCAAAATCCTCTAATTTCCTCTTGTTAGAGAGGATCTCTTTTAAGAACTTACCATAAGCTGGCATACCTACAACTGCATCAATTAAAGGTATATTAATATGCAGTTTGCTCATGAGTTCAATAAACTTACCGAATTGTTTGTCTAGACGCGCTCTTGCTCTAGATTGCGGGAATGGTAGGGGAGGTTTGTAAGCTGGAGGAGGAATGTAGATGTCTTCCTTCTCCTTCCCCTTCTCTTCTCTTTCTTGACGGGAACTTCCACAAACTTAGGTTGCGGGTCGGTGGTTGTTGCTCCGCTCCTAGTTGTGATAGCCATCACCCTTCCTTTTGGGTTATCCTCTGTCTTTCCTGGAAGTTTTCCTTGATTCCTAGGAACTTCCTCAGCATTGCTAAGCATTTGGTTTTCTAAAACTTTTTGGGCTTTATCAACCTTAGTAATGTGATTATCAACTTTAGTTATGTGACTCTCCAATCCTTGAACCTTTCCAAAAATTGTTTCCAACATGGGATCGGGCTTCTCTTTCCCCGAAGTACTTCCACTATTAGATGCTTGTTCCTGACTTTTCAAAGGAATGGAAGAAGAAGAAGGTGGAGTTAGTGAATTTCCTGAATTGGGATAAAAATTACCGGAATTTTGTTGTTGTTTGGAGCGCCAATTATTATTGTTTGAACCCCTATTGTTGTTCCAATTGTTCCGGTTGTTATTCCGGTTGTTGCGATTTGTATTCTCATTCCCATTGTGGTTATTGTTGTTCCCTAAATAACCAACATCTTGTTCCTTTTGATTTGGAAAGTTAGCCTTGATGACTTCCTTCAATTCTTTAATCTTGGAGTTGAGAGAAAAGATTTGAGTTTGAGCGGCTTGTGTTAGCTTTGCTCCTTGATCCACTCGATTTGCTTCTACTTTCCGGTGAGAATACTTCTCAATGACTCGGGCTTGCTTCTCAATGAAGTCCCAAGCATCATCTTCCCTCATGTCCATGAATGTACCACATGAAAGGGATTGAAGCTTGAATTGTGTTTCCATATCCAGCCCCTTATAGTATATCTCCAATAGCTCCAATTTGGAAATGCCATGATGTGGGCAATCTAATAGTAAATCCTGAAATCTTTCCCAAGATTGAAACAAACTTTTGTTAGATCTCATAGAAAATGCATTAATCTTACCTCTCAACTCCGCCGTCTTAGATGGCGGAAAGAATTTGGTGAGGAACTCCGAAGAAAGATCCTCCCATGTGTTGAGTCTTCCATTTGGAAGAGCTTGATACCAAGATAAAGCTTTCCCTTTCAAAGAGAAGAAGAATGACTTGATCTTGTAGTTGTTGGTGGTTGCATTCTTTGGCTTCATTGTCTCCATCAAGATCTCAAAATTCTGTAAATGTTGATTTGGAGATTCGCTACTCGTTCCTCCAAACTGACTTTGACGAACGATGGTAATGACTTGTGGGTTGAAGCTAAACCCCTGCATATCATCAGCATCAAAGTTCACACCTAGACGGCATGGTTGCTGAATTGGATCCATCCTTTGGCCAAGAGTTATTGGCTCTTCATCTACACGAGCGGCTCTCGCACCCCCAGCCGGGACACGATAGTTGACAACCGGTCTTGGATTAAATTGATTCATGTTGACCGTCGGATTAATGTCCTCAAGTGATAGCATGGAAGATTCGCTATCCTCATCGGATGAGTTGGCTCTAACCGATCTTGCCGGCTTTCTCCTCTTCTTCTTCTTGGAATCGCTTAATTCCAGCCTCATTTGAAACATCATATCCCTTAGCTCATCAATTTGCAATTGATGACGGTCCGATTCTTCCTTGCGAGTCTTCTCGCTCCATCTAAGTTGAGCTTCAGATTCCGCCAACTCTGTTTGAAGATCCCGTTCCTTGTCTTCAGCCATCTTCCTTTCTTTGAGCTTCTTCCTCAAAGTCTTCTCAAGTTCTTGATCAAGAGGTAAGAGGTCCTTGTTGTTCGTAGACCTACGCATATACGTAAGGAAACCTGCAAATATCACTCAAAGGAGATATCAAATAACAAGAGCAAGCTCCCAAGCTTGACAACCGGTAACCGAATTCGGTCTAGATCAAGTCCCCGGCAACGGCACCAAAAACTTGTTCGCCACTTAGCGTACGTGCAAATAAGATTTAAATTTAGAAAACTAGAATCAAGCAAGCGAACCCGCAGTGTACGGATCGGCGTAATAAAGCAAGAATTCCAGAGTATCGAACACAGGGATTTGGGGGAAACAAATTCAATTGTAAAGTTGTCAAGCAAGTAAAAAGGGTAAAGCTTTGCAAATATATTGAGAAACCAGCAACCCTAAAGATCCAGTTATCTAATTGTGGCAATCGATTCAAGATATACTAAAGAACTAAGGACAGAGTTAAGAGTTGCAAAGGTATGCTAAAGTAAAGCAATGTACGGTGAAGTTCCAAGACTTTATATGACTTATCTAAAGACACTCTCTATAAAGATTGTTGAGGCTTCAGTATAGAAAGGATCTATGGACAAGAATTAATCTCAAATACCCAAACTTGCAACCCAAGGATCAAAATTAACTAAAACGATTAAGGTTGTGACACTCGAAATCGAAGTAGAGGTTGTTGAGGCTTCACTACTACCTAGAAAAGGGCAAACTGTTAGCATGAAATATTTTGATACTTTAGGCATGTTTTCTAAACGTATTTGATTCATATTGATAGTCATTGATTGAGCATTGTTGCATTTGTGAGCTAGTTTTCCTATATTATCGATATAGATGTCTACACAAGCTTTATGTTGATTATAGGTGATTAAGAGCCATTTCCGAACGGAATCGAGCAAAGAAGAGTTGATTGAGTATGTCCATGGATTAAGGGCATTCTTAGGAGCAAAATGGATGTCAACTTCAGGAATACACGAGGCTAGGGAAGAATCACGTTCTTGCCCTAAACCACGCTCTAAAATATGGCCGTACTATGAATCACGTTCAGTTCCACGGCCGTGGAACCCTGCAAGAGAGGCGTGATGCATTCCAGTAACTATTACGGTCGTGAAATCAAGTGTTCAAACCGTGACACTTTCTACGCTCTAAATTACGGTCGTGGAACCTTCCACGACCGTGATCTTGGCGATCTTTTTCGCCACATTTTGAAGCCACGATCTTTTGAAGATTGGGCCGGGCTGATATTTTATCTTGCCCTATAAAAAGACGGACGAAGGGAGATTCTGTCATCCGCGCTTATCCTCGCTTACCCCACTTACACCGCCGCTTAGAGATCTTTTGCGATAGCCGCTTGGACGCATTTTTACATCTCATTGGAGATCTAAGTTCGTGCTGGGATTTGCCCTAATCTCGCACTTTGGTGGAGATTGTGATTGAGATTCCCGGATTTACGGAAGATTCGGAGGATTATTGCAAGAAGACTTCTCTTCTTGATTAGGTTTGATTTAGAAGACGGATTGACATCCCGTTCTCCCTTCTTACCTAAGTTCGTGTTAATTGTGCTATTCTGGAATTAGTGATATTATTTGTTCTTGATTGTGACTTTGAGATTGGTTTGGAGTTTATTGGAAGTTTTCAGAAGTTTTCATCTTTCAATCTTTTAATTCTTGAATTTGATATCAACATGACTGTTATTGGCTAAAAACCCTTAACAATTCTAAGGTGAAGGGTTGATAGTTGTGGCTTAGATGATGATAGATCGATCGTAAACAGATTAGACCCTGAGAGTTAGAGAGAATCGCCGACGAACCTTAAATTACGGCCTGTTCTTGAGTCCACGGCCGTGGAACCTCAAGAACTAACCGTAATTTCTCTTAAGTTTACGAACCTGCTTTTACTTTAATCCAAAGTTAAAGATTAGCTTTAACTTAGTCTTGGCTTGCCTTTTCTAGGTGGTAGTGAAGCCTCAACAACCTCTACCTCGATTGTGAGTGTCGCAACCTTAATCGATTTAGTTAGTCTTGATCCTTGGATTACAAGTTTGGGTATTTGACATTAATTCTTGCCCTTGGAACCTTTCTATATTGAAGCCTCAACAACTTGTATAGAGAGTGTCTTGTAGGTGAGCCATATAAGGTTTTTAGAACTTCACCGTACGATTACCTTACATTAGTATACCTTTGCATATCTCAACTCTGTCTTTATATCAATAGTAAATCTTGAATCGATTGCCACAGCTGGATACTTGGATCTTTAGGATTGTTGTTTCCCAATATTTGCAAAAATTCTCATATTTACTCGCTTGATAATCTGCAATTGAATTTGTTCCCACCCAAATCCCTGTGTTCGATACTCTGGAATACTTGCTAATCTACGCCGATCCGTACACTGTGGGTTCGCTTGCTTTTATTCTAGTTTTATAATTAAAACTTATTTGCACGCACATTTAGGGGCGAACAAGTTTTTGGCGCCGTTTCCGGGGATTTGGTTTCGGCCGAATTCGGTTGCCGGTTGTCAAGCTTGGGAGCTTGGTCTCGTTATTTGATATTTCTTTGAGTGCATGCGCAGGTCTAGGAACACCGAAGACCTCTTACCTCTCGATCAAGAGCTTGAGAGGACTTTAAGGCAAAAACACAAGGAAAAGAAGATGGCTGAAGAACACGAACGTGATCTTCAAGCGGAGTTGGCAGAGAAGGAAGCTCAACTCCAATGGAATGAGAACCTCCGCCGGGACGAAATAGATCGTCATCAATCTCAAGTTAACAATCTGCAAGATATGATTTTCCAAATGAGGATAGAACTAAGCGACCTTAAGAATAAGGGAAGAAAGAAATCCTCAAGAAGAGCATCAAGATCTAGAAGAAGAGGTCATTCATCCGCTGATGATAGTGATTCTTCCATGCCACCGCTAGAGGAGATTGATCCCACGATCAACGTAAATCCTTTCCATCCACAAGGAGCTGCTAATCGCCGTGTTCCACCTAGGAACGCAAGGATCGAACGTGTGGATAATGAGCCAAGAACTCTTGGTCAAAGGATGGATCCAACACAAAAACCGCGCTGTTTGGGCGTGAATTTCGATGCTGAAGATGTACAAGGGTTTAGCTTTAACCCTCAAGTTATTACTCTTGTTCGCCAAAACCAATTTGGCGGGACAAGCGCCGAATCTCCACACCAACACTTGCAAAACTTTGAGTGTATGATGGAGACGATGAGACCGAAGAATGCTACTACCAACAACTACAAGCTCAAGCCTTTCTTCTTCTCTTTGAAAGGGAAAGCGTTGTCTTGGTACCAAGCTCTTCCTAGTGGGAAACTAGACACGTGGGAAAACCTTTCCGCGGAGTTCCTCACCAAATTCTTTCCGCCATCCAAAACGGCGGAACTTAGAGGTAAGATTAATGCTTTTTCCATGAGACCTAACGAAAGTTTGTTTCAATCTTGGGAAAGGTTTCAGGATTTGCTCTTGGATTGCCCTCATCATGGCATATCCAAACTTGCCTTGCTGGAGATTTATTACAAGGGGCTGGATGCGGGAACGCAATTTAACCTCCAATCCCTCTCATGCGGAACATTCATGGACATGAGAGAAGATGACGCTTGGGACTTCATTGAGAAGCAAGCAAGAGTCATAGAGAAGTATTCCCACCGGAAAGTGGAGGGAAATCGTGTGGAGCAAGGAGCAAAGCTCACACATGAAGCTCAAAATCAGATTTTCTCCCTCAACAATGAGATCAAAGAGTTGAAGGAGGCTATCAAGACCAACTTTCCAAAGCAACAAGGGAAGGATGTTGGTTATTTGAGCAACAACAATGGCGGTGATAACACAAACCGCAATAACAACAACAACAACAACCGGAACAATAACCGGAGCAACAATTGGAATGGCAACAACAACAATAATAACGGCCGGAACAACAATTGGAACAACAATAGGGGTTCAAGTAACAACAATTGGCGCTCCAATCAACAAAATTCCGGTAACTCTTATCCTTCCAATTCTAATTCACTAACTCCACCTTCCTCTTCCTCTACTCCTTTGAGAAGCCAAGGGCAAACATCAAATGGAGGAAACACTTCGGGAAAGGAGAAGCCCGATCCCATGTTGGAAACGATTTTGGGAAAGCTTCAAGGGTTGGAGAACCGCATCATTAAGGTTGATGATCAAGTTTCCAAGGTTGATAAAGCTCAAAAGGTTTTAGAAAACCAAATGTTCAACCATGCGGAGGAAGTTCCTAGGAATCAAGGGAAGCTTCCAGGAAAGACGGAGGACAACCCTAAGGGAAGGGTAATGGCAATCACCACTAGGAGCGGAGTGACTACCACCGATCCGCAGCCTAAGTTCGTTGAAGTCCCCGTAGAGAAAGACAAAGAGAAGGGGAAGGAGAAGAAAGACGTCTACGTTCCTCCTCCGGCTTACAAACCTCCCCTACCATTCCCTCAATCTAGAGCGCGAGCGCGCCTAGATAAACAATTCGGTAAGTTTATAGAACTCATGAGCAAGCTGCATATTAATATTCCCTTTATTGATGCTATTGTAGGTATGCCGGCTTATGGCAAGTTCTTGAAAGAGATCCTCTCTAACAAGAGGAAGCTAGAAGATTTCGGCGAGGTCAAGATGAGTTCGGATTCTTTGGATCTCATCAAGACCATGAAGGAGAAAATGCCCCCAAAGTTGAAGGATCCGGGGTCATTTTGCATTCCCATAGGAGTGGGAGATGTCACATATGACGCTTTATGTGACTTAGGAGCAAGTGTGAGCATCATACCACTTGCATTGTGCAGGAAGATCGGTTTAGGTGACCCTAAACCGGTGAAGATGATGTTATACATGGCGGATCGATCCATCACTCGCCCCGTCGGTATTGTAGAAGACGTCCCGGTCAAGCTAGGTAAATTCTTTGTTCCCATTGATTTTGTCGTGCTTGATATTCCTGCAGATAGCCCGGTCCCGATCATACTCGGAAGACCGTTTTTTGCAACTTCCGGCTGCATAGTCGATTGCAAGAATGGGAGACTCGCTTTTGATATAGGAGAAGAGAAAGTAGAGTTCGTTCTCTCCACTCTATTGAAGGAGCCAATCTTTGATGAGGATATTTTCGATATCCAAGATGAAGAGGGTTTGTCTAGGGAGGAGGTAAGTGCGATTCTCTTTAACGATCCTTTGCAAAAAGTTATCACTATGAGTCTAACAAATGTAGGGGAAGAAGAAGAGTGCAATGAGGTAATTAAAGCCTTAGAAGCACAAGAAGAGATGGGTGAAGTGGAGTTTGAAAAACTCCACGATGAGGCAGAAAACGTGAGAATCCACGGTCACACACTGTATTCCACGGCCGTGGATTTCACAACCAAAACCGTGTCCCACTCCAGGGAGTTATACGGTCGTGGAGAAGATATGACATCCGTATTTCCCTTCCACGCCCTAAACCACGGCCGTGGAGGATATGAGGAACCCGTAATTTTGGCCGTGGAAAGGAGTGATCGAGACACTTCTTCAACTTCTTCAACTTCTTCTGACTCTTCTCCTACACACTCATCACCCTTAGAAATTTCTAAGGAGACATCGGATGCTTCCCAAGGATCATTGGAAGCCCCGAAAGTAATGGAACTCAAACCACTTCCTACTCATCTAAGGTACGCTTTTCTAGGACCTAATTCTACCTTTCCGGTTATTGTTAGTTCCGATCTAAGCATAGATGAACATAATCAGCTCATGATTGTCCTTAGGAAACATAGGAAAGCTTTAGGCTATACTATTGAGGACTTAGTAGGAATTAAACCCTCCCTATGCATGCATAAGATACTAATGGAGGAAGATTTTATAACTTCAAGACAACCTCAAAGGCGGTTGAATCCGACCATGAAGGAGGTTGTCAAGAAGGAAATTCTTAAGCTTCTTGATGCAGGTATCATCTACCCTATCTCTGATAGTAAGTGGGTGAGTCCGGTTCAAGTAGTTCTGAAGAAGGGAGGAATGACGGTCATCACCAACAAGAACAACAAACTCATTCCTACCCGAACCGTGACAGGATGGCGGATGTGCATAGACTACCGCAAGCTCAACAATGCAACGCGGAAGGATCACTTCCCATTGCCATTCATTGATCAAATGCTTGAAAGGTTAGCACAACATTCACATTTTTGCTACCTTGACGGTTATAGTGGTTTCTTTCAGATTCCGATACACCCGGATGATCAAGAGAAGACCACATTCACGTGCCCATGGGGTACGTTTGCTTATAGGAGAATGCCGTTCGGGCTTTGCAACACCCCAGCCACCTTCCAACGGTACATGATGGCCATCTTCTCCGAATACATAGAGGAAATCATGGAAGTCTTCATGGACGACTTCTCCGTATACGGTTTCTCTTTTAACGATTGCCTTTCTAACCTTTCTCTTGTTTTGCAAAGGTGTGAAGACACTAACCTAGTTCTTAATTGGGAAAAGTGTCAATTCATGGTTAAGGAAGGAATCGTATTAGGTCACTTAGTCTCTAGTAGAGGGATAGAAGTAGATAAAGCTAAGATAGAGACCATAGAGAAACTTCCTCCCCCAACTTCGGTGAAAGGGATAAGAAGTTTCCTAGGACATGCTAGATTCTATAGATGTTTCATTAAGGACTTTTCTAAGATATCAAAACCGCTCACTAATCTATTGATGAAGGATGCAGTTTTTGAGTTTTCACAGGAATGCTTGGATGCGTTTAACACAATTCGGCAAGCTCTAATTTCAGCACCTATTATCCAACCTCCGGATTGGACTCTTCCCTTTGAGATTATGTGCGATGCTAGTGACGTAGCTATAGGAGCTGTTCTTGGACAACGAAAGGAAGGGCGAACCCATGCCATATACTATGCTAGCAAGACGCTAGATGAAGCGCAGCTCAACTACGCCACTACCGAAAAAGAGTTTTTAGCCATTGTCTATGCAATTGACAAGTTTCCTCTTATCTTGTAGGTGCAAAGGTGATTGTCTACACGGATCATGCTGCGATTCGATACCTCCTTGCGAAGAAAGATGCGAAGCCAAGGCTAATTAGATGGATTCTTCTCCTACAAGAATTCGATCTTGAGATCCGTGACAAGAAAGGTTCAGAAAATTCTGTTGCGGATCATTTGAGTCGCCTAACACATCTAGAGGACGACCATTTACCCATCGATAACTCCTTCCCGGATGAACACCTACACCTTATTGAGGAGTGCATCGATGTGATCTCCAAAGGTAACGAACCATGGTTTGCTAATTTTGTTAACTATTTGGTTTGTCAGGAGATACCGCCCGGACTATCCTACGCACAAAGGAAGAAGTTCTTTAAGGATGTCCGGGAATACTATTGGAACGAGCCTCTCCTCTTCAAGAGAGGTCCGGATGGCATCATTCGGCGATGTGTGCCGGAAGATGAGATGCAAAGTGTCATCCGCCATTGTCATTCACTACCTTGTGGAGGACACGCTAGTTCGAACAAGACTAGCGCAAAGGTATTGCAATCTGGATTCTTTTGGCCTACTTTGTTTAGAGATGTGCAATCCTTTGTTTCTTGCTGCGATGCTTGTCAAAGAACAGGCAATATCTCTAGAAGGAATGAGATGCCCCTCAACAACATCCAAGAGGTGGAGATTTTCGACGTTTGGGGAGTTGATTTCATGGGACCATTCCCATCTTCTTGTGGAAACCAATACATACTATTGGCGGTGGATTACGTTTCTAGATGGGTGGAAGCAATTGCCTCTCCCACAAATGATGCCATGGTAGTGGTTAAGTTCTTTAACAAGACCATCTTCCCGCGATTTGGGACGCCAAGGACGATCATTAGTGATGGAGGTTCTCACTTCATAGCCCGTCGCTTTGAAGCTCTTCTAGCCAAGTATGGGGTTACTCACAAGATTGCTACCCCTTATCATCCACAAACAAGTGGACAAGTTGAGATCTCAAATAGGGAGATCAAAGGGATTCTGGAGAAGACGGTTTCAAGGACTAGGAAGGATTGGTCCTTGAAGCTTGACGATGCATTGTGGGCGTACCGGACTGCATACAAGACTCCCATAGGAACCACACCATACAACCTTGTGTATGGGAAGTCTTGTCACTTGCCGGTAGAGTTGGAGCACAAGGCGTTTTGGGCCATCAAGTGGCTGAACTTCAGCATGAAGGAAGCGGGAGAGAAGCGTCTCCTAGACCTCAACGAGCTGGACGAACTTCGCTTGAACGCTTATGAAAACGCTAAGATCTACAAGGAGAGAGCAAAGCGTTGGCATGATAAGCATATCATTCTAAAGGACTTCAAAGAAGGAGATCAAGTTCTCCTCTTCAATTCAAGGCTCCGTCTCTTTCCAGGTAAGCTTAAACCTCGTTGGACGGGACCTTTTCTAATTAAGCGTATTTTCCCCCATAGTGCAGTTGAAGTATGGGGTGAAACTAACGGAAGCTTTAAGGTGAACGGCCAACGACTCAAGAAGTATACGCCGGAACTCCAAACTGAAGAGTTCGCGCCTACCGCACTCGAATAAGTGCGAGATTGGTCTAGCTACGGACCTTAAACAAAGCGCTTCTTGGGAGGCAACCCAAGGTATTGCATTCTTGTTTTTGTTTTCGATTCATAGCATAGTATAGTTTAGACGTTTTTGTTTTATTTTGCCTCGATTTCTTCCGGTATGTTCGTGTTTTTGGATGTAGGAACGATGGAAAAGGAAAAGGGGAGGATAATGTTAAAGAAAAGTGACGAAATTTGGACTTTGGAGCTTTACAGAGAGTTCCATGGCCTAAACCACGGTCGTGACATCTACAGTACCCGTAATTTCCAAAAGCCTTTGAAAAATCACCAAAACCACGGTTCCGTACAGAACCACGGCCGTGGAACACCCCGACAGACCGTGATTTTCAAAATTTTGCCTGTGACTATATAAACCACGTTCTTCACAAAAACCACCACAAAACCCCTCTTCCACGACCTAAAAGCCGAATCCACGCCCCCTCTCTCAAATCCTCGTTTCTTAATCGTTTTTAACGATTCTTCTTCCTAAACTGAAGCAAATTCGACCACCAACAAGATCCAAGCGACGAATCGAGCAGAAATTCACCAAGGAACGCGCAATTCGGATTTTTCAATCCGAAAAATAGGTTTTTCCACTCTTCTTGATCTTTATCGATTTGGTTCGTTTTTGTTAGAGATTTTAGGAAGAACTGATTGAGATTAGAAGAAATTAGATTAGGACTGCCTGTTTGTGAAGATTGAGTGTTGATTTGCTGAGATTTGAGGAATTCTGAGACGAATCACGGTCTCTGGGAGAACCACGGCCGTGGAACCTGTAGAACAACCCGTAATTTCTGACAGAATGGACTTTGTGAGGAGAGTTTCGGGAAGGATTAAAGAGAAGAAGAACAACCAGAACAAGAAGAGGAAGGGTAATCCCTCCTCCTCCTCATCCTCTAGAGCACCACCACCCTCTTCCCCTTCACCTCCATCTTCACCTTCATCACCCTCACCCCCTAGCCCTAGAGTCCCGACCATACATGAGGATCACCTCGATGCACTCGAGAGGATCAAGGAGAGGGCTGTGATTGGTCCTAGATACTTGTTGTTGGAGGATCTAGCTCCTCTCAACATTGTGGATGACCTTACTTGGCTCTTGGATAGAGCCGGGCTAGTTGTCTTCTCGGCTATCCGAGAAGACGCTTATGAGGAGATTACACGGGAGGTTGTGACGTCTTTCGAGCACAGCCATGTAGACAGGACCGTCTATTTCCGTCTCATGGAAAGAGACTATCATTTTAGCATCCGTGAGTTTGGGACCTTTTTCGGGTTTCAGGAGACCTTTAACGGTCGCTTTCCTAGTGGCGTTTACGCCAAGGACTTCTGGAAGGAGGTAGCGATGATTTACGCCGACGAGGACCGTTGGCAACCTGCTGACACCAAGGCTAGGTTGATGTACCACCTAGCCTTGAAGATTGCTCACCGTGTTCTTTCGGAGTGTCTCTTTCCTAGGACGGAGACGCCTCAAAAGATCAAGACGGATGAGCTGTTTTTGCTATACTCCATACTGTATGGACGCCGTGCTGATTGTGCTACTCTCTTGGCTGCTACTATGAGCAAGCTCAAGAACAAGAAGAAGGGCAACATTGGATATGGTGGGATAGTTACCCACATTGCTAGGAGCTTGGGTGTTGATTTCTCTGCATGCACCCGCATACTGGCCGTTCCCTTAGGACTCCATGCCTTCATGACTAGAGGCCTCATCTTCCCCACACATAGAGGTCCGCCTTATGCGGCCATGCCTTGGGAGACTAGGACGGGTAGGGGTATAGAGTGGCTGCCGGAGTACTCCATTATGGCGGGACACCATAATTGGAAGGAGACGTTCGCTGCTATGCATGCGAACAGGATAGTAGCTCCCCCATATGTTCCACCACCGGTTGTTGAGGAGGAGGATATGAGAGATCAGTTTGAGGGTGGAGGAGGAGCCGAGCAGGAGTTTGGCACGTTTCCGGATCAGCCGGAGGCGGCCCCCGATGCACCTAGGTGTTCTCCACGTCCAACTAGAGCTTCAGGCTCGTCTTCTCGCCGCGCTAGCGTGAGTGAGAGACCTACATGGATGACCACACCTCCTGCGTGGTATGGCGTTCCCCCTCCTTGGTCCATAGAGCAGTCAGCAGCACCAACACCAGCACCAGCACCATCCGACGCTCCAACATGGTATAGTCAGGCTCCGGGATGGTATGAGCAGATGCCGGATTGGGCTACCGGACTTTCAGAGAGAGTAGGAGCATTGGAGATCCGAGCCGATGCTAGAGACGGACGTTTAGACGACCTCGACCACATGATGAGGGATGTCTACCGCCAGCAGTTCGGGCGGTTTTATGATCCTAGCTTCTCTCCATTCCCGCCTCCACCAGCGCCGCAGTGATGAGGATTTGATGATTGACCGTTCGCTTTAGACATTCCACCACCACTTTGTGAGTTTCTTTTCCTTTTCTTTCTTTTCTTTCTTTCTTTTGAACATTAGGGACAATGTTCGTCCTAAGTATGGGGTGGGATGTACTAAAAGTTTGTAATAACTCTTACTCACTATGTTACTTCTATTCGAGACTATCATTGCATGTCCATTATATTGTTGCACGTTTCATTATTGCATTGCATGAAAAAGAACTTGAAAAACCCATAAAAATTGAAAAATTTTGAAAATTTTGTGCTTCTAATGAATTGAGATGATTTCCATGATAATCGCTACTTGTGAATTGAGTTTGATGACAATTGCATGCTTAAAAGAATAGTGAATTGAAAAGAATATGAATGAATGAATTTTACCTCTTTTGCAAGTTTTATAATGTGAAGAATATTACCTAAATCATGTTGAGAAATTGAAGTTGAAATCACACTATAAGTTCTTATGCTTCTTGTTGAGATGATTAAGGCAATTCGATATTTTCTTTCTTCTTTCTTTGATCATTTTAGCTCCTCATTGAAATATTGACCTCCTTTACCTATCCGGGAATTTGGAGAAGTGAATGAAAAAGGCATGTTTGATGTGGGAGGGCCATGAGAGCAATTATTTGCAATCAAAAGAATAGAAGGAAATTCTAGGTTTGGGGAAGTCAATCATGATGATGAGTAACTCGGCACCATTCACATAGCCGGGTGTTTGTGTCTTGCCAAAGTCGGATTGAGCGATATTCCTAGCGGATTATGGTATGTGCGCTAAGGGTTTGAGGCATCTCATAAAAATTGAGAAACGCCAATCTCCTAGGCTTCGGTTTTTGTGCACCTCTGTCCATAACTCCAAAAGTAAAGTCGAAAAATGAAAAGAAGAGAGCGAAGCTCTAAGTTGAAAGTGTTGCGGAAACCGCAAAAGAAGAAGAAGGAGTAGTTGTCCACTTTCCCGGATTCATGCACCACATTCCCTAAAAGTTTCCTTCCCTTCCACATTCTAGACCTTTTATTTGGAAGTCCTTAAGATCAAAAGAATGTTATATGACTTTGTGGTCTAAATTGAAGTTTCTTATGATTGATTTTGATAATGTTTGAAGGTTATGATGCTTGTTTAGAAGTTTAATTGATTCATGAGTTTCTTTGCTTTTTACTCTTTGATTAAGTGTATGAAAGTCTTATAAATGATTGAAGCAAGATTTGAGAATGATCTATTCTTTAGAAGGTACATTCATCCAAAAGAAGTATTACTTTGAGAAGGTACACATATTTCATCCTAACTCTTGTTTTAAAAGCATTTGAAAGACCTTGCTTAGGGACAAGCAAGTTGCAAGTATGGGGTTATTTGTTAGCATGAAATATTTTGATACTTTAGGCACGTTTTCTAAACGTATTTGATTCATATTGATAGTCATTGATTGAGCATTGTTGCATTTGTGAGCTAGTTTGCCTATATTATCGATATAGATGTCTACACAAGCTTTATGTTGATTATAGGTGATTAAGAGCCATTTCCGAACGGAATCGAGCAAAGAAGAGTTGATTGAGTATGTCCATGGATTAAGGGCATTCTTAGGAGCAAAATGGATGTCAACTTCAGGAATACACGAGGCTAGGGAAGAATCACGTTCTTGCCCTAAACCACGCTCTAAAATACGGCCGTACTATGAACCACGTTCAGTTCCACGGCCGTGGATCCCTGCAAGAGAGGCGTGATGCATTCCAGTAACTATTACGGTCGTGAAATCAAGTGTTCAAACCGTGACACTTTCCACGCTCTAAATTACGGTCGTGGAACCTTCCACGACCGTGATCTTCGCGATCTTTTTCGCCACATTTTGAAGCCACGATCTTTTGAAGATTGGGCCGGGTCGATATTTTATCTTGCCCTATAAAAAGACGGACGAAGGGAGATTCCGTCATCCGCGCTTATCCTCGCTCACCCCACTTACACCGCCGCTTAGAGATCTTTTGCGATAGCCGCTTGGACGCATTTTTACATCTCATTGGAGATCTAAGTTCGTGCTGGGATTTGCCCTAATCTCGCACTTTGGTGGAGATTGTGATTGAGATTCCCGGATTTACGGAAGATTCGGAGGATTATTGCAAGAAGACTTCTCTTCTTGATTAGGTTTGATTTAGAAGACGGATTGACATCCCGTTCTCCCTTCTTACCTAAGTTTGTGTTAATTGTTCTATTCTGGAATTAGTGATATTATTTGTTCTTCATTGTGACTTTGAGATTGGTTTGGAGTTTATTGGAAGTTTTCAGAAGTTTTCATCTTTCAATCTTTTAATTCTTGAATTTGATATCAACATGACTGTTATTGGCTAAAAACCCTTAACAATTCTAAGGTGAAGGGTTGATAGTTGTGGCTTAGATGATGATAGATCGATCGTAAACAGATTAGACCCTGACGAACCTTAAATTACGGCCTGTTCTTGAGTCCACGGCCGTGGAACCTCAAGAACTAACCGTAATTTCTCTTAAGTTTACGAACCTGCTTTTACTTTAATCCAAAGTTAAAGATTAGCTTTAACTTAGTCTTGGCTTGCCTTTTCTAGGTGGTAGTGAAGCCTCAACAACCTCTACCTCGATTGTGAGTGTCGCAACCTTAATCGATTTAGTTAGTCTTGATCCTTGGATTACAAGTTTGGGTATTTGACATTAATTCTTGCCCTTGGAACCTTTCTATATTGAAGCCTCAACAACCTGTATAGAGAGTGTCTTGTAGGTGAGCCATATAAGGTTTTTGGAACTTCACCGTACGATTACCTTACATTAGTATACCTTTGCATATCTCAACTTTGTCTTTATATCAATAGTAAATCTTGAATCGATTGCCACAGCTGGATACTTGGATCTTTAGGATTGTTGTTTCCCAATATTTGCAAAAACTCTCATATTTACTCGCTTGATAATCTGCAATTGAATTTGTTCCCACCCAAATCCCTGTGTTCGATACTCTGGAATACTTGCTAATCTACGCCGATCCGTACACTGCGGGTTCGCTTGCTTTTATTCTAGTTTTATAATTAAAACTTATTTGCACGCACGTTTAGGGGCGAACACAAACCTAGACTAGATTAAAGCTAATCTTTAACCTTGGATCAAAGTAAAAGCAAAATTTGTAAACTGGTATAAATTACGGGAAGATCTTGAGTTCCACGGCCGTAGAACCTCAAGAACAAACCGTGATTTTGGTTCGTCGGCAAAATCTCTCTAACTCTTAGGGTCTAATCTGTTTACGATCGATCTATCATCATCTAAGCCACAACTATTAACCCTTCACCTTAGACTTGCTAAAGGGTTTTAGCCAATAACTGTCATTATAATATCAAAATCAAGTTTAAGAAGAATGAAAGATGAAAACCTTCGAAGACCTTCAATAAAACTTAAATCAATCTCAGATCCACACACAAGATGGAATCATGTATATCAGATTTGGAATAGACACAAACCAATAACAATCCTTGATAAGAACGAAGAACGGGATGTCAATCCGTCTTCTAATCAAACCTAAGGACAAAAGGCGTAACTTCCGCCACAAACAACTTCCAAATCTTCAAACCCTCGTGAATCTCCGTTTGCAAGTGCAAAATCTCCGGACGTCCAATGCAGCCCTAAGCACGTATCCCAAATTCTCTCCTCTCCAGCCTTTTTATAAGGAAGGATAAAATAACCATCCGGCCCATGTGCGTAAAATGATGTGGCAATTATTTATTCGACAAAAGATCGCCTAAATCACGGTTTCATGGAGTTCCACGGCCGTGGTTTAGAGCGTGGAAGTGGATTACGGTTTCATATGATTTCCACGACCGTACTTTATACCGTGTAACTCTCTAGAATACTCCACGTTCATGTTGCCAAGATCCACGGCCGTGGTTTTAGGCGTGGACTTCTCTACGACCGTATTTTAGAGCGTGGAAGTGTAATTTGCTTGTGGTTTCCTTTGTGTCGTGCCATTCCTCATCCTAGCATCTCCCTTGACTTCTTTGATGTGTCCTTAATCCTTGGATGTGCTCAAATATTCTCCTATCTCTCTCAATTGGTTCGGTTTTAGCTCTTATTCACCAATAATCAACACAAAGCTAACGTAGACCTCCATATCGAAAATATAGATAAACTAGCTAACAAATGCTTCAATGCCTTATCAATGAACACTATAATGAATGAAAAACAACTAGAAAACGTGCCTAGAATATCGCAATATTTCATGCTAACAATTGCCTATGCAGTTGGAGTAGTGAGTCGCTTCCTAGCAAATCCAGGAAAGGAACATTGGGTTGCAGTGAAATGGATCCTCCAATATCTACGAGGCACTACTAATAGGTACTTATGCTTCGGAAAAGAGATGCCTATATTACAAGGATACACAGATGCCGACTGGGCCGGTGATAATGTTTCCAGGAAATCAACGTCAAGATATGTGATTACATTCGCAGGGGGAGCTGTTTCATGACAATTAAAGTTACAAAAGAGTATTGCCTTGTCCACCACTGAAGCAGAATATATTGCAGCTACTGAGGCATGCAAGGAGATGTTATGGATGAAGAAATACTTGATGGAGATGGGAGTAGAGCAAGGTCATTATATCTTGCAATGTGATAATCAAAGCACAATTCACTTGGCAAAGAATTCAACTCTTCACTCCCGCTCAAAGCACATCGACATACAACATCATTGGATCCGAGATGTTCTTGAAGAAAAGCTTCTGCAACTTGGTAAGGTGCACACAGATGAGAACTGCTCAGGAATTATAACCAAGGTAATACCGACCAAGAAGTTTGAAGATTGTTGTCAAGGTATTGGCCTCGTATCACATGATTAAGTCGTGAGGGGGAGAATTGTTGGTCCCTCCTTAATCAAGCCCAATTAATAAATGGGTTATTCAACAAATTGGATATAAGTCCAATGGGCTAAGATCCAAATATGAAGAGTCCATTGTGAAGAATGTTCTAGAGAAGAAAGGACAAGAAGAGAATGATCTAGAGAAGATTAGGCTAGAACATATCTAGAATTTTCCTCTAAAATATCTTCTAGGATTTTGTGTAATTCTAGAATTCTCTTCTCAAATATCTTCCTAGATCGTTGTGTAGGGAATGTGATCTCCTCCCACTATAAATAGGAGGAGAAGTTGTACATTTGCATCCATCCACAAATTTGAGAGCTCAAGCAAGCTAAGCAAGTTGTGAGAGTGCCCACACAAAATCTTGTAGTATTCCTTCTCCACATAAATATAAGTGAGTTTGTATCAATTAAGTCATTGACTTATTAGTCCATATTCCCATTCTACCAACATAAAAGTGGGAGGTTTTCCCAACAATATGAAATATAGGAACACATGTTTTATGTGGATTTCAGTGGTAAGACCTTAAGCCATATAACTTCTTTTGAAGCTTCTACAACTGCTATATACTCAAGTTCAGTAGAGGACAAAACAACAATATACTGTTGTTAATATTTCCAAGATATACAACTACCAGTCCAAGTATAATAATAGGAGGTGATGTCTTTGTTACTAGCATAGTGAAAGTCAACATAACCAAGCACATTGTAATCATTAGAATGTTCAACAAAGGCAAGACACAATTTCTTAGTTCCAACAATATACCTCAAACAATATTTCATATTAGTCCAATGATCAGGTTCAAGATTGGACATGAATCTACTTAAAACACTTATAGCAATGGATAAGTCTAGTCTAGTACACAACATAACATACATGACATATCCAACAACAACAACATAAGGAATATTTAACATTTTTTTAATCTCACTGGGAGAGTTAGAGCATTGTTTCTTAGTAAGTTCTAAGTGCCCTCCTATAGGCATATGGGTAGGTTTAGAGTTATTCATGTTAAACCTATCGAGCACTTTTTGCAAATAATCACATTGAGAAAGCCACATTTTCTTTTTAACTCTATTCCTTATTATCTTAATACAAAGAATTTTCTGAGTTGGGTCAAGGTCTTTCATCTCAAAATGCATTTCTAAATCTCTTTTAACACTAGCAATGATGGTCTTAGATTTACATATAATCAAAATATCATCAACATACAAGAGAACATACATAGTATCTGAGATAGAAGCATTTTTTGAGTACAAATAATAATCATATTTACTTCTCATGAAGCCTATACTTTTCATTCAAATGTCAAACTTAAGGTTACATTGTCTTGAATACTGTTTTAAACCATATATAGATTTTTTAAGCAATCAAACATGTTCAGGTCTATCTTTATCTATAAACCCTTTTGGTTGACTCATATAAATGGTTTCATTCAAGTCACCAGGCAAGAAAGGATTTTTAACATCCATTTGTTCAATATCACAGTCATACACAATAGCCATAACAAGCAACAACCTTAAGGTTTTATACTTAATGACAGGAGCAAAGATGTTAGTGTAATATATTCTCTCTCTTTGGGTAAAGCCTTTGGCAACTAGCCTAACTTTATATCTAGGAGCTTCACTGATTTTTATACATTCTTTTAACTTGTAAAGCCACCTACACTGAACTAGCTTAACACTGTTAGGTCTAGGAACTAGAGTCCAAGTCTTATTAGTAATCATAGATTCTATTTCTTCATTCATAGCTTGGTTTCAGTGTTTAACATTAGGACATCCAACAACTTGTTCATACGTGTCAGGGGTGTAAAAGTTATTAATAATATCCCTAGTTATGAAGGCATATTCAACTATATTCAGTTAATCAATAAGCATGATATACTCAACATTATTAACATATTTCTTATTACGAATTTTTAGCCTAGGGGCCATATCCCTGGTTAACTGATAGTGATAATGAAAATCAAAACAACTCGAGTCTTCACCCCTCTGGTTTAACTTGGTTTGATTTGTGTTCTCCTCCTTTGTGTCAATAATGGTGATCGAGTCATCTTGATTTCCATTATTACTATCATTACCAAATTCAGGAATATCAAGGTTTTTATTATTAGATTCATTATTTTCCTCCCCTAATTATTGAGTATCATTATCATTGATATCGTTCATAGGATGTTCAATGTTCCTATCATCCTCAGTGTTATCTAACTGAGGGGTTTCTATGTTACTAGAATCGTATGATTGATTATATCCTATATCAAATTTTATCCTAATCTATGTGAGGTTGGTCATTATGATTGTAGAAATTTCTAGCCGTACTAGGGGTATTAGTTTCACTAATATCATTAATTTCAAAAAACACAGTGTCAGCAAGTTTATATTTAAAATGAAATTCTTTTTCATTAAAAGTAACACTTCTAGAAGTACTGACCTTATAACCATGAGATTGAATGAGCAAGAGTTTATAACCCTTTACTCGCTCAAGGTACACTAACATGACAACTTTACGAGCCCTATGTTGTAACTTACCTTGAGATATTTGGGAGTAGGCAATGAAACCAAAGGGTTTTAAGTGTTTATTGTTATGTTTCTTACTAGTCCACATTTTCCAGGATGTTTTAAAGTCATAACAGAGGAAGGAGATCTATTGATGAGGTAAGAAGTAGTGACAATTGCTTCTTCCCACAGAGTTTATCATGAATGAGCTATTTAACATAGACCTAGTCTTTTCTAGAAGGGTTCCATTCATCCTTTCAACAGTGTCATTTTGTTGTGGTGTACCCAGTACAATAAGATGTCTTTTAATTCCTTGAGTTTTACAGTAGTGCCCAAGTTTCTCACAATAATAGTATTTTTTATTTGTTTTATCAATGTTAGAATTTCTAGGTTTTTCTTTGTCGTATTTGTCCTTCTTCTTGTTTTTATGTCTTTTAGTATTACCTTTAGCCATAAGAACTTTGGGTTTAGCCTATGATTTCTTTTCAGTTTTACATTTAAACATTTTTAAGGATTCATTCTTTTCAGTTATAGCCCATGTAATCTTTTCCTGAGTCAAAATTTCTGAGCTAAATTGAATAACATCTTTAGAGTGTCAAACTGGGCAAGTAAAGAGCCTAATAACAAGACATCAAGGTGAGTCTCTTTTATTTTATTATCACACCTAGCTAGGTCCCGATTCCTCTTTAAAAATTTGTCCAAATTTTCATTCAAAGTCAAGGAAGTGTCCAAAGCATGGGCCTGCTCATTTATTTCCTGTTTCCTTTCATTTGAAGTCATAGCAAGGTATTCACCGGTGATTGCTTTTAGGCATTTTTCTTTAGTCATCATGAATCTGCTCATCCATTTTTTTGTTTCCTTTCAACGCGAGAATTGTTTACGCAGTTCAAGCATAAACACTATGTATGTGGAACCTCAAGAGGGGAGATCATGTCCCAATATTTACTAAGCATTCGAGATTGTTACAAAAGCTATGGCTATGGAGTTGGCACGCAAGTAAAAACTTGGTAAACAACCTAAACCTAGACAAGGTACAAGAACAAGAGCAAAGTAGGAAGAACAAGATATCGAAATAGCCCTTGAGTGGCTAAACAAAGCTTCAATCAAAGCTTTGTTATCTTCACTATGAAGATCTTTGTTGAAGACATCAGAATCAAGGATGAACTTCTTGATTCCTTCGTCGATCACCTTCGTCTTCTCTTGTCTCAATCGCTCTCTTTCTTTTGTGTTCTCATAGGAACCCTAGCTAATCGCTCTCTCAAGAGGCAACTCTCCACCTTAGGGTTTTCCAAGCGTCGCCTCTCCTCTATATATACATCAGAGAGAGGAAGCTTCAAACTCGTCGTTTCACTTAAGTGAACCGGCTTGTTTAACGAGTCGGAGTCAACCCAAATACGGTGAATCCGATTCATCTCTTCATGGATCAGCTAGCACATGACGCACCGGCCCATCTCGAACAAAGTTGGCTTGGTACTAGCAGTCCATATATAAAGACTAAACCAAAAACTCACTAAATATTAGATAATCCATCTCTAAGATATGTTATAGCATCTGATGTATCCAAGCTACCACAACTAGATGTTCTGTCATCATAGTTAGCAACTTAGAACACATTAGCCACCTATAACATGTCTTGGAGCATCTTATCGATTACACTAAACTTCGCCTACTTAGGTACATTACACAAGTTACAACTTTGCATGCATTTACAGAACCACAACTATATAAAACATTATTACATGAATCATAACTCTAAGATGAACTAGTGTGATTTATATTGGAATGTGCTGAGCTTGAAATAGGATGATTATCATTCAAATAGACTGCATGTACAGATACAACACCAGATCGATCATCAGGAAATACACGACCTAAGATAGTAAAATAAAAGATAATGGATCAATTTGTACTGCTGAAAACTAGTATACTAGATAAAAATGCGTTTCAATGCAATACAGAAAACATCTTCCTGTCCATGAATTCTATAGGGTAATTAGATCATGATTCAGGAGTAAACAATTTGTCTGTCTTACATTCCTGGTTGGTTGAGTCACTTTTTGCCGTAGTCGAAACAAAAGGCAGGTGATGCTGCTTCGTCCAACGCCTTATATTTTCGTAAGCTCGTAATTTCTTAGGCTGCTTTGTCTCTTTGCCCGGTTTCCTCTTAGCGATTGCTATGGCCAGGTCATTCGGAAACAACGTTTGCCAAAACAAACCGTGAAGGATTGTTGAAACGAATAGAACCGAAACCATTGTAGATGACATGAAGGAGAGTGAAAGAGCTAGTATTTTGCTCTCTATTGAAGATACTTGTTCTGCATACTTGATAGTTGCTATTGAAGCTGTTGTCATTGGGAAAGTATAAGACCACCATGCCACCGAAAATCTGCCAGCAAAATAGTACATCATGTATCTCCTGATGTGATTAAGTAAAAAAGTATCCCGAACCTATCATATTTACTGATGTGCTTCCATGACAAGTATTTTTACCTGAATCCCCTGAAGAAATTAACCCGAACAACGAGAGAGATGTAAAGGAACAAGGCAATGAAGAAACATGTCCTTGCTAACCCATCAAACTCTCCATATATAGTGTCCCAAGCAATGCTAGCAGCTGAGGGAGCAGCAATGAACATTGAGTAAACAGGGTGCAGTTCCTTAGGCAACACTTCACTTGTAGGCAATCTTTGATAAAGGGTGACAAACACAACCATGTAGTGTGCAAACCCGACTGCCCAAAAGAACTTTGCAGGCTCCATCCACCCGGCCTTAGCTGCCAAGATCGCTCCAACAAAGTTTCCAACTACAGAGAGATGTGAAGAAGGATTGGCTACCTTGCTAAGACGTCTTTTTCCACCCGAAAGCCACTGACCGTATATCTTGAGCTCAAGGAGGAAGGTTGGAGTCATGAAGATGCAAAATATGGCGGGATGAGGAGCACCGGGAGATACTATTCCCGGCACTCCAATAGCTAGGAACATGCAAACAACCCAAGGAGCAAAGAAAAAGTTCACTCTAACTGGATGGAAGTACTCTCGTCTTACGGCTTCAAAGTAAAATACGGCTTTGAGAACATAAATGGTGAACACAAGGCAAAGGCTGATCACTGCAAGCACCCAAATCACCAAGTTGATGTATGGTGTGATGTGAAGGAATTGTGTAGCCTGGCTTGTTGCTAGTGCCCGCCATAGAATCGCTTGGCTGCTGAGGCCGAGGCAAATACCGAAGCAATTTATCGGAAACCGGAGAAGAAAGGGCCATTTCTCATCAGTTGGTAACAGAATCTCTTCATAGTCCTTCAAAATAAATATTTACAATGCATTAGTCAAAGAATATTGTGAACCTAATACAGGTAATGTGTATACTACCTTTTACACCATATACTGAATAGTTTAAGGTTGTTTTTTTGTTGTTGATGAAGGGTTCAAAGTTTATACCTTGACTTCGTCGAGTTCAGGGCCACGAAGGGCAGCAAAGTATCTACCAGCAGGAACACTTGTGTTGTCATCATTCTTCTCATTAGAACCATCGTTGTCATTGAAGTTGAAATTCCTGTGTTGATTATTAGTATCACTCTCCTTCATTGGAAGGAAAGATGTCTGCTTACTAAGAGTAGATTTAGTCCTAAACATGCTGAAGTCTCCCTTTCGGTTCACCGTATCTCCAGTGTAGTTTTGGTTGATTTTGCCGAACCCTCCAAAGCTTCTTCCACTCCTTGGAAGAGATTTATTGCCATGTTCACGCTCCTTAAGTGCTGAGAACCCGGTCTCCAAGGACACCTGCCTGCTGAAGCTCCTCTTTCCATCCCGAAATCTACTAGGCCTCGGCTTGTAACCTCGTTTTGGATGAATATTATTGTTGAAACTGTTCTCATCCATGTCAGCTCTCTCTTGATGATCAACATTATCCTCTTCTTCGTTATGAACTTCATGAATGTCAATGAACTGACCCATAGAGGAGCTAGGTTGCGGCTGTGGCCTGTTCATTGCAATTACTTGATTCTTCTGCTTCTACTGAGATGTCATAATGGTAACTGAAGATGGGTTTGTCTTATTTGAAGCTAATATGATCACGAGGGTATCATAGTGAAAGCAGAAAAAGTGAGTTGAAAGTTGAGGTTGTTTTGCTTGGCTGTGATGAAAAGGTTGACCTCTTTTTCCTCCTTTATTGCTGAGGAAATCCAAGTGAGAGATGAAACCCATGAACTAGGAAGGATTTCGTGGCTCTAAGGTTAGTTTTGGTGAGTGGAAGCTAGAAGATGACAGCTGTTTGAAGAAGATTTGGGCAAAGTTTACAACCAAAGACAGAGAAGGTGGATGGCAAGATTTTAACACCTTCACGGGTCTTGAAAGGTTGATGAATTCAAAGTTCAAACTTGCAAGGTGTGAATAGTTGAAGGGTAAACTGAACCTGCACTAGAAAACCAGCTAGCTATACAGTCTATACATATCATACTTCAGTTAGCAATCCAACACAACATGGAACCGAAGATATCAGTATTGATCAAACAAAGGATACTCGTCAGCAAAAAGCTAGAACCTAACGCATAAATCATTTCAATTAAATTCGGGATAGCATTGAGGAATCAAATCAGTACCAATGCGGAGTGATCGAACATCTCGTCCATTTTGGTGAACTAGGGTTTAATCCCCAATTGCATACAGTGCAAACCAACCGCGATGCAGCAATGCCGTTCCTTTCTCCACCCTGCCGGCGAATACACGGCATAAATTACCCCAGGACCGGCGACACGTTGCACAATGGCCTATAGCTGCCACAATTTTCCAAAGAAAAAGAAGTATGAAATCAACCGGAGAATCGGGAAACGTCGTCGTTCGAGGCTGTTACCTGTCATTCTCAATTCCGCAGACTGAAAACATTGTCGTTTTACTCGTTTAGCTGGCAAACCCTCGCCGGAGAATGCACCGATCATTTGTTTCACAAACAGCGATCCTCGAACCATTTTGAAACCGGTGTGCTGTTCAATCCAAATTTATGTAATTTTAACCAAGATGAATTATTCATTAATATTGTGAAACTCAAAAGAAATAAACATTTTTTAGTGGATGTGGAAATATATATTAGTTTAAATTTGACTTTTTGTTTCCAAATTTTTTTTTTAAATAATAATAGACTGATAAACACATTTTGCAGTCATTTTGTTGAACAAACTCTTACATCCTCATTCTCATTCTCATCTTCAACTTCACTCAATATAATTCGCGATTCACCGAACAAATCTATAATGTATAAATAAGATAATCATACCATCATACATGCTTTGACCATTCATTCAATGTTATCAGTTGTCAAAAACTCTCAATATTTTTTTTTTTTAAAATGCTCTCAATGCTCCTCCGACCTTAGTTCGTCAGCGGTGGCCAAACAAAAACCCCCTCCCCGCGCCCAGAGACCTTGGTCTAAAAAACGACTCCTACTGTCCCGCCGAATAGAGTTTTTGGTACTATGAGTCTAGGGAATGCTATGTCAATCGACTCCAATGGTCAAGCACGTATTAATGATGGAGAGAATCGTCCAAAGTCATCTTGGAAAGAGATTACTGTATGTTCATGATCCACTCGGCAACATAAGACGGTTCTAGATAGCAAGTTCATCGACGGGAAAATCAGTGTATCATTTCCTGATGGGGAAGACAGGGATCTTCTGGTCACACTTGATAAAGAAGTTGCTAGTGCTCTTGCTATGGTGTGGAGAAAGTCATTGGTGATTAAAGCCATGGGGTTTCCGATTGCTTTGTCTGTCATAGAACGTAAAGTTTGTATGTTGTGGAAGTATGGAACTAGAATGCAAATCATCGACCTCTCAAACGGCTTCTTCATGGTACGGTTTGATAATGAAACAGAACTCATGAGTGCCTTGACAGGAGGACCTTGGACCATCTTTGGACGTTGCCTTGTCATGAAGAGATGGACGCCCGATTTTAGACCGTCCTGCGACATCACCTATGCTCCGGTGTGGGTCAAGTTCACACACGTACCTATGCAATTTTATGAAGAAAATGTCCCCTGAAGTATGGCAGTAGGTATAGGAAAACCAATTGTCATAGACCCAAAGACACTGATAACTCCACCTTGATTATGAATTGTCTAAGTGGATGATGGAAGACTTAACATTTATGAGCGGTTTAATAAACTAACAAATATCGATCATATTTCTAGGTTGCTTGTTTTGGTTTGTGTTTGTTAAATCTATGCAGACCTTGAAAAACATTTCAAAGGAAGAATACAGGCCTTGAAACAGATTACAAAGGACAAGCGGATTAGAAACAAAATTCAAAGGACAAAGAGGAAGCTATTGAAACGCGTTTCAATAGATAAATACCGAAGTCTTGAAAAGTGATGCAAAGGAAGATCGGCTGAAGACTTTCTTAAACAAGATTCAATTCTCAACAAGCAAATCAAGGATCTCTACCAAGGATAACAAGAAGATCTTCCAACAAGATTTTAAGAGAAGATTTTAGATAGCCAATCAAAAGATATTCAAAGGATAAAAAAAAGAAGATCTTTCAACAAGATTTTAAGATAAGATTTTGGCCAGCCAACAAAATGATCTTCAAAGGATAAAAAGAAGATCTTCCAACAAGATTTTAAGAGAAGATCTTGGCCAACCAACTAGAAGATATTCAACAGATTTGATTAGAAAATTTTGGCCCCAACAACAAGATCTCATAAAGATCTTAACAACCGAAGATAACAAGAAGATCTAGGATCTTCAACAAACAAAGATCTTCAGGTAAACTCCAAGAGAAAAGATCTAGGATCTTAAACAAACAAAGATCTTCAACGACTCATTTTCAAAGAGAAGATAATGGTAATCTTCAACGAACGTCAAAGAGAAGAAGCAGAAGAGAGAGGATAAAAGATCTTACAAGAAGAAGCAGAAGAGAGAGGATAAAAGATCTTACAACGACTACTTCACTTTAACCAAGTAGCGTGATTTATGGAGAAAGAAGAACGTTACAAACAACTAATTTACAACGGTTAAGAAGAGTACTCCATAGAAGACTATAAATGAAGATGACGATTAAAGAGAACAACAATGAAGCTTATACGAAAATATCTAAAGTCTTCAAGCGATTCAAAACATCTTCATTCGATCCAAGAAGTTTTTCTTCCTCTTAGTTTACAAAAGCTTTATTCCTTAGAGAGAGAAAAACACGAGAGCTTCATTGGAATATCTAGAGAGTGTTATACTCGAGTGTGTGTTACTCTGCGAAGGAACTAGGCTATTATAGCTAGGTTAAGAGTTGGAACTAGATCGTAGCATTGGCTATCGTGAGAGAAGAAGGGGATTTCTTCTAGGTTGTATCTAGGACTCTTTGAAGCTGATAATAGATAGTTAGATCCTACGGATAAACCCTAGGACAAATAGTAGGCTGTTAGTGCAAAACTTCATAAACATATCACCGTGTCGATCGTTTCATTTCGGCATCATATCTTGCTTCATCGTGACTAACATTGCTTTGCAGGTTTACAAAGTCAAGGCCCTTGAAATCACTTTCAAAGCCCTTAAAAACAAAAAAATGTGTCACAAAGAGCTCAGATCGACATCAAGACCTTTGAAATCAGTTTCAAAGCCTTGAGATAGGTTTTTGCGAAAAGTTCATATACTCTATTCAACCCCTCTTCTATAGTATTTTTATCCTTTTTATTCACCTTACGGTTCTTCAGACACTATTTACCAACAAGGGGAAATTTGCAAGGGTATGTGTCGAGATTGATCTGAATAAACCCTTGAAGAAAGCTGTCCCAATTGAAGGAATTAGATGTCCCATAGAGTATGAGGGTCTGGAGTCCGTTTGCTTCAGATGTGCAGATATGGACATCTAGCACCAACCCTGCCCCTTCATAAAACCTCCTGTGGCGGGAGAGGAGTGTAAAAAAGTCCCCAACAAAGATACTACAACTTCAAGCATGCCAAAATACTCGAATCAGTCGACTCAGGCAACGACTAGTTCTCCGGCGACCACCACCGGTGAAGGCTATGAACCATGGCTCCTTGCATCGAACAGAAAGCACAGATAGTACCCAAAAGAAAAATATAACTACTTACCAAAAAATAATGCATCGGATTAGCCCCAAAGGAAACCTTCCTCAAATCCCCGATATAATCATGAAAAATGCAAAGAAATCAAAATAGGCACAAAAAGTAAGCATGTCGCGGTCACTAACAGATTTGAACTTTTAGAAGAAAATAATGCTGATGAAGTATCTATAGAGAAGAGGGAAAAGGTCAATCCGGTTAAAATAGTGAAAATCACAAGGGAGGAAGAGGTAGAGGAGACAATACAAACCATCACCTTTTCGGGGTCAAAAGAAAAGAGCAGCACAGAAAAGTCTAAAGGTAAAGAGAAAATAAAGCCTACTTATGATAAAAATAAAAAAGAAGCTAGGTCTACACGGAAAAAGAACTGGAATAGAGCCCAATCCAGGAAAGATGCTATTGCAAGTGATAACTCCACCTTGATTATGAGTTGGTTATATTTATGATGGAAGACTTAAACATGTATCTAGTGGTTTTATGAACTAACAAATATCGATCATATTTCTAGATTGTTTGGTTTGTATTTGTTAAATGTCTGCACACTTTGGAAAGCATTTTAAGGGACGGAGTTGAAGCCTTGAAAGAAGTTTCAAGGTCCTTGAAAAACAATACAAGGAGAATTTGGCTGAAGCTGTTTCAACGTGCAAAGGACTTTGAAAAGGGATACAAGGACAAGCTTGGCTGAAGACATTTCAACATGAAAAGAATTTGAACGGAGTTCCAAGTGTTTTTGAAAAGCGTTTCAAGGGGCCTTGGAATGGATATCAAGGGACAAGAAAATTTTGGAATGGATTTCAAGGGCCTTGAAATACGATACAAGGGCAGATTCGGAGGGAGCATTTTTCAACGACAAAGACTTTTCAACCAACGAAGATTCAAACCAAATCAAGCTTATTACCATGGATTACAAGAAGATTTTCAAGATTCAACAAGAAGATTTAGGCCAACAACAACAACAACGATTGAATGGATTGAATGGCTCACGAGGAAGAAGATCTCAACAATACTTCTACACAAAGGATCTCGGTCAAGTAAAGATGGATATCAACGATGCAACTATTTTAGCTCAACAAGAAGATCCTCAAATGGTGCAAGATCTTAGCTAACTAGAAGAATATTCAAGATACAAGGAGAGGATCTCGACCACCATGAAATGGCGAAAGATCTTAGCTAATAAGAAGAACATTCAAGATGCAAGGAGAAGATCTAGACCACCATGAAAAGATCTCAACAAGATCTTACATTTGACACAAAGGAATGAGGTTGTTTCAAGATAGAAGATCTCAACGTTCAAAGGAAAAAGCTTCAACGACATTCCAAGAAGGAGAAGATCTAGAAGATTTTCAAACAAAGGAAGAAGATCGAGGATCTCCAACAAGAAGGATCTTTGAACGTCACATTCAAGAGAGAGAAGATCAAGGATCTCCAACAAGAAAGATCTTTAACGTTATAATCAAGGGAGAGAAAATCTAGGATCTCCAACAAACAAGATCTTCAACAACCAAGATCTTCAACAACCAATATCTTAAAAGATCTTCAAACGGCATATTTTAAGAGAAGATCTAGGACTTCAACAAACAAGATCTTTAACCAACAAGATATTCAACAACCAAGATCTCATATCCTAAGGAGAAGATCTAGGACTTTAACAACCAAAGATAACAAGAAGATCTCAGCACAAGATCTCCTACAAAAAGATCTCATAAAGATCTTAACAACTGAAGATAACAAGAAGATCTCGGCACAAGATCTCCAACGGATCTACAACAACAAAATCTCAGATCTTAAGAGAATATCTTCAACGGCTGATTTCCAAATAAAAGATTACGGTCATGAAGATATTTAACGAGCGTCAAAAAGGAGAAGAAGAAAAAGAGAGAAGATCTTGGAGAATCTACAACAAGCGGCAATGAAGGGAAGCAAGAGAAGAACGACGACTACAACAATGGCTACTTCACCTTCAACAACTCATGTTTTATATGGAGGAATTAGAACGTTGCAACAGCCTTTTCAACGGATACAAGACTGCTCATAGAAGACTATAAATGGAGATGAAGTTTGAAGACACAAGACACCGAAAGCAATCAAGGAAACATATACGTCTTCAAGTTATCACCATCTTCGTTCTTTCCACAAGTTTTTCCTCTTTTTATACTCACAAAGTCTATATTCTAGAGTGAGGAAAACACTTAGAGCTTCATTGGCATATCTAAAAAGTGTTATACTAGAGTGTGTGTTACTCTGCGAAGTAAATAGGCTATTATAGCAAGGTGAAGAGTTGGAGCTAGATCGTAGCGTTGGCTACAGTGAGAGAAGAAGGGAATTTCTTATAGTTTGTATCTAGGACTGTTTGAAACTGATAATAGATAGTTAGATCCTACGGATATACCCTGGGACGAAGAGTAGGCTATTTAGAGCCGAACTTTGTAAACATATCCTCGTGTCGATCTTTTCAATTCCGCACTTTATCTGCTTTATTGTGACTAACTTTGTTTTGCAGGTGAACAAAGTAAAGGCCCTTGAAATCAGTTTCAAATCCCTTAAAATCAAAGTGTGTCACAAAGAGCTCAGATCGACATCAAGGCCTTTGAAATCAGTTTCAAAGCCTTGAGATAGGTTTTTGCGAAAAGTTCCCATACTCTATTCAACCCCCTTCTAGAGTATATTTATCCTTTATATTCACCTAACGGTTCTTCAGCAAGAAAACAAACTGTATCTCCAATGTTGACAGACATCAAGGCTAAAGAGGGAACCAACACCAAAAGACAGAGACGGGAGGATGAGGACCTGGGTAGTTGCTGAAAACCTTGTTATGACTCATGCTGACCTTGAACTAATCCCAACCAGTGAGTCTGGAAACCCTGGTATTAGGGCAAGTGTCCTGGGCAAGGAAGAAGTAACTCAACATCATAGGACTTAGGCGGATACCATGCAAATCAAAGGTATTACTGGAGTCGAAACTACTACCCGTGGAGATGAGAATCATGAAAAGGAGGAAATCATGACTGGAGAGGAAGACTTAGAGCATGTTGATGCCATGCACAAAGCGAGAGAAATGGAAGCATAGCTTCCTCCTATCCATTATTCTTATATTTAGTCCTGTGACTATGAATATTTTGATGTGGAATGTCTTTAGAGCTGGCAAGAGTGACTTCCGACGTGCTATAAAGCATATTTGTAAACATTATAACATCGATTGCTTAGCCACTTTCGAGCCTCAAGTTTCAGGAGATAGAGCCAAGAATATTTGTGAGAGACTCAACTTCACTGGCTGCATTAGGATAAAGGCACATGAATTTGAAGGAGGGATTTGGCTTTTGTGGAAATCAGAAGAGGTGAAGGTCAATATCATAGAGATGAACAAGGTTTTTATACACGCACTCATTGGTGATGGTCCTTCGATGTATCATATCATTTGTGTGTATGCCCCACCTACTATTCTAAGAAGAAAATGGTAATGGGAAGATATAGACAAGTGCCTAGTTCATGTTAATGCACCCTTATTCCTAGGGGGAGACTTCAACTGCATCTTAACAACTCAAGAGGCCAGTGGAGGAACAAGTAGACTACATCAAGATTCTCCCAACTTCGACAATTTTGTTAGGAAACATGGGTTGATCGATGTGGGGTATATTGCCCCTGATTGTACTTGGGATAATGGTCGCACACATCCTAATAGAGTGTGCAAGAGGATGGATAGAGTCTTCGTCAACCAGGAAGCTCGTATGAGATGGGAAGACGCCTCAATTAGGCACCTTGCGAGATTCTCGTCCGACCATTCTCCCCTTCTTATACAACTCATCCCGCCAGCAAATATTAATTCAAGAAGGAGACCTTTCTGGCTAGAAATGGCATGGATGTCTCATCATGACTTCATGCCCCTGGTCAAGGAATGCTGGAGTTCTGAGAATGAGGTAAGTATCTCTTTATCTAAACTAGAAAAAAACTGATTACGTGGAACCGGCTTGTGTTTGGTAATGCCATGCGCAGGAAAGAAGAATTGATAAAGGAAATTTTGACCATCCAAAGTAACCCTCAACTTGCCCATTCTAAAAGACTACAGGATAAGGAAGCTACTGCAGTTGCTAAACTAGACTTAACTCTAAGCCAAGAAGAGTTAATCTGGTTCCTAAAGTCAAGGGAACAGTGACTGAGATTCAGATATCGGAACACCAAATTCTTCCGTATGTCCACGGTCATCCGTCGTGGAAGAAATAGGGTAGGAGGTCTCTTTGTGGATCCAGACAAGTCGGAGTAAGATTATGAGACTATAGAACGACATGTTGTGAGTTATTTTCGTAAAGTGTACTACATGGATGATATTAGACCTCTTGTTAGCTATAAACTGGATTCAGGATGCTTTCCTGATATTGAAGAAGATAGATAGAAGAACCTAGAAAACCCTATTGAATTGGAAGAGGTCTGACAAACAGTCAAGAAAATCGGGGCGTATAAGAGTCCGGGTATAAATGGCTTCCAACCCATATTTTACCAACACTGCTGGTCTGTTGTGGGGAGCACTATAGTGTCTGAAATCAGGAAGCAGTTTACTTCTCAATGCCTCCCTAAAGGTATAAATTGTACCCTGATCAGTTTAATTGCGAAGGTGAGAAAAACAAAACTCATCTCGTAGTTTCGACCCATATCCTTTTGCAACGTCAATTATAAAATCCTCTCTAAAGTGATTGTTCAAAGGATGAAAGGGGTCATCAAAGATCTTATTGGACCTACCTAAGGTAGTTTTATCCCGAGACGATATATTCGGGATAATATACTGCTCATGCAGGAGATTATACATTCTATGAGGAAGAAAAAGACGAGGGGAAATGGATGATCCTCAAACTCGATCTTGAGAAGGCTTATGATCGCTTGAGATGGGACTTTGTGGACGAAACGTTGCTCATTTCATGGTGATGACGTAATTTATGACACTAGTTTAGGTACTCATTTAGATAGTTTTCACATTCTTTCATGCATGGTTTTGCATGTGTTCGGGACGTTTTATGCTTTATCGAGTCATATCTTCGGAATAGACGTCTACACGAGCATATGTCGGTTTTGTAGGTATTTTGGGGAACTTCCATACATTATTAATCATATTAGAGGTTCAAGCCTTGTGACAACACAAATTCAAGGTCCCAATGGAGCAAGCATGGAGAAAAGAAGAAGAAATTGACCTAAATTGGTGCGAGCCATGCACCGGCTTCGTATTTAGCCATGTTTCTTGCCATGCAACCCTTCACCTCGGTCCAAGGCCAACCCAGCTTGACCAAGATGCTTTATGGGCCAACCGAGATCGCCCTCTGGACAACCACGACACTTGGCAAACATCTTATAACTTCCGACCCTTGCTTTACTTGGTGGAGTGAGGGGTTGTATGGCTACAAAGACACTTTTGCAGGGGATCCTCATTCAAATTTGGAGGAGAGTCCATAGTGTAGAGAGGAGACTCCATTGAAGAGAAGGGAAGAACACCGTTTTCATAGTCCTAGAGTTAGTTTTTGAGAGACTTGTAGTGAGGAAAGTTGTAGAGATTGTTGACCTCGTTTTGGAGCTACTCTTGGATGGTTGTAAGCTTGTTCTAAACTTATTATTCAGCTTTTTCTTGTTTTATATTGCTTCCTTACTCTTCATCTAGATATGGCATGCATGGTTGATGATATGATGATGAATGAACTTAAGATGGTAGTTGTTGGCTAAGTAGCATGTGATTCTTGGGAGATGGATGAAAGGTTATGGCTAGGATAATGATAGATTGGACTTAGATGTATCTCAGGATAGTTGTATGATCGAAATACCTAGCTCAATTTGCAATCTCGGCCTGTTCTTCAACTACTTCGGCCGAGTGTCGTTGATCCACCCGAGGTGTATGAGTTGTTGTTCCTATAGTGTTATATCTTCATGTTAGGGAGTTTGAGAGTTAAAATCTCAGTGTTTGTTGAGCCTAATCTAGCATTAGGTTGACCTATGTTAGTAAACTAGGCAAGGGATGAGACTTATCCGGTTATTCCCACTCTTAGGTACAGAAGATGACAAACATTGGGTAGTAGTGAGCCTCAATAGCCGCTATTGGATTGTGTGTGCTAGGATTGTTGCTTAGGACTTGCTTTTCCAAGACTTACCCGGTAAGGAGAGGTTTGATCCCTAAGTAGTGATCCGGTTTGTGTAGAATTCTCAACCTTAGGTTCCTAGAGACTTACCCCGTAACACCCTGAATCTGCGGGACTCGGGATGCCACATTGGGCTAGTATCTCACAATGGATCCTAACCCTAGTCTGACAACAAGTTCACTGGACCTTACAACATGGCACTGACAAATATAAAACAAATACATAAAACTATATAAACTATACAACCAAAAGGTATAAAACTCATAGCCGAGTATAAAACATCATCCTCACACAAGAGGTAACAAAACATCATCCTCATGCAAGAGGGAAACATAAACAACCCAAAACCAACCACCTAATGTGCGAGAGTCCTCGGCATGTCACCCTGCCAGATCATTCAACAACTCTCCTACCTTGCAAGGTATCTACAACACGGTATGAAACCGTTGGCTAACCATACATATATAAAGAGTAATGCATAAGCATAAACACATATCATGGAAGGTACACAACATCATGCTATCACACATTTACCCATTTTATCATCTTTATATAATAGCCATTCACTCAAATCGTATATATATAGATAGATGAAACTATGTGAGACGAGGACCGTATCATCCTCGCCTCTGGGCCTGCTAGCCATCTGTACTAGTATCGGTCACACAACCCGTGTACCCTATGGGAGTGGATTGCGCCCTTCCTTTAAAGTTAGGCTGGCTTGACGTCAGAAAACCTCCTAGACTCCACGGCAGGATGAAAGGGAAAGGTTATCACATCCACACATACGGGGCAATAAATAAAACATAGGTCAGTAATAATCGACATCACATGCTATCATACCAAGCATACAATACACACACAACTCATGCAAACACCCAATATAAGGATGGTAGCTAAGTAAGTCCTACGGACTTACCTCAACCTCGTACAATCCTCAAACACGATCAATCTCCAATCCTGAGAGGGACACGCCCTAATAATAAGGTAAGAAGATAAATCAATCTCCTATCAAACAAAGGGGTCACACCTAGACCCAAGGGATCCATAGGATCATCCTCAGCCTAAACCTCTCACAACCTATCAATCCTTGAAAGCCATACAAGACATACATGCTCATAACATCACTAACACACTCTCATTTATACCTAGCATTAGCATGGTACTATACACAAACACTAGGAAAGGAAGAGGCAATGCCATCCATATACAAGCCTAGAAGCAAGACACACATGCAGAACCAAAGGCAAAGCCAAGCTGGTGTAGGTGGGCGTAGGGGCGACTACAAGATGGCGTAGGGGCAGTGACAAGGGGGCGTTGGGGTGGTTCCAAGGTAGCACAGGGGCGGCTGGTGTGCAGAGGGCACACTTCCAGCTTCTCTTTGCTTCTTCACTCGACTCTCTTTAACTCTTCTTCAGCCAACAGCCAAACACATACATATACATACATATACACATCAAATGAAGCCTATAAAGGGTGAAACAAGATCAATCTTGTGGAACCTAAGCTAAGGATGAAGAAAAGAAGGAAAGAAGAAGGAAAGGAGAAAGATAAGAAGAAGAGATGAAGAACTCACCAAGCTGAACCTAAACAGAGGAAGAACCACACCATAACCTCAAGGCTGGCTATCAACAGGCACATCAACATCAACCATCAATGATGACACGATTTATGACGTTAATTTACGCATTCATTTAGATAGTTTTTCCCGGTTTTCATGCATGGTTCGGCATTAGTTCATGACGTTTGCGCTTAATTCATGCATGTTGTCGAGATAGACGTCTACACGGACTTTTGTCGGGTTTTTAGGTATTTTGGGGGAGCTTTTGGACTTAATCGACACATTCGAGGATCATTCCTCGTGATGGCACACTTCTGGACTCGTTAAGGAGCAAGCTAGGAGCAAGGGAGAACACATAGGACCTAGTTGGTGCATGCCTTGCACCAACTCATGGCTTGAGGATCCAAGGAGAGTTTCTGGAGAAAAACCACGGCCCAGAGGCCAATTCCACGCCCGTGGTTTTGGCCATGGTTTCTGTCTGGACCACCTTAACACGTGTGCCACGATCTCTTTGGCCGACTCTTGCTCTTGGTGGGGTATTTAAGTGATCTTTGCAGGCTGTAAAAAAACTTTCTCTTCCTTCTTTTTGACCTATCTTCTTCCCCAAAACACTTCTCCATTGTAGCCTCTCTTCCAAGCATACATTGTGGGTGTTCTTGGAAGAGATTAGTGTATATTTTCATTTAAAGTGAGATTAGAGTGGTTTTGAGTGAGGTTTCCATTGTTAACAACTTGGAACAGCTCTTGGAGCCTTTGTAAGATTTGATAACTTCTATTCTAGCTTTTAATGTCTTTTCTTTGGATTTTTCTTCATTATCTAGCCATGACTTGCAAGCATGATCTATTTGTGAAGTTTGAACTTGAAATGTATGTTGTTGGCTGAATAGTTGTGATTCTAGGGTGAAGGAATGATATTTATGCTTCTGACTATGATTGTATGGACTTTCATGTTGGCTTAGGATCGATTTGTGTTCGAAACCCCAACTTAGTGGAGAATTACGGCCTGTTCTTCATGATTCCACGACCGTGGTTTCCATGATCCACCCGTGATTTTCTCTGTTGTGCTTGTATTGATGAATCTGGATGTTAGGATGTAGATGTGTTGAAATCCTAGTGTTTGTTGAGCCCAATCTAGCTTAGGGTGACATAATATTAGCAACCTTTTTGAGGGATGAGACTTACCCGGTAATTTCCTCTCTTAGATGCATAAGATGATGAACTCTAGGTAGTAGTGAGCCAAAAAAGCCGCTACTGGATTGAGTGTGCAAGGATCGTTGCCTAACACTTACCCGGTAAGGAAGGGCTTGACCCTTAGGTAGTGGCCGGTTTGTGTAGAATTCTCGTCCTTAGGTTCCTTTAGACTTACCCGGTAATAGGACCTTAGGTGCGAGACTAGTGGAGCATGAGACTTACCCGGTAATTGCCCCCATTAGAGAAACACCCAACTCCGAACAACCACAACCTTCCTTTGATGTTTAGATAGCATGAGTCCATTTTCATAATCGGAATTCCGAATCTCTAGAATCCGCTTTCTTACCTCTTATCTCTTATCTTTGTGTTTGTGTGTTAGTTTGCTTGTTTGTGTTGATATATTTGTGATCCTTGTTTGATCACCCAAAACCAACCAAAAATATTGTGTTTTGCATTTTCTTTATTCCTAATCTCATATTAGTTTAGATTTACACTATCCTTGATCATTGAATGACTTGATTTCACCTCAATCCCTGTGTTCGACCTTAGAATACTTTCCTTGCTACAAAACGATCCGTACACTGCGGGTTTCGCTAGGTAGTTTAGGATTTTAGTTCGAGTTTATAAATGTAAAGCTTTTTGTGCTACCTAATTAGCATAACAAATTTTTGGCGCCGTTGCCGGGGACTAGGTTAAGATTAAGTCATTTGCTTTTGATTGTTTTTAGTGTTTACCTTTCTTGTTACTTTTGATCTTGTGTTGTTTTTGTCTTTGCCTTTTCATGTTTGCCATGGACGGATTTTACTTCCAAGACGACCTTGACGACATGGAGTATGAGGGATGGATGGAAGGCCAAGATCTAGGACCTCTCCATGATGAGTTTGAGTATTGGGAGGAGTTTAATGCCTATCATGAGTCCCATGATCAAGCTCACATGACTACCTTGCCTCTTGAGGAACCTCATCATCAACCTCACAATGATCGAGTGTAATCAATGCTAGAAGAAATGTTGAGGAAGATGGATGATCTAGAAAGCAACCTTGCTTCCATTTCAAGTTCCCACATGGAGCTTGAAGCGGAAGTATCTCAACGAGAGGAGGTTCATCATGAGGAGATCCAAGAATTGCCCGAATCAACCATGATCATTAAGGAACTTCAAGAAGAGTTGGATGAAGCTTGGGAGCAAGTGAGGCTAAGGGATTTGACCCTGAAGGATGAAAGAAGATTGAATTTCGAGAGAGAAGAACAAATGAGGAGGGAGATTGAAGAGATTAGGAATACTCTTATGCTAGGAGATCCTACCATCCTTCAAAGCTTACCTCTACCTCCTTCACCTTTGGAGGAGTGCAATGAAGTACTCTCACCCCCGGACATCCTTGCCATCAATCCCGGAACCACACTTGAAGTTCTCACGTGGAATGAAGAGAACATAGAGAACCACGGCCTACCTGGCACTTCCACCCCCGTGGATTCAACCGTGGAAGGCTTTGTCGTAGAGAACCCTAAGCTAATTTCAACTCCTTCCAATCCTTTCTTGCTTGCCTGGAGTACACACGAAGAGTGGAGTCCCTTTCCTAAGGAGTCCCCCATGTTGAATGAAGGGGGCAAGCATGATGGATCCATGATGGTTATGAAGCACTTCAATGAAGGATTCTTTCCCAGAATCGGTTTTCTTCGGATCATAGAGGATGAGGATGACAAGCAATTCACCGGTGTTACTGCGGAGTACAAATTGCCTAAGTATGGGGTGGCACATATGGTTGCAACTTCATACTATCATCAAGGAAGCGGTGATGAAGGAGTCTACTACTCACCGCTGAAGAGAGAACTTAAGGCTTATTTGGGCATCAAGTGGCCCGTGCTTGTCATCATGGATGCCGGAAAGCGATGGTTGCTTGGACTCCTCAAGCAAACCATGGTATTTGAGGTGGATTGACACATCCACGGAGTTTGGTCAAGCTAATGACCTAAAAGAAGCTCTTCTTGGGAGGCAACCCAAGGGTAACAACTCTTTCCCTTTTCTCTTTCGTTTTTGCTTTTGTTTTTGTTTTTGTGTGTTTTTGTGTTTTGTGTTTGTGTGGTAGATTTTAGGTAATAAGGAAGCCTTGCAAGGCGAGTTGATGATGATGATCCCGTTTTCAACCATGGGTGGAGCGAACGTGAGACTTGGACGGCTTGAGGTGTCTTTTTTGGATGGAAGAGCTCTCATCTCGCATACGCCTTGGCGCGGGTCTCGGCGCCGGAATGACTATGAAGAGCTCTCCACCATGCTTGATCGATCATCCACACCACCATTCCACACGAGTTAACCTAAATACCGAAGACACTGCATTTTTACATTGTGAGGACTTCTTTCACTTTTCTTTACTTGATTTGCACATTGGGACAATGTGTTTTTAAGTATGGGGTGGGGTTTTCATGATCCTTAGCATGACATGATCGCATCTAGGAAAGTTTCGTTTTATTGTCACACGTCTCTTTTCATGTTTTGCATTGTACATATATATATATATATATATTTCAAAATTCCAAAAAATCGAAAAATTTCAAAACTTTTGTGCTTTCTAGGTTTGGATATGACCCTAATGATGAATCGTGGTGGATTGGCTATGGATGGCCTTGTGTGTTGATTGAATTTATGCATTGTGGACTTGATGTACTTCTCTTGAATCCTATGTATGAATTGTGATTATGATGTTTTCCTTGATTAGATTGAGGATTGATGGTCGAAATTACATGATAGTTCTTGCACATCACCTAGGAATGACTAAGGCAATTCATCTTCCTCTACTTCTCATCTTGATCATGTTGTTTGAGCACCTCAATTGATATGAAATTTGGCCTTTTTTGACCCATCCGGGAATAGGAGCATGTTAGTGTGTTGATGTGTGTGAAAATCAAGTATGGGGTGGTGAAGTTGGTGTATGAATGTTACGAATGAAGTTGTTGAAAATGTGTTGTGAAAAGTGTAGAAAAAATATAGGTTTGGGGACGTTGGTTTTAATGACGAGTAACTCGGCACCATTCACATAATCGGGTGTTTGTGCCTTGCCAAAGTCGGATAAACCGATAGTCCTAGCAAGCCTTGGTATGTGTGCCTGGTGTGAAGCACCTCGAAAAATAAAAAAGCCCGAGGCCCGCTAATCACCAAGGTTTGGCTTTTGTACACCAATGCCATTGTCTTAAAAATAAAAGAAAAAGAAAAAGAAAAGAAAGAAAAGAAGGAGAAAAATACACTTTGGTGGATGATGTTTAAATGTAAAAGTTATGGTTGTTTAGTTCCTTTCCCGGATTTGCACCACATGACCTTAGAGTATTCCCACCTTATCATCAAGTTTCTTGGCCTCTTTTTTCCTAAGTCCTTGTGACCTATTTATATATGTGCATGACTTAGTGATCTAGATTGGTATTCTCATGATCATCTTGACTTCATCATCTTTACCTTTCATGCATGCTTTCGAGTTAAGTATGATTGTCTTTCCGTGCCTTCATTCATTTAATACATGATTTCTCGTTCATTGCCATGAAACATGACTATGAAGGTGATCCAACTTTAGAAGCACAATTCCAAAAATATTTTTCTGTTTTTCTGCATTCATAAATCATGCCATCTTGTAGCCTATAGTTGAACCTTGCTCGGGGACGAGCAAATCTAAGTATGGGGTATTTTGATGACACGATTTATGACATTAATTTAGGCATTCATTTAGATAGTTTTTACCGGTTTTCATGCATGGTTCGGCATTAGTTCATGACGTTTGCGCTTAATTCATGCATGTTGTCGAGATAGACGTCTACACGAACTTTTGTCGGTTTTGTAGGTATTGTGGGGAGCTTTTGGACTTAATCGACACATTCGAGGATCATTCCTCTTGATGGCACACTTCCGGACTCGTTAAGGAGCAAGCTAGAAGCAAGGGAGAACACATAGGACCTAGTTGGTGCATGCCTTGCACCAACTCATGGCTTGAGGATCCAAGGAGAGTTTCTGGAGCAAAACCACGGCCCAGAGGCCAATTCCACGCCCGTGGTTTTGGCCGTGGTTTCTGTCTGGACCACCTTAACACGTGTCCCATGATCTCTTTGGCCGACTCTTGCTCTTGGTGGGGGTATTTAAGTGATCTTTGCAGGCTGTAAAAAAAACTCTCTCTTCCTTCTTTTTGACATATCTTCTTCCCCAAAACACTTCTCCATTGTAGCCTCTCTTCCAAGCACCCATTGTGGGTGTTCTTGGAAGAGATTAGTGTAGATTTTCATTTTAAAGTGAGATTAGAGTGGTTTTGAGTGAGGTTTCCATTATTGACAACTTTGAACAACTCTTGGTGCCTTTGTAAAATTTGGTAACTTCTATTCTAGCTTTTAATGTCTTTTCTTTGGATTTTTCTTCATTATCTAGCCATGACTTGCAAGCATGCTCTATTTGTGAAGTTTGATCTTGAAATGTATGTTGTTGGCTGAATAGTTATGATTCTAGGGTAAAGGAATGATGTTTATGCTTTGGACTATGATTGTATGGACTTTCATGTTGGCTTAGGATCAATTTGTGTTCGAAACCCCAACTCAGTGGAGAATCACGGCCTGTTCTTCATGATTCCACGGCCCTGGTTTCCATGATCCACCCGTGATTTTCTCTGTTGTGCTTGTATTGATGAATCTGGATGTTAGGATGTCGAAGTGTTGAAATCCTAGTGTTTGTTGAGCCCAATCTAGCTTAGGGTGACCTAATGTTAGCAACCTTTTTGAGGGATGAGACTTATCCGGTAATTTCCTCTCTTAGATTCATAAGATGATGAACTCTAGGTAGTAGTGAGCCAAAAAAGCCGCTACTGGATTGAGTGTGCTAGGATCGTTGCCTAAGACTTACCTTTTCCGAGACTTACCCGCTAAGGAAGGGTTTGACCCTTAGGTAGTGGCCGGTTTATGTAGAAAACCCGTCCTTAGGTTCCTTGAGACTTACCCGGTAATAGGACCTTAGGTGCGAGACTAGTGGAGCATGAGACTTACCCGGTAATTGCCCCATTAGAGAAACACCCAACCCCGAACAACCACAACCTTCCTTTGATGTTTAGATATCATGAGTCCATTGTCATAATCGGAATTCCGAATCTCTTGAATCCGCTTTCTTACCTCTTATCTCTTATCTTTGTGTTTGTGTGTTAGTTTGCTTGTTTGTGTTGATATATTTGTGATCCTTGTTTGATCACCCAAAACGAACAAAAAATATTGTGTTTTGCACTTTCTTTATTCCTCATCTCATCTTAGTTTAGATTTACACTATCCTTGATCATTGAATGACTTGATTTCATCTTAGTCCTTGTGTTCGATCTCGGAATACTTTCCTTGCTACAAAACGATCCGTACACTGCGGGTTTCGCTAGGTAGTTTAGGATTTTAGTTCGAGTTTATAAATGTAAAGCTTTTTGTGCTACCTAATTAGCATAACAATCATCATCCACAAGAAAAGCCACACAAAAGCTCTCACAAACTCAACAAAGATCAAAGAAGAACAAGATGGAGATCCAAAGGTGGAAAGAGAAGAAGATGAACGGGAGAGAGAAGATGGAGCTGAGGAAGATGAAGTAAACCCTCATCAAGAAGCAAAGGTGGATTATAAAAGAAGCCAGCCCGAAAGCACGAGTCAAGAGTCAACAAAGCCGGCTGCAACACACCCTAATCCGCAGAGGCGGCTCAGGGAGGCGCAGGGGTGGATCAGGCACACCGTAGAGGAGGCCTCAGGCTCACGCAGGGGCGGTCTAGGCTACATCTGTGCCCTCAACACTCACTCTCAGCTCCCCAAGACTAAGGCTCTTACATACCCGGTAATAGGACCTTAGGTGCGGGACTAGTGGACCATATGACCTACCCGATGATTGATCCCATTAGAGAAACATCCTTTTCCAACATACCGCAGCTTGTTCCTAGGTTGATTAGAAGCTTGAGTCCATGCCATAACCGGACATCCGAATCTCAAGAATCCGCTTTTATTACCTTGATATTATACCTTGTGTTTGTTTGTTGTTTAGTTGACATTGTTGCTTAATTGTGATCTTTGCTTGATCACCAAAAACCCCTTCAAAAACATATGGTTTTCATTTCTTTGTTTCCATCTCTCTTTTGGTCTAGACTTGATCTATATTTCATCATTGCATGGTTTAATCTCACCTCGGTCTTTGTGTTTGACCTCAGAATGCTTCCCTTTCTACTATATGACCTGTACACTACGAGTTTTGCTAGGTAGTTTAGGAGATATATCAAATATAAATTTATGACTTTGTGTGTGCATGATTGGATTAACGAGTTCTTGGCACTCTTTCCTTGGATTTGTAGCATCACTTCCTAGCGGACTAACACGGGGTTCCCTCTAAGTTGGAGAAATCTGATTAGGGAATGTATCTCGTCCACCAGAATGCAGATTCTATAGAACGAAGAGGTGATGGGTAAATTTACCCCGGAAAGAGGACTAAGGCAGGGAGATCCTATATCGCCCTATCTCTTTGTCCTTTGTATGGAACATCTTAGTCAATTGATTCTCGACGCGGTGGAGGAGGGTGAGTGGAAACTTATTGTCCTCTCCAAAGGAGGACCGCGTTTGTCTCATCTTTTCTTCGCGGATGATATAACTTTATTTTCAGAGGCCACTCCAACTCAAATCACTAGGGTTATGGAACATCTGAATAAATTATGTGGTGCTTCTGGTCAATGTATAAGTCTTGATAAATCTAGCATTTTTGTCACCCCGAATACTCCCCTCGAGCTTTGTCATCGGATCCACGAGTTTAGCGGGATTAATGATGACATGAATTATATACCATTATAATCATGCATATTGTAGAGGTTTACCTCGATTTACCTTGCATTTAGAGAGAACTTGTGTACCTTTTACGTTTTATTCAATTATATTTCGGAAATAGAGGTCTACACGAGTTTTGGTTGAATTATAGGTAAATTGAATGGATTCGGAAGAAAAAGTAGAGCAAGGAGCATCTAAGGTCATTAAGGAAGCTAAAGGAGCCTTAGAGGAATCACAAAGAGCAAAGGAGTTGCGTAAAAGAAGCATAAAGGAGAGGAAGAAAACAAGCCAAAAGACGAGCACTTTCCGTTGAAGAAAATCGTGCCATTTACTATATAAATCGGACGATTTTTATCATTAAAAATCGAACGGTTTTATGGGTAAATCGGCCTGCACGATTTTCTTTGCTTTTCGGCCCAATGGTAAAGACGACACAAAGCCCATCACTTTTGGGCTAGAGAAATGTTTTGTCAAACAGCCCATTAGCAAGAATCTATAGGTTGGAACCCTAGGAACAAAAACAAAGAGGCCGCAGCGGGAAATCTTTACACGTTAGTGAAAGATTGAGGATTCTTGGAGAAGGATTGAAGCAATTTTCCGGGAAGTCAATCTTGATCATATTTGTGAGATTTCTTTGTTCCATTGAAGTCTTTGTGGTTTTCGAACACGATATTGAGTTAATTGAGAGATACATTGATCAGTTTTGAGATTGGTTTACAGATTTGAAGGTTATTGAGTTTTTATTCAAGATTCGGGTTTATTTGAATTATTTCACTCAATCTCTATTTTGATTTGATTTTAAAATTGGTTGGCTAAAATCATTGTGATTCTGGGGAGAATAGTTGAAGATTGAGGCTTAGATGATGATAGACTAAACTCATTCAAACATTTGGACCCTGAGAGTTTAGATTTTAGTTTTACGATAACAGGAAAATCGACCTGTTCTTGGATAAATCGTCCGATTTATCTATGAACAACACGATTTATTCCCCTGACGAACCTTAATTGAATTAATCTTTAATCAAAGCTAACCCTTGCCTAAATCCCAACCTTGTTTAACCTTTTTAACCTCTATTTGAGTGTATGAAGAGACTTCAAACTTGATTCTACATTTAATAGATTAAGATTACAAGATTTGGGTAATAAAGAGACTCAACATCCTTTATTAAGATTCTAAGTGTGCTTTCTATTCTTTACCTTGGAGAGTCATATCCTGGGGTTTTAGATAGTTAGTTTGAACATAATTCTTGTCTTTAGATCTTTCTATATTGCAGCCTCAACAACCCTTATAGAGAGAACCTTTGGACTAGACAAATAGGTCTCGGAACTTCATCGTACGATACCTACCGTTGAACACATAATCTTGGCAATATAAACTCTGTACTTATATCCTTTAGAAGTATCTTGAATCGAAAGCCGCAGTCGGATACTTGAATCCTTGGAATCATTTCCCCTTTATTGATCACAAAAGTTTTTGCATCTTTGCTAGATAATTGAATTTGAATTTATTCTCACCAAATCCCTGAGTTTGACTCTGGAATTCTTACCTTACTACAGCCGATCCGTACACTGCGGGTTCGCTTTGCTTTGAGTTCTAGATATAAATTTAAGACTTTGACGCACACACTTTCGAGCGAACAAGTTATTGGCGCCGTTGCCGGGGATTTGGCCTAGACCAAATTCGGTTTTCGGTTGTCTAGCTTGAGAGCTCTTGCTCTTGTGATTTGATTAGTCTACTTGAGTGATCTTTGCTGGTTCTTTAGGTATATGCGAAAGACTAGATCCACTAAAGATCTAGTTCCTTTCGATCCCGAATTGGAGAAAACTTTAAGAAGAAAGTTGAAGGAAAAGAAAATGGCTGAAAATAACGAGAGAAACATCCAGGCTGAGTTGGGTGAAACTCAACATCAACTAAGGTTGAGTTAGAAAGCTCATAGAGAAGCTGAAACGAGTCATCAATTTCAAATTGATGAACTCAAAGCAATGATGATGGACATGCAATTGGAATTGAACGAATCCAGGAAGAAAAAGAAAGTCAAGACGGACATGCCGGAACTTGAGGAGATCAATCCATTTGGAATGATTCATCCGATGATGAAGATCCGGACATGCCGGAACTTGAGGAGATCAATCCAGTGATTCATCCTATTCGAAACAACCCAAGACCATCGGTTGTTCCTCGCTTCCCAGCTAGGGATGTGAGAGTTGCTAATGAAGGCGATGGACCCCGAACTTTGGGGCAACGGATGGATCCAATTCAACAACCACGCCGTCTAGGTGTGGATTTCGGAGCTGAAGGCATCCAGGAGTTTAGCTTCTCACCACAAGTTATCACCATTGTTCACCAAAGTCAGTTTGGTGGAGCAAGTGCTGAATCTCCACATCAACACTTGCAGGATTTCGAGATTCTCATGGAGACCATGAAGCCAAAGAAGGCTACTACAAGCAATTGCAAGATCAAACCGTTCTTCTTTTCCTTGAAGGACAAAGCTCGAGCTTGGTACCAAACACTTCCAGCTGTAAAGCTGGCCACATGGGAGGATCTATCTTCGGAATTCCTCACCATGTTCTTCTCGCCATCCAAAACGTTGGAATTGAGAGGTAAGATAAATGCTTTTTCTATGAAACCTAACGAAAGTTTATTTCAATCTTGGGAAATGTTTCAGGATCTCTTGTTAGATTGCCCACATCACAACATTTCAAAGCTGGAATTATTGGAGATCTATTATAAAGGATTGGATGTGGAAACACAATTCAATCTCCAATCTCTCTCTTGTGGCACATTCATGGACAAGAGAGAGGATTACACTTGGGACTTCATTGAGAAGCAAGCCCAAGTGATTGAGAAGTACTCCCACCGAAAGGTGGATCCAAATAGCCGGAATCAAGGTGATCCAGGAGCTAAGTTGAACCATGCTTCTCAAACACAAATATTTTCCCTTAACAATGAGATCAAAGAGTTGAAGGAAGTAATCAAAACGAGTCTTCAAAATTCTAAGGAGCAGGAAGCCAACTATATGGGAAGGGATAACAATCAAAGCAATGACTACCGGAACAACAACCGGAACTCTAACTGGAATAACAACAATAGGAACTCCAATAGCAACAATTGGAGATCCAATTAACAAAATACAGGTAATCCTTATTCTCATGCTGAAAAAGCTCTAACATCTCCATCTTCTTCTACTCCTTTGAAAAGCCAGGAACAGTCATCAAATGGATCGAACAAACCCGATCCCATGCTGGAGACGATCCTAGGGAAACTACAAGGATTGGAGAGCTATATAACTTCAGTTGATAAAGCTCACAAGGCTTTGGAAAACCAAGTATTTAGCAAAGCCGGAGAAGTTCCAAGAGATCAAGGGAAACTTCCCGGGAAGACGGAAGATAACCCAAAGGGAAGGGTTATGGCAATCACTACAAGGAATGGTGTAACAACTACCGATCCTCAACCTAAAGTAGTTGAAGCAACCACCAAAGAAGGAGAGGGAAAAGAGAAGGAAGATGTCTATGTTCCTCCTCCCGCCTACAAACCGCCTCTACCTTTTCCTCAATCTAGAGCGCGAGCACACTTAGATAAACACTTTGGTAAGTTTATTGAGCTTATGAGTAAGCTGCATATTAATATACCTTTTATGGATGTAATTTTAGGTATGCCAGCTTATGGGAAATTTCTCAAGGAAATCCTCTCTAACAAGAGGAAATTATAAGACATTGGAGAAGTTAAGATGAGTATGGAGTCATCCGAACTCATCAAGACTATGACAGAGAATATGCCACCTAAGCTGCGTGATCCGGGATCATTTTGCATACCCATCACCTTGGGAGAGGTCATTTATGATGCACTTTGCGATCTTGGAGCAAGTGTGAGCATCATACCACTTGCTTTATGCAAGGCGGTTGATCTAGGAGAGCCCAAACCAGTGAAGATAACACTCTACATGGCCGATCGTTCCACCACTAAGCCAGTTGGGATAATAGAAGACATTCCTGTAAAACTCGGTAAGTTTTACATTCCTATAGATTTTGTCGTTCTTGACATCCCTGTAGATTATCCAGTTCCCATCATTCTTGGGAGACCATTCCTTGCAACATCCGGATGCATGGTAGATTGCAAGAATGGCCAGCTATCCTTCAATATAGGTGAAGAGAAAGTGGAGTTCGTACTCTCCTCTTTAATCAAGGAGCCAGCCTTGAGAGAAGATGTCTTTAACATCTTTTACGAAGAAGAGTCTAGAGAGGTAGTAAGTTCAATCCTAATGAAAGACCCTCTTTAAAAGGTTCTTAGTATGAGCATCATGGAGGAAGGAGTAGAACATGATTGTGACGATGATGTAAAAGCATTAGAAGATGTGGAGGAAGAACCAGGAGCATGATTTGAAGAGCTAGAATTAACCCCGGAAACTGTGAAAAAAATCGACCTACACAAAATAAATCGTTCGATTTCTGAAAAGGCAAGTCGATTTTTGACAACAGGAAGAAAAATCGACCAAAAAATCGTCCGATTTTCTTCAGGGGGGGTCAATTTAGCGAGGAATTCTCCGGATTCTACAAACTTGACTGCAGTTGTTCTCAACTCTGATGATGCACCTTCCCCACCTTCAGAGGCTTCTCCCATGACATTAGAAGGTCATGAATCATCGATCAAAGCACCTCCCTCATTAGAATTGAAGCCCCCTCCCTACACACTTAAGGTACGCATTTATTGGCACTAACTCTACATATCCGGTTATAGTTAATGCGAAATTGGATGATGTTGAGTTAGAGAAGCTTATGAATGTTCTAAGGCAACATAGGAGAGTATTAGGCTATACTATTGATGATTTGGTAGGCATTAAACCTTCCCTATGTATGCATAAAATTTTAATGGAGGAGGATTACAAGCCTTCACGTCAACCTCAAAGACGCTTAAATCAGGTCATGAAAGAGGTCGTGAAGAAAGAAATCCTTAAGCTACTTGATGCAGGTATCATCTTCCCTATTTCTGATAGCAAGTGGGTGAGTCTAGTACAGGTAGTACCAAAGAAAGGAGGCATTACCGTTGTTGCCAACAAAAACAACGAACTTATCCCCACAAGGACAGTTACGGGGTGGCAAATGTGCATCGACTACTGTAAGCTGAACGTGGCTACTAGGAAGGACCACTTTCCCCTTCCTTTTATTGATCAAATGTTGGAAAGGTTAGCTCAACACTCTTACTTTTGTTATCTAGATGGATATAGTGGTTTCTTTCAGATTCCCATTCACCCGGATGATCAAGAGAAGACGACTTTCACGTGCCCTTGGGGTACGTTCGCCTATAGAAGGATGCCGTTCGGTCTATGCAACGCTCCAGCCACCTTTTAAAGGTGTATGATGGCAATCTTCTCCGAATACGTAGAGAATATCATGGAAGTATATATGGATGACTTTTCGGTATATGGTTCTTCCTTTGATAACTGTCTCTCTAACCTTTCATTAGTTCTTAAGAGATGTGAGGATACTAACTTAGTTTTAAACTAGGAAAAGTGTCATTTCATGGTCACTGAAGGGATTGTGTTAGGTCATCTAGTGTCACAACGAGGAATAGAGGTTGATAGAGCTAAGATAGAAACTATTGAGAAGCTACCTCCTCCCTCCTCTGTAAAAGGAATTAGAAGCTTCCTAGGACATGCAGGCTTCTATAGGAGATTCATAAAGGATTTTTTTAAGATTTCAAAATCCTTAACTAATCTTTTAATGAAAGACGCAACTTTCGAATTTTTGAAAGATTGTTTAGAAGCTTTTTGCAGGATCAAAGAGGCTTTGATTTCAGCACCAATCATCCAACCACCCGATTGGACTCTTCCTTTCGAAGTCATGTGCGATGCAAGCGACGTCGCTATAGGAGCCGTACTTGGACAAAAGAAAGATGGTCGCACTCATGCCATCTACTATGCTAGCAAGACGCTAGACGAGGCTCAATCCAATTATGCCACCATGGAAAAGGAACTCTTAGCTATAGTTCATGCTTTTGAAAAATTTCGTTCCTATCTTGTAGGTGCAAAGGTGATTGTCTATACAGACCATTTAGCAATTCGCTAGTTATTCACGAAGAAAGATGCGAAGACAAGGCTTCTAAGATGGATCTTACTCTTACAAGAGTTTGATTTGGAGATCCGTGATAAGAAGGGGTCGGAAAACTCAATTGCTGACCATCTTAGTCGTCTTCCACGCCTCACCGACGAGATGGATGAACTTCCTATAGACGACTCATTGCTTGACGAGCAACTACATGAGATTGAAGAGTGTCTTCAACACATATCAAAAGGTAATGATCCATGGGTTGTTGACATCGTGAATTACCTTGTTTGTCAGAAGATTCCCCCCCGGACTTTCGTATGCTCAAGGAAAGAAGTTCTTTAAGGACGTCCGACACTTCTATTGGAACGAACCTCTTCTATTCAAAAGAGGTCCCGATGGCATATACAGGAGATGTATCCCAGAAGATGAGGTGGAAAGTGTCATCCGCCATTTCCATTCTCTTCCATGTGGAGGACATGCTAGTTCCCATAAGACTTGTGCTAAGGTACTTCGTTCCAGCTTCTTTTGGCCTACAGTATTCAAAGATGTGCAAAAATATGTTGTTGCTTATGATGCTTGTCAAAGGACATGTAATATATCTAGAAGGAATGAGATGCCTCTCAACACCATACAAGAAGTAGAGATCTTCGATGTATGGGGAGTAGACTTTATGGGACCTTTCCCATCCTCTTGCGGAAACCAATATATACTTCTCGCCGTAGACTATGTCTCAAGATGGGTTGAGGCAATCGCTTCTCCTACTAATGATGCAATGGTAGTGGTGAAGTTCTTCAATAGAACGATCTTCTCAAGGTTCGGAACTCTCCGAACCATCATTAGTGACGGAGGGACGCATTTCACAGCCCATCGATTTGAGACTCTATTGGCCAAGTATGGGTGACCCATAAGATAGCTACACCATACCATCCGCAAACTAGCGGACAAGTTGAGATATCCAATAGAGAGATCAAGGGAATTTTAGAGAAAACGGTCTCTAAAACAATGAAGGATTGGTCAATGAAGCTTGACGATGTATTATGGGCGTACAGGACTGCCTTTAAGACACCGATAGGTACGACTCCATATAATCTCGTTTGTGGTAAATCTTGTCATCTTCCTGTAGAGCTAGAGCATAAAGCATATTGGGCTATCAAGTGGCTCAACTTTGACATGAAAGAAGCCGGAGAGAGACGGCTTTCGGATATCAACGAGCTGGATGAGATCCGGCTAAATGCGTATGAGAACGCAAAGTACTACAAGGAAAGGACGAAGCGTTGGCATGATAAGCATATCATTCCAAAGGATCTGAAAGAAGGAGATCAAGTCCTTCTATTCAACTCAAGACTTTGACTATTCCCAGGTAAGCTTAAATCCCGTTGGACAGGACCTTATGTAATTAAATGAATTTTCCCCCATGGTGCAGTTAAAGTATGGGGTGAACAAAGCGGAAATTTCAAAGTTAATGGCCAACGGTTGAAGAAATATACACCGGAAGCTCCAGTTGAGGAGATAGCTCCTATCCTCCTCCATTGAACACAAAACCCTACACCGTCCAGCTAAAGACGATAAATCAAGCGCTTCTTGGGAGGCAACCCATGATAGTATAACTTTTCCCTTCTTTAATCACTTAGTTAGCTTAGTTTAGTTGCTTTGTTTCTTTTATTTTTCGCTTTTGTTTGTTCCTCGATACACTCTTGGTTTGCTGTGTCATTAATCACAGGAAATTAGGTTCTATTTGAGAGATCAATGAAGTAGGGGAGCATAAATTAGTTCAAATCTCAATCTTCAAGAAGCACAAGGAAGGAAATCGAGTTACACAAAGCAAATCGTTCGATTCAGGAACAGAGCAAGTCAATTTTTGACAACAGGAAGAAAAATCGACCCACCAAATCGACCACCTCTATAAAAATCGTCCGATTTTCTTTGAGTTATGAGGAAATGAAAGAAAATCGTCCCGACGAATAAATCGCCCAGAAAAATCGTCCGATTTTCTTCATTAAAACTCGAGCCTATATAAAGACTTAAACACTCGATTCCCTCATTCCACAAAACCTCCATTCCCGATTTCCTTCTCTCAAAAGATCCGAAAATTGCCCACCTTCTCATTTCCTCATTCCTTAATCGTTTTAAACGATTCTTGGCCCTAAACTGAAGCATTTTCGACAAGGAACAAGGATCTAGCAACAACAAGCTCGGCAATTGACTCATCCATCCGGAATTCAGGTTTTTCATTCCGAAACCTAAGTTTTTCGTTCGAATTTGATTCTTGCCTAGAAGTTGTTTGTTTGCTGCGATTGATTGAGGGGTTTGCTTAGGAACTACTATAAGAGACTGTGTGTGGTGATAGTTTAGTCAGAACTTTACAGAATTGTGAGAATCATTGAAATCAACAGAAAAATCGACTCAACCCAGGAAAATCGTCCAATTTTTCCCAAGAAACTGTCGATTTTCAGTTACAGAAATGGATGCCTTGAAGAGAATAACTCGTAATGCGGGAAAGAAGAAGGGATCTTCTTCCAAAGCCGCTCCCCCACCTCCACCACCCTCTCAAACCATTCCAAAACTTCCCCCTCCCCTATCCAAACATAAGAAAAGATATGAACGTATCTTAGGTCGCCCATTCACCCCTCCTCGGTACATTGTGCTAGACGACTTAGACTCCTTGTTTGTTCGAGAGGATGTGGATATGATGCTCGATAGTGTTGGGCTGAGACAGTTTGTTTTGATTAGGGAGGATGCATACACCGAGATAAACCTAGAGTTCCTTAGCACATTTGAGCATGACCCTAGAGAGAGGACGGTTTCTTTCCGCCTCATGAACCACAACCATGCTATGTCTATTGATACCTTTGGGGATTTGTTTGGTTTTCCCTACTCTGATGCAGGCACATTTGCGAGAGGAGTTAGTGCTAGTGCCTTCTAGGAGACCATTTCAGTGGGAGAGTATGGTCGCGATAAGTGGAGACCCGGGAGTTCGAAAGAGACTAGTATGTACAACCTCTCCTTTAAGGTAGTACATAGGATCCTTAGTGAGTGCTTATTTGCACGGACGGAGACCCCACAGAAGTTCAGGGCTGACGAGCTCTTCATCTTATATTGTATGACATGCAACACCATCCCCGACATCACCTCTATGATTGCTGACTATCTAGAAAAGATAGCCAACAAGGTAAAGGGTGACATTTGTGTTGGAGGCCTTGTCACTCATGTGGCTAAGGCATTGGAGTTAGACTTCTCGGGTTGCACCCTATCTGAGAGTGCCCAACCCTTAGGTTCACAGATATTAGTTGCTAGATCGGTCTTGATTCCTCGAGGGAGAGAAACCCTTCATGTGCCCATGCCATGGGCAAATGATCCAAGAAGAAGCCATCTGAGATTGTTTGGAAGTCCGAATACACTATTCGGAACAAGAGGAATTGGAAGGAGACATTCGAACTGATGCTTGAGGAGATATCTCCTCCTTTGTATTATGATGATGATGATGCAGGTGACACTGAGGATGAGGAGGATGATGTGGATGGAGTACACCAGGGGAACATGCTCGAGTTTGAGAGTGACACTTATAGTGGTCACGCCACGGATGCCATGGACACCGACACTCATGGTGCAGGACCTAGCAGGACTAGTCGAGGCACTGAGGAGACAGAGGACGACATGCAGCCACCTCGCCACTCTTTTGCACATGCCCCAGGCCATGGACGAGGACGTCGACTTCCCCGCCACTTTAGAGACTTAGTCTCCAGCTTCCAAAGCCTCCGCACCGACTATCACGCTCTCCACACCGACTATAGCACCTTGAACACTCAGTTCAAGGAATACATGTAGGAGACGGATGCTCGGCACTCCTCCTATGACGGCCAGATGAGAGACTTATACTACCATCAGTTCGGCCACTTCTATGATCCTAGTGCACCGATGTATCCTTATCCTCCACCTCCACCACCACCGACCGAGGACTGAGCTTCCACACCTTTTACATTGTAAGTATTTTTCTCCATCTTATGCTTGATTTTGCACATTGGGGACAATGTGGATGTTAAGTATGGGGTGGGGGTACTTACAATATCTTTTACTTCATCTTAGCACTCTATGCACTTTGTACTACTTTTGATGATTTGGCTTGTAATAACTCTTGTACTACTTGCTTTCCACTATGACATTCGCATTTGCATGCTCTTTTTCAAATACTATGACTTTTCAAAAAAATTTTGTGCGTCTTATGATGGAAATGACCTCTATGATGAGAATTGTGAGGTGGATAGGCAAAAAGATGACTTGGTTATGTTGAGATTTTAATCATAGCATGAAAAGTAATAGTCGAAGCTATATTGCAAGTTCTTTTGTTACTTGAACACGTGAATAAGTTATATGATTTAGATGTTTTGATAAGAGAATAAAATAATAGTCAAAGCTATATTGCAAGTTCTTTTGCATCATATAAGAATGACCAAGGAAATTCACTTCTTCTCTCTTTTCATATCTTGTTCATGCTAGCTCCTCAATGAATATGTGACCTTCCTTTTACCATCCGGGAATTAGGATAAGAGATTGAAAAAGGCATGTTTGATGTGGGAGGGCCAATAAAAATGTGTTAAGTGAAAGTGTAGCAATTCATAAGTTTGGGGACGTTGAACATGAGGATGAGTAACTCGGCACCATTCACATAGCCGGGTGTTTGTGTCTTCCCAAAGTCCGATTGAACGACAAGTCCTAACGGGATATGGTATGTGCATCAAGGGTTTGAGGCATCTCAAAATTGAGAAACGCCGATCTCCTAGGCTTCGGTTATTGTGCACCTCTATCCATACTCTCAAAAAAGTAAAGTATAAAGAAAGCAAAGCTTTTAAATGCAAAGCATGTGCGGTGAAGTAAAGTTCTTGAAGGTATTATGTTGTTTCTCTTTCCCGGATTAGCACCACAATTGCCTAAAAGAATTCCCTCCTTTAACACGTTTCTTAGACCTTTTCTTTGATTAGAAGACCTTGAGACTTTTATGCATGTATTTAAGACTTCATGGCTTAGACTTGTTTGATTTTAATTGTCTCTACATCTTTATCATGTCCTTTATTTGTGTTTTTGAGAAGGAAAAGAGAGTTAGTCCATGTTATTGTTATCATTGATGCATGCCTTGCCTTCCTATACCTTGAAACATCACTTTGAGGGTGATCCAATAAGAAGAAGCACTATCAAATAAAAGGTTTTTGAGTTTTCATACATATATAATCCATGACATCTTGTATTCTAAATTTGAGTCTTGCTTAGGGACAAGCAAGGGGCAAGTATGGGGTATTTTGATGAAATGAATTATATACCATTATAATCATGCATATTGTAGAGGTTTACCTCGATTTACCTTGCATTTAGAGAGAACTTGTGGACCTTTTACGTTTTATTCAATTATATTTCAGAAATAGAGGTCTACACGAGTTTTGGTTGAATTATAGGTAAATTGAATGGATTCGGAAGCAAAAGTAGAGCAAGGAGCATCTAAGGTCATTAAGGAAGCTAAAGGAGCCTTAGAGGAATCACAAAGAGCAAAGGAGTTGCGTAAAAGAAGCATAAAGGAGAGGAAGGAAACAAGCCAAAAGACGAGTACTTTCTGTTGAAGAAAATCGTGCCATTTACTATATAAATCGGACGATTTTTATCATTAAAAATCGAACGGTTTTATGGGTAAATCGGCCTGCACGATTTTCTTTGTTTTTCGGCCCAATGGCAAAGACGACACAAAGCCCATCACTTTTGGGCTAGAGAAATGTTTTGCCAAACAACCCATTAGCAAGAAACTATAGGTTGGAACCCTAGGAACGAAAACGAAGAGGCCGCAATGGGAAATCTTTACACGTTAGTGAGAGATTGAGGATTCTTGGAGAAGGATTGAAGCAATTTTGTTGGGAAGTCATTCTTCATCATATTTGTGAGATTTCTTTGTTCCATTGAAGTCTTTCTGATTTTTGAACATGATATTGAGTTAATTGAGAGATACATTGATCAGTTTTGAGATTGGTTTACAAATTTGAAGGTTATTGAGTTTTTATTCAAGATTCGAGTTTATTTGAATTATTTCACTCAATCTTTATTTTGATTTGATTTTGAAAATGGTTGGCTAAAATCATTGTTGTTCTGGGGAGAATAGTTGAAGATTGAGGCTTAGATGATGATAGACTGAACTCATTCAAACATTTGGACCCTGAGAGTTTAGATTTTAGTTTTGCGATAACAGGAAAATCGACTTGTTCTTGGATAAATCGTCCGATTTATCTATGAACAACACAATTTATTCCCCTGACGAACCTCAGTTGAATTAATCTTTAATCAAAGCTAATCCTTGCCTAAATCTCAACCTTGTTTAACCTTTTTAACCTCTATTTGAGTGTATGAAGAGACTTCAAACTTGATTCTTCATTTAATAGATTAAGATTACAAGATTTGAGTAATAGAGAGACTCAACATCCTTTATTAAGATTCTAAGTGTGCTTTCTATTCTTTACCTTGGAGAGTCATATCCAGGGGTTTTAGATAGTTTGTTTGAACATAATTCTTGTCTTTAGATCTTTCTATATTGCAGTCTCAACAACCCTTATAGAGAGAACCTTTGGACTAGACAAATAGGTCTCAGAAATTCATCGTACGATACCTACTGTTGAACACATAATCTTGGCAATATAAACTCTGTCCTTATATCCTTTAGAAGTATCTTGAATCGAAAGCCGCAGTCGGATACTTGAATCCTTGGAATCATTTCCCCCTTTATTGATCACAAAAGTTTTTGCATCTTTGCTAGATAATTGAATTTGAATTTATTCTCACCAAATCCTTGAGTTCGACTCTGGAATTCTTACCTTACTACAGCCGATCCGTACACTGCGGGTTTGCTTTGCTTTGAGTTCTAGATATAAATTTAATAATTTAACGCACACACTTTCGAGCGAACAATTAACGTCACAAATAGACTCGGAAACTATTTGGGAGTTCCGCTTCTCCAAAAAAGAGTCTCTAACACAACGTTCACTTCCCTCCTCGACAAAATGAAAAGTAAACTCAGCGGTTGGAGACAAAAGAATTTCAGCTTTGCTGGATGTTCGATCCAAACGGTGTGTGCAAGCTTTAAATTTATAACCCAAGAAGTATGCTTGAACAAATATGCAAACCCACAGTGTACGGGTCAATTGTAATAAAAGCAAGAATTCTAGGGGTCGATCACAGGGACTTAAACAAAGCACATAATCGGTAGTCAAATATTGCAATTAACTAAAAGCAACTAAAGCAATCAAAGATGATGTAAAAGTCAAGTAAGGGGAAAATGCGGATTCTAGGGATTAAAGCATCTAGTTGTGGTTCCGACTCAAGATCTTAAAGGATAACGCGGACAAAGCTAAGGATTGCAAAGGGAAGGTGTTTCTAAGGTATGAATAGATCACCGGGTAAGTCTCACTACTCACTATCCCAAACCAAAGCTCCTATTACCGGGTAAGTCTCAAGGTACTAAGGAAAGGGACTATAATCTCAAACCAACACACCACCCAAGGGAATAGAATCAACCTTTACCAGGTAAGTCTCAGGCTAACTCACAAAGATGGGATGAAGGCACACTCAAACCCCAATAAAGGATAAACATTTATTACCTACACTCATGATCTTAGGTAAACAAGCAAAGGAATCACCGGGTAAGTCTCATCCTAGGCTTGCATTGAACCAGTAAACGTTAATAAGGATAGGATTTGGAAAACTAGAACACTTAACTTCAGAATAGGTTCAGGAAAAGGTCACCTCGTTCAGTCAGATTCCACCCCGGCCGAGATGTTCAACGACTGAGCGAGGTGTTCCAGGGTTAAGATAAAGACTCGAGCTTTCGGGGTCCTGCTTGGATTAAGATCATTCTATCATCGTCTTCCCCACAACTTTCAGCCAATCACCCTAGAATCGCATAAGAAACTTAGCCAACAATCATCATGATAACAATAATCAAATTAATGGGAAAGGAATCAATATTCGAACAAGAAAACCTTAAGAAAAAGGTCTCAATAACTAAATCAAATAACAAACAAACTCCGTTCCTCAAGTCACAAATCAGCAAAGACAATAAACCAAAAGACAATCTAAGAAAGTCTTACAAACTCCTTCAAAAGCTAACTCCAACTATAATTCCTTCCTTCCTTGAACTTCAATCTTTAATACTTCCTTCAATTCTTCCTTCAAATTCTCCAGAAAATCCCTCAATTGCTGGATGCTCCAAGCATGCTTGAACTTGTGGAAAATCCAACCATAAAGGAGAATTATCTTCCAAAGATAAAATATCTTAAAAAGATAATTTCCTATTGATGACATGAATTATATACCATTATATTCATGCATATTGTAGAAGATTGTCTCAGTTTGCCTTGCATTTAGAGAGATTTTGTGTGCCTTTTATGTTCTATTCAACCAATTGTCGGAAATAGAGGTCTACACGAGTTTTTGATGAATTATAGGTAAATGGAGTGAAATTGAAAGAAAAAGTGGAGCAAGGAGCATCTAAGGACGTTAGGGAAGCTAAAGAAGTCTTAGAGGGATCACAAAGAGCTAAGGAGTTGCAAAGGAAAAGCATAGAAGACGAGCCAAAAGAAGAGCACTTTTTGTTGAAGAAAATCGTGCCATTATACATATAAATCGGACGTTTTCTTCTTTAGAAATCGAACGGTTTTGTGTATAAATCGACTAGGCCGATTTTCTTTATTTTTCGGCCAAATGATAAGACGACACAAAGCCCAATTCTTTTGGGCTAGAGGAGAGTTTTGCCAAACGGCCCATTAGCAAGAAACTATAGGTTGGAACCCTGGGAACGAAAACGGGACGTCCGCAGCGGGAAATCTTTACGCGTTTGAGAGAGATTGAAGATTCTTGGAGAAGGATTGAAGGACTTTAGCCGGAAAGTCAATCTTGATCATTGATTGTGAGATTTCTTTGTCCATTGAAGTAATTGTGGTTTTTGAACACGAATTTGAGTTACTTAAGAGATACATTGATCAGTTTTGAGGATTATTTACAGATTTGAAGGTTATTGTGTTTTTATTCAAGATTCGGTTTTATTTGCGATATTTCACTCAATCTTTAATTTGATTCGATTTTGAAAATGGTTGGCTAAAACCATTGTGATTCTGGGGAGAATAGTTGATGATTAAGGCTTAGATGATGATAGACTGAACTCATTCAAACATTTGGACCCTGAGAGTTTAGATTTTAGTTTTGCGATAACAGGAAAATCGGGGTGTTCTTGAGTAAATCGGCCGATTTAATGATGAACAACACGATTTATTCTTCTGACGAACTTTAATTGAATTAATCTTTAACCAAAACTAATCCTTGCCTAAATCCCAATCTTGTTTAACCTTTTTAACCTCTATTTGAGTGTGTGAAGAGACTTCAAACTTGATTATACATTTAATAGATTAAAATTACAAGATTAGGGTAATAGAGAGACTCAACATCCTTTATTAAGATTCTAAGTGTGCTTTCTATTCTTACTTTGGAGAGTCATATCCTGGAGTTTTAGATAGTTAGTTTGAACATAATTCTTGTCTTTAGATCTTTCTATATTGCAGTCTCAACAACCCTTATAGAGAGAACCTTTAGATTAGATATATAGGTTTCGGAACTTCACCGTACGATACCTATCTTTGAACACATAATCTTGGCAATATAAACTCTGTCCTTATATCTATAGAAGTGTCTTGAATCGAAAGCCGAAATCGGATACTTGAATCCTTGGAATCATTTTACCCTTATTTGATCACAAAAGATTTTTGCACTTTCGCTAGATAATTGAAATTGAATTTACTCTCACCAAATCCCTGAGTTCGACTCTGGAATTCTTACCTCACTACAGCTGATCCGTACACTGAGGGTTCGCTTTGCTTTGAGTTCTAGATATAAATTTAAGACTTTGACGCACACACCTTTCGGCGAACAAGTTTTTGGCGCCGTTGCCGGGGATTTGGTCTAGACCAAATTCGGTTTTCGGTTGACTAGCTTGAGAGCTCTTGCTCTTGTGATTTGATTCGTCTACTTGAGTGATCTTTGTAGGTTATTTAGGTATATGCGAAAGACTAGATCCACTAAAGATCTAGTACCTTTCGATCCCGAATTGGAGAAAACTTTGAGAAGAAAGTTGAAGGAAAAGAAAATGGCTGAGAACAATGAGAAAAATCTCCAGGCTGAACTGAACGAAGCTCAACGCCAACTTCAGTTAAGTGAGAAAGCACGACTAGATGCTGAAACGAGTCATCAATTTCAGATTGATGAACTAAGAACTATGATGTTGGACATGAAGTTGGAATTGAATGAATATCGGAAAAAGAAGAAAGTCAAGACACCGACTAAATCCATTAGGAATGACTCATCCGACGATGAAGAACTTGACCCGGACATGCCGGAGCTTGAGGAGATCGATCCACTACTTCGTCCTATTCGAAACACCCCAAAACCACGGGTTGTTCCTCACATCCCAACTAGGAATGTGAGAGTTGCTAATGAAGGTGATAGACCCCGAACTTTGGGGCAACGGATGGACCCAATTCAGCAACCACGCCGTCTAGGTGTGGCTTTCGGAGCTGAAGACATCCAGGAGTTTAGCTTCTCACCACAAGTCATCACCATGGTTCGCCAAAGTCAATATGGCGGAGCAAGTACTGAATCTCCACATCAAAACTTGCAGAATTTCGAGATTCTCATGGAGACTATGAAGCCGAAGAAGGCTACTACAAGCAATTACAAGATCAAACCGTTCTTCTTTTCTTTGAAGGACAAGGCTCTAGCTTGGTACCAAACACTTCCAGCTGCAAAGCTGGCTACATGGGAGGAATTGTCTTCGGAATTCCTCACCAAGTTCTTTCTGCCATCCAAAACGGCGGAATTGAGAGGTAAGATAAATGCTTTTTCTATGAAACCTACGAAAGCTTGTTTCAATCTTGGGAAAGGTTTCAGGATCTCTTGTTGGATTGCCCACACCATGGCATTTCAAAACTGGAATTATTGGAGATTTACAATAAGGGATTGGATGTGGAAACACAATTCAACCTTCAATCTCTCTCTTGTGGCACATTCATGGACATGAGAGAGGATGACGCTTGGGACTTCATTGAGAAGCAAGCCCAAGTGATTGAGAAGTTTTCCCACCGGAAGGTGGACTTAAATAGCCGGAATCAAAGCGATCCGGGAGCTAAGTTGAACCAAGCTGCTCAAACACAAATATTCTCCCTCAATAATGAGATCAAAGAGTTGAGGGAAGTGCTCAAAACAAGTCTTCAAAAGACTAAGGAGCAAGAAGCCAACTACATGGGAAGGGACAACAATCAAAGGAGTGATAACCGGAACTCCAATTGGAACAACAACAACAATAACAACCGGAACTCCAATTGGAACAACAACAACAATAGGAACTCCAATAGCAACAATTGGAGGTTAAATCAGCAAAATCCAGGTAATCCTTATTCTCATGCTGAAAAAGCTCTAACATCTCCATCTTCTTCTACTCCTTTAACAAGCCAGGAACAATCAAGCGGATCAAACAAACCCGATCCCATGTTAGAGACGATCCTAGGCAAACTACAAGGGTTGGAGAGCTATATAACTTCGGTTGATAAAGCTCACAAAGCTTTGGAAAGCCAAGTATTTAACAAGGCCAGAGAGGTTCCAAGAGAGCAAGGGAAACTTCCCGGGAAGATGGAAGATAACCCAAAGGGAAGGGTTATGGCGATCACTACTAGGAGTGGCATAACAACTACCGATCCTCAACCTAAAGTAGTTGAAACCACCACTAAAGAAGGAGAGGGAAAAGAGAAGGAAGATATCTATGTTCCTCCTCCCGCCTACAAACCACCTCTACCTTTTCCTCAATCTAGACGCGTGCACGCCTAGATAAACACTTTGGTAAGTTTGTTGAACTTATGAGTAAACTGCATATTAATATACCTTTTATGGATGCAATTTTAGGTATGCCAGCTTATGGGAAATTCCTCAAGGAGATCCTCTCTAACAAGAGGAAATTGGAAGACATCGGAGAAGTCAAGATGAGTATGGAGTCATCCGAACTCATCAAGACTATGACGGAGAATATGCCACCTAAGCTCCGTGATCCAGGATCCTTTTGCATACCCATCACTTTGGGAGAGGCTACTTATGATGCACTTTGCGACCTTGGAGCGAGTGTGAGTATCATACCACTTGCTCTATGCAAAGCAGTTGGTCTAGGAGAGCCTAGACCGGTGAAGATCACACTCTACATGGCTGATCGTTCTACCACTAAGCCGGTTGGGATATTAGAAGACATTCCGGTAAAACTCGGTAAGTTTTACATTCCTATAGATTTTGTCGTTCTTGACATCCCTGCAGATTATCCGGTTCCCATCATCCTTGGGAGACCATTCCTTGCAACATCCGGATGCATGGTCGATTGCAAGAATGGCCAGCTATCCTTCAATATAGGTGAAGAGAAGGTGGAATTCATACTCTCTTCCTTAATCAAGGAGCCAGCCTTGAGAGACGATGTCTTTGATATTTTTGATGAAGAAGAGTCTAGAGAGGTAGTAAGTTCAATCTTAATGAAAGACCCTCTTCAAAAGGTTCTTAGTATGAGCAACATGGAGGAAGGAGTGGAACATGATTGCAATGAGGATGTGAAAGCATTAGATGATATGGAGGAAGAACTAGGAACAAGATTTGAAGAACTAGAATTAACTCCGGAAATTGTGAAGAAAATCGACCTGCATAAACTAAATCGTCCGATTTTTGAAAAGGCAACCCGATTTTTGACAACAGAAAGAAAAATCGTGCCTCAGATCGACCGATTTACTTCAGGGGAGGTCGATCCAGTAGGAAATTTTCTGGATTCTCCAAACTTCACCGCAACTGTTCTCGACTCTAATGATACATCACCCCCACCTCTAGAGACCTCTCCCACAACATCCCAAGGCCACGAATCATCACAAATCAAGGTAACTCCATCATTAGAGTTGAAGCCACTCCCCACACATTTAAGGTACGCATTTCTTGGCATTAATTCCACATATCCGGTCATAGTCAATGCGAAACTGAATGATGCTGAACTAGAGAAACTTATGCGTCTGAAGCAACATAGGAGAGCATTAGGTTATACTATTGATGATTTAGTAGGAATAAAACCCTCCCTATGTATGTACAAAATTCTAATGGAAGAGGATTACAAGTCTTCACGCCAACCTCAAAGACGGTTAAATCCGGCAATGAAAGAGGTCGTGAAGAAAGAGATCCTTAAGCTACTTGATGCAGGTATCATCTTTCCTATTTCCGATAGCAAATGGGTGAGTCCAGTACAGGTAGTACCAAAGAAAGGAGGCATTACCGTTGTTGCCAACAAAAACAACGAACTTATCCCCACACGGACAGTTACAGGGTGGCGAATTTGCATCGACTACCGCAAACTGAACGTGGCCACTAGGAAGGACCACTTCCTCCTTCCTTTTATTGATCAAATGTTGGAAAGGTTAGCCCAACATTCTTACTTTTGTTATCTAGATGGATATAGCGGTTTCTTTCAGATTCCAATTCATCCGGATGATCAAGAGAAGACGACTTTTACGTGCCCTTGGGGTACGTTTGCTTATAGAAGAATGCCATTCGGTCTATGCAACGCTCCAACCACCTTCCAAAGGTGTATCATGGCAATCTTCTCCGAATACGTAGAAAATATCATGGAAGTCTTCATGGACGACTTTTCGGTATATGGTTCTTCCTTCGATAACTGTCTCTATAACCTTTCACTAGTTCTTAAGAGATGTGAGGACACTAACTTAGTCTTAAACTGGGAAAAGTGTCATTTTATGGTCACCGAAGGGATTGTGTTAGGTCATCTAGTATCACAAAGGGGAATAGAGGTTGATAGAGCAAAGATTGAAACCATTGAGAAGCTACCTCCCCCTTCTTCTGTGAAAGGAATTAGAAGTTTCTTAGGGCATGCTGGCTTCTATAGGAGATTCATAAAGGATTTTTTCTAAGATTTCAAAACCCTTAACTAATCTTTTGATGAAAGACGCAACTTTCGAATTTTCGAAAGATTGTTTAGATGCTTTTTGCAGGATCAAAGAAGCTTTGATTTCAGCACCAATCATTCAACCACCCGATTGGACTCTTCCTTTCGAGGTCATGTGCGACGCAAGCGACGTCGCTATAGGAGCCGTACTTGGACAAAAGAAAGATGGTCGCACTCATGCCATCTACTATGCTAGCAAAACGCTAGATGAAGCTCAATATAATTATGCAACCATAGAAAAGGAACTTTTAGCCGTAGTATACGCTTTTGAAAAATTTCGTTCCTATCTTGTAGGTGCAAAGGTGATAGTCTATACGGACCATTCCGCAATTCGCTACTTATTCACGAAGAAGGATGTGAAGCCAAGGCTTCTAAGATGGATCTTACTCTTACAAGAGTTCAATTTGGAGATTCGTGATAAGAAAGGATCGGAAAACTCCGTTGCCGATCATCTTAGTCGTCTTCCGCAACTCACCAACGAGACGGATGAACTTCCTATAGACGACTCATTCCCTAACGAGCAACTGCATGAGATCGAAGAGTGTCTTCAACACATCTTAAAAGGTAATGATCCATGGTTTGCTGACATTGTGAATTACCTTGTTTGTCAAGAGATTCCACCCGGACTTTCATATGCTCAAAAGAAGAACTTCTTTAGAGACGTCCGGCATTTCTATTGGAACGAACCTCTTCTATTCAAACGAGGTCCCGATGGCATATACAGGAGATGTATCCCCGAAGATGAGGTGGATAGTGTCATCCGCCATTGCCATTCCCTACCATGTGGCGGACATGCCAGTTCCGACAAGACTTGTGCTAAGGTACTTCGTTCCGGCTTCTTTTGGCCTACACTTTTCAAAGATGTGCAAAAGTTTGTTGTTGCTTGTGATGCTTGTCAAAGGACAGGTAATATATCAAGGAGAAATGAGATGCCTCTCAATAACATACAAGAAGTAGAAATCTTCGATGTATGGGGCGTCGATTTTATGGGACCCTTCCCATCTTCATGCGGAAACCAATATATACTTCTTGCCGTAGACTATGTCTCAAGATGGGTAGAGGCAATCGCTTCTCCTACTAATGATGCAATGGTAGTGGTGAAGTTCTTCAATAGAACGATCTTCCCAAGGTTCGGAACTCCCCGAACCATCATTAGTGACGGAGGAACGCATTTCACAGCCCGTCGATTTGAGACTCTATTGGCTAAGTATGGGGTGACCCATAAGATAGCTACACCTTACCATCCGCAAACTAGCGGACAAGTTGAGATATCAAATAGAGAAATCAAGGGAATTTTAGAGAAAACCGTCTCTAAAATGAGGAAAGATTGGTCAATGAAGCTTGACGATGCACTATGGGCATACAGGACAGCCTTCAAGACACCAATAGGTACGACTCCATATAATCTTGTCTATGGTAAATCTTGTCATCTTCCTGTAGAACTAGAGCATAAAGCATATTGGGCTATCAAGTGGCTCAACTTTGACATGAAAGAAGACGGAGAGAAGCGGCTCTTAGACATCAATGAGCTGGATGAGATCCGGCTAAATGCGTATGAGAACGCAAAGATCTACAAGGAACGGACAAAGCGTTGGCATGATAAGCATATCATTCCAAAAGATCTGAAAGAGGGAGATCAAGTCCTTCTATTCAACTCGAGGCTTCGTCTGTTTCTAGGTAAGCTTAAATCCCGTTGGACAGGACCTTATGTAATTAAACGAATTTTCCCCCATGGTGCAGTTGAAGTATGGGGTGAACAAAGCGGAAGTTTCAAGGTTAATGGCCAACGGTTGAAGAAATACACACCGGAAGCTCCGGTCGAGGAGATAGCTCCTATCCTCTTCCATTGAACACAAACCATACACCGTCCAGCTAAAGACGATAAATCAAGCGCTTCTTGGGAGGCAACCCATGATAGTATAGTTTTTTCCCTCCTTTCATCACTTAGTTAGAGTAGATTAGTTGCTTTGTTTCTTTGTTTTCGCTTTTTATTTGTTCCTCGATGCACTCTTGGTTTGTCGTGTCATTAATCGCAGGAAATTAGGTCCAAATTGAGAGATCCATGGAGAAAGGGAGCATAAATCAGTTAAATCTTCAATTTCCATGAAGAACAAGGAAGGAAATCGAGTTGCATTAAGTTAATCGTTCGATTCAGGAACAGAGCAAGTCGATTTTTGACAACAGAAAGAAAAATCGACCTGGAGATCGACCTGCTTAGAAAAATCGTCCAATTTTCCATGTGTTCAGAGAAAAATCGAGTTGCATTAAGTTAATCGTTCAATTCAGGAACAGAGCAAGTCGATTTTTGACAACTGAAAGAAAAATCGACCTGGAGATCGACCTGCCTAGAAAAATCGTCCGATTTTCCATGTGTTCAGAGAAAACGAGAGAAAAATCGCCCCGACGATAAAATCGACCTTGAAAATCGTCCGATTTTCTTCACAATTTTTCGACCCTATATAAAGACTTAAACACTCGATTCCCTCATTCCAAACACTTCCACTCTCGATTTCTCTCTCTCAAGAACTCCGAAAATTGCCCATACCCTACAATCCTCATTCCTTAATCATTTTGAATGATTCTTGGCTCCAAACTGAAGCATTTTCAACAAGGAACAAGGATCTAGCAACAACAAGCACGGCAATCGACTCTTCCATACGGAATTCAGGTTTTTCATTCCAAAACCTAAGTTTCTCATTCGAATTTGAATCTTGCTTAGGAAGTGTTTGTTTGCTGAAATTGATAGAGGAGTTTGCTTAGGAATCACTATAGGGAACTGTATGTGGTGATTGTTGAGACAGAACTTTACAGAATTGTGAGAATCGTAGAAATCGACAGAAAAATCGACCTAACCCAGAAAAATCGTCCGATTTTTGTGAAGAAACAGGGCGATTTTTTGCTGTAGAAATGGATATTGTGAAGAGAATAACTAGAAATACGGGGAAGAAGAAGGGATCTTCTTCCAAAGCCCCTCCCCCACCTCCATCACCACCTCAAAACATTCCTAAGCTTCCCCCTCCCCTATCCAAACACAAGAAAAGATATGAACGTATCTTAGATCACCCATTCACCCCTCCTCGCTATTGTGTTAGATGATCTAGATTCCTTGTTTGTTCGAGAGGATGTGGATATGATGCTCGATAGAGTTGGGCTGAGACAGTTTGCTATGATTAGGGAGGATGCATATACCGATATCACCCTAGAGTTCCTTAGTACATTCGAGCATGATCCTAGAGAAAGGATGGTCACCTTCTGCCTTATGAGCCAAGATCATACTATGTCTATTGATACTTTTGGAGACTTGTTCGGTTTTTCTTATTCAGATGCAGGCACATTTGCTAGAGGTGATAGTGCTAGTGCCTTCTGGGAGACCATTTCAGTGGGAGAGTATGGTGGAGACAAGTGGAGACCCGGGAATTCGAAAGAGACTAGCATGTACAACCTTTCCTTTAAGGTAGTACATCGGATCCTTAGTGAGAGCGTATTCGCCCGGACAGAGACTCCACAGAAGCTCAAGGCTGATGAGCTTTTTATTCTATACTGTATGACATCCACCACCGTCCCCGACATTTCCTCCATGCTTGCTGACTATCTAGGAAAGATAGCCAACAAAGCTAAGGGCGACATTTGTGCTGGAGGCCTTGTCACTCATGTGGCTAAGGAATTAGGATTAGACTTCTCGGGATGCACTATAGCTGAGAGTGCCCTACCTTTAGATTCACAGAGATTGGTTACTCGACAGGTTTTGATTCCTCGAGGGAGAGGAACCCTTCATGTACCCATGCCATGGCACAAGGATCCAAAGAAGAAGCCATCCGAGATCATTTGGAAGCCCGAATACACTATTTGGAGCAAGAGAAACTGGAAGGAGACATTTGAGTTGATGCTTGAGGAGATATCTCCTCCTTTATATTATGATGATGATGATGTAGGTGACACTGAGGAGGATGAGGATGGAGGCCAGGAGACCATGCTCAAGTTTGAGAGTGACACTCATAGCGGTCATGCTACGGATGCCATGGACACCGACACTCATGGTGGAGGACCTAGCAGGACTAGTAGAGGTGATGAGGAGACGGAGGATGACATGCAGCCACCTCACCGCTCATTTGCACGTGCCCCAGGACATGGACGAGGATGTCGACCTCCCCATCACTTTAGGGAGCTAGTTTCTAGCTTCCAGAGCCTTAGCACCGACTATCACGCTCTCCACACCGATTATGACACCCTGAACACTCAGTTCAGGAACTACAAGCAGGAGACAGACACTAGGCATTCATCCTACGATGGCCAGATGAGAGACTTATACTTCCATCAGTTCGGCCACTTCTACGATCCTAGTGCACCGATGTATCCTTATCCACCACCTCCACCACCGATAGAGGATTGAGCTTCCACTTCTTTTACATTGTAAGTATTTTTCTCTATCTTATGCTTGATTTTCACATTGGGGACAATGTGGATGTTAAGTATGGGGTGGGGGTACTTACAATACCTTTTGTTTCATCTTAGCACTTTATGCACTTTACACTACTCTTGATGATTTGGCTTGTAATAACTCTTGCACTACTTGCTTTCCATTATGACACTTGCATTTGCATGATCTTTTTCAAATTCTATGAATTTTCAAAATTTTTTGTGCTTCTTATGATGGAAATGACCTCTATGATGAGAAATATGTATGTGGATAGGCAAAAAGATAGCTTAGTTGTGTTGAGATGTTAATCATAGCATGAATGAGCTTACTTTTGTTACTTGAACACATGAATAAGTTATATGATTTAGATGTTTTGATAAGAGAATGAAATAATAGTCGAAGCTATATTGCAAGTTCTTTTACATCATATAAGGATGACTAAGGCAATTCACTTCCTTTCTCTTCTCATATCTTGATCATGCTAGCCCCTCAATGAAATATGTGACCCTCCTTTTACCATCCGGGAATTAGGATAAGTGATAGAAAAAAAAGGAATGTTTGATGTGGGAGGGCCAAAGAAAATGTATTAAATGAAAGTGTAGCAATTCATAAGTTTGGGGACGTTGAACATGAGGATGAGTAACTCGGCACCATTCACATAGCCGGGTGTTTGTGTCTTGCCAAAGTCCAATTGAACGACAAGTCCTAACGGGATATGGTATGTGCATCAAGGGTTTGAGGCATCTCGAAATTGAGAAAAGCCGATCTCCTAGGCTTCGGTTTTTGTGCACCGCTGTCCATACTCTCAAAAAGTAAAGTATAAAGAAAGCAAAGCTTTCTACATGCAAAGCATGTGCGGTGAAGTAAAGTTCTTGAAGGTATTATGTTGTTTTTCTTTCCCGGATTAGCACCACAATTGCCTAAAAGAATTCCTTCCCCTAATACGTTTCTTAGACCTTTACTTTGATTAGAAGACTTTGAGACTTTTATGCATGTGTTTAAGGCTTCATGGCTTAGATTTGTTTGACTTTAATTACCTCTACATCTTTATCATGTCCTTTATTTATGTTTTCAAGAAAGAAAAGGGAGTTAGTTCATCTTATAGTTATCATTGATACATACTTTGCCTTCGTATGCCTTGAAATATCACTTTGAGGGTGATCCAATAAGAAGAAGCACTACCAAAAGAAAATGGAGTGAAATTGAAAGCAAAAGTGGAGCAAGGAGCAAGGAGCATCCAAGGACGAGAGATTTTGTGTGCCTTTTATGTTCAATTCATGCATATTGTAGAAGATTGTCTCAGTTTGCCTTGCATTTAGAGAGATTTTGTGTGCCTTTTATGTTCTACTCTACCAATTGTCGGAAATAGAGGTCTACACGAGTTTTTGATGAATTATAGGTAAATGGAGTGAAATTGAAAGCAAAAGTGGAGCAAGGAGCATCCAAGGACGTTAGGGAAGCTAAAGAAGTCTTAGAGGGATCACAAAGAGCTAAGGAGTTGCAAAGGAGAAGCATAGAAGACGAGCCAAAAGAAGAGCACTTTTTGTTGAAGAAAATCGTGCCATTATACATATAAATCGGACGATTTTCTTCTTTAGAAATCGAACGGTTTTGTGTATAAATCGACTAGGCCGATTTTCTTTGTTTTTCGGCCAAATGATAAGACGACACAAAGCCCAATTCTTTTGGGCTAGAAGAGAGTTTTTCCAAACGGCCCATTAGCAAGAAACTATAGGTTGGAACCCTGGGAACGAAAACGGGACGTCCGCAGCGGGAAATCTTTACGCGTTTGAGAGAGATTGAAGATTCTTGGAGAAGGATTGAAGGACTTTAGCCGGAAAGTCAATCTTGATCATTGATTGTGAGATTTCTTTGTCCATTGAAGTAATTGTGGTTTTTGAACACGAATTTGAGTTACTTAAGAGATACATTGATCAGTTTCGAGGATTATTTACAGATTTGAAGGTTATTGTGTTTTTATTTAAGATTCGGTTTTATTTGCGATATTTCACTCAATCTTTAATTTGATTCGATTTTGAAAATGGTTGGCTAAAACAATTGTGATTCAGGGGAGAATAGTTGATGATTAAGGTTTAGATGATGATAGACTGAACTCATTCAAACATTTGGACCCTGAGAGTTTAGATTTTAGTTTTGCGATAACAGGTTAATCGGGGTGTTCTTGAGTAAATCGGCCGATTTAATGATGAACAGCACGATTTATTCTTCTGATGAACTTTACTTGAATTAATCTTTAACCAAAACTAATCCTTGCCTAAATCCCAATCTTGTTTAACCTTTTTAACCTCTATTTGAGTGTGTGAAGAGACTTCAAACTTGATTCTACATTTAATAGATTAAAATTACAAGATTAGGGTAATAGAGAGACTCAACATCCTTTATTAAGATTCTAAGTGTGCTTTCTATTCTTACTTTGGAGAGTCATATCCTGGAGTTTTAGATAGTTAGTTTGAACATAATTCTTGTCGTTAGATCTTTCTATATTGCAGCCTCAACAACCCTTATAGAGAGAACCTTTAGATTAGATATATAGGTTTCGGAACTTCACCGTACGATACCCATCTTTGAACACATAATCTTGGCAATATAAACCCTGTCCTTATATCTATAGAACTGTCTTGAATCGAAAGCCGAAATCGGATACTTGAATCCTTGGAATCATTTTACCCTTATTTGATCACAAAAGCTTTTTGCACTTTCGCTAGATAATTGAAATTGAATTTACTCTCACCAAATCCCTGAGTTCGACTCTGGAATTCTTACCTCACTATAGTTGATCCGTACACTACGGGTTCGCTTTGCTTTGAGTTCTAGATATAAATTTAAGACTTTGACGCACACACCTTTTGGGCGAACACCTATAAAAATATATATCTCTCTCTCAAAATAAATTCAATCAAAAATCATATCTTCCTTCCAGAAACCCAACCCAAAAATATAAGATATCTTCTTTCGAAAAATATAAGATCTCATCCAAAAATATGGATCTCGCCGGCGGCAGAGTATTCACCTCGGTCGGGACGCTCCTCAAGATCACCTCGGTCGAGGTGACACTGTAGCTGACCGAGGTGAATCTCAACTGAATGTGAAATCTCCCGAATCTGATCCAAAGTAAATCTTCTTAATCATTTCCATGCTTCCTGGGGTCTTTCTTAAGCTCCAGAATGTAGCTCCAATGATTCCTTAGCTCCTTAGCTCCATTTTAATGCAAAACGTGTCATTTTACCTACAATAACATCGAAACTAGGTGTAGACCTCGATTCCCGCAAAGGTAGATGAAATAACAATATAATCACAGAATATACATCCATACATGCAGATTTATGAAGATAAAACATCTAAACTAGCCTCAAAATATAGACTATAATACATGCTATCAAAATACCCCATACTTGTCCCCAAGGAAGTTCCAAATCTTAAGTACAAGATAGAATGGATTATAAGTCAGAAAAATTAATGAAAAGTGCTTCAAAACATTTTTGGTGGTGTGCTCCACTCATAGATCACTCTAAGAGAATGCTTCATGGAAAATAAAATCAATACATGATCAAAACATTTTTATAAATATAAGAAAGCTGTTCATCTTTGCATAAAATTATGGAATGCATAATATATCATATTTATCGAAATCAATCATGTATAATCCGGTTTAAACCACCTAGTCAATCAACAAGCTCGAGGTCTCAAGGGCTTCCAAAAGAGGTCAAGAAACGTGTGGGGGTTGGATGTATATAGGGTATGTGGTGCTAGAATCCGGGAAAAGGATCTTACTTCACGTTCTTTGAAACTCAACATCTTCCACCAATAAGCTTTTCTTATTTTTACTTTACTTTTTGGGATGCATGAACAGAGGTGCACAATAACCGAAGTCTAGGAGATCAGCAATCATCAATTTCTCGAGATGCATCAAACCCTTGATGCACATACCATGGCCCGTTAGGAATATCGCTCAATCCGACTTTGGCAAGACACAAACACCCGGCTATGTGACTGGTGCCGAGTTACTCATCATCATGATTGACTTCCCCAAACCTATTTGTTTCTTTCTACACTTTCAGCCATTATCTCAACTTCGCTTTCACTTGCTTTTCTTTGCTAGCTTCCAAATTCCCGGATAGGTAAAGGTAGGAAAATATGTACATGAGGTGCTAAGCATGATCAAGAAGAAGAAGAGAAGAGAATGAATTGCCTTAATCATCACAGGAAGAATGTGATAAAACTCATCATGTAGTGTCAACCTTCAAATTTAACATAATTTTGATAAAAACAAAGTATTAAACATGTTAAAACTTCAAACAAAGCATGTTGCAACTTAAACATATCATAAAACCTTTCGAGCATATAAAGATTTCAAAACCAATATGCAAACAGAATCATCATTGAGGTCATATCTAAAGAAGAAGCACAAAATCGTTTCGAAAAACTCTCAGTTAAGAACCCACCTCGGTCGAGGTGTTCTGATGTCATCCGAGGTCTCTACCTCGTCCAGTCAAGAACACCCCGGTCGAGGTCAATAAATTTTTTTTTTCAAACCAGTTTTTGAAGTTTATCTCAAAGAAAAATCTGTATGTATGCATGTAATGGCAGATAAACACATAGAACTAAGTAAACAGAATAGGATCCTAAATATCCAATGAAGTCATACAAGCATACACACATAAATATCCAATCATACATCCAAATACCCCATACTTGGGATACATTGTCCCAATAGGTCAAATAAAAGTCAAAGAAAATCAGGAAACTCACCGGACCTAGCTGAACTGCATAACAAATAAATAAAGAAAATCCCTACAGCTCTAATCCTCGTTAGCTGATGGCGGTGGTGGTGGATGTGGAACATATGGGGTGTAGGGGTGTTGAGATGGATCAAATGGATACCCCATCATCTACTGGAACTGAATCTCCATTACCCGTTGTTGATAATGTTGGCTCTCTCTAATCTGATGCATCCAACCGTCACTGTGTCGGTGCTCATCAGCAAGGCGCTGGGACATATCCACTGTCATAGCAGCATAGGAGTCGATCATCTGATCAGTCAGGTCGTCGATCCGTCGGTGAGTCTCGGGATCTCTGTGCCTCCGAACTCTGCGCCGAGCTGGTCGTGGTGGTGGTGGTGCTGCCTCCTTATGTGTCGCCTCGCCTCATCATCAAGGTCGACAACTGTCACACCAGCTCCGCCATCATCATACTCCTTCTCATCAACTGGTGCAGCATCTCTAGCATCCTGTATGTAAGGAAACCATGTAGACGACCAATACTGTCGGTCAAAGACTAAGAATTGAGATGACCAGAAAATGCCCTATGGGGCTGTCGTCTCCCATGGCATAGCGACATACGGCGTACTAAGACCACGAGGAACCAAAATGCGCCTCGTGATCATCTCCTGAAGTCCAAGCGGCTTCGCAGCCGCAACCACTCTACATGCACTCAAATCTAGACCCATGGAAGTAGCAATATGGGTCACCAATCCTCCATAGCAAATATCTCCCTTGGACTTGCCCTTGATCCTATGCAACTCCTCAATCAGCATCCCTCCAAAGTCAGGAACTCCACCTGTAACCATACAGAACATGCTCAATAACTCTCCCTGTAGGACCTTCTGGGGCGTCTCAGTACGCGCCAGAAGAGTCTCACTGAATATACGGTGAGCTAGATGAAAGGCTAGGTGGAAGATGATACGCTCTCTAGAGTCTTGAACGTCTCCACCTACCACTATGCTCCACCACATGGGCTATCTCGCCCCAGAAGTCTCGAGCTACGGCTCGTGAAGGAAAGTCAGAGACGGTGGGAGTCGGGAAACCAAAAACCTCTCTAAACTTGTCCATCGGTACTATGTAGTTCCGGTTCAGCAACCGGTACTTGATGATGTTCCTCTCAGGCATGTGAGTGACAGAACTCACAAACTCCATAGTCGGCTCTAAGTAGGCCGGCGCTCGGATCTCCATAAACTCCTCCAACCCTACCATCAAAATAATCTTCCTCAAGTCCTCAGCCACGTGGAGGCACTCGAAGGCAGCAGCATCTAAGAATCGCGGGGCACCTATGGGACGCCCGCATATCCTATCAAAGTCGGCCTGGTGACGCTCATGGATCACCGGTATAGAAGGATGAGATGTAGAAGAAGGGAGGAACCACTGGGTCTATCTCTCAGAACCAGCTGGCGATTGGATCTACTGCTCATGTTTCTGACTTATGAACACCTCGGTTGTCCTGACAGTCTGAAGAACACCTCGGCCGAGACACAGCACGACTGGACCGAGGCGACCGGCTATTGTATTTCAACTCTCTGATTTTCAAGTTACTTTCCCCCAAAATCACTACCAATTGCTTCCTATGGGGTACTTATATCCTTTTCAGCAATAATAGTCGGAAACGAGAGCCGGATCTTTCCTAAATCAATGAAAGAAGAGAAGTTAGGGTTTTCGAATAAATTACACAGATTACGCAGACTCGGAGCGTTTTTCTCGCAGTTTTGTGCTTGAAATCCGATCCTCTTGCTTCTCTTGGTGAAATCGAACAAAAAATTGTGGAAAACGAGCAAGAAACGAGGAAACGAGGGGAAATCTCCGCCGCGGTCGAGGCTTGGTTGAGAGGAAAAAGTGAGGAGAGAGAAATCCTCTTCACCTTTTATACCCCTCGCTGAATTTGGTTTCACCTCGGTCGAGGTGATCCCGACCGGACCGAGGTGTCTGACTGGATGTCAGACCTAGTCGCCTCGGTTGCCCTAAGAACATCTCGGTCGAGGTGCTGTGACAGCAACCGAGATGTGTCTCAGTCAACTTCGTCTTCTCAATTTCTCGAACTCCTGTTCTTCCAGTGTAGCTCCTGAGCTGTAATCCTTCCTTAGAAAGTACCTGGTTTCTGTCTAGAGGACGCCAAAAGCAAAGCAAAGAAAACTATCTAAAACTAAGCTGGAAAAAGGGAAAAGAAAGCAATACCTTGGGTTGCCTCCCAAGAAGCGTTATATTTAAGGTCGCTAGCTGGACCTTACATCATCCATAAACAAGGTATAGCGGTGCAATCTCCTCAACCTGGACTTCCGGTTGGTACTTCTTCAGCCTATGACCATTGACCTTAAAGCTTCTGCTTGTTTCACCCCAAATCTCAACTGCTCCATAGGGAAAAACATGTATCACAATGTAAGGTCCTGTGCATCTAGATTTCAACTTACCTGGAAAGAGGCAGAGGTGGGAATTGAAGAGTAGAACTAGATCTCCTTCTTTGAGTTCCTTAGGAATGATATGCTTGTCATGCCATCTCTTCGTTCTTTCCTTGTAGATCTTGGCATTCTCATAAGCGTTTAAGCGCTACTCTTTCAACTAATTGATGTCCAATAGTCTCTTCTCTCTGGCTTCCTTAATATCGAAATTCAACCACTTGATTGCCCAATATGCCTTGTGCTCTAACTCAACGGGTAGATGGCAAGACTTCCCATATACCAAATTGTAAGGGGTGGTACCAATGGGAGTCTTGAATATGGTCCTATAAGCCCAAAGAGCATCGTCCAACTTCACAGACCAATCCTTCCTCGTTCTTGAGACAGTCTTCTCCAAAATTGCCTTGATTTCTCTATTCGAGATCTCGACTTGTCCACTAGTTTGAGGGTGATAAGGGGTTGCTACCTTGCGGGTTACCCCATACTTCGATAGAAATGCTTTAAACTTCCGGTTGATGAAATGTGTCCCTCTATCGCTGATGATGATGTGTGGTGTCCCAAAACATGGAAAGATAGTTTGATTGTAGAACTTTACAACCACCATGGCGTAATTAGTGGGGGAGGTGATGGCTTCTACCCATCTAGAGACGTAATCAACAGCTAGGAGAATGTAGAGGTTCCCTGCGGATGATGAGAAAGGTCCCATGAAATCAACTCCCCTATACATTAAAAATCTCAACCTCCTGAATATTGTTGAGTGGCATCTTGTTCCTTCTAGACAAGTTCCCTGTTCTTTGGCATGCATCACAAGAAACAACAAACGTTTGCACATCCTTAAATAATGTAGGCCAAAAGAAACCAGAACGCAATACCTTAACGCACATTTTGTAAGCGCTGGCATGTCTTCCACAAGGAAGCGAGTGGCAATGCCGTATAACACTAGCAACTTCATCCTCTGGAATGCATCGTCGAAGCATCCCATCCGGACCTCTCTTAAATAGTAGAGGTTCATTCCAGTAGTAGTGATGTACATCCTTGAAGAACTTCTTCCTTTGAGTGTACGTAAATCCGGGCGGTAATTCCTGGCGAACAATATAATTAACAATATCAGCATACCAAGGCTCTTTACCATCAGAGGCTTTGTGGAGCCAGTGCTCCACCAACTGTAAATGATTCTCAGAAAAAGGTTTAGGAAGTTTGTTGTCCTCAATTGACAACATCTCGCTTGCTGTCTCGGTCGGTGTCCGGGGTGGGTGACCGAGATGTTCTTCAAGTAATAACACATCGCTTGGTCCAGAAAGTGCCTTGGTCGAGGTACTAGAACTGGGACTGAAACCTAAATTGCTCTTCTTCCCCTGAATTAGTCTCTCAATTTTAGCTCCTGGATATGCTTCCAATGCCTTTAAGCTCCGTATATCTGCATCACAAGAAACATCTATACCTTCCTCCATTAAACTAAAACTAAGAACTCTTTCAAGAGGGTCATTAATAAGGATAGAGCTCACCAATTCTCTTTATTCTTCTTCATCATAGATGTTGAAGATGTTGTCTTCCAGCGGCTCTCCTTTCATTGCAGCAAGCAATGCAAACTCCACTTGATCTCCACCAATGTTGAATTTCAACTTGGCGTTCTTACAATCCACATTGCAACCCGAAGTTGCTAGAAATGGTCTCCCGAGAATGATAGGAATAGGATAATCTGCGGGTATGTCAAGTACAACAAAGTCTATAGGTAAATAGAAGTTACCTAACTTGACGGGAACGTCTTCCAAGATGCCCACATGATGGGTAATGGAGCGATCCGCGATGTATAGCCTTATCTTCACCGGCTTGGGCTCTCCAAGTCCGATCTTCTCACATAGCTCCAGCGGAATGATGCTCACGCTGGCTCCTAGATCACACAACGCTTCATGAGTTACATCCCCAACTTGAATGGGAATGCAAAATGAACCGGGATCTCTCAATTTGGGTGGTATCTTCTCCTTCATGATTTGAATGAGCTCCGAGGACTTAGATGTCATCCTAACTTCTCGAAAATCTTCCAGCTTCCTCTTTCTTGATAGGATTTCTTTCAGAAACTTTCCATAGGAGGGCATCCCTAGAATAGCATCAAGGAAAGGGATGTTAATGTGTAGTTTTTCATTTGGTCTAGAAACTTACCAAAATGCTTGTCTAGATGTGCTCTGGCCCTTGACTGAGGAAATGGAAGTCGTGGTTTATAAACAGGAGGTGAAACATAAACTTCAGATTTATCCTTTGCTTTCTGGGGCTCCACCTCGGTTGGCACCTCGACCGAAGTGTTCCTCGTCAGATCCTGGACCGAGGTATTCTTCGTCTGCACTGGCACCGACCGAGGTACTGGATCTGCAGTTTTCAGTCCACTTCTCGTCATTATTGCCATAATTTGTCCTTTAGGGTTGCTCTCTATCCTTGTTGAGAGCTTCCCTGGATCTCTTGGCGCTTCGTTCACTTTGTTAAAGAATTGTTGCTCTAAGACTTTTTGTGCCTTCGAAAATGAAGTCATTGATGTCTCCATAGTATTGAGCTTGATCAAGATTGCATCCAGCACTACATCTTTCTTCTCTGGCTGGGACGAAGTTGATCCAGGCTCCTGGCTCTTCAATGGAGTAGAAGAAGAAGAAGAGGGGGGGTTAAGATCATTATGAGCATGAGAATAAGGGTTACCAGGATTTTGTTGATTAGATCTCCAATTGTTGTTGTTAGAGTTTCTATTGTTGTTGTAATTGTTGTTCCGCCGCCCTTGATAGTTATTTCTTCCTTGATATCCTCCATCTTGCTCCTTTGTTTGAGCTACTAAAAGCTCCTTCAACTGCTTCACATCATTGCTAAGAGAGGTGAGTTGAGCTCCATTTGATGAAGTGTCTTGTAAGCTAACTCTCCTTGCTCCATTATCGGTTCCTTGATGGGAGTACTTCTCCATATGCAAAGCTTGCTTTTCAATAAACTCCCAAGCTTCGTTTATCGGCATATCCATGAATGTGCCGGCGGAAAGTAGTTGGAGATTGAATTGAGTAGCTCCATCCAACCCCTTGAAGTATATCTCCAACAACTCTATCTTTGGAATCCCATGATGTGGGCAATCCAATAGAACATCCTTGAATCTCTCCCATGACTTGGACAAACTCTCATTGTCCTTCATGATAAAAGCATTGATCTTTCCCCTTATTTCAGCGGTCTTAGAGGGAGGAAAGAATTTTGTTAGAAACTCCATTGTCATCTCTTCCCAAGTGTTGATCTTTCCAGGTGGAAGAGATTGATACCAAGCAAGCGCCCTGTCTTTCAAAGAAAAATAGAAAGGCCTCAACTTATAGTTGTTATTTTCCAGCCTTGAAGGTCTCAAGGTCTCCATCAGAATCTCATAGTTTTGCAAATGCTGATGCGAAGACTCTCTCTCTCTAAATCTCAAAATTGGCATTATCGGATCATAGATAGAACTTGCGGTCAAAGATCGTAATCATGCTCAGCTGGATCACCTAGGTTGACTCCTGGACGCCTCACTTGCTGATTAGGGTCCATCCTATGTCCTAGGGTTTGTGGAGCTCCAGCAAAAAGAACATCTCGGATAGGCATCGGAGGTGGATATATCTCGGCCAGGACAACATGGACTGGGTCTTGCCTCGGTCGAGGATCTTGGTTCAGTCGAGGCAGTAACTGGGCCCTTAGAGCGGCCATATTTGCTTCAATCTCTTCAATTCTTGCGCGAGTCTGTTCTCTCTCTTGCTGCAGTTCTTCTTGGTTGAGACGTAGTTGTTCCAACGCCTCCTTCAATTCGGCCTCAAGATCGCGATTGTCTTGATTGACCATCTTAGCTTCTCTTAATCGTCGCTTGTATGTATTTTCTGGTTCGGGATCTGTTACGCTAAAAAGTGTGCACGCAATAAGCCTTAAATTTATACTCGTTATAATTATCCTAACTTCTAGCGCACCCGCAGTGTACGGGACGTATGTAGAAAGATAAGTATTCCGAGGTCGAACACAAAGACTAAGGTGAAATTGATTCGATTTTGTGTTTAAGTTTAGTGAAGATCTAAGGTTAGAAAAGAGGGAAACAAAGAAATGAAAATCTCAATTGTTTTTGTTGGTTTTAAGTGATCACATCAAAGATCACAATTCATGCAAGCAATCAATCAAACTAAACCAAAAATCAGCACAAATAAACAAATCAAACAAGATTTTGATCAAGGAAAAGGAAAAACGGATTCTAGGGGTTTGAAATTCCGGTTATGGCATAGAACTCAAGTTATCTATTCATTCTTTGGATTGATTTTGATATGTTGGGATTAGGTGTTTCTAAATTGGGATCAATTACCGGGTAGGTCTCATGATCCAACTAATCCGCACCTAAGGTCTCATTACCGGGTAAGTCTCTAAGAACCTAAGGTTAGGAATTCTACACAAACCGGAATTGTCAATTAGGGATCTAACCTATCCTTACCGGGTAAGTCTTGGAATGGGAAGTCCTAATTAACATTCCTAGCACATCTAATCCAATGGCGACTTGTTAGGTTCACCACTACCTAAGATTTTTGCTATTTTTAGATTCTAAGGGAAGGGATCACCGGGTAAGTCTCTCCTATCACTTAGTCACTACACTAGGACACCCTAGGGTAGGTTAAACTCAACAAAAACTTAGGGTTTCAACAATTTTATGAATCTAAGGTAAGATCCTTCGAACCAGGAAGAATCACGGTTTGTTCTACAGAAACCACGACCGTGGTTCTTCAAGAACTACCCGTGATTTCTAACAGCAGCTACGTTCATAAGCGAAAATCATCCAAAGGTAAATCTAAGTCCGTTCTATCATAGATCTAGCCATAACCATCCTTTCCTTACCCTAGAATCACATCAATTTAGCCTACAACATTCATAATCGAAATCAAAGCAAACAAACATAGAATCATAACCTCCATTGCAAGATAATGAAAGAAAGAAGATGAACAATTGAACTTCAAACACAATCCAAATCTGAAGATGGGATTAGAACGACTTACAACCCTTCCAAAAGAAGGTTCAAGAGTTCATAAATCTCTAGAAATAAATCCGAAATACAAGAAACTAAGTGTGTCTTCTCCTTTCTTCTTCAATGGCTCCTTTCTTCTTCTCTTTGGCACTTTCCTTCCTAGAAAAACCTCTTGATTTTTGAGAATATATTTGTTAGAGAAATGGGAAATGGATGAGCTGCTCCCAAACTACCCCAGCTGCCTCAAACAACCTATCAAGGACCACTTTTATAACAAATTGTGCATGAGCTGGCGATGAGAGTCGTGGCACAGCTGTCACGAGAATCTGGCAAAATCCACGGTCATTTCTACGGCCGTGGTTCTTCAGAGAACCGTGATTCTATGCAGAAACTTCGCCTTTGATTATTAAGTTGTGGTTTGGTGCATGGCTTGTGTTGGCACGGTTCCAAGAGTCCTCCTTAGCCCTTGTCTTGTGTCCTAATGAGTCCGAGGTCGTGTCATCTGAACGAACGATCCTCAAACGCATCGTTTTGGCTCTAAACTTCCCGAAATACCTACAAAACGCACACAAGTCCGTGTAGACGTCTATTTCGACAAAATACATGTTTTGAGTGCAAAAACGTCTTGGGCTAATGCTAGACCATGCATGATTGAGCGAGAAATCTATCTAAATGTACACCAAAAACTATGCTATAAATTGTGTTATCAAAATACCCCATACTTAAGGTTTGCTCGTCCCCGAGCAAATTCCCAACTATAGACTAAGAGATGACATGATTTATGTATGCAGAAAAGTGCGAAAATCTTTTTGGGTTTTGTGCTTCTACTATTGGATCACCTTCATAGTCATGATCAATGGCAATTTGATAAGCAATTATGTATCAAACAATAAGGGCATGGAAAGACAATTGTACTTAGCTCAAAAGCATGCATGAGATGTGAGGATGAAGAAGTCAAGAAGATCAAGAGTCTATCCAATCTAGATTACTAAGTCTTACAAACATGCAAGTAGGTCATAAGGACTTGTGACATAAAAGGCCAAGAAACGTTGCAATTGGGCGGGGAATTTTTCTAGGTATGTGATGCTAATCCGGGAATGGAACTAACTTCACTTCCTTGTCCTCGATCAACTTCCCCCAAGTGTATATTTTTTCCTATCTTGCTTTCTTTTCTTTTTCTTTAACTCATTTTTGAGACAATGGCATTGGTGTACAATAGCCGAAACCTCGGTGATTAGCCATCCTCGGGCTTTTTCTCTTTTTCGAGGTGCATCCACACCGGGCACACATACCAAAGCTCGTTAGGGCTATTGGTTCATTTGACTTTGGCAAGGCACCAACACCCGATTATGTGAAGTGTACCGAGTTACTTGTCATTTAAACCAACGCCCCCAAACCTATATTTTGGCTACACTTCCACAATAATTTCAGCATTCCATTCACGACATTCTTTTCATTACATCTTCACCCCGCACTTGCTTTTACACATTCAAACACACTAGCATGCTCCTATTCCCGGATGGGTTTAAAGGAGGTTGAATTTATATCAATTGAGGTGTTCAAGCAATCATGATCAAGATGAGAAGTAGAGAAAAATGAATTGCCTCATTCATTCCTAGATGGTATGCAAGAACTATCATGTAATTTCGACTTTCAATACTCAATCCATTCTAGGCAATCATCATGATCTCAAGTCATTCATAGAATTTAAGAAAAGTAGTTCAAGTCCACATATGCATTTATCAATCCAACACATAAGGCCATTCATAGCCAATCACAAGACAAGTTTCATCATTAGGATCATATCCAAGCCTAGAAAGCACAAAAAATTTTTAAATTTTCTGATTTTTATGGGATTTTTGTTTTAAATATGTACAATGCAAGACATGTGCAAAATATTAGCCTATCCTAGATGCTCATCATGCAAAGGATCATGCAAACCCCACCCCATACTTAGAAACACATTGTCCCCAATGTGGTATTCAAGTAAAGAGAGTGAAAGAAGGTTCTCACAATGTAAAATTGCTTGCTATGGCAATTGGGAATTCTTCAAGTGAATTGATGTTGGATGATCCCTTCAACCATGGTAGAGAGCTCTAAGCATCCTTCAAGCTTCGGAACCCGCGCTAGGAACCGCTAGCCGTCCAAGTTCCGCGTCCGCTCCACCCATAATTGGTGAGGGTTTCATCATTATCATGTTCATTGCTAAGAAAGGCTTCCAATGCCACTAATGCTCTAGCACACACACGAAAGTAGACAAAACACACACAAAGCACACAAAAACAGAAAAATCTAAGCAAAAATGAAAAGGAAAAAAAATGTTACCAATGGGTTGCCTCCCACCAAGCGCTTCTTTAAGGTCATTAGCTTGACCAAACTCGGGAGCGTCTATTCGAGGTGAAGCGGGGCAATCATGTCTACCGGGGCTCCGGGAATATACTTCTTCAAGCGATGCCCATTCACTTTGAAATTTCCACAATGCTCCCCTCCTATTTCAATAGCTCCATGGGGAAAGATCTTCTTCACCACATATGGCCCGGTCCATCTTGATTTGAGTTTTCCGGGGAAAAGTCTTAGCCTCGAGTTGAAGAGAAGGACAAGATCTCCTTCACTTAACTCCTTTGGGATAATCCTCTTGTCGTGCCATCTCTTGGTTCTCTCCTTGTAGATCCGGGCATTCTCATAGGCTTCCAATCGGAGCTCCTCAAGGGCATTGATATCAAGCAATCTCTTCTCTCCCGCCTCCTTGAGATCAAAATTTAGCCACTTAATGGCCCAATAAGCTCTATGCTCCATTTCCACCGGAAGATGGCAAGACTTGCCATAGACCAACTTGTAAGGAGTGGTACCAATATGCGTCTTGAAGGCGGTTCTATATGCCCATAGTGCGTCATTGAGCTTCATAGCCCAATCCTTCCTTGTTCTAGACACCATCTTCTCGAGGATGGCCTTTATCTCTCGGTTGGAGATCTCCACTTGACCACTAGTTTGGGGGTGGTAAGGTGTTGCCACCTTATGAGTCACCCCATACTTAGCCAATAGTGCTCCAAAATTCCTATTTGTGAAGTGCTTCCCTCCATCACTAATGATCACCCTTGGTGTTCCAAACCTAGGGAAGATCACTCGGTTGAAGAACCGCACCACCACCTTGGCATCATTTGTAGGAGAGGCGATGGCCTCTACCCATCTTGACACATAGTCCACCGCTAATAGGATGTAGAGATTGCCACATGAAGAAGGGAATGGTCCCATGAAGTCTACACCCCACACATCAAAAATCTCAACTTCTTGGATGTTATTCAAGGGCATTTCATTCCTCCTTGAAATATTGCCCGTCCTTTGGCAAGCATCACATGCCGCTACAAAACCTTGCACATCTCTAAACAAGTTAGGCCAATAAAAACCGGATTGCAATACCTTGGCACACGTTTTGTGTGAGCTAGCATGGCCTCCACATGGTAAGGAGTGACAATGCCGGATCACACTTTCCATTTCATCTTCCGGTATGCATCTCCTAAGCACCCCATCCGGGCCTCTCTTGAATAGAAGAGGCTCACTCCAATAGTAATGCCTTACATCGTTGAAGAACTTTTTCCTTTGTGCATATGTTAATCCGGGAGGCACTTCCTCACACACCAAGTAATTCACAATGTCGGCATACCATGACTCACTTCCTCTAGCCACGTGGAACAAGAATTCTTCCACCATTTGCAATTGTTCGTCCCGGAATGAATCATCTATCGGGATGTTGTCTTTCCCAAGCTCCAAGGGTGGGAGTCTACTAAGGTGATCCGCCACGGAGTTCTCGGATCCTTTCTTATCTCGTATCTCCAAATCAAACTCTTGAAGAAGAAGGATCCACCGAATCAACCTTGGTTTGGCATCCTTCTTTGTAAGTAGATAACGGATCGCCGCATGATCCGTATAGACTATGACCTTCGCTCCAACAAGGTATGAGCGGAATTTCTCAAATGCATACACCACCGCTAACAACTCCTTCTCGGTAGTAGCATAATTGAGTTGGGCATCATCTAGCGTCTTGCTAGCATAGTAAATAGCATGAGTGCGCCCTTCTTTCCTTTGCCCTAAAACGGCCCCAACGGCCACATCACTTGCATCGCACATGATCTCAAATGGTAGACTCCAATCCGGAGGTTGCATGATAGGTGCGGAGATCAAGGCGTTCTTCAACCTACAAAACGCTTCAAGACAATCTTTGGAAAAGACAAAGTCAACATCTTTCATTAGTAGGTTAGTGAGAGGCTTAGAAATTTTAGAGAAATCTTGAATGAACCTCCGGTAAAAACCGGCATGCCCTAAGAAACTTCTTACCCCCTTCACCGAGGTAGGTGGTGGCAACTTCTCTATCGTTTCAATTTTAGCCCTATCAACCTCAATGCCACGGTTAGACACCAAGTGTCCTAACACAATCCCTTCACTTACCATGAAGTGGCATTTCTCCCAATTTAAGACAAGATTTGTCTCCTCACATCTTTGCAACACTAATGACAAGTTAGCCAAGCAATCATCGAAAGAAGAACCATAAACAGAGAAATCATCCATGAACACTTCCATGATATTTTCTATGTATTCCGAAAAGATAGCCATCATACACCTTTGGAAGGTGGCGGGTGCATTACACAACCCAAATGACATTCTCCTATATGCAAAGGTACCCCATGGACATGTAAAAGTCGTTTTCTCTTGGTCATCGGGGTGGATAGGGATTTGGAAAAACCCACTATACCCATCTAAATAGCAAAAATGAGAGTGTTGAGCTAACCTTTCTAGCATTTGGTCAATGAAGGGGAGAGGGAAATGATCTTTCCTAGAGGCCATGTTTAACTTCCTATAATCTATGCACATCCTCCATCCCGTGACCGTCCTAGTTGGTATTAGTTCATTGTTCTCATTAGTTACTACTGTCATTCCACCCTTCTTAGGTACTACATGAACGGGGCTAACCCACTTACTATCCGAGGTAGGGTAGATAATTCCCGCATCTAGCAACTTAATGATTTCCTTTTTGACCACCTCTTTCATTATAGGATTCAACCTCCTTTGATGTTCTATAGAGGGTTTGTGGTTATCTTCCATCATTATCTTATGCATGCACAAAGATGGCTTAATGCCAACCAAATCATCAATAGTGTATCCAATGGCTTTCCTATGCAATCTTAGTTCATGCAGCAATTTAGCAAGTTCATCATCACTCAAGCATGCATTAACAATCACAAGATATGTAGAATTATCACCAAGGAATGCATACTTTAAATGAGAGGGGAGGGGTTTAAGTTCAAGTGAGGGAGGACCTTTATCGGTTGAAGATGATCCAAATAGGATTGGATGAGATGAATCCAAGGCAAAAGAAGACTCTCCTTGGCTCCTAAAAGCTTGATCATCATCAAGAGTTGATTCAGGAAAAACCACGGTCGGAAACACGGCTTGTTCATCTTCCACGGCCGTGGTTCTTGCCAAGCTTGCTTCTCGGAGTTGTCCAGAGAGTTTGACGGCCGTGGAACCTGAATCTCGACCGTGGAACTTGCAGCTGTTCACGACCTCTTCGTGGCTCTCAAATCCTACTCTTGGCTCCTCTTCCAAGGCCTCCAAGGCCTTGATCTCTTCATTGCATTCCTCCTCAATGTCTTCCTCCATCATACTCAAGGTAAGAACCTTCTCCAAGGGGTCCTTGATCAAGATCGAGCTTACAACTTCTCTAGATTCTTCTTGCTCGACAATGTTGAAGATATCTTCATTAAGGGTTGGCCCTTTCATCATTCTGGACAGCTTGAACTTGATGTTCTCCTCTCCGATGTTGAAGGAGAGAGTCCCGTTCTTGCAATCCACTAAACATCCGGAGGTGGCTAGGAAAGGCCTTCCTAGAATGATAGGAACCGGATAATCCGCCGGAATGTCCAACACTACAAAGTCGATGGGTACATAGAATCCTCCCAATTGCACCGGAATATCCTCTAGAATCCCAACCGGATGAGTAATAGAGCGGTCCGCCATATAGAGGGTCATCTTGACCGGCTTTGGCTCTCCTAGCCCGACCTTGTTGCTAAGTGCAAGCGGTATGATGCTTACACTCGCCCCAAGATCACAAAGGGCCTCGTACTTCACGTCTCCTACTCCAATTGGGATGCAAAAAGAGCCCGGATCTCTTAGCTTTGGAGGCATTTCCTCCTTCATCGTTTGGATCAACTCCGAGGATCTCTTGGTCATCCTTATCTCCCCATACTCCTCCAACTTCCTTTTGTTGGAGAGTATTTCTTTCAAAAACTTCCCATATGCCGGCATTCCTAAGATGGCATCCATAAACGGAATGTTAATATGTAACTTGGACATTAGTTCAAGGAACTTACCAAAGTGATTGTCCAAACGAGCTCTCGCTCTTGATTGTGGGAACGGTAGTGGTGGCTTGTATGGAGGCGGTGCCACATAAGTTGGCTCTACATCCTTGCTTTTTCCTTCATCATCTTGCTTTCTTCCCTCTTCTACCACTACTTGCTTTCCTTTAGCTTGGTCCTTGGGCAAAGGATCCTTCATGCTCAACCCACTCCTTGTTGTGATAGCCAACACTTGGCCTCTTGGGTTGTCTTCGGTTCTCCCGGGAAGCTTCCCCGGATCCCTATGTGCTTCACCCGCCTTTTGAAAGACTTGTGCTTCCAAGACCTTTTGAGCCTTAGAGATTGAAGTCACGGTGCTCTCAAGTCCATTCAATCTTCCTATCAATTGCTCAAACATGACTTCGGTTCTATCCTTGGAAAGTTGAGAAAACCCGGGTGGAGGTTCTTGTGAAGCTCTTTGTGGTGGAGTTGCACTTGTGGAAACGGGAGGGTTCAAGGCTCCATCCGGGTTAGAGTAAGAAAACCCGGGATGGTTGTGGTTTGGCCGGTAATTGTTGAATTGCCGGTTGTTGTTGAAATTCCTTGGGCCTTGGTAATTGTTGAAATTGCCCCTTCCCATATAATTCACATCTTCCTCCTTGGAAGACAAGTTGGCTTGTGGAGGTGTTTGAGGAGTTGCTTGGCTCTTTAAGGTGGTAGTACACAACTCCCTCAAGGACTTCAACTCGTTGTTGATGGCGTCAAGCTTGAAATTGCTCATGGTGACTTCACTCACCTCATATGCTCCCGCCTTTCTTCCTTCGCTCTTCCTATGAGAGTACTTTTCAATCACTAGAGCTTGCTTCTCCACAAACTCCCAAGCATCATCTACATGTTTCTCCATAAATGTCCCACTGGAAAGAGATTGAAACTTGAATTGGCTATCTTCATCAAGCCCCTTGAAGTAGATCTCCAATAGCTCAATCTTCGGTATGCCATGGTGCGGACAATCTAGGAGAAGGTCTTTGAATCTCTCCCAAGACTTGAACAAACTTTCTCTATCCCTCATCACAAAGGCATTGATCTTTCCTCTTAATTCGGTGGTCTTGGAAGGTGGGAAAAACTTGGTCAAGAACTCGGTTGTCATCTCCTCCCAAGTACCAACTCGCCCTTGTGGAATAGATTGATACCAAGCCAAGGCTTTGTCCTTAAGAGAGAAGGAAAAGGCCCTTAGCTTATGGTTGTTGCTCTCCAATCTTGGTGGTCTAAGAGTCTCCATCAAAATCTCGTAGTTCATCAAATGTTGGTGAGGAGACTCTCCTTCCATCCCTCCAAATTGATTGTGCCGGATCATTTGTAGAACTTGAGGGCGGAGCTCAAAGTTGTGGGTTGCGGGATCTCCTAGATTCACACCCGGTCGGTGTGCTCTTTGTGCCGGATCCATACGCCTCCCTAGGGTTTGTGGCTCCTCAATAGCAATGGGAACAACCCTAACATTGGCCGCCGGCTGCGGTTGTGGTGGAGGAGGTGGAGGTTGTCGGCGATTAAGCTCCCCTTGAACAAGGGCTTGCCTAATCTCCTCAATCTCCCTCCTAGTTTCCTCTTGCCTCTCATTGGCAAATCTCCTTTCTTCCTCCAAGAGCTCATCTCTTAGCCTTATTTGCTCTAAGGCTTCATGCAACTCAGCTTGAAGATTTCTACCGGCCATCTCTTTCTCTTTTCGATTGTTCTTAGATCTAGATCGAAGGGTTTTCTCCGGTTCGGGATCGAATGGAGCTAAATCCTTGCCACGAGATTTTCGCATACACCTAAAGAGTAATAGATGTCCTGAAAAGCAAAGACACAAACCAAAGAGAGATCAAAAGCAACAAGAAAGAGAGATCTACACTAGAAATAATCACAAAATAGACTCAATCTAGACCTAGTCCCCGGCAACGGCGCCAAAAACTTGTTACGCTAAAAAGTGTGCACGCAATAAGCCTTAAATTTATACTCGTTATAATTATCCTAACTTCTAGCGCACCCACAGTGTACGGGACGTATGTAGAAAGATAAGTATTCCGAGGTCGAACACAAAGACTAAGGTGAAATTGATTCGATTTTGTGTTTAAGTTTAGTGAAGATCTAAGGTTAGAAAAGAGGGAAACAAAGAAATGAAAATCTCAATTGTTTTTGTTGGTTTTAAGTGATCACATCAAAGATCACAATTCATGCAAGCAATCAATCAAACTAAACCAAAAATCAGCACAAATAAACAAATCAAACAAGATTTTGATCAAGGAAAAGGAAAAACGGATTCTAGGGGTTTGAAATTCCGGTTATGGCATAGAACTCAAGTTATCTATTCATTCTTTGGATTGATTTTGATATGTTGGGATTAGGTGTTTCTAAATTGGGATCAATTACCGGGTAGGTCTCATGATCCAACTAATCCGCACCTAAGGTCTCATTACCGGGTAAGTCTCTAAGAACCTAAGGTTAGGAATTCTACACAAACCGGAATTGTCAATTAGGGATCTAACTTATCCTTACCGGGTAAGTCTTGGAATGGGAAGTCCTAATTAACATTTCTAGCACATATAATCCAATGGTGACTTGTTAGGTTCACCACTACCTAAGATTTTTGCTATTTTTAGATTCTAAGGGAAGGGATCACCGGGTAAGTCTCTCCTATCACTTAGTCACTACACTAGGACACCCTAGGGTAGGTTAAACTCAGCAAAAACTTAGGGTTTCAACAATTTTATGAATCTAAGGTAAGATCCTTCGAACCAGGAAGAATCACGGTTTGTTCTACAGAAACCACGACCGTGGTTCTTCAAGAACTACCCGTGATTTCTAACAGCAGCTACGTTCATAAGCGAAAATCATCCAAAGGTAAATCTAAGTCCGTTCTATCATAGATCTAGCCATAACCATCCTTTCCTTACCCTAGAATCACATCAATTTAGCCTACAACATTCATAATCGAAATCAAAGCAAACAAACATAGAATCATAACCTCCATTGCAAGATAATGAAAGAAAGAAGATGAACAATTGAACTTCAAACACAATCCAAATCTGAATATGGAATTAGAACGACTTACAACCCTTCCAAAAGAAGGTTCAAGAGTTCATAAATCTCTAGAAATAAATCCGAAATACAAGAAACTAAGTGTGTCTTCTCCTTTCTTCTTTAATGGCTCCTTTCTTCTTCTCTTTGGCACTTTCCTTCCTAGAAAAACCTCTTGATTTTTGAGAATATATTTGTTAGAGAAATGGGAAATGGATGAGCTGCTCCCAAACTACCCCAGCTGCCTCAAACAACCTATCAAGGACCACTTTTATAACAAATTGTGCATGAGCTGGCCATGAGAGTCGTGGCACAGCTGTCACGAGAATCTGGCAAAATCCACGGTCATTTCCACGGCCGTGGTTCTTCAGAGAACCGTGATTCTATGCAGAAACTTCGCCTTTGATTATTAAGTTGTGGTTTGGTGCATGGCTTGTGTTGGCACGGTTCCAAGAGTCCTCCTTAGCCCTTGGCTTGTGTCCTAATGAGTCCGAGGTCGTGTCATCTGAAAGAACGATCCTCAAACGCATCGTTTTGGCTCTAAACTTCCCGAAATACCTACAAAACGCACACAAGTCCGTGTAGACGTCTATTTCGACAAAATACATGTTTTGAGTGCAAAAACGTCTTGGGCTAATGCTAGACCATGCATGATTGAGCGAGAAATCTATCTAAATGTACACCAAAAACTATGCTATAAATCGTGTTATCAGGATCGTAAGGAACGATTTCCTTTCCAGCACGGGTTCTTCGCATAAACCTAAGAAAAAAATCATGCGAGAACACTCAAGTAGAGTGGTTAATAGCAACAAGGGCAATTGCCCCGAAAGATAACCGAAACCGGCTCGGTCTAGACCAAGTCCCCGACAACGGCGCCAAAAACTTGTTCGCTCCAAACGGTGTGTGCAAGCTTTAATTTATAACCCAAGAAGTATGCTTGAACAAATATGCGAACCCGCAGTGTATGGGTCAATTGTAATAAAAGCAAGAATTCCAGGGGTCGATCACAGGGACTTAGGTGAAACAAAGCACAGAATCGGTAGTCAAATATTGCAATTGACTAAAGCAATTAAAGCAATCAAAGATGATGTAAAAGTCAAGTAAGGGGAAAATGCGGATTCTAGGGATTAAAGCATCTAGTTGTGGTTCTGACTCAAGATCTCAAAGGATAATGCGGACAAAGCTGAGGATTGCAAAGGGAAGGTGTTTCTAAGGTAGGAATAGATCACCGGGTAAGTCTCACTACTCACTATCCCAAACCAAAGCTCCTATTACCGGGTAAGTCTCAAGGTACTAAGGAAAGGGACTATAATCTCAAACCAACTTACCACCCAAGGGAATAGAATCAACCTTTACCGGATAAGTCTCAAGCTAACTCACAAAGATGGGATGAAGGCACATTCAAACCCCAATAAAGGATAAACCTTTATTACCTACACTCATGATCTTAGGTAAACAAGCAAAGGAATCACCGGGTAAGTCTCATCTTAGGCTTGCATTAAACCAGTAAAGGTGTAATAAGGATAAGATTTGGCAAACTAGAACACTTAACTTCAGAATAGGTTCAGGAAAAGGTCACCTTGTTCAGTCAGATTCCACCCCGGCCGAGAAGTTCAACGACTGAGCGAGATGTTCTAGGGTTAAGATAAATACTCGACCTTTCAGGGTCCTGCTGGGATTAAGATCATTCTATCATCGTCTTCCCCGCAACTTTCAGCCAATTACCCTAGAATCGGATAAGAAACTTAGCCAAAACTCATCATGATAACAATAATAAAATTAATGGGAAAGGAATCAATATTCGAACAAGAAAAACTTAAGAAAAAGGTCTCAATAACTGAATCAAATAACAAACAAACTGCGTTCCTCAAGTCACAAATCAGCAAAGACAATAAACCAAAAGATAATCTCAGAAAGTTGTTCGCTCCAAATGGTGTGTGCAAGCTTTAAATTTATAACCCAAGAAGTATGCTTAAAACAAGGATGCGAACCCGCAGTGTACGGGTCAATTGTAATAAAAAGCAAGAATTCCAGGGGTCGATCACAGGGACTTAGGTGAAACCTAAGCAAGTTTAGGTAGTCAATGTAATTACTAACCACAAAAGCAATTAAAGCAATCAAAGATGATAATATAGTCAATTAATGGAAATATTCAAATTCTAGGGATTAAAGCATCTAGTTGTGGTTCCAACTCAAGATCTCAAGATAAGCGGACAAAGCTGAGGTTTTGCAAAGGGAAGGTGTTACTAAAGTGGAATAGATCACCGGGTGAGTCTCACTACTCACAATCCCAAGCCAAAGAACCTATCACCGGGTAAGTCTCAAGGTACTAAAGAAAGGAATTATAGTCTCAAACCAACACACCAACTAAGGGAATAGAATCAACCTTTACCGGGTAAATCTCAGGCTAACTCACAAAGATGGAATGAAGGCACACTCAAACCCCAATAAAGGATAAACCTTTATTACCTACACTTATGATCATGGGTAAACAAACTAAGGAATTACCGGGTAAGTCTCATCCTAGGCTTGCATTGAACCAGGAAAGGTGTAATAAGAATAGGATTTGACAAACTTTAACACTTAACTCTCAGTTTCGGATCAGAAAGGTCACCTCGGACAGTCAAATTCCACCCCGACTGAGATGTTCATCGACTGAACGAGATGTTCTAAGGTTAAGGATAAAGACTCGAGCTTTCATGGTCCTACTAGGATTAAGATTATTCTATCATCGTTTTTCCCACAACCTTCAGTCAATCACCCTAGAATCGCACAAAGAAATTAGTCACTCATCATCATGAAAGCGATAATCAAATATATGGGAAGAGAACGAATATTTGAACACAAAAACCTTAAGAACAAGGCTTCAATAACTGAATCAAATATCAAACAAATAAGCGTTCCTTGGATGACAAATCCAACAAGACAAATCAACAAGAAGGGAATCTAAGAAAGTCTTACAAAACCCTTCACAAAAGCTATAATAAGCTATCAATCCTTCCTAGATTGATCTTCAATCTTCCTTCCTTCAAAACCCTGGAAAAAATCCCTTAATTGCTGGATGCTATCAGCCCTCTAAGCATGGTTGAACTTGTGGAAAATCCAACCCTTTATATAGGAGAATAATCTTTCAAAGATAAAATATCTTAAAAAGATAATTTCCTATTAAAATATATCTTATCTCCTAAAATAAATCTTCTAAATATTTGATCTTCCTTTCAGAAATCCAGCCCAAAAATATAAGATCTCTCCTTTCAAAAATAAAAGATCTCAGCCAAATAAAATATATCTCGCCGCGTCAGGATATTTGCCTCGGTCGAGACGCTCCCTTAGATCACCTCGGTCGAGGTGACTTTGTGGTCAACCGAGGTGACTCTCAATTGAAGGTGAAATCTCTTAAATCTGGTCCAAAATAAATCTTTAATTCAATTCCATGCTTCATGGATTCTTCCTTAAGCTCCTGAATGTAGCTCCAATGACTCCTTAGCTCCTTTAGCTCCATTTTGATGTAAAACGTGCCATTTTACCTACGATTACAACGAAACTTGGTGTAGACCTCGATTCCCGCAAAGGTAGATGAAACGACAATATAATCACATAATATACATCCAAACATGCAGATTATTGAAGATAAAACGTCTAAACAAGTCCCAAAATATAGACTATAATTCATGCTATCAAAAGTCTTACAAACTCCTTCAAAAGCTAACTCCAACTATGATTCCTTCCTTCCTTGAACTTCAATCTTTAATACTTCCTTCAATTCTTCCTTAAAATCCTCCAGAAAATCCCTCAATTGCTGGATGCTCCAAGCATGCTTGAACTTGTGGAAAATCCAACCCTTTATATAGGGAAATTATCTTCTAAAGATAAAATATCTTAAAAAGATAATTTCCTATAAAAATATATATCTCTCTCTCAAAATAAATCAATCAGAAATCATATCTTCCTTCCAGAAATCCAGCCCAAAAATATAAGATATCTTCTTTCGAAAAATAAAAGATCTCAGCCAAAAATATGGATCTCGCCGGCGGCAGGGTATTCGCCTCGGCCGGGACGCTCCTCAAGATCACCTCGGTCGAGGTGACACTATAGCTGACCGAGGTGAATCTCAACTGAATGTGAAATCTCTCGAATCTGGTCCAAAGTAAATCTTCTTAATCATTTCCATGCTTCCTGGGGTCTTTCTTAAGCTCTAGAATGTAGCTCCAATGATTCCTTAGCTCCTTAGCTCCATTTTAATGCAAAACGTGCCATTTTACCTACAATAACATCGAAACTAGGTGTAGACCTCGATTCCCGCAAAGGTAGATGAAACAACGATATAATCACACAATATACATCCATACATGGAGATTTATGAAGATAAAATGTCTAAACTAGCCTCAAAATATTGACTATAATACATGCTATCACTAGACGAGTCACACTTATGTCTAAGGTTCTACTATGTTAGCCGTGCTCCTTCCTAAATCGACTTGCTTGGAGAAGGAGAAAATATGTCAATCTTTCTTGTGGGGAGACTCTGAGCAGACACATAACATGCATACTATTCCCTGGAGTACCATATGCAAACCTAAATCTGAAGGAGGGTTAAGTTTAAAAGATCTGCAGAGCTTCAATCTCCCCCTAGTTGCTAAGTTGGGCTGGAGGTATGTTACCGAGGATGATAGTATATGGATTAGGGTGATACGAGAGAAGTACTTAAGGCCTAACCCAAGAGCCCATATATCTCCATCTTTCGTTTGGAGAGGTGTTGTTAAAGGGCTGCGCAATGTTGTCAATAAGGGTTTACGTTGGTCTCTTGGGGCCGGGAATTGTATTCGCTTCTGGGAGGACAGATGGCTCACGAATGATCCCCTGTATAGCTCATCAACAAACCCTATTCCAGAAAGAAGTCGTTAGGTCACAGTCCGATAACTTTGGAGGGAGGACTCGGGCTGGCCTTGGGAGGATATCGCTCCCTTTCTCAATAAGGAAGACTGTCTCAGGATTGCGGCAAAGAACCCTATCGCCAGTACACAATATCGGGAGAATAACTTACTTCTTGAGTTTGAAGATGAAATGAGGCGGGGAGGCACAACATATGGTAGCATTACTGTGGTGTCCGCTTACACTCTTCTTAGGAACCTAATCTCTAAGCTTTGTTCTGACAGACAGGTCCATGAATCTTTGTGGAGTTTGAGAGTGCCGGAAAGAGCCCGTGTTTTCCTTTGGAAGCCCCTAAAAGGGGGACGTTTTGTCCAACAACGAGAGACGAAGAAGACACCTTACCACCTTGGATAACTGCTAGTGTTTCAACCAAAGAGTAGAAACCAACCAGCACCTTTTCAGGGATTGTCCTCGCGTCAAGAACATGTGGTGCAAACTCCAGGAGGGAAGGCGTCAGGAGGGTTTTTTCACTAACCATTTCAACATCTAGGTACGAGGTAACATCTGTAACTCAAATCGTTTCGATAATATATGTCTTTGGAATGATGTATTTGCAGTTAGTATCTAGTGGACGTGGAAGTAGAGAAACTTCTAGATCTTCAATAACGATGTCTACAACGGGGAGAGGAGCAGGTATGTTTGTTATAAAGAACATGAGCATATTCGAGCTTGGAGAACACGTACTCTGAACCCTTGCAAAGTAGCAGGTTATATTGCAAAGTAGCAGGTATGTTTGTTATAAAGAACATGAGCATATTCGAGCTTGGAGAACATGTACTCTGAACCCTTGCAAAGTAGCAGGTTATATTGTCCAGATCAAATGGGAAAGGCCACGTGAAGGTTTCGTGAAGATCAATGCCGATGGAGCTGTTAGAGAAGATGGACATGCCATGGCCGTAGGTGTTATTAGGAATTGCGGGGGGGATGACAACGAGGGTTTGTCATGAATATAGGTATTTGTACGGTTCTCATAACTGAGCTTTGGGGAGTGTTATAGGACCTAAATTTGGCTTGGAAAGATGGTTATCGTTTTGTGGAGTTGGAAACAGACTCACAACTCGTAGCCATGCTTCTCGCAAAAGACATTCCTTGTAGTCGCCCCCTTGCCAGTCTGGTTTTTTAATGCCAAGACATTATTAAAAGAGACTGGACTATCCAGTTTCTCCTTGTCTACCGCGAGGCGAATAACGTCGCGGATGCCCTTGCTTCCTTGGCTTACAGTTTTCCCCTAGTATTACATGTATTGTTTGACCCGCCTGTGAGTATTATAATTTGGATCTTACATGATATAAGGGGTCGGGTTATCCCCCGCTTGATGACTACTTTCTTTTATTAATAATAAAGCGCGACTAGTTTTTGGGCCGTCTTGCTGAAGGAATAAGTGATGTAAGTGATGCTAGTTATTGGGCCGGGCGCTGAAAAATAAGTGATGCTAGTTATTGGGTCGATTGAGCTTAATCTGTTTTGGCCCATTGTTATGTATTTTATTTATGAGAGAGTTAGTCATTCGTTTATACCGACTTGTCATTGTTTGTTATATAAATACACCAGTTGTAATAAACTCAATCGGTTAATCAACACACTCACTTTGTCTCTCATTTCTGTTTCTCACTCAAACATGATTCTCAATTCTGTTTCAACTATCAAGACAAGAAAGTTTTCAAATTGAAACATAAAATACTTAATCTAGCTAAACCTAATTTAACCTAAAACGTCTAATGAGAATATCAAGTAGAATACCAGAATTAGAGCTTAAACTCACGTAGTTAAAAATCTTAACTCAACAAATATAATTGAGTTGTTGAAAATCAAATCCTACTATAATTTTAGATGCTCTATATTATAACCTCAACATACAAAAACAAAACATTGAGTTAATAATAAATAAATTAACGTGATTTCTAAATGTACCGACAAAAATATGTATTAGTTATCACAACTATTCACTTCGCGTGCGTAATTGATAGGGTCTTCAACTACGCATATGAGAAGCGTAATAATAATTCAAATTTTTTTTACATTACTACTACGCTCCATAAGCGTAGTTGAATTTTTTTTTTTGGACCTACTACGCTCCCCATAGCGTAATTGAAATTTTTGTTAATTTTTTTTCGTGGAGTCCAACTACGCACCTCATATGCGTAATTAAGGACCCTATCATCTATGCATGTGAAGTGCATAGATGTTATGACTATTAGATATTTTTACCGGCACGTCTATCAACTCTCATAAATAATATGATAAATATTCAAGTAATTGGTGTATTTAAGAATTAAAATCCAAGATTTGTAGTTACTCTAGGAATCCGGTAAGTGATGAGCTTCTCGAACAACTTCTTCGCTTCACGTCATGCTAAACAATATCTCCATTTCCGGCAAATGGACATACTTTAACATGGTAATCTGATAGATATGGAGTTGTCGCAGCTGCAACTATCAGAAAGCAAGCAACAAAGCCATCAAAGCACACTAAGAGAAGGTAAGCAGATAAGCCATACCAATTCTATTTTCAGCTTAAGCCTACATTCATAAGGCAGTAGTATCCAATAAGCCAAAGGTAATCCGCTTCGAGACACCGTTGAATCCGTAAGTGAGCGCTCTTCTTTTTCATTTCCATGCAGTATTCTCTCCCTTTATTGAACTTTCCTCAACAAAGTCCTCCTCCATCCTCGTCTTGTCGTCCATCAAGAAGTTCCACTTCCTTAGGGTACCAATCATCTAAAGACAATGAAGATGGACCGTTTTTAAATAGGTTGTTGTAGTGGAAGTCAGCTTTGAGCTTTACGTAAATAAAACATGTTCCCTCGATCCATATGCAGGGCACGTTAATTTGAAGTGAACCTTCTTGTTTGTTTCATCGTTCATTATAGTACGGAGCAACTAGGGATGGAAACGGGTGCACAACCACCCAATCCAACCGGTCAACCGACCCGAATTTGTGGTGAAAACCCGAAGAATTCCGGGTGGTGGGCGGTTGACGGGTGAAATTGATGGGTGGTGGGGTAGGTATGAGTATATATACAACCACCCACCACCCGCCCCGCATTACCCGTATAAAGTATTTACAAAAATAAAAAACCTTAAATTCTACCCATATAAACATTATTAAAAATGTAAAAACATAAAAACCCTAAATTATCAAAAGACAAGAGTGCACCTACATCACCATTCACCTTACCTCATCCCCAATCTGAATTTTTAATATCGATCGCTAATTCGCTAGTCGCTAGACTCGCTAAAAACTTCGGTCCTTTGCCAAATCGTCATACCTAACTACCTCAGTTTACCGCCGCCGAGCCACACGCTACTTTCCCCGTTCGGTCACTCTCTTTTGCGCATCACTTTCTTGATTCTCCCAATAGGTAATTAATCTTGGTTAAATGGGGGAGTAGATATTTTTTATAACCATGAGCATAAAGAGGGTCCCACGTTAAAAATGGGTACAAAATAAGCCCCTTAAGATTTTATAAAAAAGATATATCAAAATAAAAAGAGGATATTATGGAAATTAGAATATTCTTCTCTCTCTCTCCTGTTTATGTTATGTACACAATTTTGTCATTAACACAAGGTTTGGTTACACAATTCTGTCATTAACACAAGATTTGGTTGCACAAATCCGTCATTTCCACATGTTTTTGTTACATAAGTCCATCATTTACAAAAGTTTGGTTACATAAGTTTGTCATTTACACATGATTTGTTTACATAAGTCCGTCATTCATACGTGATTTGGTTACATAAGTCCGTCGTTTACACAATTGTTTATGTTATGTACACATATCTCTCTATCTTAAACGTCTCCACCTTCTTCTTTTGTCCACCGACGATCTTTCTCTCAATCTTCAATGGCGAGCCTATTCAGCAATAGAACCTCACTAGGAGGCTCCAAGATAGAGAAGACGCCACTACCTCCAACCACCACCTCCATCCCCTCTCCATTTGCCGCCGATATAACTCTCACTCTCTCCCCTTCCTACCTCCACGACACTGCCTATGAGATCTTAATCGCTGCCCGTCGTACCTCTACTAGTAACCTTCTTGCCTCCATTTCCAATGGATCCACCGCTAACGCCTCCAATTTGCCTTCTTCTCACTCGTCTCCATCGTCGGCTACTGGACGAATGTCGCCGCTCTAGCACTCTTTGACTTCGGCTTCCGCGAGCAAGATGAAGAAGGCGTTGGGATTAAGATCTTGAACTTCCAACTTAGGGTTGAAGAAGGTGCTGAGATTGGATCACATATGAAGCATAATCATGCGTTTGTTACACCACTTTTAATCTTAAATTATTCAAAACATTCAAAGAATCGTAGGAAACAAAAGAGAAAAGAGAACTAGAGAAAGTTGAACTTACCTGTAACACCCCAAATCCGCGGGACTTGGAGTGCCACATTGGGCTATGATCTCACAATGGATCCTGACCCTAGCCTGACAACAAGTTCACTAGATCTTACAACAAGGCACAAGTAGATTAAAACCAAAATACATAAAACTGTATAAGAAACATCAAAAGGGTTTATAACATACAAGCCGAGTACAAAACAACATCCATAAACAACAACCACAAAAGATATCCCATGTCCCACGCAATCCTAATGTACAAAAGTCCTCGGTTGGTCACCACATTTGGCTCACTCTGCAGTCTTCCTAACCTGCAGGTCATCTACAACGCGGTATGAAACCGTTAGCTACAATAATGAATAAGTATAAAAGTAATAGCACATACACACATCAACAACTCATACATGCAATGCCACACACTTTCATTTATTATCTTTCAATTACGTTATTCCAGTACTAATTCAACTTATTTTGTGACACGAGAAGCCTAAGTAACCTCGTCCCTTCCCCCGTTAACACAGGGGGTTTTGCATGGGGGTGATCATCACTCGTCCCCCCCCTGTGTTACTGGCTTCCAAGCACCTCCTCCTAGCCTCGAGGGGAGACAAGTGGCCACGACCCGTTATAATACACTTGGTCCATTTAACGTAATAAATGGTCATCCTAGTCCGGTTTAGGTTATAAATGCACAATCATATGAACACACACAACCATCACAATCACACAAATCCACAACTGAACGCTAAGTAAGTCCTACGGACTTACCTGATATACTAGTAACCTGTACCACGTCACAGCTTCCCTTGGGGAAGTAATCAACGCTTGCAATTGCAAGGTACACACATTCACATACTGCAAAGGTTAGGAGACTCGTCTTACTAATCACAACCAACCTATATCACAAATCTAAACCTCAGATCCTCAACACATGCATAAATGCTTAAGGCATATCCTCAACATAACATCTCATCATACTCGTACACATACTAAACCTTAAACCCATAACCGATATCCATAACATCATCATGATCCTCCACTCATTATAACACCTAGCATGCATCTAATCAGTTTTCCTCAATCTTAAATTTAATCCTAATTTAATTAATTAACCTTTAATTAACTAATTAAATTTTACCAAAATAACGTTTTGCCCGCATGCCATTTTAAAACCCACCTGTCTTCAGATTTCATCAAACAAACAACCCATAAACACCAAAATAATATAATGATCATAATAGAATTTCTATTTATCCATTTTGAAAAGCCTAAGGTCAATTTAGGCCAAATCGCAATATAGAAAATGAATAAATTCATAACTTATTCGTTACTAACCCGATGGATGATCTGAAAGAAGATTCGGAATCACAACGATGCAGGTTACGCATGTACAACATCAAATTCACCGGAATCTGAGTGACGGAACCGTCCTAGTGACATATATTTTCGACCTGGTCTTCATTTGCTCGGAAATGCAGAAACTCGGTACCGATATGAAAAGAATGAAGAGAGGAATCCAGAAACTCAAACGGAATTGAAATCGGATTAGAAACAAAGAGTAGATCTGAGTTTGAAGTTTGAGAGAAATTAGAGCTTTTACGAGGAAACATGAAAGGAAATGAATTAATAAACGATTTTTCGCTATTTATAGTGAAGACGATAATTATGCTATAGCGAAGTCGATAATTATCCTTTAACCGATCCAAATGCGGGTTGAACCCCCTTCTCCAAAACTTCTCAAAATTGGAATAATAGATCTTGAATATTGTAGGGATAATTATTTCACAATTGCCTCGTAAAACGTGTATTCCTAAGCCGTCTTTCTTAGCCGTTAAGAAACGAAATAGCGACTCTTTTGTCCGCTTTGCCTTTCCATGTTATTTCATATCTAGGACATGTCCGATATCCTGATCATTTCTCTCAACTGCATTTTTATTAATTGGAGCTCCCAAATGCTCCAAATAACACCGGAGGGTAAAAATAATTACCCAGGGGAAAAAAGTGAAAATTTTCCCATAAGCCCAAACTTACCCCAGGAACATGACGGTGGAACTTATACTCATCACTTACGCAATCTTCGCGAGTTATATGTCAATTACTATAAATGATTAAGTTAATCAACATTAATTAGAATGCGGAAATCCTAGCTATTACATCACACCCCTTAAGAAAAACAATTCCCAAACCTCTCGGACCTATACGCCGAGGTATAAACACTCTCTCTATCGGAGGTATCACATCTCCGTTCAAACGTAAGAACCTATAACACTCTATAACCTCAAAACACAGCATGGAGGAATCACCAACTCCAGCAACAGGATCATAACGCTATCCAAAGGCATAGAGAAACACCATCTCTAGCCAATTACTAACCACGTCACAAGGCATGGAGGAAAGCCGTCTCCAGCCAATCGTACTCGTAACACAAATATGTGGAGGAAAACCGTCTCCACTCACACTATGTCCATCAATAATAGCATGGAGGAAAAATACCATCTCCGGCTAATCCTAAACATATTACAATAGCATGGAGGAAAGAACCATCTCCAGCTATACCTAACTCACGCTAGCAAACAAGGTCTACAAGATCATATGCACACATCACAACTAGCACGAAAACACAACATATCACATAAACACATAACATACATTTACCAAGATAGCACTAAGATCTACTCATCGATCCTATAGGTGCATCAATCTCAGCATAGAACTCGGGATAGTTCCTCCGGATACTATCCTCAGTCTCCCATGTTGCCTCATTTGGTCCTCGTCTAGACCACTATATCCTCGGTATGGGAATGTCCTTCGAACGCAAGCGTCTCAAACCTCGTTCTCGGACTGTAATCTGCTGCTCAACAAAAGTGTGGTCCGGCTCAACCACTAAATCATCATAGCTGACGATGTGTCTCCGATCTGGTATGTACTCCCTCAGTTGAGACACATGAAACCTAGGGTGAACACCCTCTAACTTCGGTGGCAAAGCCAATATGTACGCTGCTCTCCCAACTCTAACCAATATCTCAAAAGGACCGACATATCGGAGACTCAGCTTCCCCTTTATGCCAAAACGTCGAACGCCTCGCGTCGGAGATACTCTCAACCAGACATGAGCTCCTACCCTGAACTCAAGAGGTCATCGCCTCCTATCTGCATATGACTTTTGGCGCCTCTGTACAGCCAGCTTCCTCTCTGTAATCAGCGCTACTCGAGCCATATCATCCTGAATTTGCTTTGGCGCTATCCCACTGATACTGCTAGACTCGTCCCAGCATAAAGGTGTACGACACCTACGTCCATATAGTGCCTCATAAGGAGCCATCCCAACGGATGCATGCCAACTGTTGTTGTATGAGAACTCAACAAGTGGGAGGTAATCAGACCATCCCTGTCCCCAATCCAACACACAAGCTCGCAGCATGTCCTCTAAAGTATGGATGGTCCTCTCAGACTGACCATCTGTTTGGGGGTGAAACGCAGTCGTGAAGTGTAGAATCATCCCCAAAGCAGTTTAGATCTGCTGCCAAAACCTCGAGGTAAACCGTCCATCTCGATCAGAGGCGATCGTCCTCGGAACACCATGGAGTCTCACTATCTGTCTAGTGTACTCTTCAGCTAATCTGCTCACCGTCCACGTCTCCCTGATAGTAATGAAACGTGCCGTATTCGTCAGTCTGTCAACCACAACCCAGATAGCATCAAAGCTCTTACTAGCCCTCAATCCGGTCACATAATCCATGGAGACGTTGATAGCATGAATTATAGTCTATATTTTGGGGTTTGTTTGGACGTTTTATCTTTCATAATCTGCATGTTTGTATGTATATTATGTGATTTTACTACCATTTCATCTACCTTTGCGAGAATCGAGGTCTACACCTAGTTTTGTTGTAATCGTAGGTAAAATGGCACGTTTCGCATCAAAAAGGAGCAAAAGGAGTCATGAGTCATTTGGAGCTACATCCAGGGAGCATAGCCATGGATTAAAGATTTACTTTGGACCAGTTTTGAGAGATTTCACATTCAGTTGTGACTCACCTCGGTTGACCAGAGATTCATCTCGACCGAGGTGATCCAGAGACGCCGACTCGACCGAGACGAACACCTAGGACGCGGCGAGAATATTTTATTCTTGGCTGAGATCTTTTAAAAATTGGAAAGTGATCTTATATTTTTGGGCTTGGCTCCTGGAAGGAAGGAGATATGCAGAATCATATATTTTACCTATTTTTATGGGAAAATATCTTTCTAAGATATTTTATCTTTGGAGGGTTATTTTCCTATAAAAAGGGTTGGATTTCCACAAATCAAGGATCCCCGCTTACACCGAAAAATCACGCAGCAGCAGCAGCCTACTCCAGTTGGGAGAGATTCGAAGAACCTTTTTGAAGGTTGAAGGAAGATTGAAGTCTATAGCTTTTATAGCTTTTTGGAGGGTTTTGTAAGATTGTCTTCAATTCCCTCACTTGTTGTCTTGTCTTGTTGGATTGCTATCCAAGGAACGCTTTTGTTGTGATATTTGATTCAGTTATTGAAGTCTTTTCATTAAATTCTTCTTGTTCAAATATTCACTTTCTTCCCATATACTTTAATACTTTCATAATGATGATGAGTGGCTAATTTCCTTGTGTGATTCTAGGGTGATTGGCTGAAGGTTGTGGGAAAAACAATGAAAGAATAATCTTAGATTCCAGTAGGATCCTGAAAGTTCGAGTCTTTATCCTTAACCCTAAGCATCTCGCTCAGTCGATGAACATCTCGGCCGGGGTGGAAACTGGTTGACCGAGGTGACTTATCTGATCCATAACTGAGAGTTAAGTGTTAGAGTTTGCCAAATCCTATTCCTATTACACCTTTCTTGGTTCAAAGCAAGCTTAGGATGAGACTTACCCGGTAATTCCTTAGTTTGTGTACCAACGATCATAAGTGTAGGTAATAAAGGTTTATCCTTTATTGGGGTTTGAGTGTGCTTCCATCCCATCTTTGTGAGTTAGCCTGAGACTTACCCGGTAAAGGTTGATTCTATTCCCTTAGATGGTGTGTTAGTTTGAGGTTATAGTTCTTTATCTTGATTCCTTGAGACTTACCCGGTAATAGGAGTTACGGTTTAGGATTAGTGAGTAGTGAGACTTACCCGGTGATCTACTCCACTTTAGTAACACCTTCCCCACGCAAAAATCTCAGCTTTGTCCGCTTATCTATAGATCTTGAGTTGGAACCACAACTAGATGCTTTAATCCCTAGAATTGCATGTTTGCTTTATTGACTTCTTATTCATCTTTGATTGTGTTAATTGCTCTTGTGGTTGGTATTCACGAAGCTTACCGTTATTGACTTTGTTTCACCGAGTCCCTGTGATCGACCCCTGGAATTTTCTTGCTTTTTACTACGATTGACCCGTACACTGCGGGTTCGCATCCTTGTTTTAAGCTTAAATCTAGGGTTATAAATTTAAAGCTTGCACACACCGTTTGGAGCGAACAAGTTTTTGGCGCCGTTGCCGGGGACTTGGTCTAGACCGAGCCGGTACGGTTTGCTCTTGGGGCGCTTGCCCCGTGTCATCTAACCACTCTACTTGAGTGACTTTTGCAGGTTCTTTCTTAGGTATATGCGAAGAACCCGCACTGGGAAGGAAATCGTTCCTTACGATCCCGAACCGGAAAAGACATACAAGCGACGCTTAAGAGAAGCAAAGATGGCCCAACAAGACGATCGCGATCTTGCGGCCGAATTGAAAGAGGCGCTAGAGCTGCTACGCCTCAGCAAGGAAGAACTTAGGCAAGAGAAAGAAGAGAATCGCACCAAGACTGCAGCAATCGAAGCTGAGATAGCAGTCATACGAGACCAGATTCTACTTCGACCGAGGGAAGATCCTCCTGTTGATCCTCGACCGATGCAGGATCCAGTAGTTGACCCTCAACCGAGGCAAGTTCCAGTACCTGACGCCCCGGCCGATGTACTTCCACCTCGGAGGCCAGTCCGAGATGTTCTTCTTGCAGGAATCCCGCAAACCCTAGGTCAAAGGATGGACCCTAATCAACAACTGAGGCGTCCAGGAGTGAACCTAGGAGATCCAGCGGATCATGACTACGAACTTCGAGCGCAAGTTCTAGCCATGATTCGCCAATGCCAATTCGGAGGGCTAGAGAAAGAGTCGCCACATCAACATCTTCAAAACTACGAGATCTTGATGGAAACCTTGCGACCTTCCAGAATTGAAAATAACAACTACAAGCTAAGACCTTTTTACTTTTCTTTAAAAGATAGAGCTCTTACTTGGTATCAATCTCTTCCTCCAGGAAAAATTAGCACATGGGAGGAGATGACTACGGAATTCTTGACCAAATTCTTTCCCCCCTCAAAGACCGTTGAAATGAGAGGGAAGATCAATGCTTTCATTATGAAGGACAAGGAGAGCTTGTCCAAATCTTGGGAGCGGTTCAAGGATATCCTTTTGGATTGCCCACACCATGGGATTCCAAAGATCGAGTTGTTGGAGATCTACTTCAAAGGACTGGACGGAAGCACCCAATTCAATCTCCAACTACTCTCCGTCGGCACCTTCATGGTCATGGCGATTGATGAGGCTTGGGACTTCATTGAGAAGCAAGCCTTGCACATGGAGAAATATACCCACCAAGGAGCTGAAGGTGGAGTTAAAAGAGTCAACTTTCAAGAGACTCAATCCAACAACAATCAACTCACGTCTTTGAAGAATGACGTGAAGCAATTGAAGGAACTCTTGATGGCTCAAACTAAGAAGGAAGAGCAAGGGCAAAGGAACAACAACAACAACGGGTACCGTAACAACAACAACGGTCCCCGAAACAACAACTACAACAACAACAATAGAGGATCCAATAGCAACAACTAGAGGGCGAATAACCAAAATCACGGTAACAATCATTCAAACTCCAACTCTAACGATTCCTCTAACCCTTTCCTCTCTTCCCCTTCTTCTTCTTCTACTCCATTAAAGAGCCAAGGGCAAGGATCAAGTTCGTCTCAACCAGAAAAGAAAGACGCAGTTCTGGAGGCTATCTTGATCAAGCTTAGCGCTATGGAGAATTCTATGACTTCATTTTCGAGGGCCCAAAAGTCCTTCGAACAACAACTTGCTAGTAGGGCGAATGAAGCGCCAAGAGATCCAGGGAAGCTTCCAGCAAAGACGGAAACTAACCCTAAGGGCCAGTGCATGGCCATAACAACGAGGAGTGGACTTAAAACTGCAGATCCAGTACCTCGTTTGACGCAGACCACCTCGGTCCAGATCCAGTCGAAGAACACCTCGACCGAGATGCCAACCGATGTGGAGCAACAGAAAGTGGGAGGGACGACTGAAACTTATATTCCACCTCCTGCATACAAACCACCACTTCCATTCCCTCAGTCCAGAGCCAGAGCACATCTAGACAAGCACTTTGGTAAGTTTCTTGACTTGATGAATAAGCTACATATTAATATTCCTTTCCTTGATGCTATTTTAGGTATGCCCACCTATGGGAAGTTCTTAAAAGAAATCTTATCAAGGAAGAGGAAGCTGGAGGAGGTTGGTGAAGTTAGGATGACATCTAAATCTTCGGAGCTTATCAAGATCATGAAGGAAAAGATGCCACCTAAGTTGAGAGATCCCGGCTCGTTTTGCATTCCCATTCAAGTTGGGGATGTCACTTGCGAAGCCCTTTGTGATCTAGGAGCCAGCGTGAGCATCATCCCGCTGGAGCTATGCACGAAGATCGGTCTTGGAGAGCCCAAGCCGGTCAAGATTCGACTTTATATGGCGGATCGCTCCATTACCCATCCCGTGGGCATCTTGGAGGACGTTCCGGTCAAGTTAGGTAACTTCTATCTACCTATAGATTTTGTTGTACTTGACATTCCCGCAGATTATCCTGTTCCTATTATTCTCGGGAGGCCATTTCTGGCAACTTCGGGTTGCAACGTGGATTGCAAGAATGCCAAGTTGAAATTCAACGTTGGTGGCGATGAGGTGGAGTTCGCACTACTTGCAGCCATGAAAGGGGAGCAACTAACTGATGATATCTTCAACATCTATGATGAAGAAGAATCAAGAGAATTGGTGAGCTCTATCCTTATTAACGATCCACTCGAAAGAGTTATAAGCTTCAGTTTAATGGAGGAATGTATAGATGCTTCTTGTGATGCAGATATACGGAGCTTGAAGGCACTGGAAGAGGATCCAGGAGCTAAAACTGAGAAGCTAATCCAAGAGACGAAGATCTCCAGTCTCGGTTCCAGCAGCAGTACCTCGACCGAGACACTTTTTGGACTGAGCGAGGCGACTGAAGAACACCTCGGTCAACGCCTCTGCGCCTCGACCGAGGTCGAAGGCGAGACGATTCTAACTGAGACTTCATCGAGTCCAGTTTCTGACACCACTCCACTGGAAAGAGGAAGCAAGGATCCCTCTCAGAAAGCACCCCCAGTTGTGGAGCTTAAACAACTCCCTAGTCACTTGAGGTATATCTTTCTTGGACCGGATTCTACTTATCCCGTTATTGTTAGTGCTTCCCTTACCGAATCTGAATTGTCTAAATTAATGCATGTCCTGAGAAAGCATCGAAAGGCTATAGGTTATACCACGGATGATCTTATTGGCATTAAACCTTCTTTCTGCATGCATAGAATTCTAATGGAAGATAATCATAAGACTTCACGGGAACCTCAAAGACGTTTAAATCCGATCATGAAAGAGGTTGTGAAGAAGGAAGTTCTTAAGTTGTTGGATGCAGGTATTATTTATCCTACCTCGGACAGCAAGTGGGTTAGCCCGGTGCATGTCGTTCCGAAGAAAGGAGGGATGACCGTTGTGACGAATAAGAACAACGAGTTGATCCCAACTAGGACCGTTACGGGCTGGAGGGTTTGCATCGATTACAGGAAGCTGAACACGGCCACACGGAAGGACCATTTTCCACTTCCCTTCATCGATCAGATGCTCGAGCGGCTGGCCCAGCATTCACACTTTTGTTACTTGGACGGCTATAGTGGATTCTTCCAGATTCCTATCCATCCGGATAATCAGGAGAAGACCACTTTCACTTGTCCATGGGGGACATTTGCCTATCGGAGGATGCCATTTGGGTTGTGCAATGCACCCGCTACCTTCCAGCGATGCATGATGGCTATCTTTTCCGAGTACATAGAGGAGATCATGGAGGTATTCATGGATGATTTTTCTGTATATGGTTCCTCTTTTGATGATTGCCTATCTAACCTTTCTCTAGTGCTTAAGAGATGTGAAGACACTAACCTTGTTCTGAATTGGGAAAAGTGTCATTTTATGGTTAATGAAGGCATTGTACTAGTTCACCTCGTTTCTAATCGAGGAATTGAGGTCGATCGAGCTAAAATCGAGACTATTGAGAAGCTCCCTCCTCCTTGTTCTGTTAAAGGTGTGAGGAGTTTTCTCGGGCATGCAGGTTTCTACAGGAGATTCATCAAGGACTTCTCTAAGATTTCTAAACCTCTAACTAACCTCTTGAATAAAGATGTTGTTTTTGAGTTTTCGCAGGGGTGTCTTGATGCTTTTTACAGGATTAAGGAAGCGTTGATCTCCGCTCCCATTATCCAACCTCCTGATTGGACCTTGCCCTTTGAGGTCATGTGTGACGCTAGTGATGTAGCCGTAGGAGTGGTGCTTGGACAGAAGAAGGATGGACGGACCACCGCCATTTATTATGCTAGCAAGACGCTAGATGAAGCACAACGCAACTACGCTACCACCGAGAAGGAGTTATTGGCGGTTGTATATGCTTTCGAGAAGTTTCGTTCCTATCTAGTAGGGGCGAAGGTCATTGTCTACACCGACCACGCAGCTATTCGTTACTTGTTGGCTAAGAAAGATGCCAAGCCGCGCCTTATTCGATGGATTCTCTTGCTTCAAGAGTTTGACCTAGAGATCCGCGATAAGAAGGGATCCGAGAACTCAGTTGCGGACCACCTCAGCCGGCTACTGGAACCTTCCCGCGAGACGGATGACCCACCCATAGACGATTCATTCCCCGATGAGCACTTACACTTGTTGGAGCGTTTGATGGATTTACTTACTTCACCCCACGATGGAGGTGAAGTATGGGGTGAGGGCACCTCCCACCTCGTTTGAGACGCATCATGGTCCAGCTAGCGACCTTAAACCAAGCGCTTCTTGGGAGGCAACCCAAGGTATTGCTTTCTTTTCCCGTTTTCTAGTCTAGCTTAGATAGTTTTTGTTTTTGCTTTGCTTTGCTTTGTTTTTGGCATTCTGGACACACAACAGGGAATATCTAAGGAAAGAGCATAACTGGAAGGACAGAAGTTCGAGACTTTGAGAAGACAGAAGCATCTCGGTCACTGTCAGAGCACCTCGACCGAGTTGATTCTTGAGCAACCGAGGCGACTAGGGTTTTCTGCAGAACCACCTCGGTCCGTACCACCTCGGTCCAGTCGAGACCATCTCGACCGAGGTGACAGCAGATCCAGGAACAGTATAAAAAGGGGAAAAATTTATTTTTCACTTTTTACCTTACCCAACTCGACCGCGGCGCCCTTCCCACCTCGCCTTCTCAGATCTTGCTCATTTTCGAAGATTTCCGCTTCTAAACTGAGATTGAAGGGTAGAGGAACCGATTGCAACAACAGATCTGCAAAGAAATCGAACGAATCGACCGAAACGAGGTAAAAACAGTCGAAACCCTAACTCGTTCATTCGCTTCGATTTGGGCTTTGGTTGCCTCTGATTCTGCTGAGAAAAGGCTTAAGTACCCCTTAGGAAGCAATTGTAGTGATTTTTGGGGGAAAAGAACTGAATTTCTGAGAATTGGAATCGTAACTGCTGCGCCTCGGTCCGGTCGAACTGCATCTCGACCGAGGTGATTTCTGAGTCTTGTCAGTGACCGAGGTGTTCTGACAGTGTTGAGTGAAAATGAGTTCCGATCGTTGCCTAGCCCTCAGAGACAGATCCTCACCCTCCCCTTCTTCCTCTTCTTCCCGTCCTTACCGCCCGGTTATCCACGAGAGATGCCGGGTAGACTATGAGCGCATAGCTAGCCGTCCAGTTATCGCACCACGTTTTCTGGACGTGTCAGCTTTCGATTACCTAGGGTTAGATGCTGACCTTAGGAGGATGATTGCCACTGTAGGGCTGGATCAGTTTACTGAGATCCGAGCCCCAACTTATTTGGAGCCGACCTTAGAGTTTGTTAGCTCCTTCTCCTACCTCCCCACAGACCGGTCTGTGAAGTACCGGTTGATGAACCGGAACTTCATAGTTCCTTTAGAGATTTGGAGAGAGATTTTCGGCTTTTCTGAGCCCACCGCCACCGACTTCCCCTCCCGATCTGTAGCTAGGGAGTTCTGGGGGCAGATTGCCCATATTACCGAGCATGCAGACAGATGGCGCCCTGGAGATTCTAGGGAGAAGGTCATCTTCCACCCGGCCTTCAGATTAGCCCATAGGATATTCAGCGAGACACTTCTGGCGCGTACTGAGACGCCCCAGAAGATCCGACAGGGCGAGCTCTTCAGCCTTTACTGTATGGTCACGGGGGGTTTCCCAGACTTTGGCTTGATCTTGGCAGAGGACCTGCACAAGATCAAGGCTAAAGCGAAGGGATACATTTGTTGCGGAGGTCTAGTCACCCATATTGCTGCGTATCACGGGATGGACCTCATTGTATGTACGATGGTGGCGGCTCCGAAGCCGCTTGGATTACAGGAGATGATCACACGGAGGATTCTAGTTCCCCGTGGTCTGACCACTCCATTTGTTGCTATGCCATGGGAGCGGACTGCGCCACAGGGGATCCGCTGGTCTGCACAGTTCACAGTTTTCGATCCGCATTACTGGCAGACAGCTTGGGCCCCGCTCATGGAGGATCATAGGGAGGCAGCAGCTGCCCCAGCTGAGGCTGAGGAGGAGGAGGATGACGACGAGGAGGAGACGGTAGATGAGAGAGATGGTGGAGTCCCGATGGATACAGGGACGGATACTGCGGGTACGAGCGCGCCACCGATCATCGACTTGGATGATGAGGAGGAGACAGAGCCGGCACCAGCTGAGACTTCTCCAGTCAGACCTGCTAGACGCAGGAGGCATGGAGTGAGAGATTGAGCTGCTCACAGACGGATCGATGACCTGACGGATCAGGTTATTGACTCGTATGCTGCATTATCGCTGGATATCCGCGAGATGCAGGAGCGGCAGCACTATCAGCACATCATGGCCCAGCTTTAGTTCGAGCGTGTCATGGGCTATCCTTTCGATCCGACTCAGTATCCGTACGTACCACCACCACCGCCGGATCGAGACTATTGAGGAGCTGCAGGATTTTCTTATTATATTTTTTATGCAGTTCAGCTATTTATCCGGTGAGTACTCTCATTTTCAGACTTTTATTTGACCCACTGGGACAGTGTGTCCCAAGTATGGGGTGTTTGTACTTATTTGACTACTTGATGTTATTTGACTACTTTTGATGTATGACATTCTATTTCATCGGATAATTTATTTATGCTTCACTTCTGCATTTATATGATTATCTGATTATTACATGCATACCTACAGGTTATTTGATTGAGAAAAACGTCGAAACTGAAATAAAATGGTTTTAAAAAAAAAAAAAATTTTGACCTCGACCGAGTCAGTTCTGGCCAAACGAGGTGCTTCACCTCGGTTGAACCAAGAACACCTCGACCGAGGTGGGCTAACTGAGAGTTTTCGAAAACGATTTTTGTGTTACTTATCTGGATATGATCTCAGTGAAGATCTTGTTTACTGACTGGTTTTAAATTCTTTATGTGTTTGAAAGGTTTTATAATATGTTTAAGTTGCTAAATGCTTTGTTTGAAATTATTAGCATGTTTAATACTTTGTTTTTATCCAAATTATGTTGAATTTGAAGGTTGACACCGCAGGTTAAGTTCTCTCACTTTCTTCTTGGAAAGACCAAGGCAATTCATTCTCTTCTTCTTCTTCTTGATCATGCTTAGCCCCTCATATACATTTTGCCTCCCTTTACCTATCTGGGAATTTGGAAGCAAGCGAAGTGGTGAAAGCAAGTGGAGTTGAAGTTGAGAAGTGGCTGGAAGTGAAAGTGTTAGAAAGCAATAATAGGTTTGGAGAAGTCAATCATGAAGATGAGTAACTCGGCACCATTCACATAGCCGGGTGTTTGTGTCTTGCCAAAGTCGGATTGAGCGATATTCCTAACGGGTCATGGTATGTGCATCAAGGGTTTGATGCATCTCGAGAAATTGATGATTGCAGATTTCCTAGGCTTCGGTTATTGTGCACCTCTGTCCATGCATCCCAAAAAGTAAAGTAAAAAGAAAAAAAGTGTGAAATAAGCAAAGCTTATTGGTGGAAGATGTTGCAAGTCAAAGTGAAAGTGAAGTTCATCCTTTTCCCGGATTCTAGCACCACATTACCTTACATACATCCCTACCCTACACGTTTCTTGACCTTTCTTTTGGGAAGCCCTTGAGACCTTGAGCTTGTTGATTGACTTAGCGGTTTAAACTGGATTATACATGATTAATTTTGATAATTATGATTTATTATGCATTCTATGATTTTATGCAAAGGTGAACGACTTTCCTATATTTATAAAATGTTTTGAGCGTATTGAGTTTTTAAATTCCATGAAGTATTCTCTTAGAGTGATCTATGATAGTTGCACACCATAAAATGTTTTTGAAAGACTTTTTCATTGATTTTCATGACTTATAATCCATTCTATCTTGACTTCTATATGAGGAACTTGCTTGGGGACAAGCAAGGGCTAAGTATGGGGTATTTTGATAGCATGAATTATAGTCTATATTTTGGGGTTTGTTTGGACATTTTATCTTTCATAATTTGCATGTTTGTATGTATATTATGTGATTTTACTACCATTTCATCTACCTTTGCGAGAATCGAGGTCTACACCTAGTTTTGTTGTAATCGTAGGTAAAATGGCACGTTTCGCATCAAAAAGGAGCAAAAGGAGTCATGAGTCATTTGGAGCTACATCCAGGGAGCATAGCCATGGATTAAAGATTTACTTTGGACCAGTTTTGAGAGATTTCACATTCAGTTGTGACTCACCTCGGTTGACCAGAGATTCATCTCGACCGAGGTGATCCAGAGACGCCGACTCGACCGAGGCGAACACCTAGGACGCGGCGAGAATATTTTATTCTTGGCTGAGATCTTTTAAAAATTGGAAAGTGATCTTATATTTTTGAGCTTGGCTCCTGGAAGGAAGGAGATATGCAGAATCATATATTTTACCTATTTTTATGGGAAAATATCTTTCTAAGATATTTTATCTTTGGAGGGTTATTTTCCTACAAAAAGGGTTGGATTTCCACAAATCAAGGATCCCCGCTTACACCGAAAAATCACGCAGCAGCAGCAGCCTACTCCAGTTGGGAGAGATTCGAAGAACCTTTTTGAAGGTTGAAGGAAGATTGAAGTCTATAGCTTTTATAGCTTTTTGGAGGGTTTTGTAAGATTGTCTTCAATTCCCTCACTTGTTGTCTTGTCTTGTTGGATTGCTATCCAAGGAACGCTTTTGTTGTGATATTTGATTCAGTTATTGAAGTCTTTTCATTAAATTCTTCTTGTTCAAATATTCACTTTCTTCCCATATACTTTAATACTTTCATAATGATGATGAGTGGCTAATTTCCTTGTGTGATTCTAGGGTGATTGGCTGAAGGTTGTGGGAAAAACAATGAAAGAATAATCTTAGATTCCAGTAGGATCCTGAAAGTTCGAGTCTTTATCCTTAACCCTAAGCATCTCGCTCAGTCGATGAACATCTCGGCCGGGGTGGAAACTGGCTGACCGAGGTGACTTATCTGATCCATAACTGAGAGTTAAGTGTTAGAGTTTGCCAAATCCTATTCCTATTACACCTTTCTTGGTTCAAAGCAAGCTTAGGATGAGACTTACCCGGTAATTCCTTAGTTTGTGTACCAACGATCATAAGTGTAGGTAATAAAGGTTTATCCTTTATTGGGGTTTGAGTGTGCTTCCATCCCATCTTTGTGAGTTAGCCTGAGACTTACCCGGTAAAGGTTGATTCTATTCCCTTAGATGGTGTGTTAGTTTGAGGTTATAGTTCTTTATCTTGATTCCTTGAGACTTACCCGGTAATAGGAGTTACGGTTTAGGATTAGTGAGTAGTGAGACTTACCCGGTGATCTACTCCACTTTAGTAACACCTTCCCCACGCAAAAATCTCAGCTTTGTCCGCTTATCTATAGATCTTGAGTTGGAACCACAACTAGATGCTTTAATCCCTAGAATTGCATGTTTGCTTTATTGACTTCTTATTCATCTTTGATTGTGTTAATTGCTCTTGTGGTTGGTATTCACGAAGCTTACCGTTATTGACTATGTTTCACCGAGTCCTTGTGATCGACCCCTGGAATTTTCTTGCTTTTTACTACGATTGACCCGTACACTGCGGGTTCGCATCCTTGTTTTAAGCTTAAGTCTAGGGTTATAAATTTAAAGCTTGCACACACCGTTTGGAGCGAACAGACGTCCTCCCACTTCCATTGTTGTATTGGCAGTGGGTGGAGCTCACCTCCAAGTCTAAAATGTTCTATCTTGACCTGCTGACAAGTTGCACACTAGGCCACAAATCTGGCTACATCGGGCTTCAGCCCTCCCCACCAATATGAACGTCTCACATCATGGTACATCTTACTCACACCAAGACGCACTGAGTAAGGTGTGGAGTGAGTCTCCTGCAAAATCATCTACCACAGATCCACATTAGCGGGTACACGGACGCGGTCGCAACGTCTCATCACTCCATCTGCTCCTTTGGAAAACTGTGGTCCCTCACCACGATTCATCCTCTCTCTAATCCTGTCAAAGTCAGGCAGGTCCCCTGCTTTTGTTGGATCTCATCCAACAGACCAGGTAGAACCTCTAAAGCAAACAACTGGCATCCTCATCAGGAAATTGGATGTCCATCTCTAGCCAAGCTAGATCTCTCTAAAGTTGAGGTTGTACAGTAAGTCTGGCAATCGCCTTCTCTCGAGGCGTCTTCCTGCTCAAGGTGTCAGCTACCACATTCGCCTTACTAGGATGATACAAAATCTCAGGTCTAAGTCCTTGATAAACTAAAGCTATTGACGCTGGCGGTTATTCAATTCCCGCTGCGTGAAAATGTACTTCAGACTCTTATGGTTTGTGAAGATCTGACATGCAGCACCATACAGATAATGTCTCCAGATCTTCAAAGCATGAACTAACACTGTCAACTCAAGATCATGAGTCGGGTAGTTCTCCTCATACGTCTTCAGCTATCGAGACGCATATGCAATCACTCTGCCTCTCTACATCAATACACATCCCAAGCCTAGTTTGGATACATCACTGTAAACTAAAAAATCATCAAAACCCTCTGGATGTGCCAAGATAGAAGCAGAAGTCAAACGCCTCTTCAACTCCTCAAAAATCTAAGCACATTGGTCGGTCCATACAAATCTGGTAGTCTTCCTCAGAAGACTTGTCAATGGACGGGTAATCACAGAAAATCCCTCCACAAAACGTCTGTAATAACTGGCTATGCCAAGAAAGCTACACACTTCCTTGACGTTCGTCGGTGTCGTCCATGCAGCAACAAACTCAATCTTCACCGGGTCAACCATAATCCCGTCGGCGGAGACGATGTGTCCAAGAAAAGCAACCTCAGACATCCAGAACTCACACTTAGAGAGCTTGACATACAACTCTCTATCCCTCAAAATCTGCTACACTGTCCTTAGATGACCGGCATACTCCTCTCTACTACGAGAATATACCAGAATGTCATCAATAAAGACCACTACAACTGATCCAGGAAGTCGATGAAGATATTGTTCATCAACTCCATGAAAACTGTTGGGGTATTCGTCAGCCCGAATGGCATCACTACAAACTCGTAGTGTCCATAACGAGTACGAAATGCCGTCCTGTGCACATCCTGCTCTCTCACCCTCAACTGGTGATAACTCGAGCGTAAGTTAATCTTGGAGAACACAGTCACTCCTTGAAGTTGATCTAACAAAGTAACGAATACTTGTTCTTGACCATCACCTTTTTCAACTCTCTCTAGTCGATGCACCATCTTAACGATCCGTCCTGTTTCCACGCGAAGAGAATAGGTGTTCCCCACGGGTATACACTAGGGCGGATAAAGCCCTTCTCAGCCAACTCCTCGAGTGGCTTCTTCAGTTCTAACAACTTGACAAGCTCCATAGGATATAGAACCTTCGAGTTTTGTTTCGTACCAGACTCTTGGGCGGCAAACTGGATGGCTCAACGAACACATCCACAAACTTGCAAACTACTGGGATGTCCTCTAATGCTGGACTCTCTTCATCCTTCATGGCATAATCCAGAAGGCCTTGCAACTCTATGCGATTAATCTACCTGCTCGTATTGGACTAATAACCATACCCATCCTCCCAAGGTCCAAACCTCGGAAGACCTCTATCTAACCCAACTCGGTAGAAACCATCACGGTCCTACTACCAACGTCTAACACAACACGATGTGTATCCATCCAATCCATACACAGAATGAATTCCTCACGCACCAGCGGCATGGAAAGAAGTCCACAAACAAATCACAAGTCCCAAATGTATAGGACAACTATGTACCTCTTACTTGACCATCATCTGGTAACCTTACCAAGAGAGGTCTATCCTCTACCGTATCCAAGGTCAGTCTATCAACGCATGCATCAAAAAGCAAAGAGTGCGTAGCACCCATACCAAACAGAACTCCAACGGCTCCACTATATATTATTACTCAACACTTAAACCTATGCTCCACAAGTATCACTAAGGTCATCGCCATAGTCTCTGCCCCTACTCCTTCTGCACCGAAAGGCGGAGAGTCTCTTTGAGAAGAAACACTGTCTTGCTGACAAAAGGGTGCCAAATGGCCTAGTTCACCACATGTAAAGCACGTCACTACAGATCTCTTACACTCCAGTCGTAGGTGTCCAAACTCTCCATAGTTGAAACAGGATCTAATCCCATCAAAAGTCCGTGTGGACAAGGGATCACTCGAACGTCCATGTGTCAGACTCTGTCTACCACTTGAAGGGTTTGCTTCATCACTCACTAGTTCGGTTCGTTGTTTCTTCTTTGATCCGGAAGCTTCAGTTGGTCCCACGGATGTTGGTAAACCCGGTGTAGGTCTACCCTCTCTTGCAGCCTCTTGTACTTAACGTATATATTCTCGAAACTCGGGTCCACTCATCGAGAGGTAGTCAGACTCCTATGGTCTGCCCTCTGCTACAGGCGGAACAACAGCGGGGTATATCCCTACCTCTTCCTACTGCAGATGTCGCTCTAGTCTGAGCCATCTGTAGGGTATGCGCACTTAATCCTATAAGGCTATATATATGCCATATGTATATATATATATATATATATATATATATATATATATATATATATATATATATATAATACTTAATATTACATGCATACACATTAACACATAGAAGATAGCTATATATATATATGTATATATATATATATATATATATATATATATATACTGTCGAGATCCTTAGAAGGGTGACGGCTTCTGTACATACTATCCCAAAACATTTGTACTCACTTTAAAACCAAAACCTTTTCAAAAGCCATACCCCTTTCAGGTTCTGTTTATTTATCCACTCTACCTTTATTGCAGATAGCAAGTGTCATTGTTGTCAACCTAAGGCTTAAAGCTCTAATACCAACTCTGTCACACCCCAAATCTGCGGACTTGGAGTGCCACATTTGGGCTAGGATCTCACAATGGATCCTTATCCTACCTTGACAACAAGTTCACTGGATCTTACAATAAGGCACATGTAGATTAAAACCAAAATACATAAAACTGTATAAGAAACATCAAAAGGGTTTATAACATACAAGCCGAGTACAAAACAACATCCATAAACAACAACCACAAAAGACATCCCATATCCCACGCAATCCTAATGTATAGAAGTCCTCGGCTGGTCACCACATTTGGCTCACTCTGCAGTCTTCCTAACCTGCAGGTCATCTACAACGCGGTATGAAACCGTTAGCTACAATAATGAATAAGTATGAAAGTAATAGCACATACACACATCAGCAACTCATACATGCAATGCCACACACATTCATTTATTATCTTTCAATTACGTTATTCCATTACTAATTCAACTTATTTTGTGATACGAGGAGCCTAAAGAACCTCGTCCCTTCCCCCGTTAACACAAGGGTTTTGCATGGGGTGATCATCACGCGTCCCCCCTGTGTTACTGGCTTCCAAGCACCTCCTCCTACCCTCGAGCGGAGGCAAGTGGTCACGACCCGTTATAATACACTTGGGCCAAATGTAATTAATGGACATCCTAGTCCGGTATAAATGCACAATCATATGACCACACACAATCATCACAATCGCACAAACCCACAACTGAACGCTAAGTAAGTCCTACGGACTTACCTGATATACTTGTAACCTATACCACGTCACAACTTCCCCTTGGGGAAGTAATCAACACCTGCAATAGCAAGGCACACACAATCACATACTACAAAGGTTAGGAGACTCGTCTCACTAACCACAACCAACCAATATCTCAAATATAAACCTCACATCCTCAACACATTCATAAATGCCTAAGGCATATCCTCAACATAACATCTCATCATACTCGTACACATACTAAACCTTAAAGCCATAACCGATATCCATAACATCATCATGATCCTCAACTCATTATGACACCAAGCATGCATCTAATTAGTATTCCTAAATCTTAAATTTAATCCTAATTTAATTAATTAACCTTTAATTAATTAATTAAATTTCACCAGAATAACGTTTTGCCCGCAGGCCATTTCTAAACCCACCTGTCATTAGATTTCATCAAACAAACAACCCATAAACAGCAGAATAATATAATGATCATAATGGAATTTCTAATTATCCATTTTGAAAAGCCTAAGGTCAATTTAGGCCAAATCACAGTACGGAAAACGAATAATTCATAACTTATTCGTTACAAACCCGATTGACGATCTGAAAGAAGATTCGGAATCACAACGACGCAGGTTACGCATGTACACCATCAAATTCACCGGAATCTGAGCGACGGAACCGTCTTGATGACATATATGCTCGATCAGGTCTTCATCTACTCGGAAATGCAGAAACTCGGTACCGATATGAAGAGAACGAAGAGAGGAATCCAGAAACTCAAACGGAATTGAAATAGGATTAGAAACGAAGAGTAGATCTGAGTTTGAAGTTTGAGAGAAATTAGAGCTTTTACGAGGAATCGTTAAAGGAAATGAATTAATAAACGATTTTCCGCTATTTATAGTGAAGACGATAATTATCCTTTAGTGAAGTCGATAATTATCATTTAACCAGTCCAAAGGCGGGTTGAACCCCCTTCTCCAAACTTCTCGAAATTGGAATAATAGATCTTGAATAATGTAGGGATAATTATTCCACAATTGCCTCAGAAAACGTCTATTACTAAGCCGTCTTTCTTAGCCGTTAAGAAATAAAATAGCGACTCTTTTGTGCGTTTTACCTTTCCATGTTATTTCATATCTAGGACATGTCCGATGTCCTGATCATTTCTCTCAACTACATTTTTATTAATTGGAGCTCCCAAATGCTCCAAATAACACCGGAGGGTAAAAATAATTACCTAAGGGAAAAATGAAAATTTTCCCATAAGCCCAAAATTACGACAGGAACATAACGGTGAAACTTATACTCATCACTTACGCAATCTTTGCGAGTTATATGTCAATTACTATAAATGATTAAGTTAATCCACATTAATTAGAATTCGAAAATCCTAGCTATTACATTACCGTGCTCTTTCAAAGCCATTCTTGCAGCGTAGAAACTGAACTCCGAAGCTCAAATCGCTAGATCTGAAATCTTACTTTTCTATGTATATATGGAGAAAAGGATTTAACTAAAGAGCATGTTTTTGGGATAGTTAATATATTCAAACAGGTAAATATCTCTAATTAATATGGTAACTGCCTAATTAAGATTATTTTTCCACCTTATTTATCTTTTTATTATAATTGTTAATATTAGTGGCCTTGCTTGTATTCTAGAAAAAATAGTTACCCTACTAGTTTAATCTTCTCATTAATCTTCACTAGTGTCATCTCTTCATCCTCTCCTCAGATTTATATTTGATTTTGGAGCTCCTCTCAACACTCACTTTAGGTGTTCAATCCAATACATACATCTTCTTAGTTCTTACCATGTGTTTGGATTACTGTTTTAGTTTGATAATTTTGGATGAAGGCAACTTCTTTGCATGCTATTCCATTAGTTAATCATGAGTGTCATTACATTTTGTGGAAACTTGTGCGTATTGTCTCTCTATATGATACTAGTCCAAAAATTTTGGACCTTTTAGAATATGAGAGTAGACATGGTGATGGTCAATAATAGCTATCATTTTACCATGTTGTTTGCGGAAGATTGAGGATCGCTACATGGAGCTCTAAAGAGATTGATTGTATGTAGCTCTAAAGAGATTGATTGTAGAATATGTTGATTTACGTTTATTGTATGCAAAAATATTGTGTTTATTTGCATAGTTTTGTACTAATTGGAATTCATTTTCCACGTTGGTTTATAATTTAGTAGATTTATATTTGTGTTACTTTAAAATATAAATTACTTTATACATTTAAATGTTTAAAACTGAAAGATATACTACACAATACACACCCGATTATTTCACCCGAACACCCAGTGGGTGATGGGTGGGTGGGTGACGGGTGAAGTGTTAGGCGGGTGGTGGGTGGGATGGGTGAGAGTTTACCTAAGGTGATGGTTGTGGAAGTGGAACTTCCACCCATAAACCTACTCATTTCTATTCTTAAGAGCAACTATATAATGACCGTCGTCTTAGCTATCCCAATTACATGTGCAATACCTTTTGTTGCTATTGTCATGCTCGTGGTCATGCATGACTATTTTTGGGTGCAAATATACATGATGTACTGCACCCAAAACCCAAGTATTAGCTAAGGGATAGAAGTAGTTACTGTCGATCAATTTAAACTTCTTTTTTTTTTTTTGCTATAATAAGCGCGATTAAATGCGCGGAGGTCACCGTAACTCCATCCTATCCGAAAACATAAAAGGTCACTATACTGTTCAACTGAAATGAACTCACCATATGGCAGTAGACTTTTGAAATATCATATAGAATCATCTATGGCCGTAATTTAATTTTTGAAAATTTTATTTTTTCTGACAAAACTAAAAAGTAAATATCACGTGATTTCAGAAAAATAAATTTTAAAACTTTGATATTTTATATAATTTATTTTCTTAAAAATAGTTAGTTTAGTAACCCGTGCATCGTACAAAATTGATACAATAATTAATAAAGTCAAAATAATTTGTAGCTATTTCATGAATTTTGACGTTTACTGACTGTCAACATTTAAGTTATTTTTCATTGATTAGTTACAGTTATAAAAACACGTCAAAATTATTTAAAATATAATATAATAAATACGGTAATGATAGTACTTATTGACTAATAACATAAAATTTGAAAAATAAATTACAATTGTTATATGTTGTCATACAGTAACTAAATATACAGTACACTCGAGCTTATTTTTGTATGACTTATATGTGCTAAGTAAAAAGAAATATTGGAGTGAGATATTTTATTGAGCCATATATTGTTACTATTTTAATTTTTACGAGTTTGAGCTAATTTGTTATTCGTACCACCCATCTCATGCTATGCGTACCACATTTACGCTTACGCATCGCGTACGCGTAGCGTTAAGACCAATATGAGCTACGCGTCTAGCATGCCCACGCGTAAGCGTTTTTTTTTTAAAAAAAAATTATTTATTTGAGCGCCGGCTCCTGGCACCTGCGCTCAAATCGTAAATCTGGTTAAAATTGCGGTGTTTTTCGATGAAAAGTGTGAAAGTTGCATTGAAAAAAAAAGGGTTCGGCGCTCATAAATTTTTTTTTTAATAAAAAACGGAAAAAAAAAACGCTAACTACGACTACACAACACGTAGTCGTACAAGCGGTATAAATAACATGTTGAGTGTGGTATGAATAGCAATAACCGAGTTTGAGTCATTTTAACTCGGTCTTTTAGTTATGGTGATTTACTATGAACAAATTAGAACATCGGCCAACATTTTATGAAATCGATGCATTTTCAATACAAAATTTTAATTTATTATCATAATTAAACAATATGTTTCGTGATATGTGTAAGGGTCGTTCGTTCTTTTACAGTTTTTTTTTATATATTTCAAATCAATTCCTACACCATACCAAAGGAACCTTTATAAATGCGTGTTTTTTGCTACAACAATGAGATCAGTTTTGCCTACGTAGGCAACACTATATCTCTTGATATTAGAAGTTGCTATATGGATTGATATGCTTATGACCCTTGAGTTTTAATCATCCCAAATAATGTTATAATTACATTATGTGACAACTAAATTCATTTATTTCTTAACATATATATATGTTGAATTCGATCACCTTAAACAACACTTGTCTTGACTAATTTCTTAGCAATCGGGAGCATGAAGGCCACACTTAGCAGGAAGTTGAAGGCAAAGTTCAGGATCAATCCCGAGCATAGGAAGAATCGGAGAGTCTCTATATCCGCAAAAACAATGCAAGTCCGCCCCGGAAATCGCCCCACAACATTCACTCGTTGGAGGTTGCGGGTTTGGGTTCTTGACTGCCGGAATACAAGTCCTGAGCTTACTCTCACTCACCTGACATATTGTCATCCCATGAATTCGTGGAGCTGTCAAAACGAAAATCATCATCATCAACATCACCACCTTCATTGACGTCATACCCGTTACACAATACTTGAATCAAGAGGTATATTATGGCTAATTTGGTTTGGATTTTCGTATATTTATAGGATTACAAGAGAATAGTTGAATTGGTGAACCCGGAAGTCGTTTATGTTGATTATCATGCACGTTGAATGATGATGAAGATTGTAGATTTGTGATTGATCTTAATTTGTGTTTGTGACGAAATGATTTATTTGGGGTTTTTGCAACAACTTGAATTGTGTGGTATTCATAGTTTGCCATGCAGATGGACTTTCCGATTGTACTCAACATGCATGTGTAAAGACTTTGATTGACAACTACGTAATAATAATCCAAAGATTTCATCACTTCGTTAATAAAACATAGAAGGTGATATACAGTGGATATATATATATATATATATATATATATATATATATATATATATATATATATATATATATATATATATATATATATATATATATATATATATATATATATATGAGTCATCATTTGATTATTCATCAGAAATGAAAGTAAAAATATAATAATTAAGAAAGTAAAAAATAATGATACTAAATTAATATTTATGTTTGTGTGTTATAAGGGTCACTTTACTAGTCATCTGAAATTGTAGACTTTTGAAAAATCATATAGAATTGTCTATGAGACCGTTTGGTAGCCTCCATTCATTCGATTGAATTTTTTTTCATCTTGTTCGGTAGCGTTTTGGAGTAAAAATTCAGTCAACTTAATCTATTGAATTTTGGAACTAAATTAACTGAAACATTCAGTTTGTGGTTGAAGGTTGAATCGACTGAATCCTTTTCTATGACATTTATACCCTTGTTCACTCCTATCCTAACAAGAAGTTGGTGAAGTTAAGAAATTAGGGCAAGGAAAATACGGCGAATTTGATCTTAAAATTCGCGTGAAAACGATTCTCGAAGAAGTTAAGTTTGGTGATAGTATCACTGTTAATGGAACTTGTCTTACAGTGACGAAATTTGACCTAGAATTGTCGGATTTCATGGTTGGCTTGGCCCCTGAAACTCTTAGGAAGACTTCGTTGATTGAACTCCAACTTGGATCTTTGGTGTACTTAGAGAGAGCTCTTTTGCCTTTACAAGAATGGGTGGACATTTCGTTCAAGTAAGTTGTTTTTGTCATCCTGTTTCTTATGTATTTCATTGCAGGTGAATCTTTATTTTGATTGTTTGTGACATACTTGGGATGATTGCCTTCCATTGTTGTTTGGATCAGCTCGATTTGATTCTGACAGTATAATTTCCCAATTGTGATACTTATGTCCTTAGATTATGATAAGTAACGATGGATGGTTGTGGGCGTAATTGAAAAATGAAAGTGAAATCCACTAAGTATGGTACGTTTGATCTTGCCTTGTCTAGATCATCTTGGTGATTTATTTCACTTTTTAACTGATTTTGAAAATTTAAAATCTTCAATTGTGATCCTTATATCCTTAGACTATGATCAGTGTGACGGTGTTGTGATTGCAATTGCAATGAAATGTGAAATCAACTAGCCATGGTGTGTTTGATTTTGCTTTGTTTAAATTGCGGAAATGAAAGTGAATCAACTAAATATAAGCAAGTGGGTTTGATCTTGCCTTATGAACCTGATATGTCATTATCAATGAGAAGATTGGTGAAATAGGGCCCTTTTTGTTTAGTGTAGACTAACTAGGTCCCTAACATAATCAAATTAAAAAATAAAGATAAACTAGGGATTTAATAAAAGGAATTATCATACAAGTCAACATTATCTCCTATCTCAATTTATTAATTTTCCATATTAAATATTTAAATTAGGAAGTAGATAATTACGATTCTTAAAATCTCTCCCTCATTATTTGCCGTTATTTAACAATCCCCATACATATTTTTTTCTTTTCTCCATTGTTGTGTGAAAAACGACCTCGGAGTTCCAGTTTAGACGCATATATTGAGGGTTGTCAATGAATATTTGATCTACATAACTCAACAACAGTGTAGCTTGCTCGTTATTCAACATAATCTAGATATTGAGGTTTTCCATTTGTGTTCGAGGTATGTTCATGTTTTTTAGACGAATATTTGATAGATTCGAATACATGAATGACTGTAATTCTTATGCAAACATGTTTATGTTAGTATTTTCGTGAATATGTACATATGTTGAAAATATCTAGTTATGCATCCATACGAGTTGTAGTTTAGTCATCCGTATGATATTGAGTTCTATGATGAGTACAGAATTTCCTGTGATTATGTACATATGTTCAGTCTTATGTACATACGTGATAAACATATGTTGGTTAGTAACTTTTTTTAGGAAATATATGTAGGAGAATCATTCGATGTAGTTGGGACATGAAATGTGTGCACATATCAATATATTAATGTGTTAAGTTTCGATTGTGGATCCGTGATGAATACATATTTTTCTATGACTTTCGACATAACTGTTACAATATGTATGCTCAACGGCATTTTATGTACATACGTGATGAATATATATGTTTTTATGATTTTTGACATATCTGTTACATTTATGTAGTAAATGGTGAAGATGATTTTCGGTTTTTCAAAGCTTCGGACTGTAACAACGGCGACAGAGGAGACGAGATGAAGATTGATAGAAATGAGCCATCAATGAAGATTTGCATAATCATTCCTCTAATATTTTCTTTTTTTTATTTCATACAGTTGTCTTTATTTTCGGTTGATTAATTGATTCAAAAAAGGGCATCTTATTTACTCCCATTAATATTGGCGGTTGTTGAATTGTCAGCTTGAAAGTAGAGCAGAGGAGGAGGGATTCCAATGTGGCGGCTGGGCTTGAAGTTGATGCAGTGTAGGGGCGGGCAAAATGGCGGCTGGACTTGGAACCAATTTTGAGCCCAATTATATTTTTCCAGAATTTTGGTCTTCCTCTTTGTTCTTCTTCAATTCAATCTATTTAATATGTTATACCCGTTATTTTGATCATCTTCAATCTATTTCATTTATTTAATAATATTAATTAACTTTTTTTTGGCCTTCTTCAATCTATTTCGTTTTACTATTAATAATTACTTAGTATTACTATTTATATTTAATCTTATTATTATTAGCTTTAATATTAATATGGTTAATTATCATATATTTTGTGGGTGATGTATACCAATATTTAACAAATTTATCAATATTAAGATTGCTTTTCTCTCAAAAACCCTAAATTTGTGAATGTCTAAAGTGTAGGTCGATCGTATTGTTGACGAAGAGTTTTAAACATCTCAATTAACGTACATGATATGAATGTCTAAGGTGTAGATGGAACGCATTGTTAACGAAGAGTCTTAAACATATCAATTTGTGACTCGTACGTCTTGTTTAATCCTTCCAAAACCTTCCTCTTCAACACACAAAACTTGTTCTACTCCTCTCTTGGTTCACTAAATTTTTGATTTTTATCGACATTAAAAAAATTGTAACGGATATGGGTTATCAAAATCAAAACGAAGATATGAATATAAATTGGGTAATAATTTTATTCCTTCTCTCGATCGATTTTTTTATCATATTTAATATTTTTTAAATGTAGCTAACATTATTATTTAATATTTCAAACCTCCCAAATTTTGAAAATGAAGAACCGGTTCGACAAATGTTAGATTTCTTTAATCCATTTCCCTCACCAGCACAAGATGTCTATCAATACGGTGGTTCACAATCCCCATTTACTTACGTCAGCAGAAACGATCCGAACACTAGCATTGCGTATGGATTAGGTGAAATATGAGGATTAAGAGTATATATCGAGATTTTATTTATATATCTTTTTTTAACTATATATATAATATTAATTATTTTTCTTTTAAATTGGAACATTTTCGGATCCACATTTTGTCATTTCACCCAACATCAACACAAAACCTATTTACCGTGATCCATACTCAAGCCGAGTTGAAGCATCGAGTAACCAAACATCCTTGTACAAACCCGCCGAGGAAGCAATGCAAAACAATCAGTTTGACTATAACATAAACTATGTTTGGCCATTTATCCTCGTTCTGACCCAACAATACACAAAGAGCTTGAAATCCACAATTCCCGTCAGCATCTCAACGTAGGGAACCATGAAATTTTTAAAATTACTCGAGCCAAATTCATACTCTCCTATGACAACCCGAGGGTGAGTGAAAATCGGTGCTTCATTGGCCCCCACTTTCTCTACCTCATCTTCCCCCACCACTTCATCTTCCGCTCTCTTCTTTCCCATTTCCTCCCTTTTTTTGGCCGCGGCTTATCTACTGTACTCAAAGCTTAATCATCTACGCTCATTTGCATCCTTCCTCGGCTCTCGGGTTCTGAATCGTTTCTGGAGGTTCTAGCATTAAGGTTTCTATTATTTCTGAATCTCTAAGCGTCCACCTACAATGGATGAAGTTCAAGAATTGTTTGATATGTTCCATTCTCGTGCACCTGCACCCCCAATCACACAAACATGAAGGCAAACACAACAAAGAGATACATCGTTTTTTATTTTAATTTAGTCATGTTATTTTGTATTTCCCACTTGTGATGTAATTTCTAATTTTTAAGGCGGATCTTATTTAAGTTATTTTTTCTTATTATTTTCGGTCAACGGAATAATTGTTGGGAGAATTTGACATACTAGGCCTTTTTGAGTTTTTGTTTAAGAAAATGTACCCCAAATTTTTTACCACTTTCATTTAATAGTAGGTAAAATATATTAACCCTTCTATTTAGAAAGAAAGAATAAATGATGTTTGTTATTTGTTATATAAGTATAAGTTTTAATTTTTAATTACTGCATTTGTTTTCTTTTATTATTTTTCTTGCCTTTTATTTATTTATTTTTTATTTATTTTAATTTTCTGGACAGAATTTCTCATGCCGAAATTTCTCATACCAGAAATTTCATACCATAAATTTCTTACCAGAAATTTCATACCAGAAATTTCTTACCAGAAATTTCATACCAGAAATTTCATACTAGAAATTACCATAAGAAAAGTTCTTACCAGAAATTTCATACCAGAAATTATTATACGGAAAGTTCATACCAGAAATTTCATACCAGAAATAATCATACGAAAATTTCATACCAGAATTTTGTAATACCACAATTTTTCCATACCAAATTTTTTTCATATACCAGAATTTTTTCACATACTACAATTTTTTCACTTACTAGAAATTTTCTTACCAGATTTTTTTTTAAATTTTTTTGATCATTTTTTATTTTTTATAATTTCTGGTATGAGTTTTTCCTACCAGAAAACTCATACCAGATGTTCCATTTTCAAGGATCGTCACTACGGCATCTCTCCTGCATCTCATCCACAAACTCTGCCTTCCTGGAGAAGAATACAACTTCAAATGAACCATCTCTTCTCTTGCGAACCCAACCCTTTAACCCCAATTAGCTTCCCCTCGTCATCGTTTCTCTCCAAACAATGGCAATTGCAGAAATCGGTAAATTCAATGCTAAATGATTCTCCTATCAAACTCAACAAAAAATAGCAAATATCAAACACTCAGCAACTCTTTCACTGATGAAATCACAAGATGTGGGATCTAGATCTACAGATCTAGATCGACAAAGATTAGAGAGGGAGTCGAGATAAACAGGGATGAGGATCTCAGTAGCGAGATCTGAGAGAAACGACGAGCTCATAGTTCAACAGAGTAGAAAGAAGAGAGAGAATCAAGGAACCCTAGATTGTGCGGCGGCGGCGGAGGACTCCGATGGCTAGTGCGGCGGCGGCGGCGGAGGACTCCGATGGCTAGTGCGGCAGCGGGCCGGCGGTGGAGGAGTACGGGAGAAAAGAAGTACAAAGAGAAAGCACATAGCAGACATGGATCGTTAAGAGAAGAAAGGAGAGGAGAGAGTAGGTAAAACCCTAGGTTTTTATTTGAACGGTAAATAGGATTTTGGGGTATATTTTCTTATTGGAAAATATAAAAAAGCCTACTTAGTATCTTTATTTTTTAATAAAGCCTACTTACCAAATTTGCCCATAATCGTTCACGATTATATATATATATACTTACTAATCAAAATCAATCGATTCCGCTAATGAGATTTTAGAAAAACAATATAATTATAAATACCGTTAACGAGATTAAAACAAAGGTATACAACTTTAAAAGTTATATAAATATATATATATATAAATATATATATATATAAATATATATATATATATATATATATATATATATATATATATATATATATATATATATGCACACGCATTACTTACTAATCAAAATCAATCGATTCCGCTAACGAGATTTTAGTAAAAATGACACAATTATCGATACCGTTAACGAGATTAAAAAAAAGGTATACAACTTTATAAGTTATATATATATATATATATATATATATATATATATATATATATATATATATATATATATAACTTATAAAGTTGTATACCTTTTTTTTAATCTCGTTAACGGTATCGATAATTGTGTCATTTTTACTAAAATCTCGTTAGCGGAATCGATTGATTTTGATTAGTAAGTAATGCGTGTGCATATATATATATATATATATATATATATATATATATATATATATATATATATATATATATATATATATATATATATATATATATATGCACACGCATTACTTACTAATCAAAATCAATCGATTCCGCTAACGAGATTTTAGTAAAAATGACACAATTATCGATACCGTTAACGAGATTAAAAAAAAGGTATACAACTTTATAAGTTATATATATATATATATATATATATATATATATATATATATATATATATATATATATATATATATATTTTTTTTTTAACACCCCGAATTCTCAGAACTCGGGACATTACTGGTTAGGACCTCACAATGGGTCCCGACCTTAGTTTGACAACAATATTACTAGGATCTTGCAACAAGACACAAATAAGAAAAAGCGAAACTCATAAAAATGTATTTCAAAAAGGTTGAATGCATCAAAGTCTAACAACCTAAAGAACTCCACAACGGAAAAGACTAATTGTCTTAACAAAAGGAAAAGAACAACAAAGCAACCCAAACCCCCACCCTAAGGAGTACGGAGACCCGGCTGACCACTACTTCCGGATCACTCAGCTGCCGTTCTAACCTGCGGTAAAAATCTAAAAACACAACAAAACAACCATTAGCTAGTTATCTAAACATTAGGAGAATAATAATAGCACACACACATAAAGTAATAAACACTCATCATGCTTTCAAACAATCCATTTATTATCTTCATTTAAGTCATTCACTCTAATGATACTTATTTTGTGACACGAGGGATTCCCAAACCTCGCCTCCGCCCCCGTGTACCCATCAGGAGTGGATCCGATGCATCTCACCGTGTACCTGTATGGTCTGGGTATAGAGAACCTTCCAATCTCCTGGCAAAGCTGGGCAGTGATGTCATGTCCCGTTATACATACACTTGGGCCTTAACACATAATAACGACGATCGTCCTAACAAGTTGTTATTATAACACACATGGTACACACACCACTATTATAACTCAACTAATATCCAGAAACCAGCTAAGTAAGTCGCAAGGACTTACCTGAATCAAAACACAACTCTCAAATTCTCAACTCGGTCCGCAACCGTAGCAACTCCAACGCCTGTCACTCAAGGCACGTGGATCAAAATTACATCCTTAAACTCTTAGAAGTTATAAACTTCTAAGATGTACAGTCTCATGAAGATAGATTACGGAAAAAGGCTCTCTTAAGGTAAAAAGACTATTTTAACCCTGGTCCCGAGACTTCCCAAAAAGTCTATCATTTAGTTCTAATATTCTCCTCTAGGACCTAAGTCCACCATCGAGTTCTCATAGAAAAGTTTAGTAAGGTTTTATAAAAGTTACCCAACATTCTTAGTTTACACAAAAGTCGTCAAGGCTCGACTTTTGGTTCATATACACGGCTTGGATAAGGATATAAAAATCCCGAGATAAAATCCTAGATCCTCTATGATACGTCATATATTCATAAGAGAAAAGATTTATCTAAACTATCTACTCAGAACCCGTACACAAGTTCTAAAGTTGGAGACAACATCCAACGTTTCTATACTTAGTCAATATATTCTCACTGTTAGAAACAACCCAACTGCCCTACTTTGAGATCTTATAACTTCTAATCCGATCGTTAGTCCGTTCTCAAAATTTAACTCAGTAAAGTACATATGTCGGTCCAACATGTATTAAAGTTTCAACTGTTGATGTTTACTTTAAAGTATTCAAACCAAATCTCGAAAACAACACTTACCCCATAATTTCTGGAAACAAGAAAGGCTCCTGCAGGACCTATATTTCAACTCCTACTGGATACCACAGTAAACAAAAAATCTAACCTACTCCTATTAGATTGAGACTCACTAACATACAACATACACCCTCTCTACTCACGTCTCTTGGTTCCTGAAAAAAAACAGAAAAGTCCAACTCCTCCCACAAAATATCACGAGCAATAAGCTGTGGCTGGAGTTACCTGTTTGCAGCGGAGAAATAGGGTTGGAGCTGCTGAGGATTCCGGCAAGGACTCGTGCCTGCGTAGCCAACAGAGGTGCGATTATAGCGGCAGTAACGGAATCCCTCCTTTCAGCGAGGTGTGAGATTGGTCAAGGTCGTAGGGTATGTGCAAGCCTGCGATCCCGACTGGAAGCCTTGCTCTCCTCCGTGGTCTGGGTCGATGGAGATGAGGGTTCAACAGTGTAGAAGGGACAAAAACGACCTAAGAGAAAGGGTATTACATTACCGGCGTTAACATCCTGGAGAGGTGCTCGATGCTGTGGCGGATCTTCTGTCAGGGGCGGCGGGATCCTAGTTGTTCTGCTCCACCAGTGTTGGCGAGAGGGTGCTGGAGTTGCAGCGACGACGCTCCTGTTAATCGTTTGCCGGATGAAAGGGGTAGATTGGTTTACTGGAAATGTAATCGGGATAGGTTAATTAGGGTTTAAATTAGAGGATGATTAATTAGATTAATGAAGGGTATAAGGTAAGGCTGGGCTAGCAACGACCCACTCCAGCAGCTACTCTTTTTTTCCTTGGGCCGGTCCATTGAAAAGGAACAAGAGAAGGTTTTGGGCTGGCTGCAAGAAGAAGAATTGGGCTAAAGCTGATTATGTGTGATGTTAAAGTTGGGCCGGGTGCTAACTAAAATAAGCCTAGTTATTTGGGTCTGCTCCCCAATATAAGAAAAGGGAATGGCTGACTGTATACTCGTTATTGCCCGGAACCGTTAAAAGTACGGAATTATGTACGGAATTATTTACGGAATTATTTAAGTTATCATTTTATGTGAATCAAGGTCACATAAAATGATAGAATTTAATATCGTTTTCTTTTATTTAAAAGAATTAAGGTTGGCGGATTGGAATCCGGTTTGATTCAGTATTAAACGGAGTTTAAAATTTTCAGTTATTACATCAGTGCCCTCTTAAAAGAAGTTTCGTCCCGAAACTTAGAATAATATTCCTAATCACACGACTTTCTTGGTATATCTTGGTATCATTAAAATTTCGTTTTCTACCATGCAACTACTCAATCATGATAATCAGGCACACATGAAAAGAAACACAATCACTCAGTCTAAGGTAAAACATGAAAGTCAAACAACACAGCATCCGAGTGCTAACTCGCCGATATAGAAGTAATATCTATCCTCGCAAAGAACTCAGGGTAACTACGTCTAATACTCTCCTCTATCTCCCAGGTAGCCTCATCGGCTCCTCGTCTAGATCACTGGATTCTTAACATCAGTATCTCCTTAGAACGCAGACGTCTAGTACTGCGCTCTAGGACGGCTACTGGGTACTCCACAAAAGTATAGTCTGGCTCAACTATCAGATCCTCATGACTGATGACGTGTCTAGGATCCGGTAGGTACTCTCTTCATGGTTTGGTTTTCTAAACTTACTTCCAGCTCTTTTGGAAGTTCCCGACTATCGATTCTGAAATAATGATCTTAAACTTTTGTCGGCACTTTACTGAGTGCATAATGCTCTTTGTAATACATACCGCTTGGCTGCGGTTTCCTCAATGTGACCTAATCGGATCGTTCCTTAATTAATGGGTTTCACCTACTTCTTGTCAAGCTTTGAAATTTATATAACTCAAAACAAATCACACACCCAAGTGGACATTTTCATATAGATCTCTAATTTCTTAACTTGAAATCATAGTTGACCTAACATTGATTTTCTTCATTTGTGGGTTATGTGCCTACCGCTTCTGTTGTAACACCCATTAGGCACAATGGCGTCTTTCTGAGGGTCAACATGATTTACCCAACTCCCGCCTATACTTCCCTCCTACTACTAGCAAGATCCTCTTCAAACAGACCCTTACTCTCTTACTCAACCGTAGTTTGTTCTTAACCAACCAGAAAGCAACTTCTAACCCGATTCTCTCCATATCCTTAGATCATCCTAGAAGGTTATTGTTGCCTACTTGGGGAATCCTCCAAGGCATCGATAAGGTTACCTCTTAAATCCACAGTCATCAATGTCTCTTCTTGACGGTACCTACTCGTCAAAACCAACACTTACACGTCCTCAGCTGATGTCGGTCAGTTTATATTTGACTTATCTCAATATCCCGGACTTACTCTTCTCATACCTATACTGGCGGTAAATTCTTGGTGAGCATCATCTGCCCGATTAATCCTTTCATGCTTCGCTAATTCGTTTTATCTTCCACACTTCTATTTCCATAGGCTAACTCTACTTCTCGAGCCCAACTGGGTCATTCATCTTGACATAAATAGTCATTCCAAGTCTTCAACGATGGCTGGTAAGTGTCTTTGTAGTTCTGGTGACTTTAATTATCATCCCCCTGGCAGTCTCCTTGCATGGACCATCGGTGTTGATGAATTAGGTCCCGTGGTAATTGGGGTTACCTCGGACTTTCGACTCCACTAAGGCCGTTCTCATATATACATTCTTTCGCCGGTGTTACCGGCAATATTGCCTTCATGAAACTCCGTTGATTCTGCTACAAGGTTTCAACTCTTTGATACCGGCATTTTGATTTCTTTCAATTTCCTATATCTTTGAGGAGGTCAAAACCTCTCCACACTTGTAAAGTCTACATTTTGCTTCTACACTCCATGGTAGGTATCCCTTTCCTGCACCTTAGACTCTCGTATCCGGGTCGACATTTTATCTCCCTTGATCTCTCAAGCTTGTCTTGTGAATTCTTCTACTAGGTGACTCATCTTATACATTTTTCTTCTCTACATCGGTCTCTAACTATCTATTGATCATTACTACCCATTCTGTGTTGGAACTTCAGTTACTTTGTACTCTTGCATAGATTTCTTAAGGACATCCTCATCTCAAGACTTCATTTAAAATTTAGCACGACCCGCAATTTTGATACATGACTTTCCTTCTCACTGGTTAAGTTATACGCTTGGTTTACACTAAATCCATCATAGTGTCATCAGTCCATTAGTATGATTTTTATTAAACATCTAATGGTACCATTTGTATACAACACATTAGGTGCATATGATTTTCCCACCAATCAAATTTCTCGCATCGCATTTATTATGTCTTCCTTATACTCATGTCGCTTTACCTTCTTTAAATCTTTACACCCCGTAAGATAGTTAAATCCATTTGAGTTTTCTCGTACACGCTTTATGGACCACGTTGGTTGGTCTTATTACTTTCATCAACTCTTATGTCATCGGTCCAGCCTGAATTTTCATTGAAGTATCTTCATTTCTCATTAAGCTTTTATATAAACACCTTTCGGTAATCATCTTATTGGGGTAATACCGGGTCCATATAACAACCTTTGGTCATTCAACTTTACTCCTTCATATGTCTGTTCTAGCCAGCATGTAGATTCCATCTGCAATCACCTCACAACTCGACCACACATTTCACCAAGGCTTTAAATGCTACTCTCTATGTTTGTGCCGCCTCTACAATTCCAATTATTTTGTGTCACCTCTTTACTCACAAGGGTTTCCCTTGTCAATCTAGACAATTTGACCCCACTTTTTCTCGGAGGAGCACCATCAATCCTACTTGTGTAGAATGCTAAGACATAGGATATGTTCACAATCATTAACTTCTTCTTAGTCTTCTAGTTTTTCTTACAGGGATCCATTCATACGAACCTTGATCTGTATATTTTCTTAATCAGTAGTAAGTAACTACTGAAAACAATTCTCTTTACACCATTACTATTATCAATGGTCATTACCGACCGTCCAAAGCTTCTCTTTAATTTCTTTATTAGAGTTATTATATTGGACTCATTCAATTTTACCATCAAGGCTACTAGTACTTGTATTGATTTAACTTCACCTTTTTCGTCGTTGATCTCTGGAAGAAATTCACCAAATATCGTTAAATTTCCTTTATAACCTTGTAGTTATTCTTCTTATCTGTCAACCAACCATCGCTAGTTAGCCAGCACGTGTAAATTCTTTGTTGTTACCAATTAGTCTATAGTTGACCTTCTATAAGATCGTAGACTTACTTTTCTTCTATCTCTTTTGAGGTTTGATATGCGAGGTGAAAATAATTCTCTTCTATTTATACTCCTTTAGCTCATTCTACAAATCACACTCTTATAAGAGGACTATACTCTTACGAGTCTAGTTGTATTTTCGTATTCCGTCGACGGCTTATCAATTCTTCTACGGTAACTTGCAGGCGCTTCTCTATGATTCTTTTTACCTGAGTTAGTGTCCACTTGCGGTTTTCTGTTATGACCCGCTCGTTTTATTAACTTAGATCCCTTCGTGAGTGGGAAGTTATTTGAGACCCTCTTTTTCACCAAGACCATTCTCCTACACCTTTCTTCTTTGGGGTGTTGCTTGTACTTCCGCTTTTATAGAAGTCCGGTCTTTGTTGTATCCCGATCCTTGTTGTAATTCTTGTGTATTCTAGAAGGTCACACCACTTCCATGTTGGTGTAATCCGCCTTCCACTTTCTAGCAACCTGTAAGCTTCCCTTTTTCGGCTCTTTTATTCTTCGTGTTTGGGTGGACAATGTATCTCATCTTGACTCCTACGCTTATGATTGTCTCGGTTTCCCATCGTGATTGTGGTGGCAAGTAAATTTTCGAGAGTGATCATCTTCCGCTCTGCTTCTAGCCTCAAACTTTCACCTTCCGATCCGTCAGTAAGTTGAGATTCAATGCCTCTTGTCTGGATCGCTACTATATTTCACTTTGACTTTCATGCCCATGTACGTTTCAGAAGGTATCCATTTTGTTTGTAACATTGCTTTACACCACACTTGAAAGAACCTATGGGTTTTCTTTTCCCAACTGTATATTTGCCGGTCATCCAACGCTTTTCCGGAATTATTCTCATGTATATTCTTCATTTGATCCTATTGAGTTGACTCGGGATTCTCTTCTTATCATCGTGGTTGGTGTTGTCTTTTAGGCTTCACTTTTCCGTCTCGACGTTCCTCAACAAGCTCAAAGGAGTTGTCCGCCATTAGTCTATCCTAATGCTCATAAGCTGAGCGCACTTATCCTTACGTTGAAACCCTTGAATTATACTTAGGTGTGTCATCTAAATGAGGATCTCATACTATTATCTCCGTTAAGGGTATACTATAACTATAAATTTTACTGATCTTCGGTATATGCTTATCTACATCACCTATCATTATAATCAAGCTAATAAGTCCAAAGAGAGTAACAACCTAAAGTCCATACTAAGCATATTGAGATCCGCGGTAGTAGTGGTGGTCAGCCGTACTTTCTATTCCCAACCAGACTATGCATGCATTTGAAAACCAAAAGTCCTTTTTAAAACTCAGATCCCTTTTTGGGTTCCGCTTAATTACTTATTCGGTCTTTCAGAAGATTTCAAGTGTCATTGTTGCCAACCTGGCTCTAATACCATGTTGTAACACCCCAAATTCTCAGAACTCAGGACATTACTGTTTAGGACCTCACAATGGGTCCCGACCTTAGTTTGACAACAATATTACTAGGATCTTGCAACAAGACACAAATAAGAAAAACCGAAACTCATAAAAATGTATTTCAAGAAGGATGAATGCATCAAAGTCTAACAGCCTAAAGAACTCCACAACGGAAAAGACTAACTGTCTTAACAAAAGGAAAAGAACAACAAAGCAACCCAAACCCCCACCCTAAGGAGTAAGGAGACTCGGCTGACCACTACTTCCGGATCACTCAGCTGCCGTTCTAACCTGCGGTAAAAATCTAAAAACACAACAAAACAACCATTAGCTAGTTATCTAAACATTAGGAGAATAATAATAGCACAAACACATAAAGTAATAAACACTCATCATGCTTTCAAACAATCCATTTATTATCTTCATTTAAGTCATTCACTCTAATGATACTTATTTTGTGACACGAGGGATTCCCAAACCTCGCCTCCGCCCCCGTGTACCCATCAGGAGTGGATCCGATGCATCTCACCGTGTACCTGTATGGTCTGGGAATAGAGAACCTTCCAGTCTCCTGGCAGAGCTGGGCAGTGATGTCACGTCCCGTTATACATACACTTGGGCCTTAACACATAATAACGATGATTGTCCTAACAAGTTGTTATTATAACACACATGGTACACACACCACTATTATCACTCAACTAATATCCAGAAACCAGCTAAGTAAGTTGCAAGGACTTACCTGAATCAAAACACAACTCTCAAATTCTCAACTCGGTCCGCAACCGTAGCAACTCCAACGCCTGTCACACAAGGCACGTGGATCAAAATTACATCCTTAAACTCTTAGAAGTTATAAACTTCTAAGATGTACAGTCTCATGAAGAGAGATTACGGAAAAAGGCTCTCTTAAGGTAAAAAGACTATTTTACCCCTGGTCCCGAGACTTCCCAAAAAGTCTATCATTTAGTTCTAATATTCTCCTTTAGGACCTAAGTCCACCATCGAGTTCTCATAGAAAAGTTTAGTAAGGTTTTATAAAAGTTACCCAACATTCTTAGTTTACACAAAAGTCGTCAAGGCTCGACTTTTGGTTCATATACACGGCTTGGATAAGGATATAAAAATCCTGAGATAAAATCCTAGATCCTCTATGATATGTCATATATTCGTAAGAGAAAAGATTTATCTAAACTATCTACTCAGAACCCGTACACAAGTTCTAAAGTTGGAGACAACATCCAACGTTTCTATACTTAGTCAATATATTCTCACTGTTAGAAACAACCCAACTGCCCTACTTTGAGATCTTATAACTTCTAATCCGATCGTTAGTCCGTTCTCAAAATTTAACTCAGTAAAGTACATATGTCGGTCCAACATGTATTAAAGTTTCAACGGTTGATGTTTACTTTAAAGTATTCAAACCAAATCTCGAAAACAGCACTTACCCCATAATTTCTGGAAACAAGAAAGACTCCTGCAGGACCTATATTTCAACTCCTACTGGATACCACAATAAACAAAAAATCTAACCTACTCCTATTAGATTTAGACTCACTAACATACATCATACACCCTCTCTACTCACGTCTCTTGGTTCCTGAAAAAAACAGAAAAGTCCAACTCCTCCCACAAAATATCACGAGCAATAAGCTGTGGCTGGAGTTACCTGTTTGCAGCGGAGAAATAGGGCTGGAGCTGCTGAGGATTCCGGCAAGGACTCGTGCCTGCGTAGCCAACAAAGGTGAGATTATAGCGGCATAGCGGAATCCCTCCTTTCAGCGAGGTGTGAGATTGGTCAAGGTCGTAGGGTATGTGCAAGCCTGCGATCCCGACTGGAAGCCTTGCTCTCCTCCGTGGCCTGGGTCGATGGAGATGAGGGTTCAGCAGTGTAGAAGGGACAGAAACGACCTGAGAGAAAGGGTATTAGATTACCGGCGTTAACATCCTGGAGAGGTGCTCGATGTTGTGGCGGCTCTCTTGTCAGGGGCGGCGGGATCCTGGTTGTTCTGCTCCACCAGTGTTGGCGAGAGGGTGCCGGAGTTGCAGCGACGACGCTCCTGTTAATCGTTTGCCGGATGAAAGGGGTAGATTTGTTTACTGGAAATGTAATCGGGATAGGTTAATTAGGGTTTAAATTAGAGGATGATTAATTAGGTTAATGAAGGGTATAAGGTAAGGCTGGGCTAGCAACGACCCACTCCAGCAACTGCTCTTCTTTTCCTTGGGCCGGTCCATTGAAAAGGAACAAGAGAAGGTTTTGGGCTGGCTGCAAGAAGAAGAATTGGGCTAAAGCTGATTATGTGTGAGGTTAAAGTTGGGCCGGCTGCTAACTAAAATAAGCCTAGTTATTTGGGCCTGCTCCCCAATATAAGAAAAGGGAATGGCTGACTGTATACTCGTTATTGCCCGGAACCGTTTAAAGTACGGAATTATTTACGGAATTATTTAAGTTATCATTTTATGTGAATCAAGGTCACATAAAATGATAGAATTTAATATCGTTTTCTTTTATTTAAAAGAATTAAGGTTGGCGGATCGGAATCCGGTTTGATTCAGTATTAAACGGAGTTTAAAATTTTCAGTTATTACATATATATATATATATATATATATATATATATATATATATATATATATATGCACACACATTACTTACTAATCAAAACCAATCGATCCGCTAACGATATTTTAGAAAAACTATACAATTATCGATTCCATTAACGAAATTGAAAAAAGGTATACAACTTTAAAAGTTATTATTATTATTATTATTATTATTATTATTATTATTATTTTATATATATACGCACTACTTAATTAATCAAAACCGATCGATTTCTCTAACGAAATTTGAAAACAACGATACGATTATCGATTTTATTAACGAAATAAAAATAAAACTAAATCAATTCATAAATAAAAGCTATCATACAATCATCATTAGATTTCAAAAATTAATGATAATGACACAATCATCACATCATTACGATCATCACATCATTACTTGACAATTTTCAATTGAATTTGACAATTTAGGGGTGTGAATAGCAAGACTCTTAAAAAATCAGAAACTGCCTAATTAGGTAATAAATAAAGATAAACAGGAGAGAGAAAGATTATGATTTATTGAGTATCTTTAATTATGTTTTTAGTAAATCTTTTTATGAAAATACGGAGGGGCCTAGTTTGTCAACATATAAACAAAATGACCTATTTTATACACCTTGATACATAAATTGCCTACTTAGCCAACTCATCCTTATCCAATTGAGATGTCACAAATTCGCAACCAGCCCATACCTTGTTTTGGTTTTTGCTTTTACTAAAATTGAAGTATAAATGATTTTTATAAAAGTCTATTTTGGTCATTTAACACGTAATTCATCCCATTCATTACCATTTTAAACGAACATAAAAACAAAATAATTTTTTCATTCCATTATGTTTTATTCACATTTTCCAGTTTCATTATACCAAACAAAACTTATGGCAGTAATTTAATTTTTTAAAAGATTTTAATATTCTTTCTAACAAAACTACCAAGTAAAGACCAAGTGATTTATTAAAGATTATATTTGTAAAACTTTTTTATTTTTTATAAAATTCATTTTACTTAAATTACAAATAAATAGTTTTTTTTTCATATTGTAAGATAAGGAATTATGTTGGTTTAACATATGGAGCGTCACTGAACATCTATCAACCTAGGTCATCCTTACGGATGAGATCTTTCGGCTCTCGAGTGGGAGATGACGTGAGCGAGGGATAGTCATGTCCTATATCTACAAGCTTATCAGTGACATCGTTGACTAAACTAGCGATAATGTTAGTAATATCCAAAATAAAAAAAAGATCAAGCTCTCGTAGGGGTTTCCAAATATTTTTTATTATATCGGTCATTAATGTTTATCACCTTCAATTTCAATTTTGTTAATATTCAACTCACATGCTTTAAGCAAACCTTCCCGCAACGTACATGTTTCAACATGGAGGATTGATATGTTTTCACATTATCCATAGACAAGGGTAATGTTCGAAGCAAGTTTAATCTAGTGAATTTTAGTAGTTTTTCTATCATTCTTTGAAGTATTTGTAAGATCCTAGTTTTTTCCTTCACCGTCCCTGTAACACCCCAAATTCTCAGAACTCGGGACATTACTGGTTAGGACCTCACAATGGGTCCCGACCTCAGTTTGACAACAACATTACTAGGATCTTGCAACAAGACACAAATAAAGAAACCGAAATTCATAAAATAGTATTTTTAGGGTAATGAATGCAACACTGTCTAGCTGCCTAAAGTACTTAAACAAAAGAAGCGAACAACTGTCTTAACCAAAAGAAAGAAAAGACAAACACAACTCCCAACCCCCACTCTAAGGAGTACGGAGACCCGGCTGACCACTACTTCCAGTTCACTCAGCTGCTGGTCTAACCTGCGGTAAATCTAAAACACAACAAGAGGAACCGTTAGCTAGTTATCTAAATATTTGCAGAATAATAGCAGCACAAACACACACATAAAAATATAAACACCCATCATGCTTTCAAACAAGTCCGTTTTATTATCTTGAGTTAAGTTACTCTTTCACGCTAATGATGCTTATTTTGTGACACGAGGGATTCCCAAACCTCGCCTCCGCCCCCGTGTAACCATCAGGAATGGATCCGATGCATCTCACCTTGTACCTGCCTGGTCTGGGTATAGAGAACCTCCCAGTCTCCTGTCAGAGCTAGGCAGTGATGTCACGGCACGTTATACATACACTTGGGCCTTAAACATAATAACAACGGCCGTCCTAGCAAGTTATTATTATTATTAAAACACGCACGTAGCACACACAACCACTATCACTCAACTAACATCCAGAAACTGGCTAAGTAAGTCGCAAGGACTTACCTGAGTCAAATACTCTCTAACACTTCTCAAACAGTCCGTACTCGTGGTAACTCAAGCGCTTGTCAATTAAGGCATGTGTATCAAAATCACATCTCGATGTCCAACCTCATGCGAAGGGATTACGGAAAGAAAGATTCTCTTACGGTAAAAGATCGTTTTATCCTTAGTGTTAACATTCTCAAAGTTATTCTTGAAATCTAATAATTTCCTTTAGAACTTGTTTTCCATAATTTGTTTCCTTTGATAGTTCCAAAAAGTTATAAGTTACACTCGAAGCCACTCTTCAAAGAACAAAACTCCTCCTCTTCTCCGATTACTACTTTACTCTCCTACATGTATGTATACGTAAGTACATACTCTAACATTTCCTTCCATTCGTATAAATCTGTAACTAAACGGTATTATGTATAGCTACCTAATTACACATCCATACCCACACCGCACTAACCCTTCCTACTCAACTTGTCCATCTCTACAAATTCATTATATGTTTACTGTAAATTTAACCTTACTATCTCCACATCAAAAGTATACACTTATCACTATTGTACCTATAAATCTATATATATGTATATATATATATATATATATATATATATATATACATATATATATATATATGTGTACGTATAAGTAGAATTATGAATGGTCTTTATAAGAATATATTAGTGGATATGTTTACAAAGTAATGGTGGGTAGATTTGAGTTGTTGTAGTGTAGGTTCCGTATCCCTGCAGTGTGCATATATATATATATATATATATATATATATATATATATAAGAGCTTTTCGAATTATTGGGAAAACAACAATCCTAAAGATTCAAGTATCCAGCTGTGGCAATCGATTCAAGATATACTAATGATATAAGGACAGAGTTAAGATATACAAAGATATGCTAATGTAAGGTAATCGTACGGTGAAGTTCCAAAAACCTTATATGACTCACCTACAAGACACTCTCTATACAGGTTGTTGAGGCTTCAATATAGAAAAGGTTCTAAAGGCAAGAATTAATATCAAATACCCAAACTTATAATCCAAGGATCAAGACTAACTAAATCGATTAAGGTTGTGACACTCACAATCGAGGTAGAGGTTGTTGAGGCTTCACTACCACCTAGAAAAGGCAAGCCAAGACTAAGTTAAATCAAATCTTTAACTTTGGATTAAAGTAAAAGCAAGTTCGTAAACTTAAGGGAAATCACGGTTAGTTCTTGAGGTTCCACGGTCGTGGACTCAAGAACAGGCCGTAATTTAGGGTTCGTCGGCGATTCTTTCTAACTCTCAGGGTCCAATCTGTTTACGATCGATCTATCATCATCTAAGCCACAACTATCAACCCTTCACCTTAGAATCGTTAAGGGTTTTTAGCCAACAACAGTCATATTGATATCAAATTCAAGAATTAAAAGATTGAAAGATGAAAACTTCCGAAAACCTTGAATAACCCTCAAATCAATTTCAAAGTCACAATCAAGAACAATAATCGTCACTAGATTCGGAATAACTCAAACAAACACAAATCTTAGATAAGAAGGAAGAACGGGATGTCAATCCGTCTTCTAAATCAAACCTAAACAAGAAGAGGAATCTTCTTGCGAACAATCTTCCGAATCTTCGATCTTCCGTCAATCCAGAAATCACAATAGCGCTGCGCCAAAATCTCTCAAACACAACTTCCACCAAAAGCGAAATTAGGGCAATTCCAAGCGCAAGTGTAAGATGCGTCTATGCGTAAGCGAAGGTGATGGAATCTCTCTTCGTCCGTCCTTTTATAGTGTAAGATAAACTTTCGGCCCGGCCCAATCCTTTAAAAGATCGTGGCTTAAAGTGTGGCGAAAAAGATCGCCAAGATCACGGTCGTGGAACCATCCACGACCGTAATTTAGAGCGTGGAAATCAACACGGTTTGAACCATCTTCTCCACGGCCGTAGAAGTTACTGGAATGAACCACGCTTCCCTTGCATGGTTCCACGGCCATGGACTTGAACGTGGAAAGTAGTACGGCCGTATTTTAGAGCGTGGTTTAGGGCAAGAACGTGATTCTTCCCTAGCCTCGTGCATTCTTCAAGTTGACACTCCTTTTGCTCCTAAGAAAGCCCTCAATCCATGGATATGTCAATCAACTTCATCCTTGCTCAATTCCGTTCGGAAATGGCGCTCAATCACCTATAATCAACATAAAGCTTGTGTAGATCTCTATATCGACATTATAGATAAAATAGCTCACATATGCATCAATGCTCAATCAATGACTATCAATATGGATCAAATACACTTAGAAAACGTGCCTAAAATATCACAATATTTCATGCTAACAAATAACCCCATACTTGCCACTTGCTTGTCCCTAAGCAAGGTCTTTCAAAAGCTTTAAAACAAGAGTTAGGATGAAATATGTGTACCTTCTCAAAGCAATACTTCTTTTGGTTGAAGGTGCCTTCTAAACAATAGATCATTCTCAAATCTTGCTTCAATCGTTTATAGGACTTTCATACACTTAATCAAAGAGTAAAGAGTAAAGAAAGCTCATGAATCAAATAAACTTCTATACAAGCATCATAACCTTCAAACATTATCAAAATCAATCATAAGAAACTTAAATTAAAACCCCAAGCCATATAACATTCTTTTGATCTTAAGGACTTCCAAAGAAAAAGGTCTAGAATGTGGAAAGGGAAGGAAACTTTAAGGAACGTGGTGCATGAATCCGGGAAAGTGGACAACTACTCTTTTCTTCTTCTCTTGCGGTTTCCGCAACACTTTCAACTTAGAGCTTCGCTCTTTTCCTTTCATTTTTCGACTTTACTTTTGGAGTTATGGATAGAGGTGCACAAAAACCGAAGCCTAGGAGATTGACGTTTCTCAATTTTTATGAGATGCCTCAAACCCTTAGCGCACATACCATAATCCGCTAGGAATATCGCTCAATCCGACTTTGACAAGACACAAACACCCGGCTATGTGAATGGTGCCGAGTTACTCATCGTCATGATTGACTTCCCCAAACCTACAATTTCTTTCTATTCTTTTGATTGCAAATAATTGCTTTCATGGCCCTCCCACATCAAACATGCCTTTTTTCATTTACTTCTCCAAATTCCCGGATAGGTAAAGGAGGTCAATATTTCAATGAGGAGCTAAATGATCAAAGAAAGAAGAAAGAAAAATCGAATTGCCTTAATCATCTCAACAAGAAGTATAAGAACTTATAGTGTGATTTCAACTTCAATTCCTCAACATGATTTAAGTAACATTCATCATATTATGAAACTTGCAAAAGAGGTATAATCAACTCATTCAATTTCTTTTCAATTCACTATTTGTTTAAGCATGCAATTGTCATCAAAACTCAATTCACAAGTGGTATTATCATAGAATTCATCTCAATTCCTTATAAGCACAAAATTTTCAAAATTTTCCAATTTTTATGGGTTTTTCAAACTCTTTTTCATGCAATGCAATAATGAAACGTGCAACAATATAATGAACATGCAAGATAGTCTCGATAGAAGCAAACATAGTGAGTAAGAGTTATTACAAACTTTTAGTCACACCCCACCCCATACTTGGAACAAACATTGTCCCTAATGTTCAAATAAAAGAAAGAAAAGAAGAAAAAGAAAGAAAAGAAAAACAAACTCACAAAATGGCGGTGGAGCGGCTAAAACTGTCGGTCATGCAAATCATCATCACTACGGCGCTGGTGGAGGCGGGAATGGAGAGAAGCTGGAGTCGTAGTGCCGCCCAAACTGCTGGCGGTAGACGTCCCTCATCATATGATCGAGATCATCCATGCGTCCGTCTCTAGAATCGGCTCGAATCTCCAATGCTCTCACTCTCTCTAAAAGACCAGTAGCCCAATCCGGCATCTGCTCATACCATCCCGGAGCCTGACTGTACCATCCTGACGCGTCTGCTGGTGCTGATGGCTGCTGTGCGGACCATGGAGGTGGAGCTCCATACCATGCAGGAGGCGTATCCATCCAAGTGGGTCTCTCACTCACGCTGGCGCGGCGAGAGGATGAACCTGAAGCTCTGGATGGGCGTGGAGAACGTCTAGGCACATCAGGGGCCGCATCCGGCTGATCCGGAAACGTGCCAAACTCCTGCTCTGCTCCTCCTCCACCCTCATACTGATCTCTCATCTCCTCCTCCTCAACTACGGGCGGTGGTGGGACATACGGAGGAGCTGCAATCCTGTTCGCATGCATAGCAGTGAACGTCTCCTTCCAATTATAGCGTCCAGCCATAATGGAGTACTCTTGTTGCCACTCAATACCCCTACCCGTCCTGCTCTCCCAAGGCATGGCCGCATAAGGCGGACCTCTATGTGTGGGGAAGATGAGACCTCTAGTCATGAAGGTCTGAAGTCCTAAGGGTACGGCTGGTATGCGGGTACATGCAGAAAAATCAACTCCCAACATCCTAACAAGATGGGTAACTATCCCACCATATCCAATGTTGCCCTTCCTCTTGTTCTTAAGTTTGCTCATGGTAGCAGCTAAGAGGGTGGCACAGTCAGCTCGGCGCCCATACAGCATGGAATATAACAGAAAGAGCTCATCCGTCTTGATCTTTTGAGGTGTCTCCGTCCTAGGGAAGAGACACTCCGAAAGAACACGGTAAGCAATCTTCAAGGCTAAGTGATACATCAACTTAGCCTTGGTGTCAGCTGGTTGCCAGCGGTCCTCGCTGGCGTAAATCATAGCTACCTCCTCCCAAAAATCTTTGGCGTAAACGCCACTAGAAAAACGACCATTGAAGGTCTCTTGGAACCCAAAGAAGGCTCCGAACTCACGGATGGTAAAATCATAGTTTCTTTCTATAAGACGGAAAAAAACGGTCCTATCCACATGGCTGTGCTCGAAAGATGTCACAACCTCTCTCGTAATCTCCTCATAAGCGTCTTCTCGGATAGCCGAGAAGACAACTAGTCCGGCTCTATCCAAGAGCCAAGTAAGGTCATCTATGATGTTAAGAGGAGCTAGATCCTCTAACAATAGGTACCTAGGTCCAATCACAACCCTCGCATGGAACCTCTCAAGTGCATCGAGGTGATCCTCATGAATAGTCGGTACTCTAGGGCTAGGAGGTGCGGATGATGAAGGTGATGATGGAGGTGAAGGGGAGGAAGGTGGTGGTGCTCTAGAGGATGAAGAGGAAGAGGGGTTACCCTTCCTCTTTTTGTTCTGCTCATTCTTCTTCTCCTTAATCCTCCCAGAAACTCTCCTCACGAAGTCCATCACTGTTCAAAATCACGGTCTGTTCTTGGTAATTCCACGGCCGTGGAACTGACAGTGACCCTGATTCGTCTCGACTTTTCTCAAAAATCCACAACCAGCACTCAAACTCAGCAATCAGGCAGCCCTAGTCTAATTCCTTCCAATTTCAATCAGTTCTCCTAAAATTTCTAGCAAAAACGAACCCAAATTGACAAAGATCAAGAAGAGGGAAAAAAACCTAGGTTTCGGATTTTAAAATCCGAATTGTGCGTTCCTTGGTGATTTGCCGCTTGATTCGTTGCTTGGATCTCGTTGGTGGTCGAATTTGCTTCAATTTGGAAAGAAGAATCGTTGAAAACGATTAACGAACGAAGATTTGGGAGGAAGGGCGTGGAATCGGCGATTTGGGTCGTGGAATTGGGTATTTGTGGGGTGTTTTTGTGAAGAACATGGTTTATATAGTGACAGGCAAAATTTTGAAAATCACGGTCTTTTGGGGGTTTCCACGGCCGTGGAAATGTACGGAACCGTGGTTTTGGTGATTTTTCAAAGGCTTTTGGAAATTACGGTCACTGTAGTTGTCACGACCGTGGTTTAGGCCGTGGAACTCTCTAAGAAGCGCTTTGTTTAAGGTCCGTAGCCAAACAAAAACGTCTAAACTAAGCTAAACTATGAATCGAAAACAAAAACAAAAATGCAATACCTTGGGTTGCCTCCCAAGAAGCGCTTTGTTTAAGGTCCGTAGCTAGACCAATCTCGCACTTATTCGAGTGCGGTAGGCGCGAACTCTTCAGTTTGGAGTTCCGGCGTATACTTCTTGAGTCGTTGACCGTTCACCTTAAAGCTTCCGCCCGCTTCACCCCATACTTCAACTGCACCATGGGGGAAAATACGCTTAATTAGAAAAGGTCCGGTCCAACGAGATTTAAGCTTACTTGGAAAGAGGCGAAGCCTTGAATTGAAGAGGAGAACTTGATCTCCTTCTTTGAAGTCCTTTGGAATGATATGCTTATCATGCCAATGCTTTGCTCTCTCCTTATAAATCTTGGCGTTTTCATAAGCGTTCAGACGGAGTTCTTCAAGCTCATTAAGGTTCAAGAGACGCTTCTCTCCCGCTTCCTTCATGCTGAAATTCAACCACTTGATAGCCCAAAACGCCTTGTACTCCAACTCTACCGGCAAGTGACAAGACTTCCCATACACAAGGTTGTATGGTGTGGTTCCTATGGGTGTCTTGTATGCAGTCCGGTACGCCCACAATGCGTCATCAAGCTTCAAAGACCAATCCTTCCTAGTCCTTGAAACCGTTTTCTCTAGAATTCCTTTGATCTCCCGATTTGAGATCTCAACTTGTCCACTAGTTTGTGGATGATAAGGGGTAGCGATCTTGTGAGTAACCCCATACTTAGCTAGAAGAGCTTCAAAGCGCCGGGCAATGAAGTGAGAACCTCCATCACTAATGATAGTCCTTGGTGTCCCAAATCGGGGGAAGATGGTTTTGTTAAAGAACTTAACCACAACCATGGCATCATTGGTGGGAGAGGCAATTGCTTCCACCCATCTAGGAACGTAATCCACCGCCAAGAGTATGTATTGGTTTCCACAAGAAGATGGGAATGGTCCCATAAAGTCTACTCCCCAAACATCGAAAATCTCCACTTCTTGGATGTTGTTGAGGGGCATCTCATTCCTCCTAGAGATATTACCTGTTCTTTGACAAGCATCGCAGCAAGAAACAAAGGATTACACATCTCTAAATAAAGTAGGCCAAAAGAATCCAGATTGCAATACCTTTGCGCTAGTCTTGTTCGAACTAGCGTGTCCTCCACAAGGTAGTGAATGACAATGGCGGATGACACTTTGCATCTCATCTTCCGGCACACATCGCCGAATGATGCCATCCGGACCTCTCTTAAAGAGGAGAAGTTCATTCCAAAAGTATTCCCGGACATCCTTAAAGAACTTCTTTCTTTGTGCGTAGGATAATCCGGGCGGTATCTCCTGACAAACCAAATAGTTAACAAAATCAGCAAACCATGGTTCTTTACCTTTGGAGATCACATCGATGCACTCCTCAATAATGTGTAGGTGTTCGTCCGGGAAGGAGTCATCGATGGGTGAATGGTCGTCCTCTAGATGTGTTAGGCGACTCAAATGATCCGCAACAGAATTTTCCGAACCCTTCTTGTCGCGGATCTCTAGATCGAATTTTTGTAGGAGAAGAATCCATCTAATTAGCCTTGGCTTCGCGTCTTTCTTCGCAAGGAGGTACCGAATCGCAACATGATCCGTGTAGACAATCACCTTTGCACCTACAAGATAAGAGCGAAACTTGTCAATAGCATAAACAATGGCGAGAAATTCCTTTTCGGTAGTGGCGTAATTTAGCTGCGCTTCATCTAGCGTCTTGCTAGCATAGTATATGGCATGGGTTTGCCCTTCCTTTCGTTGTCCAAGAACAGCTCCTATAGCTACGTCACTAGCATCGCACATAACCTCAAAGGGAAGAGTCCAATCCGGAGGTTGGATAATAGGTGCTGAAATTAGAGCTTGCCGAATTGTGTTAAACACATCCAAACATTCCTGCGAAAACTCAAAAACTGCATCCTTGATCAATAGATTAGTGAGCGGTTTTGATATTTTAGAGAAGTCTTTAATGAAACGTCTATAAAATCCAGCATGTCCTAGGAAACTTCTTATCCCTTTCACCGAAGTTGGGGGAGGAAGCTTCTCTATAGTCTCTATTTTCGCCTTATCCACCTCAATCCCTCTATTAGAGATTAAGTGTCCTAAAACAATTCCTTCCTTAACCATGAATTGACACTTCTCCCAATTAAGAACTAGGTTAGTGTCTTCACACCTTTGTAAAACAAGAGCAAGGTTAGAAAGACAATTGTGAAAAGAGGAACCGTATACGGAGAAGTCATCCATGAAGACTTCCATGATTTCCTCAATGTATTCGGAGAAGATGGCCATCATGCACCTTTGAAAGGTGGCTGGGGCGTTGCAAAGCCCGAACGGCATTCTCCTATAAGCGAACGTACCCCACGGGCACGTGAATGTGGTCTTCTCCTGATCGTCCGGGTGTATCGGAATCTGAAAGAAACCACTATAACCGTCAAGGTAGCAAAAATATGAATGTTGTGCTAACCTTTCAAGCATTTGATCAATGAATGGCAATGGGAAGTGATCCTTCCTCGTTGCATTGTTAAGCTTGCGGTAGTCTATGCACATCCGCCATTCCTCCCTTGTTGGTGATGACCGTCATTCCTCCCTTCTTCGGAACTACTTGAACCGGACTCACCCACTTACTATCGGAGATAGGATAGATGATACCTGCATCAAGAAGTTTAAGAATTTCCTTCTTGACAACCTCCTTCATGGTCGGGTTCAACCGCCTTTGAGGTTGTCTTGAAGTCCTAAAGTCCTCTTCCATTAGTATTTTATGCATGCATAGGAAAGGTTTGATTCGTACTAAGTCCTCAATAGTATATCCTAAAGCTTTTCTATGTTTCCTAAGGACAACCATGAGCTCATTATGTTCATCTATGCTTAGATCGGAACTAACGATAACCGGAAAGGTAGAATTAGATCCTAGAAAAGCGTACCTTAGATGAGTAGGAAGTGGCTTTAGTTCCATTGCTTTCGGAGCTTCCAATGGCTCTTGTGGAGCTTCCGATTTTTCCTTAGAAGTGTCTAAGGAAGTAGAAGGTGTGGGAGAAGAATCAAAGGAAGTCGAAGAAGAGGTACGTTCACCCTCTTCCACGGCCAGAATCACGGTTTCTCTGTGTTCTCCACGGCCGTGGTTTAGGGCGTGGAAAGGAAATACGGTTGCTCTGTTTCCTCCACGACCGTATAACTCTCTAGAGTGGGACACGGTTTTGTTGGTGAAATCCACGGCCGTGGAATATAGTGTATGGCCGTGGATTCTCACGTTTTCTGCCTCGTCGTGGAGCATCTCAAATTCCACTTCACCCACTTCTTCTTGTGCCTCTAAGGCTTCAATTGCCTCATTGCACTCCTCTTCTTCCCCTACATTCGTTAGACTCATAGTAATAACCTTTTGTAAAGGATCGTTGAAGAGAATATAACTTACCTCCTCCCTAGACAACCCTCCTTCATCTTGGATATTGAATATATCCTCATCAAAGATGGGTTCCTTCATTAGAGTGGAAAGAACGAACTCTACTTTCTCTTCTCCTATATCAAAAGCGAGTCTACCATTCTTGCAATCGACTATGCAGCCGGAAGTTGCAAGAAACGGTCTTCCGAGTATGATCGGGACTGGACTATCTGCAGGAATGTCAAGCACAACAAAATCAATGGGAACAAAGAATTTACCTAGCTTGACCGGGACGTCTTCTACAATACCGACGGGGCGAGTAATGGATCGATCTGCCATGTACAACGTCATCTTCACCGGTTTAGGGTCGCCTAAACCGATCTTCCTACATAATGCAAGTGGTATGATGCTCACACTTGCTCCCAAGTCACATAATGCATCATATGTGACATCTCCCACTCCTATGGGAATGCAAAACGACCCCGGATCCTTTAGTTTTGGAGGCATTTTCTCCTTCATGGTCTTGATGAGATCCGAAGAATCCGAACTCATCTTAACCTCTCCAAAGTCCTCTAACTTTCTCTTGTTAGAGAGGATCTCCTTTAAGAACTTGCCATAAGCCGACATACCTACAATAGCATCAATGAAAGGTATATTAATATGTAGCTTGCTCATGAGTTCTATAAACTTACCAAATTGTTTATCTAGGCGCTCTCGCTCTAGATTGAGGGAATGGTAGGGAAGGTTTGTAAGCCGGAGGAGGAACGTAGACATCTTCCTTCTCCTTCCCCTTCTCTTTGTCTTTCTCGACGGAGACTTCAACAAACTTAGGCTGCGGATCGGTGGTAGTCACTCCGCTCCTAGTTGTGATTGCCATCACCCTTCCCTTAGGGTTGTCCTCCGTCTTTCTTGGAAGTTTCCCTTGATTCCTAGGAACTTCCTCCGCTTGGCTGAACATTTGGTTTTCTAAAACCTTTTGAGCTTTATTAACCTTAAAAATTTGATCATCAACCTTAATAATGCGGTTCTCCAACCCTTGAAGCTTTCCCAAAATCGTTTCTAACATGGGATCATGCTTCTCCTTCCCCGAAGTGCTTCCTCCATTAGATGTTTTCCCCTGGCTTTTCAAAGGAGTAGAGGAAGAGGAAGGTGGAGTTAGTGAATTAGAATTGGAAGGATAAGAGTTACCGGAATTTTGTTGATTGGAGCGCCAATTGTTGTTGTTCGAACCCCTATTGTTGTTCCAATTGTTCCGGTTGTTGTTATTGTCATTCCAATTATTCCGGTTGTTGTTCCGATTATTGTTGTTGTTGCGGTTTGTGTTCTCACCGCCATTATTGTTGTTGCCCAAATAGCCAACATCCTTTCCTTGTTGCTTTGGAAAGTTGGTCTTGATAGCCTCCTTCAACTCTTTGATCTTATTGTTGAGGGAGAAAATTTGATTTTAAGCTTCATGTGTGAGCTTTGCCCCTTGCTCCACACGATTTCCCTCCACTTTCCGGTGGGAATACTCTATGACCCTTGCTTGCTTCTCAATGAAGTCCCAAGCGTCATCTTCTCTCATGTCCATGAATGTACCACATGAGAGGGATTGGAGCTTGAATTGTGTCTCCACATCCAGCCCCTTATAGTAAATCTCCAGCAATGCAAGCTTGGATATGCCATGATGAGGGCAATCCAAAAGCAAATCCTGAAACCTTTCCCAAGATTGAAACAAACTTTCGTTAGATCTCATGGAAAATGCATTAATCTTACCTCTAAGTTCCGCCGTTTTGGATGGCGGAAAGAACTTAGTGAGGAACTCCGCGGAAAGGTCTTCCCATGCGTCTAGTTTCCCATTAGGAAGAGCTTGGTACCAAGATAATACTTTCCCCTTCAAAGAGAAGAAGAAAGGCTTGAGTTTATAGTTGTTGGTAGTTGCGTTCTTCGGCCTCATTGTCTCCATCATACACTCAAAGTTTTGCAAGTGTTGGTGTGGAGATTCAGCGCTTGTTCCACCAAATTGGTTTTGGCGAACAAGAGTAATAACTTGAGGGTTGAAGCTAAACCCTTGTACATCATCAGCATCAAAGTTCACACCTAGACGGCGCGGTTGTTGTGTTGGATCCATCCTTTGGCCAAGAGTTCTTGGCTCATCGTCTACACGTTTGATCCTTGCATTCCTAGGTGGAATACGGCGATTAGCAGCTCCCCGTGGATGGAAAGGATTCACATTGATCGTGGGATCAATTTCCTCTAGTGGTGGCATGGAGAAATCGCTATCATCAGCGGATGAATGACTTCTTCTTCTCGATCTTGATGCCCTTCTTGAGGATTTCTTGCTCCCCTTATTCTTAAGATTGCTTAGTTCTATCCTCATCTGGAACATCATGTCTTTCAGATCATTAACTTGGGATTGATGACGATCCATCTCATCCCGGCGAATATTCTCATTCCATTGGAGTTGAGCTTCTTTCTCCGCTAACTCCGCTTGAAGATCACGTTCGTGTTCTTCAGCCATCTTCTTTTCCTTGCGCTTTTGCCTTAAAGTTCTCTCTAGCTCTTGATCAAGAGGTAAGAGATCTTCGGTGTTCCTAGACCTGCGCATGCACTCAAAGAGATATCAAATAACGAGAGCAAGCTCCCAAGCTTGACAACCGAATTCGGCCTAGACCAAATCCCCGGCAACGGCGCCAAAAACTTGTTCTCCACTTAGCGTGCGTGCAAATAAGCTTTAAATTTATAAAACTAGAATCAAGCAAGCGAACCCGCAGTGTACGGATCGACGTAGTTAAGCAAGAATTCCAGAGTATCGAACACAGGGATTTGGGGGGAACAAATTCAATTATAGGTTATCAAGCAAGTAAATGTAAGAGCTTTTCGAATTATTGGGAAAACAACAATCCTAAAGATCCAAGTATCCAGTTGTGGCAATCGATTCAAGATATACTAATGATATAAGGACAGAGTTAAGATATGCAAAGATATGCTAATGTAAGGTAATCGTACGGTGAAGTTCCAAAAACCTTATATGACTCACCTACAAGACACTCTCTATACAGGTTGTTGAGGCTTCAATATAGAAAGGTTCTAAAGGCAAGAATTAATATCAAATACCCAAACTTATAATCCAAGGATCAAGACTAACTAAATCGATTAAGGTTGTGACACTCACAATCGAGGTAGAGGTTGTTGAGGCTTCACTACCACCTAGAAAAGGCAAGCCAAGACTAAGTTAAAGCAAATATTTAACTTTGGATTAAAGTAAAAGCAAGTTCGTAAACTTAAGGGAAATCACGGTTAGTTCTTGAGGTTCCACGGTCGTGGACTCAAGAACAGGCCGTAATTTAGGGTTCGTCGGCGATTCTTTCTAACTCTCAGGGTCCAATCTGTTTACGATCGATCTATCATCATCTAAGCCACAACTATCAACCCTTCACCTTAGAATCGTTAAGGGTTTTTAGCCAACAACAGTCATATTGATATCAAATTCAAGAATTAAAAGATTGAAAGATGAAAACTTCCGAAAACCTTGAATAACCCTCAAATCAATTTCAAAGTCACAATCAAGAACAATAATCGTCACTAGATTCGGAATAACTCAAACAAACACAAATCTTAGATAAGAAGGAAGAACAGGATGTCAATACGTCTTCTAAATCAAACCTCAACTGGTGGTAACCTGATCTCAAGTCTATCCTCGAGAACACAGACGCTCCATGCAACTGGTCCAACCGATCATCTATGCGTGGCAGTGGGTACTTGTTCTTGATGGTTACCTTGTTCAGCTCTCTATAGTCTATACACAGCCTCATCGATCCGTCATTCTTCTTCACAAATAACACTGGCGCGCCCCAAGGAGACACACTAGGGCGTATGAAACCCTTCTCTGCTAGCTCCTCTAACTGCTTCTTCAGCTCAAGCAGCTCTATAGGTGCCATACGGTACGGAGCCTTCGAGATAGGTCTCGTGCCCGGCTCCAAGTCAATGCTGAAATCAACGCTCTTCTGTGGGGGTAGTCCTGGCAGGTCGTCACTGAATACCTCTGCAAACTCGCATACAACAGGTATCTCCTCTATAGTCAGGCTCTTGCTTTCCTTCATGGCATAACACCAGAAGACTTCGCAACCCTGTTCTATCAGTCTTGTTGCCCTCACTGCACTGATAACCGTGCCGGACTTTCCGAGGTCCCAACCTCGGAATATCACCCTATGGCCCTCCTCAATGGCAACGGTCACTGTCCTCTTACCAATGTCTAAGACTGCTCCGTGTCTCCTAATCCAATCTATCCCTAGAATCACATCCTCATGAGCTAAGGGCATGACTAGAAAATCTACTAGCCAGTCTCGATCTCCCATGCGAACAGGACATCCATAAATCTCTCTAGTCCCTCTTACCTTACTCCCATCAGGTAAGCCTATCATATAAGGTATCCCCTCTACAGTAGCTAAGGACAACCTATCTACGCATGCATCAGATATGAAGGAATGTGTAGCACCCGTATCAAATAAAACTCGTACGGGTAAGTCATGAATCTGGATCGTACCTGTGGCAGTCGGTGCATCTGGCCGATCAGCATCTCTCAACTCAAACACTCGGGCCTGAGTTCCTCTAGTATCAGCCACACTACCACGTCCTCTGCCCCGACCTGATCCCTGCATAGCACTCTGTGATGGTGTGTGTCCTGGAGCCTTGTAAGACTGCTGCTGACCAGGAGCTCGGTACTGCTGCTGCTGACTCGGAGCTCGGTACTGTGGCGGTCTCTGTACACTCCTTGATAAGCCTGCAGGAGAAGAACCCTGTTGGGATGGAGCCTTGCCCTGACGGCAGAATGTAGCTCTATGTCCAACCTTGCCGCACTGAAAGTAGGTCACTGCCGGCTTCGTGCAATTCGATCGGATATGTCCATAGCCACTGCAGTTTTGGCACTGCAAGCCACCAGCTGAAGTCTGATAAGTAGTTGTATGGCTATATCGCCCCTGAGTCTGTCCCCGTCCAAAAACAGCTACTCCTGAACTACCACTAGCATAACCTGTCCTCTGCCGCTTATCCGGTCTGTCTGACTGAGCAGCTCTCCTCGACACTGGTCTGTCTCTCTCATAAGCAGACGCTCTATCTTGATAGTCTGACAAAGTCTCATAGCGGAATCTTGCCAGATAGGAACGAGTGCTCTCTCTCAATCTCCTCGAGAAAAGATATACATGCTGCTCCTCAGGAGGTGCAGCTGGTCCAAGCAGTGTCAGTTCCTTCTAGAACTTCTTGATGGCAGCAGCAATCGGAATGTCCTCAAATCCTGCCTCAATGAAGTCCTGGAACCTCTCTCTCCTCAACGAGACAGGACAGTATCTGTCTCTAACAATGCTCCTCATCTGCTCCCAACCGGTGACTCGACTACGCATGGTCCGCCACCAGGAATGAGCATCCCCAGTGAAGCATGTCTGCACCAAATTTACCTGCCGATCCTTTGGGCAACGTATTGCCTCTAACGCAGTCTCTACCTGTCCAATCCAGTGCTCTACCTCCAGTCCTATCTCTCCACTGTATGAGGGGATCTTTTGAGAGTTGAAAGCCTTCAACCACTCATCCGGCCTCGGTGCTCTAGACCCAGTAGGAGCTCTTTCAGTCACAACCCTCCTCTCAGGTACAGCTGGCACCCGTGGTACTCCCTGTGTCACCTGGACAGATCTAGCCGGTACTGGTGGTACTTGGGTAAGTCTCTCTGTCCTAGCAGCCTCCTCCATACACTCAACGTATGCTTGGTACTCTCTGTACTCAATCGTTCCAATGGAAACACGTCCTGACTTTGTCGAACGTGCTCTCTGTGCTCCAGACCTAGCAACGGTCTCATTCCTGACCTCAGGACCTACACTCTCAGCTACCTCCTCCACTCTAGCCTCTGGCATTATCACTGCTGGGGGATCCTCTCGTGGAGCTCGACCTCGGCCTCGGGCTAGTGGAGGTCTACCTCCACGGCCGCGTCTTCTAACTGTAGGGGTCCTATCTCCCCTACCTGGTCCAGCTGGAGGGAGAGGTGGACGACCTCTGCCTCGACCAGTAGCTAGCGTAGCTCTAGTACGTGCCATCTGCGCGAGGAAATATAACTATAATTACTACTAGCTAAAAGTCCATAAAGTCCATGTACAGTAAAACCTAAAGTCCAACTAAGCATACTGAGATCCGCGGTAGTAGTGGTGGTCAGCCGTACTTTTCTATTCCCCACCAGACTATGCATGCATTTAAAACCAAAAATTTTCTTTTTAAAACTCACACCCCTTTTCGGGTTCTACTTAAAACTTATTCGGTCTTTCAGAAGATTTCAAGTGCCATTGTTGCCAACCTAGAGCTCTGATACCATGTTGTAACACCCCGAATTCTCAGAACTCAGGACATTACTGGTTAGGACCTCACAATGGGTCCCGACCTCAGTTTGACAACAACATTACTAGGATCTTGCAACAAGACACAAATAAAGAAACTGAAATTCATAAAATAGTATTTTTAGGGTAATGAATGAAACACTGTCTAGCCGCCTAAAGTACTTAAACAAAAGAAACGAACAACTGTCTTAACCAAAAGAAAGAAAAGACAAACACAACTCCCAACCCCCACTCTAAGGAGTACGGAGACCCGGCTGACCACTACTTCCGGATCACTCAGCTGCTGGTCTAACCTGCGGTAAATCTAAAACACAACAAGAGGAACCGTTAGCTAGTTATTTAAATATTAGCAGAATAATAGCAGCACAAACACACACATAAAAATATAAACACCCATCATGCTTTCAAACAAGTCCGTTTTATTATCTTGAGTTAAGTTACTCTTTCACGCTAATGATGCTTATTTTGTGACACGAGGGATTCCCAAACCTCGCCTCCGCCCCCGTGTAACCATCAGGAATGGATCCGATGCATCTCACCTTGTACCTACTTGGTCTGGGTATAGAGAACCTCCCAGTCTCCTGTCAGAGCTGGGCAATGATGTCACGGCCCGTTATACATACACTTGGGCCTTAAACATAATAACAACGGTCGTCCTAGCAAGTTATTATTATTAAAACACGCACGTAGCACACACAACCACTATCACTCAACTAACATCCAGAAACTGGCTAAGTAAGTCGCAAGGATTTACCTGATTCAAATACTCTCTAACACTTCTCAAACAGTCCGTACTCGTGGTAACTCAAGCGCCTGTCAATTAAGGCATGTGTATCAAAATCACATCTCGATGTCCAACCTCATGCGAAGGGATTACGGAAAGAAAGATTCTCTTACGGTAAAAGACTGTTTTATCCTTTGTGTTAACATTCTCAACGTTATTCTTGAAATCTAATAATTTCCTTTAGAACTTGTTTTCCATAATTTGTTTCTTTTGATAGTTCCAAAAAGTTATAAGGTACACTCGAAGCCACTCTTCAAAGAACAAAACTCCTCCTCTTCTCCGATTACTACTTTACTCTCCTACATGTATGTATACGTAAGTACATACTCTAACATTTCCTTCCATTCGTATAAATCTGTAACTAAACGGTATTATGTATAGCTCTACCTAATTACACATCCATACCCACACCGCACTAACCCTTCCTACTCAACTTGTCCATCTCTACAAATTCATTATATGTTTACTGTAAATTTAACCTTACTATCTCCACATCAAAAGTATACACTTATCACTATTGTACCTATAAATGTATATATATATATATATATATATATATATATATATATATGCACACTGCAGGGATACAGAACCTACACTACAACAACTCAAATCTACCCATCATTACTTTGTAAACATATCCACTAATATATTCTTATAAAGACCATTCATAATTCTACTTATACGTACACATATATATATATTGCACTACATACACTGTACTAATTTATACCTATACAATTATAACACTCATCCTATTTCTATAACTTAAATATGTATATAACAGTATACAGAGGAGGGAGTAAGGTGCGTACTCACCGCCCCAAATGTCGTCTCGCCTATGCAGTGGCGCAACTGGACCGAAGTTTATCGAAACAACGCGGAAGGTTTAGTCGAGCCTGCGCATCAACAGTCACCCGGAGGGTCGACGATACCGTTTAACAACCGATAGGACGTGCAACAGTAACGAGAACATAAAGATCATTCGAGTCGGCTTACCGGGGTCGCAAGTAGGGAGTCGAGTGGTTCCGCTTCAGCCTGTTCGTTTGTCCAGGCCCCGGATTCGTCCGTTTGCGGTTCCAACTAGGAGGGCGTTCTGCACCGGCCTGTTGTTCGAAGGGCGGTTCAGCCACAAGCGGAAGACGAAGGGAAAACGTAGGGAGGAGGAGCTTACCGGTCGTGTAGGGTGTCGGGTCTGATCCGGCGGTGGCGACTGTGCTGCAGTAAGGCGGAAGTAGTGGTCTCGGCGGCGTTCCCCTTCACACAGCAGCGACGGCGTCCTCCCTTGTACAACAGCAGCGGCGGCGTTCTCCTTTGCACAGCAGCAGCGGCGGTGAAACGAAGATGGAGAGAGGTTTAGGTAGGATTAGATTAGGGTAATAGGATTAGGTTAATTTAATCCATGATTATTAGAGAGGTGGGTAATGGGCCAACAAACATTACGCAGTTGGGCCGGTTCTTCTAATAGTCTCAACAAAGTTGGACTCATATTCGTTACTCGTACGGAATTATTTCTAGTTACGTAAATTTATCATTTTAAAATGAATCCAGTTCACATAAAATGATAAGAATTAATTATCGTTTTATTTTGTTCAAGCGAATACGAGTTGGTGGGCCAGAATCCGGTTGGATCGGATTTAAACGGAGTTTTAAAAATTTTCGGTTATTACAGTCCCCGCGGTGAAGAGGGCCGCCCCTGCGGATTTACGACAGATCGCGCCCGATCTGTTTTTGTTCGTTTTATCTTTCTTCCATAGATAGAATATCCGATATTCTATCTTATGGGCCGGTTTCCTTGTCTTCTTTCTAACCCTAGACGCCCTTTCCGTCTATCGTTTCAGCCGTCTCTATATATTATCTTCCTTTTCTCTTTTTCCCGTTCCTTGCTTACGTCTTCTTCAACCCTAGAGCGCTGCAGCCTTGCCCTTGTCCTTGCTGAATGTGTAAGTTCATCTCTTCTGGTTTCTTCTTCACATTCTTACAGTTGTTGCATGCCTTCTCCTCCTGTTTTGGTTTCTTCCTTTTGTTCTTCTCTTTTCTTTTTCCCCATGAATCAAGTTGAGCCTTGATTCTTGTGGAACGTTCCGTTGTTGATCCTTTGTTGTTCTCAGGCTCTTTGGAGTTGAGTCTTGACGAGTTGAAACCAAAAGTTCGAGATTTGGTTTCCCTTGTTGTGAGTTCTGTGAAAGAGAAGCCCGACAACGCTTCTGTCGTGCAGCCGCCCCTGCGCCTCTGTCCAGCCGCCCCTGCGGTTTCTCTACAGTTGCTCCCGTCTTTGGTGAGCTGCTTCCTTCCTTCCTTTCCCTCGTTCTTTCCCTTGTTCCTTTTGGTTGTCCTTGTTCCCTGAATTACTGTGAGACTAAGGTTGAGCCCTTAGCTTGTGGAGATCTCTTAGAGATCGTTGAGACTAGAATTTATAGACTTCTAGCAACCGTTCCATTCCTGATCCGTGTTGCTTGTTCGTACAAGCTTTCCTTGCTCCTTTCCTGAGGGAAACTGAGCTTCCTTGAGTGTTTTCTGAGTTGTTGTTGAGCCTTTTGTGTTACCTTCGTGTGAGGTAAGTCCCTTGAACTTACTTAGCTTCATTCCGCGTATTAGTTGAATTGTATCGGCTTGTTTGAATTGTTATCATGTTTATAACGGATAATTGGAAATAGGATTCACCCTGTTATACCTTAACTAGCCCAAGTGTATTTTAACCGGGCGGTGACCACTTGTGTAGATCTACAGGAGACTAGAATGTGCTCTTGCAACCCATGCCCGTAGGTAACGGATAGTACTGATCTATTCCTATTAGTAGACGGAAGCGGATGCGAGTTTCGGGAGATTCTCGTGTAACAAAAGAAGTTGAATTCGTAATGGATAACCTTAATGAAAGATAATAACCGGTTGATATGTGAGCATGCTATGTGTTTTCTTTACCTTATGTGTGTTTGTGCCTTTACGCTCTTGCTTGTACCTAGAATGTTAAGCATGTCCACGGGTCGGACCCGCCGGGTCGACGGGTCCGACCCGCCGGGTCATGGGTCTGGGGAGGGTGACCCGGATCCGGACCCGTGTAGCTGGCCGACCCGCCGGGTCACGGGTCAGACCCTGCGGGTCGGCGGGTCGGCCACGTAAGATTAAAAAAAAAATAAAAGGAAATAAACATTATAAACTTTAAAAAATTAGAAAATAAAGATAACATAAAAATTGAACTTAAACTTAAAAAATGAGAAGAAAATAAACTAATAAAAAATAGGACTTAAACTTAAAAACGAATTTTATAAACTAATAAATAGAGGACTTAAATAAACTTAGAAAAATTGAACTTAAACTTAAGTTTAAGTAATTAAGTCTTAAACTTAAAAAAAAAATAGGACTTAAACTTAAAAAAAAAATAGGACTTAAACTTAAAAAAGAATTTTATAAACTAATAAATAGAGGACTTAAACTTAGAAAAATTGGACTTAAATTTAAGTTTAAGTAATTAAGTCTTAAACTTTAAAAAAAAAAAGGGAAGAATTGGGCTTGAACCGGAATCCCGGTTGCCTACGTATCCTCTCGGGTAGGAGGAATCAAAGCCCACGTAGTTCTCTTACCTTTGTTTATATCCCCGATTGGCCCTTACCTTAGTCGGACTCTCCCGCCGATACATCCGATGGCGTTTGTTGTCGCTCGTCGTCATCTTCGTCGCCTTCCTCCGCCGAGAGGTTGTTCTTTTGTGTTCGCTTTTCCGCTTTCCTCCAATCGGCTAGGAGGACTTGTGCCTCCAACGTCTCGGGCAACATGTTTGATCTCGTCGGATTGAGCACCTTTCCACTCCGGCTAAAGGTTTGCTCAACCGCTACCGTTGAGGCGGGGAACGGCGAGAATTTGTGCCACGATCCTTGAGAGGGTAGGGAACCTCATTCTTTCCGGTCGGCTCCACCATTCTAATATGTTAAAATCCTCCTCTTCTTCATCATTGGCAAACTCAAAAGAAATTGTTAGATATTCGTCGAGTTCCGAGTTGGAACTTGACGTGGTTTTTGCCCTTTTCGGGCCAAACAAATCTCTAGCCATTGATTTAAATTTAGATGAACTTGAAGATGAAGAGCGAGGAGGGGGTTGAGAAGATTGACCTCGATCGGAAACACGATATTGAACCAATAATTCATCAAATAATTTTCTAACATTACCAATTATGGTAGAAACATGACAATCGGGATGTTGTTCTAAACTTAAAAATTCATAATAACTTTCTAAAAATTGTGTTAAACCATCCATTTTACGTCTAGGGTCTAACACAAATGCAACAAGAAAAACATCGGGAATGGTTGTATAATAAGCTAACCATTTACTTCGCATTGAATAAATAGCTTGTGAAATATTTTCAATTAAAAGACCTTGTTGAATTGCAAATGCAATATTAATTGCTACATAACAAAATATGTTTGAAGTTGGTGTATAAACATAACTAAAAGTGTTAGTAGTATCATAAAAATGTTTGAAAACCTCCATTACATCTCTTGCTAAAACCCAAGAATCACCGAAAACAAAATCACCGTCAATATGTTGTGCGGAAAAACCACTTAAAAGTTCTCGATATTTATATGATTCGTAAATCATTTTGTAAGTAGAGTTCCATCTTGTACAAACATCTTTTGGAAATTTTTTAGGATAAACGTTATTTTGTTTACAATATGCATACCATTTAGTACGTACATTTTTTTAGACCAAAGTTCATTAAGAATATTTCGAATAGGTTGTACTAAATCTCCAACATATGCTAAACCGTTTTGAACACACAAGTTTAAAATATGAGCGGCACACCTAATGTGAAAAAATTTACCTCCAATAGTCGGCTTACAATAGTTGGTTAAATCTCTAATGAAAGCCGTGTTAGCGGAGACGTTATCAAAACCGATTGAAAAAACTCGTGAAACTAATCTATATTCTTCCAAAACATTTGCAATCAAACGGACAATGTTTTGGGCGGTGTGTTGTTCGTTGAAAACTCGTAATGCTAAAACTCTTTTGTTTAAAATCCAAAATTTATCAACAAAATGACAAGTAATACCCATATATGAATTTTTTTGAAAACCGTCGGTCCAAATATCACTACAAATAGAAACTTGAATATCACCGTTATCCATAAAATATTTAATCAATTCTTCTTTACGAATTTTATATTTATGCATCATTTTTCTTTTAGCGGTTTGGCGAGAAATCGGTTTATATGCGGGTTGAGCATGATTTTGCATCCAATTATTAAAACCAACATTTTGTGCAAAACTAAATGCTAAAGAATCTACGGCCAACATTTTCGAAAATGCATCCATAGAAGAAGAATGATCATATGTAAATAGAGAAGGAGGTTGATTAGAAGTAGATGCGTACCCGGTATGTTGTGTTTGCCCTTGTGCTAATCCCATTTTCTCGGGATGCTTGTTCCGGATATGCCTCTTGTAGTTCCCGTAGCCTTCTCCCTTTTTGTGCTTGTATTGTGCCGCACAAAAATTGCATTTAGCATAGAAAACTCCGTTGGCATCGGGAGCACCCTTTGTAAACCAAAATCGGAAGACCGCCGCCGTTAGTTGAGTGTTGTTCAACGGCGGCTCCTCCGGCTCCGGCTCCTCCGTGTATTGGGTCTCGGATCCTTGGGTGTTGGGGAAAGTAGGTGATACCGTGATATCCTCCTCCTCCTCGAAGATCTCGTGATCTCCACTTAATAAGTCTCGCCTTAAATCCGAACCGGTTGGAGGACCGCTAACGGAATGCCGTCCTCGAATAAAACCTTCGCCGGATGAAGGACCGGCACCGCTAACGGAACATCTTCCTCGGCTAGACATTGTTTTTTTGAATAATAGAATGTAATAGTAACTAGTAAGAGTGGTAAAATGAAAAATAAGAGAATGAGAATATGAGATTAGGAGAGTCATTGAATGTAAGAGTTGGAAATTATGGAGAGATTGAGAGAGTGAATAGATGATTGAATGATGAGAATTGGTGTGAGATGATATGAATTGAGTTTGGGGTATTTATAGAATTGTTTTTAGGTTAGATTTATTAAATTAAATTGTTTTTTTTTTCATCAAACTAGCCGTTGGGATTTTTTTTTTTTTTTTATAAAAAAAAGTAGCCGTTACGGGTCGACTCGCCTGGTCAACCCGGCGGGTTCCCGCTGGGTCACGGGTGACCCGTGACCCATGGACATGCTTATAGAATGTTAGCTAACGGTTTATACCGTCGTTGTAGATGTTCCGCAGGTTCAGGATGCTGTTGAGTGATCCGGATGGAGTGGTCAGCCGGGGTTCCCGTACATTATAGGACGGGATCGGGTTTTTGTTTCTTTTGTTGTTTCCCTTTTGTTTTGAACTCGGTTGTGGAGCGTTTGTGTTTTCTTTTGGTTTGAACCTTTGGTTTTATATTGAGTTTTGGTTTTCATTCGTTTGTGCCTTATTGTAAGATCCGTTTGTTGTTGCTACTCTGAGGGTCGGGACCCAATGTGTGGTCCTAGCCCGTAGCGCTTCGAGTTCTCAGAACTCGGGGTGTTACAATATGGTATCAAAGCTCTAGGTTAAAAACAATGGAACTCGAAATCTTCTACAGGTCGATGGATAAATAAATAGTACCCGCAAGGGGTCTAACATTTTCAAAAGGGGTTTTTTACTTTTAAACTCTTCGGTCTGGGATAGATGTACGGGTGACCACTACTACCTCCGTGGATCTCAGCAGTGTAGTTTCTTTTGTGTTGGCCTTTATGTTTGCTTTTTCTAGTTTTGCTTAGCTGTAGCGTGGCTTTTTATATATAGTCTTATATACCTATCCTTATAGCAGATGGCGCGTACTAGAGCTACATCTGCTATGGGGCAAGGAAGGGGTCGACCACCACTTCCACCTGCCGTCCAGGGACGAGGACGTGCAGGAAGACCTCCACTAGCTAGAGGTCATGTCTAAGCCCCAGTTGCTGATCCGCCTACCGCTGAGGCGTTCGCTGAAGAAGTTGCTGAGAGTGTTGTTCTTGATGCTGGAAACGGGACCGCTACTAGGTCTGGAGCACAGAGAGCGCCATCAACAACGTCCGCACGAGTGTCTATCGGAGCTTCTGCATTTCGCGACTATGTGCAGAGAGTGGAGGAGACTATCATGACTGGAGGACCAGCACCAGTGTCGCAAGTTCCTGCGAGGTCAGTTGAGGTTTCATAGAGAGTTTCACGGGTTGTGCCCCGCCTGCTAGAGTTGCTGAGGTTGTTAGAGCGCCGACTGATGCAAAGGAGCCAAAGCCCGATAGTTGGTTGAAGGCTTTCGATCAGCTGAAGGTTCCTACTTTCATGGGAAAGACTGGATTGGAGGTGGAGTAGTGGCTAAGATAGCTGGACACTGCTATGGAGGCTATCAGCTGCCCAGAGGGACGTCGAGTCAACATAGCACAGACACTACTGAAGGACCAAGCTCATTCTTGGTGGAGGACCGTTCGCAGTAAGGTCACCAGTTATGAGCAAATGAAGACGGTGATTAGGGATCGCTACTGCCCTGTAGCTATGAGGAGAGACCGTCTCCAGGATTTCCTTGAGGTTGGATTCGAGGATTTGCCTATTGCTGAGATCATCAGCAAGTTTCAGGATGAGTTGTCTTTGTTGGGTCCGTTTGCACCACCGGAGGATCAACATGTTTACCTTTTCTCTTGGAGGTTGAGAGAGTCTACACGCTCTTATCTTGCTGGTTTCCATTGTAATTCATTGACGGACTATCAGGATAGAGCTTCTGCTTATGAGAGAGACCGACTGGGTCACAAGAGAGCTTCTCAGACAGGAGGTTTTGAGAAGAGGCAGGAGACTGGATCAGCCAGTGCTGGAGCTGGAGCAGCTAGTTTTGGGCGTAGTCAGACGACTGGAGGTTCTAGTTTCCAACAGAGTTCTGACCGAGGACGACAATGTCATAACTACGGAGTAGCTGAACACATTCGAGCTGACTGCAAGAAGCCAACAGTGACTTGCTTTTCTTGTTGCAAGCCCGGACACAGAGCTGTGTTTTGCCATCAGGGCAAGGCGCTATCTCATCAGGGTTCTTCACCTACCAGTGTTGTTGGAGGAGGACAGAGATCTCAGTACCAACAGCAGTAGCAGAAAGTTTTTGGTTCTACCGCTCCTCAAGGTACCACTCCGGGACAAGGGAAAGGTAGAGGATGAGTTGGTCGATCTGCAGTCACCAGAGATACACCAGCCAGAATTTATGAGTTGAGGAGTGCTGTAGAGCCGACAGCGCCAACAGCTACAGGTATCATTCATATTAATGGTTTTCTTGTCAAAGTTCTTTTCGATACCGATGCTACGCATTCTTTTATATCTGATGCATGTGTAGATAGATTGACCTTAGTTACTGTAGAAGGTAGACCCTTCTTTATAGGTTTACCCGATGGGGGTAAGATACGAGGTACACGAGAGGTTCGCGATTGCCCTATCAGATTGGGAGGTCGCGATTGGCCATCTAAATTCTTCGTCATGTACTTAGTACATGAAGAAGTTATCCTGGGCATGGATTGGATGGATCGACATCGAGCTGTTCTGGACATCGGCAGCAGAACAGTGACAATAACTATAGATGCGGGCCATGCTGAGATTTTTCAAGGATGGGATCTCGGGAAGACTGGTACAGTCATCAGTGCAGTTCAAGCTGCGAGACTTATCAGTCAAGGATGTGAGGCTTTTTGATGCTATGCCATGAAGGATAGTACTAGTTCGGCTTTGGAAGAGATTCCAATAGCTTGCGAGTTTGCTGACGTCTTTGGAGAGCCATCAGGTTTACCTCCACAAAAGAGTGTAGATTATGGCATTAATCTAGAGCCCGGTACGAGACTGATCTCTAAAGCTCCTTATCGTATGGCGCCTATCGAGATAATTGAGTTGAAGAAGCAGCTCGAGGAGTTAGTAGATAAGGGCTTCATCCGCCCAAGTGTATCTCCTTGGGGCGCACCAGTTCTCTTCGTCAAGAAGAAAGATGGGTCAATGAGGTTATGTATCGATTACCGAGAGTTGAACAAGGTGACGATCAAGAATAAGTACCCATTGCCCCGTATCGATGATATTTTGGATCAGCTACATGGAGCTTCAGTGTTTTCGAGGATCGATCTGAGATCTGGATATAACCAGTTGAGGGTGAGAGAGCAAGACGTAGCCAAGACAGCATTCCGGACCAGATATGGACACTACGAGTTTGTAGTGATGCCATTCGGCTCACGAATGCGCCCGTAGTTTTCATGGAGTTGATGAACAACATCTTCATCGACTTTCTAGACCAGTTTGTGGTTGTCTTCATCAACGACATTCTGGTTTACTCTCGTAGTAGAGAAGAGCATGCAGGACACTTAAGGATCGTTCTTCAGGTCTTACAAGATAGAGAGCTCTACGCCAAGCTCTCTAAGTGCGAGTTTTGGATTTCTGAGGTAGCATTCCTTGGTCTCATCATTTCAACTGAAGGGATCAAGGTAGATCCGGTGAAGATCGAGTCAGTAGCATCTTGGCCACCGCCTAAGAACGTCAAGGAGGTTCGTTGCTTCTTAGGATTGGCATGCTACTATAGGCGCTTTGTTGAGGGCTTTTCAGTTATCGCCCGACCGCTCACTTCCTTGTTGCGGAACTCTACGAGGTTCGTATGGTCCGAGTCATGCCTACAGATCTTTGAGGAGCTGAAGAAGAGGTTGACCTCTGCTCCTATCCTAGCTCAGCCAGAGGGCATTGAAAATTTTGTGGTTTGCAACGACGCATCCAAGCTGGGCTTGGGATGTGTTTTGATGCAGAGGGGAAAAGTGATTGCTTATGCGTCTTGACAGTTGAAGACGTACGAGGAGTATTACCTTACCCATGATCTAGAGTTGGCTGCTGTTGTTCATGCTTTGAAGATTTAGAGGCATTATCTTTACGGAGCTACGTGTTAGATTTTTACAAACCATAAGAGTCTGAAGTACATATTCATGCAGCGGGAGTTGAATAACCGCCAGCGCAGATGGTTGGAGTTGATCAAGGACTTTGATCTTGAGATCTTATACCACCCGGGAAAGGCTAATGTGGTAGCAGATGCCCTTAGCAGGAAGACTCCCCGGGAGATGAAGATCGCTAGACTGACAACAAAACCACAGTTACAATGAGATTTGGCATGGCTAGAGATTGATATCCACTTTCCGGATTCCGACAGTCAGTTGTCTACTTTGGAGATAGTACTTGATCTGTTGGCCGAAATCCGACAGAAACAGGAGAGTTGCCCCGCTTTGACACAAATCCGAGACCGGATGTCTCGAGGAGAGGCACCGCAGTTTGCAGTTGGTGCATATGGAGTTCTGAGACGCCAGGAGAGTGTTTGTGTGCCTTCAGATCGAGAGTTGAGACAGAGGATCCTTCAGGAGGCTCACTCTTCACCTAAATTAGTACATCCCGGTGCGAGTAAGATGTATCAGGATATGAGACGCTCTTTCTGGTGGGGAGGTCTGAAGCCAGACGTGACGAGATATGTAGCTCATTGTGCGACCTGTCAGTAGGTCAAGATCGAGCATCATAGACCAGGAGGCAAGCTACACCCACTTTCCGTCCCTTAGTGGAAGTGGGAGGATATCTCTATGGATTTTGTTACCGGTTTGAGACCGAGTCGTGGTTTTGATGCTATCTGGGTCATAGTAGATCGACTGACGAAGACCGCACGTTTTATTCTGATCAAGGAAACGTGGCCGGTGAGTCGATTAGCAGAGGAGTTCACGAGATAGATAGTGAGACTTCATGGAGTACCTAGGACTATAGTCTCTGACAGAGACGGACGTTTCACTTCGAGGTTCTGGCAGCAAGTTCATGCCGCCCTAGGTATGAGTCTGTAGTTCATGATTGCTTATCATCCTCAGACCGATGGTCAGTCTGAGCAGACCATCCCGACTTTGGAGGACATGTTGCGAGCCTGCGTGTTAGACTGGGGACATGTGTGGCCAGATCACCTTCCTTTAGTAGAGTTTTCGTATAACAACAGTTGGCACGCATCGATAAGGATGGCTCCTTATGAGGCTTTATATGGACAGAGATGTAATACACCGTTATGTTGGGATGAGTCTAGTAGTGCTAGCGGAGTAGCACCTAAGCAGATTCAGGATGACATGGCTCGAGTAGTAGTGATCCGAGAGCGGATGTTAGCAGCACAGAGTCGACATAAGTCTTATGCAGATAAGAGGCGAAGACCTTTGGAGTTCAGAGTTGGAACTCATGTTTGGTTGAGAGTATCCCCGACACAAGGCGTCATACGTTTCAGTGTCAAGGGGAAGTTGAGTCCCAGATATGTTGGACCGTTCTAGATTTTTGAGCGAGTTGGAGAGGCAGCATACAGACTTGCGTTGCCACCGAGACTCGAGGGTGTTCACCCAGTCTTCCATATGTCTCCACTACGGGATTACATACCAGACCCGAGCCACATTGTCAGTCATGAGGATCTAGTGATCGAGCCAGACCACATGTTTGTAGAGCACCCGGTGGCTGTCTTAGAGCGTAGTATGAGACACTTGCGTTCGAAGAACATACCGATGATGAAGATACAGTGGTCGATGTGAGGAGCTGATGAGGCGAATTGAGAGACAGAGGATAGTATCCAGAGGAACTATCCGAAGTTTTACGCTGAGCTGGAAGCACCTTTAGCGTAGTCATTGTTTCAGTATTTCCCTTTGTTGCATTGCGTACGCTTTTTGTGACGTTTTGTGTTACGTGCCCCGAGTGGGAATATATGAGTTCAGTTCTGTTTCTGTGTGTTGTTGTGACCGTTCGGCTTTTCTAAGTTTCGGGACGAAACTTCTTTTTAGGGGGATCTGATGTAAGATCCCAGTCTTTGCCTTCACCTCCCCCGCGGCCGAGATGATCCGCCCCTGCGGATTTACGACAGATCGCGCCCGATCTGTTTTCGTTCGTTTTATCTTTATTCCATAGAAAGAATATCCGATATTCTATCTTATGGGCCGGTTTCCTTGTTTTCGTTCTAACCCTAGACACCCTTTCCGTCTAGCGTTTCAGCTGTCTCTATATATTCTCTTCCTTTTCTCTTTTTCCCGTTCCTTTCTTACGTCTTCTTCAACCCTAGAGCGCTGCAGCCTTGCCCTTGTCCTTGCTGAACGTTTAAGTTCATCTCTTCTGGTTTCTTCTTCACGTTCTTACAGTTGTTACATGCCTTCTCCTCCTGTTTTGGTTTCTTCCTTTTGTTCTTCTCTTTTCTTCTTCCCCAAGAATCAAGTTGAGCCTTGATTCTTGTGGAACGTTCCGTTGTTGATCCTTTGTTGTTCTCAGGTTCTTTGGAGTTGAGTCTTGACGAGTTGCAACCAAAAGTTCAAGCTTTTGTTGCCTTTGCTGTGAGTTTTGTCGAAGAGAAGCCCGACAGCGCTTTTGTCGTGCAGCCGCCCCTGCACCAGCCGCCCCTGCGTGTTGCCGCCCCTGCGCCTCTGTCCAGCCGCCCCTGCGGTTTCTCTACAGTTGCTCCCGTCTTTGGTGAGCTGCTTCCTTCCTTCCTTTCCCTTGTTCTTTTCCTTGTTCCTTTTGGTGGTCCTTTTGGTGGTCCTTGTTCCCTGAGTTGTTGTAAGACTAAGGTTGAGCCCTTAGCTTGTGGAGATCTCTTAGTGATCGTTGAGACTAGAAGTTATAGACTTCTAGCAACCGTTCCGTTCCTGATCCGTATTGCTTGTTCGTACAGGCTTTCCTTACTCCTTTCCTAAGGGAAACTGAGCTTCCTTGACTGTTTTCTAAGTTGTTGCTGAGCCTTTTGTGTTGCCTTTGTGTGAGGTAAGTCCCTTGGATCTACTTAGCTTCATTCCGCGTATTAGTTGGATTGTATCGGCTTGTTAGTGTTGTTATCAAGTTTATAACAGATAATTGGAAATAGGATTCACCCTTTGATACCTTAACTGGCCCAAGTGTATTATAACCGGGCGGTGACCACTTGTCTAGATCTACAGGAGACTAGAATGTGCTCTTGCAACCCAGGCCCGTAGATAACGGATAGTAGTGATCTATTCCTATTGGTAGACGGAAGCGGAGGCGAGTTTCGGGAGATTCTTGTGTGACAAAAGAAGTTGAATTAGTAATGGATAACCTTAATGAAAGATAATAACCGGTTGATGTGTGAGCATGCTATGTGTTTTCTTTACCTTATGTGTGATTGTGCCTTTACGCTCTTGCTTGTACCTAGAATGTTAGCTAACGGTTTATACCGTCGTTGTAGATGTTCCGTAGGTTCAGGATGCTGCTGAGTGATCCGGATGGAGTGGTGAGTCGGGATTCCCGTACATTATAGGACGGGATCGGGTTTTTGTTTCTTTTGTTGTTTCCCTTTTGTTTTGAACTCGGTTGTGGAGCGTTTGTGTTTTCTTTTGGTTTGAACCTTTAGTTTTATATTGAGTTTTGGTTTTCATTCGTCTGTGCCTTGTTGTAAGATCCGTTTGCTGTTGCTACTCTGAGGGTCGGGCTAAAAAGATGAGAAATTGTGTTAAGAATTTCAGGAAGTATCACCTGAGGAAAATTTGTACGAGATTTCTACATATTAGTGAATTGAAAATTTTTCCGTCAAGGGATTTTTCTTGTCCTGAGAATTTTCCTGTAGGAAAATTTCTCCAACTAAAATTTTGCTCAACTATGGGAAAAGAAAATTGTTTCAAACTTTGGTTTAGAATAAAGGGACAAAACCTCTCATCACCCAATTCATATTTTTTATGAAGATTACCTTTTGGAATTGCAGGGGTATGAGGAAAAGAAATTTTTGGACCAACATGAACATCACATGCAAAAACGATCATATCCAAATGATCATGTTAGCTGAAACGAAAACCAATGTTGAACCAGAAGAAGGAGTTTGGAAAAATGAGGGGTTTGATAAAATGGTCTTCATTCCAACAATGGGACTTGCTGGGGGTTGTGTCTTTTATGGAAAGAGTATCAATTAAAGGGAGAAGAAATTGAGATTATGAAATTTGGAGACCGCTACCTTATGGCTAAACACAAAAATAATCATTCCAATTTCAAAACCATGATCATCTTGATTTATGCTCCTCCATACGAACAAGCGAAAAATGACTTTTGGACAAACCTTAGGATGGCAATGACTAACATTAGTCTCCCAATGATCCTAATCGGTGACTATAATGAATTATTGGAACCTTCGGATAAGAAATAAGGGGTACCTCTCTCTGATTGTAAGTTTGATCGACTACAACAAGTCTCCCATCAACTTAACCTTTGATAGAATAATGACCTCTCTTGAAATCATTCAGGAATATGGACGCAAAGAAAGGAGGGGTACCTCGCTCACATGGAAGAGGAAAAAATAAGGAGACGACAACACTTACGAGAAATTAGATAGAATAATGACCTCTCTTGAAATCATTCAGGAATATCTTGGACTTCACACTAGAAATCACGCTTTTACGACATATGACCACTGCATGATATCCATGCAACTTCAAAACACACAAGTAATTAATAAAAACAAGCCTTTCAGATTTGAATTAATGTGGACGCAAAGAAAGGATTGTGAGAATCTTGTCAAACAAGTATGGCGAACTCAGTTCCTAGGCTCAAATTTGTTTAACCTAGTGAAAAAGACACATTTACTCAAGCAAAAATTAAAAGAATGGAGCCGCAACAAATTCGGCATCATTCATAGACAACTGCAAAATGTTGATGAAGAATTGCAAATTCTTCAACATCAGAGTTACACTCAATTTGATAGAACCCAAAATGATAAAATTAATAGACTAATTAGGAAGTGGGAATGCGTAGTGGATTACCAACACAAATACTGAGTTCAAAGAGCCAAAACGAGAAATTTACAACTAGGGATAAAAATACTAAATTCTGCCACATGAAAGCAACGGGAAGAAGGAATAAAAAAATTATCACAACAATTACAAGAAATAATAGTTCAATATTGTCTAGAGAGAGTGATATTAATGATGAGTTCTTAAAAGATTACAAGATCGTTTCAAAGCATCCAAAATTGACCAATCTAAATTCCAAAACTAACTACAAGTCATCCATTAGAAAATATCAACATCAGATAACAACAACCTAACATTGTCATTTTCCACTAAGGAAATTAAGGATGCTTTTTTTGACAAAGGCATCGATAAACCTCCGGGTCATGATGGGATGCCTGACGAGTTTTACCAAAAATATTAGCATATTGTTGGTCCGGTGGTTACTAGGGTTGTCAAAAGCTTTTATAGAAGTGGTAAAATCCTGAGGTAAATTAATCATACGTTTATTGCACTATTACCGAAAGTAAACAATCCATCAACAACTGCCCAATACAGACCCATAAGTTTAGTATCAACCGTATACAAAATTATTGCAAAGATTCTTGCTAGAAGACTAATTATAGTTCTTCCCAAACTCATTCACCCACTTCATAGTAGGGGTGAGCAAAAATATCCGATCCGCCTAATTCGATCCGCTAATCCGAAGATCCGATCCGGAAAAATCAGAATCCGAAGTTATCCGACAATTGGTGATCCGAGTCCGATCCGATCCGGACATATTTTTGGATCATCGGATCGGATACGGATCGGGGTTTAGAGGAAAAGGTCAGATCGGATATATCCGACTAGTCTAAGAATAAATGTCCGGATCGGATCGGATATCCAGATCAAATCTACGGATCGGATATCCATCTGGATAAATCGGTCGGATATCTGGGTGTTCTTTGATTGGATTTTTTAAAGTTTTTCGGATCGGATATCTGAGCCTTCAGATCGGATCGGATATCCGGAGATGCTCACCCCTACTTCAGAGTGCATTCGTTAAAAATAGAGCAATTCAGGATAAGGTACTTATAGCACATGAAATTTTCCATGGTTTCAAAACAAAAAAAAGGAAAAGATGGGTTCATGGCCATTAAGTTGGACATGGAGAAAGCATATGACAAAGTTGAATGAAAATTTTTAAAATTTATTTTAGAAAAATTCGGCTTTGGAAAAAACTTTCGAAATTGGACTCAAGAATGTGTCTTTACAGTGTCTTACTCAATCCTGATAAACAACTCACCTACCAACCTTTTTATACCACGGAGAGGATTACGTCAAGGCAATCCCCTCTCGCCCCTTCTGTTCAACCTTTGTGCAGAAGTAATGGCCAGAAAAATACAGGATCTGGCAACCAAAAACACGAGGGAGGTGGGATTCCCTATCACAATAAATGGAACAAGAATTATGTTCCTAGCTTTTTTTGATGACGTTATTATCTTCTCCGGGCAAGTCATTAATTACCATAAATCTACTTTTCAAACTACTGCGAACATCGATCAAAGTAACAAAAGAAGACTCCAAGTACACCTAGGGATCACTGCTACAACTAGTTTAGATTAGTATCTTGGAAGCCCGATTATTAACGGCCGTGTCAATAAGGATATCTTCAATTCAGTCATCATCAAAACAAAACAAAACAAGAAGGAAGAATAACTCTTATAAAAGCAAACCTTAATGTCAAGCCGAACTATCTAATTGTGATAGCTAGGATTTCTGAATTTTAATTAATGTTGATTAACTTAATCATTGATAGTAATTGACCCATAACTCGCGAAGATTGCGTAAGTAATGAGTATGAGTCCCACCGTTACGTTCCTGGCGTAATTTTGGGCTTATGGAGAATTTTTCACTTTTCCCCCGGGTAATTATATTTACCCTCCGGTGTTATTTGGAGCATTTGGGAGCTCCAATCAATAAAAATGCAGTTGAGAGAAATGATCAGGACATCAAGCATGTCCTAGATATGAAATAACATGGAAAGGCAAAATGGTCAAAGGAGTCGTTATTTCGTATCTTAGAGACTAAGAAAGATAGCTTAGGAATACGCGTTTTTCGAGGCAGTTGCGGAATAATTATCCCTACAATGTTCCAGATTTATTATTCCAATTTCGAGAAGTTTGAAGATGGGGGTTCAACCCGCCTTTGGATCAGTTAAAGGATAATTATCGACTTCCCTAAAGGATAATTATCGACTTCCCTAAAGGATAATTATCGTCTTCACTATAAATAGCAGAAAATCGTTTATTAATTCATTTCCTTTCACGTTTCCTCGTAAAAGCTCTAATTTCTCTCAAAACTCAGATCTACTCTCTGTTTCTAATCCGATTTCAACTCCGTTTGAATTTCAGGATTGCTCTCTTCATTCTCTTCATATCGGTACCGAGTTTCTGCATTTCCGAGCAAATGAAGACCTGGTCGAGCATATATTTCACCAGGTTGGTTCCCTCGCTTAGTTCCGGTGAATTTGATGTTGTCCATGCGTAGCCTTTGTCGTTGTGATTCCGAGTCTTCTTTCAGATCGTCAATCGGGATCGTAACGAATAAGTTATGAATTTATTCATTTTCCGTACTGTGATTTGCCTAAATTGACCTTAGGCTTGTCAAAATGGATAATTATAAACTTCATTATGGTCGTTATATTATTCTGGTGTTTATGGGTTGGTTGTCTGATGAAATATGATGATAGGTGGGTTTAGAAATTGCCCGCGGACAAAACATTATTCTGACAAAATTTAATTAATTAAATAATTAAAGGTTAATTAATTAAATTAGGATTAGAATTGAGATTGAGGAATGTTGATTACATGCTACCTTGAGATTTGAGGAATTGTGAGTTATGGTGAGATATTGAGGTTTAATTGGTTGTGAGGCTTATAGATTGATTATGATCCTTATGGATCCCCTGGGTCTAGGTGTGACCTTTTTGATTGATAGGAGTATTGATATATCTTTATTCCTTGTCATTAGGCGGTGTTGTTCTTAGGATTGGAGTTGATTGTGGTTGAGGTTATCTTGAGGTTGAGGTAAGTACGTAGGATTTACTTAGCTACCATCCCTATATTGGATGTATACATGAGTGGTTTGTGTTATATGCTTGATAGCATGCGATATCGATTATTACCGACCTATGTTTTATTGATAGCCCCCTTGTAGTGGCAGTGATAACCTTTACCTTTCATCATTTAAGGAGTCTGGGAGGTTCTCTGAAGTCAGGCCAGATTGGTATATGGGATGGACACTTCACCACTCCCATAGGGTACACGGGTAGTGCGCCAATACTACTCCAGCTGGCTATAACACCCAAAGGCGAGGATGATATATTCCTTGTGTCACATACTTTCATATATACATATATATGCGATTTGAGTGTATGCCATTATAAAGATAAGTATACGGGTAAATGTGTGACAGCATGATTGAGTGTTTACCTTTTAAGACATGTGTATGTGCTTATGCATTATCTTATATATGAATGGTTAGCCAACGGTTTCATACCGTGTTGTAGATGATCTGAAGGTTAAGAAGACTGCAGAGTGAGCCAGACAGGGTGATCATCCGAGGGCTTCTGTACACTAGGATATGCGAGGGTTTTGGGGTGTTTTATCCTTGTATGGATATGATGTTGTTGTTTTATACTCGGCTGTGATTTTGTAACCTTTTGATGTATATATTTATACAGTATTATGTATTTGCTTTTAATCTATATGTGCCTTGTTGTAAGATCCAGTGAAGTTGTTGTCAGGCTAGGGTCAAGATCCATTGTGAGGTCCTAGCCTAGTAGCGCACCGAGTCCCGCGGATTTGGGGTGTTACACTAATGTAGGCCTTTATGTTACCAGCTAGTATCCACCTAGAAATGGATCAACTCAATCAAAAAATCTTTTGGAATAAAGATCCTAACTTCCATCCTTTAATTATTTGCGATAAAATCTGTAAACCAAGATCCCTGGGAGGGACTGGTATTAGGAAAGTAGAAGACATGAATAAAGCACTACAAATGAAACTTTTATGGAAAATCTTGGCGGAACCGGATAATATTTGGGTGAAGGTTATTGAAGAAAAACACCTTAAAGGTTCATGCATATGGAACTATCAATGTGGATCTAATGTTTCTTGGCAATGGAAGAAACTAGTAAAACAAAGAGAAGATTTCAACAAAGGTCTTAGATGGAGAGTAGGTGATGGAAGAACAATCAGATTCTAGAAGGACATATGGATAAAGGACGAACCCCTTATAGATTCAGTGACTAATTTAGATATGATTAATCAGAATGAAACCACCCACTCATATATCACTAACAAGGAGTGGAATATTCATTTGCTTAATCAACTAACCACAATACTACCTATTAGCACCATCGAGAGAATAAAAAACTACAACCTCCCTAATAACGAAATCGGGGATAGATTTTACTGGGAAGCAAACGATGAAGGATGGTATTCGACTAAATCGGCTATGAAAATGATTCAAAAAAGAAAAATGGGGGTTACCATGGATAAGACGTGGATATGGAAAATTGACGTTATGCCAAAAATTAAAAACTTTTTGTGGAAACTGACTCTTGATGGGTTACCTACTAAATAGAATCTTGATAGATAAAGAGTTCCGATTGTTATGAATTGCGAGTTCTGTAATCACCATACGAAAAGTGCAAAACATTAGTTCTTCCAATGCCCATACATGACGATATCTGTTGACAAAGTCAAAATATCAAACACTCTACAAAATTATGATCTATATAATAAGAGCATCGCGGAAGCTATTGAGGACCTTAAAGAAATTATTACACTGTCCGAATTTAGATTAATTATTGTCATCTGGTGGAATATTTGGATGAGTCGGAACAAGTTCATCTTTAACAAAGCAATGTTTCCTCAAAACCTCAAATCAATAGCTCGGAAACAAATCGCATATTGGGAACAAGCGAACAACGGTTTGATTAATAAAGGCAAAAAAACCAAGAAGCAACGAAGAAAAAGAAAAAAATATAAAATGGGAATGCCCAAAAGAAGGTACCTTTAAACTCAATTTCGATGCCTCAAAAAACTCTTCAAATCTTTTTTCCTTTGGTTTCATTATTAGAAACCATTGTGCAGTCCCCATTGCCATTGAAAGTGGTAAATGTTATGCAAAATCAGTTTTAGAAGCAGAAACACTCGCTCTTAGAAAGTGCCTCCAAATGGCAAAAGGGCTAGGAGTAAATTCCATTTTTATTGAAAGTGACAACCTAATGCTCATCAATGCGATTAATCGAGTCTGAAAACCACCTTGGGATTTAGATATGATCATTACAGATATATCAAATTTGATCTCGGGATTCTCGAACTCCCTAGCACAACACATTTATAGGAAAATTAACACGGTCGCGGATAAGATTGTCATGCACGGACACAACTGTGTTCTGGACGTCAATGCGCTTCCAAAGGATGTTCAAGACCTCATCCGAAAGGATGCATTCCGTCGATCGGCTTCCAATAACTGATCCACCTTATTTTCTTACCCATGAATCAAAAAAAAAGTAGGTGTAGATCTTTTTTAATATTTTCATTTGTTAGATTATTCATCAGAAAAGAAAATCTGAAGAAAATATGTTTCGCACATCCATAGGGGTGATTACAATGAACACATTGAATAAGAACCCATACTCTATGTTTTATTTGTAGATTTTCTTTATATGGGAGTCCGTTAATTGATAGTTTCTAATTAATTATTTTACTTTAGGCATGTGGTGCCTAGTAGTTGTAGCTTTTGAAGTTCTTCAATATTTGAGTCTACTTCACGAACTTGTTTATTGATATTTTCAAACTTTTATTTACTTCACACTTTAACCTTTTTTTTAGTAATTTAAATTTGTTAACTAGGTTAAACACGGGATCTAGTAAACACAGATCACCATGTTTGTTTTATAATATTCTCTCAATCCTTTTTGTTGGTCCACATTTGTTCGAAACAGAAGGTTTATCTTTGAAGGATTGTTTGATATTCTCTAACTCAATTTTTATTAGACAATGGAGTGACAAGACAAATGCACGATTTCATACATGAATATTGTTGTATGAATTCATGACATCTAGATGTATCATTACCCTATCTAATTTCTCAAAAGTGTTGTTTTCTCATACCTTTATATTTCTCCATGTAAATTATTTTATTTTCAAAATAAGATCCATAAAATTACAATTTTGCATGAAATTTTGTAGCCTCAAAAATTGCTTAATATTAGGAGGTACACCCCCATCTTTTCAGTAGGACACATAATGTCATTAAAATCACCCATGACGAGTACATGGTGATTTTTTGATATCATATTATTTGTTAATTTTTGTAACATCCGGAATTTTTATTCCGGATTGTGAGCGAGTTATCGATATTCCCACGTGCACGGCTTAGTTTTCCCGCAGGCACGGGATGCTGAGTGTCGGGATTTATTCCTAAAAATCCCGTACCGACTCTTCGTTATCCCCTTTCCGCTTTTCGACTCCTCGTTCCTAGCTTGAGGTGACAAGAGGTTAGCTGACCCCTTGTTCCGCTCCCACCTTTTTCAGTCAAGTCTTCTCTCTCTCCTCACTTTCATTTCACGCTTCACTTTTCTCTCTTCACTCTTCTCTCTTGTGGTTCCTTCCCCTCTTCCCTTGGAGATTTACTTGTGTGTGAGCTACAGTAGAGAAAATTCCGAGTTGGTTTGGTAAGCTTTTTCCTCTTCCTCCCTTCTCCTTCTTTTCTAGTTATCCTTTCTTCCCCTCCCCTTCATCCATTGTCATGGATGAAGCTCTTGAGGAAGCTTTTCCTTAGATCCGTTGCATCTGCATGTTCTTAGCTCGATTAGGTCGTGGATAGGAGTCTAAGTTATAGGTTGGTGTTTGGAGAAGACCCATCAAGAAGAGGAGGACATTCTAGTCAAGGATCCATAGTCGAAGACGAAGAAGACGACCTTCTGTTGCTCAAACCGCGGGGGCGGCCACTGCACTGAGCCACAGGGACGGCCAGCCTTAGCCGAGGGGGCGTCCCAGTGAGCCTCAGGGGAGGACATCCCAGGCCACAAGGACGGCCACTGGGTCAGTCAGCCCTCCCTTGCGGTCTTCTTCTCCCTTTCGCGGTTGTTCTTCTTTCTTCCGAGCCCGTATATTTTCTTGGTGAGTTCCCTCCTTCGATTATGTGTTCTTTGATGATCTTAGAGAGTGTTATGATAGGATCAAGCTAGGTTTGGACATAGAATAGTTGAGAATGCCAAGTAGTGACTTCTACCTTAGGTGAGTGTTTGAGGATCTTGTTATGTCCTAAGGTTTAATGTTGTATTTTTTTGAGTTGGTTCTTAGGATGAGAGTTGGTTGTTCCTTGTGAGGCTTGTGAGGTTGAGATTGTAAGTTTATAGTTGTGAGGTTGTGGGCTAGGATATGCTTATCCTAGCATAGAGTGGTTACCGTTGAGTTGTTGAGACTAGGTATGTTTACCCTAGTATGTGTTATGGGTTTTGATGGTGAGATCATAGGGTCTAGAAGTCTAAGGACTTCTAGCTCGTATTGAATGTGATGTGAGCATGAGAGATTCTAGGATGCAGTCCTATAATGTGAGTCAAATGATCTTCCGTAGATCATTTGGGTAGAAGTCTAAGACTTCTTGAGTTGAGCGAGTTGTTGATATAGTTTTCTTCTTGTGAGTAGGTTATGGACTCCTTCCCAAGGGAAGCGAGAGTGTTGTGAGTTGGATGTGGCGACGAGGTAAGTCTCTGGACTTAGCTCATATTCCTTGTATTAGCATCTTTGTGTGTTTGGTGGTGTGTGTGAGTTATTGTTTATGATATAAATAACTAAACCGGTAATAGGACCACATACCCTTATATTATTTTGGCCCAAGTGTATGATAACGGGCGTTGAGATCACTGTCTACCTCTTGCGAGAGCTAGGAGGTTCTCGTTGACTAGCCCGGACAGGTAGACGGTCGGATGCATCAGTACCATTCCTTGCCGGTAAGTGGGGACCGAGGCGAGTTTCGGGAGATTCTCGTGTCACAAAAGAAGATGAATTAGAACGGGATATGACTTAATAATAATAAAAGATAATAACCGGACTTGTGTGCTTTAGTGCATGTTATATGTTATGTTGATGTATGTGTGTATGTGTCTTCACTTCGTTTCTAATGCTTCGAATATGAGCTAACGGTTTTAACCCGCTTGTGTAGATACCCTGCAGGTTTGGGACGCCGCTGAGTGAGTTGGAGGAGTGGACAACCAGGGGTCGCCGTACATTATAGGACGGGGACGTTTTTGGGTTTTGTTATCTTGTCGGATCATGGTTATGTTGTACGTTTTCGGAGTTTGCGTGTCGTTTTTAGGACTCGGCTGAGTTTCCACCTTGTATCTTTACCTTCTAGTTACTCTCGCATACATTATAAACATTTTGAGTTTGCTTTATTTGTTCCTTGTTGGAAAGGTCCGGTGAAATTATTGTCAAGCTAAGGGTCGTGACCCATTGTGAGGTCTCGCCCGTAGGATCCCGAATCTCGCGGAATCGGGGTGTTACAATTTTTTTCCAAAATTCCTCTTTAAATCTTTCATCGGGACATAAAATCATGGATATATTAGTTATAAACTTTGTTTCAAGATAGATGTGTGTAAGACCCCAATTTTGCCTTCACCACCCCGCGGTGAAGAAGGCCGCCCCCGCGACTGTGTTGATCCGCCCCTGCGGATTTACGACAGATTGCGCCCGATCTGTTTTCGTTCGTTTTATCTTTCTTCCATAGATAGAATATCCGATATTCTATCTTATGGTCCGGTTTCCTTTTCTTCTTTCTAACACTAGACGCCCTTTCCGTCTAGCATTTCAGCCCTCTCTGTATATTCCCGTCTTTTCCTCTTTTTCCCCTTTCTTGCTTACGTCTTCTTCAACCCTAGAGCGCTGCAGCCTTGCCCTTGTCCTTGTTGAACGTGTAAGTTCTTCATCCCTTGTTCTTCATCACGTTCATGTTCTGCTGCACCTTACCTTCTTCTTCTGTTTCGTTTTCCTCTTCGTTTTCTCTTTTCTTCTTCTCCAAGGATTCAAGCATGAGCCTTGATCCTTGTGAAGCGTTCCGTTGTTGATCCTTTGTGCTTCACAGGCTCCCTTGGTTGAGTTGTGAAGGCTGAGAGTGTTGGAAGAACAAGCTTCGGCCTTGTCGTGGTTCTGTTGTCATCGGGAAGTCGACAGTGCCTCTGCACCATATCCGCCCCCGCACCTCTGACGTGCCGCCCCAGCGGCAAGCCGCCCCTGCACCTTGCTCCTACCGCCCCTGCGGTTTTCCCTGCAGTAACTCCCGTCTTTGGTAAGTTGCTTCCTTCCTTGCTTTCCCTGTTCCTTTCCTTGATCCTTGTGGTTGTTTCTTGTCCCCTTAGTTGATGTTAGACTAAGTGTATTATAACCGGACGGTGACCACTTGTCTAGATCTACAAGAGACTAGAATGTGCTCTTGCAACCCAGGCCCGTAGGTAACATATAGTACCTGATCTATTCCTATAGGTAGACGGAAGCGGAGGCGAGTTTCGGAAGATTCTCGTGTGACAAAAGAAGTTGAAATAGAAATGGATAACCTTAATGAAAGATAATAACGGGTTGTGTGCAAGCATGCTATGTGTTTTCTTTACCTTATGTGTGTTTGTGCCTTTACGCTCTTGCTAGTACCTAGAATGTTAGCTAACGGTTTATACCGTCGTTGTAGATGTTCCGCAAGTTCAGGATGCTGCTGAGTGATCCGGATGGTGTGGTCAGCCGGAGTTCCCGTTTGTTATAGGACGGGATCGGGTTTTTGTTTCTTTTGTTATTTCCCTTTTCTTTTGAACTCGGTTGCGGAGCTTTTGTGTTTTCTTTTGTTGAAACCTTTTGTTTTATATTGAGTTTGGTTTTCATTCGCCTGTGCCTTGGTGTAAGATCCATTCGTTGTTGCTACTTTGAGAGTCGGGACCCACTGTGTGGTCCTAACCCGTAGCGCTTCGAGTTCCTAGAACTTGGGGTGTTACAATATGGTATCAAAGCTCTAGGTTGGTAACAATGGCACTCGAAATCTTCTAAAGGTCGGATGGAGAAATAAATAGAACCCGCAAGGGGTCGAACGTTTTCAAAAGGGGTTGTTTTTTATTTTAAACTTCTCGGTCTGGGATAGATGTACGGGCGACCACCACTACCTCTGTGGATCTCAACAGTGTAGTATCTTTCGTGTTGGCCTTTATATGTGTTTTTCTGGTTTTGCTTTAGTTGTAGTGTTGCCTTATAGATATAGTTTCTTATATCCATCCTTATAGCAGATGGCGCGTACTAGAGCTACATCTGTTATGGGGCGAGGAAGGGGTCGACCACCACTTCCACCTGCTGTTAGCATGAAATATTGTGACATTTTAGGCACGTTTTCTAAGTGTATTTCATCCATATTGGTGTTCATTGATTAAGCATTGATGCAATTGTGAGCTAGTTTGTCCATATTGTCGATATAGAGGTCTACATAAGCTTTGTGTTGATTGTAGGCAATTAAGAGCTAATTCCGAACGGATTAAGAGAGAATGGACATAGATTGAGCTTGTCCATGGATTGAGGACACACATAGGAGCTAAGGATGATGCCAAGATGAAGAATGACACAAAAACAAAGGGAATTACGAGTTATGGATGTTCCACGCTCTAAATTACGACCGTACTAAGGTCCACGCTCTAATCCACGGCCGTGGAACTTTGGCAAGACAAGCATGGAGCATTCCAGCAACTTACACGGCCGTGGAGGATTGAAGAGAACCGTGATCAACTTCCACGCTCTAAATTACGGGCGTGGAACCCTTCCACGACCGTGATCTTGACGATCTTTTACGCAATATTTTAAGCCACGATCCACTACGCACTTGGGCCGAAGACACATTTTATTTGGGCCTATATAAGGACGGAAGGAAAGAGATTCCGTCACCTTCGCTACCGGCTTAGACCTCGCTTACGTTGCACGTGCATAGGGTTTCATTGGACGTGCGGAGATTGCCTTTTTGCGACGGAGTTTTGCAAAGGCTTGAAGATTTGGAAGATCGTTCGTGGCGGAAGTTACGCCTTTGATTTCTAGGTTTGATTAGAAGACGGATTGACATCCCGTTCTTCGTTCTTATCTAGATAGTTAGTTGTTTGTGTTTATTCCAAATCTGAGTTACATTATCATTGATGTTTGTGGATTCGAGATTGACTTAAGGTTTATTGAAGGTTTTCGGAAGTTTTCATCTTTCAATCTTTTAAATCTTGAATTTGATATCAATATGACTGTTGTTGGCTAAAACCCTTTAGCAATTCTAAGGTAAAGGGTTGATAGTTGTGGCTTAGATGATGATAGATCGATCGTAAATTGATTGGACCCTGAGAGTTAGAGAGAATCGCCGACGAACCTAATCCACGGTCTGTTCTTGAGCTTCCACGGCCGTGGAACTCAAGAACTACCAGTAATTTTGTGTCAGTTACGCACCTTGTTTTTACTTTAATCCAAAGTTAAAGATTTGCTTTAACTTAGTCTTGGCTTGCCTTTTCTAGGTGGTAGTGAAGCCTCAACAACCTCTACCTCGATTTCGAGTGTCACAACCTTAATCAGTTTAGTTAGTCTTGATCCTTGGATTACAAGTTTGGGTATTTGACATTAATTCTTACCTTTAGAACCTTTCTATACTGAAGCCTCAACAACCTTTATAGAGAGTGTCTTTTAGGTGGGTCATATAAGGTTTTTGGAACTTCACCGTACAATTACCTTACATTCGTATACCTTTGCATACCTCAACTCTGTCCTTATCTCTTTAGTATATCTTGAATCGATTGCCACGATTGGATTCCTGGATCTTTAGGATTGTTGTTTTCCCAATAATTTACACAGCTTCATACATTTACTTGCTTGACAATCTGAAATTGGATTTAACCCCCCAAATCTCTGTGTTCGATACTCTGGAATTCTTGCTTAACTATATCGATCCGTACACTGCGGGTTCGCTTGCTTGATTTCTAGTTTTATAAATTTAAGACTTATTTACACGCACGCTAAGTGGCGAACAAGTTTTTGGCGCCGTTGCCGGGGATTTGGTCTAGGCCGAATTCGGTTTTCGGTTGTCGAGCTTGGGAGCTCTTCCCTTGTTATTTGATATCTTTTCTAGTTTATGCACAGGTCTAGGAACACCGAAGACCTCTTACCTCTTGATCAAGAGCTTGAGAGGACTTTGAGAAGAAAGCGTAAGGAAAAGAAAATGGCTGAAGAAGCAGAACGTGATTACCAAACGGAGTTAGCGGAAAAGGACGCTCAACTCTAGTGGAGTGAGAAGACTCGCAGGGAGGAAATGGATCGTCATCAATCGAAAGTTGATGACCTAACAGATATGATGTTCCAAATGAGGATGGAAATAAGCGATCTTAAAAGAAAAGAGAGCAGGAAATCCTCAAGATCAGTTAGAAGCCATTCATCCGCTGATGATAGCGACTCTTCCATGCCACCATTAGAGGACATTGATCCGACGATCAATGTGAATCCATTCGTTCCATGGGCAGCTGCCAATCGACGTGTTCCACCTAGGAATGCAAGGGTCGAACGTGTGGATGATGATCCAAGAACTCTTGGCCAAAGAATGGATCCAACGCAGCAACCACGCACTTTTGGTGTGAACTTTGATGCTGATGATGCAGGGTTTAGCTTCAACCCGCAGGTTATTACCCTTGTTCGCCAAAATCAATTTGGTGGAACAAGCGCTGAATCTCCACACCAACACTTACAAAATTTTGAGGTCATGATGGAGACAATGAAGCCGAAGAATGCAACTACCAACAGCTATAAACTCAAGCCTTTCTTTTTCTCCTTGAAAGGGAAAGCATTGTCTTGGTATCAAGCTCTTCCGAGTGGGAAACTAGACACATGAGAAGACCTTTCCGCGGAGTTCCTCACTAAGTTCTTTCCGCCATCCAAAACGGCAGAATTAAGAGGTAAGATTAATGCATTTTCCATGAGATCTAACGAAAGTTTGTTTCAATCTTGGGAAAGATTTCAGGATTTGCTCTTGGATTGCCCACATCATGGCATATCCAAATTAATGCTATTGGAGATATATTATAAGGGGCTGGATATGGAAACACAATTCAAGCTCCAATCCCTCTCATGTGGTACATTCATGGACATGAGGGAAGATGACGCTTGGGACTTCATCGAGAAGCAAGCAAGGGTCATAGAGAAGTATTCTCACCGGAAAGTAGAGGTGAATCAAGTGGAGAAAGGAGTCAAGCTAACACATGAGGCTCAAACTCAAATATTTTCTCTCAACAATGAGATTAAAGAGTTGAAGGAAGCTATCAAAACCAACTTTCCAAAGCAAAACGGAAAGGATGTGGGCTATTTGGGCAACAACAACAACAACGGTGGTGAGAATACAAACTGCAACAACAACAATAACCGGAACAATAACCGGAATAATTGGAACAACAGCAACAACAACAACCGGAACAACAATTGGAACAACAATAGGGGTTCAAACAACAACAATTGGCGTCCCAATCAACAAAATTCCGGTATACCTTATTCTTCCAATTCAGGAAATTCACTAACTTCACCTTCCTCTTCTTCCACTCCTCTGAAAAGCCAGGGGCAAACATCTAATGGTGGAAGCACTTCGGGGAAGGAGAAGCCCGATCCCATGTTGGAAACAATTTTGGGGAAGCTTCAAGGATTGGAGACTCGCATCATCAAGGTTGATGATCACATAACTAAGGTTGATAAAGCCTAAAAGATTTTAGAAAACCAAATGTTTAGTCATGCGGAGGAAGTTCCTAGGAATCAAGGGAAACTTCAAGGAAAAATGGAGGACAACCCAAAGGGAAGGGTGATGGCAATCACAACTAGGAGCGGAGTAACAACTACCAACCCGCAACCTAAGTTTGTTGAAGTCCCCGTTGAGAAGGAAAAAGAGAAGGGGAAGGAGAAGGAAGATGTCTACGTTCCTCCTCCGGCTTACAAACCTCCCCTACCATTCCCTCAATCTAGAGAGAGAGCGCGTCTAGATAAACAATTTGGTAAGTTTATAGAACTCATGAGCAAGCTGCATATTAATATACCTTTCATTGATGCCATTGTAGGTATGCCCGCTTATGGGAAGTTCTTAAAGGAGATCCTCTCTAACAAGAGGAAATTAGAAGATTTTGGAGAGGTTAAGATGAGTTCGGATTCTTCGGATCTCATCAAGACCATGAAAGAGAAAATGCCCCCTAAGCTAAGGGATCCGGGGTCATTTTGTATTCCCATAGGAGTGAGAGATGTCACATATGATGCATTATGTGACTTGGGAGCAAGCGTGAGCATCATTCCGCTTGCCTTATGCAGGAAGATCGGTTTAAGCGACCCTAAACCGGTGAAGATGACGTTATACATAGCGGATCGATCCATAACTCGTCCCGTCGGTATTGTGCAAGACGTCCCGGTCAAGCTCGGTAAATTCTTTATTCCTATTGATTTTGTTGTGCTTGACATTCCTGCAGATAGTCCGGTCCCGATTATACTCGGAAGACCGTTTCTTGCAACTTCCGGCTGCATAGTCGATTGCAAGAATGCTAGACTCGCCTTCGACATAGGAGAAGAGAAGGTAGAGTTCGTTCTTTCCACTCTAGTGAAGGAACTAGCCTTCGATGAGGATATATTCAATATCCAAGATGAAGAGCCATCTAGAGAGGAGGTAAGTTCTATTCTCTCCAAAGATCCATTACAAAAAGTTTTTTCTATGAGTATTATGGATGTAGGGGATGATGAGGATTGCAATGAGGCAATTGAAGCCTTAGAGGCACAAAAAGAAGTGTATGAAGGAGAATTTGAGAAACTCCACAATGAGGCTGAAAACGTACGAATCCACGGTTATACACTTTATTCCACGGCCTTGGATTTCACCAACAAAAGCGTGGAGCACTCCAGAGGCTTACACGGTCGTGGAGAGAACAGAGCAACCGTAAATATTTTCCACGCCCAAAATCACGGCCGTGGAGGATGCAGAGACGCCGTAATTTTGGGCGTGGCCGAAGGCAATTGTGTTTCTCCCTCAACTTCTCTTGATTCTTCTCCAATACCTTCTACTTCCTTAGACACTTCTAAGGAACCTTCGGATATTCCTCAAGAGCCATTGGAGATTCCTATAGCTATGGAATTGAAGCAACTTCCTACACATCTAAGGTACGCATTTCTAGGACCTATTTCTACCTATCCGGTAATTGTTAGTTCCGATTTAACCATAGATGAACATAGTAAGCTTATGGTTGTCCTTAAGAAACATAGAAAAGCTTTAGGATATACTATAGAGGACTTAGTAGGAATCAAACCTTCCCTATGCATGCATAAAATCTTAATGGAAGAGGACTTTAGGACTTCGCGACAACCTCAAAGGCGGTTAAATCCGACCATGAAGGAGGTTGTCAAGAAGGAAATTCTTAAATTGTTTGATGCAGGTATCATCTACCCTATCTCTGATAGCAAGTAGGTGAGTCCCGTTCAAGTAGTTCCGAAAAAGGGAGGAATGACGGTCATCACCAACAAAAATAACGAACTCATTCCTACTCGAACAGTAACAGGATGGCGGATGTGCATAGACTACCGCAAGCTAAACAACGCGACGAGGAAGGATCACTTCCCACTACCCTTCATCGACCAAATGCTTGAAAGGTTAGCACAACATTCTCATTTCTGTTATCTTGACGGTTATAGTGGTTTCTTTCAGATTCCGATACACCCGGATGATCAGGAGAAGACCACATTCACGTGCCCGTGGGGTACGTTTGCCTATAGGAGGATGCCGTTCGGGCTTTGCAACACCCCAGCCAACTTTCAAAGGTGCATGATGGCCATCTTCTCCGAATATATAGAGGAAATCATGGAGGTCTTTATGGACGACTTCTCCGTTTACGGTTCCTCTTTTGACAATTGCCTTTCTAACCTTGTTCTTGTATTACAAAGGTGTGAAGACACTAACCTAGTTCTTAATTGGGAAAAGTGTCAATTTATGGTAAAGGAGGGAATTGTATTAGGACACTTAATCTCTAGTAGAGGGATTGAGGTGGATAAAGCTAAGATAGAGACAATAGAGAAGCTTCCTCCCCCAACTTCTGCGAAAGGGATAAGAAGTTTCCTAGGACATGCTGGATTTTATAGGCGTTTCATAAAAGATTTCTCTAAAATATCGAAACCGCTCACTAATCTATTGATGAAGGATGCAGTTTTTGAGTTTTCGCAGGAATGTTTAGATGCGTTCAATATGATTCGGGAAGCTCTAATCTCAGCCCCGATTATCCAACCTCCGGATTGGAATCTTCCCTTTGAGATTATGTGTGATGCTAGTGACGTAGCTATAGGAGCTGTTCTTGGGCAAAAGAAAGAAGGACGAACCCACGCTATCTACTACGCTAGCAAGACGCTAGATGAAGCGCAGCTCAACTACGCCACCACCGAAAAGGAATTTTTAGCCATTGTTTATGCAATTGACAAATTTCGCTCTTATCTTGTAGGTGCAAAGGTGATTGTATACACGGATCATGCTGCGATCCGGTATCTACTTGCAAAGAAAGACGCGAAGCCAAGGCTTATTAGATGGATTCTTCTCCTACAAGAATTCGATCTAGAGATCCGCGACAAGAAGGGTTCGGAAAATTCTGTTGCGGATCATTTGAGTCGTCTAACACATCTAGATGACGACCATTTACCTATAGATGACTCCTTCCCGGACGAACACCTACACATCATAGAAGAGTGCATCGACGTAATCTCCAAAGGTAACGAACCATGGTTTGCTGATTTTGTTAACTATTTGGTTTGTCAGGAATTACCGCCCGGGTTATCCTACGCACAAAGAAAGAAGTTCTTTAAGGATGTTCGGGAATACTTTTGGAATGAACCTCTCCTCTTCAAGAGAGGTCCGGATGGCATTATTTGGCGATGTGTGCCAGAAGATGAAATGCAAAGTGTCATTCGCCATTGTCATTCACTACCTTGTGGAGGACACGCTATTTCGAACAAGACTAGCGCTAAGGTATTGCAATCTGGATTTTATTGGCCTACTTTATTTAAAGATGTGCAAACCTTTATTTCCTGCTGCGATGCTTGTCAAAGAACAGGAAATATCTCTAGGAGGAATGAGATGCCTCTCAATAACATCCAAGAGGTGGAGATCTTCGACATTTGGGGAGTAGACTTCATGGGACCTTTCCCATCTTCTTGTGGAAACCAATACATACTCTTAGCGGTAGATTATATTTCTAGATGGGTTGAAGCAATTGCCTCTCCCACCAATGATGCCATGGTAGTGGTTAAGTTCTTTAACAAGACCATCTTCCCACGATTTGGGACACCAAGGACTATCATTAGTGATGGAGGCTCTCACTTTATTGCCCGGCACTTTGAAGCTCTTCTAGCTAAGTATGGGATGACTCACAAGATCGCCACCCCCTATCATCCACAAACTAGTGGACAAGTTGAGATCTCAAATCGGGAGATCGAAGGAATCTTAGAGAAGACAGTTTCAAGGACAAGGAAGGATTGGTCCTTGAAGCTTGATGATCCATTGTGGGCGTACCGGACTGCGTACAAGACTCCCATTGGAACCACACCATACAACCTTGTGTATGGAAAGTCTTGTCACTTACCGGTAGAGTTGGAGCACAAGGTGTTTTGGGCAATTAAGTGGTTGAACTTCAGCATGAAGGAAGCGGGAGAGAAGCGTCTCTTGGACCTCAATGAGCTTGAAGAACTCCGCTTGAACGCCTATGAGAACGCCAAGATCTATAAGAAGAGAGCGAAGTGTTGGCATGATAAGCATATCATTCCAAAGGACCTTAAAGAAGGAGATCAAGTTCTCCTCTTCAATTCAAGGCTCTGCCTCTTTCCAGGTAAGCTTAAATCTCGTTGGACTGGACCTTTTCTAATTAAACGTGTTTTTCCCCATGGCGCAGTTGAAGTATGGGGTAAAAAGGGCGAAAGCTTTAAGGTGAACGGTCAACGACTCAAGAAGTATACGCCGGAACTCTAAGCTGAAGAGTTCGCGCCTACCGCACTCGAATAAGTGCAAATTTGGTCTAGCTACGGACCTTAAACAAAGCGCTTCTTGGGAGGCAACCCAAGGTATTGCATTATCGTTTTTGTTTTTGATTCATAGATTAGTTTAGTTTAGACGTTTTTGCTTTGTTTGCCTTCGATACCTTCCGGTATGTTTGTGTTTTTGGATGTAGGAACAGTGGGAAAGGAAAGGGGAAGGAAAAACTTGAAGAAAAGTGACGAAACTTGGACTTTGGAGCATTACAAAGAGTTCCACGGCCTAAACCACAGCCGTGACAGCTACAGTGACCGTAATTTCAAAAACCCTGAGAAAAATCACCAAAACCACGGTTCCGTACATTTCCACGGCCGTGGAACCCCCCAACAGACCGTGATTTTCAAAAATTTTTACGGCCACTATATAAACCACGTTTCTTCACAAAACACACCAAAAATCCTCATTTCACGCCCTATTTGCCGAATTGCTTCCCCCACTCTCAAATCCTCATTCGTTAATCGTTTTTAATGATTCTTCGGCCAGAACTGAAGCAAATCCAATCACCAACAAGATCCAAGCAACAATTCGAGCGGCAAATCACCGGAGAAAGCAGAATTCGGATTTCAAGATCCGAAAACTTAGGTTTTTCGTTCTTCCTTCTCTTTGTCGATTTAGCTCCGTTTTTGTTAGTATTTTTAGGAGAACTGATTGGAATTGGATTGAAATTAGTCTAGGGCTGCTTGTGGTTGAATTTGGTGAAATTGTGCTGAGTTTAGAGAATTTTCGAGAAGAACCACGGTTCCTGGAACTTCCACGGCCGTGGAACCCTTAGAACAGACCGTGGAATTTGACAGAATATGGATTTTGTAAGAAGAGTGTCCGGTAGGAATAAGGATAAGAATAAAAAGAGGAAGGGCAATGATATATCCTCTTCTAGAGCACCACCCACCCAACCTCCTTCACCTCCTTCATCACCATCACCACCTCGCCCTAGGATTCCTACCATACACGAGGACCATCTCGATGCCTTAGAGAGGATCGGGAAGAGAGCTGTCATTGGACCTAGGTACCTACTGCTTGAGGAGTTAGAGCCTCTACATGTGATAGGAGACCTTACTTGGCTTTTAGATAGAGCCGGTCTAGTCATCTTCTCGGCTATTCGAGAAGATGCTTATGAGGAGATTACTCGAGAGTTCGTGGTTTCCTTCCAGCATAGCCACGTAGATAGGACTGTCTCTTTCCGGCTGATGGAAAGAGACTATGAGTTCTCCATCAAGGAGTTTGGAGCCTTCTTTGGGTTCCACGAGACCTTTAATGGTCGTTTCCCTAGTGGCGTTTACGCCAAGGACTTTTGGGAGGAGATTGCGATGGTGTATGCCAGTGAGGACCGCTGGCAGCCAGCTGATACCAAGGCTAGATTGATGTATCATCTAGCCTTGAAGATAGCTCACAGGATACTTTCTGAGTGTCTCTTCCCTAGGACGGAGACACCTCAGAAGATCAAGACGGACGAGTTGTTTCTCCTCTACTGTATGCTATACGGTAGACCTGCTGACTGCGCCACCCTCTTAGCTGCTACTAAGAGCAAGCTAAAGAATAAGAGGGCTGGCAACATTGGATACGGTGGGATGGTGACCCACCTTGCTCGACAGTTAGGGGTAGACTTCTTTGCTTGCACTCGTATTGCTGTTACGCCCCTAGGACTCCTTAGCCTCATGACTAGAGGCATCATCTTCCCCACCCATATAGATCCACCATATGCAGCTATGCCTTGGGAGAGTAGGACAGGGAGAGGTATTGAGTGGCTCCCTGAGTATTCCATTATGGCAGGACGCCATAACTGGAAGGCGACGTTCGCTGCCATGCATGCGAACAGGATTGTAGCCCCTCCATACGTTCCACCACCACCAGTTGTAGAGGAGGAGGAGGAGGAGATGAGAGGTGGAGATGATTTTGAGGGAGGAGGAGGAGCTGATCATGATTTTGGCACATTCCCGGATCAGCCGGATGCAGTTCCCGATATGCCTAGACGTTCTCCCCGTCCAGCTAGAGCTTCAGGATCATCCTCTCGCCGTGCTAGTGTGAGCGAGAGACCTACATGGATGGCGGATCCTCCTGCGTGGTACAACACTCAGCCATATTGGATGGGAGCTCCACCACCATGGTCTACACAGGCACCACCTGCACCAACACCTTCAGATGCACCAGTGTGGTACAGCCAACCGCCTGGTTGGTATGAGCAGTTGCCAGAGTGGGCCACCGACCTTTCCGATAGGGTCGGAGCTTTGGAGATCCATGCAGATGCGAGGGATGCACGAGCTGACGCTCATGACCGGATGATGAGAGACATATACCGCCAGCAGTTTGGGCGGAACTATGATCAAGGCTTTTTCCGTTTCCGCCTCCACCGCAGTTATGACCATGACGATCTACAGCTAGCCGCTCCACCACCGTCTTGTGAGTTCTTTTTCTTTCTTTCTTTTCTTTTATTTGTCTTTTTGAAGATTAGGGACAATGTTTGTTCCAAGTATGGGGTAGGGTGTGACTAATCGTTTGTAATAATTCTTACTCACTTTGTTTGCTTCTATCGAGAACACCATTGCATGTTTCATTATTGTTACACGTTTCATTATTGCATTGCATGAAAAAGGCTTTGAAAAACCCATAAAAATTGAAAAATTTTGAAAATTTTGTGCTTCTAAGGATAGAGATGACTTCTATGATAATCATTACTTGTGAATTGAGTTTGATGACAATCGCATGCTTAAACAAATGGTGAATTGAAAAGAAATTGAATGAGTTGATTATCCCTCTTTTGCAAGTTTCATAATGTGAAGAATGTTACTTAAATCATGTTGAGAAATCAAAGTTGAAATCACATTATAAGTTCTTATACTTCTTGTTGAAATGATTAAGGCATCTCGATTTTCTTTCTTCTCTCTTTGATCATTTAGCCCCTCAATGAAATAATGACCTCCTTTACCTATCCGGGAACTTGGAGGAGTTGATATTGGCATGTTTGATGTGGCAGGGCCTTGAAAGCAATTATTTGCAATCAAAAGAATAGAAAGAAATTTTAGGTTTGGGGAAGTCAATCATGACGATGAGTAACTCGGCACCATTCACATAGCCGGGTGTTTGTGTCTTGCCAAAGTCGGATTGAGCGATATTCCTAGCGGATTATGGTATGTGCGCTAAGGGTTTGAGGCATCTCGCAAAAATGAGAAACGCCAATCTCCTAGGCTTCGGTTTTTGTGCACCTCTGTCCATAACTCCAAAAGTAAAGTCGAAAAATGAATTGAAAGTAGAAGAGCGAAGCTCTAAGTTGAAAGTGTTGCGGAAACCGCAAAAGAAAAAGAAAAGAGATAGTAATCCATTTTCCCGGATTCATGCACCACATTCCTTAAAGTTTCTTTCCCTTTCCACATTTTAGACCTTATTTGAAAGTCCTTAAGATCAAGAGAATGTTATATGACTTGGTGATCTAAATTGAAGTTTCTTATGATTGATTTTGATAATGTTTGAAGGTTTTGATGCTTACAATGAAGTTTGATTAATTTATGAGCTTTCTTTACTCTTTACTCTTTGATTATGTGTATGAAAGTCCTATGAACGAATGAAGAAAGATTTGAGAATGATCTATTGATTAGAAAGCACATTCATCTAAAAGAAGTTTATTTTTGAGAGTGTACACATATTTCATCCTAACTTGAGTTTTAAAGCTTTTGAAGGACCTTGCTTGGGGACAAGCAAGTAGCAAGTATGGGGTTATTTGTTAGCATGAAATATTGTGACATTTTAGGCACGTTTTCTAAGTGTATTTCATCCATATTTGTGTTTATTGATTAAGCAATAATGCAATTGCGAGCTAGTTTATCTATATTGTCGATATAGAGGTCTACATAAGCTTTGTGTTGATTGTAGGCAATTAAGAGCTAATTCCGAACGGATTAACAGAGAATGGAGATAGATTGAGCTTGTCCATGGATTGAGGACACACATAGGAGCTAAGGATGATGCCAAGATGAAGAATGACACAAAAACAAAGGGAATTACGAGCTATGGATGTTCCACGCTCTAAATTACGACCGTACCAAGGTCCACGCTCTAATACACGGCCGTGGAACTTTGGCAAGACAAGTGTGGAGCATTCCAGCAACTTACACGGCCGTGGAGGATTGAAGAGAACCGTGATCAACTTCCACACTCTAAATTACGGGCGTGGAACCCTTCCACGACCGTGATCTTGACGATCTTTTACGCAATATTTTAAGCCACGATCCACTACGCACTTGGGCCGAAGACACATTTTATTTGGGCCTATATAAGGACGGAAGGAAAGAGATTCCATCACCTTCGCTACCGGCTTAGACCTCGCTTACGTTGCACGTGCCTAGGGTTTCATTGGACGTGCGGAGATTGCCTTTTTGCGACGGAGTTTTGCAAAGGCTTGAAGATTTGGAAGATCGTTCGTGGCGGAAGTTACGCCTTTGATTTCTAGGTTTGATTAGAAGACGGATTGACATCCCATTCTTCGTTCTTATCTAGATAGTTACTTGTTTGTGTTTATTCCAAATCTGAGTTACATTATCATTGATATTTGTGGATTCGAGATTGACTTAAGGTTTATTGAAGGTTTTCAGAAGTTTTCATCTTTCAATCTTTTAAATCTTGAATTTGATATCAATATGACTGTTGTTGGCTAAAACCCTTTAGCAATTCTAAGGTGAAGGGTTGATAGTTGTGGCTTAGATGATGATAGATCGATCGTAAATTGATTGGACCTTGAGAGTTAGAGAGAATCGCCGACGAACCTAATCCACGGTCTGTTCTTGAGCTTCCACGGCCGTGGAACTCAAGAACTACCCGTAATTTTGTGTCAGTTACGCACCTTGATTTTAATTTAATCCAAAGTTAAAGATTTGCTTTAACTTAGTCTTGGCTTGCCTTTTCTAGGTGGTAGTGAAGCCTCAACAACCTCTACCTCGATTTCGAGTGTCACAACCTTAATCACTTTAGTTAGTCTTGATCCTTGGATTACAAGTTTGGGTATTTGACATTAATTCTTACCTTTAGAACCTTTCTATACTGAAGCCTCAACAACCTTTATAGAGAGTGTCTTTTAGGTGGGTCATATAAGGTTTTTGGAACTTCACCGTACAATTACCTTACATTCGTATACCTTTGCATACCTCAACTCTGTCCTTATATCTTTAGTATATCTTGAATCGATTGCATAGTCGATTGCAACTTCCGGCTGCATAGTCGATTGCAAGAATGGTAGACTCGCTTTTGATATAGGAGAAGAGAAAGTAGAGTTCGTTCTTTCCACTCTAGTGAAGGAACCAATCTTTGATGAGGATATATTCAATATCCAAGATGAAGAAGGGTTGTCTAGGGAGGAGGTAAGTGATATTCTCTTCAACGATCCTTTACAAAAGGTTATTACTATGAGTCTAACGAATGTAGGGGAAGAAGAGGAGTGCAATGAGGCAATTGAAGCCTTAGAAGCACAAGAAGAAGTGGGTGGAGTAGAATTTGAGACACTCCACGACGAGGCAGAAAACGTGAGAATCCACGGCCATACACTGTATTCCACGGCCGTGGATTTCACCAACAAAACCGTGTCCCACTCCAGAGAGTTATACGGTCGTGGAGAAAACATAACAACCGTATTTCCTTTCCACACCCTAAACCACGGCCGTGGAGGACATAGGGAAACCGTGATTTTGGCCGTGGAAAGGAGTGATCGAGACACTTCTTCAACTTCTTTTGATTCTTCTCCCACACCTTCAACACCCTTAGAAACTTTTAAGGAAACATCGGATGCTCCTCAAGGATCATTGGAAGCTCCGAAAGCGATGGAGCTAAAACCACTTCCTACTCATCTAAGGTACGCTTTTCTAGGACCTAATTTTACCTTTCCGGTTATTGTTAGTTCCGATCTAAGCATAGATGAACATAATCAGCTCATGATTGTCCTTAGGAAACATAGGAAAGCTCTAGGCTACACTATTGAGGACTTAGTAGGAATAAAACCCTCCCTATGTATGCATAAGATACTAATGGAGGAAGATTTTAGAACTTGAAGACAACCTCAAAGGCGGTTAAATCCGACCATGAAGGAGGTTGTCAAGAAGGAAATTCTTAAGCTTCTTGATGCAGGTATTATCTATCCTATCTCCGATAGCAAGTGGGTGAGTCCAGTTCAAGTAGTTCCGAAGAAGGGAGGAATGACGGTCATCACCAACAAGAACAACGAACTCATTCCTACCTGAACCGTAACGGGATGGCGGATGTGCATAGACTACCGCAAGCTCAACAATGCAACGAGAAAGGATCACTTCCCATTGCCATTCATTGATCAAATGCTTGAAAGGTTAGCACAACATTCGCACTTTTGCTATCTTGACGGTTATAGTGGTTTCTTTCAGATCCCGATACACCCGGATGATCAGGAGAAGACCACATTCACGTGCCCGTGGGGTACGTTTGCTTATAGGAGAATGCCGTTCGGGCATTGCAACGCCCCAGCCACCTTTCAAAGGTGCATGATGGCCATCTTCTCCGAATACATTGAGGAAATCATGGAAGTCTTCATGGATGACTTCTCCGTATACGGTTCCTCTTTTCACAATTGTCTTTCTAACCTTGCTCTTGCTTTACAAAGGTGTGAAGACACTAACCTAGTTCTTAATTGGGAGAAGTGTCAATTCATGGTAAAGGAAGGAATTGTATTAGGACACCTAATCTCTAGCAGAGGGATAGAGGTGGATAAGGCGAAAATAGAGACCATAGAAAAACTTCCTCCCCCAACTTCGGTGAAAGGGATAAGGAGTCTCCTAGGACATGCTGGATTTTATAGACATTTCATTAAAGACTTCTATAAAATATCAAAACCGCTCACTAATCTATTGATGAAGGATGCAGTTTTTGAGTTTTCGCAGGAATGTTTGGATGCGTTTAACACGATTCGGCAAGCTCTAATTTCAGCACCTATTATCCAACCTCCGGATTGGACTCTTCCCTTTGAGGTTATGTGCGATGCTAGTGACGTAGCTATAGGAGCTGTTCTTGGACAACGAAAGGAAGGACGAACCCATGCCATATACTATGCTAGCAAGACGCTAGATGAAGCGCAGCTCAATTACGCCACTACCGAAAAGGAATTTCTAGCCATTGTTTATGCTATTGACAAGTTTCGCTCTTATCTTGTAGGTGCAAAGGTGATTGTCTACACGGATCATGCTGAGATTCGGTACCTTCTTGCGAAGAAAGACGCGAAGCCAAGGCTAATTAGATGGATTCTTCTCCTACAAGAATTCGATCTAGAGATCCGCGACAAGAAGGGTTCGGAAAATTCTGTTGCGGATCATTTGAGTCGCCTAACACATCTAGAGGACGACCATTTACCCATCGACGACTCCTTCCCGGACGAACACCTACACATTATTGAGGAGTGCATTGATGTGATCTCCAAGGGTAACGAACCATGGTTTGCTGATTTTGTTAACTATTTGGCTTGCCAGGAGATACCGCCCGGATTATCCTACGCACAAAGAAAGAAGTTCTTTAAGGATGTTCGGGAATATTTTTGGAATGAACCTCTCCTCTTTAAGAGAGGTCCGGATGGCATCATTCGGCGATGTGTGCCGGAAGATGAGATGCAAAGTGTCATCCGCCATTGTCATTCACTACCTTGTGGAGGACACGCTAGTTCGAACAAGACTAGCGCAAAGGTATTGCAATCCGGATTCTTTTGGCCTACTTTATTTAGAGATGTGCAATCCTTTGTTTCTTGCTGCGATGCTTGTCAAAGAACAGGTAATATCTCTAGAAGGAATGAGATGCCCCTCAACAACATCCAAGAAGTGGAGATTTTCGACGTTTGGGGAGTAGACTTTATGGGACCATTCCCATCTTCTTGTGGAAACCAATACATACTCTTGGCGGTGGATTACGTTTCTAGATGGGTGGAAGCAATTGCCTCTCCCACCAATGTTGTCATGGTTGTGGTTAAGTTCTTCAACAAAACCATCTTCCCACGATTTGGAACACCAAGGACTATCATTAGTGATGGAGGTTCTCACTTCATTGCCCGACGCTTTGAAGCTCTTCTAGCTAAGTATGGGGTTACTCACAAGATCGCCACCCCTTATCATCCACAAACAAGTGGACAACTTGAGATCTCAAATAGGGAGATCAAAGGAATCTTAGAGAAGACGGTTTCAAGGACTAGGAAGGATTGGTCTTTGAAGCTTGATGACGCATTGTGGGCGTACTGGACTGCGTATAAGACACCCATAGGAACCACACCATACAACCTTGTGTATGGGAAGTCTTGTCACTTACCGGTAGAGTTGGAGCACAAGGCGTTTTGGGCTATCAAGTGGTTGAATTTCAACATGAAGGAAGCGGGAGAGAAGCGTCTCCTAGACCTTAATGAGCTGGACGAACTCCGCTTGAACGCTTATGAAAACGCTAAGATCTATAAGGAGAGAGCAAAACGTTGGCATGATAAGCATATCATTCCAAAGGACTTCAAAGAAGGAGATCAAGTTCTCCTCTTTAATTCAAGGCTTCGTCTCTTTCCAGGTAAGCTCAAATCTCGTTGGACCGGACCGTTTCTAATTAAGCGTATTTTCCCCCATGGTGCAGTTGAAGTATGGGGTGAAGCGGGCGGAAGCTTTAAGGTGAACGGCCAACGACTCAAGAAGTATACGCCGGAACTCCAAACTGAAGAGTTCGCGCCTACTGCACTCGAATAAGTGCGAGATTGGTCTAGCTACGGACCTTAAACAAAGCGCTTCTTGGGAGGCAACCCAAGGTATTGCATTTTTGTTTTTATTTTCGATTCATAGTTTAGCTTAGTTTAGACGTTTTTGCTTTGTTTTGCCTTCGATTTCTTCCGGTATGTTCGTGTTTTTGGATGTAGGAACGATGGAAAAGGAAAAGGGGAGGGTAATGTTGAAGAAAAGTGACGAAACTTGGACTTTGGAGCTTTACAGAGAGTTCCACGGCCTAAACCACGGTCGTGATAGCTACAGTGACCGTAATTTCCAAAAGCCTTTGAAAAATCACCAAAACCACGGTTCCGTACAATTCCACGGCCGTGGAACACCCCGACAGACCGTGATTTTCAAAATTTTGTCTGTCACTATATAAACCACATTCTTCACAAAAACACTCCACAAATACCCAATTCCACGACCCAAAACGCCGATTCCACGCCCTTCCTCCCAAATCTTCGTTCGTTAATCGTTTTCAACGATTCTTCTTCCCAAATTGAAGCAAATTCAACCACCAACGAGATCCAAGCAACGAATCAAGCGGAAAATCACCAAGGAACACACAATTTAGATTGTAAAATCCGAAACCTAGGTTTTTTCCACTCTTCTTGATCTTTGTCAATTTGGTTCGTTTTTGTTAGCAATTTTAGGAAGAACTGATTGAAATTGGAAGGAATTAGACTAGGGATGCCTGATTGCTGAGTTTGAGTGTTGTTTGCTGAGATTTGCGAAAAAACCAGACGAACCACGGTCGCTGACAGTTCCACGGCCGTGGAATCACCAAGAACAGACCGTAATTTTGAACAGTGGTGGACTTTGTGAGGAGAGTTTCTGGGAGAATCAAGGAGAAGAAGAATGACCAAAACAAGAAGAGGAAGGGTAATCCCTCTTCTTCTTCATCCTCTAGGGCACCACCACCTTCTTCCCCTTCACCTCCATCATCACCTTCATCACCCTCACCTCCTAGCCCTAGAGTACCGACCATTCATGAGGATCACCTCGATGCATTCGAGAGGATCCATGAGAGGGTTGTGATTGGACCTAGGTACCTATTGTTAGAGGATCTAGCTCCTCTTAACATCATAGATGACCTTACATGGCTCTTGGATAGAGCCGGACTAGTTGTCTTCTCGGCTATCCGAGAAGACGCTTATGAGGAGATTACGAGGGAGGTTGTGACGTCTTTCGAGCACAGCCATGTGGATAGGACCGTTTCTTTCCGTCTTATGGAAAGAAACTATGATTTTTCCATCCGTGAGTTTGGAACCTTCTTTGGGTTCCATGAGACCTTCAATGGTCGTTTTCCTAGTGGCGTTTACGCCAAGGATTTTTGGGAGGAGGTAGCTATGATATACGCCAGCGAGGACCGCTGGCAACCAGCTGACACCAAGGCTAAGTTGATGTATCACTTAGCCTTGAAGATTGCTCACCGTGTTCTTTCGGAGTGTCTCTTCCCTAGGACGGAGACGCCCCAAAAGATCAAGACGGATGAGCTCTTTTTGCTATACTCTATGCTGTATGGGCGCCGAGCTGACTGTGCCACCCTCTTAGCTGCTACTATGAGCAAGCTTAAGAACAAGAGGAAGGGCAACATTGGATACGGTGGGATAGTTACCCACCTTGCTAGGAGTTTGGGAGTTGATTTTTCTGCATGTACCCGCATACCAGCCGTACCCTTAGGACTTCATGTCTTCATGACTAGAGGTCTCATCTTCCCCACACATAGAGGTCCGCTTTATGCGGCCATGCCTTGGGAGAGCAGGACGGGTAGGGGTATTGAGTGGCTATAGGAGTACTCCATTATGGCTGGACGCCATAATTGGAAGGAGACGTTCGCTGCTATGCATGCGAACAGGATTGCAGCTCCTCCATATGTCCCACCACCGCCCGTAGTTGAGGAGGAGGAGATGAGGGATCAGTATGAGGGCGGAGGAGGAGCAGAGCAGGAGTTTGGCACGTTTCCGGATCAGCCGGATGCGGCCCCCGATGTGCCTAGACGTTCTCCACGTCCCGCCAGAGCTTCAGGCTCGTCTTCTCGCCGCGCCAGCGTGAGTGAGAGACCCACTTGGGCAGAGACACCTCCTGCATGGTATGGAGCTCCACCTCCATGGGCTACACAGACACCATCTGCACCAGCACCAGCACATACCATAATCCGCTAGGTTTGTTTAATTGCATTGCTTTTGGAGTTATGGATAGAGGTGCACAAAAGAAGAGAGCGAAGCTCTAAGTTGAAGGTGTTGCAGAAACCGCAAGAGAAGAAGAAAAGAGTAGTTGTCCACTTTCCCGGATTCATGCACCACATTCCTTAAAGTTTCCTTCCCTTTCCACATTCTAGACCTTTTTCTTTGGAAGTCCTTAAGATCAAAAGAATGTTATATGGCTTGGTGATCTAAATTGAAGTTTCTTATGATTGATTTTGATAATGTTTAAGGGTTATGATGTTTGTATGGAAGTTTTTTTTATTCATGAGCTTTCTTTACTCTTTACTCTTTGATTAAGTGTATGAAAGTCTTATAAACGATTGAAGCAAGGTTTGAGAATGATCTATTGTTTAGAAGGCACATTCATCCAAAAGAAGTATTGCTTTGAGAAGGTACACATATTTCATCCTAACTCTTGTTTTAAAGCTTTTAAAAGACCTTGCTTAGGGACAAGCAAGTTGCAAGTATGGGGTTATTTGTTAGCATGAAATATTGTGATATTTTAGGCACGTTTTCTAAGTGTATTTGATCCGTATTGATAGTCATTGATTGAGCATTGATGCATTTGTGAGTTAGTTTGTCTTTAATGTCGATATAGAGATCTACGCAAGCTTTATGTTGATTATAGGTGATTGAGAGCCATTTCCGAACGGAATTGAGCAAGGATGAAGTTGTTTGACATGTCCATGGATTGAGGCATTCTTAGGAGCAAAAAGGAGTTCAACTTGGAGAATGCACGAGGCTAGGGAAGAATCACGTTCTTGCCCTAAACCACGCTCTAAAATACGGCCGTACCACTTTCCACGTTCAAGTCCACGGCCGTGGAACCCTAGCAAGTGAAGCGTGGTTCATTCCAGTAACTTCTACGGTCGTGGAATCATTGGTTCAAACCGTGTTGATTTCCACGCTCTAAATTACGGTCGTGGAACCTTCCACGACCGTGATCTTGGCGATCCTTTTCGCCACACTTTAAGCCACGATCTTTTAAAAGATTGGGCCGGGCCGAAAGTTTATCTTACACTATAAAAGGACGGACGAAGAGAGATTCCGTCACCTCTACTTAGACGCACTTTCGCCCACGCCGCGACTTAGAGATCTTTGCGACTTTTGAAAAAGACGTACTTTGCGTTCATCCTTGGAGTTGCCCTAATCTCGCACTTTGGTGGAGATTGTGATTGAGATTTCTGGATTGACGTAAGATCGAAGATTCGGAAGATTGTTCGCAAGAAGATTCCTCTTCTTGTTTAGGTTTGATTTAGAAGACGGATTGACATCTCGTTCTTCCTTCTTATCTAAGATTTGTGTTTGTTTGAGTTATTCCGAATCTAGTGACGATTATTGTTCTTGATTGTGACTTTGAAATTGATTTGAGAGTTATTGAAGGTTTTCGGGAGTTTTCATCTTTCAATCTTTCAATTCTTGAATTTGATATCAATATGACTATTGTTGGCTAAAAACCCTTAACAATTCTAAAGTGAAGGGTTGATAGTTGTGGCTTAGATGATGATAGATCAATCGTAAACAGATTGGACCCTGAGAGTTAGAGAGAATCGCCGACGAACCCTAAATTACGGCCTGTTCTTGAGTCCACGGCCGTGGAACCTCAAGAACTAACCGTGATTTCCCTTAGGTTTACGAACTTGCTTTTACTTTAATCCAAAGTTAAAGATTTGTTTTAATTTAGTTTAGGCTTTCCTTTTCTAGGTGGTAGTGAAGCCTCAACAACCTCTACCTCGATTGTGAGTGTCACAACCTTAATCGATTTAGTTAGTCTTGATCTTTGGATTACAAGTTTGGGTATTTGAATTTAATTCTTACCTTTAGAACCTTTCTATATTGAAGTCTCAACAACCTTTATAGAGAGTGTCTTGTAGGTGGGTCATATAAGGTTTTTGGAACTTCACCGTACGATTACCTTACATTAGCATACCTTTGCATATCTTAACTCTGTCCTTATATCATTAGTATATTTTGAATCGATTGCCACAGCTGGATTCCTGGATCTTTAGGATTGTTGTTTTTCCAATAATTTGCAAAGCTCTTACATTTACTTGCTTGATAATCTGCAATTGAATTTGTTCCCCCCAAATCCCTATGTTCGATACTCTGGAATACTTGCTAATCTACGCCGATCCGTACACTGCGGGTTCGCTTGCTTGATTCTAGTTTTATAAATTTAAAACTTATTTGCACGCACGCTAAGTGGCGAACACGTATAAGTATAAAATAAAGTGCAGGAGTATAAAATAAAGTGCACGAGTATAAGTGCATGAATAAAATTTAAATTGATCATGAATTTACATGCACAATCAAGTGCACGGGTACATAATAAAGTTAAATTCAACATGCACAATCATAGTGCACTAGTACATTTTCTAAACAAAACATTTCGTATCGACAATAAAACACGAGTCGTGCATGCGTATTGCACTCACCTATATGTGCATGTTGTGGTGCATGAAAAAATTTCTTATCGACAATAAAACACGAGTTCAAGAAAATATTAGCACGATTACAAATTAAATAAACACCGATTAATTAAAGCGTGGTGATTTCATTTCCATATAAATGTATATTCTTATTACCATATTGATGTTACTATATTAAATCACAGTATAATGATGCCTTATTTATACGTTAAATCTAGATCATTTGTTCATTGATCCAACGATCCTTAGTTGTTCTTATTTCTTACCGTAACAACCGTTCTTACTTGATCTCAACCCTATATATATTGAGTTTCAAGATAGGATAAAATACCCATCACAATATAATGTAAAATTTTGTGTGTATATATATATATATATATATATATATATAGATTTTAGTTCAAGTGAGGAGAGAGCTTGTAGATAGGAATTAGGAGGGCTATAAGCCATTGGATGGATTTAAATCAAGGGCTCTCACACGCTCATCATTAATGGCATTTTTGTAAATTGACTAAAAATCTGGAAAAATACCCTTACGTTCAAAATAGTCATCGGTGTTCATACTTTTATATGTCATTGTTCATGTTTTTATACATCGGTGTTCATAGTATTTTTATTCATCAAAGTGTCATGTCCATTTATTTTTTGTATTCATTTTATAATGCATAGATGTTCATTTACAACATATAACCACAAAAAATAAAAAAACTCATCACAAAACGTTAAAAGATTATCATAATATGTTATGTATGTGTCAAAGTTATGGATAAGTAATTGGTGTTCATACTTTTATACGTCATTGTTCATGTTTTTATTCATCAGTGTTCATACATTTTATATCATTGTTCTTGTGAATATTATAAACTATTTTTTTATAAGGCATTTTACCGAACAGTTTGCGTGCACACTAAAAGGAGCATATAGATTATTCAATTGGAGCTATTAGACTAACTCAACATATGTATATACATGTATTTTCTCAATCAAACTTACCAAACACAAAATGATTCAAACAAATTTGATTTCGAACACAAACATCAATCATAATGAAATATAAACCTTAAGAATGAAAATCTAAACAGTGAGAGTAGAAATTCAAAGAAACAAAACCTGAATCGTCTTGTATTCTCTTTGATTTCACAATTTTTAATGTAATCGATCTTTGAATATTATAAACACGATTTTAAAGAAAAGTATAATTTTTAAAAAAATGAACATCATATTATAAACACCATAACTGTAAAAAAAATGAATACATACTTGTAAAAAAATGACCATCATATTTTATTAACACGATTTGAAAGAATAGTATAATTTTTTTTTTAAAAATCCAAAAAAAATGTTTTACAAAAATACAAAAATGAACAATTAATGTTAAAAAACGAATAGTTAGTGTTGGGAAAAAATGAACATTTATTGATAAAATATGAACAATGCCTCTTTTAAAAATGAACACATACTCATAAAAATATGAACACCAATTTTTATTTACAAAAAGAAAAGCTGGAAAAAAAAAAGGTGACGTGACATGCCACATGTCACCACCCTGCCTCTCCTCATTCCTATCTGCAAGGGTTCTCCTCAACGGAACTAGACCCTCTATATATATATATATATATATATATATTCAAGACATAACAAAATACCCCCATCACAATATAATATCAAATTTAAAACTCGAATGCGGACTAATACGCTAACTAACATAGCCAAAATATATCGGAGCCTAATGGATCGTCCCATTTTCATTCTCAGTTATCCGATACCTTTTACTAATATTGGTGTGGCTGTTCATGGCGTATTTCCGGACTAATAGTTACATGGTGTATTTTGCGCGTTGGCGTCATAGGCATATATTGTCCACGTTTTGGATGTATAGTGTTCTTATTGCATGGTGCACTTGGGTTTGTCGCAAGCATTCTACCATGTCCGGTCCGATGGCGATGCTAATGGTGATGGTGTACCACCGTGTCATCAGATTTTTCGTAGCGCTAGCATTGAGTTGTTTCTTATGTGTCTGTAATACACCATTCTCCTCCTCAAGCTTCAAGTAGACCTCCACTATCACACTATCTTCGACCTATAATTGTCAATTATCGGTGGCACATCTCCATTGTCTCTACATGATGCGTATTCGAGGGACGTTGAAATTCTTAATCAACCGTGATATGAAGAAGAAGATAGACAAGCATGTTGTTGAAGAGGGGTGGATAAAGGGATGGATAAATGGAAAAACAAATTAACGGAGACGATGCGCATGAAGACGTGCCCTTATAGATTCTCCGTCGATTGGGTGAGGAGTATATTTATCAAATCAAAGTCCATCCATTACATGGAAGTGAGAATATGGCCGACCATGGATACTTATAAGAGAAGCCAAATAGCTATATTAGAAGCTTATTGCTTGCAGGATTCCTAGTTCAACCGCATATCTCATGTTTGAATCATTGTTCAAATAACTAAATTCAATAGCAAAGCATTATACATTGATTAATTGCTTTTGAATTCTGAATTCCATTACTTGATTTATCGTGTTGTTAATTTTATCATTTCAATGTTCGAGTTCATCTAATTTTAGGTTGTAAGACTTACTAAGGTTTCTTTAGCTGTTTTTTGATTAGTTATTCGTTAATTCAATTCTGGTTGAGCTAAGAGCTTAGACTGCTACATGGAACCAGAGAGGATTAGCCGTTTTAGGACTGATAAAGGGTTCTATGTTGATAATCCTATATGAGTTCTGTCTTCTTTTATATATACAGTTGAGAACGCGCGCGCGTCGTGATTTGACTTCGTATCGTATGTTAGCGGAAAATAAAGTATCATGTTGATGTAAAAATTGTGATGTTAAATAGTGATACAAATTTAATATTTTAATAAAAACGGTAAAAATAAATTACATCTATTGAACATATGTCATAAAAAGGAAACGAAAGAATTTTCACATCAGAAACAATGTGGTAAACTATTGTTAGCCTATATACTAATATACAAGAAGCTTATGGTAGGAATCATTCGTTCATTGTTTCGCTACTGAATCAACTGAAGTTGGAAGAAAAGTCAAATCATACCACAAATCTAACATTAGTTGCATGATCAACCACTATACTTTTAGGTGTTATCTCAATAAGCAATACAACATGTAGTACAACACGATATAAGAGCAAGCTGTAAGACGCATAAGGCTTTTCCTATAAGTGAGAACTGTGAAGGATTTGTCACTGCAGGAAAAAATAAGAAGGGAGATTTGCCACCAAGCCCACCGATAGGTGTGATACTCATGAATCATGAACGGTAGGTTTACCAACAAGCAATAGTTCATCATTTTTAATCAACCGGTGGTTTCACCGTCATCCTCCATTTTCACATGCAGCATAGGAATGAAAATAAATTATCAACGAAACCGCATTAAAATTGCAGAGATGGATCAAAACATAACGTAAAATCCGAAACTAAAGTTATTGATTACTAAAAATAATGCAAATTGATAATTACAAGAACCGCAACTTAGTTACTAACTTATCCTCGGTAAAACTGTGTAGTAAGAAGCTTCAACCAAGTAAGAATCAGGAATAAATGTTACCTGGGAATTTAAAATTGAAATAACAATGATCAATTCTCTGATATGATACCAAAACAAGCAAATATATTAATGTCAAACTAATGAAACCGAAATGAAGGCACCATGTCATGGAAGAATGAACCAACGCTACATTCCAACAACAAGTACTGACTTGTTTAAATTCTATAATCAGACTGAAAACAGTAATCCCTTTGCAACATATGAGAAAATACTTGAATTGGATAACACAATAGTTACACATCTATCGGCTCAAGTCAAGTTGTGACCACCTTTTTTAGGTTGCAGGGATCTTCAGTTTGAGAAGCTAATGCCTCAATCCTTAGTGGGAAAATAACACTACAGTGTCCAGATTTAGTGTTTACAATTTACTTGACCAAATCATTCATCAAAAGATAAAGAAATCCTATTCACAAAGAAACTGTTCATTATATTACTGATGGATTAGACAAATCTGGATCTGAGAACAAAAATTAGAAATTGCAGAAAACAAGAAGGTAATCACTATACTATATAAATTATCAATTCACATTTAATGGAAGGACTTACATCAGGGAATGAGAAAAGTAAAAGCATGAGAACGATGGTGAAATTGATAAAATATATGGAAAGCAATCAGCCAATTTAAACCTTATAGGTAGTATTACTCAGTATTGGTTCATCAGTAGGACATATAGTTTCTACCTGTACCATTGCTTACTTTGACAGCACGTCTCGTTGTGACCAAGCACACAATCTTCAACCATTGAGCACCAAGTTCCTTTGGGCATGATGCCTGCTCAAAGCAAATCAAATATTCATTTGTATTAGGAGCGGTCAAGAAAAACCGAATGGCTTTACCAGACATGATCAGAGTTCAAGACCGCGTTACTAAATGACTATAAACAAGGATAAGTCAGTACTGTTAACGTGTCTTTCATGCTCTGAAATTTTGCTTGACCGTAAAAAAACGTACCCAGCAACGATAGTGTCTATGTCCGAGTCATCTAGAACCTTGTTAAGTTAGATCTGGCACCGAACACTTGTTTCCAGAAGGTCTTTCTGCTGTTAAGCTAGCTCAGTCCCTAAAAGCATTTTTCGAGAGAATATGATACCGGAAAGAGGATTCCTGATTTGTCTTTTCAAATAGGCTAAGGCCTTTAACCTCTTCAGCGCAGTTTGTTCAGCCAATCTCTGTACATGGAGTGCTTGCTGCAGCTCGTGGCTCCCCAGCTGTAAGAAACAGAACACGCCTGTGACAGCCCCTTCACAAGTTTGACCACAAGTTTGTACATTGGTATGTTGTTCAGCCAATCTTTGTACATGGAGTGCTTGCTGTAGCTCGTGGCTCACCAGCTGTAAGAAACAGAACATGCCCCCTTCACTGTCCAAATTGAATAAACTTTAGAATCAAAAGGCCAGCTTGTTGCAAGATCCCCTTCACTGTCCAAATTGAATAATAAAATATTTGTAATGAATCCAAATGGAACCTTCTCGGAATCATGGCCACTCATAGCATTGTTCAGCACAACCCCAAGATTCACAAAAGATTCCTGATTCTTGAGATGACAACACAATTTAGAGGGTTCCAAACACCTCACCTAAAAGCATTTTGTCTATGATATCGTCCCGCTCCCACCCTGTTGATTGAATCATTGCAGGGTTCCATTCACAACACCAGCCAAATTTATCTGGCCAAATATTGGAGGAATCAACGGGCTCGGGTTCTGAACAATTGCTTTGTAATCACCTTCTATTCGAGTGAACATATCCATAACTATTTGTTGCCCTGTTATATCCTGAGCAACAAAGCACACGCCCATGACGTTTTCTTGAATATCTTTGCTTGCACATGCGTTAACAACTTAACTAATGGGACTGGAGTCCACTGAGTCATCATGCCTCTTTATCTGAAGTTGAATGTTCTTCTCCTTTTTCCTGATGGGACCGAAACAATAAAAACATCAGATATAAGCCAAAAATCCTTAAAAAATCAGCTTTAGCTGTTCACAGTTACAAGGAACTATATTGTAGACCTTTACACAGACAGTCCATAATGTAGTTTTGCCTTTAGATACAAGCCATTATACAACGAGATTTAGGGTGTATTCAGTAAAACAATATTTTTGGGTAGTTTAATATTTTTGGATAGCTTTAGTTCTTTGGTTAGTTTTTTTTGTAAATTTTAAATGGTTGTGTAAAATATGAAAATCTAATGAGTGTTTGATAACTAATGAAAAATGACTAAAAGCTATTTCAATGAGCTTTCAAAAATCTCTACAATAATTTGTCAAATAATCTACTTCTACGAAACACTACATAGCTCTGATTTTTCAAACTCCACAAAAATCACCACAACACCACAATAAGCTATACCGAACAAGCCCTTGATTATTAGCATGTTTATGCAAGAAATTAGCAATATAATTGAAAATAGAGCATACAGTAAAACACTAAGCAATTATGTTACTGAAATCATGGAGGGAAGCAATAAGATGCAGGTATAAAACTGAACAGAGCCATACCCTGTAGAGCCAAGCCCAGCATAGGCTTAACTATGTTAATCGATGCATCTTCTACAATGGACAGAAGATGCTTCCCAAGAGCTTCATCAACCAGGAGACCAGTCAACTCGGAAATCTTTGAATTCCATCCATTAATGAGCCCATCAACATCAACTGCGAAGATGGGGACATTAGCCGTTTCAATCAAGCGAACCATCTCACTTGTCACCGCTTCCAGCTCTGGCAAACCGTCTATGTTGAGGTCATTGATCTTGGAGTGGATTATATTTGTGTTCAAATCAGTTGCATCAGTATCTTTGAAAGCATTTCTCATAATAAGCTGTATAAGAGTTGTTATAGTAGTTTCCAAACAGCAATACTCAAATAGAACACAGAAATTTCTGTGTTCTATTTGAGTATTGCTGTATAAGAGTTGTTATAGACTTTATACACCATATATGGATCTTATTTTAAAAATAAGATCCATATATGGTGTATAAAGTCTCGAAATGACTAACCTGATACAAAATTGAAAGAAGTAACCGCAAAATCCAGCAATTGGGCGACCATGATACACTTCATAATTATCTAAACTTTTCTCTGTCACAGATGGACCTTCATATTCTATCAGTTGAGGGGAAATATATGTACCTCTCTTTGCATATGAGTTCCTATAATCAACCTTGTAACCCGCTTCATTGTGATATTGCCAGCATCCGTAGATGGAGAATGCTGATGCAAACTGCAAGAGTATATACAGAGATAAGCTTATAGAGGTATCAATTTATCATCTTGGTAGATTCAATAACAGCAAATACAAACCAGCAATGCCTAAGCATCATAGAACTGTTAGCTTACCTAGCAAGGGGACCCTGCAGAAGATTGACCAGGATGCAGATCAAATAGATGAAATTGGTGATAGTCCGAAACCAGATCCTGTGAATACGATCGGTTTCAACATCTAGATGCAGAATGGTAAATTTAAAGAGAGGGGTTGTAGCTCCTTGGAATAGCAATAGAAGAAGTCGATTGATTGGAGCCCTCTTCCTAATATTTCAAGGTGAACTCACCAGTGTTGTTGTATGAAGCATATATTCATGTAAAAAGAATGAAAATAACAGTAACAGTTCATTTATGCTTCTCCCCAAACATGCAGGTTCCCTTAAAACATACTAATAATGACATCACAAAAATAAACATAAAGCAATGCTTTGGATTAGAAAGATGGTAAACCCATTACCGTGAAATAAGCAAAACCCCATGTCCAGATGGTGACCCCTTGCTAAAAAGCAGCTCCTGCTTGAAATCAATGGGACCAAATAAAAAGAAAACTTAGCAAAAGTATATAGAAGAAGTAACTAAGCAACAATAGAAACAAGAATCCTCAGACGTCAAAACTCAGCAGTTATGTATACTGATATGAAGCACCCGATGCATAACGATACACAAGAATAGTTACAGAAATTTCTTATACGATGATGCTCTCCATTCCGTTGGGTTCTCTGAACATTTCTTAGAAGGAATAAACAACAACAAGAACAACAGTCCGCATATGTGTTTACCAAAACACGGAAAACAGACGAAAAAAAAATCAAAAGCGAAATCAGGAAGGCACAAGAATAACACACAAAAGTACCCCACTCACTTAGCCTGAAGGAATCTTCATAGTTTGAATTTTGCAAGGGATAACCCAATCACAGTATATAAGCAGTCCTACCTCTAATGTCCTCAGGAAGCCTTCAGTTGTCAGCCTGGTTTCAAGTGAGTGGGTAATTGATGGGTTTCGAAACCCTTTAGAAAAACAAATTGGGAGCAACAACTGGTCGTCTACTTTCCTTTCCATAATTACAAACAAAAACATAATAAAAACACATCTACATTTTGTTTTTATAATTTTCAAAAAATAACGTAGGCACATTTTAATTTATGAAAATTAATTTTTGAGTTAATTTTATAATTTTAAATTTTATATATTACATTTTGTTTTCTTAATTTAAAGTTTGAAAATTTTGTTTTAATTAATTTTTTTATTTTAAACTATATATATATATATATATATATATATATATATATATATATATATATATATATAAATTTAGATAAACCCGCACAAGGTGCGGGCATTAAACTAGTTTTATTAATGACCTGATTGTGTTTAAATAGTTACAGCAGAAGCAATCTTAACAAGCAAATCCCTATATTATAGGACTAATGGGATTAAAGGATTAAAGTAACTATACATGGGTTTGACTAATCTCTAGAAAGTGGAGTTACAGGGAAATAGAGAGTTAGGTTAATGTACATCAGATATTACGTAGATGCAGTTGGCTTAACATCCTCCGCAAGATGGACGGTCGAATCGAGAGACCAATCTTGGAGACTAGCATCGCAAAGCGCCTTTTGGACAACGGCTTTGTAAGAACATCAGCCAGCTGGTCATCATTAGCAACATGAGCAACCCGGAGAGTACCATTTTGAACCCGCTCACGTACAAAGTGATAATCAAGTGCCAAATGTTTCATACGTGAGTGGAAGACGGGGTTAGCGCTTAAATGAGTTGCGCCAACATTGTCACATTAAATGACAAGTTGTTTGGTAGGCTGAAGGCCAAGCTCCTGCATAAGTGAAAGTATCCACTGTAATTTAGCGGCTGTGTTAGCAACCGATCGATATTCGGCTTCTGTGGACGACCGAGCTATGGTTTTCTGCTTCTTGCTACTCCATGATGATAAATTTTTGTCAAGATATACCATATACGCTCCAGTTTACAAGTAATCAGATTTGTCACCAGCCCAATCGGCATCCGAGAGGCATGAAGATTGAAATCAGAGGCACGGCTGATAGTGATATCCATGTGAAAAGATCCAGCAAGGTATCGTAGTAAACGTTTAACTGCATCCCAGTGGACATTAGTAGGTTTATGTAAAAAATTGGGACAACCGGTTTACAGTGAAGGCTATATCGGGTCTTGTAAGTGAAAGATGTTGTAGCGAGCCGACAGCCTGCCGATACTCAAGAGGGTCAGGAAGAGGAGCACCCTTGTCAATGGTGAGATTGAGATCAGTGGACATAGGTGTAGCAAAGGGTCTTGTGTCCAACATGCCAAACCGACATAGAATGTCCATGACATATTTGTGTTGGCTAAGAAAGACGACAGTAGCACTCGGAATGACCTCAACCCCAAGAAAGTAGTTTAAAAGACCCAAGTCTTTGAGAGAGAACCTAGCTGTGAGATGACATATTACAGATTCCATAAGGGCCGAAGAAGATCCGATGATGATTATGTCGTCAACATAGACAAGGAGGAGGACCATACCCGAGGGAGTAGTCCTATGGAACAAAGATGTATCAGAGGCCGAGCTGTGAAACCCGTGATGTAGCAGATGGTTTCGTAACTCAGTGTACCATGTTCGTGGAGCTTGTTTGAGGCCATAGATGGCCTTCTTTAGAGCATATACATGGTTGGGGTAATTCGAATCAACAAAGCCTCGTGGTTGAGACATGAATACCTTTTCCATGAGATGCCCTTGTAAGAAGGCGTCATTGATATCAATTTGTCGGAGAGGCCATTGGCGCATCATTGCGAGGCTCAAGACTAGACGAACAGTCGCAGGCTTTATAACCGGACTGAATGTATCCGTGTAATCAAGACCTGGGCGTTGATGAAAGCCTTTAGCTACGAGTCTCGCCTTGTACCGGTCAGTTGATCCATCGGCTTTGTATTTTGTACGAAAAATCCACTTGCATCCGACGACGTTGGAAGCTTCCGAAGCCGGAACAAGCGACAACGTATCATTGGATATCAAAGCTTGAAATTGCTCGACAATGGCGGAACGCCAAATAGGGCTTTTGAGGGCTTGAGTCACGGTTTGGGGTTCAAGAGAGGTAGGGTATGTGAGGTGTGCAGTGAGATTCAACCGCTGGATAGGTTTAGGGACGACATTATTGCGAGCTCTTGTCATGATGATACGGGCTGGGTGATGTTGTGGGCTGGGAGATAGACTGGGAGGTGTAATACCCGGAAAATTTTAATTTCCGTTTAATACCCGATCAAACCGGACTTCGATCCGCTAACCTCTCACCTTTCTAGAGAATGTTTTACATTATAAAATTTTATCAAAATTCTATCATTTTATGTAACTTAAATCACATAAAATGATAAATATGTAACCGTATAACCATCTCGTATGATTAAAACTCGAAGAGTAATTTCCGTAAAAGTTAATGATTCACTTATTAGTTCATCTTATAACTAGATGAGCAGGCCCATCGAAGTAAGCCCATTATACTTACCCGGCGGCCCAAATCTCTATCTCTACTTAACTCCTAATTAATTAACCTAATTAAATTTTAACCTAATTTTAACCTAATCTTCTACCCATCAACCGGCTTTCACGCTATACCGATACAGACGTGAAGAGGCCGTTGTTGGTTGCTGCCCTCTCTCTCGCCAACATCGAACGTTGCATCTCCTTGAGTCTCCCTTCTAGCCGGTAAGACCTCGTCCCCCCCCCCCCCCCCCGCGAGTCGTCTCTCTCACTACGGCCGCTGAACCCTAACCATCCTTCGCACAACAGACACACAAGCCCTATGACATGGCGGAACGACTCGGGCTGAAGAACAGGATCTCGCGACCACCAACCAGCACCGGTCCCACCCGCTAGCCTTGACCGTCGCCGACGTCGCCGTTGCAGAAGGTGAGTCGCTGCTGTCTTCTACCGTTCTTCTTCCCCTTCTGTTTTCACGTAGCAACAGACAAAGGTTTGTCTCCCTCTGATCCATGTGGTGACAATCCAGGACGAGTTGTGCATCTGTGGGAGTGCAATTGGACCAAGGTACGAGCAGCCGGTCCAGGACGTCCGAACTACGGACCACTCGACCGAATCGGACCGGACTGGTGAGTCCCCTGCACTCCAAACCTTTAGGCCGTACTGTTTTTTTTTCTATTGTTGTAATATCATAGATGAACTGCTATAGTGCTGCGGTAGAGTGTTACAATGGCTGAGTTGGAAGGGAGTTAGGAGTAGAATTGTTTGTCCCTTAGGTAGCATGGTGAAAGAATAAAGAGTGTCAATGGTTGTATGTAAGGATCTTGTTTCTGTTGAGAATTGAAGTAAGATCTGCGAGGTAGAGTAGTGGAAAAATGGTGTTGACTTGAAACTTGAATCTAAGATCCCAAAACCAACCCAGAAATTTCAGTTTTTGTGAGCTGAAACTACTGACTTTGAACCCGTATTTAGATAGCTTAGGTTGAACATCCACCGTTGAATTTTTGATATATTGTAGATAGAAATATGAAGTTTACTGTGTTAAAAATTGGGAAAAAGTTAACGGTCGGATTAGAAATTATAAGGACTCAAAGTAGGACAGTTGAGCTGTTTTTACAGCATAGGAAATTGGCTAAGTATGAGAACTTTTCAGCTTTCTTTCCAACTTTGGAGATTTATGGGAGAATTTTGGTTAAGTGTTTTTGTGAGATCTTTACACTATAGTTAGTAGGTATATCATAGAGGAGTTAGGATTTTATCTCGGGATTTTATATCCTTTTCCAAGCCGCGTATATGAACCCAAAGTCGGATAGTAACGACTTTTGTGTAAACTATGAATGTTGAGAAACTCTTATAAATCCTTACCAAACTTTTCAATGAGAACTAAATTATGGACATGAGTTCTAAAAGAGAATATTAGAACTAAATGATAGACTTTTTGGGAATTTTCGGGACCAAGGGTAAAATAGTCTTTTTACCTTAAGAGAGCTTTTTCCGTAATCTCTCTTCATGAGATTGTACATCTTAGAAGTTTATAATTTCTAAGAGTTTAGGGATGTAATTTTGATCCACGTGCCTTGTGTGACAGGCATTTGAGTTTTTACGGTTACGGACCGAGTTGAGAAATTGAGAGTTGTGAATTGATTCAGGTAAGTCCTTGCGACTTACTTAGCTGGTTTTTGGATATTAGTTGGGTGATAATAGTTGTGTGTGTGCAATGTGTGTTATAATAAAAATAACAACTTGTTAGGACGACCGTGGTTATTATGTGTTAAGGCCCAAGTGTATGTATAACGGGCCGTGACATCACTGCCCAACTCTGCCAGGAGACTGGGAGGTTCTCTATACCCAGACCATATAGGTACGCGGTGAGATGCATCGGATCCACTCCTGATGGGTACACGGGGACGGAGGCGAGGTTTGGGAATCCCTCGTGTCACAAAATAAGTATCAGTAGAGTGAATGACTTAAATGAAGATAATAAATGGATTGTTTGAAAGCATGATGAGTGTTTAGTATTTTATGTGTGTGTGTGTGTGCTATTATTATTCTCCTAATGTTTAGATAACTAGCTAATGGTTGTTTTGTTGTGTTTTTAGATTCACCGCAGGTTAGAACCGCGGCTGAGTGATCCGGAAGTAGTGGTCAGCCGGGTCTCCGTACTCCTTAGAATGGGGTTGGGATGTTTCCTTTGTTGTTCTTTCATCTTGTTAAGACAGTTAGTCTATTTCGTTGTATAAGTACTATAGGCTGTTAGACGTTGTTGCATTCATTCCTTTAAAAATACTATTTTTATGAATTTCGGTTTTTCTTATTGTGTCTTGTTGCAAGATCCTAGTAATATTGTTGTCAAACTGAGGTCGGGACCCATTGTGAGGTCCTAACCAGTAATGCTCCAAGTTATGAGAATTCGGGGTGTTACAGGAGGGATAGATTGTGGGCCGGAAGTGGAAGAATTAGACACGGAAGATGGTGAGTGGGTTGTGGGCTGGGAATTTGGGGTAAAAGTGAGTAGTGTGCTAGCTGGAGGAACACGAGAGGTGGGAGATGTATTAAGAATAGGAATTGCTATAGATGTCCAATGATCAGAAGTAGGGATGGAGATGCGCATTGTTGTGGGGTTGGAACTTGACTGAACGGGAACACGTGTTCAATGAATCGGACATGACGAGAAACTTATACCCGCTCGGTCGTGGGATCAAGGCAATAATAGGAGTGTTGAGTTGGAGAATAGCCGACAAAAATACACCGAAGAGATTTGGGATCGAGTTTGTGGCTGGAGTAGGGACGTAACAAGGGGTAACAGAGACATCCGAAGGAACGCAATGACGTATAGGAAGGAGATGTAGAAAAAAGTTTTTCATAAGGGGAGATATTGTTGAGAATGGGAGTGGGAAGGTGGTTGATTATGTATGTTGCCATAGATAGCGCATGAGACCAATATTTGAGGGGCATGGACGCATGAGTGAGAAGACTAAGTCCAGTCTCGACAAGATGACAATGACGTCTTTCAGAGTACCCGTTATGCTCATGAGTGTGGGGCGGGGTAGTGAGATAGGCAATACCGTGAGTGGCCAAAAAAGTTTTGAGACCAACGTATTCGCCACCGTTATCGGAGTAAAGAGTGCGAATGGGTTTCTGAAAGTGTTTTTTCACGAGAGCTTTAAAACGAACAAAAGTTTCATATGTGTCAGATTTCTTTTGAAGAGGGTAGAGCCATATATATTTTGTATAGTGATTAACGAAGATGATATAATACTTGTAAGCATCATAAGAGAGAATGGGTGATGTCCAAACATCGGAATAAACAACCTCTAGAGGGGAATATGTACGAAGAGTAGAGTGTGCAAAAGGCAACTTGTGACTCTTATTATTATGACAAGCATTACAATAATCCGGTATAGAAGATAATTGCAATTGCGAAGATAGTTGACGAAGAGTTTTGGAGGATGGATGTCCGAGACGGTGATGCCAAGAGGTTGAGGATAGAGTAGCACTGAGCACAACGGGACGCCGAGAACCATCAATCGGCCATTCGTAGAGACCATTCCTAGAGGGGCTGGTCAAGAGAGGAGCCCGGGAGTGTAGATCCTTCATACAAAAGTGAGTCAGTGAGAACTAAAGAAGAGTTTGATTATCACAACAAAATTTATGAATAGATATTATATTACGATGCATATGGGGAACATGAAGCACATCAGAGAGAAAAAAATTATTTGAAGGAGTGGATAGATGAGTAGTGCCAGTGTTGGAGATTTGTAATCCCGTACCATCATCAATGACAATTTCGTCGGTGTCATCATAAGGATAATGTACAGAGAGGTTGGCGAGATCGGATGTGACGTGATGAGTGGCTCCCAAATCAAGGAGCCAAGGTGAAGTAGGATGCACAGTTGCGGTGTAATACCCGGAAAATTTAATTTTCGTTTAATGCCCGATCAAACCGGATTCTGATCCGCCAACCTTAATCATTAAAAATAAATAAAAACAATATTAAATTCAATTAATTCATGTGACCTTGATTCACATAAAATGATAACTTATATAATTTCGTACATGTGAAAGACCGAGAAACGATTCCGTACTAGTAACGATTATTCTTTTTAGCCTTTTGTTTTAATGGATGAGCAGGCCAATTAACTAGCCAATGGCCTATGCCGGCCCATTTGCTCAAACTCCAATTTGCCGGCCCACCTGTTTAGTCTCTAATCTAATGTGCTAACCTTAAAGTTTAACCTAAACCTAGATTAATAACCTATCACCACTCGCCGGAGACACAGTTAGCGTCGACACGCCGATCTCACCCGGAAGCAGGAGACCTCACCTCCGGTTTTGGCAGCCCACGAACAACCGGAACACACGCCTTCTGCTTGTGATTTGGACCCTCGTCCCGGACGCCAGAAACCGCACAGACCGGCAGAAGAACAAGTACTCGGCCTCTTGTAGACGGACCCCCGGCGACGTCCTTCTCGCGACCCAGACAACACCGCACCCTAACACCGCTTGCCGACGTTTCGAGTTGTCATCGCTGAAGATTTGATCGTACTCTAATCGGGACTGCTTCGATCGACCCCGGCCACAATTTTCTCCCTGCGAAGACGTGACTATAGTGTTGTACGGGTGAGCCTCCTTCATCCCTACAGTGTAGATATATCTATACATTTGTACAATTGTAGTTTATATATAAGTATATATAGTAGTTATATATAAGTATATATATGTATAAGTATAAGTGTAGGGTATAGATAAGTATACGTATATTTGAATCGGTTCAAAGAGTGCTGAGTATATGTAGGTATATATAAGTGTAGGGGTACTGAATGTATATCATTCACATTACTGAATGTATAAGTATATATAAAAGTATATATACGTATATATATATATATAAGTATATATAGTAGTTATGTAAAAGTATATATAGTAGTTATATATAAGGATATATATGTATAAGTATAAGTGTAGGGTATAGATAAGTATACGTATATTTGAATACGTTCAAAGAGTACTGAGTATATGTAGGTATATATAAGTGTAGGGGTACTGAATGTATATAGGTACATACATGTTTGAGCAGTAGATATAAATATGCTTATGTAGGAATGCAGTACATAGAGGGGAATATGTAGAAGTAAGAGTTGAAAGATAAATAATTATATAAGTAGCAATGCCGTGTACATATATATGTATATATATAGGTATGAGATGAGAGATACAAGTGTGTGTGTATATATATATATATGTATAAGTAGAGTGGGTATACATAAGTATATACATAGATGAGTAAGGGTAACGTATATATATACTTATACACATAGGTATAAGAGTAGAATAATAACAGGGAAGGAATGATGTTGTTTTCTTGACGAGTGTTTGGGATTTAACCTCATAATCTTTAGTAAGCTAACCTTGAGAACCAGATTAGGGAAACGAGTCCTAAAAGAAAATATTAGGAGTTAAGAATAGATTTTGTTTTAAAGTTTCCGAGACTAGGGGTAAAATAGTCTTTCACCTTAAGAGAGCCTTTTTGTAATTGCTCTTCATGAGATTGTACAGCTTAGAAGTTTATAACTTCTAAGAGTTTAGGGATGTGATTTTGATCCACATGCCTTGTTTGACAGGCATTTGAGTTACCAAGAGTACGGACCGAGTTGCGATTTGATTAAGTGTGATTTGATTCAGGTAAGTCCTTGCGACTTACTTAGCTAGTTTCTGGATGTTGGTTGAGTGATAATAGTGGTGTGTGTGATGTGTGTTTATAATAATAACTTGATAGGACGACTTTTATTATTATTATATTTTAAGGCCCAAGTGTATGTATAATGGGCCGTGACATCACTGCCCAGCTCTGCCAGGAGACTGGGAGGTTCTCTATACCCAAACCATACAGGTATAAGGTGAGATGCATCGGATCCATTCCTGATGGTTACACGGGGGCGGAGGCGAGGTTTGGGAATCCCTCGTGTCACAAAAATAAGTATCATTAATAAGAGTGAATGACTTAAGTAAAGATAATAAATGGATTGTTTGAAAGCATGATGAGTGTTTACTTTTGCTATGTGTGTGTGTGCTATTATTATTCTTCTAATGTTTATATAACTAGCTAATGGTTGTTCTGTTGTGTTTTTTTTAGATTCACCGCAGGTTAGAGCAGCAGCTGAGTGATCCGGAAGTAATGGTCAGCCGGGTCTTCGTACTCCTTAGAGTGGGGTTGGGTGTTATCTTGTTGTTTCTTTCTTCTTGTTAAAGATAGTTAGACTCTTCTGTTGTTTAAGTACTATAGGTTGTTAGGCGTTGTTGCATTCATTCTTTTAAAAATACATTTTTATGACTTTCGGTTTTTCTTATTTGTGTCTTGTTGCAAGATCCTAGTAATATTGTTGTCAAACTGAGGTCGGGACCCATTGTGAGGTCCTAAATAGTAATGTCCCGAGTTTTGAGAATTCGGGGTGTACCAACATGGTATCAGAGCTCTTGGTTGGCAACAATGGCACTTGAAATCTTCTGAAAGACCGAACAAGTACTTAAGCAGATCTCGAAAAGGGAGCTGAGTTTTAAAAAGACTTTTGGTTTTCAAATGCATGCATAATCTAGTTGGGGATAGAAAAGTACGGCTGACCACCACTACTACCGCGGATCTCAGTATGCTTAGTATGGACTTTAGGTTGTTACTCTCTTTGGACTTATTAGCTTGGTTATAATGATAGGTGATGTAGATAAGCACATGCCGAAGATTAGTGGAATTTATAGTTATAGTATACCCTTAACGGAGATAACAGAATGAGATCCTCATTCAGTTGACACACCTAAGTATAATTGAAGGGTTTCAACGTAAGGATAAGTGTGCTCAGCTTATGAGCATTAAGGTAGGCGAACGACCGGACAACTTCTTCGAACTTGTTAAAGAACGTCGAGACGGAAAAGTGAAGACTAAAAGACAACGCCAACGACGATGACAAGAAGGGAATCCCGAGTCAACTCAATAGGACCAAATGAAGAAAATACCTGAGAGTAATTCCGGAAAAGTGTTTGATGACCGACAAATATACAAACTGGAAGAGACAACCCATAAGTTCTTTTAAGTGTGGTGTAAAGCAACGTTACAAACAAAGCGGATACCTTCAGAAACACACATGGGCATGAAAGTTAAGGTGAAATATAGTAGCGATCCAGACAAGAGGCATTGAACCTAAACTTACTAACGGACCAGAAGGTGAAAGTTTGAGGCTAGAAGCAGAGCGGAAGATGATCACTCTCGACAAGCTACTTGCCACCACAATCAAGAAGGGAAACAAAGACAATCATAAGTGTAGGAGTAAAGATAAGATACATTGTCCATTCCGATACGAAGAATTAAAGAGCCGCAAAATGAAAGCTTACAGGTTGCTAGAAAGGGGAAGGCTGATTTCACCAACATGGAAGTGGTGTGACCTCCTAGAACACACAAGAATTTTAACAAGGATCGGGATACAACAAATACCGGATTTCTATAAAGGCGGAAGTACAAGCAACACCCCAAGGAAGGAGGGTGTAGGAGAACGGTCTTGGGGAAAAAGAGGGTCTCTAATAACTTCTCACTCACGAAGGGATTTAAGTTAATAACACTAGCAGGTCATAACTGGGAACCGCAAGTGGACAATAACTCGGGTAAAAAGAATCATGGAGAAATGCCTACAAGTTATCGTAGAAGAATTTATAAGTCCGTTGACAGAAGACTAAGATACAACTAGACTCGTAAGAGTATAGCCCTCTTATAGGAGTATAAATTGTAGAAGAAGCTAAAGGAGTATAAATGGAAGAGATATATTTTCACCTTGTATATCAAACCTCAAAAGAGATAGAAGAAAAGTAACTCTACGATCTTATAGAAGGTCAACTACAGACTAATTGGTAACAATGGAGAATTTACACGCACTAGCTAACTAACGATGGTTGGTTGACAGATAAGAAGAATAACCACAAGGTTATAAGGGAATTTTACCGACATCTGGTGAATTTCTTCCAAAGATCAACGACGACAATAGTGAAGTTAAATCATACAAGTACTAGTAACCTTGATGGTAACATTGAATGAGTCTAATATGATAACTCTAATAAAGAAATTAAAGAGCAGCTCTTGACGGTCGATAATGACCATTGATGATAGAAATGGTGTAAAGGGAATTGTTGTGAGTAGTTACTTACTACTGACTAAGGAAAGATACATATCAAAGTTAGTATGACGGGATCCCTGTAAGAAGAACTAGAAGAGTAAGAAGAAGTAGATGATTGTGAACATGTCCTATGACTTAGCATTCCACACAAGTAGGACTGATGGTGCTCCTCCGAGAAAAAGGTGGGGTCAAACTGTCTACATTGACAGGGGAAACTCTTGTGATTTAAAGATGTGGCACAAAATAATTGGAATTTCAGAAGCGGCACAAACATAGAGAGTATGATTTAAAGCCTTGGTGAAATGTGTGGTCGAGTTGTGAGGTGATTGCAGATGAAATCTACATGTTGGCTAGAACAGACATGTGAAGGAGTAAAGTTGAATGACTAAAGGTTGTTATATAGATCCGGTATTACCCCAATAAGATGATTACCGAAAAGTGTATATATAAAAGCTTAATGAGAATTGGAGGTACTCCAATGAAAATTCAGGCTGGACCGATGACATAAGAGTTGATGAAAGTAATAAGACCAACCAACATGGTCCGTAAAGCGTGTACGAGAAAACTCAAAGGGATTTAACTATCTTACTGGGTGTAAAGATTTAAAGAAGGTAAATCGACATGAGTATAAGGAAAACATAATAAATGTGATGCGATAAATTTGATTGGTGAGAAAATCATATGCATTTGATGTGTCGTATACAAATGGTACCATTAGATGTTTAATAAAAATCATACTATCGGACTGAGGACACTAGGATGGATTAAGTGTAAACCATGCGTATAACTTAACCAGTGAGAAGGAAAGTCATGTATCAAAATGCGGGTCATGCTAAATTTAAATAAAGTCTTGAGATGAGGATGTCCTTAGGAAATCTATGTAAGAGTACAAAGTAACTGAAGTTCCAACACATAATGGGTAGTAATGATTAACAAACAGTTAGAGACTGACGCAGAGAAGAAAAACGTATAAGATGAGTCACCTAGTAGAAGAATTCACAAGACAAGCGTGAGAGACCAAAAGAGATAAAATGTCGACCCGGATATGAGGATCTAAGGTGCATGGAATGGATACCTACAATGAAGTGTAAAAAGCAAAATGTAGAGTATACAAGTGTGAAGAGGTTTTGACCTACTCAAAGATATAGGAATTTGAACGAAATCGCAATACCGGTACCAAAGAGTTGAAACCCTGTAGCGGAAACAACGGAGTCGCATGAAGGCAATATTGCCGGTGACACCAGCGAAGGAATGTATATATGAGAACGGCCTTGGTGGACTCGAAAGTCCAAGGTAACCCCAATTATCACGGGACCTAAGTAATCAACACCGACGGTCCATGCAAGGGGAACTGCAAGGGAATGATAATTAAAGTCACCAGAACTACAAAGACACTTACCAGCCATCGTGGAAGACTTGGAATGACTATTTAGGTCAAGATGAATGACCCAGTTGGGCTCGAGAAGTAGAGTTAGCCTAAGGAAACAGAAGTGTGGAAGATAAAACGAATTAGCGAAGCATGAAAGGATTAATCGGGCAGGTGATGCTCATCAAGAATTTAACGCTAGTATAGGTATGAGAAGAGTAATTCCGGGATATTGAGATAAGTCAATTATAGACTGACCGACGTTAGCTGAGGACGTGTAAGTGTTGGTTGGTATTGACGAGTAGGTACCGTTAAGAAGAGACATTAGTGACTGCGGATTTAAGAGGTCACTTTACCGATGCCTTGGAGGATTCCACAAATGGGCAACGACAACCTTTTGGGATGATCTAAGGATATGGAGAGAATCAGGTTAGAGGTTGCTTACTAGTTGGCTAAGAACAGACTACGGTTGAGTAAGAGAGTAAGGGTCTGTTCAAAGAGGATCTTGCTAGTATTAGAAGGGAAGTATATGCGGGAGTGGGTAAATCATGTTGACCCTCAGAAAGACGCTATGGTGACTAATGGGTGTTACAACAGAAGCGTGGTAGGCCCATAACCCACAGATGAAGAAAATCAATGTTAGATTAACTATGAATTCAAGTTAAGGAATTTGAGAACTATATGAAGATCTCCACCGGGAGTATGATCTTGGATTACAACAAATTGAAAGGCTGACAAGAAATAGGTGATGAGGTATTATTTGAGAAACGGTTCGATTGAGTTATATTAGGGAGACAAGACCAAATGAGTGGTCTTACAAAGAGCATTAACCACCTATTAAAGTGTCGGGAGATGTCGCAGATCATTATTTCAGAATTTATAGACAGGATCTTCTGAAAAAAAAGTCGGGAGCAAATGGATTCAATAGAAGGAAGAAAGTTTTATTGTTATTTTGGTAGTCGCCAAAAGATTTAGAGTTGAGTTTAGAAAGGGAACCATTGATATATATATAAACTGATTGAGTCTTCATTTTATCGATTGACACTATTACCCATACTAGAGGATGTACGCCCACCGTTCCCCATGTCTCACTGAGAGAGTACTTACCGGATAAGAGTCACATCATCAGATTTAAGAATCGGATAGATGAGCCAAGCAAACTTTTGTGGAGTACCCAGTAGCCGTCCTCGAGCGCAGTACTAGACGTCAGCGGTCTAAGGAGATATCGATGTTGAGGATCCAGTGGTCTAGACGAGGAGCTGATGAGGCCACTTGAAAGACCGAGGAGAGTATTAGACGTAATTATCCCGAGTTCTTTGCAGGGTTATCTGCTACTTCGGTACCAACGAGTTAGTACTCGGATGCTATTATTGTTTGACTTTTCATGTTTTTACCTTGGATTGAGTGATTGTGTTTTCTTTGATGCGTACATGACCATGATGATTGAGTAATTACATGTTAGAAAATGAGACTTAATGAAACCAAGTTATACGAAGAAAGTCGTCTGACTAGATACATTATTTTAAGTTTCAAGACGAAACTTATTTTAAGAGGGCACTGATGTAATACCCGGAAAATTTAATTTTCGTATAATGCCCGATCAAACCGGATTCTGATCCGCCAACCTTAATCATTAAAAATAAATAAAACAATATTAAATTCAATCATTTCATGTGACCTTGATTCACATAAAATGATAACTTATATAATTTCGTACATGTGAAAGACCGAGAAACGATTCCGTACTAGTAACGATTATTCTTTTTATAAGTAGCAATGCCGTGTACATATATATATATATATGTATATATAGGTATGAGATGAGAGATACAAGTGTGTATATATATATATATGTATAAGTAGAGTGGGTATACATAAGTATATACATAGATGAGTAAGGGTAACGTATATATATATACTTATACACATAGGTATAAGAGTAGAATAATAACAGGGAAGGAATGATGTTGTTTTCTTGACGAGTGTTTGGGATTTAACCTCATAACTTTTAGTAAGCTAACCTTGAGAACCAGATTAGGGAAACGAATCCTAAAAGAAAATATTAGGAGTTAAGAATAGATTTTGTTTTAGAGTTTCCGAGACTAGGGGTAAAATAGTCTTTCACCTTAAGAGAGCCTTTTCGTAATTGCTCTTCATGAGATTGTACAGCTTAGAATTTTATAACTTCTAAGAGTTTAGGGATGTGATTTTGATCCACATGCCTTGTTTGACAGACATTTGAGTTACCACGAGTACGGACCGAGTTGCGATTTGATTAAGTGTGATTTGATTCAGGTAAGTCCTTGCGACTTACTTAGCTAGTTTCTGGATGTTGGTTGAATGATAATAGTGGTGTGTGTGATGTGTGTTTATAATAATAACTTGATAGGACGACTGTTATTATTATTATATTTTAAGGCCCAAGTGTATGTAATACGGGCTGTGACATCACTGCCCAGTGCTGTCAGGAGACTGGGAGGTTCTCTATACCCATACCATACAGGTACAAGGTGAGATGCATCGGATCCATTCCTGATGGTTACACGGGACGGAGGCGAGGTTTGGCAATCCCTCGTGTCACAAAAATAAGTATCATTAATAATAGTGAATGACTTAAGTAAAGATAATAAATGGATTGTTTGTAAGCATGATGAGTGTTTACTTTTGCTATGTGTGTGTGTGTGCTATTATTATTCTTCTAATGTTTAGATAACTAGCTAATGGTTGTTCTGTTGTGTTTTTTTAGATTCACCGCAGGTTAGAGCAGCAGTTGAGTGATCCGGAAGTAGTGGTCAGCCGGGTCTCCGTACTCCTTAGAGTGGGGTTGGGTGTTATCTTGTTGTTTCTTTCTTCTTGTTAAAGATAGTTAGACTCTTCTGTTGTTTAAGTACTATAGGTTGTTAGACGTTGTGGCATTCATTCCCTTAAAAATACATTTTTATGAATTTCGGTTTTTCTTATTTGTGTCTTGTTGCAAGATCCTAGTAATATTGTTGTCAAACTAAGGTCGGGACCCATTGTGAGGTCCTAACTAGTAATGTCCCGAGTTCTGAGAATTCGGGGTGTTACATGCGGTGTTTATCTGACGTGAGGGCGGGGTGGAGGTGGGAGGCGGAGTGGTAGGTGGACGTGGTTGACGAGGCGGAATTGAAGGCGGATAGAGGGATGATTGTGTTGAAAAGCACGACAAGACAAGAGAGTGTGGCATGTGATATCATAGTACTGACATCGGCCTTTGAAGTTGCGGGGAGGGTTAGAGGTGGCACCATTAGGAGAAGAAGGTGAAGAGTTGGGCTTGTAGTTGGTAGAATTGGGACGAGTGAAGGTAGTGTTAGCAACTGCCAAAAAGGATGGTGGAGGCTTCTTGTGGCGTAACTCAAGCTCTTTGTGAATTAATTTTTCCTGTAACTCAGGGAAGTGAATAGGAGTATCACGAGCACGAACAACATCGATCACTGACTGGTAGTCTGAATCGAGACCTTCCAAGACCCGATCAGTGATATCTTCTTGGTCGACAAGTTTGCCGAGGAGAGCAAGAGCTTCGACTATCCGTCTGATTCCTTAAATGTAGTCGTCAACGGAGGAGGTTCCTTTCACCATATCTTTGAGTTGGTCCTTCAATTGAAGGATGTGCCCACGAGAAGGATTAGCATAGGTCTTAGCAGGGAGATCCCATGCTTCCTTAGATGTACAGTAGCAACAGTGAGGGCAGCGTTTGAGGAGATAGTGCTAATAATGGCACCAAAGAGAAGCTTGTCCTGATGCAATTTTCCTTCCTTTTTCCGCATTACGAGGTGAGATACGCCGGATTCGGATCGGGAACGGTATCTGGGAGCAAACCAGGAGAAATAGTAGGAGATGGCGGAGGATGACTGCCATCAATGAATTTGTAGAGATCATACCCGATGAGAGTAGATTCAAGATGAAGCTTCCAAGATAGATAATTAAAAGATTCAAGTTTAGTGGCATTATGAAACTGAACCAGGATAAAGGGGTTTTTGGGATCATGAGCATTATCAATGGTGGTGGTAGTAGAAGGCATAATGACACTTGGAGATTAGAGAGAACAAGTTTAAGAGAGAGGATTAATTTACGCTCTGATACCATGTAAAGCAATATAGCTCAACCTCATAATTTCATTAATGAACTGAACTGTGTTTAAATAGTTACAGCAGAAGCAATCTTAACAAGCAAATCCCTATTTTATAGGACTAATGGTATTAAAGGATTAAACTAACTATACATGGGTTTGACTAATCTCTAGGAAGTGGAGTTATAGGGAAATAGAGAGTTAGGTTAATGTACAACAGATATTACGTAGATGTAGTTGGCTTTACAACAAGAGGGTTCAGAAATACTCAATACGATGAGTTGTGCATCATGTATTACCTTTAACGGTGGGAAGCCGGCGACAGTAGTACGTGGCATCAGATCTCTTCTTTGTGGCACAACTTAGGGTAGACGGCGGTCTAAGATCGATGAACGATGGCAACACAAGGGCATGACAAAATTGGCGTCGGCACAGAGGAGAGAAAAGGGAGGCGAAGTTAAGCAACGACGGAAGGAGGAGGAGGTCAAACTTTTACTTTTCAGTTATATATATATGAGAATGTTAAGGTACAATTCACTTTTTGCGGTACGGCTGTGCGGCTGCGTGTGCGGTTGACATGTGTCCAATTTTTTTTTTCCATAAACGATTGAAATTTTTATTTTTGTTTTCAGAAACGAATGAAATTTTTTTGAACTGAACTTTGCAAATGAAAAGTAAAAGTTTGACCTCCTCCTCCTTCCGTCGTTGCTTAACTTCGCCTCCCTCTTCTTTCCTCTGAGAACACCCCTAACGTGTATATATATATATATATCGTTTAATGTATTATTCGTAGTTATTATTAGTTTTGTTACGAAGATGCCATATCGTTTAATGTATTATTCGTAGCTATTGTTGGTTGAGTGGATTATTCGTAGTTATTGTTGGATTCTTAATTATTAATACTCGTAGTTATTATTAATTATGATATCTACTCTAAATCTCAACCCTTAATACTCACCATCCAACGGTGTACGATTGTTCTCATGTATACACGTTAGGGGTGTTCTCATGGGAACCACACCCTATATATATATTTATATATAGAGAGATGTTGACTCCCATGTAAACAGCTTTTACCATGTAAAATGAGAACAAATTGTATTTGTTAGATCGTTAAATAGATGGTTGAGATTAGACGATATTAAAGGAAAAAAATCGTGTTATTAGTGGAAGAAATATTCGCCGGACCTGACTCTATATATTCGGCAGTATAGTCACATATATTTGGCGGTATGGTCACATATATTCGGTGTTTACATGTTCACATTATAAGAGTTGTTTACATATGAGTCAGGATCATATATATATATATATATAGGGAAGTGTTCAAGTAAGGCCCATTATTCCGGTACGGCCGTGCGGCCGTCCGTACGGCCGACACGTGTCCCGGAATTTTTTTTTTTTTTTCTTTTTCTGAAGAACGAGTAAAAGTAATGGTTCAAAATTTATTATGGAATAGTTCATAACTTATAAAAGGATTGTTCATGAACTATAATAGGATAGTTCATAGTGCAAAATTTATAAAGGAATGAAAGTAATAGTTCAAAACTTATTAAGGAATAGTTCATAACTTCTAAAAGGATAGTTCATGAATTATAATAGAATAGTTCATAGTGCAAAATTTATAAAGGAGTGAAAGTAATAGTTCAAAACTTATTATGGGATAGTTCATGAATTATAATAAAATAGTTCATGGATTATAATAGAATAGTTTAAAGTGCAAAAATTTATAAAGAAGTCAAAGTAATAGTTCAAAACTTATTATGGGATAGTTCATGAATTATAATAGAATAGTTCATGGATTATATTAAAAAGTAATAGTTCATGGATTATATGGGAATAGTTCAAAGTTTATAGGAGAATAGTGCATAAATTATAACATGGTTGTTCAAACAAATTTTCATTCGTTAAAAAAATAATAATAAAATAAAATAAAATAAAAAAAATTTTCGGGACACGTGTCACCCGTACGGTCGGCCGTACGACCGTACCGCAATATATGGACCGTACCTGAACATTTACCTATATATATATTGTTAATTTTAGTTTTGTTACGAAGGTGCCATATCGTTTAATGTATTATTCGCGGTTATTGTTGGTTGAATAGATTATTCGTAGTTATTGTGGTTGAATAAATTATTCGTAGTTATTATTAATTATGATATCGACCATTAATACTCAGCATCCGATGGTCTAAAATTGTTCTCATGATTACACGATAAGGTCGTTCTCATAGGAACCGCACCTCATATATATAGGGTGAGTTGGCTAACTAGACACTTTTAAACTAGTAGTATTAAGTAGGCTCCTTTTGTTTATATGTGACAAACTAGGCTCTTGTTATTAAATAATAAAGATTAATTGAAAGGGTTAATTGGTAATTTTAATTGGGTAAAATGGGAGAGTAGGTATATTTTGTAACCATGAGCATATAAAGAGCCCCAAATTAATAATAGGTACAAAATAAGCCCCTCCAAATTATATAAAAAAGATTTATTAAAATAAAAAGAGGATATTAAAGAAATCAGAATATCTTTCTCTCCATTTGTTAAGCAATAATTTATTACAAAACGAGAAAGTAAATATCTTTCTCTCTCCATTTATTAAGGGAATCAAAATATCTCCATTTATTAAGGAAATCAAAATATTTTTTAGAATCTTCCTCCTTTCCAACTTGCGTTCATCCATGACGACGATATTGAATCAATCTTGGTACGATTTTCGCAACAACATATGTACATAATTGCAAAGACTGCAAACATATGTACAAATATAGTTAGTCAATAGCATTTTTGCAATAAAATATGTACATAATACCACAGACTGCAAACATATGTAGATGAAAAAAAAAAACTGTACATATTCTAATCGACATCATGTACATATATAGTTGGTCAGCAACATTTTCGCAGCAAAATATGTACATAATCTCCAGATACTGCAAACATATGTACATGCAAACACAAAACTGTACATATTCTAATCGACATTATGTTATATGTACACACAAAATATGTATGTGTACATAATTAACCCCTATCCGAATATATCGTACCTGATTATGGCGACTGAAGTTAGTCAAAATACTGTAGAAGTCTCACCTACCTGAAACGGCTCACTGAACTACCGGAAGAAGTGGAGAGCGGTTGATGGCCGGCAAGCTGAGGTGACGGTAGTCTCATTGGCGTTGGCGGCGACATAAGGACCGACACTCACAACCGATACCCGGCCGGTACCCTCTGTTCCCACAGTTGGACGTGGCGGCCGCGCAACCTGGGTTCTTGCGGATTTGTCGGTGTTGGTTTATGGCAGAGGCAACAACATCGAGCGTCTCCGTTCTACAGGGTGGCCGGACAATCGATGACTCCCTGAGCAAGGCGGCGACCGCAGCGGCGTCAATCACGTCGGATGTGGAGGTTGAAGAAAGGTTGGGTCTGGCAATTGTAGAATAAGAGAGAAATAGCATATTCGGGGATTGAAAATAAGAAAGGAGGTTCTAGATCTCAAATATATAGTTACCAAATTTCATTAACTGGTTTCCTTATTTTTAGCCTAATTAATATATTTGAAGATATTAATTAATTATTTTTAATTGTTACCTTAACTGCTTAATTAAGATTCTCTTCACAGCTTATTTATCTTTTTATTTTAATTATTAATATTAGGGGTTAATAGGCCCACACGAGTTACATAAGCTCAATCCAAAATACAAATGTTGCAGCTAGTGAGTATCAAACTCTCGGTGACAAACTAGGCTCCTTTTGTTTATATGTGACAAAGTAGGCTCCTCTTATTAATTAATTAATAAAGATTAATTGAAAGGGTTAATTGGTAATTTTAATTTAATTGAGTGCAAGCCCAATCAATTAATAAAACTCAAGTTCAATTCTGGCCCAATAGGCCCACACGAGTTACATAAGCCTAATCCAAAATACAAATGTTGCAGCTAGTAAGTATCGAACTCTCGGTGACAGACCCCCCCCCGCCCTTATACCGGCTGAGCTAATTGAACTTGTGTATTATCTAGTCGATACATAGTACTAATACACAGTTTACAGTTACACAATGTTAATACATAGTTTCAATTACACAATGTTAATACATAATTTCAATTACACAATGTTAATACATAATTTCAATTACACAATGTTAATACATAATTTCATTTACTATGTAAAATTATGAAGTTTACAAATTCGATCATGTTCCAATTACACAAGTTCCATTTGTTTACAAAAAGTTGATTTATATAATACAAAAGGTCTATCATGTACACAATTCTATCAATTACACAATGTTTGGTTACAAAAGTCCGTCATTTACACAAAGTTTAATTACAAAAGTCCGTCATTTTACACAAGATTGGTTACACAAGTTCAAGCCTTTCGAGTTACACAAGCCCAACCTTTCGATTTACACAAGCCCAATCTTTCGAGTTACACAAGCCCATCCTTTCGAGTTACACAAGCTCAAAAGTTTGAACTTTACACAAGGTCGAGTTACACATGCTCAAAAGTCCGTCAAATACATAATGATATGTTTCAGACATTTTGTGTAATTATATATCTCCTTGCAAGTCCGTATCAACCAACAAATCAATTTCTTGTCGTTGAGGAGTCCCATTACCTATAAAATAAAATAGATTGACGCAAAGTCAAATTTTATATCATCATGCAAAAAACAATTCATGAATCACAGTAGTGAATGGATAAAGTATGCATTAGTTGGGTAGTTTTGACTCTTTTGATTTTTGAGTGAAAAAGTATTGCATTAGTTGGGACCAAAAGTCAAAAAAATCAGTACCATAATCAGCAAAGACGGCTCCATTAGCAAGACCAAAACGATACAGTAACACCCCGAATCCGCGGGACTCGGGATGCTACGAGTTGGGTCCTCACAATGGGTCCCGACCCTTAGCTTGACAATAATTTCACCGGATCTTGCAACAAGGCACATATAAAGGCCAAAACCGAAATACACTTTTATGCAATGAAAAGAAAAAAAATCCGAAAGAATACAACAAATGACTTCAGCCGAAAATACAACCCCAAAGACTAATCGCCATACAACATACAAAATACAATACTCAAACTCGACTCCACCCAAAACCCAATCCTAAAATGTACGGAACTCAGGTTGCCCACTCTTCCGGATCTCTCGGCCGCAACCCTAACCTGCAAGGCAATCTACAACAGTCGGTATAAAACCGTTAGCTCATATTCGAAGCATTAGAATCAATGGGAAAGGCACAAATACAAGTAAATCATCACAAAAACACAACATTCTCAAGGCACACAATTCCGATTTATTATCTTTTTATTATTAAGTCATATCACATTCTAATTCAACTTAGTTTTGACACGAGACCACCGTGGTCCCGCCTCGGTCCCTACTTACCGGCATAGAACGGTACGGATGCCTCCGACCGTCTAACCAGCACGGGCTAGTCGCCAAGAACCTCCTAGACTCTCGCAAGAGCTAGGCAGATGATGTCACCGCCCGTTATCATACACTTGGGCCAGAATAATATAAGGTCGGTGGTCCTATTACCGGTTTAGTTGTTATAAACAATAAAGGATAATCACACACCACCAAACACACATCAATGCTAATACAAGGAATACGAGCTAAGTAAGTCCGGAGACTTACCTCGTCCCAAAGATAATCCCGCTAACCACCGCTCTCAACTTCCCGTAGGAAGGCACTCAACGCCTGGTCAAAACAAGGCACACAATCAACATCTCTCTCACATGCTAGAAGTCCTTAGACTTCTAGTCCCACTGATCTCGCAAGATCATAAACCATAACCATGCTAGGATAACAAACTCCTAGTCCTCATGATCTCACAAGGTCATAACCATCACAACACAAGCTAGGATACTCTCGTTCTAGTCCACAACCTCAACAATCATTCAACCTCAACCCCTAAATTCTCACAAGCTCAACATACAACTTAAAGCCATAAACAACCTCACAAGATAACCAACACCTCAAGCTTAGAATCAACATCAATACATCAAACAATATCAAATCCTCGAAACTCACCTAAGGTTCAAAGCCACTACTCGGCATTAACTCTAAGTTATGCTAGATCCATCCTAGCATGATACTAAAACTTAGCATAACTAGATCGAGGGAAAGGATACTCACACGACGTCAAAAGACGGAAATCGATCAACGGATGTCGACTTGGACTTGTTAGGTCTTTATCGGGACGTTTCCGAACCAAACACCAAAACTATACAAATTTAGCTTATGTAATACCCGGAAATTTTAATTTCCGTTTAATGCCCGATCAAACCGAATTCCGATCCGTCAACCTTAATCATTAAAAATAAATAAAAAACAATATTAAATTCTATCATTTCATGTGACCTTGATTCACATAAAATGATAACTTATATAATTTTGTACATGTGAAAGACCGAGAAACGATTCCGTACTAGTAACGATTATTCTTTTTAGCCTTTTGTTTTAATGGGGAGCAGGTCAATTAAATAGCCAATGGCCTATGCCGGCCCATCTGCTCAAAGCTCTAAGCTTTGGCCGGCCCATTTGCTAAAATCCAATCTGCCGGCCCACCTATTTAGTCTCTAATCTAATGTGCTAACCTTAAAGTTTAACCTAAACCTAGATTAATAACCTACCAATACGTATCTTCTCTACCGATACACCTCCCCTCACACCCATGGACGGAGGAACGATCCCTTCTGCCCACCTGCTAGCACCACTCGCCGGAGACACAGTTGGCGTCGACACCCCGACCTCACCCGGAAGCAGGAGACCTCACCTCCGGTTTCGGCAGCCCACGAACAACCGGAACACACGCCTTCTGCTCGTGAGTTGGACCCTCGTCCCGGACGCCAGAAACCGCACAGACCGGCAGAAGAACAAGTACTCGGCCTCTTGTAGACGGACCCCGGCGACGTCCTTCTCGCAACCCAAACAACACCGCACCCTAACACCGCTTGCCGACGTTTTGAGTTGTCTTCGCTGAAGATTTGATCGTACTCTAATCGGGACTGCTTCGATCGACCCCGGCCACAGTTTGCTCCCTGCGAAGACGTGACTATAGTCTTGTACGGGTGAGCCTCCTTCATCCCTTCAGTGTAGATATATCTATACATTTGTACAATTGTAGTTTAGATATACGTATATATAGTAGTTATATATAAATATATATATATATATATATATATAAAAGTATAAGTGTAGGGTACTGAATGTATATCTTTGACATTACGGAATGTATAAGTATATATACGTATATATATAAGTATATATAGTAGTTATATATAAGTATATATATATATATACATATATATGTATAAGTATAAGTGTAGGGTATAGATAAGTATACGTATATTTGAATCGGTTCAAAGAGTGCTGAGTATATGTAGGTATATATAAGTGTAGGGGTACTGAATGTATATAGGTACATACATATTTGAGTAGTAGATATAAACATGCTTATGTAGGAATACAGTACATAGAGGGATATATGTAGAAGTAAGAGTTGAAAGATAAATAATTATATAAGTAGCAATGCCGTGTATATATATATATGAATATATATAGGTATGAGATGAGAGATACAAGTGTATATATATATATATAAAAGTAGAGCGGGTATACATAAGTATATACATAGATGAGTAAGGGTAACGTATATATATACTTATAGACATAGGTATAAGAGTAGAATAATAATCGGGAAAGAGGAGGAGTGTTGTTCTTTGAGGAGTGATTTCGAGTTTTAACTCATAACTTATAAGAACTATGAGAGAGAAACAATTTATGGAAAACAAGTTCTAAAAGAAATTAGTAGAATTCAAGAATAAACGTTGAGAATTTTCGGCACTAAGGGTAAAATGGTCTTTTACCGTAAGAGAGCTTTTTCCGTAATCCCTTTGCATGAGGTTGGACATCTGGATGTGATTTTGATCCACATGCCTTATTTGACAGGCGTTTGAGTTACCACGAGTACGGACCGATTTGAGACCTGTTAGAGTGTGATTTGACTCAGGTAAGTCCTTGCGACTTACTTACCTAGTTTTTGGATATTAGTTGGATGATAATGGTTGTGTGTGTACAATGTGTGTTATAATAAATAACAACTTGTTAGGACGACCGTGGTTTATGGTTTAAGGCCCAAGTGTATGTATAACGGGCCGTGACATCACTGCCCAGCTCTGCCAGGAGACTGGGAGGTTCTCTATACCCAAACCATACAGGTACACGGTGAGATGCATCGGATCCACTCCTGATGGGTACACGGGGGCGGAGGCGAGGTTTGGGAATCCCTCATGTCACAAAATAAGTATCATTAGAGTGAATGACTTAAATGAAGATAATAAATGGATTGTTTGAAAGCATGATGAGTGTTTATTATTTTATGTGTGTGCTATTATTATTCTCCTAATGTTTAGATAACTAGCTAATGGTTGTTTTGTTGTGTTTTTAGTTTTTACTGCAGGTTTGAACAGCAGCTGAGTGATCCGGAAGTAGTGGTCAGCCGGGTCTCCGTACTCCTTAGAGTGGGGGTTGGGGTTGTTGTTGTCGTTCTTTCGTTTGTTAAGACAGTTGATCGTTTTTCTCTGGTTAAGTACTTTAGGCTGCTAGACCGTGTTGCATTCATTCCTTTAAAAATACTATTTCATAAATTTCGGTTTTTCTTATTTGTGTCTTGTTGCAAGATCCTAGTAATATTTGTCAAACTGAGGTCGGGACCCATTGTGAGGTCCTAACCACTAATGCTCTGAGTTCTGTGAATTCGGGGTGTTACAACATGGTATCAGAGCTCTAGGTTGGCAACAATGGCACTCGAAATCTTCTGAAAGACCGAATAAGTACTTAAGCAGAACCCGGAAAGGGATCTGAGTTTTAAAAAGGACTTTTGGTTTTCAAATGCATGCATAGTCTGGTTGGGAATAGAAAAGTAAGGTTGACCACCACTACTACCGCGGATCTCAGTATGCTTAGTATGAATTTTAGGTTTTACTTTAGTTGGACTTATTAGGTTGATTATAAAGATATGCAGTATAAATAAATATATGCTAAAGTTCAGTAGAAATTGTAGTTATGTTATGTCCGTAACGGGGATAACATAATGAGTTTCTCACCCATTTGACACATCTAAGTAGATTTTGAAGGGTGTCAACGTGAGGATTAGTATGCACATCTTATGTGCATTAGGGTAGACGAACGGCGGACAACTCCTTCGAGCTTGTGAGGAACGTCGAGACAGAAAAGTGAAGACTAAAAGACAACACCAACAAAATGACAAGAAGGGAACTCCGAGTCAACTCCATAGGATCAAATGAAGAATATACATGAGTGTGGTTCCGGCAACGAGTTGGATGACCGACAAGTATACCAATTGGAAGAGACAATCCATAGGTTCTTTCAAGATGGTGTAAAGTAACGTTACAAACAAATTGGAGGCCTTCAGAAACACGCATAGGCCTGAAGGTCAAGGTGAAATGTAGTAGCAATCCAAACAAGAGGCATTGAATCTAAGCTTAATGACGGACCAGAAGGTGAAAGTTCGAAGCTTGAAGCAGAGCGGAATATGATCACTCTCGACAAGCTACTTTCCACTACAATCAGGATGGGAAACCGAGACAATCATAAGAGTAGGAGTCGAGATAAGATACATTGTCCATCCCGATACGAAGAATTAAAGAGCCGTACAACGAAAGCTTACAGGTTGCTAGCAAAGGGAAGGTCGATTTCACCCAACATGGAAGTGGTGTGACCTCCTAGAACACACAAGAATTACAACAAGGATCGGGATACAACAAAGACCGGATTTCTATAAAGGCTGAAGTTCAAGCAACACCAAGGAAGAAAGGTGTAGGAGAATGACCTCGGTGAAAAGAGGGTCTCAAATAACTTCTCACTTACAAAGGGATTTAAGTTAATAACACTAGCGGGTCATAACAGAGAACCGCAAGTGGACAATAACTTGGGTAAAAAGAATCATGGAAAAATGCTTACAAGTTATCGTAGAAGAATTGATAAGTTCGTTGACGGGAGATGAAGATACAACTAGACTCGTAAGAGTATAGCACTCTTATGAGAGTGTAGGTTGTAGAATGAGCTAAAGGAAAATAAATGGAAGAGAGATATTTTCACCTTGTATATCAAACCTCAAAAGAGATAGAAGAAAGGGAAATTCCGGTTGGTACCCCTGTGGTATGGGGTATTCCGGATTTTGCCCACAAGCTTTTATAAGTTCGGCTCGTGCCCTTAAGGTTTTAAAATTTCCTACATTTGCCCAAAACCGTCAAGCTTAGTTAACCTCCGTCACTTTACAAATTTAAAAGATAAATAGAAAAGAAAAGTAGCAAATCTTGTTCTCTAAACGGATTGAAGGACGCTTCTCATGTTCTACTCTTGAATGACGCTTCTCCTCTTCTTTTTCGATCATCCATCGATTATCCATTGAGTTCGCACTTGCTCTCATATTCTTCAGATTTGAACGATCGAAAACCCTAATTCTCTAATTTGGGTTCGGTTTTGATCAAGCGCAAATTTCTCTATGGTGGAAACGTTGTAATGTGTCTGCACCAAGGCAATTGAATTGGTGATGTGTATGCACCAGGTCAATTGAATCGGTGCAATCAATTAATGAATAACATAGGATGATGTTGATGTTACTGACGAAGTAATAAGATCAGGCTCATCCATTACAAGGCCTTCTGAAGTTCATCCATTTGAGTTCTCAGACTCCGTAATGTCATTGATTCAATTTCCTTTCTAGCAAGTCGTGCAATAGAGCAGATTAGAAGTTGATGGTAACCAACTAGTTACAATTTCAACCCTTTCATGATTTGCCTCTTGAAGAAAACATTTTCCTCTCGAAGAACACATGTGCATCTCATTCTTCTCGACTTGAATGAAATCGAGCTCCAGGCCTCTCGAAGAACACATACATCCTCTTCTCTTGAATGAAATTTATTTTAGGTTCCCAAGCTTGAGATTCATAAATGGCTTTTCTAATCTATTCCTGACAAAAGGAAATTGATAATGATTTTTTGATAGTAAGGACCAATCATTCAAGGCCATAACTACTACTGTGTTTATGGTGATAAGTCGTTGCCTACTGAAATTTGTTAATCGAATTTGAAGAGTTAGTCATTGCAAAAGATTGTGCCTGCCATTTGTTTAGAAAAAATGGCATTATGTTATTCAAGGTTGTATATGGAAACCCTTGCACCACTAAGCCTGCCAAGTTTCTTCAGTCTTCACTTGACAGCTATATGAATGCCGGTGCAAGTAAACGATTTTCTCTAGTTTAGAGTATGAGAACTTGATAACTAGACCAGGCTAAAATGTAATGAACTGACTTTGGATAATAGATTGTTTAGTTGAAGAAAACGTTAGCATCAAGGGAGATGTAATGAATACTTTTTTTCTTCTTAGCTCAATTTATACTCCCAGGCTTTTTTTATACATTGTAATGCCTTGTTTTCGTCTTATCTTCATTTTGGTAGATTTATAGGAAACTCTCTAGACAAATACGAGTTTCTTTGGAATAATATAATGTTGAATATTTTTGTTGTTTTACAAGTATGGAACATTTACATTGTTTATTGTTTACTGCTATTCTAGCAAGTCGTACAATAGAGCAAAGTAGAAGTTGATGGTAACCAGTTAGTTACGCTTTCAAGAAACTCATAAAATCGTGAATAAATTTCAACCCTTTTACTCAAATATGGAGGAAATGATGAAAATGAAGCACAAGACAGTGATAATATAACACATGCCATAAAATAAAGGCTTTTGTTGAGTCAATGTTAACCAAGCACGTAACTAAAGATATCATAAGCAATTTCATATGCAGCTCTTCAGCCATAATAATTGACAGAGCCTCAAAAGTTCATAGAGAATGAAGCATGGTGGAGAATGAAGTATAGCCAAGAGGATCAAATATCACAAGCAAGTCACGAGAGCTCGAGATCGAATATCGTTTCATCTCATCACTTGCGTCTAAGAAGCTGTTGATGCCACCATACAAGTTGCATTCAATGGAATCAATGACACTGCGGAGTTTGGGAACTCAAATGGATGGACTTAAGAAGGCATTGTAATGGATGAACCTGATCTTATTACTTGGTCAGTAACATCAACATCATCCTATGTGTAATCATTAATTGATTGCACCGATTCAATTGACCTGGTGCATACACATCACCAATTCAATTGCCTTGGTGCAGACGCATTACATCGTTTCCACCATAGAGAAATTTGCCCTTGACCAAAACCGAACCCAAATTAGAGAATTAGGGTTTTCGATAGTTCAAACCTGAAGAATATGAAAGCAAGTGCGAACTCAATAAATAATTCAATAAATAATCCATGGATGATCGAAAAAGAAGAGGAGAAGCGTCATTCAAGAGTAGAAGATGAGAAGCGAACTTCGATCCGTTTGGAGAATAAGATTTGCTACTTTTCTTTTCTGTTTATTTTTTTTATTTTTTTTATTTGTAAAGTGACGGAGGTTAACTAAGCTTGACGGTTTTGGGCAAATATAGGAAATTTTAAAACCTTAAGGGCACGAGCCGAACTTATAGAAACTTGTGGGCAAAATCCGGAATACCCCATACCACAGGGGTACCAACCGGAATTTTACCGACATCTGGAGAATAACAAGATAACAAGAATAACCTCAAGGTTATAACGGAATTTTACCGACATCTGGAGAATTTCTTCCAGAGATTAACGACGGCAATGGTAAGGTTAAATCAATATAAGTTCTAGTAGCCTTGATGGTAACATTGAATGAGTCCGATAGGATAACTCTAATTAATAAATTTAAAAGAAGCTCCTGTCGGTCGGTAATGACCATTTATGACAGTAATGGAGTAAAGAGAATTATTGTGAGCAACTGCTTATTACGGACGAAGGGAGGACACATATCAAAGTTAGTATGAAGAGATCCCTGTAAGAAGAACTAGAAGAGTAAGAAGAAACAAATGATTGTGACATGTCCTATGTCTTAGCATTCCACACAAGTAGAACCGATGGTGCTCCTCCGAGAAAAGGTGGGGTCAAACTGTCTAGATTGACAGGAGAACCCCTTGTGATTAAAGATGTAACACAAAGTAATTGGAATTTCAGAGGCGGCACAAACATAGAGAGTATGATTTAAAGCCTTGGTGAAATGTGTGGTCGAGTTGTGAGGTGATTTCAGATGGAATCTACAGGTTGGCTAGAACAGACATGAGAAGGAGTAAATTGGAATGACTAAAGGTTGTTATATGGATCCAGTTTTACCCCAATAAGATGATTACCGAAAGATGTATATATAAAAGTTTAATGAGAAATAGAGGTAGTCCATTGAAAATGCATGCTGGACTGATGATATAAGAGTTGACGAAAGTAATAAGACCAACCAACGTTGTCCGTAAAGCGTATGAGAAAACTCAAAGGAATTTAACTATCTTACGGGGTGTAAAGATTTAAAGAAGGTAAAGCGACATGAGCATAAGGAAAATATAATAAATGCGATGCGAGAAATTTGATTGGTGAGAATATCATATGCACCTAATGTGTGGCATACAAATGGTACCATTAGATGTTTAATAAAAATCATACTATCGGACTGATGACACTATGATGGATTTAGTGTAAACCAAGCGTATAACTTAACCAGTGAGAAGGAAAGTCATGTATCAAAATGCGGGTCGTGCTAAATTTTAAATAAAGTCTTGAGATGAGGATGTCCTTAGGAAATCTATGCAAGAGTACAAAGTAACTGAAGTTCCAACACAGAATGGGTAGTAATGATCAACAGATAGTTAGAGACCGAAGCAAAGAAGAGAAATGTATAAGATGAGTCACCTAGTAGAAGAATTCACAAGACAAGCGTGAGAGACCAAAAGAGATAAAATGTCGACCCGGATATGAGGATCTAAGGTGCGTGGAATGGATACCTACAATGGAGTGTAGAAGCAAAATGTAGACTATAGAAGTGTGAAGAGGTTTTGACCTCCTCAAAGATGTAGGAATTTGAAAGAAATCGCAATACCGGTACCAAAGAGTTGAAACCCTGTAGCGGAAACAACGGAGTTGCATGAAGGCAATATTGCCGGTAACACCAGCGAAGGAATGTATATATGAGAACGGCCTTGGTGGGCTCGAAAGTCCAAGGTAACCCCAATTATCACGGGACCTAAGTCATCAACACCGATGGTCCATGCAAGGGGAACTGCAAGAGGATGATAATTAAAGTCACCAGAACCACAAAGACACTTACCAGCCATCGTGGAAGACTTGGAAAGACTATTTATGTCAAGATGAATGACCCAGTTAGGCTCGAGAAGTAGAGTTTGCCTAAGGAAACAGAAGTGTGGAAGATAAAACGAATTAACGAAGCATGAAAGGACTAATTGAGCAGATGATGCTCACCAAGAATTTAACGCCAGTATAGGTATGAGAAGAGCAAGTCTGGGATATTGAGATAAGTCAATTATAGACTGACCGACGTCATTTGAGGACGTGTAAGTGTTGGCTGGTATTGACGAGTAGGTACCGTTAAGAAGAGACATTAGTGATTGCGGATTTAAGAGGTAACTTTACCGATGCCTTGGAGGATTCCCCATATAGGCAACGACAACCTTCTGGGATGATCTAAGGATATGGAGAGAATCAGGTTAGAGGTTGCTTACTGGTTGGTTAAGAACATACTACGGTTGAGTAAGAGAGTAAGGGTCTGTTCGAAGAGGATCTTGCTAGTATAAGAAGGGAAGTATATGCGGGAGTGGGTAAATCATGTTGACCCTCAGAAAGACGCCATGGTGACTAATGGGTGTTACAACAGAAGCGTGGTAGGCCCATAACCCACAGATGAAGAAAATCAATGTTTATTAACTATGAATTCAAGTTAAGGAATTTGAGAACTATATGAAGATCTCCACCGGGAGTGTGATCTTGGATTACAACAAATCGAAAGCCTGACAAGAAATAGGTGATGAGGTATTATTTGAGAAACGGTCCGATTGAGTTATATTAGGGAGACAAGACCAAGTGGGTGGTCTTACAAAGAGCATTAACCACCTATTAAAGTGTCCGTAGATGTCGCAGATCATTGTTTCAGAATTTATAGACGGAATCTTCAGAAAAGTCGGGAGAAAATGGATTCAATAGAAGGAAGAAAGTTTTATTGTTGTTTTGGTAGTCGCCAAAAGATTTAGAGGTGAGTTTAGAAAGGGAACCGTTGATATATATATATATAAACTGATTGAGCCTTCATTTTATCGATTGACACTATTACCCATACTAGAGGATGAACACCCATCGTTCCCCATGTCTCAATGAGAGAGTACTTACCTGATAAGAGTCACATCATCAGCTTTAAGAATCGGATAGATGAGCCAAGCAAACTTTTGTGGAGTACCCAGTAGCCGTCCTAGAGCGCAATACTAGACGTCTGCGGTCTAAGGAGATATCGATGTTGAGGATCCAGTGGTCTAGACGAGGAGCTGATGAGGCCACTTGGGAGACCGAGGAGAGTATTAGATGTAATTATCCCGAGTTCTTTGCAGGGTTAGCTGCTACTTCGGTACCGACGAGTTAGTACTCGGATGCTATTATTGTTTGACTTTTCATGTTTTTACCTTGGATTGAGTGATTATGTTTTCTTTGATGCGTACATGACAATGATGATTGAGTAATTACATGTTAGAAAACGAGACTTAATGAAACCAAGTTATACGAAGAAAGTCGTCTGATTAAATACATTATTTTAAGTTTCGGGACGAAACTTATTTTAAGAGGGCACTGATGTAATACCCGGAAATTTTAATTTCCGTTTAATGCCCGATCAAACCGAATTCCGATCCGTCAACCTTAATCATTAAAAATAAATAAAAAACAATATTAAATTCTATCATTTCATGTGACCTTGATTCACATAAAATGATAACTTATATAATTTTGTACATGTGAAAGACCGAGAAACGATTCCGTACTAGTAACGATTATTCTTTTTAGCCTTTTGTTTTAATGGGGAGCAGGTCAATTAAATAGCCAATGGCCTATGCCGGCCCATCTGCTCAAACCTCTAAGCTTTGGCCGGCCCATTTGCTAAAATCCAATCTGCCGGCCCACCTATTTAGTCTCTAATCTAATGTGCTAACCTTAAAGTTTAACCTAAACCTAGATTAATAACCTACCAATACGTATCTTCTCTACCGATACACCTCCCCTCACACCCATGGACGGAGGAACGATCCCTTCTGCCCACCTGCTAGCACCACTCGCCGGAGACACAGTTGGCGTCGACACCCCGACCTCACCCGGAAGCAGGAGACCTCACCTCCGGTTTCGGCAGCCCACGAACAACCGGAACACACGCCTTCTGCTCGTGAGTTGGACCCTCGTCCCGGACGCCAGAAACCGCACAGACCGGCAGAAGAACAAGTACTCGGCCTCTTGTAGACGGACCCCGGCGACGTCCTTCTCGCAACCCAAACAACACCGCACCCTAACACCGCTTGCCGACGTTTTGAGTTGTCTTCGCTGAAGATTTGATCGTACTCTAATCGGGACTGCTTCGATCGACCCCGGCCACAGTTTGCTCCCTGCGAAGACGTGACTATAGTCTTGTACGGGTGAGCCTCCTTCATCCCTTCAGTGTAGATATATCTATACATTTGTACAATTGTAGTTTAGATATACGTATATATAGTAGTTATATATAAATATATATATATATATATATATATATATATATATATAAAAGTATAAGTGTAGGGTACTGAATGTATATCTTTGACATTACGGAATGTATAAGTATATATACGTATATATATAAGTATATATAGTAGTTATATATAAGTATATATATATATATATATATACATATATATGTATAAGTATAAGTGTAGGGTATAGATAAGTATACGTATATTTGAATCGGTTCAAAGAGTGCTGAGTATATGTAGGTATATATAAGTGTAGGGGTACTGAATGTATATAGGTACATACATATTTGAGTAGTAGATATAAACATGCTTATGTAGGAATACAGTACATAGAGGGATATATGTAGAAGTAAGAGTTGAAAGATAAATAATTATATAAGTAGCAATGCCGTGTATATATATATATGAATATATATAGGTATGAGATGAGAGATACAAGTGTATATATATATATAAAAAAGTAGAGCGGGTATACATAAGTATATACATAGATGAGTAAGGGTAACGTATATATATACTTATAGACATAGGTATAAGAGTAGAATAATAATCGGGAAAGAGGAGGAGTGTTGTTCTTTGAGGAGTGATTTCGAGTTTTAACTCATAACTTATAAGAACTATGAGAGAGAAACAATTTATGGAAAACAAGTTCTAAAAGAAATTAGTAGAATTCAAGAATAAACGTTGAGAATTTTCGGCACTAAGGGTAAAATGGTCTTTTACCGTAAGAGAGCTTTTTCCGTAATCCCTTTGCATGAGGTTGGACATCTGGATGTGATTTTGATCCACATGCCTTATTTGACAGGCGTTTGAGTTACCACGAGTACGGACCGATTTGAGACCTGTTAGAGTGTGATTTGACTCAGGTAAGTCCTTGCGACTTACTTAGCTGGTTTTTGGATATTAGTTGGATGATAATGGTTGTGTGTGTACAATGTGTGTTATAATAAATAACAACTTGTTAGGACGACCGTGGTTTATGGTTTAAGGCCCAAGTGTATGTATAACGGGCCGTGACATCACTGCCCAGCTGTAACACCCCAAATTCTCAAAACTCGGGGAGCTACTGGTTAGGACCTCACAATGGGTCCCGACCTTGGTTTAACAACAACATTACTTGGATCTTACAACAAGGCACAAATGTATTTAAAACAATTTCTAAAACATAATATTTTTAATGGTATAAACGTACACATGTGACAGCCTTACAAACATATATAAAGATACACAACATGCATGACGTATGGAAGACTTCCCCGTCCCCATCTAATGAGTACGTGGACCCGGCTGACCATCCGTTCCGGATCTCTCTGCAACTGTCTATCTCTACAGATCTACAACACGGATAAACCGTTAGCTAACTATCCAAATATAAGCAAAATGATAACAGCACAAGCACACGCAGAAACAAAAATAAACAAACATCATGTTGGCACTCAACCGTTTATTATCTATTATTTAAATGATTCACATTATTCAATTTAAGTTGTGGCACGAGAATTATTATTAGTTCTCGCCTCCGTTCCTTATCCAACTGGTGTAGGTCTAGCTGACTTCCATTGGTAGCATCACTACAAACCACGTATGGACTAGTCCCGAAAGAAACCCCCAGCGCCCCGCGAGCTACTGAGCAGAATGCCACCGTCCGTTACTCTTAGGCCAAAATATAGGTCGGTAATTATATATCACAACCTATCTCTCTAACATTTCAATCACACACCACCATCATCATTCATACTCATATTTAGCAGTCAGCTAAGTAAGCCCAAAGGACTTACCTGAATCGATCTCTACCGTCTAAATCTCCATTCGGTCAGCAACCGTAGAATACTCCATCGCCTGTTATACAAGGCAAGTGGATCAATATTGTATCTCACTTTCTTAGAAGTCTCCAACTTCTAAGATATATGATCTATCATAAGGAATTTACCAAAGTACCCTTATATGGGTAAATGACCATTTTACCCCTGGTCCCAAAACTTCCAGAAATTTCATAATTTATGCTTAAACTCTGATTTGACACTAAAATGCCATATTCTAACTCTTAAAGGAGAGTTTGGTCACAAACTAGCAACTTACAAATTTTCCTATATTTTCCAAAAGGTCATCAAAGTCCAACTTCGGCTTCAAATATGAAACTCGAATAAAATTATAAAAATTCCGAAATAATTCCTTAGGTCATCTAGGATATCCAAATTACTCATAGGAGTAAGAATTTCCTAAAACTGTTCAACTATCACTCCTATAAAAATCTTTAAAGTTGATTACAACACTGAAACTTTTCTATACTTAGTCAAATTTCACTGCTGGAAAAACAGCTCAACTACCCTACTTTGGAACCTTATAACTTCTAATCCGACCGTTCATTTATTCTCAATTTGTGACACAGTAAACTACATATAACCATCTATGATCTATCAAAATTTCAACGGTGGATCGTCAATATAACTCCTTTTCATTGATCTACAACCTTGACAGTTTTCCAACTTCCAAAACTAAAGAAACACAATTTTATTTACAATAGGTTTGTTTCTACTATTTCCGACAACACATCTCAGCCACTCCAGTCCTAACCTAGACATGACCATACTTGCACGGAGGAGGGTAAAACTAAGCTGTTGAATTAAGGTCCAAAGGTGATTGCTTATTTATTTTTTTTGTACTCAGCAGTAAGCACAATCTCAAAGGTTCTAACCCTCCACTGTTTAGGTCTCTTGAATTTAGCGAACTCCCTTATTCGGTTTGGAACCTTGTAGCCACATCAGTCTCGGCACTACCCTGGTCACATCTACCCTACTGACCCATCTTAACCCAATCTCCATATCATACAAAGCTATCATACTTACAGCTATTATCAGGAGCGGTACAACCTACAACAGAAGGAGAGATTGGTGGGTCTTACCACTGAATTTGCAAGTGTTGAAGACAAATAGGAGGGGTAGATTGATTGCTCGGATTTGTGTGTCGGAGGTGGCAGGAAGTTCCAGCCCTCTGCACGCTTACTGTCACCACTATTGTAGACGAAGGAAGGGCGGGCACCCTAGGTGTAGAGGAGGAGAGGTACGACGGTTATGGAGCTACTGTCGATCGTCCAGGGCAAGAATGTCCCTATGCCTGGACAAGATCGGCTCGACTTCCCTGGACCCAACCTTGGTCTGTCTGTTTTCCTGGATTTCCCGGAGTTAATGAATAAGGAACGAGAAGGAAAGAATAGGGAGGAAAGGCCACACTTACCCCTACTGAACTGGTGTTGGTGCAAAGGTAGAGGTTCGATCGATCTGCCCATCCACGCTTAAGTGTGCACGGGAAGGATGAGAAAGCATGGCACTGCTTAGAGGAGATAGAAGGTAAGGATGAGAGGAAGGAGATCGTCCCTAACCCGGTCTGCGTCTGGCGTCCTTGACAGCACTCGACATCGACGACGATGGTTGCGATGCTACTATCGTTTGTAAAAAAAAAAACCCGTATGGGCTGTCTTCTGGAGGTTGAAGGAGGAGGCGCTACCCTGGAGCACTCTTGGCGTGCACGAGACAGGTAGCCTCTCGTGGTTTGCTGCAACTCGCGACAGGAGCCGATGATGGTAGTTGCTTGTTGCTGCTGGCACGCAGAGGGATGGCTTCAGGCGCGATAATTCGATGACAGCAGTGCTCGAGAGGGCTGTCCAAGTGCGTCGTGGTGTGACTCGCTCAGGGCCGACTGATGGTTGAAGGATCTGCGTAAAAGCCGGGTCACAAACTTGGTTGATCGAAGATGGAAAGTCTCTACGGGTTCTACGGAGAGAGAGCGGTTATAGAATAAATGAGTAGGGGAAGGTTACGTAAATTATGCTGAAGAATTTAAATTGTGGGGTTATGTAGGGAAGAGATAACGTAGCAGCTGTCCCCTTCATTTGCTAGCTGAATGAGGTTGTGCATGGGCTGGAAAGAACACAACATACAAGGCCCAAGGATGGAGTGGGCTGGGTGGTGGTAAGGCCTTGTCACATACTTGTCATGCTTTGTCAAATAATTGTCATTTGGGCTTGTCAACAAAATAGATATATTCATATCTATATAAATATGTATACATATATTAGGGCTTGATACACTTTCATCAGTTTATGTGAATCAAAGCTCACATAAAATGATAGAATTTGTGTTGGGTATAACCCTAGGTAGACTGGAACGGGTCAAAGGAACAAATTTCGATTTGACTCGAAATAAACGGAGTAAAATTTCGGAATCAAATTTCCGGATATTACACCAATACCCCCTTAAAATAAGTTTCGTCCCGAAACTTAAAATTTCTAGATTTAACTTAGTAACTATAAAATCTTCACAATCATACTTAACAGGCAAGACTATTCAAACAATATAATCAAGCAACACATCAAAACATAATAACTCAATCCAATGAATAGTCATAAAAGTCACACAAAAATAACGTCCTAGTATTAACTCGTCGGTACAGAAGTAGCGGCTAACTTCGCAAAGGACTCGAGATAACTACGTATAATGTTCTCCTCCGTCTCGCAAGTAGTCTCATCCGCTCCTCATCCAGACCACTGGAAACTTCTACAAACGTGTAATCGGGCCCAACTATGAGATCCTCATAGTTGATGACAGGTCCCGGTCTCATATGTCTTCCTTTAACCGTTACACGTGAACGCTGGTGTACACCCTCTAGCATGGGTAGGAGTGATAGGTGATTACTACTTCTCATTCTTCTTTAAGACTTCACAAAGTTACATTCCTTAGTTTACTTTCAAATACTCTAAGTGACCTTTTGAAAATGACCCCATTACTTTACTCTTTTTATTACATTCAATTGTTCCCGCCTTTTCGGAGGTCCCAACTATCGCTTCTGAAACAATGATCTAAGACATTCCCCGGCAATTTACTAAATGTCTAATGCTCTTTGTAAGGTCACTCCCTTGGTCTTGTCCCCATAATATGACTCAGTCGGACCGTCTCTCCATTGATGAATTATCACCTCCCTTGTGGTTAGGCTTTCAACTTGCTATACCCAAAGTCACACTCCCGGGGAAAAAGTCAATATCAATTTATAGTTCCTTATCTTGGGTCTTAGTTGACATAACACCGTGTTACATGGGCCCACCACACTTCTGTTGCGCTACTCTGATCAATTTGTCGTTACCCATTACTCATACTGGCATCCTCTGTTAGTTAGAATAATTTCCAACTCTCACCTGTAACTTCCCTTGTATAACAACCAGATTCTCTTCAATCAGGCCGTCAGTCTAGAGGTGTTATACTATGGTAAAGAGAAGGCTTGTACTCTAGCCGTGAGTACTAGCTATTCAAACCTCGAGATAACCGTCCATATCTGTTAAAACTATGGTCCTCGACTCCCATTGGGTTTCATAATCAATCTAGGAACTCCTCGGAATCACTCACCGATCACGCCTCATTGGAGGGTTTGGACGTGCGGTCTTAAAATTTTTTTGGAATTCACTTAGGTCTCTTCAGAGATCTACCTACTACTCGTCGGGACTACTCAATGTGGTTTTCCTTCCACTATCTCCTTTGACCTCTAACGTAGGGCATCTCACGTTGACCTATAAGTCCTTACTTCGATCTATTTACAATCTTGACGTATATGTAACTCCGAATTCTCGAGGTGTGGTAATAAGTCTACACCGAGACAATAATCTCAACCACATGATAGTCTCTCATGATTGTCTTGTAAACTCTTCTACTAGGTGACTCATCTTATAACATTTTCTTCCTCCGAATCGGTCCTTAGCTGTCACTTAATCATTACCACCCTTTCCGTGTTGGAACTTCAGTTCGTTGTACTCTTGCATAGATTCCATAAGGCATCCTCTTCTCAAAATTTTTTTTTTTTTTAATTTATTATTTTTATTTTTATTTATTTTTTTTTTATTTTGCAACACCCGCCTTTTGATACATGAACTTCATTCTCACTGGTCACGCTATTCGCTTGGTTTACCCCTTGTTCATCGTAGTGTTATCGTTCCGATGGTATGACTTTTACTAAACATCTACCTGCACCATTGGTATAAGAAATATCAGATGCATATGAATTTCTCCAAAAATCAATTTCTCGACTCGCATTTATTTTGTTGTCCTTATACTCATGTCGTCTTACCTTCTTTAATCTTTACACCTAGTAGGGTAATCAAATCCCTTCGAGTCTTCTCGTACATGCTTTATGTACCACGTTGATTGGTCTTACTAATTTCAACAATTCTTTTGTCATCAGTCAAGAATGGACTTCTAGCACACCCTTTGTATGTAGTCCCACTACTACTCATCCATCTACCTATTATCGGTTGTTAGGGTTAGCTTGACTTTTCATTGGAGTATCACCATTTCCCATTAAACTCTTATGTAAACACTTTTCGGTAATCGTCTTATTGGGGTGATACGGATTCGTGTAACCTTCAGTCATTCAACTTTACTCTTTCTCATGTTTGTTCCAACAAAGATGTAGATTTCATCTACAATCACCTCACAACTCGATAAGACATTTCACCAAGATATTAAATTATACTATTTGTGTTTGTACCGCCTCTATAATTCTAATTGACCCCAACTTTTGCTCGGAAGAGCACCATCAGTCTCATTTGTGTGGAATGCTGAGTACCCTCTGTCTAGATTGACATAGGACCTGTTTAAATCATTTGTTTCTTCTTACTCTTCTCGTTCTTCTTATATGAATCCATGCTTACTAACTGTGATCTGTATCCTTTCTCAGCCAGTAGGTAGTAAATACCTCACAAGCTTCCCTTGGTCTTCAATGACATAAAGGGGGTCCTTTCTGACCGTCTAGTCTTTCTTCTTAAGTTCTTAATTAGGGTTCCTTGCTCGAACTCACTCCATGTTATTATTAAGGTACTAGCACGCGGATCGATTTAGCTTCACATTTGTCGTTGTTGATCTCTTGAAGGGTCCTCTAGACGTCTATAAAATTCTTTCATTAGTCTATGGTTATCCTCCTTATCTGATAACCAGTTACCACTGGTTGACCCGCACATGTTATGTCTCAATTATTACTGACTGGTATGTAGTTGACCTTCCATAAGATCACGGACTTATTGTTCTTCTATCTCTTTTGAAGTTTGATAGACTTGGTGAAAATTTATCTCCTCTAGTTTCTTTGTTAATACTCTTTTAGTTTCTTCCACAATCTGCACTTCTCTTGTTCTCTTATGAGGTCACTATACTCTTCTGAGTCTAGTCCTAGCATTCATCTGTCGTCAATGAGTTCATCAATTCTTCCACATTAGCTTGTAAGCGTGTCTTCGCGATTCTCCTTACTTTAGTCATCATCTGTTTGCGGTTCTTTGGTATGAACCGTTAGTGTTGGTAATTTAAATCTCTTTTTAAATGAGAAATTATTGCGGACCCTTGAGTCCACCAATATCATTTTCTCACATTCTTCCGAATTGGTTGGTGTAGTTCTGTGATTCCACCTTTATAGAAATATGTTGTCGAAATTTCAAACTTCTATTGTATTTGATACTTGCTTCATGATTCCTTTCAAAATTCTTGAATCTTTAAGGAAGTCAAGCCATCTCTATGATGAAGAAATTTATTTCTCGTCTGTAACTCTTTTTTTTTTTTTTTTTCTTTCAATTTCTTTCTTTGTACTTCTTTAATTCTTCACATCGGGGTCAACACCATATCTTCTTTGTACTCTCAGGCCCATACTTGCCTATGGCGTCGTCCACCTTTGTTGCACTGTCATTTAACCCGCCAAGTGTAGTTGTACTCGACACCACTTAATTTGTATTCCGATATTGTCCGCTTCAATTTGCGCTTCTTATCAGTCCTTACGTATATTCTTGAGTTTCATCTCTCGTCTTCCCACCGCTAAATTCCTTGTATGGACTTCTATCACTTCTATCTTAGTTTATTTGGTATTCTTTCTTATCTAATTATTCTCGTGGTTAACAATCATCTTTTAATCTTCACCTTATGTCAACTCGTTCTTCAAATGATTGTAGGAATCGCCAGAATGTACGCCAGGACACATTACTTTACTCCGAGGTCGGAGTCCATTATTTTCCTATAGAGATACTCTTTAAGATCTACTAAAATTTTATCCTAAGGGGATGATCGCATGATATTAACTCAACTAAAGTATATTTCCTATCCTTTAAGGTACTAAAAGTTACATGCATATAGATATACATATAACCTACATAAACATACAATACTATAAGTCCACAAACTGTTTCTCATCTACTAAGCTGCAGAGATCCACGGAGAGTGATGGTGGTCCGACGTGCTACTAACCCAACAACCCGACTATGCACATAATTTTAAAGAAAAATTCATTTTGAAAGTTTTAGACCCCTTTCGGGTTCTGGTTATTTCTACATTCGGTCTTTCAGAAGATTTCAAGTGCCATTGTTGCCAACCCAGAGCTCTGATACCATGTTGTAACACCCCAAATTCTCGAAACTCGGGGAGCTACTGGTTAGGACCTCACAATGGGTCCCGACCTTGGTTTAACAACAACATTACTTGGATCTTACAACAAGGCACAAATGTATTTAAAACAATTTCTAAAACATAATATTTTTAATGGTATAAACGTACACATGTGACAGCCTTACAAACATATATAAAGATACACAACATGCATGACGTATGGAAGACTTCCCCGTCCCCATCTAATGAGTACGTGGACCCGGCTGACCATCCGTTCCGGATCTCTCTGCAACTGTCTATCTCTACAGATCTACAACACGGATAAACCGTTAGCTAACTATCCAAATATAAGCAAAATGATAACAGCACAAGCACACGCAGAAACAAAAATAAACAAACATCATGTTGGCACTCAACCGTTTATTATCTATTATTTAAATGATTCACATTATTCAATTTAAGTTGTGGCACGAGAATTATTATTAGTTCTCGCCTCCGTTCCTTATCCAACTGGTGTAGGTCTAGCTGACTTCCATTGGTAGCATCACTACAAACCACGTATGGACTAGTCCCGAAAGAAACCCCCAGCGCCCCGCGAGCTACTGAGCAGAATGCCACCGTCCGTTACTCTTAGGCCAAAATATAGGTCGGTAATTATATATCACAACCTATCTCTCTAACATTTCAATCACACACCACCATCATCATTCATACTCATATTTAGCAGTCAGCTAAGTAAGCCCAAAGGACTTACCTGAATCGATCTCTACCGTCTAAATCTCCATTCGGTCAGCAACCGTAGAATACTCCATCGCCTGTTATACAAGGCAAGTGGATCAATATTGTATCTCACTTTCTTAGAAGTCTCCAACTTCTAAGATATATGATCTATCATAAGGAATTTACCAAAGTACCCTTATATGGGTAAATGACCATTTTACCCCTGGTCCCAAAACTTCCAGAAATTTCATAATTTATGCTTAAACTCTGATTTGATACTAAAATGCCATATTCTAACTCTTAAAGGAGAGTTTGGTCACAAACTAGCAACTTACAAATTTTCCTATATTTTCCAAAAGGTCATCAAAGTCCAACTTCGGCTTCAAATATGAAACTCGAATAAAATTATAAAAATTCCGAAATAATTCCTTAGGTCATCTAGGATATCCAAATTACTCATAGGAGTAAGAATTTCCTAAAACTGTTCAACTATCACTCCTATAAAAATCTTTAAAGTTGATTACAACACTGAAACTTTTCTATACTTAGTCAAATTTCACTGCTGGAAAAACAGCTCAACTACCCTACTTTGGAACCTTATAACTTCTAATCCGACCGTTCATTTATTCTCAATTTGTGACACAGTAAACTACATATAACCATCTATGATCTATCAAAATTTCAACGGTGGATCGTCAATATAACTCCTTTTCATTGATCTACAACCTTGACAGTTTTCCAACTTCCAAAACTAAAGAAACACAATTTTATTTACAATAGGTTTGTTTCTACTATTTCCGACAACACATCTCAGCCACTCCAGTCCTAACCTAGACATGACCATACTTGCACGGAGGAGGGTAAAACTAAGCTGTTGAATTAAGGTCCAAAGGTGATTGCTTATTTATTTTTTTTGTACTCAGCAGTAAGCACAATCTCAAAGGTTCTAACCCTCCACTGTTTAGGTCTCTTGAATTTAGCGAACTCCCTTATTCGGTTTGGAACCTTGTAGCCACATCAGTCTCGGCACTACCCTGGTCACATCTACCCTACTGACCCATCTTAACCCAATCTCCATATCATACAAAGCTATCATACTTACAGCTATTATCAGGAGCGGTACAACCTACAACAGAAGGAGAGATTGGTGGGTCTTACCACTGAATTTGCAAGTGTTGAAGACAAATAGGAGGGGTAGATTGATTGCTCGGATTTGTGTGTCGGAGGTGGCAGGAAGTTCCAGCCCTCTGCACGCTTACTGTCACCACTATTGTAGACGAAGGAAGGGCGGGCACCCTAGGTGTAGAGGAGGAGAGGTACGACGGTTATGGAGCTACTGTCGATCGTCCAGGGCAAGAATGTCCCTATGCCTGGACAAGATCGGCTCGACTTCCCTGGACCCAACCTTGGTCTGTCTGTTTTCCTGGATTTCCCGGAGTTAATGAATAAGGAACGAGAAGGAAAGAATAGGGAGGAAAGGCCACACTTACCCCTACTGAACTGGTGTTGGTGCAAAGGTAGAGGTTCGATCGATCTGCCCATCCACGCTTAAGTGTGCACGGGAAGGATGAGAAAGCATGGCACTGCTTAGAGGAGATAGAAGGTAAGGATGAGAGGAAGGAGATCGTCCCTAACCCGGTCTGCGTCTGGCGTCCTTGACAGCACTCGACATCGACGACGATGGTTGCGATGCTACTATCGTTTGTAAAAAAAAAACCCGTATGGGCTGTCTTCTGGAGGTTGAAGGAGGAGGCGCTACCCTGGAGCACTCTTGGCGTGCACGAGACAGGTAGCCTCTCGTGGTTTGCTGCAACTCGCGACAGGAGCCGATGATGGTAGTTGCTTGTTGCTGCTGGCACGCAGAGGGATGGCTTTAGGCGCGATAAATCGATGACAGCAGTGCTCGAGAGGGCTGTCCAAGTGCGTCGTGGTGTGACTCGCTCAGGGCCGACTGATGGTTGAAGGATCTGCGTAAAAGCCGGGTCACAAACTTGGTTGATCGAAGATGGAAAGTCTCTACGGGTTCTACGGAGAGAGAGCGGTTATAGAATAAATGAGTAGGGGAAGGTTACGTAAATTATGCTGAAGAATTTAAATTGTGGGGTTATGTAGGGAAGAGATAACGTAGCAGCTGTCCCCTTCATTTGCTAGCTGAATGAGGTTGTGCATGGGCTGGAAAGAACACAACATACAAGGCCCAAGGATGGAGTGGGCTGGGTGGTGGTAAGGCCTTGTCACATACTTGTCATGCTTTGTCAAATAATTGTCATTTGGGCTTGTCAACAAAATAGATATATTCATATCTATATAAATATGTATACATATATTAGGGCTTGATACACTTTCATCAGTTTATGTGAATCAAAGCTCACATAAAATGATAGAATTTGTGTTGGGTATAACCCTAGGTAGACTGGAACGGGTCAAAGGAACAAATTTCGATTTGACTCGAAATAAACGGAGTAAAATTTCGGAATCAAATTTCCGGATATTACACCAGCTCTGCTAGGAGACTGGGAGGTTCTCTATACCCAGACCATACAGGTACACGGTGAGATGCATCGGATCCACTCATGATGGGTACACGGGGGCGGAGGCGAGGTTTGGGAATCCCTCGTGTCACAAAATAAGTATCATTAGAGTGAATGACTTAAATGAAGATAATAAATGGATTGTTTGAAAGCATGATGAGTGTTTATTATTTTATGTGTGTGCTATTATTATTCTCCTAATGTTTAGATAACTAGCTAATGGTTGTTTTGTTGTGTTTTTAGTTTTTACTGCAGGTTTGAACAGCAACTGAGTGATCCGGAAGTAGTGGTCAGCCGGGTCTCCGTACTCCTTAGAGTGGGGGTTGGGGTTGTTGTTGTCGTTCTTTCGTTTGTTAAGACAGTTGATCGTTTTTCTCTGGTTAAGTACTTTAGGCTGCTAGACCGTGTTGCATTCATTCCTTTAAAAATACTATTTCATAAATTTCGGTTTTTCTTATTTGTGTCTTGTTGCAAGATCCTAGTAATATTGTTGTCAAACTGAGGTCGGAACCCATTGTGAGGTCCTAACCACTAATGCTCTGAGTTTTGTGAATTCGGGGTGTTACAGCTTATATGCTAAATTTGAACGGAATAATTAACATATATTAATCTAAGGAAAACCCCACTTTTAAAACCATAAATATATATTCCGGGCAAATTGTATAGCATCATAAACCCAAGGTAAAACTCGTTTTCAAAGCCAACGTTAAAATCCTGTAACTTAATCTTTGAGTCATGACCCGGAATTAATTCAACAAGGGCATAGTAGTTAAATCACCAAATGTGGGTTATAAACCACAATAATATATGGGTCCATTTATGTAAATAATTTCTGAAGGAAAGTATATTTTTAACATTCCAAAATTTGGGTTCAAAACTGCTATATCAAAATATTGGGCACATTCTGTAATTATAAAGGTAGGGCATATTTTGCAATTATACCAAATTAGAGGGGCACCAATTAAATTTTCAAAAAGGGTTTTTACAGAGGATCCGATGGGAGAAGGCGCAGGGCTGCGACGGCTTCAGGTGAGGGCAAGGCGGCTTTGCTGGTGGGGCTTCGTCTGGCGCCGGCTCATGCGGCTTGCAAGGGCTTTCCTGGCGGTTCGATGCAGGCGGCGACTTACTCAGAGGTGGCCCAGATCCGGAGGCAGTGGATGCTCTTTGGCGGAAATGGCAGACAGAGAAGGAGGGAGAGAAGAACAGTGGTGAGGCGAGGCTTCTCCAGGCGGCGGTGGCGGTGCGCGATGGTTGTTCCAGGGCGAGGATTGAGGTGGCCGATGAAGAAGCTGGCGGCCGCTCTGTTTGGTTCCAGCAAGGGCGAGAGGAGGGCTCGTGTTTCGTGGTTGTAGAGGGGGAAGAAAGAAGGGTTGCGGTGGTGATCTTCTTCTTTGGTGTGGTGGTGCTGGCTCGACAAAGGAGCTTCGTTGGTGGCTGCAATGGGCTTGCACAACCAGGTGAGGGACACAGCTGTACAGGGAGAAAGGGAGAGGAGGCGAAGGGTGAGAGACTGCAAGAGAGGCAAGATAGATCAGGTGAGTGAAGGGGGTTTATGCAAGAAGCCTTGTTGAGGGCTAACATGAGCTCAAAGCAGCAGGGCCCAGGGGACGAGAGGTCGGTACAGGGAAGTAGGGTAGGTGTTGGCTGCCAGTGCACTGCCAGGTAGGTGATTGGCCACAAAAGAGAGGGAAAAGAAGTAAAAGAAAAGAAAAAATAGGAAAGGCAAAAATAATCAATACGATATAAACTCGATCAATATTAATCGGAACGGGATTTCCGAGTTAGAAAAATTTTCCGACTTTTTCGAAAAAATATTAATACGGAATATATGTATAAATCTATATTAACATACTCGAAAAAATTCAGTTTACGATCTTAAAAATACTCGTGAATATATTTAAACTATTAAAATATCGATAAAAGTCAGAAAAGTAAATATCGCAAACGCGCCTAAAAATTGGGGCGTTACACATTAGTTTTTATAAAAAGATGGAAGAGTGACGAAATGCAAAAATATAGATAATAATCTCTCTGTTTAGCTTTGAAGCATCAAATTGAAGACGTTAGATGCAAAACTCCTTCATATCGTCGCACGATAGCAAATGTTTTACGGGGAGAAAAGTTTCCAACGACATAAGATCTGTGCTTACTATAGGGTTGATTCAATTCAATTTAGATTTGTTTAAAAATTAATCATTTCAAGCTTCTAATTTTGGGTTTCGGTTGCAGGTCAACATTGTAAATGAGCAATACCTCTCAAGCACGAAGCAACACTCTTGGAGGCTTCAATGGGGGAGCATCGGAGGCGGATGTTGTTCGCAAATCTGGAATCGACCTGCAGGAAACCCTAGGCATGCAACAGCAGACTGGCCAATCCTCCGTTAGCTCCGGGAATACAAGCCTCCATTAGCGCCGGGAAAGTTTTTCACGATTCGGGAAGACGAACAGTTGCAGGTGCACCGGAAAGGTTGTTCGCGATTTGGGAAGACGAGCAGTTGCAAGCGACTTTGAAGCAACAATCCTGGCGGCTTCAATGGGGGAGCATCAGAGGCGGAGGTCTGGAATCGACAAACAAGAAAGCCTATGTCTACAACAGCAGACCGGACGAGCCTCCACATTAGTGTCGTGAAGGTTGTTCGCAAGGATGCGAGTCTACTGGTGTGAGCAGTTGCAGGAGGCTTTTGAGGAGTTACGAGCCGTTCCGAAGGACGGCTAGGGTTTAAGGATCGATTAGGATGTAAATCAATTACAATTTATAAAACTTTTATTTAACTTTCGTATCAAATTCCGTTTTTAACCCTTTTAGTAATTGAATTTAAAATTAAAATTTCTTAGATAAATATAGGGGCCTAGATTGTATTAGTAATACTATGCCCTACTAGCTAAATCTTCTCATTCATATATATATATATACATATATATATATATATATATTAGGGTAGACGCGCGTGCTATGCACGTGCCGGGACTTTCGATCGTTACTTATGTTGATAAAAAAAATTTGGAGGACAAAATTGGAGTATCGAGTATTTTTTTTCATTACATGATCGAGATAAGTAAATATTAAATATAAGAGCTTGCTATTACACATAAATGAAGCGTTTACAGTACGGATAAATTATTAGCAAGAGTACGAAAAGGGTACAAAATAATAGTCGATTCAATAGCTGAGCCAGTTAAACCTAATGGCAGAGGAATCAACATTTGAAACGTATGAGTTATAGAAGAAATTATCAAGTTCTGAAACGATATCACGGAACATAAATAGAAGAACATGAAAAATGTGTCCAATGAAAATGCAAATGTTCGAAGGTTAAAAACTTGACTTTTTTGTTAGTGAAATGTTAATTTTCAATAGCAATTCATACATCAATGTGAAAGATAGAAAAAAGGGTGACCGATCATCTTATGCGATTGGTGGATCGTTGTTATTGGAGGATAATAGCCTTATTGTAACACCCATAACAGGTCAAAGGGGAAGGAAAACATGATACTCTTCTGAATTTGAACAAAGACCAAAACTGAAAACTAAGTATCACCAAAAATCATATCTTCTCACAACATAAATGAAGCTAAGAACAAAAGTTCATACTAATGCTTAATGCAAGTATGCAGTTAGAACCAAAATCTGAAGTCTACACTCCAGGCATCATCACCTGTCAAAGAAACAATTCCATTACAAATCCGAGGTTTGTGGGGAGCCGGGGCTCCACGATGCATCCTGTTAATAGAGATTAACCACCATGAACTCATTTCCTTGACAAGCCAATCAAACAAGTGTTTTCATCATTTGAAACCATAATAAAATCTAAAAATTCTAGGTATCATAACCAAGTTAACCATAAAATTGAAAGCATAAGCATGTATCAATTCCAAAGCAGTTACAAGCCAAAATGATAAAAAAAAAAAAAAACAAAAATCAGAATATAAAGAAATTTTTTTAGCCGAGAAATCCAAAACATTTCAAGTTTAAATTAGATATAAAATAGAAAATATAAGAGATAGTTACTAAAGTCGTTAGGACATTGTCTTTCAGTCAACGTTATTTTGCTCAACAGTTGGGGAGACAAGAAGTTTACGAGTCTCGTCAATTGCTCTGTTGGCAATTACAGGCTGTTTTTCCATTCTCATAGATCAACTATTGAATTATGAACCATATGACTTGTATATCGTAGCATATCTTTTTACTTACTGATATGTGCTCCAGAGCTCCTGCAGTATCCAATAGAGGTATCTGAATGTGTAAAAAAGTGAAACCTAAATTATAAATCGATACCATTTTATAAAAACAATGCTTGTGATGCAGATGAAAGAAGACTTTTTACTACAATTAGACATAGAGAAGAAGAGAGCAAGACAACGCATTGTAGATACAGTCATACACGACATTGGACTGTGGTACTTCATTTAAGTTTCAAAATAATCCATTTTTGCAGAATACTTACCTCAGTGACTCCATTCAACAGAATTCCTTGTGTTTTAATCTCCTTTATTTGCATTTTGTCCTTTGACAAATCAAAAAGGTCTCTGTTGAGGAAGACATATATCTTTGTTAATTTTAGAAGAAAGAATAACAATATCACCAAAAATTCTCCTAGTAATAACCTTATCTTTTCCATATATATATATCTCAACCTGCCAACATGAAAATCAATCAGCCACAAACAAAGTGCACACTTGATTGCAAATATATCAAAGTATTATTCAATACCACTGAAAGCTTGATTGAGCATGCATTGGCTCCAAAAGAAGACTTTGCTTTATCAAGAAGCCATTCTACAACTCTTGTAAGCAGCCCTTTCTGTTCACTGCAATTAAGGACACCTGGTCCCTGTGCTACAAGATGCTTGAACTTAAATTATTGACCCTCTACTCAAAAATGAATGCCATCTCAGGTACGAAATATGATATTCATGTAAGCGTCGGTAATCGAATATAGACTTCTAAGTATTTATTCTTTTAATAGAAACAAGATAATTGAAATGTTGTGAAATTTGAAGACATGGAAGAATGGTAAAATAGAAACTAACCAGGATATTGATGGGGGCAATTTGACGAGATTTGAGATGTAATGGTGAGAGAATCAATGTCTTGACGACAATGTTTAAGGATCTTCTTGAGGTTTTTGAATTCGACGACAGGAAGTTGTTTGTATTGCTGGCCTTGCATTCCTGGTAGGCTTTGCAAAACTTCATATTGGATGAATCATTCTTCTCAAACCCTAATAATGATAAATCAAGAGTATCCTTCTTTCAATTATTTGATTAGGATAAAACATAGAAAAAATGGAAGTAGAAGCGGGAGTTTGGAGAATTAGGGTGCCAATAAAATTTCAATCAGATATCAACATCCAATAGATCTATAGTTAGATAGAGAAATTAAAATCGGAATTCATCTAGATAGAGAAAATAAAAATCAAAAAGCGATACCTGAGAATCTCGCAAGCTAGATATTATAGTTTCTTGAAGAAAATTATCAGTCAAACACAGGAAACAGATCAATGAACTAATAATTATGAATAAGAAATCATTACTCCTTAAGAGGAGAGCAAAATGTCTTGAACTACTGATTTCAAGGCTTTGGCAACTGTTGCACCTATACACATTATGAACCCAAAAAGGTGAAAACTTGGTTCCCCTGCAAAAAAAAAAAAAAAAAAAGAGGTGAAGAAGTTAATCAGATTTCCTTGTGTATATTGGTTTCATAATCTTTTGTTGTTTCCAGCTAAAGCAACATATCAAACAGTTAAGTTCTTTCCAAAATATCAGATCGGACACATATACGTAAAAAGAAAATTAAAGAGATCATTAGAAATTCCAATCAATAAGAACTAAAAAAAGCCCTAAGAAAGAGGGAATTTCGTACCCTGCTGGCAATGATGACCCCAACAACAATAATAACCAGAGTGATGTAGGTCAATCAAGCTTCTCTCTTAAACGTCATTAGATAAGCAAAAACAGTAGTGAAGAAGGGCGTGGTGGCTCCAATTGCCTGATTAAATGAGACATGCAAGAACTTGAGAGAAACATTGCCAATAACAATGGAGGCGCAGAAGATGAGACTCAGAGCTAAGATCTTAAAGAACTGAACCCTAGATCGAATGGTCTACATAGGGACCATCTTCATACAAGCAATGGCAACATAGCTGAGCAAGGAACAAGCAGTCATGTGGCACATGGTGAGGAAGATGGGGTATTTGAAGCCATAATTGATGAGTAAATACTTGTTGAGCAACAATACCCCAATGTTGGACGAGTACCAAACTAAGACCAGCCCGATCGTGAACAGTCTGCTGGAACTCTTCATCTCAGGCTGATTTGAAAATGGTTCCTAGAAAAAATGAAATCAAAATTAGAGCTTCGACGAATCGAGGCCAGATGGGAGAACCAAGAGAGCTGACAATTGTATGTTAAGTGGAAAGGGAAGATGATGCAAACATGGATCTAAGTAGCGGGGGAAGGATATGGTTTGGTATCTCCGAGCGGCAGAAGATAAAAGTGAAGCATTAGTACTTGGTGAACACGGCCTCTGGAAGAGGAAGAAACAAAATCCAGTGCCGCGAGAAGAAGCCGCCAAAAGCTATAGCGAAATTCGGTGCCGGCGGATTGACGATGAATCGTTTGGGGCTTTGAACTTGAACTTCCCTTGAATCTTTTGAGCGCAAAAACGACGCTTCTAGAAGGATATTTGACCTGCATAAAGGATCGAAAAATTATGAGTCCGAAGCCAGGTTTAAATAGGTTATCGATCGAGAAGAATAGAACCCTAATAGGGTACCGCGACCGGATCTAGCTTCAATTAACAGGAGCTTAATCTCAGAAACAGAAGGAAAGGTATTTGGAAGACATGGAGATGAAGAATGAAGGAATAAAGACGGTGGGTGTCGACAGAACAGAAGGTGGTATCTTCATTTGTTCAACAAAAGACAGACACTGCACGTGTAACCTCATAAGCATTTGTTAAGCACGTGTAAAACAAAAGACAGACGGTGATAAACACGTGTAACCTGATAAGCATTTATTAAGCATGTGTAATAGCCCGAAACAATGAAGCTGCTGGAGAGTAATTATAGAAAATGGTTGAGGGTAAAAACGGAAATTAAAGGACGAAAGGGCAAAAGCAAAAATTTTCTATTCATTCACCCAACTCCACGTTTAGTATAGTAAGGATATTCTTACAATTTTAAAAGTAAGAGTTCCCTTAAGAAGATATTACCCTTTGTTTATTTAATTTTTTTTAATCTAAATCATCAAACTAGGTGTCACCCCCTCAGACTTCATACGTTAGGAACAGTCATTTTCGATATTACCCTTTGTTTATTTAATTTTTTTTCTTTTTTTTTTTTTTATCTAAGTCATCAAACTAGGTATCACCCCTCAGACTTTATACGATAGCCGCTCTATCGTGTCGATTTGCTCTTCCACCATTCTTCCCCACCGATCCCCTTCTTCTCTTCTTCTTTCGCCTTTTGGCTTCTCCTACTCTCCCAATGGACTGGATTGTCGGTGGTATCATCATGCCCGCAAAATCTCTCAACTTGGTGTAATCTTCAAATCAAACCCTATACTGGTGGGAACCCCATGGTGTCTGCCCAGGTGTGTGTTTCTGGCTTTGCTTGATTTTCTTTCTTCTCTTCTTCTTTATGGCTTTGCTTTAGTCCAGGAATCGGCCGATCTTTTATTGATATGCGGTATTTTGTTCTCGAGCCTCGACTTCTAGCTTAATATAAGCGCAAACCTCAAGATATTCAGGTGAAGAAGTGTATCTATGTTTTTATTTTTCGTTACTTTTTTTTCCTTTGTACTTGATTCTGTTAATCTATATAACTTACTAAAACAAAGGACACTAATGCAACGTGTCAATCAACGAGGGATGCCACCTCAGCATTTTTGTAAAATATTTACTGAAATGCCACTCCTACAAAATTTATGAAAGATTACTAAATTGTCATTCTTAAAAAATAGATGCCGAATTACTAAATAAATATTAAAGATTATTAGGCACAAATAATTAAGAATATTTTTAAAAAATTAAGGCTTCTTTTATGTTTTTAAAAAATTTGTTTAAAATATAGCAGAATGTTTGATTATTTTGTAAAATAAAATTCAGGCTCCACATTTTTATCGGATTAAATCTTTTAATAAATCTCGAATTAAAATAATAATTATTTTTTACTAAACCTTAATTATTTTGTAAAATATGAATTCTGTTATCCCATGTCGGTTATCAGAGAAGGATGACACTTTGTCAACATGTATAAATAGACCTAGAAGGTTTGAAGATTATACAAATCATACATTTCTGGACCTTTTGGTCAGAATCAGGTATAATACTTATTCATACCGGATTAGTATTTGTATGTGGATTGTTGTGACCTACTAATTCGTAGGTCATTTTAATCTAATGATTTGTGGGTCGTTTTGATCTAATGATTTTTGGGTTGTTTTGATCTAATGATTTTTTGGTCGTTTTGACTACGGATTTTTAGGTCGTTGTGACCTACTGATTTTTGGGTCGTTGTGACCTACTAATTTTTGGGTCGATTTGGTCTAATAATTAGTGGGTTGTTGTGACCCACTAATTTGTGGGTCATTGGACCTAATAATTTGTGGGTCGTTATGACCCACTAATTTGTGGGATCGTTGTGACCTATGAATTTGTGGGTCGTCGTGACCTATTGATTCGTGGGTCGTCGTGACATATTAATTTTTGGGTCGTTGTGACCTATGAATTTGTGGGTCGTTGTGACCTATGAATTTGTGGGGCGTTGTGACCTATTGATTCGTGGGTCGTTGTGACCTATTTATTTGTGGGTCGTTGTGACATATTGATTCGTGGGTCGTTGTGACCTACTGATTCGTGGGTCGTTGTGACCTACTGATTCGTGGGTCGTTGTGACCTACTGATTTGTGGGTCGTTGTGACCTACAGATTTGTGGATCGTTTGTGACCTACTGATTTGTGGGCCGTTTGTGACCTACTAATTTGTACACCGTTGAACTATTAAATTCGTAATTCTTATTTTATCAATATACTAAATATACATATATATTCTATATACTTTACTAAAACAAAAGACACTAATTCTGACGTGGCGCTCCATGTTTTTTCTCGGATTAAACTTTTTACTAAATTACGAATTAAGCTAATAAATATTTTTGTATAAACCATAATTGTTTTGTAAAATATGATTTTTGTTCTCCCACATCGATTATGAGGAAAGGATGACACTTTGAAAACATGTATAAGTAGATTTAGAGTGTTTGAGGATTATAAAATTCATACATATTTGAACCTTTTGGTCAGATCTCTACGCAAGCTGCTGAGCGCAATAGGGAGGGCTACATCTGCCTTCCAAGAACCATAAATGACATTCTCAAATCTAGACCTGTACAAATCCGGGCTCGGGCCAGGTTCGGGCCGGGCCATACCTAAAAACTCTACCCGAAAGGTGCGGGTCGGGCCACAAACGCTACCCATGTCCACCCATGTAAAAAGCGGGCGGGCTACCGGCCCGGCCCGGATGGCCCGTGTGTACTTGCTTGTGTGTTTTCTCCCGGAATTTATCATTCAAAAATGTAATATAATGAATTTAACACCAATTTCAATCAAATTATAGTTGCATAGTGCACTACCAACAAGTTCATTAACAATCAATACAGAAAAATGAACAAGTCGAAACACCTAAAAAATAATAAGTATCATTATAGTCAAGTTAGTACTACAATATTGTGTTACAAACGAATATAACTCGTCAAAATACTCCAAACAAACTGCATGAACAATTAGAATATGTAACACTCAAAACAATAAAAATCATATACACATATATATAAAATATCATATGTAAAAGATATATACGTGCCGGGCCGGGTTAGCCCGCGGGCCAAAATGTTTACCCGTACCCATCCCATCAAAATGCGGGCCGGGACGGGCCAGGGCCAAACTTGCTGCCCATACCCATGTTTTTTTCCGGGCGGGCGGGCGGGCTGGACGGACCAGCCCGGTTTTGTATAGGTCTACTCAAATCCCGGATGTGTCATCCACGTTGCTTGGAATCAAAAAGGACGTCTCTTAGGGTTCCCCATACTACTCCTTGTAAAGCTTAAAAGAAGTGGGTTGTGGTCCGACGAAAGTCTAGGGAGATGACGGACCGTTGCTTCAGGCCAACGTAACCTACCTTCTGAAGTCAAGAGGATTCTGTCCAAACGCTTTGAGACCCTAGTGCGCTCGAGTTTGTCCCTTGACCATGTGAAAGGTGAGCCCATGAAGCCTAAATCAACTAAATGGTTTGCATCAATCCATTCTCCAAAAGCAAGGGAGTGGGCTGAGAGTCCCCCCTGCCCTCACTACTTTTCTCAAGGCAACGGGTACTATTCATATCACCACCAATGACCACCGGTATGCTAGACTGACGGATAATCTCTACAAGGACATCCCACACCCTATCCCTGTTATTTGGGTTCGGAGCAATATAAGTAACAATAAACATGAAGGCCTCTTCATCATTTCCAACTTTAGCTGTGATAAACTGCCTATTTTTATTTAACACCACAATAGGACAAGTTGCATCGTTTTAGAGGAGCCATATACCACCGCTTTGCCCCACCACCTCCATTCTATCATAAGAATCAAAACCTTGCTTTCGACAAATCTCATCAGCAACCATCCCAGAGCAATGTGTTTCAAACAGAGCGAGGAAGTTAGGGTGATGTTTTCTCACCATATATCACATAGATCTACGGAGACTTTTCTTCACAGTACCATAGCAATCCCAAAAAGGCCTATCATTGATAAACAGTCATGGAGAAGGAGGACCACCACAATAGGGTTCATTCTTGCGAATCCGGAACCAAGGACATATGGGTGTCCTCATCCTCCTTATCATTCACCCCTGGTTGACTTTCTACATTTACCATGTGTTCCTATATAGCAGGTGCACCTTCTCTTTGTGTTGTGAAAGCCACTGCCTCTGGTTCGCCCCTTCTCAAAATACTAACTTGTGGTACTCTTCCCGCACTCGTCGACGTAACCTTACTCCCATGCTCCTTTGATGACACAGGCATTTGCACATTCAGATTTTTTATAACTCCCCCCGTAGCCCTAGCAAGAGGCAATCTACTCGCCCTATTCCTCTTTCTAGCGTGGCCATCCCCTCCTGCTAACTTGCCTCTAACTGTGTCAGCATGTGATACCTCCTCTTTCCCATGGGACACACGTGACCTATCTATTTCCTTGTGGTAAGCATTGGGTAGATGACGTGCCCCATGCACCTCATCATTCCTACCCGGCCCGGCCACTCTTTCTCTCATGTTCCTTCCAAACTTTCTGCGTGGAACCACCATCCATGGCCCGTGCCCATCATTCACCTCCAATTGTTGTTCTGTTCCCTAATTCGATGCTTCTTTATCTACAGGTTGACGATGTAGGTCATTCCTCCCCTCACTCTCATCCCCGTCTAGAGTAGTCTGTATTTCCTTTCTTGTTGAGAGAACGCACCCCTCTTGCTGGTGCCCATAGCAACCACACTTAAAGCATATTGTATGCAGGTTTTCGTATTCAAGAAGAAACCTTTTCCCATTCAATATGACATCTCCCTTAAGAGGCTGGGTCAAATCAACCATAACACAAACCTTAACATACTTTCCTCTCGCTACTCCTACCGTATTCGCATCCACTCTCAATTGAACACCAATGGCCGAAGCGATGATCTTTAGGATGTTTAGATTATACATGGCAAAGGGCAATCCCGAAATCCGAACCCAAACTCCAATAGATGAAATCACCGACGTCATAGGGTCAAACGAGTTGTTCCATTGTTGCATCATCATGTAATGGCCAAACATCTTCCAAGGCATACCCGTGAGGATATCTAACATATCCGACTCCTTCTCAAAACGAACAAGGAAGAATTCGTTTGGAAGATCCAAGACTGACCATCCTCTAACAGATTTCCACATATTCTCGAGGTTACGTTCAAAAGAGGAGAACGAAACCATGTGACCAAGTAGCTTTATTACTATCGACAATCTTCAAGGTGCATTTAACACTTCCACAATCTCAGGGGCAATATTAATACTGGGGTTGCGTTAATCCCCTTGGGGAAATCAATGCTCACTTTTCCTGTTTCAACTAAGTTGTCAGCCAGAATAGGTAGTTTGTTCCATGCGTTATTTCCAAACAGCATGGTACTCCATGAGGGTGCCGCTTTTTTTGTAAGCTTTGTCGTTTCCTTCTCAGCGGTGTCGGTCGAAAGGGGGGGGGGTGCTTTGCACAGTCTACACCTTTTCTAGGACCACTTGAATAGAGGAATCTCCCTTGGGATCAAGATCGACAAGGATGGGGAGGTTGTTGTGCCAGAAGGCGTCAACGCCGTCATCGCCTTCAGAGAGAATTAGGGTTTTTTCTATATATATATATATATATATATATATATATTTGTTGCTCCTTTTATGTGAACCCTTAAGCCGGTTCATCATCTGCTTCACCAACTCAGGCCACCGCTGAAAGTTTGAAAAACAAACACTCCATATTAAGCATGTTCACGGGTCACGAGTTACCCGTGACCCGGCGTGTTACGGGTACGGGAAAGGGTCGAGGTGATCCTTACCCGTGACCCGACGGGTCATGACCCGGCGAGTCGACCCGGCAAGGATTAATTTTGAAAAAAAAACCCAACGGCTAAAATAGCCGTTGGTAGGTCGACCCACCGGGTCAACCCGCCGGGTCATCTTTTTTTTTTTTTTTGTTTTTAAAAAAAATCGGTTTTTAAAATAAAAGGGTCAACCCGTCGGGTCTGACCTGTGACCCGACGGGTTGACCTTTTACACGGGTTCGGGTCACCCTTCCCGGACCCTCGACCCGACGGGTCCGACCCGTGGACATGCTTACTCCATATCCATTTCGATTCCACCAATTAAACACATCCCAAAAAAATTTAATCTTAAATCAGTGGCGGCCGCAGGATTTTGAAAGGGGGAGAGGGGCGAAAATTTATTTTCCATAAATATATGTATGAAAATAAAATAACGATAAAAACAAAGTCAATATGTCATTTACTTACAATAAACAAAAATACAAAATTTTTTTAAAAAACATTACACTTAAAGGTGCGGTCCACGACCGCGCCTATATATATATTAAAAAAAATAGATGCCCTTAGGCGCGACCGCGCCTATATATTTATATTAAAAAAATAGCTGCCCTTAGGCGCGTCTATAACAGCGCCTCTTTAGTTTTTTTTCTTTCAAAAACGTTACACTATAGCCGCGGTGTAGGACCGCACCTCTATTTGTGTTTTTATTATCTTTATTTCGAATATTAAAATGTTGTCCTCAACAATGCGTTTTACATATAAGAGTGCTGTCTAAGACCGTGCTTCTACTCCAAACAACAAATCTCGTGCATTTTGGTGAATTATTTCACTCCGAGCCTAAAACGGGAAATTCTTTTGAAGTTTTGTTCACTTCGACGAAAGATAAAAAAAAACATTTAAATATAACACAAGAATAGTGATATTTTTAAAAAATAATAAATTTAGAAAATAATTTTTTAAACGAGAGAGAAGCCGCAATCCCCTTTAAAACGATTTTTTTCACCAATATTTTGCCCTAGTTTCATAGGTTCACACACCGCGCAATCCTTAGATCGCCGATGAGAACTTGATCCGGCCATTGCAAGCCGAGCTAGGACACGCGTAGAGTGCACATTTGAAGTCCCAATAGATCTGGAATTTGTTGTTTTGGTTTTGTGGGTCGAGTATCAGGATAGATTTGAAATCCGGTCAGGTCTTGAGGAAGGTAAAGGAGATATTTGTGAGTATAAGTAAATTGAAGATTTGGCTTTGGTAAGTGCAACAATGTGAGATTGTTTTGTGGCTTTGACGAAATCTTGATGTGCTTTGGCTACTGAAACAAGCTGGTTCTTTCAATGGGATAACTGTCAAAACATTTGCAAAAATCGGGGAGTAGTTATGAAATTGAGACTGAATCCGTGACTGATGGAGCTATGTTGTTGGAGAGAAATGGATCTAGGAAACTTTGATTTTAGTAAGTTGGTTTTACATTGATAATGTTCTTTGATATGATATGGCATGTTGCAGGGGTTTAGAAAAAGTCATATGAGCCCTATTTCAAAGGTGTTCTTGGAGCTTAATAAATCAAGAGTCAAGATGGTTTTATATTCGCAATTTAAACATATGTGGTTGGGGAGGAGATGAAAGAAGATAAACAGTATACGAGAGTTTGAAAAGAAATAGAGTTGTCCAACAAGTCCAAATATACCGTAAGGATGACGAATATTTCAGTGTTAGGTTATGTGATACTTGATCAATATTCTTGTTCAATCGAAGCATATCTACGAACCAATCAATACCATCTTGCTCTATATTCACTACAAGCCTGGAAACCCGGAATCGGTAATTCAAGAGACACATTGAAGGAGAAGTGAGAAATGGGTTTGACTATCTTTCAATATATGATCAAGGTATTGACTTTTCGAAACATAATGAAGCTCCTGCGGTTCAGGTTATATGAGTCATTCACACCTACCTAATCTTCTAACATTTTTTGGTTATAACCTTATAGGTAGGGGCATACGTGGATGAACAATAGAGAAGAATATAACACTTCAACTAAGGAGCTATTTATATAAGTAGAAAATATACTAATTTTTGTGATACTTTGTTTAACGTACATATAAGTAGAAGACATACTAGTTTGTTTGATGTAAATTATGCTTGAAATATATATATATATGAATGTGAATTATGTAAGTTATGTTCGGAAAAAATATAGTTACGTGTTATAGCGGTTGAGAGTATATTTTGGCTTCAAAATATTTGAAAGCAAAAAAATTTATTTGATTTTATTATTATTGAAAGGTAAAAAAGTAAAACCAAATTAGATATTTTCATTCTCTGGCTTCACTCTTGAATTCGTATGTTTTGCATGAGATTCAATATGCAAGTTCATTTTTGGAAAACAAGATTATAATTTGTTGCAACTCGTAAACGACTGCCGATCCATGTACCTCCCTTCACTTCTCTTCCCTTCCTAGTTGAATATGAAGCAATGTTGTTTGGCCTACAAGTTTTACATGTCCAAAATTTTGGCGCATTTTCGATATTTATTTTTATCCTACTTCTATCGATATTTTTTTAGCTTAAACATCTTATTAAAGGTATTTATACGGAGTATGATACTTTTCCGAGTATTTTTTATATTGGATATGTTCACGGATATCCGTGTTATTATTTTCGGAAAATTCGGGAATGTTTTTCCGATTTGAAAATCCCGATCAGAGTGTTTAGATCGAGTTTATTTAATCTATGATGTCATGTTTTTAATTAATTATGTTTTTATTTTTATATTTTATTTTATTTTTCTTCCTCTGTGACCCTTCCCTTTCCCGACCTCTCGATCTGTGCACTGTGCAACACCGCCCGCCTATGATTGTTGCAGCCTCGCTTGACTCCCTCCTCCTCATTACTCTCCCTTCTCCACAAGTGAGCAATTAGTGGCTCCCCTTCATCCTTCATCCTTCCTCTCCCAGCTCACCTCACCCACCTCCATCTCCCTTTTGTGAGCTCAACAACAACCTGCAAATCTCACTCTCCTCGTAACTACTTCGCCTCCATCTCGCAACCGGAGCCCTTGTCGAGCCACCAGGGAAAACCGGGGAAGCCGAGTCCTGTCGCCTAAGTGAGCTTCACGGGGTACCTGCACCGCCACACACCGGTTGTAACGCCCCAAATTTTGGCGCGTTTGCGATTTCTTTTTCTTTCCCGGCTTCTATCGATTTTATAATAGTTTAAATATTTTTACGAGTATTTTCAGTTGTAAATTTCAATTTTACGAGAGTATTAATATATATACTTGATCATATATTTTCCGCAAATTATTTTACGGAAAAGTTTGGAAAGTTTTTGGATCCGGTATTTTGAAATCGAGTATATATCGTATTCAATTTCTTTTGTTATTTTATTTATTCATTTTTTTATTCCCTTTTTCCCCCTCTCTCTCTCTCAACTGGCTGATGAGCCGACCTCTCACTCCCCGACTCCTCGTTCTCCTGCAACCTCTTGTCACTTGTGATTCAACTGCTCTTTCACCCTCCCCTGCACACTCAACCTCACCACTATACTCTCCTGTCATCAGTCTCAAGCTCCTAGCCTCCCTGCTATCTGGGTAACGCCACCGGACCGAAGAGTCATCTTCAACCCTCGTTTGTCAATCTCTGCAGCCTCACAACCTCACACTTTATTCCTCTGCAAATCCTTCTCCCATATCTCTCTATTCCTTCTCTAATTCATGGTGCAAGCAACCTCATCTCCCCACAGCTGCAAGCAATCACTCGGTTTTCCCCTCCTCTACGAGACGCAAGGCTTCCCAGCCCTCTTGCTCTCTGCAAAAAGCTTGCCGTTGAGAAGAGCAGCTTAGACACCACTGGAGAGGGAGCTGCAGCATCGTGTGAACCGCCGGAGAGGAGGGCTGCACACCTCGGATCTGTCGGACGGGAGGAAGTCGCCTCCACACCGCCGCCTCGAGCAATCGGAACACCAGCAGGCCGAGAATGGCGCTTCTCCTTTCCCCATGCTCTCGGTTCTCTTCTGTCGCGAGGGGAGACGACCGACGCCGCCGGAGTTGGGCCGTCTCTAGCGCCTCCGCCTCCGCCTCGCCTTCGCCGCGTGCTGGAGCTAGTGGCCGCCGCCTGAGTTGCTTCCCCTGCCTTTCCGCCGCCACTGATGCCCCCTTCCTCACCAAGCGCTGAATTGGGTTTAAAAACCCTTTAGGGTTAATTAATTCGGGGCCCCTCTAAATTGATATATTTGCAAAATGTGCCCTGCCTTTATAATTACAAATTTGGCCCATCCTTTATTATTGTAGATATGTACCCAGTTTTTTTTAAATGTAGCAATTATACCCTCTGCAGATTTTATTTACATCATATGGCCCAAATATTTGTTTACGGTTTATAACCCACATTTACAGGATTGTATATTTTGCCCGGAAAATGGTTGAACGGTTTTGTTTATTATTGGCTTTGTGAACGAGTTTTACCAATGGGTTTATGATGTTGTTTAGTTGCCCGAAAAATATAATTACGGATTTTATATTCAGTTTATGGTTCAAGTGGTAATTTCGGGTTTACGGTCAAGTGGTTTAATTTCATATTTTTGCCCGGAAGGTTTTAACGAGTTTTAACGCTGGCTTTTGAAAACGGGTTTTCCTTAGATTTATTTATTTTATATATTCCGTTCAAGTTTAGCGTATAAGCTAAACTTGTTTAGTTTTGGTGTTAGGTTCGAAGACGACCCCAATAATGGCCTAACGAATTCGCATTCGACATCCTTAGATCGCCTTCCGTCTTTTGACGTCATGTGAGTACCCTCTTGCCCGAGTTTATGATCTTACTCGATTTAGTTAGGTTAAGTTTTAGTATCATGCTAGGTTGAATCTAGCATAACTTAGAGTGAATGCCAAGTAGTGGCTTTGAACCTTAGGTGAGTTTTGAGGATTTAATATTGTTTGATGAATTGATGTTGATTCTAAGCTTGAGGTAGTATTGTTATCTTATGAGGTAGTTTATGGCTTTAAGTTGTATGTTGAGCTTGTGATAACTTAGGGGTTGAGGTTATAGGATTGATGAGATTGTGGAGACTAGTACGAGAGTATCCTAGTATGTGTTTTGATGGTTATGACCTTGTGAGATCGTGAGGATTAGGAGTCGTTGTCCTATCATGGTTATGGCTTATGATCTTGCGAGATCATTGGGACTAGAAGTCTAAGGACTTCTAGCATATGAGAGAGTTGTTGATCGTGTGCCTTTTGACAGGCGTTGAGTGTCTTCCTGTTGGAAGTTGAGAGCGGGATATAGCGGGATTATCTTTGGGACGAGGTAAGTCTTCGGACTTACTTAGCTCGTATTCTTTGTATTAGCATTATTGTGTGTTGGGTGGTGTGTGTTTATTATTTTATTGTTTATAACAACTAAACCGGAACTAGGATTACCGACCTTTATATTATTTGGCTCAAGTGTATGATAACGGGCGGTGACATCACTGCCTGGCTCCCCGTGAGAGCTAGGGGGATCTCGGCGACTGGCCCGTGCTGGTTAGACGGTCGGAGGCATCCGACCGTTCCATTGCCGGAAGAAGGGACCGAGGCGAGTTTCGGAGGATTCTCGTGTCACAAAAGAAGTTGAACTAGAACGGGATATGACTTAATAAATAAAGATAATAAACCGGATTTGTGTGCTTTGAGTATGTTGTGTGACTATGTTGAATTAATTGTGTTTGTGCCTTTCCCTTTAATTCTAATGCTTCGAATATTAGCTAACGGTTTTATACCGATTGTTGTAGATTGCCTTGCAGGTTAGGAATGCGGCCGAGAGATCCGGAAGAGTGGGCAGCCGGGGTTCCGTACATTTTAGGAGTGGGTTTTGGTTAGAGTCGGGTTGTGTTTTATTCTATGTTTATTATGTTGGTATGCCGCGTGTATGGCGTTTTGGTCTTTGGTGTTGTTTATCGGCTGAAGTCTTTTGTTATTTTCCTTCGGGTTTCTTATCATTTGCATTAAAAGGAATTTTGTTTTTGCCTTTATTTGTGCCATGTTGAAAGATCCGGTGAAATTGTTGTCAGGCTAAGGGTCGGGACCCATTGTGAGGTCCCAACCCGTAGCATCCCGAGTCCCGCGGATTCGGGGTGTTACAAAAGTGGTATCAGAGCCCTAGGTTGACAACAATGGCACTCGCAATCTTCTAAAGTCCGGATAGAGGGAAATAGAACCCTCAAGGGTTCTAAGTTTTAAATGATTTTTTGTTTTCAAAATCACATGCATGAGTCGGGGTAGAATGTACTGACCACCACTCCTTCCGCGGATCTCGGCAGCTTAGTGTATTGGATTTTGATATGTATATATATATGTATATATAGTTATGGATATGAGGTTTGTAGTTATGCATGATGGAATTGATGTGTATCTTTGTGGTTGTAAGTTGCATGATGAAATGAGTATATGTGTATAGTTATATATATGGACGGTTATATGTTATGGGACCTTATATTGTGGATGAAATGCTGATATGTTATATTGGTAGTGATATGGACTTAGGACTTATATAGTTATGTATACGTATTCTTATTATATATAGTAGTAGCATATTGAGTTATGAGACCTAATAGAAAAGATGGTTTTATGATATCATCGCCCATGAACGACGTTGTTTGACATAGGATAGTGTACATACAAGGATGAATATGCTCAAGTATCGAGTTGAGCGCTACGTTCAGGCGAACACCTCGGAGTTCTCGTACTCCTTTAAGATAAGGTCGAAGAGAAAGATTAGAGACGGCGTAAACGAAGGACAAACAAGTAAAAAAGAACCTCGAGTCAGTTTAAGCAAAACTGAGAAAGAAGTCATACAAGTAGGGATGTAACATGAAGACATGAGAGTGGTGGCAAAGAAGCAACGAGTGAACAACAACGAAACCAACTAGGGAGGGTGAACTTTTGGTTCTTCCATAAGACGTATGGACAACTAAAGACGCGAAGCGGGGAAGAAACGAGTAACACGAAGGTGTTTGGAAGTGTTTACAAAGAAGTCACGATTAGGAAGACAACGAGACCAATAGTGAAAACGAACTTAAGTTCTTCTAGAAGACGCGTGGACAACTGAAGATGCGAATCGAGGAGGAGGGGGATACATTCTAACAAGGTTGAAGGTGACATTCCATTAAGATGTGAAGTTTTCTTTAGACGCTCCTAAGCATTTGAGTCAAGATGAGAAGAGTGATCGAACCATTTGCTAAAGATTTAAGATACCAACCAAGAGGAACGCGGTGGATGTTAGCTAAGGCTATAATATTTGGAAAGGTGTATTTGAAAGACATCAAGGAAGAGTGGTTAAGCTTAGGAAGGTGAGTTATACGGCGTGTGAGGCTTGGAAGAGTATGGTTACCTTATGGAAGAGGAAGACATCATGGAACGGGGAAAGAACTAACGGAGTTTAAGGTAAAGTACCCCGAGGAGGGTAGCCTTCTTGAGAAGGTAACATGAGAAGTGTAGTAGAATAATAAGTCGTTGACTTCGGAGAAGGTCAATACAAGTTAAGCGGTGACAACTAAGAACGCACAGGTGCGAGTTGTCTATTAGTGAGTGTAGAGGGGATGAGTAAACAAGATTATGGGCATTCAGAGGATCGACAAAAAGAGCTTAAAGTATTCGCGTTGACCAATGTCAATGGTATGGAAGTACGTCATCAGAGCATTTGTTTTAAATCAAATAATGTGGAACGATTTCAAGCAAGTACTTATCATAAGACTTTCGAGGAGGAGATTGTAACGATCTTACGCGACCTTCTTAGGTCATGGGATTGACATATGGGGGAAATGACACGGATCAAAATTTTTAAAGTTTAATTAAGGTGAAGAGAACTAGAAGAAACAAGAGGAAAGTGACTTCTATAGTTGATATAGGTAAAGGGGAATACATAAAGAGGGTGTGTGGTATGTTGAGGATACATGGTATGTTTGTGCTAGTGAAATGAATGGTATGTTTTCGCAAGCAAAAGCTGAGTAAGATGTTTCAGACTCACACGGAAGAGTCATGGTGGCTATGGCGCGAAAAGGAGGACCTAGATTAGGACAACGCTGCAAGCTTAGAGTTATGATGTTAGTGCTTGGAGGAATAATGAATGGATCTTTCATTGATTGTGGCTGGGAAATTTTGCCTAAAGGCATGCTAGTACGGTTGAGAAGTTGCTCATGGATACCAAGGGATACATAAGGTGGCCAACAAGAGTAGGAGAAGATTGAAGTTTGATGTCGATATGGACGTAAAAAAAAAAAAAAAAAAAAAAAAGAAAAAAAAAAGAAAAAGTACATGAAAGATCAAGGTTAGAGCCTTTGTAGTCGTTTGACGTGACATAAGGAAATGAAGTGTAAATTTTTTACGCATACTTGAAGAAAGGATATCTGTGGTGAGAGCTGATGTAGAATACGAGGAGTTCCTCCCATATGCTGGGATGTCAGAAGAAGCGAAGAAGATTGTATCGATTTGTTATATGACATGCTTGAGTCTTGTAGTTGAGACCTTTGTGATTGAACACATGCCCGAGATCAAAAGAGGTTGCTATCACCATTCCTTTGAAGTGAGAAGAGGGATTAAGCTGAAGTATTGCTTAACCAAGGCTTCAAGAGTCAGAAATTTTGAGCAAGTCTCTCGAGTTCTGTAGATGAAGGATCTTTGAAAGAGAACGGTGAACTTAGTAGCTACAGAAGGAGCAATACACGGGTTGAAGGACGTCACCCCAACAGATCGGAGTGGACCACTTGTCAAGTGCTAAGACCAGGTTGTGTCGGTCATTGCGAGATGAGATGGGTAGAGAAAAGATGGAACCCGAGATAGAACGGATTCGAATGCGACAGTAGGTGAGTTTTACCATTAAGCTTGATTTGGAGTTGTTAATGAAAATATATCTTGAATTCTTGATGTGAAGTGCACGTTAGAATATATCTAGAACTCTTGATTTGAAGTTCATGTTGGATATATCTTGAATTCTTGATTTGAAGTTGTTATGGAGAACACTAGGTTGTGAAAAAGGGAGACGGTTATCACCATGTGTACATCGATTACCGTGTGCTGAACCAGATAACAATGAAGAACAAGTATCCCTAACCACAGATAGATGATCTACTCGACCGGTTGCAAGGGTCAGTAATCTCTTCTAAAATTGATTTAGGGTCTGATTGTCAACAAATGAGAATTCGAGTTTGTGATATTGCAAATAAGGCATTCCGGACGAACCATGGTCACTACGAGTTGTAGAGATTACAAATGGACTTATCAATGCCTGAATAAGATATTTTGGTCTACCCTCGAAGAAGAGAGAAGTTATATGACAAGATGTCTCGGGATGGTAACCCCCGAAGGATGTAAAAGAAGTTAAAAGCTTTCTTGGATGAGTTGGTCATTACCGGATTTGTGGAAAGATTTTCCAAGTAACATCAACTATGGCTAACCTACTCTAGATGACAATGGAGTTGTTGAGAGTGAAGAGGAGATTCATCGGTGCAACTGTTTTTACATTGCCTCGAGGTATGATGGGTTTGACTTGTACGAATTATTCTTCTAGACAAGGTCTTGATCGAGTATTGCGGAGTGATGTAAAAGTAATAGCATACATGTCTGGTTAATAGAAGTAGTATGGGTAAAGTACTTTTGTCATTACTTGGAACTTGCAACAAGAATTGAGGAAACTCAACATCAAGTTTGGTTTGACAAGATCCAAAGCCAACGGTGTAATTGGAAATCCGATCTTCTTTCTTAGAGACAATAAAAGAGAAACATAATGGAAATTCAGAAAAACCCGAAAAAGGAAATTGAGTTCCGATATATCGGATCTTTTTAAGATATTGGCACAAGTTTGGAAAGTGGGTTACCGGTGGGCGTGACCGCCGAGAGTAGAGGGTCTTCACCCGGAGTTTCATGGGTATCAATCGAGAGAGTGCATACATGACTCGAGTCATGTTGTCAGTCATGATGATGGAGTGGCGACTAGGAACCAATGAGTCTAACTAGAAGACGGAGGATAGTATCTTTGGTTGAGTTTTACGTTGAACTAGTAGCATCGATAGGATTGACGGGTCAGACCTAGTTATTTCCTTGGTTGAGTCATATGCATCTGTGATGTTATGTGATGCTATATTTGGTTTTGTGCCCATGCGGGAATGTGTTTTATGACCGGCTATATATATATTGCGTTGGTGGTGTGGGTAGTTCGTGTATATAGATTAGAAGGTTTAAGCCTTCTTAGTTTGAGAGTTCATACCTCGGCCTTAGAGGCCGACCGAGAAGTTCGACGCATAGCAAGTTTCGGGACGAAACTTGTTTTTAGGGGGATCTAATGTAACGCCCCAAATTTTGGCGCGTTTGCGATTTTTTTTTTCTTTCCCGGCTTCTATCGATTTTATAATAGTTTAAATATTTTTACGAGTATTTTCAGTTGTAAATTTAAATTTTACGAGAGTATTAATATATATACTTGATCATATATTTTCCGCAAATTATTTTACGGAAAAGTTTGGAAAGTTTTTGGATCCGGTATTTTGAAATCGAGTATATATCGTATTCAATTTCTTTTGTTATTTTATTTATTCATTTTTTTATTCCCTTTTTCTCCCTCTCTCTCTCTCAACTGGCTGATGAGCCGACCTCTCACTCCCCGACTCCTCGTTCCCCTGCAACCTCTTGTCACTTGTGATTCAACTGCTCTTTCACCCTCCCCTGCACACTCAACCTCACCTCTATAATCTCCTGTCATCAGTCTCAAGCTCCTAGCCTCCCTGCTATCTGGGTAACGCCACCGGACCGAAGAGTCATCTTCAACCCTCGTTTGTCAATCTCTGCAGCCTCTCAACCTCACACTTTATTCCTCTGCAAATCCTTCTCCCATATCTCTCTATTCCTTCTCTAATTCATGGTGCAAGCAACCTCATCTCCCCACAGCTGCAAGCAATCACTCGGTTTTCCCCTCCTCTACGAGACGCAAGGCTTCCCAGTCCTCTTGCTCTCTGCAAAAAGCTTGCCGTTGAGAAGAGCAGCTTAGACACCACTGGAGAGAGGGAGCTGCAGCATCGTGTGAACCGCCGGAGAGGAGGGCTGCACACCTCGGATCTGTCGGACGGGAGGAAGTCGCCTCCACACCGCCGCCTCGAGCAATCGGAACACCAGCAGGCCGAGAATGGCGCTTCTCCTTTCCCCATGCTCTCGGTTCTCTTCTGTCGCGAGGGGAGACGACCGACGCCGCCGGAGTTGGGCCGTCTCTAGCGCCTCCGCCTCCGCCTCGCCTTCGCCGCGTGCTGGAGCTAGTGGCCGCCGCCTGAGTTGCTTTCCCTACCTTTCCGCCGCCACTGATGCCCCCTTCCTCACCAAGCGCTGAATTGGGTTTAAAAACCCTTTAGGGTTAATTAATTCGGGGCCCCTCTAAATTGATATATTTGCAAAATGTGCCCTGCCTTTATAATTACAGATTTGGCCCATCCTTTATTATTGTAGATTTGTACCCAGTTTTTTTTAAATGTAGCAATTATACCCTCTGCAGATTTTATTACATCATATGGCCCAAATATTTGTTTACGGTTTATAACCCACATTTACAGGATTGTATATTTTGCCCGGAAAATGGTTGAACGGTTTTGTTTATTATTGGCTTTGTGAACGAGTTTTACCATTGGGTTTATGATGTTGTTTAGTTGCCCGAAAAATATAATTACGGATTTTATATTCAGTTTATGGTTCAAGTGGTAATTTCGGGTTTACGGTCAAGTGGTTTAATTTCATATTTTTCCCCGGAAGGTTTTAACGAGTTTTAACGCTGGCTTTTGAAAACGGGTTTTCCTTAGATTTATTTATTTTATATATTCCGTTCAAGTTTAGCGTATAAGCTAAACTTGTTTAGTTTTGGTGTTAGGTTCGGAGACGACCCCAATAATGGCCTAACGAATTCGCATTCGACATCCTTAGATCGCCTTCCGTCTTTTGACGTCATGTGAGTACCCTCTTCCCCGAGTTTATTGTAACACCCCAATTTCTCGGAACTCGGGGAGCTACTGGTTAGGACCTCACAATGGGTCCCGACCTTGGTTTAACAACAACATTACTTGGATCTTACAACAAGGCACAAATGTATTTAAAACAATTTCTAAAACATAATATTTTTAATGGTATAAACGTACACATGTGACAGCCTTACAAACATATATAAAGGTACATAACATGCATGACGTATGGAAGACTCCCCCGTCCCCATCTGATGAGTACGTGGACCCGGCTGACCATCCGTTCCGGATCTCTCTGCAACTGTCTATCTCTACAGATCTACAACACGGATAAACCGTTAGCTAACTATCCAAATATAAGCAAAAATGATAACAGCACAAACACACGCAGAACCAAAAAAAATAAACAAACATCATGCTGGCACTCAACCAATTATTATCTATTGTTAAGTGATTCACATTATTCAATTTAAGTTGTGGCACGAGAATTATTATTAGTTCTCGCCTCCGTTCCTTATCCAACTGGTGTAGGTCTAGCTAACTTCCATTGGTAGCATCACTACAAACCATGTATGGACTAGTCCCGGAAGAAACCCCCAGCGCCCCGCGAGCTACTGAGCAGAATGCCACCGCCCGTTACTCTTAGGCCAAAATATAGGTCGGTAATTATATATCACAACCTATCTCTCTAACATTTCAACCACACACCACCATCATCATTTATACTCATATTTAGAAGTCAGCTAAGTAAGCCCAAAGGACTTACCTGATATACAGCTCGACTCTTTGTAAACCACTCGTTCTGTAAACTGTAGCAACTCAGTTGCCTGTCAAAGGCGATAAGTGTATTAGCACACTCTCACGTAGTTAGAAGTCTAAAACTTCTAAGATCGAATGATGTATTAAGACATAACTAGTTACAGTATTAGTTTAGGGTAAAATGACCATTTTACCCTTGGTTCCGATTTCCTCGAAAACCCTAAAATTCATGTCTAAACTCCTATTTGAGGTTCTAAATTTATATTCTAACTCCTAAAATTTTATTTGGTTCCAAACTGACATTTTTCCTATGTTTCTATTTTCCGGAAGAATCGTAAAGGTTTAACTTCGGTTCTAAATATAAAATTCGTAACCGCTTATAAAAATTCCGACGTAAATCCCTAGATTATCTATGATGTCCTATCTAACTTTAGGAGAAAGAATTTCTCCAAACTGTTCAATTAACAGTCTTATAAAAATTCCTAAAGTTGACTACTCCCTTTACAAATTCTATACCTAGCCAAAATCTGAGTACACTTCGAAAAATCATAACTCCTAAACCACTCACTGGATTTATCCCAAATTTTGATATGTTCTACTATAAAATCTTACCTATAATATATCCAAAATTCAGCCGGAAAGGATATCAAGAGCTTATTCAAAAACATCTCACAAAACAGCATCACTTGCTGTTTTCCCCCAACACTCAGCACATATATAAAAACGTCAACTTTGAAACACAATATCTCTCAAACCGTAATTCTAATTCTTCCCAAATTTTAATATGATCTACAACAAGATGTCAACTATATCATATCAAAAATTCAAGTCTAACAGAAGTCAATAACTCCTCCAAATTTATTCCACAAAACCGCATCTCAAGCAACTCTCCTCAAACTCAGCACACTTAGAAAACTGCATGAGAAGCCAACTTGATAAAATCATATCTCCTAAACTATAATTCGGAATAGGCTCAAATTTCAGTATGTTCTACACTGCAATACCGACAACAACATATCCAAAAACCAGGAGCAAATGAAGAGTCTAACTTACTCAAATCTAGGCTCAAAGTCGGTTGTTCAACACTTCTTGAAACTCGGAAGAAACAGCATGAATCTGTACCAGATTCTCTATGGCTGTTCTGGGTAGATTTAGGAGACATAAAAGGGTACTCATTAGGCACGAATTATATGGGCGGAAGTGCAAGAAAGAGAAGGGTATCAAGCTTACCCGATCCCATGACTCGAGCGGGAGAATGACGATGGTTCAAGGTTGCTGTCACACTTGCTGTTGCACAGGAGGGAATGGTCTGGCTGTGTCGAACCCTACTCTTGGGTCGTCGCTGCTGCACAGGAGGGAGTGGTCTAGGCTGATGTCGAAGCCTTCCTCCTGGGTCGTCGTTGCTGAGTGCAGAAAGGGTCGTAGAGAGATGTCCTCGTGCAGATGCATCCCTAAGCTGCTGTTGCCACTCGTTGCTTCTGCGCTTGACACTGGAGGTGGACGGTTCTGTAGCATTGAAGAAGCAATCCGCTGCAGAAGGAAAGGTGTGCAGAAGAGTGCTGAACGTGGGCGTGAAACTGCAATTCTTCTTCTTTCTTTTGCCGTGAAATCAGGGTTGTTACAGCAGCGATTCTCTTGCCTTATTTACGTAGCTGTTACGTAAGGAGCTGGGAGGTTAATCCAGCCGTTGAAGTTGCTCCAAGGGCTTCTCCTCATTGGGCTGGTGCGATCAAGGGAGTGGCTGGCAAGGAGGTGGGCCGAGCTGCTGTGCGGTTGAGCTTGTTCTTGGGCTGGAGGCAAGGAGGGCTGCAGCTGGCATGTAGTACGAATTGGGCTGAAATAAAAACAAGGGACAAAATGGGCTGCAACAATCCGCCAGCAAGGAGACATGAAAGGCTGGATAATTGAATTCAAAACAATGGTTGAATGGTAGAAGAAGTAGGCTGAAAGTTTGTCAAGACCTTGGTCTTGTCAAATGTTGTCATGGTCTCGTCTCGATCTCGACGTTGTCATGGTCTCGTCAAAAATTTGTCATGTATGTCAAGATCTAACTTAGGGTTTGATAGATTAGGGTTTGATAAAAAGAAGTTCTATCATTTTATGTGAAGTGAGGTTACATAAAATGATAAAATCTGAGATAGTGTGTACGACTAGGTATACAGAGAAAGATCGATGGGTCGAAACTCGGTTTGATATAGAATTAAACGGAATAAATTTTTCGGTTATTACATTTATGATCTTACTCGATTTAGTTAGGTTAAGTTTTAGTATCATGCTAGGTTGAATCTAGCATAACTTAGAGTGAATGCCAAGTAGTGGCTTTGAACCTTAGGTGAGTTTTGAGGATTTAATATTGTTTGATGGATTGATGTTGATTCTAAGCTTGAGGTAGTATTGTTATCTTATGAGGTAGTTTATGGCTTTAAGTTGTATGTTGAGCTTGTGATAACTTAGGGGTTGAGGTTATAGGATTGATGAGATTGTGGAGACTAGTACGAGAGTATCCTAGTATGTGTTTTGATGGTTATGACCTTGTGAGATCGTGAGGATTAGGAGTCGTTGTCCTATCATGGTTATGGCTTATGATCTTGCGAGATCATTGGGACTAGAAGTCTAAGGACTTCTAGCATATGAGAGAGTTGTTGATCGTGTGCCTTTTGACAGACGTTGAGTGTCTTCCTGTTGGAAGCTGAGAGCGGGATATAGCGGGATTATCTTTGGGACGAGGTAAGTCTTCGGACTTACTTAGCTCGTATTCTTTGTATTAGCATTATTGTGTGTTGGGTGGTGTGTGTTTATTATTTTATTGTTTATAACAACTAAACCGGAACTAGGATTACCGACCTTTATATTATTTGGCTCAAGTGTATGATAACGGGCGGTGACATCACTTCCTGGCTCCCCGTGAGAGCTAGGGGGATCTCGGCGACTGGCCCATGCTGGTTAGACGGTCGGAGGCATCCGACCGTTCCATTGCCGGAAGAAGGGACCGAGGCGAGTTTCGGAGGATTTTTGTGTCACAAAAGAAGTTGAACTAGAACGGGATATGACTTAATAAATAAAGATAATAAACCGGATTTGTGTGCTTTGAGTATGTTGTGTGACTATGTTGAATTAATTGTGTTTGTGCCTTTCCCTTTAATTCTAATGCTTCGAATATTAGCTAACGGTTTTATACCGATTGTTGTAGATTGCCTTGCAGGTTAGGAATGAGGCCGAGAGATCCGGAAGAGTGGGCAGCCGGGGTTCCGTACATTTTAGGAGTGGGTTTTGGTTAGAGTCGGGTTGTGTTTTATTCTATGTTTATTATGTTGGTATGCCGCGTGTATGGCGTTTTGGTCTTTGGTGTTGTTTATCGGCTGAAGTCTTTTGTTGTTTTCCTTCGGGTTTCTTATCATTTGCATTAAAAGGAATTTCGTTTTTGCCTTTATTTGTGCCATGTTGAAAGATCCGGTGAAATTGTTGTCAGGCTAAGGGTCGGGACCCATTGTGAGGTCCCAACCCGTAGCATCCCGAGTCCCGCGGATTCGGGGTGTTACAAAAGTGGTATCAGAGCCCTAGGTTGACAACAATGGCACTCGCAATCTTCTAAAGTCCGGATAGAGGGAAATAGAACCCTCAAGGGTTCTAAGTTTTAAATGATTTTTTGTTTTCAAAATCACATGCATGAGTCGGGGTAGAATGTACTGACCACCACTCCTTCCGCGGATCTCGGCAGCTTAGTGTATTGGATTTTGATATGTATATATATGTATATATAGTTATGGATATGAGGTTTGTAGTTATGCATGATGGAATTGATGTGTATCTTTGTGGTTGTAAGTTGCATGATGAAATGAGTATATGTGTATAGTTATATATATGGACGGTTATATGTTATGGGACCTTATATTGTGGATGAAATGCTGATATGTTATATTGGTAGTGATATGGACTTAGGACTTATATAGTTATGTATACGTATTCTTATTATATATAGTAGTAGCATATTGAGTTATGAGACCTAATAGAAAAGATGGTTTTATGATATCATCGCCCATGAACGACGTTGTTTGACATAGGATAGTGTACATACAAGGATGAATATGCTCAAGTATCGAGTTGAGCGCTACGTTCAGGCGAACACCTCGGAGTTCTCGTACTCCTTTAAGATAAGGTCGAAGAGAAAGATTAGAGACGGCGTAAACGAAGGACAAACAAGTAAAAAAGAACCTCGAGTCAGTTTAAGCAAAACTGAGAAAGAAGTCATACAAGTAGGGATGTAACATGAAGACATGAGAGTGGTGGCAAAGAAGCAACGAGTGAACAACAACGAAACCAACTAGGGAGGGTGAACTTTTGGTTCTTCCATAAGACGTATGGACAACTAAAGACGCGAAGCGGGGAAGAAACGAGTAACACGAAGGTGTTTGGAAGTGTTTACAAAGAAGTCACGATTAGGAAGACAACGAGACCAATAGTGAAAACGAACTTAAGTTCTTCTAGAAGACGCGTGGACAACTGAAGATGCGAATCGAGGAGGAGGGGGATACATTCTAACAAGGTTGAAGGTGACATTCCATTAAGATGTGAAGTTTTCTTTAGACGCTCCTAAGCATTTGAGTCAAGATGAGAAGAGTGATCGAACCATTTGCTAAAGATTTAAGATACCAACCAAGAGGAACGCGGTGGATGTTAGCTAAGGCTATAATATTTGGAAAGGTGTATTTGAAAGACATCAAGGAAGAGTGGTTAAGCTTAGGAAGGTGAGTGTAACACTCCGAATTCTCAAAACTCGGGACATTACTGGTAAGGACCTCACAATGGGTCCCGACCTCAGTTTGACAACAACATTACTAGGATCTTGCAACAAGACACAAATAAAGAAACCGAAATTCATAAAAACAACACTTTTAAGATAATGAATGCAACACTGTCTAGCAGCCTAAAGTACTTAAACCAAAGAAACGAACAACTGTCTTAACCAAAAGGAAGAAAAGACAAACACAACCCCAACCCCCACTCTAAGGAGTACGGAGACCCGGCTGACCACTACTTCCGGATCACTCAGCTGCTGGTCTAACCTGCGGTAAATCTAAAAACAACAGCAAGAAGAACCGTTAGCTAGTTATCTAAATATTAGCAGAATAATAGCAGCTCAAACACACACATAAAAATATAAACACCCATCATGCTTTCAAACAAGTCCGTTTTATTATCTTGAGTTAAGTCCTCTTTCACGCTAATGATACTTATTTTGTGACACGAGGGATTCCCAAACCTCGCCTCCGCCCCCGTGTAACCATCAGGAATGGATCCGATGCATCTCACCTTGTACCTGCCTGGTCTGGGTATAGAGAACCTCCCAGTCTCCTGTCAGAGCTGGGCAGTGATGTCACGGCCCGTTATACATACACTTGGGCCTTAAACATAATAATAACAGTCGTCCTAGCAAGTTATTATTATTAGAACACGCACATAGCACACACAACCACTATCACTCAACTAATATCCAGAAACTGGCTAAGTAAGTCGCAAGGACTTACCTGAGTCAAAACACTCTAACACTCCTCAAATAGTCCGTACTCGTGGTAACTCAAGCGCCTGTCAATTAAGGCATGTGTATCAAAATCACATCTCGATGTCCAACCTCACGCGAAGGAATTACGGAAAGAAAGATTCTCATACGGTGAAAGACCGTTTTACCCTTAGTGCCAATAATTCTCTGAGTCACTTCTTGACTTCTAATATTTCCTTTTGAACGCTTTTCAAATATCTGACTACTCCAGAACGGTTTACTAATGGTCATAATATTAATCTCATCCACTCGTTATCTAGAACCACAATCCTTCATTCTCGGTATCATCTAATCTTATATATATCTATATATATACATATTTATGTGCATACAACTTTCCTTCCAATTCTATAAACCGTCACTCCTAGGTATTTATACATATATATATAGCCACATACTTATTATTTTCACTAACTCACACTCATATGTATACTTTTATTTCATTTTAAAAATCTTAACCATTCGGTATTTATGTATATATATATATATATATACATGACATTCCCGCAACTCCCATTCATATGAGTAGATTTATATATATATCGATCCACATGTATAACCTTAATTCACTTATGTACACTTTTATTTTCATATAATATATATATATATATACGTATATTTATATACTCGGCATACACAACTCCTATATACACTATACTAACTTATACTTATTTTTATAACATTCCGCTTCTACTTCTTATCATATATACATGTATACATCGTACTGTATTTATATCATTCCAATCTGTATATATATATAAATGTATACATTGTACTGCATTCATATTTATATATACATATTACAGTGTACTACAACTCAACAAGTACAACCAACCGGACTCACCTAGTCACCGGCGCTGGTCCAGGAGGGTGCAACGGGGTGCGGCGTCGGCACAGGGTACGGAAGCAGCAGGAGGCGGCGGGGCGGTATCCACTGAGTCCGGCGTTCGCGGTACTGTTGTAGATCGAAGAAACCGCAGTGAGCAGCGATTCTCGATTCAAAAGAAGGAGGCGGAAAGATGGGCCAGGGTCTTACTGGTTCCCTGCGGCGGACGGCGGAAGACGCACAGGCTCGGTGGCAGCAGCGGTGGCGGACGGAGCAGTGGTGGTCCGGTTGCAACGGTGCGGAGTTGCGGTGTTGCAGTCCGCTGGAAGGGTCACAGGCGCGCCGAACCGCAGTCGCAGGTGGGGGAAGACTTGGCTTGCCACCGGGGTGCTGTGCTGGTCCAGGCGGCGCGGCGGCGGCTCAGGGGAGGGGAGGTGGAGGCGGTGCGTCGTCTCCGGTCGAAGGGTAGGCTGTTGCGTCGGTGTTCTCTCCAGAAAGTGAAGATCGAAGATGCGGCAGTGTAAGTGTAATTAGGTTAAGATTTAATTAGTTTAGGATTAAGTTAAGGGAAAAATTAGGGTGAGGCTTTAAATTAGGAGGTGGCTGCTGAGTGGGCCTCGTAGTGGCCCACATCCGGCCCTTTTTCTTATTAGCACGGAATAGGAACCCGTTACTCGTTAATTATGTGCGGAAATTATATAATACGTAATTAAATTCCGTATTATCTAATTTATCATTATTTTAAATTTAAGGTGCGTATTTACTTACGGCTACAAGGCTTCGTCATTTTATGTGACGTAAAGTCATATAAAATGATAACATTTAAACACGTTTTATTTTATTTTATTTATTATTTAAGATTGTCGCATCGGAATTTGGTTAGTTGCAGTTTACCGGAACTTTAAAATTTTCGGTTATTACAGTGAGTTATACGGCGTGTGAGGCTTGGAAGAGTATGGTTACCTTATGGAAGAGGAAGACATCATGGAACGGGGAAAGAACTAACGGAGTTTAAGGTAAAGTACCCCGAGGAGGGTAGCCTTCTTGAGAAGGTAACATGAGAAGTGTAGTAGAATAATAAGTCGTTGACTTCGGAGAAGGTCAATACAAGTTAAGCGGTGATAACTAAGAACGCACAGGTGCGAGTTGTCTATTAGTGAGTGTAGAGGGGATGAGTAAACAAGATTATGGGCATTCAGAGGATCGACAAAAAGAGCTTAAAGTATTCGCGTTGACCAATGTCAATGGTATGGAAGTACGTCATCAGAGCATTTGTTTTAAATCAAATAATGTGGAACGATTTCAAGCAAGTACTTATAATAAGACTTTTGAGGAGGAGATTGTAACGATCTTACGCGACCTTCTTAGGTCATGGGATTGACATATGGGGGAAATGACACGGATCAAAATTTTTAAAGTTTGATTAAGGTGAAGAGAACTAGAAGAAACAAGAGGAAAGTGACTTCTATAGTTGATATAGGTAAAGGGGAATACATAAAGAGGGTGTGTGGTATGTTGAGGATACATGGTATGTTTGTGCTAGTGAAATGAATGGTATGTTTTCGCAAGCAAAAGCTGAGTAAGATGTTTCAGACTCACACGGAAGAGTCATGGTGGCTATGGCGCGAAAAGGAGGACCTAGATTAGGACAACGCTGCAAGCTTAGAGTTATGATGTTAGTGCTTGGAGGAATAATGAATGGATCTTTCATTGATTGTGGCTGGGAAATTTTGCCTAAAGGCATGCTAGTACGGTTGAGAAGTTGCTCATGGATACCAAGGGATACATAAGGTGGCCAACAAGAGTAGGAGAAGATTGAAGTTTGATGTCGATATGGACGTACAAAAAAAAAAAAAAAAAAAAAAAAAAAAAAAAGAAAAAGTACATGAAAGATCAAGGTTAGAGCCTTTGTAGTCGTTTGACGTGACATAAGGAAATGAAGTGTAAATTTTTTACGCATACTTGAAGAAAGGATATCTGTGGTGAGAGCTGATGTAGAATACGAGGAGTTCCTCCCATATGCTGGGATGTCAGAAGAAGCGAAGAAGATTGTATCGATTTGTTATATGACATGCTTGAGTCTTGTAGTTGAGACCTTTGTGATTGAACACATGCCCGAGATCAAAAGAGGTTGCTATCACCATTCCTTTGAAGTGAGAAGAGGGATTAAGCTGAAGTATTGCTTAACCAAGGCTTCAAGAGTCAGAAATTTTGAGCAAGTCTCTCGAATTCTGTAGATGAAGGATCTTTGAAAGAGAACGGTGAACTTAGTAGCTACAGAAGGAGCAATACACGGGTTGAAGGACGTCACCCCAACAGATCGGAGTGGACCACTTGTCAAGTGCTAAGACCAGGTTGTGTCGGTCATTGCGAGATGAGATGGGTAGAGAAAAGATGGAACCCGAGATAGAACGGATTCGAATGCGACAGTAGGTGAGTTTTACCATTAAGCTTGATTTGGAGTTGTTAATGAAAGTATATCTTGAATTCTTGATGTGAAGTGCACGTTAGAATATATCTAGAACTCTTGATTTGAAGTTCATGTTGGATATATCTTGAATTCTTGATTTGAAGTTGTTATGGAGAACACTAGGTTGTGAAAAAGGGAGACGGTTATCACCATGTGTACATCGATTACCGTGTGCTGAACCAGATAACAATGAAGAACAAGTATCCCTAACCACAGATAGATGATCTACTCGACCGGTTGCAAGGGTCAGTAATCTCTTCTAAAATTGATTTAGGGTCTGATTGTCAACAAATGAGAATTCGAGTTTGTGATATTGCAAATAAGGCATTCCGGACGAACCATGGTCACTACGAGTTGTAGAGATTACAAATGGGCTTATCAATGCCTGAATAAGATATTTTGGTCTACCCTCGAAGAAGAGAGAAGTTATATGACAAGATGTCTCGGGATGGTAACCCCCGAAGGATGTAAAAGAAGTTAAAAGCTTTCTTGGATGAGTTGGTCATTACCGGATTTGTGGAAAGATTTTCCAAGTAACATCAACTATGGCTAACCTACTCTAGATGACAATGGAGTTGTTGAGAGTGAAGAGGAGATTCATCGGTGCAACTGTTTTTACATTGCCTCGAGGTATGATGGGTTTGACTTGTACGAATTATTCTTCTAGACAAGGTCTTGATCGAGTATTGCGGAGTGATGTAAAAGTAATAGCATACATGTCTGGTTAATAGAAGTAGTATGGGTAAAGTACTTTTGTCATTACTTGGAACTTGCAACAAGAATTGAGGAAACTCAACATCAAGTTTGGTTTGACAAGATCCAAAGCCAACGGTGTAATTGGAAATCCGATCTTCTTTCTTAGAGACAATAAAAGAGAAACATAATGGAAATTCAGAAAAACCCGAAAAAGGAAATTGAGTTCCGATATATTGGATCTTTTTAAGATATTGGCACAAGTTTGGAAAGTGGGTTACCGGTGGGCGTGACCGCCGAGAGTAGAGGGTCTTCACCCGGAGTTTCATGGGTATCAATCGAGAGAGTGCATACATGACTCGAGTCATGTTGTCAGTCATGATGATGGAGTGGCGACTAGGAACCAATGAGTCTAACTAGAAGACGGAGGATAGTATCTTTGGTTGAGTTTTACGTTGAACTAGTAGCATCGATAGGATTGACGGGTCAGACCTAGTTATTTCCTTGGTTGAGTCATATGCATCTGTGATGTTATGTGATGCTATATTTGGTTTTGTGCCCATCCGGGAATGTGTTTTATGACCGGCTATATATATATTGCGTTGGTGGTGTGGGTAGTTCGTGTATATAGATTAGAAGGTTTAAGCCTTCTTAGTTTGAGAGTTCATACCTCGGCCTTAGAGGCCGACCGAGAAGTTCGACGCATAGCAAGTTTCGGGACGAAACTTGTTTTTATGGGGATCTAATGTAACGCCCCAAATTTTGGCGCGTTTGCGATTTTTTTTTTCTTTCCCGGCTTCTATCGATTTTATAATAGTTTAAATATTTTTACGAGTATTTTCAGTTGTAAATTTAAATTTTACGAGAGTATTAATATATATACTTGATCATATATTTTCCGCAAATTATTTTACGGAAAAGTTTGGAAAGATTTTGGATCCGGTATTTTGAAATCGAGTATATATCGTATTCAATTTCTTTTGTTATTTTATTTATTCATTTTTTTATTCCCTTTTTCCCCCTCTCTCTCTCTCAACTGGCTGATGAGCCGACCTCTCACTCCCCGACTCCTCGTTCCCCTACAACCTCTTGTCACTTGTGATTCAACTGCTCTTTCACCCTCCCCTGCACACTCAACCTCACCTCTATACTCTCCTGTCATCAGTCTCAAGCTCCTAGCCTCCCTGCTATCTGGGTAACGCCACCGGACCGAAGAGTCATCTTCAACCCTCGTTTGTCAATCTCTGCAGCCTCTCAACCTCACACTTTATTCCTCTGCAAATCCTTCTCCCATATCTCTCTATTCCTTCTCTAATTCATGGTGCAAGCAACCTCATCTCCCCACAGCTGCAAGCAATCACTCGGTTTTCCCCTCCTCTACGAGACGCAAGGCTTCCCAGCCCTCTTGCTCTCTGCAAAAAGCTTGCCGTTGAGAAGAGCAGCTTAGACACCACTAGAGAGGGAGCTGCAGCATCGTGTGAACCGCCGGAGAGGAGGGCTGCACACCTCGGATCTGTCGGACGGGAGGAAGTCGCCTCCACACCGCCGCATCGAGCAATCGGAACACCAGCAGGCCGAGAATGGCGCTTCTCCTTTCCCCATGCTCTCGGTTCTCTTCTGTCGCGAGGGGAGACGACCGACGCCGCCGGAGTTGGGCCGTCTCTAGCGCCTCCGCCTCACCTTCGCCGCGTGCTGGAGCTAGTGGCCGCCGCCTGAGTTGCTTCCCCTGCCTTTCCGCCGCCACTGATGCCCCCTTCCTCACCAAGCGCTGAATTGGGTTTAAAAACCCTTTAGGGTTAATTAATTCGGGGCCCCTCTAAATTGATATATTTGCAAAATGTGCCCTGCCTTTATAATTACAGATTTGGCCCATCCTTTATTATTGTAGATTTGTACCCAGTTTTTTTTAAATGTAGCAATTATACCCTCTGCAGATTTTATTTACATCATATGGCCCAAATATTTGTTTACGGTTTATAACCCACATTTACAGGATTGTATATTTTGCCCGGAAAATGGTTGAACGGTTTTGTTTATTATTGGCTTTGTTAACGAGTTTTACCATTGGGTTTATGATGTTGTTTAGTTGCCCGAAAAATATAATTACGGATTTTATATTCAGTTTATGGTTCAAGTGGTAATTTCGGGTTTACGGTCAAGTGGTTTAATTTCATATTTTTGCCCGGAAGGTTTTAACGCTGGCTTTTGAAAACGGGTTTTCCTTAGATTTATTTATTTTATATATTCCGTTCAAGTTTAGCGTATAAGCTAAACTTGTTTAGTTTTGGTGTTAGGTTCGGAGACGACCCCAATAATGGCCTAACGAATTCGCATTCGACATCCTTAGATCGCCTTCCGTCTTTTGACGTCATGTGAGTACCCTCTTCCCCGAGTTTATGATCTTACTCGATTTAGTTAGGTTAAGTTTTAGTATCATGCTAGGTTGAATCTAGCATAGCTTAGAGTGAATGCCAAGTAGTGGCTTTGAACCTTAGGTGAGTTTTGAGGATTTAATATTGTTTGATGGATTGATGTTGATTCTAAGCTTGAGGTAGTATTGTTATCTTATGAGGTAGTTTATGGCTTTAAGTTGTATGTTGAGCTTGTGATAACTTAGGGGTTGAGGTTATAGGATTGATGAGATTGTGGAGACTAGTACGAGAGTATCCTAGTATGTGTTTTGATGGTTATGACCTTGTGAGATCGTGAGGATTAGGAGTCGTTGTCCTATCATGGTTATGGCTTATGATCTTGCGAGATCATTGGGACTAGAAGTCTAAGGACTTCTAGCATATGAGAGAGTTGTTTATCGTGTGCCTTTTGACAGGCGTTGAGTGTCTTCCTGTTGGAAGCTGAGAGCGGGATATAGCGGGATTATCTTTGGGACGAGGTAAGTCTTCGGACTTACTTAGCTCGTATTCTTTGTATTAGCATTATTGTGTGTTGGGTGGTGTGTGTTTATTATTTTATTGTTTATAACAACTAAACCCGAACTAGGATTACCGACCTTTATATTATTTGGCTCAAGTGTATGATAACGGGCGGTGACATCACTGCCTGGCTCCCCGTGAGAGCTAGGGGGATCTCGGCGACTGGCCCGTGTTGGTTAGACGGTCGGAGGCATCCGACCGTTCCATTGCCGGAAGAAGGGACCGAGGCGAGTTTCGGAGGATTCTCGTGTCACAAAAGAAGTTGAACTAGAACGGGATATGACTTAATAAATAAAGATAATAAACCGGATTTGTGTGCTTTGAGTATGTTGTGTGACTATGTTGAATTAATTGTGTTTGTGCCTTTCCCTTTAATTCTAATGCTTCGAATATTAGCTAACGGTTTTATACCGATTGTTGTAGATTGCCTTGCAGGTTAGGAATGCGGCCGAGAGATCCGGAAGAGTGGGCAGCCGGGGTTCCGTACATTTTAGGAGTGGGTTTTGGTTAGAGTCGGGTTGTGTTTTATTCTATGTTTATTATGTTGGTATGCCGCGTGTATGGCGTTTTGGTCTTTGGTGTTGTTTATCGGCTGAAGTCTTTTGTTGTTTTCCTTCGGGTTTCTTATCATTTGCATTAAAAGGAATTTTGTTTTTGCCTTTATTTGTGCCATGTTGAAAGATCCGGTGAAATTGTTGTCAGGCTAAGGGTCGGGACCCATTGTGAGGTCCCAACCCGTAGCATCCCGAGTCCCGCGGATTCGGGGTGTTACATCGGTAGAAACGCAAGCTTCCTCTGTGTAAATCTGGGTGAGCCTCACAACCGGTGCCTTCGACCTCTTCCGCTCAATCAAAACGGAGAGCCACACCGTCGAAGCCGCCTTTGCTTTCCCTGAGCGCCGGAGTCTGGAGTTGCGCCGAGAGACCTCTCTGCTGCCCAACCGCCGGTCCTGCTACCTTTGCCTTTCTTCTTTGCTCGCCTGCGCAACAGGTCCTCTGGTGTGCGCCGTCAGCCGGAGAAGGACCACCCTCGCCGCCGCCATGAAGAAGGCTCCAGTGCCCTCTCCGCCGGAGCCAGCACTGCCTTGGGCGCCGCCTCACAGTATCCCTCCTACGCGTTCTATCCAGAGGGTGAAAAAACCTCTTTTGCCCTAATTAAATCGGGCCCCCTAAACTCTAGTGTAATTGCAATTTGGAACCCATTAATTGTGTTTATTGCAGATTTAACCCACTCTTCTGGAATTTGTAGATTGTGCCCTAATAATTTAAATTAATTACAGATTCGGCCCAGATTTTTAATTTCAGAATATATTCCAAGTTTATGGAACTTCATGAGTTGCCCATAAAATGTTTTACGAGTTCTTAACTTGGATTTTATATACGAGTTTGATCTTATATTTATGTATATTACGTATTGTGTCCTTGTTGGTTTATTTAAGGAATTTGACCCAAATATTTAGTTACGTATTATGACCCATATTTTTGGAATGATATTATTTTCCCGGAAAAATGTGTTAGCGGTTTTTAAAATCGGATTTGAATTACGGGGGTTATTCTTATAGTTTATATATACTTTGTAGTATGTCCAAATTTAGCGTTATGCGAAATTTGTATAGTTTGGTGTTAGGTTCGGAAGCGCCCCGATAACAGCCCAACGAATTCCTATCGACATCCATAGACCGTCTTCCGTCTTTTGACGTCATGTTAGTACCCTCTCCCCCGAGCTGATTATCTTACTCGATCTAGTTATGTTAAGTTTTAGTATCATGCTAGGATGAATCTAGCATAACTTAGAGTTAATACCAAGTAGTGGTTATGGACCTTAGGTGAGTTTCGAGGATTTGATATTGTTTGATGGATTGATGTTGCTTCTAAGCTTGAGGTGTTGGTTATCTTGTGAGGTAATTATAAGGCTTTAAGTTATATGGTTGATCTTGTGAGCGTTTTGAGGCTCGAGGTGGGGTTGTATGATCTTGTGGATGTTGGAGTTAGGTTTGGCTTATCCTAGTTGCGTTGTGAGTTATGATCTTGTGAGATCCGAGGGTTTAGAATTCTTAGGACTTCTAGCTTGTGTTGAGTGTGTGTGAGCATGAGGGATTCTAGGATGCGGTCCTAGAATTGAGAGTCAAATGGTCTTGCGTAGATCATTTGTATAGAAGTCTAACGCTTCTATTGCGAGAGTGTTGTGAGTTGAGTGTGGTGACGAGGTAAGTCTCCGGACTTACTTAGCTCGTATTCCTTGTATTAGCATTGATGTGTGTTTGGTGGTGTGTGTTTATTATTTATTATTTATAACAACTAAACCGGAAATAGGACCACCGACCCTTATATTATTTGGCCCAAGTGTATGTTAACGGGCGGTGACATCACTGCCTAGCTCTTGCGTAGAGCTAGGAGGTTCTTGGCGACTTGCCGTGCTGGTTAGACGGTCGGAGTCATCCATACCGTTCCATGCCGGAAATGGGACCGAGGCGAGTTTCGGGAGATTCTCGTGTCACAAAAGAAGTTGAATTAGAATGGGATATGACTTAATAATAATAAAGATAATAAACCGGATTGGTGTGCTTTTGAGTATGTTGTGTGTTTATGATGATTTAATTGTGTTTGTGCCTTTCCCATTATTTCTAATGCTTCGAACATGAGCTAACGGTTTTATACCGAATGTTGTAGATTGCCTTGCAGGTTAGGAATGCGGCCGAGAGATCCGGAAGAGTGGGCATCCGGGGTTCCGTACATTTTAGGAGGGGTTTTGGTTGCAGTCGGGTTGTGTTTTGTTCTTCGGTTATTGTGTTTTGTATCCCGCGTGTATGGCATTTAGTCTTTGTTTTGTATCTCAGCTGAAGTCTTTTGTTTGTTCGGTTTCGGGTTTCATTGCATTGCATAAAAATGTATTTCATTTTGGCCTTTATTTGTGTCTTGTTGCAAGATCCGGTGAAATTGTTGTCAGGCTAAGGGCCGGGACCCATTGTGAGGTCCCAACCCGTAGCATCCCTAGTCCCGCGGATTTGGGGTGTTACATTACATCAGTTCACCACGGTCTGTGTTAATTGCATTTGTAATTGACTTAAGGCACGTTTGGTTCCAACACTGGAAATGGAATGGAAACGGATCTAGTCCGTATCTGTACAATTATTCATGATATTCTATGGAATCATTCATAGTGGTTCAAAATAATTGCAGTAGAATTTGATTACTTTTGATACCATACAGAGAAACAAAATTAGTGAAACAAATACATTTTACATGCAATCACAAATAATGATTCCAAAAATATTCATGAATTAGGTAAATATATGGACTAAATTCATTTTTATTCCGTTTTCATTTCCGAAGTTATAACCAAACATGACTTAATATCTTCTGTCACGACCATAAACGATGCATCTTACACTCGGTTGCAGGATTATGAAAGTAGCCTTAATAAAGATACGCGCATGTTATCTAGTTCTTCTTATTCGTGTGCTTGTACCCAATAACCATGTTTGTGGAACGAAAATAATGTTGCTCACTATATAGCACGGCTACTTCCTGACACGCTACATATGTAAGGTACAAACATAATTGGGTAGTGATGTCACGACCCGTTATACATACGCTTGGGTCTTAATCAATAATCTGATAACTTTGGTCTACTCAAGTCCGTAATTAACAATTTACACATCATACACCAGTATCACAACACAAGTTGGTCAACAGAAAGATAAATAAGTAAGTCTCGACGACTTACCTCAAACCGAAGAAGACAAACCAATCTAACACAAACGACGAACATCCGGAGGGTACCCGAATCGAACCAAACACCTAAACATTCCAACAATAGTTAATTGCTAAACACTACTGTGTACCATTTCTCAATATTTGAACCTCATTTAGGCTTGATTACTACTAAATTAGTAGATGGTCTAAACATCAACTTACACAACTCATCATATTGTAGCAAAAAAAAACATAATTGGGACGCATACGGATTGCGAGTCTGTCCCAAGGTACCCTTGTACGCCTCATGAGCACACATGTGGGGCGCATCTTGAGTGCGCATGTGCCTCATGGTAGCCGTTATACTTTCAAAAAAAAAAGCCGTTAGATACCCGTTATAATGTAGACGCTATATTATATCCGTTGAAAACTAGCCGTTATTCATGTACGAGTTTATATATACATGTAAGGTTATATCACACTTTACATCCGAAATCACTAATCATTACACAAATTCGTAAAAGCTCGTACAAATGTCAATGTTTTTCGAAGAAGCCGATGGTGAAAGCTCAACACCATTCTTCCATACTTAGCCATATATTCCACTCTTACACAATAAATTCTCCAAGTTGGCTCCTCAACACCATTCTTCCATACTTAGCCATATATTCCACTCTTATAAAAACTAGCTTAGGACTCGTGCCGTGCACGGGTATTTGTAAAAAATATATTTTTTTTAACTATTTGATATTTTATGAGTACCGATAATATGATTTAAAATTATAAAACATATAATATATAAATTATTACCTTTATAAATTTTAATCTCAAAATATTTTGTGAGTAACGTTTGAATTTTCAATATTACGATTTTATTTGTTAATATTTCATTAAAATTAAAAATAAGATAGATTGCGGTAAAAATATAGAAAAACTAAAGTAGAAAATATGTGAAATATATATTAAATTAAGATTAAATTAAAAATGTATCTGAACAAAATAATTTTGAATTTGAAAAGCCGCATGGCTTTGTAACATTTAAGAATTTATGTACATTAATAAAAAATTAATAATTCGAAATAAGGAAACATCAATAAAATTTTCAAAAAAAAAAAATTTCCTTTAATTTGATAAAAAAATTTAGCACGTCTAAATATTTTCATAATATTGGCTAAGATTTTAAAAACTCTATTAATTATCATATAGATTGAGAGTATAAAAATTAAGAAAATAATGTATATTATATAGAATGAGTAAATATATACCTAAAAATTAAAACTTCACCCAAAAATAAGTAAATAATACTCGACAAAGAAATTTAGTTATAATTGAGCAAACTATTAATTAAGTAAAGCAAGATTGTAACAAAATGTTATTAAAAAACGGTAGAAAGTTCATATAGACAATTTTAAAAAAAATGGCTTTTAATGAGAGGGCTGAATTTTAAAATACTAACACCGTAGTATATATATATATATATATATATATATATAGGTAATTTATAAAATAAATATTCAAAATTAGATAAATAATTACAATTTTATAATCAATATAAATATATTAAAATAATTTGAAAATTAACAACACAAATAAAATTTATTAAAAAAGGTAAAACATTATATATGATATATTATGATGTTTAAAATTTATAACATAAATAATCCAAATAAGATAAGTAATTACAATTTTATAATCGGGATAACTTAAAAGTAAGGGTGAAATAGTATAAAATATGATATATTATTATGATTATTTTTTACACAAGAAATAATGGAAATAAGATAAAAGAAATTTACAACTTCAAAATTGAAATTCGTTAAAAATTTATATTCAAAATATGAAAATATAATTCAAATAAAATATATAAAAAAACGTAAAACATAAAATATGATATATTAAGATGATTAAAATTTATAATATAAATGGACAAAACAAGATAAGTAATTACAATTATAAAATCGAAATAAGTTAAAAAAATATTCGAAATAGGAAACTTATACAATGCAAATAAAATATATAAAAAAGTAAAACATTAAATATGATAACTTTTTATGATTAAAATTCATATAATAGGACATTTATTTGTATGCAAAAAATAATAATTTTAGTCTTATTTATGTTAATAGAGTTGAAATACATTTAAAAAGTTATATAAAAACATAATTGTAATGTAGAATAGTTAATAGAGTCGTTAAAATAGTTATAATTTATTTTGAAATATTTTTTTATTTAATTGAAAATATTTATAATTTTATTCGAAATACATTAAAAAATAAATAAAGACCGAGATAATTCAAAAAGAAAAAGAAGAGATTTGTCACATTTGTTAAAAAGATATTGTAGGTGATTAGTTTTAAAAAATTTATATAGGTAATTTAGAAAAAGGTTTTTGTGACTTTTAATGAGAGAGCTCGATTTCAAAATACTTACACCGTATAACGCCACGTCAGAAATTAAAGACTCTACTTTAGTTGATTGATTGATGATTGATTGTATGAAAGCCTTACTTTCAAACCTTATAATTTCTAATCTGACCTTTAAAACGTTCCCAAAGTTTAACATAACATACGCTATATATCTACCTACAACATATTAAAAACTCAACTGTGGATGATCAATTTGAGGTATGGAAACTCCCTCCTAAAAACAATAGTTCAAGACAGAAAAAGAAAGGTATGCAACAAGTCTCAACTTCTATCCTCACTGTCAACATATTCTATCATTAATCATAACCAGAGGTCTCTAGTTCGAGACCCAACAGAAGCACCTGAAAATAAACCAACCCTATGATCCTACATCCAGACCCAACAATTGCTATTATCCCCCTTCCTTCACCACTACGCACAGGAGGTAGAGGCTAAGATGCTTACCCTGGTCTCTACAACAGGTTGGGCATGGTCCTGGTCCCTGACGTTGGATTCCTGGCAGAGGCGGCAATATGCATGCGTTCATGAGCAGGGTTACCCGTGACCCGGCGGGTTTTGACCCGACGGGTCAGTGATCCATACCCGTGACCCGGCGGGTCGAACCGCCAATGGTCAATTTTAAAAAATTAAAAAAATAAAACCCAACGGCTAAAATAGCCGTTGGCGGGTTGACCCACCGGGTCTTTTTTTTTTTAAATCGGGTTTGAAAACAAAATGGTCAACCCACCGACCCGTGACCCGGCGGGTCGCCAACCCGGCGGGTTGGCCTTTTACACGGGTCCGGGTCACCCTTCCCGGACCCTCGACCCGGCGGGTCGGACGTGTCGACCAGGCAGGTCTAACCCGTGGACATGCTTATCCAGTGGTGCCTACTACTGACAGAAGGGTGCTCGTGGCTATGGTGACTGCACAAGGACAAGGTAACCACAACTATACTCTCACACAAGGATTGTCTGACGAGAAGAAGGGCGAGTGACAGAGTCGGTTGGGGTTGTCGAGGTCTGTGTGCAGGAGAAGGCTGATGTGCCGAAGGTCGACTCCGGACGTAGGGTGACGACTGCGTTTGTTGTCTACTGGGAGGTCTAAGGGGGAGTAAGCCCACAGTCGGCTTGTCCTTGCTACCCATAGAAGCGAGGGAGGTATGGTTGCTTGTCTGGGAGCGGAATTGCTGTTCTTGCGGGTTTGTGACACGCTGCTTGCCACTGTTGGCGTCTGAAGATGTTAGGCTTTCGTGCAGATCCGGAGAGGGCATCCTGTTGCTGGGTTGTACGTCGCTAAGCTTTCTGCAAGGAGATGAGAAGGGAATCATAGTATAAGTTGTCGGCTAGGGTAGTGAGGGGAAGAAGAAGGGAGGCAGTGTAACGGCATGAATCTGGACGTGCTTTTGGAGGAGAGAGGATGCAGCATGATCCTAGGAGCAGTTACGGTAAGTGTGTCTTCTCTCCAACTCAACACCCACACCCGCTGGAGATGTTGGACTTCACTGCTGGGATGGCGTCCTCACTAGCTTTCTGACGGGCCTGAGGAGGCTTATGTGCAAGGCTGGCATCATTGGGTTGTTGCCCTCATGGGCTGGAAAGGAGTACAAGGCTGTAGCTCTATGGGAGTAAGGAGGTGGGCGGAAGCAAGGAGGGAAGGGATGCTAAAAATATATAAAAAAAATTATTGTCAACTAGCCTAGATGGCATTGTCATGGCCTCGTCATGGCCTCATCATGACCTCGTCATGGTCTTGTCATGACCTTGTTAAAAACTTGTCGAATGGTATAACTAGGGTTGCAAGATTTGGGTTTGGTGATATTCTTTTGTCATTTTATGTGAGTAAAAGGCTTACATAAAATGATAGAATTTGTGATGATACATATCTCTAGGTATCATGAAAAGGTCAACGGATTGAAATTTAGTTTGACTCGAAATCAAATAACGGAAAAAAATTTCCGGATATTACAGGCACAATGGCGTTGTTGTGGCGGAGAGGGCCGACTTCTTCATCTGAACCCTCTACGCATAGCTCGAGACGGTAAAGCACAAGCCAATGCCGCTTCTATCACCGCCACAGTAGGGAGAAATAGCGAGATTAGGAGCAAGTGTTCGATTTCTCTATCCCTTGTTGATTCTAATCTAGGGTTTGATTTCTCTACAGATTTAAGTCTCGTTTTTTCATTTCGATTCTTTCTTCAGTTTTCTCATTAAGGAAGAGGTTGCGAGGAAGTATTTTCAGCAATTGATCTCTGCTTCCGGATCCTGTCATGCTCGAGGCGTTTATCATCGCGATTTGAAGCCGGAGAATCTCTTGCTAGACGAGAATGGTGATTTGAAGGTAGTTAATTTCGGTATCAACGCAATTTCCGATAAAATCCGTCAAGGTGGCCTATATCATACCTTATGTGGCACGCCGACGTATATTGCACTGGAGGTGCTTGGGAGAAAGGGTTACAATGGGGTCAAGGTTGATATTTGCAGAAGGTATATAGTCTCGAATTCAGACACTAAAGAGGAGAAAATCCAAGGAAGCTCATTTGAAGAAGGTATGTAGTCTCTTGAAATTTTACAGTCCAGTATTATACTCACTTTACACTTTACACTGGTGAAATTAAGGGAATGAAATATAGAGAAATTAGATTTAAAATGTTATAGAACCTTCTGCCTTCCAAGTACCGGATATACTACGACATTTGGAGGTTGAACCTTCTGCCTTCTTATTATGATCCAATGTTACCACTTAGGGGTCTTAGTGAGGTAGCTTGGTGATTAATATGGTGATAAGTTCATAAACATTTGGTATACTATTGGGTGGATTAGGAGATGTTAAAGTTGTATAGGATATATGTGTGTTATATGTATTTCCGGCTTTGTGAAGATTGAGCTTGACGGCCCACTTAAAGTCCATCTCCTTGGATCCATTTTTGAAAGGTCAGGGAAGGGCTTGTATGGGTTGGTGATTACTTGAAGACTAAAGCTGGGTAAGGGTTTTTAAGCATGTTGAAAAGCACGTCGTTTGACCTTGGCTAAGCTTTGGCACTTAAGCAGTTTTGTCGAGCGCCTCGGAACCTTAGTTGCAGCTTGTGTGTTCGACTCATTAGAGAAAGAGAGAGAATGGAGAAAAAGGAAGAAGATGAGATTTTCCGAATCTTGCTCGAAGCAAGAAGGATCTGAAGAAGAAAAAGAAGAAGAAGGAGAAGAAAGAAAAGGAAGAGAGGTTGAGAGATCCGTAATCTCTAGAGTCTCTTCTCACCATCGCTACGTTGCCTTGCGAGAGGGATGAAGAACATTCTAAAATCTTCTTCGAGGTGCCTTTGAGGGGGATTTTCTTCATCCTTGCTTCTTGTATCCCTGTGTTCTTTCTTTTACAAATTTCGCTAGATCCGTTGTAGAGAGTGCTAGTGTCTCTTGTCCTGTGTTTTTTTAGCCTCTTTCTTAGAAACCTAGTGAAACCCGGGACCGGATCTCCCCTCTTGAGGTCCCGCAGATGTAGGGACATTTTTACAACCGAACTGCTTAATCAATTCTTATGTGAATGTTGTTTGACTCTATAGTCGGATTTACGACTAAAAATTATAGAAACCTTAGAATAAACTTTTACAAAAACAAAAAAGGCAATCAACCCTAATAGTGAGAAGAAAGTTAGTAAAACGAAAACCAAACCTAGTAAAAAGGTAAAAAGCAAAGTAAAAGCAGGTAACCCTTGCGAGGATGAGAATCCAGCATCCTTCCTCCAAGGAAAACACGTACGAGTAGACTGAGTAGTGCTGTTAAGGTGATATTCATTTTGATTAAGTATGAAAGGACTAACCTCCTTTAAAAATCAATAGTAGATAAGAGCACCATTATCGGAGGTCTTGTAATATATGTTAAAATTTGGGCTCAGAAACACAATTAACCGGGTCTTCCCAAGACCCGGATCTTGGCTTCAGGGGGGGGACACGTGTCTCCCCCCCATTGGCCGCTTAAAAGCGGCCATTAATTAAAAAAAACTGTAGCTTGCGCCACGTGTCGCGCTGTAATTGGCGCGAGACATGCAGCGACACGTGACACGCTATTATTGGCCACGGTTAATTGGGTTTTAATTTATTAAAAATCCATTTTCCGGCTTAAATATTTTAAAAAAAAATTATACCAATATTCATAATTTTTTATCTATCCATAGACACCCATTTTGAATATATTTAGAATAGTTTTAAAAAAAGTTTTTTTATGGTAAAATTTATAGGTATAAAAATATCAAAATACAAAATATATTAATAAATTTCGTTTTAAGGTATAAGAATTCTAATAATAAAAATTTATTCCTTATTTTTTCATATATGTGTTGGGTAATTTTTAATTGCAATTTTTTATCTCTTCGTTTCTTATTGTATTATTCATAGAGATAAATAATAGATTAACCTAAATTTCATTCTAAGTTATAAAAATATAATAAATAATAAAATTAACCCATATTCTTGTCTATATATAGTGAAGGTGTTGGATCATTTTGAAAAACCAAAACACATCTCTTCTTTCTACATCCATCATGGATAATCATCCAAATTCTCAAAACTTTAGTAAAATGTTTGGCTTTAATGATTTAACCCTAGATTCTGACTATAATTATTATAGTCACATACTCACTCAACCTTCCGAAATTCCTGCGTACAACACCCAATACCAGGGTAGTTTAGCTCCCTCTTCTGGTGGTGGTAATGGTGGTGGTGGTGGTAATGGTGGTGGTGGTGGTTATGGTGCTAGTAGTGGTGGTTATGGTGGTGGTGGTGGTGGTTATGGTGGTGGTGGTGGTGGTTTTGGTGCTAGTAGTGGTGGTTATGGTGGTGGTGGTGGTGGTTATGGTGCTAGTAGTGGTGTTGGTTATGGCGGAGGTGGTGGTGGTGGTGGTGGTGGTGGTGGTGGTTATGGTGGAGGTTATGGTGCTAATAGTGATAGCGTTGGTACTGATAGTGGTTATGGTGGTGGTTATGGTGGAGGTTATAGTGCTAATAGTGGTGGTGGTGGTGGTTTTGAAGCTCCTATTAGTGGTGGTGGTGGTAATCGTGGTGGTCGTGGTGGTAGTCTTCATGGAGGTGGTGGTGATAATGACAATGGTGGCGGTGGTGGCGGTGGTGTTGATGATGAGCGCGTTTATTGGACCCACGAAGATGATTGACTTCTCATCTCCAATTTTATAAATGTGAGTACTAATTCGATTGATGGCAATGGCCAAACTTCAGAGGCATTTTGGAGTCGAATTACTAACAACTACATGCAGTGGAGGAAGTCTCACCAAGTTCATCGAGACAAAAATAAAATGAAGTGTAGATGGCAAAAGCTTAACAACACGGTTGGTAAGTTTGTTGGTTGCCATGAAAAAGCTCTCAAATTAAAAGCTAGCGGCGAAGGAGATCAAGATGTAATGAATAAAGCACATGAAATTTATAGAGCTACATATGGGTGTAGTTTTGTAAATGAGCATGCATGGTATGTTCTTCGGAATGAAGAAAAATGGTGAGTTGATCATTTGAAAAAGATCAACCAAGAGAAGGAGGAAAGTGTTTCAAGCGGCAAAATATCAAGGGCTTCAATTGAAGATGCCGTGGGTTCTAACCCAACTCCTGAAACTCCAACAAGCATGCATGATCATCAACATTTTGATCATCCTGAAGGTATCAAAAAAGCCAAGAGAAAGGGGAAACATAAGGCATCAACAACGAGTAATGAACACGTTGAAGTGATGACGGAGAGAAAGGAAGAAGCATCACAACGTATGAGCGAGATACTGGAGTTTAAGAAATCGAAGGCGGCACAAAAGATAGAGATGCAAAAAGAATACGTGAGAGTTAAGAAGATAGAACTATTGATGAGCTTGATGGCAGATAAGGAATTGACTCCTGCAGGTATTGAATTGAAGGAAAGTTTGATGAAGGAACTCAAAATAATTTGAAGAAATTGCAATCATCAGAAGTTGTATCAATGTATTTTCTAATGATGTTAATGCTCTTATTTTATGTTTTATGTTGTTGTATCCTAATGTTTAGTGCTATATTACGTAAGATGTTTTTGTAATCAGTTCTCTTGATGTAAGATCATGTTGTTGCAATCAATGTATTTTCTACTTTGTGTCAGAAGTGTGGTCAAGATAAATGAAGCTACAGAGTGTTGCCATTTCATATCACGTCTTGACAGGGGATGGTTTAAAGAAGGGAATGGGCAAAGATAATGATAGGCCCGACAATGCATGCGAAGGTGGCAGAGATTGGACAAATATAAAGATAAGGTGACAGAGATTGGGCAAAGTTAATGCATGTGAAGCTACAGAGTGTTGTCATTTCATGTCACGTCTAGACAGGGCATGGGTTTAAAGAAAGGAATGGGCAAAGATAATGATGGGTCCGACAATGCATGTGAAGGTGGCAGAGATTGGGCAAAGATAAAGATAAGGTGACAGAGATTGGGCAAAGTTAATGCATGTGAAGCTACAAAGTGTTGTCATTTCATGTCACGTCTTGACAAGACATGGGTTTAAAGAAGGGAATGGGCAAATATAATGATGGGTCCGACAATGCATGTGAAGGTGGCAGAGAAAAGTTGTAGATATATTTAAATATACAACGGTCATATACAACGGTCATCTAAATAGTTTGATATATAAATATGATATGAGTATAGAGATTTCATTCAACTCTATCATTATCTATTTCAAACAAATAGCTATACAATGTCTAACTCTGATTCTGATCTATCATTCCCCAACCCATTCCTTAGTAGCAGTAGCTCTGATACAGATAATGAGCTCTTTGTTGCTTTCAAAGCGTGGCAACTTGCATGCCAAAGACTTGATGAGGCACGAGCAGAAAGCTCTAGAAGAAGAAGACGTCATCGAACACACATTGAAAGAGGAAGGGAGCAAGGGGAAGCACAATTACACAAAGATTATTTCTCTGAGGTCTCGACGTATACAGATGTAATCTTCCAACGTCGGTTCAGAATGCGCAAACATGTTTTCATGCGCATTGTTGAAAGCCTCGAGAATGGAGTGAAATTACTTTCAACAAAGGCCAGATGCGACTGGTAGACTTGGTATATCTGCATTACAAAAATCACCAGTGCGATACGGATATTGGCGTATGGAACAAATGTAGACGCTAGTGACGAATATCTCCGTCTTGTTGAGGGCACTGCTAGGAAGAGCTTAGATTATTTTGTTGATGGAGTCATATCCATCTTTGGTGATGAATATCTTCGTCAACCTACAGTGGAAGACTTGTAGCGTCTACTTGTGAAGGGGGAGGCTCGTGATTTTCCAGGGACGTTGGGTAGCATCGATTGCATGCATTGGGCTTGGAAAAATTGTCCAAATGCATGGAAAGGTCAATATGCACGTGGAGATCATGGATATCCAACGATTCTACTAGAGGTTGTGGCGTCTCATGTGTAACACCCCAAATTCTCGGAACTCGGGGAGCTACTGGTTAGGACCTCACAATGGGTCCCGACCTTGGTTTAACAACAACTTTACTAAGATCTTACAACAAGGCACAAATGTAATTAAAACAATTTCCAAAACATAATATTTTTAATGGTATGAAAGTACACATGTGACAGCCTTACAAACATACATAAAGATCTATAACATGCATGACGTATGGAAGACTTCCCCGTCCCCATCTAATGAGTACGTGGACCCGGCTGACCATCCGTTCCGGATCACTCTGCAACTGTCTATCTCTACAAATCTACAACACGGATAAACCGTTAGCTAACTATCCAAATATAAGCAAAAATGATAACAGCACAAACACAAGCAGAAACAAAATAAACAAACATCATGTTGGCACTCAACCGTTTATTATATATTATTTAAGTGATTCACATTATTCAATTTAAGTTGTGGCACGAGAATTATTATTAGTTCTCGCCTCCGTTCCTTATCCAACTGGTGTAGGTCTAGCTGACTTCCACTGGTAGCATCACTACAAACCACGTATGGACTAGTCCCGAAAGAAACCCCCAGCGCCCGCAAGCTATTGAGCAGAATGCCACCGCCCGTTACTCTTAGGCCAAAATATAGGTCGGTAATTATATATCACAACCTATCTCCATAAACATTTCAATCACACACCACCATCATCATTTATACTCATATTTAGAAGTCAGCTAAGTAAGCCCAAAGGACTTACCTGATATAAAGCTCGACTCTTTGTAACCCACTCGCTCTGTAAACTGTAGCAACTCAGTTGCCTGCCAAAGGCGATAGGTGCATTAGCACACTCTCACGTAGTTAGAAGTCTAAGACTTCTAAGATTGAATAATGTATTAAGACATATTTAGTTACAGTATTAATTTAGGTAAAATGACCATTTTACTCTTGGTCCCGAAATTCCCGAAATTCTAAAATTCATGTCTAAACTCCTATTTGAGGTTCTAAATTCATATTCTAACTCCTAAAGTTTCGTTTGGTTCCAAGCTAACATTTTTCCTATGTTTCTATTTTCCGGGAAATCGTAAAGGTCTAACTTCGATTCCAAATATAAAATTCGTAACCGCTTATAAAAATTCCGACTTAAATCCCTAGATTATCTATGATGTCCTATCTAACTTTAGGAGAAAGAATTTCTCCAAACTGTTCATTCAACAGTTTTATAAAAATTCCTAAAGTTGACTACTCCCTTTATAAATTCTAAACTTAGCCAAAATCTGAGTAGACTTTGAAAAATCATAACTCCTAAACCACTCACTGGATTTATCCCAAATTTTGATATGTTCTACTATAAAATCTTATCTATAATATATCCAAAATTTAGCTGCAAAGGAGGTCAAAATCCTATTTAAAACTATCTCCCAAAACCGAATTTCAGCACAACAGAAAAACTGCTTACGACTCAATCTTGGAAAAATCATAAATCCCAAACCACTCGCTGGATTCCTCTCAAATTTTAATATGTTCTACAACAATATTTCAACCACATCATATCCAAAATTCAAGCCCAACGGAGTTCAAAAGCCTATTCAAAACTATCTCACAACATTGCATCACATGCTGTTTTTATCAACACTCAGCATACTTATAAAAACTGCATGAGTCAACTTTGCAACATCATAATTCTAAAACCATAACTCCGATTCTTCCCAAATTTTAGTATGATCTACTATATACTACTGACTACAACATATCCAAAATTCAGCAACAAAGGAGGAGTATAACTTACTCAAACTTGACCCGAAGTTTACCAGTTTTTCACTTCCGAAAACTCAGAAAATGCAAGAATCTGTACAGCTTTCCTATAGTTGTTCTGAGTAGGTTTAAAGACAAAAATTCGTCCATGTTAGGCAAGGAAAGGTGGACTAAAGTATAGTGTAGCAAGGGGTACAAGCCTTACCCGATTCCGAGACTCGAATGTACCGAAAAGAAGGTACCAAGGCTGCTGCTGAGTAGGCGTTTTGCACAGAAGGGGAGCAGCCATGGTTCACTGATTGCTCGAGGTTGCAGACAGAGAAGAGCGAGGTGGTCCGGGGTGCTGCAACATTACAGTGTCCTAAGGTGAGTTGTTTCTGGGCGACCGAGCACAAGTGAAAGACGAGGTATAGGAGAGTTCTTACCGATCGTTCATCATCTGTCCTATTCTCGCTGGAGGTGTGCAGTGGCTGAGCGTCAAGTGCAGAGGGCTGAGTGCAGAACGTTGGCCAGTAGTTGTGTCCGGGTGTGCAGGCTGGTGGCGTCGATGGTTGGCTGAGCGACCCGGTGCAGGTGGTGTTCGCGAGAGGGCAGGATGGGAGGCGCCTTTGCTAGGCTACTGCAGTCGACCGACTGGGAGGAAGATCGATTCCTGGCTGCACTCTCCTTGGCGGACGAAGGGACGATCGAGAGTTGCGGTCTACTGTTGGAATGCGGAGAGGAAGGCTTCACCGGCGATGGTCCAAGGTAGAAGAGCGGGTGGCGGCATGGAGGTTGCCGGCTTGGCGTGGAGGAAGGAAAGCGCTGGTAGCGTAACAGCGAGAGAGAAGAGAGATGCCATTAGGTTTACGTGAGAGAGGGAGAGGAGAGAGAGCATGGGCTGGCTGTACAGCTCCTTATCGGGCCCGGATGGTAGGGTTTCAAAGGCCCAAAATACTCAACTTCGTAATGGTCCGGAAGACACGCCGCTGATGGGCCCGGATGGGTCCATTTTAAAGAATAAAGAAGGTAGATTGTCTTGTGTATTTTATGTGAGTACGGTTCTCACATAAAATGATAAAACAATCAAAGGATAAGAAACGGTATCACCTAGGATATAGTAAGGTCCTCACATAAAATGATACAATGTGTTAATTATAAAACTATGGATTATGTAAGAAGAATGAAGTCTCACATAAAATTATAGAACTTGATAAAAGCATTTTATGTGCTTAACTCTTCACATAATATGACAGGTTTATGATGACTCGGGATTTACCGGAAATTAAATTTCCGGGTATTACATCAGTACCCCCTTAAAATCAGTTTCAACCCGAAACTTAAAAGCTAACGACATATAGTCGGAGTTGCTACAAAACAAATAAAGGGCCGGAAAGGGTCACAATCGATCTTGTTCTGATTTGTTCCTAAGATAGCCGGAAATAAAATTTCCGGGTATTAAATCAATCCCCCCTTAAAATAAGTTTCGCCCCGAAACTTAATATACGTCAATCGTAAGGTCGGTCTTCAAGGAACAAATAAAGGTACAACCTAGTGTACCTAATTACTACATCATAAGTCTTGTCGTTTCTATATCTAAGTATCCCGCACATCAAAGGTTACCAATAAAATACACATCACTGACAAAACACTCAAGCATGAAACAAACAAGTAGTCACACAATATCACACCGATACAGGGCCAAGTATTAACTCATCGGTCCTAAGGTCGCAACTATCTTCGTATAGATCTTTAAAAGGTTACGTCTCATATTGTCCACAAGATCTCTGGTATCCTCGTCGGCTTTTCATAAAACCACTGACTCAAAAGTCTTTTCATGTAATTACCTCAAAAGCGCATGCTACCACGTTCTAGAGTGTGTACTGGGTTTCTCACCGGTATCATCTGGCTCAACTGTCCGATCTTCCAATCTGATGACCTAACTCGTGTTTGGTAGGTATCTCCTCCAATTGAATTAGTCTAGAACTAGGGTCACACTTTCCGATGGAATGAGGAAAACTAATCCATTAATCACTCCTAAACCGCTTTTCAAAATCTCACATGGTTGTCTTACAGAACTCACCTCCAAATTCTTTGATGACCTTCCTGCGGCAATTTATTTCAATTCCTTTCCTTCTGATCTTCAAAAAATGTTTCGAGTATCCGATCTAGGATATCCCCCTTATACATCTCCCGACACTTTACTAAGTGCTTAAGGCTAGTTGTATCACAACTCACTTGGTCTTGTCTCCTAATATGACTCAGTCATATGATTTCTCCATTAAAGAATCATCATCTGCTCATTTTTGGTCTTAAACTTGATATAACATAACAATCAAAATCCGGTGGTCAATATTTGTGTTCTATCGACATCATCATATTATTTTATAGATCTCTAGCTCACCTCAAACTTCTTACGCAGTATCCAGGATCTTACGTGACATAGAATGTGCCCGCAATGATAACACTAGACACAAGGTGATCTCACATCATCATCGCTTGTTGATAACTACTCAATAATTGTTAGCATACCATCAGCAGTGCACTCTTTTATCCACCATGGTTACCAGCCCGATAGTATCCCTCTGACTCAAAACGCAACTCGGATCCGTTCCAATATCACATTACACGTAAATCTGCTCCGAGATTATGCTTTCTTTAATCACGGTTACTGGGTTGTAAGTATACCCCTGCCGCTTATTTCCTTACATGTCTTTCGACTCACTTTAAGTTTCCTAGTGAAGACCATGCACAATACTTTTATTATGTCGTCAATTCTTTTCTCAATCCATCGGAAAGACGACTCTATAATACTCCATTCGGTATTAAATTGCCACACTACTTATCTGTCGACATGTGACAAGTCGTCTTGTTTCACTTGGGTCCATAAATGGTACCACTCTTTCTCTATAACCTCTATATGCACATACTTTCTCGTCTATCTAGTTGGTGATACAGTTCCTCGACAAAATTCTTGTCACTCCACGTAGCCTATTTCACGTTCCTTCTAAACGAAACATATTTCATAAATTATCATCGTCTTAAACTCGACACGTCATTTTCAGTACTCCAGAGTTTCTTGTTCTGTGGGTTAGGACTCATCACGCTTTTGCTGCGCTACTTTGATAATTATAAGAACATTTTCTATGTGTCCACAATGATTGACTCTAGAACTCTCCCTCTCTATTACATCATAAGTCCTATCCGGGTGAAATACCAAGTACCTTCCTTACTTGCCTTAAGGGACTAAGATAACGGTTGGAAGACGACCTCTTCCGTTTACTTTTGGAATTCTTCTAACACGGATCCAAATTTCCTGACTCGACTGAAGTTTGATCTTAACCAACCGAGAAGTAACCTCTAACACGATTCTCTCTATACCTTTAGTTGTCTAAGTAGATTTTCGTTGTCTACTTGAGGAACTCCTCCAAAGCATCGGTATAGTTAATTCAATAATCCTCAATCACATATATCTCTTCTTAACTGTACATAGTTCGTCAATCCCCAAACAACTCTTGCACGTCCTCAGTTGATGTCGGTCAGTCAATAGTTGACTTATCTCCATTTCCGGGACTTACTTTTCTCATACCTCTTTTTGCCGTTGAATTTTCTGGCGGGCACTACTTACTCGAGTTCATCAATTTATACTCCTTTAGCTCATTCTACATTACAAACTTCCAGTTCCCCCGTGAACTAACTCCATTTCTCGAGTCTAAATGTGTCGTCCATCTGACATCAATGGTCTTTTCTAGTTCTTCCAATATAGCTTGTAATCAAGTCTACAAAACTCTCATGACCTTAACTTCCTTCCACTTGCGGTTTATCTAGTTGGGAATGCTACACACACTCTGTCTTGATTGACATAGAACCTTATCAAAATCATATACTCCTTACTCCTCTAGTTCTTCTTTTATAATCCATCTGTACTAACTGTGATATGCACCCTTTTCCTAGCCAGTAGGCAGTAAATTCTTCACACGCTTCCCTTGGTCTTCAATGACATAAAGGGGGTCCTTTCTGACTGTCTAGTCTTTCTTCTTAAGTTCTTAATTAGGGATCCTTGCTCAAACTCACTCCATGTTATTATTAAGGTGCTAGCACGCGGATCGATTTAGCTTCACATTTGTCGTTGTTGATCTCTTGAAGGGTCCTCTAGACGTCTATAAAATTCTTTCATCATTCTATAGTTATCCTCCTTATCTGATAACCAGTACCACTGGTTGACCCGCACGTGTTATGTCTCAATTATTACTGACTGGTATGTAGTTGACCTTCCATAAGATCACAGACTTATTGTTCTTCTATCTCTTTTGAAGTTTGATAGACTTGGTCAAAATCTATCTCCTCTAGTTTCTTTGTTAATACTCTTTTAGTTTCTTCCACAGTCTGCACTTCTCTTGTTCTCTTATGAGGTCACTATACTCTTCAGAGTCTACTCCTAGCATTCATCTGTCGCCAATGAGTTCATTAAGTCTTCCACATTAGCTTGTAAGCGTGTCTTCGCGATTCTCCTTACTTTAGTCATCATCTGTTTGCGGTTCTCTGGTATGAACCGTTAGTGTTGGTAACTTAAATCTCTTTGTAAATGAGAAATTATTGCGGACCCTTGAGTCCACCAAATCACTTTTCCACATTCTTCCCCTTGTTTAGTTTTGTCTTGATCATGTCGCCTTTATAAAAATTCGTTGTCTCAATTTTAGACTTCTAGTTTCTTGGATACTTATGTCGGACTTTCATTCAAAACTCTCATATCCTTGAAGGACTCCACATGCTTCCATGGTTACAGGATTTATTTCTCGTCATCAAACTCACTCTTTATCTTTGTACCTTTTAACTTCTCACAACTGGGTCGACACTCTATCTTCTTTGTACTCTCATGTCCATGCTTGCTTATGGCGGCGTCCGTCTTGATAGTCACGTCCTTTACACCGAAATTCTTGGTTGTACTCCGTTCTATATGATTCTTGTTTCTCCATTTTTATCTCCATTCTACGCTCTCGTCGTCTCTTGCATGGTTCTTCTAATTCATCTCTCGACTTCATACGACAAAGCCCCTTGCATGATTCTCAATTTCTTCTATCTAAGCTGACTCGGGAACTTCTTTCTCATCCGGTTGTACTGGCGGTAAAAATTTTTTAAACATCTTTACTGCTTTGCCCACCCGTCCTTCGGATGATTTATAAGTCACCAGGACGTCCATCAGAGTATCATACTAAATCTTGGTCTGAATCCCTTATCTCGTGTGGAAAACTCTTCAAACTCGTTACCGATTTATCATGAGGCGCTAATCGCTTCATGATATCACAACTAAAGAATACAAGATATCCTTTAGGATACTAGCATACTACACACACACCGATATATAATTTACACTAAAACCTATCGATATAAGTCTATATACTAACTCACCTATCGTTCCAAGCTGTAGAGATCCACGGAGAACGATGGTGGTCCGACGTACTACTAACCCAACAACCCGACTATACACGTGTGTAAAAACAGAAATCCGTTTTGAAAATCTTAGACCCCTTTCGGGTTCTAGTTATTTTATACATTCGGTCTTTCAGAAGATTTCAAGTGCCATTGTTGCCAACCCAGAGCTCTGATACCATGTTGTAACACCCCAAATTCTCGGAACTCGGGGAGCTACTGGTTAGGACCTCACAATGGGTCCCGACCTTGGTTTAACAACAACTTTACTAAGATCTTACAACAAGGCACAAATGTAATTAAAACAATTTCCAAAACATAATATTTTTAAGGGTATGAAAGTACACATGTGACAGCCTTACAAACATACATAAAGATCTATAACATGCATGACGTATGGAAGACTTCCCCGTCCCCATCTAATGAGTACGTGGACCCGGCTGACCATCCGTTCCGGATCACTCTACAACTGTCTATCTCTACAAATCTACAACACGGATAAACCGTTAGCTAACTATCCAAATATAAGCAAAAATGATAACAGCACAAACACAAGCAGAAACAAAATAAACAAACATCATGTTGGCACTCAACCGTTTATTATCTATTATTTAAGTGATTCACATTATTCAATTTAAGTTGTGGCACGAGAATTATTATTAGTTCTCGCCTCCGTTCCTTATCCAACTGGTGTAGGTCTAGCTGACTTCCACTGGTAGCATCACTACAAACCACGTATGGACTAGTCCCGAAAGAAACCCCCAGCGCCCGCAAGCTATTGAGCAGAATGCCACCGCCCGTTACTCTTAGGCCAAAATATAGGTCGGTAATTATATATCACAACCTATCTCCATAAACATTTCAATCACACACCACCATCATCATTTATACTCATATTTAGAAGTCAGCTAAGTAAGTCCAAAGGACTTACCTGATATAAAGCTCGACTCTTTGTAACCCACTCGCTCTGTAAACTGTAGCAACTCAGTTGCCTGCCAAAGGCGATAGGTGCATTAGCACACTCTCACGTAGTTAGAAGTCTAAGACTTCTAAGATTGAATAATGTATTAAGACATATCTAGTTACAGTATTAATTTAGGTAAAATGACCATTTTACTCTTGGTCCCGAAATTCCCGAAATTCTAAAATTCATGTCTAAACTCCTATTTGAGGTTCTAAATTCATATTCTAACTCCTAAAGTTTCGTTTGGTTCCAAGCTAACATTTTTCCTATGTTTCTATTTTCCGGGAAATCGTAAAGGTCTAACTTCGATTCCAAATATAAAATTCGTAACCGCTTATAAAAATTCCGACTTAAATCCCTAGATTATCTATGATGTCCTATCTAACTTTAGGAGAAAGAATTTCTCCAAACTGTTCATTCAACAGTTTTATAAAAATTCCTAAAGTTGACTACTCCCTTTATAAATTCTAAACTTAGCCAAAATCTGAGTAGACTTTGAAAAATCATAACTCCTAAACCACTCACTGGATTTATCCCAAATTTTGATATGTTCTACTATAAAATCTTATCTATAATATATCCAAAATTTAGCTGCAAAGGAGATCAAAATCCTATTTAAAACTATCTCCCAAAACCGAATTTCAGCACAACAGAAAAACTGCTTACGACTCAATCTTGGAAAAATCATAAATCCCAAACCACTCGCTGGATTCCTCTCAAATTTTAATATGTTCTACAACAATATTTCAACCACATCATATCCAAAATTCAAGCCCAACGGAGTTCAAAAGCCTATTCAAAACTATCTCACAACATTGCATCACATGCTGTTTTTATCAACACTCAGCATACTTATAAAAACTGCATGAGTCAACTTTGCAACATCATAATTCTAAAACCATAACTCCGATTCTTCCCAAATTTTAGTATGATCTACTATATACTACTGACTACAACATATCCAAAATTCAGCAACAAAGGAGGAGTATAACTTACTCAAACTTGACCCGAAGTTTACCAGTTTTTCACTTCCGAAAACTCAGAAAATGCAAGAATCTGTACAGCTTTCCTATAGTTGTTCTGAGTAGGTTTAAAGACAAAAATTCGTCCATGTTAGGCAAGGAAAGGTGGACTAAAGTATAGTGTAGCAAGGGGTACAAGCCTTACCCGATTCCGAGACTCGAATGTACCGAAAAGAAGGTACCAAGGCTGCTGCTGAGTAGGCGTTTTGCACAGAAGGGGAGCAGCCATGGTTCACTGATTGCTCGAGGCTGCAGACAGAGAAGAGCGAGGTGGTCCGGGGTGCTGCAACATTACAGTGTCCTAAGGTGAGTTGTTTCTGGGCGACCGAGCACAAGTGAAAGACGAGGTATAGGAGAGTTCTTACCGATCGTTCATCATCTGTCCTATTCTCGCTGGAGGTGTGCAGTGGCTGAGCGTCAAGTGCAGAGGGCTGAGTGCAGAACGTTGGCCAGTAGTTGTGTCCGGGTGTGCAGGCTGTTGGCGTCGATGGTTGGCTGAGCGACCCGGTGCAGGTGGTGTTCGCGAGAGGGCAGGATGGGAGGCGCCTTTGCTAGGCTACTGCAGTCGACCGACTGGGAGGAAGATCGATTCCTGGCTGCACTCTCCTTGGCGGACGAAGGGACGATCGAGAGTTGCGGTCTACTGTTGGAATGCGGAGAGGAAGGCTTCACCGGCGATGGTCCAAGGTAGAAGAGCGGGTGGCGGCATGGAGGTTGCCGGCTTGGCGTGGAGGAAGGAAAGCGCCGGTAGCGTAACAGCGAGAGAGAAGAGAGATGCCATTAGGTTTACGTGAGAGAGGGAGAGGAGAGAGAGCATGGGCTGGCTGTACAGCTCCTTATCGGGCCCGGATGGTAGGGTTTCAAAGGCCCAAAATACTCAACTTCGTAATGGTCCGGAAGACACGCCGCTGATGGGCCCGGATGGGTCCATTTTAAAGAATAAAGAAGGTAGATTGTCTTGTGTATTTTATGTGAGTACGGTTCTCACATAAAATGATAAAACAATCAAAGGATAAGAAGCGGTATCACCTAGGATATAGTAAGGTCCTCACATAAAATGATACAATGTGTTAATTATAAAACTATGGATTATGTAAGAAGAATGAAGTCTCACATAAAATTATAGAACTTGATAAAAGCATTTTATGTGCTTAACTCTTCACATAATATGACAGGTTTATGATGACTCGGGATTTACCGGAAATTAAATTTCCGGGTATTACATCAGTACCCCCTTAAAATCAGTTTCAACCCGAAACTTAAAAGTTAACGACATATAGTCGGAGTTGCTACAAAACAAATAAAGGGCCGGAAAGGGTCACAATCGATCTTGTTCTGATTTGTTCCTAAGATAGCCGGAAATAAAATTTCCGGGTATTACAGTCTCATGACCTATGGTTTTGGCATGCATTTTTTGGTGTCCCAGGTACGTGTAACGATATTAACGTGCTTGATCGTTCTCCTGTTTTTGATGAAGTTTTACATGGTAGGGCACCATATATCAATTTCATGGTTAATAGTCATCAATACAACAAGGGATATTATCTTACCGATGATATTTACCCACCTTGGGCCTCATTTGTGCAATCTGTTTGACACCTACAAAGCCCTAAAGCTAAACTATTTGCTCAAGTTCAAGAGGGAGCTCGCAAAGATGTAGAAAGGGCGTTTGGAGTCTTACAATCTCGATTTGCAATCATTCGAAACCCAGCACTTTCATGGGATTTGATTAAGATTGGGAAAATTATGCGAACGTGCATTATCTTGCATAATATGATTGCAGAAGATGAACGAGATGAATATGAAGGTGAGCTCCCGGAGTATGATCAAGAAGGAGTTGCAGGCTCGGTAAATCATTCGGATTACACGACAACAAGACCGATTAATATGCGCGACTACCTCCAAAACACAATTCAAGTGCGAGACAGAATTACACATCAACAACTTCAGAATGATTTAATGGAGAATATTTGGCAAAAAATTTTTTGCTGTCTCATTTTCTAACAACTACGTATAAACTGATGATATAAACTAAAGTATAGTCTAAATAATATTTTGTTATTTTACTAATACACCCGATTTTTTTTTTCTGAACATATGTCATTTGAATGTATCTCAAAAATATATCTTTTAAAATTTGAAATTGAACGACATCTATTTTTACGAAATAATTTATCGGAATATATTCATACGAAAACAAGATTCTTATCTATACGTACCCATAGTCTCATTATTTTAAATTAAATACTCATTATTTTCGTCCAAATTTTATTATAAATGTTGAAATTACCTTCTTCATTCCATCTAATGTATGTTCATATCTACCCATAGTCTCATTATAATTGCCATCGAAAATTTTAATTCCGTAATTTGATAAATATTAATCAGTAAATTAAAAAATCGAAAAACAACTTAAAATAAGGTATAACAAAACAAATGAAAATTTTCAAAAATAATCACCATATCTAAACTGACGTGAGATTTATTCTAAAAAAAATAATTACTAATTTTATAAATTTTTAATTATTAATTCTAATTTTGATGAAATTAAAACCTATAATTCCGATCTTGTCTCAAAGGAATCTTCTCAATTTTGGTGAAATTAGTAATTAAAAATTAAAATCTATAAATTTTTAATTACTAATTTTATAAATTTTTATAAAATTTTAATTGGCGTGTCATGAGTTAAAAAAGCACCTACAAATACAAGTATTTTTAAAGTTTCTTTCCAATTTACAGATTGTAAAATATTTGGTGGTGTCATACACTCATACATATAATAATATCGATCATATATAACTTTTAGTGTGTTTATTCGGGCTTCAAATTAGTTTTTGAGTTTTTAATAATTACATTAATTATAATCCGAAATTATGTTTTTATATTTTCGGTACATTATAAAAAACCGATAATGTAATACATTTTTGAGTTTTTAATCCTTCAACATAAAATAAATACATTTACAAGATATGTTTACCAACTTCGTCTTCACGCGATTATATAACTAATTAAAACTCAATCACGCAAAAGGTGCGGGTAATGCACTAGTTTCGGTTAAATTCAACATTTGAGGATTCAAATACATCATTCACATTTACGAATGTGCTTTCGAGCGTTATAGTTGAAAAGAAAAAGAAAAATTAGTGTGGATCGCACACTTGATTAAAGATATGTTAAGGTTGGGCTTTGTCTAAAATTAATTGAAATTTTAAATAAATTTACAATTTACCGGAAATTTATATTGTGACTTTCGTGTGCTACGGATTTTTATTATGTGTTTTTATTTAAAAAACTATGTAAACTAATTGTTTAGTTTTTAAATAACTTTTTATATACATTTTTATAAATTCTTGTATTATCTTTTACTTTTGTTTATTTTATCGTCATCTAACACACTTTACATTTATAATATTTTAAATATTTTTATTTTATAATTAGATACATAACATTATGTAATTATTAAACTACTAATTATTCTATGCATATTTTATTACACATATATGGTCAGATTAAACAATTCATGATTTAACGTATTTAAATGGTAAGCATGAATTTTATTCTATGCATAATTATTAAACTACTAATTATTCTATGCATATTGAAAGTCCTCAACCGGCATTTGTTGTCATGGTCTTGTCGGATGGGTCCAGATGGACATGATCGAATGCCATCGTTCAGGGTTGTCACAGATGGGCCGCATGGTTGTCAAAACTGACATATGTTGTAAAGGACATGCCGGAATGTTGTCAAAGTCTCAGCGCCTGGGTTGAGTGCTCCTCAAGTTGTCAGGTATGGGCCAAATTGCCCATGATTGCCACTCCGCCTCAGGATTGCTGAGTATGGGTCAGCGCACCTCACAACTTGTCACTCTTGGGCCCTAATGGGCATGTATGCCGCCCCACTCCGGTTCGCGCCTATGAAGCCGGAGGGGCTGAGTAGCCTCTTTTATGAGTTTCTTTTTGTTTTTTTGGTTTGTAAGTGCAATGTCTCCGGACCGTGCACGTTCATAATTTTTTCCCTCGTTTGCTTTGAACGTTTGTTTATGCAGAACATCTCTTTGGAGGGATAGGCATATTTTTCTCACACTTATGAATTTACCAGCATATTGTAGAATGACAAGAACCGTAAATATATAAAAGCTTCAAATTAGAAGAAGAATAGAAAACTAACGAGACATTAAAGGACCATATAGAGCAAGAAGACAAATCTCAATTTAAAGCACAATATTCTTAAAAATGCCTAATCAGATTATCAATAGAATCCCAAATATAATAGTTGAAGATCTTAGCTCAACAAATAAAATCTAATCCAAAGAGCACCCGGTAAAGTCTAATAACCTAATTTTGATTTCTCTGTATTATAACCTCAACCTAAGCAAATAACATATCGAAACAATAATAAGATAAATATTTAAGTGCTCAGAGTACTTATGAATGAAAACCTCAGATTTGTAGTTTCACAAGCAATCCGGTGAGCGATATGTTCCCGAATCTATCTTTAACTTTGTGTCATGTTCCACAATATTGCCATTTCCGGGCAAGAGCCCAAACCTATATAGTGGAAGTCAGCTTCGAGCTTTACGTAAAGATAAGTTTTCAAGAACAAGAGCCCAAACCTATATAGGGATATGGGTAGTAGTCAGATGTTATGAATATAGACCGCCAAACTTGAAGAATTTAGGGTACGATCGAGTAATCAACATGTTCTCTCCAACAAAGAGACTAACAATCCAAACCATGGCCAATAAAACAGGTCATGCATGGCCAAGGCAATAGGAGTAAAATGTATCGCACCTTTGCTAGTGCAAATGAGATAGACAACACGACCGTCAAGATATAGTTGCCCCATACTACAATGACGAAGAGCCCAGAAAAAACAAGGACGTCAAAGAAAATAAACAAGGAGGTCAAATGGCATAGGACTATCCATTAGTTTACTGTACACGGTGGATATATGTCTCGATTCCATCGTATATCTATTTGTTGATATAATTAGATTACAAAATGGTACAATTTTCACTATTTTTAAGCTCTCTATATATATACATGGAATACTTTACTGCAAAACTTTGTTATATTACTTTTAGGTGCCGTTTAGGAAGCAGCTAAAGCAAGTTTATGGAAGCTTCTTTCACCTTTCATCGGTTTTTCATCGGTTCTCCATGGCAAGCTTATGGGAGCTGATAAAAAATTAGATTCTGAAAATACCCTTGCATTTATTATTTTTGTTGCTTGTAATTTCTCTAGTCACACTCACCTCTCCTCTTCGTCGATAGACAAGTATTTCTTCTTCTTCTTCTTCTTCTTCTTCTTCTTCGAATTTCGTCGATTCTATATAACTAAAACCGAATAACCATTGTTTTATTTTTCTGCTAACATTAAATCTCGCCCTGCCCTTTGTTGATTCTCTATATAACCCTAAATGTCGCCTTTTTGATAAATTGAACATTATACAACCAAGCGCAACTTCAATCAGCTTCAATGTAGGTAAAAATCTCACCCTGCCCTTTTTCGATTTTACTTAAAACTTTCCCTTCTTAGGGTTTAGCCAAAATTTCTACCTTTGTTGGCTGTAACACCCCAAGTTCTGGGAACTCGAAGCGTTATGGGCTAGGATCTCACAATGGGTCCGACCCTCAAAGTAGCAAAGACAAACGGATCTTACAACAAGGCACAAATAAATAAAAACCAAAAATGAATATAAAACCAAAGGTATCTCAAAACTAAAACCAGAGTCAAGACTTGCAGCCGAGTTCAAAACAACAAAAGGGAAACAACAGAACTATAAAACCCGATCCCGTCCTATAATGTACGAAAACCCCGGCTGATCACACCATCAAGATCTCTCAACAGTACTTATATCCTGCAAAGCATCTACAACATCGAGTATAAACCGATAGCTAGCATTCTAGATATCAAAAAGAACGTAAAGGCACAAACACCCATAAGGAAAAGAATATATATAAGCATGCTCGCACTTAACCGGTTATTATCTTTCATTAAGTCATCCATGCTTATTCAACTCATGTTGTTACACGAGAATCACCGCGATATCGCCTCTGTCCTCTTTCACCAACAAGAATAGAGCGGACACGTCCCTCCATCACATGCTGGACTAGTCGCAAGATTACCTCTTAGTTTCCCCATTTTGAACTGAGCAAGTAGTAGCAACCCGGTTATAATGCACTTGGGCAAATTATGTTAACAAAGGTGAATCATATTTCCAGTTATCCGTTATAACAAAACAATAACGCAAACAAGCCAAAACACTCAAACTGAAACCCGGAATGAAGCTAAGTAAGCCCAAGGGACTTACCTCACTAAAGAATCCTAAGCAAGGCCAACAACAACACAGATTCCCGCAGGAATGAAGGACAAAGAGCCTGTGCAAACAAGGCATAAAGATCAGGAAATAAACGATGCTAGAAGTCTATCACTTCTAGTCTCCAAGACCTATAAGAGATCAAAACCCCAAGCTACGGTCTCATCCCTAGTCTTACAGGACAACAAGGTTCAACAAGGACCAACAAAACCATAGGAAGGAACGAAGAACGAAGAACGAAGAAAGGAACACAGCTCACCGAAAGAGGGTTCACTACAGAGGAAACCCGCAGGGTCGGCGACTCCAGGTACAGGGGCAGCGGCGGTACAGAACTCTAGTCAACTCCTTGACTGTAGGGAAATCAACCAAGGTCAAGCTTTACTTCTTCTACTCTTCACACACAACAACCTCAACTCTAGGAGCTTGAGGACAACCATACATCAGCCAAGGAACGCCTTGAAGGATCAAAGCTTCCACCTTGATCCTTGAGAGGAAAAACAAAAAGAAAGAACGAAAGAGGGGGGAAATTGGAGGAAAACATGATGCAAAAAGACTAAGAACGTGTAGAAGAACACAAGGAAGGATACATACACGCCCAACAAGGGTACAAGGCTGCAACACTCAAGGTTGAAGAAAACGTGAGAAAAACGGCGATGGGAGAGAAGAGAAGGAACAAATAGAGAAGGCGTCACTACAAAAAAAAAAAAACAAAAAATTTATTGCGACGGTAAAAAACCAATTCGCGACGGCGAACACCAATTCGCGACGGCGTTGCGTCGGCAAAGACGCTGACGCGAAGATGTCCGACGCAAATACCTTTAGCGACAGTTAGTTACCGTCGCCGTTTAGTTTACGACGGCGGTGCGTCGCACAAACCGTCGCAAAAAAGGGGTTCCGTCGGCACCAAATTTAATGTTCGCGACTGTATATGCCGTCGCCAAAATCGATGACGTGTAATTTTTCAAATGTTTGTGACGGAAAGGGTCGTCACAAAAGCCGTCGCAAAAAAATATATGACGAACCGAAATAAACTTGTGACGGCTATCTCCCGTCGCAAATAGTATAACCGCTGCATTATTTAAAACCTGTGATGGTACGTTGCTAACGCAAATGTTACACCTGAATCGCATAATTGTGATGATTTGGAGCCGTCACAATCCTAAAGTTTACTTTCATGCTATTTTAATATGCAATAATTTCACATTAATGAAAGAGTAATCAAATAATAGAAGTTCAATATAGCATATTCGACATTAAAAGCACAATATAACATATTACATTAGTTTAAGTCATTGTGAACAATCCACCAAAAAAAAAAGTCATTATGAACAACACAAAATGAAACATACTTAAACGTTTTCATTTGGATTTTCTTCTTGAGAGACTTCTTCAACAGCGGACTCTCTTTGACCTTCTCTAATAGACTCATTTTGATGAACACTTGTTCTACCCTACAAAACCAAAATTCTCTACATTAACATCAAAATATGATATTCAAGCATTTGCCAATAACAATATTAACAACACTACACATTAATATCATTATCACTAAACCAAGTACCAAGTACCAGCTATCCACAAGTAATAAAACTTATGCTAATTAAACACATGTGTTATCCCCTTTGATTTAGCATGTGCAACAAAAAAAAATGAATTTGTAAGTTTTTTTGGAATGTGGGTGGGGGAAGAATAAAATTCTATATGCTATTTAAGCTAGTGATACCTTTCAGAGAATGATTTCCATTAAGTCCCCAAAACCTATATGCAAGAAATTGTTAGGCACATGGGGTTAGAGTGACCTGGAAAGGTCTAGAACTTAGTTGTTTATGACTCTACAAGTATTTGCCTCAGGTCACCTACTGTTACATTGGGTCTTAGTCATTGTTATTCAAAGAATATGTTGCCTTGTTGCCAGTTCGAAGCATTAGGCTCATCTAGTGGCCAGTGGAAAAGTTTTGACCGGAAAAATTCTTCTAAATCTCCTTCGTTTTCCCTAAGTTTCTGTCTTTGTTTGAACCAATCTTGAGTATTGAGTGTTTAGATGTTGATCCAAATTTCCAAGTCTATCAGAATCATAGCATTTTAATAGAAATTGTGCCTAAGGCTATCAAGCACCATCATCTATATGACTTCTAGAAGGAAATTATGTGCCACTGCAGACCAAAAATAATCGAATCTTGTGGCACTGTCAGAAAACTAACAGGACAGGGAATCGACACACCGTGTCGTGGCTTTTTTGTGGAGATATCTCCAATTTCTTTCCTTTTTCTAAGAATCTGTTCACGCATTCGTGCATTGAAGCTTGTCTCATTATCATCGTCGTCATCCTCACTATCATTGTGTTTATGGTCAACAGGAAGATCAACTGTGGAGTCCTGTAACCGTCCCTTCTTCGCTGTCAGGGTTTCTCTTATCGATAACTTCATGTCCCTTGCATGTTGTGCTTTCTCAGAGTTCTGACACCAAAGTTGGTTGAAATTAATTATATAAATCGACTTGGAATGCATAAAAACAAAAGTTACGCTGAATCATTATTTTGTCAGCAGTATTTATAACCCTAAAGTGAATCTCATAGACATGCATTTCATAAAAATAAGAAACAATAAAAAGAATTGCTAAGCATGAGAAAGAAAAATTAAGAATGAAATGAAATGTTGGCTTTGCATCCTATACAAGTACAGTAACATACAAAAGCTACCATAACCATCTCTGTCGGGAGAAACGAGTAGAATTGAACCCAAGACAAGCACACACATAAGGAATGAACCCATGGCTACTAGAACAACCTTGTAAGAGAAAGAAATCCCTTTTAGGAGTAACAACTTTTACCTATTTAAGGAAGTATTTAGGATGCGTGATACTAGAGGTTGGGGTTAATATAAGCCAACTCAAACTATCACCACCAGCAAACTTATAAAATCAACATCAGAACCCTAGACAACTCAGATTATGCATCATAACAAGCACTAAGAAATTAAAGAGGCTTTGTCCAGGAAGAATCATATATTCCCTTTCCATTTGTGATCAAGTAATTGTGATTTATTATATGAACATTTGCTAATTATAATAATAATAATCAGTAAACCAGTACAAAACATTCAAAGATGAAATATCCAGGTACGGCTACCCTCGGATGGAAAATCCTAGTTTACCTTATAAATTTACCAAAAATCCTCTCTTATCAGGTGAAACGATGTATCATATGTATATAGTACACAAGTATTATATGTATTCCGTATTCGGAACCAATAGAAAAGAAATAAGAAAAACAGAGAATTGTAGTACATCACACTTGTAAACTTGGAAAAGAAAAGAGTGGGGGACCTTCTTTTACATTATCTGCCAATTCATCAAAGTCTCTCCGGTTTGCTGAAGGAAAAATCATTGTTTTCACATCACTCCTCCTTGCTGCTATAGTTTTCTCCTTAACCTGATTACAGAGAAAAATTACATTAGTGAATGCATGATCTTGGGCAGTGCACAATTTCAAGTACAGAAACAGTTTTTCTAACCTATGCCCTCATAAATGTGATAAAAAGAAACCAACTTGTACAAAATTTTATAGCATATATATTCACTTACCCCACCGATTGGAAGTATCTTCCCCGTGAGTGTTACTTCACCAGTCATTGTATGAAATCACTAAAAAGGGTGAAAGTTCTAAAGTCAATTCTGTTAGGCTGTGACTTTGTGAGATTTGGGTGCTGATGTCACCACTAGTGACTTAAGTAGCTGATATTCTATAAATAAGGGTACTACACCTAAATTGCATTTTATCCTATACTAATACTGGCATTGGGTATTCATAAGAACCTTTAGGTGGTTTGCCTAATGGTTTTGGGAGTAAACTCCAAGGATTAATTCCTTCGCTTTGATTTATATCTATTATGTTTTGGTCTTGGTGTGTTTGAGATATTTGTTTCCAAATTTTATACTAGTCTCCTAAACATAAAAATTTGTTTCCTATTTTCCCTCCATATATGTCATCCTTAATTTCCTGACAGTGATAACCATTTGTGAGGGGGCTAATGCATAATCAAATTTTATTTGAGCACACCTTGATATATGATACTAACAATCATTGTGAGAATCTCATCTCCCATTTTAGTATTTCAAACTGTAACAAAATCATATTTGAAAGTTGTGTTTTGGGTAAAGTTGGCTTGATATATCTTATTTTAAAAAATAAAGTGAAGTTTGATATTTCATACATACTTGAAATTTGAATTTATTTAAAAGATTCTGAAATAAAATAATTACTGGAGGAAATCATCGGATATAAACCTATATATGTTTTGGGTAAAGTTGGTTTGTTAGCAGGTGATGTGTATATTATCTGTTGGAAATATCCATTCAATACATATTAGATAGACAAAAGGACATTTACACTGTACGGTATATGCGAGATGATTTAACACAGTGAGAACATATCCATTCAATACATATTAGATAGACAAAAACACAAAAGCTTCAAGCTGGTCACTTGGCCAGAGACTAATAATATGAAAGCTTCTACTATTATGCAGACCTCACAAACTATAAACAAATATGCGTACTAAGAGCTCACTCGTGCTTATTGAAAATGATCAAATATATTTACCAAGCGCAACTCATTAGTACTATCAAGTTTTAACATGTTACATTCTTAAAAGAGCTAGATTGTGTTGGGTTAAGAGTCGCAAACACAAAAGAATTAGCACACCAAAGAGATACAAGTCCGTTCGATTGACCTTACTCATTTTGCTAACAGAAGAGAATTCTCTATTTGCAAAGACAAGACCCTAGTTCAGCAAAATGCGAAGCATAATCCTAAGTTTGTAATCACTGATAATTATACTATGTCATCTTGTAATCGTTAATGTGACTATCAACACTCTAATTCTTCATTTATCTTCCAAGACCCTTCCTAGCTTCTTCAATGCACAACTAAAGACTTCTTATGAATAGCAAAGCTAATGGATGAAAACCATTTATTTTCTCCACTATCATGAAGCAACTACCTAGTGCAAATTGCATAGAGCTTCATTTTCTTAATCATTTTTAGCATAGATGCACACTAACTTGACAACTAGCAAAAGACTATCTATCTCCAAGATCAATCAGAAACTTCACTTGGACAACAATAACTACATTAAATCTATGTTTCAAGCTCACTTGGACAACAATAACTACAGGAGGTGTTGTACCTCATATGAAAACTTACCAGGCATGCTCAATTGTGGCTCCAAACAGTTATTTTTCTTCATATTTTGTCAATAACATTACTTCATCCAAAAAAAATCCAGTTGTGAATACTAAACCTCAAATTTGTTGCAAATATCTAAAAATTGAAATAGCTCAGCAAAAGAGATCGAGTTTGTACACCCTGCGAAGGGAGGTGGCGAGCTCACCATAGGTGAAATTGGCGGCGGCAGAGGTGGTAAGGGGGATTCCGTTGAGGGCTGGTGGAGTCGCTGGTGTCGGCGTCGCTGCCCGCTGGTGTCGCTGGGGAGCTTGGGCAATGGAGTCGTTGGTGCCTGGTGGCTCGTTAGGCACTGGAAATGCCGGCGGGCCGGCGGCAAAGCCTTCTGTGTGCGAGCAAGACTAGGGCAGCGGAGTTGGGAGGAAGACGCCACTGTGTGGAAGGGACTGAAGAATTGTTGAAGAGACGAAAGCAATGTTTACGAACTTAGGGCTAATATGATTTTACTGTATCCAAAAGAAAAAGGTAAATACAATATTATTTCTTTTTTTTAGACCTCATTATTTTTTACTATGGCGCTCATATTTGAGCGGGTTGTTGCGACGGTGATCAATAACCGACGCGAAAGTAATTATTTTAGCGTCGGTACCTAAACACTGTCGCAAACTTATGTACTATTCACGACGGGAAAATCTGCCGTCGCAAAATAAATGAACACAATAAACACCGTCGCAATGCCGTTGCAAAAAATGTTCATTGGCGTCGGGAAACCCACGCCGTCGCAAACTTCCGTCGCAAAACTAATTATTTTTTGTAGTGGGTGGAAGAGGATGCAAGGAGGACGTCCTAGGGTTAAGAAAACCCTAGGGAGGCCGGCCCATAGATAGAAGATCGGATCTTCTATCTATGAAAATAAAAGAAAACGGATGAAAATAGATCGGGGGCGATCTAGGGAAAAGCCGCATGGGCGTTTTACCCAGCCACAAGGGTGGGTGCTGTCACTGCAGGGGCGGTGACAACCAAAACCTTGGGGCGTTACATTGGCTTTGTTTGCACATATTTGACAGGTTGAATGAATTTATGTTGATTTATTGATAAATTTTAGAAGTTGACACGTTAGGTTGAATGAATTGTCAATTTCACTTAGATTTTGTCCTTTGAGGGTTTAGCATAGATTTCCCTTTTTGATGGATTGTTTCCAACATATTTAGCATGAATTGTTGTTGATTTATTGACTGGAATTGTTGTTGATTTTTATTCACGGAACATAGTTGACAGGTTGAATGAGTTAGGTTTAGGGATGAAAATGGGTGCACAACCACCCGATCAAACCGGTCAGCCGACCCGAATTCGTGGGTGAAAACCCGAAGAATTCCGGGTGGTGGGCGGTTGACGGGTGAAATTGATGGGTGGTGGGTGGGTATGGGTATAGGTACAACCACCCACCAACCGAACCATCCACCACCCGCCCCACATCACCCGTATAAAGTATTTAAAAAAATAAAAATAAAAAACCTTAAGATCTACCCATATAAAAATATAAACACCCTAAATTATCAAGAGACAAGAGTGCACCTGCATCACCATTCACCTTACCCCTTTCCCAATCTGAATTTTTAATATCGGTCGGTAATTTGCTAGTCGCTAGACTCGCTAAAACCTTTGGTCCTTCGCCAAATCGTCATACCTGACTACCTCGGTTTACCGCCGCTGAGCCACACACTCCCTTCCCCGTTCGGTCACTCTCTTTTGTGCATCGCTTGCTTGATTCTCTCAATAGGTAGTTAATATTCACTAGTGTCTTCTATCCATCCTCTCCTCATATCTATATTTGATTTTGGAGCCACACACTCCCCTCAACACAACACTCACTCAAGTGTTTAGTCAGTTATACAATACATACATACATCTTCTTAGTTCTTACCATGTGTTTGAATTACTGTTTTAGTTTGATAATTTTGGATGAAAGCAACTTCTTTACAAGCTATTTCATTAGTTAATCATGGGTGCCATTACATTTTGCGTCTCTCTATATGATACCAGTCCAAAATTTTTGGACCTTTTAGAATATGAGAGTATAAAGGTTGATGGTTAATAGTAGCTAGCATCTTACCATGTTGTTTGCGGAAGATTGCAGGATCGCTACATCGAGCTCTAAAGGAGTTTGATTGTAGTATATGTTGATTTACGTTTGTTGTATGCAAAAATATTGCTTTTATTTGCATAGTTTTGTACTAATTGGAATTCATTTTCCACGTTGGTTTGTAATGTTGGATAATGTTCCGTAATTTAGTAGATTTATATTTGTGTTACTTTAAAATATATGTTACTTTATACATTTAAATGTTTAAAATTGAAAGAAATACTACACAATACACACCCGGTTATTCCACCCGAACCACTCGAACACCCGGTGGGTGATGGGTGGGTGGGTGAAGGGTGAGGTGTTAGGCGGGTGGTGGGCGGGGTGGGTAAGAGTTTAAGTAACGTGGGGGGTTGGTGGAAGTGGAACTTCCACTCATAAACCGACCCATTTTCATTCCTATTTAGGTTGAGAATGATTTGTTGTTAATTTGTTGACAACTTGAATGAATTGTTGTTGATTTATTCACTCAACATACTTGAAAGGTTATGTGGACATAAATAGTTGAAGGAATTATTGTTGATTTATTGACTCAACATTTCTGTTGGATTGATTTCACTTACAACTTGCTGGATTGTTTTGCACATAGTTGACAATTAACCTATTTGACCTCTAGTCCTTTCATGATGTAATCACATATGTAAACTTAGCCATCCGAATTCTTTAAAGTGTGTTATAATCCAAAATGTCTCTAGCCTCTTTGACATAGGTAAATCTGTGGAATTTTACTTGATACATTTGTTGTTCTATGATCCAAAATATCAGCATATGTATCATCACTATCATGAACCATTCGAATTCTTTCAAATGTTTGTAGCATGTAGATTATTTGAATTGTCCTGCGTACTATGTCTATATATATATAGGCAAGTAGAAGGTGAGAACCCATACTAATATTTTTTAGGAATTTGTTAAGTAATTGTGAATGACAGAATATAGTTTGATAAGGGGGTGCATATTGGTTATATTTAGGTTTTGAACTCTTTTTAGTAATGTGGTCCATTTGTTGTATTGCAGAGAACATGTCTTTCGATACAAGTGAGCCACTAGTTAGTGGCTATTACGCATCATGGGGTTAGGGTTCTGACATATCCTCTGCTACTAGTAGATCAACAAACCCTGAATATCGTGAACGTATATGATCACTAATATTTTTTGAGACAAAAATATGAATTATTAAGAAAAGACTTTTTTTCGTTAATGTGATTCTTACAATCAAATTTTTAATATTGAATTTATTACTTCAAGACACTCATAACTCGTTGATAGACGAGCATTCAACCAAACCGGAGATGCAAACTATACAAGAGATATCACGTGATTTGAGGGAGCGTTCAGCAGCGTGGAAGATGACCTTGACACAACTCATTGACAGATTCGATATGGAGACGAGTCAAGCGGCCATAACAACAGAGAGATCAACCGCTTGATCGAGCATCAAACCATTCTACATGTAACACCCCGAATCCGCAAGACTCGGGATGCCACATTGGGCTAGGATCTCACAATGGATCCTGACCCTAGCATGACAACAAGTTCACTGGACCTTACAACATGGCACTGACATATATAAAATAAATACATAAAACTATATAAACTGTACAACCAAAAGGTAAACAACATCATAGCCGAGTATAAACAACAACATCCTCACACAAGAGGTAAAAAAAGATCATCCTCACGCAGGAGGGAAACATAACAACCCGAAAAGACCACAACCATCCTATGTACGAGAGGTCCTCAGCCTGCCACCCTGCTAGATCACTCAGCAGGACGCCTATCCCGTAGGGCATCTACAACATGGTAATAAACCATTAGCTAACCATAAATATATGAGGTAATGCATAAGCACAAACACAATCATGGAAAGATAAACACAACATCATGCTATCACACATTTACCCATCTATCATCTTTATATAATAGTCATTCACTCAAATCATGTATATATATAGATGGATGAAAGTATGTGACACGAGGACCTATATATCCTCGCCTCTGAGCCTCATAGCCAGTTGTACGAGTATTGGTCACACAATCCATGTACCCTATGGAAGTGGATTGCGCCCTTCCTATAAAGCCAGTGTGGCCCGACATCAAAGAACCTCCCAGACTCCACGGCGGGATGAAAGGGAAAGGTTATCACAACCACGCAACGGGGCAATCAATAAAACATAGGTCGGTGTAAACGACATCTCATGCTATCATAGCAAACATATAACGCACACACCACTCATGCAAACACCCAATATAGGAATGGTTGCTAAGTAAGTCCTACGGACTTACGTCAACCTTGTATAAGGCTCAACCACAACTCGACAACTCAACACTAGAGGGATAACACATCCTATAAACAAGGCATATAGAGATATATCAAACTCCGATTAACACAAGGGTCACACCTAGACCCAAAGGGATCCATAGGGATCTTACTCAACCTAAGATCCTCAACCAACATCAACCTAAGTTCTTAAAGACGTACAAGGCATATACCGATCATAACCTCATCAAAACACATCCTCACACATCTAGCATGATCCTATACACTCATACTAGGAAATCAGTGAACAAAGGCATCCTAAAGCAAGCCTAGAAGCAACACACACCTGCAAAGCAAAGGCAACACAAGGCTAGACTGCAGGTGGCCACGGGGGCAGCTGCAGGTGGCGCAGGGGCGCTTGCAAGGTGGCGTAGGGGCGGGTGGACAACAGTGGACACCAAGTCAGCCTCTTCTTCACTCCTTCCTTCGATTCCTTCACTCCTTCTTCATCTAAAACACATACATACAGAAACATACATACATATATATACATCAACATATGCCAATCATGGCTAGAGCAAGATCCAATCTAAGGGAATCTAAGCTAGAAGAGGAGAGAAGGTGAAAAAATGAAGCAAGAAAGGAAAAAAGCCATGGAAGCTTACCAAGCTGAACCCAAGTCAAAACTGAACACCCTCAACACCTCAAGGTTGGCTCAAGTACAAGCACAACAGCAACAACCATCATCAATTAGAAATAAAGCCATCCATAAAAGCTCTCAAACTCACACAAAACTTCAAGGAAGATCAAGAATGATCCAAGGAGAGATGAGAGGAGAAGAAGATGAATGTGAGAGAGAAGGAGCGGAAAGAGAATGATGAAACCCTCATCTGGAGGAAGAAGAGGATATATAAAGGAAGAAGGGTCAAAAGCAAGGGCTCGGGTCAAAGAAGACGGCTGCAATCCGCCATAAACCGCAGGGGCGGCCTGGTCTGGCTGCAGGGGCGGCTCACAGGCCCGCAAGGGCGGCCAGCCAGGGCGCAAGGGCGACCCTCTACAGCTCCAAAGCCTCATAGCAGTTGTGTCTCAGCTGAGGTGCAGGTGCGGGATCTCTCGAAGACTAAGGCTCTTACACTACAAGTATCCAACATTCGGTTGTCTCTTGAACTCGACCAATGCAAGATCATTGGGACAAAACATGCACTATCCACAAAACGTCTATGCAAATGCCTATTGGTTGCTTGTCTTTTGCTTGTACCATGTGTCGCTCGTGATATTATGTTTTGGGAGTTACCTTCTGCTAGTTGAACATCTCATGTGTAGTTGAAGTTTATTCCAAAGAAATGTCGTTTGCATTATGCATGATTGGTAAGACATACCTTTTGGTTGTACTGTATCTCTAAAATGACTTCTGACAATTGGATATGCTTGTTAGGGTCTTTTAATGTCTTAAATGTGTTTGTTTTCTCCTCTTTGATTGTGTTACACATACTTGATATTTAAAACTTCTTATGCTTGTTATGACAAAAACTAAACTAGCATAGAGCATGGATATTAATACTTGATATTTAAAACAAACACGTCAGAAGAACCACAACCCTTTTAACTACATGGTTAAAAAACACCTCATATCAACCATGTAACACCCCAAATTCTAGGAGCTCGAGGCGTTACGGGCTAGGACCTCACAATGGGTCCGACCCTTAGAGTAGCAACGACAAACGGATCTTACAACAAGGTACAAATAAATAAAACCCGAAACTGAATATAAAACCAAAGGTTATCTCAAAACAAAACAAGAGACGAGACTCGTAGCCGAGTTCAAAATAAAAAAAGGGAAGCAACTGAAATAAAAATCCGATCCAGTTCTATAATGTACGAGAACCTCGGCTGACCACATCATCCGGATCACTCAACAGCGTCCCTATCCTGCAAGGCATCTACAACACGGTATAAACTATTAGCTAACATTCTAAGAAATAAAAATAAATGTAAAGGCACACATAACACATAAGCAACATAAACATATAGCATGCTCTCACACAAGTCCAGTTATTATCTTTCATTAGGTCATCCATTACTAATTCAACTTATGTTGTTACATGAGAATCACCGTGACCTCGCCTATGTCCCCTTTCACCAACAAGAATATAGCAGAATTGTCTCTCCGTCACTTGTTGGACTGGTCGCAAGATTACCTCTCAGTTTCCCCATTTTGAACTGAGCAAGTAGTAACAACCCGATTATAATACACTTGGGCCAATTACGTAAACAAAGGTGAATCCTAATCCAATTATCCATTATAGCAACAAAATAACAACACAACAAGCCAACACACTCAAACTGAAACCCGGAATGAAGCTAAGTAAGTCCAATGGACTTACCTCACACAAAGCAACTCGGCTAGAATGCAACAACACAAATTCCCGCAGGAATGGATAACAACAAGCCAGTTCAACAAGGTGAAAAGAATCAAGAACCAAACGAAAGCTAGAAGTCTAACACTTCCAGCCCCAAGACCTCTAAGAGATCAAACCCCAATCTAGAGTCTCTGACAAGACCTTTTCCTTATGGTCGTTTTTATCTTATCAAAATATAATCCCGACTTAGCACTAAAACAAGTATAGTGGTTAAGTAAGGGTCGAACCCAAGAGAGTTTTGTTATTCCTATTAAACTCAATTATTGATTATAGATTCAAGAAACAAAGGGGGGGGAGGTTTGGATGAATTGATGCACACAAAACTTATGAAAGCAAGTAACACAACGAGTAAGACAATGATGGGTGAATGTACACTAGGTTGATTCTTAGCATGCGGTTACTACTTTGGTGAGTTCCTTTTTACAAGCTTTTAAGTAATCTCCCATCTCGATCATATATATGTGTTGAGTCAACCGGCATCAACACAACTTAACAGGTTAGTGTTCCGTAAACCTACAAGAACAATTAACAAGTTAGCTTTCAAATAAAGACTAAGGGATATAAAGAAAAATTAAAACCGTTAAACTTATCTTTATATTTGTGTTCCTTTCCTTTAAGCAATTACAACCCGTTATTACTTAAAGTTTACTACTAGATTAAAGACCCGAACCCGGAATCTATTAATCCTAGTTCTTTACTGAATAAAAACTTATATTAGAAAGAACTTACAACCAAAGTAATAATGCAGCTTCAAACCAACCCAATGTAGCAAGGGAGTTAGCAACTCATTATAAAGGTAGCAAGAGAATTATGATGGAAAATGATGGGAAAAGTGGATTCTAATTGGATCCTTCTAGCAATCAACCATGGGTCTATTTATACTACAAATGGCACTAAATAAGAGTAAATGACCGGCCCAAAACAACCACCTTTAATGCCATAAAGGTGGTGTAAACAGCCGGAGTAAAGTCTTTGTCGCTGAACCGCAGGGGCGACCTTCAGATCCGCAGGGGCGGTATAGGTGAAAACGTTTGATCTTCTTCGTAGCCGCAGGGGCGGCCTAGCAATTCCGCAAGGGTGGATATTTAATGATCTTCAAACGTTTGACTCTTCAACTTCATGTCGTTTCTGATGCCGAGCTGCAGGGGCGTCCCTGTGTCAACGCGGGGGCGGTGAGGCAACATAAGCTTTGCTTCGTGAATGGTCTTCACTCCTAAGTGCTTATAACTCCTTCTTTATCTTCTTTTAGTCTTCTTCTTCTGGACCAAGAAGTTAGTAGCATAAACCAACACTAATGTAATAAAAAGACTCTAAAAACTAACCTAAATGATAGTGATTCCATCACCTATCAAACTCCCCCATATTTAGACCTTTTACTTGTCCCGAGTAAAACAAATGACAGTAGTTTTTTAAACTCAAAGGCCTCAGGAAGCATGGGCAAGCAGAAAAGACAATGAAAATAAAATAAAAACCAAGAAAGAAAGAAGGAAAAGAGAGAAAATGTGAGAAAAAGGTGAGAACACTACCATCCTTATTGCTCCAAGAGTGACCTACCCGGACAACCTCCTTATGACTCCCCTTCTTATGTCGCCAAACGTCGGAAGGGAAACCTACACTCGGTGTCGCTCATTTTGCCAAGGTGTCGTTTCGGGTTTTCACCTTGCCACTCTTCTTTTTTGATGATCTCACTTGGAACTCACGTCCCTCAAGTCCAATTTTGCAACAACCTAAAGTTGGTCGGACTACCTTCTTTTTGCCTAAACTGCTCTTTCGGGTTTTCTGTTTATCCAAGGATTTTCATGCCTTTTTTCATTTTCTTTGGCTTTTTCTTCTTTTTTTTTTATATATGAACATCAAACTGAATTACAATTCATATGACTCAATGCAAACATACTCAAAACAACTCAAAAAAACTATACATGCAATGATATGTCCCTCCCTCATACTTGAAGCACACTTTGCCCTCAAAGTGGAAAATGAAGCAAAGATAAATGTGGGAAAGGGAGAAATGATGATACCACTAGTGGGATGGTCCGGCTGGACTATCCGGACCCTCCTTCGGTGGGTATGGGAAGTGGCGGAAGAAGTGCTCCTGCTGGCAATAGAGCGTGTCGATGCGGGTCTGCTGAGCATCCATCTGACGGCCAAAAGAGGTCTCAAAGCTGGCTTGCCAAGCCAACTGTTGAGCCTCCAGCTGCTGTTGCTAGGCTGGTTGCCAAGCATCCTACCTCTGGTCAAAGTGGGAGGTCATGGAGGTGGCAAAGCTCGTCTGCCATCTTTGTTGCAGCTCAAGCATGGTCCGCTGGTACTCGGTCTGCCATGCATGATGTTGGGTGGTCAGGGCCGCCATCTGAGCTTGCAGGCTCGCAAGAGCCAGATCCTCATCCGGTGTTGTAGTAGGCATCTCCTCATCGGGGATGGGTATGTGCTCCTCATGATGAGCCCGGCTGGAGCTCGCAGCATGCCTCTCCACGATGGCCACCTGAGGCCACCTCGTCACGAAAGGATCCGCCTGAATGTAAAGCTCGGAGAGCTCGTCTCTAAGTGAAAGTGGCCGTGGGAGGTAGTTGATGTGGCTCCCATTGGCAAAAGAGAGCCAGAAGAGGTTGTCGCCGTCCCTCTTGAGGAGCTTGCACCTCCTCAACATCCCCTTTGTGTAGAGAGGTGCCTGCAACCCACCCTCTAGGACGGAATGATCCATAACTTGTGAAGCGATCAAGGAGATCACCCCACCGCCAACAATGTCCCTCGGCTTGTTCTTCCTAATCCGCTTCAAAGCGGTAAGGAAGAGGGACGGCCAATCCATCACCTTCTCGCTCATCGGAAGGCAAGAGTATAGCAGTGGGAGGTCCTTGAGGGCGACCTTGTTCTCCTCTTTGTGTCCACAAAAGACACTCATGAGGATCTTGGAGAGGAGCCTCAAGTAAGGGTGAGTGAGTTTCTTGGAGTACTCACCCCCTGCATGAAACTCTGATCCGGTAGCTGCCTGCTAGAACTCACACAGGTCCGGAGTCGGGACTGGCTCCCACCAGTTTTCGGAGGGGTTGAGAGTCACCCCGAAGGCCTCATATAGCTGGTAGAAATCAAGTGTGTATTTCGTCTTGTTGAACTTGAAGGCGAGTCCAACACACACATGATCCTTCTTCTCTATGGTGAAGGTGGTTATGAACTGTCGGCTGAGCTCGGGATACGTTGGAGCACTCTTCTGTAGAAAGTCTCCGAGCCTAGCATTGGCTAGAAAGGACTGCATGCTCTCCAGTATGCCTAGCTTCTATAAGGTAGTAACGTGCAAAAACCGAGTTGCATACACAACCCGATCTTGCACAATCCTATAGCGAGTCTTTTTGCCCTCCGACATCTTGTGCTGCCTTTGTGGTTCCGTTCTTGTAGATGATTAAGCAAATGATTTAGCAACTTTCAAAAATAGGGAAAGAAGACGAATCCTCTGTTGTGTTTTCCGCAGGGGTGGCTGGAGGATGCGTAGGGGCGGTGAGGCGCAGGTGCGGCAGCTTGCAAGCGCAGGGGCGGGAGAAGTGCAGAGGGCGATTCTGGACAGCTACGAAGGTGGTGGTGCTGGGGGCATTCCGATGGCTTCTTGTTGGTGGAGATGTCGCCGGAGATGCTCAAAGTGGAGGGTAGAGAGTGTGAGAGAGGTAGGAAAGGTTGTGGGGTTAAGGTTGGAGAGGGGAAAAGGTGTTAGAGGGAGTAGTGCGGCGCAGGGGCGTCGGAGTTGGTAGTGGTGGAGTTTAAGAGGTGGCGCAGGAGCATCGGAGTAGTGGTGTGTAAGGGGAACGCAGGGGCGTGGGTGTGAGGGAGTAAGGTTCGAAGGGGAGGTGTGTTTGGTGAAGAAATAGAGTAGGCGGGTGTGGTAGCTGTAGGCAATTTTTAGGATCTTTATTTTTTTTTCTTTTCTGGGTAAACCCGCAGGGACGGGGGCTTGTCGCCGCGGGGACGGTGACAAGGAAGAGGGGGCACGCAGGCTTAGCGCCGGGAGCGGTGCTGAGGATGTGTGTCAAGGGTGGCCGCCGCAGGGGCGTAAGGGAGTCACCGCGGGGACGGTGACCAGTATGTTGCAGACGTTGGCCTAGGGCCGGGGGCGGAGCTAGGCATGGGTGTCACCGAGGGGGCGGGGACACTGAGCCGCAGGGGCGGTTTTCTTGATAGAGACTCCTCTTCTTATTCCTTCGGGTTGCCTCCCGAGCAGCGCCTTTGTTTTACATCGTTGGCTCGACGTAAGGGCTCTAGTTCTCTGACTGTGCTTCCTCTAGCACCATCTCATCAATTGGATCGTTGTTTACTCCTTCAAGGTAAGGCTTTAGCCTTTGTCCGTTTACCTTGAACACCTTGTGCATTTGGGGATCATAAAGATCTACATCTCCGTGAGGGTATACTTTGGTTACCACGAACGGCCCCGTCCATCTTGAACGCAGCTTACCTACGAAGAGTTTCAAACGTGATTGAAAGAGAAGTACGTTATTACCTACCTTGAAGTCCTTCCGGAGAATGTTTCGGTCATGCCATGCTTTAGTCTTTTCTTTGTATACAGTGGCATGGTCATATGCATCTAATCTCAATTCCTCCAACTCTTGCAATTGGAGTTTCCGGAATTCTCCCACTTCCTCTACGTTCATGTTGCACTTTTTTACCACCCACCAAGCTTTGTGCTCTAGCTCCACTGGAAGGTGGCAAGCTTTCCTTAACACGAGTCTGAAAGGAGACATCCCTATAGGAGTTTTGTAGGCTGTCCGATATGCCCATAGAGCGTCGTTCAGCCTTGCACTCCAATCCTTCCTTCCGGGAGAGACCGTCTTTTCAAAAATGGTCTTTATTTTCCGGTTAGATACCTCAGCTTGGCCATTTATTTGTGGATGATAAGTTGTTGACACTCGTTGGTGGACGTGATACTTCTTAAGGAGAGCCGTGATCATCTTGTTGCAAAAATGGGTACCCCTATCACTGATTAAGGCTTTCAGAATTCCAAATCTTGCAAAAATATTTTCTTTAAGGAAAGGTGCAACCATTTTTTAATCATCAGTTTTGGTGGCCTTTGCTTCCACCCACTTGGAAACATAGTCCACCGCCCCTGCGGCAAGGCGCAGGGGCGGTGACAGACGCCACTATGCCGCTGGGGCGGCCACTGTCACCACGGGTGCTGTGACAGTCAAAACGTTGGGTGTTACAAACCACAATCCTTCTAACTACATGGTTTAGGAAACACCTCATATCAACCACAAACCTTCTAACTACATGGTTTAAGAAACACCTCACAACAACCACAAGCCCTCTAACTTCATGGTTTAGGAAGCATAAATAGACTTTTAAACACAACAAAAATCATGCTACATTAACACATGTGCACACCACTTCTCCACGTTGACATTCATTTTTTTGTGACGGAAAATTTGACAACAAGGATAGTTCTACATTAAAGTTACATAACGCAAATTGTATACCATATACACACATATGTTGTCTATAAATAAAAAGTTTAGAGTGCATAAACTTTGAACAAGTGAAGAACAACTAACCGTAATATTATTAGTATACCAAGAATCCGGAATTTGGACCTCTCTTGTGTCAAGGTCATGAGCAACACCGGAAGCATGGAGAAGGGTTCTCCAAATACTGAACTCTTTTTTCAACAAAGACAACCTGCTAAGGAGTCTCACCGGAGGAAAATTTGTTCCACTTCTTTTACCAAATTCAGCAACAAGTATTCCCCAATTATAACAACCCTTATGCAATTCATCCTTCCTAGCATCAACTTCGACACATATATCCAACAAGACTACTGAATTTCCATCATTTCATTTGAAGTTAGATGGTGAAGTCATTTTCTGCTTTTCCTGATTGACTAGAAATCAAACATTCACAATTTATAGTGGCATATGATTTTGTTTTACTTGTTACGATCACAAACTGTTATGAACCTTTTCATATATATAATATGTAGCAAGGACATTCTTGCAATAATTAATCTATGTCAACATATATACATATATATATATATATATATATATATATATATATATATATAAAAGTTGTAATGTTTGTCTTGTGATGGTCAACTACTGTTGTTTTTTTGGTGTCAATGTACTAGTGTGTAGTTCCACTACTTACTAGCTCTTTTGGATTAGATGGCTTCTACTATGTTGTGTTTGTCTTACAACTTCTTATTAATATACGGGAACATATGATGAGGGACAATCCCCAACACTACCCCAAGGACCAACTACTAGATCAAGGGATAAGGCATTGAAGGACAAGGTAACCACAACATCTTCAAGCCCCATCTTAGAAGGAGTTATCACTAGAACAAGAGCAAAGACCATCCAAGATGAAGTTGCTAGCTTGTTAGCAACATGCACACTCAAAGAGACCCTACTCACACGTATGTCTCCTTTGGTGACACTGTTGTGCTTATGCAAGCATATCATATCTTATTAGGACGTCCTTGACAATTTGATAGAAAGGTCAAACATGACGGTTTTACTAAGAAACATTCCTTTGAGTTCAATGGACATGCAGTTACTCTTAAAGCTATGAATCCCTTGGAAATTGCGAAACATTATGATAAGAAGAAGGAGAAGCGCAAGAAAAAGGAACGAGAAATGATTTCCAGAGAAGAAATCTCGGGCAAAATAGAAAATCTCGCCCGAGATTTCTAGACCGAGATTCCTTCTCTAGAACCTCATCGAGTCCTTTTTGAATCCAAACGGGAATTCCTTGATGAAATTGTTCCATTGGGGGTAGTTTTATTGAGTCTATATAAAAGTCTAATGACTTTGAGTGATGAAATCAAGGTTTCCTTACCTAAAAACAATTTAAAGACTTTGGATGAGTTTTGTGATGTGTTTCTGGATGAGAATCCTGCCGGTCTTCCACCTTTTTGAGTCATTGAGCATTGAATTGATTTCATTCCAGGTTCGACACTTTCTAATCGTCCAACATACAAGATGAGTCCGCAGAAAAGTCTGGAAATTCAGGATCAAGTGCAAGAGCTTTTGAAGGCTATGTTCGGGAATGTTGAGTCCTTGTGCGGTTCCAATTCTAATGGTACCTAAGAAGAATGATACTAGGAGGATGTGCTTTGATTGAAATCAACAACGTCACTATCAAGTACCATCACCCCATCCCTAGATTAGATGGCATGCTAGATGAGCTTAGCAGAGCAACATGCTTAAGAGTGGATATCATCAAATCCGGATACGGGAAGGTGATGAATGGAAGACGGCGTTTAAGACTATGATTGGTTGGTTATACCGTTTGGTTTAACTAACACTCAAAGTACTTTCATGAGATTTGTTCGCTCAAAAGTGTGTGCGTCAAAGCCTTAGATTTATTTCCACAATCAAAGCAATAAGCGAACCCGTAGTGTACGGATCGGCTGTAGTAAAGCAAGAAATTCCAAAGTCAATCTCAGGGATTTGGTGAAATCAAATCGGTTCGAATAATGTCGAGCGAGTAAAATAAAACTTTTGCAAAGATGTAAAGAGAAGAATGATTCCAGGGATTCAAGTATCCGACTAAGGCTTTTGATTCAAAACACTTTATTGGATCATAGGACAGAGTTAGAGTTGCTAAGGTTTTGCGTTTCGAAATAAGGAATAATGTACAGCGAAGTTCCACTACTCACTTAGCCCTCACTTTGAGTCTCATCAAGAAGAGTACTTAAAAAAAGGATTAACGCTCAAACGCTCACAAAAACCGAAGGATATGACTCTCGAAAGTAAAGGTGAAGGGCACACTCAAACCTTAATAGAGGATGTTGAGTCTCTCTATTACCCAAATCTTGTAAACTTTCATAACCAAGCGAAGGATCAATGATGAAGTCTCTCCCCAAAACTTAAATAAAGGTCAAAAAGGATAAGCAAGGTTGGGCTTTAAGCAAGGTTTAACTTTGATAAAAGGATAAAGCATTAAGGAACGTCAACATAGAAAAATCGCCCTGTTCTTGGAAGAAATCGGTCGATTTCCTATAGAACAACCCGATTTTTCGCAACTGTCGAGGGTAAATCTCAAGTCTCAGGGTCCAAAAGGTTAAATGAGTTCAGTTTATCATCATCTATGCCTTAATCATCAACTATCCCGCCTAGAATCACAAAGTTTCTAGCCAATCTTTTTCATTTTTGGATCAAAATCATGATTGAATAAAGAAACCAAGAAAGAAAGAAACTTTGCATAAAACTCCACAAATCTCTAAAATTTGTAATCGATCCTTCAAACCACTAACAAAATCTCTCAAAGCAATCAATGTAATGTGTTCACAAACCACAAGAATGAACAATACTAAAGGTTCTCACAACTTTCTTGAATCTTCAAGAACTCAACCTTCTTTCTGTAATCTTCCAAGAAATCTCCAATTTCCGATCCTCCAGCCGTCGTTCTCCGGTGTGTTCGATGATCCACGATACCCTCCCAACGTCCTAGGGTTCCAAGGTAACCCAAAAGTGCTATTAGGCTGCAAGATATGTCCCCCTTATGGCCAAAGCTTTGGGCTTTTCACGTTATATTTTTTTGACGTTTGAGGAGACAAACTGGTCTATTTGGCATATAAATCACCCGATTTTTCTACAGGAAAATTGGTCCATAAGACATAAAATCACCCGATTTCCCTTAACTGAGAGAGCTCTCTTTTTGGCTCGTTTTCCACTTTCTTGTGTGACTCTCCCACGAACTTTCCTTGCTCTTCATGACTCCTCAATGGTCCCTTATGCTTCCTTAGCATCCCAAGGTACTCTTTGCTCCATTATTGCTTCCAAATTCACCGTTTTCACCTACAAATCAACCGAAACTTGTGTAGACCTCTATTTCCGAAATATATGTGAAATGAACCTTAAAGGCACACAAATCTCCCTAAATGTTTGTGAAACTAGGTAAAACATTCACAATATGCATGATTATAATAGCATATAATTCATGTCATCAAGATTGATTAATCATGTCTTACGCCATTAAATCGGAAAGTTTGTGGTTGTCTACTTTGACGACATCCTCATCTACAAGAAGTCCCTTGAGGAACATGAGACACATTTGAGGGAAGTACTCGGAACTCTTAACACTGAATCTTTATATGTTAATATTAAGAAATGTGGGTATACCGTTTGGATTGAATCCATTGACTCCTTTTGATCTTATATTGTTGCCTATCGATGAGCGAGTAAAATTCATTGCATGAAAACAGGTTGAGTTCATCAAGGACTTACATGAGAAGACATGCATAAGGCTAGAGAACAAAGGGGCAGCCGTATCATCTAAAGCAAATCGAAATCGCAAGGAAGTGTTGTTCAAATAAGGAGATCTAGTTTGGTTACATCTAAGGAAAGAGTGATTTCCAGAGAAGAGGAAGTCTAAGTTGTCTCCAAGGGGAGATGAACCATTTTGTGTAAAGCGTAAGGTTGGTGATAACGCTTATGTCTTGGAGCTCCCAACTGAGTATGGAGTATGGAAGACCTTCAATGTAGGAGACTTGAGTCCTTTTGAGTCTAGAGATGAGCATGTTGGTGATTCGAGGACGAATCCTAGTCAAGAAGGAGAGTATGATGAGCGAACATTCCCAACACTACCCCATGGACCAACTATTGGATCAAGGGATAAGGCATTGAAGGGCAAGGCAACCACAACATCTTCAAGCCCCATCTTAGAAGTCGCCATCACTAGAACAAGAGCAAAGGCCATCCAAGATGAAGTTGCTAGCTTGTTAGCAACATGTACACTCAATGAGACCTTACTCACACTCAGGTCCTTTGGTGACACTATTGACTACCATGGTAGGACCAAGAAAGGACACAAAGATCCAACAAGCATAGAAGGTGGCTAGAACGAAGAAAGAGCTTTAGAGAAGAAACCTCGGCCCTGAGGACCAAATTCTCGCCCAAGATTTTTACAAGTATTGACTGAGATTTGGCTCCTGTCAAGAGTTATAAGATCCAACCGTGATCTTATTAGTTATAGATATTTTATTATTTTAATACATTTAAAGCTCTTAAAAATTTCTTAAAGGTATTTATTGATCCTATCTTTTAGGATTATCTTTAGTTGTAGATTTTATTTTTTTCTTAGAATCTTCCCTATAAATAGCCTTAGAGGGGGAGATTCTTAGGTATACTGAATTTTATTATTATTTCCACCATATTGTGTGAACTCACTACCTCGCTCACAGAGTTAGTGTTTTATTTATCAATTCAATCAAAAGAGAGAGCCTTTGATTGAATCGTTGTGAGTCTTTGCTAGATTGTATTTGTTAGTGTTAATCTTCTTAAAAGTTGATGTTCTTGGTAAATTCTAGTCCCTCCTTGTGCTTATCTTATTTAGAAAGCTTGTGTAAGTTTAAAGAAGTGAGGGTTAAGGTAAGATCTTTGTTAAGGGGTTTTGACCAGAGCTGTAAAAAACTGACTAGACCCGACGTGACCCCGAAAATTTTGAAAAACAGAAAATATCCGGAACTAATCAACTTGAAATCGATTTGACCCGATATAAGAAATAGCCCAAATGGGTGAACCTGAAAGTGACACATACCCGAAAAAACCCGAGTAGAATAACTCGATAACGACCCGATGGCTTGAAGTAACCCGACCCGAGATGACCCGTAAACCCGAAGCAACCCGACCCGAAATGACCCGTAAACCCGAAACAACCCGACCCAAAATGACCCAATAGCCCAAAGTAACCCGACCCAAAATGATCCGATAGTCCAAAGTAACCCCATCCAAAATGACCCGATAGCCTGAAGTAATCCGACCCAAAATGACTCGATAGCCTGAAGTAACCCATGAATCGATAACACGAATTAACTCGACCCAAAATGACCCGACTTATAATAAAAAAAATTATTATAACCATTTGTTTATTTAAGCAAGAACAACTTATAATAAAAAAAAGTTATTATAAACATTTGATCATTTATACAAGACCAAATTATATGAAAAGATTACTCTGAACATTTGTTTATTTAAACGAGATCAACTTATAATAAAATATTGTTAAAATATTTATTCATTTAAACCTGGCCAATTTATAATAAAAGATTATTATTATTATAAACATTTGTTCATTTGTATATACTTATATGAAGAGATTAGTATCAATGTTTGTTCATTTAAACGATATCAACTTATAATAAAAGACTATTATAAATATATTTGTTCATTAAAATAATTATTCTCTTTCCTAAAAAAGTATCTTACAAAAGATATTGTATTAATATGAGGATGTTAAAGTATAATATTTTATTTGTAGTATTATTATAAAGAGTTAATTTATCTAGAAAAATAAAATAATGTATTTTAAATAAAATAAAAACTTATAATCATATTTATATTTAATAAAGATCAATGTTTTAGTGATGAGTGATAAATATCACTTGTTTAAATAATTTCATGCTTTAGTATCTAATAGACCAGTCCAAAATTACCGAACTTTCAATCCGCACATAATTTGACCCGACTTCCAACCCGATTGACCCGTCTCAATTGACATTTCTACCGAAGCGATTAAAACACCGAAGTAACCCGATCCGAAATGACCCGAGAACCGAATTAAACTGATTCGTTATGAACAAAGAACCGAGACTACTTGAAACACATTCCAACCCGAACAAACTGGTACCCGACCCGAGACATACCGCTTTAAAAACAAGCCTATTTTGAACCCGGCCCGATTCAAACCGGGCATGTTATGACCCGACCCGTTAGCCCGTTTGACACCACCCTTAAAAATCAAAGATACCCGATAACCCCTTTCAATCCGAACAATTGGTACCTGACCCAAACCGACCCGACCCGAGATAACCCGCTTAAAAACCAAGCATGTTTAAAACCCAACCCGATTTCAACCTGAACTTGTTATAACCCCACCCGAATGACCTATTAGCCCCGTTTGACACCTCTAGTTTTTACATTGCATTGACAAGTAAACATGAAAAAATAACAATTGACAAGTACCTAGTAGTTGTGCATACAATACTTGTTATTGAAGGTTTATTACATGCTTTAAGCGGAATTTCATATCATATCTAAACATCTAATCGTAGGATCTACAAGCACAATTGATAGAAAACAAATGATTGTTCATAGGAAATACTTGTTGATGCGTGAACCGGATCTGATCAGGAAGGAACGAAAGAGATGAGAGCCCCACGTGTTGCTCCTCTAGTTGGTCCACACGAGCCCGGTCAAGATCTCCTTTGGTTTTGACTGCTAGGACGAAGATCGCAAAGCGTGCAATCGAATTGCTTCGGATGAAAATGGTAGTCAACCCTCTAAAACAAAACAAAATCAACTATTGGCTTTTTATTTTTCTTTTGCTCTCTTTTTTGCTCTCTCTATACCACCCATTCAAAAAGAGGAGAGATATTTCTTACTTATTAAGAGGAGAGATCTTTCTTACTAATTAGGAGGAGGGAGTTACAAAATGTGTAAATCCCTTAATTAACCTCCTTAATTATTATCCACTAATTAATTATTTCACAAATAAATAATATGGATATATCAATAATATACAATATATATATATATATATATACATATATATATATTCAACCATCATTCCCATTGATCTAGTCCGTCAACTCAAAGTGTGTGACCGCATAGGACCCGTTTATAATAGTTATGGGTTTAACTCGTTTAAACCCATTAATCGTAGTTGGCTTCTAGCAAAGCACTACGACTCCTAAAATAATCGGATTGAATTATCTCCGTTAATTGTCCTATTCCAAGTTTAGTCATTGCACATTAAATTAAAAGACACAATTCCTTCAATCTCCCACTTGTCCTTAAACAAGTGTGCAATATAAGATACCTTTGTCTCTTAATGTCTTATTTGACGATATGGTGACATTCATATCTAATGTCAAATGTGTTTCTTGAACTCCGAGTTTGAACTGTCAATTAAACGGATGATTATAAATAATCCATCCGAGCATGGCCATGCATTTTCAGTTCTCACTCTACAAGTGGCGAGACACCAATCATGTTCAATGTATCACAGTATACACAAACCAGGAGGACTTCTCCAATCTTGTATGACTATGGCTCTAACTCAACTTTTGACAATCCTAACTACTGCCTTTATAACTCCCTTTTACGGAAAGCGTTTAACATTGTCAAAGAAATACCAATCATCAAGTGAGACCACAACATACTCATGTCTGAGGAATCTACTAATCATGGTTTAATTTAAAACTCTACAATCTCTTTTGGAGAGTCTTAAGGTGGGTCAGTCTTACATGTATCATCCATACATATATATGTAAATGACTAGACATCTCCATGTCCCTATAGCCCATGAAACCTGGCGCTATCAGTCAACTTACAATATAGTTACTAATAAAATCATCCATGTCCATTTGATGATTTTGAACTATAGACTCTCAATAATTCAAAATTTCATTTCACTTAATGGGGTTTCATTCACCAGAACACTTAAATTGATCCCATTTGTTAATAATGAATTATTTGGACATATTATTCAATATCAATCAAAAAAATATATAAATAAGGATGAAATATCATATATCATAAAATCATCAAGTCAAACATAAAACTAGTGTCCAACAGTCATAAATACACAATGTAATATAAAAGCAAACTCAAAGTCATTCTCCAATGTGCTTGAGACCCTTAGCGCCAGTGTGACTCTCATGCTTGGGCCTAGGCATGGGCTTGGTCAATGGATCTGCAATGTTGTCATCAATATGCACCTTACACATCCTAATGTCAGCCTCAGTTATGATGCGTCGAATAAGGTGATACTTCCTCATAACGTGTCTGGATTTGGAGCCCGAACTCGGTTCCTTTGCCTAGGCTATGACACCATTATTGTCACAATAGATGTCGATAGGCACTGAAATACTAGGAACAATACCGAGTTCATCCAAGAACTTCATCATCCAAACAGCCTCCTTTGCTGCTTCACTAGCAGCAATGTACTCAGCCTCTGTTGTAGAATCTGCTACTGTATCCTGCTTAGAGCTCTTCCAGCTCACAACTCCTCCGTTAAGAATGAAGACATAACCCGATTGAGACTCAAAGCCATCTCGGTCAGTCTGAAAGCTTGCATCAGTATAGCCTTGTACAATCAATTTTTTCATCTCCCCCATATACTAAGAAATTATCCTTGGTCATTCTCAAGTACTTTAGGATATTCTTAGATGCACGCCAGTGTGCTTCTCCAGGACTTGATTGGTATCTGCTACACATGCTCAAAGCATACGTAACATCAGGACGTGTACATACCATGGCATACATGATAGATCCTATAGCAGAAGCATATGGGATCTGGTTCATCTTCTCAAGCTCAGCAGGTGCTTTAGGACACTAATGTAAAGCCCGGAAAATTCTTAGGTCGGAAATAATATCGAGTTTACAAATAACCGTCGGATTTTGGCACTTACCGAGGTTCTAGTAAAGATCGGATATATTTTTTTTATGGGTCTTCGGTTAATTCTTTTGGGCATCACACTAAATGGGCTCTTGTTCTTCCCTACAAGGTTTGGGCCTAAGTAGGATTAATTATAGGTTTATCCTAATTAACCCCTAACCTAATCTAACCCCACCGTAACCTCTCATCTAAACCTAAATACTCTTTACGTAACTGTACCGCTGCGGCGATGCCCTTCCTCCATCTTTCTGCACGATTGGAAGCGATACAAGCTCCCTCTCCAACGTTCCCAGCACCAGCAACCGGCATCGGAATCGTCCATTACCGACCCTCCCAAACGGTCTTCCACAACGCCGGACACCGCCCCATCTTCATCGACCAAGTAACCGCTGATGACGAATGATATGTTGCACAACTAGGGAAGGCCGAGCAACGCCGTTGACGATCCACCGGAGAGCCTCCTCGAATGTTGCGATCTCTCATAGCAACCAGCACCCACAAGACACGGACCCTTGCCTCACGCCACGAGCCACGCCACCCACACCAGTCTCATTTCTCTCCTTGTCAAGTACCATCATCGATCATTTTGATCGAGTCATACCGGAGTTGTGAGTCCTCTACACTTTGATCTCTTGCTCCTTTCACTAAAGTATTGTTGAAGTAGCTTAGGCTAGGTTATTGTTGTTGTTGCAGTAGCTTAGGCTGGTTGGTTTTATGAGAGAGTAGCAAGGGCTGAGGTGGGCTGTGTAGGGTGTCCATGGTAGAGTGATTAGGACTAGAATGGTTATGGTTCTCTTGGTAGCATGGTAAAGGGTGTAGGGAGTAATTGTGGCATCTTGTGTGTGTACCGTACCTGCTTTCCTTGAGGTTCGAACCTGAGACGTGAAAGTTAAGTCCTGATGCAAGCAAACTAGTGCTGAGAATCGAACCTGAGACCATTTGCACCTCTTGAGTTTAATTTATGAAACTATCTCGAGCATTCAACTTTAGGACCAGATTTAGGTATGCAAAACTCCTCCTTTTTGACTAAAATTTTTATATGTTGTAGTAGGCATATTGTAGTAGAACATATTAAAATTTGAGAGGAATCTAGCAAGTGGTTTAGAATTTATGATTTTTCAAAGATTGGGTCGTAAGCGATTTTTTTTTCTGTTGTGCTGAATATTCTAAGTGTTAGGAAAAAAACTGCTTGTGATGCAGTTTTGTGAGATAGATTTGAATGGATTATTGACCACTGTTGGACTTGAATTTTGGATATGTTGTTTATGGATATACATATTAACATGTGGTAAAGTTTGAGAGTGATCCATGAGTTTAATCCGGATTTGTGACGTTCCGAAGTTGGGTCTAAGTATAGTTTGGTTTTAGAGGAGTTGTGCTAGGTTTTAAGTGCGTGTTCTTGGAGATGGCTTGGGATTGTGTATCTTTATGGATTATATCATATGGAATTATGGTTGGGCATGTGAGTAAGAGTCTCAATATGTTTTGGGATTTAGTAGTAGTATGTTAGTTGAGCCTTAGTAGTAGATAGTCAGTTTGATTGATAGTCATCGTTCAAACTCAGTAGATCTTTTCCTTTTATAGTTGGACTTTATGTCTTGTGGTTTCTGCGGAAGTTCTTGATACTAGGTTTGGGACACCCTAGCATATTGTGATATGATCGTGTGAGGGTTAGTGAGACTAGAAGAAGTAACCTTCTAGCATATTGTTATATGATCCTGTAGAGATCATTAAGACTAGAAGTTGAGGACTTCTAGCATATCGGATAATCGTTGATTTGTGTGCCTTGTTATTCGGGCATAAAGTACCTTCCTGCGGAAGCTGAGCGTGATATGAGAGTTGGGACTACCTTTGATACAGGTAAGTCCTTGAGACTTACTTAGCTGGTATCTAGATGTTAGCTGAATGATGATAGTGGTGTGTGTTGATTGTTTAATAATTATAAGATGCATAGGACGACCTTTATTATTTTTATGGCCCAAGTGTATGTATAACGGGCGATGACATCACTGCCCAGCTCTGACATGAGACTGGGAGGTTCTCTATACCCCGACCATACAAGTACAAGGTGAGGTGCATCGGATCCATTCCTGATGGTTACACAGGCGAGGTTTGGAAATCCCTCGTGTCACAAAATAAGTATCATTAGTAAGAGTGAATGACCTAAATGAAGATAATAAAAATGGATTCTTTGAAAGCATGATGTGTGTTTAGTTTTGCTATTGTGTGTGTGTACTATGTTCATTTATCTAACGTTTAGATATCTAGCTAACAGTTGATTTGTTTTGGTTATTTAGACTTATCACAGGTTAGAGCAGCAGCTGAGTGATCCGGGAGTAGTGGTCAACCGGGTCTCCGTACTCCCTAGGATGGGGTTGGATTTTTTTTGTTGATGTTTCATTCTTAGTATGATGTTTATAGACTTTTATTATCTTAAGTACGTTGTTGGTTGTTAGACGCATGTTGTTACATTCATGACATTAAAACAACATTTATGAATTTCGGTTTCTGTATTTGTGTCTTATTGTAAGATCCTAGTAAAGTTGTTGTCAAACTAAGGTCGGGACCCATTATGAGGTCCTAACTAGTAGCTCCCCGGGTTTTGAGAATTTGGGGTGTTACACTGCGTCTTGCTGAGATATACACCATGTTGCATGGGTAAAAACCCCTTCTTGGAATCCTGCATCTTGAATCTATTAAGAATCTTATCAATATAAGTTCCTTGACTCAATCCAAGAAGCCTCTTAGATCTATCTCTGTAGATCTTAATTCCAAGTATGTACTCAGCCTTTCCTAAGTCTTTTATTGAGAAACATTTCTTCAGCCATTCCATTACGGAATCTAGCATCGGAATGTCATTCCCAATAAGTAGTATGTCATCCACATACAAGACTAAGCAGGCTACATTACTCCCACTAAACTTCTTGTAAACACAAGGATCCTCTTCACATCTAATGAAATCAAACTCTTTGATCTTTTCATCAAATCAAAAGTTCCAACTCCTGGATGCTTGCTTAAGTCCATAAATGGACTTCTTAAGCTTGCATACCTTTCCAGCATCATTTGGATCTTCAAAACCTTCAGGTTGTGCCATGTACACATCCTCTTCCAAAAGACCATTCAGAAAAGCGGTTTTGACATCCATTTGCCATATCTCATAGTCATAATATGCGGCAATAGCTAGGATTATCCTAATGGATCTAACCATGACAACTGGTGAAAATGTCTCTTCATAGTCTATACCATGAATCTGTCTTAAACCTTTGGCAACTAGCCTTGCCTTGTAAACAGGCATATTTCCATCCTTGTCAGTTTTGAGTTTGAAAATCCATTTGCTTCCTATGGGTTTTACCCCATTTGGCAAATCTATCAAGTCACATACTTGATTTTCAAACATCGAATCCATTTCGGACCTCATGGCCTCAAGCCATTCTTGGAGTCTGGACCCGTCACTGCTTGCTTATATGTAGAAGGCTCACTATGTTCTAACATAAGAACTTCAAGGCTTACATTCAAGATGAAATCATCATAACTTCTTGGTTGTACTCTTGGCCTTTCCGATCTACGAGTGGGCTCAACTTGTTCAACAACTGAATTCGGAACATGGTCCACAACTGTTTGTAGATCTCTTCTTCCGGCTCTTGAATGATCTGAGGCCCTGGGCCTTCAAAAGTAATCATCTCATCAACAACAGCATCCATGCCATCTTGTTGTTGAGTTTGTTGCTTTTCATCGTCTTGAACTATTTCAAGATGAATATTTCTCCCACTTGACTTGTTGGACAGGAACTCTCTTTCCAAAAAGACACTATCTCTTGCAACAAACACCTTTTGCTGAGTTGGATTGTAGAAGTAATATCCAAAACTTCCTTTTGGATCCCCTTTAAAAAAGCATTTACCTGATTTTGGGGCAAACGCTTTACATAAGCTTCACATCCCCATATTTTCAGAAAAGACAACTTTGGAACCTTTCCAGTCCATATCTCATATGGAGTTTTGTCTACAGTTCTTGACGGAGTCCTGTTTAATGTAAGTACAGCGGTAGTGAGGGCATATCGCCAGAAAGATACCGGAAGATCAACAAAACTCATCATTGATCGGACCATGTCTAACAAGGTCTTGTTTCTCCTTTCAGACACACCATTAAGTTGTGGTGTTCCTGGGGTAGACAATTGTGTTACTATCCCACAGTTTTTCAATTGATGATCAAATTCGTGGCTCAAGTACTCACCACCACGCTCAAATCGACGTACTTTTATTTTCTTGCCACTTTGAGTCTCTACTTCATTCTGGAATTCCTTGAACTTTTCAAAGGATTCCGATTTATGTGACATTAAGTAAATATATCCATATCTACTCATGTCATCAGTAAACGTAATGAAGTATATGTAGCCACCTCTAGCTTCTATGGTCATTGGCCCACATACATCAGTATGTATTATGCCCAACAATTAAGTAGCCCTTTCATTGGTTCCTTTGAGAGGTGACCTTGTCATTTTGCCCATTAGACATGATTCACATGTATTAATGGATTCATAATCCATGTCTTTTAGAAGTCAATCTTTATGGAGCTTCTTTATGCGATTCACACTAATATGGCCCAATCGACAATGCCATAGGTAGGCCTCACTCAAACTATTTGGTTTTTGCCTTTTGTTATTTATATTATATACATCCGATTTGAGATCCAACACAAAGAGTCCATTACTCATTGGTGCACCAGCATAGAAAATATTGTTTCTAAAAACAGACATAAATCCATCTTTAATGCTAAAATCAAATCCCTCATAATATAATAATGCAACCAAAATAAGGTTCTTGGTAATGCATGTAACAAAATCAAAAATTATTCAGTTCTAATACTAAACCAGAAGGTAAAGACAAACTAAAATCTCCCACAGTAAGTGCAGCAACACTTGCTCCATTTCCAATGCGTAGGTCTATTTCCCCTTTCTTCACTTGCCTTTTATTTCTTAGTTCCTGCACATAAGAAATAATGTGAGCACCACAAGCAGTATTTAATACCCAAATGGGATCATATTCTAATGTGAGAATATCTGTTGTCATTATTTCAATAACATAAATACCTGAAGTGCCGGAACTCACAGTTCCATTCTTCTTGTCTTCCAAGTACTTGGGACAGTTCCTCTTCCAGTGTCCCTTGGACTTGTAGTAAAAACAATCATGATCAGCAGCCACCTTTGGCTTCTTACCACCCTTGGGTTTGGCAACTTGCTTGCCTTTCCCTTGGTAATTGCTCTTACTCTTAGCCACCTTCTTAAAACCCTTCCTTTCGTTGACATTCAGAACTTCCTTCTTTTTGTCATCAATAATATTGCCCTCAGCACTTTTAACCATGCCATGGAGCTCATTCATATCATTCTTCAGACCATTCATATGGTATTGCATTCTGAATGGTGCAAAACCATCATGCAAAGATCTAAGAACAATATCAGTGGCCAACTCTTGGTCATATGGGGTCCCTAGATTTTCCATCCTCTTAAAAAGCCTAGTCAGGCTAATCACATGAGGACTCACTGGTTTTCCCATCTCAAGCTTGCTATCAAGTATAGCTTTGTGAGTCTCATATCGCTCTATCCTTGCCTGATCTTGAAACAATGTTTTCAGTTCAGTTATGATAGTATAAGCATCAGAATGCTCAAACCTCTTTTGCAAATCAGGCTCCATTGCAGCAAGCATGAGGCAAGTTACAAGTAATGCCTCAGACCTCACCCAAGTTTTTGTTGCCTTCTCCTCATCTGATGAGGTGTCGGTCACAGAAGGGATAGGGGTAGCTAGGACGTCCTCACATCCCTCGGACCTGAGAATGATTCTTAGATTCCTTTCCCAATCAAGGAAGTTTGTTCCATTGAGCTTGTTTATCTCAACAATTGAGTGGAGAGAGAATTTCAAATTATCGTTCGACATTATCTACATAATATAAATGACATACAAATCAGTATATGTTTGAAATTGCAAATACTTATATTTAAACAATTTAAATTAAGCAAAAGCACATTTTATTCAGTTGTTGTCGTCCCTTTGAATAAAATATTCCAAGATCCCATCCCATACAAGACTCAACGTACTTTTGCACTGCCTTAAGTCCTATGTGTTCAGGGTAAGTAACAATTACTAATTATAACACCTTATAATTCTTGGTTGATGATCCACATCCAATGCAGAAATCATCCCATGCCTCAATATCCAAAACTTTGCCTTTTGGTCTCTCGTTGGGTACTACCATATCAAGGTTTATGAACCCCCGTATAGATTCACCGTCACTCAATCCAAGATTATGAAAGAACACCCTCACTTTTGTGAAGCCCATCCAACCAAAAAAAAAACAGAACTTAATGGGTTATGATATGGAAAGGCATTGTCCCAATTTACCTTTGGAACTTGAGTTTTTTTATTTGTCTTTTATTTATAAGTGAAAAAATGTCATAAATAAAAACAATATAAAAACTTAAAATAAAACATTCAAAACGCAATAATTGTGATCCTAGTATGGCCCCTACGATGCAAAAAATAAAGATCTAATCTTCATAATCACTTCATCTTGTATCCTTCATGGATCTCCATCCTTGACCTTCTTATGTCTTGTACTTCTTCTTGTATTACAGTTTTGAATTACTCTAATTGCATAAATTAAATTACAACAAAACAAACGATACGCAGATCGTGTACAAGAAAAGCATAACGATACACAAATCGTATTTATGGGTCATACTAGTCACCTTATGCAGGCAATATATCATAATATAAAACAAGCATAACAAAATATCTCAATTTAAAATTGAATCCTTATATGGTATTAATCAATATTAACCATTAAAATATAATGATTGGATTAAATTGTATGAAAAAGATATAATATCAAATATTTAATCTTAAGTGGGATTTCCTAACTTTTAGGAAACAATTAAAATAAACAATATCATAATATTATCAAACTTAATTTTATAGGCAAAATCTCAAATCACCGGCAAATATTTTATCAAAAATTTTGTGACCTAGCCAAAAAATTTTAAGGTAAATATTTTGCGGCAGATATTTTATATCAAATATATTTTGAGATCTATCCAAATATACATACGGCAATCATCCACCGGTTCGGTCAATTTTGTGGCCTTTCCATCACCTAATCGGATCGAATCTGACTCGGTTCGGTGGTTATCCAATTTCCATATCAATTCATACAATTTCATGTCTCAATTCATCAAAATCTCCATTTCAATTTTACATCTTTATCCATATAAAATTCACCACCAATTTAAATCAAGATCCGCATCAAATCATTGATCCTATCAATCTATACAAGATCTCTCTAATACCAATTGAAGGTTTATTAGATGCTTTAAGTGGAATTTCATATCATATCTAAACATCTAATCGTAGGATCTACAAACACAATTGATAGGAAACAAATGATTGTTTATAGGAAATACCTGTTGATGCGTGAACCGGATCTGATCGGGAAGGAACAAAAGAGATGAGAGCCCCACGTGTTGCTCCTCTAGTTGGTCCACACGAGCCCGGTCAAGATCGTCTTTGGTTTCGACTGCTAGGACGAAGATCGCAAAGCGTGCAATCGAATTGCTTCGGATGAAGATGGTAGTCAACCCTCTAAAACAAAACATAACCAACTATTGGCTTTTTATTTTTCTTTTGCTCTCTTTTTTACTCTCCATATACCACCCATTCAAAAAGAGGAGAGATATTTCTTACTTATTAATAGTTATGGGTTTAACTCGTTTTAGCCCATTAATCGTAGTTGGCTTCTAGCAAAGCACTATGATAGCATGAATTATAGTCTATATTTTGGGGTTTGTTTGGACGTTTTATCTTTCATAATCTGCATGTTTGTATGTGCATTATGTGATTTTACCACCATTTCATCTACCTTTGCGAGAATCGAGGTCTACACCTAGTTTTGTTGTAATTGCAGGTAATTTGGTACGTTTTGCATCAAAAAGGAGCAAAAGGAGTCATGAGTCATTTGGAGCTACATCCAGGGAGCATAGCCATGGATTAAAGATTTACTTTGGAGCAGTTTCGAGAAATTTCACATTCAGTTCTGACTCACCTCGGTTGACCACAGAAATTCATCTCGACCGAGGTGATCCAGAGACGCCGACTCGACCGAGGCGAACACCTAGGACGCGGCGAGAATATTTTATTCTTGGATGAGATCTTTTAAATTTGGAAAGTGATCTTATATTTTTGGGTTTGGCTCCTGGAAGGAAGGAGATATGCAGAATCATATATTTTACCTATATTTATGGAAAAATATCTTTCTAAGATTTATTATCTTTGGAGGGTTATTTTCCTATAAAAAGGGTTGGATTTCCACAATTCCGAGAGGACGCTATACCGTCGATCAGGGTTTATAGCACGCAGCAGCAGCAGCCTACTCCAGTGGGGAGTTTTCGAAGAACCTTTTTGAAGGTTGAAGGAAGATTGAAGTCTATAGCTTTTATAGCTTTTTGGAGGGTTTTGTAAGATTGTCTTTAATTCCCTCATTGGTTGTCTTGTCTTTTTGGATTGCTATCCAAGGAACGCTTTGTTGTGATATTTGATTCAGTTATTGAAGTCTTTTCATTAAATTCTTCTTTGTTCAAATATTCACTTTCTTCCATATATTTTAATACTTTCATTATGATGATGAGTGGCTAATTTCCTTGTGTGATTCTAGGGTGATTGGCTGAAGGTTGTGGGGAAAACAATGATAGAATAATCTTAGATTCCAATAGGATCCTGAAAGTTCGAGTCTTTAACCTTAACCCTAAGCATCTCGTTCGGTTGATGAACATCTCGGCCGGGGTGGAATTCTTCTGACCGAGGTGACTTATCCAATCCTAAACTGAGAGTTAAGTGTTAGAATTTGCTAAATCCTATTCTTATTACACCCTTCTGGTTCAATGCAAGCTTAGGATGAGACTTACCCGGTAATTCCTTAGTTTGTTTACCAACGATCATAAGTGTAGGTAATAAAGGTTTATCCTTTATTGGGGTTTGAGTGTGCTTCCATCCCATCTTTGTGAGTTAGCCTGAGACTTACCCGGTAAAAGTTGATTCTATTCCCTTAGATGGTATGTTAGTTTGAGGTTATAATTCTTTATCTTGATTCCTTGAGACTTACCCGGTAATAGGAGTCGCGGTTTAGGATTAATGTGTAGTGAGACTTACCCGGTGATCTACTCCACTTTAGAAACACCTTCCCCACGCAAAAATCTCAGCTTTGTCTGCTTATCTTTAGATCTTGAGTTGGAACCACAACTAGATGCTTTAACCCCTAGAATTGCATGTTTGCTTTATTGACTTCTTATTCATCTTTGATTGTGTTAATCGCTCTTGTGGTTAGTATTGACATAAGCACACCGTATTGACTTTGTTTCACCGAGTCCCTGTGATCGACCCCTGGAATTTTCTTGCTTTTACTACGATTGACCCGTACACTGCGGGTTCGCATCCTTGTTTTAAGCTTAAGTCTAGGGTTATAAATTTAAAGCTTGCACACACCGTTTGGAGCGAACAAGTTTTTGGCGCCGTTGCCGGGGACTTGGTCTAGACCGAGCCGGTACGGTTTGCTCTTGGGGCGCTTGCCCCGTTTCACTTAACCACTCTACTTGAGTGACTTTCGCAGGTTCTTTCTTAGGTATATGCGAAGAACCCGCGCTGGGAAGGAAATCGTCCCTTACGATCCCGAACCAGAAAAGACATACAAGCGACGCTTAAGAGAAGCGAAGATGGCCCAACAAGACGATCGCAATCTTGCGGCCCAATTGAAAGAGGCGCTAGAGCTGCTACGCCTCAGCAAGGAAGAACTCAGGCAAGAGAAAGAAGAGAATCGCACCAAGACTGCAGCAATCGAAGCTGAGATAGCAGTCATACGAGACCAGATTCTACTTCGACCGAGGGAAGATCCTTCTGTTGATCCTCGACCGATGCAGAATCTAGTAGTTGACCCGCGACCGAGGCATATTCCAGTACCTGACGCCCCGGCCGATGTACTTCCACCTCGGATGCCAGTCCGAGATGTTTTTCTTGCAGGAATCCCACAAACCCTAGGGCAAAGGATGGACCCTAATCAACAGCTGAGGCGTCCAGGGGTGAACCTAGGAGATCCAGCGGATCATGACTACGAACTTCGACCGCAAGTTCTATCCATGATTCGCCAATGCCAATTCGGAGGGCTAGAGAAGGAGTCACCGCATCAACATCTTCAAAACTACGAGATCTTGATGGAAACCTTGCGACCTTCCAGAATTGAAAATAACAACTACAAGATAAGACCTTTTTACTTTTCTTTAAAAGATAGAGCTCTTACTTGGTATCAATCTCTTCCTCCAGGAAAAATCAGCACATGGGAGGAGATGACCACGGAATTCTTGACCAAATTCTTTCCACCCTCAAAGACCGCTGAAATGAGAGGGAAGATCAATGCTTTCATCATGAAGGACAAGGAGAGCTTGTCCAAATCTTGGGAGCGGTTCAAGGATATCCTTTTGGATTGCCCACATCATGGGATTCCAAAGATCGAGTTGTTGGAGATCTACTTCAAAGGGCTGGACGGAAACACCCAGTTCAATCTCCAACTACTCTCCGCCGGTACCTTCATGGACATGGCGATTGATGAGGCTTGGGACTTCATTGAGAAGCAAGCCTTGCACATGGAGAAATATACCCACCAAGGAGCTGAAGGTGGAGTTAAAAGAGTCAACTTTCAAGAGACTCATTCCAACAACAATCAACTCATGTCGTTGAAGAATGACGTGAAGCAATTGAAGGAGCTCTTGATGGCTCAAACTAAGAAGGAAGAGCAAGGGCAAAGGAACAACAACAACAACGGGTACCGTAACAACAATAACGGTCCCCGAAACAGCAACTACAACAACAACAATAGAGGATCCAATAGCAACAACTGGAGGGCGAATAACCAAAACTACGGTAACAATCATTCAAACTCCAACTCCAATGATTCCTCTAACCCTTTCCTCTCTTCCCCTTCTTCTTCTTCTACTCCATTAAAGAGCCAAGGGCAAGGATCAAGTTCGTCTCAGCCGGAAAAGAAAGACGCAGTTCTGGAGGCAATCTTGATCAAGCTTAGCGCTATGGAGAATTCTATGACTTCATTTTCGAGGGCCCAAAAGTCCTTCGAACAACAACTTGCTAATAGGGCGAATGAAGCGCCAAGAGATCAAGGGAAGCTTCCAGCGAAGACGGAAACTAACCCTAAGGGCCAATGCATGGCCATAACGACGAGGAGTGGACTCAAAATTGCAGATCCAGTACCTCGCTCGACGCAGACCACCTCGGTCCAGATCCAGTCGAAGAACACCTCGACCGAGATGTCAACCGAGGCGGAGCAACAGAAAGCAGGAGGGACGACAGAAACTTATACTCCACCCCCTGCATACAAACCACCACTTCCATTCCCTCAGTCCAGGGCCAGAGCACATCTAGACAAGCACTTTGGTAAGTTTCTTGACTTGATGAATAAGCTACATATTAATATTCCTTTCCTTGATGCTATTTTAGGTATGCCCGCCTATGGGAAGTTCTTAAAAGAAATCTTATCAAGGAAAAGGAAGCTGGAAGATGTTGGTGAAGTTAGGATGACATCTAAATCTTCGGAGCTTATCAAAATCATGAAGGAAAAGATGCCACCTAAGTTAAGAGATCCCGGTTCATTTTGCATTCCCATTCAAGTTGGGGATGTAACTTGTGAAGCCCTTTGTGATCTAGGAGCCAGCGTAAGCATCATCCCGCTAGAGCTATGCACGAAGATCGGTCTTGGAGAGCCCAAGCCGGTCAAGATTCGACTTTACATGGCGGATCGCTCCATTACCCATCCCGTAGGCATTTTGGAAGACGTTCCGGTCAAGTTAGGTAACTTCTATCTACCCATAGATTTTGTCGTACTTGACATTCCCGCAGATTATCCTGTTCCTATTATTCTCGGGAGGCCATTTCTAGCAACTTCGGGTTGCAACGTGGATTGCAAGAACGCCAAGTTGAAATTCAACGTTGGTGGCGATGAGGTGGAGTTCGCACTACTTGCAGCCATGAAAGGGGAGCAGCTAACTGATGATATCTTCAACATCTACGATGAAGAAGAATCAAGAGAATTGGTGAGCTCTATCCTTATTAACGACCCACTCGAAAGAGTTATTAGCTTCAGTTTAATGGAGGAAGGTATAGATGCTTCTTGTGATGCAGATATACGGAGCTTGAAGGCACTGGAAGAGGATCCAGGAGCTACAACTGAGAAGCTAATCCAGGAGACGAAGATCTCCAGTCTCGGATCCAGTAGCAGTACCTCGACCGAGGCATTTTCTGGACTGAGCGAGGCGACCGAAGAACATCTCGGTTAACGCCTATGCGCCTCGACCGAGGTCGGAGGCGAGATGATTCAAACTGAGACTTCATCGAGTCCAGTTTCTGATACCACTCCACTGGAAAGAGGAAGCATGGATTCCCCCCAGAAAGGACCCCCAGTCGTGGAGCTTAAACAGCTCCCCAGTCACTTGAGGTATATCTTTCTTGGACCGGATTCTACTTATCCCGTTATTGTTAGTGCTTCCCTTTCCGAATCTGAATTGTCTAAGTTAATGCATGTCCTGAGAAAGCATCGAAGGGCTATAGGTTACACCACGGATGATCTTATTGGCATTAAACCTTCTTTCTGCATGCATAGAATTCTAATGGAAGATAATCATAAGACTTCACGGGAACCTCAAAGACGGTTAAATCCGATCATGAAAGAGGTTGTGAAGAAGGAGGTTCTTAAGTTGTTGGATGCAGGTATTATTTATCCTATCTCGGACAGCAAGTGGGTTAGCCCGGTGCATGTCGTTCCGAAGAAAGGAGGGATGACCGTTGTGACGAATAAGAACAACGAGTTGATCTCAACGAGGACCGTTACAGGCTGGAGAGTTTGCATCGATTATAGGAAGCTGAACACGGCAACTCGGAAGGATCATTTTCCGCTTCCCTTCATCGATCAAATGCTCGAACGGTTGGCCCAGCATTCACACTTTTGCTACTTGGACGGCTATAGTGGGTTCTTTCAGATTCCTATCCATCCGGATGATCAGGAGAAGACCACTTTCACTTGTCCTTGGGGGACGTTTGCCTATCGGAGGATGCCATTTGGATTGTGCAATGCACCCGCTACCTTCCAGCGATGCATGATGGCTATCTTTTCTGAGTACATAGAGGAGATCATGGAGGTATTCATGGATGACTTTTCTGTATATGGTTCCTCTTTTGATGATTGCCTATCTAACCTTTCCCTAGTGCTTAAAAGATGTGAAGACACTAACCTTGTTTTAAATTGGGAGAAGTGTCATTTTATGGTTAATGAAGGCATTGTGCTAGGACACCTCGTTTCTAATCGAGGTATTGAGGTCGATCGAGCTAAGATCGAAACTATTGAGAAACTCCCTCCTCCTTGTTCTGTTAAAGGTGTGAGGAGTTTTCTCGGGCACGCAGGTTTTTACAGGAGATTCATCAAGGACTTCTCTAAGATTTCTAAACCTCTAACTAACCTCTTGAATAAAGATGTTGTTTTTGAGTTTTCGCAGGAGTGTCTTGATGCTTTTTACAGGATTAAGGAAGCGTTGATCTCCGCTCCCATTATTCAGCCTCCCGATTGGACCATGCCCTTTGAGGTCATGTGTGACGCTAGTGATGTAGCCGTAGGAGCGGTGCTTGGACAGAAGAAAGATGGACGGACCACCGCCATTTATTATGCTAGCAAAACGCTAGATGAAGCACAACGCAACTACGCTACCACCGAGAAGGAGTTATTGGCGGTTGTATATGCTTTCGAGAAGTTTCGTTCCTATCTAGTAGGAGCAAAAGTCATTGTCTACACCGACCACGCAGCCATTCGTTACTTGTTGGCTAAGAAAGATGTCAAGCCGCGCCTTATTCGATGGATTCTCTTGCTCCAAGAGTTTGACCTAGAGATCCGCGATAAGAAAGGATCCGAGAACTCAGTTGCGGATCACCTCAGCCGGCTACCGGAATCCGCCCGCGAGACGGATAACCCACCCATAGACGATTCATTCCCCGATGAGCACTTACACTTGTTGGAGCGTTTGATGGATCTACTTACTTCACCCCACGATGGAGGTAAAGTATGGGGTGAGGGCACCTCCCACCTCATTTGAGACGCATCATGGTCCAGCTAGCGACCTTAAATCAAGCGCTTCTTGGGAGGCAACCCAAGGTATTGCTTTCTTTTCCCGTTTTCTAGTCTAGCTTAGATAGTTTTTGTTTTTGCTTTGCTTTGCTTTGTTTTTGGCGTTCTAGACAGACAATAGGGAATATCTAAGGAAGGAGCACAACTGGAAGGACGGAAGTTTGAGATTCTGAGAAGATAGAAGCACCTCGGTTACTGTCAGAGCACCTCGACCGAGTTGATTCTTGAGCAACCGAGGCGACTAGGGCTTCTACAGAACCACCTCGGTCCCAACCACCTCGGTCCAGTCGAGACCATCTCGACCGAGGTGACAGCAGATCCAGGAACAGTATAAAAAGGGAAAAAGTTTTATTTTTCACTTTTCACTTTACCCACCTCGACTGCGGCGACTTCCACTTCGCTCCCTCTCAGATCTTGCTCATTTTCGCCGATTTCTGCTTCGAAACTGATATTGAAGAGTAGAGGAACCGATTGCAACAACAGATCTGCAAAGAAATTGAGCGAATCGACCGAAACGAGGTAAAACAAGTCGAAACCCTAACTCGTTCGTTCGCTTTGATTTGGGCTTTGGTTGCCCCTGATTTTGCTGAGAAAGGATTTAAGTACCCCTTAGGAAGCAATTGTAGTGATTTTAGGGGGAAAAGAACTGAAATTCTGAGATTTGGAATCGTAACTGCTACGCCTCGGTCCAGTCGAATTGCATCTCGACCGAGGTGTTCTTGAGTCTTGCCAGCAACCGAGGTGGACTGACAGAGTTGAGTGAAAATGAGTTCAGATCGTCGCTTAGCCCTTAGAGACAGATCCTCACCCTCCCCTTCTTCCTCTTCTTCCCGTCCTTACCGCCCGGTTAACCACGAGAGATGCCGGGTAGACTATGAGCGGATAGCTAGCCGTCCAGTTATCGCACCACGATTTCTGGACGTGTCGGCTTTTGATTGCCTAGGGTTAGATGCTGACCTTAGGAGGATGATTGCTAATGTCGGGTTGGATCAGTTTACTGAGATCCGGGCCCCAGCTTACTTGGAGCCGACTTTAGAGTTCGTTAGCTCCTTCTCCTACCTCCCCACAGACCAGTCTGTGAAGTACCGGTTGATGAACCGGAACTTCATAGTTCCTTTAGAGATATGGAGAGAGATTTTTGGCTTTTCTGAGCCCACCGCCACCGACTTCCCCTCCCGATCCGTAGCTAGGGAGTTCTGGGGGCAGATTGCCCATATTACTGAGCATGCAGACAGATGGCGCCCTGGAGATTCCAGGGAGAAGGTCATCTTCCATCCAGCCTTCAGACTAGCCCACAGGATTTTCAGCGAGACACTTCTGGCGCGTACTGAGACGCCCCAGAAGATCAGACAGGGCGAGCTCTTCAGCCTATACTGCATGGTTACAGGAGGTTTCCCAGACTTTGGCTTGCTCCTGGCAGAGGATCTGCACAGGATCAAGGCCAAGGCGAAGGGAGACATTTGCTGCGGAGGTCTGGTCACCCATATTGCTACCTATCACGGGATGGACCTCAGTATTTGCACGATGGCGGCGGCTCCGAAGCCGCTGGGATTACAGGAGATGATCACACGGAGGATTCTAGTTCCCCGTGGTTTGACCACTTCATACGTCGCCATGCCTTGGGAGCGGACTGCACCACAGGGGATCCGCTGGTCTGCTCAGTTCACAGTCTTTGATCCTCATTACTGGCAGACAGCTTGGGCTACACTGATGGAGGATCACAGAGAGGCAGCAGCTGCCCCTGCTGAGGAGGAGGAGGATGACGACGACGAGGAGACGTTGGATGAGAGAGAGGGTGGTGTCCCGATGGATACAGGGACAGATACTGCAGGGACGAGCGCGCCACCGATCATTGACTTAGATGACGAGGAGGATACGGAGCCTGCACCTGCTGTACCTCCGCTAGATCTGCTAGACGTCGGACACGCCGTCATAGAGATACGGAGGCTCATCGTCGGATCGACGATCTGACTGACCAGATGATAGATTCTTATGCTGCCCTTACAGTGGACATGCATGAGAGATTTGCCGCCCATCACCGATACCTTGACAGCTGGACTCAGCAGATGTTGGAGGGGCAGCACTATCAGCGTAGGATGATGGAGCTACAGTTCCAGCAGACTATGGGCTATCCGTTCGATCCGACTCAGTATCCCTACGTACCACCACCACCACCGCCGGATCAGGATTATTGAGGAGCTGCAGGATTTTCGTTATTTTCTTTTATGCAGTTCAGCTATATATCCGGTGAGTACTCTCATGTTTAGACTTTTTATTTGACCCACTGGGACAGTGTGTCCCAAGTATGGGGTATTTGTATTTATATGACTACTTGATGTTATTCTGACCACCTTTTGATGTATGACACTTTATTTTTCGGATATTTTCGTATTTATGCTTCATTGCCTTTATATGATTATCTGATATTACATGCATACCTACAGGTTATTTGATTGAGAAAAACGTCGAAACCAAAAAAAAAAATGGTTTTAAAAAAAAAATTTTGACCTCGACCGGGGAGATTCTGGCCAAACGAGGCATTTCACCTCGGTTGAACCAAGAACACCTCGACCGAGGTGTGTTAACTGAGAGTTTTCGAAAACGATTTTTTGTGTTACTTATCTGGATATGATCTCAGTGAAGATCTTGTTTACTGACTGGTTTTAAATTCTTTATGTGTTTGAAAGGTTTTATAATATGTTTAAGTTGCTAAATGCTTTGTTTGAAATTATTGGCATGTTTAATACTTTGTTTTTATCCAAATTATGTTGAATTTGAAGGTTGACACCGCAGGTTAAGTTCTCTCACTTTCTTCTTGGAAAGACCAAGGCAATTCATTCTCTTCTTCTTCTTCTTCTTGATCATGCTTAGCCCCTCATATACATTTTGCCTCCCTTTACCTATCCGGGAATTTGGAAGCAAGCGAAGTGGTGAAAGCAAGTGGAGTTAAAGTTGAGGAGTGGCTGGAAGTGAAAGTGTTAGAAAGCAATAATAGGTTTGGGGAAGTCAATCATGAAGATGAGTAACTCGGCACCATTCACATAGCCGGGTGTTTGTGTCTTGCCAAAATCGGATTGAGCGATATTCCTAACGGGTCATGGTATGTGCATCAAGGGTTTGATGCATCTCGAGAAATTGATGATTGCAGATTTCCTAGGCTTCGGTTATTGTGCACCTCTGTCCATGCATCCCAAAAAGTAAAGTAAAAAGAAAAAGTGTGAGATAAGCGAAGCTTATTGGTGGAAGATGTTGCAAGTCAAAGTGAAAGTGAAGTTCATCCTTTTCCCGGATTCTAGCACCACATTACCTTACATACATCCCTACCCTACACGTTTCTTGACCTTTTCTTTTGGGAAGCCCTTGAGACCTTGAGCTTGTTGATTGACTTAGTGGTTTAAATCGGATTATACATGATTAATTTTGATAATTATGATTTATTATGCATTCTATGATTTTATGCAAAGATGAACAACTTTCCTATATTTATAAAATGTTTTGAGCATATTGAGTTTTTAATTCCAAGAAGTACTCTCTTAGAGTGATCTATGGTAGTTGCACACCATAAAATGTTTTTGGAAGACTTTTTCATTGATTTTCTTGACTTATAATCCATTCTATCTTATCTTTTATATGAGGAACTTGCTTGGGGACAAGCAAGGGCTAAGTATGGGGTAATTTGATAGCATGAATTATAGTCTATATTTTGGGGTTTGTTTGGACGTTTTATCTTTCATAATCTGCATGTTTGTATGTGCATTATGTGATTTTACCACCATTTCATCTACCTTTGCGAGAATCGAGGTCTACACCTAGTTTTGTTGTAATTGCAGGTAATTTGGTACGTTGTGCATCAAAAAGGAGCAAAAGGAGTCATGAGTCATTTGGAGCTACATCCAGGGAGCATAGCCATGGATTAAAGATTTACTTTGGAGCAGTTTCGAGAAATTTCACATTCAGTTCTGACTCACCTCGGTTGACCACAGAAATTCATCTCGACCGAGGTGATCCAGAGACGCCGACTCGACCGAGGCGAACACCTAGGACGCGGCGAGAATATTTTATTCTTGGATGAGATCTTTTAAATTTGGAAAGTGATCTTATATTTTTGGGCTTGGCTCCTGGAAGGAAGGAGATATGCAGAATCATATATTTTACCTATATTTATGGGAAAATATCTTTCTAAGATTCATTATCTTTGGAGGGTTATTTTCCTATAAAAAGGGTTGGATTTCCACAATTCCGAGAGGACGCTATACCGTCGATCAGGGTTTATAGCACGCAGCAGCAGCAGCCTACTCCAGTGGGGAATTTTCGAAGAACCTTTTTGAAGGTTGAAGGAAGATTGAAGTCTATAGCTTTTATAGCTTTTTGGAGGGTTTTGTAAGATTGTCTTTAATTCCCTCATTGGTTGTCTTGTCTTTTTGGATTGCTATCCAAGGAACGCTTTGTTGTGATATTTGATTCAGTTATTGAAGTCTTTTCATTAAATTCTTCTTTGTTCAAATATTCACTTTCTTCCCATATATTTTAATACTTTCATTATGATGATGAGTGGCTAATTTCCTTGTGTGATTCTAGGGTGATTGGCTGAAGGTTGTGAGGAAAACAATGATAGAATAATCTTAGATTCCAGTAGGATCCTGAAAGTTCGAGTCTTTAACCTTAACCCTAAGCATCTCGTTCGGTTGATGAACATCTCGGCCGGGGTGGAATTCTTCTGACCGAGGTGACTTATCCAATCCTAAACTGAGAGTTAAGTGTTAGAATTTGCTAAATCCTATTCTTATTACACCCTTCTGGTTCAATGCAAGCTTAGGATGAGACTTACCCGGTAATTCCTTAGTTTGTTTACCAACGATCATGAGTGTAGGTAATAAAGGTTTATCCTTTATTGGGGTTTGAGTGTGCTTCCATCCCATCTTTGTGAGTTAGCCTGAGACTTACCCGGTAAAGGTTGATTCTATTCCCTTAGATGGTATGTTAGTTTGAGGTTATAATTCTTTATCTTGATTCCTTGAGACTTACCCGGTAATAGGAGTCGCGGTTTAGGATTAATGTGTAGTGAGACTTACCCGGTGATCTACTCCACTTTAGAAACACCTTCCCCACGCAAAAATCTCAGCTTTGTCCGCTTATCTTTAGATCTTGAGTTGGAACCACAACTAGATGCTTTAACCCCTAGAATTGCATGTTTGCTTTATTGACTTCTTATTCATCTTTGATTGTGTTAATCGCTCTTGTGGTTAGTATTGACATAAGCACACCGTATTGACTTTGTTTCACCGAGTCCCTGTGATCGACCCCTGGAATTTTCTTGCTTTTACTACGATTGACCCGTACACTGCGGGTTCGCATCCTTGTTTTAAGCTTAAGTCTAGGGTTATAAATTTAAAGCTTGCACACACCGTTTGGAGCGAACACACTACGACTCCTAAAATAATCGGATTGAATTATCTCCGTTAATTGTCCTATTTCAAGTTTAGTCATTGCACATTAAACTAAAGGACACAATTCCTTCAGTTATATCAGTCAATTTGTTTCATCATTTATTCTTGAACTTATCTGGTAGTTCTTGCTAGACAAAATCTTTGAACAATTTGAACCTAGCTGGTAGTTCTTGCGCATATATGCATCTCCTTGGTACTTGAGAGGATGGATATTTTTGATTCATAAGTAGCTACTGCTTTTAAGCTATGATGATAACCTTGTGGATTACGGTAATTGTGGATATTTTTAAACAGATTGGAGTTTTAAAAATGATTGACTTCAACTGTTGAGCTTTGAAGCAATACACCATCTAGACTTGCTGTTATTTTTCATTCATATGTGATTCTCCTTGGTACTTGTGGATTACTATAATTTGAATAAGATGATGCCCTCAACTATTGAACTTTGAAGTAGTACACCATCTCGACTTGTTATTTGTTAAATCATTAAAATGTAGAAGGATGCCAAAACAAGGATAAGAGAACCAACCCTGAAGGACTCAGGATCTCTCCTTTAGAGTTCAATTTGTAACCTTTCTCTTCAATAAACCGATTCAGATCATTCATGTGATTCAATGGAGATTTAAGCTAGTGGACAAAAATAGTTGAGTGATTCAATGCATACCCATTGACAAGTGTCCATGCAGCATACTTGATAGGTGATGGAATCACTATCATTTAGGGTAGTTTTTAGAGTCTTTTTATTGTATTTGTGTCAGTTTATGCTACTAACTCCTTGGTCCAGAAGAAGAAGACTAAAAAAAGCTAAGGAAGGAGTTAAAAGCACTTAGGAGTGAAGATCGGTCACGAAGCAAAGCTTATGTTGCCTCACCGCCCCAGCGGAGCCTTGCCATGCCCCTGCTGGTGACACCTTACACCGGAGCGCTCCCTGCGCCTTCAACAGCGCACTGGCCAAAAAGTGTGTCACCGCCCCTGTGCCACTCCTTGGCACCCCTGCGGTTACCTGCCTGAAGAGACGAAGACCAGATCCCCTGCGCCTTCCATTGTGCCCCTACGTGCACCTCAACATGGGAGCTGGAAGACGAAGAGGCTGTTTCACCGCCCCTGCGTCGACATAGGGACGCCCCGGCGGCGTGGCATCAGAAACGTCAGGAAATCGAAGGGTCAGACGTTTGAAGAGCATTGAAGATCCGCCCCAGCGGAATTACCTAGCCGCCCCTACGGCCATGAATAAGATCAAGCGTTTTTGCCTTCACCGCCCCTGCGGAACTGAAGGCCGCCCCTGCGGCTTAACGTCAGAAGCTTTACTTCGGTTGTTTACACTTTTTTTTATGGCATTAAATGTGGTTGTTTTGGGCTGGCCATTTACTTTTATTTAGTGTCTTTTGTAGTATAAATAGTCCTTGGTTGATTGCTAGAATCATCCAAGCCTATCCATGTTTTTCCACACAAAAATCCATTTTAGAATTGAGCTTTCCATTGTAATGAGTTGCTAACTCCCCTGCTACCTTGGGTTGGTTTGAGGTTGCGTTGTTACTTTGGTTGTAAGTTCTTTTGAATATAAGTTTTTATTCAGTAATACTTTGTGTTTCATTGATCTCCATTGTCTAATTGCATGTTTACTATTGCTTGAGATTGATCACCTTAGGTTCTAAAGTGCATGTAAACAACTAGGATTAATAGGTTCCGGGTTCGGGTCTTTAATCTAGTAGCAACTTTAAGTAATAATGGGTTGTAATTACTTAAAGAAAAGGAATACAAATATAAAGATAAGTTTAACGGTTTTAATCTTCTCTTTATATCCCTTGGTCTTTGTTTGAAAGCTAACTTGTTATTTGTTGTTGTAGGTTTACGGAACATTAACCTGTTAAGTTGTGTTGATGCCGGTTGGCTCAACACATATATACGATCGAGATGGGAGGTTACTTAAAAACTTGTAAAAGGAACTCACCAAAGTAGCAATAGTATGCTTAGAATTAACCTAGTGTAGATTCACCCTTCATTGTCTTACTTGTCGCATTAAACGTTTTCTCTAGTTTTTGTGCATCAATTCAACCAACCCCTCCCCCCTTTGTTACTTGTTACTATAATCGATAATTTCATCTAAAACACCTTAACTCTCTTGGGTTCGACCCTTACTTAATCACTATACTTGTTCTTAGTGCTAAGTCGGGATTTACTTTTGATTGGGTATAGACGACCATAGAAATACTTTCGGTCAAATTTTGGCGCTGTTGCCGGGGAGTTTTAGTGTTTTATTGTTATTGTTGATTATTGGTTTGAACCATTTTATGGTTCAAACCCGTGCTACTATTCCGGCTTTGCTTCTTTTGATCTAGAAATTGAGAGGACGCACATCCGGCAACGAAGACAACAACAACTTCAACAGGAGATGGCTGACCGTACTCTTCGTCAACTTACGCAGCCCACCTTTGCTCAAAACCCTCTTGCGGTCACTACACCGGCAATAGGGGAAGGAGTCAACTTTGAGCTCAAGCCGGGCCTCATTCACTTGCTCCCATCCTTCCATGGGCTAAGTGGTGAAGACCCCATCAAGCACCTTGGGAAGTTCCATACCGTGTGTATGAGCATGAAGCCGGCCAACATTACCGAAGAACAAATCAAGATGAGGGCATTCGGCTTCACACTCAAAGATTCCGCGGATGATTGGTATTACCATCTTCCATTCGGGAGTATCGACACTTGGGAGAACCTTCACAAGGCGTTTTTGGAGAATTATTTTCCAGCTAAGAAGGCCAATAGCTTGAAGAAAGCTATAAGCAACATCGAGCAAGAGGCGAATGAAACTCTCTACGAGTACTTCGAGAGGTTTGCACGCCTCCGATCCAGCTGTCCTTTCCACGGATATTCAACTCAAGATCTAGTCTTGTACTTGTACAATGGCTTGCTAGACAATGAATGGAGGATCGTTGATGCAGCTTGCGGAGGTAATATTCTTAACTCTACCCCTGACCTTGCTTTGGAAAAAATATAGGAACTAGCTGAAGGTACTCGTAACTTTAGAAGGACCCCAACTAAGAAAGGATTTCATGTTGTGAGTTCTGGGAAGAGTGAGATTTCCACCGAGCTCGCGGAGTTGAAGGAAATGGTGAAGAGACTAACACTAATGGGAACACCACAACAGCTCAAAGCTTGTGGAGTTTATGCTGACCCATACCATCCAACGGACATATGTCCACAAGTCCAGGATGACGATGTTGAGGTAAACGCAATGGGTTATGGTCAACCACAGGAGCAAAGGCCTAGGAACGATCCCTATGCACAGAATTTCATGCCAAACTGGCGTGACCAACAAAATTTTCTTTGGAGGGATCAACAAAACCAACAACAGTAGCCCCTTTAAGGTAAGTATCAATCAACTGAAGATATATTGCAGGTTTTGACTAAACACTTTGCTACTCATGTCCAAACAACAGAATCTAGCATCAAGAACCTCGAAAAACAGGTTAATCAAATGGCGGAAGCTATTTCAAGGACCGAATCAAGACTCTCCGGAGGATTGCCTTCCCAGACGTTTCTAAACCCCTAGGAGAATGTTAGTGCCCTAACATTACAGAGTGGGAAGCAAATCCAACAAAAACCAGCAAGGGAATCACAAAGCAAACCTTCTATCAAATTTTCCGCACCCACAGCCGCCCCTGCGGCTGCAACTGCGCCCAGCACAGAGCAGACGACGCCCCTGCAGCTGGATGTCCCCGGCCCTGCGGTGACAACCCTTGAGCCGCCCCTACGCCTTCAAGCTAACGCCCCTGCGGAAATCACTCCAGAAGATCCTGCTGGAAGGGATACTTACGTCCTACCTAACTTTCCGCCACTGTACTCTGAAAAGCCACCAGCTCCTTTTCCTGAGGCTTTGAAGGAGAGAAGAATCATTGAGGACAAGGACCTTTTTGAGACGTTCTCCAAATGCGAGGTAAACATTCCCCTCCTTAAGTTGGTAAAAAGTATTCCTAAGTATGCTCGTTTTTTTAAGGAACTTTGCACTATAAAAAGGAATCAGATGCTAAAAGGGAAACAGAAAGTGCAAGTAAGTGAGCATGTGTCGGCAGTTTTCGAACGAAGAATGCCCAAGAAGTGCAACGATCCGGGCATGGTAAGCATTCCTTGTGTTATAGGGGAGACCCCCTTTGACAAAACAATGCTTGATCTCGGTTCTTCTATCAATATTTTGCCATATTTGATTTACAAATCACTAGGCCTTGGGCCATTAATGGAAACTAGGATTGTAGTACAACTTGCTGATATATCTAATGTGTACCCGAAAGGGATAATTGAGGATGTATTAGTAATGGTAGACAACCTAATATTTCCTGTTGATTTCTTTGTAATGGATATGGAAAATGATTCACATGCTGCACCCATTTAGTTAGGTAGGCCATTTTTTAAAACGGCTAGAACCAAAATTGACTATTTTAGTGGTAAATTGACCATGGAGTTTGATGGAGAAGTAGTGGAATTTGACATCTATGATGCAATGAGATTTCCTAGTGATGATCACTCTTTATGTACTATTGACATTATTGAACCTTTTGTGCAAGATGTTCTCGATAACTCTGACGTTGATGAATTAAAAAATGTGATTGAACATGACATTGATAATTTCAAATCAGATTATGTATTAACATCCAGCATGAAAGAGGTCCTAGCCCAACTAGATGGGCATAAAAGGCTACCTATATCCAATTTGGCCATTGGGCCCACTTTACTAACCCCAAGCGAGAAGCTTGTTCCGTCTATAGTGCAGGCACCTGAAATAGAATTGAAGGACCTTCCATCACACCTCAAGTACGTTTTCCTTGGAGAACACAATACCTTGCCTGTGATTATCTCCAACAAGTTGACCACCGGACAAGAAGACAAGTTGGTGAAGGTACTAAAAGAGCACAAGACGGCCCTTGGAGGGACCATTGCGGACATCAAAGGGATAAGCCCTTCCACCTGCATGCATAGGATTCTACTTGAAGACGAAGCCAAGCCCTCTAGACAATCTCAAAGGACGTTGAACCCGCCAATGATGGATGTGGTCAAAAAGGAGGTGTTGAAGCTCCTCCAAGCGGATATGATTTTTCCTATCTTGGATAGCACTTGGGTTAGCCCAACCCAAGTAGTTCCAACGAAGGGAGGCATTACCATGGTGGAAAATCAACATGGAGAGATGGTTCCAAGAAAAACACAAACCGGATGGAGAGTTTGCATTGAGTACCGCAAGCTCAATAAGGTAACACGAAAAGACCATTTCCCACTACCTTTTATTGATCAAATGTTGGAACGACTTGCAGGTCATCAGTACTACTGTTTTCTGGATGGATATTCGGGCTATTTTAAAATAGCCATCGCACCAGAAGATCAAGAGAAGACGACGTTCACTTGCCCATTTGGCACTTTTGCATACCGCAGAATGCCATTTGGACTTTGCAATGCACCAGGCACTTTCCAACGGTGCATGATAAGTATTTTCTCCGAATACATATAAAATTTCATTGAAGTCTTCATGGATGATTTTACCGTCCATGGAGATAATTTTGACGCATGTTTAGGGCATTTGAAACTGGTTCTCGAAAAATGTGTTGAAACCAATTTAGTTCTTAATTCGGAAAAATGTCATTTCATGGTCGAAGAAGGAATTGTGCTAGGACATGTGATATCCTCAAAAGGGATAGAGGTAGATAAGGCAAAAGTTGATATCATTCAAAATTTACCTTACCCTACTAATGTTGGGGAAATCCGATCTTTTCTTGGTCATTCAGGTTTCTACCGACGTTTCATCAAAGATTTTTTGAAGATCTCGGCACCCCTATGTGAATTACTCAAGAAAGATGTCACCTTCATAGTAGATGAGGATTGCAAGAAAGCTTTCGACACTTTGAAGGCATGTCTCACCACCGCACCAATCATCCGTTCCCCCGATTGGAAGAAACCTTTTGAAATCATATGTGACGCCAGTGACTACGCCGTCGGAGCTGTCTTAGGACAAAAAGACGGACGGGCCACCCACGTGATCCATTATGCGTCTATGACACTCAATGGAGCGCAAAGGAATTACTCCACCGCCGAGAAGGAAATGTTGGCGATGGTTTTTGCCCTTGAGAAATTCCGGCAATACCTATTAGGGGTAAAGGTAATTATCTTCACTGACCATGCAGCTCTTAGATACCTCAAGGCAAAGAAGGAGGCAAAGCCACGATTGATCCGATGGGTGCTTCTTCTAAGTGAGTTTAACCTAGAGATAAGAGACAAGAAGGGGGCTGAGAACCTGGTGGCCGATCATTTAAGCAGACTAGTGCAAGAGGATGAAGATCCTGAAAAAGGAAGAGAGATAGCTGGAAATTTTCCAGAAGATACATTTTACACAAATCTCTGTTGTGTAACCGCCCCCGCGCCTCACACTAGCCGCCCCTGCGGCTCGGTCTAGGCGCCCCTGCGGAAATGTCGTCAGAGGTTTGTCTTAAGCTCCAATCTTTTAAGCCTTGGTTTGCTGACATTGTGAACTTCATTGTCAGGAAGGAGTATCCTCCAGACTTCACCAAGGCACAACGAGAGAAAAAAGCTGAAGCTCGACACTACGTTTGGGACGATCCCTACCTTTGGAAGCATTGTAGTGACCAAGTGATCCGGCGTTGCATTCCGGACAATGAGGTACAATCCATCCTAACTTTTTGTCATTTTGAAGCATGTGGGGGGCACTTTGGGGCAAACAAAACTGCAAGAAAAGTTTTGGATGCCGGTTTCTTTTGGCCACACATTTTTCGAGACGCTTTTGCGTTTTGCAAAGTGTGTGATAGATGTCAAAGGGTAGGAAATCTTTCAAGGAAACATGAAGAAGTGCAATATGAACATAGAGAAACTGAGGCTAGATGCATATGACCATGCTATCACATACAAAGAAAAGACCAAAGCAGGGCATGACCGGAGCATACTCCGGAAGGACTTCAAGGTAGGTAATAAGGTACTTCTCTTTCAATCTCGTTTGAAACTCTTTGCAAGAAAGCTGCGTTCGAGATGGACTGGGCCATTCATAATAGCTTAAGTATACCCTCACGGAGCTGTGGATTCTATGATCCCCAAACACACAAGGTGTTCAAGGTGAACGGAAAAAGGCTAAAGCTTTACCTTAAAGGAATCAAAAACGATCCAATTGACGAGATGGTGCTAGAGGAAGCAGAGTCAGAGAAGTAGAAGTCTTACGTCGAGCCAACGACGTAAAACAAAGGCGCTTCTCGGGAGGCAACCCGAAGGAATAAGAAGAGGAGCCTCTGTCAAGAAAACCGCCCCTACGACTTTGTATTCCCGCCCCTGCAGTGACACTCATGCTCAGCGCCGCCCCGGCGCTGGACCTGCACCTGCGAAATGCTTGTCACCGCCCCCACGGTGACATACCTACGCCCCTGAGGCGGCCATCCTTGACGCGCATCCTCAGCGCCGCCCCCGGCACTGAGCCTGCATGACCCCTCTCACTTGTCACCGTCCCCGCGGCGACAACCTCCCGCCCCTACGGGTTTACTCAGAAAAGAAAAAAAAAAAGTAGATCTCGAAAATGCCTACACCTACCACACACCTCCCACCAACCTTCTTCACCAAAAACATTAACCCCATACTCTCTCACTCACGCTCCTGGGCCCTATTGCTCACCAACCACCTCATCGCGCCCCTACGCCACCTCCGACAACCAAACTCACACCCTTCTGACGGCCTTGCGCCACCCTCTCTCGTTCCTACCACCATCTCCCTCCCATTGCAAACCCTCTCACCCTACTACGCCTTTCTCAACTACTACACAACCACACCTGCACCAAAGGCCACCACCGGAGCAACTCCAAACACCACCACCTTCGTAGTTTCTCGCGAATCGCCTTCTGCAGTTCTCCCGCCCCTGCGCCTGCAAGCAGCCACACCTGTGCCTCACCGCCCCTACGCCTGCTTCATCCTCCCCTGCGGAAAACACAACAAAAAGGTCGATTTCTTTCCTTGGTTTAAACATTCACTAATCTTTTGCTTCAATTATCCTCAAGAATGGATGCACCAAGGGAATACAAGATGTCAAAGACAGAGAAGGAGCGTTATAGGATTGTGCAGGATCGAGTTATGTATGCAACTCGATTTTTGCATATTCCTACATTGGAGAAACTCGGCACGTTGGAGAGTATGCAGTCCTTTTTGGAAAATGCTGGGCTCGAAGACTTCCTACAGAAGAGTGCTCCAGCATATCCCGAGCTCAGCAGACAGTTCATCTCCACCTTTACAATGGAGAAGGAAGATCATGTGTGTACCGGCCTCACCTTCAAGTTCAACAAGGTGAAATACACACTGGACTACTTCCAGCTACAGGAGGCCTTTGGGGTGACTTTAAACCCCTCCGAGAGTTGGTGGGAGACAGTCCCTACCCCGGATTTGTGTGAGTTCTAGCAGGCAGCTACCGGGTCAGAGTTCCATGCTGGGGTGAGTACTCCAACAAGCTCACTCACCCCTCCTTGAGGCTCCTCTCCAAGATCCTGATGAGTGTCTTTTGTGGACACAGAGAGGAGAACAAGGTCGCCCTCAAGGACCTTCCCCTACTCTACTCATGCCTTCCTCAGAGCGAGAAGGTGATGGATTAGCCGTACCTCTTCCTTGCCACTTTGAAGCGGATTAGGAGGAACGAGCCAAGAGACATTGTCGGCGGTGGGGTGATTTCATTGATCGCCTCACAGGTGATGGACCTGTCCGGGCTAAGGACGGGCTGGAGGCTCCTCTTTACATTGAGGGGATGCTCAGGAGGTGCAAGCTCCTCCGACGGGACGGGGAGAACCTATTTTGGATCTCCCTTGTAGATGGGAGCCATCTCACCTACCTTCCTCGGCCTTTACCATTAGGGGATGAGTTCTCCGACCTTTACATCCCGGAAGATCCCTTCGTGTTGAGACAACCACTAGTGGCCTTTGTGGAAAGGCATGCTGCCAGCTCCATCCGGGCTCATCAAGAGGATCACCTGTCCATCCCAGATGACGAGGAGGTGCCCACTGCGGCACCGGAGGAGGATCCAGCCCTTGCGAGCCTTCAGGCTCATATGGCAGCTATGACAACCCAGCACCAGACATGGCAGCCTGAGTACCAGCGGAATATGCTAGAGAAGTAGCAGAGCTAGCAGACCAGCTTTGCCACCTACATGACTTCACACTTTGACCAGAGGCAGGAGGCCTGGCAGGCTGCCCAGCAGCAGCAGCTGGAGGCTCAGCAGCTAGCATGGTAGGCCAGTTTTGAGACCTCTTTTGGCCGCCGGATGACAGCTCAAGAGGACCGCATCGACACGCTCTACCACCGGCAGGAGCACTTCTTCCGCCACTTCCCTTACCCACCGGAGGAGGGTCCGGATGGTCCAGCCGGACCATCCCACTGATGGGTATATTTATTTTCCCTTTCCCCACATTTATCTTTGCTTCATTTCCACTTTGAGGATAAAGTGTACTTCAAGTATGGGGAGGGACATGTCATTGCTTGTATAGTTTTATTGAGTTGTTTTTGGATTTGTTTTGCATCTTTGAATTCAGTAAAAAAAAGGCAAAGAAAATGAAAAAAGGCATGAAATCCTTGGATAAACCGAAAACCCGAAAGGGCCGTTTAGGCAAAAAGAAGGTAGTCCGATCAACCTTAGGTCGGTGCAAAATTGGACTTGAGGGATGTGAGTTCAAGTCAAAAGAAGAAGAGTGGCAAGGTGAAAACCCGAAAGGGCGCCTTGGCAAAATGAGCGACACCGAGTGTAGGTTTCCCTTCCGGCGTTTTGGCGACATAAGAAGGGGAGTCATAAGGAGGTTGTCCGGGTAGGCCACTCTTGGAGCGATAAGGATGGTAGTTTCTCCCTTTTTCTCACATTTCCTCTCTTTTCCTTCTTTCCTTCTTGGCTTTTCTCTTATTTTCATTGTCTTTTCCTACTTACCCATGCTTCATGAGGCCTTTGATTCTAGTTGTTGTCATTTATTTTACTCGGGACGAGTAAAAGGTTTAAGTATGGGGGAGTTTGATAGGTGATGGAATCACTATCATGTAGGGTAGTTTTTAGAGTCTTTTTTATTGTATTTGTGTCAGTTTATACTACTAACTCCTTGGTCCAGAAGAAGAAGACTAAAAGAAGCTAAGGAAGGAGTTATAAGCACTTAGGAGTGAAGATCGGTCACGAAGCAAAGCTTATGTTGCCTCACCGCCCCAGCGGAGCCTTGCCACCGCCCCTGCAAGTGACACCTTACACCGGAGTGCGCCTTCAACAGCGCCGACCAAAAAGTTTATCACCGCCCTTGCACCACTCCTTGGCGCCCCTGCGGTTACCTGCCCTGAAGAGACGAAGACCAGCTCCCCTGCACCTCCACTGCGCCCCTGCCTGCGCCTCAACATGGGAGCTGGAAGACGAAGAGGTTGTGTCACCGCCCCTGCGTCGACATAGGGACACCCCGGCAGCGTGGCATCAGAAACGTCAAGAAGTCGAAGGGTAAGACGTTTGAAGAGCATAAAAGATCCACCCCAGCGGAATTACCTAGCCGCCCCTGCAGCCATGAAGAAGATCAAGCGTTTTTGCGTTCACCGCCCCTGCGGAACTGAAGGCCGCCCCTGCGGCTTAACGTCAGAAGCTTTACTCCGGCTGTTTACACCACCTTTATGGCATTAAAGGTGGCTGTTTTGGGCCGGCCATTTACTCCTATTTAGTGTCTTTTGTAGTATAAATAGTCCTTGGTTGATTGCTAGAATCATCCAAGCCTATCCATGTTTTTCCACACAAAAATCCATTTTAGAATTGAGCTTTCCATTGTAATGAGTTGCTAACTCCCTTGCTACATTGGGTTGGTTTGAGGTTGCGTTGTTACTTTGGTTGTAAGTTCTTTTTAATATAAGTTTTTATTCAGTAATACTTTGTGTTTCCTTGATCTCCATTGTCTAATTGCATGTTTACTATTGCTTGAGATTGATCACCTTAGGTTCTAAAGTGCATGTAAACAACTAGGATTAATAGGTTCCGGGTTCGGGTCTTTAATCTAGTAGCAACTTTAAGTAATAACGGGTTGTAATACTTAAAGAAAAGGAACACAAATATAAAAATAAGTTTAACGGTTTTAATCTTCTCTTTATATCCCTTAGTCTTTGTTTGAAAGCTAACTTGTTATTTGTTCTTGTAGGTTTACGGAACATTAACCTGTTAAGTTGTGTTGATGCCGGTTGGCTCAACACATATATACGATCGAGACGGAAGGTTACTTAAAAACTTGTAAAAGGAACTCACCAAAGTAGCAATAGCATGCTTAGAATCAACCTAGTGTAGATTCACCCTTCATTGTCTTACTTGTCGCATTAATCGTTTTCTTTAGTTTTTGTTTATCAATTCAACCAACCCCCCCTTTTGTTACTTGTTACTATAATCGATAATTGCATCTAAAACACCTTAACTCTCTTGGGTTCGACCCTTACTTAATCATTATACTTGTTCTTAGTGCTAAGTCGGGATTTACTTTTGATTGGGTATAGACGACCATAGAAATACTTTCGGTCAATACTCACTCTCCCTGCAAATAAATGAAAATTCAGAATCAACATATCTGACCAAACCTTAACAGTAAGAAAGCAAAAGGAGTAGCCAGTTATTTGAATTCAGAATTTGAGGTGAGGGTCTCTCCCATATCAAGGCTCCATGGGATTGGGCACTGGCAAGAGCTTACTAGAACAGTTGAAGTGGGGCCGTCAATAAAGAATTTCTTATGGATTTTAGATTTGTGACAACTTAGTACAATTGTTTAGTTCTAATTGTCTTCACGGCCAGATCTTTCGTTTACTTTTGTCTTCGAGTTCTATAAATCTCGACCTTACAATAAGAATCTCGTCCGAAATTCTGACCGAGATTATCCTCAGTTGTTGATTTTCGTGGACTTCTAATTTAGATTAGGAACTACGGCTTCAATCCCATGTCAATAACATTTAATTATATGTTTCAAACATAATTTACATCAAACAGTCAATTACATGTCTCAAACATAACCTACATTAAACAAGCATCAAACAATCAATTACGTCAAAGATTATCTTCTTGTTTCGTTCATCACAGAATGCTCCAACTATAACAAAAACAATAGTCAACAAAATCGATTAGATCAATGTAAATGACTCATAAAAATTCAACCAAAGGAGTGTGATTATGTTTTAAGAATTCAATACCTTGATCTCTAACTTATTTCTTGGTTCCACTTTAAGGCAACTCTTGAATTTCAGTTTCTAAGTTTTCAATGCTTGCCTGTAATAAATAATAATAGAATAAATATGATATTTATGCTTAATAAGTGTATTGTTGATTCTCCTAATACGACAAGTCAATTTTCCGTTTCCGGTCATTGATTGAATATCACATACCTGAGCACTAACATATGCGTCGTTCTTCCGGTAAATTTGAACTTTTTTGACAAATCCATTTCTTCTCAAACTCTCATGTATATTGTCCAAATTTTGAACCCGAAATGCATCTCCAATCTCACCCTCTTCTCCTCCAACCGTATATTTTGAATCACGCACGTACAAAGCCATTTTCACTCTTAATTTGCTAAGATCCGCGAGAACAACCTTAGAATAAGGCTTGCAAGGTTCCTCTAAAGTCCTAGAAGAAGCAAATTTATAAACAAAAGAAACCAGTTAATGTAAAGCACAAACTAATTGTTGATATTAAAAGTGCAGTGACTAATAAATACCTCAATATTCTAGTTTGTAGGTTTTCGATCTCGTTGATGTCGATGTTCTGATTAAGATCAATTTCCACAATGTATGGGTGATAAAACCATGGATAACATTTGCTATTCAATATCATATTTGATTTGTACTCTTGTATCATGGCTAAGATCTTTGAGTGATGGACACGTTTTGTTTTTGTCGACGGAAAATATGGAACAAAATAGGTGAATTTCACGGCAAACTCCATCCATTCATTCGTAAATTCACCAATGTTAATCTTGATATCAAAGTATTCAGCATTGTCATCCAACCACCTAAGAGATTATCAGGGGATAATTAATATGAAAAAATAAACAAATTACCATATGGTTTATAAGTTGGTAAATGAATAAAATATAATAACTCACTTCTTGATTCTAATTTGGAGGTCCTTAACATCCTCTGCAGGAGTTTTAGCCTCGACAGTGAATTTAACATAACCAAATTTCTTGAGTTCAACCTTGGAGATGTTTGCCAATAAGAGCGATGAGTTTGATTGGATTTCATATTCGTTGGTGCCATAGTTGTAGAACCTTGTTGTCAAAATATTGATTTGTGTAACCATCATCTGTCCACACAAAATATAATTAGTAATACATTCTAATAGAAACAATTATTGGAGATGGAACAAATAAGTTATCAACCTCTTTATCATCGATGATAACACAATCTCCAATACCATAACTTCGCGTGATGAGAACAAACACCGCACCATCAACCATTTTCTTACCACTATCTCCAAATATGAAGGTGATCGCAAGACACGGAGCAATGAATGTACTAAGTTCAGCGGGAGTAACATACTTTGTGATAAGAATACAGGCAAAGATAGAAAGAACAATGAATAATGTGGTGAGTAGTCTGTTCAATTTGCCTAATATCCTCTTAGAATTGCGCAGTGTTAGTTCCGTTGCCAAACATAATTTGTAAGCCCGAACCTGCAAATAAAAAAAATCAGTCATGTATTTGATCTCTAATTTTATTATTGTATATAACTAGAAATACTTATACCGCCCAGTAAATGAAGTCATTGTATGTCAGGGTTCTTTCCCCATATGAGCCATCCCTTCTATCCTCACGGTTTTTTTCTCTAGTTCTGGATTTAAAGATGTATTCCAACTCCATTTCTGAAAGACCACATTCCTTAAAATCATTTTCCTGCAATAAATATTGACTAGAACAGGAAGGAGGATTAGAAAGTTTACAAGACAATAAGACATACAAGAAATAGCAACAAAGATTAATGAAGCTATATATACTACTAAAACAGAAACCATTTAGTCCACATGTCAACGCCTAATATATGCAACCTAGGACTTTTTTCAATATATTTACAGATATGCCATATGATATTTACAGATTTGCCATTTTTCATTTACAAAATAATTTCTATAAGCATTAATAAACAGTCAGCAATGCCACGTCCAAATCATGCCACATAAGAAATTTTTTTAATCGGATATACCACAATATTACAAATCAAATCTTAGAAATAAAAATTATAAGATATTGATAACAAACTAGATTTAAAAGTTTTAACAAACGAGATTTTATAATTATTTGTCACAATCAAATCTTATAAATAAATAGATTTTATATCAACGGTGAATACCAAATTATATGTTAATAATTAAAATAATTGTTTAAGGATATTTTTAAAATTTAAAATCTTGAGATATGGGATTAACTTTGTATCTTAATTTGAGATTTATAACAAATTATATGTTTCAAAGTAATATAAACATATTTTGCATATGAATTTTGGATCGAATATATAATATTGAATTTGCTAATATAAAAAATTTATATACAACATTGCCTCAAAATATTTACGGATTTGTCATTTTATTTTTATAATTTTTTATAAAATTTTTATAATTAAAATTAATAGATAGTCAACATTCTAAATCATCTTTAATAAATATATCACCAGGCCACACCAGCTTTACGCAAAGATTAAATAAAAACAAATTTATATAAAAAAAAATCAAAACATATACTAGATATTATGCATGCTTTTATAGTTTTCAAAAATAATGGTGGCCCAATTTAAAATTTTGATTTTTTTTTTTAAAAAAAAAATTTTTTAAATGTTAAGTTTAAATTTTATATTTCAAATTTTATTTTCTAACAAGATTTTACACATTTTTTAAATTTAAAACTAAGTCAAATTTTGCTTATTAAGCTTTATCAAGTAAAAGTGATAATATATTGAACTACAAATATAATACTCTAACAATAATCTTTGTAATAGACTTTTTTGTTTCTTTTTATTTGTTAAAAAATTATAATATAATCTTCACATATGTTAGTCATATTAGTTAATAAAAAATAATTTTTTAATAGATTAATATCCAATATATAATGTATAAAGTCAAATATTAACTTTTTTATTTAAACTAAACCCGCATCCGCACAAGGTGCGGGCACTAAACTAAACTAGTTGAACCAAAATCACTACACATCACATAAAACATAGAAGAGGGAAAATTACTGGTATATAGAAAGATGATAATAGTTATAAATAGGTCAATAAGAATACATTAAACAAAACTCAACACAAAGGTTATTCTCTTAAGTCATTAATGAGCTATAGCTCTTAACAAAGGTTACTTGTGTCTCCATGTTCCGACTCGATATGTGTACATGCTACATCATCCATTCTCGCACCTCCTCTATTGTCAATGCATTACCCACAATCGTTAGTGACAAGGCTTTGTTGTTTACTAAGCTTTGCTATGAAAGGATTTGTTGTTCGACACATTCGAGCTTATGGATTATTAGCAAAAGAACATAGGCTTTACCAATCCTATTCTTCTGTTGGCAAATAAGTTCTATAAAACCATCGATGAGAAGGCAATCATTTTTACAAGTTCTATAATATATAATCAAAAACATACTTTGCTGCAACCCATACATACTAGAATGACAAGAACCCGTAAATCACAAGAACATACTAGGAGTCTTGTATGGCAAGAACGAGAAATGTGTTGGAGCTTCAAATTAACAGAAGAACATAGAAAGACAAATCTCAGAGAGAAGAAAGTTCTCAAATTACAACACACAATCCTTAATTCGACCTAAAATGCCTAATCAAAAATATCAACTAGAATCCCATTTCACATAGTAGTCCAACATCTTAGAACAACAAATAAAATTGAGTTATAGAAACTCTAATCTTTAGATGCTTTGTAAGTTTGTATTATAACCTCAATATAGACAAACAAAACACTGAAATAATAATAATTAAAGAATATAAGTATTTAAGTGTTCAGTGTGTAAAAACCTCAGATTTGCAGTTCCACTTGGAATCCGGTGACTAATGAGCTTCTCAAACAACTTCTCCGCTGCTTGTATCTCTAGCTTTGCATCATCCATAATAATATTTTCATTTCTGGGCAATGGAGCGACCTCAACATGGTAAAGGTATTCCTCCTCGAGGCGCTGCAGAATCCATAAGGGAACGCTATTCTTCTGCATTGTCATGATTTCCCTGCATATATTTTCGCCCTTGATCGAACTCGAACTCTCCTCAGCGAAGTACTCCACCATCTTTTTCTTTGTCTTTTTGTCCATCAGGAACTTCCACTTCCCTCGAGTACCAATCATCCGAAGACAATGAAGATGAGTTGCCGACAACTGCATTCGTCCAAATTGACTGCGGTAGTGGAAGTCAGCTTCGAGCTTTACGTACAGACAAGTTTTCAACAACCAAAGGAAGGAGATAAAACATAGGGGTATGAGTAGTTGTATTAGTGACCGGATGTTACCATCATAGACTATCACTGTTGGAGAGTTTATATGAAGGTTATGACGAATCAACTTGTCCCCAACATAAAGACTAACCATCCAAACCATGAATAACACAGACGTCCTAAGTCGGCGTAGGAAGTACACGGTAGACTTCTGCACCCGAAAACAGGCTAGGCAAGGCAATAGGATTAAAATATATCGCACCATTCCGAGTGCTACTGTGATACACAAGAAGACGGTCAAGATATATTTGTGCTTTACTACGCTCAAAGAGAGCCCAATAACACCAAAGAGGTCAAAAACAACAAACAAGTACTTGATCTTCCAATTACTATGCTCCACTGCATCTAGACTATCCATAAGTTTTCTGTACACGGTCCATATTTGTCTCGATCCCATCATGTAGCTATTTGTTGATGTAATTAGATTACAAAATCGCATCATTTTCACTATTTTTAAGCTCTATATATATAAGTTGTATTTTGCTACAAAATTTTTTAAATTGATGTGGGATGGAAATTTTTTTTTGTTTGTGAAATGAAGAGAGGGATGAGAACCCTACCGTATGTGTTGTTGGTTAGCTGCTGCCTGCGTGCCTGCGTGGAAGGAGGAAGAAATATGAGAAAGGGAGCAAGACGAGCTTCACCAAGGCCTGAAGAGGGAAGGAAGTAGCACGAGGGCGATGTAAGCTTCCTCTTTCCCGGTTCTATGCTTGTAGACATAAAGCAATGCTATTGATGAGAAAGAAAGAAAAAGCTTGGGAACTTTGACGGCAAGCTTGGGAAGGTGATGAAGAAAGAAAAAGCTGGATCATCTAACGATTTGGGGGAGATTTTTCGACAGTAAGTTCTGCCATTTAAAGAAGAAGTCCTATGAGAACAGGCTTATCGTGCAATCATAGAACAGATTCGTAATTATTATTCGTTTTGTTACGAAGGTGTCATATCGTTTAATGTATTATTCGTAGTTATTGTTGGTTGAGTGGATAATTCGTAGTTATTGTTGGATTCCTAATTATTATTATTTGTAGTTATTATTTATTATGATATCTACTCTAAATCTCAACGCTTAATACTCACCATCCACTTGTTCTCATGTAATACACGTTAGAGGTGTTCTCATGGGAACCACACCATCTATATATATATATATATATATATATATATATATATATATATATATATATATAGGGGCAAGTTCCAGTGAGGAGAAGCCTTGTGGATAGGAATTAGGAGACATGAGAGCCATTGGATGAGATTTAAATCAACGGCTCCCAGACACTCATAATTAATGGCATTTAGTAATTACATAAATCTGAAAAAAGAGAGAAGAAAATCACCGTTCGACTTCAACGACTCACAACTCCCTCACATTCTTCATCCCACAAGGTTCATATTGGTCCGATTTTCAACCAAATAAAAGATTGATTACATAAAAATGGTGAAATCAAAGAGAATACAAGACGATTTAGGTATTGATTTTTCGAATTTCTACTCTCACGATTTAGGTTTTCATTCTTATGGTTTAAGTTTCATTATGATTGATGTTTGTTTTTTAAATCAAATTTGTTTGAATCACTTTTGTTTTGATAGGTTTGGTTGAGAAAATATATGCATATTGAGTTGGTCTAATAGATCCAATTGAACAATCTATATGCTCTTTTAGTGTGCACGCCAACTGTTCGACAAAATGCCTCATAAAAAAATAGACTATATTATTTACATAAACAATGACATAAAAAGTATGAACACCGAAGAATAAAAACATGAACAATAACGTATAAAAAGTATGAACATCGATGAATAAAAAGTATGAACTTACACTAGTATATTTTTCATTGCTTTATAGATTCAGTGGTGTTGGGTACACAATCATCATCAATCTTTGTGTCGGGATTGAGGGTGAATGCTCCATGTAATGAAGGTGGAACTATTATACAAGTAACTCCAAATAACTCTACCAATTGGGTACCAATTTGTGATGATACATTGAAGCCACATGTTGGTCAACAATTTTTAAGTGTGGAGGAAGTTGAGGACTTCTATAAGATGTATGCCTCTATTTGTGGATTTGAGATTCGTGTTTCATGTAATCACAAACCCAACAATGTTGTGTTGAGAAAGTATTTTGTATACACAAGAGAATGTAAAAAAAATGGCAAACATAGTACGATCAAAAGGAAGACAACTTCCAATCTTTGTGGTTGTAAAGCAATTTTTCAACATAGTTAAAGAGTACAAGAATTTGGTGGTGGAATCAGCTCACTATACAACACCTTCTAAAAGAGATTTCTTTGAGGCATTTGCAACAACAACTGAACCTACTACTGTCATTGTATTGTCATGCGAACAAGCAAAAAACAAAGTGAGCCGGAAACGCTACATGGATGGACAAGAAATACATTTGAAAGAATCTCAGAAGGGTGAAAGAAAGTGTAAAAAGTGTGGCAAGAGTGGACAAGACAGCAGAAACTGTGAAAAGTTTAACAAGAATGAGACAACATGTAAAATAAATATGAACAAACTTGTTTTTGAGACTTATTATATTGGTATCCTATGTGTTGAAGTTTGTTATTTTGTTTTGAATATTTTTTGTAGGATGACATTGTCTTAGAAAGAGCATCGTTTAAGTACGAACACCAATGTCTTACCTATAAAAGTATGAACACCGATTGATAAAAACATGAATAATGGAGCATAAAAGTATGAACAATGGCGTATAAAAGTATGAACACCGATTAATAAAAACATGTTTAATTTACGGTTTCGAACCATAACTTCCGTTTTAACAATTTTACCCTTTGTTGTGTATTTGTTGAAAATAATCCGGTGTTTAATTTACAAGAACCATAGTATGAACAATCAACTGACTATAAAAAAAATTATGAACACCTATTAATAAAAACATGAACAATGGAGCATAAAAGTATGAACAATGGCCTATAAAAGTATGAACACCGATTGATAAAAACATGTATAATTTACAGTTTCGAACCATAGTTTCCGTTTTAACAATTTTATCCTCTGTTGTGTATTTGTTGAAAATAGCCCGGTGTTTAATTTACAGGAACCATAGTTTTGAACCATAGTATGAACAATTAGCTGACTATATAAAAGTAAGATCATCGATTGATAAAAACATGAACAATGGAGCATAAAAGTATGAGCAATTGCATATAAAAGTATGACCACCGATTAATAAAATCATGACAATTCATATCTCATTTCATACATGCATTCTCTAATTATACTTTTGAAGTGACGATCATACGAGGGCTACTCATGGGATCAATCTCTTATAATTTGAACACCAACATGAGTAAATATGAACAAAGAGAAATTTATGCAATAAAAACGTTTGGTTAACTCTTTTTGAATACGATGAACATCATCTTTCAAAAAATGAACACCGATTAATAAAAACATGAACAATGACAAATAAAAGTATGAACACCAATGATTTTCTATTATTTCTGCACATACATAACATTGATGCATAATAATATAAACAATATGTAGTACCTAAAAAAACGATGATAATATATAGGAACATCGAAGACGTAAATTTCAAATGGTACCTAAAAAACCCAACATTCAAGTTACAGATGCAAACACAATTTCATGTTACAAACCACATCATTTTTTACATCTTCGAAAGCAAAATGTAAGTTTTAACAACTTAACAATTCAAATGTTTATTGTTTGTCCAACTGATTGAAGTACTAGATCCTTGAATTCATTGTTCTTCCAACTGAGCAATTGAGACAAATATTTCTCTCTACAAAGCATGACAAGCTTTTCAGTGTTCTTCTTACCAAACCCAACTTTCCAATTTTTGGTTCCACCTCCCATATATGTTTCCATGTGTCTCATGGCATATACTGCAAAATCATCATTTGGTTTGTGAGTTGCCCATGGTAAAGATACGAATGTCGGATCCATGCTCCTTAACATCCTGTATTTTATGCAGAATGAAACCCCAGGTAATCCAAAAATATTTTTTCTACACAAACAAGATATATACAATGTATGTTAAACTAAAGTATATGCTAATAAAAAATTAACATATATGACGGTAAAAAAATTGATATTGAATAATATAACAATTTTTTTGAATTTTACCAATCTTATGATCTCTTCAAAATTTGTCTTTGGAACATCGCCCAATGTAACTCGTGGTGCTCTATCTACGCTTCAGATAATATTGATGGTCAAACTAGTTTAAATTTTCATCCAACAACAAACCACTTTAAGTGTTATGTGAGGTTAGGGCAATGTTGTTTGAAGAGGTAAGTGAGGAAAGTAAGTTCATTTCTTCAAGAGGGAGATTATGAGCAAAGTGTGGGTGAAATTTAGACCTGCTATTGCTAGGCAGCTGAACATCAAAGTATGATTGTTAAGTAACCAGTTTAAACATTCCAATTGATACTATATTTTGTTTGATGTGGCTCTTTGCAAAACTAAATCTAAACAAATCTAGCTAGGATTACGATGATTAAGAACAATGATCACAAATCATGAAACTAAAGGAGCAAGCAATCAACTAGATCTTTATAATCTAAACAGCGGGTCATCAGTCTCTTACTTACAATTTCAAAGGCACTCATGTTCATAATATAATCTCTCGTGGTTGTGATAGTTATACTAGTAGTCATAAATTTCTTTTGTTTGAGAAAACATATATTGGAATAGCAAATTGTTTTGGGTATCAGCCATGGTTGTAGATCCAAAGTAAACTGTATCCGAACCACTCCTTTTAATATTTAAAATTCCTATGAGGCATTTTGTCGAATACCTTGCGTGCATATTAGAAGCAACATATAGATTATGCAATTGGATGACTTAAACCAACTCAACATATGTATATACATGCATTTTCGCAATGAAAACTATCAAACACAACAATAAAACGAACAAATTTGATTTGAACCACAAAATCAAAGGTAACCAACACTAAATATGAAAAGAGTAAAAACCTAAAATTAAGAGTACAAATTGAGCAAAAAAAATACCTGAATAGTCATTTCTCTTTGATTTAACCATTGTTTCAATGATAATTGAAGCAAATCCTAATTCTGTTGTTAAGAGCCAAGAAGGAGAAGAAGAATGATGTATGTGAGAAGAAGAATGACATCCGTCTGCGTGTGCGAGTGAGGAGAAGAAGTCTAAGCCTATTTTTTATTGTTTGTAAAATTTTAACTATATTTACCAAAATGCCATTAATGACAAGTGTGTGAGAGCCGTTGATTTAAATCTCATCCAATGGCTCACATGGCTCCTAATTCCTATCCACAAGACTCCTCCTCACCGGAACTAAAAATCTATATATATATATATATATATATATATATATATATATATATATATATATATATATATATATATATATATATATATACAGAGAGAGAGTTTGGCTCACATGTAAACAACTCTTATAGTGTTCAATGAGAACACACATTAACCATAGGATTGTTTTGATCTAATGGTCTTAATTAAATCAAATTTAAGAAAATATTTTACTCCACTCTCCAATTTAAGAGAGTACATTACACTCTCCATAGTAATTATAGTCAAATATGCCAGTTAGAGATTCTCTCCCTGATTGTTATTATCCTAATCTCCACATTTATATCCAAATCTGGTTTTCAATGTGAATTCATATTGCCTTTTTTTCATTTCTCAATTCATCATTCATCATAGTTGATATCAACAACATTTCTAAATCAATTCAATTATCATCTCCATTCTTCTAGTTAATATTGTACAAAAGTATTTGTCTATGTTCATGAAAATATTCGTCAATATACTATTAAAAATTCATTCATGGTACCGATATTATTCGTTCATGTCCAACAAATTTTAGTCGATTATTGATAACTGAAATTAATAGTCAGTGGTACATAAATTATTCATTTACATAGTCAAAAATATTCGCTCATAATCTGAAGATACCAATGTTTCAATCTTCGGACAATTTGCGAACATATATGTATACGAAGATATCCGTCCATATTACTTAAAATATTCGTTAGTGTACTATTAAATATTCGTTAGTGTTACTAAATATATTCGTACATATGACATAATATATTCATTGCAAAATTTAGTTATTCAATTGTTTCCAATAACTTGTCGCACATACACGGACAAACCACTACCACCGGATAAAAGGCATATAAACACCGAATATTTACAAAATTTAGTGTCGAATAAAAACTAAAGTACAACAATTCATGTATATGACAATGGAATAACAAATTTTGTTCATCAGATCAAAGAAGGTTTCAAGCACCACAAAAACATATTGAATCTTAATCTAAGCAAAATCAATGTCCTTCTCATTTTGCTAAATACATTAACATACATCAACGAATAAAAACTCAATAAACAATGAATACAAATCAAATAGCATATGCTTCTTTTGTATTGTTGAGGATGGGGACAACCATGGATTCCGGTTGGTCTGCAACGATGACAAATTTGGAGTCGTACAACAAAATTGTTGATGGTAATGATGTAATATCGACACGAGATTACAAGGATGAAGGAAAACGAGGCTTTTGAATAGTCTCGAGCGAAATTGATGGTGAGCGAGACGAAATTGGTCTCATAGACGGTTGAGTCGCAATGCACGAGACTGAAGGAATGTTGGAAGGGCACCTGAGGCATTCGAGGGAGAGCCATGACGAGTTCAAGTCCGGATCTGTGAAGAAAACCGGCCGGCCAAATCTGCTATGGAGACGACGGTGGTGACTTCATTGGACGCAAGACAGCAACCCTAATCATCGTTGAATCGCCCTTGCTCACCATTGGAGTCGTTTCACAAATAATCGGTTATTGAGCGATGATGGAAGATTCGAATGAGAGATTTTATGGCCATATAAGGTAACAAATCTTTTTATATACAATAATGGAGCAAATTGGGTGAAAATTGATTTTCACGTGCAACCAATTCCCCACTCTCATTCTAATTTGTTTTATTTTTATTTTTTCCCCCTATTTATTATGGTTAATCTTGACCATCTATTATTCTAATCTTACGGATTATATTTGTTATCATTGTACACTATAGGGCTTGTTTACATGGGAGTATGATTATATATATATATATATATATATATATATATATATATATATATATATATATATATATAATTCTTCTATGAGGCGGGCCCTGTTTCATTGGGCTGAGCCTAATGGACTGGCTGTTGTTCAGCATCTTCATTCGTCGCATGACTTTCGTTCGATCAAAGACGACATCTTGAAAGTAAGGAGGTGGGCCTTGGATAGTTAGCTTCTTCATCAACCTAACCTCCATCCAGCTTTGACACATATGCTAATCTAATTTTGGTTTCCATTCGAGAGGGAAATTAAAGGCCTCCCATATTCACTACTTTAGATAAATTCATAGTCTTAAGGGCTATTCTCTCTAATTTCTTACGATTATTGAATTTAATGAAAGCAACAAAGTAATCATTTTAGGTTTTCAATCCGTCAAAACGTCCGTTCCTTGTTCTTAAACTCTTTCAATATATCGTATACTTCTTCCGACCTCATTTTAATTATCTGTTGCACATTGTCTAAGAAACTAGTTAGGTTTATGTTTATTCATCTTTACAATAAACTTAATAATAGGCAAAGTAAGATGATGGTACCCGTAATTTTTGAATAATCTAGTTGTTGCATTATTTGAATCTTCTATTAAAAGGGGATATTGGGTCATCGGTGGAAGAGCTTTGATATTCCTGTTAGGAAATAATATATACATAAGTTTGTAGTGTTAATATCAATTTATGAAGTAAACGAGAGAAGCTAAGAAAGTAAAGTTGGCTTGTTTTGGTACCTATATATGGAGGGAGTAGTACTTGGCAGGAGAGCAATGAAATCAGGAGCTTCATAGCATCCAGCATTCGAGTAGACAGTTCTTTCAAGTCAATGAGGGGAATGGAGTTGAGAGAGATGAGGTCTCAACTCCTGTGGGAGAGAGGTGTTGGGTTCAGGAAGCCATGCTTATTATTTCTTAGGATAGATGTCGCTGAAAATGTATCTTAATTGCAACTCAACAACTCTCTGACCTTTTCAGTGGATGTGACTCTTCACCTACAACATTTAGAAGCATTCATAGCGTTTGAAAAATGCTATGATTTACATTAATAGCGTTTTTATAAACACTATGACAGAAACCGCTATAATAGGGTCACCACTTTTTTTAGCGTTTGTCCAAACGCTATGAAAAAGTGGACCTGTTATAGCGTTTGCAGAAACACTATGGAAAAGTAAACAATAATAGTGTTTGTGTAAACGCTATGAAAAAGTGGACCTATCTTACATATATTAAAGCAGAAGTCTCTATTGTCACGTGTCACACCATGTTTCTCGAAGCCTAAAAAATTATTTTAAAAAATGATTTCTAAATAATATAAATTGGAAATTGATTTCAAATTTTTTAAAAATATTTAAATAAATATTTTTATAAAAATTGTTTTTAAACTTTTATAGATTTTTTTTACCAACAAGCATATCTTAACAATTCAATTTAAAAATATAAGTAATTAGAAGAGATAAATACTTAAAAGAGAATTAAAAATCATAATAATATTTATAGTTTCATCTCTGGATTTTTATTTACAAAAATATACATATATTAAATATTTATTAAAACTCAACCCGCACAAAGTGCGGGTAATACACTAGTTATAACATTTGTGTAAACACCATAAAAAAGTGAGCATATTATAACTTTCGATAAACGCTATGAAAACGTGGACCTATTATAGCATTTGTACAAACGCTATGAAAACGTGGACCTATTATAGCGTTTGTACAAATGCTATGAAAAAGTGAACCTATTATAGCGTTTAAGGAAATGCTATGGAAAAGTGGACCTATTAATAGCGTTTGCTCAAATGCTATGGAAATAATGTCATTTATAGTGTTTTATAAACGATATAGAACTCAATAATAGCGTTTTTGATAAACACTATAAAATCTAACAATAGCATTTTCTATAAATGGTATAGAAACTCAATAACGGCATCAAACAAAAACCACATTGTTTACTTTTAAAGATTCAAAATGATACAAAGCATGAGTTGTATAAAACAATTGTTTACCAAGAGAACATTGTCAAACAAATCTAAAATAGATAACCATCTAATGTCATTTCATAAATAACATCTTTGTCGGCCATGCAATTGTTGTACCAACAACATCGTTTCGGGACATGCTCTGCAACTTCAGTCCATACCTAGTCCATACATTTCAATTTCCTGAAAATGCAACAAAAGTAGTGTTCACGGTAAGGTTCCACTACATTATTATCAAACCAAGAACCAAACATATATGAAGCATAATGGATTAACTCGTGAGGATAAATGAGTTTGGCCAAAGAAATAAGTTTACCCGTAGAAGTAGGCATTGCTTCATCTACGTTCTAATTAGCCTTCAGTTGGTCTCGACTCTCAAACAATTGAAGTACTTGACTTTTCTACTAGGATTAAAAATATGGGAAACTCGACTAAAAGTAATAAATCTTAGGGAGAATGACAAGAAACGTAGGCAAAATGGCAGAGTCGAGGCAACGGATAAGACCAAGTTGAAGTATCTGAACTTTTCTTAACCAAATTTGTACTAAGCTTAGAAAATCATCACAAACTGTTGAGGCATCAACATACTGAAGCGATTTTTCAATGATCTCATCAAGACTCTGTATATCATCAGCAAGTAAGAGAAGTTGCACAAAAGAACCACCCAACAAAACCAGTGGATATACACTCCTATACAATCATTGACTATGTTAGAAAAATGCTTAGTTATAAGAAGAGTATTGACTCAAATGATACCATATACATTGATCTTTCTTCCAATATACATAAAAACAAAAAAAAAACAAGACACTACCACTACAAACACATCAACCACTTCCATGTAAACTAAAATCTTATTTAGAAAAAAAATGCACAAATAGACGACAGAAGAGTGAAGAGTCCAAGTTTATATGAGCATGCGTTCCGTGAGCATTCATCCATTCATTTGTATGAAAGTTTCATGATTAAATCAGCAATACATAATAAAGTAGGATCTTATATTCTTAGCATACACAAAACCTCCAGACTAAAGGCTGGCAGTTTTCCATAGTAATGAAGCAAACACAACTTGGGCTAATCAAATCAGCTATAGCTCTCTCGAGTTTCATCATATATATGAACTCCAATTAAAATAACCTAGTAGTTTACTTTCACCTACACTCTCCATAACATTACCAGAACAGTTTATGATGGTGTAAAAGAGCAAGGAGAATGACACAAATATAATCAATCCACTAGTAAAAACATGTCCATACCACATAAACTTAAGATAATTTCAACCTTTTTAAGATACTTGATATTTAAGTTATGATAATTTCAACCTTTTTAATTTATTTGTTGTAAACTTTAACTGAATGGATTTTTACAGCTACATAATAGAACTAGATTAAACTTTTGAATTGTTGATGGATTGAGTTAATTGTGTTGTGTTACAGTTTTATGTCCTAATCATCTAATGAGTTAATTTAGAACACTTGTAGACAACAATATATGACTTCTAGAATCTATGTTGGAACAAAGAGTTGTGTCACATGCCAACTACTAATTATGAAAAACTTAGGCCTATAACAGAAAAAAAGCAAGCATGTAGAGAGTTGCTAATACCATTTTAGCACTGAAAAATTACCAAAAATTACATCAAGTTTGCAGTGTGTCAAAATCAAGATCAATCTATCAATACAAAATTATTCCATCCTGAAGATCAATCTAAACATGCTGTTCAATTCCTCTTACTAGTTTCCACTTACCAGCCACAATTCTGTTTGAAAGAAATGCTTTGTCACAAGCTTGAGTAAGAAGATGTCACGCCAAATCCACTCTAGAAAAGAGGAACAAATGAGAATTGGGTTACGTGGCTAAAAGGAAATCAAACAGAAGGTAGGAGACTTTCAGGGGTAATTCATTATGCTTTTAGGGGTTCGAATTAAATTATTTTAGTCTAGGTATATATATCACATATTATCATGCTTCTAATCTATTTCATACTATACAAGTACTTTCAAATGATACCATATACATTGATCTTTCTTCAAGTTCCTGGGCTAGTGTTGATGGAATAATCTATATGGATTCGGTCATTAGTGAGGTGTTTATGTGGCTCTATCTTTTCTTCCTCTTGATAAACCTCCTAATATAGAGAAATAAATTGATCAGTATATTTAAGAAGTTTTCCTACTGTAGTTGTCTCAACAGTATCTTGTTAAATTAAAAAATTGACATATTTAATCATCATTCATGTTGTGAAACTGGACTAGGTATAATAGCTGGATACTTGCAAGTTAAAGAATTCAGAAATAATGTTGTTGATTATGTTGAAGGTTGGATATTTATAGACTATTTATATTTATATGATACACACCACATTATCACAGTCACAGATATGGGAGCTTCAATTAATATTCTCATGCGCATCTAGAATGTATAGAAACCAAGCTAACATGAACAAAAAAAAATAAACATTTCAAATAGTTATGATCAAGAATTCTCAAGTATTACTTCTTTTCTACTTATATTTGTAGATGCCTGAATACTTGCTCACTTGGCTTCTTGTATTATCATTACTTATTATGTACTTCTAATATTTTTTTCAATGGGACCAAAATAACTTATTTTCTACTTCTGCAACCTAAAATTCCTGGAGATGGGAAGCAAGCTCCTCACCGATTCAATAGTAGCAGGTTTCAAGGTAACTCATATCAAAATTCAAAGTAAACTCAAAATTGAAAACAATATTTGAATCCCTTCCCTAGAACAACATAACTAGTGAAATATTGAATATGAAACAAACTCAAATAAAAACTGAACACAAAATTAGAGAATTTAGGGGAAATAAAAACACATGAAAGAAAGAGGGGAAATTTGTTTTCCGTTGATTCAAGCTCTAGCCGTATCAATCATTGTTGCTACTGCATATATCTTTAGTTGAAGGGGAGAGGGGAACCTGATATTGTGTATATTAAATACTTTAAAGCAAACTCAAATCAAAACTGAACACAAAAATAAAGAATTTAGGGGAAATAAAATGCAGGAAAGGAAGAGGAGAAACTTGTTTTTCGTTGATTCAAACCCTAGGTCCCTAGCTGTTTCAATCACTAGTTCTACTGCATATATCTTCAACTGAATGGGAGAGGGGAAACCTGCTATTGTGTATACCTTTGGTTGAAGGGGAGAGGGCAATGACGAGTAAAGGTGGATCCCTAGTTTTGTTCTTCACCAGTACACACGATTCACAGGAAGAGCAACGTTGTTTCCCACGGTGAAACTGCAGAGAAAAATGGGGACATAAGAAAGTCACTCGATTCTGGTGCTACTAACCATATGACAGGTAATCGAGATAGATTCCGTACTCTTAAACGAATTCAAGGCGCACTTGTGGGTCTCCCTGGTGGAGATCAAGTAGAAGCTACTATGGAAGGCACTGTTGATATTAATTCAAACCTTATTTTGCAGAATGTTCTATATGTTCCAAAATTGAAATGTGAACTCATATCTATTACACAGTTATTGGATGACAACAATTGCCACGTTCAATTCACTTCTAATTTGTGCATTCTTCAGGACCGCACTTCGAAGATGATGATTGGTGTGGGTAAACGCCGAAACGGTCTCTATTACCTCCTTCGAATGTCCCAATCGATGGCGTTACAAACTAGTGTCAACAAAACACAATGGTTGTGGCATCAACGCTTAGGACACCCTTCGACGGAAGTACAACAATTGACATCCTCATCTTGCGGTAACCCTACTTTTATGAAGAATAATAATGTTTGTGATATTTGCTTACGAGCAAAACAATCTCGTTGTGGTTTTTCTTTAAGTACAAACATTGCAAATCGTTGTTTTGATCTAGTCCATTGCAATCTTTGGGGACCTTATAGACAAGCATCCTCATGTGGTGCGTATTATTTTCTTACAATATTAGATGATCATTCTCGTGCCGTTTGGATCTATTTGTTAGTTAATAAGAAAGAAATTATGCAGACACTCATCAATTTTTTTGCATATGTTCGTCGTCAATTTGACACCAACATCAAAGTGCTTCGAAGCGATAATGGCATGGAATTCACATGCTTGCGTCATTACTTTGATAAAAATGGTATTGTCTTTCAAACATCTTGTGCAGGGACTCCACAACAGAATGGTCGTGTTGAACGCAAACACAAGCACATCCTCAATGTTGCCCGTGCTTTGAAATTTCAGGCGCATTTACCCTTTACATTTTGGGGAGAGTGTGTTTTAACAGCAGGTTATTTAATTAATCGGTTGCCCTCTCCGATCCTCGGTGGTAAAACACCGTATGAAATCTTACATTCCAAACCACCAAACTACGAACACCTACGGGTCTTTGGGTCGCTATGTTATGCTCATGACAGAATCCGGGGTGGTGATAAATTTGCAATTCGTAGTCGACGTTGTATTTTTGTAGGTTGTCCTACAGGTAAGAAAGCTTGGCGTTTATTTGATATTAATACTAATGAATTTTTTATTTTCAGGGTTGTACACTTCTATGAACATATATTTCCTTACACCACCTTTAGCACATCTTCTATTTCTTATCAAATTCCAATAGCACATGCAGAGGATGAGGTCCATGAGCCTACTGAGTCTTTGACTCATACTCCATCCCATGAGATCATCCCAAGTACACTATCAATGACTTCCACTACAGATAACGAGGAATCTCAAGTGCCACCTTCACTGCCTTCGTTCGATCGCGGTCATCGCATCAAAACTCCATCAACAAGGCTACAACACTTCGTCACCAACACCGCTCAACGGTTACAACACTCTTGCCCTAGCCTGCTCCCTCTTCCCTCATCCAGTATGCCTTATCCGATTCATCATTACGACTCTTGTTCACGTCTAACACCTCGTTTTTCTGCATTTGTTTCATCTATTGCTGAGACAATCGAACCAAACACATTTGCGCAAGTTGTCAAAGACAAGCATTGGCGGGACGCAATGCAAGATGAGACAAGGGCTCTTGAAGACAACAATACATGGACGTTGACCCCGCTACCACCCGGACAACGTGCTCTTGGTTGTAAATGGGTGTTTCGAATAAAACACAAGTCTGATGGATCCATCGAACGTTTCAAAGCACGTCTTGTTATTATAGGAAATCGCCAAGTTGAAGGAGTTGACTACTCTGAGACGTTCGCTCCAGTCGCCAAAATGGTTAGGTTCGAACACTTCTCGCAGTTGCATCTATCAAACGATGGGAGCTTAACCAAATAGATGTGCACAACACATTTCTTCACGGTGACTTACAAGAAGACCTTTACATGAAATCACCACCATGTTTCCGTCCATCCAACTCGACACTAGTATGTAAGCTTCGCAAACCACTATACGGACTCAAACAAGCCCCTAGGTGTTGGTTTGCAAAGCTTACTCAAGCTCTTACACGGTATGGTTTTCGACAATCTCTTTCCGATTACTCTTTGTTTACACTAACTCGTGGGTTAACGCAACTGCATGTATTAATCTATGTCGACGATCTTATCATTTGTGGCAACAACAGTGATGAAATTGGTCGCTTCAAGACCTATTTGAGTGCTTGTTTTAAAATGAAGGATTTAGGTCCTTTAAAATACTTTCTAGGTATTGAAGTTGCTCGCTCCACAGACAGAATTTATTTCTGTCAACGTAAGTATGCACTAGACATCATCAAGGAGTCTGGACTTCTTGGCGCCAAACCTGCTTCTTTTCCGATGGATTCTCACCACAAATTGGCTCTCTCCACCGCCCCCTTACTAGCTGATCTGGAGGCTTATCGGCGTCTCATTGGGTGTCTCATCTACCTTTGCTTTATGCGTCCGGAATTGGTTTACTCCGTCCACACCCTCTCTCCACCGCCCCCTTACTAGCTGATCCGGAGGCTTATCGGCGTCTCATTGGGCGTCCCATTTACCTTTGCTTTACGCGCCCGGAATTGGCTTACTCCGTCCACACCCTCTCTCACTTTATGCAACAGCCCCGGCTTGATCAATGGCAAGCTGCACTCCGTGTCGTTCGCTACCTCAAAGGTCATCCCGGGCAAGGTATTTTGTTCCGCTCTACCGCTACCCTTCAACTACATGGTTGGTGTGACTCTGATTGGGCCGGCTGTCCCCTAACAAGGCGCTCACTCTCTGGATGGATGATCTTTCTTGTCACATCTCCCATCTCATGGAAGACCAAGAAACAACACACCGTCTCCCGCTCCTTTGTTGAAGCTGAGTATCGATCCATGGCTAACACTACGTGTGAGCTAAAATGGCTTAAAACTTTGCTTGTTGATCTTCTCATTCCTCATCCTCAACCCATGAATCTTTACTGTGATAGTCAATCCGCACTCCATATCGCTCGGAACCCGGTCTATCATGAGCGTACGAAACACATCGAGGTTGATTGTCATCTCGTTCGCAACGAGATCGTCCAAGGCCGCATTCGCACACAATTTGTTCCCACCACCGGAGAAGTTGTTGATGTATTTACAAAAGGTCTGGGCTATGCTTCGTTCCAGAAATTTTTTCACAAGCTGGGCATCTATGACCTATATGCTCCATCTTGAGGGAGGCTATTGAGCTTATTGTGTAAATACATATATGCTTTCCTTTCTAAATGATCCTAGTATATTTATGTATAGGAAACAAAATATATGTTCAAATGTATCTTAGGATAGTTGGTTATCTCTTTGTTCTTCTCTCTTGTACAAATACACAGTACTTTGAATAAACAGACAGATAAATTGTCTTCTATTGTTTTAGCCCCAAAATTCGCATTCATCGAATCTGAATCACAACAACAACTTCAACAGTCATAGGCAAACACAAGCAAATAAAAATACACCCTATTTATCAATAATCGGATTGAATTTACAAAACCCTCAATCCGTAAATTAGGGTTTCTGTAGATACGAAATTCTCAATCAAACCAACCATAATCACCCAAATCACATACACACAGTCAAGCAAAAATCACCATGAATCCCTAAATCAGAAAATATAGGGTTTTTAGATCCGTTAAAAATCTCACCCAACTCAACTCAAATCTGCACAAAGAGGGACGGACTGGCGGCAGTTGATGGCTCTGAGGTGGCGGCGGCGGTTGCAGTGGCGGAACGCTCGCGATAGTGAAGGCGGCAAAGCAGCAGTGCGACACCCGCGACGGTGGCAACAGCGGCGACCGCAACAGCCACGGGTGAGTCGCACCTCCTCCGGCACCGGGACGAGTGGTCGTGGTAGAGAGGTGGTACATCCGGTGGTGATTGGTTGCCGGAACTCCCTAGCTCGATGTCTCCTGGTCTGCACTCGATCGCTACGTAGAGGCAAGGGAGAAGAGTAGAACGGGAGAGAGGAAAAGAAATGTGGAGAGAGAAACCACTAGGAGAGTGGGGGGAAATTAGGTTAAATAGGGAAGGATGAATACGATTTTCTTCAAACGAGTTTACGGGATTTAATTTGGCTTTAAAATTAAATTCAAATTTTTTTCTTCCTAAAACACGACTTTTAAAATTTGGTTTTGTAAACAAAGTCCGCCAAAGTTTTAATGACTCGATATTTATAATAATTTGGTGGGAAAAAAGTCCGCAATATTGTATAACGTTTGACAAACGTTGTACATTATATAGCGTATATACCTGACGTTTCTAAATGTCACAAAAAATTGGGGGGAAAAGTCCGCAAAATTTCATGGCGTTTAGTAAACATCATAAATTTCAGGTCGTTTAGAAAACGCCATAAAATTATATGACGTTTTTAAACGTCATATAATTTTATGGCGTTTCACAAACGTGATCTACAATTTGAAAAAAAACAAATTAAATGACAATACTTTGATAAAACGTCATTGTAAAGAATTTTGATGACATTTATAGTAAAACTTCATCTTTTAAATGTCATTGTAATGTCAGTTTGTAGTAGTGTGTGTGCTAATTTCTCTACGAAAACGAACCATATTATTGTCCGGCATGTCTCTCCTTGGGACATGCAATGGTTGGATGCCCGTTTAACAATAGAGATAAGGTTAAGCATGTCCAGGAGCTAGCTAGAGGCGAGTACAAGGTGAAGGATGTCTCTACGACCGTGCGAACGGTGTGGACATGATGAAGTCCGATCAAATTGACCAAGTGAAGGTTACTTAGAAGTATGATGGAAATACTGAAGTGTGTGACTTGGCAACCAAAAACAATACACAAATGTGTGAGGAGGACACCAATCAAGTTGACCAGTCAACTACGTCACTTGTGGGGGATGAGATGGCGACACATGCACTGGAGGTGGGTCGTAATGAGATTGAGGATGGGGAGCCTATGCAAGCACTGGCATACACGACCAGGGTTACGTGCAATTCATATATTAGTGGAGAACACGACGGCATGCAAATGTTGACCGCCCTCAATTTATGCATGGAAAAGTCAAAAAGGTGTGTACGCCGAGAAGTCAATAGCCACGATAGAGGAAGCCCAAATTGAGTGCCTCGGCCAAGAAGATCAGAAGCAAATTTGTACCCCTGATAGATGGAAGGAGGTTAATAAAGTTGAGGATCAAGTGGTTATTTGCCTCCCCATTCTAACCAAAAAGTGGTCATCGAGGACTAATAGTGAAGACCAACATCACTAGTACAAATACACCTTATAGACGACGGTTATTTTGTACATGGAAACCCGGTTAAGGAAGAGTGGTTAACGGGAGCGAGGTCCGGGCGTTCGCACCACGGTAAATGTCACCGGGTTAATTTTTTCGGACCCCGATTTTTTAATAACGGGATAATTTTCGGACCCCGGTTATTATAAAAAACCGGGGTATTTTTCGGATCCCGGTTATTATAAAAAAACCGGAGACAAAAAACCGGGGTTCGAAAAATACCCGGTTTTTTTATAATAACCGGGGTATTTTCTACCAGTTTTTAAAATTCCAAAATCTTTCCCAATTTCTACATACCGTGGTAATTTTTTAACCATAATTTATTATTTTTAATATGAAAATAGGTAATTTTACACCTGCTTAAGTTCTATCGATCCACGGTTTCAACTAATTGTTTGTGCGAAAGCCCTTGATTTAGAAAAAATATTATATATATATATATATATATATATATATATATATATATATATATATATATATATATATAGTATAGATCGTATGAGAACATGAGAACAAATTCGTAATTATTATTAGTTTCGTTACGAAGGTGTCATATCATTTAATGTATTATTCGTAGTTATTGTTGGTTGAGTGGATTATTCATAGTTATTGTTGGATTCCTAATTATTATTATTCGTAGTTATTATTAATTATGATATCTACTCTAAATCTCAACCATTAATACTCACCATCCAACGGTGTACGATTGTTCTCATGTTCTCACGTTAGGGGTGTTCTCATGGGAACCACGTCCTATATATATATATATATAAAAGGGGGAGAAAATACAAATCACACTAATATGTAAATTATAAATAGTGATACAAAACTTAATCCGAAAATATCAATAAGACTTTCAATTCTCTGGGACAACGTCAACTAACATAACTAAAATATATCGAAAATTCATGGATCATCTTGATGATACGGAGCAAACTAATTTGAAGTTAGTATTTGTTGCCGTTGAGTTTCTTATTTTCGTTGGCGTCATGGTCACTTTAGTGTGGAGGGAGTATATGGCCGTTCATGGCGTATTTCAGTATCAACAAATACAGGGTGTATTGCGCATCTACTTCATAGGCCTATATTATTCACAATTTTGATGTGTAGTCTCCTTGCTGCATGGTACACCATTCCGACTCGATGGTCATGCTAGTGGTGATGGTGTACTACCGTGTCATCCCATTCGTTTTACCGTGTCATCCGATTCCCTCGAGCTTCAAATTTGTAAATTTGTATGGGTATTTTAGAACATTCTCAACTTCAACCTCCAAACTGACGTCCACTAACATCGTGTTCGACCGAATCCAATTATCGGGGCACATCCCATTGCGAGGGACGTGGAATTCTTGATATCGCGGAGCGAAAAAGATAGATGGGACACTATATATGTATTCATTCTCTATTTATATACTACCTACTTATTTATATATCTTTCCAATTGGTGGGGATACTCTCTATATGTACTACTTTATTGCATGACCAATTGACGTGGGATGAGCACATAACTGCTAAAAATTGCAACATAGGTCGTTTATTGATTCAACAACAACTAATCACATGACAGATAATCGGGAACAATTTAGTTTTTTTTATCTTTCTGATGGCGACCAAGTATTAAGGGAGCAGTTACTTTCCATACGCAATTTAACCTCTTTTTCATATATAAGAAGCATCATTAGAGGCTTAGAACAAATTTTATCCATGATGAAACACGCTATAACAATTTTATCCATGAAAACAACTTAAATTCTGGGAGCACTTGATAATACAACAAGAATATAACATTTAACAGTGCACAAAAGAAAGAAGATAAGAGAAACACACATTGCCTAGAACAAATTTGTATTGTGGTTTAAGTGATATAAATAGTCTCTAGACTTGCGCAGTTCCTTCAGTGAACTTGGGATCCTCGCATCTGTATCTTCCATCAGGGCCAATTCCGAATCCCTTTGAATCAGAGAAGACGTTCTCGAGAAGCTGACTACGCTCAGGATGAGGGCTCTGATCAGCAAACTCCACAGCATCCTCTAATACTTCATCTATCTTCTTTTCTATGGATTTCAACTCAGATTCGCTTGCAAGATTGTTATCGATTAAGTACTTCTTTAAAGCTGTGATTGGATCTCTAGTAGCATAATGAGCTTTCTCGGCTGACATGAAAATACAAGATATGGTATCATCATACATGTTGCAATCAAAGTATGCCTTAAAAGTTCAATGAAAGAAACCAGGGATGAAGCTATGCCCTAAACCTATAATTTCATTGTATAAGCATTCTTCGCATTGATTCATTCCGATTCTGTATTGATTGTAAATAAATATTCATCGTACATCCATACACTATAGTTACTGTCAAAAGTGAGGACGGACAAATCTTAGCTCTTTCCATCAGACACAAATGTGGTAAGTTAAGCAAGTACTAAAGCTTAGCTTAATCACTCAATAATCAATATCACTACAATTATAATTATGAAAGTTCAGATTCCTTTTGGTAGACAGTATCATTATATTCAGTATCATTATATTCAATCATCCAATACCAAGAAAAATATCCAGAACTAAAGGGGAAAAAAACAAGAAGTCGAATAACTCAAAGAAACGTACCAGGGTCACGAAGCTCATCAGGATCAGCCAAAGAGTGTCCTCTAAATCTGTAAGTTTCACATTCAACCAAGGTAGGGCCTTCGCCATTCCTAGCTCTAGAAATTGCTTCCTTAGCAACTTCTCTTACCTTCAAAACATCCATCCCATCGACATGAACACCTGGCATCCCGAATGCAGGTCCCTTCTTCCAGATCTGAGGATCAGAAGTAGCTCTCAGGTGTGACATCCCGATTGCCCATAAATTGTTCTCCACCACAAACACGATGGGAAGTTTCCACAAAGAAGCCATATTCAAACATTCAAAGAATTGGCCGTTATTACACGTTCCGTCACCAAAGAATGCCACGGTCACATCATCAGACTTCTCGTTAAGTGCCTCTCTCTTGTACTTCATCGAGAATGCAGCACCAGTAGCAATGGGAATTCCTTCACCAATGAAAGCAAAACCCCCAATAACATTATGCTCTTTCGAGAACATATGCATTGACCCTCCTTGACCACGGCAACACCCGGTTGTTCTACCAAAGAGCTCACTCATCACAGCACGAGCACTGACCCCTTTGCTTAGGGCGTGAACGTGGTCTCGGTAAGTGCTGACAACACAATCTTCCTTCTTCAAAAGATTGATGAACCCAGTTGAGACAGCCTCTTGCCCATTGTACAGATGAACAAATCCAAACATTTTGCCTCTGTAATACATCTGAGCACACATATCCTCAAAATACCTTCCTAAAACCATGTCCTCGTAGAGAGCGAGACCTTCTTGCTTTGTAACCAACTACAAATACGTACCCACATAAATCAATAAAAAAAACAGATAAAATCTCAATGTTTTTTTTATTAGGAAGAGGAAAATTTTCAATGCTTAATCGAATTGTGGTTTCATAGTATCATTATCTGCAATACTTCCAACTACACAAGTCCAGAAGAAAACCCAAAAACATTGGATCAAACTAAACTTAAACGATCGATCCTAGTTCAACACGAATTGCAGAAACCTAAAGAGACCCCATACAAAAAACTAAATCAAATCAAATTTCAAATACTATGATACTTATTCAATGTCATAGTTCTTTAAACAACAATAGATATGAATGACACTGTCTACATTACTTGCAAATACACAGAAGAAAACCCAGAATAATTGGATCAAACTAAACGTAAACAAAGCGAAAAATCGATGAAAAAGAGTTATACCTAAGTTTAGACAAAACCCCAAATGCAAATCCCCAAAGAATTACCTGATTGAAAGCAGTCGGCTTCTTCTCCACGACAGCCTTGGTAACGGCCACAGCCTTAGCAGCGGAAGTGAATCCACGACGGAGGTGAGAGGAGGATAGGGTTTGCACATTTGGGATACGAAGTTGGGTTTGGGCAGATCCGAGGAAAGATGTAGAAGGGAGAGATGCTCGAGGATTATCAGCAGATCTAATATGAGCCCTCAGATTCAAGGGTTGGGAAGACATTGTGGCCATATCACAAACACAAATTGAAGTGGAAAATCAGAGCTTTGTATCCACAAAGCCCTGTTAAAGGGATGTGAAAGAGGGAATTTGGGATGGACGGAGAAAACGAGAGAGAAGGAAATGGGGTTAACTGACAAGGGGGAGAGAGTTGCCAGTTAAGAATCGAAAAGCAACACGAAGATTCAGTTAGTCACCCAACTCGACCTACACTAATCTCATAAGCTAAACAAATTATACTTTACAACATATCTCTAAAAATTATGTAAACAAATTCAAGAATTAAATTACCCTATCAAATGGAACTCTGAGGGATCCCAATGCATAGTTAGTTATCTATGATTTTGGACGACATGGCTTAACATCTATACTACGTACCCACATAATTATTCTGAGAAAAGTATTAACGAGAATGTGAAAAATAAAATTATAATGCCTTAAATAGAGGGACGACCTTATCGTTATTAACTCAATCAAATGTATTTAGAATTATGGAAAATAGATTTTAAAATTCAAATCTCTCATTTTCAAATTAGTGTATGGGTTGCGGATAAGCTTGTAACAATTGTCCATGACTACCTTCCATTCACCATAGTGATCCGACCTCTCATGGAGTTAAAGTTTTCATCCGCAAGGATCTCATAAGATAGTGCACTAGTAGATACCGATCACATCCAATTGCTTAACTGATAAGATCGTGTTATTATTTAGTTTCCTAATTATTGTTATTCACCTAGCTTATTCACTTTGTATATTTATACCCTTTGAGTGGTCATTAAAAAGGCACCCATTTAAGCTTGTCAAATTCTTCTTGGGTATCATTACATAGATCCTAAATATGGTAACGTCCTAGGACGTTAGTTTACCGGTGTCATAGGACGTTAGTTTGCCGACGTCCTAGGGCCGCCAACCAACCGGCGTCGTCCTAGCAGCACCAACCAAATTGACGTTAGTTTATTGTCATCACACAAATACCGCAACATTCATTCATATCAAGGAAATTTGGGTTGTGAACAGATTAGCATAGGAATTCGTGAATTGGATAGTCAGATTACAAGGAGTTCCCAAGACTATAGTTTCAGACAGAGATGGACGGTTTACTTCCCGATTCTAGAGTCAGGTGCAGATAGTAATGGGAACCAAGTTGAATTTTACAACAACGTTTCATCCATAGTCAGATAGTCAGTCAGAAAGGAATATTTAGACGTTGGAAGACTTGTTGAGGTCTTGTGTACTTGCTTGGGACCCAGTATGACCAAATTATTTACCGTTGGTCGAGTTCACCTACAACAATAGTCGGCATGCATCCATTGGAATGGCACCACATGAAGCACTATACGGAAGAAAATATCAAACCCTATTGTGTTGGGATGAGCTTGTTAATGTCACTAATACGACTCCACACAAAGTAGAAAGTGATATTGAAAAAGTTTCTTTGATTCGAGAAAGGATGTTGGTATTACAAAGTAGACAAAAATCTTATTCTGATAAGCGCCGACGTCCATTGAAGTTTTAGATAGGGGCACAAGGCTGCAAGTGTCACCGACTCGTGGAGTCTAACGGTTTGGTTACAAGGGGAAGCTAAGCTCTCGGTATATTGGACCGTTTGAGATTTTGGAAAAGGTTGGTAATGTGGCATATGATTTAGCATTACCGCCAACTATGGATGGAGTACATCCGGTGCTTCATTTATCACAGTTGAGGTATATCAACCAAATCCGAGCCATGTACTCAGCTATGATGATATTGAGATAGAGTCTGATCAAACCTATATCGAGTTCCCTATGGTTGTGTTGGACAAAAAGATGAAGAAGTTAAGGAATAAAGAAATCTCATTATAAAGATCCAATGTTCCCGAAGAGGAATGGAAGAGGCTACATGGGAAACAATCGAACACATGGAGAGGAATTATCCAGAGGTGTTCAACTCTCTCCTCAACGATTGGGACGGAGGTAAATAGCAGTATTTAACTTTTCAAGTAACTTATGTGCTTATGTTCTTATATGTTGATGTGATTTATGTGCTTGTGTGAATTGACTTGTTTTTGCTAACTTATGAAGTGATACATTTCTCTGGTGTGATTTGGATGACCTCGATAGCGTGGTAATAACCTATGCTTGTAGGAAATGCAAAGATATGTCCATTATGTGATTGATGGATTCAGTCTTCTGATGAGTTGTGTACTAAAGTTTCGGGAAGAAAATTTTCTTATTTAGGGGATCTGAATTAAAAGTTAGGATTTTTGGATCCTAAATAATGATGATTAAGATGATGTATTAAACCTAATCATTGATATTAATATTTGGTTAACTTGGAAATGGTACGAAATTGACGAGCATGGATCCCACTTTTGTGTTTCTCGATTAGAAATATTATTTGGAGCATTTGAGAGCTTTAATAAATAAAATTACAATTAAGTGAAATGATTAGGACATCGGATATGTCCTAGATGTGAAATAATATGAAAAGACAAAAGCCGCAAAACGGCCAAAATAGTCGTTATTATGTTTCTTAACAGCTAAGAAAAGCGGCTTAGGAATATGTGTTTTACGAGGAAGTTGCGGAATAATTATCCACACAATATTCTGGATTTATTATTCTAATTTTGAGAAGTTTGGAGAAGAGGCTCAAACCGCATTCGGATCGATAAAAGGATAATTATCGACTTTGCTAAAGAATAAATTTCGACTTTGCTAAACGATAATTATCGTATTTGTTGTAAATAGCGGAAATTCATTCATTTCGTTTTACATTTCCTCGTAAAAGCTCTTATTTCTCTCAACCTTCAAATTCATATCTACTCTTCGTTTGTAATCCGATTTCAAATCCATTTGAGTTTTGGATTCCTATATTCTTTCTTTCATTTTGATATTGAGTTTCAACGTTTCCGACAAGAAGGAGGTTAGGTAGAGAATATTCATCACATCTCCAGTTCCGTCACTCAAATACCGGTGAATTTGGTGGTGTCCGAGTGTTGCCTTCGTCGTTGTGGTTTTGAATCTTCTTTCAGATAATCAATCGGTAGTAACGAATAAGTTATGAATTTATTCGTTTTTCGTATTGAAAGATGACCTAAATTGACCCTAGACTTGTCAAAATGGATAAATGGAAGTTCATCGTGATCATTTAAATATCATGATGATCTTAAGTTGTTTGAATGACAAGATGTGATAATAGGTGGTTTTGAAATTGCCTTCGGGTAGAATGTGACGCTGCCAAAATTTAATTAACTAATTAAAGGATTATTTATTTAAATTAAGATTCAGGAAATGCCGTAAAGCTAATTAAATTCAAAGGAATGAATTTAGTTATGTTTGAAGCGAGAAGTTTAATGCGAGGAATATGATATTCTCGATAGGTGTTGTTGAAGGCTTTGGTCTAACTATAGCTTAGTGTTTTGTGAGCTGATTCAGGTTATTCTTCGGACTTACTTAGCTTCGATCTGCAGAAACCCGCGCCTGAAAGATTTACATCATTTTGTATTGAATTGTGAATGATGTTATGCATTTTGATGTGTTATGTGTGACGCATGCTTGTTGTGTTTCAAGGTCGACATGGAAGTGGCGCAATGAATTTGTGTTTCAAGGTCGTTAGGGGATGACGAGTGACGTTGACTTGTGCTTGCAAAATCTAGAGATTATCAACGTGTGGTGGAGAAGGTTGTTGGACTTGTTGTTCTTCCGTTGCGGTCCGTCAATATGGTTTCTTGGATTCCTCCTGCTCAAGGTTTTGTCAAGATCAATACATATAAAGTTAAACTTGGGGATGGTAGATCATTGGCGGGTGGTTTGATTAGGGATTGTATGGGAGTTTGATTACGGGGTTTTAGTGTTAATATTGGAATATGTTCGGTTCTGATGGCTGGACTATGGGAAATTGTGTATGGTTTGCAACTAGCTTGGGACTTGGGTTACCATTCGTTAATTCAAGAGTCCGATTCCCAATTAGTTGTTACTCTCATTACACAACTCCCTCCCCGTCACCATTCCCTTTCTAGTCTGACACTTCGGTTTCGTCACTTGTTACATAGAGCATGATCCGTCATATTTTCCGCAAGAATAGTAGAACCGCGGATTACCTTGCTAGTTTTTTTATAAACTTGCATTTGGGCTTTTCTATAGTATGTGAACCCTCAGAGGGTGTTAAATTTTTTATTGCTGGTGTGAGAATATGATAAATTCCCCTTAGGATTTCCATTAACTGAGCGGTCATATAAATAACCAATGTATTTACAATAATTACAAAGGCGGCCCTCTATTATATACTATTTACATATGAGTGATATCATACCCCCGTAGTCAAAACTGGAGGAGGGAGTACAGTAAGACTGGATCTAAAATCTAGAAACATTTGTCTTGGGAGGCCTTTTGTAAAGATGTATGCATACTGGAAAGCCGATGGGACGTGGAGGACTCGAATGTGGCCGCGGGAAACCTTATCACGGACAAAATGAATGTCAATCTTGATGTGTTTGGTTCGTTGATTTGAACCGGGTTGCTGGCAAGGTACGTTGCTGAGATGTTATCAGTGTATACCACAGAAGCTTTGGTAAGGGGGCAATGAAGTTCAAGCAGTAAATTGTGCAACAAAGAGCATTCTGATACTACATTGGCAACTCCTCTGTATTCTGCCTCGGCGCTAGATCGTGAAACCACAGATTGACGTTTAGCAGCCCAAGAGATTAAAGTGTCGTTGAAGAAAACACAATAACCAGAAGTTGATCGGCGAGTATCAGGACATCCAGCCCAGTCGGCATCTGTATATGCAATAAGATCTGACTTTGGAGGTGGAGAAATAGTAATACCTAACGAGGATGTGCCAGAGATGTAGCGGATGATACGCTTGAGGGCAGCAAAGTGAGCTTCTCTGGGATCATGCATGAAAAGGCAAACTTGTTGTACTGCATAACTTATGTCAGGTCGTGTGAAAGTCAGATACTGAAGTGCTCCAGCTAAACTGCGGTAAAGAGTTGGATCACTGACTGGTGGACCAGATGAGGCACTCAGCTTCACAAAAGGCTCAACAGGTGTTGTAGATGATTTACAGGTGGTCATTTTGGCACGGGCAACAATCTCCCTGGCGTACTTATCCTGTGATAAGAATAAACCAGAGGAGCTCCGACGAACTGAAATGCCTAAGAAGTACGATAAAGCTCCGAGATCCTTAAGAGCAAACTCCTTGCCTAGAAGCATGATCAGATGGCTACGCAGCTCATCAGAAGATGTCGTAAGGATGATGTCATCAACATAAAGAAGCAAATAAGCAATGTTGGATCCATGACCATAAATGAAGAGGGATGAGTTACTTTTGCTGCCAATGAATCCGATTTGAAATAAGAAACCTGCAAAACGTTGAAACCAGGCTCTAGGTGCTTGCTTAAGGCCATATAAAGACTTCTACAGTAAACATACATGATTAGGTCTAGAGGAATCACGAAAGCCAGGAGGTTGGAACATATACACCGTTTCATTCAAATGCCCATGCAGGAAGGCATTTTAAATGTCAAGTTGATGAATGGACCATGACCGCGAAACTGCAATACTAAGAACCGTCCTGATAGTGGTTGGTTTCACAACTGGACTGAAAGTTTCATCGCAATCAATGCCAACTTGCTGGGAACAACCGTTGACAACTAGATGAGCTTTGTATCGTTCAAAAAAACCATCAGACTTGTACTTATGACGAAAAATCCACATACACTCACAATATTAGCCTGAATGGGGCGAGGGATCAGAACCCAAGTCTTATTCTACGTAAGGGCTCGATATTCGTCGACCATGGCAGCGTTTCACTGCGGGTCTTGGAGGGCTTCATTATGGGATTTTGGAATGGGTGATATTGTGGTGGAAGTTGAAAGATCAAATATGGGTTTGGGTTTGACAATACCGGACTAGCTGCGAGTGTGGGGTCGGGTTTGGGGTAAGTCGGTCTGGGACAAATCCATATTTGAAGAGGCATTTTGTGGAAGGTGAGAATTAGGCGATAGGTGTGGGATAGGAAATACGGGTTGCGCAGGTGGGCTGACAGCAAGCTGCGGCCCAGAATTGTGAAAGGGAGGGGTATGCGCTGGGTTGGGCTGGTGTAAAGATGGGCCAGAAGATGGTGGGCCAGAGCAAGTGGTAGGCGGTAAAAAGAGAGGCTGGGACGGGCCAGAAGGAGCTGGGCTAGTGTCAGGCGCTGGGCTGGCAGAGGTTGGGTCAGGAGAGGGATGCGCTGGACTGATATCATGCACATGAGACAAATTCGAAGCAGGTGAGTTTTCTGTTGGGGTTGTCACACGTGGACCGGCAGCCTGAGATGCCATTTCGGTGTGATATGGAGACGAATCCGTGTCACCCGGAAAGGACGGAAAAGAAGACGCGTGTGATGGGGATGCAAACGGAAAAATGGACTCGTCGAAAGTGACATGACGAGAAAGAATAATTTTATTTGTGGCTATATCGGAACATTTATACCCCCGATGGTGAGATGGGTACCTTAAGAATACACAAGGAGATGAACGGTGTTGAAGCTTGTGTGAGATTGTGGCGGTTTTGTTTGGATAACAAAGACAACCAAAAACTCGAAGATGATGGTAAGAAGGGGTGGTGAAGTACAACGCTTGAGTGGGTGACCGATTTTGAATTGTGGTGGAGGGTAAGATGTTTAGAAGATAGCATGATGTTTCCAAGGCATGAGGCCAATAGAAAACCGGAAGAGAGGCATGGAAAAGAAGAGAGCGTATCATATTTGTAATTGTACGGATGATGCGTTCCGCTTTACCATTTTGAGGTGAGGTGTATGGACAAGAAAAACGGAAATTAATGCCGTGAGTAATGAAAAAAGTGTGAAAATTTGAGTTGTTGAACTCCCTACTCATGTCACATTGGAAATTTTTAATAGTCCGATGAAATTGAGTCCGAACCAATTGGTGAAATTGCACAAATAGCTCATAAACTTGAGATTTGAATTTGATGGGAAAAACCCATAAAAAATGTGTATAATCATCAAGAAAAAGGAGATAATATTTGAAACCTTCCTTGCTCTCAACCGGTGACGTCCACTATGAATGAGATCAAAGGGTGCAAAAGTAGTGGTAACAGACCGTTCAAACGGAAGCTTGTGATGTTTTTCCAATTGACAAGCATGACATATAGAGGAGAGTTTCTCTTTATTACAACGGAAAAAAAAAAATTCTTAAGAAAATCTAGAACAGGCGCTCTAGGATGACCTAAACAAGCGTGCCAAAGACTGGGTGACTCAGTGGAAAGTGTGTGGACTGGGGATGACTTGGTGACAGGATAAAGTTCCCCCGAACTATTGCATCTCAAGCGTACGGTCCCCGTTTGCAGATCCTTCACAGAAAAACCAAACGGATCAAACTCGACACTAGTATGGTTATCAGAAGTGAAACATCTTACGGAAACAAGGTTCTTAACAATTTGTGGTGCTACAAGGACATTAGATAAACGTAAGGGATTTGTGGTGGTTGGGAAAGTGGTTTCTCCAATACCTGTAGAAGGAATACGCATGTCATTGCCAAGAATTATTGAATTTGAAGGACCATTATACGAAATAGACGAGAGTGTACCTGGAGTGTGAGTCATGTGAGATGTTGCGCCGGTGTCCATGTACCAATTATTGCCCGTCGGGTTTAACGTCATAGTAGCAAAATAGGAGTCCAATGCAGTAGGCTGAAAGTTATAAGCCAGATGGGCCTGATTTTGCTGCGTCAGTGGGCTGGGCCCAAGGATGCTCTGCTGCTGCTGTGGGTAAGAGGAAAAGGGTTGCTGCTGTAGTGGGCCGGATGGAAAATGGGCCTGATTCCAGGTTTGCTGAGGTGGGCCTGGAGGGAAATGGGCCTGATTTTGCTGCTGCAGGGGCAGCCATCCACGTGATGCATTCCAGACAAAACGCTGGGAAGGGTTGCCGCTGCCGGATCGTTGCTTCCCCTTGCGTCCTCAACCACGGCATTGGTTCGACTGGTCCGTCGGAGTCGAAAGAGCACCGGACTGGGGCGGTGTTGTGGCGCCAGAAGACGGAGGGGAGCTGGAGCCGGTGGACTGAGAGTTCCGAGTTGCGGCAATTAGGGCTGTTGTGGATCCGGATTGAGACGCCATTCGCGTTTCTTCCAACTGAAGCTGAGACCGGGCTTTGGTGAATGACGGAAGCGGATCGGATTGTTGAATAAAGCTCGCCGCAGCATTATACTCAAAGGGTAATCCCGAAATAAGTTGAAGAACAAGTCGAGTGTCGGGAACCGGTGAGCCAACTCCTTTGAGTTGATCTACCAAAGACTTAAGTTGAAGGCAATAAGCGTTAATAGAGGCGAATCCAGATAACTTACAGCTTGAGAACTCGTGTTCGAGATAAACGGCACGAGTGTTTTTGTTATCTTGGAAAATGTCTTTGACTCGATTCCAGGCCTGAAGCGCCGTATCATCGGAGTCAAGAATTTGAAGCAGTATATCCTGGGAGACGGTACTGTAGATCCATTGAAGAACCGCTGCGTCAACTTGAAGCCATAAAGAATCATCAATGTCCGTAGGTTTGGGAACCTTCGCGTCGATGTGATCAAGGACGTTGTGAGCTTTCGCTGTAACTCGAAAGAGAGTAACCCAAGAAGCATACGGAGTGTCATGGTCAAGGACGAGAGCGATGTTGTTCTTGATGTTGGAGATACCGAGTGCGGAATGAAAAGACGGTTTCCGATCGGTAGCCATTGAAGAAGAACGAAAATGAAGGGGAGAAATGACGGTGACGGCCGTAGGTTTAAAGATAGCGGAAGAGGGTTAGAGGAACGATAACCTCCGGTACCATGTGAGAATATGATAAATTCTCCTTAGGGTTTCCATTAAATGAGCGGTCATATAAATAACCAATGTATTTACAATAATTACAAAAGCGGCCCTCTATTATATACTATTTACATATGAGTGCTATCAGCTGGTGATATAAGGGGTAGTGCTCCTTCGTTTGCATACTACTTAGCCCACTTTTTATTTTATGAAAAGTGTGTTAGATGTACGGGAGGTACTGAAAATCCTTCTACAGAATTATATAAAATCATCTATGATGATAATAATCTCATGAATTATGAAAAAGCAAATATTCGCTAACTGTATTTTGCGGATAAAGATTAAAAACGGCTTTGGAGTTTCGATGACCATTTTCAGGTTTATACTTAAGTGTGGGCCCACAATAGCAGAGGAAGAAGGCCCAATAAAGCCCAAAGATGAGTGGACGAAGGCCCAATATAAAAGGCCCAAAAAAACTGATTGGCCCACAGAATTAAATGTGGAAGGAATAAAAAACATTGGGGCTGATAGGCGTCTGACACACACAACCTGAATATCGGTCGAATTGACATGCAGTAAATGGGACCCACTCATTCACCTCCTTCACAGGAAGTACACGACCTCCATCTCTACCTCGCTGTCTCCCAAGAGCCTTTGAAATAAATTAGACCAGTTGACTACTGCCACTCTCCACTTGGAACATCCCATTAAATTTCATTTATTACTTTTCTATATTTTTTCTTCTTAAAGTATTTCTATTTCAAATAAAAACAATTAGGCTTTTCTAGTTTTGTATTTAGGAAATCTATCCCTTTATAGAAGAGTGTGTAGAGTATGAGAATAAATACAAAAAGTTGGGTATATTTACTTAATTGAAATATTAAAAAGTCTAGATACTATCTAGATTCTCAAAAAGTCTAGTTACCAAAATTGCCCTTTCAAATATCGGTTTAAATAGAAACGTGTCGGTGTGAATAGTAGACGATAAAATATTTTCACATCAATTATAAAAATATTTTGATCTATACATAAAATTGGTGCAATGTTCATCTCCCTATTGATTGATTTTAGAATGTACATCGTGATAAAATGAATAGATTGTAAAGTGGGGTAAAACGCTTAAACTCAATTATCATTTGCACAAACAAGTCTAGCAGTTCATTTTTTTTTTATAGCTAGCCTACAATTCTACAAGTAGGGATGACAATTTTATCATTATTCGACGGATATCGCCCACCTGATCCAACTAAAAAGGGTGAAAACCCGTTAAAAGACGGGTGAAAGCGGGTGGTGGATGAATCGGGTGGTGGGTCAGGTAGGATATGAGTGAACGTTTCATCCACTCATTCATCCGACACGTTTTCACCCGCTTAAAATTTATATATTTTTAATATTTGTAGGTTTTATCATCACAAAATTTTTACCTTTATTTTCTTACTATAATCTATATATATTACTAAAATACAACCCTCTTAATCCACATGCCAACACATTAGCCATGCCACCTAGGATTTTTTGGCAAATAATTACGGATTTGCCATATTTTAATTACAGATTTGTCATATTTTAATTATAATTTTAATTCAAAACTAAAACATTTTCCATATCATGCCAAATCAACAAAAAGAAATTCATCTCATCATATTCAATATCTTACGATTATAACAACTAAATTAGAAATAGACCCGTTTATTAGCTAACAACTTAATCAGAAATACTATTAAGGCTAAGAAAAATCATTTCATCCAAACTTTGTCATTTTTTATTAACTAATAGGGCTAACATCATGTTGTGATTATTAAATTAAAAAATTTATAAAATGAAATGACATAGTTAAAAATATATTAAAAATATTATTATTAGAGTATTATATTTATACCTCAATATAATTTTTAAAACTTAGTTATTTATTATTAAAAAATTTATTTAGAAAAGATTGAATAAAATTTTAAAATAACATATAAAGTTTTAAAATGAAAAGATGGTAAATTTTAACTATTTTGACTGTCGAATCAACTATAAACTATTTCTATTAAGAAAGAAACAAACTAATTATATAAATAATGATCAACAGTAAAATTTTGATATTGTTATAAATAAATAATTAAATAAAAATAATTACTTATAATATTTAGTTGTTAAAAAATTATAAATGTTTCATAAATATATCATTACTTCATACATATACAATCATGACATATTACTTAAAAGTTCAATATATAATTATACCCGCACAAGATGCGGGTTATAAACTAGTTTTATATTAAAGTAAACCCAATATGTTCTTCCCTAGTTTATTTTCTTTCAATTCTTTAAATATTCCGGTCCTTATTATTGCTTTATTATAATTTGATTATTTTGGATCTGCGTAGTTATAGTATTGCACTTATGTACAATTTTATGTTATTTTTAGTTGAATTTAAAAGTGTGCTCTTGAGTTTCATTATAAAATTTAATTTTTTTACAAATCTATAAATAAGTGTAAAACACCAAAAATCTCACCCGATTTATCCGTTTCATCCGTTGGATGCAGGTGAGACCTTAGCAGGTGGTGGATGGGGTGCACTGAAAAACTTTGGGTGATAGATCGGGTGAGGGTCAAGATCATCCACCAGATTCATTGACATCTCCCCACGAGTTAGGACCGATTGTTGATTAGAGGCTAATTTGACACCAATACCATGTGAAATTACGACGAATAAAATTTGAGAAGGACTTGGAAAGCCAAAATGTGCCTCTATTACTATCAAAATACAACTATATACTAAATGAAATACTAGGACTTGACCTAAATAGGTTATTCTAATCTTTATATAATGAAAATGAAATATATTACATGACATAAAACATACTAGGAAATAACATATATCTAGGGATTTTATTATAAGAGATAACATGGAGGGGTTTGTAGTACCGATCGACCTTAATTGACAATAGTAAAAATAAACCGATCTTATATACTAGACTTCAATCTTCTCACTTCTAAAATTATTACCTTCAACAATCAGTGTTCGAAACCCGATGACTCGGGGTCATATTCATAATAACACAGGAAATAATATATTGGGTTAAAGTTTTGACGTTCCAATTTATTTCTTGGTTCAAATATGAAGTCCAATAAAATTATAAGGGTTACCAATATCTCTTCCTCCTAAGTTATAGTTTTATGAGACTCGTGAGTCTCATATAGATGGCAGGTTTGCTCGGGTATTATGAGACTCCTGAGTCTTGTATAGATGACGGGCTCACTCTTTTATTTAAAAAAAAAAGGAAGGATAAATACCTATATAGATCTATATTCCTAATACGATACTAGTTTCTTCTAGTCATGTATAGCGTTATGTAAATATTGTAGCGCACTTAGTTGTACTTAGTTGTTCGTCTTTAAATTCCCATAAACGAGTTATGTCGATCCGCAGCTCCGACTAAGTGATTATATTGATTGGTGTTGGAGATAATAAGGTCCCACGTCGAAAGATGGGATACTCCGAGCCTGGTATATAAGGTCAATGGACTACTCATCTTATTGCCAATTGGTTTTATGATGGAACCTCACCGGATTTATGTATTGGGCTTGAGCCTAATGCGCATGTACGCTCGTATGCACACGACTCCCGCTCTACCGGTCTATATCCTAACCGGGTTTATGCAACTCGGTCTATATCCTCTAGTTGCACTCTCGGGGACGTGTTGGAAATAATAAGGTCCCACATCGAAAGATGGAGACACTCCGAGCCTAGTATATAAAGTCGGTGGACTACTCCTCCTATTGCCAATTGGTTTTAGGATTGAACCTCATCGGGTTTATGTGTTGGGTTTGGGCCTAACACGCATATGCGCTTGTATACACATGACCCCCGCTCTACCGGTCCATCTGTATCGGACTTTGACAATTGGTCTACGTGTAGATGGAGGGGTTGTTTACGTGACAATTGTCAAAGTCCGATACAGATGGACCGACAAAGCAGGGGTCGTGTGCATACGAGCGGACATGCGCATTATGTCAAGCCCAGCACATAAATCCGATGAGGTTTCATCATAAAACCAATTGGATATAGGAGGAATAGCCCACCGATCTTATACACTAGGCTCGGAGTGTCCCCATGTGAGATCTTATTATCTCCAACAACAGTGTTCGGAGATTCTCAAGCTGGCTTTGATCGGTTGTGCCCTACCCGATGAACTGTATTAATTGGTTCTTTTCGAATAATGATATCTTCTCAGTAAAGATCGCCTATCAATATATGTGCGTTGTAGGCTACCGACCTTAATTAATTGTGGGCTGTTCTTCTGGATTGACGACCTCGATCTGCACAATACTTTGGGTTGTGTATAGCTCGATATATGGAAGATCAATGATAGAATATGTAAATATTTGTAAATAAGGGTATGCCCTTTGTAATTATGTATAAACTTTTTATCTATTTATACAGTCCGTCTGACGATGGAAATCCTAAGGGGAATTTCTCAGCCTCTCACGTGGTATCAGACTCTCCCGATCCATAACCCTAAACACTTCCGCCTCCCTCGCCGGCGCCTAACCCTAACGCCGCCGCAATCTCTACTCCCCTTCTTCAAACACCTACTATGTCTACGGAGAAGAAACAAACGTTTCATTCCGCTCTTGGAATATCCAACATCAAGAACAACATTGCTCTCGTTCCTGACCACGACACGACATATGCTTCTTGGGTCACTCTCTTTCGCGTCACCGCCAAAGCACACAATGTTTTGGATCATATTGACGCCAAAATTCCTCGCCCAGTCGACATTGATAACGCTCTTTGGAACCAAGTCGATGCAACGGTTCTCCAATGGATCTACAGTACGGTATCTAAAGACATTCTTCTTCAAATCCTTGATCCTGACAGCACCGCTCTCAAAGCTTGGGGTCGAATTCAGGACATTTTTCAAGACAATAAGGGCACGCGCACAGTTTATCTGGAACCTAAATTTTCCAACTGCAAATTGGAGTCTTTTGCTTCCATGTCCGCCTACTGTCAACACATGAAGGCGTTATCCGACCAACTCAAAGGCGTCGAGTCTCCAATTACCGACAACGAGTTAGTCTTGCAACTCCTGTCTGGTTTGCTTGCTGAGTACAATGCAACTGCAAGTTATATTCAGCAATCAGATCCGCTGCCGACATTCCAAAAAGCACGTTCACAACTTATTTTGGAAGAAACTCGGATGGCAAGCCAAAATACAATCGGGAAAGACTCCACCGTTTTGACTACATCAGCAGGACGGACACAGTCGCAGCCCCGCGCCGACCACCAGGGCGCCTCCACCGCCGCCCAACCAGACGGATATTCGTGCACCAAGGGGCGTGGCCGGAAGGGTCATGGCAAATCTGGCGGCGAAACACAGCAGCCCCAGCCGGCCAGATTTGCGTTTCACCCTAACTTTGGGTGGGTGCAAATTGCCACTGGGCCTTCAGCACAGCCGGCCCACTGGCCCAACTCCTCTGCTCCTGCCCACTGGCCCAACTCCTCTGATCCTGCGCAACAAAACAGGCCTGGCCCACCAACGAATCAAGCTGGAATTCTTGGCCAATTTCCAGCCCATTCTGTTTACCCACAGGCGCATTACCACATCACTACAGCTCCACCGCAACCCACAAATCTCGATCAAGCTTTTTCTTCGATGACGTTAAATCCAGCGGATAATTTGTGGTACATGGATACGGGCGCTACATCTCACATGACCAACTCCTCAGGTAACCTCTCGTCCATTTCTTATAATGGTTCTTTAAATTCGATAATTGTTGGAAATGGCATGCGGATACCATCTACAGGTCTTGGTGAAGCTCAACTTAGCACCGCCGCCCAGCCCCTCCGTTTATCCAAAATCCTCCTTGCTCCTCAAATTATTAAAAAAACTTGTTTCCATCCGTCGGTTTACCACCGACAACCAAGCTAGTGTTGAATTTGACCCTTTTGGTTTTTTTGTGAAGGACTTACAAACGGGGACAACCCGTCTGAGATGCAATAGCTCCGGGGATCTTTATCCAGTTACCACTACTTCTACGTCCGCTCATGCTCTCTCAGCTCAGTCCTCGAGTCTCTAGCACGCTCGTCTGGGTCATCATGGCACGCCAGTTCTAGATAGTCTTAGGAATTCTTCTTTTCTTAATATTAATAAGGAGCGTTCTCCAACGCTTTGTCATGCTTGTCAACTAGGAAAACATTATAGGCTCCCGTTTGAACGGTCTGTTACTACTACAATTGCACCTTTTGATATCATACATAGTGATCTTTGGACCTCCCCGATTCCCAGTCGGGAAGGTTACAAATATTATCTAATTATTTCTTGATGATTATTCACATTTTCTTTGGGTTTTTCTAATCAAATTCAAATCTCAAGTTTTTGATTTTTTGTGTAATTTCATCAGTTTATCAAGACTCAATTCAACGTACCTATAAAAAAATTTCAATGTGGCATGGGCCGTGAATTTAACAATCATCAAATTCACTCATTCTTCGCCCTTCATGGCATACATTTTCGGTTCTCTTATCCCCACACTTCTCCCCAAAATGGCAAAGCCGAGCCTGTCATTCGCACCATCAACAACATGATGCGTTCCATTCTTTTTCACGCCTCGCTTCCCATCTCTTTATGGTCACATGCCTTTGACATGTCTTGTTACCTTCTTAACATCCTTCCCTCTACCACAATCCAAAATCAAACCCCCACCCAAGTGTTATATGGCTCCAAACCATCTTACACTCACCTCTGCGTTTTTGGGTGCCTTTGCTACCCAAATCAAAACGCTACTATTTCTCACAAATTCAATCCTCGTTCCAGTGTTTCTCGGATATCCTAAACATCATCGAGGTTATAAATGTTTAGAATTGAGTACAAATAAAATCATCATCTCGAGGCATGTCACTTTTGATGAGTCAATTTTTCCGTTCTCAAAATCCGTCCCATTATCTTCATCCCCTTCGGTACTGGATTTGGACCCCGGAATTTCCCCATACATTTCAGCTCACCAAATGGCACAACGGTACCAGGCCCAGCCATTTGCCCCTGTAGTAGCCCAGTCGGACGCACCTGCCCTGGCCCAGTCCCCTGCTCCTACACTGGCCCATTCCCCTGCTCCCGCACTGGCCCAAACATCTGCTATTGCGCTGGCCCAGCCCACCCCGCCTTCATCTTCTGACATGGCCCACATCCCTCAACCCGACCCAATTATCCCTCTATCTACCTCCTCTACCTCCGGCCCAATTTCGGACAACCCAGTAGGCCCCCCAATTACTGGTGCAAGCTGTCCCCATGGCCCAATCGTCCCAGCCAATCCCACATCATCTAGTGAACCCTCCAACATTCTACCCAATTCCAATATAAATTGGCCCACTACCCGGTCCCTTAGCGGAATTTTCAAACCCCGTACCATTTTCGATCTCAATACACTAACTTCACCCGCACTATCCCCTATACCCACATCCCATAAGTCGGCTCTCCAAGATCCGCAATGGTCCGCAGCCATGACCGACGAATATCGAGCCCTTATACGGAATGGTACTTGGGTTCTTGTTCCTCGTCCTCCTCGGACTAACATTGTGAGGTGTATGTGGATATTTTGCCATAAGCTACGGTCGGATGGTTCCCTTGAACATTATAAAGCTCGTCTTGTTGCTAACGGTTGCTCTCAACAGGTTGGCATAGACTATGATGAAACTTTTAGTCCGGTTGTCAAACCGGCCACTATCCAGACAGTTCTCAGTGTTGTTGTGTCTCGCTCTTGGCCTATACACCAACTTGACATCAAAAATGCTTTCCTTCATGGGCATCTTAATGAGACAGTCTACATGTTTCAACCTCTAGGATTTGTTGATTCTACTCACCTGTCTCATGTATGCCTTTTGAAGAAATCTCTATATGGACTCAAACAAGCACCCCGGGCTTGGTATCAACGTTTTGCAGGGTATTTGCTCACCATTGGTTTTATCAGCAGTAGGAGCGATTCCTCTCTTTTTATATATCGGAATGGAAATCAGCTTGCTAATCTATTACTTTATGTTGATGATATCATTCTCACTGCTTCATTTGATGCTCTTCGCAATACCCTCACGGCCTTCCTCAGTAAAGAATTTGCTATGTCAGATCTTGTTCCCCTGTCATTTTTTTGGGCATCTCAGTTCAGCGTCTGCCTTCAGGTCTTTTCTTGTCCCAAGACAAATACGCTCGAGAGATTGTTGCTCGTGCCAAGATGACTAATTGTAAGCCAGCATCGACTCCGGCTGAGCCCACCGTCAAACTCAACGCCTCCTCTGGCCCTCTTGTTAGTGATCCGACCCTATATCGAAGTCTGGCAAGATCACTGCAATACCTCACTTTCACAAGACCTGATATCAGTTTTGCTGTCCAGCAAATATATTTATTTATGCATGATCCTCGGGAGTCTCACTTTGCTGCTCTCAAGCGTATCATCCGCTACATCGTTGACACATCATCTCTAGGTATCACCATATCTCCTTCTCCGAAGTCTGATCTTATTGCATATACAGATGCAGACTGGGCGGGCTGCCCTGATACACGCCGGTCTACATCAGGTTATTGTGTTTTCTTCAACGACACTTTAATCTCGTGGTCTGCCAAACGACAAACTGTCGTATCCCGTTCTAGTGCAGAGGAAGAATATAGGGGAGTTGCCAACGTTGTTTCTGAGTGTTCTTGGTTACGCAACCTACTGCTTGAACTCCATTGCCCACTTGCCAAGGCCTCCATCGTTTACACGGACAACATATTTGCTACCTATCTTGCCAGCAACCCTGTTCAACACCAACGAACTAAACACATTGAGATTGACATTCATTTTGTTCGGGATAAGGTTGCCCGCGGTCACGTTCGAGTTCTTCACGTACCGTCAGCTTTTTAATATGCGGATATTTTTACAAAAGGTCTCCCACGTCAACTGTTTTTAGATTTTAGATCCAGTCTCACTGTAATACCTCTTCCACTTTCAACTGCGGAGTATGATAGAATATGTAAATATTTGTAAATAAGGGTATGTCCTTTGTAATTATGTTTAAACGTTTTATCTATTTATACAGTCCATCTGACGATGGAAACCCTAAGGGAAATTTCTCAGTCTCTCACAATCAAGACCACACCACACTTTATAAGCTTTGCATGACGAGCGTACTCCGACGTCGTCCTCTATTGTCTCTAAACTTCAAAATGGTTACGTGTGAGAATGAATATGAATTCCCCTTCGGGTTTCCGTTCAGCAGACGGCTCATATTAATAATAACGTGAGTTTACATAATTACAATTAGGGCACCCTATATTTACATATATTTACATAAACTATCATACCCCCGCAGTCGAAACTGGAGGAGGTTGAACAGTGAGACTGGATCTAAAGTCTAAGAATAATTGTCGGGGAAGTCCCTTTGTAAAAATGTCTGCGTATTGAAAGGCCGAAGGGACGTGTAGAACTCTAACGTGACCACGGGCAACCTTGTCGCGGACGAAATGAATGTCGATCTCAATGTGCTTGGTCCGTTGATGTTGAACCGGGTTGCTGGCGAGGTAAGTAGCAGAAATGTTGTCTGTATAGACAATAGATGCCTTGGACAGGGGACAATGTAATTCAAGCAAGAGATTCCGCAACCAAGAACATTCTGACACAACATTGGCAACCCCTCTATATTCTGCCTCGGCACTGGATCTAGAGACGACAGATTGCCTTTTGGCGGACCATGAGATTAGAGTGTCATTGAAGAAGACACAATAACCTGATGTGGAGCGGCGTGTATCAGGGCAGCCAGCCCAATCAGCATCTGTATAGGCAATAAGATCAGACTTCGGAGAAGAGGAGATGGTAATACCTAAGGAAGACGTCCCAGAAATGTATCGAATAATGCGCTTGAGAGCTGCAAAATGAGATTCCCTGGAGTCGTGCATGAACAGGCACACTTGTTGAACGGCAAAACTGATATCTGGTCGTGTGAAGGTGAGGTACTGCAGTGCTCCAGCAAGACTACGATAAAGGGTCGGATCGCTAATAGCAGGACTGGATGAGGCACTTAATTTGACAGATGTTTCAGCCGGGGTAGCAGATGGTTTGCAATTAGTCATCTTTGCTCTTTCAACAATTTCACGAGCATATTTATCCTGGGAAAGAAATAAGCCAGAAGATGTCCGACGAACAGAAATGCCCAAGAAATAGGATAGAGGGCCTAAGTCTTTCAAAGCAAATTCCTGACTCAGAAGCTTGATCAGATGCATGCGCAGGGCGTCAGAAGAAGCCGTAAGAACAATGTCATCGACATATAGAAGCAGATAGGCAGTGTGAGATCCTTGATTATAAATAAAAAGGGAAGAGTCACTCTTACTGCTAACAAATTCAATGCGATGTAGGAAGCCGGCAAAGCGTTGAAACCATGCCCGGGGAGCTTGCTTGAGGCCATATAGGGACTTCTGCAAAAGGCAAACATGGTTGGGTTTTGATGGGTCGCGAAATCCTGGTGGTTGAAACATATACACTGTCTCGTTGAGATGGCCGTGAAGGAAAGCATTCTGAACATCCAACTGATGAATGGGCCAAGAACGGGAAACTGCAATGCTGAGAACCATACGGATGGTCGCTGGTTTAACAACAGGACTAAAAGTTTCATCACAGTCAACCCCAACCTGTTGAGAACAACCATTAGCAACTAATCGAGCCTTGTACCGCTCCAGGGAACCGTCAGACCTGAATTTATGCTTAAAAATCCACATGCATCGCACAATATTAGCATCTGCAGGACGAGGTATCAGGACCCACGTCTTATTCCGCATAAGGGCTCGATATTCATCAAGCATGGCGGCGGTCCAAAACGGGTCTTGAAGAGCTACATTGTGGGATTTTGGAATGGGAGATAATGAGGTGGTCGAAACGGATAAGTCAAAAATTGGTTTGGGTTTAACAATTCCGGATTGACTACGGGTTTGGGGACGGTTCGGAGGTGGAGGGGTCGGGTCATTTATAATTTGACCGGGAGTGCTGGAAAGGTGGTGTGGAAAATGTGGGATAGCGGGAGGTGAGCTGGGCCGGATAGGGGCTGGACCGGAGCTGGGTATGCGGATGGGAGAAGGAGGCGGAGCTGGGCCGGAGCTGGGCTGCAGTGATGGGCCGCTGAAAGAAGAGGGAGGGGAGACGGGCCCAGTCGCAAGGGCTGGAGGGTTGTCACAGCTAGGTGGGCCAGAGGAGGGAGCGGGCCGGTTTTGGTTTGGGCCAGGCGTAGAGGTGGGCTGAGCGTGGTCTGGGCCAGGCGCAAGAGGAGGACGGTGGGCCTGTGGTAAGGTGTCATCAGCAGCAATCAATTGATTTAATTGCTGCAAATGGTATTGTGAAGTATCAACATCAGGAGACGTGCTAAATTCCGGGGAAACACGAGCCGGGGAAGAAAAAGGGAAAATGGACTCATCAAAAGTTACATGTCGGGAGATTATGATTTTGTGAGTTGCCAAGTCTAAACATTTGAAACCCCGATGATGTTTAGGATATCCTAGAAAGACGCATGGGCTAGAGCGATGTTGAAGTTTGTGGGAGATGATGGCACTTTGATTTGGATAGCAAAGGCAACCGAAAACCCGGAGGTGAGCTAAGGAAGGTGTAGTGAGGTACAACACTTGAGTAGGAGATTTATTGTGAATGGAAGAAGATGGAAGGATGTTGAGTAGATAACAAGAAATTTCCACGGCATGGGGCCAAAAGGAAACTGGAATGGAAGCATGAAATAAAAGCGAACGCATCATGTTATTGATTGTTCGAATTATTCGTTCGGCTTTACCATTTTGTGGGGATGTGTGGGGACATGAGAAGCGAAAAACGATGCCATTATTAGCAAAGAATTTGTGAAAAAGGGTGTTGTTGAACTCGCCTCCCATGTCACATTGAAAACTTTTGATGGGTAGTTGAAATTGTGTGGTGACAAATTTGTGAAATTGGACAAAAAGATCAAACACTTGAGATTTAAACTTGAGCGGAAAAATCCATAGAAAATGAGAATAATCATCAAGAAAAAGCAAATAGTATTTAAAACCTTCCCTACTAGGAATAGGAGATGTCCAAATATCACTATGAATAATGTCAAAGGGAGCAACGGAACGAGTTGTAGAACGATCAAAAGGTAGTCTATGATGTTTTCCTAATTGACAAGCATGACAAAGAGGAGTCATCTTTGACTTATTACATTTAATGAAAGAGGAAAGACGAAGATAATCTAGAACAGGAGCGCCGGGATGACCAAGACGGGCATGCCAAAGGCTGGATGACTCGACGGAAAGAGCTTGATGAACTCGATTGGGAGGACGGGTGACAGGATAGAGTTCCCCGGAACTATTACATCTCAGACGTGTTATCCCCGTGTGTAGATCCTTCACAGAAAAACCAAAAGGGTCAAATTCTACTGAGGCATTGTTATCCGTTGCAAAACGTCTAACAGACACTAAATTTTTGACTATTTGTGGGGCAATAAGTACGTTGGATAGGTGTAGTGGTAATTTTGTGGTGGGGATAGTAGTATCTCCAATACCTGTAGATGGAACACGCATACCATTCCCAACAATTATCGAATTTAATGAACCATTACGCGAAAAAGATGAGAGAGAACCTGAATTATTCGTCATGTGAGATGTCGCTCCCGTGTCCATGTACCAAAAATTATCCGTAGGATTTAATGTCATTGTAGCAAAGGATTGGTCCAAAGCAGTGGGCTGAGCAGCAAAATGGGCCTGCTGATTTGGTCCGGGCCCAAGAATGCCTTGCTGAGGAAAGGGACAAGGAGGTGCTGCTGGTGGGCCTGCTGCAGACTGGGCCTGAGGCCATCCGTGGGGAGCTGGGCCGCTTGGAGTGGGCTGAGGAAGTGGGAGCCAGCCGAAGTGTGGATGCCACACAACCCTAGCCGGCCGCTGCTGCTGCTTCCCCTTGCGACCACGACCCCGCCGGGACTGTGTGGACTCCGGCGTCGACTGGGAGGAGCCGGACTTGGGCTGCGCGGTGGAGCCAGATTGTTGGGGCGCCGAGGAGCCGGAATGCGAGCCGGAGGAGGGCTGTTTGCGGGACTCGGCAGTGAGGGCAGTCTCGCCGGCTTTTTGAGCGGTCATGCGAGTTTCTTCCAGGAGGAGTTGAGAGCGAGCCTTGGTGAAACTCGGTAGGGGATCGGTTTGCTGAATAAAACTCGCGGCAGCATTATACTCAGCAGGCAAACCCGAAATTAGTTGAAGAACAAGACGGGTTTCGGGAACCGGAGAGCCAACACCTTTGAGTTGATCTGCCAAGGACTTAAGTTGAAGACAGTAAGCATTGATCGAAGAGAATCCGGATAACTTACAGTTGGAGAATTCATGCTCGAGATAGACGGCACGGGTGTTTTTGTTATCTTGAAAAATATCTTTGATTCGATTCCAAGCCTGAAGAGCGGTGTCATCGGAGTCAAGAATTTGCAAGAGAATCTCCCGGGAAACCGTGCTGTAGATCCATTGTAGTACAGCAGCGTCAACTTGAAGCCATAACGAATCTTCAATATCCGTAGGTTTAGGCACCTTCTCATCAATATGATCAAGGACATTGTGAGCTTTTGCGGTAACGCGAAATAAGGTGACCCATGAAGCATACGGAGTGTCATGGTCAAGAACAAGAGCAATGTTGTTTTTGATGTTGGAGATTCCAAGGGCGGAGTGGAAAGAAGGTTTCCGTTCGGCGGTCATGGAGGAAAAAACGAGAAGGGGAAGACGTGTTTAGGGTTTGAGGCAAGCGGAAGAGAGTTTTTGGAACGAGAAGTCTGATACCATGTGAGAACGAATATGAATTCCCCTTCGGGTTTCCGTTCAGCAGACGGCTCATATTAATAATAACGTGAGTTTACATAATTACAATTAGGGCACCCTATATTTACATATATTTACATAAACTATCATTACGTTCATCGTGGCTCTATAGCACAAGGTAAGCAGTTTGATTCATGTGCATTGTCTTTACGCACAGGGAAGCGAATATGGTAGCTTATTGGCTCGCCAAGACGAACCCTACCTCCGTTTTTCGTTATGATTTATGTCATTTTCTTTCGGATAATGCGTATAAGATGGTTGTTAATTATGAGTTTAATGAATGATGTATGGTTTTACCAACAAAATTTATTTTATTATCTTCAACAAATCTCTGCAACTTAAATTACGGCCAAAATAATTCATCAAACAAACCAAATACCAAATAGATCCAAAATCGATCTTTTTAAATTATAGAAGTTGTTCATGTATAAGCATTTTTAGGTACGAAAAAACGGATATAACATATGTAAAATATGAGCAACTAAGGGCCTGTTTAGTAAGGGTTTGAGTTTATTCGGGTTTATAAACTAATGGGTTTATACGGGTTTAAAAACCCAAATAAAAATAACCTCATCTTGAAAATGTTATTTTTACGGGTTTAAAAACCCAAATAAACTCGTTCAAATAAAATCTCATACACATGTAAACGGTTACACAAAATCAGCGAAGGTTTATAAACTATCATTTAGTTTATAAATCCGCAAGGTAAACATGCCCTAAGTAGTAAAATATAAATCACCAGTTTATAATTGAAAAATAAACTATTAACGGATAAAAAATTATAAATGATAGAAAAATATAAACAGTTATAGACTTATAGTCTAATGAAATGATGAAGACAATATAATGGTATAAAACCGTATAAAAATCGCTCATTACTTGAGACATTTTCTTTAAATTAAATAGAAAACGTAATATATTGGAGACGATTCTAAAACTAGCTCAATACTAATTCAATAAATTATTTTCCTAAAATAAACAATTAGGTCTTATTTTTCTAGAATTAAGTTCTTAAATTCTTATAGAAAATTAAACATAAAATTTTAAATTAAAGACAATAAACATTATAATTTAATTAACAAAATTCACTCAATTTTAGGTGATATTTGTTTAGCTATTTTGTGGTCCTTGGATAATATTAAAAAATAGAATGCTTCAAAACAAAATATATAAACATAAAACTTATGTCAGCTAGATCTTCATTTTTCTTGGCAACTCTATGACATCAAATCGTTAGAAATATATGATTTCTTCCTTTATATTTTTTCTTGACAAAATATATCGAATTATTTCAATTATAATATATAATAAATCATATCAATATATACCCTGTAATTTTTGTCGATTTCGTATAAGATAATTATATAGTAGAAAGAAAATGTTTGGCAGCATTCTCTATGAACGTGGACTAGTCATTATTTGTCTGTCACCTATCTTTAAACTTACGGCCCGTTTGGCTTCGTCAGGTGATTTTTTTTTACCCACGGTGATTAAAACCCCTCGAGGTAATTTTGAGAAAGGAAATAGGAAAAAGATAACTTTTGATGGATATGTTACACTTACGTATATCTCTACAAAGGTTGTTGAAGAAGCTGTGTTGTAATTGTTATATCATGTGACTGTAACATTGACACCTGACCGATACGAAAAGTTGTACAACTTAAAGCATTTGTCCATTATTACGGGAGCGTTAAAAAAATAGCATTTTTTTTAATAAACTATTTATATTTGATTATCAGATTTCTGCAAGAACACCCTAAACTTATCAATCAATATAGATTTTTGAGAGTATTGATAGTCAAAGACTCAAAGATCTATACCTGATGTAATTTGGAGCTAACTATTCTAGGCGGACCGTAGACCATGTTGTGTACATACGAGAGTATATGTGTATTATAGTTAAACTTATCAAGTAAGCTCAATGAAGTAACATCATAAAAACAATTGAGAATATGAAGAGTGAACCCCGACGTTATATAAGATCCACGAACCAAATAGAGGCTAACCACTATGATATTGGGGTGTCGTCGCATGTTCAATCACGATTGCACGTTAGACACAAGCTCAACACATAAGTCTAGTTTGTTTCATCCTAAATCAATTGTAAATAGGAGTACGCTATCAACCTTATATATCGGACTCAAAATCTCCAATTTTAGACGTGAAAAGTTATTATATCCAACAATTTTAATTAGATAATTACGATGTTTCAATAAATGTTAAAAAGGGAAAATATTTCTGTGACGTATTAAAAAAGGGGCAAATATCTCCTATTATAGACTACTCCTATTTACAATTTCAATTGTAAATCATAGTAGTCTATCAACCTTATACATGCAATGTGTCACGCATTCGATCATCGTGATATGACATTTACGACTTATGACATATTCAAGAATTTCGTTAGGTTGTTGTTATCATTATATGATCAAAAAACCAAATTAATATAGATTAACATTAGCATAATATTCACATAATTATCATATAAAATTTCAACTTAAAACATATTTTTAAAATACATTTCGTGCAAGTAAGAATGTAGGAATGATTATGATACTCTTAATTCTTAAAGCATAAATGTGTATATAGTTTGAAATTTTAGTAATCATCGGCAATTTTTTACTGTAAACACAATTTCTTAATTAAATTTCGATGTAACTTGAAACTACAATGAAAGTCTAATATGAATACAATGTGTTTATTCGGGGTTCCTTGCCGGATTCTCCGCCGGGTTCGGATAAAGGAGAATACCCTTGTCTTCATCCCCGTCACCATCCCCGAGCAGAGAATCAACTTTCAACCTATTCCCGTCCCCGTCCCCATTTAAAATCCTCACCCTCGTGACTGGTAATACCCGCGAATTTCGGAGAATTCCTAACCCATTTACACCCATATTTGTGTGATGTTGTATACGGCAAGGTTGTTTGTTGAGTGACAAGGGTAAAGTCTTTGTGTAGGGATGACAATTTCATCCGAACCTGACGGACACCCGATAACCCGATCCTAATAAAAGGGTGAAAACCCGACATGAAGCGGGTGAAAGCGGATGGCGGGTGATGGATCGGGTCGGATTCGGATGGACCTTTCATCCACCCATCACCCGATCCACCATTCATCCACCCATCCGACCCGTTTCATCCGCTTACACCCGTTATAAATTATTGATTGTTTACTTGTTTAGTGATCTTTAGTTCCCTTTTGATTTATAAATTGGTGATTTACTGATTGTTTAACAAAATTTGTACATTTGTTCACTTCCTATTATGATCTTATTGTATGTCATGTATTGCTAAATTTCTCTATTTTTCAAGAACTTAAACTTATTACACTTCATGTAATATTTTCAATTGGATGATTTGTGTTGACTTTATATTTATCATGTTTTTTTATGGATAAGACTTTTTCGGATTGAATTTATTTTTATCATTATTAATTTTTCGCATTCGAATTCGAGTTTAATAATGATTTAAAGGAAATGCGTAGAACACCCGAATATGACCCGATTCACCCGCTTCATCCGTTGGATACGGGTGGATCGGATGCGGGTGGTGGGTTTGACGGGTGACGGGTTGGGTAGGGTGGATGAGATTTTCTCGCGGATCGGGTGGCAGACAAGGTCATCCACCCACCATCCGATCCATTGTGCCTATTCAAATGTTTATCATAAACGTACCTTCTAACCAGAGTATAGCAAGCAAGTAAGGGTCGAACCCAAGAAAAACCAAAGCGTCAAATTAATGTGTATATCAAGTTACCAAACAATAACTAAAGAGGGGGGTTTTGATATCGGAAAGTGACAGTAATTAAGAAATACATAAAAAGTTTTGCAAATGAAATTTTGTTGTGAATTTGGGAAAAACGTTGAGCTTAATTGTTATTCACTTCAACAAAAGATATGGTTGATCATAGTTACCTTGAAGTTTCTCCACAGTTTGTTCTCACCCCAGTCATATATAAATAACAGTTCTACCAACCCCTATAATATTTACTGTTAAATTCAATCCGTAAAGTTACAATATCAATTAAAACAATAGCATTCCACTAAGGATTAGTGAGACACATGCAATAGAACAACTCGTTAATAAATACACATGGTTAAATCCCACTCACGAAGAACAATCGTAACCCACTCATGCAAGGCGTGTTTGCTACTAGAAGAGTAACTTGGAATTGACAGTTCCTAACAATTTGGATAAGACCGAGATATCTAGATGATCAAACTAGATAAGAAGATGAGATTTAATCGAGAAGTTAAGCAAAAGGGAAATAATACAAATACTTATGAGATTACTCTCCAAATAGAAATATTACAATCAATCTCTGTTGATAGCTTCAAACGGAAAGTGCAACTATCGAACTAGTTCTCCATAGAGAATTGTGAAAAATAAAAAGACTAGGGAATGTAGTTATCATATGAGATGTTGGTATATAAATTAGCAATCTAACAAAGCATAATACCTCAATTTATACTAGTCTACATATTGAAAGCAGGAAACAAAAAGTCTAAACCGATGAACTAAAAGCGGTAAATATTCAGACGTTAAAACGTCTGAATTTATTCTTCAGAAACCTTTAACCGCGGGCGCGGGGGCGGGAAGAGGAACATTTAGGTTGTAACTTCTGTGGATGGTGTATGCCGCGGGCAGGGTAAGAGGGTATTGCGGCCGCGAAATATGTGTTTTGCGGGAGCGGCCAGAGGATCCCACGGGCGTAGAATATGGTAATTGCCGCGTGCACGGTGGTGATAGTCGGAAGCTTCAGACACTTGTTTTCTTGAGTGTTTTCTTCAGTTCTTCACTTCTATGACTCAAATATTCTACTTAATCTCTTGATTTCTTCAATATTGGTTTCTTCATCTGGATTGCATAACTATCACCAAAGTATAACTAAAGTACAACCAAACCATGCTAATAACAAACTAATGTGATAGAGAATCTATCACCTATAACTGCGTTGTTTAGGTCTTTGATTCCGAAATCAAAGGTTCTTTCAAATCGACATCTCTTCGGTTATATCATCTCTACCTTCATCTATTTTGCTTTGTTTCTTCTAGCCCCATTTACATCTATTTTATGTCATTTCACGTTTGATTATTCTCTACCTTCATATTGTATGTTATTTCATCATAGTGTAAGTTCATAAAGATAGAAATACAAGTCAAGATTGAAGGTCAAGATTGGAGACTTAAGTGAAGAAAGATACCTAACATACCCCTCTTTTAAATCTAACGTCAATCCCAACTTCTCTTATCCAATCCATTTGACACTTCTTTTCCCATACCATTCGACAACCCTCTTCTCCATTGACACAAGGTTGAGCTAAGTGAGTATCTCTTTATTAAGGCTTCTTGATTCTACTCTTGTATTTCCCATCTCTTCTTGAGTATTTCTTTCCTTTCTTGAACCTATTATTTTCACAGTTGTAAGTTTGAGTCTTTAAAGGTGTGATTGCCAAAAATTCTAAATTCTAGGACTTTCATGCTAGTTTGAGTCTTGTTTGGTAATTCTTTTTCTTTCGTGAGTCTTTTATATTTGTTTTTTTTATTTTGATAAATTTGCAATCTTTGAGTGTTGTAATCTTGAAAACGTTCTAGCATCTTGCACGTCTCATATAGAGTGCTAATTGGTGTATTAGATACTGATCTTTCTTGGAAGCATTGATCCTCTCAAGGCAATTCGTCCAAGAAGCCTACAAATCAGCAGCTAGAGAGTGGGCTTTAAAGGGAAACACTAGTGAGGCGTTTTATGATTTCATTAACTCTAACGTCTTTATTGTTTTTTGTTGATTGTGTGATGGTGCCTAAATAAGCTATTTCATCCAAATCAGGAGGTTCCGAGCCTGCCTCGCCTAAGGTGTTTAGCCACCTAAAAAAGATGATGACTGGCATAACACTGTTGACAAAGAAGATGGAAAGAATAAAGTCCAAGACACCGCCTCAGTTACATGTTCCTATTAGGACCAATTTTGAGAGGGGAGAAGCATCCAATGTCAATCCTAGAGAGAACATGTGGTCTACACCTTTGAGAGCTCCTAGGAAGCAAGGTACGTTTCCCTCTTATCCCATTCAAAGATATGATAACTATGATTGTACCTTTTTTTATTTTTAAGACCAATATGGAGGAAGAAAGATGGAGACCCGAGGACTTTAGAGATTTCCAGCCAAGGAGAATCCAAGAACAAGAGCATAGGACTCTTTGAAGCTGATAATAGATAGTTAGATCCTACGGCTATACCTTGGGACGGAGAGTTTGTTATTTAGAGTCGAACTTCGTAAACATATCCTCGTGTCGATCTTTTCAATTCCGCAACATATCTGCTTTATTGTGACTAACTTTGTTTTGCAGGTTAACAAAGTCAAGGCCCTTGAAATCAGTTTCAAAGTCCTTGAAATCAAAGTGTGTCACAAAGAGCTCAAATCGACATCAAGGCCTTTGAAATCAATTTCAAAGCCTTGAGATAGATTTTTGCGAAAAGTTCTCATACTCTATTCAACCCCCTCTAGAGTATTTTTATCCTTTATATTCACCTAACGGTTCTTCAATTATAAATCTCCACCCCAAATCTGGCCACCCTTAGCCAAGATTCCAGCCGAGATCAACATACGAAATTGGAAGTAGCTCACGTGGCTCAGTTGGAATCCCATCCCCGGAATTGCCTCCAAGATCTCGTCATAAGAAAGGTATGACAAGTTCAAATCCTCTTTATAATACACCTAATGTTCCAGAATTTATTGATAATTTTCCGAAATTCGGGAATGAGAATGGAGAAGGCATTTGGAAAGATTATCATAGACGTGATCCACGTTCTAGGAGAAGTCGAGTTTATAAGCAATCTAGGCCTCATAAAGAGCATGATGAAGAAGAGAAAGGAAAGATTAAGATTTTGATTCTAGAATCTCGGCCCCAACATCTCTCCCCTCTTCAGCCGGGATCAAGGTTAGAAGGAATGTGCAACTTGAACACATCGGACTCACGAGTCCTCCAGCCTTGGAAAGAGGAACCATCGATGGAGATTATCAAAACTGTAAAGATAAGTGATTCTAAACCTTCTACTTCTACACTTACTGAATCGATTACACAAGAGTCTGAATTAGTGGATGAGATTGATTGTGATGAGCATGAAATAGATGGTAATCAATTGTATGCACATGAACTTGATTTAGATGATACTTTTGATCCTAATGTGCCTAAGTATGACATAAGTGATCTTGATTACAATGAACATAAGCATAATATGAATGATCTTGATTGCAATGTGCATGATCATGTTATGAATGTTATTGAGATAGATGTGATTAAAACTGAATTAGGGTGTGCTAACTCTGTTGATTGTAGTATTACCTCCACGTTAGTGCATTCATCCTTGGATAGTTCATTAGATTGTGCTATAGGACCATTACCTAAGGAGATACCTCTTACTTTGTCTTTCATGGAAGATATGGAGCATTCCAAACCCCTAGGATTAAATTGGAAGAGAATTTTGTGGTGCAATCTCAATTTGTGGCATTATTAGATCCCTCTAGAAGATGCATTATGGCTAAGACTGTAGTACCACCACCTATGAAGTTAGCTAATCCTAGGATTTTCCGTTCATGTTTATCCTTGAATTACTATGACTTTGTTGATGACTTATTCCCCTCAACCTTTGTTAATCTTGCACCGTTATCCATGAGGAAGCGAGTGACTTTTTATTGTAGGAGTGCAAGTTAAAAACATCAAGAAATAGAGAAAGCAAAAAGTCTATGTATTAGAGATGCCGGATGATTATGGTGAAGAAAGTCCTACCATGATTACAGCAAAAACTCGGCATAGTGTAGAGAAATCTTACTACAATGAAAAATCTTGCCCCAAGAGAGGTAAATCTCGCCCCTGTACATAGAAACTTCATCCCAATGCCAAATCTCGCCCCAGTGAAGGAGTTTCTTGCCCTAGGAAAGAAATCTCACCCGAGATCCAATAATCTTGCCCGAGGTTCCAGAAACATCGCCCTAGTACATCTGCATCTCACCCCAGGGAGATATCTCGTCCCGGTGTTGATGTTTCTCGACATAACAGTCATACATTGACCAAGCTTCTGTTCGCTCCAAAATGTGTATGTATATGAAGGAAAATAGCTTTAAATTTATACCAAGAATAAAACCAAATAGCAAACCCGTAGTGTACGGATCAATCGCAATAAAATCATGTATTCCAGGGTGGAGCACGAAGACTATGGTGAAACCAAGAAGTAAAGTAAACTAGTTAGACAATTTTTGCAAGTAAAGATGACTGAAAATAACAAAAAGTGATGATAAGAATATATGTAAGTATTGGGAAAGTGCATATTCTAGAGATCAAGGTATCCAATTGTAGTTTTCGATTCAAGACTTCTAAAGATCTATGGACATACCTGTGATTGCAAAAGAAAGGCGTTTCTAAGGTGAGATTGATCACGGGGAGGTCTCACTATCTACTATCCCAAACCAAAAGTCCTATCACTGGGTAAGTCTCAAGGATCTAAGGAAAGAAACTATAATCTCAAATCAACCACTCAACCTAAGGAAATAGAACTAACCATTACCGGGAGTCTCAGGTTAACTCACAAAGGCAAGGAGAAGACACACTCAAACCTAATAAAGGGTATTGAGTCCTCTATTACCTAGAACTCATCTTCTTTGGCAACCAATAAAGGGAATCACCGGGTAAGTCTCTTTCCAAGCTTGGATGTAGGCTTGAAAGGTTCAATAAAGCTAGGATTTAGACAATCTTTAACTTAGGCTCAAGGATATAACATCAAAGGCACGACAAAAGAAAACTCGGGCAGTTCTTGAATAAAAATCAGTCGATTTTTCACCAAGAATAGACCGGTTTTTTCTCCCGCGAAGGTAGATCCAACTCTCAGGGTCCAATCTAAAGTTAAGGTTGAGTATTTCATCATCTAAACGGCAATCTTCAACCAATCACCCTAGAATCGCAAGCGTTTTAGCCAATAACACACATTATCAAATCAAGATTGAAATATAAAATCAAGAAAACCAAGAAACTAACGAAACTTAAATAAAAATAAGAAAAACTTAGCAAAGGTTGTGCAATATCCAAAATTGAATGAAAACAACAATAAAAGATCCGATCTTATGTTCTAAAGCAAAAGAATCTAAAAACTAAAGTAATTCTCAAAGAAACTTCACTATCTATCTTGAATCTTTAATGTTGATTGTTGTTGTTGTTGTTGTTGTTGTTGTTGTTGTTGATTCTGCTTCTCTTCCCTGAGTATAAGACTTGGATTGTATGCTCCTAGATGTCTTTAGTCGGTTTTGGATGTCCCTTATCTATAGAAGAAAGTTAGGGTTTTGAATCTTTATCTTTGAACGATTTTATTGAAAATCTCGGGTGATATTTATAAAAATCGGCCGATTTTATCTTGTTGATCTGATTTTTCTTCTCTGAGGGGTGTTATCTTTTAGTTTGTCTTCTATATTTCTTTAGGGTATCTTATCTCTATCTTTTTGGCTCCTTAAGGATCCACCATGCTGCTTAGTCCAGTATTGATCTATTTCTCTCCAAACTAAACCTTTTATCTAAAATTACAACAAACAATCGTGTAGATCTTTATTCTCGCAATGTATGTGGATATAAGCTTAAAGGTTATTGATTCTTGCCAAATGTATGCAAAATTGAAGGGAAATACTCGCAATATGCATGAATATGATAGTTGTTCGCTCCAAATGATGTGTGCAAGCTTTAAATTTATATCCCAAGAATTTCGGGGTGTCGATCTCAAGGACTTAGGTGAAACAAAGCAAGTATAGGTCATCAATGCAATTAATAACCACAAAAGCGATTAACGCAATCAAAGATGATAATAAGGTCAATTAAAGGAAATATGCAAATTCTAGGGATTAAAGCATCTAGTTGTGGTTCCAACTCAAGATCTCAAGATAAAGCGGGCAAAGCTGAGATTTTATGAAGGGAAGGTGTTTCTAAAGTGGAATAGATTACCGGGTAAGTCTCACTACTCTCTAAACCCAAACCAAAGCTCTTATTACCGGGTAAGTCTCAAGGTACTAAGGAAAGGAATTATAATCTCAAACCAACACACCAACTAAGGGAATAAAATCAATCTTTACCGGGTAAGTCTCAGGCTAACTCACAAAGATGGGATGAAGGCACACTCAAACCCCAATAAAGGATAAACCTTTATTACCTACACTTATGATCTTGGGTAAACAAACAAAGGAATCACCGGGTAAGTCTCATACTAGGCTTGCATTAAACCAGGAAAGGTGTAATAAGAATAGGATTTGGCAAACTCTAACACTTAACTCTCAGTTTCGGATCAGAAAAGTTCACCTCGGTCAGTCAAGTTCCACCCCAGCCGAGATGTTCATCGATTGAACGAGATGTTCTATCATCGTCTTTCCCACAACTTTCAGCCAATCAATCGCACAAGGAAATTAGCCACTCATCATCATGAAAGCAATACTAAAATATATGAGAAGGGAATGAATATTTGAACACAAAAACCTTAAGAACAAGGCTTTAATAACTGAATCAAATATCAAACAAATCAGGGTTCCTTGGATCACAAATCCAATAAGACAATAAAACCAAAGGGAATCTAAGAAAATCTTACAAATCCCCTCAAAAGCTATCGCAAAGCTATGAACTTCCTTCCTTCAACTTCAAACTTCCAAAAATCCTTCCTAACTGCAGCTTCTTCAATGATCCAAAGATGGTAAAAAGGATTGCTGAATTGTGGAAAATCCAACCCTTTATATAGGAGAATTATCTTCCAAAGATAATAATAATATCTTAAAGAGATAATTTCCTATAAAATATATCCTTATCTCTAAAATAGATCTCCTAAGTATATGATCTTCCTTCCAGAAATCCAGCCCAAAAATATAAGATATCTTCCTTCCAAAAATAAAAGATCTCATCTAAATAAAATATATCTCGCCGGCGCCAGGGTGTTTGCCTCGGTCGGGACGCTCCTCAAGATCACCTCGGTCAAGGTGACACTATAGCAGACCGAGGTGAATCTCAGCTGAATGTGAAATCTCTCAAATCTGATCCAAAGTAAATCTTCTTCATTAATTTCTTGCTTCCTGAGTTCTTCTTTAAGCTCCAGAATGTAGCTCTTATGACTCCTTTGCTCCTTAGCTACATTTCGATCCAAAACGTGTCATTTTACTTACGATTACAACGAAACTTGGTGTAGACCTCGATTCCCATAAAGGTAGATGAAACGACAATATAATCACATAATATACATTCAAACATGCAGATTATTGAAGATAAAACGTCTAAACAAGTCCCAAAATATAGACTATAATACATGCTATCAATAGCACTTAATCCATGTCATCAACTTCCAAGGATTCTTATAGCTTCTAAGGAAGAGCTATCCAATGAGCATCTACCCGTTATTCCTAGATGTTTGGATCAAGAGTTAACCATGTTAAAGGGAAGTAACTTATCAATTCCATTGGGTGAGAATTTAAAGGTAGCATATCTAAACATTCCTAAGTGTGACCACAATTTCAGTTTCTTATCTAGGATGTTAAGAGATTGACTACATTATATATTCCTTAGTGATAGTACATTGATCATTGCCTTTTCGAAGGAATCTTGTGTTAGTCACCATCTTAGACTATATTGTGCTAGAAATTGAGAATATGAAGTGTAGATGTATTACACATGCTGATTTAGGTGATTTTCTTAAGCATTGTGTGTTCGAGGACTCTAGATATAAGTTTAACTTGTTTGGAGAGTTCTTTATTAAGGTTGATCCTGTGTGTATTTATGGTTGTTATATCAAGTTTCTTATCAAGGAGAAGACTTCTATGGTTGATAAAGGTCATTTGGAGAGGTACACGTTTTATGATAGAATGACCACATATGATTATGGACCATATTTGCTTGAGGATATAGTTAGAACTTTCATGAAATATTTGAGGAATAGTATGAGTATATTTAGGCGTATATTGCATATTATGAGCATATTTAGATGTATTTTTCATGACTTATCTTGGCCCTTGGAGTTTATTGTCATTCCATTCGACGATATTAGTATGAGCTTAAATGAGGAGTTAGCTAGACCTAAAAAGGGGAGAAATTTCATCTTTTAGATTGTAGTGTTAATGCTTATAAGTCTTGCTTAATAAATTATTTCCCACCCTTATCTAGCCTTGAACTATCATGACTATGTAGTTAAGTTGTTTTTCTTAACCTTCTTTGATCTTATATCGTTGCCTTCAGAGGAGCGAGTGGAGTTTATTGCAGAAAAACAGGTGGACATTGTCAAGGAGTTGCGTGAGGAATCATGCAAGAGGCTAGAGGAAGAAGTGAAGCTAGTTGCGGCCAAAGCTAGTCAAGTTCACAAGGAATCACTACTTGATCCAGGAGCCCTAGTGTGGTTGTTGCTAAGGAACGAGAGGTTTTTGGAGTATATCCAGTTTTTGTCATCGAAGACAAGATATAGACCTTCAGTCGAAATATCGGCCCCTCTAGTGAAAATCTCACCCCGAGATAATGACCGAGATTTGCTATTGTTGTGAATTATGGTGAAAATTTTTAAGGCAAGAGTGGTGCAAAGTTCGAGAGATCATCCAAGGGAGAAGAGGAAATTGAAGTTTTCACCACGAGGATACTTGAGTCCGTTTGCATCTAGTGATGTACGTATTGATGTGCATATCGAGGGAAACGCCTAAGGATGGAGGAGAAGTTGAAATTTTCACCATATCGATATGGACCGTTTCAGAAGCTACATAAGGTTAGCAACAACGTTTATGTATTAAAGCTTCTTGATAATCATGGCATGATAATCCTTATTTGCCTTGTGATGAGCATAATGTGGATTAGAAGACGAATTCTTTCTAAGAAGGAGAGTATAATGTGGGACCATACTTAACATCTCCTAATATACATTGAAATATCACTAGATCAAGAGCATTGAAGGAGAAGGAGTCTACATCATCTTCAAGTCCTATCATGGAAGGATCTATCATTAGATCAATATAAGAATCCATCCAAGAAGAGGTTGCATTGATATCTATTGTGGAGAAGCCATACATGTGTGAAGATGATCAAGGAAGCAAGGAGAGCAAATGGAGATCTCGGCACCACTTATGTCCAACCGAGATATTTATCAATCTTTTTAAGATTTATACAAGATTAAAATTAGTTTTTATATACCTTCAAAAGCTCTAAACATTCTAAAGGTTTTATCTTATATCGTATATTTTGTAGGATTATTTTAAGTCTTTATCATTTAGGATTCCGGCCTACAAATAGCCTTAGGAAGCCGAGATATTAGAGAGATAATTGGTGAAATAGGGCCCTTTTTGTTTAGTGTAGATTAACTAGGTCCCTAGTAATATCCAACAAAAATATAAAGATAAATAAAAGTATTAAGGAGATAAATTAGGGAAATAATTGGGCATTTAATAAATCCACAATAATAAACTACCTTAAATATTGAAACAGATTTGAATAAAAAGGAAACCGAATGGGAGAGATTCTCGCAATCTATATATGAGTGGTTACATCCGTCAATCACAAACACAATCACCGCTGCTTTACTCTCATTTTCGTCTCCATTGAAGGAAGATTCAAGATCTCATCTTTCTCCCTTCTAGATATCATCTTTCTCCCTTAAATTTCGTCTCTATTTTATTATCCATTGAATTCGATGCAAGTTATCGTTTCCATCCCGCTCCATTGAAGGTTATTCAAGGTCGGTTATATCCATCTCCATTGAAGGCCACTTGAAACCTCTTCACAAGTTATCGTCTTCTCCGACTACAAAACAGGTACATTGATGTAAGTTTATTGCGACATATTACAGGATTATGTACCCGATTTTGCCAAAACAAACATTATGTATCACATGTAGTTGCTAATAAATATTATGTACTAGTTATGCATCACACATAGTTGTTGATAAATATTTGTTGATAAACATTATGTACGAGTTATTTAAATAAAGCAAATAATGTAGTTGATTGCCACCGTATTATGTAACATATCGATCTATATCAACAAACTTCGAAGGACACAGTCAATATGTATCAGATTGTCTTCGTCTTATGTATTTGATCGAGCTCTCTCAACAATTATGAAGAAATCAAGAGGAGAAACAATGGCTTCCATTTTGTCAAGATCATAAATTCGGTTGCAGGAACAATGGTGTCCGAATTTTCTCTGTAATGGCTCGTTTGATTGATATCCCCAAATGGAGATTGTCCACGATTTATTTCCTTGTTTAACGGATGATAATAACTATTAATGTTTTTAATTAAGATAATTAATACGCATAATTAGGATAGAGATATTTAGCAAATCTACAGAATCTTCTATATTATATGGGATTAATCTTTTTAGTAATATATAGAGGGGTCTAGTTTGTTAACATGAAACAAAATAGGCCTAGTTTGTACACACTATTACATAAGTTGCCTACTTAGCCAACTCATCCGATATTAGATAGCTGAGATTTAATATTGAATTTCCACATTATTGTGAGATACTCCTTACTTTATTTACGAAGTGTACATTTAATTTATTCCTATTCAATCAAAAAGAGAGTCTTTGATTGAATTATTGTGAGTCCTTGTTAGATTGTTCTTGTGTGTGTTAATTGATGAGGGATCATCTCCAATACAAGGTCCAATTACACGCTCAAAGGCTAAGGCATTGAAGGACAAACGAGCAACCCCTTCACCTTCTTCGGATTCCGTAATGGATAGAGCGATCACAAGGTCAAGAGCAAAGGCAATTCAAGATGAAGTTACAAACATACTCACGACATGTACGCTCAAGGAAACTCTTCTCACTCTCAAGAGTTCCTTGGTGACGTTACTGACTGTTATAGAAGAGTCAAGCCATGGCCAAGAACATCCACCAAGCAAAAAAGAAGAATAAGAGCAAGGAAGAGCCTCAAAGAGGAAAAATTGACCTAATAAATCGGCCGATTTTCCTGTAGGAAATTCGACCGATTTCTGATCCGATTTTCCTCACTGAGACGAGTTTTTTCATGATCCGGCCATGATCTTCTATCTTTGGCAATTATATACTTTAGTGATTCCTTAAGGTCTCAAACTATCTTAAGGGATTATTAGTTTAGATTTCATCTTTATAGTTTTTATATTTTATATATCTTAAATATATCTTTACAAGATTATCTTTAAGTTTATCTCTCTAGTTTTCATAGTTAATCTCTCTTATAAATAGCCTTAGTGGGGGAGATTGTTGGGTAGGTTAGTTTTGATATTTTCCACAGATTTGTGAGACTTGCAGCTTCGCTTACGGAGTTTGTATTTTATTCATTAATCATTCAATCAAAAAGAGAGATTTGGTCGAATTGTTGTGAAGTCCTTTTTAGATTGTGCTTGTGTGTGTTAGTCTTATTGAAGGTTGGTGCTCCTGGTCAATTCTAATCCTTGCTTGTGCTTGTCTTACTTAGAAGACTTGTGTAAGGTTACAGAAGTGTGGGTTAAGGTAATCTTCTCGTTAAAGGGTTTTGACATATCATTGGTCAAGGTTCTTTTGCGGAACTATCTTAATTAGTTTATATCTTCCTATACCATTCTTTTATCATTCTACATTCATCTTCTTATATTTCCATATTATCCACGAATCTGTGTTCTGAGTTTCTAGAAAAATCGACATGTTCTTCATAAAGATCGACCGATTTTCTTTATAGAACAACCCAATATCTATCCTAGTTAAGGAATTTCAATCTAGTTCGGGAACTGCGGCTTATCCCCGCATCATTAATCTTCTTAAAGATTGGTGCCACTAGTCAAACTAGTTCCTCCTTGTGCTCGTCTTAATTAGAAGAAGGCATGTGTAAGGTTGAAGAAGGAAGGGTTAAGGTAAGCTTTGTTAAGGGGTTTTAATTCATTGATCAAGGTTCTTTGCAAGAACATCTTGGTTCTTATTTTCCTATATTTCCATCCATTCATTCCATTAATCATCTTCTTTATCTTACCATTGTCATCCATATTAATCATGTTCTCGTTCTCTGGGTTTTTGAGAATCTCGGCCCTACCATTACCAAATATCTCCCAAGGTATGCCACCGAGATGCCTTCTATCTTCGATTTCGTGGACCTTAATATAGACCGGGAACTGCGGCATCGACCCCGCATCAGATCTTATCTTTGAGGTTATGGTGTTATCACTTATAGGGCTTGCCTACTCTACGGCTTTTCACCCATATCTATCTTTGAATTATCTTGACTATGTTGATAATTATTTTCATTAACCTTTGTTGATATTGCACCGTTGCATATGAAGGAGTGAGTGAGTTTTATTGCAGGAATGCAGGTTGAGATCATCAAGAAGAAAAGGAAGCACAAGGCCTATGTTCAAGAGCTACCAAGTGACTATGGAGAAGTTGAAGAAAATTTGTGGGTGTATCATTTTCGAGAAGGGGAGAATGATGCAGAAGCATCACCACCACCTTCTCATAGTTCTCACAAGGCCATTGGTGAAGGAATCATCACAAAGACGAGAAAAAAAGGAGCTAGCATAAGAGGTGAAGTCCATGTTGATGAAGTTTTCTTCTAAGGAGCTAAACATGAACATGGAGGTGATATTTATATCCAAGGAGGAAGGGTTGGAAGATGTGAGAATGACATATGAGGAAGAATGTTCATGTGAAGTCTTGTACATACACACGTCCAAGGCACCATGCGCACATTCATGCCTCGTTTATATGTGTGACCGTGCATATGATTTCAATCTGATTTGAGCATGTATAATGCTTATGTTTAAGCATGTTTGAAGACTTTTATCACCTTTCATTAATATTTAGCATTTTTAGACATTTTAAGTTATTTTAGGAGTAGAAAGCCGTTTAAAGCTATTTTGGCTTTTAAAAATCTTTTTAGGAGTTGTTTGTTGATTTTTAATTTCTTTATTTAATAAAAGGTTTAAAAACATATATAAACCTTTTCCTAATCGATCAGTTTCTAGGAGACCAAACTATTGTGAATATTGTGTTTACGTATTTTCAATCAAAAGAGAGCTTTTGGTGTGAATCGTTGGTTGTTGAATTTTCCGAATTAGTTGTCTTGCGTTGTGTTAATCGTTGGTTGTTGAGTTGTGTGAGATTGTATAAGGCAGGGTTGTTGGTTGTGTTGTTTGGGTCTTTGATTCCGTAATCAAAGATTTTTTCAATCGACATCTCCGCGGTCATATCTTCTCTAGCTTCATCTATTTCGCTTCGTTTCTTCCAACCTCATTCATGCTTGTTTCACGCCATTTTACATCTGATCTTTCTTTCTTACTTGTCTCTAAATTCTAACCTTTATGTGCTAGTTTAAGCTTCTTGTCTAGAACGAGAAGAATACATATCCTCCCCGTATTATTCTTACTCTAGTGAAATGATTTAATGACATGAAGAAATCGTTCGTGGCCATAATTGAACTCGAACTTGAGCAAATTGGGTCAGATTATTCTACAAATTATATATGCAAGTGTTGTTTGTGTTGTGTAGGCTACTTCCTCCCCGTCTTGTGAATTATGTCAAGTTTTGATTTGTAATACACATAAGGTATTTGACAAAATGATCAAATGAAAATATATTTGGTGACAAGTCCAATCGGTTGTTGATAGTCTATTTTACCGTTGTTGACATTTCATTTTGCATTTGTTAGCAAAAAAGTCATTTGTTTTGGTTGGCAATACGAAGGGAAAAAAAAGTTTTTTGAAAAAAATTTGTTAACGAACCATTACATGTGTCGATAAAAATCCAATTTACATCTTGTTGACATTCATTTTAAATTTGTTAACAATATGATAAAAAAAATTCAAAATTTTTGAGTTTTAGATTGTTGACAATCTACATTTGCCGTGTCAACAATTTGTTGACCGTTGTTAATATCTGTTAACTATAAATAAAATTGATTAAAAAAAATATTTTTTTTATTAAGTGGTCAAGATGAGTCAAGCATTAACATGCTTAAGCTAAACTTGTTTATAAAGGAGTCAAGCCTAAATGTCAAACCACCTTTAAAAAGTATGTGTATACGGCTCGTTTAGATAGTGAACGAGCTCGAGCATTTTCCAAGCCGACCCCGAGTCGTTCGGTAATACAACATTCCTATAGTGTTAATTTAGTCGAGCAAACCGAGCATTGACATGTTTAAGCATGCATGTGTTGTTTACAGACGAGTTGAGCCTGAGCCAAACTTAGATTTATACGGCCTTTATAAATGTGATCATATTCGGTTCATTTAGAAAGTGAACAAACTTGAACTGAGCTTTTCAGTAGATAAGCTCAAAATCTTGTTTGTACAAGCGGAGCCCAATCAGTTATGGGTGAGCATAGATTCAAAACCGCACCGCAATAAACCGAACCAGACCTAAAATCGATTTTCCTGAAACTTTGGACCGAAAGCCGAACCTATAAAAGTAGGTTCGGTTTCGGTTTGGCCTTAAAACCGAAAATATGAAATATTTTAACCTACAACCAAACATGTTAGGACCGGTTTCGGTTCAGTTTAGTTTTTTTACCTAAACGGACCTAAAAAGTATTTGCTAATTTGCTAATATGATTATATGAACCGACCCTTATTTTTTTTTAATAATAATTCGGTTGTTTGGTTTACCCGAGGATTTTACGATTTTTAAGCAAAACCTATTTATAAAAATGCATACCTAAGACCAACCTAAATTGTCGGTTTTTTGTTCGGTCTGGACTGAAACTACTCGATTCGGTTTAATTCGATAAATCGAACCGAACTAGCTCAACCCATAATGTCTAACAAATCGAATATCTATTTTAACATGTGTCCTAGTTATGGAACGTGTTCAATAAAACAAAAGAACAAGACGATGCATCAAATGAGAACAACTTTATGTACATCGCTCGAGAGCAAAATCTACAACTCTACAAGCCAATAAACTCTTAAGGTTAGATTATGCTTTTCATATTTATGTTATCGAAATGTGATCATTTTTTATGAGGTTAAGATATGTATTATTTTCAGAAATCAAGGCACTGCGTTTAGTATAAAACTACATTATCCGTTCGCATGCAAAACGGCGGAATGGATATTAGGGACAAGTAGACAAGTACCAGAAGATAAACCATTTATTTTACGGATATTCACCTCAATTACATTTTTTATGTTCTTTTTTGATTTACGTGAAATTAATTAATTCTTTAATTGTGAATCTCCTAACATTTTTGCAATAATTACATAAAAACAGATACTACCTCCGATCAAAAATAACTGTCATTTTAGCCTTTGACACAATTTTTAAGAAAAATATTAAATAACATAGATTTTGTAAACTTTTTCTAAATCTTATCACATATTTAATATTCAACCTTTTTTTAAACCAATAAGAAAGATTTTAAAACTAAAATTAATCATTTACACCAATTTTCAAGAACATTTCTTATAATTATTCTTCATTTATTGGCATAGAAAACTTAAAACGACACATAATTTTGATCAAATTTCTAATGCTAAAACGTCACTTATTTTTGATCGGAGGGAGTATTATTTATTAAGTACAACAAAATCAGCCATTTGTATTACAATGACACATATAAACGACAAATATTAGTTTATAAATTAAATAAAAATCTACGTGAAAACAATATTATTTATTAAGTACAAAAATTACTGTAAATTAAGTTAATATCATTTACACTAGAGCTGAATCCTACGTGTATATAACATGATATTTTTGCATCGTGACTAAAAGTAGTGAAAACGAAAGTCACAATCAACATTAATATTTTTTTCTTCACTTGAACGGTAACAAATAAAAGCACATTGGTACATATCCATATTAAGTTGTATTTTGATCTTTTCTTAAAATTGTAATAAAAATGTAAATAATGTATTTGGAAACCTTAAATGTTGAATTTGACCAAAATACCCTAAAATTCAATATGAAAGATGCATGAGATTTGAGATATTACTTTATATCCTATTTTAAAATAGGATATAAAGTTTTACATTTAGCTTATCGTAAAATCCGATTAAAATTGTTGTTAAATTAGAGTATGAATGTAATATGACGTCTTGATTCATAACATTTTTAGGCTTGGAATCTGAAACTGCATAATTTCAATTTCTGTTGAATTAAGCGAAATCATTATCAATGATAATGGGTCCGCTCGGGATAAATTGAAGATTATTTTGAGGGATGAAAATTTTCGATGATCTCTCGATAATCGATAATTTATTTGTTTGAAGATGACTACTTTTGGTCAAATAATCCCCAAATAATTTTAACCATGATAATCTCTTCAATAATCCGTTAAAGTTGGAGTGATGAACGCACCTGATATTAACTCTTTTACGATTAACTCAAAACGAGACCGGAGATCGAAACTGAACCAAATTACAATCAAAGGAGAATCAGGATTCACAAAACTCTATGAACCCAACTCATGATTAACCGCCGATCAATCCTCTCTGGACAAATTTACCCAAATCAACTTTTTTACTGTTCCAATGAGAGAAAGTGTGCAAGTTAGACGACAAACAAGTCAGGAGTCCTGAGCTCAATGCTCGGAGCGGCATCCGCGCTTGTAGGGGCCAGAGGCTCTTCAAACCCAACTCTTTATAGCTTAATCTATGACCCTCTGCTTCATCTGTAACCCTAATAAACTGTAATTTCCCCTTTTTTTTACCACCTACACTCTCTGCAGTAACTTTTCAGTCTTCACCCATATTTTTACTCCAAACAATGGGAGGGTTGTTGCCAAATTTATGGCTTGCCCATATTTTTACTCTCGATGTAACAATTTAGTCAGAATTCTATTATATAATTTACCATAAATATATACATTTATATATAATATAGATCTGACTGAGTATGCATGTGCAAATTAATTTTCTTTAATTTGAATGATGCAGAAAAATATAAGTAACTCTGATATTAATTTATTATGCCTGACTATAATAATTAAGTTTTTGCACGTTACATACAAGACCAAATTTATCACCACTTTTTCAATCTTGTTGTTATAAAGTCCACTATATATACTATATGATCCATATACATCAAATAATTTTCATAATTTAGAGAAATTTTGAATAATATTCCTATATTTTTAATCTTTTTGAATTATAAAAAATATCAGTTTTTGACATTATACTTTTTTGCATATTATAAATTTATGTCATTTATAAATTAATATTTCAAGGAAACTAAATGATAAATTATTTATCCAAAAGATTATATATGTCTTTAAAATGTATTAATAATTAAAAAAAAATATTACTTTCTATCATCAAAATGTTAACCTTTTGAATTATGATAATAGAAGGATATAATTAAAAAATTATAAAGATGAAGGACATCATATAAAAACTAAACGGGCAATTTTGATAACTAGGTCTTTTTGAAAAACTATAATAGTAACTAGACATTTTAATGTTTTAATTATTTTAAATATACCTCAACCTTTTGTATTTATTCTCAAACTTTACACACCCTTCTCTCAAGGAGTACATTTACTAAACACAAAACTAGAAAAAGCCTAGTAAACCAAATTGTGTCAAACTAAAACCGCTCACGTATAATCTAAAAAAAAGTTAAAAGTGCAGAAATATCATTAGAAATTTTACATTGGTTTATATTCTAAGTTACTTCTATACAAAATGTTTATATTTTCATTTACCATTTTAAAAATATGTGAATCGTTTTTAGTTTATAAACCTGTCCTATAAATGTATGCTCCTTGTTTAAACCATGCTATAACGTATAAAAGTGTAACTTTCAAAATAAGTAATTGTAGTTATCAAAATTTATTTTATTATTATAGATGTGTAATTAAGTATACTAAAAAGTCGAGTTTCGGTTGCCACGTAAAATGTACTTATTTTTGTAAAATGGGTAAATTTTATTTTATAGTTTTTTAATGATGCAAATACTAATTATTATTTTATAAAAAAATAAATTATTTATTTTTAGATAATGTGATTTAAAAAAAAATTAAATCTGAATTAGTATACTTTTATTTTACTATTTCTATAGAAAAATACGATACTTCCATTTGCACGAGAAATCAGAAAGAACCTTCGTGTATAAGTTGAGTTTCTAACATCCCATTTCCGTGATATATCAAAACTTATAAGTCCAAAGTTTGAACTTATCGAAGTTCTTATTTTTTCACTTGCAGTTTCTAAAAATGTTTTCACTTATTTTAATATATATTTAAATATGGACTTTCAACCCAATGGGATAATAAGTTTTATCATTATTTGAACTTTGCCCGCTTAGACTACCTACATCCCTAGTGAAAAGGGTTAAATTTTACAATTCTATCTAAAACAAATTCCTACATCCATGTATTTTCTCCGTGTAAATAGTTAAATAAAAATTCACTCCGTTCAAATATAGACGTCATCCTCCAAGAGTGCAAAATAAAGTGGGTCTACTCCTCCACAAATAAACCAATAATATCTTATTATAATTTATTTTTTCTCAAATATTTTATGGGAAATAGAGAAAATAAAGTTAAAATAAAATTATAGACGGAATGGAATGTAACAAAAAGCTATATAGACGGAGTCTATATGCAAGTGGGATGCGGTTAGTCTTAGAGGATATTGTTTAACCGAGGTTAAAAATATGCACTTTCAATTTTTAAACGGTTGAATATGAAAATATTTTCAACCTTTAATTGTATTTTTATATTAGTTAAGCTATTCGACTACGGATCAAGACTTAACTCGTAAAAAGTTCTACCCAATCTCATTAATTTTTTCTTGATACAGGAGGGTAAGGTAACAAGGATTGTTCAGTAGTCAACGCATATTGATCGACCATCATAACATATCCTTTCGAATGAAGACTTCAATTTTCGCCGGAACCAATTCACCATCCGAGAGAGACTCGTGACCCATCTTTGCGAGTTTATCTTCTACACCGTTGATTTTCCTAAACATGTGGAGAATATGTACCTGCTCAAACTTAAATAAAAACTAAAAAATGTTTGAAATTAAAATATCCATATCTCACGGTAGTTTCTATATTATTTATGGAGTTGATAAGAGTGAGATTATCACCCCCAATTTACACTAATTTGATTCCCTTATTTAAGATCCGACTGAAGGCTTGCTCTAAGTGCAAATGCTTCGGCATGCAGGATTGAATTTGCTCTGCATTCGCCATGTTCAAACATAGATCCATTTAATATTTTTGATTTTTTTTTTGAATTTGTATTCTGAAACTCGTTCATTTAACACAACAAGTTGAACATGAACATATTTTTAAGAGCTCGACTCGTTTAACCGGAAGAAGAGCCCTTACTTCCAATGACTTTTATCTTGACATTCAATTTTGGCATTGATTACACTTATTATAACCTTCAATTTGTAATTGGTAAGAGGACACAAAATGAAGTCACAAAGAGAAAAGGTAAAGAAGAAGAAGAAGAAGAAGAATAGAAAAAGAGAAGAGCATGTGCCATAGTGGTGCAGAGTGTAACAGAGCAAAGAAGCATCACAAGAAGCCAACACTAGGCATATACAAAACCAATACCCACTTACTAACAGACAAACTTTGGGACAAGTGCTCACAATTCAAAACCCACATTTAACTAACATTTGCTTTTACACTTTGCATTAAGACTAGTACCAAACAAACAGCCCCTAACCTTTTTACTGAATATTCAATTCACCGCACTTTTCTTTGTGGAAAGATGACCAATACAAAAAGTGAAAAGAAGCCCAAATTTAAACTCCACTGTCAAAAGGGTTAAATATTGGGGTAAAAAAGTATAGAAAGGTAAAAGTCTTAAACAAAAAGAACACCATTTCACATTCTAAATCTTCTCTAAATTTGTCCTAAGTTTGGTTGGCTTTTTATTTCTGACAATTTTAGTTTGTATTTTTGAGTTTGTTCTTCAAACATAGAGATGGACGGACGTCATCTTAAATTTTGTGCGTTTTTTAGCAATGAACAAACTTTAGTGAATCTTGTAATATACTGCAACTCAATTGCCTACTTTTCTTTTAACTTTTAGTCCACCACCAACATCTATGATTATTAATTTAAGATTCCGGCAATTTGCCGGTTTTATTTTTTAAATTTTAAAATGGACCGAACCGGTTTAACTGTTGCTTTAGTCCGCAACCGTTTTACAATTTGTTGCCCGCTTCGACGGCTCTTACAAAGATCCGTTAGGCGGGGCCCACTAGTACAACGACTACTAGCCGTTGTACCGTTGTGCATTGACAATTTATTTATATATATTTAAAAAAATTGGTTGGTTCTAAAAATTAAAAAAAAAAAAAAAACTGTATTTTTTCATATAAATATTCAACTCTTCTATTTTAGCCCATGTCATCTTCTTACATTCTCAACTCTCTACTACTCTCAATCTTCCTACATTTCTAACGAAAGTCCGAAAAAAGGTGAGTAAAGGTAAGAGAATTACGAGGATTTATATTTCTCTTAACCACGAGAGGGTACGTAGGCAACTGAAAAACTAGTTCACGCCTTTTTCTTATTTAAAAAAACGGTGTTAAACTGAAAAATCGACAATTTTTCGATTTAAATAATGTCTGTTTAGATTTAGATTTCCATCTCATGTACATTACTAACCTTTTCGTCTTTTATGATAGTTCATGTTCCACGACAATAATTCCGTTAATTACATTACCAAAAAATTAAATAATAAATAATTCCGTTTATTAATTCATATTGATCTCGATACACTAGTTAGTGTATTAAGTCTCTTTTGTATTTACAAGTATAGCTAAGTACCTAAACTTTTTATGTATAAAATATAATTTATTCTTTCTTCAAAGAAAAACAACACCAATAAAAATCCGATTCATTAACCCTATATGAATTTGTGATCTCTCTATATCCATAAGCCAATCAATTTTTTGTGTTAAAATAATGTTATATTTATATGACAAAAACAGTTTTTTAAAGTTAATTATCATAATTTTAATTAGTTAATTATATATTTATTTTGTAGATTTTTTATCATTTATTTATTTAATATTAATTTATAAAAAATAGGTGGTTGGAAGATTTGTTTCATCCAAATAAGAAAATAAGTTGTGTAAAAAATACAATATCAAAATAGAAAATTCATTAACTAATATAATTTTGTTAAAGGTAAATTTAAACACAATAGTGTTAAACCAGTATTGAAAGAAAATAAACTTCATAATATTATCACATGAAAACATTATAATAATTCATTCAAATTTAAAATATAAATACATTAAAAAAAACATTAAAATAAAATGAGAAAACGGGTCCCAAGTATAAAAAAATTGAAAATGTCGTTCGGTTTATGTCATTTCTACAAACAAATAATTATAATAATTTACATATACTACCCACTAATTTTTTTTAACCATACAATGTTGGGCGTGTGTGTGAAACTTATAAGGGAGACATAACAAGCAGATAAACAGTTCACATGAGAAAGAGTCAATTGTCATTTAAAAAAAAAAAAAAAAAAGAAAAATAGCCAATTGTGGTTATTTTTAAAAAGAGAGAGAGAAAAATAGAGAAGAGAGTGAATCAGTTGTCCTTTTCATTCTATGCTTATATCCCCAAACCCCGCCTACCCCACTTTGCCTTTGTGTCCCTTTCATTCATTTATTTATTTTCCACCCCCCAAATAAAGGAATATTAATTTTACGCCCCATCACTTTCCCCTTCCCCTTCCCCTATTTAACGCTACTCTTCCCCAACACTTCTCACTTCTTCTTCCTCCTCCCAATCTTCAGAAACAATGGATGTAAGCCCAATTTACAATTTTACCCTTCCGTTTGCTAAAAACGGCGAAATTGTTCGTTAATTCTTTGCCATTTGAATTGCAGGATTACCGACGAAGCCAAGTACCGCCGTTTGGAAGCTGGGATTACACCGACGGACTTCCGTTCACTCAATGCTTTGAAACGGCAAGACAACAAGTCCGTTACGACTGTTACCCTGAACACCGTGATTTGTACGTCGCCGGTGACCTTTACCAAAACGACGTCGTTACCCCTGCCGTCATCGTTGTTCCTCGCCGCAGGGTATTTTATTACTTATTCATTGATGATTGAGCTTTGTTTGGATTAATTATGAAGAGTTAAATTAATGATGGGCTGTATTGGTAATTGCAGACAAAAGGAAGACATGCACATGCTAAAAAGCAGCAACAAGATTGGGGTTATGAATCTTATGAAACCAAAGAACCACCATCGCCGCCGCAACCTCCGGCGAGAAGGCCGACTCCCAAGGCCATTGACGAAGACCTCTACAAAATCCCAGCTGAACTTCTCCGCTCCAGGCCCAAAAGGGTAATTTCGTATTTTCATTCCCTTTTTTAATATATTTATTTCTTTCTCGTAATCACCATTTTTAATAGAACTGACCCTCTAACTAAAAGCTTTCTTGAAATTGCTAAATAACCCTGAAATTCATCTTCAACTCACATTTTTTGATTTTTTTTTAATTAAAATTAAAAGAATAGATTATTTTTCCTATTTTTAAATAGAAAGATTATTTCTAGGGGAGAAATTCAGTGAAATTTAAAATAATAAATAAAAAAATAAGAGTTGTTAAGTCGAGTCTCCCCTAAAATCTTCTTATTCATCATAAATTATGATTTAGTAGGGAAATAAAATTTTAATAGTATTTTTTTTTATTTATGTTTCTAATTAAGTTATTGATTGTTGAGCTTTGCAGAGGAGGGGATTGGGGTTCTTTTCGAGTTGTTTATTGCCTGCAGCTTGTGGTTAAGCCAAGTGATGGTTGCTTGAAGGCTATGGATCTTGAGATTGTTTTAACACTATATGTAAATGTTGATATGTGATAGTATTATGAAAGTTTCCCAAGTATTAGAAGAGCCTGCATTACTTTCTTGTAACCAAAGTGGATTCATCTTGAGTTATGTAATCTGTGGGTTCTTAGTTGAAGATGAAATCCTCGTGTCAACGAACTTTTTATTGTTGTAAATTTGATTTATCGGTTGATTAAGATAGTTTATAGATCATTTCGAAGGACGTTGTTTACACAATTTTAAATATGTCGGTTGTACAAGTGATTGTACCGTAAGTTTGCTCAAAATCTATATCGAGATTATTTTTTCTGAGGGTACAACTATGAAAGAAATTTGACGGCTCAAGATTGAGCTTTAACGCTCAAACTTACGCACAATTTACATAATAAGAGCGGGTTTGTGCCCGCCTCTATCATTGAACTTCACTCAAACTCTTTTTAATAGGTGAAAATGAGTTTTTAAAAACTCATTTTCACCCATTAAAAAGGCGGATTAACAATAATTTATTTAAAACAGATTAAAAAAAACTATTTTACTGTTAAAATTCTATTACAAAAATTATTAATCGATGATGTTTAATTGACCTATATATAGATAATATTTTTAAAGTAATAGTTAGTGTGTTTACATAAAGGAACATGGATATTATATTGCGATAAAGACGACACTTTCGTAAATAGAAAAAGGAGCATCAACATATACAGTAATATGTTTGCGATGTCATGTCATTTTTATTAGAAGAAATTATTGTTATATCTATTTTTTTTGTAACATCTTGCTAAATATATTATAATGTTATTTTATAAAAATTGTAGATAGATATTTTTAATCAATAAAAAGAAATTAGCCGTTGGGTTCAAACATATTTAACTTATAAATAGGTAATTTGATTAAACATTAAGTTAATTTTAGGTAAAATATTATATTTTTATCATATTATTATTATCACGCATTGTCTATTTAACTTTCACGTGTGAAATCTGAAAAATTGAAGAATAGGAACAAGGAGGTTGTTTAAATTTATTGATGGTGGGTGAATATTAAATAAGACATTAAACTTGTATTATTGTACCATACAAAATTTTAAAAAGTCTAATCATTTACATAAAATATACTAAAAAAAAGGATTATGGGGCCTAAAAATATGATATTTAAATATTGTTTCATTTTTGTTCAGACAAAATGTTTAATCGGACCCCAGCTTTAAATTATAAAAATATAAGCCACTTCTTTAATTTCAATGTGCTTTTCCAATGCAATACAAAGTGCTTTTTCTAGATAAGAAATAGAGATTTTGTAAAAATAAATAAAAGGGACAGAAGTGGACACGTTCAATTTATTTATTTTATAGATTTTAAATAATATCTTTCATATTATATATAAAAAAAAAAGGACAGATGTGTTACTTTTTTTATATCCGTCCCGGAATCCAAATGGCGCGGAGGGCGCACGTCCGGTGAACCACACATACAAGTACACGGGGTTCCATACTAAAACTAATTGACAATAGGAGGAGTAGCCCATATGCTTATTTGGTAGGTTCACTTGATTGCGTGTTATCGATGTGAGACTTTTTCCCTACTTCTCAACAAGATGTGGACACTTCTGAGTAAAATTAATTTAAGTTTTTATAACCACGTTAAATCGATCTTGAAATATCGTTGATAAAAAATATTATTTAAAATAAAATAAATAAAACTCTCATAGAGATTGTACATCGAGATCTAAATAAAAAAGTAAAAAGCTGTAATCTTTCATGACCATAATTAATACAGTATTACATAAGAGATATAAGTTAAATATTTTTTTTTTGAAACAATTTGGTTTATTAGATTTTTTTTTTCCCTTCGTCATACTATTTTTGTAGTCTTTATTGCAAATATGTTTTAATTTTATTTTCTACACATATTTTAACTTACCCTATCTTTAATGACCATTTAGAATATGTAAGTATTGGTACTATACCGAATAGAAAATAAAAATATGCATTACTTATATACTTATGTAACAACAAAAAAAAGTAACAGAAATCTTACATATGTGATGTAACTAAATAATTTTAACAAATTAATTGAAAAATAACTCAAGTTTAAGAAATTTCTTCTTTTACTAATTTTTTTTTTGTTTGAATTCGTGTTAGTTATGTAATACTATGATTGTATATTTTTTATTTGTTATTTTATATGAGGGTTTGAAAATAAGTTAATATTGGAAGAATGTTTGTAAATAAAAATATAATATGTAATTTGACAATTAAAATTTAATAATCGATGTGAAATTTTTGTAATTTAAGTGAAATCTCGTAATGTAATTATTTATTTTAATGAGTTGCAACCTTCGTTTTTTTTTGGGTTGTTATTTTTATTGGTTATCACATAAATTCATCAAGAAGTCTTTTGACAACGATCTTTTAAATCGAGGTTCACCAAACATACCCATAATTTAGTTCAGTTTGATGAAAATAAAGGATCCATTGGTTGTCTATCTAGCCACTCAGAATGAATTGATAGATAATAACAATTCATCTCATTTCTACCCTTCATCGGAGATTTACAATAAATAACGAATTTTTAAACCTTTTTTTGTAGTTTTACCCTTGACAATCATAATTACACTAAATATATACTGTATTTTTTCTTCACCTTCTTAATCATCTACTATTTTCATCTTTTTTCAATCATCTTCATCTACGTTCATCTTATCTTATCAAACAACCCGTGCATATAAAAGATGTCGAGAAAAACATCACAATTCTACCCCACGATCTCATAAATTACCTTTGTTCACCGGACTTCAATTTTTTATTATATACAAAGACTATGATAATTAAGTGCAAATTAAATCATGAAAAGGTGACTGTCCTCAATTTTGAGAAGAAAATTTATAGGGAGAAGAAGAAAAAGATGGTTCTCACATAAACTTTAAAACACTTTTAGGGGTGGAACTTGGGTGTCCATTTGAAGTATTCAACTGGTAGTCGCACCAACCGGTTGCCTCTGTCTTTCATTTGTTTGAGGGACAATCATCATTACTTGATTCTAATTTGTCTCCTACAATCAAGTGACTTCATAATAAAATCAAAAGATCGTGTATTTAAAATTGGTTTGCTATACATCATTTATAAAATTAATTTAAGGATGATAATTTATGTGTTATTAATGTTATGAGATATTTAAAGTTTCTCGTGGAATGTTGAAATCTATAAATAATCTTACTCATGTTGGATTTATATTTTTTTTACACAGTGTATATTAGGAGTAATAGCTCGTGCTACACACAGAAATCCCGTCACACTTAAATTAATTTGATGTTATAGTCAATTGTTCAGTTGTGCTGTAAAAATATATTCTTGCAAGAATAAGGAGTTTTTTTTGGTAAAAGAAAGCTCCATTATAAACACAAAGGGATTACAACGGAACCAAACTGTAACACCCCGAATTTTCAGAACTCGAGACATTACTGGTTAGGACCTCACAATGGGTCCCGACCTCAGTTTGACAAACAAATAAGAAAAACCGAAATTCGTAAAAATGTATTTTTAACAGGATGAATGCAACAAAGTCTAACAGCCTATGATACTTAAACGACGGAAAAGACTAATTGTCTTAACAAGAGGAAAGAACAACAAAGTCACAACCCAAACCCCCACTCTAAGGAGTACGGAGACCATACTGACCACTACTTTCGGATCACTCAGCTGCTGTTCTAACCTGCGGTAAATCTAAAAACACAACAAAACAACCATTAGCTAGTTATCTAAACATTAGGAGAATAATAATAGAACACACACACATAAAATAATAAGCACACATCATGCTTTCAAACAATCCATTTATTATCTTCATTTAAGTCATTCGCTCTTACTAATGATACTTATTTTGTGACACGAGGGATTCCCAAACCTAGCCTCCGCTCCCGTGTACCCATCAGGAGTGGATCCGATGCATCTCACCGTGTACATGTATGGTCTGGGTATAGAGAACCTCCCAGTCTCCTGACAGAGCTGGGCAGTGATGTCATGACCCGTTATACATACACTTGGGCCTTAACACATAATAACGATAGTCGTCCTAACAAGTTGTTACTATAACACACATGGTTCACACACCACTATTATCACTCAACTAATATCCAGAAACCAGCTAAGTAAGTCGCAAGGACTTACCTAAATTAATTCACAACTCTCAAAAGTCTCAACTCGGTCTGCAACCGTAGTAACTCAATCGCCTGTCAAACAAGGCATGTGGATCAAAATCACATTCCATACTCTTAGAAGTTATAAACTTCTAAGATGTACAATCTCATGAAGAGAAATTACGAAAAACGGCTCTCTTAAGGGAAAAAGACTATTTTACCCCTAGTCTCGAAAATTCCCAAAAAGTCTGTCATTTAGTTCTAATATTCTCTTTTAGAACCTATATCCATAATCTAGTTCTCATTGAAAAGTTTGGTAAGGATTTATAAGAGTTACCCAACATTCTTGGTTTACACAAAAGTCATTACAGTTCGACTTTGGGTTCCTCTACACGGCTTGGATAAGGAGATAAAATCCTAGCTCCTCTATGATATACCTCCTAAACATAAGGGTAAAGATCTCTCAAAAATACTTAACCATAATTCTCCCATAAAATTCTAAAGCTGGGTAAAAACTAACATTTCTATACTTAGTCATTTTTCTTCATCTGTTGCAAAATCAGCCCAACTGTCTTACTTCAGGACCTTGTAAATCTTAATCCGACCGTTAACTCACTCCCAAAATTTTACACAATAAACTACGTAATTCCATGTACAACATATCAAAAATTCAACGGTGGATGTTCATTCTAAGGTATCGAAACTTATCCTCCAAATAGCCAGCTTATGAGTATAAACTAAATTCTGGAAATAGGTAATGCAGGAGGTCTCTAGTTCGATACCCACTGTCAACAATTCTGGACAAAATTCTAAACCCACACATCCCCAGTTCAAGTCCCCTTAAGCTCTAGAACAAATTGTGCAATACCTCTTACATTTTAGATGAACCTATTAACACAAACAGCATAGCATTTACCCACCCATCCCCTCTGTACACATATAGTTGCTGCAGGAAGGAGGACTCAGAAGACTTACCGGCTGCGGCATTGTGTATCCGGTCTGGCCTATCGCTGTCTCTAGTCGACAATGCGAGGAGGTCCCGTATGTTGTATTAACACAACAACGTAGGGGTCAATCTCTGGACTACTGGTACAAAAGAAAGAAGAGACATGAGAGGGTCTAGGAGGGAAGAAGGCTCACGACTTGGCTCACCCTGGGTATTGAGGGAGTGCAGCACTGGTCCAGAAGATTCTACAGTGGCGCCTGGAGCGTCGGTTGGCCCGGTTCACCTGCACAGACGCGCCTCCGTCCATCAGCAAGTAGTGTAGGCAATAGGGAGAGGGCAGACAGATGGGAAAGAGAGGAAGGCTCACCTTGATCATCCTATAGCCTCGCAGGTAAGCTTGGACGCGTCACTTGGTTGCGAGAGGGAGAAGAAGCTGGCGTACAGAGGCTGCTCCGGTTATTGGAAAGGAAGACGATGAGCGAGGAATGAGAGAGCGAGATACGGGGCTGCAATCGTGGACGTGTGAGAGCTGCTGTAGTAGGCAGTTATGGTTACAGTTTCATTAAGGATGGAAGGTCAAGAGGGGAGCGTGAGGGTAGCTGATGTGAGGTTGATCTTCCGTTGGGCTTCAGTTACGTGGAGCATGGAGTGCATATATGGACTGGCCCGTCTGAGAGGTAGTCATGTTGTTGGGCTTTAGTTACGTGGAGCATGGACTGCATGTATGGGTTGTCACAAGGCCCAGCTGGCTCGCAAAGAGGCTAAAGAAATGGCTGAAATTGGTATGTGAGATGATCTCGTCATGGTCTTGTCAAAACTCGTCGGATGGTGTCGTCATGATCTCGTTCATGGCTATGAACTCATGGTTGCGAATTAGGGTTTAGTATTATTTATTTTATTATTTTTATTTATTTATTTATTTATTTATTTTTCTATCATTTTATGTGAGAGAAAGGTCTCACATAAAATGATATAAATTGTGATGAAACCGGAAATTAGGTGACATGAAAAGGTCAACGGATCGAAATCCGGTTTTACTCGGAATTGATTGAAAGAAAATTTCCGGATATTACACAAACGAGGATAACGAACTCCCCTCAAGTCATCGAGAATAAGTTTCCTAGAACAGAGTGGAGGGTCATCCAAAAAAGAAAGACCAAAATCGAGAGAGAAAGCAAAATTGGCAAGCGAGTCCGCCGCCTTATTTTCTTCCCGAAAAATATGCGTGAGCTTAACAACCCAAGCCCGCTACAACAAGCCTTGACAACGAAAAGTTAGGCTAAAAAGAGGATGAACCACGTCAACACCCTTCTCAATGAGCTGAATAGCCAAAGAAGAGCCAACCTCGACAAGAACACGTCTGAAACCCCTATTCCAAGCAAGCTCGAGACCATGAATGATCTCCCATAATTCCGCAACAATAACAGTAGCCGATCCAATTAACTTCGTAAAGACGCAGACCCAACGGCCATCGCTATCCCGTAAAAGACCCCCACAAGCGGCCAGTTTTGAAACACCCTTCATAGCTATATCGGTATTGAGTTTGATCTAATCAGTCGGAGGAGGGCACCACCCGACCAGGATTTCAGTTCTGCGGGTAGTATGGGAAGGAAACTTAAATTTGCTCCTAGCCAGGACCACTTCATGAAATCTATCCCGAAGGAAGCCAACTTTGTCCTTCGCTCCACTGTCATTCCGGAAGATTTTGTTGTTGTGCCACTTCCATATAGCCACCAGAGAGTGATAGCAAAGGCTTTGTTCCACCGTAAGTGAAAAACTTTGAAGGAAGACACACTGAGGTTCATATGCAGCCAAGCATTCCAAGGAATGTTGAAGGAGTCCTGGTGATTAGAGGGAACAAAGCTCCGCCAGAGGGGGGAAGCAAACTTATAGTCTCTCATCGTATGAAGCATCGATTCATTCGCTTTGGTACAAAATGAGCAAGAGGGTGAGGTAGCAATATGGCGTCGAGAACGCTCAAGATTAGTGAGGACGACGCCACGACACACTTGCCAAAGGAAGAGCCAAACACGCTCCGGGACATCCAGCTTCCAAGCCAAGTCGAAAATAGAGGAGGTCTGGGATAAATTATCATGATTAATAATCAGGGAGTAAGCCGATCTAATAGAGAATCTGCCAGACGAAGAGCACATCCACCTAACATTATCATAAAATATGTTACAAAATATGCGTTTTTATTACTGAGTTGGACTAAGGTAAGAAAAATAAATTAAACTATTTAAATGAATGCAATAATATATAGAGAGAGATTGTTGCTGATGTATTAGTTGTTAAATGTAGTAATGATGACCACATGTATTACAAAAAAAACTCAATCTACTTGTAGGTAGGATTAGACATGTTTTAAAAAAATTAATATTATTGTTGATCGTTCATTTAGGACAGTTGACCCCAACAACAAATTTTCGACGAAACTTCGTGTTTTCAACTGTAATGATGTTTTAGATTGCACTATCCCAAGAATGTAGGTCAAACTAACCGCTTTCTGTTATAAAAAATGTGACAAATTATTTATTACCCTTTGTATAAATACACTTGTATATATTAACTCAACACATAAATTTAATAAAATTTATCATAAGATCGAAGTTATATATGAATTAGTTCGGTTGGAATGTTTATTTAGGGGGAAGAGACAAATTTGATTTTTTTTTTTACTATTAATTTGGATTTTTTTTGTAAAAAATAAACACTTATTTGTAGAAAATGTTGTCTTTGTCAAGATTAGAAAAAAACTGAATACTAGTATCAAAAAATAAATGAACGGCTAATGTAAAAAATAAAGGCCAAATTTGCTAAGTATACCTTTTAAAAATATTTTCTCTATTAAGTAGGCACATGCCTTAAACTCATTTAGTAAATATACCCTTTTTTTTACTGTTCAAACACAAACCCTAAAAGCCACCAACTCCCTCCTCCGTTCTTCTCTTCGCATCGCCATTGCCTTCCGCTGGGAAGGAGCCTGAAGGGCCGCCTCTCTCCTAACACCACCAGAGGAGCCAACGTTGTCGCCCTCTCTTACTACCGCCCCCTCAGCAATCTCCGACGCCCCCTCCTATGTTGGTTCTCCTCCCACCCCTCCCCTCCTTCCTCAATCATCTTTGACACTTCGTCTCTCCCTTCGGGTCATTCGCAAGACGGTGCATATGAGGAAGATGAAGAAGAGCGAAGTAGATCAATTAGAAGATGAAGAAGAAGTCGACCGATTCCGAGCACGAATCAAGTCGCCACCCTGATTGCCTATCCGTAATCAATTTCATTGACTTTTGCTGATTTTGGGTACTCGATGTTTAGGGTTTAGAGAGTTTTCTGCTTTGAGCTAACTACAAGATTTTCAGTGACTCTCAACAATGAGTAGGTTCTGGTATAAATTTTCTAATATGTATTTCATACCAGAATTTTCTAGTATGAATTTCATTCCAGAAATTCATACTAGAATTTCCTGGTACGAATTTCACACCATAAATATCTCGTATGAATTTCATAGCTGAGAGAAGAGAGGGCTTGAGCGTGAGACTATAGCTTGGATGCAAGGAAAACAAAGATGGGGAGAGGGACAAAAGAAAGACAACAACCAGTTCCAAGGGTTAGGGAAGAAGCTACAGAAGGGATATCATAGCATAACAGAAAGAAATTTCTGGTATAAATTAGGGTTAGAAGCTACAGAATGGCTAGCATAGCTGAAAGAAATTTCTGGTATGAATTAGGGTTAGGGTTCATACTAGAAATTTCTGGTATGAATTTTCTTGTATAAATTTCTCGTATGAGTTTTTTTTTAATGAATTTTTGGTATGAATTTCTGATATGAATTTTCTGGTATGAAATTCATACCAAAAATTCATACAAGAAAGTCATATCATGAAACAAAAAAGGGCAAAATGAAAAAATAAAAACACTTTTAACAATTCCTTTTACATAACAAAGAAAAAGTTATATTTGTTTCTTTTTTTTAAATAGATGGGTTAATTACTTTTAACTACCATTAATAAAAGTGATAAAAATTAAAGGGGTACACAAAACAAAAGAAAATAAAAAGGGATATTTGACCACATTTTTTCAAAAATAAATGGTAGTACATTAAAAAAAAATCTAAATTTGTCTTTTTCACAAAGAGCCAGTACCAAATAAATGACCTATTGTAACATTATTTTTGTAATGGATTTTTGTTACCATAGGTATGTAAGACAATGTATTTTTACATGTGGTCCGAATGATATCTATTATAATTGTATAAGCTAACATAACATATCTAGTGTAATGTCTCAATAAAACAAATGCAATGGTTATGTAAAATGATATCTATGGTAACATTTGCTCTTACAAATGTAATGTTTGAAAAGCTTTAGAAAAAAAAAACTGTTCTAGTAATTGAAATCCCTCCAAAATCAGACTTGGTAACTTTACTCATTCTCCTCTCACGATGACACCAAAGGAGAAGAACTTTGCCCTCAATTTGGCTCGGTCTTCACTCGTTTTCGGTCGATCTTCACACACTCAAGTTTGCTAGACCTCGTATAGTCGTATGTTCATCCCGGATGTGGTGATAGAAGTCGTTCATCCCAAAGGTGGTGGAAATCCGTCGTGCCTTATCTTAGATAGTAAGCTCAACTCCATTCACGTTTCTTCTTATTGAAAAGTTCGTTACTCATTCTTTTTGTAGGTCTAGATGAAATTTAGGGCTACATTAATGAATGATTTTGTGTTGTGTAGATTGAAAAACTTAGGGATTGGTATAAGCACTTGCCTTGTTGCTTATGAAAATTAGGGCATTTACCTAGAAAATGTGTGTGATAATGGAAAAATACATGTTAGTATATATGAGGTAAGAGAACTATATTATATATGAGCTTAATTTGAAGTTTTCAAAAAGGAGTGATTTGGAGAATGCTACGGATGTTACCTAAAGATTCACTCATAAAATGAATAAATGAAGAAAAACTTAATGTGGTGTACGGTGATGAGGTTTGAGAAGACAATGACAGAAAAACATCCATCTTGTCGGAAATGGACGGGTAAAATGTCTGAGTATTCATAGCATAATTAATCTCGATCATTAAGTAAATATACCCTTACTATAACAATAGTGGTAAGTCAATTAGAGTGGTAAAATTTAGAGGGGTTTACAAAACAAAATCCCATAAAAAAAAGAGTTTACTTCACCCAATTCTTCGAAATGGATTTTCAATCCCGTGGGTAACACGTTTGATTCGTATTTTGTCAATTATTTGGTGTGTTCGTTGTTTGGATCATCGTTAATTTGTAAAGGTGTAGAAACCAATCAATTTAGGAGGTACATTGATGGCAATAATTGCTATTGATTTTTAGTTTACAAGGCTAAGTGTTGTGCTCAAAATAATTATACCATATATTTTGGATTTGATAATAGTGATAGAGGTGTAGATAAAAGTCAAATAAATGAAGTTAAGATTTTCTTCTTCTATCTCTTTGAATGATGATAAATATGGGGGCATGACAACCCATTCTTCCGGCTAATATGTTGTAATTGTCTTGATGATTTAGTGAGATTAGGTCATTAGGAGTGATTGCTTTTGTTTACAACTAACATTTGAGATGGATTGTTATACTAGTAAGTAAGAAGATAGACATATGTAAGCATTCAAGGTTATAAAACCTTCGGTTGTCGACCTCTTTGTTTTGAAGTAAGAGCATCCCATACCGATATTGTTTATGTGAGCTAACCCAAAAGGGTTTCGAGTCCTGGTTTGATGCTAAAAAACTTGGACAAAAGGGTTGTTCGCTTTGGTATATTGATATTGCAACTATTATAAAAAGGGAATTTAGGCTTTACATTACTCTCCTTGATTCTTAATGAGCTCGTGACTAGGCCTGTTCATAGGTCCGGATTTGGACCAAACCTGGACTGGAACAATGCATACCGGAAATGAACCGAATTATTCGGTCCAAGATCGGATGGACCGAAAAACTTGTGATATTTACAAAATCATAGGTCCGGACCTGAGCCGAACCGGATTGGAACAATACATATACATTATAGCTATTGTTTGTTTGTTTTTTTAAAAAAAGGGGGTCATGTCCGGATCGAATTGGTTGGACTGAAGACCGGACATGTTGGTTTCGGTCCGGTCCAAAAATCGAACCGAACCGGAGAAATGAACATTCCTGCTCGTGACTAGTTTACAGTGAAAAAATAATGAAATACGACTATATTTTAACTTTTGGAATATGAAATCATCAAAACTGATGAGAAGTTTATTCCTAACTTGACCTATCCACTATCAATAATTAAGATGAAAATTTATAGTTCGTAGATCTCATATACTCGTATGTACACGACCCTGCTTACGGTCCAAGTCCGACTTTAACAAATGCCATAACTAATTGTTAAGTAGCATACTCACAAAACTTTATAATAAAAAAAATTGCATAAAATCAATATTGCAACACTAATAAACTATTGTTGCAACAAGAAGTGAATCATTGCATATTCATATGTTAAAGTAGATAGTTTTAAGGATCGAAAGAGCAAAGCTTGAAAGTATCTACTATGAAGCAATGAAGTGAACATTGAAATGGAAACATCGATTAACTTAGGGTTTAGGTAAAGGGCCCTTCTCTAAAGTTGTTTTCTTTAGCTTTTGTATACACTTTTGGATTTATGTAAATGTGGTTGTTGCTTTCTATCCTAACTTTCCCCACCATAATAATAATGCAGTTTACACAATTGTGTTTGTGCCCACTAAGGAAAAGGCTATGGGACTCTACTATTAGCATGCAAGCATGCCTTTCGATTCAATTATGAAGATTAAACTATTCAACATAATAAGCATAACAAAGTATAAAAATAACTTTAAGGAAATGCATACAAAACATACTTGTAGTTTATTGTTATATATTATGAATGTCACACTACAAATATTCATTTAGAAGGTTAAGGGGAATTCGGAAGAGCGTAGTCCCGAAACAATTCATATAATTATCATAGATATATTTTGTCGATAAGTATTATCTAAAATATTGTTGATAAATTTCTTTGAAAGTGGACGTAGTTATTACTGCGTGAACCACTATAAATTCGTGCTTCTTTCGTTCTTGTTTGTTGAATTCTATTCTTTCTCATAATTACACACAACATATTGTCTAAGTTATTTTTTCCTGAAAAAATAATCTATTTAGTCTTCTCAATATACACGCTTGACGTGTGTAGTCAGGGTTCGATACATTAAGCACACGAGATACAGAATGAAAATTGTGAAAAGGTCAACTAAGCACAAAGCTCCGAAAAGAAAATTCTGAAAAGGTCAATTAAGCGTGCGGGTCCAAAACAAAACATAATTTCGCATATCGCTCAAGGAATAGAAATTGCCTCTCCCCAAAAAAACATAATATGCGTATGGGGCAAAAAAAACAAAACACAATTTTGCAGACGGCTCATGAAATAGAAATGACCTCTTCCAAAATAAAACATAATTTTGCGTATGGGCTCAAAACAAAACAGGTTTTCCACTTCAAAAGTCAAGTGCATAGTTGATTTTTATTATGCATATCAAACGCGTAATTATGTCGATTATTTCGACTCCAACAACCTTCATTTTGGAACTCATGAGCATTGAACCCGGAAAAAAAAAATACACCCAATATGCGTAATCAGGTAAGTTTTTAATTTTTATATAGGGGTCCATCTAATAATTCCAGATACAAAGAAACTGTTTTTCTAATCTTTTTATTACAAATTATTCTGACAAAAGCTAATATTTATCCTCCTAAAATAGTTTATTAACTATTATAAAATTCTTTTGCAGGATGTAAAGACAATGCTATAATTTGAAGGCTGTAATTTGGGCCAAGAACACAAGGCGGTTGCTTGAGTTTGGATTATAAGTGGGCTGTAGATTTGGGCCGATGCATGAAGTTGGGCTTCTTTATGTTGGGCCCATAAAACCTAAACCCTGTTTGGGTAGTCCAGATATGTTATCCCTTTCTTACTTATCCATCTACTTATCGGGAAGTGTTCAAGTAAGGCCCATTATTCCGGTAAGGCCGTACGGCCGTCTGTACGGCCGACACGTGTCCCGAAATTTTATTTTTTTTTTTTTTTTTCTGAACGAGTTTTTTTTAAAAAAAAAAAAAAAAACGAGTAAAAGTAATAGTTCATAACTTATAAAAGGATAGTTCATAACTTATAAAAGGATAGTTCATGAATTATAATAGAATAGTTCATAGTGTAAAATTTATAAAGGATTGAAAGTAATAGTTCAAAACTTATTAAGTAATAGTTCATAACTTCTAAAAGGATAGTTCATGAATTATAATAGAATAGTTCATAGTGCAAAATTTATAAAGGAGTGAAAGTAATAGTTCAAAACTTATTATGGGATAGTTCATGAATTATAATAGAATAGTTCATGGATTATATTAAAAAGTAATAGTTCATGGATTATATGGAATAGTTCAAAGTTTATAGGATAATAGTGCATAAATTATAACATGGTAGTTCAAATAAATTTTCATTAGTTTCCGGAAAAAGAAAAAAAAATCGTTTCAGAAAAGAGAAAAAAAAAAATAAAAAATCGGGACGTGTCGCCCTTACGTACGGCCGTACCGCAATAAAAGGGCCGTACCTTAACATTTACCTCTGCTTATCCTTTTCCCCTTTTTATTTGCTTTCCCTAAAGTTATCCATTTAATCTGCAAAATAAATACAAAAGGTTGGAGTACATTTACTTAATTGAAACATTAAAAGGTGTAGTTACTACTCTAGTTTTTCAAAAAAGCCTAGTAACCAAAATTGCCCATTAAAATTTTCCTAGAATCTCTCTCCTCTTAATTATAATATATAAATAATAGATTGTGTAAAAGGTAGGATTCGAACTCCGGACGAGTTGAACCTCCCTCCCTCCCACCCTTATACCAATTGGACTAATTAAACTTTGTATATTCTTTTGATGATACACAATATTAATACACAATTTCAATTACACACTAGTGATACATAATTTCAACTACATTATGTTAATAAAATGAAAGACTTGTGTAACAAAAAACCTTGTGTACGAAATACTCGAGCATACACAATTTCAATTACACAATAGTGATACATATTTTCAAATACATAATGTTAACAAATAAAAGACTTGTGTAACCAAAAACCTTGTGTACGAAGTACTCGAGCGATATAAAATGACTCGAGTATACATAATGTACCTACATATTATTCAGGAAAGAAATTCAGTGAAAGGTATTTCGTACACAAGGTTTTGGTTACACAAGTCTTTTATTTATTAATATTGTGTATTTGAAATTATGTATAAATATTGTGTAATTGAAATTGTGTATTAATATTGTGTATCATCAAAATAATACATAAAGTTTAATTAGTCCAACTGGTATAAGGGCGGGATGGTGGGGCAGCTCGTCCAGAGTTCGAATCCTACCTTCTACACAATCTTTTACTTATTATAATTAATAGGAGAAATAAGAATATTTAGTTGCCCGATATAACAAATTATAAAATTTTAATGATTATCCAACTCATTTATCTTTATTTTTTGTTGTTAAAATTAGGGTGCCTAGTTTGTATCTAAGATACAAAAAATACCTTCTTTCACCAATCTTCTCTTTTTTTTTTCAGTTCAAACACAAACCTAAAAGCCACCAACTCCCTCCTCCGCTCTTCTCTTCGCCTCACCATTGCCTTCCGCTGGGAAGGAGCCTGAAGGGCCGCCTCTCCCCTAACACCGCCAGAGGAGCCAACGTTGCCGCCCTCTCTTACTACCGCCCCCTCGATGAATTTCATACCAGAGTGAGTAGGTTCTCGATGTATAGGGTTTTGCTGATTTTGAGTACTCGATGTTTAGGGTTTAGAGAGTCTGCTGCTTTGAGCTAACTACAAGATTTTCAGTGAAATTAACTCTCAACAATGAGTAGGTTCTGGTATGAATTTTCTAGTATGAATTTCATACCAGAATTTTCTGGTATGAATTTCATACCAAAATTTTCTAGTATGAATTTCACACCATAAATTTCTGGTATGAATTTCATACCTGAGAGAAGAGAGGGCTCGAGCATGAGGCTATAGCTTGGATGCAAGGAAAACAAAGATGGGGAGAGGGACAAAAGAAAGACAACAACCGGTTCCAAGGGTTAGGGAAGAAGCTACATAAGGGCTAGCATAGCATAACAGAAAGAAATTTCTGGTATAAATTAGGGTTAGAGGCTATAGCTTGGATGCAAGGAAAACAAAGATGGGGAGAGGGAGAAAAGAAAGACAATAACCGGTTCCAAGGGTTAGGGAAGAAGCTACAGAAGGGCTATCATAGCATAACAGAAAGAAAATTTCTGGTATGAATTAGGGTTAGAGTCATACTAGAAATTTCGGGTATGAATTTTCTTGTATAAATTTCTCATATGAGTTTTTTTTAATGAATTTTTTGGTATGAATTTCTGAGATCAATTTTCTGGTATGAAACTCATAACAAAAACTCATACCAAAAATTCATACGAGAAAGTCATATCAGGAAACAAAAAGGGGCAAAATGAAAAAATAAAAACACTTTTAACAATTCCTTTTACGTAACAAAGAAAAAATTGTATCTGTTTCTTTTTTTTAAATAGAGGGGTTAATTACTTTTAACTACCATTAATAAAAGTGGTAAAAATTAAAGGATACACAAAACAAAAGGAAATAAAAAGGGATATTTGACCACATTTTTTCAAAAATAAATGGTAGTACATAAAAAAAAAAGAGCTAAATTTGTCTTTTTCACAAAGAGCCAGTACCAAATAAATGACCTATTGTAACATTATTTTTGTCATGGATTTTTGTTACCATAGGTATCTAAGACAATGTATTTTTTCATGTGTTATGAATGATATCTATTATAATTGTATAAGTTAACATAACATATCTAGTGCAATGTCTCAATAAAACAAATGCAATGGTTATGTAAAATGATATCTATGGTAACATCTGCTCTTACAAATGAAATGTTTGAAAAGTTTTAGAAAAAAAGGCCGGGAAAAATAAACGTTATAGTAACTGAAATTCTTCCAAAAATCGGACTTGGGTAACTTTACTCATTCTCCTCTCTCTCTCAATGACACCAAAGGAGAAGAACTTTGCCCTCGATTTGGCTCGGTCTTCACTCGTTTTTGGTCGATCTTCATCACACTCAAGTTTGCTAGACCTCGTATGTTCATCCCGGATGTGGTGATAGAAGTCGCTCATCCCAAAGGTGGTGGAAATCCGTCGTGCCTTATCTTACATAGTACGTAAGCTCAACTCCAATCACGTTTCTTCTTATTGAAAGGTTCGTTACTCTTTTAGGTCTAGATGAAATTTAGGGCTACATTAATTAATGATTTTGCGTTGTGTAGATTGAAAAACTTAGGGATTGGTATAAGCACTTGCCTTGTTGCTTATGAAAATTAGGGCATTTACCTAGAAAATGTGCGTGATAATGGAAAAATACATGTTAGTATATATGAGGTAAGAGAACTATATTATATATGAGCTTAATTTGAAGTTTTCAAAAAGGAGTGATTTGGAGAATGCTACGGATGTTACCTAAAGATTCACTCCTAAAATGAATAAATGAAGAAAGACTTAATGTGGTGTACGGTGATGAGGTTTGAGAAGACGATGATAGAAAAACATCCATCTTGTCGGAAATGGACGGGTCAAATGGCTAATTAGGCATTTTACCACTATTACTTTATTAAGAGTATCCATAGCATAATTAATCTCGATCATTAAGTAAATATACCCTTACTATAACAATAGTGGTAAGTCAATTAGAGTGGTAAAATCTAGAGGGGTTTCCAAAACAAAATCCCATAAAAAAGAGTTTACTTCACCCAATTCTTTCGAAACGAATTTCCAATCCCGTGAGTAACACTTTGGTTCGTATTTTGTCAATTATTTGGTGTGTTCGTTGTTTGGATCATCGTTAATTTGTAAAGGTGTAGAAACCAATCAATTTAGGAGGTACATTGATGGCAATAATTGCTATTGATTTTTAGTTTACAAGGCTAAGTGTTGTGCTCAAAAGTAATTCTACCATATATTTTGGATTTTATAATAGTGATAGAGGTGTAGATAAAAGTCAAATAAATGAAGTTAAGATTTTCTTCTCCATCTCTTTGAATGATGATAAATATGGGGGCATGACAACCCAATCTTCCGGCTAATATGTTGTAATTGTCTTGATGATTTAGTGAGATTAGGTCATTAGGAGTGATTGCTTTTCTTTACAACTAACATTTGAGATGGATTGTTATACTAGCAAGTAAGAAGATAGACATATGTAAGCATTCAAGGTTATAAAACCTTCGGTTGTCGACCTCTTGAAGTTTTTAATTCTTTGTTTTGAAGTAAGATCATCCCATACCGATATTGTATATGTGAGCTAACCCAAAAGGGTTTCGAGTCCTGGTTTGATGCTAAAAAACTTGGACAAACAAAAGGGTTGTTCGCTTTGGTATATTGATATTGCAACTATTATAGAAAGGGAATTTAGGCTTTACATTACTCTCCTTGATTCTTAATGAGCTCGTGACTAGGCCTGTTCATAGGTCCGGATTTGGACCAAACCTGGACTGGAACAATGCAGACCGGAAATGAACCGAATTATTCGGTCCAAAATCGGATGGACCGAACAACTTGTGATATTTACAAAATTATAGGTCCGGACCTGCGCCGAGCAGGATTGGAACAATACATATACATTATAGGTATAGTTTGTTTGTTTTTTAAAAAAAGGGTCATGTCGGATCGAATTGGTTGGACTGAAGACCGGACATGTTGGTTTCGGTCCGGTGCAAAAATCGAACCGAACCGGAGAAATGAACATTCCTGCTCGTGACTAGTTTACAGTGAAAAAATAATGAAATACGACTATATTTTAACTTTTGGAATATGAAATCATCAAAACTGATGAGAAGTTTATTCCTAACTTGACCTATCCACTATCAATAATTAAGATGAAAATTTATGGAGTTTGTGATGCAATTGAATGATTTAATGGTATATCTATGTTACTCTTAACGTTGTTTTCTCAATCTAGGTTGTATTTGTCTTTTTATGGTTCGTAGGTTTCATATAACATGGCTCATACATTTTGGGTTGGTTTCAAGATACTACACAAGCATAATGAAGAGGATGGTTGTGGAATTCACTAAGGCTAGTTGCACAAACCATAAACAAGTTTTGTGTTTGTTGTAGCCTCTATGTAACTTACCAATAAAGCCTTTTTATTTTTATATATTTTCTTGTATTTGATGTGAGATGTGAATGTTCACATCATTTTGTAAATATATTTGTCATCAACAATAAAGTTTCTGCATTTAGTATATCAGTATAGTTGTTGCTTATATAGGTTTTTAGGACTTACTGTTGGAGATAATAAGGTCCCACATCGAAAGATGGGGACACTCTAAGCCTATTATATAAGGTCGGTGGGTTACTCCTCCTACTGTCAATTGGTTTTAGGATGGAACCTCATCGGGTTTATGTGTTGGACTTGAACCTAATGCGCATGTACGATCGGATGCAAACGACCCCCGCTCTACCGGTCCATCTGTATTAGACTTTGACACTTATAATGCGCATCCACGTCTCAATCCAAAAAACCTCGTAGAATATGTCGATAATTTTTCGAAGAGATTGAAGTTGAATCCGATGGTGAAAACGTTAATCTTCCGATGTAAAGAAGCATAACGATTCAAATGAACTTCTTACACATATGGAAGTAAGTATATTATTTACTTTCTTGTCAATAATTTCCTAGTTTTAGGCATGGTAGAATTGAGAACTGAAATCATATAATTAATACTTTATGTATTTTTACTTTTGGTGTCCATTATCAAGTTTTGACTTTTCCTCTTGGTGTCATCATCAACTTTTGATTTTTCCTCCTGATATTCACAAGTTTTCAAGTTTCCTCTTGATATTCTCATAGTTTAATTCGTTTCTCCCTTCTATCCATTATTTACATTGAAAATTCATTTATAAAATATAAAACAATTAGAAAAATAAATTTAAATATATTTATGACCTCATTAAATTTAAACTAGTTAATAGTATAATAAAATTATCATATATATATTTTTTAAAATTAAAAAAAATCTAGAAGAGTTAACTTAAATCTATTTTTTATTTTTTGGATAAAAATAAATGTTATAATGTTTTATTTATTTTTGAATTAAAGTAAATTATAGAAATTACGTTAAAATTAATTTAAAAATAATGGTTATATAAGTATTTTTTATGTTTTAAATTTTAAAACTTTTTAATTTTCAAAGTCTAGAAAAGTTTTTTTTATGAAAATTTAGAAAAGTATCCTTAAAACTAACTATGTACCTTTGTTTACAATAGAAGTAGAGTAAAAGTTTCATTTATGTTCGAATTAGGTTTAAATTTAACTTTTTATATTTTTTAATTCGAAAATATAAAAAATCACTATAGTATTATTTTATTTTTAAAAAAAACTTTAGATTTACTTATTTGTTTTCAGATTTTTTAAATTAAAAAAATGGAATATTAGAATTAATGCTTTATTTTGTTTTTTACTAGATGTAGACATGTTAGAATATACCTTGATTTTATAATTAATAGTTTTTTTCTTTTTAATAGTTTTAAACATGTTAGAATAGAGAGCCGAAATTTTAAAATTAATATTTTATTTCGTTTATAATAGGATCTTAAGGAATATTCTCGTGTGATCGGTACCGATTTTTCGTCAATGGGTCGATGTAAACCTGTGTGCGGTGCTGCTAGACGCTCTCTGAGGACAATCGAAAAGCGTTGATGAGTCACTCCAATCTAGAACGCTGGTCGCCTGGAGTAAGTAGCGCATCTCCAACGACTGCAAGTCCCATAATAATCTGGACATCATGAAACGCAATGTCCATCTCTCCCCATGGCATATGAAATGTGTTCGTCTCGGGGTGTCACCTCTCTACGAACGCCGTAATCAACGAATGATCTACACCAAAAAAATCAATATCCTCCAAATATGTAAGGCCGCTACGTCTCGCCATACCAAACCATGAATCAGGGTCATCCATATCACGATGCCAAGCAAATATGTTCTTTATCTCAACAAGTCTCTTCACGACTTTGACTGTCTTGTCTCAATGTTATGTTTATGTCAAGTATTTTCAAGAAAATTAAAAAATTGTTTTAAATATTTTTATACAAAAATTTTGTAAAAACAAAAAAATTATAAATTTATTCTAATTTTAAGGTTACAAATATGCAATTTTTATTATTTATATGAACAATGTTATATTTTTCCTAACTTTAATTGATTTTTTTAATTGTTAGACATATACGAATTTTATTATTCTAACTTTATTCAATTTTTTTGAAAGTTAGATGTATGCGAGTTTTATTTTATCAAACTTTATTTAAATATTTAAAAATTAGAAATATGAGATTATATTTTTAAACTTAAAAATATGCCATTAGTTTTTTAAAGTTACATTGATTTTATTTTTATTATTTTTATTTTTTTAAGTAAAAAATATACATTTTTGATATTTATATAAACAATTAAACGATTGTGCGTTTATGACTAACCTCATATTTATTTTATGCTCAACACCATATCTGGATTTTTGAATGTAACAATAAATATGCGATTAGTTTTTTATTTTGGTAACTTTATATGCGAAATGGAAAACAATTATCAATATTAATACCATTTAAAACTTTATTTAAATTTTGTAAAGTCCGAAATAAACGGTTTGTATTATTTCTAACTTTATTCGAATAATAAAAAGCTTATAAATATGCGATTTTTTATTTTGGTAACTTTGTTCGAGTGTTTTATAGTTAGAGCGACAACATGTCAACGTCAACAGTGAAGGTTCCAATTCAGAAAAGCACACACAAAAATATAATTTATTAAATGCTAAATTCCGCAACATTCAATTTCAATTTTTCTTAATCTAACCGGTTTCTAATCAACTAAGTATCAATTACAAAATGGAATAAAAAAAACACATCTCGAGTGGTGATAATTGATGTTTTCAGCTAGAGTTTGCATCCGATCGTTGTGGTTTTACAACATTTGAGTCCCGGTCCATGTCTTGGTACGATTTTTGACAGGAATATTACACTCGACAAAAAACTTTCTCTCGGGATCTACAATATTCAAACTCTCTTCCCGATTGACACTTGTACATGGGATAATCAAATACCTATATTATCAATACCATTTTGAACAAGACCTAAAACCAATTATAAAACAAAGACAATGACGAAGAAATCACCAATAACTAATTATAAAATAAAGGCAAAAAAACAATTATCAATAGCATCATTTCGTTTAAGCAAAACAATGCCCAAAACTCAAAACTGTACAAAACACTTCATTTTGTTTAAGCAAAACAATTAGCAACTCAAGATCATATACAATGCACAATTTTTTTTTCAACAAACAACTATCAATATTAATACCATTTTAAACTTTCAATTTTGATGTATTCAAGTTCAAATAATATATATATATATATATATATATATATATATATAGATAGATACTGACTCGTATGTAAACAGCCCTTATAGTGTACAATGAGAACAAATAGTAGCCATTGATCTGATTAATCTAAAGGCTGAAAATTAACATAAATATTCAATGAAAAATTCAGCACACTCTCCTCATTGGAATGTGTAATACACTCTCCAAAATAAGGAAATTACAATATTTTTAAAAAATTATAAATGAGATCTTCTTCCACTATTTTAGGGAGTTACAATATACAGAATCTTCCAATTAATTTCAACAAAATCGATCAAAGCAATATCAATTATATGGATGATACGTTTTGCTGAAACGCCATACACTCCATTGTCGCCGAAAGAATTGAACATATATTCGCCGGAATAGTTAAAAGTAAGTGTTTCTTGTTCAGTATACAATATTCTCATCATCAAACAATCGGTTGATTTGTACTCAGGTTGTTCGTTTTTCATCAATATATGTCCTCAATTGTTCGGTTGATTTGTGTAGGGGATTCAGGCAAGAAACAGATTCGGAATCGATGGAAGAAGGTAACTAAACGTGGAATAACATAAACAGTTAAAGTAATATGTTAACGGATATTTGGTTTCATACTAACGAATATATTTGAATATACCACCGAATACGATTCGGTGACGGTGAAGGTTTACCTAAATATCAACTATTAAACAAACTCGTATTTAAATTATCATAATATAAATATTTATTGAATTTTTTACAGATTCCCCATGTGAAAGAGATTGGGATGTTGATGGATCCGGCATTGATGCTAACATGGAGAGTATGGATGAATTTTATGAAACAGCGGCAAACGAAGAATTCAATGCCGGAATAGTCATGACGCAATCGCCGGGTAAAACGAAATATTGGACTCCGCATTATGATGAATCAAACCATCCACGTATTGGAATGTGTTTCAAGACGCCGGAGGAAGGTATAGATTTTTATAAGACGTATGTTAAAGAGGTCGGTTTTGATATTCGGTTGTCATCTTCACGTGTATGCTCAAAATATGGGACTTTATTGCATCGTCGCATATTGTGTAGTCGGTCAGGATTCAAGGGAAATGTACTCACTACCGGAAAGCGTCATAGAGTTTCAAATCGGGTTGGTTGCAAAGCAATATTTGCTATTAAGTATGTCGGAAACGACGGGTACATTGTATCAAAATTTGAGGCTCAACATAATCATTCACTACTTGAAGGAGTGTCGAAGAAATTCATGAAAACGAACAGGAAGCTTGATTACGGACATTAGAAGTTTCTTATAAACTGCGCAAAAGCTAATTTAGGTCCATCTATGTCACACCGTTTGATGAATGAAATTATGGGAGGGTGCGAGATGTGGGACCTATTGTAAAGGATTGTCGAAATTTCAAAAGGGATTTAATGGCATACATATCCGGTGCGGATGCACAAATGATTCTTGATACATTCCATAAGAAACAAGAGCGGTGTAGTGGTATCTACTTTGCATATGACGTGGACGAACAAAAAAAACTCACAATGTTGTTTTGGTGTGACCCAATTGCTAGGTCAAATTTTGCAGCGTTTGGCGATGTGGTATCTTTCGACTCTACGTATCGATCAAACAAGTAAGTTTAAACAGTTATTTTATATTCAATCAGCATAATTCATTAATTCGGTATAATTAAAACTATTTATTGTATCATGAACATATCATCGCACACTGCAGGTATAGTATGGTATTCGCTCCCTTTACAGGAATGGATAACCATCGTAAATCTGTCACATTTGGTGCCGGTCTACTTTTGAAAGAAGACGTAGATTTTTTACACATGGATTCTACGCTACTTTAAGGAAGCAATGTTCAGGGATCCCGCTGTTATCGTCACCGATCAAGATCCTGCCCTTAGGATTGTTGTGCCAGACGTATTCCCCGATACTAGACACCGCTTTTGTATGTGGCATATAATGATGAAATTGCCGCTTCACGTAAGGATCACATTTGTATATTTGGTATACAAGTTTTAGATGTCGCATATATAATTGATTCATTGACGAATATATTATACTATTTCATTGAATATATTTAACAATTATCATTCTTTACGATCTGACAGGTGGGCAAAGTTGTGCTGTTGAACAAGGATTTTAGGCTGAAGATTAACAAGGTTGTTTGGAGTTACGAGACTACAGTCACGGAGTTTGAACAACAATGGGGAGAAATGATCGATGAATTTGACTTGGGTGCAAACACTTGGCTTTCATTAATGTACTCGTTGCGGCAATTATGGATTCCTGCATATTTTAGGGACGTACTATTGGGTGGACTGATGCGTACAACTTCGATATCTGAATCAGCCAATAGCTTCTTCGGTAGATACAACAAGCGGAATTTCACAGTCATAGAGCTGATGATGCAGTTTGATAGTGCTATGGATGCTCAAAGGCATGCCCAATCAAAGTTGGACATGGAATCTGCAACCATGACACCCAATTACAAGACACCGCATGAAATAGAGAGGTTTGCATCGTCTGTATACACTCTCAAGACATTTTTAAAGGTACAATATGATATATACTTTGCATGTGTTAACTGCAATGTCACTGAGGAGACTGTTGTGGATGGTTATAAGACACATGTGTTCGTGATGAAGGGTTTGGATTATTCACTGTCCAACATGATTCGGATGTGAGAAAATCAACATGTACGTGCAACATGTTTAATAGGGTTGGTATCCCTTGCCTTCACATATTCTGCACCTACAAATATATGTATATGAAGGAGATCCCGAATGAGATGGTGTTACCTCGGTGGAGGAAGGATGCTAGACGGGTAGCCAATACGAACATAGATCAGGTAGTTGTCCAACAGTGTATTGCATTGGAAGAGAAAAAAGAGTTAACAAATAAGGTATGGAGTGCAGTATACTCGACAGTTGGAAGTGCAGTTGATGACACTGCAATGCTAGAAGATTTGTTGCAAACCCTCAATGCAAAAAGAGCCGAATACATGAAATCTGATGATGTATTACTCACTGTAAATCCATCAAAACAAGACATGGTTGAGAGTTTTGTTGGATTAAAAGTTCCACCAAATGTTACCATTCAGCCACCAGTGAAAGCAAAAAATAAAGGCACTCGTATAAACAGTAGTCTCGAAACTACAACTACGAAAGCAAACAAACCACTACGCAAGTGCGCAAGATGTGGTCAGCTCACCACACACGACAAGAGGAATTGCAAGGAGTCCCTCGAATGAGTACTATATGCTCATGAATTTGCAATAAACTGTCTGTATTAGTTGACTCTTTATAACTTCAGACAGTATTATCGGATATATTCGAGAACTCAAATCTTTATATTCTACACTTTATATCGTTTGTATTCAATAAGAGAGATCATTAACATAAAACCCACTAATATATTAGATATCAGTCAAATATACATTGTCTATTATACAGAATTTAACATCATATATGGTTAAAAATGTAAAGGGTGTTATTATCAACATACTACATATTATATATGCGAAAACTTGAACATATATATATTCGTTACATATGTTGACTATATTCAATAACTTGATCATCAGCAAACAACACACTTATATTGTCTATATCGATTATATTCGGCAGTTCAATCCTTTATATTCATTACATATTTTGCATATATTCAAAGGTAAGGGTCATTAACGTACAACACACTAACATATATTCAAAGGTAAGGGTCATTAATTGGAGTTAGCATACAAGATTCAAATCATACACGAACGGCTGTTGTAAATTAGTGAATTGACATTAATAAAGACAGTAGTGTCAAACACAATAATCCATACATAAGTGGTCAAAATAGCAAAACATAGAAAGACACGTTAGAATATAGTTTGAGAAACTGTAGCGAAATTGTTTTACAAAGCAACATAATAAGACACCAGCTTGGTACGTCTATTCATCATCATCTTTAGCGTTGTTCATCTCCAAAGCCCCTCTAGCAATCATACGCGGTATGTCATGCAACAATGTGTTCTCAGACCAATGGAGCAAAGTATATAAATATTTGACCCTCAACACCCCAATACTTTTCCTGGTTCCTCTTGCAAAGTTACACTCCCAGTTGACATCCCCCTTGTAAGTTTTCATGTGACGCATCGCATATATACCACTGTCTTGGCTAACACGCGTATCTCTCCATTTCATATTCACGCTGTGGATTCTGACCATGCTTTTCACTTTATGGGTCAGATCCGCACAATCATCCTCCAACAAATAGGCTTAGAATAGCCGCTTCTACATCACACACAAACTCACAATTGGTCAGCAAATATGTACGCATATAGCACCTTAGCAAGACCAACGCACGTGTTAATTGAAATAAAACTCACAATTAAAGTGAAGTGTTTAATGTATGGATGATTGAGAGTTGGTGGTCCATCCAGTGAGTTGTCAAGTATGTCTATGACCCCCTCCTTCATTTTGAAGCACATAACGTAATAATGTTCATATACGCACATCGGAAACATAACCTGTGATACAAATAAAATATAGCCTTAGTTGATATTCTATAGAAATTGTAATGTTAATTTAAAAAAAAAATTAATTTTATGTTACCATGTCAAGATTTATGAAATCTTCCATATGATTTGTTGATATGATGCACTTGTTAAGCTCGTAATTGAAAATTCTGTACATTTCTTCGAACTCAACTTCCTCTTCGTCACCCATTGAAAGTAGCTGCGTACAATGTTGCACCAATTGACAGCGTTAAGTTCCGGTTAGAAACAAATAAGATTATACAGAATATTAATCGAAATGGTATTGAATATATATACACAAAATGACAGAATATATATTTATTTTTCACATTACCGTGCACGACACACCCACAAAAAAGATTTTCGGTGAGTTTTCTCCTCTATACCACTCAAGTGCGTTTAAATATGATGCCCAAGCATCCACAATAGCTGGTGCCACATTTGAGTTTCCTTGGATGGATTTACATATTTCAGTATCCATCACAATTGCTCCACGTTTGAAGAGTATTTTCCTAAACAATATGGTAGTTTTATTTTAACCAATAATATATTATTAATACAAATTTAAGTTATAAATAGCAATTACAACTGCTAGGAAGACCAATCACAATTACCTTACATTCAATGCCCCTACGAACTTGTTCAATGAATTCTCCTCAGCAGAACTTCGGCCAGCAATTTTCACAACCCTATCAACATATGGACTTTTATCATACACAGATCTCTTCACCTCCCTCTTTGGACACGGAGTTTTTGACTTCACAACAGTGGGAGCATCCACTTTCGTACAAAATTTTGAACATTATTTTTGATCTTATCAGGATCATAAACAACGATTTCCTTTCCCTGCACATATACAACAACAAAATAACTTAAACAAGTAATAGATGATTTTACAAACAAACCGAATATAACATAAATTTCTAACGAATACACAGAAATAAATAGATGAATGTAAGATATTAATATGCATACCTTTGATGAGTTAAACGACACATCCATTTGCAATGCAACGTTGGAAGTTTGTGGCGCTGTTGTTGCGGTGATCTGATTATCAATGTCGACATCCTTTCCCTGCACATTTATAGATAAGTCCAAAACGTACACTTACAAGTTTATAAATACACACACATTGAACCGAATATATAAACACAAGCAATTGAATATAAATACATAATAATTGTGAAGTAAACTTAATGAAATACATACACTAGATTTGTCAACAGCCCCAGACCGCATGGTATCATCCGCACACAATGTATCACCATCAGTTGCTTCATCCTCATCAACCACTCGTACCTGGAACATCAAATATTAAAATAGCATTTTCTATATATATAATAATAAACATTTGTAAACGAATAAATAAATCACCTCTGGTGCGACATGCGGTGAATTAAATATAATATCTTCTTGCTCATCCGTCCGGTTGATGATTTCATCATCTTTATCAACTGTCAAGTCTTGCCCCTTTAGGATGTTCGCGATGACAACATCGACTGGATCCAAACTCTTACCCCTAACACCGGGTATCCCAAGGTCAAAAGAAGGCCATTTGTTTTTCTCAGCTAAAACCGCGTCCCGCAACTTCATCGCATCATCAATTTTCTTCATGTTCGCCAACAATGTCTCATCGTTGAATATTTGAGTACTTGACTGAGTCATTACACACACCAATTGTGTTGCAACGTCACTTGTGCTACCACCGGAGCTTGATTCACCACCACCTAACATTGACTTAAATAACCCATATGCAGCTTGAATAGCGGGATGACTCGTATATTCTTTTGGCGTCTCTTTCACCATGTCAATGACTTTAGTTACAACACCCGCCATTTCCACAAACACATCTACAAACTTTCCAAGAAATTCCTGTGCATACCAAAGGAAAAAAAGTATATCAATCAAAAAAAATTGCAGCAAAATATGGTGAATATTGTAATACCCGAAAAATTTTTATCTTCCGTTTAATATCGATCAAACCGGATTCTGATCCGCCAACCTTAAGTTTTAAAAATAAAAGAAAACGATATTAAATTCTATCATTTTATGTGACTTTGATTCTCATAAGATGATAACTTAATTAATTCCGTAAATAATACCGTAATTAATTTCCGTACTTTTAACGGTTCCGGGCAAATAACGAGTATTCTTTCGGCCCTTTTGGGTTAATTAAAAGAACAGGCCCAACAGCTGGCCCATTAAACCCTCCGCCGGCCCAAAGTCACCCTTACCCTAATCTCCTCACAAATTAAAATTTAACCTAATCTAATTAAACCTAACCCACAACTAATCATCCACGTACATCTCTTCTGCCTCTATTCGCAAACGTTCCCATAGCCGCAGGGAGGTTGCAGTGCCGGAACTGACTAGGAGACATCCGAAGTTCGACCCTGCCAACTCGATCGACACTGCACCGCCAACGAAGCCGACCCTGCCAACCCGATCGACGCCGCACCGCCAACGCCGTCGGAATCCTGCGATAGGTAACGTGACCGAAGGACCGGTTTACACTCCTCTTCTCGCAGCCTTCTTGTCGATCGAGTCCCGGACAAATAAACTCATCCAACCGCCTGGATTCCTCTTCGCGACTCAGGCAACGTCGCATCAGTCGGGCTCCCTTCCACCAACCGGAGTACCACAACTTTCTCTCGTCTTCGACTCGCCATCGCAGAAGGCCGTGTGAGGGTTCCATTTGAGGGAGTCTCGATCGAACCAAGCTGTTGCTTCCTCCCTTGCAAAGGCGTGACGAGGTGCAGGACTGGTCTGCTTCCGTTTCAATCGACATACTCCATTGCTGCTGGTGAGTGTCTCCTAGTGCAGTATATATATATGTAGGTATATGGATCTACTAGTCCTAGTGCAGTATATATATATGTAGGTATATGGATCTACTAGTGTTAGTGCAGTATATATATATATATGTAGGTATATGGATCTACTAGTGTTAGTGCAGTATATATATATCTATGTAGGTATATGCATATAAATACGTAAACATAAACATGGCCTAAATAGAATATGTGTTGATGAGGGATATATATATAAAAGTATGTATGTGTACATGACAGTACAGAGTATATGTATAAGTTATATAGATGTAGGAATGGGAGATATGAGTACATATATACATGTAGCAGTGCAAGGCACCTTCATACGTATAACGAGATATATGAGGTGGAGAATATAAACATATATTTATATAAGTGTAGTGTATATACATAAATATATATATATATATATATATATATATATATATATATATATATATATGTGGGTAAAGGTTAAAGTATAGATAGTTAGGCCGATTGGAGTGGGTGGACGAGTTATGAAGTTGTGGTGGTTCCTAGAAATGGTCAAATGTCATTGTTGATAACGAGTCCCACGGGCTAAAATATTCTAAGGACTCGTTATGCTAACTTAACCTAAACTCATTAGATCCTCGGTCTCTTACCTGGAATAATCGGGAGGTCTTTTATCGAAACTTGGGAAGAGAGTGTTGTTGTTCTCTTGGACGAGTATATTTGAGTTTTGACCTTAGACTTAGTAGCCTAAGTATAAAGGTCGGACCTTAACAACCCTACTGAATTTCTAAAACTCTGTGAATCCTATAACCTCTAATTAGACTGTCCTTGAGAATCAGATTATGGAAATAAGTTCTAAAAGAAAATATGGGAATTTAATGATAGAATTTTCGGGAATTTTTGAGACTAGGGGAAAAATAGTCTTTTTCCCTTAAGAGAGCCGTTTTCCGTAATCTTTCTTCATGAGAGTGTATATATTAGAAGTCTTTAGCTTCTAAGAGTTTAGAGATGTGATTTTGATCCACATGCCTTGTTTGACAGGCGTTTGAGTACCACGAGTACAGACCGAGTTGAGATTTGAGAGAGTGAATTTGATTGAGGTAAGTCCTTGCGACTTACTTAGCTGGTTTCTGGATATTAGTTAGGTGATGATGGTTGTGTGTGTACAATGTGTGTTATAATAAATAACAACTTGTTAGGACGACCGTGGTTATTATGTTTTAAGGCCCAAGTGTATGTATAACGGTCCGTGACATCACTGCCAGCTCTGCCAGGAGACTGGGAGGTTCTCTATACCCAGACCATACAGGTACACGGTGAGATGCATCGGATCCACTCCTGATGGGTACACGGGTGCGGAGGCGAGGTTTGGGAATCCCTCGTGTCACAAAATAAGTATCATTAGAGTGAATGACTTAAATAAAGATAATAATTGGATTGTTTGAAAGCATGATGAGTGTTTATTATTTTATGTGTGTGTGTGCTATTATTATTCTCCTAATGTTTAGATAACTAGCTAATGGTTGTTTTGTTGTGTTTTTAGATTTACTGCAGGTTAGAACAGCAGCTGAGTGATCCGAAAGTAGTAGTCAGCCGGGTCTCCGTACTCGTTAGAGTGGGGGTTTGGGTTGTTGCTTTGTTGTCTTTCCCTTTTGTAAGACAGTTAGTCTTTTCCGTTGTTTAAGTACGATAGGCTGTTAGACTTTGTGGCATTCATCCTTTTACAAATACATTTTATAAATTTCGGTTTTCTTATTTGTGTCTTGTTGCAAGATCCTAGTAATATTGTTGTCAAACTGAGGTCGGGACCCATTGTGAGGTCCTAACCAGTAATATCCCGGGTTCCGAAAATCCGGGGTGTTACAACATGGTATCAGAGCTCTAGGTTGGCAACAATGACACTTGAGATCTTCTGAAAGACCGAATAAGTACTTGAGCAGAACCCGAAAAGGGATCTGAGTTTTAAAAAAGAATTTTAGTTTTCAAATGCATGCATAGTCTGGTTGGGAATAGAAAGTACGGCAGACCACCACTACTACCGCAGATCTCAGTATGCTTAGTATGGACTTTAGGTTGTTACTTTCTTTGGACTTATTAGCTTGATTATAAAGATATGTAGTATAGATAAATATATGTCAAAGATTAGTAGAAATTATAGTTATGTTATGTCCTTAACAGAGATAACATAATGAGTTTCTCACCCCTTTGACACATCTAAGTAGATTTTTAAGGGTGTCAACGTGAGGATTAATATGCACCTCTTATGTGCATTAGGGTAGAAAAATGACGGGCAAATCCTTCGAGCTTGTTGAGGAGCGTCGAGACGGAAAAAGTGAAGACTAAAAGACAACACCAACGACGATGACAAGAAGGGAACCCTGAGTCAACTCAATAAGAGCAAATGAAGAAGATACATGAGTGTGGTTCCGGAAAAGCGTTTGATGACCGACAAATGTAAAAATTGGAAGAGACAACCCATAGGTTCTTTCAAGTGTGGTGTAAAGCAACATTACAAACAAAGCGGATACCTTCATAAACACACATGAGCATGAAAGTCAAGGTGAAAAATACTAGCGATCTAGACAAGAAGCATTGTATCTAAGCTTACTGACGGACCAGAAGGTGAAAGTTTGAGGTTAGAAGCAGAGCGGAAGATGATCACTCTCGACAAGCTACTTGTCACCACAATCAAGATGAGAAACCGAGACAAACATAAGCGTAGGAGTCAAGATGAGATACATTGTCCATTCCGATACAAAGAATTAAAGAGCCGAAAAAGGAAAGTTTACAGGTTGCTAGAAAGGGGGAGGCAGATTTCACCAACATGGAAGTGGTGTAACCTCCTAGAACACACAAGAATTACAACAAGGATTGGGATACAACAAAGACCGGATTTCTATAAAGGCAGAAGTACAAGCAGCACCCCAAGGGAGGAGGGTGTAAGAGAATGATCTTGGTGAAAAAGAGGGCCTCTAATAATTTATCACTCACGAAGGGATTTAAGCTAATAACACTAGCGGGTCATAACAGAGAACCGCCGGTGGACAATAACTCGGGAAAAAAGAATCATGGAGAAATGCCTACAAGTTATCGTAGAAGAATTTATAAGCCGTTGTCGGAAGAGGAAAATACAACTAGACTCGTAAGAGTATAGTGCTCTTATAGGAGTGTAATTTGTAGAAGGAGCTAAAGGAAAATAAATGGAAGAGATATATTTTTACCTTGTATATCACACCTCAAAAGAGATAGAAGAAAAGTAAGTATACGATCTTATAGAAGGTCAACTACAGACTAATTGGTAACAATAGAGAATTTACACGTGCTGGCTAACTAGTGATGGTTGGTTGACAGATAAGAAGAATAATCACAAGGTTATAAAGGAAATTTACCGACATCTGGTGAATATCTTCTAGAGATCAACGACGACAACGGTGAAGTTAAATCAATACAAGTACTAGTAGCCTTGATGGTAACATTGAATGAGTTCAATCTGATAACTCTAATAAAGAAATTAAAGAGAAGATCTTGATGGTCGGTAATGACCATTGATGATAGAAATGGTGTAAAGGGAATTGTTGTGAGTAGTTACTTATTACTGACTAAGGAAAGATACATATCAAAGTTAGCATGAAGGGATCCATGTAAGAAGAACTAGACGAGTAAGAAGAAACAGATGATTGTGAACATGTTCTATGTCTTAGCATTCCACACAAGTAGGACTGATAGTGCTCCTCCGAGAAAAGGTGGGGTCAAACTGTCGAGATTGACAGAGGAAACCCTTGTGATTAAAGAAATGATATAGAATAATTGGAATTACAGAGGAGGCACAAACATAGAGAGTATGATTTAAAGCATTGGTGAAACGTGTGGTCGAGTTGTGAGGTGATTGCAGATGGAATCTACATGTTGGCTAGAACAGACATGAGAAGGAGTAAAGTTGAGTGACTAAAGATTGTTATATGGATCCGGCATTTCTCCAATAAGATGATTACCGAAAAGTGTAGATATACAAGTTTAATGAGAGATGGAGGTACTCCAATGAGAATTCAAGCTGGGCTGATAACATAAGAGTTGATGAAAGTAATAAGACCAACCAACGCGGTTCGTAAAGCGAGTACGAGGAAACTCAAAGGGGTAACTATCCTACTGGATGGTAAAGATTTAAAGAAGGTAAAGCGACACGAGCATAAGGACAACATAATAAATACGAGTCAAGAACTTTGATTTTTGAGAAAATCATATACAACTGAGGTTTCTTATGCAAATGGTACCGAAAGGTGTTTAATAAAAGTCATACATATCGGACCGATAACGCTAGGATGGATAAAGTGTAAACCAAAGAATAACTTAACCAGTAAGAAGAAAAGTCATGTATCAAAAGGCGGGTCTGGCTAAATTGGAATAAAGTGTTGAGATGAGGATGCCTTTGTAGGATCTATGCAAGAGTACAACGTAACTGAGGTTCCAACATGAAATGGGCAGTAATGATCAACTGAAAGTTGAGACCGATTCAGGGGAGGAAATTGTTATAAGACGAGTCACCTAGTAGAAGAGTTCACAAGACAAGCTTGAGAGACCAAAAGAGATAAAATGTCGACCCGGATATGAGGGTCTAAGGTGCATGGAAGGGATACCTACAATGGAGTGTAGAAGCAAAATGTAGACTTTACAAGTGTGGAGAGGTTTTGACCTCCTCAAAGATATAGGAGTTTGAAAGAAATCTCAATGCCGATATCAAAGAGTTGAAGCCCTGTAGCGGAAACAACAGAGTATCATGAAGGCAATATTGCCGGTAACACCAGCGAAGGAATGTATATATGAGAACGGCCTTGGTGGACTCGAAAGTCCAAGGTAACCCCAATTATTACGGGACCTAAGTCATCAACACCGACGGTCCATGCTAGGGGAACTGCAAAGGCATGATAACTAAAGTCATCAGAACTACAAAGACACTTACCAACTATCGTTGAAGACTTGGAATAACTATTTATGTCAAGATGAATGACCCAGTTGGGCTCGAGAAGTAGAGTTAGCCTAAGGAAAAAAAAAGTGTGGAAGATAAAACGAATTAGCAAAGTATGAAAGGATTAATCGAGCAAATGATGCTCACCAAGAATTTAACGCCAGTATAGTTATAAGAAGAGTAAGTCCGGGATATTGAGATAAGTCAATTATAGACTGACCGTCGTCAACTGAGGACGTGTAAGTGTTGGTTGGTATTGACGAGTAGGTACCGTTAAGAAGAGACATTAGTGACTGGGGATTTAAGAGGTAACTTTACCGATGTCTTGGAGAATTCCCCAAGTAGGCAACGACAACCTTCTAGGATGATCTAAGGATATGGAGAGAATCGGATTAGAGGTTGCTTACTGGTTGGTCAAGAACATACTACGGTTGAGTAAGAGAGTAAGGGTCTGTTTGAAGGGGATTTTGCTAGTATTAGAAGGAAAGTATAGGTGGGAGTGGGGAAAATCATGTTGACCTTCAGAAAGACGCCACTGTGACTAATGGGTGTTACAACAGAAGCGTGGTAGGCCCATAAACCACAGATGAAGAAAATCGGTGTTAGGTTAACTATGATTTCAAGTTAAGGAATTGAAGATCTATATGAAAAGGTCCACTTGGGTGTGTGATTTGTTTTGTGTTATATAAATTTGAAAGCTTGACAAGATTTAGGTGAAAACCCATTAATTAAAGAACGATCCGGTTAGGTCGCATTGAGGAAACCGGGCCAAGCGGTTTCTATTACAAAGAGCATTAGACAATTTAGTAAAGTGCCGACGGAAGTTTAAGATCATTACTTCAGAATCAATAGTCGGGAAATTTTTTTTTTTGGGACAGTCGAAGTAAAAGTTTTGGTTTGGTAGAGTCATCAAAAGAGCTGGAAGTAAGTTTAGGAAACCAAACCGTTGAGAGAGTATCTACCAAATTTGAGACACGTAATCAGCTATGAAGATTAGAAAATTTAGCCGGTTCATGCTTTTATAGAGTTCCAGTGGTCTAGACGAGGACTCAATGAGGCTAATTAGGAAACGGAGGAGAGCATTAAAAATGGTTATCCTGGGTAACTTGCGGAGTTAGCCGCTACTTCTGTACCGACGAGTTAGTACTCGGTTGTTGTGTTGTTTGACTTTTCATGTTCTTACCTTGGAGTGAGAGGTTATGTTTTATGTAATGTGTGTCCGAGTATGATGATTGAGTAGTTGCATGCTAGAAAACGGAAATTTTATGAAACTAAGAATTACAAAGAAAGTCGAATGATTAGTTACATTATTCTAAGTTTCGGGACGAAACTTGTTTTAAGGGGGCACTGATGTAATACTCGAAAAATTTTTATCTTCCGTTTAATACCGATCAAACCGGATTCCGATCCGCCAACCTTAAGTTTTAAAAATAAAAGAAAACGATATTAAATTCTATCATTTTATGTGACTTTGATTCTCATAAGATGATAACTTAATTAATTCCGTAAATAATACCGTAATTAATTTCCGTACTTTTTAACGGTTCCGGGCAAATAACGAGTATTTTTTCGGCCCTTTTGGGTTAATTAAAAGAACAGGCCCAGCAGCTGGCCCATTAAACCCTCCGCCGGCCCAAAGTTACCCTTACCCTAATCTCCTCACAAATTAAAATTTAACCTAATCTAATTAAACCTAACCCACAACTAATCATCCACGTACATCTCTTCTGCCTCTATTCGCAAACGTTCCCATAGCTGCAGGGAGGTTGCAGTGCCGGAACTGACTAGGAGACATCCGAAGTTCGACCCTGCCAACTCGATCGACACTGCACCGCCAACGAAGCCGACCCTGCCAACCCGATCGACGCCGCACCGCCAACGCCGTCGGAATCCTGCGATAGGTAACGTGACCGAAGGACCGGTTTACACTCCTCTTCTTGCAGCCTTCTTGTCGATCGAGTCCCGGACAAATAAACTCATCCAACCGCCTGGATTCCTCTTCGCGACTCAGGCAACGTCGCATCAGTCGGGCTCCCTTCCACCAACCAGAGTACCACAACCTTCTCTCGTCTTCGACTCGCCATCGCAGAAGGCCGTGTGAGGGTTCCATTTGAGGGAGTCTCGATCGAACCAAGCTGTTGCTTCCTCCCTTGCAAAGGCGTGACGAGGTGCAGGACGGGTCTGCTTCCGTTTCAATCGACATACTCCATTGCTGCTGGTGAGTGTCTCCTAGTGCAGTATATATATATGTAGGTATATGGATCTACTAGTCCTAGTGCAATATATATATATGTAGGCATATGGATCTACTAGTGTTAGTGCAGTATATATATATATATGTAGGTATATGGATCTACTAGTGTTAGTGCAGTATATATATCTATGTAGGTATATGCATATAAATACGTAAACATAAACATGGCCTAAATAAAATATGTGTTGATGAGGGATATATATATATATATATATATATATATATATATATATATATATATATATATATATATATATATATAAAAGTATGTATGTGTACATGACAGTACAGAGTATATGTATAAGTTATATAGATGTAGGAATGGGAGATATGAGTACATATATACATGTAGCAGTGCAAGGCACCTTCATACGTATAACGAGATATATGAGGTGGAGAATATAAACATATATTTATATAAGTGTAGTGTATATACATAAATATATATATACATAAATATATATATATATATATATATATATATATATATAAATCGAAACCGAAACCGAAACCGAATATATATATATATATATATATATATATGTGGGTAAAGGTTAAAGTATAGATAGTTAGGCCGATTGTAGTGGGTGGACGAGTTATGAAGTTGTGGTGGTTCCTAGAAATGGTCAAATGTCAATTTTGATAACGAGTCCCACGGGCTGAAATATTCTAAGGACTCGTTATGCTAACTTAACCTAAACTCGTTAGATCCTCGGCTCTTACTTGAAATAATCGGGAGGTCTTTTATCGAAACTTGGGAAGAGAGTGTTGTTGTTCTCTTGGACGAGTATATTTGAGTTTTGACCTTAGACTTAGTAGCCTAAGTATAAAGGTCGGACCTTAACAACCCTACTGAATTTCTAAAACTCTGTGAATCCTATAACCTCTAATTAGACTGTCCTTGAGAATCAGATTATGGAAATAAGTTCTAAAAGAAAATATGGGAATTTAATGATAGACTTTTCGGGAATTTTTGAGACTAGGGGAAAAATAGTCTTTTTCCCTTAAGAGAGCCGTTTTCCGTAATCTTTTTTCATGAGAGTGTATATATTAGAAGTCTTTAGCTTCTAAGAGTTTAGAGATGTGATTTTGATCCACATGCCTTGTTTGACAGGCGTTTGAGTACCACGAGTACAGACCGAGTTGAGATTTGAGAGAGTGGAATTTGATTGAGGTAAGTCCTTGCGACTTACTTAGCTGGTTTTTGGATATTAGTTAGGTGATGATGGTTGTGTGTGTACAATGTGTGTTATAATAAATAACAACTTGTTAGGACGACCGTGGTTATTATGTTTTAAGGCCCAAGTGTATGTATAACGGGCCGTGACATCACTGCCCAGCTCTGCCAGGAGACTGGGAGGTTCTCTATACCTAGACCATACAGGTACACGGTGAGATGCATCGGATCCACTCCTGATGGGTACACGGGGGCGGAGGCGAGGTTTGGGAATCCCTCGTGTCACAAAATAAGTATCATTAGAGTGAATGACTTAAATGAAGATAATAATTGGATTGTTTGAAAGCATGATGAGTGTTTATTATTTTATGTGTGTGTGTTCTATTATTATTCTCCTAATGTTTAGATAACTAGCTAATGGTTGTTTTGTTGTGTTTTTAGATTTACTGCAGGTTAGAACAGCAGTTGAGTGATCCGAAAGTAGTAGTCAGCCGGGTCTCCGTACTCGTTAGAGTGGGGGTTTGGGTTGTTGCTTTGTTGTCTTTCCCTTTTGTAAGACAGTTAGTCTTTTCCGTTGTTTAAGTACGATAGGCTGTTAGACTTTGTGGCATTCATCCTTTTACAAATACATTTTATAAATTTCGGTTTTCTTATTTGTGTCTTGTTGCAAGATCCTAGTAATATTGTTGTCAAACTGAGGTCGGGACCCATTGTGAGGTCCTAACCAGTAATATCCCGGGTTCCGAGAATCCGGGGTGTTACAAATATGGAAACAAGCAGAATATATTCGTCATCAATATAATAAAGTATTCAACAAAATACCTCAACAAATTCATTTTCTTTCATTGAATTCACTCTATCACCATTTGTTGGTATGTCACTACTACCAGTGGGACCACATTGTTTACCAATATGTGTTTGTAAGATCTCAACTGTTGTAATGGGTGGATCTACACGACCTTTGCCAAAAGAAGCATTGTTCTTGTCTATCTTCTCCCTTTCGTATATCAAGTCATTTGTCCAGAATTTGAAAACATGGACTCCCCTTTCCACAAGTCTGTTGTTCGCGTTAACAACCCGATCAATATACACAAGCTGCAAATACAAATTCAAAAACATTTATATATTATATACGTTAACTTTACACAAATAAAGTAAAATAAAACATTGAAATACTCACAATGAGTGTAATAACCGAAAATTTTAAAATCCGTTAACCTTGATTTTAAACGAATTCCGATATGTCAATCTTAAATAAATAAATAAATTAAAACGAGTTTTAGGTTCTATCACTTTATGTGACCTTAATTGACATAAAATGATGAGACTATGTGTTTGAAAATAATTTTTACGTACGTTAAAATTTAATAATAATTTAAACAATACGGAATATAATTTCGTATTATATAAATTCCCGCACATAAACGGAAAATCCGGGGCGAGTAACGAGTTTCGGATCCGTGTTATAATGCGAGGGCAGGCCGGATGTGGCCCACTACTAGGCCCACCTACTAAGCCCAGCAGCCCATTTCCTAAGCTAACCCTAAACCCTAATCCTGCTGCTAAACACGCTTAACCTAATCCTCTATTCTCCTACTTGCCGCTTCCTGCTACTCCGTCTCTCTCTCTGTACAAAGGACAGCCGCAACAACGTACCACACCGAAGCCGCCACCGTGCCACTGCGCCGCCTCCGTCGACCGCCCAGACGACGCCGCCACCACGCCTCGTCCGCCTTCCCTGTCCGCCGGCGACATCAGCCCTAGCAGCGTCTTCCTCGCTTGGCTGTCACTGTGACGACGCCTCCCTCGCCTTGATGCCGCCGCCTCGAGCTAGTAGCAATAACGACGGGATTGTTCCGCCATGCCGTCAACCGCCAGTGCCGCCGAGCTTCCCTCCGCCGCTGCAGTGGGTGAGACCGCCTCCCTTCTCCCTCCTTTCTTTCCGCCTTCCTTCTCTCGACTCTTGAATCGCTACACTGCAGCCTCTCTTCGGCCTGCAGCAGCTCCGCACCGTCGTTTCCGACCACCAGTGAGGATGCCGGACTGCAGCCGGTAAGAGCCTCCTCCGGTCCTTCTTCCTCCTGTCCTGCGAATATAACTGTGAATGAAATATGTATAAAATCAAGTTTTAATACATGTATATATGTGAGTTAGAATACGTATATATTAGAGAGTGTATACGTATATATATTTGAGTTGGAAAACATAGATAAATTTAATTTGAATACATATATAAACCATAGATTGGAGGTGATACGGGTATGCAATACGGTAGGTTAGTAAGAGCAGGTGTGAGCTTATATGAGAGTTGTGTATGCCGAGTATATACATATACGTATATATATATATATATATATATATATATATATATATATATATATATATATATATATATATAATATGAAATAAAAGTGTACACATAAGTGTTTTAAAGTCTATTCATGTTTATAGAAGCTTGGAATTTAATGGATATATAATCTTTATATAAGAGTATATTTATAAGCATAAATATAGAATATATAAAAATGTGAGTATATATATATATAAGTACGAGTTGGGATTTATGAAATTATGTAAAAGAGATATAAATATGTATATAAATAAGTTGGGATTTCAGGATTTGTATATATAAAGAAACATAAGAATATATATATACTCATGACGTAAGTGTACCTAAATCCGTACAAGATGGGAAATAAAATATGTAGATATATATATGAGTACCGAATAATTACACAATTAAATAAGTGAGTTGAGGAGAAAAGTTAAAGTATATAATACGGATAATATATGTAATAGATGGTAACCGGGAAGGAGGAAGAGTGTTATTCTTTTCGAGTGGATTCAAGTTTGAACTGGTGACCTATAAGTAGCTAACCGAGAGACACAAAGTATGGAAACAAGTTTTAAAAGGAATAAGAAAGTTTAAGAATAAATTTGAGAAGCCTTCGGCTGAGGGTAAAATGGTCTTTTACCGTAAGAACTTGTTCCGTAATTCCTTAGCATGAGGTTGGACATCTGGATGTGATTTTGATGCACATGCCTTATTTGACAGGCGTTTGAGTTACCACGAGTACGGACTGTTTGAGACGTGTTAGAGTGTATTTTGACTCAGGTAAGTCTTTGCGACTTACTTAGCCACTTTCTGGATATTAGTTGAGTGATAGTAGTTGTGTGTGCTTTTTGCGTGTTTAATAATAATAACTTGCTAGGACGACTGTTATTATTATGTTTAAGGCCCAAGTTATGTATAACGGGCTGTGACATCACTGCCCAGCTCTGACAGGAGACTGGGAGGTTCTCTATACCCAGACCAGGCAGGTACAAGGTGAGATGCATCGGATCCATTCCTGATGGTTACACGGGGGCGGAGGCGAGGTTTGGGAATCCCTCGTGTCACAAAATAAGTATCACTAGAGTGAAAGAGTAATTTAAATCAAGATAATAAAACGGACTTGTTTGAAAGCATGATGAGTGTTTATATTTTTATGTGTGTGTTTGTGCTGCTATTATTCTGCTAATATTTAGATAACTAGCTAACGGTTCTTCTTGTTGTTGTTTTAGACTTACTGCAGGTTAGATCAGCAGTTGAGTGATCCGGAAGTAGTGGTCAGCCGGGTCTCCGTACTCCTTAGAGCGGGGGTTGGGGGTTGTTTTTGTCTTTCCTTTCTTTTGGTTAAGACAGTTGTTCTTTTCTTTTGTTTAAGTACTTTAGGCTGCTAGACAGTGTTGCATTCATTACCCTAAAAATATTATTTTTATGAATTTCGGTTTCTTTATTTGTGTCTTGTTGCAAGATCCTAGTAATGTTGTTGTCAAACTGAGGTCGGGACCCATTGTGAGGTCCTAACCAGTAATACTCCGAGTTCTGAGAATTTGGGGTGTTACAATGAGTAACAAGACTGGGCCTCTAAAACTTCCTTTTTCATTCAACCTGTAGTCTCTCTTCGATTCAACAAGGTTACGAATAATGTATTCGCACCAATCTAATTGTTTGATTTCATCCACACTACACAAGTGCTTCACAATGCCCTTGTTAATTTCACCACACTGGTGGCTGCGAACTAGAGTCGTGTAGAATAACACCACGAAATTCTAAATAAACTTGAAGCCTCCATCACTACACAATCTTATTTTTTCATTCAACTCCTCAAACCTGAGCTTTAGCGAGTTGTTACGAAACTGAGACTTCCATGCCTTTACGACCTCACTAGTTTCCTCAAGGCCAGTAGTACTAATCCGTTTGCCTCCCAGAGGAAGTCCAAAACATATATGAACATCAATCTCAGTAATGTAAATGCTACGCTCTCCTGGCAATTCCAAACTACAATTATTCTCGTCAAAATTGTCAACCAACCACTTCCCCAAGGTGAGTGGTTGCTTCGACAACCCCAACTCCAACAAGCTACCTAAGCGAATACCTTTCACAGCCTCTACTTGCGCTTCATTCAAGCTTTTCAAACAATTGACTAAGGTCTTGGGTGATCCCCTAGTATCCAACTTTGAGAACTTGCCCACAACATTAGCCGTTCTTCTTTTTCTTCCACGTGTAGGCTTCTCATCATCACTTTTTGTATTAAGAACAAAAATTTCAGACTTATGAATAGAGCAAAATAAAGGAAATAGATACTGAATAAAAAATCATGCAATATCGAATATATATATTATAAATCATCGAATATCAACTCATTAACAAAAGATGAACAAATCAATTTTTTCATAATATCACAAGAAGAACAAAACTAGATGTTATGAATTAAACAAGAAGTAAACCTGAAAAAAAACAAATTAAACTGTATAAATGTTACCGGATTCCAAACGGGTGTGTCTTGTAGGAACAGGATCTATGAAGTCATCATCGCTATTAGCCGAAATTGCTGGTTTATCATGTTTTCTTTTTGTTCTTGAATTCCTTACAATGTTAGCATCTTCTAAATCGTCTGAAGATTCTTGCATTGAAACAATCTTCCTTTTCCCACTTCTAATTTGTTGTTTCTTGTCTGAAACCATCTTGTTTTCTAAACACAACAATCAAACAACGACGAATATAATACATCAAATCATGAATATATAATGCGCATAGCAAATGCATCAATCAAAAAGGCATGGAGAACAATAGAAACCCAAATTTGTGTAAGAATCGACGAAGAACAGAATGTTATGATGCAGTACGACGAATATAGTATCTTAATACACTGAATACGGTCACCAAACAGGATAATATGATGTAGAACACCTCATAACTTCTTAGCCCACAAAAACCCCTAAATTGAAAAATCGAAAAAACTAGGGCATTCAAGAATGTTCATTACCTCTACTGAAGACGATGAAAGGAGAATAAAGAACGCCGAATACAGTCAATGTAACAACAGAATATGGCAAACAACCAGTATATTTAGTTCTACAACTCCGAATACAGTCGACCACAAAACCGAATATGAAATCGATCTCCAACCACTTGGCCGGCGACTTCAATGGCTCCGAATTTTTGAATGCAGCAGTTGAAGAAGAAGATAGTCGCAAGAAAATTAGGGATTTCGTTAGTTCTAACCATGAAAAAACCTTAAATTGAAGAATCGAAAAAAAAGAGTGTTCTTGATGAATACCTCGAGTCAAGACGTAGAAAGTCGAACACGGTTGCTTGTGTAGATGAATGGGGAAGAAAGGCGAACCCAGAAAGCTCCTGCAACTATCGGCACCAAAGAAACGATTTAGTTGAAGAACACGGGATTGTGTTCTGGAGGAATAAGCGAGATACGAAAATAACCGAATATTTAGTGGTTTTATTAAAGGAAAATTTTAAAATTGAGGGAAGTTATGGAGAGTAGGGTATCACACGCGCCTGCACCTTCCCTAAACTTGTTTAGCATTTATATATATTTTTTTTGTTAATTAAGAAACTGCTTAATCTCAGCCGTCCATTATATTGATCCAACGAATATAATTCGTTCTCATTGAACACTATAAGAGTTGTTTACATGGGAGCCAAACTCTATATATATATATATATATAGATTTTAGTTCAAGTGAGGAGAGAGCTTGTAGATAGGAATTAGGAGGGTTGTAAGCCATTGGATGAATTTAAATCAAGGGATCTCACACGCTCATCATTAATGACATTTTTGTAAATTGACTTAAAATCTGGAAAAATACCTTTACGTTCAAAATAGTCATCGGTGTTCATACTTTTATATGTCATTGTTCATGTTTTTATACATCGGTGTTCATAGTATTTTTATTCATCAAAGTGTCATGTCCATTTATTTTTTTGTGTTCATTTATAATGCACACAGAAGTTCATTTACAGTATATAACCACAAAAAATAAAAAAACTCATCACAAAACGTTAAAAGATGATCATAATATGTTATGTATGTGTCAAAGTTATAGATAAGTCATTGATGTTCATACTTTTATACGTCATTGTTCATGTTTTTATTCGTCAGTGTTCATACTTTTTATGTCATTGTTCCTATGAATATTATAAAGTATTTTTTTATAAGGCATTTTGCCGAACAGTTTGCGTGCACACTAAAAGGAGCATATAGATTATTCAATTGGAGCTATTAGACCAACTCAACATATGTATATACATGTATTTTCTCAATCAAACTTATCAAACACAAAATGATTCAAACAAATTTGATTTCGAACACAAACATCAATCATAATGAAACCTAAACCTTAAGAATGAAAATCTAAATAGTGAGTAGAAATTCGAAGAAACAAAACCTGAATCGTCTTGTATTATCTTTGATTTCACAATTTTTTATGTGATCGATCTCTGAATATTATAAACATGATTTTAAAGAAAAGTACAGTTTTTAAAAAAAATGAACATCATATTATAAGCACCATAACTGTAAAAAAAAGAATATATACTTGTAAAAAAATGAGCATCATATTTTATAAACACGATTTGAAAGAATAGTATAATTTAAAAAAAATCCAAAAAAATGTATTAAAAAAATACAAAAATGAACAATTAATGTTAAAAAATGAAAAGTTAGTGTTGGGAAAAAATGAACATTTATTGATAAAATATGAACAATGACTCTTTTAAAAATGAACACATACTTATAAAAATATGAACACCAATTTTTATTTACAAAAAGAAAATCTGGAAAGGAAAAAAAAAAGGGTGACGTGGCATGTCACATGTCACCACCCCGGCTCTCCTCATTCCTATCTGCAAGGGTCCTCCTCACCGGAACTGGACCCTATATATATATATATATATACCCTCACAATAAAATTGCAAAGACGATTCCTACAATAAAATTACAAAGACGATCGAATCGGAGCTACTTATAAATCTTTTTAAAAAAAATTGGCATTCAAAATTCAATCTCTCATCCATGGAGGTTGTATAAGATCTACAATTAAACAATCAATACAAATTACTTGAGCAGATTAAGTGTTTGGAATCATTAATTGCAGCAAATCAATATGTTTTGAGTCTCCTTTCAAGGATTGACAGAAAACCAATTATAAGAACCACTAATTGCAGCAAATCAGTACAAATACAATATGTTTTGAATCTCCTTTCACGGCTCTACAATCAAAACTCAAACTTTCAATTTTGATGTATTCAAGTTCAAATACAATATGTTTTGAATCTTCTTTCACACTTTCATGGATTCATGTTCGCTCCAAACGGTGTGTGCAAGCTTTAAATTTATAACCCTAGACGTAAGCTTAAAACAAGGATGCGAACCCGCAGTGTACGGGTCAATCGTAGTAAAAAGCAAGGAATTACAGGGGTCGATCACAGGGACTTAGTGAAACAAAGTCCAATCACGGTATGCTTATGTGTAAATACTAACCACAAAGGCAATTAAAACAATCAAAGATGAATAAGAAGTCAATAAAGCAAACATGCAATTCTAGGGATTTAAGCATCTAGTTGTGGTTCCAACTCAAGATCTAAAGATAAGCGGACAAAGCTGAGGTTTTTGCAAGGGGAAGGTGTTACTAAAGTGGAATAGATCACCGGGTAAGTCTCACTACTCACTAATCCTAAACCATAACTCCTATTACCGGGTAAGTCTCAAGAAATCAAGATAAAGAACTATATCCTCAAACTAACACACCATTTAAGGGAATAGAATCAACCTTTACCGGGTAAGTCTCAGGCTAACTCACAAAGATGGGATGGAAGCACACTCAAACCCCAATAAAGGATAAACCTTTATTACCTACACTTATGATCGTTGGTACACAAACTAAGGAATTACCGGGTAAGTCTCATCCTAAGCTTGCATTGAACCAGGAAAGGTGTAATAAGGATAGGATTTGGCAAACTCTAACACTTAACTCTCAGTTTCGGATCAGATAAGTCACCTCGGTCAGCCAAATTCCACCCCGGCCGAGATGTTCATCGACTGAGCGAGATGCTTAGGGTTAAGGTTAAAGACTCGGACTTTCAGGGTCCTACTGTGATTAAGATCATTCTATCATTGTTTTTCCCATAACCTTCAGCCAATCACCCTAGAATCACACAAGGAAATTAGCCACTCATCATCATGAAAGTATTAATCAAATATATGGGAAGAAGGTGAATATTTGAACAAGAAGAATTTAATGAAAGACTTCAATAACTGAATCAAATATCACAACAAAAGCGTTCCTTGGATATAAATCCAACAGGCAAGACAACAAGGAAGAGAATCTAAGGTAATCTTACAAGAAAACCTTCAAAAGCTATAAAAGCTACAATCTTCAATCTTCCTTCAACCTTCAAAAAGGTTCTTCAAATCTCCAACTGGAGTATGGTTGCAGCGATGTATGCTGGATCTCGCAGCCTTCAATGGTGTGTAACGTGCTAAGCGGGTCTCCAACTCTATGCCGGATCCTGGATTTGTGGAAATCCAACCCTTTTTATAGGAAAATAACCCTCCAAAGATAAGATATCTTAGAAAGATCTCTTCCCATAAAAATAGGTAAAATATAAGATCTAGTATACGGGTCATCCTTCCTCCTGCCAAGCCCAAAAATATAAGATCACTTTCCAAAGATAAAAGATCTCAGCCAAGAATAAAATATCCTCGCCGCGTCCTAGGTATTCGCCTCGGTCGAGTCGACTTCCCTGGATCACCTCGGTCGAGATGAATCTGTGGTCAACCGAGGTGAGTCATAACTGAATGTGAAATCTCTCAAAACTGGTCCAAAGTGAATCTCAAATCCATGGCTATGCTTCCTGGATGGTTCCTTATGTTCCTCAATGTAGCTCCAATGACTCCATAGCTCCTTTTGCTCCTTTTTGATGTAAAACGTGCCATTTTACCTACGATTACAATAAAACTAGGTGTAGACCTCGATTCCCGCAAAGGTAGATGAAATGGTAATATAATCACATAATATACATACAAACATGCAGATTATGAAAGATAAAACGTCTAAACAAACCCCAAAATATAGACTATAATTCATGCTATCAAAATACCCCATACTTAGCCCTTGCTTGTTCCCAAGCAAGTTCCGCATATAAAAGACAAGATAGAATGGATTATAAGTCAATAAAATCAATGGAAAGTCTTTCAAAAACATTTTTATGGTGTGCTATAATCATAGATCACTCTAAGAGAATACTTCATGGAATTTAAAATTAAAATATGATCAAAACATTTTATAAATATAGAAAAGCTGTTCATCTTTGCATAAAATCATAGAATGCATAATAAATCATAATTATCAAAATTAATCATGTATAATCTAGTTTAAACCACTAAGTCAATCAACAAACTCAAGGTCTCAAGGGCTTCCCAAAAGAAAGGTCAAGAAACGTGTAGGGTAGGGATGTATGTAAGGTAATGTGGTGCTAGAATCCGGGAAAAGGATGAACTTCACTTCACTTTGACTTGCAACATCTTCCACCAATAAGCTTTGCTTATTTCACACTTTTTCTTTCTTTTTACTTTTTGGGATGCATGGACAGAGGTGCAAAATAACCGAAGCCTAGGAAATCCGCAATCATCAATTTTTTGAGATGCATCAAACCCTTGATGCACATATCATGACCCGTTAGGAATATCGCTCAATCCAACTTTGGTAAGACACAAACACCCGGCTATGTGAATGGTGCCGAGTTACTCATCTTCATGATTGACTTCCCCAAACCTAAGATTACTTTCTCACTTCCAGCCAACTTCTCAACTTTACTTCACTTGCTTTGACCACTTCGCTTGCTTCCAAATTTCCGGATAGGTAAAGGGAGGCAGAATGTATATGAGGGGCTAAGCATGATCAAGAAGAAGAAGAGAGAATAATGAATTGCCTTGGTCTTTCCAGGAAGAAAGTGAGAGAACTCATAATGTGGTGTCCACCTTCAAATTCAACATAATTTAGATAAAAACAAAGTATTAAACATGCCAATAATTTCAAACAAAACATTTAGCAACTTAAACATATTATAAAACCTTTCAAACACATAAAGAATTTCAAATCAGTCAGTAAACAAGATCTTCACTGAGATCATATCCAGATAAGTAACACAAAGATCGTTTCGAAAACTCTCAGTTAACCCACCTCGGTCGAGGTGTTCTTAGGTCAACCGAGGTGAAGTACCTCGTTCGGCCAGAACTGCCCCAGTCGAGGTCCAAAAAATTTTTTTTAAAACCATTTTTTTTAGTTTCGACGTTTTTCTCAATCAAATAACCTGTAAGTATGCATGCAATCTCAGATAAACATATAGAAGCAAAAGTGAAGCATAAAATATCAATGTCCGATCGAGTGAAGTCATACATCAAATGTCAAATAATACATCACATAAACACCCCATACTTGGGACACACTGTCCCAGTGGGTCAAAATAAGTCTAAAGGATAAAAATACTCACCGGATAATAAGCTGAACTGCATAAAAATAATAAAGAAAATCCTGCAGCTCTCAGTAGTCATGATCCGTTGGTGGTGGTGGTGGCACGTACGGATATTGGGTCGGGTCGAACAAATACCCCATGACGTGCTCAAACTGAATCTGGGCCATCATGTGCTAGTAGTGCTGCCGCTCCTGCATCTCGCGGATATCCAGTGACAAAGCAGCATATGAATCAATAACCTGATCCGTCAGGTCGTCGATCCGACGATGAGCCTCTGGATCTCTATGACGGCGTGTCGTACGCCTAGCAGGTCTAGCAGGTGATGCAGCAGGTGCAGGCTCAGTGTCCTCATTATCCAGATCTATAACTGGTGCGCTCGGCCCTGCAGTATCTGTCCCTGTATCCATCGGGACTCCACCCTCTCTCTCATCAACTGTCTCCTCATCATTTGCCTCCTCCTCAACTGGGGCAGCTGCTGCCTCTCTGTAATCCTCCATCAGTGGAGCCCAAGTGGTCTGCCAATAGTGTGGGTCAAAAACAGAAAACTGGGCAGACCACCTGATCTCCTGTGGCGCAGTCAGCTCCCACGGCATAGCCACATACGGAGTATTCAGGCCTCGTGGAACCAGAATCCGTCGAGTGATCATCTCCTGCAGCCCAAGCGGCTTGGCAGCCGCCACCATCGTGCAAGCGCTGAGATCCATGTCCTGATAACTAGCTATCTGGATGACAAGCCCTCCGCAGCAGATGTCTCCCTTCGCTTTGGCCTTGATCCTGTGCAGATCCTCTACCAGCATCAAGCCAAAATCCGGGATACCCCTAGTAACCATGCAGTATAAACTGAAAAGCTCTCCCTGTCGGATCTTCTGGGGCGTCTCAGTACGCGCCAGAAGTGTCTCGCTGAATATCCGGTGGGCTAACCTAAAGGCTAAATGGAAGATGACCTTCTCCCTGTAATCTCCAGGGCGCCATCTGTCTGCGTGCTCAGTAATGTGGGTAATTTGTCCCCAAAACTCCCTAGCTACAGATCGGGAAGGGAAGTCAACAACAGTGTGCTCAGGAAAGCCAAAAATCTCTCTCCAGTACTCAAGTGGCACTAAGAAGTTCCGGTTCATCAACCGGTACTTCACAGATCTCTCTATGGGGAGGTAGGTGAAGGAGCTAACGAACTCTAAGGTGGGCTCCAAATAGGCTGGGGCTCGGATCTCAGTAAACTGATCCTGCCCTACTGTAGAAATCATCCTCCTAAGGTCTCCGTCTACCTGGAGGCAATCAAAAGCGGACACATCTAGGAAGCGTGGTGCAATCACTGGACGGCCAGAAATACGGTCGTAATCCACCTGGTGTCGCTCATGGATCACCGGGCGGTAAGGTCGGGAAGAAGAGGAAGAAGGGGAAGGTGAGGATCTATCTCTGAGGGCAAGGCGTCGGTCAGAACTCATTTTCAATTCAGTCACTGTCAGGTCACCTCGGTCAACTGACAACGCTCAAGAATCACCTCGGCCGAGGCACAGCTCGACTGGACCGAGGCGAAAAACTGGATTCTAATTCCTTCTGAAAATTCAGTTCTTTTCCCCCAAAATCACTACAACTGCTTCCTATGGGGTACTTAAGCCTTTTCTCAGCAAATGCAGGGGCAACCAAAGCCCAAATCGAAACGAAATCGGAGAGGTAGGGTTTCGGTTTTGTTTTACCTCGTTCGGCCGAATCGGTTCGATTTTCTTGCAGATCGATGATGCACTGGGATCCTCGAAGCCTTAATCGCAGTTTGGAAACAGAAATCGTCGAAAACGAGCAGAAATCGAAGGAGGCGAGGTGAAACTGTCACCGCGGTCGAGGAAGGGTGAGATGGAAGAGAGAGAAATCTTCGCCCCCTTTCATACCCTTTTCTGGAACTGCTGTCACCTCGATCGAGATGGTCTCGACTGGACCGAGGTGGTACGGACCGAGGTGGTTCTTCAGAAAACCCTAGTCGCCTCGGTTGCTCAAGAATCATTTCGGTCGAGGTGCTCTGAAAGCAACCGAGATGCCTCAGTCGAACTTCGTTTTCTCAAAATCTCGATCTTCTGTCCTTCCAGTTATGTTCCTTCCTTAGTTGTCTCCTGTTAACTGTCTAGAACGCCAAAAACAAAACAAAACAAAGCAAAAGAAAAAACTATCTAAGCTAGACTAGAAAAGGGAAAAGAAAGCAATACCTTGGGTTGCCTCCCAAGAAGCGCTTGGTTTAAGGTCGCTAGCTGGACCATGATGCGTCTCAAACGAGGTATATTGGTGCAACCTCCTCAACCGGAACTTCCGGTTTGTACTTCTTAAGTCTATGACCGTTGACCTTGAAGCTTCCGCTCGTTTCACCCCATATCTCAACTGCACCATGAGGAAAAACATGTTTCACAACATAAGGTCCGGTCCATCTAGATTTTAACTTACCTGGAAAAAGGCGGAGGCGGGAGTTGAAGAGTAGAACTAAGTCTCCCTCGTTAAGCTCCTTTGGGACGATACGCTTGTCATGCCATCTCTTCGTCCTTTCCTTATAGATTTTGGCATTCTCATAAGCGTTCAAACGCAGCTCCTCCAGCTCGTTGATCTCCAATAGCCGCTTCTCGCCGGCCTCCTTAATGTCGAAGTTCAACCATTTGATCGCCCAATATGCTTTGTGTTCTAATTCAACGGGCAAATGGAAAGACTTCCCATACACCAAATTATAAGGGGTGGTACCTATGGGAGTCTTAAATGTGGTCCTGTACGCCCAAAGAGCATCGTCCAATTTCATGGACCAATCCTTCCTCGTCCTAGAGACGGTCTTCTCCAGAATTGCTTTGATTTCTCCGTTCGAGATCTCGACCTGTCCACTAGTTTGAAGGTGATGGGGTTGATACCTTGTGGGTTACCCCATACTTCAATAGAAGTGCCTTGAACTTCCGGTTGATGAAATGCGTTCCTCCATCGCTGATGATGATGCGTGGAGTTCCGAAACGTGGAAAGATAGTTCTATTCAAGAACTTCACAACCACCTTGGCGTCGTTAGTGGGAGAAGCGATGGCTTCAACCCATCTAGAGACTTAATCAACTGCAAGAAGAATATAGAGGTTTCCTCCGGAGGATGGGAAAGGTCCCATGAAGTCAATCCCCCATACATCAAAGATTTCCACTTCTTGAATGTTATTAAGTGGCATTTCGTTCCTCCTTGACAAATTTCCTTTTCTTTGGCAAGCATCACAAGAGACAACAAACAATTGTACATCCTTAAATAATGTAGGCCAAAAGAAACCGGAACGCAATACCTTAGCGCATGTTTTATCGGTGCTAGCATGTCCTCCACAAGGAAGTGAATGGCAATGCTGTATAACGCTATTAACTTCATCTTCTGGAATGCATCTTCGAAGCATCCCATCCGGCCCGCGCTTGAATAGCAGCGGCTCGTCCCAGTAGTAATGTCGTACCTCTTTGAAGAATCTCTTCTTTTGAGAGTACGTCAATCTGGGCGGTATTTCCTGGCAAACAAGATAATTCACAATATCAGCATACCAAGGTCCTTTATTATCAGAAAGTTGGTGGATAGAATGTTCCACCAACTGAGGATGAGTGTCAGAGAAGGGAGTAAGAAGTTTGTTATTCTCAGTAGTCTCAGTTGACATCATCTCGCCGTCGACCTCGGTCGAGGTGCAGAGGCGTTGACCGAGATGTTCTCCAGTCGCCTCGCTCAGTCCAGAAAGTGCCTCGGTCGAGGTACTGCAACTGGGACCGAAACTGGAGATCTTCGTCTCCTGGGTTAGCTTCTCAGTTTTAGCTCCTGGATCCTCTTCCAGTGCTTTTAAGCTCCGTATATCTGCATCGCAAGAAGCATCTATACCTTCCTCCATTAAACTGAAGCTAATAACTCTTTCGAGTGGATCGTTAATAAGGATAGAGCTCACCAATTCTCTTGATTCTTCTTCATCGTAGATGTTGAAGATATCATCAGTTAGTTGCTCCCCTTTCATGGCTGTAAGTAGTGCGAACTCCACCTCATCGCCGCCAATGTTGAATTTCAGCTTGGCGTTCTTGCAATCCACGTTGCAACCCGAAGTTGCTAGAAATGGCCTCCCGAGAATAATAGGAACAGGATAATCTACGGGAATGTCAAGTACAACAAAATCTATTGGTAAATAGAAGTTACCTAACTTGACCGGAACGTCCTCCAAGATGCCCACGGGATGGGTGATGGAGCGATCCGCCATATAAAGTCGAATCTTGACCGGCTTGGGCTCTCCAAGTCCGATCTTCACACATAGCTCCAGCGGGATGATGCTCACGCTGGCTCCTAGATCACAAAGGGCTTCACAAGTGACATCCCCAACTTGAATGGGAATGCAAAATAAGCCGGGATCTCTCAATTTAGGTGGCATCTTCTCCTTCATGATTTGTATGAGCTTTGAGGATTTAGATGTCATCCTAACTTCACCAAAATCTTCCAGTTTCCTCTTCCTTGATAGGATCTTCTTTAAGAACTTCTCATAGGCGGGCATTCCTAGAATAGCATCAAGGAAAGGAATGTTAATATGCAGCTTATTCATCAAGTCAAGGAACTTACCAAAGTGCTTGTCTAGATGTGCTCTGGCCCTTGACTGGGGTAATGGAAGTGGTGGTTTGTATGCAGGAGGTGGAACATAAACTTCAGTTTTTCCCTCCGCTTTCCGTGGCTCCACCTTGGTTGGTATCTCGGCCGAAGTGTTCTTCGACTGCATCTGGACCGAGGTGGTCTTCGTCGGTATTGGCACCGACCGAGGCACTGGATCTGAAGTTTTCAGTCCACTCCTCGTAGTTATGGCCATGATCTGGCCCTTAGAGTTGCTTTCCGTCCTTGCTGGAAGATTCCCTGGATCACTTGGCGCTTCATTCGCCCTACTTGCAAGTTGTTGTTCAAAGGCTTTTTGGGCCTTCGAAAATGAAGTCATAGAAGTCTCCATAGCGTTGAGCTTGATCAAGATAGCCTCCAGAACTGCGTCTTTCTTTTCTGGCTGAGACGAACTTGATCCTTGCCTTTGGCTTTTTAATGGAGTAGAAGAAGAAAAAGGGGAAGAGAGGAAAGGGTTAGAGGAATCGTTAGAGTTGGAGTTTGAATGATTGTTACCAGAATTTTGGTTGTTCGCCCTCCAGTTGTTGCTATTGGATCCTCTATTGTTATTGTTGTAGTTGTTGTTCCTAGAACCATTGTTGTTGTTACGGTATCCATTGTTGTTGTTCCTTTGTCCTTGCTCTTCCTTCTTGGTTTGAGCAACCAAGAGTTCCTTCAATTGCTTCACGTCGTTCTTCAAAGACGTGAGTTGATTGTTGTTGGGCTGAGTTTCTTGGAAGTTAACTCTTTTAACTCCACCTTCAGCTCCTTGATGAGTGTACTTCTCCATATGCAAAGCTTGCTTCTCGATAAAGTCCCAAGCTTCGTCAATCGCCATGTCCATAAAGGTACCGACGGAGAGTAGTTGGAGGTTGAATTGGGTGCTTCCGTCCAGTCCTTTGAAGTATATCTCCAACAACTCTAACTTTGGAATCCCATGATGTGGGCAATCCAAAAGAATGTCCTTCAACCGCTCTCATGATCTAGACAAGCTCTCCTTGTCCTTCATAATGAAAGCGTTGATCTTCCCTCTCATTTCAGTTGTCTTTGAGGGGGGAAAGAATTTGGTCAAGAACTCCGTTGTCATCTCCTCCCATGTGCTGATTTTTCCTGGAGAAAGAGATTGATACCAAGTAAGAGCTCTATCTTTTAAAAAAAAGTGAAAAGGTCTTAGCTTGTAGTTGTTATTTTCAATCCTCGGAGGTCTCAAGGTCTCCATCAAGATCTCATAGTTTTGAAGATGTTGATGTTGTGATTCCTTCTCTAGCCCTCCGAACTGGCATTGGCGAATCATAGATAGAACTTGCGGTCGAAGTTCATAGTCATGGTCCGCTGGATCTCCTAGATTAACTCCTGGACACCTCAGTTGTTGATTAGGGTCCATCCTTTGACCAAGGGTTTGTGGGATTCCTGCAAGAAGGACATCTCGGACTGGCATCCGAGGTGGAAGTACCTCGGCCGGGGCGTCAGGTATTGGGACTTGCCTCGGTCCAGCATCGGGAATTGGTTCTTCCCTCGGTCGAAGTAGAATCTGGTCTCGTATGACGGCCATCTCTGCTTCGATTGCTTCAGTCTTGGTGCGAGTTTCTTCCTTCTCTCGCCTTAGTTCTTCCCTGCTGAGGCGTAGCAGCTCTAACGCCTCTTTCAACTCGGTCTCAAGATCGTGGTTGTCTTGTTGGGCCATCTTCGCTTCTCTTAAGCGTCGCTTGTATGTCTTTTCTGGTTCGGGATCGTAAGGAACGATTTCCTTCCCAGTGCGGATTCTTCGCATATACCTAAGAAAGAACCTGCAAAAGTCACTCAAGTAGAGTGGTTAGTAGACACGGGAGCAAGTGCCCCAAGAGCAAACCGTAACCGGCTCGGTCTAGACCAAGTCCCCGGCAACGGCACCAAAAACTTGTTCACTCCAAACGGTGTGTGCAAGCTTTAAATTTATAACCCTAGACGTAAGCTTAAAACAAGGATGCGAACCCGCAGTGTACGGGTCAATCGTAGTAAAAAGCAAGGAATTACAGGGGTCGATCACAGGGACTTAGTGAAACAAAGTCCAATCACGGTATGCTTATGTGTAAATACTAACCACAAAGGCAATTAAAACAATCAAAGATGAATAAGAAGTCAATAAAGCAAACATGCAATTCTAGGGATTTAAGCATCTAGTTGTGGTTCCAACTCAAGATCTAAAGATAAGCGGACAAAGCTGAGGTTTTTGCAAGGGGAAGGTGTTACTAAAGTGGAATAGATCACCGGGTAAGTCTCACTACTCACTAATCCTAAACCATAACTCCTATTACCGGGTAAGTCTCAAGAAATCAAGATAAAGAACTATATCCTCAAACTAACACACCATTTAAGGGAATAGAATCAACCTTTACCGGGTAAGTCTCAGGCTAACTCACAAAGATGGGATGGAAGCACACTCAAACCCCAATAAAGGATAAACCTTTATTACCTACACTTATGATCGTTGGTACACAAACTAAGGAATTACCGGGTAAGTCTCATCCTAAGCTTGCATTGAACCAGGAAAGGTGTAATAAGGATAGGATTTGGCAAACTCTAACACTTAACTCTCAGTTTCGGATCAGATAAGTCACCTCGGTCAGCCAAATTCCACCCCGGCCGAGATGTTCATCGACTGAGCGAGATGCTTAGGGTTAAGGTTAAAGACTCGGACTTTCAGGGTCCTACTGTGATTAAGATCATTCTATCATTGTTTTTCCCACAACCTTCAGCCAATCACCCTAGAATCACACAAGGAAATTAGCCACTCATCATCATGAAAGTATTAATCAAATATATGGGAAGAAGGTGAATATTTGAACAAGAAGAATTTAATGAAAGACTTCAATAACTGAATCAAATATCACAACAAAAGCGTTCCTTGGATATAAATCCAACAGGCAAGACAACAAGGAAGAGAATCTAAGGTAATCTTACAAGAAAACCTTCAAAAGCTATAAAAGCTACAATCTTCAATCTTCCTTCAACCTTCAAAAAGGTTCTTCAAATCTCCAACTGGAGTATGGTTGCAGCGATGTATGCTGGATCTCGCAGCCTTCAATGGTGTGTAACGTGCTAAGCGGGTCTCCAACTCTATGCCGGATCCTGGATTTGTGGAAATCCAACCCTTTTTATAGGAAAATAACCCTCCAAAGATAAGATATCTTAGAAAGATCTCTTCCCATAAAAATAGGTAAAATATAAGATCTAGTATATCTTCTTCCTTCCAAGAGCCAAGCCCAAAAATATAAGATCACTTTCCAAAGATAAAAGATCTCAGCCAAGAATAAAATATCCTCGCCGCGTCCTAGGTATTCGCCTCGGTCGAGTAGACTTCCCTGGATCACCTCGGTCGAGATGAATATGTGGTCAACCGAGGTGAGTCATAACTGAATGTGAAATCTCTCAAAACTGGTCCAAAGTGAATCTCAAATCCATGGATATGCTTCCTGGATGGTTCCTTATGTTCCTCAATGTAGCTCCAATGACTCCATAGCTCCTTTTGCTCCTTTTTAATGCAAAACGTGCCATTTTACCTATGATTACAACAAAACTAGGTGTAGACCTCGATTCTCGCAAAGGTAGATGAAATGGTAATATAATCACATAATATACATACAAACATGCAGATTATGAAAGATAAAAACGTCTAAACAAACCCCAAAATATAGACTATAATTCATGCTATCAATTCACAGAAAACCAATTATAAGAATCACTAATTGCTAATGACAAATTACTTGAGCAGATTAAGTGTTTGGATTAGTGCTTCACAACAACAATTGCAACAATTGTAGCAAATTAGTACAAATTGAAGAAGAAACAGGACGAAAGACAAACGTTGTGAAGAAACAGGGACGAAGAGAATGAGGCGAAGAGGACAAACCACAATGGATCTTGAATGAAGACGGGAAGAAGATGAAACAGGGAAGAAGCACTGCGAAGAGGACGAGGCGGCTCCTGAGGCGGACTGGAAGCGAGGCGAGGTTATAACCCTCGCGGGGCGCAGCCGCGAAAGCGGGCTCACAATTCGCTTGCGCTACGTTTCCATATTTTCCCTCCGCCCCATTTCCAAACTCAGGGCCCGCCTCGTACTTCCAATTTGGCTTCGACTCGAAAACGTAATCCGGTTCTACCACCTCGATCGTAGTTTTTTGTTTGACCGGATAAAATCACTCTATAATAATATAGAAACACTCACAATAGGTCAATACTCACTTGTAAAACACTCAAATTTAGGTTTTGGTTAGAACTTTTTAGAAAAATTTCGGTCGGTTTCCCTGGAGTTTGGAGGGTTTTGGATTTTACCCAACACTTTTTCATAGTTTAGTTTATGCCCTCAAACTTTCTTATTTTCCGGATCGTGTCCAGTCCGTTAAAAACATAAACGGATATTTTACAACCGTTAGTTTACATTAAAAAAAAAAGAAATAAAAAACTGAAAGAGAAAGAAGATCTACTCCGATCGAACAAAAAGATGCTTCATTTGAATGAACTTTCAATCATCACGTTAATAAAGCTTCAGTTTATACTAATCTCCACCGTTCAAAAGAAATTGAGCTCTAGGGCTCAATTTCTTTTATAAGACTCGAAGTTTCGGATTTTAAAAGAAATAAATTTGGCTTCAGTGACTTGTCAACATAATAACGGTCTTCTCAGGGTACAAGGTCTATGTCAGATGCAAAAAGTTTTTATCGCCAATCATTTTCTAGATTGTTAGAAGTAGAGCGCTTGAACTCTCCCCAAAGATCACGATTGTAGGCAACCACTCGTGTAATTGATGAATCCCATGACAATTACCAGCCTAATTCTGAAAGCAACATTGGTTGAATGTTGGATTCATTGTCTGGTGCACTGAACAATATGGGATCAATAATGCACGGACAATTCTAGAAGGAGGTGTGTTTCGTGTCTTGTCGTGTCAGACACGGGGACATAACGGGACACGTCTCGGATACGGTCAAGACACATTTCAGATGTAGGACACGGTTAGGGCACGACGAGGACGCAAATTGTGTCCGGTCAAGACACGGTCAATGAAAGTTTACCTTATATTTAAGGCTAGAAAAAAAAATATTTTTTTGAAAACATAAAGAAAAACTTATTTGTCGTAATATTTTTTCCTCTCTCCCATTTTTTTCCGACTAAACCTAACCCCACATGGCCACCTGTGAGATTGTGGTTGCCGGAAGTAGGACACCAATCTTCTTCTTCGGCTCTAATGTTGAAATGTTGTTTCGCCGGCCAACTATTCTCTTCATTTTTCTTATGATTTCATAAATTAATTTTGAATCTTTGATTACTAGTTTATTGTGTAATCTTTCTTTGTTGAATGTTGAGTGTGTTATTCGAATTCTTTCACTTTTTATAATTTATAAATACTTATTATTGTTTTCCTTGGTTGATCATGTTGTTCGGTTGTTGTTGATTTGCAAAATGAATTGTTCATTCTTCAGCTTCTGATACTAACAGGGGTGTATTCAATTAAGAGTTTAGAGGAATTTTTTGGAGTTTAAAAGTCTATGGGTATTGAATATAGATTTTTAAAAGTCCATATAAATCTTAAGGTATTCAATTAGAATTTAAAATTTTCCATAAAATTTCTATTGTATTTAAAAGTTTGTGGATTTTAAAAGAATCTGTTATTTCATTGATTTTGTAGGATTCTTCATTACTTTTATACTTATCTAAACTCCACATAAATCTTCCCCCAACACATAAGATTTTCACAAAATCTGTATTCACTCTATATAGAATTAAAATATCCCACGGAATTTGCAAATTCTATGATTATTAAGAATCAATCAAAATCTTTAAAATTATGGATTGAATACACCCCCTTAAGTATATTTATTTCAGATTATAAGATTAAATATGTTAATTTCTATGTTTTGTAATACTGGAAAATGTTTGTTTCCAAGCTTTTATTTCGATTATTTTATTATCATGTTAATATTTTTATCTACTCATATATGTGTATCTCATTATAATATAGGAATTATATATTTCAATATCTATAAAATTATATATTATGTGTTTTATTCGCCGTGACCCCGTTTCCTATACTTTTGAGGATTGTCGTTTCCCCGTTTCTCCCCGTGTCTGTGTCCGTGTATGTGCATCATAGTCTGAGATTAAGGCTCCCACCTTACAGTAGGGGCACATCTACTTACACTTCCTCCGTACAATCTATAGACGATGCGCCAAAACTAAGTCAGCTTATTTTGATACAAATGATGATGACCTTAAGGAAAATGTTGAAAGGAAGGGTTTAATTAACATCTAGAATTGTTCAGATAATAAAGTTTCTGAAAATTGAATCAAACATCAAGCTCAAGAATGCCTAAATCCTATCTTGATTCAAACGGCATCAACTCAGGGGATGAGAAGGAGAAGGCTGTCCAACAAAGTGTGTCTTTCTACATTTTCCACAACTTCGAAAAAGCAAATTTTCAATCGAATGGAGCACATCTCTTTCATTTTTTTTCGTTCGAATGAAGCATCATCTCGTTCAATCTGAGCATATCTTCTTTATTCAGTTTTTTTTAAATGTAAACTAACAGTTATAAAACCAAACTGCGAAAAAGTGTTGGGCAAAATCCGAAAAACCCTAACCACATGGTTACTAACCAAAATTTTCCTATTTTTTAAATCAAAAACAGTTTTGGTGCGCAGTACATTTATCCAAAGTTAAACTTTTATATTTTATAATATAAAATCGAAATTCACCTTTTATTAAAAAATGCGCATAGTTTCCAATTATTTTTTCATTAATCAAACAACATAAAATTTAAACAATAAATAGGGCACAAAGAGGAACTATCACAAATTATAGGATACCACCACCCAAATAAGCAGGGGAAAAAGAGAGTGAGATTTGTGAAAACTCGGAGATGAAATTCCCATCCTACCCTCGCGAACTGAAGAAGTCGAAGAGACAACAACCATGAGAGTTGGAAATTGGAAGACGTTGCTTCTATCTCAAAAGATGGGAGATGTGGACATAAAGACTATAAAGTTATGTAGGCAATATATTTCCACATGGTTAAGGCATTGACTAAAAATTATCGGATATTTTCAAATATAAAATTTCAGAAATATAGTCAAGGTTTTAAAATTTTTAAATTTTTAAAAAATTATTGTTTGGTGTGAGAAATTTTTTTTATTTATTATATTTTATTAATTTTGGTAACAAAATATCCTTTCAAACTATTTCTATGGTATTTATTTGTTTTTAACTTGTATTCTTTTTGGTAAATTTAACATAAAATACCTATGCAAAACCATTATTAGGATTTTTATTATATTTTTATAATTTATAAAAAATCTAATAAAAAACCTAAAGCTTATGAAAAAACTTAAACTAGATAAAATAATAAAAATCTCATTTCACCTAATATGATCTTCAATGTTAAAAAACGACCCAGAATCACTTTGTACACCACGTATAAAATATCCTCAAAGATAATTTCCACTTTTGCTAATCAAGTACATGATCATCATTTTAAATTAAACAATATAGCTCCTAATAATTTATTTGATCATCATTTTAAATTAAACAATATAGCTCCTAATAATTTATTTAATTTAGGTTTTGGATTAAGTGTACAAAGTTTACTTCTCCTGATAGAGTAATAATAACCGCATAATAGTGTTTTTGTCTTTACATATGACCACTTGTTTCGGACTGAATTAATTATTTTCAAGCGTGCATTTTATTCGTACTAACTTAATTAAAAAATTACCGCAACCAAAAATAATAATAAAAAATCTGGCTCAACAAAATCCCCTTATCCTAATAGAGATTTCAAAATATTCTTAATAATTTCTTCACAAAGCACTTATTACAAGTTACAACTTAGTTCTTACCATATTATATATTACTCAACATGGAAAGACTAAATTGCTAGTTGAGTATTCTTTTGTGAATTAAATATACTACACCTCTTGTCTCTTCGATATTCAAAATATTTATCTCTTATTTTAAAAATCCTATCATAGCTTTAAAAGTTTAACTTTAATATATTTATAAGAGAGAGAATTCTGGTCGTACGGACTGAAGGTTCTGTGGGCGCCATTGCCGTAGCCTGTATACCAGCAGCTTTGTGTCTGGACGTAAAGAAACTTGTTTCGAATAAGAATTAAAAATAATACAAAATTTATCAAGTAAAAAACTCACGAAAAAATCGCCTATAATCTAACACCTGTCAAATTAACCGTAAAAAGAGACCACGCAGAGCCGGTGACCCGCCATTACTGGTACCACACGCAACTCAACTGATACATCCAACCCGATTTGCAAGGAAGAGATACCACTCCTTCCTTCCTCTCACCAAAATATAATTTTAAATATTCAACGGAAGAATGGGACAAAGCTCAACATTCAACTTAAATAAATTATCAACCGAAAACACTGCCCAAAAACAAGTTTTTTCCGTTCTTCGACGCCAACTTCTCGGGCACTAGAAAACAAATTCAAATTTGAAATCATCACAAAAAGATCAACAAAGGCAAAAGACAGCAGCAGTAATGATAAGCCTACCATATATGTTCAACCATAAAAAGGAGTCACAGTTGCATCATCCAAACCCGTTCATCATATTACTCAAAGTTGCGGTTTGAAAATAACAAAGGATTTGCAGCAGTTCACCGGACAAACACTGTCACTACAACAACCATAGAGAATTGTGCAAAAGAGTCGGGCATCTAAAGTAATAAAGAAGATAGATCGAACGGCTTCTAAACCTCCACTGTAGCTTCTGCAGTCTTAACAGCAGCAAAGGAAATCTTCCAGACGAAACCGTAGGGGTCCTTGACCGTTCCAAAGCGTCCTTCGCCATCGGCCGTATCCACTTCGACTTCAACCTTGGCACCAGCGGTCACAGCTTGAGATATTGCAGCTTCAACCTCCTCAGTTTCAAGACAGAACACGAGATCAGATCCACTCCTACAAGAGAGGATCAGAAAATTTAAGATCATCAAGCATTTAATGAGTTATCTACATTTCGCAGATCACACAATCGCAGTTACTGTGAATCAAGCAGGGCAAATGTCCACAAAACTTCAAAAAAAAACAAAGGAGACAAACATATCGAACGTCAAAACGCTCGCCGAGAAAAGAGAATCGTTCAAGCAAGTCCACCGAAGCTAGAGCCGTACAGCTCAAAGTGAAAATTACATCAACGATATGTTCAATAATTAAAAAAATAATAAGGAAAACAGACTTCTATCAAAAACCCGCGTACAAATCTTCGTTCCATAAGGTCAGGCGGCAACACACAAGAGAGAAATTAACATCTCACAGTGAAAGCTACACAAAGATATATTTCACGTCCCACCAAAAAAAAAAAAAGATATATTTCACATCTAGTCCAGTAACAGAAATGGCATGTCCGTACTAAAAAGCACTGATCGATTTCACATTTCTTGAGAGCAAAACATGCCAGAATTTTAGATCGATAAACAAAACGGCGAAGTGGAAGAGATACGTAAATCTCAAAGCTAACAGTAAGCAACGACTTCAGAAACTAGTAAAAAAAGGCGCGTGTAAATGATAAAAATAAGTACGCGATTTCACGTATCTTAAGACCAAAAGCGACGAACCGTGACACTAAATGAAAGATCGACAAGAACAAACAGTGATACAAGAAGAAATCAAGAAGGAGAGGACAAGACTTACTTAACAGTAGAGTCAACATCCACACTAGCAACCAAGAAGACAGAGGATCCAAGTTTGAACTCAGCGGAGAGAATAAGAGGGTGCTCCTGGTCGATCTTCCTCTTAGGATGAGTGGTACGGCCGATCTCCTCGGCACCAAAGGCAGACTTGTAGAACTGGACAGCGTCAATGATTTTTGGAGTTTCCACCGTCAGTTGTACCTTGAGAGAGGAGAAGGTAACAGCCGGAACCTTGACTCCGTTCTCCGATCCGTTCTTCGCACCGTTCTGAGCCTCGACTTCTGCCATTTTTGAGAGACAGAGAAAACACAAACCCTAGGAGAGAGAGAAACGACGAGAAAAGGGATTTGCAGAGGAAAATGGATAAAGGAGGTAAATGAAGAGAAAATGGAGTTTAGTGAGAGGATATTTATAGAAGCGGAGAAGCGGAATCGTCAGTTAGGATGAGGACTAAATGGGAATTTATTACATTCAGTGGGGTTTGAAAAATTCACCTTGGCTTGTACCGAGAATTACGACTCCATGCCCTTCGACACGTTTCATTTCTATTGGACACATGGACTACGAACAAGAAGTGGGCCCCACTTGCTTCTACCTCTCTAATTGCTGTTCAGGGGACCCACAGCTGTCAACGGCTACTTTGGAGGATTCGTAGGCCCGTGGGCTTTGGCCTTTGGGTGGGGCCAGTAACCGTAGAGCCGGTGTGTGGTTGTAACTTCTCAACTAAAGTCAAATTTTAGTGGTAAGGTTTAGGGGTGTTTGACAAATTCATTTGTACATCATGAGATATGGAAAATCAGAAATTAAAAATATACAATATATTTGTATGAATATACACAAAATCATTTGTTAAGATTTAAATGAATTACAACCAATCACCCAATATAAGAAGGTTGTAATTACACTACGTCCCAATTTCAAACAAGCATAGAGAGGACATTGTCGATGGGCGTGGAGGCAATGCAAGTCGTATGCCAATACATTGATACACCTCACATAAGAAGTTAAAAAAATCGAACGTTGAACAAAATTAGAATTTTGATCAAAACTGAACATATCACACATACCTCGATATATGGGGTTGCATGTGCACTGGATTTGAGACTCGCACACCTAATGTGGTTATGTTGAGTTCTTTGTTTGGGTAAATAAAATTGTTTGTTAAACTGTAATTTTAATAAATTATTCAATCTTCTAATCTGGACAAGTGGGTAAAAAATGAATACCAAACTTTTTACCTCATTTTTTTTTTGATACTGTACGGTAAGCAGTTAGGTAGGATCATCCTCTCGAAACTTTTCAACCTAGAGCATCCTTTCGGATGGTTTTCCCCACCTGTTGGGGAATCAATGAGCATCCAAGTGGGTAGTCGTGTCCCAAATATATGAGCTTATCGGCAACATTGTTGACTTCATTGAAAACATGTTGTATCCTGACCTACTGGAAACTGATCAAAATGTTAGAAATATCTGAAATATTGGTCGAGTTCCCATGGGGGTTTCCATATTTGTTTAATGGAATTGATAATTGTAAGATTATCTCCCTCAATTTCAAGATTATTGATCTCCAAATCACATGCTCTGATCAAACCTTCCCGTAGCACACATGCTTCAGCATGGAGGATCGATATGTTTCACATTGTCCATAGCCTAGAGAAATAATTGATGCATGTTGGTTTCTAAGAATGAATCCGAAGACTGACTCCCCCGATTCGCGTTTTGAACCATCAAAGTTCAACTTGATGAATCCATTATCCGGTTTTAACCAGTAGATGTTACTTGATAACCTGTTGCTTCTAATTATTTTTTGTTTTGTTTGGTTCTTCCTTTTGTTAGTCTCTTGCCAACTTTTTATTTGGTCTTGTACTTGACCTTCAATATTATGAGTTTTTTTATGATTAAATATATTTTGGTTTCTCACGATCCATAGATTCCATCACGTAACGACTAATTGTACCAATTGTTTGTCTTCTAGCTTATTTCTTTGGAGTGTTACCATGTTTGACATATTATGATTGGAGTTAATTGCCAATTGGAGTTCGGTCTTGGTGTTGGTATTAGGAAGATTCTCCAAAAGGAAAGGGCAATTGAAAAACAAATGATTAGCCGATTCATATGGGTGATTGCATAGGACGCAATGCATGGGTACCGGAACTCTTTGTTTCTCAAGATTTTCCTTAGTTGGAAGCCTATTCATAGACATTTTCCACAAAAAAAATTTCACTTTGGGCATGATATCCATTTCCCAGATCCACTCATTGGAGTGTGTTATAATCCCTTTGTTCTTGTAGATGAGGCCCATGGCTGATTTTGTAGTGTATGATCCCTTATTCGAGGCTGCCCATTAAAGGCGATCTCGAATGAAAGATTTTGGGAGTTGGTATGATTTGATGGCAGTCATGATCTCTCCAGGTAGTAAATTGCCTAATTCCAAATCCAATTTCTGTGTATTCCATTTATTCTCAATGATGTAGTTACTCACTACAACATTTTTCATCGATATTATTTTTAGTCTGGAGAAGTTTGATAAGCGGTTGATCTGTTACCCACTTGTTCTTCCAAAATTCGATGGTGTTGTCATCCCCAACACTCCACCTAAGCCCCCTTTCGAATTCAGGTCGGAGATTCATTAGTCTCTTCCATTGCCATGAGTTATTCTTTTGGGTTTTGTAGTTCCATAAGAAGGAGCCTTTGAGGTATTTTTCATTGAATATTTTGACCCAATTATTGTTTGGTTCTTCCATAATTTTATATAGTGATTTCATTTGGAGGACTTTATTCATATCTTCAGCTCTTCTGATGCCCACTCCCCCATACTTTTTTGGTTTACAAATATTGTCTCACTGATGAGCGGGTGATAGTGACATGAGTATAAACGAGTGTCGAATTTCAGCGACTTTAGGAATCACAACCTTAAACCGGTTCTTAAAGTCAAAAGCGGTAAAATAAAAATGGGAAATGTTTGTTTTGTTGGAGCGTCTTTTGAACTTTGGACTTGGACACATTTCCACCAAGCCTTGTTGGTCCATCCTCCTTAGGTATTCTTTCACATAAGACCTCTACCTCATACATGTCTTGTAATTACTTAGCAAGAAATGATCCCATGGGGGTGAGTTGATTGAGAGCATTCACCATTTTATTTACCCATTCCTTCGTAGAACAATGATCTTCATTAGGCTTTGGGGGATCGTCGTGGAGCTTCCCAATGAGGTTAATCATGATAACCATGTCCTCAATCTCATACTCCACTTCCAAGTCTCTTCCCCAAGCCTCTTATCGGGCGACTTCCACCTTAAGAGGCTCTTCTTCACTTAGCTCCTTAACTCTTGGACAGGAAGCAATTGAGTGGAATCCATACACTCTTCAAGTGCTTGTGGTCCAACCGAAATAGGTATCACAATAGAATTATAATTTTGGTTTTGCACATTTTGCATGAGGTTTCGCATTTGCGTTTGCATCTCATCAATTTTCCTTTGTTGAGCTGCTATTCTTTCTCGTGAAGCTGCTATTCTTTCTCGTGTAGTTGCCATTCTTTCTCGTAAAGTTGCTTCTCTCTCTCGTGAAGTTGCTTCTCTCTCTTGTGCAGCTGTCAACTCAGCCCTTAGAGCCTCCATATTATCCTCCATAGGAGACTCTTCTTCTTGGGCACACCATTGATCATAAACAGTTTGTCTTCGGTGTGCCTCTTTTCTTGAAGCCCATAAGTCAGCTAGGTTATTGATCATTCCTACAAAAAAAACAAAAAGAAAGAAAAATAAAAGTGACAATAAGACTTTGAGAACTAGTGATTAGAAATGACTAATACTAGCTAAAGTCCCCGGCAACGGCACCAAAATTTGATGTGAGTATAAACGAGTGTCGAATCTTGGGGACTTTAGGAGTATGAATCACAACTTTAAACCGGTTCTTAAAGCCAAAAGCGGTAAAATAAAAATGAGAAATGTTTGTTTGTTTTTGATATCCAAAGTGTTTAAAAATATTGAATTAAAATCGATATGCACTATATGAGAGTTATATTCCAGGATTGGAGATTTCATCAACTATGAATCATCGATAGACCTAAAATATTTTCTTTTCTTAAACAAAATCGACTACAATCATAAAGGTAGGTTGCCTAAAGTATTACTAATCCCCTTTCGGGCTCAAAGTAATGTGCCTTAACAATTTAACATTCACTTTCACACAAAGTTAAATAAATCAAAACCCTTTAAACTCTTAGATACAACAAACCTATTCGATTCCAACATTTCCTTTCGGTCTCAGTTTTAACAAATAAGTTATGCATCTATGGCAACCTATTTCTCCTCAAGAGATCTAAGTCACTTTCGCACAAATAAATCTCAAGTTTATACCTTATTTTCCAACAATTCCTATTACCTTTCGGTCTCTAGCAATCATCTAGGTATAGATCTAAATACTTAAGGTATAAATCAATTAAAACAATCAAATATATATTCAAGAAATTATAATAACCTAGTCTATCTCAAAATAGTTTGATTCACTCCAATTAACCTAGAACTTAGAGAATTAGCTGGACATGATATAAGAAATGAAATTAACAATAAAAATCATCACTTACAAGGTTCAATGAGGAGGAGGAAGAATGGTAGAACTCCCAAACCCCCTTCTCAAATCTCCTTTTCTCTCCAATAATCTCGATAATTTCAATCGTTCAAAATGTTCTCATAAACCTAGGCTGAATATCCATTTTATAACCCCAAAAAATGTCTTAATAGAGAGGATTTTAAACAACCAAAACGGTTAAATGTCTCTTAAAGACATGCATTAAATGGATGTTGCATGCTCGTGCACTGAGACTGCGTGATCGTGCAACCTGACAACGGCTTCAGGACATACTTTCTTGAAAGTGCAGGAACGTGCGCTGTTAGCACAGGAATGTGCGCTGCCAGCGCTTCCTGTGCACGAGCAACTTGTATGGCACTTCATGCTCAACTTTGACAAGATCTCCCCAACTTCAAAGCCTCTTTGTCAAATCTTCAAAGATCAATCCTTACGTCTCCATCATGCACCAAAACACCAACAATCCTTTTGAAAACAAAGACAAAACGAGTGTAGACCTCCATACCAGAATTGTAATGAAAACTAGTAACAAAGCATTAAAATTCGTGTCAAAATATGCTAAAATTAATCCTAAAAACATGATCTAAAACCTAATAAAAACATGCTATCAGATAGTTGGTTCCTTTGTTCCAAAATAAAGTACGATTGATTTGGTCTAATTATGTATGTATGTAGGCTGGAAGCATGAAACTTTGCATTATGAAGTTCGGTTTAGCATTTAAATTGGCCTTGATTAGCACAATTCTTCCTTCTTGTGATAGTGTGGATGCTTTCCATGCAGTTAGTTGCTTCCTAGATTTAGTGATGACATCTTCAAAGACAGTTTTATTCACTCTTCCATTGATAATAGGGCAACCAAGATATTTATCCAAATCATTAATAACTGTTATTCCGATTTTTAGTTGGATTTGTTTTACCATTTCGCCCCCCTACATATCTTGTAGTTTTGAATGATGATTTATGAAAATTGACTTTTTGCCCCGAGATGTGGCAGTACCCGTTTAGAAGTTCCAGAATCTTAGAACTAGCAGCTAGAGATGCTTTGGCGAATATAATTATATCGTCAGTAATTGCTAGAAATGGGACAACAGTTCCACCTCTAGTAATTGGGAAACCAATGGTTTAATGATTTTGATTGCACTCTTTTTGAATGCTCCTTGCTAGGACTTCCGCACCTAGGTTAAATAACAAGGGAGATAGTGGGTCCCCTTGTCGTAGCCCCCTTTCAGGGTATATGACTTCGAATGGTTTATCATTTACTAGGATAGAATACGAGACCATAGAAATGCACTCCCTAATCCAACTGATGAATTTTTGTTCGAACCCGAACTTTTCAAGCACGGTTAGGATAAATGGTCATTCCACTCTATCATATGCTTTTTCCATATCTAATTTCACCGCCATGAAGCCCTCCTTCTCTTTTTTCCTTTGAAGCCGTGAAAGATTTCATGAGCAATGAGAATGTTGTCGTGGATTGATCTATTTTTTGTAAATGCTCTTTGTAGAGGATGAATTAATTTGGGCAGCACTGTCTTAAGCCTATTAGCTAGAATTTTAGGAATAATTTTGTATATTGCTGAACATAGACTAATGGGTCCGTAATGAGTAGTTAGAGACGGTTTATCCGTTTTAGGTATTAGAGTGATGAATGTATGGTTGACTTGTTTTAGATTTTTTTCCCGATCGATGGAAACTCTTCGTCGCCCTGATTACATCGGGCCCTATTGTCGACCAATATTTTTTAAAGAGGCCGGCATGCATACCATCAGGACCTGGGAACTTATCGCTTCCAATATCAAAGATAGCTTTCCGTATATCCTCGTTTGATAAAGGTTTGGTAAGTTCCTAATTATCACTATCACTAATTTCTTTGGTGATAACATCGAGGTGTTGCACGATGTTTGTCACGTTTGATTGATTAGATCTGAAACGGTCCTTATACTCTTTGAGGAACTCTAAGCTAATATCATCTTCAATGTGTATTGTTGTGCCATTGTCTTTCTGGATTGAGGTTATAGATTTTCTATTTCGCATTCCTGTTGTTTTCCTATGGTGATACTTTGTATTTCTATCACCACAATCTAGTGCTTTAGTTTTTGCTCTTTGCATCCAATATCTTTGTTGGAATTCTATTAGGCATTCTCTTTTCCTATTTAACCTATGTAGTTTATCATTCTGTTGAACGGAGTAGTTCCTAAAGTTTAACTTTTGTAGCTGCTCGATAGAAGTGTCCGTTTCACGAACTTGTTTGTTTATATTACCGAATTTTTGTTTGCTCCACTTTTAGTTTTATTTTAAGTAGATTCAGTTTCCTGACCAAGTTGAACATGTGCGTACCCGGGAATTGTGTTCTCCAACATTGTTTGACGATTCTTTCACAGTCGTCTCTTTCGGTCCACATGAGTTCAAATCAGAATGGTTTATTTTTGAATCTTTGAATTTTATTATTTATTTTTATTGTGGTTAGGCAGTGGTCTGATGAAGTGAATGCATGGTTCCATACATGGATTAGGTCGTAGGCATTAAGCCCCTCACAATGAGCCATAGCTCTATCTAGTTTTTCAAACGTGTTATTCTCGACATCTCTTTTCGTCCTCCATGTAAATTCATTCCCTCTAGAAATGAGATCTACAAGGTTGCATTCTTGCATTACATTTTGTAGTCTTTGAAAACGGTTTGTTCTTAGTGGTGCACCCCCCATTTTATCCGAAGGGTTAAGAATGTCATTAAAGTCTCCCATTAGAAGCACCGGTTTGTCTTGCATATTTATGGAATCTTTTACTTTAGTCCAAAACTCTTCTTTAAGCCTTTCATTTGGGGGTGCATATATTATGAAGATTGCCATATTGAAGTTGGATTCAAGGTTTGAATGATCCATTATAACGAATCTTTTGTCCTTATGACAAAGTTTTATTGTCTCATTGATGAGGAGGTTGTGTTTCCATAGAAGACATAACCCGCCTGCTAAGCCATCCGATGGGATAAAATATATACTATCAAACCCCACACTCCTCCAACACGTCTCAGGAGGTTCAATAATAGTTTTCAACTTTGCCAGCATATTCATATCAATATGCTAGTTTTGGGTTATGATTTTAATATCGGTCCAAAAAATTTTCTTCCTAATGCCGCGACAATTCCAGAAAGCTATCTTCATATATATATATATATATATATATATATATATATATATATATATATATATATATATATATATATATATATATATATATATATATATATATATATATTATAAGGGGGTTGGATGGTCGGTATCCATCGTTATTACCAAAAATTAGTAGAGATATGGGTCGGAAATCTTTCGTTGCGTGACTAGTCACTTTCCTTTCAAGCTTTCCTTGCATTATGGCCGGATCATAAATTAGGTTCTCGAGGTGTTTGATTTTCCTAATTGTTCGCCCCTAAACGTGCGTGCAAATAAGTTTTAAATTTATAAAACTAGAATAAAAGCAAGCGAACCCGCAGTGTACGGATCGGCTGTAGTAAGGTAAGAATTCCAGAGTCGAACTCAGGGATTTGGTGAGAATAAATTCAAACTCAATTATCTAGCGAAAATGCAAAAGATTTTGTGATTAATAAAGGGGGAAATGATTCCAAGGATTCAAGTATCTGATTTCGGCTTTCAATTCAAGACACTTCTAATTGATATAAGGACAGAGTTTATATTGCCAAGATTATGTGTTCAAAGATAGGTGTCGTACGGTGAAGTTCCGAAATCTATTTATCTAGTCCAAAGGTTCTCTCTATAAGGGTCGTTGAGGCTGCAATATAGAAAGATCTAAAGACAAAAATTATGCTCAAACTAACTATCTAAAACCCCAGGATATGACTTTCCAAGGTAAAGGATAGAAAACACACTTAGAATCTTAATAAAGGATGTTGAGTCTCTCTATTACCCAAATCTTGTAATCTTAATCTATTAAATATAGAATCAAGTTTGAAGTCTCTTCATACATTCAAATAGAGGTTAAAAAGGTTAAACAAGGTTAGGATTTAGGCAAGGATTAACTTTGGTTAAAGATTAATTCAATTAAAGTTCGTCAGAAGAATAAATCGTGTTGTTCATCATTAAATCGGCCGATTTCCTTCAAGACCAGCCCGATTTTCCTGTGTTCGCAAAACTAAAATCTAAACTCTCAGGGTCCAAACGTTTGAATGAGTTCAGTCTATCATCATCTAAGCCTTAATCATCAACTATTCTTCCCAGAATCACAATGGTTTTAGCCAACCATTTTCAAAATCGAATCAAATTAAAGATTGAGTGAAATAATTCAAATAAACCCGAATCTTGAATAAAAACTCAATAACCTTCAAATCTGTAAACCAATCTCGAAACCAATCAATGTATCTCTCAATTAACTCAATATCGTGTTCAAAAACCACAAAGACTTCAATGGAACAAAGAAATCTCACAAACAATGATCAAGATTGACTTTCCGGCTAAAGTGCTTCAATCCTTCTCCAAGAATCTTCAATCTCTCTCAAACGTGTAAAGATTTCCCCCTGCGGCCTCCTGTACGCAAAAGTAAGCGTAGGCGAGGATCCAAGTCTTGGGTCTGTCACCGTCCGCCTTTCAATGTTGAAGACTCTCTCCCTATATCTGTAGAGATAAATCTAGATTTTAAAGATAAAACCCTAAATATTTGGGCTGAAAAGAAGTCGAATCCGCCGGTATCAGAAGATACTGTGGGCCGCGTCCGAAGGTATCAGAAAATACTTTGGCGCATCAGACGGTATCAGAGAATACTTTGGGCCGCGTCCGAAGGTATCAGATAATATTTCGGCGCGTCAGACGGTATCAGAAGATACTTTGGCGCGTCCCTATCTTCCTTTTATGCTCCTTTTTGTCCCGCTTCAAGGCTTAATCCTTAAATATGCTGTTTCGCTCCATAATTCGCCAAATTACCTACAAATGCAATAAAACTCTGTGTAGACCTCTATTCTTGCAAAGTAGGTGAATATAAACATAAATGCCATGAATGTATGTCTATGCATGCAAAATAAAGGGAAAATCTATATAAATACATGCCTAAAAATAGGTCATAATTCATGTCATCAAAATACCCCATACTTGCCTCTTGCTTGTCCCTAAGCAAGGTTCAAATTTAAAATACAGGATGATATGGATTATGAATATGCAAAAATAAAGAAAAACCACAATATTTTGGTTGTGCTTCTATTCATAGATCACCCTCAAATGGTTGCTTCATAGCTAATGAAAATCATCATATGGTCAAAAGGAATTATATCATGAAAAGGATAATCACACTTTGCAAGAAAATCATAACATGCATCATAACTTGCAATAAATCAAAATCAATCATGAGGAATCCAATTTAGACCACAAAGTCAAACAACACTCTTATGATCTTAAGGGCTTTCAAGTAAGGTCTAGAATGCAGAAAGGAGGGAAACTTATAAGGGATGTGGTGCATGAATCCGGGAAAAGGAATAACCCAACTCTTTTACTTTTTACTTTGATTTTGCAACACCATCGACTTAGAGCTTTGCTCTTTTCTTTTTCACATTATTTTTTTGACTTTACTTTTAGAAGTATGGACAGCGGTGCACAAAAACCGAAGCCTAGGAGATTGACGTTTCTCAATTTCGAGATGCCTTAAACCCTTGATGCACATACCATAATCCGTTAGGAATATCGCTCAATCCGACTTTGGCAAGACACAAACACTCGGATATGTGAATGGTGCCGAGTTACTCATCATCATGATTGACTTCCCCAAACCTATTTTTCTATACTTTGAATGCAAACAATTGCTTTCACGGCCCTCCCACATCAAACATGCCAAAATCACACTCTCCCTAATTCCCGGATAGGTAAAGGAGGCAAAAATTTCATTGAGGGGCTAAATGAATAAAGAAAGAAACAAGAAAAATCCATGTGCCTTAATCATCTCAATAAGAAGTGTAAGAACTTATATGCGGTTTCAACCTTCAACACTCAACATGATTTAGAATGAAAGCGAATTATCAAACATGCATTAAATTCTAACAAAGTATTCAAATCCCACATATGTCATAAATCAATTCAAACATATAAGAATCATCATAGCTATTCCACAAAACAATATTCATCATAGAGATCATATCCATCCTAGAAGCACACAAATTTTAAAATTTTTCAAAATTTTCAAAATCATATGATGCAAGACATAAATCATGCAAATGGTATTGCAAATACCTCCACCCCATACTTAAAACTCACATTGTCCCAATGTGAAGAAAAGAAAAGATGGAAAAAGGTACTCACAATGTAAGATGGCGAATCAGGCAAGGTGAATCATTCATTGAGCGGTGGTGGTGGGAGTCTATATAAGCTCAATAGGGAACTCCGGATATTCCAATCGGTGTCGAAGAATGAAGAAGGGGAACGTCTTTTGGCCGACCAAAAATTTTTCGGAAATTTTTTTTTGAAAAAAATCGTCCGATTTTCCTGAGGGGGTCGATTTTTCTCCCTGTTGCCAAAAATCGACTTGTTCTGAAGCCTAAATCGACCGATCTTTTTTTGGTAAGTCGATTTCTTGCCTTTTGTTCCTTGAAAACGTCCTTAGGCACATTTGTATTGCCTTTTTCCATCAATTCCTCAAGATTATACCTAGTTCCTGCGATCCATGACACAAACAAACCGAGAGTGCATCGAGAAAAACAAAAACAAAGCAAACTACACTAAACTATCCTAAGAAAAAGAAAAAGAAAAACATGAATGCATTACCTTGGGTTGCCTTCCAAGAAGCGCTTTGTTTAAGGTCGTTAGTTGGACCTATCTCCATAGATGATTCAATGCACCTTGAACATCTTGGATTGCTCATCAAACTCATCATAAAATTCCTCAAAAAAGATTCCGGTTCCTAATTTCACCGGCAAATGGTAAGATCTCCCACGTACAAGCTTGTACGGTTTGATTCTCACCGGGATTCTCCTAGCTTTCCTATGCTCTAATGGGACATAATTCAGCCTTGCGTCCCATCCTTTCCTGGATCGAGAAATCAGTTTCTCGATAATCCTCCTAGCTTCCCCATCTCTAGATTGGGGATGATGTATGGTGTTCGTCATGTGAATGACCCCATACTTGAACAAAAGACACTTTATCGCCTTAACGGTGAAGTGCTTGCTAACTCCACTCCTTGTAGTCCAAGGAGCATCTACTTCCAGCAGTTTTAATGGAGGTTTCATCTTCAACATAGGAGGTTCTTTTGGAAGAGACCTCCAACTCTCCAGTGCATTCCTGAAAAAATTAAAAATTTTAATAGGAATTTCAAAAGAAGTAAGAGAATGTACCTTGTAAAGTGAATCAAGGCTTGGGACAAGTTTCATATTGGGAAGATGATCCACACATGAAATATCTCCCAACTCATCCGGATCCTCTTCAACCTTGACTACAGTTTCAGTAATTTGGTCAAGGTTCTCCACTTCTTCCTCTTCTTCAATGAGAACTTCTAGAGGAGCTTCAGATTCGAGCGGAGGAACGCTCGAAACTTGTAATTCTTCCTTGCTAGATGAATGATTTTCCAAGGCTTTTTCAACATTAGAAATATTCTTTTTTGCGTCTTCTATCACTTTTAGATTATATTCATCATAGGTTTTGAATCTTTCTTCGAGCATCTCAAATTTCTTCATCAATTCTTCAAATTTCGAGTCCTCCGCATCTTTGGGAGGTTTCTTCTTAACCTTCTTTGGGTAGTGCATCTTTTCCCATTTTGCAAATTCATATTCAATGGTTTGTTCACGTTCTCTTTCGCTATCAAACCAATAGAAGGCGTATTTCTCTTCCAAATATTCATAATGGTCCGTCCTAGCACCTTGCCATGCAAACTAGGTTGGATCAAATGCAGGTTCATAGCTACATGCAGCCATTGGTGAACCTGAAAACTCAAAAACTCATACCGAAAAGATTAAAAGCAAAAACAAAAGCTCCCAAGCCAGACAACCGAGAACCGAATTTTGTCTTGACCAAATCCCCGGTAACGGCGCCAAAAACTTGTTCGCCCCTAAACGTGCGTGCAAATAAGTTTTAAATTTATAAAACTAGAATAAAAGCAAGCGAACCCGCAGTGTACGGATCGGCTGTAGTAAGGTAAGAATTCCAGAGTCGAACTCAGGGATTTGGTGAGAATAAATTCAAACTCAATTATCTAGCGAAAATGCAAAAGCTTTTGTGATTAATAAAGGGGGAAATGATTCCAAGGATTCAAGTATCCGATTTCGGCTTTCGATTCAAGACACTTCTAATTGATATAAGGACAGAGTTTATATTGCCAAGATTATGTGTTCAAAGATAGGTATCGTACGGTGAAGTTCCGAAACCTATTTATCTAGTCCAAAGGTTCTCTCTATAAGGGTTGTTGAGACTGCAATATAGAAAGATCTAAAGACAAGAATTATGCTCAAACTAACTATCTAAAACCCCAAGATATGACTCTCCAAGGTGAAGGATAGAAAGCACACTTAGAATCTTAATAAAGGATGTTGAGTCTCTCTATTACCCAAATCTTGTAATCTTAATCTATTAAATATAGAATCAAGTTTAAAGTCTCTTCATACATTCAAATAGAGGTTAAAAAGGTTAAATAAGGTTAGGATTTAGGCAAGGATTAGCTTTGGTTAAAGATTAATTCAATTAAAGTTCGTCAGAAGAATAAATCGTGTTGTTCATCATTAAATCGGCCGATTTCCTTCAAGACTAGCCCGATTTTCCTGTGTTCGCAAAACTAAAATCTAAACTCTCAGGGTCCAAACGTTTGAATGAGTTCATTCTATCATCATCTAAGCCTTAATCATCAACTATTCTTCCCAAAATCACAATGGTTTTAGCCAACCATTTTCAAAATCGAATCAAATTAAAGATTGAGTGAAATAATTCAAATAAACCCGAATCTTGAATAAAAACTCAATAACCTTCAAATCTGTAAACCGATCTCGAAACCAATCAATGTATCTCTCAATTAACTCAATATCGTGTTCAAAAACCACAAAGACTTCAATGGAACAAAGAAATCTCACAAACAATGATCAAGATTGACTTTCCGGCTAAAGTGCTTCAATCCTTCTCCAAGAATCTTCAATCTCTCTCAAACGTGTAAAGATTTCCCCCTGCGGCCTTCTGTACGCAAAAGTAAGTGTAGGCGAGGATCCAAGTCTTGGGGCTGTCACCGTCCGCCTTTCAATGTTGAAGGCTCTCTCCCTGTATCTGTAGGGATAAATCTAGGTTTTAAAGATAAAACCCTAAATATTTGGGCTGAAAAGAACTCGAATATGCCGGTATCAGAAGATACTCTGGGCCGCGTCCGAATGTATCAGAAAATACTTTGGCGCGTCAGACGGTATCAGAGAATACTTTGGGTCGCGTCCGAAGGTATCAGATAATACTTTGGCGCGTCAGACGGTATCAGAAGATACTTTGGCGCGTCCCTAGCTTCCTTTTATGCTCCTTTTTGTCCCGCTTCAAGGCTTAATCCTTAAATATGCTATTTTGCTCCATAATTCGCCAAATTACCTACAAATGCAATAAATAAAACTCTGTGTAGACCTCTATTCTTGCAAAGTAGGTCAATCTTCGTTTTTTCCTTGTTCTTTTGCAGTTTTGGAAGGGGAAGAAAGGCAACCTCAAACTCCAAAGGAAAGCCCCGTCCGTGATTGAAGATCCATGGGAAGGGAAGCTCCTCGCATCACGTAGAGGCCACTGAAGGTGATTTTGGGATCTAGGGTTTCGTTTTTTTAAGGGAGGCGGCGAGAAGAGGAATTTTTCTAGCGCGTGAAGGGGCGCGTTCTCTTTCCGGAAAAAAGGGCTTTCATGTCAGGCTTCCAGCCCGAACATCCTACACCCTTGTTCATGCATGCCAGACGGGCTCAATAGTCCAAATGGACCTAGCGTATGTATCATACCAACCCGTTTTCCCGGACAAGTAGGTAGGTCCGCGTTTGCCTAGGTCTAGTTGTTCGGATAAACTTTTTACCTCAATGATATTGACTTCTAAGTGTTCCATTTTAATATAACTTTTTTTAATTTCAGATTTCATAGGATAACCAACCAATTATTTTATACCAAAAAAACCTCGGATATTAACTAAAGGCGTAAAAAAATTTACGAGAATATCGGGAAAAATTCCTTCAACTTTATATAATACTCTGTAGATGAATATTAATTTAAAAATTTCTTTGTAAAATCTAAAATTCCATCCATGGAACATGTTTCTATAACTTCGAGTTGGTATGTTTTCCTGCAAATTAATACACTTAGTGAGTGATTTGAGCCATAAATGTAATAGCATTTACTCCTTTCGTCTACTTTTTTTCTAGTACTTCAGCCTCCCTTTAAAAATATTATCAGTAACTTACAGAGCTTGACAAGAAAATTAAATATTGTGGTCACCTAATATATGACTTTACATAATTTTACGAGATAAATACCAGTATTTGTTTCAAATAAACTTAATGCACAAATCCTTCTCAATTAATATTATTTTGAAGTATATTTTTACCTAGTTTTTTGGTTTTTTAAATACCATAATATATTACAATGTGGGTGGTCTTACAATAGTATTTAATATTGGGATATTTTTCACACTTTATAGGAATTTTGTAACAGGGGTAGGTTACAGAAAAGAATCTGTAGAGGTAAATTCTTAGCTATTTTACCTGGCATGTAACTAATGTCACCAGACAAGCAGGCACCAACAGTAGAAATTTTTTCACCGAATAGATAAAAAAAAAATTTTGATAAAAATTGAACTTGGAGCTGTTTTACTGTGATATCATATACCCCACTTTCAATATATTTTTTTTTATCTATTTACCCCAGTTTGGTTGTAACTCGAAAACGAATCTAGTCCATATGTGTATACTATTTATGAAATTTTTTGGAATAATTCCATTTGGTTTCATGCAAAATGCACTTACTTTCCTCAATTTTGTTTCCATATATGGTATCAAAATAATCAAGTTATACTACAATTACCTCAAACAATAAGGGATGATTCCAAAAAATTTTATGAACAAGGACATACTTAGAGCATCCCAAAAGCTACTTCATTTTAAAATATTTGGAAAATTTTAAAGATTTTTTGGTTCAACAGATTTTCCATCTCATTCTCCAAAATGGAGAATAATGAGAAAAAGTGGGGACTCTTGCCTAAATTTGAAGACATTCTCCAAATAAATGGAGAATTCTCCAAGATAGGAAATCTGTCGGATTTGATAAAAATATTAAGGGTAGATTTTTACTTTTGATTCTCCATTTTGGAGAAGAGTTTAAGGAAGTTGTTGGAGATGCTCTTATGGACTAGATTCGTTTCCATTCTGTTTCCGGAGTTACAACCAAACGGACCCTTAATATATAGTAATTGCAGTTGAATGCCATTTTGACTTGCATAACTATTTTTCAAGACTAAACTTATGAAACAAGAATGCCAAACGGCCTCTTACTAGTTCCCACACAAGTGTTTTTAAAAGACCACTAAACTGACATATCCAATAATGATGGGTTCGGGCTGGATAGGATTCGGGCCTACATATATTTTCCACCCGGGCCCATATTTTACAAAAAAAAAAAATAAAACTAATTTCGTACTTAAGAGGAGGAAAACAATTTTTATTCCAATTTTGTGTGTGGGTCCTGAAGTAGTGGAGTCGAAACAGGCCAATTAACTCGACCTATGGCCCGAAACCGAAACTAGAACAGATTCGCGTTTGAGTCCAAATGTGGAATGTGTTCCCCTAACGTCTCGGTTTCGGGGTCTAAATGCAAAAATTTTATTTTTCTGAACCGTTTTCGGCTTTCGACATCAGATGCTGAATTAAGCAGCTTGGTATCGGCTTGAAACCGGCTTCCCTTTTCGAGGCTCAAATTCAAAATTATCCGAAATCCCTAATTGTAAAACTCGCATGTGGATAAATAACTTATATGAGTTCGTCTAATATCTCCGTTTCAACCCACGAATACGAGTCCATACCGGGAAAGGCGCCAATATAAAAGAGCGGTTTGGGCGGGCTGAAGAGCTCAATCATGGGCTAAGGACCACCGTTCTGTTTTGGAGAAACCGGGCTTCAGTTTCTAATAACCAATGGGCTTATAATTGATTATAAGCCCAAACTTAAATAGCTTATAAGCCCAACAGTACCACTAAACGGGCTCACGGCCCAAAACTGGTAAGCCCAACAGTACTTGTATGCTATATCATGTGCAACCGGTCCAAACCGAAACTTTTGGCTCAGATATATTTGTCGGATTCACGGGATTTTATCTTAAAATTAATTGACAATAAAAACACATAATACTTATACTTATATGTTAGACTTGGAACCAAATATGATGTCGATTTTCATATAAGTGAGTCGGTGACCATTCCTAATTCCTAAACCTCGGTGGTATAGTCTTCGTGGCGTGAACCCGAACATCATAAGGTGAGTTATTGTTATCAAAATCATTGATTTAGCAACTCTAAACAGAGATTTGGTAGTTAGCCTAGCAGTAGTAGGTGAGGTGAATCTAATACGTAAAATTTGAACTTTGTCACCTACCATGTACAGTGATACTTTAGCATACAGTAGGTTTAAAAGTAACATAAAAAACATTCTTTCTTAACAAGCTCATACTACCAACATACCATACCCAACACAAACTACACTAGCATCGTCTCTTACTCGATACATGTTACTTTGAAAACTACACAAAGCAACGAAAACGATTTTGAAAATGACACATGAGTTTTGTTGGGGTCGGGTTAGATTGCAATCTTGTTTCGCAAGTGAATACATTACACTTGAGTTGGATTGACAAACAATTAACGACACAGTAGTTTTGTTGGGTCGAGTTATATGTGTCATATTTCTCACGTCCGTCACAACAAATTTTCTGGCTCTTTTGAGTTTTGTTTTAGTAGGAGCGGTAAAGATCATTCCATGCCCTGGAGGACACAAAATTTAAATAAATTACATAAGAGTCAATCTAGGAAAACTAACTCCCTCAATATCGTCCAAAACTAATCTAGTGGAGCAAGTAGGTGAAACGCCAAACAAATGAAGTTCAATGCTAAGTGAGAAGCCAAAATTAACTAACGAGTGTGCTACCCTATTTCCTTCCTTAGAAATATAGTTAATCAATTAAATTGTTTGATAGAATTTCAGTTCTTCCGTATTATTTCAATTTTATTAAAATTATTTTTCAAAATATAAAAACAGTTAATCAAATACTAATAATCAAAAATAAACTACGGGACATAGTTTTATCTTTTTTTATAGACGTTTAATATCTTCTGACACGGGACTTTCGAAATCAATGAAACGGTTGTGCCGTTGATAATGGTAGGATATGGATTCAAATAAGATAATAGCAATGCTGGAGACAAACTGGCTTAGAGATTCCTGATGAGTAAGCTGGATTGATATACTTCAATTTTGATCATATAATAGAAACAAAATTGAACTGCAAAGTCTCTCTTCTTTGCCTTGTATAGACAATAAAGAGATTTGTAATTTCAAATAATAGAACAAGATGATATTTGAAGGGTTGTATATGAATGGCGAATAAAACATTTTTCCACGTCAATTTGTCCTCATTTTCCAACTCTCCACATGCAATATCACTTTCGTATTAGCTGGCAAAATATACCATTAAATCAATAAAAATTATTTATTATTATTATTATTATTATTATTATTATTATTATTATTATTATCGAATGAAAAACACATTACATGCCATTGGCTGGGAGCCGACTAACAAGTTGGGCTCCCGCATCCCTTTTGAATTGTAAACGCAATCCTAATAAAAATAAAGCAGGTATATCCGGGCAACTCTTTAGCAACCGAACCCAATCTTTTAATAAGCTCCACCGCTTCGTCACCCAAGTCGCCAAACGTGAAAAAGGAAAAGGGAAGAAAGTGATACCCCACAGAGCTACAAACCTCCGCATATTTCTTTCTCTTGATATCAACAGCGACTCTCACAGCTTTACCGGAACTGAAGCTAAAAAGGCCAGGTGACGAGAAAGGAGAAGTACCAGTGATATCCACACATGTGTTTTTGCCTTGAAATCAATTATAGAAAAGGATGTCGGCGGGGCGCACCTCCCCACCACCACCACCAACCATACCAGTATGAACCTCTTTCCGAACATAGATTCCAATCTTAAGACACTCATCAAAAATTACTCTTAATATATATATATATATATATATATATATATATATATATATATATATATATATATATATATATATATATATATATTACAAATACTGCACGGGCTCTAAACTAATTTACATTGGAAAAAAAGTGTTGGAATATTTATAAAACCGATATTTAATATTGAAATTGTGTATAATTTTAGCTATTAATTGAAGTCCATATTATATTTTGTAGTTTTATGTATAGTCAACACGAGAATGGATTGCTATTGACTGAAGAATGCATGCTTTAAAATTAGTAAGAGTAACTACGTCCTCCTTATCTAAAAGAAATTGAATTACATAATCTATTCATGTGTATATGTATATCTATAATTACGTAGTAATGTTCTATTTTAGTGCTATACGGATGTGATATATGGAAGAACTTATAAGAAAAATATATACTAATGTGGCTCAGTGATAAAGTGTTAGCTCATCAAATGGACAAATATAAATTTTGTTTTTCTCTCGAAGAGACTAATCTCGATTGGTTACGATTCTTGAAATGAACATGAAAATTTATTCTTGCCGATTATTATAGCAGGGAAATATGTGGCTCATGACCATGGCGGCTCACGACCGTAGCGCAAGTTTTGTTAGTTATTGTTTCATGTTTTTCTTTCGCTCATTGGTTTTGGCGACTCATGCTCATCTAGTATTGAAGGTCTTGGATTGAGCGGGTCAGGTTGTATCTTACTATGAGTTATGTGGGGGAGTCACTCTATACCCATATGTTGTTAGCGTGTATTTATTAGATTTTTTATCACGTATTTATGAGTAGTTTTTGTAAGTTTTGACTGAGTTTGTATATAGTAGGGTTGGGCATGGGACGGGACGGGACGGATTGAGATCATCTCACGTCTCATCCCGCCTATTATATAGGACGGGATCGGGATAAACATTGTGTTTTAAAACTAAATATCACCCGGGGCCTATCTCGGTTTGGACCGGCAAGACGGGGTGGGACCTGACCTACATGACCTACACATAATTTGTTTTTGGTTTTGATTAACAATTTATCTAAGTAAATATATGTTGATGTCATGGTTAAAACAAAATATATCATCATATAATGATGCAAGAGTTCATAAAATATAATTAACTTATCTAAAGTCTAAGCATCCAAAATAAAACTTAATAAATACAATGATCTCACTTTTCATTTAACCTTTGTAGATGAATGTGAAGAATTGTTTTTGTTTAAAGTGGTTTTTCATATTAAGTAAAAATTGAAAAGAGTTCATAATACACGATATCTTCTAATAAATAACAAAAAAGCTAGCAAACTATAATAAATTTATATTATTTAATAATCATTCCTTCGTGTATTCAACTGTTGGTTCTCGTCATTCTTAACGACCCCGAAAAACTACGCAATATTAATTTACAAGGCCATTTTATAATATTTAGTTTATTATTTGTAAGGCTTAAAGATATATATTTTATATTTAAAATTTAATATATGTGGGACGGGACGGGCCTAGAATAAGGTAAGAAACATATCCCATCCCGCAATTTTTTAGTGGGACAAGACGAGATTTATAATTTTTCGATTAAAGCCACCAGGATCGGGACGAACCCAGAATTTGAGGGGTTTGTGTCCAGTCCTAGTATATAGATTTTAGATCATGTATTTATTATACATTTTTACTGGTTTTTACTATGGAGGTTTACACGCATTTTGTTTGTGTGTTTTAGGAGGGTTTTTTGTTTTTTTGACGTGGGGACTTTAGGATTTTTAGTAGAAGCTTTATTTGGCAAGACTCGTTAGGAGGCAACTTGGCCGAAGATTAACAAGTGCTTGAAGATATCTACGAGGGAAGATCGTGTGCCCGGGAGCTCGGCTCGTTCAGATGGTGGTGTGTCGTGCAACAAATGAGGTTGTGCAAAAATAAATAGTCAATGCTACAAATAAACTGTCAATATGACAACAAAGGGTGTAAACTCATCTTGCGAGTTGACATATACTGATAATACTGAAGAATATCTTCATTATCAACATTCATGGAGATATCTTTCTCAATGTAGCAAACTAGCAAAATCATCATCATCATCTTCATCTCTATGAACGCTCTCACTATCAACACCATCTCTAGTATCATCTCTAGCAACATCACTTCTAACAACCTCATCTCTAGCAACATCATCGACATCATTCACATTTACATTATCAAGATTTTGAGGTTCTTGAGGAATGGAGGCCGAATCAATACTCGACAAAGATCGTTTTTTCGTCCGAATAACAAATTTATCCATGTCCTAAACAAATCAATTCATCAATTACAATTAAACACAATTCAAAACTCAAACCCTAACGGAAAAAATCAATCAATAAATCATCATTCAATTCAACAAATTCAACAATCAATCATCCTCCAAACATCTAAATTAATCTAATCCATGTCTAACAAAAATTACAAATCAATTTTAAACAAAAACAAACAATTTAAAACAAACAAAAATCAGAATGCTAAGTCAATGAGAAAGGTGATTTACAGTAGTGAGGCGCTGAGTTGTGTGAGGCCGGGAGGAAAGACGGCGGAGTGGCTCGCTGGAGTCGCTGGTGTAGACTGGGTAGTGGAAAGAGGGAGGACACAACACTGCAAAAGTGCGAGGCCTGCGAGTGACTGCAAGCCTGCGTGGAAGGAGGGAGTAGATGGCTGACCGGCGAAGTCGCGAGGCCCGCGAAGGTGTCGTCGACGAGAACTCGATAAGAAGGGTTGGACTTCGGAGGGAGAGGGGAGACGGCGCATACGTCTCATGCTCTTCATGGAGATGGAAACTCAGGCAACTAACAACCCTTTTTTGATAATTTTTTCATTGTAATTTTTTTTCATTGGAGGGTGGGGCAACTGTCCCCCCCCCAAGGCCGCCACTGCGTACAGGTTCTAGCACATGTTCGTGAAGTCATGGTTTCAATCGTTGAAACTTTTCTACCCCAACGCACATCCATGTGCTATGTAATAAATGTCTACTTTTGTGTAATTTTGTAACCTTTGAGTTTTCTTGACTTTTTCATATGGTATATTAGTCGATTTTTCAATTATCAATTTTTACACAAGTTTAGAGGGGAGAAGCACGTCGCTACTAAAAAAATATGAAACAATTTAGTTTACTAGGCTTTTTCTAGTTTTGTGTTTAGTAAATATACCCCTTGAGAGAAGAGTGTGTAGAATTTGAGAATAAATACAAAAGGTTGGGGTATACTTAACTGAAACATTAAAAAGCCTAGTTACTACTATAGTTTTTCAAAAAGGCATAGTTACCAAAATTGCCCAAAAAATATTTATAAAGAAGATTTGAAATTTTTTTCCCCTTGTTGAATTTTTTAAGTTTTTATTATGAATTTTGTTGATATTTTTCGGGTTATCATGTGTGGTTGATCTATTTTGTTATAGGTTTGAGGTGATGTCAACTATATTGAGATAGATTAGATTTTTATGATTGATTGAATCTATTTGACTAGTTTGATTTATATATGTCATGTGTTGTTAGTTCAATATTTAAATGATAACCCGAGACCTATGCGATAAAATTTGATGGAAAATATGGTTTAATATTGAGATCTAATTTATGAAAGTGATTTAGATCTTGAGGAGAAATAAGTTGTCCTATATACGTTTCTTATTCGCCATAATCAAGGTAAGTAATTATTTGATCATATATTTTGTAAACATTTTCCTTATGTAGTCACAAATTTGTGACGTTTATGTAATCATGTCGTACAACTATATAAGAGGTTTTTACTCCTTAATCACAAAGTTCTTCTATATATATATAAATGTAGAGAGAGAGAGAGAGTATCTCAACCGTTAGTTGAGAAAATTGGTGTAGAAGGACCCTTTTTGTATCCATGATACAAAATAGGTCCATCTATTAAAAATAAAGCTAAATGAAATTATAAATCATGGGTAATAAGGTAGCTTTTTGAGGACAAATTAGTAATGTAGCATAATAACTGCCTAAAAGTTAAAGATAATAAAATCAAAAAAACGGCAACAGCGTGATTGATAAAAATATGGTTTTGGCGGTTCGTCTTCTTTACTAAACATTTCATCCCAAAAATTAAGCGTCATTCGGAACCTCCATTGTATCGTCAGATTCTCCATTCGCAACCTCCATCTTCAAATCAAGATCTTCGACCGTCTTCAATCTCCTGTCTGATCTATTGTTTGTGTAACAACAATCAATCCTTGTAAGTATTCCAAATTCTCTCAACAAAATACCATTTTAATGGCTTCGGTTTTGGTTCAAACCGAAAACCATTGATGAACGTTTTCTCTAAAATTCATACTAAAAACCGCCATTATTGATCTATAACTACATGGCCTTTCATTTACTCGGCCTTGCATGGTGTTATGAAACATGATTTTGTGATGTATATTCGATTAGGTTTTGGAATCCGACCACACAAAGAAGAACAGATATGTTTTAGGCTGTTATGGAACTTAATTTTGAAATTAGCCATTTATGTGAAATTTATGTATTCGAATTAACAGTGATGAAAGATTATGTACATAATTTATGTTTTGCATGTGTTTTATATGAAGAAGAAGTCTATACACTGATATTTTCTCAAAAAACTGTGTTATTTTTGTGGTTGATGGTCTAAATTATGTAAATGTATGTTATGTAACTTCAAATATTGTATGATTTATGTATGTATACCATTTTATGTATCCAATTATAGAATGTATCAGATCAATGTACATAACAGAGGATGCCAAAACTGTTATATATTACATTATGTATCCCTTGTATATCAATTTTGTACATAATTACAGAATGTCTCAGTTTATCCTTAACGATTATGTACTTACTTTGATATGTTTGATTTTGTATCATATACACTCTATATCACAATTTATGTATCTAATTACAGCATGATTCAGACATTTATGTATCTTATTGTATCACATAAGTAATAAGTTTATGTTTGAGGACTATGTACATAATTACATAATGACTCAGTTTATGTTTGAACACTATGTACTTTAATTTCTTATGAACTGAGTGTAGTCTTCTGTTGTAAGTTTATGTTCCAAGTTTTTGACTGCCTCAAGTTATGATTGACATAATTATGTTTGAATTTGTATTATGTACCCACTGTAGGTCATGTACAATGCTTTTTTCTTTTATTGCAATGTTTATGTAGCTATTATGTGCATAATATTATATAGGCTATTCAATACATACAGATAAATTATTTAATGTAGTATTTAGCCAGAAATTGATTGAAAATTTTTTCTATTTACTATGTGTTTGAAGAACAAAATGGTTAGAACGAAACAAATGGCTGTCAAAAATCAAACCAAGGAACAAAGAGATGAAGCTCAAGCTCGTCGCATTAAAAAGGTGAATATTTAAAATCAAATTGCTATATTAGTCACAGGACTTATGTAGTATAGTTAAACACATAAAAACATAAATTAAGTGTTGATTATGTACATAATTTAATCTTTAATAACTATTATGTTATATCATTACTACTCTTAATATTTTCTGATTACAATTCTATATTCATATCATTTATTTTCTTATTTATATACAATAGTGTACATAGTATTAGTGTAGTAGTTGATAATGAAATATTTTAACTTATGTACATTTCAGCGTAGAGAGATGGGAGGTTCGTGTACACAAGATGTCAATAGGCTAATCAATTCCGATAACCCAACATATCAAGGTTAGTAAATTGAAATGTGCACTACATAGTTTATATTTGTTGATCATAACGATAAACACATTTTCAATTTTATGTTTATGCAGTTTACCTACAGATGGACAGAAACAAAGAAATCTATAAATGCCAGAATCAATAGCTATATGAGGCTTCCTCTAATCCCTATGATTTTGGATGAGTTATCTACATCTGACAAAAACAGATTTAAGGCGTCAATTTTTGGGCCTCTGTTGGAGATGAGCACTAAAATCAAATTGTCCAACCAGCTAATTCATTTTATGTTAATGAGGAAGGTAAAGACGAGGAGACACTACTCAATGTGGTTTGCAGTTAACAATGTTCTTATGAGGTTTAGTGTTATGGAGTTTTGTGAGATTACTGGACTTCCAAATTCTTCGGAATTTGGCTCAGATGTAGAAGAAATGGAGGATGTCGACATGAGAGATGTAATTGGGATTGAAAGATGCTCAAACGATGAATTGGAGCAAATCTTCAAGGATGAGCCGAAAGAGTCTCCCAACAAGTATAAAATGGCACTCATTTTGTTCATTGAAGGTGCTTTAGCATCAAAGAATGGAAAGACGTTGATAACAAAGCACACTATAAATCTTTTAAGCGACATGGAATTGTTCAACAAATTTTCATGGGGTCGTTTTGCTTACACCAAAACAAGGAGATCATTTCAATCGTGCTATGCTGGAAAGGAGAGAAACAGTGGTGGATACCAAATTGGTGGATTCCCTTTGGCATTACAGGTAATGTATATGTTCTAATTTTTCCATAGGTTGAGGACTATTTATTGTCTGTTATGTACTTCTTGTGTAACATGCTTATGTATAACATGCTTATGTATATGTTCAGATTTTATACATAGTACCTAGCTGTACTAAACATGTGTCATGATTATATGCAAATTATTATTTACTGGATATTATTTTATTTATTTCATGCTTATGTACTCATTCCATTATGGTAACTGTATTATATCATTATGTTTAATGAATTATGTATTTATTAGATAGATTTTCAACATCTATGTACTCACTGTTATGTATACATATGTGTAATGAAGCATTTGTGTTGATTAATTATAGTTTTCATTTTTTGTAATATTTTTAGATACTTGTCTTCAATTCCATCCCAAAGTTTGCAAAGCATTTTACAACTATATTGTATGCAGAGGCAACCCCTTCATGCCTCAGGTATGTATCCAAATCTGGGAAGGGTGGCAAGCTATACCTTGGTTATACTGAGCTACAGGGTATTGCTGAAACTCTTCAAAAAGAGGATATTAAGACAGTTGATGCTTAGAAGGAAGAGGATGACTATGAAAGCTGGTATATGGAGGGTGATAATGACAAGATTGATACAGTATTTGGTATTGGGTTTCATAATGTTATCCCCATAGTGACTAGGCCTTTAATTTATCATGTAAAGGAGGAAGAGTTTAGGTGTGTGCTAATCAAAATTAGTAAAATATTTTATTTCATACATTATGTGATATATAATGTATACCCTGTTTGTGTTATTATGTAGGCCTAGTACTGAGAACGTTGTCATTCGAGAAATCAACGATGACAAGGATGATAAAGATGATTTTGTGAACCCACCAAAAGACATTGGTATGTAGTAACCATTGGTTTTCATTTTATGTAAATTGAATGGTATGTACTAGACATTTATGTACTACATCAAACATTATACTCATGTGTTGTTGATTATACCCAATCCAGGAAAGAGGAGAAAGGAAACACCCAAGCCATCTCCAGAACCAACAAGGTAAAACTGATTTATATAAACAAATGACTTTAGTTTATATGTATTAATACTTACAAATTATATTATGTATCATTTTACCAATTTGTAGATCATCAAAGCGCATTAACAAGGCCAAGGATTCACCACCACCACTTAATACCGAGCAGACTCCTTCAGAACCCCATACAGAGGACCGACATAATGTCAATACTTCTGCTCCAAAGAAGTCCACCCCTGTGCCACATGACACAACCATCATGGGTTAAATTAACAACATTCAATCTGAACAAGCACAACCATCATGGGTTCAAGTGTTGATGTCAAAGATGGATGTACTGCAGAAGGGACAAGACATTCTTGCTGAAAGAGTCGATGCAATGTAGAAGGTCCAGACGAGTCTGTGTGAAAAAGTGGAGGAATAAGGCATTCTGATTGATGATCTGACGACGTATGCAAGAGACTAGGTTCTCTCTACGAGCAGTTAGACACAATTGTGTTCGTGTCCAGCAAGAGAATTGAAAAGAACATAAAGAGTTGTGTAAATGATGTTATGAAATAATATGCGTCAGCTGAAGTTCATCAATCTCACGCAACAGAAAGCGATCATCAAACAGTTGATGTCGATCAAATTCCTACCAAAGATGCCACGGACGATGTAATGGTAGAGGAAATTGGTGCTGAATCCATTGAGGTGTGATATATTTATGGAAAACTATCAGCTTTATGTACAATGCCAGTGATTGATACATAAATTTAGGATTATGAATCTGTTATATTATGTAGTATATAATGTCCATGTATATGAACTGTATGTAGTTTTTAGAATAGCACATTATATAGGAAATTGTGTACATTTACTAATGTATGTGCAAATGATATTTGTTAATATTTATGTATTAACACAACATATATATATTTATGTACAAAATTCTGAAACGGCCGTGCTAGAAAGGAAGGTGGGTTTAAGGATGCCCAAAGAAAGGGTCAAAACAAAGATGGGAATGGGTCAGTAAGGGGTTTCATAAAGACCATATTCTGAGACACAATTCAAGCCATTATTAAGCTTGGCGGTTGAATTAAAGATGAGGTTTGTATACTACACTGAACTTATGTACATATATGTATATCTCATTTACATAATATTGTCATGTGTTTCTAATGTAAATTAGGTCATTGACGAGCTGATTATGCATATCCGTATGAGCATCTGTGAAAATTCAAAAAATTATGGACGCATCGCTATACTACCAATCGGATGGAACCGAGCTTACAACCGTACTACATTTGCAAATTTCGTGGACATCAAGAATGAGAAACCAAACTTCAAAGAAAGTATGTTTCAAGTCATCACCGGCGATGTTCCCCAAATCACTGTATGATGTCGACATCATTTACTCCCCATTCAACCTTCTCGACACTCAATGGGTCGCATTGGAAATAAACCTCCTTGACTGGTGCATTTATGTGTACGACGCACAAGTAACGTACATAAAAGAGGACAAATTACAGCACCTTATCGAGGCCTTGTTGTTATGTTCCCGCAAGTTCTGAGAGTCCATGGTAAGCATTCTAGACTAGAAGACAAGCTCAAGATTCCTTTGAAAGTGATCAGGAAGAATGATTTAAACAGAAATGCTGATGGATATGTACACTATTTTGCTAATTAATTTTGTGTTACATTTTTTAGGTGTTAACCATACTGAAATATAAACTGATTTTATTTTATCCCTTTGCAAAGTAGGGGTAGCTGTGGAAGATACACCTTGAAATACATTCAATATCTTGCATCTGCTAGGAAAGATTTCAGTGACATAGATGATAAAGTCGTTCAAGCGGTTAGGGAGCAGATTGCAAATGCTGTGTTTACAAGAAATTGGAAGAATTGGGCCGAAGAAATGTGATTGTGTTCAAACAATATACACTGCTGATTATGAACATACTTATGTAGAAATAATTTGTGAAAATACTTATGTAGCTAGCCTTTTATGTGTTGTTAGTTTATGTACGGGTTTGTATTTGTTATGTAGACATCTAATATGAACATAATTATTTCCTTTGACTTTATGTAATGTTTGATATGCACAAATTCTCATATTATGTATATATTTAGTTCGAACATAATTCCGTAGTGATACATTATGCACTGTTTTTTTATTTTAGTACCAACATAATATTGTTGCATATACATAAGTGTATGTTTCTGCACTAGCATATGTAACATCATCAGTATACAAAGTGCTCTCCAACATATGTGATGGGTTTATGTACCTATGTAGTTCAGTTACCAATTTCAATCATTTATCGTTAAGTATGATAATCCAGGTTTTAGTTCACAATATAGTTAAATAAATGTAACTACAGTAATATCCACCAAATGTGTTAAACAAACAACGAAGTTAAGCAAATATTAGTCAAAACTGGTTTATCTACATAAACATAAACTCTATTTTGGTTGATTTTGATAAGTCCTCTTCGTGTGCCCGCTGTAGCCGCAACAACTGCATTTCTTATTGCTGCTTTGTTCTCACGTCGAACGGAATCTAGCTTTTGGCATTCTACCACACCTTTTACGCTTTAATGGAGGCTCATATTTCATTTCTGCTATTGAAGTAGGAATGCACCACTCTGTCTTACTAGGCAATGGATAGATGATATCCACATAACCAGCCCTCCCACTGTCTGATGAATAGTACTTGCCAACTAGAAAAGATGGGCTCATACCGACATGTTTTGCAGCTGCAACGGCATGTATGCATGGTATATCTTCAATATCAAACTCCTTACATGTACAAGTTTTCTTCTCCAAACAAACAATCACATGCTCTTCACATATCTTTACATCAAATTACAACTTCTCTGCATCAAGGACGCACACAAAGTAAATTGTCTTATTTCATCCAGCATTGCCATGACAGGGTACTCTCTACCTTCGGTTTCTCCTAGTCATTATGTTGTATTTACACACTCTGCGTTGTTACTAGTCATTATGTTGTATCTTTTCGCAGGTGAGAAAGAGAGTGCCCACGTTGAAATCCCTATTTCATTCATCAATTCTCCCACCTTCGGTTTCTCCTATACATACATAAATCATGTATAAGGTAATCATCATAACATAAGATATACAGTACATAATTTACATGCTTATTTAACTCCGATATCTTATGTAATATTTTAAATGCAACCGTTGTCTTTATAGCTCGTTGCCGCATCAATGAACATTTGTAGGATCCTGTTTGATCTTGTTCTCTTCCTCAGATTACCTTTTAGATGCCAAATACAATATCCATGGAAGGCTAGTTGGTAATTCGATGTTATACCCTTCTTAATCGATGCATGTCGATCGGACACAAACACAAGCTCTTTGCTGTCCATTACGACACGTCTCATATTCTTGAAAAAGAAATTTTAAGATGCATAATTTTCACTATTAACAATACCAAAAGCAACGGGGTATATTTGTTGGTTTGCATCGTGCAGTGGCGACTAGCAATACTCCACCATATTTTCCGCTAAGATGTGTCCCATCAACGGTTATTACCTACATAAACCGTAGACGTGTTCACAAACCAACTTATTCACAAAAAACTGAACATGAATATATGTACAGAAACAAGTGCATCCAACATTATGTAACAGAAACTACAATGCAAAAAGAAAATCAGGGTTTTTTATATTATGTACCTTTCTCATCACACTCAAACCCCGAACGGACGGTCCGAACGACAGAAAAACATATTTGAACCTACTCTCGTCGTCGTGTATGAAATTCACAATCGTTCCTTCATTCACCTCCACCAACATAAATAAATATGCAGGAATTGTGTTATAATTGTCCACCGATGTACCTCTAATCATGTCCTTTACTGTCTCTTAAGCTTTCCAACACTTCCAATAGCTAGCGTCAATTCGATGCAAACTCTTCATTACAGTGATGATCTGATGCACCGAAGGTAATTTCTTTGAATTACCGTACCTACATAAACTTGATCATCACTAAAAATAGGATACATAACATATAATTCACACGTATTAGCAGATACATAAATTCAGTCCAAAAAATACATGCAACTTACATTGTCTTAACCTTATCAGCTATTACGTGATACGAAGCTCCCCTATTTGCCTCTCGCCGCAAATGAAACGAGCATGTGTGTGTCGAAATATACTTTGTTGTGGTGAAATATGTTGTTTGACCGAGTATTGAAAAGCGGACCCTCCACTTACAATCTTCATCTACACATCTGGCAGTCACTGCCTTCATTTTCGACTTTACTATCTTGTATTGTAAGCATTCAAAAATTGAATGTAGACACAATGTATTTTTAACTTCAGTCTTCGAATGATATATCTTCCCAACTTGTAGTTGAAAATCATCCCCTGATGATACATAACTATTGATATGTGGAACTATTGCAAGTGCATTATTGTTTGCATCTTCTACAGACTCGCTCCCAATCACACTAGAACATGTTGTACATAAATTAAGTTTTACATCTGCTACATCAGTTTGTAATTCCTGATTCAAAATATGACCTGAATCTTGTGTTCCATCTTTCAGTTCAGCTTCCTGACCATGTAGTTCGGTTGAAATCCCTCCCACACTCTTATGCAGTTCAACTTTGTTCACACATAAAGGGACACTCCAGCTAAACTGTGGGAGACCAAATATGTGTACAAAAGTATCCAAATCATCCTTTGTGTTAACATCAAATGGTTTGAGACCCTCATTGAAAGAATTCTTGTATGACAAGCATAAATCAAACTGTGTTAAAGATATTCCAAATAGTAACGCAATCTTGTCCTTTAACACATCAAATGTGCATTCAACTGATATCAATAACGGCTTACTTGACTGTACTTCAATGTAGCTCTACACACCTTCATCAAATTTCCAATGTCCGTCAAAATACATTGTCACAAACACCACCCCCATTATTCCTACAAGAAAGGTACATAATATAAGAAATATGTCAATAGCTCTTCACGCTCTGTACATAATATTTCCACCAATTACATAAACCTTCATTATGTACACATATAAATAGAACATTATGCTCGTTAACTACATGACTACTTTGTCAAACAATACATAACTTACACATTACATAACTTATATTAACATAAGTATTTCACACATTTCACATAATCTACATAATCTTACCAACTTACATATTATGTAACACAAAAATAAACCAAATTTATAGTTTAACAGTTATGTACAATCAACTACATGAACATTAATTTTCGCACTTATACCTAAATATAAACCGAAATTATTTACACATACGCACATAAAACTATGTTCATCACCTTCAGCATTATTGACAATCAGTACATAAAAAATAACCGATACATAAATTTAACAACTACATAAACCGAACTTATGTACACATACACACATAAGATTATGTTCGTCACCTTCATCATTACTGACACTCAGCACATAAAACTCAACGCCACATAAATTTAACAACTACATAATATTAAGCAAATACATGAAATACGCAGGCATATCACATTACTTTCTCAACGATAGTGGTTTAAACTTAAACATATACAAACTTATGTACACATACAGACATAAAATTATGTTCGTCCCCTTCATCATTACCAACACTCAGCACATACAAAATCACCGACATATAAATATACGAAATACATTATATTAACCATATACATAAATTACGCAGAGCAAATGTGCGAATTGGCCACCAATTAAACGATTGAACGTACATATCTCACAGATTGGGACAAAAATCTCTCAAAACGATTGGATCTACAGATCGAGTTCTTCGTCCCAAAAATCGCACAATACAAATGATTGAATCTACATATTGACAATCCAAATGTTGATGATCGCACAACCGTAACGATTGAAGAAACAGATCATCAAAACGAAATAAATCGGCAGTAATCGTACAAAAAATAGAGAAAATGTTTATGACAGTAGACGAATAACTCTGTAGAAATGGTGGTTATGAATGCAGAAATGGGGAAATTCGTGATTCTGGGATCACGTTTACAAGAAAGGTATATTTGCTTTCCTAACAGCATCCTGATTTGTAGGGAACCATATTAAATAAGCATATTTATTTAAAAAACTGCCACATCAGTTTTTTTTTATTTTTAGCAGGGGTATCAATTTATTTGGGAATTAATCTTTATCAGAAAATTACTAGGGGCCTACTTTATCTATATTTTTACAAAAGAGACTAGTTAATCTACATTAATACATAATTAGCCTACTTCCCCTTTTCTCTCCCGTTAGTTCAATATAGATCAACAAATAAGATCAAAGAATAGTATTGTAATTAAAGCATGGGTGTAGTATATTTGTTAGCTTATTTACAAGACATTTTACCTATTTGTGAATCGAATAATATACAAATCCCTAATTTGAAAGAACAGAAAGAATTTGGCCAAATATGTCCTTTTCTATTTTCTTTTGATTTCTATACCCTAATTTTTTTTTACCACTTTCATTAATGATAGGTAAAAGTAATTAACCTCCTATTTAAACAAAAAAATAAAAGAAACAACATAAATTTGTTGTTTGTTTGTTTACGTAAAATCAGACTTCTTCTTTTTTCTATTTTTTTCTTTCTTATTTTCTAGTCTGAATTCATACTAGAAAATTCATAACAAATTTTCTTTTCTCTTTTTTTTAATTATTATTTTTTTTAATTTTCTCGTATGAGTTTCTGGTATGAAATTCATACAAAAAAATTCATACCACAACTTTCGGTTTGCATTTCATACTAGAAAATTCAAACGCAAACTAAATCTGATAACCATTGATGATTGTTTTGGTCATGTCTGGGAGTTTTTGGTTGTAAATGTTAACCACGACACTAGCAAAGAAAACCTAATAAGATCATTCTAAGTACAAAGAAGATACTGCAACAACGGCTAAACAAATTCATATCAAGGATCTCATACAAGAAGTTTGTGTTTTTGGATCTTACAAGACAACTTCCTTGCTAGTTTCTTGCTGGGATGGGGTATCACCATTTGTGTGGGGTTGACTTCATACCCAATAGACGCAGGATCCTGAAGAATGAGGGTGCGAAATCCCTCTTCAAGGGTGTGAAATCCCAATAGACACTGATCCTAAAGGATCTCATGCAAGAGCTCCCTGGATGGCTTCATACCCAATAGACACAGATCCTGAAGGATCTCATACAAATCTTGAAGAATGGGGTATCAATAGTGACTTACCAGAAGCTAGAAATGACGTAAAACCAGGTGCAACGAAGCCGGAAAACCGCTTTCCGGTATTAGAAAATTCATACCAGTAGAAGGGAGGGGAGGGCAACTTCGGCGGAAAACCGCTTTCCGACAATGGTTGTGACTTACTAGTTGCTCGAGTCCAGATACAACCGGAAGTGCTTCTAATCAAAACGTTATAGTCGTTGACCGGACGCGCAATAAGAATCGGATCTCCATCTCCGTCAATAAACACCTCATCGTCCTCCTCCTTGTCGGATAATGTTGTATCGACGTTCTGAGTGAGGTCGAATGAGTCCCTGCCTTGGTCAAGAAGCGTCCTGAACTCCATTTGAAGTCGGAACATAGCCTTCTGAAGTAGGTCATCGGTGTAGTCGGCCATGGGAGGCCATTCACGGATGAGAGAGAGAAGCTCGTCTAGGGCTTGGAGGAAGGAAGAAAAGTCAGCGACGATAGTCGGCCATGTGAGGCCATTCTCTCTAACTCTCAGTTTGCTCCTTCAACCTTCTGATTGTGCACCTCACCGTCACCGCAATAACAACAACAGTGCTCCTCACGCTAGAGTAGGAGAAGGTGAGGGTGCAGGAGGAGCAGGGTGGTCTTCGGCGGTGTGCTTTCCGGTGGTGTTGTAGAAAATCGGGGAGGAAGAGAAGACGGAAGTAGGGTGAGGGCGAGTTTGAGAGAAGCAGATGAAGGATGAACGACTAGGGTTTTGGCAGTAAAAAATAGAGAGGGGTGGATTTACTTAATTAAAAACCAGTATGGGCCTAGTTACTAGATAATTATCTCAAAGGCTTACTTACCAAATTCACCCAAAAAACATTAACAATAAAGTTCATGCATGAGCATTATTAGTATGTGAACCTTATATGAACAACACGTTTGTATGTAGTATATTTGTTTGTGAACCTTATATGAGCAACACATCGCTATAAGCTTGGGAATCGTTAGCGTATTAAAATTGAAAATTATCTCTAAGAAATAAAATATTCAAATAGGTAGTTTATCGTGAGAATGACATGTTGTAAAATCCAATGAGACTTATTAATATGACGATAACAAAAGTGATAAAAACTGAGGTGGCTTAACGTGAGTACGAGGGTACGACAAGTACATTATTCACTTATTTGTTAATATTATATAGTATAATAGTAGTTTACCTAGTTTAATTCCGTCTACAGGATTTGTAAATTTGAACTGAATTTTTTTTATTATTATCATAAATAATGTCTCAATACCAATAAAAAAAAATCTACATCTAAAAATTGAGATTCATAATGACATTGTAAAAAGACTATACATAATATATAAAAATTAACGATAACCAAATCTGTATCGTTTACGATCTATACATATAGTTTTGAATTATATATTAACCATCGTAACTAAATAATATAAAATATGAAAAACATAAAATTCAGGAATATTATATAATTTCATATAATATATTCGAGATTTAGCTAGAATAGTTTATTTTTCGTCGTAGTACAAAACAAATATTTGATAAGAATATGATAATTGTAAATTTGTAATTAAGGTCAAATTTGTAAACAATATTCAAAAATTAAAATTTTTAATAAGCGGTTTAATGTGAGACCGACACGTAACAAAATTTAGCGGGGCATAATATAGCGGTGTCAAGCGACAATAAAAACAAAGTGACTTAACACGAGGATGACAATATTAAGTTATTTTTTCTTTTTTTTTTAAAAAAAATTACTTGTATAGAAGGAGAAAAGGATATACAGAGGGAAGATCAAAGTTCAGAGGCTAAAAGAAGAGATACAACGATCGGACTCAAATGAAACAAGCAGCAGGAGCACTAGGTAAGATGTATTCCAAGGATTCGTGCCATAGCCTTCGAGTTATCAGATCTATCCCTCCAATGATGAGAGAGATGCACCTTGGTAGCACATATAACCTCTCTAGCACAGTCGGAAGCACTTGAGTTCAAGCTGTTGAAGATAAGATTGTTCCTAGTTTTCCATGTAAAGTATACAAAAGCAGTGATTGACGCAACACGGGTGCACTCGAGGAGGTTGTGCTTTGATATGGAACAAGTACGTAGCCAGTGCCAAAGATTGCGAAGGTAAAGAGCATGAAAAGGGGTCCTAGTCCATCTTGAGATGATATCAAGAATCAGTGACAATATTAAGTTATATTTTAGTGTTATACAATAGTTTTTGTTTCTTTGGTGACTATTATCACATAACAAAGGGATCGTCTTTGCTTTATCCTATGCATTTCCATCTTATTTCATTCTTCGCATATTTAAATTTATCCCATGTAGATTCAATACTGTTTGCTCATAGCTTAGCTAATGTTACACCCTTTTGATGGTGTGGCCAAGTTTTTCTCAAAAAAACTTTTCGTAGATTTAATATGATTGTTGCTTGGAGTTTCTATATAAAAGAAAATAGCATATTTTGTTTTTTCGGTCATTACTATAGCTTTCAAGAGGTCAAGGATCAATTCGTCAATTATATAATTGCATTGAACATAAAAGTGAAATCGATGTTGTAATAAAATATTCGTAATTGTTCTTGGCTGATGTTAAACACACGACGATAAATTTATTAGGCGCATAATATAACACATTTTGACGGTACTGAAAACTTGAACTAAATTTCAGTGTAGGGTGATGACGCTGAAATTAAATTTAGACGAATTTAAGAAAAAACATCATTAAAATTTTCATTATTCTTCCACAAAGATGATCACTCTAATGCACTAAAACTCAAAAATAGGAGATATTTGCATTTTTCATGACCATATATATCAAAATTTACAACACGTAAAATAAACCTTTTTAACTTTGGGTAAAAATGATTATCCAAGATGAATCCACCTGAATCATCATCTCTACCCACTTCTTCTTCTTAATATTTCCTTCTTTATTCCAACAAGCGAAGACTCTTTCTCTGCATTTCTTCATGTATCTTCATCTTCCCATAAATAATAAACCTTCTTTTTATCCTTCAAAATCTTCAAATTCTCCCCTTTTGATTCTTTGAGCTATACAGGCAATGACCAAAAATCCTCTTGAAGAAACAATTTACAAGTAAAAATCCCGCTAGAATCTCGCATTCATCTTCAATCTCTTCACATTGATTCCCTGCCGGTTTCTCTTTGATCAACTGGATATCTTATCTCTCCTTCATCCTTCAAAATTTTCACAAATCTCAACTCCATTGTTGCGTGAAAATATAAAAACAAATATTTACAGCAAACTGGCATTGAATATAGATTATCAGTTAATCTATCGTCTTCTGTAGTCAAAATCAGTAAGAATCGAAATTGCAATTACCTTTGGAAGATTGACAGCCAAGCAATCAGGTGGAGAATCAAACAAAGAAACAGAGAATTGCTTGAACACAACACCAACATCGAAATAAATCAAACCCGAACTCGGAACATCGACCCGAATCCCTTTCACCGGAAACCAAAGAAACAGCTCCTGAGCAGAAACTCCGGTCAAGTTTCCGATCTGCCCATAGCTAAGCCTACCCGAAACGTTTCGATCATAGTGCAACTCGCTTTCAAACTTGGCATTACAAGCTTCTTCTAAATACACCTGGAATCTTCCATCTTCATCAATCGTGAAGTTCTTCACCCCCTTTGGAAGCAAACCCATTGGTAGCCCATGGGCTCTCAACGCATCGTATATTGAATGAGACGACGTCGTTTTCGCCGGAAAAGCTCTGGAAGCCGCCGTTGATGATGCCCATGTCATAAGGAAGATCAGAAACACCGTTCTGATCAACTGGGTCGACATTATTTTCGATATCTCGAGCTGGGTTGATTTGAGTTTCCCCTGTTAGAGCATAGAGGATTGGTGGGTCGGGGCTTTTTAGATATGGAGGAGATTTTTTAGGGTTTAACAGAGAGTTTAGAAAGGCGAAATTATTGGGGAAAGGGGGGAAGTTTTTTGCCAGCAAAAGGCCAGTGAGGATGATCAATCAATGGAGGTGGCAATTGTGAAGGTGGGTCCACAAATTAACACTCTACAGAATGCAGAATTGTGAGATTTCCTTTTGGCTCTAAAGAACACACCACGTTTTCATTTGGATTGGTTTTTAAAACAAAACCAAAAATTATTTTTTGTTTTTGTTTTATCCTTAGTTATTTCTAATATTACTTTCTGTATAGCTTATAAGGTCTATGATTTCATAGATTTTTCGCCCGTTAATGGCACGAATTGTGGATATGATTTATGTCCGTGTCATGAAAGTTAAAAATTATGGTAAATTACAAATAAAAACCCTTTATAATATGCTTAATTATGATAAAATCACCCTAATTTATAATCTTAAATCAAATTATTATTAAAAATCACTTCTCATCAAAATCACACCTGCATCCCTAGTAAAAAGGGTTAAATTTTATACTCCTATCTAAAACAAATTTCTACCTCTCTTGTATTTTCTCCGTATAAATAGTTAAATAAAAATTCACTCCGTTCAAATATAGATGTCATCATCCAAGAGTGCAAAATAAAGTGGGTTCTACTCCTCCACAAATAAACCAATAATATCTTTTTGTAATTTATTTTTTCTCAAATATTTTATGGGAAAAAAAGAAAGTAAGGTTAAAATAAGATTATATACGGAATTGAATGCAACAAAAAGTTATATAGACGGAGTCTATACGCAAATACGTATAGAAATATTGTGCATAAATAGCATTATAGACGGAGTGGGATGCGGTTAGTCTTATAACGCACATATTCCATTACAAAAATTACATTTTTTTTAACAAACTTATGATAAATTACAAATAAAAAGCCTTTAAAATATGCTTAGCGAAAAAATCGACTAAAAAAATTACATTCAAAGTTGTAAAATAATTTTATTTAGGTTATGACTTGGGGAGTGAGGGTGATTTATTGAAAAAAGTCTATTTAAGGGGTAATTTTGTGAAATTATCACAAATTTGAGGTTTGGTACTTGGTAGTGAACTAGTGATTTTTATACAAGCTTAGCGAAAAAATCGAAAATAATCACCAACTTTAAAGTGAGTTGTAGATCTTAACTCAACACACGTAATATTTATATAACTTGTGCTGTTTTGTGCAGTCAGCTTATTTTTTGGTGATTTTTAGGGAAAAAGAAAACATGAGTGCTTCCCCTATCTTTTACTGAATATTCTAATATCTTCATAGTGACAATATGGTCACATACTTACATGTTCCAATTCATCCAAATTCTCTGGTAATATTAGTTTTTAAACCTTGTCCTGTGATTTTATCGGTTCATATTCTAATATTTTTATAGTGACAATGTGGTCACATACTTACATGTTCCAATCGATTCAAATCTTCTAGTCTCAAACCTTGTCCCGGTGATTTTATTGGTCCACGTGGCAGTTCAAATAAAAAATGTTTCACTTCTTGTTCGGTGTAATATTTAAAAAAGAGCTTATGAGTTTGGTATTTAAATTTTGCAAAAGGGGATCGGTATTCACGACAAAAGAAATTTTTGTTTCTAATTCTCTGAATCTCAATAAATCACTGCTGGGCGTAAATGGTGGTGAAGCGACACTCCTCTTCGGACTCATATTCGGTGATCATAATGATTACTATATCGGGATCTAAAATCACAAGACTACATCTATAGGCTTAACCAACTAGTCCCACGAGCTTCTCCGAGCAAGGATAAGCTCCCTCTCCGGCACGACTAGAGACGGAGAACGGTACTCATTTACCACCTATGACGCTGTAGAAGAACTCAACTCCGAATACGCCTCTTACACCGTCCATGTCCCATCAACCTCCAGCCACCAACATATTTCCATGACCACCTCTCAAACAAGTTTCCCGAAGAAAACCAAGCCAAAAACCAACCACTCAATCATCAATTTCATCTTGGGGACGATTTTCACATGCAGGTTCGTAAGGTCAATGACTATTTGAATTTTATGATCTCTATAGATTTTGACCTCTCAAACAACTAAATCATTATTTATCACATATTATAAATTTCACAAAAATTATAAAATTATAAAATGAACTTACACGTAAATTCCCCAATAAGTTAGACTGGTTAGTAAGGCACCAAGTGAATGTTTAATATTTCTTAGATTTGATGATTAAAAAATAGAAGAAAAATATAAGTTAGCAATAATTAAGAAGAAAAGGAAAAAAAAAAAGTAAATTGGATGGCGACATAGAGATAGAGAGAGAAGCAGCATAGCATGTGGAGAGAGAGTAAATAATTATGATTTTGTCCTCACATACATTGTTGCCACTATATTCCTTTCTTTTCCCCACCTAATTTTTTATTTCATTATTATATCCTTCTTTCTTATACGTTTATTTCTTTCTTTTTCAAAAATTTTAATTAGTGTTTCTGTATTTTTTTTAACTTTCTTGAATTATATCCAATAGTTTTTATTTTATTTTTTTTGGATGGTAACACATTTTCAGATTATATTATTCTATCGTTCATAAATTAACATTTATTAATATTTTAAAAAATAAAAAGATAAATTATTTATTTAACTAGTAAATAATATTATTTTTTCGTAAAATATTTAAAAAAATTTCAGTTTTCAGTTAATGTCACACATTTTTGGATTATTTTCTTCTACCATCCATAAATTAAAATTTATTAGCATTTTAAGGAATAAAAAAAGATAATTTATTTATTTAACTATTAAATAATATATTTTTTTTCTATTAAAATGTTAGTTTATTAATATAGAAGCTGATTCAAAAAATGTCTAAAAACACAAAAATATCATCTGAAAAAAAAATACTTGAATATAATTCAAAAAAATAATTCAAATTACGAAATATTATCCAAAATTTTTCTAGCTACTTATGTGTTTATGTTATAAACTATAACAGAAACACATGAGTCAAGACTCTAAAGATGTCCAAAAAAGTAGGTTATAAATTGTGTATATATTATTATAATCTTGTTTATATTTAGATATGATGGATGTGGTATGTAGCCTATGTGCATGTGCATGATCATGCTAGCTTGTTGTTTGGCTCAATGTTTCGGCTGGTAGCCGTTTGAGACACCACTTCATTACTAACTAATCTAATTTCCTTTTCTTTTTTCTTCTCATAAATTACAATAATTGTTAAGTAGGTATGAAGATGTAGGGGTATATTCAGATATAAACATAAAGTTAAAGTCAAAGCGCGAAAGTCGACTAAATTTCGAGTTTAGTATATAACTAAGGTCAGATGGACTATACTCCTTCTATTGTTATTTGATTTTAGGATAAAACTTCATCGAGTTTATGTGTTGGACTTGAGCGCACATGTGCGCTTGTATGCACATGCCCCTCTCTACGGTTTGTATGTACGGATTTTGATATGATATTAGAGCGGTTAGCCTCATTTCGGCTCGTGATCCTAACATGTGGGCAAGTTACTTGGTCTATACCCTAGTTATACTTGTGAGGACGTGTTGGATTTTGATACCATGTCAAAATCTGCTCTACGGTTTTGTCTGTATCGGATTTTGATTTTTGACACCATGTCAAAGTCTACTCTACGGTTCCGTCTATAATCTTACAAATCGACGTCAAATAGACTAACCGTTCGACTTTGACAGGGTATCAAAGCGGTCAGCCTCAATTCGCCTCGCAATCCTAACCTGTGGGCAATTGTCAACTCGGTATATACCCTAGTTGCAGTTGCGTGGGGTGTTGGGGATAATAAATTCTCACAACAAAAGTTGAGACATTTCGAGTCTAGTATATCACATCAGTGAGCTACTTCTCTTATCGCTAATTTGTTTTAAGATGGAACCTCATCGAAATTATGTGTTGAGTTTGGGCTCGTAAGCGCACGAAACCCGCTCTACGGTCCGTGAACTTTTATAAAAATAACAATCGATCTGGTTTTTTTTAATGGTATTCTACTTACGTTATTACATTCACTTTAATTAATTGTAGAAAGCCTGACTATATAATAATAGTCTTAAAACCTCATCGGGATTAAGATTTGTAATCTTGCAAATGTCGTCTAGAAAGCCTGACTATATAATAATAGTCTTAAAACTGTCGAATTGATTTTGTCCAAAAATTGTTGATCTCGCAACTAACCGGGAAACACAATTCTATACGTTTGTTATCGAGGTTTATAGTTGTTGTTCTGTTTACGTACTATGTTATTAACATGTAATCAGTGGCGGCCGCAGGATTTCTAAAGGGGGGCGAAAATAAATTACAGATAAAAATATCTTTGAAAACAAAATAACGATAAAAATAAAGTCAATTTGTCATCCCACTACGCAGTTTTGACTACAAGTCTACCAAAAACAAATAGTTAATTGTTAGCATGAAATATTGTGATATTTTAGGCACGTTTTCTAAACGTATTTGATTCATATTGATAGTCTTTGATTGAACTTTGCTGCATATGTGAGCTAGTATTACCTATATTGTCGATATGGATGTCTACACTAGTTCTATGTTGATTATAGGTGATTTGGAGCTATTTCCGAACGGAATCGAGAAAAGGAGAGTTGATTTGATATGTCCATGGATTGAGGACATTCTTAGGAAGCAAATTGGAGTTTTAGCTTAAGGAATGCACGAGGCTAGGGAAGAATCACGTTCTTGCCCTAAACCACGCTCTAAAATACGGCCGTACTACAAACCACGTTTAGTTCCACGGCCGTGGAACCCTGCAAAGGAAGCGTGATGCATTCCAGTAACTATTACGGCCGTGGAATATATGGTACAAACCGTGACCTAATCCACGCCCTAAATTACGGTCGTGAGAACTTCCACGACCGTGATCTTGGCGAATCTTTTCGCCACACTTTGAAGCCACGATCTTTTGAAGATTGGGCCGGGCCGATATTTTATCTTGCCCTATAAAAAGACGGACGAAGCAAGATTCCGTCAGCTTCGCTAAGCATCATTCAGACCCGCTCATACCGGCTTAGACCCGCTTACACCCGCCATCTTCGCTTAGCGGCATTTATCGACGCTTAGGATCGTTCATCTCCGGATTGGCGGAAGATCGAAGCTTTTGGAAGATTTTGCAAGGAGATCTCGCTTCTTGTTTAGGTTTGAGGTGGAAAACGGATTGACATCCCGTTTTCCCTTCTTTCCTAAGGTTGTGATTGTTTGTTTTATTCCGAATCCTTTGACAATACTTGTTCTCTTTGTGACTTTGAGATTGGTTTGAAGATTACTGAAAGTTCTTGAAAGTTTTCATCTTTCTATCTTTTAATTCTTGAATTGATATCAACATGACTGTTATTGGCTAAAAACCCTTAACAATTCTAAGGTGAAGGGTTGATAGTTGTGGCTTAGATGATGATAGATCGATCGTAAACAGATTAGACCCTGAGAGTTAGAGAGAATCGCCGACAACCCTAAATTACGGTCTGTTCTTGAGTCCACGGCCGTGGAACCTCAAGAACTAACCGTGATTTCCCTTAAGTCTACGAACTTGCTTTTACTTTGATCCAAAGTTAAAGATTTGCTTTAACTTAGTTTAGACTTGTCTTTTCTAGGTGGTAGTGAAGCCTCAACAACCTCTACCTCGATTGTGAGTGTCATAACCTCAATCGGTTTAGTTAGTCTTGATCCTTGGGTTACAAGTTTGGGTATTTGACATAAATTATTGCCTTTAGAATCTTTCTATATTGAGCCTCAACAACCTGTATAGAGAGTGCCTTGTAGGTGAGTTACATAAGGTTTTTGGAACTTCACCGTACGATTACCTTACATTAGTATACCTTTGCATATCTCAACTCTGTCTTTATATCATTAAGTATATCTTGAATCGATTGCCACAGCTGGATACTTGGATCTTTAGGATTGTTGTTTTCCCAATATATGCAAAACTCTCATATTTACTCACTTGATAATCTACAATCGAATTTGTTCCCACCCAAATCCTTGTGTTCGATACTCTGGAATTCTTGCTTAGCTACGTCGATCCGTACACTGCGGGTTCGCTGCTTGATTCTAGTTTTATAAATTTAAAGCTTATTTGCACACACCTTTAGGGGCGAACATTAATGCTACAAATAAACTGTCAATCTGACAACAAAGGTTGTAAACCCATCTTGCGAGTTGACATATTCTGATAATACTGAAGAATATCTTCATTATCAACATTCATGAAGACATCTTTCTCAATGTAGCAAACTAGAGAATCTGTGAGATTATCATCTGTCATCTTGTTACACGGTTCAGACTTGACAATTTTCATCGCAGAGAAGGCTCTTTCAACAGTAGCTGTCGCAACTGGTAAAACTAAAATCAACTCCAAAAGACGAAATACCAGAGGAAAAACAGTGTCAATACCTCCCTCAACCATCTTCATAGCAACTTCTCCAATACTTTGTAGTTTAGAATATTTATCTCCTTCTCTCATGTCATAAATCCATGTCCTCAGTTGATCTTTAAGCAGAAGTAGATCACAAGCAGAAAAGTCTTGAGGATAAAATTGTGCAAGTCGAAGAAGTTGGGGCTTACTGAATTTGGAGAAAGAATCTCTTGGATCAAAACATCCATTACATGTGAGCAATTCAGTGTTTGATTCACCAAAACGGTTCTCCATCTCTTGGTCAATTTGATCAATAACCTGTGAATTTAACTTGACGTCAATATCATTATAGACTAGTGATAATTTCATATACATCAACATAGTTAAAATATTACAAAGTAATAATTAATTACCCGACAGAATATGTCAACTCGAAAGTGGTGGTAGTTTGTGGAAACATTTCCAACACGTCTTGTACCAAAGCGACCTTGAACATTATCATCCATGTTGAGAATGTCAATTTTATTGTTATCACAAAATGCATTGATGATAGAAAAACGGGCGATCTAGATCGAGGAGAAACTTCAACTACTTCTTCTTGATTGTTTGATATGGATCAAATGTGAGTTTGGGTGGCGGAAGCGTTAGGTTTGATCCTTCAAAAGGATCCTCGAATGTGGAGGCTTGGATCAAAGACTAGATCTTACCAAGAACTCTAAGAGGATGGAGGAAGAGATGATGCCTAAACTAAGTAAGAGGGTTTTCCTTCTCAATACTTAGTATTCAACTTAGACATGTCTTCTACAAATGAGCCAAGCCATCCTTATATAGTGGATAGAGGCCATACAAAGAGTCTTAACATAAATGACGGAATTAAAAGTCGGAATTAAGTTCCGAATATGAAAAGCCTAAAATATGAAAGGTCGGAATTTAATTCACGGAATTAAGTTCCGGAATTAAAGTTCCGAATACAAAAAGACTTATTATTAAATAGCCGAATAATAATAACGATCTTCCAAAATATGCGGGTCCTTCTAGCCGGAACACGGATGACATCGCCATCCGGGGGCGTATCATTCTCCTCCTCTTAAATGTGAAACGTCCTCGTTTCACCGTAAAAAAAGAAAGGAGTCACTTGAAGAACAAGACCCTTGAAAATCAACCTTGGATGCATAATGTCGGAGCCGGACGGCTTCGACTTGTAGTCTTTCATAAGGATGTTGGGGCCGCCAAGCTTGTTGAAATCGGGAGGCTCAAACTTGTAGTACATGAGGATGACCTCGCCGGTGAGTTTGTCTTCCATGCCCTTTAAACTTATGACATTGTACGTCGGAGGCATGCCGGAAAGAAGCAAGGGTAAGCCGGTAAATATGTCATGAGACAAAACAAAATCAAATCTCGGGTCAACCGGCTCGAATTTGTAGTCCAACAACATAAATGTGTCATTGTCATGGTTGATGGCTTCTTCACCCTTGATAATGATCTCATCTTTGTCATCTTCAAAATATTCTCCACATAACGGATTGATAAGATGAATTGGAATGATCGGGGATACCTCGGGAATGATGATTTCTTCCTTTGCCTCTTCTAATAGAACATCACACAACGGTTGTTCTTGTTGGGCGGCCGTCATGAGAGAAACCATTTGTGCCTTCAAAGCTTCTATCTCATGCTTTAGAGCGACATTCTCTTTGGCTAAGACGGCAACACGTTGTTGGTGTTCATGTGGATACCCATGGATGCTCTCTTTAGGTGTTGGTGGATTTGGAGGAGGCAACCACTCCTCTTGGAGACTAGGACGCCGTCGGTGGGGCCTTGGTGGGTCCGGAGGAGGCAACCACACCTCCTCCTTAAAGTATTCCCTCCGTTGGTACCTCCGGCTGGCTTGCTTGGCCTTCGGTGGAGGAGGTAACCATTCTTCATGCTCATCATAAGAATCAGAATCATCATAGAACATGATGAACGATGAAGAACACTGAAGAACGGATGAAGATCTTCGAAGAACACCGAAGAACACTTGAAGATCTTTGAAGATACCGATGAAGATCTTCAAAGAACACCAAATAGAGAGATAAAAATTTGATGAACAATCAAGAACACAAGTAAAGAACTTGACCTCGATCCCGAGCTCTGATACCAATGATAGAAAAACGGGCGATCTAGATCGAGGAGAAACTTCAACTACTCCTTCTTGATTGTTTATGATGGATCAAACTAGAGTTTGGGTGGCGGAAGCGTTGGGTTTGATCCTTGGAAAGGATCCTCGAATGTGGAGGCTTGGATCAAAGACTAGATCCAAGTAAGAACTCTAAGAGGATGGAGGAAGAAGTGATGCCTAAACTAAGTAAGAGGGTTTTCCTTCTCAATACTTAGTATTCAACTTAGACATGTTTTACAAATGAGCCAAGCCATCCTTATATAGTGGATGGAGGCCATACAAAGAGTCTTAACATAAATGACGGAATTAAAAGTCGGAATTAAGTTTCGAATATGAAAAGCCTAAAATATGAAAGGTCGGAATTTAATTCACAAAATTAAGTTTCGAAATTAAAGTTCCGAGAACAAAAAGACTTATTATTAAATAGCCGAATAATAATAATGGTCTTCCAAAATGTGCGGGTCCTTCTAGCCGGAACACGGATGGCATCGCCATCCGGGGGCGTATCTATTGACATCTTCCAATAGTTCCTCTCATCCATCATTCCTCATGTCTTGAAATTGCTTCTTGTAACTACGAACCAATCTCACAACTTCTAGAATATCTTGGTCTTTTCTCTGCAAAAACTGTGATAAAATATTTGTCATGCTCAACACTTCCTTCATCAAGTGAGCAATAAAAACAAACTGATAACTCTCCATCTTTTCAACTAAACCACGAGCCAACCCGCGATTTGAGTCTGCACCTCCATCTTCGTATATATTTTCAAGCACTTGGATAATTGAAGACCATAATGACAGAACACAAATAATGGTTGTATAGTGTGAGCTCCAACGAGTGATGCCCAGCTTAGCCAAAGAACATTCTTGATTCAAGCCTCTCCCGGTTGAAATTTCTCCCTTTTCTAGCATCTCCACCATCTTGTCATGTTGAAGTTGTCGAAACTCATCTTTTCTTTTGCAAGAAGCTCCAACCATATTCGTGATTCGGAACAAGTAATCAAAGAACTCCTCCACAGGCCGAATATCTTTACAAATTGCTACAATCACTAATTGAAGTTGACGAGCAAAACAATGAATGTACCTTGCGGATGAATTTTCTTCTAATATTAGAGCCTTCAATCCATTAATCTCTCCTCGCATATTAGAAGCCCCGTCATATCCCTGACCTCTTAATTTAGAGATACATAATCCATGCTCAGCAAAAAATTCATCAACTCCTTTTTTCAAAGAACAAGCTCTAGTGTCAGTAACATGAACAACTCCGAGAAATCTCTCTATGACAATGCCCTTAGCATTTACATATCGAATAACAATAGTCATTTGTTCCTTGATCGAACTATCACGAGCCTCATCAATCAAAAGAGAAAACACTTTGTCTCCAAGATCACTAACTATTGTTTTTCTTGTCATTGCCCCACACGCAGTTTTAAGATCATCTTGAATGCGGTGACTAGTGAGCTGAGCATTCTTTGTTGCATTCTCATTCACCACCTTTCCAACTTCAACAATGCGTTTACTACACCAGTTGTGCATCTCCATAAAATTTTCTCTACTGTTGGAGCTTGTCGACTCTCTATGACCTCGAAATGGCAAACCCTGTGCAAGAAGAAATCTAACAATATCCAAAGTAAAGGTCAAACGAGTACGATATTGAGCACCCAAAGTTGCATTTACAGCAGATACACATCTTGTCAAACTTTGTCTTTGATCTTTGAAATTGCTAAATAATATTCGAGCTTCATTGTGAGGACTTCCAACTGATCTCACATGTTCTCTAAACGCTTGAACAGCTTTCTTCCAATTACAAAATCCTACTTTCACAAATGCATCATTCAAATTTCTGTACTTTGTCTCCCCTCTAAAGAGAAAACACCAAAAACAAAATGCAGTATATTTAGAAACACTGTATTCTAGCCATTCATAATCCTTAAACCAGTTCGACACAAAGCTCCTTGACTGTAGTGGTTGGTGTTCCTTAAACCAGTTCATAATCCAAATGTAGTAAACAATGGTGGAGAGCTTAACAAATTCAGAGGAGTTGACTTAGACAAAGACGGCTCGGAACGCAAAATGGTCTCAAGAAAAAGTGATGATTTGTGTAATCAAAATCATCTCAAGAATAAGAGAGTTGTTCTTAGGAGAAAAAGTTAATTCAATTTACAAGTCATTTTGTGTAATTAAAATTAAGAGTAATTTTGTTTTAATAAATTTATTAAATTATAATGGAATGTATTCGGTAACTAAATGAACTAGTACATGATCGTATTTGTGTAATAAAATTTATTTATTTTTTATTTTTATGTGGATATGTTATTAAATAAAACTCACAACTTCGTGTAGCCTTTTCAAATTTACGTAGATTCAACAATTTGAGTTTATATGTTTTGATTTTTTTTTTGTTTTAGTTTGTGTTGTCAAGTTTAGTTTTGTAAAAAATATTATTATGTATGCCTATTTTCAAAAATGTATTGTAGAGTCGAGAATATGTGTAGATTATGGAAGTTGTCTTCGATTTGTGTGAACAAGTGTAACAATAGAATCTTTCGTGTAGATGATTTGTGGATATAATATAGGTTTCAAATTTCAAAATATTGTGTGTACTTAATAGTATATTTGTGTAAATTACGCTACATAATGTAAGTAAATTACATAAATATGATAAAATATGTTAAAAAAGTAAATTACATAATTTACACGGACAAAAATATACACAAACATACATAACAACAAAACATAATCTAACACGGTCAATAAATCTGGACAAATTATTGAGTTTCATTTTGAGAAGTTGGTTAGAGAATTAATAAAGGTATAATTGAATTTATAAAAATAAAAACACACACTTTCACACTAAAATTTTTTTAGCCTAGAATACCACATTAGAAGATTTAGGCACACTCCACCAATTCACCCAATTTTGACTCGATAACCCACCTCAAACATACTCCCACTCATGTAAGTGTTCGGAGTAGTTTTTATGATAGAGTTATGTAAAACTTTACGTTTTAGGAAAGTTGTTTAGTGTTCGGTAAATAAACTTTCGGGAGTTTACTGAGGAGATTTTTGAAGCTTTTTGTTAATAGTTTTCTCTAAATTTTTCATTAGCTTTCTATAAATTTGAAATTTTTTATCCTTATTTATATCATGATATATTTGTTGTATTTATTGAATGTGTCTTTTTTAATAATTTCATCCTAAAAATCTCCCAAAAAAACTCTCTACTTTTACCGATTAACTTTTTCATTATATTTTTTAAAAGTTAAGAAAAAACTACTCAAACAACTATCCAATAAGATAAAGCTATCCAAAAATTTCAAACTATACAAAAATATTGTTTGCCGAACACGTCCAAAAAACGTGTTAAAACCGTACTAATCTTATGGGCTACGAAATAGTTAAAAATACAGAAAGAAAAATCTGTTTAATATTAAAAAAGAACATGTGTAAAAATAAGATTTTTTAAAAATAAATTATTCTTAGTGACTCAAGCTTGAAACTTGTAAGGGCATGTGTAACAGATTCTTCAAAAAATCTCTAAAATGGAGAAATAATTTTCATTTTCTCTAAATTATTTTTGTCTAAAACCCAATAGCTTCTCCATAATAGGGAGTCATGTATATATGTAATTTTTTATTTTAAAACCAATGACAAAAACTGTCAAATTTTGTAGATGGAATGTATTTGGAGAACCTTCCCCTTGCTGCAAATATAGGGAAAGGAAGGCTTATTTTTCACAAGCCCCCTATTTTAGAGTTTGAGATAGGGAATTTGTTGGATGCAAAAGAAGTCCAAAATTTCCCAAAAGCACAACATTCTCTAAAATGGGGTATCTGTTGCACATGCTCTAGCTAGGATTACCGACACCACCCAACGAAAGGCTATATTCTATGCAGTCATGGTTACGATATTTAATTTGAGAAAATCAAAGGTGACAATCATTTATTTCTATCATTATTGTGTTTAATGAAGAGTGTTCGTCATAATAATATGAGTTGATTATTTCAAAATTTCAATCATTGATGGCTCTGACTTTGGGCCTTGTATTCAACTAATGGGCTCCTCTTGACCTGACTCGTGTAATGGGCCCAGTGCCTAATAATTGTTGGGCTGTCCTACACCTCGAGTCAGGTGTTGTCAGCCCGAGAGGCCCACAGCGCGGGCTAAATAAACCTGGTCGGATTCGGACCGGACTTTTGTAAATATTACGGCCTTATATCTGGCCCGTGTCCGGTTAACGAGTATGAAATGATCGTCGTACCCGTATAGCCGGACTGGTGGGCCGGGCCTGCGGGTACACTTTTTATTTTTTTATTTTTTAAAAAAATCATATTAAAAACATTTTAAATATTATTTTTATACACTTAATATATATTTTATGTAAAATGTATTAAATTTATTATAATTGTACTATATATTTTATACACTTAATATATATAATAGATACAATAATATATATATATATATATATATATATATATATATATATATACATGAGTCGACGGCCGGGCTTTCGGTCTAGTCGGTCTTCTCCTCTATTCATACCAACCCGTTTTTGTACACGGGCGGCCGCCCCGTCCGTCCGGATATGATCATGTCTAGTAAAACACATGTTATGATCGTTTTTAAAGACTATAGGCAAGGGGGTAGACTAGAGCAAAATCGGGTCAATCCGTCCGACCGAGTAGAAAAAACGGACGCGTATGGATAACACCCTCAAGAGTCGGGTCTAGTCGGGCCACAAGATCGTTTTCATTTCGTTTTCGGAGTTAAAACAAAACAGACTCTTAATAAAGTCTAAAAGTGCTATTACATTTGGTTTGGTTAGTTAAATCTATATATCTATCTATACACTAAAGCAACCCATAAACTTCCACTTAACACAGTTTCGTGCAGTCACCTCATCAAATTTACACATGTCAATTTTTTGTTAATTCAGGTCCCACCATATTAAACCAAATTATTTTAAGTATTTAATTTATGAATTTATTTTAAATATTTTTTTAACTAATTTTGTATTGTTCTCTCATATTATTAATGACTTTTAATTATTTATAATTTAAAAATCGAAATAGTTAAGATTTGCAATCTGATTTTAAAGATATTAAAATCTTGACAACTTATATTTTTTAATTTATAATTGAACTTTATACTTTCTTAAACTTAAAGAATTTAATTTTAAATTTAATTTACTTATATTTTCAAGTGAACTTATAAACTTTATTTTTTATTAAACTTTAAAAGATCTTATTATTTTTTATATTTTTAATTTTTAATTGAAATTTATTTGTTTCTAAACTTATAAACTTTATTTTTTTCTAAAATATTTTTTTAAACGATTAACAAAAATATTTCTTCATAGTTTTAGAATAAATAAAGTTTTAAAATTAAAAGAATTCGTTTTTTAGTATAAGTATTTTTTTCATTTACAAAAATCGATTTAAATATTTTTTGAAAAAAAATCAGATATTTTAAATTAATTTGTATAAAAATTCATAAATTTCATATTAAAATATATGGAAAAAAATCAAAAAAGTTTTCGCAAAAAGTAAATTTCAATTTGTTGTAAATAAAATATCAGATTTTAAAAATAAATAAAATATTTTAAAAGAAGTGTTTGGCATTTACATAAAAGTATTTTACAAAATCAGAAAAAGCTCTTGAGAAAAAATCAAGAAAGTTTAAAAAAAAACATTGAAAATATTTTACCTTAATTTTTAAGTTTAACATAATAATTTATTTTTTAAAAAAGAATCCACTTGAAATATTTAATTTACGAATATATTTTAAATATTTTACTAACTAATATTTTATTAGTCCCTTATATTATTATTTGACCTTTAGTTATTTGTAATTTAAAAATTAAAATAGTTAAAATTTGCAATTTAATTTTAAAGATCTTAATATTTTGTCAACATTTATATTTTTGGGCAAAATAATTTTAACTAGGTTTTTTACCACTATTATTCTATTAAGAGTACCCATAACATAAATTCATTACGTAAATATACCCTTTATAAAGTAATAGAGGTAAGTCAATTACACGGGTACAAATTAGTCGGGTCTATAAAACAAAAGCCCATAAAAAAGTATCTACTTAACCCAATTCTTTCTATATTTTTTATTTTCAGCTGAACTTTATACTTTCTAAAACTTATACACTTTATTTTATATTCACTCTTATTTTGTTTACTTATATTTTTCAACTGAAAGTTGTTTTTTATAATTTATAAATTTTATATTTTTTATTTAAACTTTAAAAAAAAATTATTTAATTTTTAATTTTCAATTAATTTTTTTTAAAACTTATAAAAAAAATTTCCTTCTAAAATTAGGTTTTTTAAAAACTATTAACAAAAATAATTCTTCATTTATTTAGAACAAATAAAATTTTAGAATTAAAAATTTTTGTTTTTTATATAAGTGTTTTTTCATGTAATAAAACTCGGTTTTAATTTTTTTTTGGAAAAAATTACAGATATTTTTATAATGTTTTGTATAAAAACTAATAAATTTCATATTAAAAATATATGGCAAAAAATCAAAAAAAAAAAATTCCCCAAAAAACTAATTTCGATTTTTTTTAAAAAAAAAAAATCAACTATTCTTAATAAAAAGTTTTTAGTCATTTAGACAAAAGTATTTAAAAAAATCAGAAAAAAAAAACTAGAAAGGACCGACATATCGGGGACTCAACTTCGGAGGCAAAGCTACTATGTATGCTGCCCTCCCAACTCTATTCAGTATCTAGAAAGGACCGACATATCGGGGACTTAACTTCCCCCCTTATGCCAAAACGTCTTATGCCTCGCGTCAGAGATACTCTCAGCCAGACATGAGCTCTTATTCTGAACTCTAGAGGCCGGCGCCTCTTGTCTACATACGACTTTTGGCGACTCTGTGCCGCCATCATCCACTTCCTAAACAACGCTACTCGAGCCATAGCATCCTGAATCTTCTTTGGTGCTATCCCACTGGTACTGCTAGACTCATCCCAGCATAAAGGTGTACGGCATCTACGCCCATACAATGCCTCATAAGAGGTCATCCCAATAGATGCATGTCAGCTGTTGTTGTATGAGAACTCAACTATTGGGAGGTAATCTGACCATCATTGTCCCCAATCCAACACATCAGCTCACAACATATCCTTAAGGGTCTGGATGGTTCTCTTTGACTGACCATCGGTCTGGGGGTGAAACGTAGTCGTCAATTGTAGATTTGTCCCCAAAGCAGTCTGAATCTGTTGTCAAAATCTCGAGGTCAAAATCCTAGGTTATCTCAAACCATCTACGCTGGCGGTTATTCAATTCCCATTGCGTAAAACTACACTTTAGACTATTATGGTATGTGAAGATCTAGCATGTAGCACCATACATGTAATGTCTCCAGATCTTCAAAGCATGCACTACCACTGCTAACTCCAAATCATGAGTCGGGTAGTTCTCCTCATACGTCTCTAACTGACGAGACGCATATGCAATCACTCTGCCCTTCTGCATCAAAACACATCCCAAACCTAGCTTGGATGCTTCACTATATACCACGAAATCATTAGAATCCTCTGGTTGTGCCAGAAAAGGAGAAGAAGTCAAACGCCTCTTCAAATCCTCAAACGCTGGGCACATTGATCAATTCACACAAATCTGGTAGTCTTCCTTAGAAGAGTCGTAAGTGGACGGTGATCATAGAAAATCCTTCTACAAAGTGTCGGTAATAATCGGCTAAGCCGAGAAAGCTACGTACTTCCTTACTGTTCATCAATATCGTCCATGCTGCAACATACTCAATCTTCGCCGGATCAATCTTGATCCCACTGGCAGATACCATGTGTCCTAGAAAAGCAATCCTCAGACATCCAGAACTCGCACTTAGAAAGCTTGGCATACAACCCTCTATCCTCAAAATCTGTAAAGCTTTCCTCAAATGACCGGCATGCTCCTCTCTGCTACGAGAGTATACCGGAATGTCATCAATGAATACTACCACAAACTGATCAAGGAAGTCGAGGAAGATATTGTTCATCAACTCAATGGGGGTAGCGGGGCATTCGTTAGCCCGAATGGTATCACTACAAACTCGTAGTGTCCGTAACGGGTACGAAATGCCATCCTATGCACATCCTGCTCTCCCCCCTTAACTGGTGATATCCTGAGCGCAAGGAAGTCTTGGAACACATAATCGCTTCTTGAAGCTGACACAACAAGTTGTCAACACGACACAATGAATACACTAGGGCAAATGAAGCCATTCTCTACCCATTCCTCAAGTTGTCTCTTCAGCTCTAACATCTCAACAAGCGTCATACAATATGGGGCCTTTTAAATCAATCTCATACCACACTTTAACTCAATATCAAAGTTCATACTCCATTGAGGCAGCAACCAGACGGTTCAGTAACACGTCTTTAAGCTCATAAACCACTGGAATATTGTTCGCCCTAAAACGTGTGTGCAATCAAGTCTTAAATTTATAAAACTAGAATAAAGGCAAGCGAACCCGCAGTGTACGGATCAGCGTAGATTAGCAAATATTCCAGAGTATCGATCACAGGGATTTGGTGAAACAAAATCCAATCTCAATTGTCGAGCAAGTAAAAGATGTAAAGCTTTGCAAATATTGGGAAAACAACAACCCTAAAGATCAAGGTATCAAATTGTGGCAATCGATTCAAGATATACTAAAGAACTAAGGACAGAGTCAAGAGTTGCAAAGGTATGCTAAAGTAAAGTAATGTACGGTGAAGTTCCAAGACTTTATATGACTTATCTAAAGGCACTCTCTATAAAGGTTGTTGAGGTTGTAGTATAGAAAGGATCTATGGATAAGAATTAAACTCAAATACCCAAACTTGTAATCCAAGGATCAAGATAAACTAAAACGATTAAGGTTGTGACACTCGAAACCGAAATAGAGGATGATGAGTCTCACTACTACCTAGGAAAGGCAAGCCAAGACTAGATTAAAGTTAATCTTTAACCTTGGATCAAAGTAAAAGCAAAGTTCGTAAATTAGGGTAGATCACGGTCAGATCTTGAGAACCACGGCCGTGGAAACCCAAGAACAGGCCGTGATTTAGGTTCGTCGACGAGATCTCTCTAACTCTCAGGGTCCAATCAAATTACGATCGATCTATCATCATCTAAGCCACAACTATCAACCCTTCACCTTAGAATTGCTAAAGGGTTTTAGCCAATAACCATTGTCATAATATCAATATTCAATTTAAAGAGAATGAAAGATGAAAACCCTCGAATACTCAATAAACTTCAAAACCAGTTCTCGAATCCGAAACACAAGAAGTAATAATCAATGGATTCAGAATGTAGAACACAAAACCTCACGATGATCTAAGGTAAGTATGAAGAACAGGTTGTCAATATGTCTTCAATATCAAAACCTAAGAAAGAGGCTAAACCTTCGGCGATCTTCAATCGACGCTAGGCAAGAATGCTCCAAGCAAGGTAAGCGGCCGTCAGTGTCCGTATACGTCTAAGCGGGATCAAACACGTGTATTGTGAGATGCCCTCAAACTCTCTTCTCTGGCCTTTTTATATGACCGGCAAAGAATAATCGTCCAGACCCATTATGTAAATAACGTGGCAAATAAAGACACGTCAAAAGATCGCCTAAATCACGGTCTCAAGGGTTTCCACGACCGTGGTTTAGAGCGTGGAAAGGGTTACGGTCTCTTGTGATTTCCACGACCGTACTTTAGGCCGTGTAACTTACTGGAGTGCTCCACGCTCATGATGCTAAGATCTACGGCCGAAGTTTAGAGCGTGGACTCTTCTACGGCCGTAATTTAGAGCGTGAAAGTGTAAAACACTTGTGGTTTCCTTTGTGTCGTGACATTCTTCATCCTAGCTCCTTCCTTAGCTTCCTTGATGTGTTCCTAATCCTTGAATATGATCGATTACTCTCTTTTCTCTCTCAATTGCTCTTATTTAGCTCCTTTTCACCTACAATCAACACAAAACTAGTGTAGACATCCATATTGACAAAATGGAGGAACAAGCTAACAATTGCTTCTAAACTTCATCCATGTACACAATAATAAGGGAAAAACAACCAAAATAAGTGCCTAGAATATCGCAATATTTCATGCTAACAAAATACCCCATACTTGTCACTTGCTTGTCCCCAAGCAAGGTTTTTAAAAGCTTAGAATACGAGTTAGAATGAAATATGCATGCAATCTCAAAACAAAAACATCCTTTTGGTAAATGTACTTCTAGTCAATAGATCATCCTCAAACCTTGCTTCATTCATCCTTGAAACGCTTGTATACATAAACCAAAGAATGTAAAGCAAAGAAACATCATGAATCACTTAAACTTTAAGACAAACATCATAACATTCAAGTATTGTCAAAATCAAGCATAAGAAACTTCAATTTAGATCACCAAGTCAAATAACATTCTTTTGATCTTAAGGACTTTCAAGTAAGGTCTAGAATGCGGAAGGGAGGGAAATTTATAAGGGATGTGGTGCATGAATCCGGGAAAATGAATAACCCAACTCTTTTTCTTTTTACTTTGGATTGCAACACCATCAACTTTGAGCTTTGCTCTCTTCTTTTCTCATTATTTTTCGACTTTACTTTTTGAAAGATGGACAAAGGTGCACAAAAACCGAAGCCTAGGAGATTGACGTTTCCCAAATTTCGAGATGCCTCAAACCCTTGATGCACATACCATAATTCGTTAGGAATATCGCTCAATCCGACTTTGGCAAGACACAAACACCCGGCTATGTGAATGGTGCCGAGTTACTCATCGTCATGATTGACTTCCCCAAACCTATTAATTCTATTCTTTGAACGCAAAATTTTGCTTTCATGGCCCTCCCACATCAAACATGCCAAATATCAACTCCTCCAAATTCCCGGATAGGTAAGGGAGTCAATTACTTTTATTGTGGGGCTAAGTGATTAAAGAAAGAAGAAAGAAAATCGAATTGCCTTAATCATTTCATAAAGAAGTATAAGAACTCATCATGTGATTTCAACCTCAATTTCTCAATATGATTTAGATAGGACTTTCACATTATGAAACTTGCAAGAAAGGATAAACAACACATTCAATTCCTTTTCAATTCATTATTCCGTTTAAACATACAACTGTCATCAAAAACTCATTCCACAAGTGAGAGCTATCATAGAAGTCATCTATAATCTTAGAAGCACAAGAACTCTTTCAAAATTTTCCAAAATTTTCAAATTTTATGGGTTTTTCAAACTTTTTCATGCAATGCAATAATGAAACATGTGACTATGAAAATGAAACATGCAAAGTGTTATGGATAGAAGCAAGCAAATGTATTAGAGTTATTACAACACATAGTCACACTCCACCCCATACTTAGAACATACATTGTCCTCAATGTTCGAAAAAGAAATAAAGAAAAGAAGGAAAGAAAAATGAACTCACTAGAACGGTGGTGGGGCGGCTGAAACTGTCAATCCTCATGGCTCATCACTGTGGAGGTGGCGGTGGTGGAAATGGGCGGAAGTCATGGCTGTAGTACCGCCCAAACTACTAGCGGTAGATATCACTCATCATCTCGTCATGCTCTCAGCTCCTAGTCTCTTGCGCCTCTCTATGGATCTCCAAGTCACCAACTCGCCTAGAAAGGTCGGTAGCCCACTCCGGTAGCTGCTCATACCAAGCCGGTGGCTGGCCGTACCATGTTGGTGCGTCTTGTGGAGTCGGTGCTGCTGGTGCTGCTGGCGCCTGACTATACCAAGGTGGTGGAGCTCCCATCCACTCCGGTTGTACTCCGTACCAAGCGGGCGGAGCGTCCATCCATGTCGGCCTCTCACTCACGCTAGCACGGCGAGAGGAAGAGGCTCCTAAAGGTCCAGCGGGTCGTGGTGAACGCCTAGGAGGGTCAGGAAAGTGTGCCGGCTGATCCGGAAAAGTGCCAAAGTCCTTCTCATCACCTCCTCCCTCAAAACCATCACCTCCTCCTACCTCCTCCTCAACATCTGCAGCCGGAACCTCATCGGGGACATAGGGAGGTGCCACTAGCCTATTCACATGCATAGCAGCGAAGGTCTGCTTCCAATTATGGCGTCCAACCATAATAGAATACTCAGGGAGCCACGGGATGCCTCTACCTCCTCTCTCTTCCCAAGGCATACCAGCGGTAGGTGGACCGCGGTGCCTAGGAAAGATGATACCTCTCGTCATCAAGCTGTTGAGACCCAAAGGTCTCGCTGCAATCCTAGTACAGGCAGAAAAGTCTATCCCTAGCTGCTTAGCAATGTGGGTAACCATACCACCATATCCAATGTTACCGGCTCTCTTGTTCTTAAGCTTACTCATGGTGGAGGCTAAGAGGGTAGCAAAGTCAGCTGATCTACCATGAAGCATAGAGTAAAGAAGGAACAACTCATCAGTCTTAATCTTTTGAGGGGTCTCGGTCCTAGGGAAAAGGCACTCAAAAAGGACTCTATGGGCTATCTTCAAGGCTAAGTGATAGATGAGCTTAGCCTTGGTGTCAGCTGGTTACCAGCGGTCCTCGCTGGCATAGATCATGGCCATGTCCTCCCAGAAGTCCTTAGCGTATACACCGCTAGAAAAACGACCATTGAAGGTCTCTTGGAACCCAAAGAAGGCTCCGAACTGTAAGAGTGAGAACTCATAGTTCTCCTCCATCAGCCTAAAAGAAATTGTCCTATCCATGGCACTGTGCTCAAAGGAAATCACACTCCCTAGTAATCTCCTCATATGCATCTTCCCTAATAGCGGAGAAGATGATCAAACCGGCTCTATCTAGAAGCCACGTCAAGTCATTCACTATATTCAACGGCTCTATCTCCTCAAGCACTAAGTAGTGCGGTCCTATGACCGCTCTCTTCTCGATCCTTTCCAAGGCATCGAGGTAATCCTCATGGATGGTTGGAATCCTAGGAGGTGGGGGTGATGGTGGCTCACTAGGGGGTTTTGGGAGGAAGAGGAAGTGTCCCCTTTCCTCTTCTTGTTCCTATTGGACTTCCTCCTAAACAAGTCCATTACAGAGAAAAATCACGGCCTGTTCTACAATTTCCACGGCCGTGGTTCGCCCAGAGACCGTGATTCGGCTCTGTTTTGCTCAAATCTCAATCAATTCACACCAAATTCAGCAGGCACAATCCTAGACTAATTCCAATCCAATTCGAATCAATTATCCTAAAAAATCTTGCAAGAATTTAGCCGAATCGACAAAGTAGAGAAAGAGAAGAAAACATAGGTTTTTGGATTCTCAAAATCCAAATTCCGTCTTCTGGGATGATTGTTCACTCCGATTGTTGATTGGATCTTGTAGAGGGTCGAAAATGCTTCACTTTAGGACCAAGAATCGTTCGAAACGAGTTCCGAACGAAGATTTGAGAGAGGGGGAGTGGTTTCGGCGCTGGTCGTGGAATGGGGTCGTGGAATGGGATATTTTGTGTTGTTTTTGTGAAGAAGGTGGTTTATATAGTGACCGTAAATTTTTGGAAAATCACGGTCACTCGAGGTGTTCCACGGCCGTGGTTTTGTATGGAAATGTGATTTTGGTGATTTTTCTCAGATTTTTGCAAATTACGGTCACTGTAGCTTCCACGACCGTGGTTTAGGGCGTGGAACTCTTTGTAATGTGCCAAAATCCAAGTTTCGTCAATTCCTTCTAACATTTTCCTTTCAATTGCCTATCCCATTGTTCCTACATCCAAAAACACGACATACCGGAAGGTATCGAGGGCAAAACAAAGCAAAAACGACTAACTAATCTATTCTAAGAGTGAAAAACAAAAGTATAAGTGCAATACCTTGGGTTGCCTCCCAAGAAGCGCTTGTTTAAGGTCCGTAGCTAGACCGTACTTGCATCTATTCGAGTGTGGTAGGTGCAAACTCCTCGGCTTGGAGCTCCGGTGTATACTTCTTGAGTCGTTGACCGTTCACCTTAAAACTTTCGCTCTTTTCACCCCATACTTCAACTGCACCATGGGGAAAAACATGTTTGATTAGATAAGGTCCAGTCCAACGAGATTTAAGCTTACCTGGAAAGAGCCGAAGTCTCGAATTGAAGAGGAGAACTTGATCTCCTTCTTTGAGGTCCTTTGAAATGATATGCTTATCATGCCAACGCTTCGCTCTCTCCTTATAGATCTTGGCGTTCTCATAAGTGTTTAAGCAAAGTTCTTCAAGCTCATTAAGGTCCAAAAAGCGCTTCTCGCCCGCTTCCTTCATGCTGAAGTTCAACCACTTAACCGCCCAATACACTTTATGTTCCAACTCCACCGGTAAGTGACAAGACTTCCCATACACAAGTTTGTATGGTGTTGTTCCTATGGGAGTCTTGTATGCAGTCATGTACGCCCATAATGCATCATCTAGTTTCAAAGACCAATCCTTCCTTGTCTTCGAAACTGTTTTCTCTAGGATTCCTTTAATCTCCCTATTCGAAATCTCCACTTGTCCACTCGTTTGTGGATGATAAGGGGTGGCGATCTTGTGAGTCACCCCATACTTAGCTAGTAGAGCTTCAAATCGTCGGGCAATGAAGTGAGAGCCTCCATCACTAATGATAGTCTGTGGTGTCCCAAACCTTGGGAAGATAGTTCTATTAAAGAACTTAACTACAACCATGACATTATTAGTTGGAAAGGCAATTGCTTCAACCCATCTCGAAACATAATCTACAGCTAGAAGTATGTATTGGTTCCCACAAGATGATGGGAAAGGTCCCATGAAGTCTACTCCCCAAACGTCAAAGATCTCTACCTCCTGAATGTTGTTAAGAGGCATTTCGTTTCTCCTAGATATGTTCCCTGTTCTTTGACAAGAATCGCAGTAGGAAACAAAGGTTTGTACATCTTTAAATAAAGAAGGCCAAAAAAAATCCAGATTGCAATACCTTAGCGCTAGTCTTGTTCGAGCTAGTGTGTCCTCCACATGGTAGTGAATGACAATGACGGATGACGCTTTGCATCTCGTCTTCCGGCACACATCTTCGAATGATGCCGTCATGACCTCTCTTGAAGAGTAGAGGTTCATTCTAAAAGTATTCTCGGACATCCTTAAAGAACTTCTTCCTTTGTGCATAGGATAGTCCGGGTGGTATTTCCTGACAAACCAAATAGTTAACAAAATCAGCAAACCATGGTTCGTTACCTTTAGTTATCTTGTCGATGCACTCCTCTATGATGTGTAAATGCTTGTCCAGAAAGGAGTCATCTATAGGTAGATTGTCGTCTTTTAGATGTGGTAGACGACTCAAATGATTTGCAACAGAATTTTCCGAACCTTTCTTGTCACGGATCTCTAGATCGAATTCTTGTAGGATAAGAATCCATCTAATCAGCCTTGGTTTCGCATCCTTCTTTGCAAGTAGATATCGGATCGCAGCATGATCCGTGTATACAATCACCTTTGCACCTACAAGATAAGAACGAAACTTTTCAAAGGCATAAACAATAGCTAGAAATTCTTTTTCAGTAGTGGCGTAGTTAAGCTGCGCTTCATCTAGCGTCTTGCTAGCGTAATAGATAGCATGGGTTCGGCCTTCCTTCTTTTGCCCAAGCACAGCTCCTATAGCTACGTCACTTGCATTACACATAACCTCAAATGGAAGATTCCAGTCCGGAGGTTAGATGATCGGGGCTGAGATTAGAGCTTCCCGAATCTTATGAAACGCATCTAAACAATCCTGCAAAAAATCAAAAACTGCATCCTTCATCAATAGATTAGTAAGAGGTTTTGATATCTTAGAGAAATCCTTTATATAACTTCTATAAAATCCAGCATGTCCTAGAAAGCTTCTTATCCCCTTCACCGAAGATGGAGGAGGGAGCTTTTCTATGGTCTCAATCTTAGCTTTATCTACCTCAATCCCTCTATTAGAGATCAAGTGTCCGAGTACAATGCCTTCCTTCACCATAAATTGACACTTCTCCCAATTAAGAACTAGGTTAGTGTCTTCACACTTTTGTAGCACAAGAGAAAGGTTAGAGAGACAATTATCGAAAGAGGAACCATAAACAGATAGTCATCCATGAAAACCTCCATGATCTCCTATATGTACTCCGAGAAGATAGCCATCATGCACCTTTGGAAGGTGGCTGGGGCGTTGCAAAGCCCGAACGGCATTCTCCTATAAGCGAACGTACCCCATGGGCACGTGAATGTGGTCTTCTCTTGATCGTCCGGATGAATCGGAATCTGAAAGAAGCCACTATAACCGTCAAGATAGCAAAAATGAGAGTGTTGTGCTAACCTTTCAAGCATTTGATCAATGAAGGGTAATGGGAAGTGATCCTTTCTAGTTGCATTGTTTAGCTTCCGGCAATCAATGCACATCCTCCATCCAGTCACGGTTCTTGTAGAAATGAGCTCATTGTTCTTATTGGTGATAACCGTCCTTCCTCCCTTCTTTGGAACAACCTGTACGGGACTCACCCACTTGCTATCGGAGATAGGGTAGATGATACCTGCATCAAGTAGTTTAAGAATTTCCTTCTTGACAACCTCCTTCATGATCGGACTTAACCGTCTTTGAGGTTGTCGCAAAGGTCTAAAGTCTTCTTCCATTAGGATCTTATGCATACACAATGAAGGCTTAATTCTTACCAGATCCTCTATAGTGTAACCTAAGGCTTTCCTATGTTTCCTTAGAACAACCATAAGCTGACTATGTTCATCTTCACTTAGATCGGAACTAACAATTACCGGAAAAGTAGAATTAGTTCCTAGAAATGCGTACCTTAGATGCGTGGGAAGCGGCTTTAATTCCATCGCCATTGGAGTCTCTAATGGCTCTTAAGGAGTGTCTATTGCTTCATTAGAAGTCTCTAAGGGTGTAGGAGTGGTTGAAGAAGACTCAAGAACATTGGTGGAGAGGACGTAATTTTTTTCGGAATTTCCCAAAATTATGGCACTACTGTTACTTCCACGGCCGTGGTTTTGACCGTGTAACTCTCTGGAGTCCTCCGAATAGCTGATTATGGTCATGTTGGTGGAAACCACGGCCGTGGAATAGCACGACTGACCGTGATTCCTCACATCCTTTGACCCATCGTAGAGTTTTTCAAACTCTTCTTCATGCACTTCCTTTAGCTCTTCCAAGGCTTCAATTTCCTCATTGCAATCCTCTTCCTCTCCTTTCTCCATAATGCTCATAGTGATAACTCTTTGCAATGGATCCTTGAATAGAATTGAGCTTACTTCCTCTCTAGATGCCTCTTCATCATAGGTATTGAATATATCTTCTCCAAGAGCTGGCTCTTTCACCAAAGTAGAAAGAACAAACTCTACTTTCTCATCTCCTATGTCGAAGGCGAGTCTAGCATTCTTGCAATCCACCATACAACCGGATGTTGCAAGAAACGATCTTCCGAGTATGATCGGAACCGGACTATCTGCAGGAATGTCAAGCACAACAAAATCTATTGGAACATAGAACTTACCAAGCTTGACTGGGACGTCTTTAATGATACCGACGGGACGAGTTATGGATCGATCCGCCATGTATAATGTCATCTTCACCGGTTTAGGTTCACCTAAACCGATCTTCCTGCATAAGGCAAGCCAAATGATGCTAACGCTTGCTCCTAAATCACATAATGCATCATATGTGACATCTCCTACTACGATTGGAACACAAAATGACCCCGGATCCTTCAGCTTTGGGGGCATCTTTTCCTTCATTGTTTTGATGAGATCCGATGATTCCGAACTCATCTTGACTTCTCCAAAGTCTTCCAGTTTCCTCTTGTTAGAGAGGAACTCCTTTAAGAACTTTCCATAAGCGGGCACACCTACAATTGCATCAATGAAAGGTATATTAATATGCAGTTTGCTCATGAGTTCAATGAACTTACCGAATTGCTTGTCTAGACGCGCTCTTGCTCTAGATTGTGAGAATGGTAGGGGAGGTTTGTAAGCTGGAGGAGGAATGTAGATGTCTTCCTTCTCCTTTTCGACGGGAACTTCAACAAACTTAGGCTGCGGGTCGGTAGTTGTTGCTCCGCTCCTAGTTGTGATAGCCATCACCCTTCCTTTCGGGTTATCCTCCGTCTTTCCTGAAAGTTTTCCTTGATTTCTAGGAACTTCCTCAGCATTGCTGAACATTTGGTTTTCTAAAACCTTTTGAGCTTTATCAACCTTAGTGATGTGATTCTCCAGCCTTTGAAGCTTTCCCAAGATCGTTTCCAACATGGGATCGGGCTTCTCTTTCCCCAAAGTGCTTCCACTATTAGATGTTTGCCCCTGGCTTTTCAAAGGAATGGAAGAAGAAGATGGTGGAGTTAGTGAATTTCCTGAATTGGGATAAGAATTACCGGAATTTTGTTGTTGGTTGGAACACCAATTGTTGTTGCTTGAACTCCTATTGTTGTTCCAATTATTGTTCCGGTTGTTGTTGTTCCAATTGTCCCGGTTGTTATTCCGGCTGTTGCGATTGATGTTCTCATTCCCATTATGGTTATTGTTATTTCCTAAATAACCAACATCTTGCTCCTTAGGCTTTTGAAATCTAGCTTTATGACTTCCTTTAATTCTTTAATCTCGGTGTTGAGAGAAAAGATTTGGGGTTTGAGCAGCTTGTGTTAGCTTCGCTCCTTGCTCTACTCGGTTAGCTTCCGCCTTCCGGTGAGAGTATTTTCTCAATGACTCGGGCTTGCTTCTCAAAGAAGTCCCAAGCGTCATCTTCCCTCATGTCCATGAATGAGCCACATGAAAGGGATTGGAGCTTGAATTATGTTTCCACATCTAGCCCTTTGTAGTATATCTCCAACAACCCCAATTTGGAAATGCCATGGTGTGGGCAATCCAATAGTAAATCTTGAAATCTTTCCCAAGACTGAAACAAACTTTCATTATATCTCATAGAAAAAGCATTGATTTTACCTCTCAACTCCGCTGTCTTGTATGACGGAAATAACTTGGTTAGAAACTCCGAAGATAGATTCTCCCATGTATTGAGTCTTCCATTTGGAAGAGCTTGATACCAAGATAAAGCCTTCCCTTTCAAGGAGAAGAAGAATGGCTTGATCTTGTAATTGTTGGTGGTTGCTTTCTTTGGCTTCATTGTCTCCATCATAATCTCAAAATTCTGTAAATGTTGATGTGGAGATTCAACACTCGTTCCTCCAAATTGACTTTGGCGAACGATGGTAATAACTTGTGGGTTAAAGCTAAACCCGTGAATATCGTCAGCATCAAAGTTCACACCTAGACGGTGTGGTTGCTGAATCAGATCCATCCTTTGGCCAAGAGTTCTTGGCTCTTCTTCTACACGAGCGGCTCTCGTACCCCCAGCTGGGACACGAGGAGTTGCGGCTGGTATCAGATTAATCCGGACTGGATTGATCGTTGGATCAATATCCTCTAGTGGTGGCATATCCGGATCGAATTCCTCATCATCGGATGATTCCACTCTAATGGACTTAGTTGGTTCTTGACCTTCTTCTTCTTCTTAGAATCATTCAACTCCAACTTCATGTCCAACATCATAGCCTTGAGTTCATCAATTTGAAATTGATGACTCGTTTCCGCATCTATACGAGCTTTCTCACTCAACTTAAGTTGAAGTTGAGATTCATCCAACTCCGCTTGTAAATCTCTCTCTTTATTTTCAGCCATCTTTCTTTCCTTGGCTTTCTTCCTAAGAGTTTTCTCAAGTTCCGGATCAAAAGGTAGGACGTCTTTGTTGGATCTAGACATGCGCATATACCTAAAATAACCTGCAAATAACACTCACAAGAGATATCAAATAACAAGAGCAAAGCTCCCAAGCTCGACAACCGAAAACCGAAGTTTGGTCTTGACCAAATCCCCGGCAACGGCGCCAAAAACTTGTTCGCCCTAAAACGTGCGTGCAATCAAGTCTTAAATTTATAAAACTACAATAAAGGCAAGCGATACGGATCGGCGTAGATTAGCAAATATTCCAAAGTATCGATCACAGGGATTTGGTGAAACAAAATCCAATCTCAATTGTCGAGCAAGTAAAAGATGTAAAGCTTTGCAAATATTGGGAAAACAGCAACCCTAAAGATCCAAGTATCAAATTGTGGCAATCTATTCAAGATATACTAAAGAACTAAGGACATAGTCAAGAGTTGCAAAGGTATGCTAAAGTAAAGTAATGTACGGTGAAGTTCCAAGACTTTATATGACTTATCTAAAGACATTCTCTATAAAGGTTGTTGAGGTTGCAGTATAGAAAGGATCCATGGATAAGAATTAAACTCAAATACCCAAACTTGTAACCCAAGGATCAAGATAAACTAAAACGATTAAGGTTGTAATACTCGAAACCGAAATAGAGGATGATGAGTCTCACTACTACCTAGGAAAGGCAAGCCAAGACTAGATTAAAGTTAATCTTTAACCTTGGATCAAAGTAAAAGCAAAGTTCGTAAACTAGGGTAGATCACGGTCAGATCTTGAGAACCACGGCCGTGGAAACCCAAGAACAGACCGTGGTCGACGAGATCTCTCTAACTCTCAGGGTCCAATCAAATTACGATCGATCTATCATCATCTAAGCCACAACTATCAACCCTTCACCTTAGAATTGCTAAAGGGTTTTAGCCAATATTGTCATAATATCAATATTCAATTTAAAGAGAATGAAAGATGAAAACCCTCGAATACTCAATAAAATTCAAAACCAGTTCTCGAATCTGAAACACAAGAAGTAATAATCAATGAATTCAAAATGTAGAACACAAAACCTCACAATGATCTAAGGTAAGTATGAAGAACAGGTTGTCAATCTGTCTTCAATATCAAAACCTAAGAAAGAGGTTAAACCTTCGGCGATCTTCAATCAAAACCTAGACAAGAATGCTCCAAGCAAGGTAAGCGGCCGTCAGCGTCCGTAGGCGTCTAAGCGGGATCAAACACGTGTATTGCGAGATGCCCTCAAACTCTCTTCTCTGGCCTTTTTATATGACCGGCAAAGAATAATTGTCCAAACCCATTACATAAATAACGTGGCAAATAAAGACACGTCAAAAGATCGCTTAAATCACGGTCTCAAGGGTTTCCACGACCGTGGTTTAGAGCGTGGAAAGGGGTTACGGTCTCTTGTGATTTCCACGACCGTACTTTAGGCCGTGTAACTTACTAGAGTGCTCCACGCTCATGATGCTAAGATCCACGACCGTGGTTTAGAGCGTGGACTCTTCTACGGCCGTAATTTAGAGCGTGGAAGTGTAAAACACTTGTGGTTTCCTTTGTGTCGTGACATTCTTCATCCTAACTCCTTCCTTAGCTTCCTTGATGTGTTCCTAATCCTTGAATATGATCGATTACTCTCTTTTCTCTCTCAATTGCTCTTATTTAGCTCCTTTTCACCTACAATCAACACAAAGCTAGTGTAGACATCCATATTGACAAAATGGAGGAACAAGCTAACAATTGCTTCTAAACTTCATCCATGTACACAATAATAAGGGAAAAACAACCAAAATAAGTGCCTAGAATATCGCAATATTTCATGCTAACAAATATCTTCCAAGCCTGGACTCTCTTCCTCCTTCATGGCATAACGTTAGAAGGCATCACATGCCTATACTATAAGCCTTGCTGCCCGTATGACATAATGACAAACCCATCTCTTCATAGGTCTTAACCTCGGAAGACTTCTATCTAATCTATCTCAATGGAGACTATAATAGTCTTCCAATTAACATCTAACACAACATGATATCTATCCGTCCCATCCATACACATAATGACCTCCTCATGCACCTATGACATGACAAAGAAGTCTACAAGCAATACACAAGTCCTACATAAAGGAGACAATCACATATCTCGCGGGTACCTCAGACCCCTAACTGATATCCTTATCAAGGAAGGTCTACCCTCTATTGTATCTAAAATCAATCTATACATGCATCAAAAGCAAAGAGTGCATATCACCCATATCAAAGAAAACTCCACTAGGTAAACCATTAACGAGAATGATACTTGTAACAGCTAACGTCAGCAGCTCCATTGTATATCACCACTCAAACCTCGAACCTATGCTCCTCAGGTATCATTGAGGTCATCACCATAGCCTCCACTTCTACTCTTTTTGCATCGGAAAGAGGAAGGTCTTGCTGAGAAGAAACACTACCTTGCTGACAAAAAGGGGTCAAATGGCCTAGTTCACCACATGTAAAGCACGCTATCGGTGCCAAGGAACACTCAGGGCGCAAATGATCTGGATCGCTACAGTTGAGACACAGACGTCCCATCTATGCTACTGATACGGGTGACTCCTCTGCACTTCTCAACTCAAAGGCTCTACCCTGAGCTCCTCTGGTGTCAGTGGTACTTCCACCACGACCTCTACTTCTACTCGACCCGGGAACAGATCCTTGAGTAGAAGGACAATCTAAAGCTCTTTGTTGTCCCTGTGTTTGCTGCTAAGGTGTCCTCTAACCAACTCCCTCCACACTAGCAGGGGAAGATCCCTACTGTAATGCAACTCTACCTTGCCTACAGAAGGCAACTCTATGACCTGGTCTACCACAAGTGTAGCAAGTCACTGGTGGACTCGTACACTTTGATCGCAAATGTCCAGAATTCCCACAGTTATAACAAGATATCATCTCACCAGCAGTCCGTGTAGAACAGGGATCACTCAAATATCCATGTGATAGACTTTGTCTACCTCTTGAAGGGTCTACTTCCTCATTCACTAGCTCGATCCGTTGTTTCTTCTTGATCTGGAAGCTTCAGTTGATACCACAGATGTTGGTAAGCACAATGTTAGTTTACCCGCTCTTGCAGCGTCATATACTTGACATATATATTCTCGAAACTCGAGTCCACTCATCAAGACGTAATCAAGCTCTTCATGGTCGTCCTATGCTATAGGCGATACAACAGCGGAAACTGGTCCCTTACCTATCACTACTGGAGGAAGAGGGGGCATATTCCCACCTCGTTCCACTACAGATGTTGCTCTAGTTTGAGCCATCTGCAGATCGAGTATACGCACCTAATCTTATAAGGCTATATATATGCCATATGTATCGGTATATATGTATATAACACATCCACATAATCCATAATACACATGTATATACATATCTATGTTGTAGAGATCCATCGCATAGGTGACGACTTCTCGTACATTCTAACCCAAAACCACACTTAAAACCAAAAATCCTTTTGAAAACGTCAGACCCCTTTTTGGGTTCTATTTATTGTACCTATCAAACCTCATTGCAGGTAGCAAATGCCATTGTTGTCAACCTAAGACTCTGATACCAACTCTGTAACACCCCGATTCCGCGGGACTCGGGATGTCACATTGGGTTAGGATCTCACAATGGATCCTGACCCTAGCCTGACAACAAGTTCACTGGACCTTACAATATGGCATTGACAGATATAAAAACAAATACATAAAACCGTATAAACTGTATAACCAAAGGTAAACAACAACATAGCCGAGTATGAAACAACATCCTCACACAGGAGGGAAAACAAGACATCATCCTCACGTAGGAGGGAAAACATAAACAACCCCAAAACCAACCACCTAATGTACGAGAGTCCTCGGCCTATCACCCTGTCAGATCACCCAGCAGCGCCTATCCTACAAACATCTATAACACGGTATGAAACCGTTAGCTAACCATACATATATAAGGTAATGCATAAGCACAACCACAATCATGAAAGATAAACACATCAACATGCTATCACACATTTACCCATTTTATCATCTTTATATAATAGTCATTCACTCAAATCGTATATATATATAGATAGATGAAAGTATGTGACACGAGGACCGATACATCCTCGGCTCTGAGTGCTATATCCAGTTGTACGAATATCGGTCACACAACCCGTGTACCGTATGGGAGTGGATTGCGCCCTTTTTGTAAACCAGTCTGGCCTGACGTCAAAGAACCTCCCAGACTCCATGGCAGGATGAAAGGGAAGGGTTATCACAGCCACGCAACGGGACAATCAATAAAACATAGGTCAGTATAAACGATATCTCATGCTATCATAGCAAACATATAACGCACACACCACTCATGCAAACACCCAATATAGGGATGATAGCTAAGTAAGTCTTACGGACTTACCTCAACCTCGTACTCAGCTCAACCACAACAACCTCCAATACTGAGAGAGGACACTCCCTAATAACAAGGCATAAATATATATCAAACTCTATCCATCAAAGGGGTCACACCTAGACCCAAAGGGATCCATGAGGATCATACTCAATCTATAAGCCTCACAACCAACTAAACCTCAATACCTCAACATAACTCACAATTCCTCAAATCTCAAGGTAGTATCTAATCAACATTCCTCAAATTCTAATCCTAATTTAATTAATTAACCTTTAATTAATTAATTAGATTTTGACAGAATAACGTTTTGCCCGCAGACAATTTCTAAACCCGCTGTCATCAGATTTCATCAAACAAACAACCCATACTCACTAGAATAATATAACGACCATAATGGAATTTCTAATTATCCATTTTGACAAGCCTAAAGTCAATTTAGGCCAACTCGCAATACGGAAAACGAATAAATTCATAACTTATTCGTTACTAACCCGATTGACGATCTGAAAGAAGATTCAGAATCATAGCGACGCAGGCTATGCATGGACAACATCAAATTCACCGGAATCTGAGCGACGGAACCTGCCTATTGACATATATGATCGACCAACCCTTTATCTGCTCGGAAATGCACAAACTCGGTACCGATATGAAGAGAATGAAGAGAGGAATCCAGAAACTCAAACGGAATTAAAATCGGATTAAAAACGGAGAGTAGATATGAGTTTGAAGGTTGAGAGAAATTAGAGCTTTTACGAGGAAACATGAAAGGAAATGAATTAATAAAGGATTTTCCGCTATTTATAGTGAAGACGATAATTATCCTTTAGCAAAGTCGATAATTATCCTTTAACCGATCCAAAGGCGGGTCGAATCTCCTTCTCCAAATTTCTCGAGATTGAAATATTAAATTTGGAATATTGTAGGGATAATTATTCCACAACTGCCTCGGAAAACGTGAATTTCTAAGCTGTCTTTCTTAGCCGTTAAGAAACGAAATAGCGACTCTTTTGGCCGTTTTGCCTCTCCATGTTATTTCATATCTAGGACATATCCGATGTCCTAACCATTTCTCTCAACTGTATTTTTATTAATTGGAGCTCCCAAATGCTCCAAATAACACCGGAGGGTAAAAATAATTACCCGGGGAAAAAAGTAAAAATTTTCCCAAACGCCCAAAATTACGCGAGAAACATAACGGTGGGACTCATACTCATCACTTGCGAAATCTTCGCGAGTTATATGTCAATTACTATCAACGATTAAGTTAATCAACATTAATTAGAATTCGGAAATCCTAACTTTTACATCACCTATACTAGCTCAACTAATAGATTAGAACAACTGAAGATTGACTCATGCATTGTTTTTGCTACTATTATTCAAGTTAACACATTCGAGACTAATTTAAACGAACTTATTATTATTATTATTATTATTATTATTTTTTTTTTTTTTTTTTTTTATAATTTTTTTTTTTTTTTACTATCGAAGGAAAACATATTACACGACGTTGGAAGGGAGCCGACTAACAAGTTGAGCTCCGCATCCCTTTTAAATGGTAAACACAATCTTAGCAAAAAAACGGAAAGCGGTTAGGTTGATCTATCTCCTCGAAGTAATTCACCCTAAATATCGGTTGATATTTGCAGATGGGTCAGTCGATCAATAACACAACTAGTTTCTCTGAAAATATACTCCCTGACTCCCTCTGTTTCCTAATTTATTTCATTAGAGGTTTAAAATTTTGTTTCTCAATACATGACATTATAGGTACATTTAATGCTCAAGCCTTCTACAAATAAATTTCATATTACTTTTGCATTTATTGTTTATATTTTCAAAATTTGTCTTTCCAACTCTCTATCAATATTTATATTTAAAACTAAAACTCTTTAAATTGAAATCATCCAAATTAACATCATACTTATATTTTCAAAATTTGTCTACGAGTCATTTATGCCGATGAATGTATCAAATTACATCGAAAAAGTAAATATTAGTATTTGTTATCTGAATAATAAATATTGTATATTTTTATTTTTAAATTTCTTAATTTGTGTGTTTTTAAAATGGACTTCCACAAACAAATTTAAAGGAAATGAGCTCGAAACTCATTTATATACATTACACCTTAATAATAAAAATAAATAAAATAAAATTAAAATTGGAAGAATTCAATCCAGCCAATTAAAGCATGTCAGTGATATGTAAAAACTCGAATCTCAAGGGGAAACACGAATGAATACAAAATGGGTCCATGAGATCCAGCCTCCAAGCTGTCTTCCTCCAATTTCAAACCTATGGCCTCTTCGGCTCCCCATGTGTTCACACTCAGAATTCCACAAATTGATTCTAAAAAAGCTAAAGTTCCAGAAAATCCCCTCTTTTTACTCTTCCCATTTCCACGCTGTTTTTCTTTTCAAACATGGAGAACGTTGCAAAACAAACTGAAAACTAGCTGAAGATACAGAACTAGAGTGAGATCTAATGTCCTTCATTCCTCAGTTATGTATAGCAAGCTTGCTTTGCTGTGGTCTGCTAGTATGTCTTGGAGAAGACCCTTATGTCTCCTTTGATTGGACTGTCTCTTATCTCACCGCCTCTCCACTTGGGGTCAATCAACAGGTTCTGGGTTTTTATCCCCTGAATTATCTAATTTTCTTTGTTTTATGGTGATTTTTTTTAGGGTTTTGTTATGGTGTAATTTTATGGGTTTGCTTGATGATAGTGGAATTGAGTATTTTGCACACTAAAGATTCAAATTATCCAGATTTTGTGGAGATTTGGAGTAGTTTTTCTTTGCTGCTGTCTTCAATTACAATCTGAATTATTGAAATTGTGTCAAATCTTCCACGGCTTAATCTTTAAGTTAGTATTATGAAAGGGGAAAGGCAGTTTCCAACATTGTTTTGATTAGTATTGATTACTGAGGTTCTTATTGATATATAGCTGAGGCTTGAGAGTTATATTTAGCAGTAGTAAGATGATTCCGATAAGGAATAGTGGTCCTAGCAGTTGGTGGATAGTGATTGATCACTGAAGCTGCCATTACACTTGTTTGAGGATTCATGCTTATTCCCATAAAAATCCAAAGGATACATCATCTTATTTTGTATGCCCATGACTTCATATGCTGGACAGCACACCAGTTTTATGCGTGTTCTGAACATAAGATTGAATTAATGTATTGAAAGGTGATACTAGATGATAGTAAATCACAGGAGAATTTAAAATGGAGATAAACAAGATTTTTTTAGTTGCTTTATTTTAGTAGAACTGTGGAATAGTTTGGATCTTTGGAGAATTGAAGTGTATATTTATCCTTCATCCATCATACTATAGTGTGTAAAAAAGGTGAATCCCAGATGGAAATGTGGATGTGCTAGTATAGTGTATATATAAGAAAGGGTAAGTCTCACCATAACAAGATTCCCACATTACCTCAAGTTATTGGCATACTGGACTTCAGTATAGTTTGTATGACGGTGCAAAATTCATTTATTAAATGATAAGTTGTCTTGATGCTGTTTTCCTTTTCTTAATTACACTTGCAGGTGATTGCAGTAAATGGACAGTTTCCAGGGCCAGTTCTTAATGTCACCACAAACTGGAACGTTATTATCAACGTAAAGAACGATTTGGATGAGCCATTACTTATTACATGGTATCTCAAAACCTATACTCAAAATGTTCTTTAATTAAGAAAAAAATCTGATTTCAAGTGGTCAAATAAGTTATTTGGGTTATATTTCAGGGCTGGAGTGCAACAGAGAAAGAATGCATGGCAGGATGGAGTTTCAGGGACGAATTGTCCCATTCCTGCTGGTTGGAATTGGACTTACCAGTTCCAAGTGAAAGATCAAATAGGGAGTTTCTTTTACTTTCCGTCGCTCAACTTTCAGCGAGCTTCTGGTGGTTATGGAGGAATCACCATAAACAATAGAGATATCATTCCGATTCCATTTGGAACGCCTGATGGTGATATTTCATTATTGATTAGTGACTGGTATACAAAGAGTCATAAGGTCAGTCCCAATTCTGGCTCTTGTGTCTTTTGCTGCATATAAACTGACCATTCTTTCTGATTTTCAAGAGATCAAGTGTCTTCCATGGGATAACAGGATCTTAGGAAACAGCTTGATGATGGACCTGACCTTGGCGTCCCTGACGGTGTCCTTATTAATGGACTAGGTCCCTTTCGGTATGATCAAGCCGTTGTTCCTGAGAATATCCCCTTCCTCATAGTTAATGTTGAACCAGGTATACTGCAAAGATGGGTGATACAAAGCCAACTTATTAATTTTATTATTCTTACTAGCTATGTTCAGTTTTTCTATTTTCTGGTTATTCCGTAGGACCTGTTCAGCATTCATATTCTAGATTTCAGTTATGGGTATGACATTTGATTGTTTGATATATATCCGGATATGGATATCAAACTATTATCATTGATAGCAAATTCTAAAAGTTTCATATGCCAATATATTGGGGTATATCACTTGTAATACCATATTCTTGGAATTAGGATATTTGGTATCTTGATATCCAAATACGGAAACCAAACGGAGCCTTAGTTTCTTTGATTTTCCAGTATCCATACTAGTTTTTGGGCACTTCTGCATTACCTCCACCAGTCCATATTTCTTGCCATCATCTGAAATTTTATCTATTTAGTTTTGGGAGTTAATTATGTAGTCTTTTCTTATCAAAGGAGGAGCTACAACATGTTATTATTCAGACTTGAGTATTGAATTGGAATATCAATCCTGAGTAATTTTCTCATATTGGCTTTTTGTGAGATACTTGCACTCATATTTCTATATTTTTGCTTTCATTTTTTGGTCCCTAACAATAGGCATTATAGGCCTAACACCACAAGGCTTATAACAAATCTTCAATGCTCGTGACTATATGAACCTGCATGAAAACGTTTTGATTTGCTTTTCACTTCCATGTTTGATTAGACATGCGAGTTTTGCTTATTCCATATCTTCTTTTGTTTGTCACAGGAAAAACTTACCGACTTCGTGTGTCAAATGTTGGCATCTCTACCAGCTTGAATTTCCGGATCCAGAATCATAATTTAGTTCTTGTTGAGACCGAAGGGTCTTACACAGTACAGCAGAATTATACAGACATGGATATTCATGTAGGTCAATCATACTCGTTCTTGGTCACAATGGACCAAAATGCAAGCAGTGACTACTACATTGTTGCCAGCCCTCGGTTTGTCAATTCATCTGCTTGGGCTGGAGTTAAAGGTGTTGCCGTTTTGCACTATGCCAATTCTCAAGGGCCCGTATCAGGTCCTCTTCCAGATCCCCCTAACGAGTTAGACACATCTTACTCTATGAACCAAGCAAGATCCATAAGGTTGTAATCAAATCTTCCTCTTTATAGCTGTAATTTGTACATTTTTCCTCAATAATCTACATCATCAAAGACTCAGAATGGATCGTGTGAGAAGCTATCTTATTGTGGAAAAAATGAGTAGTCTGAAAATGCACAAGACTGTATCAATGTGCATATATTTGTACATGAATGTTCACAATTTAACAAGTATGAAAGAGTGAGTGCATACTTCAATAAATATGCACTTTTATTAATTTGAAAACTACACATTATGATATATATATTTGCGCACTTATATGCTAAAACTTCACCCATGTCTTAGAGTTCCTTTTGATATTTGTACTGTCTTGCATAGATTTTCAGCTTAAGTATTTATCAAATGTGTTGCTAAATATGCTAACCCTTATATAATTTTGCAATTTTAACCTGAAGATGGAATGTGACGGCAAGTGGTGCTCGGCCAAATCCTCAAGGATCCTTCAGATATGGTGAAATCACGGTCACTGATGTTTACGTAATTCTCAATACTCCTCCACAACTTATTAGTGGAAAATGGAGGACAACTCTTAATGGTATATCATATTTTACACCTTCAACACCTCTAATGCATGCCCAGCAATTTGATGTTCTTGGAGTCTACAAGGTCGATTTTCCAAACAGGCCAATGAACAGACCTGCAAAGCTTGATACTTCTCTTATTAATGCAACCTTCAAAGGATTTATAGAGATCATTTTCCAGAATAATGACACTGTTATTAAGAGTTATCATCTGGACGGCTATGCCTTCTTTGTTGTGGGGTAAATCCAACTTCTATGATAGCTTTTATGAAATTGTGTGTTCTAACATTACTGTTGCTGAAATGTTGCATTATGCATCCAAACAAGTATTAAGGGCCCGTTTGGTTTCAACTCCGGAAACGGAAACGGAATGGAAACGAAAATTTAGTCCATATGTATACTCTTATTCATGAAATATTATGGAATCATTACTTGTGGTTTAAAATAATTGTAGTATAATTTGATTAGTTTTGATATCCTATAGGGAAACAAAATGGGGAAAACAAATATATTTTACATACAAACAAGGAATGATTCCAAAAAAATATTCATGAATAAGGTAAACATATGGACTATATTCATTTCCATTTCATTTCATTTCTGTTTCCGGAGTTATAACCAAACTGGGGCTAAATCTCTGCATAATAAAGCCAAACGAATTATTACAATTCTAAGAAAGAGGAAAATTGGAGAAGATGATCAACTGAATATATTCTTTGTAGTGAGGATGAAGATGATCAACTGATTATTACAATTCTTGCTCTAAAATTGCAGTATGGATTATGGAGTTTGGACTGAAAACAGCAGAGGTATATACAACAAATGGGACGGAGTTGCACGTTGCACTACACATGTACTTGCTATCCTGACCAATTTTCTTCATGTATTTGTTTCCATCACTCATGGATAGCAACTGACATTTTTGCAAGATGTTTATTTTGTTGCAGGTTTTTCCAGGGGCTTGGACTGCAATTCTGGTTTCACTAGACAATCCGGGTATCTGGAATCTACGTGCGGAGAACCTTAACTCGTGGTACTTGGGACAAGAAGCTTACATGAGTGTTGTAAATCCAGAGATAGACAAATCTGCAGTTCCTATGCCACAAAACCTCATCTACTGTGGCGCACTCTCATACTTGCAGAGGTGAGGATCTTCAGTAACATGTTTCCAGAATCTTGAATTTCTTCTGTTGCAGATTTAAAATGTGTTTTTTTTACTATTGTAGGGATCAATCACGAAGATTTGACTACTCTGGTGCCTCCAAAGTTACCGTTACGATTAGAATAGCTTTCTTGGTGGTGTTGTCATCTCTTATTGGTCATCTCGTTAAGTAGGTTATCCCACGAATCACGATCTGCGGAAGCATTGATCAAAGAATGACGATGAATGTAGCTTATTTATATAGGATATCTTTGTTGACAATTTTTTCCCGGAGTTGATTTATGTGACATGTTTTGAAATGAAGTTGAAGTTGAAGCATCATCTTCAACCTTCAACCATGGATGGCGGAGCCAGAAAATTTTCTTTGGAGGGGCACAATTTTTTCTTATAAGATATGTTGCATATTAAGTTTAAAATTAAACAATAAAATCTATAAATTAAATAAATAAATAGAAATTTACTTAAATTTTGTACTATAAATTAGAGCTTTTAATTTATTTATTTTACTTAGATGAAATTTAAAAATATTTTATATATTTAGTTTGTTTTATAAATATATTGTCAAATAAATTGGATAGTGGTTGATGAATTATTATAATAAAAATTATATTAATTTATTTGTATTAGTTAAGAGTTAATGAAATAATAAACACACTTAGTTTCTCCATCTAAATAGATTGTAATTTGCTTAAAATAAAAATAAAATGAACTTTTTGCTACTCCGGACTTGGACCTTGAACTTCAAGTATCTCTTTCCCTTCCTTTACCAAATGAACTAGTAGAACAATGTGTATCATATTCCATTTAAGGAGGGTTTTTCCCATTCTTTTCCCCCCCTTCCTTAGGCTTCCTTAGGCAAAACGCGATCGCAAGCCAGGACACCGTACCACCCGTTACCCCCCCCTAGATCCGCCCCTGCATCGGTCTCTTGTTCGGTAGTGGGATTAACGTCTTCACCTTCAACCCTCGGTCTCTTGTTCGGTAGTGGGAAGATTTCCATTTAGACTAATCTGGGATAATGAGAGGTCAACCTTCAACAAATTTGGAAGGAATTTTTTTTTTTGAGATTATTTTCACCATTTTAATAATCTAATATGTAATCTCCGTCAAATACAAACACTCCTCGTGTATAATCCTTCCATTTAGCTCCCGTTTGATTGTAACTCTGGAAATGGTAACGAAATGAAAATATATTTAATTCATATGTATCTTGTTCATGGTTTCATGTAAAATGTGTTGTTCCCCCTGGTTTGTTTCTGGTTATCAAAATTAATCAAATTCCACTACAATTCCTTTAAACTACAAAAAAATAATTCCAAAAAGTTTCATGAACAAGAATATACATATGGACTCCAGAGTTAAAACCAAACGGACCCTTAATTTAAAGGATTTTTTCGTTAGGTACCCTTGAGTTTTTGGCTATTATAGATGATGCCCAAAGTTTTTCACGGTTCCATTTGGTACCCCTAAGGTTTCGGTTTTTCCGTTCCGTAACCTTATTTCTTATCTAAAATAACATTTTTTATATTAAAATTATATAAAAAAGGAAAAATATATAATAACAATTTTGTATTGTAAATTTCGAAGATAATTATATTTTAAATTAAACAACTTTAATCAACTATTAATAAATTAAAATATTTCTTAAAATATAAGATTTTTACCTATTATTTTATGATTTTTAATATATTTATTACTATTTGATACTTTATCATATTTTGCATCAAAAAATGAAAAGTTTATTATGTTTTATATAAAATATAATAAATTTAATTTATATTTATATGATATTTTAATCAAAAGTTTTAAAATTAAATGTAATTTATATCTATATGATATATCGGTGTTGGTATACTCCGTGGATTTATTCGTGGTTTATTATATAATATTGGATGGTTCATGTCCTATTATATAAAAGAAATTTTGATTCTATGTGAGAGTGCTTATATTGGGGAAAAAAATCTTCTAAAATCATAGGATATTCAATTTTTTAAAAAATTGAATGTCCATTTTGAATATTCTACGTTATATATATATTTATCAATGATATGAAATAAATCCACGGAGTATTCCAAAAACGAAATATCATATAGTTATAAATTATGTGTAATTTTAAAAATTTTGATTAAAATATCATATAAATATAAACTAAATTTCTTATATTTTGTATAAAACATAATAAATTTTTAGGAAATTCCGGTTGGTACCCCTGTGGTATGGCGTATTCCGGATTTTGCCCATAACTTTTTCAAAGTTCGGTTGATACCCCTCAGTTTTCACATATTTCTGAAATTTGCCCAGCCGCTAAAAAACTCGTTAAATTAAGGTTTTTCATTAAAAAATAAAAGGAAATTAAAAAAATAAAAAAGGAAAGAAAAGGAAATTGAAAAGAAAAATAAAACAAATCTCCCCGTTTGTTGAAATTTTATCGATTATTCAAAGTGCATTTTTAAACTAGCTGAACAAATAGCTACTAAACATACTTCATTTAAGATGCCTAGACTGATTTACAAACGATGACACACACTGACCGGTTTCAATCAATGTTTGATTCTTGAACATGGAGCAACCTGATTCCGATCAATGTTTGATTTGATTAACAGATTAGTGTTTGATTAACAGATCAATGTTTGATTCTACTTTTTCTACACAAAATTTCTCTATCCCCTCATCACTTTAATTGATTAACAAATCGATGTTTGAGCCTACACAAAAAAAGAAGTTGTTTGATTTGTTAATCAATGTTTGATTTGATTAACAGATCATCTTGAGTCTAAACAAAATTTCTCTATCCCCTCTTGAAGCATCAAGTCCACGCTGTTCAAAAATAAAATAATGGAAACAGATTGTAAGCAAACTGTGCAAGATGGTAAGCAAATTGTGTTTCATCTTTTTTTTTTTTAATTTCCTTTTATTTCAATTTTTTTATTTCTTTTTATTTCCTTTTATTTTTAGGGAAATTCCGGATGGTACCCTGGGGGTTTTGGGTTTTTCGGATTTTGCCCAACAGTTTTTGTAAGACCCGAGTTTTGCCTTCACCGCCCCGCGGTGAAGAAGGCCGCCCCTGCGGCTGATGTGATCCGCCCCTGCGGATGACGACAAATCGTGCCCGATCTTTCTTCCGTTCTTTTTATCTTCCTTCCATAGATAGAATATCCGATATTCTATCTTATGGGCCGATTTTCTGATCTTCTTTCTAAACCCTAGACGCCTTTCCGTCTATCTTTCCAGCCCGTTCCTATATATTCCCGTCTTTTCCTCTTTTCCCCGTTTCTTGTTTACGTCTTCTTCAACCCTAGAGTGCTGCAACCTTGTCCCTGTGTTCTTGCTGAACGTGTAAGCTCTTCCTCCCTTGTTCTTCCTCACGTTCTTACTGTTGTTGCATGCCTTCTCCTTCTGTTTCGATTTCTTCTTCGTTCTTCCCTTTTCTTCTTCTCCAAGAATCAAGTTTGATCCTTGATTCTTGTGGAGCGTTCCGTTGTTGATCCTTTGATGTTCTCAGGCTCTTTGGAGTTGGGTCTTGACATGTTGGAATCAAAGGTGCGAGCGTTGGTTGCCCTTGCTGTGAGTTCGGTCGAGGAGGAACCCCGACAAGCCTTCTGTCAGTGCACCGCCCCCGCGGCTGCACATCCCGCCCCTGCGGCAAGCTGCCCCTGCGCCTTGCTCCACCGCCCCTGCGGTTTTTTCTGCAGTAACTCCCGTCTTTGGTGAGTTGATTCCTTCCTTCCTTTCCTCGTTCCTTTCTTGGTTCCTTGTGGTTGTTCCTTGTCCCCTGAGTTGCTATAAGACTAAGGTCGAGCCCTTACCTTGTGGAGATCTCTTAGAGATCGTTGAGACTAAAAGTTATAGATTTCTAGCAACCGTTTTGTTCCTGATCCGTGATGCTTGTTCGTACAGGCTTTCTTTGATCCTTTCCTGAGGGAAACTGAGGTTTCTCCTGAGTTGTTGTTGAGCTTTGAGTTACCATCGTGTGAGGTAAGTCCCTTGGACTTACTTAGCTTAATTCATCATATTAGTTGGATTGTATTGTCTTGTTTGTGTTGTTTACCATGTTTATAACGGATAACTGGAAATATGATTCACCCTTTGATAACCTTAATTGGCCCAAGTGTATTATAATCGGGCGGTGACCACTTGTCTAGTTCTACAGGAGACTAGAATGTGCTCTTGCAACCCAGACCCGTAGGTAACGGATAGTACTAATCTATTCCTATTGGTAGACGGAAGCGGATGCGAGTTTCGGGAGATTTCCGTGTGACAAAAGAAGTTGAATTAGAAATGGATAACCTTAATGAAAGATAATAACCGGTTGATGTGTGAGCATGCTATGTGTTTTCTTTACCTTATGTGTGTTTGTGCCTTTACGCTCTTAATAGTATCCAGAATGTTAGCTAACGGTTTATACCGTCGTTGTAGTTATTCCGCAGGTTCAGGATGCTGCTGAGTGATCCGGATGGTGTGGTCAGCCGGGGTTCCCGTACATTATAGGATGGGGTCGGGTTTTTGTTTCTTTTGTTGTTTCCCTTTTGTTTTGAACTCGACTGCGAGTCTTTTACGCTTTCTTTTGTTTAAACCTTTGGTTTTATTTTGAATTTTGGTTTTCATTTGTCTGTGTCTTGTTGTAAGATCCGTTTGTTGTTGCTACTTTGAGGGTCGGAACCCATTGTGCGGTCCTAACCCGTAGCGCTTCGAGTTCCTAGAACTTGGGGTGTTACAATATGGTATCAGAGCTCTAGGTTGGCAACAATGGCACTCAAAATCTTCTAAAGGTCGGATGGATAAATAAATAGAACCCGCAAGGGATCTAACGTTTTCAAAAGGGGGTTTTTGTTTTTAAACCGTCGGTCTGGGATAGATGTACGGGCGACCACTACTACCTTTGCGGATCTCAGGAGTGTAGTTTCTTATATGTTGGCCTTTATATGTGCTTTTCTTGGTTTTCCGCTTTAGCTGTAGCGTGGCCTTATATCTATATATAGCCTTATATATCTATCCTTATAGTAGATGACGCGTACTAGAGCTACATCTGCTATAGGGCGAGGAAGGGGTCGACTACCTCTTCCAGCTGCCGTTCGTGGACGAGAACGTGCAGAAGGACCTCCACTAGCTAGAGATCGGGGTCAAACCCCATTTGTTGATCCGCCAATTGCCGAGGCATTCGTTGAAGAAGTTGTTGAGAGAGGTGTTCCCGAAGCAAGGAACGGGACTATCGAGAAGTCTAGAGCACAAAGAGCACAAATGATCGAGTCCGGTCAAGTGACCATCGGAGTATCTGCATATTGAGACTACGTGCAAAGAGTTGACTATCAGGACTGGAGTATCAGCACCAGTACCGCCAGTTCCCGCGAGATCAGTTGAGGTTTCGCGGAGAGTTTCACAGGTTGTTGCCCCACTTGCTGGAGTTGTTGAGGTTGTTAGAGCGCCGGGTGAGACGAAGGAGCCGAAGCCCGACAATTGGTTGAAGACTTTCGACCAGCTGAAGGTTCCCACTTACATGGGAAAGACCGGATTAGAGGTAAAGTAGTGGTTAGGACAACTGGATACTGCTATGGAGGCTATCAGTTGCCCAGAGGGACGTCGAGTCAATATAGCACATACGTTGTTGAAGGATCAGGCTCATTCTTGGTGGAGGATCGTTCGTAGTAAGGTCACCAGTTATGAGCAGATGAAGACGGTGATCAGGGATCGCTACTGCCCTGCATCTATGAGGAGAGACCGTCTCCAGGATTTCCTTGAGGTTGGATTCAAGGATTTGCCTATTGTTGAGATCATCAGCAAGTTTCAGGATGAGTTGTCTTTGTTGGGTCCATCTGTACCACCTGAGGATCAGCATGTTTATCTTTTCTCACGGAGGCTGAGGGAGTCGACACGCTCTTAACTTGCTGGTTTTCGTTGTGATTCTTTGACGGACTATCAGGATAGAGCTTCTGCTTATGAGAGAGACCGACCGGGTCATAGGAGAGCTTCTCACACAGGATGTCTTGAGAAGAGAAAAAAGACTAGATAAGCCAGTGCTGGAGCTAGGGCAGCTGGTTTTGGGCGTAGTCAAATGCCTGGACGTGCTGGTTTCCAACAAAGTTCTGACAGAGGACGGCAGTGTCATAACTGCGGAGTAGCTGGACACATCCGAGCTGATTGCAAGAAGCCAACAGTGACTTGTTTTTCTTGTGGCAAGCCCGGACACAGAGCTGTGTTTTTCCGTCAGGGCAAGGCGCTATCGCAGCAGGGTTCTTCACCTGCCAATGTTGGTGGAGGAGGACAGAGGTCTAAGTTTTAGCAGCAACAGCAGAGAGTTTCTGATTCTACCGCTCCTCAGGGTTCCACTCCGGGACAAGGGAGAGGTAGAGGATGTGTTGGTGGTTCTGTAGACACCAGAGATGCATCAGCCAGAGTGTACGAGTTGAGGAGTGCTGTAGAGCCGACAACACCAACAACTGCAAGTACCATTCATATTAATGGTTTTCCTGTCAAAGTTCTTTTCGATATTGGTGCTACGCATTCTTTTATATCTGATGCATGTGTAGATAGATTGACCTTAGTTACTGTAGAAGGTAGACCCTTCTTTATAGGATTACCCGATGGTGGTAAGATTCGATGTACACGAGAGGTTCGCGATTGCCCTATTAGATTGGGAGGTCGCGATTGGCCAACTGACTTCTTCGTCATGCGCTTAGTACATGAAGAAGTTATTCTGGGTATGGATTAGATGGATCGACATCGAGCAGTCCTAGACATCGGCAAGAGGACAATGACAATAACTACAGATGCATGCCATGTTGAGGTCTTCCGAGGATGGGATCTCGGAAAGACTGGTACAGTCATCAGTGCAGTTTGAGCTGTGAGACTTATCAGTCAGGGATGCGAGGCTTTTTGGTGCTATGCCATGAAGGATAGTACTAGTCCAGCTTTGGAGGAGATTCCAGTAGCTTGCGAGTTTGCTGACGTCTTTGGAGAGCCATCAGGGTTACCTTCACAGAGGAGTGTAGACTTTGACATTGAACTAGATCCCGGTATGAGACTGATCTCTCAGGCTCCTTATCGTATGACGCCTATCGAGATGCTTGAGTTGAAGAAGCAGCTCGAGGAGTTAGCAAAGAAGGGCTTCATCTGCCCTAGTGTATCTCCTTGGGGGTACCATTTCTCTTCGTCAGGAAGAAAGACGGGTCAATGAGGTTATGTATCGACTACCGAGAGCTGAACAAAGTTACGATCAAGAACAAGTACCCATTACCCCGTATCGATGATCTTTTGGATCAGCTGCATGGAACTTCAGTGTTTTCGAAGATCGATATGAGATTTGGATATCACCAGCTGAGGGTGAGAGAGCAGGACGTAGCCAAGACGGCATTTTGGACCAGATATGGACGCTACGAGTTTGTAGCGATGCCATTCGGGCTCACGAATGCGCCAACAGTCTTGATGGAGTTGATGAACAACATCTTCATCAACTTTCTAGACCAGTTTATAGTTGTCTTCATCGACGACATTCTGGTTTACTCTCGCAGTAGAAAGGAGCATGCAGGACACTTGAGGATCGTTCTTCAGGTCTTACATGATAGAGAGTTCTACGGTAAGCTCTCTAAGTGCGAGTTTTGGATGTCCGAGGTAGCATTCCTTGATCACATTATTTCAGCTGAAGGGATCAAGGTAGATCCAGCGAAGATTGAGTCAGTAGCATCTTGGCCGCCTCCTAAGAACGTCAAGGAGGTACACAACTTCTTAGGATTGGCGGGCTACTACAGGCGTTTTGTTGAGGGCTTTTCAGTTATCGCCCGACCGCTCACTTCCTTGCTGCGGAAGTCTACGAGGTTTGTATGGTCCGAGTCGTGCCTGCAAAGCTTCGAGGAGCTAAAGAAGAGGTTGACCTCTGCTCCTATCCTAGCTCAGCTAGAGGGCATTGAGGATTTTGTGGTTTACAGCGACGCATCCAAGCTGAGCTTGGGATGTGTTTTGATGTAGAGGGGTAGGGTGATTGCTTACGCGTCTAGACAGCTGAAGACGTACGAGGAGAATTACCCTACCCATGACCTTGAGTTGGCTGTTGTGGTTCATGCGTTGAAGATTTGGAGACATTATCTGTACGGAGCTACGTGTCAGATTTTCACAGACCATAAGAGTCTGAAGTACATATTCACTCAGCGGGAGTTGAATAACCGCCAACGCAGATGGTTGGAGTTGATCAAGGACTTCGATCTTGAGATCTTATACCACCCGAGGAAGGATAACGTGGTAGCAAATGCCCTCAGTAGGAAGACTCCCCGAGAGATGGCGATCGCTAGGCTGACAGCTCAGCCACATTTACAATGAGATCTTGCATGGCTAGAGATGGATATCCACTTTCCGGATTCCAACAGTCAGTTGTCCACCTTGGAGATAGTACCTGATCTGTTGGCCGAAATCTGACAGAAGTAGGAGAGTTGCCCCACTTTGACACAGATCCGAGACCGGATGTCTCGAGGAGAGGCGCCGCAGTTTGTAGTTGGTGCTGACAGAGTTTTGAGACGCCAAGAGCATGTTTGTGTGCCGTCAGATCGAGAGTTGAGACAAAGGATCTTTCAGGAGGCCCACTCTTTACCTTACTCAGTACATCCGGTGTGAGTAAGATGTATCAGGATATCAGACGCTCTTTCTGGTGGGGGGGGGGGGTCTGAAGCCAGACGTGACGAGATATGTAACTCAGTGTGCGACTTGTCAACAGGTCAAGATCGAGCATCATAGACCAAGAGGCGAGCTACAACCACTTCCCGTCCCTCAGTGGAAGTGGGAAGATATCTCTATGGACTTTGTGACCGGTTTGAGACCGAGTTGTGGTTTTGATGCTATCTGGGTCATAGTAGATCGACTGACGAAGACCACACATTTCATTCTGATCAAGGAAACGTGGCTGGTGAGTCGATTGGCAGAGGAGTTCACTAGACAGATAGTGAGGCTTCATGGGGTACCTAGGACTATTGTATCTGACAAAGACGGACGGTTCACTTCGAGGTTCTGGCAACAAGTTCATACCGCCCTAGGTACGAGTCTACAGTTCACGACAGCTTATCATCCGCAGACCGATGGTCAGTCTGAGCGGACCATCCAGACTTTGGAGGACATGTTACGAGCCTGTGTGTTAGACTAGGGACAGGTGTGACCAGATCACCTTCCCTTAGTGGAGTTTTCATACAAAAACAGTTGGCACACATCGATCAAGATGACTCCTTATGAGGCTTTATATGGACAGAGATGATGTACACTGTTGTACTGGGATGAGCCGAGTAGTGCTAGCGGAGTAGAACCTGAGCAGATTCAGGATGACATGGCTCGAGTAGCAGTGATCCGAGAGCGGATGTTAGCAGCACAAAGTCGACAGAAGTCTTATGCTGATAAGAGGCACAGACCTTTGGAGTTCAGACTTGGAGCTCAAGTTTGGTTGAGAGTATCCCCGACACGAGGCGTTAGACGTTTCGGTGTCAAGGGGAAGTTGAACCCTAGATATGTGGGATCGTTCGAGATTCTTGAGCGAGTTGGAGAGGCAGCATACAGACTTGCGTTGCCACCGAGACTCGAGGGTATTCACCCAGTTTTCCATGTGTCTCAGTTACGGGAGTACATACCAGACCCGAGACACATCGTCAGTCACGAGGACCTTGTGATCGAGTCAGACCACACATTTGTGGAGCACCCGGTGGCTGTCTTAGAGCGTAGTACGAGACGCTTGCGTTCGAAGGACATACCTATGATGAAGATGCAATGGTCGGTGCTAGGAGTTGATGAGGCGACTTGGGAGACAGATGATAGTATCCAGAAGAACTATCCAGAGTTTTACGTTGAGTTGGACGCACCTTTAGCATAGTCGTTTGTTTCAGTTTTCCCTTTGTTGCGTTGCGTACGTTTTTTGTGACGTTTTGAGTTACGTGTGTCCCGAGTGGAAATATATGAGTTCAGTTTTATTTCTGTGTGTTGTTGTGATTGTTGGGCTTTTGCAAGTTTCGGGACGAAACTTCTTTTTAGGGGGATCCGATGTAAGACCCGAGTTTTGCCTTCACCGCCCCCGCGGTGAAGAAGGCCGCCCCTGCGGCCAGCCGCCCTTGCGGCTGATGTGATCCGTCCCTGTGGATGACGACAGATCATGCCCGATCTTTCTTCCGTTCTTTTTATCTTCCTTCCATAGATAGAATATCCGATATTCTATCTTATGGGCCGGTTTCCTAATCTTCTTTCTAAATCCTAGACGCCTTTCCGTCTATCTTTCCAGCCCGTTCCTATATATTCCCGTCTTTTCCTCTTTTCCCCGTTTCTTGTTTACGTCTTCTTCAACCCTAGAGTGCTGCAACCCTGTCCCTGTGTTCTTCCTGAACGTGTAAGCTCTTCCTCCCTTGTTCTTCCTCACGTTCTTACTGTTGTTGCATGCCTTCTCCTTTTGTTTCGTTTTCTTCTTCGTTCTTCCCTTTTCTTCTTCTCCAAGAATCAAGTTTGATCGTTGATTCTTGTGGAGCGTTTCGTTGTTGATCCTTTGATGTTCTCAGGCTCTCTAGAGTTGGGTCTTGACGTGTTAGAACCAGAGGTGCAAGCTTTGGTTGCCCTTGCTGTGAGTTCGGTCGAGGAGGAACCCCGACAAGCCTTCTGTCAGTGCACCGCCCCGTGACTGCACATCCCGCCCCCGCGGCAAGCTGCCCCTGCGCCTTGCTCCACCGCCCCTGCGGTCTTCTCTGTAGTAACTCCCGTATTTGGTGAGTTGCTTCCTTCCTTCATTTCCTCGTTCCTTTCTTGGTTCCTTGTGGTTGTTCCTTGTCCCCTGAGTTGCTGTAAGACTAAGGTCGAGCCCTTAGCTTGTGGAGATCTCTTAGAGATCGTTGAGACTAGAAGTTATAGACTTCTAGCAACCGTTTCGTTCCTAATCCGTGATGCTTGTTCGTACAGGCTTTCTTTGCTCCTTTCCTGAGGGAAACTGAGCTTTCTCCTGAGTTGTTGTTGAGATTTGAGTTACCTTCGTGTGAGGTAAGTCCCTTGGACTTACTTAGCTTCATTTTGCATATTAGTTGGATTGTATTCTCTTGTTTGTGTTGTTTATCATGTTTATAACGGATAACTGGAAATAGGATTCACCCTTTGATAACCTTAACTGACCCAAGTGTATTATAACCGGGCGGTGACCACTTGTCTAGTTCTACAGGAGACTAGAATCTGCTCTTGTAACCCAGACCCGTAGGTAACGGATAGTACTGATCTATTCCTATTGGTAGACGGAAGCGGAGGCGAGTTTCGGGAGATTCTCGTGTGACAAGAGAAAGTTGAATTAGAAATGGATAACCTTAATGAAAGATAATAACCGGTTGATGTGTGAGCATGTTATGTGTTTTCTTTACCTTATGTGTGTTTGTGCCTTTACGCTCTTACTAGTATCTAGAATGTTAGCTGAAGAACCGGTAGGTGAAATAAATAAGTTAAATGATACTCTAGAAGGGGGTTGAATAGAGTATGAGAACTTTTTGCAAACCAAATCTCAAGGCCTTGAAACTTCTTTCAAGGGCCTTGATATCAATCTGTGCTTCTCGTGAAACTTTGATTTCAAGGCGTTGAAATTCTTTTTCAAGGGTCTTGATTTTATGCTCCTGCAAAACAAAGTTAGTCACAATAAAGTATATATGATGCGGAATTGAAAAGATTGACACGAGGATATGTTTACGAAGTTCGGCTCTAAATAGCCTACTCTCCGTCCCAGGGTATATATCCGTAGGATCTAACTATCTATTATCAGCTTCAAAGAGTCCTAGATACAAACTAGAAGAAATCCCCTTCTTCTCTCAATGTAGCCAATGTTACGATCTAGCTCCAACTCTTAACCTAGCTATAATAGCCTAGTTACTTCGCAGAGTAACACACACTCTAGTATAACACTATTTAGATCTTCCAATGGAGCTCTAGTGTTTTCTCTCTCTAAGGGGATAAAGCTTTTGCGTGAATAAGAGAAATAAAAACAACGAATAAAGATGATTAGGTTGCTTGAGGATGCAAAGATGTTTTCCTGTGTAAGCTTGTGCATTTTCCTTCTTCGACCATTATCTTCATTTATACTCTTCTATGGAAAAGTCTTCTAGCCGTTGTAGAGATGACCGTTTGAAGATAAATCTTCTTTTCCATGAAGATCGTTTCTTATTTGGAGATAAGGTAGACGTTGCAAGTCTTCAGCCCCTACGAACACGTCGAGTCCTTTACTCCTTGATCTTCTCGTCTTTGTTGAATCGAGAGAGAAGATATTTTCCGTTTGTTGTTTAGAAAATCTTCTAGAAAAGATCCTCTATTCTTCGGTTGAGATCTTCCTTCGGTTGATAAGATCTTTGGTTGATGAGATCTTTCCGTTACAATATCTTCAAATAAAATCTCCAACTCCTTTTGACTCCTTGTTCCGTGCATCTATAATTCCAAGGCCCTTGATTTCGTCATTTTGAACTTGTTATCTTCCTTTGTTCTTGAATCCAACTTCAAGGCCCTTGATATTTAGATGAAACCTGCACTGAATTCAATCCAACCAAATATCTAGAAATATAATCAATACATTGTTAGTATATCCAACTACTACATTTGTGTGAAGTCTTCCATCATCAACACCTGTAAACCATTATAATCAAGGTGAAGTTTTCAATCTCCCCCTTGATGGAAGACAAAACAAATGTTTTATCGTACCTGCATTTGTTAGTTTAGCAATACATACGAAAATCTCAAAACTAAAAATGCAGAATGCAGTATATCGAAATGTCAGATCATATTTCTCCCCCTTTGTCTTTCAACAAGGGAGAAAAAAAACAGTCAAAGCAAGAAGGCTTAAAAATACGATTACAGACCCAAAATAGTATTTTCACAAACCACATAGAAAAACCAGTCAGATTAAAACTCTTCATAGAATTTCCTCTTTCCTTTGGATGAAGTTTTCTTATAACGCCAATCATCCATTTCAGCTGCCAACCGCCTTCTCTTTTCTTCAGCTCTTCTCTGTTTAACTACTTCATACTCAACTTTGGGCAAGAACATTGGCTCTTCATGAGTTGGATACAAAATCGATTTAGTTTGTACACGCCTTTTATAATTCATCAGCATATTCTCAACCTGCTCTGAGTATGTTGAGATACATCTTCAGGTATGGGCAAAATGCTTCCAATTGTAGTTAGTGTAAGAGCATTCATCAAATACATTTCATTGACTTTAGCATTTATGGTAGCTAACAACTCGAAATTTGTATCCATTCTCCTCTTGGTGTCAAACTGAAAATCAGACAATTCACGATTCAGACAAGCTATTTCTTTTTCACAACCCTCTAACCTGATTTCTGGAGTAGGAGAAGGTTTGACTTCTTCATTTGGATTTTGAGTAACTCCTTTTCCTTTTAAAGTCCATGTTCCTGCAAGAGTTTTCTCAATCCCTAGACGTTCTAAGCAATTCTCATCAATTTTGTTGTTAATAGACTGTCTTTCCTCAGAGGATGTATCAATACTGTAATAATCAAGGACCTTAGGCAACAAATTTCCATAAGGCAAGGGAATAGATCTCTTAGAGTTGACAGAATGCAGCATATGGTTGAGAATCAGATTAGGCACATCTATGGCCACATCAGACATAAGCAAATGAACTAATTCCAGAGATTGATCAGTCAACAGCTCTCTTGAGTTTGCACAAGAAACTACACATCGAACCAGTATGGTAAACACTATTTTAGCCTCTAAGGTTAGAGATGTATGAGTAAGTTGACGTGAGTTTGAATTTAGAATCAGAAAATTCTCCTTAGCCATACAAACACTCTCTGATCTTGAAGGATAGTTGAATACAATATATGTAGGAATTCCTAATATTTCACTTAGAATAGAACGAGTGAGTGAAATCGGAGTACCTTTGACTGAAGATTCAAGAGTAATACATCCTTTGTCCCTTTTTGTGGTGAGATTAACATAGAACAGTCTTGTGAGTCGTGGAAAAGAAAAATCTCCAGGGCTTAGAACCTTCCAAATAATTGAACTCTTCAGCTTGTCTATGCAGGGTATCTTGAGGGTATCGAGAAAATCAGTATCCATCAAATCACACATACAGAGCGGTCGATTGTGAAACCCATCAAGCCAAGATCCAGAAGCTTGAAAATCAATGAACCATGATGAGGGAAGACCGGAGTCGAAGATGTATCCAGATCTTCAGAAGGTTTTTCTTCTTTAGCAATTGAAGAATTCTGAACAACTTTCTTTTTTGAAGATAGAGGAGCATATCTCTTGCTTCTAGGTGCCATGAGGAAATTTTGAGAGATAAATCAAAGGATTTTGAAATAGGGTTTCTTGTGAAAGGGTAAAAAGATAGAGAAGGTAGGTCCTTTTTAACAGGGATATAACAAAATCTTTGAGAAAATCAAGCTTTTAAACCAATAAAATCAAATCTTTTTCAAACAAAAAATTTATTAAAAAATATTTTTAGAATTAAAATATCTAACACATATTAATTCTTAAAAGATCCGTAAAGTTAATATACCCTGTAAGATATGTTTCAAGGCCCCTTGAATTTTATTTCAAGGCCCTTGAAAACATCAATTGGGTTGCATGCGTAGGACGATTAAAACTCGTTTACTCCCCCTACGTTAATGCTTCCTTGTTCAACATACCAAGCTCTAATCTAATAAAATTAAATTGTTCCTCAGGAAGAGGCTTGGTAAAGATATATGTAAGCTGCAAGTTAGTTGACATAAAAGAAATCGAAACATCACCTTTCTCAACATGATCACGTATGAAGTGATGTCTTACATCAATATGCTTAGTCCTTGAATGCTGCATAGATTTTTGGTTATAGAAATAGCACTAGTATTATCATATTTTATAGGAATACCTCTTAAGTCAAAACCAAGGTCACGAAGTTATTGAGCAATCCAAAGAATTTGAGCACAACAAGCTCCTGCAGCTATGTATTCAGCTTCAGCTGTGGATAGGGCAACAAAATTTTACTTCTTGGAGTGCCAACTGATTAGGGATGACCCTAAGAATTGGCAACATCTAGAATTACTTTTTCTATTGACCTTGTAACCTGCAAAGTCTGCATCTGAATAGTCAACAAGATGAAACGAGCTTTGACGTGGGTATCATAACCCTAGATCCTTAGTGCCATTGAGATACCGAAAAATTCTTTTTATAGCTATCAAGTGTGACTCTTTAGGATCAGCTTGAAATCTTGCACACATGCACACACTAAACATAATGTCAGGACAACTAGCAGTTAGATACAACAATGAACCGATCATACCTCGATACTCCTTTTGTACTACACTTTTTCCATTCTTATCATGATCTAGCGAAAGTGTTGAACTCATAGGATTCTTTGCAACCTTAGATTGATCCATTTTGTACTTTTTAAGCAAGTCTTTAGTATACTTGCTTTGATTGAGGAAAATTTCTTTCTTTGCTTGTGTAACTTGAAGTCCAAGAAAGAAATTTAGCTCTCCCATTAAGCTCATCTCAAATTCCCTGCACATAATATCTGAAAATTCCTTGCAAAGGGAATCATTAGTAGCACCGAATAATATATCATCAACATAAATTTGTACTACTAAAATGTCATTGCCTCTAGTTTTGATAAACAATGTTTTATCAATCAAACCTCTTTTAAAATTGTTTTCAAATAGATATTTAGACAATCTTTCATACCAAGCTCGAGGGGCTTGCTTAAGACCGTAAAGAGCTTTGTCTAATTTAAAAACATGATTTGGAAATTCATCATTTTCAAAACCAGGAGGTTGAGCAACGTATACTTCTTCTTCTAAGAAGCCGTTTAGAAAAGCACATTTTACATCCATTTGAAAAAGTTTTATGCTCATGAAAGATGCAAATGCAAGTAGCATACGTATAGCTTCTAACTTGGCAACTGGAGCAAAAGTCTCCTCATAGTCAATACCTTCTTCTTGGTTATAACCTTGTGCTACAAGTCGTACTTTGTTTCATATGACTTTGCCACTTTCATCCAATTTGTTTCGAAATACCCATTTCGTGCCAACAGTTGATTGATGCTTTGGTTTTGAAGTAAGAGTTCATACCTTGTTCCTCTCAAATTCATTTAATTCATTTTGCATGGAAATGATCCAATCTGGTTCTTGAAGAGCTTGAATGTAGTTCTTTGGCTCGACAAGTGATACAAAGGCGAAGAAGGCACATAGATTATTCACTTTAGATCTAGTTTGAACTCCAGCATTTGGATCTGAGATCACATTCTCTTGTAGATGATACGAGGAGTGTTGAACTTTTCTTCTTTTGACAGATGAAGTAGATCCAGAAGGTTGAGTTGTATATGTTTGACTAGATTCAGGTACCGTTTGTGTATTACTGTTGTTCCAATCTCAAGGCCTTGAAGTTAGGTTTCAAGCCCTTGAAGTGGAGTTCTGTTATCACAGTATCCAGTTTCAAGGTCTTGAAGGTGTGTTTCAAGGTCTTGAGGATTTTCTTTGGTATCTTGAATCTTTTCCTGCATATTCTTGTCTTGATCTTTAGGATCTTCCTCTTCAGCCGAAATGTGATCTTCTCTTTGATTCAGATTTAAATCTGCAAAACTCTCACTCAAAGTACCATCATTGCTTTCATAAAAAATAATATGAATGCTTTCTTCAACAACTTTGGTACGTTTGTTATATACTCAATAAGCTTTGCTATTTGAAGCATATTCTATGAATATAGCTTTATCACTACGTGCATCAAATTTTCCAAGATTGTCCTTCCCATTGTTGTGAACTAAACAAGTACATCCAAAAGGTTTGAAGTATGAAATGTTTGGTTTTCTTCCTTTAAAGAGTTCATAAGGAGTCTTTTTCAAAATAGGGCGAATTAAACATCTATTTAAAATATAACTTGCAATGTTTACTGCTTCAGCCCAAAAACTTTTTGGCAAATTATTTTCTAAAAGCATTGTCCTAGACATATCCTCAAGAGTGTGGTTCTTACGTTCCACAACTCCATTTTGTTGAGGAATTCTAGGAGCTGAAAAATTATGAGAAATACCATATTTTGCACAAAACAAATCAAACTTTAGTTGATCAAATTCTCTACCATGTTCACTTCTTATAGAAACGATTGGTAGGTTTTTCAAACTTTGTAACTCCTTACACAATTTTGAAAACTCAAATAAAGCTTCAGATTTTTCTCGTAGAAAAGATATCCATGTAAAGCGAGAGAAACCATCCACAATAACAAGGATGTATTATTTTCCTTTGGGAGATTTGACACGCATAGGTCCACAAAGATCCATGTGTAAAAGTTCAATAGGTCGAGAAGAACTTACAACTTTCTTAGGTTTGAATGAACCTCTTGTTTGTTTACCTTGTGTACACGCCTTACATTGGTCATTAACCTTGAAATTAGTTTTGGCAAACCACATACTAAATCTTTTGTAAGTAGTTTTTGCATGGTATGCATGCTTACGTGACCAAGTCTTCTATGCCAAAGCCTTGGATCATCAGTCAAGGTCTTTAGACATTTTAGTTTAGTTCTTGTAACTTGGTTAGTACTCAAAGAATAAACATTATTACATCTAGGAGCAGTAAGCAACACTTCTCCCGTCTTTATGTCTTGAACTTCACATTTTTCTAAATCAAACATGACTTTATTACCTTTATCACAAATTTGAGAAATACTTAGCAGATTATATTTCAAGCCATCAAATAAATAAACATCATCAATAAAGTTGGATGAATTATAGCAAATTTTACCAATGCCAATTATGTCACACTTTCCTTTATCACCAAGAGTAATGGTTTTAGATGTTTGCTTCTTTAAATATGAGAATAAAGAGCTTTTTCCACTCATATGTCTTGAGCAACCACTATCTAATATCCATTTATGCTCTTTTACCTTGGTGATACCATGCAAAATAGCAAACATCAACCTTTCCGGATCGACCAAATGACATATTTTGGTTCATACTCAGGTTCGATCATGTTTGGTGGTTTAGTACCTTTAGGAACCCAAATTTGTTTGACTTGTTTCCTTAAACATAAAGGATAGGTGTTTCTTATGATATAAGGATCATTTCTTCTATAAGGACATGTAGATTTAACATGACCTTTTTAACAATAGTAGAAGCAAGTAGACATATGAATGCTTCCTTTGACCTTGACAAAAGTGGTGGTAGGTTTTCAAGGAAAGCTCCTATGATACCCTATACCATTTTTGTTAAGGGAAGACTGTTGTTCACCCATCATTCTTTCCAGATTAGCTTTTGAACGAGTAAACTTAATAAGTGTTACCTTCTGGTCTTGACACATCAAAGTTAGATCAACTTTCTCTTTCTCTAGATCAATATAATTTTGATGAAGAGAGGAGAGGTTGTCCTTGAGAATCAGATTTTTTGATTCCAAGGCCTTGATATTGTCATCAAGATCTTCCTTTTCTGTGTTGAGATTATCAATCTCCAGAAACTTTTCACTTAATAGTCTATCTTGTTCATGAAGCTTTTCTTTTAAAGAATTTATCCTTATTTTATGTTCCTTATCACTTAAGATAATATCTTTAAGGAATTGTTGAAGGTCAATCTCAGGTTGAGACATAATTGTACTTACCACATTGTCGATGTACAGATTTGAGTCATCTTCATGATCGGCCATAAGACACAAGTTTGCTTGTTCCTTTTCATCTTCTGATTCATTTGTTGATTCTGAATCACTCCATGAAGCAACCATAGCTTTCTTTTTTCAATCATTTTTCTTGAAGTTGGTCCTCTTCTTTTGTGAACAATCCTTCACCAAATGATCTGTTTCACCACATTCAAAACAAGTCAGTACTCTTGTTTTCTTATTAGAGTTAGAAAACTTACCTCGGGGTTTTGATGCTCGTGGAAATTCTCTGTTTGCAGATTGTTTCTTTAACTTGAGAATTCTTGCGAGACCCTTTGAGATCATGGCGATTGCATCTTCTTCATCATCATCATCACTATCTTCTTCATCAGATGGTAATTTATCTCTTCTGGATTTTAATGCCAAATTTTTGGAGTTGGATGGGAGTTCTCCATCTTCTTCGCCAAGAACCATTTCATGTGTGATGAGTTTTCTAAGTAGATCATCCAGAGGAAGAGTAGTGAGATTTTGAGCTTCTTCAATAGCAGTCATCTTTGGTCCCCCCTTGGCTTTAGGTAAGCTCCTTAGAACCTTCCTTACTTTCTCTTCATTTGTGAAGATCTTTCCTAGTGAGTCCAGATTGTTCACGATCTCAATAAATCTGGTGAACATTTCTTTGACTGTTTCATTTGGATTCATCTTGAATAGCTCATATTGTCTGAGAAAGATGATAATCTTGGTTTCCTTGACTTGACTTGTTCCTTTGTAAGTAACAACAAGCTTATCCCATATTTCCTTAGCACTCTTGTATGATGAGATGCGATTGAATTCATTTGCATCTAATCCACAGTAGAGTAGATTCATTACTTTATAATTCTTTGACACACTGTCCAAATCAGCCTGTGTGAAGTCTGATTCCTTCTTTGGGACTTGGACGCCTTCAACCATTGTCAGTGGAACTTTAGGTCCATTTTGAGTAATGTTCCAAAGCTCCATATCCTAGTCAATAATGAACATACGCATGAGTGCTCTCCAATGAGCGAAGTTGTTGCCACAGAAGAGTGGTGGTCGGGATGAGGATCTTCCTTGAGCAAATCCACCATCACCTATAGGATTCATGATTAGTCTCACTAATGGTTAAATCAATAAACATGAGTCTAGCTCTGATACCAATTGAAGAACTGGTAGGTGAAATAAATAAGTTAAATGATACTCTAGAAGGGGGGTTGAATAGAGTATGGGAACTTTTCGCAAACCAAATCTCAAGGCCTTGAAACTTCTTTCAAGGGCCTTGATGTCAATCTGTGCTTCTCGTGAAACTTTGATTTCAAGACTTTGAAATTCTTTTCAAGGGCCTTGACTTCTTGCTCCTGCAAAACAAAGTTAGTCACAATAAAGTATATATGATGCGGAATTGAAAAGATTGACACGAGGATATGTTTACGAAATTCGGCTCTAAATAGCCTACTCTCCGTCCCATGGTATATCCGTAGGATCTAACTATCTATTATCAGCTTCAAAGAGTCCTAGATACAAACTAGAAGAAATCCCTTTCTTCTCTCAATGTAGCCAATGCTACGATCTAGCTCCAACTCTTAAATTAGCTATAATAGCCTAGTTACTTCGCAGAGTAACACACACTCTAGTATAACACTATTTAGATCTTCCAATGGAGCTCTAGTGTTTTCTCTCTCTAAGGGGATAAAGCTTTTGCGTGAATGAGAGAAAGAAAAACAACGAAATGAAGATGATTAGGTTGCTTGAGGATGTAAAGATGTTTTCCTGTGTAAGCTTGTGTATCTTTCTTCTTCGATCATCATCTTCATTTATACTCTTCTATAGAAAGGTCTTCTAACCGTTGTAGAGATGACCGTTTGAAGATGAATCTTCTTTTCCATGAAGATCGTTTCTTGTTTGGAGATAAGGTAGACATTGCAAGTCTTCAGCCCTTACGAACACGTCGAGTCCTTTACTCCTTGATCTTCTCGTCTTTTGTTGAATCGAGAGAGACTATATTTTTTCCGTTTGTTGTTTAGAAAATCTTTTAGAAAAGATTCTCTATTCTTCGGTTGAGATCTTCCTTCGGTTGATAAGATCTTTGGTTGATGAGATCTTTCCGTTACAAAATCTTCAAATAAAATCTTCAACTCCTTTTGAATCCTTGTTCCGTGCATCTATAATTCCAAGGCCCTTGATTTTGTCCTTTTGAACTTGTTATCTTCCTTTGTTCTTGAATCCAACTTCAAGGCCCTTGATATTTAGAGGAAACCTGCACTGAATTCAAACCAACCAAATATCTAGAAATATAATCAATACATTGTTAGTATATCCAACTACTACATTTGTGTGAAGTCTTCCATCATCAACACCTGTAAACCATTATAATCAAGGTGAAGTTTTCAAAATATAATAAAAGTAAGAAGTATTGTATCAATCACGAAGAAAATGTAGCAAAAAATAAAATGTGAAACCAAGATAGAGAATTATTTTATCGGCATAAAAGGCAAACGGTGTTTTGATGGAATTTACCTCCTGTTAACTGAAAACTATACGTTGATAGCTAACCTTGAAAGCACTTTCTTATTTCGGTTGCTTGTCAACAACTTTATTTCTAACAGTTTGTAAGCGGGCCTTGTTGGTTAGATGAGCTAAACTCATGAATGATGTAGACATTTTGTACAACACATCGGGTTATTGGCGCAACATATATATTCATAGAGGATGGACAAGTGCAAACATGAAGCGGCGTTTATGCGTGTGAGATTCAATATTTTGTTGCTTTGAATAGCATATATGGAGCCGGTAACATGCAGTGAGCAATCACAAGGAAGCACAACAACATGCACTCAAGGCGCAAAGAGGACATGTAGTAAAGACAAAGGAAGTGAATAAAAATAGATAGAAGATGAGTAGTCTCTTGGGAGCATGGAAGAAGAAATAACAAGCGTTCGGGGAATATCGTTAAGACGACTATAAGACTACAAAGATTAAACAACAGCAACCGAAAAGAAATAAAGAACCAACAACAACTTAAAAGGGCCAAACCGAAAGCAATTAGGATGCAATAAACAACTACAAGGCAAGGAAGGCCCCACACACGTGCTGATAAAAACAACCACAATCTCTGTTAACCAATCATCGGCCGTCATCGAGCATGAGGCATGTAACGACAAAACTCAACGGACAACATCAACCGAGGAAAAAAAAGATATAGGACACGCAAGTCATCCGGGCAACCTCCATTACATTTCATGGAGAGTTTCAAAAATGAAACAAGCTCTTTGTAAAAGTGAAGAGCGTACCGAAGATATAAAAGTACTCGTAAGTAAACAAAAAAAACATAACGGAAACCGATAAACCCATTTCGGGCAACCCCATTTACATTTTTTAAGAGTATCAAAATGAAACATGCTCTCTATAAAAGTGAGGGCGTACCGAAGATGGAAACGAATAAGCAAGTAAAGCAAAGAACACAAAACAAAATCCGGTAAACCCATTTCGACCAACCTCCTTTACATATTATTAAGAGTTTCAAAGTGAAATTAGCGGAGGTTGCACTGAGGAGGAGAAAATTCTCTATAAGCGGCCAGAAAAATCTAAAGGATAGTAAACCCTTCGAAAACACCAAAAATGGGAAATTATAAAACGGGGGAATAAATAAGCCTAGGAGGCGTGAAGACCACCGGAACCCACCGGAACCGCCTTACGTCATGTTTCACTGAATCTTTCTCAATCTCAAAAGACTCTTAGTAAGCATGCAGGTAGAAACCAGGGAAGACCGAAGTAGAGAAAACAAGCAAGAGAGCAACGAAGAAGAAAAGCAGAAGAAACAATGTGAATGAAGTGGCAAGCGAAAAGAAAACAAAAATAACTTTGAGCCAGCGTTTTAAATGCACAAAAACTGAAAAGGGAATGAATTACGAAAGAGTAAAATACAAAACAACTATAATAATGGTTGCACCTACCAAAATTCAAATCGAAATCGAAGCCCAAAGAAAAGACAATGCCATCAATGGTGTGATGTGAACACATTTAAAGCAAATGCCAAGGGAAGCGAAATACGGTGGTGCTTGAATGCCGTGTGCGCTGACATTAATGAAAGGGAACTCGGCAACAACACGACTCATTAGGGCCGTTGGAGAAGCGGTGAAAAGATAAGAGGGAGGCGGAAATATGTGAGAAGAAGATATTGCTGATAAGACGGACCACAAGGGAAAAATTGCCGACCCAATGCACATAAAGAAGTAGCGTGTTAAATGGGCCGCCCAACGCAATACGAGAAGCAACTGAAACATCGGTGTAAAACGGACCTTCAACACAAAATGAAAAGCAATTGAAACACTTAGAACTGAAAAGTTTCTTAAAGCCCATTACTATACCAAAATGAAACTGTCTCATAATGTATATGATAATTGGTATAAGTGGGCTGATATTTAATTTACCGGGCCTTTAATTTATATTTTTGGTTATTATTTTTAAAATTTTTGACTTATGTTTATTATTATTGGATTTTGTTTTTAATTTTATATGAGTAATTACAAATAATTAATGATAAAATAAGCCAAAGTGAAGGTGAAAAAGAAAGTCTTGTGAGAGAAGCTTTATTTAGTTCCTCCGGCTTCAAAGTTGAAACCAATGTCCTCTCGCGTCCCTCCTTGAGCTCGTCTCTGCAACTCTGCAACTCTCTGTAGACTTTCCTTCTCCGTTCTCTACCAAATGGAGCTGGACCCTGATGATATCTTCCGCGACGATGAGGACGATCCTGAAGCTGACTTCTTTCAGGTATCTTTCTTCTACTCTCAATTGCTTTGATTTCTCACAATCTTGTGAAATGTTGGCGGTGGTAGTAACTGAATTCATTTGGAGCATGGACCGATAATGGCAGTGTTATACGTTACAGGGTAATGAATCGAGTAAAGAGTTGGTGGTGTATCTTGTTGATGCTTCCCCTAAAATGTTCAGCTCTTCATATCATCGGGTGAGTCCCCTAAAACCCTTTGCTCTTGCTTTCCGTATCACATTTGTTCTAATTGAATGATAAAATAATTCATGATATAAAGAGAAATCAGTTAGTTTCAATGTCATAATTTCACTGTGTGTTGGTCTTGTGCTAAGTATGAATATCAACGATTCTTTTTAAAACCTCACTCACCCCCAAATTGAGATATATTAGGCTTAGCCTGAACACTTTTTGACTCGCAAATTATCTTATAAACAACAAGAGGAAAACAATGTCATTTTAAGCACAAAACTGCTCCCACTATCCTCGTGGCTTGAAATTCATTAGTACTAACAATATGAGTAAAGCAAGTGGCTTCCTTGAATAGTTTTTGGTTGACTCAAAGTCCAGTGAGTAATATGCAAGTAAAATGAGATTGAATCAATGTTCTGTTGCTACTGTTGACATTTTTGCTTTTGAAGATAAACCTGTGAATGTTCATTTCAAGTACTAAAGATAATCGATCAAAGCCCTTTTTTTAGCAAATGAGTTTTTGTTTCATCCATAACTAATGATGATCTTGTAAGTTTGTTGATAATGTCTCTTATAACTTGGACTTGTTTTTTAATGCCATACCTTTCTTTCTCCCTCCTTCCTCCCTTTTAAGAATAATAGATACATATATGCATATTTGGAGCTACATAAGCTAGATCAAAGTCTATCTTACATGACTCTCCACCATTATTATAAATATTTAAAAAGTATAAAATCTCCAAACTGATATGAGCTGAAAATTCAAGAAATATTATCAAATCGACCCAACTCATCTTCCAATGTGACCCAGCTCATCTTTCTTCGTTATTATTTAAATAATTTTTTTAAAAATGACTCCTTATTTTAGTATCCTTAGTCAGACTAAGATTTTATGTTCATCAGAAAATTAGTCCTTTGATATGTACATGTGAAGCACACCCTCACTGGTTTATATGTCCTGAAAGATTCTATCTGATCGGAATTGCATCTAGAGTAGATCAATCGAAATTGCTTGTTTGCTTGATGGAAAGAACTGTGTAGGATGTTGTATACTTTGGTTGTAGATTTCGAGTGAATTTAGATGATTTGCTCATAATTTCACTTTCTTCAAAATAATTGTGTTGATGTTTGTTGCTTTATGATTTCCAGGACGATGGAGATCGTGTCTCACATTTTCAAACTGCTGTCAATTGTATTTCCCAAACGTTGAAAAGTCAAATAATTAGTAGGTCTTATGATGAAGTTTCCATATGCTTCTTCAATACAGTAAGATTGTCCTTTCATATTATTAGAATATTTGTTCTTTATCTATTGGTGTAGGTTTCATTTAGAGTTTTGCTGATTAGTATTTAGTTCGATTTGCTGTAGGGGGGAGTATTAAGATGACAACAGTTAGCATTTGATTCATGTTTTTTTTTGCATGAAAGTTACCTTCAAAGGGGTAGTATTTAGTTCGATTTGCTGTAGGGGGGGAGTATTAAGATGACAACATTTAGCATTTGATCCATGTTTTTTTTTGCATGAAAGTTACCTTCAAAGGGGTAGAATTATCGATGTAGATTGAGCCAATAATTGAGAGTTTGAGCTATGATTCGGGATCAAAATGTCCATACATCGTGCGACCTCCTTCAACCCAGAAAAAGCCCATTAGAGAGAGAGGACATAAATGAAAATTGGGGATGAAGGGTTAGGGGTCGATTTAGTAATTTTCAATATATTAGGCTGTAAAATTCACTTTTGGTGGGCTCTGATCTTCGGGAACCTAAATTTTTTTGTAAGAAAATATAATATCCTCTCTTCTTATTTGCAATATTATTTATTTATACCCACTTGTTTTGTGTTTGCACTCTTATTTGCATTACATGTTTATCTCCATGAACTTCTATATGCAGAGGGAAAAAAACAATATCCAGGGAGTCAATAATGTTTTCGTATTTAATGTTACTGAGCATGAATCCCTTGATAGGCCAACTGCCAGATTCATTAAAGAGTTTGATTGCCTGGAAGGTAAGCATTGTGCAAGTGTTGCCTATATCACAGAAACTATTTCTTAAGCATTTAGCTATACGTCTGAGCTCAGTTGTCCTTTAACCTGTAAAGGTCTTGCTTTTGATATCAGTTTTGCATTTTAAATCATTTACGCTGCCATTGTTCTTTTCTTAGTTTAATAATCTCATTTTAAAGTTATTTCGTTCTTGGGTTTTAAGTATTGAACAAATACCCATTGCAGAGAAGGGGGTAGAGGATTATTGCTGCATCTAAGTAAGTAGTGCTATAGGTTTCCATTTTAGCGTGGTTGAACAACACTTATGGCTGTATAACATGGGTGGGTAGGGTCAAGGTGTACGTTTCTGCACGTGCTTATTTTATCCTTCTAGCTATAATACTAAGTAGTATTTCAATTTTAGCGTGGTTACACAATACTTATGGCTGTACAACATGGGTGGGTAGGTTCAAGGCGTACATTGAAAGCTCATTTAATATATTATTGATTCTGGAGGTTAGAGCTTTGTTTTGAGGATACAGGTTTTGCTGACATTTGGTTGGCATTACTTGATACTAATTTGTACTATATAGGAGAATTCAGATACTTGGAAAAAACAATTCTAATTTTTCCGTTATGTAGGCTTCTCGGAAACAACAGTTTCCTTTCATTCATCAATGAGTACTATATTTCTCTACAAAGAAACGGGTTTTTCTTCATTGTCTGGATCGTTAGACGTAGTGAGAACTGATAATAGTTTCTAGATGGAGAAGGAGTGCAGGACACGATATTCCACAAGTTCAGAAGGATTTGTAGAGTGTTGTGTACTGGGTCCTTTCTATCCTAGGTTTCATTTTTTTAATTTGGTATCATTATCTTTATACGAGTGTTCCGTACTGTTCTTTTGATTATTGGTATAGTTATTTTTTCTTTAATTTTCTCTTTAATCTGATTTTGTGGCGTTGAATTTCCTAGTACATATCCAACTATTGCTATATGTACGATACTCTTCCTTGGTGCTGCATGTATCCGAAGTTAGGGTGCTATCAGAAAGTATACTTTTCACTGAATGAGTGATTGACATGGAATAAACTTCATTTCTTCTCTTGCTGCGCAGAGTCATTTCAGAAGGCCATTGGAAGCCAGTATGGAATCATGCCAGGGTCTCGTGATAATGCCCTGTACAATGCCATTTGGGTTGCTCAAGCACTATTACGTAAAGGGTAATGCTCAAATGCTGGTCTTGGGGGGGGGGGGGGGGGGGGGGGGGCATTTTACCGCTTACCATAATCCTTCTAACCTGAGATGGGTGCAATTATTTCATCTCAGATCTACAAAGACAATGGAGAAACGGATACTTTTATTTACAAATGAGGATGACCCTTTTGGTAATATCAAAGGAGTCACAAAGCTGGATATGATGAGGACTACAATTCAACGAGCCAAAGTAATATGGTTCTGTTACTTTTGATTTGTTCTCTACTGTGTGTTCATCTGTCAAACTGATCTTAGCTCTTTTGTTTTCCAGGATGCACAGGATCTTGGGATTGTGTTGGAGCTTCTCCCTTTATATGATCCAAATACCGAATTCTACATGTCTATTTTCTATGCGGTAAACTACATCTTGTGAAATTTTTGTTTAATTTTTTCTTCAATGTTATATCAATTTACATCAAAACTGGTTTTTGCTTAGGATATGCTTGGTTTGGAAGGAGATTCTTTTGGTCAGTTTATGTCCTTGGTTGGAGAAAGGTATACAATTCTGTTGAATATGCTTAAGGAAAGATATTATCTAGAATTATACTAGAGATATTCTAGGATATGCACATATATATCTTGTATATTTTTAGATAACTTTTATTCTTTCTTATCTTTTCTTTCCTTGTAATTCTAGATCTAGGCTTGTACATATATGCCTTGTTCTGACATGATTAATAACGTAAGACAGAATTCATCTTGTTCCTGTTCTTCATGGTATCAGAGCCTAACTTGCTCTAACTTTTCACATCAAGGCAGCCTTCATTGCTGCCATATTTTTCCATTGACGGGTAGCCTTCATTGCTACCATATTCTTGTTCTTCTTTTGAAGTCAAGCTCTTCATCTAGTAGCCTTCATTGCTGCTTTTTCCTTTTCATTTAGCCATGTCTAAAACACCCGATTCTGATACAAAAAAGAAGGCTGATTTCCAAAGCCTTCAGTCTGCCTACAAACTCAATGGAAAGAATTATCTCATCTGGTCTCAGGCTGTGAAGACCTATTTGAAAGGAAAAGGAAAACTTAAACATCTAAACGAGGGAGTTCCAGAGAAAGAAGATCCCAACTTTCACACTTGGGATGAGACAGATTCGATGATCATGTTTTGGTTGTGGGAATCCATGGAGCCAACGGTCAGTGTATCATGCATGTTCCTGAAGACTGCAAAAGATGTTTGGGATTTCATCAAGAGATCTTACTCCAAGGCGAAGGATGAGGCATTGACATTCGAACTTACTGTCAAAGCCTATTCCACCAAGAAAGGGGAAAAGACTATCACTGAGTATGGTAATCTCCTTCAAAGTCTATGGCAAGAATTAGATCAATATCAAGTTCTTGAAATGAAGTGCAAAGATGATGCAGCACAATGGAGGACATTTCAAGACAAGCATAGAGCTTATGTCTTTCTTGCGGGATTAAGCTCTGAGTATGACCAAATCAGGGTTCAGATCCTTGGTCGAGTAGAGCTACCGACTTTAGAAGAGGTCATTTCAATTGTGAAGGCAGAAGAAAGTAGGAGGGCTGTAATGCTCGACTCCAGCCCTGCTACAATTGAAAATTCTGCTCTTGTTGCTGCAAAGAAAGATGATAGATGGTGTAGCTACTGCAACAAATCTAGCCACAATCGAGACAAGTGTTGGAAATTACATGGGAAACCCCCCAGCCGAGATTGGAACAACAACAGGAACTCATCAAGATCACAAGCTAATATGGTGGTGGATGAAGAATCTAATGGAGGAATGAGTGCATCTGATATTGAAAAATTCAGAAACTTCTTCAAATCTCTTGAACAGAAATCTGCTGGTAATCCTTCTAGTCAATGCTCTCTTGCTTTATCAGGTAACAACTCATTTTCTTCTTGCTTTAAAGCTTCTAAAACATCTAATCCCACAAAATGGATCATAGACTCGGGTGCCACTGACCATATGACTAAATCCATAAGTGAGTTCCACACTTACCAGCATTCCAAAAACAAGAAAATAATGACAGCCAATGGGTCATTTGCCATTGTTGCAGGCCAGGGAACCATTCCTTTGTCCACCACATTAAGCCTAAAAAATGTGCTTCATGTCCCTGATTTGTCTACCAATTTGATTTCTCTTAGCAAGCTTACAAAGGACCTTAATTGTCATGTCACTTTTACACCTTCTGTATGTGTTATACAGGACCCGAATTCCAGGAAGAGGATTGGACTTGCTGAGGAAAAGAATGGTCTTTACCACTTGGAATCACTTGCGGATAACACTTCTCATGCTCTTTCATCCACAACCATGAATAATGAGGTCATTTGGCTTCACCATTTTCGTTTAGGCCATCCTTCTTTCTACACTTTAAAACACTTGTATCCCGAACTATGTCAAGGACTAGATGCTTCTCCTTTCCAGCTTATTCATAGTGACATATGGGGACCATCCCCTTTGCCTAATATCTCAGGTGTTCGTTGGTTTGTTACTCTTATTGATGATTGCACTCGTGTTATGTGGATTTATCTACTCAAAAACAAATCCGATGTCAGTCAAATTATTCCCATTTTTCACTCCATGATTCAAAATCAATTTGGCACAAAAATACAAAGGATTAGGACAGATAATGCTAAGGACTATTTCAACCAATCCTTGACGTCTTATTTCCAATCCGAAGGTATTATCCATGAATCCTCTTGTGTTTATACACCACAGCAAAATGGTCTTGCAGAGAGAAAAAATAGACACATTCTAGAGGTCACTCGTGCCATGCTCTTCACCAACCATGTTCCCAAATTCTTTTGGGGTGAAGCTGTCCTTACTTCAGCTTACCTCATAAATAGGCTGCCATCTAAAGTTTTGAGCTACAAAAGTCCACTTGAGTGTTTTCAAAAGTTCTATCCTAATTATAGAGCAACTGGTCTTGAACCAAAAATTTTTGGTTGCACTGTGTTTGTACATGTGCATAGTCCTCAAAGAGGAAAGTTAGATCCAAAGGCTGTCAAATGCATTTTTCTTGGTTATTCTACAACTCAAAAAGGGTACAAGTGCTATAATCCTACCTCTAGAAAATTCTACATCTCCATTGATGTCACCTTTGCTGAAAAATCACCTTTTTATTCCCAAATCAAGGTTCCAAACCATGTTGATCTTGCGCCACCAGCCCAACCTCCACCAACTTTTTCAGACTTAGATTTGGACTATCATCCAGAGAAGTCCACTCTAGACGTAGGATTTGTACCTACACATGAGTCTGTCAACCCTCTTCCTAGCTATCCACAAGTGTATTCCAGGAGAATAAGAACTGATTTGATCCAGCAGCAAGCTCAAACTTCAACTCCAGAATTTGGCCCTGAAGGTGTCACTCCACAAGGTACAGAATCTGATCCTAATATCCCTACAGATATTCAAACTAATGATAATCCTAGTGTAGATGTTGAGCAACCCATTGCATTAAGGAAAGGTACCCGAGAGTGCACAAACAGACCTTTGTACCCATTATCCAACCATGTTTCCTTACATCGCTTCTCCAAATCTCACCAAGAATTCATCCAAAACCTCAGCCAAGTTTCTATTCCGAAATCTGTTTCAGAAGCTTTAAAGAAAAGAGAATGGAGAGAAGCCATGAAGGAAGAGATGTTAGCACTAGAAAAAAATCAGACTTGGGAGATTGTTGATAAACCTGTTGGAAAGAATGTTGTTGATTGCAGGTGGGTGTATGCCTTGAAATATAAAGCAGACGGAACACTAGAAAGATACAAGGCCCGGCTAGTAGCTAAAGGCTACACTCAAACCTATGGGATCGATTATCTTGATACTTTTGCCCCGGTCGCAAAAATGAATACAGTGAGAGTTCTGATATCTTTGGCTGCTCACTTTAATTGGTCTCTTTTACAGTATGATGTGAAGAATGCATTCCTTCATGGAATATTAGATGAAGAAATCTATATGCGAGTGCCACCTGGTTTCACATCTCCATCTCCTACCAAGGTGTGTAGACTAAAGAAAGCTCTCTATGGGCTTAAACAGTCACCGAGGGCCTGGTTTGGAAGATTTACATCAGTCATGAAAAGAGCTGGTTATAGACAAAGCCAAGGAGATCATACTTTGTTCATAAAGCATTCACCTTCAGGGGGAGTAACCATTCTCCTAGTATATGTCGATGATATTATAGTCACGGGTGACAATGACTTTGAGAAGGAGAGTTTGAGGAGACAATTGGAAGCTGAATTTGAGATCAAATCACTTGGAAAATTGAAGTACTTCCTTGGAATTGAGGTAGCTCACTCTTCTCATGGGATCTTTATATCCCAACAGAAATACATTGCAGATTTGTTAAAAGAAACAGGCAAAAGTGCCTGCAAACCAGCCCCAACTCCTATTGATCCAAATCATAAACTTGGCGAGGCAAAGGATGAAGCAACAGTTGACAAGCAAATGTATCAAAGGTTGTGTGGGAAGCTGATCTATTTATCCCATACTAGACCTGATATTGCTTACTCTGTAAGTGTAATTAGTCAGTTTATGCATGACCCGAGAGAGTCACACCTTCTAGCAGCGTATAGGGTGCTCCACTATTTGAAAGGCAATCCTGGGAAAGGGATCTTGTTCAAGAGAGGAAATAAGCTTACTCTTGAAGCTTATACAGATGCAGATTACGCAGGTTCAGTTGTAGATAGGAGGTCAACTTCTGGTTATTGTGTTTTACTTGCTGGAAACTTAGTTACTTGGCGAAGCAAGAAGCAGAATGTGGTCGCTAGATCTTCAGCTGAATCTGAATTCAGGGCACTTGCTCATGGACTGTGCGAGTTGTTATGGCTACAGATTATTCTGAATGACCTCAAGGTGAAGTGGGAAGGACCAATGAGACTCATGTGTGACAACAAATCAGCCATTAGTATAGCTCACAATCCAGTCCAACATGACAGAACTAAACACGTAGAAATTGATCGACATTTCATCAAAGAAAGGCTTGAAGGAGGGCTGGTTACTATGTCTTATATTCCCTCAGATGAGCAGATTGCAGATGTATTAACAAAAGGACTCCATACCTCACGGTTTCATCATTTAAACTCCAAGCTGGGAATGGAGGATATTTATCACCCAGCTTGAGGGGGAGTGTTGAATATGCTTAAGGAAAGATATTATCTAGAATTATACTAGAGATATTCTAGTATATGCACATATATATCTTGTATATTTTTAGATAACTTTTATTCTTTCTTATCTTTTCTTTCCTTGTAATTCTAGATCTAGGCTTGTACATATATGCCTTGTTCTGACATGATTAATAACGTAAGACAGAATTCATCTTGTTCCTGTTCTTCAAATTCAAGTTCCCAGTAGCCTGAAAATGATGTACCAAATTCATTGTTCTCTATCATACAAAGTAGAATGATTATCGCTTGGAATAAACATAACTGAACGATATGGTTTGATATGACGTGCCTGAAAGTTTGTAAAGGTCTTACATTTCTTGTATCTTCATTGTGTTTTGAAAAAGTCACTTCACTTATTTTCCTCTCCTATCAAAGCATATGGCATATTTGTGTTCTGGCTGCGGTACATGGCCCTTGTTATTTTTTTGTTTGGACTTTGGATCAATGCTTCATGAGGAGGAACCAATTCTGGTTGTCTACTGTTATAGTGTTATTGTATTTTTGGTAATGTGTAAAGTATGCCCCGCAGGTTTGAAGATATGAAGTTGCAATTAAAAAAGAGGATATATAAGAAGCGTAGGCATAGGACAATTACATTTTCCATTGCTAGTGGTGTATCCATAGAACTGAGTTCATATGCTTTAATTCGTCCTACTGTTCCAGGTAGAGCTTTCATTCATACTGATGGAATTAATTGCATTATGGTATGCAAGTATGCAGTATTTGAGGTTGTCTAGTTTTCATCCCTGATTTTTGCCCACAGAGAAGATAACTTGGCTTGATTCTGCCACCAATGCTCCTTTAAAGGTAGCTTTCATGATTTGTGCCGTTTTAGTTTTTCTTTTCACACGATCTGTCACTGATATTAGGCATATATGATATTATGAAGAATCAGAGATACTATGTCAACTTCCTTTCTATGTATCCTTAGAATTAATATGTTTCCGATGATCTTTCTTTTCAATTGTTATGTAATCATATGTTTTCTCATGAATATGGGTTGACCTTTTCCTGGTATCTGACAAGTTTTAGATGTCAATATAATATTAGTCAGGTTGCTTCTTTTTCTGTTCAATAAGTTTTGAAAATGCCATTAGATTTTTAGCTGTACTGCAAGAGGCCCTTCCTTTCCTGTTCAATAACAAAGCCCTGCTGGATAGCCTGGATTAACCTTAAAATTTCATCAAGAGGATTTTTTAGAACCAGCACAAACAACTTTCTTCGCCAATATGACTAAAACCTTAGGTAGCATCATATTGATGCAAGCTATTTGACAGGCTCCTAAAGTCACTCGCTTACTATCTTGACAGGATGAGTGCGTGAAAGAAAAAAGGATGAAAGAGACAAAAAGTTTAAATTTGTGCAAGACTTTTTAACCTCAATGAACTCACCTAATCCCCTCAAAAGGTGTTCTGAAGGAAGGCATTGATAAAAAGAATTGTAAAAAATCTTCATAAATGTAGGCCTCTGGGTTTTTTCTTGCCTTGTGTTGTTTCTGGGCACTTATGCTTTGTAAAGAGCTTTTGACAATTCAGAGAAGATTCTCTTATGCACTATCCATGGCATGATCTAAAGCAGTTGCACTTCAAGCTTGCAGCATCTTATGCATAAGATTTTCCTTAGGAATATCATTGGAAATTAGCTTCTCTTGAACTAGACTTAAAGCTACACACATCTTTTTCTTCTCTAGGCATTTGATTTTGTCCACAAACTGGCTACAATTAATACCCTTATAACTTAATTTATTTTCTCTTTAAATGTTTAGCCTTTTTGGTGAGCATAAAGATGGAAAAACTTTTGAGCTTGTTGATCATTCAGATATTTCCAGAGAACTTGAGAAACATCTTGATAGGGAATGGGAGAGAGAGAATAGAAAAATGGGTAGGAGGTAGAAGACGAGGCAAATTATGTGGAATTTCTCATTGACCGTGTTAAACAGTCATATCAATACTGATTCAGAATTGATCATACTATCCCTATTTAAACACCGAAAAATAATCCTATAACGTTATGAATCCTCATCTATACAGAATTGCTGTTAGAATAAACAAAGGGATAAAATCAGAGATAATATACATTTATCTCTCTAAATGCTTTAAGCTATGCCTATGGTCTTGGTTTTGTAGGAATATTAGGAGTATTATCAAGGATTTTTTTGGCTGGTTGGGGTACATAGATCAGTTAGAGGCATATATGGTTGTATCAATGTTTTTGCCTGTGGACTGTAAGAGGAAGATTCTAGGTGATTTCCATGGACAGAGTAGGTGTAAACAAGGGAGGATTCCATCTATGGACTTGCGCTATTTCTTTAAATGTATTTGGCTTATGCAAGTTCTGCGTCAGGGAGTGGTAATAGAAGAGATCACTCTTGAAGGTTGATGTTTATTCTCTAGCTCTGCTATCGCGTGTCTGTGTTCATTCTCTGTGAGATCTGAAGAACTGGTAGGTGAAATAAAAGGTTAAAACATACTCTAGAAGGGGTTGAATAGAGTGAGAACTTTTCGCAAAATCAATCTCAAGGCCTTGAAATCAATTTCAAGGGCGTTGATGTCGATCTGAGTTCTTTGTGAAACTTTGATTTCAAGGGCTTTGAAACAACTTTCAAGGGCCTTGACTTTGTACTCCTGCAAAACAAAGTTAGTCACAATAAAACAAGATATAGTGTGGAATGTAAAAGATCGACACAAGGATATGTTTATGAAGTTCGGCTCTAAATAACCTACTCTCCCTCACAGGGTATAGCCTTAGGATCTAACTATCTATTATCAGCTTCAATGAGTCCTAGATACAACCTAGAAGAAATCCCCTTCTTCTCTCACTGTAGTCAATGTTACGATCTAGCTCCAACTCTTCACTTTGCTATAATAGCCTAGTTACTTCGCAGAGTTACACACTCGAGTATAACACTCTTTAGATATGTCAATGGAGCTCTTGAGTTTTATCTCTCTAGGGGATAAAGCTTTTTAGAAGGAGAAAAAGAAAAACTAATATCGAATGAAGATGTTTAGGTTGTTTTGAAGACTTATTGATGTTTCCGTGTAAGCTTCTGTATTTTTCTTCTTCAAATGCCATCTTCATTTATAGTCTTCTATGGAGAAGTCTTCTAGCCGTTGGAGAGATGACCGTTCGAAGATGATTCTTCTTCTCCATGAAGATCGCTTCCTGTTTGAGATAAGATAGACGTTGTAGATCTTCATCTCCTGAGAACACGTTGATCTCTCAGCTCCTTAATCTTCTCGATTTTGTTGAACAATAATATAAACCGAAGGAGAGAGAATCTTGATGCTTTTCGGTTTGAGGATCTTTTATCTCTAACATTCGTTTGGTAGAGATCCTTGCTTGATCAAATCTTCTTGTTGAGCAAATCTTGCCGAGAAGATCTTCTTTGAAATTTGAATACTTGTACCGTGCAGCCTTAACATTCTTGTTCCTTTGAAATCTACTTCAAGGCTTTTGAGATCTTTGAGTTGTGCAACCTTGTCTTCCTTGTACCCTTGAAATCCATTTCAAGCCATTTGAGATTTTCGACAAAACCTACACTAAATCCAAACCAACCAAGCATCTCGAGAATATAATCAATACATTGTTTGTGTATCAAACTACTACATTTGTGTTTAAATCTTCCATCATCAACACCTGTAAACCTTTATAGTCAAGGTGGACTTTTCAAGATCTTCTAATAAGTACTATCAGCCATCTTTGGTATCATTTTCTTTCTACGTTTCCTTACTCTAAAAGTTTTATAGATGAAGAAGTTAAGAACGAAGTAGATTATTTTTTCTTACTCTTTTTTTTCCGACAATCATGGATAATTGATTAATAATCAAATGCTAAGCATCAATGTGTGTCGTTACGTCTCTGTAAATGTGTATATTTCAATTTATAAATATATATCCTTGCCTTATTAGAAGCATGCAAACTTGATTAGAATCTGACATGTCTGGCTCTTTTTATGTAGTTAGAGAGATCCTTAATATGTTCAGACACTGGAGCATTAATCCATGAAACTCCAATGTGCATTCAGTCTTATGGGAAGTATGTTTCTTCTTCTTTCAGTATCTCTCTCAATCCTTTAGTATGAGTTCTTTGCCTGTAGAATTCAAATGAACATTAATCTTATTTGAGTGCTTTCTTGGTGAATGTTTTTAGATTGTTGTTGCATTTCATATGGCATTTAAATCTGGTGATGTACCTTTAGAATATTATTTTTATATATGAAAATTTTAGAAGATATTAGGATAGGGATGATACTTAGTTTTGTATTTTCTTGATGCATAGAGTAAGGCCTCAAAATGTCATACTGGATGATGAATAGAATGGCATGTACAGTATTGGGTCCATTTGCTAAAGTAAGATTGCGTAGATGAAGCTGAAAATGAAGAGAATTATATAGATGAAGAATTAAGGAGATGAGTATGAAAATAAGTGAAATGAGCGTTTTGTAAAATGAATATGATTGTGGGTAAAATTATGTGTAAATTTATTTGTAGATGAAGAGATGAAAAAAGGAAGATGGGTAAAAATGAAATTTTAGCCTCTATAATCCTTATAATTCTTATAATCGAAGTTTAGTAGGATTACACAATTCCCATAATCTAATTCTCGTAATTACCATAAATTAATGCCCTTCATCTCCTTCATTCTCTTACCAAACAAGATTAAGGGAATTAGTCTATCCTTTTCATCCCCATAATCTTCATCCCCTTAATTTTTACTAATCAAACGCAGCCATTGTTTCTTTAACATAAGCGCGAGGTAATCTTTTTGCTTGCTTTGTAAGCGTCATAAATCATGCCTTGTCCAGTAGATATGTTACTTTCCTCAACTATACAACTAATCTGGATTTTTCTCCCAAGATTATTTAGTTATTAACGACTTTATGTATTCTTCTTTTCTCTCCAGTCAAGATGTTACAATGAAAAAGGAGGATGTATCAGAAACAAAAATGGTTGCAGCTGGGCCACTTCGTTTTCTAGGATACAAGCCATTGAATTCCTTGAAAGATTATCACAATCTACAGCCATCAACATTCTTATTTCCAACTGATGAGGTTGCTCAAACTACATTGATGAATTTAGTTAAATGTTGTTCGTTGCTTATGATTAAATATGTTTTCAATCCTATTATTGTGTACCTGCTGTTTTCTTTCCAATAATTTTTGTTTCGATCATAAAGTAGGTAACAAAGATGTTAATGTGCTATCTAACTTTTAATGGTAAGTTTTGATATTTTCCATGGAAAATTGACAAAGAAAAGAAATCGTTGCCCCTTATAAACTGCAGCAGTTTCATTTCATGTCACTTTTGAAAATGATTTATATCTCTAGGGTAACTTTTTGGCAGCCTTTTCTTTTTGTACTCGTATACCACAACATGATCTTGTTATTTGGTAGTGTATTTCTGAATCACTTTTTTGTCACTCTTACTTGTATGCCCCAGGAAGTGATCGGAAGCACAAGTATCTTTATTTCTCTCCATGAAGCCATGTTACGGTTTAAATGGTTAGTGACCTCAATGATGGAGAAGCTTGATTTGTTCTATGATGGGTATCATTATGTCAAACTAGGAGGAAGATTTGTCTTACTTCTACATCAAAATGAATACACTTTAACTCTCCAATTGCTTTACTAATTGTCATCAATGTATAATTGACCCAATGTAATAGTCATAGGCAAGTATTTGATCAAAGTCACATATAAGTTCTGCAAATTATGAATCAAATGTTCATCATAATAACCGATATGGTCAAGCACTTACAGTTTGCATTTTTTCTAATCACTAAAGTTAATTTATTTGTTTTTCTGTAAAAAAATTTTAAAAAGCCTTATGATGTGGCTCTTCTTGAACAATGCTTTATATAATATTTGTTTGCTTCATCTTTATGTATAGATTATTACAATATTACCTCCGTCCCAGTTTTATTTGTTGTTTAGATAAGTGCACTACAACCAAGACAACCCTTGACTAAAACACGGTTTACAGGGCTACCTTTGTTTGGTGCATGGTTCCTGTAGCAATTTGTGTGTATGTGGAAAGATTGAGAAAGGATTTTTTTGGCAAGTTAGACCTTTATCATTTCTGAATTCTTTTGAAGAGTTTAAAGCTTGAACCGTATTCTTTCTAACAACGCAGGCAATTAATCAGCTAGAAGACTATCTTTCTGCTCTTCATCTTATTGTTTACTTCATGCAGCTTTGCTGTTGCATTTTATGGAGTATCAAGTAACCCTCAATTGGTTGCCCTGATTGCCCAAGTAAGATTCCTTCCTTGTTCTGATGCTTGTTGTCATGGTAATGTACAGAAGCATATTGTTTATCCCTATTGGACAATCTAGTGTCTTAATGCCTCCTCTAGGCCAACAGGTGAATATTGATGGACCTTATAACCTCTCCTTTTAGCATTCATTTGTTTGTCTTCTCTCTAAGCAGAAGACTCTGTAAAAGCAAAGCATTAAGAAGCAATTCATATAAAAATCAGTGAAGTTGTATGTGTTATTTAATTTAATTAGAACTTGATAGTGTTCGGAGAATAAATGATCTGAGAATGATATGGTTTTCAGAAGAAGCAATTCATAGTAATTATGTTGTATTTCATTAAAAAATTGGGTGTAAAAACCAAGCAAAGCTTCAGACTATCCTTTTCTCTAGGATACTTCCCAATTAATTTATAGGCTTGAAGCAATGCCTTAGTATGGCTCATATATTAAACCAGTAAATTTATACCCTAACTGTCCTATGTCCAAAATTTGCCAACTGCCCTCTTCTGCCAGCCTTACCTTCCAGGATTTTTTTTCCAGGCATGCTTTTTTTCAGGTAGGGGAACTAGAAGATCGGTTGTGGTCTACTCTTGTGTATCCCCTTTGTTTCCACATATTTTGATGTCTAACAGAAACACTGCATAATCAGATATAATTAATCCGTGATTTTTATTTCTTTTAAATATTGCTTACATGCAGGATGAGATAACATGTGCAGGTGGCCAGATTGAACCTCCAGGGATGCATATGATACCCCTTCCATATTGCGATGATATCCGGACACCTGAGGAGGCATGACCTCCTAAACTCTCAGTTTTATCTCCTTGTGGTATTAGCACAGTTGAATTGATTAAAGAAAAATTTTGAATCTTGGCAGCAACATATAGACACAAATACAACACTTCCTTGTGCATCTGATGAACATATTGCAAAGGCAACAGCGTTAGTAAGACGTATTGACTTGAAGGATTTTTCAGTGTGTCAATTTTCAAATCCTGGTAAAGCACTGCATCCCAAATTGTAGATTGTATTATACCTATTTTTGTACACCACAAGAGTAAAATGATTTACTTTATTTTGGAGTTCCTCTTTTCTTACATAAAATAAAATGATTTTTAAGTCCTAGTTTCTTTCCATAACTTTGATGCTTTTGATATAATATGTTGAATGAGATACAAGCCTAGATTTGGTGCTTTATCTATCTTCTGTCATAGTCTGTTTGATTGTTTTGACCACCTACTAGCTCTATAATTAGTGGATATGATGTCTTCAATATAATTTGACCTTTGCAGCTTTGCAAAAACATTATGCGGTGCTACAGGCACTTACACTGGAAGAAAATACTTTGCCGGAAGTGAACGACGAGACTCTTCCTGATGAAGCAGGATTGAACAGGTGATCAAAAGTACAGTTGTTGGATAATGTCTTTATTCTTCTGTACATGTAATTCTCTTTTTACATTTGGATTAATTTTTCACCCCTGGAATCTTGTATCATCCGGTCTTCCAATAACACTTTGCTGTGTTGTCTGCTTAATTATATGCTGATAATTGTTTGATTGTATATATGATGACAGTTTGTGCAGCCGTATTGTAGCATACTCTGATATGTTGATTTGTATATGCTGCAGACCAGGAGTTGTAAACACAGTGGAAGAGTTTAAGCAAGCTGTTTATGGCGACACCTACGAACTAGAGACAAGTCCAGCTTCTTCTGTTGGTCAAAAAAGAAAAGTCATTGCAGAGGATGCTGTTAAGGCATGTGCAAAGTTTGATTGGCATAAACTTGCAGATCTTGGAAAGGTATTTTTTATTTTTTTGTAACAATAGATGAAGCTACAAAGCAGCATGCTCAATACCTGATAGACTTGCACATTTCGCCATTGTATTCATTTGGTATCTCTTCCTTCTTTTCCTGGGGTTGAGTAACTTAAACCTGAGATGATTTGGAATTATATTTTTTAAAACATCCAACCTAAACCCAATATTACAGTCTAATTTATTTGTGATGCTGATGATGCTTTGACATCCTATTGCAGTTGAGCAACCTGACGGTGAGCGAGCTGAAGTACTATTTGACGGCTCATGGACTTCCTGTTGCAGGGAAGAAGGAAGTCCTAATCAACAGAATTCTCACCCACCTTGGGAGGTGATTGCTCTGGCCTCTGATAATTATATGGTATCACAGAGAAATAACTTTACCTGGCTTGGTAGATTAGATGTGGCATCTTTTTACCTTGCAATCTGCAAATATTTTTGGCTCTCTTTGCAGTCTGCAGGTTTTCTTGCTATTAGGTATTTATGAAGATATTTTGTACATTATATCTCTTCTTTTGTAGGGGTGTTCTTATGAACTATAATGTTTGTTTCAATTGTTAAAATCTCGATTTGATCCTACTGGTCAAGCGAAACTGATTGAATGATCCAGATGGTTTGGCTTACAAGAATTAAGGGATAAAAGTGCTAGGATCTTCATTCATCAAAGAAAACTTGGTTGAATGTAACATATCATAATTATACAGTAGGAAAGAATTCTTCTTAATCAAAAGCAATGCAGATTACACAGCACAATTCACAATTGCATATATTTATCTTTGTTCCAGGTTGATAACTAGATCTGTTGTAGCTTTTCTAAGCATTCCCAGTGATGATGAATTACACACTAAAGGCAAAATCATTGTTTGACTAGGAATCACGGACTGTTGTCAGCAGACATATCACTAGTTTACCCTTCACATATAGCATGTATACAAGATAAAAGATCGCATGGCTACACGAGCTCGGCTTGCAAAAAGGTCAGCTTGTTCGGCTAGAATAACATAGGGCGGTTATTTAGCCGAGTTACTCGGGTTCGGCTCGTTCACTTTATAACGAGGCGAATATGAATATATTTTAAACTCATTTAAATCTAGGCTTGAACTTGTTTATAAATCAACCGAGCTTGAGCATGTCAAGGCTCAACTCGTTTAACTCGTATAACAACCCTACACCATGTCAAAGCTCAACTCGTTCCTACAGATGGTAAATGGATATAAGCAAACACGAAAACTTAAGTCTAGGTTAGGCCCGGAATGGCTTGTAATTTGAACTTATTGCTTGAACATATGCCTGAACTTTGTTTGCAAGGAGACCAAAACTTGTTTCAATTACCACCAGAAGAATCATAAATGGTAAGACTGTAAGATCTATATAGAAGGAGAACATCATCTAGAATAAACTAGTAAAAAAAATCTTCTCGTTGCATGTAAAATATTGAAATAACATGGAAATGTTATCACTTTCATAGAAACCCATTTTCTTATTTTGATAGAAAGGATACTTGAATAAAAACCAAAAAGCCGTGATGTTAGTGATAAGTTTGGTATCAATGTCACCAATAATTATTTGTTGGTAACACAAAAGTTGTGATATTACTAACCTCTTTCACAAGTTTGGAATTTGAGACACCGAGATGATATTTTGTGGCGGTATCGTCAACAACTACTTTCTTTTGTTGACGACATCTTGTCGAAAATACATGCATTGTAGTGTCACAAAAGACTTGACAAGTTGATGTTGGTAACAAGTTTTATGTTAGTGTCGTCTCTTGATGACACTTATTACGGTGTCAATTTAATCCACTTCGGATCCCGCTACGTGCTGACAATAAAATTCCCATACACGGTTGAATTATCCCATTTTTGCAAGCAGTGGAGGTCCCAAGAACAAAGAGAAAAAATGAAGATTTTTGAAGAGCCTTTGGACAATGGGAGTTGAAGCAAAAAAATCGGTCATTCCTCCTCTGCTCCTCCTGTCTCACCAATGAACTACTTTATTTTCTATAATATTTTCATTTTTTTATATTTAATACGATTTTTTTTTATTTTAATTGTAAATACGTCACAAAAACCCGACTCATGCAGATATAGCCTACGTAAGGCCCTAGGCCCGAATTCTAGACTCGACCCAAGCCTAAAGCCTAGCCCAGAATAAGGACAAGAAAAGCAATTGGTTGTAGTCCTCTAACTTTTGTGGACGTGAAAAATAAGTTAATAACTAATTAGCCACTCTTACACTTCAAAATTTAATTTAAATCTACAAACGCTCACCTAAATCAGAACACAAAACTCCCTTTCAAAATAACTGTTTTACGTGGCTGTGGCTGTGGCTGTGGCTTTACTCGATCTCTCATCAAAACCCCTGAAATAACCAGCCAATATGACAAATATAAAGCTCGCAACACCCATGATTCTACCCAACTTTCCGAATCGGTTTCCCTTAGTTTCATGGTTGTCAGGGTCGTCAGGGGTTCCAGATGAGCCCTGGACTCGAAGGAACCGATCCTTCGTGAACTTGGCATATGATTCGACCAACTCTTCGGTAAGAGTAGGTTTAAGGGAGCCTTTAGCAGATTGGAAGTGTCGATCACATACCGTTGTAGCAGATATGTTCTCCCTAAGGGCCACTATCCCAGCTTCCATGCACAGACTCTCCAGCTCTGCTCCCGTGAAGAGCTCGGTGTCCTCTGCTATACTTTCAAGACTAACGTCGTCCCCTAGTTGCATCTTCCTTGTGTGAACACGGAGTATTTCATATCGAGCTTCTAAGTCTGGTGGTGGAACGTAAAGAACCTGCATTTTATTATCATGGTATTACTAAAAATCTTTTGAATGGGACAGAAAATGATGCATATAATTCGGGATTGGAATGTGTTTTACCAGATCAAAGCGACCGGGACGCATAAGTGCAGGATCAATTGCATGAGGTCTATTCGTTGCAGCCAAGACGAGGATTCCCTGTAAATTTGGAATGGAAATTGTCTTCTCAGAAAGAAAATCGTATATATTTCACTTAACAACCTGATCAGATCATACTAGAAGAGCCTAGATTTTTATTTTATACGGAAAGAAATCATTGAAGAAATAATCCCATGTTTAGTTCAATCATATGATGGAATCAGCAAAAAATTTGGCCTGTAGGAGTAGTGAGTTTAAGATTCATACCTTAGCTTGCTCTAAACCATCCATCTCAGTGAGCAAAGTTGATAGAAGCCGCTCCCCTGAAGAGTTGCTACCTGAACTCCCACCTCTGCAAGATAATCGTATCAATGAAATGTTAGTTCAATAGAACTACATAATCGGGATACATCACGATTGACCTTATCCTAATTACTTCAATTGCTGAATAATTGAAAGTAGCATGACCAAAAAAAGTTTCTTCAGGACCATGCATATTTACACCCTCTCACCACCTGGAATTGGCTTGAATGAGATATAATAAGTTAAGAGTTAATTAATATAGTAACCTTCTGCCGCCAATGTTATCGGCTTCATCGAAAAATAATATGCTTGGTGCTGCTAATCGAGCTCTTTGAAAAGTGTTCCTTAGTAAAGCCTCACCATCCCCAACATATTTCGAATATAAATCTGCACCACTGAAAATAGAAATATAAACAATCACAACAGGGTGTGCAGAAGATAGGTTACCAACTCTTCACTTACGACTTATAATATATACAGTTTCATGCGATTTATAAATGAAAATGCATCAAGCATAGATACACCATCGATTTGTTTCTTTGCTATTCCCATTTAAAGCCTTATCCTCCTCTCTGGATTTTTTTGGTATTAATAAAACTCAATGGTTACAAAGCATAAGAAAATAACTGAAAAAGGATGGAATATAGGGATGACCTCAAGGAAAAGAATGAAGCTTGAGCAGCTTGGGCCGCTGCTTTAACAAGGGTGGTTTTTGAGCAGCCTGGTGGGCCATGGAGAAGAATACCACGTAATGGCGATAACCCTAATCTTGAGAATGCATCAGCATGTTTGATAGGCCACTCAACTGCCTGCTTCAGCTTTTTCTGTCCATTACAGATAAGTCAGAAATCGGTGAGAACTGATTAAATTTAAAAACTGAAGTGTCAAGTTAACTTATGTGAATCAGCAACAAAGATGTTGGCTTTTGATGCATAAAATGTGCATGAGGGTAGGTGTTGGCTTTTGATATAACCCATATACAGTTCTATTCTCGTCCACTATAAATTACTACTATGGAAACCAAGCAGTTTAAAGGCTCTCCCTACCCTAGGATTCTAGGACCAATCTTGGTATCATCCTTACTTTCTTTTGACCAAAAAAATAGTAAATCAAATATCCATATGCGATCTTCTTCATCTGAGAGTTGCTGACTGAATTCAAATATAATAACAGGTCACTAACCTTCACATCATGTAGTCCTCCAATGTCTTCCCAAAACACCTTGGGTATTTCCACAGTGACACCTCGCGTTATACTTGGGCCAACTACTGATTTAGCAGATTCCCAGTCATCTACTGTAATGCTCCATAAATCAGCATTCCCCATAATCTCTATAGACCTTTTAATTGCAAATGTTGCTGCCTCACGGCATAAAGCTTCCAAATCAGCACCAACATACCCATTACAAGATGAAGCTATTGTACGTAAATCAACATCTGGCTCAAATTGTAGCTTCCTTGTATACAACTGCCAATAACAAAAGCATAAAGGAAAGGAGGAATCATATTACATGCTATCTCCCTGAATGTTTTACTTCATCAATCAAAATTTACTTATTGAGACTGAAACAGTGACCAGCAAACATAAAATAATCATTCATATCTAAACTCACCTTTAATATTTGAAGGCGTTCAACTTCAGTAGGTGGTGTAACCTCAACCTCAGCATCAAAACGTCCATATCGTCTGAGTGCAGGGTCAATAGCATCAATCCTTCATATATATGTTTTCAAGTTAGTTATTGTAATTTGTAACTAAGGCAGACAAATGGCTTGATAGCAAAATACATATCACTAACCTGTTGGTGGATGCAACTACCAAACATTGTGGAGGGGAGCATGAAGGCTTGTTTGAGTCCATTAAGGTACCGAGTTGCAAACCTAAACGAACGTCTTGCTCTCTTCTGTATTTTGAAGATTTGAATGGCCATCAATACACTTTTAATTGAGGAAAGGACACAAATAATCCCGAACCATCTCATTTATGCATTTCCAAAATATTAGGGAACTACAAGTGTACAACCTCGATTCAACATTACATACTGAATGAGCATTTGCAAAACGAAAGTTTCTTATTTCGTGTACCTGGAGTCCGGTCGTGGGCAAAGTGCATCTATTTCATCAATGAAAATAACACAAGGCTTTCTAGATGATCCATGTGATGATGCCTCCAAGAAAGCCTCTCGTAGAATTTTCTCACTTTCCCCAACATGGGCTCTGTGAACGGTATGTGGACTACACTCCACAAACAAAAACACCATAGTCAAATAAAAAAACCATTAGCAAGTATGATTCCTTCTAGAAATCATTCGAAAAGAGCATTAAATTGGACATACATACCTAATCACAATTAGCTTTGCATCGCATTCACGAACTACAGCACGTACCAAGCTTGTCTATAATTGATACAAAGAATAAAATATCTCAAAGTCAATATAGAGAAAACCAAGCAAGCAATTTAAAGACAACCAAAAACTGAACCCTGACCAATGACCATCACTACTACCCCCCACCCCCTTGATGCAATGTGCAACAATCAACCATGGGAAGCAAAATCTTCCATACATCCAAGTCAGGGGCTACATAAATTCCATAATACTACCAATTCATCTACCTTTTACTTTTATCCCAACAAAACATGTCAATGATAAATGGAAACAGACAGATCAAACCTAAATATTAAATTATAAAAATAATTCATAGACAGTATCCAAGTATGAGTAATAGTGTGTACCTTTCCGGTCCCCGGAGGACCATAGAGTAACAATCCACGACGCCACTGCAATTACAAAAATTACATAAGACTGAGAAAAAGAAAAAAAACTGAAACTTGTAAATCATAGCAAAAGATGGAAAAGAGAAGAGGGAATACTTTGAGACCAAGCTTTACAGAAAGGTCAGAGTAGGTGTGAGGGTAAACAATGAGTTCCCTGAGGGCTTCAAGTGCTTCCGCGTTGCCGGCAATTGATTCCTCGGCCCTCCAATTGTCGCCACTCTCATCAATATTTTCATGTACGCAGCTTCTTGAAGCTTCCATCGGAACAACACAACAGTAATGAGCACAGAGACAGGGGAGGAACCCTAGTCGTCGTAGGCTCGACGCAAGGCACTGAGGAAGAACACGAACAATGTAAAGTCGCGAAGAGAAGAAGAGATATGGAAGGACAGAGGCACTAAGGAAGAAGAAGAACGAACACGCGGGATGGAATGCCTATTTCCGGTGGAGCAGCCGTCGAGGAACCAAGCACCAAAATCCGGCCGTTGAGGAGAAAAGTGTAAAAATGTCGGGCCGGCTAAACCTGCGTAAACCCTTGCTTTTTCTCCCCGAGTTTATCTTTTATATTATATATATATACACACGCATATATAATATTTTTCCGTTCGGTAATCCTGAATTTTTGGCTTTTCTTGTTGGTGTCCGAAGTTTTTTAAGTTTACTTTTTCGGTTCCGTACCCTTATTTCTTAATTTCTGTCTAAATTAATATGTTGTCGCTTTCCTTTGGCGGTGGGTCATCAGATTATTACAGGGATAGTGTTCGCCGTCGGTGCTTTCGCGGCAATGGAGAAGGAGATCTTGGAGTCTTGCTCGGATGGGAATGTAGGGCCAGTGCGTATAGTTTGTTGAATCAGGCGCGTTGGATTACGACGGTCGGTGCCGGAACATTGGATCGAGATTTCCCGGCGTTTGTACGCCTTGGGAACGGCAGAAATTACTTCAGCGTTTTGCTTTTCAAGGGAAATCCTCTGCCTCCCACTCTAATCCCCGTCATATATGCAGGTAATTCTCAAATTCAATCGAAAAGTTCTATAATTGTGCTATTTTTTTGGGGGAATAATTGTGCTATTAATGACTGTAAATTAGATGAAAATTCTGAATATTGCACAATTCTACAAATTGATTAGAGTATCCACGCTAGAGAACACCTAAAATTAGTCTTAAAACATTTTTTAATATTTGTTCAAATTTCTCTTTCATCCACCTCGCCTTAAAACACATTTCAATATTTAACCCATATCAATAAATCAATATATAAAGAGCTATAATTTTTTTAAAAAAATAATAAGTGTAATAAAATGGATGTTTATGGATAGACAAAATTATTTTATAGATTGTAAATATTTTTTTTTAAAAAATCTATATATAATGATATATAAGTCCTATTTTAAAATGAAATAAAAATAAATTATAATGGGGCCCACAATTTTAATTTTATCTTCATCTCCACGAAGATTAAAATTTCTTGGTTCTAACAAAACAAATTTTCTCTTTTCTATGTGGAAGCTAAGAACACCCAGAAGATCAACTAATGTGGATACTCTTATAGCCACTATTGTGTTAAAACTATTCGGATTAAAATTGAATTCCAATTTGAAAGTTTGAGCGATAGATATATGTTGTGAATCAATAATGAATTAAAGACGTGACTAATTATTTGGATTTGATTACCCATAGTTTGTGTAGCAGCTCAGTGTTTTGTAGTCTGCTGCTCAATAGGGTTTAGATTAACCCAAATCGAAATTGGGTTTGCTAGGCTTCTTCGATTTGGTTTGGGTTACTTTGAAATTACCGTAGCTCTTGATATGTTATTAACAATAAGTATACATATTGGCGATTTGAGTGGAAATACCAAGTAACAACAGGGATCCCGTGACCCTTCCATCAATAGTAGGAAAATATAATCAATGATTAATTGTGTTTGCGGTTTTTCCATCAATAGTAGGAAAATATAATCAATGATTAATTGTGTTTGTGGTTTAAAAGAAGTTAATAGTTAATTTAATGGGGACAGATTAGTTTAAGTAGATCTAATAATGATTTTTTTCCGGGGCAGTTGCTGGTGCTAGAGTAGCCTTGGTGGACTTAGTAGGCGCTTCAGTGGTCCGAGAGGTTGCCGGAGTTGTAGATCCCTTGGTAGCCGGTGATTTGGAAGGTGATGAAGCCGGAGACTGCACGAAGACGGATGTAGCGAGGAGGAAGAGGAATGCGAGAGCAAAATTCCGAGCCATTTTTAGTTGGATTTGAGAAGAGTTGAAATGGAGAAGATTTGTGAGGGACATTAGGGATAAGAGTGGTTTACAAATTATATAATTGTTGTTTTGTATCACTTTTTCTTTTATTTTTCTTTATTTTTATTTATTTTTATTTTTTTTATTTTTATATAAAAACGTTAGCTTAGATAGAAATTAAGAAATAAGTATAAGGCTACGGAACGGAAAACCCAAAACCTCGGGGGTAACAAGCGGAAACGTGAAAAATTTTGGACACCATCCGGAAAAGCCAAAAACTCAAGGGTACCAACAAAAAAATCCTATATATTTAGATTTTTGTATACATGCCATTGTATTTTTTTTTGTTTTTTTATACAAGGTTAAGGGAAAGGGGAGCGATCTCTAAAGATCGGTCACCCAAAGCATCCAAAAGGATGGGGTCTTCAACATCTTCCGGTAGCACCTCGTCACTAACCTCTGACATGAGACCATACAACGCATGTCAATCTGCTACGTGTTGAAATCCCAGAAAAGTGGTGAGGACAAAGTTGATCAAACCGGAGATCAAGGAAGAGACATACAAGAAGATCATAATGGAGACAAAGAGAATTAGGGTGAAGCCGGAGGTTGGTAAAAGCAGAAAAATGTAAAGCATCTTCCAAAGATGAAGCGGGTAATGGGCGAGCCAAGCACTATCAGAATAGCACCGCTAGATGCATGTACAACACGGCACAAACTCATGGGGAAGTGAAAGACGAGAATTTGGGGAAGAGCTTCCCATCAAAAGAAATCGTCATGAAAGCACACTACCACGACCGCAATCCAGACACGACTTTATACATACACCGAATCTGTAGGAGAGCTTGAAAACAAGAACATGCTAATGTCCACCTCAACAAAACTCACAAATTTGTTCATGAGGAGCTTTTTGGTTAAATTAGTTCACAACTTCAAAGATTGGTTCAAATAAGGAGAAACATTTCCAATTTAAAAGTTTATCGGTTAAAAGCTTTATTCTAATCAGATTCCATAGACCAAAAATGGTTTGTATTTGTGACTCTTGGTTGAGAAAACAAATTCCATAGGTGGTATGATCAAAGTCGTTGCTCATAAACCATGAGATACTTGTCTAAAGCTTCATGCTTTTTCCAGAAGTTCAAACAACAGTTCCATGAAAAAGACAAATTTTCAACACTATCAATAAGGTCGATAAATCTCAAATCTAGATATGAAGGTTTGTTGAAAGAAAATTGAACACAAGTGGATCAAGGCAGAGAGGGACAACAAACAAGTGTTTGCCTCTCCTATTATCCTCAACTAATCCTGAAAATAGTCGGGGAGTCAAGTATGAGGTAAATATACCATACATAGTCAGACATTAAAGCATTACAGTGAAGATTGGTCATATGAGCATAATCCGCTCAAGGTTGTTCAATGAAATAATTGGTTACTCGGTATTGTTAATGGAGTATATTCGATTATTCGAAAATGGCTAGAGAAAAGTATTTGATATTAGATATTCACATATCTTAACTCTTATTCCTGTTCTTCTTCCACTTTACTCAAATATCAAGTGTTGTTGAATAAGTTTCTTCAACAAGTTAGTTTGGGGTCAATAAAAAGTTTTGAAAAAGATAAAAGGTTCAAGGTTCCAATTTTTCATAATTGATTCAGTTTTGAAGGAAATTTTAAACAAGGCAACATATTAGAGGTACAATAAAAGGAAATCGAAGGTTGAGTAAAAAGAAAGGTTTAAATAAAGATAAACCTTGAAAAAGGAAACAAGTGGAAGGAAAACACAAACTAGAAAGTAAGGTATCTCAAACTTGATGCTCATCAATGCAATTAATCAAAGGTGATAACCTGATGCTCATCAATGCAATTAATCGAGTTCGAAAACCTCCATGGGGTTTGAACATGATCATCACAGATATCTCAAACTTGATCTCGGGATTCTCTAACTCCATTGCACAACACATTTACAAGGAAATCAATATGGTCGCGGACAAGATTGCCATGCACGGACACAACATCGTACTAGACGTCAGTGTTGTTCCTGAAGATGTTCAAGAACTCATCTGCAAGGATGCTTTCGGGCAATCAGTTTCTAGGAACTAATCCGCCTTATTCTCTCACCTATGTATTAAAAAAAACAAGGTAAGGTAAGGAAAACAAAACCATAAAATGGTCAACAAAAAGAAAAAGAAATAAAGGAGATTAACCCTACCAAACACAAGCATAAACAACCAAATCAAAAGGAGTTAAAAAAAACAAAAACGATAAAAATTTTATCTTCATAAAACCACAAGTTGACAAACATGAAAGCAGACTCAACAAAATATAGAGAAAGAGTCGCACGAAAGAAAAGGAAACTAAGAAAAGAATATGAAAGCCCATCAAAAGGATAAGAAAGCATCGTATAACGGAAGAGCTAAACCCACAAAATCAGAAATCGGACATAGAATACATATGGAAAACAAAGAAAAGGAGAATTATTCCTCTATCATCTTTGCACCTTAGAGATGAAGATGAATTTCCCTCAAAACAAAGATGAATGATCATTATTATTCTATTGGTGTACCGTTTGTCTTTATTTGGAAATGATTCAAGACCTCTCTCAGATGTTTTGGTAAAGTTGGATTTGAATTAATTGTTCATGAATTACTTTTAGATGTTATTGTTGATCGATTTTGGTTCCTTTGAAGTTGGATTTGTGATGGGTTGTAAAGATATGAAAACATTTGATCATTATCATGCTAGAGAATCCCAAGATCAAGTTGGATTTGAATTAATTGTTCATGAATTTGGTTCCTTTGAAGTTGAATCTTGGATATAACTCTTGATCAATTTCTATTCGTTGTCATTCACGATCTTGGTGTTGATAGGGATGACTTTAAGTCGATCATGGTTGTTTTCATTAAACTAGATGCAAAAGATTTTTAGGAGAAGAATTGTTGACATTCTATTTTCCATCTTCTTGAAAGGATTTCATGAGATGATTTTTTGAAATAATATCTTTTTCTTTTTCAATCATAGAGTTTCACGTAGAGACATTGTTCACAATCGATCTTGAAGAGGGCCTTGGAAGCTCCAAATCATGAAGCTCTCTATTCAAATGCAGATCCGGTAATGAGATGGTAGATTAGGTTTGAGTTGTTCTTTGTGGACTTTTATAGAAGCAATTGTTTTTTTTTTGTTTTTTTCATCACAAATCAGTTAAGATCTGGAGTTTGCTAGCGGTGGTCCGAATCGGGCGGCATAGCGGGCGGAATCTGGTGACCATAGGCAATAGAAGAACTCCTGAGAATTTCATGAGCAAACTGTTGTAGAAATTTTTGGACCAAGTCCACAATAGCAAGGATGTAGGAGACTCCTGCATATTGGTTAGTAGAACAAGCCAAAAAGTGGTTATTTCCAAACCAAAGGATTAAGAGAGTCATAAGTTCAAAGTTCAATTCATGTTTTCCGTATCAATTTTGTTTAAAAGCTCTTTGCTAGAAATGAATTTTTTGTTTACTCATGGGATTTAGATAAAAGTAAAGTTTTAGAGTGAAGTCAATTCATACTTTCAGTATCAATTTTAGAAGCAAGTCTACGTTTTTTGAAAGAGTTTCAAAGAAAACTCTTGCTTTCGGCAGCAATTTAAAAAAAGTCTTGAGTTTGTTCAAAAAGTTTCAAAAAAATTCCAAGCACATTAGCAATTTCAGAAGCACAATATGAGTTTGTTCAAAGAATTTCAAAGAGATCACCATAAGTGTGGTATGAGTTTGTTCAAAGAGTTTTGAAGATATCTCTTGCTTTTGTTAGCAATTTCAGAAGCAAAGAGTTTGTTCAAAGATTTTATACAAAGAGTTTCAAAGGAAACTCAGAATATCAATATATTTTGGTCAAAGAAGAGTTTATTAATCAATTTTCGATCTACTTCCATATTAAGAGGTGTGCTCCTGATGGCGAGGAAGTCGGACGGCAAGCAAGTGTTGCCCGGAGGTGGACTACAACGCTGAGAATTGCTCTTAGAAGGTGACAACATGTGGTGGAAGGTAGGAAGAGAGCGTCTTTTGAACGCTAGTTTTTTTTCCAAATCCGCCCACCCCTTCCCTTTGCGCCATTGCTTTATGAGGTCAAGCTTTGTACCTCAAGTGAGACACAAGTTATATATGTTAGTAAGGTCAAAAGACCTAACTTAGATTAGTCAAATCTAATCACATTCAAATATACAAATCCATAATAACTAACTTCACTAAATTATTCATGGATCCATATATAAGCTATCACTAACCTTAAAACACATTTTCAATACAATTAAAAGAAACAGTACCCAAGCCTCTCTAATCCTTCGACTAATGTTACAGTGGTTTTCTCCACTTCATTCCTCCATACCACTTCTTACAGGCCCATCAACCCAGTACTAAGTATACACATTCTCAACTCAAACAAAAGTCCTGCTGCTGCTCCTTAAACCAGTCGACCGACTTTCCAACCACCATAGCTACATACACACAACACAAGCTTGCAAGGTAAAAAAAAGAGACTCGCTGGTATGATTAACGCTCGATCGACAACTTAGATGACAACCCATGATCGAAAGAGGACGGGGGTGTTTGATTGGATGTTGGGACAGCAGCCGAGAGAAGTCCGGCCTAGTTTGTTGGGTACAAGGCAACAACGGATCTGTGCACACACCGAGTCAAGAGGCTGCGGCGATTTGAGTTCGACAAGGGGGAGTAAAGAAGAATGGTTTACCTCGGCGATTATAGTCGGTGACGGCGCCTGCTTCTCTATTTCCGTCGACTGTGAGCGGAAGGTTTGGGAAGGCTCGTCTCGATCGATTGTGTGCAGGGGCCTGGGAAGGCTCGTTTCGATCGACTGTGTGTAGGGGCCTGGGAATGCTCGTCGTCACCGGAGTTCGTGAATAGGAGAGGAAGATCGGTGATTGCGCCTGCGTACAGAGGGGGCATTGATAGGTAAAGGAGGCTTTGAACTTGGACGGAATCTCTTTCCTAACGGTGAGCGAGGATATCGTAGCTGTTACGCTGAGGTGGAGGGCCCGTCTGAAGAACGAAGACCATGAGCAGCGGATCCAATTTTGCTCACCCTCCACTTTGAGGGGGTGATATTACCCACCAATAGAAATGCTTCATTATCATTGTTTTTCACTATAAAAAAAGAAATAGAAAATCAATTATATTTAACTTTATTAAAAAAATGATAATGAAGTATTTCTATTGGTGGGTAATATCACCCCCTCAAAGAAGTAAATAATATATCATGGCTTCCTTGCCCTAGGCAGCCAACAATGCCCCTCTGCCTACTGTTCAACCCCCCCCCCCCATGTCACTTTTACTGGTGATCCTCCTGACCCTAAAACTTCTTGGAGTGCCCGTCTCTTCCGGACTGATGATTGGCACCAAGCTCTTGTGGTTCCACTCGACCTTATCCAGACGGGAAAAGTTCGTGTTGAATACCCTACTGAGGGGTGTAAGACCCCTTAGATATCTTTTGACAGCGAGGTTGCTGCCTCCCTGGATGCCCCTTGGAAATGCTCGCTTGTGGTTAAGCTTCTTGGTAGAATGATCTCCCATGCTATCTTCGAAAGAATCATACGACAAATGTGGTTTCCTAGTGGTAATATGGTGGTCATCGATCTCCATAATGATTATTTCTTAATCCGCTTTGAGCTTGAGTCTGACCTCGAAGGGGCTTTTCTTGGTGGCCCCTGGATGATGTATGGTCACTACCTCCTCATGCGACGTTGGGATCCTTCCTTTGATCCGATGACTTCGATCATAAATTTGACTGGTAATTGGGTCAAGATCTTAGGGCTTCCTTTCACTTGCTATGATAGGAACATGCTATTTACCATCAGCTCTGTTATCGGTAATCCTCTTAGGGTCGACGATGCGACCCTCAAGGCTACCCGAGGAAAATTCACTAGAGTTTGTATCGAACTCGATCTCTCAAAACCCCTCTTGGGGGAAATGTATGTCCTAGGCAAGAGAGTCAAGCTTGAATATGAAGGGTTGTACAATATATGCTATAGTTGTGGTTTGCATGGGCACCATTTTGAGACATGCCGAGGTTTGGAGAACAATGAGAAAGATACTATTAATGGCTCTTATTCGGCAAATGTGGAAGGATCGATAGCATCGGTTCGACTACGGTGGAAACTCTCTCCGACGAGGGTGCTCTCGGACCCTGGATGGCGGTGGAGCGGAAGCGGCGCCCAAACAAAAACAAAGGGAAAGAAGTGATGAAATCCGATGCACTCCCCAATGGGAAAAGTAGAAATAATTATGCCGGCCCAGGTTTTAAGGCTGATAACCGTTCGAGTAGCATGGGGAAGGAGAAGGAACCGGGAGGTGAAAAGATTGTGATTAATACCCTGACAAATGGGCCCAATCGTCAGAAAAGTAAAGGCCAGACAAGCTAGGCAAAAAGGGCTAGACCCAATGATTCTTCTACCCCTCCTTTTAGACACGTGGGCCTCAGGGATGCTGCCCAATCTTCTACTGCCCACTCAAACCCTAACCCTAATACTAGGCTGGTTACAACTGCTCCAAAACCGCCCCCGGTTGCCCTAAGTAGGATTGGTGCTTTTGTGAACTCCCATGCCTCGTCTTCTAATGCTCCGGCTAAGTCTCCGGAGCAGCCCTCCCCTTCTCCTCCGTGCCCTGGTGGCGCTGAGGGTAAGGACGTTGAACCGCCCAGTCCTATGATCCAGGATGGTGAAATTGCTAACGATGGTGAGCCACATGATGTAGTTATTGTTTCTTCTGCTCCCTCCCTAGTCCGGGCGGAGGTGAGTCAAGATAACTAAGCTTCCCCTGATTGTCTGGTTCCATTCGCTGACGTCTCAATGATTGGCATCTTATGGAACTGCTTCGTAGCCATTAAGTCTGGTTTCCGAAGATCTATGCGTTATATGCTCCGCAAATTCAAGCCTGATTTTTTTGCCCTTTTTGAAACTCATTGCGCTGGCCCTAAAGCTGATGCGATTTGTGAGAAGATGGGCTTTAATTCTGTTGATAGAGTTGAGGCTGTTAGCCAGAGTGGTGGTATTTGGCTTCTATAGAACTCTACTGCTTTCCCTTTTAGTATCTTGAAAAAAGACCGTCAGTTTATTCATGCCCTGGTGATTAAGGACGGTATCCCGGTCCATGTCTTTTTTGTCTATATTTGTCCGAATCGTCAGCTCCGGGGTTATATCTGGGAGGCTATTTCGGATGAGCTGACTTTAATCTCTGACCTTGTCATCATTGGGGGTGATTTCAATGTCATTACGTGCATGGAAGAGCGCCTTGGTGGTTCGGGCCGGCTGTCAAGTGATTGTCTTCAGTTTCGAGGCTGGTCGGAGAGTCATCATTTGATTGATCTTGGCTATCATGGGTCCCCTTATACCTGGTGCAGAGGTAATGACTTGACTGCCCGCATCTCCAAAAGGCTTGACCACATATGTGTGTCTAGTAATGCGAGATCGCGTTGGCCCGATGCTAAAGTCGATCACCTCCCCCGACTTTCCTCTGACCATAACCATCTCCTTCTATCTCTTCTTGACTCTCATAAGAACAACCGTGCTCGTAGGCCCTTTCGGTTCCAAGTCGCTTGGTTCACCCACCCGGAATTCACTTCTCTGATTTCTAGTTCTTGGTTGAGTGATGATATTCTGCATGTTGCTTTGGAGAAACTCACAACTACCTTGCGTAAATGGAACAAGGAGGTTTTTGGTGACATCCATATCTATAAACAACAACTCCTTTCCTCCCCTGAGAACGTCAATTATCTTCTGTGCTCCTGCCCTTTTGATCAACTGATCGAGTTGGAGAGGTCCCTCATGGCGGATTTTAAGGTGGCCTTGGAACGGGAGGAGCTTCTTTGGTTTCAAAAGTCACGACTACCTTGAAGTTGTACGATGGTTCTTGCTGCTCTGATCAAAAGATCCTCGAGAACCCTGCCATATCCTTCTTCCGGGACCTCTATGGCCCCTTGGATCTCCCCTCTCTGTTGACCCTCCCGCGTGGTGGCTTTCCCTGTATTGAGCTTGTTGTTCTGGCGTCTCTGAGTGCCCCCTTTACAAATGGGGAAATTATTACGGCTGTTAAGAGCATGAAAGCCTTCAATGCGCCTGGGGCTGACGGTTTCCAGGCGGGTTTCTTCCAACGACTGTGGCCAACTGTTGAGAAGTCTCTCCTTAAAATGGCCCATGATTTCTTCTCTTTCGGCTCTCTCCCTCCGAAGGCTAACGAGACTATGATGGTGCTCATTGGTAAGGTGTAAAAACCCAAAGTGATCTCCCAGTTCCGTCCCATTAGTTTGTGCAACGTGTTCTATAAAGTTATCACCAAGGCCCTGGTAAATAGATTGAAGCCCATCATGTCCACAATTACGTCCCCCATGCAAAGTAGCTTTATCCCCGGTAGGTTGATGTCGGATAATGTCGTCCTTCTCCAAGAGGTTGTCGACACCATGAAAAAAAAAGTTTGGACGGAAGGCATTTGTTGTGCTCAAGCTCGATCTTGAGAAGGCCTACGATCGCCTGCGTTTCGAGTTTATAAATGACACTATTTTAGACCTCGGACTCCTAGAGAAGTGGGGAGGTTGGATTGCCCATTGTGTTTCGACCAGCTCAATGAGTCTTATGTGGAATGGCGAAAGGACCTCTTCTTTTGAGATGACTCGAGGTATCCGTCAGGGTGACCCCATTTCTCCTTACTTACTCGTGCTTTGTATGGAGGGTTTGGGACATCTTATTGATCGCCTTGTTGCTCTTAGCACTTGGAAACCAATGCAGATTTCTCGTGGTGGTCGTCGTTTATCCCATCTCTTCTTCGCGGACGACATACTCTTGTTTGCTGAAGCTTCGGTTAATCAACTCACGATTATAAATGATTGCTTCAACAACTTCTGTTCCGCCTCGGGGATGAAGGTTAGCCTCTCTAAATCCAAACTCTTCGTGTCTCATAAAGTTTGGGTGATCTCGAGGTGATGCTTAGCAATCTTAGTGGTATTCCCTCTACCCAGCACTTAGGCAAATATCTGGGCATCCCCGTCTTCCATGATAGGATCACGACGGAGACATTCAATCCCCTTCTGGAGAGTGTTGGTGCGAGGCTCGCGGGGTTGAAGGCGCTCTCTCTCTCTATGGCGGGTCGTGTCACTCTCACAAAGTCTGTTCTTTCCACGATTCCTTTATATACGATGCAATCAGTTCTCCTCCCCCCTTCTGTTTGTGAGAAGATTGACCGTATTTATCGTGATTTCATATGGGGCAGTAGTGTGGGATCTCGTAAGATCCATCTTGTCAAGTGGAAGGATATGTGTCTCCCAAAGGATAGTGGTGGTTTGGGTTTGTGCCCGGCGCGGGCTGTCAATATGGCTATGATTAGTAAGCTAGCGTGGAGGCTCTTCTCGGGCTAGGACCACATTTGGGCTAAAGCGCTCACTCACAAGTATCGGATCGATGGCTCTAACTAGCCTCGGGTCATTCCTGTGTGCCGTAACAGACAATCTTTCATTTGGAAGGGCATCACTTTGGTGTATAATTTTGTTATCGCTCCCAATGTTGGTGGAGTGTGATTGACGGTTGCTCGCCGTGTTTCTGGTCGGATCGTTGGCTCTTCGACAATCCCCTCCTCAACCACTATCTCGTTGATATCCCGGAGGATGAACGCATTCTAAAAGTCTGCGATTTTTGGACTGATGAAGGGGGCAGGCCTAGTCGTGGATATCCTCTCAATCTCCCTCAGGCTACTGAGCAATTGATGCCACCACCCGTTACTCTTGGGCCAAGATATAAGTCGGTTGTACTTAAAGTATTTATATACTTATAAACATATAAGTCAAACACCACTATCATCATTCATACTAGCATCCAGAAGCTAGCTAAGTAAGCCCAAAAGACTTACTTGAATCGAGTCACAACTCTTGATAACTCAAAACTCGATCGGCAACATAAGAACTCAACTACCTGATATAAAAGGAAAGTGGGTCAATCATGTGTCCCCAACCTCTCAAAAGTTACTCAATTCTAATATATTAAAGGTTACCTTAAAGGAATTTATCATTTCACCCTTATAAGAGTAAAAAAGGCGATTTTACCCTTGCTATCAAAATCCTAGAAATTCTTAGGAAGCCTCTTAAATTCCTACTAGAAATCCAAGACATAACGTCTAATGCCAAGGCGAATGGACTACAACATTTGAAAGGTTCCCCAACTTTCAAACTTCCTATCAAATTAATTTAAGTCGTTCTTAGTCTAAACCACACGCTTCTACTAAGTCCCAAAATTTCGAGAAAAACTTAAACGCCCCAGGCCTTGTTGGATCGATCCCAAAAGCTTATTTTCTTCTTCATATATATACTTGATAAAAGAACAAAAATGTTTGGTTGTGTAGGCTACACTAATGTACTAACCTAAGGAACGTCTAAAACATGGAATACGTTTTCAAATATACAAATCCATAATAACTAACTTCACTAAATTATCCATGGATCCATATATAAGCTATCACTAACCTTAAAACACATTTTCAATACAATTAAAAGAAACAGTACCCAAGCCTCTCTAATCCTTCGACTAATGTGACAGTGGTTTGCTCCACTTCATTCAGCCATACCACTTCTTACATGCACCATCAACCCAATACTAAGTATACACATTCTCAACTCAAACAAAAGTCCTCTTGCTGCTACTTAACCCAGTCGACCGACTTTCCAACCACCATAGCTACATACACACAACACAAGCTTGCAAGGTAAAAAGAGAGACTCGCTGGTATGATTAACGCTCGATCGACAACTTAGATGACAACCCATGATCGAAAGAGGAAGGGGGTGTTTGATTGGATGTCGGGACAGCAGCCGAGAGAAGTCCGGCCTAGTTTGTTGGGTACAAGGCAACAACGGATCTGTGTACACACCGAGTCAAGAGGCTGCTGCGATTTGAGTTCGACTCGGGGGGAGTAAAGAAGAATGGTTTACCTCGGCGATTATAGTCGGTGACGGCGCATGCTTCTCTATTTCCGTCGACTGTGAACGGCAGGTTTGGGAAGGCTCGTCTCGATCGATTGTGTATAGGGGCCTGGGAAGGCTCGTTTCGATCGACTGTGTGTAGGGGCTTGGGAATGCTCGTCGTCACCGGAGTTCGTGAATGGGAGAGGAAGATCGGTGATGGCGTCTGCGTACAAAGGGGGCATTGATAGGTAAAGGAGGCTTTGAACTTGGACGCAATCTCTTTCCTAACGGTGAGCGAGGATATCGTAGCTATTACGCTGAGGTGGAGGGCCCGTCTGAAGAACGAAGACCATGAGGAGCAGCGGATCCAATTTTGCTCACCCTCCACTTTGAGGGGGTGATATTACTCACCAATAGAAATGCTTCATTATCATTGTTTTTTACTTTAAAAAAAGAAATAGAAAATCAATTATATTTAGCTTTATTAAAAAAAATGATAATGAAGTATTTCTATTGGTGGATAATATCACCCCCTCAAAGTGGAGGGTGAGCAAAATTGGATCCATGAGCAGCTATTGGGTCATCCTTATTTTGTGGATGAAAGGAGACATGGCACTTAATGGGCCGCCACTAAGCCAATGGAGCTCCGCTGGCCCAAGAAAGAAAGGAAGATGGGTTGATGGTTCTTGTCAAAGGTTCATATACATGTTATAAGCATTTTTATAATTTTTATTATTTTATTTGAGTTGTATTATCAAATAAAATGATAAAAATTAGAGTAAATTACATAAAATCACCTCTTATTTATCCCATTTTTACTTAACCACCTCTTATAAAAAAAAAATTCAACTAACCACCTCATATTATACTTTTATTAATAAATTAACCACCAAGTCCATTTTCAGCCAACTAATCAGGATGAGTGGGTCTCATTATTATTATTTTTTAATTCTATTCTAATAAGAAAAAAAAACCCCTAACTTCTTCCATAGGCTCTCCTCATTCATTCTTCCTTCATCCCCAATCTCTCGTCAATTCAATGACAACAACACCAATAACCAATCCTTCTTCTCCTCTTCTCTTAGGATTTCACCATAACAATACCTCAAATCTCCACTCTTCATCCTCTCTTACTCTTCCTTCTATCATTTTTTTACTCTATCCCCTTCCTTCCATTTCCATACCCTAACCATAACCAACTCCAATAAAGCGCGACAACGTCACTTCCGTACATCCGAACAGATCCGGAATTACTCAGCGGAGAAGCTACATCATTCGACTCCCCGATACAAGTAAGCGATAAATCACTTGGCATATCTTTGAGATAACGCTAGTTTGATGGTTGGAATTGGATAAAGCGCGATAATCTAGAATCCAAGTATTGGACCAATTTCGGGGTCGTTTTGATCAACGGACTCGCGAGAAATAAAGTAATCGAGAAGTTATATGTGGATGTTGTTTCAGGGGAAATCGACGAGTTCGAGTAGTAATGGAGCGTTTTTCGATGGCATAAACTGAACTGGATTGTTTGGACTCTAGATATCACGGGAGTTGTTCTTCTCAATCTCCTTTACACTAATGTTAGAGTTTTTGCTTCCTAAATTCTTTCAAGCGAAAATTGTCTCCTCAATAGCTCACTTTCAACATTCAATTGAGGCGTATATCCTTTCCAATAGGTCTTCTAGTCTCTCCGCAAATGCAATCCTTTCCAATAGGTTTTCTGGTCTCTCCGCAAAAGCAAGCATTATATAGTTGTTGAATATTCCAACAAAAAAAGCAACACAATGTAGCAAGAATGTGGAACGGAAAAATCATAAAGTAGAAGTGAGACAAATTCATATATGTTCCTCTTTTACTTGTTAAAATAAATAAAATATTTTTCGTGGGACCCATCAACGGATTAGTTAACAGAAAATAAATTGAGGTGGCTAATTGTTAATCAAGTATAATATGAGGTGGTTAATTGAAATATTTTTTATAAGAGGTGATTAAGTGAAAAGTGGCATATATTTTAAGAGGTGGTTTTGTGTGATTTACTCTAAAAGTTATGTTGACTCGAAAATATCCCGAATTAAATTTCCGAACATTACACCAGTCACCTCTTAAAAGAGGTTTCGTCCCAAAACTTAGAATAAGGAACGCCGTTGAAGTAACCTTCTATAAATAGAATCGAGTTATCTAACTCTCCTTCTTAGGAGTCTTCGTTCTACTTTTCAAACATAAAAACTCCACTCAATTATCATAGAAAGGCAATACCTGAAATGACAAATGCCCAATCATAAAAACAATACATAGTCACATAGGTTACACATATCAAGGTCCGAGTACTAACTCGTCGGTACAACGGTTACGGCTAACTCCGTTAAGAACTCACGATAACTATTCCTAATGATATCCTCCGACTCTCATGTAGCCTCGTCAGCTCTTCGTCTAGATCACTAAATTGGTAGCATTAGTATACTCTTAAACCGTAGACATCTAGTACTAAGCTCTAGAATTGTCACCCGATACTCTACAAAAGTATGATCTGGCTCGACTATTAGATCCTCATAGCTGATGACGTGTCTCGGCTCAGGTATGTATTCTCTCAATTGAGACACGTTAAAAATCGAATGGACACTTTCTAGTCTTGGTGGTAGTGCTAGTCGGTAAGCGACCTCTCTGACTCGCTATAGGATCTAAAAAGGTCCGACATATTGGGGACTCAACTTCCCCTTTATGTCGAAACGCCAGACGTCCCGCGTCGGTGATACTCTCAACCACACATGGTCACTCGCTCTAAGCTCTAGAGGTCAGCACCTCCTGTCGGAGTATGATGTCTGATGACTCTGTGCATGCTACACGTGTTTTTGGATCATGTCTAGTCGAACAAGGTCATCCTATATTTTTTTTAGTTACTCCACTTGCTTTACTAAGTTCATTCTCTCATAACGGTGTACGGTATTTTGGCCCACTCTACGTCTCATAAGGAAATATACCTTAATACGTGTATCATCTACTATTTTACGAGCACTCCACCAAAAAAGGTGGCTTAGTTACACTTGTTCTCCAATCTAACACACACACCGTAGTTTCCCTTCTAGTGATGGAAAGGTCTTCACCGATCAACCGTTAGTCTAGGGATGATTTACTATAGGAAAGTGAAGGTTCATACTCCAAGCCGTGTGCACTGACTGTCCAAAACCTCGAGACAAACCGTCTATCTAAGTCGAGAACGATGGTCCTTGACCCCCATGGAGTCTCACAACTGTCTAGAGCAGTTCTCTACTACACAACTCACCGGTCACGTCTCCTTGATAGGATATGCACGTGCGGTCTTAGTAAACTCCTGGATTCATTTATGTCCCATCAAAACCCTCACTTGATATATACCCACCAGTAATACTCAGTAGGGATCTCTTCCCACCACTCTTTGGCCTTCAACTTAGTGACACATCCTATTAGCCTATACGTCAATTTTGACATTGAGCTTCCTACTTAGCTCTTCATTCCCGATGTGCGATAATAGATCCATATTGGACCACAATACAATACACATGGTAGTTTCGTATACTCATCTCGTGAATTGTTCCACAAGATTTTTATAATTTTTATTATTTTATCTGTGTAGTATTATCACATAAAATAATAAACATTATTTTGACTCGGAAATATCCGGAATTAAATTTTCGGGTATTACATACAATACATTCATAAATGGACAATCTTTCCTTTTTTTTCTTCTTGGAATATTTGAAGTTATATGGGTGTAGTCTTTGGATAAATGTTCAACTCCTAAAAATGGAGTAATTTAGGGTTAGTAGTTCAATGTTCACCCATCACATTCTCGTGACATGTTGATATTAGTGTTGTCTTTGCAAAATATAGAATGTAAAAACACTGACAATTGTAATTTGTTTAGTGCCACAAATATCGTCACCTCTCGACGGCTAGTTAATTGAATATACAATATTTGTTTCTTTTTATTTTTTAACTAAACACAATTTTTCCTCTTTGAGCTCCTGTTATGAGCTAACTTAGGCCATCTTTTTAGTCATGTGATACTATAGTTGTTTGTTAATTCTTTTAGCACTTTGCTAAATTCTCCGATGGTGAATCATTTTCGCATATGTAAAAAAAACTCAAGTCCAATTTAGTGTCTATTGATATCATTTTGAATAAAACTATATATTTTCTTTAAATTGATATAAAATTAAACACAAATTACTGTTAACCATATACTATGTATGAGTTTTAAAATAATATAGAAGTTATATCCTTACCCTTTTGGAAATTTGTTTCCATTTTGATTGCTTTGGGATTTACACTTTCTTACATAAAACTATACTCACCACAGTCTTCTTTCTTCACACAAAAAATATCCATATTGTTGTATTTTGCTTTTGGGGGAAATGGCATCTAGGTTTTCATGGTCGGAGCTTCCCCAAGATATGGTTTACGAGATTGCTATTCGCCTCCAATCCGGTACCGATGTTCATATTTTTCAAGAAGTTTGTCAATCTTGGTTAGCTTCCCGTCCTCTTTCTCCGAGACTCCTTACCTTCATCCTCCCGCACAAAATCCTACCCTCTACAGACTATTTTTGGCAAAAAGATTGTCTTCTGCTTGTTGCAAGCAACATCTATCTTCTTCACCCACCACCAGAAAGCGGTTTTGTAAGGCCTTGGTTGGTTCGTGTGGAACAACTAAATTCAGGTAGTATCCAAGTCCAACGTCCTCTAACTCACAATTGGAACATTGATTTGCCAGAAGATTTTCCAATGGATCTCAATTTGGCTCATATTAGAGTCACGGAGGCATACCGGGGTTACAATTTAAGAAGAGAGTCTGCAAAGCGGAAGAGTGCTTTGACAAGTCTTGATATTAATAAGGTGGTATTGTACTCTGACAAGCAAGGCACATCTCCCGCTATTGTGGGTGAAATAATAGTTTTGGTGTTAATTTTACCGGGTTACCTCTTTAAAGTTAGATTGAGTGATAATATTTGGGAACCTCTCAAGTGTGGTCTCGTTTCAAGATTTGATGATGTGATAAATTTCAAAGGGAGTATTATTGTGTTAGATCGGAAAGGTAGACTATATAGGATAAATTGCATCAAATCACCCCACACTTGCATTGTTTCCCAAGGTGTTCCTAGTAGCTCTAAAGGTGAGACAAGGAAGCATTTGGTAGAACTATGTGAAGAATTGTATGTGGTTTATTTTGTTAATCCTCACTTCAAGGTATTTAAACTAAACGAAGAAGTGGGAATGTGGGTGGAAATAAACAGCTTCGGTAAGGATAGAATACTATTTGTGGGTCCTGATTGTTGTTTTTTCTCTCTGACTAAAGATTTTTCGGGTTGGAGAGGGGATTCTATTGTTTACCATATAGATTCCTTTCGTACTTTGAGAAGAGATGGTCATGTGTTTTACTCAATGCATGACTACAATCCTAATGAAAATATGTATGTTGGGGTGTATCATATGGGAGATTCAACCAACAAAAGCGTGTATACATTCAATGAGTATAATTTGTATGCTGATGTGTTGTGGCCACCTCCACTATGGCTCAGGTTTGATATTCTGCTTCCAAAGTGTCATTTTTTTCATATATGCGTTGTTACTTTTTGCTACATATGTTTTCAACACACATTTTATCCCATAGTGTTTGATTGCATACAAATATATACACGAGCTCTTTCATTTGGCATTTGTAAATATAACTGCATACATAGAGAAAAAGGATAATCACTTATAAAATTTTTGTTTGATTATGAAGGGACCCTATGCACTCTCATGACGCAGTAGGAAAGGGCCTACAAATACTATCCGAGGAAGATCTAGAGACTATTTTCCATATGGTTGATGGTTAGGCATACATTCCACCTACCTAAGCCAATTTCTCCAAGTGAGTGTAATGATGAATAATGTGTTTCATATATCATCTCTGATATGGAAACTCATCAATTATCCATTTGTTTTCTAATGTTATTTTTGCTGAAAGATCTATATTTTATCTTTCTTGATGCAGACTCCATATGATGAATTTAAATAGAGAGAATGAAGGAAAATCTCGTCTTTAGATGACCGTTAACATCTACCAGATACTTTACATTGCAGACTTTGAACTTGATTACTGAAACGGTCTTCTAAGCAGTAGACACAATTTGCTTACAAACTTGGTGTTTAGTTGTACTTTGCTTTCGTGATATTATGGTTTTTCAAATTTTACCGCAAAGAAGACAAACCAACTTTGGTATGTCTTGATATTCTTTTTATCAATCATTTCATTTGATGAATTAGATTTCTAGTTCTGGTATTGTTGTGAATACTTTGATGATTTTTCTGGATGATATGTTTATGTTAGGAAAAATCTCATTTAAGTGTCACGATGTTTAAACAATCTATTTATGTGAAATTATTGAAGATTATGTGATCTTAACCGGGATGTGACCTAAATATAACTTTTTGAACCTCATAGTACCTTAGTGGCATGTGGTATGAGTTGTGATAGCTCTAAAGGAAGTTCATTGGGGTTATCTAAACTACTTGATCATTCAAGTAGGTTTCGCTCATGCAAATGTCTTTTGATATAGGTCTAAATTGTGAATGACTCTAATGGAAGTTGTTTTTGGGTCATTCTAAGTTAAATGTCATTGTATTTGATGTAATTTGAAACCTTGTCAAGGAGATATGAGGTTTACATAATCTCATTTAGTCATTTAGGTGACATGAATTTTGTGAGATATCATCAAAATAATATGATGTTTCAATCTTGTTTCTTTTGAGGAAAAATCTATTTATGGTAATTTTGTGGTTAAAAACTCATTGATATGAGTTTTATAGATTTTTGTTTGTAAAGTTAGATGAGCCACTTGTCTACCACTTACAGGCCACCTAATTGATTGTTTCTTATTCTGAATGAAAATGAAAACTAATCTACATTTTTTTTTGATAAAACTCTATCGAAGATTCAATTCAAAAACAGATCGGATCTAGAGTGATGCAACCAATTAAATACCATATGAACACAAAACAATTTGGTGACGCAATTCGAGTTAACCTCTACTCTGTGGGATATCAGGAGGGGAGGGTCAACTCAATCCACTAAGCAGATTTACAGTATGAACCGGTTACAAGATAGACAAAACAACAACAAAAAACCAAAACATATCAAAGTAAAAGACAAAGAAAAACAAGGATAGGTGAGAGGTCTGTAAACCACAAAGGTAATGATCTGTGCTTTGAGGCAAAGCAAGATCAAAACGACAGAGAACACTCAAGAACACTCTTGTGTGAAGAACTCGGCTCGGATCTCTCTCTCTCTCTAGAATTCTCTCTTGTTTTTTTCTCTTCTCTCTCTCTCTCTCTCTCTCTCTCTCTCTCTCTCTCTCAGATCTAGTGTTCTAAGCTTGAAGTGATTCGGTGCGCTAGGGTTGAAGAAGGAATGGAGCTTAAGTACTTTGTGTCCAGAAGCGACCCTCAAGCAACGCAGCGTTTCATCACTTAACGCTTTGTTCAAAATCTCATGATAACTCACGTTTTGTTTCAACCAAATGAGATGGACTGAAGCTTCTTATTGTTGGACCTCGATTAACTAGGCCCAACTCGCTCTGCATTCAGCCCATCACCAACTCAACACAATTACCCTATCCAACTCTTCATCACACCGGCCTAACACTTTCAAAACTCATACCCAACTAAACAGGGTTGACTCGAACTAGGTTTAACACTAATTCCTAACAAATACCCTCCTAAGCCTGGTTCGATATCTACATACTACCAGTAGTGGATTAGGGGTAATCCTGTTTGTCCTTGATCCCGTGTTGTTGTCTCCTTTAGCCATTCTCAATGTGCAAAGAGTCTCTGCAATAGGAGAACTTGTTTGCTATGACAATCTTGGTTCCAAAGTAAGCTGGATTGAGATCTCCTTTGATCTTCTGTATAAACAGTTGCTTGTGCTTGATCTTCTTCCTTATGTAGTGGAACCTGATATCTATATGTTTTGTCCTTCCATGATACATTGGATCTTTACACAAATACAATGCACTTTGACTATCAGTATAAACAACAAGAACATAAATCTTATTCTCTATTTCTTCTAACAATCCTTTGAGCCAAGTTGCTTCTTTGGCAGCTTCAGTAGCAGCCATGTACTCAGCTTCTGTTGAGGATAATGCTACAACAAATTGTTGTTGAGACTTCCAGAATATACAATTCTCAGCCCATGTGAAGTACATAGCAGTGGTAGCCTTCATGTTATCTTTGTTACTAGCATAATCAGAACCTACAAAGCCATTCAAGTTAGTACGAGAGATATGCTCTTTATATACAAGACATTTTTCTTTTGTACCACATAGATATCTAAGCAAATATTTCATGGCATCCCAATGAGGCATCCCAGGATTAGACATATATTTACTTAAAACAGATATACCAAATGCAAGATCAAGTCTAGTACACAACATATCATACATAACAAAACCAACAACAACATCATAGGGTATTTTTAACATATTATTTTTGGTTTCATCAGAGGTAGGACAATCCTTTTTAGACAGTTCTAGGTGCCCTCCTAAGGGTATAGGTGCAGGTTTACAATTAAGCATATTAAACTTCTGGAGAACCTTATGCACATAGTCATTCTAGGATAACAACATGGTTTTCTTAGATTTATCCCTAATAATGGATATACCTAAAATTTTCTTAGCATGTTCAAGGTCTTTCATGTCAAAATGATTTTTCAAATCATGTTTTATACTAGCTATAAGAACTTTAGAGGAAGATATAAGCAATATGTCATCAACATAGAGTAACACATACAAGGGATCATGCTTCTTTACATTCTTAAAATATAAACAAGTGTCATATTCACTTATGACAAAACCCAGTTTGATCATACAAGAGTCAAATTTTAGATTCCATTGTCTAGGAGATTGTTTTAATCCATAGATATATTTTTTAAGCAGACAACATGCATTGAGATTTTTAGAATCAATAAAACCCTTAGGCTGAGACATGTATATAGTTTCAATCAAATCACCATGCAATGCAAGAAGGCAGTCTTAACATCCATTTGTTCTAGTTCCCAGTCAAACACATCAGTCATGACAAGCATAAGTCTTAGAGTTTTATACTTACCTATTGGAGCAAAAATATCATTATAGTCTATTCCTTCTCTTTGGGTAAACCCTTTAGCTACAAGTCTAGCCTTATACTTGTCAGGTTCATTTGGAGATAGACCTTCTTTGATTTTATAAATCCATTTACACTGAACTAGCTTGGAAGTATTAGGTTTCTTAACTAAGGTCCAACTATCATTAGCATGCATAGAGTCAATTTTATCTTTCATAGCAGCTATCCATAGTTTTGAATCCTTACAGTTAACAGCTTGTTCATAAGTTTCAGGTGTGTAGGGATTTTTCACAACCGAGGCAGTAATTAGAGCATATTCAGCAATATTAGCATATTTTTATTTGGGCTTATGGTTTTAGGAGCCTTGTCCCTAGTTAGCTGGTACAAATCATGAAAACCAAAACGACCTGAGTTGGCATGATCTTGTCTTGTGCCACAGGAACTCAAGTCGTTGAGGTTTTCATGACATGTTCCATCACTGGATGACAAGGAGGAAATACTAGGGTCCTGAGAAGAAATATTAGGATTATCTACCCCCCTTAATTGCTGAGTATGTGAATTACTACTATTATTAGGTTGTGAAAGAAGACTATTGCTTTCATTAGCAGTAGTATCATCATTAGGTAGAACACTACCTTCAGAATAGTCACCAATGTCGAATTCTTCTTCAACATTGTTGTGACGGGCACTGGGCATGTAAAAGGAGGTTCAAAAACTGGAATTCTCCTTAGACTCACCAGCAGTGCTGCTTGTCTCATTGGAATGTTTATTTTTAAAGTGAAAGTCTGTTTCATTAAAGGTAACATTCCTAGACACAACTACCTTATACCCTCCAAGTTGAATAAGGAGAAGCTTATAACCTTTGACACCCTTAGGGTAACCTAACATAATACCCTTTTTAACTCTTGGTTGCAGCTTGTCTTCACTCACATGGGTGTAGACCGTGCATCCAAAGGGCCTAAGGTACCTTAGGTTAGGTTTCCTGTTAGACCATAACTCAGAAGAGGTTTTGAAACCTATGGCTGAGGAAGGGGATCTATTGATGAGGAAGGAAGCAGTAGTAACATCTTCTCCCCATAGGGAAGGTTTGAGACCAGCACTGACTAACATACATCTTGCTTTCTCAAACAAGGTTCTATTCATTCTTTCAGCAGTTCCATTTTGCTGGGGTGTATCAAGGATGGTTAAATGTCTTTTAATGCCTTTTTTGTTACAAAATTCATCAAAGTATTTGTTACAGAATTCAAGGCCATTATCAGTTTTTAGACATTTAACATTCTTATTAGTTTGTGTTTCAACAAGGATCTTCCAGTTCTTAAAATTTTCAAAGGCTTCATCTTTGGTTTTAAAAAGATAGACCCAAACTTTTCTAGAGAAGTGATCTATGAAGGAGATAAAATATCTCCTTCCTCCTATGGTGTAAACCTGGGCAGGCCCCCAATGGTCAAAATGTATGTACTCTAGAGGTTGTTTGGCTACATAACTAGAGGGAGTGAAACTGTATTTGGATTTCTTTCCTAAGATGCAGGTTTCACATATATCTAGAGTAGCCTTATCTATCAGACCTTGTTGATACAAGCTAAGCATGCCCTTATTGCCCATGTGTCCCAGTCTATTGTGAAGAAGAGTAGTTTGAGCTAGAGTCATGTGATCAGATGATTTAGAGAGATTAATTTCAGGTGAGCTAATTACATGGTATAAGCCTCCTTTATTAATACTTCTAATTAACACAACATTGTTTCTAATCACATCTCTAACACCATTTTTGGTGACAATGGTACAATTCAAATTATCAAAGAAAGATTTTGACAATAAGTTTCTTCTAAGTTTGGGAATACATCTAACATTTTGCAAAGTTCTAGTAACACCATCACGCATACATAAGGACACATTTCCAATTCCTTTTTATAGCTAAGCTAGTATTATCTCCTAGCATAACTTCTCTAGCATTGTACAACTTAATACTACTAAATACTGATTTATTGAGGCAGCATGCATAGTACATCCAGAGTCAAGAATCCAATCATTCATGGTATTAGAATTGGAAGCACACATAAGCAATTCATGATGATATACACGTCCAAACATAGGCATATTATACTTAGAACATTCATGTTTAGATGAGCACACAAGCAATTCATTAGGATATTCAGATTCACAAATAGATGCAAAATGAGTAGATTTATCTTTATTAGATTCATCTTTCTTTTTCTTTCTACATTCTTCTTGATAATGTCCTAATTTACTACAATAGAAGCATTTTTTATTCTTTTTATCAAGATCATTTGAATATTTGGTTTTATCCTTTTTTGGCTCATATTTCTGCTTGTATTTGTTTTTATTCTTTTTATTTCCTTTCATCATAAGAGCCTCAGATTTATCATCAGTTTTGTGACCATTTTTAAAGACTTTCATTTTTCAGTATGATTTGTTCCAGAATTTTATCTTTAGAAATTTCATCATTACTAAACTGGATAACATCTTTAAAGTTGTCAAATTGGCTAGGTAAGGCATTCAGCAAAAGGATAGTAGAATGATCATCAGAGATCTTATCATTACATCTTTCTAAGTCTTGTGTCAGTTTAAGAAAAATGTCCAAATTATCATGCAAAGATAGGTTGACATTCATTCGAAAATTGAACAATCTACACAATAGAGATATACGACTAGGCAGAGATTTTTTAAGATACAGATCTTCCAATTTTTTTCAGAGCATAGAAGGATTAGTTAGACTTACAACCTGACGAGCCACGTCGTCAGCTAACCGTATAAAAATCACAGAATGAGCTTGCTCCTCAAGCTCTTGTTTTCTATAAGGGGAGGTGTCCGGTGGGAACTTTCCTTGCACTGTGTTCCAACACTTCTCCTTGATCAGGATCGCTTTCAACTTCAATTTCCATATGGCAAAGTCCGAGGTGCCATCAAAGGGCTTAATCCTCACTGTGTTTTCCGACATAGTCCTTCTAAGAAGACACGATCCCATATGTCATACTTAGGGTTGGTGTGAGACAAGTCTTGTTCCAAAAGACCCGTCTATCTGTGGAAAAATCAAAGATCCTTAAAATACTGCAAGTTTTAGGTCTTTTGATTTTCATGGGTTTAGGATCCCTTAAGCAAAGGATCTTGAAGGGATTATCCTCTTTTTTGGGGTTTTAAAAGAACTAAAAGGTAAAGAACAAGAGTTTTTGAAAGATTTTGAGAAAATAAATAGAGGACAACGGAAGCAAGCGAAATCAGAGAAGAAATTTTGAAGGGGTTAAAGATCGATAGTGACGAAAACGAGATCTACAACACCAGATCCAAAAAGACCATGCTTTGATACCAATTTGATAAAATTCTATCGAAGATTCATTTCAAAACAGATCGGATCTAAAGTGATCCAATCGATCAAAAATCATATGAACTCAAAATGATTTGGTGACGCAGTTCGAGTTAAGCTATACTTTGCGGGATCTTAAGAGGGGAGAGCCAACCCAATCCACTAAGCAAATTTACAATATGAACCGGTTACAAGATAGGCAAAACAACAACCAAAAACCAGAACAGATCAAAGTAAAAGACAAAGAAAAACAAGGATAAGTGAGAGGTTTGTAAACCACCAAGGTAATGATCTGTGCTTTGAGGCAAAGCAAGATCAAGACGACAGAGAACACCCAAGAACACTCTTGTGTGAAACACTCGGCTCGAATCTCTCTCTCCAGAATTCTCTCTTGTTTTTCTCTCTTCTCTCTCTCTCTCTAAGATCTAGGGTTCTAAAATTTTCTTAGCATGTCCAAGGTCTTTCATGTCAAAATGATTTTTCAAATCATGTTTTATACTAGCTATAAGAACTTTAGAGGAAGATATAAGCAATATGTCATCAACATAGAGTAACACATACAAGGGATCATGCTTCTTTACATTCTTAAAATATAAACAAGTGTCATATTCACTTCTGACAAAACCCAGTTTGATCATACAAGAGTCAAATTTTAGATTCCACTGTCTAGGAGATTGTTTTAATCCATAGATATATTTTTTAAGCAGACAACATGCATTGAGATTTTTAGAATCAATAAAGCCCTTAGGCTGAGACATGTATATAGTTTCAATCAAATCACCATGCAATGCAAGAAGGCAGTCTTAGCATCCATTTGTTCTGGTTCCCAGTCAAACACATCAGTCATGACAAGCATAAGTCTCAGAGTTTTATACTTAACTATTGGAGCAAAAATATCATTATAGTCTATTCCTTCTCTTTGGGTAAACCCTTTAGCTACAAGTCTAGCCTTATACTTGTCAGGTTCATTTGGATATAGACCTTCTTTGATTTTATAAATCCATTTACACTGAAATAGCTTGGAAGTATTAGGTTTCTTAACTAAGGTCCAAGTATCATTAGCATGTATAGAGTCAATTTTATCTTTCATAGCAGCTATCCATAGTTTTGAATCCTTACAGTTAACAACTTGTTCATAAGTTTCAGGTTTGTAGGGATTTTTCACAACCGAGGCAGTAATTAGAGCATATTCAGCAATATTAGCATATTTTTGTTTGGGCTTATGGTTTTAGGAGCCTTGTCCCTAGTTAGCTGGTACAAATCATGAAAACCAAAACGACCTGAGTTGGCATGATCTTGTCTTGTGCCACAGGAACTCAAGTCGTTGAGGTTTTCATGACCTGTTCCATCACTGGATGACAAGGAGGGAATACTAGGGTCCTGAGAAGAAATATTAGGATTATCTACCCCCCTTAATTGCTGAGTATGTGAATTACTACTATTATTAGGTTGTGAAAGAAGACTATTGCTTTCATTAGCAGTAGTATCATCATTAGGTAGAACACTACCTTCAGAATAGTCACCAATGTCGAATTCTTCTTCAAAATTGTTGTGACGGGCACTAGGCATGTAAAAGGAGGTTCAAAAAGTGGAATTCTCCTTAGACTCACCAGCAGTGCTGCTTGTCTCACTGGAATGTTTATTTTTTAAAGTGAAAGTCCGTTTCATTAAAGGTAACATTCCTATACACAACTACCTTATACCCTCCAAGTTGAATAAGGAGAAGCTTATAACCTTTGACACCCTCAGGGTAACCTAACATAATACCCTTTTTAACTCTTGGTTGCAGCTTGCCTTCACTCACATGAGTGTAGACCGTGCATCCAAAGGGCCTAAGGTACTTTAGGTTAGGTTTCCTGTTAGACCATAACTCATAAGAGGTTTTGAAACCTATGGCTGAGGAAGGGGATCTATTAATGTGGAAGGAAGCAGTAGTAACATCTTCTCCCTATAGGGAAGGTTTGAGACCAGCACTGACTAACATACATCTTGCTTTCTCAAGCAAGATTCTATTCATTCTTTCAGCAGTTCCATTCTGCTGGGTTGTACCAGGGATGGTTAAATGTCTTTTAATGCCTTTTTTGTTATAAAATTCATCAAAGTATTTGTTACAGAATTCTAGGCCATTATCAGTTTTTAGACATTTAACTTTCTTATTAGTTTGTGTTTCAACAAGGGTCTTACAGTTCTTAAAAGTTTCAAAGGCTTCATCTTTGGTTTTAAAAAGATAGACCCAAACTTTTCTAGAGAAGTGATCTATGAAGGAGATAAAATATCTCCTTCCTCCTATGGTGTCAACCTGGGCAGGCCCCCAATGGTCAAAATGTATGTACTCTAGAGGTTGTTTGGCTACATAACTAGAGGGAGTGAAACTGTATTTGGATTTCTTTCCTAAGATGCAGGTTTCACATATATCTAGAGTAGCCTTATCTATCAGACCTTGTTGATACAAGCTAAGCATGCCCTTATTGCCCATGTGTCCCAGTCTATTGTGAAGAAGAGTAGTTTGAGCTAGAGTCATGTGATCAGATGATTTAAAGAGATTAATTTCAGGTGAGCTAATTACATGGTATAAGCCTCCTTTATTAATACTTCTAATTAACACAACATTGTTTCTAATCACATCTCTAACACCATTTTTGGTGACAATGGTACAATTCAAATTATCAAAGAAAGATTCTGACAATAAGTTTCTTCTAAGTTTGGGAACCCATCTAACATTTTGCAAAGTTCTAGTAACACCATCACGCATACATAAGGACACATTTCCAATTCCTTTTTTTTATAGCTAAGCTAGTATTATCTCCTAGCATAACTTCTCCAGCATTGTACAACTTAATACTACTAAATACTGATTTATTGAGGCAGCATGCATAGTACATCCAGAGTCAAGAATCCAATCATTCATAGTATTAGAATTGGAAGCACACATAAGCAATTCATGATGATATACACGTCCAAACATAGGCATATTATACTTAGAACATTCATGTTTAGATGAGCACACAAGCAATTCATTAGGATATTCAGATTCACAAATAGATGCAGAATGAGGAGATTTATCTTTATTAGATTCATCTTTCTTTTTCTTTCTACATTCTTCTTGATAATGTCCTAATTTACTGCAATAGAAGCATTTTTTATTCTTTTTATCAAGATCATTTGAATATTTGGTTTTATCCTTTTTTGGCTCATATTTCTGCTTGTATTTGTTTTTATTCTTTTTATTTTCTTTCATCATAAGAGCCTCAGATTTATCATCAGTTTTGTGACCATTTTTAAAGACTTTCATTTTTCAGTATGATTTGTTCCAGAATTTTATCTTTAGAAATTTCATCATTACTAAACTGGATAACATCTTTAAAGTTGTCAAATTGGCTAGGTAAGGCATTCAGCAAAAGGATAGTAGAATGATCATCAGAGATCTTATCATTACATCTTTCTAAGTCTTGTGTCACTTTAAGAAAAATGTCCAAATTATCATGCAAAGATAGGTTGACATTCATTCGAAAATTGAACAATCTACACAATAGAGATATACGACTAGGAAGAGATTTTTTAAGATACAGATCTTCCAATTTTTTCAGAGCATAGAAGGATTAGTTAGACTTACAACCTGACGAGCCACGTCGTCAGCTAACCGTATAAAAATCTCAGAATGAGCTTGCTCCTCAAGCTCTTGTTTTCTATAAGGGGAGGTGTCCGGTGGGAACTTTCCTTGCACTGTGTTCCAACACTTCTCCTTGATCAGGATCGCTTTCAGCTTCAATTTCCATATGGCAAAGTACGAGGTGCCATCAAAGGGCTTAATCCTCACTGTGTTTTCCGACATAGTCCTTTTAAGAAGACACGATCCCATATGTCATACTTAGGGTTGGTGTGAGACAAGTCTTGTTCCAAAAGACCCGTGTATCTGTGGAAAAATTAAAGATCCTTAAAACACTGCAAGTCTTAGGTCTTTTGATTTTCATGGGTTTAGGATCCCTTAAGCAAAGGCGCTTGAAGGGATTATCCTCTTTTCTGGGGTTTTAAAAGAACCAAAAGGTAAAGAACAAGAGTTTTTGAAAGATTTTGAGAAAATAAATTGAGGACAACGGAAGCCAGCGAAATCAGAGAAGAAATTTTAAAGGGGTTAAAGATCGATAGTGACGAAAACGAGATCTCACAGAAAAAGTTGATGTAGCTCTTTACACTTTCATCTGTTTTAACCTTTATATAGTTATATACAAGCCTCTCACATAGTGCATCTAGAAATCCGGGTGTACGCTCACGGTTATAAATTCGAACATCGTGTGATTCTTAGGCAAAGTCTCTTTTTCAAACGGTGAAAAAAGCAAACATTATTGAATCATACACTAAAATTTCTTCGTTCAATGGTCATAAATTCAAACTGAATTAAGGCTAGTCATAAGGGATATTGAATTGGATTAAAACCAAACATTTAGAACATTAAATTGAACAAAAACGGTCATATAGGACACTAAACCGAATCAAATTCAAACATCTAGGACATTGAACTGAATCAAAGCCACGCATTTGACAAGACCTGAAACACATGTCACTTATCACGCAAATTAATTACAAGAAGAAATTGTAATGTTAAGGCATGATCACATACATGGATTAAGGGGTAATGATTTGTAGGATTAACCGCAAAGCTAGAAGATAATAAAAGAAAACAGAGTCGAGTAAATCGACTCGATCAAGACATGGAAGTGATTGATCGAAGCAACAAAGAAGGAAACGGAGAAACAAAACGAAATTAGACAGTTGAGTTGATCGATTATAAAAACCAAGTCAATAAAGTAGTAGAAAGAAAAGAAAGACATGGTTTTTTGTTTTTCAATATTTTTGTATTTTTATCGACGTTATTTTCTTCATTTTCTATCATGATGTAATGATAACTCTTCCATTCTTTCTCATATCACCACTTAAACTGTAAAGTTTCGAGTAACAATTCGGGGTTAGTTTCTGGCAACTGACAGCCCTAAAGCATCCTTTCGAATGAGGTCTTCAACATCGTGTGGAATGGTGTCGATGTTTGTGCTCGGGATGTGTTCAAGTAGCGTCAGCTTGTCTACAAGCATGTTAATTCTCTTAAAATATGTTACACTATGTAGTGTGTGAAACCTGCAATCATAGAGGAGATATCTGATATCATCATGTCCTAATCAATTATTCGTGAAAAGTATCACTATCAACTTCATGAAAAACATAGTGGACAATAAAATCACTACGTAGTTGCAACATCCGGAACAGAATGTTGACATTTTGCCTATCAGATGACTTGACTATCTTATCATTGAGTCGTGCACTTTCTTCTCTTATTGATTGATAAGTATGAATTTGAGTTGATATACAAAATCAAAGTTTATATGAAAAATGACGTGAAATGCAAAATTTTTAAAAAAAATTATTTTAAGTTGTATTCCAAAGACTCGTTGACATATATAGTTGATATGATATGGAACCCTAATTGATTTTGTAACTCTTCATACCTTTTATCAATTACGATTCGTAGATCAATTGCTCCAAAATATAGTTTAGCAATAGCATATGCGGAAGTCAAACTCATTGTGCGCTAACACGTCGTTCTACCTATTGAGCTAACATACTAATTTTTAACATAAAATAACTAAAAAACTTATTTCTTTCTCTTGAAGCATTTCTCAAATGCTAGTTTTTATGTCACGCATACAAGTACCTCATCTCTATAGAGCATTTCAAACTAGTTAAAAATACAACAATATCGAATTTGGGGTTTAACAGTATAGTCACAAAAATATAGTTACTATGAACTTTAATTCTCCAAAGATGTTCACTATAGAACTTTCATGAAGATTGTGATTATAATAGGCAGAACAAAATTTGACCAGATTATATATATATATATAGATGCATATATATATATATATATATATATATATATATATAGAGGGTGTGGTTCCCATGAGAACGTCCCTAACGTGTATACATGAGAATAATCGTACACCGTTGGATGATGAGTATTAAGGGTTGAGATTTAGAGTAGATATCATAATTAATAATAACTACGAATAATAATAATTAGGAATCCAACAATAACTACGAATAATCCACTCAACCAACAATAACTACGAATAATACATTAAACGATATGACACCTTCGTAACAAAACTAATAATAATTACGAATCTGTTCTCATGTATACACGTTAGGGGTGTTCTCATAGGATCTATGCTATATATATATATATATATATATATATATATATATATATATATATATATATATATATATATATATATATATATATATAGGGTGTGGTTCCCATGAGAACAACCTCTAACGTGAGAACATGAGAACAATCGTAGACCGTCGGATGTGTATTATTAAGGGTCGAGATTTAGGGTAATTATCGTAATTATTAAGAATATTTTAACAACACACGCGCTTCCCATATATCAGAATTTCAAATCCCTAATTTCACTCAATACACGCTGCACATTAGGAAAGACGATTTTTGGGCTGCGGCGGTTGAAGAAAAATTTTGAAGCCGAAGCAAGAAACTCCGGCGTTGGTGGCGTAGCATAGACGGCGAGGAGCACTCCGGCGACTCCTTTGCGGTTGTGGCGCTCCCGGTTCGGTGTGGATCTGGATCTCCCGGCGGCTCCTTTGCCTCACGAAGGTGTACGGTGCAAAAGGTGTTCGACGGTCAGCTTCTGAAGCGGAAGAAGGTTTCAGTCGTCTAACTAGGTGGTTGTGGATATCCCGGCGACAATCCTCGGCCTATTCCGTTAGCCGCTGCCTTGGCAAACCGATTACTTAAGGTAACCGTCATCGTAAACCCTAATTTCTTCTGAAACTTTGGAGGTTTAATCATAAACCCCTAGAGTATGTTGTTGGAGACGTACCTCAGTCGGATCTTCGGTTATTCGTAATTAAAAACGTTTTTTAATTGAGATATAACAATGTATACAAGCATTAAGCTTGTAATTATAAACGTTTTTTTAGTGAGACATAACAATATATAGAAGCATTAAAGTCGTAATTACAAACATTTTTTTAGAGAGACATAACAATATATAGCAGCATTATTGTTTCGTGTCAGCAGAGCTCTCTTGTGAAATTCGCTTGATTGGAAGAAGACAGTTTCGGAATTAATGGCAGATTCTTCTGTAGGTATGGCTTGCTTGTCTTGTTTGGTTGAAGATTGTTGGTGGGTTCGTGATTGGTGTGTTAATATTGTTGTTTTTGATTAATTATGAATAATTTTTGTTACCTTAAAGTAATGTTGTTGGAATATGTTGAGGAAATATATTCTATAATTACGAATGATATTGATGTTGTCGTTTTTGTTATCAACATGATAGTTTGTAACTATTATTCATAGTTATTAATTTGTTTTATGAGTTTTCAGTTCATGAAAGCTTTAAGTACTAATGTTGGATACTAACAGCACACCTCTCACTGAGTACTAGTCCGCCTCTTCTCCTTTTGCAATGTGCAGTCAATTATTTCATTTATGCTATACTTAGTAAGTTGGTATCATGAATTATGAGAGCCTTCAACTTGTTCTATATTTCTGGCTTTTATCTCCACGAAAAATAATTATTTATGTTTGGACAGGCTTGTTAAACTCATATAGGTTTCTTTGATATTAATAATTCAGATTGGTTTCCAGTTGATTGCTATACAAAAACTCATAGGCATGGAATTAATTAGTCAACATGTTGTCATAATTATGTGTTGGAAAAATTTGGATTGACATGGAAACTATTAGTTAATTATGAATAAATTGTGAATACATCCTTCAAATAATATGATAATGCATTATTAATTACGAATAATGACGATGCTATAATGTTTTGTTTTGTTGTTATGTGTAATATCGAAGCCAGTGTAGTTCACATATATAATATATATAGAGGAGTAATGAAAATGTTGTTCCTGCAGTTGTGAAGAATGTCACCAAGCCTAAGGACATTAAAGGAAAGGGAAAAGAGAAGCTGACTAGTGTTGAAGAGGAACGGGAGCTTGGCGTTAGTTCTGATGGGGATAAAGTTGTTACCAAAATACCAATAATATATTAGTTTTGTTATATAGTTGTCATGTCGATTAATATAATAATCATAGTTATTATAAGTGATTGTAATTTGGTCAATGAAAATTATAACGTTTGTATAATTTTTACTATTAAGTTTCAAAACCAAAATACCAATAATATATTATGTACTTGTGTTTGACATAATAGGGATTACTCGTAATTACAAACATTTTTTAAGTGAGATATAACAACGTATGCAATCGGTTATTCGTAATTAAAAACGTTTTTTAAGTGAGATATAACAATGTATACAAGCATTAAGTTTGTAATTATAAACGTTTTTCAGTGAGACATAACAATATATAGAAGTATTAAATTCGTAATTACAAATTTTTTTTTAGAGAGACATAACAATGTATAGAAACATTAAGTTCGTAATTACAAACGGTCAATGTTATGATCGTTTAGATATACTTCATTTAGTTAATATACTCTACCACTAACAACTTGAAATCTTCAATCTTAGCCGAAAGGTTTGTGATTATTTACTTGTGTTTGACATAATAGTGATTATTCGTAATTATAAACGTTTTTAAGTGAAATAATACATTGTTGATAAGCATTTGTTTTTAAAGATAAAACAACAGTTATTAATCAACTTGAAATCTTCATCGATTCATCCGTATCCTCACGAGAAGCTCCCCTTCTAACATCAAACCCGACTGTAGATGCATAGCTCTTATAAAAAGCTTCTCCATCCTCAATTGTTTTGAACCTCTTTCCAATTGTTTTGAACCCGACTGTAGATCGCATGTTGGTATCCAACACACTGATCCATCTGGCGTTTTTGTATTGGCAAAACCAACCGGAATATCCTCATCACATTCTAAATTTTGAAAAATGAAATCCATATATTCGCCTTCTTGAACTGCATTAGACTTATGAACCTCCCATTGTTTGGTTGTGCCTGAAAAAACAAATACTTTATTAGACGTCAATTTATTTATTCGTAATTATAATGATCTATTCAACTGAAACTAAAATGATACAAATGTGTTATTCGTAGTTACTCTGTTTATTATATTTATTATCATCCTGGAATTTGTTTATTCGTAATTATAATGATCTTTTTAACTGAAACTAAATTGATACAAGTGTGTTATTCGTAGTTAATCTGTTTATTAGATTTATTATCAACATCGGAATTTTTTTAGTCTATCGGTTCTTCGTACGAGTTTCAACAATGCAACTCTACAATTCTATCGGTTATTTACACGAGTTATGTAAAACCGATTTAATTTACAAAGAGTAAATTTGAATACATACACTTACTCAGATTTGCATATGAAGAAACAAACTGCTTTCTTGACGGGATATGATTTTCTTCATTGGATACGACAACTTGTTGAATTCTGTTGTTATTATCGACTTGAACAGATGTTGTAGAGAGACCGAACTGAATAAATCTGAGTTTTCCATTGTTTCGTTATTTTCTTTGACGGAATTTGGGAAGAACCGTTAATGGAGTTGAACGTATAATAGAGAGGAGGAAGGAAATATCTAGTGAATCTTTTTTAAGTAACTGTTTCTTATAATACAATATATTTAAAAAAAACAATTAAGAGAGAGTGGGTTCACTCTCTTTTAATGAGAGTGAGTAAGTATTATACATTAAATGGTTTTTTATTTATCATTTTCTATCATTAATCTAGACCATTGAATTTTAAAAATTGGATGGTCACGATTTGTTCTCATGTTCTCACGTTAGAGGTTGTTCTCATATGATCTATCCTCTATATATATATATATATATATATATATATGGTCCAGTTCCGGTGAGGAGCACCCTTGCAGATAGGAATGAGGAGAGCCGGGGTGGTGACATGTGTCATGCCACGTCACCTTTTTTTTCCAGCTTTTCTTTTTGTAAATAAAAATTGGTGTTCATATTTTATGAGTATGTGTTCATTTTTAAAAGAATCATTGTTCATAATTTATACAAATGTTCATTTTTTCCCAACACTAACTATTCGTTTTTTAACATTAATTGTTCATTTTTGTATTTTTGTAAAACATTTTTTTTTGGATTTTTTTTAAAAAATTATACTATTCTTTCAAATCGTGTTAATAAAATATGATGGTCATTTTTTTACAAGTATGTATTCATTTTTTTTTACAGTTATGGTGTTTATAATATGATGTTCATTTTTTTTTTAAATTATACTTTTCTTTAAAATCGTGTTTATAATATTCAAAGATCGATTACATAAAAAATTGTGAAATCAAAGAGAATACAAGACGATTCAGGTTTTGTTTCTTCGAATTTCTACTCTCACTGTTTAGATTTTCATTCTTAAGGTTTAGGTTTCATTATGATTGATGTATGTGTTCGAAATCAAATTTGTTTGAATCATTTTGTGTTTGATAAGTTTGATTGAGAAAATACATGTATATACATATGTTGAGTTGGTCTAATAGCTCCAATTGAATAATCTATATGCTCCTTTTAGTGTGCACGCAAACTGTTCAGTAAAATGCCTTATAGAAAAATAGTTTATAATATTCACAGAAACAATGATATAAAAAGTATGAACACTGATGAATAAAAACATGAACAATGACGTATAAAAGTATGAATACCAATTACTTATCTATAACTTTGACACATACATAACATATTATGATAATCTTTTAACGTTTTTTGATGAGTTTTTTTTTTATTTTTTGTGGTTATATACTGTAAATGAACATCTATGCATTATAAAATAAACACAAAAAAATAAATGGACATGACACTTTGATGAATAAAAATATTATGAACACCGATGTATAAAAACATGAACAATGACATATAAAAGTATGAACACCGATGACTATTTTGAACGTAAGGGTATTTTTCCAGATTTTTAGTCAATTTACAAAAATGCCATTAATGATGAGCGTGTGAGAGCCCTTGATTTAAATCCATCCAATGGCTTACATCCCTCCTAATTCCTATATACAAACTCTCTCCTCACTTGAACTAAAATCTATATATATACATATATATATATATATATATATATATATATATATATATATATATATATATATATATATATATACAAACTCTCTCCTCACTTGAACTAAAATCTATATATATATATATATATGAGTTAGCATTAGAAAAAAATGATAGGTAATTAAGAAAATTTCTTCAATTGTGAATACAATAGAAATTATAGTCGCAACTAGAATCATTCATATCAATACATTGTTGCTTTCTCCGGTGTTTCTATTCAGAAGGTTGGAGGAAGGAGTCGAGATGTGAACGTTTCAAAATGTTAATCTTTTTGTTGTGTTGTTTCTCTTTAAAGATGAAAACAGTTTTGATGTAATCTTCTTGCAGTTTATGCTCGATTTTGCTCAGTTTATGCCTAATCTCAATGTGGTTTTCCCCAGTTTATGTTCAATTATCACTTAGGTCATCCTCAATTTCTGCACAATTTTTTTCCTTAAACTTTCTCATAAACTGAGCATAGTCTCTGCTCAAGTAGAAGATCTTGAAGCTTATGTATCCGAGTGGTGCTTTCTACAAGTGTATAAATTAACCTATTCAATGAACTTTCACCTATCCTTGACGAAGGACAATGACTGACATTTAATTTTCCAAGTTTGATCCCTCCAAACATAAAAGAGGAGTAGGTAGGCCACAAAGAAATAGAAGACGAGAAGATGATGAAAAACAAAAAGTAAAGAGATCAACCACCGTTCGTTATAGTAAGTGCAAGACCTTTGAGCATAACACAATGACATGTAAAGGTGGTTTGGCAGCGTTAGAGATTAGAGAACAACAATGAGTACACGTTGACCAAAGGAAGAGAAACATAGATAAAAAAAAGACGCTGCAAGTTGAAGAAACTACTCTAGATTGCATGGGATTAGCACCGTGGAACCCTCCAAGTCAACAAGACTGATTTATGTTTCTGTTTTGGTTCTAAGACTGTTTATGTATTCAATATTTCTACTACTGAATTTTCTTTTGCTAAATTTATTTGTTGTATTTATCTGAAGCTAAATTTATTTGAAACAACCAATTCTATTATTGAAATTTATTTGAAGTTGAAATTTATGTTTCTGAATTTATTTAAAGATTAAATTTATGTTGTTGAATTTCTATTGTTGGATGTATTTGAAGCTAAATGTATGTTGTTGAATATCTATTAATGAGTTTTATTTGAAGCTGAAAGTTATATGGTTGAATTTTCTGAAAATGAAATTTATGTGGGAATTTATGTTGCTGAATTTAGTTGAAGCTGAATGTTGGATCTAAGACTGCTCTAAGTGAAGTGTTGTTCTTCCTTCTACTGTTTAATAGTGTTGTTGCTTGATTTTTTTTGTTCTTGCATTAGCTGAATTTTGCTTCTTTTGAAAAAACATTGCAAGTATGTTTAAACCTTTCATTTTTACAATGATAACAACATAATTTTTTACTGATTATTTGCAAGTAGTTTCTAAAATTGTCTGAACTAAAGTCTTTTGCAAGCAATTTAGAGGAAACTAATTTTATTTAAATGACTAGATCTATGTCTTTTGCAAGCAGTTTAGAGAAAATCGCATTTCTACTATACTAAATCAAAGCTGAATTTATTTAAAATTGTTTATGTTTATGAGTTTGTAAATCTTGGTTAATTTTCTGAATAAAAAGCAATTTTTGAATTTTTGGTTTTGTCATTTTCTAGGAAAATACATTACATTAAGCAAAGTTGATACATTAACTGAGCAAACATTGAGCATACACTAAGCAAAACTAAGCATAAACTGAGGAAATAATGTGCATAATTTATGCTCAAATTACGAGAAAAATTAAGCAAAAAGAAGAAACAAGTTTGATGAAGGACCATTCCCAACAACCCCTACACATGGACCAATCACTAGAGCAAAAACCAGAGAATTGAAGGCGAAGGAGTTATCATCTACAAAATCCATCCATGAAGAGGTTGCTAGCCTATTGGCATCGTGTACATCTAAGGAGACCTTACGCATGCCTAAGTCTCCTTTAGTGACATTGATATCTTATGTGGAGGAGTCGTACATGTGTGAAGTTGATCAAAGAAGCAAGAAATGTGGCTAACACGAGATTTAAGCAATCCATTGAGAAATCCCGACCTTGAAGACCAAATCTTGCCCGAGATTCCAATCGAGATTTGCTTCTAACGAGATCCATAAAATCCGATCGAGATCTTATTTGCTGCTAGATATTTTATTATTTTAATACCTTTAAAGCTCTAAACATTCAAATGTGTCTTTTGGTTTTTGATCCTTTCTTTTAGGATTATCTTTATTTTATCTTTTAGAAGAATATCTCCTATAAATAGCCATACAGGACGAGATTCATAGGTAGATTTTGATTGATTGTTATTTCAACAATATTGTGAGATACTCGCTGCTTCGTTTATAAAGTTTGTGTTTTATTCATTTGAGTTTAATCATAAAAAAAGCCTTTGATTGAGTAGTTGTGAGTCTTTGCTAGGTTGTTCTTGTATGTGTTAATCTTATTGAAGATTGGTGCTACTAGTCAAACTAGTCCCTCCTTGTGCTTGTCTTATTTAGAAAGCTTGTGTAAGGTTAAAGAAGGAAGGGTTAAGGTAATTCTTTGTTGAGGATTTTGATTTATTGGTCAAGGTTCTTTGCAAATCTAACGTTAAGTCTTTTCTTCCTATATTTTCCATATTGTCATTCCATTATTCATCTTCTTAACTTTCCATTATCATTCCATCAAACTCACATTCTTTGTGTTCGAGTTCTACAAATATCGGCCTTACCCTACAAATCTCGCCCGAGATTTGCTTCTGCTGTCAGTTTTGTGGACTTCAATCTAGATCGAAAAACTACGGCAACAACCCTGCATCCAAGCTAAGGACTCAACAAAGAAGAAAACTTGAGTATAAACTGAGAAGCAAACCAACAAAGAAAAAGCAAACCAACAAAGAAGAAGAGCAAACCAACAAAGAAGAATCAAATCAACAAAGAAGCAAACTTGAGTATAAAGTGGGAAGCAAATCATTTCGTCATTTGAATGAGCCTTGAAAGGATAATTAAGGGAGCACTTCGAACTCTACTTTACGTTCTAGAGATATTGTATGCTTTAAATGTCAAGGTAGAGGTCACTATATGAGAGATTGTCCTAATAAAAGTGTTTTATTAATATATCAACTTGGACAATATGAAAATGAAGAAGAGCATGAAAATAATCATACACACCTAAATGTATTGCATGAACATGATAGTGATTGTGATGAAGGCATTGAGCTTGAGCATGGAGAGTCTTTGATTTCTAGGAAAACATTGCATGTTAACATAGCTCCTTGTGAGGATAATCAAAGGGAGAATCTTTTTCATACTAGATGTCTTGTTAAAGGGGAGGTGTGCTATATGATTATTGATGTTGGTAGTTGTTAAATATTGTTGGTGTTGAATTGATCGATAAATTGCACACCACTATATTTTATCACTCTAGACCTTATAAGTTACATTGGATGAATGATTGTGGTGAATTAAAATTTAATAGGCAAGTGCATGTTACCATCCCCTTAGGTAATTATGAGTATACCATTACTTGTGATGTTGTGCCCATACAAGCATGTCATATTCTATTAGGACGTCCATGGTAATTTGATAGAAGAGTCAAGCATAATGGATATACAAATAGACATTCTTTTGAGAGTATAAAGTTCAAATTTTTACTTTGAAACCTATGATGCCTTTACAGATTGAAAAGAGATATGAGAAGAAAAAGAATAAGAATGTCAGCAAGCAAAAGGAACGAGAAACGCACTCTAGTGAAGAACCTCGCCCCAATAAGGGAGAATCTTCGCCGAGATTGACAAAATCTCGCCTCCGTGCAGGGAAGTCTTATTCCAATGCCATACCTCATCCCAATTCAACATAATCTCGGTCCAGTGATGAAATCTCGCCCGAGATTGCCACCAAGATTCCTTCCTATGAGACTCATCGAGTTCTTTTAGCATCCAAAAGGGATTTTATTGATGATTATATTCCTTTAGATACTGTTCTTATGAGCTTCTGTAAGAGTATTATAACTTTAAGTGACGAAGTCAAGGCTACCTTACCCAAAACAATTCTAAGTCTTGTGGATGAATTTTGTGATGTTTTTCTAGATGAGGTTCCAACAGGACTTCCACCTTTTAGAGGCATTGAGCGTCAAATTGATTTAATTCCAAGAGTTTCACTTCCTAATTGTCCCGCTTATAGGATGAGTCCTGAGGAGAGTCAGGAGATTCAGGATCAAGTTCAAGCGTTGTTGGACAAAGGCTATGTGCGAGAGAGTTTAAGTCCATGTGTAGTTCCCGTCCTTTTGGTTCCCAAAAAGGACAACACTTGGAGGATGTGTGTTGATTGCCGAGCAATTAACAATATTACTATCAAGTATCGACATCCTATTTCCTGTTTGGATGATATGCTAGATGAACTTAGTGGGTCTAATTTGTTTTCGAAGATTGATCTTAAAAGTGGATACCATCAAATTCAAATGAGAGAAGGAGAATAGAAGACAACATTCAAGACTAAGTTTGGTCTATATGAGTGGTTGGTTATGCCTTTTAGTTTGACTAACGCTCTATTACTTTCACGAGATTGATGATCATGTCTTATGTCACTTCATTGGAAAATTTGTGGTTGTCTACTTTGATGACATTCTCATCTACAGCAAATCGCTTGAGGAGCATGAGGAACACTTGAGGGAAGTACTAGGAACTCTTAGAAATGAATCTTCATATGCTAATATTAAGAAATGTGAGTTTAGTACTAATCAAGTTATTTTCTTTGGATTTGTAGTGAGTAAAAGAGGTCTATAAGTGGATGAAGAGAAGATTAAGGCAATCTAGGAGTAGCCCACACCCACGACTATAGGACATGTTCGCAACTTCCATGGATTGGCCACCTTTTATAGACGTTTTACGGGATTTTAGTACTATTGCAACCCCCTCACGTCTCTCACAAAGAAGAAAGTATAGTTCAAGTGAGGAGATGCACAAAAGAAAGCATTTAAGGAGTTGAAGTGTCAACTATCACATGCACCACTCCTAGCACTTCCGGATTTCATTAAACCGTTTGAGGTTGAGTGTGACGCATCAAAAAATTGGCATTGGAGGAGTGATCATGCAAGAAGGTAAACCACTTGCATTATTTAGCGAGAAATTTAAAGGGGCATGCTTGATTTATTCGGCATATGATAAGGAATTATATGCATTATTTTGAGTTTTCAAGACATGACAACATAATCTTTGGCCTAATGAATTCATCCTTAGAATTGATCATGAGTTTATAAAGCATTTTAGTAGTCAATATAAGTTGGATGATATTGATTTTGTCACTACTATGGATTCTAAGGTTTTAGGTTTTTATTTCATTAAGGATCTATATGTGGATGATATTGATTTTGGTGATATCTATAAGACGTGTATAGGACAAAATTCTCGAGAAAAGTTCTTCTTGCTCGAAGGTTTTCTATTTCGTGAACATGAAGTGTGCATTCCTAGATGTTCTCTTAGACTTTTAAATCTTGAAGAAGCTCATATGGGTGGTTAATGGGACATTTTGGTAGAGATAAGGCATTTCATATGTTGCATTCACACTTTTGTTGGCCTCAAATGCTTAAAGATGTTGAGAATATGATTAAGAGATGTCTTGTGTGCTTGAAATATAAGGCTTGATTGAAACCACGTGATTTGTACGTTCCCTTACCTACGTCTACCTCGCCATGGCTAGACATTAGTATGGACTTTGTTGTAGGATTTTCTAGGACTAAGAAGGGGAGGGATTCTATTTTTGTGGTTGTTGATCTTTTTCTAAAATGGCTCATTTTATTGTTTGTCATAATATCGATGATGCTTATAATATTGACAACTTGTTCGTTAGGGAAATTGTTAGACTACATGGAGTAACTAGGACTATTGTGAGTGATAGAGATGTTAAGTTCCTTAGATTATTTTGGAAGACTCTTTAGGGAAAGCTAGGAACTAGGTTGTTATTTTTGACCTTTAGTCATCCTCCAACGGATGGTCAAACGGATGTTACTAATAGGACCTTAACTACCATTTTGCATACAATTTTGAAGGATAATTTGAGTGTTTGGGAAGATATGTTACCACATGTTGAGTTTTCTTATGATCGAACTTTGCATTCATCTACTAACCCAACGCTTTTTGAGTGTGTCTATGGGTTGAATCATTTGACCCCTTTTGATCTTATATCGTTGTCTATAGAGGAGCGAGTAGATTTTAATGTAGAAAAACAGGTGGAATTCATCAAGAATCTGCATGAGAGGACACGCATAAGGTTGGAGGAAAAAGATAAAGTTGTGGCTACCAAAGCTAATCGGAATCGTAAGGAAATGCTTTTCAAACTGGAAGATCTAGTTTGGTTGCATCTTAAGAAAGATCAATTTTCGGAGAAGATGAAGTCTAAGTTGTCTCCAAGAGGAGATGGACCATTTTGAGTCAAACGTAAGGTTGGTAACAATGTTTTATGTTTTGGAGCTTCCGAAGGATTATGGTGTGAGTCCTACCTTCAATGTAGGAGACTTGAGTCCTTATGTGACTAGTGATGAACATGTTGGTGATTCGAGGACGAATCATTATTAAGAAGGGGAGTATGATGAGGGACCACTCCCAACAACCCTACACATGGACCAATCACTAGGGCAAGAGCATTGAAGAAGAAGGATTTATCATCTCCAAAAGCCATCCAAGAAGAGGTTGCTATCTTATTGGCATCGTGGACATCTAAGGAGACCTTACTCATGCCTATGTCTTCCTTAGTGACATTTATATCTACTATGGAGGAGCCAGACATGTAAGAATATGATCAAGGAAGCAAGAAATGTGGCTAACAGGAGATTTAAGAAATCCATTGAGAAATCTTGATACTGAGGACCAAATATGGCCCGAGATTCCATTCGAGATTTGCTTTTGTCGAGATCCATAAGATTCATTCGAGATCTTAGTAGTTATTAGATATTTTATTATTTTAATATCTTTAAAGCTCTAAACATTCTAAAGGTATCTTTTGGTTTTTGATACTATCTTTTAGGATTATCTTATGTTATCTTTTAGAGGAATCTCTCCTATAAATAGTCATAGAGGACAAGATTCATAGGTAGATTTTGGTTGATTATTATTTTCACAATATTGTGAGATATTTGTTGCTTCGTTTATGAAGTTTGTGTATTATTCATTTCAATTCAATCAAAAAGAGAGCATTTGATTGAATAGTTGTGAGTCCTTGTTTGGTTGTTCTTGTGTATGTTAATCTTATTGAATATTGGTGCTACTATTCAAATTAGTCCCTCCTTGTGCTTGTGTAAGGTTGAAGAAGGAAGGGTTAAGGTAATTCTTTATTGAGGATTTTGATCCATTGGTCAAGATTCTTTGGAAGTCTAACCTTAAGGCTTTTCTTCCTATATTTTTCATATTGTCATTCAATTATTCATCTTCTTATCTTTCCATTATCATTCCATCAAACTCACGTTCTTTGTGTTCGAGTTCTAGAAATCTCGGCTTCATCCTACAAACATCTCCCGAGATTTGCTTCTGTTGTCAGTTTCTTGGACTTCAATCTAGATCACAAAACTACGGCATTAACCCCGCATCCAAGTTAAGGACTCAACAAAGAAGCAAACTTGAGTATAAACTGGGAAGGAAACCAACAAAGAAGAAGCAAACCCTCCTTGATTCATGTTCGCTCCAAAGTGTGTGCATAATAAGTCTTAAATTTATAACCAAAAATACAGCAAAAGCGAACCCGCAATGTACGGATCAATCGCAGTATTAGCAAATATTTCAGGGTCGATCACAGGGACTATGGTGAAATCAAGCACGGTATATAACTTTAGGTTGTAAATAGAAACTTGAGCAACAATAAACAATGAATGATATAAATCAGATAAGGGAATGTAGATTCTAGAGATCAAAGTATCCAGTTGTGGTTTCGGCTCAAGATTTCTCAGGGATAAACGTGGACAAAACTGAGGTTGCAAAGGGAAGGTATTTCTACAATGTGGATAGATCACCGGGTAAGTCTCACCATCCACTATCCCAAACCAAAAGATCCTATCACCGGGTAAGTCTCAAGGAACTATGGAAATGTCCTATCAACTCAAACCAACATCGCTAAACCTAAGGGAACAGAACTAACCATCACTAGGTAAGTCTCAGGTTAACTCTCAAAGGTAGGATGAAGGCACACTCAAACCCTAGCAAAGGATACACCTTTGTTACCTAACACTCATCATCATCGGTAAGCAGGCAAAGGAATCACCAGGTAAGTCTCATCATAGGCTTGCATATAAACCAGGAAAGGTGCAACAAGGATAGGATTTGGAAAACTATAACCTAAACTCAAGATCGGGCAATGAAGCAGACAATCTCGTGCAGTTCTTATCGATCTCGGTCGAGATGACTCCAAAAACAGCCCAAGACGGGTTTCGGTTTAGGGTTAACTCAAAGCTTTCAGAGTCCACTCACGATAAAGGTTCATTCTTTCATCGTCTATACCACAACCTTCAACTAATCTCCCTAGAATCGCAGGGATTTTAGCCAACAATCATCATGTTCAAAGTAATCAAATAATATATAATCAAGAAGCCAAGAAAAGAGAATAAAACAATCAAAAAAGGTTTCCAATAATCAAAAGCAAACAATCCACAAACGTATCAATAACGTGTTCCAAAAGAAGGATAACAAATCACTAATTACTTCCCAAGAAAATCTCTTCTCTTCCTTGAACCTTAAGTAATCCTTCCTTAGACCTCTTCCTTCCAATAGCCGTGAAAAGTCCGTGACGTCTCAGCCGTGTGCGAGCATCCTTTATGCGGTATTCACCTTCCATTCTTATAGAAGAATTTTAGGTAAAAAAATATCTTATTTTCCTTGGGATGTGGGTCGTCGACCTCGAGCTAGGCCCAGTTGGCCGTGTCGGTCGAGGTGCATGATTGTATCGGTCCGAGATCAATAGTGTATCACGTACTTTTCTTCGTATTTCCAACTAAATCATACCTCTATCCTTTCCTTATGGTTCATGTCTTTCTTCTTGTCCTTCCAAATGCTCCACAATGTAACTACATGGCCTCCTTAGACTTCAATGTTCCGTTTTGTTCCAAAATATGCCTTATTTCCTACAATTAGAATCAAACGTGGTGTAGACCTCGATTCTTGCAAAGTAGACGAATAATGACATAACCATCAAGAATATATGTCCATGCATGCAGAATAATGATGAGAAAATGTCAAAACCGTATCCGAAATATAGACAATAATTCATGCTATCAATACCTACAAAGATAATCAAACGAGCAAAGAAGAAATCTCAAGCCCTACCAACAAAACCTAATTTTGATCAATATTAGATTCGTTCACATGATAAGCAAATAAAATCAAAGCGACGTTGACCCTCCAAGTATCCCTTCTCGTTGGGAATGTTGCATATTTGACGGTATGTGCGGGAAGGTATCGTGATTTCCCATTATCCTTTATTTTCTTTTTATTTATTTTTTATTACTAACATCGTCCCTCCAAGTGGAAAATCCAAAACCTTGAGCGTACCAAACGGTTTTTTTATCCCACTCTAGTAAACTAAGATATCAGGTGAATGCCCTTTTTTAACACCACTTGTTATCAACGATGATATTCTTATCCTGATAAAAATATCTATAAAGCCTTGTTAAGACGTGAAATGGACGACCCGCATAAATTAAATGTGATAAAACATAATTTTTTTTTACATCAATACTAGTTTAATTATCCTACCTTGTACGGGTTGATCTACTATAAACAGTTTATTTTATTTTAAAAAGTTTTAGAATTACAGTTTGTGTATTTTGATTTTATAAATACTCAGACATATATAAAATATAGACGTAAAATCTAATTGAAAGTTGTAGTTACAACGAAATTAAATACAATAGAAGTTATTTTAGAAAAGATTAAAAATGGGGATGATATCACTTTAAAAGTAATTTATATATTTAAATAGAAGTTGTGATCAAAGTAGAAGTAAATTATTTTTTAAATAAAAATTATCTTATTATAAAAGTTAAGTCTAATTTAAATAGAAGTTGAAAAGAAGGATGAACAAAGAATAAGAAAGACAGTAAAACCCTAAAAGCTAAGAAGGAGAACGCGCCTTCACGCGCAGGCCGCTTACCCTCTCTCACACCTCCCCGAATACCCTAGCCCCCAAAGTATTCAGATCCCCAATCTGATGATTGTTGGCTAAAACCGTTTTTAAACTTCCAATGGTTGCCTTACACAACTCACTTCTAGATCCTTTGATGACCCTACGGAAAATGATTTATTCAACTTTCTTCCCTTTGTTATGACCACTTGTTTCCGGCCTTCTGAAAAGGTTCTGACTACACACTAAGGCCAAAGGTCTTGGACATCCACCAACACTTTACCAAGTGCCTAATGCTCTTCGTACCACGACCCACTTGGTCTTGTCTTTTAATATTACTCAGTCATCTTATTCCTCAAGTAAGGAATCATCACTTATACCCTTTTCTGCTCTAACACTTGAGACAACTAAAAAAAAGAATTAACCCAATGGTCATCCTCTGCGTTCACTTGGCGTTATAATACTATTTATAGATCTATAATATAACGTTAGCTCAACCTTAGGCTTCTCACGAATTTTACAAGATCTTAAGTGACATAGAATATGTCCGGAATGACGGCCTTTGATAATAACTACTCAATAAATGTTAACATACCATCAACAGTGCGCCCTTTTATCCACCATTGTTACCAGCCCGATAGTATCCCTCTGACTCAAAAGCAACTCGGATCCGTTTTGCTATAACATTACACGTAAAATCTACTCCGAGATTACGCTTTCTTTAAGCACGGTTACTGGGTTGTAAGTATACTCCCGTCGCTTCTCTTTCTTATGTATCTTTGACTCAGAACGGTAGTTACTCACTTTGAGCTTTCTAGTGCAGGCCATGCGCAATACTTTTATTGCATCATTAATTCTTTCCTAATCCATCCGGAAAACTCACTCTAGAGTATTCCATTAGTATAGAATTCCAAAACTACTTGTCTAGCAACATGTAACAAAGTCATCACTCTTCACTCGGATCCATAATAGGGTACCAGTCTACTTCTATTACCTCTACATGCACATAAGTTCTCGTACAACATTTCCAGTTACTCACATAGCCTAACCCACGTTTCTTCCAACTAGAATGCATTTCACCAACTACCACCATCTTAAACTCGACACGACATCCATCAGTACCCTTGAGCTTCTTGCTTTGTGGGTTAGGTCCCACCACGCTTCCGCTGCGCTACTCTGATAATTATGTTGTCAGTCATTAATCCTAAGGACCTTTTCTGTAAGTATAAAGTGATTGACCCCAAAATTCTTTCTTCCAATTACACCATGAGTCTTATACGGATGAAGTACCAAGTACCTTCTTTACTTGCCTTAAGAAAATAAAACAACGATTGAAAAACAACTTCTTCCGCTTACTTTCTTAATTCTTCTACCACGGATCCAAACTCCCTGACTTGACCGGAGTTTGATCTTAACTAGCCAAGAAGTAACCCTTAAAACGTTTCTCTTTATACCATTAATTCATCCAGGAAGATTGTTGTTGTCTACTTGAGGAAATCCTGTAAGGTGTCGGTAAAGCTACTCCATAGATCCACAATCACAAATATTTCTTCTTACCGGCACATAACTCGTCAATACCAAACAATACTTGCATGTCCTTGGTTGACATCTGTCAGTCTATAATTCACTTATCTCAATTTTATACATCTACTGGTATTAAACTTTTGGTGCACATCACCTACTAGATTAATCCTTTTATCCTCCTTTTAGTTCGTCTTATCTTTCACTCTTCTGCTTCCTTTGGAACAACTCTCTTTCTCAAGTCTCACTGTGCCATTCGCCTGACGTCAAAAGTTGTTCCTAACACTCCACGATAGATTGTAAGCGCCTCGTAGTTCCGATGACTTTTAATTAACTCCCAATTGTAGTCCTTTTACAAGGACCGTCTGTGTTGATGACCTATGTTCTGTTATAAATGGGGGTTACCCTGGACTCGTGTGTCCACCACACGATTCTCACAAGCACAGGTTCCTTAATCGGCGTTGTTTGTAATATTTCCTTCCAAATCTCTGTTGACTATGTTACGGGCTTCGATCCTTTCGATACTAGCGTTTTGATTCCACTTAGAATTCTTATCTTTAAAGAAGACAAAATGTCTCCAGGCTTGTGAAGTCTACCCCTCGCTCTTACATTAAGTTGTAAGTCTCCATTTCGTGTAAATTGTGATCTGTCAAAATTTCCTTAGCTAGTAGGTAAACAATTGTTCACAACAATCCTTTTATACTTCTTTAGTTCGTTCTACCTTCCACCCTTCCGCTTCTTATAGGCTAACTCCATTTTCTCTAGTCCAATTTTGTCATTCATCTGGCACAAATAGTCGTTTCAAGTTTCCACGATAGCTTGCAAGCGTCTTTGAAATTCTTATGGTCGTAATGATCATCCACTTGCGGTTCCTTTTGCATGGACCATCTGTGTTGATGGCTTAGGTCCCGTGATAATTTGGGTTACCCTGGACTCTCGAGTCTAGCAAGGCCGTTCTCTCATACAGATTTCTTTACTGGTGTTGGTGATAATATCGCCTTCCTGAAACTCCGTTGACCCTACTACAGGCTTCCATTCTTTGGATATTGGCGTCGCGGTTTCTTTCAAACTTCTTATATCTCTGAGGTCAAAACCTCTCCACACTTGTGGGGTCTACCTTTTCGCTTTTACACTCAATTGTAGGTCTTTATTCTGTGTACCTTAGATCCACATATCCGGGTTGACACCCTAACTCTTCTGGTCTCTCATGCCCATAATTGCCTATGGGCATCCGCCTCGATTGTAACACCCTTTATTCCGCAAATCTTGGTTGTACTCCGTTCCTCTTGGTACTTGCTCCAATATTGTTATCTCTAATCTGCGCTCTTGTCGTCTCTTGCATGGTTCTTCTAATTTATCTCTCGGCTTCATACAGCCAAGTCCCTTGTATGACTTTTTATTCCTTCTATCTAAGCTGACTCAGGAATTTCCTACTCATCTGATTGTGCTTGTGGTAAAAATGATCTTCACAACTTTACTTCCTTGCTCACCTGATCTTTGGATGATTTGTAAGGGTCGCCAAGCAGCCCACCCGAGTATAATACTCAATTCAAGGTCCGATTCCATTGCCTCGTGTTGAAAACTCTTCAAGTCCGCTACCGATTTATAATGAGGCGATAATCGCTTCATTATATCACAACTAAAGGATACAAAATATCCTTTAGGATACTAACATGCTATACATATACATATATATAATAATACATTAGAACATATCGATATAAGTCTGTATACTAATTAACACACCTATCATTCTAAGTTGCAGAGATCCACGGAGAGTGATGGTAGTCCAACGTACTACTAACCCACAACCCGACTATGCTCGTGTAAAAAAAACATAAATCCGTTTTGAAAATTTTAGACCCATTTCGGGTTCTAGTTATTTTATACAATCGGTCTTTCAAAAGATTTCAAGTGTCATTGTTGCCAACCCAGAGCTCTGATACCATATTGTAACACCCCAAATTCTGAGAACTCGGGGAGCTACTGGTTAGGACCTCACAATGGGTCCCGACCATAGTTTGACAACAATTTTACTTGGATCTTACAACAAGGCACAAAAGTATTTAAAACATTTGAAAACTGTAAACAATATATACATGGAGAATATGTATCAGCCTTACAAAAACGCTACTAAAATGATGCATATGAAGAACAGAAGACATCCTCGTCCCCAACTAAATGAGTACGTGGACCCGGCTGACCATTTCCTCCGGATCTCTCTACAACTGTCTTAACCTGCGAGGCATCTACAAGCGGTATAAAACCGTTAGCTAACATTCTATGCATAAGTATAAAGGTAAAAGCACAATCACACATCATACACAATCAACATGCAACACTCAATCCTTTTATTATCTTTAATTAGGTGATAGGTCATTACTAATGATACTTATTTTGTGACACGAGGGATTCTCAAACCTCGCCCCTATCCCCGTTTACCAACGCGGAATGGTACTAATGCATCTGACCGTCTACCGGACTGGGCTGGTCGCAGGGAACCTCCTAGACTCTCGCAAGAGCTAGGCAGATGATGTCACGACCCGTTATCATACACTTGGGTCAATTACGTAAATAATAAAGTCGGCCTAATCCGGTTTCGTTGTTTATCATAACTAGCAAACACCACTCATACACATTACACTCATACAAGAAAGCCCGCTAAGTAAGTCCGTGGACTTACCTGAATCAGATCTCAACTTTCTAATTCGCAAATCGATCTGTACAGTAGGAATTCAGTGGCCTGTCAAAGGAGGCAAGTGTGTCAGCACACTTTCTAGGTGATTAGAAGTCTAAGACTTCTAAGATAGTAAGTCTTAATAGAACGGAATTGATTACAGTATTAATTTATGGTAAAATGACTATTTTACCCTTGGTTCCGAAACTTCTAAAAATTTCATAATTTATGTCCAAACTCTTATTTGAGACTAAAATGTCATATTCTAACTCATAAAGATGAGTTTGGTTACAAACTGGCAATTTACACATTCTTCTTATTTTCCGAAAGATCGTTAAGGTCCAACTTCGGCTTCAAATATGAAATTCGAATAGTCTTATAAAAATTCCGAAATAATTCCCTAGATCATCTATGATATCCCATCTACTCATAGGAGAAAGAATTTCTTAAAACTGTTAAAGCATCACTTCTACAAAAATTTCTAAAGTTGGTTACAACACTTAACATACAGCACACTGTCTTAACTTTGAAAAATCATAACTCCTAAACTACTCGCTGGATTTATCCCAAATTTTGATATGTTCTACTATAAAATTTTATCTATAATATATCCAAAATTCAGATTCAAAGGAGATCAAAATCTTGTTTAAAACTATCTCACAAAACCGAATTTCAGCACAACAGAAAAACTGCTTACGACTCAATCTTTGAAAATTCATAATTCTCAAACCACTCGTTGGATGCCTCCCAAATTTTAATATGTTCTACAAAAATGTATCGACTATATCATATCCAAAATTCAAGCCCAACGGAGATCAAGAGCCTATTAAAAACTATCTCACAAAACAGCATCCCATGCTGTTTTTCTCAACTCAGCACATTTATAAAAACTGTATGAGTCAACTTTGAAACCCCATATCTCTCAAACCATAACATGGATTCCTCTGAAATTTTAGTATGTTAGACTATACAATATCAACTAAAACATATCCGAAAATCAGCAGTAAAGGTGGAGTTTAACCTACCCAAAACTGGGGCTGAAGTGGACTGTTCTTCACTTCCGAAAACTCAGCAAACGCCTCAGCTCTTCAAGCTATCTTCCGAGGCTGTTCTAGCAGGTTTCCCGACACAACAGGGTTCTAATCAGCATGTATAAAGAGAGGGTAATGCAGCAAGGTGAAGTGAGGTCCTTACCGGCAATCAAGACCCGACGCTCACGTGCACCAAAACAAAGGAGGGCTCGACACAACTAGCAGCAGCAACGTTGCTTCCTTGCTGGCATTGAGAGGGCTTTGCCGGCACCATCCAAGGCCGCGGTTTGAAGGCAGCGGCGGGGTGGAGACGACCAGTGACACCGGTGGTTGGAGAGCTAGGTTTCCAGCGGCATGCGAGGGCTGGAGGAGGCTGAAGAGGAGCGCACGCCTTCCTGCGCGGTTGGGAGTCTGCTGCGCACACGAAGCCTGCTAGGACCCCTGGTGGTGGACGGTTGCACCGGCCTGGCGTGGAGGAGGAGGCGGACGGCTGGAGTAGTGCAAGTGAGGGCAGCGGCCTGGCGTGAAGGAGGAGGCGGACGCTGGTACGTGACAGCGAGAGAAGGAAGAGGGTTGTTCTTAGGGTTTACGTGAGAGAGGGAGAGAGCATGGGCTGGCCTGTAACAGCTCCTTATCGGGCCCGGATGGTAGGATTTCAAAGGCCAAACTCAGCTTCGTAATGGGCCCGGATGGCCTTGTCATAACTTAGTTATGGGTTTGTCAAATGGGTCAATTACTATAAGACTTGCAAGAGTGTTTTAGGAATGATTTTATATAATTATGTTTCACATAAAATCATAGAAGTTGGGGAAAGAATATTTTATTTGATTGACTCTTCACATAAAATGACAAGATTTATGTTGACTCGGGATTTATCGGAAATTAAATTTCCGGGTATTACATAGGAAGCGGCAGTTGCAATGCCGATTCAGTGTTGGAAGCTGAAGTTATTGCTTTGCGGTATGGCCTTCAAAAGGCTAAGGAGATTGGAATTATAGCTATCGAGATTGAAGGGGATAACCTTACGTTGATCAATTCGATTAACCGAATTTGGAAGCCTCCGTGGAAACTCGATATGATCATTAATGACATCTCAATTATTATTGCTAGTTTCCAAGTCTTTACTGCTCAGCACATCTTTAGGGAGATTAATACGGTTGAGGACAAGATTGCGTTGCACGGACATAATGAAGAACTGGATGCTGATGTAATCCCAGAAGACGTTCAAGACCTCATCCGAAAGGATACTTTAGGTCGATCAGTTTCTAGAAGCTTATCCTCCTATGTTAGTTTACTGATGTATCAAAAAAAAAAAATAAATAGAAGTTATTTTACTTTAGTGATAATGGAAGTAAAATAGATTTTTTTTTTTATTTAAAAAAATTGTTGACTTTAATCCTAAGAGGAACACACATGCGAAGCGAACGTATACGTGACAGGTAAGCTTTATATATATACTTATAAATTTCAAAAAATAAAATAAAAAAATAAATCGTCCCCTTTATGAAATGCATGAATTTCATTTCATGACACGTTTCAAAATGATCTATATCTTTAGTATGACTCTTTGACATCCTTTTCTTTTTGTAGTTCTAAAGCAAAGCATGATCTTGTTACTTGGTAGTGTATTTCTTAATCAATTTTTTTGTCACTCTTGCTTGTTTGCCCCTGGAAGTGATGGTCACTGACCTCTACGATGGAGCAGCTTCATTTGTTCCTATGATGGGCATCATCATGTGAAACTCGAAGGAAGATTTGCTCTTATTTTTACGTCAAAATAGATACACTGTTTGATAGAGGGTAAATCTGAACTCAACACAAACAGAAAATTAGTAGATTAAAAACACACAGATAAGAACAATATTAGGAAACCAAAATTAATCGGACAGCTTGAAGTTTTTTCCTGTATTAAACACTTTGCGGGCAGTAAAAGGTTAGTACGAATTCGTGTTAATTGAACAAAGTATACTAGGGAAATATATATATTTTATTTTTAACGGAGAAAAGTGAATATATCCCTCCATCATAGTCTAAATTTAATAACTGATCATAGCTGTTGAATGTAATTAATCTGATGGTTGAGATGTGTTCTTATGACTTAACGTAACACGTGTTCTATATATATATATATATATATATATATAATTTTGTGTTTATTTATCCATTCGTCTATCTTTCTTTCTTTCTTACTGACTTAAAGAGAAGAAAAAAAAACTATGTTCAAGTAAAGGTGGTACCCCAAGAAGGTATCAAATTCCTTCCAAAAATTATTGATATCAAGTATCTGCGTGAAAAATCCGTTAACATAAAAACTAACTAAAACTCATATCGATTTATAATTGTGTGTGTAACCTGAAAAATATAATTTTCATCATGTTATACTTGTATACTGAGTTTAAAACGCGAGCACTTAAACAGAAGTGTAAACTACCCCGTATTATACTAGTTTATTGAAATTTAACACAATAAATTGTACATTACAGTCACACATTTTACAAATATATAAAATGTAGACTTTTGGAAATCATACAGTTTTACTATTTTTAAAAAGTGCACCTGTAAAAGCATGATTTATAACGGAATTGCATTAGGAACTTATGGTAAGTGTCATAACTTTTATATAGTTCCCTAAGATTAATAGTAAGGGCACATTATGAGAAAACTTAAACCATGGAATAAAAGATGGAATTAGCCTAAATTGGCCCAATGTTTCAGGAAAAGCCCACGATAAAAGGGTCCGGCTCCAATCCTGTAGATGGCCCATATGGGCCCAAAGCCTTCTCCTTCTATTGGTCAACGGCCCAGTTGCTCAGATTGACCAAGCCCACCCTCTAGTTGCTGATTTATATTGAAAATGCAGCATTCATACCAAAATGCAGCATTCATAGTTGCTTCTTTTTCTTTTCAAGGTAAGAATGCATTTTCTGAAAGTTTAGAACTGCCCAAACCAAATGCCAAAGATTGATCTCTGGCCACAGAGACGATGGACTATACAGAAGGCAATGTGCACTTTGCCACAGCAGAAAATTGCTCAACCGGGTCTCACCTGAAGTCCGGATAATGATATCCGGGTCAGGACCAACTGACAAGTCTAGATGCTTGTCAACATCAACCAAACTAATAACACATTTCTCTTCACAAGCGTTTCGAACAGCGCGGAGAATCTCGTTGGTGGAAGTGTAAGCAATGCAGACTGATAACACTGTTTTGGTGTTCTTAGAAGTAGACGACATAACTTTCTTTGCAGCCAAATTTACTGACTCGTTTAAGAAAGTTAAATCACCGGCAAAGTTAACCCTGATGCCATATTGGCTTACGATGCTGTCTTTTTCGAGTAAAGCTTCCATCTTCTCTTCTAAAAGTTCCATTAGAGATTGCACTTCTTCCGGGCTTCTTTTGAAATTGTCTATGCTAAAGGCGTATATGGTGACGTATTTGACACCTAACTCGTAGCAGTACCTAAGCATGGACATAAGAGCTCTAAATCCTAGCCTATGTCCTGTACCTTCTTTGATACTGTGCTTTTTGGCATATCTTCGGTTCCCGTCCATGATGAATGCTATATGATCCGGGACAGGTCCTGCAGATAGAACAGAGAACATACATTTTCGCATGGCGTCTCCTAACTTACTCGCTATCCAGTTTGCCCCATCACGGTTATCCTCCCCCATCTCTTGAGTGTTTGTACAATAAATTGGGTGGAATAAATACCTATAAAGAGTGAAACATAAACAAAGGAAGTCAATAACATCATTTGTTTGCATATGTTCTTTTAGTTCATATTGTAAAAGTAAAGGTCACATGCTCAGTAGGAGTCATTCTACAAGTTCAATGACGTATCAGAGTTGAAACTATTCTGAAGCTTCCGTGAAAGGAAGAAAAAACCTTGGCAATAATACCAAGGAGAATATCTTTAATCGCATAAACAACTGCCATTTCACACAAACAAAAGAGGTCACCAACATTATCTGTTTGCACTTGTTCTATCAGATCATACACAAAAACAAAGGTTCATGCCGAGGAGAAATTATTTCTACACAAACAATCACTTTTCAAAGGTGATACTGTTCTGAAGCCTTTATGAGGAAAAAAATAGTTGTAATAGATCCCAAACCAAGAAATTATCAAACGTTCAAACGTTATAAAGTTGTCACGTTTCGATCTAGTTTACAGCTATGTTTTGCAGGATGTTTTATTGGAAGACATGGAAGTGTAAAAAAGCAATGGACCTATAATCTTAAGCTCATACAATAGCAAAAGTTCCAATTTCAGGTTGTTGTCCGAACAAAAGTTCAGTAGGCTTCAAAGTTTGAAGCTATGCACCTTTAACTTCAAATTACAACTAATTACACCAAATCATCAAGGTAAAATCACAAAACATAAACGTTATTGCGAAAAAACACCTGTTTTTCTGTTGTTTTAAGGGGGCTATTATCTTTGATTTCACCTCAGTAAAGAAACCACAATTACAATACATAAACTTCACGCTTTTATAGCACCTATATTTTCTTTCATAAGCAGCAAAACAACATCAAATGATGGTGCTTCAACAAGAATATATTATAGAGATGAAGAATGATTTAGACAAGACCTATTCAATCAACAAAGAGAAAAAGAAAGATGACTTCCTACGTTACAAACACATGCAAGTCATCAACAAGAATATATTGAGAGACTAGTTTTTTTCTACCTATAAATTTATGAAACTAGGTCCTTGTTAATGGAATTACTTATGAAATAAGGTCTTTGTTTGTGGATTTAGTTTTGTCTCACTAGATTAACTATCGAAGGAGGCTCCTCCCAATCGTAATTTATCTTTCTCTTCTCTATTCCTAACTTTTCAATTCAATCAACAAATTAAACCTAATCAACTAAACTACTAATTTTCAATCAACAAATTTAACCTAATTCAATCAACTGAACAACTACTTCAATTCAATCAACAAATTTGACCTACATTAAGTAAACAACTGGAGGCAGGCAGTGGCGGGATCTCAGACTTACCCGAAAGTGGACACTGTGGCGTGTGGACTGGAGAGTCTGGATGCAATCAGTGGAGGCAGGCAGTGGCGGAGCCGCGACGGGGAAGTACCGTGGAGGCTGGAGCAGACTAGGACGGCCGGCCGGCCGGCGGAGGAGACTGGAGTCGTCGAGTCGAGGCACTGAGAGTCTGAGTCGGGTAGACAGTAGACTGGGTGATCAGCGGGGCGACGGCCGACAGGGACGGAGTGAGCGGCGGCCGGCGAGGCGAGTGAAAGTCTGAGTTTTCTGCAATTCTGCGGAGCGAGGCTGTGGTCGCGGGGCGAGTGAGCAACCACCGTCTTTCAATCTTGTTGAGGGGTTTTTTTTTGTCAAAACGACGTCGTTTCGAGGGGTTCCAACACTACGACGTCGTTTCATGGGGCACCACCCTTCACCCATTTTTATTTTTTTTGATAAATAGAAAGCGGTTAGAATTGACTATCTCCTATGGGTAGTCTATCCTAAAGCATCATTTCGGATAAGAACACGAAGTTTGGGATCATCAGAAAAATAGGGGTTGGTGGTCAAAATTCTCACGTGGGTCAATCGGTCAGCAACACGATTTATTTCCCTGAAAACATGTCGGATATGGACTTTCTCAAAGAAACTGAGATCCAATCTGGAGTCGGATAAAATCATATCGACCTCCCACGGGCAACTCCATAAGTCTTGGAGTGCCTTGATGACACAAAGATTGTCACCCTCGATTTCGATCTTTTTGATCTTTAGTTCGATGGCCTCTTGTAAGCCCGTTTTAAGGGCAAAGCCTTCAACTTTAATTACCGAGTTAAAGTTTTTTTTTTTTGCATCAAGACTAACAACATCACCGTTGTGATTCCGAACCACAAAAATAATGGATGTTATTCCCGAATCGAGTTTTGATCCATCAAAATTGAGTTTGTGGAAACCGTGTTTTGGTTTATCCCACTTAATATTGTGTTTTTTTCTAATGGTAGATGTAACACCCCAAGTTCTGGGAACTTGAAGCGCTATGGGCTAGGACCGCACAATGGGTCCCGACCCTCAGAGTAGCAACAACAAACGAATCTTACAACAAGGCACATACGAATGAAAATCAAAACTTAATATAAAACCAAAGGTTAAACAAAAGAAAACACAAAAGCTCCGCAACCGAGTTCAAAACAAAAGGTAAACAACAACAGAAACAAAAACCCGATCCCGTCTTATAATGTACGGGAACTCCGGCTGACCACACCATCCGGATCACTCAGCAGCATCCTGAACCTGCGGAACATCTACAAAGACGGTATAAACCGTTAGCTAACATTCTAGATATTAGCAAGAGCGTAATGGCACAAACAAACATAAGGTAAAGAAAACACATAGCATGCTCACACATCAATCGGTTATTATCTTTCATTAAGAATATCCATTACTAATTCAACTTCGTTTGTCACACGAGAATCTCCCAAAACTCGCCTCCGCTTCCGTCTACCAATAGGAATAGATCAGTATTATCCGTTACCTACGGGTCTGGGTTGCAAGAGCACATTCTAGTCTCCTGTAGAACTAGAAAAGTGGTCACCGCCCGGTTATAATACACTTGGGCCAGTTAAGATCATCAAAGGGTGAATCCTATTTCTAATTATCCGTTAGAAACATGATAAACAACACAAACAAGCCAATACAATCCAACTAATATGCGGAATGAAGTTAAGTAAGTCCAAGGGACTTACCTCACTCGAAGGTAACACAAAGGCTCAGCAACAACTCATAGAACACTCAAGAAATCTCAGTTTCCCTCAGGAAAGGAGCAAGGAAAGCCTGTACGAACAAGCAACACGGATCAGGAACGAAACGGTTGCTAGAAGTCTATAACTTCTAGTCTCAACGATCTCTAAGAGATCTCCACAAGCTAAGGGCTCGACCTTAGTCTTACAACAACTCAAGGCACAAGGAACAACCACAAGGAACTAAGAAAGGAACGAGGAAAGGAAGGAAGGAAGCAATTCACCAAAGACGGGAGCTACTGTAGAGAACCCGCAGGGGCGGCTGGACAGAGGCGCAGGGGCGGCAACACGCAGGGGCGGCCAGGCGCAGGGGCAGCTGCACGACAGAAGTGTTGTCGGGCTTCTCTTCGACAGAACTCACAACAAGGGCAACCAAAGCTCGAACTTTTGGTTCTAACTCGTCAAGACTCAACTCCAAAGAGCCTGAGAACAACAAAGGATCAACAACGGAACGCTCCACAAGAATCAAGGATCAAACTTGATTCTTGGGGAAGAAGAAAAGAGAAGAACGAAAGGAAAAAACCAAAACAGGAGGAGAAGCAAGGTGCAGCAGCACACGAACGTGAAGAAGAAATCAGAGAAGAAGACTTACACGTTCAGCAAGGACAAGGGCAAGGCTGCAGTGCTATAGGGTTGAAGAAGACGTAAGCAAGGAACGGGAAAAAGAGAAGAAAGAGATAATATATAGGGACGGCTGAAACGCTAGACGGAAAGGGCGTCTAGGGTTAGAAAGAAGACAAGGAAACCGGCCCATAGGATAGAATATAGGATATTCTATCTATGAAAGAAAGATAAAACGAACGAAAACAGATCGGGCGCGATCTGTCGTAAATCCGCAGGGGCGGATCATCTCGGCCGTGGGGCGGCCCTCTTCACCGTGGGGGCGGTGAAGGCGAAAAATCAGGATCTTACATCAGATCCCTCTAAAAAGAAGTTTCGTCTCGAAACTTACAAAAGCCGAACGGTCACAACAACACACAAAAACAGAACTGAGCTCATATATTCCCACTCGGGGCACTTAACACAAAACGTCACACAAAAGCGTTCACAACGCAACAAAGGAAAAACCAAATGACAGACTAAGCTAAAGGTGCAACAAGCTCAGCGTAATACTCCGGATAGTTCCTTTGGATACTATCCTCTGTCTCCCAAGTCGTCTCATCAGCTCCTCGCATCGACCACTGTATCTTCAACACCGGTATGTCCTTCGAACGCAAGCGTCTCGTACTACGCTCTAAGATAGCCACCGGGTGCTCTACGAACGTGTGATCTGGCTCGATCACTAGATCCTCATGACTAACGATGTGTCTCGGGTCTGGTATGTACTCCCGTAGCTGAGACACATGGAAGACTGGGTGAACACCCTCGAGTCTCGGTGGCAACACAAGTCTGTATACTGCCTCCCGAACTCGCTCAAGAATCTTGAACGGTCCAACATATCTGGGACTCAGTTTTCCCTTGACACCGAAACGTCTGACGCCTCGTGTCGGGGATACTCTTAACCAAACTTGAGCTCAAACTCTGAACTCCAGAGGTCTGTGCCTCTTATCTGCATAAGACATTTGTCGACTCTGTGCTGCTAACATCCGCTCTTGGATTACGGCTACTCGAGCCATGTCATCCTGAATCTGCTCAGGTGCTACTCCGTTAGCACTACTCGGCTCATCCCAACACAATTTAGGGAAGGTGATCTGGCCACACCTGTCCTCAGTCTAACACACAGGCTCGTAACATGTCCTCCAATGTCTGAATGGTCCGCTTAGACTGACTAGCGGTCTGAGGATGATAAGTAGTCGTGAACTGCAAACTCGTACCTAGGGCGGCATGAACCTGCTGCCAGAACCTCGAAGTGAACCATCCGTCTCTGTCAAATACAATAGTGCGAGGTACTCCATGAAGTCTCACTATCTGTCTAGTGAACTCCTCTGTTAATCGACTCACCGGCCATGTTTCCTTGATCGGAATGAAACGTGCGGTCTTCGTCAGTCGATCTACTATGAACCAGATAGCATCAAAACCACGACTCGGTCTCAAACCGGTCACAAAATCCATAGAGATGTCTTCCCATTTCCACTGAAGGACAGGAAATGGGTGTAGCTCACCTCCTGGTCTATGATGCTCAATCTTGACCAGCTGATAGATCGCACACTGAGCTACATATCTCGTCACATCTGGCTTCAGACCTCCCCACCAAAAAGAGCGTTTGATATCCTGATACATCTTACTCGCACCAGGGTGTATTGAGTAAGGTGAAGAGTGAGCCTCCTGAAGGATCCTCTGTCTCAACTCTCGATTTGACGGCACATAAACACGCTCTTGGCGTCTCAGAACTCTATCAGCACTATCTCCAAGGTGGACAACTAACTGTTGGAATCCGGGAAGTTGATATTCATCTCTAACCATGCCAAATCTCGCTGTAAATGTGGTTGAGCTGTCAGTCTAGCGATCGCCATCTCCCGTGGAGTCTTCCTACTAAGGGCATCTTCTACTACGTTAGCCTTTCTCGGGTGGTATAAGATCTCAAGATCAAAGTCCTTGATCAACTCTAACCATCTGCGCTGGCGGTTATTCAACTCCCGTTGAGTGAATATGTATTTTAGACTCTTATGGTCTGTAAAATCTGACACGTAGCTCCGTACAGATAATGTCTCCAAATCTTCAAAGCGTGAACCACAACAGCCAACTCAATGTCATGGGTAGGGTAATTCTCCTTGTACGTCTTCAGCTGTCGAGACGCATAAGCAATCACCTTACCCCTCTGCATCAGAACACATCCCAAGCCTATCTTGGATGCGTCGTTGTAAACTACAAAATCCTCAATGCCATCTGGCTGAGCTAGGATAGGAGTAGAGGTCAATCTCTTCTTCAGCTCCTCGAAGCTTTGCAGGCACGACTCAGACCATACGAACCTCGTAGACTTCCACATCAAGGAAATGAGCGGTCGGGTGATAACTGAAAAGCCCTCAACAAAACGCATGTAGTATCCTGCCAATCCTAAGAAGCTGCGAACCTCCTTGATGTTCTTAGGTGACGGCCAAGAAGCTATTGACTTAATTTTCACTGGATCTACCTTGATCCCTTCTGCTGAAACAATGTGACCAAGGAATGTTATCTCGGACATCCAAAACTCGCACTTAGAGAGCTTGGCATAAAGCTCTCTTTCTTGTAAGACCTGAAGAACGATCCTCAAATATCCTGCATGCTCCTCTCTACTACGGGAGTAAACTAGAATGTCTTCGATGAAGACAACTACAAACTGGTCTAGAAAGTCGATGAGGATGTTGTTCATCAACTCTATGAAGATTGCGGGCACATTCGTGAGCCCCAATGGCATCACTACAAACTCGTAGTTTTCATATCTGGTCCGAAATGTCGTCTTGGTTACGTCCTGTTCTCTCACCCTCAGCTGGTGATATCCAGATCTCAGATCGATCTTCGAAAACACTGAAGCTCCATGCAGCTGATCCAAAAGATCATCGATACGGGGCAATGGGTACTTGTTCTTGATCGTCACCTTGTTCAACTCTCGGTAGTCGATACATAACTTCATTGACCCATCTTTCTTCCTGACGAAGAGAACCGGTGCACCCCAAGGAGATACACTTGGGCGGATGAAGCCCTTCTCTGCTAACTCCTCGAGCTGCTTCTTCAACTCAAGCATCTCGATAGGCGTCATACGATAAGGAGCCTTAGAGATCGGTCTCATACCGGTCTCTAGATCAATGCTAAAGTCTACACTCCTCTATGGAGGTAACCCTGATGGCTCTCCAAAGACGTTAACAAACTCGCAAGCTACCGGAATCTCCTCCAAAGTTGGACTAGTACTATCCTTCATGGCATAGCACCAAAATGCCTCGCAACCCTGACTGATAAGTCTCGCAGCTCGTACTGCACTGATGACTCTACCAGTCTTCCCGAGATCCCATCCTCGGAAAATCTCAACATGGCCTGCATTTGTAGTCACTGTCCTCTTGCTGATGTCCAGAACTGCTCGATGTCGGTCCATCCAATCCATGCCTAGAATAACTTCTTCATGTACTAAGTACATGACGAAGAAGTCAGTTGGCCAATCGCAACCTCCCAATCTGATAGGGCAATCGCGAATCTCTCGTGTAGCTCGAATCTTACCCCCATCGGGTAATCCTATAAAGAAGGGTTCACCTTCTACAGTAACTAAGGCCAATCTATCTACGCAAGCATCAAATATAAAAGAATGCGTAGTAACGGTATCAAAAAGAACTCTGACAGGAAAACCATTAATATGAATGGTACCTATAGCTGTTGGCGTTGTCGGCTCTACAACACTCCTCAACTCATAAACTCTGGTTGATGCATCTCCGGTGTCTGCAGATTCACCAACATGTCCTCTATCTCTCCCCTGTCCCGGAGTGGAACCCTGAGGAGCGGTAGAACCAGAAACTCTCTGTTGTTGCTGCTGGTACTGAGATCTCTGTCCTCCTCCATCAACACTGGCAGCTGAAGAACCCTGCTGAGAAAGCGCCTTACCCTGACGGCAAAACGCAGCTCGGTGTCTAGGCTTGCCACAAGAAAAGCAAGTCACTGCTGGCTTCTTGCAGTCAGCTCGGATGTGTCCAACTACTCCGCAGTTGTGACACTGCCGTCCTTTGTCAAAACTTTGCTGCAAACTATAACGTCCAGGCGTTTGACTACGCCCAAAACCAGCTGCTCCAGCACTGGCTGATCCAGTCTTCTGTCTCTTCTCAGGACCTCTTGTTTGAGAAGCTCTCCTCTGACCTGGTCGGTCTCTCTCATAGGCAGAAGCTCTATCCTGATAGTCCGTCAAAGAATCACAACGGAAAACCAGCAAGATAAGAGCGTGTCGACTCCCTAAGCCTCCGAGAGAAAAGATCAACATGGTGATCCTCAGGTGGTGCAAACGGACCCAGCAACGACAACTCATCTTGGAACTTGTTGATAATCTCAGCAATAGGTAAATCCTGAAAACGGTCCCTCCTCATAGCTGCAGGGCAGTAGCGATCTCTGATCACCGTCTTCATCTGCTCATAACTAGTGACCTTACTACGAACGGTCCTCCACCAAGAATGAGTTTGATCCTTCAGCAGTGTCTATGCTATGTTGACTCGGCGTCCCTCTAGGCAACTGATAGCTTCCATAGTAATATCCAGCTATCCTATCCACTGCTTCACCTCCAATCCATTCTTTCCCAAGAAAGTGGGAACCTTCAGTTGATCGAAGCTTCAACCAATTGTCGGGCTTTGGCTCTTGTGCCTCAGCCGGCGCTCTAACAGTCTCAACAACTCTAGCAGGCGGGGCAACAACCTGGGAAACTCTCTGCGAAACCTCAGCTGACCTCGCAGGAACTGGTGGCACTGGTGCTGGTGCTCCAATCTTGTTAGCCTCCTCAACTCTCTGCATATAGTTGCGATATGCAAAAGCTCCGATAGACACTCGTGCGGACTCCGTTGATGGCGCTCTCTGTGCTCCAAACCTAGCAGCGGTCCCGTTCCCAGCCTCACGAACAACACTCTCAGCGACTTCTTCAACGAACGCCTCAGCGATAGGCGGATCAGCAACTGGGTCTTGGCCCCGACCTCTAGCTAGTGGAGGTCTTCCTGCACGTCCTCGTTCACAGGCGGCAGGTGGAAGTGGTGGTCGACCCCCTCCTCGCCCCATAGCAAATGTAGCTCTAGTACGCGACATTTGTTATAAGGATAGATATACAAGAAACTATATATAAGGCCATGCTACAACTAGAGCAAAACCAGAAAAGCACACATAAAGGCCAACACAAAAGAAACTACACTATTAAGATCCGCGGAGGTAGTGGTGGTCGCCCGTACATCATTCCAAACCGACAAGTTAAAATCAAAACCCCCTTTTGAAAATGTTAGACCCCTTGCGGGTTCTATTTATATATCCATCCGACCTTTAGAAGATTTCGAGTGCCATTGTTGCCAACCTAGACCTCTGATACCATATTGTAACACCCCAAGTTCTGGGAACTTGAAGCGCTATGGGCTAGGACCGCACAATGGGTCCCGGCCCTCAGAGTAGCAACAACAAACGGGTCTTACAACAAGGCACAAACGAATGAAAACCAAAACTTAATATAAAACCAAAGGTTTAAACAAAAGAAAACACAAAAGCTCCGCAGCCGAGTTCAAAACAAAAGGGAAACAACAAAAGAAACAAAAACCCGATCTCGTCCTATAATGTACGGGAACCCCGACTCACCACACCATCCAGATCACTCAGCAGCATCCTGAACCTGCGGAACATCTACAACAACGGTATAAACTGTTAGCTAACATTCTAGATATTAGCAAGAGCGTAAAGGCACAAACACACATAAGGTAAAGAAAACACATAGCATGCTCACACATCAACCGGTTATTATCTTTCATTAAGGTTATCCATTACTAATTCAACTTCTTTTGTCACACGAGAATCTCCCGAAACTCGCCGCTGCTTCTGTCTACCAATAGGAATAGATCAGTACTATTCGTTACCTATGGGCCTGGGTTGCAAGAGCACATTCTAGTCTCCTGTAGAACTAGACAAGTGGTCACCGCCCGGTTATAATACACTTGGGTCAGTTAAGATCATCAAAGGGTGAATTCTATTTCCAATTATCCGTTATAAACATGATAAACAACACAAACAAGCCAATACAATCCAACTAATACGCGGAATAAAGCTAAGTAAGTCCAAGAGACTTACCTCACTCGAAGGTAACATAAAGTCTCAACAACAACTCAGAGAACACTCGAGAAATCTCAGTTTATGTTCGCTCCAAACGGTGTGTGCAAGCTTTAAATTTATATCCCAAGAAGTATGCTTAAAACAAGGATGCGAACCCGTAGTGTACAAATCAATTATAGTAAAAACAAGAATTCCGGGGTGTCGATCTCAGGGACTTAGGTGAAACAAAGCAAGTATAGGTTGTCAATACAACTAATAACCACAAAAGCAATTAAAGCAATCAAAGAGATGATAATAAGGTCAATTAAAGGGAATATGCAAATTCTAGGGATTAAAGCATCTAGTTGTGGTTCCAACTCAAGATCTCAAGATAAGCGGACAAAGCTGAGATTTTGCAAAGGGAAGGTGTTTCTAAAGTGGAATAGATCACCGAGTAAGTCTCACTACTCACTAACTCCAAACCAAAAGCTCCTATTACCGGGTAAGTCTCAAGGTACTAAGGAAAGGAATTATAATCTCAAACCAACACACCAACTAAGGGAATAGAATCAACCTTTACCGGGTAAGTCTCAGGCTAACTCATAAAGATGGAATGAAGGCACACTCAAACCCTAATAAAGGATAAACCTTTATTACCTACACTCATGATCTTAGGTAAACAAACTAAGGAATTACCGGATAAGTCTCATCCTAGGCTTGCATTGACCCAGAAAAGGTGTAATAAGAATAGGATTTGGCAAACTCTAACACTTAACTCTCAGTTTCGGATCAGAAAAGGTCACCTCGGATGTAATAACCAAAAATAATTAAATAAATAAATAAATAAAAATAAAAATTTAAACTCCGTTTAAACACAGGATCAAATCGGTTTCAATCCGCCAACCTTATTTGCTTTAAATAAAAGAATACGATATTAAATTCTATCATTTTATGTGACTTTGATTCACATAAAATGATAACTTATAATCCCGTAAATAATCACGTACTTTTAACGGTTCCGGACGATTAACGAATATTCTTTCCGCCTTTGGTTTTATTTGATGAGCGGGCCATTGGACCCGGCCCAAAGACAATTACAGCCAACCCATTCTCAGCTCATTCTTTTTATTTTTGGGGAGCAGGCCAAATACTTGGCCCATTCAATTCCTATCGGCCCACGTACAAAAGAAAACCTCACTAATTACAATTAACCTAATCCTAAACCTAATTAATTCTAAACCTAGCTGCTACATGAGAAGACATCCCGTTCCTCCTTCGTTTATCGCCTTACCTCACGACCCTGGAGAAGACGAAGCCCCGCCGCATGTCTGGCCAACCAACCACCACCACTGCCGCCGGAGACGTCGCTAAGATCGTTACTTCAACCCCACCGAGAGCCAGGGAACCTTACCTCCGGTTTCTACAGCCCACGAACAACCGGAACGCACTTCTGCTCGCGAGTTGGACCTTCGTCTCGGCGCCAGCAACTGCACAGACCGGCAGAAGAACAATCACTCGGCCTCCTGTATACATACCTCCGGTAAGTCCGATTGATTGCCCTCTTCTCTGTTCGTCTTAACCTGCTGCACGTATCTAACCAACCGGCTACAGTGTGACGCTCCTTCTCGCGACCCAAGTAGAACCGCATCGACCATTACCGCGCGCCGACATTTTCGAGTTGTCATCGCCGGAGGTGAGCGTCTTTGTCTTCTTCGTCTATTATCCTCATACATATTCGATCGGGATATGACTGTTGATCCTACTGCTGGCTGGTACTACACAGGCTCTACTTCGATCGACTTCGGCCTCAGTTCGTCCCTGTGAAGGCGTGACGAGAGTACTAGACGGGTGAGGGCTCCTCCTGTTGTGCAGTTTACGTACTTATATATATGTAGGGGTATAAGAAGGAATATATATATATATATATATATATATATATAAGTATAGATATAAGTATATGTATATGTGGAAGGATTATCTTTTACAGAGATGGTGTAAGTGAAGGCCAATTTGCACAAGTTCTGTCACATGAGATGGATGTAATCAGAAAGGCTCAACGTGGAAGGTTTAAATAAATAAATATATATGTAGTGGTGAAGTATACACATACACGTATATATAGATGCACGAGATGGGATATATATATATATATATATATATATATATATATATATATATATATTCATATATATATATATATTCATATATATATATATGAATAAGTGCATGGTATATACCTAAATATATGTATAGAGGAGTAAGGGTAGGATATATATATATAAGTATACATATATGTTAAGAGTAGAGTAGTAATCGGGAAGGGAGTGATGTTCTCTTTGACGAGTTTGTTTGGGATATAACCTTATAACCTCTAGTAATTATCCTCAAAAAAAAAAATTTATGGGAATAAGTTCTAAAAGAAAATATGAGTTTAAGCTCTAAAAGTAGAGTTGGAAATTATGAAACTATGTAAAAATAAATGAGTTAAGGAGAAAGGTTAAAAACATGTTGTAGTAGCATAATTAGTGACCGGAGAGGAGGAATGTTACCCTTCTTAGGGTTGTCTCGAGTTTGACTTTATAACCATAAATAGCTATCTGAGAGACATAATTTTGGAAAATAAGATAAGGAAAGAATTAGTAGAAGTCGAGAATAAACTTCGAGAAATTTCGATATCAAGGGTAAAATGGTCTTTTACCATAAGAGAGCTTTTTCCGTAATTCCTTCGCATGAGGTTGGACATCGAGATGTGATTTTGATACACATGTCTTATTTGACAGGCGTTTGAGTTACCACGAGTACGGACTATTTGAGGAGTGTTAGAGTGTTTTGACTCAGGTAAGTCCTTGCGACTTACTTAGCCAGTTTCTGGATATTAGTTGAGTGATAGTGGTTGTGTGTGTTATTTGCGTGTTTAATAATAATAACTTGCTAGGACGACTGTTATTATTACGTTTAAGGCCCAAGTGTATGTATAACGGGCCGTGACATCACTGCCCAGCTCTGACAGGAGACTGGGAGGTTCTCTATACCCAGACCATGCAGGTACAAGGTGAGATGCATCGGATCCATTCCTGATGGTTACACGGGGGCGGAGGCGAGGTTTGGGAATCCCTCGTGTCACAAAATAAGTATCATTAGCGTGAAAGAGGACTTAACTCAAGATAATAAAACGGACTTGTTTGAAAGCATGATGGGTGTTTATTTTTTTTTATGTGTGTGTTTGTGCTGCTATTATTCTGCTAATATTTAGATAACTAGCTAACGGTTCTCTTGTTGTTGTTTTTAGATTTTACCGCAGGTTAGATCAGCAGCTGAGTGATCCGGAAGTAGTGGTCAGCCGGGTCTCCGTACTCCTTAGAGTGGGGGTTGGGAGTTGTGTTTGTCTTTTCTTTCGTTTGGTTGAGACAATTGTTCTTTTCTTTTGTTTAAGTACTTTAGGCTGCTAGACAGTGTTGCATTTATTATCCTAAAAATACTATTTTTATGAATTTCGGTTTCTTTATTTGTGTCTTGTTGCAAGATCCTAGTAATGTTGTTGTCAAACTGAGGTCGGGACCCATTGTGAGGTCCTAACCAGTAATGTCTCGAATTCTGAGAATTCGGGGTGTTACAACATGGTATCAGAGCTCTAGGTTGGCAACAATGACACTTGAAATCTTTTGAAAGACCGAATAACTACTTAAGCAGAACCCGAAAAGGGATCTGAGTTTTAAAAAGGACTTTTGGTTTTCAAATGCATGCATAGTCTGGTTGGGGATAGAAAAGTACGGCTGACCACCACTACTACCGTGGATCTCAGTACGCTTAGTATGGACTTTAGGTTTTACTTTAGTTGGACTTATTAGGTTGATTATAAAGATATGAAGTATAAATAAATATATGCCGAATATTAGTAGAAATTGTAGTTATGTTATGTCCTTAACGGAGATAACATAATGAGTTTCTCACCCCTTTGACACATCTAAGTAGATTTTGAAGGGTGTCAACGTGAGGATTAGTATGCACATCTTATGTGCATTAAGGTAGACGAACGGCGGACAACTCCTTCGTACTTGCTGAGAGACGTCAAGACGGAAAAGTAAAGACTAAAAGACAACACCAACTACAATGACAAGAAGGGAATTTCGAGTCAACTCAATAGGACCAAATGAAGAAAATACATGAGAGTAGTTCCGGAAAGGTGTTTGATGACCGACAAATATACAAATTGGAAGAGACGGCGTATAGGTTCTTTCAAGTGTGGTGTAAAACAACGCTACAAACAAAGCGGATATCTCCAAAAACACACATGGGCATGAAAGTCAAGGTGAAATATAGTAGCGATCCAGACAAGAGGCATTGAATCTAAGCTTACTAGCGGATCAGAAGGTGAAAGTTTGAGGCTAGAAGCAGAACGGAAGATGATCACTCTCGACAAGCTACTTTTGCCACCACAATTAAGATGGGAAACCAAGACAATCATAAGCGTAGGAGTCAAGAGGAGATACACTGTCCATCCCGATACGAAGAATCAAAGAGCCGCAAAAGGAAATCTTACAGGTTGATAGAAAGGGGGGCAGATTTCACCAACATGGAAGTGTGTGATCTCCTAGAACACACAAGAATTTCAACAAGGATCGGGATACAACAAGGACCGGATTTCTATAAAGGTGGAAGTACAAGCAGCACCCCAAGGGAGGAAACTCACGAAGGGATTCAAGTTAATAACACTAGCGGGTCATAACAGAGAACAACAAGTGAACAATAACTTGGGTAAAAAGAATCATGGAGAAATGCCTACAAGTTATAGTAGAAAAATTGATAAGTCCATTGACAGGAGACGAAGATACAACTAGACTCGTAAGAGGATAGTACTCTTATAGGAGTGTAATTTGTAGAAGGAGCTAAATGAGTATAAATGGAAGAGATATATTTTCACCATGTATATCAAACCTCAAAAGAGATAGAAGAAAAGTAAGTCTTCGATCTTATAGAAGGTCAACTACAGACTAATTGGTAACAATAGAGAGTTTACACGTGCTAGCTAACTAGTGATGGTTGATTGACAGATAAGAAGAATAACCACAAGGTTATAAAGGAAATTTACCGACATGTGGTGAATTTCTTCCAAGGATCAACGACGAAAATGGTGAAGTTAAATCAATACCAGTACTAGTAGCCTTGATGGTAACGTTAAATGAGTCCATTCTGATAACTTTAATAAAGGAATTTAAGAGCAGCTCTTGGCGGTCGGTAATGACCCTTGATGATAGTAATGGTGAAAAAGGGAATTGTTGGGAATAGTTATTTACTACTGACTACGAAAGATACATATCAGAGTTAGAATGAAGGGATCCTTGGAAGAAGAACTAGAAGACTAAGAGGAAGTAGATGATTGAAAACATGTCCTATGTCTTAGCATCCCACACCAGTAAGACTGATGGTGCTCCTTCGAGAAAAAGTAGGCTCAGACTGTCTAGATTGACAGGGAAAACCCTTGTGATTTAAGATGTGACACAGAATAATTGGAAATTCCGAGGCGGTACAAACATAAGGAGTATGATGTAAAGCCTTGGTGAAATGTGTGGTCGAGTTGTGAGGTGATTGCAGATAGAATCTACAGGTCGACTAAAACAGACATGAGAAGGAGTAAAAGTGAAAGACTAAAGGTTGTTATATGGATCCGGTATCATCACCAATAAGATGGTTACCGAAAGGACTAAAGACTGTTATTTAAGGAGAAATAGAGGTACTCCATGGAAAAATTTAGCTGGACTGATGACCTAAGAGTTGATGAAAGTAATAAGACCAACCAACGCGGTTGTAAAGTGTGTACGAGAAAACTCAAAGGGATTTAACTATCTTACGGGGTGTAAATATCAAAGAAGGTAAAGTGACATGAGTATAAGGAAGACATAATAAATGCGATGCGAGAAATTTGATTGGTGGGAAAATCATATGCACCTAATGTGTTGTATACAAATGGTACCATTGGATGTTTAATAACAATCATACCAACGGACTGATGACACTATGATGGATTTAGTGTAAACCAAGTGTATAACTTATCGAGTGAGACGGAAAGTCAGGTATCAAAATTGCGGGTTATGATAAATTTTAAATAAAGTTTTGGGATGAGGATGTCCTTAGGAAATCTATGCAAGAGTACAAAGCAACTGAAGTTCCAACACAGAATGGGTAGTAATGATCAACAGACAGTTAGAGACCGATGTAGAGAAGAAAAATGTATAAGACGAGTCACCTAGTAGAAGAGTTCACAAGACAAGCTTGTAAGGCCAAAAGAGATAAATGTCGACCCAGATATGAGGGTCTAAGGTGCATGGAAGGTATACTTACAATGGAGTGTAGATGCAGAATGTAGAGTTTACAAGTGTGGAGAAGTTTTTAACCTCCTCAAAAATATAGGAATTTGAAAGAAATCGCAATTTCGGTATCAAAGAGTTGAAGCCCTGTAGCGGAAACCATGGAGTATCATGAAGGCAATGTGGCCGGTAACACCAGCGAAGGAATGTATATATGAGAACGGCCTTGGTGGACTCAAAAGTCCAAGGTAACCCCAATTATCACGGGACCTAAGTCATCAACACCGACGGTTCATGCAAGGGGAACTGCAAGGGGATGATAACTAAAATCATCAAAACTACAAAGACACTTACCAGCTATCGTTGAAGACTTGGAATGACTATTTAGGTCAAGATGAATGACCCAGTTGAGCTCGAGAAGTAGAGTTAGCCTAAGAAAACAGAAGTGTGGAATAGAAAACGAATTAGTGGAGCATGAAAGGATTAATCGAGCAAATGATGCTCACCAACAATTTAACGCCAGTATAGGTATGAAAAGAGCAGGTCCGGAATATTGAGATAAGTCAATGATAGAGTGACTGACATCAATTGAGGACATATAAGTGTTGATTGGTATTGACGAGCAGGTACCGTTAAGAAGAGATTTTTATGACTGCGAATTTAAGAGATAACTTTACCGATGACTTGGAGGAATCCCCAAGTAGGCAACGACAACTTTCTGGGGTGATCTAAAGACATAGAGAGAATCGGTTAGAGGTTGCGTACTAGTTGGTTAAGAACAGTCTACGGGTGAGTAAGAGAGTAAGGATCTGTTTGAGGAGGATCTTGATAGTAGTAGAAGAAAAGCATAGGCGGGAGTTGGGTAAATCATGTTGACCCTTAGAAAGACGCCATTGTGACTAATGAGAGTTACACCAAAAGCATGGTAGGCCCATAAACTACAGATGAAGGAAATCAATGTTAGGTTAACTCTGATTTCAAGTTAAAGAATTAGAGATCTATATGAAAAGGCCCACTTGGGTGTGGGTGTTGTTTTGAGTTATATGAATTTGAAAGCTTGATAAGAAGTAGGTGAAAACCCATTAATTAAGGAACGATCCGATTAGGGCACATTGAGGAAACCGGGTCAAGCAGTTTGTATTACAAAGAGCATAAGACACTTAGTAAAGTGCCGACAGATGTTTAAGATCATTAATTCAGAATCGATAGTCGGGAACTTTCGAAAGGAAAAAGCAAGTGGGCCCAATGGAAGGAAAAGTTTGGTAGAGTCATCAAAAGAGCTGAAAGTAAGTCTAGAAAACCAAACCGTTGAGAGAGTACCTACCAAACCCGAGATACATCCTTAGTCATGAGGATCTGATAGTAGAGCCGACCATACATTTGTGGAGTACCCAGTAGTTGTCCTGGAGCGCAGTACTAGACGTCTGCGGTCCAAGGAGATACCAATGTTGAAGATCCCGTGGTCAAGACGAGGAGCTGATGAGACCACTTGGGAGACAGAAGAGAGTATTAGACATAATTATCCCGAGTTCTGCGGGTTTAGATGTTACTTTTGTATTGACGAGTTAGTACTCGGTTATTGTGTTGTTTGACCATTCATGTTTTTATATTGGATTGAGTGATTACGTTTTTATGATGTGTGTCTGAGTGTGATGATTGAGTAGTTGCATGGTAGAAAACGGAAATTTTTATGAAACTAAGTTTTACAGAGAAGTCGAATGAATAGTTACATTATTCTAAGTTTCGGGACGAAACTTATTTTAAGGGGGCACTGATGTAATAACCAAAAATAATTAAATAAATAAATAAATAAAAATAAAAATTTAAACTCCGTTTAAACACAGGATCAAATCGGTTTCAATCCGCCAACCTTATTTGCTTTAAATAAAAGAATACGATATTAAATTCTATCATTTTATGTGACTTTGATTCACATAAAATGATAACTTATAATCCCGTAAATAATCACGTACTTTTAACGGTTCCGGACGATTAACGAATATTCTTTCCGCCTTTGGTTTTATTTGATGAGCGGGCCATTGGACCCGGCCCAAAGACAATTACAGCCAACCCATTCTCAGCTCATTCTTTTTATTTTTGGGGAGCAGGCCAAATACTTGGCCCATTCAATTCCTATCGGCCCACGTACAAAAGAAAACCTCACTAATTACAATTAACCTAATCCTAAACCTAATTAATTCTAAACCTAGCTGCTACATGAGAAGACATCCCGTTCCTCCTTCGTTTATCGCCTTACCTCACGACCCTGGAGAAGACGAAGCCCCGCCGCATGTCTGGCCAACCAACCACCACCACTGCCGCCGGAGACGTCGCTAAGATCGTTACTTCAACCCCACCGAGAGCCAGGGAACCTTACCTCCGGTTTCTACAGCCCACGAACAACCGGAACGCACTTCTGCTCGCGAGTTGGACCTTCGTCTCGGCGCCAGCAACTGCACAGACCGGCAGAAGAACAATCACTCGGCCTCCTGTATACATACCTCCGGTAAGTCCGATTGATTGCCCTCTTCTCTGTTCGTCTTAACCTGCTGCACGTATCTAACCAACCGGCTACAGTGTGACGCTCCTTCTCGCGACCCAAGTAGAACCGCATCGACCATTACCGCGCGCCGACATTTTCGAGTTGTCATCGCCGGAGGTGAGCGTCTTTGTCTTCTTCGTCTATTATCCTCATACATATTCGATCGGGATATGACTGTTGATCCTACTGCTGGCTGGTACTACACATGCTCTACTTCGATCGACTTCGGCCTCAGTTCGTCCCTGTGAAGGCGTGACGAGAGTACTAGACGGGTGAGGGCTCCTCCTGTTGTGCAGTTTACGTACTTATATATATGTAGGGGTATAAGAAGGAATATATATATATATATATATATATATATATATAAGTATAGATATAAGTATATGTATATGTGGAAGGATTATCTTTTACAGAGATGGTGTAAGTGAAGGCCAATTTGCACAAGTTCTGTCACATGAGATGGATGCAATCAGAAAGGCTCAACGTGGAAGGTTTAAATAAATAAATATATATGTAGTGGTGAAGTATACACATACACGTATATATAGATGCACGAGATGGGATATATATATATATATATATATATATTCATATATATATATATATATTCATATATATATATATGAATAAGTGCATGGTATATACCTAAATATATGTATAGAGGAGTAAGGGTAGGATATATATATATAAGTATACATATATGTTAAGAGTAGAGTAGTAATCGGGAAGGGAGTGATGTTCTCTTTGACGAGTTTGTTTGGGATATAACCTTATAACCTCTAGTAATTATCCTCAAAAAAAAAAAGTTTATGGGAATAAGTTCTAAAAGAAAATATGAGTTTAAGCTCTAAAAGTAGAGTTGGAAATTATGAAACTATGTAAAAATAAATGAGTTAAGGAGAAAGGTTAAAAACATGTTGTAGTAGCATAATTAGTGACCGGAGAGGAGGAATGTTACCCTTCTTAGGGTTGTCTCGAGTTTGACTTTATAACCATAAATAGCTATCTGAGAGACATAATTTTGGAAAATAAGATAAGGAAAGAATTAGTAGAAGTCGAGAATAAACTTCGAGAAATTTCGATATCAAGGGTAAAATGGTCTTTTACCATAAGAGAGCTTTTTCCGTAATTCCTTCGCATGAGGTTGGACATCGAGATGTGATTTTGATACACATGTCTTATTTGACAGGCGTTTGAGTTACCACGAGTACGGACTATTTGAGGAGTGTTAGAGTGTTTTGACTCAGGTAAGTCCTTGCGACTTACTTAGCCAGTTTCTGGATATTAGTTGAGTGATAGTGGTTGTGTGTGTTATTTGCATGTTTAATAATAATAACTTGCTAGGACGACTGTTATTATTACGTTTAAGGCCCAAGTGTATGTATAACGGGCCGTGACATCACTGCCCAGCTCTGACAGGAGACTGGGAGGTTCTCTATACCCAGACCATGCAGGTACAAGGTGAGATGCATCGGATCCATTCCTGATGGTTACACGGGGGCGGAGGCGAGGTTTGGGAATCCCTCGTGTCACAAAATAAGTATCATTAGCGTGAAAGAGGACTTAACTCAAGATAATAAAACGGACTTGTTTGAAAGCATGATGGGTGTTTATTTTTTTTTATGTGTGTGTTTGTGCTGCTATTATTCTGCTAATATTTAGATAACTAGCTAACGGTTCTCTTGTTGTTGTTTTTAGATTTTACCGCAGGTTAGATCAGCAGCTGAGTGATCCGGAAGTAGTGGTCAGCCGGGTCTCCGTACTCCTTAGAGTGGGGGTTGGGAGTTGTGTTTGTCTTTTCTTTCGTTTGGTTGAGACAATTGTTCTTTTCTTTTGTTTAAGTACTTTAGGCTGCTAGACAGTGTTGCATTTATTATCCTAAAAATACTATTTTTATGAATTTCGGTTTCTTTATTTGTGTCTTGTTGCAAGATCCTAGTAATGTTGTTGTCAAACTGAGGTCGGGACCCATTGTGAGGTCCTAACCAGTAATGTCTCGAATTCTGAGAATTCGGGGTGTTACAACCTCGGTCAGTCAAGTTTCACCCCGGCCCAGATGTTCATCGACTGAACGAGCTGTTCTAGGGTTAAGGATAAAGACTCGAGCTTTCAGGGTCCTACTGGGATTAAGATTATTCTATCATCGTCTTTCCCACAACTTTCAGCCAATCACCCTAGATTCGCACAAAGGAATTAGCCACTCATCATCTTGAAAGCAATAATCAAATATATGAAAAGGGAATGAATATTTGAACAAAAAGGCCTTAAGAACAAGGCTTCAATAACTGAATCAAATATCAAACAAATTAGCGTTCCTTGGATCACAAATCCAACAAGACAATCAAACAAAAGGGAATCTAAGAAAGTTTTACAAATTCCCTCAAAATCTATATCCGAACTATCAATCCTTATTTGATTGAATCTTCAATATTCCTTCCTTCCTTCAAAGCTTCCAGAAAATTCTCTCTTTGCTGATTATTTTCAGCCTCCAAGCATTCTTGAACTTGTGGAAAATCCAATCCTTTATATAGGAGAGTTATCTTCCAAAGATAATAATATCTTAAAAAGATAATATCCTAATAAAATATATCTTATCTCTAAAATAGATCTCCCAAATATATGATCATCCTTCCAGAAATCCAGCCCAAAAATATAAGATCTTTCCTTCCAAAAATAAAAGATCTCATCCAATAAAATATATCTCGCCGGCGCCAGGGTGTTCGCCTCGGTCGGGGCGCTCCTCTAGATCACCTCGGTCGAGGTGGTACTGTAGCTGACCGAGGTGAATCTCAGCTGAATGTGAAATCTCTTAAATCTGGTCCAAAGTAAATCTTCTTTGTTAATTCCTTGCTTCCTGAGTTCTCTTTTAAGCTCCTGAATGTAGCTCCTATGACTCCTTTGCTCCTTAGCTCCATTTCGATCCAAAATGTGCCATTTTACCTATGATTACATCAAAACTTGGTGTAGACCTTGATTCCCGTAAAGGTAGATGAAACAACAATATAATCACATAATATACATCCAAACATAGAGATTATTGAAGATAAAACGTCTAAACAAGTCCCAAAATATAGACTATAATACATGCTATCAATTTCCCTCAGGAAAGAAGCAAGGAAAGCCTATACGAACAATCAACACGGATCAGGAACGAAACGGTTGCTAGAAGTCTATAACTTCTAGTCTCAACGATCTCTAAGAGATCTCCACAAGCTAAGGGCTCGACCTTAGTCTTACAGCAACTCAAGGAACAACCACAAGGAACCAAGAAAGGAACGAGGAAAGGAAGGAAGGAAGCAACTTACCAAAGACGGGAGCTACTACAGAGAAACCGCAGGGGTGGCTGGACAGAGGCGCATGGGCGGCAACATGTAGGGGCGGCCAGGTGCAGGCGCAGGGGCGGCTGCACGACAAAAGCGTTGTTGGGCTTCTCTTCGACAGAACTCACAACAAGGGCAACCAAAGCTCGAACTTTTGGTTCCAACTCGTCAAGACTCAACTCCAAAGAGCCTGAGAACAACAAAGGATCAACAACGGAATGCTCCACAAGAATCAAGGATCAAACTTGATTCTTGGGGAAGAAGAAAAGAGAAGAACGAAAGGAAGAAACCAAAACAAGAGGAGAAGCAAGGTGCAGCAGCACACGAACGTGAAGAAGAACTCAGAGAAGAAGACTTACACGTTCAGCAAGGATAAGGGCAAGGCTGCAGCGCTATAAGGTTGAAGAAGACGTAAGCAAGGAACGAGAAAAAGAGAAGAAAGAGAGAATATACAGGGACGGCTGAAACGCTAGACGGAAAGGGCGTCTAGGGTTAGAAAGAAGACAAGGAAACAGGCCCATAAGATAGAATATCGGATATTCTATCTATGGAAGAAAGATAAAACGAACGAAAACAGATCGGACGCGATCTGTCGTAAATCCGCAGGGGCGGATCATCTCGGCCGCGTGGGCGGCTGTCCGCGGAGGCAGCCCTCTTCACCGCGGGGGCAGTGAAGGCGAAAAACCAGGATCTTACAGCAGAGATAATGTCCTTTTTTGGTGGCTTTATATCATAATCGTCTTCATTAATGTATCTTGAATTTCATTTTTTGGTGTAATTGTTTCCTTTATTTTAATCATAATATCTGGATTGATGATGTTTTGTAGCTCGTTATCAATTTTGGAGATATCACATTGTCTCGGGTCGTTTATAAAGTAACTAACTTTGATATTTGGGTCAATTTGATCCGTGTTCCGGGTCATTTTTATAAGTGATGTTGGTGTTATTCAATTATCATGCCAGAAGTTGATGGATTTACCATTTCCGACCTGTCAAATAATACCATTTTTGAATTCAGATTTAAGTTTCATAAGGTTGTTCCATTGCCAAGATGTTTTTTCATTTCTTTTGGTAATGTAGAATATTCTGATTTTTTTAAGTATTTTTTTGATAGCATGTATTATTGTCTGTATTTTGGGGCTAGTTTAGACGTTTTATCTTCAATAATCTGCATGTATGGATGTATATTCTGCGATTATATTGTTGTTTCATCTACCTTTGCGGGAATTGAGGTCTACACCTAGTTTCGTTGTAATTGTTGGTAAAATGGCACGTTTTGCATCAAAATGGAGCTAAGAGAGCTAAGGAGTCATTGGAGCTACATTCTAGAGCTTAAGAAAGATCTCAGGAAGCATAGAAATGATTAAGAAGATTTAATTTGGGCCAGATTCGAGAGATTTCACATTCAGTTGAGATTCACCTCGGTCAGCTACAGTACCACCTCGACCGAGGTGATCTTGAGGAGCATCCCGACCGAGGCGAACACCCTATCGCCGACGAGATCTATATTTTTGGTTGAGATCTTTTATTTTTGGAAAGAAGATATCTTATATTTTTGGCTGGATTTCTGGAAGGAAGATATTATTTCTGAATGGTTTATTTTGAGAGAGAGATATATTTTATAGGAAATTATCTTTTTAAGATATTTTATCTTTGGAAGATAATTCTCCTATAAAGGGTTGGATTTTCCCCAATTCAACCATGCTTGGAACATCCAACAATTGAGGGATTTTTTGGAGGGTTTGAAGGAAAAATTGAAGGAAGTATTGAAGATTGAAGTTCAAGGAAGGAAGGAATCATAGTTGGAGTTACTTTTTGAAGGAGTTTGTAAAACTTTCTTAGATTGTCTTTTGGTTTATTGTCTTTGTTGATTTGTGACTTGAGGAACGCAGTTTGTTTGTTATTTGATTCAGTTATTGAGACCTTTTTCTTAAGGTTTTCTTGTTCGAATATTGATTCCTTTTCCATAAATTTGATTATTGTTATCATGATGATTGTTGGCTAAGTTTCTTATGCGATTCTAGAGTGATTGGCTGAAAGTTGTGGGGAAGACGATGATATAATGATCTTAATCCCAGAAGGACCCTGAAAGCTCGAGTCTTTACCTTAACCCTAGAACACCTCGCTCAGTCCTTGAACATCTCGGCTGGGGTGGAATCTGACTAAACGAGGTGAACCTTTTCCTGAACCTTATAGGAGTTAAGTGTTTAAGTTTGCCAAATCCTATCCTTATTACACATTTCCTGGTTCAACACAAGTCTAGGATGAGACTTACCCGGTGATTCCTTTGTTTGTTTACCTAAGATCATAAATATAGGTAATAAAGGTTTATCCTTTATTGGGGTTTGAGTGTGCCTTCATCCCATCTTTATGAGTTAGCCTGAGACTTACCCGGTAAAGGTTGATTCTATTCCCTTGGGTGGTGTGTTGGTTTGAGATTATAGTTCCTTTTCTTAGTACCTTGAGACTTACCCGGTAATAGGAGCTTTGGTTTGGGATAGTGAGTAGTGAGATTTACCCAGTGATCTATTCCAACCTTAGAAACACCTTCCCTTTGCAAATCTCAGCTTTGTCCGCGTTATCCTTTGAGATCTTGAGTCGGAACCACAACTAGATGCTTTAATCCCTAGAATCCGCATTTCTCCTTACTTGACTTATACATCATCTTTGATTGCTTTAATTGCTTTTAGTTAATTGTAATATTTGACAACCTGATTTTGTGCTTTGTTTCACCTAAGTCCCTATGATCGACCCCTGGAATTCTTGATTTTATTACAATTGACCCGTACACTGCGGGTTCGCATATTTGTTCAAGCATACTTCTTGGGTTATAAATTTAAAGCTTACACACAACGTTTGGAGCGAACATTTTTGTTGATAAATTTTGACCAAAATATTGTTTGGTTCAGCCAAATTTTTCCATAAGAGCTTCATTTGTAAGGCTTTGTATGTGATTAAGGATTTCCTTAACCTAAGACCGCCATTCTTTTTTTATTTGCAGATTGCATCCCAACTAATGATGGGTTTGTGCTGGTCTCCTTTGTTCCAAAAGAATTTTTTATATGTTTTATCTAACTCCTCTAGATTATGCATGGAGAGCATAAAGCTTTGCATGAAAATGTTGCTTTAACCGCCAAATTATGTCTTATGAGGGTGTTACTCCCTTCTTGTGATAAGGAATTAGCTTTCCATTTTTGTTGTTGTTTTGTTTTAAGGTTTATGTTGTCAAAAGGCTCTTTTGTCACTCTATCATTGATGATTGGGCATAAAAGATATTTGTCTAGGTTTGTGGTATGATTCATGTCTAGAACATTTTTTAATTGGGTAATGTTGTTGTCATTGGTATACTTTGTTGTTTGGAAAGCAGATTTTTGGAAGTTAATCTTTTGTCCAGACATCGAGCAATACATTTCTAGGATTTGCTTTTTTCTTTGACATGAGGCCATATTTGCCTTGGCAAAAATAATCATGTCATCAGCGAAAGAAAGAAACGAGATTGGTGTTGCATGTCTGCAAACTGAGAATCTAATATGGTTGTCGTAGTTGTTACAATCTTCTTGAAGCATTTGGGTAAGGGTTTTCGCCCCCAGGATGAACAAATAGGGAGAAAGGGGATCTCCTTGTCTAAGTCCTTTTTCCGGAAAGAATTGTTCAGTTCGTCCATTGTTAACAAGAACGGAAAAAGAGACTTTAGTTATCCATTTTTTAATCCATCTCACAAATTTATTACTAAACCAAATTTTTTGAGGATGCTAATGTAGTCCCAATTGACTTGGTCATATGTTTTTTCTATATCAAGTTTGATTGCGGCCCACCCTTCCTTGCACTTTTTAGAACGAAAAGAGTGGAAGATTTCGTGTGCAATGAGAATATTGTCGTGAATTGATCTATTAGCTACAAAGGCGCTTTGTAGAGGGTGAATGAGTTTAGACATGATGTTTTTCATTCTATTCGTGATTATTTTTGCAATAATTTTGTATATTGTTGAACATAGACTTATAGGTCTGAAGTGGTTGATTGTTGAAGGATTATCCTCTTTAGGTATTAGGGTTATAAAAGTATGGTTAATTTGTTTAAGCATTTTTCCACTTCTGAAAAATCATTTCACAACCTTCGAAACGTTAGTTCCTACAATGTGCCAGTATTTTTGATAAAAACCGGCTGACATCCCATCTTGTCTTGGGAATTTATCAGACCCAATATCGAATATGACATTTTTAATTTCTTCATTATTCGGGGGTTTTGTTAGGTTTATGTTATCTTCGTTACTAAATTTGTTTTGAATAAGTTGGAGTTTGTCATCTAATAAAGATTGATCTAGTTGGATTTTAGAGTATTTTCTCACGACTTCCGTTTTGACTTCCAAACGAATCTCTGATTCAGAAGAAATAGTTGTACCATTAGTGGTTATCAGTTCCTTCAAGTATTTTGGATTTCTTCTTCTAGTAGCAATGCGATTGAAGTATTTGGAATTTGAGTCCATGTTCTTCATGTGTTTGTTTTTCATTCTTTGTCTCCAATATCTCTGGTGAAAAGAGAGTAAACGGTTTTGTTTTATTAGCAGATTCCTTTCGATGGTTTGATCTCTTTGATTTAAGTAGTTGGGTCTTGTGCTTTGAATTTCCAGTAGTTGTGTTTCCAATTCCACCTCTTTAAGTTGTTTGAATATGTTTCCAAAATTTACTTTACTCCATTCTTTTGTCTTTGTTTTAAGCAATTGAGTTTTTTTTGTGAGTTTATACATTTTATTTCCAATAAAGTTCGAACGTCATGTTTGTTTAACAATGTTCTCGAATGATTTTCGTTTAGTCAACATCATTTCAAATTTGAATGGTTGTCGAGTGTAAATTTCCGTTGTCGAAATTTTCAAAGAAATTTGACAATGATCTGATGTAGTGAATGCATGATTTTTTGTTTTTAAGTTTGGGTACCATTGGAGTATTTGATTATGAACCAACACACGATCAGGTTTCTCAAAGATGTTATTCGGGTCATCACGTTTCTTCCTCCAGGTAAAGATATTTGTAGAAGTTTGGATGTCCTCAAGGCTGCAAGATTGTTGTTGAATTTCATTCAGGTCTCCAAGGATAATGGTAGGAAGTGAAGAATCTTGTATAAATTTAGAAATGGAATCCCAGAAATAGTTTTTTTGTAGCTTCTTGTGGAGGTGCATACGCAAATATGATGTTCATCTTACGATTCGTATTGTTGCATGTAAATTTAACACAAATGAATATGTCGTTTTTAAATTTAAAATTGCTTTTTTGGTTTGTTAGTTGGTATGCTTTCCATAGAAGACATAAGCCACCAGCCCTCCCGATGGCAGGGCAGTACATCATGTTGTCAAAACCAGCCGCTCTCCATAAGCGATCATCCGAAGGATTTTCCGATTTTGTTTCTGCTAAGGCAATGATTTTAATCTTGTGAATTTTACAAATTGCGTCGAGGTTTGTCCAGAGGTTACTCCGGTCCATCCCTCTAATGTTCCAAAAGCTCACTATCATTAAAAATGAGTTTGAGATCGGGCTTGGTCATGTATGTTTGATTGGGTAGGTTGTGATCCAATTATCAAGTTCATAAAAACCCATATTTGAAAAGATAGGTCAAATTCCTGTGATAAATTTGTAGGCTTCTCTGATAGCAAATTATGTTCATAATTAAGGGTGGGAATCAATATAGATCGAAAATTCAACTTGATTTGGTGAGAATCAAGATGGCTCATAACAAATTGAGCAAACTTGATAATGTCGAAATAATTGGGTTGTAGTATTAAGTTAGTGGGTTGTGCCCCATGAATTTGTTTTTTGACTTAAATTTGATAGGCAAATGGACTAGGTGAGTCCAACCATCAAATTGCGAGTTATGGCAGCTCACAAGCCTCGGTAAAGTGGCCAGACTATGGTAAGTACCTAGGCAAATTATGCCTTTATATTGGTTTAGAGACCATAAATAACAAGTCTTTTTTGGTCAGGAGGCGCAAATAAGTTGTTGCAAAGATGGTAGAGAATGAAAATCAACACTATCAATGCTAAAAATACCCTTGAGATGGTACTTAAAACAGTAAGCTAGCAACCTGTTTAAACAAGTGTACAAAGAGTAAAAATCAGGGAATATAACTGACCGGTCAAGAAAGTTAAAGCAAGCAATACTCCTGTTAGGAGAAACAAATAGAGCCGATAAGGATCGAATTCAGTGGATGGGAGTGATTATACTTGGGTATAAAAGAATAGACAAACACATTCCATAACGAGTGATCATCAGCAAGTCTTTTACAAGAAGATGGTTTGCATTTTGAAAAGTAATTGGTAGAGAAATGTTCAGTACAAAACCATAGATCAAAAAACAAGGGTAGAAAAGTGAAGTAGTAAGGTTTAAAATTCCAAACCGAATTACTGATTGGTTCAGTCAAACAGGTAGTACCCTTGACGAGGAAAACATTGTTGAATAGTCTGCTTATACGAGTAGTACATAATCCATACAGAAGAAATTGTTTATAGGTACTAAAACAGTGACTTAACCTCATGTCAAGCAAACAATAAAATCTGGTAATCATGACAATAGATAAGCAGTTCTCGTTCAACCAAACCGTAAAGGTTGGGCAATCACAACAGAAACACACAAGGAAGATAAACATTGACAGATGGTCACAAGACATCAGAATAGTATGGTGATCACAAACAAATTGATAATCTATGTAGTTTTGGGTTATTTTTTTAGTTCATAGATGCATCTGTTTGTTTGAGAAGACTTTGACACAAATTCCTGGTTACATAGACCCTTGTTAAAAGCAAGACGCAGGGTACTTAACTGAACACAGGGTGAGACCTCACTCCCATGCCAATATAGGGAAAAACCAACAACCCAAGGTAGCTGAATCACTCTTTTTCTACACCCTTCATCCCGGAAGCATAGGACATCCCCGTAGGCCGGCGCGCTTCCGTTACAAATCCGAATAGACAACGTTCAATTTGTAAGCTTGGCAAGGAACTGAGGATTTGAACAAAAGCCAGATCTCTTTCCATTCTCATCCTTGCTTTTGATTCTTTGAAAAGGAATGCGAGATTTGCTAACGAATTTAGATCGACCTCTCTTCTACTTGCAGAACGAGAAAGTAATCGGCCAAAACACACCATTGCAAATAGAACCTGAGTTGTTTAGATGGAAACGGTATCGTCGGTGGTGGCGTTGAGTACCCACTTTTCGGGGAAGAGGAAAGGTTTCCACAGCCGGCCAAGAGAAGAACCAGCTACCACAAGGGCCTTTCGGCCACCAGGAACCTTCCCCCTCACAATTGGCTTCGCCATTGAGGCTATGATAATGCATGATTCGTTTGAAAATGAAATTCCAAGTCAAATAAGATGCATTTAAGCATTTAAGAATGAAACATCAAGATGTGAAACATAAACATAACTACATCCAACCAAAATCCAGATCCCAGTCCATGACACAAAATTGTAAAGATTAAGTCAACATAGAGATCTCATACTTTTGTGGAAACCAAAAAGATGATGATGATTGAACAGAAAGATTAAGATGATGAGATGAATCTGGAACGAACCGTTGATTTGTATTCAACGAAGGACAAAACTTGATCACCCCCTTTGTTTCTTCAACCACGGCTTTTTTTTAAGTTGGTTACGTTTTCGGTTCGATCGGCTTAGCCGCCTTACGTCCGGATAAGGTATATAGTCGTGGTCCATTTGAGGATACCCTCCCAAATTTTTTTATATATGTTGTCAGGAGGGTTCGAACTCGAATCTCCAAGCCAACTGAGTATTGGTCCCACAGCTCTTTCTTGTTTCCCCCTAAAATGAACAATTGCAAACAATTACAGATTGGAGCCTCAATAACGTAGAACTTGTTGTGTATTTTATTTCAGATTTTGATTGATTTTTGTCCAAATTTGTTGTTAAATGACACTAAAATTTATACATTTTTAACATGCTTTATTATTTCATTCATCAAAATTATCAATTTGGAATTTCAATTTCAATTATAATTGAAATTCTTATTCTGAAATCACAAAATTAAGGCTCTGGAGAGATTTGAGAGTATAGATGAGAAAATAAATAAATTTTTGTAAAAAAATCAAACCTTATTTCGTAATTAAAATAAAAGTTAGCATGCGGCTTTTGTTTTTAGTGATTGTGTTTATGATCGTTTCATCATATGTTCATTGATCCTATAATGTGTATGAGAGGCGGGTAATTGACGGATTTAGGAAGGGATATGAGATTTATTGGTCTTCGACTCTTCGGACAATTTGAAGAAAGAGAATGAAGGTGGATATGTGGGTGATAGCCAAAGATTTCGAATAAACCGAATTCAAAATCAAAATAAAAAAAAACGTTGGTCTTTTATTACTAAACCTTTAGTGTTCGTTTAGAGTGGTTAATTTTTTCAGATATATGCAAAGTGCATGTCAATAGATAACTTAAATACTTTTTAGAGAAAATTATCTAAACACTACCTCATCTTTTAGGCTGACTAAACTTTTGTAACACATCGTTTAAACTACCAGAACGGTACCTCACCTATTGAGTCCGACCAATAATTAGTATTTGGATTACTGTTCACGCGCTAAGTTAACAGATCGGTGTTAAATATCAGGGGCAAAATTGTCCACCTACCTTAGGCAAAATTGTCCACCTACCTTAGATATTTAACACCGATTTGTTAACTTAACGTGTGAATATTAATCAAAGTACTAATCTTTGGTCGGACTCAATGGATTAGGTACTGTTATGATAGATAAAACGACGGGTTACTAAAAAAGAAAACCCTAATAAAGAACATGTCATTCACAAATGTAGCCCTAAATTCCAAATCCACGAAAACATAATGAAACTTCAACCAAGATCACAAATAATCTCAATCTTCGGTTGAATCTCTCCACAAACCTACACGAAATTGTTCTCTCCGTCTACAAAACCCTTTGGCTTATGGATTCTCAACTCGTTGAAGAAAAAAAAAATCCAAAAACTGCCTACTAGAGCAGTATTTACAAATCAGAAACCTTGTAGAAGCAGATCCAAAGGCTGAAGGTTCATGGAACGTTGACAATCCTCTACTCCTCCCTAAATGTCAGCCCTTTAGGCGTAGAAGACGCCCCTTTTCACTTCTGAATCACCGGAAATGGTATTGGTTAGACTTCCTCCTCTAATTTGATCCTGAAGATTGGAGAAAAGCCTAAAACTCCTAACCCATACAAAGAAGAGAGCATAAAGACACTCCTCCTTGATAGCCACACAAAAAAAGTGTTTGAAAACACAATCAACCTCAATCCCCTCGCAAAACTCAAAAAATATTTTTTTTTTCCTATCACAATTACAAAATTTATGGAAAATCATTACAAATTCAAGTGGGAATTTGTTTATCCCCCTCGTGCTCTAAAAAATTGCTCCCTAAGCCACAAATCTCAGCAAATGAAAGATATCCTTACATTGAGTTTCTTCTCCCTATTTCTAGTTTCCCTCCTCCAAAAGAAAAAGGGAAAAAGAGAAATGTAGATTCTTATCTATGTTTAATGGGTGTGTGTAGACGTCGATGTCTACGCGGAGGCATGGGAGAGGCGGGATATGAACTCTATGAGTAATTATCTAGAATCATCATCTTCTGTTGATGTTGATGATTATCATGCCTTATGTTGTTATTGGTGATTGTTTAGAGTTGTGTTTGGATCGCGGTCGTGGTTGTGTGCTTCTTGACAACTCTTTTTGATGGGAAACGTTTCCTTGAAGACTTGCCCAAGAGTTGAATTCTTGTTGTACTCGCTTCCAACGGTGCTACTTCAGCAGTGCTTGACTCGTTTTTTCACTTACTTCATTTTCATGGTTCCCTCCTTCATCATCCTGATTGACCCGTTGTTGTTCTCCTTCGTCTTCTTTGTCTTGTGTTGGGTTTTTTTTGTTTGATTTGGGTGGAGTTGTTCTCTTGACGGTTGTTTCCGTCTGCCGATTTTTTCGGCCTTTCGTTTTCACCGTTGTTGCATGGTGATCGAGTCTCTTACTTTGTTTTCTAAAAAATGAAATACTTTTTAAAAAGTAATTAAAAATGGTTATTTTCACATAAAAGTTACCACGTACTAAAAAACGAAAGTCCTAACATAAATCTTACCATTATACAAAATAAGATGTAAAAATTTGTTCGAAATCTCATTGAATCTTCATATTGAATTTTAGGCTTTAATTTTTGATGAAATTCAATGTTTCAAAATACATCATTTACGTTTCTAAATATAATTGTTTTACGTAATTCAAACGAAGGGTGGTTACGTGAAAGGACTATTTAATGAGTGTTTGTTCGGGTCGGGTCAAGCCGACTATTTAACCCGTATGCCCAAAACATTTGATCCGATTCAGTCCCTCAATTCGCAAGCAGAGGTGTCGCGACTCGCATTTGCCAAGGTCCATTTTTTCATGCTTCACATGGATTGGGAAGTTACAAGGGTATAACAATGGCGATAAGGTCTTTCAGACTTCCCCTGTCACTCTATTCTTCTGCTAATCATCCCGTTTTCTTCTTACCCTTCTCCAAGCACAGCCCAGGTTCCCAGACTCTTCTGTTATCATGTCGAATTCGTTTGTGATTGTGGTTAATTTATGTCCGGTAATCAAATTGATTGGATAGTTTTTTTATGTGAAACCAGTGCCATGGAGTATAGGGCGAACTGAATCTTCTTTGAGATGCTTTTCTGCTATCAAGACAGGGAAGCTTCATCTACCAAGGAAGTAAAAATCGTTTCTTTGTTGCTTCCCCTTTTGTAATTTAGCTGCTTATTGCATTAGTTGTCGTAATTGTAGTCAATTGATACTTTCAGGAAAAAGAGATTAGATGAAATTTGCCTTGAAAGGTTTCAGCAATATAGCCGAACGTTTATCCAGTCATGGATAATGCAAGGCAAGTACTTTGTCCGACTTTGACCTCCTTTCTGTTGTAATTTATTGCTTGTTAATCCTGAGAGCTAAATAGACTCTTACATGTATTAGTCTGAACAAATTAAGGCCCTGTTTGGTATTCATATTTGGATTTTAGGTATGGGTACGAGCCTAGTGTTGGTAACTCTATATTTGAGTATCATATTCATAGTGATAAACTGATGTCAATTTTCTAACTTTTTCAATAAAACTATATTTGGGGAGGTATAAGGTATGACTGATATCACTGTGATATCCTTCATATCTGCACCATGAAATCATGAATATTGTAATATGATCAAGTTTGCTTTACTTGTGTGGTTCTTTCTTGACTCTACCCTTTCATTTTGAGTTCAGGGAAAGTGCTTGTTGATGGGAAAGTGGTGAACAAGGCTGGGACACCTATCTCAGACAAAGCTATTGTGGATATAATAGCCGATGAACCAAAATATGTATGTAGGTGATTACTCTTGTGAACAACCTTCTCGTATTTCATAAACGGTTTAGTTTTTCACTTGTATTTCGGGCGATTATATCTTTCTTAATTTTTCATGTTGATTTTTTCAGAGCAGGATTTAAGTTAGAAGCTGCAGTTGAGCAATTAAGTGTTGATATTGAGGGCAAAGTTGCTCTTGACTCAGGATTGTCCACCGGAGGATTTACTGACTGTCTACTTCAAAATGGTGCTTCATTTGTCTATGGGGTTGACGTGGGCTATGGACAGGTATGAATCATACCGTATGATAATATAATTATGAAGTTTTTCAAGCAATGTACTGCATTAGGTGATTCCTTGAGCGGTTTCTACCTGCTAGATATCATTTATTATGTTAGATGATTTTCTCGAGTTTTCTTGTCTGTGCTGAAAATTAGGTGGCCGATAAAATACGTCGAGATGAAAGAGTTTCTGTTATAGAGAGAACAAACCTGAGATATCTAACTGATCTTCCCCAGAAAGTTGATTTGGTGACTCTGGACCTTTCTTTCATTTCCATACTTTTGGTGAGTTTACGCACTATTTAAAGTTAGGCGTTTGAGCGCTTCCATATGCCCTAGTATATTTTTTATCCATCTTCTCTTTGGTTGATGGATGCTGCAGTTGGCTGTTAAGAGAAGCTCGTGTTCTAACTGCTTTAAATGAAAACCTTCGATATTAGGTAATTCCAGCAGTACTTAAGGTAATGAAGGAAGAGGCAACTTTGATTACTTTGATCAAACCACAATTTGAAGCTCGGAGATCGCAGGTAACAGCAGCTTGATTTTATTTTTCTTCCTCTACCAGCTTTTTATTCATGCTATCATATGTTTCCTGAAAACAAAATTAAATATTGTATGTCATCAAGCTAAATGTGAAATTCATGTGTTCATCTTGTATGGTGTAATATGAAGTTTAATCATGATATTCAGTAAGAAATGGCATCTGCCTTATTTTAGGACTAAATCATATAATCTTACAGCACATGATCGTGTACTATGATCGATGTTATTTGTAGTCTGCACAACAAATTAAGTTATGACGGCATTTTCTCATTACAGGTGGGAGGTGGAGGTATTGTAAGAGATCCACAGGTCCATCAAGAGGTAAGTATTTGTGTTATTTTCTAAGGATAATGAGTAATTATCTATGTCTGGTAACATTGCGGTATGGAATTTGGATGATGAAGGTCCTAGAGAAGATCATAAATGGCGTTGAAAGTTATGGATTCCAAAACAAAGGATGGATTGAGTCTCCTCTGAAGGGTGCTGAGGGTAACATAGAGTTTCTGGCTCGCTTTGATAGGATCATTGAAAAGATTAATCAGTAGCATTCACGGAACTGCAAAAATGTTAGGGTTTTAAATGTACCAAAGCTTGAAATGCCAACGTTTATCGTACACAATACAGTTGTTCCTTGCAACCTTAAAACTAGGAGGAAATACAGTGCCGCCACCAGAAAGATGATCTGAAAACTGCTGTTGAAGAAGGAAGATGGTCAGACAGTTTTGTTTTGTAACCTCTAGCTGCATTTTTTTATTTTTCATGTGGATTGTTGCTGTGTAATTTGCTGACACTATTGTGGAAATGATCCCATTATTTACTCTTATCATAGCACGTGGAAATACATACATTCGCGCTTCTTTGTTTGGTTTCATCTCCCATTTCCGTGTAACGTAGAGTTAGACATGTTCATATCCTGGGTCGGGCTGCCGGGCCTAGAGTGGTGCCCGAATCCAGTCCAGCGGGCTTGACAGGGCGGGCTTTTCGGCCCGGTCGGGCTTCCTCCTCTGTATATACTCACCAGTTTTCTGGGTCGGGGATTTGAACAGGTCTACATAGACTTAGCTTGCGCATCTTACTAGCGCAGGATACCAATACAGTAATGAACTCACTGCTCATGAGCACCTTCATCATATAACCATCATATCCTCAAAACAACAGATTTTACCAAGACCAGACAAAAAGGATACAAAAACTTGTTCAAATTTACAAAACCAACCATCTGGATCATAGCATACAAGGCGAGATTCAAATTCTGCAGATTCAACTAAAATCTGTGGACAATCCAGCTAGTCATCCATCTGGCTTCAGGTTCATTACTTTGATAGCCTGGCTAAACACAAAAACAAAATTAAGAATCAAGATCTATAGAATTGCAGATGCATGATTGACATAATCACATAACATGTTAAATGAATGAACAAAATTTACCGGGTTTTAAGGGGAAGCTGAGCTTGAATTTGTGACTTAAATAACTTCTAATCTCATCATTTTTCACCTAAGAATCAGAATTTGAAGTTGATGCACCAATTTTATCTTCAATGGGTTGAACAACTGCACCATTTCCGTTCTTTTTAGATTTCTTCCCTTTCTTCTTCTTATTCGGATAGATGTGCACAGATGGAGGAAGAAGAGTTTCTTGTATATCCTGCAAGGATGAACAAACCAACTGCAGATTTACTAACAAAATCACTAACAGCAGACGATATCAAAGCCGAAAAAATGACAAATCTAGGCACCTGCCACCCTTTCTTGCCAGCAGCGCCACCCCTGATTGCATAGGTAGTTTTGAAGCCTCCTTTCTTGTGCAACATTTCCGCAACTTCAAAGGAATTACCATCAAAACTACCTTACATTCAGAAACTCAGTACAATTAGACATCAAAGTCAGTTCCAAAGCTGAGCTTATCAGCAATACATAAGCTAGCAATCTAGCATTAGTATATTCAATAGTCCCACCACAGATGATAATTTTTGTAGACATTCAATTACAATCCCTTAAAATACTAAATATCACAGCTAATTCCTAATACTGCTGTAGCCAAGTATACCAATATGTAAAAAATGAAATTTCATTAGCAACTATTGAATTGAGCTATGAACTCACTTGTCCATAATGCAAAGAACAGTATTTGGTGGGTCCGGGAAACTCTCCATGACTTTCTTGACAAACCCATCTTCATCAGCTTCAGAATACTGAATCTGAACAGTAGCCTTGTTAAGCATCTTCAAATTAGGAGAACCCAGAAAAGCCAAGCTTTTCCCATCCCTTATATCAAGAAGTTGAGCACTGGGATCATCTCGGAGAGTCCGAAACGCATCTACAGCTGAGGTGAATTTGTACTTCCTTAAGTATGCTTTGATCAGAGGGATAACAACCAACCAGATGAAGGTAACACCGGCTACAAAGAATGGGTTTCTGTTATTGAAGTCATCCATGGCGATTATAATAGATTCTAAGTTGATCTTTTCAGGTGATTGCTCAGTAAGCTCAGAGGCGAAGCAAGGAAGTGGGGAAGATAGTAGAAGCGGAGCTAAGAGGGGAAATTTGATGGGGTTGAAATGGATTGAATTTGAGTTAGTGGGTAAAGAATATCTAAAATGGAGAGTATTGAGATGGATGTTGTTGGGTTTGTGGGATTTTAATGGCGGGGAAGAAGAAAGACAGAGAAACAGAGACTCCATGGATGAGAGATGAAATTTCTCCTCCGTGATTTGGATTGGATAAGACCTTTAGCCTGTTTTATTATTTTATACCTTTCATATTTTATTATATTTTCAGCAAATCTGTTGGACCGAAATTAATTCTAGTGGTTAGGTTACTGTTTAGATGAGGATCAATTCGTTTTCAACCGGGTTCGGATCGAACCCTTGTTGAACCAAACTATTTCAAAATATTTAAATTATATATATATATATATATATAATCAAAATTATTTTTTTATTTTCAACTATTCGAAATAATAAATAAAAGTTGATAGTCCAATTTACAAAATACTAAATACAAAGAAAATGTGTCATACACAACGTTATAATTATCAGATATAGAAGATTGTTGTAGTGCGATGACGTATAAAGAGTCGTTTAATCAGACTATTTCTTAGTTGAGGATAGAAAACCCCATTTTTGTAACTTTTCTAATTTAGCGAAAATTTCGTCAAAACGTCATTTTGGGTCAAAGCAAATGTATATTATATGGAGCATCCAAAAAAAGGCGTCCGGAAGTCCACTCGACGAAATGAAAAAGATGTATATTGTAGAATTATCACCATAACAAACAAAGGGATAATTTGACATACTAGACCTTTTTGAGTTTTTGTTTAAGAAAGTGTACCCCAAATTTTTTACCACTTTCATTTAATAGTAGGTAAAAACTATTAACCCTTCTATTTAAAAAGAAAGAATAAATGATGTTTGTTATTTGTTATATAAGTATAAGTTTTAATTTTTAATTACTGAATTTGTTTTCTTTTATTATTTTTTTTGGCTTTTTTTTATTTATTTTTCATTTTCTTTTTTTATTTTCTGGACTGAATTTCTCATACCGGAATTATCATACCAGAATTTTCATACCAGAAATTTTCATACCAGAAATTTCATACCAGAAATTTCATACCAGAAATTTTCATACCAGAAATTTCATACCAGAAGTTTCATACCAGAATTTTTTTCATACCAGAATTTTTTCATACCATAATTACATACCAGAATTATATACCAGAATTTTTTTACATACAAGAATTTTTTCACATACCAGAATTTTATTTTTCACATACCAGAATTGTATTTTTCACATTCCAGCAAAATGTATTTTTCACATACCAGAAAATATAGTTGCTAAGAAGATTTTACATACCAGAATTTACATACCGGAATTTCCGACATACCGGAAATTCACATACCGAAAATTTTCACATACCGGAAAATTTTCATCGTATGCTAAGACTATGCTGTTATGATGGGAGATGTGCTTTGTTTGTCTTGAGAATAATTCAGTAGAATGACCTGCAAAGTGGGCAAATGAAGTGGTGATTATCAAACCACTTATCCAAACAGCCCCTGTGGAAGAAATGCTTGCAAGAAAGCTCACTCACTTCCTCTTCCTCTTCGAACCTGTTTAGACAAACGTTGCATTCCACAGTAATCAAAGATTCAAAATGAAACAAGAACAATAAATGTATAAAAAATAAAGAATCAAAAGGGATTTGTGCTCACTGGATCCATTCTTATTAGAACCAGGCTTTGTGTTCACTCGATCCATTCTTCTTGGCGAGAAGTCCAGGAGAGGCAACATGTAGATATCCATTTGCTACTTTGTCCTCTGATTAAAAATTGTATGCTCTACCTTCAAAAGAACCAATACCTTCACCCTTAGACAATCTAGCTGTAGAAGGAGTATCCTCAATCTTCACCTTTAGCTGTGGGATATTACTGGCCATATTCCTTGCAGGAAGGGAGCCATTGAACCCACCAGAAGTTAAAACATACCCAGATGTTGAACACCTTTCAGGCGATATAACGAGTTTTCGTCGAATTCGAAAGAAATAAGAAGAGACATGATCGATTACTTACAAGGGAGCAATGAGCTTTGGCTTGATTCATATTCAAATGCATTATACAGATAAGATTTTAAAATGTGCAGAGACCAGCGGCCCCATTTCTGAATCGTAACTCAGTAACCCTATCGCCGAGCTGAAGCGGTTCCTTTTGAGCCTTAGGCTTGAAATCCTCTTCGGACACGAACATTCCGCATACGATCTTGTAGGCGACCACCATTAGGATTAGGATTGAGGTGAACTCGAGGGGCGACAAGCCTGTGTAAGCGTAGACAATGGTTTTTAGCGTTGTGGCTTGGAATAGCTCCATGGATTCGTCTAATTCTAGGGTTCGGTGTTTGTTTTCGCGATTCAACTATTGAAGGGTTTGGAATTGGGGCTTTGTTGGTGGCTCAAGGGGAACAAGCAGAACTGGCTCAACAAAGAGAAATGTCAAAATTAAGTCTCAACAAAGACTCAGATAAGTTGGTGCCTTTCTGGTATGATTTATACCAGAAAAATCTCAAAATTAGGGCTCAACGAAGAAGATGAAGATGAACCGAGAATCAACAACGACGGAGGATGGTGGCGGTGGTCTGCGATCCGACATCGGCGAGGAGTTGTAGGGAGTCAGAGAAGAAAGAGAGGTGGAAGCTGGTGGTATTGAAGCGAGTAGGAGAGACGGTGGGAACGGTGGTTGAAGGAGAGGGACAATTTTTCGAAGAAGGCAAAGAAGAATAAGAAGCGAGAGTAGGTGAGTTAAGTTTCCACAGTAAAAAAATGAGTTTGGGGTACATTTACTTAATCAAAAATAAAAAAAGCCTACTTAGTATCTTTGTTTTCTAATAAAGCCTACTTACCAAATTTGCCCACAAACAAATCTAATCGAAATGCATACATTTATCTCATATGTCGTGGAGATGGTGAGAAGAGATATATTTTATATCCCAAAGAGGATATAATTGGAGATACGATTGTTTTTTGTACATAAGTTCTTATAACAGTTGTTGTGGCAAAAAGGTATTCACATGTCTGAAAGAAACTCAACGCTTTTCAAAAGTTTGCCTTAAAATTTCCCCATAAACTTGCGGGGTAAGTTTTAGGCACCTAAAAATTTAACATCGTGCAAATAACAACTATGTAAAAAGAAATATAATGAATAATTATTTGAAAAAAAAAACGTTGTTTAAAATCAACCAAAAACTAACCCAAAAATCTAAATTTCTTGTACCAAAGATCGACCATAACCTACTAGGATTGGTCTAAGATCGAGTGGCCTGGGGTCGGACAATCGGAACGGTAAAAAAATTCGATCTGATCCTACCTTTGATCACCCCTAAAAGTATCCAATTGAGATAAATAGATTAGTGCCCGTTTGGTTGAGCGGTGGAATGGAAACGGAATGGAATCGGATAAGGGTAAAGAAAGGATATGGAAATGATGAGATTACTTTCATGTGTTAAAATACCTCTAAACAAACATAGTTTTTTTTTATTAATTCGGAATCATTCCGTTAATAGGAATTATACTCTTGTTCATGAAAAGTTTTAGAATCTAAAATTACTAGAGTAAAATTTAATTACGTAACTGCGCAGGGGAACAAATTTAGAAAATGGACGTGTTTTGTATAGAAAGTGATAAAAATATTAATCTATAGATTATTTTTACGAATGAATAATATCATTTAAGTGGAGTACATTCATTTTCATTTCGAATATTGTGTTTGGAGTTGGAACCAACCGGCGCCTTACCCGAGAGTCGTGCCCGGTTCACTCATTTTGCTCCTCACGTCACTAAAAAATAAAAATAAAAGGAAATAAAGAATATCAGAATATACCAATCAGGCAATCACGTCAGAAATAAAAGTAATTAAAATGGTATCACTCATTTTGCTCCTCAAGTTATAAGAACTCACTTCTCTCTCATTACGCTTCTCCTCTGCAGCCGTCCCTTCTCCGACGAAAAGCTTCTACTCTGGTCAGTCCCCGTCAATTCGCTCTGCCACCGGAATTTCCGGCCACCGTCTCCACCCACAGGTATACTCGCCGTTCGCCCTCTCTTGCATTTCTGTCTCCTCCCCCAAATGTAACAGGCCTGCAGATACATAAAAGGTCAATTGTAAGTCAAAATGTGGGTTTTGATTCTAAACAAGTGGTAGAAAGGGAAAAACATGAAGATCTATGTCAAAGTCTGCGAGAGGTCTTTCAGTTTTTCTTTCAGTTTTTCTGAGTTCAGTTTCGATCAATTAAGTGAATAGGGTTCTTATGGGAGTTCTGATTGTAGAAGGAAGGGGATTGACAATTTTTATGCTTGTGATCAATCTTGTCTAACTAAGGATTTATGTTGTCGTTGAACCTGAATTGGTGAAATATATCTTATATTGATTTGCAAAATTTAGTTTTCATTGCAATTTGCAAATACATCTTATAAATTGGTTGTTTTTCACCATTTTCGCATATAACAGTTTATACAAATTCTCAATGATAGTGAACTGCATTAAAAGGGACACTTTATTGAGTTTGTCTTCTTGTTAGCTTTTCATTTTGATTAGTTGCTTTTTCATTGCATTAGTGAACGCCAGCCTGAAAGATAAGAGTTGTCCAGCGGTCCAACAATGGCAACAATGCGAGTGATGACAATGGCGACAGCAGCTACCAATTCCACCACTAATTCACTCATCTTCAACAGGCCACCATTGTTTTTGAAGCAGAAATCAGGCCAAAGTCTAACTTTGAGCCTCAACCGCTCCCTTTCTAGGAGGCTTTTCACTTGCAGGGCCATCTATAGACCTCAAGAGATTCAATTGAAGGAGGAAAGCCAGCCTGAAACCCTAGATTATCGTGTTTTCTTTCTCGATAACTCCGGCAAGAAGGTTGTTTTTCAACCTTTCCTTGAATGTGATTTACATATGCTTGAGAATGATTACTAGTAGCAAATTAGCTATTTTGATCCAAGCTGTACAGTATACAGATTAGTGGCCCGTTTGGTTGCATAGTAGGGAAAGGATCTAGTCCATAATTACGTCATTATACATATGTCCTACCTTGAATATCCTTGGGAGTTCTCTAATCTTTTAGTCTAATTTCAAGTGAATGAGGGAGTAGTTTCTACTTTCTCCACTGTAAGACTCAATGAGGAACCAAAATTGGGGGAAGAAAGCAAATTTTGCAATGAGAAAGGGGAGTCTGCATGAAAGTAGACTAGATTCATCTACATGAACAGGGACATGAAAGTAGTACAGATTCATTTTCTTTCCCTTTTTCATGATTAAAATAAAACTGCCCCTAAACTTCCAGAAATGGGTTTTTGGTATAATATATAATGAATTAATTTAGTGGGGAGTTGGCACTAAACAAGTTTTCTGCACAATTGGTTTGCTTGCTCTATTGACTTGTTATGCTCTATTTCAATAAGAATCTATTTAAGAATGAATGCAACTGATAAAATGGTCTGCTACTGCTAAGATTCTTGTATTTATGGGGTGTGGATAGTGGTACAAGCTAGGTCAAGCTTGAACTTATCAATTAACAGAATCTTTGCTTACATTTGTTATGATCCATTGGTCCAGCCTTTAAAGAAGATTTTTTTTTTGTGACTTGCAGATATCCCCTTGGCATGATATTCCTTTGCAGTTGGGTGATGGAATTTTCAATTTTGTGGTCGAGATACCAAAAGAATCGAGTGCAAAGATGGAGGTTGCAACTGATGAGCACTTCACACCCATAAAGCAAGATACAAAGAAGGGGAAACTTAGATACTACCCGTAAGATATGCATTGATATGTGTGTGTATATATATATGCCTTTGTAGTCCTGCAATCTTGTCTATTGTTCTTACTGTTGATTTTTAATTTCTAAATTTAGGCTCTTTAGTTCACACACTTTATTAGCAGGCTGTGGAATTAAAATATGTTTACATGTTTTTTTTAGATTTCTAAATTTATAGGTTCTTTAGGTCATAGATGGTTTTGGTTGGCTATGAAAGTAAACTTATTTTCTCGTTGGTTTTAATTCCAGTTTTCTTCAGTCATGTGTTCCATAACATTATCTGTACTAGATTTTCTTGTAGATCTTCATGGTGTAGTTTCTTTTTTATTTTCCCCTCAGCTACAATATAAACTGGAACTATGGATTACTGCCACAAACATGGGAGGACCCGTCATTAGCAAACCATGAAGTCGAAGGTGCTTTTGGAGACAATGATCCTGGTAATCATCGTATAATCTAAATTATACATATTAGGCATTAGCCTTCAATATATCTTGATGCCTTGAGGGACTTTGGATGTAAAACAAATTTGGTTTCGTTGCAGTTGATGTTGTTGAGATTGGCGAAAAACGTAGAAATATTGGAGAGGTTTTGAAAGTGAAGCCATTAGGTGCACTGGCCATGATTGATGAAGGAGAACTTGACTGGAAAATAGTTGCAATTTCACTTGATGATCCAAAAGCTTCACTTGTAAATGATGTTGAAGATGTGGAGAAGCATTTCCCGGTATTTACCAATTCTCAATTTTCGGTATTTACTGGTGTTTCTTAAACGACACTCTTAACACGTAAATTGTAAGCAGGGAACCCTCACAGCAATCAGGGACTGGTTTAGAGATTACAAGATCCCGGATGGAAAACCTGCTAACAAGTTTGGACTCGGAAACAAGGCAGCAAACAAGGTATTACACTGTTTCATCAAAAGAGTGATTAGTTAAATGGTGTTAAAACTCGCTAACGAAAATGATATTGGTGACAGGATTATGCTCTGAAGGTCATTGCCGAGACAAATGAGTCCTGGGCGAAGTTGATGAAGCGCTCTATTCCTGCCGGAGAGCTGTCCCTTGTGTAAACATGAGCTTGTGTAATGTGAGAATGAAGTGCTCAAAATTGAGATCTTCCATCTGCAAAGAGCACTCTGAAAGCTCTCACAAATTCTTCAGCCTATTCTTGTAGAATAATTTCTTATGAGGAATCTTGTCATTCAAATTACATTTGGCTATTTATATCAGAGTTTTTTTTATTTCGTGAAGCGTGTTTCCTCAGTTTGAATGTTTTCTGTGATTCTTGTAGACTGAAGCGCTTTATATCAAGCAAACAAACAAAGGTCACAAAGAACACGACGATTTACGTAAATTTTCATTTCAGGAGAAAAAAACACAGGAGCGATAACTGATGATAAATCAACACATATTAAGACAGATCAACATACCACTTTCACCTACCATAAATATCTGCAATTGTTTCGGCTTCCATGCCTTACATGATAAGTGATTATCACGCCATACTTTCTGTTGATAGCCTCAATTTTAAATTTAGAATTCATAGTGAATTTATTGTTCTTCAAATTCCATGATTTTTACTGGTTGTTGTTATTCTTACCATAGAACGCGTAGCCGTAAGTAAGCGTTTTTTTTTTCAATTTTTTATAAAAAAACATAAATAAATTAATTTGAGCGGCACAAGGCGCTCAAACCTTTTTTTTCTGAAGTATAATTTCGATTTTATACTTGTTGGTTGTCGTTCTGTTCTTTGATTCCCACTTACTAATGTTTCATTTTGAAATTAAACTGGGACACTTATATTCAGTACTGATGTTTCACTCTGATTTCAAACTGGGTCATTGATCTTCAGTCAATTAATTCATTCTGCTTTATTTCAAATTTATGATGTGAGTGTCACTCACTGATCTTGAGTAATGATGTTTCATTTTGAACTGAACCTTTAAGATCTGATGTTTCATTTTGATTCGAAACTAGGTCATTGATCTTCAGTCACTTGATTCAGTTTGCTTCATTTCAAATTAATGATGTGGGTCATGTTATGATTGTACCATAATGTTTGCGACTGCAGAATCTAACTATATTATCTCCTGCAAATCACGTAGAATTTGTAGAAACTTCTGCATCACAATGCAAGAGTAAATACCAGCCATTTTTATGACTCTAAATGGATGTTTAGTGTATGATATATAAAGAGCAGTGTAAGGAATCCTCAGAAGTCGTGTTTGAAACTGTCATCAAATAAAAGTCAGATCTGATGATTCTAAGACAAACATCCTTGGATCCCATCCACAAATTTTCACAATTCAAAACAGAGATTATGCACAAGTACAAGATTCAAAGAAAGAGCTGAAAAGAGGATATCAGAAGTAGTTTTCTAGGCTAGCAATTATGCATCAAAACCCAGCAATATAATGCTGGTCAGAGCCCAGTGCACAGTCATCATTTATCAAAAAAAAAAACTGAATAAACGTTTGAATTAGAGTAGAAGAATCCCTCAGCAACATGCTTGTATTTGACATCAAATGCAAAAAGCAATCAGGTCTCAAAGATTAAACCATCATAGGGAACTCATCCAATTCTCTGCAAACTCAAAAAACTGCAATCACAGATTTTAAAACAAATGAATATGGAAGGATCTAATTCACTGTGACCGTGAAAATAATACGAGGCCGAAGTGACTCAACACCTTCCAGGGTCAATCTATGCCTCCCCAATTGCATATTTGGGGAAGTGAACTTCCGTTTCCATTAAAAAGGAATAGAAGAATTCCTCGAGGAGGCAAACGGAGAGAGAAAACAAAATTCAAACACAAATGAATTACGAGCTGATTTGAAGAAAGGCTGATAGGGGAGCGTAACAGAAGAACGATTTCTTCGCATGCTGATGATTTGAGGAAGTGTTAGGGCTCTTGATACGACTGAAAGTTGACAGGTGCGTATTTATACTGCTTATGAATTAGGGTTTGGCTCATGAAATGGGCCGATGTCAGTGTTGGGCCTTTATTTCTTTTTTGACCCATTAGAGGAAAAGCCCAAATACATCGTGCCCGATCAAATCGGGTTTTTCAACCGGTTACATGTTATCTTTTATTTTCAGTAGTAGTGTCATACGAGCCGAATGAGCCGAGCTTTAGCATGTTCAAGCACGGCTCGTTTATAAACGATTCGAGTCCGAGCCGAGATTTTGATGAGACAAACCTGAGCCGAGCCCGAGTAGCTCGTCTAAAATAATTGTCATATAGCGTTATTTTAGACGAACGAGCCGAGCTTTACCCGAAGGAGCCGAGCATTGGCGTGCTCAAGCTCGGCTCGTTTATAAACGATTCGAGTCCGAGCCGACGAGCCGAACACGAGCCGAGCCCGAGAAGCTTGTCTCATCTATCAGCCCTAACTTTTAGTAAAAAAATTCAAATCTATACCTCACGTATTCTCGTGGTGTTAATACTTAGGGCCCGTTTGGTTTTAACTCCGGAATCGGAAACGAATCTAGTCCATACGTATACGCTTGTTCATGAAAATTTTTGGAATCATTCCATGTGGTTTGAAGGAGTTGGAGTAGAGTTTTTAATACCTTTTAATACCCTATAGGGTAACAAAATGTGGGGAATCAAGTGCATTTTGCCTTCGACCACAAGAAATGATTCCATACAATTTCATGAATACGGATATAGATATGGACTAAATTCGTTTCCATTCCGTTTCCGTTTTCAAAGTTGGAAACAAACGGGCCCTTAATAATACTTAACATATGTCCTAAATGATCTCCGAGGAAAATTAACACTGGCGGAGTTAAGACTGCTTGTTGTCGTTTGGCGGAGCATGTGGATGGACAAGAATCAGATAATCTTCAACAAAAAAAAACGATCCCGCAGAACATTAGAGCATTAGCACTAAGTCAGATATTTGTATGGTAATAAGTGAAAAAGAAACCAATAAAAAATAATACAATAACTAGAAAACAAAGAAGAAAAAACGAAAAAACATAAAATGGAAAAGTTCAGAGAATGAAAACCTAAAACTTAACTTTGATGCTTCACAAAACTCATTGAACCAAATTTTCTTTTGGATATATCATCAAAAATCAATGTGTCGTTCCTATTGCTATAGGAACCGATAGTTGTGATGTTGATTCTGTGCTGAAAGCAAAAGCCTTAGCTCTGCGGGGGACCTAAAAAAGGCGAAAGAGTTAGGAATTACATCCATCGTGATTAAAGGAGATAACCTAATACTCAGTAATTCGATAAATTGAATATGGAAGCCCCCATGAGAACAAGATATGATCATCACTGATATCTCCAAAATGATATCGGGATTCTCTTATTCGATAGCACAACATGTCTACAGGGAAAATAACACGGTCACGGACAAGATCCTCATGCATGGATATAATCTCAAGATGGATGTCAATATCATTCTAAAAGATGTTCAAGACCTCATCTGAAAGGATGACCTAGGCCGATCGGTGTCTAGAACCTGATCCGCCTAATCTTTTTACCCATGTATAAAAAAAATAACATAATACTAAAACATATAAAAAATAGTTATGTTTTTTAAACGACATATTAAAAATAGATGATACAAGTATACAACTAATACAATAACTCATATTTACATTATTTTGAAGCTTTAAATTGTTTTTATGTATAAATAGTTAATGTTGAGAATATGACATTAATTGTCTTGAAAGTGGTTCATTTAAAATCATTCATATAGTGGAAGACGTGAAGTTCGGAATTGTTATAAAACTTATTGTTGAGTGATTGTTGAGTCAAACGATCAACAACACAAATAAATTATTTTTTTATTGTGTGATTTAAAAGGACACTCGCTAAGTCAACGACTTAACGGAGCAAGCTTTATATTTTTATCATTGCAAGGAGAAGTATTTGTACAACATATGGACTCACTTTGTCAAATCATTTCTTGAACCATGAAGATCTTGTATGATAAGGTTCGATGAAGAAAGGATTATGTGTGAGGCATCTTATGTTGATTCAATTCGCTTTGACAATGTTCGTAATCTAACAAGATACAAGCGAAAGGAAAGTGAAACACAAAATGGAATTTTCCAATATCACGTTGTGCAAACACCATATCCTCCAACTATAAAATCACAAGAATGTAAAACTTAAACGCTTCTTTAGAACAATACTAATGTATTGGATGGCAAGTTGTTCAATTAATCAAAAAAGTGGTTCGTGGAGCTTCATTTTTAGGTTAGTCCTTTGTTAGAATTTGTCGAGAGGTTACTTTGACTTGTTCATAGTTTTACGTTATTTTGATCAAAGTTATGAGTCAGGTACGGGTCACTATTGTAGTTGTTTGTTTTCTAGCGAATATATTTGACGGAAGACACTTTCCTAGAGTTATGTTTTTTTTACATCCCCAATAGATCAATTTATGTTATATATGCCTCTGATGATACTACTCCGGTAATACCGATTCATCCTTCACCTGCCTCATCTTCAGAGAAATCTTTTTCATGTCCGTGCTTTCGTTGTTGATTGTATATTGTTTGTTTGACGTTGGATTATTTTCGTATATTGTTTTTTCAATCTCGATTCACCGTGTATGATTACCGAATCTCTTTCTTTTATAATGAAAAAAAAATCATTACTTAAACATTACTTAAGTGAATTCAAAATTTTATGTACCATCTTTTGATATGCACATCTACAAACCCAGTATACAGTTTTCACCAATAAATTTGTAATACCCCGAATCCGTGGGACTCGGGATACTACGGGTTGGGACCTCACAATGGGTCCCGACCTTTAGCCTGACAACAATTTAACCGGATCTTACAACAAGACACAAATAAAGGCCAAAACGAAATACATTTTTATGCAATGCAATGAAACCCGAAATCATACAAACAAAAGACTTTAGCCGAGATACAACACAAAACCGAACGCCAAATACACGACATACAAAACACAACAATCGAACGATAAAACACAACTCAACTTCATCCAAAAACCCTTCGTAAAATGTACGGACCCCGACTGCCCACTCTTCCGGATCTCTCGGCCGCATTCCTAACCTGCAAGGTAATCTACAACAATCGATATAAAACCGTTAGCTCATATTCGAAGCATTAGAATCAATGGAAAAGGCACACACACAAGTAATCTCATCACAAGCATACGACATACATAAAGCACACCAATCCGGTTTATCATCTTTGTTATTATTAGGTCGTATCCCGTTGTAATTCAACTTAGGTTTGTGACACGAGACCACCGTGGTCCCGCCTCGGTCCCTACTTACCGGCGTGGAACGGTACGGATGCCTCCGACCGTCTAACCAGCACGGGCTAGTCGCCAAGAACATCCTAGCTCTCGCGGGAGCTAGACAAGTTGTCACCGCCCGTTATCATACACTTCGGCCAAATAATATATAAAGGTCGGTAATCCTATTTCCGGTTTAGTTGTTATAACAAGAAAGAATAATCACACACCACCAAACACACATCAATGCTAATACAAGGAATACGAGCTAAGTAAGTCCGGAGACTTACCTCGTCCCAAACGCTAACTCACGCACCACTCTAGCTTCCCTTGGGAAGAAGTCTATAACATGCTCACAACAAGATATCTATATCAACAACTCGCTCAACTCAAGAAGTCTTAGACTTTTACACAAATGATCTACGCGAGATCATTTGACTCTCATTCTAGGACCGCATCCTAGAATCTCTCATGCTCACATCTCACTCAACACAAGTCAGAAGTCCTTAGACTTCTAGACCCTATGATCTCGCAGGATCATAACTCATAGCACATACTAGGATAACAACTCCTAATCCAAACAAACTCAACGGTAACAACACCATGTTAGGATACGCATATCCTAGCCCATAAACTCAACAACCATATACTCCAATTCTCAAACCTCACAAGCCTCACAAGATAACATCAACACCTCAAGTCTTACAACATTTTACAATCCACAAAACTCACCTAAGGTCCATAACCACTACTTGATATTCACTCTAAGTTATACTAGATCCAGCCTAGCATGATACTAATACTAAACATAACTAGATCGAGGAAACGAATACTCACACGACGCCAGAAGACGGAAGTCGATCCACGGAGGGGAAAACAAATAAAAAGAAAAGAAAAAATATAGGAGATCGAAATTTAAAATAAACCCGATCAAAACAACCGGAACGGGATTTTTGGATCGGAAAACTTTCCGCCCTTTTTTCCGAAAATATACCAAAAACATAATTATACTCGGGAAAAACATTTTACGCCTTAAAAATACTTTTAAATAAAATACAGAAGCTATTAAAATATCGATAAAAGCCGCAAAAATAAATATCGCAAACGCGCCTAAAATTGGGGCGTTACAAAATTGATTTCATTTTGACGCATCTAGAAACTCGACCAATGAATACACTTTTGGTTATATCACACGTATCCACAACGTCATCCTCTTACTACTGGTAAGAGAGATAGAACTAAAAATTAACAAAAAAGGGTGAATAATACCAAGTAAATTCTACACGATCTTCTAGTAATATTGAAACAAAATTTACACTTTTGAAAGTTACAAATTCCGAACTTTAGAAATCCTGTAAATAGTTAGGACATTACAAATTTGAATTTTAGAAATCCCTTCAATTAAAGATTGGTTGTGAGCTTGTGGTAGGATGTTTTATAGAAATGTAGTTGCCGATAACTTTTTGTAACACTCCAAATTCTCAAAACTCGGGGCGCTACAGGTTAGGACCTCACAATGGGTCATGACCATAGTCTGACAACAATGTCACTAGATCTTAGAACAATGCACAAATAAAAAGGGGGAAAACCGAATAAAGTGATATGTAATAATGTCATGTTCCATAAAGAAAGACTCAGCCGAGTACTAAACAATACGACAATCCGAAAAGACAAATTCCATAAAAGAAAGACTGAAATAAAGAAACTCAAATCTCGTCCTATAATGTACGGGAACCCGGCTGACTACTCCGTCCGGATTACTCTGCAACTACCCTATCCTACATGGCATCTACAACATCGGATAAAATGTTAGCTAACAATTCTAATATGTTAGTAGAACTACAATAACACACACGCATGTCATTACTGAAATGAAACATGCATCATGCTTACCCATAAATTGATGTCATTCACTTCTAGTTCAACTTATGGTGTGGCACGAAGGTCTCCCGACCTTTGCCTCCATCCCTGTATACCAACAAAGGTGGTTCGATGCATCTTGCCGTATACCATGTCTGGGCTAGTCATGGAGAACCTCTCAGTCTCATGTCAGAGTTGAGAATTGATGCTACCATCCGTTATACCTACATGTGGGCCAAAGTAACAACAACATTATCCTACTCTGGTTATAATTATGAAACACATAATACACACACCACTATTGTAATTCACACCAATACACATAAAGTCAGCTAAGTAAGCCCAAATGACTTACCTATATCAAGACAAGTCTAGCTAACCACAACTTCTGATCCCGTAAAACAACTCAACTGCCTGATCATGAAAGGAACTCGGATAAAAGCCTATCCGACATTAGAAGTCTCCAACTTCTATCTCAACTATCATAAGCCTAATATCCAACCATTGGATCGATTCCAACATATTCCATGAAGAACACATTTATACATTTATAACTCATCAATTATAATTCTAAGAGAAAGAAGTCTTATACCTAGATCCAACTTTCCTAACTCAATGTTCAAAACTTGGAACCCTTTGGAGGAATTCCACGACTGCGGGAAGAACAAAGATGTGACCGCGGATTATGAAGTCGCGACCGCAGGGAAAATGGGGCGCGACCACAAGATGACGGACAGACGCGATTGCGGAAATGGGAAGGTGCGACCGCATGAAGAAACTTGCGCAGTCGCGGGAGAACGGCAAGCCATAATCCGTTTTTGTCCTCGCGACGAAGATGGAAATCCACTGCTTGGTGTCAGTCTACGCTCGTTGTTGCTACTTGTTGATGTTGTTGTGAAGAGTTACAAACAAGAGGAGACACTATTAAGCATAAAATCTAGAGTAAAGGATGAAGGGTGTTGCCACTGTTAAGCATAAAATCTAGAGTAAAATCAAGAGGAGACACTATAAGACCGGATATTACCCACCTACAACTTTAACAAAAGGAAGAACGTGGTTGATTTCTTTGCATGCAAGGAAGACGACTGGCTTTTCCGATCTGTTGTTGTCAATTGATCGTCAAAGACATGAAGAATGGTGTTGCCACTAGTATCAGATGATGAGGATGAAGTGGAAAGAAGGAGAAAGAGAAGAATGTACGTGAAAGAAAGAGAGAAGCAGAAGCGTCTAAGGTTAAGAGAAGGAGGCAAGCTGATGATAAAAGGAAGGAAACCGAAAGATCGTGATAAAACCAAAAGGAAAGAAAAAAACATCACGGTGGTTACAAAGATAAGACGAGATCTGCAGTTTCACCGCAACCGCGGAAACTGTAGGCGCGACTGCGGCATCGCGACCGCGGCACACTACACTGGAAAGACATTCTTGCGCGATTGCAGGGTGCGACCGCAATGACTCGGTAGAACTTAGGAATTGAACTTCCGTTTGTTACACTTTTCTAATCTTACCGAAACTTAACGATGGTTTCAACCATGCAAAATAACTTTTATTAATATTTTTGCAACGATGCTAAACGTAGACGATACAAACCATTAGGAATACAACCAACGTACCAATGGTTTTCATCAACGACACATGTCATAAATATAACATTTATTAGTTTAAACATATGACATTTAAAATCAATTAAATTATTTCCATATCACTTAATTAACTTTATAATCATAATGAAATATCTAATTTTCCATCTAGACGAACCTAAGGTCAAATTTTAAGTTTTGCGATTAGGAAGATGCTAAGCATACCCAACGATACATTTAGAGCGCCACTCAGGGATAGACTGGATAACAATGGATCGGGTTACGGGTAGATGACCTTGACCGCCACCCGACACACCACACGCTAAAGGTCTCTCCTGCATCCATCGGATGAAGCAGGTGGATCGAGTGAGATTTCGAGTGTTCTACACTTTATTTATCAATTGTAAAAAAATAAACTTATTTTTTAATAAAATTAAGAGCATACTTAAATCCAACTAAAAATAATATAAGATTGTACTTTTTTTCCTGATACCCAAATGAACTCGAATACTCCATAAACATTAGTATAATTACAACTGGATAAGTATACATGCTAATAGAGCTTCATCAAGCATGTCTCCCGAGATTCCGCATTGTCTTGCTACCAACACTCAAGATCAGCGAGAGATGACTCAATTCTCACAACACTCGCAACAACAAAAGTATTTAAGTGATTCTAACTTGTTATCTTTGCTAGAAAACCCTCCTCGTGGCTACCAAAGAGAATTATTACTCGAATCAGAAAATGTTATTTTAAGGAATTTCCCTTCACCCGACCTATTAAAACAGACCTAGGTTTTCCCAATTTTGAAAACAATATTTGCCCACCCACCAACCATGAAGCTTGGAAAAGAAAGCTTCAAAAAGAGGAAAACTAATAATAATACATTTTAGTCTTCAAAGGTTTCTATTTTCTTTTAACATGTGATTTTGGTATTTTCTAACTCGCTTCTCAATTTTTTTTAATCGTGATCTAACAACAATGATTATGTTTTTGTGTAGTAGGAGCAATAGCGGAGGATAACAACACAAAGAAGGCTAAAGGATGTTACAACTAAGAGAAATTAACATCCAACAAATCAGATGTACAAAACAACAACAACAACTACAACAACATAAATGTAAACACATAAACAAAAATGAAATAGATTTTAGTTGTGTTATCAAATGAAAACCAAAAGTGATATGTAGCTGAAAATATATATTACATTCATGTTCGAGCACGACACGGTCAAATCACCGATAGTCATAGTTTAGCTGAAAGAGTAAGTTAACTTTGTTTTCCTTTTGAAAATTTTGAATTTAATTGAATTAATTGTTACTTTTTTCTATTGAAAGAAGAGAAAAGATAAATAAAGAAATGAAGTACTTGCAAGATCTTGTTTTGCGTTGTAATGAGATGATTGATAAAGCAAGAATACTAGATGAGATTATGAACTATGTATAATCATTACAACGACAAGTTGAGGTAAATCTTAACTAAATTTAGTTATATAATAGTTAGAGTTTCGTATTTCTCCTTTATAGCTTACTAATCTCCTTTTCAACCAAACAATTACTTTCAATGAAGTTGACATTAATAAATTCAACCCTTGATTTCAATATAGAAGACTTGTTTACAAAAGAAGTTAGATGTAAAAATCACGAGTAAAAACAATATACTTTCACTTTTTGACAAATGAATATTCTCATATACAAGCTTACCCAACTTGTTCATACAATATTCCTGCAATGGGAGTGTCAACCAAAATAGAGAACTTAAGATACCTTCAATACAATTTGGGCCAGGTTTGCAGATCTGATTTGTGCTTGAGTGAAGCTGAAATGAGTATCCGACTAAGCACAAATACTCTAGTTTTGGCCCTTGAGGCATTTCTTGATTCATCTTACCTAACTGTAATAACTAACACTTTCTTGTGTTTATTAGTTGTTAATTTTGTTAGAGGTTGATTTTTAACATAGTTTCTCACTTTGAGAAATGTAGAGTTGTTTGCCTTGGGAACAACCCGATCTTTGAAACATATATAACATGAAGTTTCAAGAAGCAAAACAACAATCATTTCCATCACAAACATATACTGATGTTGCAAGTCCTTATTAAAGGAAGTTTTTTGAAAAATCAAAAGAGTATTCGAGTTCATTTGGGCAAAAGAAATATCAACACATTATTTGAGATTTATCCATAAGGTCATCTTATTGTTTTAGCAACCCTTAGTTTGATTAACATGTATACGTATACAGTTGTATGTATGTATATATGTATTGTATTGTATTGTACTGTACTGTACTGTACTGTACTGTACTGTACTGTACTGTACTGTATTGTATTGTATTGTATTATATTGTATTGTACTGTACTGTACTGTATTGTACTGTATTGTACTGTATTGTACTGTATTGTATTATATTGTATTGTATTGTATTGTATTGATTTGGGCTTGAGTGAAGTTGAAATAAGTATCCGACCAAGCACAACTGCTCCAGTTTTGGCCCCTGAGGCATTTTCCGATCCTGTTTAATTGTAATAATCTGATAGCAACACTTTCTTGTTTTTCAGTTTTTATTGTTGTTAAATGTTGATTTTTAACATAATTTCTCACTTTAAGAAATGCTGAGTTGTTGCTTTGAGAACAACTCGATCTTCAAAACATTTATAATATTGAGTTTCAAGAAGCAATACAATAATCATTTACACCACAAACATATACTGATATTGCATGTTCTAGTTAAAGAAGTTGTTTAAAAAATCAAGTGAGTATTCGAATTCATTTGGGCATTAGAAAATATCAACCCAGTCTTTGAGATCCATCAACAAAATCATTTGAATGTTTTAGCAACTCTTGGTTTGATTAGCATGTATGTATGTATGTATGTATGTATGTATGTATGTATGTATGTATGTATGTATGTATGTATGCATGTAAATAAATAAATAAATTGTTTTAGCAAATAGCAACCCTTGGTTTGACTACATAATAAAGTTGATATACACTATTGTAAATCGTTTATGATTATCAAAATTAGAAATTTAAAATTACAACTATACAAACAAATCTTTTCATCCTCCATAAACATTAGTATAATTACATCCGGTGAAAGTTCTTGTGAAATATTTCTCGACGTTTTGAATTATAGACGAAGATTGTAGAGGTTGCTTTTTAAAAATTATTCAGTCCAAATAAATTTTACACGATCTTCAAATATTATTAAGAAAAATTTATAATTTTGAAAGCTATAAATTTTGAATTTAAGAAATCTTGTAAATAGTTAGGAAGTTACAAATTTGAATTTTAGAATTCTTTTCAATTAAAAATTGACTGTGAACTTGTGGTACGATGTTATTTAGGATTGCAGACTTTGCAGTTGCCGGTAACTTTTTTAATCTTACCAAAACATAACAATGATTTTAACCGTGTGAAATAACTTTTATTAACATTTTAGCAACGATGCTAAACAGATCTACCCATTGATTTTCATCAACGACGTATGTTAAAAATATAACAAATACTGTCTTGCTACCAATACTCAAGATGGACGAGTGATGACTCAATTCTTACAACACTCGCAACAACAAAAGTATTTCAGCGATCTCAGCTTGTTATCTTTGCTAGAAAACCATCCTCAAGGCTACCAAGGAGAATTATTACTCGGATAAAGAAGTGTTACTTTTAATGACTTTTCCATTACCCAACCCATTAAAACAAACTCGGATATGAATCCGGATTTGTCTTATTTTAAAACCAATATTTGTCCACCACTAGTCATGGAACATGGGAAAGAAAAATTCAGAAAGAGGAAAGTTGATAATATGACATTTCAAACTTCAAAGGTTTCTGCTTTCTTTTAACAACTGATTTTGGCATTCTTTAACTCAACTCTTAAAATTTTATGATCTAACAACGATGATTCTGTTTTTGTGTAACATGAATCAATAGTGGATGAAAATAAGGCAAAGAAGGCTAAACAATGTTACGAATAAGAGAAATTAATACAAGTCACATGTACAAAACAACAACAATGACAACAACTACAACAACTACAACAACAACAACATAAATGGAAACACAAAAAGAAATGCAGAGTTGTTAAAAATATAGCAAATACTGTCTTGCTACCAATACTCAAGATGGACGAGCGATGACTTAATTCCTACAACACTTGCAACAACAAAAGTCGGATATGAATCCGGATTTGTCTTATTTTAAAACCAATATTTGTCCACCACTAGTCATGAAACATGGGAAAGAAAAATTCAGAAAGAAAAAAGTTGATAATATGACATTTCAAACTTCAAAGGTTTCTGCTTTCTTTTAACAACTGATTTTGGCATTCTTTAACTCAACTCTCAAAATTTTATGATCTAACAACGATAATTCTGTTTTTATGTAACATGAATCAATAGTGGATGAAAATAAGGCAAAGAAGGCTAAACAATGTTACGAATAAGAGAAATTAATACAACAAGTCACATGTACAAAACAACAACAATGACAACAACTACAACAACAACAACAACAACATAAATGGAAACACAAAAAGAAATGCAGAGTTGTTAAAAATATAACAAATACTGTCTTGCTACCAATACTCAAGATGGACGAGCGATGATTCAATTCTTACAACACTTGCAACAACAAAAGTCGGATATGAATCCGTATTTGTTTTATTTTAAAACCAATATTTGTCCACCACTAGTCATGGAACATGGGAAAGAAAAATTCAGAAAGAGGAAAGTTGGTAATATGACATTTCAAACTTCAAAGGTTTCTACTTTCTTTTAACAACTGATTTTGACATTCTTTAACTCAACTCTCAAAATTTTATGATCTAACAACGATGATTCTGTTTTTGTGTAACATGAATCAATAGTGGATGAAAATAAGGCAAAGAAGGCTAAACAATGTTACGAATAAGAGAAATTAATACAACAAGTCACATGTACAAAACAACAACAATGACAACAACTACAACAACTACAACAACAACAACATAAATGGAAACACAAAAAGAAATGCAGAGTTGTTAAAAATATAACAAATACTGTCTTGCTACCAATACTCAAGATGGACGAGCGATGACTCAATTCTTACAACACTTGCAACAACAAAAGTATTTCAGCGATATCAGCTTGTTATCTTTGCTAGAAAACCATCCTCAAGGCTACCAAGGAGAATTATTACTCGGATAAAGAAGTGTTACTTTTAATGACTTTTCCACTACCCAACCCATTAAAATAAACTCGGGTATAAATCCGGATTTTTCTTATTTTAAAACTAGTATTTGCCCAGCACCAGTCATGGAACATGGAAAAAAAAAATTTAAAAAGAGGAAAACTGATAATATGACATTTCAACCTTCAAAGGTTTCTGCTTTCTTTTAACAACTGATTTTGACATTCTTTAACTCAACTCTCAAAATTTTATGATCTAACAACGATGATTCTGTTTTTGTGTAACATGAATCAATAGTGGATGAAAATAAGGCAAAGAAGGCTAAACGATGTTACGAATAAGATAAATTAATCCAACAAGTCACATGTACAAAACAACAACAATGACAACAACTACAACAACATAAATGAGAACACAAAAAGAAATGCAGAGTTGTTAAAAATATAACAAATACTGTCTTGCTACCAATACTCAAGATGGACGAGCGATGACTCAATTCTTACAACACTCGCAACAACAAAAGTATTTCAGCGATCTCAGCTTGTTATCTTTGCTAGAAAACCATCCTCAAGGCTACCAAGGAGAATTATTACTCGGATAAAGAAGTGTTACTTTTAATGACTTTTCCATTACCCAACCCATTAAAACAAACTCGGATATGAATCCGGATTTGTCTTATTTTAAAACCAATATTTGTCCACCACTAGTCATGGAACATGGGAAAGAAAAATTCAGAAAGAGGAAAGTTGATAATATGACATTTCAAACTTCAAAGGTTTCTGCTTTCTTTTAACAACTGATTTTGACATTCTTTAACTCAACTCTCAAAATTTTATGATCAAACAACGATGATTCTGTTTTTGTGTAACATGAATCAATAGTGGATGAAAATAAGGCAAAGAAGGCTAAACAATGTTACGAATAAGAGAAATTAATACAAGTCACATGTACAAAACAACAACAATGACAACAATTACAACAACTACAACAACAACAACATAAATGGAAACAGAAAAAGAAATGCAGAGTTGTTAAAAATATAACAAATACTGTCGTGCTACCAATACTCAAGATGGACGAGCGATGATTCAATTCTTACAACACTTGCAACAACAAAAGTATTTCAGCGATATCAGCTTGTTATCTTTGCTAGAAAACCATCCTCAAGGCTACCAAGGAGAATTATTACTCGGATAAAGAAGTGTTACTTTTAATGACTTTTCCATTACCCAACCCATTAAAATAAACTCGGGTACAAATTCGGATTTTTCTTATTTTAAAACCAGTATTTGCCCAGCACCAGTCATGGAACATGGAAAAGAAAATTTTAAAAAGAGGAAAGCTGATAATATGACATTTCAACCTTCAAAGGTTTGTGTTTTCTTTTAACAACTGATTTTGACATTCTTTAACTCAACTCTCAAAATTTTATGATCTAACAACGATGATTCTGTTTTTGTGTAACATGAATCAATAGTGGATGAAAATAAGGCAAAGAAGGCTAAACGATGTTACGAATAAGATAAATTAATCCAACAAGTCACATGTACAAAACAACAACAATGACAACAACTACAACAACATAAATGAGAACACAAAAAGAAATGCAGAGTTGTTAAAAATATAACAAATACTGTCTTGCTACCAATACTCAAGATGGACGAGTGATGACTCAATTCTTACAACACTCGCAACAACAAAAGTATTTCAGCGATCTCATCTTGTTATCTTTGCTAGAAAACCATCCTCAAGGCTACCAAGGAGAATTATTACTCGGATAAAGAAGTGTTACTTTTAATGACTTTTCCATTACCCAACCCATTAAAACAAACTCGGGTATGAATCCGGATTTTTCTTATTTTAAAACCAGTATTTGCCCAGCACCAGTCATGGAACATGTGAAAGAAAAATTCAGAAAGAGGAAAGCTAATAATATGACATTTCAACCTTCAAAGGTTTGTGTTTTCTTTTAACAATTGATTTTGACATTCTTTAACTCAACTCTCAAAATTTTATGATCTAACAATGATGATTATGTTTTTGTGTAACATGAATCAATAGTGGATGAAAATAAGGTAAAGAAGGCTAAACGATGTTACGAATAAGAGAAATTAATCCAACAAGTCACATGTACAAAACAACAACAATGACAACAACTATAACAAAATAAATGGGAACACAAAAAGAAATGCAGAGTTGTTCATCAAACATTCCTGCAATGGGAGTATCAAATATGGAGAACTTAGGATACCTCCGGTACAACTCGGGTAAGGTTTGAGGTTCCGATTTGGGCTTGAGTGAAGCTGAAATGAGTATCCGATCAAACACAAATGCTTTAGTTTTGACCCCTGAGGTGTTTTACGATTCATCTTGCCTAGCTGTAATAATATAACACTTTCTTGTTTTTCAATTGTTAGTGTTGTTAGAGGTTGATTTTTAACATAATTTCTCATTTCTAAAAATGTAGAGTTGTTTTCTTGAGAACAACTCGATCTTCAAAACATCGATAACATGGAGTTTCAAGAAGCAAGACAACAATCATATCCATCACAACACATATATTGATGTTGCAGGTCCTAATTGAAGAAAGTTGTCTCAAAAATCAAGAAAGTATTCGAGTTCACTTGAACATAAAAAATATTAACATATTATTTGAGATCCATCCATAAGGTCATCTTATTGTTTAGCAAGCCTTGATTTGATTAGCATGTATATGTATACAGATGTATGTATGTATGTATGTACGTATGTATGTATGTATGTATGTATGTATGTTTTGTATTTATGGTATGTATAATATTGTATTATATTATACTACTATAATGTATTGTATTATATTATGTTGTATTGTATTGTATTGTATGTGTATTGAATTGTATTGTGTTATATTGTATTGTATTATATGTATGTATGTATGTATGTATGTATGTATGTACGTACGTACATATGTATGTATGTATGTATGTATGTATTGTATTGTATTGTATTGTATTGTATTGTATTGTATTGTATTGTATTGTATTGTATTGTATTATATGTATTTATACGTGTATGACTTGTGTATATTGTATGGTATTGTATATATGTATGTATTATATGCATATATGTATGTATGTATTGCATCTTATTGTATCGTATTGTATCTGATAACTCCGCCTTGATTATGAATTATTTTATGTGAATGATGGAAGACTTAACATATAAATGTGGTTTTATGAACTAACAAATATCGATTATATTTCTAGATTGCATGTCTTGGTTTGTTTGTTTAAATGTGTGTTGGCCTTGAAAAACATTACATGGGAAGGACTCGAAACCTTGGAAAACATTACAAAGAAGAATTCGGCTAAAAGGTTCGTTATAACACATGCATATCTACAACAACCAAAAGAGAGAATCTAGGAGAAGATTCTCAAAGACCAACCAATCCAACAAGATCTCCAACGGCAACACAAGGAGAAGATCTCGACTCAAGATCTTCAACGGCATCTCAAGGAGAAGATCTTGGTTCAAAGTAAAAGATACTCAAAGATATTCAACGGATTTTAAGTGAGAAGATCTCGCCTGAATTAAAGATTCTCAACGGCTTCTTCAAAAGACATAACAAGAAGATTCAATGTGAAGATCTTCAACGGCCGTCAAAGAGAAGAAGTAGAAGAGAGAAGATCTAGGACTGGAGAAAGAAGATCTTACAACGGCTACTTCACTTCAACCAAGCAGTGTATTCTATGGAGAAATAAGAACGTTACAACGGCTATCTTACAACGGCTAAAGAAGATCTTTATAGAAGACTATAAATAAAGATAACGATTGAAGAAGAAAAGAACAAGTGCTTACACGGATAAGAAAGCAAGTCTTCACGCGATCATACATCTTCATCGATCCTAAAGCTTTTCTTCCACTTTAAGCATACTATAGTAAACTTCCTTAGAGTGAAGATAAACACAAGATTTTCATTGACATATCTAGAGAGTGTTACTCGAGTGTGTTACTTTGCGAAGTAACTAGGATATAATTGCTAGAGTAGAGTTGACTAGATCGTAGCATTGAGACTACATTGAGAGGAGAAGGAGATTTCTTGTAGGTTGTATATATGACTCTTTGAGTAGATAACAGATAGTTAGATCCTAGGGTCGAGAAATCCTAGGACAGAGACGAAAGCTGTTAGAGCTGAAGTTCGTGAACATATCGTCGTTTCGATCTTTTCTATTTCGCATATTCTATCGCTTATATTGTGACTAACAATCTTTTGCAGGTTTCGAAGTCAAGGCCTTGAAATCCACTTCAAAGCCTTGAGAACCAATTTTGTCACTAAGCGCATAGATCGACTTCAAGGCCTTGAGATTAGTTTCAAAGCCTTGATATACGATATTGCAAAAAGTTATCATACTCTATTCAACCTCCCTTCTAGAGTATTTATATCCTTCTTAAATCACCTATTCGGTTCTTCAATATCTATGCATGTATATATTGTATTGTATTGTATTATATTGTATTGTATTACTTTTTTTTGAAAGGTTGATAAGTAACTCTCGGTTCGATTGGCGTCGCCGCTCTACATCCGGGACGGAAATAAGTCATGGCCCATTGCTGGGGGATATCCTCCCAGTATCAGTTTTTCCATACATGAACTCGAATCTCTAAACTAACCACTTAAGGAGTCTAGCACCACATCCCACTATACCAACTGAGTATTGATATTGTATTACGTGTATGTATGTATGTATTATATTGTATTATATGTATTGTATTGTATATATTGTATTGTATTTTGTTGTATTATATTGTATACATTTAAGCTCTTAAATATTCTAAAGGTATTTGTTGGTCTTGATCCTATCTTTTAGGATTATCTTTTAGTTAGATAATATATCTTTTTAGGAGAATCTCCACTATAAATAGCCTTAGAAGGTGAGATTCATAGGTAGATGATTTTCATTATTGTTTCCATAAATTGCGCAAACTCGCTACTTCGCTTACGAAGTTTGTGTTTTAATTCATTCCTATTCAATCAAAGAGAGAGTCTTGATTGAATCGTTGTGAGTCCTTGCTAGATTGTGCTTGCGTGTGTTAATCTTCTTAAAGATTGGTGCTCCTGTTCAATTCTAGTACCTCCTTGTGCTTGTCTTACTTAGAAGGCTTGTGTAAGGTTACAGAAGTGAGTGTCAAGGTAAGCTCTTCGTTAAGGGGTTTTGACACATAATCGGTCAAGGTTCTTTGAGGGAATATCTTGGTTTATATCTTCCTATAGTTCCATTAATTTCATTCCATAAACCATCTTCTTTTCTTTCCATTATCAATTCATCCAACTCACGTTCTTTCGTTCGAAGTTTCATTAATCTCAGTCCAGTATACCGAATCTTGCCCGAGATTCATACCCGAGATTTGTTTTGTGAGGCATTTCATGGACTTTCAATCTAGATCGGAACTACAACTTCAACCCCGAATCAAATTAGTATCAAAGCACAATAGATTGAAGTCTGTGTTAGGTTTGAGCCATTTTTATTTGAGTCTTCTTTGAATCATATAAAAGTTGAGTCTTTTCTTGTTGCAATTATCTTTGCGAGATTATTTGAGATTAACGTGTGTTGACTTATGTCGTTTGGAAGAGAGAAACATCATAGCCAAACACAAAGCCAACCACTAACCTTGACAAAACCTCGCCCAACCTTTACGGAAAATTTCGCTCGAGATTTGAGTGTAAAGTTGAGATCTATACGTTACTAGTTCCCCAAGTTTTGTAAAATTTTCTTTATCCAGTTGAAGATCATATATTTATTGGGTTTGAGTCGAACCTAATAATATTCCGCTGTATATTTACGGAGGAAAGAAATCTACAAGATATTATTGTTGAGATCTTATCTAGTAGGTGAGATCATATCAAATTCCTTGAATCCTAACCGAATATCTTTTCCAACAACAATATCTACGCCCCTCCAACAATAAAATATCCACAAGGCAACTAGGAAGTAGTATGTCCTAGAAGTGATTGTTGATTGTCGACGTTCATTGTTGAATCAACAATCTCGGCCAGTTAATACCAAATCTTGGCCGAGATTTTGATCGCGGTTTGCTACTGTTACAAATTTTCGAGAAATTTGGAGGCAATATCTGAAGAATTCAAGTGCACCTTGTGCAAGAGTATACCCAGAGAAGAAGTTTTATTCAATCCTTGACCTAGTTACAAGCCTTATCCGACCACAAACATCAATCTCGCCCAACATGAGATAATCTCGGCCGAGATTTGTTAATTTTGACCGAGATTTGCCCTAGTCGAGATCGAAACCAAACCCGGCTATCTCTCTCTCCAACTGAGCAGGTTCAAGGTACGTGATTCTCTCTTCTTCAATATCTTGTGTGCCTTTTTCTAGCCTATTTCTACTCTAAACACCTGAGTCAATTTTTTTTAGATATGTTAGTTAGTATCTATACTTTCTATGATACTAGTGTATCTACCCACCATATTCCTCTTACTTTGTCTTTTGTGTGAAGTAACTTCCAACAAGGGTTCCTTAACCATCTCACAACACAAGAACCTTTTACCGACCCAAGTTGACTACTTGAGTCATCCAAGGAGTTTAGTTGATACCAAGACATTGACTTTAGAATAGTATTAATTCATCCAAGGAAATTACATAAAATTAGCATGGATATCACAACAAAGCGTGAGTGTGAGAGAAAATAAGTAAGGCGCTTTCATTTTCACTAAAACCATAAGTTTGTTCTTACTTTGCGTGTATGTAAATGTCAAGGAGGAATAGCTTACAATAATCACAGAAGAGTGACTCTTAGAGTCCGGAAGTCATGGTTTTACTAAAACAACTCATGACTACGATTTCCACACTCGCTGAACGGATGGAGAAGCTCGAATCTCGTCCTAGTGAGGAATCTCGGCCAAATTCTCGCACAAGATTTTACCTGAGATCCATGTACGAAGTGGGCGGGAGTTTCCAACATCCACATATGCCACTAGCCTCCGTACCACCTCCAACTCCCCCCCCCCTCAAAGGGCCAAATATCATTCATTTTAATCCTCTTTTTAAAATATATAACAATCCGCACTTTGGTGGAGATTTTCAAGAATTAGGAGATGAGGATGATGAGGGCATGTGGAGAGATTACCCAAGAAGTCATCATAACCCACAGAGAGGTCGTGACTATGATCATTTTAGACCTCCCAAAGATAATGACGGAATTGGGAAGGTTAAGGTCAAAATTCCAAGTTTCCAAGGCAAATGCGACCCGAACGTCTACATGGAATGATAGACTAAAATTGAACAAATTTGGTCTTGCCATAATTTTAGTGAGAAAAGGAAGATCCAACTTGCGGCATTGGAGTTCCAAGGATATGCCTTAGTTTGGTGGGCTCATCTTGTCAAAGAACGGAGAAGAACGTTAGATCCGGACATCAACACTTAGGAACAAATGAAGACCTTAATAAAAGCTAGATTTGTGCCTCAACACTATGCTAGGGAAGTGAGACAACCACTGGAGAACCTCAAGCAAGGTTCCATGACTGTAGAGGAAGTATATACCACAATGCAAATGGCGATGGTAAAAGCTAACATTCAAGAGGATGAGGAGTCTATTATGACTCGATTTTAAAGAATTTTGCATCCTTCATTAGCTAATGAAATTGATTTATATCCATATGCTTCAATGACTAACTTACTACATCTGACTATAAAGTTAGAGAAGAAGATCAAGGGACGGAACCAAGGATCAAGTTCGTGGAATGTAGAGAGGACATCTCGACCAAATCGACCAAATCTCATCCGAGATTCCCAAAAAGACAAGGAAAAACGATCCACCTCCGATCCAACAATCCAAAAATCTTCTACTCAGTCTCGCCCTTAAAAACCTTCAAAGGATAATAAAGGGAGCACTTCTAACTCTACTTGACCTTCTAGAGATATTGTATGCTTTAAATCTCAAGGTAGATGTCACTACATGAGAGATTGTGCTAATAAAAATGTGTTATTTTAAATCAACAAGGACAATATGAGAGTGAGGAAGAGCATGAGAATGATCATAGCCATCTCAAAGCATTGCATGAACATGATAGAAATAGTGAAAGTGATCAAGGTTGTGAATATGAGCAAGGAAAATCTTTAATTACTAGGAGAAGTTTGCATGATAAGATAGCCCCATGTGAGGATAATCAAAGATAGAACCATTTTCACACTAGATGTCTTGTTCAAGAAAAAATGTGCAATGTGATTATTGATGGTGGTAGTTGTTGCAACATCGCTAGTGAGGAATTGATCACTAAGTTGCAAATCACTACTTTCTATCATCCTAGATCTTATAAGTTGCATTGGATGAATGATTGTGGAGAATTAAAAGTTAATAGACAAGCTAAGATCGCTTTCACCTTAGGGAAGTATGAGGATAATGTTGTGTGATGTTGTGCCTATACAAGCATGTCATATCTTATTAGTACAACAACAATAATTCGATAGAAATATCAAACATGACGGTTTTACTAACAAATAGTCCTTTGAGTTAAATGGACATGCAAGTACTCTTGAACCTATGACGCCCTTGCAAATTGCAGAACATTATGACAAGAAGGGGAAATGCAAGGAAAAAGAGCGAGAAACACCTTTTAGAGAAGAAATCTCGCCCGAGATCAGAAGAATCTCACCCCAGTTCAGAGAAATCACCTTCAAGTGAGAAATCTCGGCTCTGACACACAAATCTTGCCCGAGATTTTTCAGACCGAGATTCATTCTCTTGAACCTAATCGAGTCCTTTTAGTCTTTTAGCATCAAAACAGGAATTTCTTGATGATTTTGTTCCTTTGGATAATGTTTTACTGAGTCTATATAAAAGCCTTATGACTTTGTGTGATGAAGTCAAGGCTACCTTACCTAAAAACATTTTAAGGACTTTGGATGAGCTTTGCGATGTATTTCCGGATGAGATTCCTCCAGGTCTTCCACCTTTTCGAGGCATTGAGCATCGAATTGATTTCATTCCAGGTTTGACACATTTTCTAATCGTCCAAGATACACGATGATTCCTCAAGAAAGTTAGGAAATTCAGGATCAAGTGCAAGAGCTTTTGAAAAAAGGTTATGTTCGAGAAAGCTTGAGTCCATGTACATTTCCAATTTTGTTGGTACCCAAGAAGGACAATACTTGGAGGATGTGTGTTGATTGTAGAGCAATCAATAACATCACTATCAAGTATAGTCACCCCGTTCCCAGATTAGATGACATGCGAGATGAGCTTAGTGGAACAACATTGTTCTCTAAGATTGACCTTAAGAGCGGTTATCATCAAATCCGAATGTGGAAAGGTGATGAATGGAAGACGGCGTTTAAGACTAAGTTTGGTCTTTACGAGTGGTTAGTTATGCCTTTTGGTTTGACTAACGCTCATATCACTTTCATGAGGTTAATGAATCATGTTTTACGCCATTTCATTGGAAAGTTTGTGATTGTCTACTTTGATGACATCCTCATATACAACAAATCTCTTGAGGAGCATGAGCAACATTTGAGGGAAGTACTTGGAACTCTTCGAACTGAATCTTTATATGCTAATAATAAGAAATGTGAGTTTAGTACTAATCAAGTTATTTTCCTTGGATTTGTAATGAGTACAAGAGGTCTACAGGTGGACAAGGAGAAGATTAAAGCCATCCAAAAATGGCCTACATCTGCCACAATCGGACATGTCCGATCCGATCTTTCCATGGACTAGTAACGTTCTATAGATGTTTTGTGCAAGATTTTAGCACTGTTGCAACCCCTCTCACGTCTCTCACGAAGAAGCACGTATAATTCGAGTTGGGAGAAGCACAAGAGAAAGCATTCAATGAGTTGAAAAAGAAACTATCACATGCAATACTTCTAGCACTTCCAGATTTCACCAAACCATTTGAGGGAGTGCGAAGCATAAGGAATTGGCATTGAAGGAGTGCTCATACAAGAAGGTAAGCCACTTGCCTACTTTAGTGAAAAGTTGAAAGGATCATGCTTGAATTATTCGGCCTATGATAAGGAACTATATGCTTTATTCGAGTTTTCAAGACATGGTAACATTATCTTTGACCTAATGAATTCATCATTAGAACTGATCATGAGTCTCTAAAGCATTTTAGGAGTCAAGATAAGTTGAATAGGATGCATGGTAGATGGATGGAGTTTATAGAAACCTTTCCGTATATCATCAAGTATAAAAAGGGATAAGATAATGTTGTTACGGATGTCCTCTCTAGGAGATATACTTTGATCACCACTATAGATTCTAAAGTCTTAGGTTTCCATTATATTAAGGATCTATACGTGGATGACATTGATTTTGGTGATATTTACACGCAGTGTAAATCTTGTCCATATTCCAAAAACCTCGGCCGAGATTTTGAATGAGATTTGCCATTGTTGGCTGATAAATACTATATTTTTAAAGGCTTTCTATTCCATGAGAATGAAGTTTGTATTCCGATATGTTCTCTCAGACTATTACTAGTTGAGGAAGCGCATATGGGAGGTTTAATGTGTAAGACCCTAGTTTTCACCTTCACTGTCCCCGCAGTGAAGGAGGCCGCGCCAGCGGCAAGCTGAGCCTGTCACCGCCCCCACGATGACAAGGGGGCCGCCCCTGCGGCTGGGCGATTCGCCCTTGCAGATCGTGCCCGATTTATTTTTGTTCGTTTTGTCTTCTTTCCATAGATAGAATATCCGATCTTCTATCATATGGGCCGACTTCCTTATCTTCCTCCTAACCCTAGAACACCCTTCCTTCTATCTTTCCAACCCTTTCCTATATATTCCCGTCTTTTCTTCTTTTTCCTGTTTCTTGCTTACGCTTTCTTCAACCCTCGAGTACTGCAACCTTGCTTCATGTGTTCTCGCTGAACGTATAAGTTCTTTCTCCTTTGTTCTTCATCACGTTCATGTGTTGCTGTACCTTGTTTCCTTCTGTTTCGTTTCTCCCTTCGTTTCCTCTTTTCTTCTCTTTCAAGAATCAAGTTTGATCCTTGATTCTTGTGGAGCGTTTTGTCAATGATCCTTTAATGTTGACAAACTCCCTTGGTTGAGTTGGAAGAGCAATATTTGACGGTTTTGTGGTTCTTCTGTCATTGAGAATCCGACAACATTTTCTGTAAGTGCACCTCCCCCGCGCCCGCACATCCCCGCCCCCATGGCAAGCCACCCCTGCGCCTTGCTCCGCCGCGCTTGTGGTTTCTTTTGTAGTAACTCCCGTTCTTGTGAGTTGCTTCCTTTCTTGATTTCCCTTGTTCCTTTCCTTGTTCCTTGATGTTTTTGTCTACCCTTAGTGTTTTTTAAGACTAGGGTTTGTGACCCTAGCTTGTGTAGATCTCTTAGAGATCATAAAGACTAGAAGTTATAGACTTCTAGTAATCGTTTCGGTTCCTGATTCGTGATGCCTTGTTGAGCAGACTTCCCTTTGCTCCTTTCCTGAGGCTATCTGAGTGTTTGCTAAGTGTTAAGATTACCTTTGAGTGAGGTAAGTCCCTTGGACTTACTTAGCTTCATTCCGTATATTAGTTTGATTGTTTTGGCTTGTTTGTGTTGCTTATCTTGTTATACCTGATAACCGGAACTAGGATTGACCTTTGTCATACCTTAATTGCCTCAAGTGTATTATAACCGAGCGGTTACCGCTTTTCCAGTTCAGAATGGGGAAACTGGGAGGTGCTCTCGCGACCAGTCCAACAAGTGACAAAAGGATGCATACGTTCTATTCCTGTTGGTGAAAGAGGACGGAGGCGAGATTGTAGCGACTCTCTTGTAACAATGATAAGTTGAATTAGTAATTGGATAACATAATGAAAGATAAAAACCGGATGTTTGCGAGCATGTTGATGTGTTCACTTTACCTTATGTGTGTTTGTGCCTTTACAGTCTTTTTGATATCTAGAATGTTAGTTAACGGTTTATACCGATGTTGTAGACGTTCCTCAGGTTCAAGATGCTGTTGAGTGATCCGGATGGTGTGGTCATCTGGGGTTCCCGTACATTATAGGACGTGAGTGGGTTTATGTTTTTGTTGTTGTTTCCCTTATTTGTTTTGAACTCGGCTGCGAGTCTTTTACGCTTCCTCTTGTTTAAACCTTCAGTTTTATATTGAGTTTTGGTTTTCATTTGTCTGTGCCTTGTTGTAAGATCCGTTGTGTCATTGCTATTGTGAGGGTCGGGACCCATTGTGAGGTCTTAGCCCGTAACACTTTGAGTTCCCAAAACTTGGGGTGTTACATAATGGGACACTTTGGTAGAGATAAGACTTATCACATGCTACATTCACATTTCTATTGGCCTCATATGCTTAAAGATTCAGAAAACATGAATGCATTGTGTGTTTGAAAGCTAAGTCTAGATAAAAAAAAAACCAACACGGTTTGTATACTCCCTTATCTACACATACTTCACAATGACTTGATATTAGTATGAACTTTGTTGTAGGATTACCAAGGAATAAGAAGGGGAAAGAATCTATTTTTGTGGTTGTTGACTGTTTTTCTAAAATGATGCACTTTATTGCTTGCCATAAGACTAATGATGCTTATAATGTGGCTAACCTGTTCTTTAGAGAAGTGGTTAGGTTACATGGAGTACCATGGACTATCGTAAGTGATAAGGATGCTAAATTCCTTACTTTCTTTTGGAAGAATCTTTGGGGAAAGCTGGGAACAAGGTTGTTATTTTCAATCTGTAGTCATCCTCAAACGGATGGACAAACGAAAGTCACTAATAGGACTTTAACCACTATTTTGAGAGCCATTTTGAAAGATAATTTGAATGCATGGGGGGATGTTATACCACATGTAGAATTTGCTTATAATCGTACCTTGCATTCATATACTAATCTAACGCCTTTTGAGTGTGTCTATAGGTTAAACCCTTTGACTCCTTTTGATCTTATACTGTTGCCCATTAAGGAGCGAGTAGATTTCATTGCAAGAAAACAAGTTGAGTTCATCAAGGAATTGCATGAGAAGACACGCATAAGGTTGGAAAACAAAGGGAAATCCGTGGCATCCAAAGCAAATCGGAATCGCAAGGCAATGCTATTCAAGCAAGGAGATCTAGTTTGGTTGCACCTAAGGAAAGAGCGATTTCCGGAGAAGATGAAGTCTAAGTTTTCTCCAAGAGGAGATGGACCTTTTCGTGTGAAGCGTAAAGTTTATGACAACACTTATGTCTTGGAGCTCCCAGCTGAGTATGGAGTAAGCAAGACCTTCAATGGAGGAGACTTGAGTCCTTTTGAGTCTAAAGATGAGCATGTTGGTGATTCGAGGACGAATCCTTTTCAAGAAGGGGAGTATGATAAGGGACAATCCCCAACACCACCTAAAGGACCACTTACAAGATCAAGGACCAATGCATTGAAGGATAACGCAACCACATCATCTTTGTGATTACCATGGAAGAAGCTATCACTAGAACAAGAGCAAATACCATCCATTATGAAATTGCTAGCTTATTGGCAACATGCGCACTTAAAGAGACCTCACTCCTATTGATGACATGATTTATGACACTAGCTTAGGCATTCATTTAGATAGTTTTTCCCGTTATTCATGCATGGTTTGACATTAGTTCGTGACGTTTACGCTTAATTCATCCACATTGTCGAGATAGACGTCTACACGAGCTTTTGTCGGTTTTGTAGGTATTTTGGGGAGCTCTTGGACTTAATTGATACATTCGAGGATCATTCCTCGTGACGGCACACTTCCGGACTCTTTAAAGAGCAAGCTAGGAGTAAAGAAGAACACAAAAGACCTTGTTGGTGCATGCCTTGCACCAGTTCATGACTTGGTAATTCAAGGAGGGTTTCTGGTGCAGAACCACGGCCCAGAGGGCCTTTCCACGCCCGTGGTTTTGCCCATTTTTTCTGTCTGGACAGCTTTGACACTTGTCACAAGATTCCTTTGCCCGACCTTTGCTTTTACAGGCTGGCCTTGGGGACTGCTGGAGGACTCTCTCTTCTCTTGTTGCTCTCTTCCAAGCCCCTTGTGGGTGTTCTTGGGGGAGATTAGATTTGAACATTATCAATATTAAGATCTAGAGTGAGTTTGGGTGGTTTTAAGTGAGATTCATGTGGAAGCTTGTAAGATCCAACTTGGAGCTGTCTTTGAAGCTTTGTAAGATTATTGTAACCTTCTATTTCAGCTTAGTTCATTCTCCTTCATTGTTCTTATCTTCATTTTCTTGCCATGGAATGCATGCATGCTTGTATAATGATGTTTGATCTTGAAATGAATGTTATTGGCTAAGTAGTTGTGATTCTAGGGTAAAGGAATGATGTTTATGCTTTGGACTATGATTATATGGACTTGCATGTTAGCTTAGGATGGATTTGTGTTCGAAACCCTAACTCAGTATAAAATCACGGCTTGTTCTTCATGCTTCCACGGCCGTGGTTTCCATGATTCACCCGTGGTTTTGTTCTGTTGTACTTATATTGATGAATCTGGATGTTAGGATGTAGATGTGTTGAAATCCTAGTGTTTGTTGAGCTTAATATAGCTTAGGGTGACCTAATGTTAGCAACCTTTTTGAGGGATGAGACTTACCCGGTAATTTCCTCTCTTAGATACATAAGATGATGAACCTTAGGTTCGAGACTTACCCGGTAAGGAGGGGTTTGACCCTTAGGTAGTGGTCGGTTTGTGTAGAATTCCCGTCCTTAGGTTCCTTGAGACTTACCCGGTAATAGGACCTTAGGTTCGAGACTAGTGGAGCATGAGACTTACCCGGTAATTGCTCCCATTGGAGAAACACCCAACTCCGAACAGGCACAACTTTCCTTTGATCTTTAGATGCATGAGTCCATTGTCATAATCGGAATTCCGAATCTCTAGAATCCGCATTTCTTACCTCTTATCTCCTATCTTGTGTTTGTGTGTTGTTTGCTTGTTTGTGTTGCATATTTTTTGATCCTTGTTGATCACCCAAAACGAACCAAAAATATTATGTTTTGCACTTTCTTTATTCCTCATCTCATCTTAGTTTAGATTTGCACTATACATGATCGTTGAATGACTTGATTTCACCTCAATCCTTGTGTTCGACCTCGGAATACTTTCCTTCCTACATAACGATCCGTACACTGCGGGTTTCGCTTGGTAGTTTATGATTTTAGATAAAGTTTATAAATGTAAAGCTTTTTGTGCTAACATCTCTAGCGTAACAAGTTTTTGGCGCCGTTTCTGGGGATTGAAGTGTTCAAAATAGACTTAGTGTTGTCCCTCGGCAGCGCCTTAACAAGTTTTTGGCGCCGTTGCCGGGGACTTGGTCTAGATTAAGTCATTTGATTTCGATTGTTCATAGTGTTTATCTTTCTTGTTACTTTTGATTTTGTGTTGCTTTTGTCTTTGCCTTTTCATGTTTGCCATGGATGGATTGTACTTCCAAGACAACCTTGACAACATGGAGTATGAGGGATGGATGGCAAGCCAAGATCTAGGACCTCTCCATGATGAGTTTGAGTATTGGGAGGATTTTAATGCCTATCATGAGTCCCATGATCAAGCTAACATGACAATTATGCCTCATGTGGAACCTCACCATCAACCTCACGATGACCGAGTGAAATCAATGCTAGAAGAAATGTTGAAGAAGATGGATGACCTAGAGAGTAACCTTTCTTCCCTTTCGAGTTCCCACATGGAGCTTGAAGCGGAAGTGTTACGACAAGAAGAGGTTCACACGAGGAGATCCAAGAAGTGCCCGATTCAACTATGACCATTAGAGACCTTGAAGAAGAGTTGGATGAAGCTCGGGAGCTAGTGAGGCTAAGGGATTTGGCCCTGGAGGATGCAAGAAGATTGAATTTCGAGAGAGAAGAACAAATGAGGAGGGAGATTGAGGAGATTAGGCATGCTCTTATGCTAGGAGATCCTACCATCCTTCAAGGTTTATGTTCGCCCCTAAACGTGCGTGCAAATAAGTTTTAATTATAAAACTAGAATCAATCAAGCGAACCCGCAGTGTACGGATCGATATAGTTAAGCAAGGATTCCAGAGTATCGAACACAGGGATTTGGGTGGGAACAAATTCAATTGCAGATTATCAAGCGAGTAAATATGAGAGTTTTTGCAAATATTGGGAAACAACAATCCTAAAGATCCAAGTATCCAGCTGTGGCAATCGATTCAAGATTTACTATTGATATAAAGACAGAGTTGAGATATGCAAAGGTATACTAATGTAAGGTAATCGTACGGTGAAGTTCCAAAAACCTTATATGACTCACCTACAAGACACTCTCTATACAGGTTGTTGAGGCTTCAATATAGAAAGGTTCCAAAGGCAAGAATTAATGTCAAATACCCAAACTTGTAATCCAAGGATCAAAACTAACTTAACCGATTAAGGTTGCGACACTCACAATCGAGGTAGAGGTTGTTGAGGCTTCACTACCACCTAGAAAAGGCAAGCCAAGACTAAGTTAAAGCTAATCTTTAACTTTGGATTAAAGTAAAAGCAGGTTCGTAAACTTAAGGGAAATTACGGGCAAATCTTGAGATTCCACGGTTGTGGAACTCAAGAACAAGCCGTGATTTAGGGTTCGTCGACGATTCTCTCTAACTCTCAGGATCTAATCTGTTTACGATCGATCTATCATCATCTTAGCCACAACTATCAACCCTTCACCTTAGAATTGTTAAGGGTTTTTAGCCAATAACAGTCATGTTGATATCAAATTCAAGAATTAAAAGATTGAAAGATGAAAACTTCCGAAAACTTCCAATAAACTCCAAACCAATCTCAAAGTCACAATCAAGAACAAATAATATCACTAATTCCAGAATAGAACAATTAACACAAACTTAGGTAAGAAGGGAGAACGGGATGTCAATCCGTCTTCTAAATCAAACTTAATCAAGAAGAGAAGTCTTCTTGCAATAATCCTCCGAATCTTCCGTAAATCCGGGAATCTCAATCACAATCTCCACCAAAGTGCGAGATTAGGGCAAATCCAAGCGCGAACGTAGATCTCCAATGAGATGTAAAAATGCGTCCAAGCGGCTATCGCAAAAGATCTCCAAGCGGCGGTGTAAGTGGGCGTAAGCGAGGATAAGCGCCACTAAGCGAAGGTGACGGAATCTCCCTTCGTCCGTCTTTTTATAGGGCAAGATAAAATATCGGCCCGGCCCAATCTTCAAAAGATCGTGGCTTCAAAGTTTGGCGAAAAAGATCGCCAAGATCACGGTCGTGGAAGGTTCCACGACCGTAATTTAGAGCGTGGAAATCAACACGGTTTGAACCATGGATTCCTGTTAGCATGAAATATTGTGATATTTTAGGCACGTTTTCTAAACGTATTTGATTCATATTGATAGTCTTTGATTGAGCATCGTTGCATATGTGAGCTAGTATTGCCTATATTGTCGATATGGATGTTTACACTAGCTTTATGTTGATTATAGGTGATTAAGAGTCATTTCCGAACGGAATCGAGCAAATGAAGAGTTGATTGAATATGTCCATGGATTGATGGCATTATTAGGAGCAAATTGGAGTTCAACTTGAGGAATGCACGAGGTTAGGGAAGAATCACGTTCTTGCCCTAAACCACGCTCTAAAATACGGCCGTACTACAAACCACGTTTGGTTCCACGGCCGTGGAACACTGCAAAGAGAGGCGTGGTGCATTCCATTAACTATTACGGCCGTGGAACTTATGGTTCAAACCGTGACAGAATCCACGCTCTAAATTACGGTCGTGGAATCTTCCACGACCGTGATCTTGGCGATCTTTTTCGCCACATTTTGAAGCCACGATCTTTTGAAGATTGGGCCGGGCCGATATTTTATCTTGCCCTATAAAAAGACGGACGAAACAAGATTCCGTCATCTTCGCTTAGCGGCATTTATCGACGCATATCCCCGCTAACGCCCGTTTAACCCTTGCGGAGAAGCATTTACATCTCGTTGGAGATCGAAGTTCGCATCTGGGATTTGCCCTAATCTCGCACTTTTGGTGGAGATTACTACTGAGATCTCCGAATTGGCGGAAGATCGAAGCTTTTGGAAGATTGTTGCAAGAAGATCTCTCTTCTTGTTTAGGTTTGATTTGGAAAACGGATTGACATCCCGTTCTCCCTTCTTTCCTAAGATTATGATTGTTTGCTCTATTTTGAATCTATTGACAACATTTGTTCTTGGTTGCGACTTTGAGATTGATTTGAAGATTATTGAAAGTTTTCGGAAGTTTTCATCTTTCTATCTTTTAATACTTGAATTTGATATCAACATGACGGTTATTGGCTAAAAACCCTTAACAATTCTAAGGTGAAGGGTTGATAGTTGTGGCTTAGATGATGATAGATCGATCGTAAACAGATTAGACCCTGAGAGTTAGAGATAATCGTCGACGAACCTTAAATTACGGGCTGTTCTTGAGTTCCACGGCCGTGGAGTCTCAAGATCTAACCGTGATTTCCCTTAAGTTTACGAACCTGCTTTTACTTTAATCCAAAGTTAAAGATTTGCTTTAATTTAGTTTAGACTTGTCTTTTCTAGGTGGTAGTGAAGCCTCAACAACCTCTACCTCGATTGTGAGTGTCATAACCGTAATCGGCTAAGTTAGTCTTGATCCTTGGATTACAAGTTTGGGTATTTGACATTAATTCTCGCCTTTAGAACCTTTCTATATTGAGCCTCAACAACCTGTATAGGGAGTGTCTTGTAGGTTAGTAATATAAGGTTTTTGGAACTTCACCGTACGATTACCTTACATTAGCATACCTTTGCATATCTCAACTCTGTCTTTATATCATTAGTATATCTTGAATCGATTGCCACAGCTGGATACTTGGATCTTTAGGATTGTTGTTTTCCCAATATTTGCAAAACTCTCATATTTACTCGCTTGATAATCTGCAATTGAATTTGTTCCCACCCAAATCCCTGTGTTCGATACTCTGGAATTCTTGCTTAACTACGTCGATCCGTACACTGCGGGTTCGCTTTCTTGATTCTAGTTTTATAAATTTAAAACTTATTTGCACACACCTCTAGGGGCGAACAAGTTTTTGGCGCCGTTGCCGGGGATTTGGTTTCGGCCGAATTCGGTAGCCGGTTGTCAAGCTTGGGAGCTTGCTCTCGTTATTTGATATTACTTTGAGTGCATGCGCAGGTCTAGGAACACCGAAGATCTCTTGCCTCTTGATCAAGAGCTAGAGAAAACTTTAAGGCAAAAGTGCAAGGAAAAGAAGATGGGTGAAGGACACGAACGTGATCTTCAAGCGGAGTTGGCGGAGAAGGAAGCTCAACTCCAATGGAATGAGACTCTCCGCCAGGATGAGATGGATCGTCATCAATCTCAAGTTAACAATCTACAAGACATGATCTTCCAGATGAGGGTAGAGATGAGCGACCTTAAGAATAAGGGAAGTAAGAAATCCTCAAGGAAAGCATCAAGGTCTAGAAGAAAAAGTCACTCATCCGCTGATGATAGTGATTCTTCCATGCCACCGCTAGAGGAGATTGATCCCACGATCAATGTAAATCCTTTCCATCCACAGGGAGCTGCTAATCGCCGCATTCCGCCTAGGAATGTGAGGATCGAACGAGTAGATAATGAGCCAAGAACTCTTGGCCAGCGGATGGATCCAACACAACAACCACGCCGCTTGGGCGTGAATTTCGATGCTGAAGATGTGCAAGGGTTTAGCTTCAACCCTCAAGTCATTACTCTTGTTCGCCAAAACCAATTTGGTGGACAAGCGCTGAATCTCCACACCAACACTTGCAGAACTTTGAGTGTATGATGGAGACAATGAGACCGAAGAGCGCTACTACCAACAGCTATAAGCTCAAGCCTTTCTTCTTCTCCTTGAAGGGGAAAGCGTTATCTTGGTATCAAGCTCTTCCTAGTGGGAAACTAGATACATGGGAAGACCTTTCCGCGGAGTTCCTTACCAAATTCTTTCCGCCATCCAAAACGGCGGAACTTAGAGGTAAGATTAATGCTTTTTCCATGAGACCTAACGAAAGTTTGTTTCAATCTTGGGAAAGGTTTCAGGATTTGCTCTTGGATTGCCCTCATCATGGCATATCCAAACTTGCCTTGTTGGAGATTTACTACAAGGGGCTGGATGCGGGAACGCAATTCAACCTCCAATCCCTCTCATGTGGAACGTTCATGGACATGAGAGAAGATGACGCTTGGGACTTCATTGAGAAACAAGCAAGAGTCATAGAGAAGTATTCCCACCGGAAAGTGGAGGGAAATCGTGTGGAGCAAGGAGTAAAGCTCACACACGAAGCTCAAAATCAGATTTTCTCCCTCAACAATGAGATCAAAGAGTTGAAGGAGGCTATCAAGACCAACTTCCCAAAGCAACAAGGGAAGGATGTTGGTTATTTGGGCAACAACAATGGCGGCAACAACAATAACCGAAACAACAACCGGAACAACAATTGGAATGGAAACAACAATAACCGGAACAACGATTGGAACAACAATAGGGGTTCAAACAACAACAATTGGCGCTCCAATCAACAAAATTCCGGTAACTCTTATCCTTCCAACTCAAATTCACTAACTCCACCTTCCTCTTCCTCTACTCCTTTGAAAAGCCAGGGGCAATTATCTAATGGAGGAAACACTTCGGGGAAGGAGAAGCCCGATCCCATATTGGAAACGATTTTGGGAAAGCTTCAAGGGTTGGAGAACCGCCTCATCAAGGTTGATGATCAAGTTTCTAAGGTTGACAAAGCTCAAAAGGTTTTAGAAAACCAAATGTTCAACCATGCGGAGGAAGTTCCTAGAAATCAAGGGAAGCTTCCAGGAAAGACGGAGGACAACCCTAAGGGAAGGGTGATGGCGATTACAACTAGGAGCGGAGTGACAACCACCGATCCGCAGCCTACGTTCGTTGAAGTCCCCGTAGAGAAGGGCAAGAAGAAGGGGAAGGAGAAGGAAGACGTCTATGTTCCTCCTCCAGCTTACAAACCTCCCCTTCCATTCCCTCAATCTAGAGCGCGAGCGCGCCTAGACAAACAATTCGGTAAGTTCATAGAACTTATGAGTAAGCTACATATTAACATACCATTCATTGATGCTATTGTAGGTATGCCGGCTTATGGCAAGTTCTTGAAGGAACTCCTCTCTAACAAGAGGAAGCTAGAAGACTTCGGTGAAGTCAAGATGAGTTCGGATTCTTCGGATCTCATCAAGACCATGAAAGAGAAAATGCCCCCAAAGCTGAAGGATCCGGGGTCATTTTGCATTCCCATTGGAGTGGGAGATGTCACATATGATGCTTTATGTGACTTAGGAGCAAGTGTGAGCATCATACCACTTGCATTGTGTAGGAAGATCGGTTTAGGCGACCCTAAACCGGTGAAGATGACGTTATACATGGCGGATCGATCCATCACTCGCCCCGTCGGTATTGTAGAAGACGTCCCGGTCAAGCTAGGTAAATTCTTTGTTCCCATTGATTTCGTCGTGCTTGACATTCCTGCAGATAGTCCGGTCCCGATCATACTCGGAAGACCGTTTCTTGCAACTTCCGGCGGCATAGTCGATTGCAAGAATGGTAGACTCGCTTTTGACATAGGAGAAGAGAAAGTAGAGTTCGTTCTTTCCACTCTAGTGAAGGAGCCAATCTTTGATGAGGATATTTACGATATCCAAGATGAAGAAGGGTTGTCTAGAGAGGAGGTAAGTGCGATTCTCTTCAACGATCCTTTACAAAAAGCTATTACTATGAGTCTAACCAATGTAGGGGAAGATGAAGAGTGAAATGAGGCAATTGAAGCCTTAGAAGCACAAGAAGAGATGCATGAAGAGGAGTTCGAGAAACTCCACGATGAGGCTGAGAATGTCAGAATCCACGGTCATACCCTGTATTCCACGGCCGTGGATTTCACAACAAAAAACGTCCTTCACTCCAGGGGATTACACGGCCGTGGAGAAGATGTGACAACCGTATTTCCCTTCCACGCCCTAAACCACGGCCGTGGAGGACAAGATCCACCCGTAATTCTGGCCGTGGAAGAGAGTGATCGAGACATCTCTTCGACTTCTTCCGATTCTTCTCCAACACACTCAACACCCTTAAAAACTTCTAAGGAAACATCGGATGCTTCTCAAGGATCGTTGGAAGCTCTGAAAACAATGGAACTCAAACCACTTCCTACTCATCTAAGGTACGCTTTTCTAGGATCTAATTCTACCTTTCCGGTTATTGTTAGTTCCGATCTAAGCATAGATGAACATGAACAGCTCATGATTGTCCTTAAGAAACACAGGAAAGCTATAGGCTATACTATTGAGGACTTAGTAGGAATTAAACCCTCCCTATGCATGCATAAGATACTAATGGAGGAAGACTTTAGAACTTCGAGACAACCTCAAAGGCGGTTGAATCCGACCATGAAGGAGGTTGTCAAGAAGGAAATTCTTAAACTTCTTGATGCAGGTATCATCTATCCTATCTCCGATAGTAAGTGGGTGAGTCCAGTTCAAGTAGTTCCGAAGAAGGGAGGAATGACGGTCATCACTAACAAGAACAACAAACTCATTCCTACCCGAACCGTGACTGGATGGCGGATGTGCATAGACTACCGCAAGCTCAACAACGCAACGCGGAAGGATCATTTTCCACTGCCATTCATTGATCAAATGCTTGAAAGGTTAGCACAACATTCACATTTTTGCTACCTTGACGGCTATAGTGGTTTCTTTCAGATTCTGATACATCCGGACGATCAGGAGAAGACCACATTCACGTACCCGTGGGGTACATTTGCTTATAGGAGAATGCCATTCGGGCTTTGCAACGCCCCAGCCACCTTTCAACGGTGCATGATGGCCATCTTCTCCGAATACGTAGAGGAGATCATGGAAGTCTTCATGGACGACTTCTCCGTATACGGTTCCTCTTTTAACGATTGCCTTTCTAACCTTTCTCTTGTTTTGCAAAGGTGTGAAGACACTAACCTAGTTCTTAATTGGGAGAAGTGTCAATTCATGGTTAAGGAAGGAATCGTATTAGGTCACTTAGTCTCTAGTAGAGGGATAGAAGTAGACAAAGCTAAGATAGAGACCATAGAGAAACTTCCTCCCCCAATTTCGGTGAAAAGGATAAGAAGTTTCCTAGGACATGCTGGATTCTATAGACGTTTCATCAAGGACTTTTCTAAGATATCAAAACCTCTCACTAATCTATTGATGAAGGATGCGGTTTTTGAGTTTTCGCAGGAATGTTTAGATGCGTTCAACACCATTCGGCAAGCTCTAATCTCAGCACCTATTATCCAACCTCCGGATTGGACTCTACCCTTTGAGATTATGTGCGACGCTAGTGACGTAGCTATTGGAGCTGTTCTTGGACAACGAAAGGAAGGGCGAACCCATGCCATATACTATGCTAGCAAGACGCTAGATGAAGCGCAACTCAACTACGCCACTACCGAGAAAGAGTTTTTAGCCATTGTCTATGCTATTGACAAGTTTCGCTCTTATCTTGTGGGTGCAAAGGTGATTGTCTACACGGATCATGCTGCGATCCGGTACCTCCTTGCGAAGAAAGATGCGAAACCAAGGCTGATTACATGGATTCTTCTCCTACAAGAATTCGATCTTGAGATCCGCGACAAGAAAGGTTCAGAAAATTCTGTTGCGGATCATTTGAGTCGTCTAACACATCTAGAGGACGACCATCTACCCATTAATGACTCCTTTCCGGACGAACACCTACATATTATAGAGGAGTGCATCGACGTGATCTCCAAAGGTAACGAACCATGGTTTGCTGATTTTGTTAACTATTTGGTTTGCCAGGAGATACCACCCGGACTATCCTACGCACAAAGGAAGAAGTTCTTCAAGGACGTCCGGGAATACTATTGGAACGAGCCTCTCCTCTTTAAGAGAGGTCCGGATGGCATCATTCGGCGATGTGTGCCGGAAGATGAGATGCAAAGTGTCATCCGTCATTGTCATTCATTACCTTGTGGAGGACACGCTAGTTCGAACAAGACTAGCGAAAAGGTATTGCAATCTGGATTCTTTTGGCCTACTTTGTTTAGAGATGTGCAATCCTTTGTTTCTTGCTGCGATGCTTGTCAAAGAACAGGCAATATTTCTAGAAGGAACGAGATGCCCCTCAACAACATCCAAGAGGTGGAGATTTTCGACGTTTGGGGAGTCGATTTCATGGGACCATTCCCATCTTCTTGTGGAAACCAATACATACTATTGGCGGTAGACTACGTTTCTAGATGGGTGGAAGCAATCGCCTCTCCCACAAATGATGCCATGGTGGTGGTTAAGTTCTTCAACAAGACCATCTTCCCGCGATTTGGGACGCCAAGGACGATCATTAGTGATGGAGGTTCTCACTTCATAGCCCGTCGCTTTGAAGCTCTTCTAGCTAAGTATGGGGTTACTCACAAGGTCGCTACCCCTTATCATCCACAAACAAGTGGACAAGTTGAGATCTCAAATAGGGAGATCAAAGGAATTCTAGAGAAGACGGTCTCAAGGACTAGAAAGGATTGGTCCTTGAAGCTTGACGATGCATTGTGGGCGTACCGGACTGCGTACAAGACTCCCATAGGAACCACACCATACAACCTTGTGTATGGGAAGTCTTGTCACTTGCCGGTGGAGTTGGAACACAAGGCGTTTTGGGCTATCAAGTGGCTGAATTTCGGCATGAAGGAAGCAGGAGAGAAGCGTCTCCTCGACATCAATGAGCTGGATGAGCTCCGCTTGAATGCTTATGAAAACGCTAAGATCTACAAGGAAAGAGCAAAGCGTTGGCATGATAAGCATATCATTCCAAAGGACTTCAAAGAAGGAGATCAAGTTCTCCTCTTCAATTCAAGACTTCGCCTCTTTCCAGGTAAGCTTAAATCCCATTGGACCGGACCTTTTCTAATTAAGCGTATTTTCCCCCATGGTGCAGTTGAAGTATGGGGTGAAGCGAGCGGAAGTTTTAAGGTGAACGGCCAACGACTCAAGAAGTACACGCCGGAACTCCAAACTGAGGAGTTTGCGCCTGCCGCACTCGAATAAGTGCGAGATTGGTCTAGCTACGGACCTTAAACAAAGCGCTTCTTGGGAGGCAACCCAAGGTATTGCATTCTTGCTTTTGCTTTCGATTCATAGATTAGTTTAGTATAGACGATTTTGCTTTGTTTTTGCCTCGATTTCTTCCGGTATGTTCGTGTTTTTGGATGTAGGACCAATGGAAAAGGAAAAGAGGAGGATGATGTTGAAGAAGAGTGACAAAATTTGGACTTTGGAGCTTTACAGAGGGTTCCACGGTCTAAATTACGGTCGTCATTGCTACAGTGGCCGTAATTTCCAAAAGCCTTTGAAAAATCACCAAAACCACGGTTCCGTACACTTCCACGGCCGTGGAACACCCCAACAGACCGTGATTTTCAAAATTTTGCCTGCAACTATATAAGCCACATTCTTCACAAATCCATCCCAAAAACCCCTCTTTCCACGACCTAAGTGCCGAAACACCACGACCCCTCTCAAATCTTCGTTTCCTAATCGTTTTCAACGATTCTTCTTCCCAAACTGCAGCAAATTCAACCACAAACACGATCCAAGCGACGAATCGAACGGAAATTCACCAACAAACGCGCATTTCGGATTTTTCAATCCGAAAAAGAGGTTTTCTTTTCCCTTCTTGATTCTTGCTGATTCGGTTGTTTTTGTTAGAGATTTTTAGGAAGAACTGATTGAGAATTGAGGAAATTAGACTAGGACAGCCTGTTGCGGAGATTGATTGTGAATTTGCTGAGATTTGTGATTTTCTGAGACGAACCACGGTCACTGGGTGAATTACGGCCGTGGTTTTGGACGAACAGACCGTAATTTTTGAGCAGAATGGACTTCGTAAGGAGAGTTTCGGGAAGGATAAAGGAGAAGAAAAATGAGCAGAATAAGAAGAGGAAGGGTAATCCCTCCTCCTCCTCATCCTCTAGGGCACCACCACCATCTTCACCTTCACCTCCATCCTCACCTTCACCTCCATCTTCACCCCCTCACCCTAGAGTCCCGACCATACACGATGACCATCTTGCTGCACTTGATAGGATCAAGGAGAGGCCAGTGATTGGCCCTAGATATTTGTTGTTGGAGGATCTAGTTCCTCTCAATATTGTTGATGACCTCACTTGGCTCTTGGATAGAGCCGGATTAGTTGCCTTCTCGGCTATCCGAGAAGACGCATATGAGGAGATTACACGGGAGGTTGTGACGTCCTTTGAGCACAACCACGTTGATAGGACCGTCTCTTTCCGCCTTATGGAGAGAGACTATCAGTTGAGTATCCGTGAGTTTGGGACGATTTTTGGGTTCCATGAGACCTTTAATGGTCGATTTCCGAGCGGTGTTTACCCTAAGGACTTTTGGGAGGAGGTTGCTATAATTTACGCCGACGAGGACCGTTGGCAACCCGCTGATACCAAGGCTAGATTGATGTACCATCTAGCCTTGAAGATAGCTCACCGTGTTCTTTCGGAGTGTCTCTTTCCTAGGACGGAGACGCCCCAAAAGATCAAGACGGATGAGCTATTCCTGCTCTATTGCATGCTTTATGGACGCCGTGCAGATTGTGCTACTCTCTTGGCTGCTACGATGAGCAAACTCAAGAACAAGAAGAAGGGGAACATTGGATATGGTGGGATAGTTACCCACATTGCTAGGAGTTTTGGTGTCGACTTTTCTGCTTGCACCCGCATACCGGCCGTACCTTTAGGGCTACATGCTTTCATGGTTAGGGGTCTCATTTTCCCCACACATAGAGGTCCGCCTTATGCGGGCATGCCTTGGGAGACTAGGACGGGCAGGGGTATAGAGTGGCTGCCAAAGTACTCCATTATGGCGGGACGCCATAATTGGAAGGAGACGTTTGCTGCGATGCATGCGAACAGGATAGTAGCTCCCCCTTATGTCCCACCACCGGTTGTCGAGGAGGAGGATATGGGAGATCAGTTTGAGAGTGGAGGAGGAGCCGAGCAGGAGTTTGGCACATTTCCGGACCAGCCGGAGGCGGCCCCAGATGTACCTAGACGCTCTCCACGTCCAGCTAGAGCCTCAGGCTCTTCATCTCGCCGCGCTAGCGTGAGTGAGAGGCCCACGTGGATGACCACACCTCCCACATGGTATGGCGTTCCCCCTTCTTGGTCGACAGAGCAGCCAGCAGCACCTCCACCAGCACCAGCACCATCCGACGCCCCAGCATGGTACAGTCACGCCCTGGGATGGTACGAGTAGATGCCGGATTGGGCTACCGGACTTTCAGAGAGAGTAGGAGCGCTAGAGATCCGAGCGGATGCTAGAGACGGACGTTTAGACGACCTTGACCACATGATGAGGGATGTCTACCGCCAACAGTTTGGGCGGCCCTACGACTCCAGCTTCTCTCCATTCCCGCCTCCGCCGGCGCCACAGTGATTGGATGCATCACCGTTCGTTTTAGACATTCCCGCCACCACTTTGTGAGTTTCTTTTTCTTTTCTTTTCTTTCTTTTCTCTCTTTCTTTTGAACATTAGGGACAATGTTCGTCCTAAGTATGGGGTGGGATGTACTAAAAGTTTGTAATAACTCTACTTACTATGCTTGCTTTCATTCGAGACTATCATTGCATGTTCATTATGTGTTTCACGTTTCATTATCGCATTGCATGAAAAAGAACTTGAAAAACCCATAAAAATTGAAGAATTTTGAAAAATTATGTGCTTCTAATGAATTGAGATGATTTCTATGATAATCACTACTTGTGAATTGAGTTTGATGACAATTGCATGCTTAAAAGAATTGTGAATTGAAAAGAATTTGAATGAATAAATTTTACCTCTTTTGCAAGTTTCATAATGTGAAGAATGTTACCTAAATCATGTTGAGAAATTGATGTTGAAATCATGCTATAAGTTCTTATACTTCTTGTTGAAATGATTAAGGCAATTCGAATTTTCTTTCTTCTTTCTTTTGACCATTTTAGCTCCTCATTGAAATATTAGCCTCCTTTACCTATCCGGAAACTTGGAGAAGCGAATGAAAAAGGCATGTTTGATGTGGGAGGGCCATGAGAGCAAATTTTTGCACTCGAAAGAATAGAAAGAAATTCTAGGTTTGGGGAAGTCAATCATGATGATGAGTAACTCGGCACCATTCACATAGCCGGGTGTTTGTGTCTTGCCAAAGTCGGATTGAGCGATATTCCTAGCGGATTATGGTATGTGCGCTAAGGGTTTGAGGCATCTCATAAAAATTGAGAAACGCCAATCTCCTAGGCTTCGGTTTTTGTGCACCTCTGTCCATAACTTCAAAAGTAAAGTCGAAAAATGAAAAGAAGAGAGCGAAGCTCTAAGTTGAAGTGTTGCGGGAACCGCAAAAGTAGAAGAAGGTAGTTGTCCACTTTCCCGGATTCATGCACCACATTTCCTTAAAGTTTTCCCTTCCTATCCATATTCTAGACCTTTTCTTTGGAAGTCCTTAAGATCAAAAGAATGTTATATGACTTGGTGATCTAAATTGAAGTTTCTTATGATTGATTTTGATAATGTTTAAAGGTTATGATGCTTGTTTAGAAGTTGAATTGATTCATGAATTTTCTTTGCTTTTTACTCTTTGATTGAGTGTGTGAAAGTTTGATAAACAATTGAAGCAAGGTTTGAGAGTGATCTATTCTTTAGAAGGCACGTTCATCCAAAAGAAGGTACACATATTTCATCCTAACTCTTGTTTAGAACTTTTTGAAAGACCTTGCTTAGGGACAAGCAAGTGTTAAGTATGGGGTTATTTGTTAGCATGAAATATTGTGATATTTTAGGCACGTTTTCTAAACGTATTTGATTCATATTGATAGTTTTTGATTGAGCATCGTTGCATATGTGAGCTAGTATTGCCTATATTGTCGATATAGATGTCTACACTAGCTTTATGTTGATTATAGGTGATTAAGAGTCATTTCCGAACGGAATCGAGCAAAGGAAGAGTTGATTGAATATGTCCATGGATTGAGGGCATTATTAGGAGCAAATTGGAGTTCAACTTGAGGAATGCACGAGGTTAGGGAAGAATCACGTTCTTGCCCTAAACCACGCTCTAAAATACAGCCGTACTACAAACCACGTTTGGTTCCACGGCCGTGGAACACTGCAAAGAGAGGCGTGGTGCATTCCAGTAACTATTACGGCCGTGGAACTTATGGTTCAAACCGTGACAGAATCCACGCTCTAAATTACGGTCGTGGAATCTTCCACGACCGTGATCTTGGCGATCTTTTTCGCCACATTTTAAAGCCACGATCTTTTGAAGATTGGGCTGAGCCGATATTTTATCTTGCCCTATAAAAAGACGGACGAAACAAGATTCCGTCATCTTCGCTTAGCGGCATTTATCGACGCATATCCCCGCTAACGCCCGTTTAACCCTTGCGGAGAAGCATTTACATCTCGTTGGAGATCGAAGTTCGCATCTGGGATTTGCCCTAATCTCGCACTTTTGGTGGAGATTACTACTGAGATCTCCGAATTGGCGGAAGATCGAAGCTTTTGGAAGATTGTTGCAAGAAGATCTCTCTTCTTGTTTAGGTTTGATTTGGAAAACGGATTGACATCCCGTTCTCCCTTCTTTCCTAAGATTGTGATTGTTTGCTCTATTTTGAATCTATTGACAACATTTGTTCTTGGTTGCGACTTTGAGATTGATTTGAAGATTATTGAAAGTTTTCGAAAGTTTTCATCTTTCTATCTTTTAATACTTGAATTTGATATCAACATGACGGTTATTGGCTAAAAACCCTTAACAATTCTAAGGTGAAGGGTTGATAGTTGTGGCTTAGATGATGATAGATCGATCGTAAACAGATTAGACCCTGAGAGTTAGAGAGAATCGTCGACGAACCTTAAATTACGGGCTGTTCTTGAGTTCCACGGCCGTGGAGTCTCAAGATCTAACCGTGATTTCCCTTAAGTTTACGAACCTGCTTTTACTTTAATCCAAAGTTAAAGATTTGCTTTAATTTAGTTTAGACTTGTCTTTTCTAGGTGGTAGTGAAGCCTCAACAACCTCTACCTCGATTGTGAGTGTCATAACCGTAATCGGCTAAGTTAGTCTTGATCCTTGGATTACAAGTTTGGGTATTTGATATTAATTCTCGCCTTTAGAACCTTTCTATATTGAGCCTCCACAACCTGTATAGGGAGTGTCTTGTAGGTTAGTCATATAAGGTTTTTGGAACTTCACCGTACGATTACCTTACATTAGCATACCTTTGCATATCTCAACTCTGTCTTTATATCATTAGTATATCTTGAATCGATTGCCACAGCTGGATACTTGGATCTTTAGGATTGTTGTTTTCCCAATATTTGCAAAACTCTCATATTTACTCGCTTGATAATCTGCAATTGAATTTGTTCCCACCCAAATCCCTGTGTTCGATACTCTGGAATTCTTGCTTAACTACGTCGATCCGTACACTGCGGGTTCGCTTGCTTGATTCTAGTTTTATACATTTAAAACTTATTTGCACACACCTCTAGGGGCGAACAATTCCACGACCGTAAAAGCTCCTGGAATGAACCACGCTTCTCCTGCTGGGTTCCACGGCCGTGGAACTGAACGTGGTTCATAGTACGGCCGTATTTTAGAGCGTGGTTTAGGGCAAGAACGTGATTCTTCCCTAGCCTCGTGTATTCCTGAAGTTGACATCCATTTTGCTCTTAAGAATGCCCTTTATCCATGGACATACTCAATCAACTCATCTTTGCTCGATTCCGTTCGGAAATGGCTCTCAATCACCTATAATCAACATAAAGCTAGTGTAGACATCCATATCGATAATATAGGCAAACTAGCTCACTTATGCAACAATGATCAATCAATGACTATCAATATGAATCAAATACACTTAGAAAACGTGCCTAAAGTATCACAATATTTCATGCTAACAAATAACCCCATACTTGCAACTTGCTTGTCCCTAAGCAAGGTCTTTCAAAAGCTTTTAAAACAAGAGTTAGGATGAAATATGTGTACCTTCTCAAAGTAATACTTCTTTTGGATGAATGTGCCTTCTAAAGAATAGATCATTCTCAAATCTTGCTTCAATCGTTTATAAGACTTTCATACACTTAATCAAAGAGTAAAAAGCAAAGAAACTCATGAATCAATTAAACTTCTAAACAAGCATCATAACCTTCAAACATTATCAAAATCAATCATAAGAAACTTCAATTTAGACCACAAAGTCATATAACATTCTTTTGATCTTAAGGACTTTCAAAGAAAAGGTCTAGAATGTGGAAGGGAAGGAAACTTTTAGGGAATGTGGTGCATGAATCCGGGAAAGTGGACAACTACTCCTTCTTCTTCTTTTGCGGTTTCCGCACACTTTCAACTTAGAGCTTCGCTCTCTTCCTTTCATTTTTCGACTTTACTTTTGGAGTTATGGATAGAGGTGCACAAAAACCGAAGCCTAGGAGATTGGCGTTTCTCAATTTTCATGAGATGCCTCAAACCCTTAGCGCACATACCATAATCCGCTAGGAATATCGCTCAATCTGACTTTGGCAAGACACAAACACCCGGCTATGTGAATGGTGCCGAGTTACTCATCATCATGATTGACTTCCCCAAACCTACAATTTCTTTCTATTCTTTTGATTGCAAATAATTGCTCTCATGGCCCTCCCACATCAAACATGCCTTTTTCATTCACTTTTCCAAGTTCCCGGATAGGTAAAGGAGGTCAATATTTCAATGAGGAGCTAAATGATCAAAGAAAGAAGAAAGAAAATATCGAATTGCCTTAATCATCTCAACAAGAAGCATAAGAACTTATAGTGTGATTTCAACTTCAATTTCTCAACATGATTTAGGTAATATTCTTCACATTATGAAACTTGCAAAAGAGGTAAAATTCATTCATTCAAATTCTTTTCAATTCACTATTCTTTTAAGCATGCAATTGTCATCAAACTCAATTCACAAGTAGCGATTATCATGGAAATCATCTCAATTCATTAGAAGCACAAAAGTTTCAAATTTTTTCAATTTTTATGGGTTTTTCAAGTTCTTTTTCATGCAATGCAATAATGAAACGTGCAACAATATAATGAACATGCAATGATAGTCTCGAATAGAAGCAACATAGTGAGTAAGAGTTATTACAAACTTTTAGTACATCCCACCCCATACTTAGGACGAACATTGTCCCTAATGTTCAAAAGAAAGAAAGAAAAGAAAGAAAAGGAAAAGAAACTCACAAAGTGGTGGTGGAATGTCTAAAGCGAACGGTCAATCATCAAATCCTCATCACTGCGGCGCTGGTGGAGGCGGGAATGGAGAGAAGCTAGGATCATAAAACCGCCCAAACTGCTGGCGGTAGACGTCTCTCATCATGTGGTCGAGGTCGTCTAAGCGTCCATCTCTAGCATCGGCTCGGATCTCCAATGCTCCCACTCTCTCTGAAAGTCCGGTAGCCCAATCCGGCATCTGCTCATACCATCCCGGAGCCTGACTATACCATGCTGGAGCGTCGGATGGTGCTGGTGCTGGTGCTGCTGACTGCTCTATGGACCAAGGAGGGGGAACGCCATACCACGCAGGAGGTGTGGTCATCCATGTAGGTCTCTCACTCACGCTAACGCGGCGAGAAGACGAGCTTGAAGCTCTAACTGGACGTGGAGAACATCTAGGTGCATCGGGGGCCGCCTCCGGCTGATCCGGAAACATGCCAAACTCCGGCTCGGCTCCTCCTCCACCCTCAAACTGATCTCTCATATCCTCCTCCTCAACAACCGGTGGTGGGACATATGGGGGAGCTACTATCCTGTTCGCATGCATAGCAGCGAACGTCTCCTTCCAATTATGGCGTCCCGCCATAATGGAGTACTCCGGTAGTCACTCTATACCCCTACCCGTCCTGCTCTCCCAAGGCATGGCCGCATAAGGCGGACCTCTATGAGTGGGGAAGATAAGCCCTCTAGTCATGAAAGCATGGAGTCCTAAGGGAACGGCTGGTATGCGGGTGCACGCAGAGAAATCAACACCCAAGCTCCTAGGAATGTGGGTAACTATCCCACCATATCCAATGTTGCCCTTCCTCTTATTCTTGAGCTTGCTCATAGTAGCAGCCAAGAGAGTGGCACAATCAGCACGGCGTCCATACAGCATAGAGTATAGCAAAAAGAGCTCATCCGTCTTGATCTTTTGGGGCGTCTCCGTCCTAGGAAAGAGACACTCCGAAAGAACACGGTGAGCTATCTTCAAGGCTAGGTGGTACATCAACCTAGCCTTGGTATCAGCAGGTTGCCAACGGTCCTCGTCGGCGTAAATCATCGCTATCTCTTCCCAAAAGTCCTTGGCGTAAACGCCACTAGGAAAGCGACCGCTAAAGGTCTCCTGAAACCCGAAAAAGGTCCCAAACTCACGGATGCTAAAATGATAGTCTCTTTCCATAAGACGGAAAGAGACAGTCCTGTCTACATGGCTATGCTCAAAAGACGTCACAACCTCCCGTGTAATCTCCTCATAAGCGTCTTCTCGGATAGCCGAGAAGACAACTAGCCCGGCTCTATCCAAGAGCCAAGTAAGGTCATCCATAATGTTGAGAGGAGCTAGATCCTCCAACAACAAGTATCTAGGACCAATCACAGCCCTCTCCTTGATCCTCTCGAGTGCATCAAGGTGATCCTCATGTATGGTCGGGACTCTAGGGGTAGGAGGTGAGGGTGATGAAGGTGATGATGGAGGTGAAGGAGAAGAGGGTGGTGGTGCTCTAGAGGATGAGGAGGAAGAGGGATTACCCTTCCTCTTCTTGTTCTGGTTATTCTTCTTCTCCTTAATCCTTCCCGAAACTCTCCTCACAAAGTCCATTCTGTCAGAAATTACGGGCTGTTCTACAGGTTCCACGGCCGTGGTTCTCCCAGGGACCGTGATTCGTCTCAGAAAGTCGCAAATCTCAGCAAATCAGCACTCAATCTCAACAAACAGGCAGTCCTAATCTAATTTCTTCCAATCTCAATCAGTTCTTCCTAAAATCTCTAACAAAAACGAACCAAATCGACAAAGATCAAGAAGAGAGAAAAAACCTATTTTTTTTTTTCGGATTTAAAAATCCGAATTGTGCGTTCCTTGGTGAATTTCCGCTCAATTTGTCGCTTGGATCTTGTAGGTGGTCGAATTTGCTTCAGTTTAGGAAGAAGAATCGTTAAAAACGATTAAGAAACGAGGATTTGAGAGAGGAGGCGTGGATTCGGCTTTTAGGTCGTGGAAGAGGGGTTTTGTGGGTGGTTTTTGTGAAGAACGTGGTTTATATAGTCACAGGCAAAATTTTAAAAATCACGGTTTGTCGAGGTGTTCCACGGCCGTGGAAATGTACGGAACCGTGGTTTTAGTGATTTTTCAAAGGCTTTTGGAAATTACGGGTACTGTAGCTGTCACGACCGTGGTTTAGGCCATGGAACTCTCTGTAAAGCTCCAAAGTCCAAATTTCGTCACTTTTCTTCAACATTATCCTCCCCTTTTCCTTTTCCATCGTTCCTACATCCAAAAACACGAACATACCGGAAGAAATCGAGGCAAAATAAAACAAAAACGTCTAAAATATACTATGCTATGAATCGAAAGCCAAAAAGAAAGAATGCAATACCTTGGGTTGCCTCCCAAGAAGCGCTTTGTTTAAGGTCCGTAGCTAGACCAAACTTGCACTTATTCGAGTGCGGTAGGCGCGAACTCTTCAGTTTGGAGTTCTGGCGTATACTTCTTGAGTCGTTGACCGTTCACCTTAAAGCTTCCGCCCGTTTCACCCCATACTTCAACTGCACCATGGGGGAAAATACGCTTAATTAGAAAAGGTCCGGTCCAACGAGATTTAAGCTTACTTGGAAAGAGACGAAGCCTTGAATTGAAGAGGAGAACTTGATCTCCTTCTTTGAAGTCCTTTGGAATGATATGCTTATCATGTCAACGCTTCGCTCTCTCTTTATAGATCTTAGTGTTTTCATAAGCGTTCAAGCGGAGTTCGTCCAGCTCGTTAAGGTCTAGGAGACGCTTCTCTCCCGCTTCCTTCATGCTGAAGTTCAGCCACTTGATGGCCCAAAATGCCTTGTGCTCCAACTCTACCGGCAAGTGACAAGACTTCCCATACACAAGGTTGTATGGTGTGGTTCCTATGGGAGTCTTGTAAGCAGTCCGGTACGCCCACAATGCATCGTCAAGCTTCAAGGACCAATCCTTTCTAGTCCTTGAGACCGTCTTCTCTAGAATTCCTTTGATCTCCCTATTTGAGATCTCAACTTGTCCACTTGTTTGTGGATGATAAGGGGTAGCGACCTTGTGAGTAACCCCATACTTAGCTAGAAGAGCTTCAAAGCGACGGGCTATGAAGTGAGAACCTCCATCACTAATGATAGTCCTTGGCGTCCCAAATCGCGGGAAGATGGTCTTGTTAAAGAACTTAACCACCACCATGGCATCATTCGTGGGAGAGGCGATTGCTTCCACCCATCTAGAAACGTAGTCTACCGCCAATAGTATGTATTGGTTTCCACAAGAGGATGGGAATGGTCCCATGAAATCAACTCCCCAAATGTCGAAAATCTCCACCTCTTGGATGTTGTTGAGGGGCATCTCATTCCTTCTAGAGATATTGCCTGTTCTTTGACAAGCATCGCAGCACGAAACAAAGGATTGTACATCTCTAAATAAAGTAGGCCAAAAGAATCCAGATTGCAATACCTTTGCGCTAGTCTTGTTCGAACTAGCGTGTCCTCCACAAGGTAGTGAGTGACAATGACGGATGACACTTTGCATCTCATCTTCCGGCACACATCGCCGTATGATGCCATCCGGACCTCTCTTAAAGAGGAGAGGCTCGTTCCAATATTATTCCCGGACGTCCTTAAAGAACTTCTTCCTTTGTGCGTAGGATAGTCCGGGCGGTATCTCCTGACAAACCAAATAGTTAACAAAATCAGCAAACCATGGTTCGTTACCTTTGGAATTCACATCGATGCACTCCTCAATAAGGTGTAGGTGTTCATCCGGGAAGGAGTCATCGATGGGTAAATGGTCGTCCTCTAGATGTGTTAGGCGACTCAAATGATCCGCAACAGAATTTTCTGAACCTTTCTTGTCGCGGATTTCAATATCGAATTCTTGTAGGAGAAGAATCCATCTAATTAGCCTTGGCTTCGCATCTTTCTTCGCAAGGAGGTACCGGATCGCAACATGATCCATGTAGACAATCACCTTTGCACTTACGAGATAAGAGCGAAACTTGTCAATAGCATAGACAATGGCTAAAAACTCTTTCTCGGTAGTGGCGTAGTTGAGCTGCGCTTCATCTAGCGTCTTGCTAGCATAGTATATGGCGTGGGTTCGCCCTTCCTTTCGTTGTCCAAGAACTGCTCCAATAGCTACGTCACTAGCATCGCACATAACCTCAAAGGGAAGAGTCCAATCCGGAGGTTGGATAATAGGTGCTGAAATTAGAGCTTGCCGAATTGTGTTAAACGCGTCCAAGCATTCCTGCGAAAACTCAAAAACTGCATCCTTCATCAATAGATTAGTGAGCGGTTTTGATATCTTAGAAAAGTCCTTAATGAAACGTCTATAGAATCCAGCATGTCCTAGGAAACTTCTTATCCCTTTCACCGAAGTTGGGGGAGGAAGTTTCTCTATGGTCTCTATCTTAGCTTTATCTACTTCTATCCCTCTACTAGAGACTAAGTGACCTAATACAATTCCTTCCTTAACCATAAATTGACACTTTTCCCAATTAAGAGCTAGGTTAGTGTCTTCACACCTTTGCAAAACAAGAGAAAGGTTAGAAAGGCAATCGTTAAAAGAGGAACCGTATACGGAGAAGTCGTCCATGAAGACCTCCATGATTTCCTCTATGTATTCGGAGAAGATGGCCATCATGCATCGTTGAAAGGTGGCTGGGGCGTTGCAAAGCCCGAACGGCATTCTCCTATAGGCGAACGTACCCCATGAGCACGTAAATGTGGTCTTCTCTTGATCATCCGGGTGTATCGGAATCTGAAAGAAACCACTATAACCGTCAAGGTAGCAAAAATGTGAATGTTGTGCTAACCTTTCAAGCATTTGATCAATGAATGGCAATGAGAAATGATCCTTCCGCGTTGCATTGTTGAGCTTGCGGTAGTCTATGCACATCCGCCATCCCGTCACAGTTTGGGTTGGTGATGACCGTCATTCCTCCCTTCTTCGGAACCACTTGAACCGGACTCACCCACTTACTATCGGAGATAGGGTAGATGATACCTGCATCAAGAAGTTTAAGAATTTCCTTCTTGACAACCTCCTTCATGGTCGGATTCAACCGCCTTTGAGGTTGTCTTGAAGTTCTAAAGTCCTCCTCCATTAGTATCTTATGCATGCATAGGGAGGGTTTAATTCCTACTAAGTCCTCTATAGTATAGCCTAAAGCTTTCCTATGTTTCCTAAGGACAATCATGAGCTGATTATGTTCATCTATGCTTAGATCGGAACTAACAATAACCGGAAAGGTAGAATTAGGTCCTAGAAAAGCGTACCTTAGATGAGTAGGAAGTGGTTTGAGATCCATTGCTTTCGGAGCTTCCAATGATCCTTGAGGAGCATCCGATGTCTCCTTAGAAGTTTCTAAGGGTGATGAGTGTGTGGGAGAAGAATCAGAAGAAGTTGAAGAAGTGTCTCGATCATCCTTTTCCACGGCCAAAATTACAGGTTCCTCATGTCCTCCACGGCCGTGGTTTAGGGCGTGGAAGGGAAATACAGTTGTCACATCTTTTCCACGACTGTATAACTCCCTGGAGTGGGACACGGTTTTGGTTGTGAAATCCACGGCCGTGGAATACAGTGTGTGACCGTGGATTCTCACATTTTCAGCCTCATCGTGGAGTTTCTCAAACTCCACTTCATGTATCTCTTCTTGCGCTTCTAAGGCTTCAATTGCATCATTGCACTCTTCTTCTTCCCCTACATTTGTTAGACTCATAGTAATGACTTTTTGTAAAGGATCGTTAAAGAGAATCGCACTTACCTCCTCCCTAGACAAACCTTCTTCGTCTTGGATATTGAAAATATCCTCATCAAAGATTGGCTCCTTCACTAGAGTGGAAAGAACGAACTCTACTTTCTCTTCTCCTATATCAAAAGCGAGTCTCCCATTCTTGCAATCGACTATGCAGCCGGAAGTTGCAAGAAACGGTCTTTCGAGTATGATCGGGACCGGACTATCTGCAGGAATGTCAAGCACGACAAAATCAATGGGAACAAAGAATTTACCTAGCTTGACCGGGACGTCTTCTACAATACCGACGGGGCGAGTGATGGATCGATCCGCCATGTATAACGTCATCTTCACTGGTTTAGGGTCGCCTAAACCGATCTTCCTGCACAATGCAAGTGGTATGATGCTCACACTTGCTCCTAAGTCACATAAAGCGTCATATGTGACATATCCCACTCCTATGGGAATGCAAAATGACCCCGGATCCTTCAACTTTGGGGGCATTTTCTCCTTCATGGCCTTGATGAGATCTGAAGAATCCGAACTCATCTTGACCTCGCTGAAATCTTCTAGCTTCCTCTTGTTAGAGAGGAGCTCCTTCAAGAACTTGCCATAAGCCGGCATACCTACAATAGCATCAATAAAGGGAATATTAATATGTAGCTTGCTCATGAGTTCTATAAACTTACCGAATTGTTTATCTAGGCGCGCTCACGCTCTAGATTGAGGGAATGGTAGGGGAGGTTTGTAAGCCGGAGGAGGAACGTAGACGTCTTCCTTCTCCTTCCCCTTCTCTTTATCTTTCTCTACGGGGACTTCAACGAACTTAGGCTGCGGATCGGTGGTAGTCACTCCGCTCCTAGTGGTGATTGCCATTACCCTTCCCTTAGGGTTGTCCTCCGTCTTTCCTGGAAGTTTCCCTTGATTCCTAGGAACTTCCTCCGCATGGTTGAACATTTGGTTTTCTAAAACCTTTTGAGCTTTATCAACCTTGAAAATTTGATCATCAACCTTAATAATGCGGTTCTCCAACCCTTGAAGCTTTCCCAAGAACGTCTCCAATATGGGATCGGGCTTCTCCTTTCCTGAAGTGTTTCCTCCATTTGATGTTTGCCCCTGGCTTCTCAAAGGAGTAGAGGAAGAGGAAGGTGGAGTTAGTGAATTAGAATTGGAAGGATAAGAGTTACCGGAATTTTGTTGATTGGAGCGCCAATTGTTGTTACTTGAACCCCTATTGTTGTTCCAATTGTTGTTCCGGCCGTTATTATTGTTGTTGTTGCCATTCCAATTGTTGCTCCGGTTATTGTTCCGGTTGTTGTTGTTGTTATTGCGGTTTGTGTTATCACCGCCATTGTTGTTGCTCAAATAACCAACATCCTTCCCTTGGTTCTTTGGAAAGTTGGTCTTGATAGCCTCCTTCAACTCTTTGATCTCATTGTTGAGGGAGAAAATCTGATTTTGAGCTTCATGTGTGAGCTTTGCTCCTTGCTCCACACGATTTCCCTCCACTTTCCGGTGGGAATACTTCCCTATGACTCTTGCTTGCTTCTCAATGAAGTCCCAAGCGTCATCTTCTCTCATGTCCATGAATGTTCCGCATGAGAAGGATTGGAGGTTGAATTGCGTTCCCGCATCCAGCCCCTTGTAATAAATCTCCAGCAAGGCAAGTTTGGATATGCCTTGATGAGGGCAATCCAAGAGCAAATCCTGAAACCTTTCCCAAGATTGAAACAAACTTTCGTTAGGTCTCATGGAAAAAGCATTAATCTTACCTCTAAGTTCCGCCGTTTTGGATGGCAGAAAGAATTTGGTGAGGAACTCCGCGGAAAGGTTTTCCCACGTGTCTAGTTTCCCACTAGGAAGAGCTTGGTACCAAGACAACGATTTCCCTTTCAAAGAGAAGAAGAAAGGCTTGAGCTTGTAGTTGTTGGTAGTAGCATTCTTCGGTCTTAAACGTCTCCATCATACACTCAAAGTTTTGCAAGTGTTGGTGTGGAGATTCAGCGCTTGTCCCGCCAAATTGGTTTTGGCGAACAAGAGTAATAACTTGAGGGTTAAAGCTAAAACCTTGTACATCTTCAGCATCAAAATTCACGACCAAGCGGCGTGGTTGTTGTGTTGGATCCATCCTTTGTCCAAGAGTTCTTGGCTCATCATCCACACGTTCGATCCTCGCATTCCTAGGCGGAATGCGGCGATTAGCAGCTCCCCGTGGATGAAAAGGATTCACGTTGATCGTGGGATCAATCTCCTCTAGCGGTGGCATGGAAGAATCACTATCATCAGCGGATGAATGACCTCTTCTTCTAGATCTTGATGCCCTTCTTGAGGATTTCTTGCTTCCCTTATTCTTAAGGTCGCTTAGTTCTATCCTCATTTGGAAAATCATATCCTGTAGATTGTTAACTTGAGATTGATGACGATCCATTTCTTGCTTCTTTCTCCGCCAACTCCGCTTGAAGATCACGTTCGTGTTCTTCAGCCATCTTCTTTTCCTTACGCTTTTTCCTTAAAGTCCTCTCAAGCTCTTGATCAAGAGGTAAGAGGTCTTCGGTGTTCCTAGACCTGCGCATGCACTTAAAGTAATATCAAATAATGAGAGCAAGCTCCCAAGCTTGACAACCGGCAACCGAATTCGGCCGAAACCAAATCCCCGGAAACGGCGCCAAAAACTTGTTCGCCTCTAAACGTGCGTGCAAATAAGTTTTAATTATAAAACTAGAATCAATCAAGCGAACCCGCAGTGTACGGATCGATATAGTTAAGCAAGGATTCCAGAGTATCGAACACAGGGATTTGGGTGGGAACAAATTCAATTGCAGATTATCAAGCGAGTAAATATGAGAGTTTTTGCAAATATTGGGAAACAACAATCCTAAAGATCCAAGTATCCAGCTGTGGCAATCGATTCAAGATTTACTATTGATATAAAGACAGAGTTGAGATATGCAAAGGTATACTAATGTAAGGTAATCGTACGGTGAAGTTCCAAAAACCTTATATGACTCACCTACAAGACACTCTCTATACAGGTTGTTGAGGCTTCAATATAGAAAGGTTCCAAAGGCAAGAATTAATGTCAAATACCCAAACTTGTAATCCAAGGATCAAAACTAACTTAACCGATTAAGGTTGCGACACTCACAATCGAGGTAGAGGTTGTTGAGGCTTCACTACCACCTAGAAAAGGCAAGCCAAGACTAAGTTAAAGCTAATCTTTAACTTTGGATTAAAGTAAAAGCAGGTTCGTAAACTTAAGGGAAATTACGGGCAAATCTTGAGATTCCACGGTTGTGGAACTCAAGAACAAGCCGTGATTTAGGGTTCGTCGACGATTCTCTCTAACTCTCAGGATCTAATCTGTTTACGATCGATCTATCATCATCTTAGCCACAACTATCAACCCTTCACCTTAGAATTGTTAAGGGTTTTTAGCCAATAACAGTCATGTTGATATCAAATTCAAGAATTAAAAGATTGAAAGATGAAAACTTCCGAAAACTTCCAATAAACTCCAAACCAATCTCAAAGTCACAATCAAGAACAAATAATATCACTAATTCCAGAATAGAACAATTAACACAAACTTAGGTAAGAAGGGAGAACGGGATGTCAATCCGTCTTCTAAATCAAACCTAATCAAGAAGAGAAGTCTTCTTGCAATAATCCTCCGAATCTTCCGTAAATCCGGGAATCTCAATCACAATCTCCACCAAAGTGCGAGATTAGGGCAAATCCAAGCGCGAACGTAGATCTCCAATGAGATGTAAAAATGCGTCCAAGCGGCTATCGCAAAAGATCTCTAAGCGGCGGTGTAAGTGGGCGTAAGCGAGGATAAGCGCCACTAAGCGAAGGTGACGGAATCTCCCTTCGTCCGTCTTTTTATAGGGCAAGATAAAATATCGGCCCGGCCCAATCTTCAAAAGATCGTGGCTTCAAAGTTTGGCGAAAAAGATCGCCAAGATCACGGTCGTGGAAGGTTCCACGACCGTAATTTAGAGCGTGGAAATCAACACGGTTTGAACCATGGATTCCACGACCGTAAAAGCTCCTAGAATGAACCACACTTCTCCTGCTGGGTTCCACGGCCGTGGAACTGAACGTGGTTCATAGTACGGCCGTATTTTAGAGCGTGATTTAGGGCAAGAACGTGATTCTTCCCTAGCCTCGTGTATTCCTGAAGTTGACATCCATTTTGCTCTTAAGAATGCCCTTTATCCATGGACATACTCAATCAACTCATCTTTGCTCGATTCCGTTCGGAAATGGCTCTCAATCACCTATAATCAACATAAAGCTAGTGTAGACATCCATATCGATAATATAGGCAAACTAGCTCACTTATGCAACAATGATCAATCAATGACTATCAATATGAATCAAATACACTTAGAAAACGTGCCTAAAGTATCACAATATTTCATGCTAACAGTTTACCTCCACCTCCTTCACCTTTGGAGGAGTGCAATTAAGTACTCTCACCCCTGGACATCCATGCCATCAACCCCGGAGCCACACTTGAAGAGCTCACGAGGGAGGAAAAGAACTGATAGAACCACGGCCCAGAGGGCCAAACCACGCCCATGGTTTCTTATTTCAACCCGTGGTTTTGTGCAGAGAGCCCTAAGTTGACTTCAACCCGTGGCTGGAGCTAAGAAACCACGCCCGTGGTTTCTTAGCTCCAACCACCTCTTCTTGTCTAGCCTTCAGCTCCCTTCTTTCTGCGAGCCCAACCAGCCCAGCGTGCCCAGCCAACCAGCCCAGCGTGCCCAGCGTGCCAGCCTTGCTTCCGCAAAGGATTTGCGTCGACCCAGCTGTCTGAGGAGACCAGTGAAGCAGCTTGCTTTAGCCCAGAGTTGCGTCGGCCCAACTGCTTGAGGAGACCAGAGAAGCAGCTTGCTTCAGCCCAGAGTTGCGTCGGCCCAACTGCTTGAGAAGATCAGAGAAGCAGCTTGCTTCCAGCCCAGTTTCACACCTTACCTCAGCCCGTAACCTGCAGTCCAGGAAGAGCAACGTATGCCGGCCGTTACGCCCTTGCACTTCCCCCTCTTAACTACTCCCTCCCTCTCTCCTATCGTGATATCTCCGCAATCTCAGCAGCGTCTCACTCTTCCCTATCTTCATACCTTCTGTTTCGATTTTGAGAACGTGCACACACCAGCCGATTGCAGACCATCGCCTGCACCCATCCAGTCCGCTCCAGACGCAGGAAACACATCCGCGAGAAGCCAACAAGCCTTATAACAGAAGATCCATCGCCTCGACGTTCCCTTCTGCACTAGGAGTGGTGAGTCTTCGTCCCTCTGATTCCTTCTCCCTTCTCCTTCCGGATCTGAACAAGACCAATGTGCAGTGGCAGCGGAGTCCTCCTAGTAGGCGTGCACGTACTGAACCAGTAGACACTCCAAGTACTACAGCGTAAGTCTCTGCCAGTCTTGCTCTTGTCCTCTTGTCAAACGTGCCTTCCAAACCATAACTGACTTCCTGTGCAACTCCTTGACACTCCTCTGTGCAGTCGACCTTTCTGTCTGTCTACATTCATCCCATCTAGCCTCGTATTAGGGAGAACATAGGAGCCTCTTTCAGAACCGAGAGGAGACACCTCTGAACCGTCAAACTGAAGAAGGTAAATCCTCCTCTCTCCCACAGCTTGATCGTATGTTCTTTAGGAGTAAACAAATACGTTTATATAAGATATGCATAGATTTAAGGTTGTTGTGATGTTGCTGGGAGGGGAGTTCGAGCCTAGGTAGTGAAGGTAGGGGTTGAGCCTTGTGAGGTCCTCCTAGAGTGTTAAACTTATGATCTTTGGATAACAGTAAAGATAGGACAGGATACTATAGAAGCTGAAGTGAAGAGCCTCTTTTCAAATCTCAGTTTAGTAGGTTTGGAACTGTAGTTTTTGAGGTTCATTTTCGATACTTTAGAATAACCATCCACCGTTGAATTTTGGATATGTCATAGACTGATATACGTAGTTTATGGTGTTAAAATTTGGGAACGAGTTAACGGTCGGATTAGAATCTATGAGGCCTCAAAGTAGGGTTGTATGGCTGTTTTCCAGCAGGGGTATTATTTTGGCTAAGTATGGGAGATGTGAGTGCTGCAACCAACTTTGGGAATTTTTATTGAATCGAGGGTTGAACAGTTTTGAGAAATTCTTACTCCTAAGAATAGTTGGAATATCATAGATGATCTAGAGAATTATTTCGGAATTTTTATAAGCTTTTACGAATTTCATATTTGAAGCCGAAGTTAGACCTTAACGACCTTTCGGAAAATTGAAAAGTTGTAAGTTGCTAATCTGTAACCGAACCCAGTTGTAGGATGTTAGAATATGACTTTTGGTCTTAAAGAAGAGTTTCCACTTAAACTATAGAATTTTGGAAAGTTTCGGAACGAAGGGTAAAATAGTCTTTTCACCATAAATTAGCACTGTAATCGATTCAGTCCTAATAAGATCTACTAGCTTAGAAGTTTTAGACTTCTAATTTCCTAGAAAGTGCGCTGATGCACTTATCTCCTTTTGACAGGCAACTGAGTTGATACATCTACAGAGCGAGTTGGGTTTTCAAAGAGTCGAGACTTGTAACAGGTAAGTCATTTGGGCTTACTTAGCTGACTTCTGAATATGAGCATGAATAATGATAGTGGTGTGTGATTGAGATGTTTAGAATTATAGGTTGTGATAAATATTTACCGACCTATACTTGGCCTAAGAGTAACGGGCGGTGGCATTCTGCTCAGTTAGCTTGAGGGCGCTGGGGGTTTCTTTAGGGACTAGTCCACACTCGGTTTGTAGTGATGCTACCGGCGGAGGTAAGCTAGACCTACACCCAGTTGGATAAGGAACGGAGGCGAGAACTGTTAAGAGTTCTCGTGCCACAACTGTAAAATGGAATAAGATGAATCATCTAGATAATAGATAATAATCGGTTGTGTGCCAGCATGATGTTTGTTTATGTTTTTGAGTGTGTTTGTGCCGTTATTATTTCTGCTTATATTTGGATAGTTAGCTAACAGTTGTTATGTTGTGTAGACGTACCACAGGTTAGAGCAGATGCCGAGTGATCCGGATGGTAGTGGTCAGCCGGGGTGTCGTACTTTTTAGGGCGTGTTGCAGTTTCTTTGTTTGTGGGATTTCCAGTTGGACCTTGGTTCCTTTTTGATCCATTGTTGTTATCTTATGTTTTCCGGTTGTTGGTTATTCTGGTCACATTCATAACGTTGTTAAAACTTAATTTATGATTTTCGGTTTTTCCTTATCTGTGCCTTGTTGTAAGATCTTGTTAAGTTGTTGTCAAACTAAGGTCGGGACCCACTGTGAGGTCCTAACCAGTAACTCCCCGAGCTCCAAAAACTTGGGGTGTTACAACATGGTATCAGATCCAGGTTGGCAACAATGGCACTTGAAATCTTTTAAAAAGGTCATATAAGTAAATAAGCAGAACCCGAAAGGGGTGTGAGTTTTCCAAAGGAATTTTGGATTTTAAATGCATGCATAGTCAAGATGGGATAGAAAGTACGGATGACCACCACTACCTCCGCGGATCTCGATATTCTTAGTATGATCACTATAGATTTTTACTGCTTACGATAGATTAGTTAGATTATAACTGTAGTTGTTACCGTTCGTGCAGATGGCACGTACTAGGGCTACACCAGCGACTGGCCGAGGTAGGGGTCGCCCCCCTTCCTCCAGTTAGACATGATCAAGCTGATAGGACCCCTGCTGTTAGAGGGCATGGTCGTGGAGGTAGACCCCCACTAGGGAGAGGTCGAGGACGAGTCCCTCGAGAGGATCCACCTGCAGCGAGCATGCCTGAGGCTGTTGTGGAAGAGGTAGCTGAGAGTGTAGGTCCCGAGGTCAGGCATGAGACCGTCGCTAGGTCTGGAGCGCAGGGAGCATGTTCGACTGAGTCAGGACGTGTTTCTATTGGAGCATCCGAGTACAGAGAGTACAGAGCATACGTCGAGCGTATGGAGGAGGCTGCCAGAGTAGAGAAACTTACCCAGGTACCACCGGTGGTACCGGCTAGGTTAGTTCAGGTGACACAGGGAGTGTCTTAGGTGCCGGCTATACTTGAGAGGAGAGTTAATGCTGATAGAGCGCCTGTTGGGTCTAGAGCACCGAGACCGGATGAGTGGTTTACGGCTTTCAACTCTCAGAAGGTTCCCTCATTCAGTGGAGAGATAGGGTTAGAGGTGGAGCACTGGATTGGAAAGATAGAGACTGCCTTAGAGGTGATACGTTGCCCAGAGGATCGACAGGTGGATTTGGTGCAAACATGTTTCATGGAGGATGCTCATTCCTGGTGGCGGACCATTCGTAGCCGAGTCACCAGTTGGGAGCAGATGAGGAGCATTGTTAGAGAGAGGTACTGTCATGTCTCGCTGAGGAGAGAGAGGTTTCAGGATTTCATTGAGGCGGGATTTGAGGATATTCCGATTGCTGTTGCTATAAAGAAGTTTCAGAAGGAGTTGACCCTACTTGGGCCAGCTGCACCTCCAGAAGAGCAGCATGTTTACCTCTTCTCCAGGAGATTGAGAGAGAGTACCCGATCATATCTGGCAAGATTTCGCTGTGAGACTTTGTCTGACTATCTAGATAGGGCCTCTGCATATGAGAGAGATAGGCCAGTTTCGAGGAGAACAATTCAGTCTAGTGGGCCGGATAAGCGGCAGAAGACAGGACATGCTGGTAGCAGTGCAGTAGTAGCAAGTTATGGGCGAGGACAGACTCAGGGGAGGCCCAGCTACCACCCTACAGTTCAGACTTCCGGTAGAGATCGACAATGTTTTAACTGTGGTAGCCGCGATCACATTAAGACGGACTGCCAGAGGCCACCTACTACTTGCTTCACTTGCGGGAAGCCGGGACACATGGCTACTTTCTACCGTCAGGGTAGAGCTCCTTCACAGCAGGGATCTTCTCCTGCAAGTGTTGAGAGGAGTGGACATAGACCTCCTCAGTACCGAGCATCGAGTCAGCAACAGCAACAGTACCGGGCTCCAGGACATCCTGCTTCATACAATACTGCACAGGGATCAGGTCGTGGCAGGAGACATGGTAGTACCACTCACACCAGAAGAGGACCATCGAGAGTGTTCGAGCTGAGGAGCACTGAGCAGCCTGCAGCACCCGCGACCACAGGTACTATTTGGATCCATGACTTACCTGTGCGAGTTTTATTTGATACGGGTGCTACGCATTCCTTTATATCAGATGCATGCGTAGATAGGTTGTCCTTAGCTACAGTAGAGGGTGTACCTTTTGTGGTTGGTTTACCAGATGGGGGTAAGATTAGAGGATCCCGAGAGATTTATGACTGCCCTATTCACCTGGGGGGCCGGGATTGGCTGGTAAATTTTCTAGTCATGCCCTTAGCACATGAGGACGTGATTTTGGGGATAGATTGGATGACTAAACATGGAGCAGTCTTAGACATTGGTAGGAGAATTGTGACTGTTGCCACTGAGGAGGGTCACAGAGTGATATTCCAAGGTTGGGACCTCGGAAAGTCCGGCACAGTTATCAGCGCAGTGAGAGTAGCGAGACTGATAGCACAGGGTTGCGAGGCCTTCTGGTGTTATGCCATGAAGGAGCGCAAGAGCCTGACAGTAGAGGAGATACCAGTTGCATGCGAGTTTGCAGAGGTATTCAGTGACGACCTGCCAAGGCTACCCCCATAGGGGAGTGTTGATTTCAGCATTGAGTTAGAGCCGGACACGAGGCCGATCTCGAAGGTCCCATACCGTATGGCACCGATAGAGCTGCTTGAGCTGAAGAAGCAGTTAGAGGAGTTAGCAGAGAAGGGCTTCATACGCCCTAGTGTTTCTCCCTGGGGAGCACCAGTATTATTTGTGAGGAAGAAGGATGGATCGATGAGGCTGTGCATTGATTACAAGGAGTTGAACAAGGTCACCATCAAGAATAAGTATCCACTGCCTCGCATAGATGATCTGATGGACCAGCTGCATGGAGCGTCAGTGTTCTCGAGGATAGACTTGAGATCGGGTTATCACCAGCTGAGGGTGAGAGACCAGGACATACCTAAGACGGCATTCCGGACTAGGTATGGCCACTATGAGTTTGTAGTGATGCCATTCGGGCTCACTAATACACCATCAATATTTATGGAGTTGATGAACGGGATTTTCATCGACTTCTTAGACCAGTTTGTAGTGGTCTTCATTGACGACATCCTAGTTTACTCTACGAGTCAAGAGGAGCATGCCGGGCACTTGAGGACAGTATTACAGATTCTACAGGATAGCCAGCTATATGCTAAGCTATCCAAGTGCGAGTTCTGGATGTTAGAGGTGGTTTTCCTAGGCCATGTAGTGACTGCTGAGGGGATTAAGGTCGACCCGGCGAAGATTGAGTTAGTGTCTTCTTGGCAACCTCTGAAGAATGTTAAGGAAGTTTGCAACTTTCTTGGATTGACAGGTTATTACCGCCGGTTTGTGGAAGGGTTTTCCCTAATTGCCCGACCACTTACTTGTCTCCTAAGGAAGACTACTCGGTTCGTCTGGTCTGAGCCGTGTCAGTAGAGTTTTGAGGAGCTGAAGAGGAGATTGACGTCTGCTCCGATTTTAGCACAACCTGAGGGTACATAGGACTTTGTAGTGTATAGTGACGCATCCAAGCTGGGCTTGGGATGTGTCTTGATGCAGAGGGGTAAGGTCATAGCATATGCGTCTCGACAGCTGAAGACGTATGAGGAGAACTACCCCACCCATGACCTAGAGTTAGCTGCAGTAGTACATGCTCTTAAGATCTGGCGTCACTATCTCTATGGGGCGACCTGTCAGATCTTCACAGACCATAAGAGTCTGAAGTACATATTCACTTAGCGGGAGTTGAATAACCGCCAGAGGCGGTGGCTAGAGTTGATCAAGGATTTCGACCTTGAGATTCTCTACCACCCCGGGAAGGCGAATGTAGTTGCTGACGCTTTGAGTCGGAAGACGCCTCGGGAGAAGGCGATAGCCCGGTTGACAATACAACCACAGTTATAGAGAGACTTAGCTTGGTTGGAGGTAGAGATCCAGTTCCCCGATACAGCTCATCAGTTGGGTACCTTAGAGTTACTTCCTGATCTGTTGGGTGAGATCCGACAGAAGCAGGAGACCTGTCCGACTTTGACCCGGATCCGAGACCGGATGTCATGAGATGAGGCACCTCAGTTCACTATTGGTGCCGATGGAGTGATGAGACGTTAGGACCGCATCTGTGTGCCATCAAACAGTGAGTTGAGACAGAGGATATTAGGTGAGGCTCATGCTACCCCATACTCCGTACATCCTGGAGCGAGTAAGATGTATAAGGATGTGAGGCGTTCCTTCTAGTGGGGTGGGTTGAAGCCCGATGTGGCTCGGTATGCAGCTCAGTGTGCGACCTGTCAACAGGTCAAGATTGAGCATCGTAGGTCCGGAGGAGAGCTTCACCCACTTCCAGTACCACATTGGAAGTGGGAGGATATATCTATGGATTTTGTCACAGGGTTGAGGCTCAGTAGAGGTTTTGATGCTATTTGGGTAGTGGTAGACCGTCTGACGAAGACCGCACGTTTTATTCCGATTAAGGAAACGTGGCCGGTAAGTCGTCTAGCTAAGGAGTTCACCAGACACATTGTGATATTTCATGGAGTACCGAGGACTATCGTCTCTAACAGAGATGGACGTTTTACCTCGAGATTTTGGCAGCAGGTACATACTACTTTGGGGACGAGTCTCCACTTTACCATTACCTATCACCCATAGACAGACGGTCAGTCTGAGAGGACCATTCAGACCTTAGAAGACATGCTGCGGACGTGTGTACTAGATTGGGGACAGGTATGGCCAGATCATCTCCCACTGGTAGAGTTTTCATATAATAACAACTGGCATGCGTCTATTGGGATGGCTCCTTATGAGGCTTTGTACGGGCGGAGATGTCATACGCCATTATGCTGGGATGAGCCCAGCAGAGCTGATGGAGTAGCTCCAAATCAGATACAGGATGACATCGCTCGGATTGCTCTAGTCCGAGAGCGGATGTTAGCAGCTCAAAGTCGTCAGAAATCCTACGCCGATAAGCGGTGTCGACCTTTGGAGTTTAGAGTAGGTGCACAAGTGTGGTTAAGAGTGTCACTGACGAGAGGAGTCCGGCGTTTTGGCATTAAGGGGAAGCTGAGTCCCCGATATGTCGGTCCATTTGAGATCTTAGAGAGAGTCGGAGAGGTTGCCTACCGATTAGCACTGCCACGGAGATTGGAGGGGGTCCATCCAATTTTTCATGTATCTCAGCTGAGAGAGTACATACCGGATCCTAGACACGTCATCAGTCATGAGGATCTGATAGTCGAGCCAGACCACACTTTTGTGGAGTACCCAGTAGCCGTCCTAGAGCGTAGTACTAGGCGTCTGCGTTCTAAGGAGATACCGATGTTGAGGATCCAGTAGTCTAGACGAGGAGCCGATGAGGCTACCTGGGAGACAGAGGAGAGTATTAGACGTAACTATCCTGAGTTCTTTGCGGAGTTAGCCGCTACCTCAGTTCCGACGGGTTAGTACTTAGACAATACTTTATATATTTTTTGTGATTATATGTTTAAATGAGTGTATATGTTTACGTGATAAATGGCGTGAGTAGTTTGCATGCTAGAAAAACGAGATTAAAATTTGAGTGAGGCCAGAATATAAATTTTGAGGGTGAGAGTGTTTTGGGTAGATACCTTATTCTAACTTTCAGGACGAAACTTATTTTAAGGGGGTACTGATGTAATATCCGAAATTTTTATTCCGTTTATTTCCGTAGCTTACCGGATTCCGATCCCCTGACTTCACATAAAATGATAAGTTTAGTCCAAACCCTAATTTAGAACATGACTTGTCGTTAATAAGGTCATGACATCCTAATGACGAGTTATGACGAGACCGTGACAAACTCGTGACAAGGCCATGCATGGGCGTGACGAGTCCATGACAAGTTTTGACAAGAAGATGACATCCTAGCCATCTTTGTTCGGTTTTAGCTCCAGCCACCTCTTCTTGTCTAGCCTTTAGCTCCCTTCTTTCTGCGCGCCCAACCAGCCCAGCGTGCCCAGCCAACCAGCCAGCGTGCCCAGCCTGCCAGCCTTGCTTCAGCCCAGGATTTGCGTCGACCCAGTTGTCTGAGGAGACCAGTGAAGCAGCTTGCTTCAGCCCAGAGTTGTGTCGGCCCAGCTGCTTGCGGAGACCAGAGAAGCAGCTTGCTTCAGCCCAGAGTTGCGTCGGCCCAACTGCTTGAGAAGATCAGATAAGCAGCTTGCTTCCAGCCCAGTTTCACACCTTACCTCAGCCCGTAACCTACAGTCCTGGAAGAGCAACGTACGCCGGCCGTTACGTCCTTGTACTTCCCCCTCTTAACTACTCCCTCCCTCTCTCCTATCATGATATCTCCGCAATCTCAGCAGCGTCTCACTCTTCCCTATCTTCATACCTTCTGTTTCGATTTTGAGAACGTGCACACACCAGCCGATTGCAGACCATCGCCTGCACCCATCCAGTCCGCTCCAGACGCAGGAAACACATCCGCGAGAAGCCAGCAAGCCTTATAACAGAAGATCCATCGCCTCGACGTTCCCTTCTGCACTAGGAGTGGTGAGTCTTCGTCCCTCTGATTCCTTCTCCCTTCTCCTTCCGGATCTGAACAAGACCAATGTGCAGTGGCAGCGGAGTCCTCCTAGTAGGCGTGCACGTACCGAACCAGTAGACACTCCAAGTACTACAGCGTAAGTCTCTGCCAGTCTTGCTCTTGTCCTCTTGTCAAACGTGCCTTCCAAACCATAACTGACTTCCTGTGCAACTCCTTGACACTCCTCTGTGCAGTCGACCTTTCTGTCTGTCTACATTCATCCCATCTAGGCCTAAGAGTAACGGGCGGTGGCATTCTGCTCAGTTAGCTTGAGGGCGCTGGGGGTTTCTTTAGGGACTAGTCCATACTCGGTTTGTAGTGATGCTACCGGCGGAGGTAAGCTAGACCTACACCCAGTTGGATAAGGAACGGAGGCGAGAACTGTTAAGAGTTCTCGTGCCACAACTGTAAAATGGAATAAGATGAATCACCTAGATAATAGATAATAATCGGTTGTGTGCCAGCATGATGTTTGTTTATGTTTTTGAGTGTGTTTGTGCCGTTATTATTTCTGCTTATATTTGGATAGTTAGCTAACAGTTGTTATGTTGTGTAGACGTACCACAGGTTAGAGCAGATGCCGAGTGATCCGGATGGTAGTGGTCAGCCGGGGTGTCGTACTTTTTAGGGCGTGTTGCAGTTTCTTTGTTTGTGGGATTTCCAGTTGGACCTTGGTTCCTTTTTGATCCGTTGTTGTTATCTTATGTTTTCCGGCTGTTGGTTATTCTGGTCACATTCATAACGTTGTTAAAACTTAATTTATGATTTTCGGTTTTTCCTTATCTGTGCCTTGTTGTAAGATCTTGTTAAGTTGTTTCCAAACTAAGGTCGGGACCCACTGTGAGGTCCTAACCAGTAACTCCCCGAGCTCCAAAAACTTGGGGTGTTACACAAACCACGCCCGTGGTTTCTTATTTCAACCCGTGGTTTTGTGCAGAGAGCCCTAAGTTGACTTCAACTCCTTCCAATCCTTTCTTGCTTGCCCGGAGTACACACGAAGATTGGAGTACCTTTCCTAAGGAGCCTCCCATGTTGAATGAAGGAGGCAAGCATGATGGATCCATGATGGTTATGAAACACTTCAATGAAGAATTCTTTCCAAGAATCGGATTTCTTCGGATCATAGAGGATGAGGATGGCAAGCATTTCACCGGTGTCACCGCGGAGTACCAATTGTCTAAGTATGGGGTGTCACCTAAGGTTGCAACTCCATACTATCATCAAGAAAGCGTTAATGAAGGAGTCTACTACTCACCGGTGAAGAGAGAACTTAAGGTATATTTGGGCATCAAGTGGCCCGTGCTTGTCATCATGGATGCCAAAAAGCGATGGCTACTTGGACTCCTCAAGCAAACCATGGTATTCGAGGTGGATTGACACATCCATGCAGTTTGGTCAAGCTAATGACCTAAAAGAAGTGCTTCTTGGGAGGCAACCCAAGGGTAACAACTCTTTCCTTTTTCTATTTCGTTTTGCTTTTGTTTTTGTTTTTGTGTGTTTTTGTGTTTTGTATTTGTGTGGTAGATTTTAGGTAATAAGGAAGTCTTGCAAGGCAAGTTGATGATGATGATCCTGTTTTCAACCATGTGTGGAGCGGACGTGAGACTTGGACGGCATAAGGTGTCTTTGAGGGGTGAAAGAGCTCCCATCTCGCATACACCTTGGCGCGGGTCTCGACACCAGAATGACTATGTAGAGCTCTCTACCATGCTTGATCGATCATCCGCACCACCACTCCATATTAGTGAACCAAAATACCGAAAACACTACATTTTTACATTGTGAGAACTTCTTTCACTCTTCTTTACTTGACTTGCACATTGGGGACAATGTGTTTTTAAGTATGGGGTGGGGTTTTCATGATTCTTAGCATGGCGTGATCGCATCTAGGATAATTTTGTTTTTTTGTCACACGTTTCTTTTCATGTTTTGCATTGTACATATATATTTCAAAACAGCGGCTTTTTTGGCTAAAGGTCAGACCCCTAGCGAAACCCTAGCGTACCAAGTTTTTGGCGCCGTTGCCGGGGATTGAAGTGTTCAAGATAGACTTAGTTTTGTCCCTCGATAGTGCCTTAACAATTTTTTGGCGCCGTTGCCGGAGATTGAGGAGATTATGCATGCTCTCATGCTAGGAGATCCTACCATCCTTCAAGGCTTACCTCCAACTCCTTCACCTTTGGAGGAGTGCAATGAAGTACTCTCACCCCTGGACATCCTTGCCATCAATCCCAGAGCCACACTTGAAGAGCTCACGAGGGAGGAAAAGAACTGGCAGAACCATGGCCCAAAGGGCCAAACCACGCCCGTGGTTTCTTATTTTTTGCCCATGGAAAACCATGTCGTAGCCAAATTCTTCTAGAACCACGGCCCAGAGGGCCAAACCATGCCCGTGGTTTATGATTTCAACTTGTGGTTTTGTGCAGAGAGCCCTAAGTTGACTTCAACTCCTTCCAATCCTTTCTTGCTTGCCCGGAGTACACACGAAGATTAGAGTCCCTTTCCTAAGGAGCCTCTCATGTTGAGTGAAGAAGGCAAGCATGATGGATCCATGATGGTTATGAAACACTTCAATGAAGAATTCTTTCCAAGAATCGGCTTTCTTCGAATCATAGAAAATGAGGATGTCAAGCATTTCACCGGTGTGACCACGGAGTACCAATTGTCTAAGTATGGGGTGGCACCTAAGGTTGCAACTCCATACTATCATCAAGGAAGCGCTGATGAAGGAGTCTACTACTCACCGGTGAAGAGAGAACTTAAGGTATATTTGGGCATCAAGTGGCCCATGCTTGTCATCATGGATGCCGGAAAGCGATGATTGCTTGGAATCCTCAAGCAAGCCATGGTATTCGAGGTGGATTGACACATCCATGCAGTTTGGTCAAGCTAACGACCTAAAAGAAGCGCTTCCTGGGAGGCAACCCAAGGGTAACAACTCTTTCCCTTTTCTCTTTCGTTTTTGCTTTTGTTTTTTGTTTTTTTGTTTTTGTGTGTTTTTATGTTTTGTGTTTTGTGTTTGTGTGTTAGATTTTAGGTAATAAGGAAGTCTTGCATGGCAAGTTGATTATGATGATGACCCCGTTTTCAACCATGGGTGGAGTGAACGTGAGACTTGGACGACATAAGGTGTCTTTGAGGGGTGGAAGAGCTCCCATCTCGCATACACCTTGGCGTGGATCTTGACGCCGGAATGACTATGAAGAGCTCTCTACCATGTTTGATTGATTATCCATCACCACCACTCCACATGATTGAACCGAAATACCGAAAACACTACCATTTTTACATTGTGAGCATCTTCTTTCACTTCTTTATTTAATTTGCACATTGGGGACAATATGATTTTAAGTATAGGGTGGGGTTTTCATAATCATTTGCATGATTACATCTAGGATAGTTTCATATTATTGTCACATGTTTTATTATGTTTTGCATTGTACATGTATATCTTAAAAATTCCAAAAAAAAAAATCAGAAAATTTTAAAACTTTTTGTGCTTCTAAGATTGATATGAACCTTATGATGATTTTGTTTTGTGAATTGGCTATGGATGACCTTGTGTGTTGAAAGAATTTATGCATTGTGGACTTGAATACTTCTCTTGAATTCCATGTATGAATTGTGATGAAGATTGTTGTCTAAGTTGGATTGAGAACTCATTATCGAAATAGCATGCTAGTTCTTACACATCATATAGGAATGATTAAGGCAAGTCATCTCTCTTCTCATCTTGATCATGTTGTTTGAAGCACCTCAATTGATGAAAAAATTGACCTCTTTTGACCCATCCGGGAATAGGAGCATGCTAGTGTGTTGAGTGTGTGAAAAGCAAGTGTGGGGTGTTGAAGGAAGTGTATGAATGTTATGAATGAAGTGCTGAATGCGTTGTGAACGTGTAGGAAAAAAAAGGTTTGGGGACGTTGGTTTTGATGACGAGTAACTCGGCACCATACACATAATCGGGTGTTTGTGTCTTGCCAAAGTCGCATTAACCGATAGTCCTAACGAGCCTTGGTATGTGTGCCCGGTGGGAGGCACCTCGGAAAAAATCCTGAGGTCCGCTAATCACCAAGGTTTCGGCTTTTGTACACCAATTCCATTGTCTCAAAAATAAATGAAAGAAAAAAAAAAGAAAGAGAAAAGAAATAAAAGAAAAAGATTGAGAAAAATATACACTTGTGGTGAAGTTGATAAAAAAATGAAATTGTGAAATTAGTTCCCTTCCTGGAATACCATCACATAACCTAATAATATTCCCACCTATAACAACGTTTCTTGGCCTCTTCTTTTGCAAGTAGGGATGGCAATTTCATCCGAACCCGACGGACACCCGATAACCCGATCCATAATAAAAGGGTGAAAACCCGACATGAAGCGGGTGAAAGAGGATGACGGATGAAGCGGGTGATGGATCGGATCGGATACGGATGGACCTTTCATCCACCCATCACCCGATCCATCATCCATCCACTCATCCGACCCGTTTTACCCGCTTACACCCGTTATACATTTATTGATTGTTTACTTATTTAGTGATCTTTAGTCCCTTTTGATTTATAAAATGGTGATTTAGTGATTGTTTAGCAAAATTTGTACCTTTGTTCACTTCCTATTATGATCTTATTGTATGTTATGTATTGTTAAATTTCTCTATTTTTCAAGAACTTAAACTTATAACATTTCTTGTAATATTTTCACTTGGATGATTTGTGTTGACTTTATATTTATCATGTTTTTTATGGATATGACTTTTTCGGATTGAATTTATTTTTATTATTATTAATTTTTCGCATTCGAAACCGAGTTTAATATCGATTTAAAGGAAATACGTAGAACACCCGAATATCACCCGATCCACCCGCTTCATCCGTTGGACGCGGGTGGATCGGATGCGGGTGATGGGTTTGGCGGGTGACGGGTCGGGTGGGTGGATGAGATTTTCTCGCGGGTCGGGTGGCGGATAGGTTCATCCACCCACCACCCGACCCATTGCCATCCCTATTTGCAAGTCCTTAAAACCTCTATGCACATGTGTTTTGACTTAAGTGATTTAGATTTGATATTTTCATAATCATTTAGGCATTCTCGATTTACTTTGCATATATGATTTCAATTTAAGTGTGATTGTCTTTCCATGCATTTATTCTCTTGATACATATTTCCTCCTCCTTTGCATGAAACATCACTATGAAGGTGATCTATGACTAGAAGCACAATTGCAAAAATATTTTCCGTTCTTCCGCATTCATAACTCATGCCATCTTGTAGCTTAGGTTTGAACCTTGCTTGGGGACAAGCAAGTGGCAAGTATGGGGAATTTTGATGACATGATTTATGACGTTAGCTTAGGCATTCATTTAGGTAGTTTTCCCGTTATTCATGCATGGTTTGGCATTAGTTCGTGACGTTTACGCTTAATTCATCCACATTGTCGGAATAGACGCCTACACGAGCTTTTGTCGGTTTTGTAGGTATTTTGAGGAGATTTAAGACTTAATCGACACATTCGAGGATCATTGATGGCACACTTCCGGACTCTTTAAGGAGCAAGCTAGGAGCAAAGGACAACACAAAAGACCTTGTTGGTGCATGCCTTGCACCAATTCATGACTTGGTGATCCAAGGAGGGTTTCTGGTGCAGAACCACGGCCCAAAGGGCCTTTCCACGCCCGTGGTTTCTGTCTGGACAGCTTTGACACTTGTCACACGATTCCTTTGCCTGACCTTTGCTTTCCTTAGGTGGAGTACTTGAGCTGCTTTTATAGGCTGGCCTTGGGGACTGCCGGAGGACTCTCTCTCCTCTGGTTGCTCTCTTCCAAGCCCCTTGTGGGTGTTCTTGGGAGATATTAGATTAGAACATTTTCAATCTTAAGATCTAGAGTGAGTTTGAGTGGTTTTAAGTGAGATTCTTGTGGAAGCTTGTAAGATCCGACTTGGAGCTGCCTTTGAAGCTTTGTAAGATTGTTATAACCTTCTATTTTAGCTTAGTTCATGCTCCTTCATTGTTCTTATCTTCATTTTCTTGCCATGGAATGCATGCATGCTTGTATAATGATGTTTGATCTTGAAATGAGTGTTATTGGCTAAGTAGTTGTGATTCTAGGGTGAAGGAATGATGTTTATGCTTTGGACTATGATTATATGGACTTGCATGTTAGCTTAGGATGAATTTGTGTTCGAAACCCTAACTCAGTATAAAATCACGGCTTGTTCTTCATGCTTCCACGGCCGTGGTTTCCATGATCCACCCGTGGTTTTGTTCTGTTGTACTTATATTGATGAATCTGGATGTTAGGATGTAGATGTGTTGAAATTCTAGTGTTTGTTGAGCTTAATATAGCTTATAGGGTGACCTAATGCTAGCAACCTTTTTGAGGGATGAGACTTACCCGGTAATTTCCTCTCTTAGATACATAAGATGATGAACTCTAGGTAGTAGTGAGCCAAAAAAGCCGCTATTGGATTGAGTGTGCTAGGATCGTTGCCTAAGACTTACCTTTTCCGAGACTTACCCGGTAAGGAGGGGTTTGACCCTTAGGTAGTGGCCGGTTTGTGTAGAATTCCCATCCTTAGGTTCCTTGAGACTTACCCGGTAATAGGACCTTAGGTTCGAGACTAGTGGAGCATAAGACTTACCCGGTAATTGCTCCCATTGGAGAAACACCCAACTCTGAACAGCCACAACTTTCCTTTGATCTTTAGATGCATGAGTCCATTGTCATAATCGGAATTCCGAATCTCTAGAATCCGCATTTCTTACCTCTTATCTCCTATCTTGTGTTTGTGTGTTGTTTTCTTGTTTGTGTTGCATATTTTTTTTATCCTTGTTGATCACCCAAAACCAACCAAAAAATATTGTGTTTTGCACTTTCTTTATTCCTCATCTCATCTTAGTTTAGATTTGCACTATGCATGAACGTTGAATGATTTGATTTCACCTCAGTCCTTGTGTTCGACCTCGGAATACTTTCCTCCCTACAAAACGATCCGTACATTGCGGGTTTCGCTAGGTAGTTTAGGAGATTAGATCGAGTTATAAATTTAAGACTTTGTGTGTGCACGTTTTGGGCGAACGAGTTCTTGGCACTCTTGCCTTGGATTTGTGTCGTACATTTCTAGCGTGACACCTATCTAGGTCTCCTTTATTAAAATTGTTGACTACTGTGGAAGGACCGTCTAAGGACCAAGATGATCAAGCAAGCATAGAAGGTGGCTAAGATGAGGAAAGAGTCCCAAAGAAAAAATCTCGGCTTGAAGACATAAATCTCATCCGAGATTTCATATAAGACCGACCAAGATTTTGCTACTGTCGAAGATCATAAGATTCGGTTACAATCTTATTAGCTGATAATTATCTTTTATTATTTTAATACCTTTAAGCTCTTAAACATTCTATAGATATTTTTTAGTTTTGATCTTTAGGATTATCTTTTAGTTAGATATTTATCTTTTCAGGAGAATCTCCCCTATAAATAGCCTTAGAAGATGAGATTCATAAGTAGATTGATTTTGATTATTATTTTCACAAATTGTGTGAACTCGTTGCTTTGCTTACGAAGTTTGTGTTTTAATTCATTCCTATTGAATCAAAGAGAGAGCCTTGATTGAATCGTTGTGAGTCCTTTCTAGATTGTGCTTGTGTGTGTTAATCTTCTTAAAGGTTGGTGCTCTAGGTCAATTTTAGTCCCTCCTTGTGCTTGTCTTACTTAGAAGGCTTGTGTAAGGTAAAAGAAGTTAGGGTCAAGGTAAGCTCTTCGTTAAGGGATTTTGACACATAATTGATCAAGATTCTTTGCAGAAATATCTTGGTTTGCATCTTCCTATACTTCCATTACTTTCATTCCATAAAACATCTTCTTTTCTTTCCATTATCATTTCATCCAACTCACGTTCTTTTGTTTGAAGTTTCATAAATCTCGGTCCAGTATATCGAATCTCGCCCGAGATTCATACCCGATATTTGTTCTCTGAGGCAGTTCGTGGACTTTCAATCTAGATCGGAAACTGCGGCTTTAACCCCACATCACAACCCTTTATTTGACTACAAAATAAACTTGTTAGACACTATTAAATCTTTTATGATTATCCAAATTAGAAATCTGGAATTACAACTATACAAACAAATCTTTCCATATTCCATAAACATTAATATAATTACATCGGTGAAAGTTCTTGTGAAATGTTCCTTGACATTTTGGATGATAGAGAAAGGTTACAAAGATTGATTTTAAAAATTATTTAGTCCAAATAAATTTTACACGATCTTCCAGTAATATTGAAACAAAATTTATAACTTTTAAAACTTTAAATTTTAAAATTTTAAAATCCAGTGGATCGATAGGAAGTTACAAATTTGAATTTTTTAAATCCCTTTAGTTAAAGACTAGTTTATAACCCGCACCTTGTGCAGGTATATTTATATATTGGATTTTTGAGAAAACATCATGAGCTTGTATATGTATGAACTAATGATATATTTACAAAATATTTATTATTTTTAACAACTAAATATTATAAATAATTATTTTCACTTAATTATTTATTTATAACAATATCAAAATTTTAATGTTGATAATTATCTATATAATTAGTTTGTTTGTTTCTTAATAAAAATATTTTATAGTTGATTTGACATTCAAAATAGTTAAAATTTACCATATTTTCAGTTTTTAAAAATTTGTATGTTATTTTTAAAATCTATTCAATCATTTCTAAATAATTTTTTAATAATAAATAACTAATTTAAAAGTTATATTGAGATATAAATATAATACTCTAATAATAATATTTTTAATTATGTCCATTCATTTTATATATTTTTTAATTATCACAACATGATGTTAGTCATATTAGTTAATAAAAAATGACAAAGTTTGGATGAAATGATTTTTCTTATTCTTAAATAGTATTTCTAATTACGTTGTTAGCTAATAAACAGGTCTATTTCTAATTAAGTTGTTAGTTAGTATATTTGGTAACAAACAAAATCGTATTGTTATAACCGTAAGATACTGAATATGATGAGATGAATTTCTTTTTGTTGATTTGGCATGATATGAAAAATGTTTTAAATATTGAATTAAAAATGTAATTAAAATATGGCAAATATGTAATTAAAATATAGCAAATTCGTAATTATTTGCTAAAAAATCTTATGTGGCATGGATAATGTGTTGACATGTGGACTAAGAGGGTTGTGTTTTAGTAGTATATATAGATTGGTTGTGAACTTGTGGTACGATGTTTTGTAGAATTATAGTTGTCTGTATTTTTTTTAATCTTACTAAAACATAACAATGGTTTCAACCGTGATAAATCACTTTTATTAGCGTTTTAACAATGATGTTAAACGGATTTACCAATTGGTTTTCATCAACGACACGTCAAAAATGTAACAACTATTAGTTTAAACTCTAAACTTTCAAAATCAATTAAATTATGTTCATATAACTTAATTAACTTTATGATCGTAATGAAATTTTTAATTTTCCATCCAGACGACCCTAAGGTCAATTTTCCGTTTCGCAACTAGGAAGATGCTAAGAATACCCAACAATGCATTTAGAGCACCAATCTTGGACGGCGATGGATCGGGTGACGGGTGGTTGATATTGGCAGTCACCCGACCCACCACCCGATAAGGGTCTCACCCGTATCCAATCCGCCCGCATCTATCGGATGAGATTTCAGGTGTTCTACACTTTATATATCAATTTGTAAACAATCAATTGTTTTTAAGAAAATCAAGAGCATACTTAAATCCAACTAAAAAATAACATAAGATTATACTTTTTTTTAGTGTCAAAGGAGTTAGCTCTTGTTTATTTGTTGAACCCACTGTTTGCAAACCTAGACAAGGCCACACCTCTAAGATCATTGGCTAATAAATCAACAACCTCACTAGGAGGATACAAAATTGTAACACCCCGATTCCGCGGGACTCGGGGCGCTACGGGCGGGGAACTCACAATGGGTCCCGACCCTTAGCCTGACAACAATTTTACCGGATCTTACAACAAGACACAAATTAAAGGAAAAACCGAAATACATTTTAATGCAATGATATGAAACCCAAAAGAATACAACCAAAAGACCACAACCGAGTCAACAAATTCAACGAGCAAACGTCGAAAACATACAATATACAATATACAATATATATATATATATATATATATATATATATATATATATATATATATATATATATATATATATAAGACTCCACCTACAAACCCATTCCTAAAATGTACGGAACTCCGGTTGCCCACCCTTCTGGATCTCTCGGCCGCATTCCTAACCTACAAGGCAATCTACAACAATCGGCATAAAACCGTTAGCTACATTCAAAGCATTAGAATCATGGTATTGGCACACACACACCCACACGTAAGGCATCATAACACACAATATGATCTAAACACACAAGTCCGGTTCATCATCTCTTTATTATTATTACGTCATATCCAGTGGCGGCCGCAGGATTTTTAAAGGGTGGGGCAAAAATAAATTATCGATAAAAATATCTATGAAAATAAAATAGCGGTAAAAACAAAATCAATATGTAATCTACTTGCGCAGTTTTGACTACAATTCTACCAAAAATAATTAGTCAATGCTACAAATAAACTGTCAATCTGACAACAAAGGGTGTAATCCATAAGAAGAAAAAAGAGAGTATATATATTGATTTAAATTACCTATAGAATAATATGTTATTCAGATATCAAAATTTTTATCATGAACTATAATATATTTTTGATAGAGTATTAATTTTGTATTTGAATTATTCAATAAGTTGTTTTCAAGGAGAATTCATAAGAAGAAGAAAAAGTGAATAACTTTTATACTTAGAGTTTGGACAAATAAAAACAAAATATATTATAAAATATGTAATTTAAATCCGAAATAATTGTAACACCCCGAATCCGTGGGATATCGGAATGCTACGTGCGAGACCACACAATGGGTCCCGACACTTAGCCCGCCAACAATCTCACCGGACCTTTCCAACATGGCACAAATAAAGGCATAAAACACAAAATAGTTTATAATGTATGCAAGAAAAGAAAGGAAGGGATACAAGATGGAAACTCAGCCGAGTCCTCAAAACGACATAAAGGTAAAGGAATTCAAAACGTACAACATGACATAATCCAACAAACAAGGAAAACCCCAAAAACACCCCCGTCCTATAATGTACGGAGACCACTCGGCTGTCCACTCCTCCACCTCACTCGACGGCATCCCTAACCTGCAAGACATCTACACAAAATGGTTTGAAACCGTTAGCTCACATTCTAGGCATTAAATGAATAATATACAAACACACATAGGAACTCAAAACACACAACATACACATTCATTACATAATATCTTTTTATGTTGTCCCATAACTAACCCATTCGTTCAAGTGTGACACGAGAGTCTTATAACTCTCGCCTCTGTCCCCGTGTAACCAACAGGAGTGTGGTTGCACTCAACCCGTATACCCTAAGGGAGTGATGAAGAAGCCCGCCCGTATACCGTGTATGTCCTGGTCGCAGAGATCCCCCGAGTCTCCCTCGGGAGCTAGGCGGTGATGTCACCGCCCGATAATAATAGTAACGATGGGCCAATAATACATATGGTCAAGTAAATCCTAATCCGTTTTCATGCTCAAAAGCGATAAACACACACCACTATAATATATCCAAATAAGTCATAAAAGCGGCTAAGTAAGTCCGAGGACTTACCTCGTCTCAAGCTAATCAAACCAACGATCTCACTTTCCGAAAAGGAAAACAAAAGCCTGATCACTAAGATATATATGTCAACTTCACACTCACAACAACTCTAAGACTCTCCAAAGCTAAAACCAAACATGAGGTTTAACAACTAGAAGCTAGGAAGACTCTCTTGAACCTTTAAGAGGTCAAGAATATGATAAGCATGGGAAAGAGGGAACAACAACCCACAACCCATAAGAGATTAAGTACAACACAAAGCTGGACTAAGAAGGTAAGATGGAAGAGAGACCACAAGTCCTTCACACACACAAGATCACTAAAGATTCAAGGGCACCTAGGTTCAAGCCACTAGATGGCATTCTCATAAGTCCTAGGTCTAACCTAATCATGCTTCTAGCTAAGCAACATCATACGGTCTAAGGAAGGAACGAAGAGGAAGGGATGAAGGAACCTACTGGTGAAGAAAACGCAGCCACGGAAGCAAGTTGACGCTCCCGACGGAACCCTGTCGTCGCCCCTGCAGATCTCTAGTGCCGCCCTTGTGCCTGGTGGCCACCCCTACGGTGGCTCTGGCCGCCCCTGCGGTGGCCTTGATCCGCCCCTGCGCCTCTGGTGGTCCGCCCCGCGGTCGAACAGTAGAAACTCCGTCTTCTTCGTTTCTTCGACTGGTTCTTTGCTCCTAGTGCTTCCTTCTCTTGCTGGGCCTTCTCCAAACTCTTACCACAGGTCATAGCTTCCTCACCACGATCTAAACGATCTAAAGAAAGGGACATACAAAGGTTTACTAGATCTCTCTTCAAAAGTTTCCTCCATAGCCATGGAGGTGAAGAGGAAGAAGGGGAAAACATCAGCAAGAGGAAGGCGAAAGAGTTCACTTACCACAGTAGATCCGGAATACCCAAGCTGCAGCTCCTACCAAGCTCTTCCAAGGAAAAAGAGGATGAGAGCAAGCAAGAAGGAAGAGAGGAGTGGAAGGAATGAAAATAAACGTAAAAGGAGAAGTGTGGAAGTGGGAACAGAGTAATGGGGCTGACAAAAGGGGTGGGGATATCCAAGGGTCAGCAGACCCCTTGTTCCCTCACTCCTCTTCCCAATGTCAGAAAGTAAAAGATGTCCTCCCTCCCGCGTTAAAACCCGTACTCAGCAAACGTGCCTGCGGGAAATAAGCCGCAGACGCGGAAAGATCGGAACAACTCAACTTCCGGAAATAAAATTTCCGGATGTTACAATAATAAGGTCTTTTGACAGAAAAAAAAAAGGAAAAGGTAGAAAAATAATATGTTAGGGAGTTATATAAAGGATGAAATTAGGGAGTTATATAAAGGATGAAAAAAAAGAAGGAAAAGGTAGAAAAATAATATGTAATGATAATCAATATATATATATATATATATATATATATATATATATATATATATATATATATTGATTTTCATTACATATATTTAGGGAGTTATATAAAGGATGAAATTAGTTTTTATAATATCTTAACTGAAATAATGTTATTTTTGTCATGAATTATAATATATTTGGATTTTTCCGTTTGGTACCCTTAAGTTTTTGCCTTTTCCGGATGGTGCCCAAAGTTTTTTACGTTTCCGCTTGGTACCCCTGAAGTTTCGGTTTTTCCGTTTGGTACCCTTATTTCTTATTTTTTGCCTAAAAGAACGTTTTTTATATTAAAATTATTTTAAAAAAGGAAAAAATATATAATAACAATTTATATTATAAATTTTAAAGATAAATATATTTTAATTAAAATAAACTATGATATTTCTTAAATTATATAGGATTTTTACCTATTATTTTATATGAAATTTAAAATATTTTATTACTATTTGATATTTTATCAAATTTTGCATCAAAACATGAGAAATTAATTATATTTTATATGAAATATAAGAAATTTAATTTATATTTATATGATATTTTAATCAAAATTTTTAAAATAAAACATAATATGATAAAACATAATAAATTTTGATTAAAATTGTAAAAAGTATAACACAGTAATATCAAGTATTGTAAAATTTTATTTTATGCAGTACCAATAAAACTATGAATGATTAAAATTGTAAAAAAAATATTTTACATGTTACAAATTTTCCGTTTCACGGAGTATACCAACAACAAAATTTCATATAGTTATAGATTATGTTTAATTTTAAAATTTTTGATTAAAATATCATATAAATATTAAATAAATTCTTATATTTTATATAAAACATAATAAATTTCTCATGGTGAAAAATATGATAAAGTACCAAATAGTGAAAGTTCCATTTCTTGCTCAAATCCTCACACCACTATGCCACCATGTATTCTGTAATACTTCTTCATTTTATTTTTATTAATTCGTGCCAGAAGGTGGGGCAGTTGCCCCACTCTGCCCCACCCAAAGGCCGCCACTGGTCATATCCCTTATATTCCACTTCTGGTGTGACACGAGAATCACTCGCCCTTGTCCCCTTACACCAAACGGATTGTACTTGATGTGAATCAGCATCACCCGCTGGACTGGTCGCAAGACACCTCCCAGTCGCCCCATTTTGGACTGGACAAGCAGTCACCGCCCGTTATCATACACTTGGACCAAATATAAAATATAAAGTCGGTGGTCCTATTACCGGTTTAATTGTTATAACATAAACAATAAACACACACATAATCAATAAACACACATAAACAATAAACACACACATAATCAATAAACACACACATAAACAATAAACACACACCACCAATCACGCATCGAAACTAATACGGAGAATGCGAGCTAAGTAAGTCCGGAGACTTACTTGTACAAGATCAAGTTCAAACAACGATATTCCTTGACTCCGTAGAAGTTTAATCTCAAATACCTGATCATAACATGAAACTTGTATCAATAACAAAATATCTAATACCTTAGGAGTTTTCACTTCTAAGATAATAACGATCATCTAAGAGGAAAAACTAAACTAGTCAACTCCTAACTAGATAACCAATAGTCTAAAATACGTATCACTAAGACTTGCCGATATATATAAAATCATATCAACCTACAAAGTTACAATCAAAAGAAAAGGAAAACTCACTCTAACTACTCGATACCAACTCTAGTAATGAGGGAAAGTCTAGTAACATAAATTCTTCACATAAGTTCTTATAATAGTTTAAAGAACTTACACCATGTCCATGATCTAATACTATCAATGACGTTATATTAGGTTCTTCATCCGAAGTATAACTTGTCCTCATTGATATCCCACAAGCATTCATCTATTACCTTCATACCATTCATATATACAACATTCATTTTGCATACCAATTCACAACTTACATACCCTTCACAACCACTCTTCACAACCGATATACACAAGCATCTCCACTTCTTAAAATAGATGTTCTAATCAATTTCGATTACCACCCGTCTAAAAAAAATATACTCGACAAACTCTTCAATCATCACCATTAACCATACAAAGCACACACTTAACCTTAATCAAGATTAAAAATACAATAATCCCACTCCATAATTAATCCACTGAAAATATCTCACCTACCACAATTCGAATCACTGTATGCTATAAGAGAGGAGACGGAAACGACGGCCCGCGGAGCAACTAGGGAGATGGTGGTGGCGGCCAATTTGCGGAGGGGGTGAAAGAGAGATCTCTTGGCAACCGGCTACCTGCGAAGACGAAGGGGGAGCCTCCACCTATTGGTCTGCAGCAAAAATGAAGGATACCCGGTTGTCGATCTGCAGCGGAGACAAAGGCGGAGCCCCAACGGACTCGGCCGCGGCCCTTTGTGCAACCAATTTGGTAGCAGGCGGCTTCCGTCTTCAGCGAAATCTGGTGACTCCGGCTGGATTGCTAGCGGGGAGCGATGAAACCCATCGTGAGGAGGTTGTTGTGAGAACTGGTGAGGAAAGGAGAAGGGCAGTGACAACGGCGGTTTAGACGAGCAACGTTGCTCGGAGAAGAGGAGGGGAGACACTGCTCGATTCCGGTGGCTAAGAGGAGGAAGAATGGGAAAATAAAGAAGAACAGAGGTTGGATTGGCGTGAGGAAAAAGTGAGGAAAAGGGAGATAGGGCACAATAGAGCCCTGTTACCCTGTAGGTGCATGCCATCAGACAGTAGGCCCGGCGGGAAAGAGTGTCCAGGAAGGAGAAGTAAAGGAAAAGCAAAAATAAAAAAAAATAAAAAGAAATCGGGAATGATAATTAACTCGATCAAAACACTCGGAACGAAATTTTCGGATCGAAAAATTTCCAAACTTTTCCGAAAAATAATATACAAAAGAAATATATATATAAACGTAAAATATATAAACTCATTAAATCTAATCTACAATGCGAAAATACTCGAAAAAATATTTAAGTTATTAAATATTTAACAAAGAATACGGAAAATAAATATCGGAAAGGCACCTAATAAACGGGGCGTTACAGCAGATCCCCCTAAAAACAAGTTTCGTCCCGAAACTTACTATGCGTTGAACTTCTCGGTCCCTAAAGTCGAGGCATGAACTCTCAAACTAAGAAGGCTTAAACCTTCAATATTTAAGCGCAATCTACTCAAACTACCACATCAAGATCTAACAGATCATAGAAAACATTCTCGCACGGGGCACAACTACACATAACATCATACACACACATAACTCAACCAAGTAAAGAATTAGGTCTAACCCGTCGATTATATCGATGCTATTAGCCCAGCGTAAAACTCGACCAAAGGTACTATCCTCCGTCTTTCAGTTAGCCTCATCGGTTCCTCGTTTGCCATTAGATCATCATGACTGACAACATGTCTCGAGTCATGTATGTACTCTCTCAATTGATACACATGAAACTCTGGGTGAACTCCTTCTACTCTCGGAGACCACGTCAACCGGTAAACCACTTTTTCAACTCGCGCTAAGATCTCAAAAAGGTCTGATATATCGGAAACTCAACTTTCTTTTCGGGTCTTTCTCAATGCAGCATTTTGCATTTCCATTTTGTTTCTCTTTGGTTGCCTCTAACACAGAAGGTCAAACTTCTTAATTGGTCCCGCTAAACCAAACTTTGATGTTACATCTTCTCAATCTTGTTGCAAGTTCCAAGCAACGAAGGAAGTACTTTACTTCACACCGCTTCTGCTAGCACTACACGTATGCTATTACTTTTACATCTTTCCTCAATACTCGATCAAGACCTCGTCTTGAAGAATAACTTGTACCCGTCAAACCCATCATACCTCGAGGCAATGTAAAAATAGTTGCACCAATGAATCCCCTCTTAACTCTCAGCAACTCTATTATAAATTCTTCGTCCCATTCAATACTTCATTGTCGTCCGGATTAGGTTACCATAATTGGTGTTATACAACTTCTCTCTTCACAAATCTGGTAAAGCTCAACACATCTAAGAAAATTTGTAACTTCCTTCACATATTTCAGGGTTTGCCATCCCGAGACAACTTGTTATACCTCTTCTCTCTTTTTCAAGAGTAGACCCAAAATATCTCGTCCGCGCATCAGTAAGCCCATGTGGAGTAACTACCGCTCGTAGTGACCCTGGTTGGTCCAGAATGCCGTAATTGCAATATCCCAGCCTCAAATTCTCAAACGGTGACAATCAAGTCTTAACTTAGTCTTAGAAGAGACTACCGACCCTTGCAGATGATCGAGTAGATCTCTCATTCGTTATAAGGGATACTTGTCCTTCATTGTCATTTTGCTCAACTTATAGTAATCGATGTACAAACGGAGATAACCGTCTCTCTCTCTTCGCAAACTGGTGTCCTCTATAACAACTTCAAATCAAGAATTCAAGATATATCCCCACATGAACTTCAAATAAAGAATTCAAGATATATCCTAACGTGAACTCCAAATCAAGAGTTCAAGATGTACTCCAATATGAACTTCAAATCAAGAGTTCAAGATATACTTCCAAGTTCCTCATGTAGTGTATTGACGAACCCTTATCGTCAAGAGCTTGCAATTGCAATTGCTCCTTCAATTGCTTCCTTAATTCGAGTAACTTTATGGGTATCATTTATTGATGTCATATGTACAGCGCCTTGGAAATGGGAGTTGAGCCCAAATCAATCTTAGCGGTAAAATCCACATTCCGATTCATTGGAATCCACGCTATCTCGGGGCTCTATCTTTTCTCTACCAATCACATATCGTAATAACCGACACAACCTAGTCCTACGCTTGACAAGTGGTCCCCCCGATCTGTTGGGGTGACGTCCTTTAAATACATATATTATTCCATTTGTAGCTATAATGTTGACCGTCCTCTTACAAAGATCCCTCATCTCCGGAACTCGAGAGACTTGCTCGAGTCTTCTAACTCTTGGGGCCTTAGTTAAGCAATACTTCAGCTTAATCCCCCTTTTTACTTCGAAGGAATGGCGATAATAATATTTCTTGATCTCGCACATATGTTCAGTCACGAAGGTCCTAACTATAAGACTTAATCATGCCTTATAACAAATCGATCTTATCTTCTTCGCTTTCCCTGACATCCCAACACATGGGAGGAGCTCTTCGTATTTTACATGATCTTTCACCATATACATCCTTTCTTCAAGTAGGTGTAAAAATCATACTTCACTTCTTTTTGCGACGTCCATCCGACAATCGGAGGTTTCAAATCCTTGATCTTTCATGTACTTCTTGTACATCTCATATCGACATCAAACTTTAAAACTTCAATCTTCTCCTTCTCTTGGTATTCCAAAAACAACTTCACAACCGTACCGGTATGCCTTGTGAAGAACGCTATGCTAAAAACCCCTACCAACATCACTGAAGTATCCAACTCATAACTCCACCCAGCACTAACATCATAACTCTAAGCTTGCAGTGTTGTCCTAATCCAGATTCCTCGTTTCACGTCATAGCCACTATGGCTTTGCCATGTGAGTCACAAAAACCTTGACTTAGCTTTTGCTCGCAAAAACATGGCATCCATTACTTTAGAACAAACATATCATATGTCTCCTCATATATTCCCCTTGTACGCACGATAACGATAGAATACTCACCTCCCTCTTTGGCCTTCCAGTTCCTTTTATCCTGATCCATGTCGTTTCCTCATATGACAATCAGCTGACCTAAGAAGGTCGCACCAGATCGTTACAATCCCTCCCCATAAGGTACGTTACCATCACTTGTTGGGATCGGTAATTGCTATGTGATTAAGATAATTGCACTTCCCTTGATATACCTCTTTATTACTGACATTCTACCAACACGAATATTCCAAGTTCTTGTTCCCCTCTTCATGATCCCGTCTCTTGGGTTACTCTCCCTACCTACAATTACCAGTACGCAGCCCGCACCTGTGCATTCTCGGTGGTCACCGATTAACTCATAGATGACCCTCTCCAAGATCAACGACTTATCCTCCTACCATACTTCCATCTTAACATACCCCTGAAGGATACCCTCTTGTGGTACTCTGCCTTAAACTTCACTAGCTCATTTTACTCTACTTTAAACTCCGTAGGCTCCTATTACACTCCTCTCTTCCTTCCGCTTCTTTAAGATACTATTCCTCCCTAGTGTTATACGATCCAACTTCATAGTCTTAACCGTTCTTCATAATATCCTGTAAGTGCATCTTTCCCACATCTCTATCTTTAGTAACCACTCGCTCTTCTCTTGGTTGGTAACTTAAGTCTTTCGATCCGTGCCCCTTGTTTCATCTTTCATCTTCTGAAGATTATCACCCACACACACTTTCTCCTTCTTAGCATTGCTCAATTTCATCACCATGACGGAAAACGGTAGATACCACAAGGTAATTCTACTATGTGAACTTTCGCCATGTAATCCTCCTTGTAACTCTCGTATTTCTGAAGAAGTCTCCCGCTTAAGCTCTCGCAAAAACTGGCTCTTCACTTTCTAGTTCTTCTGTAAGCTTAAGTTACGTATCTCATGAATCTTCGTATTAGTTCGACCACACTTCGCACTTTGACTCCCATGCTTAGGAGCATCTAGGAAAAACTTCACGTCTCAAGGAAATACCACTTCTACCCTTGTTATTCTGCACTCCTTTCCTTCCTGCTTCACGTCTTTAGTTATTCATGCGTTGTCTTGAAGAATCATAAGTTCACCATCTTTAGATGGTTTCGTTATGATTCAATCGTTTCTTCTTTGCAACCACTCTCATGTCTTCACGTCGCTTCCTTACTCGTATGACTTCCTTCTCAATTTTGCTTGAAATAACTCGAGGTTCTCTTCCACTTGTTTGTCCTTAGTTTACGTCATCTCTAATCCTCCACTTCGACATCCTCTTAAAGGAGTTCGAGAAACACCAAGTTGTTTGTCCAAAACATGATACACAACTTGGTACTTGAGCATAATCACCCTCAGATGTAAACTATCCTAAGCCAAACAACGTCATCCAAGGAGCGATGATAGTTTTCTATCATCTCGACTATAAGGTCTAGCATCCATATGTCACTATATATCCTAGTATACGTATATAACTGTATAAGTTCTATGTCCACATGCTATCATCATAACACATCCAAGGAAACCATTCTCATAAAACGAGTTTCAAGCACTAATATAATGTTATCATGCAACATGTACAACTCATATCAATATAAAGGTCATGTCACCATAACAACATAACAAGTCCATCATGCATAACTATCATTAACATATAATAATAGCCCAAAAACATCCTAGGTCCATGATACATATCTACATATATACACATATCTATATATATATACTAAAAATCCAATAATTATGCTGCCGAGATTTGCGGAAGGAGTGGTGGCCCGTACATTCTACCCCAACTAATTATGCTCGTGATTTTGAAAACGAAATTCATTTAAAACTTGGAACCCTTGAGGGTTCCGTTTCCCTCTATTCGGCCTTTAGAAGATTGCGAGTGCCATTGTTGTTAACCTAGGGCTTTGATACCACTTTGTAATACCCCGAATCTTTGGGACTCGGGGTGCTACGGGCAGAGACCTCACAATGGGTCCCGACCCTTAGTCTGACAACAATTTCACCAGATCTTACAAACAAGACACAAATAAAAGGCAAAACTGAAATACATTTTAATGCAATGATAAGAAACCCAAAAGAATACAACCAAAAGACCACAACCGACTCAACAACTTCAACGACCAAACGTCGAAAACATACAATATACAATACATATATATATATATATAAGACTCCATCCACAAACTCATTCCTAAAATATACGGAACCCCGGCTGCCCACCCTTCCGGATCTCTCGGCTGCATTCCTAACCTGCAAGGCAATCTACAACAATCGGTATAACTACATTCAAAGCATTCGAATCATGGTATTGGCACGCACACACGTAAGACATCATAACACACAACATGATCTAAACACACAAGTCCGGTTCATTATCTCTTTATTATTATTAAGTCATATCCCTTACTATTCCACTTCTGGTGTGACAAGAGAATCACTCGCCCTTGTCCCCTTTCACCAGATGGGTTTGTACTTTATGCGAATCAGCATCACCCGCTGGACTGGTCGCAAGACACCTCCCAGTCGCCCCATTTTGGACTGGACAAGCGGTCACCGCCCGTTATCATACACTTGGGCCAAATATAAACATATAAAGTCGGTGGTCCTATTACCGGTTTAATTGTTATAACATTAACCATAAACACACACATAAACAAGAAACACACACATAATCAATAAACACACACATAATCAATAAACACACACATAAACAATAAACACACACCACCAATCACGAATAGAAGCTAATACAGAGAATGCGAGCTAAGTAAGTCCGGAGACTTACTTGTACCAGGTCAAGTTCAGTCCATGATATTCCTTGACTTCATAGGAGTTTAATCTCAAATGCCTGATCATAACATGAAACTTGTATCAATAACAAAATATCTAATACCTTAGGAGTTTTCACTTCTAAGATAATAACGATCATCTAAGAGGAAAAACTAAACTAGTCTACTCCTAACTAGATAACCAATAGTCTAAAATATGTATCACTAAGACATGCCGATATATATAAAATCATACCAACCTACAAGGTTACAATAAATAGAAAAGGAAAATTCATTCTAACTACTCGATACCAACTCTAGTTATGAGGGAAAGTCTAGTAACATAAATTCTTCACATAATTTCTTACAATAGTTTAAAGGACTTACACCATGTCCATGATCTAATACTATCAATGACGTTATATTAGGTTCTTCATCCGAAGTTTAACTTGTCCTCATTGTTATCCCACAAGCATTCAACCTTCATACCATTCATATATACAACATTCATTTTGCATACTAATTCACAACTTACATACCCTTCACAACCACTCTTCACAACCGATATACACAAGTATCTCCACTTCTTGAAATAAATTTTCCAATCAATTTCGATTACCACCCGTCTAAACAAATATACTCGACAGACTCTTCAATCATCACCATAAACCATACAAGCACATACATAACCTTAATCAAGATTAAGAATACAAAATCCAACTCCATAATTAATCCACTGAAAATATCTCACCTACCACAATTCGAATCACTGTACCAGTAGAAGAGAGGAGACGGAAACGACGGCCGACGGAGAAACTGGGGAGATGGTGGTGGCGGTCAATTTGTGGAGGGAGTGAAAGAGAGATCTCCTGGCAACCGGCTACCTGTGAAGACGAAGGGGGAGCCTCCACCTATCGGTCTGTAACAACAATGAAGGAGACTCGGTTGTCGATCTGCAGTGGAGAAAAAAGCGGAGCCCTGACGGACTCGGCGGCGGCCCTTTGTGCAACCAATTCGGTAGCAGGCGGCTACCGTCTTCAGCAAAATCCGGGACTCCGGTTGGATTGCTAGCGGGGAACGATGAAGCCCATTTGGAGGAGGCTGTTGTGAGAAATGGTGAGAAAAGGAGAAGGGCGGCGACGACGGCGGTTTAGACGCACAACGCTGCTGGGAGAAGAGGAGGGGAGACACTGCTCGATTCCGGTGGCAAAGAGGAGGAAGAAAGGGAAAATGAAGAAAAATAGAGGTTGGGCTGGCGTGTGGAAAAAGTGAGGAAATGGGAGATAGGGCACAACAGAGCCCTGTTACCCTATAGGTGCACGCCATTAGACAGTAAGCCAGGCAGGAAAGAGTGTCCAAGAAGGAGAAGTAAAGGAAAAGCAAAAATAAATAAAAAATAAAAATAATTCGGGAATGATAATTAACTCGATCAAAACACTCGGAACAAAATTTTCAGATCGGAAAAATTTCCGAACTTTTTCGAAAAAAAAAATACAAAAGAAATATATATATATATATATATATATATATATATATATAGAAACGTAAAATATATAAACTCATTAAATCTAATTTACAATGCGAAAATACTCGTAAAAATATTTAAGTTATTAAACTATTAACAAAGAATACGGAAAATAAATATCGGAAACGCACCCAATAAACAGGGCGTTACAAAAATATCATGTGTACCTATAGGAAAGTGGAAAGAAAATGACGCCAAATAATATGCTACAACATTTACTTCCCTATAAATATGTCGAAAAAACCTAACTTCATAGTTTTTACTCAATAAGTCATGACAGTCTCTTATCAGACTAGCAAGTGGATGAGTATACACAACATTCCCTCGAATCATTCTAATTACAAGCTCAGAATCTGATTCAATCTCCAACTACTTATATCCGAGTTCCAACAAAGATGAAGACCTAAAATAATGCCTTTTAATGCTGCACTTGGTACCGAACAAGATCAATATTGTGTACAGTTCATTTGATCCACCGACCACGATGATCTCTTAATACCCCAACTCCCGTTGCCTCCCTGAGTCATGTTTAACAACCCCATCAAATTCCAACGAACCCACTCTTGTGTTGGAAGTTTCCACTTGATCCATGTTTCCTTCTTTGTACCTTGATTCCACATTGATCTAGCTTTCACATGTGCATTATGGTACTCTTGGGCCTTTCCCATGATAAACATCTCTCGATTCGGGGGATGTGCAAATATAACATTCCAACTCACATCTTCCATTGTATCCTTCGTGTTAGAGATATTCCTAGTGAACCAGTCAATTAGTGAATCCGAGAAGAAATTTGAATAACTTATTGGTGGTTTAAGGATCCGCCATAACTCTTTAGCCTTAGAGTAGTCCCTCGTAATGTGTAATAATGATTTTGAAGTATTAGGGCAAATGCTACATTGAGGAGAAGAGCATATATGTTGTCGAAACCTTTCCTCATTAGTGAGTACCTTTCCTAAAGTTGCAAGCCAAAGGAAAGTTTGAATCTTCTCTGGTATCTCCAATTGTCATTCCAGTGTATTTAGAGATGAGAATATAATCATCATATCCATAAATAAAAAAAAATATATACCCAATCTTGTCTCTTGACATAATATTGTCCATCATTGCTCATTGACCAGCATATGATATATGTATCTCTTTTTCATCCATGATGACAACACCAACAATATGTAGAAGAGTAGTAGATGGAAGATACTCTTGTAATACTTGTCAGTTCCACCCTTGATTCTCGCCCTACATATCTCAAACTTTAGCATCCTTAATATTCTCCACCAACGGGTTGATAACCATCTAGGAAAGTTGTTTATTTTCAAGCCAACGATCATTCCAGAATTCAATCCTCCTACCTAGGGATGACAATTTCATCCGAATCTAATGGATGACCGACCACCCGATCCATCTTAAATGGGTGAAAACCTTATATAAAGCGGGTGACAGATGAAGCGGGTGATGGATCGGGTAGGATTCGGGTGGACATTTCATCAACCCACCACCCGATCCATCATTCATCCACCCATCCGACCCGTTTAAAATTTTTAATAAAATTTATTTTTTACGGTTTTACCTAGGTATATATACGAAGTGAAACCCTAGAAAAGCTTTTCACATCTATTTGGCCGCCTCTACTTCCCTCGCTTCCACTCTTCAGTTTGTTCGAGACTCGAGAGAAAGACGACTAGAAGAGAGAGGTCGCCGCCTCCTCGCCTGCCGCAACCTTCTTTTTCGCCCGCTACAATCGCTCCAATCACCCTCACCAAGTTACAACCCTTCTTCGTTGTCATCACCGGCCACAACCTTCTCTAGGCTTCTTCTTCGCTTTCTTCATCCTTCTCTATCCGTCTTCGCTCCGGTCTTCTTTTGCCTTCTTCTTCGCCGGCCACAACCTTCTTCTTCCCTGGCCACAACCTTCTTCTTCGTCAACCTCAACCTTCTTCTTCTCCGACCACAAGGTGAGTTTTCTGAACTCTGTAATCAGTAAGTTTAAGTTCAGACTATTGTGTGATGTGTTAGAGTTGTTTCAATTTGTTATTGTACAAATTGTTTCTTCTTGATATTTCTCATTTGATTTTTACAAACTTATTAATTTTGTTGTGTTGCAGGTTGGCATCGCTCAGATTTTCAGAAATTAACGTCTGCTACCTTTTTACAACCGAAGACATCCCTCAACTTTCTCGTGTTTATTGTAAGAACGTCAACTCACACTTGTAATATTTCTATATAGGATGATTTGTGTTGGCATCAGATTTATTATGTTTATTTATAGATAAGATATTTTCTGGTTGAATTTTTTTAATTGATTTTTTGTAGTCAAATACGATTTAATAATGATGTACAGGAAATACGTAGAACACCCAAATTCTCACCCGATCCATCTGCCGGATGCGGGTCAGAGGTTTGGCGGATTGCGGGTCGGGTAGGGTGGGTGAAATATGCAAGCGGGTCGGGTGGCGGATAGGGTCATCCATCCACCATCCGATCCATTGTCATCCCTACTGCTACCATCATTTACTCTCCATATGTGCCCTGGTTTAATAATCCTCTCCATACCCCAAGCTATGCCTATGATGATATGTGAGCCTTTTTTAGATCTTGTAACGTTAAGAACATCCTTATCTTGGTGAATTATGTATTTTGCGTGCAAAACTTTAGCCCAAAGAGAGTCTTTATCATTATATAGTCTCCAACCTAATTTCTCCGAAGACGCAGTGTTACTCAAGTCAATAGATCGTATTCCTACACCTCCTTTGTCCTAAGGTTTGCACATGTTCTCCCAGACCACCAAACTCATTCTTCTTTCTTCCATCTTTGCCATTCCAAATGAAGTTCTTTCATAGACGGTCAAACTTAGAAACAAACTTTTAGGTAATTTTATAGTGTTCATAGCATAGCTTGTGAAGAACCGGTAGGTGAAATAAAAGGTTAAAAGATACTCTAGAAGGGGGTTGAATAGAGTATGGGAACTTTTCGCAAAACCAATCTCAAGGCCTTGAAATAAATTTCAAGAGTCTTGATGTCGATCTCAGTTCTGTGTGAAACTTTGATTTCAAGGGCTTTGAAACAACTTTCAAGGGCCTTGACTTTGAACTCCTACAAAACAAAGTAAGTCGCAATAAACAAGATATGGTGCGGAATGTAAAAGATTGACACGAGGATATGTTTATGAATTTCGGCTCTAAATATCCTACTCTCCGTCCCCGGGTATAGCCTTAGGATCTAACTATCTATTATCAACTTCAAAGAGTCCTAGATACAAACTAGAATAAATCCCCTTCTTCTCTCACTGTAGTCAATGCTACGATCTAGCTCCAACTCTTCACTTTGCTATAATAGCCTAGTTACTTCGCAGAGTAACACACTCGAGTATAACACTCTTTAGATTTGCCAATGGAGCTCTCGAGTTTTATCTCTCTCTAGGGGATAAAGCTTTTTAGAAGGAGAGAAAGAAAAACTATGTTTCGAAATGAAGATAACTTTTGTTCGCTTGAAGACTACAGATGTTTCTGTGCAGGCTTGTGTATGTTCTTCAAATGCCATCTTCATTTATAATCTTCCATGGACAGGTCTTCTAGCCGTTGGAGAGATGACTGTTCGAAGATCATACTTCTTCTCCATGAAAATCGCTTCCTAGTTGAGATGAGATAGACGTTGTAGATCTTCATCTCCTGAGAACACGTTGATCTCTATGCTCCTTAATCTTCTCGTTGATTATTGTAACAATCGTCAAATCCAGATTAGAGAATCTCCGTGCTTTTTGGTTTAAGGATCTTTGTAAGATCTTTTTTGTTGGTCGGTTGAGATCTTCTCCTAATCATATCTTCTCAAATCTTCTTGTTTTGAGCAAATCTCTCGTGAAAGATCTTCTTTGTGATTTTAAAATCTTTTCATTATCCAGTCTTGTCTTCCTTATTTCTTTGGAATCTACTTCAAGGATTTTGAGATCGCTTTGTTGTGCATCCTTGTCTTCCTTGTGCCCTTGAAATCTATTTCAAGGCCTTTGAATTCTTTGACAAATCCTGCACTAAAACCAAACCAACCAAGCATCTCGAAATATAATAATTCATTGGTTAGTGTATCGAACTACTTCATTTGTGTTTAAGTCTTCCATCAGCATCACTTGTAAAACCTTTATAATCAAGGTGGAGTTTTCAATCTCCCCCTTGATGGAAGACAACACACAAATGGTTTTCGTACCTGCATTTTGTTAATTTAGCAATGCATATATATGAATATCAAAAACTAAAATTCAGATTAATGCAGAATATTAAATGTCGGATCACATTCATTTCTCCCCATTTGTCTTTCAACAAGAGAGAAAAATAGTTAAAGCACGAGAGTTTTAAAAACGATTACAACCCAAGAGTATTTCCACAAAAACCACAAAAAGTGTTTCTCAAAAAAACAAGCCTGTGATAGTAATATCAAAGGCCTTAATATTCATGACATCCAGAGAGCTTTAGTTTTCTTTGTACCATCTGGATGAACTTCCTTTCCCATAATGTTCCTTCAAGCACATTTTCCTCCACCGATTTCGAGCATGAGTAAGATCAAGTTCTTTAAAAGACATATATGTTCCCCTCTTATTAGAATTTTTGTCATACTTTTTGATAACTCCAAATTCTTCAATGGTTAAAATATTTGGATCCTCTGATGAAGGTTGTCGAATAGGATTATCTTTGATGATCTTATGACACCGTGTCATGACCTTTTCAGCATCCTTCGTGGTCGCTTGTCCATCTTCTTTTGATAGAGACTTGATGCTACTGGCAGCTGTAAAAGAAAGGGCATTAACATGAAATATCTAATTTATTTTCTGGTTTAGAATACCCAGCAAATCTTGTGTTTCATCCAGTCGGTCAGTCACATTTGCTCGGAAGAAGACAAGATTTGATCTCAGAAAGTCTATTACTCTTTCTACAGTTTCTAGACACTAAACAGTAGTGAAATTCCATGCTGGTTGCTCCTTTAAAACCCATATTGTACTAAAATCAACTTGTGTCTTCTGAATTCCTATAGTTTCAAAGAATTCTTCATCCAATCCGCCATTAACAATATGTTGCACCTTACCAGAATAATCAATAGAGAAATGCCGAAAAATTATTGGAAGCAGATTTCCATATGGCAGGTGACTATCACTTGGAGAATATATGACATTTACCATATGAGACTGAATGATTTCCGGAATATTTACCTTAAGCCCATTCACCACATGATATACAAATGTCAGTAATGTGTTGGTCATCACATCCTTGTTAGTAAACCTTGGTACCAAACATCTATCCAAAATAGCATAAATAATTTTGGCTTCAAGGGTTAAACAAGTGATAGTGGGTTGTGGTAAAGTATTGGGAAGAAGTAACTGTTCTCTGGCTAATTGAATGGTTCTAGCAGGGGTAGGATGATCCAAGACATCATATTAAGGAAAACCAAAGATATCAGCAATAATCTCAGTAGTAATGGTGATTTTCTTATCTTTGACAACTGAGTCCAAAATTCATTCTCCTCTTTCTCTTCTGGAGGTTAAGTTTGTGTAGAATAGCTTGGTTAATCGTGGGTAAGAGACTTCACCTGGATTAAGCATAATCCAGATAGAACTTGCCTGAAGCACCTCGAACGCTGGTAGAGAGGAGCATGTAAATAGTTCATTGTGGACAGGCTCACACATGCATTCATGTCGGTCATCAAACTCTGTCAACCATTTCTTGGCGGCTGTTGATGTCACACCCCGAATCCGCGGGACTCGGGATGTCACATTGGGTTAGGATCTCACAATGGATCCTGACCCTAGCCTGACAATAAGTTCACTGGACCTTACAACATGGCACTGACAGATATAAAACAAATACATAAAACAGTATAAACTGTACGACCCAAAGTAAACAACAACATAGCCGAGTATATAAAACGACATCCTCACACAGGAGGTACAAAAGATCATCCTCACGCAAGAGGGGAAACACAACAACCCCAAACCAACCACCTAATGTACGAGAGTCCTCGGCCTGTCACCCTGCCAGATCACCCAGTAGCGCCTAACCTGTAAACATCTACAACACGGTATTAAACCGTTAGCTAACCATACATATTTGAGGTAATGCATAAGCACAAGCACAATCATGAAAGATAAACACATCAACATGATATCACACATTTACCCATTTATTATCTTTATATAATAACCATTCACTCAAAAACCGTATATATATAGATAGATGAAAGTATGTGACACGAGGACCGATACATCCCCGCCTCTGAGTGCAATGTCCAGCTGTACGAGTATCGGTCACACAATCCGTGTACCCTATGGGAGTGGATTGCGCCCTTCCTGTAAACCAGACTGGCCTGAGGTCAGAGAACCTCCCAGACTCCACTACGGGATGAAAGGGAAAGGTTATCACAGCCACGCAACGGGACAGTCAATAAAACATAGGTCGGTATAAACGACAACTCATGCTATTATAGCAAACATATAAGGCACACACCACTCATGCATACACCCAATATAAGGATGGTAACTAAGTAAGTCCTACGGACTTACCTCAACCTCGTACTCAGCTCAACCACAACAACCTCCAATCCTGAGAGAGGGGCACTGCCTAATAACAAGGCATAAAGATATATCAAACTCTATTCATCAAAGGGATCACACCTAGACCCAAAGGTATCCATAAGGATCATACTCAATCTATGAGTCTCACAACCAACTAAACCTCAATATCTCAGTATAACTCACAATTCCTCAAATCTCAAGGTAGTATCTAATCAACATTCCTCAATCTCAATTTTAATCCTAATTTAATTAATTAACCTGTAATTAATTAATTAGATTTTGCCAGAATAACGTTTTACCCGCAGGCAATTTCTAAACCCACCTGTCATCAGATTTCATCAAACAAACTATCCATAATCACCAGAATAATATAACGACCATAATGGAATTTCTAATTATCCATTTTGACAAGCCTAAAGTCAATTTAGGCCAAATCGCAGTACGGAAAACGAATAAATTCATAACTTATTCGTTACTAACCCGATTGACGATCTGAAAGAAGATTCGGAAACACAGCGACGCAAGCTACGCATGGACAACATCAAATTTACCGGAATCTGAGCGACGGAACCGTCCTGGTGACATATATGCTCGACCAGCCCTCCATATACTCGGAAATGCAGAAACTCGGTACCGATATGAAGAGAATGAAGAGATGAATCCAGAAACTCAAACGGAATTGAAATCGGATTAGAAACGGAGACTAGATCTGAGTTTGAAGGTTGAGAGAAATCAGGGTTTTTACGAGGAAACATGAAATGAAATGAATTAATAAAGGATTTTCTGCTATTTATAGTGAAGTCGATGATTATCCTTTAGCGAAGTCGATAATTATCCTTTATCCGATCCAAAGGCGGGTCGAACCTCCTTCTCCAAACTTCTCGAGATTGGAACATTAAATCTGGAATATTGTAGGGATAATTATTCCACAACTGCCTCGGAAAACGTGTATTCCTAAGCTGTCTTTCTTAGCCGTTAAGAAATGAAATAGCGACTCTTTTGGCCGTTTTGCCTCTCCATGTTATTTCATATCTAGGACATATCTGATGTCTTGATCATTTCTCTCAACTGCATTTTTATTAATTGGAGATCCCAAATGCTCCAAATAACACCGGAGGGTAAAAATAATTCCCCGGGGAAAAAAGTAAAAAATTCTCCAAACGTCCAAAATTACGCTAGGAACATAACGGTGGGACTCATACTCATCACTTGCGAAATTTTCGCGAGTTATATGTCAATTACTATAAACGATTAAGTTAATCAACATTAATTAAAATTCAAAAATCCTAGCTATTACATCACACACCCCTAAAAAAAGTTTTGTCCCGAAACTTGCAAAATCCCAAAGTCATCTCGGACCCATAAGCCAAGGTATAACTCTCACTCTCTCTATCGGAGGTATCACATCTCCGTTCAAAAGGTCATCACCTATAACAATCTATAACCTTAATGTCACCATGGAGGAATCATCAACTCCAGAAAACAGGGTCATAACGCTACCCAAAGGCGTAGAAGAATCACGTCTCTCGCCATACCACATCACAAGGCATAGAGGAAGCACATCTCTAGCCCAAACATATCACAAGCATAGAGGAAATACGTCTCTAGCAAACCATAATCATATATATCGTATGGAGGAATCACATCTCCACTAAAACTATGTCCATCAAGGTAGCATGGAGGAAAGAACCATCTCCAGCTGAATCCTAATCACACTGAAATAGCATGAAGGAAATAACCATCTCCAGCTATAACATACATCACGCTAGCACATCAAGATCTACTAAGATCATAAATCACATCACAAGTAGCATGGAATAACACATCAAGGCATATAAGCACATAAGCACAACATTCATCAAGATAGCACTAAGATCTACTCGTGCTCCCACAAATGGGTTTGTCCCAACATATACTCTGGATAGTTCCTCAGGACACTATCCTCAGTCTCTCACATAGCCTCTTCAGGTCTTCATCTCGACCATTATATCCTAAATATGGGAATGTCTTTCGAATGCAAGCGTTTCATATCTTATACCAAGAATGAAATCGAATGCTCAACAAACGTGTGGTTGGACTCAACCATCAAATCATCATAATTCACAAGGTGTCTCGAGTCTGGTATATACTTCCTCAGTTGAGACATATGAAACATTGGGTGGATATCCTCTAATCTCAGAGGCAAAGCTAAACATCATGCTACCTTCTCCGTACTGATCGATCTCAAATAAAACATCATATTGGAAACTTGGTTCCCTTTCCATATTAACACGTCTAACGTCTCGCAGCTGAGATACTTACAGCCGGACATGAACTCTCGCTTGAACTTTAGAGGTTAACCCCTCTTGTCTACATATAATATCTGGCGACTCTGTACAGCCAGCATTCTTCCTTCAATCAACGTTACTTGAACTATAAAATCATGAATATGGTCAGGTGTTATTCCACTACTACTGCTAGATCACTTCTAGCATAAGGATATACGACATCAATGTCTATATATATTGCCTCATAGGGCCATCCTAGAAAGATGCACGTCCTTCATTGTTATATAATAAACTCATTAATGGAAGGTAATATAACCATCCATGTTTCCCATTCAACTTACAACTCATAATAGATCTTTAAGATCTAGATGATCCTCTCTAACTGACCATCTGTTAGGGGGTGAAGTGTAGTCATGAGGTACAGACTCGTCCCCAAAGCAGTCTGAATCTGCTGCCTAAAATCTCAAAGTAAAAACATCCATCTCGATCAGAAATGATCGTTCTCGGTATACCATGGAGTCTCACTATCTGTCTAGTGTACTCCTCATCCAATTCATTCACTAGCCACGTCCTTCTGATAGAAATGAAACGTGTCGGTTTCATTAATTTGTTACCAACAATCCAGATAACATAAATCTTCTATTGGGTCACAAAATTCCATAAAAAAGTCCATAGAGATGTCCTCCCAAATTCTACTACTGCACTGGTAGTGGGTGAGGCTTATCTCTAGATCGGAAATACTCTATCTGGACGTGCTGACAGGTCACACACTATATCACAAATCTGGTTATATCGGCTTCATACAATATAATCGTCTCATCTCGTGGTACATCTTACTCGTACCTGAATGTACTGAATAAGGCGTACAGTGGGTATACCATAATATTCTCTGTCTCCATCTACATCAGCAGGTACACAAAAGTGGTCATGACTCTTCATCAGTCCATCTACTCCCATGGAGAACTATGGTACCTCAGTACGAGACATCCTTTCTCTAAACCTTGTCAAGGCCGGGCAGGTCTCTTGCTTCTGTTGGACCTCATCCAACAGACCAGGTAGAACCTCTGAGGTATAACTAGGTATCCTCATCAAGGAACTGATTGTCCAACTCTAGCCAAGCTAGATCTCTCTGAAGCTGAGGTTGAATAACCAGTCTCACAATCATCTTCTCTTGGAGCGTCTTTCCATTCAAGTTATCGAAGACAACATTCAACTTCTCTTAATGATATGGAATCTTCAAGTCAAAGTCTTGATCAACTTAAGCTCTTAATACTGGCGGTTATTCAACCCCTGTTGCATAAAATATACTTCAGATTGCTATGATCTATAGAAATCTGACATGAAGATCACACCGGTACGGTGTTCAAAACTTAAAGGCTTGAACTACCACTACTAACTCTAAATCGTGAGTCGGGTAGTTCTCATCATACGTTCTCAGCTGTAAACACACATATCAATAACCCTACTCCTCTGTAGTAATACACATCTCAGACTTAGCTGGGATGTATCACCGTAAATCACGGGATCCCAAAAATCTTCTAACTACAACCAAATGGAAGCAGAGGTCAAATGCCTCCTCAACTCTTCAGAACATAGACACACTGCTTTCATCAAGTAGTTATCGTTGTCTTCTCAAAAGACTCGCAAATGAATACGTAATCATATAAAATCCTTCCTCAAAGCATTGGTAGCAATCGGTTGAGCCGAGAAAACTACGTATTCCTTAATGTTCATGAGTATCTCCCATGTTACAACATACTTAATTCTCGTCAGGTCAACCATGATCCCAATGACGGAGACAACATGGCCAAAAAGGCTACCACTGGTATCTCAACTTACACTTAGAGAGCGTAGCATACAACCCTCTATCTCTCGAAATCTACAGAACGGTCCTCACACGATCGGTCTATTATTCTCTGCTATGAGAGTATACCGACATGCCATCCATGAAGTCCACCACCAACTAATCAAGGAATTTGATGAAGATAATATTCATCAACTCCATAAAAACTACTAAAACATTCGTCAACCCAAATGACATCACTACAAATTCGTAGTGTCCATAACGGGTATGGGATGCTATCTCATACACATGTTGCTCTCTCATCCATGACTAGGGATATCTTGAGCACAAAGGAATCCTGAAAACACAATTGCTTCTTGAAGCTAACTCATCAGGTCGTCAATACGGAACATGGAACCCACTAGGGTAAACCCGTTTCAGTCAACTTTTCAAGTTATCAGTACAATATCTCAACAAGCACCATATAGTGTGGCTTTCCCATTCAATCTTGTATCATACTTCAACTCGATAACAATGTCCACACTCCGTTGAGGTGGCAACTAGACGGTTCAATAACACGTCTATAAACTCATAAACAACTGGAATACCTTCCATTGTTGGACTATCTCGCTCCTTCATGGTATAACACTAGAAGGCGTCACATCCCTGTGCTATCAGCTCGTTGCTCGTACAGTCCTGATGACAAACCCGTCTCTTCAAAGGTCTTAACCTTAGAAGACCTCTATTTACCATCTCAGTAAAGACTATAATAGCCATACTATTAATATCTAACACCGCATGATATCTATTCATCCAATCCATACACATAATGACTTTCTCATCCACCTACGGCATGACAAAGAAGTCTACAAGTCATACACAAGTCCCGTAATAAGGGAACAAACACATACCTCGCGGGTACCTCAGACCCCTAACTGGTAATCCTGTAAAGGAAAGTCCACCTTCTACTATACATCAAAATTCAACCATTAACGCATGCATCGAAAGACATGACGTGCATAGCACTCACAACAAGCAAAACTCCACCAGGTAAACCATTAACGAGAATGGTACCTATAACAGCTAACACTCGTAGCTCCTCTACATATCATCACTCAATGTCAGATCCATGCTCCTCAAGTATCACTGAGGTCATTACTATAGCCGCCACTTCCACTCTTTCTGCACCGGAAAGAGGAAGGTCTTGCTGGGAAGAAACACTATCTTGTTGACAAAAAGGGGCCAGATGGCCTAGTTCACCACAGATGAAACAAGCTATCGATACCAAATGGCACTCAAAACGCAAATGATCTGGATAGCCACAATTATAAATAATTGTCCCATTCTTGCAACCTGTGCAACTGAAGGGTAACTCGATCATCGTCGTCCACCTTGAATGATCTCACTCTTGAAGGGAACCTGTAAAGGCAATGCCTTGCCCTGTCGACAAAACTTTGCTCTATGCCCTGCTTTACCACACGTAAAGCATATGATGGGCGCCTTTGGGCACACAGCTCGCCAGTGTCCCAACTTCCACGCAATTAAAACACTGCAGTTCCTTGCTAGTCATCTTCATGGCCAAAGGATCACTAGATTGTCCTGATATTGGACTTGGTTCCCCATTCATCATATTTGCTTCTCTAGTAACTGATTCAGTCCATTGCTTCTTTCCGGATCCAGAAGCGTCAGTTTATCTCACAATTGTTGGTAAATCCGGTGTGGATCTACCCGCTATTACCGCTTCATATACTTGTTACATATATTCTTGAAACTTGGATCTACTCATGGAGACACGATCAGCCTCTTCAAACTCATTCTCTGCCATAGGCGAAACAATAGCGGAAACTGGTCCCTGACTTATCACCACTGGAGGAAGAGGGGGTGTATCCCTACCTCATCCCACTACAGATACTGCTCTAGTCTGAGTCATCTGTAGGATATACGCACCTAATCTTATAAGGCTATATATATGCCATAGGTATCGATATGTATATAATACATCCACATAATCCATAGTACACACATATATATACATATCTACGCTGCAGAGATCCATGGCAGAGGTGACGACTTCTCGTACATTCTATCCCAAAACCACACTTAAAACCAAAACCTTTGAAAACGTCAGATCCCATGTGGGCTCTGTTTATTTTACCTATCAAACCTCATTGCAGGTAGCAAGTGTCATTGTTGTCAACCTGGGCTCTGATACCAACTCTGTAACACCCCGAATCCGCGGGACTCGGGATGTCACATTGGGCTAGGATCTCACAATGGATCCTGACCCTAGCCTGACAACAAGTTCACTGGACCTTACAACATGGCACTGACAGATATAAAATAAATACATAAAACAGTATAAACTGTACGACCCAAAGTAAACAACAACATAGCCGAGTATATAAAACGACATCCTCACACAGGAGGTACAAAAGATCATCCTCACACAAGAGGGGAAACACAACAACCCCAAACCAACCACCTAATGTACGAGAGTCCTCGGCCTGTCACCCTGCCAGATCACCCAGTAGCGCCTAACCTGTAAACATCTACAACACGGTATTAAACCATTAGCTAACCATACATATATGAGGTAATGCATAAGCACAAGCACAATCATGAAAGATAAACACATCAACATGATATCACACATTTACCCATTTATTATCTTTATATAATAACCATTCACTCAAAAACCGTATATATATAGATAGATGAAAGTATGTGACACGAGGACCGATACATCCCCGCCTCTGAGTGCAATGTCCAGTTGTAAGAGTATCGGTCACACAATCCGTGTACCCTATGGGAGTGGATTGCGCCTTTCCTGTAAACCAGACTGGCTTGAGGTCAGAGAACCTCTCAGACTCCACTACGGGATGAAAGGGAAAGGTTATCACAGCCACGCAACAGGGCAGTCAATAAAACATAGGTCGGTATAAACGACTGTTTGCTCCAAACGGTGTGTGCAAGCTTTAAAATTTATAACCCTAGACGTAAGCTTAAAACAAGGATGCGAACCCGCAGTGTACGGGTCAATCGTAGTAAAAAGCAAGGAATTCCAAGGGTCGATCACAGGGACTTAGTGAAACAAAGTCCAATCACGGTAAGCTCTAGTAATTACTAACCGCAAAAGCAATTAAAACAATCAAAGATGATAAACAGTCAATAAAGGAAACATGCAATTCTAGGAATTAAAGCATCTAGTTGTGGTTCCAACTCAAGATCTAAAGATAAGCGGACAAAGTTGAGGTTTTTGCATAGGGAAGGTGTTACTAAAGTGTTACAGATCACCGGGTAAGTCTCACTACTCACTAATCCTAAACCGTAACTCCTATTACCGGATAAGTCTCAAGGAATCAAGATAAAGAACTATAACCTCAAACTAACATACCATCTAAGGGAATAGAATCAACCTTTACCGGGTAAGTCTCAGGCTAACTCACAAAGATGGGATGAAAGCACACTCAAACCCCAATAAAGGATAAACCTTTATTACCTACACTTATGATCTTAGGTACACAAACTAAGGAATTACCGGGTAAGTCTCATCCTAAGCTTGCATTGAACCAGGAAAGGTGTAATAAGAATAGGATTTGGCAAACTCTAACACTTAACTCTCAGTTTCGGATCAGATAAGTCACCTCGGTCAGCCAAATTCCACCCCGGCCGAGATGTTCATCGACTGAGCTAGATGCTTAGGGTTAAGGTTAAAGACTCGAACTTTCAGGGTCCTACTGGAATCTAAGATTATTCTATCATTGTTTTTCCCACAACCTTCAGTCAATCACCCTAGAATCACACAAGGAAATTAGCCACTCATCATCATGAAAGTATTAATCAAATATATGGGAAGAAGGTGAATATTTGAACAAGAAGAATTTAATGAAAAGACTTCAATATTTGAATCAAATATCACAACAAAAGCGTTCCTTGGATATAAATCCAACAAGGCAAGACAACAAGGAAGGGAATCTAAGACAATCTTACAAAACCCTTCAAAAGCTATAAAAGCTATAGACTTCAATCTTCCTTCAACCTTCAAAAAGGTTCTTCAAATCTCTCAACTGGAGTATGGCTGCTGTGGGTATAAACACGATCTTGCGCTGATAGCGGATGTCGGATTTGTGGGAAATCCGACCCTTTTTATAGGAAAATAACCCTCCAAAGATAATATATCTTAGAAAGATCTTTTCCCATAAAAATAGGTAAAATATAGGATCTGAATTATCTTCTTCCTTCGAGGAGCCAAGCCCAAAAATATAAGATCTCTTTCCAAAGATAAAAGATCTCAGCCAAGAATAAAATATTCTCGTCGCGTCCCAGGTGTTCGCCTCGGTCGAGTCGACTTCTCTGGATCACCTCGGTCGAGGTGAATCTGTGGTCAACCGAGGTGAGTCACAACTGAATGTGAAATCTCTCAAATCTGGTCCAAAGTGAATCCTAAATCCATGGCCATGGTTCCTTATGTTTCTGAATGTAGCTCCAATGACTCCATAGCTCCTTTTGCTCCTTTTTGATGCAAAACGTGCCTTTTTACCTACGATTACAACAAAACTAGGTGTAGACCTCGATTCCCGCAAAGGTAGATGAAATGGTAATATAATCACATAATATACATACAAACATGCAGATTATTGAAGATAAAACGTCCAAACAAACCCCAAAATATAGACTATAATTCATGCTATCAAAATACCCCATACTTAGCCCTTGCTTGTCCCCAAGCAAGTTCCGCATATAAAAGACAAGATAGAATGGATTAATAGTCATGAAAATCAATGAAAAGTTTTTCAAAAACATTTTTATGGCGTGCAACAATCATAGATCACTCTAAGAGAATACTTTATGGAGTTTAAAATCAAAATATGATCAAAACATTTTATAAATATAAGAAAGTTGTTCATCTTTGCATAAAATCATAGAATGCATAATAAGTCATAATTATCGAAATTAATCATGCATAATCCAGCTTAAACCACTAAGTCAATCAACAAGCTCAAGGTCTCAAGGGCTTCCCAAAAGAAAGGTCAAGAAACGTGTAGGGTAGGGATGTATGTAAGGTAATGTGGTGCTAGAATCCGGGAAAATGATGAACTTCACTTTCACTTCGCTTGCAACATCTTCCACCAATAAGCTTTGCTTATTTCACACTTTTTCTTTTACTTTACTTTTTGGGATGCATGGACAGAGGTGCACAATAACCGAAGCCTAGGAAATCAGCAATCGTCAATTTCTTGAGATGCATCAAACCCTTGATGCACATACCATGACCCGTTAGGAATATCGCTCAATCCGACTTTGGCAAGACACAAACACCCGGATATGTGAATGGTGCCGAGTTACTCATCTTCATGATTGACTTCCCCAAACCTATTATTACTTTCTAGCAATTTCACTTCCAGCCAACTTCTCAACTTTAACTTCACTTGCTTTCACCACTTCGCTTGCTTCCAAATTCCCGGATAGGTAAAGGGAGGCAAAAATGTATATGAGGGGCTAAGCATGATTAAGAAGAAGAAGAGAGAAGAATGAATTGCCTTGGTCTTTCCAGGAAGAAAGTGAGAGAACTTATCTTGCGGTGTCAACCTTCAAATTCAACATAATTTGGATAAAAACAAAGTATTAAACATGCCAATAATTTCAAACAAAGCATTTAGAAACTTAAACATATTATAAAACCTTTTAAACACATAAAGAATTCCAAAACCAGTCAGTAAACAAGATCTTCACTGAGATCATATCCAGATAAGGAGCACAAAAATCGTTTTCGAAAACTCTCAGTTAACCCACCTCGGTCGAGGTGTTCTTAGGTCAACCGAGGTGAAACACCTCGTTCGGCCAGAACTCCACCGGTCGAGGTCAAAAAAAAATTTTTTTAAAAACCAGTTTTCTTTCAGTTTCGACGTTTTTCTCAATCAAATAACCTGTAAGTATGCATGTAGTCTCAGATAAACACATAGATGAAAAAGTGAAGCATAAATATAGATATCCGGTCAAATAGAGTCATACATCAAATAAATGTCAAATACGTCAATAAACACCCCATACTTAGGACACACTGTCCCAGTGGGTCAAAATAAGTCTAAGGAAAAAGTACTCACCGGATAATAAGCTGAACTGCATAAAAATAAGAAAGAAAATTCATGCAGCTCTCAATAATCACGATCCGGTGGTGGTGGTGGTGGCACATACGGATACTGGGACGGGTCGAACGGATAGCCCATGACGTGCTCAAACTGAATCTGCGCCATCATGTGCTGGTAATGCTGCCGCTCCTACATCTCGCGGATATCCAGTGACAAAGTAGCATATGAATCAATAACCTGATCCGTCAGGTCGTCGATCCGACTGTGATCCTCTGAATCCCTGTGTCGGCGTGTCCTACGCCTAGCAGGTCTCACTGGAGAAGTAGCAGGTGCAGGCTCAGTATCCTCATCATCCAGATCTATAACTGGTGCGCTCGTCCCTGCAGTATCTGTCCATGTATCCATCGGGACTCCACCCTCTCTGTCATCAGCTGTCTCCTCATCATTTGCCTCCTCCTCAGCTGGGGCAGCTGCTGCCTCTTTGTAATCCTCCATCAGTGGGGCCCAAACGGTCTGCCAATAATGAGGGTCGAAAACTGTAAACTGGGCAGACCACCTGATCCCCTGCGGTGCAGTCAGCTCCCACGGCATAGCCACATACGGTGTAGTCAAACCTCGGGGAACCAGAATCCGCCGAGTGATCATCTCCTGCAGCCCAAGCGGCTTGGCAGCCGCCACCATCGTGCAAGCGCTGAGATCCATGTCTTGATAGCTGGCAATGTGGGTGACAAGCCCTCCGCAGCAGATGTCTCCCTTCGCCTTGGCCTTGATCTTGTGCAGATCCTCTGCCAACATCAAGCCAAAGTCCGGGATACCCCTAGTCAACATGCAGTATAAACTGAATAGCTCCCCCTGTCGGATCTTCTGGGGCGTCTCAGTACGCGCCAGAAGTGTCTCACTGAAGATCCGGTGGGCTAACCTAAAGGCTAAGTGGAAGATGACCTTCTCCCTAGAATCTCCAGGGCGCCATCTGTCTGCATGCTCAACAATATGGGCAATCTGCCCCCAAAACTTCCTAGCTACAGATCGGGACGGGAAGTCAACATTTGTGGGCTCAGGAAAGCCAAAAATCTCTCTCCAGTACTCTAGTGGCACTAAGAAGTTCCGGTTCATCAACCGGTACTTCACATATCGCTCTGTGGGGAGGTAGGTGAAGGAGCTAACAAACTCTAAGGTGGGCTCCAAATAGGTTGGGGCTCGGATCTCAGTAAACTGATCCAGCCCTACTGTAGATATCATCCTCCTAAGGTCTCCGTCTAACTGGAGACAATCAAAAAGCAGACACGTCCAGGAAGCGAGGTGCAATCATTGGACGGCCGGAAATACGGTCATAATCGACCTGGTGTCGCTCGTGGATCACCGGTCGATAGGGTCGGGAAGAAGAGGAAGAAGGGGAAGGTGAGGATCTATCCCTAAGGGCAAGGCGTCTGTCAGAACTCATTTTTCAGAAATCTAACACTGTCAGGTCACCTCGGTCGACTGACAACTCTCAAGAATCACCTCGGCCGAGGCACAGCTCGTCTGGACCGAGGCGGAAAACTGGATTCTAATTTCCTCTGAAAATTCAGTTCTTTTTCCCCAAATTCACTACAACTGCTTCCTATGGGGTACTTAAGCCTTTTCTCAGCAAATGCAAGGGCGACCAAAGCCCAAATCGAAGCGAAAAAGCGAGGTAGGGTTTCGGTTTTTGTTTTACCTCGTTCGGCCGAATCGGTTCGATTTTCTTGCAGATCGACGATGCACTGGGATCCTCTATGCCTTAATCGCAGTTTGGAAGCAAAAATCTTCGAAAACGAGCAAGAATCGAAGAAGGCGAGGTGAAAGGGCTGCCGCGGTCGAGGAGGTTGGTAAAGAGAGGAAAGAGAAATTTTTCCTCTTTTTATACCCTTTCTGGAACTGCTGTCACCTCGGTCGAGATGGTCTCGATTGGATAGAGGTGGTTCTTCAGAAACCCTAGTCGCCTCGGTTGCTCAAGAATCATCTCGGTCGAGGTGCTCTGACAGCAACCGAGATGCCTCAGTCAAACTTCGTCTTCTCAAATTCTCGATCTTATGTCCTTCCAGTTATGCTCCTTCCTTAGATGTCTCCTGTTATCTGTCTAGAACGCCAAAAACAAAACAAAGCAAAGCAAAAGCAAAACTATCTAAGCTAGACTAGAAAACGGGAAAAGAAAACAATACCTTGGGTTGCCTTCCAAGAAGCGCTTGGTTTAAGGTCGCTAGCTGGACCATGATGCGTCTCTCATACGTGATGGGAGGTGCCCTCACCCCATACTTCACCTCCATCGTGGGGTGAAGTAAGCAAGTCTATCAAACGCTCCAACAAGTGTAAATGCTCATCGGGGAATGAATCGTCTATGGGTGGGTCGTCCTTCTCGCGTGAAGATGCAGGTAGCCGGCTGAGGTGATCCGCAACAGAATTTTCGGATCCCTTCTTATCGCGGATCTCTAGATCAAACTCTTGAAGCAAGAGAATCCACCGAATAAGGCGTGGCTTGGCATCTTTCTTAGCCAACAAGTAACGGATGGCTGCATGGTCGGTGTAGACAATGACTTTCGCCCCTACTAAATAGGAACGAAACTTCTCGAAAGCATATACAACCGCCAATAATTCTTTCTCGGTGGTAGCGTAGTTGCGTTGGGCTACATCTAATGTCTTGCTTGCATAGTAAATGGCGGTGGTCCGGCCATCCTTCTTCTGTCCAAGCACCGCTCCTACGGCTACATCACTAGCATCGCAGATGATCTCAAAGGGCAAGGTCCAATCCGGAGGTTGGATAATGGGAGCGGAGATCAACGCTTCCTTAATCCTGTAAAAAGCATCAAGACACTCCTGCGAAAACTCAAAAACAACATCTTTATTCAAGAGGTTAGTTAAAGGTTTAGAAATCTTAGAGAAGTCCTTGATGAATCTTCTGTAGAAACCTGCATGCCCGAGAAAACTCCTCACACTTTTAACAGAACAAGGGGGAGGGAGTTTCTCAATAGTCTCGATCTTAGCGCGATCGACCTCAATGCCTCGATTAGAAACGAGGTGTCCTAGCACAATGCCTTCATTAACCATAAAATGACACTTCTCCCAATTCAAAACAAGATTAGTGTCTTCACATCTTTTAAGCACTAGAGAAAGGTTAGATAGGCAATCATCAAAAGAGGAACCATATACAGAAAAATCATCCATAAATACCTCCATGATCTCCTCTATGTACTCGGAAAAGATACCCATCATGCATCGCTGGAAGGTAGCGGGTGCATTGCACAATCCAAATGGCATCCTCCTATAAGCAAATGTCCCCCATGGACAAGTGAAAGTGGTCTTCTCTTGATCATCCGGATGGATAGGAATCTAGAAGAATCCACTATAACCGTCTAAGTAGCAAAAGTGTGAATGCTGAGCCAACCGCTCGAGCATTTGATCAATAAAGGGAAGTGGAAAATGGTCCTTCCGTGTGGCCGTATTCAGCTTCCTATAGTCGATGCAAACCCTCCAGCCCGTAACGGTCCTGGTTGGGATCAACTCGTTGTTCTTGTTCGTCACAACGGTCATCCCTCCCTTCTTCGGAACTACATGCACCGGGCTAACCCACTTGCTGTCCGAGATAGGGTATATGATACCTGCATCCAACAACTTAAGAACTGCTTTCTTCACAACCTCTTTCATGATCGGATTTAACCGTCTTTGAGGTTCCCGTGAAGTCTTATGATCATCCTCCATTAGAATTCTATGCATGCAGAAAGAAGGCTTAATGCCAATAAGATCATCTATAGTATAACCCAAAGCCTTTTGATGCTTTCTCAAGACATGCATGAGTTTAGACAATTCAGTTTCGGAGAGGGAAGCACTAACAATAACGGGATAAGTGGAATCCGGTCCAAGAAAGACATACCTTAAGTGATTTGGGAGTTGTTTAAGCTCCACAACTGGGGGTGCTTTCTGAGGGGGATCCTTTCTTCCTTCTTCCAGTGGAGTAGATCCAGAAACTGGACTTTCGGAAGTCTCAGTTCAAATCGTCTCGCCATCGACCTCGGTCGAGGCGCAGAGGCATTGACCGAGATGTTCTTCAGTCGTCTCGCTCAATCCAGAAAGTGCCTCGGTCGAGGTACTGCAACTGGAACCGAAACTGGAGATCTTCGTCTCCTGGGTTAGCTTCTCAGTTTTAGCTCCTTGATCTTCTTCCAGTGCTTTTAAGCTCCGTATATCTGCATCACAAGAAGCATCTATACCTTCCTCCATTAAACTGAAACTAATAACTCTTTCGAGTGGATCGTTAGTAAGGATAGAGCTCACAAATTCTCTTGATTCTTCTTCATCGTAGATGTTGAAGATATCATCTGTTAGCTGCTCCCCTTTCATGGCTGCAAGTAATGCGAACTCCACCTCATCGCCGCCAATGTTGAATTTCAACTTGGCGTTCTTGCAATCCACGTTGCAACCCGAAGTTGCTAGAAATGGCCTCCCGAGAATAATAGGAACAGGATAATCTGCGGGAATGTCAAGTACAACAAAATCTATTGGTAAATAGAAGTTACCTAACTTGACCGGAACGTCCTCCAAGATGCCCACGGGATGGGTGATGGAGCGATCCGCCATATAAAGTCGAATCTTGACCGGCTTGGGCTCTCCAAGTCCGATCTTTGCACATAGCTCCAGCGGGATGATGCTCACGCTGGCTCCTAGATCACAAAGGGCTTCACAAGTGACATCCCCAACTTGAATGGGAATGCAAAATGAGCCGGGATCTCTCAATTTAGGTGGCATCTTCTCCTTCATGATTTGAATGAGCTCCGAGGATTTAGATGTCATCCTAACTTCACCAAAATCTTCCAGTTTCCTCTTCCTTGATAGGATCTCCTTAGAGAACTTCCCATAGGCGGGCATCCCTAGAATAGCATCAAGGAAAGGAATGTTAATATGCAGTTTATTCATCAAGTCAAGGAACTTACCAAAGTGCTTGTCTAGATGTGCTCTGGCCCTTGACTGGGGGAATGGAAGTGGTGGTTTGTATGCAGGAGGTGGAACATAAACTTCAGTTTTCCCCTCCGCTTTCTGTGGCTCCACCTCGGTTGGCATCTCGGTCGAAGTGTTCTTCGACTGCATTTGGACCGAGGTGGTCTTCATCGGTACTGGCACCGACCGAGGCACTGGATCTGCAGTCTTCAGTCCACTCCTCGTAGTTATGGCCATGATCTGGCCCTTAGGGTTGCTTTCCGTTCTTGCTGGAAGCTTCCCTGGATCTCTTGGCGCTTCATTCGCCCTACTTGCAAGTTGTTGTTCAAAGGCTTTTTGGGCCTTCGAAAATGAAGTCATAGAAGTCTCCATAGCATTGAGCTTGATCAAGATAGCCTCCAGAACTGCGTCTTTCTTTTCCGGCTGAGACGAACTTGATCCTTGCCCCTGGCTCTTTAATGGAGTAGAAGAAGAAGAAGGGGAAGAGAGGAAAGGGTTAGAGGAATTGTTAGAGTTGGAGTTTGAATGATTGTTACCAGAATTTTGGTTGTTCGCCCTCCAATTGTTGCTATTGGATCCTCTATTGTTGTTGTTGTAATTGTTGTTCCTGGAACCGTTGTTGTTGTTACGGTATCCATTGTTGTTGTTCCTTTGTCCTTGCTCTTCCTTCTTGGTTTGAGCAACCAAGAGTTCCTTCAATTGCTTCACGTCATTCTTCAAAGACGTGAGTTGATTGTTGTTGGGCTGAGTTTCTTGAAAGTTAACTCTTTTAACTCCACCTTCAGCTCCTTGATGGGTGTACTTCTCCATGTGCAAAGCTTGCTTCTCGATGAAGTCCCAAGCTTCGTCAATCGCCATGTCCATAAAGGTACCGGCGGAGAGTAGTTGGAGATTGAACTGGGTGCTTCCGTCCAGTCCCTTGAATTATATCTCCAATAGCTCTAACTTTGGAATCCCATGATATGGGCAATCCAAAAGAATGTCCTTGAACCGCTCCCATGACTTGGACAAGCTCTCCTTGTCCTTCATAATAAAAGCATTGATCTTCCCTCTCATTTCAGCTGTCTTTGAGGGGGGAAAGAATTTGGTCAAGAACTCCGTTGTCATCTCCTCCCATGTGCTAATTTTTCCTGGAGGAAGAGATTGATACCAAGTAAGAGCTCTATCTTTTAAAGAAAAGTAAAAAGGTCTTAGCTTGTAGTTGTTATTTTCAATCCTTGAGGGTCTCAAGGTCTCCATCAAAATCTCATAGTTTTGCAGATGTTGATGTGGTGATTCCTTCTCTAGCCCTCCGAACTGGCATGGGCGAATCATGGATAGAACTTGCGGTCGAAGTTCGTAGTCATGGTCCGCTGGATCTCCTAGGTTAACTCCTCGACGCCTCAGTTGTTGATTGGGGTCCATCCTTTGACCTAGGGTTTGTGGGATTCCTGCAGGAAAAGCGTCTCGGATTGGCATCCGAGGTGGAAGTACCTCGGCCGGGGCGTTAGGTACTGGGACCTGCCTCGGTCGAGGGTCAACGACTGGGACCTAGATCGGTCGAGGATCTGGAACAGGATCTTCCCTCGGTCGAGGTAGAAACTGGTCTCGTAAAGCTGCCATGTCAGCTTTGATCGCTTCAGTCCTGGTGCGAGTTTCTTCTCTTTCCTGCCTCAATTCTTCCCTACTGAGGCGTAGCAGCTCTAGCGCCTCTTTCAACTCGGCCTCAAGATCGCGATTGTCTTGGTGGGCCATCTTCGCTTCTCTTAAGCGTCGCTTGTATGTCTTTTCTGGTTCGGGATTGTAAGGAACGATTTCCTTCCCAGTGCGGGTTCTTCGCATAAACCTAAGAAAAAACCTGCAAAAGTCACTCAAGTAGAGTGGTTAGAAGACACGGGGGCAAGTGCCCCAAGAGCAAACCGTAACCGGCTCGGTCTAGACCAAGTCCCCGGCAACGGCGCCAAAAACTTGTTCGCTCCAAACGGTGTGTGCAAGCTTTAAATTTATAACCCTAGACGTAAGCTTAAAACAAAGATGCGAACCCGCAGTGTACGGGTCAATCGTAGTAAAAAGCAAGGAATTCCAGGGGTCGATCACAGGGACTTAGTGAAACAAAGTCCAATCACGGTAAGCTCTAGTAATTACTAACCACAAGAGCAATTAAAACAATCAAAGATGATAAACAGTCAATAAAGGAAACATGCAATTCTAGGGATTAAAGCATCTAGTTGTGGTTCCAACTCAAGATCTAAAGATAAGCGGACAAAGTTGAGGTGTTTGCATAGGGAAGGTGTTACTAAAGTGGAATAGATCACCGGGTAAGTCTCACTACTCACTAATCCTAAACCGTAACTCCTATTACCGGATAAGTCTCAAGGAATCAAGATAAAGAACTATAACCTCAAACTAACATACCATCTAAGGGAATAGAATCAACCTTTACCGGGTAAGTCTCAGGCTAACTCACAAAGATGGGATGAAAGCACACTCAAACCCCAATAAAGGATAAACTTTTATTACCTACACTTATGATCTTAGGTACACAAACTAAGGAATTACCGGGTAAGTCTCATCCTAAGCTTGCATTGAACCAGGAAAGGTGTAATAAGAATAGGATTTGGCAAACTCTAACACTTAACTCTCAGTTTCGGATCAGATAAGTCACCTCGGTCAGCCAAATTCCACCCCGGCCGAGATGTTCATCGACTGAGCTAGATGCTTAGGGTTAAGGTTAAAGACTCGAACTTTCAGGGTCCTACTGGAATCTAAGATTACTCTATCATTGTTTTTCCCACAACCTTCAGTCAATCACCCTAGAATCACACAAGGAAATTAGCCACCCATCATCATGAAAGTATTAATCAAATATATGGGAAGAAGGTGAATATTTGAACAAGAAGAATTTAATGAAAAGACTTCAATATCTGAATCAAATATCACAACAAAAGCGTTCCTTGGATATAAATCCAACAAGGCAAGACAACAAGGAAGGGAATCTAAGACAATCTTACAAAACCCTTCAAAAGCTATAAAAGCTATAGACTTCAATCTTCCTTCAACCTTCAAAAAGGTTCTTCAAATCTCCCAACTGGAGTATGGCTGCTGTGGGTATAAACACGATCTTGCGCTGATAGCGGATGTCGGATTTGTGGGAAATCCGACCCTTTTTATAGGAAAATAACCCTCCAAAGATAATATATCTTAGAAAGATCTTTTCCCATAAAAATAGGTAAAATATAGGATCTGAATTATCTTCTTCCTTCCAAGAGCCAAGCCCAAAAATATAAGATCTCTTTCCAAAGATAAAACATCTCAGCCAAGAATAAAATATTCTCGCCGCGTCCCAGGTGTTCGCCTCGGTCGAGTTGACTTCTCTGGATCACCTCGGTCGAGGTGAATCTGTGGTCAACCGAGGTGAGTCACAACTGAATGTGAAATCTCTCAAATCTGGTCCAAAGTGAATCCTAAATCCATGGTCATGCTTCCTGGATGGTTCCTTATGTTCCTAAATGTAGCTCCAATGACTGCATAGCTCCATTTGCTCCTTTTTGATGCAAAACGTGCCTTTTTACCTACGATTACAACAAAACTAGGTGTAGACCTCGATTCCCGCAAAGGTAGATGAAATGGTAATATAATCACATAATATACATACAAACATGCAGATTATTGAAGATAAAACGTCCAAACAAACCCCAAAATATAGACTATAGTTCATGCTATCAACGACAACTCATGCTATTATAGCAAACATATAATGCACACACCACTCATGCATACACCCAATATAAGGATGGTAGCTAAGTAAGTCCTACGGACTTACCTCAACCTCGTACTCAGCTCAACCACAACAACTTCCAATCCTGAGAGAGGGGCACTGCCTAATAACAAGGCATAAAGATATATCAGACTCTATTCATCAAAGGGGTCACACCTAGACCCAAAGGGATCCATAAGGATCATACTCAATCTATGAGCCTCACAACCAACTAAACCTCAATATCTCAGCATAACTCACAATTCCTCAAATCTCAAGGTAGTATCTAATCAATATTCCTCAATCTCAATTTTAATCCTAATTTAATTAATTAACCTGTAATTAATTAATTAGATTTTGCCAGAATAACGTTTTGCCCGCAGGCAATTTCTAAATCCACCTGTCATCAGATTTCATCAAACAAACTATCCATAATCACCAGAATAATATAACGACCATAATGGAATTTCTAATTATCCATTTTGACAAGCCTAAAGTCAATTTAGGCCAAATCGCAGTACGGAAAACGAATAAATTCATAACTTATTCGTTACTAACCCGATTGACGATCTGAAAGAAGATTCGGAAACACACCGACGCAAGCTACGCATGGACAACATCAAATTTACCGGAATCTGAGCGACGGAACCGTCCTGGTGACATATATGCTCAACCAGCCCTCCATATACTCGGAAATGCAGAAACTCGGTACCGATATGAAGAGAATGAAGAGAGGAATCCAGAAACTCAAACGGAATTGAAATCGGAATAGAAACGGAGAGTAGATCTGAGTTTGAAGGTTGAGAGAAATCAGAGTTTTTACGAGGAAACGTGAAATGAAATGAATTAATAAAGGATTTTCCGCTATTTATAGTGAAGTCGATGATTATCCTTTAGCTAAGTCGATAATTATCCTTTATCCGATCCAAAGGCGGGTCGAACCTCCTTCTCCAAACTTCTCGAGATTGGAACATTAAATCTGGAATATTGTAGGGATAATTATTCCACAACTGCCTCGGAAAACGTGTATTCCTAAGCTGTCTTTCTTAGCCGTTAAGAAACGAAATAGCGACTCTTTTGGCCGTTTTGCCTCTCCATGTTATTTCATATCTAGGACATATCTGATGTCCTGATCATTTCTCTCAACTGCATTTTTATTAATTGGAGCTCCCAAATGCTCCAAATAACACCGGAGGGTAAAAATAATTACCCGGGGAAAAAGTAAAAATTTTCCCAAACGTCCAAAATTACGCTAGGAACATAACGGTGGGACTGATACTCATCACTTGCGAAATCTTCGCGAGCTATATGTGAATTACTATAAACGATTAAGTTAATCAACATTAATTAAAATTCGAAAATCCTAGCTATTACAGTTGAACTCTCAAACCAGTTTGACGGAAGCCCCGTCTTGGCAAAGATTTCTGCGTCATTTAGATAATCTGGAGAACTTGAGCTTGAATCAAACCCTGAGCTTGAATCTGAGTTTGAGTCGGATGAAATCTGAACTACTCTTTGTCTTTTGGAGGGATATGATGTTGCCTCATCCACTGAAGATCTCTTAGATGCCATGAGAAATATTTGAGAGGAAGGCGAAGAGGGTTTGTGAAAACAACGAAATAGTAAAGCACCGTACTTTCGAAGGGAAAAAGAAGCGGAAGAGATAAAGAAGGAAGAGAAGTGGTTTTTAAGGGAAGAAGTCATATCAACGTAAGATCACTAAGATATTCAAGATCTTGGGAAACTCATTGTTGATTAAAATTCTTTCCATAAATTTTGGTAACCACTTTTCAAAATCCTTTGAATCTGATAATAAAGCCTTTTGAAATTCCTTTTAAAGAACAAAAATTAGATAATTTCATATCTAAAAGATATGAATTTCTAATTGATCTGTTTTATTAATGTACCCTTTGAAACATGTTTCAAGGCCCTTGAAAACATCAATTGGGCTATATACGTAGGAACAAATAAACTCGTTCACTCCCCCTACGTTAATGTTTCCTTGTTCAACATATCAAGTTCCAATCTAATAAAATTAAATTGTTCATCAGGAAGAGATTTGATAAAGATATTTGCAAGTTGTAAGTTAGTAGATATAAAAGAAATCGAAACATCACCTTTTTCAACATGATCACGTATGAAGTGATGCCTTACATCAATATGCTTGGTCCTTGAATGCTGCACGGGATTTTTGGTTATCGAAATAGCACTAGTATTATCACATTTTATAGGAATACCATTTAAATCAAAGCCAAGATCACGGAGTTGTTAAGCAATCCATAGAATTTGTGCACAACAGGCTCCTGCAGCTATATATTCAGCTTCGGTTGTGGATAGGGCAACAAAATTTTGCTTCTTGGAGTGTCAACTGATTAGGGATGACCCTAAGAATTGGCAACATCCATAAGTGCTTTTTCTATCAACCTTATAACCTGCAAAGTTTGCACCTGAATAGCTAACAAGATGAAACGAGCTTTGATGTGGATACAATAACCCTAGATTCTTAGTGCCATTGAGAAACCAAAAGATTCTTTTCTCAGCTATCAAGTGTGACTCTTTAGGATCAACTTGAAATCTTGCACACATGCACACGCTAAACATAATGTCAGGACGACTAGCAGTTAGATACAGCAATGAACCTATCATACCTCAATACTCCTTTTGTACTACACTTTTGTCATCCTTGTCATGGTCAAGCAAAAGTGTTGAACTCATAGGAGTCTTTGCAACCTTAGATTGATCCATTTTGTACTTTTTAAACAAGTCTTTAGTATACTTGCTTTGATTGAGAAAAATTCCTTTCTTTTCTTGTGAAACTTGAAGTCCAAGAAAGAAATTAAGCTCTCCCATTAGGCTCATTTCAAATTCTCTGCACATAATATCTGCAAACTCCTTGCAAAGGGAATCTTTAGTAGCACCGAATAAAATATCATTGACGTAGATTTGTACTACTAGAATGGCGTTGCCTCTGGTCTTGATAAATAATGTTTTATCAATCAAACCTCTTTTGAATTTGTTTTCAAGAAGATATTTAGACAACCTTTCATACCAAGCTCGAGGAGTTTGTTTAAGACCATAAAGAGCTTTGTCCAATTTGAAAACGTGATCTGGAAATTCATCATTTTCAAAATCAGGAGGTTGAGCAACGTAGACTTCTTCTTCTAAGAAGCCATTTTGAAAAGCACATTTTACATATATTTGAAAAAGTTTTATGTTCATAAAAGATGCAAATGCAAGTAGCATACGTATGACTTCTAACCTGGCAACTGGAGCAAAAGCATCCTCATAATCAATATCTTCTTCTTGGTTATAGCCTTGTGCTACAAGTCGTGCTTTATTTCGTATGACTTTGCCACTTTCATCCAACTTATTTCAAAAGACTCATTTTGTGCTAATGACGGATTGGTGTTTTGGTCTTGAAGTAAGAGTCCAGACCTTGTTTCTCTCAAATTCGTTTAGTTCATTTTGCATGGCAATGATCCAATCAGGTTCTTGAAGAGCTTGGACGTAGTTCTTTGGTTCGACAAGAGACACAAAAGCGGAGAAGGCACATAGATTGTTCACTTTAGATCGAGTTTGAACTCCAGCGTTTGGATAAGAGATCACATTCACTTGTGGATGATATGAAGAGTGTTGAACTTTTCTTCTTTTGACAGATGGAACAGATCCAGAAGGTTGAGCCTCATATGTTTGACTAGATTCAGGTACCGTTGATATATTACTCTTGGATCCAATCTCAATGCCAGCTTGAAGTTGAGTTTCAAGCCCTTGAAACGGAGTCCTGTTATCACAGTTTTCTGTTTCAAGGTCTTGAAGATGTGTTTCAAGGTCTTGAGGGTTTTCTTCGGTATCTTGAATCTTTTCCTGCATATTCTTTTCTTGATCTTTAGGATCTTTCTCTTCATCTGAATTATGATCTTCTCGTTGATTTAGATTTAGATCTACAAAACTCTCACTCAAAGTACCATCATTGTTTTCATCAAAAATAATATGAATGCTTTCCTCAACAATTTTGGTACGTTTGTTATAGACACGATAAGCTTTACTATTTGAAGCATATCCAATGAATATTGTTTCATCACTACGTGCATCAAATTTCCCAAGGTTATCTTTGCCATTGTTATGAACAAAACAAGTAAATCCAAAGGGTTTGAAATATGAAATATTTGGTTTTCTTCCTTTAAAGAGTTCATAGGGAGTCTTTTTCAAGATAGGGCGAATTAAACATCTATTCAAAATATAATTTGCAGTGTTCACTACTTCAGCCCAAAAACTTTTTGGCAAGTTGTTTCCTAAAAGCATCGTCCTAGACATATCCTCAAGAGTGCGGTTCTTACGTTCCACAACTCCGTTTTGTTGAGAAGTTCTAGAAGCTGAAAAGTTATGTGAAATACCATATTTTACACAAAACAAATCAAACTTTAGTTGATCAAATTCTCTACCATGATCACTTCTTATTGAAACAATTGGTAGGTTTTTCAAAGATTGTAACTCCTTACATAATTTTTAAAACTCAAATAATGCTTCAGACTTTTCTCATAGAAATAAAATCCATGTGAAACGAGAAAAATCATCCACAATAACAAGGATGTACTGCTTGCCTTTGGGAGATTTGGCACGCATAGGTCCACAAAGATCCATATGTGACAGTTCAATGGGTCGAGAAGAACTTACAACTTTTTTATGTTTAAATGAACCTCTTGTTTGTTTACCTTGTGTACAAGCCTTACATAGTTCATCTACCTTGAAAGTTAGGTTTGGCAAACCACGTACCAAATCCTTTGTAAGTAGCTTCTGCATTGTGTGCATGCTTACGTGACCAAGTCTTCTATGTCAAAGTCTTGGATCATCAGTCAAGGCATTTAGACATTTTAGCTTAGTTCCTGAAACTTGGCTAGTACTCATAGAATAAACATTGTTACATCTAGGAGCAGTAAGCACAATTTCACCCGTCTTTTTGTCTTGAACCTCACATTTTTCCGAATCAAATAAAACTTTGTTGCCTTTATCACATATTTGAGAAATACTAAGCGGATTATACTTCAAGCCGTCAACCAAATAGACATCATCAATAAAGTTAGATGAATTATAACATATTTTACCAATGTCAATAATGACACACTTTCCTTTATCATCAAGCGTAATGGTTCCAGATGATTGCTTCTTTAAATCTGAGAATAAAGAGTCTTTTCCACTCATGTGTCTTGAGCAACCACTATCTAATATCCATTTGTGCTCCTTTACCTTGGTGATATCCTGCAAAACAGCAAACATCAACCTTTCCGGGTTGACCAAATGACATATTTTGGTCCATATTCAGGTTTGATCATGTTTGGTGGTCTAGTACCTTTAGGAACCCAGATTTGTTTGACATGTTTCCTTAAACATAAAGGATAGGTGTTTCTAATAATATAAGGATCATTTCTTCTATAAGGACATGTAGATTTAACATGACCCTTTTTACAACAGTAAAAGAAAGTAGGCATATGAATACTTCCTTTGGCTTTGACAAAAGTGGTTGTAGGTTTTCTAGGAAAGCTCCTATGATAACCTATACTATTTTTGTTAAGGGAGGACTGTTGTTCACTCATCATTCTCTCAAGATTATCTTTTGAACGAGTAAACTTAACAAGTGCAGCCTTCTGGTCTTGACACATCAAAGTTAGATCAACTTTCTCTTTCTCTAGATCGATATAGTTTCGATGAAGAGAGGAGAGGTTGTCCTTGAGAATCATGTTTTCTGATTCCAAGGCCTTGATATTGTCATCAAGGTCTACTTTTTCTGTGTTAAGATTTTTAATCTCCAAAGACATCTCACTTAGTTGGTTTTCTTGTTCAAGTAGCTTTTCTTTTAAAAAATTTATCCTTATTCTATGTTCCTTGTCACATATGATAATATCTTTAAGAATTGTTTCAGGTCAGATTCAGGTTGAGACATAATTGTACTTACCACATTGTCAACATACAGATTTGAATCTTCTTCATGATCGGTCATGAGACACAAGTTTGCTTGTTCTTTTTCATCTTCTGATTTATTTGATGATTCTGAATCAATCCATGAAGCTACCATTGCTTTCTTCTTTCGATCATTTTTCTTGAAGTTGGTCCTCTTCTTTTGTGGACAATCCTTCACAAGATGATCTGTTTCACCACATTCAAAACAAGTCAGTACTCTAGTTTTCTTGTTATAGTTAGAAAACTTACCTCGGGGTTTTGATGTTCGTGGATATTCTCTATTGTTAGTAGATTATTTATTTAACTTGAGAATTCTTGCGAGACCCTTAGAGATCATGGAAATTGCATCTTCTTCATCATCATCACTATCTTCCTCGTCTAATAATAATTCATCCTTTCTTGATTTTAATGCCAAATTTTTGGAGTTGGATGGGAGCTCCCCATCTTCTTCACCAAGAACCATTTCATGTGTGATGAGTTTTCCAAGGAGGTCATCAAGAGGAAGGGTTGATATATTCTGAGCTTCTTCGATAGCAGTCATCTTTGGTCCCCACTTAGCTTTAGGTAAGCTCCTTAGAACCTTCCTAACTTTCTCTTCATTTATAAAGATCTTTCCTAGTGAATCCAAGTTGTTCACAATCTCGGTGAATCTTGTGAACATTTCTTTGACTGTTTCATTTGGATTCATCTTGAATAGCTCGTATTGTCTGAGGAAGATGCTAATCTTTGTTTCCTTGACTTGACTTGTTCCTTTGTAAGTGACAACAAGCTTGTCCCGTATTTCTTTAGCACTCTTGCATGATGAGATGCGGTTGAATTCATTTGCATCTAATCCGCATTATATTAGGTTCATTGCTTTGTAGTTCTTTGACACGTTGTCTAGGTCAGCTTGTGTGAAGTCAGCTTCCTTCTTTGGCACTTGGACACCTTCAACAGTTGTAGTAGGGATTTTGGGGCCATTCTGAACAATGCTCCAAAGTTCCATGTCCTGATCAATAATGAACATACGCATGAGTGCTCTCCAATGAGCAAAGTTGTTGCCACAAAAGAGTGGTGGTCGAGATAAAGATCTCCCTTGAGCAAATCCACTATCACCTACATGATTCATGATTAGTCTCACAGATGGTTAAATCAATATACGTGAGTCTAGCTTTGATACCAATTGAAGAACCGGTAGGTAAAATAAAAGGTTAAAAGATACTCTAGAAGGGGGGGGTTAAATAGAGTATAGGAACTTTTCGTAAAACCAATATCAAGGCCTTGAAATCAATTTCAAGGGTCTTGATTTCGATCTCAGTTCTTTGTGAAACTTTGATTTCAAGGGCTTTGCAACAACTTTCAAGGGCCTTGACTTTGAACTCCTACAAAACAATGTTAGTCAAAATAAACAAGATATGGTGCGGAATGTAAAAGATCGACACGAGAATATGTTTACGAAGTTCGGCTCTAAATAGTCTACTCTCCGTCCTAGGGTATAGCCTGAGGATCTAACTATCTATTATCAGCTTCAAAGAGTCCTAGATACAAACTAGAAGAAATCCCCTTCTTCTCTCACTGTAGTCAATGCTACGATCTAGCTCTAACTCTTCACTTTGCTATAATAGCCTAGTTACTTCGTAGAGTAACACACTCGAGTATAACACTCTTTAGATATGTCAATGGAGCTCTCGAGTTTTTATCTCTCTCTAGGGGATAAAGCTTTTTAGAAGGAGAGAAAGAAAAACTATGTTTCAAAATAAAGATAACGTTTGTTCGCTTGAAGACTATAGATGTTTATGTGCAGGCTTGTGTATGTTCTTCAAATTCCATCTTCATTTATAATCTTCTATGGAGAGGTCTTCTAGCCGTTGGAGAGATGACCGTTCGAAGATGATTCTTCTTCTCTATGAAGATCGCTTCCTGGTTGAGATGAGATAGACGTTGTAGATCTTCATCTCTTGAGAACATGTTGACCTCTTGGCTCCTTAATCTCCTCGTTGATTGTTGTAACAATTGTCAAATCCAGATTAGAGGATCTTCATGCTTTTTGGTTTAAGGATCTTTGTAAGATCTTTTTTGTTGGTCGGTTGAGATCTTCTCCTAATCATATCTTCTCAAATCTTCTTGTTTTGAGCAAATCTCTCGTGAAACATCTTCTTGTGATTTTGAAATCTTTTCGTTATCCATCCTTGTCTTCCTTGTTTCTTTGGAATCTACTTCAAGGCTTTTGAGATTGTTTCGTTGTGCATCCTTGTCTTCCTTGTGCCCTTGAAATCTATTTCAAGGTCTTAGAATTCTTTGACAAATCCTGCACTAAAACCAAACCAACCAAACATCTCGAAATATAATAATTTATTGGTTAGTGTATCAAACTACTTTATTTGTGTTTAAGTCTTTCATCAGCATCACCTGTAAAACCTTTATAATCAAGGTGGAGTTTTCAGCTTGGAATACCAAAAATGACATATTTAGTTAGAGTGATTTGAGCAGCAAAGGATAGAGCCTTCCCTTTTCAAATGTTTAGGCAAGCTTGTTCCCTAGTGAGAATAAACTCAAACTCTTCTACTTTAATCCGTTGTTGTAATATTGTCATGCCTATATATGTTCCAAATTTTTGTTTGATCCTAAGGCCACTTGTTTGCTCCAGTCTTTGTTTGAGATGAACGTCCACTTTAGGAGAAACATACATGTTAGATTTTGTTATACTTACATTTGTCCTGATTCAACACAAAATTCCTCCAAACATTTTGCAATAACTCGCATTTGAGTCATTGAAGCTTTTTCCATGAGTATAATGTTGTTGACAAAGAAAATATGTGACAAATGCGGGCCATCTCTAGCCAATTTAATAGGATTCCATTTTTTACTCGAGAGTCGAGACTGCTTGTCTGATACAGTGATTCAATCTTTTCAGACATAAAACAAAGAGGTATGGAGAGATTATATTTCCTTACCTAATACCTCTATTTGGCTGAAATGTATCAAAAAGTTCATCGTTCCAAAGCAATCTCATGCTAGAAGATCTTACACAATTCGTAATTCTTAGAATCTATTGCTCATATACGTTAATAGCACTCAAGGTATCCTCAATAAAGTCTCACTTTAATCTATCATAAGCTTTCTCTAGATCAATCCTCAAAATCATCCAATGCTTACCAACTTTCCTCTTCATCATATAGTGAATAATCTCCTGAACAATCACTACGTTGTTCTCATTCAATCTTCCTTGGACAAAGTTGCTTTGTGTAGGACTTACTATTTACATAATAATAGCTTGTAACCTTTGAACCATAACGTTTGTGATCATCTTATACACAACATTACACACACTAATTGGGTTTATATTGAGACATCATCTCCGGTTTACTCATCACCGGGATGATAACAATAAGAGTTTCATTCATCTCATCCTCTAGGGTTCCAGATTGCCAAAAGCTTATGATATTATTTGTCACGGAATTTCTAATAATTTTCCCACATTTATGATAAAATCCAAGACCCATCTATGGCAGGCGCCTTCCAAGCTCCCATGGATTTGCAACTTTGAAAATAGTAAGGGTACCCGTACCATCCTAATTCTCCTCCACAAGGTTACGAAATTATGGATGTGAGAGCCAAACTGCTTCAATGTTAAAAGGCGTACGAGCTTTATTGAACATCCTAATCGGTTTCAAAGAAAGTAACATTAAATTATGGTCAAATGATAACGTTGGAAGATGTCCCACTCATGCTTCTGCCCAACATAAACGTCCATCTGTGTTAATAAAAACTCTATCTAATCTCTTAGCAATTTTAGTTCTATCATTCACACCTTTGTTCCATGTAAATTTAGGCTTAAAAAATCTAAGTATATAAGATTAGTCTCTTCAACCCAATCTCTAAATCTGGTGGTATCTGGAGACATTAGATTACATGTCATCTCGTGTGAATGAGTAATAGAGTTGATTTGATTGATGTCCACCTAGAGGAGCAACCTTCTCCATGACTATCATATGCTCTCCTTCATTAGGCGCCTTATCCTGCACTAGAAGGCCAACCTCACGTCAGCTTGTTGGGTCTTTTCTACAACTTACAACTTAGTACTAATCTCTGAATCACTTACTAATTGTGTTGAAATACTGGTTCATTGCTTAGAAAATTCCATTTCATGAGTTTGCCTATTTATGACTTGAGTATAATTTCATGGTTTGTTAGGAGTAGTCATTTTGTCCATTCCTGTCTATTCTTCAAGATTAGCAAAAATGTTGAGGACACCACTAGTTTGCGTTCCATATATATCATATACTCGTGTTTCCCCACACTACCTAGTGATTGTCATCCAAGGTCCAAAGTTCAATACCTTTATTTCTTTTATTACATTCATGTTAATGTCAACTTCGCCTTCATTTCCTCTAATATGAATCTTGTCCATCAAAGATTTCTCTAAGTCAATCTCCACACAAGCCCTAGCAAAATGTCCTTGACTTACGTTTGATTATTTTGATGATCAACGCAGATTTCTAATGAGTATTCAATTCTTCCAATACATCATCATCAATCTCAATAATAACAAGTCCTTCCTCAACATTTAATGTAGTCACTCTAATTCAATTAGATATAAGGAGTTCATCTCTATTAAGGAAGGGGCTGACTTTCTTGAATTACTAACCACCTTAGCATACGTTGGATTATTTTGCGATGGATTATTGTGAGTCGACGCATTTTGAGGAGTTCATCTCTTGTTAAGGAAGAGGCTGATTTTATCTTTTTTATATCGAGTTACAAACTTTTTTTTTTTTAAATAACTTAATGTATATTTTTTAACATATTAAATTATATTAATTTGATTTAAAAAATTAAAATTCACATCACATAATTATTTTTTATAACATGTAAGATTTCGGTTGCCACATCATCGTCGAAGTTAATATTTATGCTGGAAAAATAAGACATATTACTTTTGGTAAATACGTTGATAGTTGATATCGCTTATAGTAATTTTTAAAGTTGGTATTATTTTGGGTTTAATGTTAATCGTTGATATTATTTTAGGTTTTTTCTAATTTTATTTATATCTTTTTTTTGTGTAGATAAAACACAGTACTTTGTAAAACGCGGCGTATACCGCCATTTTCTCCCCGCCCAAAAAGTCCAACCTGACGACCATTGACTGACTGAAGTGGAGTAAACTGTCTGCGAAGCAGTCAAATGAACGATGAGTCTCTACTTTCGACTTCCAATCCTCTTCCATTCCCACCTACGTTCGCCTCTGCACCATCCACCTCCGCCGGCGACCTGATCTCTCCGGTGAGGTAACACCTAATTCCATCTCCCTTCTACTATCTTTCTTTAAAGCTTCGTGATCTTAATTTTTTAAATCAACCAAGATGATAGGACACTTTTCTTGCTTTATAGATGTCGAATTATGCATGTGCTAATGTTTGATACGACACTTTTCGAGATGGAGTATCTCTAAACCTGTTATTTAGTCCCTTCGCATAATCAGTAGTATTAGCTCTCTTTTCATTTTAGGGTTTTGGACTTTCGCTTATACAACTTAGTCTGAAAATGTTTGAATTGCAGGGAACCAATTCAAGGTATAATTCACTTAACACCTACTTTCGTAGGTTAATTGAAGTTAGGTTTCTTCTGATGTTGAAATGAAATTTGGGGTTAGCAAATAGTAGAAAATTACAGCCAGCTGTGAGTTTCTAATACACTATGGATCCGAGCAGAAGACTTCCTTTTGATGTTCTTGCTTTCATTACGTGTCTACTGCTATTGAAAATCATCATGATCAATGGCAGTGAAAATGATATTCCTTGCTTGAAGTCGATAAAAGAGTCCCTACAAGACCCTAATGGTTATCTGAATTCTAGTTGGAACTTCAACAATAAAACTGCTGGATCTATCTGCACTTTCATTGGGATTGATTGCTGGCACCCAGATGAGAACAGGGTTCTCAATATTCGTCTGTCGAACATGGGATTGAAGGGAAATTTCCCGATTGGAATTGCAAATTGCACTTCTGTCACAGGGGTGGATTTCTCCAGTAATGACCTAAATGGGTCAATTCCATCTAATATCTCCAAGTTAATACCGTTTGTAACCTCTCTTGTGCTCTCGTCGAATGAATTCTCGGGTGGGATCCCTGAAAGTCTTCAGAATTGTAGCTTCCTTAACATACTGATGCTGGATCATAACAAGTTGTCTGGCCATATTCCTCCCCAAATTGGTCAACTTTCTAGGCTTCATACATTTAGTGTTGCAAACAATCTGTTGGATGGACCTATACCGAGCTTCTCCAATAAAAGTTTTCTAGAAGAAAGCTTTGCTAACAATCTGGGGCTGTGTGGCTCGCCTTTGGCCGCTTGTCCTTCCCCTTCTAAACATCCTAAAACCGGGATCATTGCTGCAGCCGCAGCAGGTGGGGTGGCTCTTGGGGCTGTTGGCGTCCTTGTAGGAGTGTACATCATAGTGCGAAAATCACCGATCAGGAGGAGGAAGAAGAAGGAAGAAAGGGATCCTTTAGGGAATGAATGGGCAACGACTATGAAGGGGACTAAGAAGATTAAGGTAATTTACGTTTGACTTCGTGCTTATTTGGATACATTTCAGTAAAATTATGTTTCAGTGGCTTATAATATAATGCAGCATTGGTAAAACCTTTCTCACTTGATTAGATAGTATTTATATTACATTTTACTCTGATTCATGCATAGTTAGTTTTAAGCTCTATTAATTGCATTATTACAGACCCTTTGATATTTTGATGAAATTGAATTGTTGTAAGCCTCTGATTGTTACAACCAGATTGTCTGTGTAATGTAGGTATCCATGTTTGAAGATTTAGTTTCCGAAATTAGATTAAATGACCTCATGAAGGCTACGGATAACTTCAGCAAAGACAACATTATTGGAATGGAAAGTACTGGGGCTCTATATCGAGCAACTCTTGAGGATGGCAACGTATACACAGTAAAAAGGTTGCAGGACTCACTACACTTAGAGAAAGAATTCGCATCCGAGATGGCCACTCTAGGGAGCGTTAAGCATGCTAACTTAGTCCCGCTCCTTGGTTATTGTGTGACACAGAAGGAGAGATTTTTAATTTACAAGAACATGCCAAATGGTAACCTACATGATCAGTTACACGCTTCTAAAGATGGTTCGAACCTTAAAGAGTGGTCTTTGCGGCTCAAAATTGCTATAGGTGCAGCTAGAGGCTTGGCGTGGCTGCACCATAGCTGCAATCCTCGTATCATCCACCGAAATATAAGCTCCAAATGCATCTTACTCGATGAGGATTTTGAGCCAAAGATATCCGGGTTTGGTCTAGCAAGACTCATGAACCCGGTTGATACACATCTAAGCACTTTTGTAAACGGCGAGTTTGGAGATTTGGGTTATGTAGCACCAGAGTACGCCAGAACTTTGGTCGCTACTCCAAAGGGAGACGTTTACAGCTTTGGAGTCGTTCTTCTTGAGCTAATCACGTCTGAGAGACCGACAGTTGTTGCAAGAGCTCACGACGGATTCAAAGGGAACTTAGTGGAATGGGTTATGTATCTCTCTAGTAACTCCAATTTGAAAGATGCAATTGATGGATCATTACTCGGTGACGGTTTCAATAACGAGCTTTTCCAGTTTCTTAAGGTTGCGAGCAACTGTGTGTCCGCTGAACCCAAGGAGAGACCTTCTATGTTTGAGGTTTACCAGCTTCTTAGAGTCATTGGGGAGCCTTACCATTTCTCTTATGAAGGCGATTTCATGTTACCGACAGATGCTGTTAATGTAGACGATTTGAAGGAGCTCATTGTCATAAGAGAAGAGACAAACAACACCACATGAATGAAAACAGGTTTAAGGTATGTTAATAAGCCTGAATATATGTTGTATAGTCATAGCTGTTGTATGTTGATAATCAATTTTGTGTTGTTTTTACATTGAATGATCAAATAGAGCTTCTTTGTTCATATGTACTTCAAATTTTCATCTGAAACTTCATCTTATTCGGGTCAATTGTTAAATTATAGGCAGGTTTGTGTAGATTTGTTCAACTGTTCAACACAATTAATGATAATATTCTTATATGTCTTGTAATATTTGCTTATTCTGAGAAGTTAATGACGAAAGTATTGTTTATATTATATTCTGAATTTTGTTTGCGTGTAATTCTTCAACAATCGAAATTATAGAAAATGCTGAGGTGTCTTTTACCTTGTAATTTTAAGCATTTTATTAAGTTGCATGTATTGTTATTATAGTAATTATACTAATTTTATTAATAATAGTAGTTTTTACCATTGTCATTTGATTAGCTAAAGCTTCAAAGGAAGTTGCATATCTCACGACTAAATCAAAGCCATCAACCTCGTTGATTCTTTGAGGGAATATGATTTCACAAGCACAGCAAATTTTTCTCTATGAAAATACTTAAAATACATTTTAGTCAAAGCTATATTTAAATGCACTGATTAATAATGGGCTAATTAGGTAAGTAGGCTTTTTTGAATTTTAAGTGTAGTAAGTAGGCTTTTTGATTTTTTGTTTAAGTAAATATACCCCTATTTATATTTACCGTGCAATTACAATAGGGTTTCACCTAACTTCCTCTCCTCTGTTGAGCAGCACGGCTCAATGAAGCTCTGCAACCCTTCATCTCCTTCGATCTGAATCTGGACTCAACCCTTCCTCTCCTTCCATCGATCTGAATCTGGACTCAACGAAGCTCTACAACCCTTTCTCTTCCATCTAAATCTAGACTTAACTCTTCCTCTTCCTCTACGTGTTGATGCTAGATCTAGATCTAGATGTAGTTTATCGACTAATGAAGGCTCCGACGACATAGATGCTCCCACTGCGTGTTGATGCTAGATTGGAAATCACGTCGGATCTACAAACCACAGTACTTGGACCAAACACAAAGCTGTTTGTATGTCTTCACTCTGTTTCGATATGGCCGGAAGAGTAACCATCATCAACCTCTAATTCTCCCCGATTGCATTCCCATGACTTCCATGGTTAGTACTACTACCATTAACATCTTCAATCAATCTCTTGAATCGATCTTAATTTTATCTTCTTTACTTGTAGTTTTGGCTGCACAATTGGTAACAATGCATATTTGCCTATTTTGTTGCCTCACAATGGTTTCGGCCTTTCAGGGATCACATTTGCAAGAATTACTTATATTTAATAGTTGCAGTGCTATAGTTCAATATAAATGTCACGATAGTATCCACTATAGACTAGTGGATATCATGGCCTATTTTACTGATGACAACATCTTAAGATATTAAAATTTGGGTGTCCATGGATTGCTTAATCTAACTATTCTAAGAAAATTTTACATACGTCTGCAGGGACCTTATATCAACCTATTATGAGCAAATCCTACTGTCCAATTGATTGCTTATGTTCTAAGAGCATATCTACAACAAATGATTTTAACTTGTTGATTATTGATCTAGTATACGCTAGTTAGCTCCAATAAGGTGACAACAAGGATATATCTGCTACGTCTCTCACCATTTATAAAATACATGAAAAGTTGAAAGATGCACAAATTCAATAAGATCTAGATGAAACATATGGATTGTGCTTCCTATTCATTTAATAGCAAGACTAATCTATTTCATAATGCTTTTGCACCAACAAGATCTAGCTTGTTAGATGCAGCAAACTATACCCTTGAAATCACAAGGATATAGACTATTTATGAGGCTTACCAAATGACACCCATTTGTTTTCCTTCTACGAATCTATCTTTGTTAATCCTTTTTACTTCTTAGTACTTTAGAAAAATAGAAACCAGTTTTATGATTTATCTCGATTTGTCAAATTAGTTTTTGTTGCTATGCAGGGAGGTGTCGGCTTGAGGTTAAGATTCCAAAAATAGTTGGGTTTGTTGCACATGATCAGTAGAGCATCATCTTGTACATCAGCCTTGAATAATAAGCATAAATGGAGGAAGGTTGATTGAATAGTTGTGTGATTACAGTAAATAAAAGTGGTAAATGTTAAGTATCTAGGGATATAATTTCTGATATAGTAATTTCTGGTATCATAAAAAATAAAGAATAGAAGGGTTTATATTTTTTTTTAACTTCTGGTATGTGAATCCGGTATGTGAATCCGGTATGTGAATCCGGCATGTAAATCCAGCATGTGAATCCGGTATGTAAATTATAAAAAATAAAAAAAGACAAAGAAAAAAAAAATTCTGGTATGAGTTTCGTATGATAATTTCTGGTATTTAATTCTGGTATAAAATTTATGGTATTTAATTTCTGCTATCTAATTTCTGGTATCTAATTTTCGTATGATAATTTCTGGTATTTAATTTCTGCTATCTAATTTCTGGTATCTAATTTTCTTATGATAATTTTTGGTATGATAATTTCTGGTATTTAATTTCTGCTATCTAATTTCTGGTATCTAATTTTCTTATGATAATTTTTGGTATGATAATTTCTGGTATGAAATTTCTGGTATGAAATTCCTGGTATGAAAATTCTAGTATGAAAATATTCTAGTATGAAAATATTCTAGTATAAAAATTCTAGTATGAAATTCCTGGTATGAAAATTCTGGTATGAAAATCCTGGTATGAAAATCCTGGTATGAAAATTCTGGTATGAAAATTCCGATATGAGAATTTCGGTATGAGAAATTCAATTCAGAAAAAAAAAGAATATAAAATAAAAGGCAAGAAAAATAATAAAAGAAAACAAAATCAGTAATTAAAAATTAAAACTTGTACTTATATAACAAATAACAAACATCATTTATTCTTTCTTTCTAAATAGAAGGGTTAATAATTTTTACCTACCATTAAATAAAAGTGATAAAAAATTTGGGGTACATTTTCTTAAATAAAAACTCAAAAAGACATATTTTGTCAAATTATTACATTAATAATGTAAACAACATTGTAGTATCTATAATATTTTACACAAATAATTTGTTTTAAATTCACGAGTTAATTAAAAGTATATCCTTAATTATATGTTATGAGTAATGTATTTTGAAAATATTAAATCATCACTTTAATTATATGTTATACAACTTGATGGCGTATGCGGTCGGTCGGTTTTTTGAAAGGTTTGTGCGGGTACTGTCTAAAAAAAAGTATTATATTCTTAATTTTATACATTATGTGTTTTATATTAATTCATAAAAAGTATTTAACACTAAGAAAACATTTTCATCCAAATTTAGTCATTTTTTATTAACCAATACGACTAGCATTATATTGTGAGGATTAAATTAAAAAATTTATAAAATAAAATGATATAATTAAAAATACATAAAAATATTGTTGTTAGATTATTATATTTATACCTCAATATAACTTTTAAAACTTAGTTATTTATAATTAAAAAATTATTTAGAAAAGATTGAATCTATATATCTATATACTCTACTAAAACAGACGCCAATAATGCTGATGTGGCGCCCCAAAATTTTTCTCGAATTAAATCTTTTTCTAAATAATAAATTAAGCCAATAAATCTTTTTTATTAAAATATATAAATTTTATAAAATAAACTGGTAAACACTTTTCCGATTTTCAGGCACAAATAATTAAGAATATTTAAAAAAAATATTGAGGCTTCTTTTATGTTTTTAAAAAATTTGTTTAAAAGATAGACAGAATCTTTGATTATTTTGTAAAAAAAAAAATTCAGGCTCCACATTTTTTATCGGATTAAATCTTTTGCTAAATCTCGAATTAAGCAAATAATTTTTTTTACTAAACATTAATTATTTTGTAAAATATGAATTTTGTTATCCCACATCGGTTATCAGAGACAGGATAACACTTTGACAACATGTATAAATAGACCTAGAAGGTTTGAAAATTATACAAATCATACATTTCTGGACCTTTTAGTCAGAATCAAGTATAATACTTATTCATACCGGATTAGTATTTGTATGTGGATTGTTGTGACCTACTAATTCGTAGGTCGTTTTAACCTAATGATTTGTGGGTCGTTTTAACCTAATGATTTGTGGATCGTTTTGATCTAATGATTTTTGGGTCGTTTTGACCTATTGATTTTTGGGTCGTTGTGACCTACTAATTTTTAGGTCGTTGTGACCTACTAATTTTGGGGTCGTTGTAACCTATTGATTTTTGGGTCGTTGTAACTTATTGATTCGTAGGTCGTTTTGACTTAATGATTTGTGGGTCGATTTGATCTAATAATTTGTGGGTCGTTGTGACCCATTAATTTGTGGGTCGTTGTGACCTATGAATTTGTGGGTCGTTGTGATCTATTGATTCGTGGGTCGTCGTGATATATTGATTTGTGGGTCGTTGTGACCTACTGAGGTCATTGTGACCTAATGATTTATGGGTCCTTGTGAGCTACTGATTTGTGGATCGTTTGTGACCTACTGATTTGTGGACTGTTGAACTATTAAATTCGTAATTCTTATTTTATCAATATACTAAATATACATCTGTATACTTTACTAAAACAAAAGACAATAATTATGATGTGGCGCCCCATGTTTTTTCTCTGATTAAAATTTTTATTAAATCACGAATTAAGCTAATAAATTTTTTTTTACTAAACCATAATTATTTTGTAAAATATGAATACTTATTTATACCGGATTACTAAAACAAAAGACAATAGTTTGACAACATGTATAAATAGACCTATAAGATTTTAAGATTATACAAAGCATACATTTCTGGACCTTTTGGTCAAAATCAAATATAATACTTATTTATACCGGATTAGTATTATTTGTATGTGGATTGTTGTGAGATTTGTTGATCGTTTTGACCTAATGATTTTTGGGTCGTTTTGATATAATACTTTGTGGGTCGTTGTGACCTACTGATGCTTGAGTTCTTGTGACCTAATGATTTGTGGGTCGTTGTGACCTATTAATTTGTGGGTCGTTATAACCTATTGATTTGTGGGTCGTTATGACCTATTGATTTGTGGGTCGTTTGTGACCTATTGATTTGTGGATTGTTTGTGACCTACTGATTTGTAGGTCGTTTTGACCTATTTTTGGATCGTTGTGACCTACTGATTTTTTGGTCGTTGTGATCTACTGATTTGTGGGGTGTTGTAAGTTGTGACCTAATGATTTGTGCATCCTTGTGATCTACTAATTTGTGGGGGTCATTGTGACCTACTGATTTGTGGGTCGTTGTGACATACTGATTTGTGGTTCGTTTGTGACCTACTGATTTGTGGGTCGTTTGTGACCTACTAACTTGTGGACTGTTGAACTATTAAATTCGTAATTCTTATTTTATCAATATACTAAATATACATATATATTCTATATACTTTACTAAAATAAAAGACACTAATTCTGACGTGGTGCCCCCACGTTTTTTCTCGAATTAAACTTTTTACTAAATCACGATTTAAGCTAATAAATCTTTTTTGAACTAAACCATAATTATTTTGTAGAATATGATTTTTGTTCTCCCACATCGATTATGAGTAAAGGATGACACTTTCAAAACATGTATAAAATAGAATTAGAGTGTTTGATGATTATAAAATTCATACACTTCTGAACCTTTTGGTCAGAATCAAATATAATACTTATTCATATCGGATTAGTATTTGTATGTAATCATTGTGACTAAAAATGGGTCGTTGTGACCTAATAATTGGTGAGTCGTTGTGCCCTCGTGGGTCTTTGTGATCTACTAATTTGTGGGTCGTTGTAACTTGATTTGTGGACCGTTCAACTATTAAATTCATAATTCTTATTTTATCAATATAGTAAATATACATCTATATACTTTACTAAAACATACGACACTAATGCTGGTGTGACGTTCCTACGTTTTTTCTCGGATTAAATCATTTACTAAATCACAAATTAAGCCAATTAATCTTTTTTTACTAATTGATTTCATATCAGATTATGGTATTTTTTATTTAAACTTATTTATTAAATAATAAATTAGATTTAAAAAAAATTATTAGCATAAAACTAATTAATGATCAACACATGAACTACGTGGTCTCATTTACTATGTAACACTTTACGCGTTATTTATACGAGCTCATAACTTATAACTAATAAAGTTAACAACATATAATATAGTAAAAAATGTAATATGATAAACTATTTTATTAACAAACCCGCACAAGGTGCGGGCTATACACTAGTTAATTTTAAAAATAACATATAAAGTTTTAAATAGTGAAAAGATGGTAAACTTGTGATATTGTTATAAATAAATAATTAAGTGAAGATACCCTTATGGGCCTTATGATATTTAGTTGTTAAAAAATTGTAAATGTAAGTTGAAAATTTTGTAACTTGTGGGATGTATCAACAACAATTTTATTGGATAAAATTTAAAAACTAAATAAATAATGTTAAGATGGATAATATAATTTTTTGAAATAAAATTCAATCACGTCCTTACTTATATAATGTGGATGATTTTAGAAATTAATATGTGGGAAAATGAGGGTTGTTTTAGTATAATATATAGATTTATTAAAAAAATTTGAAATTAAAAATTACGAAACAAATTTAATTTAAAAATAATTAAAAATAAAAAAACAAACTACGATATATAAAATTCGAAATTAACATTTAAATTCAATATTTAAATTTAACAAAATTAAATTTCGAAAAATTAAAAATAAGGAGAAGAAAATGATTTTTTTTAAATGTACTTCTATTATTTTAAAAAAAAAATTATAAAAACAGAGTTTTAAAAAAGTGAAGAAGATTTCAAATCTCTTTTGTTAAAATTTTAAAGATCTGGTTTGTTATTAATATCTTATATTTTTTTTATTTTAAAGATTTGATAGGTATATTGTAACAAATTTGTAAATAAGTTAAATAAATTTTTACATGTTTAAAACGTGATGTGACATTGCTGATTGTATATTAGTTTCTTTAGAACTTATTTTATAGAAGAAAAATGACAAATATGTAAATATCTTTGTGGCAAATCTATAAATATATTGGAAAAAAAAAGTCCTAGGTGGCATACCTAAGTGGTTGACATGTGATCTTAGTAGGTTCCGTTTTAGTATGTTATATAGATTAGAATATCGGTCAAATCTCATTGAAACTTCGTATTGAATTTCAACGTTTAATTCAACGGGTAAGTGTTGAAAATAGACCACCTGCGTTTTTTAAGTATAATCTTTTTTTAAACGATCAAAATACAACTTACATGAAATATGGTTAAAGTAACTGAATTTTAAGGTTGAATTTTAGGTGTTAGTCACATTTATCGCAAATATGTGGTTTGTTATCTCACGTTGGTGCACAATATAGTTAACGACTTTACATACGTAATTGTGGATCGATATTTGTAATTTATGTTATGATGTCACTTTCGTTTTCAGTGATAGAAGACTTTTCGTTATTTGTGATGCGACTTTTGTTTACAATGTAGTGTGATTTTTCATCATGAATCCTAAACCACGTGGTAATATATTATATGTAGACCTATTCATATTCGGGTTCGGTCGGGCTTTATAAAATACTAAGCCTGATTATACGGACTCGAGCAGGCCCGAGCACGACAGACCTGTAATGATTGACGTACCCGTTCGGCCGGCCAGTCGGGTCGGGCCTGGAATGGTTGTCGTACCCATCCGGACGGCAAGTCGGGCACGTGGGTACCTTTTTTTTTCCGAAAAAGTATTTTAAAATTTGTTTTTAATATGATTTTTTTAAAATAAATTATATTTAAGGTATTTCTGTAAAATGTATTAAATTTATTATAATTATATAAAATATTTTATATTTATATTTAGTATTTATAATATATACAATATAATATATTTTTTTATACGGGCCGACGAGCCGGATTTTTCAGTCAGATTGGGCCTAGAGTGATGTCCTGATCTGGACTAACGGGCTTCTTCCGTTGTTCTTATCGCTCATTTTTTACGGGCGGACTGTTCGGATATATAGGTGCTTGGTTAATAGTGCAATTTGAAGGGTGGTTTTGTGCAATTTACCTAAAAGAATGATCAGAAAAATAGCTTTCAAGCTGGAGTTTGTCATGGCGGAAGGGTAGATACGCTAGCTCCCGAAAGTTCAACTACCTCAACTCCCAACGACCTCTCTCAGATCACTTCATTCCATTTTCTGAAACATCGAGTTGATTAATTCATCACTTAGCACCTCGACACAATCTCCTGAACCCCTAACCCCCTCAATTTCCAGTTCTTCTAATCACCATGGATCAAAATTTCATCTCGGTATACTCAAAGCTTCCACGACCACTCGATTACTCAGTCCCGCCGGAAAATGGGGTTCGAAAGCAAATCGATCTGTGGCCTGGGATGTACCACTCGCCGGTGACGATCGCCCTTTGGGAGACTCGTTCGAAGATCTTCGAGAATATGCTTCACAACCCACCAGCGGGTGCTCCGACACAAACCCGGATCCTCACCAAAACTCCAGCCCAGAGCAGGACGGGAGTTCTCTATAACTTCTCCAGCGATTTCATCCTCCGTGAACAGTACAGAGATGCTTGGAATGAGATCCGGATTGGAAAGCTCTTAGAAGACCTTGATGCACTTGCTGGTACCATTTCCGTCAAGGTGAATCCGTGGATTTTCCCTTCGCATTTTCTTTTTGTTCCTTTCTTATCACTATATATTTCTGTGCTGGAAATGCTCATGCCACAGTTTGACCATTCCATTCCTTCAGCCTTGTATAAAATTTAATGATACTTTGCTGAATTCCAAATTACTCATGGTTATACGAATTCTGGTCTATGAGTTTGTCTCAACTGGTTTGTAGAGGGAAACGAGGTTCATCCTTCATTTATATTCACCCCTTTTTGTTTATTGTGGTGCAGCATTGTTCTGATGATGATGTAATGACAAGGCCAGTACTTCTGGTGACAGCGGCTGTTGACAAGATTGTTTTGAGGGAGCCAATAAGTGTAGATATTGATATGAAGATATCTGGTTCAGTCATTTGGGTCGGGAGGTCATCAATCGAGATTCAATTAGAAGTTACCCAGTCAACTGAAGGTATTTGAGCACAAGAAGCTTTGGTTATCTTAATTGTTTCATGAATACTTTTATATGATAGTGAGTTCGAATGTGTTAGGAATCATAACATAACAATTTATCTATCAAATTGAAAATTAGCATGTCAATGCTTCCTTTACTTTTCCATTTGTAATTTTCTCTGTGATCTGATGTTTATTTGTAGGATATACTTGTCCATTTAGGGAACGTTCGGCAACAACTTATTAGGAGCTTATTTATTTTGCAGATGATTCTTCTCCTTCAGTTGCTGCTGCGCTGACAGCCAATTTTATCTTTGTGGCTCGGGACTCCCAGACAGGAAAAGCAGCTGAAGTAAACCGAATCTCACCAGAAACCGAAAAAGAAAAACTACTGTTTGAAGATGCAGAAATGAGAAGCAAAATAAGGAAATCAAAGAAAGGGCAGGACCAAAAGGAACATAAAGATCAGGAAGTCAACAGATTGGAAGCTTTATTGGCTGAGGGCCGAATCTTTTGTGACATGCCAGCCTTGGCAGATAGAAATAGCATCCTTTTAAGAGATACCCGACTTGAAAACTCAATGATATGCCAACCACAACAAAGGAACATCCATGGTCGGATTTTCGGAGGTTTTTTAATGCACAGGGCTTTTGAACTTGCCTTTTCTACTGCTTACGCATTTGCTGGCACCATGCCTTGCTTCCTTGAAGTTGATCATGTTGATTTCTTGAGACCGGTAAGGTCATAGCATGATTGAGTCATCATCTTGTTTAACAAGTTAGTCATAGAAGGTTTTTCTAGTCACATTATGACATTGTTTTTTTCGGGTTTTCTTTTTGCTTATGATCCTCTCGGTTTCTTCTTGAATGGAGGAAAGATTCACACATTTTGTTGATCATGCAGGTGGATGTTGGCGACTTTTTGCGGTTGAAGTCGTGTGTTCTCTACACTGAACTAGAAGACTCGAAACGCCCTTTGATAAATGTTGAGGTTATTGCTCATGTTACAAGACCTGAAATCCGGTCGAGTGAGGTAAGCTCATCATAGACATTGTTTTTGGTTCCATAAAAATGTTAGTCAAATATCAAGATGCTCTTCTACATATAGCTGTCAATCAAGATGCTCTTCTACATGATACATGTGAAGTTGTCTCATTACTTTCATACATTTTTTGTTAATTTGTTATTGTTAGTTAATTTTACGAGAACAACATGATAGTATACCATTTTTTATGCATTTTAAGTATAAAGTTAAGGGTGGATGGTTCATTGGTTGAAAGAAAGACTTTCTTATGGGTGGGTTTGTGAAAAATAAACTTTGATGGGTGGTTTGTGAAAAGTAGCCGATTTTAAGGACGGGTTTGTGTAATTTACTCTTTTATTTAGTTTTTTCTTGAAACCAATGCTTGGAACAGCCTTCTACAACTAGCATATCTCAGTTCCTTTTGGTTTCCATATGATATACTACTTTCTGTGTTAACTGATTTTTTTTCACAACAGTACCTGTTAAAGTTCATTTTCACAAGCTTCCCATAAAATTGATTATTCTTAAATAAACCATTGACCCTTTATGTTATATTTAAAAAGGTTAAGTTATCCCATTAATTTCATACATTTTTTGTATATACTTTAAGCTTATATTGAAGGGAGGGTGGTTCATTGATTGAAAGAAAGGGCCCTATTTTATGGATGGTTTTGTGAAAAGTAATCTTTGACGGGTGCTTTGTGAATAGTAGCAGATTTTAAAGTTGGTTTACTGTAACTTACTCTTTTGTTTTGTCCTTCTATAACCAGCATATCTCAGTTTCATTTGATTTGCAAATCAATGTATCAGGTATCAAACACATTTTACTTCACATTCACAATTTGCCCAAAATCAGAGAAAGTTCAGAACGGCTTTAGTATCAGGAAAGTGGTTCCTGCCACAGAAGAAGAAGCGCGCCGGATCTTGGAGCGCATGGATGCAGAAGCCTTGCAGTCAACCAAGAACCTGAGCAGCTTGTAAATATTGAGAGAAAGAGGTTTACATAAACAAACTCGAGTTTCGTCCTTCTTAACGAGGATTATATACACTGATCATATCTTAGAATAAGTTAACCATCATATTGCTGTCTCCTGAAGTATTATCTCAGTGAAGCTTCAATGATGTACACCAGATAATGATATTGGCTTGTGATTGATAATTTGATATAGCAATTTGCTTTTGTCCTTAACTGGACATGTATTTTCTGCCAGCTGAGTGCACATGCTCATGCATTTACTTTGTATTGAAAGATTATTGGAAGTATACAAAAATTGTGCTTGCACAAGCAATTTCTTAATTTATTTTTTGAAGGACCATAGCTCAATTGTTTGTATTCAGATGGGCAAAGGGAAGTGCTTTCAAACTTATAGGACCATAGCTGTGTTGTTTTGTATCCAAATGGGCAAGACAAGAACTTTTTTATCCATCAATTTCCCTTTCTATCATTATCTTGTACACTTGGACTCATCTTGGCTTTTACATTTCTGCATGTGCCAAGTGATTGCTACATTGTCTAGACTTGGTAGTTGCAGGGCAAATATCTAATGTTATTGGACTTATATGCATGTGAGAAACAAGTTCAAAGTGGGCATGTTGTCCTAGAAATATATTTAATTAAGCAAATATAAAGTTGAAATCTAGAGTGATTAATACAACGAACTAGGTCTGTGAGAAGATTCCAAATCTGAGGTTCTCACTAGTGTTTTTAAAATTAAAAAATAATCTTAAAATTACAATAGTCTACTTTGTATCAGCGATACAAAAAGGGCCTTATTAGATCAATCTTCTCAACTCCTTTTATTAGATCAATCTTCTCAACTCCTTTTATTAGATCAATCTTCTCAACTCCTTTCCGTTAAAAAAAACCCATCTAGGTATACTGAACATTTCCTTCTCTTTAGTTTTACATACATAACTTGAAACACTTTTGGTAATTTCACATAGATATTGCACTAATAATTACAAAAACTGCAGAACGAGTACACAAGATTTGAAGTAAAGAATATTGAGTGCTGTTTTTACAAAGTGATTTTCCTATTCAAGTCTTTTTACTAGCAAAACTACCTGATCAAACTAAGAAGAACTCTCTCCTTCTGAAGAACTTGAATTTCTCCTGTATTGGAATGCAGTTATGATCTGAGGAAGCATCGGCATGACTGGAACTGGAAGCATCGGGTTGACGGGAACAGGGAATCTATGGCCGGTCGTGACAACAGTTCGATCATTGATCATCCCGACTTCCTTGCAAACACGATCAAGGACTGCAAGGAAGTCTCTTACCACCATAAAGATTCTAAAAGGATGAGCTTCTTCCTTTGCGGAATCACCATGGAAATATTCAGTTATCTCCTTCACTAAAGAGAGTGCAACACTTTCTTGAGCTTGAACTCGAATGATCTCCTCCTCGGCTTCTCTAATGAACTTGTTCATAGATTCTGAGAACTTTCTAGAAGATTCCAAAGAACCCATCTTCTCATTTATGCTTACAACCTCTACAATGCTGGCTAACCCCATTGAGAGCTTTGCGACTTCACTAGTAAGAGCTTCTGAGTCCATGGCTGCTGCTTTCTTAACATTGGCAAGCTCTGAACTAAGGGATGAAACCACTTGCAAGCCAAGCTTTCTGCACTTGGCTTCGTCATTTGCGGTTGCAATCTTAGGGGACGTTTGGTTTACATTGCAAATACGAGTGCCTTCCGTTCGTGTGATTTCTTGTACCACAAAATGCAAGAGAGTAGTCTTGCCATCAGTACCTTTTACATCTACCAGCTTGAGAAGTGTGTCTAGCTTGAATGCATGAGCGTCCCCTCGGTTTGTTCCAACGTTCATGCGATTACCAGTTTTAAGCACTGCTTCTAGAAGTTTCAAGAACATTCTGCTGTTCCTCAATTCATCACAAGCATTCTGTCAAACCAATAGCAAGCCATGGGATTTGTAAGGTGTTTACAGTTTCTCTCATCTTATCATCTTTAAGTTTCCTACAAGGAATGAAGAATATCCGTTTACCTCAAGTGTTTCGAATGACTTCTTCAGATATTCAACCTCTGATTCAAAATTGGACACATAAAGCATTGCTTCAAGCCTCTTGAATGCGAATGGTATGCCAATAAGCGTCTTCAAGAATCTCTCGGCATGTCCAAGCTTGCAAGGTGAATCATCTTTGTACTCTCTCAATTTCCATTCTTCTTCCTTGGTAGGAGCCATCTTCAGGAGGCTTTCAAGAAGCTCGGCTCCAAGCATCTCTGCATTGCCTACATATAGTACCGAGAAACTTCACTCACCATCTCAACTCATGCAAAGGGTGAAACCAAATCAACAAGCTTTCTTATACTACATTTAGTGTAAAATGCAGGATAAATAGTACATGTATTATACCCAAGTGAAAAAAATGTCCAAGATTCAGTATTCATCATTAAGATCAAAGATATACCTTCTAAGAGCGCTTCTGAAACTTCTTCCACGGTCACATTCAGCGCCCTGAGTGAAATGGCGATGTTCTGAGCTTTCTTAGGATCAAGGACTCTATTATCCTGCCTTGGACAGGGCATAACAGGCTTGGTTGTCATCTCTTTAGGTTTGTTCACAACAAATAGAGTTTCAATCATTTCTTCATTCACTCTGCACTCGAAATCGAATTCACAATTCAATTATGTTCAGTTTACCATTAATATCTCTTATCAAATTAAAGTTTTCAAGTGACTTACTTGAAAGAGCTGCATCTAAGTTGATCCCATACCATTTCCCTATCAGAAGAAGCTCTCACTTTATCCCAATGGAGAGGTTTAAGTTTCGGTTTCGGAGTTGTTGAATCTGCATCCACAGCTACATCATTTGTGCTTCCTAATTTACTTTCTAAGACTCTAATTTGGTTCTCTGGTTCTACTCTTGATGGTTTTGAAACAGGCGAAGGACTGATTGGAGATTCTGACTGTCTAATTGCAGGTTGTGGTGGAGGCGGAGGTGGCGGTGGTGGTGGCGGAGGAGGAGGATGTGGAGAATACGATATCTTTGAAGAAGAAGACTGGCTGACACTGGAGATTGGAGAAGCTATTGACTCCGGCGATGACATGGGAGAATCCGACATTTTTGTGGATTCAGGAGACGCCTTCTTGCTCCGACCGCCGCCTAAGAATCTCGGCAATTTGATAGATGAAGATTTGTGGCTTGGAGTCGATCGATCTGAGATTGGAGATAGTTGATTCTGATCAAATACTAACCAATCTCCGGCACGTGGTGGAGAGGGCGAGGATTTTCCTGCCATCGCCCAAATTGGAGAAAGTGTCGGCGATTCAACTGGAGTCGACATCTCTGATGAGCTTGACAGCAATGGCGACTCCTCCGCTTCTTCTTCTTCCATGGTTTTTGGCTCCGTATCTATCTCTGGCGAAGAGTAAGTCTCCGCCGGAGGATGAGGAGGAGATTTGGGCTTGGAGCTTTTGGTGCTGTCGGTCACTGGAGGTGAGATACTCAATGACGCTGATCTCGCTGGAGAATTCGTCCCCGAGGAAGAAGATTCCGGCGAAGAGTTCACATTGTTCTGAACGGCGATGAAGACTCTCCTGGATCCGGATCCAACTCCGAGAGAGCTCTCCCTGCCACTAGCGGATCCTCTTGGAGAGTAAAACGCCTCCTCCTCATCTTCCTGTACGGTGACGGAGTTTCCCACCATATCCTGCCGGAGATTCCGTTTTGCTAGAGGAGGAAGCGGCTGAAGGTCCGGCGAATCAGTCTTCCTCGGGTCAAATCCAGGTCTCACCGGAATTTGTCCGCCATTAACAGCTCTAGAGTTCACCATTGTACCAAGGTAGAGAAACTCCGAGCTGTTATTAGCACTATTCCTCTGGATCCTGGGCGGACCACCAGGCGGCACCGAAGGAGGAGCCACATCAGCAGATCTCGATATAACCGGAGGCTTATCATGAACCACCTCATCCTCCTCAGAACGACGGCGCCGACCTCGGAAGTAGAGAAAGAGGGTGAAGACAGTTACTGCGACTGCGCAAATGGAGAGAGCGACGGTGACAGCGATTAGTGCTGGAGAAACGGAAGTGTGGGGCCCAGAAGAGGTTGAAGAGTGTGGAATTGGGAGAGAGGAGATGTTCGCCGGAAAAGAGGCTAATGCAGAGGCAGAAGGAGGAGGTGGAGGAGATGGATATGTCGGAAAGAATGGGGAATTATCTCCAGAGAATGGGTCTTTGGGAGTTTGAGTTTGGGAAGGAGGAGGAGGGGAGCTCTCCGCCGGAAAGAATGGCTGATGGAGGATTCGCCTGCCGCCGGCGCCGGAGTTATTGTCGGAGTTCATTTTTTTTAACGAATTCGATCTATACTACGTAGAATTTGATAGAGAGAAATTAAAAAAAAAATGAAATCAGAGAAAGAAAGGATGAATGCAGGAAGGAGCTAAGAAGAGAAGATGCAGGTGGTGTTGGCGATCGTTGAGCTTCTCATTCTTCTTATTTTTTTATTTTGTTTTTTAATTATGTGTGAGTGAAGGGGCCAACTGGCCAAAGTGAGATATGTATGTAGAGAGAGAGAGTAGGCAAATCTATCTCCAACGTATCAAACACTTTCCTACATTACTTTATTTATTGCATTAACTTCCTTTATATTATGCTACTTTTCATACTTAAACGTCCATTTCGGACCCTTTTCTAATAATATTTTTTTAACATTTCATGAAATATAAATATAAATATAATTTCTATAGTAGTCTATTACTCAATTTACACCAACTTCTCCTAATTAATTTCCAATATAAAAAAAAATTCAAAAATGCTGTGATAATTATTTTACAATGAATACAAAATAATTTAGAAACGTAATAAAATAATACTATAATAATTGATACGATCAATAGTATATGGCACGTGGGTGAGCTAATGCACGTGACCGCCTACATATGAGAGATGCCGCTGTCCTTTTCCAGCTTTGATTTACTTTACAATAACAAAAAAGGGACAAAAAATGTAAATATAAAATAGTTTGTCCAAAATGAATATATAAAACGAAATTGACCTTGCAATAAAAAAAATATATCGAATTTTGGTTTACTCTGGTTCACCTGTATTCTACCTAATGCTTATCTATATGCCTATAACACTTCTTTTGTTGTCTAATTAAAAAATTAATAGTTTAGTTATTATACTTAGTTCATTTTTATCTAGAAATCAATCGCACTTATGTTACAATAGAGTAGATAATATATTTTTATTATAATTTATTTATAATAAATTTCATTGATTTCTTCTTGAAACAATTTGGTTTAATAGGCTTTTTTGAGTTTTAGTTTTAGTAAATGTACCCTTGAGAGAATAGTGTTTAGAGTTTGAGAGAAAATACAAAAGGTTGGGTATATTTACCTAATTAAAAAACTAAATAGCCTAGTTACTAAAAGTAAAACTCAAAAAAGCCTATTAACCAAATTAGCCCTTGATTCTTATTGTATTTTATCACAATAAAATAATTCTCATCAATGGTAATTTCCAATAATCCAATAGAAATATGATATTAATTTTATTAGAATTTAAAATTAACCAATCATATTATTTTAATATATTTATGTGCATATATACCCGATTATAATTTCATAAATTCTTGTATTTTAATCACAATAAAATAAAAAAATTCTCACCAATAGTAATTTTAACCCAATAGAAATATGATATTAACTTTGTAAAAATTTAAGATTAACTAATCATATTGTTTTATTAAATTTTATAAATATATGTAACTAGTTCTTATTTCTATTTAAAATTTATAAGTATTTTAAAGTATAATTATTATAATATGTATATCTATTAATAGTATCCATCATAGATGGCTCCCGATCATCATTTTCATAATTTAATCATGATTATTCATCATAGATCGAACAAGTAACAACCCACGAACCCCACTTTACTAAAAAAATATACAGAAAAAACAAGTAGCATCCCATGTTCTCATGTAATAGATAAATATTAAAACTATTATCACATTAAATTCAATAAAATAAGGTCGCCGGAGATTGGGGAGAGCTTGGTTGCGCAGCGTCTTCCGACCAAGACGCCGGTGTTGGTGGGTCTAGAACAACGGTCGCTCATTATTATATTTTTCTTTTTAATTTGTTTTTTTATCAGATTAAAATCAAAATATATTATGGTAAAATGTTAAATCTTCCGCTCATAAATGTAGGCTTTTTTAGACCGTTAGATTGAAATGATGATGGTGGGTGCTAATTTATGAACTTTTATTTTTTTTGGTAAATATTTAATAAACGGCAAATGATAAATTTAATCCATTTTCTAACCGATACATACACTCGATTGAATGTCAAAAATAATTATAGAACGGTAAGGAAATCCATTCAACTCATTCAATCGACTGAATGGTGAGTACTGAACGGGTCCAAAATAGGTGATTTAACCAAATTAAAAAAAGTATTACTTTTTTTATAGATGATTTTTATTTTAGTGTTTATAGATAAATATAATTAGTTGTTTGTATCATAAATATAAATATAAAATTTCCATTATTAATTTACAATTGGAATGGTTAAGGTAACGTAAAATATACATTAGAGATTTGAGCCCACAAAATAAAACATTATATGATAGAAAAAAGATAATAATATACAAATAACGGTATTAATACTTACGTTGATTTCATAGTTGAAAAAAAAAAAAGCATGCATGGGATTACTAAGGCCCACGTTGTTATTATGACCTATTAGTTTTTGACAACGTTATGTATTTTTAATTTTATTAAATTTAATAATTATATTCTAATTTTTTGAGTATGTTTATTTGCTATTGCCAAATGTTTTTTTTATTTTTATCGATGGATGAAATTCGGTTATTAGAAATCGTTTTTATCGTCCTTAATTATATAAAGTAAAAACATTAAATTAAATTAATTAGAAAAATGTTGTCATTTAATATGGTAGGTTAACACATCAACCTTAAATTACTTCCCATTGATCCTGAGATATTATTTCAGTTTTAATAATTATAATAGATAATAAGAGAAAATTGTTCAAATGGTACCCATCTTTTAGGCTGACTAAATTTTAGTACCCATCGTTTAAAATATCGGAACGATACATTAACTATTGAGCTCGACCAAAGATTAGTTTCTGGATCACTTTTCACACGCTAAGTTAACACAACAACTTTGCTTCTAAAACTTTCCCTTATATTTCTTGTTGAATAAGTATGTCATGCAGGCCTCATTGCAGTTGTCTTAACCTTTTTACTTAACGTGTGAACAATAATTTAGATACCTGACTCAATAGGCGAGGTACCGTTCTAATACTTTAAACGACGGGTACTAAAGTTTAATCAACCTAAAAAAATGGGTATTATTTGGACAATTTTCTCTAGATAATAATATATCGGCACACACTAATAAAGAACTATCATTTAATTCAGGTTTTTTGGTCACGAGGACCATCATTTTAATGCACGATGAGTTTTAATATAAATTTCATTTTAAATTAAATGGTAATTAAAAAATAATGACTAATTTTATATATATGGGTATGTAATATTTTTGAGATAATTTATTTTCAATTGGCCGTTTGTTTTATAAATGTTAAAAATAATTGAAATTTTCTTAGTAACGGTTCAAATTAAAAGATAACTTAGATGGATGTAATTGGTATATATATCCTAGGCATAATTACGAAAAATGTGTTTAAATTATTTTTATATTTCTATTTCATACTCATCTTCATTGACCAAATAACCATTTCATAACGAGGATAAAATTTAACTAAAATCCTCACCTAATTTCATATATCATATTCTCTAAATTATGTTTAGTGCTTATCTCATTTGGTTGCTTAGTTTTAAAACTTTACATTTATTATGGGCAACAACTAACTACCAAGTCTATATAAAGTAAATTTCTTAGTGTATTTCTTTCTCTATTTTTAATACTTTTGTTGTTGTAAAATTGTCTCACCGAAAATCTTGTTATGTAGTATCTATCAAACATCACTAAAGGTGAATAGTGATAAATATTAGGTTGCTCAATGGTAAAATAACATAATCTAGAATGAGTCGGAATTTTTTGGATAAAAAATTGATCTTAATACTCGGGGTTAGATTTGTGTAATTTTTATTATAAAAAAGATAAGAAGCTCAACAACAATAAAAAAATAATTGGTGTATTGAGAGGTCGAAAATCAGCAAACGGACAAACCGTCCATGCAACTAGCGAAACCAAAAAAATATAAAAAGAAAAAAATCACACAAGAAAATGACCAAGAAGGTCAACAATAACCACAAAAGTCTGTACAAACAAGCCTATTTTTAGACTGTTTTTTTTAACTTTTATTAGTTTTTTTAATATTAATATTATTGAAAAGTTTAAGTCGATGTTCAAATACTTGATGTTATTATTTTTTCAGCGTTGTTTTACTTGTTTAATTATAAAATTTTGTACAATACGGAAAAAAAACTATAATCACAAGTTAAAATAATTGAAAACACACTTGACCTAGAGCAAATTTCAAATAAATCGAAATTTTTATAACCAATTTTAGTTTTCATCTCTTAAGTATCACTAGGACACTAATAAGCAAAAGTATAATGTAAGATTTGTAGATATTTGGTTGGATTTTATTAATTTTTTTCTTCAAAAGTTAGGTGTGTCGAAAATCGAGCTAATTTATTAGGAGTAGTTAGGGTCTTAATAGGCGATCATTGACATGCTGAAGCTCGACTTGTTTATGAATTAATCAAGTTCGAAATTAAACTTTAAATGATCTTCAAATCTATATGTATTCGGCTCATTTAGAAAATGAACAAGCTCAAACATAGTTTTTTTCGAGCCAAACCCAATCAACTCTACTCTTCTATACTATTATTCCAGTCAAATGAGACAAACTTTAACCAAATGAGAGTGTAGAGTGTAAAATCCGAAAATTTTATTCCGTCTATTTACGTTATAAAATAGATCTCGATCAGTTGACCCATATCCGTCTACTTAGTTAGACATATTATTATAGGATTTATCATTTTATGTAGATTCCTTCACATAAAATGATAGAATCTTTTATATAGTTTATCATTTTATGTAGATTACTTCCGCATAAAATGATAGAATTCTGAGCCGATCTTAATCTATAATAAACTCTCTATCCGCCTAGTCCGTATATTTATATATCGGGATCTTGTCCAGCCAGAAACCCGCTAAATTAAGGAGCCCAGCTGCAGCCATTTTAGCCCATTTGTTAACCGATAATTCAGCTCCAACGGATCCAGTTCTGCAGCCAACTAGCCCAGCCCAACAGCCCACTGTTTTGCTTGTCCGCAGCACCAGTGCACAACCCCAGCAGGCCAGCGTTGCCAGCCCAGTCCGTGAGCTGCTCCAGCTTCTTCCAGCCCAGCGCCACTGCTGCCTTGCTCCTATGCGGCCCAGCTCCTCTGCAGCCCAGCGCCCAGCGTGCCATCGCCAGCCCAGAAGAGTTCCGCCTTCTTCAGCCAGCAGCAACGTCAACTCCAGCCGTTACTCCAGCCATTCGGATGTGCAGAGAGCAGCCCAACCAACTGTGAGAAAGGAAACCGTTCAGCACTTACAGAATTAATTAGAGCAGATCTTCTTACCTTAACCGTTTCCTAAAATCAAGGGATACAACTGCTCACCTTCCTTCTCCTTTGCGTCCAGATTCATCTACAGAAAACACGTTTCATTCCTTGCCCAGCCACATTCGTTTGTTCCGTCTCTTCTGTCTACGGTTTTCAACAGCAAACCGTTCCTTCTCTTCTGCACACGCACCCAGCAGCGTCAAGAGCCATTGGAATCTGCAACGAGTCCTTACCGACCTTCTGCACGTAGCCAGCCGCGTCAAGAGGTTAGTGCAGCAATCTGATTCCCCCATCTTCACCTTATTCTCTCTACCGACTCCCCTCCTGCTTGTCTCACTTTCGTTCCATCTATCCTTCGGTTAGGAAGCACATACGAGCCTTCTCCGAAAACGAGAGTAGACGTCTCAGAACCGTCAAACTGAAGAAGGTAAATTCCCTCTCTCCCACAGCTTGATCCCATGTATTCTAGGTGTAAAGAATTAAATTGGTACAAAGAGCTGCATAGTATTCCGATTAGTTTAAGTGGAAGGTTATTATATAATCTTTTGTGTGTATATTATTTCCGTAATGATAGATTCATGAGCTGCTGTAATTCGACCTTGAGCATAGTTAAAATAGTGATATGTAGCTGCTGAAAGTTATACATAAAATGATAGACATAGGGGCTGCTGTAAAATTGTATTTCATGCCTTCAGCTTTTGACCTATAAACTGCCTATCTTGTCGGCCAATTATTAAACGTTTGGATAAAGATCCACCGTTGAATTTTTGATATGTTGTAGATGGATATATGTAGTTTAACATATTAAAATTTGGGAAGGAATGAACGGTCGGATTGAAAGTTATGAGCTCCCGAAGTTAGGTAGTTGAGCAGTTTTGGTAAACTTAAATTTTTGGCTAAGTATAGGAAATTAGAGTGAAGGAACCGACTTTGTGAATTTTTATAGGAACATTGGCTGAACAGTTTGGAGAAATTCTTTCTCCTAAGGTTAGATAGAACCTCATAGATGATCTAGAGATTTAATTCGGAATTATTATAAACTGTTAAGAATTTTATATTTAGAACCGAAGTTAAACCTTTACGATTCTTCCGGAAAATAGAAACATAGGAAAAATGTCAGTTTGGAACCAAATAAAATTTTAGGAGTTAGAATATAACTTTAGAACCTCAAATAGGAGTTTAGACATGAATTTTAGGGTTTTCGAGAAAATCGGAACCAAGGGTAAAATGGTCATTTTACCCTAAGCTAATACTGTAACTAGTTATGTCTTAATACATCATTCGATCTTAGAAGTTTTAGACTTCTAACTACGTGAGAGTGTGCTAATACACTTATCGCCTTGACAGGCAACTGAGTTACTACAGTTTACAGAACGAGTGGTTTACAAAGAGTCGAGCTGAATATCAGGTAAGTCCTTTGGGCTTACTTAGCTGACTTCTAAATATGAGTATAAATGATGATGGTGGTGTGTGATTGAAATGTTAGAGAGATAGGTTGTGAGATATAATTACCAACCTATATTTTGGCCTAAGAGTAACGAGCGGTGGTGTAACACCCCAAATTTTACAACTTAGGGAGTTACTGGTTAGGACCGCACAGTGGGTCCCGACCTTAGTTTGACAACAACTTAACATGATCTTACAACAAGGCACCGATAAGGAAAAACTAAAAATCATAAAATAGTTTTTATCAATGCATGAATGTGACCAGATCAACTACAGCCGGAAAAGTAATATATCAAAGTACGGAAGGAAACGATGTTCAACTGAAAAACCCACAAATGCAAAAACTGCAAAACGTCCTAAAGTACGACACCCCGGCTGACCACTACCATCTGGATCACTCGGCATCTGTTCTAACCTGTGTCAAATCTAAACAACATATCAACCGTTAGCTAACTAACCAAATATAAGCAAAATGATAACAGCACAAACACAAGCAGAAACAAAAATAAACAAACAACATGCTGGCACTCAACAAATTATTATCTGTTATTTAAGTGATTCACATTATTCAATTTAAGTTGTGGCACGAGAACTATTATTAGTTCTCGCCTCCGTTCCTTATCCAACTGGTGTAGGTATAGCTGACTTCCTTTGGTAGCATCACTACAAACCATGTGTGGACTAGTCCCGAAAGAAACCCCCAGCGCCCTGCGAGCTACTGAGCGGAATGCCACCGCCCGTTACTCTTAGGCCAAAATACAGGTCGGTATTTATATATCACAACCTATCTCTCTAACATGTCAATCACACACCACCATCATCATTTATACTCATATTTAGCAGTCAGCTAAGTAAGCCCAAAGGACTTACCTGTTATAACGCTCGACTCTTTAGTAGTCACTTGCTCTGTAACTGTACCCACTCAGTTGCCTGTTAAAGGCGATAAGTGTATTAGCACACTTTCACGTAGATAGAAGTCTACAACTTCTGAGATTAATTAAGTATCAAGACGTACTAGCTACATTATTAGTTTTAGGGTAAAATGACCATTTTACCCTTCGTTCCGATTTTCTCGAAGACCCTAAAATTCATGTCCAAACTCCTATTTGAAGTTCTAAAATATATCCTAACTCTTAGAATTTTATTAGGTGCGAAATAGACATTTTTCCTATGTTTCTATTTTCCGGAAGAACCGAAAAAGGCTTAACTTCGGCTCTAAATATAAAATTCTTAACGGCTTATAAAATTTCCGAATTTAATATCTAGATCATCTATGAGGTTCTATCTAGCCTTAGAAGAAAGAATTTCCCCAAACTGTTCAGCCGATATTTTTATAATAATTCCCAAAGTCGGTTCCTCACTCTACTTTCTTATACTTAGTCATATTTATAAGTTCAATAAAACTGCTCAACTACCTAACTTCGGGAGCTCGTAACTTTCAATCCGACCGTTCATTTCTCACCAAATTTTAATATGATAAACTACATATATCCGTCTACAACATATCCAAAATTCAACGGTGGATCTTTATCCAAACATTTTATAATTGATCGACAAGATGGGCTGTTCGAAACCTAAAAGCTGAAGAACCTAAATTAAATTTACAGCAGCCCTTCCTTCCATTTTATGAACATACTCAGCAGCTCATTACTGTTATGTTATTTATGCTTAGGCTCAACAACAGCAGTTCACAAACACATGGATGATAGTGAAGTTGAAGAGAGGAGGAGCAAGCTTACGGAATCTGCAGTCCGGCGTTAAGGGTTTAGCGTTTCCGGCGGCGATGGATCCGGCTGCGCAAGAAGACGATTATTGATCCCGGAATCGCAACAGCAGCGGAAGTACGGATGGACAGAGGAGGGAGACTTACCGGAACTGCGGTCCAGCGGCTGAGTCCAGGCGTGCACTGGCGTCCGGCGGCTGCAGCGATCGGCGGTGGTGAGCTCCGGAGGTCTGGCTGCGCAAGACTCAGCGGTTACTCTTCTGAAACGAACCAGAAAGCGGACGCAAGGGAGACGAGAGAAGGGAGAGTCGGGATCTTACCGGCCGGCTGGGGCGTGCAGGACTGGGCGGCTGCGGATCCGGCGGGGAGCGGCGCAAGGTGGGCGGCGGAGGACGCAGGCTGGCACTCCGGTTGAAGGTAGGTGCTGCGCTTCTTCTGTAGCAACGTAAGGGATGCAGAATCACGAATTCAGAAGAAAGGTAAGCGGCAGGAGGGATTAGCGATGGTTTAGGGTTAGAGTTAATATGGTAATTAGGATAATTTAATTAAAATGGGCTGGCTGAGTATATTATCGGGCTTGCTAGTGGGCCATTCGGCCTACTCTCCCATTAGAACGGAAAAACAAACTCGTTAAATAATACGGAATTATTATTATTTTTAGGACGGAAAAAGGAACTCGTTAAAGTGCGGGAATTTATATAATACGGAATTAGTTTCCGTATTTATAAATTATAATTGATTTTATTTTAAAAGCGTAAATTATTTCCGGGAATTTAATTTATCATTTTATGTGAATCTAGGTCACATAAAATGATAAAACTAAACTCGTTTTATTTTACTGATTTATTTATTTACCATGGTCTCATCGGACTTTGTTTAATTTCACTTTACCGGAACTTAAAATTTTTGGTTATTACAGGTGGCATTCTGCTCAGTAGCTCGCGGGGCGCTGGGGGTTTCTTCCGGGACTAGTCCATACATGGTTTGTAGTGATGCTACCAGTGAAAGTCAGCTAGACCTACACCAGTTGGATAAGGAACGGAGACGAGAACTAATAATAGTTCTCGTGCCACAACTTAAATTGAATAATGTGAATCACTTAAATAATAGATAATAAACGGTTGAGTGCCAGCATGATGTTTGTTTATTTTCGTTTCTGCGTGTGCTTGTGCTGTTATCATTTTGCTTATATTTGGATAGTTAGCTAACTGTTGATATGTTGTTTAGATTTGACACAGGTTAGAGCAGATGCCGAGTGATCCAGACGGTAGTGGTCAGCCGGGGTGTCGTACTTTAGGACGTTTTACAGTTTTTGCATTTGTGGGTTTTACAGTTGAACATTGTTTCCTTTCGTACTTTGTTATATTCCGTTTTCCGACTGTAGTCGATCTGGTCACATTCATGCATTATTAAGAACTATTTTATGATTTCTGATTTTCCTTATCTGTGCCTTGTTGTAAGATCTCGTTAACTTGTTGTCAAACTAAGGTCGGGACCCACTGTGCGGTCCTAACCAGTAACTCCCTAAGTTGTAAAACTTGGGGTGTTACATAGAGCATTGACATGCACTACTTGGATTTGTTTATAAACAAGCCTAAATTTATACAATTTTAAAATATATCAAATTTTGGTTCGTTTAGAAAGTGAAGGAGCTCAAACCGATGTTTATATACTTTGAGTTTGAATAGCTCGTTTATATAACAATTTCAGAAAACCCGGATCCAGTTATAAGCAAGTAAGCAACCAAATAAAGGGTTAGTTAGATAAAGAAGTTGATCGAAACGTAACAAATATCTATATAGGTTGTACTAAATTGTGCATTAAAATATGATGAGTGGGATTATCTTTAATTATTGATTAAGATTAGTTAATGGGAATTATTGCAATAGAAAAGGCGGATCTTTGTCTCTACAAAGGATCTATTATTTATTCATTTTACATTTTGTTGATGAAAAATCCAAATTATAATTCAATATTGGGGGCCATGCATATCTTGTCACGTCTACCGACACTAGGAATCATGTTTCTCCTTTTAACATCCTCTCGAATAAGAATTTTTAGAGAACAAATATAAGATTAATTTAGTTTATATCTCATATATTTTTTAATAAAATTTTATATATTTATTATATAGATAAAATATAACTCACGAATATAATTAGTTGAATGTAAATTATAATTGAGTCATAAATCATTTGGATTCACAACTACATGAGAATCAAAAGAAGAAGAGTGTTTTTTATTAAAAGGAAGAAGCAAAAAAAAAAAATTATTATTTTTGTATACTTTTTTATTTATTTTAAATAAAATATAAATTTTGTAATTGTAAACCTTATTTTACTTACTCTTAAATCTCAAACTTTTAGGTAAATAATTTATTTTGGATATATGGAACATTTGTACCAACTGATTAACAAATTTAAGTTTGTTTTTATTGAGTTTATAAAAACAAAATTAACCATAATAAAAATCAACTATCTAAAATAAATGAATATTTGGTATTAGTTGTGAGTTACTTATTATTTATAAATAAACTAGTATATAGCTCGCACCTTGTGCGGGTTTGTTAATATGTTGTTAACTTTATTAGTTATATGTTATGAGCTCGTATAAATAACGCGTCAAATGTTACATAGTAAATGAGACCACGTAGCTCATGTGTTGATCATTAATTAGTTTTATGCTAATAAATTTTTTTAAAATCTAATTTATTATTTAATAAATAATAATTTAAATAAAAAATATAATCATATAATTTAAAAATACCATAATCTGATAAGAAATCAATTAGTAAAAAAAAGATTAATTGACTTAATTTGTGATTTAGTAAAAGATTTAATCCGAGAAAAAATGTAGGAGCACCACGTCAGCATTAGTTTCGTATGTTTTAGTAAAGTATATAAATGTATATTTAGTATATTGATAAACGTCCCAATGTTCTCAATGAACTTTTCCAACAAAAGAATTTCTAAAATAACTATGAAGAACGCGCTTTCTACGCGCCTTGGGAAAAAGGCTCTTCCCGACCCTCAACCGAAAACCCTAGCAGCCGCTTGGCCTCCTCCGCCTCCACAGCACCGATTTCAACCCATCGATTGCCTGAAAAATACAGCCATTGATAAACCTGGAGATCCCTACGTAATGGTCTCGAACGGATTCGCAGAAGCAATGCCGATTCAAGCCATGAGGATGCAAAAGCGAAGGTGGAAAGCCTGGCAGTTTTGGCCCCGAAAGAAGAGAAGATGGAAAATTCTTAAAAGGCGATCTGAGCGGTTTCAAGCAAGTAACCGCAACAAGGGACATCTGATGCTTCATTTGAAGTCTCGACGAGCTAAAAAAAGGCCACAATTTCAAAGTTGAGAAAGGAAAGTTTATTCAAATAGAGTTGGGGTTGAAGATGACGAAGCAACCTTTCCCATGGCAAAAAACGTCTATGGTGGCTAAAGGAGGGATGTTGGTGTCGATTTCTCAACAGTTGAAGTTCGTTTTAGCTTGGATGAAACTTATGCCTATATCAATCGAACCAAAAGGTAAACAATTCACTTTCCTCAGAAACCCTAGATCTACAATTACATTTATGCTTTTGAACAATGTTGAAGAAAGTAGAGAAATTGTATTGTGGCTCGTTTTGACCATAGAGCCAATTTATGCTGAATGTGATGAATATTTTTTGTTTGACTGGTTGAACAAAGGTGAAGGAAAGAACAACTGTGAGTATTTTAAGAACTCTGATGTTGAGGAATACCTTAAATGTCTAGCAAAGGTGGAAAATGAATATGGTATATGTTTTTGCACTTGGTATGTATTACTGAATAAGTTTCCTAGAATGAAGGATCAACTTCTGGTGAGATGTACTCTATGTACCCCCTTTGATCTCCTTGAAAGAGTGGATATGTAGTGCTATGCAGGTTTTGATACCCAAAATTTATACTATAATGTGTTAATTGAAGTTGATGTGTGTATTCCCTGCACACCTTTTTTTATCCATATGGCAACACTTGTTTTGATGTTAGCTAAGTGGAAATTAAAAGATAGAAATATAAGATCAAACAAGAACAAGTCTTGTACAAGCATGAAACGGCTGAGTGTTTTCCCTGCACATCATTTCTGGTTTGAACATGTTGAGTTTTTAATTTTGATTTGGCATGAAGAGCCCAGTTTTGCTACTGTAGGATGTGATTTTAAGATGATTACTGAACAAATTTCATGTCATGTGGTTTGTATGAGCCATTTGATCTCGGGATCAAGGAAACAAGACAACCAAATAGGAGAAAGAGGAAGCTGCAATATACAGGATTTCTACGTACTGATTTTGGGGATCCAAACAGTACAAAGATATGAGACTAAAGAAATATACTTCATGGACTTTGTAAAGGTACATGCTAACAAAATTCAAAAGGAATATTTTATTCTCCGGATCAAACTATATTTTGAAGGTCGATATTGGCCTAATATTAGAGCAACTGTATTTACAATGAATAACGTAGGTGGTGAAAGAACAACAGCAATTTGTATTATTGTGGATGCGAAATCCGGTGTTCACATATGTAATCTACTAAATAGCATCCCATAAATATTAAATAATCTATGCAGAAAATGTGTATGGTTTGCAGGAATCAAAACAAGTGGCTATGCTTTGTATGTGAAACCGACGGTCTTAAAGTGCAAAGTGGAGAAACTAAGTAACAAAACAGCAAGGAGAAATTTCCTTGAGGGTTTGACCAATATCAAGAGCAATTTTGCAACGACTAGATGGGTCTGCCATACCCATTTATATGAATATGTAACAATTTCACAATGTAACTATCTGTATTACAATGTTTTTTTTATGTATGGTGTGAGGGACCTTCTAAAAACACGAAGTGGAATAAAAGAATAAAAGACAATAGTGTTTTGATGAGTCTAGTTGAACGAGAAAATGTAGTTTGGAAGAGTAAACCAACAGTTGTATGGGTAAAGATCAAAGTTTGTTCACAAAGTTGCAATAATACGAGACAGTTGAGAGGTTCAACAAAGACTAAGAAATTCTCAAACATAACATCAAACACCCCAGCGGGTAGAAAAATATTAATTAAAGAAACCATGGTTGGAATAACGGGGCGTGACTCTCCCCCTATAAATATCATTAAAAAATGAAGATTGCTTTCTGGAACTGTAGAGGTATGAAGAAAATTTTTTTTTGGACTAATATGAATATAACTTGTAAGAATGAACAGATTCAAATGATCATGCTGGTGGAAACAAAAACAAAGGACAAACCTGAAGAAAGAGCTTGGAAGAGCGCCGGATTTGACAGAATTTTTTTCATTCCGGCAACGGGTTTTGCGGGAGGGCTTTGCCTTCTTTGGAAAGAATACCAAATTAAGGGCGAAAGAATAGAAATTTGTAAATCATCGGATAGATATTTACTAGTAAAACACACAAATCAAAATACTAATTTCCAATCCATGTTAGTGTTTATTTATTCACCCCCGAATGAACAAATAAAAAACTTATTCTGGTCGCAACTCAATGATGAACTAAACAATATTAACTTTCCAATGGTAATTATCGGAGACTACAATGAGCTACTGCTACCGTCTGATAAAAAGGGAGGTGCATGTCTTGCTAATAATAAGTTTGATAGATTAACTCAATTTTCTAACCAACATAACCTCCATGACTTCCCAACAAAAGGAAATAACTATACTTGGAAAAGGAAGAAAGAAGGTGATGACAATACTTACGAAAAATTAGATAGAATTATGTCCTCAATCGAGATCATACAAGAATACCCAGGGATTCATACTAGAAACCATGCCTTTACAAATTCTGATCACTGTATAATTTCCTTCTACTTTCAAAATACTCAAGTCGTTGTCAAAAATAAACCGTTTAGATTTGAAACTATGTGGATGCAAAGACCAGACTGCGAGAATGTCATCAAACAAGCTTGGAGAACTCAATTTCCGGGGACACATATGTTTAATCTCGTAAAAAAGACAAACCTGTTAAAACACAAACTGAAACAGTGGAGCCGGGAAAAATTTGGTAATATCCATAGACAATTGCATAATGTAGATAAGGAACTAGAAGATCTCCAACAAAAAAATTTCGCAATTTTTGACCAAGCTTTAAACGATAAAATAAACAGATTAAATAGGAAAAGAGAGTGTTTAGTGGAATATCAAAATAAATTTTGGATGCAGCGAGCTAAAACAACAAATCTGCAATTAGGAGAAAAGAATACAAAATTCCACCATAGGAAAGCCACAGGCCGAAGAAACAAAAAAATCATAACGACAATAACTAAGACTAATGGTATGGTTTTAGCTAAAGAGGTTGATATCAATGACGAATTTATTAGCGATTACAAGCTTCGTTTCAAAGCATCAATAATTGATATGAATAAACTTCATAGTCAATTACAAGTAATTAAACCAGAAATAACTGAAAGAGACAATATCAATTTGGAAGCACCAGTTACCACAAGCGAAATCAAGGAAGCCCTATTCTTGATAGGAAGCGACAAATCTCCGGGACCCGATGGGATGAATGCAGGTTTTTATCAAAAATATTGGCATATTGTAGGCCCATCGGTCATTATGACAGTTAAAAGTTTTTACAGAAACGGAAAAATTCTCAGGCAGTTAAATCATACTTTCATTGCCTTACTACCGCAAAACGATAACCCAACTACAACGTCAGACTATAGACCTATAAGTCTATTATCAACAGTCTACAAAATAATCGCTAAAATTCTTGCAAAAAGACTAAGCGTGGTCCTTCCCAAGCTGATCCACCCATTACAAAGCGCTTTCGTTAAAAATAGAGCAATACATGATAATGTGCTTATTGCACATGAAATTTTTCATGGTTTTAAAGCAAAAAAGGAAAGGATGGGTATATGGCTATTAAATTAGACATGGAAAAAGAATACGATAAAGTCGAATGGAAATTCCTAAAAGCAATATTACAAAAATTCGGTTTTGGGGAGAAATTTAGAAAGTGGATTCAAGAATGTATTTCAACGAGCTCTTTTTCAATCTTGATCAATGATTCACCCACCAACATTTTTTGTCCACAACGTGGCCTCCCGCAAGGTGACCCACTTTCACCCCTGTTGTTTAACTTGTGTGCGGAGGTACTTTCTAGAAACATTCAGAAAATATCTAATGAAAATCCTAAATCGATTGGGTTTCCAATTACCAAAAAGGGAACTAGAATACCCTTCTTGGCCTTTGCTGATGACATTATCATTTTTACTAAAACAACTGCACAAGCCAGCGACAAAATTCTCTCAATCCTACATGACTATTGTGACATCTCAGGATAAATTATTAACTTTAATAAATCGGTTTTCCAGACTACTATTAACACGGACCAAGGTACCAAAAGACGCATCCAGGCTCATCTGGGAATAAATGGCACTACCAACATCGAAACATACCTTGGATGTCCTATTATTAATGGACGGGTTAATAAAGAGATTTTTAACTCCGTAATTATGAAAACCAAACAACAACTAACAAGATGGAAGACATCGACCTTGTCTCAAGAAGGAAGGATAACATTAATTAAAGCCAATCTTAATGCCAAACCAAGTTACTTAATGCAGGCATTTATGCTACCTACAAGTATTCATAATGAACTAGACAAACTTAATAGACTTTTCTTTTGGAATAAATGACCCAATTTCCACCCATTGATTAGTTGGGACAAAATATGTAAACCAAGATCACTAGGGGGAACTGGTATCAGAAAATCAGAAGATATGAATAAAGCATTACAAATGAAACTTTTGTGGAAAATAATGGCAGAATCAAAAAACATCTGGGTCAAAATTGTCAATGAAAAATACCTTAAAGGAAACTACCTCTGGAACTACCAATGTGGATCGAATGCTTCATGGCAATGGAAGAATCTAATTAAACTTAGATAAGATCTAGATAATGGACTCCGATGGAGAGTTGGTGATGGAAACACGATAAGATTCTGGAAGGATAAATGGCTTATGGAAAAACCACTCAATGACCTAGCAAATGTTACAAATTTGGATAACCCGATGGAATTTGTTTCAAAGTTTATCAGTAATAAGACTTGGAATCACCAAATGTTAGACCAACTAAACAAGATTTTGTCAAATGATATTATCGATAGAATAAAAAAATATAACCTTCCTATTAATGATTTCAAGGATAGTCTATATTGGTCTGGGAACGAAGAAGGTTGGTACTCGACTAAATCAGCTATGGAGTTAATCCAAAAACAAAAAATGGGAGTCACAACGGATAAAAGTTGGATATGGAAAATGGATATCATGCCGAAAATTAAAAACTTTATATGGAAATTAGCTTTAGACGGCCTCCCAACAAAACAGAACCTTGATAGACAAAAAATTCCTATTGTTATGCATTGTGAACTATACAACCATCACACAGAAAGCGCAAAACACCTCTTTTTTCAGTGCCCTGCTTTGGAGATGGTGATTGATGAATGTAATATTATAACCATTTTAAAAAATTGTGACATTGAAAGTAAGGGCATTACAGAGGCACTTGTTAACCTCAAAGAGAAAATTTCGACATCCGAGTTTAATCTACTGATCACCATCTGGTGGAACTTGTGGATGGCTAGGAATCAATTCATCTTCAACAAAACTAAAATCCCACAAACTTTTAAAACACAAGCTTTAAACCAATTAGAGGTGTGGTACCACGCGAATAAGAATCAAAAGAATAGTACTACATTAAGCAAAAAGGTGAGAAGAAAGAAGAAAAATTTGAAATGGGAAAGACCCGTAGAAGGGAGCAAAAAACTTAATTTTGATGCATCTCAGCGTGATACAAATCAATTCTCTTTTGGTTTTATCATCAGAGATCATTGTGCCGTTCCAATTGCAATGGGTAGCGGTACATGTAACGCAAATTCTGCTTTGGAAGCAGAAGCAATTGCGCTACGAATGGGCCTACAAAAGGCAAAAGAGAAAGGTTTTCTAATGATCGATATTGAAGGGGATAATTTGGTTCTAATCAATTTGGTTAAGCAAATTTGGAAACCTCCGTGGGAGCTTGACTTGATTATTAATGACATTTCCTATCTTATCTCAGGTTTCTCATATTCCAAGATACATCATATTTACAGGGAAGTCAATAGGGTTGCGGACAGGATTGCGATGCATGGACACTTGGCCATGCTGGACGTCAATGCAATTCCTAAAGATGTTCGTCACCTCATCCGTATGGATGCTTTAGGCCGATTGGTGTCTCGAAATTGATCCGCCTAATTGTTTACTTATGTATAAAAAAAAAAGTATATTGATAAAATAAGAATTACGAATTTTGATAAATCAACGGTCCACAAATCAATAGGTTACTACGATCCACAAATTAGTAGATCACAAGGACCCACAAGGGCACAACGACCCACAAATCATTAGGTCACAACAACCCAAAATTCATTAGGTCAAAAGGACCCAAAAATCAATAGGTCACAATGATTACATACAAATACTAATCCGATATGAATAAGTATTATATTTAATTCTGACCAAAGGTTCAAAAATGTATGAATTTTATAATCCTCAGACACTCTAGATCTATTTATACATGTTTTTAAAGTGTCATCCTTTCCTCATAATCGATGTGGGATAACAAAAATCATATTTTACAAAATAATTATGGTTTAGTTAAAAAAAGATTTATTAGCTTAATTCGTGATTTAGTAAAATATTTAATCCGAGAAAAAACGTGGGGGGCGCCACGTCAGAATTAATGTCTTTTGTTTTAGTAAAGTATATAGAATATATATGTATATTTAGTATATTGATAAAATAAGAATTATAAATTTAATAGTTCGACAGTCCACAAATTAGTATGTCACAAACGACTCACAAATTAGTAAGTCACAAACGAACCACAAATCTGTAGGTCACAACGACCCACAAATTAGTAGATCACATTGACCCCGACAAATTAGTAGATCACAAGGAACCACAAATCATTAGGTCACAACTCACAACGGCCCACAAATCATGTAACGCCCCAATTTTTGGCGCGTTTGCGATATTTTTTCCCCCGTCTTTTATCGACATTTTATTAGCTTAAATATTTTCTTTTTATTGTCAAAGGTATTTTTATGACGTAAAATATCTTTCCCTGAGTAATCTATATTTTTGATATCATATTACATTATTTTGCGGAAGATTTTGGAATTTTTCCCGATCCGAAAATCCCATTGGAATTTAAGTTTGATCGAGTTTATTTAATAATCCTTTTTTTTCTTTCTTTCTTATTTATTTATTTTTTTTTCTTTTTCTTTTCTTGCGTGCTTCTTTCTCTCTTCCCAACTTTTTGATGAAACCATTCAGCTTACACTGAACACACACAACCTTGCTCTGATTCATTCACCAGCCTCTGATTGCTACTCCATAGCCCGACCGCTCAACCCTCACTGGATCTACTTCCCTTACACTCAACCTTGCTGTTTTTCCCTCATTCTTTTTCAAAGCTAGAGTGAAGCTCTCTCCCTCATCTATTTCCTCTATTCTACCCCGACAACCCCCACCAGAAACCTGAAGGGCCGCCTCGCCATGCTGCCTCGGACCTGTGGCATCACCTTCACCGAGAGGAACCACCACCAGTAGCCCGGGAGCCACCAGTCTCGCCGGCAAGAAGAGTTGTCCCTCTCCCTTCCCTGTCTCATCTCTTCTCTAGAGCCTCTGTCGATTTTCACCCCTGGAACGCTCACCACCACCGCGCCTGGGAGAGTGTTGTCGTCGATGCCGGACAAAGCTTGCAGCAGCCACCAACGCCCTCGCCGTTGGCTATCGGAGGGAACGAGCCTTGCCTCGCCCTTTTCTATCCTCGATGTGCTGCTTCATTTCCCCGGATCTGGACGGGAGCACCGCCGCTGCTACCGGCGAGCCCTTCCCTCCTTCCCCGTTGAACCTCGCTGGAGATCGGAGACCCTGCACAACCCCTCCACCGCCGCCGATAGAGCCTCCCAGGACGGCCGTCTTGCTTTTCCCTAGCCGCCGCCTCGCCACCATCCTAGCTGCAAGTCCGCTTCGTCCTTCGATCCGCCAAGAGCGACGCCGGAGGAGAGTCCCGATCACCCGGACCGCCCGCATCTCCGCCTCCTTCGCCTGCCGGAGCCAGAGCAGCCGCCTCTCCCTGTTAAATGTCTTCCCGCTGCTTTGAAAGAGGTTGAAGAAACCCTATATGTTTATTCAAATCGGGCCCCTTCTTTTGTGATAATTACAGATCTGACCCAGTTTTTATTGAAATGGAAGTTTTACCCAGATTTTTCAAGATATCACTATTTTATCTTGGGCTGAATTAATTACAGTTTTGACCCAGAAATATCAATTGCAGAATTAACCCATATTTATGAAATTGTATGAATTGGCCCGGAAAATGTGTTAGCGGTTTTTAACCTTGGATTTTAATTGCAGGGATATTCTTATAATTATTTATACTACATATTACACCCTTGTTGGATTATTTTCCGGATATGACCCAAAGATTTATTTACGGTTTTTAACTAGAGTTTTAGAAGTGGGATTTTCTTTAGATTATATATGTTCATTTTCCGTTCAAATTTAGCTTATAAGCTAAATTTGTTTAGTTGGTGCTAGGTTCGGAAGCGCCCCGATAAAGGCCTAACGAGTCCAAGTCGACATCCGTTGAACGACTTCCGTCTTTTGACATCGCGTAAGTATTCTTTCCCCTCGATTTAGTAATGTTTAGTATTAGTACCATGCTAGGTTGGATCTAGCATAACTTAGAGTGAATACCAAGTAGTGGTTTGGACCTTAGGTGAGTTTTGATGGATTGATGTTGATTGTAATATATTTGTGAGGTTGTTATAAGGCTTTAAGTTATATGGTTGATCTTGTGACCGTTTTGAGGCTCGAGGTGGGGTTGTATGATCTTGTGGAATTTTGGAGTTTAGGTTTGACTTATCCTAGTTGCGTTGTGAGTTATGATCTTGCAAGATCCGAGGGTTTAGAAGTCTTAGGACTTCTAGCTTGTGTTGAGTGTGATGTGAGCATGAGAGATTCTACGATGTGGTCCTAGAATGTGAGTCAAATGATCTCGCATAGATCATTTGTGTAGAAGTCTTAGACTTCTTGAGTTGAGTGAGTTGTTGATATAGTTATCTTCTTGTGAGCAGGTTGTAGACTCCTTCCCAAGGGAAGCGAGAGTGTTGTGAGTTGAGTGTGGCGATAAGGTAAGTCTCCGGACTTACTTAGCTCGTATTCTACGTATTAGCATTGATGTGTGTTTGGTGGTGTGTGTTTATTCTTTATTGTTTATAACAATAAACCGGTAATAGGACTACCGACCTTATATTATTTTGGCCCAAGTGTATGATAACGGGCGGTGACATCATCTGCCTAGCTCTTGCGAGAGTCTAGGAGGTTCTTGGCGACTAGCCCGTGCTGGTTAGACGGTCGGAGGCATCCGCACCGTTCCATGCCGGTAAGTAGGGACCGAGGCGGGACCACGGTGGTCTCGTGTCACAAAACTAAGTTGAATTAGAACGGGATATGACTTAATAATAAAAAGATAATAAACCGGAATTGTGTGCTTTGAGAATGTTGTGTGTTTATGATGATTTCCTTGTGTTTGTGCCTTTCCCATTGATTCTAATGCTTCGAATATGAGCTAACGGTTTTATACCGACTGTTGTAGATTGCATTGCAGGTTAGGATTGCGGCCGAGAGATCCGGAAGAGTGGGCAGCCGGGGTTCCGTACATTTTAGGATTGGGTTTTGGGTGGAGTCGAGTTTGAGTATTGTAATTATTGTATGTTTTATGGCGTTAGCCTTTGGGGTTGTATTTTCGGCTGAAGTCCTTTGTTGTATTCTTTCGGGTTTTTCTTTTCATTGCATAAAAATGTATTTCGATTTTGGCCTTTATTTGTGCCTTGTTGCAAGATCCGGTGAAATTGTTGTCAAGCTAAGGGTCGGGACCCATTGTGAGGTCCCAACCCGTAGCGCCCCGAGTCCCGCGGATTCGGGGTGTTACAAATCAGTAGGTCAAACGACCTACAAACTAGTAGGTCACAAAGGATCCACAAATTAATAGGTTACAAACGACCACAAAATCAATAGGTCACAACGACCTACAAAATTAATAGGTTACAAAGACCCACAAATCATTAGGTCACAAGGATCTACGAATCATTAGGTCACAAGGACCCAAGCAGAAGTATGTCACAACGACCCACAAAGTATTAGATCAAAACGTCCCACAAATCATTAGGTCAAAACGATCAACGAATCTCACAACAATCCACATACAAATACTAATCCGGTATGAATAAGTATTATACTTGATTCTGACCAAAAGGTTAAAAAATGTATCCTTTGTATAATCTTCAAACCTTATGGGTCTATTTATACATGTTGTCTGACTGTCATCGTCTCCGATAATCGATGTGGGATAACAAAATTCATATTTTACAAAATAATTACGGTTTAGTAAAAAAGGATTTATTAACTTAATTTGTGATCTAGTAAAAATTTTAATCCGGGAAAAAACGTGGGTTGCCACGTCAGAATTAGTCTTTTGTTTTAGTAAAGTATATAAATTTATATTTAGTATATTGATAAAATAAGAATTTTGAATTTAATAGTTCAACGGTCCATAAATCAGTAGGTCACAAGGTCCTACAAATCAGTAGGTCACAACGACCCACAAATCAATTGGTCACAAGGACCCATAAATCAGTAGGTCACAAGAACCTACAAATCAGTAGGTCACAACGACCCACAAATCAGTAGGTCACAACGACCCACAAATTCATAGGTCACAACGACCCACAAATTAGTAAGTCACAACGACCCACAAATTATTAGATCAAATCGACCCACAAATCATTAGGTAAAAACGACATACGAATCAGTAGGTTACAACGACTCAAAAATCAGCAGGTCAAAACGACCTAAAAATTAGTATTTCAAAACGACCCAAAAATCATTAGATCAAAACGACCCACAAATCATTAGGTTAAAATGACCTACGAATTAGTAGGTCACAATAATCCATATATAAATACTAATCCGGTATGAATAAGTATTATACTTGATTCTGACCAAAAGGTCTAGAAATGTATTATTTGTATAATCTTCAAACCTTGTAGGTCTATTTATACATGTTGTTAAAGTGTCATTCTTCTCTGATAACCGATGTGGGATAACAAATTCATATTATATAAAATAATTAAGGTTTACTAAAAAAAATTATTGGCTTAATTCGTGATTTAGTAAAAGATTTAATCCGATAAAAACGTGGAGCGTCACGTCAACATTAGTGTCTTCTGTTTTAGTAAAGTATATAGATAGGAATGAAGTTAAGCTTACGAGTATGAGATAGGCTTATGAACAATATCTTTTAATTTTAAATATTTGGAAAAAAATAAAAGAAGAGGAAATGTTATTGTAATCGGAATTAGTTAGTAGAATCCAAATAAAATACTTTAAATTGGAACTAATTAAAAAAAATTTATGCTAATTATGGTTTGGAAAAAAAAGATTTATTAGCTTAATTCATTATTTAGTAAAAAATTTAATCCGAGAAAAACATGGGGCGCCACGTCAGAATTCGTGTCTTTTGTTTTAGTAAAGTATATAGATGTATATTTAATATATTGATAAAATTAGAATTACGAATTTAATAGTTTAACGGTCCACAAATCAGTAGGTCACAAACGACCCACAAATCAGTAGGTCACAACGACCCACGAATCAATAGTTCACAACGACCCACAAATCAGTTGGTCACAACGACCCATAATTCAGTTGGTCACAACGACCCACAATTCAGTTGGTCACAACGACCGACAAATTCATAAGTCACAACAACCCACAAATCAGTGGGTCATAATGACCCACAAATTATTAGGTCACAACGACCCACAAATCAGTGGGTCACAATAACCCACAAATTATTAGGTCACAACAACCCACAAATCAGTAGGTCACAACGACCAAAAAATCAGTAGGTCACAACGACCCAAAAATCCGGACCCAAAAATCCGTAGGTCAAAACGACCCAAAAATATTATACTCGATTTTGATCAAAAGGTCCAAAAATGTATGATTTGTATAACTTTTAAACTTTCTAGGTCTACTTATACATGTTGTGAAAGTTTCATCCTTCTCTGATAACCGATGTGGAATAACAAAATTCATATTTTACAAAATAATTAAGGTTTAGTAAAAAATATTATTGGCTTAATTCGAGATTTAGTATAAGATTTAATCCGATAAAAATGTGGAGCCTGAATTTCTTTTAAACAAATCTTTTAAAAAACATAAAAGAAGCCTGAATTTTTTAAAAATATTTTTAATTATTGGTGCCTGAAAATCGAAAAAGTGTTTAGGAGTTTGTTTTATAAAATTTATATATACTTTAATAAAAAAAGATTTATTGGCTTAATTTGTTATTTAAAAAAAGATTTAATTTGAGAAAAATTTTGGGGGTGCCACGTCAGCATTATTGACGTCTGTTTTACCCACAAATCAGTAGGTCACAACGACCCACAGATTATTAGGTCACAACAACCCACATATTATTAGGTCACAACCACCCAAAAATCAGTAGGTCACAACGACCCAAAAATCCGTAGGTCAAATCGACCCAAAAATATTATACTTGATTCTGACCAAAAGGTACATAAATGTATGATTTGTATAATCTTCAAACTTTCTAGATCTATTTATACATGTTGTGAAAGTTTCATCCCTGATAACCGATGTGGGATAACAAAATTCATATTTTACAAAATAATTAAGGTTTAGTAAAAAAAAATTATTCACTTAATTCGAGATTTAATATAAGATTTAATCCGATAAAAATGTGGAGCCTGAATTTCTTTTTTACAAAATAATCAAAAATTCTGACCATCTTTTAAACAAATCTTTTAAAAACATAAAAGAAGCTTGAATTTTTTTAAAATATTTTTAATTATTTGTCCTTGAAAATCGGAAAAATGTTTGGCCGTTTGTTTTATAAAAAATATATATACTTTGATAATTTGTTTTACCAACAAATCAGTAGGTCACAACGACCCACAGATTATTAGGTTACAACAACCCACAGATCAGTAGGTCAAAACGACCCAAAAATCCGTAGGTCACAACGACCCACAAATCAGTAGGTCAAAACGACCCAAAAATATTATACTCGATTCTAACCAAAAGATCCAAAAATGTATGATTTGTATAATCTTCAAACCTTCTAGGTTTATTTATACATGTTGTGAAAGTTTATCCTTTTATGATAACCGATGTGGGATAACAAAATTCATATTTTACAAAATAATTAAGGTTTAGTAATAAAATATTATTGGCTTAATTCGAGATTTAGTATAAGATTTAATCCGATAAAAATGTGGAGCCTGAATATCTTTTTTACAAAATAATCAAAGATTTAGGCTATCTTTTAAACAAATCTTTTAAAAACATAAAAGATGCCTGAATTTTTTTAAAATATTTTTAATTATTTGTGCTTGAAAATCGGAAAAGTGTTTAGGAGTTTGTTTTATAAAATTTATATATACTTTAATAAAAAAAAGATTTATTGGTTTAATTTGTTATTTAAAAAAAGATTTAATTCGAGAAAAAATTTGGAGGCGCCACGTCAGTATTATTGACGTCTGTTTTAGTAGAGTATATAGATAATGTTTACATAAAAAATAATAAGATATACGTAAGGTTTACTATACCGTAATTAACTTTTAGAATTACAAAATTATAAATAAATTGGGTGTCAAAATCTTCTTCTAACTCTCTTTGGTTTTTATCACAGCTTTCAATAGTCTTCGAGCATTAATCTCATCGCTACTGAAAATTAAATACGATTTTTTCAAATATTACATTTAAATTATTAAAAATACAAAAAATCTTATATATCCGAAATAGTATAACCCTAATAACAGAAAAATGAGTAAAACTAATTACAATAAAATTTACCAATAACATGTAAATGAATTGATTAGACAATAAAATTTAATCGGTAGAAAGAGAAGCTGTAAGACAACATTATATACTGCATAGTGTAAGATCAACTTGAATTGGCTTGCTCTTACTATTCAATCCATCTAGGTTGAATTCCTTCATTGTTTCTAAGTTATAACTCTACATTCAAAATATAATCAAAATACAATATCACATGCGATGAACAATAGTTGAGACAAAGCAACGTACAATAGTCGAAATGGTTGCACAAAGAAGCGAAAACATAGAGACGGGAGAGTTAGCAAACAATACCTTAGCAAGTAAGCATTGTGATTATATGTGAGGAGATAAAAAAACGAACAAAATAAGAGGTCCTTATGAGCTATAAATGATAGAAGCCCAAATCTTAGCTTCCTGATATGCGTACAAATCAAAACGAAAAGAGCTATTAATGTATAGCAATGCAGGGTCCTTAATTGGAAAAACAAACATCGAATTGCAAGCAACTACAAAATCTTAAATAGTGTGTTGAAATCGGTGATTCAGACTGCAAATTCAGAGAATAGGATCTTCATCGTCTTCATTCGCGGGAATGAGGAAAATAGTGAAAACGATGTGGTAGAAGTAAGTATAATTAAAGGGAGAATGTTTTCGAGTTCCATCCTTAAACTCATTAGTAATAGGAGGAAGAGTTCAAAAAGACTTACAGAAAAACTCTCTCTATGAATTCTTCCACGACCAACGATAATCTACCGGCGGCGATCATTATTCCCCCTCCCCCTGGGACTGTAGTCCCCGAACAAATCACTCCTACGCCGCCAAGACTAATCATTGGTTCTTCAAGTCTGGGAACTAATCCAACAACAAACTCCATATCCCAAAACCCCAAACCACTAGACATTTCCACAGTAAGACCATCATGGAAGGAAGTAGCAGTAGGAAGTGGAGGGATGGGGCAACAGAAGACAGTGCTTGATACCAATTTTACGGAAGAAAAAATAAAGGTCTCTTTCCCAGATGGTGAAGACGGAGACCCAGTGGTAACCTTGGATAAAGATATATCGAATGCGCTGGCTCTTGTATGGAGGAAGTCTCTAGTCATCAAAACTGTGGGGTTTTCAATCGTTTTTCCAGTGATAGAAAGGAAGCTAAGGCTGCTATGGAAGTTTGAAAATAGAATGCAGATTATTGATCTGTCAAATGGGTTTTTCATGGTGAGGTTTGACAATGAGGCGGAGATGATGAGTGTCATAACATGGGGACCTTGGTCTATTTTTGGTCGATGCATTGTGATGAAACGATGGACTCCACACTTCAGAACATCATGCGATATTACTTCAGCCCCGGTGTGGGTTAGGCTTATTGATGTCCCAGTTCAATTCTATGAAGAGCATGTACTATGGAGCATGACAATAGGGATCGGGAAGCCAATAGTCATAGACCCGAAGACTTTGTTCACCAATAGAGGCAAATTTTCTAGGGTCTGTATAGAAATCGATTTGAGTAAGCCCCTTAAGAGAGCAATAATAATACAAGGAATAAGATGCCCTATAGAATATGAAGGGCTTGAGTCCATATGTTTCAAGTGCGGGAGATATGGCCACCTTGCTCCAAACTGTTTGTTTGCAAAAAAATATCAAACAAGAAGCTAAGGAGGATGCTAGTTTGGGCAAGAAGGTATGCATAGACCCAAATGCAGAGAAAGGGACTCATGTTGAAAGTAAGGAGTTGACACGAACAACAGCCTTGCCGAAGAGGGCTATGGTCCATGGTTGCTTGCTTCTCACCGGAGGGGACGACAGAGTCAGAAAGGAAAAGATCGACTTACCATAAACTCCAAGGATCATGGCAACAATGGAAGGAAACTGTACTCATAAATGCAAGGAAATAATATTGCTAAAGAAGGGAGAGATATAAAAGGCGTGAATTCTTCTAAACAAGGTACGTGTGATAATCAGTTTGAAATCCCGGCGAGTGATGAAGATGATATGAATCAAAGGACAAGATCAGTGACACATCACCCAGTGAAAATAGTACAAATTACAAGGGTAAATAAGATTAGTGAAGCGGTTTACCTAGTTGAATTTGTTAGCTCAACTGATCAGAAAGGGAAGACTAAAAGAAAGGGTAAAGCCCAAAGTGAAAGTAATGATGAGAAGAGCAAAAAAAGAAGCTAAATCTAAAAGGAAGAAAAATTGGAATAGAGCACATGCACGTAAAGCTACTTACGCAAGGAAGCAGACAGTAGCCCTGGAGGCAACAAAAACACCCCTTGAAAAGACAACTACACTAAAGAGACAACAACCTGATCCAAGTGAAACATGCAATGTATACGAGACAACCCATTCACCGGAAGGAGGGATGATAGACGCTCAAACTGAACCTATAGGTGAGGCCACTGAGAATACCAACAATCCAGTTGAAACCCAGAGCTTAAATGGAGTGAGTACAAGAACTGAGGAAGCAAACGAGATATGCCCAAAAGGATAAAGGTGGAGCAGTTGGGACATACAATTGCCATGCAGGAAGGAACATGGAAGGAGGGATAACCTAGCTTCACACTGTCACTCTTAGTCCTCAGGTTTTTAATGAATATGATCATGTGGAATGTTTTGGAGCCCACAAGAGTGGGTTTCAACGTGCGGTAAAATACATCTGCAAGAATCACAAAGTTGACATTCTTGTGCTTACGGAACCATGTATCTCGGGCGATAAAGCTCAACGAGTGTGAGATAGATTCAACTTCACGAACAACACAAGAGTGGAGCTCAAGGTTTTGAAGGAGGCATATGGATCTTCTGGAATTATTCTGATACTAAAGTGACAGTTATAGAGCAGAATAAATCCTTTATACATGCTCAACTCCAAAGGGGACCTACACTCTTTCACGTCATGGCGGTTTACGCCCCCCCCCCCCCCAAGTGCACAAAGACGTAAATTGTTATGGGAGGAGATAGACAACCGCCTGGACCACATTAATGGACCGCTTATCATAGAGGGGGATTTCAACTGCACTCTATATTCGAATGAGAGCAGTGGAGGAGCGAAACATCCACACTAGGACTCAGGGACATTTGGGAGCTTCATCGACAAACATGGCCTGATTGACCTGGGGTACACCGGTTCAGATTTTACCTGGGACAACAGGCGAGATCCTCCTCACCGTATCTGTAGAAGACTGGACATCTAGCACGATACTCCTCTGATCATGCACCGTTACTGTTGCGGCTCAATCCGAACATAGCGTCCGACACCAAAAGAAGACCATTCAAGATGGAGGCTGCATGGATGACCCATGAGGACTTTATACCAATGGTTAAAGAGTGCTGGAGACCAAGACTAGAGGTAAGTACTTCTTTGCATAATCTGAAACTTAAACTTCTAACTTGGAATAGACTTGTGTTTGGAGATATAAATCGCATGAAGGATGAACTCATGAAGAAACTGAATACCATCCAGAGTAACCCTAACTACCCCACTTCGCCTACGTTATTGGGTGAGGAAGCTAACACTAGAACGCAGCTGGACACAACGCTACAACAAGAGGAGATGATGTGGTTCCAAAAGTCAAGAGAATTTTGGTTATGGTTTGGAGACAGAAACACGAGATTCTTCCATACCTCGACTATCATACGAAAACAACGGAACCGGGTGGAAGGTTTGTTTGTTGCACCCGATAAATGGGAGGAGGATCCCAAAACCCTGGAACTGTTCGCTGTAAATTATTTCTGACAACTCTATAGTCTCGAGGATATACGTCCGTTGGAGAGTTGCGTGTTGGATACCTACTCCTTCCCGAAGGTTGGACACAATGATTGGAACAAGCTAAACACCCCTATTACGCATGATGAAGTATGAAAGGCAGTAAAGAGTATGGGTGCTTACAAGAGCCTGGGTGTAGACGGCTTCCAGCCCATCTTTTATAAAAAGTGTTGGCAGTGGTGGGGGCAACAGTGATAGAAGAAGCTAGATACTCTTTTGAGACATCAAGGATATCAAATCGAAAAAATGAGACTATCATTAGTTTGATCGTGAAAGTGGGCAAACCGGAGATGATCAGCTCACAGTTTAGACCCATCGATTTGTGTAATGTTAACTATAAAATTATCTCAAAAGTGCAGTGTAACGCATGAAAGATGTTCTCCAACACTGATAGGTCCAACCCAGGGGAGCTTTATACCAGGAAGGCAAATACAAAAATATTATAGTTCTTATGCATGAAGTTGTCCACTCCATGAGAAGGAAGAAAATTGGAAAGCGATGAATGATCCTGAAGCTTGATTTAGAAAAAGCATATGATAGGTTGAGATGGGACTTTGTTGATGAGACCCTCCAGGTAGCCGGTTTTCCAAACAACTAGATAGCTCTTATCAGGAAATGCATCAGGACTACGAGTATGAAACTCCTATGGAATGGAGAACTCACGAAGAAATTTATGCCGAAAAGAGGGTTGAGGCAACGTGACCGCTCTCACCATATCTCTTCGTCCTATGCATTGAAAGACTTAGTCACATGATTTTGGAAGCAGTTAATGATAGCATGAATTATAGTCTATATTTTGGGGTTTGTTTTGACGTTTTATCTTTCATAATCTGCATGTTTGTATGTACATTATGTAATTATATTACCATTTCATCTACCTTTGCGAGAATCGAGGTCTACACCTAGTTTTGTTGTAATCGTAGGTAAAATGGCACGTTTTGCATCAAAAAAGAGCAAAAGGAGCTATGGAGTCATTTGAACTACATTGAGGAACATAAGGAATCATCCAGGAAGCATAACCATGGATTTGAGATTCACTTTGGACCAGTTTTGAGAGATTTCACATTCAGTTATGACTCACCTCGGTTGACCACAGATTCACCTCGACCGAGGTGATCCAGAGAAGCCGACTCGACCGAGGCAAATACCTAGGACGCGGCGAGAATATTTTATTCTTGGCTGAGATCTTTTATCTTTGGGAAGTGATCTTATATTTTTGGGCTTGGCTCCTGGAAGGAAGAAGATATATTGGATCTTATATTTTACCTATTTTTATGGGAAGAGATCTTTCTAAGATATCTTATCTTTGGAGGGTTATTTTCCTATAAAAAGGGTTGGATTTCCACAAATCCAACATCTCGCATACAGCCCACTTACACCGAAAGTCACGCAGCAGCCATACTCCAGTTGGGAGATTTGAAGAACCTTTTTGAAGGTTGAAGGAAGATTGAAGATTGTAGCTTTTATAGCTTTTGGAAGGTTTTCTTGTAAGATTACCTTAGATTCTCTTCCTTGTTGTCTTGCTTGTTGGATTTTATATCCAAGGAACGCTTTGTTGTGATATTTGATTCAGTTATTGAAGTGTTTTTATTAAATTCTTCTTGTTTAAATATTCACCTTCTTCCCATATATTTGACTCATACTTTCATGATGATGAGTGGCTAATTTCCTTGTGTGATTCTAGGGTGATTGGCTGAAGGTTGTGAGAAAAACAATGATAGAATAATCTTAGATTCCAGTAGGACCCTGAAAGTTCGAGTCTTTAACCTTAACCCTAAGCATCTCGTTCAGTCGATGAACATCTCGGCCGGGGTGGAACTTGGCTGACCGAGGTGACTTATCTGATCCGAAACTGAGAGTTAAGTGTTAGAGTTTGCCAAATCCTATCCTTATTACACCTTTCCTGGTTCAATGCAAGCCTAGGATGAGACTTACCCGGTAATTCCTTAGTTTGTGTACCGACGATCATAAGTGTAGGTAATAAAGATTTATCCTTTATTGGGGTTTGAGTGTGCTTCCATCCCATCTTTGTGAGTTAGCCTGAGACTTACCCGGTAAAGGTTGATTCTATTCCCTTAGGTGGTGTGTTAGTTTGGAGGATATAGTTCTTTATCTTGATTCCTTAAGACTTACCCGGTAATAGGAGTTGCGGTTTAGGATTAGTGAGTAGTGAGACTTACCCGGTGATCTATTCCACTTTAGTAACACCTTCCCCATGCAAAAACCTCAGCTTTGTCCGCTTATCTTTAGATCTTGAGTTGGAACCACAACTAGATGCTTTAATCCATAGAATTGCATGTTTGCTTTATTGACTTCTTATTCATCTTTGATTGTGTTAATTGCTTTTGTGGTTAGTAGTTGCATAAGCATACCGTAACTGGACTTTGTTTCATTGAGTCCCTGTGATCGACCCCTGGAATTCCTTGCTTTTACTACGATTGACCCGTACACTGCGGGTTCGCATCCTTGTTTTAAGCTTAAGTCTAGGGTTATAAATTTAAAGCTTGCACACACCGTTTGGAGCGAACAAGTTTTTGGCGCCGTTGCCAGGGAACAAGTTTTTGGCGCCGTTGCCGAGGACTTGGTCTAGACCGAGCCGGTACGGTTTGCTCTTGGGGCACTTGCCCCCGTGTCTACTGACCACTCTACTTGAGTGACTTTTGCAGGTTCTTTCTTAGGTATATGCGAAGAACCCGCACTGGGAAGGAAATCGTTCCTTACGATCCCGAACCAGAAAAGACGTACAAGCGACGCTTAAGAGAAGCGAAAATGGCCCAACAAGACAACCGTGATCTTGAGGCCGAGTTGAAAGAGGCGCTAGAGCTGCTACGCCTCAGCAGGGAAGAACTAAGGCGAGAGAAGGAAGAAACTCGCACCAGGACTGAAGCAATCGAAGCAGACATGGCAGCCATACGAGTCCAGATTCTACTTCGACCGAGGGAAGACCCAGCCCCAAATCCTCGACCGATGCAGGATCCAGTTGCTGACCCTCGACCGAGGCAGGTTCCAGTACCTGACGCCCCGGCCGATGCACTTCCACCTCGAATGCCAGTCCGAAACGTTCTTCTTGCAGGAATCCCACAAACCCTAGGTCAAAGGATAGACCCCAATCAACAACTGAGGCGTCCAGGAGTTAACCTAGGAGATCCAGCGGACCATGACTATGAACTTCGACCGCAAGTTCTATCCATGATTCGCCAATGCCAATTCGGAGGGATGGAGAAGGAATCACCACATCAACATCTTCAAAACTATGAGATCTTGATGGAAACCTTGAGACCTCCGAGGATTGAAAATAACAACTACAAGCTAAGACCTTTTTACTTTTCTTTAAAAGATAGAGCTCTTACTTGGTATCAATCTCTTCCTCCAGGAAAAATCAGCACATGGGAGGAGATGACTACGGAATTCTTGACGAAATTCTTTCCCCCCTCTAAAACCGCTGAAATGAGAGGAAAGATCAACGCTTTCATTATGAAGGACAAGGAGAGTTTGTCCAAGTCATGGGAGCGGTTCAAGGACATTCTTTTGGATTGCCCACATCATGGGATTCCAAAGTTAGAGTTATTGGAGATATACTTCAAAGGACTGGATGGAAGCACCCAGTTCAATCTCTAGCTACTCTCCGCCGGTACCTTCATGACATGGCGATTGACGAGGCTTGGGACTTCATCGAGAAGCAAGCCTTGCATATGGAGAAGTACACCCACCAAGGAGCTGAAGGTGGAGTTAAAAGAGTTAACTTCCAAGAAACTCAGCCCAACAACAATCAACTCACGTCTTTGAAGAATGACGTGAAGCAATTGAAGGAACTCTTGGTTGCACAAACCAAGAAGGAAGAGCAAGGGCAAAGGAACAACAACAACGGATACCGTAACAACAACAACGGTTCCCGTAACAACAATTACAACAACAACAACAATAGAGGATCCAATAGCAATAATTGGAGGGCGAACAACCAAAATAACGGTAACAGCCATTCAAACTCCAACTCTAACGATTCCTCTAACCCTTTCCTCTCTTCCCCTTCTTCTTCTTCTTCTACTCCATTGAAAAGCCAGGGGCAAGGATCAAGTTCGTCTCAGCCGGAAAAGAAAGACGCAGTTCTGGAGGCTATCTTGATCAAGCTTAACGCTATGGAGACTTCTATGACTTCATTTTCGAAGGCCCAAAAAACCTTTGAACAACAACTTGCAAGTAGGGCGAATGAAGCGCCAAGAGATCCAGGGAAGCTTCCAGCAAGGACGGAAAGCAACCCTAAGGGCCAAATCATGGCCATAACTACGAGGAGTGGACTGAAAACTGCAGATCCAGTGCCTCGGTCGGTGCCAGTACCGACGAAGACCACCTCGGTCCAAATGTAGTCGAACAACACTTCGACCGAGATGCCAACCGAGGTGGAGCCACAGAAAGCGGAGGGGAAAACTGAAGTTTATGTTCCACCTCCTGCATACAAACCACCACTCCCATTCCCCCAGTCAAGGGCTAGAGCATATCTAGACAAGCACTTTGGTAAGTTCCTTGACTTGATGAATAAACTGCATATTAACATTCCTTTCCTTGATGCTATTCTAGGAATGCCCGCCTATGGGAAGTTCTTGAAGGAGATCCTATCAAGGAAAAGGAAGCTGGAGGACTTTGGTGAGGTTAGGATGACATCTAAATTCTCGGAGCTCATACAAATCATGAAGGAGAAGATGCCACCTAAATTGAGAGATCCCGGCTCATTTTGCATTCCCATTCAAGTTGGGAATGTCACTTGTGAAGCACTTTGTGATCTAGGAGCCAGCGTGAGCATCATCCCGCTGGAGCTATGTGTGAAGATCGGACTTGGAGAGCCCAAACTGGTCAAGATTCGAATTTATATGGCGGATCGCTCCATTACCCATCCCGTGGGCATCTTGGAGGACGTTCCGGTCAAGTTAGGTAACTTCTATCTACCTATAGATTTTGTTGTACTTGACATTCCCGCAGATTACCCTGTTCCTATTATTCTCGGGAGGCCATTTCTAGCAACTTCGGGTTGCAACGTGGATTGCAAGAACGCCAAGTTGAAATTCAACGTTGGCGGCGATGAAGTGGAGTTCGCATTGCTTGCAACCATGAAAGGGGAGCAGCTAACTGATGATATCTTCAACATCTACGATGAAGAAGAATCAAGAGAATTGGTGAGCTCTATCCTCATTAACGATCCACTCGAAAGAGTTATTAGCTTCAGTTTAATGGAGGAAGGTATAGATGCTTCTTGTGATGCAGATATACGGAGCTTAAAGGTACTGGAAGAAGATCCAAGAGCTAAAACTGAAAAGCTGACCCAGGAGACGAAGATCTCCAGTTTCGGTTTCAGTTGCAGTACCTCGACCGAGGCACTTCCTGGACTGAGCGAGGCGACTGAAGAACATCTCGATCAACGCCTCTGCGCCTCGACCGAGGTCGATGGCGAGATCATGTCAACTGGGACTACTGAGAATAATAAACTTCTTACTCCCTTCTCTGATATTCACCCTCAGTTGGTGGAACATTCTATCCACCAACTCTCTGATAATAACGGACCTTGGTATGCTGATATTGTGAACTATCTTGTTTGTCAGGAAGTACCGCCTGGATTGACGTACTCTCAAAAGAAGAGATTCTTCAAAGAAGTACGACACTACTACTGGGACGATCCGCTGCTATTCAAGCGCAGACCGGACGGGATGCTTCGAAGATGCATCCCGGAAGATGAAGTTAATAGCGTTATACGGCATTGCCATTCACTTCCTTGTGGAGGACATGCCAGCACCGATAAAACATGCGCTAAGGTATTGCGTTCCGGTTTCTTTTGGCCTACATTATTTATGGATGTACAATCTTTTGTTGTCTCTTGTGATGCATGCCAAAGAACAGGAAATTTATCGAGGAGGAACGAGATGCCACTTAACAACATCCAAGAGGTGGAAATCTTTGATGTATGGGGGATTGACTTCATGGGACCTTTCCCATCCTCCGGAGGAAACCTCTATATTCTTCTTGCGGTTGATTACGTCTCTAGATGGGTTGAAGCCATTGCTTCTCCCACTAACGACGCCAAGGTGGTTGTGAAGTTCTTAAATAGAACTATCTTCCCACGATTTGGAACTCCACGCATCATCATCAGCGATGGAGGAACGCATTTCATCAACCGGAAGTTCAAGGCACTTCTATCGAAGTATGGGGTAACCCACAAGGTATCAACTCCTTATCACCCTCAAACTAGTGGACAGGTCGAGATCTCGAATAGAGAAATTAAGGCAATTTTGGAGAAGACCGTCTCTAGGACAAAGAAAGATTGGTCCATGAAATTGGACGATGCTCTTTGGGCGTACAGGACCGCATTTAAGACTCCCATAGGTACCACCCCTTATAATTTGGTATATGGGAAGTCTTGCCATTTGCCCGTTGAATTAGAACACAAAGCATATTGGGCAATCAAATGGTTGAACTTCGACATTAAGGAGGCCGGCGAAAAGCGACTATTGGAACTCAACGAGCTGGAGGAGCTGCGTTTGAACGCTTATGAGAATGCCAAAATCTATAAAGAAAGGACGAAGAGGTGGCATGACAAGCGTATCGTCCCAAAGGAGCTTGACGAAGGAGACTTAGTTCTACTCTTCAACTCCCGCCTCCGCCTTTTTCCAGGTAAGTTAAAATCTAGATGGACCGGACCTTATGTTGTGAAACATGTTTTTCCTCATGGTGCAGTTGAGATATGGGGCGAAACTAGCGGAAGCTTCAAGGTCAACGGTCATAGACTTAAGAAATACCAACCGGAAACTCCGGTTGAGGAGGTTGCACCAATATACCTCATTTGAGATGCATTATGGTCCAGCTAGCGACCTTAAACCAAGCGCTTCTTGGGAGGCAACCCAAGGTATTGCTTTCTTTTCTCGTTTTCTAGTCTAGCTTAGATAGTTTGTTCGCTTTTGCTTTGCTTTGTTTTGTTTTTGGCGTTCTAGACAGATAACAGGAGACATCTAAGGAAGGAGCATAACTGGAAGGACAGAAGTTCGAGAATTTGAGAAGACGGAGTTCGACTGAGGCATCTCGGTTGCTATCAGAGCACCTCGACCGAGATGATTCTTGAGCAACCGAGGCGACTAGGGTTTCTGAAGAGCCACCTCGGTCCGTACCACCTCGGTCCAGTCGAGACCATCTCGACCGAGGTGATAGCAGATTCTAGAAAGGGTATAAAAAGGGAATTAATTTTCTCTCTCTTCACTTTCGACCCTCCTCGACCGCGGCGACAGTTCACCTCGCCTTCTCCGATTTCTTGCTCGTTTTCGACGATTTCTGCCTCCAAACTACGATTGAAGGATAGAGGATCGTGTTGCAAGTACAGATCTGAACAAAATCGAATCGATTCGGCCGAAACAAGGTAAAACGAACCGAAACCCTAACTTCTCCGTTTCGCTTCGATTTGGGCTTTGGTTGCCCCTGCATTTGTTGAGGAAAGGCTTAAGTACCCCATAGGAAGCAGTTGTAGTGATTTTTGGGGGAAAAGAACTGAATTTTTTGAGGAAATTAGATCTAGTTCGCCGCCTCGGTCCAGTCGAGCTGTGCCTCGGCCGAGGTGATTCTTGAGAGTTGTCAGTGACCGAGGTGACCTGACAGTGACTGAATTGAAAATGAGTTCTGACCGCTGCCTTGCCCTCAGGGATAGATCCTCACCTTCCCCTTCTTCTTCTTCTTCCCGACCTTACCGCCCGGTGATCCATGAGCGACACAGGGTGGACTATGAGCGTATTTCCAGCCGTCCAGTGATTGCACCATGCTTCCTGGACGTTTCTGCTTTTGATTGCCTCCAGGTCGACGGAGACCTTAGGAGGATGATTTCTACAGTTGGGCTGGATCAGTTTACTGAGATCCGAGCCCCAGCCTATTTGGAGCCGACCCTAGAGTTCGTTAGCTCCTTCACCTACCTTCCCACAGAGCGTTCTGTGAAGTACCGGTTGATGAACCGGAACTTCATAGTTCCACTAGAGTACTGGCGAGAGATTTTTGGCTTTCCTGAGCCCACAGTTGTTGACTTCCCTTCCCGATCTGTAGCTAGGGAGTTTTGGGGACAGATTGCCCACATTACTGAGCACGCAGACAGATGGCGCCCTGGAGATTCCAGGGAGAAGGTCATCTTCCATCTAGCCTTTAGGTTAGCCCACCGGATCTTCAGTGAGATGCTTCTGGTACGTACTGAGACGCCCCAGAAGATCCGACAGGGGGAGCTTTTCAGTTTATACTGCATAGTTACTAGGGGCATTCCGGACCTTGGCTTGATGTTGGCAGAGGATCTGCACAGGATCAAGGCCAAGGCGAAGGGAGACATCTACTGCGGAGGGCTTGTCACCCATATAGCTAGCTATCAGGACATGGATCTCAGCGCTTGTACGATGGTGGCGGCTGCCAAGCCGCTTGGATTGCAGGAGATGATCACTCGGCGGATTCTAGTTCCCCGAGGTCTGACGACGCCGTACGTAGCTATGCCGTGGGAGCTGACTGCGCCACAGGGGATCAGGTGGTCTGCCCAGTTCACTGTTTATGACCCACACTATTGGCATACCGCTTGGGCTCCACTGATGGAAGATTATAGAGAGGCAGCAGCTGCCCCAGCTGAGGAGGAGGAGGAGGCTGATGACGAGGAGACAGTTGATGAGAGAGGGTGGAGTCCCGATGGATACAGGGACAGATACTGCAGGGACGAGCGCACCACCGATTATAGATCTGGATGAGGAGGATACTGAGCCTGCACCTGCTGCATCACCTGCTAGACCTGCTAGGCGTAGGACACGCCGTCATAGAGATTCAGAGGCTCATCGTCGGATCGATGATCTGACGGATCAGATGATAGACTCTTATGCTGCCCTTACTGTGGACATGCATGAGAGATTTGCTGCCCAGCACCGACAGATTGACAGCTGGACTCATCAGATGTTAGAGGGACAGCACTATCAGCGCAGGATGATGGAGATACAGTTCCAGCAGACTATGGGTTATCCATTTGACCCATCCCAGTATCCGTATATGCCACCACCACCAACACCGGACCAGGACTATTGAGAGCTGCAGGATTTTTCTTTCTTATTTTTATGCAGTTCAGCTTATCATCCGGTGAGTACTTTTATCTTTAGACTTATTTTGACTCACTGGGACAGTGTGTCCCAAGTATGGGGTATTGGATGTATTATTTGACTTTGATGTATGACTCGATTGACCAGACATTTATATTTATGCTTCACTTCTGCATTTATATGTTTATCTGAGATTGCATGCATACTTACAGGTTATTTGATTGAGAAAAACGTCGAAACTGAAAGAAAACTGGTTTTTAAAAAAAAAATTATGCCTTGACCGAAGTGATTCTGACCAATCGAGGTGCAGCACCTCGATTGACTTAGAACATCTCGACCGAGGTGGGTTAACTGAGAGTTTTCGAAAACGATTTTTGTGCTTCTTATCTGGATATGATCTCAGTGAAGATCTTGCTTACTGACTGGTTTTAAATTCTTTATGTGTTTGAAAGGTTTTATAATATGTTTAAGTTGCTAAATGCTTTGTTTGAAATTATTGACATGTTAATACTTTGTTTTTATCCAAATTATGTTGAATTTGAAGGTTGACACCACATTATGAGTTCTCTCACTTTCTTCCTAGAAAGACCAAGGCAATTCATTCTTCTCTCTTCTTCTTCTTAATCATGCTTAGCCCCTCATATACATTTTTGCCTCCCTTTACCTATCCGGGAATTTGGAAGCAAGCGAAGTGGTGAAAGCAAGTGAAGTTAAAGTTGAGAAGTTGGCTGGAAGTGAAAGTGTTAGAAAGTAATAATAGGTTTGGGGAAGTCAATCATGAAGATGAGTAACTCGGCACCATTCACATAGTCGGGTGTTTGTGTCTTGCCAAAGTCGGATTGAGCGATATTCCTAACGGGTCATGGTATGTGCATCAAGGGTTTGATGCATCTCAAGAAATTGATGATTGCTGATTTCCTAGGCTTCGGTTTTTGTGCACCTCTGTCCATGCATCCCAAAAAGTAAAGTAAAAGAAAAAAAATGTGTGAAATAAGCAAAGCTTATGGGTGGAAGATGTTGCAAGTCAAAGTGAAGTGAAGATCATCCTTTTCCCGGATTCTAGCACCACATTACCTTACATACATCCCTACCCTACACGTTTCTTGACCTTTCTTTAGGGAAGCCCTTGAGACCTTGAGCTTGTTGATTGACTTAGTGGTTTAAACTGGATTATGCATGATTAATTTTGATAATTATGACTTATTATGCATTCTATGATTTTATGCAAAGATGAACAACTTTCTTATATTTATAAAATGTTTTGATCATATTTGGATTTTAAATTCCATGAAGTATTCTCTTAGAGTGATCTATGACTGTTGCACACCATAAAAATGTTTTGAAAGACTTTTAATTGATTTTCTTGACTATTAATCCATTCTATCTTGTCTTTTATATGCGGAACTTGCTTGGGGACAAGCAAGGGCTAAGTATGGAGTATTTTGATAGCATGAATTATAGTCTATATTTTGGGGTTTGTTTTGACGTTTTATCTTTCATAATCTGCATGTTTGTATGTACATTATGTAATTATATTACCATTTCATCTACCTTTGCGAGAATCGAGGTCTACACCTAGTTTTGTTGTAATCGTAGGTAAAATGGCACGTTTTGCATCAAAAAGGAGCAAAATGAGCTATGGAGTCATTTGAGCTACATTGAGGAACATAAGGAACCATCCAAGAAGCATAACCATGGATTTGAGATTCACTTTGGACCAGTTTTGAGAGATTTCACATTCAGTTATGACTCACCTCGGTTGACCACAGATTCACCTCGACCGAGGTGATCTAGAGAAGCCGACTCGACCGAGGCGAATACCTAGGACGCGGCGAGAATATTTTATTCTTGGCTGAGATCTTTTATCTTTGGAAAGTGATCTTATATTTTTGGGCTTGGCTCCTGGAAGGAAGAAGATATATTGGATCTTATATTTTACCTATTTTTATGGGAAGAGATCTTTCTAAGATATCTTATCTTTGGAGGGTTATTTTTCTATAAAAAGGGTTGGATTTCCACAAATCCAACATCTCGCATACAGCCCGCTTACACCGAAAGTCACGCAGCAGCCATACTCCAGTTGAGAGATTTGAAGAACCTTTTTGAAGGTTGAAGGAAGATTGAAGATTGTAGCTTTTATAGCTTTTGGAAGGTTTTCTTGTAAGATTACCTTAGATTCTCTTCCTTGTTGTCTTGCTTGTTGGATTTTATATCCAAGGAACGCTTTGTTGTGATATTTGATTCAGTTATTGAAGTGTTTTCATTAAATTCTTCTTGTTCAAATATTCACCTTCTTCCCATATATTTGATTCATACTTTCATGATGATGAGTGGCTAATTTCCTTGTGTGATTCTAGGGTGATTGGCTGAAGGTTGTGGGAAAAACAATGATAGAATAATCTTAGATTCCAGTAGGACCCTGAAAGTTCGAGTCTTTAACCTTAACCCTAAGCATCTCGTTCAGTCGATGAACATCTCGGCCGGGGTGGAACTTGGCTGACCGAGATGACTTATCTGATCCGAAACTGAGAGTTAAGTGTTAGAGTTTGCCAAATCCTATTCTTATTACACCTTTCCTGGTTCAATGCAAGCCTAGGATGAGACTTACCCGGTAATTCCTTAGTTTGTGTACCGACGATCATAAGTGTAGGTAATAAAGATTTATCCTTTATTGGGGTTTGAGTGTGCTTCCATCCCATCTTTGTGAGTTAGCCTGAGACTTACCCGGTAAAGGTTGATTCTATTCCCTTAGATGGTGTGTTAGTTTAGAGGATATAGTTCTTTATCTTGATTCCTTGAGACTTACCCGGTAATAGGAGTTGCGGTTTAGGATTAGTGAGTAGTGAGACTTACCCGGTGATCTATTCCACTTTAGTAACACCTTCCCCATGCAAAAACCTCAGCTTTGTCCGCTTATCTTTAGATCTTGAGTTGGAACCACAACTAGATGCTTTAATCCCTAGAATTGCATGTTTGCTTTATTGACTTCTTATTTATCTTTGATTGTGTTAATTGCTTTTGTGGTTAGTAGTTGCATAAGCATACCGTAACTGGACTTTGTTTCATTGAGTCCCTGTGATCGACCCCTGGAATTCCTTGCTTTTACTATGATTGACCCGTACAATGCGGGTTCGCATCCTTGTTTTAAGCTTAAGTCTAGGGTTATAAATTTAAAGCTTGCACACACCGTTTGGAGCGAACAGTTAACGAAGGGGATTGGAAACCGATTGTATTTTCACGCGGAGGTCCTCCTCTATCACACCTCTTTTTCGCTGACGACATTTCACTTTTTACATAAGCCTCTATCACTTAGATAACTAAGGTCATGAGTTGCTTGAAACGGTTTTTTGGAGCCTCGGGTCAGCGTATAAGTCTCGCAAAGTCCAATATATTTGTCTCCCCGAATACACCATCTGATTTAAAGAGAAAGGTATGTGAGATCAGCGGAATCGAAGTGACAGCAAGACTTGGAAATTACCTTGGCATGTCTCTCCCGTAGAAACAGATATCTCGCACTACCTTTGCCTCCCTTTTGGACAAAATTCAGACCAGATTAAGCGGCTGGAAGCGCAAGCACCTCAACTTTGCCGGAAGGCTAACCCTCACACAGTAGGTTCTGACGTCCATCCCAATGTATACTATGTCGTCTATTCTACTTCCTAAGTCCACATGCAATGACATCAAGAAGATGTGCAAGTCGTTTCTATGGGGTGATAAGGAGCATTCAAGGGTAATACACACCCTAGCATGGGAGGATATTTGTAAACCGAAACATAAGGGAGGCCTGGGCTTAAAAATATGTATAAATTTAATTTAGCCTTGGTGGCAAAGCTAGGTTGGAGATATATTAATGAGGATGGGAAGCTTTGGATCGAAACTCTGAGGTCGAAGTACCTTAGACTGCACAGCAGACCTCACCAGGCACCATCAGCAACGTGGAGGAGCATTTCTCAAAGCTTAAAGGTTGTGGTTGCTCCAGGCAGCAAATGAACCCTCGGGAATGCTCAGTCGATAAAATTCTGGACAGATACCTGGCTTCTTAACCACCCTCTCTCGCTTGAATGCCGTGAGAACTTAGATGATGAGCTAAGAGACGTAACAGTTATAGAGATCTGGGACAAATAAAGAGGTTGGAAATGGAATAGCATATCGCATTTTCTGGATGAAACCATCTATTTGAAGCTAGCTACTAGGAGCCTTGTGTCCGATAGCAGGTGGGGCACTGAGTCCTTGAGCATTCTGGAGTTAGAAGATGAGTACATTTGGAAACACTCAAAGGATGGAAGGTTCTTGGTGGCGTCAGCATACAAAAAGCTCATTAACCATACCTCTGTGGTGACAACCGACAAAGTCCTCTTCAAAACGGTGTGGAGCCTGAATGTGCCTGAGAGGGTTCGTCTCTTCATCTGGAAAGTGGCGAAGAGTGGTCTGCTAACAAACTTGGAGCGGCAAAGGAGACATCTCACTAGCGACAGCTGGTGCCCTTGCTGTAAGATGACAGAAGAATCCAACATTCACCTGTTTAGGGAGTGCCACGAAGCTTTATCCATGTGGAGGGATCTTCACGTAACCAGGCTCAATAAGACCTTTTGGAAGACTCAATTCAGCAGCTGGATTCGAGGTAACATTTGTTATGATATTATGTTTGATAGTTATATTCTTTGGCGTGAGGTGCAGTTAGCTTGTTGTGGTTATGGAAATGGAGGAATGCGCGTCTCTTCCAAAACGAGAGTTTCAAGGGAGACAAACACTTGTACGTGATCAACAAGACCACAAAATACATCAATGCTTGGGGCTGCTTACTGCCGAAAAAGACCAGGACGGAAAGCTATATCATGCGGATGAAATGGGAAAAACCGAGAGTTGGAGCGGTGAAAGTTAATTCAGATGGAGCTGTCAAAGACGACGGTCGTGCCACGGCGGCGGGCATTATTAGGGATCATAATGACGGATGGCAACTGGGTTATGTCATGAACATTGGGATCTGTACAGTTCCCATGGCCGAGCTATGGGGAGTGTTACAAGGTCTTTTGTTAGCTTGGAAGGGTGGTTACAAGGATGTGGAAGTTGAAAGGGATGCAGAAATTGTAACAATTCTCCTTGAAAGGGACATACCACGTTGTCACCCCCTTACTAGTCTGGTGCTTCGGTGCCAAGACTTAATCAGAAGGGACTGGACTATCCAGTTCCGTCATGTGTTTCGTGAAGCCAATAATGTCGCGGACACGCTGGCCTCTTTAGCTTTTAACTTTCCTGTTGGTTGCCATGTATTGCTTGAACCTCCCGAGGGTGTTTTATTTTGGTTAAACCATGATGTTAGGGGTCGGGCTATCCCCGTTTGAGGAATACTTAGCCCTTTTTCTGTTAATAATAAAGCGCGAGTAGATGCGCTGAAAACCACTAACTCTCCTTCCCACCATAAAAAATAATTAAAGGGAGAATGTGTGGTGAAAGATTTATTTAAAAAAAAACTTTATTTGTAAATATTAGAAGATTAGATCTTATCTACTAACCGTGAATCACTAATAGACTATGTTTACTACTTAGTTTTAAATTATTTTTTATAGGGTTAGCACTTAAAATTTATTGCTAATAATACTTGCGAAAAAAATTTATAGATCAAACTAAATCTAAGATACCGGTGTGATTTGAGTTGATAACATTTAAAGTTAAATCCAATTAGAGTAAAACATTTTGTTCGGGATTTTGGAAACAGAAAAAAACAACTACAATCTAGGTCAGCAATTTATAAACAAAAATAAGAAAATTAGGTTGATTAAGTAAACCAATAATTATATCCATCTGAACCTCCAAATATTTTTGAATGCATTTATACACTAATGAATTTAAATTACATACTAATTAATAGTAATGAAAAGTTTAGTAGATATTTACAAAAAAAAAAAAAAAAGTTGAGGTAGCGTTAGTGGTTGATCGATATGTGACATAACCGTCAACGTTTTAGTAAGTTATATAGATAAGATAAGATATAGATATGTGTTTAATAAATATAAATAAGTACATAGTATAAATTACAGTAAAAATATATTTTTAAGAAATTATTTCGAAATTTATAGGTTTATAAAATTGTTGGTTAACAAAAATTTTTTGTTTGAATTGTTGTTATTTGAAATAATTTTTATGTTAAAAATTCCAAGTACAAAATAGATGATTACGTAATTAAAGAAATGTGGGAGGGAAGAGGTTAATTTTCTAACAATTTAAAATATAAATTTTAATAACAATGATAATTTAGTAAATATTTTACAAAAAGCTGATGTGGCATCCCTCTTTGCTTGACACGTGATATTAGTGTCCTTTGTTTTAGTAAGTTATATAAATTTTACAATTGTCATTTAAAGTTTAGAAAAAAATTACGTAAGGAATGTAAAAAAAGGGTTTGAAACAACTAATAAAGTGTTAATCAATACAACTCATAACAACCTAATATAAACACACGGCTACCCGCAATTCGGAATAGGTCATTGATCGATGTCGAGCTTGGAAAGCAAAGTGTTGAACCGTAGTGGACCCACCACCTTATTCTTCAAGCAGCTAGTCAATAGACCGAACGGATCGATCTTGATGGTGTCGTTGACAAGATGGTCGCAAACGTTATGACAATCGATTTCGATGTCGTTCGTCCACTCGTGAAAACGGAGTTTGAGGTAATGTGTAATGTAGATTTGTTGTCACAATATAGGCGGGCGTATAGGATGAATGTGTAAGACCACATACAATGGTGGTATGTAAGCAATATAATAATTATAGATATGTTATAAATAGTACAATTTTGCCTTCAAAATTTTTCTGACAAATGGAAGCAAGAGATCCGTTTAAGACTTGGAGAGAGAAGATACATTTTTATTTTCCTTTTTTTTTTTGTCCAAAACAGCCTCTCTTTTTTATATCTTTTAAGTGGTGGAGCATAAAATTTTTTTTATCCATTGGATCTAGACAAGATCAAAGGTTCAAACTTTTTCATATTTGTAATAATTTCATTATTTATTTGTGTTAGTTTTTTGTTGAAATAAATATATTTTTATAATTTTTATTTTATAAATATTTTTATTTTATTTTTATCTACACATAGAGTCCAATATTGAATATATTTAGAAGAATAAAAAAAATATTTTTTTTATCTATTCTAGAGTCCAAAAACTTTTTTCTATCTATAAAATCTAATATTGGGTATCTTTAGTATAATTATTTTTTTGATTTAAAAATAACATTATAAATGATATTTATTTTATAAATACATGATAAGGATATTTTTTTATTATAAAGATTATAATTACAAACTTTACACACAAAAATCAATATATTACATGACATTATACGTAGGCTATATATTACAAGACATTTTTTCACATAAAATTTAATATATTTCAATACATTACACATAAAATTGAATATATTACAATACATAATTAAAACATCAAACTTAAAAAGACCCAAACTTTTAGAGGAATCCTAACGTACTGTGAAGCTATTCTTCACTTAGGTATTACAAAATACATAAAAATACAAATAGATTTCACATCCAAACATATCACATATTCAGTTCATGTCTTAACATTTCCACTACGTCCTTCTGATAAGGGGTTAACTCACCATCTTTTGTAAGAAATGTTGTTAGCATTTGAAGCTTTTGAGTAATAACGTAATCATTCATAATTTTATTTTTATCAGCTTGCAACTCAATGTACTTATTGTCCGCCTCGTCCCCATGATTAACCGAACTCTCGACGGCTCTTTTTCCCTTCCTTTTTCCAGCCTTTGCAGCATTCCTTCCAGAGGGACGAGTTAGATAATTTGTTTGTCCGATAAATGTCGTATTATCGGGTGTAACAACACTATTGGGAGTGGATGGGTTAGAACTTGAAGAGTAGGCTCCGGCTTCATTGACCTTGGAACGTTTTGAGCTTCCTTCACTTTTTTCAACAAGTTTCTCAACCATCGTGAACCACTTTGTTACATTTTGAAGCTCACGCCAACAATGCTCAAATCTAAAGTTCTCACCCATATCGGAAAGGTATATAGCATGTGCCATTTCGAGTACATTTGTCTCACTTTGTCCACTTGTTCTTCGATTGGATGCTTGTTTGTAACATCCAACAAATTTTGAAGTCGCTATGGATATTTTGTGCCACCTTTGTTTTATAGAGCTCGAACCCCTTTCAACCCAAGTGTCATCATCCTCCACTCTTCTGGTGTTGTAGTATTCTGTGACCCGGTCCCAAAACTTTGCGCCATGTTGATCATTACCAACAACATTGCCCATGCTGGTGTTGATCCATGCACTAACAACTAACAACTCTTCTCCTTGGTTCTATTTCATTCGTTGTATACCACTTTGACGAGCACCACTTGCACGAGGGACTTCTTGTTGACCACTCATTGGAGGGGTTAAGATAGAGTTTATTTCTTTCAGACTCTCCATTTGTTGGTATGAGCTCATTGGGGTGCTTCCATATGGACCATATTGGTTTGTTAGAATGCTTTCATATGCACCATATTGACTTGTCGGGATGCTTTCATATGAACCATATTAGTTTATTGGTACACTTCCATATGGACGATATTGGTTCGTTGGAATGTTTCCATGAGGACCAAATGGGTAGCCTGGAGTGAAAGATTGATACGACTCATTTGTTTGATCTTGAGTCAAATCTAGAAAATTAGAAAAAAAAAGTTGAGGGAATTTTGATAGTTGCGGGCTTGATTTGGTTCCATAATGGTGAAAAAGATGGGTTTTAGAGAAGGTGAGTTGGAAAGTGTGGAGAATTTGATTACAACACGCAACCTATATATAAAGGCTCCAATTGTGACGGATTTGAATTTGAATCAAATTCATTTAACCTTACTCTTCCCAATGATGGTGAATTATTAAAGTTTTGGCCTTATGTTGATTTGAATGACCACCCATCAGACAAGTGGCCTTCAATTATGACGGAATTGAATTTGATTCAATTCATTTTACCCTTACTCTTCCCAATGTTGATGAATTATTAAAGTTTTGGCCTTATAATGATTTGAAGGACCACTCATTAGACAAGTGACCTTCAATTATGACGGATTTGAATTTGAATCAAATTTATTTTATTCTTACTCTTCCCAATGTTGGTGAATTATTAAAGTTTTGGCCTTATAATGATTTAAATGACCACTCATCAGATAAGTGGTCTTCTATTATGACGGATTTGAATTTGAATCCAATTCATTTTACCCTTACTCTTCTCAATGCTGGTGAATTATTTAAGTGACCTTCCATTATAATGGATTTGAATGACCACTCAATAGGCAAGTGACTTTCTATTATGACAAATTTGAATGACCACTCAATAGGCAAGTGGCCTTCCATTATAATGATTTGAATGACCGCTCAATAGGCAAGTGGCCTTTCATTATGATGGATTTGAATTTGAATCCAATTCATTTTAACACTTGGTTCTCCCCTATTTAAACTCTATGATTGCATATCAAAAATATCATCTCACTCTTTTAAACTTACACATTCTTTCAATCTCTCAAAAACCGATCATAAATTCACATCACCCTTCATTGCCTAACAAAAATGGGTTCCAATCCCATAGAAGATTATTTTAATATTGGTGGTTTGGCAGATCCCGAGTTTGCTGCAATGGAGGATCGTTTTATTACAAGAATGCAAGCTTGATCAAGACAACGTCAATCCGAAGGTGAAAGCTCTCAATCACAACAACCACGACAACGTCGACAATACATTGATAGAGAGTGTGATAAGGGCCATGAATGCTTAGTCAAAGACTATTTTAGTGAAGTTCCACCACCGGTTCATTCTGACGAGCAATTTCGAAGGTGGTTTAGAATGTGTAGACCTTTGTTCTTATGCATTGTGAACCATTTGTCAACCACATTTGAATATTTTTATCACAGATGAGATGCAACCGGTAGGTTTGACCTATCCCCTTTACAAAAGTGCACAGCTACCATACACACTTGGCTTATGGTATAAGTGCAGATGCGGTGGATGAGTATCTTTGAATGAGCGCATCAACTACACGAGAATGTTTGACCAACTTCGTGGAAGGAATCATTTCTTCGTTTGGAGACATATATCTACGAAGACCAAACATAGAAGACATGCAACGACTTCTTCATGTTGGAGAGATACCTGGGTTCCTTGACATGATAGGTTCAAATGATTGTATGCATTGGGAGTGGAAGAATTGTCCAACTGCTTGGAAAGGTCAATTCACACGCGGTCATGGGAAACTAACAATCATCTTAGAAGTTATTGAGCCATATGATCTATGGATTTGACATGGATTCTTTGGAACACCAGGTACATACAATGACATCAATGTTCTCGATTGTTCTCCTGTGTTTGATGATGTTTTGCATGGTATATCGCCACCTGTGAATTTTACAGTCAATGAGAATTCATATACCATGAGTTATTATTTAACCGACGGTAGCTATCCATGGTGGGAAACATTTATACTATCAATAAGACTTGCACGAGGTGAGAAAGATACATTATTTGCTAAACTACAAGAGTCGTGTCGAAAGGATGTGGAAAGAGCCTTTGGAGTTCTACAAGCACGATTTGCTATTGTAAAGAACCCATCACTTACTTGGGACATTGGTTTCATTGGAAAGATTATGAGAGCTTGCATAATTCTCCATAATATGATTGTGAAAGATGAACGAGACACATACACGTTGTATTGGGATCCGTCTCAATTTGAGCAATCAAACGATATTGACAATACATACGTGTCTGGGATACCAAATTCTATGGCGGATTACATAACCAACCGTGTCCAACTTTGGAGTAGCACTACACACGAACAATTGAAGCACGATTTGGTTCAACATGTATGGGATTGGTTTGGCAATACTCATGTTGAAAATTAGTAATTTTATGTATGATTTAATATGTAGTAGTGTATTTGTATTTTCATGTTTTGCATCTTAACTTTGCGATTATTATTTTAATGTCTTTGTGTGTTTTAGTTTTTAATAAAGTGTTTATTGAAAATCTCATTTTTATTAATTGTTTATACATTTATTATTTTATTTTATTTGAAATAAAATTAATAGTATCAACATTTTAAAAATGTATATAAATATGGTGGGTAAATAAATATAGAGTTAAGAGATTGAGAGTTAATATACCATGAATGTGGAGAAAAAGTAAATTGAATTTTTAAAGCTGCGTGACGGAGAGAGGGTTTTTAAAGCTGCGTGACGGAGAGAGGGTGTTAAGAGACTTTGATAATATATTTACCATTGTAGATGATCTAATACTCCAAGGGAATGAAGTATATACTTTAGCCATCTCAACTCAGATATCGTTACCTCCATTGCTCGGTATTCCACTTCGGCTGAAGAAAGAGAGATAGTCGCCTATTTAATTCTTATTCTAGAAAATAGGATAATTACCGAGAAGAATGTAATAACCCGTGGGGGATCTCCTAGTGAGAGAACATACTGCGAAGAATTACCGAAGCGTGGTGTTTTGTTTTGCCATATTCCGTATCAATCTGGCCCACTTTTTAACCAATCGACTTGTACTTGAGCTATAAATCAATAATGAAAAATATAATATAGATTACAAATCTTTAGACCTGTTTATATCCGGGCATTATAAAATATTGAGCCCGTTTAGTCAGACCTGGGCCGGGTTAGGCCCGGCAGGCGGGTCGGGCTCGCTGGTACCCATTTTTCAATTTTTTTAAAAAAATATTATTAATTTTGATTTTTAAAAAAAAATAGAATATATTTAAGATACTATAATATTTTTATTTTTTATTATTTTTTACCGGGTTTTCGGACCGGGCTTTTCAGTCCGGACGGGCCTAAGGCCTTGTCCGGATCCGGCCCGACGAGTTTGGTAGGCCGAGGGCTTGTTCCTATGTTCATACTTGCCCGTTTTCCCGGACGGGCTGCCCGGATCTGAACAAGTCTACTAATCTTGCATATTAAAGAATTTTATCATTAAAAAAAAAATTCAGTCAGTTATCATTTTGTTGTTTTTTGTTTTAATTATAATTTCTTGTAAATGATACTAAATTTATAACCTAAATAATTAAATATAATGTAACATAACAGTAAAATTTGTTTCATAGAGTGCCAGGGCAGAGCCTTATATTCTAAACTCACACACTTTATATTCTAAGTTGGTGGCAACAAATTGCAAGGTTTATGCCGTAGATACGCTTAGACTATTTGGTTTAAGTGTATTGTTTAAACCTGCCGAGAGTGCGGCTAAATATATGAAGATTACCGATTCTCCTTGCCAAAAAAATAAAAGATATGCTAGACTCACACGCCTTGTATGTTAACCATAATTCCATTTCTATTTCGTCGTAATTTTAGCTGAGATATGTCCATGGCATGAATAAAGAGAGTACAACGACTTGGATGACGACCATGCATCCCGTCTCTGTGTTGTAAACAGAGTGCTGGGGGCATCCACAACAAGTTTCATGAACCATGTGTCTGAGAGCAAGCTATAAATTGACAAAAATCTGCAAAGTAACACCAAATTTCCCGTTTCCAATTCGAATAGAAAGCCAATGATGGAAAAAACTACAAAAAACAAGTGAGGTTCAATCCATGATACCTATCTTCACTAGGTCTAAACAAATGATTTCCTACAACAACAATAAAAATACAGACATGTAAATAACTTTGATCTGGCAATGACGGAATATAACTTTCTCAATGAGAGACGTACAAAATTCCCTAAAACAACATTCAGAGAACTACAAGGACTGAAGGACCGGCCGTTTGAGCCTAAATGTTATCAGTTACCTTAACATTCTGCTGGTGATTAACCAAACCTTTCAACCCCCAAGATTACTAGATTCAGCCTAGCACACATTGTTTACTCAACAAAATGTAACTAACACCTTCCACAATCACAAACTGATCTGCAATTTACCCGAAATGTTCAGACGTATTTACAAAGTATATACCATCATCAGTGGTAAGGCATGGAAACTAGAGTACATACACTAAACTTCAGAATTCACCCACCCTCTTCAATTAATGATGTGGTAAGAGTCGGCATCACTACAGCAGAACTAGAAATTAGAAGGGGAGGAAATGACAAAAAAGGATACACATACATCAATACCTATCAACTATAAGATTACCAACTATCCTATAAGTCAGCAGTAATTTGAGCTCACGACTGACTAATAACTTGACCTAGGGGACCTCTACAAAGAAGAAACGTCGTGATAATGGGGATGTTCTCAAATACTAGTGTACCATATAAAGTGAGTTTTAATAAATGAAGAGAGTTCTGAAGGCTTCTAAAGTAGACTACATCAGGGAAATGTTATGATACAGAGAAGTTCGTCATTACCAATTTCCACCTTGCATCTGATGTTATAGCAAAACTGATCATCTTATAGACATTTTCGGCCAGTATGCTCTCTGGATCAGAAAGGCAAAACAAAAAAGATTAGGGCAAATTCACTGTAAACACGAGAATTGCTAGATATTACAAAAGCAATGGATATCATCTCACAAACAAGAAAGAAATCGTTGTTCTCTGGTTTTCATTCATAGAGTGTCAAAAGAGCACTTAAACATCTCAGAGGTTTTCTTCCACACATACAGAAATGGCAAATGAAATACTTTTGTTACGCCAAAAGAACATGTGAACTTTAAAGTTAACTGGAAAGCAAATACCATTAGTTTCAGAAATTTGTAGTCAGGTTTTAAGTTTAGGGGCTCATTATCAGAACTTTTATGGCCCAAAGTTCTTTTCCAAGAAAAGAACATGTGCTGCACAAGACAAAGGTGGAAAAAGCATTGCCAAGATAGATTATAATTATATGTATATAATCCAATTCAATCAATGAAAACAAAATTACCTTAGATGTAGAACTAACAGTAAAATGGCCCTTGAAAGTTGAAACTCTGAACTTCTGAAAACAACAACTGATACCATACTAAGTATTCAACCAGCAACTAGACTGCAACCATCTCGCCTATTTTGGAGCTCTTATGCTGCAAACTCAACAATAAAGCAAACAATTAATTGGTGAAGATGTAATTATGTATTTTGGATAAGTTGAATAATTGTACCATGATGAACCCACCTAACTCTTTTTGTGTCTTGAATGTCATTAACATCTTCATTTCCATCATGCTTCCTCTTCTGCAATAATTCAAGGCAAAAGCACAAATAAGATCCACAAATTTGCGAATGCCAAGTACAGTGGCAAAGAGTAAAATGGTCATATCAAACAGCAACTTAACAGCCACCCTACAAATCACTAAAGCCATCTTGAGTCAGTGACAGTAAAGATTGAATAGTTCCCTAAAGACCTTAGATGGACATGGATCCATCTTACCCTCATCTTACATCTAACTTTCTCTCTCCCAAAAAATCTTGTTGGGGTAATAAACAATTGGTTCCAAATTTTTAGTTGGGGATGTCAACATTAGAAGTCTTGGTGATATTATTTGCCAATACACTTAGCAGTCAAGAATACTAAGGAATCATGTCAAATCTCCCCCTTCCCATCATATGTACCAGATATATACATTTTGCAGGATATACACCTTTTCATGATGTTTCTTCGTTTGATCAGCACTGGAATCTTGATGCCCACTTTTATCTTTCTTCTTCTCCTTGTCTTTACTTCGATCCTTATGCCGATGCTTGTGCTTCTTATGATCTTTATCCTTGTCTTTATCACGTTCCTTGTGCTTTTTGTGTTTTTTCTCCTTCTCCTTAGACTCACTCTTTGATTTTGCAGCAATGGTTGGGACACCCTTCTCACCCTACAGAAAAATGAGGTTTGAACCATTAATGAAATTCATAGAGCTAAGCATCCAAGAGGCTATATATAGAAGTGGGAAGAGATCAAGAGTGTATACTCACCGGGGGGAGCTCAACAGGAGCAGTTTCTCGTAAACGAAATGCTTCTCCAAGGACATCCAAGTCAAAAGGCAATATCCGCACATTCCTATCCCGGGAATAGGATGAATCCTGGATTAATTGATCTAACTGCATCCCCTCTCCTTTTCTAATTTCTGTGTCCCCAACAACATTGTGAAGATAATGCGTATCGGCAATAGAAACAGGTAGTGGCTTCTTGCAGAAAAACTCGTGATGAGGCAACAACTTGCAGTGACTTATCAAATCGACTGAACCGGTAAGCTCTTTGGGTCCTGTGGTAAAAACAGTATTTTAAAATAATGCAGATGCTCTAAGAGAATCTGGAATGTAAAATAAAATCACAAAAAAAAAACAAAATGCTGACAGAAAATCATATGAACCTAGCAAACCAAGCTCTGTTGGACCTGTGGTAAAAACAGTAAGTTGAACAAAAATGCAGATGCTCTAAGTGACTATCGGGGAATTTAAAAAAATCACAAAAACACCAAAATGCTGGCAGAAAATCATATTTAACCAGCAAACCAAGTAGAGAAATTATGATTCTTCATGAATGGAAGAAAATGTCTATCTAGTTAAAATCAACAAATTAAGAGCAACCAAATAAAATAAATAACCCTGAAGCGGATACAAGAGAAACACAAAGTTGATAAGATATTTATGAAATTGTGAATGGTTACTATAATAGGCCAAATATGAGTGTGGTATTGGAACAAAAAAAACACGCGAACAAAAAGATGTTGCCTAATCAGACATCATAAAAAGACTTACCTCTTCCAAACTTCTTTTCTTCAGATTCCATCTATCAGCATTAAACAGAGTGATCAGCCTTCATCCCCTGCTTTTTTTTTCTTTACACAAATAGAATACATAACATTACAAAGAAGAAGATAGATGGTAGATGAAGCACCACTCTTGGGATCTAAACAGAAATTTAAGATCATCCTACCACCACAAGTGAAGGGTGTCACAGGCAAAGAAACACAGGAGTTCCTTAGATCTTTGTCATAGACTCACAGAAATCATGCATCATAGATATAATGCTCCAAATGCTAAACTATCCACTCAAACAGAAGTATAGGTGGTCATATCATTTTTTTAGACAGCAAAAGATCCCAACTATATTGATTAAGATCAATATTTCACTTTTCTAGTTTCATGGCGATATATTGCTATTATGAAGATAGAATTAAATTCAACAACTAACTAAGGGAAGTGAACGATCAACATCCTACACAAGTCACAAGGAAACGTTTACAAACAAGTACAATCTATAATCGGACTAATAGCTCGTAGTGAAGCTTTACAGAGTTATCACTCTGATAGTCCAAATTTTTTGACTCAATTTTGTTTGCATTAAAAGGTACCAGCAAACACTCATGAAAATATTTACAAGAAGGCATATGCCTTTTTGGTTTTTCTCACAAAAGATAATATACAAGCATGAGGCATCTGTAGCTACTAGCTACTCCATAATGGAGGAAAATACAGTCAACCCCTACTTCTCCAGGGCCTAATCAGCTAATTCAAGACCTGATAAGACATCAATAGAGAAATAATTTTGAGAAGATTATTCATCTGAACGTTGGCCCTATAGAGATCCTACAATGATCTATGTCGCACAATACAGTTCTACAAACATATAAGGCATGTCCAAAACAATAAAGAGAGACAGTGAAGGGTTAAGTTATTCCCCTTTTGACCTTCAGACTGAAACATCAAAATAGATAGTTCCTTCCTTAAGGGTAAAAAGAAAATATCTTCCAGTCATTTGTTTGTTTGATAATTTACTAGGCATTTTATTCGTAATGAACAGACATCATTCATAGTGTTATACTGTTATTTCCTCGCATTCGTCTATGAATTCTCATCGCAGCAGAAATTTAGAATCCCACCTCCCCCACTAAAACACATTATAGACTCATGAAGGGCAATGACATTCATTTACCATGATAACTACATGTCATTATAAATTTATAACTAACTTAACCACCTAGTATCAATTCTCTATAATGAAGTTCGTCATATATATAGCAAAAATGAAGCTTGTGAAATACGCTTATCTACATTCTGATCTCCACCTACTTGCTCCTATAAGTGAAAAGGGGCAATATTGACAACGTCAACAATTACCCCGGAAAGCAGTATGATGTCTCTCTAGGTTCAATCACTATCGATATCAAACTACGCACAAATGGAACAACAAACCAATACAAGGCAATTTTGCAAAGCAACAACAGAAGCATCTAATCGGAAACAGGACAGAAAGACGTTCCTAATTCCTCAATTTTGTTCCATTTCAAGCCCGAATACTAACATCTCCTGTCAAAAAAAAGCCCTAATTTGGTGCGAAAACGAATTTGCTCTAAACTAGGGTTTTAGATCACGGAAAAACTAGTGCATAAAAATGAGAAACCCTAAACGGATCTGGATGTTCTACTCACCGGAAAAGGGGAGCCGGGCTCAGTGCCGGACGACTTGAAACCAAATAAACGCTTAGCACTACAAGAACCCGAACAGCATCCGGTGCTTTGACTTGTTCAATCCAGATTCAGGTAAGGTATTGAGCTTTCGGCAAATTCTCAAATCCTCTAAGCCTCGAACGGAGAATGGGAGTGAAAATCTAAGGAACGAGGAGAATAATGCGATGAAGAGCGAAGGCAAGAGAGGGAATTTGCTTTGTTGCGCTTCTGGCTTGCCGGAGGAGAGGGGGAAGAGAGAGAGCTTGAACCAAAAGCCTGAAAGCTCAAGAATCGGAAATGAGGAAGAAGGGGGCGGGGAATAATATAAGCAAAATAAGGAAACGGTGCGTATCGTTCCATTTTCTGTAGAAACGTTGCGTTTTGGTCAGTCTGCTGTTTCATGTTCAAGAACAAATCCAAAATCCGTTATTTGTAAGGTATATGGTTGGTCCAATAATAACTTATTGTTTATAAAAGTTTAATAAAAAAATTAAATGTTTTTGTTTACAAGAACTCGATACATATATTTATGAAAAATATCTAATGATTCTATTAAAATATCTCAATATCATATATCTATTTTCAGAAGAAGAAAAAAAATTCATAGTGGATAAGTGATAAAAATACACTTAACTCATTTGCATTATATAAGACCGATTTACTTGTGAGAAGAAGTTAAATTCTATTTCAACTTGAATTATCATATTATTGAACAGTTCGACGCTAGCAACTCGAGATTGCCCGTTTTAAGGATCAGCTACTCGCGATTGACTCATGAGGATCAGCAACTCATGATAGACAAATGACAAACGGTTCAGCTACTCGTGATTGACCATGGTAAGGATCAGCAACTCATGATCGAATCAGGCAATGCCACAACACAGCACAGATCCATTACTCATGAGGTTAGTGGACGGCTTGGACCTTGCACCTTACACATGTACGGGTTCAGGACGATTCAACCACGAGTAGCTACTCATGATCGAAAAGCAATTGATCGAAAAGCACCAAATAGATCAAGGGACGCAACAAGCAGAAGATTAGATTATTCATCGAAGTGACATACTATTAAGTTACTTGCAGTAAGCTCTCCAGAGCAGAATACTTGCCGCAAGAAACAACTTCAAGGGGGGTCATGCATTTTGGCTAAAAGGTCAGATTTTGCTTTTACAGCCATTTTGGACTGGGATATAGCATTGTAATCAAGTAATTAAACAGGTTCAACAATTGTGAGCAAGTCTTAACTTAAATAAAAACCACAGAGCATAGCCAATTGCCAAAATGTATATGAAATCTCTAACAGGCACAGCTTGAAAAAAATTTAAACTTTGAAAAGGAAAACAAAGGTCCAAACGAAGGTTCACTAGAACAACGCAACTCAAGCAAAGCAAAACACAACAGACGCAAAATTTATAGCTTTCTGTGCTAGCTCTAGGAGAAAGGCAACTTAGTCTTAGCTCAATCCTCGTCCTCCTCGTCTTCATCATCTTCGTCACCGCCGCCAGCTGAGTTCAGGGCGTTAAGCCTCTGTATCAAACTAGCCTTCCTCTCATCATAAGTCAACTTCTTGGGGTTGTACCTGCAACAAGATTTAACACAATACCCAGGTCATAAACACATTCCACCAAAGTCTTTTTCCCAATTGAAATCATAAATCCAAGGCTATTTTATTTAGTCTTTTACCTCTTGTGTTCCTTTCGAGGTTCTTTGTCGGATTTCTGAGCAGATGGGTCAGCTCTGATAGCAGCATGAACCTTCTTGTACAACTCCTCAAGATCATCAGCATCAACTTCCTTCTTAATATACCCACTAAAGTGAGACTGGTACTTTTCGGGTTCATCTTCAGTCAAGGTCTGTAGAGATGAATCAGATATCAAAATGTGATTCAATTAAGTTCTCATTGGAAGCCTAGTCTTTTTTAGCACGGAAAGATAGTAGGATTACTAACCCTCATGTAATCAGCAACGTGCCCACCATAGATGTACTTGCGGTGGACCTCAGCATCGAGTTGCTTGTTGTCCTTGTTGAATCCGGCAAATCGCTTGTCACTGTGAGGAATATCAAGTCCACCATCTAGTGCACCCTGAGAAATAAATAAACCATTAGGGTTTGACTATTTGATAAGCTCCATAAAAATCACTACTAGTTAATAAAATTTCAATGTTACCTTGAGAGCACCAAAAACGCGGTTGCCGGTTGTTGTCCTAAGAAGACCAACATCAAGTAGAGCACGGAATGGTCGGCGGCTTTCACCAGGTTCAACAGAGTAATCTTCACCAGAAGCCTCAACATTACCCTCATACTCCTCATCCATCTCAAGCTGCTTCAACACTCTACGGGCCAACAGAAGCCCAGTGCAATAGGCTGAATCCAACAAAGTGGTGTTAAAACAAAATTTGCAGGCAGAAATAAACACACAAATTAATGGAAAGCAATGTTCACCTGCAGCATAGTTGGTAAGACCAACTGTGAGTCCATAGCGAGGAAGCTCGTGAGAATAAGCAGAAGCAAGGATCATGTCACCAGCAATGGTGGCAGACACAATTTGTGCAATGACATCCTTGTTGGTGAATCGCACAACGAATCTGTATTTCGGGGTATTGTATTTGTTCTTGTCCTGATTAATCAGGCGAATTCTGGCACGGTAGTCAGTCTTGCCCTCTCGTCTTCTCTTGTACTTGACCTGAAACCTCTTGAAGTATGCCTTACTCTTCTGAGCTTTGACGAAGGCCTACAAGCAAAATATAAACCACACCAGTTGAATATGACAAATATACAAACCTAATTCCATCAAGAGTTCATGATCCAGTTTAAAAAATTTCGACTATCTTAGTACAATGAAATATACTAAAAAACATTCCTTTTAAGACCTAATCTCTCGGAAGTATTAGTCATAAATATTCAACAAATCGATTTGACGGGGGAGAAAACGAAGCAGCTACAAACAGGTAGCAGAAACCGACCATAACATCAATAATATTCTGGATCTGAGGAGCTATGGAGGATTAAAGAAATCAAATCATTAAGACGAAACAAGAAAAACATAACCAAACAGAAAATCTACAAAATCCGAATTGCATTGCATATCTAACCGAAAAAACTGACCATAAGAACATATAAAACCAAATACAGAGTAATAGAGAATGAATTCAAATCTGTAAGAGTGAAAAGGAGCTTACCATTGCTACGGATTCAACCGAGGAAGCTCACAACAGGCGTGTGAAGAAGAGGAGGCAGGAGAAAAACCCTACTCGGCTTGATATAAAAAACCCTAATCTTGTCTACGGCTCAGATTTGATTTCTTAAAATGAGACTAGATCAACGGATAATATTGGTCCGAGTCCAATGGACCGAAAATAATGTTTGGGCTCCAAAATCCTGATGGTTATAACTCAAGCCCTATATTTCATAGTCTAATAAACAAATTTTCAAAATACTTTTTGTGATTTTTTAATTCAGAAATTACCTCTTAAAATCGTAAATTTTAAAATAATTAATTTATATTTTATTAAATTAAATCAAATTATATAGTATAAATCATGAGATTATAACTAATCAATTGTAACGTGAATTGTTTATGTCAAAATTTTAAAAACTATATGCTAAAAACTAATGTTATTGTAAATAGGTATTATAAAATAAATAAACAAACAGAAATATGTTAGTTATTAATTAAATTTAATTTTATCAATTAATATAATATCTAGATATGTCAATGGAGCTCTTGTGTTTATCTTACTCTAAGGAAGTAGATTAATGTAAGCTTAAGAGGAAGATAAACTTTTGGATCGATGAAGATATTCTCGTATGATCTCTTGAAGACTTGGTTTCTTTCACTTGTAAGCTCTTGTTTTCATCTACAATCGACATCTTCATTTATAGTCTTCTATGAAGATCTTCTTTTGTCGTTGTTTCATAACCGTTGTAACGCTTCTATTTCTCCACAAAATACGTTGCTTGGTTGAACGAGATGTTGTTTGAGAAGTAGCCATTGCAAGATTTTCATCTTCAAAGTTGTTGCAAGTTTCTTGAAGATCTTCAAGCCCTAAATCTTCTCTTGAGAGTCGTTAGAGATCTTTACCGTAATCTTCTTTCAACCGAGACCTTCTTTGCCGTTGGAGATCTTTCAAGAATCTTTACGAAATCTTCTTTTAAGCCGTTGGAGATCTTCTCTTCAAAACTCTTTCAACCGAGATCTTTGCATTGGTTTAGATCGAATCGTCGAAACATTCGGATGAGATCTTCCAAGATCTTCGCCTTTGAAGATCTTTTCCTAGATCTTCTCTCTTGGTCGTGTGTTGTAAAGCCGAGTTCTTTCCTTGTAATGCTTTTCAAGACCTACACACTTTAACAAACAAACCAAGACATGCAAACTAGATATATTTGTTAGTTTATAAAACCACATTTATATGTTAAGTCTTCGATCATTTAAATAAAACAATTCATAATCAAGGTGGAGTTATCAATATTCCCCTTGATGGAAGACAAAACAAATATCGTACCTACATTCAATGTTAGATATATGCAAATAAATATTTCAAAAATGCAAAATGCAGTAATGTCAGATCGATCGCATATAATTTCTCCCCCTTTGTCTTTCAACAAGGGAGAAAAATAACAAAGTACAGGAGTTAAAATATTACAGGCCCACAATTCAAAAACAAAGTTTTAAAAGCAGCCCACAAACGCAGTTCAAGGCCTTTAAATTAAAAACAATAAAAATTTGAAGCGTATGTCAAGACCTTGACATCCAGTTTCAAGGCCTTCAAATCGATTTCAAGGCTCTGAAATCTAGTCCTCGTAGAAATTTTTCCTCCACTTGGAATGGGTTGTACCCTTGATTTTGTCTCCGACCTCTGCCTCAAGTCGCCGTTTCCCTTCTACATTATGGTACTCCTTGACAATAATATACTCTTCGGTTGTCAAAATGGTCAGCTCAAAATGAGTAGGGTGAAGAATAGGCTTGTTCTGTAAATTGCGTTGACAATTCAGAAGAACATGTGCAGCCTTCTCCTGAATATGTTGAACTGCATCTTCAATCAACGGCATGATTTTGCCAGTGGTTGTGAAGGTTAGGACATTCAAGAGAAACATTTGGTCTATCTTGGTATGCATCACTGATAAGACCTCATGGCTGACATCTATCTTGTTGAGCATATCCAACTGAAAATCAACCATTTTCTTGTTCAGAGTGTCCAATTCCAACCTCGTCTCAAACACTGAAGGAGCTTTTGAGGAAGATGTCACAGCTAAAGCCTTTCCTTTCAATTTCCACTCTCCAACAAGAGTTTTCTCAACCCCTAGACGTTCCAAATATTGTTCATCAATTTTTCCAGTCGACACCTGCTGGTCCTCAGTAGGGGTGTCCATGGAAAATTGAGAAAAGATTTTGGGGAGTATATTCCCATAGGGTAAAGGAATGACTCTGGTGGAGCTAAAGATATGAACCATGTAATAAGATAAGGTTGGGCAGGTCAACATCTAAACTAGACATAATTTGATAGATCAACTCTAGTGTTTGATCCATCAACAATTCTCTTGAATTGGCTCGGGGAATCACACATCTAACAAACACAGTAAAAACAATTTTGGCTTCTAGGTTAGGTAGGTGTGAGTAAGTTGTCGAGAGGTGGAGTTGGGAATCAAAAACCGTTCCTTGGCCAGCCTAATGCTTTCAGATCGAGACGGATGATTGAAGAAGGTAGTGGTGGAAAGCCCTAAACTTTCACATAAAATTGTTGGTGTGAGAATGATGGGCGTACCTTTTACCAATGTTTCGAGAGTTAGGGTTCCCCTATCCCTTTTGGCTGAGAGATTCACATAGAACAACCTGGTCAGTCTAGTGAAGGCAACATCTCCAAGGTTAAGGACATTCCAGACCGAGCAACCTTCCAACAAAGAAATGCATGGTGATAGAAGAGTTTTCAAGAACTCCAGATCGACCAAATTACACATGCAGAGAGGTCGATTGTGGAATTCATCCAACCATGTCCTTGTAGCTTTGAAATTCCAAAACCATGTTGTCGGCAGCCCGGTGTGAGTCGAGATCTCCACATCTTCCTGAGTGGAATACTTTGTTGATGCTGAAGAGATGTGAGCCACAATTTTTATGTGAGTTGAAGCAAGATGGTTTGACGATTTCTTGGGAGCCATGGATGTGTGTTTGAGAGAGAGAGAAAGTTTTGAAAGTTGAAAGAGTAAAGGACAAAGTGGGTTATGTAGTTTTGAACGAAGGAAAGATATAAGTGGAAAGGATGATTGCTTTTAAAGTGACATGTCAAATTAATTTAAGGCATATCAAGATCTTGATAATCGAAATTTGATTTGCATGCTTTCCTAATACATCACAACCAATTTTCAAACCAAAAATTTGAATTTTGAAAACAAAATCTTGGTAAATTTTTTTGAAATCATTTTAAAAATTCTTCTTTAAAATGATTTAATGATCGATCATCTAAAAAGATGAAAATCATAAATCCGATCCATTGTATCACTGTTGTCCTTGAAATCCGTTTCAAGACCTTGTATTGTATTTCAAGGCCTTGAAATAGAAAAGTGGACTGCATTATAAGGAGAAAATAAAACGATTTACTCCCCCTAAGATACTACTTCCTTGTTCAACATACCAATCTCCAATCTAATAAAATTAAAACGATCTTCAGGTAGAGTCTTAGTGAATATATCTACAAGCTGCAAGTTAGTCGAAATAAAAGATATTGATACGTCACCTTTTTCAACATGATCACGTATAAAGTGATGTCTTACGTCGATATGCTTTGTTATTGAATGCTGCACAAGATTTTTAGTTATCGAAATATCACTAGTATTATCACATTTAATAGGTATACCTTTGAGATTAAAATCAAGATCACGAAGTTGTTGAGCTATCCATAGAATTTGTGAATAAAAAGCTCCACCATCTATGTACTCGGCTTCAGTTGTGGATAGGGCGACATAATTTTACTTCTTGGAGTGCCAACTAATTAGGGATGACCCTAAGAATTGGCAACATCCAAAAGTGCTCTTTCTATCGACCTTATAACCTACAAAGTCTACATCTGAATAGCCAACGAGGTGAAACGAGTTTTAACATGGATACCATAACCCTAAATCCTTAATGTCATTGAGATACCGAAATATCCTTTTCACAGCTATCAAGTGTGACTCTATGGGATCAGCTTGAAATCTTGCACACACTAAATATAATGTCAGGTCGACTAGTGGTTAAATATAATAAAGAACCGATCATACCTCTGTACTCCTTTTGTATGACACTCTTACCATTCTAGTGTTGATCTAATGAAAGAGTAGAACTCATATAAGTTTTTGTTACCTTGGATTGATCCATTTTATATCTCTTGACCAAATCCTTGGTATACTTACTTTGATTAAGAAAGATTCCTTTCTTAGCTTGAGTGACATGAAGAACAAGAAAGAAATTCAACTCTCCCATCAAGCTCATCTCAAATTCCCTACACATAATATCTGAAAATTCCTTGCATAGAGAGTCATTAGTAGCACCAAATAATATATCATCAACATAGATTTGTACTACTAATAAATTGTTGCCTCTAGTTTTGAAAAACAAAGTTTTGTCAATCCAACCTCATTTGAAATCATTTTCAAGGAGATACTTGAACAATCTTTCATACCAAGCTCGAGGAGCTTGCTTACGACCATAGAGAGCTTTGTCCAATTTAAAAACATGATATGGAAAATCATCATTTTCAAAACCAGAAGGTTGAGCAACATAGACTTCTTCTTCTTCTAAGAAGCCATTTAGCAAAGCACACTTAACATCCAATTGAAAAAGCTTTATGTTCATGAAGGATGCAAATGCAAGTAACATACATATGACTTCTAACCTAACAACCGGAGCAAAGGTCTCCTCATAATCAAAACCTTTTTTTTGGTTACAGCCTTTAGCTGCAAGTCGTGCTTTGTCTCGAATGATTTTGCCATTTTCATCGATCTTGTTTCGAAACACCCATTAATTCCTGTGACGGACTGTTGCTTAGGTCTAGACATGAGAATCCAGACTTTATTTCTCTCAAATTCATTTAGCTCATTTTGCATGACAATGATCTAATCAGGTTCTTGAACGTAGTTCTTGAGCTCTACAAGAGAAACAAATGCTTAAAAACAGACAAGTTGTTTACCCTAGACCGGGTTTGCACACCTGTTTTTGGATCTGAGATCACACTCTCTTGTGGATGTTATGAAGAATGTTGAAACTTTCTTCTCTTAAAGTTTGGAACAAATCCCGATGATTGAGACTCGTTTACTTGACTCGTTTCAGGTACTGCTGGAGTTGTGCCTTTGGATCCTATGTCAAGGCCTTGAAGTTGGGTTTCAAGGCCTTAAACTTGACTTCTAACAGTGTTGTTGTTTGTCGTTTCAAGGTCTTGAAGATGCGTTTCAAGGTCTTGAGATTGTTCTCTGGTATCCAGAATTTGTTCTTGCATGTTCTTTTCTTGAGCCTTAGGACTTAGGGTCTTCTTCTCCATCAGAATTTTGATCTCCACGTCGATTTAGATTCAAATCTGTAAAGTTATCACTTTAAGTACCATCATTGCTTTCATCAAAAATAACATGTATACTTTCCTCAACAATTTTGGTACGTTTATTGTAAACACGATAAGCTTTACTATTTGAAGGATATCTAATGAAGATAGCTTCATCACTACATGCATAAAATTTTCCAAGTTTGTCTTTGCCATTATTTTGGACAAAGCATGTACATCCAAAGGGTTTAAAATAGGAAATATTAGGTTTTTGTCCTTTAAAGAGTTCGTAAGGAGTCTTTTTCAAAATCGGACGGATTAAGCATCTATTTAAGATGTAATTAGCTGTGTTAATAACTTCAGCCCAAAAGCTTTTTGGCAAACTATTTTCTAAAATCATAGTCCTAGACATGTCCTTCAAGGTGTAGTTCTTACGTTTCACAACCCCGTTTTATTGAGGTGTTCTAGGAGCTGAAAAGTTGTGTGAAATACCATATTTTGCACAAAACAAATCAAATTTAAGTTGGTCAAATTCTCTACCATGATCACTTCTAATAGAAACAATAGGTAGGTTTTTCAAAGTTTGCAACTCCTTACAAAGTTTTCAAAACTCATACAAAGCTTCTGATTTTCCCCCTAAGAATGAGATCCATGTAAAACGAGAAAAATCATCCACAATGACAAGGATGTATGGTTTTCCCTTAGGAGATTTGACACGCATAGGTCCACATAAATCCATATGTAAAAGTTTAATGGGTTGAGAAGAACTTACAACCTTCTTTGGTTTGAATGAACCTCTTGTTTGTTTACCTTGGGTACAAGCCTTACATAGTTCATCAACCTTGAAGTTTAGGTTTGGTAAACCGCGTACCAAATCCTTTGAAAGAAGTTTCTTCATCGTATGTATGCTTACGTGACCAAGTCGTCTATGTTGTAAGCACAACATCACCCGATAATTTATCTTAAACTTCACATTTTTCTGAATCAAAGATCACTTTGTTACATTTGTCGCAAATTTGAGAGATGCTAAGCATATTATAGTTGTCAACAAGACAAACATCATCAATAAAGTTAGATGAATTATAACCTATTTTACCAATTCCAATAATGTTACACTTCCCTTTATCACCAAGAGTAATGATTCCAGATGATTGTTTCTTTAAATCTGAAAGCAGTGAGCTTTTTCCACTCATATGTCTTGAGCAACCACTATCTAATATCCATTTATGCTCCTTAACCTTGGTGATATCCACATCATCAACATAGAGGTTTGAATCCTCTTCTTGATGTATGTGTAAACATAAGTTTGCTTGATCATTTTCGTCATCTGACTCATTTGTTGAATCTGAGTCACTCCACAATGCTACCATAGCCTTCTTCTTTAGAAAACTTACCTTTGGGTCTTGATGATCGTGGATATTCTTTGTTCTTCATTTCAAGAATTCTTGCAAGACCTATTGAATCAAGGCGAATGGATCTTCCTCCTCCTCATCACTCTCTTCATCATCCGATGAAATGTTATCCTTCTTGGATCTTAAAGCAAGATTTTGTGCGTTTGATGGTAGTTCTCCATCTTCTTCACCAAGAACCATTTCATGGGTGATTAGCTTTCCAAGTAGTTCGTCGAGAGGTAATGTTGTGAGATTTTGAGCTTCTTCAACAACGCTCACTTTTGGTCTCCACTTAGCTTTAGGTAAGCTTCTCAATACTTTCCTTACTTTTTCTTCATTCGTGAAGACCTTTCCAAGTGAATCAAGATTGTTCACAATCTCGGTTAATCGTGTGAACATCTCTTTGACCGTCTTGTTTGAATTCATCTTGAATAATTCATATTGTATGAGGAAGATGCTTATCTTTGTTTCCTTGACTTGACTTGTTCCTTCATACGTAATTATTAGCTTGTCCCATATTTCCTTTGTACTCTTACATGATGAGACACGATTGAATTCATTAGCTTCCAAGCCACAATAGAGCAAGTTCATGACCTTGTAGTTCTTTGATACACTATCCAAGTCTGTTTGAGTGAAATCAGCTTCCTTCTTTTCGACTTGGACTCCTTCAACCGTGGTGGTTGAGATTTTTGGACGAGTTTGAATAATGCTCCATAGTTCCATGTCCTGATCAGTAATAAACATTTGCATTAATGCTCTCCAATGGGCAAAGTTGTTACCGCAAAAGAGGGGGGTCGAGATGTGGATCTTCCTTGATTGAATCCTCCATCACCTACAAAGTTCATGATTAGTCTCATTGATGGTTAAATCAATATATGTGACTCTAGCTCTGATACCAATTGAAGAACCTAATAGGTGAATAATAAGGATATAAATACTCTATAAGGGGGGTTGGATAGAGTATGAGAACTTTTCGCAATATCGTATATCAAGGCTTTGAAACAAATCTCAAGGCCTTGAAGTCGATCTTTACACTTAGTGACAAAACTGTTTCTCAAGGCTTTGAAGGGATTTCAAGGCATTGACTTCGAAACCTGCAGAAAGTTGTAAGTCATAATAAAACGCAATAATAAGTGCGGAATGTAAAAGATCGATGCGACAATATGTTTACGAAGTTCGACGCTAACAATCTACTCTCTGCCTATGGTTTTCGACCCTAGGATTCTAACTATCTATTATATGCTTTTTGTTAGTGCTAGATACAACCTAGAAGAACTTCCATTCTTCTCTCAATGTAGCCTTAGTGCTACGATCTAGTCAACTCAATTCTAGCAATAATAACCTAGTTACTTCGCAGAGTAACACACTCGAGTATAACACTATCTAGATATGTCAATGGAGCTCTTGTGTTTATCTCACATTAAGGAAGTAGACTAATGTAAGCTTAAGAGGAATACAAACTTTTGGATCGATGAAAATGTTCTCGTATGATCGCTTGAAGACTTGGTGTCTTTCAATTGTAAGCTTTTGTTTTCATCTTCAATCGGCATCTTCATTTATAGTCTTCTATGGAGATCTTCTTTAGCCGTTGTAACGTTTCTACTTCTCCACAAAATACGTTGCTTGGTTAAATGAGATCTTGTTTGAGAAGTAGCCGTTGCAAGATCTTCATCTTCACAGTTGTTGCAAGTTTCTTGAAGATCTTCAAGCCCTAGATCTTCTCTTGAGAGCCGTTAGAGATCTTCACCGTAATCTTCTTTCAACCGAGATCTTCTTTGCTGTTGGAGATATTTCAAGAATCTTGATAAAATCTTCTTTTAATCCATTGGAGATCTTCTCTTCAAAACTCTTTCAATCGAGATCTTTGTGTTGGCTTAGATCGAATCGTCGAAGCCTTCGGCTGAGATCTTCCAAGATCTTCTTGTTTTGGTTAGTTGGCTTTTGAAGACCTTCTCTTAGATCTTCTCTCTTGGTCGTGTGTTGTAAAGCCGAATTCTTTCCTTGTAATGCTTTTCAAGACCTACATACACTTTAATAAACGAACCAAGACATGCAATCTAGACATATATTGATATTTGTTAGTTTATAAAACCACATTTATATGTTAAGTCTTCCATCATTTAAATAAATAATGTGGAGTTATCAACCCTGAACTTACACTAGTGAATGGTTCTATAACCAACAACCAAATCCTTAATGTGTCAACCGATGGGAAGGAGTTGGACCTGAATTTTCACCATGAAGGCGGAGTTTATTTGCAAATGGGGTTACCATAGTGGTGAATGGTTCTAGAACCAACAGTCAATCCTTTGAACGATCGAAGAAGAAGAAGAATAAATGGTAGGTAGGGAAATAAAAACAATCTATCCCCAAGAATCACCAAAAAGCTTGGGTAGGCAATATTATTTTTACTGGATTCTTTAGCCAAAAGAATCCCGTACAAGAATACAATCCCAAAGCTCCAACTCATAACAAACGACTCTATTTTTGCCATCCCCAAGAATCCCGCAAAATAGAATCTAAATGAATCCCTTAGAATACAATACCAAACATGCCCTAAAAGAACTAAAAGAGGAGTAAGAAATACTTAGCAAAAGGTCTTCATTAATCAAAATCTGAATGAAAGCAATAATAAAGATCCGTTCTTGTGTCCCAAAGCAAAAAGAATCTAAAAACTAAGTATTCTCTCAAAAATCTCATAATCTTTCTCAATTTTCAACGTTGTTGTTGTTATTGTTGTTGATGATGATGATTCTCTCTTTCATGAGTGTAAAGATTTGTATTGTATGTGTCTTGACGTCCTTTAGGTGTTGCTAGACATCTCATATATATAGGAGAGATCTAGGGTTTTGAGACTCTATCTTTAGGCGATATCTTACAAAATCTCGGGTGGTCGTACTAAATAAATCTCCGCCGAGTTTTATCTTTATTGTCCGAGATTTGTTTTCTGCAACATGTTATCCCTTAGCTCTTCCTTCTATCTTCCTTGATGATATCTTATCCTATCTTTTGTGCTCCTTAATGATCCACCGTGCTGCTTAGTCCAGGTATGTTCCATTTCCGCTCAAAACTCCGCCAAATTATCTACAAATGTAACAAGAATCCGTTTAGACCTCTATTTTCGCAAACTATGTGATTATAATTAAAAGGATATGGATTCATGCCAAAAACTCGCAATATGCATGAATATGCTAGCACATAATTCATGTCATCAAAATACCCCAGACGTGCCTCTTGCTTGTCCCCAAGCAAGGTCCAAATCTAGGATACAAGATGTCATGGATTATGCATGCTCAAAAAAAAAAAAAACTCTTTTAGAATGTGCTTCTATCCATGGATCACCCACAAAGTGATGTTTCAAGGCATAGGTAGACAATATTGTAAGATTCAATGTGAAAACATTAACTGAGTCCCCACCCGGATCTCTAGGCTCTCTCCATTATATATACAAGTATGGTGTTACGCTAGAAATGTATAGCACAAAAGTCTTACAATTTATAAGTCGATATAATTTCCTAAATCCTAGCGAACGCACAGTGTATGGGTCGTTTTGTAGCAAGGATAGTATTCCGAGGTCGAACACGAAGACTAAGGTGAGATCAAATCAAACAAGTGATCATGGATAGTGCAAATCTAGTCTAAGAAAAGAGAAGGAAATAAAGAAATGAAAATCATGATATTTTTGGGTTTGGTTTTTGTGGTGATCAAGCAAGATCACAAATCATGCAATAATATAAATCAAACTAACAACTCAAACAAACAACACAAACACAAGAAATGTGATCAAAGAGAGAAAAGCGGATTCTAGGGGTTAGGACTTCCGGTTATGGCATTGGACTCAAGCTTCTAATCAACCTTGGATAAGCTACGGTATGTTGGGAAGGGGTGTTTCTCAAATGGGATCAATCACCGGGTAGGTCTCATGGTCCACTAATCCCGCACCTAAGGTCCTATTACCGGGTAAGTCTCTAGGAGCCTAAGGTTAAGAATTCTACACAAACCGGATTTCTATCTAGGGGTCAAACCTCTCCTTACCGGGTAAGTCTCGGGAAGGCAAGTCCTAAGCATCAATCCTAGCACACTCAGTCCAATAGCGGCTTGTGAGGCTCACTACTACATGGAGTTCATCATCTTTGGTATCTAAGATCGAGAATTACCGGGTAGGTCTCTTCCCTCACTTAGTTTGCTAGCATTAGGTCACCCTAGGCTAGATTATGCTTAACAAACACTAGGATTTCAACAATCTAGCATCCTAACATTCAGATTCATCAATACAAGTACAATAGAACAAACCACAGGCAGATCATATAGGACGACGGCCGTGGAACCACATGAACAGACCGTGGTTTTCATCAAAGGGTAGGTTCGAGCAAGCAAATCATCCAAAGGTACATTCAAGTCTATTCTATCATAGTCCAAGCCATAACCATCATTCCATTACCCTAGAATCACAACTATTTAGCCAACAACATGCATTTTAAGATTCAAACTCAACAAGCAAACATTCATGGCTTCCATAGGAAGTGAATGAAATGAAAATGAAAAGAAACAAGTAGTCTTAGCTTAATATAAGATGAAACAAGACTTACAACCCCTTCAAACACAGCTCCAAAACGTTCCTTACAATGCTTCAAATGTTATCAACAAAAGTCACTCAAAATCACTAAAAAACTTCACTCTAAATCTCTATCTTGGTGTGTTGTTCTTCCTCCAAAATGAGAGTGTTTCTCTTCCCCTCCAAGAATTCCCAATGTGGATAATGATAATGTGTGAGAGAATGTGGGAGAGTCCTCTAGCAACAAACTGCAGGACCACTTATATTCTCCACCAAGAGCAAGGGTCGGGCAAGGAGATCGTGGGACAGCTGTCCGAGAAAACCACGGCCAAAACCATGGGCGTGGTTCTGGCCTCTGGGCCGTGGAAATACATGAACAACTCCCTTTGGATCATTAAGCCATGAGTTGGTGCAAGGCATGCACCAACAAGTTCCTATGTGTTCTCCTTTGCTCCTAGCTTGCTCCTTAATGAGTCCGGAAGTGTGCCATCACGAGGAATAATCCTCAAATGTATCGATTAAGCTCCAAAAGCTCCAAAAAATACCTACAAAACCGGCAAAAGTTCGTGTAGACGTCTATTTCGACAATATGCATGAATTAAGCATAAACGACATGAACTAATGTCAAACCATGCATGAATAACGGGAAAAACTATCTAAATGAATGCCTAAACTAACGTCATAAATCACGTTATCAAAATACCCCATACTTAGCACTTTATCGCCCTCGAGCAAGGTCCAACTATAGGCTACGAGATGACATGATTTATGAATGCAGAAAAACAGAAAATATTTTTTGGAATTGTGCTTCTAAAATTGGATCACCTTCATAATCATGTTTCATGGAAATGGACCAGCAATCATGTATTAAATGAATGAAGGCACGGAAAGACAATCATACTTAACTCTAAAGCATGCATGGAAGGTAAAAATAATGAAGTCAAGATGATCATGAGAATATCCAATCTAGATCACTAAGTCATACACATATGCAAATTAGTCACAAGGACTTCGGAAGGAAGAGGCCAAGAAACGTTGTTATAGGTGGGAACTTTTTTTTTTGGTCATGTGATGCTAATCTGGGAAAGGAACTAACTCCACAATTTCAGTTTTGATCAACTTCCCACAAGTGTATATTTTTCTCGATCTTTTCTTTCTTTTCTTTTCTTTTTCATTTTCTTTTTCTTTCATTTATTTTTGAGACAATGGAATTGGTGTACAAAAGCCGAAACCTTGATGATTAGCGGACCTCGGAATTTTTCCGAGGTGCCTCACACCGGGCACACATACCAAGGCTCGTTAGGACATTCGGTTTATCCGACTTTGGCAAGGCACAAACACCCGATTATGTGAATGGTGCCGAGTTACTCGTCATCAAAACCAAAGTCCCCAAACCTATTTTTTTTCAACACTTTCACAACAAATTCAACACTTCATTCACAACATTCATTCATCAACAACTTCACCCACACTTATCTTTCACACACTCAACACATTAACATGCTCCTATTCCCGGGTGGGTCAAAAGAGGTCAAATTTTATATCAAGTGAGGTGCTCAAACAACATGTTCAAGATGAAAAGAAGAGACATGAATTGCCTTAATCATTCCTAAATGATGTGCAAGAACTAGCATGTAATTTCGACCATCAATTCTCAATCCAATCAAGGCAAGCATCATAATCACAATTCATACATAGGATTCAAGAGAAGTATTTCAAGTCCACACATGCATCAATCCATTCAACACACAAGGCCATCCATAACCAATTCACAAAACAATCTCATCATGAGGGTCATATCCAAACTAGGAAGCACAAATTTTTTTTAAAATTTTCTGATTTTTTTGAATTTTTGAGATAAAAATGTACAATGCAAGAACAAATGAAACATGTGACAATAAGAAACTATCCTAGATGCAATCATGCAAATGATTATGAAAACCCCACCCCATACTTAAAAACACATTGTCCCCAATGTACAAATTAAATAAAAAAGTGAAAGAGAGTCCTCACAATGTAAAAATGGTGTTTTCGCTATTTTGGTTCACTTATGTGGAGTGATGGTGGATGATCAATCAAAGGTGGTAGAGAGCTCTTGATGTTCATTATGGCGTCGGGACCCGTGCTAAGCACCGCAAGCCGTCCAAGTCCCACGTCCGCTCCACCCACGTTTGATGCGGGATCATCATCATCATCATCATCCTCATGCCTTGCAAGACTTCCATGTTACCTAGACTCTAGCACACAAACACCAAACACACACAAACACACCAAAACAAAAGCAAAAGCAAAAAGCGAAAATGAAAACAAAAACGAAAAGGGAAAGATATGTACCAATGGGTTGCCTCCCATTAAGCGCTTCTTTAAGGTCATTAGCTTGACCAAATTCGGGGGTGTTTCACTCAAGGTGAAGTGGGGCAATCATATCCACCGGAGCTTCCGGGATATACTTCTTTAAACGGTGCCCATTCACCTTAAAATCTCCACAATGCTCCCCACCTATCTCAACCGCTCCATGGGGAAAGACCTTTCTCACCACATAAGGATCCGTCCATCTTGAATTTAGCTTTCCAGGGAAGAGCCGTAACCTTGAATTGAAGAGAAGGACTAAGTCACCTTCACTCAATTCCTTTGGGATGAGACGTTTGTCATGCCAACGCTTGGTCCTTTCCTTGTAAATCCGAGCATTCTCATAAGCATCCAACCGGATCTCCTCAAGAGCATTCATGTCTAGCAACCTCTTCTCACCGGCTTCCTTGAGGTCAAAATTCAGCCACCTTATGGCCCAATACGCCCTATGCTCCATCTCCACCGGAAGGTGGCAAGACTTGCCATAAACTAGCTTGTAGGGAGTGATGCCAAATGGTGTCTTGAAGGCGGTTCTATATCACGGGATAAGTAGAATTTGAACCAAGGAAAGCATACTTTAAATGAGAAGGGAGAGGTTTGAGATCAAGTTTAGGAGGACCTTTATCGGTTGGATGTGATCCATATAGCTCCACATTAGATGAATCCAAAGCCATTGAAGACTCTCCAAGACTCCTTGAAGCTTGATCAACAACTAAGGGGCTTTTTGGAGAAACCACGGGCAAAACCACGACCTCTGGCACAATCACGGGCGTGGTTCTGGAAGAGCTGGCACAATTGGACATTACAAAAAGTTCCACGGTTGAAACCACGGGTGTGGTTCTTGCTCCCTGGCCGTGGTTCTTACAGTGCTTCAGCACTACTTCGTGCACTTCAAATTCAGCACTTGTCTCCTTTTCTAATGCATCCAAAGCTTGGATTTCTTCATTGCAATCTTTCTCAACTCCTTCCTCCATGATGCTCATGCTAAGAACCTTCTCAAGTGGATCCTTGATCAAGATTGAGCTCACAACTTCCCTAGATACTTCTTCCTCGACAATGTTGAAGCCATCTTCACCAAGGGCTGACCCCTTCATCATTGTGGACAACTTGAACTTGATATTCTCTTCTCCTTTGTTGAAGGAGAGGATTCCATTTTTGCAATCCACTAAGCATCCGGATGTGGCTAAGAATGGCCTCCCTAAGATGATATGAATCGGGTAGTCCGTCGGGATGTCCAAAACAACGAAATCGATTGGCACATAGAACTTCCCAAGCTGAACCGGTATGTCCTCTAGGATCCCTATGGGGTGAGTGATGGATCGGTCCGCCATGTAGAGGGTCATCTTGACCGGCTTTGGTTCTCCTAGCCAAACCTTATTGCAAAGTGAAAGCGGGATAATGCTTACACTTGCCCCAAGGTCACATAGGGCCTCATATTGCACTTCTCCAACTCCAATTGGCACATAAAAAGATCCCGGATCTCGCAGCTTAGGAGGCATCTCCTCCCTCATGGTTTGTATCAACTCGGAAGACCTCTTTGTCATCCTCACTTCTCCATACTCCTCCAACTTCCTCTTGTTTGAGAGTATCTCCTTAAAAAAATTTCCATAGGCCGGCATACCTATAATTGCATCCATGAACGGAATGTTAATATGCAATTTAGACATTAGTTCAATGAGTTTACCAAAATGTTTATCCAAACGAGCTCTTGCTCGTGATTGTGGGAATGATAGTGGTGGCTTGTATGGAGGTGGTGCCACATATGTTGGCTCATCATCTTTGCTCTTGCCTCCTTCTTGCAATGGTTCTTCTTCCACTACTACTTGCTTTCCCTTGTCATTCTCCTTTGGTAAGGGATCTTTCATGCTCAACCCACTCCTTATGGTAATGGCCAACACTTGGCCTCTTGGATTGTCCTCGGTCCTTCCGGGAAGCTTTCCCGGATCCCTTTGTGTCTCACCCGCCTTTGGAGCACTTGTGCTTCTAGCACCTTTTGAGCCTTGGAAATGGATGTCACCGTGCTCTCAAGTCCACTTAACCTTCCTAGCAATTGTTCAAACATCATTTCGGTCCTATCCTTTTGAGGTTGAGCAAAACCGGGTGGAGCCTCTTGTGAAGCCTTAGGTGGTGTGGCTGCACTTGTGGAAGCGGGAGGGTTCAAGGCACCATCCGGGTTAGAATAGGAGAACCCGGGATGGTTGTGATTAGGCCGGTAATTGTTGTATTGCCGGCTGTTGTTGTTAAAGTTCCTAGAGCCTTGATAATTGTTGAAGTTACCCCTTCCCATGTAGTTAATATCCTCCTCTTTGGAAGCCAAGTTGGCTTGCACTTGCACTTGAGGACTTGCTTGATTCTTTAGGGTTGTGGCACACAACTCCCTCAAATACTTAAGCTCATTGTTGATTGCATCAAGTTTATAGTTGCTCATGGTGACTTCACTTACTTCATATACTCCCGGTTTCCTCCCATCACTCTTTCTATGGGAGTACTTCTCTATCACCAACGCTTGCTTCTCTACAAACTCCCAAGCCTCATCCATATTCTTCTCCATAAATGTTCCTCCGGAAAGCGATTGGAGCTTGAATTGACTATTGATGCGTCCTTGGAGGTAACCAAGGGTAACTCCAGATCTAGATCAATCAAAACTCCAACTACTCCTTGATTCTTTGTGCAACGTTGTATCGTTTCGGATCCAAAGGGGCGGAAGCGATGAAGAAACAAAGGTTGATTCGATCTAAAGAGATCAAATAAGCCTTTTTGTGTAGATCGAAGGTTGATTCTTAAGAAGAATCCTCGAATATGGATTTCTTGGATCAAAGACGAGATCCACGGAAGAAATTTGAGAGATAGAAGAGAGATTTTGATGCCCAAGCTAAGTAGGAGGAAATTATTCTCAAAACTTAGTAATATTGAACATGAAAAATAAGTGAGGCAAGATATCTCTTATATAGAGAGTCTTGCCTACCTATGAGCCAACGGGCCAAACAAAAATACATGAAGAAAAGCCCAAAAGGGAAAACCTAAAAGGATAAGATCAAAACCTAAAAGGATAAGATCAAAACCTAAAGGATAAGATCAAAAGGGAATATTCTAATACGGAATATCCCTTTTATTACATAAAAAGGAAAACATGAAAATATAGTCCGAAAATAAGCTAGCTTCATGCCATGGAGTCAGAAAGACGAGACATGCCGCTAACGGAACCGGTAGCCAATGCCATGGTGGTGTAGAGACACGACATGCCGGTAATGGAACCAAGTGAAGAAGTGGTGTGGGTGATGATGGAGCCGGTGGCTCGAGCAATGGCCTTAGCTCGGAATTGGGTGAGCGGTCCATCTGAGCGAACCCTAAGAGCCTCGTCCTCCTCGTCTACGGTCAACGTAAAAGGGACATCCAAGGGCGCATCAGTCCCCCCATCTTGGCTGTGAAACGTCCCCGTTTCACCATCGTCAAAGAGGGGCTCAACATAAGGGGAAAGGTCCTTGACGTTGAACGTCGGGTGTACTCTGTAGGAATCCGGGAGCTCTAACTTGTATGCATTCGGGCGATGACGGGCTAAGATGCGGAATGGGCCATCACCACGGTCAGACAGCTTGCTCATGCGGCGAGTTGGAAAACGCTCCTTCCTTAGGTGGAGCCAAACAAGATCACCGGGCTCAAAAGAGACGTCGCAGCGGCCCTTGTTGCGTTGTCCGGCAAATTAGGCGGCACGGCGTTCAACTTGTGTCCTAGTCCGCTCATGAAGCTCAATGATTTGGGCGGCTCGGTTCCCGGCGATGATGTGTTCTCCCTCCTTGAGTGGGCGGGGAGTGAAGTCCAACGGTGTGTGTGGATTAAGGCCGTAGACAACTTCAAATGGGGACAATTTAGTTGCCGTGTGCCTAGACCTGTTATACGAAAACTCCACAACAGAAAGTAAGTCCTCCTACCTACGTGGGTTGGTCCTAGTGGTGGCTCTAAGTAGAGCACCAAGAGTCCGATTGATCACCTCCGTTTGACCATCGGTTTGGGGGTGATAACTACTTGAAAACAACAAGTTGGTTCTAAGTTTTTCCCATAACGTTCTCCAAAAGTGACTTACGAATTTCACGTCCCGATCACTAACGATGGAACATGGTATCCCATGTAAACACACCACATTGTCAAAGAACAAGGTGGCAACTTCACTAGCATTTTGGGTGCTTTTACATGCAATGAAATAAGCCATTTTGGAGAAGCGATCGACTACCATAAAAATGGAGTCTTTGCCTCGTTTTGACGTAGGCAACCCTACCACAAAGTACATGGATAGATCCTCCCAAGGTCCCATTGGTATAGGCAAAGGAGAGTACATTCCATCCGGACCTTGGCGTGACTTTGCATGATGACAAGTGATGCAACCCTTGCAAAACCGTGTCACATGCATACGCATCTGGGGCCAAAAGAAATGCTTTTGGAGAGCGGAAAGGGTCTTGGTAGCACCGAAATGACCACGGCTCTCATGAGCTTCCTTGACCAACAAATGACGTATAGATGAGCGCGAAATACAAAGTTTTCCTGCTCGGAAAAGATAGCCATCGTTAATAAAGAAATACTCGTGCTCTCGGAGGTCGAGGCATTGTGCCCATATGTCCTTGAAGTCAAGATCCGTGGCATATAACTCTTTACTAAGAGCAAAGCCATGTATCTTGACATCCATATACACAAGGAGGGTATAGCGGCGAGAAAGGGCATTGGCTACCACATTCTTCTTGCCTTTCTTATGCCGAATGACATAAGGAAAGGTCTCTAAAAACTCTACCCAACTAGCATGACGCCGACTGAGATTTGTTTGACTCTTGAGATACGAAAGAGCCGCATGATCCGAATGAATCACGAACTCCTTCTGCCACAAGTAATGTTGCCATGTCTTAAGACAACGAACTAGATCATATAGTTCCTTGTCATATGTAGGGTAGTTGAGCGAAGGACCGGAAAGATTTTCACTAAAGTAGGCAATTGGACGAGTCTCTTGTAAGAGAACTCCTCCAATGGCCACATTTGATGCATCACACTCCACCTCGAAAGTTTTCGAAAAGTTTTGGAGTTGGAGTAATGGTGCATTACAAAGGCGGTCTTTGAGCGCATCAAACGCTCGAGCATGGATATCACACCACTCAAACGTGACACCTTTGGTAGTAAGCTCATGGAGCGGTGCCGCTACCGTGCTAAAGTCCTTGACAAAGAGTCAGTAGAAACCCGCTAAGCCGAGAAAGGCTCGGATCATGGTGACCGTAGTAGGAGTAGGCCACTCCCGAATAGCACAAACTTTAGATTTGTCTACTCGTAGTCCATCCTTAGACACGACATAGCCAAGAAAGATAGTGGTGTCCGAGCAAAAGACGCATTTTTCAAAGTTGACATACAATTGCTCTTTTCTAAGGCACTCGAGCACTTGGCGAAGGTGCCCGATGTGATCCTCCAAAGACGTACTAAACACCAAAATATCATCAAAATAAACAACAATAAATGCACCCAATAATCGGCGCAAAATATGGTTCATGAGGCGCATGAAGGTGAACGGGGCGTTGGAGAGGCCAAATGGCATGACAAGCCATTCATAGAATCCATACTTCGTTTTGAACGCCGTCTTCGACTCGTCACCTTTGGCCATCCGGATTTGGTGGTAACCGTTCCGGAGATCAATTTTGGAGAAGATGGTGGCGCCATGGAGCTCATCCAACAGGTCATCAAGGCGCGGGATTGGATGGCGGTATTCGACGGTGATTTGGTTGATGGCACGACAATCAACACACATCCGCCATGATCCATATTTCTTTGGTACTAAGATTACCGGGACGGCACATGATGATAAGGATTCACGCACATGTCCCCGGTCTAGGAGCTCTTGCACTTGACGTTGTAGCTCCTTCGTCTCTTTTGGACTTGCTCGGTACGCGGCACGGTTTGACAAGGAAGCACCGGGCACAAAATCAATTTGGTGTTCAATTCCTCGGATTGGTGGTAAGCCGGGTGGAAGGTCTTTGGGCATAATACCCTGAAATTTGGATAACAACAAAGACACCTCGTGTGGCACATTACTCGGGTCATGAGAAGTAGATAAACAAAATGGAACAAGTAAGAAACATGGAAACTTGCCTTCCATTACCGGTTGCAAATCATGACGGCGAGCTAAGAGTATCCTCGGCTCACACCGTCCTTGAATTACGGGGTCCGAAGATGGTAAAGGTGCGCTCGGAGGAACGATGCGACCTTTACTACCTTTGGACTCGGTAGCATGGACAAGAGGGGCGGTGTTCTGGAATTTGAAAGTACTAACATCGACAACATCGGAACTCCGGGGGTCCGATTTTGCCGGTGCCTTAGCGGACTCATCTATAGTTTGTTGCCTCTTCCGTTCCGCATAGTCAACCAAAATTTCGTGCGGAGTCATAGGCAAAAGTGTGACTTGTTTTCCATTATATTAGAACATGTACCGGTTAAGATAACCATCATGATATGTTTGGCGATCGAATTGCCATGGTCGTCCTAATAGGACATGTGTGGCGTCCATCTTGAGAACATCACAAAGGACCTTAGCAACATAGGAGCCAATAGAAAACGTCACCCAAGCTTGTTGTGTGACGGTGTCACATGCCGTATCGGAAATCCATTGAAGTCCGTAAGGCGTTGGGTGGGGGGTCTTAGGCAACTTGAAGTGTTTTATCACTCGTTCGTTGACAATATGGCAACAAGAACCCCTGTCAATGATGAGAGAAAGGCTCGTATGATTAACCAAGGAACGAGAGTGGAAGAGATTCTCGCGTTGATCAATAGGAATATGCTCTTTAATAGCCAAAATACGACGAGAAATAAGAGCGAATTTACCGGGTTGTGCCGGGGTGCAAGCAAGCTTGTCGTCACATGGTTCCATGCCAAAATGTGGGTCGGTGACATGGTCATCCTCAATAATGATATCGCCGTCTTGTTAAAAATCTTCGTCCTCGAAATATGCTGGGTCGGCAAATAAGACCCGTTTGGTGTTAGGGCAATCACGTTGCACATGGCCAAAACCGCTACACTTGTAGCACACGGGCTCCCTTGGACGAGCCGCCGGTGAGGGTCCTTGTTGACCTCGAGAGGGAGGCGCCGGTGCCGGGCCATGGTTTGGTACCTTCTCGGTACCCGCTTGCCTATTGGAGAGACCCGTCCGTTGGGCTCCTTTGGAAGCGTCGGTATCTGGAGGACTAGGCCCATCTTGAGAACGTGTGTTAGACGGATAAAGATATGGACTCGAGGAAGAAGTATACCTAGAATACCGCGGTGTTTCGAGTTGTTGCTTATATAGCTTCATGACGGCATGGCATAATGCTCCCAAATCCTTGAATGGGACAATCTCGAGCGGCCGCCGGATTGAGGCATTAAGCCCACTCATAAATTTTGTGCGGAGGGCGGAGGGGGAGGCCAAGACGCCGGACTTAATGTGCATGTCCTCAAGTTTAGCCAAGTAAGCCACCGGAGTGAGGTTGCCTTGCTTGAACTCGGCAATTTGCAACCGCATATCATTCTTAAAGTCATCGGGCACGTACTTCTTGGTCATGCAATAGAGCAATTGCTCAAAGGTCTCAATCGGTGCCCATCCTCGCCTCTCACGGGGGAACTCATACCGGTTCCACCAAGACTTCACATCTCCTTCAAAGTATAGAGTTGCCGCCTCGATTTTCTCGTATTCCTCCTCATAATGGCAATGTTTTAATGCTCGTTTCATATCCTGCGCCCAATCAAGAAAAACACACAGATCATATTCACCATAAAAGGTAGGGAAGTTAATCTTACCTTCCGTACGAGCTCGGTAGGGGTCCGGGCGGGGCGGTGGAATGTAGGCATCATCGGCACGGGCTCGCCGGTGGCCGCCATGAGGCTGTTGGCGCCCATGAACGGGTAGGGCCTGCCTTGGTGGATTTGGGGGAGGCTACCATTCTTCACCTCGGTCTTAGTTCTCATAAGGGTCTATAACGGGTGGGTGCCACGGACGGTTATGTGCTACTCGTTCTAAATCGGATTCATCACCAGAGAACTCGTTGAAGTTGTGTTGCTCATCGTATTCATCAAAGTCAAGGGTCCTCGGTTACCGGGTTGACCGTTGGCGACGGTGTTCGGAACGATCATTCTCACGACCATGATTGGTGGTTGAGTTGGGACGGTACCGGGGCTCTTCCCGGGTTTGACGGTCGGTGCGGGGCACACTAGGTGGAGGTGGAGAAGGGACATACCGTTGATGTTGATGCTCATAATATTGGTGCCAATGTTCCGTATCGACTATGGGCAAGTCATCTTGAGGCGGGTCGGGGAATTCCTCCTCTTCTTCATGGGACTCATTTCCGTCAAGAGGTAAAGGATGGGTGCGTTCAATGACAGACGCAAGCCGGGTAACGTTTGATGGTCCGGCTCCCAAAAGTCCCTTGCCTTTCCGTTGTGCATCGGATGTGGAAGCATTGGCCACGGTCTCAATCGGATATATTGGGGTGGAACATTGGGCAATCCGAAGGGCCTTAAGAGCTTCTAGCTCTTGTTTCAAGACAATGGTTTCTCGGGTCAAGGCATCAAACTTTTGTTGTGCCTTCAAGGCTTCCAATTGTCGCCTTATGGAGTCATTTTCGAGGGACAACGAAGCAGTTTCTTGAGCCAAAGGTTCACTGAACTCTTGCGGACCAGAATCCTGAGAAGTTTCCATTTCAACGTTAGTCATTGCTCCAAATCAGCACACAATTGCAAGCAATCAAATGAGCGAGGTGACAAGTTAAGTCAACTTTACCCAAGTTCAAGTGCGTTATCGGGTTCTACTTTGGGGAAGGCCGTTTGGCGGTTAGGCAAGGAAGGCAAATCCAACAAAATTGAACCAATTACACACAAATAAACAAGTGATATTTTGCAAACGTATGTAAGAAAATGGAGAGACAGAAGATGGACGGATTGTTCACTCGCAAGCTTTGCTTGCTTTCGGTCTTTTACCGTTTTGTAAAATCCGATTTTTTGGATGGACCGGTTTGCCGGACGTCTTTTCACGTTGTGTATTTCGTTTCTTTGAAACGTTTTGAGCAACACTTTCTTTTTTTTTTTTGATTTTGAACACAAATCCATATTGATGAAGAGTTTTTTTTGCTTTTCTTGGAATATCAAATGCGAGATATCCGAACTTTTCGTTAACAAAAATACCCCAAGAAGAACATCATGAACAAACGAAGAACATCATGAACGAAAGGTTGTAACACTCAAAACCGAAATAGAGGATGTTGAGTCTCACTACTACCTAGAAAAGACAAGCCAAAGCTAGGTTAAAGCTAATCTTTAACTTTGGATTAAAGCAAAAGAAAGGTTCGTAAACTAAGGTAAATCACGGGCAAATCTTGAGTTCCACGGCCGTGGAATCCCAAGAACAGGCCGTGATCTTGATTGTCGACGAAGTTTCTCTAACTCTCAGGGTCCAATCTGTTTACGATCAATCTATCATCTTCTAAGCCACAACTATCAACCCTTCACCTTGGAATTGCTAAAGGGTTTTAGCCAATAACCATTGTCATGATATCAAAAATCAATTTAAGAAGAATGAAAGATGAAAACCTTCGAAAACTCGAATATAAGTCAAAGTCAATCTCAACTCCAGAACACAAATTGGAATACTCAATGGATTCAGAATATAACACAAAACCTTACAATGATCTTAGGCAAACACGAAGAACGAGATGTCAATCCGTCTTCAATATCAAAACCTAAGAAAAGGGCACAACTTCCGCCACACACAATCTTTGGGAATCCAAACTGCCGGCGCTCCCGCAAAGTTCCTCGCGAAAACCCTAAGGCAAACTCTCCCAAAAGCGAGGTCCCCAAAAACTCCCTCTTTCCGCCTTTTTATCCGTAGAGAAAGAGGTAACTTCCAGCCCAAATACGTAGATGATGTGGCAATAAATGATTCGTCAAAAGATTGCCTAAATCACGGTCTCCTGATGTTCCACGACCGTGGAAATAGGGCGTGGAAAGGATTACGGTGTCTCTCATCTTCCAAGACCGTACTTTAGGCCGTGTAACTTACTAGAATGCTCCACGCTCATGATGCCAAGATCCACGGCCGTGGTTTAGAGCGTGGACTCTTCTACGGCCGTAATTTAGGGCGTGGAAGTGTAGATTGCTTGTGGTTTCCTTTGTGTCGTGACATTCTTCATCCTAGCTCCTTCCCTTAGCTTCCTTGATGTGTTCCTAATCCTTGGATATGATCGAATCCTCTCTTTTTTCTCTCAAATGGACCGGTTTCAGCTCTTATTCACCTATAATCAATCACAAAACTAATGTAGACCTCCATATCGAAAATATAGGTGAACAAGCTAACAAATGCTTCAATGCCTTATCCATGAACACAATAATGAACGAAAAACAATTAGAATAAGTGCCTAGAATATCGCAATATTTCATGCTAACAATCTCCTCCCAAGTGCCCACACGTCCTTGTAGAATGATTTGATACTAAGCCAAGGCCTTATCCTTAAGTGAGAAGGAAAAAGCCCTAAGCTTGTGGTTTTTTCTCTCCAATCTAGGTGGTCTTAGAGTCTCCATCAAGATCTCATAATTCATCAAGTGTTGATGAGGAGACTCTCCTTCCATCGCTCCAAATTGATTGTGCCGGATCATTTGTAGCACTTGAGGCCGGAGCTCGTAATCATGGGCTACGGGATCTCCTAAGTTTACACCCGGACGGTGCACCCTTTGGGCTGGATCCATACATTGCCCTAGCGTTTGTGGCTCCTCAATGATGATCGGCTCAACCCGAACATTAACCGCCGGCTGCGGTGGTGCTGGAGGTTGTTGACGATTAAGCTCCCTTTGCACAAGGGCTTGCCTAATCTCTTCAATTTCCCTCCTAGTTGCTTCTTGCCTCTCATTGGCAAGTCCTCTCATTCTCCAAGGCTTCATCCCTTAGCCTAAGTTGCTCTAAGGCTTCATTCAACTCAGCTTGAAGATCTCTTCCGGCCATCTCCTTCTTCTTCTTAATGCTCTTGGATCTAGTCTTAAGGGTTTTCTCCGGTTCGGGATTGAATGGAGCTAAATCCTTGCCATGAGATCTTCGCATGCACCTAAAGAGTGAGAGATGTCCTAAAAATTCAAAGACACAAACCAAACAAGATCAAAAGCAACAAGAAAGACCTACACTATAAACAATCACACACAATGATTGAATCTAGACCTAATCCCCGGCAACGGTGCCAAAAACTTGTTACGCTAGAAATGTATAGCACAAAAGTCTTACAATTTATAACTCGATATAATTTCCTAACTCCTAGCAAACCCACGGTGTATGGGTCGTTTTGTAGCAAGGATAGTATTCCGAGGTCGAACACGAAGACTAAGGTGAGATCAAATCAAACAAGTGATCATGGATAGTGCAAATCTAGTCTAAGAAAAGAGAAGGAAATAAAGAAATGAAAATCATGATATTTTTGGGTTTGGTTTTTGTGGTGATCAAGCAAGATCACAAATCATGCAATATTATAAATCAAACTAACAACTCAAACAAACAACACAAACACAAGAAATGTGATCAAAGAGAGAAAAGCGGATTCTAGGGGTTAGGACTTCCGGTTATGGCATTGGACTCAAGCTTCTAATCAACCTTGGATAAGCTACGGTATGTTGAGAAAGGGTGTTTCTCAAATGGGATCAATCACCGGGTAGGTCTCATGGTCCACTAATCCCGCACCTAAGGTCCTATTACCGGGTAAGTCTCTAGGAGCCTAAGGTTGGGAATTCTACACAAACCGGATTTCTATCTAGGGGTCAAACCTCTCCTTACCGGGTAAGTCTCGGGAAGGCAAGTCCTAAGCATCAATCCTAGCACACTCAGTACAATAGCGGCTTGTGAGGCTCACTACTACTTGGAGTTCATCATCTTTGGTATCTAAGATCGAGAATTACCGGGTAGGTCTCTTCCCTCACTTAGTTTGCGAACATTAGGTCACCCTAGGCTAGATTATGCTTAACAAACACTAGGATTTCAACAATCTAGCATCCTAACATTCAGATTCATCAATACAAGCACAATAGAACAAACCACAAGCAGATCATATAGGACCACGACCGTGGAACCACATGAACAGACTGTGGTTTTTATCAAAGGGTAGTGATGGGTGATGGAATCACTATCATTTAGGGTAGTTTTTAGAGTCTTTTTATTGCATTAGTGTCGGTTTATGCTACTAACTCCTTGATCCAGAAGAAGAAGATCAAAAGAAGCTAAAGAAGGAGTTATAAGCACTTAGGAGTGAAGATCGATCACGAAGCAAAGCTTCTGTTGCCTCACCGCCCCTGCGGGCCCTTGCAGCCGCCCCAACGGGAGACCCTTTTCACTAAAGCGCTCCCTGCACCTTCACCAGCGCCGGCCAAGAAGCAGGTCACCGCCCCTGCGCCAACCATCGGTACTCCTGCGGTGACTTTCCTTGACGAGACAAAGACTAGCTCCCCTGCGCCTCCCACTGCGCCCTGCCTACACCTCGCCTTGGGAGCTGGAAGGTGAAGAGTCTGTGTCACCGCCCCTGCGTTGGCCTTAAGGCGCCCCTGCGCCTTGACATTAGTAACGGCAAGCAGATGAAGAGTCAGACGTTGAAGAAGCATTGAATATCCGCCCCAGCGGAATTGCCTAGCCGCCCCTACGGTCAGGAAGAAGATCAACCGATTCTGCCTAAACCGCCCCTGCGGTTCCTGAAGGCCGCCCTTGCGGTTTAACGTCAGAAGCTTTACTCCGGCTGTTTACACCATCTTTATGGCATTAAGGGTGGTTGTTTTAGGCCGGCTATTTACTCCTAATTAAGTATCTTTTGTAGTATAAATAGTCCATGACTGATTGTTAGAATTATCCATGCTTTTCCCTACAAAATCCATTTTAGACTTGAGTTTTCCATTGTAATGAGTTGCTAACTCCCTTGCTACATTGGGTTGGTTTGAAGTTGCATTGTAACTTTGGTTGTAAGTTCTTTTTAATATAAGTTTTTATTCAGTATTGCTTTGTGTTTCCTTGATCTCCATTGTTTAATTGCATGTTAACTATTACTTGAGATTGATCACCTTAGGTTCTAAAGTGCATGTAAACAAATTAATAGGTTCTAGGTTCGGGTCTTTAATATAGTAGCAACTTTAAGTAATAACATGTTGTAATTACTTAAAGAAAAGGAACACAAATATAAAGATAAGTTTAACGGTTTTAATCTTCTCTTTATATCCCTTAGTCTTTGTTTGAATGCTAACTTGTTATTTGTTCTTGTAGGTTTACGGATCACTAACCTGTTAAGTTGTGTTGATGCCGGTTGGCTCAACACATATGTATGATCGAGACGGGAGATTACTTAAAAACTTGTAAAAGGAACGCACAAAAGTAGCAATTGCATGCTTATAATCAACCTAGTGTAGATTCATCCATTATTGTCTTACTTGTCGCATTTATCGTTTTCATATGTTTTTGTGCATCAATTCAACCAAACCCCCCCCTTTGTGTCACGTGTCATTGTAATCGATAATTGCATCTAAAATACCTTAACTCTCTTGGGTTCGACCCTTACTTAATCACTATACTTGTTCTTAGTGCTAAGTCGGGATTTACTTTTGATTGGGTATAGACGACCATAGAAATACCTTCGGTCAAATTTTGGCACCGTTGCCGGGGAGTTTTTGTGTTATACTGTTATTATTGATTATTGGTTTGAACCAATTTTATGGTTCAAACCCGTGCTACTAATTCCGGCTTTGCTTCTTTTGATCCAGAAATTGAGAGGACGCATATCCGGCAACGAAGACAACAACAACTTCAAGAAGAGATGGCTGACCGTACTCTTCGTCAACTTACGCAGCCCACCTTGGCTCAAAACCCTCTTGCGGTCGCTATACCGGCACTAGGAGAAGGAGTCAACTTTGAGCTCAAGCCGGGCCTCATTCACTTGCTTCCATCCTTCCATGGGCTAAGTGGTGAAGACCCCATCAAGCACCTTGGGAAGTTCCATACTGTATGTATGAGCATGAAGCCGGCCAACATTACCGAAAATAGATCAAGATGAGGGCATTCGGCTTCACACTCAAAGATTCGGCGGATGATTGGTATTACCACCTTCCATCTAGGAGTATTGACACTTGGGAGAACCTTCACAAAGTGTTCTTGGAGAAATACTTTCCAGCTAAAAAGGCCAATAGCTTGAAGAAAGCTATAAGCAACATCGAGCAAGAGACAACCGAAACTCTCTACGAGTACTTTGAAAGGTTTGCACGCCTCCGATCCAGCTGTCCTTTTCACGGATATTCAACTCAAGATCTAGTCTTGTACTTGTACAATGGTTTGCTAGACAATGAAATGAGGATCGTCGATGCGGCTTACGGAGGTAATATTCTTAACTCTACTCCTGACCTTGCTTTGGAAAAGATACAGGAGCTAGCGGAAGGAACTCGGAACTTTGGAAGGACCCCGACTAAGAAAGGAGTTCATGCTGTGAGTTCCGGGAAGAGTGAGATTTCCACCGAGCTAGCGGACTTGAAGGAAATGGTGAAGAGGCTAACACTTATGTGAACACCGCAACAGCTCAAAGCTTGTGGAGTTTGTGCTGACCCGTATCATCCAACGGACATGTGTCCACAAGTTCAAGATGACGATGCTGAAGTAAACGCAATGAGTTATGGACAACCACAACAACAAAGACCTAGGAACGATCCCTATGCACAGAATTTCATGCCAAATTGGCGTGACCAATAGAATTTTCGTTGAAGGGATCAACAAAACCAACAACAACAGCCCCGCTAAGGGAAGTATCACTCAAATGAAGATATGTTGCAGGTTTTGACTAAACACTTTGCTACTCATGTCCAAACAACAGAATCTAGCATCAAAACCTTGAGCAACAGGTTAGTCAAATGGCGGAAGCTATTTCAAGGACCGAATCAAGGCTTTCCGGAGGATTGCCTTCCCAGACGTTTATAAACCCCAAGGAGAATGTTAGTGCCATAACATTAAGGATCGAGAAGCAAATCCAATAAAAACCAACAAAAGAGTCACAAAGCGAACCTTCTGTCGTTTTTTTCCGCACCCATAGCCGCCCCTGCGGCTGAAGCTGCGCCCAGCACAGAACGAACGACGCCTCTGCGGCTGGCTGCCCCCGCCCATGCAGTGACAACCCCTGAGCCGCCCCTGCGCTTTCAAACTGATGCCCCTGCGAAAAACACAACAGAGGGTCTTGTTGGAAAGGATACTTACGTCCGGCCTAACTTCCCGCCACTGTACTCCGAGAAACCACCGACTCCTTTTCCTGAAGCCTTGAAGGAGCGAAGAATCATAGAGGACAAGGACCTCTTTGAGACTTTCTCTAAATGCGAGGTAAACATTCCCCTCCTTAAGTTGGTGAAAAGTATCCTAAGTATGCTCGTTTTTTGAAGGAACTTTGCACTATCAAGAGGAATCAAAAGCTAAAGGGGAAACAGAAAGTGCAAGTGAGTGAACATGTGTCGGCAGTTTTCCAACGGAGAATGCCCAAGAAGTGCAGCGATCCGGGCATGGTAAGCATTCCTTGTGTTATAGGGGAACCCCTCTTTGACAAAGAAATGCTTGATCTCGGTGCTTCTATTAATGTCTTGCCATATTCGATTTACAAATCACTTGGCCTTGGGCCACTAATGGAAACTAGGGTTGTAGTACAACTTGCTGATAGATCTAATATGTACCCGAAAGGGATAATTGAAGATATATTAGTGATGGTAGACAATCTAATTTTTCCTGTTGATTTCTTTATAATGGATATGGAAAATGACTCGCATGCTGCACCCATTCTGTTAGGTAGGCCATTTCTGAAAACGGCTAGGACTAAAATTGATTATGTTAGTGATAAATTAACCATGGAGTTTGATGGAGAAGTAGTGGAATTTGACATCTATGATGCAACAAGATTTCCTAGTGACGATCATCCTTTATGCGCTATTGACATTGTTGAACCTTTTGTGCAAGATGTTTTTGATAACTCTGACGTGGATGAATTAAGAAATATGATTGAGTATGACATTGATGGTTTTAAATCAGATTATGTGTTAACATCTAGCATGAAAGAGGTCCTATTCCAATTAGATGGGCATAAAAGGCTACCTATCTCCAATTTAGCTATTGGGCCCACTTTACTAACCCCAAGCGAGAAGCTTGTTCCGTCCATAGTGCAAGCACCGGAAATAGAATTGAAGGACCTTCCGTCACACCTCAAGTATGTTTTCCTTGGAGCACACAATACCTTGCCGGTGATTATCTCCAACAAGTTGACCACCGGGCAAGAAGATAAGTTGGTGAACGTACTAAAGGAGCACAAGACGGCCCTTGGGTGGACTATTGCGAACATCAAAGGGATAAGTCCTTCCACTTGCATGCATAGGATTTTACTTGAGGACGAAGCCAAGACCTCTAGGCAATCTCAAAGGAGGTTGAACCCACCGATGATGGATGTGGTCAAAAAGGAAGTGTTGAAGCTCCTCCAAGCGGACATGATCTTTCCTATCTCGGATAGCACTTGGGTTAGCCCGTCCCAAGTAGTTCCAAAAAAGGGAGGCATCACTTTGGTGGAAAATCAACATGGAGAGATGGTCCCAAGCAAAACACAAACCGGATGGAGAGTTTGCATTGACTACCACAAGCTCAATAAGGTAACACGAAAAGACCATTTCCCGTTACCTTTTATTGATCAAATGTTGGAACGTCTTGCAGGACATCAATACTACTGTTTCCTGGATGGATATTCGGGCTAATTCTAAATAGCCATCGCACCAGAAGATCAAGAGAAGACGACGTTCACTTGCCCATTTGGCACTTTCGCATATCGCAGAATGCCATTTGGACTTTGCAACGCACCAGACACTTTCCAACGGTGCATGATAAGTATTTTCTCTGAATACATAGAAAATTTCATTGAAGTCTTCATGGATGATTTTACCGTCCATGGAGACAGTTTTGACGCATGTTTAAGGCATTTAAAACTTGTTCTTGAAAAATGTGTTGAAACCAATTTAGTTCTTAATTCGAAAAAATGTCATTTCATGGTCGAACAAGGAATTGTGCTAGGACATGTAATATCCTCAAAAGGGATAGAGGTAGATAAGGCAAAGGTTGATGTTATTCAAAATTTACCTTATCCTACTAATGTTCAGGAAATCCGATCTTTTCTTGGTCATGCAAGTTTCTACCGACGGTTCATCAAAGACTTCTCAAAGATCTCAGCACCCCTATGTGAATTGCTCAAGAAAGATGTCACCTTCATAGTGGTTGAGGATTGCAAGAAGGCTTTCGACACTTTGAAGGCATGTCTCACCACCGCACCGATCATCCGTTCTCCGGATTAGGAGAAACCTTTTGAAATCATGTGTGACGCCATTGACTACACCTTCGGACTTGTCTTAGGACAAAAAGATGGACGGGCATCCCATGTTATCCATTATGCCTCTATGACACTCAATGGAGCACAAAGGAATTACTCTACCACCGAGAAGGAGATGTTAGCGGTAGTTTTTGTCCTTGAGAAATTCCGGCAGTACCTACTTGGGGTAAAGGTAAGTATCTTCACGGACCATGCAACTCTTAGGTACCTCATGACAAAGAAGGAGGCAAAGCCACGATTGATCCGTTGGATGCTCCTTCTAAGAGAATTTAACCTAGAGATAAGGGACAAGAATGGAGCTGAGAACCTGGTGGCCGATCATTTGAGCAGACTAGTGCAAGAGGAGGAAGATCCAGAAAAAAGAGAGATAGCCGGAAGTTTTCCAGACGATGCATTTTACACAACTCTCTGTTGTGTAACCGCCCCCGCGCCTCACACCAGCCGCCCCTGCGGCCAGCCGCCCCTGCGGCCAGCCGCCCCTGCGGCCAGCCGCCCCTGCGGCCAGCCGCCCCTGCGGCCAGCCGCCCCTGCGGCCCCGTTTAGGCGCCCCTGCGGAATTGTCGACAGAGGTTTGTCTTAAGCTTCAATCTTTTAAGCCTTGGTATGCTGACATTGTGAATTTGATTGTCAGGAAGAAGTATCCTCCAGACTTCACCAAGGCACAACGAGAGAAAGTAAAAGCTGAAGCTCGACACTACGTTTGGGACGATTCTTACCTTTGGAAGCATTGTAGTGACCAAGTGATCCGGCGTTGCATTCCGGACAATGAGGTACAATCCGTCCTAACTTTCTGTCATTCTGAAGCATGTGGAGGGCACTTTGGAGCAAACAAAACTGCAAGAAAAGTTTTGGATGCCGGTTTCTTTTGGCCACACATTTTTCGAGACGCTTTTGCGTTTTGTAAAGTGTGTGATAGATGTCAAAGGGTAGGAAATCTTTCAAGGAGACATGAAATGCCCCAATCCTCTCTTATATTTTGTGAAATATTCGATGTTTGGGGAATTGATTTCATGGGGCCGTTTCCTACTTCATTCGGGAACACATATATTTTGCTTGCGGTGGACTATGTTTCCAAGTGGGTGGAAGCAAAGGCCACCAAAACTGATGATTCAAAAGTGGTTGCAACATTTCTTAAGAAAAATATCTTTGCTAGATTTGGAATTCCGAAAGCCTTAATCAGTGATAGGAGTACCCATTTCTACAACAAAACGATCACGGCTCTCCTTAAGAAGTATCACGTTCACCAAAGAGTATCAACAACCTATCATCCTCAAACAAACGGTCAAGCTGAGGTATCCAACCGGGAAATAAAGACCATCTTCGAAAAGACGGTGTCTCCCGGAAGGAAGGATTGGAGTGCAAGGCTAAACGATGCGCTATGGGCATATCGAACAACCTATAAAACTCCGATAGGGATGTCTCCGCTCAGACTTGTGTTTGGGAAAGCGTGCCACCTCCCGGTGGAACTAGAGCATAAAGCTTGGTGGGCAGTGAAAAAGTGCAACATGAACATAGAGGAAGTAGGAGAATTCCGGAAGCTCCAATTGTAAGAGTTGGAGGAATTGAGGCTAGATGCATATGACCATGCTACCACATACAAAGAAAAGACCAAAGCGTGGCATGATCGGAACATTCTCCAGAAGGACTTCAAGGTAGGTAATAAGGTACTTCTCTTTCAATCTCGCTTGAAACTCTTTGCAGGAAAACTGCGTTCGAGGTGGATTGGGCCGTTCATAGTAGCCGAAGTATATCCTCACGGAGCTGTGGATCTCTATGATCCCCAAACACACAAGGTGTTCAAGGTGAATGGACAAAGGCTAAAGCTTTATCTTGAAGGGGTTAAAACGATCCGATTGACGAGATGGTGCTGGAGGAAGCACACTCAAAAAAGTAGAGATCTTACGTCGAGCCAGCGACGTAAAACAAAGGCGCTTCTCGGAAGGCAACCCAAAGGAATAAGAAGAGGAACTTCTGTCAAGAAACCGCCCCTGCGGCTCTGAGTCCCCACCCCTGCGGTGACACCCATGCCCAGCACCGCACCCGGCGCTGGGCCTGCGCTGTGACATCCCTGTCACCGCCCCCGCGGTGACATCTCTACGCCCCTGCGGCGGCCATCCTTGACATGCATCCCCGGCACCGCCCCCTGCGCTGAGCCTGCGTGAAACCTCTCCACTTGTCACCGCCCCCGCGGCAGCAAGCTCCTGCCCCTACGGGTTTACCTAGAAAAGAAAAAAAAAGGATCTCGAAAAATGCCTACACCTACCACGCACCACCCACCAACCTTCTTCACCAAACACAAACCCTCCAAACTCCCCTCCTTCAAAAACAACCTCAACGCCCCTGCGCCCTCTGCCCACCAACAATCTCGCCGACGCCCCTGCACCGCCTCCGACAGCTAGCCACCAGTCAAAACGCCCCTGCGCCAGCTTCTCCTACTACCCCCGTGCTCTCTCACAGCCCTACGGCCTTCCTCCTCACCCACTTCATACATTCCACTCCAGCTACATCACCAGCGAGGCTACACCACCAAGGACGTCACCGGAGCAACCTCAGCAACACCCTCTCCATCGCTCCTCATAAATCGCCTCTACACTTCTCCCGCACCTGCGGCTGCAAGCATCCGCCCCTGCACCTCACCGCCCCTGCGTCTACTTCATCTGCCCCTGCGGAAAAACCAACAGAAAGGTCGATTCTTTTCCTTTTCCCAAACGTTCACTAATCCTTTGCTCAAATCTTTTCAAGAATGGAAGCTCCAAGGAAATACAAGATGACCGAGGGTGAAAAAGACCACTATAGGATTGTGCAAGATCGAGTTGTGTATGCAACTCGATTTTTGCACGTTCCTACATTGGAGAAGCTAGGCATGCTGGAGAGCATGCAATCCTTTTTGGAGAATGCTGGGCTCGGAAATTTCTTACATAGGAGTGCTGCAACCTATCCCGAGCTTAGCAGGCAGTTCATTGCTACTTTCACCATGGAGAAGGAAGACTATGTGTGTGTTGGGCTTACTTTCAAGTTCAACAAGATCAAGTACACACTAGATTACTTCTAGATTGTGGAGGCTTTTAGGGTTACCTACAACCCTTCAGAGAACTGGTGGGAGCCAGTCCCGACCCCAGACCTATGTGAGTTTTGGCAGGCAGTTACAGGATCTGAGTTCCATGATGGGGGTGAGTACTCCAACAAGCTCACTCACCCCTCCTTGGGGCTTCTTTCAAAGATCCTGATGAGTGTCTTTTGTGGACACAAAGAAGAGAACAAGGTCGCTCTCAAGGACCTTCCCCTCATCTATGCATGCCTTCCACAAAGTGAGAGGGTGATGGATTGGCCTTCGCTCTTCCTCTCCGCTTTGAAACGAATTAGGAAGAATGAGCCGAGAGACATCGTCGGCGGTGGGGTGATCTCCTTGATCGCTTCACAGGTCATGGACCTTTCCTGCCTTGAGGATGGGCTGGAGGCTCCCCTTTACACAGAGGGGATGCTTAGAAGGTGCAAGCTCCTCCGACGAGATGGGGAGAACCTATTCTGGATCTCACTTGCCGATGGGAGCCACTTGACATACCTTCCCCGGCCTTTACCCTTGGGGGAGGAGTTTTTAGAGCTCTACATTCCGGCAGATCCTTTTGTGCCGAGGAGGCCGCTAGTGGCCATTGTGGAGAGGCATGCTGCCAGCTCCAGCCGGGCTCACCAGGAGGAGAACTTGCCCATCCCCGATGATGACGAGGGGATGCCCACGGCGGCACTAGAGGAGGACCCGACCCTTGCGAGCCTTCAGGCTCAAATGGCGGCTATGACGACCCAACACCGGACATGACAGTCCGATTACCAACGGACTATGCTAGAGCAGCAACAGAGTTGGCAGGACAGTTTTACCACCTCCATTACCTCACACTTCGACCAGAGGCAGGAGGCTTGGCAGGCAGCCCAGTAGCAGCAACTGGAGGCTCAGCATTTGGCTTGATAGGCCAGTTTTGAGACCTCTTTTGGTCGCCGGATGTCTGCCCAGCAAGACCGCATTGATGACATCTACCGCCGCTAGGAGCATTTCTTCTGCCACTTCCCTTACCGACCGGAGGAGGGTCCGGGTGGTCTATCCGGACCACCCCACTAAGGGGTACATTTCTTTCCCTTCTCCGACATTTATCTTTGACTCATTTCCACTTTGAGGACAAAGTGTACTTCAAGTATGTGGGAGGGATATATCATTGCTTGTATAGTTCATTGAGTTGTTTTTGGCATTTGTTTTTGCATTGTTGAATTCAGTTTCTTTCAAAAAAAAAAAATGCCAAAGAAGTGAAAAAAAGGCATGAAAATCCTTGGATAAACCAAAAACCCGAAAGGGTGGTTTAGGTAAAAAGAAGGTAGTCCGACCAACCTTAGGTTGGTGCAAAATTGGACTTGAGGGATGTGAGTTAAAGTGAGAAAAGAAGAAGAGTGGCAAGGTGAAAACCCGAAAGGGCGCCTTGGCAAAATGAGCGACACCGAGTGTAGGATTCCCTTCCGGCGTTTGGTGACATAAAAAGGGGAGACATAAGGAGGTTGTCTGGGTAGGTCACTCTTGGAGCGATAAGGATGATAGTCTTTCTTTTCTCACATTTCCTCTCTTTTCTTCTTTCTTGGTTTTTCTTTTATTTTCATTATCTTTTCTTTCTTTCCCTTGCTTCCTGAGACCTTGAGTCTAATGGCTGTCATTTGTTTTACTCGGGACGAGTAAAAGGTCTAAGTATGGGGGAGTTTGATAGGTGATGGAATCACTATCATTTAAGGTAGTTTTTAGAGTCTTTTTATTGCATTAGTGTTGGTTTATGCTACTAACTCCTTGGTCCAAAAGAAGAAGATCAAAAGAAGCTAAATAAGGAGTTATAAGCACTTAGGAGTGAAGATCGATCACGAAGCAAAGCTTCTGTTGCCTCACCGCCCCTACGGGCCCTTGCAGACGGCCCAGCGGGAGACACTTTTCACTGAAGCGCTCCTTGCGCCGGCCAAGAAGCAGGTCACCGCCCCTGCGCCAACCATCGGCGCCCCTGCGGTGACTTGCCTTGACGAGACGAAGACTAGCTCCCCTGCGCCTCCCACTGCGCCCTGCCTGCGCCTCGCCTTGGGAGCTGGAAGGTGAAGAGTCTATGTCACCGCCCCTGCGTTGGCCTTAAGGTGCCCCTGCGCCTTGACATCAGTAACGGCAAGCAGATGAAGAGTCAGACGTTGAAGAAGCATTGAAGATCCGCCTCAGCGGAATTGCCTAGCCGCCCCTGCGGTCAGGAAGAAGATCAACCGATTCTGCCTAAACCGCCCCTGCGGTTCCTGAAGGCCGTCCTTGCGGTTTAACGTCAGAAGCTTTACTCCGGCTGTTTACACCACCTTTATGGCATTAAGGGTGGCTGTTTTAGGCCGGCTATTTACTCCTAATTAAGTGTCTTTTGTAGTATAAATAGTTCATGACTGATTGCTAGAACTATCCATGCTTTTCCCTACAAAATCCATTTTAGACTTGAGTTTTCCATTGTAATGAGTTGCTAACTCCCTTGCTACATTGGGTTGGTTTGAAGTTGCATTGTAACTTTGGTTGTAAGTTCTTTTTAATATAAGTTTTTATTCAGTATTGCTTTGTGTTTCCTTGATCTCCATTGTTTAATTGCATGTTAACTATTACTTGAGATTGATCACCTTAGGTTCTAAAGTGCATGTAAACAACTAGGATTAATAGGTTCTAGGTTCGGGTCTTTAATCTAGTAGCAACTTTAAGTAATAACGGGTTGTAATTACTTAAAGAAAAGGAACACAAATATAAAGATAAGTTTAACGGTTTTAATCTTCTCTTTATATCCCTTAGTCTTTGTTTGAATGCTAACTTGTTATTTGTTCTTGTAGGTTTACGAAACACTAACCTGTTAAGTTGTGTTGATGCCGGTTGGCTCAACACATATGTATGATCGAGACGGGAGATTACTTAAAAACTTGTAAAAGGAACGCACAAAAGTAGCAATTGCATGCTTAGAATCAACCTAGTGTAGATTCATCCATTATTGTCTTACTTGTCGCATTTATCGTTTTCATAAATTTTTGTGCATCAATTCAACCAAACCCCCCTTGTGTCACGTGTCATTATAATCGATAATTGCATCTGAAACACCTTAACTCTCTTGGGTTCGACCCTTACTTAATCACTATACTTGTTCTTAGTGCTAAGTCGGGATTTACTTTTGATTGGGTATAGACGACCATAGAAATACCTTCAATCAGGTAGGTTCGAGCAAGCAAATCATCCAAAGGTACATTCAAGTCTATTCTATCATAGTCCAAGCCATAACCATCATTCCATTACCCTAGAATCACAACTATTTAGCCAACAACATACATTTTAAGATTCAAACTCAACAAGCAAAAATTCATGGCTTCCATAGCAAGTGAATGAAATGAAAATGAAAAGAAACAAGTAGTCTTAGCTTAATATAAGATGAAACAAGACTTACAACCCCTTCAAACACAACTCCAAAACGTTCCTTACAATGCTTAAAATTTTCTCAACAAAAGTCACTCAAAATCACTCAAAAACATCACTCTAAATCTCTATCTTGGTGTGTTGTTCTTCCTCCAAAATGAGAGTGTTTCTCTTCCCCTCCAAGAATTCCCAATGTGGATAATGATAATGTGTGAGAGAATGTGGGAGAGTCCTCTAGCAACAACCTGCAGAACCACTTATATTCTCCACCAAGAGCAATGGTCGGGCAAGGAGATCGTGGGACAGCTGTCCAGAGAAAACCAAGGCCAAAACCATGGGCATGGTTATGGCCTTTGGGCCGTGGAAATACTTGAACAACTCCCTTTGGATCATTAAGCCATGAGTTGGTGCAAGGCATCCACCAACAAGGTCCTATGTGTTCTCCTTTGCTCCTAACTTGCTCCTTAATGAGTCCGGAAGTGTGACATCACGAGGAATAATCCTCGAATGTATCGATTAAGCTCCAAAAGCTCCCCAAAATACCTACAAAACCGGCAAAAGTTTGTGTAGACGTCTATTTCGACAATATGCATGAATTTAGTTTAAACGTCATGAACTAATGCCAAACCATGCATGAATAATGGGAAAAACTATCTAAATGAATGCCTATTGGTGAAAGGATGCAAGGACTGGAACGAAAAGCAGTAAATAATGGAGTAAGGAGTCCCTTGGTAAAAATATCCGCATATTGGTGAGCGGATGGAACGTGAAGAACACGTACTTGGCCTAGAGCGACCTTTTCCTGAACGAAATGAATGTCGATCTCTACATGTTTGGTGCGCTGGTGTTGCACCGGGGTTGACGACAAGTAGACGGAAAACATGTTATCACAATACACCAGGGTCGCACGTCGAAGGGGTACCTGTAACTTGCATAACAAATTGTGTAACCAACACGTCTCAGCCACCGCGTTAGCTACACCGCGGTATTCAGCCTCTGCACTAGAACGAAACAATGTCGCTTGACGTTTGGAAGACCAAGAAATCAGATTATTGCCCAAGAAAACGCCGAAGCCGGAGGTCGACCGCCGTGTGTCCGGATAACCGGCCCAATCGGCGTCTGTGTAGGCTGTCAGACTATCCGGGGCAGATCATGTGAGTTGAAGGCCCAACTCAGGTGTGCCCTTAATGTAGCGCAAGTCCGCTTCATTTCCTGAAAGTGATGGTCGTGAGGGTCATGCATGAAAAGACATACCTGTTGAACAACAAACGAGATGTCTGGGCGAGTGAAAGTGAGGTACTAGAGAGCGCCGGTGAGACTGTGGTAAAATGTGGTGGCCGGATTGCAATTTGTCATTTTTGCCTTTTCAAGAATCTCAAGTGCATACTTTTTCTAATGAAGGAACAAACCGGCATTATTACGGACAACGGAGACGCCCAAAAAATAACTCAAATTGCCCAAGTCGGTCATAGAGAATTCCGACCGGAGTAAGGACATCAAGTGAGACAAGACAGCTGGTGGTGATGTCATCAAGACGATGTCGTCTACATATAGGTGCAGGTAGGCCGTGGCATGTGAGTCCCGGTAAACGAATAGGGAGTGGTCCGACTGGCAGCTGCGGAAGCCAAGGCGGGATAAGTAAGTAGCGAACCGGTGATACTAGGCTCTAGGTGCCTGTTTGAGGCCGTAAATGGATTTCCGTAGTAGACAGACATGAGACGGTCTCAAGGGGTCAGTGAAGCCGGGCGGTTGATGCATATAAACTGTCTCCTCCATGTAACCATGAAGGTAGACATTTTTGACATCCAACTAATGAATTGGCCAGTCGCAGTGCAAAGCAATGCTCAAGACGGTTCGAATTGTAGCGGGTTTGACCATTGGACTGAAGGTCTCGTCAAAATCAGTTCCCACCTTCTGAGAGCGACCATTGACTACTAGGCGAGCTTTGTGACGCCCTAGGGTGCCATCTGACCTATATTTATGCTTGAATAACCACATGCATCTAATAATGTTAGCGTCTCGGGGACGAGGAAGCAAGTCCCACGTTCCATTTTTAATTAAAGCACTAAATTCCTCGTTCATGGCGGCATGCCAGTTTGGATCATTCAAGGCTTTTTGTAGTGATTTAGGGATGGGCGAGATGTTTGCGGTTGAGTTGGCATAAGTGACATATTTTGGGTTAGGCTTAAAGATGCCAGATTGGGCCCGTGTGACAAGAGAGGGCGGCAAAATGGGCCCGGAACGAGGTGTAAGAGCCTTAGTCTTCGAGAGATCCCACACATGCGCTTCAGCTGAGACGCAACTGCTTTTCTTTGTTGGAGCTGCAGTGGGCCGCCCCTGCGCCCTGGCTGGCCGCCCCTGCAGTTCTGTGAGCCGCCCCAGCGGCCAGGCCAGCCGCCCTTGTGGTTTGTGGTGGGCTACAACCGTCTTCTTTGACCCGAGCTTTGCTTTTCGACCTTTCTTTCCTTTATATCTTCTTCTTCTCCTCCAGATAAGGGTTAGGTATCTTCAACACCATCTCTTTCTCCCTACGCACTTCATCCTCTCTTCTCTTCTCCCTTGGACCATCTTGATCTTCCTTGAGTTTAATTGAGTTTGTGAGAGATCCTTGATGGCTTTTCTTGCTGTTGTTGATGGTTGTTGCTGTTGTGCTTGTTGATAGCCAGCCTTGAGGTTTTGAATGGTGTTCTACTATGAGTTAAGCTTAGCTTGGTAAGCTTCTATGGCTTCCCCTCTTTCTTTCTTCTTTTCGTCATTTCTATGTTCTTTCCTTTCTCCTTAGCTTAGGATCCACAAGAGTGATCTTGTGGCAGTCTTGATTGGCTTCTTCTGATGTATATATGTATTTATATATGTGTGTGTGGATGTTGGCTGAAAGAGGAGTGAAGAAACCGATTGAAGAAGCATGGAGGAGCTGAAGGTGTGTCTCTGCACACCAGCTGCCCCTGCGCCACCTCTGGACTACCCCAGCGCCAGCAATGAGCCGCCCCTACGCATCCCCTAGCCGCCCCCTGCACCAGCTTGGTGTTGCACTTGGTTCTACAGGTGTGTGTTGCTTCTAGGCCTTCTTTAGGATGCCTTTGTTCCCTCCTTTTCTAGTATGAGTGTATAGGATCATGCTAGATGTGTTAGGTTGTGCTTTGATGAGGTTATGATCGGTATATGCCATGTACGGCTTTTGAGGGTCATAGGTTGTGAGGTTTAAGTTGTGGATGATCCTATGGATCCCTTGGGTCTAGGTGTGACCCCTTTGATGAATAGAGGTTGATATATCTTGATGCCTTGTTATTAGGCAGTGCCCCCTCTCAGGATTGGAGGTTGGTTCTGGTTGATCGTCTTTGAGTTGTGTACGAGGTTGAGGTAAGTCCGTAGGACTTACTTAGCCACCATCCCCATATTGGGTGTTTGCATGAGTTGTGTGTGCTTTGTATGTTGCATATGATAGCATGAGATTGTCGTTTATACCGACCTATGTTTTATTGATTGCCCCCTATGCGTGACTGTGATAACCTTTCCCTTTCATCCCGCCGTGAAGTCTGGGAGGTTCTCTGATGTCAGGCCAGAGTGACTTTACAAGAAGGACACAATCCACTCCCACTGGGTACACGGATTGTGTGACCGATACTTGTGCAGCTGGCTAGCAGGCTCAGAGGCGAGGATGTATCAGTCCTCGTGTCACATAGTTCATATATACTTACATATACAATTTGAGTGAATGACTATTATACAAAGATGATAAAATGGGTAAATGTGTGATAGCATGCTGATGTGTTTATCTTTCATGATTGTGTTTGTGCTTATGCATTACCTCATATATGTATGGTTAGCTAGCGGTTTCATACCGTGTTGTAAATGTTTGTAGGTTAGGCGCTGCTGAGTGATCTGGCAGGGTGACAGGCCGAGGACTCTCGTACATTAGGTGGTTGGTTTGGGGTTGTTGTGTTTCCCTCCTGCGTGAGGATGATCTTTTGTACCTCCCATGTGAGGACATTGTTTTACATACTCGGCTATGTTGTCCTTTACCTTTGGTTATATTGTTTTAAAGTTTTATTGATTTGTTTTATATCTGTCAGTGCCATGTTGTAAGGTCCAGTGAACTTGTTGTCAGGCTAGGGTCAGGATCAACTGTGAGATCTTAGCCCAATGTGGCACTCCGAGTCCCGCGAATTCGGGGTGTTACAGAGTTGGTATCAGAGCCAAGGTTGACAACAATGACACTTGCTACCTGCAATAAGGTCTGATAGGTAAAATAAACAGAACCCGGGGTCTGACGTTTTAAAACGTTTTTAGTTTTACGTGTGGTTTTGGGTTAGAATGTACGAGAAGTTGTCACCTCTGCCATGGATCTCTGCAGATTAGATATGTATATATATTTGTGTGTATTATGGATTTGTAGTATATATATATATATATATATATATATATCGATAAATATGACATATATAGCCTTATAAGATTAGGTGCATATACTTGTAGTTGGACGAGGTAGGGGCACACCCCCTCTTCCTCTAGTAACGTCAAGTTAGGGACCAGTTTCCGCTATTGTTTCGCTTATGACAGAGAACGAGTTTGAAGAGGCTGATCATTTCTCCATGAGTAGATCCAAGTTTCAAGAATATATGCGCCAAGTATATGAGGCTGTCATAGCGGGTAGACCTACACCGGAGTTACCAACATCTGCGGGACCAACTGAAGATTCTAGATTAAAGAAGAATCAATGAACTAGATCATTTAATGGAGAAGCAAGGATGATGAATGGTGAACAAAGTCAGATGTCAGGACAATCAAGCGGTCCTTTGGCCATGAAGACGATTGACAAAGAACTATAGTGTTTTAATTGCGCGAAGTTTGGACACCGGCGAGCTATGTGCTCGAAGACGCCAATAATATGCTTTACATGTGGTAAAGCAGGGCATAGAGCGAAGTTTTGTCAACAGGGCAAGGCGTTGCTGATAGCATGTATGGATGTATATTATGTGATTATACTGTCGTTTCATATATCTTTACGAGAATCGAGGTCTACACCAAGTTTCGTTGTAATCGTAGGTAAAATGGCACATTTTGGATCGAAATGGAGCTAAGGAGCAAAGAAGTCATTGGAGCTACATTTAGGAGCTTCAAAGAGGAGCTCGGAAAGATTGGAATTAACAAAGAAGATTTACTTTGGACCAGATTTGAGAGATTTCACCTTCAGCTGAGATTCACCTCGGTCAGCTACAGTACCATCTCGACCGAGGTGATCTTGAGGAGCGTCTCGACCGAGGCGAATACCTTGATGCGACGAGATATATTTTATTTGGCTGAGATCGTTTATTTTTGGAAGGAGAGATCTTATATTTTTGGGCTGGATTTCTGGAAGGAAGATCATATATTTGGGAGATCTTTTTCTGAGATATGGATATATTTTATTAGGAAATTATCTTTTTAAGATATTTTATTTTTGGAAGGTAATTCTCCTATATAAAAGGTTGAATTTTCCACAAGTTCAAGCATGCTTAGAAGCTGAGAGCATCCAACAATTAAGGGATTTTTCGGAAGCTTTGAAGGAAGGAAGGAAGATCAAAGATCAATCAAGGAAGGATTGATAGTTCGGATATAGCTTTTGAAGGGATTTGTAAGAATTTCTTAGATTCCCTTTTGTTCGATTGTCTTGTTGGATTTGTGATCCAAGGAACGCTTATTTGTGTGATATTTGATCCAGTTATTGAAGCCTTGTTCTTAAGGTTTTTGTGTTCGAATATTCATTCTCTTCCCATTTATTTGATTATTGCTTTCATGATGATGATTGGCTAATTTCCTTGTGCGATTCTAGGGTGATTGACTGAAAGTTGTTGGAAAGACGATGATAGAATGATCTTAATCCCAGTAGGACCTTGAAAGCTCGAGTCTTTATCCTTAACCCTAGAACATCTCGTTCAATCAATGAACATCTCGGCCGGGGTGGAACTTGACTGACCGAGGTGACCTTTTCTGATCCGAAACTGAGAGTTAAGTGTTAAAGTTTGCCAAATCCTATTCTTATTACACCTTTCCTGGTTAAATGCAAGCCTAGGATGAGACTTACCCGGTGATTCCTTTGCTTGTTTACCTAAGATCATAAGTGTAGGTAATAAATTAAAGGTTTATCCTTTATTGGGGTTTGAGTGTGCCTTCATTCCATCTTTGTGAGTTAGCGTGAGACTTACCCGGTAAAGGTTGATTCTATTCCCTTAGTTGGTGTGTTGGTTTGAGATTATAATTCCTTTCCTTAGTACCTTGAGACTTACCCGGTAATAGGTTCTTTGGCTTGGGATTGTGAGTAGTGAGACTTACCCGGTGATCTATTCCACTTTAGAAACACCTTCCCTTTGCAAAACCTCAACTTTATCCGCTTATCTTGAGATCTTGAGTCGGAACCACAACTAGATGCTTTAATCCCTAGAATTGCATATTTCCCTTAATTGAATTTATCTTCATCTTTGATTACTTTAATCGCTTTTGTGGTTAGTAATTACATTGACTACTTACACTTGCTTAGGTTTCACCTAAGTCCCTGTGATCGACCCCCGGAATTCTTGCTTTTTATTACAATTGACCCGTACATTGCGGGTTCACATCCTTGTTTTAAGCATACTTCTTGGGTTATAAATTTAAAGCTTGCACACACCGTTTGGAGCGAACAACTGCCTTTACCAGTTCCCTCCTGGAGTAAGATCATGAAAGGTGGACGACGAAGATCGAGATATCCTTCAGTTGCACAGGTTGCAAGGATGGGACGGTTATGTTTCAACTGTGGCTATCCAGATCATTTGCGTTCTGAGTGCCTTTTGGTACCGATAACTTGTTTCACCTGTGGTTAACTAGGCTATCTAGCCCCTTTCTGTCAACAAGGTAGTGTTTCTTCTCAACAAGACCTTCCTCTTTCCGGTGCAGAAAGAGTGAAAGTAGAGGTTATGACAATGACCTCAGTGATACATGAGGAGCATACATCTGAGGTTGAATGATGATATGCAGGGGAGTTTTTGGCGTTAGTTGTTACAGGTACCATTCTCATTAATGGTTTACCTAGTGGAGTTCTGTTTGTTGTGAGTGCTATGCACTTCTTATCATTCGATGCATGCGTTCATAGTTGACGGTGGGCATAGTAGAAGATAGATTTTCCTTTACAGGATTATCAGTTAGGGTCTGAGGTACCCGCGAGATATGTGATTGCCCCATTCATTCAGGGACTTGTGTATGGTTTGTAGACTTCTGTGTCATGCCTTAGGTTCATGAGGAAGTCATTATGTGTACGGTTTGGATGAATGGCTATCATGTCATGTTAGACATCAATTGGAAGGTTGTTATAGTCTCTTTTGAGATTGTTTAGATAGAGGTTTTTCAAGGTTATGACCTTTGAAGAGGCGAGTTTTGCCATTAATGTCATACAAGCAGTGAAGTTGATAGCCCAAGAAGGTGATACTTTCTAATGTTATGTCATGAAGGAAAGAGATAGTTACACGATGGAGGATATTCCAATGATTATGAGCTTATAGACGTGTTACTGAACAGTCTAATTTGCCGCCTCAGCGGAGTGTGGACATTGTTATCGAGTTGAAGTATGTTACAAGACTGATTGAGAAGGCCCATATCATATTGTGCCTGTTGAGATATTGTAACTGACGATTTGAATAGTTGGCTGAGACTGGCTTCCTTCGCCCTAGTATACTCAATGTTACGTATTGACGACCCGATGAGTTAGTTTCAAGAAGCAATTGTGTTCTCAGGATTCCCTTGCGCTCACGATATCACCAATTGAGGGTGAGAGAGCAAGATGTGTATAAGATAGCCTTTCATACCCATTATGGACACTACGAGTTGTAGTGATGCCATTTGGGCTGACGAATGCCTTAATAGTCTTCAGGGAGTTAATGACTAGCATTTTCATTGACTTCTTTAACTTGTTTGTGATGGTCTTCATTGATGACATTTCGATATACTCTCGCAGCAGAGAGGAGCAGACCGATCATCTGAGGACAGTTCTGCAAATTTCAAGAGATGGAGGGCTGTATGCTACGCTCTCTAAATGCAAGTTGAGATGCCAGAGGTAGCCTTCTTAGGCCATTGTCTCCGCCAGTGGGATCATGGTTAATCTGGCAAGGATTGAGTATGTTGTAACATGGACGATACATATGAACTTTAAGGGAATGCGTAGTTTTCTTGGCCTAGCCGATTACTACCAATGCTTTGAGGAAGGATTTTATGTGAATGTGTATATACTTACGAATCTTGTGAAGAAAATCACTAGAATTGCGTTATCAAGCAGTATACCAGAGCTTTGAAGAATTGAAGAGGCACTTGACCTCTGTTTCCATGCTGTCATAGCCAGAAGATTCTGGGGATTCTGTGATTTACGGTGATACATCCCAGCTAAGTTTGAGACGTGTGTTACTACAAAGGAGTAGAGTTATTGACATACGTGTCTACAGCTGAAGATGTATGAGAAGAACTACTTGACGCATGATCTAAAGTAACAATGGTACTTCAAGCCTTGGAGATTTGAAGATAGTACCTACATAGTATTCATGTCACATTTCCATAGACCATAGGAGTCTGTAGTACATTTTATGCCGTGGGAGTTGAATAACAACTAGCGTTAAGGGGTCGAGTGGATCAAGAATTTAAACTGGAGATTTCATATCATTTAGAGAAGTTGAACGTTGTCACTGACAACTTGAACGGAAAGACGCCTCAAGAGGAGACAATTGCGAGGCTGACAGTTCAGCCTCAGCTTTAAAGAGATCTAGCTTAGCTAGATTTGGACAATCAGTTCCTTGATGAGAATACCCAACTGTGCCTTAGAGGTTCTACCTGGTCTGTTGGATGAGGTTCAACAGAAGCAAGGGACCTTCCCGACCTTGTTGAAGCTGGAAGAGAAGATGTCTCGTAATGAGGCACCACGGTTCTCCTTTGGAGTAGATGGAGTGATGAAGCGTCATGACTGCTTTTGTGTACCCGCTGATGCAGAGTGGAGACAGAGAATCTTACAGTACACTCACTGTACACCTTACTCGGTACAACCAGGTACGAGTAAGATGTACCACGAGGTAAGATGATTATATTGATGGAGAAGATTGAAACTGATGTAATTAGATTTGTGATACAGTGTGAGACCTGTCAGTAGGTTCAGATAGAGCATTACCGACCTAGAGATGAGCTCCCTTCACTACCAGTGTAGTAGTGGAAGTGGGAGGACATCTCTATGGACTTTGTGACGGGATTGAGGCTAGTAAGATTTTTGGATGTTATTTGGATTGTTGGTGACAGATTAATGAAACCGGCACGTTTCATTCCTATCAGAAAGATGTGGCCAGAGAATGGACTAATGGGGGAGTACACTAAGCAGATAGTGAAACTTTATGGTGTACCGAGGACGATCATCTCTGATCGTGATGAACGGTTTACCTCGAGATTTTGACAGTAGATTTAGACTGCTTTGGGGACAAGTTTATACCTCATGACTACGCTTCACCCCTGACAGATGATCAGTCACTAAGGACCATCTAGACCCTTGAGTATATAGTATAAGCTTGTCTTTTGGATTGGAAGCATGGATGGTTAGATTACCTCTCATTAATGAGTTTAGTATATGACAATGACTGACGTACAACTTTTGGAATGGCCCTTATGAGGCATTATATAGACATAGATGCCGTATATATTTATGCTAGAAGTGACCTAACAGTATTAGTGGAATAACGCTGATCAGATTCATGATTTTATAGTTTAAGTAATGTTGATTAGAAGAAGAATGCTGGTTGTACAGAGTCGCTAGATATCATATGCAGACAAGAGGCGTCGACCTCTAAGGTTCAAGTGAGAGTTCATGTTCAGCTGAGAGTATATCCGCTGTGAAATGTCAGGTGTGTTGGCATAGAAGGGAAACTGAGCTTCCGATATGTCGTTTACTTGAGATCTTGACCAAAATTGTGAAGGCAGCATGATGTTTAGCTCTGCCTCTAAGGATTTGAGGGTGTTCACCCAGTATTTCACGTGTCTCGACTGAGGGAATATATACCAGGTTTGAGACACCTTGTGAGTTATGGTGATCTGGTGGTTGAGCCGAACCCCACCTTTGTTGAGCATTCGACTACATTCTTAGAATGAGATATGAGACACTTATATTCGAAAGACATTTCCATATTAAGGACATAGTGGTCGAGATGAGGACCTGAAGAGGCCATATGAGAGACTGAGGATAGTATCCTGAGGAATTATCCAAAGTTTATGTCGAGACAGATCCATCTGTGGGAGCGTGAGTAGACCTAGTGCTATCTTGATAAATGTTGTGCTTATGTGCTTATATGCCTTGATGCGTTTTCATGCTAGATGTGATGTGATTTATGATCTTAGTATATCCTGATGTGCTAGCGTGATGTATGTCATAGCTGGAGATGATTATTTCCTCCATGCTATTTGAGTATGTTTTATATTTATGGCTGGAGATAGTTCTTTCCTCCATGTTATTTGAGTGTGATAGAATTCAGCTGGAGATGGTTCTTTTCTCCATGCTACCTTAATGGACATAGTTTCAGTGGAGATGTGATTCCTCCATGCGTTGTATATATTTATAGTTTGGCTAGAGACGTATTTCCTCTATGCATGTGATATGTTTTGACTGGAGATATGCTTCCTCTATGCCTTGTGATGTGGTATGGTGAGAGATGTGATTCCTGTACGCCTTTGGGTAGCGTTATGGCCCTATTTTCCGGAGTTGATGATTCCTCCATGTTGATGTTTGAGGTTATAGATTGTTATAGGATGTGATCTGTTGAACGGAGATGTGATACCTCCGATATAGAGAGTGAGAGTTATACCTCGGCTTATGGGTCCGAGAGACTTTGGGATTTTGCAAGTTTCGGGACGAAACTTGTTTTTAGGGGGGTGAGATGTAAGAGCCTTAGTCTTCGAGAGATCCCGCACCTGCGCTTCAGCTGAGATACAACTGCTTTTCTTTGTTGGAGCTGCAATGGGCCGCCCCTGCGCCCCTGGCTGGCCGCCCCTGCGGTTTTGTGAGCCGCCCCAGCGGCCAGGCCAGCCGCCCCTGCGGTTTGTGGTGGGCTGCAGCCGTCTTCTTTGACCCGAGCTTTGCTTTTTGACCTTTTCCTTTATATCTTCTTCTCCTCCAAATGAAGGTTAGGTATCTTCAGCCCCATCTCTCTCTCCCTACGCACTTCATCCTCTCTTCTCTTCTCACTTGGACCATCTTAATCTTCCTTGAGTTTGGTTGAGTTTGTGAGAGATCCTTGATGGTTTTTCTTGCTGCTGTTGATGGTTGTTGTTGTTGTGCTTATTGATAGCCAACCTTGAGGTTTTGGATGGTGTTCTGCTCTGAGTTAAGCTCAGCTTGGTAAGCTTCCATGGATTCCCCTATTTCTTTCTTCTTTTCTTCCTTTCTATGTTCTTTCCTTTCTCCTTAGCTTAGGATCCACAAGAGTGATCTTGTGGCAGCCTTGATTGGCTTCTTCTTATGTATATATGTATGTATATATGTGTGTATGGATGTTGGCTGAAAGAGGAGTGACGAAACCGATTGAAGAAGCAAGGAGGAGCTAAATGTGTGTCTCTGCACACCAGCCGCCCCTGCGCCACCTCTGGACCACCCCAGCGCCAGCAGTGAGCCGCCCTTGTATCATCCCCTAGCCGCCCTTGTGGCCACCTGCACTAGCTTGGTGTTGCACTTTGTTCTGCAGGTGTGTGTTGCTTCTAGGCCTTCTTTAGGATGCCTTTGTTCCCTCCTTTCCTAGTATGAGTGTATAGGATCATGCTAGATGTATGAGGTTATGCTTTGATGAGGTTATGATCGGTATATGCCATGTACGACTTTTGAGGATTATAGGTTGTGAGGTTTAAGTTGTGGATGATCCTATGGATCCCTTGGGTCTAGGTGTGACCCCTTTGATGAATAGAGGTTGATATATCTTTATGCCTTGTTATTAGGCAGTGCCCCTCTCTCAGGATTGGAGGTTGGTTCTGGTTGATCGTGTTTGAGTTGTGTACGAGGTTGAGGTAAGTCCGTAGGACTTACTTAGCTACCATCCCCATATTGGGTGTTTGCATGAGTGATGTGTGCTTTGTATGTTGCTATGATAGCATGAGATTGTTGTTTATACTGACCTATGTTTTATTGATTACCCCGTATGCGTGGCTGTATTAACCTTTCCCTTTCATCCCGCCGTGGAGTCTGGGAGGTTCTCTGATGTCACGCTAGAGTGACTTTACAAGAAGGGCACAATCCACTCCCACTAGGTACACGGATTGTTAAACCGATACTTGTGCAATTGGCTAGCAGGCTCAGAGGCGAGGATGTATCGGTCCTCGTGTCACATAGTTTCATATATACTTATATATACAATTTGAGTGAATGACTATTATATATAGATGATAAAATGGGTAAATGTATGATAACATGCTGATGTGTTTATTTTTCATGATTGTGTTTGTGCTTATGCATTACCTCATATATGTATGGTTAGCTAACGGTTTCATACCATGTTGTAGATGTTTGTAGGTTAGGCGTTACTGAGTGATCTGGCAAGGTGACAGGCCGAGGACTCTCGTACATTAGGTGGTTGGTTTGGGGTCGTTGTGTTTCCCTCCTGCGTGAGTATGATCTTTTATACCTCCCATGTGAGGACATTGTTTTACATACTCGGCTATGTTGTCCTTTACCTTTGGTTATACTGTTTCAAAGTTTTATGGATTTGTTTTATATTTGTCAGTGCCATGTTGTAAGGTCCAGTGAACTTGTTGTCAGGCTAGGGTCAGGATCCACTGTGAGATCTTAGCCCAATGTGGCACTTCGATTCCCGCGGTTTTGGTGTGTTACACGAGGTTGGCAGACGGGCCTGCTCGGGAGAGGAGATGAGTGAGCTGGGTCGGGGCTTGTGGGTCGAGGTGGGCTGCATGCATTTGTGATCGGGCCGGCGGTATGTGAGACTGGGCCAGTGTGAGGGGTTGATGAGTTGACGGGCTGAGCCGGAGGTGTGGATTCAAGAATCTGGCGAGGGGAGGGGGGAATTTGGGTCATCAGTAGATGGTGATAATGGGTAGGGTTCCGGGTTTGCAAACGGAAAGACGGACTCATCGAAAATCACATGTAGAGAGATAAGGACCCGTTCGGTGTCAAGACGCATGCATTTGTACCTCCGATAGTTTGGTGAAAATCCTAGGAAGACACATTTAGTGGAGCGAGGTGACAGTTTATGAGGTGCGGTGGCGCTCATATTCGGAAAACAGAGAAATCCGAAGACTCGAAGGTGAGAATAGAGGGGTTGACGATTGAAGAGAGCAACCGTCGGGTTAGCAAATGGGGTGGATTTTGATTGTAGAATGTTTTGGAGGTAGACGGCCATGTGGAGAGCTTCCACCCAAAAAGAGAGTGGAAGATAAGCGTGGACGAGGGGGGTGCGTACTTTGTCATTGTGAGTGCGTAGGACACGTTCGGCTTTGCCGTTTTGTGGAGATGTTTGAGGGCATGAGAAGCGAATTACGATCTCTTGGCGTTTACAAAACTCATGTACGGATTTATTGTCGAATTCCCCACCCATGTCACATTGAAAACTTTTGATAGAGATTTTGAATTGTGTGTTGATGAGGGCATGAAAGTGGAGAAAAGTAGCGTGGGTATTCGATTTGTTCCGAAGTGGAAAAACCCAAACATAATTAGTAAAATCATCCAAAAGCACCAAATAATATTTAAAACCACTCTCACTAGGCAAAGGAGATGTCCAAAGATCACAATGCACAATATCAAAGGGACAAAAAGTAGTAGTAGTAGTAGTAGACGGTAAAAAAGGTAAACGTTTGCTCTTCGCAATTTGACAAGACGAGCAAATAGAATATGCTTTATGGTACGGAATTAAAAGGCGAAAACTAAGGGATTTCATCACATGAGCACCAGGATGGCCAAGGGGAGCATGCCACACATTGTGGTGCGAGATAACATTGACAGACGGTGGTGGGGATGAACTAGATGGGCTCGGATTTGTGGACGAGAGGGGGTAAAGATCCCCGGAACTATTGCACCGCATTATGGGGGTCCCCGTACAAAGATCCTTCACAAGAAAACCAAACTGATCAAACTCGACGGACACATTATTATCAGTTGTAAAGTTTCGAATGGAAATTAGGTTCTTGATTATATGAGGTGAGTATAGGACATTGGTTAGGTGAAGAGGGTGTTGTGTATTTAGGTTAACATGACCCTTACCGACAATAGGAATGGGACTTCCGTTCCCGACATAAATTGAAAGTAAAGTGCTAGAATTAAAATAGGAACGAAGTATACCTTGGTTGTTGGTCATGTGAGAAGACGCCCGAAGTCCATGTACCAATTCTCGTCAGGTGGATGGAGGCCCAAACTAGAGAACGCATAAGTGAGGTCCGTAGCCTACTGTGGGCTAGCATAGTTAGCCTGTTGGGCCGATGACGGGCGTTGTGGGCCTGAGTGGTGCGGCTGGTAGACAGCGTGTCCGGCGGTATAGTAGGGAACGGGATGGCCGGGCTGTAGATGATCCAAAATATGGGCCGGTGGTGGGTAATAAGATTGGGCATGCGTAGTTGGGTATGGAACTGGTGGACTGGCCCACTATTATTGTCGCCAGTTTTGGGAGCCCGGGTGTAAGTTGGGGGGTTGTTGTGGCGAGGAGGATTGTTGGCGGCTAAGAGGGTTTTGGTGGCGGCAACGACTGGAGCCGTCACGAGATTGGCGGCTGGAAGAGTTCAAACCGGGTGGCGGCGGGGTGGTCATCCAAGCAGGCGTGGTTGGTTGGTAGTCTTTGGACGAGACTAAGACTTGTCCAGGGGAGGAATTTCTTGCTTTACGACTTTCCTCCCTGGATAGCATGCTGCAAGCCGTGGAGAATGATGGGAGCGGGTTTGTTTGACTGATCATGCCACCACATACGTCATAGGTTGACGAGAGGCCGTTGATAAGTTGAAGAACGAGCCTTTCGTCGCTGACGGTATGACCGACGTCGGCAAGTTGATCAGCAAGAGATTTTAGAGCCTGACTGTATTCGGAGACCGTGCCGAAAGATTCTTGTTTGAGGTTGATAAACTGGCTTTCAAGGTCGGCAGCCCGAGCGGATTGATTATCATTAAACAAGCCTTTGATGCGGAGCCATGTTTCACGAGCGGTAGCGCCAGATTTGATGATGGAGAGGAGGACATCCTCGGAGATAGTAGCATACATTTATCCCTTGACAATAGAGTCTAGTTTGCGCCATAAGGCGTCATCGACGTCAGCAGGACGATCGGAACCGTCAATGTGGTAAAGGAAATCGTGAGCGGTTGCGGCAACCGTAAAGAGTTCTGCCCATGTCTGGTATTGAACCTTTTTCATGTCTAAGGTGAGGGTGACATGATTCTTGATGTTCGAAACGTGGAGAGCGGAATGGAGCGAGGACTTTGGGGTCGCGGCAAGGACGTCGTAAGGTGGTGGTGGTGGGTCGTCGACGTGGGGTTGTTGGTTGCCATTGGCGGTGAGTGGTGGCGGGAGCCTCAGTGTCTTAAGGTTGCGGAATGAAGGTGGCGGGTGGATCGGTGGTTGTGAAACTAGAGTTTCACAAAATAGCCTGATACCATGTAAGATTCAATGTGAAAACATTAACTGAGTCCCCACCCGGATCTCTAGGCTCTCTCCATTATATTTACAAGTATGATAATTCCCTAAAGGGTATAATTGTCTTTGCTGAATAATGTAACTGTCTTAGCATAATGATATTTACTAAATACTAAATATAACTCCTTAAAGGGTACAATTGTCTTTGCCTAATAATGTAACTGTCTTAGTATAATGATATTTACTAAATAATAAATATATCTCTAACAAATATATGTATTAAAAAAATCATAGCATGAAACACTTTACCCAAAAGCATACATGAAAGGTAAGGTAAAGAAGTAAAGATAATCAAGAGAAAACAAATCTAAACCATTAAGCCTTAAACATGTGCATAAAGGTCTCCAGGGCTTTAAACATAAAGAGGTCAAAGAACCGTGTTAAGGGTGGGATGTATATAGGATATGTGGTGCAAGTTTAGGAAAAAGGAAAAAGTCCACAACATTGATAACTTCACAACGCATCCACAAAAAACTAAGCACATGCACGACTATAGTACGTCTCAAAAAAAATTCCTTTATTCTAAACGCTCTCTTTTTACCCTATTTGCGAAAAGACTAGGGTGGTGGCGATAGAGCGGCTCGTGAAAGGAGGGATGACGGAGGAGAGCCCGCCGCTTGCTGGCGACGCTACCGAAGTGACGATGACTGAAACAACGATCCCAACTGATACGACGATGACAAAACCGGCATCATAAAGAGATGGCCATCAATGACAATGCTGAAACTGCTAATGTGGTAGAGATGAATGCCAGTACCGAGAACAGGAATGAAGCTGCAACAGGTTCTACCAATCTACTAGTTATCATGCCTGCCAATATGACTCAACCGGCTGTGGAGAGGCCTGGGGTTTTCAATGTTGGATCTGCTACTAGTGTACTGACACCAGAAGCAATCACTTTGACAAAATCTCAAGCCTTGAACGTACAAAGTAATAATCAAGCGCCTGTGAGGTCATGGAGTGAAGTTCTAGGAGGGATAAAGACCAACTGTTTTGCTAAGGATATGATTACCGAAGAGTCTCTCAATGGAAAAGTCACAGTAAGCCATCCTTACGGGAATGATGGAGATCCAACCATAGTAATAGATTAGGAGGTGACATTGAACCTTGAATCCAGATGGTACAACTCCGTTGTTGGATTTCGGTGTCCGGTTTTGTGTCAAAGTTGTTGTAATCTCCAAGGAGTATACTAACAACTCACAAGTTGTTGTAATCTCCAATCGGACTAGACAAACAACTTAATTAGGTAAAGGCACCGTAATCTCACAAGTGAGTAGACAAGCGACTTACAAGTTGTTGTAATCTCCGTTAAGGAGTTGACTAACAACTTAGTGTTGTAATCTCCCAAGTGAGTAGACAATTAGCCTTAAAATAAGAAATCAGAACTATATATATTCTTTCAATGTTTAAAATTAAAGCCAAGGAGTTGTAGTCTCCAAAAGAAGAAGACGAACATCCTTATATAGTTAGATTGAATTGCATGCAAAAACCGGTTATTAGGATGTTGTATGTACTTGACTTGGATAATGTTGAAATCACTCAGATATCGAGTTTTCCTTCTAAGTGTATTTTTCCTACACCGGGATCCAAATACCTTAGTGGGATAAGACAAACAAGTCACAAAGACTAAAGTATAGAAACATACCTTGTCTTACGTTTGTAAAAGGAGTTCTTCTAGATCTTGTTGAAACTTGATCCTTCTAATGGATGTCTATATTTCTTCAATATTAATGAAGTATTTTGGTCTTCCAAGTTGCACAAATCAGCCAAAGAGAGATTTCCTATCCCTTGTCAAAACTTGGGAACTAATGGCTTAATTTGTTCATGCAAAACGGATTGTCTTTCAAGTGCAAATGGCTCTCCCTTTTATAGGCAAAGGGGGGCACGGTTTCGGAGAGAATAAACGCCACCAAAGCGGTTGAGAACGGTTACAAACGGTTACTGGCGGTTGAGAGAAGTTAGGCTTTCATAACCACTTTTTGGCCCAAGCCCAACTCAATTGGGCCATCAAAAAGCCCAAATTTCAGCTAGCTTTTTCGGCCCGACTTTTTTCTCACCAATGAGCTTTGACTAACTCATTATAGCTAGGTGAATCTCCAAGGTCAACAAATACACATGAGCTTAGCTCACACTAGCTTAGCTCATCAAGCAGCTCACTAAGCAGCTCACTTGTTAGCTTCTAGCTAGCTTCTTGGAGCTCAATGGACATTTGTGCTTGGATTTCTCTCAAACTTTGTAACAACTTTCTTGAGCTAATATAATGAGGAATGCCCCAAAGAATGCTCACATAATGTGTTCCAAAAACACAAAGCGTCGAGCTCTTAATTTCAGCCGCAAAATGGCCTAGGCGTTGGCAAGGCCAATAACGCTCTTGTCAAGTCATGGCATTGTCATGATAGAGTCAAGACAATGTCCCATGACAGTCATGAGGATAAACTAAACCAACTTTCAACATAGCCGTGATAGCCATGTCCTTTTGTTCAGTTCAATTTAATTAGCTTCCATACTTTTACCCCGTAATCACTAGTTACTCTAAGTGCCGGTCACTTGGCTTGCCTCCCGCAACACATACCAACGTGACACACATGTGAGTAACTTATTGCACCTTGTCTCGACAACAAGCTCAATGGTTCCGTTGAGACTTAGCACAAATCTCCAACATTCCTCCCCCATTTGAGCAAAGTCGTGAAACTTAATTTAGGCAAATTAATAAACAAAACTCTACACATAATCACAAATATCTTTCGATTGAATTTATTGATTTTGTACAAATGCACATTCTGTACAAAAGAATCATGGTGTCCTAACGGATTCAACCACTCAACTTGTATAAGTACATGAAGGCAAAGTACATGTGAGTTTACATTCCTTACAAACAATTGACACATTTATAGGCTATTGTGTCCTAATCCTCTAATGAACGCGTACGCGAGTCAACCACATACTCCCTTGAAAAAGCCTTGACACTTCACGTTCAAGTAGCCGACTTTCTTTTAATCTTGCGCCTACACTCGCAATTTCTCAAAGAAGTCGTTAAGAGAATTCTCTCAAGCTTTCCTTAGTTTGTAGGACCGAACTCCTTTGGATGGAACTTTGAGTTCGCTAACTTCTCGGAATGGGCTTTCCACATTGAATTCGGCTATAGATTTTGGCCATAGGTGAATTTGGTGTCCCACGACAAGAGGTTAAACTAGTAGGTTGTAACCCATCCCCTTGGCTATCTTGTGTACTAAATAACAAGCCAAGATCTTGGTTAGTCTTTCGGCCACGTTTTTGAATTCTCAACAAACCACCGATGGTATATGTTGAGTCTAATAGTTCTATAACAAAACTATGTCTCAACGCCAAGATGTTTCGATTTTCATAATATCCTTGACTTCATACCAAGCCAAAGGACCACTATTTCAAAGAAATAGATTTTCTAAGAAATCAGGACTTAGGCAACAATGACTTTTAACCACCAAGTCATGGTATTGTCATGATAGAGTCAAGACAATGTCCGAAAGAACGCTCTTGTTGTGTGTCGACAACAAGCTTTCAACTTTGATATATGAGTACTTTCAAGTCTCAGAACTGATCATGTCATGTGTTGACAATGAGATCTTTCACTTGAAGCATGGACATACTTTATCGGAGTATAATGACCATCATTGGAATTAGTCCGAAACCCTTTTCCAAAAGTCATGAAATTATCAAGTCTTTTATCAAAACTGTAGAAGTATAGAATCATTTAGATTCACATGTTTTGACTAGTGTCAAAATCATCATGTTGTCTAAACATAAGCAAGAGATATTACCTTGTGTGGTATAATTCAACTTGCTATTGACACACCAATTGACTCGATTTATCTTAAACCGATTCAACCAACAACTTTGATCTTTTTCACTTTGTTGCCATTGCCATGGGGTAGGGAGAGTTCCTATATGAGAATATATAACTTTGAAATGACATACGTTATGTAGTTGTCCTTTTCAAAGATTTGTTGGATATCTAGAACGAGTCATCCTTGTTGTTTCAAAACGCTTGTCCAAATCCGATCAGCCCCGCATAGCAATTTCAACACTTAGAAATGATCATGTGCCTTGTAGGCATCAATGTGTCACCATAGTCAACAATTCGACTCTAGTGAGTCCATCGACTTTCAATTTCCTCATAGAAACTCCTTTCATATATCCTGAAGGTTTACATACGATCCAAAGTCAATTAACCTCTTTCAAATCCATGAAGGTAACATCTCAAGATATCATGTTCTCGTTTAGATGTCTTACCTTCTTTTAAGAACACTTGATCAACGGAAATCATATATGGTCAGGTTCGTACTTGCCGTTCGTATTAGGCAATCAAACGACAGAGGTTTAGCCTTTTAGCCAACTTTATGATTTCGTTCAATCATATCTTAGTCTTATTTAGACTTCGGCCAAAACATCTTTAAAGCATAACATGACTTTTCATGGTTTAAGCCGAAGTCAACATATTAGGTTTGAACGCCACAAAACCTCTATGCCTCTTTGAGTATTCCGTTCTTTCAACGAATTCACACTAGACGTTTTAATCATCCAAGCGTCTTACTCAAGTTCATATGAGCCTTCTACAAGTCCCACGACTACAAGGAACTTCAAGACAAGTTGTTTGTATAAAGGCATGAACACACATACATATTGCATGAATCGATCGTACGATTACAAGGACCGATCGAGCCGATCATAGAACCGATCGAGCCGATCATAGAACCGATCGAGCCGATCACTTTATTAATTCCTAAGAATCACAAGTCCCTGTCAAAAAACATTCAGGTTGGCCACTGTCTCAGTCGGGTCGAATGGTTAACAAAACGCAAGCCAACGTGTTCTAAATAGTGTCAGTAGTTAGCATGAAATATTGCGATATTCTAGGCACTTATTTTGGTTGTTTTTCCCTTATTATTGTGTACATGGATGAAGTTTAGAAGCAATTGTTAGCTTGTTCGTCTATTTTGTCGATATGGATGTCTACACTAGCTTTGTGTTGATTGTAGGTAGAAAGGAGCTAAATAAGAGCAATTGAGAGAGAAAAGAGAGTAATCGATCATATTCAAGGATTAGGAACACATCAAGGAAGCTAAGGAAGGAGCTAGGATGAAGAATGTCACGACACAAAGGAAACCACAAGTGTTTTACACTTCCACGCCCTGAATTACGGCCGTAGAAGAGTCCACGCTCTAAACCACGGCCGTGGAAATTGGCATCATGAACGTGGAGAAATCTAGTAAGTTACACGGCCTAAAGTACGGTCGTGGAAATCACAAGAGACCGTAACCCCTTTCCACGCTCTAAACCACGGTCGTGGAAACCCTTGAGACCGTGATTTAGGCGATCTTTTGACGTGTCTTTATTTGCCACGTTATTTACGTAATGGGCCTGGACGATTATTCTTTTCTGGTCATAAAAAAGGCCAGAGAAGAGAGTTTGAGGGCATCTCGCAATACTCGCGTTTGATCCCGTTTAGACGCCTACGGACGCTGACGGCCGCTTACCTTGCTTGGACCATTCTTGCCCGGGGTCGATTGAAGATCGCCGAGGTTTAGCCTCTTTCTTAGGTTTTTGAGATTGAAGACAGATTGACAACATGTTCTTCATACTTGCCTGAGATTATTGTGAGGTTTTGTGTTATATATTCTTAATCCATTGAATATTGCTTCTTGTGTTTCGGATTTGAGAATTGGTTTTGAAGTTTATTGAGTATTCGAGGGTTTTCATCTTTCATTCTCTTTAAACTGAATATTGATATTATGACAATGGTTATTGGCTAAAACCCATTAGCAATTCTAAGGTGAAGGGTTGATAGTTGTGGCTTAGATGATGATAGATCGAGCGTAATTTGATTGGACCCTGAGAGTTAGAGAGATCTCGTCGACGAACCTAAATCACGGCATGTTCTTGGGTTTCCACGGCCGTGGTTCTCAAAAACTGACCGTGATTCACCCTAGTTTACGAACTTTGCTTTTACTTTGATCCAAGGTTAAAGATTAGCTTTAATCTAGTCTTGGCTTGTCCTTTTCTAGGTAGTAGTGAGACTCATCATCCTCTATTTCGGTTTCGAGTGTCACAACCTTAATCGTTTTAGTTTATCTTGATCCTTGGGTTACAAGTTTGGGTATTCGAGTTTAATTCTTGTCCATAGATCCTTTCTATACTGCAGCCTCAACAACCTTTATAGAGAGTGTCTTTAGATAAGTTACATAAAGTCTTGGAACTTCACCGTACATTACTTTACTTTAGCATACCTTTGCAACTCTTGACTCTGTCCTTAGTTCTTTAGTATATCTCGAATCAATTGCCACAATTTGATACCGGGATCTTTAGGGTTGCTGTTTTCCCAATATTTTCAAAGCTTTACATCTTAATTGTTCGACAATCTGAAATTGGATTTTGTTTCACCAAATCCGTGTGATTGATACTCTAGAATATTTGCTAATCTACGCAAATCCGTACACTGCGGGTTCGCTTGCCTTTATTCTAGTTTTATAAATTTAAGACTTGATTGCACACACGTTTTAGGGCGAACATCAGTCGAGCCACCCGACAAACCAATCAAATCAACCGCTTGGCGGTTACTCGACGCTTTCATGGAAGCTATGTCTAGTCGAGTCGACGGACAAGGCCATCAAGTCGACCACATGGCGGTTATAGACGGTCGAGTCGCCTAAAGTAGCCAGTCGGGTCGCTCCCTTCAGTGTCATGTTCCGGTCGAGTCGCCCAATTTATTATCAAGAACTGGTCGAGTGACATAGTTTTCTCAAGTCTTTTCCAACCAATAGTTAGCCCTTAGCCAATATGGCTTGGGCCTTGACATAGCCAATCCAAGAGACTTCGATGAGTCACTTATGGCTTGTCTTTTTCTTAGGTATTTTGACATGCCTTAGAACCATGGTTTGCCTTGTCATTTGCGCAACATGATGTAGCCAATGCGGGCACTTGCGTGCGCCTTTACTCAACCCGCTTTATCCATTTCTTAGGCTTGACACTCGCTTATTCACAAGGCATGTCACGAGCCTTATTGAGCGTTCCACTTGCCCCCTTTTGGGACAACAAGTCCATGTCAACACTTAATGCCTTAGCATAAGTTGGCGCATATCTTGGCTTGTTCATCTAGCCCAATGCCATAGCCATTTCTTTGGCTTTCAACAAATAATAAATAAGACTTATTTGCTTGTCAAAAAAGATCAAGTTTGAGTGCTTTACCATTTGACTTTCAACACTAGAATGTGTAATCGAACTAAGCTCTCAAACATTTATAAATATGACAAACAACCATGCTTCCATTCGATCTTGACACAAGTGTAAAATCGATAACACAACACTTCTTTATTAATATTGATAAGGCATTACAAACTATGCCCGAAGCCTATACATAGTTTTAACATAGTAAGATACTTACAAAGCATATAGACCTGAAGCCCTTTACATATACTTAATATCAAACAGTACAAGATCATCCTTTATGGATTCTCTTCCTTGGGAACTTTTGAGAGAATTTTCTCTCATCGCTTGAAATATATTCTCAAATTCTTCATGGATAATCCTCCGATCTCAAATAACAACATGGTGCGTTTGAAATCAACCCATGATGGAGGGATCTTCCGGATGATAATACCCACTTTCGTAGACTCATCCAACTTCCTTCCATACTTGTCCATACGAGCCAATGTCTCCTTCATCTCCTCAAACTGAGAGGACAAGGGGCGTACATCTTCCCTGACATACCTGAAGAAAGAAGTCTCATACATCGTTCCATGATATTTAAATTCCAAGGCATCCCAAAGATCCTTTGTGGACTCAAAGTCATGATAGATATTCAACATATACGGCGACATGCTCTTGAGAATGATTCCTCGACAAGTGTAGTTATCAACACTCCACTACGTTTGCAGTCGGGTCCTCATCAACCCATTATGGCCCAAGATAGGACCAATTCCAGGCGGCCCGGAAGCCCCCTCAAGAAGTATGTAGTCCAACTTTAAGGACGTCAAAATCTTCTTCACCTCTTGTTGCCATATGACAAAAGAGATACTTGCAAAACCATCCAATTTTTTTGGACGGTAGCAAATCCATGACAACCATGTCATCCATCATGTCTTAACATAATCAAGTCAACAAAAACAGTTGTCAAAACCACACCCTAACTTATGCAAACATATATGTATGTACAACGTATATCAAATGTAAAAATACACTTAGAAGATTGTTGGATTTCGGTGTCCGGTTTTGTGTCAAAGTTGTTGTAATCTCCAAGGAGTAGACTAACAACTCACAAGTTGTTGTAATCTTCAATCGGAGTATACAAACAACTTAATTAGGCAAAGGCACCGTAATCTCACAGGTGAGTAGACAAGCGACTTACAAGTTGTTGTAATCTCTGTTAATGAGTAGACTAACAACTTAGTGTTGTAATCTCCCAAGTGAGTAGACAAGTAGCCTTAAAATAACAAACCAGAACTATATATATTCTTTCAATGTCTAAAATTAAAGCCAAGGAGTTGTAGTCTCCAAAAGGAGTAGACGAACATCCTTATATAGTTAGATTGAATTGCATGCAAAAACCGGTTATTAGAATGTTGTGTGTACTTGACTTGGATAATGTTGAAATCACTCAGATATCGAGTTTTTCTTCTAAGTGTATTTTCCCTACACCGGGATCCAAATACCTTAGAGGGATAAGACCAACAAGTTACAAAGACTAAAGTATAGAAACATACCTTATCTTACGTTTGAAAAAGGATTTCTTCTAGATCTTGTCGAAACTTGATCCTTCTAATAGATGCCTATCTTTCTTCAATATTAATGAAGTATTTTGGTCTTCCAAGTTGCACAAATCAGCCAAAGAGAGATTTCCTATCCCTTGTCAAAACTTGGGAACTAATGGCTTAATTTGTTCATGCAAAACGGATTGTCTTTCAAGTGCAAATGGCTCTCCCTTTTATAGGCAAAGGGGGGCACGGTTTCGGAGAGAATAACCGCCACCAAAGCGGTTGAGAACGGTTACAAACGGTTACTGGCGGTTGAGAGAAGTTAGGCTTTCATAACCACTTTTTGGCCCAAGCCCAACTCAATTGGGCCATCAAAAAGCCCAAATTTCAGCTAGGTTTTTCGGCCCGACTTTTTTCTCACCAATGAGCTTTGACTAACTCATTATAGCTAGGTGAATCTCCAAGGTCAACAAATACATATGAGCTTAGCTCAAACTAGCTTAGCTCATCAAGCAGCTCAGTAGCTAGCTGCTACTAGCTTCTTGGAGCTCAATGGACATTTGTGCTTGGATTTCACTCAAACTTTGTAACAACTTTCTTGAGCTAATATAATGAGGAATGCCCCAAAGAATGATCACATAGTGTGTCCCAAAAACACAAAGTGTCGGGCTCTCAATTTCTGCCGCAAAATGGCCTAGGCGTTGGCAAGGCCAATAACGCTCTTGTCAAGTCATGGCATTGTCATGACAGAGTCAAGACAATGTCCCATGAAAGTCATGAGGCTAAAGTAAACCAACTTTCAACATAGCCGTGATAGCCATGTCCTTTTGTTTAGTTCAATTTAATTAGCTTCCATACTTTTACCCCATAATCACTAGTTACTCTAAGTGCCGGTCACTTGGCTTGCCTCCTGCAACACATACCATCGTGACACACATGTGAGTAACTTATTACACCTTGTCTTGACAACAAGCTCAATGATTCCGTTGAGACTTACCACAAATCTCCAACATCCATTGTGTTCAAAGTTCCAGGATTTCATATTGCATTCCTGGTCATGGAACGAAAAATAAAATATCTTTGGAAATGTGGAGAGAATGTTCAAATTATTGATCTGGATAACAACTATTTTCTTGCTTGATTCAAGAGCGAAAGTGGGCTCATGATGGTCCTCACAAGAGGATCATGGGCGTTTTTGGTCGATGCCTTATCATGAAGAGATGGTCTCCTAATTTCATTAACTCCAATCCCTTATCTTCGGCACCAATCTGGGTGTGAATTACGGGAGTCCCTGTCCATTGGTACCATGAAGCAATCATATGGTGCATGGTCGAAGGAATAGGTTTACCCATCACGATCGACCCAAATATTCTACATTTTAATAGAGGTAGATTTATCAGATTATGTACTGAGATCGATCTAAGTCGACCCCTCAAGAAAGCCATCTATATCAATGGATTAAGATGCCCCATCGAGTACAAGGGACTCGATATGATCTGCTTCAAGTGTGGAAGATATGACCACTATGCTTCCCACTACGAACATGATGATAATACCACAAGCCAGGGAGATGGCAGTGCAATTAGTGAAGCCAACCCTGAAAATGGAGGAAATGTGAAGGTTGCGCAAGAGATACACACACCGCCGGTAAGCACTCCGGTGGGTGAGAACTCCGACTCCGGGTAAGGTCCTTGGATGCTGGTTACGAGGAGGAGCAAGATTGAAAAAGGAAAGAATATCGTATCAAATAAAATGGGATACTCAGCTGCGACTATTAGGAAACAAAATACTACTACACAAGGAAAATATATGCATCAGTTAGGAAAGAATGTTTATCCAATTGTGAAGAACAAAATCAACGGAGACGGGCCACATAAGGGAAGCGTTGGAAAATTGGGCTCGAGGCCCACAGGAAATGAGGCATCATCTAGCGGAACAAAAAACATTGATGGATCTATTATGTTGGATAGTCAAAATGGTACTATTGGGCCACATATAACTAACATCAATAAACAGGATGGGCCAGACCCACAATCCCATAATGCAGCGAGTCCCACTTTTAAGGCTATAGTAGAAAATACTTCAGAAAGTGGTGGCAACGAGGAGAAAAAGAAGAGACATAATAAAGGTAAAAAATTGCACGTAGATCGGCATGGAAAGCTAAGAAATTTGTAGAAGCCGATGCGACCCCTATCACGTTGAAGCGCCAACGAACAGAATTAGAAGATGCTACTCATGTCAGTGAACATGCAAGAGGGGACATGATGAGAAGTAGAGATGAAACACCCTAACAGAGGGTTGCGAGTAATTCTCCAGGCAATCCTGAGCCACATAGGGATACGTTAATCCACACTAATAATGCTTTATAGGAGGAGACAAGTTAAAATGCAGGAGCAACCCCTTCATTCAAGAGCATGGAACCAAAAATTTTGTACAACAGAATGAGATCACTCCAACCGGAGAGGACGAAGAGATGAGGGAGAACCAGAATAAGAATGGTGGACGAGCCTCGATTCAAGAGGGTATTTGACCTATCTACCTCCTATTTCCCCCTCTTTTTATTGTCATTATGAATATTCTCTACTGGAATGTTTTTGGAGCCGGTAAGAACGGGTTCCGCCGAGTTATTAAATACCTTTGCAGGCAACATAATGTTGATGTCCTCTCCATCTTTGAGCACCACATCTCAGGGAAGAGAGCCAAAGCTATATGCGAACGTTTGAGCTTCATAGACTGTTTCCGGGTGGAAGTGGTTGGCTTCGAAGGAGGAGTGTGGATACTCTAGAAGAAGGAGAAGATTAATATCAATATCTACAAAATGGTGCATCCATGCCATAGCCTTTGATGGATTCAATCAATATCATATCCTGATGGTATATGCCCCCAGATTGTTCTAGACGAAGAGCCTTTTAGAGTGAACTTGATGCTAAATTGACAAACATCACTGACCCGCTCATCATTGGGGCGTGATTTTAATTGTATCAGATGCCTTCACGAATTCATGAGAGGATCAGGAAGACTGCATGACGACTCGGGTGTCTTTCATGACATAGTTATGGAACATGGCCTCATTGATCTTAGCTATACAAGAGCTGACTACACGTGGGATGATAGCAAAACGGCTAATATAGGAGTCCGGAAAAGATTGGATAGATTTCTCATGAATCAGAATGGTGAGATGAAGTGGCCCAATGCCAACATCAGACACTTAGCGCGGTTCTCTTCTGATTAGGACTGAGCAGATTGCGGTTCGGTTCCCAGAACCGCAACTGAACCGCACTTAATCGGTTCGGTTTGCAGTCCGCAAGTTTTTCTTTTACGGTTTACGGTTCAAACCACAAACCACAAAAAACCCACAAATAAACCGCAAAAAAACCACAAAAAAAACCGCAAACCGCAAAAAAAACCCCGCAAAACCGCAACCAAACCGCAAAAAAACCACAAAACCGCAACCAAACCGAAAAATGCGGTTCATTTGCGGTTCAAACCGCAACCGAACTGCAACTGTGCGGTTTGAACCGCAAACTGAACCGCAATTTTGCGGTTCAAATTTTGTGGGATTACGGTTTGCGGTTCGGTTCGGTTTGGTTTGCGGTTTTGAACCGATGCTCATCCGTACTTCTGATCACTTGCCCATTCTTCTCTCCCTGGATCCAACCATTTTGCAAAACAAAGAAAGACAACATTTCAGGTTTGAGGCAGCATGGATGACCCACGGAGACTTCCGCCCCATGGTGGAAATGTGGTGGTTCAATAACCCGGAGATAGGTAATGCTCTTCCTAATCTCAAACAGGCTCTCGTTGTTTGGAATAGACTTGTGTTTGGTAATGTGTTTCGCAAGAAACAGGAAATCATTGATATACTCACAAAGATCCAAACAAAGATTAAACATGGCACCGGGATCAGACTAATCAAGGAGGAGCAAACATTACAAGAGGAATTCGAAAACATTCTTGAGCAAGAGGAGATTATTTGATTCCAAAAATCTCGAGAATAGTGGTTAGAACACGGGGATCGGAACACTACCTACTTCTACACCTCCACTATCATTAGGAGAATTCGTAATAGGGTGACGGGCCTCAAGTTGGAGAACGATGAGTGGGTAGAAGATCAGGATAAACTTGAGATGCATGTTGTGAACTACTTCAAGGCTTTGTATAGTCTTAATGATACCCACCCTACTAGTCCTAGTCATATCAGCACCGTGAGCTTCTATGATATTGATACGGTCGTGTAGGATATGATGTGCAAGCCTGTGGACATGGAGGAAGTCTGGTCGGTAGTCAAGAGAATGGGTGCGTATAAAGCACCAGGTATCGATGGTTTTCAACCTGTCTTCTATCAGAAATATTGGAATGTGGTGGGATGCTCTATGAGAGAGGAAGTGGCACGTTTCTTTGCGAACCAACAACTCTACTCGGGGATCAACAATACACTATCTCACTCATTGCCAAAGTAGGCAAACCAGAGTTCATAAGCCAATTCAGACCCATCACCCTTTGTAACGTTAGCTACAAGATCATTTCTAAGGTTATGGTTCAACGTCTCCAGAGAGTTATTGGGAAGCTAGTTGGGCCCACTAAATGTAGTTTCATTCCTGGTCGTCTTATTCAAGATAACATTGTCCTTATGCAAGAAATTGTTCACTCTATGAGAAAGAAGAAGACTGGTAAGCAATGGATGCTCCTTAAGCTTGATCTGGAGAAAGCTTATGACAGACTAAGATGGGACTTTGTTGATAGAGTGGTCGTGGAAGCAGGTTTTCCAGGAGTGTAGGGTAAGATAATACATCAATGCGTTAGCTCTGCCAGAATGCAAGTCCTATGGAATGGAGAGAGACTGAGCAGTTCACTCCGGAGAGAGGCATCAGACAAGGGGACCCATTGTCTCCCTATCTTTTTGTTCTCTATGTCGAGAAACTCAACCATCTTATTATCGAGACAGTGGACTGTGGAGAGTAGAAACCCATTATCCTATCTAGAAGAGGTCCGAGTCTATCCCACCTTTTCTTTGCAGATGATATCACCTTGTTTGCCGAAACATCCATTCCTCAACTCAAGATTGTCATGCACTGCATTGATGTTTTTTGCAAGGCTTCTGGGGTTAAGGTTAGCATGCAAAAGTCGAGAATCTTTGTATCCCCTAATGTCTCAAGGGATTTGCGCATAAGTTTTGCCAATTTGAGTGGAGTTGAAGTTACTAGAAATCTTGGTAAATACCTTGGCGTTCCCCTCCTACAAACACGGGTGTCTAAGGAAACCTTCGCTGACCTCCTAGATAAAGTTAATCACAAACTCAACGGATGGAGAAGCAAGTCTCTTAGCTTCGCCGATAGGGTTACGCTTACGAAGCGGTGCTCACCTCGCTCCCTATTTATTCTATGGCGGTGCTGACCCTGCCGGTTAGTGTGTGCAATACCATCGACAAAGCTTGTCGCAATTTTGTGTGGGGCCACGCCGATGGCAGAACACATATGCACACAATAAGATGGGGTGTGTTGGGTCAACCAAAGGACAGAGGGGGACTGGGCATACGTAATATGCATGACACTAACACTGCTTGCTTGGGAAAATTGACTTGGAGATATCTGAAGAGCCCTGACAGCCTGTGGGCTAAAGTTTTAACGAGTAAGTACGTCCGCAATGGGAGAATTGTCCATGGAAGCTCTTCTCATATATGGAATAGGCTGAAAATAGGTTTTCAGAAGGTTATCGAGCAAGGATCCAGGTGGGCACTTGGTGATGGAAGATCGATTAGGTTTTGGCTAGAGGGCTAGACCATGAGCTACTTCTTGTCAATACTAGAGGCATGATGCAACAAAGTGATGACTCCCGATTGGTTCGCACTTACTGGATAGATAATGAAGGGTGGTATTGGCAAGCTTTGGAGAATTTGCTACCCATGGAGTTGCTTCTTAAGCTGCCTGCGGTTAGTCCATATCCTGAAGCACATCTTGATATTTACAGGGACGAATTGGGGTGGAGGCTAACACAAGACGACAACTACTCTATTTACGGGCTCAAAAAATTTCCAACTTAGCGAGGGCGACATCTTCAGGAGCATATGGAGGCTGAGGGTGCAAGACGGAGTGAAGTTTTTTATATGGAAACTCCTTAGTGGTGGCGTCATGAGCAACGAAGAGAGGCAATATAGACACCTTGTTCGCTCAAAAGTGTGCGTTACTAGTTTTAAATTGTTAAAACTAAAATCAAGCAAAGCGAACCCGCAGTGTACGGATCGGTGTAGTAAAGCAAGAATTTCAGAGTATCGAACTCAGGGATTTGGGGGAACAAAATCAGTTTATAAAATTGTCAGGAAAATAAAAGCTTTTGTAAAGATTAATTGGGAAAACAACAATTCTAAAGATCCGGATATCCAATTGTGGCAATTGATTCAAGATATTCTATAGATGTAAGGACATAGTCGGGATTGCAAAGGTATATCTAAGGTAATGTTATGTATGGTGAAGTTCCAAAACCCTATATGTCTTACCCAAAGGCTCTCTCTATAAAGGTTGTTGAGGCTGCAGTATAGAAAGGATCTAAGGATAAGAATTACTCTCAAATACTCATGCCTAAACCCAAGGGAATCAAAGATAAGCCAAAATGGTTAAGGTTGTGACACTCGAAACCGTAATAGAGGATGTTGAGTCTCACTACTACTTAAAAATGGCAAGCCAAGGCTAGGTTAAAGCAAATCTTTAACTGAATTAAAGCAAAAGATAATGTCGTAAAACAGAGAAAATCACGGCTAGATTTTGAAGAAACACGACCGTGGTTTTCAAGAACAGACTGTGGAAAAGGCTGACGACGAGGTTTCTCACACTCTCAGGGTCCAATCTGTTTATGATCGATCTATCATCATCTAAGCCACAACTATCAACCCTTCACCTTAGAATTGTTAAAGGGTTTTAGCCAACAATCATTGTCATTGAATCAAATATCAAATATGAAAGAGAAAAATGTAAAAATCCTCGAAAACATAATAAACAATCACAATCAATCTCAAATCCGAACAACCAAAGTATGTGTTTAATGAATGTAGAATAGGGAATTAGAAATCCTCACAACAATCTTGAGGAAACAACGAAAAATGGGATGCCAATCCGTCTCCAAATGTAAACCCTAAGATAATCTCGAAGTAAACAATCTTCAAATCACGTCTTTCTCAGGATCATCCCTAAGCAATGATTCCAAAATGCGCCGGATGCAAGACATTCTCAACTTCTCCCTAACATCGGGGCTCCAAGTCCGCCCTTCAATGTTGAAGGCTATATGATATTTGTAGGGATAAATCTAGGGTTTAAATACAAAACCCTAAATATTTGGGCTGAAAAAAAGTCGAGCCCGATGGTATCAGAAAATACTCTGGGCCGTGTCAGACGGTATCAGAGAATACTTTGGCGCGTCCTAGCTTCCTCTTATGTCCTTTTTGTCCCTCTTCAAGACTTGATCCATAAATATGCCATTTTGCTCCATAATTCGTCAAATTATCTACAAATGCAATAAAACTCTGACATCTATTCTCGCAAAGTAGGTGAATATAACCATAAATGCCATGAATGTATGTCTATGCATGCAAAATAAAGGGAAAATCTATATAAAAACATGCCTAAATATAGGTCATAATTCATGTCATCAAAATACCACATACTTGCCTCTTGCTTGCTTATTCCTAAGCAAGGTTCAAACTTAAAATACAAGATGATATGGATTATGAATATGCAAAAACAAAAAAAAACCACAATATTTTGGTTGTGCTTCTATTCATAAATCACCCTCAAATGATTGCTTCATAGCTAATAACAATTATCATATGGTCAAAAAGAATTATATCATGGAAAGGATAATCACACTTTGTAAGAAAATCATAGCATGCATCATAACTCACAATAAATCAAAATTAATAATGAGGAATCCAATTTAGACCACAAAGCCAAACAACATACTCAAAGATCTTAAGGTCTTTCAAGCAAAGGTCAAGAAACGTGAATAGGTGGGAAACATATAAGGGAATGTGGTGCAAAAATCCGGAAAAAAGGAATAACATAAACTCTTTTTTCTTTTTGTAACTTGAATCAACGACCATTGAGAGCTTTGCTCTCCCTTTTTAGCACAAAATTCTTCTTTGACTTCACTTTTTGGAAGTATGGACAGCAGTGCACAATAACCGAAGCCTAGAAGATCGGCGATTCTCAATTTCGAGATGCCTCAAAGCCTTGATGCAAATACCATAATCCGTTAGGAATATCGCTCAATCCGACTTTGGCAAGACACAAACACCCGGCTATGTGAATGGTGTCGAGTTACTCATCATCATGATTGACTTCCCCAAACCTATTTTCTATACTTTGAATGCACAATTTTTTCTTTCATGGCCCTCCCACATCAAACATGCCAAAATTTACACTTTTCCTAATTTTCGGATAGGTAAAGGAGGCAAAAATTTCATTGAGGGGCTAGATGAACAAAGAAGAAGCAAGAAAAATCGAGGCGCCTTAATCATATCAATAAGAAGTGTAAGAACTTATCATGCAGTTTCAACCTTCAATACTCAACATGATTTAGAATGAAAGCAAATTATCAAACATGCATGAAATTCTAACAAAGTATTCAAATCTCACATATGTCATAAATCAATTCAAGCATATCAAAATCATCATGGCTATTCCACAAAAAAATATTCATCATAGAGATCATATCCATCCTAGAAGCACAAAATGTTTTTTCAAAATTTTCAAAATCATATGATGCAAGACATAAAACATGCAAATGGTATTGCAAATACATCCACCCCATACTTAGAACTCACATTGTCCCCAATGTAAAGAAAAGAAAAGGTGGAAAAGGATACTCACAATGTAAGATGGCGAATCAGGCAAGGCAAATCATCAATCGGGCGGTGGTGGAAATCTATATAAGCTCAAGAGGGAACTCTGAATACTTCAATTGGTGTCGAAGAATGAAGAATGGGAATGTCTTTCGGCCAAAAATTTTTTTTCGTAAAAAAAACAAATTTTTTTTTTTTTGAAAAAATCGACCTAGATTTTAAAAAAAATCGCCCGAGTTTTCTGGCCGATTTTTTCATCGGCCCGATTTTCTTCTATTTTTGCTCACTAAGGCAAAAAATCGACCGATTTTTTGGTCGATTTTTCTCTCTGTTGCAAAAAATCGACTTGCTCTGAAGCCTGAATCAACCGATCTTCTTTTGGTAAGTCGATTTCTTGCCTTTTGTTCCTTGAAAACGTCCTTAGGCACACTTGTATAGCCTTTTTCCATCAATTCCTCAAGATTATACCTAGATCCTGCGATCCATGACACAAACAAGATGCATTACCATGGGTTGCCTCCCAAAAAGCGTTTGGTTTAACGTCGCTAGCTGGACCTATCTCCATAGATGACTCAATGTACCTTGAACATCTTGGATTGCTCTTCAAATCCATCATTAAATTCTTCCAACAAGTTTCCGGTTCCTAATTTCACCGGCAAATGGTAAGATCTCCCACGTACAAGCTTGTACGGTTTGATTCTCACCGGAATCTTTCTAGCTTTCCTATGTTTCGATGGAAAATCATCAATCCTTGCATCCTATCCTTTCTGGGATCTAGAAATAAGCTTCTCATGAATCCTCTTAGCTTCCACATCTCCAGCTTGGGGATGATGTATGGTCTTCATCATGTGAATGACCCCATACTTGAACAAGAAACACTTATTGGCATTAGCGTTGAAGCGCTTGCCAAATTTACTCCTTGTAGTCCAAGGAGCATCTACTTCCAGTGGTTTTAATGGAGGTTTCATCTTCATCTTAGGAGGTTCTTTTGGAAGAGACCTCCAACTCTCTAGTGCATTCCTGAAAAAATTAGAAAATTTAATAGGATTTTCAAAGGGGGTAAGAGAATGTACCTTGTACAGTTCTTCAACGCTTTGGACAAGTTTCATGTTGGGATGATGATCCACACATGAAATATCTCCCAACTCAGCTGGATCCTCTTCAACCTTGGCCACAGTTTCAGTAATTTGCCCAAGGTTCTCCACTTCTTCCTCTTCTTCAATGAGGACTTCAAGAGGAGCTTTAGGTTCGATAGGAGGAAGGCTTAAGACTTGGAATTCTTTCTCGATGGATAGATGATTTTCCATGGCTTTATAAGATTTAGAAATAGATTTCAGGCCGATCTTCGGATGGTTGTTGTGGAGGTAACACTTGAGGAGGTTGCTCATAAAACTTATGAGGGGGATTGAGCTCATCCCAATAGGCAAGCTCATCCTCAATGACTTCATCTCTTGATCTTTCACTGTCGAACCAATGAAAGACGTATTTCTCTTCCAAGTATTCATAATGGTCCGCCCTAGCACCTTGCATGCTATCCAGGCTGGATCAAATGCAGGTTTATAGCTCCATCCAGCCATTGGAAAACCTGAAAACTCAAAAACTCATACCGAAAAGATTAAAAGCAAAAGTTCAGAAGCCCGACAACCGAAAACCGAATATGGCCTAAACCAAATTCCCGGCAACGGCACCAAAAACTTGTTCGCTCAAAAGTGTGCGTCACTAGTTTTAAATTCATAAAACTGAAATTAAGCAAAGCGAACCCGCAGTGTACGGATCGGCGTAATAAAGCAAGAATTCCAAAGTATCGAACTCAGGGATTTGGGGGGAACAAAATCAGTTTATAAAATTGTCAGGCAAATAAAAGCTTTTGTAAAGATTAATTAGGAAAACAGCAATTCTAAAGATCTGGATATCCAATTGTGGCAATTGATTCAAGATATTCTATAGATGTAAGGACAAGGTCGGGATTGCAAAGGTATATTTAAGGTAAGGTTATGTACGGTGAAGTTCCAAAACCCTATATGTCTTACCCAAAGGCTCTCTCTATAAAAGTTGTTGAGGCTGCAGTATAGAAAGAATCTAAGGTTAAGAATTACTCTCAAATACCCATGCCTAAACCCAAGGAAATCAAAGATAAGCCAAAACGGTTAAGGTTGTGACACTCGAAACCGAAATAGAGGATGTTGAGTCTCACTACTACCTAGAAAAGGCAAGCCAAGGCTAGGTTAAAGAAAATCTTTAACTTTGGATTAAAGCAAAAGCAAAGGTCATCAAACAGAGAAAATCACGGCTAGATCTTGAAGAACCACGACCGTGGTTTTCAAGAACAGACCATGGAAAAGGCTGTCGACGAGGTTTCCCACACTCTCAGGGTCCAATCTGTTTACGATCGACCTATCATCATCTAAGCCACAGTATGTGTTTAATGAATACAATCTGTCGACGAGGTTTCTCACACTCTCAACAATCATTGTCATTGAGTCAAATATCAAATATGAAATATAAAAATGTAAAAACTCTTGAAAACTCAATAAAAAAATCACAATCAATCTCAAATCCGAACAACCAAAGTATGTGTTTAATGAATGCAGAATAGGGAATAGAAATCCTCACAACAATCTTAAGGAAACAACGAAGAACGGGATATCAATCCGTCTCCAAATCTAAACCCTAAGATAATCTCGAAGTAAACAATCTTCAAATCAAGTCTTTCTCAGGATCTTCCCTAAGCAATGATTCCAAAATGCGCTGGATGCAAGACGTTCTCAACTTCTCCCTAACGTCGGGGCTCCAAATCCACCCTTCAATGTTGAAGGCTATATGATATTTGTAGGGATAAATCTAGGGTTTAAAGACAAAACCCTAAAAATTTGGGCTAAAAAGAAGTCGAGCCCGCTGGTATCAGAAAATACTCTGCGCCGTGTCAGACGGTATCAGAGAATACTTTGGCGCATCCTAGCTTCCTTTTATGCCCTTTTTGTCCCTCTTCAAGACTTGATCCATAAATATATCATTTCACTCCATAATTCGCCAAATTACCTACAAATGCAATAAAACTCTGTATAAACCTCTATTCTTGCAAAGTAGGTGAATATAATCATAAATACCATGAATGTATGTCTATGCATGCAAAATAGATGGAAAATCTATATTAAAACATGCCTAATTTCAGGTCATAATTCATGTCATCACACTTGTGCAGTGAAGACGAATGCGGTATTTGTCAACAAGCTGTTGAAAATCTTGAGCACCTCCTAAGGGATTGCCCCCGTACGAGGATGATGTGGCGGGAACTCCGAGCGGACTGGTTTGTAGAGGACTTCTTCACCATTGTAATATCCGGAAATTTTTCATTTCATTTAATTCCGTAGCAAACCGGAGTTTAATCCGTTGATTTCCTCTATCTACCTAGTAGTACACTATCTCAAAATTTCATCATTTTATGTAACCTCACTTCACATAAAATGATAGAATTTTATATCAAACCCTAATCTATCAAACCCTAGTTTTATCATGGCATGTTCGTGACAAAGTCATGACACCCCTTTGACGAGACCAAGTCGAGATCATGACAAGGCCATGCATGGGCTTGGCAAGACAATGACGAGTTTTGACAAGACCTTGACAACATCAACCCACTCTTATTCTTACCTTGTTTTCAGCCCATTGTGATTCTTATTATTACCTTGTCCAACCCACTCTTCCCTTGTCCGCAACTTTGTTACAACCCATACCTCACAACACCCCTTACCTTGTTTTGGGCCGCCTGGCCTCCCTTCTCCTCCTGATGCCGCCTACTGCAGAAGCCCAACGAGAGGTGCACCAGCCCAGGAAGATAGCAAGCACCAGCCCAGCTGTGTAGGGAGTTGCCCACGTAATGAAACGCTGAAATGAAGAGGAGCCGAATCTGCAGCTGTAACCGCCCCTAAGATCACGCAACAATCAACCCTACTTGCCTTGTGTAGCCACAGCCGTGTTTTCATCCAGATTCATGCGAGATCTCTCCCCTTTCCCTTCTGGGTTGACGTACAGAGCCTCAGCAGATGACTCCATCAAAAGATCCCTCACAAAGATCCAGCAGGCGGCCGCCTTATGCATCTCACACAAAGCACGCCTGTCGCCGCCTTCTACATCTCGCCCAGCAAGCCCCTCCCTTGTTCTCTCGCAGCAGACGAAGGACACACCACCAAGCAGCAGGATGGCAAGCCTTCTGCACGTCCAGGCTGGCGCAGGTCTCGCAAGCAAGCAGCAGCCACGCAGTCCATGAAAGCCCAGGCGCAACAACAACGTCCGCCCTTCTGGCCTTACTTCTTGATACTTCTGTCGGTACTAGCGACTGCACAGAGAGGGAGAACTTCAGTCGTGTAAGCAGGTAAGCACATGTGACCTTTCCTCATGTGCAACAACAGACTCGACAAGAGCATGGCGCTATCTTCATCCTCTCGCTCAGGTCATGAATTAGAGTAAGGGTGATACCCTTCTTTTTCTTGCACTCTCTTCCACACATTTCATGTCTAATGAATGCCTATTATATCTCCTAATCATGCCCAGAACTTCCATAGAAGAAACTGTGAAGATAGATACGTTTTCTGAGTTTTTGGAAGGGACGAGCAGTGAACTTCGGGTCCAAATTTGGGTAAGCTATACTCTTCCTTTTTGGCTAGTTTTCGGATATGTTATAGATGGTATTTCAAAGTAAATCATACTAAAATTTCAGAGGAATCCATGTTATGGTTTGAGAGATATGGGGTTTCAAAGTTCAGTTTTGTAAATGTGCTGAGTAGAGAAAAACAGCATGGGATGCTGTTTTGTGAGATAGTTTTGGATAGGCTTTTGATCTCTGTTAGGCTTGAATTTTTGATATGATATAGTTGACATCTTGTTGTAGATCATATTAAAATTTGGGAAGAATCGGAGTTACGGTTTGAGAGTTATTGTGTTTCAAAGATGACGTTTTTATATATGAGCTGAGTGTTGGAGAAAACAGCAAGTGATGCTGTTTTGTGAGATGATTTTGAATAAGCTCTTGATATCCGTTGGGCTTGAATTTTGGATATGATATAGTTTACATATTGTTGTAGAACATATTAAAATTTGAGAGGTATCCAGCGAGTGGTTTGGAATGTATGATTTTTCAAAGATTGAGTCGTAAGCAGTTTTTCTGTTGTGCTGAAATTCGGTTTTGTGAGATAGTTTTAAATAGGATTTTGATCTCCTTTGCGGCTGAATTTTGGATATATTATAGATAAGATTTTATAGTAGAACATATCAAAATTTGGGACAAATCCAGTGAGTGGTTTAGGATTTATGATTTTTCAAAGTGTACTCAGATTTTGGCTAAGTATAGGAAACTTCAAGTGTTGTAACCAACTTTTGAATTTTTATAAAAATGATGGAGGAATAGTTTTGAGAAATTCTTGCTCCTAAGGGTAGAGGGAACATCATAGATGATCTAGAGGATTGTTTCGGAATTTTTATAAGCTTTTACGAATTTTATATTTGAAACCGAAGTTGGACCTTTACGATCTTTCGGAAAATAGGAAATAAGAAAAGTGACAGTTTGTAACCAAACTAAACTTTAGGACTTAGAATATGACTTTATAGTCTCAAATAGAAGTTTAGACTTGAGTTTTGGAAATTCTGGGAGTTTCGGGACCAAGGGTAAAATAGTCATTTTACCATAAATTAGTACTGTAATTGGTTATGTCCTATTACGATCTTCTATCTTAGAAGTCTTAGACTTCTAATTACGTGGGAGTGTGCTAATGCACTTATCTCCTTTGGCAGGCAACTGAGTTGCTACAGTTTACAGAGCGAGTTTGGTTTACAGAGAGTCGAGATTTATAACAGGTAAGTCCTTTGGGCTTACTTAGCTGACTTCTGAATATGAGCATGAATGATGATAGTGGTGTGTGATTGAGATGTTTATATTTATATTTTAGTAATAATTAATTACCGACCTATACTTGGCCTAAGAGTAACGGGCGGTGGCATTCTGCTCAGTTAGCTTGAGGGCGCTGAGGGTTTCTTTAGGGACTAGTCCACACTCGGTTTGTAGTGATGCTACCGGCGGAGGTAAGCTAGACCTACACCCAGTTGGATAAGGAACGGAGGCGAGAACTCTTAAGAGTTCTCGTGCCACAACTGTAAAATTGAATAAGATGAATCACCTAAATAATAGATAATAAACGGTTGGGTGCCAGCATGATGTTTGTTTATCTTTTTTCTGTGTGTGTTTGTGCTCTTGTTATTCTACTTATATTTGGATAGTTAGCTAACGGTTTAGCCGTGTTGTAGATCTGTAGAGATAAACAGTTGCACAGAGATTCGGGACGGATGGTCAGCCGGGTCCACGTACTCATTAGATGGGGACGGGGGAGTCTTCCATACGTCATGCATGTTATGTATCTTTATATATGTTTGTAAGGCTGTCACATGTGTACCTTCATACCATTAAAAATATTCTGTTTTGGAAATTGTTTTAATTACATGTGTGCCTTGTTGTAAGATCTTAGTAAAGTTGTTGTTAAACCAAGGTCGGGACCCATTGTGAGGTCCTAACCAGTAGCTCCCCGAGTTCCGAGAATTTGGGGTGTTACAACCATACCCTTCGCAACTTGGATACGAGGTAACATTCTTTCTAAAGTTCATGTCTCTAGTTTGTATTTGTGGTGTGAATTATTTGCAGTGGGCTTCTAGGAAACTTAAGAATGGAGGAATGAAGTGATTTTTAACAACTCCTCTCTCAAGTGGAATAGAAGCCGTCACGTACAAGCAAGAGAAAAAGAATACCCCAAGTTTGGCAAAGAAGTAACAAAGGCTACAGAGAGAAGGCAAGGACCATTATCATTATCGCTTGGGACCCTCCCCACCCGGGTTCGTGAAGGTTAATACTGATGGCTCCAAGAATAGAGAGGGCCGGACTAGCACTGCGGGCGTCATTCGTAATAACTCTAGAGCGTGGGTGAGAGGCTTTGGAGCCAACCTTGGTATATGTTCCGTCCCTATGACGGAGCTATGAGGTGTGGTTCATGGAATGAAGGTTATTTGGGATCTTGGATACCGATCGGTAATTAATGAAACCGATTCCCTATTGGCCGTCCAACTTCTCAAGAAATCCATAGCCCCTCACCACCCTCTAGCTAGTCTGATACGCAAGTGTCAAGGCTTTTTAAAAAGAGACTGGATTATCCAGTTTCGACATGCCTATCGTGAGGCGAATAATGTAGCGGACTTTCTAGCTAATTTTTCTTTAAAGTTACCTATTGGTTTGAATGTATTGTATGACCCGCCGGAGGGTGTAGTGGATCTTTTACTTGCTGATGTAAGGGGTCGGGTTATCCCCCGTTTGATGACTACTTAGCCTTCTTTCCTATTAATAAAAGTGCGTCCAGATGCGCCGAAGACCACCGACTCTCCTTCCGACAAAAAAAGCAATTTTTTCATTTTTCTTTTTCACTTTTAACTTCAACTTCACATCGGTTTTCACTAACATGATTCCTAGTTTCCAGATAGGTAAAAGAGAAGGAAAATATACAATATAAGAGGTGCTAAGCATGATTAAGATGAAGAAAGAAAAAAAAAATCGAACTGCCTTAATCATTCCAATATGATGTATAATAACTTATTATGCGGTTTCGACCATTATATTTCAATCCTATCAAGTCATCAATAACATACGAATCATATATGGTTTCAATTAAAGTATGCAAAACATAATAGAAACATGTGACAAGAAACTAAAATGCAATGCGATAAACAAATGTGTGACCAATATTATTACAAACCGAAAGTACAAATGCAATAAGAGGAAACATGTGACATAAAAGTAAAAAGATTGCAAGTACCCCACCCCATACTTAAAACTCACATTATCCCCAATGTGAAGAATCAAGCACAAGATGGAGAAAAATACTTATAATGTAAAATGGCGAGTCTAGAAATCCAATCAATCTTGCGGTGGTGGCGGTGGGTACGGGTAACGTGGAGCAAGTGGATCATAATGCGCTCCAAGGGTGTGATAGTACATATCCGCCAATATCCCCTTTGACAGGAGTGTCGGGCATTCATCTAGCACAAGTCACTATGTATGCCTTAGATATCGCTAGTCATGCTGTTGAATCTATTTGTCAAGGCACTCAACTGTCCAGAGAACTTAGAATAGTCAGATCTGCGTCGACTCTTGCGCCGAGGTGCATGCGAAACCGAATGTCGCGGTCTCATCGGCACCTCCTACCGTCCAGGAACCCTATCAATCCAAAATATTGCATAAATCTAACAGTCCACCCGATCTAGTTCCTTGAGCAAGATCCTACCATTACTTGTAGAGATCTTCAAGAAGCTCTTGTCGATGTGCTTGAGTGGAAACTAAACCAATATATTTTGTAAGTTTATACACACTTGTCCAGAGTCCTTGAAGGATATTGTTGTTTGATTCTTCGCAAGGCTATATTTATGCATGATATAAACATACATTTAAACAACTTGCTCAATGATTTTATTAACCATGAATAAAGGGATACCTGCAAATGAATGCTAAGATGATGGTATAAAGTGAGGCTCAGAATTCCATCACATTAATTACAGTTTTAGACGTCGCTTCTATGTCAATCATTCAGAATAAACAAAGGCCAAATTAATTAGCTAAGCATGCCTTTTTGAGATTTCTCTCTAGTAACTAGGGCCGTGATATAAATATGTTTAGTAAATGTACCTCTAATCAAACCCCTTACATTCCAACTTCAATTTAATGAAAGTGATAAAAATTAAAGGGGTAACAAACCTAATGAAATTAAAAAAGGGCCTATTTGGCCAAATTCTTTCAAAAACAAAAATATACCAAACATTGTATTACCAAAACAAGAACACTACAACGAAATCCAGAAGGAGTCTAACTTTCTTCCCTACCGAGTTGTATGACAGAATTGATGAATCCTTGGTGAACCTGAGGAGTTCATTGAATCGTCGACGGTCATGATTTAACGTATTTAAATGGTAAGTGTGCATTTTATTTAATACGGTATTTAATTAAGGCATGCATCATATTACAATTAAGGAAATAAAACATATTTAAATGGTAACATAAGGAGTCCATTAAATCGTCATCGGTCCTCATTGTAATAGGAGTCCCGCATATGCACATGTAGTTAATGTGAAACTGTATGTGCACTTTCTCATGCAATTATTTTAAAATATGCAAAACTCAAACGTATTTAATTTTACCACAATATTAGCACATAATATGCTTATTAATTTTCTTTTCAGGTGTTATATACAAGTTTTTAAAGTTATAATCAATATACTTCAAAAATATAACTACATAGTAATTAATAAGATTATTTCTAATTAATGGAACCACAAATGTACTTATGCATGTAGAAAATTGCAATCACATTCGTGCATATGCATCGAGTCAATGTAAACTTGTAACTCTTTATTCACATCATGTGTGTACTTGTGCACTACTCACAATTGATCGTGCAATATGACCTTTAACATGCAATCACTAAAGTGCATATGTATTGAATCAATGTGAACTTGTTACTCTTTATTCACATCATGCACGTAATCGTGCACTGCTCACAATTGATTGTACTGTATGACCTTAAACGTGCTTAATTTTCAGTTTTGATTTTGGTTTTTAATTTTTATTTTCAATCAGAATTAATATTAAAAAGTATAGGGTCAAACATGTTAGGTTTGGTCCAAACCGACCCGCTTTCCAAACCGGCCCGCTTGATTTTGGCCCAAACCGAACCGAAATTTTTGGTTCGGCATATTATAGAATTTCTGGTTTTAGGTAACCGATTAAATCGGTCTAAACCGATTTGAACCGATTATATATATATATATATATATATATATATATATATATATATATATATATATATATATAGATATATAGATAGATAGATAGATAGATAGATAGATAGATAGATCATATGAGAATAGACTTATCGTGTAATCATGAGAACAATCTTAGACCGTCGGATTGTGAGTATTAAGGGTCGAGATTTAGGGTAGATATCATAATTAATAATAACTACGAATAATCCATTCAACCATATGGCACCTTCGTAACAAAACTAATAATAACTACGAATAATATATTAAACAATAAGGTATGTTCTCATGATTACACGATAAGCCTATTCTCATATTATATATATACATATATATAATATGGTCAGTTTTCGGAGAGAACCTCTAAAAGGCGTCTATCAATACAATGATTCACAACCTTTATTTACTTATGTGGACGGAAGCAACTTGAACACTAGCATTCACACACTCCCATTTGTGTACCTATACCAACAGTTGGGTGAGACGACTCGGGAAGGAACGCATCAAATGGTCCGGTTTACTATTCTCCTCGGAGTAATTAAACTATGTATTTATAACTTACTATAATTAACATTAATATTGCCATTTCATTTTAATCATAAAATGTTATATATCCAAAAGAAACATTGAATTTCTTTGCTTTTTCCGTGTTTCTAAGCAAGAGTTCAAGGAGTGTCATTGGGTAAAAACCTACCGATGGGACCCACTTTGATGCATATAAGACGTTGCGGATTCTAGAAGACCGCTTATGTCGTTATAAAGCACAAATTGAGGTTTTGGACGTGAATGATGTCGTATGGTTTCCCTACTACCTAATTGCATTGAAACTCATATCTATGTATAGGGTACAATCTAGTTACATCCGTTCATCAAACAATATCAACAAGGTTACTCGTCAATTCGACCAAGTTTAACGGATACCTGTGGAACCCTTCCGCTCAATTTTGGATAGATGCTGAAATGACCGAGTTCAACAGATGCCAAAACGGTCATTAAATTTGGGCATGCCAAAAATATGTTAGGCAAATATATTACAATAAAATAAAATTGTGTAACACAATTCATTTGAAATATGTTTATTAAAGTCCGACCCTTATTCGTCGTATCCTTACGATTCAAAAATAACACCGATTATACTTTGAACGATCTCTTGATTTATATCAAGAACTTGAGCTGCACCCGACGGGTGTAACGACCGGAATTTTCATTCCGAAAACGGCCCTCATGACTCCGGTCGAAGCCATAGAGGGTGGCGTAGGAAGCAATCACCACCCCGCTACCTCAAAGGTCCGCGGTCACGGTCACCTAGTGTTGCCGCTGTCGCGGCAAGGCTTAGCCACAGGTGCGGTTGGTCGACAAGTTGTAACACCCCAAGTTATGGGAACTCGAAGTGTTACGGGTTAGGACCTTATAATGGGTCCCCACCCTCAGAGTAGCAACGACAACATCATATCTTACAACAAGACACAAATAAAATGGAATAAAATCATAGTTCAGCAAGGTTCACAAGGGAAGAAGGCTGCAGCTTTCGAGGTTGAAGAAAAACGTATGCAAGAAATGAGAAAAGGAAGACAAGACGGAAATATAAAGGAGACGGTTGGAAAAGATAGAAGAAAGGACATCTCTAGGGTTAGAAGATCATAGGACAGCCGACCCATAAGATAGAAGATCGGATCTTCTATCTATGGAAAGAAATAAAACTGAATAAAATTAGATCGGTGTGATTTAGGGCAAAACCGCAGGGACAGTTTACCCTGCCGCGGGGGCGGCTGGCTTCAAGGGTAGCACTCTTCACTGCGGGGCGGTGAAGACAAAAACTAGGGTATTACAAAAGTCGTGAACGATCTTTTTATAACCGTTTATTCTCTTTCCTTTTTCATGATATCTAATCTTTTGGATCTCCTTAGGGTCGTTGCCTTCTTTTAGGATCCATCTTATCTCCATCCGCTTCTTTCTTTTCCCTCATACGTAAACCTACATTCTCCTCTTCTCCATCCTTTTCATTCTCCCTTGTTCTTCTTTTTTCCAAGTTGTGTGCTAGTTCCAGTCTTCTCAATGTGGGTTGGAGACTAATGACACTTTGACAAGTCTTTGGATCCGACCGTGAGTCTCACTTTTCTTCCTCTTCCTTCTTCATCGTTTTTCTCCTCTTCTTAGCATAGAGATTGATTATTGATTTCCTTTGTTACCTCTGTGTCTTATATTGTCGGTTGAATCCAATATATAGTAGTGGTTGTAGTCTTGTGTTGGAAGACACATAGTAGAGAAAATCCGGCCAAGGAGGCAAAGGAGGTTGTTGCTCATTGAATAACCTTCGGCGCTCGTTCCTGGAGTCATCCCACGACTGCGTCTATAACCTGCCGCGGTCGCGCCTTCCCGATTTCACCGCCCCCGCGGATCTGAGTCACCGCGGGTGCGACATTTGTAACCGAGCCACCACTGTCGCGGCATTGAGTCACCGCTGTTGCGGTGACCTTACCTTCCCGTAATCGCGCCTTACACTATCCGCATTCGCGGGTTCCTTCCAGTAGGTTCCTTAAGTACAGGCTTCCGACTTAAGGACTTGATAGTATATATCCTTAACCCTTCTAGTATCTTTGAGTATGTTTTTCGCATGCGGGGTTGTGGGTTATGTCAGAGTTGAGTTGTTGATCTAGTGAGGTTTTAGACTACGATTTGGAACTTCCTAACATGTTGGTATATGATCTTGCATGGATCATTGAGACTAGAATTAGGGACCTTCTAGGATGATGTTATATGATCTTGTAGGGATCATTGAGACTAGAAGTGGAGGATTTCTATCATGTCGGACCGTCTTGTAATTTTGTGTACCATGTTGTTCAAGCTGTTAGCATGAAATATTATGATATTTTAGACACGTTTTCTAAACGTATTTGATTCATATTGATAGTCTTTGATTGAACTTTGTGCATATGTGAGCTAGTATTACCTATATTGTCGATATGGATGTCTACACTAGTTCTATGTTGATTATAGGTGATTTGGAGCTATTTCCGAACGGAATCGAGCAAAGGAGAGTTGATTTGATATGTCCAAGGATTGAGGACATTCTTTGGAAGCAAATTGGAGTTTTAGCTTGAGGAATGCACGAGGCTAGGGAAGAATCACGTTCTTGCCCTAAACCACGCTCTAAAATACGACCGTATCACGTTCCACGTTCAATTCCACGACCGTGGATTTGGAGTCAGAAATTGAAGTTCATTCCAGAGGATATTACGGCCGTGGAACATATGGTGCAAACCGTATTTATATCCACGCTCTAAATTACGGTCGTGGAACACTTCCACGACCGTGATCTTGGCGAATCTTTTCGCCACACTTTGAAGCCACGATCTTTTGAAGATTGGGCCGGGCCGACATTTTGCCCTGCACTATAAAAAGACGGACGAAGCAAGATTCCGTCATCATCGCTTACGACCGCTTACCCTCATTTAGGCACGCTTACACCCGTCATCCGCGCGAAGGATCGTTTAGCCCTTGCTTGGAAGCATTGACATCTCTTTGGAGATCGAAGTTCGTGTTTGGGAATTGCCCTAATCTCGCACTTTTGGTGGAGATTGCTGTTGAGATCTCCGGATTGGCGGAGGATCGAAGTTTTTGGAAGATTTTGCAAGAAGATCTCTCTTCTTGTTTAGGTTTGATTCGGAAAACGGATTGACATCCCGTTTTCCCTTCTTTCCTAAGGTTGTGATTGTTTACTTTGTTGTGAATCTTTTGACGACATTCGTTCTTGATTGTGACTTTGAGATTGATTTGAAGATTATTGAAGGTTCTTGAAAGTTTTCATCTTTTTATCTTTTAATTCTTGAATTGATATCAACATGACTGTTATTGGCTAAAAACCCTTAACAATTCTAAGGTGAAGGGTTGATAGTTGTGGCTTAGATAATGATAGATCGATCGCAAACAGATTAGACCCTGAGAGTTAGAGAGAATCGCCGACAACCCTAAATTACGGCCTGTTCTTGAGTCCACGGCCGTGGAACCTCAAGAACTAACCGTGATTTCCCTTAAGTCCACGAATTTGCTTTTACTTTAGTCCAAAGTTAAAGATTTGCTTTAGCTTAGTTTAGACTTGTCTTTTCTAGGTGGTAGTGAAGCCTCAACAACCTCTACCTCGATTGTGAGTGTCACAACCTCAATCGGTTAAGTTAGTCTTGATCCTTGGATTACAAGTTTGGGTATTTGACACTAATTCTCACCTTTAGAATCTTTCTATATTGAGCCTCAACAACCTGTATAGAGAGTGCCTTGTAGGTGAGTTACATAAGGTTTTTGGAACTTCACCGTACGATTACCTTACATTAGTATACCTTTGCATATCTCAACTCTGTCTTTATATCATTAAGTATATCTTGAATCGATTGCCACAGCTGGATACTTGGATCTTTAGGATTGTTGTTTTCCCAATATTTGCAAAACTCTCATATTTACTCGCTTGATAACTTGCAATCGTATTTGTTCCCACCCAAATCCCTGTGTTCGATACTCTGGAATTGTTGCCTAGCTACGTCGATCCGTACACTGCGGGTTCGCTGCTTGATTCTAGTTTTATAAATTTAAAACTTATTTGCACACACCTCTAGGGGCGAACAAGTTTTTGGCGCCGTTGCCGGGGATTTGGTTTCGGCCGAATCCGGTAGCCGGTTGTCAAGCTTGGGAGCTTGTTCTCGTTATTTGATATTTCTTTGAGTGCATGTGCAGGTCTAGGAACACCGAAGATCTCTTACCTCTTGATCAAGAGCTAGAGAAAACCTTGAGGCAAAAGCGCAAGGAAAAGAAGATGGCCGAAGAACACGAACGTGATCTTCAAACGGAGTTGGCCGAAAAGAATGCTCAACTCCAATGGAACGAGAACCTCCGCAGGATGAAATGGATCGTCATCAATCCGAAGTTAGCAAACTGCAGGATGCAATGTTCCAAATGAGGATGGAGTTAAGCGACCTTAAGAATAAAGGAAGCAAGAAATCCTCAAGGAGGGGATCAAGAACTAGAAGAAGAAGCCACTCGTCCACTGATGATAGTGACTCTTCCATGCCACCGTTAGAGGAGATTGATCCCACGATCAATATGAATCCTTTCCATCCACAAGGAGCTGCTAATCGCCGCATTCCACCTAGGAATGTGAGAGTCAAACGTGTGGATAATGAGCCAAGAACTCTTGGCCAGCGGATGGATCCAACACAACAACCACGCCGCTTGGGTGTGAAATTTGATGCTGAAGATGTGCAAGGGTTTAGCTTTAACCCTCAAGTTATCACTCTTGTTCGCCAAAGCCAATTTGGCGGTACAAGCGCTGAATCTCCACACCAACACTTGCAAAACTTTGAGTGTATGATGGAGACGATGAGACCAAAGAACGCTACTACCAACAGCTATAAGCTCAAGCCTTTCTTTTTCTCTTTGAAAGGGAAAGCGTTGTCTTGGTACCAAGCTCTTCCTAATGGGAAACTAGACACGTGGGAAGACTTTTCCGCGGAGTTTCTCACCAAATTCTTTCCGCCTTCCAAAACGGCGGAACTTAGAGGTAAGATTAATGCTTTTTCCATGAGACCTAACGAAAGTTTGTTTCAATCTTGGGAAAGGTTTCAGGATTTGCTCTTGGATTGCCCTCATCATGGCATATCCAAGCTTGCCTTGTTGGAGATCTATTACAAAGGGCTGGATGCGGGAACGCAATTCAACCTCCAATCCCTCTCATGTGGAACGTTCATGGACATGAGAGAAGATGACGTTTGGGACTTCATCGAGAAGCAAGCAAGAGTCATAGAGAAGTATTCCCACCGGAAAGTGGAGGGAAATCGTGTGGAGCAAGGAGCGAAGCTCACACATGAAGCTCAAAATCAGATTTTCGCCCTCAACAATGAGATCAAGGAGTTGAAGGAAACTATCAAGACCAACTTCCCAAAGCAACAAGGGAAAGATGTTGGCTATTCGGGCAACAACAATGGTGGTGATAACACCAACCGCAACAACAATAACCAGAACAACAACCGGAATAACAATTGGAATGGAAACAACAACAACCGGAACAACAATTGGAACAATAATAGGGGTTCAAACAACAACAATTGGCGCTCCAATCAACAAAATTCCGGTAACTCCTATCCTTCTAATTCCAATTCACTAACTCCACCTTCCTCTTCCTCTACTCCTTTGAAAAGCCAGGGGCAATCATCTAATGGAGGAAACAACACGGGAAAGGAGAAGCCCGATCCCATGTTGGAAACAATTTTGGGAAAGCTTCAAGGGTTGGAGAACCGCCTCATCAAGGTTGATGATCAAGTCTCTAAGGTTGACAAAGCTCAAAAGGTTTTGGAAAACCAAATGTTCAACCACGCGGAGGAAGTTTCTAGAAATCAAGGGAAACTTCCAGGAAAGACGGAGGACAACCCTAAGGGAAGGGTGATGGCGATTACAACTAGGAGCGGAGTGACTACTACCGATCCGCAGCCTACGTTCGTTGAAGTCCCCGTAGAGAAGGACAAAGAAAAGGGGAAGGAGAAGCAAGATGTCTATGTTCCTCCTCCAGCTTACAAACCTCCCCTACCATTCCCTCAATCTAGAGCGCGAGCGCGCCTAGACAAACAATTCGGTAAGTTCATAGAACTCATGAGTAAGCTGCATATTAATATACCATTTATTGATGCTATTTTAGGTATGCCGGCTTATGGCAAGTTCTTGAAAGAGCTCCTCTCCAACAAGAGGAAGCTAGAAGATTTCGGAGAGGTCAAGATGAGTTCGGATTCTTCGGATCTCATCAAGACCATGAAGGAGAAAATGCCCCCAAAGTTGAAAGATCCGGGGTCATTTTGCATTCCCATTGGAGTGGGAGATGTCACATATGACGCTTTATGTGACTTAGGAGCAAGTGTGAGCATCATACCACTTGCATTATGTAGGAAGATCGGTTTAAGCGATCCTAAACCGGTAAAGATGACGTTATACATGGCGGATCGATCCATCACTCGCCCCGTCGGTATTGTAGAAGACGTCCCGGTCAAGCTAGGTAAATTCTTTGTTCCCATTGATTTTATCGTGCTTGACATTCCTGCAGATAGTCCGGTCCCGATCATACTCGGAAGACCGTTTCTTGCAACTTCCGGCTGCATGGTCGATTGCAAGAATGGAAGACTCGCTTTTGATATTGGAGAAGAGAAAGTAGAGTTCGTTCTTTCCACTCTAGTGAAGGAGCCAATCTTTGATGAGGATATTTACGATATCCAAGATGAAGAAGGTTTATCTAGGGAAGAGGTAAGTGCGATTCTCTTTAACGATCCTTTACAAAAAGTCATTACCATGAGTCTAACAGATGTAGGGGAAGAAGAAGAGTACAAAGAGGAAATTGAAGCCTTAGAAGCACAAGAAGAGATGCATGAAGTGGAGTTTGAGAAACTCCACGATGAGGCTGAGAATATTAGAATCCACGGTCACACCCTATATTCCACGACCGTGGATTGCACAACCAAAATCGACCTCCATTCCAGTGGATTACACGGCCGTGGAACATCTAGAGGGCCCGTAATTCTGACCGTGGAAGAGGGCGATCGGCATACTTCTTCAACTTCTTTTAATTCTTCTCCAACTCACTCAACACCCTTAGAAACTTCTAAGGAAACGTCGGATGCACCTCAAGGATCATTGGAAGCTCCGAAAGTGATGGAACTCAAACCACTTCCTACTCATCTAAGGTACACTTTCCTTGGATCTAATTCTACCTTTCCGGTCATTGTTAGCTCCGAACTAAGCATAGATGAACATGAACAGCTCATGATTGTCCTTAGGAAACATAGAAAAGTCATAGGCTATACTATTGAGGACTTAGTAGGAATTAAACCCTCCCTATGTATGCATAAGATACTAATGGAGGAGGACTTTAGAACTTCAAGACAACCTCAAAGGCGGTTGAATCCGACCATGAAGGAGGTTGTCAAGAAGGAAATTCTTAAACTTCTTGATGCAGGTATCATCTATCCTATCTCTGATAGCAAGTGGGTGAGTCCAGTTCAAGTAGTTCCGAAGAAGGGAGGAATGACGGTCATCACCAACAAGAACAACGAACTCATTCCTACCCGAACCGTGACTGGATGGCGAATGTGCATAGACTACCGCAAGCTCAACAATGCAACGCGGAAGGATCACTTTCCATTGCCATTCATCGATCAAATGCTTGAAAGGTTAGCACAACATTCACATTTTTGCTACCTTGACGGTTATAGTGGTTTCTTTCAGATTCCGATACATCCGGATGATCAAGAGAAGACCACATTCACGTTCCCTTGGGGTACGTTCGCCTATAGGAGAATGCCGTTCGGGCTTTGCAACGCCCCAGCCACCTTTCAACGGTGCATGATGGCCATCTTCTCCGAATACGTAGAGGAAATCATGGAAGTCTTCATGGACGACTTCTCCGTATACGGTTCCTCTTTTAACGATTGCCTTTCTAACCTTTCTCTTGTTTTACAACGGTGTGAAGACACTAACCTAGTTCTTAATTGGGAGAAGTGTCAATTCATGGTTAAGGAAGGAATCGTATTAGGTCACTTAGTCTCTAGTAGAGGGATAGAGGTAGACAAGGCTAAGATAGAGACCATAGAGAAACTTCCTCCCCCAATTTCGGTGAAAGGGATAAGAAGTTTCCTAGGACATGCTGGATTTTATAGACATTTCATTAAGGACTTTTCTAAGATATCAAAACCCCTCACTAATCTATTAATGAAGGATGCGGTTTTTGAGTTTTCGCAGGAATGTTTGGACGCGTTTAACACCATTCGGCAAGCTCTAGTTTCAGCACCAATTATCCAACGTCCGGATTGGACTCTACCCTTTGAGATTATGTGCGACGCTAGTGACGTAGCTATTGGAGCTGTTCTTGGACAACGAAAGGAAGGGTGAACCCATGCCATATACTACGCTAGCAAGACGCTAGACGAAGCACAGCTCAACTACGCCACTACCGAGAAAGAGTTTTTAGCCATTGTCTACGCTATTGACAAGTTTCGCTCTTATCTTGTAGGTGCAAAGGTGATTGTCTACACGGATCATGCTGCGATCCGGTACCTCCTTGCAAAGAAAGATGCGAAGCCAAGGCTGATTAGATGGATTCTTCTCCTATAAGAATTCGATCTTGAGATCCGCGACAAGAAAGGCTCGGAAAATTCTGTTGCGGATCATTTGAGTCGTCTAACACATCTAGAGGACGACCATCTACCCATTGATGACTCCTTCCCGGACGAACACTTACACATCATAGAGGAGTGCATCAACGTGATCTCTAGAGGTAACGAACCGTGGTTTGCTGACTTTGTTAACTATTTGGTTTGCCAGGAGATACCGCCCGGACTATCCTACGCACAAAGGAAGAAGTTCTTTAAGGACGTCCGGGAATACTATTGGAACGAGCCTCTCCTCTTCAAGAGAGGTCCGGATGGCATCATTCGGCGATGTGTGCCGGAAGATGAGATGCAAAGTGTCATCCGCCATTGTCATTCACTACCTTGTGGAGGACACGCTAGTTCGAACAAGACTAGCGCAAAGGTATTGCAATCTGGATTCTATTGGCCTACCTTATTTAGAGATGTGCAATCCTTTGTTTCTTGTTGCGATGCTTGTCAAAGAACAGGCAATATTTCTAGAAGGAACGAGATGCCCCTCAACAACATCCAAGAGGTGGAGATTTTCGACGTTTGGGGAGTCGATTTCATTGGACCATTCCCATCTTCTTGTGGAAACCAATACATACTATTGGCGGTAGATTACGTTTCTAGATGGGTGGAAGCAATTGCCTCTCCTACAAATGATGCCATGGTGGTGGTTAAGTTCTTCAACAAGACCATCTTCCCGCGATTTGGGATACCAAGGACTATCATTAGTGATGGAGGTTCTCACTTCATAGCCCGTCGCTTTGAAGCTCTTCTAGCTAAGTATGGGGTTACTCACAAGATCGCTACCCCTTATCATCCACAAACTAGTGGACAAGTTGAGATCTCAAATAGGGAGATCAAAGGGATTCTAGAAAAGACGGTTTCAAGGACTAGGAAGGATTGGTCCTTGAAGCTAGATGATGCATTATGGGCGTACCGGACTGCGTACAAGACTCCCATAGGAACCACACCATACAACCTTGTGTATGGGAAGTCTTGTCATTTGCCGGTGGAGTTGGAGCACAAAGCGTTTTGGGCTATCAAGTGGCTGAATTTCGGCATGAAGGAAGCGGGAGAGAAGCGTCTCCTAGACATCAACAAGCTGGATGAACTTCGCTTGAACGCCTATGAAAACGCCAAGATCTACAAGGAAAGAGCAAAGCGTTGGCATGATAAGCATATCATTCCAAAAGACTTCAAAGAAGGAGATCAAGTTCTCCTCTTCAATTCAAGACTTCGCCTCTTTCCAGGTAAGCTTAAATCCCGTTGGACCGGACCTTTTCTAATTAAGCGTATTTTCCCCCATGGTGCAGTTGAAGTATGGGGTGAAGCTAGCGGAAGTTTTAAGGTGAACGGCCAACGATTCAAGAAGTATATGCCGGAACTCCAAGCTGAGGAGTTTGCGCCTACCACACTCGAATAAGTGCGAGATTGGTCTAGCTACGGACCTTAAACAAAGCGCTTCTTGGGAGGCAACCCAAGGTATTGCATTTTCGTTTTTGTTTTCGATTCATAGTTTAGCTTAGAATAGACGTTTTTGCTTGATTTTGCCTCGATTTCTTCCGGTATGTTCGTGTTTTTGGTTGTAGGATCAATGGAAAAGGAAAAAGGGAGAATAATGTCGAAGAAGAGTGACGAAATTTGGACTTTGAAGCTTTACAGAAGGTTCCACGGTCTAAATTACGGTCGTCATAGCTACAGTGGCCGTAATTCTCAAAAGCCTTTGAAAAATCACCAAAACCAAGGTTCCGTACACTTCCACGGCCGTGGAACACCCCGACAGACCGTGATTTTCAAAATTTTGCCTGCGACTATATAAGCCACATTCTTCACAAATTTACCCCAAAAAATTTCCCTTTCCACGACCTAGACGCCGAAACCCCACGACCTCCTCCAAATCTTCGTTTCTTAATCGTTTCTAACGATTCTTCATCCTAAACTGCAGCAAATCCAACCACGAACAAGATCCAAGCGACAAACCGAGCGGAAATCCATCAACCAACGCGCATTTCGGGTTTTTCAATCCGAAAAAGAGGTTTATTCTTTCTTCTTGATTTTCACGGATTTGGTTCGTTTTTGCTATAGATTTTTAGGAAGAACTGACAAAGACTGGAAGGAATTAGATTAGGACTGCTTGTTGTGGTGATTGTTGGTGAATTTGCTGAGATTCGTGAAATTCTGAGACGAATCACGGTCTCTGGGTAATCCACGGCCGTAATTTCTCTAGAACAGACCGTAATTTTTGGTGAAAAATGGATTTTGTAAGGAGAGTGTCGGGAAGGATAAAAGAAAAGAAGGGAGAGCAGAATAAGAAAAGGAAAGGCAATCCCTCCACCTCTAGGGCACCACCACCCTCATCTCCTACACCTCCATCTTCACCTTCACCTCCATCCTCACCTCCTCACCCTAGAGTCCCGACCATACACGAGGACCATCTTGATGCGCTTGACCGGATCAAGGAGAGGGCAGTGATCGGCCCTAGGTATTTGTTGTTGGAGGATCTACATCCTCTCAACATAGTTGATGACCTTATGTGGCTCTTGGATAGAGCCGGATTAGTTATCTTCTCGGCTATCCGAGAAGACGCCTATGAGGAGATCACCCGGGAGGTTGTGACGTCTTTCGAGCACAACCACGTCGATAGGACCGTCTCTTTCCGCCTCATGGAGAGAGACTATCAGTTGAGTATCGTTGAGTTTGGGACCATTTTCGGGTTCCATGAGACCTTTAATGGTCGATTTTCGAGTGGAGTTTACCCCAAGAACTTTTGGGAGGAAGTGGCTATGATATACGCCGACGAGGACCGTTGGCAACCCGCCGATACCAAGGCTAGATTGATGTACCATCTAGCCTTGAAGATAGCTCACCGCGTTCTTTCGGAGTGTCTCTTTCCTAGGACGGAGACGCCCCAAAAGATCAAGACGGATGAGCTATTCTTGCTCTATTGCATGCTCTATGGACGCCGTGCAGATTGTGCTACGCTCTTGGCTGCTACGATGAGCAAGCTCAAGAACAAGAAGAAGGGGAATATTGGATATGGTGGGATAGTTACCCACATTGCTAGGAGTTTTGGTGTGGATTTTTCTGCTTGCACCCGCATACCGGCCGTTCCCTTAGGGCTACATGCTTTCATGGTTAGGGGTCTCATTTTCCCCACACATAGAGGTCCGCCTTATGCGGGCATGCCTTGGGAGAGTAGGACAGGTAGGGGTATAGAGTGGCTGCCGGAGTATTCCATTATGGCGGGACGCCATAATTGGAAGGAGACGTTCGCTGCGATGCACGCGAACAGGATAGTAGCTCCCCCTTACGTCCCACCACCGGTTGTAGAGGAGGAGGATATGGGAGATCAGTTTGAGAGTGGAGGAGGAGCGGAGCAAGAGTTTGGCACGTTTCCGGACCAGCCGGAGGCGGCCCCAGATGTACCTAGACGCTCTCCACGTCCAGCTAGAGCCTCAGGCTCGTCATCTCGCCGCGCTAGCGTGAGTGAGAGGCCCACGTGGATGACCACACCTCCCACATGGTATGCCACCCCACCTCCTTGGTCCACGGAGCAGCCAGCAACACCACCACCAGCACCAGCACCATCCGACGCCCCCGCATGGTACAGTCACGCCCCGGGATGGTACGAGCAGATGCCGGATTGGGCTACCGGACTTTCAGAGAGAGTTGGAGCGTTGGAGATCCGGGCCGACGCTAGAGACGGACGCCTCGACGACCTCGACCACATGATGAGGGACGTCTACCGCCAGCAGTTTGGGCGGCACTACGACTCCAGCTTCTCCCCATTCCCACCTCCGCCGGCGCCGCAGTGATTGATGCATGACCGTTCGTTTTAGACATTCCCGCCACCACTTTGTGAGTTTCTTTTTCTTTTCTTTCTTTTCTTTCTTTCTTTTGAATATTAGGGACAATGTTCGTCCTAAGTATGGGGTGGGATGTACTAAAAAGTTTGTAATAACTCTACTTACTATGTTCGCTTTCATTTGAGACTATCGTTGCATGTTCATTATGTGTTACACGTTTCCTTATTACATTGCATGAAAAATAACTTGAAAAACCCATAAAAATTGAAAAATTTTGAAAATTTTGTGCTTCTAATGAATTGAGATGATTTCCATGATAATCACTACTTGTGAAATGAGTTTGATGACAATTGCATGCTTAAAAGGATTGTGAATTGAAAAGAATTTGAATGAATGAATTTTACCTCTTTTGCAAGTTTTATAATGTGAAAATGTTACCTAAATCATGCTAGGAAATTGAAGTTGAAATCACACTATAAGTTCCTATACTTCTTGTTGAAATGATTAAGGCAATTCGATACTTTCTTTCTTCTTTCTTTGATCATCTAGCTCCTTATTGAAATATTAGCCTCCTTTACCTATCCGGGAATTTGGAGAAGTGAATGAGAAAAAGGCATGTTTGATGTGGGAGGGCCATGAGAGCAATTATTTGCAATCAATTGAATAGAAAGAAATTGTAGGTTTGGGGAAGTCAATCATGACGATGAGTAACTCGGCACCATTCACATAGCCGGGTGTTTGTGTCTTGCCAAAGTCGGATTGAGCGATATTCCTAGCGGATTATGGTATGTGCGCTAAGGGTTTGAGGCATCTCTTGAAAAAATTGAGAAACGGCGATCTCCTAGGCTTCGGTTTTTGTGCACCTCTGTCCATAACTCCAAAAGTAAAGTCGAAAAATGAAAAGAAGAGAGCGAAGCTCTAAGTTGAAGTGTTGCGGGAACCGCATAAGAAGAAGAAGGTAGTTGTCCACTTTTCCGGATTTATGCACCGCTTTCCCTTAAAGTCTTCCCTTCCCTTCCGTATTCTAGACCTTTTCTTTGAAAGTCCTTAAGATCAAAAGAATGTTATATGACTTGGTGATCTAAATTGAAGTTTCTTGTGATTGATTTTGATAATGTTTGAAAGTTATAACGCTTGTTTTAAAGTTAAAATGGTTCATGAATTTTCTTTGCCTTTTACTCTTTAATTAAGTGTGTGGAAGTTTGATAAACGATTGAAGCAAGGTTTGAGAATGATCTATTCTTTAAAAGTCATATTCATCCAAAGGAAGGTACACATATTTCATCCTAACTCTTGTCTAAAGCTTTTTGAAAGACCTTGCTTAGGGACAAGCAAGTGTTAAGTATGGGGTTATTTGTTAGCATGAAATATTATGATATTTTAGGCACGTTTTCTAAACGTATTTGATTCATATTGATAGTCTTTGATTGAACTTTGTGCATATGTGAGCTAGTATTACCTATATTGTCGATATGGATGTCTACACTAGTTCTATGCTGATTATAGGTGATTTGGAGCTATTTCCGAACGAAATCGAGCAAAGGAGAGTTGATTTGATATGTCCAAGGATTGAGGACATTCTTTGGAAGCAAATTGGAGTTTTAGCTTGAGGAATGCACGAGGCTAGGGAAGAATCCCGTTCTTGCCCTAAACCATGCTCTAAAATACGACCGTATCATGTTCCACGTTCAATTCCACGACCGTGGATTTGGAGTCAAAAATTGAAGTTCATTCCAGAGGATATTACGGCCGTGGAACATATGGTGAAAACCGTATTTATATCCACGCTCTAAATTACGGTCGTGGAACACTTCCACGACCGTGATCTTGGCGAATCTTTTCGCCACACTTTGAAGCCACGATCTTTTGAAGATTGGGCCGGGCCGACATTTTGCCCTGCACTATAAAAAGACGGACGAAGCAAGATTCCGTCATCATTGCTTACGACCGCTTACCCTCATTTAGGCACGCTTACACCCGTCATCCGCGCGAAGGATCGTTTAGCCCTTGCTTGGAAGCATTGACATCTCTTTGGAGATCGAAGTTCGTGTTTGGGAATTGCCCTAATCTCGCACTTTTGGTGGAGATTGCTGTTGAGATCTCCGGATTGGCGGAGGATCGAAGTTTTTGGAAGATTTTGCAAGAAGATCTCTCTTCTTGTTTAGGTTTGATTCGGAAAACGGATTGACATCCCGTTTTCCCTTCTTTCCTAAGGTTGTGATTGTTTACTTTGTTGTGAATCTTTTGACGACATTCGTTCTTGATTGTGACTTTGAGATTGATTTGAAGATTATTGAAGGTTCTTGAAAGTTTTCATCTTTTTATCTTTTAATTCTTGAATTGATATCAACATGACTGTTATTGGCTAAAAACCCTTAACAATTCTAAGGTGAAGGGTTGATAGTTGTGGCTTAGATAATGATAGATCGATCGCAAACAGATTAGACCCTGAGAGTTAGAGAGAATCGCCGACAACCCTAAATTACGGCCTGTTCTTGAGTCCACGGCCGTGGAACCTCAAGAACTAACCGTGATTTCCCTTAAGTCCACGAATTTGCTTTTACTTTAGTCCAAAGTTAAAGATTTGCTTTAGCTTAGTTTAGACTTGTCTTTTCTAGGTGGTAGTGAAGCCTCAACAACCTCTACCTCGATTGTGAGTGTCACAACCTCAATCGGTTAAGTTAGTCTTGATCCTTGGATTACAAGTTTGGGTATTTGACACTAATTCTCACCTTTAGAATCTTTCTATATTGAGCCTCAACAACCTGTATAGAGAGTGCCTTGTAGGTGAGTTACATAAGGTTTTTGGAACTTCACCGTACGATTACCTTACATTAGTATACCTTTGCATATCTCAACTCTGTCTTTATATCATTAAGTAATATCTTGAATCGATTGCCACAACTGGATACTTGGATCTTTAGGATTGTTGTTTTCCCAATATTTGCAAAACTCTCATATTGATAGCATGAATTATAGTCTAGTTTTTGGGGTTTGTTTGGACGTTTTATCTTTCATAATCTGTATGTTTGTATATACATTATGTGATTTTACTACCATTTCATCTACCTTTGCGAGAATCGAGGTCTACACCTAGTTTTGTTGTAATTGCAGGTAATATGGTACGTTTTGCATCAAAAAGGAGCAAAAGGAGTCATGAGTCATTTGGAGCTACATCCAGGAAGCACAACCATGAATTAAAGATTTACTTTGGACCAGTTTTGAGAGATTTCACATCCAGTTGAGATTCACCTCGGTAGACTACAGATTCACCTCGACCGAGGTGATCCAGAGACGCCGACTCGACCGAGGCGAACACCTAGGACGCGGCGAGAATATTTTATTCTTGGCTGAGATCTTTTATCTTTGGAAGGTGATCTTATATTTTTGGGCTTGGCTTCTGGAAGGAAGGAGATATGCAGAATCATATATTTTACCTATATTTATGGGATAATATCTTCTTAAGATTTATTATCTTTGGAGGGTTATTTTCCTATAAAAAGGGTTGGATTTTCCACAAATCCGATCATCCGCTATCGGCGCACGAACTCGCCTACAGCTGAAACATCACGCAGCAGCCTACTCCAATTTGGGAGTCTTCGAAGAACCTTTTTGAAGGTTGAAGGAAGATAGAAGTCCATAGCTTTTATAGCTTTTTGAAGGGTTTTGTAAGATTGTCTTCAAATCCCTCAATTGTTGTCTTGTGTTTTTGGATTATTATCCAAGGAACGCTTTTGTGTGATATTTGATTCAGTTATTGAAGTCTTTTCGTTAAATTCTTCTTTGTTCAAATATTCACCTTCTTCCCTTATATTTTAATACTTTCATAATGATGATGAGTGGCTAATTTCCTTGTGTGATTCTAGGGTGATTGGCTGAAGGTTGTGGGAAAAACGATGATAGAATAATCTTAGATTCCAGTAGGATCCTGAAAGTTCGAGTCTTTAACCTTAACCCTAAGCATCTCGTTCAGTCGATGAACATTTCGGCCGAGGTGGAAACTGGCTGACCGAGGTGACTTATCTGATCCATAACTGAGAGTTAAGTGTTAGAGTTTGCCAAATCCTATTCTTATTACACCTTCCTGGTTCAATGCAAGCTTAGGATGAGACTTACCCGGTAATTCCTTAGTTTGTATACTAACGATCATAAGTGTAGGTAATAAAGGTTTATCCTTTATTGGGGTTTGAGTGTGCTTCCATCCCATCTTTGTGAGTTAGCCTGAGACTTACCCGGTAAAGGTTGATTCTATTCCCTTAGATGGTATGTTAGTTTGAGGTTATAGTTCTTTATCTTAATTCCTTGAGACTTACCCGGTAATAGGAGTTACGGTTTGGGATTAGTGTGTAGTGAGACTTACCCGGTGATCTACTCTACTTTAGAAACACCTTCCCCACGCAAAACAAAAATCTCAGCTTTGTCCGCTTATCTATAGATCTTGAGTTGGAACCACAACTAGATGCCTTAATCCCTAGAATTGCATATTTGCTTTATTTGACATCTTATTCATCTTTGATTGTGTTAAATCGCTCTTGTGGTTAGTATTAACATTAGCACACCGTATTGACTCTGTTTCACCGAGTCCCTGTGATCGACCCCTGGAATTTTCTTGCTTTTACTACGATTGACCCGTACACTGCGGGTTCGCATCCTTGTTTTAAGCTTAAGTCTAGGGTTATAAATTTAAAGCTTGCACACACCGTTTGGAGCGAACAAGTTTTTGGCGCCGTTGCCGGGGACTTGGTCTAGACCGAGCCGGTACGGTTTGCTCTTGGGGCGCTTGCCCCGTTTTGTCTAACCACTCTACTTGAGTGACTTTTGCAGGTTCTTTCTTAGGTATATGCGAAGAACCCGCACTGGGAAGGAAATCGTTCCTTACGATCCCGAACCAGAAAAGACATTCAAGCGACGCTTAAGAGAAGCGAAGATGGCCCAACAAGACGATCGCGATCTTGCGGCCCAATTGAGAGAGACGCAGGAGCTGCTACGTCTCAGTAAAGAAGAGCTAAGGCAAGAGAAAGAAGAGAATCATGCCAGGACTGCAGCAATCGAAGCTGAGATTGCAGCCATTCGGGACCAGATTCTACTTCGACCGAGGGAGGATCCAGTAGTTGATCCTCGACCGAGGCAGATTCCAGTACCCGACGCCCCGGCCGAGGTACTTCCACCTCGGATGCCAGTCCGAGATGTTCTTCTTGCAGGAATCCCACAAACCCTAGGTCAAAGGATGGACCCTAATCAACAGCTGAGGCGTCCAGGGGTGAACCTAGGAGATCCAGCGGATCATGACTACGAACTTCGACCGCAAGTTCTAGCCATGATTCGCCAATGCCAATTCGGAGGACTAGAGAAGGAGTCGCCGCATCAACATCTTCAAAACTACGAGATCTTGATGGAAACCTTGCGACCGTCCAGAATTGAGAACAACAACTACAAGCTAAGACCTTTTTACTTTTCTTTAAAAGATAGAGCTCTTACTTGGTATCAATCTCTTCCTTCAGGAAAAATTAGCACATGGGAGGAGATGACTACAGAATTCTTGACCAAATTCTTTCCCCCCTCAAAGACTGCTGAAATGAGAGGGAAGATCAATGCTTTCATCATGAAGGACAAGGAGAGCTTGTCCAAATCTTGGGAGCGGTTCAAGGATATCCTTTTGGATTGCCCACATCATGGGATTCCAAAGATTGAGTTGTTGGAGATCTACTTCAAAGGGCTGGATGGAAGCACCCAGTTCAATCTCCAACTACTCTCCGCCGGTACCTTCATGGACATGGCGGTTGACGAGGCTTGGGACTTCATTGAGAAGCAAGCCTTGCACATGGAGAAGTACACCCACCAAGGAGCTGAGGGTGGAGTTAAAAGAGTCAACTTTCAAGAGACTCAATCCAACAACAACCAGCTCACGTCCTTGAAGAACGACGTGAAGAAATTGAAGGAGCTCTTGATGGCTCAAACTAAGAAGGAAGAGCAAGGGCAAAGGAACAACAACAACAACAATAACGGGTACCGTAACAACAACAACGGACCCCGAAACAACAACTACAACAACAACAATAGAGGATCCAATAGCAACAATTGGAGGGCGAATAACCAAAATCACGGTAACAATCACTCAAACTCCAATTCTAATGATTCCTCTAACCCTTTCCTCTCTTCTCCTTCTTCTTCTTCTACTCCATTGAAAAGCCAAGGGCAAGGATCAAGTTCGTCTCAGCCGGAAAAGAAGGACGCAATCCTGGAGGCAATCTTGATCAAGCTTAGTGCTATGGAGAATTCTATGACTTCATTTTCGAGGGCCCAAAAGTCCTTCGAACAACAACTTGCTAATAGGGCGAATGAAGCGCCAAGAGATCCAGGGAAGCTTCCAGCAAAGACGGAAACTAACCCTAAGGGCCAGTGCATGGCCATAACGACGAGGAGTGGACTCAAAACTGCAGATCCAGTACCTCGCTCGATGCAGACCACCTCGGTCCAGACCCAGTCGAAGAACACCTCGACCGAGATGCCAACCGAGGCGGCGCAACAGAAAGCAGGAGGAACGACAGAAACTTATGTTCCGCCTCCTGCATATAAACCACCACTTCCATTCCCTCAGTCCAGAGCCAGAGCACATCTAGACAAGCACTTTGGTAAGTTTCTTGACTTGATGAATAAGCTACATATTAATATTCCTTTCCTTGATGCTATTCTAGGTATGCCCGCCTATGGGAAGTTCTTAAAAGAAATCTTATCAAGGAAGAGGAAGCTGGAGGATGTTGGTGAAGTTAGGATGACATCTAAATCTTCGGAGCTTATCAAGATCATGAAGGAAAAGATGCCACCTAAGTTGAGAGATCCCGGCTCATTTTGCATTCCCATTCAAGTCGGGGATGTCACTTGTGAAGCCCTTTGTGATCTAGGAGCCAGCGTGAGCATCATCCCGCTGGAGCTATGCACTAAGATCGGTCTTGGAGAGCCCAAGCCGGTCAAGATTCGACTTTACATGGCGGATCGCTCCATTACCCATCCCGTGGGCATCTTGGAAGACGTTCCGGTCAAGTTAGGTAACTTCTATCTACCTATAGATTTTGTCGTACTTGACATTCCCGCAGATTATCCAGTTCCTATCATTCTCGGGAGGCCATTTCTAGCAACTTCGGGTTGCAATGTGGATTGCAAGAACGCCAAGTTGAAATTCAACGTTGGTGGCGATGAGGTGGAGTTCGCACTACTTGCGGCCATGAAAGGAGAGCAACTAACTGATGATATCTTCAACATCTACGATGAAGAAGAATCAAGGGAATTGGTGAGCTCTATCCTTATTAACGATCCACTCGAAAGAGTTATTAACTTCAGTTTAATGGAGGAAGGTATAGATGCTTCTTGTGATGCAGATATACGGAGCTTGAAGGCACTGGAAGAGGATCCAGGAGCTAAAACTGAGAAGCTAGTCCAGGAGACGAAGATTTCCAGCCTCGGATCCAGTAGCAGTACCTCGACCGAGGCACTTTCTGGACGGAGCGAGGCGTCTGAAGAACACCTCGGTCAACGCCTTTGCGCCTCGACCGAGGTCGACAGCGAGAAGATTCAAACTGAGATTGCATTTAGTCCAGTTTCTGACACCACTCCACTGGAAAGAGGAAGCACAGATCCCTCTCAGAAAGCACCACCAGTTGTGGAGCTTAAACAACTCCCTAGTCACTTGAGGTATATCTTTCTTGGGCCGGATTCTACTTATCCCGTTATTGCTAGTGCTTCCCTCTCCGATTCTGAATTATCTAAGTTAATGCATGTCCTGAGAAAGCATCGAAAAGCCATAGGTTACACCACGGATGATCTTGTTGGCATTAAACCTTCTTTCTGCATGCATAGAATTCTAATGGAGGATAATCATAAGACTTCACGGGAACCTCAAAGACGGTTAAATCCGATCATGAAAGAGGTTGTGAAGAAGGAAGTTCTTAAGTTGTTGGATGCAGGTATTATTTATCCTATCTCGGACAGCAAGTGGGTTAGCCCGGTGCATGTCATTCCGAAGAAAGGAGGGATGACCGTTGTGACAAATAAGAACAACGAGTTGATCCCAACAAGGACCGTTACGGGCTGGAGAGTTTGCATCGACTATAGGAAGCTGAACACGGCGACTCGGAAGGATCATTTTCCGCTCCCCTTCATCGATCAAATGCTCGAACGGCTAGCCCAGCATTCACACTTCTGCTACTTGGACGGCTATAGTGGATTCTTCCAGATTCCTATCCATCCGGATGATCAGGAGAAGACCACTTTCACTTGTCCTTGGGGGACGTTTGCCTATCGGAGGATGCCATTCGGATTGTGCAATGCACCCGCTACCTTCCAGCGATGCATGATGGCTATCTTTTCCGAGTACATAGAGGAGATCATGGAGGTATTCATGGATGATTTTTCTGTATATGGTTCCTCTTTTGATGATTGCCTATCTAACCTTTCTCTAGTGCTTAAAAGATGTGAAGACACTAACCTTGTTTTGAATTGGGAGAAGTGTCATTTTATGGTTAATGAAGGCATTGTGCTAGGACACCTCGTTTCCAATCGAGGTATTGAGGTCGATCGAGCTAAGATCGAGACTATTGAGAAACTCCCTCCTCCTTGTTCTGTTAAAGGTGTGAGGAGTTTTCTCGGGCATGCAGGTTTCTACAGGAGATTCATCAAGGACTTCTCTAAGATTTCTAAACCTCTAACTAACCTCTTGAATAAAGATGTTGTTTTTGAGTTTTCGCAGGAGTGTCTTGATGCTTTTCACAGGCTTAAGGAAGCGTTGATCTCCGCTCCTATTATCCAGCCTCCTGATTGGACCTTGCCCTTCGAGGTCATGTGTGACGCTAGTGATGTAGCCGTAGGAGCGGTGCTTGGGCAGAAGAAAGATGGACGGACCACCGCCATTTATTACGCTAGCAAGACGCTAGATGAAGCACAACGCAACTACGCTACCACCGAGAAGGAGTTATTGGCGGTTGTATATGCTTTCGAGAAGTTTCGTTCCTATCTAGTAGGGGCGAAAGTCATTGTCTACACCGACCATGCAGCCATTCGTTACTTATTGGCTAAGAAAGATGCAAAGCCGCGCCTTATTCGATGGATTCTCTTGCTTCAAGAGTTTGACCTAGAGATCCGCGATAAGAAGGGATCCGAGAATTCAGTTGCGGATCACCTCAGCCGGCTACCGGAATCCTCCCGCGAGACGGATAGCCCACCCATAGACGATTCATTCCCCGACGAGCACTTACACGTCTTGGAGCGTTTGATGGATCTACTTACTTCACCCCACAATGGAGGTGAAGTATGGGGTGAGGGAACCTCCTACCTCGTTTGAGACGCATCATGGTCCAGCTAGCGACCTTAAATCAAGCGCTTCTTGGGAGGCAACCCAAGGTATTGCTCTTCTTTCCCGTTTTCTAGTCTAGCTTAGATAGTTTTTGTTTTTGCTTTGCTTTGCTTTGTTTTTGGCATTCCGGACAGACAACAGGAAGAAACACATCTGGAAGGACAGAAGTTCGAGATTCTGAGAAGACAGAAGCACCTCGGTCACTGTCAGAGCACCTCGACCGAGTTGATTCTTGAAGCAACCGAGGCGACTAGGGTTTCTGCAGAACCACCTCGGTCCATACCACCTCGGGCCAGTCGAGACCATCTCGACCGAGGTGACAGCAGATCCAGGAACGGTATAAATAGGGAAAAATTTTACTTTTCACTTTTTATTTACCCTCCTCGACCGCGGCGACAGATCCACCTCGCCTCCTTCGTTTCTCGCTCGTTTTCGAAGATTTCTGCTTCCAAACCGCGATTAAAGAGTAGAGGATCCGATTGCAACTACAGATCTGCAAGGAATTTGAGCGTTTCGACCGAAACGAGGTAAAAATGTTCGAAAACCCTAACTCGCTCGTTTACTGCAATTTGGGCTTTGGTTGCCCTTGATTCTGTTGAGGAAACCTTTAAGTACCCCTTAGGAAGCATCAGTAGTGATTTTTGGGGGAAAAGAACTGAAAATCAGAGAGTTGAAATCGCACTGCCTTCGCCTCGGTCCAGTCGTTCTGCACCTCGGTCGAGGTGATTCTTGGTATTTGTCAGTCGACCGAGGTAGTCTGACAGTGTGTTTTGAAGATGAGTTCAGATCGCCGTTTAGCTCTTAGAGATAGATCCTCCCCTTCCCCTTCTCCTTCCGCATCCCGTCCCTACCGCCCGGCCATCCACGAGAGATGCCGGGTAGACTATGAGAGGATAGCTGGCCGTCCAGTCATCGCACCACGATTTCTGGATGTGTCAGCTTTTGACTGCCTAGGGTTAGATGCTGACCTTAGGAGGATGATTGCTACAGTGAGGCTAGATCAGTTCACTGAGATCCGAGCCCCAGCCTACTTAGAGCCGACACTCGAGTTTGTTAGCTCCTTCTCCTACCTTCCCACAGAGCGGTCTGTGAAGTACCGGTTGATGAGCCGGAACTTCATAGTTCCTTTAGAGATTTGGAGAGAGATCTTTGGCTTTCCTGACCCCACTGCTGTAGATTTCCCGACCCGAGCTGTAGCTAGGGAGTTCTGGGGACAAATAGCCCACATTACTACACATGTAGACAGATGGCGCCCTGGAGATTCCAGGGAGAAGGTCATCTTTCACCCAGCCTTCAGACTTGCCCACAGGATCTTCAGTGAGACACTTCTGGCGCGTACGGAGACGCCCCAGAAGATCAGACAGGGTGAGCTCTTCAGCCTCTATTGCATGGTTACAGGAGGCTTCCCAGACTTTGGCTTGCTCCTAGTAGAGGATCTGCATAGGATCAAGGCCAAGGCGAAGGGAGATATTTGCTGTGGAGGTCTAGTCACCCACATCGCTACTTACCATGGGATGGACCTCAGCGTTTGCACGTTGGCGGCGGCTCCGAAGCCGCTGGGATTGCAGGAGATGATCACACGGAGGATTCTAGTTCCCCGTGGTTTGACCACTCCATACGTCGCCATGCCTTGGGAGCGGACTGCACCTCAGGGCATCCGCTGGTCTGCGCAGTTCACAGTCTTTGATCCGCATTTCTGGCAGACTGCTTGGGATACACTGATAGAGGATCACAGAGAGGCAGCAGCTGCCCCTGCTGCAGCTGCGGAGGAGGCTGAGGATGAGGATGACAACGATGATGAGACAGTGGATGAGAGAGGAGGTGGCGTCCCGATGGACACAGGTACAGATACAGCTGGGACGAGCGCACCACCTATTATTGATTTAGATGATGAGGAGGACACTGAGCCGGCGCCAGCCGCGACGTCTCCAGTCAGACCTGCTGGACGCAGGAGGCGTGGAGTGAGGGACAGAGCTGCACACCGACGGATCGATGACCTGACGGATCAGGTTATCGACTCATATGCTGCACTTTCGCTAGATATCCGCGAGATGCAGGAGCGTCAACATCATCAGCACATGATGGCTCAGCTACAGTTTGAGCGTATCATGGGCCATCCCTATGATCCGACTCAGTTCCCCTACATACCACCACCACCGCCGGATCAGGACTACTGAGGAGCTGCAGGGTTTCTTTATTATATTTTTATGCAGTTCGGCCCTTATCCGGTGAGTTCTCCTGTTTTAGACTTTTATTATACCCACTGGGACAGTGTGTCTCAAGTATGGGGTGTTTGTTATTTGACTATGTGGCTACCTTTGATGTATTCGACACTTTTGATGTATTTTATTGACCGGATATTTATATTTATGCTTCACTTCTGCATTTATATGTTTATCTGAGATTGCATGCATACTTACAGGTTATTTGATTGAGAAAAACGTCGAAACTGAAAGAAAACTGGTTTTAAAAAAAAAAATAATTTTTGACCTCGACCGGGGCAGTTCTGGCCGAACGAGGTGTTTCACCTCGGATGACCCAAGAACACCTCGACCGAGGTGGTATTAACTTAGAGTTTTCGAAAACGATTTTGTGTTACTTATCTGGATATGATCTCAGTGAAGATCTTGCTTCCTGACTGGTTCTAAAATTCTTTATGTGTTTGAAAGGTTCTATAATATGTTTAAGTTGCTAAATGCTTTGTTTAAAATTATTGGCATGTTTAATACTTTGTTTCTATCCAAATTATGTTGGATTTGAAAGTTGACACCGCAGGATAAGTTCTCTCACTCTCTTCTTGGAAAGATCAAGGCAATTCACTCTTTTCCTCTTCTTCTTCTTGATCATGCTTAACCCCTCATATACATTTTGCCTCCCTTTACCTATCCGGGAATTAGGAAGCAAGCAAGTGGTGAAAGCAAGTTAAAGTTGAGAAGTGAGCTGCAAGTGAAAGTCTTAGAAAGCAATTATAGGTTTGGGGAAGTCAATCATGAAGATGAGTAACTCGGCACCATTCACATAGCCGGGTGTTTGTGTCTTGCCAAAGTCGGATTGAGCGATATTCCTAACGGGTCATGGTATGTGCATCAAGGGTTTGATGCATCTCGAGAAATTGATGATTGCGGATCTCCTAGGCTTCGGTTATTGTGCACCTCTGTCCATGCATCCCAAAAAGTAAAGTAAAAGAAAAAGTGCAAAATAAGCAAAGCTTATTGGTGGAAGATGTTGCAAGTCAAAGTGAAAGTAAAGTTCATCCTATTCCCGGATTCTAGCACCACATTACCTTACATACATCCCTACCCTACACGTTTCTTGACCTTTTCTTTTGGGAAGCCCTTGAGACCTTGAGCTTGTTGATAGACTTAGCGGTTTAAACTGGATTATACATGATTGATTTTGATAATTATGATTTATTATGCATTCTATGATTTTATGCAAAGATGAACAACTTTCCTATATCTATAAAATGTTTTAAGCATATTGAGTTTTTAAAATTCCAGGAAGTATTCTCTTAGAGTGATCTATGATAGTTGCACACCATAAAATGTTTTTGAAAAACTTTTTCATTGATTTTCTTGACTTATAATCCATTCTATCTTGTCTTCTATATAAGGAACTTGCTTGGGGACAAGCAAGGGCTAAGTATGGGGTATTTTGATAGCATGAATTATAGTCTAGTTTTTGGGGTTTGTTTGGACGTTTTATCTTTCATAATCTGTATGTTTGTATATACATTATGTGATTTTACTACCATTTCATCTACCTTTGCGAGAATCGAGGTCTACACCTAGTTTCGTTGTAATTGCAGGTAATATGGTACGTTTTGCATCAAAAAGGAGCAAAAGGAGTCATGAGTCATTTGGAGCTACATCCAGGAAGCACAGCCATGAATTAAAGATTTACTTTGGACCAGTTTTGAGAGATTTCACATCCAGTTGAGATTCACCTCGGTCGACTACAGATTCACCTCGACCGAGGTGATCCAGAGACGCCGACTCGACCGAGGCGAACACCTAGGACGCGGCGAGAATATTTTATTCTTGGCTGAGATCTTTTATCTTTGGAAGGTGATCTTATATTTTTGGGCTTGGCTTCTGGAAGGAAGGAGATATGTAGAATCATATATTTTACCTATATTTATGGGATAATATCTTCTTAAGATTTATTATCTTTGGAGGGTTATTTTCCTATAAAAAGGGTTGGATTTTCCACAAATCCGATCATCCGCTATCGGCGCACGAACCCGCCTACAGCTGAAACATCACGCAGCAGCCTACTCCAATTTGGGAGTCTTCGAAGAACCTTTTTGAAGGTTGAAGGAAGATAGAAGTCCATAGCTTTTATAGCTTTTTGAAGGGTTTTGTAAGATTGTCTTCAAATCCCTCAATTGTTGTCTTGTCTTTTTGGATTATTATCCAAGGAACGCTTTTGTGTGATATTTGATTCAGTTATTGAAGTCTTTTCGTTAAATTCTTCTTTGTTCAAATATTCACCTTCTTCCCTTATATTTTAATACTTTCATAATGATGATGAGTGGCTAATTTCCTTGTGTGATTCTAGGGTGATTGGCTGAAGGTTGTGGGAAAAACGATGATAGAATAATCTTAGATTCCAGTAGGATCCTGAAAGTTCGAGTCTTTAACCTTAACCCTAAGCATCTCGTTCAGTCGATGAACATTTCGGCCGAGGTGGAAACTGGCTGACCGAGGTGACTTATCTGATCCATAACTGAGAGTTAAGTGTTAGAGTTTGCCAAATCCTATTCTTATTACACCTTCCTGGTTCAATGCAAGCTTAGGATGAGACTTACCCGGTAATTCCTTAGTTTGTATACTAACGATCATAAGTGTAGGTAATAAAGGTTTATCCTTTATTGGGGTTTGAGTGTGCTTCCATCCCATCTTTGTGAGTTAGCCTGAGACTTACCCGGTAAAGGTTGATTCTATTCCCTTAGATGGTATGTTAGTTTGAGGTTATAGTTCTTTATCTTAATTCCTTGAGACTTACCCGGTAATAGGAGTTACGGTTTGGGATTAGTGTGTAGTGAGACTTACCCGGTGATCTACTCTACTTTAGAAACACCTTCCCCACGCAAAACAAAAATCTCAGCTTTGTCCGCTTATCTATAGATCTTGAGTTGGAACCACAACTAGATGCCTTAATCCCTAGAATTGCATATTTGCTTTATTTGACATCTTATTCATCTTTGATTGTGTTAAATCGCTCTTGTGGTTAGTATTAACATTAGCACACCGTATTGACTCTGTTTCACCGAGTCCCTGTGATCGACCCCTGGAATTTTCTTGCTTTTACTACGATTGACCCGTACACTGCGGGTTCGCATCCTTGTTTTAAGCTTAAGTCTAGGGTTATAAATTTAAAGCTTGCACACACCGTTTGGAGCGAACACATATTTACTCGCTTGATAACTTGCAATCGTATTTGTTCCCACCCAAATCCCTGTGTTCGATACTCTGGAATTCTTGCCTAGCTACGTCGATCCGTACACTGCGGGTTCGCTGCTTGATTCTAGTTTTATAAATTTAAAACTTATTTGCACACACCTCTAGGGGCGAACACAAGCATAGAGCGTTTCCTACGGGAAGGTGAGTGTGGTTTATAGCTGGGATTATCTTTAGACAGATAAGTCCCTTGGACTTACTTAGCTTACTTTTGTGTGTTAGCTTGGCTGCGATAGTGGTGTATGCTTGTGTGTTTATTATAACAACTTGCTTGGACGACCTCTATTGATGTTTGCCTAATTAGTAACGGGCGGTCAACATGTCCAATTCTACATGAGATTAGGAGGTTCTCTACGACTAGTCTAGGCATATACACCGTGAGATGCATCGGACCCACTCATGTTGGTATAAGGGAACAGAGGCGAGGTTCGTGTAGCAACCGGCTTTTAGCCTTCACCGCCCTCGCGGTGAAGGGGGGCGCCCCTGCGGCCAACTGTGGTCGCGGCCGGGTCAGCCGCCCATGCAGCTGACTCTAGATCGCACCGATTTGTTTTGATTTCCGTTTTATTTCCTTCCTTTCTTTGAAGATCCGATCTTCTATCTTTTGGGCCGGCTTTCCTTCTATCTTCTAACCCTAAATCTGGCCTTCCGTCGTTCCTTCCCAACCGCTCTCTATATATTCCCGCCTTCTCTTCCCTTTTTCGTTTCTAGCTTACGTGTCTTCAACCTCGAGCAAGCTGCAGCCTTTCCCTTGTGATCTTATACTGAACGTGTAAGTCTTCTTCCCTTTGATCTTCCTTACGCTCTTGAGCCTGCTGTATGCTTCTCTTCCTTTTATTCCTCTTTATCTTTCTCATTTCTTCTTCTTCCTCTTGACATGAATCAAGATCGAGTCTTGATTCTTGTGTGTTTTCCGTTGTTGATACGTATATGTTTTCAGGCTCCCTTGGTTGAGGATTGACGTGTCTGTATTGAAGAATCGAGATTTGGTTTCCTTGATGTGCCATGTTGTCAAAGGAAGTCCCGATAGAAGTTTTTGTCACGCCGCCACCTCCGCGCCTGCACCTTTCTGCCCCGTGGCTACAAGCTAGTGCCGCCCCGCGGTTCTTCTGTAGTGACTCTCGTCTTTGGTGAGTTGCTTCCTTCCTTGCTTCCTTTGCCCTTTCCTTCTGCTAGATCATGTTAGGCTAGACCTAGATGATTAGCGTGATTCCCAATTAGTGGCTTGTTGATCCCCATGAGTTGGTTACGCCCTTGATCTATGTTGTTGATGACGTTCGTTGCGAACCTTGAGACTAGGAATCCTTCTCCTAGCATGTTGAGATCAGTTAGTGATCATTGAGACCAGAAGTAGGGAATTTCTTGCACGTTGTAGTAGATCTATTAGAGATCATTGAGACAAGAAGTATGTAGACTTCTAGCATTCGTTCATTTCTGATTCCCGATGCCTTGTTTGAGCATACATCTATCCTTTTCTTCGGGAAGTTGAGTAGTTAGAGGATTCTTGAGTTACCTTCGAGTGAGGTAAATTCCTTGGACTTACTTAGTTGTGTTCCGTATCTTGGTTTAACCGTATTGGTTGTGTTTGTTTATCTTTACCGTTATAGTGGATAACCAGACTAGGATTGACCTTATACCAGTAATTGGCCCAAGTGTATTATAACCGGGCGGTGACCACTTGTCTAGTTCTATAAGAGACTGGGAGGTGCTCTTGCAAATCAGGCCCAAAAGTAATGGATAATACTGATCTATTCCCGTCAGTAGAGGAAGTAGAGACGAGTTTCGGGAGATTCTCGTGTGACAAAAGAAGGTGAATTAGTAATGGATAACTTAATGAAATATGATAACTGGTTGTGTTCAAGCATGTTATATGTTTATGTGTTTGTGCCTTTACTGTCTTTCTGATATCTAGAATGTTAACTAACGATTTATATTGATGTTGTAGATGTCCTGCATGTTAGAGATGCTGCTGATGATCCAGATGGTGTGGTCAGCCGGGGTTCTCGTACATTATAGGACGGGATCGGGTTTTATATTTCTGTTGTTGTCTTTCCCCTTTTGTTTTGAACTTGGATGTGAGTGCTTTGTGTTTCCCTTTGTGATACCTTATGGTTTTTATATAAGTTTTGGTTTTCATTTATTTGTGTCTTGTTGCAAGATCCGATGTTATTGTTGTTACTCTGAGGGTTGAGACCCATTGTGAGGTCCTAGCCCGTAACGCTTCGAGTTCCCAGAACTTGGGGTGTTACAGTTCAGGAGATCCTCGTCTAACAAAAGAAGTTGAATTAGTAAAAGTGAATCACCTAATGAAAAGACATTAACCGGCTTGAGTGTGAGCATGCTTTATGTGTTAGTTGTATCTTATATGTGTTTGTGTTGTTACAGTTATTCTGATATATAGAATGTTAGCCAACGGTTTTATCCGTTGTTGTAGATGTCTTGCAGGATTGGAATGCCGCCGAGTGATCCGGTCGGAGTGGTCAGCCGGGGGTCCCGTACATTATAGGACGAAATATGAGAGTTTATATTTTGTTGCATGACTTTATATTTGTAGTACTCGGCTGAGAGTCAGATTCTTATTTCACATGTTAAACATCTTGACGTTTATGTATTCGGAGTTTATATTTATTTGTGCCTTGTTGTATGATCCGGTGAAATTGTTGTCAAGCTAAGGGTCAGGATCCATTGTGAGGTCCTAACCCATAACATCCCAAGTTCTTAGAATTGGGGTGTTACAACGGGTTGCCTATCAACCTTCCCAAAGAAGGATCAAGCCTTACGTAGTTTAGATGTCTATTTTTTGTACGGACTTTGACATCATGTGTCACATGTCGGATCTAAACCCAATTTTTAGGACGCTATGTCTATAATCCGCACCAACTATCACTTGTATTTCTCCACTTTTTTATGCATCACCGGACCCACCTTCTATGAATGGTTCTCCAAATTATCCAATTATCATGTGCGCATGGAAAATTCATCAAATCGGTATATCTCTCTTTTCTCTTCTTTTTTTTTTAGGTATGACTGAACTCGACGAGTTTCCTACGTATCCATTTCCACAAAATCAAGTCAAACGTAGCTCTCAATAAATATTCCTTTGAATTTAGGTGTGACCGAACCCGATGAGCTTTTTGCTTTGTATCGACCTTCCTACGTATCCGTTTGAGATGCAATCAAGTCACCGTAGTTCCCATATGATCATTTATATTTCTCTTCAAGCCTGATGAATTATCAATTCCATAGAACGAGTCGCGTATGCATTCTACCTCGATGATCAGAAAGAGCCACTTTTGTTTTGAGTTTACTATTGATATTTAATGACCGGCCCCTTTACATATCGAACGTGCAATCTTACCCTCATTTTTACAAACCCTTGCTTCCTTGTGGTGTCATATCATCAGACATTTCCATTTATATTCATCATGCATATTTTTCGTCGAGGTGGTTCACATTTCTGCAAATATCGTTCTACATTGTATGGATGAAAATACTTTTACTCGACTCCTTATTTAGTCTATGACACACACATGGTCACCCAACTTAGGCCCATCTAGTTAAAAATTGTGAATTATTGTGGTTCGTTAAGACAAACATCGATCTTTATGTAGCGATCGGGTGGATGTCTAGTTTTGAGTTTCATCCGTGTATATTCGATACGGTGTTGAGGTCACTCGAATCCATTGACAACTTCCCAAAACTAAACCAATAAAATCCACTTGACCTTTCATAGACGGGCATCCAAGTATTATTCGGCCTATTTGAGTCGTCTAACAAAATAGTTATAACTGAACTTTTGGCATGAAATTTGATGTAGTACTTTCACCGTGTTGTTTCTTCTCGGTTTGACCACGAGTTGCATTTGTGATTTTGCAAACCTTGCCTTTAACTTGTAGAGATTTTGCAACCCTTTATTCACTTGGACTTGGATGTGTGCTCTATTTGAGCCAATATACTCAGTCTTTTGTAAGAATATTTATGAAATATTTATTCTATGTGACAAATGTGTCTAGGTCTAATATGTAAAGTTAAGTCCAATTTATAGTTTGTAGTTTTAATATAAAGTAGAGACCGTAATTAATCGGTATCGGTTAAAGACGTTAAAATTACGGGAATAATTAATAATCCCTCCTTCATTACCTAATAATTAACGCATGTCCTTTTTCGTTATATATATATATATATATATATATATATATATATATATATATATATATATATATATATATATATATATATATATATATATATATATATATCCTTATATACTAAATGTGGGAGTTTCCCAAATGAATAGGGGAATTCCGGTTATGCCCTTACATTTGTTAGCTTCCGGATTTGCCCTTGCTGGTGTATGCATAATACCATCAGCTACCGGTTTTATTATCCTTACTATACTAAATGTGGGAGTTCCCCAAATGAATAGGGGAATTCTGGTTATGCCCTTACATCTGTCAGTTTCCAAATTTGCCCTTGCTGGTGTATGCATAATACCATAAGCATCCTGTTTTATTAGGCCTAATGTTGTGACACATTTATTTTTAGAAAGACCTGTAGTTGGTTCATGGGAATGGTCCACAATTTCCAGCCCATTGGTGATGTTAAATTTCCTTTTTTCAAGCATTAATTTATGTCAGTCCTCCCATCACACGTGTTTAACCAATTACTATCAGAGTAACACGTATCACCGTCTCTCTTTCTTCTAACTATCACCAACTCTTTTTCTTCTTCCTATGAACATACCCCCCCCCTCTCTCTCTCTCTCTCACCACGCCATCCAAAATCCATATCCATCTCCCTCCATATTTTCGAGTTCAGCTCAACTTAATTGATGTTAGATCTGGTCGCGGTGTCACGAGGTTTTTATCTCTGACTTCCCTCCCCAATTCGCCTGCTTAATATTCCATGAAATTAACTATTTTTTTCAATCGAAGAGACCTAAAGAGAGGTTAATGGTGACTTCTCCTTCTTAGTTTTGTGGCGTACTGTAGAGCAAGAGAACGCGCTGCTATGGAGCTTCGATTTCCTGGTGCATTTCCTCCTTATTTGTTCAAATTTTGTGTGTTCCATTACAACCTCTGTTAATCTCTTCGTTTCTCTTGATTCAACTTGGTATGTGATCTCCTTGGACACGCAGTGTAGTTCGTCACCTTCTCCCTCTCTTTTTGTCTTCTATATTACCAGGTGCGCTCTCGCTCAGTTTTTTCCTAGGTTTTTTGTGGTTTCAATTTGTGTTTCAATAGGATCCTACAAATTCTAATTTTTTTTACTTCTTCATGGATGCCCTTTCAGTTTGGTGATGCTAATAGCCAATCTAAGATCCATAAGATTTTTTTTCATCCAAATCGAGGCCAAACACTTTTAGGTACAGATCTTCATCTCCTTCTTCAAGATCCGCATCAGGTTTGTCCATCACTTTGGGTACTATTATGTAGTTTGGGCAGGTCACTTACTGGTGCAAATTTGACGTTAGATTTCAACATCCTTTTGATTTGAATCTCCTGGTTGTGCAACTCAGGATGCATGTCCCGTTTCTAGATTTCAAAAGCATTTAAGCTCAATCTTGGAGACCCTTCTTTTTAGAGTAAGTAAACATATGGCTTAAAAATTTTGCAGATTGATTATTTAGCCAGGTGATTAGAGGATTCATATTAGGTGTTCGATGAAATGCCTACGAGAAACTATAAAGCATATTCTTTGTAAATCAATACATGTAGCGTTTTGACAGCTCATATTAGTGTTTTTTTAATTCATTTTGTGTTTATATTGTTAGCCAACAAAGCAAACCACTTGAAGTGTGTATATCTCGGAGGCTATGATACTTGAAGTAGCAATATATCGACATTATTTTGCTTCAATTGTGTTTCGTTTTGAACTTGGTAGGCATTCTATATACTAGACGAGTACCTTATTATTCAAATTTAGTCACAAACCTTAAGTTATATTATTGCCCTTCTCTGTATTAGGAAAAATTTGAATAAGGGGTTACTTACAATACTCTAATTTATGGACTTTGCAAAGAACTAAAGATTCAAGAGCCTTTGGAGCTGTTTGACAGAATGAAGCTGAAGGTTTGAAACCCGGTGCAGGGATATACAGGAAGATCATAAACGAGTTTTGTGTGTTAGGCAATATAATCTTCTATGATCCTGTACATCTTCTTTATTCTATGTATATCTCCCTTACCTTCTGCATAATATCTCTCTCCTTGATTAGTGCTACCTTTATATGTGTGTGTGTGGTGTGTGTGTGTGTAATCTTCATCATTTGACAATCAATAAACTCTTTACTCTTACATGGTATCACAGCAGTAAAAGATCCCTTTTTTTCCCTCAAAAACAACTCTTCAATGGCTTTGTCCAACATCACCATTCCAAATGAAAACGATGCTACTCACCCTTCGTTGTGGTTACTTTCCTCAATGCAACCAAGCTAACCACCACCAACTACCTCTCATGGAAACTCCAACTTGAAGCCATCCTTGTAGAATATGGCCTATTCAAGTTTCTCCACGGATCTCATGGTGCTCCTGCTGAAACTATCACAGAGGCCAACACCACAGTGACGAGTCCAACCTATCTATCATGGCTCCGTTAGGATCGGCTCATCTTCGGTGCTATTGTTGGCACCATTAGCCCATCTCTCACTCACTTAGTCAATCATGATCAAACATCAAAGGCGGCTTGGGATGTGCTCGCCAAGACATTTACTAACCCCACTAGAGGACACATCAAACAGCTCAAGGATCAACTTCGTCACATGAGCAAGGTTGCTTCCTCCATCAACACCTACATGCAATCAATCCAACGAGTTGTCAATGACCTTGCTATGCTTGGCAAGCCAATAGATCCAGAAGATGTCACTGACAGGGTGCTCGATGGACTCGACTCTGACTATCAATCGGTGATCGACACGGTCCATGCTCGAGACTCACCCATCTCCTTCGCTGAACTTATGGAAAAGCTCATCAAGAAAGAGCTTTCCCTGCGCCACATGACTGCTATGACCCCATTCCCAACAGTTACTAACTGAACCACCTAGACCTCATACCCCTATCGCTCCTCACCCTCCAATGTGCCTAACCAACCTCCTTCCAAACCCTACCTAGGCAAGTGCCAATGGTGCGACACTGTCGGTCACTCCCTCTCCCGCTGCTCAATCTTTTAGCGCCTATACCCAACCATTCGCCTCCCACCACGTCAATACAAACCTCAAACCACAACAATAACTACTCCCTAGGTCAACTCCACTACCCTCCTCCCTAGTCTCTCCTTCACTGCTTCTAACTGGCTCCTAGACATAGGAGCAACGCACCATGTCACCTCCGATATGCAGAACCTCTCCATGCACTACACATATGATGGATCCGACGAAATCACCATCGGTGATGACTCAGGTTTGCACATAGCTCAAACTGGCTCCTCCTCACTCTCCTCTCTCTCTCTCAACCTCTCCACCTCTTTGATATTCTTCCTGTCTCTCAAATGCATTGCAACATTATATCCATCCATAAACTGTGCAATGACAACAATGTTACCATTGAATTCTCACCTTCTTCTTTCTTTGTTAAGGAACTTCACACCCATCGCCTCCTGCTGGAAGGGAAAGTCAGGAACGGGCTCTATGAAGTGCCCCTGGTGCCACCTCGCCATCCGCTTGTGCTCACTTCCACCCTATCATCCTCGGTTTGGCATCATAAGTTGGGTCATCCGTCGCCCAGAATCTTTAAATTACTATCTACTAAATTAAAACTACCTTTATTTCAAGATCCTTGTAATCCATGCCAAATAAATAAGAGTCACAAGTTACCTTTTATATCTTCTTCTCTCACTACACACAAACCTCTTGAAGTTGTATACTCCGATGCATGGACATCACTTATCCACTCATACGACCACTTTAAATACTACGTAATCTTTGTTGATCATTATTCCAAATACATTTGTCTCTATCAACTCAAAAAAATCACACACAAAAGAGATGTTCATTCGGTTCAAAACACTTATCGAACATCACTTGTCACACAAAATCACAACACTCTTTTCTAATAATGGCGGTGAATACCTTAGCCTAAAAACCTACCTTGCTCAACAAGGAATATCAAACCAAAAAAGCCCTCCCATACTCTAGAGCACAATGGATATGCTGAGCGGCGCCATCGGCACCTCGTCGAGACCGGTCTTGCCCTACTCTCCCAAGCATCCAAGCCTCTCATCTAATCGCCTCATGCCCTTGCCACTATTGCATATCTTATCAATCGGCTACCAATGCCTAGCCTGGAAAACCTCACACCTTTTGAAACCCTATTGACCAAACCACCCTTTTACACCAACATTCGAAGCTTTGGTTCTCTTTGTTACCCATGGCTTCAACCATACACGTCCCATAAACTCGATCCCAAGTCTCTCCCGTGTGTCTTTGTTGGATACTCACCTACCCAGTCTGCATACTACTGCCTTAATCCCCTCATAAACAAAATCTACGTCTCTCTTCACGTTTGCTTCTTTGAGGATCGATTTCCGTTTACCACACTTAAGCCCACTTCTTTGGCCCATAATCCACATGAGCCTCATAACTGGTGCTTTATTTCCCTCCCAGTTCCACTACCCGGCCCAACACACTCTACTCAGCCCTTCCCCCTCCACCAGTCACTCCGTACCCTCTCACCATTCCCCTCACCCTAACAGTCCTTCCTCACCTCTTCCCTCCAGTTCCTTATTCTCATTACCCACTGCCACCCCTACATCGCCCTCGACTTCACCCCCTCCGGCGCCACCTCGAATGATGGTCACTTGCTCCCAACACAACATTCACAAACCTATCACCAAACTCAACCTTGTTGCCACTCTTAACTCACTACCCTCCCCTCATACAACTAAGCAAGCCCTCTCATCTCCAAAATGGTACAATGCCATGAAAACTCAGTTTCATGCCCTTACACACAACAAGACATAGACCATTGTTTCATCCTCACAAGCTCCCAATTTTGTAGGTTGTTACGCTAGGAAGTAGCACAAAAAGCTTTACATTTATAACTCGATCTAATCTCCTAAACTAACTAGCGAACCCGCAGTGTACGGATCGTTTTGTAGAAAGGAAAGTATTCCTAGGTCGAACACAAAGACTAAGGTGAAATCAAATCATTCAAGTGATCATGGATAGTGAAAATCTAAACTAAGAGATGAGAAAGGAATAAAGCACTGAAAATCACAATATTTTTGGTTGGGTTTGTGGTTATCAAACAAAGATCAAAGCATGTAAAACTATCATGCAAAACTATCAAGCTTCTAAACATCTAGGACAAAGCTGCGGTTGCTGGGAAAGGGTGTTTCTCTAATGGGAACAATTACCGGGTAAGTCTCATGTTCCACTAGTCCTTAACCAAAATCCTATTATCGGATAAGTCTCAAGGAGCTAAGGTGGGGAATTCTACACAAACCGGGCAACTACCTAAGGGTCAAACCCCTCCTTACTGGGTAAGTCTCGGAAAAGGTAAGTCTTAAGCAACGATCCTTGCACACTCGGTCCAATAGCTGCTTTTTTTGGCTCACTACTACCTAGAGTTCATCATCTTCTATACCTAAGAACGGAAATCACCGGGTAAGTCTAATTTCTCAATTTTTTGCTAACATTAGGTCACCCTAAGCTACATTAAGCTCAGTAAACACTAGGATTTCAACAATCTAACACCCTAACATACAAATTCATCAATTAAGGAGCAAGAGAAGGAAAAATCGGGTGGATTATATGCAAAAATCGGCCGATTTACAGTTAGAACAGGTCAATTTTTCACTTCTGGGTTAGGTTTCGGGCATAAAAATCATCCTAAACTAACATGCAAGTCCATTATATCATCATCCAAGACATAACCATCAATCCATAGTCCTAGAATCACAACTACTTAGCCAACAACATGCATTTCAAGATCTAAAATCATCATACAACCATACATGGAATCCATAGCAATAAGATGAAGTAAAAGCAATGAAAGCAATGAAACTTAGCTGGATTTGAGTTCAAAACAAGTCTTCAACACACCAAATGTAGCTCCAAGTCGGATCTTACAACCTTCAACAAGTTTCTTCAAAAAAATCACTCAAAATATCACTCTAGATCTCTCAATCTTACTCTAAGTTGAATCTAATCTAATCTCCCAAGAACACCCACAAAGGGGCTGGAAAAGAAGCTAGGAGAAGCCTCCCTATGTCTTGGTACCCCCCAAAGGTCAGCCTGAAAGTCCAAAGATATACTCCACCGAAGGCAAATCAAATGTCGGGCAAAGGAATCATGTGACAAGTGTCAATGCTGTCATGAGCAAAAAATCGACCCAGTTGTGAAGGAAATCAACCGATTTTCCTGAGTGATGATCTGATTTTCTTCAACTGGAGCTTGTTATGATCATCTAGTCATGAGTTGCTCCCAGGCTTGCACCAACAAGGGTCCATGTGTCCTTCTTTGCTCCAATTATACTCCTTCAAAGCATTGGATATAAACCACCATGAGGCTTGATCCTCAAGTGTATCGATTAACGTCCAAAAGATCCCTGAAACACCTACAAAACCTTCAAAAGCTCGTGTAGACGTCTTTTCTAGCAATATGACTCAATTATGCATAAACGTCATGAACTAACATCAAATCATGCATGAATGAAGGGAAAAACTACCTAAATGTATGTCTAAACTAACGTCATAAATCCTTTTATCAAAATACCCCATACTTGCCACTTGCTTGTCCCTAAGCAAGGTTCAAACCTAAGCTACAAGATGACATGAGTTATGAATGCGGAAAAACGAAATCTTTTTGCAAATGTGCTTCTACTCATAGATCACCTTCATAGTGATGTTTCATGGAAAAGGATGAGCAAATGTGTATCAAGAGAACAAATGCACGGAAAGACAATCACACTTAACTTAAAATCATGCATGAAGGGCAAATCAAGAATGTCTATATGATCATGAGAAAATTCAATCTAAATCACTAAGTCATAACACATATGCAAATAGGTCTTAAGGGCTTGCAAAAGAAGAGGCCAAGAAACGTGTCAAAGGTGGGAATTTCTTAGGCAATGTTGTGCCAATCCAATAATGGAACTAACTCCACAATTTCATTTTTGTTCATCCCCACCGTAAGTGTATATTTTTCTCCATCTTTTTCTTTTCTTTCTTTTTTTTTTCTTCTTTTTCTTTCATTTATTTTTGAGACAATGGCATTGGCGTACAAAAGCCTAAACCTTGGTGATTAGCGGTCCTCGGGATTTTTCTGAGGTGCCTCATGCCGGGCACACACACCAAGACTCGTTAGGACTATCGGTTAATCCGACTTTGACAAGACACAAACACCCGATTATGTGAATGGTGCCGAGTTACTCGTCATTAAAATCAACGTCCCCAAACCTATATTTTTTTCTACACTTTCTCAACACATTCAGCACTTTATTCACCACATTCATAAACTTCCTTCAACACCCCACACTTGCTTTTCACACACAACACACTATCATGCTCCTATTCCCGGATGGGTCAAAAGAGGTCAAAATTTTTTAATCAAGTGAGGTGCTTCAAACAACATGATCAAGATGAGAAGAAGAGAGAAATGAATGTATTAATCATTCCTAGATGATGTGTAAGAACTAGCATGCGATTTCGATAATCAATTCTCAATCTAACCTAGACAACAATCTTCATCACAATTCACACATGGGATTCAAGAGAAGTATTCAAGTCCACATATGCATAAATTCATTCAACACACAAGGCCTTCCATAGCCAATTCACAAAACAAGATCATCATAAGGTTCATATCCAAACTTAGAAGCACAAAAAATTTTAAGAAATTTCTGATTTTTTGGAATTTTTGAGATATATATGTACAATGCAAAACATGAATAGAAACGTGTGACAATAATATGAAACTATCCTAGATGCGATCATGCAAATGATTATGAAAACCCACCCTATACTTAAAACCACATTGTCCCCAATATAAGAGTTAAACAAAGAGTGAAAGAAGTCCTCACAATGTAAAAATGGTAGTGCTTTGGTATTTCAGTTCACTCATGTGGAGTGGTGGTGGAAGATGATCAATCAAACATGGTAGAGAGCTCTTGATGTTCATTATGGAGTCAGGACCTGCGCCAAGGTGTATGCAAGATGGGAGCTTTCCACCCCTCAAAGGCACCTCAAGCCGTCCAAGTCTCATCTGCAAGGCTTCTTTATTACCTAGACTCTGGCACACAAGCACAAAACACACACATACACACTAAAATAAAAACAAAAGCAAAAATGAAAAAGAAAAGGGAAAAAGAGTGTACCCTTGGGTTGCCTCCCAAGAAGCGCTTCTTTAAGGTATTTAGCTAGACAAAACTCCATAAATGGCTCAATCTACCATGAATATATTAGTTTGCTTGAGGAGTCTAAGAAACCATCTCTTTCCGGCATCTCTAATGACAAGTATGGGCCATTTGATTCCCAAATAGACTTTAAGCTCAATGAAGTGCTTGCCTCCTTCATTCATTGTGATCCAAGGAAAGTTGACTCTTGGAAAGGTAGCTCGGTTGAAGTGCTTCACAACCATCTTGGATCCATCATCTCTAAATGGGAGGGGTCCTATGCCAACCTTGGGAGGCTCCTTTGGAAGGGACCTCCAGCTTTCGGGCGCACCCCGAGCAAGAGAGAAAGGATCGAAAGCAGTTGAAGTGGACTTTGGGCTCTCTTCACTTAAAATCAACTAGGAAAATCGACCCACGGATGAAGGAAATCGGTCGATTTCTTTCATTGGTGAGTCAATTTTTGCTTCTGCACTGCAAATATCGGACTGTAGGTGGGCAAAATCGGGTGATTTTTGCTCTCCTGGGTCGATTTTTTCAGTGACTTGCTCCTTCTTTATGAGCTCTTCCTAATTGATTCCGGGATTAATGACAAGGATGCTTAGCACTGAGGGTTCTTCATTGCATTCCTCCAAGGGTGAAGGAGATGGAGATGAAACTTGAAGGAGGATTGACTTCTCTTGCAAAAGAGCAAGCCAACTCTCCTCAACCTCCCTCCTCATATGTTCTTCTCTCTCAAAAGCCAATCTTCTTGCATCCTCCAAGGCCAAATCCCTTAGCCTCACTTCCTCCCGAACATTATCCAACTCTTCTTGAAATTCTCTAATGATTGTGGTTGTATCGGGACATTCTTGGATCTCCTCATGGTGAACCTCCTCTTGTCGAAATACTTCCGCTTCAAGCTCCATGTGGGCACTCGAAAAGGAAGCAAGGTTACTCTCTAGATCATCCATCTTCCCTAACATTTCTTCTAACATTGATTCCAATCGATTTCCATGAGGTTGATGGGGAGGCTCCGGATGAGGTATAATAGTCATGTGAGCTTGATCATGGGACTCATGATAGTCATTAAACTCCTCTCAATACTTAAACTCATCATGGAGAGGTCCTTGATCTTGTCTTGGCATCCATCCCCCATACTCCATATTGTCAAGGTTGTCTTGGAAGTACAATCTATCCATGGCAAACATGAAAAGGCAAAGAAAACAACAACACAAGATCAAAAGTAATAAGAAAAATCTACACTATAAACAATCACAAACAAATGATTTAATCTAAACCTAGTCCCCGACAACGGTGCCAAAACCTTGTTACGCTAGGAAGTAGCACAAAAAGCTTTACATTTATAACTCTATCTAATCTCCTAAACTACCTAGCGAACCCACAATGTACGGATCGTTTTGTAGAAAGGAAAGTATTCCGAGGTCAAACACAAGGACTAAGGTGAAATCAAATCATTCAAGTGATTATGGATAGTGTAAATCTAAACTAAGAGATGAGAAAGGAATAAAGAAATAAAAATCACAATATTTTTGGTTGGGTTTTGTGGTGATCAAACAAAAATCAAAAGCATGCAAAACTATCAAGCAAACAACACACAAACACGAGATATGTGATCAAAGTAAGATAAGAGGATTCTAGAGATCAAGATTTCCGGTTGTGGTAATGGACTCAAGCTTCTAAACATCTAGGACAAAGCTGCGGTTGCTGGGAAAGGGTGTTTCTCTAATGGGAACAATTACCGGGTAAGTCTCATGTTCCACTAGTCCTTCACCAAAGTCCTATTACTGGGTAAGTCTCAAGGAGCTAAGGTGGGAAATTCTACACAAACCGGGCCACTACCTAAGGGTCAAACCCCTCCTTACCGGGTAAGTCTCGGAAAAGGTAAGTCTTAAGCAACAATCATAGCACACTCAGTCCAATAGCGGCTTTTTTTGGCTCACTACTACCTAGAGTTCATTAACTTCTATACCTAAGAGCGGAAATCACCGGGTAAGTCTCATTCCTCAATTTTTTGCTAACATTAGGTCACCCTAAGCTAGATTAAGCTCAACAAACACTAGGATTTCAACAATCTAACACCCTAACATACAGATTCATCAATTAAGGAGCAACAGAAGGAAAAATCGGGTGGATTATATGCAAAAATCGGCCGATTTACAGTTAGAACAGGTCAATTTTTCACTTCTGGGTTAGGTTTCAGGCAGAAAAATCATCCTAAACTAACATGCAAGTCCATTCTATCATCATCCAAGCCATAACCATCAATCTGTAGCCCTAGAATCACAACTACTTAGTCAATAACATGCATTTCAAGATCTAAAATCATCATACAACCATACATGGAATACATAGCAAGAAGATGAAGTAAAAGCAATGAAAGCAATGAAACTTAGTTGGATTTGAGTTCAAAACAAGTCTTTCAGCACACCAAATGTATCTCCAAGTCGGATCTTACAACCTTCAACAAGTTTCTTCACAAAAATCACTCAAAATCTCACTCTAGATCTCTCAATCTTACTCTAAGTTGAATCTAATCTAATCTCCCAAGAACACCCACAAAGGTGCTGGAAAGGAGCTAGGATAAGCCTCCCAATGTCTTGGTACCCCCCAAAGGTCAGCCTGCAAGTCCAAAGATATACTCCACCGAAGGCAAAGCAAAGGTCAGGCAAACGAATCATGTGACAAGTGTCAATGCTGTCAGGAGCCAAAAATCGACCCAATTGTGAAGAAAATTGACCGATTTTCCTGAGTGATGATCCGATTTTCTTTAACTGGAGCTTGTTATGATCATCTAGTCAAGAGTTGCTCCAAGGCTTGCACCAACAAGGGTTCATGTGTCCTTCTTTACTCCAATTATACTCCTTCAAAGCATTGGATATAAACCACCATGAGGCCTGATCCTCAAGTGTATCGATTAACGTCCAAAAGATCCCCGAAACACCTACAAAACCGACAAAAGCTCGTGTAGACGTCTTTTCTAGCAATGTGATTTAATTACGCATAAATGTCACGAACTAACATCAAATCATGCATGAATGAAGGGAAAAACTACCTAAATGTATGCCTAAACTAACGTTATAAATCATGTCATCAAATCATGCATGATAATTTTGGCGCCACCAAGCTCTCAACTAATCCAGTATTCCACTCTCGCATGAAACACTTAGCTCTTGACTACCACTTCATTCGCGAAAAAGTCCAAACTGGCTCACTCCGTGTTCTCATGTTGCAAATGACGACCAACTTGCTGATGCGTTAACCAAGCCACTCCCCCTGCTCATCTTCAGATGCTCTTGTCCAAGATTGGCATGTATCCTCGACCCGTCCATCTTGTTGGGGCATGTTAGGCAATATAATCTTCTATGAATCTTGTATATCTTCTTTATTCTATGTATATCTCCCTTACCTTCTACATAATCTCTCTCCTTGACAATTATTGATTAGGGAATCTTATTGGTGGAATGGTAAGTGTGTTCTTTGGCCGAGATTTATAACGGCTTCTCTTTCACATACCTCCTCTATCCTTTGTAGAGACTCTTCACCATTAGTTCTCCTTCATATTTGCCCATTTACCTATAAAAAACAGTCGTGAAGTTGAATTTCTTAGCAAAACAAAAACGCTATGTATTAACTTGTAATTTTTGAAGATGAAGAGTTGATTTTGGGTTGGAAAGGGGTCTGATCATTTTTGGTCATTGTGTTGAATACAAGGCGTTGAAGGCGAAGGTAAAGGAGCACAACAACGACTTTCTCCTCGCAAATATGATACTGATGCTCTTCAATAATTGCCATTTTGTAATCAAGATCTGCATACTTGAATTTGAGAAAGTGTGACTGAGGTGTTTGAACGACAGAGTTTGTTAGTTGAATGAGGGATTGGCGAATGTTGATGAATTTATCCATTTTGAAGTCAATGCTTCATCTACTTTTGATTTCAATATTATTTTATGTATTTTGTGTTTAATTTTACTGTTTTTTGATATTTCAAATAAAATAAATCCATTTTGTTAGCGAAATTGTACTAAAAAGATTGGTTCTTATTTAGTCTACAAAAAAATTCCGATCGACTCAAAGGAAATGGTTGAACTAATCTGTTACCGTGTGATATATCTTGTTTCACGATCTTACAATTTCAACTGCGCGCGGAGCGTGTGGTGTTTGACTAATATATGCTTAAGAAAGAGTTTTCCTAATAAATAGAGGAATCTTATCTTATATATATATATTAAAGCAGGAGCTTCTATTGCCACGTGTCAAGCCACGGTTCTCCCATCCCCAAATTTTTTTTAAAAAGTGGTTTTTAAAATTTAAAATCTATAAAAAATATTTTAGTAAAGTCGTTAGTTAAAGTTAAAATATATTTAAAATATCTTTGAATTTTGTTATAGTAAATGCCAGTAAAACAATTAAATTTAATTTTTGAAAATATCTTATCTTATCTTATCTTATATATCTATTAAAGCAGAAGCCACTATTGCCACATGTCAACGCCAGGTTTCTAGAAACCTAAAAAATTATTTTAAAAGTGATTTCTAAATGTTAATATAAATTGAAAATTAATTTCTAAATTTTTTAAATAAAAATAGTTTTTAAACTTTTACGATTTTTTTTACCAACAAGCATATCTTAACAAATTAATTTAAAAATATAATTAATTAGGAGAGATAAATACTTAAAAAAGAATTAAAAATCATGATTATAATTTAATTTTTCGGATTTTTATTTTACAAAAATATACATATAAATTTCTAAGTATTAAATATTTATTAAAACTGAACCCGCACAAAGTGCGGGTAATACACTAGTATCTATTAAAGGAGAAGCTTCTTTTGCCACGTGTCAACGCCACATTTCTCGGAGCCCAAAAAATTTATTTTAAAAAGTGATTTTTTAAATATTAATATATTTTTGCAAATTTATTTCTAAATTTCTTTATAAACATATTTATATAAATATTTTCAAAAATAATTTTTAAACTTTTACGGATTTTTTTCCATTGATTTTACCTACATTCATATAACTTAACAAATACTTTTAGTTTTATTTTTACGGTGTAGTTTATTTTGTGTTTTATTTTTGTCGAATGAATTTTACATTTGTTATTTTTATCCTAATCTATTTCCTTTTTATTTTGTTTTTTCAATATAACTTAATCTAATTATCATAAATATTTTTTATATATAATTAGTTAGAAGAGAAAAATACTTAAAATAGAATTTAAAATCATAGTATAAATTATAATTCATTCTCAGTTTTTTTATCTTTCAAAATATATATATATATATAAACTTCTAAGTATTAAGTATTTATTAAAACTCAACCCGCACAAGAGTACTGTAACAACCGGTGTTATTTGGAGTATTTGAGAGCTCCAATAAATAAAGTTGCAGTTGAGAGAAATGATCGGGACATCGGATATGTCTTAGATGTGATATAATATAAAAAGACGTAACGGATAAAAGAGTCGCGACTCTGATTATTAGCGGTTAAGAAATGTGGCTTAGGAATGCCCATTTTACGAGATAGTTATGAATTAATTATTCCGATAATATTTCGAATTTTATATTCCAGTTTCATAAAATTTGGAGACCGGAAAATATAACCGCGTTTTAATTAAATATTTTGGATAACATTATTATATTATATTATATATATATATATATATATATATATATATATTAATAATAATAAAATAAATAAAACTAACTTGTATGAATTTAATTGAAGGCGGCGCACCATCTTCACTTTCAATTTATAATATAATATATATATAATATATATATATATATATATATATATATATATATATTATACTATATTATATATACTTATAATTGTACAGAAGAGGCGGCTTACCTTTCTTCCACATTTCATTGTGATCCAAAGTTACAGAGAGAAACCGAAGCAACGAAGTAAAACTTTGGCCCATCTTTACTTAGCTATAGATCAATCATCGTACATCCTTTTTCAGATCCGTTTGTACCATCGAGTTCCTTATCTTGTTCTTTTCAACGTGGTACAAAGTTATTTCCCGTTTGTTAGATTTTTGGTAAAGCTTCCGGTTACCGCTATCGGAACGCCGACGGACCACCGCAAGTCATCAAATGTAAGGTTTCATACCGCACTCTTACTCCCCGTATCGCTAGGAGTCTGGATCTTCTTTCGGTTCGTATATCGGGTTAGTAACGAATAAGTTATGAATTTATTCGTTTTGCGTATTGCGGGTTAATATAAATTGACCTTGAGTTGGTTAAAATGGATAATTGGAATTTCCATTATGCTCGTTACATTATTCTGGTAATTATGGAATTTTAGTTGGTGATGATATCATGAGTTGGATTTATGTCCTGATGTGGCTTTTAGGTTTATCATGTTATTCGAGGTTATAGGATGTATATGATCTCTATAGATCCCTTTGGGTCTAGGTGTGACCCTTTGTTTGATAAGAGATGTGACATCTCTTTATGCCTTGTCTATAGGCGGTGTTGTCCCTCAAGTGTTGAGGTGATCCAGTTGTGGTTGAGCTTTATACGAGGTTGAGGTAAGTCCGTAGGACTTACTTAGCTGTCATCCTTATATTGGGTGTTTGCATGAGTGGTGTGTGTCTTATATGTTTGCTATGATAGCATGTGATGTCGTATTTACCGACCTATGTTTTTTTGATTGCCCCACTGCGTGGCTGTGATAACCTTTCCCTTTCATCCCGCCGTGGAGTCTGGGAGGTTCTCTGATGTCAGGCCAGACCGGTTTACAGGAAGGGCGCAATCCACTCCCATAGGGTACACGGATTGTGTGACCGATACTAGTACGGCTGGCTAGCAGGCTCAGAGGCGAGGATGTATCGGTCCTCGTGTCACCTAGTTTCATATATACTATATCTATACGATTGAGTGAATGACCATTATATTGAGATGAATAAATAGGTAAATGAGTGAAAGCATGCTGATATGTTTATCTTTCCCTATGTGTGATTGTGCTTATGCATTACTCTATATATGTGTATGGATAGCTAATGGTTATTACCATGTTGTAGATGCCCTACAGGATAGGCATGCTACTGGGTGATCTAGCAAGGTGGCAGGCCGAGGACGTCTCGTACATAGGTTGTTGTGGGTTTTTGGGTTTGTTTATCTTTTCCCTCCTGTGTGAGGTTGGTCTTTTGTTACCTCCTGCGTGAGGTGTGATGTTTGTACTCGGCTATGTGGTCTTACCTTTTGGGATGTACAATTTTATACAGTTTTATGTATTTGTTTTCATATCTGTCAGTACCATGTTGTAAGGTCCAGTGAACTTGTTGTCAGGCTAGGGTCAGGATCCATTGTGAGATCCTAACCCAATGTGGCACTCCGAGTCCTGCGGATTCGGGGTGTTACAGAGTTGGTATCGGAGCCTAGGTTGACAACAATGGCACTTGCTACCTGCAATGAGGTCTGATAGGTAAAATAAACAGAACCCGACGGGGGTCTTACTTTTTCAAAAGGTTTTGGTTTTAAATGTGGTTTTGGGTTAGATGTACGAGAAGTCGTCACTCTTGCTATGGATCTCTGCAGTATAGATATGATATGTATATATGTATGATGGATTATGTATGTGTTGTGTTGAGTATATATATATATATCTATACCTATGGCCTACATAGAGCCTTATAAGTTAGGTGTGCATACCCCGCAGATGGCTCGGACTAGAGCTACTGCCGCTTTACGCAGAGGTAGAGGTAGGCCACCCCGTCCTCCGGGTGTGGTAGGTGAGGGACCAGTTCCCGCTGCTGATCCACTAGTGGTGGAGGAGATACATGAGGAGGTTGCAGAGAGCGTCGTCCCAGAGACGAGGAGTGGTGGATCTATGAGACATCATTCACATCGAGCTCAGTCTGGTGATGCTGATCGTGTCTCCATGGGAGGACCGGAGTTTAGAGAGTACCTCCGACGTTTTGAGGAGGACATCAGGGCCGGCAGACGGGCCCTAGACTTACCAGTACATGAGGTATCTTCTGAGAGATCTCAGGGAGCGACACAGGTTCCAGTTGCACCTGCACGTGTTGCTAAGCCAGTTCGAGCTGTGGATGAGACTCGAGGGCCTCGACCAGATGCATGGTTGAAGGCATTTCACCAGCAGGGAGTACCACCTTTCTCAAGAGAGATTGGGTTACAAACTGAGTATGGATAGGACATGTAAACTCAGCTTTAGAGTCTATCAGATGTCTTGAGGATAGACGGGTAGAGCTAGTTCAGTCTCTATTCCGTGACCTTGCACATCAGTGGTGGAGGACTGTACGAGCCATAGCCACCAGCTATGATCGCATGAGGAGTATGATCCGAGAGCAGTTCTGCCCTGCCTCACTTAGGAGGGAGAAGCTGCAGGATTTTGTGGAGGCCGGTTTTGAGGATGTACCTATTGCAGATGCCATCCGTCGCTTCCAGACTGAGTTAGCTTTGTTGGGTCCAGCTGCACCATCTGAGGACCACCATGTGTACTTGTTTTCCAGTCGTCTAAGGGAGAGCACACGTTCATTTATGGCGGGATTCCATTGCGAGTCCCTTGCTGACTATCAGGACCGGGCTTCTACTTATGAGAGGGAGCGAGCTAGTCAGAGGAGGGCTTCTCAGACTGGACGATCTGAGAAGAGGCAGCACACTGGGCAGACCAGTGGAGTTGGAGGAGCTTCTGGTTCTAGACGAGACCAGAAACGTCAGAGTTACCCCTCATCTGCACAGACTACAGACAAGGGACGTCAGTGTTACAATTGTGGAGACCCTGGCCATCTGAAGCCAGCTTGTCCCAGACCAGTTGTGACTTGTTTGACCTGTGGCCGACAGGGACATCGAGCTGCCTTTTGTAGGCAGGGAGGAGTAGTATCCCAACAGGGTTCTTCCCCTGCCAGTGTAGCAGGAGGTGGTCAGAGGACACCTCAGCAGTAGATACAGGGACAACAGAGGGTCCCAGAGCGTCCATCTACTCAGGGTTCTGCTCCAGGACCGAGTAGAGGTAGAGGTAGAGACGTTGGCACCAATGATGCCAGAGGAGCCCGAGGGCGAGCTTTTGAGTTGAGGAGTGCAGAGGATCCACCTGCACCGGCTGCTACAGGTACCATTTTACTTCATGGTTTACCTGTTAGAGTTTTGTTTGATACTGGTACTACGCATTCCTTTATTTCTGATACTTGTGTTGAGCGTCTGAGTTTAGCTACCATAGAGGGGATACCCTTTACTATAGGGTTACCTGATGGTAGTCGGGTCAGAGGTACCCGTGAGATATGTAGTTGTCCCCTTCGATTAGGGACTCGTGTTTTACTTGTTGACTTCTTAGTCATGCCATTGATGCATGAAGAAGTCATATTAGGTATGGACTGGAAGCGTAGACACCATGCAGTTTTGGATGTTGGTAGGCGGACTGTTACAGTCTCTACCGAGGTTGGACAGATTGAGGTCTTCCGGGGTTGGGACCTTGGGAAGACAGGTTCGGTTATTAGTGCCGTCCGAGCAGCTAGGTTGATTGCACAGGGTTGTGATGCCTTCTGGTGTTACGACATGAAGGAGGGAGAGAGTCCAGCTCTGGAGGATATTCCAGTAGTCTGCGAGTTCACAGATGTGTTTGCTGAGCCGTCGAGTTTGCCGCCTCAGCGGAGTGTGGACTTCAGCATAGAGTTAGAGCCTGATACGCGACCCATCTCGAAGGCCCCATACCGTATGGCACCTGTCGAGATGTTGGAGCTGAAGAAGCAACTCGAGGAGTTGGCTGAGAAGGACTTCATACGCCCTAGTGTTTCACCATGGGGTGCACCTGTCCTCTTCGTGCGGCAGAAGGACGGATCTCTGAGGTTATGCGTAGATTATAGAGAGTTGAACAAGGTAACCGTCAAGAACAGGTATCCATTGCCTCGTATTGACGATCTACTTGATCAGCTTCAGGGAGCTACAGTTTTCTCCCGGATTGATTTGCGCTCAGGGTATCACCAGTTGAGGGTGAGAGAGCAGGACGTACACATGACGGCATTTCGTACCCGCTATGGACACTACGAGTTTGTAGTGATGCCATTCGGGCTGACGAATGTCCCAGCAGTCTTTATGGAGTTGATGAACAGCATATTCATCGACTTCCTTGATCAGTTTGTGGTGGTCTTCATTGATGATATTTTAGTGTACTCTCGTAGTAGAGAGGAGCATGCCGGTCATCTGAGGACGGTTTTGTAGATTTTGAGGGATAGAGAGCTGTATGCTAAGCTCTCTAAGTGTGAGTTTTGGATGTCTGAGGTTGCTTTCCTTGGGCACATCATCTCCGCCGATGGGGTTATGGTTGACCCGGCGAAGATCGAGTCTGTTGCTGCATGGACGACACCGATGAACGTCAAGGAAGTGCATAGCTTTCTTGGCCTAGCCGGTTACTATAGACGCTTTGTGGAGGGTTTTTCTGTGATTGCCCGTCCACTGACAAGTCTTCTGAGGAAGACTACCAGGTTTGCGTGGACTGACTAGTGTGCTCAGAGCTTTGAGGAGTTGAAGAGGCGTTTGACTTCTGCTCCTGTCCTGGCACAGCCAGAGGGATCTGATGATTTTGTGGTCTATAGTGATGCATCCAAGCTAGGCTTGGGATGTGTGTTGATGCAGAGAGGTAGAGTGATTGCATATGCGTCTCGACAGTTGAAGACATATGAGGAGAACTACCCGACTCATGATTTGGAGTTAGCAGCGGTAGTGCATGCTTTGAAGATCTGGAGACATTACTTGTATATTTTCACGCAGCGGGAGTTGAACAACCGCTAGCGCCGATGGCTTGAGTTGATCAAGGACTTTGACCTTGAGATTTTGTATCATCCTGGAAAGGCGAACGTGGTTGCTGACGCCTTGAGCAGGAAGACGCCTCGAGAGAAGGCGATTGCGAGATTGACTGTACAGCCTCAACTTCAGAGGGATCTAGCTTGGCTAGAGATGGACATCCAATTTCCTGATGAGGATGCCCAGTTGTATGCCTTATAGGTTTTACCTGGTCTGTTGGATGAGATCCAACAGAAGCAGGGGACCTGCCCGACCTTGATGAGGATTAGAGAGAGGATGTCTCGTGGAGAGGCACCACAGTTTTCCATTGGAGCTGATGGAGTGATGAGGCGACATGATCGCATTTGTGTTCCTGCTGATGCAGAGTTGAGACAGCGGATCTTACAGGAGGCTCACAGTACACCTTACTCTGTACATCCAGATACAAGTAAGATGTACCATGATGTGAGACGTTCATATTGGTGGGGAGGGCTGAAGCCCGATGTAGCCAGATTTGTGGCTCAGTGTGCGACCTGTCAGCAGGTCAAGATAGAGCATTGCTAACCTGGAGGTGAGCTCCATCCACTACCAGTACCGCAGTGGAAGTGGGAGGACGTCTCCATGGACTTTATGACGGGACTGAGACCTAGTAGGAGTTTTGATGCCATTTGGGTTGTTGTTGATAGACTGACGAAGACGGCATGTTTCATTCCTATTAGAGAAACGTGGCCTGTGAGTAGATTAGCTGAGGAGTACACTAGACAAATAGTGAGACTCCATGGTGTACCGAGGACGATCGTCTCTGATCAAGATGGGCGATTCACCTCGAGGTTCTAGCAGCAGATTCAGATGGCATTGGGGACGAGTCTGCACTTCACGATTGCGTTTCATCCCCAGACTGATGGACAGTCAGAGAGGACTATCCAGATTTTGGAGGATATGCTGCGAGCTTATGTGTTGGATTGGGGACAAGGATGGTCTGACTACCTCCCGCTTGTTGAGTTCTCATACAACAACAGCTGGCATGCATCTATTGGGATGGCTCCATATGAGGCACTGTATGGACGTAGGTGCCGTACACCTTTATGCTGGGATGAGCCTAGCAGTATCAGTGGGATAGCGCCAGAGCAGATTCAGGATGATATGGCTCGAGTAGCGCTGATTAGAGAGGATGTTGACTGCACAGAGTCGCCAAAAGTCGTATGCAAACAAGAGGTATCGGCCTCTAGAGTTCAGAGTAGGAGCTCATGTCTGGTTGAGAGTATCCCCGATGCGTGGCGTCAGACGTTTTGGCATAAAGGGGAAGTTGAGTCCCCGATATGTCGGTCCTTTTGAGATTCTGGACAGAGTTGGGAGAGCAGCCTACAGATTAGCATTGCCTCCGAGATTAGAGGGTGTTCACCCTGTGTTCCATGTGTCTCAGCTGAGAGAGTACATACCAGATCCGCGGCACATTGTGAGTTATGATGATTTGGTGGTGGAGCCAGACCACACCTTTGTTGAGCATCCTATTGCAGTCTTAGAGCGAGGTGTGAGACGCCTGTGTTCTAAGGACATTCCTATGATGAGGATACAGTGGTCTAGACGTGGACCTGAGAAGGCTACATGGGAGACTGAGGATAGTATCCAGAGGAACTATCCAGAGTTTTATGCTGAGATAGATGTATCTAGGGTCGACGAGTAGATCTTAGTGCTATCTTGGTGAGTATGTGATTATGTGCTTATGTGCTTACATGCCTTGATGTGCTTATTCCATGCTAGCTATGTTATGCTTTATGATCTTGTTAGATCTTGTTGTGCTAGTATGATGTATGTTATAGTTGGAGATGGTTCTTTCCTCCATGCTATTTGAGTGCGATTAGGATTCAGCTGGAGATGGTTCTTTCCTCCATGCTACTTTGATGGACATAGTTCAGTGGAGATGTGATTCCTCCATACGATGTATATATTTATGGTTGGCTAGAGATGTGCTTCCTCTATGCCCTGTGATGTGATATAGCGAGAGATGTGATTCCTCTCTGCCTTGGGTAGCGTTATGGCCCTCCTTTCTGGAGTGGATGATTCCTCCATGTTGATGTTTGAGGTTATAGATTTTTTATAGGTTGTGACCCTTTTGAGCGGAGATGTGATACCTCCGATAGATAGAGTTATACCTCGACATATGGGTCCGAGAGGATTTGGGTTTGTTCAAGTTTCGGGACGAAACTTGTTTTTAGGGGGATATGATGTAACAACCGGTGTTATTTGGAGTATTTGAGAGCTCCAATAAATAAAGTTGCAGTTGAGAGAAATGATCGGGACATCGGATATGTCTTAGATGTGATATAATATAAAAAGACGTAACGGATAAAAGAGTCGCGACTCTGATTATTAGCGGTTAAGAAATGTGGCTTAGGAATGCCCATTTTACGAGATAGTTATGAATTAATTATTCCGATAATATTTCGAATTTTATATTCCAGTTTCATAAAATTTGGAGACCGGAAAATATAACCGCGTTTTAATTAAATATTTTGGATAACATTATTATATTATATATATATATATATATATATATATATATATATATATATATATATATATATATATATATATATATATATTAATAATAATAATAAAATAAATAAAACTAACTTGTATGAATCGAATTGAAGGCGGCGCAACATCTTCACTTTCAATTTATAATATAATATATATATATATATATATATATATATATATATATATATATATTATACTATATTATATATACTTATAATTGTACAGAAGAGGCAGCTTACCTTTCTTCCACATTTCATTGTGATCCAAAGTTGCAGAGAGAAACCGAAGCAACGAAGTAAAACTTTGGCCCATCTTTACTTAGCTATAGATCAATCATCGTACATCCTTTTTCAGATCCGTTTGTACCATCGAGTTCCTTATCTTGTTCTCTTCAACGTGGTATAAAGTTATTTGCCGTTTGTTAGATTTTTGGTAAAGCTTCCGTTTACCGCTATCGGAACGCCGACGGACCACCACAAGTCTGCAAATTTAAGGTTTCATACAGCGCTCTTACTCCCCGTATCGCTAGGAGTCTGGATCTTCTTTTGGTTCGTATATCGGGTTAGTAACGAATAAGTTATGAATTTATTCGTTTTGCGTATTGCGGGTTAGTATAAATTGACCTTGAGTTGGTTAAAATGGATAATTGGAATTTCCATTATGCTCGTTACATTATTCTGGTAATTATAGGATTTTAGTTGGTGATGATATCATGAGTTGGATTTATGCCCTGATGTGGCTTTTAGGTTTAGCATGTTATTCGAGGTTATAGGATATATATGATCCCTATGGATCCCTTTGGGTCTAGGTGTGACCCTTTGTTTGATAAGAGATGTGACATCTCTTTATGCCTTGTCTATAGGCGGTGTTGTCCCTCTAGTGTTGAGGTGATCCAGTTGTGGTTGAGCTTTATACGAGGTTGAGGTAAGTCCGTAGGACTTACTTAGCTGCCATCCTTATATTGGGTGTTTGCTTGAGTGGTGTGTGTCTTATATGTTTGCTATGATAGTATGTGATCTCGTATTTACCGACCTATGTTTTATTGATTGCCCCACTACGTGGTTGTGATAATCTTTCCCTTTCATCCCGCCGTGGAGTCTGGGAGGTTCTCTGATGTCAAGCCAGACCGGTTTACAGGAAGGGCGCAATCCACTCCCATAGGGTACACAGATTGTGTGACCGATACTAGTACGGCTGGCTAGCAGGCTCAGAGGCGAGGATGTATCGGTCCTCCTGTCACCTAGTTTCATATATACTATATCTATACGATTGAGTGAATGACCATTATATTGAGATGAATAAATGGGTAAATGAGTGAAAGCATGCTGATATGTTTATCTTTCCCTATGTGTGATTGTGCTTATGCATTACTCTATATATGTGTATGGATAGCTAATGGTTATTACCATGTTGTAGATGCCCTACAGGATAGGCATGTTGCTGGGTGATCTAGCAGGGTGGCAGGCCGAGGACGTCTCGTACATAGGTTGTTGTGGGTTTTTGGGTTTGTTTATCTTTTCCCTCCTGTGTGAGGTTGGTCTTTTGTTACCTCCTGCGTGAGGTGTGATGTTTGTACTCGGCTATGTGGTCTTACCTTTTGGGATGTACAATTTTATACAGTTTTATGTATTTGTTTTCATATCTGTCAGTGTCATGTTGTAAGGTCCAGTGAACTTGTTGTCAGGCTAGGGTCAGGATCCATTGTGAGATCCTAACCCAATGTGGCACTCCGAGTCTTGCGGATTCGGGGTGTTACAGAGTTGGTATCGGAGCCTAGGTTGACAACAATGGCACTTGCTACTTGCAATGAGGTCTGATAGGTAAAATAAACAGAACCCGACGGGGGTCTTACTTTTTCAAAAGGTTTTGGTTTTAAATGTGGTTTTGGGTTAGATGTACGAGAAGTCGCCACTCCTGCTATGTATCTCTACAGTATAGATATGATATGTATATATGTATGATGGATTATGTATGTGTTGTGTTGAGTATATATATATATATCTATACCTATGGCCTACATAGAGCCTTATAAGTTAGGTGTGCATACCCCGCAGATGGCTCGGACTAGAGCTATTGCCGTTGTACGCAAAGGTAGAGGTAAGCCACGCCGTCCTCCGGGTGTGGTAGGTGAGGGACCAGGTCCCGCTGCTGATCCACTAGTGGTAGAGGAGATACATGAGGAGGTTGTAGAGAGCGTCGTCCCAGAGACGAGGAGTGGTGGATCTATGAGACATCATTCACATCGAGCTCAGTCTGGTGATGTTGATCGTGTCTCCATGGGAGGACCGGAGTTTAGAGAGTACCTCCGACGTTTTAAGGAGGACATCAAGGCCGGCAGACGGGCCCTAGACTTACCAGTACATGAGGGATCTTCTGAGAGATCTCAGGGAGCGACATAGGTGCCAGTTGCACCTGCACGTGTTGTTGAGCCAATTCGAGCTGTGGAGGAGACTCGAGGGCCTCGACCAGATGCATGGTTGAAGGCATTTCACCAGCAGGGAGTACCACCTTTCTCAGGAGAGATTGGGTTACAGACTGAGTATGGATAGGACATGTAGACTCAACTTTAGAGTCTATCAGATATCCTGAGGATAGACGGGTAGAGCTAGTTCAGTCTCTATTCCGTGACCTTGCACATCAGTGGTGGAGGACTGTACGAGCCAGAGCCACCAGCTATGATCGCATGAGGAGTATGATCCGAGAGAAGTTCTGCCCTGCCTCACTTAGGAGGGAGAAGCTGCAGGATTTTGTGGAGGCCGGTTTTGAGGATGTACCTATTGCAGATGCCATCCGTCGCTTCCAAACTGAGTTAGCTTTGTTGGGTCCAGCTGCACCATCTGAGGACCAGCATGTGTACTTGTTTTCCCGTCGTCTGAGGGAGAGCACACGTTCATATATGGCGGGATTCCATTGCGAGTCCCTTGCTGACTATCAGGACCGGGCTTCTGCTTATGAGAGGGAGCGAGCTAGTCAGAGGAGGGCTTCTCAGACTGGACGATCTGAGAAGAGGCAGCGCACTGGGCAGACCAGTGGAGTTGGAGGAGCTTCTGGTTCTAGACGGGACCAGAAACGTCAGAGTTACCCCTCATCTGCATAGACTATAGACAAGGGACGTCAGTGTTACAACTGTGGAGACCTTGGCCATCAGAAGCCAGCTTGTCCCAGACCAGTTGTGACTTGTTTCTCCTGTGGCCGACAGGGACATCGAGCTGCCTTTTGTAGGCAGGGAGGAGTAGCATCCCAGCAGGGTTCTTCCCCTGCCAGTGTAGCAGGAGGTGGTCAGAGGACACCTTAGCAGCAGATACAGGGACAGTAGAGGGTCCCAGAGCGTCCATCTACTCAGGGTTCTGCTCCAGGACCGAGTAGAGGTAGAGGTAGAGACGTTGGTACCAGTGATACCAGAGGAGCCCGAGGGCGAGCTTTTGAGTTGAGGAGTGCAGAGGATCCACCTGCACCGGCTGCTACAGGTACCATTTTACTTCATGGTTTACCTGTTAGAGTTTTGTTTGATACTGGTGCTACGCATTCCTTTATTTCTGATACTTGTGTTGAGCGTCTGAGTTTAGCTACCATAGAGGGGATACCCTTTACTATAGGGTTACCTGATGGTAGTCGGGTCAGAGGTACCCGTGAGATACGTAGTTGTCCCCTTCGATTAGGGACTCGTGTTTTACTTGTTGACTTCTTAGTCATGCCATTGATGCATGAAGAAGTCATATTAAGTATGGACTGGATGCGTAGACACCATGCAGTTTTGGATGTTGGTAGGCGGACTGTTATAGTCTCTCCCGAGGTTGGACAGATTGAGGTCTTCCGGGGTTGGGACCTTGGGAAGACAGGTTCGGTTATTAGTGCCGTCCGAGCAGCTAGGTTGATTGCACAGGGTTGTGATGCCTTTTGGTGTTACGACATGAAGGATGGAGAGAGTCCAGCTCTAGAGGATATTCCAGTAGTCTGCGAGTTCACAGATGTGTTTGCTGAGCCGTCGAGTTTGCCGCCTCAGCGGAGTGTGGACCTCAACATAGAGTTAGAGCCTGATACGCGACCCATCTCGAAGGCCCCATACCGTATGGCACCTGTCGAGATGTTGGAGTTGAAGAAGCAACTCGAGGAGTTGGCTGAGAAGGGCTTCATACGCCCTAGTGTTTCACCATGGGGTGCACCTGTCCTCTTCGTGCGGAAGAAGGACGGATCTCTGAGGTTATGCATAGATTACAGAGAGTTGAACAAGATGACCGTCAAGAACAGGTATCCATTGTCTCTTATTGACGATCTACTTGATCAGCTTCAGGGAGCTACAGTTTTCTCCCGGATAGATTTGCGCTCAGGGTATCACTAGTTGAGGCTGAGAGAGCAGGACGTACACATGACGGCATTTCGTACCCGCTATGGACACTACGAGTTTGTAGTGATGCCATTCGGGCTGACGAATGCCCCAGCAGTCTTTATGGAGTTGATGAACAGCATATTCATCGACTTCCTTGATCAGTTTGTGGTTGTCTTCATTGATGATATTTTAGTGTACTATCGTAGTAGAGAGGAGCATGCCGGTCATCTGAGGACGGTTTTGCAGATTTTGAGGGATAGAGAGCTATATGCTAAGCTCTCTAAGTGTGAGTTTTGGATGTCTGAGGTTGCTTTCTTTGGGCACATCGTCTCCACCGATGGGGTTATGGTTGACCCGGCGAAGATCGAGTCTGTTACTGCATGGACGACACCGACGAACGTCAAGGAAGTGCGTAGCTTTCTTGGCCTCGCCGGTTACTATAGACGCTTTGTGGAGGGTTTTTCTGTGATTGCCCGTCCACTAACGAGTCTTCTGAGGAAGACTACCAGGTTTGCGTGGACCGACCAGTGTGCTCAGAGTTTTGAGAAGTTGAAGAGGCGTTTGACTTCTGCTCCTGTCCTGGCACAGCCAGAGGGATCTGATGATTTTGTGGTCTATAGTGATGCATCCAATCTAGGCTTGAGATGTGTGTTGATGCAGAGAGGTAGAGTGATTGCATATGCATCTCGACAGTTGAAGACATATGAGGAGAACTACCCGACTCATGATTTGGAGTTAGCAACGGTAGTGCATGCTTTGTATGGTGCTACATGTCAGATCTTCACAGACCATAAGAGTCTGAAGTATATTTTCATGCAGCGGGAGTTGAACAACCGCCAGCGCCGATGGCTTGAGTTGAAAAAGGACTTTGACCTTGAGATTTTGTATCATCCTGGAAAGACGAACGTGGTTGCTGACGCCTTGAGCAGGAAGACGCCTCGAGAGAAGGCGATTGCGAGATTGACTGTACAGCCTCAGCTTCAGAGGGATCTAGCTTGGCTAGAGATGGACATCCAGTTTCCTGATGAGGATGCCCAGTTGTATGCCTTAGAGGTTTTACCTAGTCTATGGGATGAGATCCAACAGAAGCAGGGGACCTGCCCGACCTTGATGAGGATTAGAGAGAGGATGTCTCGTGGAGAGGCACAACAGTTTTCCATTGGAGCTGATGGAGTGATGAGGCGACATGATCGCATTTGTGTTCATGCTGATGCAGAGTTGAGACAGAGGATCTTACAAGAGGCTCACAGTACACCTTACTCTGTACATCCAGGTACGAGTAAGATGTACCATGATGTGAGACGTTCATATTGGTGGGGAGGGTTGAAGCCCGATGTAGCCAGATTTGTGGCTTAGTGTGCGACCTGTCAGCAGGTCAAGATAGAGCATTGCAGACCTGGAGGTGAGCTCCATCCACTACCAGTACCGCAGTGGAAGTGGGAGGACGTCTCCATGGACTTTGTGACGGGACTGAGACCTAGTAGGAGTTTTGATGCCATTTGGGTTGTTGTTGATAGACTGACAAAGACGGCACGTTTCATTCCTATTAGGGAAACGTGGCCTGTGAGTAGATTAGCTGAGGAGTACACTAGACAGATAGTGAGACTCCATGGTGTACCGAGGACGATCGTCTCTGATCGAGATGGGCGATTCACCTCGAGGTTCTGGCAGCAGATTCAGATTGCTTTGGGGACGAGTCTGCACTTCACGACTGCATTTCATCCCCAGACTGATGGACAGTCAGAGAGGACTATCCAGATTTTGGAGGATATGCTGCGAGCTTGTGTGTTAATTTGGGAAAAGGAATGGTCTGACTACCTCCCGCTTGTTGAGTTCTCATACAACAACAGCTGGCATGCATCTATTGGGATGGCTCCATATGAGGCACTGTATGGACGTAGGTGCCGTACACCTTTATGTTGGGATGAGCCTAGTAGTATCAGTGGGATAGCGCCAGAGCAGATTCAGGATGATATGGCTCGAGTAGCGCTGATTAGAGAGAGGATGTTGACTGCACAGAGTCGCCAAAAGTCATATGCAGACAAGAGGCGTCGGCCTCTAGAGTTCAGAGTATGAGCTCATGTCTGGTTGAGAGTATCCCCGACGCATGGCGTCAGACGTTTTGGCATAAAGGGGAAGTTGAGTCCCCGATATGTCGGTCCTTTTGAGATTCTGGACAGAGTTGGGAGAGCAGCCTACAGATTAGCATTGCCTCCGAGATTAGAGGGTGTTCACCCTGTGTTCCATGTGTCTCAGCTGAGAGAGTACATACCAGATCCGCGGCACATTATGAGTTATGATGATTTGGTGGTGGAGCCAGACCACACCTTTACTGAGCATCCTATTGCAGTCTTAGAGCGAGGTGTGAGACGCCTGTGTTCTAAGGACATTCCTATGATGAGGATACAGTAGTCTAGACGTGGACTTGAGGAGGCTACATGGGAGACTGAGGATAGTATCCAGAGGAACTATCCAGAGTTTTATGCTGAGATAGATGTATCTAGGGTCGACGAGTAGATCTTAGTGCTATCTTGGTAAGTATGTGATTATGTGCTTATGTGCTTACATGCCTTGATGTGCTTATTCCATGCTAGCTATGTTATGCTTTATGATCTTGTTAGATCTTGTTGTGCTAGTATGATGTATGTTTATAGCTGGAGATGGTTCTTTCCTCCATGTTGATGGTTCTTTCCTCCACATTGTGAGTTATGCTTTATAATCTTGTTAGATCTTGTTGTGCTTATTCCTCTCTGCCTTGGGTAGCGTTATGGCCCTCCTTTTTGGAGTGGATGATTCCTCCATGATGATGTTTGAGGTTATAGATTTTTTATAGGTTGTGACCTTTTTGAACGGAGATGTGATACCTCCGATAGATAGAGTTATACCTCGGCATATGGGACCGAGAGGATTTGGGTTTGTTCAAGTTTCGGGACGAAACTTGTTTTTAAGGGGATATGATGTAACAACCGGTGTTATTTGGAGTATTTGAGAGCTACAATAAATAAAGTTGCAGTTGAGAGAAATGATCGGGACATCGGATATGTCTTAGATGTGATATAATATAAAAAGACGTAACGGATAAAAGAGTCGCGACTCCGATTATTAGCGGTTACGAAATGTGGCTTAGGAATACCCATTTTACGAGATAGTTATGAATTAATTATCCCTATAATATTTCGAATTTTATATTCCAGTTTCATAAAATTTGGAGACCGGAAAATATAACCGCGTTTTAATTAAATATTTTGGATAACATTATTATATTATATTATATTATATATATATATATATATTTTTTAATAATAATAAAATAAATAAAACTAACCTGTATGAATTGAATTGAAGGCGGCGCAGCATCTTCACATTTCATTGTGATCCATAGTTGCAGAGAGAAACCGAAGCAACGAAGTAAAACTTTGGCCCATCTTTACTTAGCTATAGATCAATCATCGTACATCCTTTTTCATATCCGTTTGTACCATCGAGTTCCTTATCTTGTTCTCTTCAACGTGGTACAAAGTTATTTCCCGTTTGTTAGATTTTTGGTAAAGCTTCCGTTGACCGCTATCGGAACGCCGACGGACCACCGCAAGTCATCAAATGTAAGGTTTCATACCGCGCTCTTACTCCCCGTATCGCTAGGAGTCTGGATCTTCTTTCGGTTCGTATATCGGGTTAGTAACGAATAAGTTATGAATTTATTCGTTTTGCGTATTGCGGGTTAGTATAAATTGACCTTGAGTTGGTTAAAATGGATAATTGGAATTCCCATTATGCTCGTTACATTATTCTGGTAATTATGGGATTTTAGTTGGTGATGATATCATGAGTTGGATTTATGCCCTGATGTGGCTTTTAGGTTTAGCATGTTATTCGAGGTTATAGGATATATATGATCCCTATGGATCCCTTTGGGTCTAGGTGTGACCCTTTGTTTGATAAGAGATGTGACATCTCTTTATGCCTTGTCTATAGGTGGTGTTGTCCCTCCAGTGTTGAGGTGATCCAATTGTGGTTGAGCTTTATACGAGGTTGAGGTAAGTCCGTAGGACTTACTTAGCTGTCATCCTTATATTGGGTGTTTGCATGAGTGGTGTGTGTCTTATATGTTTGCTATGATAGCATGTAATGTCGTATTTACCGACCTTTGTTTTATTGATTGCCCCACTGCGTGGCTGTGATAACCTTTCCCTTTCATCCCGCCGTGGAGTCTGGGAGGTTCTCTGATGTCAGGCCAGACCGGTTTACAGGAAGGGCGCAATCCACTCCCATAGGGTACACGGATTGTGTGACCGATACTAGTACGGCTGGCTAGCAGGCTCAGAGGCGAGAATGTATCGGTCCTCGTGTCACCTAGTTTCATATATACTATATCTATACGATTTGAGTGAATGACCATTATATTGAGATGAATAAATGGGTAAATGAGTGAAAGCATGCTGATATGTTTATCTTTCCCTATGTGTGATTGTGCTTATGCATTACTCTATATATGTGTATGGATAGCTAATTGTTATTACCATGTTGTAGATGCCCTACAGGATAGGCATGCTGCTGGGTGATCTAGCAGGGTGGCAGGCCGAGGACGTCTCATACATAGGTTATTGTGGGTTTTTGGGTTTGTTTATCTTTTCCCTCCTGTGTGAAGTTGGTCTTTTGTTACCTCCTGCGTGAGGTGTGATGTTTGTACTCGGCTATGTGGTCTTACCTTTTAGGATGTACAATTTTATACAGTTTTATGTATTTGTTTTCATATCTGTCAGTGTCATGTTGTAAGATCCAGTGAACTTGTTGTCAGGCTAGGGTCAGGATCCATTGTGAGATCCTAACCCAATGTGGCACTCCGAGTCCCGCGGATTCTGGGTGTTACAAGTACGGGTAGTACACTAGTTTCAATTTTATCCGGGAAGCTCCAACTCCCTTCACTTTTTCTCAGCATCTTATTTATTTTGTGGTATCCACATTGTAATATCCGTAATTTTTATCCCGTTTAATTCCGAGTCAAATCGGATTGCGATCCTTTGACTGTTTCCCATTCGATCTAGTATCTCTTCCTTCTGCAAATTTTATCATTTTATGTAGAATTTTATTCACATAAAATGATAGGATTATACCAAACCCTAGTTCTTATAATTAATTATTTAACGACAACTTTTTACGAAATCATTACAAAGCTGAGACGAGGTTAAGACGAAGCCCAACTCCCTGGCTGCTTGTTGAGGCCATCACACCAACCATGACAAGGCCTAGACAATAACGTGACAAGGCCAGACAGCCCGGATCTGCAAGCCCAGGAGGCACCGGCCCAAGGGAAAGAAGCTGCTGCTGAGACGCCAAGAGTTGCTGAGTTGGAACAAATGCAAATCTTTTGCACGTAACCGCCCCTTGATTCACGCAGGAACGTTTATCTCCTTTTGAATGCAGCCCGCATTCCCACTCTTCTGTCTACATTCAGAATCCCCTCTTCTTCATCCTTCCTTTTGTAGTAGACGACTCCTCTCGACCAATCTCTTCTACACACATCCCTTCTGCACGTAACGCACCCTGCTCTCTCCTGAACCCGGACGAAGAATCTTTGTCCAGCCAGCAAGGGCCCGATTCAGTCTTCAGCACCACTACTTTCACACCAGGGACAGACGCAGTCGAAGCAAAGCATCGATCAAAGGAGCGTTCGACTACAAGCCTCCCTCTGTGTACATCCATCACGACCAACTGGTAAGATCTTGTCTGCTAGTGAATCCAGCCCTCTGTACCAATCTAACCTTATGTACTGCAGATTGAACGTTCTCCCGGACCCAACCAGTTGATTGAGTGCCTCGCCACAGTAGACAAGTCGCTCCACGCCTGCTCTAGAGACAGTACTTGTGCATCCTTCCGCCTAGCCTCATATAAACAACAGACCATCCCAGAACTAGCAACACTCTAGCAAGTAGCAATCTGTAACTTAGCCATGTTTTCGCTGCTATTACTTTATGTAGAATAAAGGCAAGTAGTTGGCTTAGGCCTTGGATGGTATAAGTGATAAGTAGAATGCATAGCATTAGGGGCTGCCTATGAGTGTGAGTCCAGAGAGTGTAGGTAGAGAGTGAGTTGTTGCTATCAGATAAGGGAGGAACAATGAACTGCTGTAAATAGACTTTTTGTTTGCTTCAGTTTTGAAGTTGGAAGTGGGCACTGTTGTAGATCAATGTTAACGAGTTAGGGTGAAGATCCACCGTTGAAATTTTAATAGATCATAGAGGAATATATGTATTTTAGTGTGTTAAAATTTGACAATAAATGAACGGTCGGATTAGAAGTTATAAGGCTTCAAAGTAGGGTAGTTGAGCTGTTTTTCCAACAGTAAAATTTGGCTAAGTATAGAAAATTATAAGTGTTGTAGCCAACTTTAGAAATTTTTGTGAAAGTGATGGTTGAACAGTTGTAAGAAATTCTTGCTCCTTTGAGTAGTTTGGATATCATAGATGATCTAGAGAATTATTTCGGTATTTTTAGAAATTTACTCGAGTTTCATATTTGAAGCTGAAGTTGGACCTTAGTGACTTTTCGGAAAATAGAATAGTGTGTAGTTTCTCTAGTTTTACCCAAAATCATCATAGAGAGTTAGAATATGGCTTTTTAGTCTCAAATAAGAGTTTAAGCATAAAATAGGGGATTTTTGAGAATTTCGGGACCAAGGGTAAAATAGTCATTTTACCATAAATTAGTATTGTAATCAATTCTGTTCTAATAAGATCTTCTATCTTAGAAGTCTTATACTTATAATTACCTAGAAAGTGTGCTGACACACTTACCTCCTTTGACAAGCCACTGAATTCCTACAGTTACATATCGATTTGCAAATTAGAGAGTCAAGATCTATTTCAGGTAAGTCCTTTGGCTTACTTAGCTAGTTGTCAGATACGAGTGTGCCAAACCATCACCAGTTGGATAAGGAACGGAGGCGGAGAATCTTAAGATTTCTCGTGCTACAACTTTTAAAACAGGATGAAGTGAATCACATAAGTTATCAGATAATAACCGGATTGTGTGCTAGCATGTTGAGTGTTTATATTCTTCTTCTGTGTGTTTGTGCTATTTATCTTTCTCCTTATATTTGATTAGTTAGCTAACTGTTTATCGTTGTTTAGACTTGCCACAGGTTAGAGCAGATGCCGAGTAATCCGGATGGTAGTGGACAGCCGGGGTGTCGTACTCTTTAGAATGGGGTGCCGTTCTTTTGTTGGTCTTTCAGTTATGTTGTTGCTACTTCTCAGATTATGAGACTTTGTTATTTCTGGCTGTCAGTTTTCTGGTCACATTCATTGTTTATTAAAACATACTTTGTGATTTATGAGTTTTCTTATATGTGCCTTGTTGTAAGATCTAGTTAAGTTGTTGTCAAACTAAGGTCGGGAACCACTGTGAGGTCCTAACCAGTAGCTCCCCAAGTTGTGAAACTTGGGGTGTTACACACGTGTTGCTTATATTTTACCTTCTTTGATGACTCAACTTTATTTTTTTATTTTTTATTTTTTATTTGGTAATGATACTCAGCTTTATAAACGCCGACATATGTTGGCTTATTTCGGTAGTACCTAGCCCAACCGTCTCAAAACTCTCTCTTTCCCGCAAACCCAACTCGGCTCTATCGATAATTAAGCAACACCAGTTCAATCCACTCCATTCGCCCCAAAAACCACCGTACTTTCACTTTTTTGAGCCATCCGATCGAATCGGAACTATGGATTCTACAATGGCTACGTCACAGTCGGGCCGATTGGCTATGTTGCCTTCTCCGAGCGCCATCCATTACTCCCGGTGGGTCTTGATATATCTTCGCCGTTGACCATCAATCGAACCCCACTGTCTGATGAATCGATCTGGAGACGGATGAGAGGTTTTGGAGTCGATGAAGAATTGATCAAGGAGAGATAAATCTCGATATCCGATTTGTTTTGATTCTTTGCTTGCTGATTTTGTTTTTAGCTTCTTTCGATCATCTGATTAGAGTTTACCCTCCGATGTCATAGGTTTTTTCTCAACCATTTGATGTTGAATCTCTCTTTTGTATGTCGGTTTTTGAGGGATTAGCATGTCAAAGAAATCATCACACGGCTGAAGAGGTAGTTTGTAATTGTAATCTGTTACTTCAAATTCTTCTGCTGCAACGAATTTTGTGTTTCACCCACCCTTTCCTGGAAGCAATATTCACCTATACAGGCTTATACCTCTTTTTTTCATTTCAGTTGAAGGGACAGGCTATGCAGTTACACAATTTACAAGAGGAGCTCCAAACTGAGTAACACCTTCATTGTCAAAGGAATAGGGTGGTAGTGCTATGACGAAACAAGAAAGAATGAAAGGCGCAAGGTTAGGATATTCTCTTAAGGTAATATATTGAATTCGATCTATTTTTGTTAATATGTGAAACATTAGGACATATATTGTAATTACTTGTAAATAAGAGGACAAGCTATATAAAGCTTTCCCTTCTTTGTAACAGACTCAATCATCGAGTAACAAGACTCATTTCGTGTTCTTCAATCCAAACATGGTATCAGAGCTACTTTGCTCATTCGTTTCTTTCAATCCATTTCTTCCGCTCGTTGTGATCTAGGTCTCGATCATTTGTCTTTGATCAAACCCAATTTTTAGGGGTTTTTCCCCAAATTCGTTTTTCGCAATGAATAACCAGAATCAAAATCAAAATCAAGTTAATCCTTGATTTGGACAAAATGATAGTGATCCACTATATTTGCATCCTTCTGAATTGGTTGGAATGGTATTGGTCTCTCGTGCTTTTGAAGGCACTGGTTTCTTTTCTTGGAAGAGAAATGTACTCTCGGCATTGTATGCGAAGAACAAAATAGGTTTTGTCGACGGCATCATTGTTCAACCTAATTCAAACCTTGAAAACATTTGGCGATGGGAGCGTTGCAACGAGATGGTGCTGTCTTGGCTTCAAGGCGCCATGATTCCCAATATTGGTGATAGCTTTACAGGACCTGCACGGGAAATATCGAACGATGTTAATGCTCGTTTCTCTTAATCTAACAATGTGCAACTGTTCTCTGTTCGAAAAAGTTTAGCAGATATCTCCCAAGGTTTGGACAATATTGTTAACTTCTTCAATAGGATCAAGAAGTTATGGAACGAGGAAGATTCCTTGACGAATATTCCGGCCTACTCCTTGGGATCTGCTTGTTTAGCTACTGGTGGAATTAAAAAGCATGATCAAGACCACCGGATAATGTAATTCTTGATGGGGCTTAATGATGTATATATCATCATTTGAGGAAGCATTCTCCCTCCTTGACATGAATCAGGTATTTTCTACTCTAATACCAAGAAGATAAGCATAGGGAGATGAACTCTCAAACCAAAGCAACTTATGATGCAACATTTCTTAATGCTCAATGCAATGGAAATTTTAAGTCTAATAATTCTGGTAATTTTGGTTATAAGGCTGATAATCAGAATAATGGACAAAATTCTAGTAACAATGGAAATACTAGAAGACTTTGAAATCCACATTTGATACGCACCTTTTGCAATGTTAATGGTCATGTTGTTGAAAGATGTTACGAAGTCAATGGCTATCCGAAAGATTGGGAAAAGTCAGGTAATTCTCAAGGGCAGAGAAATTCTAATTCCAAAATGGCTGCTCAAGCTGGAAGTGGTGATTCTAATGATACATCTACAGGACAAGTAGATCCCTTGATGGCAATAATCATGAAACTACTTCAGGAAATAGTTTCAACAAAACCATCAGTGCTAATCTAACTGTTGATCAGTATAGTCAACTCTTGCAAATCTTGCAAATGTTCAATCCTTCTTCTCCATCTGGTGCATCTTCCATGGATGGACAGTTTGCCTTTTCTAATTTTGTTGGAACATCACTTATCTCTTCAGCTTTAGATTCTTCTACAGGAGATATTACACACATTACATGGATTATTGGTTCTAGTGCCAGTGATCATATGTGTTATGATATTGCTAATTTTTCTGATATGAAGGTTTTAGATAAACATTTCTCTGTTAAGCTACCTACTAGACAGTCTATTTCAGTCACAGAGCAAGGAACATTTAAAATTTCTCCTAATCTGACTCTTCGGAATTTGTTGTTTGTTCCTCATTTTTGATATAACTTGCTCTCCATAAGCAAGCTCTCTACACAGTTCAATTGCTTAGTGATTTTTGCTCCTACTATATGCTTCTTGTAGGGCCTTCTTCACAAGAGGCCTCTAATTCTTGGTGATATTCAAAGGGGACTTTATACTACTGATGTTGCTAAAATTTAGCTTCTCAATAATGGCATGAAGAATTCATCTCATTCTTCATTACTAGATTCAAATTCTGTTTGTAATTTTGCTTCACATAATTCTAAAGATGCCTTTGTATGGCATTCAAGACTAGGTCATTTACCTATGTACAAGCTCAAAAATGTTTGTCTCTATGACAGTAATATGAATCAAATTTCTTCTTGTCATATTTGTGCCCAAGCTAGACAACATAGACTTGCTTTTACTTCTAGCTCCATTACTACCTCTGCAATTTTTGATCTCATACATGTAGATACATGGGGGCCTTATCATTCTGCTACTTATTATGGTCATAAGTATTTCTTGACCATAGTTGATGTTTTTACTAGAGTAACCTGGACTCATCTACTCCAAACTAAGGGTTCTGCCTTCACGATTCTGAAAGGTTTTGTTATGCTCATAAATACAAAATTTAACAAGAAAATTAAAGTCATTAGATCTGATTATGCTTTGGAATTGGGCCTTAGTAATCATGCTAAGGATTTCTTTATGTCTCAAGGTATTATTCATTAGACTAGTTGTGCACATACTCCACAACAAAATGGAGTTGTTGAAAGGAAGCATCGACATCTTCTTGAAGTTGCAAGGGGATTATAATTTCAGTCTTCTATGCCTATATCATTCTGGGGAGATTATTTGCTCACAACCACATATATTATCAACAGATTGCCATCTCAGGTTCTTTCTAATGTCTCACCCTATTAGAGATTATTCTATAAGGCACCTTCTTATGAACATCTTGGGATGTTTGGTTGCTTAGTATATGCATCTTCTCCTAAACTTGGTAGAGACAAGTTTACTACCAGGGTTTCAAATGTGCTTTTATTGGTTATCCATATGGAAAGAAAGCTTATAAGCTTTATTGTTTGGATACTAAAAAGATATAATTTTCTAGGGATGTTGTTTCCATGAAACAATATTTCCTTTGCCTCATCTACACAATCCCAATCTATTTTTCCACCACCACCTCCTGCTTCATTCTTTGATGATACATCTCCTCAAATACCATCTACTATATTACCTTCTTCATCTCTTCCATCATCACCTCAAATACAAACTAACTCTCCTTCAACTGTAACCGTGTCTTGAAGATCTACTAGACAGATCGCTCCTCCTGCTTATCTTCAGGATTATTTTTGTGGTTCCACATGTTCTAATATGCATGTTATTCAACCTACACAACATTTATGTCTTGTTGCTCCTATTTCTTCTGATTTTCAACGTCTTTCAGAACCCATATGCTATGAAGATGTAGTTATTTCTCCTTCTTGGAGACAAGCAATGCAGCTTCAATTAGATGCTCTTCAAGACAATAATACTTGTACATTTGTCAAGCCTCCTCCAATTACACGCCCTATTAATTCTAAGTGGGTCTATAAGCTGAAATTTCGTGCAGATGGTTCTTTAGAAAGGCATAAAGCACGATTAGTCATTAAGGGTTGCTCTCAGAAAGCTGGTTTGGATTACACATAGACATTTTCCCCTGTATAAAAATTACTACCATTAGAAGCTTGGTTGATATTGTTGTTAAGAAAGGTTGGGATCTATACCAACTTGATGTTAACAATGCATTTTTACATGGTGATATTGACACTGCAGTCTACATGAAAATTCCTCTTGGTTTGGAAGGTTCTTTCCATGGTCAAGTTTGCAGATTAAACAAGTCTTTATATGGCTTGAAACAGGCTTCTGGCAAACGGTATTCAAAATTGACTGATATGCTCTTGTATCTAAGAGGTTTACACATCCTATGAATGACTATTCTCTATTTCATAGAAAGAAAGGGAATTCTGTCATTTTTCTTGGAGTCTATGTTGATGATATAGTCATGACTGGAAATGAATCTATCGGTATCTCATCTCTAAAACAGTTTCTGCATTCAACATTTAAAATCAAAGATCTTGTTGCTTTACATTATTTCCTTGGAATTGATTCAATTCTACTCCTCAAGGCATGACCATGTCTCAGAAGAAATTTACATCGGAGTGTAATAGTTAGGATTTTGAATTCTAATTAATGTTGATTAACTTAATCGTTGATAGTAATTAGCATATAACTCGCGAAGACTTCGAAAGTGATGAGTAAGAGTTCCACCGTTATGTTCCTGGCGTAATTTTGGACGTTTGGGGAAATTTTTACTTTTTTTCCCCGGGTAATTATTTTTACCCTCCGGTATTATTCGGAGCATTTGGGAGCTCCAATTAATAAAAATGCAGTTGAGAGAAATGATCAGGACATCGGATATGTCCTAGATATGAAATAACATGGAGAGACAAAACGGCCAAAAGAGTCGCTATTTCGTTTCTTAACGGCTAAGAAAGACAGCTTAGGAATACACGTTTTCCGAGGCAGTTGTGGAATAATAATCCCTACAATATTCCAGATTTAATGTCCCAATCTCGAGAAGTTTGGAGAAGGAGGTTCGACCCGCCTTTGGATCGTTTAAAGGATAATTATCGACTTTACTAAAGGATAATTATCGTCTTCACTATAAATAGCGGAAAATTCTTTATTAATTCATTTCCTTTCACGTTTCCTCGTAAAAGCTCTGATTTCTCTCAACCTTCAAACTCAGATCTACTCTCCGTTTCTAATCCGATTTCAATTCCGTTTGAGTTTCTGGATTCCTCTCTTCATTCTCTTCATAGCGGTACTGAGTTTCTGCATTTCCGAGTATATGGAGGGCTGGTCGAGCATATATGTCACCGGGACGGTTCCGTCGCTCAGATTCCGGTGATTTTGATGTTGTCCATGCGTAGCCTGCGTCGCTGTGATTCCGAATCTTCTTTTAGATCGTCAATCGGGTTAGTAACGAATAAGTTATGAATTTATTCGTTTTCCGTACTGCGATTTGACATAAATTGACTTTAGGCCTGTCAAAATGGATAATTAGAAATTTCATTATGGTCGTTATATTATTCTGGTGATTATGGGTTGTTTGTTTGATGAAATCTGATGACAGGGGGTTTAGAAATTGCCTGCGGGCAAAACGTTATTCTGGCAAAATCTAATTAATTAATTAAAGGTTAATTAATTAAATTAGGATTAGAATTGAGATTGAGGAATGTTGATTAGATACTACCTTGAGATTTGAGGAATTGTGAGTTATGTTGAGATATTGAGGTTTAGTTGGTTGTGAGGCTTATAGATTGAGTATGATCCTTATGGATCCCTTTGGGTCTAGGTGTGACCCCTTTGATGAATAGAGGTTGATATATCTCTTTATGCCTTGTTTATAGGCCGTGTTGTCCCTCCAGTGTAGAGGTGACCGTGGTTGAGTTTGTACGAGGTTGAGGTAAGTCCGTAGGACTTACTTATCTACCATCCCTATATTGGGTGTTTGCATGAGTGGTGTGTGCTTTATATGTTTGCTATGATAGCATGAGTTGTCGTTTTTATCGACCTATTTTCTATTGACTGCCCCACTGCGTGGCTGTGATAACCTTTCCCTTTCATCCCGCCGTGGAGTCTGGGAGGTTCTCTGATGTCGGGCCAGACTGGTTTACAGGAAGGGCGCAATCCACTCCCATAGGGTACACGGATTGTGTGACCGATACTCGTACAGCTGGACATTGTACTCAGAGGCGGGGATGTATCGGTCCTCGTGTCACATACTTTCATCTATCTATATATATACGGTTTTTGAGTGAATGGTTATTATATAAAGATAATAAATGGGTAAATGTGTGATAGCATGATGATGTGTTTATCTTTCATGATTGTGCTTGTGCTTATGCATTACCTCATATATGTATGGTTAGCTAACGGTTTCATACCGTGTTGTAGATGTTTACAGGTTAGGCGCTACTGGGTGATCTGGCAGGGTGACAGGCCGAGGACTCTCGTACATTAGGTGGTTGGTTTGGGGTTGTTGTGTTTCCCCTCCTGCGTGAGGATGATCTTTTGTACCTCCTATGTGAGGATGTCGTTTTATATACTCGGCTATGTTGTTGTTTACTTTGGGTCGTACAGTTTATATTGTTTTATGAATTTGTTTTATATCTGTCAGTGCCATGTTGTAAGGTCCAGTGAACTTGTTGTCAGGCTAGGGTCAGGATCCATTGTGAGATCCTAGCCCAATGTGACATCCCGAGTCCCGCGGATTCGGGGTGTTACAGAGTTGGTATCAGAGCCCAGGTTGACAACAATGGCACTTGCTACCTGCAATGAGGTTTGATAGGTAAAATAAACAGAGCCCACATGGGATCTGACGTTTTCAAAGGTTTTGGTTTTAAGTGTGGTTTTGGGATAGAATGTACGAGAAGTCGTCACCTCTGCCATGGATCTCTACAGCGTAGATATGTATATATATCTGTGTGTACTATGGATTATGTGGATGTATTATATATATATCGATAGCTATGGCATATATATAGCCTTATAAGATTATGTGCGTATATCCTACAGATGACTCAGACTAGAGCAGTATCTGTAGTGGGATGAGGTAGGGGTACACCCCCTCTTTCTCCAGTGGTGATAGGTCAAGGACCAGTTTCCGCTGTTGTTTCGCCTATGGCAGAGAACGAGTTTGAAGAGGTTGATCGTGTCTCCATGAATAGATCCAAGTTTCAAGAATATATGTAACAAGTATATGAAGCGGTGATAGCGGGTAGATCCACACCGGATTACCAACAATTGTGAGATCAACTGAAGCTTCTGGATCCGGAAAAAAAAAGCAATGGACTGAATCAGTTCCTGGAGAAGCAAAGATGATGAACGGGGAACCAAGTCCAATATCAGGACAATCTAGTGATCCTTTGGCCATGAAGATGACTAGCAAGAAACTACAGTGTTTTAATTGCGTGGAAGTTGGGACACTGACGAGTTGTGTGCCCAAAGGCGCCCATCATATGCTTTACGTGTGGTAAAGCAGGGCATAGAGCGAAGTTTTGTCGACAGGGCAAGGCATTGTCTTTACAGGTTCCCTTCAAGAGTGAGATCATTCCAGGTGGACGACGAAGGTCGAATTACCCTTCAGTTGCACATGTTGCAAGGATGGGACAATTATGTTTCAATTGTGGCTATCCAGATCATTTGTGTTCTGTGTGCCCTTTGGCACTGATAGCTTGTTTCACTTGTAGTGAGATAGGCCATCTGGCCCTTTCTGTCAGCACGGTGGTGTTTCTTCCCAGCAAGACCTTCCTCTTTCCGGTGCAGAAAGAGTGGAAGTGGAGGCTATAGTAATGACCTTAGTGATACCTGAGGAGCATGGATCTGACATTGAGTGATGATATGTAGAGGAGCTACGAGTGTTAGCTGTTATAGGTACCATTCTCGTTAATGGTTTACCTGGTGGAGTTTTGCTTGTTGTGAGTGTTATGCACGTCATGTCTTTCGATGCATGCGTTAATGGTTGAATTTTGGTATATAGTAGAAGGTGGATTTTCTTTTACAGGATTACCTTTTTGGGTCTGAGATACCCGTGAGATGCGTGTTTGTTCCCTTATTTCGGGACTTGTGTATGACTTGTAGACTTCTTTGTCATGCCGTAGGTGCATGAGGAAGTCATTATGTGTATGGATTGGATGAACAGATATCATGCGGTGTTAGATATTAATAGTAAGGCTATTATAGTCTTTACTAAGATGGTAAATAGAGGTCTTCTAAGGTTAAGACCTTTGAAGAGACGGGTTTGTCATCAGGACTGTACGAGCAGTGAGCTGATAGCACAAGAATATGACGCCTTTTAGTGTTATACCATGAAGGAGTGAGATAGTCCAATATTGGAAGGTATTCCAATTGTTTATGAGTTTATAGACTTGTAACTGAACCGTCTAGTTGTCACCTCAGCGGAGTATGGACATTGTTATTGAGTTGAAGTATGATACAAGATTGAATGGGAAAGCCACACTATATGGTGCTTGTTGAGATATTGTACTGATAACTTGAAAAGTTGATCGAACCGGGTTTACCCTAGTGGGTTCCATGTTCCGTATTGACAACCTGATGAGTTAGCTTCAAGAAGCAATTGTGTTTTCAGGATTCCTTTGTGCTCAAGATATCCCTAGTCATGGATGAGAGAGCAGCATGTCTATGAGATAGCATCCCATACCCGTTATGGACACTACGAGTTTGTAGTGATGTCATTTGGGTTGACAAATGTTTTAGTAGTTTTTATGGAGTTGATGAATAATATCTTCATCGACTTCCTTGATTAGTTGGTGGTGAACTTCATGGATGACATGTCGGTATACTCTCATAGCAGAGAATAGTAGACCGATCGTCTGAGGACCGTTCTGCAGATTTCGAGAGATAGAGAGTTGTATGCTACGCTCTCTAAGTGTAAGTTGAGATGCCAGTGGTAGCCTTTTTAGGCCATGTTGTCTCCGCCAGTGGGATCATGGTTGACCAGGCGATAATTTAGTATGTTGTACCATGGGAGATATTGATGAACATTAAGGAATACGTAGTTTTCTCGGCTCAGCCGATTGCTACCAATGCTTTGAGGAAGGATTTTATATGATTACGTATTCATTTGCGAGTCTTTTGAGAAGACCGTACCGGTGTGATCTTCATTTCAGATTTCTATAGATCATAGTAATCTGATGTATATTTTATGCAATAGGGGTTGAATAACCGCCAGTGTTAAGAGCTTAAGTTGATCAATACTTTGACCTGGAGGTTCCATATCATTCCGAGAAGTTGAACGTTGTCACCGACAACTGGAACGGAAAGACGCTCCAAGAGAAGATGATTGTGAGACAGATAGTTCAGCTTCAGCTTCAGAAAAATCTAGCTTGGCTAGAGTTGGACAATCAGTTCCTTGATGAGGATACCCAGTTATACCTCAGAGGTTCTACCTGGTCTGTTGGATGAGGTCTAACAGAAGTAAGAGACCTACCCGGCCTTGACAAGGTTTAGAGAAAGGATGTCTCGTACTGAGGCACCATAGTTCTCCATGGGAGTAGATGGACTGATGAAGAGTCATGACCACTTTGTGTACCTGCTGATGCAGATGGAGACAAAGAATATTATGGTATACCCACTGTACGCCTTATTCAGTACATTCAGGTACGAGTAAGATGTACCATGAGATGAGACGATTATATTGTATGAAGCCGATATAACCAGATTTGTGATACAGTGTGTGACCTGTTAGCAGGTCCAGATAGAGTAGTTCCGATCTAGAGATAAGCCCCACCCACTACCAGTGCAGTAGTAGAATTTGGGAGGACATCTCTATGGACTTTATTATGGGATTGTGACCTAGTAGAAGATTGATGTTATTTGGATTGTTGGTAACAGATTAATGAAACCGGCACGTTTCATTTCTATCAGAAGGACGTGGCTAGTGAATGAATTGGCTGAGGAGTACACTAGACAGATAGTGAGACTCCATGGTATACCGAGAACGATAATTTCTGATTGAGATGGATGTTTTTACTTTGAGATTTTAGTCAGCAGATTCAGACTGCTTTGGGGATGAGTCTGTACCTCATGACTACACTTCACCCCTTGACAGATGGTCAGTTAGAGAGGATCATCTAGATCTTAAAGATCTATTATAAGTTGTAAGTTGAATGGAAAACGTGGATGGTTATATTACCTTCCATTAATGAGTTTATTATATAACAATGAAGGACGTGCATCTTTTTGGGATGGCCCTATGAGGCAATATATATAGACATAGATGTCGTATATCCTTATGCTAGAAGTGATCTAGCAGTAGTAGTAGAAATAACACATGACCAGACTCAGGATTTTATAGTTCAAGTAACGATGATTAAAGGAAGAGTGTTGGCTCTACATAGTCGCCAGATTGTGTGTGTAGACAAGAGGTGTTAACCTCTAAAGTTCAAGTGAGAGTTCATGTCCGGCTGGAGGTATCTCAGCTGTGAGACGTTTGTTGTGTATTATGGAAAGGGGAACTGAGTTTCCAATATGTCGGTTACTTGAGATCGACTAGTACAGAGAAGGTAGCATGATTTTTAGCTTTACCTATGAGATTAGAGGATATTCACCCAGTGCTTCATATGTCTCAATTGAGGAAGTATATACCAGACTCGAGACACCTTGTGAGTTACGATGATTTGGTGGTTGAGTCCAACCACACTTTTGTTGAGCATTCGATTACATTCTTGGAATGAGATATGAAACGCTTGCATTCGAAAGACATTCCCATATTGAGGATATGATGGTCGAGATGAAGACCTGAAGAGGCTATGTGAGAGACTGAGGATAGTGTCCTGAGGAACTATCCAGAGTATATGTTGGGACAAGCCCATTTGTGGGTGCACGAGTAGATCTTAGTGCTATCTTGATGAATGTTGTGTTTGTATGCTTATATGCCTTGATGTGTTATTTCATGCTAGTTGTGATGTGATTTATGATCTTAGTAGATCTTGATGTGCTAGCGTGATGCATGCTATAGCTGGAGATGATTACTTCCTCCACGTTATGATTATATTTATAGCTGGAGATGGTTCTTTCCTCCATGCTATGAGTGGGATTAGGATTCAGCTGGAGATGGTTCTTTCCTCCATGCTACCTTGATGGACATAGTTCAGTGGAGATGTGATTCCTCCATGCGATATATATGTTTATGGGTTGGCTAGAGACGTATTTCCTCTATGCATGTGATATGTTTTGGCTAGAGATGTGCTTCCTCTATGCCTTGTGATGTGGTATGGCGAGAGACGTGATTCCTCTACGCCTTTGGGTAGCGTTATGACCCTGTTTCATGGAGATGATGATTCCTCCATGTTTATACTTGAGGTTATAGATTGTTATAGGTTGTGATCTTTTGAACGGAGATGTGATACCTCCGATAGAAAGAGTGAGAGTTATACCTCGGCGTATGGGTCCGAGAGGATTTGGGAATTGTTCAAGTTTCGGGAAGAAATTTTTTTTAAGGGGTGTGTGATGTAATAGTTAGGATTTTGAATTCTAATTAATGTTGATTAACTTAATCGTTGATAGTAATTAGCATATAACTCGCGAAGACTTCGAAAGTGATGAGTAAGAGTTCCACCGTTATGTTTCTGGCGTAATTTTGGACGTTTGGGGAAATTTTTACTTTTTTTCCCCGGGTAATTATTTTTACCCTCCGGTATTATTTGGAGCATTTGGGAGCTCCAATTAATAAAAATGCAGTTGAGAGAAATGATCAGGACATCGGATATGTCCTAGATATGAAATAACATGGAGAGGCAAAACGGTCAAAAGAGTCGCTATTTCGTTTCTTAACGGCTAAGAAAGACAGCTTAGGAATACACGTTTTCCGAGGCAGTTGTGGAATAATAATCCCTACAATATTCCAGATTTAATGTCCCAATCTCGAGAAGTTTGGAGAAAGAGGTTCGACCCGCCTTTGGATCGGTTAAAGGATAATTATCGACTTTACTAAAGGATAATTATCGTCTTCACTATAAATAGCGGAAAATTCTTTATTAATTCATTTCCTTTCACGTTTCCTCATAAAAGCTCTGATTTCTCTCAACCTTCAAACTCAGATCTACTCTCCGTTTCTAATCCAATTTCAATTCCGTTTGAGTTTCTGGATTCCTCTCTTCATTCTCTTCATAACGGTACTGAGTTTCTGCATTTCCGAGTATATGGAGGGCTGGTCGAGCATATATGTCACCGGGACGGTTCCGTCGCTCAGATTCCGGTGATTTTGATGTTGTCCATGCGTAGCCTGCGTCGCTGTGATTCCGAATCTTCTTTTAGATCGTCAATCGGGTTAGTAACGAATAAGTTATGAATTTATTCGTTTTCCGTACTGCGATTTGACATAAATTGACTTTAGGCTTGTCAAAATGGATAATTAGAAATTCCATTATGGTCGTTATATTATTCTGGTGATTATGGGTTGTTTGTTTGATGAAATCTGATGACAGGGGGTTTAGAAATTGCCTGCGGGCAAAAAATTATTCTGGCAAAATCTAATTAATTAATTAAAGGTTAATTAATTAAATTAGGATTAGAATTGAGATTGAGGAATGTTGATTAGATACTACCTTGAGATTTGAGGAATTGTGAGTTATGTTGAGATATTGAGGTTTAGTTGGTTGTGAGGCTTATAGATTGAGTATGATCCTTATGGATCCCTTTGGGTCTACGTGTGACCCCTTTGATGAATAGAGGTTGATATATCTCTTTATGCCTTGTTTATAGGCCGTGTTGTCCCTCCAGTGTAGAGGTGACCTTGGTTGAGTTTGTACGAGGTTGAGGTAAGTCCGTAGGACTTACTTAGCTACCATCCCTATATTGGGTGTTTGCATGAGTGGTGTGTGCTTTATATGTTTGCTATGATAGCATGAGTTGTCGTTTTTATCGACCTATTTTCTATTGACTGCCCCACTGCGTGGCTGTGATAACATTTCCCTTTCATCCCGCCGTGGAGTCTGGGAGGTTCTCTGATGTCGGGCCAGATTGGTTTACAGGAAGGGCGCAATCCACTCCCATAGGGTACACGGATTGTGTGACCGATACTCGTACAGCTGGACATTGTACTCAGAGGCGGGGATGTATCGGTCCTCGTGTCACATACTTTCATCTATCTATATATATACGGTTTTTGAGTGAATGGTTATTATATAAAGATAATAAATGGGTAAATGTGTGATAGCATGCTTATGTGTTTATCTTTCATGATTGTGCTTGTGCTTATGCATTACCTCATATATGTATGGTTAGCTAACGGTTTCATACCGTGTTGTAGATGTTTACAGGTTAGGCGCTACTGGGTGATCTGGTAGGGTGACAGGCCGAGGACTCTCGTACATTAGGTGGTTGGTTTGGGGTTGTTGTGTTTCCCCTCCTGCGTGAGGATGATCTTTTGTACCTCCTATGTGAGGATGTCGTTTTATATACTCGGCTATGTTGTTGTTTACTTTGGGTCGTACAGTTTATATTGTTTTATGAATTTGTTTTATATCTGTCAGTGCCATGTTGTAAGGTCCAGTGAACTTGTTGTCAGGCTAGGGTCAGGATCCATTGTGAGATCATAGCCCAATGTGACATCCCGAGTCCCGCGGATTCGGGGTGTTACAGGAGCTACTTCAGGATTATGATTCTTTGTTGCTATCTCCTGCCATTCTCCATTGGATCCGTCCATCAAGCTCAAATCTGATGATGGTTCATTGTTATCTAATCCTACAAGTTATAGGAAGCTTTGGGCAAATTGAATTTCCTTATCAACACTCGCCTTGATCTTTCCTTTATTGTTCAACATCTATGTCAATTCATGTAATCTCCATCTCAGAATCATTGGTCTACTGCTCTTTGTAACACCCCGAATCCGCGGGACTTGGGGCGCTACGGGTTGGGACCTCACAATGGGTCCCGACCCTTAGTCTGACAACAATTTCACCGGATCTTTCAACATGGCACAAATAAAGGCAAAACCGAAATTCCTTTTAATGCAAATGATAAGAAACCCGAAGGAAAACAACAAAAGACTTCAGCCGATAAATAACACCAAAGACCAAAACGCCATACACGCGGCATACCAACATAATAAACGAAGAATAAAACACAACCCGACTCCAACCAAAACCCACTTCTAAAATGTACGGAACCCCGGCTGCCCACTCTTCCGGATCTCCCGGCCGCATTCTTAACCTGCAAGAAAATCTACAACAATCGGTATAAAAACCGTTAGCTAATATTCGAGGCATTAGAATCAAGGTGAAAGGCACAAACACAAGTCAATCATCATAAACACCCAATACACTCCAAAGCACACATCAAGTCCGGTTTATTATCTTTTTATTATTAAGTCGTATCCCGTTCTAATTCAACTTCTTTTGTGACACGAGAATCTCCCGAAACTCGCCTCGGTCCCCACTTACCGCATGGAACGGTACGGATGCCTCCGACCGTCTAACCACACGGGCTGGTCGCCAAGAACCTCCTAACTCTACGCAAGAGCTAGACAGTGATGTCACCGCCCGTTATCATACACTTGGGCCAAATAATATAAAGGTCGGTGGTCCTATTTCCGGTTTAGTTGTTATAAATAATAAAGAATAAACACACACCACCAAACAAACATTAATGCTAATACAAGGAATACGAGCTAAGTAAGTCCGGAGACTTACCTCGTCACCACACTCAACTCACAACACTCTCGCTTCCTTAGGGAGGAAGCCCATAACCTGCTCACAAGAAGATAACTATATCAACAACAACTCACTCACAATAGAAGTCTTAGACTTCTATACAAATGATCTACGCAAGACCATTTGACTCTCAATTCTAGGACCGCATCCTAGAATCCCTCATGCTCACATCACACTCAACACAAGCTAGAAGTCCTAAGACTTCTAAACCCTCGGATCTCGCAAGATCATAACTCACAACGCAACTAGGATACTCTCGTTCTAGTCCACAACCTCAACCCTTAAATTCTCACAAGCTCAACATACAACTTAAAGCCATAAACAACCTCACAAGTGCAACTCCTCAAGTCTTACAACATTTCACAATCAACAAAACTCACATAAGGTCCATAACCACTACTTGGTATTCACTCAAAGTTATGCTAGATTCAACCTAGCATGATAATAATACTAAACATAACTAAATCGAGTAAGATCATAAACTCGGGGGAGAGGGTACTCACGTTACGTCCAAAGACGGAAGACGATCTATGGATGTCGATATGGACTCGTTAGGCCTTTATCGGGTCGCTTCCAAACCTAATACCAAAACTAAGCAAGTTTAGCTCATACGCTAAACTTGAACGAAAAATATAACTTACATAAAATCTAAGGTAAAACCCGTTTTCAAAACCAAGATTAAAACCGCTTAAATACTTTCCGGGACAAATTATACCATTATATACACATGGGTCATAATATACCAATTATAAACTATAAGAATAAAATCCATTATAAAACTTTGGTTGAAAGTCCGTAAAAACATTTTCTAGGCAACTCATGAAGTTCCACAAACTTGGGATATATTCCGTAAATAAAACCTGGGCCAAATTTGTAATTAATTCAAATCAGTAGGCACAATCTACAAATTCCAGAAGAGTGGGTCAAATCTGCAATAAACACAAATCATGGGTACATTCAGCAATTATACCAAAAGAGGGGGTCCCGATTGGAATTTGGCAAATAGGGTTTAGAACCCTTTACTGTCAGTTGAGAGAAGAACGCAATCAGGGCTCTCCGGAGGCTTGCTGGTGGCCAATGGCTTCTGCAGAGGCTGGCTCAGACAGCGCAGCACAAGACGGCTCCTCCGGCGCCGTTCTTTGCGGCAGAGCGTGGAGGTGGGTGGCTCTAGTCCGCCGGAGTCCAAGCAACAGGGGACGGCAAGACAGAGGAGAGACATGTCCAACAACGACTCCAGACTCCGGCACTAGGGCAGGCAAGGCAGGCTTCCGGCGTCGTTCCTGGCGGCGGAGCGTGGAGACAGATGGCTCTCTCAGTCCGGCGAGGTAGCTGGAGCAGCGATGGGCTCCCTCCGGTGGTGTGTAGGTCGCAGGGGGAGTTTCCGGCGGTCGACAGCGGTTCTCGGGGCGGTACTGGGGTGTTTTCGAACCTGCAGGGCGATGAAGAAATTGAAAGGGGGCCGGCTTGCTCCGACAGCTAGGGTTGCGCTAGGGATGGCCTCCTTTGTCTTGGCTTCCCGATGCCGGCAGTAGCAGGCCAACGACAGAAAAGGAGAGGTGGGGGGGAAGCATTGCAGACGGCTCATCCCTGGTGGCTCGAGGTGAGAGACAGAGGGATACTTGGCCGGAAAGGAGAGGCGAGGGCTGAGTCTGAGAGCGCTAGCAAGAACGAGAGTGAGGTGAGGGGAGATGTGTTGAGTGAGTGCCAAGAGAGATGTAGAGGTGGAGAAAGGGGGTAGAGAACATCATAGGTTCGGCTAGGAACCTGCAGGGCTAGGGAGCGAGGAGTCCGAAACAGAAAAGGCAGGGTCATGTCTCTTCACTGGGAAGGGAAGCGGGAAGGAGAAAATCAAAACCGAAAAAAGACAAAAGAATATAAAACAAACAAAGGAGAGTAAGAAAGAATCCGATCCCAAAGTGTTCAGAACGGGATTTCCGAATCGAAAAATTTGCGAAACATTTCCGTATTTGATTTTACGGAAATCATTATAAATCGAATTTATACTTGAAAAAGAATCTAGATACGACGTAAAGCACTTTTAAAAAAAACATACAAGCTAGTCAATTATCAATCGAAGTCGGGGAAAAGAACGATCGAAAACGCGCCTAAAAATTGGGGTGTTACATCAGACCCTCCTAAAAAGAAGTTTCGTCCCGAAACTTGCCACACGCCGAACTTCTCGGTCCCTAAGGCCGAGGTATGAACTCTCACTCTAAGAAGGGTGAAACCTTCTTATTTATATACACAAACCACTTAGACTACCATCACAATATATATAACCGGTTATTAAACGCATTCCCGCACGGGGCACAAACAACTTATAACAACACACATATACAACTCAACTAAGGGAATAACTAGTCTAACCCGTCAATTCTAGCGATGCTACTAGCTCGGCGTAAAACTCAACCCAAGATACTATCCTCCGACTTCCTATTAGCCTCATAGGCTCCACGTCTCGGCCACTAGATCGTCATCACTGACAACATATCTCGAATCATATATGTGCTCCCTCGACTGATACACATGAAATATCGGGTGAACACCCTCTACTCTTGGTGGTAACACCCACCTGTAAGTCACTTCTCCAACTCGCGCTAAGATCTCAAAAAGGTCCGATATATCGGAAACTCAACTTCATTCTTGGGTCTTTCTCTATACATCATTTCCATAGGTTTCTTCTTTGTTTGCTTCTAACACATAAGATCAAACTTGTTAATTGGTCCCGCTAACCAAACATTGATGTCACATCTTCTCAATCTTTTTGTAAGTTCCAAGTAATGAAGGAAGTACTCTACTTCACACCGCTTCTACTAACAAGACACATATCCTATTACTTTTCCCTCGTTCCTCAATACTCAATCAAGACCTAGTCGTGGAGAATCACTTGTTCACTTCAAACCCATCATACCTCAAGGCAATTTCAAAACAGTTGCACCAATGAATCTCCTCATAACTCTCAACAACTTCATTGTCGAAATTCGTCTCACTCAATACTTCATTGACATCTCGAGTAGGTTAGCCATAGATGGTGTTACTTGGAGAATCACTCCACAAATCCGGTAATAACCAGCACATCCAAAAAAAAACTTGTAACTTCTTTCACATCCTTCGGGGGTTGTCATCCCGAGATAACTTGTCATACAACTTCTCTCTTCTTCGAGAGTAGGCCGAAATATCTGAACCAGGGCATTCGTAAGCCAATATGGAATCACTATAACTCATAGTGACCGTGGTTTGTCCGGAATGCCGTATTGCAATATCCCACTCTCGACTTCTCAATTGGTGACAATAAAACCTTAAATCATTTTTAGAAGAGACCACCGACCCTTGCAACTGGTCAAGTAGATCATCTATACGTGGTAAGGGATACTTGTTCTTATTGTTATCTAGCTCGGCTCACTATAATCGATGTACAACGGAGATAACCGTCTCTCTTTTCGCAAACTAGTGTTCTACATAACAACTTCAAATCAAGAGTTCAAGATAACTTTTGGAGTTCTCCATGACATTCCACTCATTCTAATGAACTTTTATCAATAAGTTCTTGCAATTGCTCCTTCACTTGCTTCCACAACTCATGTCTCTTCACAAGTGTCATTCCATACGGAGCCTTAGATATCGGTATAGAGTCGAGCTTGACCTTAGTAGAAAAATTCACATTTTGACGTATTGAGATTTTGTGGTATCTCAAGTTTCATCTTTTCTCTTCCCGTCACATATTGTAATAACCGACACAATCTTGTCTTATCACTTTACAAGTGGTCATGACACAATTGATCTACCTCGATCTATTGAAGTGACGTCCTTTAAACACGTATATTTTTCCATCTGTAGCTACAATGTCGACCATCCACTTTGAGAGATCCTTCATCTCTTGAACTCGAGAGACTTGCTCGAGTCTTCTGACTCTTGTAGCCTTATTTAGGTATTCCTTTATCTTAATTTCATTCTCCCTCCTTGATGACATGATTTAAAAATCTTCTAAGGTTCCTCACTTATGTGCGGGCATAAGGGTCCAAACTGCATGACTTAACCGTGCTTCAAAACAATTGATCTTATCTTCTTCGCTTTCCATGACATCCCAATATATGGAAGGAGCTCTTCGTCTTCTACCTAAGCTTTCACCATATACATCCTTTCTTCAAGTAGGCGTAGAAGTTTATACTTCATTTTCTTATGTAACATCAAACTGACCGTAGAGGCTCTAACCTCAACCTTTCATGTACTCCTTATACATCTCATATCGATATCAAACTTCAAAACCTCAGTCTTCTCTTACTCTCGTTGGCCACCTTATGTACCTCTTGGTATCCATGAACCGCTTCACAACCGTACTTGTATGCCTTTAGGAAAAATTCCCAACCATAATCACAAAAAGATCCACCCATTACTCCACCAATCCCTAACATTGTGATTCCAAGCTTTAAGTGTTGCCCTAATTTAGGTCCTCCCTTTCACGTCATAGCCACCATGTCTCTTCCGTGTGAGTTTGACGCCTCTCTCTCATCTTTTGCTCGCGAAAACATACCCTCCATTTCATTAGAATGAACATACTATGCATCCTCTTATTATACCCCCGTTTACACACCACAAACAATGAAAACCTCACCTTCCTTTGGATCTACTAGTTCCCCTTACCATGATCAAACCTTAAAACTTCTAATCCGGGTCGTTCTCCTAAATGCCTTTCTCATGACCTAAGAAGGTCGCAAAGGATTATCTCTATCCTCCCTTAAAAGTTATGTACAGCTACTTGCTTGAACTCAATCAACATATGTGATTTAAGACAAATGCGCTTCCGTTGACGTACTCCCTTCCCATTGACTTTGATTCACCGCGAATACTTTAAGTTGTTGTTGTCAATCCTCTATATACCCATAGTCTTGTTTATTCATCCCTTCTTCACTCACCGATAGACAACTCTCACTTGCGTGTTCTCAGTTGTCACCGATTAACTTATAATTGATCTTCTCCAATGTCAATGACTTACCATTCTTCTTACCCTCCATATTAGCATACTCCTGAAGGCTACCCTCTCAGGGTACTCTGTCTTATACTTCACTTGCTCATTTCACTCTTCACACCCTTCCTTAACTCTTTCTACGTTCCACGCTTCTTCCACTTCTCTAAGATAATTATATCTTCTTTGCCTTGTTGATTCATATAACTCCCTTTCATAGACTTAACCATTCTTTCTTGAAGTCTTTCAAGTGCATCCTCCCAAATATTATAGCACTAGCTAGCATCCACTCGTGTTCCTCTTGGTTGGTATCTTAAGTCTCTCGATCAAAGCTCCTCGTTTCGTCTTTCATCTTCTTGGGATCATCATTTATACACACTTCCTCCTTCTTGGCGTTTCTTAGCCTTATCATTATAATGGAAATCGGTCGACTCCACGTGAATCCTCACCATGCTCTTCAATTCATAACTCTAGTAATGTTGACACTTCACATATTGGTACATCGTAAGCTTAACTTACGGTATTTTAAATCTTTGGTTATCTCATCTTAACTCCCATGCCTAGGAGCGTCTAAAGAAAGCTTCACATCTTAATGGAATACCACCTTTAACCTTGTTAGAATGTATACATCTCCTTCTCGATTCGCATCTTAGTTGTCCACGCATCTTCTTGAAGAACTTAAGTTCTTTATCTCCATTGGTCTCGTCGTTGTTCGATCATGGCTTCTTTAGAACCGCTTATACACTTTAATGTCGCTCCCTTTTCTTGTATTGCTTCCATATTGATTTCTCTTAAGTCGTCCCGAATTTTCCTTTCACTTGTTCGTCCTTCATATATGTCATCTTTAATGATCCTCTTCGACATCCTCTTAAAGGAGTACAAGAACTTCAAGGTGTTCACCCGAACGTAGCGCTCATCTCGATACTTGATCATATTCATCCTCGTATGTACACTATCCTATGTCAATCGACATCGCCTTAAAGGTGATGATATTGTATTATCCACTTTCGATTAGGTCCGAATCTCCATATTCTACTATATATATAAGAACCCGTATATAAGACTATATATGTCCTATGTCCACATTGCTACTATTATAACATATTTGGTAATCCAATACAACACAACAACGTCCAAAGCATATATTATAGTCCATATACATAATTATGCATATATTTCAAGTCCATCATTCAACAAAAATCCACATATACTATACATATCTACATATATACATATATATATATCAAAAATTCAATAACTAACAATATACAAGAAACAATACCCAAATACAACTCAAACCAAACCCCTCCTAAAATGTACGGAACCCCGGCTGTCCACTCTTCCGGATCTCTCGACCGCATTCCTAACCTGCAAGAAAATCTACAACAATCGGTATAAAAACCGTTAGCTAATATTCGAGGCATTAGAATCAAGGTGAAAGGCACAAACACAAGTCAATCATCATAAACACCCAATACACTCCAAAGCACACATCAAGTCCGGTTTATTATCTTTTTATTATTAAGTCGTATCCCGTTCTAATTCAACTTCTTTTGTGACACGAGAATCTCCCGAAACTCGCCTCGGTCCCCACTTACCGCATGGAACGGTACGGATGCCTCCGACCGTCTAACCACACGGGCTGGTCGCCAAGAACCTCCTAACTCTATGCAAGAGCTAGACAGTGATGTCACCGCCCGTTATCATACACTTGGGGCAAATATTATAAAGGTCGGTGGTCCTATTTCCGGTTTAGTTGTTATAAATAATAAAGAATAAACACACACCACCAAACACACATTAATGCTAATACAAGGAATACGAGCTAAGTAAGTCCGGAGACTTACCTCGTCACCACACTCAACTCACAACACTCTCGCTTCCTTAGGGAGGAAGCCCATAACTTGCTCACAAGAAGATAACTATATCAACAAAAACCCACTCACAATAGAAGTCTTAGACTTCTATACAAATGATCTACGCAAGACCATTTGACTCTCAATTCTAGGACCGCATCCTAGAATCCCTCATGCTCACATCACACTCAACACAAGCTAGAAGTCCTAAGACTTCTAAACCCTCGGATCTCGGAAGATCATAACTCACAACGCAACTAGGATACTCTTGTTCTAGTCCACAACCTCAACCCTTAAATTCTCACAAGCTCAACATACAACTTAAAGCCATAAACAACCTCACAAGTGCAACTCCTCAAGTCTTACAACATTTCACAATCAACAAAACTCACATAAGGTCCATAACCACTACTTGGTATTCACTCAAAGTTATGCTAGATTCAACCTAGCATGATAATAATACTAAACATAACTAAATCGAGTAAGATCATAAACTCGGGGGATAGGGTACTCACGTGACGTCCAAAGATGGAAGACGATCTATGGATGTCGATATGGACTCGTTAGGCCTTTATCGGGTCGCTTCCAAACCTAATACCAAAACTAAGTGTTAGAATGAAATATTGTGATATTTTAAGCACGTTTTCTAAGTGTATTTGATCCATATTGATAGTCATTGATTGAGCATTGATACATTTGTGAGCTAGTTTGTCTATAATGTCGATATAGAGATCTACACAAGCTTTATGTTGATTATAGGTAATTGAGAGCTATTTCCGAACGGAATTGAGCAAGGATGGAGTTGATTGAACTTGTCCATGGATTGAGGACATTTCTAGGAACTAAGGGAATGCCAACTTGAGGAATGCACGAAGCTAAGGAAGAATCACGTTCTTGCCCTAAACCACGCTCTAAAATACGGCCGTACCACTTTCCACGTTCAAGTCCACGGCCGTGGAACCTTGGCTAGGGAAGCGTGGTTCATTCCAGTGACTTCTACGGCCGTGGAGAAGATGGTTCAAACCGTGTTGATTTCCACGCTCTAAATTACGGCCGTGGAACCCTTCCACGACCGTGATCTTGGCGATCTTTTTCGCCATACTTTAAGCCACGATCTCCTACGCAATTGGGCCGGGCCGATATTTTATCTTACACTATAAAAGGACGGACGAAGGGAGATTCCGTCACCTCTGCTTAGACCTCGCTTTACACTTGCGTTTGAAATTACCCTAATTTCGCATTTGGCGGAGATTTTGTTGAGAGATTTTGGCGCATTGCTATTGTGATTTCCGGATTGACGGAAGATCGAAGATTCGGAAGATTGTTCGCAAGGAGACTCGCTTCTTGCTTAGGTTTGATTTAGAAGACGGATTGACATCCCGTTCTTCCCTCTTATCTAAGATTTGTGATTGTTTGTTTCGTTCCGAATCTAGTGATGATTATTGATCTTGTTTGCGAATTTGAGATTGATTTGAAGTTTATTGAAGGTTTTCGGAATTTTTCATCTTTCAATCTTTTAATTCTTGAATTTGATATCAATATGACTATTGTTGGCTAAAAACCCCTAACAATTCTAAGGTGAAGGGTTGATAGTTGTGGCTTAGATGATGATAGATCGATCGTAAACAGATTGGACCCTGAGAGTTAGAGAGAATCGCCGACGAACCCTAATCCACGGTCTGTTCTTGAGCTTCCACGGCCGTGGAACTCAAGAACTAGCCGTAATTTTGTGTTAAGTTACGAACTTGCTTTTACTTTAATCCAAAGTTAAAGATCTGCTTTAACTTAGTGTAGGCTTGCCTTTTCTAGGTGGTAGTGAAGCCTCAACAACCTCTACCTCGATTGTGAGTGTCACAACCTTAATCGATTTAGTTAGTCTTGATCCTTGGATTACAAGTTTGGGTATTTGACTTTAATTCTCATCTTTAGAACCTTTCTATATTGAAGCCTCAACAACCTTTATAGAGAGTATCTTGTAGGTGAGTCATATAAGGTTTTTGGAACTTCACCGTACGATTATCTTACATTAGTATACCTTTGCATATCTTAACTCTGTCCTTATATCATTAGTATATCTTGAATCGATTGCCACAGCTGGATACTTGGATCTTTAGGATTGTTGTTTTCCCAATATTCGAAAAGCTTCTTACATTTACTTGCTTGATAATCTATAATTGGATTTAACCCCCCAAATCCCTGTGTTCGATACTCTGGAATTCTTGCTTAACTACGTCGATCCGTACACTGCAGGTCGCTTGCTTGATTTCTAGTTTTATAAATTTAAGACTTATTTGCACGCACGCTAAGTGGTGAACAAGTTTTTGGCGCCGTTGCCGGGGATTTGGTCTAGGCCGAATTCGGTATACGATTGTCAAGCTTGGGAGCTTCTCCCTTGTTATTTGATTTCTCTTTGAGTGCATGCGCAGGTCTAGGAACACCGGAGACCTCTTGCCTCTTGATCAAGAGATTGAGAGAACTTTAAGGCAAAAGCGTAAGGAAAAGAAGATGGCTGAAGAAAACGAGCGTGATCTTCAATCGGAGCTAGCGGAGAAAGAAGCTCAACTCCAATGGAGTGAGAGGACACGTAGAGATGAAATGGATCGTCATCAATCTCAAGTTGACGATCTAAAAGATATGATGTTCCAGATGAGGATAGAACTAAGTAACCTTAAGAATAAGGGGAGCAAGAAATCTTCAAGGAGATCCTTAAGGTCGAATAGGGGTCATTCATCCGCTGATGATAGCGATTCCTCCATGCCACCGCTAGAGGAAATTGATCCCACGATCAATATGAATCCATTCCATCCACGGGCAGCTGCTAATCGTCGTGTTCCACCTAGGAATGCAAGGATCGAACGTGTGGATGCGGAGCCAAGAACTCTTGACCAAAGGATGGATCCAACGCAGCAACCACGTTGTTTAGGTGTGAACTTTGATGCTGATGATGTACAAGGGTTTAGCTTCAACCCTCAAGTTATTACTCTTGTTCGCCAAAATCAATTTGGCGGGACAAGCGCTGAATCTCCACACCAACACTTACAAAACTTTGAGTGTATGATGGAGACAATGAGGCCGAAGAACGCGACTACCAACAACTATAAGCTCAAGCCTTTCTTCTTCTCCTTGAAGGGGAAAGCATTATCTTGGTACCAAGCTCTTCCTAATGGGAAACTAGACACATGGGAAGACCTTTCCGCGGAGTTCCTCACTAAGTTCTTTCCGCCATCCAAAACGGCGGAACTTAGAGGTAAGATTAATGCATTTTCCATGAGATCTAACAAAAGTTTGTTTCAATCATGGGAAAGGTTTCAGGATTTGTTATTGGATTGCCCTCATCATGGCATATCCAAGCTTGCATTGCTGGAGATTTACTACAAGGGACTGGATGTGGAGACACAATTCAAGCTCCAATCCCTCTCATGTGGCACATTCATGGACATCAGAGAAGATGACGCTTGGGACTTCATTGAGAAGCAAGCAAGAGTCATAGAGAAGTATTCCCACCGGAAAGTGGAGGGAAATCGTGTGGAGCAAGGAGCAAAGCTCCCACATGAAGCTCAAAATCAGATTTTCTCCCTCAACAATGAGATCAAAGAGTTGAAGGAAGCTATCAAGACCAACTTTCTAAAGCAACAAGGAAAGGATGTTGGCTATTTGGGCAACAACAACAATGGCGGTGAGAACACAAACCGCAACAACAACAACAATTGGAACAACAACCAGAGTAATTGGAATGGCAATAGCAACAACCGGAACAACAATTGGAACAACAATAGTGGTTCAAACAACAACAATTGGCGCTCCAATCAACAAAACTCCGGTAACTCTTATCCTTCCAATTCGAATTCACTAACTTCACCTTCCTCTTCCTCTACTCCTTTGAAAATCCAGGGGCAAACATCTAATGGAGGAAACACTTCGGGGAAGGAGAAGCCCGATCCCATGTTGGAAACGATCTTGGGAAAGCTTCAAGGTTTGGAGAACCGCATCATTAAGGTTGATGATCAAATTTCTAAGGTTGATAAAGCCCAAAAGGTTTTGGAAAACCAAATATTCAGCCATGCGGAGGAAGTTCCTAGGAATCAAGGGAAACTTCCAGGAAAGACGGAGGACAACCCTAAGGGAAGGGTTATGGCAATCACAACTAGGAGCGGAGTGACTACCACCGATCCGCAGCCTAAGTTTGTTGAAGTCCCTATTGAGAAAGACAAAGAGAAGGGCAAGGAGAAGGAAGATGTCTACGTTCCTCCTCCAGCTTACAAACCTCCCCTACCATTACCTCAATCTAGAGCGAGAGCGCGCCTAGATAAACAGTTTGGTAAGTTTATAGAACTCATGAGCAAGCTCCATATTAATATACCCTTTATTGATGCTATTGTAGGTATGCCGGCTTATGGCAAGTTCTTAAAGGAGCTCCTCTCCAATAAGAGGAAGCTAGAGGATTTTGGAGAGGTTAAGATGAGTTCGGATTCTTCGGATCTCATCAAGACCATGAAGGAGAAAATGCCCCCAAAGCTAAAGGATCCGGGGTCGTTTTGCATTCCCATAGGAGTGGGAGATGTCACATATGATGCGTTATGTGACTTGGGAGCAAGTGTGAGCATCATACCACTTGCATTATGTAGGAAGATCGGTTTAGGCGACCCTAAACCGGTGAAGATGACGTTGTACATGGCGGATCGATCCATCACTCGCCCCGTCGGTATTGTAGAAGACGTCCCAGTCAAGCTAGGTAAATTCTTTGTTCCCATTGATTTTGTTGTGCTTGACATTCCTGCAGATAGTCCGGTCCCGATCATACTCGGAAGACCGTTTCTTGCAACTTCCGGCTGCATAGTCGATTGCAAGAATTCTAGACTCGCTTTTGACATAGGAGAAGAGAAGGTAGAGTTTGCTCTTTCCACTCTAATGAAGGAGCCAATCTTTGATGAGGATATATTCACTATCCAAGATGAAGAGGGGTTATCTAGAGAGGAGGTAAGTGCGATTCTCTTCAAGGATCCTTTGCAAAAGGTTATTGCTATGATTCTAACGAATGTAGGTGAAGAAGAGGAGTGCAATGAGGCAATTGAAGCCTTAGAAGCACAAGAAGAGGTGGGTGAAGTGGAATTTGAGAAGCTCCACGACGAGGCAGAAAACGTGAGAATCCACGGCCATACACTATATTCCACGGCCGTGGATCTCACCACCCAAAGCGTGGCTCACTCCAGAGGGTTACACGGTCGTGGAGAAGGCAGAACAACCGTAACCACTTTCCACGCCTTAAACCACGGCCGTGGAGGGTGTATGGAAACCGTAATTTTGGCCGTGGAAGGGGATGATCGTGCCACTTCTTCAACTTCTTTTAATTCTTCTCCCACATCCTCTACACCCTTAGACACTTCTAAGGAGACATCGAATGCTCCTCAAGAGCCACTGGAAGCTCCGAAAGCAATGGAATTGAAACAACTTCCTACACATCTAAGGTATGCTTTTCTAGGACCTAACTCTACTTATCCAGTTATTGTTAGTTCCGATCTAACCATAGATGAACATAGTAAACTTATGGTTGTCCTTAGGAAACATAGGAAAGCTTTAGGTTATACTATAGAAGACTTAGTAGGAATCAAACCCTCCCTATGCATGCATAAAATATTAATGGAGGAAGACTTTAGGACTTCAAGACAACCTCAAAGGCGGTTGAATCCGACCATGAAGGAGGTTATCAAGAAGGAAATTCTTAAACTTCTTGATGCAGGTATCATCTATCCTATCTCCGATAGTAAGTGGGTGAGTCCAGTTCAAGTAGTTCCAAAGAAGGGAGGAATGACGGTCATCACCAACAAGAATAACGAACTCATTCCTACCCGAACCGTAACGGGATGGCGGATGTGCATTGACTACCGCAAGCTTAACAACTCGACGAGGAAGGATCACTTCCCACTACCCTTCATCGATCAAATGCTTGAAAGGTTAGCGCAACATTCACACTTTTGCTATCTTGACGGTTATAGTGGTTTCTTTCAGATTCCGATACACCCGGACGATCGGGAGAAGACCACATTCACGTGCCCATGGGGTACGTTCGCTTATAGGAGAATGCCGTTCGGGCTTTGCAATGCCCCAGCCACCTTTCAAAGGTGCATGATAGCCATCTTCTCCGAATACATTGAGGAAATCATGGAGGTCTTCATGGATGACTTCTCCGTATACGGTTCCTCTTTTGACAATTGCCTTTCTAACCTTGCTCTTGTTTTACAAAGATGTGAAGACACTAATCTAGTTCTTAATTAGGAGAAGTGTCAATTTATGGTAAAGGAAGGAATTGTATTAGGACACCTAATCTCTAGTAGAGGGATAGAGGTGGATAAGGCGAAAATAGAGACAATAGAGAAGCTTCCTCCCCAAACTTCGGTGAAAGGGATAAGAAGTTTCCTAGGACATGCTGGATTCTATAGACGTTTCATTAAAGACTTTTCTAAAATATCAAAACCGCTCACTAATCTATTGATGAAGGATGCAGTTTTTGAGTTTTCACAGGAATGTTTAGATGCGTTCAACACAATTCGGCATGCTCTAATTTCAGCACCTATTATCCAACCCCCGGATTGGACTCTACCTTTTGAGGTTATGTGTGATGCTAGTGACGTAGCTATAGAAGCTGTTCTTGGACAACGAAAGGAAGGGCGAACCCATGCCATATACTACGCTAGCAAGACGCTAGATGAAGCGCAGCTCAACTACGCCACTACGGAAAAAGAATTTCTAGCCATTGTCTATGCTATTGACAAGTTTCGCTCTTATCTTGTAGGTGCAAAGGTGATTATCTACACGGACCATGCTGCAATCCGGTACCTCCTTGCAAAGAAGGATGCGAAACCAAGGCTAATTAGATGGATTCTTCTCCTACAAGAATTCGATCTAGAGATCTGCGACAAGAGAGGTTCGGAAAATTCTGTTGCGGATCATTTGAGTCGCCTAACACATCTAGAGGACGACCACTTACCTATAGATGTCTCCTTCCCGGACGAACACCTGCACATTATTGAGGAGTGCATCGATGTGATCTCCAAAGGTAACGAACCATGGTTTGCTGATTTTGTTAACTATTTGGTTTGCCAGGAGATACCCCCCGGACTATCCTACGCACAAAGAAAGAAGTTCTTTAAGGATGTCCGGGAATACTTTTGGAATGAACCTCTCCTCTTCAAGAGAGGTCCGGATGGCATCATTCGGCGATGTGTACCGGAAGATGAGATGCAAAGTGTCATCCGCGATTGTCATTCACTACCTTGTGGAGGACACGCTAGTTCGAACAAGATGTTCGCCCCTAGAGGTGTGTGCAAATAAGTTTTAGATTTATAAAACTAGAATCAAGCAGCGAACCCGTAGTGTACGGATCGATATAGTTAAGCAAGAATTCCAGAGTATCGAACACAGGGATTTGGGGGGAGCGAACTCGATTGCAAGTTATCAAGCAAGTAAATATGAGAGTTTTGCAAATATTGGGAAAACAACAATCCTAAAGATCCAAGTATCCAGTTGTGGCAATCGATTCAAGATGTACTTAATGATGTAAAGACAGAGTTGAGATATGCAAAGGTATACTAATGTAAGGTAATCGTACGGTGAAGTTCCAAAAACCTTATATAACCCACCTACAAGGCACTCTCTATACAGGTTGTTGAGGCTCAATATAGAAAGATTCTAGAGACGAGAATTAGCGTCAAATACCCAAACTTATAATCCAAGGATCAAGATTAACTTAACCGATTGAGGTTGTGACACTCACAATCGAGGTAGAGGTTGTTGAGGCTTCACTACCACCTAGAAAAGACAAGTCTAAACTAAGCTAAAGCAAAACTTTAACTTTAGATTAAAGTAAAAGCAGGTTCGTAGACTTAAGGGAAATCACGGTTAGTTCTTGAGGTTCCACGGCCGTGGACTCAAGAACAGACCGTAATTTAGGGTTGTCGGCGACAATTCTCTAACTCTCAGGGTCTAATCTATTTGCGATCGATCTATCATCATCTAAGCCACAACTATCAACCCTTCACCTTAGAATTGTTAAGGGTTTTTAGCCAATAACAGCCATATTGATATCAATTCAAGAATTAAAAGATAAAAAGGTGAAAACTTTCAAGAACTTTCAATAATCTTCAATTCAATCTCAAAGTCACAAAGAGAATAAGCAATATCAAAAGATTCACAATAGAACAAACAATCGTAATCCTAGGAAAGAAAAGAAAACAGGATGTCAATCCGTTTTCCAAATCGAACCTAATCAAGAAGAGAGATCTTCTTGCAAAATCTTCCAAGAACTACGATCTTCCGCAAATCCGGGGATCTCAACAGCAATCTCCACCAAAAGTGCGAGATTAGATGAATTCCAAACACGAACTTCGATCTCTTCAAAGAGATGTCAATTGCTTCCAAGCAAGCTATGCAAAAATGTCCTCGTGTCTAAGCGGCGATCAATGAGGGTAAACGGGGTAGCGAAGGTAACGGAATCTTGCTTCGTCCGTCTTTTTATAGTGTAGGGCAAAATGTCGGCCCGGCCCAATCTTTAAAAGATCGTGGCTTCAAAGTGTGGCGAAAAGATTCGCCAAGATCACGGTCGTGGAAGTGTTCCACGACCGTAATTTAGAGCGTGGAAACAAATACGGTTTGCAACATATGTTCCACGGCCGTGTAATCCCCTGGAATGAACATGGATTTCTGACTCCAAATCCACGGCTGTAATTCTGAACGTGGTTTGTGATACGGCCGTATTTTAGGGCGTAATTTAGGGCAAGAACGTGATTCTTCCCTAAACTCGTGCATTCCTCAACTAAGACTCCAAATTGCTTCCAAAGAATGTCCTCAATCTATGGACATATCAACTCAACTCTCCTTTGCTCGTTTCCGTTCGGAAATAGCTCCAAATCACCTATAATCAACATAGAACTAGTGTAGACATCCATATCGACAATATAGGTAATACTAGCTCACATATGCATAAAGTTCAATCAAAGACTATCAATATGAATCAAATACGTTTAGAAAACGAGCCTAAAATATCACAATATTTCATGCTAACAAATAACCCCATACTTAACACTTGCTTGTCCCTAAGCAAGGTCTTTCAAAAAGCTTTTAAAAAAGAGTTAGGATGAAATATGTGTACCTTCTTTTGGATGAATGTGACTTCTAAAGAATAGATCATTCTCAAACCTTGCTTCAATCATTTATCAAACTTTCACACACTTAATCAAATAGCAAAAGGTAAAGAAAATTCATGAATCAACTCAACTTCTAAACAAGCATTATAACCTTCAAACATTAACAAAATCAATCTCAAGAAACTTCAATTTAGATCACCAAGTCATATAACATTCTTTTGATCTTAAGGACTTTCAAAAAAAAGGTCTAGAATATGGAAGGGAGGGGAAAACTTTAAGGGAAAGTGGTGCATAAATCCGGGAAAGTGAAAAACTACCTTCTTCTTCTTATGCGATTTCCGCAACACTTCAATTTAGAGCTTCGCTCTCTTCTTTTCACTTTGACTTTACTTTTGGAGTTATGGATAGAGGTGCACAAAAACCGAAGCCTAGGAGATCGGCGTTTCTCAAATTTTTCAAGAGATGCCTCAAACCCTTAGCGCACATACCATAATCCGCTAGGAATATCGCTCAATCCAACTTTGGCAAGACACAAACACCCGGCTATGTGAATGGTGCCGAGTTACTCATCGTCATGATTGACTTCCCCAAACCTATAATTTCTTTCTATTCAATTGATTGCAAATAATTGCTCTCATGGCCCTCCCACATCAAACATGCCTTTTTCTCATTCATTTCTCCAAATTCCCGGATAGGTAGGGGAGGCTAATATTTCAATGAGGGGCTAGATGATCAAAGAAAGAAGAAAGAAAGTATTGAATTGCCTTAATCATTTCAATAAGAAGTATAGGAACTTATAACGTGATTTCAACTTCAATTTTCTAGCATGATTTAGGTAACATTCTCACATTATAAAACTTGCAAAAGAGGTAAAATTCATTCATTCAAACTCTTTTCAATTCACAATCCTTTTAAGCATGCAATTGTCATCAAACTCAATTCACAAGTAGTGCTTATCATGGAAATCATCTCAATTCATTAGAAGCACAGAATTTTCAAAATTTTTCAATTTTTATGGGTTTTTCAAGTCATTTTTCATGCAATGCAATAAGGAAACGTGTAACACATAATGAAGATGCAACGATAGTCTCGAATGAAAGCAAACATAGAGAGTAGAGTTATTACAAACTTTTAGTACATCCCACCCCATACTTAGGACGAACATTGTCCCTAATGTTCAAAAGAAAGAATAAAAGAAAGAAAAGAAACTCACAAGTGGTGGCGGGAATGTCTAAAACAACGATCATGCATCAATCACTGCGGCGCCGGTGGAGGTGGGAATGGAGAGAAACTCGGATCATAGTACCACCCAAACTGCTGGCGGTAGACGTCCCTCATCATGTGGTCAAGGTCGTCTAAGCGTCCGTCTCTAGCATCCGCCCGGATCTCTAGCGCTCCAACTCTCTCTGAAAGTCCGGTAGCCCAATCCGGCATCTGCTCGTACCATCCCGGGGCGTGACTGTACCATGATGGAGCATCGGATGGTGCTGGTGCTGGTGGCGGTGGTGGTGCTGCTGGCTGCGCCGTGGACCAAGGAGGGGTGTGTCATACCAAGTGGGAGGTGTAGTCATCCACGTGGGCCTCTCACTCACGCTAGCGCGGCGAGATGACGAGCCTGAAGCTCTAGCTGGACGTGGAGAGCGCCTAGGTACATCTTGGGCCGCCTCCGGCTGATCCGGAAACGTGCCAAACTCGTGCTCCGCTCCTCCACCACTCTCGTACTGACCTACCATGTCCTCCTCCTCCACAACCGGTGGTGGAACGTAGGGGGGAGCTACTAGCCTGTTCGCATGCATCGCAGCGAACGTCTCCTTCCAATTGTGGCGTCCCGCCACAATGGAATACTCCGGTAGCCACTCAATCCCTCTACCCGTCCGAGTCTCCCAAGGCATGCCCGCATAAGGCGGACCTCCATGTGTGGGGAAGATGAGTCCCCTAACCATAAAAGCATGTAGCCCTAAGGGAACCGCCGGTATACGGGTGCAAGCAGAAAAGTCAACGCCAAACGTCCTAGCAATGTGGGTCACTATCCCACCATATCCAATGTTCCCCTTCTTCTTGTTCTTAAGTTTACTCATCGTGGCCGCCAAAAGAGTGGCACAATCTGCACGGCGACCGTATAGCATACTATAGAGCAAGAATAGCTCATCCGTCTTGATCTTTTGGGGCGTCTCCGTCCTAGGAAAGAGACACTCCGAAAGAACGCGGTGTGCTATCTTCAAGGCTAGATGGTACATCAATCTAGCCTTGGTATCGGCGGGTTGCCAACGGTCCTCGTCGGCGTATATCATGGCTACTTCCTCCCAAAAATCCTTGGGGTAAACTCCGCTCGGAAATCGACCGTTATAGGTCTCATGGAACCCGAAAATGGTCCCAAACTCAACAATGCTCAACTGATAGTCTTGTTCCATGAGACGAAAGGAGACGGTCCTATCTACGTGGCTGTGCTCGAAGGACGTCACAACCTCCCGGGTAATCTCCTCATAGGCGTCTTCACGAATGTTCGTGAAGACAAGCAATCCGGCTCTATCCAAGAGCCATGTAAGATCATCAACAATGTTGAGAGGATGTAGATCCTCCAACAACAAATACCTAGGACCTATCACTGTCCTCTCCTTGATCCGGTCAAGCGCTACAAGGTGGTTCTCATGTATGGTTGGAATGCTAGGGTGAGGAGGTGAGGATGGAGGTGAAGGTGAGGATGGTAGTGAGGGAGATGAGGGTGGTGGTGCCCTAGAGGTGGAGGGATTGCCCTTTCTTTTCTTGTTTTGCTCTCCCTTCTTCTCTTTTATCCTTCCCGACATTCTCCTCACAAAATCCATTTTTCCCAAAATTACGGTATGTTCTTCGATTCCACGGCCGTGGTTTACCCAAAGACCGTGATTCATCTCAGAATTTTGTGAATCTCAGCAAATTCACAAACAATCACCACAACAAGCAGCCTTAATCTAATTCCTTCCAGTCTTTGTCAGTTCTTCCTAAAAATCTATAGCAAAAACGAACCAAATCCGCGAAATTGAAGAAGAAAGAATAAACCTCTTTTTCGGATTGAAAAATCCGAAATGCACGTTTGTTGATGGATTTCCGCTCGGTTTGTCGCTTGGATCTTGTTCGTGGTTGGATTTGCTGCAGTTTAGGATGAAGAATCGTTGAAAACGATTAGAAAACGAAGAATTGGAGAGGGTCGTGGGATTTTCGGCGTTTTAGGTCGTGGAAAGGGGTAGAATTGTGGGTAGTTTTGTGAAGAATGTAGCTTATATACTCGCAGGCAAAATTTTGAAAATCACGGTCTGTCGGGGTGTTCCACGGCCGTGGAAGTGTACGGACCCGTGGTTTTGGTGATTTTTCAAAGGCTTTTGAGAATTACGGCCATTGTAGCTATGACGACCGTAATTTAGACCGTGGAACCTTCTGTAAAGCTTCAAAGTCCAAATTTCGTCATTTTTCTTCGACATTATCTTCCCTTTCTCCTTTTCCATCGATCCTACAACCAAAAACACGAACATACCGGAAGAGATCGAGGCAAAATAAAGCGAAAAACGTCTATTCTAAGCTAAACTATGAATCAAAAACAAAAATAAAAATGCAATACCTTGGGTTGCCTCCCAAGAAGCGCTTTGTTTAAGGTCCGTAGCTAGACCATACTCGCACTTATTCGAGTGAGGTAGGTGCAAACTCCTCAGCTTGGAGTTCCGGTGTGTACTTCTTGAGTCGTTGACCGTTCACCTTGAAACTTCCGCTAGCTTCACCCCATACTTCAACTGCACCATGGGAGAAAATGCGTTTGATTATAAGACTAGCGCAAAGGTATTGCAATCTGGATTCTTTTGGCCTACTTTATTTAGAGATGTGCAATCCTTCGTTTCCTGCTGCGATGCTTGTCAAAGAACAGGTAATATCTCTAGGAGGAATGAGATGCCTCTCAATAACATCCAAGAGGTGGAGATTTTCGACGTTTGGGGAGTAGATTTTATGGGACCGTTTCCATCATCTTGTGGAAACCAATACATACTCTTGGTGGTGGATTATGTTTCTAGATGGGTGGAAGCAATTGCCTCTCCCACCAATGATGCCATGGTGGTGGTTAAGTTCTTCAACAAGACCATTTTTCCACGATTTGGAACACCAAGGACTATCATTAGTGATGGAGGTTCTCACTTCATTGCCCGGCGCTTTGAAGCTCTTCTAGCTAAGTATGGGGTTACTCACAAGATCGCCACCCCTTATCATCCACAAACAAGTGGACAAGTTGAGATCTCAAATCGGGAGATCAAAGGAATTCTAGAGAAGACGGTTTCAAGGACTAGGAAGGATTGGTCTTTGAAGCTTGATGACGCATTGTGGGCATACCGGACTGCGTACAAGACTCCCATAGGAACCACACCATACAACCTTGTGTATGGGAAGTCTTGTCACTTACCGGTAGAGTTGGAGCATAAGGCGTTTTGGGCCATCAAATGGTTAAATTTCAGCATGAAGGAAGCGGGAGAGAAGCGTCTCTTGGACCTTAATGAGCTGGAAGAACTCCGCTTGAACGCTTATGAAAACGCCAAGATCTATAAGGAGAGAGCAAAGCGTTGGCATGATAAGCATATCATTCCAAAGGACTTCAAAGAAGGAGATCAAGTTCTCCTCTTCAATTCAAGGCTTCGTCTCTTTCCAGGTAAGCTTAAATCTCGTTGGACCAGACCTTTTCTAATTAAGCGTATTTTTCCCCATGGTGCAGTAGAAGTATGGGGTGAAGCGGGCGGAAGCTTTAAGGTGAACGGTCAACGACTCAAGAAGTATACGCCGGAACTCCAAGCTGAAGAGTTCGCGCCTACCGCACTCGAATAAGTGCGAGATTGGTCTAGCTACGGACCTTAAACAAAGCGCTTCTTGGGAGGCAACCCAAGGTATTGCATTTACGTTTATATTTTCGATTCACAGTTTAGCTTAGTTTAGACGTTTTGTTTTGTTTTGCCTTCGATTCATTCCGGTATGTTCGTGTTTTTGGATGTAGGAACGGTGGGAAAGGAAAGAGGAAGAGTTATTTTGAAGAAAAGTATCGAAACTTGGACTTTGGAGCATTACAGAGAGTTCCACGGCCTAAACCACGGTCGTGACAGCTACAGTGACCGTAATTTCCAAAAGCCTTTGAAAAATCACCAAAACCACGGTTCCGTACATTTCCACGGCCGTGGAACCCCCCGATAAACCGTGGTTTTCGAAAATTTTGTCGGCCACTATATAAACCACGTTCTTCACAAAAACTCACCAAAAACCCAATTCCACGACCCTCTCTCACCGATTCCACGCCCTTCACCTCAATTCTCCGTTCGTTAATCGTTTTCAACGATTCTTCGTTCCAAATTGAAGCAAATTCGACCACCAACGAGATCCAAGCAACGAATCGAGCGGCAATTCACCAAGGAACGCAGAATTCGGATTCTAAAATCCGAAACTTAGGTTTTTTCCACTCTTCTCTATCTTCGTCAATTTGGGTTCGTTTTTACTAGAAATTTTAGGAGAACTGATTGAAATTGGAAGGAATTAGACTAGGGCTGCCTGATTGCTGAGTTTGAGTGCTGTTTGTGGATTTTTGAGAAAAGTCGAGACGAATCACGGTCTTTGTCAATTCCACGGCCGTGGAAAATCAAGAACATACTGTGGTTTTGAACAGTGATGGATTTTGTTAGGAGAGTTTCACGGAGGATTAAGGAGAAGAAGAATGAGCAGAACAAAAAGAGGAAGGGTAACCCCTCTTCCTCTTCATCCTCTAGAGCACCACCACCTTCCTCCCCTTCACCTCCATCATCACCTTCATCACCCGCACCTCCTAGCCCTAGAGTACCCACCATTCACGAGGATCATCTCGATGCACTCGAGAGGATCCATAAGAGGGCAGTTATCGGACATAGGTATCTATGGTTGGAGGATCTAGTTCCTCTAAACATATTAGATGACCTTACTTGGCTCTTGGATAGAGCCGGTCTTATCGTCTTCTCGGCTATCCAAGAGGACGCTTATGAGGAGATAACGAGAGGTTGTGACGTCGTTTGAGCACAGCCATGTGGATAGGACAGTTTCTTTCCGTCTTATGGAAAGAAACTATGATTTTACCATCCGTGAGTTTGGAGCCTTCTTTGGGTTCCAAGAGACCTTCAATGGTCGTTTTCCTAGTGGCGTTTACGCCAAAGACTTTTGGGAGGAGGTAGCTATGATTTACGCCAGCAAGGACCGCTGGCAACCTGTTGATACCAAGGCTAAGTTGATGTATCACTTAGCCTTGAAGATTGCTCACCGTGTTCTTTCGGAGTGTCTCTTCCCTAGGACGGAGACACCTCAAAAGATCAAGACAGATGAGCTCTTTCTGTTGTATTCTATGCTGTATGGGCGCCCTGCTGACTGCGCCACCCTCTTAGCTGCTACCATGAGCAAGCTTAAGAACAAGAGGGCGGGGAACATTGGATATGGTGGGATAGTTACCCACCTTGCTAGGATGTTAGGGGTTGATTTTTCTGCATGCACACGCATACCAGCTGTACCCTTAGGACTCCAAGCCTTCATGACTAAAGGCCTTATCTTCCCTACCCATAGAGGTCCGCCTTACGCAGCCATGCCTTGGGAGAGCAGGACGGGGAGGGGCTTTGAGTGGCTCCCGGAGTACTCCATTATGGTTGAACACCATAACTGGAAGGCTACGTTCGCAGCTATGCATGCGAACAGGATTGCAGCTCCTCTGTATGTCCCACCACCGCCTGTAGTTGAGGAGGAGGAGATGAGGGATCAGTATGAGGGAGGAGGAGGAGCAGAGCAGGAGTTTGGCACGTTTCCGGATCAGCCGGATGCGGCCCCTGATGTGCCTAGATGTTCTCCACGTCCAGCCAGAGCTTCAGGTTCGTCTTCTCGCCGCGCCAGCGTGAGTGAGAGACCCACTTGGATGGATACACCTCCTACATGGTACGGAGCTCCACCTCCATGGTCCTCACAGCAGCCATCAGCACCAGCACCAGCACCGTCCGACGCTTCAGGGTGGTACAGCCAGGCCCCGGGATGGTATGAGCAGATGCCGGATTGGGCTACTGGCCTTTCTAAGAGAGTAGGAGCATTGGAGATCCGAGCCGATGCTAGAGATGGACGCCTGGACGACCTCGATCATATGATGAGAGACGTCTACCGCCAGCAGTTTGGGTGGCACTACCCTAGCTTCTCTCCATTCCCGCCTCCACCAGCGCCGCAGTGATGATGATGATGACCGACAGCTTTAGCCGCTCCACCGCCACTTTGTGAGTTTCTTTTTCTTTTCTTTCTTTTTCTTTCTTTTATTTGAACATTAGGGACAATGTTTGTTCTAAGTATGGGGTGGGGTGTGACTAAAAGTTGTAATAACTCTTACTCACTTTGATTGCTTCTATCGAGACTATCTTGCATGTTCATTATATTGTTGCACGTTTCATTATTGCATTGCATGAAAAAGAGTTTAAAAAACCCATAAAAATTGAAAAATTTTGAAAAATTTTGTGCTTCTAAGGAATTGAGATGATTTCTATGATAATCACTACTTGTGAATTGAGTTTGATGACAATTGCATGCTTAAACGAATAGTGAATTGAAAAGAAATTGAATGAGTTGATTATACCTCTTTCGCAAGTTTCATAATGTGATGAATGTTACCTAAATCATGTTGAGGAATTGAAGTTGAAATCCCACTATAAGTTCTTATGCTTCTTGTTGAGATGATTAAGGCAATTCGATTCTTTCTTTCTTCTTTCTTTGATCATTTAGCCCCTCATTGAAATATTGACCTCCTTTACCTATCCGGGAATTTGGAGGAGTTGATTGATATTGGCATGTATGATGTGGGAGGGCCATGAAAGAAATACTTTGCATTCAAAGGAATAGAAAGAAATTATAGGTTTGGGGAAGTCAATCATGATGATGAGTAACTCGGCACCATTCACATAGCCGGGTGTTTGTGTCTTGCCAAAGTCGGATTGAGCGATATTCCTAGCGGATTATGATATGTGCGCTAAGGGTTTGAGGCATCTCATAAAAATTGAGAAACGCCAATCTCCTAGGCTTCGGTTTTTTGCACCTCTATCCATAACTCCAAAAGTAAAGTCGAAAAATGAAAAGAAGAGAGCGAAGCTCTAAGTTGAAGGTGTTGCGGAAACCGCAAGAGAAGAAGAAAAGAGTAGTTGTCCACTTTCCCGGATTCATGCACCACATTCCTTAAAGTTTCCTTTCCTTTCCACATTCTAGACCTTTTTCTTTGAAAGTCCTTAAGATCAAGAGAATGTTATATGACTTGGTGATCTAAATTGAAGTTTTTTATGATTGATTTTGATAATGTTTAAGGGTTATGATGTTTGCAAGGGAGTTTGATTGATTCATGATTCTTCTTTACTCTTTACTCTTTGATTAAGTGTATGAAAGTCTTATAAACGATTGAAGCAAGATTTGAGAATGATCTATTATTTAGAAGGCACATTCATCCAAAAAGAAGTATTACTTTGAGAAGGTACACATATTTCATCCTAACTCTTGTTGTAAAACTTTTGAAAGACCTTGCTTAGGGACAAGCAAGCGGCAAGTATGGGGTTATTTGTTAGCATGAAATATTGTGATATTTTAAGCACGTTTTCTAAGTGTATTTGATCCATATTGATAGTCATTGATTGAGCATTGATACATTTGTGAGCTAGTTTGTCTATAATGTCGATATAGAGATCTACACAAGCTTTATGTTGATTATAGGTAATTGAGAGCTATTTCCGAACGGAATTGAGCAAGGATGGAGTTGATTGAACTTGTCCATGGATTGAGGACATTTCTAGGAACTAAGGGAGTGCCAACTTGAGGAATGCACGAAGCTAAGGAAGAATCACGTTCTTGCCCTAAACCACGCTCTAAAATACGGCCGTACCACTTTCCACGTTCAAGTCCACGGCCGTGGAACCTTGGCTAGGGAAGCGTGGTTCATTCCAGTGACTTCTATGGCCGTGGAGAAGATGGTTCAAACCGTGTTGATTTCCACGCTCTAAATTACGGCCGTGGAACCCTTCCACGACCGTGATCTTGGCGATCTTTTTTGCCATACTTTAAGCCACGATCTCCTACGCAATTGGGCCGGGCCGATATTTTATCTTACACTATAAAAGGACGGACGAAGGGAGATTCCGTCACCTCTGCTTAGACCTCGCTTTACACTTGCGTTTGAAATTGCCCTAATTTCGCATTTGGCGGAGATTTTGTTGAGAGATTTTGGCGCATTGCTATTGTGATTTCCGGATTGACGGAAGATCGAAGATTCGGAAGATTGTTCGCAAGGAGACTCGCTTCTTGCTTAGGTTTGATTTAGAAGACGGATTGACATCCCGTTCTTCCCTCTTATCTAAGATTTGTGATTGTTTGTTTCGTTCCGAATCTAGTGACGATTATTGATCTTGATTGCGAATTTGAGATTGATTTGAAGTTTATTGAAGGTTTTCGGAATTTTTCATCTTTCAATCTTTTAATTCTTGAATTTGATATCAATATGACTATTGTTGGCTAAAAACCCCTAACAATTCTAAGGTGAAGGGTTGATAGTTGTGGCTTAGATGATGATAGATCGATCGTAAACAGATTGGACCCTGAGAGTTAGAGAGAATCGCCGACGAACCCTAATCCACGATCTGTTCTTGAGCTTCCACGGCCGTGGAACTCAAGAACTAGCCGTAATTTTGTGTTAAGTTACGAACTTGCTTTTACTTTAATCCAAAGTTAAAGATCTGCTTTAACTTAGTGTAGGCTTGCCTTTTCTAGGTGGTAGTGAAGCCTCAACAACCTCTACCTCGATTGTGAGTGTCACAACCTTAATCGATTTAGTTAGTCTTGATCCTTGGATTACAAGTTTGGGTATTTGACTTTAATTCTCATCTTTAGAACCTTTCTATATTGAAGCCTCAACAACCTTTATAGAGAGTATCTTGTAGATGAGTCATATAAGGTTTTTGGAACTTCACCGTACGATTATCTTACATTAGTATACCTTTGCATATCTTAACTCTGTCCTTATATCATTTGTATATCTTGAATCGATTGCCACAGCTGGATACTTGGATCTTTAGGATTGTTGTTTTCTCAATATTCGAAAAGCTTCTTACATTTACTTGCTTGATAATCTATAATTGGATTTAACCCCCCAAATCCTTGTGTTCGATACTCTGGAATTCTTGCTTAACTACGTCGATCCGTACACTGCGGGTTCGTTTGCTTGATTTCTAGTTTTATAAATTTAAGACTTATTTGCACGCACGCTAAGTGGCGAACACTAAGCAAGTTTAGCTCATACGCTAAACTTGAACGGAAAATATAACTTACATAAAATATAAGGTAAAACCCATTTTCAAAACCAAGATTAAAACCGCTTAAATACTTTCCAGGAAAAATTATACCATTATATACACATGGGTCATAATATAACAATTTTAAACTATAAGAATAAAATCCGTTATAAAACTTTGGTTGAAAGTCCGTAAAAACATTTTCTAGGCAACTCATGAAGTTCCACAAACTTGGGATATATTCCGTAGATAAAACCTGGGCCAAATATATAATTAATTCAAATCAGTAGGCACAATCTACAAATTCCAAAAGAGTGGGTCAAATCTGCAATAAACACAAATCATGGGTACATTCAGCAATTATACCAAAAGAGGGGGTCCCGATTGGAATTTGGCAAATAGGGTTTAGAACCCTTTACTGTCGGTTGAGAGAAGAACGCAATCAGGGCTCTCCGGAGGCTTGCTGGTGGCCAATGGCTTCTGCAGAGGCTGGCTCAGACAGCGCAGCACAAGACGGCTCCTCCGGCGCCGTTCTTTGCGGCAGAGCGTGGAGGTGGGTGGCTCTAGTCCGCCGGAGTCCAAGCAACAGGGGACGGCAAGACAGAGGAGAGAAAGCATCGAGTAACAAGACTCATTTCCCTTCTTTGTAACTACTTGTAAATAAGAGGACAAGCTATATAAAGATTTCCCTTCTTTGTAACAGACTTAATCATCGAGTAACAAGACTCATTTCGTGTTCTTCTATTCTCTCTCGGATGTTCAATCCAAATAATTTTTAGTGGTTGCGTTTGGTTAATTTCAAGTAGGTTTTGGTTGATGAAATGGTACGCTTATATGTTCGATTGATTTCAAATTAGTGTATGAATTATGTTTTATTTGCTAAATCCAATGTATTTGTGTCTTCCTTAGGTCACCTTTGATACTTACTAATTCTTTCATCAGAGAAAGCATTTAAAGATGATGGCAGTCTCAAGGAGCCAAATCAGTTAATAAAGTTGGTCATGGTGTGTTTTGGAATGAGATTTATATTTCTGCAAGAGGAAATTACCGGAAACCACCCGTTAAATAGGTCATATTGTAAATAATCACCCGCTCTATCACTATTTACCAAAAATCACCCGTTAATCATACTCCGTTACCAAAAAACCACCAAGGATCAGTATTCCGTCAAATATCCGTCTCGTGGCCCCATTTTATAATAAAATAATATTTTTCTTTCTTTTTCTGTTTTTCTATTTTAAGGTTGTATTTATTTATTTTTTCTTTCATTAAAAATCTTTATAAAATCAAATAATAAATACATTACTTACCAATTAATGTTTATATCTCCAAATTCAAAACTAGGATATTGTAGATCCAAAATTCTCACAAAAATCGAACCAAAATCCGCACAGGAAGCCTACTGGAGTCTCAGGGAAGGTAAGTGGTCGGTATTGGCGGTGGTGGTGGCGGAAGGAAGATCCGGCGGCAGCGGTTACCACCACGACGAGCGGCGAGACTCTGGCGGCACTCCTTCTCTGGCACCGGAACAAGTCGTCGCACGCTCCTGGTGACTATACGAGCCCTGTTCAGTGGTGGTTAGTTGCCGAAACGCTCCTCCTGTTCTTCCGATGGGGGCTGCCGCAGGGAACATGTTGAGGGAAGGTATTAATGTGGAGAGAGAAACGGATCAGGAGAGGGAGAAGAAAAAAATGGGGAATGGTAAGATTAGGGTTAGAATTAGGGTTTAAGGCAGTTATTAATGTTAATTGGTAAGTATGATATTTATTATTTGATTTTCTAAATATTATTAATGAAAGAAAAAAAAAAAGAAACAATATAACTTTAAAATAGAAAACAGAAAAAAGAAGAAAATATTTGACGGGATATTCACAGTTGGTGGTTTTTTGGTAACGGAGTATGTTTAACGGGTGGTTTCCGGTAAATAGTGATAGAGCGGGTGGTTATTTGCAATATGACCTATTTAACGGGTGGTTTCCGATAATTTCCTATTTTTCTTTTCTATCAGTTACACATTAGGCTATCATTTGCAAAGATAAATAAAATGAACTCTATGATGCGTGCTTCAACTTAATATCGTGATGCATATTTTTATAACTGCAATAGGTGAAGGTTCTGTACTGTGACGGATATTCATTATTCACGGAAATGTAGAAGTTTTCAATAATGTAAACAAATTATAACTCATTTTGCAAAAATATATTGAGTTTGATGACTTTGGTTCACAATCTATACTAAGTCTTTTCCTTTTTGTGGTTGGGAAAGTAGCTAAGCTTCATTTCAGAGGAGCAAGAATTTGGCTTGCCGTCATTGAAGATCTACTTGCAAAAGGGCTAAATTCTGCTAAAAATGTATGAGTTGTTAGTTTTTACTTACCAAAATTCACTATCTTATATGTTGTTTTGTACCGCGTTTCTTTGTGGTGATTATTACTGAAGAGTTACCCCATTAGGCTATGCTTTCTAGATGTGCAGATGGTGGACTGAGTTTCATTTTGCATTGTGATAGCTTTTGAGCTCTCTTACCAATCAGTACTTGTAACACCCCGAATCCGGGGGACTCGGGATGTCACATTGGGCTAGGATCTCACAGTGGATCCTGGCCCTAGCCTGACAACAAGTTTACTGGATCTTACAACATGGCACTGACAAATATAAAACAAATACATAAAACTGTATAAACTGTACAACCAAAGGGTATACAAGATCATAGCCGAGTATAAAACAACATCATCACACAAGATGTATACAAAACATCATCCTCACGCAGGAGGGATACATAAACATCCCAAAAATCATAATCACCTAATGTACGAGAGTCCTCGGCCTGTCACCTGCTAGATCACTCAGCAGCTCTCCTATCCTGCAAAGCATCTACAACATGGTATTAAACCATTAGTTAACCATACGTATATAAGGTAATGCACAAGCACGAACACAAACACAGGTCATGAAAGATAAACCATTAGTTAACCATCCTTAAAGATAAGAAAACTATGTGACATGAGGACCGTATCATCCTCGCTCTCTATGCTTATGACATCGTGTACCCTATGGGAGTGGATTGCGCCATTCCTCTATACCAGATGTCATAAGCACAGAGAGCCTCCCAACTCCTTACAGGATGAAAGGGAAAGGTTATCACTGCCACACACTGGGGCTATCAATAAAACATAGGTCGGTAATAATCGACATCATATATTGTCATATTAAGCATACAATACACACACCACTAGTGCAAACACCCAATATAAGGATGGTAGCTAAGTAAGTCCTACGGACTTACCTCAACCTCGTACAATCACAACCACGATCAACCTCCAACCTTAAGGGGGACACTGCCTAAAAACAAGGCATAGAGATATATCATTCTCCTATCAATCAAAGGGGTCACACCTAGACCCAAGGGATCCATAGGATCATCCTCAACCTAAGCCTCACAACCTACTAATCTTCAAAGCCGTATAAGGCATAACAAGATCATAACATCATCATCACACTTTCATCTAAACCTAGCATGCTACTACACACACACTAGGAAAGGAAGGGGCAATGTCATTCTAAGGCAAGCCTGGAATCAAGACACACCTGCAAACCAAGAGCAAAGCAAGGCTAGTGCAGGGAGGCGCAGAGGCGGCCCTGAGGTGGCGTTAGGGCGGCGACTGGCCGGCGTTGGGGCGGTCCCAATGTGGCGCAGGGGTGGCTTGTGTGTAGAATGCAACTTCCGGCTTCTTTTTGCTTCTTTACTCGATCCTCTTCACACCTTCTTGTGCCATCAGCCCCATACATACATATACATACATATATACATCAAACAAAGCCTATGAAGGCTGCCACAAAATCAAACTTGTGGAATCTAAGCTAGGAAGGAAGAAAAAAAGAAAGAAAGGAGAGGAAGATGAAGATCTTACCAAGCTGTAACCTAACAGAGGAAGATCACACTCCACAAGCTCAAGGTTAGCTCAACACAAGCACAACAACGTCCTCAAACATCAATCTCATCCAAAGCCACACAAAACATTCTTCAAAACTCTCACAAGATCAAAGAAAACAAGATGAAGATTCAAAGGGGAAGAAGGAAAGAAGAAGAAGAAGAACGTGAGGGAGAAGAGAGAGTTGTAAGAAAGGTGAAACCCTCATCAGGAGGTAAGAAGGAAGCTTATAAAGGAAGGAAGAGGTAAAGCACGGGTTAAGAGTCAACAAAGTCGGCTGCAGCACACCATAAATTGCAAGGGCGGATCATGGTGGCCGCATGGCGGATCACTCAGCCGCAGGGGCGGCCTCTACAAACCGCAGGGGTGGTTTAGGCCAATCTTGCACACTCAGTACTCTCTCTCAGCACCTCCAGACTAAGGCTCTTACATCTCACCCCCCTAAAAACAAGTTTCATCCCGAAACTTGCAAATTCCCAAATCCTCACGGACCCATATGCCGAGGTATAACTCTCTTTATCGGAGGCATTACATCTCCGTTCAACAGGTCACAACCTATAACAATCTATAACTTCAAACATAAACATGGAGGAATCATCAACTCCAGAAATAAGGGTTGTAACGCTACCCAAAGGCGTAGAGGAATCACATCTCTTGCCATATCCACATCACTAGGCATAGAGGAAGCACATCTCTAGCCAGATCATACATACATACATACAAAGCATGGAGGAAAAACATCTCCAGTAAGACTATGTCCATCAAAGATAGCATGGAGGAAAGAACTATCTCCAACTAAATCCTAACCACACTCAGATAGCATGGAGGAAAGAACCATCTCCAGCTATAATCATAAATCGCACTAACACATCAAGATCTAATCAGATCATATATCACATCATAGCTAGTACGAAAATAAACATATTAAGGCATATAAGCACATAATCATATACTCACCAAGATAGCACTGAGATCTACTCGGTGATCCTACAGGTGCATCTATCTCAGCATAAAACTCTAGATAGTTCCTCTGGATACTATCCTCATTATCCCATGTAGCCTCCTCAGGTCCTCGTCTCGACCACTGTATCCTTAACATGGGGATGTCCTTCGAACGTAGGTGTCTCATACCTCGCTCTAGGATTGTAATCGGGTGCTCAGCAAAAGTGTGGTCCGGCTCAACTACCAAATCATCATAACTCACAACGTGTCTCGGATATGGTATATACTCCCTCAGCTGAGACACGTGGAACACAGGGTGAACACCCTCTAATCTCGGAGGCAAAGCTAATATGTAGGCTTCCCTCCCAACTCTATCCAGTATCTCAAAAGGACCGACATATCGGGGGCTCAACTTCCCCTTTATGCCAAAGCGTTTGACGTCTCGCGTTGGAGATACTCTCAGCCATAAATGAGCTCCAACTCCGAACTCTAGAGGTTGACGCCTCCTGTCTGCATATGACTTCTAGCGACTTTGTGCAGCCAACATCCTCTCTCTAATCAGCACTACTCGAGCCATATCATCCTGAATCTGCTCTGGCGCTATCCCACTGATACTGCTAGGCTCATCCCAACATAAAGGTGTACGACATCTACGCCCATACAGGGCCTCATATGGAGCCATCCCAATCGATGCATGCCAGTTCTTGTTGTATGAGAACTCAACCAATGGGAGGTAATCTGACCATCCCTGTCCCCAATCCAGCACACAAGCTCGCAGCATATCCTCAAGGGTCTGGATGGTCCTCTCTGACTGACCATTGGTCAAGGGGTGAAACGCGGTCGTGAATTGTAGACTCGTTCCTAAAGCAGTCTGAATCTGCTGCCAAAACCTCGAGGTAAATCGTTCATATCGATCAGAGACGATCGTCCTCGGTATACCATGGAGTTACACTATTTGCCTAGTGTACTCCTCAGCTAATCTGCTCACTAGCCACGTCTCTCTAATAGGAATAAAACGTGTCGTCTTTGTCAGTCTATCAACAACAACCTAGATAGCATCAAAACTCCTACTAGCCTCAATCCGGTCACAAAATCCATGGAGATGTCCTCCCACTTCCATTGCGGCACTGGCAGTGGATAGAGCTCACCTCCAGGTCTGTAATGTTGTATCTTGACCTGCTGACAGGTCGCGGACTGTGCCACAAATCTGGCTTCAGCCCTCCCCACCAATAAGAGTGTCTCACATCATGGTACCCTCTTACTCGTACCTGGATGTACTGAGTAAGGTGTACAGTGAGCCTCCTGTAAAATCCTCTATCTCAACTCTACATCAACAGGTACACAGACGCGGTCATGGCGTCTCATCACTTCATTTGCCCCAATGGAGAACTGTGGTGCCTCACCACGAGACATCCTCTCTCTTATCCTCATCAGGGTTAGGCAGGTCCCCTACTTCTGTTGAAATCATAAATATAATCTAACATCTTCTTCTTCTTAAACTTATAGGTCATGAATAATATCCGCTAGTGATTTACTAATTTGAATCATCAAACTTGTCTTGAATTAGATTACTTGTGCAGACTTCTTGTAACGTCACCTTTATTTTGTAATATCCGAAAACTTTATTTCCGAGAGACGCCTAGAATAGGAAGTTTTTGGGGGGTTTCTATTTTTTAATAGGTAACCCGTAGTTTGAAATTGCGGGTTTTTGGGCCCATCAAATTGCATCGGCCAACTAAGTGACTAATTGCGGATTACCATTTTATAAAAAAAAAAAATAGAACCACCAGTTTCAAACTGAGGGTTTCTAATTGTAAAAAAAATAAAAACCACAGTTTAAATTGCGGGTTATTGAGGTTAATTCGCAGTTATAAATTACGGGTCTACTTCAACCTTTAAACCCTTCCTCTTCTCATAATATGTTTTACTCCTAATCTAATTTCAAAAAAAAATTTTATTTTTTATTATTTCAGAAAAAAAAAAATCCAAATTTTGGTTTGCCAAACTTTTCTTACTTTTCACTTAACCATTGTGTATGTTTTGTACCTAATTATAACACACTAGATTAGTAGATTGGTCCCCGTCCCTCCTTACACACTCTTTTTTTATATATACATAGGTAAACAATTAGACGGGTCAATTTTTAGAAACCAATCGGCCTAAAGCATCCTTAAGGATGAGGTCATGATGAACATCTTCGGGAATCGCATTAACGACCAACTTAACCAAGTGTCCGTGCATTGCAATCCTGTCCGCAACCATGTTGACCTCCCTGTAGATATGATGTATCCTGGAGTATGAGAAAGCTGAGATAAGATAGGAAATATCATTGATAATCATGTCAAGCTCCCACGGAGGCATCCAAATTTGTTTAATCGAATTAATTAGAACAAAATTATCTCCTTCAATTTCGATAGATGGAAAACCACACTCTTTTGCCTTTTGGAGGCCCATTCGTAGAACAATTGCTTCTGCTTCAAAAACAGAATCCGCGTTACATGCACCGCTTCCTATAGAAATAGGAACGGCACAATGGTCTTTGGTGATAAATCCAAATGAGAAGTGATTTGTACCATTTTGAGATGCATCAAAATTAAGTTTTTTGTTTCCTTCTTCCGGTCTTTCCCACTTTAAATTTTTCTTTTTTCTTCTCGACTTTTTACTCAACGTATTATTATTTTTGTGACTCTTATTAGCTTGGTCCCACACGTCTATTTGATTCATAGCTTGCATTTTAAAACTTTGTGGGATTTTAGTTTTGTGGAAAATGAATTGGTTCCTAGCCATCCACATGTTCCACCAAATGACGACTAGAAGATTAAACTCGGACGTTGACATTTTCTCTTTGAGGTAAAAAAAGGGCCTCTGTAATGCCCTTACTGTCAATGTTAAAAAATTTTAAATGGTTGTAATGTTAAAGACATCAACAACCATTTCCAATGAAGGACACTGAAAAAAGAGGTGTCTCACGCTTTTTGTATGATGGTTACAGAATTCACAATTCATAACAATAGGGATTCTTTGTCTATCAAGGTTCTGTTTTGTTGGGAGGTCATCTAAGGCTAGTTTCCATAAAAAGATTTTAATCTTCGGCATGACATCCATTTTCCATATCCAAGTTTTATCTGTTGTGTCCCATTTTCTGTTTTTGAATTAACTTTATAGCTAATTTAGTAGAATATCATCCTTCATCGTTTCCAAACCAATATAATACATCCTTGATATCATTAATGGGAAGGTTAAATTTTTTTTATTCTATCAATAATATCATTAGGCAAGATCGTGTTTAGTTGGTTTGAAATTTGATGATTCCATGTATTATTAGTAATAAACTTGGAAACAAATTCCATCGGATTATCCAGATTTGTAACCTTTGCCAGATCTATGAGTGGTTTTTTAATAAGCCATTTATCCTTCCAGAATCTTATCGGGTTTCCATCTCCCACTCTCCATCTGAGTCCTTTATCTAGATCTTTTCTAAGTTTTATTAGATTCTTCCATTGCCATGAACATTCGACCCACATTGGTAATTCCAAAGGCAATTTCCTTTAAGGTATTTTTCATTGATAATTTTGACCCAAATATTTTTTGGTTCTGCCATGATTTTCCACAAAAGTTTCATTTGTAATGATTTATTCATGTCTTCTGATTTTCTAATACTTGTGTCACCTAATGATCTTGGTTTACAAATTTTGTCCCAACTAATCAGTGGGTGGAAATTGGGTCCTTTATTCCAAAAGAAAAGTCTATTAACTTTGTCTAGTTCATTATGAACACTTGTAGGTAACATAAAGACTTGCATTAAGTAACTTGGTTTGGCATTAAGATTGGCTTTAATTAATGTTACTCTTCCTTCTTGAGATAAGGTCGATGCTTTCCACCTGTATAATTATTGTTTGGTCTTCATAATTACGGAGTTAAAAACATCTTTATTAACCCGTCCATTAATAATAGGACAACCAAGGTATTGTTCGAGACTAGTAGTGCCATTGATTCCAAGGTGTGCCTAGATGCGTCTTTTGGTACCTTGATCGGTGTCAGTGGTTTGGAAAGCCGATTTATTAAAGTTAATAATTTGTCCTGAAATGTCACAATAATCATGTAGGACTGAAAGAATTTTATTTCTAGCTTGCGTAGTTGTTTTAGTGAAAATTATGATGTCATCAGTAAATGTCAGGAAGGGTATTCTAGTCCCATTTTTGGTGATTGGAAAACCGATCGATTTAGGGTTTTCATCAGATACTTTCTGAATATTTCTAGAAAGGACCTCCGCACACAAATCAAATAACAGAGGAGAGAGGGGGTCGCCTTGACGGAGACCACGTTGTGGACAAAAAATGTTAGTGGGGGAGTCATTGATCAAAATGGAAAATGAGACCGTAGAAATACACTCTTGAATCCAATTTCTAAATTTCTCCTCAAATCCGAATTTTTGTAATACTGCTTTTAAGAATTCCCATTAAACTTTATCATAAGCTTTTTTCATATCTAATTTAATAGCCATGTACCCATCTTTTCCTTTTTTTGCTTTAAAACCATGAAAAATTCATGTGCTATAAGCACATTATCATGAATTGCTCTATTTTTATCGAAGGCGCTTTGTAATGGATGGATCAACTTTGGAAGGACTATTCTTAGTCTGTTTGTTAGGATTTTAGCGATAATTTTGTACACATTTGATAATAGACTTATAGATGACGTTGTAGTTGGGTTATCATTTTTCGGAAGCAAAGCGATGAAAGTATGATTTAATTGCCTAAGAATTTTTCCGGTTCTATAAAAACTATTGACTGCCATCGTGACCGTTGGGCCAACAATGTGCCAATATTTCTGATAAAAACCTGCATTCATCCCATCGGGTCCCGGAGATTTGTCGCTACCTATCAAAAATAAGGCTTCTTTGATTTCACTTGTGGTGAACGGTAATGCCAAATTGATGTTATCTCTTTCAGTTATTTCTGATTTGATTACTTGTAATTGACTTTGAATTTTACTCATGTCAATTATTGATGTTTTGAAACGAAGCTTGTAATCATTAGTAAATTCTTTATTGATATCGACCTCTTTAGCTAACACCAAACCATTAGTCTTTGTAATTGTTGTTATAATATTTTTTATTTCTTCGGCTTGTTGCTTTCCTATGGTGGAATTTAGTGTTCTTATCTCCTATTTGTAGATTTGTCGTTTTAGCTCGCTGCATCCAAAACTTATTTAGGTACTCCACTAAACAGTCTCGTTTCCTATTCAATCTGTTGATTTTATTGTTCAGGACTTGGTCAAACTTTGCAAAATTCTTTTTTTGGAGACTCTCTAATTCAACATGGATGAGTTGGCTAAGTATGCAATTTATGTATCAAGGTGTATAAACTAGGCCCTTTTGTTTATATGATGACAAACTAGGCTCCTCCATATTTTCATAAAAAGATTTATTAAAAACAGAAATAAAGATACTCAAGAAATCATAATTTTTCTCTCTCCTGTTTATCTTTATTTATTTACCTAATTAGGCAGTTTCTGATTTTTGAATCAATTAACCAACCGAAATAAAGGCAACTGTATGAAATAAAAAAGGAAAATATTAGAGGAACAATTCTGCAAATCTTCATTGATGGCTCATTTCCATCAATCTTCATCTCGTCTCCTCTGTCGCCATTGTTACAGTTTGAAGCTTTGAAGAACCGAAAATCATCTTCACCATTTACTACATAAATGTAACAGATATGTCAAAAATCATAAAAACATATATACTCATCACGTAAGTACATAAAATGTCGTTGAGCATACATATTGTAACAATTATGTCGAAAGTCATAGAAAAATATGTATTCATCACGATTCCACAATCGAAACTTAACAAATTAATATATTGATATGTGTACACATTTCATGTCCCAACTACGTCGGATGATTCTCCTACATATATTTCCTAAAAAAAGTTACTAACCAACATATGTTCATCACGTATGTACATAAGACTGAACATATGTACATAATTACAGGAAATTATGTACTCATCATAGAACTCAATATCGTACGGATGACTAAATTACAACTCGTATGGATGCCTAACTAGATATTTTCAGCATATGTACATATTCATGAAAATACTAACATAAACATGTTTGCATAAGAATTACAATCATTCATGTATTCAAATCTAGCAAATATTCGTCTAAAAAACATGAACATATCTCGAACACAAATAGAAAACCTCGATATCTAGATTATGTCGAATAACGAGCACGCTACACTGTTGTTGAGTTATGTAGATCAAATATTCATTGACAACCCTCGATATATGCGTCTAAACTGGAACTCCGAGGTCGTTCTTCACGCAACAATGGAGAAAAGAAAAAAATATGACTGGAGATTGTTAAATAACGACAAATAATGAGGGAGAGATTTTAGGAATCGTAATTATCCATTTCCTAATTTAAATATCTAATATGGAAAATTAGTAAATTGAGATATGAGAGAATGTTGACTTGTATGGTAATTCCTTTTATTAAATCTCTAGTTTATCTTTATTTTTTAATTTAGGGGTCTAGTTAGTCTACACTAAACAAAAAGGGCCCTATTTCACCAATCTTCTCATTTGGCATCCACATTTTGCAATTGTCTATGTATGTTACCGAATTTTTCCCGACTCCACTGTTTCTGTTTTTGTTTTAATATATTTGTCTTTTTTGTGAGATTCAACATATGAGTCCCTGGGAATTGGGTTCTCCAAACTTGTTTAACGATATTATCGCAATCTGATATTTGCATCCACATCGATTCAAATCTAAACGGTTTATTTTTTACGATGACTTGTGCGTTTTGAAAGTAAAAGGAAATCATACAATGATCAAAGTTTGTAAAAGTGTGGTTTCTAGTATGAATCCGTGGATATTTCTGAACAATTTATATCGAGGACATAATCTTATCTAGTTTTTCGTAGGTATTGTCATCACCTTCTTTCCTTCTTTTCCAAGTATAGTTATTTCCTTTCGTTGGAATAACCTGGAGGTTATGTTGGTTAGAAAATTGAGTTAATTTATCAAATTTATTGTTAGCAGGGCAAGCTCCTCCCTTTTTATCAGAAGGTACCAGTAACTCATTGTAGTCTCCAATAATTAACATTGGAAAGTTAATATTGTTCAGTTCATCGTTGAGTTGTGACCAGAACATATTTTTCATTTGTTCATTAGGGGGTGCATAAATAAATACTAGCATGGATTCAAAATTACTGTTTTGGTTTGTGTGTTTAACGAGTAAATATTTGTCTGAAGATTTACAAATTTCAATTTTTTCGCCCTTAATTTGATAATCTTTCCATAGAAGGCACAATCCTCCCGCAAATCCCATTGCCGGAATGAAAAAAATTCTATCAAAGCCCGCGTTCTTCCAAACTCTTTCTTCAGGTTCTTCCTTAGTTTTTGTTTCAGCGAACATGATCATTTGGATGTTTTCGTTTTTACAAATAATATTCATATTAGTCCAAAAATTCTTTTTCTTCATGCCTCTACAATTTCAGAAAGCAATCTTCATTAGCTAGTAATTTTTGTAGATGGGTAGTTACGCCCCATTGTTCCAACCATGTTCTTAATTATAAATTTCCTGAACATTGATGTGTTTATTATTACGGGAGACATCATCCTTGGAAATGGCTCAGGAGTGAAAATTGTCTTCATGATTCCTCTCAAATTTCTCAATCTAATACACTCTAGTGAACACCCATAAACAGCAAAACATTTATTTGAATTACACTCTAAAGTCCTATTCTTTTATTTCTTCCTGTAGCAAACCCATTTCAAATTACACATCAAGCACCCATTATGGCGCTTAAATCGAATCACCTGCAATCTATTCTTTGGCAGATTAGGGATTCAATACCACTGAGATTAACAATCTTAAAAGTTATTCTAAGTAACTGATTTGAAAATAGCACTCCAAAGACACCCTTCATTACGGATTTGGAATCCTTAACATGCCAATACAACGTTGTTCTTTCACTATGATCATTATTCAATAGTCGGAGATCCCTTTTTGTTCTAATCCCACAACTAGAAAAGGCCCACATTATTTGGATAAGAAAGACATTACTTTGATAAAAAAAAAATGTTGCCAAACGAGGGATAAAAGGAGTCTATACTTCGTAATCTTCCAACTTGTTATTTGTAACTTAGTCAAAATGAGCACCAAAATGGGCCCATTCAAGGCGGATTTCGCATCCTTAAAAAACCAAACACAGATTGTTCTTACATTACAAATTTTATTCATCGTCAAGGAGTCCAGGTTTGTTCTACTATTGAGCATGAAGTCCACTTTCTTTTGTTGTTGTTCTGGAGCGATGTTTGTAAGAATCAGATATCCTTTGTTGCTCATCGGTTTGGCCTTGATCCCTAAACTTGCACCAGCAAACCACATGCCAAAACCAACAGGCAAGATTGCAAGGTGATGCCTTATTAAATACTGGTAGTCTAAAATCAAAATTGACACTTAAACATTGCTCATTGATATTTATAATTAACTGATAAACACTGGAATGAAAGCCAAAAACACACGGGTGAAGAGATCCCCGAAAATGGAGCTCCTCATTTGTCCACATAATGCACCGATGGTCCATTAGTCTAAATTGAACCGACAGGTTAACTGAAGTTTCAATGGTCATGTTGAAACTCAAATAAACAACACAATTCACACTATTAAAGGTGTCCAACCAAACCAATAATTCAGCGTAAGAGAAATAGAATTGCTCTTCACATTGTGGAAAGTAAGTTAGGGTAACCAAGCTTCCACCAATTATAAATGTTGCATTAATAGTAATTTTGTGTTTTTTGGGATCATCTATTTCTTCTGTAACATGCAAAACTAAACACATGTAAACCAGCAGAGGAGTTAATGAAAAATAGTAAAAATAAAAATTTGTGCAACTTGAAGCACATACTACACATATTTATTTGTTCTAAGATTTGATCATTGTAGCCGTAACAAAAGTAGCCAAACAAAGCACTCAGAAGTGCTACCATCATAAATTTAAGATTTGATTCTGATAGAATATAATTGTAATTAGAATATAATTATGGGCTCCCTTTGTAATTATTGTAAATACGATCATTATTAATATGAGTCATCTGACGATGGAAACCCTAAGGGGAATTTATCATATTCTCACATGGTATCAGACTCTTCGTTCCTCTAAATTTTCTTCCGCCTCTTCCAAACCCTACGGTTGTGTCATCTTCACGCCGGATCTTCCCCTTCCTCAATTCTTCGATGGCTGCCGAACGAAAACCTTCTTTCCATTCCGCCCTCGGAATATCCAATATCAAAAACAACATTGCCCTTGTCCTTGACCATGACACTCCATATGCTTCTTGGGTTACCTTATTTCACGTTACTGCGAAAGCACACAACGTGCTCGATCACATCGATGAGAAAGTTCCCAAACCGACGGATATTGATGATTCGTTATGGAGTCAAGTTGACGCTGCGGTACTTCAATGGATCTACAGTACGGTCTCACGGGAAATTCTCTTGCAAATTCTGGACTCAGATGATACGGCTCTTCAAGCTTGGAATCGAGTCAGGGACATCTTTCAGGACAACAAGAACACCCGTGCCGTCTATCTCGAACACGAGTTCTCCAACTGTAAGTTATCCGGTTTTTCGTCAATCAATGCTTACTGTTTACAACTCAAGTCTTTAGCGGATCAACTCAAAGGCGTTGGTTCACCGGTCCCTGAGACTCGACTTGTTCTCCAACTAATTTCGGGTTTACCCGCTGAATACAACGCTGCGGCAAGCTTCATTCAACAATCTGATCCCCTTCCGTCTTTCACCAAAACCCGATCCCAGTTGCAGCTTGAGGAAACGCGTATGGCATCGCAAAACGGAACTGGCCAAACTCAATCAGCCCTTGCTGCAGCCCACCGGAATCAGTCCGCCCCTCCAACAGCACCGACGTCCGGCGGCGCTCCTCCTGCCGACTCGGACCAGCCTCAGCAGCGCCGACCTCGGGGAAAGAAAGGGAAACAGCGGACGTCCGGCGGCGGTGGCGGAAACCCTGGCCAGCAGTAGCAGCGCTACATCTGGCGTCCTAATGCCGGATGGGTGCCCATCTCTCAGCACTCGGCCCATTCTTCTACTGGCCCACCTGCTTCAGTTTGGCTCCCAACAGGCCCACCTGCGAATAGGCCCATTTGCCCCTATCCTCAGCAACCATTTCAGCCTAGTCTATTGGGCCCAATTCCTCAACAGGCCCATCTGCATGCTGAATTTCAGCCCACTGCGCTGGATAATGCTTTTGCTACTATGTCCTTAAATCCGACGGACAATAATTGGTACATGGACACGGGCGCCACTTCCCACATGACTCATACTCCAGGTATACTCTCGTCTATTTCGCATAATGGTCCATCAAATTCGATAATTGTTGGAAATGGCATGTGTATTCCATCTACAGGTATTGGAGAAACCAGCTTTCACACCTCAAACCAACCATTACGCCTATCCAATGTTCTTGTTGCCCCCAAAATTGTTAAAAATCTTGTTTCCGTTCGACGTTTCACTTCTGATAACCTGGCTAGTGTCGAGTTTGACCCTTTTGGTTTTTCTGTGAAGGATCTTCAAACGGGGGCGGTCCGAATGAGATGCAATAGCTCCGGGGAACTTTATCCGGTCACCGAGTCTTCCCAAGTCCACGCTCTTTCCTTAGAGTCGCCTAGTCTTTGGCATGCTCGTCTAGGCCATCCCGGTGCTCCTGTTCTAGATTTACTTCGAAATTCTTCTCTTTTTCGATGTAAGAAGGAGTTATCCTCCTCTCTTTGTCATGCTTGTCAGTTAGGAAAACATCATAAATTACCTTTTGAACGGTCTATTACCACAACATTTGCACCTTTTGACATCATTCATAGCGATCTCTGGACTTCTCCAGTTGAGAGCAAAGAAGGATTCAAATATTATCTTTTATTTCTTGATGATTTTTCACATTTTTTATGGGTTTTCCCCATCAAATTTAAATCTCAAGTATTCGATCTTTTTGTGCAATTTCACCAATTTGTCAAGACTCAGTTCAATAAATCCATTAAAACTTTTCAATGTGACATGGGTAAAGAGTTCGATAATTCAAACTTTTATCGCTTTTTCACCTCTCATGGAATCGCTTTCCGCTTTTCTTGTCCCTACACTTCACCCCAAAACGGTAAAGCCGAACGCATCATCCGTACCATCACAAATATGATACGTTCGCTCCTTTTCCACGCTTCTCTTCCCGTCTTCTTTTGGCCTCATGCATTAGAAATGACATGCTACCTCCTTAACATCTTACCCTCCACCACAATCAAAAATCGATCACCCACTCAAGTGTTGTTCTCTATAACACCCGCCTACAATCATCTCCGAGTCTTCGGCTGCCTTTGTTATCCAAATCAAAGTGCCACAAATTCACACAAACTTCAACCCCGTTCCATACCCTGTGTCTTTTTGGGATATTCGACTAAACACCGCGGGTACAAATGCTTAGATTTAGCAACACACAAAATTATTCTTTCCCGCCACGTCACCTTTGACGAGTCAAATTTCCCGTTTGCCACCTCATCACCCCCCTCCCCGCCTTTTCCGAGTGATCCGGATATTTCCCCGTACCATGCTGAAATGCAATCTCAGGATTCCGCCCCCCGTCGATCTGAATCGGCTCAGCAAACCGATTACCCTCCTGCGCTTGCTGGCGTACCAGGCCCACTACCCACCGGCCCAGTCCGCCCTCCTCAGCCCAGCTTTTTCCTGCGCTCCCCAACTCCTCCTTTGGCCCAGCGTACTCCTGCCCTCCCTCTTTCCTTTGGCCCAGTCCCTGCCGGCCCAGTCCCTTCCAGCCCATCAGCCCAGACTGGCCCAGCATGTATCAGCCCCCCCAATGATACTTCAACTGGCCCGCCTTTCCCAATCCCACATCAATCGGCTATTTCCCCCAACCACGTTACCTCCTCCTCAAATAATGAACAGCTCCCACCATTAATTCCTCAAACCCGTCCTCACACCCGTAGCCAATCCGGAATCACCAAACCAAAACCGATCTTTGATCTTTCCGTATCCACCACAAAAATTTCCCCATACCCAAATCCCACAATGTAGCCCTCCAAGACCCGCAGTGGAACACTGCCATGGTCGACGAATATCGAGCCCTTATGCGGAATAAGACTTGGGTTCTGGTTCCTCGCCCTGTTCAGGCTAACATTGTGCGATGTATGTGGATTTTTCGTCATAAGTACAGGTCAGACGGTTCCCTTGAACGTTATAAAGCTCGGTTAGTTGCAAATGGATGTTCCCAACAAGTTGGTATTGACTGTGAAGAAACCTTCAGTCCAGTTGTGAAACCAGCCACTATCAGGACTGTTCTTAGCATTGCAGTATCCCGTTCTTGGACCATCCATCAACTTGACGTTCAAAATGCCTTTCTACACGGGCATTTGAATGAGACGGTCTACATGTTTCAACCTCCAGGTTTTCGAGACCCCTCTAAACCTAATCATGTATGCCTATTGCAGAAATCTCTCTATGGTCTTAAGCAGGCACCCAGAGCTTGGTTTCAACGATTTGCAGGCTTCTTACTTCAGTTAGGATTCATCGGCAGTAAGAGTGATTCATCCCTCTTCATTTACCGTCATGGGTCCAACATCGTCTATCTGCTACTTTATGTTGATGACATCATCCTTACTGCATCTTCTGAAAAGCTCCGCACTCAGCTGATCACCCATCTCAGTAAGGAATTTGCTCTCAAAGATCTCGGGCAGTTATCATATATTTTGGGCATTTCCGTTCGTCGGTGTTCCTCTGGTCTATTTTTATCTCAGGACAAGTACGCTAGGGAAATTGTTGAACGTGCCAAAACGACCAACTGTAAACCATCTGCTACTCCTGCTGAGACATCTGTGAAACTGAGTGCATCTTCTGGTCCAGCAGTAAGTGATCCAACGCTGTACAGAAGCCTAGCTGGGGCACTTCAATACCTCACTTTCACACGTCCTGATATCAGTTATGCAGTACAACAAGTCTGTCTCTTTATGCATGACCCCAGAGAAGCTCACTTTGCTGCCCTTAAGCGCATCATTCGCTACATTTCGGGCACATCGACTTTAGGTATCACAATTTTTCCTTCTCAGAAATCAGATCTTATTGCTTATACAGATGCCGACTGGGCTGGCTGTCCTGATACCCGGCGCTCTACCTCCGGTTATTGTGTCTTCTTCAACGACACCTTAATATCGTGGTCTGCCAAACGACAATCCGTTGTTTCCCGCTCTAGCGCCGAGGCAGAATACAGAGGAGTCGCCAATGTGGTGTCCGAATGTTCATGGCTACGCAATTTACTACTTGAGCTTCATTGCCCCCTTACCAAAGCTTCTGTAGTCTACACTGATAACATATCCGCAACATACCTTGCCAGCAACCCAGTTCAACACCAACGAACCAAGCATATCGAGATTGACATTCACTTTGTCCGCGATAAGGTTGCCCGTGGTCATGTTCGCGTTCTCCACATTCCATCGGCTTATCAGTATGCAGACATATTTACAAAGGGCCTTCCACGACAATTGTTTCTAGATTTTAGATCCAGTCTTACTGTAATACCTCCTCCAGTTTCGACTGCGGGGGTATGATAGAATATAATTGTAATTAGAATATAATTATGGGCTCCCTTTGTAATTATTGTAAATACGATCATTATTAATATGAGCCATCTGACGATGGAAACCCTAAGGGGAATTTATCATATTCTCACAGATTCCATAAAGCAAAGAGGGACTAACACATGACAATGAGTTTGGATTTTTAAGACCTGAAAGAACACATACAGGGACCATATGGATTCTCTAACGGATTGAAAAACATGGCAGAAGGACATATTTTCAATAAAATATAACTCAGAATTTTTGTTCTGAATTGCAGCATACAGTAGATAGATGTTGATGAGTTCACTTTGCTTAGCATTCACACTCACATTCAGACAGACACACAGGAGGCTAAAATACAATTGAGGTAAAGTCATATGTTCAAATTCGTTTGACGAATCCTTGGCTTTAGACAGAGGTCTGTAAATAAGAGTCACTGGGGGAAAATCATACCTGAGAAGAGGTATGCATTCCTTTGTTTGATTGTCGATAGGATTATGACGTTCATTTCTTAAGCAATTTCTTACCAGACAATCCATATCAGACACCATGATAGCCGTTGAAGAAAGCATCGCCACTCGTCTGAGAGAAGAATCAGCGTCTCAGCGCGAAGATGAACCGACACTTTGAAACTCCCCTTTGCAGGAGGAGAATTAAACCAGGAAACGCCATTTCCAGAACCTAATCGTGCTGTGAACGATAATGGATTCTCGACGCCATTCCCTCCCTGCCGCCGAGCACGCTAGAGCCATGCTAAAACCCCGATCGAGGTAAAGCCATCATCAGATTTCACATTTTTAGATTTCTATTTGCCACAACATCAAACCTCCTAGCCTTCTCCTCTTCTCTTTTCCCTGGAGCAACCCGATTCTTCTTCCTCTTCTCTCACGTATACACAGTAGCAAAGCTTGGCCTTCCTCCGTCCAGAAGTACGAGGACCATACGCATACGGTAGGGTTGTGTGCTATGTATTATTTTTTTCCTCCAGTATCACCTTTGTTTATTTGTTCTTCCCTTTCCCTTTCCTCAATATATTATTGAATTAATCAAACGTAGATTCTCACAGCAGTGTTGCTGTACAACTTTAGAGCCTAAATTGTAAAATTCTCCCTTCCTTAGCAGTTTGCGTATCCTTCAATTTGTTATTTATTTCAACGATTTGGAAGATCATATAATGTGCTGCATATCCTTTATTTTCTCCAAAATTTTGGAATATATAATGTGATTCCCTCCATGATTGTGTGCTAAATGAAGCCTTACACACTCCCTACAATCACGCAGGAACAACCACACAAGAGTCACACAGATCTTATACAACTTTGGAGCCAAAGTTAGGTATGATCGACCCATCCTTTTCGATTGAAATTTTTATATATCCTAGTATATATCCGAAGTTGAGCAAAAACCTGTTTTTATGAAATTCCAGAAAATTGACTGTCTGGAAAATTTTGCAGTAAAGTACTCCATATATAATAGAGCTTAAAAATAGTGAAAATTATACCATTTTGTAATCTAATTATATCAATAAACATCTACAGGATGGGATCGACACAAATATCCACCGTGTACAGAAAACTTATAGATAGTCTTCACACAATATAGCAGAGTAATTGGAAGAGCACGTACTTGTTTATTGTCTTTGACCTCCTTGTTGTTATTGGGCTCTACTTCAATGAAGTATTGGGCAACTATATCTTGACCGTCGTCTTGGCTATCACATTTGCACTCGCAATCGTGCATTACATTTTACTCCTATTGCCTTGGCTGGCCTGTTTTCAGGTGCAAAAGTCTACCGTGTACTTCATGCGCCGACTTAGGACGCCTATATTAGTTAGTCATGGTTTGGATGCGTAGTCTCTTTGTTGGAGACATGGTGATTAGTGTTCAGAGAAACTCTGCAAGTGTGGCGAGCTATAATCATAACATCCGACCACTACTCATCCTTCATGTGGTTCTTGAAAACTTATCGGTATGTAAAGCTCGAAGCTGACTTCCACTACACCCGCCTATTTGGACGAATCCAGTCGTCGGCGATTCATCCTCATTGTCGATGATTGGTACCCGATTCTTGATGGACAGCAAGACGAAGAAAAAGATGGAGGAGGACTTTGATGAGGAGAGTTCAAGATCGGCGAAATATCTTCAGGGAAATCATGACAATGGAGGTGGAGGAGAGTGTTCCCTTATGGATTCTGCGGCGCCTTGAAGAGGAATACCTTGTCTCTCCATTGCGTGGAAATAATGCAAAACTAGAGATATAGCAGAGAAGTTCAAAAAGCTGATTGCTCACCGGATTCCGAGTGCAACTGCAAATCTGAGGTTTTAATTCACTGATCATATGCTTTATTTATCATTCAATGTTTTGTTTGTCTATATTGAGGTTATAATACAAGGATTAGAGTTTGTACAGCTCACTATTATTTGTTGAGCTAAGATGTTGGACTACTATGTGGAATGGGATTCTAGTTGATATTTTTGATTAGGCATTTTAGGTCGAATTAAGGATTGTGTGTGGTAATTTGAGAACTTTCTTCTCTCTGAGATTTGTCTTTCTATGTTCTTCTGTTAATTTGAAGCTCCAACACATTTCCCGTTCTTGCCATACAAGACTCCTAGTATATATGTTCTTGTGATTTACGGTTTCTTGTCATTCTAGTATGTATGGGTTGCACCAAAGTATGTTTTTGATTATATTTTATAGAACTTGCAAAAATGATTGCCTTCTCATCGATAGTTTTATAAAACTTATTTGCCAACAGAAGAATATGATTGGTAGACCTGTATAGATGAGTCACGCTTGCGTGAAATGAAACAAAAAGTAACCTTTGTGTTGAGAGCTATATCTCACAATGGCAAGGGAGGGATATTTGTACTCGTGCTTATGAGCATTGTAATAAAATTAGAGATCAAATATTTATTTATTTGCAGGTTCGGGCCGACCTACAAAATATGTTTGACAATGGAGCTAACACTGTGCAATTCTAGGAGGATGTTCGGCAAATTGAATGGACTACTCACCACATTATTCATTATATATTCTATATCCCTGTCTATTGGTCTCACACATGATGTTACCCCAGATGAACTTAGTGTTTTTCTCATTACTGTTCTTGCTGTGACCTTCATATTTGGAGATAATGCCAAGAAAATGTGTAATGGTGTGGTTTTTGCTCTCTTCTTCCCAAGTTATGAAATTGGAGATTCTGTTATCATAAATAATCAAAACTTATTTGTTCCATCTCCAATTGTCTTCTGCATTAGAATATATTAGTAATTATATTTTGTGGAGGCAGATGATGGTTAGTTACACAAATCAATATTTTGATAACGAGGCTCTACAACTATGACACCAACAAATATGGAATCCAATCAAACTCATCGCTCTGGTCGGCACACTGTGGTGATGTTGATCTCAGCTATCTGATCGGCACACTGCGGAAGATGCTACGGACCTCAAAATTAGAATCAAGATATAGTTATTATATTTTATTCGTTTACCACATTACACACGATATGGTAATTTGTTTATTTTTCACATTAATTATCTCTCTAATAATCTATTAGGTGGTTGGATGATGAGATTGAATATTTTGATAACGAGATTAAGATTGGTGAATCTACGAATGAATGGATGGAGTTTGCCGTGCAATTCAACTATCGTGTTCCATATCTTCCGTCGACAAAAACAAAATATGTACATTATTCAAAGATCTTAGCCATGATACAAGAGTACAAATCAAATATGGTATCGAATAGATATGTTATCCATGGTTTTATAACCTGTACATTGTGGAAAGTGATCTAAATTAGAAGATCAACATCAACGAGATCAAAAACCTACAAATTAAAATATTAAGGTAAATATTAGTCACTGCACTTTTAATATCATCAATTAGTTTATGCTTTACATTAACTAGTTTCTTTTGTTTATAAAATTGCTTGTTCTAAGACTTTAGAGGAACATTGCAGGCCTTATTCTAAGGTTGTTCTCGTGGACCTTACCGAATTAAGAGTGAAGATGGCTCTATACGTGTGTGATTCAAAATATACGGCTGGAGGAGAAGAAGGTGAGATAGAAGATGTATTTCGGCTTCAAAATTTGGAAAAGATACATGAGAGTTTGAGAAGAAATAGATTTGTCAAACAAGTTCAAATTTACTGTAAGAACGACGTATACGTTAGTACTTAGGTATGTGATACTCAATCACTGCCCGAAAACGGAAAATAGACTTGTCGTATTAGGAGAATCAAATAATACACTTGTTAAGCATATGCATGAATCAATGAATATCATATTATTCTATTACTATTTATTACCGGCAAGCATAGAAAACTTTGAAAATATTATTTGTACTGGAAATGTAATTTTAAGGTTGCTCAAAATCAGTTTGATTTATATAGAACGAATGTAATTTTTTCTTTTCTTTTTTTCATCAAAAAAATGGAAATGCTCCAGTCCGAATTTGTACTGGACCGTATTTTATCTTTGTAGAAAATATTATTTGAAGTAAATAATTTGAAAATGGAGCAATACGGTCCGGACTGTAATGAACCGGACCGTTATGTTTGGGCCATGGACCATTAGTTGTATAAGAGTTAATTGTCCGGTCCAAACCATTTGCACAACCCCGATTAATCAATTTTCCAAATTAAACACCAGTTGAACTTGAGATTAAACTAACAAACCCTACACAAATCTAATATTCTCATTCAGACATACTAACCTTACGTGACTATGAATGTAACACCCCAAATTCTATGAACTCGGGATGTTACGGGCTAGGTCCTAACAATGAGTCATGACCCTAGCTTGACAACAAGTTCACTTGATCTTGAAACAATGCACAAATAAATATTAAAACCCACTTAGATAAAAACCAGAAGTTAACCAAAAATACAGACAGGACTCTCATCCGAGTATCAAAACTATACAGATACATAACCACAACCAACATAAAGAACCACATCCCGTCCTATCTTGTACGGGAACTCCGGGTGCCCACCACGACCAGATCACTCGGCAGCGTCCCTAACCTACAAAGCAACTACAATCACGGTATAAACCGTCAGCTAACAATCCGTATATTAGAATAACAATAATAGCACACACAACACATAAGCAAGATATCACACAAGCATGCTCACAACAAGCTGATTATTATATTTCATTAAGTGATTCATTTTACTAATTCAACTTAGGTTGTGACATGAGGATCCTCCAACCCTCGCCTCTGTCCCCGTGTACCTGCAAGGAGTGTTTGATGCATCTCCCCGTCTAATTGTCAAGGTTGGTCGCAGAGAACCTCCCAACGCTAAACAGAGTTGGGAAGTGATGTCACCGCCCAGTTATAATACACTTGAGCCAATTAATACACATGGTCATCCTAGTCCAGTTTATGGTTATAAATTATAAAACACACATCACTATTACAGTCATGCTAACACACATAAGTCACCTAAGTAAGCCCAAAAGACTTACTTGTATACGCTCACCAACCAACTAAGCTATGGTTAGTCTATCGTCTCCAACACCACCTGTCATGAATATCAAATTCTTCGTATTAAACTTCTCTCTTCAAATATCAATTAAGTTCATTCCTTTGAATTTAATTAACTTATAGCGTTCTCTATAATCCCAATTTAATGAATTTACATTTAATTAATTAATTAAATTTTATCAGGATAATGTTTTGCCCGCAGGCAGTTTCTGAACCCACCTGTCATCAGATCTCATCAAACAAATAAGAGAAAATTGGTGTAGAAAAGCCTTTTTTGTATCTCATATACAATATAAACTCCTTTAATTTCTACACCAAATAATAAAGGTAAATAAAATAGATTAATGCTGAAATTATGATAACTAATTAAGGGCTTTTCCCTAAAAGATATAATAAACTGGCAAAAACAAAAAATTGAAATCCCATAAAAAAAGGCAATTGGATATTTATTGATATTACATGATTCTCTCTTCAACTTCCACGCTCAAAACATCCCGAGAAAATAGCGTCATAGATATTCTAGAGAGTATACACTTGCAACTCGCAAAACACTCGTCTTCTTCGTCTTCAACCTTCAAATGTTGTATGATTTTCACAAACAACACACTCGTCTTTTTCGTCTTCAACCTTCAAATGTTGTCTGTGAAAATTATGTACATAATTTTCACAAACAACATATAATCATGCACATAAGTTTCACAGACAACACAAATTTACCACACAGATGATGATACAAAATATCAGATATGGCTACACAAATATAATGATGAAATTGTTGGCCAGAAACTGTATAAGGCTACATAATATGAACTATAAACTCACCTTAAAATGCTTGCCACACATATTTGGATGCAAAATCACCAACCGCAATCAATGAATTGATGTAAATTGAAGCAAATTGCAGAAACAGACACCCAACTATAACGAAGGCACATCAAAATGGCCAGTAATCGTATCCCGCAAGTTGAATACAAACACAACCGATTTATGTAAATTTATAAAGTGAATTCCAAACGAAACGCACACTCTGAACGGTTTTTGATGATGAAATCTTCTCTGTCTAAAATGGAGGTTGTTTCCCTCAAATCTTTTCAGAATCGTGATAAATAGACACACGTTGGAAGAGATATTCTAAAGAAACTGTTTTCTTAATTGTACGTAACTAATATCAATTTTCTTAATTAATTATATAAAAGTCAAATTAATTAGGAGTGAGATTTTGATTAATTAGGGAAGGATATTCAATTATTAAATAATTTATCTTTTTTTTAAAATTTGAAGGGGCCTAATATCTATTCATTGATACATAACTGCCTAATTCTTCTACATGATTCAATAACAACCTACTTACCCCTTTTACTCAACAAACAACCCATGATCACCAGAATAATGTAACGAGCATAATGAAATTTCTAATCATCCATTCTGACAAGCCTAAGGTCAATATATACTAACCCACAATACGGAAAATGAATAGTTTCATAACTTATTCGTTACTAACCCGATTGACGATCCGAAAGAAGTTACGTACTCCTGACGATACGGGGAATAAGAGCATGGTATAAAACCCCGTGTCCAATGATTTGAGGTGGTTCGTCAGCGTTCTGATAGCGGTAAACGGAGGTTTACCCAAAAAGCTAACACTGGGAAATAAAATACTAACGAGATAAGGATTTCAATGGTACAAACGGATTTAAATTTGGAGCGAAGACGAAGGTGATTGAAATTCTTGTTTGGTTTCACACTTCTGTTTTAAATGAAAGTGAAATTGGAAAGTTTGTGATGAGGATGAAAGAGCCGTCTTTTCATCTAAATATACATATAATTTATATATGAGATGTTTTATAAATATAAACAATAGAATATTTTACATATAATTTATATATGAGATATTTTATAAATATAAACAATAGAATATAAGAAGCCGCCTATACATGTACAATTGGCGTTAAAATTATAAAGTGAATGAGATGTTGCACAACCACCACTCTTAATTTGTATATATATACTTGCGTTAAAATTATAAAGCGTAAAAATGTTGGTTATTGACGGTAAAATATTATGGTAATCTAGTCTACAGATTAGGAAGGGGAGCATGATATAAAATTGACATAATTTCTTTTATTTTTTATATAATCTTTTTATAAGAAATAAGAGGAACATATTTTACCGCATTAGAAACAATAACATTCCACAAACTCATTTTACCCTTTAATCTTTCATTACTTTTTTTGCCCATACTTAATTTGTTCATTCTTACTTATTTTCTATTGGTTTTTTAAAAATATTGGATCGGATGCGGTTGAATGAATCTATGAATTGTTTAAGTTTCAATATTTTTGGTTAGTTGGTATACACTTTTAGTCTAATATTTTCGGTTTGTATACACCTGAATATCCGAAATAGATCCGAATATATGTAATATAGTATTTTAGATTGTCTAAGTCTGGTCCAAAATTCCGACCCAAAACAATAATGTTGATTTGAAAAGCAAAATGGTTCGTTTTCATGGTGCAGAAAGGAAGAATCTGCGCATACACATAAGTGTTGTTATATCAAAAGCAAAGACCACAAAGCTAAATATATGTATCTATACCATTAAGCAAATACCCCAAAGCTAAGTTACAAAGTACAGAGAAAGCAATGCACAAACTGTGAAGTAAGGCAAAATAAAAAGAGATTAAAGACACTAATTCTGCCTTCTAAGCTTAATCTCACCAAAAACACCACCAATTATCATGATTACAAGGAAAAATCCATAGAAAATGCTCCAACCAATGCCTTCTTCCGCCAATCGAAGGCCATAGAATATGTTTATGATAGAGAGTAATATGATCAACCTCCCTGCATAATGGTGATACCAATTCCAGTACTTCCTAGCCTTCGATCCCTTTTCCGGCCTCGCAAGGAGGGCAGTTACCTATCCAGAAAAACAAGGAAATTAAGTCAAAAGATTATACAAGTTGAAATTTCAGATTTTTTTCGTCTTCTTCCTTCAAATTTGATAATTATAGATCACTAAAGATGTTAATATGTCTTTTAGGCCGTATACATCTCCTTCCGTCTATAATCTTATTATTCACTCATACGCATATAAAAATGTGTGTATTCATTCCGCCTATATGGTTTTTTCTACATCGAGGAATGTCACATTTTATTAAGATAAATTTTTTTAAAAAACTTTTTTTAAAAAAAGTCCGGAGAGAAAAGATACATGAAATGTGGGGTTTCTTGGGTTAGAAATAAAAAAAAAAAAAAGTTTATATTTTTTACATTATATCATTTTTGTAATTTTATATAATTTCAACTCATTTCATCTTTGTTCATCAAACACGCAAAAATCTCGAAATCGTTGCGAGAAATCGAACCTGAAGGCAGCCGAAAACGAGGATAGTAATGCCAATGCCTTTGTGGTCGGAGATGGTGTGACCTAGATTAAGGAAGCTTTGTAAGACAAATCCGAGGATTATGCCGGTGAGTCCTAAGATGAAGCCAATGATTTGGATTGCCACGTGGGAATAGAACCAGATTGGGTCCCATCTCCTAAAGTATCGGGCGGTTAGAGATCCGAATGGGACCAAGATTCCCCATGACAATATGTTGACAACCCCATGGTCCCTCCTAAGACCTGCGTATGGACTATCTTGGGTTGCAACCTTTCCTGTTGGATAACATAAAATGATAATAATAAAAAGTGATCATTATTTGAAGTACATAATTTGTTTACGGATCTGCCAAACTAATTTAGTAGACCCGTTAAAATGTGACATGACTCATAAATATTCGGTTTTGCATGATTTTTATGAATCATAATAATCGATGACGTTTTGGGTCAGGTAGGATCACGGCCGACCTATTATGACCCGTCAAGAAAAATATATAAGTCTTTACTCTAGTATTTGGGGTTGATTTTGAAATTTTAAACGCCAACGAATGTTTTGAGAAGACTAAGGGGTGTTTGGTTTAGGTTTTTCGATAAATTTTGACGAAGGTTTGTATTTTTTTAAAATTATGTAGTGTTTGATAATAGAGTTTCTTTTTGTTAGATTTAGCTTTCTTGGAGGTTGTTTGAAGAAAATTTTTGGACGTTTTGAAAATTTACAACTAATAGTTTTCTAAAAAGTTAGATAATTTTGCCCTTGTTTACATTAATAGGTATTTATTATATTTATAAATGTGTCAATTTTTGGTTATGTTATCCCAAAAATCTTCATTTACTAAACACCCAGTTATTATTTTTTATTCATAAAACTTCAAAAAAAAATTACCTAACCAACTGCACAATAAGTTAAAACTATAAAAAAAAAAAAAAAAAAAAAAAAAAAAAAAAAGTTAAACCACCCAAAAATCTCGTCTTATAAACGAACCCCTAAATCAACTAATCCAATTAATTATACTTTTAATTGGGTTATATGTGATTTATATTCTATTATACAATAAAGTTAAAAGTTTCAAGTTAATCTTACATTTCAATAAAATTAATTAGCAAGTCAAAGTTCTTGGCTTTTTTCGGCTTTAGGGGTTTATATATAATATCAACCGCAAAAAAAGAGCTAACATGTCCGAACCCGTTAAATATGGATCTGGGTTATGTGATCCGACCTATAATTTACCCGAACATATAATGATCCGCCTTGAACCCGACTCACCCGACATGTTTGGCACTTGTGGATTAGTAGGAACCAACTTTTTTCTTAAGTCTAATAGTCCTAGATTTGATCAACTTACTTGCAATAAGCTACATTTTGGGTTAATGCTTACCTGAAGCATAATTGATTTGAGTAGCGACCATATTCACGTGTTCTTGAAGCTGAAAGCTAGGTGACCGGGGCTGGAAACGACGCGAGCCAACGGCAAAGATGAGGTGATCGGAGATCTGAGATGTTGTCAACTGAAAAGCCAAGTAGATCCTAGATGATTGTACAAATACAGCCACTGACTTGTTAACCACATTCAGATTTCCTTGATCAGGTTTCACCATTGAGGGCGATGTTCCGCCTAGATAATATTGTTTGATCTTACCCGTTGACCCGTTTTCTCGCCACGGCCACCCGACCATGGCGCTTGCCCCGATCATGGGGGAATCCGTGTTCTTCGAAAACCCCATTGCCACGTACCCTCCTGTGTTCGGAGCTGATAGGAGGAAACTCCATGTGTTGGAGTTCGCATTGTCATACTGCGAATCCAAAAACATAATAAAAATGTTATCATTCATTCATCACCCTACTCATAGAATTCGAGGGAAATGGAGACTTACTCGGAGGATGAAGTCTTCTTCTTGCCAGACGGATTGGCATGAGAAGGAGGTGAGGTCGAAGTTTAGGAGATCATTGAAGTTGAGTGTAGTGTTGCATGAATCAGTCTGGGAATTGACAGAAAGAAGCTGGGAGACGAAGAAGAGGTTGAAGATGAAGTTAAGAGATGACTTCTTCATGTCCTCAATCTTGCATTCTCTTTCCTGCTGCTCTCTCTGTCTAAGTTCTTCTGGATGTGACTTTCTTATGATTTTTTAATCTTTCTTTAAAGGGTTTCGAATATTTTGTATGGATTGTGAAATGGTAGTTGCTGAGGATGAACTCACGTTCAGAACAGCTGCTCTCTCTGTCTTAAGTCAACTAAATAATTGAATATTTAGTTGTTTTTGAGATTGGTTTAATGCAATATTAATAACTTATCCACCAAGATTCAGTTTGGTTAAAAAAAAGGAAACTATAGATAATTTTGTAACAGTCAAAAATCAAATATGGCCTAATCGGGAATTTTAGGAAGTTAAACGGGTTTAACGGAATCAAAACCGTCTTAACAAGAGATCGATACCTAGATGATATAAGCCCGGTGTTATTTGGAGCATTTGGGAGCTTCAATTAATAAAAATGCAGTTGAGAAAAATGATCAGGACATCGGACATGTCCTAGATATGAAAAAACATAGAAAGGCAAAACGGCCAAAAAAGTCGCTATTTCGTTTCTTAGCGCCTAAGAAAGACGGCTTAGGAATACACGTTTTTCGAAACAATTGCGGAATAATTATCCGTACAATATTCCAGATTTATTATTCCAGTTTCGAGAAGTTTGGAGAAGGGGGCTTAAACCGCTTTCGGATCGGTAAAAGGATAATTATCGACTCCGCTAAAGGATAATTATCGACTCCGCTAAAGGATAATTATCGTCTTCGCTATAAATAGCTGAAATATCGTTTATTAATTCATTTTCTTTCACGTTTCCTCGTAAAAGCTCTGATTTCTCTCAACCTTCAAACTCAGATCTACTCTTCGTTTCTAATCCGATTTCAAATCCGTTTGAGTTTTTGGATTCCTCTCTTCATTCTCTTCATTTTGGTACCGAGTTTCTGCATTTCCGAGCAAGGGAAGGTCTGGTCGAGCATATATGATACTAGGGAGGTTCCGTCGCTCAGATTCCGGTGAATTTGATGGTGTCCGAGCGTAGCCTGCGTCGTTGTGATTCCGAATCTTCTTTCGGATCGTCAATCGGGTTAGTAACGAATAAGTTATGAATTTATTCGTTTTTCGTATTGCGATTTTGCCTAAATTGACCTTAGGCTTGCCAAAATGGATAATTGGAAATTCCATTATGCTCGTTACTTTATTCTGGTGATTATGGGCTGTTTGTTTGATGAGATTTGATGACAGGTGGGTTCAGAAATTGCCTGCGGGCAAAACGTTGTTCTGGCGAAATTTAATTAATTAATTAAAGGTTAATTAATTAAATTGGGATTCTAGAAAATGCTATAAGCTAATTAAATTCAAAGGAATGAATTTAACTGGTGTTTGAAGCGAGAAGTTTAATACGAGGAATATGATATTCTCAGCAGGTGTTGTTGAAGGTTTCGGTTTAACTATAGTTTAGTTGCTTTGGGAGTGTATCCAAGCACGATAAAGGAGGATAGTCCGAGTGGGAAACGGACTTAATAGTTGGTTTGCGAGGTTTTATTGTTCTTACCTGCGAGGTAAGTGTATATGAATTACACTTGCTTAATATATGTTATGTATTTAATATGCTATGATTTTATGCATGTTTGAGTGTATATATATGTTTGTTATGATTGTATGCATGCTTATATGTATATGAGTGAGACGATGATGATGACTTGATATTCCTTATGAAAGCATGCATGAGGTACATGAGATGATAGTGGAAAGAATATGATGAAAGAATATGATGAAAGCATGAAATTGAGTTATGATATGAAAGTGATAATATAGGATGGTAATTGATTAATTAGCCCAATTGGGTCCCGCACGGGTTTCCGGGGGACGAGGTCGCTACCTGATCTACAGGGGGCCTCAGAGGTCGCTACCTGATCTACAGGGGGCTCGAGATAAGAAAAACAGCCAGGGGTCGCTACCTGATCTACAGGGGGCCTCGAGATAAGAAAAATAGTCCAAGATCGCGACCTGATCTACAGGGGGTCTTAGGACAAGATGGCCGAGGTCGCTACCTGATCTACAGGGGGCCTATGACGCTATCGGGTTGGCCAACCGAAAGAAAAAAAGAAAGAAAGAAAGAAAAGAAATACGAAAGCAATGAGAAAATATATCGTACGATCAGTTGGAGCTAGTTAGTTAATTATCACCTATGCATCGATGCGATCGAGTCTAACATGCTATATGTTATGTTATGATTATTGTTATGTGATGAGATGATATGTTTATATGTGATGTGTGATAACATGCTTGAATGTTTATGTGAAATGTGATATGAATGGTTGTGGAATTATATGTGAATGTGGATATGTATGTGTGCTTTGAAATGTGAGGAAGGGTATAGAGTGTTCTTTGGAGACGGGATATTAGATACTTATATATATTGGGACAGTGCGATTTGTATACCCTTACTGAGCGTGTGGCTCATTGTTGTTATATCCACATATTTTTCAGCTACTCAGACTCGGCCTGACCAAGGCAAGGACGTTGGACCCAACACCTGGATTTGAGATCATATCAGGTGGGCTGTTATGGGATGCTACCGCCTAGGATGTTTTGTGTGGTTTTAAACAGTTGTTTTTTGTTAAACCGAGCTTATGACGTATGTTAGTATGTATATATGTTGTGAATATGGTTGTAAGATAAAGTTTTAAAAATTTACGTTTTCCGCTTTTCCGCTTATTGTTTTAAACAGGGTTAATTAATTGGTAATCAACTAGAAATGAAATAGGTGTGTCACAAATTTGGTAAAAAGATATATAATTGTTTTTCTGCTTAACCTATGATGTACAATGTAGTGAGCTACAAGACCCTGAAGAAGAAATATCTAGTGGTATATGATCCGGTTCACAGCCCGTTACCGTTTAAATCAAGAACATAGAGAAGAACTTGATCAAAAAGTTCACTGACCGAATTAGTATATCCATCAGGAGTTTGTAGGTCGATCCTCACAAGAACATTTGACTAAATTACAACCTCAAATGTGTTGCAATGTTGACATTGGATGTACAGAGCGGTTAAACTGAATATCGTCTCAGTGCAAAACTCGGGCTTTGATCTGCATCCTCTGTCAAAATGTTCCTCGCTAACTTCTGCAAGCCGAGTCCGCATTGATGCCAAATTTACCTTATATGATATAGCAGAGGCAATATTAGATTGGGAAGTATCTATTCAATGGTCAAAGATTCACATTGCAAAGGAAATACTATGACATGATTTAAGGGAAGATGGGAAACCTCATCGCCTCTCCTGAGTTGAAATTGACAGCGGCTGCAGTTAATCAGACTCGAAGTCTCCTTCACTTCACCTTCTTTGCAGATCGGACACCATATTTTCTCTTTCTGTGCCTATGGTTACATAAGTTTTCTTGTATTACATCGTTGGAAATTTGGAATGCAACTAATGTAGCACAGTATATCTTCAAACATGTAGCAATCAGGCAGCATTTATATGAAATTAGCACGATTTTTCAATGAATATACTCGTAAATCTTACAAATGTTACCAACACTGTTTAAACAGTAATCAACCATCATCATTCAACTAGAAGGTAAACAGAGACAAACAAATAGATGTGATATTGGTGTCTACAGCTCCATAGTTTTCACAGTCCACTAAGGCAATAACACTTTCTAACCACAAAGTCGAAATGAATCAGAAAAACAAGATGGATGTTTCATATGCTTATATCGTTTCCTGCATACAGTTAGAAAACATTTCCCCTAAAGTGAGTGTTTCCCAGATATGGTTCATTGCTCTCCATTCTCAATGCTTCAATCAGCACTGGCAAAATATAGTTCCAAGTACTGTACAACATCACTTTAAACAAACTAATTTCTACAAAAACATACCTTTTCATCATTTAAATTCATATGCTCAAAAACTGCACGAGCTAAGTACTCGTCTTCTTCATCTTCCCATACCTCAGAATTTTCTGTTGCAGGAGCAAATGTCAAGGAAACCTTAACTTTTGCATGACAGCTAAATAAAATCTCATAAACAAGTGGCATCAAATGTATGACCAGAATTTTCTGCAGAATCTTCTTCGACGAAAGCAAACCGTAGATTGTACATGAACCACATTAAAACATGATTAACTGAGAAATTAATTGTACAAACATGGATTAGCAACTTATTTCACAGGGTCAAAGATCAAGAGTTGGTACATATGACATCAAACTTAAACGCTCCTAAGCAAAGGAAACCTAAACTGTCATGGTACTAATTGAAGGATCACATGTTATATTAACTAGCAAGAAAAATGTCGAAAGAGCTTATGTTCACTGCTGAACGTGAATTGTTCATTTACTGAATTACCCATACTTGCAAGCCATAGCAAATAATAGCATACCTCTTCCTCTAGAATCTTTTTCCAGATCCTCATAGAAAATCCTTTGCATTTCTATCAATATATCTTCACAGTCACCTTGATAAACTGTATGCAGACCATCGTATTCCCATAACATATCATCTGTGTCAGTCGTAGCATCTTCACCAGACGATAAGTCTTTCATTTTTCTCAGTTCATCAGAAACTATGTTCTGGAAAGCAGACTTGACAAACTCCTGCACAGGCAGAGCGAAACCGAGACCCTTACCAACAAAATATCAAGTTTGCTCCTTTAACCCTTTAAGTTCATAGCAATAGATGAATCTCCATGAAAAGGATAACTCGTTCTAGGGCAGAATAATGACAACAAAACATATGCATCATTATCTAAAAGCCAACTACTATGCCTTCTAGTTCAATATAATAAGCATGACAACAAATTGCATCCAAAGCTAATTTCAACAGAAATTCTAGCATAAACAAAAGGCATTTCCACAAGGATTCAAAAGTGCAAAGTTATAAGTTTTCAATGTCTAACTAAAATTTGCAGAAGGAGCAAACCTTTTCGATGCAATCCTGATCAGGATTGGATCGCATTTTCCACAATAAACGGGCTCTATCTTCTCGTACTCTTCTATAACAAGTCTCCCTGAGCTACAATTGAACCATTGAATTGTTGCATGAAAAGAAATTTATAAAACTAACAAGAAAAAATATTGAAGAGGAATCTGGTACCTTTTGTTTCCAATTGAGATGACGAGTGCTCTTATCCAGCTTGTAAGTGTTTAGGGTTTTGAGAGGAATTCTCTTAGGGCTTGAACCCTCGTTCTTGTCTCCCATTTCTGTCGATTTCTTCGACAAGGAAGTTCGTTCCATTAACGGAAACTGGTTGATATCAGATCACCTATCAATGTCGCTGGTGCCGATGCGTCGTGCGACGGTGTTTATGATGGTAAGAGCGCGCGAGGCGATAAATCTCAAACCAGCGCGGTTGTATTCCAACCAATACAGAGTCAAAGACGCTAAATCATGAAAACGCTGCGTTTGACAACCCTCTTACGTACGCTGCGTTTCACCGTTTCGGGGTGTTTGTCGGATCAAAAAAACTAGATTATGCACTCAAATTTTTTTGTTAGCCAATCAACTTCTGATAAAAAAAAAAAAAAAAAGCATTTATAGTTTAAGTAGTTTTTCTAAAAATATATTTATGTGTTGAATGATTTTCTAATAATGTAAAAGATGTTCTCTTTACCTTGAAAAATTCAATTATAATAAGCTAGTTTAATGTTACACATAATTTTATAGGTTTTGCTTGAGCTTCAACTATTTTTCAAATTATTTTCCACATTCTAATTAAAAATAAATAAATTTAAGTAGTAGACGGACCTAATGAGTCGAGATGTCAATAATGACAGATGGACTAACCGTCGTGTTTTGAAAGATCAATAAAACAACAAAAAAGTACCAAAAGTAAGAACATGAATCATAAGGACCTGATCAAATAGACAAAAATGAAAAATAAGGAACTTGGAGCAATGGAAAGTGTTTGAGAACATATTGATCGGAAAAAAATATGGTGAAAACCTCAATTTTAGACTCGAACGAGAGTTGTTAAATGTTAATATTTCGTATATATTTTATGCTTTTATGGTGAATGTGGATGTTCCTCACCCCATCAATCAGGCTCGGCTCGTAGCCGGTGCAACTCGTTCTGGTAATCAAGACCTCATAGTTTTTTTGCGACCTCATTATAAAAAAATTGGATAGTTAGTACCAATGCATTAATAGCATAATTGTAAAAGAAGGTCTTTGTTATGTTTAGTTTGGTCACCAGTTTGAGACCCCAACGTTACATTTTTTCCTAATACACTCTATACTTGTTAAGTTGTGAACTCGTGTTTCTTTTACTGTTAATGGACGGGGCCTCCAAAATCAATGAGTCGGATCTGACGGCAATGAACCTCATCTAAACTTTGAATTATGAGGTATATTAATGAAATTGCTTTTACCTTAGTGTTCGTTGATTCCTTATAATTATTAAACAAATCATACGCTATAAACATCAATTTAGTTATGGAATTTTGTGGATGATAAAAGATCTCATATTCAAAAGGATAATTGGGCTAGTATAAGGTTGATGGAATATTATTTCAATTACTAACTGATTTTAGGATAATTGTTATATGGATTCAAACTCCAAAAGAATGAGGAAGAATAAATAATTTTTTTTAAGAAAAAAATATAACTATTTTCATAGTATTTTATCATAAAAATATATATATATATATATATATATATATTTGAGATTAGTCTTCTATATCATGAATAAATTCTTTAAAAAATCATCAATTGATAACATTATATGTAAAAAAATCGTTTTAAATCATTTTGCAAAAGAGATTGCAAATGACAAAACATAAATACTAGTTGTACCAATGACGTTGATAAAATATTTGACGGTGTGAGAATATGATAAATTCCCCCTCAGGGTTTTCATCGATTGATGGGTCATATTAATAAACAAACGTATTTACATAACTACATAGGGCAACCCACTATTTTACTCTGTTAACATATGAGTTATATCATACCCCGCAGTCGAAACTGAAGGAGGTAGTACAGTAAGACTAGATCTAAAATCGAGAAACAATTGTCTTGGAAGACCCTTTGTAAATATGTCTGCATATTGAAAAGCCGATGGGACGAGGAGAACTCGAACGTGACCGCGGGCAACCTTATCTGTGACGAAGTAGATGTCAATCTCGATATGCTTGGTTCGTTGGTGTTGAACCGGGTTGCTGGCAAGGTACGTTGCGGAGATGTTATCAATGTAGACAACAAAGGCTTTGGTAAGGGGGCAATGAAGCTCAAACCAATAAGTTGTGAAGCCATAAACACTCCGACACAAAATTTGCAACACCTTTGTATTCTGCCTCGACGCTAGATCAGGAAACTACATATTGGTGTTTGGAAGCCCACGAAATTAAAGTGTCGTTGAAGAAGACACAATAACCAGAGGTAGATCGGCAGGTATCAGGACATCCAGCCCAGTCGGCATCTATATATGCAATAAGATCTGACTTCGGAGAAGGAGAAATGGTGATACCTAATAATGATGTGCCTGAAATGTAGCGGATGATACGTTTGAGGGCAACAAAGTGAGCTTTTTTGGGATCATGCATGAAAAGGAAAACTTGTTGTACTACATAACTGATGTCAAGGCGAGTGAAAGTCAGGTATTGAAGCGCTCCAGCTAAACTTCTGTACAGAGTCGGATCACTAATCGCTAGGCCAGATGAGGCACTTAGCTTCACAAAGGACTCAACAGGTGTAGCAGAAGATTTGCAGTTGGTCATTTTGGCACGCTCAACAATCTCCCAGCCGTACTTCTCCTACGATAAGAATAATCTAGAGGAACTTCTACGAACTGAAATGTTGGATTTTCAGTGTCCGGTTTTAGACCAAAGGGTCGTAGTCTCACTTATGTGAGTAGACGGTTCTTCCAATTGCCAATCAAATTAATATAATTATCTTGAACTAAAAACAAGTTATTAACCAAGGGTTTGTAATCTTCACAAAGGAGTAGACAAAACTCAATCAAGAGTTTGTAGTCTCCAAAGGAGTAGACAAAACTCAACCAAGAGTTTGTAGTCTCCAAAGGAGTAGACAAAACTCAACCAAAAAGAGTTTGTAATCTCCAAAGGTGTAGACAAAACTCAACCAAGAGTTTGTAATCTCCGAAAAGGATTAGACAAAACTCTAATAGAAGTTAAGTTCAATTGCACGTCTTTTAAACCGGTTGTTATATGTTAAAACCATTGACTTGGATAATGTAATGAGTCATTCATAAATGAATTTTTCCTTCTAAGTGTATTCTCCCCTACACCGGGATACCTTAGTGTGATAAAACGTTACACGTTACAAAGACTAAGTAAGAGACTTACTTGTCTTACTTTGTAGAAAGGGTATTCCTAGGTTTTGTCAATACAAAACCAAACTAAGATGGATGTCTATCCTTTGTCAATACAAAGGAACTATACTCGCCTTTCGAGTTTTGCAAACAAGCTTTATTGTTGCAAAAACGAATGTGAAATCAAGTGCAAATGGCTCTCCGTTTTATAGGCATAGGGGGCCATGGTTTTGGGAGTTAAATGCGGTTAAAATAGGTTATGGAAGTTACTTGATAGATGGGCCTTGAAGCCCTAGAAAGCCCGAGGCCCACATAGGAAGCCCAAAACCGCTCCTCGGAGCTAGCTTAGAGCTAGCTTATTTTTCTTGTTTCAAACACTTCCAATGAGCTCCATTAGCTTTAATATAGCTAGGGTAAGTTCCAAGATCCACAAATACTCCACATCTTAGCTCAAGCTAGTGTAGCTCCTAAAGAAGCTCACTAGCTGCTTCATTGACATTCACTAAGCATTTGAGCTTGGATTGCTCCCAATTTTTAACCACATATTCTTTAGCCAATATAAGGCCTAAAAACCAAAGGTGTGCCGATAAAATGTGGCTAAAAAGCCCCAAACGTCGGCCTTCTAAAATCTAGCACAAGTTGACCTTGTCGTGAATCACCTTGCTTTGATTCGACTCCCCTTATAATACTAGTTGTTCTTAGTGCCGGTCACTTGGCTTGCCTCCCGCAACCCGGACCATAGTGACACACATGTGAACAACTCATTGCACCTTGTCTCAAGACAAGCTCAACGGTTACAATGAAGACTTAGCCCAAATCTCCAACATGAAATGCCCAATAAGTATGATAAAGCCCCAAGATCCTTAAGGGCAAACTCTTTCCCAAAAGCATGATCAGATGGGTACGCAACTTATCAGAAGATGCAATAAGGATTATATCATCAACACAGAAGAGCAGGTCAACAATGTTAGATCCTTGTCAATAAATGAAGATGGATGAGTCACTCTTACTGCCGATGAAGCCGATTTGAAGCAAGAAGCCTGCAAAACGCTGAAACCAAGCTTCGGGTGCCTGCTTAAGACCATAGAGAGACTTCTGCAGTAAACATACATTATTAGGTCTAGATGAATCACGGAAGCCAAGAGGTTGGAACATATAAACTGTCTCATTCAAATGCCTATACAAGAAGGCATTTTAAACGTCAAGCTGATGAATGGACCATGAAAGAGAAACTACAATGTTGAGAATTGTCTTGATAGTGGCCGGTTTCATAACTGGGCTGAAAGTTTCATCGCAGTCAATACCAACCTGTTGTGAACAACCATTAGCAACCAAGTGAGCCTTATATCGTTCAAGTGAGCCATCAGATTTGTATTTATGACGGAAAATCCACATACATCGCATAATATTAGCCTGAATAGGGCGAGGAACTAGAACCCAAGTCTTATTCCGCATAAGGGCTCAATATTCGTCGACCATGGCAGCGTTCCACTGCGGGTCTTGGAGGGCTACAATGTGGAATTTGGGTATGGGAGATATGGTGGTGGTGGAGACGGGGAGGTCGAAGATCAATTTAGGTTTGGTGATTCCGGACTGACTTCGGGTGTGAGGTCGAGGTTGGGGAATCACAGTCCGGGACAACCCACTATTAGATGGGGAGTTAGCGTAGACTAGGGGTAAGCTATGGGATGTGGGATAGCTGAAAATTGTGGAGGTATGCCGGGTGGGCTAACTAGGACAAGAGGGGAAGAGCTCAGTGGAGCAGGCAGGCCGGTGAGGTTAGCTAGTCCAAGGCGTATAAGGGGAGTGGGGAGCAAGTCAGTTGGGCCTCAAATGGGTGGGCCAAGGGACATGTGTGGAGAGCGTGAGAGGCAACGCTGGGCTAGGTTGAGGTGAGCCGGTGAGGGAAGCAAGTCCATAACGAGACTGGGGGTTGGGAATGCAGCGATGGGTTGGGATTCATCGGGCCAGACTGTGATGGATTCTGTTCATGTGGGCCATGGGCTTGGGATGCCATTTCAAAATGGTAGGGGGATTGATCCACATCATCCGGAAGAACCGATGAGGAAAACGCACGAGATGAAGTTGCAAAAGGGAAAACGGACTCGTCAAAAGTGACATGCCTAGAGATAATAATTTTATTTGTAGCTAGCTCTAAACATGTATACCCTCAATGATGACTTGGATACCCAAGAAAAACAGAAGGAGATGAGCGGAAGTGAAGCGTCTAACGGAAACGAGATTTTTAACTATTGCATCTCAGGCGAATGGTCCCCGTTTGCAGATCCTTCACAGAAAAAACCAAACGGATCGAACTCAACACTAGCAAGGTTATCGGAAGTGAAGCGTCTAACGGAAACGAGATTTTTAACTATTTTTGGTGCAATAAGAACATTGGATAGGCGTAATGGTTGGTTGTTGGTGGGAAAAGTGGTTTCTCCAATACCTGTAGAAGGAATACGCATGTCATTGCCAACAATTATCGAATTTGAGGGACCATTATACGAAACAAACGAGAGTGTACCTGGAGTATGAGTCATGTGTGAGGTGGCATCCGTGTCCATGTACCAATTATTGTCCGTCGGATTCAAAGACATGGTTGAAAAGAGTGATCTAATGAAATGGGTTGATAGTTATTAGCCAGATGGGCCTGATAAAATGGATTGGTTGGCTCGGGCCCAAGAATGCCCTCCTGAAGCTGTTGTTGTGGAAATGGGTAGGGGGTCTGTATGGAGCTGGGCTGGACTGAGGCCAACTGAATCCAGGTGGGCCGTTGGAAAAATGGTCCGGCGTGGGCTTCGTCAGAGGTTCTCGTTCCTCAAACCCTCTTCCGCTCTTTGTAACCCTACGACTGTCTTCTTCCCGCCGTTCCTCCCATTCATCACCGTTCTTTGATGGCTGTTGAACGGAAACCATCTTTCCATTCCGCTCTCGGAATCTCCAACATCAAGAACAATATTACCCTCGTCCTTGACCATGACACTCCGCATGCATCTTGGGTTACCCTATTTCGCGTCACTGCGAAGGCTCACAACGTCCTTGACCACATCGATGAGAAGGTTCCCAAGCCTAAGCATATTGATGATTCATTGTGGCTACAAGTCGACGCAGTGGTTCTTCAATAGATTTACAGTACGGTCTCCCGGGTTATCCTATTACAAATTCTCGACTCACATGATACTGCACTTCAGGCATGGAATCGAGTCAAAGACATCTTCCAAGATAACATAAATACTCGGGTTGTTTACCTTGAACATGAGTTCTCGAATTGTAAGTTATCTGGATTTTCCTCCATTAACGCTTACTATTTGCAACTTAAGTCTTTAGCAGATTAGCTCAAAGGCGTCGGATCACCAGTTCCTGAAACTCGGCTTGTTCTTCAACTCATTTCGTGTTTACCTGCTGAATATAATGTGGCGGCCAGTTTTATTCGTCAAACTGATTTGTTTCCGTCTTCCACCAAGGCTCGCTCTCAGTTGCAACTCAAAGAAACTCGATTGGCGCCCCAAACTAATGCCGGGTCAACGAGTAACACCCTCACTGCCGACTCACGCAATCAACCTACGGGCTCGCCGGCGTCACCTGCGTCCGGCTCTTTTCCGGCACCGTCCGACCGGAATCAACAGCAACGAGGCAACCAGCGGAGCACCAGCGGCAGCACACCCCAGCAGGGAAGGTTCGTGTGGAACCCTTCCCGTGGTTGGGTCCCTTTGATACCATGTGAGAATATGATAAATTCCCCCTTAGGGTTTCCATCGACTAATGGTCATATTAATAATCAAACGTATTTACATAATTACATAGGGCAGCTCACTGTTTTACTTTATTTATATATGATTTCTATCAGACGGGTAAAGAGTGCGCATCTAGTGAACTCACAAAAAAGTACACGAGCTTCTTCCAAAATCAATAGCAATCGGAAAAATAACTTTTAGGACCTTTTTGGTATCCATATGAGTATACGAGTATATAAAATTTGGGAGATCTTATTTACGCCCACAAATAGGATGACGGCTCGTAGACGCAGGGGAGGGGCGAACCATTTTGGCGGTTGGGTTGAAGGTTGACGCACATAAGGTGCAGATAAATGGCGGTGCAAATCTGTCATTTATTTGGGAGGGGAAAGTGGACGTGATCAGGACATTTTGGCCAACTTTATATTAACCAAGTAGTAATTTATTATTATTATTATTATTATTATTTTTGTTATTATTATTATTATTATTATTATTATCAAAGGAAAAACATATTACATGCCGCTGGATGGGAGTCGACTAACAAGTTGGGCCCCGCATCCCTTTTGAATAGTAAACGCAATCCTAGTCAAAATAAATCATGTACTCCTATTATATCCGGGCAACTCTTTAGCAACCGAGCCCAATCTTTTAAGAAGATCCATCGCGTCGTCACCCAAGTCGCCAAACGTGGAAAAGGAAAAGGGAAGAAAGTGATACCCCATGGAGCTACAAACATCCGCATACTTCTTTCTCTTGTTATCAGCAGCGACTCTCACAGCTTTACCGGGAATGAAGTTGGAAAGGTCAGGTGAAGAGAAAGGAGAAGTACTAGTAATATCCACACAAGTGTCTTTGCCCTGAAATCAATTATAAAAAAGGATGTCGGCGGGGCACAGCTCCCCACCACCACCATCAACCATACCAGTATGGACCTCTTTCCGAACAGAGATCTCAATCTTAAGGCACTCATCAAAAAGGACATCACGAACCATGTTATGCCGGTGCTTAATATCAACCTGTGCAGCACAAGCAAGAGCATGGTCACCCCAAACGTCCAAAATGCCCTTCTCACAAGCTGGGCACTTGGAACCCTCCCTAAACATCTCGATACCCAAACGGTACTTAATGACGGTCCGAAAGGTAGCCGGGTTCATAACCTGACCAAGACCAGAAACTGGGACCGCTTTAAGCCATTGCTGAGCTAGAGGAATCCTTAAGTTCTCAACTAAGGCCTTCTGCCTAACCGTAAGGTCAAAGTCTCTCAGAAAACCCTTAAACACGATATTGTAATAACATCCAGCCAATTTCTACATTAAATGGGGGGTTGGGCGTATTATCGTCATGTCAAAGTCATAGTCTTTACAGAAGTTGACCCAACAAGCAGCAGCCGTCTCAAAAGCGACTCCGTCGCCTTAAACACCAGAAAGCCTCAAGATCTGATCCTGCAAGCTACGCGTCTGAGATCTCGAGGCCAGAAAGGCAAAATGCAAAGTATCCGCACAAGAAAGAATATCAAGCCCTCCGTCACTAATCGGCAAAGTAGAGAGGCGCCATTTAAGGGGGCCAAAACCGGCCCCCCAGCAGTAACAATCTGCTCAACAGAACAACGAAGGGCCTGATCAAAGACCTCCATAGCCTCGGAAAAATGAGATGGGGGAGCAGTCCGCATAGCGAAGTAAAGACGGGACACCCCGGAACAAGCCCGAAGCAGCAAAAGCTCACACTGGGGGTCCCCCAATCTCACAATGGCTTCCATCAAAGACTTGGTTTTCGCAACTCTCATCAAAGCAACACGAGAACAAAAGGCCGGGTCAAGGCTGACAGCACCACCCAACAACTTGACCCCATCCAGCGGCCTAGCAATATGCTCAGGAAAAACATCAGGCTCAGAGCTACGCGGATCAACCTTTGGCCAAAAGATCTCCGTTTTACCGATATTAAGATAAAGGCCTAATGCGGGGCCCTCCGCCCTGATGATATCAAGCGCCTTACTAACCATCAGTGTATCACCAATCAACGTCTCGTCATCAAGGTACCAAGCATTAAGCTTCAGCCGGCAACAATCCGAAATTTTTCGGATAAGGGGATGGAGGACCAGCGAGAAAAGCAGTGGGCCAAGAGGGTCCCCCTGCTGAACACCTCTACAGGAATAAAGGACATGCTCACCATAATATAAACGTGCAGGACGGGCATAGCAGAACTCAACTCAAGAAGAAATAGCAGGGCAAATCTGTTGGACCTGAGAAATCATAGAAGTGCGATCAACGAGATTAAAAGCATTCTTGAAATCGACCAGAAGCATGGAAAGACTATCATCATCACCCTGAGATTCCACTAACCGGTTGACCGCATGTAACACCGCCTCCCCACCGCCAGAAACTCCAACCCGAACTGAGCATCCTCAAAATAAGGTCCAAGGGACACACCGATAGTAGAAGCCGCAACTTTAGATACAAGACGTCTCCAGACGGAGCCAACAGCGATAGGGCGGATCCCACCTCCCGGTTTAAGGAGAGGTGTAAGAGGAGCACTAGCAATATACTCACTAAGGGCGTTCGGACAACAACTCCTAAGGAAAAGGTTAACAACCCCAGAAATCGACTCAATCAGCTCATCAGCAATAGCAACAGCACCACCACTAAGGGCATCCAACAAGTGTTGGGCCCGCAATTAACCAATTAACGTAATTAATATGAATATCTAAGGTGTAGGCGAGCATATTGGTGACGAAGAGTTTTAAGCATCTCAATTTGTGGCTTGTACGTCTTGTCTAATCCTTCCCCGGTTTTGTCGTGCACCGGATACATATATACAAGAACGGGTAGCAATGAACCATTTGATTTACATTGTAGTTGTAAAAAATTTAAACAAATATGGGGTCATGAGAAATAAGATATTAACGATAATTACAATTAATGATTTAACTTAATACAAAAATATAATACTTAGTGCAACAAAATGGTGACAAGCCATGTTTAGAGCGATGAATCCACATTTTGTCATTATATATATATATATATATATATATATATATATATATATATATATATATATATATATATATATAATAATGATTTTGTGAAACTTATCTCTCTCTAAATATATATAGATGGATATAATTTTAATTAATTTTTCTTTTAAATAATAATATTTTCGGATCCACGTTTTGTCATTCCACCAAACGTCAACACATAATCTATTTACCGCGATCCATACACAAGCGAATTTGAAGCATCGAGTAACTAGACATCCTCGTACAATCCCACCGAGGAAGCAAGTGAAAACAATCAATTTTACTATAACACAAACGATGCCGGTGTCATTATATATATATACACGCATCATAACCAATTAAATCAATCGATTCCGTTAACGAAATAAATATACAGCAATATCAATCAACAAAATAAAATTAATAATCAGTCGTTAGTCTCACCAAAATCCATAGATTAATATTCAACTATTGATCAATCATGGGACTTTAACAACTTTTAAATCAAAAGTGTTATGATAATTTTCATATGAAAAGTGACAAATTAGGGGTGTTAATATTACACTCCTAAAATTTCGGTATAATATCAAAATATGGATATGAGATTGATATGTAATTTTTTTTAAAAATTATAGAAAAAATTGGTGGAATAGGGCCCTTTTTGTTTAGTGTAGATTAACTAGGCCCCTAGTAATATCCAACAAAAATATAAAGATAAATAAAAGTATTAAGGAGATAAATTAGGGAGATAGTTGAGCACTTTAATAAATCCACAATAATAACTACCTTAAATATTAAAACGGATTTGAAAAAAAAAAGAAACCGAATGGGAGAGATTCTCGCAATCTACATATGAGTGGTTACATCCGTCTATCACAAACACAATCACCGCTGATTTACTCTCATTTTCATCTCCATTGAAGGAAGATTCAAGGTCTCATCTTTCTCCCTTCTAGATATCATCTTTCTCCCTTCTATTTCATCTCTACTTTATTCTCCATTGAAGCCGATGCAAGTTATCGTTTTCATCCCGCTCCATTGAAGGTTATTGAAGGTCGGTTATATCCATCTCCATTGAAGGCCGCTCGAAACCTCTTCACAAGTTATTGTCTTCTCCGACTACAAAACAGGTACATTTTCTAACTCGGATTTAAGTTTCTTGCGACATATTACAGGATTATGTACCCAATTTTGCCAAATCAAACGTTATGTATTACATGTAGTTGCTAATAAATAATATGTACTAGTTATGCATCACACATAGTTGCTGATAAATATTTGTTGATAAACATTATGTAAGAGTTATTTAAATAAAACAAATAATGTAGGGTTGCCATCGTACTATGTAACAGCAAGGAAGGATCAGCGGAAGAATTGACGTTCAAACTTTCATATGTAGTTGATTGCCACCGTATTATGTAACAGATCGATCTATATCAACGAATTTCGAAGGACACAGTCAATATGTATCGGATTGTCTCTGTCTTATGTATTTGATCGAGCTCTCTCAACAATTATGAAGAAATCAAGAGGAGAAACAATGGCTTCCATTTTGAAGAACTCAAGATCATAAACTCGGTTGCAGCAAAAATGGCGTCCGAATTTTCTCTGTAATGGCTCGTTTAATTGATATCCCCAAATTAATGGAGATTGTCCACGATTTATTTCTTTGTTTAACGGCTGACAATAACTATTAATGTTTTTTATTAATATAATTAATACGCCTAATTAGGATAGAGAGATATTTAGCAAATCTAGAGAATCTTCTATATAATATGAGATTAATCTTTTTAGTAAAATATAGAGGGGCCTAGTTTATTAACCTGAAACAAAATGGACCTAATTTGTACACACTATTACATAAGTTGTCTACTTAGCCAACTCATCCAAAATTATATCATGATATCTCTAAGAATTTAAAAATATCCCGACCACAAAATACATATACACATGTTGTCAATAAGATTTTTAAATAAAACAATTTTAAACACATTCTAAAACACCCATCTCCATCAATAAAACAATACATAAAGTTTGAAACCTCACAATCCACAAGATGAACACTTACTTGACAGAAGATATTATTCAACACATAAAACATGCCAAACAAACACACATCCTACAACATTAATCTACTACCAACAGATTAGAAATATGAGAATTGAGAAATACTTGACAAAATAGACGATTAGTAGATGAGATTCATAGATATTAGTTGGAAAGTTGAACTTTGCTCGATAGAAAAAGATTGAAAACCCGAAATGAAAACTACTTATCAAAATAAGAATGAAAACGCGAAGTATTTGATAAAATGATTGGAGCTCGAATAACTAGTATATATTCCAATAGTGAAAGCTACGTTTAGTCGTTTGTCCATGTCTTCGTCAGGCTTCAACTTCTCAGGTGAGTCCATAGAAATAACCTGATCAATGTTGTGTAATTTCGTGGAGCTTATGTCTTGAATGTCACGCTTGATCCTAAAAGATCACGTCTATCTCGCCTAAGTCTTTTACTTGGAACCTAGAGGGCAAGAAGTCCTTAGTGAGATCAACTTGACATCAAAATCCGATAATAAACTCGAAAATACGAAAAAGGACCCTCTCATGGCCATTCCATATCCTCAAAACAACCTTTCTTGTAAACTATGGGTTTGTGAAGAGCAGAAAACATGATTTAACATAACTTAAATAGGAGTGTACTATAACTAAACAACTCCCAATTTACTGTACATAACCGCATTTCCCTCCTTCCAAACAGAGCGGGTATGATAGGATCAAAAACTTGCAGAAACTGAACCAAACTTTGGATCTTTAAGATACTGCCCTCACATTTATAAGGATGAAGAAGCCTATGCGCCGTTATTCCGTTGGATTTCCTTATGCGAGGACGATTCACCGCGCGGTTCAGCTGATCCCATCTCAATGTGCACAGAGTTGTGAGCTGAATCTTCTCTTGATGACCCATGAGTTGATTTTTTCTCAGTTCCGCTAACCGAAGCATTCTTCCAACCTTTCTTCTTCTTCGCCTTCTGTGCCCACCCGATAAGACCTACTTGAACATGCTCGTCAAATATTGCCTTCTTGAAGTTGGTACCCATCTTCATCACATCAGCACAAGAAAGGAAACAGTAGCTTTATAATCAGATATCATCTAGGAAAGCATCAAAATCGAATGAGACCGAGCAAATTTACCTGTGTAACTATGGCATAGAGAGGTAATGTGCTGTAACTACAAAGAAACTGAATGATCACCCTGCAAAAGATTTCATGAATGATAGAGTAAGGACTAGGGCTTGTTTGGTTTAGAATACAAACACTTCTTTCACTGAAAATATTAAGTTTAAGTTACCCAATGATGAGCCGCGGTATGATGTAAACCACTTTTCCCATAATGCAAGAGCTAAAGCCGTATTGTACCTAAAGAGAGGCCAATGAATTCAGTTATCAATAGTTTCAAAGCTAGAGCTAGTGAACCAGATTGCATAAACGTATGGAAAACAAGAAATAAGCTCACCCATATCCAAAAGAAGTAAGCGATCTCAAACGAGTTTTGGAATAGAATAAAATGGATAAAGATAAGCACGAGGTGAGGACGATTGAACCAGAAATGGTCATCAGAAGGCTTCACAACGAGCTCTCCTTCTATAGCTACATGTTTCTCAGCAACCTCATGAGCTAGTTGGATAATCACATGCTCTAGCTTTGTACCAAGGGCAAGAAGAAGCTAGACAACAATACAATCACACAAAAGTCAGGGGGGGAAAAACTCGATATTATGATATTGTTTTGATATTTTCTGAAAAAATAACAGATTGGATTATTATTTGCTGCATTATCACCTAAGTTTTGGTTTCTGATTCACTCACCAAGATATAAAATTCAGAAAAAGCAAGAAATATTCAAAGAGTAGCTTGCTTACGAAGAACGGGATGAATGCAATCCAGAAATAGGTATGCCAACCTGGACAGATAAACACGTCTAGATTAGCCTCTACAAAGAAACCTTAATCCGAGGTTATTTAGAAACATCAAACATTGATCAATCTTTTCATTCCCTATTAGCTTTTCACTTTAACTTCTGTTATTTGCAAAAATCATCACTTGACTTGCATTAAATCTGGATGAAAGCCGCTTTGATGGGGGGAGACATAATACTTATATGGCAACAGCAAATTTACAAATGTATCAAACCAGATACCGAAAATGACAAAAACAAATATTGGTGCAAGTAACATAACAAATATAGCATACTCGTTGGTTTTCATTAAACATTGGAAATAATTTCTTACCATGAATATTCAGCAACAAGAACAGCATCACAAATATCCAGAGATACCAACTGCACCAAATAAATCAGTCAGTAATAATCACAAAGATTAGGTAGGATGAATGAACTAGGCTATGGTCAAATAAAACTCACCTTATACCAACCACGTGCTTAAAATCATCCTCGAGTGCTCGTATCATGTACTTGTGAAAGTTAAACTTACGATTTACCTTGCAATGTGTCTTAAGACAAAAACAGCCATGTATAAAAGAACAATTTGTAGCAAAAGAAAGAGTTAGAATACGGTAAAACTAGATAAACTTACCATAATAAAGCCGAGTCTCATTGCTGTGTATTCTGACTTTGTAACAGATCCATAGAATTGCTTAAAGAATGAATGCTGTAAAAATGCAACTATGAAACTAAAAAATGGTATACAAGAAGACCAAGTTCATGAAATTATCCAAAAATGGAACCAAATAAGTTCAAATTTAAAAGGGCATTAAAACCGAAATTTGCTCACCACCCATCCCATGAGTTTTGATCTTTTACCAACGCCCAGGAAATGTTCTTGAATGAAGGCATGTTGATGTACATGGGTAATCGTTGGTTTAAAAGCTGCATAAACAATTACATCAGATTTCGGGTAAAGCCCCGAAAAACTGTAATTAGCAACTACCTCACCTGCATCGGTATCATAGTTATCCTTTGCAATAGACTCTTCCCAAAATTTCCATTGCCGAATCTGAAACCATAAGAATATAAACTTAGTAGAAGAAAAAAGCAATAACAGCATGCAGTATAATCACAAACAGAACAAGGAAACAGAATCACACACCCTTGCCCCACCAAAAAGCACAGTTAGAGCACAAAAAGTCACATGAACAAGAGCCAGCACAAAGATAAAAATGTGCAGATGATGAAGTGCTTCAACTGATAAAAATGGGACTTGATCCTGAACAAACAAAGCAAGAAAAACATCAGTAAATAGTCAAATCTTGGTATATATTTCCGATGTGGGGTACACAAACTCAATAATCTTGCTGTCCATTAAACATCAAATGAATGTAGATCAAAACTCATAATTCTCCATGGAAACTCGATTTTAGGAAACCGAAATACAAGAGTGATGAACACCTTCTGAAGACAGTAAGCTTGCTGGGACGCATAATCCTCAGACAAAAGACGCCTTAGAGGGCCTGAAATGTGTTTTGTAGTCGACTCTGAGGACTCCGATCCCAATTCGTTTCTACTACAAGGGAGCATGTGAACAACCAAATCCTTTGAGACACACATTTTGGATATGACCCCTTGGAAGACTGTTAACAGTAAGGAGATGAACCCCAGAATCATCAATTCTGTGAAACCCACAAACAAAAATCGATCAAACTCCAAATACTTTTAGAATCAAATCAAATCTCATAAACACTTATATGTTTTTTCATAATTACCTTCCTTGACCTTCTGAAGAGCCTCAAATAGAGGCTTCTGCCCATTCCTCTTGAAATACTGATTCAAAATTTCAAACCCACATCGAAATCAATTTAAATCCTATAGAACAGAAATGTGAAGACTAAACCCTGAATCCTTATCGGATGAGGAAAACCCACCTGACCGGCGAAGTGGAGACCACGCTCGACGCCGAATGAAATGGCTATGATGACGGAGCATACGGCGGCGACCACCCATGTCGGAGTGAATTCCAAAGTATGGCCTCCTTCCGCCATAGCCTTTTTCCTCTATCTTAATCTCTCCTTCTAGTGAGTTGGTGAATTGCTTCTTCTTGAAGAGGATGGGGACGGTTGAACTGTCCAGTTGATTACGCGATTGATGGTAGAAATCTAGAAGTGAAATTTCTCATTACAAAGTCGAGAAAAAAACTCAAAACGTTTGGACTTTCTCTCTCCACTTGTTTTAAATGGACAATAAAAACGAGGTGAAGTGTTTTTATAAATAGAACAAAATAAACAAATAATAATCCGTAATCATTATTCATAAATGTAATTACCTTCTTTTGCATGAAAATTAAAATAATTTTTTAGATATTTCTTAGTCATTAAGTTTTTATTTAGTAATTATATGAATATAATTTTTTTGAATTTGAAATTTACAGTTGTACCGAATCAGCTTAAGGCTCGAAAATCAATTAGATTTTAGAATCAATGCAATGAATACAATTTTATTGCGAAAATCTTTTTTTTTTTTTTTACTTATTTTCACTCATTCAATTTGATTAGTATTAGTTTTTTTTTTTTTTGACGAGGTAATTTAAACACCCGGTTCGATCGGCTTTGCCGATCTACGTTCGGATCGGGTAGTAAATCGTGGCCCATTGCTGGGGGATACCCTCCCAATATCAATTTTTCCATACGATTAGTATTAGTTTATGGTTAGAATAAGAGTATTTTGTGACTCGATTTGAGAATATTTCCATCAATATTTAAGTCATGTTAATTTTTAAGATATGTTTGGGAATTCATTTTTAAGAAACTACGTGTTGATGGGGGCGACAAATTTGAGGTTGGCCAAATGGTTGGGTCCTATAAGAGGCCAACATTAGAGCTGCTATATCTAGCTGATCTTCTTTATGTGGAACCCACGTCAATTTTGTTGGACCAATGTTTTTTTCATCTTGAAGAAGATTAATCTTGAGTCCAACCCACAACAATATATTTCAATTTTTAGGTTCAACTTTACGTATTTATAAGTCCGACGTCTTTAATTTTATTTTTTTACTTCAACGGTTAGCTTCAACGTCTTCAATTTTATTTTTATTTTAATTTTGTTGTTTTTTTATGTTTCTTAATTTGAGATGTACTAAGTATATATTTATATTCATTTATGTTCTTATTAAAATGTTTAAAGATAAATATTAGTAATATATATGATATAAATGTTTATAAATAACAATAAACTATGAGGTGGTTCATGCTTTTTTATGTTTCTTAATTTAATATTTAATCACAAAATTTAATATTTAGTTTATATTTATTTGATGTAATTCGTTTATAGCTTTATTAATAAAATAAATAATAGTAGATGATATATAATATGCATGTTAAGAACAAGTTTGGTGTCATTATTGTTTTGTGTATTTCAAGGAAGAAAAAAATCATGTTTGTGGGTAAACTTAATGAAAGAATATACCAATTATCTAAAGTTTTGTGTAACTTGAAATTTAAAAATAATATATTTAAAGTAAGATTGTGGAAAAAGATATCCATTTATTATTTTAATTTTAAAAATTTTAAAATCAATCTTACCAAATTTTTAAAAATTAATTTATAAAACTTCTCAACTGTTTTTTTAGTTATATTTTTAAACAATAAACTAAAATATTTAAGAAGTAAGTGATAATTATAGACACGCAAAAACAATATGGGTGATTTAAAAAAATATATATATTTAAAATGTGGGTAATTTAGTGTGATTTTAAGAATTTATGGACGCTTTTTATAATAAAATTGGTCATAAATTCACCATATATTAAAATTAATTTAATATGAAATAGTTTATATACCAAGTTTGTATTATTTTGATTTATATCTTAAAAACAAATCATCTTATATTTATAAAATAGTTTTTAAATATATTTTTAATTTATAAAATAGTTTTTTAAAAATAATTTTACGGTTTTTACTCTAAAAAATCATCTTTTACTCAATTAGCTTTTTTAATATATTTTTAAATTTTATAAAACGATATAAAAAAAAATTAAACTAGCCAAAGATGGGATGAGTGAGTATCGAGATTTGTTGATGAATCTTGTACCATCACATCAATAGGAACCTTTCAAAATAAACGTCACGTCAAAAATTATAAAATTCTGAAAGTCATTTTCACGGCAAGAAAAACGAATTATGCAACTATATAGTTTTAAAACTGAAAATTGAAAAATGAAATTGGCACCAAAATACGTAAAAAGAACCTCTATCTACATGAAGGAAAAAAAACAATTCAGATCTCGTAGCATCCAATCACATTATCAGATCGCTTTATATTTTTTTTAAAAAAATATGTCAATTAGATGTAAAGAAGGAGAAAACAAATATAACAAATGAATAATTACTTTAAAATATGACAATTAGATGTTTGTCCTTTTTATTTAAAAAATATGTATGCCTTTTTATCCCCAAAAGATTGTTGTATATTTTGTGAAAAGATTGCTGAAAAAACGAACTTTTATTTTTTTTGATTTTTTTAAATTATGTTTTTATTAGGTTCTTCAAAAACTGAAATGTATATTTTTATTTTTAGATTTTTTTTAAAAAAAAGTTATATATATTGAAGGGACTATTCGGTTGAGGAGACTCCTTGTTTATAAGAGGTTTTTACAAAAATTTGTTCATTTTTTCAACATAGTTCAGTTTTTTTAATTACTATATGTTCTTTTTTTTATTATAATATTTTAAAATTTAGCTTTTATTCTAAGAAAATGAACGCATATTTTTGTTCATAATCTAAAGGAGAAGAAAAACGAACAACGATACAAAAATAAAATGCACAAATTTCTCATTATTTTTCTCCATAAGGAGTCTTCTCACCGGAACCAATATCTATTTTGAATGAAAGAATTTGGTGAAGTAGACTATTGTTTATTGGCTTTTGTTTTCACTTTAATTGAGTTACTACTATTACTCTATTGGGGATATATTTACTTATGAGATTATGGTATGAGTCTAGAACAATATTATTAAAAGGCATAGTTAGTGATATTGGTGGAATGAAAGAATTAGGGGAGTCTGCTATTGGGCCTCTTTACTCCTTAATATAAGTAACTAAGCAAACACCCCTTTATTTATATTACTAGGTCAAGGCCGTGCGTGTTGCAAGATTATAATACGATGATAATCACGATACGCCTATATTTCATCGAGAAAATTACTACTAGTAGTAATGTGAGAGTGATCTTTGAATACAAGTTATGCTCTAATCTTGTGCTTATAATATCATTATTCAAACAAGTAAATTTCGGGTTAAAATGTTGACCGTATTAAATTGGTTTAATCTTTTTATATCATTTGCTAATTTTTAAAGTTTCTATTATTTTTTTGTTCACTAGTAATAGTTTGTATTATTTTTAGTTATTTTTTTTAAGGTAGATAGTTTCTACTTTTATTTATTAAGTTTATTTTTTAATATTTTTGTAAGAAAATTTGATCTTATCTCATCTCATATCTATTAAAGCAGAGACCTTCTTTTCCACGTGTCAACGCCACAATTCTCGCAGTTATTAAAAATATTTTTAAAAAGTTATTATTTTGGTTATTTTTGATAGAAAATAAAAAAAACAAATCCTGAATCTATATTTAATTTTGGCGGATGATAGATGTACCGGCAAAAAGCGCTATTAGTAACCTAAATTACGTACGCGAAATGCGTACTTTCGTTTTTCAACTCCGAAATCTAACTATGCATGTGGCGTGCGTAGTTGGAGCCGAGACAAAGCCGATAGGAGCCGATTAACTATGCTTGTGGTAAGTGTAGTTGAAGTTATATTAAAAAAAAAAAAAGCTCCAACTACTCTAATGATAAGCATAGTTGGAGTGAATTTTTTTTTCAAAAAAAGAAACTCCAACGTTGGTAGCCATTACCGAAGTTGGATTAAAAAAATAAAATAAAAAATCTCCAACTACGCTTACCATTAGCGTAGTTGTGCAGTTATTAAAAAAACTCACCAGCTCCAACCGGCTCAGGACGGCTCCAACTACGCTTATCAAACGCGTAGTTTGAATCCAATGTGAAAAGCGAAACTAAGCACTTCACGTGTGTAGTTATGGTCACCAATAGCGGTTTTCGCCGGTACGTCTCCCGTTAATTTTTTAAATCTTGCTATTTTTTTAGAAATCCAGTAAATTTTCTAATCAAATTCTAAACATATTTATTTTTATTCAATGCTAATATATAATCATTACAAAAATATATTAAAAATTAAAATTTTAAGTAAAGGAACGTGATCTAATTATATTAAATATTAGTTAATATTTAATTAATTATAAAAGAAAAAAAATTAAAAGAGAATTAAAAATAATAATAACAATTATAATTTCATTCACCGAATTTTTATCTTACAAAAGTATACATATGAATTTTAAAGTATTAACTATTTATTAAAACTCAACCCGCGGTGCGGATAATATACAAGTTGAGAATTAAAACCGTAAACAAATACTAATATTGTCTATTGTTGCAAAATTTGCGGTATTGAACAAAACTCAACATGCCAAATTTTGTTAAAGCCATCATTCAGATGATATTTATTAAATAACGTCTGAAATGTTCAATACTCCATGGGTCAAAAGAAAAAACTCAAAAAAGAGAGAGCAGATCTAACCTAATTTATTATTTATTTTTAAATTCTAAAGAGATGTATTTTTTTCAAAAATTAACTATGACCCACAAATTAATAATTATTAATAATTTTAATTTATTACTAGATTTTCTCTTTGTTTTGGGGCTTTAAATTATCATACATATAAAAATACCCAAAACTAAATCATATCTCATATAGTCATACGATATGCAATTGATGTATACACATTTGAAGTTCTTTTTAAAAAATAAAATGATAAATGAATAACTTCACATCTCTTTCATGTCCAAAAAACATATTACTTCAAGCTAAATATTAGTCCATTCATCTTACAATACTTTGTGTGAGAATTAGAGATGGGATAAATTCACTTTAGGATTTTCATCGACTGATGGGTCATATTAATAGAGATTACGTATTTATATAATTACAATAAACATACCTCTATTTTTAATATTCTATTATATCCCCAGTCGAAACTGGAGGACACATTACAATGAGACTGAATCTAAAATCTATAAACAATTGTCATGAGAGGCCCTTTGTACAGATATATGCATACTGAAAAGCCGAAGGTACGTGAAGAACTCAAACATGACCACTGACAACATTATCCCGGACGAAATGAATGTAAATCTCAATATGTTTTGTTCGTTGGTGGTGAACCGGGTTGCTGGCAAGATAAGTAACAGAAATGTTGTCAGTGTAGACAATAGATGCCTTGGCAAGCGGGCAATAAAACTCATAGAAAAGATTGCATAGCCATGAACACTCAAAGACAACGTTGACAACTCCTCTATATTCTTCCTCTACACTAGACCGGGAAACCACATATTGCCTTTTGGTAGACCACAAGATTAATGTGTCATTGAAGAAGATATAGTAACCTGAGGTTGATCGTCGTGTATTAGGACAACCGGCCCGTCGGCATCTGTGTAGGCAATGAGGTCCGATTTCGGTGAAGGAGAAATGGTGATACCTAACGAAGATGTGCCAAAGATGTAGCGGATGATACGTTTGAGAGCAGCGAAGTGAGGCTCACGAGGCTCATGCATGAATAAGCATATCTGCTGGACAGTGAAACTCATGTCAGGTCTTGTGGAAGTAAGATATTGAAGTGCCCCTGCCAAGTTGTGGTACAATGTCGGATCACTGACAGGAGGTCCAGAAGAGGCGTTGAGCTTAATAGTTGTTTCAACAGGTGTGACCGCAGGTTTACATGCAATCATCTTTGCCCGTACAACAATCTCCCGAGCATACTTGTCTTGAGACAAGAATAGACCTGAAGAGGAGCGCTGAACAGATATGACCAAGAAATAAGATAATGGGCCTATATCAGACATAACAAACTCCTTATTGAGGGAAGCAGTGAGAGTAGTACGGAGTTCATTGGAGGAAGCCGTTAGGATAATATCATCAACATAGAGTAAGAGATAATCAAGATGATTTCCATGCCGATAGATAAAGAGAGAAGAATCCCTCTTAATGTTGACAAATCCAATGTTGAGCAAATATCTTGCAAGTCGTTGATACCACGCCCGGGGTGCCCGTTTGAATTGTTATGGAGGGAAGAATGTTAAGAAGGAAGCATGACATACCAAGAACATGAGGCCAAAAGGAGACGGGTATAGATGCATGAAAGAGAAGAGATCGCATCATGTTGTTGATAGTGCGGATGATGCGTTCTGCTTTTCCATTTTGTGAGGAGGTGTGTGTACATGAGAAGCAAAAGTGAATGTCACGGTGGGCAAAGAATGAGTGAAATTGATTGTTATTAAATTCGCGACCCATGTCACATTGAAAATTTTTGATAGGCATATTAAATTGAGTCTTGACAAACTGATAAAATTGCACAAAATGATAACAAAAAAAACTTGAGATTTAAAGGTGATGGGAAAAACCCAAAGAAAATGGGAGAAATCATCAAGAAATTATAAGTATTATTTGAAGCCTTTCTGACTAGAAATCGAAGAAGTCCAAAAATCGCTATGTGTGATATTTTGTATTCATTTTTAATAAGGAGCACATCTTCATGCTTTGTCATGCTTGTCAACTAGGGATACATTACAAACTCCCTTTTGAACTGTCTACAACTGGCGTGCCAGGATGACCAAGACGAGCATGCCAGAGACTCGGGGACTGAGAGGAAAGGGCAAGGGCTCACGCAGACTTGGTGGTAACTGGATAAAGATCCCAGAGCTATTGCATCTCAGACGTGTGGTCTTCATGTGTAAATCCTTCACAGAAAAACCAAACGAGTCAAATTCAACATTGGCGTGGTTATCTGTAGTGAAAGCGCCGGATAAAGACAAGGTTTTTAACAACTTGAGGAGCGGTAAGGACTTTGGATAATTGGAGAGGTTAGGTAGGTGTGCTAAGATGGGCGTCACCAAGACATGTAGATTGTATTCACATGCCATTGCGAATAGTTACCGAATTAAATGAACCATTATGCGAGATGGATGAGAGGTTACCTGAATTATTGGTCATGTGAGATGTCACACCGGTGTCCATGTACCATATCTACGGGATTTAGCGTCATGGTCGAAAAGGCATGCTCGACTGAAGTGGGTTGCTGAGAAACCCCAACCATGGTGAAATGGACTTGAGGTGTGTTGGGCTGTGCAGGAATAGGGGTCAATAACCCTTGCTGATTCCAATGGGCCGGATTGGGAAAACGCTAGGTTTGGAATTGGGTTGGAGCATCCGCTGGGCCTGATTCCTGTGGGCCGGCTACTGAGGGTTTCCATTGGAAACGAGAATCCAGCCATAGGGAGGCCGGAACTCGAAGCGTGTCTGCGGTAGAGAATCGGTGCGACCTTTGCTCTTCCGGACACGCCCCCGGTGGCGAGATGTGATGTTGGTCTGGCCAGCATGGGAGGGGTTGGTGTTGTCGAATAGCGTCTTAGGCGACGACCCACCAGCGGAGGTCTGAAGGGCGGTGCAGTCCTTGCCACTCGACTGTTGGCCTGCCATTCGGGTTTCTTCGAGAATGAATCGTGAGCGTGCCTTTTGATACGTCGACAAAGGATCCGATTGCTGAATAAAACTTGCATTGACATTGTACTCAGCAGGCAAACCAAACAAGAGTTGAAGAACTAACCGATTGTTTGTGATTGGAGAGTCGACGCCCTTGAGTTGGTCGGGCAAGGTCTTCTTGTGTTGACGGTAAGCAGACACGGACGCAAAAGACGTCAATTTGCCGTTGGAAAATTCTTGTTCCAGATAGACTGCACGTGTATGCTTATTGTCTTGAAAAATGTCCTTAACTCGACCCAAAGCTTTGAGAGCGGTGTCGTCAAGGTCGAGAATTTGAAGACCAATTTCATTAGAGACCGTATTGTAGATCCATTGGAGAACCGTGGCATCGACTTGGTTCCATAGATCATCGTCAATTTCTGCAAGAAGGGGAACTTTGGCGTCAATGTGATCGAAGACATTATGCACCTTGGCGGTGATGCAAAAGAGAGTGACCCAGGACGCATATGGTGTGTCATGATCTAGAATGAGTACGATGTTATTCTTAATGTTGGATATCCCAAGAGCGGAATGAAACGATTATTTCTTCTTTGTAGACATTGTATGTGTGATGGAGGAGAAGAGAAACCAGGGCACACAACGACCACAAGGAGGCGGCACCGGCGGCGTAGAGAAGAGGTGGAGGCGTGAAAAAAATTGAAGGGAGAGTTATGGATCGTAACGCTCTGATACCATGTTAAAGTCCGATACAAACGGACCGGTAGAACGGAGGTCGTGCATACGAGCGCACATGCGCATTAGGCCCAAGCCCAGCACATAAACCCGATGAGGTTTCATCCTAAAACCAATTGGCAATAGGAGGAGTAGCCCACCAACCTTATATACTTTGAAATCATGTCCAAACGGGCAACTTGGCATAATCAAGAAGATAGATGAACATTTATCGTTAGTGCCGTAATATGAGGCAAATTAATTGGGCTTGGTTCGCGTTCGCTTCGAGCTCGTTTATTTTTTAAACGAGCCGAATATGAACACATCCAAAAACTCGTATAAAATTTAGGTTCGACTCGGACTCAACTCGTTTATAAACGAGAAGAGTTTGATCATGTCAATGCTCGGCTCATATAACATTCTTATTTATCGTACACTTCACAAAGTTAGTAACACGACATGTCAACAAGATTAAACGCATTCGAGAAATTCATTATAATCAAGGCTAGATACCCATTTACATGAGATTCGCTCAAAACCTATTGACGATGTGAAAGATAAGCTTCACACCACGAATTTCATTAAGAAACTCCGTTATATCTTTCCTCACACCTTTCATGACAACCCTAAACACCAACATAGGCCTAATGACCCATATAAGTTTGTATCTCTAAGTGGTGTCTCACCTCTTACACCCTACTTGACGATCCTATCTATTATAAACAAATGACTAGAACACATAAATTCAATGAACTACTCGTACTACCAATTATTGAACACGTGTGTTATTCTTTTAGCCTATGTTATATTATGTCTATACAAACATGTAAAATCATATGAGTGGTGCCTCATAAACGTACATGAATTATGAAGATCAAGATGTGTCCCAATATTATTTCATTTCAGTTTTATTTGGTAGACGTGAATTATGAGGGCGGAGATGAAAACAAGCCATTAAAAGAGTCGATGATCTACATTTTTTTTTAAATCTTATGTCCTAAGATTATAGAGATGGTGGGCAATGATATAATATTTTCTCCAACAACTGCCCTCACTAAATTGAAATTTTTAATGTTTTTTGAGAAAAGTTTGTTGAACTTTTGAAAAAAAAAAACTTGAAGCTTTAGACAAATATCTCTCAATCAACGGTCATAAATTCCGACCATTGTTTGTGTATGAAATCTGATTAGAATAAAGCTTTTAACCGATAAACTTGAAAACCGAAAGGATTCTCCTTTTTTAAACCAAAATTTGAAGTTGTGAACTAATTTGAGCATAAAGCTCCTTTTAAATAAGTTCGTGAGTTTCGTTGAGGTGGATCTTGGCATGTTCTTGTTTTCAAGCTCTCCTACAAATTTCGGTGTATGTTTAGAGTCGTGTCTGGATTGCAGTCGTGACGCTGTGCTTTTTTGACGGTTTTCTTTTGATGGGAGGCTCTTCCCCGAATTCTCGTATTTCACTTTCCCAAGAGTTCATGTCCAGTTGTACTTGCATCTGGCAATGCTATTCTGATAGTGCTTGGCTCGCCCATTACCCGCTTCACCTTTGGAAGTTGCTTTACATTTTCGTGTAGTTTGTCCTCCTCCGGCTTCACCCTTCTTCTCATTGTTTTTGCTTTGATCTTCTCGAATGTCTCCTCCTTGATCTCCGGTTTGATCTGCTTTGTGCTCGCCACTTTTTCTGGGAATTCAACACCGTAACAGATAGACTAGCGTTGTTTGGATTCGCGTCAGCGACTAGTGACGAGGTGCTACATGAAGTTGTTGAAGACTTCATCCATTTGGATGCCTTGGGTGCACTGTCTCTAGACCATTCCACTATTGATTACCCTTGTATAAAAAAACAAAAAATATTAAAGTGCTCGTCATAATGGTCAACTCCATCCTATGTGTAGATATCACGAATTCATAAAATATATTTTTACAATTCATAAATTTTTAGTCTTTCTTTTTGTTTTTGGTGCCTCAAAAAATTTATTTTTAGTTGTTTAATTTAAAAGAAAATATATTTACATCTTCTTCTTTCATTTTTAAATATACTATAACATTTCACGAAAATATTATAATTTGGACAACTGTTACAAATACAATCACAGAAAAATATATATTATCACATTTTTACACCACATTTGAAAAACATGAAGTATTAACATGTTGCCCGTTAAGATCAACAACGTTAACCAAATTTCTAAATATATAAATATTTTATTTTAATCAAATTTAAAATCATAGATGTACAATAAACCCTTTTAAAATTATTTTCCTTGCGGAATTTATTTTCGCATGAAATCTGGAATATTGCATTAAACTTACAAAAATAGTCGGCCACCACCAATTAACAATTATCAAATCAAATCGTTTTCTTCACATGTGTTCATTCACGATTGCCAAAACTTAACGTCGTTATTTGTACTAAAAGAATATGATTAATAATCACACGTTATTGCATAAATCAATCACTGATTGACATAATTATTTGTTAATAAGATGATATTAGAAAGATTAAGCTGTCGTTTATCAAAAAAAAAGAAGAAAGATTAAGCTGTCGGTCAACTAAACACAAGCGACTAAAAATCATGTTTATATGGGAAAGTAATAAAAAATACATTTGAAGAAATCAATACAAAAATAAATTTACAACTCTTGAGATGGAAATATATTCATTAATATATACATATAAAAAAAAGCAAACAACGTAAACCTATTATTGAAAATAAAGTTTTTATGAAAAATTCTCGCAAAACCACATATGTTCGTTAAAGAAAAAAAAAGTTACTTTATTACCCAAAGAAAGGACCGACGTCTTGATGATGAAAATAATCTGATGAAACTTAATCTGAATCGCGGAAAAGACTAGTTTAGTAATAGGCCACACTACCTCTATTGTTAAATATATTAAGTTTTTCATTCGGTTTTCATTCGAGAGTTTCAATAAACGGGTGAAGTTTAGTGGGTTGGCCGATCGTCTAGTGCTCTTTGGCCGATCGACTTGTCCACTTTTTTCGATTAATAAAGTTTTGAATTTATTTCAAGGTATATCTGGCTAAGTTCAATTCGTTCCAAGGTCTGGAGAATCCGACTACATTGATCTATGATATTGATAATGATGTATATATTGGTTGAATGTCTATCTAAGAGAGTTAAGATAGTTTTGAATTGTACTATACAAAATGCGAGTGCCAAGTATAAAACCTTTCATTACTATATGTTCTCCAAGGTGTTGCTGGCAAATTGCGAGAGTCGGATCACTCATGCCCCTAATATTCCGCTCAATATGTGACAATCAAGCAAAATTAAACCCACATGATTTACATTCTTCCATCAACTTATCAATTGAGATCTACATATGTATTTTGTGGTGAGATCTACATATGTATTTTGTGGTGACCTTGGTCGTGTAACTCTTTTAGTAATTGTTGATACATTATTCTTTATGTGCTACTTTCGATATCCGTGACAATGATTCACACATCGCACAAACTTTCCCTTTTTGTTACAACTACTGTTTATTACGAGTTTTCTATACGGGTCAATCGACCGGTTTGTGCTTCTCTTCTCGGTAGTTTCTTTTTTCTTATTTCGTCAAATTTGTTTGTTTTTGGCGTTTGACATCTATCGATTAGTGATGATCGTTCGACTGCCCCTTTGTGTTTGTTATTTATATACGTTTTTTCTGATTTATTTAGCTGTTTCATAACTAATATGTCAAATTAAAATGTTGTTTTTTTCCGAGTTCGATCCTAACCTCCTTATTACAATCAAGTCACGTAAAAGTATTTACGAGATTTAAGACTCACGTATCGAAGTGAAAATATGTCTAAATTACGAAAGAAAGAAAAAAAGAAAGGTCGATTTTGAAGAATATTATATTGCCTGTTGGAGTTTAGTGTATATTATTTTGCATGACACACTTGATTTTTTTGGGTCAATTTTACGTTTTATAAGTTTGTGTAATTGTGATGGATATCCTTATTTACCAACTTCGTTAACATGAACACAAATGTTAAATTAAAAAATAATTAAAATTTAATAAATTAATTACTTATCATAAATCGTGCAATAAAATATCTATTTTGGACCAACATGCAACTCGAATTAAATTTCAAATAGTCGATGCAACCATACCGGGACCAACTTGTATAACAAATAAATTTCACTTAAATTAGTAATAAATTGAAAAAATATCACGTAAAACTATTCAAAATTTAATATAAAAAAGAATAAACTTTGAATGCGAAAACGTGATATTATCTTTAGAGGTAAACATCAACGTAAACGTACTGGACGAACAATTCTTACCAATTGGTTCATATTTATTTGTATTTTTGTATTGATGACATTATTTGTTGTTTGGTCCACAATCAACAACACATTCAATGTGACGATTTTCTTGGGATTTTTGTTTTTATTATCACGTCAACATTTATTTCTTGTTTGATATGCAAAACAAAATATGAACATTATTATACATTGATATTTATAGTTTGTAATTAAGAAATTGTGTCCTTTATTCAAGGTGCAATTATTGATGATGAGATAGGACATTAAATCTAGGGATATATGTAAACCGATAATATTAGGGGTCATGACGTTTTGTTAGAAGCCATGATCGGTACATTTATATGAAAAAATGTATTGCTAGTGTTATCGGGTCCTACGAGGTCACACCATAACAAGAATGTGAACTGAATCAATTAACGAGAGAATTACCATATAGGAGTATATGGTGGAAAATAATATATTTTGTAGGAGTAAAAAATCTATTATGAAATTGGTAATTAATAATAGATAAGGGGTTATTTATATATTAATTACTAAAATATATATCTTATAATAAAGGAGATTTTTAATAGTTAGAAAGCCCAACCCGATTAAGATATATCCCTGATTGATCTATCAAAATAACACAAGAAGTAAGCCGTGAATGAGTATACGCGTTCTCCCTCTCTCGATCATTCTCTCAAAAAGCTTCATCCTTTGTTCTAACAATCAAAGGTTAAGGCGATTTTTGTTCAGTGCCGGGTGGACCAACTAGAGGAGTAATAATAGGAACTCTACATATCCTTAAAGGAGTTTTTGAACACGCATAAAAAGGTATTTTTTTTCTCCCTTATCTAATCTATTATTCATACAATCCTTGTTTAGATGTTTAGAAAATTGTTTCCTCAAATTCCGCTATTACACATCTAAAATCCCAACATGTATGCATAAATATTGCACCAAACATTAAATATACGAGTGTTATTTTGATAAAAGTCTAATCGGTTCGAAAAGTCTGGCCTACCTCCCGTCCGTACCAGATCGAGGCAAGCCAAAAAGCCCGACTGGACCGCTTACCCGGATCAGATTATAAAAAACAAAGAGAAAGAGGGTACCCATAAATTTTTTTAAAAACTATCCGAAATATTAAAAGATGGGTAAGCGCGTAAAAAGAGAAAATTTTAAAGTTTGAGGGTACCCATAAAATTTTTAAAAACTTTTGGATACAAAGAGAAAGAGGCGATACATCGAGGGTACCGAGAAAAAATGCTCAAATTTTTTTAAAAAAGGTACATGGACCATCTAGGCCCGACATCTGACTCGACCCAATTTCGAGTAAAAATTTATTCAAAGTCCGATTCGAACCTAGATACGAACAAGTCTACCTACGAACAACAGTCCACGTATTTCATCATAAAACCAATTGATAAAAGGAGTAATCAATGAATTTATATGGTACACTCATAGGATAACGAATCCGCATGAACGTACAAAAATATATGTCTTATTAATTTTTCTAATCAAACGTGATAACTCCACCTTGATGTATACGATATGGATATGTTTTTGCAGGTATGATGAAAGACAAAGAACGCTAGTTATGATATTCAAATATCAATATATATATATATATATATATATATATATATATATATATATATATATATATATATGCTGATATATGGATTTATTTATTACAGATTTTGTGCATATTACAACGACCAAGAATCCAAATTTTGCGGATATATGTAGGTTTGTTTGTTTAAGATTTTGTGGGATTAAGTTAAACTTCAAACGGCCAAGATATCAGCCTCTACAACTTATGAAAGAGATGGTGCAAGAAGTGAAGACAACAACTCAAGTATCCGATCTAAAAGCGCAAAGCCATTCTTCATTGTATTCGACCGTCTTGTTGATCATCTCTTTTTCTATCTCTCAGTTGTTGTTATTGTGTTTTCTTCTAGTTGAGAGTTTCAAAAAAACAAACGAGTGTTATAAGATATATCATAAGTGTTATACTAAGAGTATCCTCGTCTACAATGTTGTGTCATTAGGCTACTGTTTTACTAGGATCTGAGTTGACTAGATAGTAGCGGGTTAGACTACAAGTTGTTAGAAAAAGGGTAGTTCTTATAGGTTGTATATAGGACTCTAAGAAAGTGAAATAATAGAGAGTTAAATCCTATGGGTTGGATAACCCTAGGCAGAAACATACGTTAGTTTAGAGCCGAACTTCATAAACATATCGCGTGTCCATCTTGCTTTATTTTCCGCATTTTACATTCACGTTTGAAATCTTTGTAAACAACTTTACATGTTTAAGTCAAGATCTTGAGTTCCATTTCAAGACCTTGAGTTACATTCAGATTTACAAGTTTCAGTCAAGATCTTCAGTTCAATCTCAAGATCTTGATTCCAAGGTCTTGACACTACGACTCCGAAAATTTCTCATATTCTATTCACCCCCCTCTAGAGTATTTATATCCCACTTCTAATTCCTACTCCATTTCTTCAGTTTGTATCAACGCTAGACTCACATTTATTTGATTTAACCATCTGTGAGATTAATCATGAACATTGTAGGTGATAGAGGATTCGCACAAGGAAGATCAACCAATCGTCCGCCCCTTTTTTGCGGTAATAACTTTACACACTTGAGATCTCTAATGCAAATGTTTATTATTGATCATGATATGGAACTTTGGGACATCATCAAGAAAGACCCAAATGAGCCAACAATGACGAATGATGTTGGACTCATCGAGCCTAAAGATGAGAGTGAATACTATCAAACTGATTTGAAGAATTTGGCTAAAAACTACAGAGTTATGAATCTGCTCTACTGTGGATTGGATGCAAATGAGTTCAACCGTGTCTCATCATGCAAAAGTGCAAAAGAAATATGGAATAAATTGGTGGTGACATAAGAATGAACAAGCCAAGTAAAGTAGACCAAGATCAGAATCATCCTAAGGCAATACGAGTTGTTCAAGATGACGTCCAATGAGATTGTAAAGAGAAATGTTTACAAGATTCACTCAAATCGTGAACAACCTAGACTCTCTCGGCAAATTTTTCACAAATGAGGAGATAGTCAGGAAAGTCTTGAGAAGTCTGCCCAAGTTGATATGGGGACCATATATGACTGCCATTGAGAAAGCACAAGATCTAAGAACTCTACCCTTGGATGATCTGCTTGGAAAGCTTATCACTCACGTACAAAATGGTCCTTAGTGAAGAAGATGGTGAACTATCCTCGAGTGTTAAGAATTTGGCTTTAAAATCTAAAAAAGAGGACAATCTATCAAAGGATGAAGAAAGTGAGGATGACGAAGAAGACCCTTTTACTTTGATTACAAGAGGACTTGCTCGAAGTCTGAAGATGAAGAAATAATTCTCAAACAATGAGTATTCTAGATCATCAAAGTATAAAGGTAAGTATTCAAACTCCACTAAGAAATCTAAGGTACTAATGTGTTTTGAATGTGGAGAAACAGATCATCTAATGAAGGAGTGTCCACAAAAGAAAGGGAACAACTATCGGGAGAATGACCGAAAGAAGAAAGCTATGGTAGCCTAATGGAGTGATTCTGATTCCTCTAGTGACTTAGAATCTGAAAGTAATCAAGCAAATCTATGCTTGATGGATGACCAAGAAGAAAATCATAAACGGCATCTTGAGAGAATGGTGAGAAATTTAATTTCAAGTCCCACTGCTGTTCTTTCTGAATTTATGCTAAACATGGTTATTAATGAAGAGAATTACATTCTTGAGACTAACTCCTTGATAGATAAGCTAATAGAATAGGAGAAGAGTATGAGTGATCTGTCGCTGGAAATGGAAAATCTCAAAGCCTCACAGTCAGCCCTTGACATTAGAGTCAAGGCCTTGGAATCGAAAAATTCGGTTCTAAAGCAAAATATTTGTAAGCTAATTCGAAATACATTTCCTTTGCGTTTAAGAGAACAATTGAAACAAATATGGGTTCTAAAGGGACTAGACCACCAAATAGGGTTCTTCCTGATTATGAATCATAATTTGTCATTTAGTCTAGCCGGAAAGGTTGAAGTTTGGTTATTTTACAGGATATCACCAAGATTATGGAGCATAAACAGACATTAGATTAGAGCTTGATATGTTGAATAAGGAAACATTATTGTAGGGGGAGTAATGCCTATTGTTTTCCTTCTATAATGTTGTCTTCTAACATCTCAAGGCCTTGAGATGAAGTTCAAGGTCTTAAGTTTCTAAATTTCTGGTTTTTAAGTATTTTAAAACTTTTGGTTTGTAATAAGTTAATAACTTATCGCTTCAAACTTTTTCGATTTCTTCCCTTACTTGTTGGAAGACAAAAAGGGGGAGAAATTAATTTGATCCATACAATCAAACACTTTACTTACTGTTGATATTTGTTTACATATATTGTTATAATTGTCTGCACCATTGATATTTGTTTTGTCTTCCTTCAAGGGGAAGATTGATAACTTCACCTTGATGTATACGATATAAATATGTTTTTGCGGGTATGATGAAGACAAAGAAAGGTAGTGTGTATATATATATATATATATATATATATATATATATATATATATATATATAAATATATATATATATATATATATATAGAGAGAGAGAGAGAGAGAGAGTAGGCTTCTAGATAAAAATGAGGAGAGTTAGGGTGGTGACACGTAACATGTCACGTCACAATTTTTTGGTTTTTTTTGTAAAAATAACGTTGTTCATATTTTTACAAGTATGTGTACATGATTTTTAAAGTAAGTATTCATTTTTTAAGAAGTCATTGTTCATATTTTTATTAATAAATGCTCATTTTTTCCCAACACTAACGGTTCATGTTTTAACACTAAATATTCATTTTTGTATTTTTGTAAAAATTTTCTTTTTGTTTCAAATCGTGTAAAAAATATGATTTTCATTATTTAACAAGTGTTCATTTTTTTACAATTACAGTGTTCATATTTTTCAGGATCCGGTAAGAACAACTCTTACGGTAAGAAATAAGAATAATTGTAGAGCGTTGGATTAAAGCACGAAAGGCTGAGATTTAACATCTAAATAAGGTATATTTATACTAAGATTTATTATGATTTTGAAATTTGGTAATATTAATATACACATCCGTGCATGATTTATGTCTGACATTTTATATAGTAACAAATATATTCAGTTTATTCACGTATGGACACGTATTGCACATAAAAAAAATCAACTCGTGCCATCGGATTTTCGCTCATCCTTCATTCTAACGCCGACGATTTCTTCGAAGTTGTGCAAGAGGTTGTGTTCTTCAAACGTATATAAGTAATTGTGCATTTGATTTTTTATTCAATCACAATTATGTTTAACCAATAATCTAATGCACTCATCGTTCATTTTAAGGTTGTGTTCATCAAACTTATATAAGTAATCGTGCATTTGATTTTTAATTCAATCCCAATTATGTTTAACAAATAAAAGTAAACGTGCACACATTAACCCCTCTTTTGGTTGCATGAGAAGGGATTGGAATGGAAACGGAAACGAATCAAGTCCATATTCGTGACATTATACACTATGTACACCTCTAACGTCATTGAAAATAATCTCATTTTTTTAGTGTAAATGCAAGTGGAGGAAGGAGGAATTGATGTTTTTAATACCCTATAGGGTAATAAAATGGGGGAATGGAAACAAATTTTGTATGGAGGATGAGGAAGACTCCTCAATTGAGACATTTTTTGTGGATGAATAGACACATGAGAATTGATTAAATTCATCCTATCAATGGAATGATTCCGTTTCCATTCCGCTTCTCCAACCAAACGTCCCCTAAATTGTATACTAGAGGATGCATGTAACTTTGACTACTATTGTATAGGAGTTTTTAATTAGTCGTGCATATGAGTATTATGCTACACTCCTACCCGCCTTGGATATTCAACAATTCGTGCTTATGCACAAACTCGTGCACAACATTAAAGTGTATGTAGGAGTCATGCATGTTGTGGCTGTAGGAATGCACATTTTATTCATTTGTTTAATTAATACAAACTTAAAATACGGCTTTTAATTTGGGTTGTAGTATTGTAAATTATATACTATTAACAGTATACACGATTCAAGCTAGCAAAAACACGAGTTCAATATTCAAATACGACATGAGTTCACTATTCAAATAGCACGAGTTCAGAACACCCCGATTCCGCGGGACTCGGGATGTCACATTGGGCTAGGATCTCACAATGGATCCTGGCCCTAACTTGACAACAAGTTCACTGGACCTTACAACATGGCACTAACAGATATAAAAACAAATACATAAAACCGTATAAACTATATAACCTGATAGCATGAATTATAGTCTATATTTTGGGGTTTGTTTGGACGTTTTATCTTCAATAAACTGCATGTTTGTATGTATAATTTGTGATTATATTACCATTTCATCTACCTTTGCGGAAATCGAGGTCTACACCTAGTTTTGTTGTAATCGTAGGTAAAATGACACGTTTTGCATAAAAAAGGAGCAAAAGGAGCTATGGAGTCATTGGAGCTACATTCAAGAACATAAGGAACCATCCAGAAAGCATAGCCATGGATTAGAGATTCACTTTTGGACCAGATTTGAGAGATTTCACTTTCAGTTGTGACTCACCTCGGTTGACCACAGATCTACCTCGACCGAGGTGATCCAAAGAAGTCGACTCGACCGAGGCGAACACCTGGGATGCGGCGAGAATATTTTATTCTTGGCTGAGATCTTTTATCTTTGGAAAGAGATCTTATATTTTTGGGCTTGGCTCCTGGAAGGAAGAAGATATGCTAGATCATATATTTTACCTATTTTTATGGGAAGAGATCTTTCTAAGATATCTTATCTTTGGAGAGTAATTTTCCTATAAGAAGGGTCGAATTTCCCACAAATCCGACATCCTGCATACAGTTGGAGATCCCGCATGACACGCTGCATACATCCTGCATATAGTTGGGGATCCCGCATGACACGCTGCATACATCCTGCATACAGTTGGAGATCCCGCATAGCACGCAGCAGCCATACTCCAGTTGGGAGATTTGAAGAACCTTTTTGAAGGTTGAAGAAGGAAGATTGTAGCTTTTATAGCTTTTGAAGGGTTTTTGCAAGATCATCTTAGATTTCCTTCCTTGTTGTCTTGCCTTGTTGGATTTCTATCCAAGGAACGCTTTGTTGTGATATTTGATTCAGTTATCGAAGTCTTTTGCTTAAATTCTTCTTGTTCAAATATTCACTTTCTTCCCATATATTTGATTAATACTTTCATGATGATGAGTGACTAATCTCTTTGTGTGATTCTAGGGTGATTGGCTGAAGGTTGTGGAAAAAACAATGATAGAATGATCTTAATCACAGTAGGACCCTGAAAGTTCGAGTCTTTAACCTTAACCCTAAGCATCTCGCTCAGTCGATGAACATCACGGCCGGGGTGGAATTCTTCTGACCGAGGTGACTTATCTGATCCGAAACTGAGAGTTAAGTGTTAGAGTTTGCCAAATCCTATTCTTATTACACCTTTCCTGGTTCAATGCAAGCTTAGGATGAGACTTACCCGGTAATTCTTTTGTTTGTTTACCTAAGATCATAAGTGTAGGTAATAAAGGTTTATCCTTTATTGGGATTTGAGTGTGCTTTCATCCCATCTTTGTGAGTTAGCTTGAGACTTACCCGGTAAAGGTTGATTCTATTCCCTTAGATGGTGTGTTAGTTTGAGGTATAGTTCTTTATCTTAATTCCTTGAGACTTACCCGGTAATAGGAGTTACGGTTTTGGATTAGTGAGTAGTGAGACTTACCCGGTGATCTATTCCACTTTAGTAACACCTTCCCTATGCAAAAACCTCAACTTTGTCCGCTTATCTTGGGATCTTGAGTTGGAACCACAACTAGATGCTTTAATCCCTAGAATTTGCAAATTTCCTTAATTGACTATATTATCATTTTTGATTGCTTTAATTGCTTTGTGGTTAGTATTTACTAAAGCTTACCGTAATTGGACTTTGTTTCACTAAGTCCCTGTGATCAACCCCTGGAATTCCTTGCTTTTTACTACGATTGACTCGTACACTGCGGGTTCGCATCCTTGTTTTAAGCTTACGTCCAGGGTTATAAATTTAAAGCTTGCACACACCGTTTGGAGCGAACATAACCAAAGGTAAACAACAACATAGCCGAGTATGAAACGACATCCTCACACAGGAAGGAAAACAAGACATCATCCTCACGCAGGAGGGAAAACATAAACTACCCCAAAACCAACCACCTAATGTACAAGAGTCCTCGGCCTGTCACCCTGTCAGATCACTCAGTAGCGCCTATCCTGCAAACATCTACAACACGGTATGAAACCGTTAGCTAACCATACATATATAAGGTAATGCATAAGCACAAGCACAATCATGAAAGATAAACACATCAGCATGCTATCACACATTTACCCATTTTATCATCTTTATATAATAGTCATTCACTCAAATCGTATATATATAGATAGATGAAAGTATGTGACATGAGGACCGATACATCCTTGCCTTTGAGTGCTATATACAGCTGTACGAGTATCGGTCACACAATCCGTGTACCCTATGGGAGTGGATTGCGCCCTTCTTGTAAACCAGTCTGGCCTGACGTGAAAGAACCTCCCAGACTCCATGGCAGGATGAAAGGGAAGGGTTATCACAGCCACGCAACGGGACAGTCAATAAAACATATGTCAGTATAAACGATATCTCATGATGTCATAGCAAACATACAACGCACACACCACTCATGCAAACACCCAATATAGGGATGGTAGCTAAGTAAGTCGTACGGACTTACCTCGACCTCGTACTCAGCTCAACCACAACAACCTCCAATCCTGAAAGAGGACACTGCCTAATAACAAGGCATAAAGATATATCAAACTCTATTCATCAAAGGGGTGATATATCAAACTCTATTCATCAAAGGGGTCACACCTAGACCCAAAGGGATCCATGAGGATCATACTCAATCTATAAGCCTCACAACCAACTAAACCTCAATATCTCAGCATAACTCACAATTCCTCAAATCTCAAGGTAGTATCTAATCAACATTCCTCGATCTCAATTCTAATCCTAATTTAATGAATTAACCTTTAATTAATTAATTAGATTTCGTCAGAATAACGTTTTGCCCGCAGGCAATTTTTAAACCCCCTGTCATCAGATTTCATCAAACAAACAACCCATAATCACCAGAATAATATAACGATCATAATGGAATTTCTAATTATCCATATTGACAAGCCTAAAGTCAATTTAGGCCAAATCGTAGTACGGAAAACGAATAAATTCATAACTTATTTGTTACTAACCCGATTGACGATCTAAAAGAAGATTCGGAATCACAACGACGCAGGCTACGCATGGACAACATCAAATTCACCGGAATCTGAGCGATGGAACCTGCCTGGTGACATATATGCTCGACCAACCCTTCATCTGCTCGGAAATGTAGAAACTCGGTACCGATATGAAGAGAATGAAGAGAGGAATCCGGAAACTCAAACGGAATTGAAATCGGATTAGAAACGGAGAGTAGATCTGAGTTTGAAGGTTGAGAGAAATCAGAGCTTTTACGAGGAAACGTGAAAGGAAATGATTTAATAAAGGATTTTCCGCTATAAGTCGATAATTATCCTTTAGCAAAGTCGATAATTATCTTTAAACCGATCCAAAGGCGGGTCGAACCTCCTTCTTCAAACTTCTCGAGATTGGAATATTAAATCTGGAATATTGTAGGGATAATTATTCCACAAATGCCTGGGAAAACGTGTATTCTTAAGCCGTCTTTCTTAGCCGTTAAGAAACGAAATAACGATTCTTTTGGCCGTTTTGCCTCTCCATGTTATTTCATATCTAGGACATATTCGATGTCCTGATCATTTCTCTCAACTGCATTTTTATTAATTGGAGCTCCCAAATGCTCCAAATAACACCGGAGGATAAAAATAATTATCCGGGGGAAAAAGTAAAAATTTCCCCAAACGTCCAAAATTACGCGAGGAACATAACGGTGAGACTCATACTCATCACTTGCGAAATCTTCGCGAGTTATATGTCAATTACTATCAACGATTAAGTTAATCAACATTAATTAGAATTCGGAAATCCTAGCTATTACAAGTTCGATGCATCCATTGTTATTAATAGTTGAATGTTCTATTGTGCAATCGTAAGCTCAGGAAAGATGAGCCAGTATAGAATAAATTGGATTGCCTAGCTAAATTAGGAAAATAATATATACCGTCCGGATATTGCAACATGTATTACAATTTTTAAATATTGCCTAAACATAAATCTCATCATATCCGTTGAATAAATTGAATCGTACGGTTTAGATCCGTTCTCATTTCTTACTATAATACACGTTCTCACTCGATCCTTTTCCTATATATATATATATGCGGATATATGGATTTGTTTGTTACAAATTTTGTGCAGATTACAAAGGCCAAGAATACAGATTCTGCGGATATATGTAGATTTGTTTGTTGAAGATTTTGTGGAGATTTTGTGGGATTAAGTTGAACTTTAAACGACCAAGATATCAACCTCTACAACTTATAAAAGAGGCGATGCAAGAAGTGAAGACAACAACTCAAGTATTCGATCTGCAAGCGCAAAGCCATTCTTCATCTCTTTTTTTTTGTCTCACAGTTGTTATTGTGTTTTCTTCTAGTTGAGAGTTTCAGAAAAACAAACATGCGTTATCGGATATATCATAAGTGCTATACTTAGAGTATCCTCATCTACACAGCTTTGTGATTAGGTTACTGTTTCACTAGGATATAAGTTAACCAGATAGTAACGGGTTAGGTTACAAGTTGTTAGAAGAAGGGTAGTTCTTCTAGGTTGTATCTAGGTTACACCGCTTTGTGATTAGGCTACTGTTTCTTCTAGGTTGTATCTAGGACTCTAAGATATTGAAATAATAGAGAGTTAAATCCTAGGCGGAGACGTAGGCTAGTTTAGAGCCGAATTTCGTTAACATACTGCACGTCCATCTGGCTTTACTTTCCGCATTTTAAATTAACGTTTGAAATCTTTATAAACAACTTTATAGGTTTAAGTCAAGATCTTGAGTTCCATTTCAAAACCTTGAGTTACATTCAGCTTTACAAGTTTCAGTCAAGATCTTGAGTTTCATCTCAAGAACTTGAGATTCATTCCAATGCCCTAACACTACGACTGCGAAAATTTCTCATACTCTATTCACCCCCTTCTAGAGTTTTTCTATCCTACTATCTCCTACTCCGTTCTCAAAACGGGTCTAGACGATGTGGCAGGGTTACACTTCCGGTGAGCAACACACAAGTCCACGAGATTACATCCTAAAACCATCAAAAATAAAAATAGTAATCCTCATACTTATGTATTCGATTTAGGACGAATCATCCACACATCTCGACACTCTCAACCCTCGTCTTAAATGATTTCGGTATTAATCATGATAAAAGAAGCACAAAGTAGGTAGCTTTCATATATCAAAAACTTATATATACAGTGTAAAGTGGATAGTAATAGTTATTAGAGTTGTAAGTCGCGAAATTTGTCACGGTTTTAGCCATGCATAGTTTTATAACGCTTAAAGGCACCATACTTTTACCTAAAGTTGTTCAAATGCTGCAATATTTAATGTGATAGGATCGTGTTGGATGGATATAACTATAAGTAGAGTATACAGGGAATCGAAACGTACATCATGCATCAATGGTACTTCATTTGCATGTGAATCCAATTTGGTACAACAGTAGATAGCGTTTTCTACCCGTAATCTTACACTTCTTGCTTTCTTTGTTAATCGACGCTAGTGGAAAGAAGGTAAGTTTTAGATTTTGTTTTTTTAATAATAAATTTGAATAGATCTTAATAATTAATTTAATTAAAGGGTTAATATTGATTTATTAGGTAAATATTAGTAGATCCAGATTCATCACATATACATGGGGTATTTGCGGACCTTCGCACGTGAGCTATAACGCCTATGGATTTCAGTCTTATTATTGTATGTGGCATGTGGGTTTATGAGGGTCGAGGTCCCTCTTCCAATGCCGACCCGATGGTGATTCTGGCTAGGGATGTGCCAACTAATCCGACCCGGTTGATCCCATCCGCTAACCGTTGATCCGGACATAATAAACCCGAGTCTGATACGATCTGATAAGTGTCTATCCCGATCTGACCCGACACGACACATTTTGTTATTATTTCGGATCGGATATGAATGTGTTTATGATTGTCGGATATCCAAGTATATGTATAGATACGTATGATTGATATTTTATAACACAAAATATACTTAGCAACGGATGGAATGGTCTTACTATCTCCAATTGGTTTCGGGTTCTCTCTTAACTAAGAGTCGATGTGTTTGGTTTTATATTCTAAGAGCATCTTTATCCAGATACTTACGATTGTTTCTTATCTGACATTTTTATTTATTTTTGATTCACAAAAATCTTTTAAGAACCTCTATCCCCCATCTCAAAATTCACCAAAGTTTCTTCAATTATTTTTGTTATATATAAATTATAAAAGAGTCACTTACCTCCCTACATTTATGCAAAAAAGTAAAAATAAAATCTAAAATTATCTTGATTTGTGGACTTGTGCAGGAAACTTGTAAGCTTGAATTTCTTATTTGAGATACTTCTCTCCACTCATCACTCTATAATAAAATCTGACATTTATTTTTATTTTTAAGATAAAAAATGGTTAAAGAAACTCCCAATTTTTGGAATGAAGATGCTTTAAGATACAAAGTTAAGGGCTTTTTGGTCTTTTCCACAAAGTAAAATTCTAAAGAGTACATCACTGCTTTCATACTCCCTCAAGAGAGAACTTTCTGGCTCTCTCCGATTCTCTCGTGCTGGCTAGTAGCTCATCGGATTTTATTTCAACCACAGATCTCAGGTTTAAATACTTGCTAAAATAACTAATTCAATACATTGATGATTGATAGTGATCTTAATCTTTATCATTTCAATGCTTGAGACCATCTAATTTTAGGTTGTTAGACTTTCTAGGGTTGCTTAGCTGTTTTTTTTGGATATGTTCTTCGCTAAGCACTTTATGGTTTTGTCTACTGCTCTTTGGATTAGTTCTTCGTTTTTGTAATTTTGATGGATATTATGATTAGCCGTTTGAGGACAAATTAGGGATTCTATGTTGATAATCCTATCCGAGTTCTGTCTTCTTTCTGTTTGTCGCTCCTTTGAGGCTCTCTGTTCTCTAATGTCGTCTTCATGTGCCTCTACTGTGCCTTTCACATTTCTTATACTCTATGGTTGGACTGAATTTATTGTTGATGCCTTTGATGTGCCCAGTTTCATATCTATTGGAAGATTGCCAACAATTTTTGGCATTTCAGATCTTGATTTGCTTTCACTGATTTTCAGTTTTCACTTGCTGTTGTCTCTATTATTGCCCTATACTTTTTTCTTTTTTTATATATCTTTCTGTATGGTGCCCTTGTCTCTATTATTCAAGCTGTTCCGTGGCCCTCAGTGAACTTTTTTCGTCTTTAGCTTCTTATTTGAAACCAAGCTTTCATAACTAATTGAGTGAGGAATTAATGCTCATGTTCATATGATATATCATTCTAATAGTTAATATGTTGGCTAAAGTTTTGTTAAGTTATTGAGATTGACTAAAAAATTTATAATTAAGTGCACTTTTATTTCACTCACCCTCCTGATTTTGTTGTTTTTAACATTTACAAGGGGATCTATCAAGTGCAGCAACTAGATTGTTCAAAAAAAAAAAATTCCGCTCATTCGCAAACTACCAACTTTTGTTTTTGTTATACCAGAGAAGAGAGAAACTTCGTCCGACTCCTCAACTTCAACTCTCATCTTCCTCAATCTCTCTCGTAATTTCCATTTTCAGCAACTTTGATTCCTTCTTCGTCACTTTCCGGCCATCTCCTTCACTTGTTCTGTGATTTTCGTCTTCGTTTTTACCCAAACACACCAGAAACCGTTTCAATTTTTGTAAACCCTAAGAAAGTAAAAATATCGAGTCGATCAAAGGTCGCTGCTAACCAATCTTCTTGTGATGCTCCTACCTTCAACCTTTTACCTGTTGAAGATGCCATAACAAACGAAGGCGAGACTTCTGTTGTGTCTCATGATAAATCAGGCCTTCAAATTGTATTATCTGGTGGTCCTCGAAAAGTTGATATACATGTGGTTAGTATTGCTTTGATACTCTTTCATGTTTTATGGTATTATAGTTTTTGGTATTTGTTCATATTAGGGTTTGTAAGTTTAATCACCGTTTCTGATATTTGTTTTGATATGGTTTGTTCTATATTTGTTTCGTCTTTATATTTACATGAGTTTGGTACGTTTGTATGTTATTAGATTTTCTGGTATGTTATTGGTTTCAATTTTCTGGTACTTGCTTTAGTTTAAGATTCTAGTATGTGTTTATTGTTAGTGTTCTAGTATTGCAGGTTCATGTATTACTTCGTGGTATGTTTTCTGGTATTTGTTCATATGAGTTTTTTGTTTCAAGTTTTCTGGTATTTGCTTTAGTTTAAGATTCTGATATGTGTTTATGGTTAGAGTTTCTGGTATTGCATGTTGATGTATTACTTTCTGGTATCTTTTTTGGTATTTGTTCATATGAAGTTTTTGGTTTAATGTTTTTTGGTATTTGCTTTAGTTTAAAATTCTGGTATGTGTTTCTGGTTAGGGTTTCTGGTATTGCATGTTGATGTATTACTTTCTGGTATCTTTTCTGGTATTTGTTCATATGAGGTTTTTATATTACTTTCTGGTATTTCATGTTGATGTATATATTGATATTATTTTCTAGTATGTTTACATAGGCTGTTGAGGAAAATGTTAGTGATGGACATGAAGAGTCCTTTGTAAGTTGAATGCCTGATATTAGTTTATGGTTTGTTGTTGTAATGTTTTTCTTGTATTAACAATCTTGTTTCCTTTACTAGTTAATGTACAGATCCGATGACAACCCAAAATACGAGGCATTACGGATAACTGTTTTATCTCATGTAAATATGATTAATTTTTTACTTGAAGGGTTGGATGCCAATGGGCAAGAATTGTTCAAGAACTCTATTTTTTCAGACGTCATCTCCCTCTGTACAAATCTTAAACCTTTCAACAAATTAATATACTTCATGCTTCTGCATGAGGTTCAAACTGACCGCAAACACTCAATGTGGTTTGCAATCAACAAAACTCTGCTTAGGTATTTATTAACTATACACCCAACCTTTTTAGTTCAGTTTGGTACCTCCATTTCACTTTTTATTTTTAAAGTGTTTCTTTCTTTTTTTGTTGTATATTTTTGTTCATAAGGTTTGGCTTAAGCGAGTTCTAGAAATTACCGGCCTTGAGTGTCGGTTCCATGTGTACAATGAAGAAAAAAATGTCGATATGAAGGAGTTGTTCGGCATCCCCAGGTGTAAATTGGAACATTTGGAGAAAAAATATTCAAAACTGGAAAAAAATGATGAAAGGAAATTCAAGATAGCTCTGCTGCTGTTTATTGAATTTTTTTGCTTGGGAATGACAAAAAGAAGTTTGTCTCCAATCTTCCTCTTTCCCTTTTGAAGGATATGTATGCCTTTAATTCTTATCCATGAGGACGCCTTGTCTTTAATAAGACACTTGAGTCACTTGACAACCTCAGGGATTGTGAGCCAACAAAGTTTAGGGCATAAGGAAATTTCTGCCTTTCTTGTTTTCCTTTAGCACTCCAGGTATGCTTTTGGTTTTCCATTTATGTGCCTTTGGTATGGTTATATTTTATATTTTTGTTATAGTTTACGTTTTTGGTATGATTGATTTTCATTTATGTTCCTCTGGTATGAGTAATTAGTTACCAGAAATGTTCATTTTGTGATTTTATGGTATGCTTTATTGCATTAGCATTTCTGGTATTTGTTTCTGGTTGTGTTTCTTGTATTTTGTTTCCATGTATTAGATTCTGGTATGATTGTTTATGTTGTATAATTGAGTTTTGTGATGTATTGTGTTTTTTCTGGTATGTTTTGAATTTTATACTTTCTGGTATGAGTTTACTTGCTTTCTGGTATGAGTAATTAGTTACCAAAAATATTAATTTTGTGATTTTATGGTATGCTTTATTGCATTAGAATTTTTGGTATTTCTTTCTTGTTTGTGTGTCTTGTATTTTGTTTTCATGTATTTGATTATGGTATGATTGTTTATGTTTTATAATTGAGTTATGTTATGTATTGTGGGTAAATGTTCAGGTACGGTCCATATATTGCGGTACGGTCGTACGGCCGACCGTACGAGCGACACGTGTCCCGAAATTTTTTTTTTTTTTGGAATCGAATGAAAATTTGTTTGAACTACCATGTTATAATTTATGCACTATTCTCCTATAAACTTTGAACTATTCTCATATTATCCATGAACTATTACTTTTTAATATAATCCATGAACTATTCTATTATAATTCATGAACTATCCCATAATAAGTTTTGAACTATTACTTTGACTCCTTTATAAATTTTTGTACTTTAAACTATTCTATTATAATTCATGAACTATTCTATTATAATTCATGAACTATCCCATAATAAGTTTTGAACTATTACTTTCACTCCTTTATAAATTTTGCACTATGAATTATTCTATTATAATTCATGAACTATCCTTTTAGAAGTTATGAACTATTCCTTAATAAGTTTTGAACTATTACTTTCATTCCTTTATAAATTTTGCACTATGAACTATCCTATTATAGTTCATGAACTATCATTTTAGAAGTTATGAACTATTCCATAATAAATTTTGAACTATTACTTTTACTCGTTCTTTAAAAAAAAAAAAAAATTTCGGGACACGTGTCGGCCGTACGGCCGTACCGGAATAATGTGCCTTACTTGAACAAGACCCATGTATTGTGTTATTTCTAGTATGTTCTAAATTTTATACTTTTTGGTATGAGTTTACTTGCTTTTTGGTTTCATTTTCTGGTATGATATTATTTTATTAGTTTTATATTATTTATTGATTTGAGTTTTTGGTATAGTCTATTCATGTGTTTCCTGTCTATATTTTGCAGGTTTTCATCCTTGACTCTATCCCCAAACTGACATCTTTGTTTGCCACATGTGTTGATGAAGAAACAACCCCAATTTGTCTTAAGTGAGTTTCATCAACCAAGGGGAAGATGAAATGCAGCTTCCAAACAATCAAAGATACAACGTCATCGGTGGCTCAAGATGACATCAAAATTATCCCCCTCTCCCTAGAAGACCCAGAAACTGAGGATGATTGAAAGTGGTGGGGGGATAGAGTTTTGGATCCAACTTGCTATCTATGTCATCTTTTTAAAGTTGGGTTTCACAATGTACGTGTATGCAGGCCTGGAGGGCGTGATGCCAAGGTTATCAAGGATGCCCCAAAGAAGGAGGAATCCGACAGTGATGACTTTGCTACTCCTCCTTCTCGTCGTCATATTTTGAGGTTGCCAAGACCACAAAAGGTTGTAAAGAAAGAAGATGACTCAAAGAAGAGAAAAATTGAAGAGGGAAGGAAAAGGTATTTCAATATATTTCATACTCAATCTATCACTTAATTATGTGACATTAGTTTATGTTATGCTAGTCTCTTTAGTTTTATTGTATAAATGTTTTTTTGCTTTCTACTACGTGTCTGTTAGTTTTTGGTATGCTTTTTATATAACTTTTGGTATGAGTTTATGTTTTAGTTTTTTGGTATGAATGCTTTCTTACTTTCTGGTACGTGTTTGTTAGTTTCGGGTTTTTGTTTTATCTTAGTTCTGGTATAAGTTTTGTCTACAGTTTGATATTAGTTTTCATATGTTTTTTGGTATGATCTTTTGAAGCTTGTTTCTTGTGTATATTGTTATGTTTTGTTTTGTTTCAGTTTCTAGTATGTTTATCATTTACTTAATAATGTTTTTTTTTCTAATGTAAGACTCCATCTAAGAAACCTAAGACAGAACAGATTGTTGAGGAAGTTGAATGATAAACTGAAGTTGAATATGCATTTATATTATCATACCAGAATTCTTAATTTTTAAAAAATTTGTTCAATTGTTTTAGCCCTGAAGCAGACATGATGACATTGACTACACCCCCAGTTGTTGGTGTTGCACCTTCTATCCCTGTTGTGATTGTTGTTGCTCCATAAATGTATATCATTGTCCCTACAGATGCTTTTTACACCACCTCTCCTTGATCCCACCACCTCCAATGCAGAAGCTGTGGTTGCACCACCTCTCCCTGATCCCACCAACTCCATTCTTTATACCACAAACAGGTTATTGATATTTTACATACAAGAATTTATTAGTTTCAAATGCTTATTAGTTATCGCATTTGTAATCTTATACTTTGTTAATGTATAGGGTGCCTGATTGGGTTGAGGATTTAAAGAAACAAATATAAATCCAAAATCAACTGATATCTGAGTTGGTTAAGAAGGTTAAGCAACAAGATGCGACTATCAACCAAGTTGTTATGAGGTAGAAGACACAAATTATGACGTAACACATAATAGAAAGTCAATGTTTACGTGAAAAGAAACTCAGTGACCTTGTTGTGATATCTCCCTATGTCGTCCTAGTAAAAATTTCTAAGCCACCCAAGCATAATTTCTCGAGGAAGAGGAATAGAGATGCATTTTTTGTTTGGTACCTTAACCTGAAGACTAAAAAAGAATTTATTATTGAATTTCAACATTCAGCAAATAAAGAAAACTTCAAGCTCTTACTCTAAAAAATTGGCTGGTTGTGGGATTATGTAAGTTAACACTAACCTTATTTTTGTTGAAGTTAATAATTTTTGGTATGATGTTTTCTGGTATGACTTTCTAATACTAGCTACTGATGTGTTTCTGGTAAGATGTTGAGTGCACATTTTGTTTTTAAAATTTCTGGTATGATGAGTTGTACTGCTTTCTGGTATGAGCTAGTTGTATAAGAGTCTGATATGACTTTATTTGTGCTTCTTCTTTTTTTTTTGGTTTTCTAGTATCATGTATTTCATTAGTTTTATGGTATATAAAATTCTTTCATTTTGCCATAAATTATCATTTGACTTCCTTAGATGATTTATTGCTTGAGCTTTCTTGTATTTGATTATGTTTTGTGATTCTGGTATGATGTGTGATTCTGGTATGATGTGTTTTCATGTATGTGTATCTTGCCTAATGGTTTTCATGCCTTGAATTCTGGTATGAAATTTTTATGTGCTTTTGGTATTATTCTCATATGAGCTTCTGGTATTGAATTATTAGTTTTTTTTTCCTACTTTACAACAACTCGATGAAATGATTACATATCTCCAAAAAGTTGTACTTGAATATCCCGAGGTTTATGACCGTATTACCATTCTCCCCGTACCATTCGGCGACTACTTCAAAGATGTGCGCTATAAACAATTCTTAGTGTTGAAAACTACATGGACTTTTAATTACGGTGAAGAAATTGCAGGTTTTATATTTGGACTTGATCCCCTTTTTTTACCAAGAGATTATATGGAGTCGATACAATATACACTGCCATCAACACTTGTGGTAAACACTGGATAGCGCTATAGATTGATTTAATTAAATGGTGTGTTGTTGTATATGACTCAATTGTGGATTGTATGTCTAATGGGGACTTGAAAGCTTTGCTCACCCAATTCCTTGTTATGTTTCCTCACATTCTGAAACTTCATGGACAATTTGAGAGGTTTGGGGACAATTTTGATAAGCCAAGGTAATTTCTACAATACGTTAAGAATTGGTCAAACATATGTCAAGAATGGGTCCTAGCTTTCAGGATTCTAGTATTTCATTTAAGTGCCTCTGGTATATTCACAATCAAGCACATTCAGTATTTATCATCTGGACGAACTGATTTGTCAAACATATGTCAAGAATGGGTCCCAGATTTCAGGGAATAATTTTGTTCTATTTTGTACCATAGGGAGTGGGTGAAATCCCACGAGTTCCTTTGAAACTGAATCTGTCCTATATGATGTAGTTGACTCTTGATAAACTGATATTTTGGTATTGACTCACTCTGTTGTAATATATTAACTCTTTTGTAAAATAATCTTGTTTATGAATCAATAACAAGTATTCTGTTAATATAGTTTCTTTACCAGAAGTGTTTATGTTGCGATTTAGGATTATGATATTTCATTTAAGTGCATCTGATATATTTTTGTTATTTGTTATGCTTCTGGTATGATTGATTTTCATATGTGTCTTTGGTATGAGTAATTACTTACCAGAAATGTTCATTTTGTGATTTTATGGTATGATTTTGCATTAGTATTTCTGGTATGTGTTTTTGGTTTGTGTTTCTTATAGTTTGTTTTCATCTATTTGATTCTGGTATGATTATTTGTTACTATCAATACGCTCATCCATAACAGAAGACTCATGATGAAGCTATCTTGCACAAAAGAAAGTACACTCATCAACCAAGTACCCTTCTGCCATTGATCCTTCGAGACGACTCTTATTTCTAACATAGGACTTCAACTTTCGAAGATCTCTTTCAATTGGATACATCCATCTCTCATGCACAGGTCCCCCGAGTCTAATCTCTTCAACTAAGTGCACGGGCAAATGGACCTTAATGTCAAAAAAAGAAGGGGAAAAAATGTTTTCAAATTGACAAAGAACTTCGGCAATCTCCGATTGCAGATAACCAAGATCTTTAGGGTCAATAACTTTGCTGCATATGGCCGTGAAAAAAGCACTCAATCTAATCAATGGAAGAGCAACATCCATAGGGAGACACGTCTTTGCAGCAATTGGAAGCAAGTATTGCATTAAGAAGTGAGCATCATGACTCTTATACCCTATAATTTTCATTTGCTGGACATGGACACACCTTGCAATGTTAGAATCACACCCTTGTGGTACCTTGGCATTCTTTATGACACTACAAAATTTGCGTTTCTCGTTTGTGGTCATCCAAAAGCGTGCCTTTGCAATTTCAATCACCTCACCATCTTCAGAAAGTTTAGGTTGAAGATCCTCCATTATATCAAGTTCCACTAAATCCATTCGAGCTTTCACATGATCCTTAGTTTTTCCAGGAATATCTAACAAAGTCCCGATCAGATTATCACATATGTTTTTCTCTATATGCATTACATCAAGACAATGTCGAATTTCTATATCCTTCCAATAAGGAAGATCAAAAAATATTGACCTCTTTTTCCAAGGGCAAGTGTCCTTCACTTTCTTCTTCTCCCTCCTTCTGATCTTCCCCTCATTTGGTTTTTTCTTTCCAAACTCATTCTTAAAACCAGCCAGTAATTCCAAAGTTTCACTTCCTGTCAAGCGGACCGGAGCAATTTCATCATCAACCTTACCATTATCAAGCCAATATGGATGATTCTTTCGCACAAATCTACTATGACACATACAACACATTTTTCTACTATGTTTCAAATATTGCGAGCGAGTCTCATAATGACGCGAAGAACATGCCAATTTTCCTTTTGTGCTCCATCCAGACAACATTGCCAAACCGGGAAAGTCACTTATGGTCGTCATCAAGGCTGCACGCAAGGTAAACATTTGGTTGCTCGAAGCATCGTATGTTTCAATACCTAACACATATAGCTCTTTCAAATCCTTGAAGAGAGGTTGCATGTACACATCAATGTTATTTCCTGGAGATGAAGGGCCCGAGATAATCAATGCCGGCATAAGAAATTCGGACTTCATAGACATCCAAGGTGGTAAGTTGTAAGTGGTTAGTATAACTGGCCATGTACTATGCACAATACTCATCGAGTTAAAGGGGCTAAACCCGTCACTAGCTAAACCCAATCTCACATTCCGAGGATCCTCAGCAAACGACGGATACTTCACATCGAAGTTCTTCCAAGCATCGCCATCAGCAGGATGCCTCAAAAGTCCATCCTTTAGACGCCCATTTTCATGCCATGTCATGTTCTGTGCAATCTCCCGAGACATAAACAATCTTTGCAGCCTTTTCTTGATTGGGAAGTACCTCAAAACTTTAGCAGAAATTTGACGAACCTTACCAATCTCCTATTTTTACTTTCTAACTTCCACCGAAAAGTCTTACAAACATGACATGATGTTGCTTCGGCATTCTCTTCCCAATACAACATGCAATCGTTAGGACATGCATCTATCCTGATATAATTAAGCCCTAAGACCTTGAGGATCTTCTTGGCTTCATTATAAGACCCAAGAAATTTTATATCAGGTTGCATAACTTTCAGAACTTTTAGCAAATCAGTAAAGGCGTCATTGCTCAACTTATGGTCTCGCTTGAGAATAAATAATCGAATTACCTAGATGATGTCAGAAGACTGGATATGAATGACAAGATTCAGTTCATCGAAACATTATAATAATTCCAACGTGGCAATTTACTTTCACGATGTTAAAATATTTTGTCGATGAACTGAATTTAATTCTTATACAACATACTTTTTTTTAAGCTCATAACAGATTACCCTAGTTATGCCCATGCATATTAATTTTGTTGAGAAAAAATTTTGTCCCTACAAATAAGTAAGGCGCTAAAAGTTTGTGAGACAAGATTCAAATTTCAAATACGAAAAATTTAAATAATATTTAAGATTAGTATAATAATGATTGAGTAATTTATAATTACGAAACTTTTAGTAAAAATTAGTCAAGATTTCTTAAAAAGGTTACAAATTATCTATATTATACAAATTTAATATAGATATTTAACATTCAACCAAATTTACGCATATAATATAAAAAGAAGAAATAATTGAGATATTTAATGCAATATATAAAGAATGAGTTGTGTTTTAGTGTGTATATATATGTGTGTGTTTTTTCTTTCAAGGAAAAAAAAGAAATAATTGAGATATTGATCTTTTGTAGTAGTGATTTGCATTGTAAACTAGATTTACAAATTAATTCAAGAGTTTTTCATTTTGATGCCCTTCGAGTTTAAACTTTTTCTTTTAATATCAACAAGTTTTTAAAATTTCCTCTTAGTATCCTCATGGTTTAATTTATTTTCTCCTTATACCCATTCTTTATATATTGCATTAAAAATTAAATTATAAAATATATATAAAAAATAAATTAAAAACTAATTATGAGTACATTAAAATTTAAAATAATTACTTGTATAATAGAATTAGTTTTATATACATTTTTTTAAATTAGAAAAATCTAGAAAAGTTAATTTAAATGTAATATTTGTTTTTTGGATTAAAATAAAAATTCTATAGTTTTATTAAATGTCAAATTAAAATAAAATACAGAAAATAAATTTAAAAATAATTCAAAAATTACTAAAACTTTAATGTACTTTAATTTTAAATAAGGGTACATAATTAGTTTTAAAACTTATTATGACCATATTAAATTTTAAACTTATTAATTTTATATAATACTAAGTAATGGTTATAGAAGTATTTTTTATGTTTTATATTTTATATTTTTTTAATTTTAAAATTCTAGAAAAATATAATTAAAAATAATTATGTACCCTTATTTACAATAAAGTATATTAAAATAGAGTTATTTATGTCTTTTTGCACCATCATTCTTATCCTCCCCTTTACCTTTTTGGACATATTATCATGACTTATTGACATATTTTCTCCCCTTTTGTGTTTTGGAGATCTACCAACTATAGACATCTAGGAGTTTACGGAGCTAGAATAGAGTTATTGATAGAATGACCTCAAGCACACTAAGACTCTATGTGCGGTCAAGGAGGTCAAGGAAGTCAAGGTCAAGAAAAAAGTGATTGAGATCTGAGAGTGATGACGAATAATTTCTTGACATATGTGTCCATCGATCGATCACTATTCATTTGGCTGACCGATTGATCACTATTCACCCAACACATGGTGAGCATATGACCATTTTAAACATCTTTCGAAGAAATTCCGATGTGGACGATCGCCTGGGCCCCATTGACCGGTCGACTAGGCCCCACATGCATGCCTTCTATATTATATTCTATCCCTTTTCTTTCTTTTAATTTGTGTTATCTTTTAACATGTCCATTTAAACGTTTTAACCTTTTTAACTAGTCTATTTTGGACACTTTTGTCTTGTATTTATAAGATAGATTTTAGCGGATTTGATTTTGACTAGCAAAATCCCAAGAGTGCCAATTTAGACGACTTCTATGAATAAATTTATTAAACCATTAAGTTTTTCACTCAATTTTGATTCGAGAGTTTCAATATACAGATGAAGTTTATAGGGTTGGCCGATCAACTTGTCCACTTTCTTCAGTTAATAAAGCTTTAAAATTATTCCAAGGTATGTCCGGATAAGTTCAACTCGTTATGGGGTTTGAGAGCCCGACTACGTTGATCTATGATATTGATAACGATGTATATATTGCTTGAATGTCTATCTAAGAGAGTTATGATAGTTTTGAATTATTATGTACAAATGCGAGAGCCGGGTGTTGAACATTTCATTACTATATGTTTTTCAAGGTGTTGATGACAAAATGTAAGAGTCGGGCCATTCTTGCCTCTATTGTTCCAAAATTTCCAATCGATATGTGACAATCAAGCGCAATTGTCCCCCACGTGAAATGATTTACATTTTGCCAATTGAGATCTATATATGTACTTTGTGTTGATCTTGGACGTGTAACTCTTTTAGTAATTGTTGATACCTTCTTTCTTCCGTGTTATTTTCGATATCCTGATAATGATTCACATATCGCACAAACTTTCCCTCTACGTTTAAGTTTTTATAAGTTTGTGTAATTGTGATGGCTATCTTGATTTGTCAACTTCGTTGACGGTAAACACAAATGTCAAATTAGAAATAAATTGAAATAAAAAATTTAACTATCCATCATAAATCGACTAAATATTATTTTTGGTTAAATCAAAGTCTCAATTTAAATTTCAAATAGTGAATGCAAACGTACCGGGACCAACTTGTATATTGATTAAATTTCACTTAAATTATTTAAACAATTGAAAAAATATCACGTAAACTAATCAAAATTTAATAAATAAAAAAACTTAACTTTGAATGCGAAAACGTGATATTATCTTTAGAGGTAAACATCAACGTAGACGTACTGGACGAACAAATCTTACTAATTGGTTCATATTTATTTGTATTTTTGTATTGATGACATTATTTGTTGTTTGGTCCACAATCAATAACACATTCAATGTGACAATTTTCTTGGGAATTTTGTTTTTATTATCACGTGTACAATGGGTTTTAGTTTGATATGCAAAACAAAATATGAACATTATTATATATTGATATTTATAGTTTGTATGTATAAATATTGCACCAAAAATTAAATATAAGAGTGTTATTTTGATAAAAGTCTAATCGGTTCGAAAAGTCCGGCCTAATCATCCCCGGACAGTCCGTCTGAACAAACGTGGGAGTATGAACATGAGACAAAAGTTCAATCGGCCCGAAAAGTCCAGCCTACCTCCCATCCGCGCCGTATCCGAGCAAGCGAAGAAGCCCGGCTGGCCGCTTGCCTGGTCCGGATTATAAAAACAAAACAAAACATTATATACTAGATAATATATAGTAAGTAAACAAAAAATAAGATAAGTTATTTTATTTTTTCCTCGTGATATTTAGAAATTTTTAAAATTTATCTTGATGTCCTCAAACTTTTACACATTCATCTTGATACTCATTTTAAAATTTTTATAAAGTAAACAAATTTTTTTTTTTGTTAACAAAAATAGTTTCTGTATATTATAACTGGATTAACGATTAATCGTTAATTTTTTATAAGTAAAAAAAAACTAATTATTTTTATAAAGTTAACAAAAATAATTATAAAAAAGTTATTTTTACTATATGAAAATAAGTTAACTTTTAGATTTTCCTTTTTTTTATATATATAATTTTTAACAGAATAGAACTAACAAAAAAAAATTAAAAAGAATAAACCCATAAGAGAAATGTTTTAAAAGTTTGAGTGCACCAAAAAAAAAATTAAAAACTTGAGGATACAAGGAAAAAAAGGCGATACATCAAGGGTACCGAGAAGAAATGCTCAAAAAAAGGGGTACATGGACCATCTAGGCTCGACACATGACTCGGCCCAATTCCTGGTAAAAATTTATTCAAAGTTCGATCCGAATCTGGATACGAACAAGTCTATCTACGCACAACCGTCCACGGATTTCATTATAAACCAATCGATAAAAGGAGTAATCTATGTATTTATACGGTAGACTGATAGGATAATGAACCCACACGAACATACCAAACTTAGATGTCTTATTAGTTATTCTAATCCAACGGGTCTAGACGAAGTGGCAGGGTTACACTTCCGGTGAGCAACACACAAGTCCACGGGATTGTATCCTAAAATCATCAAAAATAAAAGAATAATCCTTATACTTATATATTCGACGTAGGACAAATCATCCACACATCTCGACACTCTCACCACTCGTCTTAAATGATTCCGGTGCTAATCAAGATAAAAGAAGCACAAAGTAGGTAGCTTTCATATATCAAAAACCTATATATACAGTGTAAGGTGGATAGTAATAGTTAAGTCACGAAATTTGTCACGGTTTTAGGTATGCATAGTTTTAAAACGCATAAAGGCACCATATTTTTACCTAAAACTGTTCAAAGGCTGCAATATTTAATGTGGTAGGATCGAATTGTTCATAGGCTGCAATACATAGGGAATGGAACACGTAAACCATGCATCAATGGTACTTCATTTGCATGTCAATCCAATTTGGTACAACAGTAGATAGCGTTTTCTACCCGTCAAAAATATAATTTTTAAAAATATAATTTTTACTTGTGCTTTCATTTTAGTATCTACTAGTTTCAACCACTTAAGCAAAGTGCGCGCGTCGAGATCAATGTTGGTGCATATTTGCATGGAACCCAATTAATGGTACGTTGCAGACCCTTTGCGTTGTTTTCGTTTATGGAGATGGTTTGTTTTGTGTTGGGTGTTATTTCTTGTTTCCGTATAGTAGAGTACATCTAACATTGGTGTTAAAGAAAAATCGAATGCATAAATATCTCTAAACAAAATGAATTTAACTTATAGACGACTGTTATATGTTATAGAGGGGGAACAAAAAAACAAACGTTTCGGTATGTCTAACCCTTTTCTCTTAGGAGATTTTTGAATTGATTTTCAATCCGACCCCGATCACTGGTCTTTTCTGGTCTTAAACTTGGACTGAAAATTACGCAATATTTTGAAGGTTCTCATGGAGAGTACTCCTAGAGAGATTGATGCAACAAAGCTGGAGAAGGTCTTTGTGAGATGGAGGAGGCGCTGGCCATCCATGAGCTCCACATTTGGGATATTACAGTTGGAAAAGTATTGTTGGCTTGTCATCTCAAGATCAAGCCCGAAGTTGATGTAGTGTTAGACAAGGTTGTTGATTATATTAGGCGGGAGTACAACATTAGTCATGTAATGATCCAAATAGATTGTTGACATTGCATTTCTACTTATGTTGTGGACCGTAAACTTTTAGACAAGGTTATTGATTATATTAGGCGGGAGTACAACATTAGTCATGTGATGATCCAAACAGAGCGTTGACATTGCATTTCTACTCATGTTGTGGATTGTAAACTTTAAGACAAAGTTATTGATGGGCCTTTTTGAAAAATCATAGTAGTAACTAAGCTTTTTAATGTTTCAATTAAGTAAATATACCCAAACTTTTTGTATTTATTTTCAAACTCTACACACTCTTCTATGAAGGGGTACATTACTAAACATAAAACTAGAAAAAGCCTAGTAAACCAAATTGTTTCGTTATTGATTATATTAGGCGGGAGTACAACATTAGTCATGTGATGATCCAAACAGAGCGTTGACATTGCATTTCTACTCATGTTGTGGATTGTAAATTTTTAGACAAGGTTATTGAATATATTAGACGGACGTACAACATTAGTCATGTGATGATCCAAACAGAGCGTTGACATTGCATTTCTCCTCATGTTGTGGATTGTAAACTTTTAGACAAGGTTATTGATTATATTAGGCGGGAGTACAACATTAGTCATGTGTTTATCCAAACAGTGTGTTGACATTGCCTTTCTACTCATGTTGTGGATTGTAAACTTTTTTGGGATTTTGTGTGTTTGATAAGATGCTCACTATTATTTAATGTTGTTTTTGCAATCTTAATTTGCTGATACGTATGATATTTGCTTATTAGCTAAGCTGATGATTAAACAACAAAATGGCCGACGATAAAACTTATTAGCTAAGTTGACAGCTTGTGAAAACAAAACAACAAATGTTTAGAAATAGTTGTTATCACCATATTAGCTTCTAATTTTGCATTAATCTATCTAAATGTTAGAGAAAACTGTCAAATGCTCCCAAACATCGAAATATAAACCCTAGGAATATTAGAAGATAAATACACAATAAAAAGAACAAAATAAAAACCAGAAAAAACCGTAAAATAACATGAGTTGTTTCAAGTAGAAATATAAACCCTAGGAACATTGAAAGAAAAAAATGCATAATAACAATATGAATTCTACAACATTACTAAAAAAACTTCAGTCGTGTCAAAATTATAAATTACTATCAGGCTTTCAGGAAGGAGATAATAAAGAACTCTTTTTGGACTTGTTATCTCCGACATCGTTTTCTTCTCAAGTAAGGCCAACTCAAGCCTTAGCTATTGATATTATGCAACATCAGCTTGTGCACAACAAACAAAGTAAGTTACTTCGAATTTGAAACAAAATCGAGTAGGTACCCAAATAGATTCGAAGTGTACCTCCCCTGAGACATCACACACAAAAGCTTCCTCTTCTAATTTCTCAATTTTTCTCCCAATATCAGGCAAAGCCTGAAAAGTGTAAGAAGTATGTCAAGTGTTGATAAATAAATAATAACGATCATCTGGTTTGACCAATAGAACCCTTCTCATATATTTTACGAAGGAATAAAGTTAAGAGGAAGAGAAGGTATTAGAGAAAACGTTCTCATATTGAAATTGGTGAAAATAGTTCCTGATGACATGTTCTGTTGTAAATTGTCCTTCAGCTCGGCACATTAAATTCAAAATTGAGTAGTAGCTTAGTCTGAAAGTACTGACCAAAGGAGTTGGTCTACCCAATATCATGTTTCTCAGGGTGCTCATCTCCATGGAAGGAATGCATAAGTTACTCAAATATCATCTTGACATCTTTATATAACAAAAAGGGGAGCACATTGCAGTGAAGTTTCTTTTTAAGAAATCTATGAATCACAGCTCAACAAGGAAAGTGTAATCTATGCAATATTACAAATAGAACTGCAAAACCAATAAAAACTCTCAATACATAAATTGGTATTTAATATATATTTTTTTAGGAAAATAAGTGTGAATGAAAATCTATTGAGCAGATAGAAGGAGCAAGAAGGACATCAATTCCTTTCCTTTCCTGAAAATTGTTAGACAAAACCATTCACTAATTAATGGCAGTTTCGAAAATAATTTTAAATGAACTACAAATAGTTGAACATAATCATTAGCATTCCATTTATATCCCTCTAGAGTATAAAGCACAAGATAATGATCTACTTTAACGCATCCTTGCTTAAAAAACCTCAAAGGCCTGTGGAATGAAAAACAGAAAGTACAAAACAAACCTTATCACATTACACCAAAGGCCATTGAGGCTAGACCTAAGACAATTTGAAGAGTCAAAGCAACAATAAGAGCGCATTGGATTCGACGCATAGTCCTCCTGAATTTCTGCGTATGTATCACACAAACTCTAGTGTTACAGGAAACCTATATTTATGAGTCAGTGAATTACTTGAAAGCATAATACCTTCATTATAGAATTTCATAAATGCTCCAACAACAACAAATCTCCTAGGAGTTATATAAACTTATTCTTTTGATTATTCAATCATACTATTGAAGATAATTTCCATAGATGAGAAAAAATTATGGGAGAATTTGGTAAGGAAACTTTTTTCAATTTATACTCTAGTAACTAGGCCCATTAGGTTTTGTAATTAAGTAAATGTACCCCGTTTTATTTCTAACGGTACAAACCCTATACCATCTCATTCTCTTCCTCAATCTCTCGCTTCTCCTCTGGTAGCAATGGTGGCCGCCAACACCTCTCTCTACCACTTCACCGCCAACATCCTTTGCCTTCCTCCCACCTTCGCCGCATCGCTGCCACGCCGCTCCAGCCGCCGAGATATGCTACCTCCGGAAAAGACCAACCTTCTCCAACCTTATTGCTTTAGCGTAGCGTACATGGATAACATTGCTGACGAGTACAAGATCTACTAGGAGACGAACATGTTTCTCCAGAATGAGGAGCTCGACAAGTTCACTACATTTCGAACTTCTTTGAACAAATTTTTTAGTTTCTTGCAATTTTGATGTTTAATTTTGTGATTGTGAAGTTTATTTAGGTTTAGAGACCGACTGTTGTAAATCGTGCGTTGTGTTATGTGTTTTTATTGTGGAAACACAATAGTTGGGGATTGGAGGAGACGCTGTCTGGAAATTACGATTCGAGGTCTGCCGATGACAACGGTGCGTGGATCTCATACTAGAAGTTATTCACGGCGGTTATGGCATACCAGAAATTGGATAGATCTCATACAAAAGTTGTTGACGGCGGTTATGTCATACCAGAAATTGGATTGATCTCATACCAGAGGAGATAGTAAATCAGCAAAAGTGGTTGTTGATGAATTCTAACTATTTTGATATGATATTATGTTTGTTTTCATTTGGATGTTGGTCAATTGCATACTGCAATTATTTGAATCTTGCTCTTGATCTTAAGCCCATTCAAGTATGTTGGATCTGGGGTTGACTTTTGTAAATTTTAACCAATTTTCATGGGTGGTTTATTTGGTGATTGAAATCTAGGCTCTGAAAGGTGGGAAGAGGGAGAAGGTTGAGTTGGCTACGAAATTTAGGATCCTTTATAAGGAGGGTAAGACATCACTCAAGAGTGATCCGGCCTACGTGAGGGCAGCTTGCGAGGCCATCTTGAACGTCTTGACGTCGATTGCATTGATCTTTACTATCAACACAGAATTGACACCACAATTCTAATTGAAATCATGGTTTGTTTCCTCCCATCTCTTTTTTTGTGATTGTTATAACTTTTTGATTTTGTTTTGTGTTGAGACAACCGTTTTGGGTTGTACATGTGATGCTTGATTTTGGAGTAATCAGTGTTGCTGGAACTCATTGGAGTTGTTAATTTTTAATCCTCAGTGAAAACTCCACCTTGATTATATATTTGTATAGGTGGTGATGGAAGACTTAACACAAATAAAGTGGTTTTTATACTAACAAAATATCGATTGCATATCTACTTGATGTGTTTTGGTGTTTGTCTAGAATTTATGCAGGCTTTGGAAAGCATTTCAAGGAACAAACCGAGGCCTTGAAATCGGATACAAGGAACTGACGAAGAGTTTGAAGAGATTCAACACGGAGGCCTTGAAAGCCATTTCAAGGGATCAAAATCCAAAGCCTTGAAGTCGAAACAAAGCGGCTGGAAGGATTTCAAAACCCTAACAACCAAATCTATCAAGCATCAAAGAAGATCTTCCAAGGAGATATGCCCAACAAGAAGATACGCTCAAAGAAGATCTTAAATGACCACGCTCAAAGAAGATCTTAAACGGCCAAGTGGATTCGATTCAAAAACAGGATCTCACAGAGATGCTCAACCAAGAGCACAAGATCCCTCCTCAATGGATTTTGAATATCTTCACAACAAGATATGAAGATCTCGATCAAAAGACAAAGATCTTAAAAAAGTATGAGAAGATTACGGACAAGAAGGATGAACGTGCTTTAAGGAGATGAAGACGATAGAAGATCTAGAACGGCTATCTCATCTCAACCAAGAAGCGTTTTCCATGGAGAAGAAGAACCATCTTCAACGGTCATCTTCCCAACGGCTAGAAGACCTCTCCATCGAAGACTATAAATGAAGATGTCGATTGAAGAAGAAAAATACAAGCTTACAAGGAAACATTCAAAGTCTTCAAGCGATCCAAAATATCTTCATTCGATCAAACAAGTTTTTCTTTCTCTCTTTTACAAAAAGCTTTATCCCCTAAAGAGAGATAAAACTCGAGAGCTCAATTAGAATATCTAAAGAGTGTTATACTAGAGTGAGTGTTACTCTGCAAAGTAACTAGGCTTAAGCATGTCCACGGGTCGGACCCGTCGGGTCGACGGGTCCGGGGAGGGTGACCCGGACCCGGTCCCGTGTATGTGGCCGACCCGCCGGGTCACGGGTCAGACCTGGCGGGTCGGCCACCTCACTATTAAAAAAAAAATAAAATTAATAATGGAAATAAAGTTAAAAAAATAAGAAAATAAATAGAAGAGAAAAATTGGACTTAAAATTAAAAAAGAAGAAGAAAATAAACTAATAAAAAATAGGACTTAAACTTAAAAAAGAACAAAATAAACTAATAAAAAGAGGATTTAAACTTAAAAAAATTGGACTTAAAGTTTAAGTCCAATTTTTTTAAGTTTAAGTCCTCTTTTTATTAGTTTATTTTCTTCTTTTTTAAGTTTAAGTCTTAAACTTTAAAAAAAAAAGAGGGAAGAATTGGGCTTGAACCGGAATCCCGGTTGCATACGTATCCTCTCGGGGAGGAGGAATCAAAACCCACGTAGTTCTCTTACCTTTGTTTATATCCCCGATTGACCCTGACCTTAGTCGGACTCTCCCACCGATACATCCGATGGTGTTTGTTTTCGCTCGTCGTCATCTTCGTCGCCTTCCTCCGCCGAGAGGTTTTTCTTTTGTATTCGCATTTCCGCTTTCCTCCAATCGGCTAGGAGGACTTGTGCCTCCAATGTCTCGGGCAACATGTTTGATCTCGTCGGATCGAGCACCTTTCCACTCCGGCTAAAGGTTTGCTCAACCGGTACCGTTGAGGCGGGAACGTCGAGAATTTGTGCCGCGATCCTTGAGAGGGTAGGGAACCTCATTCTCTCCGGTCGGCTCCACCATTCTAATATGTTGAAATCCTCCTCTTCTTCATCATTGACAAACTCAAAAGAAATAGTTAGATATTCGTCGAGTTTCGAGTTGGAACTTGACGTGGTTTTTGCCCTTTTCGGGCCAAACAAATCTCTAGCAATTGATTTAAATTTAGATGAACTTGAAGATGAAGGACGAGGAGGGGGTTGAGAAGATTGACCTCGATCGGAAACACGATATTGAACCAATAATTCATCAAATAATTTTCTAACATTAGCAATTATGGTAGAAACATGACAATCGGGATGTTGTTCTAAACCTAAAAATTCATAATAACTTTCTAAAAATTGTTTTAGACCATCCATTTTACGTCTTGGGTCTAACACAAATGCAACAAGAAAAACATCGGGAATGGTTGTATAATAATCTAACCATATAGTTCGCATTGTACGTATAGCTTGTGAAATATTTTCAATTAAAAGACCTTATTGAATTGCAAATGCAATATTAATTGCTACATAACAAAATATGTTTGAAGTTGGTGTATAAACATAACTAAAATTGTTAGTAGCATCATAAAAATATTTAAAAACCTCCATTACATCTTTTGCTAAAATCCAAGATTTACCGAAAATAAAATAACCGTCAATATGTTGTGCGGCAAAACCACTTAAAAGTTCTCGATATTCATATGATTCGTAAATCATTTTGTAAGTAGAGTTCCATCTTGTACAAACATCTTTTGGAAATTTTTTTAGGATAAACGTTATTTTGTTTACAATATGCATACCATTTAGTACGTACACTTTTTTTAGACCAAAGTTCATTAAGAATATTTCGAATAGGTTGTACTAAATGTCCAACGTATGCTAAACCGTCTTGAACACAAAAGTTTAAAATATGAGCGGCACACCTAATGTGAAAAAATTTACCTCCAATCGTCGGCTTACAATAGTTGGTTAAATCTCAAATGGAAGCCGTGTTAGCGGAGGCGTTGTCAAAACCGATTGAAAAAACTCGTGAAACTAATCTATATTCTTCCAAAACATTTGCAATCAAACGGGCAATGTTTTGGGCGGTGTGTTGTTCGTTGAAAACTCGTAATGCTAAAACTCTTTTGTTTAAAATTCAAAATTTATCAACAAAATGACAAGTAATACCCATATTTGAATTTTTTTGAAAACCGTCGGTCCAAATATCACTACAAATAGAAACTTGAATATCACCGTTGTCCATAAAATATTTAATCAATTCTTCTTTACGAATTTTATATTTATGCATCATTTTTCTTTTAGCGGTTTGGCGAAAAATCGGTTTATATGCAGGTTGAGCATGATTTTGCATCCAATCATTAAAACCAACATTTTGTGCAAAACTAAATGCTAAATAATCTATGGCCAACATTTCCGAAAATGCATCCATAGAAGAAGAATGATCATATGTAAATAGAGAAGGAGGTTGGTTAGAAGTAGATGCGTACCCGGTAAGTTGTGTTTGCCCTCGTGCTAATCCCATTTTTTCGGGATGCTTGTTCCGGATATGCCTCTTGTAGTTCCCGTAGCCTTCTCCCTTTTTATGCTTGTATTGTGCCGCACAAAAATTGCATTTGGCATAGTAAACTCCGTTGACATCGGGAGCACCTTTTTTAAACCAAAATCGGAAGACCGCCGCCGTTAGTTGAGTGTTGTTCAACGGCGGCTCCTCCGGCTCCTCCGTGAATTCGGTCTCGGATCCTTGGGTGTTGGGGAAAGTAGGTGATTCCGTGATATCCTCCTCCTCGAAGATCTCGTGATCTCCACTTAATAAGTCTCACCTTAAATCCGAACCGGTTGGAGGACCGCTAACGGAATGCCGTCCTCGGGTAAAACCTTCGCCGGATGAAGGACCGGCACCGCTAACGGAACGTCTTCCTCGGCTAGACATTTTTTTTTGAATAATAGAATTAGAATGTAGTAGTAAGAGTGGTAAAATGAAAAATACGAGAATGAGAATATGAGATTGGAGAGTAATTGAATGTAAGAGTTGAAAATTATGGAGAGATTGAGAGAGTGAATAGATGATTGAATGAGAATTGGTGTGAGATTAATTGAATTGGGTATGGGGTATTTATAGAATTGTTTTTGGTTTAGATTTATTAAAGTATATTGTTTTTTTTTAATCAAAATAGCCGTTGGGAATTTTTTTTTTTTTGAATTTGTGACCGTTACGGGTCGACCCGGCAGGTCACGGGTAAGGATCTGACGACCCTTACCCGTACCCGCGACCCGGGGGAACCCGGACCCGCCGGGTCGGCGACCCGCCGGGTCATGGGTGACCCGTGGACATGCTTAACTAGGCTATTATAACAAGGTGAAGAGTTGGAGCTAGATCGTAGCGTTGACTACAGTGAGAGAAGAAGGGGATTCCTTCTAGTTTGTATTTAGGACTCTTTGAAGCTGATAATAGATAGTTAAATCCTACGAATATACCCTAGGACGGAGAGTAGGCTATTTAGAGCCGAACTTCGTAAACATATCCTCGTGTCGATCTTGTACATTCCGCACTGTATCTTGCTTTATTGTGACTAACTTTGTTTTGCAGGTTTACAAAGTCAAGGACCTTGAAATTAGTTTCAAAGCCCTTGAAAACAAAGTGTGTCACTAAGAGCTCAAATCGACATAAAGGCCTTTGAAATTAGTTTAAAAGCCTTGCGATAGGTTTTTGCGAAAAGTTCCCATACTCTATTCAACTCCCCTTCTAGAGTATCTTTATCCTTTATATTCACCTAACGGTTCTTCAATTGGTATCAGAGCTAGACTCTCGTATATTGATTTAACCATCAGTGAGACTAATCATGAATCCTGTAGGTGATGGAGAATTTGCTCAAGGAAGATCCTCATCTCGACCACCACTTTTCTGTGGCAACAACTTTGCCCATTGGAGAGCACTCATGTGCATGTTCATTATTGATCAGGACATGGAACTATGGAGCATAATTCATAATGGACCCGAAGTCCCAACTACCACAGTTGAAGGTGTCCAAGTCCCAAAGAAGGAAGCTGACTTCACACAAGCTGACTTGGACAGTGTGTCAAAGAACTACAAAGCTATGAACTTGCTCTATTGTGAATTAGATACAAATGAATTCAACCGCATCTCATCATGCAAGAATGCAAAGGAAATATGGGACAAACTCGTTGTCACATACGAAGGAACAAGTCAAGTCAAGGAAACAAAGATTAGCATCTTCCTTAGACAGTATGAGCTATTCAAGATGAACCCAAATCCAAATGAACCAGTCAAAGAAATGTTCAAAAGATTTAGTGAGATTGTGAATAACCTGGACTCACTTGGAAAGGTCTTCACAAACAAAAAAAAAGTTAGGATGGTTCTAAGGAGCTTACCTAAAGCTAAGTGGGGACCAAAAATGACTTCCATCGAAGAAGCACAAAATCTCTCAACTCTTCCTCTTGACGACCTCCTTGGAAAACTCATCACACATGAAATGGTTCTTGGTGAAGAAGATGGAGAGCTCCCATCCAACACAAAGAATATAACATTAAGATCAAAAAAGGATGAGTAACAATCTGAAGAGGAAGATATTGATGATGACGATGACGAAGATGCAATTGCCATGATCTCTAAGGGTCTCGCGAGAAATCTCAAAATAAAGAAATAGTTTGTAAACAATAGAGAATATCTGCGAATATCAAGACCTCGAGGTAAGTTTTCTAACTCTAAAAAGAAAACTAAAGTTCTAACTTGTTTTAAATGTGGTGAAACAGATCATCTCGTTAAGGACTGCCCACAAAAGAAGAGGACCAACTTTAAGAAGAATGATTGAAAGAAGATAGCTATGGTAGCTTCATGAAGTGATTCAGATTCCTCAAATGAATAAGAAGACGAAAAGGAACAAGAAAACCTCTGTCTTATGGCCGATCATGAAGAAGATTCAAATCTCTACATTGATAATGTGGTAAGTACCATCATGGCCCAACCTGAATCTGATCTCACACAATTTCTGAAAGATATTATCATATGTGATAAAGAAAATAGAGTAAGGATAAATTCCTTGCAAGAAAAGCTTCTCAAACAAGAGAAAAGGTTAAGTGATATGTCTTTGGAGATTGAAAATCTTAACACCGAAAAGTTAGACCTTGATATCAATATCAAGGCCTTGGAATCTGAAAATGCGAAAGCTAACCTTGAAAGGATGATGGGTGAGCAACAATCTTCCCTTTAACAAAAACGGTATAGGATATCATGCCAATTTACCTAGAAAAACAACTACCACTTTTGTCAAGGCCCACATGTTTTTACTGTTGTAAAAAGGGTCATGTCAAATCTACATGTCCATATAGAAGAAATGATCCTTACATCATTAGAAACACCTATCCTCTATGTTTAAGGAAACATATTAAGCAAATATGGGTTCCTAAAGGTACTAGGCCACCAAACATGATTGAGCCTGAATATGGACCAAAATATGCCATTTGGTCGACCCGAAAAGGTTGATGTTTTCTGTTTTGCAGGATATCACCAAGGTAAAGGAGCATAAAATGGATATTAGATGGTGGTTGCTCAAGACATATGAGTGGAAAAAGCTCACTGTTCTAGCAATCATCTGGAACCATTATGCTTGGTGATAAAGGAAAGTGTGATATTATTGGCATTGGTAAAATTTTTTATAATTCATCTAACTACATTGATGATGTATATCTTGTTGACGGTTTGAAGTGTAACTTACTTAGCATCTGTCAAATTTGTGATAAAGGCAACAAGGTAATGTTTGATTCGGAAGAATGTGAAGTTCTAAACAAGACGTCGGGTGACATTGTGCTTACTGCTCCTAGATGTAACAATGTTTATTCTATGAGTACTAACTAAGTTTGAGGAACTAAGCTAAAGTGTCTCAAGGCCTTGACTGGTGATCCAAGGCTTTAGCATAGAAGACTTGGTCACGTAAGCATACATACAATGCAGAAGTTACTTTCAAAGGATTTGGTACGTGGCTTGCCAAACCTAAACTTCAAGGTAGATGAACTATGTAAAGCTTGTACACAAGGTAAACAAACAAGAGGTTCATTCAAATCAAAGAAGGTTGTAAGTTCTTCTCGACCCATTGAACTTTTACATATGGATCTTTGTGGACCTATGTGTGTCAAATCTCCCAAAGGTAAAAAGTACATCCTTGTTATTGTGGATGATTTTTCTCGTTTTACATGGATATCATTCTTACGGAAAAAATCTGAAGTATTGTTTGAGTTTTCAAAATTGTGTACGTAGTTGCAAACTTTGAAAAACTTACCAATCGTTTCTATAAGAAGTGATCATGGTAGAAAATTTGATCAACTAAAGTTTGATTTATTTTGTGCAAAATATGCTATTTCACATAGCTTTTCAGCTCCTAGAACTCTTCAACAAAACGGGGTTGTGGAACATAAAAATCACAGCCTCGATGATATGTCTAGGACTATGCTTTTAGAAAACAGTTTGCCAAAAAGTTTTTGAGCTGAAGCAGTGAACACTACTAACTACATCTTGAATAAATGTTTAATTCGCCCTATTCTAAAAAATACTCCTTGTGAACTTTTTAAGGGTAGAAAACCTAATATTTCCTATTTTAAACCTTTTGGATGTACATGCTTTGTCCATAACAATGACAAAGATAACCTTGGTAAATTTAATGCTCGTAGTGATGAAGCAGTATTCATTGGATATGCTTCATATAGCAAAGCTTATTGACAAGAATTATTCCTTAGGTCGTTTTTATCTTTTCAAAGTAATTTCCTAACTTAACACTAAAGCAAGTATAGTGGTCAAGTAAGGGTCGAACCCAAGAGAGTTTGGTTGATGTTTATATTAGATTCAATTAATGACAATGTAACCAAATAATTAAGGGGGGGGGGGATTTGGATTGAAATGTAACAAGACCAAGCATAAAAAGCAAGTAAAAAGGTGAATAAGGTGATGAGAAATGAACTACACTAGGTTGAATCTTAGCATGCAATGCTACTTTGGTTGGTTCCTTTTATAAGTTTTATAGCATTGTTCTCGTCTTGATCATATGTATGTGTTGAGCCAACCGGCATCAACACAACTTAACAAGTTAATGTTCCGTAAACCTACAAGAACAAGTAACAAGTTAGCTTTCAAACAAATACAAAGAGATATAAACAGAAGAATAAAACCATTAGACTTTTCTTTATATTTGTATTCCTTTTCCCTTAAGTAATCACAACCAGTTTTTACCTAAAGGTTTCTACTAGATTAAAGACCTGAACCCGAAATCTACTAATCCTAGTTCTTTGCATGCATTTAGACACTAAGGTGATCAATCTTAAGTGAAAATAAACATGCAATTAGATAAGTGAAGCTCAAGGAATACAAAACATAAACTGAATAAAACTTATATTAAAAAGGACTTGCAACCAAAGCAACAATACAACTTCAAAACAACCCAATGTAGCAAGGAATTTAGAAGCTCATTACACAAAGGAAGCAAGAGAAAAGAGAGAATAAAATGGGAAAATGGTGGATGATTGTAGTAATCAGCCATGAGTCTATTTATACTACAATTGGCACTAAATGGGAGTAAATGACCGGCCTAAACAACCACCTTTAATGCCATAAAGGTGGTGCAAACAACCAGAGTAAAGTCTTTATCGCTCAACCGCAGGGGCGGACTTCAGGACCGCAGGGGCGGTTTAGGCGAAAACGTTTGGAGTTCTTCATGGCCGCAGGGGCGGCATGGAAATTCCGCAGGGGCGGGTCTTTAATGCTCTTCAAACATCTGACTCTTCATCTTTCTGTCGCTTCTGATGTTGAGCCGCAGGGGCAGCCTAGTGTCACCACAGGGGTGGTGACACTGGCTCTTCGGCTTCATAGCTCCGCAGGGTGGTCCGTAGGCAGAGGCGCAGGGGCGCCGGCTTCGCTTCTTCAAGGTGAGTCACAGTAGGGGCGCCCAGGAGAGGCGCAGGGGCGGTGACAGTCTTTGTTCCGGCCGCTGGCGAAGGCACAGACTGCGTTCAGGAATGCAGTGTCACCCGCAGGGGCGGTGACACTGCTCCGCGGGGGCGGTGAGGCACTAGAAGCTTGTCTTCGTGAATGGTCTTCAACTCCCAAGTGCTTCTAACTTCTCTTTTAACTTCTTTTAGGTTTCTTCTTCTGAAATAAGGAGTTAGTAGCATATACCGACTCTAATACAATAAAAAGACTCTAAAAACTAACCTAAGTGATAGTGATTCCATCACCTATCAAACTCCCCCATACTTAGACCTTTTACTCGTCCCGAGTAAAACAAATGACAGCAGTTCAGACTCAAAGGCCTCAAGAAGCATGGGTAAGAGGCATAGATAATGGAAACAAAACAAAACAAAGAAAGAAAGAAGGAAAAAGAGAGAAAATATGAGAATAAAGTGAGAAAACTACCATCCTTATTGCTCCAAGACTGACCAACCCGGACAACCTCCTTATGGCTCCCCTTCTTATGCCGCCAAAGTCGGAAGGGAAACCTACACTCGGTGTCGCTCATGTTGCCAAGGTGCCCTTTCGAGTTTTCACCTTGCCAATCTTCTTCTTTTGTTGACGATCTCACTTAATCCTCACATCCCTCAAGTCCATTTTTGCAGCAACTAATCTTGATCGGACTACCTTCTTTTTGCCTAAACCGCCCTTTCGGGTTTTCGGTTTATCCAAGGATTTTCATGCCTTTTTTTCATTTTCCTTGGCTTTTTCTTCTTTTTTTTTCTATGAATTTCAAAGCATATGAATACTCAACACAACTCAAAACATGAATACTCAAAGCAAACACAACTCAAAACAACTCAAATGAACTATACATGCAAATGATATTCCCTCCCCCATACTTGAAGCACACTTTGCCCTCAAAGTGGAAAATGAAAGCAAAGATAAATATGGAGAAGGGAGAAAGATAATACCCACTAGTGGGATGGTCCGGCTGGACCATCCGGACCTTCCTCCGGGGGCTATGTGAATTGGCTGAAGAAGTGCTCCTGTTGGCGATAGATGTTGTTAAGACGGTCCTATTGGGCGGTCAGCCGGCCTCCAATGGTGGTCTCAAAGTTGGCTTGCCAAGCCAACTGCTGAGCCTCGAGCTGTTGCTGCTGGGCCGCCTGCCAAGCATCCTGCCTCCGGTCAAAGTGGGTGGTCATGCTAGCGGCAAAGCTGGACTGCCAAGTCTGCTGCTGCTCCAGCATGGTTCGCTGATACTCGGTCTGCCAGGCCTGATGCTGAGTGGTCAAGGCGGCCATCTGAGCCTGAAGGCTCTCAAGTGCGGGACCATCATCTCCGCTGCAGTGGGCATCTCCTCATCATCCGGTATGGGCATGTGGTCCTCAAAATGAGCCCGGTTGGAGCTCGCAGCATGTCTCTTGATGACATGAATTATGTACCATCATATTCATGCATATTGTAGAAGATTGTCTCAATTTACCTTGCATTTAGAGAGATTTTGTATGCTTTTTATGTTCTATTCAATCAATTGTCGGAAATAGAGGTTTACACGAGATTTCGATGAATTGTAGGTAAATGGAGCGGAATTGGAAGCAAAAATGGAGCAAGAAGCATCTAAGGATGTTTAGGAAGCTAAAGGAGTCTTAGAAGGATCACAAAGAGCTAAGGAATTGCAAAGGAGAAGCATAGAAGACGAACCAATAGAAGAGCACTTTCTGTTGAAGAAAATCGTGCCAATATATATATAAATCGGACGATTTTCATACCTTGAAATCGAACGGTTTTGCACCTAAATCGACTGGGTCGATTTTCTTCACGATTTGGCCAAATGAAAAGATGACACAAAGCCCAATTATTTTGGGCTAGAGGAGAGTTTTGCCAAACGGCCCATCTGCAAGAAAGTATAGAGGAGAACCCTAGGAACGAAGACGAGGAGGCGGCACTGGAAAATCTTTACACGTTTTGGAGAAATTAACGATTCTTGGAGAGAGATTGAAGAGCTTTTGCCGGAAAGTTATTCTTGATCTTTGATTGTGAGATTTCTTTATCCATTGCATTGTTTTGTGGTATGTGAACACGAAATTGAGTTGTTTGAGAGATACATTGAGCAGATTTGACAATTGTTTATAGATTTGAAAGTTATTGATTTTTTCATTCAAGATTTGGGTTCTTTGCGATATCTTTCTCAATAATTAATTTGATTCGAATTTGAAAATGGTTGGCTAAAAACCTTGTGATTATGGGGAGGATAGTTGATGATTAAGGCTTAGATGATGATAGACTGAACTCATTCAAACATTAGGACCCTGAGAGTTTAGATTTTAGTTTTGCGACAAACAGGAAAATCGGACTGTTCTTGAGGAAAATCGGCCGATTTTATTATGAACAGGGCGATTTATTCTTCTGACGAACTTTAATTGAATCAATCTTTAACCAAAACTAATCTTTGCCTAAATCCCAACCTTGATTAACCTTTTTACCCTCTAATTGAATGTATGAAGACACTTCAAACCTGATTCTATGTTTATTAGATTAAGATTTCAGGATTTGGGTAATAAAGAGACTCAACATCCTTTATTAGGATTTTAATTGTGCTTGCTATTCTTTACTTTGGAGAGTCATATCCTGGAGTTTTAGATAGTTTGAACATAATTCTTGTCTTTAGATCTTTCTATATCGCAGCCTCAACAACCCTTATAGAGAGAATCTTTAGATTAGTCATATAGGTTTCGGAACTTCACCGTACGAATCCTACCTTTGAACAATTAATCTTGGCAATATAAACTCTGTCCTATATCTATAGAAGTGTTTTGAATCGAAAGCTGAAATCGGATACTTGAATCCTTGGAATCATTTACCTCTTATTTGATCACAAAAGCTTTTCATACTTTTTGCTAGATAATTGAAATCGGAATTATTCTCACCAAATCCCTGAGTTCGACTCTGGAATTCTTACTTTACTACAGCCGATCCGTACACTGCGGGTTCGCTTTGCTTTTGAGTTCTAGATATAAATATTAAGACTTTGACGCACACACCTTTTGAGCGAACAAGTTTTTGGCGCCGTTGCCGGGGATTTGGTCTAGATCAAATCCGGTTTTCGGTTGTCTAGCTTGAGAGCTCTTGCTCTTGTGATTTGATTTGTCTACTTGAGTGATCTTTGCAGGTTCTTTAGGTATATGCGAAAGACTAGATCCACTAAAGATCTAATTCCTTTCGATCCCGAATTAGAAAGAACTTTGAGGAGAAAGTTGAAGGAGAAGAAAATGGCTGAAAACGATGAGAGAAACTACAAGGCTGAACTGAACGAAGCTCAACGCCAACTCCAGTTGAGTGAGAAAGCACGAAAAGAAGCTGAAATAAGTCATCAATTTCAGATTGATGAACTAAGAGCTATGATGTTGGACATGAAGTTGGAGTTGAACGAATCCAAGAAGAAGAAGAAAGTCAAGACACCAACTAAGTCCATTCGAAATGACTCATCTGATGATGAAGAGATTGATCCGGACATGCCGGAACTTGAAGAGATTGATCCATCACTTCGTCCTACCCGAAACACCCCAACACCAAGGGTTGTTCCTCGCATACCAACTAGGAATGTTAGAGCTGTTAATAACGAAGAAAGACCCCGAACTTTGGGGCAACGGATGGATCCAATTCAGCAACCACGCCGTCTAGGTGTGGATTTCGGAGCTGAAGACATTCAAGAGTTTAGCTTCTCACCACAAGTCATCACCATGGTTCGCCAAAGTCAATATGGCGGAGCAAGTACTGAATCTCCACATCAACACTTGCAGAATTTTGAGATTCTCATGGAGACTATGAAGCCGAAGAAGGCTACTACAAGCAACTACAAGATCAAACCGTTCTTCTTTTCTTTGAAGGACAAGGCTCTAGCTTGGTACCAAACACTTCCAGCTGCGAAGTTAGCTACATGGGAGGAATTGTCTTCGGAATTTCTCACCAAGTTCTTTCCGCCATCCAAAACGGCGGAATTAAGAGGTAAAATAAATGCTTTTGCTATGAAACCTAATGAAAGCTTGTTTCAATCTTGGAAAAGGTTTCAAGATCTATTGTTGGATTGCCCACACCATGGCATTTCCAAGCTGGAATTATTGGAGATCTACTACAAAGGTTGGATGTGGAGACACAATTCAACCTCCTATCTCTCTCTTGTGGCACATTCATGGATATGAGAGAGGATGATGCTTGGGACTTCATTGAGAAGCAAGCCCAAGTGATTGAGAAGTATTCCCACCGGAAGGTGGAATCAAATAGCCGGAATCAAGGCGATTCGGGAGCCAAGTTGAATCAAGCAGCTCAAACACAAATATTCTCCCTCAAAGATGACATCAAAGAATTGAGGGAAGTGCTCAAAACGAGTCTTCAAAAGACTAAGGAGCAAGAAGCCAACTACATGGGGCGGGACAACAATCAAAGGAATGATAACCAGAATTCCAATTGGAGCAACAACAACAATAGCAACCGAAACTCCAATTGGAATAACAACAACAATAGGAACTCAAATAACAACAATTGGAGGTCAAATCAGCAAAGTCCAGGTAATCCTTACTCTTATGCTGAAAAGGCTCTAACACCTCCATCTTCTTCTACTCCTTCAACAAGCCAGGGACAATCAAGCGGATCAAGCAAACCGGATCCCATGCTAGAAACGATCCTAGGCAAGCTACAAGGATTGGAGAGTTACATAACTTCGGTTAACAAAGCTCACAAAGCTTTAGAAAACCAAGTATTCAACAAAGCCGGAGAAGTTCCAAGAGATCAAGGGAAGCTTCCCGGAAAGACAGAAGATAACCCAAAGGGAAGGGTTATGGCAATAAACACTAGGAGCGGCAAAACTACCACCGATCCTCAACCTAAAGTAGTTGATACCGCCACAAAAGAAGGAGAGGCAAAAGAGAAGGAAGAAGTCTATGTTCCTCCTCCCGCTTACAAACCACCTCTACCTTTTCCTCAATCTAGAGCGCGTGCACGCCTAGATAAACATTTTGGTAAGTTTGTTGAACTTATGAGTAAGCTACATATTAACATACCTTTTATGGATGCAATTTTAGGTATGCCGGCTTACGGGAAATTCCTCAAGGAGATCCTCTCTAATAAGAGGAAATTGGAAGACATAGGAGAAGTCAAGATGAGTATGGAGTCATCCGAACTCATCAAGACTATGACGGAGAATATGCCACCCAAGCTTTGTGATCCAGGATCCTTTTGCATACCCATCACTTTGGGAGAAGCTACCTATGATGCTCTTTGTGACCTTGGAGCAAGTATGAGTATCATACCTCTCGCTCTATGCAAGGCAGTTGGTCTAGGAGAGCCTAGACCGGTAAAGATCACACTCTACATGGCTGATCGTTCCACCACTAAGCCGGTGGGAATATTAGAAGACATTCCAGTAAAGCTCGGTAAGTTTTACATCCCAATAGATTTTGTCGTTCTTGACATACCTGCAGATTACCCGGTTCCCATCATCCTTGGGAGACCATTCCTTGCCACATCCGGATGCATGGTAGATTGCAAGAACGGCCAGCTATCCTTCCATATTGGTGAAGAGAAGATAGAATTCATACTCTCTTCCTTAATCAAGGAGCCAGCCTTGAAGGACGATGCTTTTGAAATTGTTGATGAAGAGGAGTCTAGAGAGGTAGTAAGTTCGATCTTGATGAAAGACCCTCTCCAAAAGGTTCTTAGTATGAGCATCATGGAAGAAGGAGTAGAGCATGATTGCAATGAGGATGTGAGAGCATTAAACGATGTGGAAGAAGAATTAGGAGCAAGGATTGAAGAACTAGAGTGGACTCCGGAAACTGTGAAGAAAATCGACCTGCCAAAAATAAATCGACCGATTCATGAAGAGGCAACCCGATTTTTCTCGACAGAAACAAAAATCGACCTGACAACATTAAATCGTCCGATCTATGAAGAGGCAACCCGATTTTTTCCGACAGAAAGAAAAATCGTACAGCAGATCGAGCGATTTATTACAGGGGAGGTCGATTCAATGGGTAATTCTCTGGATTCTCCAAACTTCACCGCAGCCGCTTCCGAATCTAATGATGAAGTACTCCCACCTCTAGAGACCTCTTCCACAACACCCGAAGGCCACGATTCATCATCAACCAAAGTACCTCCATCATTAGAATTGAAGCAACTTCCCACGCATTTAAGGTACGCATTCCTTGGCACTAATTCCACATACCCGGTTATAGTCAATGCGAATTTGAACGATGATGAACTAGAGAAACTCATGCATGTTTTGAAGCAACATTGGAGAGCACTAGGTTACACCATTGATGATTTAGTAGGAATAAAGCCTTCTCTATGTATGCACAAAATTTTAATGGAAGAGGATTACAAACCTTCACGCCAACCTCAAAGACGGTTAAACCCGGCAATGAAGGAGGTCGTGAAGAAAGAAATCCTTAAGCTACTTGATGCAGGTATCATCTTCCCTATTTCTGATAGCAAATGGGTGAGTCCGGTACAAGTAGTACCCAAGAAAGGAGGCATTACCGTTGTTGCCAACAAGAACAACGAACTTATCCCTACACGGACAGTTACCGGGTGGCGAATGTGCATCGACTACCGCAAACTGAACGTGGCCACAAGGAAGGATCACTTTCCCCTTCCTTTTATCGATCAAATGTTGGAAAGGTTAGCCCAACATTCTTACTTTTGTTATCTAGATGGATATAGCGGTTTCTTTCAGATTCCAATTCATCCGGACGACCAAGAGAAGACAACTTTTACGTGCCCATGGGGTACGTTCGCTTACAGAAGAATGCCCTTCGGCTTATGCAACGCTCCAGCCACCTTCCAAAGGTGTATGATGGCAATCTTCTCCGAATATGTAGAGAATATCATGGAAGTCTTCATGGACGACTTTTCGGTATATGGTTCTTCCTTTGATAACTGTCTCTATAACCTTTCACTAGTTCTTAAGAGATGTGAGGACACTAACTTAGTCTTAAACTGGGAAAAGTGTCATTTCATGGTAACCGAAGGAATTGTGTTAGGTCATCTAGTATCACAAAGGGGAATAGAGGTTGATAGAACGAAAATAGAAACCATTGAGAAGTTACCTCCCCCTTCATCAGTAAAAGGAATTAGAAGCTTTTTAGGACATGCGGGCTTCTATAGGAGATTCATAAAGGATTTTTCTAAGATTTCAAAACCTTTGACTAATCTTTTGATGAAAGATGCGACTTTCGAATTCTCGAAAGATTGTTTAGATGCTTTTTGCAGGATAAAAGAAGCTTTGATTTCGGCACCAATCATTCAACCACCCGATTGGACTCTTCCTTTCGAGGTCATGTGCGAGGCAAGCGACGTCGCTATAGGAGCCGTTCTTGGACAAAAGAAAGATGGTCGCACTCATGCCATCTACTACGCTAGCAAAACGCTAGATGAGGCTCAATACAATTATGCAACTACGGAAAAGGAACTTTTAGCCGTAGTATACGCTTTTGAGAAATTTCGTTCCTATCTTGTAGGTGCGAAGGTGATAGTCTACATGGACCATTCTGCAATTCGATACTTATTCACGAAGAAGGATGCGAAGCCAAGGCTTCTAAGATGGATCTTACTCTTGCAAGAGTTCGATTTAGAGATCCGTGATAAGAAAGGATCGGAGAACTCCGTTGCCGATCACCTTAGTCGTCTTCCGCAACCCACCGGCGAGTCGGATGAACTTCCGATAGACGATTCTTTTCCTGACGAGCAGCTGCACGAGATCGAAGAGTGTCTTCAACACATATCACAAGGTAATGATCCATGGTTTGCTGACATTGTAAATTACCTTGTTTGTCAGGAGATTCCACCCGGACTTTCATATGCTCAAAAGAAGAAGTTCTTTAGAGATGTCCGGCAATTCTATTGGAACGAACCTCTTCTATTCAAAAGAGGTCCAGATGGCATTTACAGGAGATGTATTCCCGAAGATGAGGTAGATAGTGTCATCCGCCATTGCCATTCTTTACCATGTGGCGGACATGCAAGTGCCCACAAGACTTGTGCTAAGGTACTTCGTTCCGGATTTTATTGGCCTACACTTTTCAAAGATGTGCAAAAGTTTGTTGTTTCTTGTGATGCTTGTCAAAGGACAGGTAATATATCCAGGAGGAATGAGATGCCTCTCAACAACATACAAGAAGTAGAGATCTTTGACGTATGGGGCATCGACTTTATGGGACCCTTTCCACCTTCATGCGGTAACCATTATATACTTCTTGCCGTAGATTACGTCTCAAGATGGGTAGAGGCAATCGCTTCTCCTACTAATGATGCAATGGTAGTGGTGAAGTTCCTCAATAAAACGATCTTTCCAAGGTTCGGAACTCCCCGAACCATCATTAGTGACGGAGGAACGCACTTCACGGCCCGTCGATTTGAGACTCTATTGGCTAAGTATGGGGTGACCCATAAGATAGCTACACCTTACCACCCGCAAACCAGCGGACAAGTCGAGATATCCAATAGAGAGATTAAAGGGATTTTAGAGAAAACCGTCTCTAAAACGAGGAAAGATTGGTCAATGAAGCTTGACGATGCACTATGGGCATACATGACAGCCTTCAAGACACCAATAGGTACGACTCCCTATAATCTTGTTTATGGTAAATCATGTCATCTTCCTGTAGAGCTAGAGCACAAAGCTTATTGGGCCATCAAGTGGCTCAACTTCGACATGAAAGAAGCCGGAGAGAAGCGGCTCTTAGACATCAATGAGTTGGATGAGATCCGACTAAATGCGTACGAGAACGCAAAGATATACAAGGAACGGACAAAGCGTTGGCATGATAAGCACATCATTCCAAAAGACTTGAAGGAGGGAGACCAAGTCCTCCTATTCAACTCAAGGCTGCGTCTATTTCCAGGTAAGCTCAAATCCCGTTGGACAGGACCTTATTTAATTAAACGAGTTTTCCCCCATGGTGCAGTTGAAGTATGGGGTGAACAAAGCGGAAGTTTTAAGGTCAATGGCCAACGGTTGAAGAAATACACACCGGAAGCTCCGGTCGAGGAGATAGCTCCTATCCTCCTCCACTGAACACAACATCATACACCGTCCAGCTAAAGACGATAAATAAAGCGCTTCTTGGGAGACAACCCAAGATAGTATAGTTTCCCTTCTTTCCATCACTTAGTTAGAGTAGATTAATTGCTTTGTTTTTTTTTTCGTTTTTCGTTTTTCTATTTGTTCCTCGATGCACTCTTGGTTTGTCGTGTCATTAATCGCAGGAAAATAGGTTCAAATGTGAGAGATTCATGGAGAATGGAGCACAAATGAGTTATATCTTCGAGATTCAAGAAAAACAAGGAAGGAAATCGAGTTACTATAAGTAAATCGTCCGATTCAGTAACAGAGCAAGTCGATTTTTTCCAACAGAAACAAAAATCGACCTGGAGATCGCCTTTCAAAATAAATCGGCCGATTTTTTTCGACAAAAACAAAAATCGCCCCGACAAATAAATCGACCAGATAAATCGGCCGATTTTCTTCAGAAACTATCGACCCTATATAAGGACATTACACTCGATCTTCTTCATTCCAAAACCCCCAATTCTCGACTTCTCTCTCTCAAGAACGCCGAAAAATCGCCACACCCTACAATCCTCATTGCTTAACCATTTTGAGTGATTCTTGGCTCCAAACTGAAGCATTTTCAACAAGGAACAAGGATCTAACAACAGCACGCACGGAAATCGACTCCTCCGTAAGGAATTCAGGTTTTTCTTTCCAAAACCTAAGTTTCTCATTCGAAATTGAAGTTTGCTTAGGAAGTGTTTGTTTGTTGGAATTGATAGAGGGATCTGCTTAGAAATCATTGTAGGGAACTGTGTGTGGTGATAGATTGAACAAAACTTTACAGAATTAAGAGAATCGTTGAAATCGAGAGAAAAATCGACCCAGCCCAGATAAATCGACCGATTTTTGCGAAGAACAGGTCGATTTTTAGGACTTAGAATGGATCTCGTAAAGAGGATAACTAGAAACACGGGGAAGAAGAAGGGATCTTCTTCCAAAGCCCCTGCCCCACCTCCACCACCACCTACCAACATCCCTAAGCTTCCCTCTCTCCTATCCAAGCACAAGAAACGCTATGAACGCATTGTAGATCGCCCATTCACCTCTCCTCGCTACATAGTGCTTGATGACTTAGATTCGTTGTATGTTCGAGAGGATGTTGATATGATGCTAGACAGAGCTGGGTTGAGACAGTTTGCTACGATTAGGGAGGATGCTTATAGAGAGATCACCCTAGAATTCCTTAGCACGTTTGAGCACGACCCTAGGGAAAGGATGGTTACTTTCCGCCTCATGAGCCAAGACCACACTATGTCCATTGACACTTTTGGCGAGTTGTTCGGTTTCTCTTATTCAGATGCAGGCACATTTGCTAGAGGTCTCAGTGCTAGTGATTTTTGGGAGGCTATTTCCATAGGTGAGTACGGAGGGGATAAGTGGAGACCCGGAAACTCCAAGGAGACAAGTATGTACAACCTTTCCTTTAAGGTAGTGCATAGGATACTTAGCGAGAGTTTATTTGCCCGGACAGAGACTCCACAGAAGCTCAAGGCTGATGAGCTCTTCATTCTCTACTGCATGACATCTACCACTATTCCCGACATCGCCACCATGTTTGCTGACTATCTAGGAAAGATAGCCAACAAAGCTAAGGGCGACATTTGTGCAGGAGGTCTTGTCACTCATGTGGCTAAGACCATGGGATTGGACTTCTCCGGATGCACTCTAGCTGAGAGTGCCCTTCCTTTAGGCTCACAGAGGTTGGTGGTTCGACTGGTCTTGATTCCTCGAGGGAGAGGAACTCTTCATGTTCCGATGCCATGGCACAGGGATCCAAAGAAGAAGCCATCCGAGATCATATGGAAATCCGAATACACCATTCGGAACAAGAGGAACTGGAAGGAGACCTTTGAGTCGATGCTTGAGGAGTTCTCACCTCCTACTGATTATGATGATGATGCAGGTGATTCAGAGGAGGAGGACGAGGATGGAGGACAGGAGACCATGCTCGAGTTTGAGAGTGATACTCATAGCGGACATGCTACGGATGCCATGGACACTGATACTCATGGTGCAGGATCGAGCAGGACTAGTATGCAGGATGAGGAGACGGAGGATGACATACAGCCACCTCGACATTCTTATGCACATGCTCCAGGCCCTAGACGAGGACGGCGAGCTCCACGCCACTTCAGGGAGCTAGTCACTAGTTTCCAGAGCCTCAGCACCGATTACCGTACCCTCCGCACCAACTACGAGACCCTGAACACCCAGTTCAGGAACTATAGGGAGGAGACGGACGCTAGGCATTCATCCTATGATTGCCAGATGAGAGACATGTACTACCACCAGTTCGGCCACTTCTACGATCCTAGCGCACCGATGTATCCCTATCCACCACCTCCACCACCGACAGAGGATTGAGCTTCTACTTCTTTTACATTGTAAGTATTTTTCTCCTTTCTATGCTTGATTTTCACATTGGGGACAATGTGGATGTCAAGTATGGGGTGGGGGTACTTACAATACCTTATGTTTCACTTTAGCACTCTATGAACTTTCCACTACTCTTGACAAATCTGGCTTGTAATAACTCTTGCACTACTTGCTTTCCATTATGACATTTGCATTTGCATGATCTTTTTCAAATCCTATGAATTTTCAATGATTTTTAGTGCTTCTTATATGGAAATGACCTCTATGATGAGAATTGTGTATATGGATAGGCAAAAAGATGCTTAGTTGTGTTGAGATTTTGGTTATAGCATGAATGAATTTGCTTTTGTTACTTGAACACATGAATAAGTTATATAATTTAGTTGTTTTGATAAGAGAATGAAATAATAGTCGAAGCTATATGGCAAGTTCTTTTACATCATTTAAGGATGACTAAGGCAATTCACTTCTTTTCTTTTCTCATATCTTGATCATGCTAGCTCCTCAATGAAATATGTAACCCCCCTTTTACCATCCGGGAATTAGGATAGGTTATTGAAAAAGGCATGTTTGATGTGGGAGGGCCAAGGAAAAAGTATTAAAAAGAAAGTGTAAAAATTCATGAGTTTGGGGACGTTGAACATGAGGATGAGTAACTCGGCACCATTCACATAGCCGGGTGTTTGTGTCTTGCCAAAGTCCGATTGAACGACAAGTCCTAACGGGATATGGTATGTGCATCAAGGGTTTGAGGCATCTCGAAATTGAGAAACGCCGATCTCCTAGGCTTCGGTTTTTGTGCACCGCTGTCCATACTCTCAAAAAGTAAAGTATAATGAAAGCAAAGCTTTCTACATGCGAAGCATGTGCGGTGAAGAAAATTCTTGAAGGTGTTATGTGTTCCTCTTTCCCGGATTAGCACCACAATTACCAAAAAGAACTCCTTCCCTTAATACGTTTCTTGAACCTTTTCTTTGATTAGAAGACCTTGAGACTTTTATGCATGTGTTTAAGACTTAATGGCTTAGATTTGTTTGACTTTGATTACCTCTACACCTTTATCATGTTCTTTATTTATGCTTTCAAGGAAGAAAAGGGAGTTTGTTCATCTTATAGTCATCATTGATACATGCTTTGCCTTTTTATGCCTTGAAGCATCACTTTGAGGGTGATCCAATAAGAAGAAGCACTACCAAAAGAAAAGTTTTTGAGTTTTCATACATACATAATCCATGACATCTTATATTCTAAATTTGAGTCTTGCTTGGGGACAAGCAAGGGGCAAGTATGGGGTATTTTGATGACATGAATTATGTACCATCATATTCATGCATATTGTAGAAGATTGTCTCAGTTTACCTTGCATTTAGAGAGATTTTGTATGCTTTTTATGTTCTATTCAATCAATTGTCGGAAATAGAGGTCTACACGAGATTTCGATGAATTGTAGGTAAATGGAGCGGAATTGGAAGCAAAAATGGAGCAAGAAGCATCTAAGGATGTTTAGGAAGCTAAAGGAGTCTTAAAAGGATCACAAAGAGCTAAGGAATTGCAAAGGAGAAGCATAGAAGACGAACCAATAGAAGAGCACTTTTTGTTGAAGAAAATCGTGCCAATATATATATAAATCGGACGATTTTCATACCTTGAAATCGAACGGTTTTGCACCTAAATCGACTGGGTCGATTTTCTTCACGATTCGGCCAAATGAAAAGACGACACAAAGCCCAATTATTTTGGGCTAGAGGAGAGTTTTGCCAAACGGCCCATCTGCAAGAAAGTATAGAGGAGAACCCTAGGAACGAAGACGAGGAGGCGGCACTGGAAAATCTTTACACGTTTTGGAGAAATCAACGATTCTTGGAGAGAGATTGAAGAGCTTTTGCCGGAAAGTTATTCTTGATCTTTGATTGTGAGATTTCTTTATCCATTGCATTGTTTTGTGGTTTGTGAACACGAAATTGAGTTGTTTGAGAGATACATTGAGCAGATTTGACAATTGTTTACAGATTTGAAAGTTATTGATTTTTTCATTCAAGATTTGGGTTCTTTGCGATATCTTTCTCAATAATTAATTTGATTCGAATTTGAAAATGGTTGGCTAAAAACCTTGTGATTCTGGGGAGGATAGTTGATGATTAAGGCTTAGATGATGATAGACTGAACTCATTGAAACATTAGGACCCTGAGAGTTTAGATTTTAGTTTTGCGACAAACAGGAAAATCGGACTGTTCTTGAGGAAAATCGGCCGATTTTATTATGAACAGGGCGATTTATTCTTCTGACGAACTTTAATTGAATCAATCTTTAACCAAAACTAATCTTTGCCTAAATCCCAACCTTGATTAACCTTTTTACCCTCTAATTGAATGTATGAAGACACTTCAAACCTGATTCTACGTTTATTAGATTAAGATTTCAAGATTTGGGTAATAAAGAGACTCAACATCCTTTATTAGGATTTTAATTGTGCTTGCTATTCTTTACTTTGGAGAGTCATATCCTGGAGTTTTAGATAGTTAGTTTGAACATAATTCTTGTCTTTAGATCTTTCTATATCGCAGCCTCAACAACCCTTATAGAGAGAATCTTTAGATTAGTCATATAGGTTTCGGAACTTCACCGTACGAATCCTACCTTTGAACAATTAATCTTGGCAATATAAACTCTGTCCTATATCTATAGAAGTGTTTTGAATCGAAAGCTGAAATCGGATACTTGAATCCTTGGAATCATTTACCTCTTATTTGATCACAAAAGCTTTTCATACTTTTTGCTAGATAATTGAAATCGGAATTATTCTCACCAAATCCCTGAGTTCGACTCTGGAATTCTTACTTGACTACAGCCGATCCGTACACTGCGGGTTCGCTTTGCTTTTGAGTTCTAGATATAAATATTAAGACTTTGACGCACACACCTTTTGAGCGAACATCTCTCAACTATGGCCACCCGAGGCCGCCTCGGCACAAATGGATCCGCCAGGATGTACAGCTCGGAGAGCTCATCTCCAAATGGAAGCGGCCGTGGAAGGTAAGTGATGTGGCTCCCATCTGCAAAGGAAAGCCAAAATAGGTTCTCCCCGTCCCTCTTGAGGAGCTTGCACCTTCGTAGCATACCTTTCGTATAGAATGGGACCGCCATCCCATCCTCGAGGTCGGAAAGGTCCATCACCTGTTTGGCAATCAAAGAGATCACCCCGCCGCCAACAATATCCCGTGGCTCGTTCTTCCTAATCCGCTTCAAAGCAGTAAGGAAGAGGTACGGCCAATCCGGCACCTTCTCGCTCATCGGAAGGCAAGCATATAGCAAAGGGAGGTCCTTAAGAGCGACCTTGTTCTCCTCTTTGTGTCCACATAAGACACTTATGAGGATCTTGGAGAGGAGCCTCAAGCAGGGGTGAGTGAGTTTGTTTGAATACTTACCCCCGACGTGAAACTCGGAGCCGGTGGCCGCCTGTCAGAACTCACATAAGTACGGGGTATGAATGGGTTCCCACCAATTCTCGGAGGTGTTGAGAGTTACCCCAAATGCCTTCTACAGCTGGGATTAGTCCAATGTGTACTTCTTTTTGTTGAACTTGAAGGAAAGTCCAACACACACATGATCCTCCTTCTCCATATTGAAGGTGGCGATGAACTATCGGCTGAACTCGGGATATGTTGGAGCACTCTTCTTAAGAAAGTCCCTGAGCCCAGCGTTGGTAAGGTACGATTGCATGCTCTCCAGCATGCCTAGCTTCTCCAATGTTGGAGTGTGCAAAAACCGAGTTGCATACATAACCCGATCTTGCACAATCCTGTAGCGGGTCCTCTCAATCTCTGACATCTTGTATTTCCTTTGTGGTTCCATTTCTTGCAAGTAATCAAGCAAAGGAATTAGTAATTTCAGAAACAGGGAAAGGAGACGAACTCTCTGTTGCTATTTCTGCAGGGGCGGATGTGAGATGCGTAGGGACGGCAGCTTGCAGGCACAGGGCGGGAGAAGTGTTGAGGGCGATTTTTGACAACAATAAAGGTGGTGGAGTTGGGGAGCGTTCCGGTGGCTTCTGGCTGGTGGTGATGTCTCCGGAGGTGGTGCAGGGGCGCGAGGAGAGTGGTTTGTGAGGGTTCAGTCGAAGGCGCAAGGGCATTGTGAGAGAGGGAGAGTGAGAGGTCAAGAGAGAGAAGTGAGTAGTGGGTGAGGGAGGAGAGGGGTTGGTGGGGTAGGTGTAGGGTATTTTGGGATTTCTATTTTTTTCTTTTCTGGGTAAAACCACAGAGGCGGGGGCGGTGACAAGGAGGAGGGGGACGCAGGCCCAGCGCCGGGGCGACGCTGGGGATGCATCTCAAGAATGGCCGCCGCAGGGGCGTAGGGATGTCACCGCGGGGGCGGTGACAAGGTTATTGCAGACGCAGGCCCAGCGCCGGGGGCGGCGCTGGGCAAAGGTGTCACCGCAGGGGCGGTTTTCTTGACAGAAGCTCCTCTTGTTATTCCTTCGGGTTGCATCCCGAGCAGCGTCTCTGTTTTACGTCGTTGGCTCGACGTAAGGACCCTACTTCTCTGCTTGGGCCTCCTCCAGCACCATTTCATCAATTGGATCATTCTTCACTCCTTCAAGGTAAGGCTTGAGCCTTTGTCCGTTAACTTTGAAAACCTTGTGCGTTTGTGGATCATACAGGTCCACAGCGCCATGAGGGTATACTTCAGCTATCACGAACGGACCTGTCCACCTTGAATGCAGCTTATCTACAAATAGTTTCAAACGAGATTGAAAGAGAAAGACTTTGTTACCTACTTTGAAGTCTTTCCGGAGGATGTTTCGGTCATGCCACGCTTTGGTCTTTTCTTTGTATGTAGTGGCATGGTCATATGCATCTAGTCTCAATTCCTCCAACTCTTGCAGTTGGAGTTTCCGGAATTCTCCTACCTCCTCTACATTCATGTTGCACTTCTTTACCGCCTACCATGCCTTGTGCTCAAGCTCCACCGGAAGGTGGCAAGCTTTTCCGAACACAAGCCGAAATGAAGACATCCCTATAGGAGTCTTATATGCTGTCCGGTATGCCCATAAAGCCTCGTTTAGCCTCAAACTCCAATCCTTCCTTCCGGGAGAAACCGTTTTTTCAAGGATGGTTTTGATTTTCCGGTTGGATACCTCCGCTTGACCATTTGTTTGTGGATGGTAGATTGTTGACACGCGTTGGTGGACGTGGTACTTCTTAAGGAGAGCGGTGATCGTCTTGTTGTAGAAATGGATGCCCCTATCACTTATCAAAGCCTTCGGGATTCCAAATCTTGCAAAAATATTATCCTTAAGAAAAGCTACAACCACTTTAGAATCATCATTTTTGGTGGCCTTTGCTTCCACCCACTTGGAAACATAGTCTACCGCAAGTAATATGTAAGTATGCCCAAAAGAAGTAGGGGAAGGACCCATGAAATCAATCCCCCATACATCAAAATTTTCACAAAACATAAGAGAGGATTGAGGCATTTCATGTCTCCTAGAGATGTTACCTACTCTTTGGCACCTGTCACACACTTTGCAAAACGCAAACGCGTCTCGAAAAATGTGTTGCCAAAAGAAGCCCGCATCTAAAACCTTTCTAGCAGTTTTGTTGGCCCCAAAATGCCCCCCACATGCTTCAGAATGACAGAATGTTAGGACAGATTGTACCTCATTGTCCGGGATGCAACGGCGTATTACTTGGTCACTTCAATGCTTCGAAAGGTAGGGATCGTCCCAAACGTAATGTCGAGCTTCGGACTTCACCTTCTCTATATGGGCCTTGGTAAAGTCCGGAGGATACTCACCCCTAACAAGGAAATTTACAATGCGAGCAAACCAGGGCTTGAAAGATTGTAACTTAAACCAAACCTCTGTCGAGTGATCTGCAGGGGCGCCCAGCTCGAGCCGCATGGGCGGGTTTCTTGAGGCGCGGTCGATCATCTAGCTTGACTAGCCTGCTTAAATGATCGGCCACCAGGAGTGGTATTGAGAAGGAGCAAACCAGGCCTTGGTAAATACCTACTTTACTTGTGATTTGATTTGTTGATCCCTCCATCGAAAATTCTGTTGATCACGCCAATTCGGCATGAAATTCTGCGCATATGGATCGTTCCTAGGCCTTTGCTACTGTTGTTGTCCATAGCCCAATGCGTTCACCTCAGCATCATCATCTTGGACTTGAGGGCACATTTCCGTTGGGTGGTAAGGGTCGGCACAAACTCCGCATGCCTTAAGTTGTTGTGGAGTTCCCATAAGTGTCAATCTCTTCACCATCTCCTTCAACTTAGTAAGTTCAGTGGAGATCTCATTCTTCTCAGGATTGATAGCATGAACTCCTCTTTTGGAAGAAGTCCTCCCGAAATTTCGAGTTCCTTCAGCTAGTTCCTGCATCTTTTCTGAAGCAAGGTCAGGAGTGGTATTGAGAATGTTACCTCCACAAGCAGGATCGACGATCCTCCTCTCATTGTCAAGCAAGCCATTGCACAAGTACAAGACTAGGTCTTGAGTTGAATACCCATGGAAAGGACAACTGGATCGGAGGCGTGCATACCGCTTGAAATACTCATAGAGAGTTTCGTCCGCCTCTTGTTCAATGTTGCTTATGGCTTTCTTCAAGCTATTGACCTTCTTGGCTAGAAAGCATTTCTCCAAAAATGCCTTGTGGGGATTATCCTAAGTGTCGATGCTCCCGGATGGAAGGTGGTAATACCAATCATCCGCTTCATCCTTGAGCGTGAAATTGAACGCCCGCATCTTGATTTGCTCTTCCGTAATGTTGGCTGGTTTCATGCTCATGCACACAGTATGAAACTTTCCAAGGTGCTTGATGGGGTCTTCACCACTTAGCCCATGGAATGATGAGAGCAAATGGATCAGCCCCGGCTTGAGCTTGAAATTGACACCTTCCCCTATTGCCGGTATAGTAACCGCAAGAGGGTGTTGAGTCAAGTCTGGCTGCGTGAGTTGGTAAAGTGTTCGGTTGGCCATTTCTTCACGGAGTTGTTGTCTACGTCGCCGGATGTGTGTTCTCTCAATCTCTAGATCAAAAGGCACAATTCCGGAGTTAGTAGCACGGGTTTGAACCATAAAAACGGTCCAAACCAATAATCAATAATATAAAAAAAATAAAAACACAACTAAACTCCCCGGCAACGGCGCCAAAATTTGACAAGAGTTATTCCTTAGGTCGTTTTTATCTTACAAAAGTAATTTCCCAACTTAACACTAAAGCAAGTATAGTGGTCAAGTAAGGGTCGAACCCAAGAGAGTTTGGTTGATGTTTATATTAGATTCAATTATTGACAATGTAACCAAATAATTAAGGGGGGGGGGGATTTGGATTGAAATGTAACAAGACAAAGCATAAAAAGCAAGTAAAAAGGTGAATATGGTGATGAGAAATGAACTACACTAGGTTGAATCTTAGCATGCAATGCTAATTTGGTTGGTTCCTTTTATAAGTTTTATAGCAATGTTCTCGTCTTGATAATATGTATGTGTTGAGCCAACCGGCATAAACACAACTTAACAAGTTAATGTTCCGTAAACCTACAAGAACAAGTCACAAGTTAGCTTTCAAACAAAGACAAAGAGATATAGAGAGAAGAATAAAACCATTAGACTTTTCCTTATATTTGTATTCCTTTTCCCTTAAGTAATCACAACCAGTTTTTACCTAAAGGTTTCTACTAATTAAAGACCCGAACCCGGAATCTACTAATCCTAGTTCCTTGCATGCATTTAGACACTAAGGTGATCAATCTTAAGTGAAAAGAAACATGCAATTAGATAAGTGAAGCTCAAGGAATACAAAACATAAACTGAATAAAACTTATATTAAAAAGGACTTACAACCAAAGTAGCAATACAGCTTCAAAACAACCCAATATAGCAAGGAATTTAGAAGCTCATTACACAAAGGAAGCAAGAGAAAAGAGAGAATAAAATGGGAAAATGGTGGATGATTCTAGCAATCAGCCATGGGTCTATTTATACTACAATTGGCACTAAATGGGAGTAAATGGCCAGCCTAAACAACCACCTTTAATGCCATAAAGGTGGTGCAAACAACCGGAGTAAAGTCTCTGTCGCTCAACCACAGGGGCAGACTTCAGGACCGCAGGGGCGGTTTAGGCGAAAATGTTTGGAGTTCTTCATGGCCGCAGGGGCGGCCTGGCAATTCCGCAGGGGCGGATCTTTAATGCTCTTCCAACTTTGACTCTTCATCTTTCTGTCGCTTCATATGTCGAGCAGCAGGGAAGCCCAGTGTCACCGCAAGGACGGTGACACTGGCTCTTCGGCTTCACAGCTCTACAGGGTGGTCCGCAGGCAGAGGCGCAGGGGCGCCGGCTTCGCTTCTTCAAGGTGAGTCACCGCAGGGGCGCCCAGGAGAGGCGCAGGGGCGGTGACAATCTTCGTTCTGGCCGCTGGCGAAGGCACAAGCTGCATTCCGGAATGTAGTGTCACCCGCAGGGGCGGTGACACTGCTCCGCAGGGGTGGTGAGGCACCAGAAGCTTGTCTTCGTGAATGATCTTCAACTCCCAAGTGCTTCTAACTTCTCTTTTAACTTCTTTTAGGTTTCTTCTTCTGGATTAAGGAGTTAGTAGCATAAACCGACTCTAATACAATAAAAAGACTCTAAAAACTAACCTAAATGATAGTAATTCCATCACCTATCACTTATCGTGTTTATAATAAGTGTACCAAAATTGTTGAGGAAAGTATTCATATCATAGTTGATGAAAGCAATGATGGTACTTTGAGTGAAAATTTTGCAGATCTAAATCTGAATCAACGAGGAGATCACAATTCTGATGAAGATGAAGATCCTAAGGCTCAAGAAAAGAATATGCAAGATAAGATTCAAGATACCGGAGAAAACTCTCAAGACCTTGTGACACATCTTCAAGACCTTGAAATAGAAAACTGCGATGTCAGAACTCCGTTTCAAGGCCTTGAAACCCAACTTCAAGGCCTTGAGATAGGATCCAAGGCAACACTCCAATGGTACCTGAATCCATTCAAGCATATGAGCCTCAATCTTCAGGATCTGTTCCATCTTACAAACGAAGGAAGTTTCAACACTCTTCATACGATCCACACGAGAATGTGATCTCAAATCTAAACGCAAGAGTTCAAACTCGATCCAAAGTAAACAACCTATGTGCGTTCTCTGTGTTCGTGTCTCTTATTGAGCCAAAAAATTATTTTCAAGCTCTTCAAGAACCCGACCGGATCATTGCCATGCAAAATGAACTAAATGAGTTTGAGAGAAACAAGGTTTGGACTCTTACTACAAGACCAAAGCATCAATCCATCATTGACACTAAATGGGTTTTTCGAAACAAGTTGGATGGAAAACGGTAAAGTCATTCGAAATAAAGCACGACTTGTAGCTCAAGGCTATAACCAAGAGGAAGGTATTGACTATGAGGAAACTTTTGCTCCGGCTGCCAAGTTAGAAGCCATACGTATGCTACTTTCATTTGCATCGTTCATGAGCATAAAGTTATTTCAAATGGATGTGAAATGTGCTTTTCTAAATGGCTTCTTAGAAGAAGTCTACGTTGCTCAACCACCTAGTTTTCGAAATGATGATTTTCCGGATCATATTTTTAAATTGGACAAGGCTCTTTATGGTCATAAGCAAGTTCCTCAAGCTTGGTATGAAATATTGTCCAAGTATCTCCTTAAAAACAATTTCAAAAGAGGTTTGATTGACAAAACTTTATTTATCAAAACTAGAGGCAACGATATTCTAGTAGTATAAATCTATGTGGATGATATATTATTCGGTGCTACTAATGATTCCCTATGCAAGGAATTTTCAGATATCATGTGCAGGGAATTCGAAATGAGCCTAATGGGTGAGTTAAATTTCTTTCTTGGACTTCAAGTCACACAAGCAAAGAAAGGAATTTTTCTTAATCAAAGCAAGTATACCAAGGATTTGCTTAAGAAGTATAAGATGGATCAATTCAAGGTCGCAAAGACTCCAATGAGTTCTACACTTTCGCTTGACCATGACAAAGATGGCAAAAGTGTTGTACAAAAGGAGTATCAAGGTATGATCAGTTCTTTGTTATATCTAACCCCTAGTCGACCTGACATTATGTTTAGCGTGTGCATGTGTGCAAGATTTCAAGCCGATCCTAAAGATTCACACTTGATAGTTGTGAAAAAGATATTCAGTATCTCAATGGCACTAAGGATTTAGGGTTATGGTACCCACGTCAAAGATCATTTCACCTCGTTGCTATTCAGATGCAGACTTTGCAAGTTATAAAGTCGATAGAAAAAGCACTTCTGGATGTTGCCAATTCTTAGGGCATCCCTAATCAATTGGCACTCAAAGAAGCAAAACTCTGTCGCCCAATATGCAATAACCAAATATTTATTTTTGATAACTTTTGAATCAACTAGACCTCACCGGTTAGTACTCGTTCCGAGTCCTTAATTTATTTTCAATATATCCGACATTTCAGCCAAGCCCGCTAGCTGAGCCTTGTTCTTTTTAGATATTTCAGGCTCGTGGCCCATGGTGGATGATAGGAAGCCTAACCCTTCTTTTTTTAACCTAGCCATCCCGCTTCTTATTCTTTCTTCAATCGCCACCCTAGAAGACTTCTCCTTCCTTCCTTCTTTTCGTTTTAGCGCCGGACCAAGGGATGCTGGAGACCCGGCCACCTCGTGCGACGCCCGGCCAGAGATGGATGCCCTCGTCGTACCTCCTTCTGCCTCCGCCTCGGCCGTCCCTTCCTCCCTCTCTCGCCGGAGCTGCTCCTCATCTATTCTTGCCCTATTGTTCTGCAACCGCCGACTACCAACGAAGCAGTGGCACCTCCTCCTGCAACCCATCGAAGTAGCCGGCCTCAGACCTCCTTCTGCAGGCTGTCACAGATCTCCTCCTGAGGCCGTCGAAGATGAAGCATCTGGCATCGTTCCCCTGCTGCCGCTGCCAATGAATCCACCCTCGGACCTCTCTCTGCGGCACCGGAGAAGAAACAGTTGCAGTCGACGCTGGGCACAAGGACCGCCAGTTTGAGGCCGTTCCGGTGTAACACCACCAATCCGCGGGACTCGGAGTGCCACATTGGGCTAGGATCTCACAATGGATCCTGACAACAAGTTCACTGAACCTTACAACATGACACTGATAGATATAAAACAAATACATAAACAGTATAAACTGTACGACCCAAAGTAAACAACAACATAGCCGAGTATATAAAACGACATCCTCACACACGAGTTACAAAAGATCATCCTCTCGCAGGAGGGAAAAACAATAAACCCAAACCAACTACCTATTGTACGAGAGTCCTTGGCCTATCACCCTGCCAGTTCACTCAGCAGCGCCTAACCTGTAAACATTTACAACACGGTATGAAACCGTTAGCTAACCATACATATATGAGGTAATGCATAAGCACAAACACAATCCTGAAAGATAACACATCAGCAATGCTTTGAGGATGTATCCTTGTAGGTTTAGGTGCGTATAGCCCTTGTAGGTTTAGGTGCGTATCCGGAGTTTGTGCCTACAACACGGTATGAAACCGTTAGCTAACCATACATATATGAGGTAATGCATAAGCACAAACACAATCTGTGGGATCAACTGAAGCTTCCAGATCAAAGAACCAACGGGTTATACGCGCCTAAACCTACAAGGTTATATATATGCCAATGCTTTGAGGAAGGACTCTCGTACAGGTTAGGCGCTGCTGTGTGATATGAATTGAAAGAGGATAGCCGCCTCATCTTCCGATCTTTATATCCGGAGTCAGAGGGCACCGATTGGAATGTCGAGTCGCCGCCGCCTTTTCTAGTCTTCTTCTTGCTTCGACTCAGGCCGTAGGCCTCTTCTTGCTCCGCCTCCAGCCCGACTCCAGTGGGGACGTTGAGCCCCTCCCTGCCTCTTGTTCTGGCGCCACCAAGATCTTACTCTAGTGCCACTCGTCTCGCCCTTCCGGCCAAGCAATATCTCCCCTCTACAGATCCGGGCTACTCCAGTAGGCGAGGTCTCACGTTTCTATAGGAACAAGGCTCGTTTATAGATATTTGTGGTTGGATTATTGTAGTTGAGTAGATGTTGTTTGACTGTTCCTCGTTAGAATGAGAATTATTGGTGTAAACCTTAACCAAAATCTGGACTTTGGTATCGGAATCTACCTAAGTTTATAGGTATGTTTTTATATGTAACTTTATGTTGTTGTACGTTAACTTGGTGGACAAGAGTTGTGGAGTTTTCGTTGAATGAGTGTTGTAAATTAAGTTGGACAATCGTACGAATTCGAATGGTGAGATGTAAAGAAATGATCACAACTTGGATGTAAGGGTGTGTAGGTATATATGATTGTAACATGTCCGGGTGTTGGGAATTTGTAATCTTGGAGGAAGTAATGCTCTGGATTTGATAAATAAAGTTTTGTCAATCAAAATTCGAATGGTCTCTTCTCTTTTAAAAGGCAAAGCACTTCTCTTTTCCATTTCCCGTCTTTACAGAAAACCTTTTCAAAAACCCTTGTTTTCTCTCCCAAAATCATCTATGCCTCCTAGAAGCAAGAAATCTGCTCCTCATCCGGCTTCATCTTCCAAAAAGGAATCAGCTCAGATCCCCTCCACCACAAAAGAAGAGAAACCTTCTGAAGATTTGGAAATTTCTCAGACAACTGGTCTTCCAACATCTTGGTTCATCAATTTTCAAACTATGGGATCTTGGCTTGATGGATTTCACAATCGGCCTCTCTGTATGTGTGATTTGGTGAATACTACGTTTTTGGAAACCCTTTAGATCCCCTGCTTTGCTATGCTTAAGAGCTCTACAGTCTGGAATATCTTAAACCTTGGAGATTTTGCCTTTCCAAGATTAACAAGATTGTTCTATGTCAACCTTGTCACAAAACAGGACAAAGGAATTATAACCCTTGAATCGTTTGTAAAAGGTACTCCAATTCTTCTCACTTCTACTGTTTTGGGTGAGATTTTAGGATCCCTACAAATCTTTCTTTTTCACGCCCTTCTTGATCAGAGAGTGTTCGACTTGCTAAGGAGAAATTTCTGGTTCCAAACTCAACCTCACGACAACTCACTCATACCTCCTTAACCCTAGATGCTAAAATTGTCTTTACCATTCTGGTTTGGTGTGTTGTTCCTCGAGCAAACTCAAGAGAGGTTTTAATAGATCAATCTTTAGAATTAATTCATTTGATTATGTCTGGATTAGACATTGACGTACCTAACCTCATCCTTAACCATATGGTTCATTCAGTCAACTCTAGGCAAGCCATCCCTTTGCCTTATGGAAACCTTTTGCCTAAAATCTTCGACCACTTTTCAATTAATACATCCTCTGAAGATCGACATATGACTTCTGGAAAAATTGATGAATCCTTCTTAGAGAGGTTTGGAATTGAGAAGACTCTTCCAGGAGCATGGACATTAAAGGGAAAAGGAGTTATTCCACCTCCATCCAAAGAAGCTCCAACGTCTTCTTCTCCTACTCCAAAAATCAGGTTAGATGGATGTGAAAAAGAATTGGATGCAAATCATGAACTACTATCTATCATGAATGCCAAGGTAAATGAATTGTATCTAATGAATGCTCTTACTTTTACCACCATGGGAAGGATACTACCTATGAGTGAAGATGCAACTCAACACAATCAAGAAAAAGTTGAAAATGTTCTAATGAACTACAAACGTCAAGTATAGAACAACTTTATTCTTTATCCTACCCATGTTGAGCCAACCATTCTACCGGTGCTAGAATACGAGGTTGTCAAGGAACGACGTGCTGAAGAAAAGAGACGACGCTTAGCTTCTGAAATGGATTATTGGAGTCACAAAAAAGCTTCATCCAAGGGTTAAAGGCGGTTTTATGAGGAGGATTCAGACTGAGCATGTGATGATTGTGGGCTTGTTGTGTTAAAAACTTGTGTTGTGGTTTTTTTTTTCTGGGTTTGTAATCGCTTAAAACTTCCGTGATTTAACTATTTTTCTTCCTTGTTGAAAGACAAAGGGGAGAAATAAATGATCCGACATTTTCGATATTTCTGCATTCTACATTTTAAGTTTATTTTGATATTCATATATGCATCGGTAACTCTACAATGCAGGTACGATATTTTTGTTGTCTTCCATCAAGGGGGAGATTGAAAACTCCACCTTGATTATATATTTGTATAGGTGGTGATGGAAGACTTAACACAATAAAAGTGGTTTTTATACTAACAAAATATCGATTGCATTTCTAGTTGGTGTGCTTTTGGTGTTTGTCTAGAATTTATGCACGTCTTGGAAAGAATTTCAAGGAACAGACTGAGGCCTTGAAATCGGATACAAGGGACTGACAAAGAGTTTGATGAGATTCAACACGGAGGCCAAGGGATCAAAAGTCAAAGCCTTGTAGTCGAAACAAAGCGGCTGGAAGGATTTCAAAGCCCTAACAACCAAATCTATCAAGCATCAAAGAAGATCTTCCAAGGAGATATGCCCAACAAGAAGATACACTCAAAGAAGATCTTAAACGACCACGCTCAAAGAAGATCTTAAACGACCACGCTCAAAGAAGATCTTAAACGGCCCAGTGGATTCGATACAAAAACAAGATCTCACAAAGATCCTCAACCAAGAGCGCAAGATCCCTCCTCAATGGATTTCAGATATCTTCACAACAAGATCTGAAGATCTCGAGCAAAAGACAAAGATCTTCAACAAGTATGAGAAGATTACGGACAAGAAGGATGACCGTACTTTGAGGAGATGAAGACGATAGAAGATCTACAACGTCTATCTCATCTCAACCAAGAAGCGTTTTCCATGGAGAAGAATAACTATCTTCAACGGTCATCTTCCCAACGGCTAGAAGACCTTTCCATCAACTATAAATGAAGATGTCGATTGAAGAAGAAAAATACAAGCTTACAAGAAAACATTCAAAGTCTTCAAGCGATCCAAAGCATCTTCATTCGATCAAACAAGTTTTTCTTTCTCTCTTTTACAAAAAGCTTTATCCCCTAGAGAAAGATAAAACTCGAGAGCTCAATTGGAATATCTGAAGAGTGTTATACTAGAGTGTGTGTTACTCTGCGAAGTAACTACGCTATTATAGCAAGGTGAAGAGTTGGAGCTAGATCTTAGCGTTGGCTACAGTGAGAGAAGAAGGGAATTTCTTCTAGTTTGTATCTAGAATTTACCCTGGGACAGAGAGTAGGCTATTTAGAGTCGAACTTCGTAAACATATCCTCGTGTCGATCTTTTACATTCCACACTTTATCTTGCTTTGTTGTGACTAACTTTGTTTTGCAGGTTTACAAAGTCAAGGACCTTGAAATCAGTTTCAAAACCCTTGAAAACAAAGTGTGTCACTAAGAGCTCAGATCGACATCAAGGCCTTTGAAATTAGTTTCAAAGTCTTGCGATAGGTTTTTGCGAAAAGTTCTCATACTATATTCAACCCCCCTTCTATAGTATATTTATCCTTTATATTCACCTAACGGTTCTTCACTCAGGGAACAAGTAGATCAGATGCTACAATACTAATGCCTGACAAGAATGTTGTTAACCTCTCAATACCACCACAAAAACCTGGAGCTTATGTTCTTGACGTTTTTACTGGGCATATAGGAAACCTAATATTTAAGTCTCATAGTTGCGATAAAGGATCTCCTACAGACATTGATGATTATATAAGTAATGAAAAGCCAACTAAATATATCCTAAAGGTAGCAATATTTTACCACAACTAGATCTGTTATTTCTGTTTGTAGGAACTGTAGATTGTCAGCTCCTTACTATTTTGTTTATACTGAGTAAATCCAGATATTCATTTCTTAACAATTAATTATTTTCAGGTTTCACAACCTACAACTTTGGTCAATCTCACTCTTGCTGTTTCATCTGCTTTGTTGATAAACGTGTCTCAATGGATTGGAATTGTAGTAAGGCCAATAAATTATTTTTTGGTATGAAATTCATACCAGAAATGAATTTCTGGTATATAAATTTTTAGTATGAATTTCATTTCAAAAATTAAAATAAAAATAAAAAAAGAAGAAAATTCAAGTATGAATTTTTTGGTATAATTTTCATACTAGATAATAAAAAAGAAATAAAAAAGTTGAAAAAAAAATTCTGGTATGAAATTCATACAAGAAAATAAAAAAAAAGAAGAAAATTCTGGTATAAATTTTCTGGTATGAGTTTCATACCAGAAATAAAAAGAAAATAAAAAAGGGCAAAAAATAAATATGGTATGACAAATAAAAAGAAATCAGATTTTACGTAACAAACAATAAAGCAAATTCATGTCTTTTTTTTGAAATAGAGGGGTTAATTATATTTACCTATTGTTAAATGAAAGTGATAAAAATAATGGGGTACACAAACCTAATGGAAATAGAAAAGGGCCTATTTAGCCAAATTCTTTCAAAAATCATTATTATTGTCTATATAGTATATACCCTATCGGAAATTATTTTTCAATCTTATATCAATTTAGGCTCTCCACTTACAGACTTAGATAGGACTAAATTACAAACCACAAGAGGATCTAGACCGTCGTTATATTGACCAGCCAAAATGATTGAAGTTGTAGGGGTATACAAACGTATAAGAACCCCCGTCACATTAGGCAATTGAGTCCCACAAAGTTGTCTTTTTTTCTTAATACTGCAAATGATGCCAAAGATTCATTGCATCCACTAATTCTGAAGCCAAACCTATTGTGGTAGCTGCTAATCCAATCAATCTACCCTAACCAAGCAATGCAAGCATAAAGTAATCAACAACAGAGTCAAATATTGGCATTGTGAAGCAAAAAGTAAAATAAGATTTGTAACCTTTTGGTGATTTGCTTGAGCCGATAAAGTGAATTCATCAGCCAACAACTTGATCACATCGGTTATATTCTCGTGATCGCCTTGCCTGACCAAATTCTTAACTACTCCTCAAACTTGAAAACAATCAAAAACGAAAATAATCAGTCAAGGAACATGAAAATAAAAAATAAACGCAAGAAATTCAAAGAAATTGTGATTGAACCTCAAGAGCAGCATTCTTCAAATCAGACCTTGCCCAAAAGATCGAAGGGTGTAAGCTTTTTGACTCTGCAAATAGCTCCCTTTGAATCAAACAATTAGAATAAACAAATTTAAATTAGGTTTCTAGAAAGGGATAACGAGCGTGTAATCAAAAAAGAATAAAAAGGCCCTTGTTAGAAATTTATTTTTCAAGAGAAAATTAGATAGAGATTAATCCCATCACATCTTGTTAGCATGTAAGGAGTATTATCCAGAAAGAAGTATTCGTATATTAGCAAGAACTTGGAAAGATATCACTGCATAGTAGGTGAATGCATATTAGAATTAGAAGCCGAAAACCAAGAACAAGTTCCAGCTCATCATTAGAACATGTTTGCTAAACTGGTGAGTTGGCCTCCGGGTACATGATCCATTACTATGTAATTCTCCATTTTTTACTGAGGCTAAAACCTATATTATAACGAAGTCACAATAGTAAGAATATTAGCCCAAAAGACTTAAAATGGAAAAACTAATATACCTCATGAGTTAGGATGATAACATACATCATGAATCCTAACCGTATATGGATGATTAAAAAGCTATAATTTAGAGGATACATAACTTCAAAGAGGTATATTTTAGCAATTTGAAGTCGTTAGGGAAACCTCCTTCCCATCCTAAGACCCTTGACAAGGCATTTCCTGTCCCCAAAAGAAGAATAACTACACGTGGAGGTGATTCAAATCTAAACGTGTCAATTGCATCAAACACCCATTCAATAGTACCATCTCCACCACAAACAAGAACTCTAAAATTCTGTATAGTGTTGAACAACTTCAATCCATCTTCAAGCCCCTAATAAGAATATAACACCCGGTTTTTCACATCACCGCCCGCGGTGACGATTGCCCGCGGTCACGGCGTACTCTAGCCGCGGGTACGGCTGACCCCAATCGCGTCCGATTTATTTTTATCTTCTTTCCTTTCTTAGAAGATCCGATCTTCTAATCTTGGGCCATCTTTCTTCTATATTTTAACCTAGTTTTATACCTTCCTCTTACCCAGCCATACCTCTTTCTTAATCCACGTTTCTTCCTTGCTTCCTTGTCTTCTTCAACCGTGAGCCAAGTTGCAGTCTTTGCTCTGTGAGATCTGCAGAATCCTTATAATTTCTTCTCCTTTACGTTCTCCTTTCCCTTATGTGTAATCTTGTCTCCTCCTCCTCCTTCTTCATCTTACAAAGAATCAAGATTAAGTCTTGATTCTAGTTGATCGTGGTTTGATTGCTGTATGTGTATATCCAGGCCCTTGTGGTTGAGTGTGTCATGTGAAGAGTTACAGAGGAAAGCTAAGCCATCTTGTTGTGATTCTGTTGTTGAAGAATCCCGACGTTTGCCTTTGTCGCCTTACCACCCCGCGGCTGTAAGCAACCGCCCCCGCAGTTAACCCAGACGCCGCCCCCGCGGCCTCTTGTCACGTTGGTCACGGCTTCGGTCCTTTGTCGTTGCACCTACGCCTCCGTTCACCTACGGTTGCATGTTAACTCCAGTGTCTACCGTCCTTTGGAAAGTCACTTCCCTCCTTGCTTCCTTATCCTAATCTGGTGTTAGATCATGCTAGGCTGGACCAAGATGAACTAGGGTGAATGCTAGTTAGTGGCTTGTAGATTCCTAAGAGTTGGTTATGGTTTGGGAACCTTTGAGCTTGTGTTGTTGACCTTGATCCTTGAGGAATGTTGAGACTAGGAGTAGTACTTCCTAGCACGTGGGAGATCTTGTAGAGATTATTGAGACTAGAAGTAGGAACCTTCTAGCACGTTGTTGTAGACCTTGTAGAGATCAATGAGACTAGAAGTGTAGACTTATAGCATTTGGGATAGTTTCTGATTTGGGATGCCTTGTCTGAGCAGGCATATATCTTTTCATGCTAGAAGTTGAGCAGTTTAACTGATTCGAGTTTACCTTGATACCGGTATGTCCTGGACTTACTTAGCTGCATTCTGTGTATTAGTTTAACTGTATTGGTGGTGTTTGTTTACCTTATCGTTATAATGGAAAACCGAACTTAGACGAGCTTATACCGTAATTGGCCCAAGTGTATTATAACCGGGCGGTGACCACTTGTCCAGTTCTACCGGAAACTAGGAGGTGCTCTTGCGACCAGGCCCACAAGTAACGGATAGACGCATCTAATCTGTTTTTGTCGGTAACGGAAACAGGGGCGAGTTTTGGGAGATTCTCGTATCACAAAATAAGTTGAATTAGTAATGGATGGCTTATTAAAAGATAATAATCGGCTTGTGTGTGAGCATGCTATATGTTTATATTTTATGTGTGTTATTGTCTTTATTGTTATTCTGATATCTAGAATGTTAACTAACGGTTTATACCGTCGTTGTAGATGCCCTGCAGGTTAGAGATGCTGCTGAGTGATTCGGATGGAGTGGTCAATCGGGTTTCCCGTACATTATAGGATGGGATCGGGGTTTATTATTATTGTTGGTGGCTTTTTGGTTTGTTGTTGAACTCGGTTGAGAGTCTTTTGCTTTTCCTTTGTTATACCTTTTATATTTTATCTATTTTAGTTTTCATTTATTTGTGCCTTATTGCAAGATCCAGTGATATTATTGTTACTCTGAGGGTTGGGACTCACAGTGAGGTCCTAGCCCGTAATGCTGTGAGTTCCCAGAATTTGGGGTGTTGCAAAGAACTCAATTCAAACACCTACCAAGGGGTTAAAAGACATTGAATCATCCTAAGACTGAAGGAGAGAGAGGAAGAACCTTGATTAGACATGGTCACAATCGTTTAGGGTTAGGGTTGATCTGCTTAGTTCTGTTCCTCGACTGTAGTTTTGAAAAGCACAAACCTGTTCTGCAATTAATTGGGGAAGAGGGAAACGAGCAACAATCTAGCATAAACTTGAAACTCAAAAGGCATGAGAAATAAGTAAACTCAGTGGAAAAACAAAGAGTGATTACTTGGGAGAGGATGACGGCGATTCCTTTGAGACGCGATCTCAACTTTCATGCACCAAAGGAAATCCGAAAATTAATCGGGGAAGATGGAACAAAACAACAATCTGACATAAATTGGAAACTCATAATACATGAGAAATAAGTTAACCCAGTGGAAGAACGAAGAGTGATTACTTGGGAGAGGATGGTGGCGATTTCATTGAGACGTGATGTCAAGTTTCCTACAACAAAGAAAATCCGAAGATTTAGAAGCATAAGGAAATAAAGAAATGAAACATCGATTAGTAAAATCCTGAACTCACCAAGAAATTTAGCGATGAAGAGGGAGACGTGGTTGATAGCAACGGGTGTGTAACAACCAGAATTTTAGTTCCGGAATGAGAGTGGTGTTTGTAGTTGTTAGTGGTAGCCACCGCCCTGTGTCCTAGGAAACCCGCGGTCACGGCTAAGTCATTCCGCAGGTGCGGTGATCCGTTTGAGCGGGATGTTAGTCCCACCTTCTTTCCGACCTTTCATTCTTAGGACCCGACTTTTGGGTGACCCTTTTTGCTTACCACTCAACTGAGTGCCTTTTCCCTATTTCCCATCCATATTCACATTCTTTCTTCTCCCTCCATCTTCCTCCTACCCTCTCTTTCTCCATCTTCATTTTTGATTTTCCACCGTTATTCCTTCTTTGATTGTGAGTTGTTCATCCATTGTGTGGGATGGAGACTGCAGATCCAGGCCGACAGTAAGTGTCCTTGTCCTTGTCCTCCTCCTTCTTCTTTTTCTTCTTCTCCTTCTTCTTCGTCCTTCCTTCACCCCTGTGTGTGATCTTTGGAGTAATATTCACTAAAGGTTGTTCCTTCCTTGTGTTGCATGTGTTTGGATCTTGCCTAGATAGCGAAGTACAATTGTAATCTAGTGGTGGACACCTAGGGATGAGCAAGCCAATAGGAGACAACGGGGAGCCTGCTGCACATCGAAGAGTTCTGTAACACCCCAAGTTCTGGGAACTCGAAGCGCGGGCTAGGACCTCACAATGGGTCCCGACCCTCAGAGTAGCAACGACACAACGGATCTTACAACTAGGCACAGATGAATGATAACCAAACTCAATATAAAACCAAAGGTTTAAACAAAAGGAAGCGTAAAAGACTCGCATCCGAGTTCAAAACAAAAAGGAAAGCAACAACATAAACTAGATCCGGCCTATAATATACGGGAACCCCGGCTGACCACACCATCCGGATCACTCAGCAGCATCCTGAACATGTGGAACATCTACAACATCGGTATAAACCGTTAGCTAACATTCTACATATTAGAAATACAACAAAGGCACAAACACATATAAGGTAAAGGAAACACATACCATGCTCACACAATAGCCGGTTATTATCTTTCATTAGATTATCCAAATACTAATTCAACTTATGGTTGTTACACGAGTATCGTTGCGATCTCGACTCCATCCCCTTTCCCCAACAGGAATAGAATGTATGCATCCTTCTGTCACCTGTTGGACTGGTCGCGAGAGCACCTCCCAGTTTCCCCATTCTGAATTAGACAAGCGGTAACCGTCCGGTTATAACATGATAAACAACATAAACAAGCCAATACAATCAAACGTGGAATGAAGCTAAGTAAGTCCAAGGGTCTTACCTCACTCGAAGGTAAACTCAACACTCAGCTAAAACTCAGGAAAGCCTCAGGAAATAGACACAAGGAAGCCTGTTCACACAAGCATCACGGATCAAGAACCGAAATGAATGCTAGAAGTATATAACTTCTAGTCTCCATGATCTCTATGAGATCTACACAAGCTAAGGTCTCAACCTTGGTCTTACAAAACACTAAGGGTCAACAACAACCAGAAGGAACAAGGAAAGCAAGGAAGGAAGCAACTCACAAGAACGAGAGTTACTGTAGAAGAAACCGCGGGGGAGGCAGGACAAAGGCGCAGGGGCGGCACGTGACAGAGGCGCAGGGGCGGCTATGTGCAGGCGTGGGGGCAAAACTTCGACAGAAGCTACTGTCGGCTTTTCAATGACAGCAAAACGACGACAAGGCCAAAGCTTTCTCTTTCACTACTCTTCACACTTCACAACTCAACCAAGGGAGCCTGTGAATATCAAAGGATCATCAACGGAATGCTCCACAAGAATCAAGTATCAAACTTGATTCTTGGAGAAGATGAAAAGAGGAAATGAAAGGGAAAATAAAACAGAAGAGAAAGAAGGTGCAACAACATATGAACGTGATGAAGAACCAGGAAAGATGAACTTACATGTTCAGAAGATCACAGGAAGCAAAGGTGATGGCTATAGCTCTCAAGGGTTGAATAAAGCGTAGGCAAGAAACGGGAAAAAGAGCGGAAAGAAGGGGATTTATAGAAGAGGAATAAAAGAAAAAGGAAGGCCGTTCTATGGTTTAGAAGATCCACGAAAGTCGTCCAAAGATAAGAAAATCGGATCTTCTAAGATAGGAAACAAGATGGAAACGAAAAAGGAAAGAAGATATTCGCGCTCTGTGGCAATTCCGCTGGGGCGGATTGCGCATGCCGCAGGGCGGTTGATACGCCCCCGGATGGCGATGCCATCCGTGTTTCCGGCTAGAAGGACCCGGCATCATTATGAAAACTATTAAGTATTTTCGGCTATTTAATAATTGACTTTTCATATTCGGAACTTTAAATCCAGAACTTAATTCCGTGATTTAAATTTCGACCTTTCATATTTTAGGCTTTTCATTTACCAGAACTTAATTCTGGCTTTTAATTCTGTCATTTATGTTTGGATTCTTTGTATGACCTTCATCCACTATATAAGGATGGGTTGGCTCATTTGTAAGAGATGTCTAAGTTGAATCCAAGTATTGAGAAGGAAAACCCTCTTACTTGGTTTAGGCATCACTTCTTCTTCAATCCTCTTAAAGTTCTATCTTGGATCTAGTCTTTGATCCAAGCATTCATACTCGAGGATCCTTTCGAAGGATCAACTAAAGTCTACTCCACTTCGTGGATGATGCGATCTAACTAGATCGGATCGACCGTACGCTTCCGCATCCATTTCTATGCTTCTTCCGCCCAAGTTCTACCTTTGATCCAACTCGAACGATCAAGAAGTAGCTGAAGTTTCTTCGATTTAGATCGCCCATATTTCTATCATTGGTATCAGAGTTCGGGATTGAGGTCAAGTTTCTTTACAAATTTTCTTTCTTGATCAAATTTATTTAGTGTTCTTTGAAGATCTTCAAGTGTTCTTCGGTGTTCTTCGAAGATCTTTAAGTGTTCTTCGATGTTCTTCGAAGATCTTCAAGTGTTTCTTCATCGTTCATCATGTTCTATGATGATTATATTTCTTATGATGAGGATGCGGAATGTTTCCCTCCTCCATATCCACCGAAGGCCAAACAAACAACCCGGAGGTACCGACAGAGAGAATACTTTAAGGATAAGGAGTGGTTGCCTCATCCGGACCCACCAAGGCCGACTTATACCCTGGACGGGCACCAACGGTATCCACACCGACTAGCTTATTTTGAGGATACTTATATTGACCCAAGATGTCATGCTAATACCAAAGAAGAGTTGGTCGTGCTCAAGGCAAAAAATGATGATCTAAAGAGTGAGTTAGAATCTTTGAAGGCACAAGTTCTTGCACTAACGACGATTGCCCAACAAGAAGAGCCTCAAGTAGAGTCACAACCAAGGTGTGAGTTGGTGGTCCAACCATTGTGTGACGAAGTTGAAAACGAGGAAGATGTCGTCATTAAAACTTATGCCCCGGTTATTCCAATCCATCTTGTCAATCCGTTATGTGGAGAGTACTTTCAAGATGATAAAGATGAAGCCATAATTGAGAAATAAGAAATCATCGACTCCGACAACGGCACAATGGTGTTGATGGACTACAAATTTGAGTCGTATGATCCGAGGTTTGTCATTGCTATGTCCACTCACTTACCTTCCGGCTTGCCTTCCAATCTTTTCAGCATGACTTCAACGTTCCCCATCAAGGGTCTTGACGACATGATAGACAAACTCCATGACATCGTCACTTTGAGGGATTACATATTCAACAAATGCCACATAGCCACAATCTTGAAAGACTACAAGTCCAAGCCGCCCAACACTCACAATGTGCATCCGGTGCTGAATTTCAAGGGTCAAGTTCCCAAAGTACTCCTTCTATTTTTTTGACCGTGCAAACGAGGACGTTTCACATTTAAGAGGAGGAGATGATACACCCCCGGATGGCGATGTCATCCGTGTTTCCGGCTAGAAGGACCCGACATCATTATGAAGTCTATTAAGTATTTTCGGCTATTTAATAATTGGCTTTTTATATTCGGAACTTTAATTCCAGAACTTAATTCCGTGACTTAAATTCCGACCTTTCATATTTTAGGCTTTTCATTTACCGGAACTTAATTCTGGCTTTTAATTCCGTCATTTATGTTTGAACTCTTTGTATGGCCTCCATCCACTATATAAGGATGGTTTGGCTCATTTGTAAGAGATGTCTAAGTTAAATCCAAGTGTTGAGAAGGAAAACCCACTTACTTGGTTTAGGCATCACATCTTCTTCCACCTTCTTAAATTTCTATCTTGGATCTAGTCTTTGATCCAAGCCTTCATACTCGAGGATCCTTTTGAAGGATCAACTAAAGTCTACTCCACTTCGTGGATGATTCGATCTAACTAGATCGGATCGACCGTACGCTTCCGCATCCAAGTTGTGATAACAAAAAGGATAACCATGTCTCGTAGTATGTGTATGAATTATATGAAAAAAGAGGCTTGAACAAAAATTCCTAATTCAAGTTGTGTTAACAAAAAGGATTCAAGGTTGTGTTAACAAAAAGGAATTAAGAGGATTTAGAGGAGTAATACCTCCTATTACGTTTTCACGGAGACATCGTGTTTATCATTTGCATATATATTAACCGGTGAAGATTTACAATAAGCATCAAACTTATAAGGGCGTTGGTTGATGACATTTATTAAATTATTACCCTGAATAGTGATGCTTTTAATTTTAATTAGAACAACTTTTTAAATTTCATTAGTAGAGTCCAAGTGATTTCTGTAAGACCCGAGTTTTTCCTTCACCGCCCCCGCGGTGAAGAGGGCCGCCCCCACGGCCGAGTGGATCCGCCCCTACGGATGACGACAGATCGTGCCCGATCTTTCTTCCGTTCTTTTTATCTTCCTTCCATAGATAGAATATCCGATATTCTATCTTATGGGCCGGTTTCCTGATCATCCTTCTAACCCTATACGCCCTTTCCATCTATCTTTTCAACCCATCCCTATATATTCCCGTCTTTTCCTCTTTTCCCCATTTCTTGCTTATGTCTCCTTCAACCCTAGACTGTTGCAGCCTTGCCCTTGTGTCTTTGCTAAACGTGTAAGTTCTTCCTCCGTTGTTCTTCTTCACGTTCGTGTGCTGCTGCACCTTGTCTTCTCCTTCTGTTTCGTTTTCTTTTTCGTTCTTCCCTTTTTCTTCTTCTCCAAAAATCAAGTTTGATCCTTGATTCTTGTGGAGTGTTCCGTTGTTGATCCTATGTTGTTCTCAGACTCTCTGGAGTTGAGTCTTGACGTGTTGGAGTCAAAGGTTCGAGCTTTGGTTTCCCCTGCTGTGAGTTCGGTCGAAGAGGAAGCCCGACAATAACTTATGTCGAAGATCCGCCCGCGCCTGCACAGAGCCACCCCTGCGCCTATATCAAGTGCCGCCCCTACGCCTCTGTCCAGCCGTCCCTGCAGTTTGCTCAGCAGTAACTCCCGTCTTTGGTGAGTTGCTTCCTGACCGATGGTATTTCTATGGTCGTCTATACCCAATCAAAAGTAAATCCCGACTTAGCACTAAGAACAAGTATAGTGAGTAAGTAAGGGTCGAACCCAAGAGAGTTGAGGTGTTTTAGATGCAATTATTGATTATAATGACAAGTGACACAAAAAGGGGGGGGGGGGGGTTGGTTGAATTGATGCACAAAAACGTATGAAAACAATGAATACGACAAGTAAGACAATAATGGGTGAATCTACACTAGGTTGATTCTAAGCATGCAATTGCTACTTTGGTGTATTCCTTTTTCAAGTTTTTAAGTAATCTCCCGTCTCGATCATACATATGTGTTGAGCCAACCGGCATCAACACAACTTAACCTATTAAAGTTCCGTAAACCTACAATAACAAATAATAAGTTAGCATTCAAACAAAGACAAAGGGATATAAAGAGAAGATTAAAACCGTTAAACTTATCTTTATATTTGTGTTCCTTTTCTTTAAGTAATTACAACTCGTTATTACTTAAAGTTGCTACTAGATTAAAGACCCGAACCCGGAACCTATTAATCCTAGTTGTTTACATGCACTTTAGAACTAAGGTGATCAATCTCAAGTAATAGTTAACATGCAATTAAACAATGGAGATCAAGGAAACACAAAGCATTACTGAATAAAAACTTATATTAAAAGGACTTACAACCAAAGTAACAAAGCAGCTTCAAATCAACCCAATGTAGCAAGGGAGTTAGCAACTCATTACAATGGAAAACTCAAGTCTAAAAGGGGATTTTGTGGGGAAAATCATGGATGATTCTAGCAATCAGCCATGGACTACTTATACTACAAAAGACACTTAATTAGGAGTAAATAACCGGCCTAAAACAGCCACCTTTAATGCCATAAAGGTGGTGTAAACAGCCGGAGTAAAGCTTCTAGCGTTACACCGCAGGGGCGGCCTTCAAGACTCGCAGGGGCGGTTTAGGCAGAATCGGTTGATCTTCTTCATAACCGCTGGGGCGGCTACACAGCTCCGCTAGGGCGGATCTTTAATGCACTTCAACGTCTGACCTTTCGCCTTCCTGACGTTTCTGATGTTAAGGTGCATGGAGCGCCTCAAAGCCAACGCAGGGGCGGTGACACAGACTCTTCACCTTCCAGCTCCCAAGGCAAGGCGCAGGCAGGGTGCAGTGGGAGGCGCAGGGGAGATGGCCTTTGTCTTGTCCGGGCAAGTCACCGCAAGGGCACCGATAGGTGGCGCAGGGGCGGTGCTCTGCATCTTGGCCGGCGCTGGTGAAGGTGTTGGAAGTGCTTCAATGGGAAGTGTCACCCGCTGGGGTGGCTGCAAGGGCCTGCGGGGGCGGTGGAGCAACAGAAACTTTGCTTCTTGATCGATCTTTACTCCTAAGTGCTTATAACTCCTTCCTTAGCTTCTTTTGATCTTCTTCTTCTGGACCAAGGAGTTAGTAGCATAAACCGACACTAATGCAATAAAAAGACTCTTAAAACTACCCTAAATGATAGTGATTCCATCACCTATAAAACTCCCTCATACTTAGACCTTTTATTTGTTCCGAGTAAAACAAATGACAGCAATTAGACTCAAGGTCTCAGGAAGCATGGGATAGAAAGAGAAATAATGGAAAACAAGAGAAAAACCAAGAAAGAAAGAAAGGAAAAGGGAGGAAATGTGAGAAAAAGAGATACTACTATCCTTATCGCTCCAAGAGTGGCTTACCCGGACAACCTCCTTATTACTCCCCTTCTTATGTCGCTAAAACGCCGGAAGGGAAACCTACACTCGGTGTCGCTCATCTTGCCAAGGCGCCCTTTCGGGTTTTCACATTGCCACTCTTCTTCTTTTCTCTCTTAAGCTCACATCCCTCAAGTCCATTTTTGCACCAATCTAAGGTTGGTCGGACTACCTTCTTTTTACCTAAACCGCCCTTTCGGGTTTTCGGTTTATCCAAGGATTTTCATGCCTTTTTCTTTCATTTCTTTGGCTTTTTCTTTTTCTTTTCTTTCTTTTTTTTTCAAACTAATTTCAATAATGCAAAACAAAATGCCAAAAACAACTAACAAACTGTACAAGCAATGATATATATCCCTCCCCCATACATGAAGTGCACTTTGTTCTCAAAGTGAAAATGAGTCAAAGATAAATGTGGGAGAAGGGAAAGAAATGTACCCCTCACTGGGGTGGTCCAGATGGACCACCACGACCCTCCTCCGGCGGGTAAGGGAAATGGCTGAAGAAGTGCTCCTACCGGCGGTAGATATCATCGATGCGGTCCTGCTGGGCAGACATCCGACGACCAAAGGAGGTCTCAAAACTGGCATGCTAAGCCAGCTGTTGAGCCTCCAGCTGCTGTTGTTGGGCAGCCTGCCATGCCTCCTGCCTCTGGTCGAAGTTTGAGGTCATGGAGGTGGCAAAGGTGTCCTACCAGCTCTGTTGCTGCTCCAGCATAGTCCGCTGATAGTCGGACTGCCACACCCGGTACTGGGTCTTCATGGCCGCCATTTGAGCCTAAAGGCTCGCAAGGGCCGGGTCCTCCTTTGGTGCCGCTGTGGGCATCTCCTCGTCATCCAGGACTGGCAGGTGCTCCTCCTGATGGGCCCGGCTGGAGCTGGCAGCATGCCTCTCCACAAAGGCCACTAGTGGCCGTCTCGGCACGAAGGTATCTGCCGGTATGTAAAGATCGGAGAACTCCTCCCCTAATGGTAAAGGCCGGGGGAGGTACGTCATGTGGCTCCCATCAGCAAGGGAGATCCAAAACAGGTTCTCCCTGTCCCGTCGGAGGAGCTTGCACCTCCTAAGCATCCACTCTGTGTAAAGGGGAGCCTCCAACCCATCCTCTAGGTCGGACAGGTCCATCACCTGTGAAGCGATCAAGGAGATCACCCCACCTCCGACGATGTCCCTTGGCTCATTCCTCCTAATCCGCTTCAAAGCGGCAAGGAAGAGGTACAGCCAATCCATCACCTTCTCACTCTGAGGAAGGCAGGAGTAGAGTAGAGGGAGGTCCTTAAGGGCGACCTTGTTCTCCTCTTTGTGTCCACAGAAGACACTCATCAGGATCTTGGAGAGGAGCCTCAAGGAGGGGTGAGTGAGCTTGTTGGAGTACTCACCCTCAAGATGGAATTCTGACCCTGTAGCCGCCTGCCAAAACTCATATAGATCCGGGGTAGGAACAGTCTCCCACCAGCTCTCAGAAGGGTTCAAAGTCACCCCAAAGGCCTTCTGAAGCTGGAGGAAATCCAGTGTGTATTTCACCTTGTTGAACTTGAAGGTGAGACCAGTACACACATGATCCTCCTTCCCCATTGTGAATGTGGAGATGAACTGTTGGCTGAGCTCTAGATATGTCGGGGCATTCCGGTGTAGAAATTCTCCGAGCCCATCGTTTTCCAAAAAGGACTGCATGCTCTCTAGCATGCCGAGTTTCTCCAAGGTAGGAGCATGTAGAAATCAAGTTGCATACACAACTCGATCCTGCATGATCCTATAACGCTCCTTCTCTGCCTTAGACATCTTGCATTCCATTTTCCTAGTGTGGTGTAGGGTAAAAGATTAGTAATTTCCAAAAACATAGAAAGAAGTCGACCTTCTGTTGTGTTTTCCGCAGGGGCGGCTGTGCAGGCGCAGGGGCGGTGAGGCGCAGGGGCGGCTGCTTGCAAGCGCAGGGGCGGGAGAACAGCAAAAGGCGATTTTTACGAGTGCTTCGAAGGTGGTGGCGCCTTGGAGTGGCTCCGGTGGTTGGTCCTTTGGTGCAGGCGACTTTGAAGGTGGTGCAGGAGTGGAGAATAGCTTCAATTGAAGGGAGGCAGCGGTTGGCACGAGGCTGGTGGCGCAAGGGCGTTGGGGGTGTGCGTCCTTGGTGTTGGTGGCACAGGGGCGTCGGAGAGGGTGGCTGGGTGGTTACTCGGAGGGCGCAGGGGCATTCGCAGCTTTGAGAGAGAGAGAGGGTGCGAGGAGAAGGGGTTGTGTTTTGGTGAGGAGGGTTGGTGGGTGGTGCGTGGTAGGTATAGGTGTTTTTTCGAGATCCTATTTTTTTTTCTTTTCTGGGTAAACCCGTAGGGGCGGGGGTTGGAAACCACAAGGGCGGTGACAAGGGAGAGGATCACACAGGCCCAGCGCCGGGGGCGGCGCTGGGAATCTGTGTTAAGGATGGCCGCCGCAGGGGCATGGGGATGTCACCGCCGGGGCGGTGACAGGCGTGTTGTAGGCGCAGGCCAAGCGCTGGGGGCGGTGCTGGCCTGAGTGTCGCCGCAGGGGCGGTGTATTCAACCGTAGGGGCGGGTTTCTTAACAAAAGCTCCTCTTCTTATTCCTTCGGGTTGCCTCCCGAATTAGCGCCTTTGTTTTACGTCGTTGGCTCGACGTAGGATCTCTACTTCTCTGATTGTGCCTCCTATAGTACCATCTCGTCAATCGGATCGTCCTTGACTCCTTCAAGGTAAAGCTTTAGCCTTTGTCCGTTCACCTTAAACATCTTGTGCGTCTGCGGATCATAGAGATCCACAACCCCGTGAGGGTATACTTTGGCTACTATGAACGGCCCTGTCCATCTTGAATGCAGCTTACCTGCAAAGAGTTTCAAACGGGATTGAAAGAGAAGTACCTTATTACCTACCTTGAAGTCCTTCCGGAGGATGTTCCGGTCATGCCATGCTTTGGTCTTTTCTTTGTATGTGGTAGCATGGTCATATGTTCATGTTGCACTTCTTTACCGCCCACCAAGCCTTGTGCTCTAACTCCACCGGTAGGTGGCAAGCTTTCCCAAACACGAGCCTAAAAGGAGACATTCCGATGGGAGTTTTATAGGCTGTCTGATATGCCCATAGGGCGTCATTTAGTTTTGCACTCCAATCCTTCCGCCCGGGAGAAACCGTCTTTTCAAGGATGGTCTTTATTTCCCGGTTGGATACCTCCACTTGGCCGTTTGTTTGAGGATGATAGGCTATTGATACTCGTTGGTGAACATGGTACTTCTTAAGGAGAGCCGTGATCGTTTTGTTGCAGAAATGGGTACCCCTATCACTAATTAAGGCTTTCGGATTCCATATCTAGCAAAGATATTTTCCTAAAGAAATGCTGGAACCACTTTTGAATCATCAGTTTTGGTGGCATTTGCTTCCACCCACTTGGAAACATAGTCCACCGCAAGCAAAATATATGTGTTCCCGAATGACGTAGGAAATGGCCCCATGAAATCAATTCCCCAAACGTCAAATATTTCACAAAATATAAGAGAGGTTTGGGGCATTTCATGTCTCCTTGAAAGATTTCCCACCCTTTGGCATCTATCACACACTTTATAAAACGCAAAAGCGTCTCGAAAAATGTGTGGCCAAAAGAAACCGGCATCCAAAACTTTTCTTGCAATTTTGTTTGCTCCAAAGTGTCCTCCACATGCTTCAGAATGACAGAAAGTTAGGAGGGATTGTACCTCATTGTCCGGAATGCAACTCCGGATCACTTGATCACTACAATGTTTCCAAAGGTAAGGATCGTCCCAAACGTAGTGTCGAGCCTCAGTTTTGACTTTCTCTCGTTGTGCCTTGGTGAAGTCTAGGGGATACTCCTTCTTGACAATGAAATCACAATGTCAGCAAACCAAGGCTTAAAAGATTGAAGCTTAAGACAAACCTCTGTCGAGAATTCCGCACGGGCACCTAGACAGAGCCGCAGGGGCGGCTGGCCGCAGGGGCGGCTGGTGTGAGGCGCGGGGGCGGTTACACAACAAAGAGTTGTGTAGAATGTGTCGTCTGGAAAGCTTCCGGCCATCTCTCTTTCTTTCCCTGGTTCTTCCCCCTCTTGCACTAGTCTGCTCAAATGATCTGCCACCAGGTTTCTCAGCTCCCTTTTTGTCCTTTATTTCTAAGTTAAATTCGCTTAGGAGGAGCACCCAACGGATTAAACGTGGCTTTTGCCTCCTTCTTTTCAATGAGGTACCTAAGGGCTGCATGGTCAGTGAAAATAATTACCTTTACCCCCAGTAAGTATTGCCTGAACTTCTCAAGTGCAAAAACTACCGCCAACATTTCCTTCTCGGTGGTGGAGTAGTTCCTTTGTGCTCCATTTAGTGTCATAGACGCATAATGGATCACATAAGAGGCCCTTCCGTCTTTTTGTCCTAAGACAGCTCCAACGGCGTAGTCACTGGCATCACACATGATTTCAAAAGGTTTCTCCTAATCCGGAGAACGGATGATCGGAGCGGTGGTGAGACATGACTTCAGAGTGTTGAAAGCCTTCTTGCAATCCTCATCCACAATGAAGGTTACATCTTTCTTGAGCAATTCACACAGGGGAGCTGAGATTTTTGAGAAGTCTTTGATGAACCGTCGGTAGAAAGCTACAATGTCAAGAAAGAATCGGATTTCCCGAACATTAGTAGGATAAGGTAAATTTTGAATAACATCAACCTTTTCCTTATCTACCTCTATCCCTTTTGAGGATATTACATGTCCTAGCACAATTCCTTGTTCGACCATGAAATGACATTTTTCCGAATTAAGAACTAAGTTAGTTTCAACACATTTTTCAAGAACAAGTTTTAAATGCCCTAAACATGCGTCAAAACTATCTCCATGGACGGCAAAATCATCCATGAAGACTTCAATGAACTTTTCTATGTATTCGGAGAAAATACTTATCATGCACCGTTGGAAAGTGCCCGGTGCGTTGCAAAGTCCAAAGGGCATTCTGCGATATGCAAAAGTGCCAAATGGGCAAGTGAACGTCGTTTTCTCCTGATCTTCTGGTGCGATGGATATTTGGAAATATCCCGAATATGCATCCATGAAACAGTAGTATTTATGACCTGCAAGACGTTCCAACATTTGATCAATAAAAGTTAGTGGGAAATGGTCTTTTCGTGTTACCTTATTGAGCTTGCGGTAGTCAATGCAAACTCTCCATCCAGTTTGTGTTTTGCTTGGTACCATCTCTCCATGTTGATTTTCCACCAAGGTAATGCCTCACTTCTTTGGAACTACTTGGGTTGGACTAACCCAAGTGCTATCCGAGATAGGAAAGATCATGTCTACTTGGAGGAGTTTCAACACTTCCTTTTTGACCACATCCATCATTGGTAGGTTCAACCTCCTTTGAGGTTGCCTAGAGGGCTTGGCTTTGTCCTCAAGCAAAATCCTATGCATGCAGGTGGAAGGACTTATCCCCTTGATGTCCGCAATAGGCCATCCGAGGGCCGTCTTGTGTTCCTTTAGTACGTTCACCAACTTATCTTCTTGTCCGGTGGTCAACTTATTGGAGATGATCACTGGCAAGGTATTGTGTGCTCCAAGGAAAACATACTTGAGGTGTGACGGAAGATCCTTTAGTTCTCTTTCTGGTGCCTGCACTATGGACGGAACAAGCTTTTCGCTTGGGGTTAGTAACGTGGGCCCAATGGCCAAATTGGAGATAGGTAGCCTTTTATGCCCATCTAATTGGGATACGACCTCTTTCATTGCTAGATGTTAACCCATAATCTGATTTAAAACCATCAATTTCACGCTCAATCACATTTCTCAATTCATCCACATCAGAATTATCAAAAACATCTTGCACAAAAGGTTTAACAACATCAATAGCACATAGAGAATAATCATCGCTAGGAAATTTCATTGCATCATAAATGTCAAATTCCACTACTTCTCCATCAAACTCCATGGTCAATTTACCACTAACATAATCAATTTTTGTCCTAGCCGTTTTAAGAAATGGCCTACCTAACAGAATGGGTGCCGCATGCGAGTCATTTTCCATATCCATTACAAAGAAATCAGCAGGAAAAATTAGGTTGTCTACCATTACTAATACATCTTCAATTATCCCTTTCGGGTACACATTAGATCTATCAGCAAGTTGTACTACAATCCTAGTTTCCATTAGTGGCCCAAGGCCAAGTGATTTGTAAATTGAATATGGCAAAACATTAATAGAAGCACCGAGATCAAGCATTGCTTTGTCAAAGCGGGTTTCCCCTATAACACAAGGGATGCTTACCATGCCCGGATCGCTGCATTTCTTGGGCATTCTCCTTTGGAAAACTGCCGACACATGCTCACTCACTTGCACTTTCCGTTTCCCCTTTAGTTTTTGATTTCTCTTGATAGTGCAAAGTTCCTTAAAAAAACGAGCATACTTAAGAATACTTTTCACCAACTTAAGGAGGGGAATGTTTACCTTGCATTTAGAGAAAGTCTCAAAAAGGTCCTTGTCCTCTATGATTCTTCGCTCCTTTAATGCTTCAGGAAAAGGGGCTGGTGGCTTTTCGGAGTATAGCGGCGGAAAGTTTGGTCGGACGTAAGTATCCTTCTCAACAGGACCTTCTGTTGTGTTTTCCGCAGGGGCGTCAGTTTGAAGGCGCAGGGGCGGCTCAGTAGCTGTCACCGCAGGGGCGGGGGCAGCCAGCCGCAGGGGCGTCCTTCCTTCTAGGCTCGGCGCAGCTGCAGCCGCAGGGGCGGCTGTGGGTGCGGAAGTAACAATAGAGGGTTCGCTTTGTGGTTCTTTCGTTGGTTCTTGTCGAATTTGCTTCCCACTCCTTAATGTTAGGGCACTAACATTCTCCTTGGGGTTTATAAACATCTGGGAAGGCATTCCCCCGGAAAGCCTTGATTCGGTTCTTAAAATAGCTTCCGTTATTTGCCCAACTTGCTTCTCAAGGTTCTTGATGCTTGATTCTGTTGTTTGGACATGAGTAGCAAAGTGTTTAGTCAAAACCTGCAACATATATTTAGTTGAGTGATACTTACCTTGGCGGGGCTGTTGTTGTTGGTTTTGTTGATCCCTCCAACGAAAATTCTGTTGGTCACGCCAATTTGGCATGAAATTCTGTGTATAGGGATCGTTCCTAGGTCTTTGCTGCTGTGGTTGTCCATAACCCATTGCGTTTACTTCAGCATCGTCATCTTGAACTTGTGGACACATGTCCGTTGGTTGATATGGGTCGGCACAAACTCCACAAGCCTTGAGGTGTTGCGGTGTTCCTATAAGTGTTAGCCTTTTCACCATTTCCTTCAATTCCGCCAGCTCGGTGAAAATCTCGCTCTTCCCGGAGCTCACAGCATGAACTCCTTTCTTAGTCGGGGTCCTTCCAAAGTTCCGAGTCCAATCCGCTAGTTCATGTATCTTTTCCAAAGCAAGGTCAGGAGTAGAGTTAAGAATGTTACCTCCGCAAGCCGCATCGACGATCCTTCTTTCATTGCCTAGCAAGCCATTGTACAAGTACAAGACTAGATCTTGAGTTGAATATCCATGGAAAGGACAGCTGGATCGGAGGCGTGCAAACCTTTCGAAGTACTCATAGAGAGTTTCGGTTGCCTCTTGCTCGATGTTACTTATAGCTTTCTTCAAGCTATTGGCCTTTTTAGCTGGAAAGTATTTCTCCAAAAACGCTTTGTGAAGGTTTTCCCAAGTATCAATGCTCCGGGATGGAAGGTGGTAATATCAATCATCCGCCGAATCCTTGAGTGTGAAGCCGAATGCCCTCATCTTGATTTGTTCTTCGGTAATGTTGGCCGGCTTCATACTCATACAAACGGTGTGGAACTTCCCAAGGTGCTTGATGTGGTCTTCACCACTTAGCCCATGGAAGGATGGAAGTAGGTGGATGAGGCCCGGTTTGAGCTCAAAGTTGACTCCTTCCCCTAGTGCCGGTATAGCGACCGCAAGAGGGTTTTGACCCAAAGTGGGATGCGTAAGTTGACGAAGAGTACGGTCAGCCATCTCTTGTTGTAGTTGTTGTTGTCTTCGTTGCCGGATGTGCGTCCTCTCAATTTCTGGATCAAAAGAAGCAAAGCCGGAATTAGTAGCACGGGTTTGAACCATAAAATGGTTCAAACCAATAATCAATAATAACAATAAAATACAAAAACTCCCCGGCAACGGCGCCAAAATTTGACCGGTGGTATTTCTATGGTCGTCTATACCCAATCAAAAGTAAATCCCGACTTAGCACTAAGAACAAGTATAGTGAGTAAGTAAGGGTCGAACCCAAGAGAGTTGAGGTGTTTTAGATGCAATTATTGATTATAATAACAAGTGACACAAAAAGGGGGGGGGGGGGGTTGGTTGAATTGATGCACAAAAACTTATGAAAACGATTAATACGACAAGTAAGACAATAATGGGTGAATCTACACTAGGTTTATTCTAAGCATGCAATTGCTACTTTGGTGTATTCCTTTTTCAAGTTTTTAAGTAATCTCCCGTCTCGATCATACATATGTGTTGAGCCAACCGGCATCAACACAACTTAACCTATTAAAGTTCCGTAAACCTACAAGAACAAATAATAAGTTAGCATTCAAACAAAGACAACGGGATATAAAGAGAAGATTAAAACCGTTAAAATTATCTTTATATTTGTGTTCCTTTTCTTTAAGTAATTACAACCCGTTAATACTTAAAGTTGCTACTAGATTAAAGACCCGAACCCGGAACCTATTAATCCTAGTTGTTTACATGCACTTTAGAACCTAAGGTGATCAATCTCAAGTAATAGTTAACATGCAATTAAACAATGGAGATCAAGAAAACACAAAGCATTACTGAATAAAAACTTATATTAAAAGGACTTACAACCAAAGTAACAAAGCAGCTTCAAACCAACCCAATGTAGCAAGAGAGTTAGCAACTCATTACAATGCAAAAGTCAAGTCTAAAAGTGGATTTTGTGGGGAAAAGCATAGATGATTCTGGCAATCAGCCATGGACTATTTATACTACAAAAGACACTTAATTAGGAGTAAATAACCGGCCTAAAACAACCACCTTTAATGCCTTAAAGGTGGTGTAAACAGCCGGAGTAAAGCTTCTGGCGTTACACCGCAGGGGCGTCCTTCACGACCCGTAGGGGCGGTTTAGGCTAAATCGGTTGATCTTCTTCATAACCGATGGGGCAGCTACACAGCTCCGCTGGGGCGGATATTTAATGCACTTCAACGTCTGACCTTTCGCCTTCCTGACGTTTCTGATGTTAAGGCGCAGGGGCGCCTCAAGGCCAACGCAGGGGCGGTGACATAGACTCTTCGCCTTCCAGCTCCCAAGGCGAGGCGCAGGCAGGGCGCAAGGGGAGGCGCAAGGGAACAGGCCTTCGTCTTGTCCGGGCAAGTCACCGCAGGGGCGCCGATGGGTGGCGCAGGGGCGGTGCTCTGCATCTTGGCCGGCGCTGGTGAAGGTGCTGGAAGTGCTTCAGTGGCAAGTGTCACCCGTTGGGGCGGCTGCAAGGACCCGCGGGGGCGGTGGAGCAACAGAAACTTTGCTTCTTGATCGATCTTTACTCCTAAGTGCTTATAACTCCTTCCTTAGCTTCTTTTGATCTTCTTCTACTGGACCAAGGAGTTAGTAGTATAAACCGACACTAATGCAATAAAAAGACTCTAAAAACTACCCTAAATGATAGTGATTGCATCACCTATCACTTCCTTCCTTCCTTTCCTCGTTCCTTTCCTTGATCCTTGTGGTTGTTCCTTGTTCCCTGAGTTGCTATTAAACTAAGGTTGAGCCCTTAGCTTTTGAAGATCTCTTAGAAGATCCTCGAGACTAGAAGTTATAAACTTCTAGCAACCGTTTCGTTCCTGATCCGTGATGCTTGTTTATACAGGCTTTCCTTGCTCCTTTCCTGAGGAAAACTGAGCTTTTCCTGAGTTTTTCTTGAGTTGTTGTTGTGATTTTGAGTTATCTTCGAGTGAGGTAAGTCCCTTGGACTTACTTAGCTTCATTCTGCGTATTAGTTGGATTGTATTGGCTTGTTTATTTTGTTATCATATTTATAACGGATAATCGGAAATAGGATTCACCCTTTATTACCCTTAATTGGCCCAAGTGTATGATAACCGGGCGGTGACCACTTCTCTTATTCTACAAGAGACTAGAATGTGCTCTTGCAACCCAGGCCCGTAGGTAACGGATAGTATTGATCTATTCCTATTGGTAAACGGAAGCGGAGGCAAGTTTCGGGAGATTCTCGTGTGACAAAAGAAGTTGAATTAGTAATGCATAACCTTAATGAAAGATAATAACCGGTTGTATGCAAGCATGCTATGTGTTTTCTTTTACCTTATGTGAGTTTGTGCCTTTACGCTCTTGCTAGTACCTAGAATGTTAGCTGACAGTTTATACCGTCGTTGTAGATGTTCCGCAGGTTCAGGATGTTGTTGAGTGATCCGGATGGTGTGGTCAGCCGGGGTTCCCGTACATTATAGGACGGGATCGGAGTTTTGTTACTTTTGTTGTTTCCCTTTTGTTTTGAACTCTGCTGCAGAGCTTTTGTGTTTTCTTTTGTTTAAACCTTTGGTTTTTATTGAGTTTTGTTTTTCATTTGTATGTGTCTTGTTATAATATCCGTTTGTTGTTGCTACTCTGAGGGTCGGGACCCATTGTGCGGTCCTAGCCCGTAGCGCTTCGATTTCTCAGAACTTGGGGTGTTACAATTTCGCTCCATGGACAAATTTGTTGGTCAATTTTGGAGTTTCTAAGCTAATAACCTATTGAGGTTCAGCTTCATTCATTAGACCATCCACGATGGAGGTTTTTAAGCATTAAAATATAATAAATATCTAAAAATAGGGGTTATTTTGTTAAGATACATATCTAACATATGGAAGTAAAAGATCCCCTTTAAAAAGATGAGAGAGAAATTTAATAAGGATGTGTTTGGATTCAAAGAAATTTTCTACCAAATATACCCACAAACATGATTATTTTACTCTGCAAAATTAAGAGTCACCAAACATACTCTTTTGACATGACAAGGGAGGATACTTTTACATTTTTTATTTCAACCCTTGATTAACACCTACTCGTTGACAATTTATTATACATAATAGATACTAATTTATAATTTAGCTAGTTTTTAGTTTAAATAATAATATTTTCATAAAAATAATTTTTTAGTATTTATAATTTATTTTTTACTATCTATAGACACCACTATTGTGTATATAGAGAACAAATTTTGTTTTATAAAAAGTACTTAAGAAGAATAATGTATTATTTTACACATAATTACAATATTTTCTATAAATAACTTATTTCATATAAACATAATTACAGAAATATAAAACTATATGTTATAGTACATTAAACATGAAATTTATATTTTACTATACACATAAAATATTTTATACATTACATGTTATTACTAAAGAAAACAAATATAAGTTTTGTACTTTTAACTTTTTCTATCAATATTTTATTCATACATTTATGAAAGAATTTGGCTTAGTAGGCCTTTTTTTAGTTTTGTGTTTAGTAAATGTATTCCATAATTTTTTACCTCTTTCATTTAATGGTAGGTAAAAGTAATTAATCCCTCTATTTAAAAAAAAGAATATTTTTTATTTTTTATGAAAGTGTAAATTTTAATTTTTAATTACTGAATTTGCTTTTTTATTTTCTTTTCTTTTTTGTCTTTTTTTTTCTTTTTTATTTTCTGGAATGAATTTCTCATACTAGAATTTTTCACATACCAAAATTTTTCACATACTAGAATTTCACATGCCAGAATTTTTCCATACTAGAAATTATCATACCAAAATTTCATACTAGAAATTATCATACCATAAATTATTATTTTTTTATTGTAATAAAAAATAATCATCAAATTTCTGAATGAGCAAGATTTTTTAAGCCTAGTTAATTACTATATCATTCTTTACTCAAAACATTTACATAAATGCACAAACGCAGGATATCGAACCAACAAAGAGTTCAACGAAAAGGTCTCTTCAACAAAGGAAATACTGAGCTGCTTGAGACCAACTATAAAAGCTAACCAGAAATCACCTTCATAGAGATGATCACTGCAAGTTAGCACCACCACCAAGGATGATTTTGTCTTCCGACCACAATGGGTAAAAAAATCATTAGAAATCACGGCTTCTGGCCAGTGCATCCAAGGTTAGCGCAGAGCAGCTGGTTTTCCCGATTTTATAAGCACCATCCATCACCAATCACATTCCACATTCCATTTCCATTTCATTGCCTCGGGCAGTCTCCTCTAGAAAGGCATTCAAGCTTCAGAGGCGGGTCATTCAGAGATAAAGGGTTTACGTCAAGTTGAGCTGAAAGCGCAATATTGGAGTAGATAAGCGCGAAACTTGAGTTCTCAATAAGGGGCGTTAACGCGAAGACCCTTTAATTTCTATCGAGCAATGTAGAACTAAACCCTAGCATGCCATTCCTCAAATAAAACTCCATAAAACATCCTCCAATTGATGGGCACACATCACAATCTCACCGACTTCCAAATCATACCCTCCATCCACAAATCCTAAACAAATCACGCCGTCGTTCATTTCTACCATGGTAGGTAGAACACATTACGCCGTCGTTCATTTCCAAATCAGACCCTTCAATTGATGGGCACCAATCACAATCTCACCAACTTCCAAATCAGACACTCCAATTGATGTATTGAAGAGAGCTCTAGCCCCTCCTCCAATTTTGCCATCTCAAAAGCTGGAACCCGGGGATCATTGTCACAAGTCTCAAATAAGGACTCACTTTTGATTGAATTTTCAAAACTAGGAGTCCACTCGGGTGATTCTTGCAGCATCTCACAGTGGTCATATGTAGAAGCAAAAGAATTGACAGTGATAGCATTGTTGATAATATCACTGCCTGAGGCACACTATGCTCATCAACATTTGAATGCAAACATGAAGGATGAAGAGGCAAGCCAACACGCTTATACCTCTTAGTTATGTTGTACCATTAGTTCCGGTAGGAAGCCAATTCATCACACGAGGCATCCGAAGAGCTTTAACTCTCTGGTCAGGGAATGAGGCAGCCGAAGACCTGTAATGAACACTTCGTGACATATAATTGTACCCATCTCTATCAGATCCACAAGTTATCCATCCCTTTACAGGCTGTCTAGATCCGCTCGTTGAAGATTGTGGATGAATTGTGTATGTTTGTGGATGGATTCAAACCTCAAAACTCAAATGCAAAGAATGTAGAAATGAGAAGAGCAAATTTGTAATTCAATCTAAGATGCAAGGGCAAACGATTTCTCACCGGCAGAAATGGAGGCAGCAAAACAACGGTCAAGGCGACCTCAAACGGCGACTATCGAGCCCTCGGCAGAGGCGACTAGCTTCCGGTGGTGCGGCGTTGAAGACAGCGGAGGTAGCAAAAGTAGTAGAAGACAACGGCGGTAGAAAACTCATACCAGAGAGAAGAGGGGAGGTTAATGAAGAGAGTGAAGGTTGAGGAGAGACGGACGACCAAATATTAGAGTTAGAGAGTAATTAAATTTTGGGGTATATTTACCTAATTAAAAAACCAAAAAGGTCTAGTAACTAAAGCTAAAACTCAATAAGGCCTATTAACCAAATTAACCCTACATTTATGAAAGAATTTGGCCTACTAGGCCTTTTTTAGTTTTGTGTTTAGTAAATGTATCCCATAAATTTTTACAAGTTTCATTTAATGGTAGGTAAAAATAATTAACCCCTCTATTTGAAAAAAAGAATAATTCCTGTTTGTTATTTGTTATATAAGTATAAGTTTTAATTTTTAATTACTAAATTTTTTTTTTTATTTTCTTTAATTTTCTTTTTGCCTTTTTAATTTTCTTTTTAATATAATTTTTTATTTATCATACCAGAAAAGTTCTCATACTAGAAATATTTACATACCGAAATTTCTTCATACCAGAATTTCTCATACCAGAAGTTCAAACCAGATTTTTTTCATACTAGAATTTCTCATACTAGAAGTTCAAAACAGAAATTTTTTTATACTAGAAATTTTTCATACCAGAATTTTATTTTTGTTTTTTTTATCCTTTTTTTTTTATTTTTTAATTAACATACCGGAATTTACATACCAGATTTTACATACTGGAATTTACATACCGGATTTACTCATACCAGAAGTTAAAAAAATATAAAAAAACAATTGTGACAAAAATGGAGCGCCTCCTCCTTCGACGGCCATCTCGTGCATCGGGATACCTACCAAAAAGATCCTAGTATTGCAAAGTAGATCCCGCCTCCTCCCTCTTAGCTTGTCGTTTGCAACTAGTGAAGCCATCCTAACTTTCACTCCCATCCCTTCCTTCCCAACCTTCTCTTCGGTTGTTGTCCCACAGCAGGCTCCATTATTGCTCTCGTATATTGGGCAAGTCCGATCCCTTCCTCTTAACTTGTTTGGATGTTGTCCTTCGTTACCAATACGTCGCTCTAAGGCCGAAATTGATCTTTTGTACACGAGGCTTCTCCCCTCACCCTCCTGTACACGTAGTAACAGAAAGTGAAACAATATCTTCTCCATAAAAAGGACACATTGATTTCAATTTATACCTTTGATCAATCATTTTGGAAACAGTCGGTTGTTTCCTTCACAATTGAACAACCAACAGTCTCACGTTCACGCGTACCAACACAACAGATGTTCTTCATGCCCATCACCCTTCCTACGTTGTTCTTGCTCACGTTTAACAATCACGGCCGCCTTCCTTCCTTTTGTGATATACGGGCTCAACTGCCTCCTTCTGCACTTCCCACACACCAATTGGTTTCTGCACAGCCTGCATGTTGTCAAGGTAACCGATCCTTTGATTCGCCCACCAGTTGGCCGAAATTGATCTAGATCTAGATCTGGATCTCCATTTGGTTCTTCCCTAGTCTCGCTCTCAACGCCTCCTTGTACTCTCTGAAGAGGTTTAGTTGATCCTCCAGATTCAGATCTCCACATAGCTGCCCTGAGATTGGATCATAGCCGGCACCGCCCAAGGCAAAGATGACTCCAAACAGTAATGTTATAGGGCAGAAGAAGAGGAAGTTGAGTGAAGAACAAGTTGTTATGTTGGAGAACAACTTTGGATTTGAGCATAAGGTTGAGTCTGAGAGGAAGAGTAAACTCGCACTCAATCCCAAAAAAGTTGTTGTCTGGTTCCAAAATCGCAGGGCGAGATGGAAGAACAAGAAACTTGAATATGAAGAATGTCGGGGAAGGATTTATGGAGGTGCACGGGTTGAATAAGAAGCTTGAAGATGAAGAACGCATGGAAAGTAACGCTCCTTTAGATTTGTAGTGGTGAGGCGTGAGTGAATGTAGTGGCACGAGAAGAGAAGAGAGAATGGACTTTTTAGGGTTTGTGAACAGTAAAAAAACTCGGGGTACACTTACTAAACGGAATTATATAAAAACCTAGTTTGTAGAATGAAAACTGAAAAAAGCATATTTACTTAATTAACCCTTTTAAATTTCATGCGGAGGAGATAAATTTGAAAAAGTAAGTTGAAACATCCATTATGGATGGTCTTAAACCGTTGCAAATCTCAAAAGTCTGACAATTCACAATATTTGCAATTTTTAGTTCAATTTCTCATTTTTTTTGTTGAATTGCAAACCCGTAAATTTCAACATACGGAGCCGACTGCCAATGAAAAGCAGTCTTTTCTCTTTCTCCTACTTCCTCTCTATTCTCTACCAACAAATTTCAGTTCATTTCAGGTCTCAAGTTTGACCCTTGGAAAGGAACAATAGAAACACAAATTCCTCAAAATTGACTGTACGTCTGGCAAAGTTGACGTCAGAGACGCCCATTACTTCTTCGATTACATGCTTTGGATGAGACCTCCAGCCCCAATTCCATGTTTCAATGTACTATTGAGTTCCCTAGTTAAACGTAAGCATTTCGCTGACACTATCTCATTCTACAAGACTTTAGTTGCCTTTGGTGTTCTTCCGTTGCAATCTTGCATTGTCGCCTTTAATATACTGCTCAACTACTATTGTAGAATGAAATTAGGGGGTGTTATGTTCTCAGCGTTAGGCATCATATTGAAGAATGGGTGTCGCCCTGATGTGATTACATTTAATTTTTTGGTCAAAGGATTCTGTTCGGAGAAGAAAGTGGTTGAAGCTGCTAGTATGTTACCAAAGATGATTAATTTGGGATGTAATCCCGATCTCGTTACTTACAATAATATGATTGATGGTTTATGTAAGAGTGGGAATGTTGCGTCTGCCCTACAGTTGCACCGCAACATGGTGGTTGGATTTGCTCGAGGAAGTGACAAGCCACACATGTCATCAAACGATAATTTGAGCGATGGTTTCTCGAATGAGGGGCCAAGAGTTGATGTTAAAGAATTGTTCTTTGCGATAAAGGATGCAAGAATCTCCCCTGATGTTTTTCTTATAATTGTTTGATCAATGAGCTGTGTCATTCGGGGATGGAAGGAGATGCTAAGTCTCTCTTTGTTGAAATGATAGAACACGGTGTTAAGCCCGATGTTGTAACTTATAATATACTAATAAATTTGCTTTGCAAGAAAGGCAAAGTGGAGCAAACTACTGAGATTTTCGAATTGATGACTGACAAAGGGAAATTTCCTAACATTATTATAGGGCTGTTAATTTGGTCCGGTTCCTGCTGGAACCGTTGGAACCGAACCGTAATTTAGCGGTTCGGTTCGGTTCCTATGAGTATCAGTTATAAATTTTTGGAACCGGACTGTTTAAATACGGTTCCGGTTCCGGTCCGGTTCCAAAAAAAAAAGAAGTTAACGGAACCGTTTAAAAAAAAAAGATTGAAACGTAGCGATTCCCACTTACCCCAATTTTCTTGGTCTTCCCCTCGACTCTCAAGTCTCACTGTCTCAGCCGAACGACTAGGGTTCACGACTTGACGCCACCACCGCTCATACTCTTGCTCGCTCTCCGCCGCCGTTCATGCTCCCGCTCGCTGCCGCCGCTCCCGCTCTCTCTCCGGTAAGTTATCTTCTTCTTCCTTCCACAACCACTGGTCACTCTCTAAACTTTCTTTGATTTCTCACATGTTCCCCTCAAATCTCAGCCTTCCAAGGACGTTCAGGCACCTCCGTTCGCGCTCCTGCTCACTCGCCACCGCTCGCGCTTCCGCTCGCTCGCCTCCGCCGCTCCCGCTCTCTCGCCGGTAAGTTATCTTCTACTATGATGTTTGCACTCTTCTGTTTGGATCTGTGACTACATTGATGACTTATTGATTCTAATGATAAGGAAGCAATTTAGGAAAGTTTAATGATGGCCTATTGAGTTTAATAATTTAATTTCCCTTATTGAGTTTGATCATTCATCATTCCCATCGGTGCAGCCACAAGCCTGTGATATTCTGTGGTTGAAGATAAAGTAATCTTGGTTTCTAATCTCATAAGAGTTTTTTTTACAGATTGATTTGACTTCTCAAGTTGTGCCGGTGGCTCTTTGTAGTTTGCACTGCCGGTGACTCTATAGTCTATACAGTAACTGCCGGTGACTCCCTCCATCCACTACCAGTGTTATTCAATTCAAGTGTTATTTGATGTTTCAATTGCATATGTTTCAAACTTGTTGTTTAACTGGCACTTTTATTTTTTTAACTGGCACTTTTATTTGCAACTGAGTTTGCTGATGTCTTAGTACAAAACAAATTGTAAGTACTATTTCTTGTTGTCCTTGGTTTGCACTTTGCAGCTGTGTGACAAAGCATGAGCAACAAATCTTAAATTTGTTGATTACTGTCTTAAATTGACTGATTACTATCTGAATTCTGATTTCTGAAACCAAACGGTTCCGGTTCCACCAAGTCCGGTTCCAAACGGTTCGATAATTTGTTAATCGGTTCCGGTTCCGGTTCCATAAAAATTTTCTTAAACGGTTCCGGTTCCTTAACCGGTCCGGTTCCAAACGGTTCCGGCCAAAAAAATTACCAGAACCGGACCGTTTACCTTAAACGGTTCCGGTTCCGGTTCCTTAAAAAAATTCCGGGAACCAAACCGTTAACAGCCCTACATTATTACATACAACACAATATTGGATGGTTATTGTAAAGTTGGAAAGATGGAAGAAGCTATGAGCTTGTATAAATATATGAATCATAGGGGATTTTCTGCTAACATTGTGACAGTAAATACCTTGCTGAAAGGTCTTTTTCAATCGCAGAAGGTTGAAGATGCTATAAATCTATTTAGTGACATGGAAAATGTGAACGGTAAGCAAGACCTTCTTGATGTCGGTGGACCTGATCAAGTTAGTTATGGTATAATGATTGACGGGATGTGTAAAAAAGGGTATGTGGATAAGGCTGGAAAACTTTTCTTAGAGATGCATGCTAGCGGTATCTCTCCAGATGTTATGGCTTATAGTTCTTTAATTGACGGATTGTGTAAAAAAAGGGTTTATAGATGAGGCGAAAAAGCTCTTCTTGAAAATGCAAATTAGTGACATTCCTCCAAATGTCGTTGTTTATAGTTCTCTTATTAACGGGCTGTTTGGTTTTGGAAACGACGATGAGGCTAAAACAGTCTTGGGTAATATGATTCGATCCGGCATTTGGCCCAATATGGTGACATTCAATATTCTAATCAATAATCTTTGCAAGAAAGGAAGTATTGAAAATGCAATCAAGTTGTTAAAGCTGATGAACCAAAGGGGTGAGTTTCCGGATTTAGCTACTTACAACTGTTTGGTGGAAGGCCTTTGTGCAGGAGGTAGGATTGATGATGCATGGGGTTTGTTGTCTTTGATTAAAACTCATGGTTGCAAGTGTGATGTGATAACATATAGCACGTTGATGAATGGTTATTGCAAAGCAGGGATGCTAGTGGAGGCACGAGAGTTGTTGTCTTTGATGGAAACTCATGGCTGCAAGTGTAATGTGATAACTTATAACACGTTGATAGATGGACATAGCAAAGCAGGGATGCTTGAGGAGGCACACACTATGCTTTTGAAAATGGAAGCTAAGGGTTGTTGCCCTGATGCCATTACCTTTGATTCATTGATCCGTGGGTTTGCTCAACAGAAGGATAGTGCAAGGGTTAAAGGGCTCCTTCACAAAATGTATGACCTGAAGATCTCACCCAACCAATCCACACAGTGTATTTTATTGGAACATATGACTTCGGATGACAATTGGCAGGATTGGGAGAACTCGCTTCCTGATTTCTCTCAATTAAGAAACCCAAGAAATAACACACCTTGAATCACCTTACATGTGAGTTGATTTTTTGATCTCTTATATATGCTTTTCTTTTCTCAGTTTTTACTATCATTGTTTAATTCTTTTGAATGCCCGTATGTTTCCAGCGACTTGGGAAGACTTTGTTTGAGGTTAAGATCTTAAATCAAAGAATTAAGTGAGAGATAATGTGCACCGATCGGAGGGATTATGATGAGACTTGAACCTTCAAGACTCAATATTGTGGACTTTGATCTTTTGATTTGAGATCTAACAACCGATAAATCTTTTGATTTGAGATTCAACTACCAAGATTGATAACTTTATTGATAATCCTCCTTCAGAACGTAGTCTAGGATCCTTATATAACCTACTGCCCACCTAAAAGATAGAATAAAGATAACTATAATTAAGGAAAAGATAATTAAGATAAACTATGGGCTTGGGCTGATCTAGCATCTAGGGTTGGGCTCTTATCATCCACGCGCCCTTGAGTGAAGGCTTGCCCACAAGCCTTGGAAAATGGCTGACGTGCTAAGAGATCCGCAGAATTCTCCCAGGTGGCTCCGTCGGACTTGCAGGGTTGGTCTCAGTAGAAGAGGCGTCCATCAAAAGCAACTGCGGAGTGGCACAACGATGCCCAGGCTTGTAAGTTTCGTCGTAGTTAAAGCAAAGCCCTTGCTCCATTCTTTTCTGTTGTTCAGCCCAGGTGAGGCGTTTGACGCCAATAGGTAGCGCCGTGTTTTCTAGAAGTAGCTTAGGAGGAGAAGTTGACTGAGGGGCCCGAACGGGTGAGGGATTGGTGCTGCTGGAAGTAGTGAAGGCTTTAGTGGCGGTGATAGCTTCCTCTTGACATAATGCAAACTCAAAGGCATGAGACAAACCAGTAGGACTGAGAAGGCGGACCCCGGCTTGAATATCAGCCTGTAGACCGGACAAGAATAGGCTAACTTGGTGCAGATTTTCAAGACCGTGGACCAAGTTGATCAAGGTTTCGAATTCAATAATATAGGAAGAAACAGTCCCGTAAGTTTAGACAAGGCGCTCATGGGGTCTAAATTCTTGCGGGATCCAAATCTCTTACACAAAGCCGTGGAAAAATGTCGCCATATTAAGTCTCCCATTGAATGGTGTAGCCAACGATACCATGCTATGGCATCACCGCGAAGATGAATTGATGCCATAGTGACCCTTTGATCAGGAGGTATGGGATTCAGGACAAAAAATTGTTCAACCTGAAAGATCCAGCCTTCGGGTTCTGTACCTTAAAATCTGGGGAAATCCAGACGAAGCGGTCAACCTTGGATATGTGGCTGCTGTGGTTGGACGAACTGATGAAGATCAGACTACAGAGGCTGCTTTTGTTTCTCAGCAGAGGCAAGTTTAGAGAGAATCTGCTTCATGGTTTCCTGGATTTCAGCCAAGATAGTAGAATGTTGTTGGAGAGTGCAAGCATGGAGGAATCATTAACTCCATAAGTCAGGATTATAACGCTATCCCAAAGGCATAGAGGAATCACATCTCTTGCCATACACACATCACAAGGCGTAGAGGAAACACATCTCTAGCCAGATCATACGCATACACAAAGCATGGAGGAAAAACATCTCCAACGAGACTATGTCCATCAAAGTAGCGTGGAGGAAAGAACCATCTCCAGCTAAACCCTAATCACACTCAAATAGCATGGAGGAAAGAACCATCTTCAGCTATAATCGTAAATCGCGCTAGCAAACAAAGATCTAATAAGATCATATATCATATCATGGCTAGCACGAAATAAACACATCATAGCATATAAGCATATAAGCACATAATCACATACTCATCAAGATAGCACTAAGATCTATTCGTTGATCCTACAGGGGCATCTATCTCGGCATAAAACTCCGGATAGTTCCTCTAGATACTATCCTCAGTCTCCCATGTAGCCTCCTCAGGCCCTCGTCTCGACCACTGTATCCTCAACATCGGAATATCCTTTGAACGAAGGCGTCTCATACCTCGCTCTAGGACTGCAATCGGGTGCTCATCAAAAGATGTGATGCCTTCTGGTACTATGCCATGAAGGAGGGAGAGAGTCCAACATTGGAGGATATTCCTGTGGTTTGTGAGTTTACAAACGGGTTTGATGAGCCGTCTAGTTTACCGCCTCAGAGGAGTGTGGACTTCAACATCGAGTTGGAGCCTGGTACGAGACCGATCTCGAAGCCCCATCGTATGACACCTATAGAGATGTTGGAGCTGAAGAAGCAACTCGAGGAGTTGGATGAGAAGGGTTTGATCCGCCCTAGCATATTCCCGTGGGGAGCACATGTCCTCTTCGTGCGGAAGGAGGATGGATCGTTGAGACTGTGCATTGACTACAGAGGGCTGAGCAAGGGGACCATCAAGAACAAGTATCCATTGCCTCATAATGATGATCTGCTTGATCAACTTCAGGGAGCGACAATGTTCTCCCGGATTGACTTACGTTCAGGATATCACTAGTTGAGGGTGAAGGAGCATGATATGCATAGGACGACATTTCGAACTTGATTTGGACACTACGAGTTTGTAGTGATGCCATTTGGGCTTACGAATGCCCCAGAGGTTTTCATGGAGTTAATGAACAGTATTTTCATCGACTTCCTTGATCAGTTTGTAATGGTCTTTATAGACCATAAACTGGTGTATTCTCATAGCAGAGAGGAACATGCCGGTCATCTGAGGGCGGTTTTACAGATTATGCGGGATAGAGAGATGTACACCAAATTCTCTAAGTGCGAATTCTGGATGTCAGAGGTAGCTTCTTGGATCATATTGTCTCCGCCGATGGGATTATGGTTGATCGGGAGAAGATTGAGACTGTTGTAGCTTAGACGACATCAAATGTACGAGAGTCCTCGGCCTACCACCCTGTGACAAGAACTTTTCCTTAGGTCGTTTTTATCTTATCAAAATAAATCCCAACTTAACACTAGGAAAAATATAGTGGATAAGCAAGGGTTGAACCCAAGAGAGTTTGGTGATATTTTTATTAGATTCAATTATCGATTATAAAACAAAGTAGGGGGTTGGACTAAATTGATGCGAAATAAAACAAGAACACAAGTACTAAGATGAATGTAGAATGAATCTACACTAGGTTGATTCTTAGGATGCAAGACTACTTTGGTTGGTTCCTTTTATAAGTTTTCAAGTAATGTTCCCGTCTTGATCATATGTATGTGTTGAGCCAACCGGCATCAACACAACTTAACAAGTTTAGTGTTCCGTAAACCTACAAGAGCAAATCACAAGTTAGCTTTCAAACAAAGACAAAGGGATATAAAGAGAAGACTAAAACCATTAAACTTTTCTTTATATTTATATTCCTTTTCCTTTAAGTAATTACAACCCGTTTTTACCTAAAGGTTTCTACTAGATTAAAGACCCGAACCCGGAATCTATTAATCCTTGTTCTTTACATGTGATTTAAACACTAAGGTGATCAATCTTAAGTGATAAGAAAACATGTAATTAGACAAATAAAGCTCAAGGAATATAAAACATGAACTGAATAAAACTTATATTAAAAGGTACTTACAACCAAAGCAGCAATACAACTTCAACACAACCCAATGTAGCAAGGAATCTAGAAGCTCATTACACAAAGGAAGCAAGAGAAAAGAGAGAATAAAAGGGGAAAATGATGGATGATTCTAGCAATCAGCCATGGGTCTATTTATACTACAAATGGCACTAAATGGGAGTAAATGGCTGGCCAAAACAACCACCTTTAATGCCATAAAGGTGGTGCAATCAGCCGGAATAAAGTCTTTGTCGCCGAACCGCAGGGGCGGTTTAGGCGAAAACGCTTGAAGTTCTTCGTGGCCGCAGGGGCAGCCTGGCAATTCCGCAGGGGCGGATCTTTAATGTTCTTCAAACGCCTGACTCTTCATCTTTCTGTCGCTTCTGATGTCGAGCCGCAAGGGTGGCCCAGTGTCAACGCAGGGGCAAAGACACTGACTCTTCGGCTTCACAGCTCCGCTGGGTGAGACGCAGGCAGAGGCGCAGGGGCGCCGGCTTCGCTTCTTCAGGGCAAGTCACCACGAGGGTGCCAAGGGGAGGTGCAGGGGCGGTGACAGTCTTCGTTCCGGGCACTGGCGAAGGTGCAGGCTGCGCTCCGGAGTGCAGTATCACCCGCAGGGGCGATGACACTGCTCCGCGGGGGCGGTGAGGCACCAGAAGCTTTGCTTCGTGAATGGTCTTCAACTTCCAAGTGCTTGTAACTCATCTTTTATCTTCTTTTAGTCTTCTTCTTCTGGACCAAGGAGTTAGTAGCATAAAACGACTCTAATGTGATAAAAAAAAAAGACTCTAAAAACTAACCTAAATGATAGTGATTCCATCACCTATCAAAATGCCCCATACTTAGGCCTTTTACTCGTCTCGAGTAAAACAGATGACAGCAGTTTAGACTGAAAGGCCTCAGGAAGCATGGGTAAGAGGCATAGACAATGGAAACAAAAGAAAAGCTAAGAAAGAAAGAAGGAAAAAGAGAGAAAATGTGAGAAAAAAGGTGAGAAAGCTACCATCCTTATCGCTCCAAGAGTGACCTACCCGGACACACTCCTTATGACTCCCCTTCTTATGCCGCCAAACATCGGAAGGGAAACCTACAGTCGGTGTCGCTCATTTTTCCAAGGTGCCCTTTCGGGTTTTCACCTTGCCACTCTTCTTCTTTTCTTGATGATCTCAGTTAAACCTCACATCCCTCAAGTCCATTTTTTCACCAACCTAAGGTTGGTCGGACTACCTTTTTTTGCCTAAACCGCCCTTTCGGGTTTTCGGTTTATCCAAGGGTTTTCATGCCTTTTTTTCATTTTCTTTGGCTTTTTCTTCTCTTCTTTTTTTTGTATGAATTTAAACTGAATTACAACTCATAAAAACTCAAAGCAAACACACTCAAAATAACTCAAATAAACTATACATGCAATGATATTCCCTCCCCTCATACTTGAAGCACACTTTGCCCTCAAAGTGGAAAATGAAACAAAGATAAATGTGAGAAGGGAGAAAGGATGATACCACTAGTGGGATGGTCCGGCTAGACCATCCGGACCCTTCTCCGGTGGGTAAGGGAAGTGGCGGAAGAAGTGCTCCTGCCGGCGATAGACGTCGTCAATGCGGGCTTGCTGAGCATCCAACCGACGGCCAAATGAGGTCTCAAAGTTGGCTTGCCAAGCCAACTGCTGAGCCTCTAGCTGCTGCTGCAGAGCCGCCTGCCAAGAATCCTGCCGGCGGTCAAAATGGGTGGTCATGCAAGAGGCAAAGCTGGTATGCCAAGCCTGTTGCTGCTCCAGCATGGTCCGCTGGTACTCGGTCTGTCAAGCCTGGTGTTTGGTGGTCAAGGCTGCCATCTGAGTCTGGAGGCTCCTGAACTCGGGACCATCATCTAGTGTTGTAGTGGGCATCTCCTCGTCATCCGGTATAGGCATGTGACCCTCAAAATAAGCCCGGCTGGAGCTCGTAGCATGTCTCTCAACTATGGTCACCTGAGGCCGCCTCGGTACAAACGGATCTGCCAGGATGTACAACTTGGATAGCTCATCACCAAATGGAAGCGGCCGGGGAAGGTATGTGATACGACTCCCATCTGCAAATGAAAGCCAAAAAAGGTTGTCCCCGTCCCTCTTGAGGAGCTTGCACCTCCTAAGCATCCCCTCCGTATAGAGTGGCGCCTCCAACCCATCCTCAAGGCTGGAAAGATCCATCACCTGTGCGGCGATCAAGGAGATCACCCCACCGCAAACGATGTCCCTTGGCTCGTTCTTCCTAATCCGCTTTAAAGCGGTAAGGAAGAGGTACGGCCAATCCGGCACCTTCTCGCTCATTGGAAGGCAGGCATACAGTAGTGGAAGGTCCTTAAGGGCGACCTTGTTCTCCTCTATGTGTCCACAGAAGACACTCGTGAGGATCTTGGAGAGGAGCCTCAACCAGGGGTGAGTGAGTTTGTTGGAATACTCACCCCCGGTGTGAAACTCGGATCCGGTAGCTGCTTGCCAAAACTCACAAAGGTTCGGGGTCGGGACGGTCTGCCACCAGTTCTCGGAGGGGTTGAGAGTCACCCCGAAAGCCTCCTGCAACTGGAGGTATTCAAGCGTGTATTTCTGCTTGTTGAACTTGAAGCTAAGTCCAACACACACGTGATCCTCCTTCTCCATGGTGAAGGTGGCTATGAACTGGCGGCTGAGCTCGGGATATGTTGAAGCACTCTTCTTCAGAAAGTCTCTGAGCCCAGCGTTGGTGAGAAATGACTGCATGCTCTCCAACATATCAAGCTTTTCCAAAGTAGGGATGTGCAAAAACCAAGTTGCATACGCAACTCGATCTTGCACAATCCTATAGCAGGTCTTCTCGGCCTCCGACGTCTTATATTTCCTCTGTGGTTCTATTCTTACAAGTGATCAAGCCAAAGAATTAGCAACTTTCAAAAACAGAGAAAGAAGACGAACCCTCTGTCGAGTTTTCCGCAGGGGCGGCTGGTGGATGCGCAGGGGCGGATAGGCGCAGGGGCGGATCTTTCCAGGGGCGGGGGCGGGAGAACTCTTGGAGGCAATTCTTGATAGGTACGAAGGTGGTGGCGTTGGGGCATGTTCCGGTGGGTTTTGGTTGGTGGCGATGTCGCCGGAGGTGGCTCAGAGTGGAGGGAAGAGAGCGTGTGAGGGGGAAAGTGTTGTGAAGTTAGGTTTTGAGAGATTGAGGAAGGTGATGGTTGGGAGAGAGAGTGGGTGGCGCAGGGCCGTCGGAAGCTGGGGTGATGGCGTCGATGAGGTGGCACAAGGGCGTGAGGCGGGTGGTTTGCGGGGCTTCAGTCGAGGGCGCAGGGGCGTTTGTGAGAGAGGGAAGCTGAGCGGTCGAGAGAGAGAGTGAGAGATGTGAGTGGTGGGTGAGGAGAGAGAGGGATTGGTGGGGTAGGTGTAAGGTATTTTGGATTTTCTATTTTTTTTTCTTTCTTGGGTAAACCCGCAGGGGCGGGGGCTTGTCACCACGGGGCGGTGACAAGGAAGAGGGAAGCGCAGGCTCAATGTCGGGGCAGCGCTGAGGATGCGTGTCGCTGCAGGGGCGTAGGGATGCCACCACGGGGGTGGTGGCAAGGTTGTTGCAGACGCAGGCCCAGCGCCGGGGGCGCCGCTGGCCAAGGGATGTCACTGCGAGGGCGGTGACACCGAGCCGCGGGGGCGATTTTCTTGACAGTGGCTCCTCTTCTTATTCCTTCGGGTTACCTCCCGAGCAGCGCTTTTGTTTTACGTTGTTGGCTCGACGTAAGGACCCTATTTCTCTACTTGGGCCTCCTCCAGTACCATCTCATCGATTGGATCATTCTTCACTCCTTCAAGGTAAGGCTTGAGCCTTTGTCTGTTGACCTTGAACACCTTGTGCATTTGTGGATCGTAGAGGTCCACAACGCAATGAGGGTATACTTCGGCTATCACGAACGGGCGTGTCCACCTTGAGCGCAGCTTACCTGCAAAAAGCTTCAAGCGAGATTGGAAAGAAGTACCCTGTTACCTACCTTGAAGTCCTTCCGGAGGATGTTTCGGTCATGCCATGCTTTGATTTTTTCCTTGTATGAAGTAGCATGGTCATGCGCATCTAGTTTATACTCCTCTAGCTCTTGCAATTGGAGTTTCCGGAATTCTCCTACTTCCTCCATATTCATATTGCACTTCTTTACCGCCCACCAAGCCTTGTGTTCAAGCTCCACCGGAAGGTGGAAAGCTTTTCCGAACACAAGCGTGAATGGAGACATCCCTATAGGATTCTTGTAGGTTGTCCAGTATGCCCATAGAGCGTCGTTTAGCCTTGCACACCAATCCTTCCTTCCGGGAGAAACCGTCTTTTCAAGGATGGTTTTGATTTCCCGGTTGGACACCTCAGCTTGACCATTTGTTTGTGGATGATAAGCTGTTGACACTCGTTGGTGGACGTGGTACTTCTTAAGGAGAGCGGGGATCGTCTTGTTGCAGAAATGAGTGCCTCCTGTCACTTATAAAGGCTTTCGGGATTCCAAATCTTGCAAAAGTATTATCCTTATGGAAAGCTGCAACCACTTTAGAATCATCAGTTTTGGTGGCCTTTGCTTCCACCCACTTGGAAACATAGTCCACCGCAAGTAATATATATGTATGCCCAAAGGAAGTAGGAAAAGGCCCCATGAAATCAATCCCCAAACATCAAATATTTCGCAAAATATGAGAGAGGATTGAGGCATTTCATGTCTCCTAGAAATGTTTCCTACCCTTTGGCATCTATCACACACTTTACAAAATGCAAAAGCGTCTCTAAAAATGTGTGGCCAAAAGAAACCGGCATCCAAAACATTTCTTGCAGTTTTGTTGGCCCAAAAGTTCCCCCCACATGCTTCGGAATCACAAAATGATAGGAAAGATTGTACCTCATTGTCTGGGATGCAACGGCGGATTACTTGGTCACTACAATGCTTCCAAAGGTAGGGGTCGTCCCGAACGTAGTGTCGAGCTTCGGCCTTCACCTTCTCTCGTTGTGCCTTGGTGAAGTCTGGAGGGTACTCATTTCTGACATTGAAGTTCACAATGTCAGCAAACCAGAGCTTAAAGGATTGGAGTTTAAGACAAACCTCTGTCGACATTTCCACAGGGGCGCCTAGCTCGAGCCGCAGGGGCGGGACTCTTGAGGCGCAGGGGCGGTTACACAACAGAGGGTTGTGTAGAAGGTGTCGTTTGGAAAACTTCCAGCTATTTCCTTTCCCTTGGCTGGATCTTCATCTTCCTTCACTAGCCTGCTCAAATGATCAGCCACCAAGTTCTCAGCCCCTTTCTTGTGCCGTATCTCTAGGTGGAACTCGCTTAGAAGGACCACCCACCGGATCAACCGTGGCTTGGCCTCCTTCTTCGCCATGAAGTACCTAACAGCTGCATGGTCAGTAAAAATAATTACCTTTACTACAATAAGGTAATGTCTGAATTTTTCAAGGGCAAATACCACCGCTATCATCTCCTTCTCGGTGGTGGAATAATTCCTTTGTGCCCCATTAAGTGTCATAGACGCATAATGGATAACGTGTGAGGCACTTTCATCCTTCTGTCCTAAGACAACTCCTACAGCGTAGTCGCTAGCTTTACACATAATTTCAAAAGGTTTCTCCCAATCCGGAGACCGGATGATTGGTGCACTAGTGAGACATGCCTTCAAAGTGTCGAAAGATTTCTTGCAACTTTCATCCACTATGAAGGTGCGTCTTTCTTGAGCAATTCACATAAGGGTGCCGAGATCTTTGAGAATTCTTTGATGAACCGTCGGTAAAAACCTGCATGACCAAGAAAAGATCAGATTTCCCAAATGTTAGTAGGATAAGGTAAACTTTGAATTACATCAACCTTTGCCTTATCTACCTCTATTCCTTTTGAGGATATCACATGTCCTAGCACTATTCCTTGTTCTGCCATGAAATGACATTTTTCCGAATTAAGAACTAGATTGGTTTCAACACATTTTTCAAGAACGAGTTTTAAATGTCCTAGACATGCATCAAAACTATCTCCATGGATGGTAAAGTCATCCATGAAGACTTCAACAAAATTTTCTATGTATTCAGAGAAAATACTTATCATGCACTGTTAGAAGGTGACGGGGGCGTTGCAAAGTCCAAATGGCATTCTGCGGTACGCAAAAGTGCCAAATGGACAAGTGAACGTCGTCTTTTCTTGATCATCCGGGCAATGGCTATTTGAAAATAGCCTGAATATCCGTCCAGAAAGAAATAGTATGGATGACCTGCAAGACTTTCCAACATTTGGTCAATAAAAGGTAATGGGAAATGGTCTTTACGTGTCACCTTGTTGAGTTTGCGGTAGTCAATGCAAACTCTCCACCCGGTTTGTGTTTTACTCGGAACCATCTCTCCATGTTGATTTTCCACCATTGTGATACCCCCTTTCTTTGGAACCACTTGGGTTGGACTAACCCAAGTGCTATCCGAAATGGGGAAGATCATATCCGCTTGGAGGAGCTTCAACACCTCCTTCTTTACCACGTCCATCATCGGCGGATTCAACCTTCGTTGAGGTTGCCTAGATGGCTTTGCTTCATCCTCGAGTAGGATTTTATGCATGCAAGTGGATGGACTTATCACTTTGATGTCCGCAATGGTCCATCCAAGGGCCATCTTGTGTTCTTTCAATACTTTCACCAACTTGTCCTTTTGACCGGTAGTTAACTTGTTAGAGATGATCACCGGTAGGGTATTGTCGTCTCCAAGGAAGGCATACTTGAGATGGGGTGGAAGGTCCTTCAACTCTATCTCCGGTGCCTGCATTATAGATGGAACAAGCTTCTCGCTTGGGGTTAGTAAAGTGGGCCCAATGGCCAAAGTAGAGATAGGTAACCTTTTATGCCCGTCCAATTGGGCTAGGACATCTTTCATGCTAGTTGTCAATGCATATTCTGAATTATGATCATCAATGTCATGCTCAATTATATTTTTCAATTCGTCCATGTCAGAAATATCAAAAACATCTTGCACAAAAGGTTCAACAATGTCAATAGCACATAAAGAATGATCATCACTAGGAAATTTCATTGCATCATAGATGTCAAATTCCACTACTTCACCATCAAACTCCATGGTTAGTTTGCCACTAACATAATCGATTTTAGTCCTAGCAGTTTTTAGGAAGGGTCTCCCCAACAATATCGGTGGAGCATGTGAGTCATTTTCCATGTCCATTACAAAAAAATCAGCAGGAAAAATTAGATTGTCTACCATTACTAATTAATACAACTTCAATTATCCCTTTCGGATACACATTAGATCTATCAGCAAGTTGTACTATAATCCTAGTTTCCGTTAATGGTCTTAGGCCAAGTGATTTATAGATAGAATATGGCAAGACATTTATAGAAGCACCAAGGTCAAGCATAGCTTTGCCAAAACGGGTTTCCCCTATAACACAAGGAATACTTACCATGCCCGGATCGCTATATTTCTTGGGCATTCTACGTTGGAAAACGGCAGAGACATGCTCGCTTACTTGCACCTTTTGTTTCCCCTTCAGCTTTTGATTCCTCTTGATGGTGCAGAGTTCCTTCAAGAAACGAGCATATTTAGGAATACTCTTCACTAACTTAAGGAGAGGGATGTTTACCTCGCATTTTGAGATAGTCTCAAAGAGATCCTTGTCCTTAATTATTCTTCTCTCCTTTAGTGCCTCGGGGAAAGGAGCTGGTGGTTTCTCAGAGTACAGTGGTGGAAACTCAAGTCGGATGTAAGAATCCTTCTTAGCAGAACTCTCAGTCGAGCTTTCCGCAGGGGCGCAAGCTTGCAGACGCAGGGGCGGCTCAGAGGCTGTCACCGCAGGGCCGGTGACATCCAGTCTGCTCAGGGGTGATGTTCACTCCAAACGGTGTGTGCAAGCTTTAAATTTATATCCCAAGAAATATGCTTAAAACAAGGATGCGAACCCGCAGTGTACGGATCAATTATGGTAAAAAGCAAGAATTCCAGGGGTCGATCTCAGGGACTTAGGTGAAACTAAGCAAGAAGAGGTTGTCAATGCAACTAATAACCACGAAAGCGATTAAAGCAATCAAAGATGATAATAAGGTCAAATAAGGGGAAAATGCAAATTCTAGGGATTAAAGCATCTAGTTGTGGTTCCGACTCAAGATCTCAAAAGATAATACGGACAAAGCTGAGATTTTGCAAAGGGAAGGTGTTTCTAAGATGGGAATAGATTACCGGGTAAGTCTCACTACTCACTATCCCAATCCAAAGCTCCTATTACCGGGTAAGTTTCAAGGTACTAAGGAAAGAAACTATAATCTCAAACCAACACACCACCTAAGGGAATAGAATCAACCTTTACCGGGTAAGTCTCAGGCTAACTCACAAAGATGGGATGAAGGCACACTCAAACTCCAATAAAGGATAAACCTTTATTACCTACACTTATGATCATGGGTAAACAAACTAAGGAATCACCGGGTAACTCTCATCCTAGGCTTGCATTGAACCAGGAAAGGTGTAATAAGAATAGGATTTGGCAAACTATAACACTTAACTCTCAATTTCGGATCAGAAAAGGTCGCCTCGTTCAGTCAAGTTCCACCCCGGCCGAGATGTTCATCGACTGAGCAAGGTACTCTAGGGTTAAGGTTAAAGACTCGAGCTTTCAGGGTCCTACTGGGATTAAGATCATTCTATTATCGTCTTTTCCATAACTTTCTGCCAATCACCCTAGAATCGCACAAGAAATTTAGCCACTCGTCATCATGAAAACTATAATCGAATATATGTGAAGAGAATGAATATTTGAACACAAAAACCTTAAGAACAAGACTTCAATAACTGAATCAAATAATCACAAATCAACGTTCCTTAGATCACAAATCAACAAGACAATAAACCAAAAAGGGAATCTAAGAATGTCTTACAAACTTCCTCAAAAGCTATCTCAAATTATGAATCTTCCTTCCTTCAATCTTCAAAGCTTCCTTCAAACTTCCAGAAAATCTCTCTAATCCGCAGATTATTCAGTATATCGAAGATGGCTGAATTGTGGAAAATCCAACCCTTTATATAGGTGAATTTTCTTCCAAAGATAATGATATCTTAAAAAGATAATTTCCTATAAAATATATTATAACTCTAAAATAGATCTCCCAAATATATGATCTTCCTTCCAGAAATCCAGCCCAAAAATATAAGATATCTTCTTTCCAAAAATAAAAGATCTCAGCCAAAAGATATGATCTCGCTGGCGCCAGGGTGTTCGCCGCGGTTGGGACGCTCCTCAAGATCACCTCGGTCGAGGTGACACTATAGCTAACCGAGATAAATCTCAGCTGAATGTGAAATCTCTCAAATCTGGTCCAAAGTAAATCTTCTTCATTAGTTCCATGCTTCCTGAGTTCTTCTTTGAGCTCTAGAATGTAGCTCCTGTGACTCCTTTGCTCCTTAGCTCCATTTCAGTCCAAAATGTGCTATTTTACCTATGATTACAACGAAACTTGGTATAGACCTCGATTCCCGTAAAGGTAGATGAAACAACAATATATGTCATAAAGATAAAATGTCCAAACAAGTCCCCAAATATAGACTATAATACATGCTATCAAAATACCCCATACTTGTCCCTTGCTTGTCCCCAAGCAAGTTCCAAATCTTACGTACAAGATAGAATGGATTAAATGTCATAAAGATCAATGAAAAGTATTTCAAAACATTTTTTGTGGTATGCTCCACTCATAGATCACTTTAAGAGAATGCTTCATGACATTTAAAATCAAGATATGATCAAAACATTTTATAAATGTAAGAAAGTTGTTCATCTTTGCATAAAATCATAGAATGCATAATAAATCATAATTATCGAAATTAATCATGTATAATCCAGTTTAAACCACCAAGTCAATCAACAAGCTCGAGGTCTCAAGGGCTTTTTTAAAAGAGGTCAAGAAACGTGTGGGGGTGGGATGTATATAGGGAATGTGGTGCTAGAATCCGGGAAAAGGATCTTCACTTGCTTTGAACTTCAACATCTTCCACCAATAAGCTTTACTTATTTACTTTTTACTTTTTAAGATGCATGGACAGAGGTGCACAATAACCGAAACCTAGGAGATCAGCAATCATCAATTTCTCGAGATGCCTCAAACCCTTTGTAACACCCCGAATTCTCAGAACTCGGAACATTACTGGTTAGGACCTCACAATGGGTCCCGACCTCAGTTCGACAACAATTTTACATGGATCTTGCAACAAGATACAAATAAGAAAAACCGAAATTTATAAAAATGATTTTTAACAAGATGAATGCAACAAAGTCTAACAGCCTATAAAACTTAAACGACGGGAAAGACTAACTGTCTTAACAAGAGGAAAGAACAACAAAGAACAACCCAAACCCCCACTCTAAGGAGTACGGAGACCCGGCTGACCACTACTTCCGGATCACTCAACTGCTGTTCTAACCTGGGGTAAATCTAAAAACACAACAAGACAACCATTAGCTAGTTATCTAAACATTAGGAGAATAATAATAGCACACACACACATAAAAATATAAACACTCATCATGCTTTCAAACAATCCATTTATTATCTTCATTTAAGTCATTCACTCTAATGATACTTATTTTGTGACACGAGGGATTCCCAAATCTCGCCTCCGCCCCCGTGTACCCATCAGGAGTGGATCCGATGCATCTCACCGTGTACCTGTATGGTCTGGGTATAGAGAACCTCCCAGTCTCCTGGCAGAGCTGGGCAGTGATGTCACGGCCCATTATACATACACTTGGGCCTTAACACATAAAAATAACGGTCGTCCTAACAAGTTGTTATCATTATTATCACACACATTGCACACACACCACCATTATCATTCAACTATTATCCAGAAACTGGCTAAGTAAGTCGCAAGACACAAACACCTGGCTATGTGAATGGTGCCGAGTTACTCATCATCATGATTGACTTCCCCAAACCTATTTTGTTTCTTTCTAAAACTTCCAGCCGACGTCTCAACTTCAGTTTCACTTGCTTTTCACTTGCTTGCTTCCAAATTCCCGGATAGATAAAGGAAGGCAAATATATATATGAGGGGCTAAAGCATGATCAAGAAGAAGAAGAGAAGAGAACGAATTGCCTTAATCATCCCAGGAAGAAAGTGAGAGAACTCATCATGTGGTGTGAACCTTTAAATTCAACATAATTTGGATAAAAATAAAGCATTAAACATTCAAAAATTTCAAACAAAGTATTTTACAAGTTAAATATATCATAAAACCTTTCAAGCATATAAAGATTTCAAAACCAATCTGCAAACAAAATCATCACTGAGGTCATATCCAGAAAAGAAGCACAAAAATCGTTTCGAAAAATCTCTCAGTTAAACCACCTCGGTCGAGGTTTTCTAAGTCATCCGAGGTACTTGACCTCGTTTGGCAAGGATCATCCCGGTCGAGGTCATAAATTTTTTTTTTTAAACCAGTTTTTGACGTTTTTCTCAAACAAATAACCTGTATGCATGCATGTAATCTCAGATAGGCACATAAAGCATAAAGAAAATCATAAATATCCGAACCGAGTCATACAAGCATACATAATGTCGAATAATACACATATATACCCCATACTTAGGACACATTTTCCCAATGGGTCAAAATAAGTCTAAAAACAAGAGAACTCACCGAACATGTTGAGCTGCGAAAATAAATAATAAAGAAAATACATGCAAGCTCTAGTCCTGATCCGCTGGTGGTGGTGGTGGATACGGGATGAAGGGATACTGAGATGGATCAAACGGATAACCCATAGTGTGCTGGAACTGGATCTCCATCATCCTCCGCTGATAGTGCTGGCTCTCCCTAAGCTCCATCATCTCCAATGACAAGGCGGCGTAAGAGTCGATCATCTGGTCCGTTAGCTCATCAATCCGTCGGTGAGCTACGGGATCTCTCTGTCTGCGGACTCTACGCCTAGCAGGTCGTGATGGTGCTGCAACTGCCTCCTCCTTTGTAGCCTCGTCGTCTAAATCGACAACTGGCACACTAGGGCCGGCAGTATCTGTACCTGTCTCCATGGCAGCTCCGTCATCATCATACTCCTCCTCCACCTGAGCTTGTGTAACATCTCTAGCATCCTTTATATAGGGCAGCCAAGCGGAAGACCAATACGGTGGATCGAAAACTATAAACTGATCTGACCATGGAATACCCTGAGAGGCAGTTTGCTCCGAAGGCATAGCTACGTACGGTGTGGTAAGGCCACGAGGAACTAGTATCCTCCTCGTGATCATCTCCTGAAGTCCAAGCGGCTTTCCAGCCGCCACTAGTGTACATGCAGTCAAGTCTAGACCCGTAATTGTAGCGATATGAGTCAATAGTCCTCCACAACAAATATCTCCCTTCGCCTTGCCCTTGATCCGGTGCAGATCCTCAGCTAGAATGCCTCCAAAGTCAGGCACTCCTCCAGTCACCATGCTGAAGAGACTCAGCAGCTCTCCCTGCCTGATCTTCTGGGGCATCTCAGTACGTGCCAGAAGAGTGTCACTAAAAATGCGGTGGGCTAGACGGAAAGCCAAATGGAAGATGATGCGCTCCCTGGAGTCTCCAGGTCTCCATTTGTCTGCATGCTCCACCACATGGGCAATTTGCCCCAAGAATTGTCGAGCCACGGCTCGAGAAGGAAAGTCGGGAACTGTAGGAGTCGGGAAGCCAAAAATATCTCTGAATTGATCCATAGGAACCATATAATTCTGGTTCATCAACCGGTACTTGATGATGTTCCTCTTAGGCATGTGAGTGACAGAACTCACAAACTCTAGGGTCGGCTCAAGGTAAGTTGAAGCTCTGATCTCCATAAAACGCTCCAGCCCCACCATGGAAATCATCTTCTTCAAGTCCTCCACCACGTGGAGGCACTCGAAGGCTGGAACATCTAAGAAGCGCGGGGCAATGACAAGGCGCGCGCATATATGGTCAAAATCTACCTAGTGACGCTCATGGATCACCGGGATAGAAGGTCTAGAGGAAGGGGAAGGAGAAGAACCACTGGGGGCATCCCTCACAATCAGCTGAAGATCAGAACGAGAACTCATAGTTTCTGCTGACAAGGTCACCTCGGTTGGTCTGACAACCTGAAGAACACCTCGGCCGAGACACAGCTCGACTGGACCGAGGCGAAGTGCTGTTCGATTTCCTCTCTCTGATTTTCAGTTCTTTTCCCCTAAAATCACTACCAATTGCTTCCTATGGGGTACTTATACTCTTTTCAGCACAAATCTATATATGGAAACCAAAGCCAATAATCTCTAAAATCAATAAAGAGAAGGAAAGTTAGGGTTTCTGATAATTTACCCCAAATTATGCAGATTCGAGGCGTTTTTCTTGCAGTTTCTCGCTTGCAATCTGATCCTCTTGCTTTTCCTTGCGAGATCGGAGCAAAAATCGTGGAAAGCGATCGAAAAACAAAGAAACGAGGTTGGGAGTGTGCCGCGGTCGAGAAGGAAAATAGGAGGGAAGAGAGAGAAATCCTTTCGCCTTTTATACCCCTCGTTGATTCTGCTGTCACCTCGGCCGAGGTGGTCCCGACCGGACCGAGGTGGTTGGCTGGGTTGTCAGACCTAGTCGCCTCGGTTGCTCAAGAATCATCTCGGTCGAGGTGCTGTGACAGCAACCGAGATGTGTCTCAGTCAAACTCCGTCTTCTCGATTTCTCAAACTTCTGTCCTTCCAGTGTTGCTCCTGAGTTGTAATCCTTCCTTAGAGAGTACCTGGTTTCTATCTAGGACGCGAAAAACAAAACAAAGCAAAGTAAAAGCAAACTATCTAAAACTAAACTAGAAAAAGGGAAAAGAAAGCAATACCTTGGGTTGCCTCCCAAGAAGCACTTGATTTAAGGTCGCTAGTTGGACCGTACGGCATCCCTAAACAAGGTATAGTGGTGCAATCTCCTCAACCTGGACTTCCGGTTGGTACTTCTTAAGCCTATGACCATTGACTTTGAAGCTTCCTCTTGTTTCTCCCCAAATCTCAACTGCACCATAAGGGAAAACATGTTTCACAATGTAAGGTCCTGCCCATCTAGATTTCAACTTACCTAGAAAGAGGTGAAGGCAGGAGTTGAAGAGTAGAACTAAATCTCCTTCTTTGAATTCCTTAGGAATGATATGCTTTTCATGTCATTTCTTCGTTCTTTCCTTGTATATCTTGGCATTCTCATAAGCGTTTAAGCGCAACTCTTCCAGCTCGTTAATGTCCAATAGCCTCTTCTCTCCGGCTTCCTTGATACCAAAATTCAACCACTTGATTGCCCAATATGCCTTGTGTTCGATCTCAACGGGTAGATGGCAAGACTTCCCATATACCAAATTTTAAGGGATGGTACCAATGGGAGTCTTGAATGCGGTCCTGTAAGCCCAAAGAGCGTCGTCCAACTTCATGGACCAGTCCTTCCTCATCCTAGAGACGGTCTTCTCCAAAATTGCCTTGATTTCTCTATTCAAGATCTCGACCTGTCCACTAGTTTGAGGGTGATAAGGGGTTGCTACCTTGTGCGTTACCCCATACTTCGATAGAAGTGCCTTAAACTTCCGGTTGATGAAATGTGTCCCTCCATCGATAATGATGATACGTGGTGTCCCAAAACGTGGGAAGATAGTCCGATTGAAGAACTTCACAACCACCATAACGTCATTAGTGGGGGAGGCAATAGCTTCTACCCATCTAGAGACGTAATCGACAGCTATGAGAATGTAGAGGTTCCCTCCGAATGATGGGAAAGGTCCCATGAAATCAACCCCCCATACATCAAAAATCTCAACCTCCTGGATATTATTGAGCGGCATCTCGTTCCTTCTAGACAAGTTTCCTGTTCTTTGGCATGCATCACAAGAAACAACAAACGTTTGCACATCCTTAAATAATGTAGGCCAAAAGAAACCAAAACGCAATACCTTAGCGCACGTTTTGTGAGCGCTAGCATGTCCTCCACAAGGAAGCGAGTGGCAATGTCGTATAACACTAGTAACTTCATCTTCCGGAATGCATCGTCGAAGCATCCCATCCGGACCTCTCTTAAACAATAGAGGTTCATCCCAGTAGTAGTGGCTTACATCCTCGGAAAATTTCTTTCTTTGAGCGTACGTCAATCCGGGCGGTATTTCCTGGCAAACAAGATAATTGACAATGTCAGCATACCAAGGTTCTTTATTATCAGAAGTTTGTGGAGCCAGTGCTCCACCAACTGTGAATGAGACTCAGAAAAGGGTTTAGGAAGTTTGTTGTCCTCAGTTGACAACATCTCGCTTGCCACCTCTGTCGGTGTCCAAGGTGGGTGACCGAGATGTTCTTCAGATAAGAACACCTCGCTTGGTCCAGAAAGTGCCTCGGTCGAGGTACTGGAACTGGAACCGAAGTTTGAATTTCTCCTCTCCTGAATCAGTTTCTCAATTTTAGCTCCTGGATCTTCTTCCAGTGCCTTTAAGCTCCGTATATCTGCATCACAAGAAGCATCTATACCTTCCTCCATTAAGCTAAAACTAATAACTTTTTCAAGAGGGTCATTAATAAGGATAGAGCTCACCAATTCCCTTGATTCTTCTTCATCATAGATGTTGAAGATATCATCCTCCAGGGGCTCTCCTTTCATTGCAGCAAGCAATGCAAACTCCACTTGATCACCGCCAATGTTGAATTTCAACTTGGCGTTCTTACAATCCACATTGTAACCCGAAGTTGCAAGAAATGGTCTCCCGAGAATCATAGGAACGGGATAATCTACGGGTATATCAAGTACAACAAAGTCTATAGGTAAATAGAAGTTACCTAACTTAACCGGAACGTCTTCCAAAATGCCCACGGGATGGGTGATGGAGCGATCCGCCATGTATAGCCTTATCTTCACCTGCTTTGGCTCTCCAAGTCCGATCTTCACACATAGCTCCAGCGGGATGATGCTCACGTTGGCTCCTAGATCACACAACACCTCACAAGTTACATCCCCAACTTGAATGGGACTGCAAAATGAGCCGGGATCTCTCAACTTGGGTGGCATCTTCTCCTTCATGATTTGAATGAGCTCCAAGGATTTAGATGTCATCCTTACTTCTCCAAAGTCTTCCAGTTTCCTCTTCCTTGATAGAATTTCTTTTAAGAACTTCCCATAGGCGGGCATCCCTAGACTAGCATCAAGGAAAGGGATGTTAATATGTAGTTTATTCATCAAGTCGAGGAACTTACCAAAATATTTGTCTAAATGTGCTCTGGCCCTTGACTGAGGGAATGAAAGTGGTGGTTTATAAGCAGGAGGTGGGACATAAACTTCAGATTTGTCCTTCGCTTTCTGGGACTCCACCTCGGGTGGCACCTCGACCGAAGTGTTCCTCGTCTCCATCTGGACCGAGGTGTCCTTCGTCTGCACTGGCACCGACCGAGGTACTGGATCTGCAGTTTTCAGTCCACTTCTCGTCGTTATTGCCATGATTTGTATCATCCATAAGACTTCATACTTACTCCTCGTCACATCAATCATGATCCTACTGGCAGGACAACATGACCTTGAACTCTTGAAGGTTACTTCTGGCATCTCAATTCACATTTAGGGAGCATAGTACATTGGCTTCTATCCCTCGGATTCTGCAAAACCATCCTCAAATAACCGGTACGTTCCTCTCCGTTGTGAGAGTACACCAAACGTCATCAATAAGGTCTACTCCAACTGATCAAGGAAGTAGATGAAGACACTGTTCATCAACTCCTATAACGACTACTAGGACGTTCCTCAACTCAGATGACAGCACTACAACTCGTAGTGTCCATAACGGGTACGGAATGTTATCCTATGCCCACGCTACTCTCTCATCCTTAGCTGATGATATCCTTAGCATACGGAAATCTTAAAAACACAATTACTTCTCTTAGTTAATCCAACAAGTCGTCCATACGTAGAAATAAACGTGCTAGGGCGAACGGAGCCCGTCTCAAACCATTCTTCAAATTACTTCTTCAATTTTTAACAACTCAACAAGCCATATACCTCATAGGCCTTCTCCTAACCAGTCTCGTACCATATTTCAACACAACATCAAAGTCCTCACTCCACTGAGGCAATAGATTAGACGGTTCAGTAACACGTCTATAAGATCATAAACCACTGGAATACTCTTCAGCGTGGAACTATCTCTTTCCTTCACGACATAACATTAGAAATCATCACCTCCTTATTAACCTTGCTGCAAATACGGTATTGTCGGCAACTTACCTCTTCAAGGTTCATAACCTTGAAAAACCTCTACCTAGTCGATCTCAGTAGAGACTATAATAGTCCTCCTACTGCTATCTAAACCAACATGATATCTATTCGTCCACCACATACATAAAGACCTTCTCATGCACCTAAGGCATGACAAAGAAGTCTTCAAGCCATACACAAGTCCCTGGACAAAGGGAACATCCATATATCTCGCGGGTACCTAAGACCCGTAACTCGTAATCCTATAAAGGAAGATCTATCTTCTACTGTATCCACAGTTAACTATTAACACATGACAAAACTCCACTAGGTAAACCATTAACAAGAATGGTACCTGTAACAGCTAACGCCCGAAGCTCTACTGCATATCATTACTCAATCTTAGACTTATGCTCCTCAGGTGTCACTGAGGTCATCGCCATAGCCTCCACTTCCACTCTTTCTACATCGGAAAGAGGAAGGTCTTGATGAGAAGAAACACTACCTTGCTGACAGAAAGGGGCCAGATGGCCTAGTTCACCACAGGTGAAGCAAGATATCGGTGCCATGGGGCACTCAGAGCGCACATGATCTGGATAACCACAGTTGAGACATATACGTTTCATCCTTGCCACTAGTACGGGTGGCTCCTCTGCACTGCCCAACGCAAAGGCTCTACCTTGAGCTCTTCCAGTATCCGTGGTACTCCTACCACGACCCTTACCTCTACTCAGCCTGGGAACGGATTCCTGAGTAGGCGAATGATCTGGGATTCTCTACTGCCCCCGCGTCTGCTGCTGAGGTGTCTTCTAACCACCTCCCGTCACACTAGTAGAAATAAAACCCTGTCGTGATGCCACTCCAGTTTGCTTACAGAAAACAGCTCTATGACCCTATCTACCATAGGTAAAGCAAGTCAGTGGCAATCTTGGACATTGTGGCCGTCCATGTCCAGGCTTCCCACAATTGTAACAAGTCCTCGTTTCACCAGAAGTCCATGTGAACGAGAAGTACTCAAACGTCCACAAGTCGGGCTCGGTTTGCAACCCGGATAATCAACCTCATCTTTCACTGATTCAACCCATTGTTTCTTCTCTAATCCATAAGCTTCAGTCGATCTCACAGATGTTGGTAAATCCGATGTAGATCTACCCGCTATCACCACCTCATATACTTGCTACATATACTCTTGAAACTCGAATCTACTCATGGAGACACGATCAGTCTTTTCAAACTCGTTCTCTGTCATAGGCAACATTGCAGCGGATACTGGTCCCTGACTTGACGCTATTGGAGGAAGAGGGGGTGTACCCCTATCTCGTCCCACTACAGATACTGCTCTAGTCTGAGCCATCTGTAGAATATTTGCTCCTAACTTATAAGGCTATATATATATATAATACTCATTATTACATGCATACACATCAGCACATAAAAGATATATATATATATATATATATATATATATATATATATATATATATATATATATATATATATATATATATATATATATCTACACTGTCGAGATCCTCAGATGGGTGACGACTTATGACATACTATCCCAAAATATTTGTACTCGCTTTATAAACCAAAATCCTTTAAAAAGTCAGACCCCATGTGGGTTCTGTTTATTTATCCACTCTACCTTTATTGCAGATAGCAAGTGTCATTATTGTCAACCTAAGGCTTTGATACCAACTCTGCAACACCCCAAATTCACGGGACTTGGAGTGTCACATTGGGCTAGGATCTCACAATGGATCCTGACCCTAGCCTGACAATAAGTTCATTGGATCTTACAACAAGGCACAGGTAGATTAAAACCAAATATATAAAAGTTGTATATGATACATCAAAAGAGTTTATAAACTCAGAGCCGAGTACAAAACATCAAACCACAACATCTCATACAAAAGATCCCATATCCCGCACATCCTAATACAGAAGTCCTCGGCTGGCCACACCATCTGTCTCACCCTGCAGTCTTCCTAACCTGCAGATCATCTACAACACGGTATGAAACCGTTAGCTACAGCAATGAAAAGCATGAAGGTAATAGCACAACCACACATCAACATCGCATACATGCAATGCCACACACATTCATTTATTATCTTTCATTACGTTATTCGATTACTAATTCAACTTCTTTTGTAACATGAGGAACCTAAAGAACCTCGTCCCTTTCCCCGTTAACACAGGGGTTTGCATTGGGGGTGATCGCCACTCGTCCCCCTGTGTCACTGGCTTCCAGGCACCTCCTCCTAACCAGCAGGCGGAGACCGGTGATTACCGCCCGTTATAATACACTTGGGCCAAATAAATGTAATAAATGGTCATCCTAGTCCGGTTTAGGTTATAAATGCACAATCATATGAACACACACAACCATCACAATCATACAATCCACAACTGCACGCTAAGTAAGTCCTATGGACTTACCTGATATACTCGTAACCTGTACCACGTCACAGCTTCCCCTTGGGGAAGTAATCAACGCCTGCAATAGCAACGCACACACAATCACATACTGCAAAGGTTAGGAGACTCGTCTCACTAACCACAACCAACCTATATCTCAAATCTAAACCTCAGATCCTCAACACATTCATAAATGTCTAAGGCATATCCTCAACATAACATCTCATCATACTCGTACACATACTAAACCTTAAAGCCATAACCGATATCCATAACATCATCATGATCCTCAACTCATTCTGACACCTAGCATGCATCTAATCAGTATTCCTCAATTTCAAATTTAACCCTAATTTAATTAATTAACCTTTAATTAATTAATTAAATTTCGCCGCAATAACATTTTGCCCGCAGGCCATTTCTAAACCCACCTGTCATCAGATTTCATCAAACAATAACCCATAAACACCAGAATAATATAATCATCATAATGGAATTTTTAATTATCCATTTTAAAAAGCCTAAGGTCAATTTAGGCCAAATCGCAGTACGGAAAACGAATAAATTCAGAACTTATTCGTTACTAACCCGATTGACGATCCGAAAGAAGATTCGGAATCACAACGACGCAGGCTATGCATGTACAACATCAAATTTACCGGAATCTGAGCGACGGAACCGTCCTGGTGACACATATGCTCGACCAAGTCTTCATCATCTCGGAAATGCAGAAACTCGGTACCGATATGAAGAGAATGAAGAGAGGAATCCAGAAACTCAAACGGAATTGAAATCGGATTAGAAACAGAGAGTAGATCTGAGTTTGAAGTTTGAGAGAAATCAAAGCTTTTACGAGAAAGGATTTTCCGCTATTTATAGTGAAGTCGATAAACGATTTTTCGCTATTTATAGTGAAGTCGATAATTATCCTTTAGCGAAGTCGATAATTATCCTTTAACCGATCCAATGGCTGGTTGAAACCACTTCTCCAAACTTCTCGAAATTGGAACAATAAATCTTGAATATTGTAGGGATAATTATTCCACAATTGCCTCGGAAAACGTGTATTCCTAAGCCGTCTTTCTTAGCCGTTAAGAAACGATATAGCGACTATTTTGGCCGTTTTGCCTTTCCATGTTATTTCATATTTAGTACATGTCCGATGTCCTGATCATTTCTCTCAAATGCATTTTTATTAATTGGAGCTCCCAAATGCTCCAGATAATACCGGAGGGTAAAAATAATTACCTGGGGGAAAAAGTGAAAATTTCACAATAAGCCCAAAATTACGTCAGGAACATAACGGTGGGACTTATACTCAACACTTACGCAATCTTCGCGAGTTATATGTCAATTACTATCACTGATTAAGTTAATCAACAAAAATTAGAATTCGGAAATCCTAGCTATTACAGTCCTTAATCATCATCATCAACAAACCAACCTCAAACTCTCTTCAAAACTCTCACAAGATCAAGGAAAACAAGATGAAGATCCATGGAAGGAGAAAGGAAGAAGAAGAAAAGCGTAGGGGAGAAGATGCAACTGGCGAGAGAATGAGGAAACCCTCATCTGGAAGAAGAAGATATATAAAGGAAGAGGGGTCAAAAGCAAGGCACGAGTCAACGAAGACGACTGCAACACAACCTAATCCGCAGGGGCGGATCAGGTGGCCGCAGGGGCGGCACAGAGAACCGCTGGGGCGGATATCCTTGGCCGCAAGGGCGGCATAGAGAACCGCAGGGGCGGCTATCCTTGGCCGCAGGGGCGGTTCAGGCCAAAACCTGCACAACACAGCATTCTCTCAGCACCTTAAGACTAAGGCTCTTACATGGACTTAGAGATTAACTATCTTCTTGCAAGATTCAAAAGTGAGAATGAGCTCTTAATGGTCCTCACGGGTGGTCCGTGGACAGTATTTGGTAGGTGCCTTATCATGATACGTTGGTCTCCAAACTTTGTCATTTCGAGCCCCATTACTTCAGAACCTACGTGGATGAGGATAACCGGAGTTCCTGTTTAGTGGTATCATGAAGCACTAATCTGAAAATTTTCAGAAGGAGTTGGCCTTCCTATAACGATTGATCCTAAAACCCTACACTTTACATAGGGAGATTCATCCGTGTTTAAGTAGAAATTGATCTTAGTAGATCCCTCAATAAAGCTATATTCATCAATGGTCGGAAATGCCCCATTGAATACGAAGGGCTAGACATAAGTTGTTTCAAGTGGTGGAGATTTGGACATTATGCCTCCCAGTGCGAGTTCTACATGGTCCGGAGAATCATGGTAGCGAAACTGTTGAGAAAACCAATGAGAAGGATTCTGATGGAAATAGGAACGATCTCCAACAAAAGAATACTCCTCCGGCTACAACGCCGGCGGAGGCGGATGCTGATGCCGGATTTGGTCCATGGATGCAGGTGGCGAGAAGGACCAAAGCTCAGAAAGCAAGGTATCATTAGAATGCGAATCAAGGTTATTTTGTTGTTCAATCAAGGAATGTGAATAAGGCCATACAAGGTAAAAATATACATGGCAAAGGGAAGAATCGTTTGGCTGGATATAAATCAAATCATTCAACTAATCCAGCACATGTTCCGTCCCGTAAATCTGTGGAGAATCGGGCCTCAGGTTTTGGAATTCTCTCAAGTGGGCCCAAGAAATTTGAAGGCCCAATGATTAATAAATCAGCAATCATTAATCAGATTGTTGAGGAATCTCGGGATTCAGGATCTAGTAACCCTTCAAATGGGCTTCACTTAAACGGACCTAATAAGGGTGACGGCCCAAGCAGTTGCAGTACAGTAAGCAGCAGTTTGAAGTAGCAGAAGCCAACATCCACACTTGTAGGAGGAGAGTACGTAGAAACCATGCAACCACATAAGGTAAATACTAACCCTCCCATTTTTGGTACTACTGTAGATAACAAAGAAGAAACTAGTGAAAAGGGGAGCAACAAAATGAAAAAACGAAGCAAGAAGAGCGGCTTGGAGAGCGAAGATGATGGAGGAACCTGGTGCTGTTACAGCCCCTCTCAAAATACAACGACATGATGATCCTCCACAAGCCAAGAGTCTTCAACGAGGGTCTGAGCTCGAGTTTATCAACAGTGGGGTTGGCACCGAGCAGAGTATGGAATGGTCAGTCAAGAGAGGTTGGTGAGCCATCAATCCCGGGTACCTCTCCTACCCCATACCCGACTGTACTTTTAACAAGTATACTTATAAATAGTGAAGAGCATTCAGCTATGTCAGATGAAGTTATGGAAGAAAACCATGGAAAGGTGGTTGGTGTGGAAGCTACCAAGTTGGTCAGTAGTTTCTCCCGTTCTTTGTTTTCTCCCCTTAACTCGGTTATTATGAATTGTCTTTTTAGGAATGTTTTCTGAGCTTGCAAGAGCGGGTTCCGTAGAGCCATTAAGTATCTGTGTAATCATCACAATGTTGATATCCTTGCTATCTTTGAGCCCCAAACCTCTGGAGCTAGGGCTCAGGCTATCTGTGATCGTTTAAGCTTTTCTAGTTGCTTTCGTGTTGAAGCCGTGGGCTTTGAAGGAGGCATTTGGATCTTGTCACTACTACAAAAACCACATTTAATCGCAGGCGGTTTTATGATTTTATCCCGGATATGTAGTGATATAGCTCCGGGCTTCAGAGTGGTGTGATATTAGGTCAAATATCCCGGACCTATAAAACACGCCCGGGAGATTAGGCTGTGTCAGGAGTTAAGATTTTACTAGTCAAATATCCCGGATATACAATACGTCTGGGATATTAGAGGTTTAAATATCCTGGATATTCTTAAAAACAAGCCCGGGATATTAGATATTTGTATCCGGAATATTAAATTTTCAAATATCCGAGATATTAGATAATCATATCCGGGATGTTAGATGGACGACGAAAACAAATCTGATTTTTTTTTATATCCCAGATTAAGTATGTCCGGTATGTTAGAGATTCATATCCGGGATATTAAATTAGAAACAACTCATTTTAAATCCCAGGTTATAGGTCCGGGATATTTACTTTGTATTGTTTTTAATCCAATATTACAATTTTCCAATAAACTCCCTGTACATTAACAACAAGCTGTACAATTTGCAGAAACATTCATCAAACAGATATTATCCCATAACATCAACTTGCATTAAGTTCAAGATCAAGTTTGACATAGCTAAGTGAAACACAATGAAAAAGTACAACAACATGCACATGTACTACAAGTGTTTGATAATAGTACCATATGCAACATTTAACCAAGCTAACTTACTATCATTCATCAATAACATTTAGCATTCAACAAAGCCTAGAACTAGGGAAAATGTTGAGCCTCCATCGAGATTTCAAGAAATGGCAGATCTACAACCGCAGCAGTCATCGACCCTCCATCACCAAAGTACAACAACATGCGAAATGTCGAGCCTCCATCACCAAAGTAGCAATTCCTAGACATCATTGAAGTTACGAAATTAGCGCCTCAACGGTCACAAAGCAAACTACCAACTATCAAATAATCATCCAAGTAAATTTCAAGGACAACTTGACATAATTAAGTTGTCAAACATATTCATCCAACTAAATTCCAAGATCAAGTAAATGATGGGGCGGTTAGGGCATTGCATTACAAGATCAACGAATCCGAAAAAAATGACTCAGCCGCTTCGAAACAGCTTACTTTGCCGAGCCAGCATCAACTTCTCTATTGACGTTTGCGCCCGTTCCATCAACTGAGAAGGCGGAAGAGCCTATTTCACAACAAGCCAGCCGGGGAAAACATTTCTATTGAGGCAACTGCACTTGGTCAGTAGAACATAGTCTCGGCTGGACCTACATACTTGATGTTCTTATTGAGCAGGTCTCGCACACCTCCAGAAGTTTCTAAACCAAGAGAGAGGGGAGTGACAAGTAAATGATGGCAAGATCAAGTAACCAGAGTTTCCAAATAGCTCTATTAGCTTTTGTGGGGCAGAGTTGTATTGAGCTATTTTCACCTTCCATAGATCAAGTAACAGATTCAAGCTATGGATGATTTTATTTAACCCTTCTTTTCTACAGCAGACATTTTTAGCATTCAGATTTCCACATTTATGACTTGAAAATTTTCTTGCAACAGGCACTGTAAACACACATTCTTTTCTTTCACATTTATTTAACCATTCTTTTCTGCAGCTGGCACTGTCAACACACATAAGTTCTTCCCAAAAAGAAAACTAGCTCAATATTAACATATTTGATGTCAAACAGAGTTTCCTACTAGTTCCAAGGACAACTTAACATTTTAACCCATAAAAAGAAAATTAGCTCAATATAACTTCATATCAGCATAATTCACAAGAAGAATAAGTGAAAACAAAGCTAAACAATAAGAGGACCTGCAACTTTGCTTCCTTCATATATGCATGACTTCAATGGTAGTAAAATTTTGAAGTTTAACAATAAGAGGACCTACAACTTTACCTTCTTTTATGATAGCACAAATAGAAGAGACTCGACAAACTCATCTAAAAACTAGGAAGAGATAATGAAGCTTTTACATACCTATATAAGAGTAAACAAGTGATCTAGCCATTCCTTTCGAACTTCATCAATATCTTCATGTTTGTAGCTAGTCTTGTCTCCATACCACTGAAAGATTACACATTATTAGATACATGAACCAACCTAATTGAATATAAAGGAACTAGAATCACTAAGTGTGGAAAGTCATGCAAGGGGAGATATAAAATCAGATTTTTTATAGGACTTCTGACATATCAAGTCCTTCATAAACTTCATAGCATAATATCCACATTCAATTTCACTTGCTTGACGGGAGCACTGCAAGTTATAACAAAATATTGAATATGTTATGCACATAATCAGTAGACGCTTTCTCTCCATGCCATATCCAGACTTTGTAGTCGATATTTATGCCATCACAAATCAGATGATCTCTTATAATGTTGACATTGTAAGTCCGCGAGTAATCACAGTTATTGCAGGGTCAAACAAATCTCATAGGATCCGAACCATGGTCAAGTGCAAACCTAATAAACAACTCTACCCCATCTACATATTCACCAGTACGATTTGCTAGCATCCATGACTTATCAATCATCTAAAATAGTCAAGCAATCATACAATCATAAGTTAGTATACATTCCCATATAAGTACTAATGGCTACTAGATATTCCATTTAAATAATAATGTCATAATTCTAGCACAATTACAAGGCATATAAATAGAAGGAAATCTTACTTTGTTCGTTAGAGGGTCAAAGGCAATAAAAAGCTCGAAGTATGCCCGCTGACACCCAACAACGTAGAACTATCATAATGAAAGAGAAGAGATGTAAGAAAAGTTGCATAATCATCCATCATAAGAGAAGAGATGTAATTAAAAAAAGTTGTCAAAATTTCTGACTGCTATTAAATAATCAAAAAAGGGTGCATACAAATTTACAGATTTGTCAAGTATGTTTAATTATGGCTGCTGTAAATAATTCTAGCTGTTGTAAACAATAAAAAAACAATTACAGATTCTGGCTGTTGTAAATAATCAAAAAGGGTGCATAGAGATTTACAAATTTGTCAAGTATGTTATTGTTGTTGTAAATAATTCTAGATGTTGTAAATAATAAAAAAAAAAAAAAAAATTTTACAGATTCTGGCTGTTGTAAATAATCAAAAAAAAACAATTACAAATTTTTCAAGTATGTTTAATATAAACCTTGCACAACAAAACAAAAGCTAAAGTAAAACAGATTGCATATTTTTACCTCAGTTTAATATTTCTATTTTACCTTTTTTTAGGGGTGATTTGAGATTTGATCATCCATTTTCAAGTCTCCTGAGTTTAAAGTTTTGACAAATTCTGCATTCTTTATATTCCAACTGAAATTTATATCTTTGCATACGAAGTGAATGATAAAATGCTAAAATGGTCTCAAGGCTTCATCTTTTTATCATTTTTGTGCTGATTTTAATGTAAATTTTGGGGTTTGATGATTTTGCAACAACATGTACATAAGAAGAGGTAAACAAAGTGATGGAATCAGCAAAGGCGGGACAAAAACAATTGGCAAAAACTCCTCTTTGGTTTTGGGCAGAATTGCTTCATAAAGCAAAACCGCAAAAATATAATTCAAATAGAAGGGTAAGAGATATTATTTCCGAATCTCATACATGTATGCTTAGTGGCTTCTCACTTGTACCTATAGATGAAAAATAACACAAATACATAATTCAGATAGAAACCAAACTTTAGCAAAAAAAAATATGCAAGTTAGAGAAATATGCAAGTTAAACATCTCTTGTACAGTTGACATTCAAGTACGAACATTATATCGCTATATTAGTTTAGGAGGAACAAAAATGGTAGCATCTTAGCAAACAGAACTGAATAAACATACATTCAAACAATTCAGTTACATTCAATAGTTGCTCTAAATTCAGACATCAACCGTAAAATCACTGATAAATGATGATCTTACTTAACCAAAGGGATTGTCAAGAGAGGCTTGGCCTTATGCAAACTCATCCTAAACTTCTCAACCCTATATGACTTGACCACTGTCATCTTTGTCTGTCAAGCTACAACCCTATCTCTAAAAACTACATTTAACGGCTTAATATTAAACATGAAATGAGGTAAAATTGGCACTTGTACAGATCTATGAAAGCAAAGTTATTTGCAATACAGGTCAAACACCTTATACAGATCTATGGCTTAATATTAAACATGAAAGCAATACTCGAATTCACAAGCAATGAGTTCACAGTCAAGTATTCTAGTAAATGAGATTTGAGTCACCAACTGAAAGCATACCAAACTCCATTGTTACTAGACACAAATGCAAGATAAGGAACACCTTTACCAATCTATGGCAAACAAATACATACAGCAACAAAGAATTGCAAAATTCGTGAAAAGTGAGTTGTAGAGGAACCTATCATGGGAAGAGTCGAAGAGAGAACTGGTGGCGAACGGCGATGACGAGGAGGAAATGGGTGGACTGGAAGACGGCGAAGAGAAGAGACGCTCGAAGGGAGCTGTGGTTAGTTCCGATTCGATAAGGGTAGAATGCCTGGTCGCAAGAGCTAGGGTTCAATTTTGGGATGAAAATATTGAATTAGGGGAGTGAAAAGCTCGAAGGGAGCTGTGGTTAGTTCCGATTCGACAAGGGTTCAAGATAAGCTTCCGACTTTGGCACTGCTGAACTTGCTGCTGTCAAGCCTCTCGGCGTCGAGCTTAGTTACACAACCCAACTGACTCCCCCGACGATTAATGACGAAGTTGGATGGCGGTTTCCTCAGAATGGCGAGTACTCGATACCGACTGTGTATAGGCTCCTCACTAGTGCAGATGATGTCCAACTCAGTGAAGGTATCACTTATAAACTCATTTGGAAGCTTAGAATTCAAGAGAGAGTGAAAATCTTCATTTGGAAGCTTATGAAGGGAGTGGCCTTAAGCAATGAGGAGCGTCGGAGACGCCATATTAGCCTTACAGATGAGTGTACATGTTGCAGCCATGTTACGGAGGCTCTTCTCCATTTATTTAGAGACTGCCAACACACCTTGTCCATGTGGAGAGTCATGCAAGCTGGATCTTACGTCGAGGATTTCTTCTCGCTACAATTCCTCACTTGGTTGAGAGGTAATATCTCTTTTATTGCTCATTTTAATGATGATTATTCGTGGAGTGATTTTTTTGCAGTTGGTGTCTGGTGGACGTGGAAGTGGAGAAACGATGTTGCTTTCAACAATAACATCTTCAATGGCAACAGGGGCCGGGATATCCAAGTTAAAACTAAAGAGTACGTATGCCGAGGTCTGGAACAAGAGGAGCGAGAACAATAGTAGAGGTCGGAAGAGTTTGATCAATGTAACTTGGAATCCACCACCGGATGACCTTGTGAAGGTGAATGTGGATGGTTCTAAGAGTAGAGACGGCTTAGCCAGCGCTGCGGTGTGGTAAGAAACAAAGCAGGGGATTGGTTGAGTGGTTTTGGTGTTATCCTTGGAATTTGTATTGTACCCATGGTTGAGCTATGGGGTTTGGTACATGATCTTAAGGTTGCTTGGGAGTTGGGTTATCGATTGGTAATCTTTGAAACGGATTCACTATTGGTTATCAAACTCATCAAGAACACCATAGCCCCTCACCATCCCCTCGCCAGTCTGGTGCGTATGTGTCATGACTATATGCGAAGAGACTGGAATATCCAGTTTCGACATGCCTTCTGTGAGGCCAATACAATAGCGAACTTTTTAGCTAGTTTTGCTTTGAACCTTCCTATTGGATTGATTGTATTGTCTGACCCACCGGAGGGTGTAGTTGATCTTTTACTTGATGATGTAAGGGGTCGGGATATCCCCCGTATGATGACTACTTAGCTTTCTTTCAATTAATAAAAGCGCGTCTAGATGTGCCGGAGACCACTGACTCTCCTTCCCACAAAAAAAAAGTGTACATCTCACCATTTCTAGCTGGTGAATTCCCTTCCTTTCCACCCGCACTGTTCCGTCTTCTTCTCCATTTCTTCCCAGTCTCCACTGTGTCCCACTATCCATCTGCCTTCAATTCTTGCGTCCCTACGCACCAACAAGATTCAATTAGGGCTTGCTAAAATTTGAAATTTCTTTTGCCCCACATGCAAATATGATTTTCAAAATGTTAAAAGCGTGAAATTACTGGTCATTTATGGATAAAACGATATCTTTCGCATCCAGGTTTGTTAAGGAGTGAGGACCCTAAGGACATGGAGAAAAAAGGCTATGGAGGTTAGATAGGAGGGATTGCAAATCCAGTATGATAAGGCTCCTAGAACGAGGTTTAAAGCGTGGCTTGTTAGGGTTTTCTCTGCCACTTTGCTTTGGACTTGTTTTGTCCAATTTGTTATTGTCGGTGAGCTATGGCATCCTCGATTCATCATTGTCATCTCGAATAGGTTCTATCATGTAAGTCACTCATCTCCGTTGCTTGTCCCAAGCACAACCCTGTGAAGCAATGTGCGACGGAGGAAAGGAGGAGTGATTTACAATTCTGAATGGTATTCCCTGAAATTTCCAAGGGTAGAAAAGTCATCTAGATACCATTCATACGATTCAACCTGGGGTGGTCGATTGAATGATTCAGTTCATTCAACCCCTTCATTCAACGATTCAGTCGAGTGACTGGACATAAAATATCACCATTGAACTGCAAGGAAAGTCATTCAGTCGATTCATTCGACTGAATACTTCATACCGAACGGGGCCATAGTACTTGGAGTATATAAGAAAGGACCTTAGGGTTAAAAGTAAGATGAACTCACAATCCTTGGATCAAAACAATCAAGAGTTGGGATTTGTCCAAATTAGTTAACATTTGTCATATAGTTGAACAAAAAATTAATTGAACAAATGAACATATAAATTTGCATTTAAACAATTACGATATAGTTGAACAATTGATCAAATAGTTGAACAATTTTGAATATAGTTAAACAACTATTATGATCCCATTACGAATATAGTTGAAAAATTGATCATATAGTTGAACAATTTTAAATATAGTTAAACAACTATTATGATCCAATGATTGTTGATTCTCTTATTTTTAACCCTTAGACCCTTTTCACTCAAACTTAGATCTACATGTATGTGTGTTTGTATACACACAAATACACAATCCATTGGAATTTAACAATGTATTTGAGGAGTTTACTTATAAAAGGTGTATAACACCTTGTGAGTACTACTACATAAAGAATAAAGAATAGTATATGATTATTATGCTTTTTTTAGAGAATATTGATCATAAGTAATAGATGTTTCATGTGATACTATTGCAAATGTGTGGATACATATATGAACAACACTTTAAGAAGAGACTAAAGTATAACAAGAGGTATCAAAAGTGTAGATTCACATATATTATATGTAAATATATCTCTAATGTGTGGATACATATATGAAAACACATTTGGGATACACATTCGGCTAAAGACTTGAGCACATTTATATAGAAAGTGCACCGTTTGAGCAACGGGTCGATCCAATCCGAATTACTAGAGCTACATTAGGGTGTGCAACAAGATCGATCCAACTTGAATATTCGATCCGAGTTTTCAATTCAAGCATTTTACAAAAGGTCAATTAGTGTAACACCATATTACGAAGAACTGGATATGAACACAAGTGCTTATAGCTGCAAAATGGTTCAGGAAAGATCGCGATAAAGCGGTAATGCGGAAGTTGGAAGAATACTCTCAACCGCTACCACACTCGACAAGAGGCCGAATGGAGCACAAGGGGGTAACGAACAAACCCGTTTCAAAATAGCAATTTCATTATCCAAATCGGGAAGAAACATTACAAAGAAAAACCCGAAAAAGAAAAACAAGTCCTCTAAACCATGGCTCAACACAAGTATTTACAATCACCATAAACTTAGTCTTTACTAGACAAGTGAACAGCATTGCTAGACTTCAGCTTTTGTAGGATTCTCCTATCTATTATAGTTTCATCTTTACTTCTTCGAACGTCGGTCAAATGTCACACCAAACCAAAACTCCAAAACCAACCTAAAAACTGATCATCAATCAGCTTCCATTGTTTAACTTTGATGCAAAATCAACATTCTTTCTCTCTTTTTTTCGCCTACCATTTCCGAGACCTCAACAAGGAAAAGAAAAACCAAGAAACAAGAAGACATTTGAGAAAAAGCTATAAAAACGCCATACTTGGTGAAAAACAGTGACTATCCATTCTGGTACTACACTCAGAGCTTCTCTTCTCTATGTCTATGGTTTGCCGGCTTCTCTGGCTATCGGATCCCGCAAAAGGAATTTGACCTCTTGCAGAAAGATATTACCGTCATCCATCCTCACCTCAGAGTTCTTTATAAAACAATTACCTGCCCATTGAACAGAAATTAACCTCAGCCTGAGGCAAATATACGCATAACAGGAAGCATATACCAAACTATACGCACCTCTGAGAAATATGATCTCCCTACTCAAAAGTGGACTCCATTTCCATTAGTGCAGATGATTGAAGGAGAGCCATTCGCATATTCTGCGTGGCCAAGACGTTGAACCTTCCTAAGTGGAGAGTCCAATGGTCCTCTCCTATTTACTACTACTTTCTTTGACATTGAAGGTGTTAGCAAAGAATCCAACTGCCCTGTAGCTGCTGCTATGAGTCCTGTTAATGTGTGAATCATCAGCACAAGCTCGGGTACTACAATAAAGTTAAGGTTTAAGACTGAGTTGAATTTATTTGTGAACCTTCAAACAAAGGCGAGGGTTTTCCTGGTCTTGAATTGAACTCGGGGTGGAACTGAGCTCCTATGAAGAAGGGATGACTAGGAAGCTCGACAATCTGTCATATAAAGACAAAGTTGAAAACTTTGCACACCGGTAGTCAGTATGATTTCGATATTAAAAATAACCCTTACCTCCATGCGTTGTCCGGTTTCATCTTTACCAGTGAACATCAATCCTGCATCCTCAAGTTGCTTGACTACTTCAGGATTAACCTACACGAAAGTAGAAGGCGCCAATTTAAGATGGGATTTGATTGCCACAAAATCCATCTTTTGTAGGAAATTAGACTACGGATATTTAGAACAAACCTCGTATCTATGTCGATGTCTCTCATCCACAAAGCTAGGATTACCATACCTAACACATTTTCCAAAATAAACGTAGAAAGTTAGATCCATAGTGAAAAATGAATTGTAATATCCCATTTTACAGACATGATAAGCTAATATATAGACTTACAGCTTGGCAGACTTGCAATCCTTAACCTGGAAATGTGTTCTCCTGGCCCCCAGTCTCATGGTTCCACCCATATGCGTTGTCGACCCCTTCCACCATAATTAACAACAAATTTTAGTGTTTGTCCACAAAAAAGGCTAAAGGGGACTGACTGTTGATATTATTGAGGAATCAAAAGGAACACGAGAGTACGAGACACACCTCTGGCATAAATATGACATATGGGCTTCTGGTTTTGGGATCAAATTCGGTGCTATTTGCATCCTTTACACCAAGAACTGATCGGGCATATTCTATCACAGCAACCTGCATGCCAAGACAAATTCCTAGGTACGGGACTCTGTTCTCACGGGCATACTGGGCAGCAAGAATTTTTCCTTCAACACCTCTATCTCCGAATCCTCCAGGAACCAAAATTCCATCTGCTCCCTTCAGGACACTCCACGCTGTGTTGTAATTTTCTGGGTTCTGCAATATACAATCACTTGTAAGCATCTAAGGTTATGATTTAAGATGTAATGATCTGACAAGGGAAAGAGAATACAAGGTAATAACCTCTGTTCTCACAGAATCTTCAAGATCATGAGCCGCAACCCAATCCACGACAAGTTTTTTACGGCGTGAAACAGAGGCATGTAGAAGAGACTGCATAACAATAAATAAAAAACACAAATATAAGGAAACGCTCAGCTCATATAATAGATGAGAGTCGTGTGGAGGTCATGGTAATCACCTTCACTACAGAAAGATAAGCATCTGAAAGACCGGTATACTTTCCAACCATGGCAATTCTTACCTATTAGATTAAGAAAGACGAATATTTTATCATCATATTAACAACAATCATGCCAAATTAACAGCACCACGAAAAATCAATATTAAACTCACGGGCTCCTGCAAATTGTCATAGATTTCGGTCCTCAAGGTCCACTCTTCCAGTGCAGGCTCTGCAGCAGAACTAGAAATCAACCGGAAAAATAAGAAAGCATCAAGTGAGAAGGGACTACACTAATTGAAAAGGTTATAGGAAATGGGAACAAAAGGGGGAAGGGCAAACCTAGAAAGTTCCAACACGCTCAAGATTGCTTCATGTGCCTTTTGATCCTGATCCGGCGGAACAAGGTTAAACATATGCCTTGTGTAAAAAAGGATCAAAATCCATAGAAAAAAGACATCAAACTCACTCTTAAGATCAGTGGAATGTGCCAGATGTTGGGAACATCATGGATAGACATTATGTTCTCTGCCTGATCATAACATATAAGGGTTCAATAACAGAAAAATTAAATGCAAGCTCTCTAGAATTGTTATCACTATAAAGGTTTAATTTTATGTTACACAAAACACCTGTATATGGCAAAATTGTGACAGCTTAGCTTTAACATTGGCCTCTAAGACCTGCAAATAACAAGGTTTGAGAGATGAAATCAGATTCGGATATAAATACAAGGAGATATTTCTTAGTAAACAACAGGTAAAATATGGCACATACCTTCGTGCTACGGCAAGCAAGGATGTCAGGTTTCAATCCCAAACTCCGTAGATCACGAATACTGTGTTGTGTAGGCTTTGTTTTCTGCAAATTGTTAGGAAGTTAGTCTCTTCACTGAACTACTAACCATACCAGGACTTGACAGACATACCATTCAGAATAACCGATGAGAAAATATACAAAATAAACATGACAGATCACCTGCTCCCCTACAACGCTTATCACCGGCACAAGACTGACATGCACCAGACAAAAGTTACCAGTGCCTATCATAAAAATTTAACCAAACCAAGTCAATCCATATACCTACTTGATAAACATCGACTAAAAAGAATTTTGAATATGTTTTACTTTCTTACCTACACGGTACGAGAATTGGCAAAGTGCCTCAGTGTATATCTGAGACTCCATGTCCCCTGCATAAACATAGATTGCCATGTAAATTAAGTAGGCTGATAAGAAGTTTGTCACTGCAAGACACTACATTGATATTTCAACTCACCGATTGTTCCACCTAACTCTATGACACAGACATCAGCTGGGCCATCTTGACCATCTACTGGTACATGTGCAACTCTTTCAATCCATTCTTGGATGGCATCTGTGAGATGAGGGACATTCTAACAGGAAAGAAGTATATAATAAGATAAATAATCCTTCAGTAACATCAAAAACCGTGAATAGATAACCAGATTGAGCAGCAAATGATACCTGTACAGTTTTCCCCAAATAATCGCCTTTTCTTTCCTTTTGAATGACATGCTGTGCCAAAAATATAACAAGAGAAACTCAAATCCGAACTGTATGATTTTAGAGGATTCACAAACATAACAAAAGAAACTTTTGTGAATTTCCTTACTTGGTATATTTTCCCTGTTGTTATATTGTTATCCCGGGTCAGCTTGATGTCAACAAAACGCTCATAGTTTCCAAGATCTAGGTCAGCCTGTAATACAAAAAAAAAGAGGTTACCTGATTTTGTAAAATGAAAATTTCAGTTAAGACAGGCCTGTGATTAGTATCTACCACTGAGATATTAAAATGTAGCTTGACTGCCTGATATATTATATACAATTGATTCTCATTTCTAGTGACCAGCAGTGCCAAAAAAGTCACTACTCTTTTCCTCATATCCCTTAGAAGATTAACTTTTAAGAAAAGCAATTACTATACTCATTGCCTTTCCGAATCCATTCCTTTTAAAAATGAAAATGAATTACAACCCGTGCGGAAGATAATGATGATAGTGTACCCATATCAAATCCAAGTCATACCAGACAGAGCAAGAGCAGTCTAAGTCAATATTTTTCTTTTGGATAAACTCTTGTTCTTACAACAATTCAACTTTCAAACAAGAAAGACAGAAAATAAATAAATAAATTGAACTATACCTCACCACCATCATCCAATACATAAACCTCTCCATGTTCGAAAGGAGACATGGTACCAGCATCCACATTCAAGTAAGGATCTGCCACAACAAAGAAGAAAAAAAGGCTATAATTATAGAAAATGGTACCTAATTGGAAGGGGGTGACAGAAAAAGTTTGAAAAAGCTGCCATAGATTTAAAAAGACTACACGAAATGAAATAAAGGAGAAAAACTTTCAATGACAATGTTGGTTCAATAGTGGAAACTATTTGGATCTAAAAGAAAGTAAGAGCCCAAAATCCACATCAGGGTGGTGGTAGAGGAAATAAACCCAATTTAATTCAATTCCAAAATCAAATTGATAAATGCTCCATACAAGAAAATATTGCATCCCTTTTTGTGAATGGCACTATTGATGTTGGTTCACGAATTGTTTTAACCTTTAATGGTGAATAACAATTAAGACAGAAAAATAATACACGAGATGCAAAATCAAATTAGTTTCCCAATAGAATTAGAGAACCAAGAATATGAAACCGAATTAAATCAACATCTGAAACAACCCTGTCCAGACCACCAAACATAATCAGAAACCCATATATTTCCACCATTGAAACACCAAACCAAACTCAGACCCAGATAGAAAAAACCCACGAAATGGTAACATGCAGCACATGTTTCGCAGCAAATTAAAAAAAAGAAATGGTAACATTCAGACATTTCTTTACCTATTTTAATATGGGTAATCCGCAGTCCACAAGATTTCAATAACAAGCCAATGCTACTGGCAGTGACGCCCTTGCCAAGGCCACTGACCACCCCACCTGTCACCAAGATGTATTTCATCTTCTTTCGTCGGCTCTTCAATGGGTGTCTTTAAGCTTCTTCGCTGTTCTCGAGAATGATCTGTGAAATAACTCAAAACAAGGCAAATGTGCAAACTACAAGAACAAGGCCCAAATCCCCTACTCTTAGAGCTCTTCTAACTGCTATGAGAGAGATAAGAGAGATGAGGAGAGATTAGACAAAGGCGTGCTGGCGGGTGTGAGATGAAATACGGATTCTTTATATAGTGAAGAACATGGGTTTATGCTCTGATCCTAAAAAACCCTAGAGCGGCCCACCTCAACTCAACCTCAAATACGTTTTGTAAATTTATTCAATAAATAATATAAATTAGGACATTAAAACACATATTTACTAATTTAATATGTCGGGTTATGGAAAATTATTTCAAAATGATATAACGTAATAATTACGTAAGGAAAAAGTTAATAGCAAAATAACAAATATATAACAATAATATTTTTATGGTTAGAAATAACATTATAATATTATTATAAATGTTGATAAATTTATTAAAATATAATATTTTTATGGATAAGAACTATATTATAAAATATATATTCCTAACCATAAAAATATTATTATTATATACTATATATAACAAGTACATAATAATAATAATATTTTTATGTTTATGAATTACATTATAATAATGTTAAAATTTTTGATAAATTTATTGAGATATAATATTTTTATGATTAGTAATTGCATCATTTATAACTTTTTGATGTACGAGCTGTGAGCCGTTTTTAACTAAATTTCGGTCGAGATTCTGGTCGATATTACTCACTGTTGAAAAATCTCGGATGAGCTTGAAAAATTTTAGCCGAGATTCCTGTGACGGTATCAGAGCCCGCTCCGGAATATTAGAGTTCACTTTAGAGTATCAGAGTTCACTCTGGATGCGTGTTCCTAGCTTCCCTTGCTCTTTTTATTCTCCAATGTAGTCCAATATTCTATCATTTCGACTCCTTGTACTTTCATGCTCCTTTTGATCCAAAATGTGTAATATTTCCTACAATTGCAAATATATTTATATAGGGAATAACATGGATTTATGTTCAATTGATCCTAAAAAACCCTAAAGCGACCCACCTCAACACAACCTCAAATATGTTTGCAAATTTCCTCAATGAATAGTATAATTTAGGACATCAAAACATATATATACTAATTTAATAAGCCGTGCTATGTAAAAGTTATTTCAAAATTATATTACATTATTATAGTAATAATTATGTAAGGGAAGAAATAATAGCAAAATAACAAGTATATAATTATAATATTTTTATGGTTAGAAATTACATTATAATATTATTAAAATTTTTGATAAATTTATTGAGATATAATAATTTATATGGATATGAACTACATTATAATATGTATATTCCTAACCATAAAAATATCATTATTATATACTTGTTATATCATGTTATATAATAATAATTTTTTATGGTTATGAATTACATTATAATAATATTAAAAATTTTGATAAATTTATTGAGATATAATATTTTGATGGTTAGGAATTACATTTTATATATGTGTGATTTGGATCATATAGGAAGGGTTTTAGGGTCAAAAGTGAAAATGACTCTTAATTGATCATATACTTGAACAAAAATTTAGTTTAACAATTAAACATATAAATTAATTTTTAAACAACTAGTTATATAGTTGAACAATTTCGGATATAGTCGAACAATTGATATATTTGAACATTTTTGAATATATTTAAACAATAAATACATGTTATATTGCAAAATGATACTTGATCAAATGATTGTACATACTTCATACTTTTAAGATCCTTTTTCACTTAAACACAATATATATATGGTGTGGTTCTCGTGAGAACACCCCTAACGTGTATACATAAGTACAATCGTACACCGTTGGATGGTGAGTATTAAGGGCTGAGATTTAGAGTAAATATCATAATTAATAATAAATACGAATAATAATAATTAGAAATCCAACAATAACTACGAATAATCCACTCAACCAACAATAACTACGAATAATACATTAAACGATATGGCACTTTCGTAACAAAACTAATAATAATTACAAATTTATTCTCATGATTAGACGATAAGTCAGTTCTCATAGGATCTATACTCTATATATATATATATAAAAGCTTGATTCGATATTAAAAAGAAAGTTTCGTCTTATTTTCTATCAACAATAGAGGAGTGATGCGTATCCATTTTTTTGGTATTGGAATTTAGGTCGAGTCTTTTGGATATTACTTGTCTACATTGTCATTGTTGGTTTGGATTGGTTGGTTGGTGTGTTCAAGAGTTTTTTTTTCATATTTCGGCTCACTATTCATTGCATTCGGCCGGGAATCGAAGGCCAATTTGCAAGCAACACGTCTTACAATTCTTTTTTTTGTTGGTGTTGTATTATTATATCCAACTATTGAGTTCTCTTGTCTCTTTTTCCGTCATGTGGTGTGACAATATGTCAGCTCTTTACGTTCTCATGGTTGCTTGTTAACAAGTATGTTCAATGCCGATGTTTGCATGCCAACTCTTAATATTTTAGTGTTGTTCAACATATTGAACTTACTTTCATTTCATTAAAACCATTTCAACGTACCATTTCAGCTTACCATATCATTTTTCTTCGCACCAATATCTCTGTTCTCTAAAGTTTTCAACTTTCCTTAATTAATTTGTTTCAACTCTTCCATTTTAAAAATTTTCGTATTGTCTTTGTAGTTTCTAATCTCCTTTTCATTTTATACAACAAATTGTTTTTGTCTCTGTGATTTGTATAATTTCTTTTCATTGAATTATAGTAATTTCTCAAGAGGTTTTTGTGTTTGCCCAAGAGATTTGTTTTTAGGAGAGCGCCGACTTCATGCATTCAGGTAGTATAACATAGTATACTCATATGAGTTAAATGATTTTTTGATGAGTAAGAAAAAAGGTCCAAAATTGAATGTATAATCGACACATTTGATAAAACAAGGAAGATATAATATATCCCACATCGAGAGTAGGAGAAATCATGGGATAATATATACCAAGAATTATGGTATATGGTTATCACTTATCACTGTGTAGCTACATCCTATCACCCCAAACTAGTGATCAAGTTGAGGTTTCTAACAAACAAATCAAAAGCATCCTAGAGAAAATTGATTTCCGCTCCCATAAGGATTGAACGCCGAAACTCAACAAGCCTTATGGGCTTTCCAAACTACCTTTAATACACCCTTAGAAAAAACTCCCTACAAGATTTCCTACAGGAAATCTTGTCATCTACTTGTATGATGTGGATCATAGGTCTTTTTGGGCTATAACGACACTTAATTAGGACTACAAGTCCGCATATGAGAAACATCTTTTAGACCTACAAAAACTTGAGGAAATAAATTTGACGGTATATGAGAATTCCCTCATGTATGAAGACAATACGAAGAAGTGTCGTGACATGAAGCTTATTCGTAAGGAGATAACAATAGGCAACAAGGTATTACTCTATATCTCTTTTTTTTTTTTTTCCTTTTTCTAGGAAACTTAAGTAACATGTGAATGGCCCCTTTCAAGTCTATTAAATCTACATTCATGGAGCCATGCTCATAAAGAACGAACAAGGTGAAGAATCGAGGTGAATGGAAAAGATTAAAGAGTTACTTTGAAGACTCGTCACATAGAAGAATCGACACCATCATCCTTCACACATAGGATAACCAAATCTAACTACAAACCCAAAACAAAGTTCTTTTTGAGAGGTAGCCCAAGCAAGTTTTTTTTATATAATATTTATAGCCCATTATCTAGACCTACAAGCACATACATGACCGACTTTGTAAGGTCCCAACCCACCTTGATTGGACCCAATTCATCAATCACCCAACTTGCTCAACCCCACTCTCTACCTTTTGGGTCTTCCTCCTCTCCCTTAGGCCTAACTTCAGATCTAGATCGAGCTTGTACTTCAACCACTCCATATTATTATGTGCGGATGAATTCAAATGATGGAAATGAGTTGGCGGAAGCTTTGAGATGGATGTGTAAGAAATGGTTGATTCGATCTAAGTAGATCGAGCAAGTCGTGAAGTGGAGTGAATATGTGATACTTGAAGAATTCTCGAATGTGGAGACTTGGATCAAAAATTCAAATAAGAACTTTAAGAGAAGAAGATTGTGATGCCCAAAATCAAGGAGAAGGACTACTTCTCAACTAAACTTGATTAAAATTAGACATGCCATAAAAATGAGGTCAACCATCTTTTATATAGGGAGAATGATGACAAATCACAAGACTTAATTGAGAATATGCTAGCAATTAAAGAAGAGATTTTGTGGGAATATTCTAAGAATTATTCCAAGTCATAAATGTCTTCTTATTGGGAGAGATTCACAAGAATATCCTTTAACTATTTAAATATCTAAATAAATAAAAGATATAATAGATGATGGAATGAATATACGGGAAACGTCTTTCGTTGATACTCTCATTCATTTGCCGGTATGCCTCATATATTTGTCGGCGATCCCATGGTGGATCAAAGGCAAGATGTGCTAGTGTCGGGATATGCCGACATATGGATGTTAGTGGTAGTCAAGGATGTATCAGTCCCCCCATCTTGGATATGAACCGTCCCCGTTTCACCGTCGTTAAAGGAGGGATCAACATATAAAGAAAGACCCTTGACGATGAATGTCTGGTGCACACCATATGAATCTAGGGGCTCAAACTTATAGTCCATCAAGATGGTGGAGTTGTGAAGTTCGCCCAATATATCAGCAATATGCGGAATTAGATCTCAGTTTTATAAGTGACTTTGTTGATGGGATGGACGAGGAACTCTAGGCGTTGTAGATCATTTGTCCTCTCTATACGTTCTTTAAAAGCAACATGGTTGGGCAAAGACATGCCGAAAACCAAATTGATGTGGTGCTCAATGCCTCGGATGGATGGCAAGTCGGGTTGTAGATCACAACACATAACTACCTGAAATTCGAAAAACAACAAGCACACCTTATGTGGTACATTACTCAAGTCATGGGATGTTAAACAATAAGGTATACGCGAGTAACTATGAAACTTGCTCTTCATGACCGGTGTCAAAACATGTTGAGAAAAGGCATCGGCCACATTCTCCTTGCATTTCTTATGTCAAATAACATAAGGAAAGGTCTCTAGAAACACTAACCAACTTGGGTGCCGGCTCAATGCAGTTTAACTTTTGAGGTACAAACGAGCTACATGATCCGAATGAATCACAAGCTCTTTCAACCACAAGTAATGTTCCCACGTCTTTAGACAATGAACTAAAGCATATAGCTCATTGACATTAGTTGGATAGTTGAGTGAGAGGTCAACAAATTATTTCTCTAAAGCAGGCATTGGGTCGATTCTCATGTAGGAGAACCCTTATAATACCCGCGTTCGACACGTCACACTCTAGCTTGAAGGTTTTCAAAAAGGTTGGAAGTTGGAGTAGCGGCGTAGGAAAAAGACGGTATTTGAGGATATCAAATGCTCGAGCACGGGTATCACACCACTCAAATGTGACACATATCGTGGTAAGCTTATGTAACTACTATCGAGTTAAAGTTAAAGTGTTTGAGAATGTGTCGATAGAAGCCCGCAAATCTGAGGAAGGCTCGGACCATGGTAAGCATAGTAAGTATAGGCCTCTCCAAAATGTTGCAAACTTTTGATATTCCCACTTGTAGTCCATCCTTAGACACGACAAGGCCAAGAAAAATAGTGGTGTCCAAGCAAATTACATAAAATATCTCAGTTAACATAAAATGGTTCTTATCTATGGCAATCGAGCACTTGGAGAAGGTGCCCGACGTGGTCCTCCAAAGACTTATTAAACACCAAAATCTCGTCGAAATAAACGACAACAAAAATACCCAAAAACCTGCATAAGACATGGTTCATGTGCAAGAGTAGGCTTGTGTCATTGACCAAGCATCTGGAATGAAAAAGGAGTCTCGTGATGATCAAATGCCACAAACTCCTTGATAGTCAAAACACGTTCTAACATAAGGAAAAACTTACTTGGAAGTACCGGGCATAGTTTAGGTGATTTTCATATGGCTCACTTCTGTTGTTGGGGTTGAAGTCTTCTTCATCCTTAATGATGTTATTGCCTTGGTCTTCTCCGTCGTCCTTGTCATACAATGGGTTGACAAATTGACTTGAGAGTGCCGAGGTGTGATCCAGTTGATCATCATATGAATCTATGTTTCTCCTTCATCTTCAATGATGATATTTTCTTTATCTTTGACTTTGCCCTCTTTATGCAATGGGTTGACAAACAACTCACACTTAGGTCATTCCACCACTTCTGGGCCTCGGTAGGCTTGATTAGGAATGGTTTGTGCTGGGGTAACATAACCACGGGTCGGTGCCTTCTCGGGGTCCGTTTGGCGGTTGGGTAAAGAAATCTTAGCTTCAATCTCTTTGTTGTAATGCCAATTTTATGCGTTCAAGGAGAAACTATGAAACTAGATTGATCTTGAACTTCACATAATCCTTTTTGTTATGTGCGAATGGATTCAAATGATGGAAATGAGTTGGTGGAAGCTTTGAGATGGATGTGAAAGCAAATGGTTAATTCGATATTGGTAGATCGAGCAAGCCGTAAAGTGGAGTGTATAGGTGATCCTTGAAGAATCCTCGAAGGTGAAGACTTGAATCAAAGTTCCAAAGAAGAACTTTGAGAGAGGAAGATTGTGATGCCCTGATCAAGGAGGAGGATGAGATACTTCTCAACTAAACTTGATTAAAATTAGATATGTTTTACAAATAAGGTCAACCATGCTTTATATAGGCGATTCTTGAAGATTATGAGTGCTTGAGGGTCACAAAGTTGCACCGAGCATATACGCCCACCTACTCGACACTCACCTTTGAATTTCTCATCCGATTCACCTTCAAGATAGACAACACCACTCTTGAGGGCCACATCTCCTTCCGTTTAGGTAACACCCACCATATCCTTACTCTTTTTGCGATTAAGAATATCTTAGGTCTACCTTATAATGCAAGTGATTCTTTAGTGACGGATGGGTAAGCTACCATCCTTTGGTTACTCATGACCAACAAGTAGGTACTCATTAGTCATAAGTCCCATATTGCTAGTGATTGATGGTCGAGTAAGCTACCATCCTTTGGTTACTCATGACATGGAAGGATCACGATCCTATTGTGCATGACCTGTAACATCCGAAAATTTTTGCTTCCGAGTTAATCCGAAGCAAACTGGACATGGACCGGTTTATGTTTTTTTTTCCCGACTTCTTTTTATATTCGCGGAATTGATCTTTTTATCATTTTATGCAAGGAGCTTACTCACATAAAATATGCGGAATCAATCTACCTTCTTTAATATCTAAGCTTAGCCATCCGGACCATCGATACAAGCCAGCTGATCCATCGAGATAGCCCAACTGGGCCATCAAGACGCACGTGGGACATTTTGGGCTGAGAAAAACATTTTGGGCTGAGAAAACAATTTTGGGCTGGGAACACTAACAATTAAATGTTGTAAACCCTAACTACCCCTCTCCTTCTTTACCTCTGAAACCGCCGGCCCTCTCCTTTTTGTTTCCTCTGAACATCCAACGTCTCCTTCCTTCTCATTCGAAACCGCAACCCTCTATTCGTCCCCCTCTATTCATCATACTCGGAAACCACCACTATTTGCCTTCTTTGAACTCACTCCAACGGAGGTCAAAGAAGCAGCAACGGTCCGGCCTTTTTCGGCCACGCATTGTCGCCGTTGCAGGCCGATGCGAGAAGATCTCGCCACCGCTGCAAGCCCGACGAAAGGAGATCTCGCCACCGCTGCAAGCCCGACGAAACGAGATCTCTCCACAGCTGCAAGTCCGATGCAAAGAGATCCCGCCGCTGCAAGCCCGACGAAAGGAGATCTCGCCACCGCTGCAAGCCCGACGAAACGAGATCTCGCCGCAGCTGCAAGTCCGATGCAAAGAGATCCCGCCGCTGCAAGCCCGACGCCAAGAGTGCTCGCCGCCTCTACAAGCCGACGCCAACGCCTTGTCGTCACCACAACCGACGCGAAGGAGGGAGACATCGAAGTTGGGACCTTCATTGCCGCCTACGGTGTTGACGGAGTATACTCCGCAGTGGGTTGCCTCTCTGGCGCCGACTGAGACCGCCGATCTCGCCTTTCCCCCTTCAGACCGAGTGGATCCGATAGGTGAGCTCCTGGTGTTCTCTTTAGATCAACTCGGAACAGTTCTCGGTTTGGATTGATGAAGTTGAAATAAACTTTGTAGTTGGGTAAATGATGTCCATTATTCGAATGAGAATTTTAGGTGCAACCCGGATTTCAGATTTGTGTGGTTTTGGTAACGAAAATTTATCTAGGTTGTATGTATGAAATTATACGGAACCTGTATGTTAATTGTGTGTTAAGTTTGGACAAGAGTTGCTGAGTTTTGTTGATGAGTCGTATGTAGTTAAGACTCGGTTGTAAAGGGTGTGTAAGTTATGAATTGGTATGTAAGATGATTGTTATAAAGATTGTATTATGGAAGTAAAAGATGAATGTTGAGGACTAGCAATGTCGACCGATTATAATTTGTATAGATGATGGTTATGCTATAAGTTCATTAGTTCTATTATTATAACTTACGTGAAGAAATTATGTTAGCGTACGTTCCTTCGTAATTAGAGTTTAGATTGAGTGTTCCTTTTCCTTTGTTTTTAACGTTGTAGGTTGTTATGATTATTTATATACATCGGAATGTCTTAGTCCCGTATGTTGAACTTATCCTAACCATGAATAGATATGGCCTGGTAGGTTTATATGGTCCTCAAAACCTTTGGGATTCTAGTAGTAACCTTTAGTTGACTTTAGTTAGGATAGATAGAGAGTTTGAAAGCTAGACATCTTTCAAACTCAGTAGTTCCTTTCATCTTAAGAGTTGAACAACTTGTCTTGGTTTGGTAGTAAGATTCCTGAGATTTTACAGATCTTTAGAGTTTCCGGATCCTAGGGGTAAAATTGTCCTTGCTTAGAAAAGAGTTGGTTTAGTGCGTTTTTCCGGTTTTTCTTTGTTAACCTAGAAGTTGCGACTTCTAGAGGTTGGATAGTATATTGATATGACCTTTATGTTATGATCATGCAGTTGAGATATTTCTCAACGGGACCGAGTGCTTTGGTTGACGGGACTTGATTTGATTCAGGTAAGTCCTTTGGGCTTACTTAGCTGACTTCTAGATATGAGTGTGGATAATGGTAGTGGTGTGTGAATGAGATGTTTATAGTTATATTTTAATAATAATTATCTACCGACCTATACTTTGGCCTAAGAGTAACGGGCGGTGGCATTCTGCTCAGTTAGCCTGAGGGCGCTGGAGGTTTCTTTAGGGACTAGTCCATACTCGGTTTGTAGTGATGCTACCGGCAGAGGTAAGCTAGACCTACACCTAGTTGGATAAGGAACGGAGGCGAGAGCTCTTAAGATTGCTCGTGCCACAACTGTAAAATGGAATACGGTGAATCACTTAACTACTAGATAATAACCGGTTTGTGTGCCAGCATGATGTTTGTTTTATGTTATCTTGGTTGTGTTTGGGCTATCTTTATTCCTCTTATATTTAGATTGTTAGCTAACGGTTTATCCGTGTTGTAGATTTGTTGAGATAGATGGTTGCAGAGAGAGATCCGGGACGGATGGCCAGCCGAGTCCACGTACTCATTAGATGGGGACGGGGGAGTCTTCATACGGCATGCATGTTATGTATCTATATATATGTTTGTAAGGCTGTTACATGTATACATTCATACCATAAAAATATTATGTTTTAAAATTGTTTTAAATATATTTGTGCCTTGTTGTAAGATCCTAGTAAAATTGTTGTTAAACCAAGTTCAGGACCCATTGTGAGGTCCTAACCAGTAGCTCCCCGAGTTCCTAGAAATTGGGGTGTTACAACATGGTATCAGAGCTCTGGGTTGGCAACAATGGCACTTGAAATCTTCTGAAAGACCGAATGTATAAAATAACTAGAACCCGGAAGGGGTCTAAGATTTCCAAAATGGATTTCTGTTTTTACACACGTACATAGTCGGGTTGTTGGGTTAGTAGTACGTTGGACCACCATCGTTCTCCGTGGATCTCTGCAACTTGGAGTGATAGATGAGTTAGTATTAGACTTATATTGATATGTTTTAATGTATGATTATATATATATATATGTGTAGCATGTTAGTATCCTAAAGGATATCTTATACCCTTTAGTTGTGATATCATGAAGCGATTACCGCCTCATGATAAGTCGGTAGCGGACTTATAAAGTTTTTAACCCGAGACAATGGATTCTGACCTAGGATTAGGTATTATACTCTAGTGGGCGTCCTGGGGACCCTATAAATCATCCGAAGAATGGACGGGCATAGAAGTCAAGATGTTGAGATAATTTTCACCACAAATATAATCCGATGAGAAAGAAATTCCTGAGTCAACTCAGATAGAAGTAATAAAAGTCTGTACGGTGTGAAGACGAGGGATGAAACTCAAGGATGCATGTAAGGACTGATAAGAAGCACAAAGTGACGAAGACAATATTGGAATACAGATCAAGTGGGTAGTATACAACTACACTTGACAAGCGAAATGACAAGTACAACGAAGGTGGATACTGCCATATGCAAGGATGGGCACGAGAATCTAGAGATGATAGGATATGACCCAGATAGGAAGGAATAAAGGAACACAAAGACAGACATTTACATTGGAATTAAAGATGAAAGGTAAAATCCATAACCATTGAGAATGGTAGACTTCTTCAAGACTACGAAAATTTTGGAAGAAATCACGACACAAGTATTAAAGGGAATGGAAGTCTGTAACTGAGACAAGAGATGTCCATGAAGGAAATGTTACAATACAATGCTAACGAAAGGAAAGGAGTGAGTGAGAATGACCTGGGTAGACTCAAGAGTCCACTACGATCTCTCACTCCACACGGGACTTAAGTTACCGATACCAACAATTCATAATAGAGAAACCGATAGTGAATGGAAAATTTTTGGTTAAATACAACTAGACTCGGGTAAAGAGATCTTACAGAGAGGAAGAAAGGCGTTGATTGTAGAAGAAGCTAAAGGTGTATAAATGAATAACCTAGTAGATAACTTTCTACTCAGTATATCCACATCGAAGGAAATAAAGGACAAGGCTACGATCTTGTAGAAGATCAACTTTATACTAGTGAGTAACAACTGAGAATTTACACACGGATGGGTGACTAGTTGACTGGCTGGTAGATAAGAAGAATAACCACACAATTATAAAAGACTTTTATCAACATCTGGATCCTGCAAGGGAGCAACTGTGACAATAGTGAAATTAAATCAAAATGAGTGTTAGTCATACTGTATAAGTTCAGGTTAGTAACTCTAATTAAATTTAGGAAGAGGATTCGGATGGTCGGATTGGACTCCTTAATTATTAAGGGTAAAGAGGATTGTTTGAGCCATTGTCTACCTACTAGTTAAGGAAAATTTGACAAATCACAATTAACACGGAATGAAGACTTACAATTTAGAGTAAGGGCGAAAAGTAGACTTCACCAGCCGGGAGACATTTTGTCTTCTTCGAAGATATAAGAATTCTGAAAGAAATCACAATGCCAGTCCAAAAGTATCGAAGCCTGGAACATAGTCAACAAAGTTTTGAAGGAAGTATTACAAACTACGCCGATTAAGGAACATGTGTATGTGAGAATAGTGTGGTGGGCTTAAGAGTCCGGGGTAACCTCTAAATTATAACAGGTCTTAAGTCATGAACACCCGCAATCTATACAGGAAGAAGGTAAATAGAGGATAATTAAGGTCATAAGAACCGCAAGTGGATGGAAGTTAATGTCAGGAGAGTCGGGTAGACTTGCTTACAAACTACAGCGGAAGACCTAGAAAGGACCATTGACGTCAGATGGACGACACAGTTGAACTTGAGAAATGGAGTTAGCTCACGGAGGAACTAGAAGTTGTAATGTCGGACGAGCAAGAAGAGTATAAATGGATTAACTCAAGTAAGTAGTGCTCACCAGGAAATTCAACGACAAAAGAGGTATGAGAAAAGAAAGTCCAGGAAATTGAGATAAGTTAGTTATAAACTGACCGACGTCAACCAAGGACGTGCAAGTGTTGTTTGGTAATTGACGAGTTATGTACCGTTAAAAAGAGATATTTAGGAATGTGGTCTTATGAGTTAGCTTTACCGACGTCTTGGAGGATTTCTTCAAGTAGGTAACGACAACCTTCTTGGATGAGTTAAAGGTATCAAGCAAAACGTGTTAAAGGTTACTTCTTGGCTGGTTAAAATCAACCTCCGGTCGAGTCAGGGAGTTTGGATCCGTGTTAGAAGAATTAAGAAGGTAAGCGGAAGGAGTTGCTTTTCAATTGTGTTTTATTTTCTTAAGGCGAGTAAGGAAAATACTTGGTACTCCATCCGGTTAGGACATAGTGTAATTAGGAGAAAGAGTTTTAGAGTCAATCACTTTGGACTCACTGAAAATGTCTTTATGATTAATGGGTGACAATAGAAGCATCAGAGTAGCGCAGCGGAAGCGTGGTAGGTCCTAACCCACCGAGCAGGAAGCTCAAGGGTACAAAAAAATGACGTGTCGAGTTAAGATGATGGTAGTTGGTGAAATACGTTTGATGAAAAACAAACATGAGATGGACTATGCGGAGTGACTATAAATTCTGTGGAAGAATTGTACCACCATCAAGGTCGACGGGAAGGTACATGCAGGTAGAGGTTATGAAAAGATATTGGTACCTTATTATGGATCCCAATGAAACATGACAACTTCGTCACATGTCTTCAAATAAGCAGTTTTGGGAATTAATACTTAAAGGAGTATTCGTGAGAGTATTTCCATTGGGGGAAGAAAATAAGTAACGATATTAGTAAGGTATTGTGCGTGTTCTGCATTAGAAAACTCAAAGTGTGTAACCACCGTTCTGAGTCGAAAGATACATAAGAAAGAGAAGGGACAAGAGTATATTTGTAATCCAATAACCGTACTTAAAGAAAGCATAATCTTGGAGTGGAGTACGTGGAATTTTGTATCGGAACGGGCCAAATTGCGTTTGGCGTCAAAGGAATAGTCTCGATCCGGTAAACGTGGGGATATAAGAGTGTAATGCTGATGGTGTGTTAGCAGCTCTCGAGTAGTTATGGTCAAACGATGGTGATGTGAGATCACCTTGTGTCTAGTGTTGTCATTACGGAAACATTCTATGTCACCTAAGAGCGTGGATATTGTATAAGAAGTTTGAGGTGAGCTAAAGTGCTATAAATAATATGATGATGTCAATAATTTATCAAAATAGAGTGACCACCGGATTTTGATTGATAAGTTATATCAAGTTTAAGACCAAAAATGAGCAGATGATAATCCTTAATGTAGGAGCCATATGAATGAGTCATATAAGGAGACAAGACCAAGTGAAATAATGATATACAACTAGCCTTAAGCACTTAGTAAAGAGCCGGGAGATGTGTAAGGGTAATATCCTATTGACCAGAAGGAAAGGAAGTTGAATAAAGTATCCTCAGGAAGGTCATCAAAGGATTTGAAGAAGAGTTATTTAAGACAACCAAGTGAGACATTAAAGCGGCTTAAAAGTGTAACCCCATTTTTTTCACGGATTCTGCTGGAGGGCTACCTACAACACACAAGTTAGGTCATCAAATTGGAAGATCGGACGGTTGAGCCGGATGATACCGGTGAAAGATCCGGTAACTACTCTAGAATATGGTAACAGACGCTTGTGATCTGAGTACAAGAAAAGATTGAGAGTTAATGGTTTTATGAAAAGCCAACGAGGCTACGTGGAATTTTGTGGATAGTATAAGACGTAACCTTTTAGAGATCTATGCCAAGATAGTTGCAACCTCAAGAACGACGAGTTAGGGCTTTGCCCTGAATTTGTGCGATATTGTTTGACTACGTGTTCATTTCTTGCTTGAGTGCTTAGTCAATGATGTGTGTTTTATGGTAATCTTTGATGTGTGGGTCACTTAGATGGAGGAACGACGAGACTTTTAGTGTAGTGATTAGATACACTAGATTGGTACCTTTGTCGTGCCTTGAAGGCCGACCTTATGATTGACGTATATTAAGTTTCGGGGCGAAACTTATTTTGAGGGGGGATTGTTGTAATACCCGGAAAAATTTTCTTCCGGCTATTTCAAAAACAAATCAGAACTCGATCGTGTGATTTTTTTTTTCGGCGCTTTAGTCCCCGTGCAAGGACTCTGTCTTTATGGAGTATTCTTTTAAGTTTCGGGACGAAGCTTATTTAAGGGAGAACTGATGTAACATCCGAAAATTTTTGCTTCCGAGTTAATCCGAAGCAAACCGGACATGTACCGGTTTATGTTTTTTTTCCCGACTTCTTTTTATATTTGCGGAATTGATCTTTTTATCATTTTATGAGAGGAGCTTACTCACATAAAATATGCGGAATCAATCTACCTTCTTTAATATCTAAGCTTAGCCATCCGGACCATCGATACAAGCCAGCTGAGCCATCGAGATGTAACACCCCGAATTCTCAGAACTCGGGACATTACTGGTTAGGACCTCACAATGGGTCCCGACCTCAGTTTGACAACAATATTACTAGGATCTTGCAACAAGACACAATAAGAAAAACCGAAATTCATAAAATAGTATTTTATAGGGATGAATGCAACAACGTCTAACAGCCTATATTACCTAAACAACGAAACATACTAACTGTTTTAACAAGATGAATGAACAACAAAGGAAACATCCCAACCCCATTCTAAGGAGTACGGAGACCCGGCTGACCACTACTTCCGGATCACTCAGCTGCTATTCTAACCTGCGATAAAACTAAAAGCACAACAAAACAACCATTAGCTAGTTATCTAAACATTAGGAGAATAATAATAGCACACACACACATAAAATAATAAACACTCATCATGCTTTCAAACAATCCATTTATTATCTTCATTTAAGTCATTCACTCTAATGATACTTATTTTGTGACACGAGGGATTCCCAAACCTCGCCTCCGCCCCCGTGTACACATCAGGAGTGGATCCGATGCATCTCACCGTGTACCTGTATGGTCTGGGTATAGAGAACCTCCCAGTCTCCTGGCAGAGCTGGGCAGTGATGTCACGGCCCGTTATACATACACTTGGGCCTTAACACAAAATAACAACGGTCGTCCTAACAAGTTGTTATCATTATTATCACACACATTGCACACTCACCACCATTATCACCCAACTAATATCCAGAAACCAGCTAAGTAAGTCGCAAGGACTTACCTTGATCAAAAATCGCTTTCTCAAATCTCAACTCGGTCCGAACCCGTGGTAACTCAAACGCCTGTCAAATAAGGCATGTGGATCAAAATCACATCCAAATGTCCAACCTCATGCAAAGGAATTACGGAAAAAGCTCTCTTACGGTAAAACACCATTTTACCCTTAGTGCCGAAAATTCTCAAAGTCTATCATTAAAATATAACATTCCTTTTTAGTACTTGTTTCGAAAATTTGGTTCTCACGGATAACTTACTTAGAGGTTATAAGATCAATTTCAAACCCTCGTCAAAGAGAACTACATTATCCTTTCTCCGGTTATTCCACTCTAATACTTATGTGTGTGTACGTATATTATACGTTACTCTTACTCATCTATGTATATATACTTATGTATATATATACACTCTACCTATTAATATATATGCACTTATATATATCTTACACTTATACTTATACACATATATACTTACATATATATTTATATATATCATACTTATATCTTATATCCGTACATGTATATACTTATATACGTTTATACTCCTATACATATATATATACTTATATGTTCAACACTCTTATTTCCATGTGAAATTTTATATCGACAACTACGTGCACTGCTGCAAATGTATTTATATATATACAATTTTCACCCTATTCTACATTTGTATCTAATTAACATCTACGTGTACTTATTTTATATAATACCTATAAATATGAGATCACCCACTAATGATATCCATAACCACAATTATCTAAACCTTAATTTAACCATTATCCACGTACATATCATGTAAGACCTTAGTATTATTAGTCAGTGCATTCACTTGTGACTCAGAACAATAATAAAACGCATAAAATACTCCATGGCTCACAAATAAAGCTAATCCCACCCATAAACAACCACTTTAACTCTACCCTCCGCTCTACTGTGCAATCAAGGTAATGAAGGTGGGGCTCACTAGTGGCAAAGCTTCAGTAACGATCTGATGTTGGAACGAGGCACCGATTCCAAACTCTGTCGGCTGCGAGCAAAACTAGGAAGGACCTCGCCGAGATAATGGTGGGTCGTCTGTTGCTGCGGAGACGCCGGAGGTAATGGCGAATGCGCTCGGAAGTTGCAGACTCGTACCTTGGATCGACTCTCCTCCTATGGAATCTGCTCGTAACCAAATGATAGAGAAGCGAGGTCGGTTACGATAAGAGATAGAAAGGTCGAAGAAAGGGAGGTTGAGGGGTTACCTTGCTATCGATGAGGTGCAGAAGGAAGGCCCGACGCAAATGGTCTGCTCGTGCAGAGAAGACGGTTAGGTATGGCGAGCAGCTTGTAACGCTAAAGTGGAACGGTCGGGTTATCGGTGGTTCAAAGCATCACCGACTGAAGATGAGGGAAGGATGTGAAGATCTGTGTGTACAGAAGAGATGGTTCCTGAGGCGTAGGATACGGTAGAAGGAAGGGGAAGAGTCGGTACTCACCTGGCCGATGAAGACGAAGCAGGTTCCGGCGCAGAGGAAAGGTTGCTGCTGCTGTTGTCGACTGTGCAGAAGAGGACGGAGATGGTAACGGCCGAAGGTTGTTGCTGCTGCTCTCGATCGTGCAGAAGATGAATGTGGTAAGGTAAAGCGTAATTAGGGTTAAGGTCATTAGGAGAGTTTAATTAGGTTAGAAGGAGTTTAGAATGGAAGAGTTGTGCTAGTGAACCCAATGGCCCAGCCGGCCTCACATCTCCCTTTTGGGCTGATCCAGTAGAATTAGGATCATAGTTTGGGGCTGGTGGAAGGTCATTGGGCCAATTAATTGGGCCCGCTCATCAAATGAACAATTGGGCTGGAAGAATATCGTTTACTCGTACGGAATCGTTCTTCGGTTTACATAATTTATCATTTTATGTGATTCAAGCTCACATAAAATGATAGAATTTAATATCATGTCCTTTTATTTAAAAGAATTAAGGTTGGCGGATCGGAATCCGGTTTGATCCGGTATCAAACGAGTTTAAAATTTTTTTTTTTGGTATTACATCAGTGCCCTCTTAAAATAAGTTTCGTCCCGAAACTTAGAATAATGTACCTAATCAACCGACTTTCTTATATAACTTGGTGTCATAAATTTTTTTTTTATTTTTATTTTTTTAACATGCAACTACTCAATCATTAGTAATTAGGCACATATCAAAGAACACAATCACTCAATCCAAGGTAAAACATGAAAGGTCAAACAACACATCATCCGAGTACTAACTTGTTGGTATAGAAGTAGCATCTAAACCCGCAAAGAACTCTGGATAATTACGTCTAATACTCTCCTCTGTCTCCCAATTGGCCTCATCGGCTCTTCGTCTAGACCACTGGATCCTCAACATCGGTATCTCCTTGGACCGCAGACGTCTAGTACTGCGCTCCAAGACAGCTATTGGGTACTCCACAAAAGTATGATCTGGCTCAACTATCAAATCCTCATGGCTTATAACATGTCCCGGGTCTCGTATACATTCCTTTAATTGTTACACGTGAACACTGGGTATACACCCTCTAGTATGGGTAAGAGTGTGAGTCGATTACTAACTTCCAAATATTCCTGAAGATATCGCAAGGTCACATTCCTTGATTTCCTTTCAGATACTCTTGACGACTTTCAAAAATGACTACAGAACTGTATTCCTTTTATTAAATCCAATTGTTCCTGATTTATTGGAAGATCCCGACAATCGCATCTAATACAATGATCTGAGACATCTCCCGACACTTTACTAATTATCTAATGCCCTTTGTAAGGCCACTCACTTCGTCTTGTCTCTCTAATGCGACTCAACACCTACATCTTGTCAGACTTCAACTTGTTGAAACCCAAATTCACACTCCCAGTGGAGGTTTCCCTAAAGATCTCCAATTCTTTAGCTCGAGGTCATAGATATAATATTATTGAATTTCTTGATCTATGAGTTATGGGTCTACCACGCTTCCGTTGCGCTACCCTGATCAATCTGTTGCCGCCCATAACTCATAATGGTATCCTCCGTGAGTCAGGATGATCTACCAAACTTTCATCAATAATTTCCTTTCTAATAACGGCAAGGTTCTCTCAAACCGATCGTCATTCTAGGGATAATTTACTATGGTAAAGTGAAAGTTCGTACTCTGCACCGGGTGTATTGGCTATCCAAACCTCGAGATAAACTGTCCTTATTTGTCGAAACTATTGTCTTCGACTCCCATTGGGTTTCCCAAATGGGTCTAGGAACTCCTCAGCAAAACAACTCACCGATTACGGCTCCTTGGAGCGATTGGAGCGTTCGGTCTTAGACTTTCCCGGAATTCCTTTAGGTCCCGCCAGACCTCTACGTACTACTCGTCAAGACTCCTCAATGTGGTTATTCTTCCACAATCCCGTTGAACTCTAACGTAGAGCAAACCACGTTGGCCTACAAGTCCTCACCTTGACCTATTTAAAATCTTGGCACGGCGTCTTCTATTTAGCTCCTAACTTCCAAGGTGCGTTAATGCGTCTACACCGATACAATAATAACAATTCATGATGGTCTCTCATGCTTGTCTTGTGAACTCTTCTACTAGGTGACTCGTCTTATAACAATTTCCTCCCCTGAATCGGTCTCAACTTTCAGTTGATCATTACGGCCCATTTCATGTTGGAACCTCAGTTACGTTGTACTCTTGCATAGATTCTACAAAGGCATCCTCATCTCAACACTTTATTCCAATTTAGCAAGACCCTCCTTTTGATACATGACTTTCCTTCTTACTGGTTAAGTTATTCTTTTGGTCTACACTTTATCCATCCTAGCGTTATCGGTCCGATATGTATGACTTTTATTAAACACCTATCGGTACCATTTGCATAAGAAACCTCAGTTGTATATGATTTTCTCAAAAACCAAAGTTCTTGACTCGCATTTATTATGTTGTCCTTATGCTAGTGTCGCTTTACCTTCTTTAAATCTTTACCCCTTTGAGTTTTCTCGTACTCGCTTTACGAACCACATTGATTGGTCTGATTACTTTCATCAACTCATATGTGATCAGTCGAGAATGGACTTCTAGTACACCATTTGTATGAAATCTCACTACTACTCCTCCATCTACATATTATTGGTTATCAGGGTTAACTTAAATTTTCATTGGAGTACCACCATTTCACTTTAAATTCTTTCTGATGTCTGTTCCAACAAAGATGTAGGTTCCATTTACAATCACCTCAAAACTCTATAAGACTTTTCACCACGGCATTAAATTATATTTTCTATGTTTGTGCCGCCTCTATAATTCCAATTATTATGTGTCACATCTTTAGTCATAAGGACTTCCTTTGTAAATCTCGAAAGTTGACCACAGCTTTTTCTCGAAAGTACACCATCAGTCTCATTTGTGTGGTATACTACGAGCATACCCTTTTTGTCCGGACTGACATATGACTTGGTCAAAATCATCTGTTTTTTCTTACTCCTCTGTTTCTCCTTACACGAATCCATCCATACTAACCATGATTTGTAACATTTTCCTTAGTCAGTAGACAAGCAACTGCTCACAATAAAATTTTTTTTTTTTAATATCATTACTGATATAAGGGTCATTTCGGACCGTCAATTCTCTTTAGAGTTACTGACTTGAACTTATTCAGTGTTACTAGCACTCGTATTGATTGACTTCACAGTGGCCGCAATTGGTCGCTTTAAGGATTCCTCCTCATGTCAATAAAGTTCTTTTGTAACTCTGTGGTTATTCTTATTATTTGGCAACTAGTCACCACTAGTTAACTCGCACGTGTAAAGTCCTAGTTGTTACCACGTAGTCTATAGTTGACCCTCTACAAGATCATATGCTTACGTTTCTTCTATCTATGTGAAAATTGATAAACCTGGTGAAAATCTATCTTCTCTAATTTCTCCGCTTGTACTTATTTAACTCTTCTATAATCTACACTTCTCTTTCGCACTATAAGGGCGTTATACTCTTTCCGAGTTTAGATTTATCATTCATCTACCGTCAACGGACTCGTCGATTGTCCCACGATAGCTCGTATATGCATCTTCGCGATTACTTTTACCTTAGCCATCAGCTGCTCGTGGTTCCCTGGGTAAATCGTTGGTGTTGAAAACTTTAAGTCCACTTGTGAGAGGGAGGTTATTGTGGGCCTTCGGGTACGCCAAGATCATTCTCACAAACTCCCTTCTTTGATTGGTATTATAATGCTGCCTTTATAGTAATCCTTTTGACTCTGCTTTCAGGATTCTATGATTTGAATATTTGTATCACGACCCTTGCTGTCACTTACTTGTCTTCTAGAAAGTCACTCCGCTTCCATGTTGATGAAATCTGCCTTTCACTTGTTGGCGACGCGTAAGCTTCCATTTTACAGTTCTTTAATTCTTCATATTTGGATGGGCAATGTATTTCATGTAGACTTCTATGCTTTTGACTGTCTTGGTTATCCATTTCGATTGTGGTGTCAAGTAGACTGTCGAAGTGATCATATTTTGTTCTGTTTCTGGTATCACTTTCACCTTCTGGTCCGTCAGTAAGCTTGAATTGTATATCTCTTGTCTGAGTCCTACCACCTCTCTTTGTCTTCCACACCTATGCTTGTTTCTGCCGCCATCTTCTTTGTCTGTAACGTTGCTTTCCACCACACTTAAAAGAATTATGGGTTATCCCTCCTAATTTGTATAATTTCCGTCAGCCAACGCCTTTCCGGAACTACTCTCATGTATAACCTTCATTTGCTTCCGTTAAGTTGACTCGGGATCCCCTGCTTGCCATGTTCGTTGATGTTATCCTTCAGTCCTCACTTTCCCGCCTCGACGTTCCTCAGCAAGCTCGAAGGAGTTGCCCGCCATTCGCCTACTCTAATGCACATAAGATGTGCATATTAATCCTCACGTTGTCATCCTTCAAAACTTAGGTGTGTCAACTGAATGAGGATCTCATATGGTTATCTCCATTAAGGGTAATATAACTATAATTTCTACTAATCTTCTGTATGTACTTATCTATATCACATCTGTATAATCAAGCTAATAAGTCCAACTAAAGTAAAACCTAAAGTCCATACTAAGCATACTGAGATCCGCGGTAGTAGTGGTGGTCAGCCGTACTTTTCTATTCCCAACCAGACTATGCATGCATTTGAAAACCAAAATTCTCTTTTTAAAACTCAGACCCCTTTCGGGTTCTGCTTAAAACTTATTCGGTCTTTCAGAAGATTTCAAGTGCCATTGTTGCCAACCTAGAGCTCTGATACCATGTTGTAACACCCCGAATTCTCAGAACTCGGGACATTACTGGTTAGGACCTCACAATGGGTCCCGACCTCAGTTTGACAACAATATTACTAGGATCTTGCAACAAGACACAATAAGAAAAACCGAAATTCATAAAATAGTATTTTATAGGGATGAATGCAACAACGTCTAACAGCCTATATTACCTAAACAACGAAACATACTAACTGTTTTAACAAGATGAATGAACAACAAAGGAAACATCCCAACCCCATTCTAAGGAGTACGGAGACCCGGCTGACCACTACTTTCGGATCACTCAGCTGCTATTCTAACCTGCGATAAAACTAAAAGCATAACAAAACAACCATTAGCTAGTTATCTAAACATTAGGAGAATAATAATAGCACACACACACATAAAATAATAAACACTCATCATGCTTTCAAACAATCCATTTATTATCTTCATTTAATTCAATCACTCTAATAATACTTATTTTGTGACACGAGGGATTCCCAAACCTCGCCTCCGCCCCCGTGTACACATCAGGAGTGGATCCGATGCATCTCACCGTGTACCTGTATGGTCTGGGTATAGAGAACCTCCCAGTCTCCTGGCAGAGCTGGGCAGTGATGTCACGGCCCGTTATACATACACTTGGGCCTTAACACAAAATAACAACGGTCGTCCTAACAAGTTGTTATCATTATTATCACACACATTGCACACTCACCACCATTATCACCCAACTAATATCCAAAAACCAGCTAAGTAAGTCGCAAGGACTTACCTTGATCAAAAATCGCTTTCTCAAATCTCAACTCGGTCCGAACCCGTGGTAACTCAAACGCCTGTCAAATAAGGCATGTGGATCAAAATCACATCCAAATGTCCAACCTCATGCGAAGGAATTACGGAAAAAGCTCTCTTACGGTAAAACACCATTTTACCCTTAGTGCCGAAAATTCTCAAAGTCTATCATTAAAATATAACATTCCTTTTTAGTACTTGTTTCGAAAATTTGGTTCTCACGGATAACTTACTTAGAGGTTATAAGATCAATTTCAAACCCTCGTCAAAGAGAACTACATTATCCTTTCTCCGGTTATTCCACTCTAATACTTATGTGTGTGTACGTATATTATACGTTACTCTTACTCATCTATGTATATATACTTATGTATATATATACACTCTACCTATTAATATATATGCACTTATATATATCTTACACTTATACTTATACACATATATACTTACATATATATTTATATATATCATACTTATATCTTATATCCGTACATGTATATACTTATATACGTTTATACTCCTATACGTATATATATACTTATATGTTCAACACTCTTATTTCCATGTGAAATTTTATATCAACAACTACGTGCACTGCTGCAAATGTATTTATATATATACAATTTTCACCCTATTCTACATTTGTATCTAATTAACATCTACGTGTACTTATTTTATATAATACCTATAAATATGAGATCACCCACTAATGATATCCATAACCACAATTATCTAAACCTTAATTTAACCATTATCCACGTACATATCATGTAAGACCTTAGTATTATTAGTCAGTGCATTCACTTGTGACTCAGAACAATAATAAAACGCATAAAATACTCCATGGCTCACAAATAAAGCTAATCCCACCCATAAACAACCACTTTAACTCTACCCTCCGCTCTACTGTGCAATCAAGGTAATGAAGGTGGGGCTCACCAGTGGCAAAGCTTCAGTAACGATCTGATGTTGGAACGAGGCACCGATTCCAAACTCTGTCGGCTGCGAGCAAAACTAGGAAGGACCTCGCCGAGATAATGGTGGGTCGTCTGTTGCTGCGGAGACGCCGGAGGTAATGGCGAATGCGCTCGGAAGTTGCAGACTCGTACCTTGGATCGACTCTCCTCCTATGGAATCTGCTCGTAACCAAATGATAGAGAAGCGAGGTCGGTTACGATAAGAGATAGAAAGGTCGAAGAAAGGGAGGTTGAGGGGTTACCTTGCTATCGATGAGGTGCAGAAGGAAGGCCCGACGCAAATGGTCTGCTCGTGCAGAGAAGACGGTTAGGTATGGCGAGCAGCTTGTAACGCTAAAGTGGAACGGTCGGGTTATCGGTGGTTCAAAGCATCACCGACTGAAGATGAGGGAAGGATGTGAAGATCTGTGTGTACAGAAGAGATGGTTCCTGAGGCGTAGGATACGGTAGAAGGAAGGGGAAGAGTCGGTACTCACCTGGCCGATGAAGACGAAGCAGGTTCCGGCGCAGAGGAAAGGTTGCTGCTGTTGTTGTCGACTGTGCAGAAGAGGACGGAGATGGTAACGGCCGAAGGTTGTTGCTGCTGCTCTCGATCGTGCAGAAGATGAATGTGGTAAGGTAAAGCGTAATTAGGGTTAAGGTCATTAGGAGAGTTTAATTAGGTTAGAAGGAGTTTAGAATGGAAGAGTTGTGCTAGTGAACCCAATGGCCCAGCCGGCCTCACATCTCCCTTTTGGGCTAATCCAGTAGAATTAGGATCATAGTTTGGGGCTGGTGGAAGGTCATTGGGCCAATTAATTGGGCCCGCTCATCAAATGAACAATTGGGCTGGAAGAATATCGTTTACTCGTACGGAATCGTTCTTCGGTTTACATAATTTATCATTTTATGTGATTCAAGCTCACATAAAATGATAGAATTTAATATCATGTCCTTTTATTTAAAAGAATTAAGGTTGGCGGATCGGAATCCGGTTTGATCCGGTATCAAACGAGTTAAAAAAATTTTTTTGGGTATTACAGAGATAGCCCAACTGGGCCATCAAGACGCACGTGGGACATTTTGGGCTGAGAAAAACATTTTGGGCTTAGAAAACAATTTTGGGTTGGGAATACTAACAATTAAATGTTGTAAACCCTAACTACCCCTCTCCTTCTTTACCTCTGAAACCGCCGGCCCTCTCCTTTTTGTTTCCTCTGAACATCCAACGTCTCCTTCCTTCTCATTCGAAACCGCAGCCCTCTATTCGTCCCCCTCTATTCATCATACTCGGAAACCACCACTCTTTGCCTTCTCTGAACTCACTCCAACGGAGGTCAAAGAAGCAGCAACGATCCGGCCTTTTTCGGCCACGCATTATCGCCGTTGCAGGCCGATGCGAGAAGATCTCGCCACCGCTGCAAGCCCGACGAAAGGAGATCTCGCCACCGCTGCAAGCCCGACGAAAGGAGATCTCGCCACCGCTGCAAGCCCGACGAAACGAGATCTCGCCGCAGCTGCAAGTCCGATGCAAAGAGATCCCGCCGCTGCAAGCCCGACGCCAAGAGTGCTCGCCGCCTCTACAAGCCGACGCCAACGCCTTGTCGTCACCACAACCGACGCGAAGGAGGGAGACATCGAAGTTGGGACCTTCATTGCCGCCTACAGTGTTGACGGAGTATACTCCGCAGTGGGTTGCCTCTTTGGCGCCGACTGAGACCGCCGATCTTGCCTTTCCCCCTTCAGACCGAGTGGATCCGATAGGTGAGCTCCTGGTGTTCTCTTTAGATCAACTCGGAACAGTTCTCGGTTTGGATTGATGAAGTTGAAATAAACTTTGTAGTTGGGTAAATGATGTCCATTATTCGAATGAGAATTTTAGGTGCAACTCGGATTTCAGATTTGTGTGGTTTTGGTAACGAAAATTTATCTAGGTTGTATGTATGAAATTATACGGAACCTGTATGTTAATTGTGTGTTAAGTTTGGACAAGAGTTGCTGAGTTTTGTTGATGAGTCGTATGTAGTTAAGACTTGGTTGTAAAGGGTGTGTAAGTTATGAATTGGTATGTAAGATGATTGTTATAAAGATTGTATTATGGAAGTAAAAGATGAATGTTGAGGACTAGCAACGTCGACCGATTATAATTTGTATAGATGATGGTTGTGCTATAAGTTCATTAGTTCTATTATTATAACTTACGTGAAGAAATTATGTTAGCGTACGTTCCTTCGTAATTAGAGTTTAGATTGAGTGTTCCTTTTCCTTTGTTTTTAACGTTGTAGGTTGTTATGATTATTTATATACATCGGAATGTCTTAGTCCCGTATGTTGAACTTATCCTAACCATGAATAGATATGGCCTGGTAGGTTTATGTGGTCCTCAAAACCTTTGGGATTCTAGTAGTAACCTTTAGTTGACTTTAGTTAGGATAGATAGAGAGTTTGAAAGCTAGACATCTTTCAAACTCAGTAGTTCCTTTCATCTTAAGAGTTGAACAATTTGTCTTGGTTTGGTAGTAAGATTCCTGAGATTTTACAGATCTTTAGAGTTTCCGGATCCTAGGGGTAAAACTGTCCTTGCTTAGAAAAGAGTTGGTTTAGTGCGTTTTTCCGGTTTTTCTTTGTTAACCTAGAAGTTGCGACTTCTAGAGGTTGGATAGTATATTGATATGAGCTTTATGTTATGATCATGCAGTTGAGATATTTCTCAACCGGACCGAGTGCTTTGGTTGACGGGACTTGACTTGATTCAGGTAAGTCCTTTGGGCTTACTTAGCTGACTTCTAGATATGAGTGTGGATAATGGTAGTGGTGTGTGAATGAGATGTTTATAGTTATATTTTAATAATAATTATCTACCGACCTATACTTTGGCCTAAGAGTAACGGGCGGTGGCATTCTACTCAGTTAGCCTGAGGGCGCTGGGGGTTTCTTTAGGGACTAGTCCATACTCGGTTTGTAGTGATGCTACCGGCGGAGGTAAGCTAGACCTACACCCAGTTGGATAAGGAACGGAGGCGAGAACTCTTAAGATTGCTCGTGCCACAACTGTAAAATGGAATACGGTGAATCACTTAACTACTAGATAATAACCGGTTTGTGTGCTAGCATGATGTTTGTTTTATGTTATCTTGGTTGTGTTTGGGCTATCTTTATTCCTCTTATATTTAGATTGTTAGCTAACGGTTTATCCGTGTTGTAGATTTGTTGAGATAGATGGTTGCAGAGAGAGATCCGGGACGGATGGCCAGCCGAGTCCACGTACTCATTAGATGGGGACGGGGGAGTCTTCATACGGCATGCATGTTATGTATCTATATATATGTTTGTAAGGCTGTTACATGTATACATTCATACCATAAAAATATTATGTTTTAAAATTGTTTTAAATATATTTGTGCCTTGTTGTAAGATCCTAGTAAAATTGTTGTTAAACCAAGTTCGGGACCCATTGTGAGGTCCTAACCAGTAGCTCCCCGAGTTCCTAGAAATTGGGGTGTTACATGACCTATGGAGGTCAACTTGGTCTTGGTTACCTGCTTGTAACCAAGATCCTTGTGGTACATGATGAGGCTGATAACCTCAAGTCTCGTAAATACATACAAGACCCTTTGTAGTAGAAGAGGTCAATATCAAACACATGGAAGACGTTGTCTTGCTTTGAAGAATTAATTAAGAAACCAAAATCAAGCAATAAAGTAAACTAAATATGTACATGTATAAAGGATCACAAAAAGAAACCAGATACCAAAGACATTAAAGGTAGGTCGTCCGACAGGGGCAGGTCAACCAGGTCAAAACTGTCAAAACACTAGAGAATAGTAAGGGAATAACTAGAGGGAGAATCATATCAAAACCCTAGACTTAGGTAGGGTAGGTTGCCCAATGGTCCTCATGAAATTCTCGTGATTGCTTCATAAAAAAAATTATAAATAAGAATAGAAAGGTAGTAGAAAATTTAGATCATTAGAATATTTGAAGCAACATTTTAATGGGATACAATCCAAGACCCTAATAACAATAGAGATAAAACATTCCAGAATCCAGATCACCACAATGTTCGCCTCAAAGTGTGTGTGCAAATATATAAAACTGAAATTAAAGCAAGCGAACCCGCAGTGTACGGATCGGCGTAGTAAAACAAGAATTACAGAGTATCGAACTCAAGGATTTGGGGGATCAAATTCAGTTCACAAATTATCGAGCGAATAAAGTATATAAGCTTTGCAAATATTGGGAAAACAACAATCCTAAAGATCCAAGTATCCAATTGTGGCAATCGATTCAAGATATTCTATAGATATAAGGACAAAGTTGAGGTTGCAAAGGTATAACTAATGTAAGGTTGAGTACGGTGAAGTTCCAAAACCCTATGTAACTCACCCAAGGGCACTCTCTATAAAAGTTGTTGAAGCTGCAGTATAGAAAGGATCTAAGGACAAGAATTAATCTCAAATATCCATGCCCAAACCCAAGGAATCAAAGATAAACTAAAACGGTTAAGGTTGTGACACTCAAAACCGAAATAGAGGATGTTAAGTCTCACTACTACCTAGGAAAGCCAAGCCAAGGCTAGGTTAAAGCAAATCTTTAACTTTGGATTAAAGCAAAAGCACAGGTCGTAAAACAGAGGAAATCATGGCTAGATCTTGAAGAACCACGGCCTTGGTTCTCAAGAACAGACCGTGGATTCGGCTGTTGACGAGGTTTCTCACACTCTCAGGGTCCAATTTGTTTACGATCGATCTATCATCATCTAAGCCACAACTATCAACCCTTCACCTTAGAATTGCTAAAGGGATTTAGCCAATAACTGTAACGACCGGATTTTTGTTACGCTTGGATAGAGTTAGAGGAGGGTAGAAGCCGGGCGCAAGGGCTCACGCCCTTGCGGCTTTAGCGACGCAGTCAAGTAAGCCGCAGGTGCGGCTAGGATTCCCGCGGGGCGGTGACACGCGTGGGCGGGGTAGCAGCATTTTGGGCAACCGTTCACATTCCGATCCTTTTAACTCCCCTCTTAAATTCCTTGAGGAGTTGTTGGCTGAAAACCTTTGGTATCCTTCCTCTTTTATGCAGCCAACCCTTCTCCTCCTCTCATTTTCCACTCACGTTACCTTCTTCCGCCTACCCAGTTCATCCTCTTGCACCTTCCTCTTACATCCTTCTCCTCCATTCTTCTCTTGGAGTTCTCCAGCTTGGATCCACCATTCGTGAGGCCGGGACTGCAGTGACGGGATGTGGGTAAGGTTCCTCCCTTTTTGCTTCTTTCTTTCTTCTTCTTCTTCTTCTTTCTCCCTTTCCCTTCCATGGCTTGAATGGAAGGCACTCTTGAATCCTTGCTCAACGATCAATCGTTGTTTTGTGGGTTTGATGACGAAGCTAGACCTAGATGGAGGCTAAGACCAAGTGAGAGAAGTGGAAGACGTTCATAGCACCAAAGGAGACCCTAAAGGACCGGCTGCACAATCGAAGAACTCAATAAACGGACTTTCTGCACAGACATGCGCAGGGGCGGATTCACAAAGGCGCAGGGGCGGCTTCTGTCAAGCGTAGGGACGGACCCAGATCGACGCAAGGGCGGACCTAGATAGGCGCAGGGGCGGCTCAGGCAGGCGCAGGGACGGTTTTGCTCCAGTGAGTCCCGAATCTCGTCCTTTCTTTTCCTTCTTTCTTTCCTTAGACTCGCTATACCCTAGAAGCATGTTAGGCTGGCCTAGGGTAGTTGAATTGGAATGCTTTAGAGTGATTGGACCTTAGAAGTCTAGGGTGAGTTACGTGAGGCTTGTGGTGGTATGTTGTTGAGGGTTCATTTCGAGCTTTGTGGAAGTAACCTTTGTGTATATTGTTATGTTGAGAGTTGGATAGGTCATGGACTGAGAGTGTAGTCTTCTTGGACTAGGTGGTTGAGGAGTTTGAGCCTAGAAATCTAAAGACTTCTAGTGGACTGGAGTGTGGTTTGATTGTGTGCCTTGTCTTGAACAGGCGTGGTACGTTTTCCCGAGGGAACTTACGAGTGAGGTGATCTTGTGCGCTTCGGACACTGGTAAGTCTACGGACTTACTTAGCCGGCTTCTTGTATGAGTGTATTGTGTATGAGTGGTGTTTGCTAGTTAGGATAATAACGAAACCGGATTAGGCCGACTTTATTATATTACGTAATTGAACCAAGTGTATGATTACGGGTCGTGACATCATCTGCCTAGCTCTTGCGAGAGTCTAGGAGATTCTCTGTACCAGCCCAGGCAGGTAGACGGTCAGATGCATTAACACCATTCCTTGTTGGTAAACGGGATCAGGGGCGAGGTTTGGGAATCCCTCGTGTCACAAAATAAGTATCATTAGTAATGACATACCACCTAATTAAAGATAACAAAAGGATTGAGTGTTGCATGTTGATTGTGTATGTTGTGTGTTTGTGCTTTTACCTTTACACTTATGCATAGATTGTCAGCTAACTGTATTATACCGCTTGTAGATGCCTTGCAGGTTAGAGAGGCGATCGAGTGATCCGGCGATAGTGGGCAGTCGGGGTTCCGTAAATTATAGGACGGGATAGTTTATCTTATTTCATGAATGTTGAGACTTATGATGTTACTTTGGTTTTGAGACTCGGCTGGATTGTTTTTTAGATTTGTACTTTTTACTTCCGCTCATGTTATATAACTCTGTGTTTTGCCTTCTTATTTCATTAATGTTGAGACTTATGATGTTACTTTGGTTTTGAGACTCGGCTGGATTGTTTTTTAGATTTGTACTTTTTACTTCCGCTCATGTTATAAAACTCTGTGTTTTGCCTTTTTATTTGTACCGTGTTGTAAGGTCCGATAAAGTTGTTGTCAGGCTAAGGGCCGGGACCCATTGTGAGGTCCCAGCTCGTAGCATTCCGAGTCCTCTAGGATTTGGGGTGTTACAATAACCATAGTCATTGAATCAAATATCAAATTAAGAAGAGAGAAAGATAAAAACCCTTGAAAACTCAATAAACAATCAAAGTCAATCTCAAATCCGAACAACAAAGTATTGTGTTTAATGAATTCAAAATATGGAACAGGAATCCTCACAGCAATCTTAAGGAACAACGAAGAACGGAGTGTCAATCCGTCTCCAAAGGCAAACCCTAAGAAAATCTCGAAGTACACAATCTTCAATATTGCGTCTTTCTCAAGCCACGATCCGAAATCTCCAATCCTTCATATCAACCCTAAGCGCGGAATTGTAAGTGAAGGTAAAATGAAGCCCTAAGCGACCGTCCTCGAAACTCCCTTCTCAAGCCTTCTAGCTTATAGGGCAAAATAGGGTTACCAGAAAAGCCCAATAACCGTCGCTGATGTGGCAAATAAGACACGTCACTTCGTCATGGAAATTACGGCCTAGTACAAGATTCCACGGCCGTGGTTTAGGGCGTGGAACTCTTTGATGTTCTCCAAAATCACTCTCCACGAACTCACTGCATAACCACGGTCGTGGTTTAGGTCGTGGAACTCTCTGACCTTCGCGAAAGCCTTTGTTTCGTAAACTTCTTCAATCATGCTCCTTTCTTAGCTACTCCAAAGCATGTCCTTGACATTTAGCATGATCAAATACTCTTATCCCTCCAGATTAAGCTCCAATTCAAGCCTTTATTCACCTATAAACATAACAAAGCTTGTGTAGATCTCTATATCGATAAAATAGGTGAATGTGCTCATAAATGCTTCAAAATCATATCCATGTACACATCAAAGAGGGAAAACAATCAAAACAAGTGCCTAAAATATAGTCATATTTCATGCTATCACATAACATGTATATAATAGATCTGAAAAGGCAATTCCACAATATTACATCAATGTTGTCACCATATATTCACATACACAAAACGGTTGTTGATTAATCACATTGAACGAAGCATTAAGGTGTAAGAAATATGCTATCACTTAAAGTCAAGGTCACCCTTTGCAAAACATATAGTATGTAACACTCCGTAAATTATCATCTCGCATCATTTGAATGGGGATTTATGGTTAACTTATATGGATGAGTTTCTACCCATGTCAACAAAAATTCTTTTTTTCTAGTGGTCGAGTGAGAACAAAGAACAGTGGAGTTAAGCGTGCTCGTGCAGGAGAAATTTCAGGATGGATGACCTCTTGGGAAGTTTCCGTGCGAGTATATGTTGGCATGAGGACATCGTCCGTAAGACATTGATTCTTACAAATGGTATCAGAGCTAACCTTGAGTTACGAGTATGCTCGCCCTAGTAGGCGGTCACTCGGCTCGCTGGACGGTCCTTTGGCCCCGCATCATTTGAATGGGGATTTATTGTTAACTTATATGGATGAGTTGCTACCCATGTCAACAAGAATTCTTCTTTTCAAGTGATCGAGTGAGGACAAAGAACTCTTGAGTTAAGTTGTTCGTGCGGGAGCAATTTCAGGATGAGTGACCTCCTAGGAAGTTTCCGCGCGAGATGGTTGGCACGGGGACAACGTCCGTAAGACCTCGGGTCTTACATAGTAAATATGTAATACTACCATAACTCATAGACATACAATCAATATAAAGAATCAATCTAGTATCATATATCAATGCAAGTTGGATTCACAAACCCTAGAATAGAAAGGGATTACCCACACATACCTCAGAACAAAAAAAAAACAAAACTTATTATTGATCGAAAGAAGAGGGCTTCGTCCGACGGGTATAGGCGCCGTACGACATGCAGTGAAAGTTTCTGCCGAAAGCTTCGTAAATGCATGGAAAAGGAGATATCTAACCTAATATTTGAAGAGCCTTATTTATATGGCCCGAAAAGAGTCAGAAAACCCTTAATCTCCCTAGATTGTATTTTTTATTAAGATAGGTGACGTGGTTATAGTATGTCCGACAAAACACCATAAGTGCGTTTTACCATTGTAATACATGATTTAGTAATCGAGGTGTCGAATTCCATAGATACTATGTAGTAAATTGACTTAATTTGACAAGTTTAGTTTTTAAGGAAAATGTGTAAAATGAAGAGGGGGTGTGGTTCATGAAATGGGGTTCAACTTAAAGAAAAGTGTGATAAATCAATATATTAAAAATCTAGGGATTATTAACACCAAATCAAGGTTGATACATGCTCAAAGGGTGTAAAGTAAATCATAGCGATGTTGGAAATAATCATGCATAATCATGGTGATCCTTCTTAAGTTCTCGTGCACTTTAGGTGAACGAGGTAGTCGTATAAAACCGTATTATGATCACAAGAGTGATATTTATCAATAACACATTCCAAATTCAAGCACATAGATTATACGTTTTCACTAAATGAGATGACCAAAAGTATCTTGCCAATATTCACCTCACTACACAAACGCACTCTTATGGATGGATTACACAATAGGGGAATCTTAGTGATTTTCATGTTATCCACCTAATCCACTTTCTAGCATCTAACAATGCAATCTACAAAGATTCAAAAGCGGGAAAATGATCAAAGACATCATCACGTAACCTATCCCATTCATATGCCCTATGAGGGAGATGACACGTCTTTTTATCATTCCGACTCGATCACAAGCGATTCAACATTATGCATGTGTACAAATCTATAAAACCTAACACCGGAATTTGTAAATTGTCTTAAGGAGTACATCTACCAAAGCTATATTCATTCATATGCCCAATGAAGGAGATGCACGTCTGATGTGGGACCATCCTTGGCATCTACGACTACGCTACATGGATCATTCACCAACCTAGAAGGGAGAGAAACTCAAGGAAGGAGTGCTTACAATTTGCAAACATGGGGCGAATCGATGGAATGGTAGATTGCATGGAAGATGAAGAAAATCGGCCGATTTTCCTGTAGAGAAATTCGACCGATTTTCTTGTCCGATTTCCTTCACTGGAACGAGCTTTTGCAAAGATCCGGCCATGATCTTCTATCTTTTTGCGATTATATTTTGTTATAATTACTTAAAGCTCTCAGATTATTTTAAGGTATTATTAGTTAGTTATCTTTTTAGATTTTATTATATATATCTTAGAGATATCTTTGCAAGATTATCTTTAAACATATTTTCCTAGTTTTTGTATGATTAGTCTCCCTTATAAATAGCCTTAGTGGGAGAGATTGTTGAGTAGATTAGATTTGATATATTTCCACAGATTGTGAGACTTACAACTTCACTTACGAAGTTTGTGTTTTATTCATTAAATTGTTTAATCAATAAAGAGAGCTTTTGATTGAATTGTTTGTGAAGTCCTTGCTAAATTGTGCTTGTGTGTGTAATTTTATTGAAGGTTGGTGCTCCTGGTCAATACTAGTCCCTCCTTGTACTTGTCTTAATTAGAAGACTTGTGTAAGGTTAAAGAAGTGTGATTAAGGTAATCTTCTCGTTTAAGGGTTTTGACACATCATTGGTCAAGGTTCTTTTGGGAAACTATCTTAGTTCATATCTTCCTATATTCTTTCCATCATTCCATAATCATCTTCTTATCTTACCATATCATTCACTAATCTGTTTTCTGAGTTTGTCGAAAAATCGACATTTTCTTGAGAAAAATCGACCATTTTCACTATAGAACAACCCGATTTTTATCCCATTTTAGGACGTTCAATCTAGATAGGGAACTACGGCTTATCCCCGCATCAAAGTGGTATCAGAGCTATGCAACTGAAATCCGAGCATTCATCAAAAGGTTTGATTTTTATTTGAGTCTTCTTTGAGTCATATAAAGTTGAGTCTTTTCTTGTTCGCCATCTTTACGAGATTATTTGAGTCTAACGTGCGTTGATTTGTGTAAGTTCGGAAAGAGATGAACGCCCTCAACCAAACACAAGCAAGTCATTGACCTTAAAACCTCACCAGTAGAAAAAAAAGTAAAGGAAAGAAAGTTCTTGAACGACGAATCCAAGAGTCGATTTTTCTCAAAGAAAATCGACCTGTTCTTTAGAAAAATTGTCCGATTTTTCAGTCGATTTTTGCCACTGTTGCCAAATTTCGAGAAATTTTTTAGGGACACTTTGCAGAACCCAAGTGTACCATGTGCAAGAGTATTACAACATAAGAGTTTCAGTGTATACCTTGATTCCATTGAAGAGTCTTAGCCATACTTAAAAACCGAAACCGGCTAACTCTCTTTCTTAGCTTCGCAACTCAAGGTACGTTCTTCTCTCTTCTTAATCTCTTGTGTGCTTTTGTTTAGCCTCTTTCTATTCTAAACATTGAGTCTTTCCTTGAGTGTGTTAGTTAGTAACTATACTTCTTAACACACTAGTTGTCTATCCACAATTTTCTTTCTACCTTGTCGTTTGTGGAGTAAAAATCCAACAGGGATTCCTTAACCATCGCACCCCACAAGAACCTTTAACTGAACCAAGTTACAGTCAACAAGTTCTAGTGGGACCAAGGCTTTGATTTGTAAAGAAGCATTAATCCACGCAAGTCAATTCCGTCAAACCAGCTTTCGACAACACAACAGAGTGTGAGTGCGAGAGAAGACAAGTAAGAAACCCTTGTTTTCACTAATATCATACGTTTGTTGTTATTTTATGCGATTGTGCAGGATGTATTATCCGAAATATCATTCCAGAGGAAAAGCTCGACTCATAGATCAAAATCTCGCCCGAGATTTTGGCCGAGATTTGCCCCAATCAAGGTTTAATCAATACGTTCCTCAATGGAGATAGATGAATGAGGATGACGGACGCTCACGTGTTCCGTATAGAACTCCAGCCCCGAAACCACATCCACAAATCCATTACGACCAAGGTATGAGGTATTCCAATTAAAATTGTGATATGCCTAATGCTCCGGAGTATGTTGATCTTCTGGAATTTGAGGATGAGAGGGACTATCATGGGCATCGTCAACATTCCAGAAGGGAACTCTATTACCCAAGGGCGGAACCATCTAGACGTCCTTCGATAAAGATTAATGAAACTATAAAAGAACTCAGAAATGAGTTAGGGCAAGTACGTAAACAATTGATCGCATTCATGGAGGCTATCCAAACTAACAAGGTTACTGACTCTAAACTTTCTGTTCTTATTAATGATCATGTGGAATTACCGGAATCTAATTTGATTGTTGATGACAAGCATGACATAGATATAGATATGAAAGAACATTCTCGTGAATGTGATGAGCATGATCCCAAGTTGTTGCAATCATCTTTAAATTGTTCTTTAGTACAAAGTCCTAGTAATATATCTTCTAATGTGCCTAAGTTTTATGTAGTGCATCCTCAAGTTGTTGCATTGTTAGATTAGATTACCATAGGAAGTATGTTATGCATGAGATTATTAATGGAAGTTTCATATGGCATAGAGTGTTGTATGCTTTGCATTGTCATGACTCTATTAATACATTACTTCTTTTAAACCTTAATCTTGCACCGTTATCCAAGAGGAAGCGAGTGAGCTTTATCGTAGGATTGCAAGATGAGTTGGTCAAGTTGATGACTTCATCATATGAAGTTAATCCAGTCTGGAAGCTTCCATACTTGAGTCATCGTGTGATTAATAATAAGCAAGACTATGATTTGAGGTCGAATCATTTCCAAGAAGGGGAGTATGATGTGGGACCATCCTTAGCATCTACGACTACGCTACATGGATCATTCACCAATCTAGAAGCGAGATAAACTCAAGGAAGGAGCGCTTACAAGTTGCAAAGATGGGGCGAATCGATGGAATGGGAGATTGCATGGAAAATGAAGAAAATTGATCGATTTTCCTGTAGGGAAAATTGACCCACTTTCGTGTCCGATTTCCTTCACTGGAACGAGGTTTTGCAAAGATCCGGCCATGATTTTCTATCTTTGGGTGATTATATTTTGTTATGATTCCTTAAAGCTCTCATATTATTTTAAGGGATTATTAGTTAGTTATCTTTTTAGATTTTATTTTATATATCTTAAAGATATCTTTGCAAGATTATCTTTAAATATATTTTCCTATTTTTCGTAGGATTAGTCTCCCTTATAAATAACCTTAGTGGGGAAAATTGTTGAGTAGATTAGATTTGATATATTTCCACAGATTGTGAGACTTGAAACTTTACTTCCGAAGTTTGTTTTTTATTCATTAAATCGTTCAATCAATAAAGAGAGCTTTTGATTGAATTGTTTATGAAAACCTTGCTAGATTGTGCTTGTGTGTTAATCTTATTGAAGGTTGGTGCTCTTGGTCAATACTAGTCCCTCCTTGTACTTGTCTTAATTAGAAGACTTGTGTAAGGTTAAAGAAGTGTGGGTTAAGGTAATCTTCTCGTTTAAGGGTTTTGACACATCATTGATCAAGGTTTTTTTGCAGAACTATCTTAGTTCATATCTTCTTATATTCTTTCCATTTATCATTCCATAATCATCTTCTTATCTTACCATATCATTCACTAATCCGTATTCTGAGTTTGTCAAAAAATCGGCCTGTTCTTGAGAAAAATCGACCGATTTTTATCCCAGTTAACGACTTTCATTCTAGTTCAGGAACTGCGGCATATCCCCGTATCAACGTCACTTTTACCATTTCGCTCACAAGCGATTCAACAAATTTTAGCATCCAAACTCTAAAAATTTATACTCATCTAGGAAGATGGCTAAAAATGCATGCAATGGGCGTTTCAACATATACACTCAAGTCTTTGCAAAACAACCACGAAATGGGGTTTTCACCCCCAAATCCTTAAGGAGGGATTTAGCTATTCATAGTAAAGATTGCAAGAAAATCTAAAGCATGCATCATATTTGAACAACTTGAAAGGTAAATAAACTTGGAAATAAACAACATACAATAAGAAATATAAAAATCAGAAATTACAACTCACAAAGTTGTTCTTGATGTTCTTGCAAAAGTAAAGTGTTTAATCTAAAAAGAGGTGGAGAATTTGAAAATAAGTGTTTTTGTTAGCTTCCTCTACTAAAAATAAAAAATCTTAACCATAAGGCCGAACCAAAGTCACAAGTTATCTCTTCCTAATGGCGGAAAAATATTTTTATAAAGTTTGAATTCACCTTTTGACCCATAGGAAATTACATTTGTACCCTTAAAAGAAGGCAAAATCACACAAGCAGTCACATGTGGGCTCATTGACACATACAAGGGGCACCGGTCCACATGGCGGTCTAGAGGTCAGTCTCGGTTTTATAGTGGATAGGCTGAACGGTCCAAGATTGGGCAAGTCGGTCCAGGAGGTTGGTTCACAATAGTTTACGCAATAAAATATTTGTTTGTAACTACATAAATCTAATGTCATATTGATCTTGTTATAAAAAAAATATTCCTACACATCCATTGCATCTTATAGGAAATTAAGGCATAAATTCGCGTAGATCTCACATTTTGTAAAGAATACCCTACAGTAACGCACATCTCTCACACACTGAATTGAAAAATCACAAGATTACCATACCGTATAAATTAAGAAAAGTATTTCAAAGGACATAATTAACTTCAAACATCACAAATTTATCATGCAAAGTCCGGCTCTCTAAATCCAAAGCAGTAAGAATTTAACAAGACATACTTACCATTTTTATTGAATCGAAATATATTAATCGGTCGATTCGATCAACGCTAGCTAGTTTAACGCACATGAAGGTTGTTGAGTTATAAAACTGAATGCAAAAACTGGATTTTTAACCTAGTGAATTGATGACCTTTTCTATAAGTTTCACACTAATTAGAAAAAACTTGTCTAGGAATGGAAAACAAGTCCAAAAAGTCAAAGCATATCTTCCAACAAACACTATCTCAGAGAATATATGGAGAAAGATAGAAGGATAAATCTTCCAAAATCTAACGCATAACTCAAACAATCAACCGTTCAAACACAATGAATGGACTCATATTGGTGTAAACCTGTAATGTTTGGAATAAGTGGCAATGTGCTCCTCATATGTGTGTGCACGGTCGACTCGATTGATGTGGTCAGTCGATTGCTTGTATTCTTTCGAGTACTTCTTCATTTCTCCAACTTCAATCAATTCAGTCTTGACGTGAAATTCTTCAAGCATAGGGGGACCTTGTTCAATAGTTGATATTCTTCCAAATATAACTTCTTTGATGCTCCAAATGGGATAGAATGCATGCATTTCCATAAAGCGCGAGTATTTTCAAAACAACAAAGTGAATGAAATCTACTATAAAATCATGCAATTTTATTCTAAATGCTTAAGAGATTCAGGGGCTTACTAGCGTGGTCGAGGGACTTATTCCTCATGTTTGAAATATTTTCTATGAACATTACTTATACAACCCAGAATCCTTAATCAAACTATTATAGACTACACAACTCTCATAAATGACGTCGTTGTCAAGGAGTTAGAATTATATTTGAGTACGTTTTAACGTTTGAATAACAATGACCCAAACATAAGAAAAGAACGCCCACATGGACTTGGGTTCAACATCGTATTAATTTTTATATTTTGCGGGTCAAATTTTATGGAAGGTGCATATTTGTTGAGCTTACACAAACTCACGAGGTTTCAGCCTAACCCACATAACTGATATGTTTTGCTTATATATCACGTGTTATCGATACTGAACAATGTATCTCTAACTTCACAAAGGTGACATGTAGTGCTACCGATTATTTAATTAAAGAGTAAAGTTGATGAGACGACTAATCTTATCTTGATATACGGTGCATGTTATTTTCACGTTAGTATTACAAAGGTCCGTCCAATAATATGAGACCTTTAACCCAACAAAATAATATTCCTTTTTACATGGCCTCGTAACATGTATGCTTATTTGATTTAATTACCATGTAATTATCGTCAAATTAGCTAAGTAAGCCTTTTTGAGATTTCTCTCTAGTAACTAGATTCATGGTATAAATATATTTAGTAAATGTACCCCTAATCAAACCCCTTATGCTCCAACTTCAATTTAATGAAAGTGAAAAAAATTGAAGGGGTATACAAACCTAATGGAAATAGAAAATGACCTATTTGGCCAAATTCTTTCTTTAATTATTAGAAAATTTTGTTAAGGCTCAATATTTCATTAGACTTAAAAGGTTAAGGGTAATTTAAGTGTTTATTCCCTCTCTCTTTCTTTTTTCATTTTTTGATACATAGTTTGTAAAAAGAATTTTGAAAGAATTTGGCCAAATAGATCATTTTCTATTTTCATTAGGTTTGTATATCCCTTCAATTTTTACCATTTTTATTAATGGTAGGTAAAAGTAATTAACCCCTCTATTTAAATAAAAATAAACATGAATTTTCTAAGTTACTAAGTTATGTAAAAGACTTTTTTATTATTTTGTTTTCCTTTTTTTAATTAATTTTTTGGTATGAAATTCTCATATCAGAAATTTTCATACCAAAAATTCTCATACAAGAATTTCATATCAAAAGTTTCATACCAGAAGTATGTAAATAGTGAAATCCTAATAATCTGTGTTCGAAATGAAATCCTAACAAATCATAATGAACATATTTGATGAAATTGAAAAAAAGAAGAAGAGAAAAACTAACTACCCAGGAAAATGTTCATGACATAATTGAATTGAATATTGAAGTAAAGCATCAGTAAACATTGACAACAACGGGGCCGCAGACATAATGCTTGCCATCGATCGGACCACGACAACTCTCCAACTGACTGACCCTCAAAATTAGTCAATGGTACGAGGGTGTAACACATAAGGGAAGATTCTAGTAGGAGGGATTCATATCAAATTTAACATTCTCCATAGGGATTATGCTTAAAAAAAACTATTTAACACTGATGTGCAAAGGATATTCTTGTAGAACTTGGTCTCTTTCAATAACTGAAGTATTGAAATAAAAAAAACTCAAATGAATGACACTAAAACATCAGTAAATTCATATCACCCGATTAGAATTTCAGAAGAGGAAGGTGGTAGTCACAACTCCCAAGCGAGGGGGCGATGAACAAAACTCCTATGCGAGAGGCGGCGTGTATACCTTCCCGGCGGATGACGAGGCGGCTAGCGGTGAGGCTTGGTGGCGGGGTTGTTCTAGGTCGGAACTGGTTTCTGATTCCCACTATAAACAAAGCTAGTGAAGTTGAGACAACGAGGCAGATTAGTTCTCCTTTGGTGGCGTCAAAGGAAGGTAGATTGTGGCGGCAACTCGATCTCAGTTTCCGGCTGGACTCGACTAGGGCGGCAGTGACAGTGGTCCGTCGGCTTCCTCCAACGACTTCAGATCCGAATCGGCAAATTGAGGGAGATGACTCCCTTCGCTAGGAGTTGATGGTCTTCATCTATCTAACCGAATTAAATTTAGTGGAATGGGTGCCGGAGAGAAGAGAGAGAGAGGAAGGTGAAACCCTAGATGAGTGTGCTTGAACGGTAAAAAAAATACGGGGTACATTTACTAAATCAAAAAACGAGATGGGCCTAGTTACTATACTAAAAACTGAAAAGGGCCTATTTACCAAATTCATCCAATAATTTTTTATCCTTATTTTTCATCTTTAGATGTGATTTTGTTAAAGAAAAAGATTAAAAAGGCTTTTAACTTTTACCCTATATATAATTCTCCCCTAAATGAAAGAATTGCGTAAAATAGAGGTATATTTACTAAATGAGTTTATGATTAATGGGTATTCTTAATAGAGTTCTAGTGGTAAAAAAAAACTAGTTGGTCATTTTACTCAAATAAAGAAAGGTGTTTGGAGTACGAATTCTATCTATAAGTCATATTGAGTTTTTTTTCTAATAAATGTAGTCACCATTAGTACATGATAACTCCACCTTGGTTATATATTTGTATATGTGATGATGGAAGACTTAACATTATGAGCGGTTTATACACTAACAAATATAGATTATCTTTCTAGATTGCATGATTTGGTTTTGTATTTGTTAAATGTGTGCAGGCCTTGTAAAGCATTTCAAAGGATGAATGGAGGCCTTGAAACAAGTTACAAAGGACAGACACAGAGATTGAGAAGCAATTCAAAGGTTCAACTCTGAGACCTTGAAAACCATTTCAAGGATCAAAGCCGAAGCCTTGAAACACGTTACAATGGATACATCGGCTAGAAGGATTTCAAAATCAAGATTCAATCTCAACAACCAAATCCACCAAGGATCAAGAGAAGATCTTCAAACAAGATATCAAAAGAAGATCTCGGCCGGCTCAAATCTCCAACGGATTTTGTAGAAGAATTTTCGGCCCAACAAGAAGATCTTGAAAAGATCTTAACCGACGCAAGATTGAAGATTTCATCCAACGGATTTCACAAAGATCTCGAAATCCAAGGAAGATCTTCAACGGCTATCAAAAAAAGATATCTTCAACAAAAGATCCTTAACAACTTGGAAGATCTCGGAGCTTGAAACAAGGACTTCACCGACAAGATCTTCAACGACTTTTTTCAAGAGAATATCTCGAAGAAGTATCTCAACGTGCGTCAATGAGATGAAGAAGATAGAAGATCCTAAAACGGCTACGTCATCTCAACCTACACCGTTTTCTATGGAGAAGGAAGAACATCACAACGGTCATCTTCACAACGGCTAGAAGACTTCTCCATCTATAAATGAAGATCACGATTGAAGAAAACAACAACAAGCTTACACGGAAACATCTAAGTCTTCAAGCGATCACAAGCATCTTCATTTCGTTCCAAAAGTTTTTCTTCCTCTTAGTTCACAAAAGTTTACATCCCTAGAGAGAGAAAAACATGAGAGCCTGATTGGTATATCTAGAGAGTGTTATACTTGAGTGTGTGTTACTCTGCGAAGTAACTAGGCAATTATTGCTGGGTTAAGAGTTGGAACTTGATCGTAGCATTGACAACAATGAGAGAAGAAGGGGATTTCTTCTAGGTTGTATCTAGGACTCTTTGAAGCAGATAATAGATACTTAGATCCTACGGGCAAAGAAACCCTAGGACGAAGACGTATGTTATTAGAGATGAACTTCTTAAACATATCACCATGTCGATCTTTTACTTCCACACTATTTCTTGATTAATTGTGACTAACTTTGTTTTGTAGGTTTTCGGAGTCAAGGCCTTGAAATCACTTTCAAAGCCCTTGAAAACCAGTTGTGTCACAAAGAACACAAATCGACATCAAGGCCTTGAAATTAGTTGCAAAGCCTTGAGATAAGTTTTTGCAAAAAGTTCCCACACTCTATTCACCCCCCTTCTAGAGTATTTATATCCTTTATATTCACATATATGGTTCTTCAATTGGTATTAGAGCTAGACTCACGTATATTGATTTAACTATCAATGAGACTAATCATGAACTTTGTAGGTCATGGAGGATTCGCTCAAGGAAGATCCACATCTCGACCACCACTCTTCTGCGGCGACAACTTTGCCCATTGGAGAGCACTAATGCAAATGATTGTTATTGATCAAGAAATGGAACTATGGATCATTATTCAAAATGGCCCTAAATTCTCAACCACCACGGTTGAAGGAGTCCAAGTCGCAAAGAAAGAAGCAGACTTCACACAAACCGACTTGGATAGTGTTTCAAAGAACTACAAGGCCATGAACTTGCTCTATTGTGGATTGGATGCAAATGAATTCAACCGTGTCTCATCATGAAAGAGTGCTAAAGAAATATGGGACAAATTAGTTATCACATACGAAGGAACAAGTCAACTGAAGGAAACAAAGATAAGCATCTTCCTCAGACAATATGAGTTATTCAAGATGAACTCAAATGAATCAGTCAAAGAAATGTTCACATAATTCACCGAGATCGTGAACAACCTCGACTCACTTGGGAAGGTCTTCACACATGAAGAGAAAGTAAGGAAGGTTGTAAGGAGCTTACCTAAAGCCAAGTGGGGACCAAAGGTGACTGCAGTCGAAGAAACTCAAAATCTCACAACACTTCCTCGTGACGACCTTCTTGGAAAGGTTATCACCCACGAAATGGTTCTTGGTGAAGAAGATGGAGAGCTCCCGTCCAACACAAAGAACCTAGCTCTAAGATCCAAGATGGATGAGATACCATCAGAAGAGGAAGATAGTGATGATGAAGATGAGGAAGATCCATTCGCCTTGATCTCAAGGGGTCTGGCAAAAATTCTTCAAATGAAAAAGCAATTCGCAAACAACAAAGATTATCCACGATCATCACGACCTCGAGGTAAGTTTTCTAACCCTAATAAGAAAACTAAGGTACTGACTTGTTTTGGATGTGGTGAAACAGATCATCTCATAAAGGATTGTCCACAAAAGAAAAGGAGCAACTTTAGGAAGAATGATCGAAAGAAGAAAGCTATGATAGCTTCATGGAGTGATTCAGATTCTACCAATGAATCAGAAGACGAGAAAGAACAAGCAAACTTGTGTCTAATGGTCGATCATGAAGAAAATCCAAATCACTTTGTTGATGATGTGGTAAGTACAATTATGTCTCAACCTAAACCTGAACTCACGCAATTCCCTAAAGACATAATCAATGTGATAAAGAACATAGGGTAAGGATAAGTTCCTTGAGAGAAAAGCTCCTCAAACAAGAGAAATGATTAAGTGATATGTCTTTGAAGATTGAAAATCTTAACACTGAAAAGTTAGACCTTGATATCAATATCGAGGCCTTAGAATCAGAAAATGCGATTCTCAAGGGCAATCTCTCTTCTCTTCATCAAAAATATATCGATATAGAGAAAGTTAAAAAAAGGTTGATCTAACTATGACGTGTCAAGACCAGAAGGTTGCACTTATTCAATTCACTCGTTCGAAAGCCAACCTCGAAAGGATGATGGTGAGCAACAGTCTTCTCTTAACAAGAATGATATAGGCTATCACGTAATTTTTTTTTAGCAAAACAACCACCACTTTTGTTAAAGCTAAAGGAAGTATTCATATGCCCACATGTTTCTACTGTTGCAAAAAGGGTCACGTAAAATCAACATGTCCATATAGAAGAAATGACCCTTACATCATTAGAAACACGTATCCTCTATGTCTAAGGAAACAAGTTAAGCAAATATGGGTTCCTGAAGGTACTAGACCATCAAACATGATTGAGCCTGGATATGGACCAAAATATGCGACCCGGAAAGGTTGATGTTTGTTGTTTTGCAGGATAGCACCAAGGTAAAGGAGCATAAATGGATTTTAGATAGTGGTTGCTCAAGACATATGAGTGGAAAAAGCTCACTGTTCTCAGATCTAAAGAAGCAATCATTTGGAACCATTAGGATTGGTGATAAAGGAAAGTGTAACATCATTGGCATTGGTAAAATTGGTTATAATTCATCTAACTTTATCGATGATGTTTATCTTGTTGACGGCTTAAAATATAACTTGCTTAGTATCTCTAAAATTTGTGATAAAGGCAACAAGGTGATTTTTTATTCGGAAAAATGTGAAGTCCAAGATAATATATATCGGGTGATATTGTGCTTATTGCTCCTAGATGCAACAATGTTTATTCAATGAGCACTAACCAAGTTTCAGGATCTAAGCTAACATGTCTCAAGGTCTTGACTGACGACCCAAGGCTTTGGCATAGGAGACTTGGTCACGTAAGCATGCATACAATGAAGAAACTACTTTCTAAGGATTTGGTACGTGGTTTACCAAACCTAAACTTCAAGGTAGATGAACTATGTAAGACTTGTACACAAGGTAAACAAACTAGAGGTTCATTCAAACCAAAGAAGGTTGTAAGTTCTTCTCCATCCATTGAACTTTTACATATGGAACTAAGCTAACATGTCCTCCAGGGTGCGAAAACCGCACCCTAGAGGACATGTCTAGGACTTTGCTTTTAGAAAATAGTTTGCCAAAAAGTTTTTGGACGGAAGGTGTTAACACAGCAAACCACATCTTGAATAGATGTTTAATTTGTCCTATTTTAAAAAAGACTTCTTATGAACTATTTAAGGGAAGAAAACCTAATATTTCTTATTTTAAACCCTTTGGATGTACTTGTTTTGTCCATAACAATGGAAAAGACAACCTTGGTAAATTTGATGCACGTAGTGACGAAGCTATCTTCATCGGATATGCTTCAAATTGCAAAGCTCATCGTGTTTATAATAGACGTATCAAAATCGTTGAGGAAGGTATTCATGTTATATTTGATGAAAGCAATGATGGTACTTTGAGTGAAAGTTTTGCAGATTTTAAACTGAATCAAAATGGAGATCACAATTCTGATGGAGAAGAAGATCCTAAAGCTAAGGAAAAGAACATGCAAGAAAAGATTCAAGATACCAGAGAACAATCTCAAGACCTTGAAACGCATCTTCGAGACCTTGAAACAGAAAGTTACGATGTCATAAATCAGTTTCAAGGCCTTCATATAGGATCCAAAGGCAATACTCCAGCGGAACCTGATTCTAGTCGAGCAAATAAACCCTAATCTTCAAAATCTACTCCATCTTACAAAAGGAGAAAATTTCAATATTCTTCATACCATCCACCAGAGAATACTCAAAAACTGCTCAGTCTAGAAGGTGCGATCTGGTGAACATTGATTTCACAATCGATCAATGTGTATGTGCGATCTGGTGAACATTGATTTTTTGGAAACTCTTCAACTGCTCTGTGTGTCAATACTCAAAAACTGCTCAGTCTGGAAGGTGCTCAACCCAAGGGAAACCGCATTCACCAAACTCACGAGGTTTTTTTTATGTCAACCTTGTCGTAAAAAGGGAAAAGGGACTCCTCACTCTCGAAATATCAGTTAAAGGTACTTCAATCTCTCTCACACCCATTGTTTTGTGTGAGATTTTAGGGCTTCCTACAGATTTTCCCTTAACTACCCACCCCGGTCTGAAAGTGTTCGACTCGCCAAGGAGCAATTTCTGGTTCCTAATTCAACATCCTGCCAACTCACTCACACCTCCCTAACCCTAGATGTTAAAATCATCTTTACGATTCTGGTTAGATGTGTTATTCCTTGAGCAAACTCGAATGAACTGTTGACGGATCAGTCTCTGGAACTAATTTATCTAATTATGTCTCGATTCTCTCGATTAGATACAGATTTTCCTAACTTGATCCTAAACCATATGGTTCATACCATTAACTCCACCAGAGCCATTCCACTACCTACAAGAACCTTCTCCCTATGATCTTTGCTCACTTTTCAGTTGACACCTCCATTGAGGATCAACAACTGTCAACTGGAAAGATTGATGAGAAGTGCTTGGAACGATCAAGGGTAGAGAAAACTCTATATGGGGTTTGACTTTAAAAGGAAAGGTTGTTGCACTGACCCCCTCATCTACTGCTCCGTCGGCTTCCTTTGTCTCGGACACCAGGTTAGATGGATTTGAGATGGAATTAGGTTCTCTCAATCGAGAATTGTTTGACTTCCAACTTGACACTATGCGGAGAATGGATGTTAATCATGAGGTCATGTCTGTTATGCATGAAAAAATCAATCAAATGTATCTCATGAATGCTCTCACACTCACCACCATTGGTAAAATGTTTCCTCTAACTAAAGATGTCGCCCAACACACTCAGGAAAGAGTGGAAAACGTTCTTATGAATTGCAAACACAAAGTACAAGACAAATTCATTCTTTATCCGACACATGTTGAGCCAACCATTCTTACAACTGAGGAATATGGTGTGGCCAAAGAGCTCCGTGCTGAAGAGAAGACATGCATATTAGAGGCTGAAATCAACGACATGAGTAACAAGAATGCTCAATCCAGGTGAATGAGGCAGTATTATGAAGATCATAAGGAATGAGTTTAAATGGATGTCAAGGTCTTGACATGGATTTTAAAGCCTCTTGGTTTTGATTTCAAGGCCTTGAATACTGTTTGTGGCACTTGTCTTTTAAAACAGTTTTCGTGTTTTGGGAATTACACTTGTGGGTCTGTAATAACTTTTAAACTCCCGTTCTTTAACTATTTTTTCTCCCTTGTTGAAAGACAAAGGGGAGAAATTATCTGCGTGATCCGATATTTTTGCATTATGCAATTTAAGATATTATTGCATATGCATCGCAAACATTAAGTGCAGGTACGATATTTGTTTTGTCTTCCATCAAGGGGAGATTGATAACTCCACCTTGGTTACATATTTGTATGTATGTGATGATGGAAGACTTAACATTATGAGTTGTTTATACACTAACAAATATCGATTATATTTTTAGATTGCATGGTTTGGTTTTGTGTTTGTTAAATGTGTGCAGTGCAGGACTTGTAAAGTATTTCAAAGGATGAATGGAGGCCTTGAAACAAGTTACAAAGGATAGACACAGAGATTGAGAAGCAATTCAAAGGTTCAACGCTGAGGCCTTGAAAACCATTTCAAGGATCAAAGCCGAAGCCTAGAAACACGTTACAATGGATACATCGGCTAGAAGGATTTCAAAATCAAGATTCAATCTCAACAACCAAATCCACCAAGGATCAAGAGAAGATCTTCAAACAAGATATCAAAAGAAGATCTCGGCCAGCTCAAATCTCCAACGGATTTTGTAGAAGAATTTTCGGCCCAACAAGAAGATCTTGGAAAGATTTTAACCAACGCAAGATTGAAAATTTCATCCATTGGATTTCACAAAGATCTCGCAATTCAAGGAAGATCTTCAACGACTATCAAAGAAAGATATCTTCAACAAAAGATCCTTAACAACTTGGAAGATATCAGAGCTTGAAATAAGGACTTCAATGACAAGATCTTCAACGGCTCTTTTCAAGAGAAGATCCCGAAGAAGTATCTCAACGTGCGTCAAGGAGATGAAGAAGATAGAAGATCCTACAACGGATACTTTATCTCAACCTACACCGTTTTCTATGGAGAAAGAAGAACATCACAACGGTCATCTTCACAACGGCGAGAAGACTTCTCCATCGAAGACTATAAATGAAGATCACGATTGAAGAGAACAACAACAAGTTTACACGTAAACATCTAAGTCTTCAAGCGATCACATGCATCTTCATTTTGTTCTAAAAGCCCTTGAAAATTAGTTATGTCACAAAGAGCACAGATCGACATCAAGACCTTGAAATCAGTTTCAAAGCCTTGGGATATGCTTTTGCGAAAAGTTCTCATACTCTATTCACCCCCTTCTAGAGTATTTATATCCTTTATATTCACCTATACGGTTCTTCAGTACACATTTAACAATTTATAAACTAACAACAATCTCTCTCTATATTATTGAACTCATTTAAATATTTTGATTTATTTTTCTTACCTTAGTCTAACTCAGTAATAAAAACGCATATTTTGTAGCATATTTTATGATTAATGAATAAATTACTTTCTTTCAAACCCAAAATATAATTAACCTTCTTAAACTCCTTATTCTCTCAAGAATATAAACTATTTTTTTGCCGCACATCTGATCAGTTGACTATAGCATCAAAATTAATTTTAAGTGTAACGAGATACCCGTACGTAGCACGAGCTATGCTCCTAGTATTATATATAGTGTTGTTTGCTTTGTTTAATTTGTCTTATTATTGCAAATTTAATTTCTTATTCTCATAAAATGTAGAAATAACAAGTTTTCAATTGTGGTAATTAAATAGAATTTTTTTTACAAAATAATAGCAAAATAAAAATAATTTCTAAGATTAATGAAATTTCGGGTTCAAATGAATAACTCGTAGTTTGAAACTGCAGGTTTCATTAAGATGTGGACCAAAAGTTTCCATCAAGACTTGAATTCGGGATTAATTGATTCAGTGTCAATGTCCTAACTACTAGACCATGGAACCTTTCCAATATCCTAACCGCTAGACCATGAAACCTATTACTATTGTAAGAGGAGATGTAATTATAGCTTATTTATTCATAAACACCAAAAAACAAATAGGTGAGATTCAATCCCCAAACTTATGGGTTATGGGACCAACATGTTTCCGCTAAACTACACTATTTTAGTGATATAAGTTCAAAACTAAATATATTCTTATCAACAAAGGTAGAATTTGAACTTAAAATCATATTTGTGTTATTTTTTTACAAATAGGTATATTTTTTGAACATAATTATATCTTTACTTTATTGGCTTATAAATATCATTTAGCATGTATAGAAATAAGAGTTACAATTTTTATTGAATATTTCATATAATTTTAAAAAGTTACATGAAATTGTAATTATTATTCAAAAAAATACATACAAAATATAAGAGTTAAACCAATTAGATTGAAAATATGATGAAGCGGAAAATTATAACTCACGAATTCGAATTTAAAATCGTATTTGTGTTTTTTTATAAATAGTTATATTTTTTTAACATAATTATATACTATATTGACTTATAAATTATCATTTAACATCTATAGAAATAAGAGTTAAAAAATTATTATTTTATATAATTTTTAAAATATTATAAAATTATAATTATTATTCAAAAAATAACATACAAAATGTAGGAGTTAAATTAATTATATTGAAAATATAATAATATTTATAAGTTAATAAAAATTAACTCTTGTTTCTATTTATAAACCAATAAAATAAAGATATAATTATATTAAAAAATTTAACTATTTAAAATTTATTTTTATTTTGTTATTATTTTAGAAAAAAATCTCATTAACTAATACCCATAACCTATACTAAAATTTTATTAGTCAAAACCATTTAAAATATTAATATTAAATTTTATTAGTCAAAACCATTTAAAAAGTTACATGGCTGCAGTTGGATGAAATAATTTATTGATCATTGTTAAGCCTTGTTTGGTGTTCACGACTTTCACTTTTACCATAATTACCGTAGATCTCATATCTTATTCATAATATTATATGCATGCATAGTGATTAATGCGCACTTGCAAGTCAAGCCAAAGATTTTATCATCATAATAGACCTTTTTTATGAATAACAAAATGCTGCAAGTAACTAGCTTTGTTTTCGTGTAGGGCACATTTTTTATAATATTAATAAAATGTATTAATATCTAACTTTTTTCTTCAATAAAACCTAATTAATATAGTATTTTAACTTTTGATGTACATATTTTTAAAAACATTAATTATAAAATATTTCTCTGATATACTTTTACGTTTATCTTTACTAATATTTTTTGAAAAATTTTGACCTGTTAAGCCTTTTTTTAGTTTTATGTATAGTAAGTATACCCCATAATTTTTTACCACTTTCATTTAATGGTAGGTAAAATTAACCTTATATTGCAAACTAGTTATTTATTTATAATCAACACTTTAATTACCATTAATTGACTAAAACACCATCCTTATTCTAAACTTTTCCTTATAAAATTGTAAAGTATAAAGTATGGACCCACTTTGAATTCAAAGATGTCGATGGGTTAATATAAATCTACAACCAACAAGTGATTGTCGACAATATGAGACGTCCATCGATAAGTATTTGCCTGAATAACATCAAAATCGATTATTATATAATGGAAAAAGACTTCACATGCAATTTTATTTTTTTTTTCATCCAACAAATCTTAATATAATAATATCTAAATACACTCAAGAGAACACCCGAAAGTGCTATATTAACTAGTTTAATTTTCGTATCTTATATTGGTTGATCTAATATAAATTGTATAATTTATTTTGTTTTTAAAAATTTTATAATTAAATTTTGTGTATATTTTTTATATAAAAAGGAATTAATGTAAAATATAATTAATTACACGTTGTGATAAGAACAGAAGTAAGATATTTTTTAAACTGAACTTGTATAATCATAAAAATTGTATTTAATTTAAATAAAAATTATTTATTTTACTTTATTAGTAATGAAAGTAAGATATAATCTAAATAGAATTTTTTTTTTTTAAATCTAAAAAAAAATCGATGACTTTATTTTTCAACGTGACAGGTAAGATTCATCACATCTATTTTAGAAAATATATATTATAAACTGTGAATAAACTGCTCCGGAACTATTCTCAACTGAAATCTACCAAAAAAGTAACATAAAATATATTAAAAAATTAAAATTAAAATATATTAAAAAATTAAAACAAATTTCGACTATATATTACAACTACTTTATATCCCGCACCTTGTGCGGGTTTGTTAATAAAATTGCTTATCATATTACATTTTTTACTATATTATATGTTGTTAACTTTATTAGTTATATGTTATGAGCTCGTATAAATAACGCGTCAAGTGTTACATAGTAAATGAGAGCACGTAGCCCATGTGTTGATTATTAATTAGTTTTATGCTATTTTTTTTTTTTAAATCTAATTTATTATTTAATAAATAATAATTTAAATAAAAAAATAATCAAATAATTTAAAAATATCATGATCTGATATGAAATCAATTAAAAAAAAGATTAATTGGCTTAATTCGTGATTTAGTTAAAAAAAAAATTTATTAGCTTAATTCGTGATTTAGTAAAAAGTTTAATTCGAGAAAAAACGTGGGGTGCCACATCAAAATTAGTGTCTTTTGTTTTAGTAAAGTATATATAGAATATATATGTATATTTAGTATATTGATAAAATAAGAATTACGAATTTAATAGTTCAACGGTCCACAAATTAGTAGGCCACAAACAACCCACAAATTAGTAGGTCACAAACGACCCACAAATAAATCAGTAGGTCACAAGGACCCACGAATCAATAGGTTACAACGACACACGAATCAATAGGTTACAACGACCCAAGAATCAATAGGTCACAACGATCCAAGAATCAATAGGTCACAACGACCCGCAAATTCATAGGTCACAACGACCCACAAATTAATAGGTCACAACAACCCACAAATCCGTAGGTCAAAACGACCCAAAAATCATTAGATCAAAACGACCCAAAAATCATTAGGTTAAAACGACCTACGAATTAGTAGGTCACAACAATCCACATACAAATACTAATCCGGTATGAATAAGTATTATACTTGATTCTGACAAAAAAGGTCTAGAAACGTATGATTTGTATAATCTTCAAACCTGTCTATTTATACATGTTGTCAAAGTGTATGCTTCTCTGATAACCGATGTGGGATAACAAAATTCATATTTTATAAAATAATTAAGGTTTAGTAAAAAAAAATTATTGGCTTAATTCGAGATTTAGTAAAAGATTTAATTCGATAAAAATGTGGAGCCTGAATTTTTTTTTACAAATAATCAAAGATAAACAAATTTTTTAAAAACATAAAAGAAGCCTCAATTTTTTTTAAATATTCTTAAGGGAAATTCCGGATGGTACCCTCATGGTTTGGGGTATTCCGGATTTTGCCCAATAGCTTTTCAAGTTCGGATGGTACCCTTAAGTTTATATTGTTTTCCGGACTTTGCCCAAATTCATTAAATTTTTTTAAAAATCTATTCAAAACATACAAAAGAAAATAAATTAAAATATAAAGAATGATTTATTTATTTTATAATTAAAGTAAAACGGTAACTTTTTGTAAAAAAATATTTTATATTAATTTAAAAATAAATTAATTAGATAAATTTTTTAAAAATTCAAAAAAATCAGTGTTTTATTTTATTTTAAAAATAAATAAATTAGGTTAGAATTTTTTAACAAAATCTAAAAACATAAGTGTTATACTTTATTTAAAAAATAAATAAAATAAGGATTCTTTTAAAAATTTTAAAAAAATCACTGTTTTAATTTATTATTAGAATAAATAAATTAGTTTTATATTTCTTTATTTTTTAATATTACTTTATTTTCTTTCTTTTAGTTTTGGGAAATAAATAAAATAGAAAAATTTATTTATTTATTCTAATAATAAATTAAAACAGTGATTTTTTTAATTTTTTAAAAAGAGTCCTTATCTTATTTATTTTTTAAATAAAGTATGACACTTATGTTTTTAGATTTTGTTAAAAAAAAATGCTAATCCAATTTATTTATTTTTAAAATAAATAAAACACTGATTTTTTTGAAATTTTTAAAAATTATCTTATTCATATATTTTTAAATTAATATAAAATATTTTTTTTGAAAAAAAGTTACTGTTTTACTTTATTTTTATAATAAATAAATTATTCTTTCTATTTTAATTTGTTTTTTTAATTTTAGTTTATTTTCTTTTGTATGTTTTGAATGGAATTTAAAAAACTGTAATGAATTTGCGCGAAATCCGGAAAACAACATAAACTTAAGGGTACCATCCGAACTTGAAAAAACTGTTGGGCAAAATCCGGAATACCCCAAACCATGAGGGTACCATCCGAAATTTCCCTATTCTTAATTATTTGTGCCTGATAATCTTTAATATTTATTTAGTAATCCGGCATCTATTTTTTAAGAATGGTAATTTAGTAATCTATCATAAATTCTTTTAGGAGTGGCATTTAGTAAATATTTTACAAAAATGCTGAGGTGGCATCCCTCGTTGATTAACACGCGGCATTAGTGTCCTTTGTTTTAGTAAGTTATATAGATTTGAAAAGAATCCTTGATGACAAATCCAATTTCAAATAAACGGTGATATATGTGTTAGCCATATAATTATAGTGATTATCCTTGTATCCTTTATAATTATATGGCTAACAATATGTACGCCAAAAAATTACTAGAGGCACCAAATTATACACGTCTTACGAAACACACATCAAATTCACACCATATTTATATACGCCTTTTGAGGCGCATACTTTCTTACTTTTGTGCGCCTTGTCCGACGAACACTATAGATGAACATATTATTAAGGTTTAACACTTACATCATGAACTCATGAATATATGATATTAGGGGAAAAAACACCTTTCCTTCCTTCTTCAAGCAGTATCTTCGATGTAGAGAAGATGCTACTTCCACCCTTCTCTACCCATGTTCCCTTTCACGCCAACTGTTATCTATCGAATAGGAAATAATATACATTCCGGTAAGATGCTACCTCCACCTTTCTCGACCCGTGTTCCCTTCCACACCAACTATTGTCTATCGAATAGGGAATCACATTCCTCCATTAATTCTTTTCTTTGAGTTTCATGGTTAGCAACCGAAAACAATCCTGAGCGTTTCAACCAAATACCCTCGATAGTGAGCCAACACAAGCAAGACCAAAAGGCATACCTCTCCTAAAGGCTCTAGTGGTAGTTCCATGAACTCACAGAACGAATTGAGCTTTGGCATCATGGTCTCTTCGTCCGTCGATTGATGGCATTTTAGAGGCTTCACTTCGAGTGTAGTATGGGGAAATTATTGGGTGGTTCTCCCATTGAAGTTTTGATCATGAACTCACGAGTAGATGAGACTAGGAAAATAATTAGGGAATGAATGGGTAATCAGTTAATTGGATATGAGAAGATTATACCACACAAAGAGGAGGTGGACTGGCACAAAGTAGTCTGGGACCCGGCCAAGACACCAAGTATTGCTTTATACTATGGATGGCGATCAATGACCGGTTATCTACCCGAGTTAGGTTACATTTTCTTGATATTGATCCTACTTGTAGTTGGTGTATGTGTGAGAGTGAGTCGCACGACCACTTGATCTTTGGATGCACAAATCCACAAGAGGTATTGAGGTAGGTTGGAGTGTATTTTAGGGTTCGCAGCGATGTTACTACCAGACTAGAGATATTACACTGGCTTACTCACACCGTACATGGTAAGAGTTGGACGAGCATATCTAGGATCTACGCGTTTTCTGTCATGGTCTACTACCTTTGTTATTCCAAGAATGCCTTGGTATTTTACCATAACAGGATTCCGATAGATGTTTTGGTGATGAGGATCAGGGATCATATCTACACTTTGCTACATGAGGTTTTTTCCGTTGGAGATGGAGCTTGAGCTATAGAGAGGATTGCAACCTAGTAGTTGATCTTTATTGGGGATACATTACGCTCCATACTATGACGTTTTAGCTATGTGTGTACCGGAAATGGATCTAGGTTGTTGATGGTTTTGCCGAAGGTGGATTGACCATTGACCCAATGTTTGTGCACTTGTTCGGCTTGTGAGTGTTTATGTTTGCTGATGATTTTGCTGAAGGTGAACAAGCTTCATGAGTTGTGTCAAGTTTACATGTTTTCTCATGACTTTTGACTTCAAGTAGTTGGCATGTCCAGAAGGATTGTATGCCTATCTAGAATACCTTGTGTATGATTGTTTTTTGCCACATACTCCAAGTCATAGGCTTGTACATAAACTATATTACTTTAGTATAACAAGGTCGTAAGGGCATGTGCAACAAATTTCCCAAAAAAAACTCTAAAATGGGGAAAAACTTACATTTTCTTTAAATTATTTTTGTCTAAAACCCAAAAGCTTCTTCATAATAGGGAGTCATGTATATATTTAATTTTTTATTTTAAAAATTATTTTATTCTCTATTTACATTAATTTAGATAAATGTTTATATATTGAAGAAAACTACAAAAACATTCTAAAATATTTGACTAAAATAGTCATTTGAAACTTTCAAACGGCTTGATTTTTTTTTTTGAATATTCATGTAAACATAAGAAGCAATTGCATCACAACGTACAATGTATCCCATATTTCCAGCTTTTTTTCTTCTCATTTTGTCTCACTTTGAGTATATTTTATTATGGATCGTTGTTCGTTGGTTCTTTCGTTGAAAATAAGTGATGCAAACTGTCAAATTTCGTACGTGGGATGTATTTGGAGAAACTTCTCCCTTTCTGCAAATATAGGAAAAAGAAGGCATGTTTTTCTTAAACCCTCTATTTTAGGGTTTGGGATAGGGAATTTGTTACAACGACACAACGGATCTTACAACAAGACACAAATAAATGAACCAAAACTCAATATAAAACTAAAGTTTTAAACAAAAGGAAGCGTAAAAGACTCGCAACCGAGTTCAAACAAAAGGGAAACAACAACTAAAATATAAACCCGATCCCGTCCTATAATGTACGGGAACCCCGGCTGATCACACCATCCGGATCACTCAGTAGTGCCTATATTCTGCAAGGCATCTACAACATCGGTTTAAACCGTTAGCTAACATTTAGATATCAGAATGACAATAAAGGCACAAATACACATAAGGTAAAGTAAGCACATATCATGCTCACACTCAGCCGGTTATTATCTTTCATTAAGTAAATTCTCTTACTAATTCACTTATGTTGTCACACGAGAATCAATAGGATCTTGCCTCTGTCCCCTTTTACCAACAGGATTAGAGCGGATGCATCCCTCTGTCACATGCTGGACTGGTCGCAAGAGCACCTCCCAGTTTCCCTATTTTGAACTGGACAAGCGGTCACCGCCCGGTTATAATACACTTGAGCCAATTACGTAACAAGGTCAATCCTATTCCGGTTATCAGTTATTACAATAAACAATAACACACCAAGCCAAAACAGTCAAACTAATATACGAAATGAAGCTAAGTAAGTCCAAGGGACTTACCTCACTCGAAGGTAACTCGTAGATCAAACAACAACTCAGTTTCCCGCAGGAAAGGATGAAGGAAAGCCTGTTCACACAAGGCATCACAAATCAAGAACGATACGGTTGCTAGAAGTCTATAACTTCTAGTCTCAATGATCTCTAAGAGAACTCCACAAGCTAAGGTCCCAACCTTAGTTTTACAGAACACTAAGGGTCGAGAACAACATCAAAAGCCAAGGAAAGGAACGAGGGAAGCAAGGAAGAAAGCAGCTCACCAAAGACGGGAGCTACTGCAGATAAGCCGCAGGGGCGGCTGGACAAGGCGCGTGGGCGGCTGAACAGATAACAGCAAGGGCAATTGGAAAGCACCGTAGGGGCAATGGAACCGGCAGCCGCGGGGAAAGCTCTTTGTAGGCACGGGGGCGGTGGCATGACAACAAGCACCGTCGAGCCCTTCGATAACAAGGAACACAACAAGACACCAAGGCTTGCTTCTCTCATTCCACACACACATCCAGACTCAACTACAAGAGATTGAGAACAACAAGGAATCAACAACGGAACGCTCCACAAGAATCAAGATTCAAACATGATCTTTGGAGAAGAAGAAAAGAAAAGAACGAAGAAGAAAACGAAATAGAGGAGAAAGGCATGAAGCAACTAATGAACGTGATGAAGAACTCAGAGAAGGGAACTTACACGTTCAGTAAGGGAAGAAGTAAACACGGTTGCAGCTCTCAAGGTTGAAGGACGATGTATGCAAGAAACAGGAAAAAGAAGAAAAAAAAGGCTGAAAAGATAGATGGAAGGACGTTCTAGGGTTTAGAACAAGATAGGAAAGTCGGCCCATAAGATAGAAGATCGGATCTTATATCTATGAAAAGAAGATAAAACGAACGAAAACAGATCAGGTGTGATCTCCCTGCGGCTGATCTTGCCGCAGGTGCAGCGCTCTTCACCACGGGGGCGGTGAAGGAAAAAGACTGGGGTTTTACATTAGATCCCCCTAAAAAGAATTTTCGTCCCGAAACTTGCAACAACAAGAAAAGGTCACACAAAAACAACGCATAAACACTGAACTCAACTCATATATTTCCACTCGGGCACAAAACTCAAAACGTCATAAAAGCGTGCACAACCCAACAACGAAAACTAAGAACTCCAACATCTATGCTATAGGTACATCCAACTCCGTGTAGAACTTTGGATAGTTCCTCTGAATACTATCCTCCGTCTCCCAAGTTGCCTCATCAGTTCCTCGCATCGACCATTGAATCTTCATCATCGGGATGTCCTTTGAACGCAAGTGTTTCGTGCTACGCTCTAAGACAACTATCGGGTGTTCAACGAACGTGTGATCTAGCTCAACCACTAGATCCTCATAATTGACGATGTGTCTCGGGCCTGGTACGTACCCCCGTAATTGAGATACATAGAAGACTAGGTAAACACTTTCAAGTCTTGGTGGCAAAACAAGTCTGTATGCTGCCTCTCCAACTCGCTCAAGAATCTCAAACGGTACGACATATCTGAGAAGGGTGACACGGGTTGGACCCGCCGGGTCGATGGGTTGGCCCTTTTTTTAAACCCAAACTTTAAAAAAAAAAAGGGAGAATTGGGCTTGAAACGAAATCCCGGTTGCCTTCGTATCCTCTCGCGGAGGAGGAATCAAAGATCACGTAGTTCTCTTACCTTTGTTTATATCCCCGATTGGCCCTTACCTTAGTCGTCGGACTCGGTCGCCGCCGCTCCTTGGTCCGATCTTCCCGCCGATACATCCGATTACGTTTGTTGTCGTTCGTCGTCATCTTCGTCGCCTTCCTCCGCCGATAGGTTGTTTCTTTGTGTTCGCATTTCCTCTCTTCTCCAATTGGCTAGTAGGACTTGTGCCTCCAACGTCTCGGGCAACATGTTTGATCTCGTCGGATCGAGCACCTTTCCACTCCGGCTAAAGATTTGCTCAACCGCTACAGTTGAGGTGAGAACGGCGAGAATTTGTGCCGCAATCCTTGAGAGCGTAGGGAACCTCATTCTCTCCGGTTGGCTCCACCACTCTAATATGTTGAAATGCTCATCTTCTTCTTCATTGTCAAACTCAAAAGTAATGGTTAGATATTCGTCGAGTTTCGAATGGGAACTCGACGTGGTTTTTGCCCTTTTCGGGCCAAACAAATCTCTAGCAATTGATTTAAATTTAGAAATAGTTGAAGAAGAAGGACGAGGAGGGGGCTGATATGATTGACCTTGATCGGTAACACGATATTGAACCATTAAATTATCAAATAATTTTCTAACTCTAGCAAGTATGGTAGAAACATGACAATCGGGATGTTGTTCTAAATCTAAAAATTCATAATAACTTTCTAAAAATTGTTTTAAACCATCCATTTTACGTCTAGGATCTAACACAAATGCAATAAGAAAAACATTGGGAATAGTTGTATAATAATCTAACCATTTACTTCGCATTTGTATAAATAGCTTGTGAAATAGAATCAATTAAAAGACCTTGTTGAAGTGCAAATGCAATATTAATTGCTACATAACAAAATATGTTTGAAGTTGGTGTATAAACATAACTAGAAGTATTAGTAGCATAATAAAAATATTTAAAAATCTCCATTACATCTTTTGCTAAAACCCAAGATTCTCCAAAAACAAAATCACCGTCAATATGTTGTGCGGCAAAACCACTTAAAAGATCTCGATATTCATATGATTCGGAAATCATTTTGTAAGTAGAGTTTCATCTTGTACAAACATCTTTTGAAAATTTTTTTAGGATAAACGTCATTTTATTTACAATATGCATACCATTTAGTACGTATACTTTTTTTAGACCAAAGTTCATTAAGAAATTTTTGAATAGGTTGTACTAAATCTCCAACATATACTAAACCGTCTTGAACACACAAGTTTAAATATGAGCAGAACACCTAATGTGAAAAAAATTACCTCCAATCGATGGCTTACAATAGTTGGTTAAATCTCTAATGGAAGCCGTCTTACCGGAGGCGTTGTCAAAACTGATTGAAAAAACTCGTGAAAGTAATCTATATTCTTTCAAAACATTTGCAATCAAACGGGCATGTTTTAGGCGGTGTATTGTTCGTTGAAAACTCGTAATGTTAAAACTCTTTTGTTTAAAATCCAAAATTTATCAATAAAATGAGAAGTAATACCCATATAGTGATTTTTTTGAAAACCGTCGGTCCAAATATCACTAAAAATAGAAACTTGAATATCACCATTTTCTATAAAATATTTAATCAATTCTTCTTTACACATTTTATATTTAAGCATCATTTTTCTTTTAGCGGTTTGGCGGGAAATCGGTTTATATGCGGGTTGAGCATGATGTGTCATCCAATCATTAAAACCAACATTTTGTGCAAAACTAAATGCCAAAGAATCGACGGCTAACATTTCTGAAAATGCATCCATAGACAAAGCATGATCATATGTAAATAAAGAAGGAGGTTGGTTAGAGGTAGATGTGTACCCGGTTAGTTGCGTTTGTCCTCGTGCCATTCCCATTTTTTCGGGTGCTTGTTGCGAATATGTCTTTTGTAGTTCCCGTAGCCTTCTCCCTTTTTGTGCTTGTATTGTCTTTAGCATAGTTGAGTGTTGTTCATAGGCTCTTTCGGGTCTTGTGTCTCGGATTCTTGGGTGTTGAGGAAAGGAGGTGAATCCATGTTGACCTCCACTTAACCCCGCCTTATATCCGAACCGGTTGGAGGACCGCTAACGGAATGACGTCCTCGACTAACACCTCCACCGAATGAAGGAACGCTAACGGATCGTCTTCCTCGGCTAGCCTTTTTTTAATGTAGTAAAATGTAAAATGAATAATTAAAAAGAAAATTAGAGAATGAGATTAGGAGAGTAATTGGATGTAAGAGTTGGAAATTATGGAAAGATTGAGAGAGTGAGTAGATGATTGTATGAGAGTTGTTGTGAGATGAAATGAATTGGGTTTGGTGTATTTATAGAAATGTTTTGGGGTTAAATTTAATAGTTTTTTGTTTATTTTTAAATTATGACCGTTGTGCGGGTCGACCCGTCGGGTCGTCGGGTAAGGATCACCTCGACCCTTACCCGCACCCGTAATCCGGCGGAACCCGCATCCGTGGTGACCCGGACCCGCCGGGTCATGGGTTACCCGTGACCCGTGGACATGCTTACCCTTGACGCCGAAGTGTCTGACGCCTCGTGTCGGGGATACCCTCAACCAAACCTGAGCTCCAACTCTGAACTCCGGAGGTCTGTGCCTCTTATCTGCATAAGACTTCTGACGACTCTGCGCTGCTAACATCCACTCTCGGATCACTACTACTCGAGCCATATCATCCTGTATCTGCTCAGGTGCTACTCCGCTAGCATTGCTCGGCTCGTCCCAACACAACGGTGTACGGTATCTCTGTCCGTATAAAGCCTCGTAAGGAGTCATCCTGATCGAAGCGTGCCAGTTGTTGTTATACGAAAACTCTACTAAGAGAAGGTGATATGGCCACACTTGTCCCCAATCCAACACGCAGACTCTCAACATATCCTTTAGAGTCTGGATAGTCCGCTCCGACTGACCATCGGTCTGAGGATAATAAGCAGTCGTGAATTGTAGACTCGTACCTAGGGCGGCATGCACTTGCTATCAAAACCTCGAGCTGAACCGTCCATCTTTGTCAGAGACTATAGTCCTAGGTACTCCATAAAGTCGTACTATCTGTCTAGTGAACTCCTCTGCTAATCGACTTACTTGATCGGAATGAAATGTGCGGTCTTCGTCAATCGATCTATTATAACCCATATAGTATCAAAACCTCGACTCGGTCTCAGACCGGTCACAAAATCTATCGAGATGTCCTACCACTTCCACTGAGGAAAAAGAAGCGGATGTATCTCTCCTCCTGGTCGATGATGCTCGATCTTGACCTGCTGAAAGGTTGCACACTGAGCTACAAATCTCATCACATTTAGCTTCAGACCTCCCACCAGAAAGAGCGCTTGATATCCTGATACATCTTACTCGCACTGGGGTGCACTGAGTAAGGTGAAGAGTGAGCCTCATATAAGATCCGTTGTCTTAGCTCTCGGTCTGAGGGTACACATACACGCTCTTGGTGTCTCAAGATCCCATCGAGACCGACTACAAACAGCGGTGCCTCTCTTCGAGACACCCGGTCTCGGATCTGTGTCAAAGCTGGGCAACTCTCCTCCTTTTGTCGGATCTCAGCCAACAGATCAGGTACTATTTCCAAGGTGGATGGATGGTTATCGGAATCCAAAAAGTGGATATACATCTCTAGCCATGCAAGGTCACGCTACAACTGTGGCTGAGCTGACAGCCTAGTGATTGCCATCTCCCGGGGAGTCTTCCTACTGAGAGCATCAACTACCACATTCGCCTTCCCCGGGTTGTATAAGATCTCAAGATCAAAGTCCTTGATCAACTTCAACCATCTCCTCTGGCGGTTATTTAACTCCCGTTGAGTGAGTATTACTTCACTCTTATGGTCTGTGAAAATCTGAAACGTCACTCTGTACAAAATAATGTCTATAAATCTTCAAAGCGTTAACAACAGCTGCCAACTCAAGATCATGGGTAGGGTAATTCTCCTCGTACGTCTTCAGTTGTCTCAGCGAGCAATCACCTTACCCCTCTACATCAGAACACATCTCAAGCCTAGCTTGGATGCATCGCTGTAAACCACAAAATCCTCAATGCCTTATGGCTGAGCTAAGATAGGAGCAAAGGTCAACCTCTTCTTTAGCTCCTCAAAACTCTACAGGCACGGCTCGGACCATACAAATCTCGTAGACTTCCTCAGCAAGGAAGTGAGAGTTCGGGCGATAACTGAAAAGCCCTCCACAAAACACCGGTAGTAGCCCGCCAATCCTAAGAAGCTGCATACCTCCTTGACGTTCTTAGGAGGCGGCCATGATGCTACTGACTCTATCTTCTCCGGATCTCCCTTGATCTCTTCAGGTGAAATGATGTGACCCTGGAATGCTACCTCAGGCATCCAAAACTCACACTTAGAGAGCTTGACGTAAAGCCCTCTATCCTGCAGGACTTGGAGTACGATCTTTAAGTGTCCTGCATGCTCCTCTCAACTACGAGAGTATTCCAGAATGTCATCTATGAAGACAACTACAAATTGGTCTAGGAAGTCAATGAAGATGTTGTTCATCAACTCCATGAAAATTGCGGGCGCATTGGTGAGCCCGAATGACATCACTACAAACTCGTAGTGACCATACCTGGTCCAAAATGCCGTCTTGGCTATGTCTTGCTCTCTCACCCTCAATTGGTGATATCTGGATCTTAAATCGATCTTCGAAAACAATGAAGCTCCGAGCAGCTGGTCCAACAGATCTTCGATACGGGGCAATGGGTACTTATTCTTGATTGTCACCTTGTTAAGCTCTCGGTAGTCAATACATAACCTCATTGACCCGTCTTTCTTCCTGACGAAGAATACTGGTGCGCCCCAAGGCGCCATACGGTAAGGAGCCTTAGAGATCGGTCTCATACCGGGCTCTAGATTAATGTCGAAGTCTACACTCCTCTGTGGAGCTAAACTTGATGGCTCTCCAAAGACGTCGGCAAACTCGCATGCTACCGGAATTTCCTCCAACGCTGGGCTTGTACTATCCTTCATGGCATAGCACCAGAAAGCCTCACATTCCTGACCGATAAGTCTCAGCTCGCACTGCACTGATGAATGTATCGGTCTTCCCGAGATCCCATCCTCGGAAAATCTCCACATGGCCAGACCTTGTAGTTACCGTCACCGTCCTTTTGTCGATGTCCAAAACTGCTCGATGTCGATCCATCCAATCAATGCCCAGAATAACTTCTTCATGTACTAAGTACATGACAAAGAAGTCAACTAGCCAATCGCGACCTCCCAATCTAATAGGGCAATCGCGAACCTCTCGTGTACCTCTAATCTTACCCCATCGGGTAAATCGATAAAGAAGGATTTCCCCTCTACGGTAACTAAGGTCAATCTTCTACACAAGCATAGCACCAGTATCGTAAAGAACTCTGACAGGAAAACCATTAATATGAATGGTACATGTGGTCGCTAGAGCGGTCGGCTTCACTGTACTTCTCAACTCATAAACTCTAGTTGAGGCACCTCTGGTGTGAAAAGTACAATCTCCTCATCCTCTGCCCTGATGGAAGAATGCAGCTCTATGTCCGGACTTGCCACAAGAAAATCAAGTCACTACAGGCTTCTCACAATTTGCTCGGGTGTGTCCGACACCTCTACAATTATGACATTTTTGTCCTCTATTGGAACTCTGTGTCGTCTTATGGAAACCAGAGCGCCCTGTCGTCTGACCACGCCCGAATCCAAATGCTCCAACTTCAGTACTAGTTGGTCTAGTCCTTTGTCTTTTCTCAAAACCTTTTGCTTGAGAAGCATTACTGGAATCCGGACGATCCCTGATCATAATCCTTATCGACTCTAGAGCGGAAACAATATGGTCTAGCCAAAGCTCTGTTAGCATGAAATATTGTGATATTTTAGGCACGTTTTCTAAACGTATTTGATTCATATCGATAGTCTTTGATTGAACTTTGTGCATATGTGAGCTAGTATTGCCTATATTGTCGATATGGATGTCTACACTAGTTCTATGTTGATTATAGGTGATTTGGAGCTATTTCCGAACGGAATCGAGCAAAGGAGAGTTGAGTTGATATGTCCATAGATTGAGGACACTCTTTGGAAGCAAATTGGAGTTTTAGCTTGAGGAATGCACGAGTTTAGGGAAGAATCACGTTCTTGCCCTAAATTACGCCCTGAAATACGGCCGGAATACAAACCACGTTCAGAATTACGGCCGTGGATTTAGAGTCAGAAATTGATGTTCATTCCAGAGGATATTACGGCCGTGGAACATATGGAGCAAACCGTATTTGTTTCTACGCTCTAAATTACGGTCGTGGAACACTTCCACGACCGTGATCTTGGCGAATCTTTTCGCCACACTTTGAAACCACGATCTTTTAAAGATTGGGCCGGGCCGACATTTTGCCCTGCACTATAAAAAGACGGACGAAGCAAGAATCCGTCATACACGCTTAGGGCTCGCTTACAATCCCCGCTTACCCGTGCATCTTCGCTTACACACATCGCTCCTCACCGCTTAGGATCGTTGAGTTTGGACATCTCGTTGGAGATTGAAGTTCGTGTTTGGGGAATTGCCCTAATCTCGCACTTTTGGTGGAGATTGCTGTTGAGATCTCCGGATTGGCGGAAGATCGAAGTTTTCGGAAGATTTTGCAAGAAGATCTCTCTTCTTGTTTAGGTTTGATTTGGAAAACGGATTGACATCCCGTTTTCCCTTCTTTCCTAAGGTTGTGATTGTTTGTTTCACTTTGAATCTTTTGACAATACTTGTTCTCTTTGTGACTTGGAGATTGATTTGAAGATTATTGAAAGTTCTTGAAAGTTTTCATCTTTTTATCTTTTAAATTCTTGAATTGATATCAACATGACTGTTATTGGCTAAAAACCCTTAACAATTCTAAGGTGAAGGGTTGATAGTTGTGGCTTAGATGATGATAGATCGATCGTAAACAGATTAGACCCTGAGAGTTAGAGAGAATCGCCGACAACCCTAAATTACGGCCTGTTCTTGAGTCCACGGCCGTGGAACCTCAAGAACTAACCGTGATTTCCCTTAAGTCTACGAACTTGCTTTTACTTTAATCCAAAGTTAAAGATTTGCTTTAGCTTAGTTTAGACTTGTCTTTTCTAGGTGGTAGTGAAGCCTCAACAACCTCTACCTCGATTGTGAGTGTCACAACCTCAATCGGTTAAGTTAGTCTTGATGCTTGGGTTACAAGTTTGGGTATTTGACACTAATTCTCACCTTTAGAATCTTTCTATACTGAAGCCTCAACAACCTGTATAGAGAGTGCCTTGTAGGTGGGTTACATAAGGTTTTTGGAACTTCACCGTACGATTACCTTACATTAGTATACCTTTGCATATCTCAACTTTGTCTTTATATCATTAAGTATATCTTGAATCGATTGCCACAGCTGGGTACCTGGATCTTTAGGATTGTTGTTTTCCCAATATTTGCAAAACTCCCATATTTACTTGCTTGATAACCTGCAATCGAGTTCGTTCCCACCCAAATCCCTGTGTTCGATACTCTGGAATTCTTGCTTAGCTACGTCGATCCGTACACTGCGGGTTCGCTGCTTGATTCTAGTTTTATAAATTTAAAACTTATTTGCACACACCTTTAGGGACGAACAAGTTTTTGGCGCCGTTGCCGGGGATTTGGTTTAGGCCGAATTCGGTTATCGGTTGTCAAGCTTGGGAGCTTTGCTCTTGTTATTTGATATCTCTTTTGAGTGTTCTTGCAGATTTTCCAATGGATGGAAGCAACTATGAGATGGCGAGGAACGAAATAAGGGGTCTCAAAGATGAGCTTGATGAAATTTGGAGGCAAAGGCTTAGGGACGAAGCTTTGGAAGAAGAGAATTGGAGAGCAATACAATTAGCTAGGTTGGAGCAATATAAATATTTACAATATATATTTGAGTGCATCAACTTTAGTAACGAAAGAGAAAGAGAAGAGGCTATTGAGAATGAGCTTGCAGATTGGGATAAGCTTCATATCCCTCAAAAGGTTTATGAGCAACCTATTGAAGATCTGTTTCATTCAACGTGTGAAAAGCTGTTGAAGAAGCTGGATGACATGGAAAGCAACTTATCCTATGTTATCAAAGCTAAGGCGGAGAAGAAGTGCGACGAAGAACTCCAAGTTTCGATCGTTCCTCCGCTCGATTCTGAAGCTCCTCTTAAAGTTCTCATTGAAGAAGAGGAAGAAGTGGAGAACCTTGGCCAAATTACTGAAACTGTGGCCAAGGTTGAAGAAGATCCAGCTGAGTTGGGAGATATTTCATGTGTGGATCATCATCCCAACATGAAACTTGTCCCAAGCCTTGAAGAACTTAACAAGGTACATTCTCTTACTTCATTTGAAATTCCTATTAAAATTTCTGATTTTTTCAGGAATGCACCGGAGAGTTGGAGGTCTCTTCCAAAAGAGCCTCCTAAGGTGAAGATGAAACCTCCATTAAAATTGCTGGAAGTAGATGCTCCTTGGACTACAAGGAGTAAATTTGGCAAGCGCTTCAACGCCAATGTCAATAAGTGTTTTTTGTTCAAGTATGGGGTCATTCACATGACGAAGACCATACATTATCCCCAAGCTGGAGATGGGGAGGCTAGGAGGATTCTCGAGAAACTGATTTCTCGGTCTAGGAAAGGATGGGATGCAAGGCTTCATTATGTCCCATTAAAGCATAGGAAAGCTAGGAGGATTCCGGTGAGAATCAAATCGTACAAGCTTGTACGTGGGAGATCTTACCACTTGCCGGTGAAATTAGGAACCGGAGATTTCTTGGAAGAGCTCTATGATGGATTTGAAGAGCAATCCAAGATGTTCAAGGTGCATTGAGTCATCTATGGAGATTGGTCTAGCTAAGGACCTAAAACAAAGCGCTTCTTGGGAGGCAACCCAAGGTAATGCATCATTTCCCCTTTTCTTCTCCTTAGATTAGAATAGAGTAGTTGTTTTTGTTTGTTTTTCTTTGATACCTTCCGGTATGTTTGTGTTTTTGGATGCCAGGAAAAAGGAATGAGCAAATTAGGGAGGAAAAGCCGAAAGATGGACAAAACTTGGATTTTTGGCGAGCAACAGAAAGTTCCACGGCCAAAGAGGCAAAACCACGGCCGTGGTTTGCTAAATTGGACCGTGGAATGCTTTGTCGAGAGCAACAGAAAGTTCCATGGCCAAAACCACGGCCGTGGAAATTACCGACCCGGATAAAAAAAAAAAAGAAAAATTTTCCGGAAAAATTTTCGGCGGAAAGACGTTCCCCTTCTTCATTCTTTGACGTCGATTAGGGTATTCGGAGTTCCCTATTAAGCTTCTAAGGATTTTCACCACCACCGCCCGATTAATGATTTGCCTTGCCTGATTTGCCATCTTACATTGTGAGTATCCTTTTCCATCTTTTCTTTTCTTCACATTGGGGACAATGTGAGTTTTAAGTATGGGGTGGAGGTATTTGCAATACCATTTGCATGTTTTATGTCTTGCATCATATGATTTTGAAAATTTTGAAAAATTTTAAAATTTTTGTGCTTCTAGGATGGATATGATCTCTATGATAACATTTGTTTAGTGGAATAGCTATGATAATTCTTATATGTTTGAATTGATTTATGACATATGTGGGATTTGAATACTTTGTTAGAATGTCATGCATGTTTGATAATTTGCTTTCATTCTAAATTATCTTGAGTGTTGAAGGTTGAAACCGCATATAACTTCTTACACTTCTTATTGAAATGATTAAGGCACTTCGATTTTCTTACTTCTTTCTTTGATCACTTAGCCCCTCAATGAAAATAATTGCCTCCCTTACCTATCCGGGAACTAGGAAGAGTTGAGTTTTGGCATGTTTGATGTGGGAGGGCCATGAAAGCAAATGCTTGCATTCAAAGAATAGAAAAAATTTGTAGGTTTGGGGAAGTCAATCATGACGATGAGTAACTCGGCACCATTCACATAGACGGGTGTTTGTGTCTTGCCAAAGTCGGATTGAGCGATATTCCTAACGGATTATGGTATGTGCACCAAGGGTTTGAGGCATCTTGAAATTGAGAAACGCCGATCTTCTAGGCTTCGGTTTTTGTGCACCGCTGTCCATATTTCCAAAAGTAAAGTCGAAAAATAATGTGAAAAAGAAGAGAGCAAAGCTCTAAGTTGATTGTTGCAAAATCAAAAGAAAAAAGTAAAAGAGTTGGGTTATTTCTTTTTCCGGATTCATGCACCACATCCCTTATAAGTTTCCCTCCTTTCCGCATTCTAGACCTTTGTTTGAAAGACCTTAAGATCTTTGAGTATGTTGTTTGGCTTTGTGGTCTAAATTGGATTCCTCATGATTGATTTTGATATATTGCAAGTTATGATGCATGTTATGATTTTTCTTACAAAGTATGATTATCCTTTCCATGTTATATTTCCTTTCGACCATATGATGATTATCATTAGTTATGAAGCAACTATTTGAGGGTGATCTATGAATAGAAGCACAACCAAAATATTGTGGTTTTTCTTTATTTTTGCATATTCATAATCCATATCATCTTGTATTTTAAGTTTGAACCTTGATTGGGGACAAGCAAGATGCAAGTATGGGGTATTTTGATGACATGAATTATGACCTATTTTTAGGCATGTATTTATATAGATTTTCCCTTTATTTTGCATGCATAGACATACATTCATGGCATTTATGGTTATATTCACCTACTTTGCAAGAATAGAGGTCTACACAGAGTTTTATTGCATTTGTAGGTAATTTGGCGAATTATGGAGCAAAATAGCATATTTAAGGATTAAGCCTTGAAGCGGGACAAAAAGGAGCAATAAAAGGAATTTAGGACGCGGCCCAAAGTATTTTCCGATACCGTCGGACGCGGCCCAAAGTATCTTCTGATACCGCCTGACGCGCCAAAGTATTCTCTGATACCTGCTGACCCGGCCCAAAGTATCTTCTGATACCGCCTGACGCGCCAAAGTATTCTCTGATACATGTTGACGCGGCCTAGAGTATCTTCTGATACCAGCGGATTCGACTTCTTTTCAGCCCAAATATTTAGGGATTTATCTTTAAAACCTAGGTTTATCCCTATATAAATCAAGGAGCCTTCAACATTGAAGGAGAGCCAATTTCTCAAAAGGGAGACTAGAGGGAGTTAATTTCTCCAAAGGGAGATTTAGGGAGAGTCAATTTCTCCAAAGGGAGACTAGAGGGAGTCAAATTCTCCAAAGGAAGATTTAGAAGGACGGTGACAGCCCCGGGACTTGGAGTTAAATTCTCCAAAGGATACTTAGAGAGGCAGACTTGGAGGTCTTGCTATTTGGAGGGAAGATTTGGGGAAGGACGCACTTCCCTTTTTGCGAAGTTGGAAGATTTTAGGGTTTCATTTGAAGGCGGATTGACATCCCGTTCTTCTTTGTTCCTTGAGATTTGTGAGAGATTCTTATTCTATCCTACATCTATTGAACGCAAGTTACTTTTGAGTTTTATTGACATTGGTTTTGTATTTGTTATTGAGATTTCAAGGTTTTACCTTTTCTCCCTTTCATATTTGATATTTGATTCTATGACTATGATTATTGGCTAAAACCCTTTAGCAATTCTAAGGTAAAGGGTTGATAGTTGTGGCTTAGATAATGATAGATCGATTGTAATTTGATTGGACCCTGAGAGTTAGAGAAATATCGTCGACACCCTAAATCACGGTCTGTTCTTAGGTTTCCACGGCCGTGGAACCTCAAGAACTACCCGTGATTTACTTCAGTCTACGAACTTGCTTTTACTTTAATCCAAAGTTAAAGATTTGCTTTAACTTAGTCTTGGCTTGCCTTTTCTAGGTAGTAGTGAAGCCTCAACAACCTCTACCTCGATTTCGAGTGTCACAACCTTAATCGGTTTAGTTAGTCTTGATCCTTGGATTACAAGTTTGGGTATTTGAGATTAATTCTTGTCTTTAGATCCTTTCTATACTGAAGCCTCAACAACCTGTATAGAGAGTGCCTTGTAGGTGGGTTACATAAGGTTTTTGGAACTTCACCGTACGATTACCTTACATTAGTATACCTTTGCATATCTCAACTCTGTCTTTATATCATTAAGTATATCTTGAATCGATTGCCACAGCTGGATACCTGGATCTTTAGGATTGTTGTTTTCCCAATATTTGCAAAACTCCCATATTTACTTGCTTGATAACCTGCAATCGAGTTCGTTCCCACCCAAATCCCTGTGTTCGATACTCTGGAATTCTTGCTTAGCTACGTCGATCCGTACACTGCGGGTTCGCTGCTTGATTCTAGTTTTATAAATTTAAAACTTATTTGCACACACCTTTAGGGGCGAACAAGTTTTTGGCGCCGTTGCCGGGGATTTGGTTTCGGCCGAATCCGGTTGCCGGTTGTCAAGGCTTGGGAGCTTGCTCTCGTTGCTTGATATTGCTTTGAGTGCATGCGCAGGTCTAGGAACACCGAAGATCTCTTACCTCTTGATCAAGAGCTAGAGAAAACCTTGAGGCAAAAGCGCAAGGAAAAGAAGATGGCTGAAGAACACGAACGTGATCTTCAAACGGAGTTGGCGGAGAAGGAAGCTCAACTCCGATGGAAGGAGACTCTCCGCCAGGATGAGATGGATCGTCATCAATCTCAAGTTAACGGTCTACAAGACATGATCTTCCAAATGAGGATAGAGATGAGCGACCTTAAGAATAAGGGAAGCAAGAAATCCTCAAGAAGGAGATCAAGGTCTAGAAGAAAAAGTCACTCATCCGCTGATGATAGTGATTCTTCCATGCCACCGTTAGAAGAGATTGATCCCACGATCAATATGAATCCTTTCCATCCACAAGGAGCTGCAAATCGCCGCATTCCACCTAGGAATGCGAGAGTCGAACGTGTGGATAATGAGCCAAGAACTCTTGGCCAGCGGATGGATCCAACACAACAACCACGCCGCTTGGGTGTGAAATTTGATGCTGAAGATGTGCAAGGGTTTAGCTTTAACCCTCAAGTTATCACTCTTGTTCGCCAAAGCCATTTTGGCGGTACAAGCGCTGAATCTCCACACCAACACTTGCAAAACTTTGAGTGTATGATGGAGACGATGAGACCGAAGAACGCTACTACCAACAGCTATAAGCTCAAACCTTTCTTTTTCTCTTTGAAAGGGAAAGCGTTATCTTGGTACCAAGCTCTTCCTAATGGGAAACTAGACACGTGGAAAGACCTTTCCGCGGAGTTTCTCACCAAATTCTTTCCGCCTTTTAAAAACGGCGGAACTTAGAGGTAAGATTAATGCTTTTTCAATGAGACCTAACGAAAGTTTGTCTCAATCTTGGGAAAGGTTTCAGGATTTGCTCTTGGATTGCCCTCATCATGGCATATCCAAGCTTGCCTTGCTGGAAATTTACTACAAGGGGCTGGATGCGGGAACGCAATTCAACCTCCAATCCCTCTCATGTGGAACGTTCATGGACATGAGAGAAGATGACGCTTGGGACTTCATTGAGAAGCAAGCAAGAGTCATAGAGAAGTATTCCCACCGGAAAGTGGAGGGAAATCGTGTAGAGCAAGGAGCGAAGCTCACACATGAAGCTCAAAATCAAATTTTCTCCCTCAACAATGAGATCAAAGAGTTGAAGGAGACTATCAAGACCAACTTCCCAAAGCAACAAGAGAAGGATGTTGGCTATTTAGGCAACAACAATGGCGGTGATAACACCAACCGCAACAACAATAACCGGAACAACAACCGGAATAACAATTGGAATGGAAACAACAACAACCGGAACAACAATTGGAACAACAATAGGGGTTCAAACAACAACAATTGGCGCTCCAATCAACAAAATTCCGGTAACTCCTATCCTTCCAATTCTAATTCACTAACTCCACCTTCCTCTTCCTCTACTCCTTTGAAAAGCCAGGGGCAATCATCTAATGGAGGAAACAATACGGGAAAGGAGAAGCCCGACCCCATGTTGGAAACGATCTTGGGAAAGCTTCAAGGGTTGGAGAACCGCCTCATCAAGGTTGATGATCAAGTTTCTAAAGTTGACAAAGCTCAAAAAGTTTTGGAAAACCAAATGTTCAACCAAGCGGAGGAAGTTCCTAGAAATCAAGGGAAACTTCCAGGAAAGACGGAGGACAACCCTAAGGGAAGGGTGATGGCGATTACAACTAGGAGCGGAATGACCACCACCGATCCGCAGCCTACGTTCGTTGAAGTCCCCGTAGAGAAGGACAAAGAAAAGGGGAAGGAGAAGGAAGATGTATATGTTCCTCCTCCAGCTTACAAACCTCCCCTACCATTCCCTCAATCTAGAGCGCGAGCACGCCTAGACAAACAATTCGGTAAGTTCATAGAACTCATGAGTAAGCTGCATATTAATATACCCTTCATTGATGCTATTGTAGGTATGCCGGCTTATGGCAAGTTCTTGAAGGAGCTCCTCTCCAACAAGAGGAAGCTAGAAGATTTTGGTGAGGTCAAGATGAGTTCGGATTCTTCGGATCTCATCAAGACCATGAAGGAGAAAATGCCCCCAAAGTTGAAGGATCCGGGGTCATTTTGCATTCTCATTGGAGTGGGAGATGTCACATATGACGCTTTATGTGACTTAGGAGCAAGTGTGAGCATCATACCACTTGCATTATGTAGGAAGATCGGTTTAGGCGATCCTAAACCGGTAAAGATGACGTTATACATGGCGGATCGATCCATCACTCGCCCCGTCGGTATTGTAGAAGACGTCCCGGTCAAGCTAGGTAAATTCTTTGTTCCCATTGATTTTGTCGTGCTTGACATTCCTGCAGATAGTCCGGTCCCGATCATACTCGGAAGACCGTTTCTTGAAACTTCCGGCTGCATGGTCGATTGCAAGAATGGAAGACTCACTTTTGATATTGGAGAAGAGAAAGTAGAGTTCGTTCTTTCCACTCTAGTGAAGGAGCCAATCTTTGACGAGGATATTTACGATATCCAAGACGAAGAAGGTTTGTCTAGGGAGGAGGTAAGTGCGATTCTCTTTAACGATCCTTTACAAAAGGTTATCACTATGAGTCTAACCAATGTAGGGGAAGAAGAAGAGTGCAAGGAGGAAATTGAAGCCTTAGAAGCACAAGAAGAGATGTATGAATTGGAGTTTGAGAAACTCCACGATGAGGCTGAGAATATAAGAATCCACGGTCATACCATGTATTCCACGACCGTGGATTTCACAACCAAAATCGACCTCCATTCCAGGGGATTACACGGCCGTGGAACACATGGAGAGGCCGTAATTCTGACCGTGGAAGAGGGTGATCGGCATACTTCTTCAACTTCTTTTGATTCTTCTCCAAACCACTCAACACCCTTAGAAACTTCTAAGGAAACATCGGATGCTCCTCAAGGATCATTGGAAGCTCCGAAAGTGATGGAACTCAAACCACTTCCTACTCATCTAAGGTACGCTTTCCTTGGATCTAATTCTACCTTCCCGGTTATTGTTAGCTTCGAATTAAGCATAGATGAACATGAACAGCTCATGATTGTCCTTAGGAAACATAGAAAAGCCATAGGCTACACTATCGAGGACTTAGTAGGAATTAAACCCTCCCTATGTATGCATAAGATACTAATGGAGGAGGATTTTAGAACTTCAAGACAACCTCAAAGGCGGTTGAATCCGACCATGAAGGAGGTTGTCAAGAAGGAGATTCTTAAACTTCTTGATGCAGGTATCATCTATCCTATCTCCGATAGCAAGTGGGTGAGTCCAGTTCAAGTAGTTCTGAAGAAGGGAGGAATGACGGTCATCACCAACAAGAACAACGAACTCATTCCTACCCGAACCGTGACTGGATGGCGAATGTGCATAGACTACCGCAAGCTCAACAATGCAACGCGGAAGGATCACTTTCCATTGCCATTCATCGATCAAATGCTTGAAAGGTTAGCACAACATTCACATTTTTGCTACCTTGACGGTTATAGTGGTTTCTTTCAGATCCCGATACATCCGGACGATCAGGAGAAGACCACATTCACGTGCCCTTGGGGTACGTTCGCCTATAGGAGAATGCCGTTCGGGCTTTGCAACGCCCCAGCCACCTTTCAACGGTGCATGATGGCCATCTTCTCCGAGTACGTAGAGGAAATCATGGAAGTCTTCATGGACGACCTCTCCGTATACGGTTCCTCTTTTAACGATTGCCTTTCTAACCTTTCTCTTGTTTTACAACGTTGTGAAGACACTAACCTAGTTCTTAATTGGGAGAAGTGTCAATTCATGGTTAAGGAAGGAATCGTATTAGGTCACTTAGTCTCTAGTAGAGGGATAGAGGTAGACAAGGCTAAGATAGAGACCATAGAGAAACTTCCTCCCCCAATTTCGGTGAAAGGGATAAGAAGTTTCCTAGGACATGCTGGATTTTATAGACGTTTCATTAAGGACTTTTCTAAGATATCAAAACCTCTCACTAATCTATTGATGAAGGATGCGGTTTTTGAGTTTTCGCAGGAATGTTTGGATGCGTTTAACACCATTCGGCAAGCTCTAATTTCAGCACCAATTATCCAACCTCCGGATTGGACTCTTCCCTTCGAGATTATGTGCGACGCTAGTGACATAGCTATTGGGGTTGTTCTTGGACAACGAAAGGAAGGGCGAACCCATGCCATATACTACGCTAGCAAGACGCTAGACGAAGCTCAGCTCAACTACGCCACTATAGAGAAGGAATTTCTAGCCATTGTCTACGCTATTGACAAGTTTCGCTCTTATCTTGTAGGTGCAAAGGATATTGTCTACACGGATCATGTTGCGATCCGGTACCTCCTTGCGAAGAAAGACGCGAAGCCAAGGCTAATTAGATGGATTCTTCTCCTACAAGAATTCGATCTTGAGATCCGCGACAAGAAAGGTTCAGAAAATTCTGTTGCGGATCATTTGAGTCGTCTAACACATCTAGAGGACGACCATCTACCCATTGATGACTCCTTTCCGGACGAACACCTACACATCATAGAGGAGTGCATCAACGTGATCTCCAAAGGTAACGAACCATGGTTTGCTGATTTTGTTAACTATTTGGTTTGCCAGGAGACACCGCCCGGACTATCCTACGCACAAAGGAAGAAGTTCTTTAAGGACGTCCGGGAATACTATTGGAACGAGCCTCTCCTCTTCAAGAGAGGTCCGGATGGCATCATTCGGCGATGTGTGCCGGAAGATGAGATGCAAAGTGTCATCCGCCATTGTCATTCACTACCTTGTGGAGGACACGCTAGTTCGAACAAGACTAGCGCAAAGGTATTGCAATCTGGATTCTATTGGCCTACTTTATTTAGAGATGTGCAATCCTTTGTTTCTTGCTGCGATGCTTGTCAAAGAACAGACAATATTTCTAGAAGGAACGAGATGCCCCTCAACAACATCCAAGAGGTGGAGATTTTTGACGTTTGGGGAGTTGATTACATGGGACCATTCCCATCTTCTTGTGGAAACCAATACATACTATTAGCGGTAGACTACGTTTCTAGATGGGTGGAAGCAATTGCCTCTCCCACAAATGATGCCATGGTGGTGGTTAAGTTCTTCAACAAGATCATCTTTCCGCGATTTGGAACACCAAGGACGATCATTAGTGATGGAGGTTCTCACTTCATAGCCCGTCGCTTTGAAGCTCTTCTAGCTAAGTATGGGGTTACTCACAAGATCGCTACCCCTTACCATCCACAAACGAGTGGACAAGTTGAGATCTCAAATAGGGAGATCAAGGGAATTCTAGAGAAGACGGTTTCAAGAACTAGGAAGGATTGGTCCTTGAAACTAGATGATGCATTATGGGTATACCGGACTGCGTACAAGACTCCCATAGGAACCACACCATACAACCTTGTGTATGGGAAGTCTTGTCATTTGCCGGTGGAGCTGGAGCACAAAGCGTTTTGGGCTATCAAGTGGCTGAATTTCGGCATGAAGGAAGCGGGAGAGAAGCGTCTCCTAGACATCAACAAGTTGGATGAACTTCGCTTGAACGCCTATGAAAACGCTAAGATCTACAAGGAAAGGGCAAAGCGTTGGCATGATAAGCACATCATTCCAAAGGACTTCAAAGAAGGAGATCAAGTTCTCCTCTTCAATTCAAGATTTCGCCTCTTTCCAGGTAAGCTTAAATCCCGTTGGACCGGACCTTTTCTAATTAAGCGTATTTTCCCCCATGGTGCAGTTGAAGTATGGGGTGAAGCTAGCGGAAGTTTTAAGGTGAACGGCCAACGACTCAAGAAGTATACGCCGGAACTCCAAGCTAAGGAGTTTGCGCCTACCGCACTCGAATAAGTGCGAGATTGGTCTAGCTACGGACCTTAAACAAAGCGCTTCTTGGGAGGCAACCCAAAGTATTGCATTTTCGTTTTTGTTTTCGATTCATAGTTTAGCTTAGAATAGACGTTTTCGCTTTATTTTGCTTCGATTTCTTCCGGTATGTTCGTGTTTTTGGTTGTAGGATCGATGGAAAAGGAGAAAGGGAAAATAATGTCGAAGAAGAGCGACGAAATTTGGACTTTGAAGCTTTACAGAAGGTTCCACGGTCTACATTACGGTCGTCATAGCTACAGTGGCCGTAATTCTCAAAAGCCTTTGAAAAATCACCAAAACCACGGGTCCGTACACTTCCACGGCCGTGGAACACCCCGACAGACCGTGATTTTCAAAATTTTGCCTGCGACTATATAAGCCACATTCTTCACAAAATTACCCAAAAACTTACCCCTTTCCACGCCCTAAACGCCGAAAACCCACGACCTCCTCCAATTCCTCTTTTTCTAATCGTTTTCAACGATTCTTCATCCTAAACTGCAGCAAATCCAACCACGAACAAGATCCAAGCGACAAACCGAGCGGAAATCCGTCAACAAACGCGCATTTCGGATTTTTCAATCCGAAAAAGAGGTTTATTCTTTCTTCTTGATTTTCGCGGATTTGGTTCGTTTTTGCTATAGATTTTTAGGAAGAATTGACAAAGACTGGAAGGAATTAGATTAGGACTGCTTGTTGTGGTGATTGTTGGTGAATTTGCTGAGATTCGTGAGATTCTGAGACGAATCACGGTCTCTGGGTAAACCACGGCCGTGGAACCTGAAGAACAGACCGTAATTTTGGTGAAAAATGGATTTCGTAAGGAGAGTGTCGGGAAGGATAAAGGAGAAGAAGGGAGAGCAGAATAAGAAAAGAAAGGGCAATCCCTCCACCTCTAGGGCACCACCACCCTCATCTCCCTCACTACCATCCTCACCTTCACCTCCATCCTCACCTCCTCACCCTAGCATCCCAACCATACATGAGAACCACCTTGCTGCGTTTGAGAGGATCACGAAGAGGACAGTGATAGGTCCTAGGTATTTGTTGTTGGAGGATCTACATCCTCTCAACATAGTTGATGATCTTACATGGCTCTTGGATAGAGCCGGATTGCTTGTCTTCACGAACATTCGTGAAGACGCCTATGAGGAGATCACCCGGGAGGTTGTGACGTCTTTCGAGCACAGCCACGTCGATAGGACCGTCTCCTTCCGTCTCATGGAACAAGACTACCATTGGAGTATTGTTGAGTTTGGGACCATTTTCGGGTTCCATGAGACCTATAACGGTCGATTTCCGAGCGGAGTTTACCCCAAGAACTTTTGGGAGGAAGTAGCTATGATTTACGCCGACGAGGACCGTTGGCAACCCGCCGATACCAAGGCTAGATTGATGTACCATCTAGCCTTGAAGATAGCTCACCGCGTTCTTTCGGAGTGTCTCTTTCCTAGGACGGAGACGCCCCAAAAGATCAAGACGGATGAGCTATTCTTGCTCTATTGCATGCTATACGGTCGCCGTGCGGATTGTGCTACTCTTTTGGCGGCTACGATGAGCAAACTCAAGAATAAGAAGAAGGGGAACATTGGATATGGTGGGATAGTTACCCACATTGCTAGGACATTTGGTGTAGATTTTTCTGCTTGCACCCGTATACCGGCGGTTCCTTTAGGGCTACACGCATTCATGGTTAGGGGACTCATTTTCCCCACACATGGAGGCCCGCCTTATGCGGGCATGCCTTGGGAGAGCAGGATAGGCAGGGGTATTGAGTGGCTGCCGGAGTATTCCATTGTGGCGGGACGCCACAATTGGAAGGAGACGTTCGCTGCGATGCATGCGAACAGGCTAGTAGCTCCCCCTTACGTTCCACCACCGGTTGTGGAGGAGGAGGACATGAGAGATCAGTACGAGAGTGGTGGAGGAGCGGAGCAGGAGTTTGGCACGTTTCCGGACCAGCCGGAGGCGACCCCAGATGTACCTAGACGCTCTCCACGCCCAGCTAGAGCCTCAGGCTCGTCATCTCGCCGCGCTAGCGTGAGTGAGAGGCCCACGTGGATGACTACACCTCCCACTTGGTATGACACCCCCCCTCCTTGGTCCACGGCGCAGCCAGCAGCAGCACCACCACCACCACCAGTACCAGCACCATCCGACGCCCCATCATGGTACAGTCACGCCCCGGGATGGTACGAGCAGATGTCGGATTGGGCTACCGGACTTTCAGAGAGAGTAGGAGCGCTAGAGATCCGGGCGGATGCTAGAGACGGACGCTTAGACGACCTTGACCACATGATGAGGGACGTCTACCGCCAGCAGTTTGGGCGGTTTTATGATCCGAGTTTCTCTTCATTCCCACCTCCGCCGGCGCCGCAGTGATTGATGCATGATCGTTTGTTTTAGACATTCCCGCCACCACTTGTGAGTCTCTTTTTCTTTTCTTTCTTTTGTTCTTTCTTTTGAACATTAGGGACAATGTTCGTCCTAAGTATGGGGTGGGATGTACTAAAAGTTTGTAATAACTCTACACTCTATGTTTGCTTTCATTCGAGACTATCGTTGCATATTCATTATGTGTTGCACGTTTCCTTTTCGCATTGCATGAAAAAGAACTTTAAAACCCATAAAAATTGAAAAATTTTGAAAATTTTGAGCTTCTAATGAATTGAGATGATTTCCATGATAATCATTACTTGTGGATGGAGTTTGATGACAATTACATGCTTAAAAGGATTGTGAATTGAGAAGAACTTGAATGAATGAATTTTACCTCTTTTGCAAGTTTTATAATGTGAAAACGTTACCTAAATCATGCTAGGAAATTGAAGTTGAAATCACATTATAAGTTCCTATACTTCTTGTTGAAATGATTAAGGCAATTCAATACTTTCTTTCTTCTTTCTTTGACCATCTAGCTCCTCATTGAAATATTAGCCTCCTTTACCTATCCGGGAATTTGGAGAAGTGAATGAGAAAAAGGCATGTTTGATGTGGGAGGGCCATGAGAGCAATTATTTGCAATCAATTGAATAGAAAGAAATTATAGGTTTGGGGAAGTCAATCATGACGATGAGTAACTCGGCACCATTCACATAGCCGGGTGTTTGTGTCTTGCCAAAGTCGGATTGAGCGATATTCCTAGCGGATTATGGTATGTGCGCTAAGGGTTTGAGGCATCTCTCGAAAAATTGAGAAACGCCGATCTTATAGGCTTCGGTTTTTGTGCACCTCTGTCCATAACTCCAAAAGTAAAGTCGAAAAATGAAAAGAAGAGAGCGAAGCTCTAAGATGAAGTGTTGCGGGAACCGCATAAGAAGAAGAAGGTAGTTGTCCACTTTCCCGGATTTATGCACCACTTTCCCTTAAAGCTTTCCCTTCCCTTCCATATTCTAGACCTTTTCTTTGAAAGTCCTTAAGATCAAAAGAATGTTATATGACTTGGTGATCTAAATTGAAGTTTCTTGTGATTGATTTTGATAATGTTTGAAGGTTATAATGCTTGTTTAGAAGTTAAGTTGGTTCATGAATTTTCTTTGCTTTTTACTCTTTGATTGAGTATGTGAAAGTTTGAAGAACGATTGAAGCAAGGTTTGAGAATGATCTATTCTTTAGAAGTCACATTCACCCAAAAGAAGGTACACATATTTCATTCTAACTCTTGTTTAAAGCTTTTTGAAAGACCTTGCTTAGGGACAAGCAAGTGTTAAGTATGGGGTTATTTGTTAGCATGAAATATTGTGATATTTTAGGCACGTTTTCTAAACGTATTTGATTCATATCGATAGTCTTTGATTGAACTTTGTGCATATGTGAGCTAGTATTGCCTATATTGTCGATATGGATGTCTACACTAGTTCTATGTTGATTATAGGTGATTTGGAGCTATTTCCGAACGGAATCGAGCAAAGGAGAGTTGAGTTGATATGTCCATAGATTGAGGACACTCTTTGGAAGCAAATTGGAGTTTTAGCTTGAGGAATGCACGAGTTTAGGGAAGAATCACGTTCTTGCCCTAAATTACGCCCTGAAATACGGCCGGAATCCAAACCACGTTCAGAATTACGGCCGTGGATTTAGAGTCAGAAATTGATGTTCATTCCAGAGGATATTACGGCCGTGGAACATATGGAGCAAACCGTATTTGTTTCCACGCTCTAAATTACGGTCGTGGAACACTTCCACGACCGTGATCTTGGCGAATCTTTTCGCCACACTTTGAAACCACGATCTTTTAAAGATTGGGCCGGGCCGACATTTTGCCCTGCACTATAAAAAGACGGACGAAGGAAGAATCCGTCATACACGCTTAGGGCTCGCTTACAATCCCCGCTTACCCGTGCATCTTCTCTTACACACATCGCTCCTCACCGCTTAGGATCGTTGAGTTTGGACATCTCGTTGGAGATTGAAGTTCGTGTTTGGGGAATTGCCCTAATCTCGCACTTTTGGTGGAGATTGCTGTTGAGATCTCCGGATTGGCGGAAGATCGAAGTTTTCGGAAGATTTTGCAAGAAGATCTCTCTTCTTGTTTAGGTTTGATTTGGAAAACGGATTGACATCCCGTTTTCCCTTCTTTCCTAAGGTTGTGATTGTTTGTTTCACTTTGAATCTTTTGACAATACTTGTTCTCTTTGTGACTTGGAGATTGATTTGAAGATTATTGAAAGTTCTTGAAAGTTTTCATCTTTTTATCTTTTAAATTCTTGAATTGATATCAACATGACTGTTATTGGCTAAAAACCCTTAACAATTCTAAGGTGAAGGGTTGATAGTTGTGGCTTAGATGATGATAGATCGATCGTAAACAGATTAGACCCTGAGAGTTAGAGAGAATCGCCGACAACCCTAAATTACGGCCTGTTCTTGAGTCCACGGCCGTGGAACCTCAAGAACTAACCGTGATTTCCCTTAAGTCTACGAACTTGCTTTTACTTTAATCCAAAGTTAAAGATTTGCTTTAGCTTAGTTTAGACTTGTCTTTTCTAGGTGGTAGTGAAGCCTCAACAACCTCTACCTCGATTGTGAGTGTCACAACCTCAATCGGTTAAGTTAGTCTTGATCCTTGGGTTACAAGTTTGGGTATTTGACACTAATTCTCACCTTTAGAATCTTTCTATATTGAGCCTCAACAACCTGTATAGAGAGTGCCTTGTAGGTGGGTTACATAAGGTTTTTGGAACTTCACCGTACGATTACCTTACATTAGTATACCTTTGCATATCTCAACTCTGTCTTTATATCATTAAGTATATCTTGAATCGATTGCCACAGCTGGGTACCTGGATCTTTAGGATTGTTGTTTTCCCAATATTTGCAAAACTCCCATATTTACTTGCTTGATAACCTGCAATCGAGTTCGTTCCCACCCAAATCCCTGTGTTTGATACTCTGGAATTCTTGCTTAGCTACGTCGATCCGTACACTGCGGGTTCGCTGCTTGATTCTAGTTTTATAAATTTAAAACTTATTTGCACACACCTTTAGGGGCGAACAAGCTCCATCACTAGTGTTGCTTCATCCCGAAACCTGACATCCTCAGCTGGTCTCACGGATATTGGCGGTGTTGGTGCAGGTCCTCCAATCCGGATAGCCTCCTCGAATCTCTATATGTAGGCTCGATAATCGGATGCTCCGATGGACACTCGATCGGTCTCGGTCGATTGTGCTCTTTGTTCTCCGGACCTAGTAGTGGTCCCATTCCTTGCTTCGGGATAACAATCTCATAAACTTCTTCGGAGAACGCCTCAGCATAGGCGGATCAGCAACTGGGGCTTGATCCCGACCTCTAGCTAGTGGAGATCTTCCTGCAAGTTCTCATCCGTGGACTGCAGGTGGAAGAGGTGGTCGACCCCTTCCATGCCCTATAGCAGATGTAGCTCTAGTATGCGACATCTTCTATAAGGATAGGTATATAAGACTATATATACAAGGCCACACTACAACTAAAGCAGAAATCCAAGAAAAGGACATAAAGGCCAGCATATAAGAAAACTAATTGCTGAGATCTGCGAATGTAGTGGTGGTCGCTAGTACATTTATCCCACACCGACAAGTTTAAAATCAAAACCCTCTTTTGAAAACGTAGACCCCTTACGGGTTCTGTTTATTTATCTATCCGACCTCTAGAAGATTTTGAGTGCCATTGTAGCCAACCTAGAGCTCTGATACCATATTGTAATACCCCAAGTTCTAGGAACTCAAACCGTTACGGGCTAGGATCTCACAATGGGTCCCGACCCTCAGAGTAGTAACGACACAACGGATCTTACAACAAAGCACATACAAATGAAAGTCAAAACTCAATATAAAACCAAAGGTTTAAACAAAAGGAAGCGTAAAAGACTCGCAGCTGAGTTCGAACAAAAGGAATAACAATTGAAATTTAAACTCAATCTCATCCTATAATGTCAGGAACCCCGGCTAACCACACCATCCGGATCACTCAACAATACCTATTTCCTGCAAGGCATCTACAACATCGGTATAAATTGTTAGCTAACATTCTACATATCAGAAAGACTGTAAAGGTGCAAAGACACATAAGGTAAAGTAAAACATAGCATGTTCAAACGCATCCGGTTATTATCTTTCATTAAGTTAATCCCTTTACTAATTCACTTATATTGTCACACGAGAATCAATAGGATCTCGTCTCTGTCCCCTTTCGCCAACAAGATTAGAGCGGATGCATCCCTCTGTCACCTGTTGGACTGGTCGCAAGAGCACCTCCCAGTTTCCCCATTCTGAACTGGACAAGCGGTCACCGCCCGGTTATAATACACTTGGGCCAGTTACGGTATAACAAGGTCAATCCTATTCCGGTTATCAGTTATAACAATAAATAATAACACACCAAGCCAAAACAGTCAAACTAATATACGGAATGAAGCTAAGTAAGTCCAAGGGACTTACCTCACTCGAAGGTAACTCGCAGATCAAACAACAACTCAGTTTCCCGCAGGAAAGGAGGAAGAAAATCCTATTCACACAAGGCATCCCAAATCAGGAACGATACGGTTGCTAGAAGTCTATAACTTCTAGTCTCAATGATCTCTAAGAGATCTCCACAAGATAAGGTCCCAACCTTAGTCTTACAGAACACTAAGGGTCAACAACAACATCAAAAGCCAAGGAAAGGAACGAGGGAAGCAAGGAAGGAAGCAGCTCACCAAAGACAGGAGCTATTGCAGATAAGCCGCAGGGGCGGCTGAACAAGGCGTAGGGGCGGTGAAATAAGCAGTTGCGGGGGAGATTCTGTGTAGACGCGGGGGGCGGTGGCGTGAAGACAAGCATTCTCAAGTCTTTCGACAGCAAGACACCAAGGCTTGCTTCTCTCAATCCACACACACGTCCAGACTCAACTACAAGAGCGTGAGAACAACAAGGAACCAATAACGGAACACTTCACAAGAATCAAGATCCAAACTTGATCCTTGGAGAAGAGGAAAAGAGAAGAACGAAGAAGAAAACGAAACATAGGAGAAAAGCATGCAGCAACTCATGAACGTCATGAAGAACTCGGAGAAGGGAACTTACACGTTCAGCAAGGGAAGAAGGAAACACGGTTGTAACTCTCAGGGTTGAAGGACGATGTATGCAAGAAACGGAAAAAAAAAAAAGAAATACGGGAATATATAGAAAAGGCTGAAAACATAGATGGATGGACGTTCTACGGTTTAGAACAAGATAGGAAAGTCGGCCCATAAGATAGAAGATCAAATCTATGAAAAGAAGATAAAATGAACGAAAACATATCGGACGTGATCTATAGTCAGCCGCAAGGGCGGGGCTCTTCACCGCGGGGGTGGTGAACGCAAAAGACTGGGGTTTTACATTTGTTGTGCCCAAAAAAGCCCAAAATTTCTCAAAAGTCTAACATTCTCTGTTGCACATGTTCTAACAAACCTAGTTATGCATTTTTTTTTTTCTTTCTATGAATTTACCTTTATAAAAAAATGGAAATGGTACAAATGTATGATTGTGTCAGATGTGGTTTTCTTGTAATTTGTGATGAAGTATAAGAGATCGACAAGACGCCCCTTTAGCCTTTCATCTGCATCCTAAGGCACACCACAAGGGTCCTTTTTAAATCGTATGTCTCACAAAGCGCACATGATAATAAGATTCGGATGCACATAACTCTCTTTTAAACTCATGTGCGTCTTAAAATGCGCACAAAATTAAATGTTCTCTGTACGCCTTAATTAAGACGCGCTTACATTTTGACATTCTCTATTAATATTTGGAAGAATTTGACATACTAGGCCTTTTTGAGAATATGATTTAGTAAATGTACCTCATAATTTTTTACCACTTTCATTTAATGGTATATAAAAATAATTAACTCCTTTATTTTAATAAAAAAAAAAAGAATAATAGATATTAGTTAGTGTTAAGTTGTAATTACTATTACTGAAATTTTTTATTTTTTTTATTTTTTTATTTTTTTATTTTTATTTTTTTTTATTTCTTGAAATAAATTTCTGGTATAAAATTTTTCATACCAGAAATTTTTCATACCATAATTTTTCATACCAGAATTTTACATACCAGAATTTTACATACTAGACTTTACATACCAGAATTTTATATACCAGAATTACATACTAGAATTTTACATACTAAAATTTCTCATACCAGAATTTTATCATACCAGAATTTTATAATACCAGAATTTTATAATACTAGAATTTCATCATACCAGAATTTTTCATAATACTAGAATGTGGTAGTAATTGCGAATGAGCAAGTAGGGGTTTTTCATAATACCAGAATTTTTCATAATACCATAATTTTTCATCATACCAGAATTTCATACTACCACAATTTTTCATCATACCATACCAGAAATTATGATACCAAAAATTAGATACGAGAAATTAGATGCCAGAAGCTAGATACCAGAAGTTATGATAACTGAAAATTACATACTAGAAATTTCTGGTATGCCAAAAATTTCATACCAGACAAACAACAAGCATATCAGTATATCGCATTATCACATCACCGATTCCTTCTCACAGTTGGTGCACTGGTGCTCGAACAGCTTCATTACCAACCCAGGAAAACGATTCACTGATTCAAATATGGCTAAGTGAGTTATCGCACCTCAATATGTAGGAAAAGATAACCCAATAAAACTAACAAGTGATTGTCTCGTTCAAAAACCAGCTAAGTAGTAGAGTAGTTAGTTTGGTTTTACATTCAAATTGCAATTAGCCATCGATTATCCATTCTTTGTTAGCATTTACTATACATCTGTTTCTTTAATCATATAATTGTCAAGAGAGTATGGGAAACTACGGTTTGTTAAATGTAAATTCGTCTTTAAAAGGGGTGGTTTTTTGCACTTATCCACCTTCAATTAAAAGCAGACTCGTCAAATATATAGAAAATGAGAAACAAAAGCACAGACACCCAAGGATTCAAGCCATTGCAAACAGAGCCAATATTTGAAGTTTCAACATACCAAAAATCCACTAATACCAGAAAAATAGGAAAAACAAGTATGAAAATTCTGGTAGGTGATTGATTATCTACTCAACATACCAGAAAGTAGCTCCTCATCGGAAATGAAAGCGCAACCAGGGTCGTCATCGATAGGGGGAAAGAGTACCATCGTAGTCTAGGAACATGAGAAGTTGCTTTCCTACGGAGGCATTGATTATCTACTCAAACATCTCTAGGGACGAGGGATGATCCATCTGGATATGAACTAGGTTAAATAAAATTTAAAACAATAAGTTAGAGAGAAATCGATGGATGAATGTGAGAGGTACCATCCAAGAGGAGTATGAGAAGTTGCGAGTGTCGGAGTTGAAAATTCTGGTATGCGAGTGTAGGAGTTGAAAATTCTGGTATGCGAGTGTCGGAGTTCAAATCTTGGCAAGACGCTTTAGTATTGAGAAATCCGGGTTTTGAAGATGAATGAGCAGAGGTTGAAGACGATGAATGGTGAGAATTCTTGGAAAGAAGAAATTTGGAAGAGGAGGGAGGAGTTGAGGGAAAGAGGTTGAGTATCGAGATCCAGATCTAGAAGGGGAGGGAGGAGTGGAGGGGAAGAGTCGAAAAAGCGGAGAAGGAGGATTTAATTTGGTAGGGTTTCACATTAAAAAAATTGAATAGGGTACATTTACTTGATCAAAAATAAAAAAAAAGTCTAGTTACTATTACATAATCTCAAAAAAGCCTAATTATCTAATTAGCCCTTAATATTTTGATGTGTATACGACTGGCGACATTGAAAATAGCCATATTTTGTAGCTTTGATGTATCAAAAACATGATAAAAGGTAATGAGTATGTTTGACTACTACCTAATTTGATGTATCAAAATATATAAATTTTAAAATCATAAAGTATATAATATAATTATAACTTTTATTTTATTGGAAACATCGTAAGAGAACCTAACATCAATGATAATTCTAATATAACCAAGTTACGTAATTGAATTTGTTTTTAATTTTGTAAAAGTACTTTCAACATTGCCTTAATTTTATAGTCAATCATAAATGGAATTGTTTGTGTGAGCAGCCAAACGGAGCTTAACCACATTTAGTGATGACGACAACCAAAAAGAGGGAGGAAAAGGGGAGATACTGTCGGCAGCGGTTAGGATAGGGTTGCGTGCTGGGGCCGAGAAAGACGTAACACGTGAACGGTCAACCGTCAGTGTGGGTCCCACAAAGTAAAAGCCAACCACGTGTCAACCATGTGACAACTGCCATTAACCGACTCTAACGGTAACAGAGAATGCATGTGAAACCTGTTTTTCAGCAGCCTTGGGAAAATTTTATGATGACAAACTCTTTGAGATAGGGATGGCAATTTCATCCGAATCTGACGGACACCCGATAACCCGATTCATATTAAAAGGGTGAAAACCCGATATGAAGCGGGTGAAAGCGGATCACGGATGAAGCGGGTGATGGATCAGGTCGGATTCCGATGGACCTTTCATCCACCCATCACCCGATCCATCATCCATCCACCCATCCGACCCGTTTAACCCGCTTACATCCGTTATAAATTTATTAACTGTTTACTTGTTTAGTGATCTTTAGTTCTCTTTTGATTTATAAATTGATGATTTACTAATTGTTTAGCAAAATTTGTGCATTTGTTCAGTTCCTATTATGACCTTATTGTATGTTATGTATTGCTAAATTTCTCTATTTTTCAAAAACTTAAACTTATAACACTTCTTGTAATATTTCTACTTGGATGATTTGTGTTAACTTTATATTTATCATGTTTTTTATGGATAAGACTTTTTCGGATTGAATTTATTTTTATTATTATTAATTTTCTACATTCGAAATCGATTTTAATATCGATTTTAAGAAAATGCGTAGAACACCCGAATATCACCCGATCCACCCGCTTCATCCGTTGGATGTGGTTGGATCGGATGCGGGTGGTGGATTTGGCGGTGGCGGGTCGGGTGGGGTGGATGAGATTTTCTCACGGGTCGGGTGGCGGACAGGGTCATCCACCCACCACCCGATCCATTGCCATCCCTGAGACCATTTATTAACAATTATGTTCAAAAAATAAAAAATAAAAGCAAGTTTAGAATTTCGTGATTAAGAAGATTATGAAGATAAATAACTAGTTTATTGTTCGTAATAATGTGAGAATTTTATTTTTAGAATTTATCGATAAAATAAATTACACTTTAATAAATAAACAAAGATTATTACTTCACAAATCAATAATTTTGCTCAAAATAAAATCAACAAAATATTAATTATATTAATGCAAGTAATGTTTTAAAATACTTCATTGAAAAAAATATTTTTATAGTTTTTAATGTGAATTCAAAAGTGCTACAAACTAAAATCTATGAAAATAATAAAATTTTAAAAAAATATATATAAAAAATAACCCAAAATAATACTAACTTTGAAAACTATGATCGATACAAACTATTAATGTATGTACCAAAAATAATATGTCATATTTTTTTGACAAAAATACTAACTCCGGCGATGACGTGATAACCGGAACCTTACATGTCAACAAAAAATTGATTAATTGTATGATATTGATTTTATTTTTGTAAGTCAAATTAAACATAAAAATGTTAAAAAATTTAAAATTAAGTTTTTTTTAATTATTACATTTAAATTATATTTTTGTAAATATATTTTTTTTAATTATTTTATAAACTTTTTTGTAAAATTTTGAAAATTTTTTTGTAAACTTTGTTGTAAATTGTTTTTAAAAAGAAAATTTTGGCAAAATATTATGTTTTTTAAAAAATAAATCGTTTTTTTGTGAATTTTTAAAACTTTTTTGGGAATTTTTTAATTTTGCATATAACAGTTTTAATTTGAAAATATAGTTAAAAAAATTGATTTTTTATTATAATATATAAAAATAAAAAAAACTTCCAATAAACGTTTTACAACAACTCACAAAAAAATATTATTTTTTTAAATTACAAAATTTTATAAATAAATAAAAAAGTAGAAATATTTCAACTGTAGAATTTCATGATTAAGAAGATTATTAAGATGAATTACTAGTTTAATGTTCGTAACATTGTGAGGATTTTATTTTTAGAAATTACCGATAAATAAATTATATTTTAATAAATAAACAAAGATTATTACTTCACGAATCAACAATTTTGCTCAAAATCAAATCAACAAAATATTAATTATATTAATACAAGTAATGTTTTAAAATACTTCATTGAAAAAAATATTTTTATTGTTTTTAATGTGAATTGAAAAAAACTACAAACTAAAATATATGATCATAATAGATTTTTTTTTAAAAAAAAAAGAAAAATAACCCAAAATAATAACAATGACCAACATTCAACCCAAAATAATGCTAATTTTAAAAATTACTATGATCGATACAAACTATCAACGTATGTACCAAAAATATTATGTTAAATTTTTCCGACAAAAATATTAACTCCGGGGATGACGTGATAACCGGAATCTTACATGTTAACAAAAAATGGATTAATGGTATGATGTTGATTTTAGTTTTGTAAGTCAAATTATATTAAACATAAAAATGATAAAAAAAATTTTAAATTAAGTTTTTTTAATTATTACATTTAAATTATAATTTTGTAAATATATTTTTTAAATTATTTTATAAAATTTTTTGTAAAATTTTGAAATTTTTTTTGTAAACTTTGTTGTAAATTGTTTTTTAAAAAATAAAATTTTGGCAAAATATATTTTCTTAAAAAAAAAATAAATCGTTTTCTTTGTGAATTTTTTGGGAATTTTTAAATTTGCATATAACAGTCTTAATTTGAAAATATAGTTAAGAAAATCGATTTTTATTTATAATATTTAAAAATAAAAAACTTCCAATAAACGTTTTACAAAAACTCACAAAAAAATATTTTTTTTTTAACTTACAAAATTTTATAAAAAAATTATTTTGTAAAATAATATTTTGATAAAAATAAATTTTTGTAAACATTATTTATTTTTACAAAAATAATTTTTTATAAAAAAAATTCATAAAAAAATATTTTTTGTAAAATTAAATTTTTATTAAAAAATAGTTACAAAATTACTATTAATAAAAACTTAATTTAAATTTATAACATATTAAAATATAAATGTTATTAACTTTATTCAAAAATTCACATCGCATTATTTCTTAATGACATTTGCTTTCTCAAAAGCCTAGTCTCGGATGTCATCAACCAAATCCTTCCTCGGAGAAACCATCTTTCAATAGTATGTCTGTGCTTGACATAGAAAGTCCAGAAATGGCTTTCTTCTTTTGATGATACGAGGACAGCTCCTCTTTAATAAAATGATTAGTCTATGTAAGAGAGAATCATATTAGGCAACAGTCAAAAAGCCAGATGAGATGTGATAGCTCTTTCGAGTAATGGGCGGGAACGACTACTTACTGGCTGAAACAAACAGAGCTCTCAAGGAGATAGAGAAAGACTAGAAGCCAGCAGAAGGGAATCCAAGGGATGAGAATGACTCGAGCGAAAGCTTAAGCGGAAATGAAAGAGTAGGTGAGAGGGCGAAGGGACGGAGTTTGGATTTTTGCCCGAAAAAATAAGACATATTATTTTTGGTAAATGTGTTGATACTTTGTATCGGTCCTAGTAATTTTTAAAGTTGGTTATTTTGGGTTGAAGGTTGATAGTTGGTATTGTTTTTGGTTGTTTTTCCTAAAAAGATTAAAGAAATTTTTTTGATATTAACAATTGAGTGACTTATGAGTGTATTTATTTATTTATTTATTTGATCAATAAGGTATGATGTTTGACTACACCAAACAAATTTGGTGTATCTAGAGGCCGAAAACCGGCAAACGGATAAACCGTCATGCAAATAGAGACAAAAACAAGAGATAAACACAAAAAAATACTGCAAGCAAATGACTGAAAAAGTAAAAAAAAATCCAAAAAAAAAAGTCGGAACAAACAATCGACGGGAGAAGGCGAGGAACACTCGAGGATGGCAAAACATGGAGAGGACACGGAATAGATCAACTAACGAGGTGTCTCGCCGCCGGGAAGTAGAATAGTTGAAACTCTTATCAAGGAGATGACATACTTCGTACGGAATTGTTGATCCAACGACGTTCCCTTCACATAGATGGAGGATCTTCGGAGACCTTGAACACAACCATGATCAACAAGGGCATGTAACTACGGCATCTTCCGGAACACTAGTTTAGACCACACTCTAGAAACATCTTCAAAGAGAAAGTCATCTGAACTAAACAATGTTATAGATTTTTTCTCTCCATTTTTCAAAACCGAGCTCAAACCTTTGAAAGCTTTTATGGAGCTCAAGATTCCTTATTTTCATGAGCTTTAAAATACTCTGCCGTGATAGTTGAAATAAAAAATTACACACTTATTATGTGTCTGCACCTTAAAATACTCGCGGAAGTACAAATAAGATTTCGAACAAATTATAAAAATAGTTGATAATAACTATGAAATAAAAATCAATAACATGTACAATAAAACAAATACCAAAGAAAAAAAAAGAATAGAAAATAATAAAATTTCTAGTAAAACTTTAACCATATAAATAGTTAACTTACAAATACGTTGTGCTTATAAAACAAAACAACATCAATTCCAGCCTAAATTTTTATTTATGAAAAGATTGGTCTAATAAGTCCTGTTTTATTTCACTAACTAGTCTATAATCCGCACCTTGTGCGGGGTTGAGTTATAATAAATTGTTACCATCATGTTTTTAAATTTTCTTTCAACCTTGTACGGGGTTCAACTATAATAATTTAACAAACCTTTTGATTAAAAAATCATATTTGTATTTACATATGTATCTTTATTAAAAAAATAGGTAGTTATGTACTTTTGTTGGTTTAATATCACCTTACAAAAATAATTTATATGAGTATCATAAATACTTAAGTTATTCCAATCGAGCAAATTATTATTGCATAATTATATCTTGTATTGTTTTTCTCATTCCGACATTATTAATATTAAAGTACAAAAAAATATTTTTTGAAGGAAAATAATTTTTGTAGTGTTTCTAAATTTCCGATTTCAATGTAGTTCTACTAATATTATTTTTTTAATTTATTTTCGGATGTGGTTCAATGATTTGAAGATTTTTTTATTTATTTAAAGTTTCAATTACAAAGTATTTGAAAGGTTATTTATTATTTTTCGTTATATTTGGAATTGGTTAAATGATAAATATTTTAAATTTAAATTTTTGATTGTAGAAGTATTTATATAAAAAAAAATTGAAGCTTTGATTTTAGAATATATATATATATATATATATATATATATATATATATATATATATATATATATATATATATATATATATATATTGCTTTCTTAGATTTAGTTACACGATTTCAATAAAAGAAAGTTTAAATTTGTTGAATTAGTTAATTATAAATTTAATTTATTAATTAATATAGAAAAGATATGCTTAGTTATAGTTGTTATGATTTGATGATTTGGTATTTTTTAGATGAGTAGGATGACAACATGTAAAATATTTTATTATGATTTAAATTTATGAGATTTTAATGGCAATGTTGTAATTTTATATGGCAAAAATGTAAATATTTGCCAAAATATCCTAGGTGACATGATTCATTGATTGACATGTGGCATTAGTGGGTTGTGTTTTAGTAGTATATATAGATTAAACAAGGTCCTTGTTAATTTAAGATTATTTTATAATTTTAAAAACACTTGATTAAAAGGGTGAAAAGGGACCTAGTTTGTATCCTAATAAAAAAAAAAAGTATGTTTGACATTGCATTAGATAAAAAAAAAGAGGCTTACTTAACCAATTTACTCAATTTTTCTTATCTCTATCATTTAAAATAAAATCTCATATAAAAAATAATGTATTTAACATTTAATTATACAACTAATTCTACACGGTATATCATTATAATTTTTAGAAATTAATGTCTAGTTTTGAAATAAATAAATATTATTTTATATCAATATAAAAATACATGATCAATTATTTTTTACACATTTTGAATTTTATTAATGCGCTTTTTTTAAAAAAAAAATCAACTATGAAAAATATAAAGATATTCAAATTTCAAACCAATAACTTGTATTTTTTTTTTTTAACTTTTCCTATACGATACTTCAGTAGAAAAGATATTCAACCTAATTTTGCAATAGTAATATAATTGCATAGTATGTTTATTAAGACTCTGACACCTGCACCGAAAAAATAATACTCCAATATATTTATACGTGTGAATTATTGGTGCACACATGCATATACTCAATGATTATAAAATTTAAACTACACTGTTCTGCCTATTTTTTTCTGTAGAAAACTCTTACAATTTACCGACAAATAATGAATAAATCATGATAAGTTGATTGCACAGAGATGAAAACGGACATGATAAGAAACAGAAAAAAAAAAAAACAATCTTTAGCATAACGATAAAGCATAAATAATATATTATTTTAAATCTATTGGAAACAAAAATTTATATATAATATGAATAAAAATATTTAATAAGGACCAAATATACATAAAATCAAAACTAAAATTAAATGTGTGATTTTATAACCTTTATGTTATTATATGGTTATTTTTTGTAATTTTAAAAAATAAATTAAAATTACTTTCCTAAATTTGATATTTTTATTTTTTCTAAAATTAATAAGTATTTCTTTTGGGATATGGGAAAATCAAAATAAAAGTTATCATTTTAGTTATGTTGTTAAAGGCTCATTTCAACTAATTTCACATGATTTTCAACGAACTACTGTTGGAAAGTGCTAGAGGCGTTTTCAAATGGATTGGTTCAATTACTGGGAATGACTAGAACATAGTGTTTCTCAAGATTCCATATTTTGTTTCTGGTATCTCTTTAGAGGAGAAATAGTAAAACGATCGAGAGACGAGACATTTGTGAAAACTTGATTTTGTAATTGGAAGAAAGTTCAGAAAAATTTAGAGAACATGTTGGAGGAGCTACTCATAGTATTCACAATGATGCTTTAATGTTATTCTTTGCTTTCAGATCAAATGTAAAGTTTGATAAGATGTGTGACTTTTGGAGTTCGAGTAATGAGTGATGCATATCACATTCGGTGCATTTGTGGATGTTGTTAGAATTCTACTTTGTCAAGGATTGACTTTTCGGGGTCATAATGAACACTCGTGCTTGCCCAATAAAGGAAATTTTTTGGAACTTCTAGAGTGTTATTGTTTACACAATGTTGAAGTTGGGAAGGTTGTGACTGAAGCACCATTAAATCACCAACTTACTAGTCCAACCATTCAATTGGACATTGCAAAAGTAGGTTCATCAAAGACAATACAAATCATAATCAACGGTGTTGGAGACAAATTCTTTTCTTTATTGATTGATGAGGCTTATGATAGTTCGACAAAACAACAAATGGCTATTGTTGTAAGGTATGTAACCAACCATGGAGTAGTGGTAGATCACTTTATTGGAGTTGTTTCATGTTGTTGATACCATTGCACTATCTCTGAAAACTATTATTGATGAATTTTTCGCTAAACACGGATAATCTATCTCTAAACTGAGAGGTCAAAGATATGATGAAGCTTCTAATATGCGAGGAGAACTTAGTGGACTTAAGACTCTTATCTTAAATGAGATACCATATGCAAGGTTCATTCATTGTTATGCTCATCAACTACACTTAATTATTATGGTAATTGCACATACAAACAAACCTATTAGTGATTTATTTGAGTTTTTGTCTATCATAACGAACATGGTTGGAGCTTCTTGTAAAATAAAAGATGAGTTTCGAAAAATTCAGCATGACAATTTGGTAAAGATGTTGGAACGGCAAAACTTCTGCGGAGAGAGGAAATAATCAAGAATGTAGTCTAACTCGGCCGGGAAGTACACATTGGGGTTCACACCATGAAACAATTATGTATCTGTCTTCTATATTTGTGGCCCTTAGTAATCCAAGTGCTTGACAATATTTATGTTGATGACATAACACAAAGCTCGAGGTGTTGCCGATAGCTTGAGCAGTTGAGCGAAAAGATGGCGAGTTATCAAATTGTTTTTATTCCTTAATTGGTGGAGATTGTATTCGGATACACAAGTGCCTTGTCACAACTCTTACAACAAAAAGATCGAATTTTTATTGAGGCGGTGAGTTTGGTTCAAACTACTAAAAACAAGTTGCAAGAGATGAGGGAACGGATGAGATAAACTATTAGAAGATGTCAACACTTTTTGTGTTAAGTATATTATCGACATTCCCAACATGTACGATGATGCTCCAGGTCGATGTGTTAGACGTATTGGAAATATTAGAACAAACTACAACCACTTTCGAGTTGATATAATTTTGTAGGTACTTTTAATATTATGAGTTAATCTATTTTCAAGTGTTTAATTTTTTCGATCTATATTAACACTTACATTTTAATATAACTAGTTTATAACCCGCACCTTGTGCGGGTATATTTATATATTGAATTTTTGAGAAAATGTCACGAGCTTGTATATGTATGAACTAATGATATATTTAAGAAATATTTATAATTTTTTAACAACTAAATATTATAAGTAATTATTTTCACTTAATTATTTATTTATAACAATATCAAAATTTTAATGTTGATAATTATCTATATAATTTGTTTCTTTCTTTCTTTCTTAGTAAAAAATAGTTTATAGTTGATTCGACAGTCAAAATAGTTAAAATTTACCATATTTTCAGTTTTTAAAAATTTATAGGTTATTTTTAAAATCTATTCAATCATTTCTAAATAATTTTTTTAATAATAGAATACTAAGTTTTGAAAATTGTATTGAAGTATAAATATAATATTCTAATAATAATATTTTTAATATATTTTTTATTATGTCCTTTCATTTTATAAATTTTTTAATTTAATCATCACAACATGATGTTAGCCATATTAGTTAATAAAAAATGACAAAGTTTGGATGAAATGATTTTTCTTAGTCTTAAATAGTATTTCTAATTAAGTTGTTAGTTAATAAACGGGTCTATTTTTAATTAAGTTGTTAGTAGATTTGGTAACAAACAATATCGTATTGTTATAACCGTAAGATACTGAATATGATGAGATGAATTTCTTTTTGTTGATTTGGCATGATATGAATAATGTTTTAATTTTGAATTAAAACTATAATTAAAATATGACAAATCTGTAATTAAAATATGGCAAATCCGTAACTATTTGCTAAAAAATCCTAGGTAGCATAACTAATGTGTTGGCATGTGGACTAAGAGGGTTGTGTTTTAGTAGTATATATAGATTAAGCATATGTTATATTTATAGGCTCTTGATCAAATTGGTGTTGAGATGGATAATCGTTTCAGTGAGTCAAGTACAAAATTACTCACATGTATAACATGTCTTGATCCAAAGAGTTCATTCTTATGTTTTTGTGAGTCAAAGTTATTTCGCCTTGCAGAGTTATATCCACACAACTTACAAAAATGTGATTAAATGGAGCTTAAACGGTTATTGCAGGTGTGGAATGTTGAAGTGAAGAGAATTGAAAGTTTTTCTACATTACAACATACTGAGGATGTTGTTAAGAAGATGGTTGAGGTATAAATTCACAAATTTTTTCACTTGATACATCGTGGAATTGAGTTGACTTAAGTACTACCAGTTGCAACAACTACAGCGGAAAGAGCATTTTCAACAATGAACATCATTAAGAGAGAGTTACTAAACAAGTTGGGAGATGAGTTTTTGAACGATTTTAGGGTGTGGTATATCGAGAGAAATTTGTTTAGAAGCATTGAAACAAAATAATCATGCAATATTTTCAAAATATGAAAACTCAGAAGACGGATTTACCCGCTTTACTGTTGGCTCCGTCACTGTGTGCGTATATTAGAAACAATGGGGACTTCCAGTTACCCAGAGTTCGTGTACTTAGCAAGCCAATATTTTTATTTCGTTTTGTGGTTACTATGTCTACCGATAACCTTTTTTTTTGAGGAAATATCTAATGATAACCTAAAAATTATATTACGAACTATTCTTGCAAAAGATAAATTAACTCAAACCAACTTTCTAGATTAGGATAGTAACTTAAGAATTCATCCTAGTACAGTGGTTGTAGTGTCATCATTTCAAGCCACCCCGGTTCAATTATGTTTGAAAGAATTTGGCATACTAGGCTCCTTTTGGTTTTTGTTCAAAAAACTATACCCCATATTTTTTAGCACTTTCATTTAATGGTAAGTAAAACTAATTAAACCTTCTATTTAAAAAAATTGTTTGTTATTTGTTATTTAAGTGTAAGTTTTAATTTTTAAAAACTGAATTTGTTTTTTTATTTTCTTTTATTAATTTTTTTCTCTTTTTTATTTCTTTATTTCTTTATTTCTTTATTTATTTTCTAGAATGAAGATATTTTCACATACCAGAATTTTCACACACCGGAATTTTCACATACCGGAATTTCCAATACCGGAATTTCACATACCGGAATTTCACGTACCGGAATTTCACATACCGGAATTTTCACATACCGGAATTTCCAATACCGGAATTTCACATACCGGAATTTCACATACCGGAAATTTCACATACCGGAGCTTCACATACCGGAAGTTCACATACCGGAAGTTATCATACCGGAATTTCACATACCGGAATTTCACATACCGGAGCTTCACATACCGGAAGTTATCATACCAAAAGTTATCATATCATACCGGAAGTTATCATATCATACCGGACGTTATCATATCATACCGGAAGTTATCATATCATATCGGAAACTATCAAACCGGAATTTTTTTTTATTTTCTTTTATTTTTTTTGTCTTTTTTATTTTCTTTATTTATTTGTTTAATTTTTTTGGAATGCATACCGGAGTTTCACATACCGGAGTTTCACATACCGGAAGTTCACATACCGGAAGTTCACATACCAGAGCTTCACATACTGGAAGTTCGCATACCGGAAGTTATCATACCGGAAGTTATCATACCGGAAGTTATACCAAACAAACTGATTTTATGTCATAGTTTAGAATTAAGAATTGCATACTAGAGAATTACATACCGGAGAATTACATACCGGAAGTTATAAAAATGGTATGAGCAAAAACGCAACATTCAGGTATCAACCTTGAAGCAACAAAAATGTCTCTAAAAATGGTATAACCTTCTTCTTTACCCAAAGACGATCAAGATCACTGTCAACATTACCCTGAGCTAGCAAATGTTGTAAATTCACGAGTGTAAACATCATTGGCATCCGGTATGAACTTCTGGTATAAAAAAATTTCGGTATGAACTTCCGGTATGAAAAATTTCGTTATGAACATCCGGTATGAACTTCCGGTATGAACTTTCGGTATGAACTTCCGGCATGAACGGTATGAACTTCTGGCATGAAAAACTTTGTTATGAACTTCCGGTATGAACTTTCAGTATGAACTTCCGGTATGAACGATATGAACTTCCAGTATAAAAAATTTCGGTATGAACTTCCGGTATGAAAAACTTCGTTATGAACTTCCGGTATGAACTTTCGGTAAGAACTTCCGGTATGAACTTTCGGTATGAACTTCCGGTATGAACTTCCGGTATGAACTTTCGGTAAGAACTTCCGGTATGAACTTTCGGTATGAACTTCCGGTATGAACTTTCGGTATAAAAAAATTCGGTATGAACTTCCGGGATGAAAATTTTCGTTATGAACTTCCGGTATGAACTTCTGGTATAAAAAATTTCGGTATGAACTTCCAATATGAAAAACTTTGTTATGAACTTCTGGTATGAACTTTCGGTATGAACTTCCGGTATGAAAAAATTCGGTATGAACTTCCGATATGAAAAATTTTGATATGAACTTCTGGTATGAACATTCGGTATGAAAAACTTCGTTATGAACTTCCGGTATGAACTTTCTGTATGAACTTCCGGTATAAAAAATTTCGGTACGAACTTTCGGTATAAAAAATTTCGGTATGAACTTCCGGTGTAAAAAAATTCGGTATGAACTTCCGGTATGAAAAATTTCGTTATGAACTTCCGGTATGTAAAATGTCCGGTATATAAAATGTCCGGTATGTAAAATGTCCGGTATGTAAATGTCCGATATGTAAATGTCTGGTATGTAAAATGTCCGGTATGTAAAATGTCCGGTATGTAAAATGTCCGGTAAGTAAAATGTCCGGTATTTTAATGTCCGGTATGTAAATGTCTGGTATGAAAACAGAAAATAAAAAGGAAAATAAAATAAAAAAACAAATTCAGTAATTAAAATCAAAATTTACATAACATACATAAAATATTCTTTCTATTTTAATAGAAGGGTTAATTAGTTTTACCTTACCATTAAATGAAAGTGGTAAAAAACCATGAGGTATATTTACTAAATAAAAAACTAAAAAATGCCTAGTTAATATACAATAAAATAAAAAAATTCTACTTACCTAATTAGCCCATTATGTTTTTGGATTTGGTATTTTCGATAAATATAATATAATATATATATATATATATATATATATATATATATATATATATATATATATATATATATATATATATATATATATATATTTTGGTTGAGAATATCATAATAACGAGAAAGCAGGGTCGTGACGTACTATTCACGGCGCATATCAAGGGGTTAAAAGTCTTAAAGAGTGTTTGACTGACAAGGGTTAACTGCCCATACGGCAGCGGTTAAAGGCCGTTAGTGTCAGTTGCCACGTAAGGGGTACGTGTTTCCTTGTCAGCGCTTTTCTTTTGTGAGCCCCACTAGACAGTTGACCCATCTGCAAGTCGCTTTTCCCTACCCCTCATTTTACCGACCCTCCTTGTATTTCTTCCTTATTTTTCCTTCAATTAAATGTTGTGTGCATTGACAAAACCACCCCTAAATATAAGAATCTTTTCACGTAAATAATATTCTTTAATTTCAGATGTTGAATTTTTTTTTTAATCCATATTGTTAATGTTTATAAACTATTTTTATTTAGCAAAATTTGTTGTAAGTTTCATTTAATAAAATCATTTTACCCCGTGAGCATACACCTGTGTATCTTTACATTACGAGTTAAAAACGGACATATATTTTTAATTTTAGAACTTTTTCATTATATTTAAGTGTCAAAATCTAATTGGGGTGTTAGGGTCTAGAAGTAACAATTTCACACGCATCAGGTATATATCTTGATGCAAGAAAGTGGTTAAGAATTCAAAAAAGACGGGTGTTGGACGGACGATGTGTGAAGGCCCTACACCCATCACTGACCCAATACACCCAAATTATCTCGAATTTTGTAAATTTATTCTTAAATTAAAATAAATATGATAATTTTATTGTTGTTTATATTATAATATCATGTTATACATATAGTTTATATCTTATTCAATTATATTGATGGTTTTAAAAATATTAATTATGTAATACATGTGTGAAAATATTTTAAAATGCATTATAAATTAACAACATTCGTAACGTTTGATCACTTGCAAATGAAGTCAAACCACCCAATGGGTGAATATATGATAAAGTTAATGGTTGGGTGATAGAAGTGTTTCACCCACCTGTCTCCGACTCATTGTCATCCCTATTTGGTACATGTGTATCAAAGTTTCGATTCTTCACTTCACAATTTTAGAAATGACTCATATTTTGAAATATCTTATTGCAATTCTTTTTTTTCCTCATACATTTTTTTCTTCACTTCAATAATCTAAATAATCTCTAAAAAAAAAAAATCAAACTCTTGATAAATCAAATCGAGAAAGATAAACAACTAACATTCAAATTATCTACTAGCGAATCACCGATGAAGGTTAGTTAATGATGACATGATACGTGTGAAATTCGGTGGAATGGTATGATGGAGCGAGTTATATGCCCGAACACGCGTACATGCATGTTAGGTTTAAATCTTATATATGAGTCTATTTACCTTATTTATTATCGATACGATAACACTTTATTCATCCTACAACGAAATATCTCGTCCAAATATAAAACACTTGATTAAACCCGATAAATATAAGACAATAGGTCATCTTGTTTTAACAAGGATAGAGTGAAAGTTTAGGGGGAGTACACGGTTCGTTATCCATATAACATATTAACGGAAAAAGTTTGATACACAAGACAAGTCATGTGTATTAAAATGTCATAAAAATGATAGACATATAGACAGTCACCTAGAAGAAACAAAAAAAAAAGATACGTAGGGTTTATCTTCTCTCTCGACTAAACCTATTCATGTCCAATTAAAAAAAATATAAGAAGGTAATTCTATTACATCATCATATGTTTTTCTTTTTCTTTGGTATTTTTTTTAAAAAAATACTAACTTCATTACATTCTTAATAAACTAATAATCTATAGCTTATGTTCTTGGTATATGTCATACTTAAGATAACGTACCCGAAAGTAGATGAAGATATAAATATTATAAGTTGTGAACCTTAATATTGTAATTTGTCAAGTGTCAATGCCAATAAAATCACAAACTAGAAGCGTAACGTGATGGGACATCATCAAGTTGAATTTGGCTTTTACTGCATTGGAGTCAAAATAAGTGTCATTTTGACCATTGATATGATTCCTTAAAAATATTTTAAAAATCTGGAGTTGTTTTTATGATATTATTATTTATTAAATATTTACCATCTTGTATTTAAACCAAACTTAATTTGGTAAAGAAGTTAAGTTAGATATAAAATGACTAATTAGGCTTTTTAGAAATATTACTCTATTAAGAGTATCCATAATAAAGATACGTTTAGTAAATATACTCTTAGATTTTTTATTGTTAAAATTTCTACTCTTACCATAAGTGTGTAATACGTCTCATGGTAGTTACGATCAAAATAGAAACAAAATATCTTGAAAACGCGCAAGTTGTACACCCTCTCCCTATAATCTTTCACACAATCCTCCCAATTCCGAGTATCAAGAAATCGCCATCTTCTTCTCTATTAAGATCCGTTTTCCAGGAAATCATCATTTCAGGAAATCACCATATTCTTCTCTATCATCATTCCATACTAGAAAATCATATCAAAACCTCATATCAAACTCATACCAGAAATCATACCAGCCAAACACACCAAAAACTCACACCAAAAACTCATACCAAACAAACATACCAAAAAACCCATATCAAACTCATACCAGAACCAACGTCAGACTCATAACAAAAACTCATACCAGACAAATCATATCAATATGCACGGGAAACGCATCAACAAATCATACCAAAAATGGATCAGACAACAAGAATCGTTGAGACTTAACCTTTGATCACCCCATTGTGATGGCTGAGTTAGGGTTTATAGAGTTTGTGAGGAAAAAACAAAATGGGAGAGAGAGATTGGTCGCCGGATAACTATATAGCTGAAAGAGACAATCGAAATGGGAGAGAGAGATTGGTTGTTGGTATGAGAATCAAATGGGAGGGAGATAAGCGAGAAGTGCGAATGGGAGGGGGAGAGAGAGAGGTTGTTTTAAACTAAAATCAATTACAGTGGGTTAAAATTAGAGGGGTCAACAAAGCAAAAACATATAAAAATGAGCATATTTAACCCAATTCTTTCTATCTTAAAGTATTATTCTTGGGATTTAAATTTGAATCCTCGTTATGGTAGTATCCCGTGTTCGGCATTGAAAGAGTCTCTCGAATAGGTTCACGAAGTATCCCATTCAAATTGCAGAGCCATGTTGGTTGATCGAACCTTAGTTGAGATTGGAAGTGTTGTGGAGTGCCCACGTAAGGAGCAAGAAAAGTTGAGAAATGTTCCAGAAAAGAAGTCACTACAACAACATTGATCATTTATAGCGTTAAGTAATAACGTTTATACTATAATTGTTACAAATTATATAAGGGTAAATATTTAATAGCATTTTACTATTGTACAAATGTCGTTAATTACACATGCGTAAAAAAAAATCATTTAGCACAAGGAACCGATTTTTCCCCCTTCAGCGGGCTAAACAAACGCTATCTTCCCCCTCAAAAAGAGAATATTCTAAATTAAACCTATATCCCCTTTACTTTCAACCGTGTACTCTCTCTCTCTCTCTCTCCCTCCCTCCCTCCCTCCCCTTCTTCCATGATCCGATGCCGACCTTCTTTAGTTATCCTTTCAACTCACATTATAGCTATCTATCTTGATTTCTTCTTTTGAATCGGCGCTCATCTTCTTCATATGTACTTGTGCTAGTAAATGGAGGGGATGTTCAATTACATGTTGAATGTAAAAGGTTGTGCTTCCTATATGTGTGAACCTCCTACAATACAGCTTAAACATGCATTGGTGACCTGCTAAGACCTAATGTGATTTTATTTGAGTTTGAGACGACATTAGTTGTTTCGATCTTACTCGTCTTTATTTATTATTATTTTTTCGTCGGATTTCTTTTGGTTTATAAGGTATCTTTCTAATGATTTGCTGATTTTAGCAATGAATACCTCTACACCGGTTGTGGTAAGTTGCATGACCCAATCCCTTCTTTTATGGTATTATGGATTTCAGTTATAATTTATATTCCTCGAGATTTTCGGCGGACTCTGATAAGACAACAAAATGAGCGATCAGAGAGGAATAGATAAGTTGAGGTTGACGCCGTAATTAAATCTTGTGGTACTATACATGATAAATATGCTTTACTATGGAAACAATAATAGAGAGGTCAAAACAATAGTCTCATTCCCTGGCTTTGTACAATTTCAGTAATATCTTACTGTTGACAAAATGTTGTACTTCAAATTCAAGAGAAGGCAATTGACTCAACTTGATTCTCCAACTGGGGTATACAAAACTCTAGTAGGAACTAGGAAGAAATTGGGTTCTTATTGTCGGTGATTTCTTGTAGCTTCAAGCCCATTGCAATTACAGTTGTTTTCATCAAGTCTCTTTCCAAAACAATAAAAAATCAATTAATAATTGGTAGTTGTTCTCCATATATAAATGATACCATCTAATGACCCACGATCAATGTGGGACAATTTTCGATCCTCAAAAAGAGAATAACACCAACATGAAGGGATGATTATAGTTCATTGGTGTATAAGAACATGTTTTGGAATGAGGAAGAAGGTATATCGGAAAAAAGAGTACATATACAAGGACAACGGCAAGGCAATGCGTTGCATTAGTTGCTTCTTGTGTGAAAGTGAGCATCTCAATAGACATTTTCTATATAATAGTTTGTTTACTATTATATGACCTTGTTAGGAAAGAGGGAGTGATGAAAGATCATCCCCAATACTACTTCAAGGACCAACTACTAGATCAAAGTCTAAGACATTGAAGGACAAGACAGCCGCAATATCTTCACGTCCCATCATGGAAGGAGGCATCACTAAAACAAGAGCAAAGGCCATCCAAGATGAAGTTGCTAGCTTGCTAAACACATGTATACTCAAAGAGACCCTACTCACACTTAGGTCTCCTTTGGTGACATTGTTGACCACTATGGAAAGATCAAGCAAGGGCCATGAAGATCCAACAAGCTTAGAAGGTGGCAAGAACGAAGATCAAGCTCCAGAGAAGAAACCTCGGCCTTGAGGACAAAAAATCTTGCCCGGGATTTTCATAAATATTGACTGAGATTTGGCTCTTGTCGAGAGTTATAAGATCCAGTTGTGATTTTATTAGTTATAGATACTTTTATTATATTTATACCTTTAAAGCTCTGAAACATTCTTAAAGGTATTTGTCGATCCTATCTTTAAGATTATCTTTTAGTTGTAGATTTTAGCTTTTCTTAGAATCTCACCGATAAATAGCCTTAGAAGGTGAGATTATTAGGTAGACTGAATTTGATTAATATTTCCACAATATTGTGTGAACTCGCAACTTCTCTTAAGAAGTTTGTGTTTTATTCATTTCTATTCAATCAAAGAGAGAGTCTTAATTGAATCGTTGTGAGTCTTTGCTATATTGTGCTTGTGTGTGTTAATCTTCCTAATGGTTGGTGCTCCTGGTCAATTATAGTCCCTCCTTGTGCTTGTCTAAAGAACCGTAAGGTGAATATAAAGGATATAAAACTCTAGAAGGGGGGTTGAATAGAGTATGAGAACTTTTCTCAAAAACCTATCTCAAGGCTTTGAAACTGATTTCAAAGGCCTTGATGTCGATGTAAGTTCTTTGTGACACAACTGGATTTCAAGGGCTTTGAAAGTGATTTCAAGGGCCTTGACTTTGTAAACTTGAAAAACAAAGTTAATCACAATAAAGCAGGATATGATGCGGAATTGAAAAGATCGACACGGTGACATGTTTACGAAGTTCGGCTCTAATAACCTACTCTCCATCCTAGGGTATACCCGTAGGATCTAACTATCTATTATCAGCTTCAAAAGAGTCCTAGATACAACCTAGAAGAAATCTCCTTCTTCTCTCACAGTAGTCAATGCTACGATCTAGCTCCAACTCTTAACCTAGCTATAATAGCCTAGTTACTTCGCAGAGTAACACACACTCGAGTATAACACTCTTTAGATATGCCAATGGAGCTCTCGAGTTTATCTCTCTCTAAGGAATAAAGCTTTTGTAAAAAGAGAGAAAGAAAAACTTCTTGGATCAAATGAAGATGTTTTGGATCGCTTGAAGACTTTAGATATTTCCGTGTAAGCTTGTTGTACTTCTTCTTCAATCGACATCTTCATTTATAGTCTTCAATGGAGAAGTCTTCTAGCCATTGGGAAGATGACCGTTGTAGATGTTTCTTCTTCTCCATGAAAAACGCTTCTTGGTTGAGATGAGATAGTCGTTGTAGATATGCCTTTATCTTCTTCATATCCTTAAAGCACGTTGATTCTTCTTCTCCGTAATCTTCTCACGCCGTTGAAGATCTTTATCGTTCAAGCATTGAGATCTTCATGTTTGTTGAGATTCGTTGGATGAAGATCTTCGATATCTATTGAGAAGAAAATCTCGCGCCGTGTTGAGGATCTTTGCGTAATCCTATTTTCTTGGACCGTATCTCTGATAACACGATTTATTGCTTAGTTTTAGGTAATCATTTAGATAGATTTCTCACTCATTCATGCATGGTTCAGCACTAGTTCACGACATTTTGCACTCAATTCATGTATTTTGCCGAGATAGACGTCTACACGGACTTGTGCATGTTTTATAGGTATTTTGGGAGATTTAGGAGCTAAAACGATACGTTTGAGGATCGTTCATCTAGATGACACACCCTCGGACTCATTAGGACACAAGCTAAAGGCTAAGGAGGACTCATGGAGCCTTGCCAACACAAGCCATGCACCAAATCACAGCTTAATGATCCAAAGCGAAGTTTCTGGAGCAAATTACGGTTCTCTGACACTCCACGGCCGTGGAATCATCCGTGGATTTTGCCAGATTCTTGTGACAGCTGTGCCACGACTCTCATGGCCAACTCATGCAAAATTTGTTATAAAAGTGGTCCTTCATTGGCTGAGAAAAACATCTTGGAGCAGCTCTCCATTATCCATTATCCTCTAACAAAAATATTCTCTCAACAAGAAGTCTTTCTAGGAAGGAAAGTGTCAAAGAGGAAGAAGAAGAGCTCCATTGAAGAGGAGAAGAAGAACACACACCATTACTACACTTGATAGTTTTGTATTGAAGAATTCCGGATTCTATTTCAAAGAGTTGTATGAATCATTTGAACCTTCTTTTGGAAGGATTGTGAGTTACTCTAATTCTATTTTCAGCTTGGTTTTGTTTTAGTTCACTTGTTCATCTCTTTTCCTTCACCATCTTGCAAATGGATGTCATGATTTTATGTTTGTTTATTTCGATTTCTATTATGAACGTTGTAGGCTAAATAGATGTGGTTCTAGGGTAAGGAAAGGATGGTTATGGCTAGGGCTATGATAGGACGGACTTAGATTTATCTTTGGATGACTTGTGTGTATGAACGTAGCTGCTGTTAGAAATCACGGGTAGATCTTGCCTGACCACGGCCGTGGTTTAGGTAGAACAAACCGTGATTTTCCCTGGTTCGATGGATCTTGTCTTAGATTTATAGAATGTTGAAATCCTAAGTGTTTGTTGAGTTATATCTACTCTAGGGTGACCTAGTGTTAGCAACTAAGTGTTAGGAGAGACTTACCCGGTAATCCTTGCTCTTAGATTTCAAAGATAACAAACCTTAGGTAGTGGTGAGCCTAATAAGCCGCCATTGGATTAGGTGTGCTAGGATAGTTGTTTAGGACTTCCCTTTCCAAGACTTACCCGGTAAGGATAGGTTAGACCCCTAGCTAACAATCCGGTTTGTGTAGAATTCCTATCCTTAGGTTCTTAGAGACTTACCCGGTGATGAGACCTTAGGAATGGACTAGTTGGACCGAGAGACCTACCCGGTAATTGATCCCAATCTAGAAACGCTTAATCCCAACATATCATAGTTAATCCAAGGAATGAATAGATAGCTTGAGACCTATGCCATAACCGGAACTTCCAACCCCTAGAATCCATCTTTTCTTTCCTTGATCACTATCTTGTTTAGTTTGTTTATTTGTGTTGATTCATAGTCTAGTTGATTGTTTATTTTGCATGAATTGTGATCTTTGATTGATCACCAAAAACCAACCAAAAACATTTGAGATTTTCATTTCTTTATTTCTTTCTTTTCTTTCAACCTAGGTCTTTACTAAACTCAATCATAAATCGAATCAATTTCACCTTAGTCTTTGTGTTCGACCTCGGAATACTATCCCTACTACAAACGTCCCGTACACTGCGGGTTTCGCTAGGTAGTTTAGGATTTAGTTCGAGTTATAAATTTAAAACCCATTTGCGCATCACGATCTTAGCGTAACAAGTTTTTGGCGCCGTTGCCGGGGACTAGGTCTAGATTGAGTCTATTTTGGGATTGATTATTAGTGTAGATCCTTCTTGTTGCTTTTGATCTCTTTTTGGTTTGTGTCTTTGCTTTTCAGGACATCTCTTACTCTTTAGGTGTATGCAAAGATCTCGTGGCAAGGATTTAGCTCCATTCGATCTCAAACCGGAGAAAATCCTTAGATCTAGATCAAAGAGCATTCGAAAAGAGAAGGAGATGGCCGGTAGAAACCTCCAAGCTGAGTTGGATGAAGCCTTAGAGCAAATTAGGATAAGGGATGAAGCTTTGGAGAATGAAAGGAGACTTGCCAATGAGAGGCAAGAGGCGACTAGGAGGGAGATTGAGGAGATTAGACAAGCTCTTGTGCAAAGAGAGCTTAACCGTCAACCTCCTCCACCTCCACCACAACCGCAGCCGGCGGTCAACATTAGGGTTGTGCCCATTGCTATGGATGAGCCACAAACGTTGGGGCAACGTATGGATCCGGCACAAAGAGCACACCGTCCGGGTGTGAACTTAGGAGATCCCGCAGCCCATGATTACGAGCTCCGCCCTCAAGTTCTACAAATGATCCGGCATAATCAATTTGGAGGGATGGAAGGAGAGTCTCCTCATCAACACTTGATGAATTATGAGATCTTGATGGAGACTCTTAGACCGCCAAGATTGGAAAGCAACAACCATAAGCTAAGGGCTTTCTCCTTCTCTCTTAAGGATAAAGCCTTGGCTTGGTATCAATCTATTCCACAAGGGCGAGTTGGTACTTGGGAGGAGATGACAACCGAGTTTTTGACTAAGTTCTTCCCACCTTCCAAGACTACCGAATTAAGAGGGAAGATCAATGCCTTCGTGATGAAGGATAGAGAGAGTCTATTCAAGTCTTGGGAGAGGTTCAAAGATCTTCTCCTTGATTGTCCACACCATGGCATACCAAAAATTGAGCTATTGGAGATCTACTTCAAAGGACTTGATGAAGATAGCCAATTCAAGCTCCAATCTCTTTCCGGTGGGACATTTATGGAGAAGCATGTAGATGAAGCTTGGGAGTTTGTGGAGAAGCAAGCTCTAGTGATTGAGAAATACTCCCATAGGAAGAGTGAAGGAAGAAAGGCGGGAGCATATGAGGTGAGTGAAGTCACCATGAGCAATTTCAAGCTTGACGCCATCAACAACGAGTTGAAGTCCTTGAGGGAGTTGTGTGCTACAACTTTGAAGAACCAAGCAACTCCTCAAGTGCTTCCACAAGCCAATTTGTCTTCCAAGGAGGAGGATGTGAATTACATGGGAAGGGGCAACTTCAACAATTACCAAGGCCCAAGGAGTTTCAACAACAACCGGCAATTCAACAATTACCGGCCCAACCACAACCATCCCGGATTTTCTTACTCTAACCCGGATGGAGCCTTGAAACCTTCCTCCTCCACAAGCACAACTCCACCATCAAGAGCTTCACAAGAACCTCCACCCGGATTTACTCAACCCCCAAAAGATAGAACCGAAATAATGTTTGAGCAATTACTTGGAAGGTTGAGTGGTCTTGAGAGCACGGTGACTTCAATTTCTAAGGCTCAAAAGGTTTTGGAAGCACAAGTGTTCCAAAAAGCGGGTGAAGCCCATAGAGACCCGGGAAAGCTTCCCGGAAGGACCGAAGACAACCCAAGAGGCCAAGTGTTGGCTATTACAACGAGGAGTGGGTTGAGTATGAAAGATCCTTTGCCCAAGGACAATGCTAAGGGAAAGCAAGTAGTGGTAGAAGAGGGAAAGTTGCAAGAAGATGGAGGCAAGAGCAAGGATGTAGAGCCAACCTATGTGGCACCGCCTCCATACAAGCCACCACTACCGTTTCCACAATCAAGAGCAAGAGCTCGTTTGGACAATCACTTTGGTAAGTTCCTTGAACTAATGTCCAAATTACATATTAACATTCCGTTCATGGATGCCATTTTAGGAATGCCGGCATATGGCAAGTTTTTGAAAGAAATACTCTCCAACAAAAGGAAGTTGGAGGAGTATGGGGAGATAAGAATGACCAAGAGATCCTCGGAATTGATCCAAACAATGAAGGAGGAGATGCCTCCCAAGCTAAGAGATCCGGGCTCTTTTTGTGTCCCAATTGGAGTGGGAGATGTAAAGTACGAGGCCCTTTGTGATCTTGGAGCGAGTGTAAGCATCATACCGCTTGCACTTTGCAACAAGGTTGGGCTAGGAGAGCCGAAACCGGTCAAGATGACCCTCTATATGGCGGATCGTTCTATCACTCATCCGGTTGGGATCTTAGAGGACATTCCGGTGCAACTAGGAGGATTCTATGTGCCAATTGATTTTGTAGTCTTGGACATTCCGGCGGACTATCCGGTTCCCATCATCTTAGGAAGACCCTTCCTAGCCACCTCCGGATGCCTAGTGGATTGCAAGAATGGAACTCTCTCCTTCAACATTGGAGAAGAGAACATCAAATTTAAATTATCCACAATGATGAAAGGGCCGACCCTTGATGAGGATGTCTTCAACATAGTCGAGCAAGAAGAATCTAGGGAAGTTGTGAGCTCGATCTTGATCAAGGATCCCTTGGAGAAGGTCCTTACCTTAAGTATGATGGAGGAAGGTGTTGAGGAGGCTTGCAATGAAGAGATCAAGGCCTTGGAAGCATTGGAAGAGGAACCAAGAGTTGGATTTGAAGGCCACGAAGAGGTGTTGAATAGCTGCAAGTTCCACGGTCGAGATTTATGTTCCACGGCCGTCAAACTTTCTGGACAACTCCGGGAAGCAAGCTTAGCAAGAACCACGGCCGTGGAAGTTGAGCAAACCGTGATTCCAGCCGTGGATTTCCCTAGACCAGTCCTTGATGATGGTCAAGCTTTTAGGAGCCATGAGGAGTCTTCATTTGCTTTGGATTCATCTCATCCAACCTTATTTGGATCATCTCCAACCGATAAAGGTCCTCCTAAACTTGAACTCAAACCTCTCCCTTCTCATTTAAAGTATGCTTTCCTTGGTGTTGATTCTACATATCCGGTAATTGTGAATGCATGCTTGAGTGATGATGAACTTACTAAGTTGTTGCATGAACTAAGATTGCATAGGAAAGCCATTGGCTATACTATTGATGATTTGGTTGGCATTAAGCCTTCTTTGTGCATGCATAAGATAATGATGGAAGATAACCACAAACCCTCTATTGAACATCAAAGGAGATTGAATCCTATAATGAAAGAGGTAGTCAAAAAGGAAATCATTAAGTTTCTAGATGCGGGAATTATCTACCCTATCTCGGATAGTAAGTGGGTTAGTCCCGTTCATGTAGTTCCTAAGAAGGGTGGGATGACCGTAGTAACTAATGAGAACGATGAACTAATCCCTACTAGGACGGTTACGGGGTGGAGGATGTGCATTGATTATAGGAAATTGAACATGGCCTCTAGGAAAGATCACTTCCCTCTCCCCTTCATTGACCAAATGCTAGAAAGGTTAGCTCAACATTCTCATTTTTGCTATCTAGATGGCTATAGTGGATTCTTCCAAATCCCTATCCACCCCGATGACCAAGAGAAAACAACCTTTACATGTCCATGAGGTACTTTTGCATATAGGAGAATGCCATTTGGGTTGTGTAATGCACCCGCCACCTTCCAAAGGTGTATGATGGCTATCTTTTCGGAATACATAGAAAATATCATGGAAGTGTTTATGGATGATTTCTCTGTTTATGGTTCTTCCTTTGATAATTGCTTGGCTAACTTGTCATTAGTATTGCAAAGATGTGAGGAGACAAATCTTGTCTTGAATTGGGAAAAATGCCACTTCATGGTAAGTGAAGGCATTGTGTTAGGACACTTGGTGTCTAACCGTGGCATTGAGGTTGATAGGGCCAAAATTGAAACGATAGAGAAGTTGCCGCCACCTACCTCGGTGAAGGGGGTAAGGAGTTTCTTAGGGCATGCCGGTTTTACCGGAGGTTTATTCAAGACTTCTCTAAAATTTCTAAGCCTCTCACTAACCTACTAATGAAGGATGTTGATTTTGTCTTTTCCAAAGATTGTCTTGAGGCTTTTTGTAGGTTGAAGAACGCCTTGATCTCCGCACCTATCATGCAACCTCCGGATTGGAGTTTACCCTTTGAGATCATGTGTGATGCAAGCGATGTAGCCGTTGGGGCTGTTTTGGGGCAAAGGAAAGATGGGCGCACTCATGCCATTTATTATGCTAGCAAGACGCTAGATGATGCCCAACTCAATTATGCTACCACCGAGAAAGAGTTGTTAGCGGTGGTGTATGCATTTGAGAAGTTCCGCTCATACCTTGTTGGAGCGAAGGTCATAGTCTATACGGATCATGCTGCGATCCGTTATCTACTTACAAAGAAGGATGCCAAACCAAGGTTGATTCGGTGGATCCTTCTTCTTCAAGAGTTTGATTTGGAAATACGGGACAAGAAGGGATCCGAGAACTCCGTGGCGGATCACCTTAGTAGATTACCTCCATTAGAGCTTGAAAGAGATGACATCCCAATTGATGACTCATTCCGGGATGAGCAATTGCAAATGGTGGAGGAATGCTTGTTCCAAGTGTCTAGAGGAAATGAGCCATGGTATGCCGACATTGTGAACTACTTAGTGTGTGAGGAGGTGCCTCCCGGATTTACATATGCACAAAGAAAGAAGTTCTTCAACGATGTGAGGCATTACTATTGGAGTGAACCACTTCTATTCAAGAGAGGGCCGGATGGGATGTTTAGAAGATGCATACCGGAAGATGAAGTAGAGAGTGTGATCCGGCATTGTCACTCCTTACCATGTGGAGGCCATGCTAGCTCACACAAAACGTGTGCGAAGGTATTGCAATCCGGTTTTTATTGGCCTAACTTGTTTAGAGATGTGCAAGGTTTTGTAGCGGCATGTGATGCTTGCCAAAGGACGGGCAACATCTCAAGAAGGAATGAGATGCCCTTGAACAACATCCAAGAAGTCGAAATATTTGATGTGTGGGGTGTGGACTTCATGGGACCATTCCCTTCTTCATGTGGCAATCTCTTCATCCTATTGGCGGTGGACTATGTGTCAAGATGGGTGGAGGCAATCGCCTCTCCTACAAATGATGCCAAGGTGGTAGTGAGGTTCTTCAACCGGGTGATCTTCCCTAGGTTTGGAACACCAAGGGTGATAATTAGTGATGGAGGGAAGCACTTCACCAATAGGAATTTTGGGGCGCTTTTGGCCAAGTATGGGGTGACTCATAAGGTGGCAACACCTTACCATCCCCAAACTAGTGGCCAAGTGGAGATATCCAACCGGGAGATCAAGGCCATCCTTGAGAAGACGGTGTCTAGGACTAGAAAGGATTGGGCTATGAAGCTCAATGACGCATTGTGGGCATATAGGACCGCCTTCAAGACACCAATTGGCACCACTCCTTACAAGTTGGTCTATGACAAGTCTTACCACCTTCCGGTAGAGATGGAGCATAAAGCTTATTGGGCTATTAAGTGGCTAAATTTTGATCTCAAGGAGGCGGGAGAAAAGAGATTGCTTGAATTGAATGCCCTTGAGGAGATCCGGTTGGACGCTTATGAGAATGCCCGGATTTACAAGGAGAGAACCAAAAGATGGCATGACAAGAGGATCATCCCCAAGGAGTTGAGTGAAGGAGATCTTGTCCTTCTCTTCAACTCAAGACTAAGGCTCTTTCCCGGAAAGCTCAAATCAAGATGGACCGGGCCATATGTGGTGAAGAAGATCTTTTCCCATGGAGCCATTGAGATAGGAGGGGAACATTGTGGGAACTTTAAGGTGAATGGGCACCGGTTGAAGAAGTATATCCCGGGAGCTCCGGTGGAGATAATTGCCCCACTTCACCTTGAGTAGACGCCCCCGAGTTTGGTCAAGCTAATGACCTTAAAGAAGCGCTTGGTGGGAGGCAACCCATTGGTAACATTTTCCTTTTTCGTTTTGTTTTCGTTTTTAGATTTTTCTATCTTTGTGTGTGTTTTGTCTACTTTGTGTGTGTGCTAGAACATTAGTGGCATTGGAGGCCTTGCTTGACATAGGAATGATGATGATGAACCCCTCATCAATTATGGGTGGAGCGGATGCGGAACTTGAACGGCTAGCGGTGCCTAGCGCGGGTTCCGAAGCTTTGATGGATGCTTAGAGCTCTCTACCATGGTTGATAGGAGCATCAAACATCAATTCACTATTGAGCAATCCTAAATACCATAGCAAACCTTTTTTACATTGTGAGAACCTTCTTTCACTCTTTTTACTTGTATACCACATTGGGGACAATGTGTTTCTAAGTATGGGGTGGGGTTTGCATGATCCTTTGCATGATGAGCATCTAGGATAGTTTAAAATCTTCACATGTCTTGCTTTGTACATAAATCGAAAATACCATAAAAATCAGAAAATTTAAAAATTTTTGTGCTTTCTAGGCTTGGATATGATCCTAATGATGAATCTTGCCTTGTGAATTGGCTATGGATGACCTCATGTGTTAGGATTGATGAACACATATGTGGACTTGAAGTACTTCTCTTGAAATTCTATGAATGATTTGTGACCATGATGTTTGCCTAGAAAAGATCGAGTAGTGAAGATCGAAATTACATAATAGTTCTTGCATACCATCTAGGAATGAATGAGGCAATTCATCTTTCTCTACTTCTCATCTTAATCATGATTGCTTGAGCACCTCAATTGAGATAAATTTGACCTCTTTTAACCCATCCGGGAATAGGAGCATGTTAGTATGTTGATGTGTGTGAAAAGCAAATGTGAGGTGAAGTTGTTGATGAAAAGAACATCGTGCATAAAATGCTGAATTTGTTGTGAAAGTGTAGCCAAAAATATAGGCTTGGGGACATTGGCTTAAATGACAAGTAACTCGGTACACTTCACATAATCGGGTGTTGGTGCCTTGCCAAAGTCAAATGAACCAATAGTCCTAACGAGCTTTGGTATGTGTGCCCGGTGTGGATGCACCTCGAAAACTAAGAAAAAACCCGAGGACGGCTAATTACCAAGGTTTCGGCTTTTGTACACCAATGCCATTGTCTCAAAAATAAGTCAAAGAAAAAGAAAAGAAAGAAAAGATAGAGGAAAATATACACTTGAGGGAAGTTGATCGAGGACAAGATTATGGAGTTAGTTCCGTTCCCGGATTAGCATCACATAACCTAGAAATCCCCACCCAATCACTACATTTCTTGGCCCTTTTATCTCACAAGACCTTATGACCTATTTGCATGTTTGTAAGACTTAGTGATTTAGATTGGATGTACTCTTGATCTTCTTGACTTCTTCATCTTTACATTTCATGCATACTTTTGAGTTAAGTACAATTGTCTTTCCATGCTTTCATTTGTTTGATGCATGATTGCTTATCCTTTGCCATGAAACATGACTTTGAAGGTGATCCAATAATAGAAGCACAAACCCAAAAAGATTTTGCCATTTTTTTCTGCATACATAAATCATGTCATCTCTTAGTCTATAGTTGGGAATTTGCTCGGGGACGAGCAAACCTTAAGTATGGGGTATTTTGATAACACGATTTATTGCTTAGTTTTAGGTAATCATTTAGATAGATTTCTCACTCATTCATGCATGGTTCAGCACTAGTTCACGACGTTTTGTACTCAATTCATGTATTTTGCCGAGATAGACGTCTACACGGACTTGTGCGTGTTTTATAGGTATTTCGGGAGATTTAGGAGCTAAAACGATACGTTTGAGGATCGTTCATCTAGATGACACACCCTCGGACTCATTAGGACACAAGCTAAAGGCTAAGGAGGACTCATGGAGCCTTGCCAACACAAGCCATGCACCAAATCACAGCTTAATGATCCAAAGCGAAGTTTCTGGAGCAAATTACGGTTCTCTGACACTCCACGGCCGTGGAATCATCCGTGGATTTTGCCAGATTCTTGTGACAGCTGTGCCACGACTCTCATGGCCAACTCATGCAAAATTTGTTATAAAAGTGGTCCTTCATTGGCTGAGAAAAGCATCTTGGAGCAGCTCTCCATTATCCATTATCCTCTAACAAAAATATTCTCTCAACAAGAAGTCTTTCTAGGAAGGAAAGTGTCAAAGAGGAAGAAGAAGAGCTCCATTGAAGAGGAGAAGAAGAACACACACCATTACCACACTTGATAGTTTTGTATTGAAGAATTCCGGATTCTATTTCAAAGAGTTGTATGAATCATTTGAACCTTCTTTTGGAAGGATTGTGAGTTACTCTAATTCTATTTTCAGCTTGGTTTTGTTTTAGTTCACTTGTTCATCTCTTTTCCTTCATCATCTTGCAAATGGATGTCATGATTTTATGTTTGTTTGTTTCGATTTCTATTATGAACATTGTAGGCTAAATAAATGTGGTTCTAGGGTAAGGAAAGGATGGTTATGGCTAGGGCTATGATAGGACGGACTTAGATTTATCTTTGGATGACTTGTGTGTATGAACGTAGCTGCTGTTAGAAATCACGGGTAGATCTTGCCTGACCACGGCCGTGGTTTAGGTAGAACAAACCGTGATTTTCTCTGGTTCGATGGATCTTGTCTTAGATTTATAGAATGTTGAAATCCTAAGTGTTTGTTGAGTTAAATCTACTCTAGGGTGACCTAGTGTTAGCAACTAAGTGTTAGGAGAGACTTACCCGGTAATCCTTGCTCTTAGATTTCAAAGATAACAAACCTTAGGTAGTGGTGAGCCTAATAAGCCGCCATTGGATTAGGTGTGCTAGGATAGTTGTTTAGGACTTCCCTTTCCAAGACTTACCCGGTAAGGATAGGTTAGACCCCTAGCTAACAATCCGGTTTGTGTAGAATTCCTATCCTTAGGTTCTTAGAGACTTATGTTCGCCCCTAGAGGTGTGTGCAAAAAAGTTTTAAATTTATAAAACTAGAATCAAGCAGCGAACCCGCAGTGTACGGATCGACGTAGTTAAGCAAGAATTCCAGAGTATCGAACACAGGGATTTGGGGGGAAACGAACTCGATTGCAGATTATCAAGCAAGTAAATATGGGAGTTTTGCAAATATTGGGAAAACAACAATCCTAAAGATCCAGGTATCCAGCTGTGGCAATCGATTCAAGATATACTTAATGATGTAAAGACAGAGTTGAGATATGCAAAGGTATACTAATGTAAGGTAATCGTACGGTGAAGTTCCAAAAACCTTATATAACTCACCTACAAGGCACTCTCTATACAGGTTGTTGAGGTTCAATATAGAAGGATTCTAGAGATGAGAATTAGTGTCAAATACCCAAACTTATAACCCAAGGATCAAGACTAACTTAACCGATTGAGGTTGTGACACTCACAATCGAGGTAGAGGTTGTTGAGGCTTCACTACCACCTAGAAAAGACAAGTCTAAACTAAGCTAAAGCAAATCTTTAACTTTAGATTAAAGTAAAAGCAGGTTCGTAGACTTAAGGGAAATCACGGTTAGTTCTTGAGGTTCCACGGCCGTGGACTCAAGAACAGACCGTAATTTAGGGTTGTCGGCGAGTCTCTCTAACTGTTCGCCCCTAGAGGTGTGTGCAAATAAGCTTTAAATTTATAAAACTAGAATCAAGCAAGCGAACCCGCAGTGTACGGATCGACGTAGTTAAGCAAGAATTCCAGAGTATCGAACACAGGGATTTGGGTGGAACGAACTCGGTTGCAGGTTATCAAGCAAGTAAATATGGGAGTTTTGCAAATTATTGGGAAAACAACAATCCTAAAGATCCAGGTATCCAGCTGTGGCAATCGATTCAAGATATACTTAATGATATAAAGACAGAGTTGAGATATGCAAAGGTATACTAATGTAAGGTAATCGTACGGTTGAGGTTCCAAAAACCTTATGTAACTCACCTAAAAGACACTCCCTATACAGGTTGTTGAGACTCAATATAGAAAGATTCTAAAGACGAGGATTAGTATCAAATACCCAAACTTATAATCTAAAGATCAAGACTAACTTATCCGATTGAGGTTGTTGAGACTCACAATCGAGGTAGAGGTTGTTGAGGCTTCACTACCACCTAGAAAAGACAAGTCTAAACTAAATTAAAGCAAATCTTTAACTTTAGATCAAAGTAAAAGCAGGTTCGTAGACTTAAGGGAAATCACGGTTAGTTCTTGAGGTTCCACGGCCGTGGTCTCAAGAACAGGCCGTAATTTAGGGTTGTCGGCGACAATTCTCTAACTCTCAGGGTCTAATCTGTTTGCGATCGATCTATCATCACCTATGCCACAACTATCAACCCTTCACCTTAGAATTGTTAAGGGTTTTTAGCCAATAACAGTCATATTGATATCAATTCAGGAATTAAAAGATAAAAGATGGGAACTTTCAAGAACTATCAATAATCTTCAAATGAATCTCAGAATCACAGCCAAGAACAAGTGTTTATCAAAAGATTCAAAACAGAGTAAACAATCACAATCTTAGGAAAGAAAAGAAACGGGATGTCAATCCGATCCTCAATCAAACCTAAGCAAGAAGAGGGATCTTCTTGCAAAAACCCTCCAAGAACTTCGATCTTCCACAAATCCGAAGATCACAAACAGCAACTCTCCAATACGAACTTTGATCTTCAATGAGATCTCCAAATTACCTCCAAGATGAGGGTTTGTGCGTTGCTAAACGTGGATTGTAAGCGTACGTTTGCCGCTAAGCGAGGGTTGAAAAGGTCGTAAGCGAGGTGACGGAATCTTGCTTCATCCGTCTTTTTATAATGCAGGGCAAAGTGTCGGCCCGGCCCAATCTTCAAAAGATCATGGCTTCGAAACATGGCGAAAAGATTCGCCAAGATCACGGTCGTGGAAGATTCCACGACCGTAATTTAGGGCGTGGAAACAATTACGGTTTGTTCCACGGCCGTAGAATCCCCTGGAATGAACATCGAATTTTGACTCTGAATCCACGGCCGTAATTCTGAACGTGGTTTGTGGTACGGCCGTGTTTTAGGGCGTAATTTAGGGCAAGAACGTGATTCTTCCCTAACTCGTGCATTCTTCAATCTAAGACTCCAAATTGCTTCAAAAAGTGTCCTCGATCTATGGACATATCGACTCAACTCTCCTATGCTTGATTCCGTTCGGAATTAGCTCCAAATCACCTATAATCAACATAGAACTCATGTAGACATCCATATCGACAATATAGGCAATACTAGTTCACATATGCACAAAGTTCAATCAAAGACTATCAATAAGACTCAAATACGTTTAGAAAACGTGCCTAAAATATCACAATATTTCATGCTAACACTAACTCTCAGGGTCTAATCTGTTTGCGATCGATCTATCATCATCTAAGCCACAACTATCAACCCTTCACCTTAGAATTGTTAAGGGTTTTTAGCCAATAATAGTCATGTTGATATCAATTCAAGAATTAAAAGATAAAAAGATGAAAACTTTCAAGAACTTTCAATAATCTTCAATTCAATCTCAAAGTCACAAAGAGAACAAGTAATGTCAAAAGATTCAAAGTAAAACAAACAATCACCACCTTAGGAAAGAAGAGAAAACGGGATGTCAATCCGTTTTCCAAATCAAACCTAAACAAGAAGAGAGATCTTCTTGCAAAATCTTTCAAGAACTTCGATCTTCCGCCAATCCGGAGATCTCAACAGCAATCTCCACCAAAAGTGCGAGATTAGAGGAATTGCCAAACACGAACTTCGATCTCCCAAAGAGATGTCAATGCTTCCAAGCAAGGCTAAGCGAAGTGTAAGCGTGTCTAAGCGGTCCTAAGCGATGATGAATGAGGGTAAGCGGGGGTAAGCGAGCGTAAGCGAGAGAGTCGGATTCTTGCTTCGTCCGTCTTTTTATAGTGCAGGGTAGAATGTCGGCCCGGCCCAATCTTTAAAAGATCGTGGCTTCAAAGTGTGGCGAAAAGATTTGCCAAGATCACGGTCGTGGAAGTGTTCCACGACCGTAATTTAGAGCGTGGAAACAAATACGGTTTGCACCATATGTTCCACGGCCGTGTAATCCTCTGGAATGAACATGAATTTCTGACTCTAAATCCACGGTCGTGGAATTGAACGTGGAACGTAATACGGTCGTAATTTAGAGCGTGGTTTAGGGCAAGAACGCGATTCTTCCCTAAACTCGTGCATTCCTCAAGTTAAAACTCCAATTTGCTTCCAAAGAATGTCCTCAATCCATGGACATATCAACTCAACTCTCCTTTGTTCGATTCCGTTCGGAAAAAGCTCCAAATCACCTATAATCAACATAGAACTAGTGTAGACATCCATATCGACAATATAGGTAATACTAGCTCACATATGCACAAAGTTCAATCAAAGACTATCAATATTAGTCAAATACGTTTAGAAAACGTGCCTAAAATATCACAATATTTCATGCTAACAACTTACCCGGTGATGAGACCTTAGGAATGGACTAGTTGGACCGAGAGACCTACCCGGTAATTGATCCCAATCTAGAAACGCTTAATCCCAACATATCATAGTTAATCCAAGGAATGAATAGATAGCTTGAGACCTATGCCATAACCGGAACTTCCAACCCCTAGAATCCATCTTTTCTTTCCTTGATCACTATCTTGTTTAGTTTGTTTATTTGTGTTGATTCATAGTCTAGTTGATTGTTTATTTTGCATGAATTGTGATCTTTGATTGATCACCAAAAACCAACCAAAAACATTTGAGATTTTCATTTCTTTATTTCTTTCTTTTCATTCAACCTAGGTCTTTACTAAACTCAATCACAAATCGAATCAATTTCACCTTAGTCTTTGTGTTCGACCTCGGAATACTATCCCTACTACAAACGTCCCGTACACTGCGGGTTTCGCTAGGTAGTTTAGGATTTAGTTCGAGTTATAAATTTAAAACCCATTTGCGCATCACGATCTTAGCATAACAATCTTCTTGGTCTAGATCTTCTTTGTTGACCAAATCTTATTGGAAGATCTTCTCTGGATCCTTGGTTGATTTTGTTGTTAGATATTTGAATTCCTTCTAGCCGTTATGTCCTTTGAATCTTGTTTCAAGACTTCAGTTTTTGATCCCTTGAAATGTCTTTCAAGGTCTCCGTGTTGAACATCTTCAATCTTTGCGTTCTTCCCTTGTATCTGATTTTAAGGCCTCCATCTATCCCTTGAAATGCTTTCCAAGGCCTGCATACATTTAGACAAACACCAAAACAAACCAAGCATACTAGAAATACAATCGATATTTTATTAGTATAGAAACCTCTTATTTGTGTTAAGTCTTCCATCATCACATATTCAAATATATACTCAAGGTGGAGTTTGCAATCTCCCCTTTGATGGAAGGCAACACAATTATCGTACCTGCATTTTAGAGTTAGTGATGCATATGAATAATATCAAACAAAACTTAAATGCAGAATACAAAAATATCGATATGTCGGATCATAATTTCTCCCCCTTTGTCTTTCAACAAGGGAGAAAAACAGTTAAAGCACGGGAGTTTTAAAACCAATTACAATCCCAAAAAGAGAGTATTTCCAAAACCCACAAGAGTTTAAAACAGAAGGCCCACAAGCATCATATGCCCAGTCTTGATCATCCTCATAAAACTATCGTCGTGCCCTGGATGAAGCATTCCTGTGATTTCTATCATCCATTTCAGCTGCTAAGCATCGTCTCTTCTCTTCAGCTCATCGTTCCTTGACAACTTCGTATTCTTCCATCGTCAGAATGGTCGGCTCAACATGAGTAGGATAAAGGATGAATTTGTTCTATACTCTTCGTTTACAGTTCATTAGAACATTTTCTACCTTTTCCTGGGTGTGTTGAGTTGCATCTTCAGTCATAGGTAGAATTATTCCCATGGTGGTAAGAGTGAAAGTATTCATAAGATACATTTCATTTATCTTGGCATGCATAATAGACAACATCTCATGATTTGCATCCATTCTCCTTTTTGTGTCAAACTAAAAATCAGAGAGTTCACGATTCAGAGAACCCAATTCCTTCTCACATACACCTAACCTGATTTCTGGAGCAGAAGGAGAAGCTGATGGAGCTGTTGGGGAAGGAGTTGGAATAGGCCCTTTTCCCTTCAATGTGAAAGCCCCTACAAGGGTCTTCTCTATCCCTAATCTTTCCAAACAAGATTCATCGATTTTGCCATAGGTAAACTGTTGATCTTCAGTAGAAGTGTCAATTGAAAAGTGATCAAAGATCTTGGGCAATAGGTTTCCATAAGGCAAAGGGATAGCTCGTTTGGAGTTAACAGTATGGACCATATGATTGAGGATGAGGTTAGGTACATCAATATTCAATCCAGACATGATCAGATGAATCAATTCCAAAGATTGATCTGTCAACAATTCTCTTGAATTTGCACAAGGGATAACACGTGAGTTGATGGGATGTAGAGTTAGGAACCTGAAATTTCTCTTTGGCAAGGCGAACACTTTCTGACCGGGCGGGGTGTGTGAGAGAAAGATCTGTAGGGATTCCTAAAGTCTCACATAAAACAATAACACTGAGAAGAATTGGAGTACCTTTAACAGTAGTTTCAAGGGTGAGAATTCCCTTTTCCCGTTTTGTGACGAGGTTGACATAGAACAATCTTGTGAGCTTTGAGAAAGAAGAATCTCCAAGGCTTAAGATCTTCTAGATTGTTGAACTTTTAAGCTTTGCAATGCAAGGAATCTGAAGAGTTTCCAGAAACTCAGTATCCACCGTGTCGCACATACAAAGAGGACGATTGTGAAACCCATCAAGCCAAGATCCCGTAGCTTGAAAATTGATGAACCAGGAAGTTGGAAGGCCACTATTCTGTGAAATCTCCATATCTTCAGAAAATTTCTCATCTTTTGTGGCTGATGAAATATGAGCCGATTCCTTCTTGAAAGTTGAAGCTTGACGATGAGCAGATTTATTGCTTCTTGGAGCCATAGATGGATTTGTGATAAAAGAAATCAAGGGTTTTAAAAGAGGTGTTTTTGGTTCTGTAAAATCGTTGAATAGGGAAGGAAGCGGGTTTAAGCCTTTAAAAGGAGAAAACAAAACAATTTATGGTTTTAACAAGATCTTGAGAAAATCAAGGCCTTGAAAAACGAAAATTTGTTTAAAATCTTTCCAATTTAATCTCAACAACCCTTTTTTAAACCAATTCTTTGAATCTGAGTATACAGACTTTTGAAATCATTTTAAAAATTCTTCTTAAAAAAAATTTAGGGATCAAAATATCTAAAAGATATTAACCCCTAAATAGATCCGTGATATTCAATTTTGCCCTTGAAATGTAAGAATGGGTTGCATACGAAGGAGAAAATAAAACGATTTACCCTCCTACGTCAATGCTTCCTTTTTCAACATACCAAGCTCTAATCTAATAAAATTGAATTGATCTTCTGGAAGAGGCTTAGTAAAGATATTTGCAAGCTGCAAGTCAGTTGATATAAAATTCAAAACATCACCTTTCTCAATATGATCATGTATGAAGTGATGCCTTACATCGATATGCTTTGTCCTTGAATGTTGCACATGATTTTTAGTGATCGAAATAGCACTAGTATTATCACATTTAATTGGGATACCTTTTAAATCAAAGCCAAGATCACGGAGTTGTTGAGCTATCCATAGAATTTGTGCACAACAGGCTCCTGCAGCTATGTATTCTACTTCAGCCGTGGATAGGGCGACGGAGTTTTGCTTCTTGGAGTGACAACTGATTAGGGATGACCCTAAGAATTGGCAACATCCAGAAATACTTTTTCTATCGACCTTATAGCCTGCAAAGCCTGCATCTGAATAACCAATGAGGTGAAACGAGATTTGACATGGGTACCATAACCCTAAATCCTTAGTCCATTGAGATACCGAAATATCCTTTTCACAACTATCAAGTGTGACTCTTTAGGATCAGCTTGAAATTTTGCACACATGCACACGCTAAACATAATGTCAGGTCGACTAGCGGTTAGATATAGCAAAGAACCGATCATACCTCGATACTCCTTTTGAACAACACTTTTACCATCTTTGTCATGGTCAAGTGAAAGTGTAGAACTCATAGGAGTTTTTGCGACCTTGGATTTCTCCATCTTATACTTCTTAAGCAAGTGCTTGGTATACTTTCTTGATAGAGAAATATTCCTTTCTTTGCTCGTGTAACTTGAAGTCCAAGGAAGAAATTCAACCCTCCCATTAAGCTCATTTCGAATTCCCTACACATAATATCTGAAAATTCCTTGCATAGAGAATCGTTAGTAGCACCGAATAATATATCATCAACATAGATTTGTACTACTAATATATCGTTGCCTCTAGTTTTGATAAATAAAGTTATGTCAATCAAACCTCTTTTGAAATTGTTTTCAAGAAGATACTTGGACAATCTTTCATACCAAGCTCGAGGAGCTTGCTTTGTCCAATTTGAAAACACGATCCGAAAATTTATCATTTTCAAAACCAGGTGGTTTGAGCAACATAGACTTCGTCTTCTAAGAAGCCGTTTAGAAAAACACATTTCGCATCCATTTGAAATAACTTTATGATCATGAAAGATGCAAAAGCAAGTAGCATACATATGACTTCTAACCTAGCAACCGGAGCAAAAGTCTCCTCATAACCAATACCTTCTTCTTGGTTATAGCCTTGAGCTACAAGTCGTGCTTTATTTCGAATGACTTTTCCATTTTCATCCAACTTGTTTCGAAAAACCCATTTCGTGCCACTGACAGATTGGTGCTTCGGTCTCGATGTGAGAGTCCAGACCTTATTTCTCTCAAACTCATTTAGTTCATTTTGCACGGCAATGATCCAATCGGGTTCTTGAAGAGCTTGAACATAATTCTTGGGCTCAATAAGAGACACAAATACCGTTGGAGTGTTGCCCTTGGATCCTATATCAAGGTCTTGAAGATGCGTTTTAAGGTCGTGAGATTATTCTCCGGTATCTTGAATTTTTTCTTGCATATTCTTTTCTTGAGCTTTAGGATCTTCTTCTCCATCAGAATTGTGATCTTCACGTTGATTCAAATTAAGATCTGCAAAACTTTCACTTAAAGTACCATCATTGCTTTCATCATATATGACATGAATACTTTCCTCAATGATCTTGGTATGTTTATTATAAATACAATAAGCTTTGCTATTTGAAGCATATCCAATGAATATTCCTTCATCACTACGTGAATCAAATTTACCAAGGTTATCTTTGCCATTGTTATGGACAAAGCATGTACATCCAAAAGGTTTAAAATGTGAAATGTTAGGTTTTCTACCCTTAAAGAGTTCGTAAGGAGTCTTTTTCAAAATATGGCAGATTAAACATCTATTCAAAATGTAGTTAGCAGTGTTGACTGCTTCAGCCCAAAAACATTTTGGCAAACTATTTTCTAAAAGCATGGTCCTAGACATATCATCTAGGGTGCGGTTCTTACGTTCTATCACCCCGTTTTGTTGAGGATTTCTTGGAGGTGAAAAGTTGTGTGAAATACCATATTTTGCACAAAACAAATCAAACTTTAGTTGATCAAATTATCTACTATGATCACTTCTTATCGAAACGATAGGTAGGGTTTTTAAAGTTTGCAACTCCTTACACAATTTTGAAAACTCAAACAAGGCTTCAGATTTTTCTCGTAAAAATGATATCCATGTAAAATGAGAAAAATCATCCACAATGACAAGGATGTACTGTTTACCTTTCGGAGATTTGACACGCATATGACCACAAAGATCCATATGTAAAAGTTCAATGGTTCAAGAAGAACTTACAACAACCTTCTTTGGTTTGAATGAACCTCTTGTTTGTTTACCTTGTGTACAAGCCTTACATAGTTCATCTACCTTGACGTTTAGGTTTGGCAAGCCACGTACCAAATCCTTTGAAAGTAACTTGTGCATTGTATGCATGCTTACGTGACCAAGTCTTCTATTCAAAAGCCTTGGATTATCAGTCAAGGCCTTGAGACACTTTAGCTTATTTCCTTAAACTTGGTTAGTACTCATAGAATAAACATTGTTGCATCTATGAGTTGTAAGCACAATATCACCCGTTGTTTTGTCTTGAACTTCACATTTTTCTGAATCAAAAATCACATTGTTGCCTTTATCACATATTTGTGAGATACTAAGCAAGTTATACTTTAAACCGTCAACAAGATATACATTATCAATGAAGTTAGTTGAATTATAAAAAATTTTACCAATGCCAATAATTTCACAATTTCCTTTATCACCAAGCGTAATGGTTCCAAATGATTGCTTCTGCAGATTTGAGAATAGTGAGCTTTTTCCACTCATATGTCGTGAGCAACCACTATCTAATATCTATTTATGCTCATTTACCTTGGTGATATCCTGCAAAATAGCAAACATCAACCTTTCCGGATCGACCAAATGACATATTTTGGTCCATATTCAGGCTCAATCATATTTGGTGGTCTAGTACCTTTAGGAACCCAAATTTGCTTAACTTGTTTCCTTAGGCATAGAGGATAAGTGTTTCTAATGATGTAAGGATCATTTCTTCTATATGGACATGTTGATTTTACATGACCCTTTTTACAACAATATAAACATGTTGACATATGAATACTTCATTTAGCCTTGACAAAAGTGGTAGTTGGTTTTTTGGGAAAATTGACATGATAGCCTATACCATTTTTATTAAGGGAAGATTGTTGCTCACCCATCATCCTTTTGAGGTTAGCTTTCGAACAAGTGAATTGAATAAGAGCGGCCTTCTGGTATTGATATATCATAGTTAGATCAACCTTTTTTTCCCTAGATCGATTCATTCTCGATGGAGAGAAGAGAGATTGTCCTTCTGATTCCAAGACCTTGATATTGATATCACTTAATCTTTTCTCTTGTTTGAGAAGATTTTCTCTTAAGGAACTTATCCTAACCCTATGTTCTTTATCACATATAATTATGTCCTTAAGGAATTGTTTGAGGTTAGATTCAGGTTGGGACATAATGGTACTTACCACGTTTTAAACGTAGTGATCTGGATCTTCTTCATGATCGACCATAAGACAAAGGTTTGCTTATTCTTTTTCGTCTTCTGATTCATTTGTGAAATTTGAATCACTCCATGAAGCTACCATAACTTTCTTCTTTTGATCATTCTTCCTAAAGTTGTCCTCTTCTTTTGTGGGCAATCCTTTACGAGATGATCTGTTTCACCACATTCAAAACAAGTCAAAACTTTAGTTTTCTTGTTAGAGTTAGAAAACTTACCTTTTGCGGATATTCTTTATTGTTTGCAAACTGTTTCTTGATTTGAAAAATCTTCGCGAGACCCCTAGAGATCAAGGAAAATGGATCTTCCTCATCTTCATCATCACTATCTTCCTCCTCTGATGGTATCTCATCCTTCTTAGATTTTAGTGTCAGATTCTTTGTGTTGGATGGGGGCTCTCCATCTTCTTCACCAAGAACCATCTCGTGTGTGATGAGTTTTCCATGAAGGTCGTCTAGAGGAAGAGTTGTGAGATTTTGAGCTTCTTCGATTGTAGTCATTTTTGGTCTCCACTTAGCTTTATGTAAGCTCTTTAGAACCTTCCTTACTTTCTCTTCGTTTGTGAAGACTATTCCAAGTGAGTCCAGGTTGTTCACGATCTCAGTAAATCTTGTGAACATTTCTTTGACTGGTTCATTTGGATTCATCTTGAATAGCTCATATTGTCTGAGGAAGATGCTTATATTTGTTTCCTTGACTTGACTTGTTCCTTCATATATGACAACAAGTTTGTCCCATATTTCTTTTGCACTCTTGCATGATGATACACGGTTAAATTCATTTGTATCCAATCCACGATAGAGCAAATTCATGGCCTTGTAGTTCTTTGAAACACTATCCAAGTAGGCTTGTGAAGTCAACTTCCTTCTTTGTGACTTGGACTCCCTCACCTGTGGTGGTTGGAATTTTTGGGCCATTTTGAATAATGCTCTATAGTTCCATGTCCTGATCAATTATGAACATTTGCATTAGTATTCTCCAATGGGAAAAGTTATTGCCACAAAAGAGTGGTGGTCGAGATGAGGATCTTCCTTGAGCAAATCCTCCATCATATATAGAGTTCATGATTAGTCTCACTGATGTTTAAATCAATATCCGTGAGTCTAGCTCTGATACCAATTGAAGAATCGTAAGGCAAATATAAAGGATATAAATACTCTGGCAGGGGGGTTGAATAGAGTATGGGAACTTTTCGCAAAAACCTATCTCAAGGCTTTGAAACTGATTTCAAAGGCCTTGATGTCAATCTAAGCTCTTTGTTACACAATTGGATTTCAAGGGCTTTGAAAGTGATTTCAAGGCCCTTGACTTTGTAAACCTGCAAAACAAAGTTAGTCACAATAAAACAGGATATGGTGCGGAATTGAAAAGATCGACACGGTGATATGTTTACGAACTTTGACTCTAACAGCCTACTCGTCATCCTAGGGTATACCCGTAGGATCTAACTATCTATTATCAGCTTTAAAAGAGTCCTAGATACAACCTAGAAGAAATCTCTTTCTTCTCTCATAGTAGCCAATACTACGATCTAGCTCCAACTCTTAACCTAGCTATAATAGCCTAGTTACTCCGCAGAGTAACACACACTCGAGTATAACACTCTTTAGATATGCCAATGGAGCTCTCGAGTTTATCTCTCTCTAAAAAAAAAAGCTTTTGTCAAAAGAGAGAAAGAAAATTTTCTTGGATCGAATGAAGATGCTTTGGATCGCTTGAAGACTTTAGATATTTCCGTGTAAGCTTGTTGTACTTCTTCTTCAATCGACATCTTCATTTATAGTCTTCGATGGATAAATATTCTAGCCGTTGGAAAGATGACCGTTGTGAATTTTTCTTCTTCTCCATGGAAAATGCTTCTTGGTGGAGATGAGATAGTCGTTGTAGATATGTCTTTATCTTCTTCATCTCCTTAAAGCACGTTGATTCTTCTTCTCCACAATCTTCTCACGCTGTTGAAGATCTTTGTCGTTCAAGCATTGAGATCTTCATGTTTGTTGAGATTCGTTGGATGAAGATTTTCGATATTTATTGAGAAGAAAATCTCGCGCCGTGTTAAGGATCTTTGCGTTATCCTATTTTGTTGGACCGTATCTCCTTGGTCTAGATCTTCTTTGTTGGCCGAATCTTCTTGGAAGATCTTCTCTGAATCTTGTTGTTAGAGATTTGAGTTCCTTCCAGCCGTTATGTCCTTTGAATCTTGTTTCAAGACTTCAACTTTTGATCCCTTGAAATGTCTTTCAAGGTCTCCGTGTTGAACATCTTCAATCTATGCGTTTGTCCCTTGTATCTGATTTTAAGGCCTCTATCTATCCCTTGAAATGCTTTCCAAGGCTTGCATACATTTAGACAAACACCAAAACAAACCAAGCAGACTAGAAATACAATCGATATTTTGTTAGTATAGAAACCGCTTATTTGTGTTAAGTATTCCATCATCACATATTCAAATATATATACTCAAGGTGGAGTTTTCATTGTCTTATTTAGAAGGCTTGTGTAAGATTAAAGAAGTGAAGGTTAAGGTAAGTTCTTCGTTAAGGGGTTTTGCCACATAATTGGTCAAGGTTCTTTGCGGGAACATCTTGGTTCGTATCTTCCTATATTTCCATCAATTTCAATCCATATTATCATATTTTTATCTTTCCATTATCACTCCATCTACTCACATTCTTTTGGTTCGAAGTTACATAAATCTCGGCCAAACCAAAATCTCGCCGAGATTCCTTATCTGAGATCGTTTGTGGACTTTCAATCTAGATCAGGAAATCGCGGCTTCAACCCGCATCAAAGTGGTATTACAACTCAATCGATTGAAGCCTGTCTCAACGAAACCTCACCTGTACGTATCCAAATAGCCCAAAAAACAAAGCCAGCTATTGACCTCAACGAAACCTCACCTGTACGTATCCAAATAGCGCTCAAGATTTTGAGCATAAAGTTGAGATCTATACGTTACTTGTTCCCCAAGTTTCATGATTTTTCTTTATCTAGTTGAAGATCATATACTTATTGGGTTTGAGTCAAATTTAATAAGATCCCACTACATATTTACGGAGGAAGGAGTTGTACAAGACATTATTGTTGAGATCTTATCTAGTAGGTGAGATCTTATCAAATCCGTTGGATCCTAACCGAATATCCTCTCCAACAACCATATCTACGCCCCTCAATAATAAAAGATCCACAAGGCAACCTGGAAGTAGTATATCCCATAAGTGATTGCTGATTACCGATGTTCATTATCAAATCAACAATCCCGGCCAAATAATATTAAATCTCGGCCGAGATTTTGACCGTGGTTTGCTACTGTTGCAAATTTTCAAAAAAAATTTGAGGCAAAATCTGAAGAATTTAAATACACCTTGTGCAAGAGTATATCCAAAGAATAAGTTCTATACCATCCTATACCCCATTACGAGCCTTAACCGACCACAAACATCAATCTCGACCCACCTAATATAATCTCGGCCGAGATTTATTAATTTTTACTGAGACTTGCGCCATTCGAGACCGAAACCAAAACCGTCTATCTCTCTCTCCAACTGCGCAAGTTCAAGGTACATAATTCTCTCTTTTTAATCTCTTGTGTGTCTTTTCTGGCCTCTTTTTATTCTAAACACTTGAGTCGATTTCTTTGGGTGTGTTAGTTAGTATCTATACTTTCTATCATACTCGTGTGTCTATCCGCAATATTCATTCTACTTTGTCTTTGTGTGAAGTAAACTTCCAGCAGGGGCCCCTAAGCTATCTCACAACACAAGAACCTTTAACCGAACCAAGCTGACTACTTGATTCATCCAAGGAGTTCTAGTTGAGACCAAGACATTGACTATAAAGGAGTATTAATCCATCCAAGACAATTACATCAAATTATCTTGCGATATCACAACAGAGCGTGAGTGTGAGAGAAAACAAGTAAGGCACTTTGTTTTCACTAACATCACAAGTTTAATGTTACTTTGCGTCATTTTGTAAATGTCAGGAAGGGATAGTACGAAAGGATCACAAAAGAGTGACACTTCAAGTCCAGAAGCCATGGACTTACTGAAACAACTCATGGACACAATTTCCACACTCGCCGAACGGATGGAAAAGCTCGAAACCCGTCCCATTGAAGAATCATGGCCGGAATCTCGCCCGAGATTTGACCCGAGATCCGTGTACAAAGTTGGTGGAAGCTCTTACCATCCACCTCCTCCACCAGCCCTCGTACCACCTCTAAAGCCCCCTCCGGGTCCAGGTATCGTTCATCATAACCCTCTTTTTAATGCAAATCAAAATCCGCACTTGGTGGAGATTTTCAGCAATTAGGTGACAAATATGACGAGGGCATGTGGAAGGGTTACCAAAGACGCCATCATAATCTACGGAGAGGTCGTGACTATGATCATTTTTAGACCTCCCTAAGATAATGATGGAATTGGAAAAGTTAAGGTCAAGATTCCAAGTTTTGAAGGAAAATGCGATCCGGACGTCTACATGGAATGGGAGACTAAAATTGAATAAATTTGGTCTTGCCATAATTTTATTTAGAAAAGGAAGATCCAACTTGTTGTGTTGGATTTCCAAGGATATGCCTTAGTTTGGTGGTATCATCTTGTCAAAGAACGGAGAAGAATGTTAGATCCGGACATCAACATTTGGGAACAAATGAAGGCCTTAATGAAAGCTAGATTCATGTCTCAACACTATGGTAGAGCAATGATACAACGATTGGAGAACCTCAAGCAATGTTTCATGATTATAGAGGAAGTTTATACCACCATGCAAATGACAATGGTGAAAACTAACGTGCAAGAGGACGAGGAGTCTATTATGGCTCGGTTTTTAAGAATTTTGCATCATTCATTAGCTAATAAAATTGATTTATATCCATATGCTTCAATGACTAACTTGCTGCATTTGGCTATAAAGGTAGAGAAGAAGATCAAAGGATAGAACCAAGGATCATGTTCGTGGACTACATAGAGGAAATCTTGGCCAAATTGACCTAATCTCGACCGAGATTCCACCCGAGATTCCCAAAAAGACAAGAGAAAATGATCCGCTTTTGATCTAGCAAGCCATAAATCTTCTACACAGTCTCTCCCTTTGAATGAGCCTTCATAGGATAATAAAGGGAGCACTTCTAACTCTACCATACGTTCTAGAGATATTGTATGCTTTAAATGTCAAGGTAGAGGTCACTACATGAGAGATTATCCTAATAAAAGGGTTTTATTTATAAATCAACAAGGACAATATGAAATTAAATAATATCATGAAAATTATCATTCTCATCTCAATGCATCACATGAACATGATAGCAATAGTGAAAGTGATGAAGGTTGTGAGTATGAACACGGAGAGTCTTTAATTGCTAGGAGAACTTTTCATGCTAAGATAGCCCCATGTGAGGATAATCAACGAAAAAACCTTTTTCATACTAGATGCCTTGTTCAAGGAAAGGTGTGTAGCATGATTATTGATGGTGGTAGTTGTTGCAACATCGTTAGTGAGGAATTGATCACTAAGTTGCAAATCACTACTTTCTATCATCTTAGACCTTATAATCTGCATTGGATGAATGATTGTGGATAATTAAAAGTTAATAGACAAGCTAAGATTGCTTTCACCTTCGAAAAATATGAGGATCTTGTTGTATGTGATGTTGTGTCTATGCAAGCATGTCATATTGATTAACACGATTTATGACTTAGGTTTAGGCACTCATTTAGATAGTTTTTCCGCTCATTCATGCATGGTTTGCACTAGTTCGTAACGATTTGCACTCAATTCATGTATTTTGTCGAGATAGACGTCTACACGGACTTTTGTACGCTTTGTAGGTGTTTTGGGAGATTTAGGAGCTTAATCGATATGTTTGAGGATCGTTCCTCGAGAGGGCACACCTTCGGACTCATTGGGAAGCAAGCTAGGAGCTAAGGAGGACACTTGGGACCTTGTTGGTGCATGCCATGCACCAAATCGTAGCTTAATGATCCAAAACAAGCTGAGGCACCAAAACCACGGCCCCTGGGACTTCCACGCCCGTGGAAATAGGCCGTGGTTTTGCTCAGACAACTGTGAAAACTGTCCCACAATCTTCATGGCCGACTCTTGCCCTTGATGGTGTATAAAAGTGGTCCTGCAGGCTGTTAGAGAGGATCTCCCATCACTCCATTCTCTCCCACACTCTCAACAACACATATTCTCTCATTGGAAGATTGGATTGGAGCTACTCTTGGAGGAGAAGAAAGGCTTCCATTGGAGAAGAAGAAGAAGCACACTAGTTCATAGTTCCATAGTCTTTTTGAGTGATTTTGAGTGAGCTTTGTGAAACGTTTTGCAAGGGTTTGTAAGAACGATTCGAACCTTCTTTTGAAGGGTTCTAAGTCCTTCTTGAACCTTGATTTAGCTTGTTTTACTTGTTTCATTTGCTTAATCCATCTTTCATTTCATCTTCTTGCCATGGATTCTATGATTTTATGCTTGTTGAGTTTGATTGTTAAGATGCATGTTGTTGGCTAAATAGATGCGATTCTAGGGTAAGGAAAAGATGGTTATGGCTTGGACTATGATATAATAGACTTAGATGACTCGCTTGATTGAACCTAGTCACTGTTTAAAACCACGGTTGGATCTTGCCCTTCCACGGCCTTGGAAAGGGATGAACAGCCCGTAATTTTGACTAACTCGTTTGATTTGATAAAACTAAGTGCTAGGATGTTAGATGGTTGAAATCCTAGTGTTTGTTGAGCTAAATCTATCCTAGGGTGACCTAGTGTTAGCAACTAATTGTTAGAAGAGACCTACCCGGTGATTCTTGCTCTTAGATACCAAAGATGACAAACTCTAGGTAGTAGTGAGCCTCACAAGCCGCTATTGGACTGAATGTGCTAGGATAAGTGTTTAGGACTTGCCTTCCCGAGACTTACCTGGTAAGGAGAGGTTTGATCCCTAGATAACCATCCGGTTTGTGTAGATATACCTACCTTAGGCTCCTAGAGACTTACCCGGTAATAGGATCTTAGGAACGGGACTAGTGGATCATGAGACCTACCCGGTAATTGACCCCACTTGAGAAACATTCACTCCCAAAAAACTATAGTTAATCCAAGGAATGATTAGATAGCTTGAGTCCTATGCCATAACCGGAATTTCTAACCCCTAAAATCCTCTTTTCTCTCTTGATTACCTATCTCGTGTTTGTGTTTGTTTATTTGCCTTGCTAGCTTAGTTGTTTGTTAAAACTTGCATGCTTTGTGATCCTTGATTGATCACCTCAAAACCAAACCAAAAATATTGAAATTTTCATTTCTTTATTTCTTTCTCTTTTCTTAGCCTAGATCTTCACTATCCTTAGTCACTATTGACTCAATTTCACCTTAGTCTTTGTGTTCGATCTCGGAATACTATCCTTACTACAAAACGACTCATACACTGTGGGTTCTCTAGGAGTTAGGAAAAATATAACAAGTATAAATTTAAAGCTTTTGCGTGTCACATTCTTAGCGTAACAAGTTTTTGGCGCCGTTGCCGGGGACTAGGTCTAGATTGAGTCTTTTTGTGATTGTTTATAGTGTTGGTCTTTCTTGTTGCTTTTGATCTTGTTTGGTTTGTGTCTTTGCATTTTCAGGACATCTCTCATTCTTTAGGTGCATGCGAAGATCTCGTGGCAAGGATTTAGCTTCATTTGATCCCGAACCGGAGAAAACCCTAAAATCTAGATCTAAGAGCATTAGAAAGGAGAAGGAGATGACCGCAAGAAATCTTCAAGCTGAGTTGGATGAGGCTTTAGAGCAAATTAGGTTAAGAGATGAGCTCTTGGAGAATGAAAGGAGACTTGCCAATGAGAGGCAAGAAGCAACTAGGAGGGAGATTGAAGAGATTAGGCAAGCTCTTGTGCAAAGAGAGCTTAATCGTCAACAACCTCCTCCACCACCACCACAACCGCAACCGGCGGTTAATATTCAGTTTGAACCGATAATAATTAAGGAGCCACAAATGTTAGGGCAACGTATGGATCCGGCTCAAAGAGTACACCGTCCGGGTGTGAACTTAGGAGATCCCGCAGCCCATGATTACGAACTCCTCCCTCAAGTTCTACAAATGATCCGGCATAATCAATTTGGAGGGATGGAAGGAGAGTCTCCTCATCAACACTTGATGAACTATGAGATATTGATGGAGACTCTAAGACCGCCTAGATTGGAGAGCAACAACCATAAGTTTAGGGCTTTCTCCTTCTCACTTAAGGATAAAGCCTTGGCATGGTATCAATCTATTCCACAAGGGCGAGTGAGTACTTGGGAGGAGATGACAACCGAGTTCTTGACAAAGTTCTTCCCACCTTCCAAGACTACCGAGTTAAGAGGGAAGATCAATGTCTTCGTGATGAAGGATAGAGAGAGTTTATTCAAGTCTTGGGAGAGGTTCAAAGACCTTCTCCTAGATTGTCCACACCATGGTATACCGAAAATAGAGCTATTGGAGATCTACTTCAAAGGACTTGATGAAGATAGCCAATTCAAGCTTCAATCTCTTTGGTGATTGAGAAGTACTCCCATAGGAAGAGTGATGGGAGGAAAGCGGGAGCATATGAGGTGAGTGAAGTCACCATGAGTAATTTCAAGCTTGATGCAATCAACAATGAGCTTAAGTCTTTGAGGGAGTTGTGCACTTCAACTTTGAAGAATCAAGCAAGCCCTCGAGTGCAAGTGCAAGCTAATTTATCTTCCAAGGAGGAAGATGTGAACTATATGGGAAGGGGAAACTACAACAACTATTAAGGCCCAAGGAACTTCAACAACAACCGGCAATTCAACAATTACCGGCCTAACCACAACCATCCCGGGTTTTCCTATTCTAACCCGGATGGAGCCTTGAACCCTCCCGCTTCCACAAGCGCAACTCCACCACCAAAGGCTTTACAAGAACCTCCACCCGGATTTACTCAACCTGCAAAGGATAGAACCGAGATGATGTTTGAGCAATTGCTTGGAAGGTTGAGTGGTCTTGAGAGCACGGTGACTTCCATTTCTAAAGCTCAAAAGGTGTTGGAAGCACAAGTGTTCCAAAAGGCGCTTGAAGCTCATAGAGATCCGGGGAAGCTTCCCGGAAGAACCGAAGATAACCCAAGAGGCCAAGTGTTGGCCATCACTACAAGGAGTGGGCTAAGCATGAAGGATCCCTTGCCTAAGGGAAATGATAAGGGAAGGCAAGTAGTGGTTGAGGAAGAGACCTTGCAAGAAGAAGGAGGAAAGGACAAGGAAGATGAGCCAACATATGTGGCACCACCTCCATACAAGCCACCACTACCATCCCCACAATCACGAGCAAGAGCTCGCTTGGACAAACACTTTGGTAAATTCCTTGAACTTATGTCTAAATTGCATATTAACATTCCGTTCATGGATGTTATTCTAGGTATTCCGGCATATGGCAAGTTCTTGAAGGAAATACTCTCCAACAAAAGGAATTCGGAAGAGTATGGGGAAGTGAGGATGACGAAGAGGTCCTCGGAATTAATCCAAACCATGAAGGAGGAGATGCCTCCTAAGCTAAGAGATCCGGGATCCTTTTGTGTGCCAATTGGAGTGGGAGAAGTGAAGTATGAAGCCCTATGTGATCTTGGGGCAAGTGTAAGCATCATACCGCTTGCACTTTGCAACAAGGTTGGGCTAGGAGAGCCAAAGCCGGTCAAGATGACCCTTTACATGGCGGACCGTTCGATCACTCACCCCGTTGGAATATTGGAAGACATACCGGTGCAACTAGGGAAGTTCTATGTGCCCATAGACTTCGTTGTTTTGGACATCCCGGCGGACTATCCGGTTCCGATCATCTTGGGGAGACCTTTCCTAGCCACTTCCGGATGCTTGGTGGATTGTAAAAATGGAATTCTCTCCTTCAACATTGGAGAAGAGAATATTAAGTTCAAACTATCCACAATGATGAAGGGGCCAGCCCTTGGTGAAGATGTGTTCAACATTGTCGAGCAAGAGGAGTCTAGAGAAGTTGGGAGCTCGATCTTGATCAAGGACCCCTTGGAGAAGGTTCTTAGCTTAAGTTTGACGGAGGAAGGTGTTGAGGAGGCTTGCAATGAAGAAATCAAGGCTTTGGAAGTATTGGAAAAGGAGACAAGAGTTGAATTTGAAGCACACGAAGGTGTGCTGAATTCCTGTAGGAATTACGGCCTGGGGGGAAGAACCATGCCCGTGGTTTTACCTGTGGAACCTACTGGAGTGCTCCGAAGTGCTATCTTTGCAAGTTCCACGGCCGTGGTTGTGCCAGAGCCCGTAATTTTGCCCGTGGTTTCTCCAGAAACTGCCTTGGTTGTTGATCAAGCTTCAAGGAGCTTTGGGGAGTCTTCCATGGCTTTGGATTCATCTCAACCAACATTATATGGAGCGTCTCCAATTGATAAAGGTCCTCCCAAACTTGAACTTAAACCCCTTCCCTCTCATTTGAAGTATGCTTTTCTTGGTGAGAATTCTACATATCCGGTTATTGTTAATGCATGCTTGAATGATGATGAATTTGCTAGATTGTTGCATGAGTTGAGATTGCATAGGAAGGATATTGGCTATACCATTGATGATTTAGTTGGCATTAAACCTTCTTTGTGCATGCATAAGATCTTAATGGAAGATAATCATAAACCTTCAATTGAACCTCAAAGAAGACTAAACCCAATCATGAAAGAAGTAGTAAAGAAGGAGATTCTTAAATTGCTAGATGCGGGAATCATTTTTCCGATTTCGGATAGTAAGTGGGTTAGTCCCGTTCATGTGGTTCCTAAGAAGGGTGGGATGACCGTAGTGACTAATGAGAATAATGAACTAATCCCAACTAGAACGGTTACGGGATGGAGGATGTGTATAGACTATAGGAAACTGAATGTGGCCTCTAGGAAAGATCACTTCCCTCTTCCCTTTATTGACCAAATGCTAGAGAGATTAGCTCAAAATTCTCACTTTTGTTACTTAGATGGCTATAGTGGATTCTTCCAAATCCCTATTCACCCCGACGATCAAGAGAAAACCACATTAACATGTCCTTGGGGTACTTTTGCATATAGGAGAATGCCATTTGGGTTGTGTAATGCACCCGCCACCTTTCAAAGGTGTATGATGGCTATCTTTTTTGAGTATATTGAAAACATCATGGAAGTGTTTATGGATGACTTTTCTGTTTATGGATCTTCTTTTGATGATTGTTTAGCTAACTTGTCTCTAGTGCTAAAAAGATGTGAGGAGACAAACCTTGTCTTAAATTGGGAAAAATGCCACTTCATGGTAAGTGAAGGTATTGTGTTGGGACACTTGGTGTCCAACCGTGGCATTGAGGTTGATAGGGCTAAGATAGAGACGATAGAGAAGTTGCCACCACCTACCTCGGTGAAGGGGGTAAGGAGTTTTCTAGGGCATGCCGGTTTTTACCGGAGATTCATTAAAGATTTCTCTAAGATTTCTAAGCCTCTTACTAACCTACTAATGAAAGATGTTGAGTTTGTTTTCTCCAAGGATTGCCTTGAGGCTTTTTGTAGGTTGAAGAGTGCATTGATCTCCGCACCTATCATGCAACCTCCGGATTGGAGTTTACCGTTTGAGATCATGTGTGACGCGAGTGATGTAGCCGTTGGGGCTGTTTTGGGACAAAGGAAAGATGGGCTTACACATGCCATTTATTATGCTAGCAAAACACTAGATGACGCCCAACTCAATTATGCTACCACCGAGAAGGAGTTGCTAGCGGTTGTGTATGCATTTGAGAAGTTCCGCTCGTATCTTGTTGGAGCGAAGGTCATTGTGTATACGGATCATGCTGCGATCCGTTATCTCCTTACAAAGAAGGATGCCAAGCCTCGGTTGATTCGGTGGATCCTTCTTCGTCAAGAGTTTGACTTGGAAATCCGGGATAAGAAAGGGTCCGAAAATTCTGTGGCGGACCATCTTAGTAGGCTCCCACCGATGGAGATTGAGAAAGATGACATCCCGATTGATGACTCATTCCGGGATGAGCAATTGCAATTGGTGGAGGAGTGCTTGCTTCAAGTGTCCAAGGGAAATGAGCCATGGTATGCCGACATAGTAAACTATCTCGTTTGCGAGGAGGTGCCACCCGGTTTATCCTATGCCCAAAGGAAGAAGTTCTTCAAAGATGTGAGGCACTACTATTGGAGTGAACCACTTTTGTTCAAGAGAGGGCCGAATGGAGTATTTAGGAGATGCATACCGGAGGATGAGGTGGAGAGTGTGATCCGCCATTGTCATTCCTTGCTATGTGGAGGCCATGCTAGCTCACCCAAGACATGTGCTAAGGTGTTGCAATCGGGTTTCTTTTGGCCAAGTTTGTTCAAAGATGTGCAGAATTTTGTGGTAGCATGTGATGCTTGCCAAAGGACGGGCAATATCTCAAGGAGGAATGAGATGCCCTTGAACAACATACAAGAAGTGGAGATATTTGATGTGTGGAGTGTGGACTTCATGGGACCATTCCCCTCTTCTTGTGGCAACCTCTACATCCTATTGGCGGTAGACTATGTTTCGAGATGGGTGGAATCAATCGCTTCTCCCACAAATGATGCCAAGGTTGTGGTGCGGTTCTTCAACCGAGTGATCTTCCCTAGGTTTGGAACACCAAGGGTGATCATAAGTGATGGAGGAAAGCACTTTACGAATAGGAATTTTGGGGCACTTTTGGCTAAGTATGGGGTGACTCATAACGTGGCAACACCTTACCATCCCCAAACTAGTGGCCAAGTGAAGATCTCCAACCAGGAGATAAAAGGGATCCTTGAGAAGACGGTTTCTAGGACGAGAAAGGATTGGGCTATGAAGCTCGATGATGCTTTGTGGGCTTATAGAACCGCTTTCAAGACACCGATTGGCACCACACCTTACAATCTAGTATATGGCAAGTCTTGCCACCTTCCGGTGGAGATGGAGCATAGAGCATATTGGGCCATTAGGTGGCTAAATTTTAACCTCAAGAAGGCCGGTGAGAAAAGATTGCTAGACATGAACGCTCTTGAGGAGATCCGGTTGGATGCCTATGAAAATGCCCGGATCTACAAGGAAAGGACTAAACGTTGGCATGACAAGCGTCTCATCCCAAAGGAGTTGAGTGAAGGAGACTTGGTCCTTCTCTTCAACTCAAGGCTGCGGCTCTTCCCCGGAAAGCTAAAGTCAAGATGGACGGGTCCTTATGTGGTGAAGAAGATATTTCCCCATGGAGCCGTTGAGATAGGAGGGGAGCATTGTGGAGACTTTAAGGTGAATGGGCACCGGTTGAAGAAGTATATCCCGGGAGCTCCGGTGGACATGATTGCCCCACTTCACCTTGAGTGAGACGCCCCCGAGTTTGGTCAAGCTAATGACCTTAAAGAAGCGCTTGGTGGGAGGCAACCCATTGGTAGTCATCTTTCCCTTTTCGATTTTGTTTTGTTTTTGATTTTTCTATTTTTGTGTGTTTTTGTGTGTTTGGAGTTTGTGTGCTAGAGTTTAAGTAGCATGGAAGCCTTGCATGGCATGTGGATGATGATGATGAGTCCCTCATCAATTATGGGTGGAGAGGACGTGGAACTTGGACGGCTAGCGGTGCCTAGCGCGGGTCCCGACGCTATAACGAACACCTTGAGCTCTCTACCATCGTTGATAGGATCATCCGCCATCAATCCATTTGAGTGAGCCCAAATACCGAAGCAAAACATTTTACATTGTGAGGACCCTCTTTCACTCTTCTCTACTTCATTTACACATTGGGGACAATGTGTTTCTAAGTATGGGGTGGGGTTTTCATGATCACTTGCATGATTAGCATCTAGGATAGTTTAATATTGTCACATGTTTTGCATTGTACATAGATATTTCGAAAAATCCAAAAAAATCAGAAAGTTAAAAAAATTTAGTGCTTCTAAGCTTGGAAATGACCCTTATGATGAAATTGTCTTGTGAATTGGCTATGGATGGCCTTGTGTGTTGAATAGATGAATGCATATGTGGACTTGAAGTACTTATCTTGAATCCCATGAATGATTTGTGATCATGAATGTTTGCCTTGATTGGATTGAGGATTGAAAGTCGAAATTGCATGCTAGTTCTTGCACATCATTTAGGAATGAATGAGGCAATTCATCTTTCTCTACTTCTCGTCTTGATCATGTTGTTTGAGCACCTCAATTGATATAAATTTGACCTCTTTTGACCCATCCGGGAATAGGAGCATGTTAGTGTGTTGAGTGTGTGAAAAGCAAGTGTGGGGTGAAGTTGTTGATGGATGAATGTTATGATTGAAGTGCTGAATTTGTTGTGAAAGTGTAGACAAAAATATAGGTTTGGGGACGTTGGTTTAAATGACGAGTAACTCGGCACCATTCACATAATCGGGTGTTTGTGCCTTGCCAAAGTCAAATAAACCGATAGTCCTAACGAGTTTTGGTACATGTGCCCGGTGTGGATGCACCTCGAAAAATAAAAAAAGTCCGAGGATGGCTAATCACCAAGGTTTCGGCTTTTGTACACCAATGTCATTGTCTCAAAAATAAGTGAAAGAAAAAGAAAAGAAAAGGAAGAAAAAAAAATGAAGAAAGATGTACACTTGTGGGAAGTTGATCAAAGACAAAATTGTGGAGTTAGTTCCATTCCCGGATTAGCATCACATAACCTAGAAAAATTCCCACCTAATCACAACGTTTCTTGGCCTTTTATTTCACAAGCCCTTGTGACCTATTTGCATGTGTGTAAGACTTAGTGATCTAGATTGGATATCCTCATGATCATCTTGGTTTCTTCATCTTTACCTTTCATGCATGCTTTCTAGTTAAGTATAATTGTCTTTCCGTGCCTTCATTCATTTGATGCATGATTGCTTGTCCATTTGCCATGAAACATGACTATGAAGGTAATCCAATATTAGAAGCACAATCCCAAAAATATTTTCAGTTTTTCTGCATGCATAAATCATGTCATCTCTAAGTCTATAGTTGGGACTTGCTCGGGGACGAGCAAACCTTAAGTATGGGGTATTTTTGATAACACGATTTATGACTTAGGTTTAGGCACTCATTTAGATAGTTTTTCCGCTCATTCATGCATGGTTTGCACTAGTTCGTAACGATTTGCACTCAATTCATGTATTTTGTCGAGATAGACGTCTACACGGACTTTTACACGCTTTGTAGGTGTTTTTGGAGATTTAGGAGCTTAGTCGATATGTTCGAGGATCGTTCCTCGAGAGGACACACCTTCGGACTCATTGGGAAGAAAGCTAGGAGCTAAGGGGGACACTTGGGACCTTGTTGGTGCATGCCATGCACCAAATCGTAGCTTTATGATCCAAAACAAGCTGAGGCACCAAAACCACGGCCTCTGGGACTTCCACGCCCGTGGAAATAGGCCGTGGTTTTGCCCAGACAGTTGTGACAGCTATCCCACGATCTTCATGCCAACTCTTGCCCTTGATGGTGTATAAAAGTGGTCCTGCAGGCTGTTAGAGAGGATCTCCTATCACTCCATTCTCTCCCACACTCTCAACAACACATATTCTCTCATTGGAAGATTGGATTGGAGCTACTCTTGGAGGAGAAGAAAGGCTTCCATTGGAGAAGAAGAAGAAGCACACTAGTTCATAGTTCCATAGTCTTTTTGAGTGATTTTGAGTGAGTTTTGTGAAACGTTTTGCAAGGGTTTGTAAGAACGATTCGAACCTTCTTTTGAAGGGTTGTAAGTCCTTCTTGAACCTTGATTTAGCTTGTTTTACTTGTTTCATTTGCTTAATCCATCTTTCATTTCATCTTCTTGCCATGGATTCTATGATTTTATGCTTGTTGAGTTTGATTATTAAGATGCATGTTGTTGGCTAAATAGATGCGATTCTAGGGTAAGGAAAAGATGGTTATGGCTTGGACTATGATAGAATAGACTTAGATGAATACTTGGATGACTCCCTTGATTGAACCTAGTCACTGTTTAAAACCACGGTTGGATCTTGCCCTTCCACGGCCGTGGAAAGGAATGAACAGCCCGTAATTCTGACTAACTCGTTTGATTTGATAAAACTAAGTGCTAGGATGTTAGATGGTTGAAATCCTAGTGTTTGTTGAGCTAAATCTATCCTAGGGTGACCTAGTGTTAGCAACTAAGTGTTAGAAGAGACCTACCCGGTGATTCTTGCTCTTAGATACCAAAGATGACAAACTTTAGGTAGTAGTGAGCCTCACAAGCCTCTATTGGACTGAATGTGCTAGGATAAGTGTTTAGGACTTGCCTTCCCGAGACTTACCCAGTAAGGAGAGGTTAGATCCCTAGATAACCATCCGGTTTGTGTAGATATCCCTACCTTAGGCTCCTAGAGACTTACTCGGTAATAGGATCTTAGGAACGGGACTAGTGGATCATGAGACCTACCCGGTAATTGACCCTACTTGAGAAACATTCACTCCCAACAAACTATAGTTAATCCAAGAAATGATTAGATAGCTTGAGTCCTATGCCATAACCGGAATTTCTAACCCCTAGAATCCTCTTTTCTCTCTTGATTACCTATCTCGTGTTTGTGTTTGTTTATTTGCCTTGCTAGCTTAGTTGTTTGTTAAAACTTGCATGCTTTGTGATCCTTGATTGATCACCTCAAAACCAAACCAAAAATATTGAGATTTTCATTTCTTTATTTCTTTCTCTTTTCTTAGCCTAGATCTTCACTATCCTTAGTCACTATTGACTCAATTTCACCTTAGTCTTTGTGTTCGACCTCGGAATACTATCCTTACTACAAAAACGACCCATACACTGTGGGTTCGCTAGGAGTTAGGAAAAATATAACGAGTATAAATTTAAAGCTTTTGCGTGTCACGTTCTTAGCGTAACACATATCTTATTAGGGAGTCTCTGGCAATTCGATAGAAAGGTCAAACATGACGGTTTTACTAACAAATGTTCTTTCGAGTTCAATGGATAGGAAATTACTCTTAAACCTGTGACTCCCTTGCATATTGTGCAACATTGTGACAAGAAAACGGAGAAACGCAAGGAAAATGAGGGAGAAAAGACTTCTAAAGAAGAAATCTCGGGCAACACTGAAATATCTCGCCCGAGATTTGAAGAACCTCCCCCTAGTTAAGAGAAATCACGTTCTAGTGAAAAATCTCGGCCCCGACAGACAAATCTCATCCGAGATTTCCAGACCGAGATTCCTTTTCTAGAACCTCATTGAGTCCTTTTAGCATCCAAACCGGAATTCCTTGATGAATTTCTTCCTTTTCATAATGTTTTACTGAGTCTATGTAAAAACCTTATGACTTTGAGTGATGAAGTCAAGGCTTCTTTACCTAAACATATTTTAAGGACTTTGGATGAGTTTTGCGATGTATTTCCGGATGAGATTCTTGCAGGTCTTCCACCTTTTCGAGGCATTGAACATCAAATTGATTTCATTCCAGGTTCGACACTTCCTAATCGTCCAGCATATCGGATGAGTCCGCGGGAAAGTCAGGAAATTCAGGATCAAGTGTAAGAGCTTTTGAATAAAGGCTATGTTCGGAAAAGCTTGAGTCCTTGTACGGTTCCAGTTCTATTAGTACCTAAGAAGGACAATACTTGGAGGATGTGTGTTGGTCGGAGAGCAATCAATAACATCACTATCAAGTACTGTCACCCCATCCCCGGATTAGATGACATGCTAGATGAGCTTAGCGGAGCTACATTGTTCTCTAAGATTAATCTTAAGAGTGAATATCATCAAATCCGGATGTGGTAAGATGATGAATGGAAGACGGCGTTTAAAACTAAGTTTGGCCTTTATGAGTGGTTGGTTATGCCTTTTGGTTTAACTAATGCTCCTAGCACTTTCATGAGACTAATGAATCATGTCTTACGTTATTACATCGGAAAGTTTGTGGTTGTCTACTTCGACGACATCCTCATCTACAACAATTCCCTTAAGGAACATGAGGAACATTTGAGGGAAGTACTCGGAACTCTTAGAATCGAATCTTTATATGCTAATATTAAGAAATACGAGTTTAGTATTGATCAGGTTATTTTCCTTGGATTTATAGTAAGCACAAGAGGTCTTGAGATGGACAAATAGAAGATTAAATCCATCCAAGAATGACCTGCACCTACCACAGTCATTCATGTCCGATCTTTTCATGGACTAGCTACATTTAAAAGGCGCTTTGTACGAGACTTCAACACCATTTCATCCCCCCTCACATCTCTCACAAAGAAGCAAGTACAATTCGAGTGGGGAGAAGCTCAAGAGAAAGCATTCAACGAGTTGAAGAAGCAACTATCAAATGCACCACTTTTAGCACTTTCAGATTTCACGAAACCATTCGAGGAAGAGTGTGATGCATCAGGAATTTGCATTGGAGGAGTGCTCATGCAAGAAAGTAAGCCACTTGCCTACTTTAGTGAGAAATTGAAAGGACCATACTTGAACTATTCGACCTATGATAAAGAATTATATGCTTTATTTCGAGTTTTCAAGACATGACAACATTATCTTTGGCCTAATGAATTCATCCTTAGAACTCATCATGAGTCTTTAAAGCATTTTAAAAGTCAAGATAAGTTGGATAGGAGGCGTGGTAGATGGATGGAGTTTATAGAAACATTTCCGTATATCATCAAATATAAAAGGGAAAAGATAATGTTGTTGTTGATACCCTTTCTAGGAGGTATATTTTGATCACCACTATGGATTCTAAGGTCTTAGATTTTTACTATAATGAAGATCTATACGTGGATGACGTTGATTTTGGAGATATCTATACGCATTGTAAATCTCGGTCATATTCCAAAAATCTCGGCCGAGATCCTGACCTAGATTTGCCACTGTTGCGAGAAAAGTACTAAACTTTCAAACGTTTTTTGTTCCATGAGGATAAAGTTTGTATTCCTAGATTTTCTCTTAGATTATTACTGGTTGAAGAGGCTCATATGCGAGGTTTAATGGGACACTTTGGTAGAGATAAGACTTATCATATGCTGCATTCATATTTCTATTGGCCTCATATGGTTAAAGATGTTGAAAATATGCTTAAGAGATGCATTGTGTTTGAAGGCTAAGTCTTGATCAAAACGACATGCTTTGTATACTCCTTTACCTATATCTACTTCACCATGACTTGACATTAGTATGAACTTGGTTTTAGGGTTACTAAAGACTAAGAAGGGGAGATATTCCATGTTTGTGGCTGTTGACCATGTTTTTAAAATGGCTCACTTTATTGTATGCCATAAAATTGATGATGCTTATAATGTGGCTAACTTGTTCTTTATAGAATTTTTTAGGTTGCATGGAGTACTACGGACTATTGTTAGCGATAGGGATGTTAAATTCCTTAGTTTCTTTTGGAAGACCCTTTGGGGAAAACTAGGTACAAGGTTGTTATTTTCAACATCTAGTCATCCTCAAACGGATGGCCAAACGGAAGTCACTAATAGGACTTTAACCACTTTTTTGAGAGCTATTTTGAAGGACAATTTGAATGCTTGGGAGGATGTTTTATCACATGTAGATTTGCTTATAATCATATCTTGCATTCATCTACTAATCTAACGCCTTTTGAATATGTCTATGCATTGAACCCTTTGACTCCTTTTGATCTTATACTGTTGCCTATCGAGGAGCGAGTAGATTTCATTACAAGACAACATGTTGAGTTCATTAAGGAATTGCATGAGAAGACACGCATAAGGTTTGAAAACAAAGGGAAAGTCGTGGCATCGAAAGCAAATCGGAATTGCAAGGAGATGTTGTTCAACCCGGGAGATCTAGTTTGGTTGCACCTAAGGAAAGAGCGATTTCCGGCGAAGAGAAAGTTTAAGTTGTCTCCAAGAGGAGATGGAACATTTCGTGTGAAGCGGAAAGTTGGTGACAACTCTTATGTGTTGGAGCTTCTAGCTGAAAATGGAGTAAGCAAGACCTTCAATGTAGGAGACTTGAGTCCGTTTGAGTCCAAAGATGAGTATGTAAGTGATTCGAGGATGAATCCTTTTTAAAAAGGAGAGTATAATGAAAGATCACCCCAACACTACCTCAAGGACCAACTAATAGATCAAAGGATAAGGCATTGAAGCACAAGACATCCACAACATCTTCAAGTCCCATCATGGAAGGAGGCATCACTAGAACAAGAGCAAAGGCCATCCAAGATGAAGTTGCTAGCTTGCTAAACACATGTACACTCAAAGAGACCCTACTCACACTTAGGTCTCTTTTGGTGACATTGTTGACCACTATGGAAGGACCAAGCAAGGGCCGTGAAGATCCAACGAGCATAGAAGGTGGCTAGAATGAAGATCAAGCTCTAGAGAAGAAACCTCAGCCCTAAGGACCAAAAATCTCACCCGAGATTTTCATAAATATTGACCGAGATTTGGCTCATGTCGAGAGTTATAAGATCCAGCCGTGATTTTATTAGTTATGGATACTTTATTATTTTTATACCTTAAAGCTCTTAAACATTCTTAAAGGTATTTGTCGATCTTGTCTTTAGGATTATCTTTTAGTTGTAGATTTTATCTTTTCTTAGAATTTCACCAATAAATAGCCTTAGAAGGTGAGATTATTAAGTAGACTGAATTTGATTAATGTTTCCACAATATTGTGTGAACTCGCAGATTCACTTAAAGAAGTTTGTGTTTTATTCATTTTTATTATAATCAAAGAGAGATCCTTGATTGAATCATTGTGAGTCCATGCTAGATTGTGCTTGTGTGTGTTAATCTTCTTAAAGGTTGGTGTCTCTGGTCAATTCTGATATCTCCTTGTGCTTGTCTTATTTAGAAGGTTTGTGTAAGGTTAAAGAAGTGAGGGTTAAGGTAAGCTCTTTGTTAAGGGTTTTTGACACATAATTGGTCAAGGTTCTTTGCGGGAATATCTTGGTTCATATCTTCCTATATTTCCATCAATTGCAATCAATATTATCATCTTCTTATCTTTTCATTATCATTTCATATACTCATATTCTTTTGGTTTTAAGTTACATAAATCTCGGCCAAACCAAAATCTCAACCGAGATTTGTGACCGAGATTCCTTATCTAAGACCATTTGTGGACTTTCAATTTAGATCAGACAATCGTAACTTCAATCAGAAGCCTCGACATGAGACACAAAGTGTCATCATTGATGCTTTCACGTTGGGTTCTTTTGGTAAAATTTGAACTAAGGGGTTATTTTAAAGATTATTTGAGATTTGAGAAGATTAAATTTGAGATTATTTTGAAGTATTATAAGCTTATATAAAGATAAATTTATTTCAACCTTGTACATCCATCCATAAAGCTAAAAAGACATCTCTTGACCATAAAAAAAGATTAAAAAAAAAAAAGAAGAAGAAATGTTGGCCTTTCATGTATATATGCTTGTAAGAGAATCGAAAGAACATCGGAATTGTTAACACCACCATTACCTAACATTATTAATGAACAAAAAAATCATTTAATTTTCTTGTTATTATAATCTACACCCTAAAGCATAGTTTTAAAAGTTATTATCCTATTTGCAGTAATTGTTTTAAATTATTATCTCAACCGTTATTTTTTCTTCTTTTTTTATAATTGGAAATTAACTTATATAGAGTATATTTATATGTGATAATAAAAAGAGAAATTATTAAATAATAATGTAGGGTTAATTATAGGTAAGCTTAGCCATGTGGGTATAATTACATGACCCACATTGCCCCCTAATAAATTAAGATCTTTACCAAATCATGTTTCATTTTATAAAATCAATATATTTTTATCTAACCTTTTTTAATCCTTAGTAAAAGTCAATAATCTCCTCTTCTAGTGACATTTTTTTAGGCTCACTTTTTGCTTAAATTGTACTACTAGTAGTATGTATAAGCTTCTCCAATTTCTATGTATTCTCGTGGCTCAAAATGCGGAGCAAATAGCTCTTAAATGAGGAACAAATTAAATAGCTTCACAAACTTTAACATACAAGGCCCCTTTAATGGTGCCAAAATGATTTTATTTAGTCTTGTCTTTGACTTGTTCAGTTCGATCCGCCAATATCGATCTATATCTGAATCAAACATATCGTGATTGATTTGAAGAGACCCTTCCAACATCAGTTTCTCCATATATGTAATCAGAAGGATTCAAATTTAAATCTTATGTACAACACACTTAAGTCTAGTATTACTTTACAAGGAGACCAACCGAAGATTTGTGGGAACGGGGCGATTAGAACATAAGAAAATGTGTGGTTTCAAGTTTCACGGGTTAGATAAAACTTTGTGATATATGTAAACTATTATTTTGATTCATATATTCGGTTATATTTCAACAAACCTTTCTTATTAGCCATGTTAGTATGCATAACTAAATTCTTTCATCTAAATTGCTAGACATAACTGCAAACCTAAATTGTTAAAATGTGTGGATATTAACCTACATCAAACATATGAAATATATGAGCATAACATATAAGTTTAAAGATTACTCTTTTTTTTATTGAAAATTGATTTTAAGAGAAATTTTGTGGACTTGTGTGTTAACTCACTTGGAGTGTCCCCGTAGGGTGTAATACGAGTTGAACGATCCGAGTATTGACATGCTCAAACTCGATTCATCTATAAACGAGTTGAGTCCGAGCCAAACCTAAATTTTATACGAGTTTTAAAATGTGTTAATATTCGGTTCGTTTAGGAAGTGAACGAGCTCAAGCTGTGCTTTTGACGAGCCGATTCCGAGTAGCGCGGCTAAAATAATGCTCTTATAGTGTTATTTTAGCCTTACAAGCCGAGAATTGACATGTTCAAGCTCGGATCGTTTATAAACGAGTTGAGCCCGAGCCAAGCTTAAATTTAATACGAGCTATAAAATATGTTCATATTTAGCTTATTTAGAAAATGAACGAGTTCAAGCAAAACTCTTGACGAGCCGAATGCGAGTCAAGTCCGAGTAACTTGTCTCATATTATAGCCTATGTACCCGTATATGAGCTCAATCGGTTTAATTAAGCTGCCATTAAGGCTTGTGTCACCTATCACCTAGGTCAAGCTAGTGTTTTTTGAAAATCTAACCATTTGATTCAAAGTTTTAAAAACCAACAAACAAATGAGAGATGTTAAGTCATTATATTTCAACCCAAAAGTTTGGTAGAAAAAGTATAATGGATGAAGATGGAGGTTGATAAATAGGTGAGTAGTTAAGTTGGAGAGGGAGGGGGGCCATGTGGAAACATAAAAGGGTGCCTGGCCAAATGGGCAAAAGAAGCCATTGGACAGTTTAATGATAGAAGGAGAGTTGGGTCAATTAAAGGCAATCCATGTGGATTCAAGAATCTCTTTCTTGATGGTAGTTATGGAAGTTGGAAATAGTTAGGTTTTTTATATTAAAGAGGTTAAGTAGCTACTTGCTCCTCTACATTACATTTTTGCCCTCTTTGGGATGATAGATGATGTGATATGATAGCTCCATATTCATCAATGGTGGGACCCATGTATTTATCATCTTTCATCTACTATGATTTTTATGGGGATTTCCCATCTTAGTGTTTGATACGGGTTATTCGTCCGTGTAGTTAATCCATACTATGTACGATTTTAAAACTTAAAAATATAACGTGAAATAAACTATGAAATATTGTTAGAAACAAATAGAAGATATTTTGTAATGAAAGTTACACCGTTGGTATAACAAAATGATTATTAATGACTCGATCATCAATTCTACGAACAAAAATATGAACTCTCCTAAAAGGAGATGGAAAAATAACGAAATATATCTTTATAGTATGAGAATGATAATCGAATAAAACTATACGTTAGAAGAGTAAAAAATAGACCCACAACCCGAAAAAGACGAGAATGTGGTGATGACAAACACATTAATACTTGATAATGTGAAATTGATTTTTTTTATCCGATTAAACAAATGAAAAATTAACAAAAAAAAATGCAAAGTTTTTCTATTAAAATGGCATTTGACAATTATAATATGAAGGATATAATCCAAATGGAATATTAATAACTCTAGTTGGTTGAGAGTGTTAGACTAACTCAATTTAAAAAATATTTAGTAGCTCGATTCATCAAATCAGGACATAATAATCAATAATTATATTTGAAATAATTGCATCAAGATTATTAAATAGTTTTCTTTCACATACTAAAACAAATTAGATTCATAATCATATCAAAAGAGGTAGAATGACATTATAAGCACCTCTTCTTACAAAACTATTTTAATATTTGTTATTGAGATCTGGATATGAATCAATTTTAGAAGTAGTGAAGAGACGGCTTCTTAATATATATATGATTTAGGAAAGTATCCAATTTTTTTAGTCCAAAGAGACGAAATTAGATATAGTTGATATTGATAGAATCTATAAGTAATGAATTTGTTGTATAATATTGATAAATATTGTACCTTTTTGTTATATACATATGGTTGATGCGACGGATGTACAAAATTTTTTAAAGAGTGTAAATCTCGAGTTGTACAAGACTTTTGTTAAGTGAAAAAAAGTTAATGTAGAAGATTTTTGACCCAAGACCATCGTATATCAATTGTCGAGAGATCATAAAGACAACCACCCCTCGCCCCTTGAGGCCGCCTTTGTGTATAGTCACGAGTTATCTAATATTGTATCCTTCTATATGGTGATTTCAATCATCTTATCATTTGGTGTTGACTTGAACCACCTTTCTTCCTTTACGTGCAACCCCAGATTGGTAATTTGCCACGTCCCTATTGCCCTCACGACACAAAGCTCCGTTTACATCCGCAAAAACCAGACTCTCACGAGTTTGCAACTACAAACCCTAAGTTTCCACCCGTCTATTGCACCTGCCCGAGCTCGTCTTCCTATCGATCTACTGCCAAAACTGTCTAAACCCTAATCTAAATCACAACAAATGATTTTTATAAAATCAATTAATGAGACTTTTTTAACAACACTTCAGTTATTATCACGTAATCTTATTGATTGACTAGCAAGTATGTGTAGGAGCGAAGTACACCTGACTCGCCCCCAATTCTTATGATATTTGCTTTATTTTACGTTTGAAATATTTGTCTAGGCTATGGTTCATGTCGTATCTCTAGGTCAAACTGGTCTAAAATTATAATGTTATCTAAATTTTCGTTTATACTCCGGTTTAAATCTTATATAAGCTCTCACACCCGTTATCTACCAATTCTTTTCACTATTCAACCTATCTTTCTCACATCTGTTATAACATCTATCATTAATATTCAAAAAAAAAAATCCCATTAGGTACCAAATATGAAGGTGATGTGAGAAGATTGGAAGAGAATCAAAATTGGAATTGAGAAATGACCACATGATCCTTAAGATACAACCTGCCCACTCCCATGACTATATGGTCCCTTAGCCATTTATTTGTCTCCTATTTTTCAGCTATCATTTGTATAGTCTTTCTTCTTGTCCTTACTTTCAGGCTTCTGCATGTGACATTGCAATGCTATTCAAAAGCCAATCACCATTCAACAAGGAAAGGACTCATAAAATAATAGCAAAACAACTGATCATAAAAACTGTTGGAGACTAGTTCAGATTATTCTCACATGTGAACTAAGATCATCCATCACATGCATACAACCCAACAATCGAAAAACGGATAGCGATGTTATAACTAGTCAATTTTCCAAACAACGAACATGGGAGATTGATAAACAATCGAGTATTGTCCTATACTACGCTATTTTCCCTTTTTTCCTTTCTGTTTCCGTTTTTCATGTAACGTAGGTCATATAACACGTGGAGACGGATTAGTGGTTTGGGATCTCAAATCAAATCTCAACCACTAGAGACGTGGAAGTAAGATATAAACATTGACATTGCTTTCTAACTACTAAAGGGGAGAATCATAATTCATAGTTCATAATTGGTATAGAAGAATAAAAGTAGGAAACATTATCCAATTTAGTCCTTAAGTAAAGAGAAGCCTATACCATCATGCCATCAACCGAAAGTCTTCATGTCACAATGACTTGCGTTTCAAATATCCTTCATTTTCTACCGATACGTAGTTGATCTAGTGGTAAAGTGACACTACAACTGCTTTGACCGATCAAACCAGGCGAAAAAACAAAAAAAATATAGTAAGCAACTCTTAATCGTATAGGTTATTTGAATTGTTTCGGTCCAAACCGAACCGTATACCTTTAGACCATAAAATGGATCGTTATGATTCAGTCCCAATGTTCTGAATTGTAAAAAAAAACGAACAAATTATCGTTTGATTCAATGTTAGTAAAAATACGAATAAATTTTTTTCTCATATCCTCTCCACAAGGAGTCTCCTCATCGAATCATAAATCCTGGACTGTAAATCAAACCGTGTACAGATCGGTCCGGTCTTACGGTCTAGTTCAAATTTGCACACACCCTAGGATTGCTATTCGAAGCTGAAGATGAGTTGGAAGGTGAGCCCATGTTTCATTTGAAAGGACAACGGACGTCCATAGGCATGATTGGGCTGCATGGTAGTACGATGAGGATGAGCCCATATGAGATTGAACATGCGACTTCTTTTATTCAAGACGTGTAAATGAGTTGCTTTCATGTTAACATGTTTGTTTCTTCGTAAATAATTTTCTTTAGTAAGTTGCCAAGTCAAAACAATGTTGATCACTTGAGGAAATTGGATACAAATTTTTTTTTTTTCTTATAAACTTATTGGTCTTTTTAATTTAAATATTAGATTTCGATTATCATAATAATTCGGCCTTGACATTAAACTTTAGTTATATTTTATAATTAGTTTGATATTTACACCGTGTGATTTGTTTTAAGAAATTATAACTTTTTTATATTTTAAATAATAAAACGGGTGATAATATACTAATAATTTTGTTTAAAACCGTCTGTATTAATTACTCCTAACATGACACTTGAAATAAATTACTTCAACTTTAATATTTAAATAATAGATTCAAAACCATAAAATAAATCATAAGATACTATTTGTAAAAAGGTAAGAGGAAAGTCTTCCTTGACGATTGGCTAGGATTCGAAAATCAAAACTTGAAAATTGCACATAACATTTATTTATATCTGAATTAACTTACTTGAAACTAAAAATACATACGAGAAACACATCAAGGGGTACCTCATAAATCGAAATAACACCAATTTTAGTGATATAATGTGTTTTCAACCCGAGTGTACGTATTTTTATAAATAAAATATAATCAATTTTATTTTGAAATTTAGTCCTTTTATATAAATAAAAAACACATAAATAAAAGAAATGCCATGTAATTACATATAATTACCGCGATCACAACTCTAATGTCAGCTCACCAGTTTTGAACGAATTAGATACTCGAAAATAGACATGTGTTAGAAAAATATAACTACCCCTAAAGTTAGTGTTGTATTTTGATTTTTCGAAAATCAATATCACCAAAGATAACTTCTTCCAAAGTCATATTATTTGGTGCATTTTTGCCTCATTTTAGTACTTTGAACCCTTATATAAACAACTTAGTTTAAACTCAGTTGCCCTAATAATAATATAAATAGAGAATGTAGATGGGTTTGGTGGAGATCATGTAAAGGATACATACTTCTCTACGTTGAGAAGGTCATGCAAAGAGCAACTATATTGTTATTTGATAGTGGCTCACCATACATATATCAACAAACCAAACCATATATACTAAAACTCCATCTATGTTTTTAGGAAACAAAACCCTATCTTAAAATCTCTATTCCGATTTTACGTCTTATTGTCGCAGTCAAGAGTAGGAGTTCGGAGCAAGGAAGAAGATGAATGACGAGCAATGTCTTCCACAATTTCATCGTACTAGAAGAGAGGTTGGTTTAGCGAGTGAAAGATGCACTAAAACCACGACGTACATAATTCTCGTCGTCCTTTTTTATGGTTTTATACTTTCGGTCACCTATGTTATGGGCTACTCAACCGGCTTAGTCGCGTTGAGCACACTCATACATAATCATGTGTTGATATAAGCATCTAAGATATACGAGTCACATGGAATCGGAATCTTCTAATGGTCGGCTTCTAGGGGTTGGACCGCTGGTGTATATAGCCCTTGTTGTGTTTATAAATGTTGCTTTAGAATGTTAGTTGTCTTGTGTACGTCTTGTTAAATGTATACGATATTATGAAGCTTATTTAAATGTATACGATATTTTTACCAACAATACCACGAAGAGGATCAAAATACTCAAGTGAGGTCATTTTAGGTCGGGATTAGTTGAATCGAGTTATTTTTTTTGTTAACTCGTCTTTCGGGTCTGTTAGGCTCATGTGGGATCAAATTGGGTTCATGTTATTTCGCGTTGTGGGTCAAAGGGGTCCAATTGATCAATTAATTTGGGTTTCGGATTTGTTATGGTTCTGGGCTCATATGGGTCGGGTTCTTGGGGGTTAGGTTTATTTGGGTCTCTAGTTAATGAGTTTCATGTTTATGATGTTTTCGGATTTCGTCTGACAGATACCAATTTTGTTCAAGTTTCGTATTAACACATGCATGTTTATTGGGTGGATGTGTTTAATTTTATTTTAGTAAAACAATAATAATATAGTGATCTAGTGAATTTACTTGTTATAAATGAATTATTGTGACCTCATATCTTATCATTTATGCCTTGATATTATAAGGTTAAAGTGTAAACTTTAATCATATATATGTTTTCACATCTACGTCGTCATAAAAATAATTTAATGGTAAATTGAATATATATATATATATATATATATATATATATATATATATATATATATATATCTTACGCGGCGCCTTACACAGCGCATTTGTGTGCCTAATAGGGCACATGCTATGAATGTGCATTTGTGAGTCTCATAAGTTGATACCTCTTTTTTAAGCACGGGTCGTACACGCACAAACCTAGCACAAATCATTAAATTTGGGCCTTGGATTTAATTTAAATAAACGTTCCATAATTGTTCGTACTTCTCACCTATCAACTCGTTCTTTATGTATGCATAAACGAATTAAATTGTATATAATAATATTTAGACATTGTGATATTGTATAACGTTATATTTCACTAATATTGAAATGAGCAAACCACTAAAATAATTGAAGTTACAACTTAGTCGAGTCTATTTGGGTTGAATTCGGGTTTATTTGGGTCGATTTACTTCGTGTTCGGTAGATCTGTACAATTTCGGATCGGTCCGTCCAGCCCGCCTAAGAAAAAACATGGGTATGGACAACTAGTTTGGCCCGTTCGGATCTGGACAAACTCGACCCGTATTTTTGGTGGGACGAGTACGGGTAAACATTTTGGCCCATGGGCAAACCCGGCCCAACCCGCATATAGTTTTATACATATAAGTTTTTTTTATATATGTGTATATAATTTATATTGTTTGGAGTGTCACATACCCACATACCCTGATTTTTCTTTAGTTTGTTTGGGGTATTTGGACGAGTTATACTCGTTTGTAATACAAGATCACACGGCTAACATGAGTGTAATGATACTTGTTATTTTTTAGATATTTGCATTTATTAATTTTTGTTGAACTTGTTGATAGTGCACTATGCAAGTATAATTCAAATCAAAGTATGTGTTAAATACAATAACTTGTTTTGAACGATAAATTCCGGAGAAAAAACGCACAATCAAGTACATACGGGCCATTCAGGCCGGCCCGGCAGCCCGCCTGCTTTTACATGGGTGGATATGGGTAGAGTTTGTGGCTCGGACAAGCCGGGCCGGGTCAGCCCGACCCGCATCTTAGCAAAATTTTTAGATATGACCCGACCCGAGGCCGCTTTTGTATAGGTCTAGTGTTCGGGTATATTACGGATACGGGTCTTAGGTTCTTGGTTTCTTATGAACATTCGGATTCGGACAGCTCGCTTTTTCATGTCGATCAGATTTTGACGGCTCTGAAATACTGCAACATATTAATTATTCAATATGGGCTAAAAATGGGTTGAATGGGGTCAGATTTATGCCTTTACAAGCCCAAACACCACCAATAAGGCCCATTGTCGTTTTCTTTCTCCATTTTCTATCTTGACATTCAAGATTTCCTTACAGAACAATTTCGACCATCTATTTTTTTTTTTTAGGTTTGTATTGTGACAAACCATGTTAAAAAGTGTAGCTTGCTAGGCCAACAACATAATTGTTTTCGTCAAAGTTTTATACTATTTTTTTTTACCTTTGATATATAGACATCAGTCTGAAAAAAGGATGATGATGGGTGAATCTTAAGGAGAATAATTACTAATTGTGAGTATGTTTTCAAGATCACCGATATAAGATCCCAAACAATATTAAGACCATATACTATACCCCCTTTAACCATAGATACAATACATAACCCTAAGTTGGATTTAAAACCACTTCTCCAATGTTATTTGATAGTGGCTCACCATACATACATCAATAAACCAAACCATATATATTAAAACTCCATCTATGGTTTTACTAAAAAGAAACAAAACCCTATCTTAAAATATCCATTCCAATTTCACGTCTTATTGTCGTGGTCAAGAGTAGGAGTTCTGAGCAAGGAAGAAGATGAAGGACGAGCAATGTCTTCCACAATTTCATCGGACTAAAAAAGAGGTTGGTTTCGCGAGTGAAAGATGCACTAAAACCACGACGTACATAATTCCCGTCGTCCTTTTTTATGGTTTCATACTATCGGTCACCTATGTTATGGGCTACTCAGCCGGTTTATTCGCGTTGAGCACACTCGGACATAATCATGTGTTGATATAAGCATCTAGGGTTTATGAGTCACCAAGCAACATATCTTCCGATGCCTGGGTCCTAGAAACCGGAGTCTTTGTCACCTTGGTTCCGGGCCAAAGCCAGGTTTCAGGATAGAAATACAAAGCCGGTCCTACTCAACCGGTTTAGCTCGAAAGTAAATTGTGTTATCTCTTGGTTTAGCTTTGAATAAATAGAGCCCAAATTTCATCCATCATCATTTTCTTTATAAAAACAAATTGTTAAATATATGGGTTCTTGATCTTTGGTTGGTCAAGTAACTTTTCTAAACTTTGAAAAAACTACAAACTAATTAATCGGTTAATTAATTTGCTAAAAAAAACAAAGTAATATCAATTGTTAATATTAATATCAACTTCAAAAGTTACGGTGCAGATTTATCAAAAATGATAAAACTAGTTTTTTCAAAATAAAAAAGTTTCCGTGATGAAACGATGACGTGACAATCAGTTTTCTACATAAACTAGTTTAGTGTCCGTGTCTTGTACGGATATTTGAAAAAATATTTTTTTATTAATTTTTTTGTATGAGTAATTTTTTGTACATGTATTTTTCTTATTATATTTTGTTGATTTGATTACGAATGTTAATGTAATAAAGTATATGCTTATAGGAGAAATAATAACAACATATTTGTTGATCCAATTCGTCATATAAATATGACTACATGTTCACTATATCTGCATTATAAAAATCACAATATTAATAAATGTAAAAAATAAACGATATCTATACAATACAAAAATATGTTCAAAATAACTAATTCAAAAAACAGATAAAATTGTGCAGGTATAGTAGTAATACAAATATAGAACATAACATTTGCCGTGAACCCTCGAGCACATGCGCGACAATTCGATTTTGTAAAAGAAGAAGATAAGCTTGATAAAAGTGTAAACTCAAAAGTTATGATCGCTTATTATTATTATTATTATTATTATTATTATTATTATTATTATTATTATTACTATTACTATTATTATTATTATTATTATTATTACTACTACTACTACTATTATTATTATTACTATTACTATTATTATTATTACTACTACTACTATTATTATTATTATTATTATTATTATTATTATTATTATTATTATTATTATTATTACTATTACTATTACTATTATTACTATTACTATTTATAACAAAAGCGGTTCAATCCCATAGACGGGAAAGCAGAATGACCTAGTCCGCCAAAAGCGACGAGCATGAACATTCATCTTCGAAGGAAGTACACATGCAGAAAGTCTGGGAACAACTGTGGACACCTCAAATTTAGGGTGTGTTTGGTTGAAGACTAAAGGAGGTTTATTTAGATTAAATTTAGGAGATTAAGTTTGTGTAAGTGTTTGGATGAAGGTGGAGATTATGGAAAAAAATTATAGAAGGGATTAATTGAGATTAAAAAGGGCAAAAAAATAACCTTATATTACCAAGGTTAAAGGAGATTACTTTTTAAATATGAATTAGGATTCCATTCATGCCCCCTATTTAAGGTTAAAATAAGGGTAAATTTGTAAATCAATATCAATTAAACCTATCAAAAGATCTCCAACCAAACAACTTCACATAAGTTATTTTATATCAAATAATCCCTAATAAATCTCATATAAAATTTAACCCCTTTTAAATTCCATCTAGATTAATCTTCAAAATAACCTCCATCTCTTACCAAACACACCCTTAGACTTCAACAGAGGCTTCAAGAGTCTATCGCACATTCACACCCACTTGTCGACAAACACTAAAAAACGCCACCAAGGACATTATCAAAACAGAGAAGACGAAGTTGCAACACACGGGTATCGTGATATAAAATGTGTACAACTTTGATGGTTTAAAGAGTACGATTTATGTAACACCCCAAATTTTTGAAACTCGAGGAGCTACTGGTTAGAACCTCACCATGGGTTCCGACCTTGGTTTAACAACAATTTTACTAGGATCTTACAACAAGACACAAATGTATTTAAACTCTTTGAAAATATCAAAATAGTATTTGTATGAATGAGCAACACATGACATACAAAACATAAATATTTTAATAACACGCATGCTGAGCGGAAGACTCCCCCGTTCCCATCTAATAAGTAAGTGGACCCGGCTAACCATATGTCCCGGATCTCTGTGCAACTATCTATCTCTATAAAATCTACAACACGGATAAACCGTTAGCTAACAATCCAAATATAAGTAGAATAAGAATAACACAAACACAACCAAAATAACGTAAAACAATCATCATGTTGGCACACAAAATGGTTATTATATGATAAATTAGGTGATTCACTTTATTCCGTTTTTAAAGTTGCGGCACGAGAAATCTTAAGATTTCCCGCCTCCGTTCCTTATCCAACTGGTGATGGTTTGGCACACTTCCACCGGTGGCGTCCCCGCAAACCAAGTATGGACTAGTCCCTAAAGAAACCCTTAGCGCCCTCGGGCTAACTGAGCAGAATGTCATCACCCGTTACTCTTAGGCCAAATATGTAGGTCGATCGATAATTAATAATAAGTACACTTATAACCACATCATTCAAACACCACTATCATTATTCACACTCATATACAAAAGCTAGCTAAGTAAGCACAAAGGACTTACCTGTATCGAGTCTCAGTTTCCGTTATCTCAACTCGGTCCGCAACCGCAAGACTCAGCCGCTTGTTATCAAAGGCAAATGGATCAACAATGTATCCAACTCTCTTAGAAGTCTCCAAGTTCTAAGATACTCAGTTTATCATAAGGAAATTACTAAATACCCTCATAAGGGTAAAAAGACTATTTTACCCTTGGGTCTCAAACCCTAAAAAAAATTCTAGAATATTTCTAAAACTTCATATGGAACCTAATACCATAATCTGAAACTCAAAAGAAAGATCTAGTTAACATGAAAGTATTTTCCAACCTCTAACTTTCATGAAAAAACTATCTAGGATCCTACTTTGACCCCTCTTAAGTTGCTAATACAACAATCTAAAAATCCCGAATAAATTATCTAACCCTTTTATGCAACACACTCTACTCACTAGAAGAAAGAACACCGAGAAAGGATCGGTAATCAATCCTACACAAAATTCCCAAGTTGACTCTTCAACACAAATTCTCCCATACTTAGAATATTTCAGCAACACTATGGGTCCAACTTTAACTTAAGATATGAGGCTCGTATAAAAATATAAAAATTTCAGAAAAACTATCCTAGGTCTTCTATGATATACCTTCTACTCATAGAGGAAATTTTTTTTCAAAAATACCCAATCACAACTTCTACAAAATTCTCCAAAGTTGATTTCAACGTCAGAAATTCTATACTAAGCCAAATTTTTGCATCTTTACCAAACTGTCTAACTACCCTAGTTTAGAACCTTATAAATCTAGATCCGACTGTTGGATCAAACTAAACTTTTAATACATCAAACTATAATATCTATCTACAACATATTAAAATCTAAACGGTGAAAACTAAATCTAACTTGTCAAAATAATGGCTCAAAGATGACTGCATAACAATTTTCTTTTTCCTGGAATTAAATTGAGGGAACAGGAGGTCACGGTTTTGAACCTTACCAACATCACAATGGTCTTAACGCAGGGACGTGACATCTGAGGTTCGATTCCTGTAGTAGTCATACAGGACACAATTGCAACATCAGCCTATACTCCTCTTCTTATATGTATCGAAAGGTAAGGCATGCTTACTCGAGTTCGCCGGCGACGATGAGGGGACAGAGAGTGGCTCCCCGTTGGTGGGTTCTCGTACGGCAAGGACCTAGATCATCTGCTTGTGGATACGGCCCCAGATCTCGAGGGTTGCAAATCGGTGGTGGTCATCTACATCGAGGAGCAAACGAAGAAACCCGTGTCTGGATTCCAGTCGGCTGAGAGAGAGAAGGGGAGTTTCGGTTCCGATCGATCACGAGGGGAGGGAGGGTCTTTCCACCGCTGTTGTGGTGTGGGAACGCTGCAGCATCCTGCTGCTCGTGGAAGTGAAGAAGCTCCTGGTCGCTGTTCGTGCCAGTGAAGCGGCTCCAGGTTGCTGCTCGTGGTTTTTAGAAGGAAAGGATCTATTGTCTACGCCACAGAAAGGAGGGGATCTTGTGTACGAGATTGAAGGTAAGGCTGCGGATAGGGAGGAGGTAACTGCTGCCCATAGAAGGAGTGTCGAACCTGCTGCCTTCAACGTGACTCCGGGGAAGCAAGGTTGACGAAAGGAGAGAGTTGCTGCGGAAGGAAGGTGTCTTTTGCATCCTTTGACTCGCTGAATCTGGACAGGAGAGGGAGGAAAGAAATTCAAAGAAGTTAAGGCTGTTACACTTGAGGATGTTGATGTACATGTGAAGACCTGCCGTTGTACGTGGACATAAGGGTTTCCAAGTGCAGTTACGTTGCGCCTCTTCCTTGTTGGGTTAACTCTAAGAAATTCAAAGAAGTATTTTATATAATTGCAAATTCACATAAAATCATGGAAGTTGGTAAGGAATATTTTATGTGATTAACTCTTCACATAAAACGATAGAATTTGTTAAATGAAGGGATTATTAGGAACATTGTATCATTTTAAGTGAGTAATCATTTCAACTAAGGGGATAGAATTTAAGTTAACTCTAAAATAACGGAAATAAAAATTTCGGGTATTAAAATCGTTCAAAGTGAGTTAGATGTTTTTAGTAACACGCATTGTGAAAATCGTTTTATTGTGATAGTGAGATTTATAATTCTCTTGTTTTTTATTATATAGGTTCCACCATATATTTGTGTTAGTAAAATAAAATTGACGGAACACGGTAGATAGGCCTAAAGACCATCAAATCCATGTTGTGATTATCATGTTCACAAAATCCAAACCAAAATTGCAGAAATGGTAGTCGCGGGATTTTCCGTGTAAGACCCCAGTTTTGCCTTCACCGCCCTTGCGGATGACGACAGATCGTGCCCTATCTTTCTTCTGTTCTTTTTATCTTCCTTCTATAGATAGAATATCCGATATTCTATCCTATGGGCCGGTTTTCCGATCTTCTTTCTAAACCCTAGACGCCTTTCCGTCTATCTTTCCAGCCCATCTCTATATATTCCTTCCTTTCCTCTTTTTTCCCGTTTCTTGATATCATCTTCCCCAACCTAGAGTGCTGCAGCCTTGCCTTTGTGTCCTTGCTGAACGTGTAAGTTCTTCCTCCCTTGTTTTTCTTCACGTTTATGTGTTGTTGTACCTTGCTTCGCTTCCGTTTCGGTTTCTTCCTTCGTTCTTCTCTTTTCTTCTTCTCCAAGGATCAAGTATGACTCTTGATTCTTGTGGAACGTTCCGTTATTGATCCTTTGTTGTACTCAGGCTCTTTGGAGTTGAGTCTTGATGTGTTGGAACCAAAGGTTCGAGCTTTGGTTGCCCTTGCTGTGAGTTCTGTTGAAGAGAAAGCCGACAATGCTTTTTGTCACGCCATCGCCCTTGCGCCTGCACCTACCCGCGCCTGTGGCCATCCGCCCCTACGTCTCGTCCAACCGCTTCTGCGGTTTTCTCTGCTGTAACTCTCGTCTTTGGTGAGTTCCTTCCTTCCTTCCCTTGTTACTTTCTTGGTTCCTTGTGGTTGTTCCTTGTTTCCTGAGCTGCTGTAAGACTACGGTTGAGCCCTTAGCTCGTGGAGATCTCTTAGAGATCGTCGAGACTAGAAGTTATAGACCTCTAGCAACCGTTTCGTTCCTGATCCGTGATACTTGTTCGTACAGACTTTCCTTGCTCCTTTCGTGAGGAAAACAAAGTTTTCTTGAGTGTTCTGAGTTGTTGCTGAGCCTTTGTGTTACCTCTGAGTGAAGTAAGTTCCTTGGACTTACTTAGCTTCATTCCCCGCATTGGTTTTAGTGTTTTGGCTTGTTTGTGTTGTTTATCATGTTATAACGAATAACCGGAATAGGAGACTAGAATGTGCTCTTGCAACCCATGCCCGTAGGTAACGGATAATACTGATCTATTCCTATTGGTAGACGGAAGCGGAGGCGAGTTTCGGGAGATTCTCGTGTGACAAAAGAAGTTGAATTAGTAATGAATAACCTTTAAAAAATATAATAACCGGTTATGTGCAAGCATGTTATATGTTTACATTACCTTATGTGTGTTTGTGCCTTTATGTTTCTTTTGTTGTTTCCCTTTTGTTTTTAACTCGGTATCCGGAAAAGTATCCGGAAAAGTCTCAACCATTGCTCCAAATATGAAATTTAAAGAGACAGTAGATGATAATAATAGGTCGAAAGTTAGGTTTCGAGAAAAGCGGAATTACCGAGTAGGAAGAAGGTTGAATCAAGCCCAAAATCCATCATTAATCTCCGTTCTTCATAAACAAATCAGGGAATTGTGTTAATCTCTATTTCCAGGTGCAATCATTCAGAAGTTAGGGTTACGTTCGGGAGCCCAAATAAATGAGACTGAAAATAACGATTACAAAATTAGGGCTTGGTATTCTGAACAAGAGATCGAAGATTATAAGAAGACCTTACACGGAGGAGGGCAGTGATGGATCAACGACAGGACGGAGAAGATCCTCTCCGTCGTACTCTTAAAGATCTCATCGGACCTTGTTCTGCGCCGTAGCCGGATAAATTGCTTTAAGATCGACCGGCCTAGGGTTTAAGCAAAGAGCATGATGAAATGGGCAATCGAATAAGAAGAGGTGGGTAACGGTGAAAGATTATAGCGGATGAAGAAGCGGCATTACCTCAATTGAAACATATAGGTATAGGGGTATCATACGATTACTTAGATGAATGAAGATGAAGAGAATTATTTAGACAAGAGAATTGTTTAGATAAAGGATTAAGAGGATGAAATTATTTACGAGGATGAGTATGGATAAAAGTGAAATGAGTGTTTGATAAAATTAATCTGATTGTGAGTAAAATTACGAAAAAGTACGTGTTATATTTGTTTATAGATCAAAAGATGAAAAAGAGGGGTAAAAGTGAGATTTTACCTTCAATAATCTTCATAATCCTTATAATCAAAGTTTTAAGGATTACAAAATTCTCATAATCTAATTTCCTTAATCTCCATAATCTAAACGCTTTAATCCCCTTGATTCCCTTACCAAATGAGATTACGAGAATTATTTCTCCCTTTTAATTCCCATAATCTTAATCTCTTTAATTTATGGTCTTACCAAATAGGGCCATAGTATAGATATATATATATATATATATATATATATATATATATATATATATATATATATATATATATATATATATATATATATATAGATATAGATATAGATATAGATATAGATATAGATATAGATATAGATACAGATTGGATTAAAAAGATGTAAACTATTTTTTAATTTAACTAGGTAGAGAATTGATTTATTTAAAGATATAAGATTAAAAATATAAGTATTTTTAATTTAATGATATAATATTAAAATAGGTAAAGTATTTTAATTAAAGATATATAATTAAAAGATATAAAGTTCACCCTCAATATAAATATATCACTATTTTTATAGATAATTTATGCTAAAAATAGTAATAAAACTCTCGATATAATTCTTGATATCCAAGTATTAGATTCGATCGAACAATAGATGCCCAAACCGACGACAAATGGTCCAAACTACGCGGGTACCGTACTGTTTGCGCCGGGGGCGTCTCCGTCCCCTCGACCCCTGACTCGCTAACCGAGCAACAGGACCCGTTCCGGACTCAAGGCGACTTCGCCCCCTCAACCCCCTGATTGAACTAGTGAAATATGACATTCAAGGCATTTATTTAACATGAGTGTGATTAATAAGTTTTAAATTAAAGGGGGTTGTATTTTTTCGATTTTCTTACATATTTTTGATAATTTGTTGTATGTAGATGTTGCCTTATTGCACAATCATATATTATTGTAATAACCGAAAATTTTAAATCCCGTTAAACCTGAATTTAACCGAATTCCAATACGTCAATCTTAAATAAATGAATAAATAAATAATTAAAAATGAGTTTTAAGTTCTATCATTTTATGTGACCTTAAGTCACATAAAATGATGAAACTTTGTAAACGGAAATAATTTACACACCTTAAAATAAAATAATAATAATTTATATAATACGGAATATAATTTTGTATTATATAAATTCCCGCATATAACCAGAAATCCGGGACGAGTAACGAGTTTCGTATCCTTGTTTTAACGAGAGAGCAGGCCGGTTGTGGCCCACTATTAGGCCCATTTACCAAGCCCACCAGCCCATTCCCTTAAGCTAATCCTAACCCTAACCTAATTATACGTTAACCTAATCTAATCCTATTCTATCGTCATCTACTGCCGCTTCTCCCTTCCCCTTCTGAAGAACGCTAATCGCAGCAACTCGCTTCAGCCTTCCCTTACAGACGACGCAGCTACGCCGTATTCGTCCGCCTTCCTCGTTCGCCGGCAACAGCAACCGCTAGGTGAGTCACCCCCTCCGTCTATCTCTCCCCTTCCGATCTAATTCGCGAACCGCAACAACTTTGACTTGTCTTCACACAGTAGTACGTCGACCACCAAGGCACCGCCAACCGGCCATAGGAGACTCCGCGTTCGGTCTACAACCTCCGGCAGTCGACGCTGTGACTCCGTCTTGCCCTCCAGCCGGATTGTTGCCGCCTCGAGCCAGGCGGAACCGTCACCGCGTCGGGCCTTCCCGGACAGTAGTAAAGGTAAGGTTTTTCTTCTTACTCCTCGAGTCACCTTCTGCACCACCCCTACCGTTTAACCTTGGAACCCACATCGAACCAGGCTGTAGAAGGGCGAGTCGTCCACGGGGCTGCAGACTCGTACACACCATACCGTCCTTGGTTAATCGCTCTCCCTTACGGAAAGGAAGGACCTCGCGTTTGCCGGCGACATCGTGTCTCGGTCTGCTCCGCCGCTACCATCATCGCGAGGGTCCTAGTAGCAACCGCCTCCTTCCTTGCTGCAGACAGGTAACCCATCAGCCTGTTTTCGTTATCGTGAAGATGGAAGTAGAACCTCTGTTGTGTTAAGCAGCAGGGCACGTGAGTTAGGGTGATGGAGAGTAAAAATTGGGTCTTTGCAATATTCCAGTGTAGTGAGTATATATATACATATATAAGTATACGCGTAAGAGATTAGTGACAATATATATGCTTATACAATTGAGCAGTAGAAAGTTAGACATGGTTAATAAATGTATATAAATACGTGTAATTATAACACATATTTATCTATATATATATGTGTAATTATATATAAAATATCCTTATATGTAACACTTTATTATATATATATATATATATATATATATATATATATATATATATATATATATATATATATATATATATATATGGGAAGATAAATAAATGTATATAAATATGGGAATAAGAAAACGGTATATACATGAGTATTTACATAGAGAGGTAACATTTTTATACTTTGATACATATATGCGTAATGGTGGAGTAACAACCGGAAAGGAAGTAATGTTGTTTTATGTGACGAGTGTTTGAAATTAATCTTTTAACCTCTAGAAACTATCCGAGAGACACTAATTATAGAAAGCAAGCTAAAAGGAATTAGTAGGATTTAAGAATAAATCTTGAGAAATTTCGGCACTAAGGGTAAAATGGTCTTTTACCGTAAGAGAGCTTTTTCCGTAATTCCTGCATATGAGGTTGGACATCTTTATATTCTGATCCACATGCCTTATTTGACAGGCGTTTGAGTTACCGCGAGTACGGACCGAATTGAGACTTGTTAGAGTGTGATTTGACTCAGGTAAGTCCTTGCGACTTACTTAGCCATTCTCTGGATATTAGTTGAGCGATAGTGGTTGTGTGTGTGAAATGTGTGTGATAATAATAGTAATAACTTGCTTGGACGACCGTTGTTATTATTATGTTTAAGGCCCAAGTGTATGTATAACGGGCCGTGACATCACTGCCCAGCTCTGACAGGAGACTGGGAGGTTCTCTATACCCAGACCAGGCAGGTACAAGGTGAGATGCATCGGATCCATTCCTGATGGTTACACGGGGGCGGAGGCGAGGTTTGGGAATTCCTCGTGTCACAAACTAAGTATCATTAGCGTGAATGAGTAACTAAACTTAAGATAATAAATGGACTTGTTTGAAAACATGATGGTTGTTTATTCTTTTATGTGTGTGTGTGCTATTATTGTTCTTCTAATGTTTAGATAACTAGCTAATGGTTTTTGTTGTGGTGTTTTTAAATTTACCGTAGGTTAGACCAGCAGCTGAGTGATCCGGAAGTAGTGGTCAGCCGGGTCTCCGTACTCCTTAGAGTGGGGGTTGGGGTTGCTGATTGTCGTTCTTTTTTTTGTTAAGACAGTTGTTCATTTTTCCCTTGTTTAAGTACTTTAGGCTATTAGACCGTGTTGCATTCATTACCTTAAAAATACTATTTCATGAATTTCGGTTTTTCCTTATTTGTGTCTTGTTGCAAGATCCTAGTAATATTGTTGTCAAACTGAGGTCGGGACCCATTGTGAGGTCCTAAGCAGTAACGTTCCGATTTCTGAGAATTCGGGGTGTTACAACATGGTATCAGAGCTCTAGGTTGGCAACAATGACACTTGAAATCTTTTGAAAGACCGAATAAGTTGTAAGCAGAACCCGAAAGGGGTCTGAGTTTTAAAAGGGAACTTTTGGTTTTCAAATGCATACATAGTCTAGTTGGGAATAGAAAAGTACGGCTGACTACCACTACTACCGCATATCTCAGTATGCTTAGTTTGAACTTTAGGTTTTACTGTAGTTGGAATTTTAGCTAGTTATACTTATAGTTGTTATCCCTCGCACAGATGACATGTACTAGAGCGACGCTAGCTACTGGTCGAGGTAGAGGTCGTCCACCTCTCCCTCCAGCTGGACCAGGTAGGGGGTTAGGACCCCTATAGTTAGATGACGCGGCCGTGGAGGTAGACCTTCACTAGCACGAGGTCGAGGTCGAGCTCCTCAAGAAGACCCACCAGCAGTGATCATGCCAGATGCTAGAGTGGAGGAAGTGGCTGAGAGTGTAGGTCCCGAGGTCAGGAATGAGACCGTTGCTAGGTTTGGAGCGCAGAGAGCACGTTCGACAGAGTCAGGACGTGTTTCCATTGGAGCAACTGAGTACAGAGAGTACCGAGCATACGTCGAGCGTATGGAGGAGGCTGCTAGAACAGAGAGACTTACCCAGGTACCACCAGTACCTGCTAGATCTGTTCAGGTGACACAGGGAGTGCCTCAGGTGCCGGCTGTACCTGAGAGGAGAGTTGTAGCTGATAGAGCTCCTACTGGGTCTAGAGCACCGAGGCCGGATGAGTTGTTTAAAGCTTTCAACTCTCAGAAAGTTCCCTCATTTAGTGGAGAGATAGGACTGGAGGTGGAGCACTGGATTGGACAGGTAGAGAATACATTAGAGGCGATACGTTGCCCAGAGGATCGACAGGTAGATTTGGTGCAGACATGTTTCACTGAGGATGCTCATTCCTAGTGGCGGACCATACGCAGTCGAGTCACCAGTTGGGAGCAGATGAGGAGCAATGTTAGAGACAGATACTGCCCTGTCTCGTTGAGGAGAGAGAGGTTTCAGGACTTCATTGAGGCAGGATTTGAGGACATTCCGATTGCTGCTGCCATCAAGAAGTTCCAAAAGGAATTGACACTACTTGGACCAGCTGCACCTCCTGAAGACCAACATGTGTATCTCTTTTCACGGAGATTGAGGGAGAGCACTCGTTCCTATCTAGTAGGATTTCGCTGTAAGACCCTGTCAGACTATCAGGATAGGGCGTCTGCATATGAGAGAGACAGACCAGTCCAGAGGAGAGCTGCTCAGTCAGACAGGCCGATAAGCGGCAGAGGACAGGATTTGCTAGTGGTAGTACAGGAGGAGCTGTTTTTGGACGGGGACAGACTCAGGGGCGACATAGCCATACCGCTACTGGTCAGACTTCAGCTGGTGGCTTATAGTGCCACAACTGCAGTGGCTATGGACACCTCCGATTGAACTGCACGAAGCCTGCAGTGACCTGCTTCTAGTGCGGAAGGGTTGGACATAGGGCTGCATTCTGCCGCCAGGGCAAGGCTCCATCTCAACAGGGTTCTTTCCCTGCAGGTCTATCAGGGAGTGTACAGAGGTAGCCACAGTACCGAGCTCCGAGTCAGCAGCAGCAGTACCGAGCCCCAAGTCAGCAACAGTCTTACAGGGCTCCAAGACACACATCTTCACAAAGCTCTATGCAGGGATCAGGTCAGGGCAGAGGACGTGGCAGTGTAGCTGATACTAGAGGAACTCAGACACGAGTGTTTGAGTTGAGGGACGTTGATCAGCCAGATGCACCGACTGCAACAGGTACGATCCAGATCCATGACTTACCCGTACGAGTTTTATTTGATACGGGTGCTACACACTCCTTCATATCTGATGCATGCGTAGATAGGTTGTCCTTAGCTATTGTAGAGGGGATACCTTTTATGATAGGCTTACCTGATGAGAGTAAGGTAAGAGGGACTAGAGAGATTTATGGATGTCCTGTTCGCATGGGAGATCGAGACTGGCTAGTAAATTTTCTAGTCATGCCCTTAGCTCATGAGGATGTGATTTTAGGGATAGATTGGATGAGGAGACACGAAGCAGTCTTAGACATTGGTAGGAGGACAGTGACCGTTGCCACTGAGGAGGGTCACAGAGTGATATTCTGAGGTTGGGACCTCGGAATGTCAGGCAGAGTTTTCAGTGTAGTGAGAGTAGGGAGACTGATAGCACATGGTTACGAGGCCTTCTGGTATTATGCCATGAAGGAAAGCAAGAGCCTGACCATAGAGGAGATACCTGTTGCATGCGAGTTTGCAGAGGTATTCAGTGATGACCTGCCAGGACTACCCCCACAGAGGAGCGTTGATTTTAGCATTGACTTAGAGCCGGGCACGAGACCGATCTCGAGGGCTCCATACCGTATGACACCGATAGAGCTGCTTAAGCTGAAGAAGCAGTTAGAGGAGCTAGCAGAGAAGGGTTTCATACGCCCTAGTGTGTCTCCTTGGGGTGCGCCAGTACTATTTGTGAAGAAGAAGGACGGATCGATGAGGCTGTGCATAGACTACAAAGAGTTGAACAAAGTAACCATCAAGAACAAGTATCCACTGTCGTGCATAGATGATCTGTTGGACCAGTTGCATGGAGTGTCAGTGTTCTCGAGGATAGACTTAAGGTCAGGTTACCACCAGTTGAGGGTGAGAGATCAGGACATACCTAAGACGGCATTCCGGACTAGGTATGGTCATTATGAGTTCGTAGTGATGCCATTTGGGCTCACTAATGCACCAGCGGTGTTCATGGAGTTGATGAATGGGATATTCATTGACTTCTTAGACCAATTTGTAGCGGTCTTCATTGACGACATCCTAGTTTACTCTAGGAGTCGAGAGGAGCATGCCGGACACTTGAGGACAGTATTACAAATTCTACAGGATAGCCAGCTGTATGCTAAGCTATCCAAGTGTGAGTTTTGGATGTCAGAGGTGGCTTTCTTAGGTCACGTGGTGACTGCTGAGGGTATTAAAGTCGATCAGGCGAAGATCGAGTCAGTATCTTCTTGGCAACCTCCTAAGAATGTTAAGGAGGTTCGCAGCTTTCTAGGTTTGACAGGTTATTACCGCCGGTTTGTGGAAGGGTTCTCCTTGATTGCCCGACCACTTACTTGTCTTCTGAGGAAGACTACTAGGTTTGTCTGGTTTGAGCCGTGTCAACAGAGTTTTGAGGAGCTGAAGAGGAGATTGACGTCTGCTCCGATTTTGGCACAGCCTGAGGGTACAGATGATTTTGTTGTATACAGTGACGCATCCAAGCTAGGCTTGGGGTGTGTTTTGATGCAGAGGGGTAAGGTCATAGCCTATGCGTCTCGGCAGTTGAAGACGTATGAGGAGAACTATCCCACACATGATCTAGAGTTGGCTGCAGTAGTCCATGCTCTGAAGATCTGGCGTCACTATCTCTATGGGGCGACATGTCAGATTTTCACAGACCATAAGAGTCTGAAGTATATATTCACTCAGCAGGAGTTGAATAACCGCCAAAGGCGGTGGTTAGAGTTGATCAAGGACTTCGACCTTGAGATTCTTTACCACCCCGGAAAGGCGAATGTAGTAGCTGACGCTTTGAGCCGGAAGACGCCTAGGGAGAGGGCGATAGCCCGGTTGACAGTACAACCACAGTTGCAGAGAGACTTGGCTTGGTTGGAGATGGAGATTCAATTTCCCGATACCGATAGTCAGTTGGCTACTTTGGAGTTACTTCCTGATCTGTTGGATGAGATCCGATAGAAGCAGGAGACTTGCCCGACTTTGACCAGGATCCGAGACAGGATGTCTCGAGACGAGGCCCCACAGTTCACTATTGGTGAAGATGGAGTGATGAGACGTCAGGACCGCGTTTGTGTGCCGTCAGACAGTGAGTTGAGACAGAGGATATTACGTGAGACTCATGCTACCCCATACTCAGTACATCCTGGAGCGAGTAAGATGTACAAGGATGTGAGACGGTCCTTCTGGTGGGATGGTTTGAAGCCCGATGTGACTCGGTATGTTCTCATGTATACACTTTAGGGGTGTTCTCATCTAATCTTCTCTCTCTCTCTCTCTCTCTATATATATATATATATATAGGGTGTTATTCAAGTAAGGCCCATTATTCCGGTACACGGCCGTACGGCCGACACGTGTCCCGGAATTTTTTTTTTTTTTTTGAACGAGTTTTTTTTTAAACGAGTAAAAGTAATAGTTCAAAACTTATTATGAAATAGTTCATAACTTATAAAAGGATAGTTCATGAATTATAATAGAATAGTTCATAGTGCAAAATTTATAAAGAAATGAAAGTAATAGTTCAAAACATATTAAGGAATAGTTCATAACTTCTAAAAGGATAGTTCATGAATTATAATAGAATAGTTCATAGTGCAAAATCTATAAAGGAGTGAAAGTAATAGTTCAAAACTTATTATGGGATAGTTCATGAATTTTAATAGAATAGTTCATGAATTATAATAGAATAGTTCAAAGTGCAAAATTTATAAAGGATAGTGCATAACTTATAAAATGATAGTTCATGAATTACAATTGAATAGTTCATAACATATAAACGATTAATTTATGAATAATTTGATAAAATATATTAAAAAGTAATAGTTCATGGATTATATGGGAATAGTTCAAAGTTTATAGGAGAATAGTGCATAAATTATAACATGGTAGTTCAAACAAAATTTCATTCGATTATGGAAAAAAAAAATCATTTCAGAAAAGAAAAAAGAAAAAAAAAATTTCGGGACAAATGTCAGCCGTACGGGCGGCCATACGACCGTACCGCATTAATTGAACCGTACCTAAACAAAAGCCTATATATATATATTGTAAATGATGGAGAAAATTTTTTATTTTGGGGCAACAAAGATTGTCTTGTTGTTTATTAAATTTCTTTTGAAATTTTCTGATTACATATAAAAGGATGATTAAGTAAAATTTGATCAATGAAGGAGATAATTATATTGAACAAAGACAAATCTAAGTATAAAATATTCATATAAGAGGGGTTAATTACATATAAGAGGGGTGATTAAATTAAGTTTAATTAAATAAATCTTTAAAAGGAAAAGTTGGATGAGTTTGGCCGGAAAAGCAAGTTGTAATAGAGAAGATGACATTTTATGACGGCATCAATTTCCGTTGTTTTCCATCAGAAATAGCCCCACTTTGCGACAGCACAAATTACCGTCATTGTGTCATCACAAATAACGCAACCTTTTGCGACGGAACCAACTACCGGCTTTGTTCCATCACAAATAACCCGATCTTTTGTGACGACATCAATTGCCGTCGTTGAGCGGTCACAAATAACCCATCCTTTTGTGACGGCACCAGTTGTCGTCGATGTGCTGTTACAAATAACCTGACTGTTTGCGACAACGTTAATTGCCGTCCTAAAAAAATGGGCAATAGTTACGACACTAGTTTCCGTCGCAATGCCGTCACAAAAATCACCCCATTAACGATGGAAAACACTTGCCATGGCAAAGTGCGATCGCAAAATTAATTTTTTTTGTAGTGTTTGTTGGATCAGCCGCATAGAGCTTCAATGTTTTCGAGGATCGATCTGAGATCTGAATATTACCAGCTGAGGGTGAGAGAGCAGGACGTAGCTAAGACAACATTTCGGACCAGATATGGACACTACGAGTTTGTAGTGATGCCATTCAGGCTTAAGAACGCTCCCGCATTCTTTATGGAGTTGATGAACAACATCTTCATCGACTTCTTAGACCAATTTGTAGTTGTCTTCATCGACGACATTCTGGTTTACTCTCGCAGTAGAGAGGAGCATGCTGGACACTTGATGATTGTTCTTCGGGTCTTACAAGATAGAGAGCTGTACGCCAAGCTCTCTAAGTGCGAGTTTTGGATGCCCGAGGTAGCATTCCTTGGCCACATTATTTTAGGTGAAGGGATCAAGGTAGATCCGGCGAAGATCGAGTCAGTAGCATCTTGGCTGCCACCTAAGAACGTCAAGGAGGTCCACAACTTCTTAGGATTGGCGGGCTACTACCGGTGTTTTGTTGAGGGCTTTTCTGTTATCACCCGACCACTCACTTCCTTGCTGAGGAAGTCTACGAGTTTCATATGGTCCGAGTCGTGCCTACTGACTGAAGGTATATCTATGGTCGTTTATACCCAATCAAAAGTAAATCCCGACTTTGCACTAAAAACAAGTATAGCAGTTAAGTAAGGGTCGAACCCAAGAGAGTTAAGGTGTTTTAGATGCAATTATAGATTATAGTAACAAGTAACAAAGGGGGGGGGGGTTGGTTGAATTGATGCACACAAAAACTTATGAAGACGAAGTAAGACAATGATGGGTGAATCTACACTAGGTTGATCCTTAGCATGCAATTGCTACTTTGGTGAGTTCCTTTTACAAGTTTTCAAGTAATCTCCCGTCTCAATCATATATATGTGTTAAGCCAACCGGCATTAACACAACTTAACAGGTTAGTGTTCCGTAAACCTACAAGAACAAGTAACAAGTTAGCTTTCAAATAAAGACTAAGGGATACAAAGAATGGATTAAAACCATTAACCCTATCTTTATATTTGTGTTCCTTTTCTTTAAGTAATTACAACCCGTTATTACTTAAAGTTACCACTAGATTAAAGACCCGAACCCGAAACCTATTAATACTAGTTATTTGCATGCACTTTAGAACCTAAAGTGATCAATCTCAAGTAATAGTAAACATGCACTTAGACAATAGAGATCAAGGAAACACAAAGCATTACTGAATGAAAACTTATATTAAAAAGAACTAACAACCAAAGTAATAACTCAGCTTCAGACCAACCCAATGTAGCAAGAGAGTTAGCAACTCATTACAATGGAAAACTCAATTCTAAAATGGATTTTATGTGGAAAAGCATGGATGATTCTAACAATCAGCCAAAGACTATTTATACTACAAAAGACACTAACTAGGAGTTAATGGCCGGCCCAAAACAGCCACCTTTAATGCCATAAAGGTGGTGTAAACAGCCGGAGTAAAGCTTCTGGCGTTGAACCGCAGGGGCGGCTGGGCTATTCCGCAGGGGGGATCTTCAATGCTCTTCAAACGTTTGACCCTTCAACTTCCAGCCGTTACTGATGCCTAGGCGCTGGGGCGCCATAGTGCCGACGCAGGGGCGGTGACACCAACTCTTCGTCTTCCAGCTCCCAGGTTGAGGCGTGAGCTAAGACGCAAGGGAAGGCGCAGGGGCGCTAGTCTTCGCTTCTTCAGGGCAGGTCACCGCAGGGGCGCTAAGGAGTGGCGCAGGGGCGGTGACACACTTCTTGGCTGGCGCTGGCGAAGGCGCAGGGAGCGCTCCGGTGTGAGGCGTCACCCGCAGGGACGGGGACAAGGGACCGTTGTGGCGGTGATGCAACAGAAGCTTTGCATCATGAACGATCTTCACTCCTTAGTGCTTATAACTCCTTCCTTAGCTTCTTTTAGTCTTCTTCTTCTGGACCAAGGAGTTAGTAGCATAAACCGACACAAATGCAATAAAAAGACTCTAAAAACTATTCCTAAGTGATAGTGATTCCATCGCCTATCACCTATAGAGCTTCGAGGAGCTGAAGAAGAGGTTGACCTTTGCCTCTATTCTAGCTGAGCCATAGGGCATTGAGGATTTCGTAGTTTACAGCGACGCATCCAACCTGGGCTTGAGTTGTGTTTTGATGCAGAAGGGTAAGGTAATTGCTTATGCGTCTAGACAACTAAAGACGTACGAGGAGAATTACCCTACCCATGAACTGGAGTTGGCTGCTGTGGTTCACACTTTGAAGATTTGGAGACATTATCTGTATGGAGCTACGTGTCAGATATTCACAGGCCATAAGAGTGTGAAGTATATATTCACTCAGCGGGAGTTGAACAACCGCCAGCGCAGATGGTTGGAGTTGATCAAGGATTTTAATCTTGAGATCTTATACCACCTGGGGAAAGCTAACGTGGTAGCCGATGCCCTCAATAGGAAGACTTCCCGAGAGATGGCGATTGCTAGGCTGACAACTCAACCATAGTTATAACGAGACCTTGCATGTCTAGAGATGGATATCCACTTTCTCGATTCCAACAACCAGTTGACCACCTTGGAGATAGTACCTAATCTGTTGGCCGAAATCCGACAAAAGTAGGAAAGTTGCCCAGCTTTGACACAGATCCGAGACCGGATGTCTCGAGGAGAGGCACCCTAGTTTGCAGTTGGTGCTGATGGAGTTCTGAGACGCCATGAGCGTGTTTGTGTGCCTTTAGATCGAGAGTTGAGACATAGGATCCTTCAAGAGGCTCACTCTTCACCTTACTTAGTACACCCTGGTACGAGTAAGATGTATCAGGATATCAGACACTCTTTCTGGTTGGGAGCTCTGAAGCTAGACGTCAAGAGATATGTAGCTTAATGTGCGACCTGTCAACAGGTCAAGATCGAGCATCATAGACTAGGAGGCGAGCTACACCCACTTCCCGTTCCTCAGTGGAAGTGGGAGGATATCTTTATGAATTTTGTTATTGGTTTGAGACCGAGTCGAGGTTTTGATGCTATATGGGTCATCGTATATCGATTGACGAAGACCACACGTTTTATTCCGATCAAGAAAACGTGGCCGGTGAGTCGGTTAGCAGAGAAGTTCACCAGCCAGATAGTGAGACTTCATGGAGTACCTAGGACTATAGTCTCTAATTGAGACGTACGGTTCACCTCGAGGTTCTGGCAGCAGGTTCATATCGCCCTAGGTATGAGTTTATAGTTCACGACTGCTTATCATCCTCAGACCGATGGTCAGTCCGAGCGGAACATCCAGACCCCGGAGGATATGTTGAGAGCCTGCGTGTTAGACTAGGGACAGGTGTGGCCAAATCACCTTTCCTTAGTGGAGTTTTCATACAACAACAGTTGGCACGAATCGATCAAGATGGCTCCTTATGAGGCTTTATACGGATAGAGATGTCGTACACCGTTGTGTTGGGATGAACCGAGTAGTGCTAGCGGAGTAGCACCGGAGCAGATTCAGGATGACATGACTCGAGTAGCAGTGATCCGAGGGCGGATGTTAGCAGCACAGAGTTGACAAAAGTCTTATGCAGATTTGAGCCCCAGCTATGTTGGACCGTTCGAGATTTTGGAGAGAGTGGTAGACGTAGCATACAAACTTGTTTTGCCACTGAGACTCAAGGGTGTTCACCCAGTCTTCCATGTGTCTTAGTTACGGGAGTACATACCGGACCCGAGGCACATCGTCAGTCACGAGGATCTAGTGATCGAGCCAGACCACACATTTGTTGAGCACCCGGTGGCTGTATTGGAGCGTAGTATGAGACACTTACGTTCAAAGGACATACCGATGATGAAGATTCAGTGGTCGATGCGAGGAGCAGATGAGGCAACTTGGGAGACAGTGGATAGTATCTAGAGGAACTATCCGGAGTTTTACGCTGGGTTGGATGCACCTTTAGCATAGTCAGTTGTTTCAGTTTTTCCTTTATTGCGTTGCGTACGCTTTTGTGTGACGTTTTGAGTTACGTTCCCCGAGTGGGAATATGTGTTAAATTCTGTTTCTGTGTGTTGTTGTGATCGTTAAGTTTTTGCAAGTTTTGGGACGAAACTTCTTTTTAGGGGGATCTAATGTAAGACCCCAGTTTTGCCTTCACCGCCCCCGCGGTGAAAAAGGCCGCCCCTGCAGCCGAGGTAATCCGCCCTTGCGGATGACGACAGATCATGCGCGATATTTTTTCCGTTCTTTTTATCTTCCTTCCATAGATAAAATATCGAATATTCTATCCTATGGGCCGGTTTTCTGATCTTCTTTCTAAACACTAGACGTCTTTCCGTCTATCTTTCCAATCTCTATATATTCCTTTCTTTCCTCCTTTTTCCCGTTTCTTGCTATCATATTCCTCAACCTAGACTGCTGCAGCATTGCCCTTGTGTCCTTGCTGAACGTGTAAGTTCTTCCTCCCTTCTTCTTCTTCACATTTATGTGCTGTTGTACTTTGCTTCGCTTTTGTTTCGGTTTCTTCCTTCGTTCTTCTCTTTTCTTCTTCTCCAAGGATCAAGCATGAGCCTTGGTTCTTGTGGAGCATTCTGTTGTTGATCCTTTGTTGTTCTCTGGCTCTCTGGAGTTGAGTTTCGACGTGTTGGAACCAAAGGTTTGAGCTTTGGTTGCCCCTTGTTGTGAGTTCTGTCGGAGAGAAAGCTGACAACGCTTTTTGTCACGCCGCCGCCCCTACGCCTGCACCTACCCCCGCCTGCGGCCATCTGCCCCTGCGCCTCCTCCAGCAGCTCCTGCGGTTTTATCTGCTGTAACTCCCGTCTTTGGTGAGTTGCTTCCTTCCTTCCTTTGTTCCCTTGTTCCTTTCTTGGTTCCTTGTGGTTGTTCCTTGTTCCATGAGCTGCTGTAAGACTAGGGTTGAGCCCTTAACTTGTGGAGTTCTCTTAGAGATCGTCGAGACTAGAAGTTATAGATTTCTAGCAACCGTTTCGTTCCTGATCCGTGATACTTTTTCGTACAGGCTTTCCTTACTCCTTTCCTGAGGGAAACTGAGTTTTCTTGAGTGTTCTTTGAGTTGTTACTGAGCTTTGTGTTACCTTCGAGTGAGGTAAGTCCCTTGGACTTACTTAACTTCTTTCCGCGTATTGGTTTAAGTGTTTTGGCTTGTTTGTGTTGTTTATTATGTTATAACGGATAACCGGAATAGGATTCACCCTTTATAACCTTAACTGGCCCAAGTGTATGATAACCGGGCGGTGACCACTTGTCTAGTTCTTCAGGAGATTAGAATGTGCTCTTACAACCCAGGCCCGTAGGTAAAAGATAATACTGATCTATTTCTATTGGTAGACGGAAGCGGAGGCGAGTTTCGGGAGATTCTCGTGTGACAAAAGAAGTTGAATTAATAATGAATAACCTTTAAGAAAGATAATAATCGGTTGTGTGCAAGCATGTTATATGTTTACATTACCTTATATGTGTTTGTGCCTTTACGCTCTTGCTTATACCTAGAATGTTAGCTAACGGTTTGTACCGTCATTATAGATGTTCCCAGGTTCAGGATGCTGTTGAGTGATCCGGATGGTGTGGTCAGCCGGGGTTCCCATACATTATAGGACGGGATCGGGTTTATGTTTCTTTTATTGTATCCTTTTGTTTTGAACTCGGCTGCGAGTCTTTTCCGCTTTGTTTTTTTTAAACCTTTGGTTTTATATTGAGTTTTGGTTTTCATTCGTCTGTGCCTTGTTGTAATATGCGTTTGCTGTTGCTATTCTGAGGGTCAGGACCCATTGTGCGGTCCTAGCCCAAAGCGCTTCGAGTTCCCATAACTTGGGGTGTTACATTCCGGGAGATTAGAAGTCGGTCTAGTTGGTAAGTGCCTTGTTGGGCAAAAAAACATCAGGTTGAGATCCAAAATCAAGGATGTAAGTGTAACACCCCAAATCCGCGGGACTCGGAGTGTCACATTGGGCTAGGATCTCACAATGGATCCTGACCCTAGCCTGACAACAAGTTCACTGGACCTTACAACATGACACTGACAGATAGAAAAACAAATACTTAAAACTGTATAAACTGTACATCCAAAAGGTAAGACAACATAGGCGAGTATAAAACCAACACCCTCACACAAGAGGTAACAAAAGATCATCCTCACGCAGGAGGGAAAGGTAACAAACCCAAAAGCCCACAACAACCCATGTACGAGACGTCCTCGGCCTGCCACTTTGCTAGATCACCCAGCAGTATGCCTATCCAGTGGGGCATCTACAACATGGTAATAAACCATTAGCTATCCATACACATATATAGAGTAATGCATAAGCACAATCACAATCAAGGAAAGATAAACACATCAACATGCTATGACACATTGATCCATTTATTATCTTTATATAATAACCATTCACTCAAAAACCGTATATATATAGATAAATGAAAGTATGTGATACGAGGACCGATACATCCCCGCCTCCGAGTGCAATGTCCAGCTGTACGAGTATCGGTCACACAATTTGTGTACCCTATGGGAGTGGATTGCGCCCTTCCTGTAAACCAGTCTGGCCCGACATCAGAGAACCTCCCAGACTCCACGTCGGGATGAAAGGGAAAGGTTATCACAACCACGCAGTGGGGCAGTCAATAGAACATAGGTCGATAAAAACGATAACTCATGCTATCAAAGCAAACATATAAAGCACACACCACTCATGCAAACACCCAATATAGGGATGGTCGCTAAGTAAGTCCTACAGACTTACCTCAACCTCGTATAAAGCTCAATCACAACTCGATCAACTCAACAATGGAGGAACAACACAACCTATAGACAAGGCATAAAGAGATGTCACATCTCTTATCTACCAAAGGGTCACACCTAGACCCAAAGGGATCCATTGGGATCATATACATCCTATAACCTCGAATAACATGCTAAACCTTAAAGCCACATCAGGGCATATATCCAACTCATGATATCATCATCAAACTAAAAATCCCATAATTACCAAAATAATGTAACGAGCATAATGGAATTTCCAATTATCCATTTTAACAAACTTAAGGTTAATTTATACCAACCCGAAATACGGAAAATGAATAAATTTATAACTTATTCGTTACTAACCCGATATACGATACGGAAGAAGATACGGACTCCTGGCAATGCAGGGAGTAAGAGCACGGTAAGAAACTCCGCATCCGATGACTTGCGGTGGTCGTCGGTGTTCCGATAGCGGTAAAAGGAAGCTTTACTAAAAAGCTAACAAACGCGAATACTTTGTACCGCGATGTAGAGGAAAAGATAACGGACTCGTTGGTACAAACGGATTTGAAAATGGATAGAAAGTGAAAGGTGGTTGAGAGATCGTATGTAAGTCGGCGTTCTCTCGCTCGCATCCTCTGAAGTTCGAACAAGAAAGTGAAAGGTGGGAGATGAAGTATGCAGCCGCCTCCTCTGATATATATATATATATATATATATATATATATATATATATATATATATATATATATATATATATATATATATATATATATATATATATATATATATATATATAATATTATGCAATTGCTGTACACCTCCTCAATCCTTTACAATATCAATTGTGAAGTGAGATTGAAATAAAGTACTGCAGCCGACTCTCTCTCTCTCTCTCTATATATATATATATAATAATGTTAACCCAAATTTTATCAAATTGGAATAAAAAATTCGGAATATTATCGGGATAATTAATCCATAATTATTTCGTAAAAGGGGCATTCCTAAGCCGCATTTCTTAACCGCTAAGAATCGGAATAACAACTCGTTTGTCCGTTTCGTCTTTTTATATTATTTCACATCTAGGACATATCCGATGTCCCAATCATTTTTCTCAATTGCAACTTTAATTATTGGAGCTCTCAAATACTCCAAATAACACCGGTTATTACATCATATCCCCCTAAAAACAAGTTTCGTCCCGAAACTTGAACAACCCAAATCCTCTCAGACCCATATGCCGAGTTATAACTCTATCTATCGGAGGTATCACATCTCCGCTCAAAAAGGTCACGACCTATATCATTCTATAACCTCAAACCCAAGCATGGAGGAATCATCAACTCTAGAAAACAGGATCATAACGCTATCCCAGAGGTATAGAGGAATCACATCTCTTGCCATACCACATCACAAGGCATAGAGGAAGCATATCTCTAGCCCAACCATAATCATATACAACACATGGAGGAATAACATCTCCAATAAACTATGTCCATCAAGGTAGCATGGAGGAAAGAACCATCTCCAGCTGAATCCTAGTCACACTCAAAAAGCATGGAGGAAAAACCATCTCCAACTATAGACATACATCATACTAGCACAACAAGATCTAACAAGATCATAAAGCATATCATAGCTAGCATGGAATAAACATATCAATGCATATAAGCACATAAGCACATACTCACCAAGATAGCACTAAGATCTACTCATCGACCCTAGGTGCATCTATCTCAGCATAAAACTCTAGATAGTTCCTCTGGATACTATCCTCACTCTCCCATGTGGCCTCCTCAGGTCCACGTCTCGACCACTGTATCCTCATCATAGGAATGTCCTTCGAACGCAAGCGTCTCACACCTTGTTCTAAGACTGTAATAGGATGCTCAACAAAGGTGTGGTCTAGCTCCACCACCAAATCATCATATCTCACAATGTGTCTCGGGTCTGGTATGTACTCCCTCAATTGACACACATGGAGCACAGGGTGAACATCCTCTAACCTCGGAGGCAATGCTAATCTGTAGGCTACCCTCCCAACTCTATCTAGTATCTCGAAAGGACCGACATATCGGGGACTCAACTTCCCCTTTATGCCAAAATGTCTGACGCCATGCGTCGGGGATACCCTCAACCAGACAAGAGCTCCTACACTGAACTCTAGAGGCCGATGCCTCTTGTCTGCATACGACTTCTGGCGACTGTATGCAGCCAACATCCTCTCCCTAATTAGCGCTACTCGAGCCATATCATCTTGAATCTGCTCTGGCGCTATCCCACTTATACTGCTAGGCTCATCCCAACATAAAGGTTTACAGCACCTACGTCCATACAATGCCTCATAAGGAGCCATCCCAATAGATGCATGCCAACTGTTGTTGTATGAGAACTCAACAAGTGGGAGGTAATAAGACCATCCCTGTCCCCAATCCAACACACAAGCTCGCAGCATATCCTCCAAGGTCTGGATGGTCCTCTCAGACTGACCATCGGTCTGGGGTGAAACGCAGTCGTGAAGTGTAGACTCGTCCCCAAAGCAGCCTGAATCTACTTCCAAAACCTCGAGGTAAACCGTCCATCTTGATCAGAGACGATCGCCCTCGGTACACCATGGAGTCTCACTATCTGTCTAGTGTACTCCTCAACCAATATGCTCACTGGCCACGTCTCTCTGATAGGAATGAAATGTGCCGTCTTCGTCAGTCTATCAACAACAACCCAAATAGCATCAAAACTCCTATTGGGCCTCACACCAGTCACAAAATCCATGGAGACTTCCTCCCACTTCCACTACGGCACTGGCAGTGGATGGAGCTCACCTCCAGGTCTGCAATGCTCTATCTTAACCTGTTGACAAATCGCACACTGAGCCACAAATGTGGCTACATCGGGCTTCAACCCTCCCCACGAGTATGGACGTCTCACATCATGGTACATCTTACTCGTACCTGAATGTACAAAGTAAGGTATACAGTGAGTCTCTTGTAAGACCCTCTGTCTCAACTCTGCATCGGTAGGAACACAAATGCGATCATGTCGCCTCATCACTCCATCAGCTCTAGTTGAAAACCGTGGTGCCTCTCCACAAGACATCCTCTCTCTGATCCTCGTCAAGATCGGGCAGGTCCTCTGCTTTTGTTGGATCTCATCCAACAGACCAGGTAAAACCTCTAATGAATATAACTGGGCATCCTCATCTGGAAACTAGATGTCCATCTCTAGCCAAGCGAGATCCCTCTAAAACTGAGGTTGTACAGTCAATCTTGCAATCGACTTCTCTCGAGGCGTCTTCCTGCTCAAGGCGTCAGCTACTACGTTCGCCTTTTCAGGATGATACAAAATCTCAAGATCAAAGTCCTTGATCAACTCTAGTCATCGACGCTGGCGGTTATTCAACTCCCGTTGCGTAAAAATGTACTTCAGACTCTTATGGTCTGTGAAGATCTGACATGTAGTACCATACAGGTAATGTCTCTAGATCTTCAAACAATGAACTACCACTACTAACTACAAATCACGAGTCGGGTAGTTCTCCTCATACGTCTTCAACTGGCGAGACGCATATACTATCACTCTGCCCCTCTGCATCAACACACATCCCAAGCCTAGCTTGGATGCATCACTGTAGACCAAAAAATCATCTGAACCCTCTGGTTGTGCCAGGACAGGAGCAGAAGTCAAACGCCTCTTCAACTCCTCAAAGCTCCGAGCACACTAGTCAGTCCATACAAATCTGGTAGTCTTCCTCAGAAGACTCGTCAGTGGACGGGCAATCATAGAAAATCCCACCACAAAGCGTCTGTAATAACCGGCTAGGCCAAGAAAGCTACGCACTTCCTTAACATTCGTCGGTGTCGTCCATGCAACAACATACTCAATCTTCGCCGGGTCAACCATAATCCCATCGGCGGAGACAGTATGTTCAAGGAAAGTAACCTCAGACATCCAAAACTCGCACTTAGAGAGCTTGACATACAACTCTCTATCTCTCAAAATCTGTAAAACAATACTCAGATGACCAGCATGCTCCTCTCTGCTACGAGAGTATACCAAAATGTCATCAATAAAGACCACCACAAACTGATCAAGGAAGTCGATGAAGATACTGTTCATCAACTCCATAAAGATTGCTGGGGCATTTGTCAGCCCGAATGGCATCACTACAAACTCGTAGTGTCCGTAACGGGTACGAAATGCCGTCTTGTGTATATCCTGCTCTCTTACTATTCGCTCCAAAAGGTGTGTTCAAGCTTTAAATTTATAACCGAGGAAGTATGCTTAGAACAAGGATGCGAACCCGCAGTGTGCGGGTCAATTATAGTAAAAAGCAAGAATTCCAGGGGTCGATCACAGGGACTTAGGTGAAACAAAACCAATATAGGTAGTCAATGTAACTACTAACCACAAAAGTGATTAAAGCAATCAAAAGATGATAAAAAGTCAATTAAAGGAATATGCAATTCTAGGGATTAAAGCATCTAGTTGTGGTTCCAACTCAAGATCTCAAGATAAGCGGACAAAGTTGAGGTTTTGCAAAGGGAAGGTGTTACTAAAGTGGAATAGATCACCGGGTAAGTCTCACTACTCACTAACTCCAAGCCATAGAACCTATCACCGGGTAAGTCTCAAGTACTAAGGAAAGGAATTATAATCTCAAACCAACACTCCAACTAAGAGAATAGAATCAACCTTTACCGGGTAAGTCTCAGGCTAACTCACAAAGATGGGATGAAGGCACACTCAAACCTCAATAAAGGATAAACCTTTATTACCTACACTTATGATCTTTGGTAAACAAATAAAGGAATTACCGGGTAAGTCTCATCCTAGGATTGCATTGAACCAGGAAAGGTGTAATAAGAATAGGATTTGGCAAACTCTAACACTTAACTCTCAATTTCGGATCAGAAAAGGTCACCTCGGTTAGACGAATTCCACCCCGGCCGAGATGTTCATCCACTGAACGAGATGTTCTAAGGTTAAGGATAAAGACTCGAGCTTTCAGGGTCCTATTGGAATTTAAGATTATTCTATCATTGTTTTTCCCACAACCTTCAGCCAATCACCCTAGAATCGCACAAAGAAATTAGCCACTCATCATCATGAAAGCAATAATCAAATATATGGGAAGAAAGTGAATATTTGAACACAAAAACCTTAAGAACAAGGCTTCAATAACTGAATCAAATATCACAAATAAGCGTTCCTTGGATCACAAATCCAACAAGACAATCAACAAGAAGGGAATCTAAGAAAATCTTACAAAACCCTTCACAAAAGCTATAAAAGTTATGAACTTCCTTCCTTCAAAACTCTCTCCCAAAAATCCCCAGAAAATCAGTGATCCCAACTGTATATCGGATGCCTAAGCATACCTTTACTTGTGGAAAATCCAATCCTTTATATAGGAAAACTATCTCCCAAAGATAAAATATTTTGGAAAGATATTCTCCTAATAAAATATATCCTATCTCCTAAAATAAATCCCTAAAATATATAATTTTCCTTCCAGAAATCCAGCCTAAAAATATAAGATCTCTCCTTCCAAAAATAAAAGATCTCAGCCAAGAATAAAATATATCTCGCCGCGTCCAAGGTGTTCGCGTCGGTCGGGACGCTCCTCTGAATCACCTCGGTCGAGATGGTACTGCAGCTGACCGAGGTGGCTCTTAACTGAAGTGAAATCTCTTAAATCTGATCCAAAGTAAATCTTCAATTCAATTCCATGCTTCCTGGATTCTTCTTTAAGCTCCTGAATGTAGCTCCAATGACTCCTTCGCTCCTTTAGCTCCATTTTGATGCAAAACGTGCCATTTTACCTACGATTACAACGAAACTTGGTGTAGACCTCGATTCCCACAAAGGTAGATGAAACGACAATATAATCACATAATATACATTCAAACATGCAGATTATTGAAGATAAAACGTCTAAACAGGTCCCAAAATATAGACTATAATTCAAGCTATCACTCACCCTCAACTGATGATATCATGAGCGCAAATCAATCCGGGAGAAAACTGTAGCTCCCTGAAGCTGATCAAGTAGATCATCAATACGAGGCAGTGGATACCTATTCTTGATGGTCACCTTGTTCAGCTCTCTGTAATCTATGCACAGTCGCAATGATCCGTCCATCTTCCGCACGAAGAGGAAAGGCGCTCCCCATGGTGAAACACTAGGGCGTATGAAGCCCTTATCAGCCAACTCATCAAGTTGCTTCTTCAGCTCCAACATCTCAACAGGTGCCATACGGTATGGAGCCTTCGAGATGGGTCTCGTGCCAGGCTCTAACTCTATGATGAAGTCAACACTCCTTTGAGGTGGCAAGCTCGACGGCTCAACAAAGATGTCTGCAAACTCGCAGACCACTGGAATGTCCTCCAAAGTTGGACTCTCCCCATCCTTCATGGTGTAGCACTAGAAGGCATCACATCCCTGTGCAATTAGTCTAGCTGCTCGTGCAACACTAATGACAGAACCTGTATTCCCAAGGTCCCAACCCCGGAAGACCTTAATCTGACCAACCTCGGTAGAGACTATGACAGTCCGTCTACCAACGTCCAAAACCGCATGGTGTCTACGCATCCAGTCCATACCCAATATGACTTCTTCATGCATCAATGGCATGACTAAGAAGTCAACAAGTAAAACACGAGTCCCTAAACGAAGGGGACAACTACGTATTTCACGGGTACCTCTGACCCGACTACCATCAGGTAACCCTATAGTAATGGGTATCCCCTCTATGGTAGCTAAACTCAGACGCTCAACACAAGTATCATAAATAAATGAATGCATAGTCTAGTATCAAACAAAACTCTAACAGGTAAACCATGAAGCAGAATGGTACCTGTAGCATCCAGTGGAGGTGGATCCTCTGCACTCCTCAACTCAAAAGCTCGCCCTCGGGCTCCTTTGACATCACTAGTGCCAACATCTCTACCTCTGCCTCTGCTCGGTCCTAGAGCAGAACCGTGAGTAGATGGACGCTCAAGGACTCTCTGTTGTCCCTGTGTCGGTTGTTGAGGTGTCCTCTAACCACCTCTTGCTACACTGGCAGGGGAAGAACCCTGCTGAGATGCCACTCCACCCCGCCATGTATGAACGCGTCCTCTCTCTCAGACGATGAGAGAACAGATACACATGCTGATCCTCAGATGGTGCAACTGGACCCAACAAAGCTATCTCGGTCTAGAAGCGGCGGATGGCGTCTCTAATAGGCACGTCCTCAAAACCAACCTCCACAAAATCCTGCAGCTTCTCCATCCTCAATGAGGCAGGGCATAACTGCTCCCTAATCATGCTCCTCATATGATCATAACTGGTGGCTCTAGTCCGTACAGTCCTCCACCATTCGTGTGCAATGTAACGGAATAGAGACTGCACCAACTCTATCCGTCTGTCCTCAAGGCACCTAATAGACTCTAAAGCTGAGTCTACATGCCCTATCCACACCTCAGTTTGTAAACCAATCTCTCCTGAGAATTTTGGCACTCCTTGCTGGTGAAATGCCTTCAACCAAGCATCTGGTCGAGGCCCTCGAGTCTCCTCCACAGCTCGAACTGGCTCTGCAACACGTGCAGGTGCAACTAGCACCTGTGTCGCTCCCTGAGATCTCTCAGAAGATACCTCATGATACGCCCCCGGATGGCATCACCATCCGTGTTCCGGCTAGAAGGACCCGCACATTTTGGAAGACATTTATTATTATTCGGCTATTAAATAATAAGCCTTTTGTATTCGGAACTTTAATTCCGAAACTTAATTCCGTGAATTAAATTCCGACCTTTCATATTTTAGGCTTTTCATATTCGGAACTTAATTCCGACTTTAATTCCGTCATTTATGTTTGAACTCTTTGTATGGCCTCCATCCACTATATAAGGATGGCTTGGCTTATTTGTAAAAGCAAGTCTAAGTTGAAAGCTAAGTATTGAGAAGGAAAACCCTCTTACTTAGTTTAGGCATCACTTCCTCTTCCATCATCTAAAAGTTCTTGCTTGGATCTAGTCTTTGATCCAAGCCTATCATATTCGAGGATCCTTTTGAAGGATCAACCAAACGCTTCCGCCACCCAAACTCATAGTTTTATCCAACACAAACAATCAAGAAGGATTAGTTGAAGTTTCTCTTCGATCTAGATCGCCCATTTTTCTATCATTGGTATCAGAGCTCGGGATCGAGGTCAAGTTTCTTTACAAAAGTTCTTGATTGTTCTTCATCAAATTTTTCTCTCTCTTCAGTGTTGTTGAAGATCTTCAAGTGTTCTTCAAGTGTTCTTCAAGTGTTCTTCGAAGATCTTCAATTGTTCTTCGGTGATCTTCGAAGATCTTCAACCGTTCTTCGGTGTTCTTCATTGTGTTCTTCAGTGTTCTTCATCATTCATCATGTTCTATGATGATGAAGATCAGTTTGATTTATATGGAGAATGGTTGCCTTCTCCACATGAACTTAAGCTCAAAGCGGCCAAACAAACCACCCGGAGGTACCGGCGGAGAGAATATTTTGAGGATGAGGAGTGGTTGCCTCCTCCAAATCCACCAAGGCCTAAAGAGAGCATCCATGGGTCTCCACATGAACACCGACAACGTGTTGCCGTCTTAGCCAAAGTGAATGTCGCTCTAAAGCATGAGATAGAAGCTTTGAAGGCACAAATGGTTTCTCTCATGACGGCCGCCCAACAAGAAGAACCGTTGTGTGATGATCCATTAGAAAAGGCCAAGGAAGAGATCATCATTCCGGAGGTATCCCCAATTATTCCAATTCATCTTGTCAATCCGTTATGTGGAGATTATTTTCAAGATGACAAAGATGAGATCATCATCAAGGGTGAAGAAGCCATCAACCATGACAATGACACATTTATGTTGTTGGACTACAAATTTGAGCCGGTTAACCCGAGGTTTGATTTTGTTTTGTCTAATGACATATTTACCGGCTTACCCTTGCTTCTTTCCGGCATGCCTCCGACGTACAATGTCATAAGCTTAAAGGGCATGGAAGACAAACTCACCGGCGAGGCCATCCTCATGTACTACAAGTTTGAGCCTCCCGATTTCAACAAGCTTGGCGGCCCCAACATCCTTGTGAAAGACTACAAGTCGAAGCCGCCCGACTCCGACATTATGCATCCAAGGTTGATTTTCAAGGGTCTTGTTCCTCAAGTGACTCCTTTCTTTTTTTGACTGTGAAACGAGGACGTTTCACATTTAAGAGGAGGAGAATGATACGCCCCCGGATGGCATCACCATCCGTGTTCCGGCTAGAAGGACCCGCACATTTTGGAAGACATTTATTATTATTCGGCTATTAAATAATAAGCCTTTTGTATTCGGAACTTTAATTCCGGAACTTAATTCCGTGAATTAAATTCCGACCTTTCATATTTTAGGCTTTTCATATTCGGAACTTAATTCCGACTTTAATTCCGTCATTTATGTTTGAACTCTTTGTATGACCTTCATCCACTATATAAGGATGACTTGGCTTATTTGTAAAAGCATGTCTAACTTGAATACTAAGTATTGAGAAGGAAAACCCTCTTACTTAGTTTAGGCATCACCTTCTTCTTCCATCCTCTTAAAGTTCTTATCTTGGATCTAGTCTTTGATCCAAGCCTTCATACTCGAGGATCCTTGTGAAGGATCAACCAAACGCTTCCGCCACCCAAATTCTAAGTTTGATTCAATTCGAACGATCAAGAAGAAGTAGTTGAAGTTTCTCCTCGATCTAGATCACCCGTTTTTTCTATCACCTCATGTGCTGGTAAGTCTGGGGCCCGTTTGTCAGCCCTGATGTCCTCCTCAAAACGTCGGAGGTACTCTCCGAACTCCGGTCCTCCCATGGAGACACGGTCAGCGTCATCAGACTGAGCTCAATGTGAATGATGTCTCACAGATCCACCACTCCTCGTCTCTGGGACGACGCTCTCTACAACCTCCTCTTGTATCTCCTCCACCACTAGTGGATCAACAGCGGGAACTGGTCCCTCACCTACCACACCCGGAGGACGGGGTGGTCTACCTCTACCTCTGCCTACAACGGTAGTAGCTCTAGTCCGAGCCATCTGCGGGGTATGCACACCTAACTTATAAGGCTCTATATCAACTATAAGTATATATATATATATATATATATACACTTAACACATACATATACATAATCCAGAATACATATATACATATCTACACAGCAGAGATCCGTAGCAGGAGCGGCGACTTCTCGTACATCTAACCCAAAACCCTATTTAAAACCAAAACCTTTGAAAACGTCAGATCCCATGTGGTTTCTGTTTATTTTACCTATCAAGCCTCATTGCAGATAGCATGTGCCATTGTTGTCAACCTGAGGCTCTGATACCAACTCTGTAACACCCCAAATCCGCGGGACTCGGAGTGTCACATTGGGCTAGAATCTCACAATGGATCCTAACCCTAGCCTGACAACAAGTTCACTGGACCTTACAATATGACACTGACAGTTATAAAAACAAATACTTAAAACTGTATAAATTGTACATCCAAAAGGTAAGACAACATAGCCGGGTATAAAAGCAACACCCTCACACAAGAGGTAACAAAAGATCATCCTCACGCAGGAGGGAAAGGTAACAAACCCAAAAGCCCACAACAACCTATGTACGAGACGTCCTCGGCCTGCCACTTTGCTAGATCACCTAGCAGTATGCCTATCTTGTAGGGCATCTACAAAATGGTAATAAACCATTAGCTATCCATACACATATATAGTAATGCATAAGCATAATCACAATCAAGGAAAGATAAACACATCAGCATGCTATGACACATTGATCCATTTATTATCTTTATATAATAATCATTCACTCAAAAACCGTATATATATAGATAAATGAAAGTATGTGACATGAGGACCGATACATCCCCGCCTCTGAGTGCAATGTCCAGCTGTACGAGTATCGGTCACACAATCCGTGTACCCTATGGGAGTGGATTGTGCCCTTCGTGTAAACCAGTCTGGCCAGACATCAGAGAACCTCCCAGACTCCACGGCGGGATGAAAGGGAAATGTTATCACAACCACGCAGTGGGGCAGCCAATAGAACATAGGTCGATAAAAATGACAAGTCATGCTATCATAGCAAACATACAAAGCACACACCACTCATGCAAACACCCAATATAGGATGGTCGCTAAGTAAGTCCTACGGACTTACTTCAACCTCGTATAAAGCTCAATCACAACTCGATCACCTCAACAATGGAGGAACAACACAACCTATAGACAAGGCATAAAGAGATGTCACATCTCTTATCAAGCAAAGGGTCACACCTAGACCCAAAGGAATCCATAGGGATCATATACATCCTATAACTTCGAATAACATGCTAAACCTTAAAGCCACATCAGGGCATATATCCAACTCATGATATCATCATCAAACTAAAAATCCCATAATTACCAAAATAATGTAACGAGCATAATGGAATTTCCAATTATCCATTTTAACAAACTTAAGGTTAATTTATACCAACCCGAAATACGGAAAATGAATAAATTTATAACTTATTCGTTACTAACCCGATATACGATCCGGAAGAAGATACGGACTCCTGGCAATGCAAGGAGTAAGAGCACGGTAAGAAACTCCGCGTCCGATGACTTGCGGTGGTCGTCGGTGTTCCGATAGCGGTAAACGGAAGCTTTACTAAAAAAACTAACAAACGGGAAATACTTTGTACCGCGATGTAGAGGACAAGATAACGGACTCGTTGGTACAAACGGATTTAAAAATGGATCGAAAGTGAAAGGTGGGTGAGAGATCGTAAGTAAGTCGGCGTTCTCTCGCTCGCATCCTTTGAAGTTCGAACAAGAAAGTGAAAGGTGGGAGATGAAGTATGCAGCCGCCTCCTCATATATATATATATATATATATATATATATATATATATATATATATATATAATATATTATGCAATTGCTGTACACCTCCTCAATCATGATATTGTAAAGTGAGATTGAAATAAAGTACCGCAGCCGACTCGATATATATATATATATATAATAATAATAATAATAATAATAATGTTAACCCAAGATATTTAATTAAAACGTGGTTAGAATTTCGGGTCTCCAAATTGTATCAAATTGGAATAGAAAATTCGGAATATTATCGAGATAATTAATCCATTATTATCTCGTAAGAGGGACATCCCTAAGCCGTATTTCTTAACCGCTAAGAATCGGAATAGCAACTCTTTTGTCCGTTTCGTCTTTTTATGATATTTCACATCTAGGACATATCCGATGTCCCAATCATTTTTCTCAACTGCAACTTTAATTATTGGAACTCTCAAATACTCCAAATAATACCTGTTATTACAGTAAGGACTCGTGGTAGAATCACCAAAAGTAATGTGAAAATATTTAACGTAAATAGAATTCGAAAACTAACAAAATAATCGGAATCAATTTTTTTTTTATTTAAAAAATTGTGTCAAAAAGTAGATTGGTTCCAACACTAAAAAGTAATGTGAAATCGTTCCAATAACATATTGTTAATTTAATAACAAACACTACAAAAAACAAATAATTTTGCGACGGAAGTTTGCGTCGGGAAGGGATACATATGCCAATGATCAATTTTTGCGACAGCATGGCGACGGCGTTGACTGTTGTCGTTTATTTTACGACGGTGGAATCATGCCGTCGCAAATAGTACATTGATTTGCGACAGTGTTTAGGGGCCAACGTTAAAAAAAACTTCCTTTGCGTTGGCTTTTGTTACCATCGCAAAAGGCCTAAACTGCAACTCATGGTTGAGCCCCAAAAAATTTTTTTTAGCTTGTAAATAAAAAAACTAAAATAATATATGTACTTTGTTTCCTATTTTTTTAGATGTCACTGTGGAAACATCGTATTAGCCCTAATCGAATTGAAGGTACTCGTCGTCTCTTCCACGATGCTTCCATAGGTGCTCCTTCCACCATTGCTTCTCCTAGATCGTAGGTACTCTTGTTCGCCTCTTCTTCGTCTCTTCCTTGTTTGTGATTTTTGTGGTTCTTGTTTCCGTCCAGTCCTTCGTCTCTTCGTCTCTTCCTTCTTCACCCTAAAACGTTTATTCTTCTATAGGTGCTCCTCAATCTGACGGTTTTCATTCCCTTCCACCATTGTTGCTCCTCAGTCGAAGGTATGTCATCCTCGTCTCTTACTGAGTAGACATTGAATTTGTGCTGCTGTAATGAATTATGACAATATCCACAGGTTTCTTACAAATTATTGTTGGTCTATTAGTAGACTATTTAATGAAACCAAACTGAATAACGCAGACCACAAATGCAAACGGGTCTAAAATCCATGATAATTCCTTCAGATTAAAGGCTTGGTACTAAGATTATCCGTACTGCCAACATCCTAGTCTAGAAGACTACTCAACCACAGATGGTAAGCAACTGAATGTGGCATTATTATTCCAGCACAACATTAAAGTGCGTGATCCTCAACATCTAATTATAAGTCAAACATTCATTGGCCGTGCTAATCCAAATTGTACATATGGTAAGTCCCCTCATCATTCAAATAGAATAGACAAATTTCAATATTCGGATACCATGTTGAATAGTAATTAGATTAAGTAAACAAAAGTTTGAGACATAGTTTCTTGTGTACCTCCTACATGGTCCTCCTCCGATTCCCCTTCAGATTCAGTACCTACTACATGTTCATAACTTGATTTAGCTTTGCAAATATAAAGAACATTTGCACTTTTCTTGTAGCTAGCTAGGGAAGAACAAACTTAAATTAAGATTTTTTTTTAAATTAAAAACTTAAAGACCCCACTACTGTAAGTACATGATCTTTCTGTAACCCATCTCTTTCTATTCAACTATTCAACAATCAATACTCTCATCTAATCTTGATACAAACAATAATGACTACTACTTTTTTTTTTGTTACTCATTGCCTCACTGTCATTAACCATTCCTTTTCACTTTCTGTTGTCTAATGTTTTTTGTCTATAAATGTAAATTATATATTTTGTAATCAATATCCATGCCATATATTTATAATTAGATTTCACAATACAATATGTATTTAATGCTATTAGAGATTTTTTCGGATAATAAATATCCGTGTTAGACTGAGAATGTACGTAAGATGCATTTATCATTTGTCAAATACTGCACAATAGATAGCCATCGGTGCATTCACCAAAAGTGCATAGAGTAGGATTAGTTTTAAAGCAAACGAGTATGAGCAGATGAGATTTTGGTCTTATGTTTTGAAATTGGTGGGAATTAGGAAATTATATTTGATTAAATTTCAGTTTTTAACAATGAGAATTGGGGCAAGTAAACTTTTATTTGAATAATAGTGGAAGGTGAACTTATTTAGGTGATAGATAAAAAAAAGTATATATTTGGGACACATAGAACATTATGGATCTTTGAGTTGTCTTGTAGGGTCTGATTCATTTTATGTTATAGTTTTCATCATATTCAAATATAAATTTTGTACTTGAGAAATGTTCTACTATTATCTTACCGTCTTGGGGCAGTTGCAGAAGCTGAGAAGCCTGAATTGTACTAACATTTTTTAAGGTTTGAGACATATTTTGTATTATAGAGTCTTATCTTAAGTTAACAAGCTGGTAGTTATATACCGATCTATTAGCGTGAATGATAGAACTTGCAACACACTTTTTTAGACAACACAAAATCAACAGATGTGACTTATTGGTTGACAAAAATATATCAAGTGATGACAAAGGAAGCAACACTACTAGTGACTAGTCCATAGTCATACTAGATAGAGAAGAGGGTAGAGCATAGAAGATTGAACACTATAATGATAGTAATAGGTAAGGGATGAAGGGAGTGAAGAACTTTTTGCAAAGAGCAAGAACTTTCCAGAATTTTTTATAATACTCATATGAGACCAACACCCACATCAAAAGATACTCAAGTCACATAGCTTACTTACTAATAGAGTGTCTACCTTTTTCTAGTTTGTATTGATTTGAGTATGAGAAGGAAATGTTATGTCTCAGTTGAAGTTCTTTTCTATTTTTCATTGTTTATTCTTCTGGAACAGCACACCCTTTTCCACTAAAAAATGAAAAGTATAGTACTAATAGTACATTATCACATTTTTGGCCACTGGTGTGTCAGTTTTGATCTTCATACCTACAATTCAACAGAAAGAAACATAAGTCTCTTTACCCTTCCAACTTATTTTTCACTGTGTTGTTTTTACCCAACATTAATGGTTACAACACAATCACTATGTCAACGTACTGATAGTGCTGAGCTTCAAAAGAGCATCAAAATGTATATTCTCATTACTCATCAATATTATTCCTTCTTTTACTTACTTCATAGAATAATTTAACAATTATCACAATATGCAGAATGTATATATGATTGGAGTTTAATAATATATAAAAAGTGGGTGGTCGGAATGTAGGTTTCATAGCTATCTAATAGAAAAAATTATTTTGTCACCATCCTATTTCTTAATTAAGTATTTAGGCTGCCAAAATATACTTTAAACTATGCATTATTCCACAATAACAATCAATGTGTGTCTAGTGTTTCATACTAATTGGGATATAAAAACGTTATCTTGAGTATCAAACATCAAATATTTATATTTTGTTTTTAATATACGTAAATGTATATGAATATTGAACTCTAATCTTATATCTAATCTGGTATTTAGTATATATATTAAAAAGATACTGAATCTAATATAAATTGATAGGGTTGTCCATAAAATGGACGAGTACGAGTAAGAAATAGAAATTGTTGAAAAAGGTCAATTGTAGCTGCAGCATAGCACCTGTCAATATGAAGAGTAAAATCAGTTGAAAAACTACAAAAAAAAAAAAGAAGAAGAATATGTATCATCTAATGTTTTAAACATCTTAATTATTGGTGTTCTACTATTGGAGTTTGCAAGTAACCTTAGCATCCTTTTATGTCGCCTTCTCAATATATCTTGTAGGGTGAATTGCAAAGTTGAATATGACTTGACTGTAGATGAAGTAGGTAGACCATCTGAAATATCTTCTAAACCAATATTGTCACCATGCACCAATGAGGCTTGTATTTCAGGATAGCTTTCTTCTGTTTTAAAGCGCTTTGACAGGATGTTCTCTTTAAATTCAGAATAACCATCAATAATGTGAAATCTACTGGTTGATTTAATACTAGCAAAGCACAATTCATGTTTTTTAATTTTCTGATTCACAATAAAGAGAGCTATTTCGTAGAATAGGTAGTTCAGATAAAGCACTAGAATTATTTTTAAGCTTTCTCTTCTGTATAGAAAAGAATTTGGTGAGTGAAGATTGAATGCTGCTTGGTGTGCAAAATGAGAGTGAAGTATCTTTCTCCATCATTGCGTTTTCTTTTTCTTCAGTACCAGTTGATAATTCGCCATTAGAATAGTCAAAATAATCATACTGAAATGGAATGTGCTCTAAGAGTGAAGTCCTTTCCAAGTGAATTTTGATAACCATAAAGGTTAGATTTAACAACATCCAGTCAACAATGTATATTTTTTTGGGTAATTATGTTGACCAACTTTTTTTTATTACTTTTAAATGTCAAATTTATATATGTTTGTCAATATGTATAGGTGTAATTGATATTAAAATGCCTTTAGACAAGTCGTGGATTAATTATGGAACTAGATGTTCGGTCTTATATTTTGTCAAGATAGATGAATTTTTAGACTTCACATATGCAAAGAAGGATGTTAGTTCTACCATATATTGTCTCTGTAGAAAATGCAGAAACAGGACTCTTCTAGGAAGATCAACTGTGAGACAACATCTTCCTCTCAATGGATTTTGGGTGCGTTATAAGATTTGGACGAAACATGGTGAACCCTTTACCGGGCTTGAGGAACCTGCTGAAATGGATGAAGTGCTATCAGAAGCAGAGAATTATATGGATGTGGAGATGACTAGGTTGATTGAAGATGCTATAGGAACAACTAATGTGCTTATATCAGAAGGTGATAATGATATTACTGAAAGTGAGATGCTACACTAGGCCCAACCAAGTCTACAAGGAAGTTTTCGAAGCTGATGCAAAATGCAAACTTACTTTTGTATCCTGGTTCCAAGAAACACACTACTCTGTCCTTTGTTGTTCGCCTTCTACAAGTGAAAAGCTTACATGGTTGGACATGCACCTCTTTCAAAGAGTTATTGGATATATTTGTTACAGCTTCCAACTTGAACGCCCGCCTCGCTTGATGTCTACAACAGGACGAGAAGCCTCCAACGTCTACAATCGACATGAAGCCGTGCGAGAGTCGATCTGTCCAGACCATGTCACTAGCGCCGAGTCTACTCCACCCTTCGATCGGGCGAATCTCCATTCCTCCTCTGTTCGTCCGGTAATGCCAATTTTCAGTTCCCTTCTCATCTCCCTACGGTCTTGAGTATAGTCACTCACGTTCCTTTCTCTGTGCCGGATAGGTCTCTAACCTTGAGACAACCGGATGTTCCCAACGAGACCAGGAAGAGCCGTCTCACCGCTGCAGCAGTGAAGCCTAGTCATCGAGCCCGGAGGTGGGTAGTGCCGATCGACGCCAGCGACGAGAGCTTCCTCTGAGTTGATGCAGTCCGGTATGTGAGGATCTTCTGATGATATTTTTGTATAGCTTTTAGATGAGGTTTGTGGGTGTATGGTTTGATGACTGTCACCATGTGCTGAACCTAGGATGTGTGGATTAGGGTATACAGTTTTTAGTGCTCAGTGAGACTCGAACTAGGGACCTCTGGATAGACTAAATGGTGATTTATGTTGACAGGGAGAATCGAAGTTGAGACCTGCTGCATGCTTTGTTTCCCAACCTTAACCTGTTGACTTTAGGAGCTAGTTTCGACATCTTAGAACAAACATCCACCGTTGAATTTTTGATATGTTGTAGGTAGATATATGTAGTTTATTATATTAAAATTTGGGAACGAGTTAACGGTCGGATTAGAATCTATAAGGTTCCAAAGTAGAGTAGTTGGGCTGTTTTTAGAGGAGAAGAAAATTTGACAAAGTATAGAAATTCTAGCCTTTATTCCAACTTTAGACAATTATGTAGGATTTATGGTTGAGTATTTTTGAGAGATCTTTGCCCCTATGTTTAGTATGCATATCATAGAGGATCTAGAGTTTTATTTCGGAATTTAGAACTTTTATCCGAGCGTCATATCTTAAGCCAAAGTTGGACCTTAGCGACTTTTTATGAAACTCAAAAATGTGTTTAATGTTGGAATTTCGGTGTCCGGTTTTAGACCAAAGGGCGGTACTCTCACTTAAGTGAGTAGACGGTTGTCCCAATTGCCAATCAAATTAATATGGTTTATCTTGAAGTGAAATAAATTATTAAACAAGGGTTTGTAATCTCCACAAAGGAGTAGACAAAACGCAACCAAGAGTTTGTAATCCTCCAAAAAGGAGTAGACTAAACTCTAATAGAAATTAAGTTCAATTGCAAGTCTTATAAACCGATTGTTATATGTTAAAACATTGACTTGGATTATGCAATGAGTCATTCATAAATGAATTTTCCTTCTAAGTGTATTCTCCCCTACACCGGAAATATCCAAATACCTTAGTGGGATAAAACGTTACACGTTACAAAGACTAAATAAGAGACTTACTTGTCTTACTTTGTAGAAAGGGTATTCCTAGGTTTTGTCAATACAAAACCAAACTAAGATGGATGTCTATCCTTTGTCAGTACAAAGGAACTATACTAGTCTTTCGAGTTTTGCAAACAAGCTTATAAGAAGGCCTATCAAATGTCAATACAATGGAACTAAAAGCTTTATTGTTGCAAAAACGAATGTTCAAACAAGTGCAAATGGCTCCCCCTTTTATAGGCATAGGGGGCCACGGTTTTGGGGAGTTAAAAGAGGTTAAAATCGGTTATGGAAGTTACGTGGAAGTTACATGGAAGATGGGCCTTGAAGCCCTAGAAAGCCCGGGGCCCGAGGCCCACATAGGAAGCCCAAAACCGCTCCCCGGAGCTAGCTTAGAGCTACCTTATTTTTCTTGGTCCAAACACTTCCAATGAGCTTCATTCACTTTAATATAGCTAGGGTAAGCTCCAAGATCCTCAAACACTCAATATCTTAGCTCAAGCTAGTGTAGCTCCTTAAGAAGCTCACTAGCTGCTTCATTGACATTCACTAAGCATTTGAGCTTGGATTGCTCCCAATTTTTAACCACATATTCTTTAGCCAATATAAGGCCTAAGAACCAAAGGTTTGCCGATAAAATGTGGCTAAAAAGCCCCAAACTTCGGCCTTCTAAAAGCTAGCACAAGTTCACCTTGTCGTGAATCACCTTGCTTTTATTCGACTCCCCTTATAATACTAGTTGTTCTTAGTGCCGGTCACTTGTCTTGCCTCCCGCAACCCGGACCATAGTGACAAACATGTGAACAACTCATTGCACCTTGTCTTAAGACAAGCTCAACGGTTACAATGAAGACTTATCCTAAATCTCCAACATTCCTCCCCCATTTGAGCAAAGTCAAGAAACTTTTATTAGACATACATCCAAACAAAATATTCGCATAATCATAAATATCTTTCGATTGAATTTATTGAATTAGTATAATTACACATTCTGCACTAAAGAATTGTGGTGTCCTAATGGATTGAACCACTTAACTTGTTTAAGTACATGAAGTCAACATACACGAAATTTACATTTCCTTTACAAATAAATGACACATTTAAAGGCTATTGTGTCCTAATCCTTTAATGAACATATAGGCGAGTCGACCATCTACTCCCTTGAAGAAGCCTTGACACTTCACGTTCACGTAGCCAACTCTCTTTGATTTGGCACCTATAATTGCAATTTTCAAAAGAGTTGCTAAGAAATTACATATTTCAAACTATACATATTATATAGGCATAGAGCATTACCTTGGATGGACATTTTATGCTCACAACTTCTTGGAATGGGCTTTCCTCATTGAATTTGGCTAAGACATCAAGCCATAGGCGAATTGGGTGTCCCATGACAAGTCGTTTTCAATTTAGGTCGTTAACCCCATCCCCTTGGCTGACTTTTGAACTAAGTCCCTAGCCAAGCTCTTGGTTAAGTGATCGGCTAGATTATTGTGTGTTCTCACAAAATCAACCGATATTATACCGTGAGTTATGAACTCTCTAACCGAACTATGTCTCACACCAAGATGTCTTGATTTTCCATTGTACGTTTGGTTATAAGCTTTAGCCAACGTAGATGCACTATCACAATGAATTGAGATAGGAGAAACCGGTTTGGCCATAGAGGAATTTCTAGAACCAAATTTCTTAGCCATTCAGCTTCCTTACCGGCAGCGGCAAGTGCCACAAACTCGGACTGCGTGGTCGAGGTTGTGATACATGTTTTCTTCTTTGAAGCCCATGAAATGGCACCACCACCTAACAAGAAAACCCATCATATGGTGGATGAGTGATCATCTAGATTAGTGATCCATGACGCATCCGAGTAGCCTTCTATCACTGAAGGATACTTACTGTACAAGATGCCAAAACCCATGGTCCCCTTGAGGTACCTAAGCACACGCCTTAGTGCCTTCCAATGTTGTGAGCTAGGACAACTTGTGTACCTACTCAATTTACCAATAGCAAAAGCAATATCTGGCCTAGTGCTAGTCATTGCATACATGCAACATCCTATTACTTGTGCATACTCAAGTTGAGAGACAGCTGATCCTTGGTTGGGCATCAATTTTTCACTTGAGTCCATAGGAGTACTAATAGTTGAACTTTTATCACATTGGAAGCGTTTGACAATCTTCTCAATGTAGTGTGATTGTGTGAGGCTTAAGCCTTTAGCATCACGTTTGATTCTTATGCCTAGAATCACATCCGCCTCACCTAAGTCTTTCATAGAAAACTTAGTGGACAAGAAATCCTTAGTGAGATCTACTTGTCTTTGGTTTGTTCCAACGATCAACATGTCATCATCATATAAGCATATGATCACACCTTGACCGGTTTGATCAAAATTACTATAGACACACTTGTCAGCTTGAGTTATCTTAAATCCATTTGACAATACGACATCATCAAACTTTTGATGCCATTGTTTTGGAGCTTGCTTTAGTCCATACAAGGATTTGACCAAGCAACACACTTTGTGCTCTTGTCCTTTTAAAATAAACTCTTCAGGTTGTCTCATATACACTTCCTCATCTAGATCACCATTAAGGAATGCTGTCTTGACATCCATTTGATGAATCACTAAATTATGTATAGCCGCCATAGCTATTAATAACCTAATGGTTGTAGTCCTAGCCACCGGAGCATATGTGTCAAAGTAATCAACACCTTCCCTTTGTCTAAAGCCTTGGATGACCAAGTGTGCTTTTAACTTGTCAATGGAACCGTCAACTTTCATCTTTCTCTTGAAGATCCATTTGCATCCCAAAGGTTTGCAACAGGAAGGAAGGTTGGCTAACTCCCATGTATGGTTACCCATAATGGAGTCCATCTCCTCTTGGATTGCTTCCTTCCAGAAGGCAACATCTTGAGACTTCATGGCCTCATCAAATGTCTTTGGATCCTCATCTATATAAAAGTAAGAGTGACGATCCATTTCATTATCCCTTGACCCTTCAACCAAGAACACTTAGAAAATCGATTTTTGGGACAAATTAGTGCTCATAGGAGCAATCTTTGGCAAGTCAAGCCCGTGGGATGCTTGTTGTGATTCATCTTTAATCCTATGATGCTTGTTTGGGTATTCCTCATCTAAGGTCATATTGATCACTTCCCTAGGCCTAGGAGTCGAGGTGAAGCGATCTTCATCAAAGATGGCATCCCTAGACTCTATTACGGTATTAACCGAGATAAAGTCATTTGGTTCTATCACATAGAACCTATAAGCTTTGGAGTGTTCGGCATAGCCAATAAACACACACACTCAACACCTCTTTCACCTAAAGTCTTACGTTTGTTGTCATTTAGCCTTACTATGGCTCGAAATCCCCAAACTCGTAAGTAATGTAGGTTTGGTTTCCTTTTGAACCATAGTTCGTAAGGAGTCTTCTTTCTTCTTTTGTTTGGAACACGATTAAGTAGGTAGTTTTTCGTGAGCATAGCTTCACCCCAAAACGAATTCTTAAGACCCGAGTAAGACAACATGGCATTGACCATCTCTTTAAGCACTCGGTTCTTTCGTTCTGCCACACCATTTGATTGTGGTGTGTAAGGTTCCGTGGTCTCATGTATGATCCCGACACTCTCAAAGTATTCCTTATCCATAAATTCACCACCACGATCCGTGCGTAGGCTTTTTATTAAGGTACCTTGTTGCAACTTAGATTCATTCTTGAATACATAGAATTTGTCTAAGGCATCACTCTTTGCAAAGAGTAGATATACGTAACAATACCTAGAGTAATCATCTATGAATGTTACGTAATACTTCTTCTTTCCTAATGAAGGAGTAGAGTGCAAGTCGCCTAGATCCGAGTGGACTAAGCCGAGCATTGATTGTTCTCTTTCAACTCTAGGAAATGGAAGTCTTGTTATCTTGGTCAACATGCACGTTTTACACTTGTCTTTTGGCAAGTCAAGTTTAGGTAAAATATCAGCCTTAGTCATGTCATTCATATGCTTAAAATGAACATGTCCAAGCCGTGCATGCCATTTGAAAAAATCACAATTGGAAGAAGAAGAAGACAATATAAACAAACTATTCTTGTTTATATTAGTATTAGAAAGTTTATTACATAAAGAGAGAAGAAACATATTATTGTTCCAATGGCCAAAGCCTACAAAAGTTCCTCTCCTAGATAATACATAGCGGTCAGCTTCTATGACTTTTTTGAAGCCAAGCCTATTAAGTACACCACCAGAAACCACATTTGACAAGACTAGAGTCTTGCCACTTGTGAAGTATAGATCAACCCGTCCTCTTCCTAGAACGGGGGTGGTAGACTCGTTTCCCTTATGTATGAGTGCTCCATTGTTAGCAACAGCGTATGTCTTGAACCAACGCCGATCTTTACAAACATGAGTTGTTGCACCCGAGTCAACCCACCATCCAAGGTCATCATCCTGCATGGACAAACATTCAAAAGTCAATGACACATAATTCAAATCAGAATTTATATCAAAATTAGAATCAAGACTCATAAGTGAGTCACCTTGGTTTGAGGGGTTTTGGCCACTTTGGCCTCCACCCTTGGATCCATTGTCCTTAACCTTGCAATCCCATTTGAAGTGGCCAGACTTGCCACACTTCCAACAAGAACCTTTTGGTTTCTTGTCAATATTATCCTTCTTGGACTTCTTGGACTTATTTCCCTTGTCCTTGTCTTTGTCTTTTCCTTTGAACCTCTTCCTTTTTCCCTTGCCATCCATGATGTTGGCCTCGTGGGAAGTAGAAGTTTTATCCTCCTTCTTGAGTCCCCCTTCTTGTGCCCTAAGACCTTGTTCAATTTGAAGGTGAGAGCCAAGTTCCACCAACGTGAGTTCTTCCTTCTTGTGCTTTAGCACATGGCGGAAGTCCTTCCAAGAAGAGGGGAGCTTATCCATTATAGACGAAACCTCAATGGCCTCATCCATATGCATGGCATGTTGAGTGAACCTCCCAAGAATCCGGAGCAATTCATTGTATTTTTCCATTACCGGCCTTGAGTCCACCATTTTATATGAGTTAAAATCCGAGACTAAGAATTTGCGAGATGAAACATCCTCCGCCATGTACTTAGACTCCAGTTGATCCCACATTGATGTTGATGACTCTACACTTTGGTAGACATCAAACAATGCATCACTCATGCCGAATATGACCACGACATATGTAGTCATCATTATCCCATTTGCTCCTTCGTCGGACAGCCTCTATCTCCTCCACCATATCATCAACCGGCTCGGCCGGTCTAGGTGTAGTGAGTACATAAGCGACTTTAAGCGTAGTCAAGAGGAAGTGCATTTTCTTTTGCCACCTCCTAAAGTCTACACCCTCAAACTTATCCAACTTCCCAAAACGAGAAGTCATTTATGTCATTAACGTCTTACTCATTATTGATCAATCCAATCCTACAAAATAGTTAACAATAAATACACTTAGAAGATTGTTGGAATTTCGGTGTCCGGTTTTAGACCAAAGGGTCGTAGTCTCACTTAAGTGAGTAGACGGTTGTCCCAATTGCCAATCAAATTAATATGATTTATCTTGAAGTGAAATAAATTATTAAACAAAGGTTTGTAATCTTCACAAATGAGTAGACAAAACCCAACCAAGAGTTTGTAATCTTCCAAAAGGAGTAGACTAAACTCTAATAGAAATTAAGTTCAATTGCATGTCTTATAAACCGATTGTTATATGTTAAAACATTGACTTGGATTATGTAATGAGTCATTCATAAATGAATTTTCCTTCTAAGTGTATTCTCCTCTACACCGGGAATATCCAAATACCTTATTGGGATAAAACGTTACACGTTACAAAGACTAAGTAAGAGACTTACTTGTCTTACTTTGTAGAAAGGGTATTCCTAGGTTTTGTCAATACAAAACCAAACTAAAATGGATACCTATCCTTTGTCAATACAAAGGAACTATACTGGTCTTTCGAGTTTTGCAAACAAGCTTATAAGAAGGCCTATCAAATGTCAATACAATGGAACTAAAAGCTTTATTATTGCAAAAACGAATGTTCAAACAAGTGCAAATGGCTCCCCCTTTTATAGGCATAGGGGGCCACGGTTTTGGGGAGTTAAAAGAGGTTAAAATCGGTTATGGAAGTTACGTGGAAGTTACTTGGAAGATGGGCCTTGAAGCCCTAGAAAGCCCGGGGCCCGAGGCCCACATAGGAAGCCCAAAACCGCTTCCCGGAGCTAGCTTAGAGCTAGCTCATTTTTCTTGGTCCAAACACTTCCAATGAGCTTCATTCACTTTAATATAGCTAGGGTAAGCTCCAAGATCCTCAAACACTCAATATCTTAGCTCAAGCTAGTGTAGCTCCTTAAGAAGCTCACTAGTTGCTTCATTGACATTCACTAAGCATTTGAGCTTGGATTGCTCCCAATTTTTAGCCACATATTCTTTAGCTCCTTAAGAAGCTCACCTTGCTTTGATTCGACTCCCCTTATAATACTAGTTGTTCTTAGTGCCGGTCACTTGTCTTGCCTCCCGCAACCAGGACCATAGTGACACACATGTGAACAACTCATTGCACCTTGTCTCAAGACAAGCTCAACGGCTACAATGAAGACTTAGCCCAAATCTCCAACATTTAACTCTTCTAAAACTTTAGCAAACTTCCTTTCTAGAGTGATAGTGTGATTTTGAGTTCTAAAGAATAGTTTGAATCCTTGCTATAGATATTTATAGAGTGTCGGGACCAGGGGTAAAATGGTCATTTGCCTGTATAAGGGTATTTTGGTGATTTCTTTATGATCGATTATATATCTTAGAAGTTGGAGACTTCTAAGAAAGTGGGATACATTATTGATCCACTTGCCTGAAATAACAAGCGATTGAGTTTCTACGGCTACGGGCCGAGTCGAGATAACGGGATTTGAGTTTTGACCCAGGTAAGTCCTTGCGACTTACTTAGCTTGTTTCTAGATGTTAGCTGAATGATGATAGTGGTGTGTGTTGATTGTTTAATAATTATAACATGCCTAGGACGACTTTTATTATTTTAAGGCCCAAGTGAATGTATAACGGGCCGTGACATCACTGCCCAGCTCTGACAGGAGACTAGGAGGTTCTCTATACCCAGACCACACAAGTACAAGGTGAGATGCATCGGATTCATTCCTGATGGTTACACGGGAACGGAGGAGAGGTTTGGGAATCCCTCGTGTCACAAAATAAGTATCATTAGTAAGAGTGAATGACCTAAATAAAGATAATGAACCTGGATCTCTCTTAAAGCATGTTTTGTGTTTAGTTTTTCTATTGTTTGTGTGTGCTATTTTCATTTATCTAACGTTTAGATAGCTAGCTAACGGTTGATTTATGTCGTTGTTTAGTCTTACCACAGGTTATAGCAGCAGCTGAGTGATCCGGAAGTAGTGGTTAGCCGGGTCTCCGTACTCCTTAGAGTGGGGTTGGGTGTTTACCTTGTTGTTTCTTTCTTCGTGTTAAAGACAATTAGTCTTTTCCGTTGTTTAAGTACCATAGGCTGTTAGACGTTGTTGCATTCATCCCTTGAAAATACTACTTTATGAATTTCGGTTTGTTTTTTCTTATTTATGTCTTGTTGCAAGATCCTAGTAAAATTGTTGTCAAACTGAGGTCGGGACCCATTGTGAGGTCCTAACCAGTAATGCCCCGAGTTCTGAGAATTTGGGGTGTTACAGCATGGTATCAGAGCTCTAGGTTGGCAACAATGACACTTGAAATCTTCTGAAAGACCGAATAAGTACTTAAGTGGAACCCGAAAAGTAGACATGTACAAAACCGGGCAGACCCGTCCAGCCCGCCCCCCCGGAAAAAAACATGGGTATGGGCAGCAAGTTTGGCCCATTCAGGCCTAGCCCAGCCAGGCCCGCATTTTGATGGGACGGGTACGGGTAAACATTTTGGCCCACGGGCTAACCCGGCCCGGCCCGTATATAGTTTTATACATATAATATTTTTATATATATGTGTATATAATTTTTATTGTTTTGAGTGTTACATATTCTGATTGTTCATGCAGTTTGTTTGGAGTATTTTAACGAGTTATATTCGTTTGTAACACAATATTGTAGGACTAACTTGACTATAATGATACTTATTGTTTTTTAGGTGTTTCGACTTGTTCATTTTTGTGTGTTGATTGTTATTGAACTTGTTGGTAGTGCACTATGCAACTATAATTTGATTGAAAGTGTGTGTTAAATTCATTATATTATTTTTTTGAATGATAAATTCCGGGAGAAAACACACAAGCAAGTACGCACGGGCCATCCGGGCCGGCCCGGTAGCCCGCCCGCTATTTACATGGGTAGCGTTTGTGGCCCGGACAAGCCGGGCCGGGCTATGCCGGCCCGCACCTTACGGGTAGAGTTTTTAGGTATGGTCCGGCCTGAACCCGGATTTGTATAGGTCTACCGAAAAGGAGACTGAGTTTTAAAAAGGACTTTTGATTTTCAAATGCATGCATAGTCTGGTTGGGAATAGAAAGTACGGCTGGCCACCACTACTACCGCGGACCTCAATATGCTTAGTATGGACTTTAGGTTGTTAGTCTCTTTGGACTTATTAGCTTGATTATAATGATAGGTGATGTAGATGAGCATATGCCGAAGATTAGTAGAATTTATAGTTATAGTACGCCCTTAATGGAGATAGCAGTATGAGATCCTCATTCAGTTGACACACCTAAGTTTTTGAAGGGTGTCAACATGAGGATTAGTATTCACATCTTATGTTCATTAGGGTAGGCGAATGGCGGGCAACTCCTTCGAGCTTGCTGAGGAGCGTCGAGGTGGGAAAGTGAGGACTGAAGGACAACATCAACGAACATGGCAAGCAGGGGATCCCGAGTTAACTTAACGGAAGCAAATGAAGGTTATACATGAGAGTAGTTCTGGAAAGGCATTGGATGATCGAAAATTATGCGAATTGGGAGCAATATCACCTAGGTTCTTTCAAGTGTGGTGTAAAGCAACGTTACAAACAAAGCGGATACCTTCTGAAACACACATGGGCATGAAAGTCCAAGTGAAATATAGTTGCGATCCAGACAAGAGGCATTGAATCTAAGCTTACTGACGGATCAAAAGGTGAAAGTTTGAGGCTAGAAGCAGAGCGGAAGATGATCACTCTCGACAAGCTACTTGCCACCACAATCAAGATGGGAAACCGAGACAATCATAAGTGTAGGAGTCAAGATGAGATACCTTGTCCACCCAGATATGAAGAATAAAAGAGCCGGAAAAGGGAAGCTTACAGATTGCTAGAAAGTGGAAGGCAGATTTTACCAACATGGAAGTGGTGTGACCTCCTAGAACACACAAGAATTACAACAAGGATCGGGATACAACAAAGACCGGATTTCTATCAAGGCGGAAGTACAAGTAGCACCCCAAGGAAGGAGGGTGTAGGAGAATAGTCTGGGTGAAAAGAGGGTCTCTAATAACTTCTCACTCACGAAAGGATTTAAGTTAATAACACTTGCATGTCCTAACGGAGAACAGCAAAGGGACAATAACTCGGGTAAAAAGAGTCATGGAGAAATGACTACAAGTTATCGTAGGAAAAGTGATAAGGCCGTTGGCGAAAGACGAAGGTACAACTAGAAGCGTAAGAGTATAGTGCTCTTATAGGAGTGTAATTTGTAGAAGGAGCTAAAAGAGTATAAATGGAAGAGATATACTTTCACCTGGAATATCAAACCTCAAAAGAGATGGAAGAAAAGTAAGTCTATGATCTTATAGAAGGTCAACTACAGGCTATTTGGTAACAACAGAGAATTTGCACGTGTTGGCTGACTAGTGATGGTTAGTTGACCGATAAGAAGAATAAGCACAAGGTGATAAAGGAATTTTATCAACATGTGGTGAATTTTTTCCGGAGATCCACGATGACAATGGTGAAGTTAAATCAATACAAGTACTAGTAGCCTGGATGGTAACGTTGAATGAGTCCAATATAATAACTCTAATAAAGAAGTTAAAGAGGAGCTTTTGACGGTCGGTAATGACCATTGATGATATTAATGGTGTAAAGAGAATTGTTGTGAGTAGTTGCTTACTACTAACTAAGGAAAGATACATATCAAAGTTAGTATGGAGGGATCCTTGTAAGAAGAACTAGAAGAGTAAGAAGAAACAGATGATTGTGAACATGTCCTATGTTTAGCATTCCACACAAGTAGGACTGAGGGTGCTCCTCCGAGAGAAGGTGGGATCAAACAGTCTAAATTGACAGAGGAAGCCCTTGTGATTAAAGATGTGACACAGAATAATTGAAATTATAGAGGCGGCACAAACATAGAGAGTATGAGTTAAAGCCTTGGTGAAATGTCTGATCGAGTTGTGAGGTGATTGCAGATGGGATCTACATGTTAGCTAAAACAGATATGGGAAGGAGTAAAGTTGAATGACTAAAGGTTGTTATATAGATCCGGTATTTCCCAATAAGATGATTACCGAAAAGGTATATATAAGAGTTTAATGAGAGATAGTGGTACTCCAATGAAAATTCAAGCTCGACTGATGATGAAAGTACTAAGACCAACCAATGCGGTCCGTAAGGCGTATACGAGGAAACTCAAAGGGATTTAACTATCCTAATAGTGGTAACGATTTAAAGAAGGTAACACGACATAAGTATAAGGAAAATATAATGAATGCGATGCGGGGAATTTGATTTTTGAGAAAATCATATGCATCTGATATTTAGTATGCAAAGGATACAGATGACTTTGTGGCATACAGTGACGCATCCAAGCTGGCCTTGGGGGTGTGTTGATGCAGAAGGGTAAGGTCATAGCCTATACATCTCGGCAGTTGAAAACGTAATAGGAGAACTACCCCACACACGACCTAGAGTTAGCTGCAGTAGACTATACTCTTAAGATCTGGCGTCACTATCTCTATGAGGCGACATGTCAAATCTTCACATACCATAAGAGTCGGAATTACATATTCACTCAGTAGGAGTTGAATAACCGCTAGAGGCGGTGGTTAGAGTTGATCAAGGATTGCGACCCTGAGATTCTCTACCACCCCGGAAAGGTGAATTTAGAGGTAGAGAGTCAGTTTCTAGATACAGTCCATCAGTTGGCTACCTGGGAGTTACTACCTGAGCTGTTGGGTGAGATCCGACAGAAGTAGAAGACTTGCCGGACTTTGACCAAGATTTGAGACAGGATGTCTCGAGATGAGGCACCTCAGTTCACTATTGGGGTTGATGGAGTGATGAGATGTCAGGACCGCATTTGTGTGCCATCAGACAGTGAGCTGAGGCAGAGGATATTAGGTGAGGCTCATGCTACTCCATACTCAGTACATCCCGGAGCGAGCAAGATGTACAAAGATGTGAGACATTCCTTCTGGTGGGGTGGTCTGAAGCCTGATGTGGCTCGGTAGATAGCTTAGTGTACGACCTATCAGCAGGTCAAGATTGAGCATCGTAGGTCCGGAGGAGAGCTCCACCCACTGCCAGTACAACATCGGAGGTAAGAGGATATATCTATGGATTTTGTCACTGGATTGAGGCTCACCAGAATTTTTGACGCTATTTGAGTAGTGGTAAACCGTTTGACGAAGATCGCACATTTCATTCCGATTAAAGAAACGTGGCTGGTAAGTCGTCTAGCTGAGGAGTTCACCAGACACAGTGTGAGACTCCATGGAGTACTGAGGACTCTCGTCTCCGACAGAGATGGACGTTTCATCTCGAGATTTTGGCAGCAGGTACATACTGCTTTAGGGACGAGTCTCCACTTTACTACTGCTTATTACCCACAGAACGACGGTCAGTTTGAGAGGACTATCTAGACGTTATAAGACATGTTGTGGGCTTGTATACTGGATTGGGGACAAGTATGGCCAGATCACCTTCCACTTGTAGAATTTTCGTATAATAACAGTTGGCAAGTGTCTTTTGGGATGGCACCTTATGAGGCTTTGTAAAGGCGGAGATGTCGCACGCCAAGGTGCTAGGATAAGCCTAGCAGAGCTCATAGAGTAGCTCTAGACCCGATACATGAGGACATTGCTTGGATTGCCCTGGTCCGAGAGCGGATGTTAGCAACTCAGAGTCGCCAGAAATCCTAAGCCGACAAAAGGCGTCGACCCTTGGAGTTTAGGGTGGGTGCCCAGGTGTGGTTGACAGTGCCACCGGCCACCGACGAGAGAAGTCCGGCGTTTCGGCATTAAGGGGAAGTTGAGTTCCCGATATGACGAACCTTTAGAGATCTTGGAGAGAGTTAGAGAGGTTGCCTACCGTTTAGCGTTACCGCCGAGACTAGAGGTTGTCCATCCGGTCTTCCATGTATCTCAGCTGAGAGAGTACATCCCAGACCCTACACACGTCATCAGCTATGAGGATCTGATAATTGAGTCAGATCATACCTTTGTAGAGTACACGGTAGCAGTCCTGGAGCATAGTACTAGACGTCTACAGTCCAAGGAGATACCAATGTTGAGGATCCAGTGGTCTAGACGAGGAGCCGATGAAGCTACCTGGGAGACAGAGGAGAGTATTAGACGTAGCTATCCTAAATTCTTTGTAGGGTTAGCCGCTACTTTTGTACCGACGAGTTAGTACTATGATGATGTTTTGTTTGACCTTATGAGTTATATTGAATTATATGATGGCGTTTCTTTTATTTATGGTCTGATTATGATGATTGAGTGGTTGCATGTTAAAAAACTAAATTTAACTATTATTGAGACCAAATAATACTAATCTTTTTGAGAAAAAGTTTAATTAGATACCTTACTCTAAGTTTCAGGACGAAACTTATTTTAAGGGGGTACTGATGTAATATCCGGAATTTTTATTTCGTTGAATTCCGTAGTAAACCGATTTTCGATCTTTTGATCCTTAGCTGTCTATTTAATTGGACACAATATCTCAAACTTTTATCATTTTATGAAATATCACTTCACATAAATGATAAGATTTTTATAGCAAACCCTAATTCAAACCCTAGTTTATAACATGACTTGTCTCTGACAAAGTCGTGATAAGTTTTGACGAGACCAAGACGAGACCATGACGAGTTATGATGAGACCCTGACGAGATCGTGACAAGGCCATGCATGGGCTTGACGAAGCTTTGACACGTTTTGACAAGGCTGTGACAAACCTTGACAAAACCACACCACCCCTTTCCTACCCTTTGCTTCAGCCCCATCTTGTGCTTCCTTACTTCAACCCACTTTGTGCTTCCTTACCTCAGCCCAAGTCGTCCAGCCTGACCTCTCTTAGTTGGGCCGCCTTGTGTATGTCTCACCTCTACACCATTGCCTTGGAGCCCAGCAAGAGGAGCACCGCAACCCATGAAGCAATGCAGGAGGGATGTTCTTATTTTCGTCACTTCTCAGCCTAGGGAGCAGCAGTTACGTCTTTCCCTTCAGTTTGTAACGATCCCGAGATCACGCAGGATATCACGCCTCTATGATTCTTTCCTTTCCAACCTCGCTTCCACCTGTCCAGGTTCACTCCAAGAATGCCGCCTCCCTTCTGGCTACTCTCGTAACACCTTCTCCCTTTTTGCCTATCTGTTACAACTTCCAACTTGAACGCCTGCCTCTCTTGATGTCTACAGCAGGACGAGAAGCCTCCAACGTCTATAAGGTTCCAAAGTAGGAGTTATGGTTGAGTATTTTTCAGAGATCTTTGCCCCTATTTTTAGTATGCATATCATAGAGGATCTAGAGTTTTATTTCGGAATTTAATACTTTTATCCGAGCCTCATATCTTAAGCCAAAGTTGGACCTTAGCGACTTTTTATGAAACTCAAAAATGTGTTTAACTCTTCTAAAAATTTAGCAAACTTCCTTTCTAGAGTGAGAGTGCGATTTTGAGTTCTAAAGAATAGTTTGGAACCTTGTTATAGAATTTTATAGAGTTTCGGGACCAGGGGTGAAATGGTCATTTGCCCGTATAAGGGTATTTTGTTAATTTCTTTATGATCGATTATAGTTGGATACATTATTGATCCACTTGCCTTGTATAACAGGCGATTGAGTTTCTACGGCTACGGGCCGAGTCGAGATAACGGGATTTGAGTTTTGACCCAGGTAAGTCCTTGCGACTTACTTAGCTGGTTTCTAGATGTTAGGTGAATGATGATAGTGGTGTGTGTTGATTGTTTAATAATTATAACATGTCTAGGACGACTTTTATTATTTTAAGGCCCAAGTGTATGTATAACGGGTCGTGACATCACTGCCCAGCTCTGACAGGAGACTAGGAGGTTCTCTATACCCAGACCATACAGGTACAAGGTGAGATGCATCAGTTCCATTCCTGATGGTTACACGGGGACGGAGTTGAGGTTTGGAAATCCCTTGTGTCACAAAATAAGTATCATTAGTAAGAGTGAATGACCTAAATAATGATAATAAACTTGGATCTCTCTGAAACCATGTTATGTGTTTAGTTTTGCTATTGTGTGTGTGTGTGCTATTTTCATTTATCTAACGTGTAGATAGCTAGCTAACGGTTGATTTATGTTGTTGTTTAGTCTTACCACACGTTATAGAAGCAGCTGAGTGATCCGGAAGTAGTGGTCAGGCGGGTCTCCGTACTCCTTAGAGTGGGGTTGGGTGTTTACCTTGTTGTTTCTTTCTTATTGTTAAAGACAGTTAGTCTTTTCCGTTGTTTAAGTACCATCGATTGTTAGACGTTGTTGCATTCTTCCCTTGAAAATACTACTTTATGAATTTCGGTTTTTTCTAATTTGTGTCTTGTTGCAAGATCCTAGTAAAATTGTTGTCAAACTGAGGTCGGGACCCATTGTGAGGTTCTAACCAGTAATGTCCCGAGTTTTGAAAATTCGGGGTGTTACAAATTGATCAAGATAATAATATTTTTTTATAAATCGTCCAAAAAATAAAACTTGAGCGCACGATTACTTAATATATTTTTGAGAAAAACATTACGATCCAAACCCAGATAAATGAGGGGCAAAATTACTTAATATATATTTTAGACAAAAACATTACCAATGATTACTTAATATATATTTTAGGAAAAAAAACATTACCATCCAAACTCAGATAATTGTAGGCAACAATCCCACATACTATATATATATATATATATATATATATATATATATATATATATAGGGTGTGGTTCCCATGAGAACACCCCTAACGTGAGAACATGAGAACAATTGTACACCGTTGGATGATGAGTATTAAGGGTTGAGATTTAGAGTAGATATCATAATTAATAATAACTATGAATAATAATAATTAGGAATCCAACAATAACTACGAATAATCCACTCAACCAACAATAACTACGAATAATACATTAAACGATATGACACCTTCGTAACAAAACTAATAATAATTACGAATCTGTTCTCATGTTCTCACGTTAGGGGGTGTTCTCATAGGATCTATACTCTCTCTCTCTCTCTATATATATATATATATATATATATAATATTTATACTTGAACTTAACCAAAAGGCCAAGAGAAGTATATTATTTATATAATTAAAATAATATTTAAACTCCCTTTTTGTAGAAATTCCAAAACGATCAACCTTAGTAACTAATCGATGTGTGATAAAAAAAAAAATCCCTAAAGCTAATAATCCTTAAAAAAAAAAAATCGTCCCAAAAAATAAAACTTGAGGGGTACGATTACTTAATATATACTTTAGTGTAACCATACTCTTTATCTTTATAAAAAAGAAAAAATAATCCAAAAAAATAAAACTTGGGGGCACGATTACTTAATATATATTTTAGTGTAACGTTCTCACATAACTTATATTAATCCGATATGAAAAATAATTATACTTGAACATAACCAAAAGACCAAGATATATAATCTTTAGACTCTTTATTTATAGAAGTTCTAAAACCATGATAAAAAAAATTGCTCAAAAATTTAACGTAACTAGATCAAGCGAATAATCCTTTAAAAATTAAATCATCCCAAAAAATAAAACTTGAAGGCCATAATTACTTAATATATAATTTAAGGAAAAATATTACGATCCAAACCCAAATAATTGTAGGGTAATGATCCCACATAACATATATTAATCCGATATAAATAATAATTATACTTGAACTTACCAAAAATACCAAGAAATGTATTATTTGTATACTCTTTATCTTTAGACTCCCTATTTATAGAAGTTCTAAAACAATCAACCTTAGTAGCTAATCGATGTGATAACAAAATCTTTCAAAAAAAATTGGGCTAATTAGGTAGGTAGGCTGTTTTGAGAATTAGATTAATAAATAGGCTTTTTAGTATTTTTGAGTTAGTAAGTGTACCCCAAACTTTTTTTTTAACCGTGAACCCTAACTTTCCTATCCTCTTCTCTCTTCCCTCCCTCTCTCTCGTAGCCGCAAATGGCAAGCAGAGTTCCTGGCCCGATCAAAATCCCCAATCTCCTCACAATCAGCGTAATTTCGGATATCCACACCGGAATAGCTACTCGATTAACCACAATTCAGCCTCGATCGGAAAGTCGAAAAGAGCTTCGATTCCACTAGATATTCCAGAAATCCGACTGCGAGGAGGAATTCGGTGAATTTCTGGTTTGTACGTTGGCACCGTACGAATCGAAAGGTTGATCAGTCGCTTAATCATTTTATAAGGTATTATTTCTTAATCAGCAGACTAATCAGATTTCGTGCTGAAGTGAAGTTACGGCACAAACATATTTGTGTTCGCAACTGGGGGGATTCTTTTCTGGTTTGTTTGAAACGGGGGGCAATTATACCACCACTGCCTCCCTTTTGCCCTTATCCCGTTCCAACCAAACGCTTTCCTACTCGCCGTTCTTCATTTTCCGGTGAGATATTATTAGAGACTGGTAGGGGGAAATACAGAGAGATTTGAGTATCGGGTGATCGGACGGTGGATATGGAAGACGCTGTACTGGATGACATCATCAAAAGGCTGATGGATACGAAGAAAGGGAGGGCGGTGAAGCAGGTCCACCTTTTGGAGTCGGAAATCCGTCAGCTCTGTGTCGCCGCCAAGGAGATTTTTCTCAGCCAGCCCAATCTTCTCGAGCTGGAAGCTCCTATTAAGATTTGCGGTATACGTGTTAACCTTTCAATATCCCTTTTTTAAATTCCTCTATACATAATCTTCTTCATGAAGGCTGAACTTGGACGTTTAATTTTATTGTTTTTTTTATGTTTCAACGGATTAGGGTTTTAACGTGGAGTGTTTTAGTTAATTGTTTTTGTATATTACATCGGATTAGCTTTTAGGGTTAATTGCTAGTTTTCAACCTGATGCTCATGTGGTTTTCGATGTTCAGCTGAGAAGATATGATACTTCTGCATTTATATTGAAATTGAACGCGTTAGGCACGTAAGAATGTGTACAATGTTTTGGCTCGTACAGGAGTAAAATTCAGGTATTGGAATTTGCTTGTGCTTTCTCATGATAATCTTCTAATTTCTGCTATAAAATTCATATCAGAAACTTCTGAAATTTTGTGAATTTTCTGGTACGAGTTTTTAGGTATGAATTTCATACCAGAATTTCTGGTACGAATTTCTAGTATGAAATTCATACCAAAAAACTCATACCAGAATTTACTGGTATGTAAAATTCTTACCAAAAAATTTTGTTATCAGCTTTTTGGTATGAAAAAATTCTGGTATGTAGTTTTATGGTATGTAAGTTTATGGTATGAAAATCCGGTGTAACAAAATTCTGGTATGACAAAATGTAATTTTATGGTATGTAGTTTTATGGTATGTAATTTTATGGTATGAAAATCTAGTGTAAAAAATTCTGGTATGATAAAATGTATGTAATTTTATGGTATGAAACTTCTGGTATGAAATTTATGGTATGAAATTTCTGGTATTTAAATTATGGTATGAAAAATTATGGTATGAAATTTCTGGTATGAAATTTCTGGTACGAACTTTTCGTACGATAATTTCTGGTATGAATTTCTGGTGTGAAATTTATGGTATGAAATTTATGGTATGAAATTTATGGTATGAATTTTCTGGTATGAAATTTCTGGTATAAAAATTCTGATATGTGAAATTCTGGTATGAGAAATTCCGGTATGAAAAATTTAGTCCAGAAAATAAAAAAGAAATAATAAATAAAAACAAGAAAAATAATAAATAAATAAAAAACAAATTCAGTAATTAAAAATTAAAACTTATACTTATATAACAAATAACAAACATCATTTATTCCTTTCTTTCTAAATAGAAGGGTTAATAATTTTTACCTACTATTAAATTAAAGTGGTAAAAAATTTGGGGTACACTTTCTTAAACAAAAACTCAAAAAAGCCTAGTATGTCAAATTCTCCCAAAAAAATTTAACGTTAATAGATGAGGCTGATAAAAATCGTACCAAAAAATAAAACTTGAGGGACACGATTACTTAATATATATTTTAGAAAAAACGTTACGAAGTGTAACGATCTCACCTAACATATATTAATCCTATATATATATATCCTTACTATAATAAAAGAGAGACTTCCCCCAATGAATAGGGGATTTACCGTTTTACCCTTTTATTCTATTTTCCTATTTTACCCTCCAATAATATAATATATTACAGTTTATTGCCATCATCCATTGTTTGACAGCTTGCCTCCATCTCTACACGCGTCGTAATTTGTATTTTCGGCTGAAGACCTGTCTTACTCCTTACGATTCATTCACCGCCTCACTTTCTCTCTTATGGCCTTCCATTGTCTAGGTTTAGCCATATTCTTCTTTGAAGATCTTCGACGGTGCCTTCTTCAGTCAGGTACGTTTTTTTTCATTGTTCTTGTTGAATTCAATTTTTTATCCCAATCTGATTTGTTGGAGGGTTCCAATTTGGGCCCCTTCTTCTTCTTCTTCTTCACTCGTGTCGCTTGTTTATTTGGCCATGTTAGTTCATTCGATTTCAGTATCGAGACTATGGAGCTTCAGTTCAGAAGTAGGGTTTGAAAGACCGTTTGCTTGATTTCGTGGTGACCGCGTCTCAATGTCCTCACGTCTAGTGCCTCCACTCAATTTGGGTGCCCTCTCTTCTTCCTATTGGCATTGTTATTTTGTTTTCTAAAGTTCCGCTTTGTTTATAGTTGGATAAATTAATTTTCAATGTTAGTTTGTTTATGTACTCTTTACTTTAACTGCGCAGAAATGGCACCCGGATAAGCAAGAGGATCAGGATGTGACAACCTCAAGTTTCGACAGATAAACGAGGCTTATGAAGGTCAATGTTTACTCATTATCTCATAAACCTCTTGCATGTCTTCGGAATACTCTGTGATGTGGTTAATTTTGAAAGAAACATTAACCGAGCTTTTCGCAAAATCGATTTTGTTTTACAAATCGAGAGTAGTAGGAGTAATCATCTCCGGAAATGGAACCATGACGGTCAATTTGATGTCGTCTTTGGGAGAAGAGAGGGCATCCAAAGTTTGAGTCAGTAGAACTTAGCAACCAGAGGAGCTGATACAAAATATCCATGTGAATTCCCTGCAAGGTTAGTACTTTTTTAGCATTATCTGGTGCAAACTGTGGAGTACTACTCAAACTTTGTGAATGATCTTCATACAGATAAAAAATGTAAGGCAACAGTTGAACTGTTACATCCCCTTGTCAGATTGGTATTTTTTTGCATTCAGTGTATCACCATTCATCGTTAAATTAAATTTCTATATGCATGCAGAGAACATCTGGAGATGTTTTATCTAGCTTGCGGGAGACTATTGACATTCCTCCATGGCTCTATCAATAGTTGTATGTGTAGGGCTTGATTTTGTCAATGTTGTTAATACTGTATATGGTATTGATTAACAGTATGATATGGGTGGTGCCATGGATATTGGAGGAAATTAAATTGACTGGGATATTACATTGGTGAGTTCTCAGATTGATTGGGATATTGAGAACATTAAAGAACCGGATCCTGATAATGGATTAGGTCTTTATGAAATGGTAAATGTTGCTTGTTTTTATGAGTAGGTTATTTGCTTCGCAGATTTAGGAATAGGTTATTTATTTCTTTTATATATATATATATATATATATATATATATATATATAGAGGGTGTGGTTCTCATGAGAATACCCCTAAGGTGAGAACATGAGAACAATCGTACACCGTTGGATGTGAGTATTAAGGGTTGAGATTTAGAGTACATATCAAAAATAATAATAACTAATAATAATAATAATTAGGAATCCAACAATAAGTACGAATAATCCACTCAACCGACAATAACTACGAATAATACATTAAACGATATGACACATTCGTAAGAAAACTGATAATAATTACGAATTTGTTCTCATGTTCTCACGTTAGGGGGTGTTCTCCTAGGATCTATACTATATATATATATATATATATATATATATATATATATATATATATATATATATATATTATATTAAAGGAGAGCCCTTTTTGCCACGTGTTGCAACTACGTTTACCGAAGCTCCAAAATTATTTTCCAAAAGTAATTAATAAATTGGTTTATAAATGTTTAAAATAATTGAAATTTTTTTACTGTAAACAACCTCACTGATACGTATCTACCAATATGTTAAAAACTAATTAGTTATCAAAAGCAATTAATTAATTGATTAATTGATTTTTAAATGTTAAAATTAATCCAAATCTTTTACTATAGGTAACCTCCAAGATCACGTATCTACCAATATTTTGAAACCTAATCAATTGCTTAAATAAAAACTCTTTCATTTATTACGTAGTTACAATTCTCTTGACCAATCAAAATCATTTTTTTACGTAGTTACAATTATCTTGACCAATCAAAATTCATATGACACCTCCATTCGTTTAATTTTTTTAAGGTGAACGTGAACAATCTTTTATTTTTGCAAATCCTATATAAGCACCATATTTCTTCTGGTTATGCATCCAAAATGCTTGATCCAGGATAGTACCTCAAGAAAATAATCTCATCTTATTGATGAAGATGTAGTTGCAAGTTCTCTCATTGGACTTTCATAATTTTGGTTTCTTTTCGCTGTATTTGTGAATTTTCATGCCGAAGTGGTTGTCGCAATCTGGCTTAACATCTTCATCACGTTCATGTGGCCCCTAAGTTGAAATTTCCCCTTGATTTAAAGACTTCATGTCGCCCCTAAGTTGAGATTTTTCCCTTGATTTAAAGACTTCATTTTCCAGCACCAACTGTTGCAACTTCATTTAAAGACTTCTTCAAATCTTTACAATTCTAGATATAATGATGTCTTCCTTAATGAAATCAGACTTTGGTACATCTGAATACATCTATTTGAGTAAATCAATTGTTAGTAACAAAGCTTAAGATTAATGTTCTTTAATTCGTAAACCTAATTCAGGCTAATGACTAACAACAGACCTATGTTTATAGCAAACAAAAATTTGATCCATCTTGAATATTCATCATTAGAGATTGTCTTTCCACCATAACTTGATATCCAATCAACAAGATGAATGCTATCTATATTTTTTTTTTATAATTTTGTATATATACTTATGGTTATTTTCACAAAATATAGATTACTATCATAATTACATAACATGGAACTATTGACAATGCTAAATTTATAGATGAATCAGAAATTTACCTGTGACAATTGGTAAACTAATTCAAATATTTGAGTCCTATGTGATTGATAAAAGTGTTGTCCTTGCATAGTAAAAGTTCAAATGTGTTAGAAACAATAGATATATATATATATATATATATATATATATATATATATATATATATATATATATATATTATATGAGAATCAACCATATATTTAATTAACAATAACACTTATCTTATTTGGACTTGATTATTTGTCACATACTTGTAGTATCATCTAGAATTTATGATAAAATTATATATATGCAACATCTATATATATTTAGTTTAAAACTTCTAAAGATAGTGCAAAACATGAGAAACTATCAATAACTGAATATATATTACCTCACAATTTATCATTTGGATTCGTTCTTTGTCAACTATCATCCTTTAATTCCTTATTTGTTAAATAACATTCATCTGAATCACATAACATATCCTGAGTATACTGATAAACAACATCCAAAAACAGTACAACACAACCAATAAAGTATACTCATCTGTTTATGACTCCATATAAGGCATTGTTTCTTCCTTCATTATTCAGTCTTAATAAGATAAAGCTCCACCCAACTGATAAATTGAAAACACAATTCGTCAATATATCTTTCATTCAAATTTCTAGATGGATAACGATGTAAATCAAAACAACATATAGAAATGGTGATTCCATTAAAAATTGAATGAAATTCCATTGTTCATTTACCTTCAGATTCAACCCCAAAAGGTTGTCATTCCCTTCGATTTGAGTTTCAGCATATATCTGAATATTATTCAGGTAATTTGAGAACTAGGGTATTGTAACACCCCAAATTTTACAACTCGGGGAGTTACTGGTTAGGACCGCATAGTGGGTCTCGACCTCAGTTCGACAACAATTTAACAAGATCTTACAACAAGGCACAGATAAGGAAACCAGAAATCATAAAATAATTCTTAACAGTGTATGCATGTGACCAGAACAACTAACAGCCGGAAAACGTAATATAACGACGTACGGAATGAACGAAAAGAAACAAGGTCCAACTGAAAAACCCACAAATAAAGGAACTGTAAAACGTCCTAAAAGTACGACATCCCGGCTGACCACTACCGTCCGGATCACTCGGCATCTGCTCTAACCTGTGGTAAATCTACACAACATATCAACCGTTAGCTAACTATCCAAACATAAGTAGAATGACAATAGCACAAACACAAGCACAAACAAAAATAAACAAACATCATGCTGGCACTCAACCGTTTATTATCTATTATTTAAGTGATTCACATTATTCAATTTAAGTTGTGGCACGAGAGCTATTAACAGCTCTCGCCTCCGTTCCTTATCCAACTGGGTGTAGGTCTAGCTGACCTCCGCCGGTAGCATCACTACAAACCGAGTATGGACTAGTCCCTAAAGAAACCCCCAGCGCTCGCAAGCTAACTGAGCAGAATGCCACCGCCCGTTACTCTTAGGCCAAGTATAGGTCGGTAAATATCTATCACAACCTATAACTCTAAACATCTCAATCACACACCACTATCATCATTCATGCTCATATTTAGAAGTCAGCTAAGTAAGCCCAAAGGACTTACCTGGTATAAAGCTCAACTCTCTGTAAACCAAACTCGCTCTGTAAACCGTAGCAACTCAGTTGCCTGTCAAAGGGGATAAGTGCATTAGCACACTCCCACGTAATTAGAAGTCTAAGACTTCTAAGATAGAATAACGTAGTAAGACATAACTAGTTACAATACTAATTTAGGGTAAAATGACCATTTTACCCTTGGTCCCAAAACTCCCAAAATTTCCAAATTCATGTCTAAACTCCTATTTGAGATTCTAAAATCATATTCTAACTCCTAAAGTTTAGTTTTGTTACCAACTGTCACTTTTCTTATTTTCCTATTTTCCAAAAGCTCGTAAAGGTCTAACTTCGGTTTCAAATATAAAATTCGTAACAACTTATAACAATTCCGAATAAATTCTCTAGATCATCTATGATGTTCTATCTATCCTTAGGAGAAAGAATTCCTCAAAACTGTTCAGCCATTATTTTTATAAAAATTCACAAAGTTGGCTACTACACTTATTATTCCTATACTTAACCAAAAATCCAAGTTTACAAAACTACTTAACTACTCAACTTCGGAAGCCTATAACTTCTAATCCGACCGTTCATTCCTTCTCAAATTTTAATACCATATACTACGTATAACCGTCTACAACATATCCAAAATTCAACGGTGGATCTTTATCCAAACACTCAAACATTGGTCGACAAGGTGGGCAGTTTCTAACTTAAAAGCTGAAGGAAAAAAATTGAATTTACAGCAGCCCTTTATTTCCACCATTTTATTTATAAAACTCAGCAGCTACCTATTACTATCTTAACTATGCTCAAGGCCGAATTACAGCAGCTCATCAATCTAGCATTAAGGAATCGGTATACATACATAAGATTATACAATAACCTTCCCCTTAAACTAATCAGAAACCTATTTTAAACCAAGTATAGGCTCTTACCGGGTTGCAGCTAGAAGGGTGGCTCGTTACAGTGGCTGTAACTCTATGGACTCAGCCTTTCGGTTCTGTAGGTGGCTGCAGTTTGAGGCATAGCAGCATCGGTCGAAGGAACAAGTAGAGAAGGATGGTGAGTGTTGTACGCAGGTGGCTGTAGAGATATTAAAGTGAAGACGGAAGAAAACAAGACCGCTGTACTAACCTTGGTTCAGTCGGGAGATCAGAAGGTGGTCGTAATTGCTTGAAGCGGCTGAACGTATACAGACGGGGGGCTGGGTGTGCAGTTTGCGGTTGAAAGCTGTATGGATCAATGGCGTATTGTGCTGTAGAATAGAGGCGAAGGAGGAGTTCTGAATGTGGCCAGAATGTAGGACGGAAGGCTGTGTGCAGAAGGAAAACGTCTAGCGTAATTTAAGGGCAGTTATGTGAAGCAGATCTGCGTTACATTCCAGCTCAGCAGCTTCTAGCGTCTCAGCAGTTGCCTTCTCCTTGGGCTGGCGCTTCCTGGGCTAAAGCTGGGGCTGTTTGCGAGGCCTTCCGTTGCTGGGCTGAAGCTGGTGCTGCGGACAAGACACAACAGTGGGCTGTTGGGCTGCAAACAAGGCGCAACAGTGGGCTGCTGGGCTGCGGACTAGAGCTGTAGAATGCAAGGCCGAACTGGGCTGAAGACGGGCAAGGCAGCAACTCTTCCTGGGCTGAAGATGACAAGGCCGCAGCTCTTCCTAGGCTGAGCACACGCTGGGCTGGAGAAGGCACTGGCTGGCGCTGGGCTGAACGGGCTGCTGGCGTTGCTGGCGCTGGGCTGTCAACAGCCTGTCTGGGCTTGTCATAGACTTGTCACAGCCTTGTCTGGCCTTGTCACAGACTCGTCACAACCTTGTCTGGCCTTGTCACAGCTTCGTCACAACCTTGTCTGGACCTTGTCACAGCTTCGTCACAGACTTGTCCGGGCCTTGTCATATTCTAAATTAGGGCTAAACTTATTATTTTATGTGAAGGTAAGCTACCTAAAATGATAAATTTTATAAAGATCCTATCATTTTATGTGAAGGGGATCTACATAAAATGATAAATTTTATCATAATATGTCTAACTAAGTAGACGGATATGAATCAAATGATCGAGATCGGGTTTATAACAGAAATAGACGGAATAAAAATTCCGGATATTACATCAGTACCCCCTTAAAATAAGTTTCGTCCCGAAACTTAGAATAAGGTATCTACCCCAAACATTTCCCTTCAAGAGTTATATTCTAGCATGCAAACTAATCACGTCATCAAGCACATAAACATAAACAATCTTTTAAACATATAATCACAGAAATCATATAAGGTATCGTCTCAGTACTAACCCGTCGGTACTGAGGTAGCGGCTAACTCCGCAAAGAACTCAGGGTAGTTACGTCTAATACTCTCCTCTGTCTCCCAGGTAGCCTCTTCGGCTCCTCGTCTAGACCACTGAATCCTCAGCATCGGTATCTCCTTAGAACGCAGGCGCCTAATACTACGCTCTAGGACGGCTACTAGATACTCCACAAAAGTGTGGTCTGGCTCGACTATCAGATCCTCATGACTGATGACGTGTCTAGGATCCGGTATGTACTCTCGCAGCTGAGATACATGAAAAACTGGGTGTACTCACTCTAATCTCGGTGGCAGTGCTAGTCGGTAGGCAACCTCTCCGACTCTCTCTAAGATCTCAAATGGACCGACATATCGGGGACTCAGCTTCCCCTTAATGCCGAAACGTCTAACTCCTCTCGTAGGTGACACTCTCAACCACACCTGTGCACCTACTCTAAACTGCAAAGGTCGACGCCTTTTGTCGGTGTAGGACTTCTGACGACTCTGAGCTGCTAACATCCTCTCCCGGACTAAGGCAATCCGGGCGATGTCATCCTGTATCTGGTCTGGTACTACCCCCTCATCCTTGCTAGGCTCATCCCAGCACAACGGTGTACGACATCTCCGTCCGTACAAAGCCTCATAAGGTGCCATCCCAATAGAAGCATGCCAGCTGTTATTATATGAAAACTCTACCAGTGGGAGATGATCTGGCCATACCTGTCCCCAATCTAGCACACATGCCCGTAACATGTCCTCTAAGGTCTGAATGGTCCTCTCAAACTGACCGTCTGTCTGTGGGTGGTAGGCAGTGGTAAAGTGGAGACTCGTCCCCAGAGCAGTATGTACCTGCTGCCAAAACCTCGAGGTAAAACGTCCATCCCTGTCGGAGACGATAGTCTTCGGTACTCCATGGAGTCTCACAATGTGTCTAGTGAACTCTTCTGCTAGACGACTTACCGGCCACATTTCCTTAATCGGAATGAAACGTGCGGTCTTCGTCAGACGGTCTACCACTACCCAAATGGCATCAAAACCTCTGCTGAGCCTCAATCCTGTATCTTCCCACTTCCAATGTGGTACTGGAAGTGGGTGGAGCTCTCCTCCGGATCTACGATGCTCAATCTTGACCTGCTGACAGGTCGCATACTGGGCTACATATCGGGCCACATCAGGCTTCAAACCACCCCACCAGAAGGAACGTCTCACGTCCTTATACATCTTACTCGCTCCTGGATGTACGGAGTAAGGGGTAGCATGAGCCTCACCTAGTATCCTCTGTCTCATCTCACTGTCTGATGGCACACAGATACGGTCCTGCCGTCTCATCACTCCATCGGCACCGATAGTGAACTGAGGTGCCTCATCTCGTGACATCCGGTCTCGGATCCGGGTCAAAGTCGGACAGATCTCCTGCTTCTGTCGGATCTCACCCAACAGGTCAGGAAGTAACTCTAAGGTGGCTAACTGATGAGCTGTATCGGGGAACTGGATCTCTACCTCCAACCAAGCTAAGTCTCTCTGTAACTGTGGTTGTACTGTCAACCGAGCTATCGCCTTCTCCCGAGGCGTCTTCCGACTCAGAGCGTCAGCAACTACATTCGCCTTCCCGGGATGGTAGAGTATCTCAAGGTCGAAATCCTTGATCAACTCTAGCCACCGCCTCTGGCGGTTATTCAACTCCCGCTGAGTGAATATGTACTTCAGACTCTTATGGTCTGTGAAGATCTGACAGGTCGCTCCATAGAGATAATGACGCCAGATCTTAAGAGCATGCACTACCGCTGCTAACTCCAGGTCATGAGTGGGGTAGTTCTCCTCATACGTCTTCAGTTGTCGAGACGCATATACTATGACCTTACCCCTCTGCATCAAGACACACCCCAAGCCCAGCTTGGATGCGTCACTGTACACTACAAAGTCCTCTGTACCCTCAGGATGTGCTAAGATAGGAGCAGACGTCAATCTCCTCTTCAGCTCCTCAAAACTCTGCTGACACGGCTCAGACCAGACGAACCGAGTAGTCTTCCTTAGGAGAGAAGTAAGTGGTCGGGCGATCAGGGAAAACCCTTCCACAAACCGACGGTAATAACCTGCCAATCCAAGGAAACTACGAACCTCCTTAACATTCTTCGGAGGTTGCCAAGAGGACACTGACTCAATCTTCGCCGGGTCGACCATAATCCCCTCATCAGTCACTACATGGCCTAGGAAAGCCACCTCTGACATCCAGAACTCACACTTGGATAGCTTAGCATATAGCTGGCTATCTTGTAGAATCTGTAACACTGTCCTCAAGTGTCCGGCATGCTCTTCTCGACTTCTAGAGTAAACTAGAATGTCGTCAATGAAGACCACTACAAACTGGTCTAAGAAGTCAATGAAAATCCCATTCATCAACTCCATAAATACTGCTGGCGCATTAGTGAGCCCGAATGGCATCACTACAAACTCATAGTGACCATACTTAGTCCAGAATGCCGTCTTAGGTATGTCCTGGTCTCTCACTCTAAGCTGGTGATAACCCGATCTCAAGTCTATCCTCGAGAACACTGACGCTCCATGCAGCTGGTCTAGCAGATCATCTATGCGAGGCAGTGGATACTTATTCTTGATGGTGACCTTGTTCAACTCCCGGTAGTCAATACACAGCCTCATCGATCCATCCTTCTTCCTCACAAATAATACTGGTGCGCCCCAGGGAGAAACACTAGGGCGTATGAAGCCCTTCTCTACTAACTCCTCTAACTACTTCTTCAGCTCAAGCAGCTCTATCGGGGCCATACGGTACGGGGCCTTCGAGATCGGTCTCGTGCCCGGCTCTAACTCGATGCTAAAGTCAACACTCCTCTGTGGAGGTAGCCCTGGTAAGTCGTCACTGAATACCCCTACAAACTCGCATGCGACTGGTATCTCCTCTACTGTCAGGCTCTTGCGCTCCTTCATGGCATAACACCAGAAGGCCTCGCAACCCTGTGCTATCAATCTGGCTGCTCTCACTACGCTGATAACTGTGCCGGACTTTCCGAGGTCCCAACCTCGGAATATCACTCTGTGACCCTCCTCAGTGGCGACAGTCACAGTCCTCCTACCAATATCCAAGACGGCTCCATGTCTAGTCATCCAATCTATCCCCAATATCACGTCCTCATGTGCTAAGGGCATAACTAGAAAATCTACTAACCAAATCCGGCCTCCCAGATGAATAGGGCAGTCATAAATCTCTCGGGATCCTCTAACCTTGCCCCCATCTGGTAACCCAACCACAAAAGGTACACCCTCTACTGTAGCTAAGGACAACCTATCTACACATGCATCTGATATAAAGGAGTGCGTAGCACCCGTATCGAATAAAACTCGCACAGGTAAGTCATGGATCCAAATAGTACCTGTGGTCGCAAGTGCTGCAGGCTGCTCAGTGCTCCTCAACTCGAACACTCTCGATGGTCCTCCTCTAGTGTCAGTGGTACTACCACGTCCCCTGCCACGACCTGATCCCTGTGCCGTACTATATGAAGCAGGATGTCCTGGAGCCCGGTACTGTTGCTGCTGCTGACTCGGAGCTCGGTACTGAGGAGGTCTCTGTACACTCTTCTCAGCACCTGCTGGAGAAGATCCCTGCTGCGGAGGGGCCCTACCCTGACGGCAGAAGGTGGCTCTGTGACCCGGCTTCCCACAAGTGAAGCAAGTGATACGTGGTCTCTGGCAATCTGTCTTAATGTGATCGCGGCTACCACAGTTAAAACACTGCCGATCTCTACTGGGAGTCTGAACTGTAGAGTGGTAGCTGGACCTCCACTGAGTCTGTCCTCAACCATAACCTGCTACTGCTGCACTGCTACCAGCATGTCCTGTCCTCTGCCGCTTATCCGGCCCACTAGACTGAGCTGCTTTCCTCGAAGCTGGCCTATCTCTCTCATAAGCAGAGGCCCTATCCTGATAACCAGACAAAGTCTCACAGCGGAATCCAGCTAGATAGGATCGGGTACTCTCTCTCAATCTCTTGGAGAAAAGGTAAACATGCTGCTCTTCTGGAGGTGCAGATGGTCCAAGTAAGGTCAACTCTTTCTGAAACTTCTCTATGGCTGCAGCAATCGAGATATCCTCAAATCCCGCCTCAATGAAATCCTGGAATCTCTCCCTCCTCAGCGAAACTGGACAGTACCTGTCCCTAACGATGTTCCTCATCTGCTCCCAACTGGTGACTCGGCCACGAATGGTACGCCACCATGAATGAGCATCATTTGTGAAACAGGTCTGCACTAAATCCACCTGTCGATCCTCGGGGCAACGTATTGCCTCCAAAGCAGTCTCTATCTTCCCTATCTAGTGCTCCACCTCTAGCCCTATTTCTCCACTGAATGAAGGAACCTTCTGAGAGTTGAAAGCCTTCAACCACTCATCCGGTCTCGGTGCTCTAGACCCAGCAGGCGCTCTATCAGCATTAGCTCTCCTCTCAGATACAGCCGGCACCTGAGACACTCCCTGTGTCACCTGAGCTGACCTAGCCGGTACCACCGGTGGTATCTGGGTAAGTCTCTCAACTCTAGCAGCCTCTTCCATACGCTCGACGTATGCTCTGTACTCCCGATACTCCGATGCTCCAATAGAAACACATCCAGACTCAGTCGAACGTGCTCCCTGCACTCCAGGCCTAGCAACGGTCTCATGCCTGACCTTAGGGCCTACACTCTCAACTACCTCTTCCACAGCAGCCTCTGGTATGCTTGCTGCAGGTGGATCCTCTCGAGGAACTCGTCCTCGACCTCTCCCTAGTGGAGGTCTACCCCCACGACCACGCCCTCTAACAGCAGGGGTGCTATCCGCTCGATCCTGTCTGACTGGGGGAAGGGGGGATGACCCCTACCTCGGCCAGTCACTGGTGCAGCCCTAGTACGTGCCATCTGCACGAATGGTAACGACTACAGTTATAATCTAACTAATCTATTATAACAGTCGAAGTCTATAATAATAATACTAAGAATACCGAGATCCGCAGAGGTAGTGGTGGTCATCCGTACTTTCTATCCCAACCCGACTCTGTATGCATTTTAAAACCAAAATCTTCTTTGGAAAACTCAGACCCCTTTCGGGTTCTGTTTATTTACTTATATGACCTTTTTTTTTTAAGATTTCAAGTGCCATTGTTGCCAACCTAGAGCTCTGATACCATGTTGTAACACCCCAAATTTTACAACTCGGGGAGTTACTGGTTAGGACCGCACAGTGGGTCCCGACCTCAGTTCGACAGCAATTTAACAAGATCTTACAACAAGGCACAGATAAGGAAACCAGAAATCATAAAATAATTCTTAACAGTGTATGCATGTGACCAGAACAACTAACAGCCGAAAAACGTAATATAACGACGTACGGAATGAACGAAAAGAAACAAGGTCCAACTGAAAAACCCACAAATAAAGGAACTGTAAAACGTCCTAAAAGTACGACACCCCGGCTGACCACTACCGTCCGGATCACTCGGCATCTGCTCTAACATGTGGTAAATCTACACAACATATCAACCGTTAGCTAACTATCCAAACATAAGTAGAATGACAATAGCACAAACACAAGCAGAAACAAAAATAAACAAACATCATGCTGGCACTCAACCGTTTATTATCTATTATTTAAGTGATTCACATTATTCAATTTAAGTTGTGGCACGAGAGCTATTAACAGCTCTCGCCTCCGTTCCTTATCCAACTGGGTGTAGGTCTAGCTGACCTCCGCCGGTAGCATCACTACAAACCGAGTATGGACTAGTCCCTAAAGAAACCGCCAGCGCTCGCAAGCTAACTGAGCAGAATGCCACCGCCCGTTACTCTTAGGCCAAGTATAGGTCGGTAAATATCTATCACAACCTATAACTCTAAACATCTCAATCACACACCACTATCATCATTCATGCTCATATTTAGAAGTCAGCTAAGTAAGCCCAAAGGACTTACCTGGTATAAAGCTCGACTCTCTGTAAACCAAACTCGCTCTGTAAACTGTAGCAACTCAGTTGCCTGTCAAAGGGGATAAGTGCATTAGCACACTCCCACGTAATTAGAAGTCTAAGACTTCTAAGATAGAATAACGTAGTAAGACATAACTAGTTACAATACTAATTTAGGGTAAAATGACCATTTTACCCTTGGTCCCGAAACTCCCAAAATTTCCAAATTCATGTCTAAACTCCTATTTGAGATTCTAAAATCATATTCTAACTCCTAAAGTTTAGTTTTGTTACCAACTGTCACTTTTCTTATTTTCCTATTTTCCGAAAGCTCGTAAAGGTCTAACTTCGGTTTCAAATATAAAATTCGTAACAGCTTATAACAATTCCGAATAAATTCTCTAGATCATCTATGATGTTCTATCTATCCTTAGGAGAAAGAATTCCTCAAAACTGTTCAGCCATTATTTTTATAAAAATTCACAAAGTTGGCTACTACACTTATTATTCCTATACTTAACCAAAAATCCAAGTTTACAAAACTGCTTAACTACTCAACTTCGGAAGCCTATAACTTCTAATCCGACCGTTCATTCCTTCTCAAATTTTAATACCATATACTACGTATAACCGTCTACAACATATCCAAAATTCAACAGTGGATCTTTATCCAAACGCTCAAACATTGGTCGACAAGGTGAGCAGTTTCTAACTTAAAAGCTGAAGGAAAAAAATTGAATTTATAGCAGCCCTTTATTTCCACCATTTTATTTATAAAACTCAGCAGCTACCTATTACTATCTTAACTATGCTCAAGGCCGAATTACAGCAGCTCATCAATCTAGCATTAAGGAATCGGTATACATACATAAGATTATACAATAACCTTCCCCTTAAACTAATCAGAAACCTATTTTAAACCAAGTATAGGCTCAGACCGGGTTGCAGCTAGAAGGGTGGCTCGTTACAGTGGCTGTAACTCTATGGACTCAGCCTTTCGGTTCTATAGGGTGCTGCAGTTTGAGGCATATCAGCGTCGGTCGAAGGAACAAGTAGAGAAGGATGGTGAGTGTTGTACGCAGGTGGCTGTAGAGATATTAAAGTGAAGACGGAAGAAAACAAGACCGCTGTACTAACCTTGGTTCAGTCGGGAGATCAGAAGGTGTTTGTAATTGCTTGAAGCGGCTGAACGTATACAGACGGGGGGCTGGGTGTGCAGTTTGCGGTTGAAAGCTGTATGGATCAATGGCGTATTGTGCTGTAGAATAGAGGCGAAGGAGGAGTTCTGAATGTGGCCAGAATGTAGGACGGAAGGCTGTGTGCAAAAGGAAAACGTCTAGCGTAATTTAAGGGCAGTTATGTGAAGCAGATCTGCGTTACATTCCAGCTCAGCAGCTTCTAGCGTCTCAGCAGTTGCCTTCTCCTTGGGCTGGCGCTTCCTGGGCTAAAGCTGGGGCTGTTTGCGAGGCCTTCCGTTGCTGGGCTGAAGCTGGTGATGCGGACAAGACACAACAGTGGGCTGCTGGGCTGCAGACAGGGCGCAACAGTGGGTTGCTGGGCTGCGGACTAGAGCTGCAGAATGCAAGGCAGAACTGGGCTGAAAACGGGCAAGGCAGCAGCTCTTCCTGGGCTGAAGATGACAAGGCCGCAGCTCTTCCTGGGCTGAGCACACGCTGGGCTGGATAAGGCACTGGCTGGCGCTGGGCTGAACGGGCTGCTGGCGCTGGGCTGTCAACAGCCTGTCTGGGCTTGTCACAGACTTGTCATAGCCTTGTCTGGCCTTGTCACAGACTCATCACAGCCTTGTCTGGCCTTGTCACATCTTCGTCACAGCCTTGTCTGGACCTTGTCACAACTTCGTCACAGACTTGTCCGGGCCTTGTCATATTCTAAATTAGGGCTAAACTTATTATTTTATGTGAAGGTAAGCTACCTAAAATGATAAATTTTATAAAGATCCTATCATTTTATGTGAAGGGGATCTACATAAAATGATAAATTTTATCATAATATGTCTAACTAAGTAGACGGATATGAATCAACTGATTGAGATCGGGTTTATAACAGAAATAGACGGAATAAAAATTCCGGATATTACAGGTATTGTGTAAAATGAGTATCGGAATAGGGATCTCTATAGACTAATCGGAATCGTTGAGGCGAACGCCGAGATTGAAACCATGTATCAGTTCCGCTCATCTGAATCTAGAACGGAGTATCTGTGGGTTTTTTAGAGTTCGGTTGTTCGAAAGAGACTTTTGCTGTGTGAGGTATATAGAAATCGAAAGGAAGAAGGATGAGATCTACTGTCCAAAATCAATTCCTAAAAAAGTACTAATATATTTACTAATTATTAATTGTTTCTATAATGGGATGGATTGTGTACAATGGCCCATTTAACATATGTTGTGAGAGAACGCACGTCCACTCTAGTGTGTGTCTATATATATATATATATATATATATATATATATATATATATATATATATATATATATATATATATATATATATATATATATATATATATATATATATATATATATATATATATATATATATATATATATATATATATATATATATATATATATATATATATATATATATTAGGGTAACGTTCCTACATAACATATACTAATCCAATATGAATAATAACTATGTTTGAACTTAACCAAAATGTTAAGAAATATATTATTTGTATATCCTCAGTAGGATAACAAAATCCCTCAAAAAAAATTAACGTTAATAGATAAGGCTCATAAAAATCGTTCCAAAAAATAAAACTTGAGTGCCAATTACTTAATATATATTTTAGAGAAAACATTAAGAAGGGTAACGATACCACATAACATATATTAATCCAATATCAATAATAACTATACTTAATCATAACCAAAAAGCCAAAAAATGTATTATTTGTATACTTTCAAAACTCCTTATTTATACAAGTTCTAAATTCATCAACCTTAGTAGCTAATCAATCTGAGATAACAAAATCTTTAAAAAACTTTAACATCAATAGATCAAGCCAATAATCTGTAATAACCGAAAATTTTAATGTCCGTTAAATCTGAATATAACCAAATTCTGATACGTCAATCGGAACTGAAATAAACGAGTTAAATTCTATCATTTTATGTGACCTTGATTCACATAAAATGATGAAACTATGTAACCAGAAATAAATTACGTACCTCTAAATTAAGATAAGAAATTATATTATACGGAATTTAATTCCGTATTTATTTCTGCAAATTACCTACCGATCCGTACGAGTAACGGGTTTCGTTTCAACTTATTTCTTAGAGGAAGATTAGGCCCATTTTACGAGCCCATCAGCCCATCAGCCATCTCCTAAACTAATCCTAACAATAAATTAATTAAGTTAACCTAATCCTATTCTAACCAGCTGCTGCCGCTTCCCTCTCCTGCCTTACCTTCTGAACGTCGACCGTTGCATCTCTTCCGCTTCAACAGGAGACGCGCCGCACCTCTGCTGCCTTCAACCGGAGACACCGCACATCGAGCCGCCACTGAACCGCCCGCCGCTGCGACCACCAAGGCACCCCAGGTTAGCCACCGATTCTGTCTATCTCTCCCCATCCCTCTTTCTGTTTCGAAGCAGCAGGACCTGACCTTAGCGTCACGCAGCCGTTGCGAGTCCCGCTAGTGAGCCCCGTCGCCTTCTGCTACTTCCTTCCCCTGTGCCGACGCCACACCCCATTGCACCCTCCTGGACCAGCGTAGCACTCCTCCGATGACAAGGTGAGTCCGTCCGCCCGCTTAGACCCCTCCTGTCTCTTCCGTCCCATATAATAACAGACAACAGCTCACCTCTTCTGACCGTTGCAGTGAATAGCCGAGCCCTGCAGTACACGGTGGTGACTACACTCGAGTCAGCATACGAGCCGGTCCAAGACACCCCGCTGTCCCCTGCTGCACCCTAACAACCGTAGAAAAGAACGTACTGCTGCAGTGCGATAGGTGAGTCTAGTTCTTTGCACTGCTGTACGGATTATAGGATTGTGGGGGGGGGGGGGTTAAAGTGTACTGAGTATATATAGGTGTGTACGTAGGAGAGTACTGAAGGTTATGTAAGTATACACGGTTGAACAGTAGAGGATAAGCATGTTTAGGCATGGTTAAGTATGATTAGGGTAGAGTAAGTATGCTGAGTATATATATATCTATAACCTATCAAGTATTTATATACGTAACTATAGTTTTTAGAGGATAAATAAGTGTATATAAATGTGGGAATAAGTAAAGGATATATACATGAGTATTTACTTAGAGAAGTAACGTTTTATACACGGATACATATATGTGTATGAGGGGAGTAATACCCGAGAAAGAAGTAATGAGATTCTATGTAACGAGTGGTTGAGATTAATATTATAACCTTTAGTAAACTGTTCTAGAGTAACCAAATATTAGAAAAACGTTCGAAAAGAAATATTAGAAGTTAAGAGGACTCGGAGAATTTTCAACTTTAAGAGTAACTTGGTTCTTTGAGGAGTTTTAGAGTGTAACTTATAACCTTTTGGAACTATCAAAGGAAATTGATAGTTTTCTAAATTAAACTTCGAGAATTTACGATACCAAGGGTAAAATGGTCTTTTACCATAAGAGAGCTTTTTCCGTAATTCCTTCGCATGAGGTTGGACATCGAGATGTGATTTTGATACACATGCCTTATTTGACAGGCGTTTGAGTTACCACGAGTACGGACTGTTTGAGACGTGTTAGAGTGTATTTTGACTCAAGTAAGTCCTTGCGACTTACTTAGCCAGTTTCTGGATAGTAGTTGAGTGGTAGTGGTTGTGTGTGCTATGTGCGTGTTTTAATAATATTAACTTGCTAGGACGACCGTTATTATTATTTATAAGGCCCAAGTGTATGTATGATGGGCCGTGACATCACTGCCCAGCTCTGACAGGAGACTGGGTGGTTCTCTATACCCAGACTAGGCAGGTACAAGGTGAGATGCATCGGATCCATTCCTGATGGTTACACGTGGGCGGAGGCGAGGTTTGGGAATCCCTCGTGTCACAAAAATAAGTATCATTAGCGTGAAAGAGTAACTTAACTCAAGATAATAAAATGGACTTGTTTGAAAGCATGATGGGTATTTATATTTTTATGTGTGTGTGTGTGCTACTATTACTCTTCTAATATTTAGATAACTAGCTAACGGTTTGTCTTGTTGTGTTTTTAGATTTTCCGCAGGTTAGACCAGCAACTAAGTGATTCGGAAGTAGTGGTCAGCCGGGTCTCCGTACTCCTTAGAGTGGGGGTTGGGGTTGTGTTTGTCTTTTCTTTCTTTTGGTTAAGACGGTTGTTCGTTTCCTTTGTTTAAGTATTTTAGGCTGCTAGACCGTGTTGCATTCATTACCTTAAAAATACTATTTTATGAATTTCGGTTTTCCTTATTTGTGTCTTGTTGCAAGATCCTAGTAATATTGTTGTCAAACTGAGATCGGAATCCACTGTGAGGTTCTAACCAGTAATGTCCCGAGTTCTGAGAATTCGGGGTGTTACATAATCATTTTTAAAAAAAAATTATCCCAAAAAATAAAACCTAACGGGCACAATTACTTAACATATATTTTGTACACTATGCAGGATAACAAAAGCAAAAAATTTAAAGTTAATAGATCAGACTGTAACACCCCAAGTTTTGGGAACTCGAAGCGCTACGGGCTAGGACCGCATAATGGGTCCCGACCCTCAGAGTAGCAACAACAAATGGATCTTACAACAAGGCACAAACGAATGAAAACAAAACTCAATAGAAAACCAAAGGTTTAAACAAAACAAACGGAAAAGTCTCGCAGCCGAGTTCAAGACCAAAAGGGAAACAACAAAAAAACATAAACCCAATCCCGTCCTATAATGTACGGGAACCCCGACTGACCAGACCATCTTCAGCAGCATCCAGAACCTGCGGAACATCTACAATGACAGCATACATCGTTAGCTAACATTCTAGGTATAAGCAAGAGCGTAAAGACACAAACATACATAAGGTAATGTAAACATATAGCATGCTTGCACACAACCGGTTATTATATTTCTTAAAGGTTATCCATTACTAATTCAACTTCTTTTGTCACACGAGAATCTCCCGAAACTCGCCTCCGTTTCCGTCTACCAATAGGAATAGATTATCACTATCCGTTACCTACGGGTTTGGGTTGCAAGAGCACATTCTAGTCTCCTGAAGAACTAGACAAGTGGTCACCGCCCGGTTATAATACACTTGGGCCAGTTAAGGGTAATAAAAGGTGAATCTTATTCCGGTTATCCGTTAGGATATGAATGAACAACACAAACAAGCCAATACAATCCAACTAATACGTGGAATGAAGCTAAGTAAGTCCAAGGGACTTAGCTCACTCGAAGGTAACTCAAAGCTCAACAACAACTCAGGAATAGCTCATTTTCCCTTAGGAACGGAGCAAGGAAAGCCTATTCACGCAAGCATCACGAATCAGGAACGAAATGGTTGCTAGAAGTCTATAACTTCTAGTCTCAATGATCTCTAGGAGATCAACACATGCTAAGGGCTCAACCCTAGTCTTGTAGCACTCACAAGAGGTAAACAACATCCAAATATCTAAGGAAAGGAACGAGGAAAGCAAGGAAGGATGCAACTCACAAGAACGGGAGTCACGGCAGAGGAAACCGCAGAGGCGGCTGGACCAGGCGCAGGGTTGTTGTCAAGTTCTTTAATAGAACTATCTTTCCAAGGTTTGAGACACCACAGACTATCATTAGTGATGGAGGTTCAAACTTTATAATCCGAATATTCGAAGCTCTACTAGCTAAGTATGGGGTGACTCACAAGATCGCCACTCCCTACCATCCACAAACGAGTGGACAAGTGAAGATTTCGAATAGAGAGATCAAGGGCATCCTAGAGAAGACTGTTTCAAAGACAAGGAAGGATTGATCTTTGAAGTTAGACGATGCGTTATGGGCGTATAGGACTGCATACAAGACTCCCATAGGGACAACACCATACAACCTTGTATATGGGAAGTCTTGTCACTTGCCGGTGGAGCTAGATCACAAGGCGTATTGGGATGTGAAGTGGTTGAACTTCAGCATGAAGGAAGCGGGCGATAAGCGCCTCTTGGACCTTAATGTGCTTGAAGAACTCCGCTTAAACGCTTATGAGAATGCCAAGATCTTCAAAGAAAGAGCGAAGCATTGACATGATAAGCATATCATTCCAAAGCACCTCAAGGAAGGAGATCAAGTTCTCCTCTTCAATGCGAGACTTTGGCTCTTTCCAAGTAAGCTTAAATTCGTTGGGCTGGATCTTATCTAATCAAACGTTTTTTTCCCCATGGCGCAGTTGAAGTATGGGGTTAATAGAGCGGAAATTTCTAGGTGAACGGCCAACGACTTAAGAAGTATTCACCGGAACTTCCGGTTGAGGAAATCGCTCCGATTGTCATCGAATAAACCCAGGAACGGTCTATCTACGGACCCAAAACAAGCGCTTCTTGAGAGGCAACCCAAGGTAATGCACTTACGGTTTTGTTTTTCCTTTGTAGTTTAGTTTAGTTTAGTTGTTTTTGTTTTGTTTTTCCCTCGGTACCTCCCGGTATGTTATGTTTTTGGATGTAGGAATAAGGAATGGGCAAAGGAAGGAAGAAAAGGTTGGAAGAAATTGACGAAACTTGGATTTTGGCACACAACAGAGAGTTCCACACTCTAAACCACGGCCGTGGAAGCTACAGGTTACCGTAATTTCCCAAAATCTGAGACAAATCAAGAAAAATCACGGGTCCATACATTTTCATGGCCGTGGAAACCCCCGAGTGACCGTGATTTTCAAGAAAATTACGGGCACTATATAAACCACCATCCTTCACCAAAACACCACAAAATCTCCATTCCACGCCCAAATCTCCGCCACTCTTCATCCACCTGTAATTCTTCGTTCGGAGTCCGATTCGAGCGATTCTTTGGCCTAAAGTGGAGCATTTTTGATCATTTACAACATTCAAACAACAAACTGAGTGAACAATCCAATTTGGAGGAGGAATTTGGATTTCTCAATTCGAAAACTTAGGTTTTACTCCCTTTCTCTTCTTGGTTCAATTTTGTTCAATATCTTTACAAGATTGTAGGAGAACTGGATGAATTTGAGTTTGGAATTAGTCTAGGACTGTTGTTGTTGATTGTGGTGTGAATTTGCTGAGTTTTGAGAACGACAGAGGGAAATCACGGTTCAGAGCATTTCCATGGCCGTGGTTGCCCGGTCCCGATCATACTCGGAAGACCGTTTCTTGCAACATCCGGTTGTATGGTGGATTGCAAGAATGCTAGTTAGCTTTCGACATAGGAGAAGAGAAGGTTGAGTTTGTTCTTTCAACTTTGGTGAAAGAGCCAGCTCTTGGAGAGGACATGTTCAATATCTATGACGAGGAAGCATCTAGAGAAGTGAGCTCGATCCTATTCAAGGATCCATTGCAAAAGGTTATAACCATGAGCATCATGGAAAAGGGAGAAGAAGAGGATTGCAATGATGAGATTGAAGTCTTGGAGGAGCTAAATAAAATGCAAGAGGAAGAGTTTGAAAAACTTTACGATGGCTCCAAAAACGTGAGGAATCACGGGCAGTCCTGCTATTCCTCGGCCGTGGTTTCACCCACACTACCCGTAAACTGCTACTTCGAGACCTCCAGAAACTTACACGGCGAAAATTACGGCCGTGGAAGTAACAGTGGTGCCGTAATTGATTCCCACGCCCTAAACCACGGCCGTGGAAGTAATAGTGGCACCGTAATTCTGGGAAATTCTGAGAACAATTCCGATCTTTCCACAAATGCTCTTGAGTCTTCTTCAACCACTCCTACACCCTTAGAGACTTTTAAGGAAGCATTGGACACATCTCAAGACTCATCAAAGACACCAATTGCAATGGAATTGAAGCCACTTCCCACACATCTTCGGTATGCATTCCTTGGAACTAATTCTACTTTTCTCGTAATTGTTAGCTCCGATTTGAGTGAAGATGAGCATGAGAAACTAATGGTTGTTCTAAGAAAGCATAAGAAAGCCTTAGGTTATACTATAGAGGATCTTGTAGGAATTAAACCATCATTATGCATGCACAAGATCCTAATGGAGAAAGATTTTAAGCCTTTAAGGCAACCTCAACGTTGGTTAAATCCGATCATGAAGGAGGTTGTCAAGAAAGAAATTCTTAAGCTACTTGACGCAGGTATCATCTATCCTATCTCCAATAGCAAGTGGGTGAGCCCCGTTCAAGTAATCCCGAAGAAAGGAGGAATGATGGTTATCACCAACAAGAACAATGAGCTCATTCCTATAAGAACCGTGACGAGATGGAGGATGTGCATTGACTACCACAAGTTGAATAATGCAACGAGGAAGGATCACTTCCCACTACCGTTCATAGACCAAATGCTTGAGAGGTTAGCACAATACTCCTATTTATGTTATCTTGACATTTATAGTGGTTTCTTCCAGATTCTGATCCATCCGGACGATCAAGAGAAGACCACATTCACATGCCCGTGGGGTACGTTCGCATATAGGAGGATGCCATTCGGACTTTGCAACGCTCCAACCACCTTTAAAAGGTGCATGATGGCCATATTCTCCGAGTATATTAAGGAAATCATGGAGGTTTTTATGGATGATTTTTCTGTTTATGGTTCCTCATTCGATAATTGTCTTTCTAACCTTTCTCTTGTGTTACAAAGGTGTGAAGACACTAACCTAGTTCTTAATTGGGAGAAGTGTCAATTCATGGTTAAGGAAGGCATTATGCTAGGACACTTGATCTCTAATAGAGGGATCGAGGTTGATAAGGTGAAGATAGAGACCATGGAGAAGCTTCCTCCTCCATCTTCAGTGAAGGGGATACGGAGTTTTCTAGGACACGCTGGATTTTATAGGAGATTTATCAAGGACTTTTCTAAAATTTCAAAACCGCTAACTAATCTCTTGATGAAGGATGCAGTTTTTGATTTCTCGCAAGATTGTCTAGATGCTTTCTACAAGATCCGGGAAGCTCTAATCTCAGCCCCGATTATCCAACCTCCGGACTGGAATCTCCCGTTCGAGGTCATGTGTGACGCAAGTGACGTATCTGTTGGTGCGGTGCTAGGACAAAAGAAGGAAGGTCGTATTGATGCCATCTACTATGCTAGAAAGACGCTAGATGAAGCACAACTCAACTATGCCACAACGGAGAAAGAGTTTTTAGCCGTTGTATATGCATTTGAAAAGTTTCGTTCTTATCTTGTAGGAGCGAAGGTGATTGTACACAAGGACCATTCAGCAGTCCGGTATTTTCTTGCCAAGAAGGATGCAAAACCGAGGCTGATTAGATGGATTCTTCTTCTACAAGAATTCGATCTTGAGATCCGCGACAAGAAAGGCTCGGAAAATTCTGTTACGGATCATTTGAGTCGTCTACCACACATAGAGGACGACGATCTACCTATAGATGACTCCTTCCCGGACGAACATTTACACATCATAGAGGAGTGCATCGACAAGATATCTAGAAGTAACGAACCATGGTTTGCTGATTTTGTTAACTACTTGGTTTGTCAGGAATTACCTCCCGGACTATCCTACGCACAAAGGAAGAAGTTCTTTAAGGATGTCCGACTATACTTTTGGAACAAACCTCTACTCTTCAAGAGAGGTCCCGACGGCATCATTAGGAGATGTGTGCCAGAAGACGAGATGCAAAGCATCATCCGTCATTGTCATTCACTTCCTTGTGAAGGACACACTAGTTCCTATAAAACTAGCGCTAAGGTATTGCAATCCGGTTTCTTTGGCCTACTTTATTTAAGGATGTGCAAACCTTTGTTTCATGTTGCGATGCTTGTTAAAAAACAGGGAACATATCTAGGAGAAACGAGATGCCTCTTAATAACATTCAGGAGGTAGGGATCTTCGACGTTTGGGGAGTCGACTTCATGGGACCTTTCTCATCATCTTGCGGGAACCAATACATATTTCTCGCTGTAGATTATGTTTTGAAATGGGTTGAAGCCATCGCCTCACCAACTAATGATGTCATGGTTGTTGTCAAGTTCTTTAATAGAACTATCTTCCCAAGGTTTGGGACACCACGGACTATCATTAGTGATGGAGGTTCACATTTCATTGCCCAACGATTCGAAGCTCTACTAGCTAAGTATGGGGTGACTCATAAGATAGCCACTCCCTACCATCCACAAATGAGTGGACACGTGGAGATTTCGAATAGAGAGATCAAGGGCATCCTATAGAAGACTGTTTCAAAGACAAGGAAGGATTGGTCTTTGAAGTTAGACGATGCATTATGGGCGTATAGGACTGCATACATGACTCCCATAGGGACAACACCATACAACCTTGTGTATGAGAATTCTTGTCACTTGTCGATGGAGCAAGAACACAAGGCGTATTGGGCTGTGAAGTGGTTGAACTTCGGCATAAAGGAAGCGGGCGATAAGCGCTTCTTGGACCTTAATGAGCTTGAAGAACTCCGCTTAAACGCTTATGAGAACGCCAAGCTCTACAAAGAAAGAGCAAACCGTTGGCATGATAAGCATATCATTCCAAAGGTCCTCAAGGAAGGAGATCAAGTTCTCCTCTTCAATTCGAGACTTCGGCTCTTTCCAGGTAAGCTTAAATCTCCTTGGACTGGACCTTATCTAATCAAACGTGTTTTTCCCCATGGCACAGTTGAAGTATGGGGTGAAAAGAGCGGAAGTTTCAAGGTGAATGGCCAACGACTTAAGAAGTATTCACCGGAACTTTCGGTTGAGGAAATCGCTCCGATTGTCCTCGAATAAACCCAGGAACGGTCTAGCTACGGACCCAAAACAAGCGCTTCTTGGGAGGCAACCCAAGGTATTGCACTTACATTTTTGTTTTTCCTTTGTACTTTAGTTTAGTTTAGTTGTTTTTTTTGTTTTCCCTCGATACCTCCTGGTATGTTATGTTTTTGGATGTAGGAATAAGGAATGGGCAAAGGAATGAAGAAAAGGTTGGAAGGAATTGACGAAATTTGGATTTTGGTACACAATAGAGAGTTCCACGTCCTAAACCACAGCCGTGGAAGCTACAGGTGGCCTTAATTTCCCAAAATCTGAGACAAATCAAGAAAAACCACGGGTCCGTACATTTCCACGGCCGTGGAAATCCCCTAGTGACCGTGATTTTCAAGAAAATTACGGGCACTATATAAACCACCTTCCTTCACCAAAACACCACAAAACCTCCATTCTACGCCCAAATCGCCGCCACTCTTCATTCACCCGTCATTCTTCGTTCGGAGTCCGATTCGAGCGATTCTTCGGCCTAAAGTGGAGCATTTTCGATCATTTACAACATCCAAGCAACAAATTGAGTGAACAATCCAATTTGGAGGAGGAATTTGGATTTCTCAATTCCAAAACCTAGGTTTTACTCCCTTACTTTTCTTGGTTCAATTTTCTTCAATTTCTTTACAAGATTGTAGGAGAACTGGACGAATTTGAGTTTGGAATTAGTCTAGGACTGTTGTTGTTGATTGTGGTGTGAATTTGCTGAGTTTTGAGATTGACAGAGGGAAATCACGGTTCAGGGCATTTCCACGGCCGTGGAAAACTAAGAACAACCCGTGGTTTTTTCTATTTTTGAAGAAAAATGTTTAGGAGGAAGTCTAACCGAAACAAGAAGCAAAAGGGAGATAGTTCCTCCTCTTCCCAACCTCCCCCTAGTCAACCACCATCACCACCACCTTCTAGAATCCCTAGAATCCACGAAGACTATGTGGAGCCCATGGAAAAGATCGAGAAAAGGTCGATCATAGGATCTAGATACCTCCTTTTAGAAGAGTTTGAGGAGCTTAATGTTGTAGGTGACTTGACTTGGCTCTTGGATAGAGCCGGATTGATCATCTTCTCCTCTATTAGAGAGGATGCTTATGAGGAGATCACTCGGGAATTTGTGACCTCATTTGAGCATAGCACTGTCAATAGGATGGTATCCTTTAGGCTAATGGAGCAAGACTATGAATTCTCCATCATTCAGTTTGGAACCTTATTTGGGTTCCAAGAGAGTTTTAATGGGAGGTTTCCGGGAGGCGTTTATGCCAAGGATCTCTGCAGTAACATTGCCATGATCTATGCTTCCGAGGATAGATGACAACCGGCCGACACCAAGGCTAAGCTCATCTACCACTTAGCCTTGAAAATAGCCCATAGAGTTCTTTCGGAGTACCTTTTCCCTAAGACCGAGGCACCCCAAAAGATCAAGACCGATGAGCTTTTCCTTCTATGGTGCATGCTTACCGGCACTTCCGCCGATTGCTCTACCCTCCTAGCCTCCACCATGCATGCTAATAGGCTTGTACCTCCCCCATATGTGCCGGATGAGGTCCCGGCTGCGGGTGATGATGAGGAGATGGGAGGAGGTGATGACCATGATGGAGGAGGTGATGAGCATGCCTTTGGTACATTTCCGGATCAGCCGGCCCAGTTTCCCGAGGCCCCTAGGCGTTCTCTCCGTCCTTCTAGGCCTTCCAGTTCCTCTTCTTCACGCAGGGTAAGCGTGAGTGAGAGGCCGACTTGGATGTAGACTCCACCCTCTTGGTACGGACAGCAGCCGGCGTGGATGGGAGCACCTCTCCCGTGGTATGACGAGCCTCCAGCTGCACCAGCACCTCCAGTTGCTCTGACATGGTATGAGCAGCCCCTGCTTGGTATTCACAGTTACCGGAGTGGGCGACGGACCTTTCGAGGAGGGTAGGAGACCTAGAGATCCGACAGGAGGCCCAGGACATACGGAGCCAGGAGAACGACCGTATCTTGAGGGACATTTACCGCCAGCAGTTTGGGCGGAACTTCAGCTCGGGTTTCTATCCTTTCCACCACCACCTTCCCAGTGATGAGATGAGACCACCGCCGGTTTGAGCTGCTCCACCGCCATCTAGTGAGTTCTTTGTTTTCTTTTCTTTTCTTAATTTCCTTTTGAACATTGAGGACAATGTATGTTTCAAGTATGGGGTGGGGTGTGACTATGGTTGTAATAACTCTATTTACTTTGCTTGCTTAATCCATGAACACTTGCATGTTTCATTTCATTTTTACACGTTTCATTATTGCATTGCATGAAAAAGGCTTTAAAAAACCCCATAGAAATTTGAAAAGTTTTTGTGCTTCTAAGATTAGAAATGACTTTTTTGATGAAATTCACTTGTGGAATGAGTTTTTTATGACAATTGTATACTTAAATTGAATTGTGAATTGATAAGGAATTGAGTGTGTTGTTTATCTTTTCTTGCAAGTTTCATAATGTGAAGGTTTTATCTAAATCATAATGAGATGAAGGTTGAAATCACAATAAAAGTTCTTATACTTCTTTATGAAATGATTAAGGCACTTCGAATTTCTTACTTCTTTCTTTGATCACTTAGCCCCTCAATGTAATAGTTGCCTCCTTTACCTATCCGGGAACTAGGAAGAGTTGATTTTGGTATATTTTGTAACACCCGGAAGTTTTGATTCCGAGTTTTTCCGAGAAAACCGGACCTGGACCGGTTTTGGATTTTTTCTCTCTCCCGATTTCTTATTATATACTATGTGACACCGGGTTCTTTTTCTTTGATATTTTTATTATTTTATGTGAGGACCTTACTCTCATAAAATACATAAATCAATCTACCTTCTTTAATCTCTAAGTGTAACATTTCGGACCCATCAGGACATGTATTCCGCTCCCATTATGAAACTGAGTTTTGGCCTACAAACCCTACCTTTCGGGCTTGTCAAAAATGAGTCATTTGGGTCCATTAGGAAACCCTACCTCCTTCACCCTTCACGTAACTTCAGCAAACCTAGGATGATGCTGCCCTCCCTTGCACTACTCTAGCCGTCCGCCTCCTCCTCCACGCCAGGCCGCTGCCCTCCCTTGCACTGCTCTAGCCGCCTCCTCCACGCCAAGCCGGCGCCGACGACAACCGCCCCTCCTACGCGCAACCGTCCACCACCAGGGCTCCTAGCAGGGTTCGTGTGCGCAGCAGACCTCCAACCGCGCAGGAAGGCTTACGCTCCCCCTTCAGCCGACTCTAGCAGCGACACCAGGAAGGCTGCTCTCCCTCTTATGTCGACTCCAACGGGCTGGCGGACGGGCCTTCTCTCTGATCCTCCATGTCGTGCGACCGTAGCAAGCGCCCAAGAGCCTCCACTGCAGCGACGGATGGTGCGGCCTTCTCTTGGCTGTGAGTGTGCCTTTAGGGCCAGTGCCGCTCCTTCCTCTACCGCAGTCACGGACTCTAACAACAGCAACCGGTGTTGCTCCCTTCACCCCTGCAAAACACGGAATCGAGTAAGATCCATATCATCCTTCCTAACCTTCTCTTTGTGTTACCCTTAATATATATATGCTGATGTGAGCACTCATTGTGGCTCCAAGCCGACCTAAACTGCCTCAGAAGATTAACTTGGACAGCTGAGGTGTTTGCTGAGTTTTCGGAAGTGAAGAACAGTCAACTTCGGCTCCAGTTTTGGGTAGGTTAGACTCCACCTTTACTGCTGATTTTCGGATATGTTTTAGTCGATATTGTATAGTACAACATACTAAAATTTGGGAAGAATCGGAGTTACGGTTTGAGAGTTATGATGTTGCAAAGTTGACTCCTCATGCAGTTTTTATAAATGTGTTGAGTTGAGAAAAACAGCATGGGATGCTGTTTTGGGAGATACTTTTGAATAAGCTTTTGATCTCTGTTGGGCTTGATTTTTTGGATATGATATATAGTTGGCATATTGTTGTAGATCATATTAAAATTTGGGAGGAATCCAGCAAGTGGTTTAGGATTTACGATTTTTCAAAGATTGGATCGTAAGCAGTTTTTTCTGTTGTGCTGAAATTTCTAAGTGTTGAGAAAAACTGCGTGTGATGCTGTTTTGTGAGATAGGTCTGAATAGGTTATTGACCTCTATTGGACTTGAATTTTGGATATGTCTTAGTTAGGCTTACATAGTTTAGTATATCAAAATTTGAGAGGATTTAATCGAGAGGTTTAGGAGTTATGATTTTTCAAAGTTAAGACAGTATGTTGTTTTGTTAAGTGGTTGCTGAATTTCCAGAAACTATGTTGATCAGTCAAGTTTGAGCATACGTTTTGATGCTTTAGAGATAAGATCTACCGTTCAGTTTTTGAGATGTGTTTTAGTTCCATGCATAGGTTAATATGTCAACAGTGGGGATGAATCCAACGATGGGATTTAGAGTTATAGAGGTTCAAAGCAGACTTGTTGTACAGTTAGAAAACATACTCAGATTTTGGCTAAGTATAGAAAATTTCAAGTGTTGTAACCAACTTTGGAAATTTTTATAGAAGTGATGGTTGAACAGTTTTAAGAAATTCTTGCTCCTAGGAGTAGATGAGATATCATAGATGATCTAGGGAATTATTTCGGAATTTTATAATTGTATTCGAACTTCATATTTGAAGCCGAAGTTGGACCTTAACGGTCTTTCAGAAAAATAGGAAAATGGGTAAATTGACAGTTTTTAACCAAACTCATCTTTAGGAGTTAGAATATGACTTTTTAGTCTCAAATAAGAGTTTAGGCATGAATTATGGAATTTTTGGAAGTTTCGGGACCAAGGGTAAAATAGTCATTTTATCATAAATTGGTACTGTATTAAATTATGTTCTAATAAGATCTACTACCTTAGAAGTCTTAGACTTCTAATTACCTTGAAAGTGTGCTGACACACTTGCCTCCTTTGACAGGCAACCGAGTTATACAGTTACAAATTGAGTTGTGATTAAGAGAGTTGAGATCTGATTTAGGTAAGTCCACGGACTTACTTAGTTGGCTTCTTGTATGAGTGTAATGTGTATGAGTGGTGTTTGTTAGTTATGATAAACAACGAAACCGGATTAGGCTGACCTAGTTATTTATGTAATTGACCCAAGTGTATGATAACGGGTCGTGACATCATCTGCCTAGCTCTTGCGAGAGTCTAGGAGGTTCCCTGCGACCAGCCCAGTCAGGTAGACGGTCAGATGCATTAGTACCATTCCTTGTTGGTAAACGGGGACAGGGGCGAGGTTTGGGAATCCTCGTGTCACAAAGTAAGTATCATTAGTAATGACATATCACCTAATCAAAAGATAATAAAAGGATTCAGTGTTGCATGTTGATTGTGTATGTTTTGTGTTTGTGCTTTTACCTTTATACTTATGGATAGAATGTTAGCTAACGGTTTTATCCGTGTTGTAGATTTGTAGAGATAAACAGTTGCAAAGAGTTCCGGAACGGATGGTCAGGCGGGTCCACGTATTTATTTGATGGGGACAGGGGAGTCTCCCATACGGCATGCATGTTATGTATCTATATATATGTTTTTGTGAGGCTATCATATGTGTATATTCATACATTAAAAATAATATGTTTTGAAATTGTTTTAAATACATTTGTGCCTTCTTGTAAGATCCTAGTAAAATTGTTGTCAAACTAAGGTCGGGACCCATTGTGAGGTCCTAACCAGTAGCACCCCGAGTTTTGAGAATTTGGGGTGTTACAATATGGTATCAGAGCTCTAGGTTGGCAACAATGGGACTTGAAATCTTCTGAAAGATCGAATGTATAAAATAACTAGAACCCGAAAGGGGTCTAAAATTTTCAAAACGGATTTTTGTTTTTACACACACGCATAGTCGGGTTGTTGGGTTAGTAGTACGTCAGACCACCATCGCTCTCCGTGGATCTCTTCAACTTGGATCGATAGAAGTTTGTATATAGACTTTTTATGATGTTTATATTATATGATATATACATGTGTATGCGTAGCTTGTTAGTATCCTAAAGGATATTTTATATCCTTTAGTCGTGATATCACGAAGCGATTATTGCCTCAAAATAAATCAGCAGCGGACTTGAAGAGTCTCCAACAGGAGACAATGCAATTGGACATTGAATTGAGTATTATACTCGTGTGGGCTGCTTGGTGATCCTTACAAATCACCCAAATAACAAGTGAGCAAGGAAGTAAAGTTGTGAAGATAATTTTTACCATAAGCACAATCAGATGAGGAAGAAATTCCTGAGTAAAGTTCCGTTAGAAGGAATAGAAGGTCGTACAAGGAACCCGGGCATACCAGGCCGAGAGATGGAATTAGAAGAACCATGCAAGAGACTACAAGAGTAAGGAGTAGAGATAACAATATTGGAAGGAGACAAGTAGAATTGAGTATAACCAAGATTTGCAGAATCAAGGACATTACAATCGAGGCGGATGCCCCATAAACTATTATGGGCATGAGAAACCAGAAGAGACAAAGTGTCGATCCGGGTGTTAGAATCTAAGGTGCACGGAATGAAGACCTACAATTGAGTGTAAAAGCAAAAAGGCAGACCCCACAAGCATGGGGAGGTTTTGACCTCCTCATAGATATAAGAAGTTTGAAATAAACCGCGACGCTAATATCTAAAGTATGGAAGTTTGTAGCAGGGTCAACGGAGTTCATGAAGGTGATATTACTACTAATTTCAGTGAAGAAATGGGTATGGGAGAACGACCTTGTTGGACTTGAGAGTCCAGGGTAACCCCAATTATCACGGGACCTAAGCTAGCAACACAGACGGTCCATGCAAGAGGAACTGCAAGTGGATGATCATTAAGACCATAAGAATTGCAAAGACTCTTGCAAGCTATCGTGGGAAACTTGAAACGACTATTTATGTCAGATGAATGACCCAATCAGACTAGAGAAAGAGAGTTGTCCCAAAGGAAGCAGAAGAGTGAAAGATAAGACGAGCTAAAGAAGGATAAAAAGATTAATCTAGTAGGTGATGTGCACCAAAAGTTTAATACCAGTAGAGGTATGAAATTGAGATAAGTCAATTATAGACAAACCGATGTCAACCAAGGACGTGCAAAGTATTGTTTGGTATTGACGAGTTATGTGCCGTTAAGAAGAGATATTTGTGATGGTGGATCTATGGAGTAGCTTTACCGACGCCTTAGAGGATTTCCTTAAGTAGGCAACGACAACCTTCTTGGATGAATTAAAGGTATAAAGAGAAACGTTTTAAGGGTTACTTCTTGGCTAATTAAGATCAAACTCAGGTCAGGTCAGGGAGTTTGGATCCGTGGTAGAAGAATTAAGAAAGTAAGCGGAAGAAGTTGTTTTTCAATCGCTGTGTTATTTTCTTAAGGCAAGTAAAGAAGGTACTTGGTACTTCATCCATATAAGATTCATGGTGTATTTGGAAGAAAGAGTTTTGGGGTCAATAATTTTATACTTACAAAAAAGATCCTTAGGATTAATGAGTGACAACAGGATAATCAGAGTAGCGCAGCGGAAGCGTGGTGAGTCCTAACCCACAAAGCATGAAGCTTAATGGTACAGAGAAATAACGTGTCAAGTTTCAAAGAATGATAGTTGGTGAAATGCATTCCATTTGGAAGGAACACGAGTTAGGCTACGCTGAGTGACTAAAAATTTTGTGAAAGAATAGTATCATCACAAGGTAGACGTGGGAGTATGTGCATATAGAGGTTATAGGAAAAGAGAGGTACCTTTATGGATCCAAGTGAAACATGACAACTCGTCACATGTCGACAGATAAGTAGTGGGGGGATTTAATACCGAATGGAGGACTATAGAGTCGTCTTCCCGATGGATGGAGAAAAGAATTGAAGAAAAAAAAATAAAAATTGTGCATGGTCTTCACTAGGAAACTCAAGGTGGGTAACTACCCTACTGAGTCGAAAGACATATAAGGAAATAAGCGGCGGGGGTATACTTACAACCCAGTAATTGCGCATAGAAGAAGCCTATAGAGGTTGGAGTTTACGTGTAATGTTATATCGGAATGGATCCGAGTTGCTGTGAGTCAGAGGGATATTATCGGTTTGATAACCATGGTGGATAAACGAGTGCACTGTTGATGGTATGTTAACAATTATTGAGTAGTTATGATCAAATAACGGTGATAAGAGATCACTTTGTGTCTAATACCGTCATTCCGGACATATTCTAGGTCACTTAAGATCTTGGAAAATGCGTGAGAAGTCTAAGTTTGAGCAAACAATATAATAGAGATTTATAAATAATATAATAATGCCAAGTGAACAAAGATGATTACCACTAGATTTGATTTTAGTTGTCTCGAGTGTTAGACCTGAAAAGGGTAAAGGTGACGATTCCTTACCTGAGGAATAAGATGACTGGGTGATATTAAAAGCCAAGACCAAGTGGGTCGTGATACGAAAATCGTTGGGCACTTGGTAAGTGTTGGTGGATGTCCAAGATCTTTGGCTTGAGAGTGTAGTCAGAACCTTTTCAGAAGGCCAGAAGCAAGTGGTCATAACGAAGGGAAGAAAGTGAATAGATTATTTTCCGTAGGGTCATCAAAGGATTTGGAAGTGAGTTGTGTAAGGAAACCATTGGAAGTTTTAAAGCGGTTTAAAAGTGACTGATGGACTAGTTTTCCTCACCCTATTGGAGAGAGTAGATTCGGTTTTCCACTGCACTGATGATGGTACCTGAATCTCCTCTAAAGCCGGACTCGTACTATCCTTCATGGCATAGCACTAAAAAGCCTCACAACCCGGACTGATAAGTCTCGCAGCTCTCACTGCACTGATGATGGTACCAGTCTTCCCGAGATCCCATCCTCGGAAAATCTCAACACAGCCTGCATCTGTAGTTACTATCACAATCCTCTTGCCGATGTCCAGAACTGCTCGATGTCGATCCATCCAATCGATACCCAGAATAACTTTGTCATGTACTAAGTACATGACGTAGAAGTTAGCTGGCCAATCGCGACCTCCCAATCGGATAAGGCAATCGCGAACCTTTCGAGTACCTCGATATAAAAGAATGTGTAGCACCAGTATCGAAAAGAACTCTGACACGAAAACCATTAATATGAATGGTACCTGTAGCTGCTGGTGTTGTCGGTTTTACAACCCTCCTCAACTCATACACTCTAGCTTATGCATCTGTGGTGTATATAGATCCACCAACACGTCCTCTACCTCTCCCCTGTCCCGGAGTGGAACCTTGAGGAGCGGTAGAACCAGAAACTCTCTGTTGTTGCTGCTGGTACTGCGATCTCTGTCCTCCTCCAGCAATATTGGCAGGTAAAGAACCCTGTTGAGATAGCGCCTTGCCTTGACGGCAAAACGGAGCTCTATGTCCGGGCTTGCCACAAGAAAAGCAAGTCACTGCTGGTTTCTTGCAATCAGCTCGGATGTGTCCAGCTACTCCGCAGTTATGACACTGCCGTCCTCTGTCAAAACTCTACTGAAAACCAGATCGTCCAGGCGTCTGACTACGCCCAAACCCAGTTGTTCCAGCTCTAACATTGGTTGATCCAGTTTTCTGTCTCTTCTCAGGACCTCCTGTGTTAGAAGCTCTTCTTTGACCCGGTCGGTCTCTCTCATATGTGGAAGCTCTATCCTGATAATCCGTTAGAGACTCACAACGAAAACCAGTAAGATAAGAGTGTGTCGACTCTCTCAACCTCTGAGAGAAAAGGTAAACATGTTGATCCTCAGGTGGTGCAGACGGACCCAACAATGACAACTCATCCTGAAACTTGAGGATGATCTCAGCAATAGGAAGATCCTCGAATCCAGCCTCAACGAAATCCTGAAGATGTTCTCTCCTTATAGTTGTAGGGCAGTAGCGATCCTTGATCACTATCTTCATCTGCTCATAACTGGTGATCTTATTGCAAATGGTCCTCCACCAAGAATGTGTCTGATCCTTCAGCAGCGTTTGTGCTATGTTGAATCGACGTCCCTCAGGGCAACCGATAGCCTCCATAGCAGAATCTACCTGTCCGAGCCACTACTCCACCTCCAATCCGGTCTTTCCCTTGAAGACGGGAACCTTCAGTTGCTCGAAAGCCTGCAAACAATTGTCGGGCTTTGGCTCCTTTAGCTCAGCCGGCGCTCTAACAACCTCAGCAAGTCCAACGGGCGGGGCAACAACTTGTGTAACCCTCTGTGAAACCTCAGCTGATCTCGCAGGAACTGGTGGCACTGGTGCTGGTCCTCCAGTCCTGATAGCTTCCTCAACTCTTTGCACATAGTCGTGATATACAGAAGCTCCGATAGACACTCGTGTGGACTCCGTCGATGGCGCCCTCTGTGCTCCGGACCTAGAAGCGGTCCCATTTCCAACTTCATGAACAATGCTCTCAGCAACCTCTTCAGCAAACGCCTCAGTGATAGGCGGATCGGCTAGTGGAGGTCTTCTTGCACATTCTCTTCCACGGACGGCAGGTGGAAGTGGTGGTTGACCCCTTCCTCGCCCTATAGCAGCGGTAGCTCTAGTGTGTGCCATCTGCTATAAGGATAGATATATAAGATTATATATATATATATAAGGCCACGCTACAGCTAAAGCAGAAAACCATAAAAAACACATATAAAGGCCAACATATAAGAAACTACAATGTTGAGATCCGCGGAGGTAGTGGTGGTCGCTCGTACATCTATCCCAGAACAACGGTTTAAAACAAAAATCCCTTTTGAAAACATTAGACCCCTTCACTAGTACAGAAATGCACATTTAACACGGTTCCATGTGCATTATTTAACACGGTTATGAACCGTACTAAAACTGCCTGTGGTAAACATGTTTAACACGGTTGGGCCAGAACCGTGTTAAAAGTGTTTACTTGGTTCATGTGTTCAACCGTGTTAAACATGTTTACCACATGCAATTTTACCATGGTTCCCTCTCAACCGTGTTAAAAGTGTTGTGTTAAACATGTTTACTGGTTCTCTTCGAACCGTGCTAATTGTGTTTACCACGGTTCTCTTCGAATTGTGTTTAACTTGTTTAACACAGTGCTATATAACCGTGGTAATAATTTAATGTTGATTCGTGGTAATAATAATGAACCGTGGTAAATTGGTAGCGCGTGCTAAATGTGAATTTGACCATGATAAATGTGTTTATCACGGATTCATTTACCACCGAAGTAATATTTTATATTCTTTTTTTATTATGCTATATTTATTGTGTTGCACATATATACCGTACGTACACATGTAGTAATCAAACACAATGAACAAACTAAATTGATTGGCTCGCCGACAAATCATACTCGAAGACAATCACCAACAACACAATGATGATCGATCAATCAAATAAAACCATGTCAATTGACAACAATAATCATTTCGATCATCTCAACATATTATTCACTAAAAATCCATAAGTATTTCATAAGATACCTAGTTACTCCAAAATCCGTTCTTTCAACTTAATAAATCAATGCAGCTAGTGTACACGTATGAATTGTTGCACATAACTATGCGATATATACATGACACCGACTTAGCTGACTCCGAAAACCACTGTCAATTAAGGGTGTTGAGGAAAAATGTGTATAAATTCCCAAAACATTATTTCATTTATTTTTCATGATATTTTTAGTTTGACCCTATTTTTTTACCCTCTTGATTCGAAATAATATTAATACAAAATATTAAGGGTTTTTATTAATTGGACTGCACCCGAATTTCAAGGGTTGCCTACGTATCTCTTTAAAGAGAATCAAGTCTTACGTAGTTCAGAGGTGTTTTCACGCATCAGAGAATCGAGCCTAAACCCACCTTCTAGGAAGGATTGCCTAGACATAATTCAACTATCATTTGCGTAATATTTAATTTTTAATCATGCATCAAAGGGATAAAATTAAACCCACCTTCTATGAAGGGTTGCTTAATTCTCCTAATATCATGTGCATAATTAAGTTATGTTTATTTTATTTTATTTTATTTTGTGTTTATTTTATGTGATTGAACTCAACCAATTTCGAGTCAAGTTTCCTACGTAGTCCGTTTTATGGACATCAAATCATACGTAGTTCTTTTAGTGGAAATTTCATTCATGTGAGAAAGTGACATAAAATTGTATAAATGAACTTATTATTATTATTATTTTAAAATACAATTTACTATATCCCACTTCTTTCAATTTTTTATATTTTCCTTTACAAAAGGTTGTCACGTGATTTGTAACCGGAAATAATTCCGTACATTTAAAAACCGAAGAGCGGTTCCGTGCGAAATGATTTATTCATTCAGCTCATATTTTAACTAGATGAACGGGCCCAATAGATCCGGCCCAGTGACCTTTCACCCCAGCCCATGATTAAGCTTAAACCTAATCAGCTCTAACCCTAATCCTTCCCTTAATCACGATTAACCTAACCTATCTATCAGACTCGCGTACCGCCTTCCTTCCTCTTCCTTCTGCACCAACGACAGGAACGATGTGTGCCCAGCTTCGACCACCGGCGTCCCAGGCGACTGCCACCGAGTCCCAGACAGCCGTCCCTACGCCGGAGCCGCTTCGTCCGCTTCACTAGGTGATACCGACCCTTCTTCCTCCTTCCCGAAAGAGCGAACCACCACGATGACCCACATTGTCACACATCAAGGGAGGCTGCTCGCGTCGGGTTCCTTCCGCTAGCCAGGTCGCCGTCGTCGCCGCTGCAGCAGGTGAGACGGCTGCGTCCTTTCGCCTCTCCTTCGACCTCGCAACACAGACGCAACAGCAGCTTCATGCCTCTACCCTCCCTCCTCTATCGTCAACAGCGTATTCCCCTCCTCCTTGTTACAACGCTAGTTGAGATCGAAGAGCAGACCCGATCCACAAACGCCCTTCCAAGCGGAACCGCAGATCCGTACAGATCCCTACGGCCTTGGCCAAACGACCCATTGCTGAAAAGGAAGGACCGATACTGCTAGCCTTAAACGTACCTCTGTCTTCATCACCGATACCGATCGTCGCCGGAGTCCCCAATAGCGCCGGCTCTTCCTTCCTCGCTGCAGACAGGTAAATCCATCCCCACTTCCTTCCCTTCGTTATAGTAGTGAGGAGAGTCGAGCGATCAGATCCGATAGGTAAATCCATCCCACCTACTGCACGTTGTTACAATGAGTTGCAATCAGGAAAGTAGGGTGGAATTGATTTAACTGTGTTGCCAGTAGGAGTCGAAGTCAAGACCATCTTCTAACCTTTCATCCTGCCAGAATAAATTTTGTGTAAGCTGCTGACTTTGAGGATTCGTTTTAATGCCTTAGATTAACCATCCACCGTTCAAATTTTGATATGTTGTAGTAGATATAAGTAGGTTGTTGTGTTAAAAGTTGAGAACGAATTAACGGTCGGATTAGAAATTATAAGGTTGCAAAGTGGGGCAGTTGGGCTGATTTTTTCCAGCAGAAGAAATAATGGCTAAGTATAGAATTTATAGAGTTACATCCAACTTTGGAGACTTGTGTAGGAGTTTTGGTTGGGTAGTTTTGAAAAATCTTTGCTCCTATGAATTTCCTACATATCATAGATGACCTAGAGATTTACGTCGGGGGTTTTATCTTTTTATTCAAGCCTCGTATCGTAACCCAAAGTCGGACATTAACGACTTTTTGTAAAAATTTAGAATTTTGTGTAACTATTATAAATCTTTATCAAACTTTTCCGTAAGAACTAGATTGTGGAAATGGGTTCCAAAGGAGAGTTTGAAACTAAGTTATAGACAAATCTGAGAGTTTCGGAACCGGGGGTAAAATAGTCACTTTACCTTAAGAGGGCATTTTAGTAATTTTCTCTTGATGAGTTTGTGCATCATAAAAGTTATAGACTTCTAAGATTATGGGATGTATTTTGATCCACGTGCCTTGTATGACAGGCGTTTGAGTTTCTACGGTTGTAGATCGAGTTGAGATTGGGAGAGTTGTGGTTTGATTCAGGTAAGTCCTTGCGACTTACTTAGTTGGTTTCTGGATATTAGTTGAGTGATAATAGTGGTGTGTGTACCATGTGTGTTATAATAACAACTTGTTAGGACGACCGTCGTTATTATGTGTTAAGGCCCAAGTGTATGTATAACGGGCCGTGACATCACTGCCCAGCTCTGCCAAGAGACTGGGAGGTTCTCTATACCCAGACCATACAAGTACACGGTGAGATGCATCGGATCCACTCCTGATGGGTACACGGGGGTGGAGGCGAGGTTTGGGAATCCCTCGTGTCACAAAATAAGTATCATTAGAGTGAACGACTTAAATGAAGATAATAAATGGATTGTTTGAAAGCATGATGAGTGTTTATGTTTTTATGTGTGTGTGTGTGCTATTATTATTCTCCTAATGTTTAGATAACTAGCTAATGGTTGTTTTGTTATGTTTTTAGTTTTACCGTAGGTTAGAACAGCAGCTGAGTGATCCGGAAGTAGTGGTCAGCCGGGTCTCCGTACTCCATAGAGTGGGGGTTTGGGTTGTTATCTTGTCGTTCTTTCCTTTTGTTAAGACGGTTGGTCTTTTCCTTTGTTTAAGAACTATAGGCTGCTAGACCTTGCGGAATTCATTCCTTTAAAAATACTATTTAATGAATTTCGGTTTTCTTATTTGTGTCTTGTTGCAAGATCCTAGTAATATTGTTGTCAAACTGAGATCAGGACCCATTGTGAGGTCCTAACCAGCAACGTTCCGAATTCTGAGAATTCGGGGTGTTACAATTCTACAATTCACCAATCTCAAAAATTGTTCATATATACAAACGAAAACATACAAACGAAAACATACAATTACTTTCCGATAACCCTAAACATAATCTCAAACCACAAACCCCAACTCGACATTTGTCGCCATTAAATACAATCAACATTCAATGAACTCAATACACCACACATAACATATATTTGCATACACATAATTCATCTCGTAAATCACCAAAAATCCAAAATTTCCAAAGTTTAATCAAATTACCGAAATCTCACAAGCAACCCAAAATCAACACATACTTTCAATTAAATCTAGAACTAACCGATTACACTCTAACAATAATACTAATGACATCAAATTACACAAGAAGCCCCCAATCTAAAACTAGGGTTTGAAATCCCGCACAAATCTCACCCGAAGTCAAAATTGAATCTGCACAAGAGAGGTGGTCGGTGGTGGTTCGGAAAGGAAGCGGAAACCGGACGGGATTGGAACCCAGTAGACTGCGAAACGAACAGGGCTGACGGAGAAGGGAGGCCGGTGACTGGTCTAAGACGACGGCGGAAGAAAGCACGGCGGCATGTCGCGAAGATGGACAAGAGGTGAACGGCGACCGGTGTGGTATTGTAGACGGCGGAAACCCTGGTTGCAACTCGCAGCGGCTCGCGTTGGCACCTCGGTTCGCAGGGCTCGTGACATCTCAGGCGGTGATAGATCAACTTTGGAATGGCCGGTGGCAGCGTAGTCCTTCTATTCCAGCGGCGGCGGCGTAGTCCTTCTGAGAAGAAGAGAGTATCGTGGAGAGAGAGAGATTAGGGAAGAGAGAGTATGTAGGTTAGGTTAGGTTAGGAAATAAGATTAAATTGGGGAAAGCGGAATCCAGTTTTACGGAATTTTACGGGTTTTAATTTTTCTGATAAAATAAATTAATTAAGAATCAAGCGAAAATTAATATAAGACTTTACACCATTCATACCGACTAAGAGAAGAATATATTCGAACCAACATTTCCGACATATACAATTAACCAAGATTACACTTTTAAATCTCACATCCATTCTACAATTCTCGAAGCTCAAAAATTATTCACACATACAAACAGAAACATACAATTACTTTCCGATAATATTAAATTTAATCTCAAGTCACAAACCGTGGTAAATTGTAAATATTTTAATAATATTAACACGGTTGATTGAAAGACGTGGTAAATTGTGTTCATACACTTATTTAACACGGTTTAGAGGGTACCGTGGTAAATTGTAAACATTTTTACCACGGTTTTCGAAGAGAACCGTGATAAAATGGTACACAAGTTTAACACAGTTATAAGTAACTGTTATATTATAACAAAAATTTTAACACGGTTCGCAGGGTAACCGTGTTAAAATGGGTGATTCTATAAATTTACCACGGTTATTCGGTGAACCGGGATAAATTATAAGTATTTTTAACACGGTTTTTTGGACAACCGTGGTAAAAAAATTGATTTCGCATATTTAACACGCAAAAAAACGGAACCGTGTTAAATGCACCGTAACCAATGTGCTTTTTTGTACTAGTGCTTGCGGATTCTATTTTATTTATCCATCCGACCTGTAGAAGATTTTTAGTGTCATTGTTGCCAACCTAGAGCTCTGATACCATATTGTAACACCCCAAGTTCTAGGAACTCGAAGCGCTACGGGCTAGTACCGCACAATGGGTCCCGACCCTCAAAGTAGCAACAACAAACGGATCTTACAACAACGCACATACAAATGAAAACAAAACTCAATAGAAAACCAAAGGTTTAAACAAAATAAAGCAGAAAAATCTCGCAACCTAGTTCAAAACAAAAAGGGAAACAACAAAAGAACATAAACCGGATCCCGTCCTATAATGTACAGGAACCCCGGCTGATCACACCATCCGGATCACTCAACAACATCTTGAATCTGCGGAACATCTACAACGACGGTATACAACGTTAGCTAACATTCTACGTATAAGCAAGAGCGTAAAGGCACAAACACACATAAGGTAATATAAACATATAGCATGCTTGCACACAACCGGTTATTGTCTTTCTTAAAGGTTATCCATTACTAATTCAACTTCTTTTGTCACACGAGAATCTCCCGAAACTCGCCTCCGCTTCCGTCTACCAATAGGAATAGATCAGTACTATCCGTTACCTACGGGTCTGGGTTGCAAGAGCACATTCTAGTCTCCTGAAGAACTAGACAAGTGGTCACCACCCGGTTATAATACACTTGGGCCAGTTAAGAGTAATAAATGGTGAATCCTATTTCGTTTATCCGTTAGAACATGAATGAACAACACAAACAAGCCAATACAGTCCAACTAATACGCGGTATGAAGCTAAGTAAGTCCAAGGGACTTACCTCACTTGAAAGTAACTCAAAGCTCAACAACAACTCAGAAATAGCTCAGGAATAGCTCAGTTTCCCTTAGGAACGGAGCAAGGAAAGTCTGTTCACACAAGCATCACGAATCAGGAATGAAACAGTTATTAGAAGTCTATAACTTCTAGTCTCAATGATCTCTAGGAGATCAACACATGCTAAGGGCTCAACCCTAGTCTTATAGCACTCACAAGAGGTAAACAACATCCAAAGGTTAACTCCTCTACCAATCGGCTCACCAACACGTTTCCTTGATCGGAATGAAACGTGTAGTTTTCGTCAGTCTATCCACTATGACCCATATGGCATTAAAACTTCTGCTCGGTCATAAATCGGTGACAAACTCCATGAAGATTTCTTCCCACTTCCATTGTGGTACTAGCAGTGGGTGAAGCTCTCCTCCGGATCTATGATGCTCAATCTTAACCTGCTGATAGGTCGCACACTGGACAACATACCTAGCCACATCGGGCTTCAGCCCTCCCCACCAAAAGGATCGTTTGATGTCTTGATACATCTTTCTCGTACATGGGTCTACAAAGTAAGGTGTAGCGTGAGCCTCCTGTAAATTACGCTGTCTCACCTCTTTGTCCTACGGCACACACACACACACGCTCTTTGTCTCTCATCACTCCGTCGGTGCCAACAACAAACAGTAATGCCTCTACTCGATACATCCGGTCTGGGATTTGTGTCAAAATCGGGCAGCTCTCCTACTTTTGTCGGATCTCCCCCAACAGGTCAAGTAACATCTCTATGGTGAACAGCTGACCGTATGTATCCGAAAACTAGATATCCACATCTAATCATGTCAAATATCTTTGTAATTGAGGTTGAGTCGTTAGTCTAGCTATCGCCCTCTCCCGTGGCATCTTGCTCCTCAGCGCATCGGCAACCACATTCGCCTTTCCCATGTGGTATAAGATCACTAGATCAAAGCCCTTGATTAACTATAGCTATCTCTTCTAGCGATTATTCAACTCCCGCTAAGTGAATATGTACTTCAGACTCTTATGGTCTGTGAAAATCTGTCACATCGCTTCGTATAGATAATGCCTCCAAATCTTCAGAGCATGAACCACTACGGCTAACTCAAGGTCGTGGGTAGGGTAATTATATTCGTACGTCTTAAGTTGTCTAGACGCGTATGCTATAACCTTACCCCTATGCATCAAAACACATCTCAAGCCTAGATTGGATGCATCATTGTATACCACAAAGTCCTCGATGCCCTCCGGCTAGGCTAGGATAGAAGCGGAGGTCAACCTCTTCTTCATCTCCACAAAAATGTGTAGGCATGGCTCGGACCACACAAATCTAGTAGACTTTCTCAACAAAGAAGTAAGTAGTCGGGCGATAACTGAAAACCCTTCCATAAACCTGCGATAGTAGCCCGCCAATTCTAGGAAGCTGCGTACCTCTTGACATTCCTAGGAGGCGGCAGAGATGCAACAAAATCAATCTTTGTCGAATCTACCTTGATCTCTTCGGCGGAAACTATGTGACCAAGAAAGGCCACCTCATGCATCCAAAACTCACACTTAGAGAGTTTCGCGTACAACTCTCTACCCTCAAGGACTTGGAGTACCATCCTCAGGTGTCCTACATGCTCATCTCTGCTCCTCGAATACACGAGTATGTCGTCGATGAAGACCACTATGAACTGGTCTAGGAAGTCGATGAAGATGTAGTTCATTAACTCCATGAACACGGGGGGCGCATTTGTGAGCCCGAATGACATCACTACAAACTCGTAGTGGTCATACCTTGTCCTAAATGTCGTCTTGGCTACATCCTTCTCCCTCACACTCAGCTGGTGATATCCTGATCTCAAGTCGATTCGCGAAAACACCGAAGCTCCATGCAGTTGATCCAAGAGATCGTCGATACGGGGTAATAGGTACATAATTTTTATTGTCACCTTATTAAGCTCTCGGTAATCAATACATAACTTCATAGATCCATCTTTCTTCTTGACGAAGAGTACTTGTGCACCTTAAAGAGATACACTAGGGTAAATAAAGCCCTTATCAACTAACTCCTCGAGCTATTTCTTTAGCTCTTGCATCTCAGTTAGCGACATGCGGTAGGGTGCCTTTGAGATCGGTTTCGTCCAGGGCTCTAACTCAATGCAAAAATCCGCAATTCTCTGTGGTGTCAGTCCTCATGGCTCTCCGAATACATCGGTAAACTTACTCGATACCGGAATCTCCTCTTGTGCTGGATCGTACTATCCTTCATGGCATAGCACCAGAAAGCCTCGTAATCCTGTCCGATAAGTCTCACAACTCGGACTGCGCTGATGACTATACCGGTCTTTCCGAGATCCCATCCTCAGAAAATCTTGACATGTCCTGCCTCCATGGTGACCGGCATGGTCCTCTTGCCGATGTTCAAAACTGCATGGTTCCGGTCCATCCAATCCATGCCCAAAATGACTTCCTCATGTACAAGGTACATGACAAAGAAGTTAGCTAGCCAATCACGGCCTCCCAAACGAATGGAACAATCACGGACCTCCCGTGTGCCCCTAATTTTACCCTCATCGGGTAACCATATAATAAAGGGTCTCCCCGCTATTGTAAATAAGTCCAGTCTCTCTACGCATGCATCAGATATAAAAGACTGCGTAGCACCTGTATCGAAAAGCACTCTAAAAAGAAAGCCACTAATAAGAATGGTATATGTGGCCGCTAGAGTTGTCGGCTCCTCTACACTCCTCAGCTCATAGACTTTGGCCTGAGTACCTCTCGTATATGTGGTGCCACCATCACACCCTCTACCCCTTCCTTGTCCTTGAGTGGAACCCTGTGGAGTGGGATAACCTAGAGTCCTTTTCTGCTGACCTTGTGACTAGTACTGAGGCGGTCCCTACCCACCTCCTACGACGCTAGCTGGTGACGATCCCTCCTACGGTGGTGCTTTGACTTGTCGGTAAAATAAAGCTTTGTGTCCGGGCTTTCCACATGAAAAGCGAGTCACTAGCGTCTTCTTGCAATCAGCTCTCATGTGTCCGACATCTCCGTAGTTGTGACACTTCTGTATTCGATCAAAACTTTGTACCGTCTGTTAGAATCTAGAACGTCCCTACGCCGGGCTACGTCCAAAATCCAAAGCTCCAGCTCCTAAACTAGTTGGTCTGGTTTCTTGTCTATTCTCTGGTCCTTTTGCCTAAGTAGCTCTCATCGGACCCAGTCGGTCTCTCTCATAACCTGATGCTCTATCTTGATAGTCTATCAGGGAGTCACAGCAAAAACCAACCAGATAAGCATGGGTGGTCCCCTCAACCCCCATGAAAACATGTACACATGTTGGTCTTCTAATGGTGCGGAAGGTCCCAACAGCGATAACTCCTCCTAGAACTTCCTAATCGTCTCCGAAAGAAGAATGTCCTCAAAACTAGCCTCTAGAAAATCCTACAGTCTCTCTCTCTCTTCAGCGTTGTAGGGCAATAACGTTCTTGGATCATGACCTTCATCTGGTCAAAGCTCGTGACCCTGATACGAATAGCCCTCCACCAATAATGTGTTTGGTCTCAGAACAAGGTTTTCACTATCTCCACACATCGACTCTTTGGGCAACGAATTGACTCCAAGGTTGTATCGACGTGCCCTAACCAAAGCTCCACCTTCTATCATGTCTTCCCTTCGAAAGGGGGTACCTTCAACTGGAAGAAAGACTTTAGCCAGCTATCCGGTCTCGGTGCTCTCATCTCATCCGAAACTCTATCAACCTTTGCGGCTCTCGTAGGTGCAACTATCTTCTGGGTGACTCCGTGCGAAAACTCAACTGATCGATCTCGTAAGTATTGGTGGTTCTAGAGGAGGTGCTCTTGTATTATAGGCCTCCTTAACTTGTTGGACGTAGTCTCGATACGCAAATACTTTGATGGACACTCGACCAGACTCGGTCGACTATGCTCTCTTTGCTCCGGACCTAGCAGTGGTCCCGTTCCCTAACTCGGGAACAATTCTCTCGGTAACTTTTTCAGCTATAGACTCGGCTGTAGGCGGATCAGCAATGGGGACGCATCCCCAACCTCTAGCTACTGGAGGTCAACTTGCACGTCCACGTTCACGGATGGTAGGAGAAAGAAGTGGTCGACTTCTTCCGCATCCTATAGAAGATGTAGCTCTAGTGCGTGCCATCTACGATAGGGGCTTATAAGAGTAAGCTATTGAACTATACTACTGCAGAAATCCAAGAAAGCACAAAACAAGCCAACATATAAAGAAAACTAAGTTGTAGATTTTTGGGGGTAAATTTTCGCAAATCTTAAATTTGATGAAATAAAAAAAAATCGATTGATTATTTAAAATTTCGCATGAAGCTAAAATGTTGTCATCAAAGTTACGGACATATTTTTATATATATAAAAAAATGTTTCACAAACATTAAGTGTTAATTTAAGTCGTTAAATATTCTAGTTTAAACTTAGCCTACTCCTAATCTGTATCAATTTAGTATGAAAGTTAATTATACTAATTAGCTGATAATATACTAAATTAATAAAAAGATTAAAATATAAAAAAGTACTTCTCTGTCAAGTTGAATACAAATATACTTGATAAAGAAAAAGTTATATAAAAGAAAAAGGTTAGTGGGAGGTTAATGGGTATAACTTCTCTAAATCACCGTAACTTTTCTTCAACTAAAGTATAAGTGGGGAAGATGACTTTTAAAATAAATAGAGGGGAGGCTAATGTGGAGAAAGAAAAAAGAAGAAAGAGCAAAACAAAATACAGAGAGAGGAGGCTCCATTTTTTTTGTAAGAAGATGAGCCTCCAATTCTCAAACTAGCCTTCTTTCAATTTGTACATGGAGAGTATGAGGAGGGTCTTCTTTCTAGCCATCTACAAAAAGAGGAGCAACGGAAGAAGAACATCAACCGGAAATGAAGTACCCCGATGGAGATGAAGAAGCCTTAGCATCTCAAAAGAAAGGTTTTGATCGGAATCAAATCGCATATTAGTTTGAAACCAAATGGTTTCACTATTGCGACATGGATCGTAGTGGGATTGAAAGAGAATTCTTTTGTCCCTATAACCACATGTAGATCGAAATCAACTTCGATTTGATTTCGATCTCAGTTTCAAAATATATAATGGAATTGTTGTTCTTCTTCTTCACAAAATACAAACACAAAGCAGCGGTCTAACAAAGATCCAAACTCTAGGAATGATCTCAAAATTGATTCAAGCGCAAATACGGAGTTCTTACACTTCTCTTCTTTTTCGTCGGAGTCGAGAGCTAATCTTCACCATCTCGCACTTCACTTCTTTAGATCTTGCGATATCGGCTTAAAGCTTTTTCCTTTTCATATTTGCTCTGGTCGCTTGCTGCAAGAGACAAGGAGATGAAGAGAATATTAAGTAACAGAGAAATGAAAAGAAGAAGAGAAAGAAAACAAATGGTCACAAGAAAACAAAGAAAAGAACAAATAAAAGAAAATAAAAAGTAAATGGGAAAATGTGTCAACGTGTACAATGTGGAAGGTGGAGAAGCTATAGGGGTTATTAATTACTCTATTTTTTTAGCTCCTATTTTCTTTGCTATAAAACAACAATAAAGAAGTCTTCTTATTTCTTCATTTTACTAAGTTGCAAACATACGTTTAATGCAACAACAAAAAAAAGAAAGAAATATTCAAATTGGGAGTTAGGAGGAACTACACTATGCTAATAAAAGGCAAATGAAATAAGTCAAACACCATCTTTACATTATCAAAACTCTTGAGGCTTGGTTCTTTGATTATCCCAAGTCACGTTTGGGGTTGACAAAAATAAACCCACGAAAATTATTTTATTCATTGACACCTCCAAGTTGAAGGATCAAATAGACGTTAATTGTCATAATCGGACTGAAAGTTTCTACTTTTGATCACTACATCGACTCGTAGTTGGATCGAAAATGCTTACTTTCGACCACTACACCGACTTGTAATCATATTGGAAGTAACTACTTTTGATTGTTACAATCGTCCCAAATGTTGCTACAAAAATGCATTTCATGTCTATGACCTTCTTTGGTTCTCTCCAACAATCTTGATTTATTTGTAAATGAACTCCCATACTTCTTCAAATTTGTCTTTCAACAGAAGGAGAAACAAGGGGAAAAAGAAAATAGGAGAGAGAGTAATCAAATGAATACTGGGACTCATATCATTTTTCTTTAAAAAATCAAAAAAAAAAAGAACAGAAAAATAAAGTAAATTAATGTTGTAAAATTGATTTATGTGGAAAGGTGTCCCTTCCAATTCAACTATTGCTTTATTTACAAAATAAACCCACAAAAATTAACTTTTATAAAAGTTAACCCATAAATATGTTATTTTACAAAAATGACCCCATTAAGACAAAATCTTATAATTAGGATCATAATTTTATGATTACGTATCGTAATTAAACATCCTTAGGTAGAACTACCTTATGACTTGATGCTCTTTCCGAGCTACGTAGGAAATCCGATATTAAATTGGATTCAGTCGACCCATCCGAGTAAAGTGAATTTTGAATCAAATCTTGTTCATAAAAACAAAAGACACCTAGTTTTTTAAACTCGATATAAAGCATTCGCTCATCGAGTTTAACCACAAAAAATCCAAAATGAATATTTTTTTTAATACCAGATGAACTACGAGTGATTTGATGTCTTAAAAATAAAAAGATTGCGTAGGAAACTCGATTTATAAATTATTGAGTTCAATCGCACAAATTAAATTGACTTTTGAAATATAAAGTCAAACAAATACTCAAATAAAATTTAACTTGGTCTATAGAACTACGTTATAACTTGATGCTCGTTCTGAGCTACGTAGGAAATCCGATATGAAATTAAATTGGATTCAGTCGTCCCGTCTAAGTAAAAGTATTTTTTTAATCTAATCTTGGACGTAAAATTAAAAAACACCAAATTTTCTAAACTCAATATAAAACATCCGCTCATCGAGTTTAACTACAATAAAATCCAACTCAAATATTCTTTTTTATTTAGAACTACATAAAGACTTGACGCCATTTTAAAAGGCTACGTAGGTAACTCGATATTAAGTTTAAATTATATCGGGTACAGTCGCAAATAAAATTCAAATTTTAAGCCAAACGAACTACGAGTGATTTGATGTCTTAAAAATAAAAGACTACGTAGGAAACTCGACTTTTAATTATCGAGCCCAATCGCATAAATTAAATCGACTTTTAAAATAAAAAGTCAAACAAATACTCAAATTAAATTTAACACGGCTTTAAGAACTACGTATGATTTGATTCCTAATAAAGGATACGTAGGAAATTTGGTACAAATAAATTAAGGACCAAATTGAGTCACAAAAAATAAAATAAAATAATGAAAAACCTATTACTTTTCTTGATCATGCGCATGATAGCGGGATTAATTAAGCAACCCTTCCTAGAAGGTGGGTTTAATTTAATCTTATGATGCATGGTCGAGATATAAATACCATGCAAATGATATTTGGATCATCGTCTAGTCAACCCTTCCTATAAGGTGGGTCGTGACTTTGATTCTCCGATGCATGAAGCACCACACGGAACTACGTAAGGCTTGATCCTCTTTAACGAGGTACGTAGGCAACCCGTCCAAAAACGGGTGCAGTCCAAATCACCAAAACAAACAAAATATTGGTATTTATATAACTTAGAATCAAAAGGTCAAAAAGAGAGGGTCGAACTCATAAAAAAATAAATAAAATGTGTTTTGTAAATATGTATTCGAATAAAACATAAAATGTGTTTTGTGAATTTGTTTACATTTTTACTCAACAGTAGAGATCCGCGGAAGTAGTGGTGATTCTCGTACATTCTATCCTAGACTAAAAACTCGAGTTTAAAACCAAATTCATTTTAAAATCTTAGACCCCTTGTGGGTTCTGTATATTTATCTATTCAGCCTTAAGAAGATTACGAGTACCATTGTTGTAAACCTAGAGCTCTCATACCATATTGTAACACCCCAAATCCAAAAGACTCAGAGCGTTACGGGCTGAGACTTCACAATGGGTCCTAACCCTCAAAGTAACAACAATTTTACTAGATCTTGTAACAAAGTACAAATAAATGAAAACTAAAATAAATAAATTTAGAAAAAGGTATAACAAGGTAAAGCAAAAGACTCTCAGCCGAGTTCAACAACAAAACCGAAAGGACAACAACATAAACATAAACCCCCGATCCCGTCCTATAATATACGGGAACCCAGCTAACCACTCTGTCCAGATCACTCGGCAGCATCTCTAACCTGCAAGACATCTACAACAACGGTATAAACCGTTAGCTAACATTTTCTAGATATCAGAAAAGCAGTAAAGGCACAAACACATATAAGACAGAAGCACATAACATGATATCACACAAGCTGGTTATTATCTTTCAACTAATTCAACTTCTTTTGTGGCATGAGAATCTCCCGAAACTCATCCACGTTTCCGTTACCGACAAGAATAGATCAGATGCATCTATCCATTACTCGTGTGCCTGGTCGCAAATGTACCTTCCAGTCTCCTATAGAACTGAACAAGTGGTCACCGCCCGGTTATCATACACTTGGGCCATTTATGGTATAACGTTGTCCTAGTCCGGTTTTCCATTATAACGATAAAGTAATCACACATCACCAATACAACCAAATCAATATGCGGAATGCAGCTAAGTAAGTCTAAGGGACTTACCTGAACCAAAACATAACTCTAATCAACAAAACTACTCAACTTCCCGAAGGGACATATCGATACATATTAAGACAAGACATCCGGAATCAGAAACAATCTTAAATGCTAGAAGCTTTCGCTTCTAGGCTCAATGATCGCTACAAGATCTCAACAACGTGCTAGAAGGTTCCTACTTCTAGTCTCAAGATCCAAAGGATCAACAACGACATAATTGGATCAAAAGGTAACCAACTCCAAGGAACCCACAAGCCATTAACTAGCACTCGCCCTATTTCATATAGGTCCACCCTAGCATGATCTATCAATAGGAATGGCTAAGGAAGCAAAGAAGGTAGTAACTTACCAAAGAATGGTAGTTACTATAGAGGAGGCGCGAGGGTGGGTGAACAGAGGGGGGGGGGACACAAATTCCGCGGGGGCAGCTGCCTCGGCATGTGCGGGAAGGTTCATCCGTGGGGGTGGTGAACCAAGGGAGTCTGCATTACATACACAACAACCAACGAAGACCCAACGAGAATCAAGACTTAATCTTGATTCTTGTCAAGGAGAAGAAAGAAGAAAACGGATGCAACAAAGGAATACAAGAAAGAGAGGGGAACGAAAGGGATGAGGAACTTACAAGAACTCTGCAGAAACACACGGAAACTACAACCAAGTAAAACTCCTATGAGAGGAAACCGTGCCGCAAGGCAAAAGGAAATCGTGCCACAATCTAAAAACTGGGATGTGGTTGTTGTTACATACGCAACAACCAACTAAAACTTACCTTTCTATGTGCTTTCCCAAATCTAATAACTGGGATTTTGTTGTGGATGAATCAAGAACAACTTCTATGACATCGGCTAGATCAAGTTCAACTTCACGATTAGTAATGACTTTAATTGCTAGATTTGAGTTTGGAAGCAACATTTTCTCTTTCGTCCCGATTTTTAAGCATGTTGTTGTCAATATATTGATTTGCTTGATCTCCACCTATAAATGAATATAGAGGTATAACCAATGAGAGAATTGAACTATGTAGCAGATTAATATATTGCTTGATCTCCACCTATAAATGAATATAGAGGTATAACCAATGAGAGAATTGAACTATGTAGGAGATTGATAAGCAAGATAGTTAATTGATCACCCCAACTCCATCGATGATGCAACGATCACCAATGTCAAAAGGATATGTGACGAACGAAAAGACGACGCCTTGGAAGAAAGCTTTGCATGTATCTCCGAACACAAAAGTGAATGCAAGAATAGGCGATGCAATCATAACTAACACTTTTGTTGTCGCTAGTTCGGTGATAAGAAGCCATAGCAATATCACCACAAGAACTAGACAACAAGGATAGTATTTAGAACCCTCACCACCGCAAAGGCATCAACTAGTGTGTATCCCAATGACAAGCAATTTTTGTGTGCATCAACCTATATACAAAAGTATATTAAACCGAAACCTCTCGTACGAACTCGGTTCAAATGGGTGGGTCGGACGGACTTGGGTCGAATTATGTTGGCTCATTTTAGATCGGGTGAAGTCGACCTAATGACTACCGGGTTTAATCGGGTTGGAGATCTGTTTTTATATTTGCAATTTGGAATATCAGATCATTTTAGGTCATTTTAATTCGGGTTGATATTTATAATATTTTTCCGGGTATAATCAGGTTTAAATTATATTGGTTTCGTTGTGTTAGTTCGTCAAATTTTTTTCCTTCATTGTTGGTGTCGACGAGATTTTTCGGTTTTCAACATGCAATTTATCTATATGTTTCACAAAAAAATATTCATGTTAAGTAGTGTGCCCCAAAAAATGACAAACAAAACAACTTATTCGTCGAATTCTTTCGGATTGAGAATATTTTGGGTTCTCGGGTTATTTCATGTTGGTTTACTTCAGGTTTTAAGGTCATTTTAATTCAACCAATTCCAATGTAGTCGGGTTTAGAAAATTGACTAAATGGATTTTTATCATTTGGGTTTCAAATAACCATTATTGTTTATATTAATTAAGTCATAAATAAGAACTAGGCAAAGGAAATTTACCATCCATTTACTTAAAGCTCGTAGGTAATTTTCTCACATGAATGCTCCACTTGCAGCTCTTCAAGCAATAGCTTTGCGTCATTACGATTTAGCCATCGTTGTAGTACTTCTTCCGTCACATATTCGGTGCTCCTATAAACATATATAACATAAAGAGTAACGAACACCGACGAACTCATCGTGACGATAAAAGTTTAGAATATTAAGAAATTAAATTTCTTACTCATTGTCACAACGAATATGTCCTTCACATCTTTTAACGATTTCAGATATACCATCGTACTCCCTAACCGTAACTTGAGCAACTTTTGTGATCATGTTAACAACTTGAACTATTTGATCTAAAGACACATATCTAGACAACATGATGCTACTTCTTTTCGAGATCAACGCCTCCTTGTTGCTTTGATCCAGGGCCGTCCAATGATTTTCGGAGGCCCTGTGTCAATATTTTTTTTTATCAATTTTAAAAAATATATTTTATCAAGAAAAAAATGAAAAAAAAAAATAAAATTACTTTTTTAATAACAAAATGCATGAAAGAATGACAATAAAAAGTAAAATGAGACCGTTTACACCTAATGTTGAGGAGTTAAAAAAATAGTAATAAGCAAAAGAGGATATAAAAAAAATTACACCCCTTGAAAAGATAAAAATAAGCAATGTAGCAAGCACTCTTTTGTTTAATAGATTAAATAAATATAATTATAATGGGCCCCTAAAAAAATAAGCAAAAGAGGAGATAAAAAATAATTATAAGCAAAAAAGGAGATAAAAAAATAAAAATAAGCAAAAGAGGAGATAAAAAAAAAAGAAATATAAGCAAAAGAGGAGATAAAAAAGATTATATAAACATAATTATAATGGGCCCCAAAAAAATAAGCAAAAGAGGAGATAAAAAAATAAATATAAGCAAAAGAGGAGATAAAAAAGATTATATAAACAATAAAATAAAAAAATGGTAGCAATGGGATTTGAACCCTAGACCATTAACACTAATGTTGAGGTTTAACCAATATGGCAAGCACTCTTTTGTTTGATATATTAACTAAACACTATTATTATGAGGCCCCAAAAAAACTGGGGCCCTGTGCTGTTGGGCCGAATGGCACCCCTTGTTGGACGGGTCTGCTTTGATCCATGTCGTCGGCAACAAAATCTTAGGTATTATCGACATACCACCAAGGCAAAAGGAAACCGTGCCACAATCCCTCGAAGATGATGGCTAGAAAGAAGAGTTGGAACCCGGCCATCAAAATCCGGTTCTTGAATCTTTTGTAGATTGCCCTAGCCTTCTATAGAGATAAAACTAGGGTTTTAAAACCCCCATAGAATAGCTCCTACTAGCAACGACACCAAAGTCCACGTGATGTAGTCATCGGATTTTGTCTTTACAACACCGACCACACCTTGGTCTGTGTTGAAATACAACACCCACACAAGAAGAACGAAAGTAAAGTATAGCGACATTATAAGACTAACAGTGAATTCAAACAAAAAGTATTGTCTCGTGAAGAGTTGGCTAATGACATAGAGAACCGTGAGCATGATGCAAGGATACCCTAACCATAGCAAACTTGTTACTTTTTCTTATATCCGTCCCGGGATCAAATGACGCGGAGGGCGCACACGGGGTTCCATCCTAAAACCAATTGGCAATAGGAGGAGTAACCCGGATGCTTATATGGTAGGTTCACTTGATTGCGTGTTATCGATGTGGGATTCTTTTCATACATCTCAACAAAACTCAAAAACCCTAGCCAGCCGGTCAGCCTATCAAGTAACTCTAAGAATTTGTACTTGGTCTCCTGAAAATCTTCCATTTTCCGGTAAATGCTTTGGTTTGATTGTATACGTTCGTGTTTGGATTTGAAGCACCAGGTCCGGACATATTCCAACTTCACCGCTCAATAGAATAGTGCCAAGAAAGTAGATTAGAAAAATAGGAAAGATTATAATGAGAGCCAAAATGAAGAAGATCTTTGCAGTGGAAAGCTTTATAGAAGAATAGATGATTGAAGAACACTTGCTATGGGCTGTGTTGGTGGTGCTTGTAGGATTCAGATGAGTTGATCCATGGTGAGAATCATCATGGGAAACATTTTGCTCTATATCTCCCACAGGATCATGATTATCTTCAATGGGGTTCATAGATTTGGCTATCAATTTTGTATCAAACTTGGGTTGTGTTTGTTCTTTGTGGATTAGGTATCATAGATCGAGTACTACTTGATGTTTATCTTGGGCAAATGTTCAAAGCATATTAGTGCACTTTATTTTCATTAATTAACACTTTTGTAGTGTTTCATTATGAAAGCAAAGTAAGAGAAGAAGCATAATTAAAGTACAAGCAAACTAGGTATTCTCCAAGATAGTACGGAGTATTACATTTTAAACTTGGAATTGTCCATGTGAAGCATTAACTGACACTCCTTCTATATCGGGATTAATCGTTATTAATTTTAGTGAAATAATTGAGTTAAATAAGTTTTTTTTTTATATAGGTTTTTGTTTTGTACATCTCTAATTAAATGAAAGACCTCAAGGCCTTATGTAGATCAAGTTACCCTGTTCAGGTACAATAGGAATATTAGTTAGGGCCGGACATGGAAGGGTCTTGAATTTTTACATTGAATTCATCCGGTCTTATCTTGGTCAGATCGGGGCAAGACTAATTCTGCTTAGTCCATAGTATGCTTACGGTGTACTCTATACAATTTATAAACAAAAAACGGATGAAGAGGAAAGCGATATATTGTATAATTGATAAAGAATGATAAAGAATTGTACCAGGCAAACTAGGCGAAAAACAAAAAAAACAAAAAAAAATAGTAAGCAACTCTTAGTTGTACAGGTTATTTGGCTGTGCATGGTCCAAACCGAACCGTATAACTTTAGACCATAAATTGGATTGTTATGATTTGATCCCAATGGTCCGAATCCTAAAAACGAACCAATTATTATCTAATTCGGTGGTAGTACCAAAAAAGAATTAAAATTTTATAACATATTCTCCACAAGGAGCTCATCAATCATAAATCTTGGACCGTAAATCGAACTATATACAGATCGGTCCGGTATAGTTCAAATTTGCACACACCCTATGATTGCTATTCGAAGCTCAAGATGCGTTGGAAGTTGAGCCCGTGTTTCATCTGAAAGGACAGTGTACGTTCATTTGCCTATTAAAGTACTCAAATCAGGTCATTTTATAAAGATGTGTATCATCCATTCTAACATAGATTCATTTTAAAATTTAAATTATATTTATATATTTTCAATGTATATAAATTTGAAATGATTTTGGGTTTATAAATATTGCTTTAGAATGTTAATCGTCTCGTGTACGTCTTCTTAAAACTTTCAATCAATAGAGCAATGTTGAAGCTATATGTAATGATTATGAAGCTCATATAAAGTATATGATCTTTTTACCAACAATACCACGAAGGAGATCAAAATACTCGAGTCAGATCATTTTAGGTCCGGTTAGTTGGATCGGGTTACTTTCAGTTAACTCGTCTTCTAAATATGTTAGGCTCATGTCAGATAAAATTGTTCTCATGTTGTTTCCCGTTGTGGTCAAACTTCAAAGGGCTCAAATTGATCAATTCATTGGGTTTCGGATTCGTTTTGGTTTCAAGTCTAGCTTTTAATCTATCATCTACATATGAGACTCGAATCTCTTATCTTTGCATTAAAGTTCAATGTCATAACCACATGAGAACTTTCACTAACATTCAATGAGATGCAATAAACATATTTTTGTTTAAAAACACTTCGATTTAATAAGCAAAAGGGATTTGCGAGTTTCAATATTTTTTAAATAATAATTATAAGTTCAAAAACACTTCGATTTATAAGTTCACGAATTCAATTTGAACTTAAAAGCATAATTTGTGTTATTTTTATATAAGTACTTGTATTTTTCAAATTATGTTAAAATATATAAATATTTATATAAAAAATGACACAAATATGATTTTATGTTCAAATTATAATATAATTTTAAAATAATAGTTTTAATCAATGAAAATTGTAACTCACAAATTTTAATCTATAAAACTAAGGGTTACAATTTTTTTAAAATAATGATATCTTTTCTTTATTGATGTGTGAATATTATTTAACGGCTATAGAAATAAAAAGAAATAAGAGTTATAATTTTTATTGAATATTTACATAATTTTAATAAATAACATAAACTTATAATTATTATTTAAAAAATATTATAAAAATATATGAGATAAACCATTTAGATTAAACATACGAAAAAGCAAAATATTGAAACTCACAAATCTCTTTTCCTTATTAAATCGAAGTGTTTTTGAACAAAAGTATATTTATTGCATCCCATCAAATGTTAGTGAAAGTTCCCATAGCCTAGCGGTTATAACATTGGACTTTGATGCAAAGATTAGATTTCGATTTATTTGACACGAATTAAAAAAAAATATATTTGTGAAGAACCCGCAGTTTCAAAAATATCTTATGATGCACGGACACTTCTAGAAGTCGGCGTGTCCCGTGTCCTGCCATGTCGCACATGGGGACACAACAAGACACGGCTCGGACACGGTCAAATATGACCGGACACGGTCAAGACACGTTTCCAAGGTAGGACACGTCTAGAACACGGGGAGGACCCGGATTGTGTCCGGTCAACGAACGTTTACCTTATATTTTAAGGCTAGAAAAAACATTTTTTTTAAAAAAAACTAATTTACAGTAATATTTTTTCTTCTCTCCCATTTTTTTCGGACTAAACCTAGCCCCACATGGACACCTACGAGATTGTGGCTGTTGGAAATAAGACACCGTTCTTCTTCTTCAGCTCTAATGTTGAAATGTTGTTTTGCCGGCCGACTCTTCTCTCCATTTTTTTTATGATTTCATAAATTAATTTTGAATCTTTGATTACTAATTTATTGTGTAATCTTTCTTTGTTGGATGTTGAGTGTCTTATTCTAATTCTTCCACTTTTTTATAATATACAAATATTTATTATTGTTTTCCTTGGTTGATCATGTTGTTCATTTGTTGTTGATTTGCAAAATGAATGGTTCATTCTTCAATTTGGATACTAAGTATGTTTATTTAAAATTATAAGACTGAAAATGTTAGTTTCTAAGCTTTTGTTTCGGTTATTTTGTTATCATGTTAATATTTTTATCTACTCATATATCATTGATTTGTTTTTCCATATATATGTATCTCATTATTATATAGGAGTTATATATTTCAATATTGTTAAAATAATATATTATTTGTTTTACTCGCCGTGTCCACGTTTCCTATACTTTTGAGGATTGCCGCTTCCCCGTTTCTCGCCATGTCCGTTTCCGTATCCGTATCCGTGTCCACGTTTCCCGCAGTTTCAAATTGCGAGTCTACTCCGACCCTAATCACTTCCTATTCTCGGAATAAATTTTACTCCAATACTAAAGTAAGAATTTATTTTTATTTTGTTATTATTTTAGGAAAAAATCCTGATATTATATGGTTAAATAGACCTGTTTATATCCGGCCTTGGACCGGACTTACGCCGGACATTACAAAATATTTAGCCCGTTTATCCGGATCCGGCCCGGACTCGGCCCGACTACCGGGCCTATAAAGGTTTCCGTACCCGGCCCGGACGGGCAGGTGGGCCTGCGGGTACCTGTTTTTTAAATTTTTGTAAAAATATTTAATTAAAATGTTTTTAATATGATTTTTTATAAATATATATATTATATTAAAGATATTTATGTAAAATATATTAAATTTATTAAATTTATTATAAATATACTAAATAGTTTATATTTATGATAAATATAATTTAATATATACATATTTTTAATTTTAATTTTTTAGCCGGCCGCCGGGTCACGCTTTTCGGCCCAATCGGACCTAGTGCATTGTCCGTATCCGGCCCGGCGGACTTGGCGGGCCGGGCTTTTTGGCCCAGACGAGCCTCTTCCTCTATTCATACCTGCCCGTTTTTCCGGACGGGCAAGACGGCCGGTCGGGTTTCCCGAATTTAAACAAGTCTATGGTTAAAATGTAAACATATAGTAACAAAGCAAAACATTATTTATGTAACACCCCAAATCCGCGGGACTTGGAGTGTCACATTGGGCTAGGATCTCACAATAGATCCTGACCCTAGCTTGACAACAAGTTCACTAGATCTTACAACAAGACACAGGTAGATTAAAATCAAATATATAAAAGCTGAGTATGATACATCAAAAAAGTTTACAAACTCATAGCCGAGTACAAAATAACAACATAAACCACAACCACAAAAGATCCCACATCCCACGCATCCTAATGTACAAAAGTCCTCGGCTTGTCACACCATCTGGCTCACTCTGCAGTATTCCTAACCTGCAGAACACTACAACACGGTATGAAACCGTTAGCTACAGCAATGAAAAGCATGAAGGTAATAGCACAACCACACATCAACACCTCAAACATGCAATGCCACACACATTCATTTATTATCTTTCATTACGTTATTCCATTACTAATTCAACTTCTTTTGTAACACGAGGAGCCTCAAGAACCCCGTCCCATCCAACGTAACACAGGAGTTTTGCATGGGGTGACCTTCACTCGTCCCCTCCTGTGAGATCATCTTCAGGGCACCTCCTCCAAACCAGCAGGCGGAGACCGGCGGTTACTGTTAGCATGAAATATTGCGATATTCTAGGCACTTATTCTAGTTGTTTTTCATTCATTATAGTGTTCATAGATAAGGTATTGAAGCATTTGTTAGCCTGTTTATCTATATTCTCGATACGGAGGTCTACATTAGCTTTGTGTTGATTATAGGTGAATAAGAGCTGAAACCGGACCATTTGAGAGAGATAAGAGAGGATTTGAGCATTCCCATGGATTAGGAACACAACAAAGAAACCAAAGGAGATGCTAGGATGAGGAATGGCACGACACAAAGGAAACCACAAGCAATTAACACTTCCACACCCTAAAATACGGCCGTAGAAGAGTCCACGCCCTAAACCACGGCCGTGGATCTTGGCATCATGAGCGTGGAGCATTCTAGAGAGTTACACGGCCTAAAGTACGGTCATGGAAGTCATAGGAGACCGTAACCCAATTCCACGCCCTAAACCACGGTCGTGGAATGCCTTGAGACCGTGATTTAGGCGATCTTTTGACGAACAAATTATTGCCACATCATTTACGCAGTGGGCCGACACAGTTATTTTACCCCGTCTTATAAAAAGGCGAGATGAGGGAGTTTTCAGGAGGATCGCTTTGGGGGGAGACTCGCTTTAGGGCTTTTCGACAACCTCGCTTGGGAGAGTGAATCTTAGGGTTTCGCGAGGAACATTGCGGAAGCGCCGGCAATTTGGATTCCTGAAGATCGTGTGTGGCGGAAGTTGCGCCCCTTTATAGGTTTTGATATTGAAGACGGATTGACATCCCGTTCTTCATACTTACCTTAGATCTTGTGAGGTTTTCTATTTTGTTCCAAATCCATTGAATATTCCAATTTGTATTTTGGATTGAAGATTGACTTTGAGTTATATTTGAGTTTTCGAGAGTTTTCATCTTTCATTCTTCTTGAATTGATTTTTGATATCATGACAATGGTTATCGGCTAAAACCCTTTAGCAATTCTAAGGTAAAGGGTTGATAGTTGTGCCTTAGATGATTATAGATCGATCGTAAACAGATTGGACCTTGAGAGTTAGAGAGATCTCGTCGACGAACCAAGATCACGGTCTGTTCTTGAGCTTCCACGGCCGTGGAACTCAAGATCTGCCCGTGATTTACCCTAGTTTACGAAACTTGCTTTTACTTTGATCCAAGGTTAAAGATTAGCTTTAATCTAGGCTTGGATTGCCCTTTTCTAGGTAGTAATGAGACTCATAACCTTAATCGTTTTAGTTAGTTTTGATCCTTGGGTTACAAGTTTGGGTATTTGAGATTAATTCTTGTCTATAGATCCTTTCTTTATTGAAGCCTCAACAACCTTTATAGAGAGTGTCTTTAGATAGGTCATATAAATTCTTGGAACTTCACCGTACATTGCTTTACTTTAGCATACATTTGCAACTCTTAACTGTGTCCTTAGTGTTTAGTATATTTTGAATCGATTGCCACAATTAGATACCTGGATCTTTAGGGTTGCTGTTTTCCCAATATTTGCAAAGCTTATTACATTTACTTGCTTGACGATTTGCGAACTGAATTTGTTCCCCCACAATCCCCGAGTTCGACACTCTGGAATTCTTGCTTTACTACGCCAATCCGTACACTGCGGGTTCGCTTGCTTGATTCTAGTTTTATAAATTTAAAGCTTATTTGCACGCACGCTTAGTGGCGAACAGTTACCGCCCTTTATAATACACTTGGGCCAAATAAATGTAATGAATGGTCATCGTAGTCCGGTTTAGGTTATAAATGCACAATCATATGAACACACACAACCATCACAATCATACAATCCACAACTGCACGCTAAGTAAGTCCTATGGACTTACTTGATATACTCGTAACCTGTACCACGTCACAACTTTCCCTTGGGGAAGTAATCAACGCCTGCAATAGCAAGGCACACACAATCACATACTGCAAAGGTTAGGAGACTCGTCTCACTAACCACAAGCAACCTATATCTCAAATCTAAACCTCAGATCCTCAACAAATTCATAAATGCCTAAGGCATATCCTCAACATAGCATCTCATCATACTCGTACACATACTAATCCTTAAAGTCACAACCGATATCCATAACATCATCATGATCCTCAAATCATTCTGACACCTAGCATGCATCTAATCAGTATTCCTCAATCTCCAATTTAATCCTAATTTAATTAATTAACCTTTAATTAATTAATTAAATTTCACCAGAATAACGTTTTGCCCGCATGTCATTTCTAAACCCACCTATCATTAGATTTTATCAACAAACAACCCATAAACACCAAAGTAATATAATGATCATAATAAAATTTCTAATTATCCATTTTGAAAAGCCTAACGTCGATTTAGGCCAAATCGTAGTACGGAAAACGAATAAATTCATAACTTATTTGTTACTAATTAACCCGATTGACGATCTGAAAGAAGATTCGGAATCACAACGACGCAGGCTACGCATGTACAACATCAAATTCACCGGAATCTGAGCGACGGAACTGTACTGGTGACATATATGCTTGACCAGGTCTTCATCTGCTCGGAAATGCAGAAACTCGGTACCGATATGAAGAGAATGAAGAGAGGAATCCAAAAACTCAAATGGAATTGAAATCGGATTAGAAACGGAGAGTAGATCTGAGTTTGAAGTTTGAGAGAAATCAGAGCTTTTACGAGGAAACGTGAAAGGAAATGAATTAATAAACGATTTTCCGCTATTTATAGTGAAGTCGATAATTATCCTTTAGCGAAGTCGATAATTATCCTTTTATCGATCCAATGGCGGGTTGAACCCCCTTTTCCAAACTTCTCGAAATTGGAATAATAGATCTTGAATATTGTAGGGATAATTAATCCACATTTGCCTCGGAAAATGTGTATTCCTAAGCCGTCTTTCTTAGCCGTTAAGAAATGAAATAGCGACTCTTTTGTTCGTTTTGCCTTTTCATGTTATTTCATATCTAGGACATGTCCTGATCATTTCTCTCAACTGCATTTTTATTAACTGGAGCTCCCAAATTCTCCAAATAGTACCGGAGGGAAAAAATAATTACCCGGGGGAAAAAGTGAAAATTTTACCATAAGCCCAAAATTACGCCAGGAACATAACGGTGGGACTTATACTCAACACTTACGCAATCTTCGCAAGTTATATGTCAAATACTATCACTGATTAAGTTAATCAATATTAATTAGAATTCGGAAATCCTAGCTATTACATCACACACCCCTTAAGAAAAAGTTTCGTCCTGAAACTTGAACAATTCCCAAATCCTCTCGGACCCATACGCCGAGGTATAAACACTCTCTCTATCGGAGGTATCATATCTTCGTTCAAACGTATCAACTTATAACACTCTATAACCTCAAAACACAGCATGGAGGAATCACCAACTCCAGCAACAAGATCATAACGCTATCCAAAGGCATAGATGAAAAATCATCTCTAGCCAACTACTAACCACGTCACAAGGCAAGAGGAAGCCGTCTCCAGCCAATCGTACTCGTAACACAACTATGTGGAGGAAAACCGTCTCCACTCACACTATGTCCATCAAAGATAGCATGGAGGAAAGAACCATCTCCTGCTAATCCTAACACATACACCGTAGAATGGAGGAAAGAACCATCTCCAGCTATACCTATCTCGTACTAGCAAACAAGATCTAACAGATCATTTGCACAACTCACAGCTAGCACGAAAACACAACATATCACATAAGCACATAGCATAACATACACTCACTAAGATAGCACCACAATCTAATCGTGGATCCTACAGGTGCATCTGTCCCGGCGTAAAAATCTGGATAGTTCCCCTGGATACAATCCTCAGTCTCCCGCGTAGCCTCATCATAGGAATATCCTTCGAATGCAGGCATCTCACACCTCTCTGCCTAGAACGGAAAAGGTTGTTCTGCAAAACTGTGATCCGGCTCAACCACTAGATCATCATAACTCACAATGTGCCTCAGATCTGGTGTGTACTTCCTCAGCTGAGACACATGAAACATAGGGTGAATACCCTCTAACTTCGATGGCAAAGCCAATCTGTGCACTACTCTTCCAACTCTATCCAATATCTCGAAAGGACCGACCTATCGGGGACTCAACTTTCCCTTTATGCCATAACGTCTGACGCCTCACGTTGGAGATACTCTCAACCAGACATGAGCTCCTACCCTGAACTCTAGAGGTCGACGCCTCCAATCTGCATACGACTTCTGGCGACTCTATGCAGCCATCATCCTTTCTCTGATTAATGTTACTCGAGCTATATCATCCTGAATCTGCTCTGGCGCTAACCCACTGGTACTGCCAGGCTCATCCCCGCATAAAGGTGCATGACACCTATGTCTACACAATGTCTCATAGGGACCATCCCTATAGATGCATGCCAACGGTCGTGGTATAAGAGTTCAACGAGTGGGAGATAAATAGATCGTCCCTGTTCCCAATCCATCCCACAAGCTCGCAACATGTTCTCTACGGTCTGGAGGGTCCTCTCAGACTGACCGTCTATTTGAGGTAAATCTCAATCATAAAGTGTAGACGCGTTCCCTAAGAAGTCTGAATCTGCTATCAAAACCTCAAAGTAACCCGTCTACTACAATCATAGTCGATCGTCCCCGGTACACTTATGGAGTCCCACCATCTGTCTAGTGTACTCCTTTGTTATTTCATTCACTGGCCACGTCTCTCAGTAGAGATGGAACGTGTCGACTTCGTAAATCTGTTACCAATAATCTAGATAACACCAAAACTCTTACTAGGTCTCAATCCCATCACAAGTCCACATAAAGGTCCTCTCACTTCCACTACAGCACTAGTAGTGGATGAGCTCATCTCTAGGTCAGTAACACTTTAACCTGATCTACTACTTTAGGGTACCTCTTATTCGTACATGGATGTACTAAAGAAGGTGTACTATGGGTGTACTGTAATCTTCTCCACTCAACTCCGCATAAGCGGTTATACAGACGCAGTTGCGGCACCTCATACTCCTTCTTCTCCGTTAAAGAACCGTGGTATTTCGCCATGAGACATCCTTCCATCAAATTCCCTCAGTGTCAGGCAAGTCCCCTGCTTTTGTTGGACCTCATCCAACAAATCAAGTAAAACCCCTAAAAGATGAAAGTAACGTCCTTATCAAAAGTTGTAGGTCCAACTCTAACCAAGCTAGATCGTTCTACAACCGAGGCTGTACAGAAAATCCAACAATCGCCTTCTCTCGAGGCATCTTCTAGTTCAAGGTATCAGTTACCACATTCTCCTTGCTAGAATGGTACCAAACTTCACGATCAAACTCCTTGATCAACTCCAGTCAACGACGCTGGCGGTTATTCAACTTATGTTGCATAAAAATATGCTTTAAACTCTTATGATCGGTGGGAATCTAACATGAAATATCACACCGATATTGCCTTCAAATCTGGACACTTGAACTACCACTACTAACTCAAAATCATGAGTCGGGCAGTTCTCCTCATACGTTCTCAGCACCGTAGTCACGTGATTCCCAAAATCTTTTGATTATCACCGAATAGAAGTAGAGTTCAAATGCTTCCTCTACTCTTCAGAACTCCGACATACTACTTCAACCACAAACTTATGGTGGTCTTCCTCAGAAGACTCGTAATTGGATGCACAATCACATAGAATCCTTCCTCAAAGCGTTGGTAGCAATCGGCTGGGCCGAGAAAAACGCATTCCCTTAATGTTCATCAGCATCATCCACAAGGCATCATACTCGCTCCTCGTCACATCAACTATGATCCCGTTGGCAGGGGCAACATGACCAAAAAGGCTAACTTTGGCATTTCAACTCACATATAGGGAGCATAGCATACAAGCTTCTATCTCTCGGGTTCTGCAACACCGTCCTTAGATAACCGGTACGTTCCTCTCCATTGTGAGAGTACTATTCATCAACTCTTATAAAAATCGTTAGAGCACTCTTCAACTCCGATGACATCACTACAACTTGTAGTGTCCATAACAGGTATGGAATGTTGTCATATGCCCACGCTGCTCTCTCATCCTTAACTGATGATATCCTAAGCATATGGAAATCTTGAGAATACAATTGCTTCTCTTAGTTGATCCGACAAGTCATCAATACATAGCGATGAATATACTAGGGCATACGAAACCCATCTCAATCCACTCTTCAAATTGCTTCTTCAAGTTCTAACAACTCAACAAGCCATATACCTCATAGGCCTTCTCCCAACCAATCTCGTACCATACTTCAACGCAATATCAAAGCCCTCACTCCGTTGAGGCGGTAGATTAGACGGTTCGGTAACACGTCTATAAAATCATAAACCACTGGAATAATCTTCAGCGTGGAACTATCTCTTTCCTTCACGGCATACATAAAAAAAACATCACCCCCTGGTGTTATCAACCTCGCTGCTCATATGGCACTAAAAATAGCTCACCTTCTCAAAGGTCCTAACCTCGAAAAACCTCTACTTAGTCAATCTCAGTAGAGACTATAATAGTCTTCCTAGTGCTATCTAAACCAACATGATATCTATTCTTGAGTAGGCGAATGATATAGGACTCTCTGTTGTCCTCGCGTCTGTTGCTGAGGTGTCTTCTGACCACCTCCCATCACACTAGCAGAAATAAAACTCTGTCGTGATGCCACTCCAGTTTGCTTACAGAAGACAGTTCTATGACCCTGTCTACCACAGGTAAAGCAAGCCACTGGCAATCTTGGACACTATGGTCGTACATGTCTAGGCTTCCCACAATTGTAACAAGTCCTCGGTTAATCTGAAGTCCGTGTGAAACGAGAAGTACTCAAACGTCCACAAGTCAGGCTTGGTTTGCAACCCGAATATCCAACCTCATCTTCTGCTGATTCAACCCGTTGTTTCTTCTTTAATCCAAAAGCTTCAGTTGATCTCACAGATGTTGGTAAATCCGGTGTAGATCTACCCGCTATCGCCGCCTCATATACTTGCTGCATATACTCTCGAAACTCGAATCTACTCATGGAGACACGATCAACCTCTTCAAACTCGTTCTCTGTCATAGGCAACACAGCAGCGGATACTGGTCCCTGACTTGGCGCTACTAAAGGAAGAGGGGGTGTACCCCTATCTCGTCCCACTACAAATACTGCTAGTTTGAGCCATCTGTAGAATATACGCCCCTAAACTTATAAGGCTATATATATATATATAATACTCATTATTACATGCATACTCATCAGCACATAAAGGATATCTATATATATATATATATATATATATATATATATATATATATATATATACACTATCGAGATCCTCAGATGGGTGACGGCTTCTGTACATACTATCCCAAAACATCTGTACTCGCTTAAAACCAAAACCTTTTGAAAAGTCAGACCCCATGTGGGTTCTGTTTATTTATCCACTCTACCTTTATTGCAGATAGCAAGTGTCATTGTTGTCAACCTAAGGCTCTGATACCAACTCTGTAACACCCCAAATCCGCGGGACTTGGAGTGTCACATTGGGCTAGGATCTCACAATGGATCCTGACCCTAGCCTGACAATAAGTTCACTGGATCTTACAACAAGGCACAGGTAGATTAAAATCAAATACATAAAAGCTGAGTATGATACATAAAAAAAGTTTACAAACTCATAGCCGAGTACAAAACAACAACATAAACCACAACCACAAAAGATCTCACATCCCATGCATCCTAATGTACAGAAGTCCTCGGCTTGTCACACCATGTGGCTCACTCTGCAGTATTCCTAACCTGCAGAACACTACAACACGGTATGAAACCGTTAGCTACAGCAATGAAAAGCATGAAGGTAATAGCACAACCACACATCAACATCTCAAACATGCAATGCCACACACATTCATTTATTATCTTTCATTACGTTATTCCATTACTAATTCAACTTCTTTTGTAACACGAGGAGCCTCAAGAACCCCGTCCCATCCAACGTAACACAGGAGTTTTGCATGGGGGTGACCTTCACTCGTCCCCTCCTGTGAGATCATCTTCAGGGCACCTCCTCCTAACCAACAGGCGGAGAGCGGCGGTTACCGCCTGTTATAATACACTTGGGCCAAATAAATGTAATGAATGGTCATCCTAGTTCGGTTTAGGTTATAAATGCACAATCATATGAACACACACAACCATCACAATCATACAATCCACAACTGCACGCTAAGTAAGTCCTATGGACTTACTTGATATACTCGTAACCTGTACCACATCACAGCTTCCCCTTGGGGAAGTAATCAACGCCTGCAATAGCAAGGCACACACAATCACATACTGCAAAGGTTAGGAGACTCGTCTCACTAACCACAACCAACCTATATCTCAAATCTAAACCTCAGATCCTCAACACATTCATAAATGCCTAAGGCATATCCTCAACATAACATCTCATCATACTCGTACACATACCAATCCTTAAAGCCATAACCGATATCCATAACATCATCATGATCCTCAAATCATTCTGACACCTAGCATGCATCTAATCAGTATTCCTCAATCTCCAATTTAATCCTAATTTAATTAATTAACCTTTAATTAATTAATTAAATTTCACCAGAATAACGTTTTGCCCGCATGCCATTTCTAAACCCACCTATCATCAGATTTCATCAACAAACAACCCATAAACACCAAAGTAATATAATGATCATAATGTAATTTCTAATTATCCATTTTGAAAAGCCTAAGGTCGATTTAGGCCAAATCGCAATACGGTAAACGAATAAATTCATAACTTATTCGTTACTAACCCGATTGACGATCTGAAAGAAGATTCGGAATCACAACGACGCAGGCTACGCATGTACAACATCAAATTCACCGGAATCTGAGCGAAGGAACTGTCCTAGTGACATATATGCTCGACCAAGTCTTCATCTGCTCGGAAATTAATGCAGAAACTCGGTACCGATATGAAGAGAATGAAGAGAGGAATCCAAAAACTCAAACGGAATTGAAATCGGATTAGAAACGGAGAGTAGATCTGAGTTTGAAGTTTGAGAGAAATCAGAGCTTTTACGAAGAAACGTGAAAGGAAATGAATTAATAAACGATTTTCCTCTATTTATAGTGAAGTCGATAATTATCCTTTAACGAAGTCGATAATTATCCTTTTATCGATCCAATGGCGGGTTGAACCCCCTTCTCCAAACTTCTCGAAATTGGAATAATAGATCTTGAATATTGTAGGGATAATTATTCCACATTTGCCTCGGAAAACGTGTATTTCTAAGCCGTCTTTCTTAGCCGTTAAGAAACGAAATAACGACTCTTTTGTCCGTTTTGCCTTTCTATGTTATTTCATATCTAGGACATGTCCGATGTCCTGATCATTTCTCTCAACTGCATTTTTATTAATTGGAGCTCCCAAATGCTCCAAATAATACCGGAGGGAAAAAATAATTACCCGGGGGAAAAAGTGAAAATTTCACCATAAGCCCAAAATTACGCCAGGAACATAACGGTGGGACTTATACTCAACACTTACGCAATCTTCGCAAGTTATATGTCAAGTACTATCACTGATTAAGTTAATCAATATTAATTAGAATTCGAAAATCCTAGCTATTACAATTTATACACCAAGTGTATATGTTTTTGCATTTATGCCGTCTTATTTATGGTAAGAAAAAAAAAAGCAATTTAGTAGTTAAATGTGTTAGATTCAACAACGAGCTTATAAGGTATATATATGCACCTCATAAGTCGTACATATGTGCACCATACAAGACGTATTTGTGTGTCTAATAAGGCGCATGCTATGATTTCATAAGATACACATGTCTAACACGGACCATAGATTTAGATCTCGGATCTAATCTCAATTCACGTTTCATAATCGTTTTTATTTCTCACCTCCCAATCCGTTTTCATCGGAACACTTCCCTATTTTGTCTAAAACTTTATGTATGCATATATGAATTAAGTTGTGTATAATAATATTTAGACATTGTGATATTGTATAATATTATATTTCACTAATATTGAAAAGACCAAACCACTAAAATAATTATAGTTAGAATATAGCCGAGTTTGTTTGGATGATCTATTTGGGTGGGATTTACTTCGTGTTCAGGTATATAATGGATACGAGTGGGGCCGACATCGGGGACAATATGGGCTTTCGCTCCGGGCCACCATTGCCCACTTCTTAATGTCCCAATTTGAAATTTTGGTGTTTTTATACATTATTGACCACCAATTATTATTCACACTAGGACTTCCGTTATATTAGGGCCGACTCGGTTTTTCAAGTCTATCAGATTTTGAGAGCATGTGCAACAGATATTCTATTTTAGAGAATGTTGAGCTTTTGAGGAATTTTAAGCTTTTTTTTTTGTCCAACAAATTCCCTATCCCAAACTCTAAAATAGGGGATTTAGGAAAAATATGTCTTCATTTTCCTATATTTGCAACAAGAAGAAGGTTCTCCAAATTCATCCCATGAACAAATTTTGACAATTTCTATAAATAAATAAATAAACAAATACATTAATCCCTATTATGGAGAAGCTATTGGATTTTAGACAAAAATAATTTAGAGAAAATTTAAAAAATTTCTCCATTTTAGAGTTTTTGAAAGAATCTATATTGTAAGAGCATCTTTCTCCAAATTTTTCTTCAAAATAGAAAATTAAAAGTAAAAATCTCCCCTTTATATTTTTATTAAATTCAACAGAATCCCTATCTTGGAGAATTCTCCATTTATTTGGGAAATGTCTTCAAATTTAGGGAAGACTCCCCACTTTTTTCCATTATTCTCCATTTTGGAGAATGAAATGGAAAATCTGTTGGACCAAAAAATCTTTAAAATCCTCTAAATATTCTAAAATGGAGAAGCTATTGAGGATGCTCTAACAAACCATGTTAAAAAGCGCAGGTCGAAGGCCAACACCATAAGGGTATTCGTCAAAGTTAAATACTATTTTTACCTTTGACATATAGATATCATACCAGAAAAATGATGATGATGGAGGACCGATTCTGAAGTAGAGTAGTTACTGATTGTGAGTATATTTTCAGGCAGGCTGAGCAAGTTATGTTCGGTTTATTTGAACCGAATTGAAGCGAACCGAGTAATTTCAATCCATTTCAAACCTGAACCAATGATTTTAGGTTCCGTCATAGGTCTTTTTTTTTAAAAATATCGGTTTCGGTTGAAAACCGACGGTTTAACTGAAAACCGAACTTTAATTTAACCGAAGTCCGAATTTATATCATCAAGTGTATGTAACTTTTATTTGGTAGGTCCATTTAAATCCAAAACCTAAATCGAATCGAAATCGACCTAATAGGTTCAGTTTTAGGTTCTAATATTTCAAGTTTTCGGTTTTAGATCCAAAACCGAAACCGAAACCTACTTTTATAGGTTCGGTTTTTGATCCAAAGTATTAAAAAAATTGGTTTTTGGTTCGATTCGGTTTTGGACCTATATTTACCCTTATTTTCACGATCACCGTTCGGTACCCAAGATCTCAAGCAATCTTAATACCATATACTACACCCCGCTTAACCATAGGTATAATACATAACCCTAAGTTGTATTCAAAACCACGTTGCAATTCTTTAGCGTTATGCCTAATAATACCTATTGTCGACATGTGTCAATCTCTTCTTCTAGCTCCATTCCACACAATCTTGTACAACATAGTGCTTTCCTTGATGAATTTATCACGATCTCCCATCACATGCCTATTGTTAAACACTTGATCGTTCTTCTATTTCTACGAACACCGTAGTCCAACAACAAAAACATCAAACAATCATTATATAATAGGGGTGTGCACAATCCCGCCATTCCTGGTCCTATTCAGATCCCGATTGGATTTTATTCAAAGTTAGACATCTTGTCCAGAACCAGTCCCATCAAAAACTATCTGGGACGGGTTAAGGGCCTTAACTTCTCCATCCTGCTAGGTACACCCCGTTCCGTATTAAATAAAATCTCTAAGCATTAGTGATATACTGATATAGATATAATATAGTTATGCTTATATATTATAAAAAATATAAACATGTTGGTCAAACCGTCAAAGTTGACAAATGACTCAAATTTATTTAGACGTGTTTTATTATGGATATTTGAAAACTTTAATTTAACTGCAATATGTTATTATGGATAAGAAATTTTAATGTATTTGCGTTTGAAACACAATATATAAGGGTTTTTTTGTTGATAAAGCGAAATATAAAAATACAATACATAAATTAACGGGGAAGCGAGATAGGGCTCGTCCTGATCCCGTCCGAAATAGGACCAGTGGGATTTAATTTAAAATACTCAAGGTCCGTCTCGATCCTGTTCCATTTAAAATAATGGTGATAAAACATGAATTACTTCAATCAAGTCTCATCCCGTCTCATGTCCACCCCTACTAGAGTCGCGACTTCAGCCTCTATTTAACTTCTTCATAATCGAGTTTCTCAACTGAAAGTCCACTGATCATTCTCTCAATGTTGCTCTCACCGGAACAAGTCTTCATTGTTCTTTATCAAATTTACAATTTCCGCCCTTCCGCTTTATCAATTTTTCGTGTGTAAGTCGTATAGCATAAACCCTAAACATATTAGGGACTAACATGATTGGTCTTCTCCTATGATCCCAATCGCGATAGGACTAGAATGAATTTAATGTAAACACTTCAAAGGCCGTCCATGACCGGCCCTAATGCGGTTGTACCTACCTTGCTTGTAGCTTAATTATACTCCTCTTTTACTTTGCTTGCATAATGAAATACAAAAGTAATGTTAATTAATAAAAATAAAGTGTACTAATATTCTTTGAACATTTGCCCAAGTTAAACATCAAGTAAGTAGTACTCGATAATGATACATTGCCCACAAAGAACAAACACAACCCAAGTTTGATACAAAATTGATAGCCAAATCTATGAACCCCATTGAAGATAACCATGATCCTGTGGGAGATATAGAGCAAAATGTCCCCCATGATAATTCTCACGATGGATCAACTGATCTTCATCCTACAAGCACCACCATCACAGCCGATAACAAGTGTTCTTCGATCATTTATTCTTCTATAAAGCTTTGCACTTCAAAGATCTTCCTCATTTTGGCTCTCATTATAATCTATCCTATTTTTCTAATCTACTTTCTTGGCACTATTCTACTGAGCGGTGAAATTGGAATATGTCCCACCTGGTGCTTCAAATCCAAAGACGATCCTATACAATCAAACCAAAGCGTTTACCGCAAAATAGATGATTTTCAGGAGACCAAGTACAAAATCTTAGAGTTACTTTTAAGGGTGAGCGGCTGGCTAGGGTTTTTGAGTTTGCTATGGTTAGGGTTCACCTTGTGGGTTCCTAGCTTGACCAGATTGACACTCTTCGGTTCGCTTCTTTGGAAGTGGTCTTTGCTTCTCGTCGTACTTTCATTAGGGTATCCTTGCATCATGCTCACGGCTATCTAAGTCGGTAGCCAACTCTTGACGGAAGAATACTTCTTGTCTGAATTCGTGAATAGTCTTATACCATCGGTATACTTTACTTTGGTTCTTCTTGTGTGGCTATTTTATTTCAACACCGACCAGGGTGTGGTCGGTGTTGTAAAGACAAAATCCGGAGGATCAGGTGTCGATGACTATATGACGTGGGCATTGGTGTCGTTGCTAGTAGGGGCAATTCTATGGGTTTTCAAAGCCATGGTTTTGTCTCTATGGAAGGCTAGGGCAATCTACAAAAGATTCAAGGACCGGATTTTAATGGCCGGCTTCCAACTCTTCTTTCTAACCATCATCTTCGAGGGATTTTGGAAGGTTCACCTTTTGCCTTGGTGGTATGTGCAAGATACGGGAGAAATTATTGTCGGCGACAGGGATCAAAGCAACAAGGAGACGTTGATCTCGAAAAGAAGTAGCATCATGTTGTCTAGATATGTGTCCATGGATCAAATACAACGTGTTGTTAGAACGATCACAAAACTTGCTCAAGTCACCGTTAGGGAGCACGATGGTATTTCTGAAATCATTAAAATATGTGAAGAACAGATTCGATGCGACAACGAGTAAGCAATTTTCTTGATATTGTATTATCTACCGTCGTAATGATCTTCGTCCGGCTTCGTTACTATTTGTGTTATGTGTATAGGAGCGTCGAATATGTGACGGAAGAAGTACTACAACGATGGCTAAATCCTAATGACGCAAAGCTATTGCTTGAAGAGCTGCAAGTGGAGCATTCATGTGACAAACTTACCTACGAAGCTTTAAGGAAATGGATGGTAAATTTCATTTATCTACTTCTTATTTATGACTTAATATAAAGAATAATGGTTATTTGAAGCCGAAATGGTAAGAAAATCGATTTAGTCAATGTTCTAAACCCGAATATATTCGAATTGGTTGGCTTAAAATGACCCAAAACCTGAAGTAAACCGACATGAAATAACTTGAAAATCCAATCTGATCAAAAAACACAACACGAATAAGTTGTTTTGTTTGTTAACTTTTAGGACAAAATACTTAACATCTATATTTTATTGGGAAAACGTATATAAATGACATTATTAAAATGATTTGATAATCTGAATTTCAAATAAAACCACAAATTTCCAACCTGACTAAACCTTATAGTCATTAGGTCGACTTCATCCGATCTGAAATGAGCCAACATAATTCAACCCTCAATTGTATCACATTTGTACCTTTGTGTTAGATAGTGTGTATACAAGAGGCTTCCCTAAGTGAGTTAATTTACTTTTGTAGGTTGATGGACACAAAAATTGCTTGTCATTAGGATACACACTAGTTGATGCCTTTGCGGTGGTGAGTGTTCTAAATACTATCCTTACTTGTTGCTTAGTTCTTGTGGTGATATTGCTATGGCTTCTTATCACCGAACTAGCAACAACAAAAGTGTTAGTAGTGATTGCATCTCCAATTCTTGCATTCACCTTTGTGTTCGGAGATACATGCAAAGCTTTCTTCCAAGGGGTCATCTTTTCGTTCGTCACACATCCTTTTGACATCGGTGATCGTTGCATCATTGATGGAGTTGAGGTGATCGATCAACTATCTTGTTTATCAATCTCCTACATAGTTCAATTATCTCATTGGTTATACTCTATATTCATTTGCAGGTGGAGATCAAGCGAATCAATATATTGACAACAACATGCTTAAAAATCGGGACGAAAGAGAAAATGTTATTTCCAAACTCAAATCTAGCAACTAAAGTCATTACCAATCTTGAAGTTGAACTTGATCCAGCCGATGTCATAGGTGTTGTTCTCGATTCATCCACGACAAAATCCCAATTATTAGACTTGGGAAAGCAAATAGAAAGGTAACTTTTAGATCAATATTTATGGTTCCGTTTAGTATATTAGATTTGTTTATGATTATGAGTGTAGTTGTTGTTAGAGTTGTAGTTGTGGTTTTGAATGAGAGGGACTATAAAATAAACTTCTATCTTATGTGAGGAGATTCTTCAAAACAACAACCACAATCTCCAAAATAACAATTACAGTCTCATACTAAACACACTATATCTCTCTTCATGTCTATATATATATATATATATATATATATATATATGATTGAGTTCAATAGTGGAAAGAAATGTTATGGTCAAAGTAAAAAAATCCACAATCATTGGATCAAGTGGTTCAAATATATGTCGATTGTTCGGCTATATTCGAAATTGTTCAACTATATAACTAATTGTGCAACTATATTCAAAGTTTTTAACTATATAAATAATTGTTCAGAGGTTAATTTATATGCTCAATTGTTTAACTTAACTTTTGTTCAAGTATATGATAAATGTTAGTTAATTTGGAAAATTCACAATGTGAGTCATTCTCATTTATCACTTTTGACCCTAAGATCCATTTCTATATAATCCAAATTATCTCTATATATAAACAGTTATGGCGCTATATGTAATTTTTTTTTGTGAAATTTTGTTTTGTAGTTTCTTTGATAACGACAAATGTAATTTGTACGAGAAGTCGTGCGAAGTGATTATAAATGTGAGCGGGAGTAACATGAAGATAAATATTCATTTCAAGCACAAGATGGATGTTCAAGATGTGAGTCACATGAAGTTCCTCCAAAAGAAGAAGAGACAACGATCTCTACTAATACTCGAGATCAAACAAATACTTGAAGATCTTAATGTCAAATTTGCAACCTCGTAGAGATGTAAACTTAGTTTTCTCTAAACCAAAACTATTTCCGTTGTGTTACTAGATTCAATAAAAAAATGTAACGAAAACTATTATTTTCAAAGCTTGTTGTGGCCAAATGTTATTGTCTTTTTTTCTTTGATTGTTTCGTTTTTTTTTTTCCAATAAGTTTCTTAATATTATTATGTGATAAAAACTTAATTAAGAGAACATCCATCAAAGGAGAAAAATTCCAGCAATCTAACAATTAAGAATGATAATAGATTAGGTGACGAGTAAATGAAACATATCAGTTATATCCACCCATCAAACGTCAAGTGACCGATTGGTTATAACCGATAAGGTTAACGGGTGAAAAATTGCTCTCATATGCTTTCCGAAAAATAGTCATACTTCAACCTCAACTACAAACCACAACTATAAATCAAATTATACTAAACACACACAAGATGTAGAGAACAATAGACTAAAGCATTGGATATCCACAGGTAGAGTAGTCTCAATTTGGGGTTATATACCAAAAGTCTTACTCCGGTATTTTGGGCCTACTAGTATGGACGCGCGCGCGTGCTACGCGCGCCGTGAAATTGAAACGTGTTTGTTGTTCCGGTTTAAGGGTGAAAGCTTCGTTCGCAAATAAACTATCGAAAGTTATAAATCTGATTAAAAAGGAGGTTGGTTATTCATTTGAAAAAGAGAGGTCCGTTACATAACTTGAATCGAATAAACTATAAAAATGAAGTATACGACGTAAGATGTGACCTACTAAGCAAAAGCATGCCATATGCCTATCTCGTGCAGTTTTAAAGTCGATCTGCTCTTATTTCTTCTCTTGGATTTTTAGGTTTTGGATCTATGATTTATATCATTTTGTACCGAAACCAAACTTTCATTTTTGGCTTGACATATTACGGACCAATGAGAATTTGTAACGAGTCAAGATGCAGGACGGTGGATGTGGATGTGGTCACGTTTCAAGATGCATGCAGAATAAAATATACTGGCTAAGGCCCAATAGTTTGATAAGTATTGATTCCTAGCATACTAAATGACCTAATCACAAGTGATTAAATATGCAGTAAAAAATACGAAGTAAACAAAATAGAGTCTTAGCTTGGATGGGTATTGTCTTATCATCCCGTATGAATACATACTACTAATTAATGATCATAAATACAAGAATTGAGGAACGTGGTACTTATTAGAATGATTACAACAATAAAAAGATATGATTTGACTGCATGAACTTGCATGCAATTAACAATTGCCAACTATTGATGCAAAATTAAACCAAGAATCCCACATATAAACACAGTAACGAGAGAATCAAGGAGATGCAAATCGAGCCTAAAATTCTTAATCTAACATTGAATCTAAATAAGTAAAAGTTATGCGAGATAGGCCGTATACCTCCTTTATTCTATGGCATAAATGCGGCAAAATCTGAAATCCGTATATCAATACAATCATACAATCAATCATTATTTGTTAATCTAAACTTAACAGCTGTGCAAAACTGTATCTTGATCCATCGGCGGGATCGAATCGAAAAAATCTCGAATTTTCTCAAACGTTCTAGTAGGTGAATATAGCATGAGATGTAAGATCAAGAGGAATGGAGATACCTTGTGTTAAAGGACCTCACGAAGCACAGATGGCAAGCACGTGATAGGCTTCTCGTCGAGTTCCTCCATGAATATCTTCAATAGGACACAATAGGGGAATCTCCAAGCATATCCGCAGTAGCTAGCTTGGCTATTTTCTATTGCATAGCCATACACGACATAATAAATGGTCAGTGCATCATAACGTATATCCTCCCATGCTCTTGGGCTTTTTTCAAACTCATCAGCTTCATTCAATATCTATTCAAGGCAGGGGAAAGAACAACTAATAATGTGTAATGGTCAATGATAAGAAGGTGATTATAGATAGCTAGTAACGTGCTTGTATTTCTTAATGACATTGCTTTTGGACTCTAGTGCATCTTGCATCTCTTCTTTGTAGCTTTTATAGTGATCCTCCCATGATATAATGCATGACAGAGGAGCTTTAATATCAAGTCTTGGAAGCTTCTGCACTTTGGACAAGTAAAGAAACAAAACCAAAATATAAAATTATTGGGTAGTTTAGATTAAAGTCTCATAAATTCACCCATAAATACTATTGAATCATCTCATTCAATCTATATACTGATTATGTTTTTAAGCATCTCAAGCTCAAAACTGACAAGAAGAACATTTCAGACCAAATCAACCCATTAAAGGGGTGTGAAAGCCTTAGAAGTTTGCTCTCTTATCACACATTGAAACTGGGAATGCCTCAAAGTTCTTCATATAGTCAGCACATGTAACCAACAGCCAAACCCGTTTCCTGATCCGTTATAGGCATCAGCGCTACAGCTCGGGTGTTATGGGTCTCTTCCAATGAGCTCCGTCGACGTGTAATCTATAGCCGATTGCAATCTAACTAAGCTATTCATGGAAGTTGAATATGACCCTAAAGACTAACAATTCAGATGACAAGAGAACAAAAAAACTTCAGCAAACTGCATTCACAGAATCTCATTAATGAAATCAAATTTTTGGGCTAAAATATGATTACCTTTTGGACATAATCTTTCTGCATCATCAATTTTTTCCCATCTTGATCACTCACATTGAATAGTGGATTTTGGAAAATTATGAAGATATTTTCAACAACAAATCAAATCATATAATAAAAATTACCAAAATCAGCGCAGGAAGATGGTCAAAGTAAGGTTCATGGTAACAAACAACATGTTTTGAATCATGTCCATCAAAATGATCCGCAATATGCTTTTCAAGGTGGACAACTGAACGATAGAGAGAATGCATTTCTTGGAAAACCAGAAACTATGGTAACTCAATGCAACTTAAAAGAACATAAAGTGCAACACCATTAAACTATGATTCATCTAATTGAACATAGAGTCACCAATAATCAAGTACTCGTCTATGCTTCACTTCTCACTGAATAAAATTTTCTACAATAGAATATAATCTGCTAAATGCTTGCAAATTAAAAAAGATTTGTCTTTTGTTTGGTAAATGTTGTTCAGCTAAATAATTAATTGTTTTTATTAAAAATATATATATTTAAGTTGAAGTGGAGACTAATATATCTGACCTATTTTACCTTTCTTGATTGTACAAGGAACCTCAAAGGAGTCAATGAATCCCCAATTTGCAGCTATGTCTCTCAAAGCAGGCGCATAAGAAATATGTTCATCAAGATTACTACAAACTTGAGAATTATTGACATGATAGCCCTCATCTGAGTCACCTTATACCAAAAACTTGTCAATTGAAGCCATATTGACTTGTACATTCAGCAGGTATGAAATCAATGTGTAACATAGGTTCACCTGTCTTAGGGGAACTATTGAAGCCATGATCGATCCAATTTTGGATGAAATCCCTCTTAAACATTTGATCAGAATAGCAAGGTTGCGATCATCTTGTTTGCAAAACCAAACCATCTTCTTTACGCTATTGCTTGAGAAGAAAATAGACAAGAAACAAGAATTAGATAAAAAGAAAATGAGAAAAAAGATTTCAATGATGTACTGAGCAACAATAGTGCGATTCATGAGAGCAGCCCGAAACGAATCGGAGCATCCAAGCAACAACACACACAACCAAAACTCACACTGCAAAGAAATAACATTGAAGTAAGATCAAACGGAATCACAAGCAAATATAAATTAGAAATGAAATCAAAAGAGAGATCGTAATACCTTGGTGTTAAGCCAAGGTCTCCAATCAAGCCAGCATAGAGATCACTGATAATGGCTCCATAAAGTTCAGTCCTACGCAAGACGTCAAAGAGTGTAGGGTTCTCCACAAGCTGCGAAAATAAAGCATGGTGTTGATGTCAGGGTCTCAATTTAACCGTTCCTTATAATTCAGTGTACATGATGTTTCTTGTAATTCAAGTGAAGGGTGACAACCATATCATATAGCAACAAGAGTTTTTGAACTGCTACCGAAGCCAACATATAAGAGGACTATAAATTCAAGGGTTTTAGAAACAACTTGGAAGTAGGCAAAAAAATAAGGGAAATACATTGTAATTATTTGTAAACAAAGAAATCAAACATATGGCATACAGTTAGACGAATTTCATGCTACAATCAAACAATAACGACTTCGAATCAAATTGGGCTCAATAGTGCACAAACTTACATTCGGGAACGTACCGCGATTCCTTCGAAGAAGACAAAGAAGGCGGAAATCCAATAATCTGCTGAAATCCGGTTAATTAGCATTTCAAGCCAAGTTGTCTCAAATGAAGTCTAAATCAAAATTGTAAATACCTTATTCAGTTTGAGGGTGCGAGACCAAAGAGTATGAATCGGTTGAAGAGTCCGAACACCCAGCACTCGGAAGGGAGAACCTATGATCGAACTGAAATCCTAGAAAAATAAATTGTCACAAATCCATAGCTCGGGAGACTAAAAGGACGAAAGAAATCAGAGAGGAGCCCCTGGAAGCCGGAGTCGGTGCACATGGATTCGATCCACCCCGAGGAAGGAGGCGAGGGCCTTGGAAAGACGGGATCTAGTAAAGAAAGGAAGTTACTTAAGTGATCAAATCTCTGGTAAGGAACAAAAGAAACATGGGGAAATAATCCAGATATAAACTTTCATAGGACAAAAAGAAGATGAAGACATGATTAAACCAAACAAGGGCGGACGACTCTGAGAACGGAGCATCGTGAAGGAGGTGAGAGAAGCCGACTTCCGAATCCCCGCACCAAAACCCTACTGCGATTCTCAAATTCGACGATGGCATAAGTTGAGACTGCAACCAGGATTTCTTGTCAAAAGGAGGAGAGGCTGGACTCCCGGAAAAAAAACAGGAATTTTAAACACGGAAGAAACACAATGAATCAAAACAAAATCGGTCACAATATGTATAGTATCATGGAATAGTCAAGAAAAGCCTATCCAATGCAAAATCATGTGAGCCCATCGATGGCTTGAGAAAGGATTTTGTAGAAGAGGTGATATTTAGGTCGGGTTCTTCAGAAAGGATGTTGTAGAAGAGGTGGTGTTTGGGTCGGGTTCCGTCAACAACGCAAACCCTAATTCGGTCTCATAGAGATTGCAAACACAAATTGAAAGTGTTTTATGTGAGGTCATCTGATTGCTTCAAGAGGAAGCTGAAAAGGAGCTTCAAGAGGAAGCTGAAAAGGAGAGGGAGAGACTAACACGTGTATACGTAAGGGGTCAACGTGTCATTCCCCAAAAATTAAACAGGTAGCCCACGTAATGAATGTAACCCATAAACTCAAACAGGTAGTCCATGTAATTATTTTAACAAATTTAGGATAAAATAGTCATTAATCATGTACAAGGGTAAAATGGGAAACTCCCTATTCATTGGGCAAACTCCCACTTTTAGTATAGTAAGGAAATGGGCCTTATGGGCTCATATTTACGATGTCTTTATAAGCCTGAATTACACGATTGATCGACTATCATCAATTTCTTGTTTCATTTTCAATCTTTCCACTCAAGCTATTTTGTAATTATCATTACAATTAAAAATATAATTTTGTGTAACACCCGGTGTTTGTGGGTGTCCTGGCTGTCACCGCCCTTGCGGTGAAAGTGGTGACGCCAGCGGCAATCTGTGCTTGTCACTGCCCCTGCGGTGACAACAGCCACCCCTACGGTTGGGCAAACCGCTCTTGTAGTTTTGCCTCAGATCGTCCCGATATGTTTTCTTTCCGTTTTCCTTTCTTTCCATAGATAGAAGATCCGATCTTCTATCTCATGGGCCGACTTCCAAGGGGTTTTCCCAACCTAGGACGTCCTTCTCACGTTCTTCTTCTACCCTAAGCCTTATATTCCTTCTTTCTTCCTCTTTTCTGCCCTTTTCTCATGTGTTCTTCATCCTCGAGTACTGCAGCCTTGGAAACCTTTGCTGGACATGTAATTGTTATTCCTTGTGTCCTTCCTATCATTCTCAATCTTTGTCCTTGTTTCTTCTTTCTTTCGTTTTTCCTTCCTCCAAGAATCAAGATCGAGTCTTGATTCTTGTTCTGGCGTTCCTTCGTTGATATGCTTGTGTTCACAAGCTCTTGGAGTTGTGTGTGACGTGGGAGAATAATTGAAGAAGCAAGGCTTGCCTTTTTGTGTGATTCCTTGCAGTCGAAGGAGTCGATTGCAGTTCTGCACTGCCGCCGCCCCCGCACCTGAATCGCCGCCCCTACGTCGACACCAGTCGCCCCTGCGTCTGGTTGTGTCACCGCCCCTGCGGTTCCCTTGTAATGAACCTTCTTTTGGGTGAGCTATGTCTTTTCCTTCATTCTAGGTCTTTCCTTCGTTTTTGGTTAGTCTTGACCCTTGTTGTCCAGATTGACTAGGGTTGAGACCCTAGCTTGGGGTTTGATCTCATAAAGATCTTGGAGAGTAGAAGTAATATACTTCTAGTGTTCTTTTGGTTCCTGAATCGTTCTGCCTTGTTATTCAGGCTTATTGCCCTCCATTCCTGCGAGAATTTGATTTGTTGCGTTTCAACTGAGTTGCTTTGTGTGAGGTAAGTCCCTTGGACTTACTTAGCTTCATTCCGGGTTTTGGGTTGAATGTTATTGGCTTGTTGTATTTATGCATGTTATAACGGATAACTGGAAATAGGATTCACCCTTTTATTTACGTTTATTGGCCCAAGTACATTATAACCGGGCGGTTACTACTTGCTCAATTCAAAACGGGAAACTGAGAAGTACTCTTGCGACTAGTCCAGCAGGTGACGGAGAGACGATTCTGCTCTATTCTTGTTGGTAAAAGGGGACAAAGGCGAGATCACGGTGATTTTCATGTAACAACATAAGCTGAATTAGTAATGGATGACCTAATGAAAGATAATAATTGGACTTGTGTGATAGCATACTACCTGTTTATTTTACCTTACTTGTTATGTGTGCCTTTGCATTCTTTCTGATTCTTAGAATGTTAGCTAACGCTTTTTATCGTGTTGTAGTTGCCTTGCAGAATAGGGATGCTGCTGAGTGATCCGGATGGTGTGGTCAGCCGGGGTTCCCGTACATTATAGGACGGGATCGGGTTTTTATTTTAGTTGTTTCCCTCTTGTTGTTTTGAACTCGGTTGCGAGTCTTGACTCTTGTTTTGTTTTGAGAAACCTTGGTTATATATTCAGTTTTGGTTTTCATTTATTTGTGTCATGTTGTAAGATTTGTTTGCCGTTGCTACTCTGAGGATCGGGACCCATTGTGAGGTCATAAGCCGTAACACTTCGGGTTCCCAAAATTTGGGGTGTTACATTTAGTACCTAAAATGTTTAATCACTTAGTGGCGTCGCAAGCTGTTTGTCTAGAATGAAACGTGAATGTGATTAAACTTTAATGCTTCTATTTCGAGTCTAAATTTGTGATCTTCACAATTGGTTTTTAATCTTTTTATATGTGTACTTCTTTTAACGGTAGTATTTGTGCTCACCGTTTTTCATTGAAGATTTATTTACTTTCAGACTTACTTCATTCAGTTAGATGACGTATCGTCTTTTATTTCAAAGTTAGTGTAACGCCCGTTTATTCGGGTGCGTTCCGAACTTGCTTTCCTCCCTTCCATCGATTCTTTATAGCTTGAGTTCTATTTTAAAAGTATATTTTTATATATTTAAAAATAACTTTTTCGAGGATTATATCTATTTGGGGATACATGAATGTACTTCCGTATTTTATTAATCTAATTTTGTCAGAAAGTCGGGATTTATCGATCCGGGAAATCCCGTTACGATTATTTAATCGAGTTTTGCCCTAATCCCCTTTTCACTATTCTTTTTCTTTTCTTTCCTTTTCTTTTTTTCTTTTTCTCCTTTCCCCTTTTTTTATCTTTCGTGTTGAATGGCCGCCAGGAGCAGTGTTCGCTCCAAAAGGTGTGTGCAATCTTTAAATTTATAACCGAGGAAATATGCTTAAAACAAGGATGCAAACCCGCAGTGTACGGGTCAATTGTAATAAAAGCTAGAAATTTCAGGGGTCGAACACAAGGACTTAGGCGAAACCAAGCACATAATCGGTTGTCAAATAATGCAATCAACAAAAGCAATCAAAGATGATAATAGTCAAATAAGGGAAGATGCGGATTCTAGAGATTAAGACATCCAGTTGTGGTTCAAACTCAAGATCCAAAGATATAGCGGACAAAGCTGAGACTTTTGCAAGGGAAGGTGTTTCTAAGATGGGAATAGATCACCGGGTAAGTCTCACTACTCACTATCCCAAACCATAATTCCTATTACCGGGTAAGTCGCAAGGAACTAAGGTAAAGAACTATAACCTCAAACTAACACTCTAACCAAGGGAATATAATCAACCTTTACCGGGTAAGTCTCAGGCTAACTCTCAAGATTGAAATGGAAGCACACTCAAACCCCCAATAAAGGATAAACCTTTATTACCTATCACTCATGATCTTAGGTAAACAAGCAAAGAAATCACCGGGTAAGTCTCATCCTAGGCTTGCATTGAACCAGGAAAGGATTAACAAGGATAGGGTTTGACAAACTGGATCTTAACTCGGATTTGGATCAGGGAAACGTTCACATCGGTCAGATAGAATCCACCCCGGCCGAGGTGCTCATCGGTTGAGCGAGACGTTCGTCGGTTAAGATAAAGACTCGAGCTTTCAGGGTCCGGCTGGGATTAAGATCATTCTATCATCGTCTTTCCCACAACCTTCAGTCAATCACCCTAGAATCACAAAAGAAACTTAGCCAACAATCATCATGATAACAATAATCAACTTTATAAAGGAGGAATCAATTATCAAACAAGAAGACTTAAATGAAAATACTTCAATAATTGAATCCAATATGTGACAAATAAGTGTTTCCAAGTCACAAATCAACAAGAACAACCAACCAAAAGTAGCCTAGAGAAATCTTACAAACTTCCTTGAAAAGGCTAACTTCAACAAGGAATCCTTCCTTCTTCCTTCAATCCGAAGGGAAATCTTCTGCAATCTGCAGAACGTTTGATGCTGTGAATACATAAGTATTCAGCTTCCAAGCATAAGCATGCCTTGAATTTGTGGAAAATTCAACCCTTTATATTGGAGAAATATCTTCCAAAGATAAATATCTTAAAAGATCTTTTTCCCATATAATATATCCAAATAAATCAGCTGAAAATCTTTTATTCCTTCCAGAAATCCAGCCCAAAAATAAGATATCTTCTTTCCATAATTAAAAGTTCTCAGCCATAAAATATATCTCCTAGCCGGCGACAGGGTGTCCACCTCGGTCGAGGTGGTACTGTAGCTGACCAAGGTGACTCTGAACTGAATGTGAAATCTCTTAAATTTGGTACAAAATAAATCTTTAATCCATTTTCATGCTTCCTGAGTTCTTCCTTAAGCTCCTGAATGTAGCTCCAATGACTCCTTAGCTCCTTTAGCTCTAATTCCATCCAAAACACACCGTTTTACCTACGATTACAACGAAACTAGGTGTAGACCTCGATTCCCGCAAAGGTAGATGAAATAGCAATAAAATCACAAAATGTATGCTCATACATGCATTTTTATGAAGATAAAACGTCTAAACCAGTCTCAAAATATAGACTATAATACATGGTATCAAAATACCCCATACTTGTCCCTTGCTTGTCCCCAAGCAAGTTCCGAATATTAGATAGAGGATAGGATGGATTATAAGTCAAAAAGATCAATGAAAAATCTTTCAAAAACCTTTTTATGGTGAGCATTCCCCCTTAGATCACCCTAAGAGAATGCTTCATGGCAAATAAAATCAAACATGGTCAAAACATTTCATGAATATAAGAAAGTTGTTCATCTTTGCATAAAATCATAGAATGCATAATAATTCATGTTTATCGAAATCAATCATGTATAATCCAGTTTAAACCACTAAGTCAATCAACAAGCTCGAGGTCTTAAGGGCTTTCCAGATGAAAGGTCAAGAAACGTTTGGGGTAGGGATGTATAGAAGGTAATGTGGTGCTAGAATCCAGGAAAAGGATATCACTTCACTTTCACTTGAACTTCAACATCCTCCACCAATAAGCTTTGCTTATTTTACACTTTTCTCTTCTTTTTTTTTTACTTTTTGGGATACATGGACAGAGGTGCACAATAATCGAAGCCTAGGAGATAAGCAATCATCAATTTCTTGAGATGCATCAAACCCTTGATGCATATACCATGACCCGTTAGGAATATCGCTCACTCAGACTTTGGCAAGACACAAACACCCGGCTATGTGAATGGTGCCGATTTACTCATCATCATGATTGACTTCCCCAAACCTATTATTACTTTCTAACACTTTTGCTTTCAGCCAACTTCTCAACTTTTACTTCACTTGCTTTCACCGCTTGCTTCCAAATTCCCTAATAGGTAAAGGGAGGCAAAATGCATATGAGGGCTAAGCATGATCAAGAAGAAGAAGAGAAGAGAATGAATTGCCTTGGTCTTTCCAGGAAGAAACTAAGAGAACTCATAACGTGGTGTCAACCTTCAAATTCAACATAATTTGGATAAAGATAAAGAATTAAACATGCTAGCAATATAAAACAAAGCAAATAGCAACTTAAACATATCATAAAACCTTTCAAGCATGTAAAGATTTTAAATTCAATCTGCAAACTTTATCTTCATTGAGATCATATCCAGAAAAGAAACACAAAATCTTTTTCGAAAATTCTAAGTTAGAAACCCTACCTCGGTCGAGGTGTTCTAAGTCAACCGAGGTGGTCTACCTCGTTTAGCCAAAACCATCCCGGTCGAGGTCAAAATTTTTTTTTTTATAAACCAGTTTTTGACGTTTTTCTCAAACAAAAACCTGTATGTATGCATGTAATCTCAAATAAACACATAAACCACAATAAGATCATAAATATCTATCATAGTCATACAAGCATACACAAATGTCGAATAACATATCCGCATACCCCATACTTGGGACACCTTGTCCCAATGGGTCAAAATAAGTTTAGAAAAGGAGTACTCACCGAACATAAGCTGAGCTGCATGATAAAAAAAAAAGAAATCCCTGCAAGCTGTAGTCCTGATCTGCTGGTGGTGGTGGCGGATATGGCACGTACGGATGCTGGGATGGATCAAAAGGATAGCCCATCGTGTGCTGGAAATAGATCTTCATCATCCGGCGCTGGTAGTGTTGGCTCTCCCTCATCTCCACCATCTCCAGGGACAAGGCGGCGTAGGAGCCGATCATTTGATCAGTTAACTCATCAATCCGTCGATGAGCTACTGGATTCCGCTGCCTGCGAGGCCAGCGCCTAGCTCGTCGAGATGGTGCTGCTGCCTCCTCCTCTGTCGCCTCCTCATCGAGGTTGACAACTGGCACGCTGGGACCGGCTGTATCAGTACATGTCTCCATAGCAGCTCCATCATCAAACTCCTCCTCATCAGCTGCGGCGTCAGCATCTTTGGCATCCTGGATGTAAGGCATTCAGGCGGAAGACCAGTACTGGGAATCGAAGACTATGAACTGATCTGACCAAGGTATACCCTGAGGTGCAGTCTGCTCCCAAGGCAGGACCACGTACAGCGTAGTAAGTCCACGAGGAACCAGTATCCTCCTCGTGATCATCTCCTGTAATCCTAGCGGCTTTGCAGCCGCCCCAACCGTACAAGCAGTCAGATCTCAAGCCAATGTAACTCGCGATGTGAGTCACAAGGCCACCGCAGCAGATATCCCCCTTCGCCTTTGCCTTGATCCTATGCAAATCCTCAGCCAACATACCCCCAAAGTCGGGTACTCCACCAGTAACCATACAGAATAGGCTGAGCAGCTCCCCTTGTCTAATCTTCTGGGGCGTCTCAGTACGCGCCAGAAGAGTCTTACTAAAGATCCGGTGGGCTAATCTGAAAGCTAGGTGGAAGATAATCCTCTCCCTGGAGTCTCCAGGTCTCCACCTATCAACATGCTCTACTACATGGGCTATCTGCCCCCAAAACTGTCGAGCTACGGCTCGAGAAGGAAAGTCAGTCACTGTAGGCGTCAGAAAGCCAAAAATGTCTCTGAAATGATACAGAGGACTGATATAGTTCCGGTTCATCAACCGGAACTTGATGCTCCTCATCTCTGGAACGTGAGTCACAGAACTCACGAACTCTAGGATCGGCTCTAGGTACGCCGGTGCCCGGATCTCCATGAACTGCTCCAGTCCAACCATGGAGATCATCCTCCGCAAATCCTCCGTCACATGGAGGCAATCAAAAGAAGCAACATCTAAAAACCGCGGGGCAATGACAAGACGCCCGCAAATACGGTCATAGTCTGTTTGGTGACGCTCATGAATCACGGGAATAGACGGTCTTGAAGCAGAAGATGGTGAAGAACCATCCCTCAGAACTAACTGGCGATCAAATCTGGAACTCATTTTCTCTCTCTGACAGGTCACCTCGGTCGGACTGACAACTTTCAAGAAAACCTTGGCCGAAGCGCAGGTCGACTGGACCGAGGTAGATCGCTGTTTGATTCCGACTCTCTGATTTCTAGTTTTTCCCCCAATTTCACTACCAGTTGTTCCTAAGGGTACTTAATCTTTTTCCAACACAAATAATTGGCAACCAAAGCCAATTAGGTCCAAAAATTAGTAAGAAGAAGAGAAGTTAGGGTTTCCGACTTTTTACCCCAGATTCGGTCGATTCGAGGCGTTTTTGTCGCAATTTCTTGCTTGCAAACTGTTCCTCTAGCCTTTCCTCGCGAGATCGGAGCAAGAATCGTAGAAAAAAATCGAGAAACGAAGAAAACGAGGTGGAGGGTTGCCTCGGTCGAGGGGAGAATAGGAGGGAAGAGGGAGAAACCGTTTCTCCTTTTATACCCTTCACCGATTCTGTTGTTACCTCGGTTGAGGTGGTCCCGACCGGACCGAGGTGTCTGGACCGAGGTGAGTCTCTGTCAGCCCTAGTCGCCTCGGTTGCCTCAAGAACATCTCGGTCGAGGCGCTGTGATTGCAACCGAGATGTGTCTTCTTTGAATTTGTCTTCTCATTTTCTCGAACTTCTGTCCTTCTAGTGTAGCTCCTCAACTGTGATCTTTCTTTTCGGAATACTTGGTTGTTGTTCTGGAAGAAAACAAAACAAACAAACCAAACTATCTAAAACTAGACTAGAAAGGGAAAAGAAAGCAATACCTTGGGTTGCCTCCCAAGAAGCGCTTGGTTTAAGGTCACTAGTTGGACCATACATCATCCCTAAACATGTTGGAAGGTGTCCTCAACCCATACTTCGCCTTCATCGTGGGGTGAGGTGAAGAAGTCTATCAAACGTTCCAGCAAATGCAAGTGCTCATCAGGAAATGAATCATCTATGGGTAGGTCGTCCTTCTCGCGCAAGGAGGAAGGTAGCCGGCTGAGGTGATCCGCAACAGAATTTTCGGATCCCTTCTTATCGCGAATCTGTAGGTCAAAACCGTCAAACTCTTGAAGCAAGAGAATCCAACGAATAAGACACGGCTTTGCATCCTTCTTAGCAAGCAAGTAACGAATAGCCGCGTGGCCAGTGTAAACAATAACTTTCACTCCCACTAAGTAAGAGCGAAACTTCTCAAAAGCATATACAACTGCCAAAAGCTCCTTTTCGGTGGTGGCGTAGTTTCGTTAAGTCGTGTCTAGCGTCTTGCTAGCATAGTAAAAGGCGTTTGTCCGGCCATCCTTCTTTTGTCCTAACACCACTCCTACGACCACATCACTCGCATCACACATTACTTCAAAGGGCAAGGTCCAATCGGGAAATTGAATGATGGGAGCGGAATTCAATGCTTCCTTTATCCTGTAAAAAGCATCAAGGCATTGCTGCAAAAACTCAAAAACTGCATCCTTATTCAAGAGATTAGTGAGCGGTTTAGAGATCTTTGAGAAATCCTTGATGAACCTCCTGTAGAAACCTGCATGCCCGAGAAAACTCCGCACACCCTTAACAGAACAAGGGGGAGGAAGTTTCTCGATAGTCTCGATCTTAGCTCGATCGACCTCAATACCTCGATTAGAAACGAGGTGTCCTAACACAATCCCTTCATTGACCATAAAGTGACACTTCTCCCAATTCAGAACAAGGTTAGTGTCTTCACAACGTTGAAGTAATAGGGAAAGGTTATATAAGCAATAATCAAAAGAGGAACCATATACCGAAAAGTCATCCATAAATACCTCCATGATCTCCTCTATATACTCGGAAAAGATAGCCATCATGCAACGCTGGAAGGTAGCGGGTGCATTACATAATCCAAATGGCATCCTCCTAAAAGCGAATGTCCCCCATGGACAAGTGAAAGTGGTCTTCTCTTGATCATCCGGATGGATAGGAATCTGAAAGAAGCCACTATAACCGTCTAAATAGAAAAATGTGAATGCTGCACTAACCGTTCGAGCATTTGATCGATGAAGGAAAGCGGGAAATGGTCCTTCCGAGTGGCCGTATTCAGCTTCCTATAATCGATGCACACCATCCAGCCCGTGACGGTCCTAGTTGGTATCAACTCGTTGTTCTTATTTGTCACAATGGTCATCCCTCCTTTCTTCGGAACTACATGAACTAGGCTCACCCACTTGCTATCCGAGATAGGGAATATGATACCTGCATCCAATAACTTAAGAATTTATTTCTTCACGACCTCCTTCATTATCGGATTTAACCGTCTTTGGGGTTCCCGGAAGTCTTATGATCATCTTCCATTATAATTCTATGCATGCAAAAAAAAGGCTTAATACGAATAAGATCATCAATAGTATATCCTATAGCTTTTTGATGTTTTCTCAGCACATGTGTTAGATTAGACAATTCAGTTTCGGAAAGGGAAGCACTTACAATAACGGGATATGTAGAATCCGGTCCAAGGAAAACATACCGCAAGTGGCTTAGGAGCGGTTTAAGCTCTACAACTGGGGTCACTTTCTGAGGGGGATCCTTGCTTCCTCCTTCCAGTGAATTTGTCTCAGATTGAAGAATTGGACCTTTAGAAGTCTTAGTTGGCAACATCTTGTTTGCCGTCTCGGTCAGCATCCGAGGTGGATGACCGAGGTGTTCTTCAGACATGAACACCTCGCTTGGTCCAAGAAGTGCCTCGGTCGAGGTACTGCAACTAGAACCGAGATCTGTGTTTCTCTCCTTCCTCTAAATTAGGGTTTCAATCTTAGCTCCTGGATCTTCCTCCAGTGTCTTTAAGCTCCGTATATCTGCATCACAAGAAACATCTATACCTTCCTCCATTAAGATAAAACTAATAACTCTTTCAAGAGGGTTTTTAGTAAGGATAGAGCTCACCAATTCCCTTGATATTTTTTCATCGTAGATGTTGAAGATATCATCCTCTAGCGGATCTCCCTTCATTGTAGCAAGCAATGAGAACTCCACTTGATCTCCACCAATGTTGAATTTCAACTTAGCGTTCTTGCAATCCACATTACAACCCGAACTTGCTAGGAATAGTCTTCCGAGAATGATAGGAATGGGATAATTTGCGGGAATATCAAGTACTACAAAGTCTATAGGTAAATAGAAGTTACCTAGCTTGACGGGAACATCCTCCAAAATGCCCACGGGGTGGGTAATGGAGCGATCCGCCATGTACAACCTTATCTTGACCGCTTTAGGTTCTCCAAGACTGATCTTCTCACATAGCTCCAGCGGGATGATGCTCACGCTGGCTCCTAGATCACACAAGGCTTCATAAGTTACATCCCCAACTTGAATGGGAATGCAAAATAAACCGGGATCTCTTAGTTTGGGTGGCATCTTCTCCTTCATGATTTGGATGAGCTCCAAGGATTTAGATGTCATCCTTACTTCTCCATAGTCTTCCAGTTTCCTCTTCGTTGAAAGAATCTCTTTTAAGAACTTCCCATAGGCGGGCATCCCTAGAATAGCATCAAGAAAAGGAATGTAAATGTAAAGCTTATTCATTAAGTCCAGGAAGTTACCAAAATGCTTGTCTAGATGTGCTCTGCCCCTTGACTAGGGGAATGGAAGTGGTGGTTTATAAGCAGGAGGTGGAACATAAACTTCAGATTTCCCCTCCACTTTCTGAGGCTCCACGTCGGTTGGTACCTCGGCCGAAGTGTTCTTCGACTGTACCTAGACCGAGGTGTTCTTCGACTGATCTGGCATCAACCGAGGCATTGGATTTGCAGTCTTCAGTCCACTTCTCGTCGTTATTACCATGATCTATCCCTTAGGGTTGCTCTCCGTTCTTGCTGGGAGCTTCCCTGGATCTCTTGGTGCTTCTTTCGCCTTGTTGTAGAATTGTTGCTCTAAGGTTTTTTGTGCCTTTGAAAATGAACTCATGGACGTCTTCATAGCTTTGAGCTTGACCAATATTTCATTCTACACTGCATCCTTTTTCGCTGGCTGAGACGAACTTGGTCTAGGCTCTTGGCTTTTCAATGGAGTGGAAGAAGAAGAGGAGGGGTTATAAATGTTATGAGAATGAGAGTTATGGGGAACTTGTTGATTAGACCTCCAATTGTTGTTGCTTCTATTGTTGTTGTTGTTTCTATTGTTAGAGTTTCTATTGTTGTTGTTGTTCCGCGGTCCTTGATAGTTGTTTCTTCCTTGATACCCTCCATCTTGCTCCTTCGTTTGAGCTACTAAAAGCTCCTTTAATTGCTTGACTTCATTTCTAAGCGAGGTGAGTTGAGCTTCATTTGATGAAGTGTCTTGGAAGCTAACTCTCCTTGCTCCATTATCGGTTCCTTGGTGGGAGTATTTCTCCATGTGCAAAGCTTGCTTTTCAATGAACTCCCAAGCTTCGTCTATTGGGATGTCCATGAATGTTGCGGAAAGAAACTGGTGATTGAATTGAGCATCTCCATTAAGTCCCTTGAAGTAGATCTCCAACAGCTCAATCTTTGGAATCCCATGATGTGGGCAATCCAACAAAAGATCCTTGAATCTCTCCCATGACTTGGACAAACTTTCCTTGTTCTTCATAATGAAAGCATTTATTCTTCCCTTCAACTCACTGGTTTTAGATGGGGGAAAGAATTTAGCTAAGAACTCCGTCGTCATCTCTTCCCAAGTGTTGATCTTTCCGTCGGGAAGAGATTGATACCATGCAAGCGCCTTGTCCTTCAAAGAGAAATAGAAAGGACGTAGCTTGTAATTATTATTATCAAACCATGATGGCCTCAAGGTCTCCACAGAATCTCATAATTTTGCAAATGTTGGTGCGGAGACTCCCTCTTCGAACCTCTAAATTGGCATTGGCGGATCATGGTTAGAACTTGCGGTCGAAGTTCATAATCGTTCTCAGCTAGATCTCCTAGGTTGACTCCTGGACGCCTCACTTGCTGATTAGGGTCCATCCTCTGTCCTAGGGTTTGTGGAATTCCAGCAATAAGAACATCTCGGACTGCATCCGAGGTGGGTGTATCTCGGCCGGGGCGTCTGGAGCTGGGTCCAGCCTCGGTCGAGGATCTGGATCTGGTCGAGGTAGATATTGGTTCCTTAGAGCCGCCATATTTGCTTCGATCGCCTCCGTTATTGCGCGAGTTTCTTCCTTTTCACGTTGCAATTCTTCTTTACTGAGGCGTAGCTGTTCTAGTGCCTCCTTCAATTCCGCCTCAAGATCGCGATCGTCTTGGTTGGTCATCTTTGCTTCTCTCAAGCGTCGTTTGTATGTCTTTTTTGGTTCGGGATAGTAGGGAACGATTTCCTTCCCAGCACGGTCGCATAAACCTAAGAAAAAGATCCTGCGAAAGCACTCAAGTAGAGTGGTTAATAGCAACAAGGGCAATAGCCCCGAAAGACAAACGCAACCGGCTTGATCTAAACCAAGTTCTCTGGCAACGGCGCCAAAAACTTGTTCGCTCCAAAAGGTGTGTGCAAGCTTTAAATTTATAACCAAGGAAATATGCTTAAAAAAAGGATGCGAACCCGTAGTGTATGGGTCAATTGTAATAAAAGCAAGAAATTCCAGAGGTCGAACACAGGGACTTAGGCGAAACCAAGCACATCATCGGTTGCCAAATAATGCAATCAACAAAAGCAATCAAAGCAATCAAAGATGATAATAGTCAAATAAGGGAAGATGCGGATTCTAGAGATTAAGACATCCAGTGTGGTTCAAACTCAAGATCTAAAGATATAGCGGACAAAGCTGAGAATTTTGCAAGGGAAGGTGTTTCTAAGATGGGAATAGATCACCGGGTAAGTCTCACTACTCACTATCCCAAACCGTAATTCCTATTACCGGGTAAGTCGAAGGAACTAAGGTAAAGAACTATAACCTCAAACTAACACTCCAAGCAAGGGAATAGAATCAACCTTTACCGGGTAAGTCTCAGGCTAACTCTCAAGATTGGAATGGAAGCACACTCAAACCCCAATAAAGGATAAACCTTTATTACCTATCGCTCATGATCTTAGGTAAATAAGCAAAGGAATCACCGGGTAAGTCTCATCCTAGGCTTGCATTGAACCAGGAAAGGATTAACAAGGATAGGGTTTGGCAAACTGGATCTTAACTCGGATTTGGATCAGGGAAACGTTCACCTTGGTCAAATAGAAACCACCCCGGCTGAGGTGTTCATCGTCTGAGCGAGATGTTCGTCAATTAAGATAAAGACTCGAGCATTCAGGGTCCGGCTGGAATTAAGATCATTCAATCATCGTCTTTCCCACAACCTTCAGTCAATCACCCTAGAACCACAAAAGAAACTTAGCCAACAATCATCATGATAACAATAATCAACTTTATAAAGGAGGAATGAATTATCAAACAAGAAGACTTAAATGAAAAGAATTCAATAACTGAATCCAATATGTGACAAATAAGTGTTTCCAAGTCACAAATCAACAAGAACAACCAACCAAAATTAGCCTAGAGAAATCTCACAAACTTCCTTCAAAAGGCTAACTTCAACAAGGAATCCTTCCTTCCTTCAATCCAAAAGGAAATCTTTTGCAATCTGCAGGACTTTTGATGTTGTGAATACCTAAGTATTCAGCTTCCAAGCATAAGCATAAGCATGCCTTGAATTTGTGGAAATCCAACCCTTTATATAGAAAAAATATCTTCCAAAGATAAAATATCTTAAAAGATCTTTTTCCCATGTAATATATCCAAATAAATTAGTTGAATATCTTTTCTTCCTTCCAAAAATCCAGCCAAAAATAAGATATCTTCTTTCCATAATTAAAAGATCTCAGCCATAAAATATATCTCCTCGCCGGTGACAGGGTGTCCACCTCGATCAGGGCGCTCCTCAAAATCACCTCGGTCGAGGTGGTACTATAGCTGACCGAGGTGACTCTAAACTGAATGTGAAATCTCTCAAATCTGGTCCAAAGTAAATCTTTAATTCATTTTCATGCTTTCTGAGTTCTTCCTTAAGCTCCTGAATGTAGCTTTAATGACTCCTTAGCTCCTTTAGCTCTAATTCCATCCAAAACACGCCGTTTTACCTACGATTACAACGAAACTAGGTGTAGACCTCGATTCCCGCAAAGGTAGATGAAATAGCAATATAATCACAAAATGTATGCTCATACATGCAGTTTTATGAAGATAAAACGTCTAAACCGGTCTCAAAATATAGACTATAATACATGATATCAAGCAGCGACTCCTCGTTCCTTTTGCTACAGTTGCACGCCTCCTGCAGCCTACCTGCCTAGCCTGCCGGCCGACCCCTTACCCTCCTCCTGTGATGACAATCTTCCCAGGTTGTGTTCCCTCTTCTCTGTCATTCACTTCTCTCCCACTCTTCTCTCAACCTCACCTTCTCTCCCGCTTCTCTCCCTCTCCAATTTCTTGTTTCTTCTGCAGTGAAGTTGTAACATTGGCGAAGGGCTTGAAAAGGGCCGCACCACCAGGGACCGTCACCGGACGTCACTTCTTGCGCCATGCGGCCGCCTTAGTGGATCAGAGCCGCCAGCAGGACGGCACACAGACCGCGCCCGCCGCCACCTTCGCCCCCCTTCACTCGCTGCTCTCATGTCCGCTCCTGCCTCCGGAGGCCGCCGTCGCGAGATCTTCACCGGCGCCAACCGTCGCCCTTCCTCCACCAACACCGACGTCGCCTTCGCCTTTCCCCCCGTCTGCGCAAGCCATAGGGCTTTGCCCTTTCCGTTATTCTGTCGATTGGTTGCTAAGGTTGAAGGAGATTGGCACATTTTTGCCCTCTTTTTACTATTTATTGCAATTTGTACCCCATTTGTTGGATAATGACAGTGGTGAACCCAAACTTTTAAAAATGAACTTTTATACCCCTGCAGAAACTTATTACACATATTGGCCATAATTTTTGTTGTAATTTGTGACCTAATCCCTTTACAAATTAATTTGGTGTCTTTGATGGTTTAAATCCAATTGATGGCTAAATTAGAATTTGGGTTTTACAAGCAACTTTCCATTTTGGATATTTTGCTCGGGAATGGTTTTCACGAGTTAACCTCAGTTTTGGAAAACGGATTTTTCATTAGAATATCTTCATGCGCTAAACCTTCCTTTCAAAATTAGCGTTTGAGCTAATTTTACTTAGTTTTGTTCTTAGGACCGAAAGCGCCCGATAAAGGCCATTGAACCCGTTCTTGACTCCGTAGACCGTGTTTCACCTTAGATCTCGAGTGAGTACTTCTCCTTCGTTAGTTCGGTAATGGTAGTATAACATGCTAGGTGAATTTAGCCTAATGTAGAGCAAATGTCATGTAGTGGCCATGAACCATACGTATTAATGATTGGATATTGAACTTGTTGAATTATCTTAATTACAATCTTATGATGATCTTCGAGGTTATAGATTGGACCTAGCATGCTAGCGTTAGATCTCATATATATATATATATATATATATATATATATATATATATATGTTGGAGACTAGAAGTCCGAGAACTTCTAACTTTTTTGTTAGTTATTGATAGTGCCTCGTTTGGTCAAGCTTTGAGCATTTTCCTGCGGGAAGTTGAGAGTGGTTTATTCGAGTCACCTCAAGAGTGGTAAGTCTCCGGACTTACTTAGTTTGTATTTTTTGTTTTAGCATCGGTAGGTGTGAGGTGGTGTGTGTGTGTGTGTGTTATAGTTTATTGTTTATAAACAACTAAACCGGTAATAGGACCACCGACTTTATATTATTTGGCCCAAGTGTATCATAACGGGCGGTGACATCACTGCCTAGCTCTTACGAGAGCTAGGGAGTTCTCGGTTGAGTTTCCACTTTGTACTTTTACATTTTGTTTATCGCATACATTATAAATGATTTGAGTTTTTGCCTTTATTTGTGTCATGTTGGAAAGGTCCGGTGAAATTGTTGTCAAGCTAAGGGTCGGGACCCATCATGAGGTCCCGCTCGTAGCATCCCGATATCCCGCGGATTTGGGGTGTTACAAAAGTGGTATCAGAGCCCTAGGTTGACAACAATGACACTCGCAACTTTCTATATGCCGAATGAGAATTAAACGGAACCCCACGGGATTTTGACTTTTTCGTTTTTAAAATTCGTATGCATGAGTCGGGATTGGGTTAGAATGTACGGGACCACCACTCCTCATGCAAACCTCGACGACATAGATTCCTGGATTTGAAGGATATATATATATATATATGTATTATTACATAGTTATATATATATGTACGTCCTTAGGATGTTTTTTGACTTGTATGTATCTAGATATGTATATGACCTTAGGGTGATTGGGCTTATGGGCCTTGGTTGTATATTTGGATTTTGGTTATCATCATGCTTTTATGAATTATTATCATCTTAAGCTCATAAGTATTACATACGTATTTATATAAATATACGCGATACGCTATCAAATGGCACGTACGAGAGCCACCGCTTATATAGGACCCGCCAGGGGTAGACCCCCTTATCTACCTACCCCCAAAGACAGAGACGGGTAGGGAGACCTTCAGGCACGAGAGGTCGGAAACGTATCCTCATTGCGGACCCACCAGTTTTGGATCCGCCAGCAGCTGAGATTTCCGTGGAGGACGTAGCTGAGAGCGTCATTCCCGAGGTTATAGATAGGACAATTGCGAGGTCCGGGCGCATAGTTCCCCATCTGCTAGGACCGGGGGGCCATCTGTTGGAGCTACTGTATTTGCAGACTACGTACGCCGAGTAGAGGAGGCATTCAGGACAGGAGAACCACCTTCCGCACCACTGGTGCCTGCACCTGCAGCTGCACCTACGAGATCAGCTGAGGTCTCGCAGAGGGTTACTCAGATTAGAGCCGCACCAGAGGTAGTTGCACCAGCGGCAGTTGCACCTGAGCCGGTTATAGAGGTCGCTAGAGCTAGAGAGGAGTCGAAGTCTCCTAGACCTGATTCATGGTTGAAGGCTTTCAACCAACAACATGTACCCTACTTCGACGGGAAGGTAGGGTTAGAGGTCGAGCACTGGATTGGGCACGTGGAGTCTGTACTTGAGGCGATCCGTTCTCTAGAGAAGAAATAGGTGGAGATAGTCCAGACGTTATTCCGAGAGGAGGCCCAATATTGGTGGAGGAATGTTAGAGGAGGTGTGACTAGGATGGAGCATATACTGAGTCTCGTTAGAGAGATATTTTGCCTGGCTTCAATAAGGAGAGACCTAGTCTAGGATTTCTTAGAGGCGGCATTTGAGGATGTTCTAGTCATTAAGGAAATTAGATGTTTTCGAGCGGAGTTAGCTTTGCTGGGACCCGCTACACCTCCAGCAAACCAACATGTCTACCTCTTTTCTAGGAGACTGAGGGAGTCCACACATACTTACCTTGCGGGATTTCGTTGTGCCTCACTGATGGAGTACCAGGACCGAGATTCGGCCTATGAGAGAGACCGCCCAGGGTCTAGGAGGGTGGCACTGTCCGGAAGACCGGACAAGAGACAAAGGACTTTACCATCTTGTTCAGGGGCAAGAGCTTCAGGGCAGGGACGTAGCTAGACACAGGGACGTTCTGGTCCACAATAGTCGATGCAGGCATCCGGTCGGGGACCACAGTGCCACGGTTGTGGAGGATATGGGCACCTGAAGAGTACTTCTAGGAAGCCACTGTGGCGTGTTTCACTTGTGGTCAGATGGGTCACCGAGTCGCTTTTTGCCGTCACGGCAAGTCCTAGTCACATCAGGGTTCTTCACCTACTGGTGTAGTAGGGGGCAGCCTGGGGTCGTCACAATTTCAGTCTCCGGGTTTTCAGAAGAGAGGTCGGAGTCAGACTCGTACCCAGGGATCAGCTCAAGGACAATGTCGAGGTAGAAGTCGTGGTAGGGGTACCGAGGAGACTAGAGGCACACATGCCAAGGTGTTCGAGTTGAGGAGTTTTGTTGATCCAGCAGCGCCAGTAGCTACAGGTACGATTCATATTCACGGCTTTCCGGTCCGAGTTTTATTTTATACGGGAGCTACACACTCCTTTATATCCAATGATTGTGTAGTTAGCTTATCCATAGATACAGTAGAAGGGAGACCTGTCGTTAGGGGGTTACCCGATGGGGGTACGGTTAGTGGTACCCGAGAGGTACACGGTTGTCCCATACGTTTGGAAAACTGAGATTGGTTAGCTGACTTCTATGTCATACACTTGGTGCATGATGAAGTCATCCTTGGGATGGATTGGATGGACTGCCACCGAGCAATTTTAGACATCAGCCGGAGGACCGTGACGGTCACTACAAAGACGGGACATAAGGTGATTTTCCGAGGTTGGGACTTCGGAAAGACTGGTACAACCATTAGCGTGGTCCGAGCCGCGAGACTTATCAGGCAGGGATGCGAGGCCTTCTGGTGCTATGCCATGAATTAAGAAACGGCACCATCACTGGAGGATATTCCCGTAGCATGCGAGTTTGAGGACGTTTTCGGGGAGCCATCCGAATTACCACCACAAAGGAGCGTTGATTTTTCTATTGAGATGGAGCCCGGCACGAGGCCAATCTACAAGGCTCCATATCGCATGATACCGATCGAGATGCTGGAGCTGAAGAAGCAGCTCGAGGAGTTAGCCGAGAGGGGTTACATACGCCCGAGCGTTTCCCCTTGGGGTGCATCGGTCCTCTTCGTCAAGAAGGACGGATATTTGAGGCTATGCATTGATTACCGAGAGTTGAAGATAGTCACCATCAAGAACAGGTACCCTCTACCACGCATTGATGACTTACTAGACCAGCTGCAGGGAGCCTCCGTGTTTTCATGTATTGACTTGAGGTTGGGATATCACTAGTTGAGGGTGAGAGAGGAGGGCGTTCTGAAGACGGCATTCAGGACGATATACGATCATTATGAGTTTGTCGTGATGTCATTCGGGCTCACGAATGCACCTGCCGTCTTTATAGAGTTGATGAACGGCATTTTCATCGACTTCTTAGACCAGTTTGTGGAAGTGTTTATAGACGACATCTTAGTATACTCTCGTAGTAGAGAGGAGCATGCGGGACACCAGAGGACGGTGCTTCGAGTCCTACAAGATAGAGAGCTTTATGCAAAGCTCTCTAAGTGCGAGTTTTTTATGTCCGAGGTGGCATTCATAGGTCACATAGTTTCCGCCGAGGGTGTCATGGTTGACCCGGCAAAGATAGAGACTGTTTCCTCATGGCCGCCTCCTAGGACAGTCAAGGAGGTGCGCAGTTTCTTGGGCTTAGCGGGATCTTACCGCTATTTTGTTGAGGCTTTCTCCGTGATTGCACGGCCACTTACTTCCTTGCTGAGGAAGTCTACCACGTTCGTTTGGTCCGAGCCTTGTCAGCGCAACTTTGAGGAGCTGAAGAGGAGGTAGACCTCCGCTCCTGTTTTAGCCCAGCCCGAGGGCGTAGAGGATTTTGTAGTGTATAGTGACGCCTCCAAGCTAGGCTTGGGGTGCGTTTTGATGCAGAGGGGTAGGGTTATTGCGTACGCTTCACGGCAGCTGAAGCCGTACGAGGAGAATTATTCCACCCATGATCTTGAGCTAGCGGCAGTGGTTCATTCCCTGAAGATCTGGCGACACTACTTGTACGGGGCCACGTGCCAGATCTTCACAGACCATAAGAGTCTAAGTACATATTCACTCAGTGGGAGTTGAATAACCGCCAGAGGAGATGGTTAGAGCTGATTAAGGACTTTGATTTGGAGATTTTGTATCATCCGGGGAAGGCCAACGTAGCCTCCGATGCCTTGAGTAGGAGGACACCTTGAGAGGAGGCGATAGCTCGGCTTATGGTTCAGCCTCAGTTGCAGAGGGATTTGAAGGAGTTAGAGATGAATATCCGGATTCCGGATATGGTTTGTCACTTGTCCGAGTTAGAGATATTACCTGACCTATCCGGAGAGATTCGAAAGAAGCATGAGGGATGTCCCATTTTGACGAGGATTTGGGACAGGATGGCCCGAGGAGAGGCACCGCAGTTTTTCACAAGAGCAGACGGATTATTGAGACGTCAGGACGTATTTGTGTACCTTCAAACCCAGAGTTGTGAGAGCGGATCTTGTAGGAGGCACATTCTACTCCTTACTCAGTGCATCCAGGCACGAGTAAGATGTACTAGAATATTATGAGGTTTTATTAGTGGGGCGGGCTTATGCCCGATGTAGCTAGATATGTGGCTAGATGTGCGACTTGCCAGCAGGTCAAGATCGAGTATCAGAGACCCGGTGGAGAGCTCCACTTACTGCCTATGCCGCAGTGGAAGTGGGAGGATGTATCCATGGATTTTGTCACCGGTTTTAGACCGAGTAGGAGCTTTGATGCGATTTGGGTGGTAGTGGATCGGATGACGAAGACCGCACGTTTTATTCCTATTCGGGAGAAGTGGCCGGTGTGTTGTCTAGCTGAGGAGTTTACTCGTCAGATTGTGAGGTTACATGGAGTCCCGAGGACTATCATCTCGGATAGGGATGGACATTTTACCTCGAGGTTCTGGCAGAAGGTACACGCCGCCTTGGGTTCGAGTCTTCATTTCACCACCGCATATCATCCACAGATCGACGGTCAGTCCGAGCGGACTATTCAGACCTTAGAGGACATCTTATGAGCATGTTTGCTAGAATGGGGGCAGGTATGGCAAGACCACCTTCCAATGGTGGAGTTCTCGTATAATAACAGTTGGCACGCATCAATTGGGATGGCACCGTATGAGGCATTGTATGGACGGAGATGTCGTACTCCCTTGTGTTGGGACGAGCCGGGCAGTTCTAGTGTTATAGCTCCAGACCTGATACAGGATGACATGGATAGGGTTGCTTTGATCCGCGAGAGGATGTTAGCCACGCAGAGCCACTAGAGGTCGTATGCGGATAGGAGACATAGACCTCTCGAGTTTAAGGTAGGAGCTCGGGTGTGGTTGAGGGTATCACCGACACGGGGTGTCAGGCGATCTGGCATTAAAGGGAAGTTAATCCCCCGATATGTCGGTCCCTTTGAGATTTTAGAGAGAGTCGGAAAGGTGGCATATAGGTTAGCGTTACCACCGAGATTTGAGGGTACCCACCCGGTGTTCCATGCATCTTAGTTGAGAGAGTACATACATGACCCGATGCATGTCATTAGTCACGAGGACCTGGTGGTCGAGATGGACCATACTTTTGCGGAGCATCCGATTGCAGTTTTGGAGCATAGTACGAGACGACTTCGGTCGAAGGAGATACCGATGCTGAGGGGGTAGTGGTCGAGGCGATGAGCCGATGAGGCCACTTGCGAGATGGAGGATAGTATCCGTAGGAACTATCCCGAGTTTTACGCAGGATTAGCGACATCTATAGGACCGTCAGGCTAGTCTTGAGATCTATTCTTGGTTATTCTTATGTGACTTGTGATGTGATGTGTTATGTGTGTTTCCTATGTGTATATCTTGCGAGTCTAGGCGAGTAGACTTTGGATTCGAAGGGCCATAGTTACCACGTTATAGTGTTCTTAGAGTATATCGAGACACATTTGTTTGAGAGTTCCGCGTTTAGCAAGTTTCGGGATGAAACTTTTCTTTAGGAGGACCTGATGTAACGCCCGTTTATTCGGGTGCGTTCCGACATTGCTTTTCTCCCTTCCATCGATTCTTTATAGCTCGAGTTCTTATTTAAAAGTATATTTTTATAGATTTAAAAATAACTTTTTTGAGAATTATTTCTATTTGGGGATACATGAATGTACTTCCGTATTTTATTAATCTAATTTTATCGGAAAGTCGGGATTTATCGATCCGGAAAATCTCATTCCGATCATTTAATCGAGTTTTGCCCTAATACCTTTTCCTATATTCTTTTTTTTCTTTCCTTTTCTTTTTTTTTCTTTTTCTCCTTTCACCTTTTTTTCTCTTGCGTGTTGAATGGCCGCCAGGAGCAACGACTCCTCGTTCCTTTTGCTACAGCTGCACGCCTCCTGCAGCCTACCTACCTAGTTTGGCGGCCGACCCCTCGCCCTCCTCCTTTGATGGCAACCTTCCAAGGCTGCCTTCCCTCTTCTCTGTCATTCACTTCTCTCCCACTCTTCTCTCAACCTCACCTTCTCTTCCGCTTCTCTCCCTCCCCAATTTCTTGTTTCTTCTGCAGTGAAGTTTTACCATTGGAGAAGGGCTTGAAGAGGGTTGTACCGCCAGGGACCGCCACCGGACGTCACTCCCTGTGCCACGATGCCGCCTTGGTGGATCGGAGTCGCCAGTAGGACGGCGCACAGGCCGTACCCGGTGCCGCTTTCTCCCCCCTTCACTCGCTGCTCTCCTGTCCACTCCTGCCGCCGGAGGCCGCCGGAGGCCGCCGTCGCGAGATCTTCACCGGCGCTAACCCTCGCCCTTTTTCCGCCAGCACCGACACTGCCTTCGCCCTTCCCCCCGCCTGCACAAGCCACATGGCTTTGCCCTTTCCGTTCTTCTGTCGATTGGTTGCTGAAGGTTGAAGGAGATTGGCATATTTTTGCCCTCTTTTTACTGTTTATTGCGATATGTACCCCATTTGTTGGATAATGATAGTTGTGAACCCAAACTTTTGAAAATGAACTTTTATACCCCTGCAGAAACTTATTACACATGTTGGTCATAATTTTTGTTGTAATTTGTGACCTAACCCCTTTGCAAATTAATTTGGTGCCTTTGATGGTTTAATCCGATTGATGGATAAATTCGAATTTCAGTTTTACAAGCAACTTTCCATTTTGGATATTTTGCTCGGAAATGGTTTTAACAAGTTAACCTCGATTTTGAAAAACGGAGTTTTCATTGGAATATCTTTATGCGCTAAACCTTCCTTTCAAAATTAGCGTTTGAGCTAATTTTACTTAGTTTTGTTCTTAGGACTGGAAGTGCCCGATAAAGGCTATCAAACCCGTTCTTGACTCGGTACACCGTGCTTCACCTTGGATCTCGTGTGAGTACTTCTCCTTCGTTAGTTCGGTAATGGTAGTATAACATGCTAGGTGAATTTAGCCTAACGTAGAGCAAATGCCATGTAGTGGTCATGAACCATAGGTATTAGTTAGACATGTTCAGATCCGGGCAGCCCGCCCGCAAAAACGGGCGGGTATGAACAATGTATTAAGCCCGACCGGGCCTCTAGGCCCAGCCCGGATGTCCCGCCGGGCCGGGTACGAACAAGGTATTAGGCCCGGTCGGGATGCTTTGCCCGGCCCGGGTCCGGAAAAAATTGAATTAAAAAATATATATTTTGCTTTCAGAGTATTAGGTTTGGGCCGTGGCTGAAGTACTCATTTGATAAAAGCAGAGCATTAGAAAAATTAGGGTTACACTCTCAATCGGCTCTCATCCTCTGTTCTCCAACTTCCTAGTCGGCAATCACTCCAGTCAGGATCGTGCTCTTCTCAATTCTCTCGTAAGAGCTTGTTCAAGACTGAATTTCAATCGTTCTCTTGAATCTTCTCTTTCCGAATCCCCGACACTCCGTCTAGATCTGTCTTCACTGCACCAGCCGGGGCACCATCTTCCTCTACAGTATGCACTTTAGTAAGCTCTCTAGTCACTGCCTCCGCCTCTCTCTTCTTGTATGCCGTCTCACGTATGCGCCTTTCTTCCTCTTCTTCCTTAATGAGTTCTGAATCTGATTTGTCTTCTTGACTTGAACTTGAACAGTGTCGATGTTTGGATTGGCATTGTAGTGGGCAGTGGCATTGTTGATGCAGAGTGGATTGGCATTTGCATCTTTAATTAAAAGATGCAGATGCATATTGGATTGGCGTTGCATTGGGCAGTGGCATTGCACATTGCAGATTGACATTGCAAGCTATACAAATTTTTTTTAAAATAATTAAAAAAAATGGGTACCCTCCGGGCCGCCCAGCCCGCCCGGCCCAGCCGTACGGGTACGGCAGCCCCAACATGTCCGTCATCCGGGCTGGGATCCGGGTCCGGCTAAACGGGCTTTTAAGCTAATGCCCGACCCGAGTCCGGATATGAACAGTTCTAGTATTAGTGATTGGATATTGAACTTGTTGAATCTATATAACTTACTAAAACAAAAGGACACTAATGTCACATGTCAATCAACGAGGTATGCCACCTCAGCATTTTTGTAAATATTTACTGAAATGCCACTCTTAAAAAATTTATGATAGATTACTAAATTGCCACTCTTAAAAAATAGATGCCGAATTAATAAATAAATATTAAAGATTATCAAGCACAAATAATTAAGAAATATTTTTAAAAAAATTGAAGCTTCTTTTATGTTTTAAAAAAAAATTTTAAAAGATAGTCAGAATCTTTGATTATTTTGTAAAAAAAAAATTCAAGCTCCACATTTTTATCATATTAAATCTTTTACTAAATCTCGAATTAAGTAAATAACTTTTTTTACTAAACCTTAATTAATTTTGTAAAATATGAATTTTGTTATCCCACATCGGTTATTAGAGAAGGATGACACTTTGACAACATGTATAAATAGACTTAGTTGAAGATTATACAAATCATACATTTCTAGACTTTTTGGTCAGAATCAAGTATAATATTTATTCATATCGGATTAGTATTTGTATGTGGATTGTTGTGACATACTAATTCGTAGGTCATTTTAATCTAATGATTTGTGGGTCGTTTTGATCTAATGATTTTTGGGTCGTTTTGATCCAATGATTTTTGGGTCGTTATGACCTACGGATTTTTAGGTCGTTGTGACCTACTGATTTTTTGTGTAACGACCCGAGTTTTAATTAACTCAAGACATCACTAGGCTAAGGACCACACAGTGGGTCCCATCAGTTAGCCTGACAACAACTTCACAAATAGGACCTTGCAACAAGAAGCACGAAGAAATAATGAAAACATTCAACCTGTCATTTAGAAAACATTTACATAACAATCATGCATGCAGTTAGTATGTATATCCCAAAACGACACTTCAAAGCATGACACCTGAACAGGTGTCTTACAACTTCAGCCTGAAATCAACATGGGTACACAGTTACACACAACCAACAAAAGACTCGCTTGCAAGCGATTAGTTTCAAAAGTAGTTCAACCAACCCTTGAGTTAACACTGCCTCGGCTGTCCACACCCTGCAGCTGACATCCCTGAAGCGTTCCTATGATCAGCATTACCTAAAAAGATTCGGTTTAAAACTGTTAGCTACCAATCATAATCTATCCACGAGAGATTATATCATCACATCACAATACCACAAATATATTCAAATACCATATACCGTGCTCATGAGATGATATCATGCTTGTATGAATGATGCACGTGAATGCAGTATGAAATTTATAATTTGCGATCCCGGACCAAATCCGGAATCATTGCTTATACGGTTCTGGCTTTGGTGTGAGCTCACCATTGCACAGATTAAGTTAATTCAGACATTTGCTCTTAGGTCGTAGCCAGACTGATCAAGTCTACGGGCCAGGCTTTCTCGTGGTGGGTTATGGTCTTAACCCCTAACCACATGCAACATTTTGACATTCATGTTAATGCAAACATTTACCATTTTCATTAGGTGTGCGACCCGAGCCTGAAGTCCATCAGACTCGGTGTCATTCTTATACAACGCAAGTGATCCGGGCTTGGCCGAGCTCCGGCATTCACTACAATAGCTAGCGACCTGGCTAATGGTTAGCTCAGAGTCTTAAACAATTTACATACTATTGACCTTTACAAGCCATCATCATATCACATGCCTCAAAAGGCTTATCATCTCATACATTATCATGTTTCAACAAGCTTATCATGTCATTAAATAGCACGCTTCAATAGGCTAACACATGTTCATTTAACAATTTCTCATAATTATGACATGATAATAATCACAACAACATTAAGCATGCTTTACACATCATAACGTCATTTTCATCATAAAACACATCAAGCATGCTTTACACATAACACATCTCAATGCATATCAACATTCATATTTCAACACAACAAGGCATTTCAAAACAACAACACATATCAACACAATGAGATATAAATCTCTCAGGCACGGTTTGTGCAGATCGAAGCTAAGTAAGTCCGAAGACTTACCTGGATACGCTCACTGAGCAACTAAACTATAGTTAGTCTACCGTCTTCAACACCACCTGTCGAGAATATCATATTCCTCGTATTAAGCTTCTTGCTTCAAACATCAATTAAATTCATTCCTTTGAATTTAATTAGCTTATAGCGTTTTCTAGATTCCTAATTTAATTAATTATTCTTTAATTAATTAATTAAATTTCACCAGAATAACGTTTTGCCCGCAGGCAGTTTCTGAACCCAACTGTCATCAAATCTCATCAAACAAATATCCCATATTCACCATAATAAAGTAACGAGCATAATGGAATTTCCAATTATCCGTTTTGACAAGCCTAAGGTCAATTTAGACCAAATCGCAATACTGAAAACGAATAAATTCATAACTTATTCGTTACTAACCCGATTGACGATCCGAAAGAAGATTCGGAATCACAACGACGCAGGCTACGCTCGGACACCATCAGATTCACCGGAATCTGAGCGACGGGACCGGACATATAAGGGGAGGCTCGACCTGACCTTAACTTCAACGGAAACGCAGAAACTCGGTACCAAAATGAAGAGGACGAAGAGAGGAATCCGAAAACTCAAACGGAATTGAAATCGGATTACAAACGAAGAGTAGATCTGAATTTGAAGGTTGAGAGAAATCAGAGTTTTTACGAGGAAACGTGAAAGGAAATGAATTAATAAATGAATTTCCGCTATTTATAGCGAAGACGATAATTATCCTTTAGCAAAGTCGATAGTTATCCTTTAACCGATCTGAAGGCGGTTTGAGCCCCTTCTCCAAACTTCTCGAAATTGGAATAATAAATCTGACATATTGTGTGGATAATTATTCCGCAACTTTCTCGGAAAACGCATCTTCCTAAGCCGTCTTTCTTAGCCGCTAAGAAACGAAATAACCACTCTTTTGACCATTTTGCCTTTTCATGTTATTTCATATCTAAAACATATTCAATGTCCTGATCATTTCTCTCAACTGCAGTTTTATTAATTGAAGCTCCCAGATGCTCCAATTAATACGAGAGGGTAAAAATTATTCCCCCGAGGAAAAAATGAAAAATTTCCCCATAAGTCCAAATTTACGTCAGGATCGTGACGGTGGAATTCCTACTCGTCATCTACACACTATTCGCGATTTATGGGCCAATTGATATCGATGATTAATTTAACCACCCTTAAACATCCTTTATTAGGATTCGAAAATCCTAGCTTTTACATTTTGCTTGTTGTGACCCACTGATTTGTGAGTCGTTGTAACCTAATAATTTGTGTGTCGTTGTGACCCACTGATTTTTGGGTCGTTGTGACCTATTGATTCGTGGGTTGTTGGGACCTATTGATTCGTGGGTCGTTGGGACCTATGAATTCGTGTGTCGTTGTGACCTATGAATTCGTGGGTCGTTGTGACCTATGAATTTGTGGGTTATTGTGACCTATTAATTTGTGGGTCGTTGTGACCTATTGATTCGTGGGTCGTTGTGACCTACTGATTCGTGGGTCGTTGTGACCTACTGATTCGTGGGTCGTTGTGACCTACTGATTCGTTGGTCGTTGTGACCTACTGATTTGTGGGTCGTTTATGTCCTATTGATTTGTGGGTCGTTTGTGACCTACTGATTTGTGGGTCGTTTGTAACCTGTTGATTTGTGGACCGTCGAACTATTTAATTCGTAATTCTTATTTTATCAATATTCTAAATATACATATATATTTTATATACTTTCCTAAAACAAAAGACTCTAATTCTGACGTGACGCCCCCACGTTTTTTCTCAGATTAAACTTTTTACTAAATCACGAATTAAGCTAATAAATCTTTTTTTTAACTAAACCATAATTATTTTTTAAAATATGATTTTTGATCTCCCACATCGATTATGAAGAAAGGATGACACTTTAAAAACATGTATAAATAGATTTAGAGTGTTTGAGGATTATAAAATTCATACATTTTTGAACCTTTTGGTCAGAATCAAATATAATACTTATTCATATCGAATTTGTATTTGTATGTAATCATTGTAACCTATTGATTTTTGGGTCGTTTTGACCTAATGATTTTTGGGTCGTTGTGACCTAATGATTTGTGGGTCGTTGTGCCCTTGTGGGTCCTTATGATCTACTAATTTGTGGGTCGTTGTAACCTAATTTGTGGACCGTTGAACTATTAAATTCGTAATTCTTATTTTATCAATATACTAAATATACATCTATATACTTTACTAAAACATACGAAATTAATGTTGACGTGACACTCCTACGTTTTTTCTCGGATTAAATCTTTTATTAAATTACCAATTAATCTTTTTTTACTAATTGATTTCATATCAGATTATGGTATTTTTAAATTATATGATTATGTTTTTTATTTAAATTATTATTTATTAAATAATAAATTAGATTTGAATTTTTTTTATTAGCATAAAACTAATTAATGATCAACACATGGGATACGTGGTCTCATTTACTATGTAACACTTGACGCGTTATTTATACGAGCTCATAACATATAACTAATAAAGTTAATAACATATAATATAATAAAAAATGTAATATGATAAGCTATTTTATTAACAAACCCGCACAAGGTGCGGGGTATAAACTAGTTATCTTAATTACGAACTTAGGATGATCTTCGAGATTATAGATTGGACCTATCATGCTAGCATTGGATCTCATGTATATATATGTTGGAGACTAGAAGTCCGAGAACTTCTAACTGTTTTGTTAGTTATTGATAGTGTCTAGTTTGGTCAGGCTTTGAGCGTTTTTCTGCGGGAAGTTGAGAGTGGTTTATTCGAGTCACCTTGAGAGAACTAAGTCTTACTTAGTTTATATTTTTCGTATTAGCATCGGTGGGTGTGAGGTGGTGTGTGTGTTATTGTTTATTGTTTATAAACAACTAAACCGGTAATAGGACAACCGACTTTATATTATTTGGCCCAAGTGTATGATAACGGGCGATAACATCACTGTCTAGCTCTTGCGAGAGTTAGGGGTTCTCGGCGACTAGCCCGTGCTAGTTAGACGGTCGGAGGCATCCGCACCATTCCATGCCGGTAAGTGGGGACCGGGGCGAGTTTCGGGAGATTTTCGTGTCACAAAAAAAAGTTGAATTAGAACAAGATATGACTTAATAATATTAAAGATAATAAACTGGATTTGTATGTCTTATAGTATGATGCGTGTGTTTTATGATGATTGATTGTGATTGTGTTTCTCGCCCTGTTTCTAATGCTTAGAATATGAGCTAAGGGTTTTAAACTATTTGTGTAGATGTCTTGCAGGTTCCGCCAAGTGAGGTGGAGGAGTGGACAGCCGAGGGTCGCCGTACATTATAGGACGCGGGCGTTTTTGGGGTTTATTTTTGTCATATTTGAATTTATGGATTTCGGATTTATACTTTGAGATTGTGTCGTTTTGAGGACTCGGCTTAATTTCCACTTTGTACTTTTACATTTTGTTTCTCGCATACAATATAAATGATTTGAGTTTTTACCTTTATTTGTGTCATGTTGAAAAGGTCAAGTGAAATTGTTGTCAAGATAAGTGTCGGGACCCATCATGAGGTCCCGCTCGTAGCATCCCGATATCCCGTAAATTTGGGGTGTTACAGTTAGAACCACTTTCTACTAAAAAAAATTACATAAAAAACCTCTGTTACGAAAGCATAGTTGCAAAATGTATAAATCATATAATTATAGTTCAACTATTATTTCTCTTTATCGTCAATTTATTTATGTTCTCCTTAACTAGCAATCAACTTAAATTAGGTGTATTTTAAGAGGTAAACAAGTGCATTTATATTTGGTAATTTGAATAGATACAAAAAGTTCGATTAAAAATAAACAAGGAACCAAAGTTTACGTTGTAATCGAACCAACCAAGAAAAAAGTATTACCTTAAAGAGTTTGAAGATAAGGATGAATTGCGTAATGAACAATATTATTCTTGACTTATATTTGGAATAATTTCGATGTAAAGTATAAATACTTAACGTTATAAGTTTTTATTGATTTTATTCATATATTATATTAGTAGGAGATTAATCAAGACTTTTATTATATTCGGTTATCATTATGTGTTTATATTTTTATATTTGTATATTGCTAAATACTATCATAGATCCGGTGAAATTATTGTTGAACTAAAGTCGACAACTTATTATTCTAGCCCTAAAATCCGAGGTTTAAAAATTCGGTTATTTTATAAGCTTCTTTGACTTATATCTAGAAGAATTTTGATCGAAAACATTTAATTAATTAACTTTTTAATTTTATAACACTTATTCGTATATTATATTAGTAGGAAATTAATCTAGACTTTGATTCTATATTTTAAAATAAAAATATTTTGTAACACCCCGAATTCTCAAAACTCGGGGAGCTACTAGTTAGGACATCACAATGGGTCCCAACCTTGGTTAACAACAACTTTACTAGGATCTTACAACAAGGCACAAATGTATTTAAAACAACTTCAAAAACATAATATTCTATTGTATGAATGTACACACGTGACAGCCTTACAAAAACATAATATTCTTAACATGCATGCCGAATGGAAGACTCACCCGTCCCCATCTAATGAGTGCGTGGACTTGGCTGATCATCCGTCCCGGATCTCTCTCTACAACTGTCTATCTCTACAAAATCTACAACACGGATAAAATCGTTAGCTAACAGTCTAAATATAAGTAGGATAAAGATAGCACAAACACATCCAAGGTAACATAAACACTCATTATGATGGCACGCAATCCGGTTATTATCTGATAGCTTAGGTGATTCACTTTATTCTGTTTTAAAGTTGTGGCACGAGAAATCTTAAGATTTCTCGCCTCCGTTGCTTATCCAACTTGGTGCAGGTCTAGCACACCTCCGCCGGTAGCATCACTACAAACCAAGTATGGACTAGTCCCTAAAGAAACCCTAGCGCTGTAATATCCGGAATTTTTATTCCGTCTTTTTCTGTTATAAACCCGATCTCGATCAGTTGATTTATATCCGTCTACTTAGTTAGACATATTATGATAAAATTTATCATTTTATGTAGATCCCCTTCACATAAAATGATGAAACCCTTTAAAAGTTTATCATTTTATGTAGCTTCCCCTTCACATAAAATGATAGGATCTTTATAAAATTTATCGTTTTAGGTAGCTTACCTTCACATAAAATAATAAAGTTTAGCCTAAGTTAGAATATGACAAGGCCCGGACAAGGCTGTGACGAAGCTGTGACAAGGTCCAGACAAGGCTGTGACGAAGCTGTGACAAGGCCAGACAAGGCTGTGACGAGTCTGTGACAAAGCCAGACAAGGCTGTGACAAGTCTGTGACAAGCCCAGACAGGCTGTTGACAGCCAGCGCCAGCAACGCCAGCAGCCGTTCAGCCCAGCGCCAGCCAGTGCCTTCTCCAGCCCAGCGGCTGCAGCCCAGTAGCGCCTGCTGCTTACTCCAGCCCACTGCCTTGCCCGTCTTCAGCCAGCTCCTGCCTTACCTTCTTCAACTCGTGGCCAGCAGCCCAAGATAGCAGCCCAGTTCCGTCCTGCTGAGATGCACGTTCAGCCCACCAGCAGCAACCCGCCTATTCCAGCCCAGGAAAGAGCAGCCCTTTACCTTCTGCATACCCACGACAATTTAAGCAGCTGGAAGAATGATCTGCAGCAATTAATTGGCCATAAATCCCTATGTAACAGCCGTGAAATTAGGAAGGAAACTCACCTTCTGTTCAGCATACAATCACACGTTAATTCTGTCCAGATTCACAGCAACCGTTATCTTCTCCCTCCTGCGTTTCCTTTTCTTCTGCACACACCCAGCAGCGTCAAGAGCAACACGTAACTTTCTTCTGCACATACGCTCCATCCCTCTGTTTCCAATCTGCTGCAGATTCCGATCCTGGTAAGCAGCCTTCTTACGTTTCCAACCATCTCTCCTCATACGTTTAACAGTAACCTTCCTCCTCCTTAAAATCTGTACAACAGCGGTAACAACCTCATCGTTGGAGACCCACGCCGGACTCGTCTTTGGGAGATCAGCAGCACACAATACCTTCACGGTTGCGGGTAAGGTATCCACTCCGTGCTGCTCCTGTTTATGAGATTAGAACATAGAATGTATGTGTACCGATTCTTAGGATTGGAATTTTGTGTTGTGATAGTTCGGACTTGAACATGGGTTAGATTGACCTTGTGTAGCTGCTGAGTGTATAGACATAAGGATAGGAACAAAGGACTGCTGTAATTATGAATAATAGAAATAAGGGGGCTGTTGTAAATTCATTTATTCATTCAGCTTTTGACCTATAAACTGCCTATCTTGTCGGACAATTATTAAACGTTTGGATAAAGATCCACCGTTGAATTTTGGATATGTTGTAGATGGATATATGTAGTTTAACATATTAAAATTTGGGAAGGAATGAACGGTCGGATTGAAAGTTATGAGCTCCCGAAGTTAGGTAGTTGAGCAGTTTTGGTAAACTTAAATTTTGGCTAAGTATAGGAAATTAGAGTGAAGGAACCGACTTTGTGAATTTTTATAGGAACATTGGCTGAACAGTTTGGAGAAATTCTTTCTCCTAAGGTTAGATAGAACCTCATAGATGATCTAGAGATTTAATTCGGAATTATTATAAACTGTTAAGAATTTTATATTTAGAACCGAAGTTAAACCTCTACGATTCTTCCGGAAAGTAGAAACATAGGAAAAATGTCAGTTTGGAACCAAATAAAATTTTAGGAGTTAGAATATAACTTTAGAACCTCAAATAGGAGTTTAGACATGAATTTTAGGGTTTTCGAGAAAATCGGAACCAAGGGTAAAATGGTCATTTTACCCTAAACTGATACTGTAACTAGTATGTCTTAATACCTTATTCGATCTTAGAAGTGTAGACTTCTATCTACGTGAGAGTGTGCTAATACACTTATCGCCTTTGACAGGCAACTGAGTGGTTACAGTTTACAGAGCGAGTGGGTTATAAAGAGTCGAGCGTTATAACAGGTAAGTCCTTTGGGCTTACTTAGCTGACTTCTAAATATGAGTATAAATGATGATGGTGGTGTATGATTGAAATGTTAGAGAGATAGGTTGTGATATATAATTACCGACCTATATTTTGGCCTAAGAGTAACGGGCGGTGGCATTCTGCTCAGTAGCTCGCGGGGCGCTAGGGGTTTCTTTCGGGACTAGTCCATACATGGTTTGTAGTGATGCTACCAGTGGAAGTCAGCTAGACCTACACCAGTTGGATAAGGAACGGAGGCGAGAACTAATAATAATTCTCGTGCCACAAATTAAATTGAATAATGTGAATCACTTAAATAATAGATAATAATTGGTTGAGTGCCAGCATGATGTTTGTTTATTTTGTTTCTGCTTGTGTTTGTGTTGTTATCATTTTTGCTTATATTTGGATAGTTAGCTAACGGTTTATCCGTGTTGTAGATTTGTAGAGATAGACAGTTGCAGAGAGATCCGGAACGGATGGTCAGCCGGGTCCACGTACTCATTAGATGGGGACGGGGAAGTCTTCCATACGTCATGCATGTTATGTATCTTTATATATGTTTGTAAGGCTGTCACATGTGTACGTTTATACATTAAAAATATTATGTTTTAGAAATTTTTTTAAATACGTTTGTGCCTTGTTGTAAGATCGAAGTAATGTTGTTGTTAAACCAAGGTCGGGACCCATTGTGAGGTCCTAACCAGTAACTCCCCGAGTTCCGAGAATTTGGGGTGTTACAACATGGTATCAGAGCTCTGGGTTGGCAACAATGGCACTTGAAATCTTCCGAAAGACCGTATGTATAAAATAACTAGAACCCGAAAGGGGTCTAAGATTTTCAAAACGGATTTCTGTTTTTACACACGTGCATAGTCGGGTTGTTGGGTTAGTAGTACGTCGGACCACCATCGTTCTCCGTGGATCTCTGCAGCTTGGAACGATAGGTGAGTTAGTATATAGACTTATATCGATAGGTTTTAGTGTAAATTATATATCTGTGTGTGTGTAGTATGCTAGTATCCTAAAGGATATCTTGTATTCTTTAGTTGTGATATCATGAAGCGATTAGCGCCTCATGATAAATCGGTAACGAGTTTGAAGAGTTTTCCACACGAGATAAGGGATTCAGACCAAGATTTAGTATGATACTCTGATGGACGTCCTGGTGACTTATAAATCATCCGAAGGACGGGTGGGCAAAGCAGTAAAGATGTTTAGAAAATTTTTACCGCCAGTACAACCGGATGAGAAAGAAGTTCCCGAGTCAGCTTAGAAAGAAGAAATTGAGAATCATGCAAGGGGCTTTGTCGTATGAAGTCGAGAGATGAATTAGAAGAACCATGCAAGAGACGACGAGAGCGTAGAATGGAGATAAAAATGGAGAAACAAGAATCATATAGAACGGAGTACAACCAAGAATTTCGGTGTAAAGGACGTGACTATCAAGACGGACGCCGCCAGAAGCAAGCATGGACATGAGAGTACAAAGAAGATAGAGTGTCGACCCAGTTGTTAGAGGTTAAAAGGTACAAAGATAAAGAGTGAGTTTGATGACGAGAAATAAATCCTGTAACCATGGAAGCATGTGGAGTCCTTCAAGGATATAAGAGTTTTGAATGAAAGTCCGACATAAGTATCCAAGAAACTAGAAGTCTAAAATTGAGACAACGAATTTTTATAAAGGCGACATGATCAAGACGAAACTAAACAAGGGGAAGAATGTGGAAAAGTGATTTGGTGGACTCAAGGGTCCGCAATAATTTCTCAATTACAAAGAGATTTAAGTTACCAACACTAACGGTTCATACCAGAGAACCGCAAACAGATGATGACTAAAGTAAGGAGAATCGCGAAGACACGCTTACAAGCTAATGTGGAAGACTTGATGAACTCATTGGTGACAGATGAATGCTAGGACTAGACTCAGAAAAGTATAGTGACCTCATAAGAGAACAAGAGAAGTGCAGACTGTGGAGGAAACTAAAAGAGTATTAACAAAGAAACTAGAGGAGATAGATGTTGACCAAGTCTATCAAACCTCAAAAGAGATAGAAGAACAATAAGTCTGTGATTTTATGGAAGGTCAACTACATACCAGTCAGTAATAATTGAGACATAACACGTGCGGGTCTACCAGTGGTACTGGTTATCAGATAAGGAGGATAACTATAGAATGATGAACGAATTTTATAGACGTCTAGAGGACCCTTCAAGAGATCAACAACGACAAATGTGAAGCTAAATCGATCCGCGTGCTAGCACCTTAATAATAACATGGAGTGAGTTCGAGCAAGGATCCCTAATTAAGAACTTAAGAAAAAAGACTAGACGGTCAGAAAGGACCCCCTTTTATTTCATTGAAGACCAAGGGAAGCGTGTGAAGAATTTACTGCCTACTGGCTAGGAAAAGGGTGCATATCACAGTTAGTACGGATGGATTATAAAAGAAGAACTAGAGGAGTAAGAAGAAGTAGATAATTTTGATCAGATCCTACGTCAGACCAGATAGAAGTTACTTAGCATTCCACACAAATAGAGTTGCTTGAGTTGGGGAAGCAGTTAGAGGAGTTAGCAGAGAAGGGCTTTATATGTCCTGGTGTTTCTCTCTGGGGCACACAGTATTATTTGTGAGGAAGAAGGATGGATCGATGAGGCTGTGTATTGATTACCGGGAGTTGAACAAGGTCACCATCAAGAATAAGTATCCACTGCCTCGCATAGATGATCTGCTGGACCAGCTGCATGGAGCGTCAGTGTTCTCGAGGATAGATTTGAGATCGGGTTATCACCAGCTGAGAGTGAGAGACCAGGACATACCTAAGACGGCATTCCGGACTAGGTATGGCCACTATGAGTTGTAGTGATGCCATTCGGGCTCACTAATGTGCCAGTAGTATTTATGGAGTTGATGAATAGGATTTTCATCGACTTCTTAGACCAGTTTGCAGTGGTCTTCATTGACGACATTCTAGTTTACTCTAGAAGCGAGAGGAGCATGCCGGACACTTGAGGACAGTGTTACAGATTCTACAGGATAGCCAGCTATACGCTAAACTATCCAAGTGTGAGCTCTGGATGTCAGAGGTGGCTTTCCTAGGCCATGTAGTGACTGCTGAGGGGATTAAGGTCGACCCGGCGAAGATTGAGTCAGTGTCGTCATGGCAACCTCCGAAGAATGTTAAGGGGGTTCGCAGCTTCCTTGGATTGGCACGTTATTACCGTCGGTTTGTGGAAGGGTTTTCCCTGATCGCCCGACCACTTACTTCTCTCCTAAGGAAGACTACTCGGTTCGTCTGGTCTGAGCCGTGTCAGCAGAGTTTTGAAGAGCTGAAGAGGAGATTGACGTCTGCTCCGATCTTAGCACAGCCTGAGGGTACAGAGGACTTTGTAGTGTACAGTGACGCATCCAAGCTGGGCTTGGGGTGTGTCTTGATGCAGAGGGGTAAGGTTATAGCATATGCGTCTCGACAGCTGAAGACGTATGAAGAGAACTACCCCACTCACGATCTGGAATTAGCAGCAGTATTGCACGCTCTTAAGATCTGGCATCATTACCTCTATGGAGCGACCTGTCAGATCTTCACAGACCATAAGAGTCTGAAATACATATTCACTCAGCGGGAGTTGAATAACCGCCAGAGGCGGTGGCTAGAGTTGATCAAGGATTTTGACCTTGAGATTCTCTACCACCCCGGAAAGGCGAATGTAATTGTTGACGCTTTGAGTCGGAAGACGCCTCGGGAGAAGGCGATAGCTCGGTTGACAGTACAGCCACAGTTACAGAGAGACTTAGCTTGATTGGAGGTAGAGATTCAGTTCCCTGATACAGCTCATCAGTTAGCCACCTTAGAGTTTCTTCCTGACCTATTGGGTGAGATCCGACAGAAGCAGGAGACCTGTCCGACTTTGACACGGATCCGAGACCGGATGTCACGAGATAAGGCACCTCAGTTCACTATCGGTGCCGATGGAGTGATGAGACGACAGGACCGTGTCTGTGTGCCATCAGACAGTGAGCTGAGACAGAGGATACTAGGTGAGGCTCATGCTACCCCTTACTCCGTACATCCAGGAGCGAGTAAGATGTATAAGGACGTGAGACGTTCCTTCTGGTGGGGTGGTTTGAAGCCCGATGTGGCCCGATATGTAGCCCAGTGTGCGACCTGTCAGCAGGTCAAGATTGAGCATCGTAGATCCGGAGGAGAGCTACACCCACTTCCAGTACCACATTGGAAGTGGGAAGATATATCTATGGATTTTGTTACTGGATTGAGGCCCAGCAGAGGTTTTGATGCCATTTGGGTGGTGGTAGACCGCCTGACGAAGACCGCACGTTTCATTCCGATTAAGGAAACGTGGCCGGTAAACCGTCTAGCAGAGGAGTTCACCAGACACATTGTGAGACTCCATGGAGTACCGAGGACTATCGTCTCCGACAGGGATGGACGTTTTACCTCGAGGTTTTGGCAGCAGGTACATACTGCTCTGGGGATGAGTTTTCTTTACCACTACTTACCACCCGCAGACAGACGGTCAGTCAGAGAGGACCATCCAGACCCTAGAGGACATGTTGAGGGCATGTGTGCTAGATTGGGGACAGGTATTGCCGGATCACCTCCCACTAGTAGAGTTTTCATATAATAACAGTTGGCACGCGTCTATTGGGATGGCACCTTATGAGGCTTTGTACGGACGGAGATGTCGTACACCGTTGTGTTGGGATGAGCCTAGCAAGGCTGATGGAGTAGTACCAGACCAGATACAAGATGACATCACCCGGATTGCATTAGTCCGGGAGAGGATGTTAGCAGCTCAGAGTCGTCAGAAGTCCTACGCCGACAAAAGGCGTCGACCTTTGGAGTTTAGAGTAGGTGCACAGGTGTGGTTGAGGGTGTCACCTACGAGAGGAGTTAGACGTTTCGGCATTAAGGGGAAGCTGAGTCCCCGATACGTCGGTCCATTTGAGATCGTAGAGAGAGTCGGAGAGGTTGCTTACCGACTAGCACTGCCACCGAGATTAGAGGGAGTACACCCAGTTTTTCATGTATCCCAGCTGCGAGAGTACATACCGGATCCTAGACACATCATCAGTCATGAGGATCTGATAGTTGAGCCAGACCACACTTTTGTGGAGTACCCAGTAGCCGTCCTAGAACGTAGCATTAGGCGCCTGCTTTCTAAGGAGATACCGATGCTGAGGATTCAGTGGCCTAGATGAGGAGCTGATGAGGCTACCTGGGAGACAGAGGAGAGTATTAGACGTAATTACCCTGAGTTCTTTGCGGAGTTAGCCGCTACCTCAGTACCGACGGGTTAGTACTGAGACGATACCTTATATGATTTCTGTGATTATATGTTTAAAAGATTGTTTATGTTTATGTGCTTGATGACGTGACTAGTTTGCATGCTAGAATATAACTCTTGAAGGGAAAGGTTGGGGTAGATACCTTATTCTAAGTTTCGGGACGAAACTTATTTTAAGGGGGTACTGATGTAATATCCGGAATTTTTATTCCGTCTTTTTCTGTTATAAACCCGATCTCGATCAGTTGATTTATATCCGTCTACTTAGTTAGACATATTATGATAAAATTTATCATTTTATGTAGATCCCCTTCACATAAAATGATGAAACCCTTTAAAAGTTTATCATTTTATGTAGCTTCCCCTTCACATAAAATGATAGGATCTTTATAAAATTTATCGTTTTAGGTAGCTTACCTTCACATAAAATAATAAAGTTTAGCCTAAGTTAGAATATGACAAGGCCCGGACAAGTCTGTGACGAAGCTGTGACAAGGTCCAGATAAGGCTGTGACGAAGCTGTGACAAGGTCCAGACAAGGCTGTGACGAAGCTGTGACAAGGCCAGACAAGGCTGTGACGAGTCTGTGACAAAGCCAGACAAGGCTGTGACAAGTCTGTGACAAGCCCAGACATGCTGTTGACAGCCAGCGCCAGCAACGCCAGCAGCCGTTCAGCCCAGCGCCAGCCAGTGCCTTCTCCAGCCCAGCGGCTGCAGCCCAGTAGCGCCTGCTGCTTACTCCAGCCCACTGCCTTGCCCGTCTTCAGCCAGCTCCTGCCTTACCTTCTTCAACTCGTGGCCAGCAGCCCAAGATAGCAGCCCAGTTCCGTCCTGCTGAGATGCACGTTCAGCCCACCAGCAGCAACCCGCCTATTCCAGCCCAGGAAAGAGCAGCCCTTTACCTTCTGCATACCCACGACAATTTAAGCAGCTGGAAGAATGATCTGCAGCAATTAATTGGCCATAAATCCCTATGTAACAGCCGTGAAATTAGGAAGGAAACTCACCTTCTGTTCAGCATACAATCACACGTTAATTCTGTCCAGATTCACAGCAACCGTTATCTTCTCCCTCCTGCGTTTCCTTTTCTTCTGCACACACCCAGCAGCGTCAAGAGCAACACGTAACTTTCTTCTGCACATACGCTCCAGCCCTCTGTTTCCAATCTGCTGCAGATTCCGATCCTGGTAAGCAGCCTTCTTACGTTTCCAACCATCTCTCCTCATACGTTTAACGGTAACCTTCCTCCTCCTTAAAATCTGTACAACAGCGGTAACAACCTCATCGTTGGAGACCCACGCCGGACTCGTCTTTGGGAGATCAGCAGCACACAATACCTTCACGGTTGCGGGTAAGGTATCCACTCCGTGTTGCTCCTGTTTATGAGATTAGAACATAGAATGTATGTGTACCGATTCTTAGGATTGGAATTTTGTGTTGTGATAGTTCGGACTTGAACATGGGTTAGATTGACCTTGTGTAGCTGCTGAGTGTATAGACATAAGGATAGGAACAAAGGACTGCTGTAATTATGAATAATAGAAATAAGGGGGCTGTTGTAAATTCATTTATTCATTCAGCTTTTGACCTATAAACTGCCTATCTTGTCGGACAATTATTAAACGTTTGGATAAAGATCCACCGTTGAATTTTGGATATGTTGTAGATGGATATATGTAGTTTAACATATTAAAATTTGGGAAGGAATGAACGGTCGGATTGAAAGTTATGAGCTCCCGAAGTTAGGTAGTTGAGCAGTTTTGGTAAACTTAAATTTTGGCTAAGTATAGGAAATTAGAGTGAAGGAACCGACTTTGTGAATTTTTATAGGAACATTGGCTGAACAGTTTGGAGAAATTCTTTCTCCTAAGGTTAGATAGAACCTCATAGATGATCTAGAGATTTAATTCGGAATTATTATAAATTGTTAAGAATTTTATATTTAGAACCGAAGTTAAACCTCTACGATTCTTCCGGAAAGTAGAAACATAGGAAAAATGTCAGTTTGGAACCAAATAAAATTTTAGGAGTTAGAATATAACTTTAGAACCTCAAATAGGAGTTTAGACATGAATTTTAGGGTTTTCGAGAAAATCGGAACCAAGGGTAAAATGGTCATTTTACCCTAAACTGATACTGTAACTAGTATGTCTTAATACCTTATTCGATCTTAGAAGTGTAGACTTCTATCTACGTGAGAGTGTGCTAATACACTTATCGCCTTTGACAGGCAACTGAGTGGTTACAGTTTACAGAGCGAGTGGGTTATAAAGAGTCGAGCATTATAACAGGTAAGTCCTTTGGGCTTACTTAGCTGACTTCTAAATATGAGTATAAATGATGATGGTGGTGTATGATTGAAATGTTAGAGAGATAGGTTGTGATATATAATTACCGACCTATATTTTGGCCTAAGAGTAACGGGCGGTGGCATTCTGCTCAGTAGCTCGCGGGGCGCTGGGGGTTTCTTTCGGGACTAGTCCATACATGGTTTGTAGTGATGCTACCAGTGGAAGTCAGCTAGACCTACACCAGTTGGATAAGGAACGGAGGCGAGAACTAATAATAATTCTCGTGCCACAACTTAAATTGAATAATGTGAATCACTTAAATAATAGATAATAATTGGTTGAGTGCCAGCATGATGTTTGTTTATTTTGTTTCTGCTTGTGTTTGTGCTGTTATCATTTTTGCTTATATTTGGATAGTTAGCTAACGGTTTATCCGTGTTGTAGATCTGTAGAGATAGACAGTTGCAGAGAGATCCGGAACGGATGGTCAGCCGGGTCCACGTACTCATTAGATGGGGACGGGGGAGTCTTCCATACGTCATGCATGTTATGTATCTTTATATATGTTTGTAAGGCTGTCACATGTGTACGTTTATACATTAAAAATATTATGTTTTAGAAATTGTTTTAAATACGTTTGTGCCTTATTGTAAGATCGAAGTAATGTTGTTGTTAAACCAAGGTCGGGACCCATTGTGAGGTCCTAACCAGTAACTCCCCGAGTTCCGAGAATTTGGGGTGTTACAAGCGCCCTCAGGCTAACTAAGCAGAATGCCACCGCCCGTTACTCTTAGGCCAATGTATAGGTCTGTATATAATTACTACTAAGTAAAACTATAATCACATCATTCAAACACCACTATCATTATCCATACTCATTTCTAGAAGCTAGCTAAGTAAGCCCAAAGAACTTACCTGAATCAAAACTCGATTCCCGTTATCTCAACTCTGTCCGCAACTATTGGGACTCAATTGTCTGTCATAAGGGAAAGTGGATCAAAATACATCTCATATTCTTAGAAGTCTATAAATTCTCAGATGTACAATCCCTTCAAGAGAAATTACTAAAATGCCCTCCTAAGGTAAAATGACTATTTTACTCCTGGTCCCGAAACTTGCAAAGATCCTATAATATATGTCTAAACCTTTCTTTGGGACTTAATTTCATGATCTAACTCTTAAGAGTTAGTTTAGGTAGAACTTATAATTTACACATTTTTCTTAACTTTTAAAAAGGTCCCTAAGGTCCAACTTTAGCCTATAATACGAGACTCAAATAAATTTATAAAAATTATAAGAAAATTATCCAAGTCATCTATGATATGCATACAAATCATAATGTCAAAGACCTCCCAAAAATACTCATTCAAGAATCCTACATAAATTCCTAAATTTGGGTCCAACATCCATAAATCCCATACTTAGCCAAATTTTGTGTAATTTCCTAACTGCATCATCAATCTAGTTTGGACCTTCATAAATCTAAATCTAACCGTTAGATCAACATCAACTTTCGATACATCGCCTATGCATGGCACTTTATAATATACTAAAAATTGAACGGTGGATTATATTTCTAAGGTATCTTAACGTAAGTTCAAACATGACTACACATCACAAAATGTTTACAGCACTTGGAGACTTTCAGCAATATCCAGAAAACTACTTACCGTCTTAACTTTGAAAAATCATAACTACTAAACCTGTTGATGAATTTCCCTCAATTTTTGATATACTCTACTATGTAATCCTAACTAAGACATATCCAAATTTCTAGTCCAACACAGATCAAAAACCTATCCAAAACTATCTCACAAAATTGCATCACACTTATAAAAACTGCATGAGTAGCCAACTTTGGGACACCATAACTCTCAAATTGTAACTCCGATTCTTCCCAAATTTTAGTATGATCTACTATGCACTACGGACTACAACATATCCGAAATTCAACAATAAAGGATGTGTCTAACATACCAAAATCTGGACTCTAAAATGCATGCTTTTCACTTCATGAAAACTCGGAAAACAACATGAATCTTTACTGCTCATCTATGGTTGTTCTGGGTAGATTTAGGAGACATAAAAGGCACTCATTAGGCATGAATTACATGGACGGAAGTGCAAGGAAGAGAAGGGTATCAACCTTACCCGATTTCAAGACTCGAGGGGGAGGGAGGAGATGGCATTAGGTTGTTGTCGATCCAACTGTTGCACAGAAGAGAAGGGATTGTGCAACTGCAGAGGAGTTGAAAGCGACAGAGCTGGTTGCGGTTCCTGTACTGCGAGAGGGAGATGGGTAAATACAATGGTCACCTTCAGCACACGAAGAACATGACAGGAGCTAAGCTCTTACCCCAACTAGATGCATATGAAAGTTCTTCTGAGTACAGAGAAGGAGGGAGGGGCGGTCTGGTGCGGCCTAGTGTGGCAGCCTGGTGGGTTACGATCGATCTTGGGAGTGAAGACGGCATTGTTGATCCTTCCCATGTGTAACAAGAGATCCTAGGGCAAGGTATCGGCTGCTCGAGGGGTATCTTCGCTGAATGGCCTTGTATCCGTCGCTGAAGGTAGAAGGGCGTGAAACGGGCTTGGATCCGGAGGCAAGCGGGCTTGGCGTGGAGTCCGTCAGAAGGTAGAAGGGAGGGAAGCTGGGCTTGGATCCAAGAGGCAAGCCTACCTGCTGGGCTTCTTGCACGAGGGTTGCTCGAGGTTGCCGGGTTGTGCCATCCTTCATGTCGTGGGTTGTAGTAGAGAGGGAAGAATGAGCTGAAATAAAAGAGGAATAGGTGGGCTGAGAAGTGGTCATGGCCTTGTCAATATTATGCCAAATCTTGTCAAAATATACCAAGGTTTTTTTTTTCACATGACACTACCACAAAATGAATAGTTAGTAATAAAAATATGAACACTACCTATAACAAAAAAATGAACAATCATTAATAAAATTATGAACATTAACTCTGAAAAAATGAACACTTACTCTGAAAAATATGAACACTGTAATTGTAAAAAATGAACACACACTTGTAAAATAATGAACATCATATTTTTTTTACACGATTTGAAACAAAAAGAAATTTTTTACAAAAATACAAAAATGAACATTTAGTGTTAAAACATGAACAATTAGTGTTGGTAAAAAATGAACAGTTATTAATAAATATGAACAATGACTTCTTTAAAAATGAACACTTACTTTAAAACCATGAACACTTACTTTAAAAACCATGAACACCATAGTTTAAGAGCAATGAACACATACTTGTAAAAATATAAACAACATTTTTTTTACAACCATGAACACCATATTTTTATTAATAACTGTTTATTTTGTGGTGGTGATACGTGGCATGCCACGTGTCATCATCTTAGCTCTCATCATTCCTATCCACAAGGGTGCTCCTCACCGGAACCGGCCTCTATATATATATATATATATATATATATATATATATATATATATATATATATATATATATATATATATATATATATATATATATATATATATATATATATATATATATATATAATCATGAGAACAGATTCGTAATTATTATTAGTTTTGTTATGAATGAGTCATATCGTTTAATGTATTATTCGTAGTTATTCTTGGTTGAATGGATTATTCCTAATTATTATTATTCGTAATTATTATTAATTGTGATATCTACTCTAAATCTCGACCCTTAATACTCCCCATCCGACGGTCTAAGATTGTTCTCATGATTACACGATAAGCTTGTTCTCATGGGACCGCACCCTATATATATATAGAGAGAGAGAGAGAGAGTAGATCATATGAGAACACCCCTAACGTGTATACATGAGAACAGATTCGTAATTATTATTAGTTTTGTTACGAATATGCCATATTGTTTAATGTATTATTCGTAGTTATTGTTGATTGATTGGATTATTCGTAGTTATTGTGGTTATTCCTAATTATTATTAATTATGATATCTACACTAAATCTCGACCCTTAATACTCACCATCCGACGGTCTAAGATTGTTCTCATATATACACGTTAGGGGTGTTCTCATGGGAACCACGCCCTATATATATATATATATATATATATATATATATATATATATATAAGGGTTTGCAAGAATTAGGGTTTGGTGATCATACATCATTTTATGTGAATTTAGGGTTACATGAAATGGTAGAATTGTGATGGTATAAAACCCTAGGTATCATGCACAAAGATTCACGAATTGAAATCCTTGTTGACTCGGAAATAAAATTCCGGATATTACATATTTGGTAACTAGAGACTTAAAAACCGAATATACTTTCCTACTTTATAAATAAAATTGTAAACAAAATGGGTAAGTAAGAATGTACACTAAATTTGTTTATATTCTTCCAAATTGTAGAAAAAAACAAGTATGATAAAGACAAAGCACCCAACACTTGAAATAACCATTTTTTACTCAAAAGAACACTAACTAACACTATTATTCAATAAAATCAGCAATTATATGTGCCTACCAAGATTAACTCAAATCACTAATTTTAATACATATATAAGTTTATAAAACATTTCCATTTTGTGTACTAATGAAGGCCAAATGGGTTGGATTGAGTCTTTGTTTTGCCCATTGAAGAAGTTATGGAACAATTGCAAACGCCCATTCATGAGGAAGAGTAACTAATTAGGGTTTCATTTTTTTTTTCTAATTGTTGTTTAATTAGCAGGAAAGGGGATTTATATGTTGTATGAAGATGTGAAGTTTTGTGAATGTGAAGATGTACAAGCTCTTTGGTCTATGGTGGTTGTGTCATATTCGCCACCGCCGAGGAAGCACCGGTTCCTTCACCGCCGCCGCCGCTAGAGCTATCGTACCGCCGGCCGACGGAACTGATCGTACCAGAAAGTCATTTGCAATTGTAGTTCTCTCTACTTCCATTTCAATTGAATATTACATTCATAAAACTCAAATTTAGGTTGTTTAGGTAAAAATTTTGCCCTACTTGGACCGCTAGACTCAGCCTTTTACCGATCCTAGTGTATTATAACCCGTCTCTGTACAAGGTTCTAGCGAATTCCTAGTACGTACCCTCCTTATACCGATCCTAGTGTATTATAGCCGGTCTCTGTACAAGGATCATGATTAGACCGGTTCATTTTCGGACCAGGTTTTTATAAAATATTAAGACCACTTATCCGGATTCGGGTTGGGCCATGCCCGACTACCGGACCTGAAATGGCTGTCGTACCCACTCGATTGGGTACCCATTTTTCATTTTTGTAAGTATTTAAAAAAAAATTGATATAATTTTTTTACAAAATAAATAAATTATGCCTAAATATTAAAATATTTAGACTTAATATTTATAACAGATACAATATAATATATATTTTTAACCCGAGTCAACGGGTCGGGCCTGGAGTGGTGCCCGGACTTTTCGACCTGGTCGGACTTCTTCCTCTGTTCAGACCCACCCGTCAGTCCGCCCCGTCATTCCGGGCGGACTGTCCGGATATGATCAGGTCTGAACAAAATAGTGACTTCTCTTCTGTTGTTGCCGTGGCTGAATGGGGTTCACCCAACTCTTTGTTTTTGTATATTGTATGAACACCTTCACTCTGCAAAATTTAACTTCTTACAGCAGGAAAATCACTAACAGAAACATCAGAAAACTCTCTTCTTTGTTATCTTCATGGTCTATTACAGCAGTTAAGCTTCCAGCTGAAATGCATATTGTCATGCCAAACGGCAAACGTTTACTGTGAAATGCTTGCTTTAGTATTCTGTGAAACAATTTTCAATGGCATGCAAAGTCAACCAAAACCTTAAGAAGCTAACTAAATGGAACACCTGATCCAAGAGGAAACACATACTGGTAATAAAAAAAACAGAGGTTCCCTTGAGAGATTTCACTTCAGTAAGCAAATACAAAGTGCTAAAACCCGGAAGCATGAAGGTTTCTTGATCCGAATCGTTTGAACCTCCTTGTGTGAAAAGGAGGGTAGACAGCTTCCGGACAAACATTTTTCTTAAACTCCATTGTGAAAGACTGTCTTTGGACAGAATTTCTTGAACCTGGTCGTCGAACCACACTTGTGAGTAAAGGTGGATAGACAGCTTCCGGAAAAGCATTTTCAGGACGTCTCTTAAACACCGTAGTTTTAGAGAGTCTTTCCACAAGGTCACCTGATCCAGATAGTATAATTCCCGGTTTCATCATCTTCTTTTTAGTCTGTTGTTGCTGTCTATGTTCTTCATCTGTACTAGTTTCAACCACTTCACCCTACAGGATGTATTAAATGGATTTATGTTATTTTCCACCTGACATCTTCACACTGCAACATTCTCAACACTTTTCTGAGCAAGTATATGAGTTAGTAAATACCTCTCCTTGTGTGTTCATGCCTGTATTGGAATCAACAAGAGCGTCAGCTGAATCATTTTCTGTCACAATGTCGTCATCCAGCAGTATCAAACTTCCATTTTCATCTTCAGTGTGTCATGAAGTATCTGAGTTTCCCCATCAAGGTAAATGCGCAACAGGAATCAAGTCAATTTACAAGACTACTCTACTGCAATTGCTCACTCAGTTTCTCAATACAACTCAAGTGTAAAACAACATAAATGCATTTACTATAAATTTACCATTAGACCAAATCTAAAGCCACAAGGTCTCTGAAACATTGTCTAAAACTAAAAATTGAAAAGCATAATAAATGTAAAATATAGTAATCGTGAAGCTTGTTTTCATTATTGACTTCATATACTTTATATAACTAAAGGCAGGGATACGACAGTAAAATACATATAACTTCAACCTAACTCAATCTCTAACAATAAATATTAAATCTTGATTAAGCTTCCAACCAAAAGCTTTAGCAATGCTAGCTTTTCTATTCATAACCTGTTTCCTTGAAACAATAGTCATGGACTCAAGGAAATAGAAGCATTTAGCTGCAATAAGGGAAGCATATATATACTGCAACCACGTTTAAAACTTCACAGGCAGTGAAGATTGTAGCAATTTACCTGAATCAGTATAACTAATAATTAGATCATCAAGCATGGAGACATCAAGCTTTGTAAGAGATTGACTGCTACAATTGCATACTCCATAGAGTATGTGCATTGCCTCCTGCATACTGGGCCTTAGATTTGGTTCTCTTTGTACACATAAGAGCGCCACAATGATAAAGCTTTGCACAACATCTACGGAATAATCAGTCAAGGCTGGATCAATAAACTCCCTGACTCTGTCATTTCTCATTAATAATGAAACTAAAGCAATAATACTAAGGGTTCTTCTGTTTTTATATGCATCCTCATGAAGAAGACCAAATGCATGTCTCCCGCTAATCAATTGAAGCATAAGAACTCCAAAAGAAAAGACATCTGTCTTTCTTGAATACTCGCCTTTTATACACTCTGGCGCTATATATCCATAAGTCCCTGCTATAGTATCTGTTTCATGAGTCGATTCCGATTCCGGTTCGTAGGTTTCACAAAAGACTCTGGCAAGATCAAAATCAGTGATTTTAGGGGTGAAGTTGCTGTCGATAAGGATGTTTGCAGGCTTAATATCACGATGAATGGCACAGGGATTGGCATCATAGTGAAGGTAAGAGATGCCGCGAGCAATGCTCATGCAAATGACAGATCTTCTATGCCAGCTTCTGAACTCTCTACTCACTGAATTTTTTATAAGGTCGTCCAAGCTTCCAAACTCGGCAAATTCAGTAACAAGTAACAGACAATAATCCTCCATACAATACCCTAATAATTTCCCAATATTTCGGTGCCGGATACGTGACATCAACTTCAGGGAACGCGAAAAATCTTCCAATCCTCGTTTAGATAGTGCATTTCTGTAGTTCTTGACTGCAATTAGGGTTCCATCGGCCAGAAGTCCCTTGAAGACTCTTGCAGAACCACCCTGACCGACAAGTCTATTCTTGGAGAAGTTGTCAGTCGCGATCCGCAGAGATGAGTAGGAGAACTTTTCTATGTTCCCCAAATTGGAGAAATCATCAGCTCGGGGGCGACGGAACCAACGACGACCGATATCCTACTAGATCGAGTTCAACTCATTACAGCTTCCAACAATCAAACAAAATAATCAAAGAATAGCAGTAGAGCACTTACCAAATTGGGCACACAAGAGCTTGGAGGAGGAAGGAAACTTAGGAAAGTATTTCATTTTGTTCACCCTCGAGTAAACTTGGAGCATCCCAAACAGGTTCCTAAACTCTTCTTTAAAATGGAGGAAAATTAAAAGTAAAAATTTATCCTTTATATTTTTATCAAATCTAACAGATTTTCTATCTTGAAGAATTCTCCATTTATTTAAAGAATGTCTTTCAAATTTAGGGAAAACTCCCCACTCTTTCCCATTATTCTCCATTTTGAAGAATGAAATGGAGAATTTGTTGGACTACAAAATCGTTAAAATTCTCCAAATACACTAAAATGGAGAAGCTATTGGGGATGCTCTAGAGCACCCACATCAATGAATGTGTAAGATTAATCTTACCTAATTTTTCTTTATTTTTTACTCTTGTTTTTATGCCACATCACTTTAAGAATATACTAACTTTTTTACCCACATTAATAGAACACATACCTTGTTCTTAGTATATATCTTATTATATGTATTACTTATTTTTCTATATTTGTTTTATTAATAAAAACAAAGAAGAATAATTCTAAAATTAAATTAAATTAAAAATTATACTTTATAAATGAAATAATATTAAAAATATTACACAAAGTTATAAAATATGTACTATATACATGAGTTTACAATGTACATTACTTTAAAAAAATTTCAAAGGATATAAATATGTATACAAAATGGATATTTATAGATAGATAAAATTATTTTATAAGTTATAATACATTTTATTTTTTAATTTATATTATAAATATCATGTTAAGCATGTTTAAAACTTTTGTATACATGATAGAAAGTAAAAACAAGAGTAAAATAAGAAGGGTTCCACCTTAGATTACCTTAGAATATCATCTTGCAGTAGATGAAAATACTCTCGGGTCTATCAAAAAAAATTTATCTCTCCTATGTGGCAGTGGAGATTAGTGCCAAGAACTACTGATGTGTGTGCTCTTAGGGCCTGTTTGCTATCAGTTTCTTGGAGATTCATTTAGATTCTTTTTCAAGGGGATTCTTCAATATTGTAAAATTAGTACTGTTTGGTATGAGTTACAGCTTTTGTATTGTATTCTTTTATCAGATTTTTTTGTCAAAAAAATCCCGTAAAAAGAAGCTTGTACATTCAAGCTTCTGGGGGATTCATTAGGTTAGATTGTTTATTCTTCCAGTCATGCCCTTTTCATTCTATCGATCGTTATTCTCCTCGGATACTCAAAAACCGACTCTAGTGAAGCAGGCTCTTCTCTCGTTCTCTCCTCTCTCACGTACTCCCTTCTCCTTCGCTCGTTCTCTCCTCAATCGCCCAGCGAAACTGGTTTCTCTAAATCCCATAACAACGAAATTTATGAGCTTTCAAAGGAAATCTAGGGAGGTAATAGCTTTGCACTTGAAGCTCACAGCCAAAGGTTCGTGCTACTGTTTTGGGATTTTGAACAGAGCTTTGAACTTGAACTTGAAGCTCACAGTCAAAGCTCACAAAGGTCCAGATTTGGAATTTTGCCCAGATTTGGAATTTTGTCCTTTCATTCTATTGACGTTGGTTGCTACTGTTTTGGAATTTTGCAATTTGTTTTCTTGACTTTGAGTTTTAGACTGTGTATACCATAGGGAACTCTCCCGATGGATGAATTGTTGTGGATGGATGCATCAAAGAACAAGTAGCAAATTCAGTTGACGTGTTGTATTGATGGATGAATTCTATGAATGAAAGCCTTAAGGACAATATTGTAATTTGTTATTAAATAATCTATCTCAATAATCTTATATCAAACACCCAAAATTATAAAATTTAGCAATCCTCAACAATCTCCATCTCCAATAATCTCAACAATCTCCATCCCCAACAATCTAAAAAAAAATCCCCATACAATACCAAACAGGCCCTTAACCGCGTTCGCCACACAACAAATTGGCATAGGAGACATCCCAGAATCTTCTGATGAAACGATCTACAAAAACTTAGCTACTGCGAAGTTTCTCATGGCAAGTCATTGTGTGCAACAGATGCCACCTATGATGCAAGTACACTTATATAAGGTAGCCAGTCCCGTGTCATGCCGTGTCGGACACAGGCACACAATAGGATGCGGCTCGGACACGGTCAAGACACCTTTCCGAGTTAAGACATGTCTAGGACACGGATTGTATCCGGTTAAGACACGGTCAACGAAAGTTTACCTTGCTATAAAAAACATTTTTTAAAAAAACATAAATAAAAATTGATTTACCATAATATATTTTCTTCTCTCCTATTTTTTTCCGACTAAACCTCGCCCCACATAGCCACGTACGAGATTGTGGTTGCTGAAAGTAGGACACCGATCTTATTCTTCGACTCTAATGTTGAAATGTTGTTCCACCGACCGACTCTTCTCTCCATTTTTCTTATGATTTTATAAATTAAATTTGAATATTTGTTTACTAATTTATTGTGTAATCTTTCTTTGTTGAATATTGAGCGCGTTCTTCTAATTTTTTCACTTTTTATAATTTACAAATATTTATTATTGTTTTCCTTGGTTGATCATGTTGTACGGTTGTTGTTGCTTTGCAAAATAATGGTTCATTCTTTAGTTTTGATACTAAGTATGTTTATTTCAAATAATAAGACTAAATATATTTATTTCTATATTTTCTAAGAGTGTAAATGTTTATTTTTAACATTTTGTTTCAATTATTTTGTTATCATGTTAATATTTTTATTTATTCATATATCAATTTTTTTTCATATATATGTATCTCATTATTATATAAAAATTCTATATTTTAATATCTTTAAAATGATATATTATTTGTTTTACCTGCCGTGTCCCCGTTTCCTATACTTTTAGGATTGTCGCTTCCCCGTTTCTCGCTGTGTCCGTTTCCCGTATCCGTGACCGTGTCCGTGCATTATAGGATACCACTCCTCTAGGTTCGACTTCTAATTTGCTTCATACTCTAGAGTGTAGACATGAGTCAGGTTTCCAAACCAGCATTTTAGATTTGTCGGTTTGGTGAACCGTCGTTTGACGGTTTAGGTTAAGCATGTCCACGGGTCGGACCCGCCGGATCAAGGGTCCGAGAAGGGTGACCCGGATCCGGACCCGTATAAATGGCCGACCCGACGGGTCGGCCACCTCATTTAAAAAAAATAATGAAATAAACTTGAAAAAGAAGAAAATAAAGAGAGGACTTAAACTTAAAAAATTTGGACTTAAACTTAAAAAAAAAAAAAAAGGAAGAATTGGGCTTGAATCGGAATCCCGGTTGCCTATGTATCCTCTCGGGGAGGAGGAATCAAAGCCCACGTAGTTTTCTTACCTTTGTTTATATCCTCGATTGACCCTTACCTTAGTCATCGGACTCTCCCGTAGATACATCCGATGACGTTTGTTATCGCTCGTCGTCATCTTCGTGGCCTTCCTCCGCCGAGAAGTTTTTTTTTGTGTTCGCATTTCCGCTTTCCTCCAATCGGTTAGGAGGACTTGTGCCTCCAACGTCTCGGGCAACATGTTTGATCTCGTCGGATCTAGTACCTTTTCACTCCGGCTAAAGGTTTGCTCAACCGCTACCGTTGAGGCGGGGAACGACGAGAATTTGTGTCGCGATCCTTGAGAGGGTAGGGTATCTCATTCTCTCCGCTCGGCTCAACCATTCTAATATGTTGAAATCCTCTTCTTCTTCATCATTAGCAAACTCAAAAGAAATTGTTAGATATTCGTCGAGTTCCGAATGGGAACTCGACGTGATTTTTGCCCTTTTCGGGCCAAACAAATCTCTAGCAATTGATTTAAATTTAGATGAAGTTGAAGATGAAGGACGAGGAGGGGGTTGAGAAGATTGAACTTGATCAGAAACACGATATTGAACTAATAATTCATCAAATAATTTTCTAACTTTAGCAATTATGGTAGAAACATGACAATCGGGATGTTGTTCTAAACCTAAAAATTCATAATAACTTTCTAAAAATTGTTTTAAACCATCAATTTTACGTCCAGGGTCTAACACAAATGCAACAAGAAAAACATCGGGAATGGTTGTGTAATAATCTAACCATTTACTTCGCATTGAATAAATAGCTTGTGAAATATTATTAATTAAAAGACCTTGTTGAATTGCAAATGCAATATTAATTGCTACATAACAAAATATGTTTGAAGTTTGTGTATAAATATAACTAAAAGTGTTAGTATCATCATAAAAATATTTAAAAACCTACATTACATCTTTTGCTAAAACCCAAGATTCACCGAAAACAAAATTACTGTCAATATGTTGTGCGGCAAAACTACTTAAAAGTTCTCGATATTCATATTATTCGTAAATCATTTTGTAAGTAGAGTTTCATCTTGTACAAACATCTTTTGGAAATTTAGATTCTTTTTTAAGGAGATTTTTCAATATTGTAAAATTAGTACTGTTTGGTATGAGTTACAGCTTTTGTATTGTATTCTTTTATCAGATTTTTTTGCCAAAAAAATCCCGTAAAAAGAAGCTTGTACACCAAGCTTCTGGGGGATTCATTGGGTTAGATTGTTTATTCTTCCAGTCATGCCCTTTTCATTCTATCGATCGTTATTCTCCTCGGATACTCAAAAACCGACTCCAGTGAAGCAAGCTCTTCTCTCGTTCTCTCCTCTCTCACGTACTCCCTTCTCCTTCGCTCGTTCTCTCCTCAATCGCCCAGCGAAACTGGTTTCTCTAAATCCCATAATAACGAAATTTATGAGCTTTCAAAGGAAATCTGGAGAGGTCATAGCTTTGCACTTGAAGCTCACAGCCAAAGGTTCGTGCTACTGTTTTGGAATTTTGCCCAGATTTGAAATTTTGCAATTTGTTTCCTGCTAAGATTTGTGCTACTGTTTGGGATTTTGAACAGAGCTTTGAACTTGAACTTGAAGCTCACAGTCAAAGCTCACAGAGGTCCAGATTTGGAATTTTGCCCAGATTTGGGATTTTGTCCTTTCATTCTATTGACGTTGGCTGCTACTGTTTTGGAATTTTGCAATTTGTTTCCTTGACTTTGAGTTTTAGACTGTGTATACCATAGGGAACTCTCCCGATGGATGAATTGTTGTGGATGGATGCATCAGAGAACAAGTAGCAAATTCAGTTGACGTGTTGTATTGATGGATGAATTCTATGAATGAAAGCCTTAAGGACAATATTGTAATTTGTTATTAAATAATCTATCTCAATAATCTTATATCAAACACCCAAAATTATAAAATTTAGCAATCCTCAACAATCTCCATCTCCAATAATCTCAACAATCTCCATCCCCAACAATCTAAAAAAAATCCCCATACAATACCAAACAGGCCCTTAACCACGTTTGCCACACAACAAATTGGCATAGGAGACATCCCAGAATCTTCTGATGAAACGATCTACAAAAACTTAGCTACTGCGAAGTTTCTCATGGCAAGCCATTGTGTGCAACAGCTACCACTCCTCTAGGTTCGACTTCTAATTTGCTTCATACTCTAGAGTGTAGACGTGAGTCAGGTTTCCAAACCAACATTTTAGATTTGTCGGTTTGATGAACTGTCGGTTGACGGTTTAGGTTGTTTGACGTTTTTTAAACCGCATGTATGATCAAACCGACAGTTTAGGTTTGTCGGTTATCTAAACCGCCAATTATTTGCAACGGCTCTTTTGGGTCCGCCAACGGCTATTTTTTAAAAAAAAACGGAAAGCGATTAGGTTGATCTATCTCCTAGAGTTAGTCTACCCTAAAACATCTTTGCGGATGATAACAAGAAGTTCGGGATCGTCAGAAAAATAGATTTTGGGGTTTGATATTTCCAAATGGATCAGTCGGTCAGCAACACAATTAGTTTCTCTGAAAATATGTGTGATTTGGACTTCGTCAAAGAAACGGAGATCAAGCATGGAGTCGGAAATAATCATCTCGACCTCCCACGGGCAACTCCATAATCAATCTTTGGAGTGCCTTGATGACACAAAGATTATCACCCTCGATTTCGATCTTTTTTATCTTTAATCCGATATCCTCTTGAAGACCCGATTTGCACTACAAAAAAAAATTCAATTAGCGACGGCTATTTGCGACGGCAGTAAAGTCATTTGCCGTCGCCAATAATCAACGGCGACGGCAAAAAGGGCGTAGCCAGAACAGGCGACGCAAAAGTTATTTGCGACGGCAAAAGGCCGTCGTAAATATCTAGCGTCGCTTGGTGGCGACAGATAGTAGCCGTCGCAAATTTATCGCGTCGGATAAAGCCGTCGCCGTCTAATGTGTCGCAAATTTGAAATTTGGTGCGAAAATTTAAAATTTTGCGTCGGCAATAGCCGTCGCAAAATTTAGATTTGGTGGGAAATTTTGTGTTTTTGGCAACTGCAAGGTCCGTCGCAAATTGTATATTTGGTAAAAAAATTTGTATTGACGACGGCTAAAAGTGTTTAGAATATTAATTTTTAGCAACGGTAACCCGCCGTGACAAATTGTAAATTTGGTGGGAAAATTCAACCACATCCTGTAAAACTATACCGGAAAATTCAACCACATCCTGTAAAACTATACCACAACCTGTATTATTTGAAAAGATTTAAATGGTTGCATCAAGTTGCAACAACAATTTTCATAAACTAAAAGAGTGTATTTAACATTCAAAACAATCAAAATAGCACGATTCGAAGTGTAAATAAGTTGACAATCTGAAAGTACAAAACCTAGATGTCCTTCATCTTTAACAAAGTGGTAATGAGGTTCAAAATCACACACTTCCACAATTAAACATCTTTTACTTGGACAAATTCATCATCAACTGCATCATTTTCGCTAATTGGTTCCTTTTCTGATGCTACATGATCTCCATCTCCAATAGACTCTTTTCGATGTGCACTAGTTACAACCTATAAAAAGTATGAAATAATAACAATAGTTTAGATGAAGAAAATTTACGGTAACGAAGTCTTATGCACATAGATGAGCATTTATTTATCAAAAGGATAATGGTCCTCAATACATTATTTTCAGTGAGGATGTATCTGGCAAGATATGCTGAAAATGTAAATTGATAACGTCTAAAACAGTAGTTGATAAGGCCTAAGAAGATGACAACGTGCTAATCCAGAAGCCTTAAATGTAAACTGCACGTTTCCAACAAAGTACACCACTACTCCCTTAAAAGGGAAAATCCAGGACCATTTATATCCATTGCAAGAGGCCTATAATAGCATTAATAGGAAACAAGCATAATCACTGTCGTAAAAGTCTTACGAAATAAATTTGTCAACGATTTGCCACTTCACTAGAACAAACATCCTGAAAATCTTACTACTTTACTAGTATACCATAAAACACGAAATAAAACAGTCAAAGACTTACAAATTCACCACAACAAACAACTAGAAATTCTTACTATGTCATGATACACAGAATTCCAAGACCTCCGTTGAACAAGCAATATATAGAAGTCGCATTCATATTCTTATTGACCACCATATTAATATAAAACAATTGATGAAAATAAGATATATTATTGGTATAGTTACTGGCCCCATATTCCGCAATAGTATTTAATATGACCAGTCAAGAAACCCTATATGTTGACATAGAAATAAAAGTTATAAGCTTATCGAGCTATCTTACCTGTTTCAAAGAGATGGGAAATGTTAACTTGGATGAAACCTCCGGAGTTTTAACGATCTCCTTGGTGATCTCTATCCAACTACGACACACCCCAGCACAAGCCACCACATTGCTCCTTTGGGGCCAAGTAACCTCCGAATCCTCAACTCTCATGAGGACATCCCTGAGGGACTACTGAGCTATCTTGCACAACCCGGTGAGACCTCGATCTAAACCCTCTCCTAGATGTACTCCCAATCTCATCCCTCATGTCTTGAAAAATGCTCTTAATCGACATAGTTCTTACTCCAAATCACCTTAATTCCCACACAAAGCAAATATATTAGGAGCACATTTGGTGACCAAATGCTGAGAAATGAACTTAAAACCCCCAATTACAAGCTCTTAGGACCCATAAAATTAGCAATGGACTAAAAAATCAAGTCTCGTTTTCTTCTCTTTGGAATTTCAACATCAAAATACCACAAATTAGCAACAGATTACTGCTGGCATAACCCCCAAATACCATGGGGATAAGATTAAAACAGGCATGCAAACTTTCTTTGGGTTATTTCACATCACATAAATAAGAGGGGGGGGGGGGGGGGAGGGAATCAGAATCAACTTGAGCATTGTGCTTTACAAATGTCATGCTGGCAGTATAACAGATCCATGACTCCAACTTTCTGTATCATAAAAATAGATTTCTTGATGAATCTGAGTGAAAAGACAAAGCATGTACCTCTTAAATAGATAATTCCAACATCCATAACCTCACAGCATGATATCTGCAATCCTTTCAAATTTGAAAGCCCTGAAATGCTAATGAATAAGTATAAGTACTGTATAAACTAAGTGTGCTACATTTAAAAAAATAACAGATAGTACTAAAATTTAAAGCAAATTCTTAATCAAATAGCTACTAGATATACCGCGCTCGTGCTTTGCACGCGCCTAGTTTGATCAGCTAATTTAGGTTCAGAATTTAGAATGACATTTTTGTGTAACAATCAAATATTTTCAGATATTCAATATTATCAAATCTGAACAAAAGGATAAAATTTAATTCGATTAAACTAAATATAATCAATCAAATAGCTACTAGATATACCGCGCTCCTGCTGCTATGCACCGCTATAGTCACTATTCAGAACCCAAATTCAGATTCAGCACCAACAGTATGTACATGTATTTTTCATGGATTATCTACCTAATTAGTAACAGTAAAGCAGTAAAAGAGATGCATCTTTTGAAGAATAACTAAATAAGCAATTACGCGGAAACTAACACTTGTCTACAGCCTGAAGTCATCATATTATAGCAAACCATTATTTTTTAATAATTACAACTTGATTCATCTGACATACGCTAAGCTACCATCAATTAAGTCAGATAATTTCTGTAATTTCTGCTGGTTTCTCACCTATTATACATTCTTTTCCAATGATTTTTTTCTTTAATTCTTTTCGAACCCTAACTTCAGTTTAGAATAATTTCAACCTTTTTATTTCCATAATCTTAAACAAACAAAGATTACTGATGATTGAGAATACTCATTGTGCGGTCACAACTCTCCAAAGCATTGAACTCTAATTAAGAGCTTAATTCCAATTGCTAGCTGTCTTATTATTTTTCAACCTAGTAAGTACTAATTAATGAAGATGAAGAAGAACATAATCTCTTCCATTTAAGTTTAATATATGTAAAAATTGCCTATTCTAAAGGTGCCCGTGGTTATTCAGATGTTGACACAAGCACAACTCTTCCAAATAAATCAATCTAACTGACCTGTAGAAAACAACTCTACCAATCCAACTACCAACTATGCAGCATTCAAAGAAATACAGACGAATATAGGAATAGTTTTACATACTCAGCAAATCAGGAGAAGATGACTCACATAGATACAAAGGAGTAGAGGATACCAGAGACTCTGAGAAAGAGAGGCAGAGAACGTACCTGAGACTAAGAGAGAGACCGGAGACTACTCGGATCACAGGCGTGTCTTGTTGCCAGTCTTCTCAGCTACTCGAGACTGCGAGACTGCCATAGTCGAGCCCTATAATCAAAGAAATACAAATGAATATAAGAATATAGGATGGTATGATACTCGAGACTGCGAGAGAGAGAGTCGTAGGCGTCGTCTTCGTCGGCCGACCGCTAATCGCCGCTAGTTCTCGCCAAACATTATTCGCCGTCTTGCCGAAGTATCATCGTGTTCCCATTTAACAAATTCCAAAACCTAATATGAGAGGGCGAGTGGGCTTTTTTTCAATTATTATTATTATTATTATTATTATTATTATTATTATTATTATTATTATTATTATTATTATTAGTAAATGAGCTTTTGCAAGCCGCTCGTATTCGGCTCGGGCTCGTTACGAGCTCAATACCAGACTCGTATTCAGGTCGTTTTATAATATGAGCGAGCCGAATACGAGCTTTTGGTGAGCCGAGTCCGAGCCGAGAAGAACAAGATGGACAAATATGATGAAAAACAAGTAAGAAAAGGGTCGTTAAATAGAACATCAAATTAAAGGAGATTAAGTCGGAAATCAAACTGGAATTCCCGAGAAGTGATTGTCTGCTTCTTGGTAATGACGACTGAGAATAAAAACAATACGGAGGAGAGTAGAAGATGGTGGCGAGTAGAGGGCGGTGTCAATCGATTCCAACTATAATTTCGTAATCGATACTTTGGGCGAGGGTTTTTGGAGAAGAGTAGAGTACGGTTTCAATTGATTCCAACTATAATTCCGTAATCGATACTTTGGGCGAGGGTTCTTGGAGACAAACAAGGAAGAGAGTTCATCGTCTCTTCGATGAGATGAATTTGGTTTGGGTTTTCTTAAAGTATTTTTAACAATCTGTCATTAATAGGATAAAGTTTTAAATTTTATTGATGGAAGGTTTTTTGAGATAAAATTTTAAATTTTATAGGGATTTTTAACTATTTTGAAAGAAAAAGAAAATTAATTATATTGTGTTTTAATGTTTTTTAACCCAATATTTCATATGGCGCCAAATACTATGGTTGTTGGCGTCGGCAACATAGCCGTCGCCAATGGTACCTTTTATTAGCCACGGTAAGATTAGCCGACGCCAATTACAAGACTATTAGCGACGGTCCTATACCGCCGACGCAAATAATTGGAATTTTGGCCACCCTGATGTTGCCGTCGCCAAATAAAGACCAATGGCGACGGCAGACCCTTGCCGTCGCCAACAAGCGTGGCCAATTGAATTATTTTTTGTAGTGTTGAGAGCATAAGCTTCAGCCCCTTTATTACCGAGTTAAAGTTATTTTTTGACAAGGCTAACAATCTCACCCTTGTGATTCCAAATCACAAAGCCAATGGATGTTACTCCCGAATCGAGTTTAGATCCATCAAAGTTAAGTTTATGAAAACTAGGTTTTGGTTTATCGCACTTACAATCTTTATACAATAAGAGTGTGCCCAATCGCGACATTTCAGGTTCCTTCCTGATTCTGGTGGAATTTCATTCAAAGTTAGACATCCCCTCTCGAACCCGTCGCGTCAAAAACTATCCGGGACAGGATATGAACCTTAATTTCTCATCTTGCTAGGTTCATCCTAGGGGTGTAAATGGAGTGGAGATTACCCGAAATTTGCGGGTATTACCCGTCATGGGGACGGGGATGGGGATGGAGAAAACTTCGATTCCCCGCTTGGGTATGGGGACGGGGATGAAGATAGTGGTATCCGCCCCGCTCCCCGATTCGAACCCGAACCCGTTGGGGATCTCCGATGGGTAACCCAATGGGGATCCCCAACGGGTAATCCGATGGAATCCCCGACGGAAAATATGTCGGTGATACGTATATTAAAAAAATTGTATTTATATTACAATTTCTTTGTAATTTCATATTTAATTCAAAAATTATCGATGATTACTATAATTTTAAGTTATATAAATTTTTGTACTTTAAGATTACTCGTTCCTACCAACACAATATGTATTTTAACGTTAAATATTTATTTAATAATTAGATGTGTAAATTATACTAATGCTAACCTATATTAATTTGGTTTTTGATCATATGAGGATAACACCTCCTAAAATTTTTGAATACGCCGTGAACGTCAAATCATGATGATCAAATGCACATCCCACTACATGTTATGTTTTTTTATGTGTCTTACTCTTTTATATACGTGTTTTGATGTGCAATCTAAATCCCAAACTGTTAATATAACACTTTATCTTAAGATCGGAATCTAAATGTTAGTAAGATATAATTAATTTACTTATACAAGTTTGTACTACGGGTCTCGATCCTACTTGAATGAACGAAACCTAATATATAGACGGCATAACTTTACTTTGCCAATTTTTTTTTTTAAAATGAAATTTTCTTGCTTCTTATTTTTACTCGTGTTTTTTTTGTTATTTATATAGTTAAACAAAGTAAGTTTTGTATTTTATGGTCTAATTTCATATTTATTATCCGAGTCAATGTTTTTTTGTCAAACTCCTAAAAGTTAAACGGGAATGGGGATTTTTACGGGGAAAACCCATAAAGTTTTAAAATGGAGAAATTAAATGGGATGGAGATTTCCCGATGGGGACGAATATCCGACGGAGGGTACTCCCCGACCCATTAACATCCCTAGTCCATCCAGTCCCATATTAAATAAAAATTTTAATTTAAAATAATAATATAAATAAAAACGGATGAGTTGGCTAAGTAGACACTGTTTGTCTATTGTAGTATAAAGTAGGCCCTTTTTGTATCTTGTAGACTAAATAGGCCCTTCTTATTTATTAATAAAATACAAATGTTGTAGCTAGTGAGTATCTTGTAGACTAAATAGAACCAATCTAAAATATAAATGTTGTAGCTAGTGAGTATAGAACTTTGGACGATAGCCCCTCCCTCCCGTACCAGATGGGCTAATTGAACTTGTGTATTGTCTAGTCGTGATATAGTATTAATACACAATTTTCAGTTACATAATTTTAATACACAAGTCCGTCATTTACCCAAGTCCGTCTTTTACACAAGCCTGTCTTTTACACAAGCCCGTCATTTACACAAGCTCAATGACACAAGCCCGTCATTTACACAAGCCCAATCGATTTACACAAGCCCGTATGTATAAGTCGGGTGAACTTCTATAATTAACCAAATTGGAGAATTTGTGAATTTTCAAAACTCTGGGCCTTTTCTGCAATTATAAAACTTGGGTCAAAATCTGTAATTAAATTTGTAAGAAAATATTTGTAGATTTACCAAAATTATGGTCATAACGCAATTATGACTGTAAGATATGTAGTCAATATCCAGTGGCTGAATTATCATTTAGGGCCTCTTATACTATAGAGTTGAAATTTAGGGTCCTACCAATTACAAATTGAGAAATAAGACTCCTACTTTACTAGACTAATTCATAAATATGACAAAAAGTTGACAAAAGTGATGACTAATGAGTGATGGCGGATGTGAGTGTTGATTGTGACACTTTTGATTGACATTTGGAGAGAATTTTGGGCCAAAAAAACGCAACCCTCTGCCTAGAAAAAATCCGCTTACCCAAAAATTCGTTACCCAAATAATGTCACAGTCATACCAAAAATAAATTTATCAAAGTACATAAACATACTCGGAAATAACATACCCAATAAATCAAATATCAAAATAAAACAATATCCATAAATTGGACAATATTTTATATTTATACACAATTTAAACATCACTTAATAAAAAAACCATACCCAATTTAAATTTGTCATACCTAAAATTTTTAAAACTCGATATTGTACACAAACATCAATATCAAATGACATTTGATCATTACCCAAAAATTTGCTTGACATTTGATCATTATAACACATTTTGTGTAACTATAAAACATACTCACGATATCACTTTAAATATACTTAATAATAAGAAATATACTACAAAGTCAATACACGTATAAAAGCATACCCAATTTGAATTTGTCATAACTAAAATTTACACAAATCGATATTGTACCCAAACATCAATACCAAATGACATTTGGTCCTTGTAATACAGTTTGGATAACCATAAAACATACCCAAAAATATCACTTTAAGCATACTCAACAATAAGAAACATATCACAAAAACAATAAATATATACCCAATAATGAGAAAAATACTACAATTCATATTTGGATAACGAAAACAATGTCACCCAAAAAAATTAAGCATTCATGGACTTGAAAATTTCATCAAACTAGCTACATTAACAAAATATAAAAGGTAAACATGTAAAAAAAATATTTAAACCAAAAGTAAACATCTAATCACCATCATTTCAATTAAAGAAATTATTGCTCCTATTTTCTAGTTTTCATACCTACTTTTTTTTTTCTTTTATATATAGGTCTAGTTTACAAAAGATAATATTAAGGGCTCATATTTCCCTAATTAATTCATATCCAGTTTACACAAGCCCCTCGTTTACACAAGGGTTACAAAGTTTCATCTAGTTACACATGTCCAATTATAAATGTAAAATATGTATTCAATATCCAATATTTATTAATTGAGACAATTGGTGTACTTTCAAAACTCATGACTATTTCTTTAAAAAAATAAACTTTAGTTTTTTTAATTATCCTGTTTGGGGCAATTTTATAAATTCTAAAAATGTGGGTCATAAATGTAATTAAAAACAGGGGAGCTTTTTTGTAAATATGCCAACATTTCAAAAATGCGTTAGGGCTTCCTGGGAATGCTGCATTGTGGCGTATCTGGGATTGCGATATGGCGGATATGGGACTGCACAACGACGGATATGGACTGCACAACTTCGGCTCCAGGACTGCACAGCTTCAGCTCCCGGACTGCACAACGTCGGCTCCAAGACTGCACAACGTCGGCTCCGGGACTGCACAGCGGCGGCTACTCCTCGTTCCAGTCCAACGGTGGCTCATAGCGGTGTTTCAGTGCAGACTCAACCTAATCTTGGTTCCCGACAATCGATTTCTTCGATTCTTCAGTCCAGCGGCGACACTGGAAACCTGCAAAATGCTCCATGAAACGTGCAAGATCCCTATTCTCTGTGTGTTGATGGAGATTAAAAAGATGACCAATATGAGAAGAAAAGAATGTTAACCTGCTACTCCTTCTTGACTAATATGAGAAGAAGAAGGCGGATGTCTTCTCTGAACAACTACGAGAAACCTAATGAGATAATTGAGGGATTGGGGTGATTTTATATGCCTTTTATTTTTAAGTTTCCCTTATGCCCCTCTAATTATTTAATTTTGGATTTAAAATTTTAGGCCAAAAATAGAGGACCTACTTAATCTACATTAAACAAAAAGGGTCCTATTTAATCAATTATCTCAATAAAAACCCTAATCATTACTGATATACTTATTTAGTTATCATATAGTTATGCTTATATACTTTAAAAAAATAAACCTTGTTGGTTAAACCGTTAAAATTGACAAATTACCCAAATTCATTTAGACGTGCTTTATTATCGATATTCGAAAAACTTTAATTTAATTGTTATATGTTATTATGGATATTTGAAAACTTCAATGTTTTTGCATTTTAAGTATGATGGATATTTTGTGGATAAATTAAAGCATAATAGTAAAACACATTAAATAAATAAATGGGCAATCGGGATTGGGCCCATCACGTCTCGATCCCATCCGGGATAGGACCCGTCGAAATTCAATCTAATATACTCAAGGCCCGTCCCGATCCCGTCCCATTTAGAATAACCGGGACGGACTGGGAAGACCTCAATCTCGTCTCATCTCGCCTCTACTATACAATATAGGGGAGTCGTTACTTCATCGTTCCTTTGACTTCTTCACAATCGAGTCGATCAACTGCAAGTCCACTGATTTTTCTCTCAATGTTGCTCTTACCGGGACAACTCTTCCTCGTTCTTTAACAAATTTACATTTTCCGCCCTTCTGATTTTTCGTGTATAAATTGTATAGCCTAAACCCTAAATATATTAGGGACTACACATGATTGGTGTTATCCTGATCCCAATCGCAATAGGATTGGAATGATTTCAATGTAAACACTTTAAGGCCCGTCCATGACCTGCCCTAATGTGGTAGTACCTAGCTTGCTTGTAACTTAATTATACTCCTCTTTTACTTTGCTTTCATAATGAAATACAAAAGTAGTGTTTTTTACTGAAAAATAAAGTGCACTAATATTCTTTGAACATATGCCCAAGCTAAACATCAAGTAAGTACTCGATCTATGATACATTGCCCACAAAGAACAAACACAACCCAAGTTTGATACAAAATTGATCTCTAGCTAGCCAAATCTATGAATCCCATTAAAGATAATCATGATCCTGTGAGAGATATAGAGCAAAATGTTTCCCATGATCCTAATCCTACCAACACAACCGATAACAAGTGTTCTTCGATCATTTATTCTTCTATAAAGCTTTGCATTACAAAGATCTACTCCATTTTGAGTTTCGTTATAATGTATCCTATTTTTCTGATCTACTTTCTGGGCACTCTTCTAATGAGCGGTGAAGCTGGAAAACGTCCCAACTGGTGCTTCAAATCCAAAGACGATCGATCCTATACAATCAAACCAAAGCATTTACCGCAAAATGGAGGATTTTCGGGAGACCAAGTACAAAATCTTAGAGTTACTTGATATGGTGACCGGCTGGCTAGGGCTTTTGGGTTTGCTATGGTTAGGGTTCACCTTGTGGGTTCCTAGCTTGACAAAGGTTGACACTCTTCGGTTCGGGTATTTGGAAGTGGTCGTTGCTTCTCGTCGTGCTTTCATTAGGGTATCCTTGCACCACGCTGACGGTTCTCTACGTCGGTAGCCAATTCTTCACGAGGCAATACTTCTTGTCAGATTTCGTGAATAGTCATAGGGTCGGTAAACTTTACTTTCGTTCTTCTTGTGTGGGTGTTTTATTTCAACACTGACTAAGGTGTGGTCAGTGTTGTAAAGACAAAATCCGGAGGATCAGGTGCCGATGACTACATCACGTGGACTTTGGTGTCGTTGCTAGTAGGGGGCTATTCTATGGGTTTTCAAAGCCATGGTTTTGTCTCTATGGAAGGCTAGGGCGATCTACAAAAGATTCAAGAACCGGATTTTGATGGCCGGCTTCCAACTCTTCTTTCTCTCCATCATCTTCGAGGGATTGTGGAATGGTGACCTTTTGCCATGGTGGTATGTGAAAGATACCAGAGAAATTATTGTCGGCGACGGGGATCAAAGCAACGAGGAGACGTTGATCTCGAAAAGAAGTAGCATCATGTTGTCTAGATATGTGTCCATAGATCAGATAGAAGATGTTGTTAGAACGATCACAAGTCTTGCTCGAGTCACAGTTAGGGAACACGATGGTATTTCGGAAACCATTAAAAGATGTGAAGAACAGATTCGATGCGACAATGAGTAAGCAATTTTTTTGATATTGTACTATCTACCGTCGTAATTGGGGTTCGTTACTATTTGTGTTATGGTTATAGGAGCGTCGAATATGTGACGGAGGAAGTACTACAACGATGGCTGAATCGTAATGACGCAAAGCTGTTGCTTGAAGAGCTGGAAGTGGAGCATTCAAGTGACAAAACGATTTTCAGTTTGATACCCTTGAGTTTTTGGCTTTTTCGGATGGTGTTCAAAGTTTTGCACGTTTTCGCTTGGTACCCAGGTTTCGATTTTTTCTTTTGGTACCCTTATTTCTTATTTCTTTGTCTAAAATAATATTTTTTTATATTAAAAATATTTTTAAAAACAGAAAAATATATATAATTAAATTATTATATTATAAATTTCGAATATGAATATATTTTAATTAAACAACTCTAATCAACTATTATAAAATTATCATATTTCTTAAATTATATAATACTTTTACCTATTATTTTATAATTTTTAATATATTTATTACTATTTGATACTTTATCATATTTTGCATCAAAATATGATAAATTTATTATGTTTTATATAAAATATAAGAAATTTAATTTATATTAATAAAATATTTTAATCAAAAATTTTAAAATTAAACATAATTTATAACTATATTATATTTCGTTGTTGCTATAATCCGTGGATTTATTTCATATAATTGATAAATATATAACGTAGAATATTCAAAACGGACATTTGATTTTCAAATAAAAAATGAATATCCTATGCTTTTAAAAGATTTCCCCTCAAAATATAAGCATTCTCACATAGAATCAAAATTTTATTTTATATAATAGGGATATGAACCATCCAATATTATAAAATAAACCAATAAATAAATCTATGGAGTATACCAAAAACAAAATATCATATATATATATATATATATATATATATATATATATATATATATTGTGTTTAATTTTAAAATTTTGATAAAAATATCATATAAATATAAATTAAATTTATTATATTTTATATAAAATATAATAAATTTCTCATATTTTGATGCAAAATATGATAAAGTATCAAAATAAATATATTAAAAATCATAAAATAATAGTTAAAAGTATTATATAATTTAAGAAATATCATAATTTTTTAATAGTCGATTAGATTTGTTTAAATTAAATATACTCATCTTCGAAATTTATAATATAATATTTTAATTATATATTTTTTCTGTTTTTTTAAAATATTTTTAATATAAAAAAACATTATTTTAGACAAAAAATAAGAAATAAGGGTACCAAACGGAAAACCGAAACTTCAGGGGTTTCAAGCGGAAACGTGAATAACTTTGGGCACCATCCGAAAAAGCCAAAAACTCAAGGGTATCAAACGGAAAAATCCATAAATAAATCTTATGTTTAATTTTAAAATTGGAAAAATAACCCAAAATAATATCAACTATCAACATTGAACCGAAAATAATACGAACTTTGAAAATTACTGGGAGCGATACAAACTATCGATGTATTTACCAAAAATAATACGTCATATATTTTCCGGCAAAAACCCTACCTCCGGTGATGACGTGACAACCGGAATGTTACATGTCATCATATAAAAATGTTGAATGTATGATGTGGATTTAATTTTTAAAAAATAATAATTTAATAATATTTAAAATATTAAAAATAAAAATTATTATTTTTAAAATTTTAAATAATAATTTTTTTTAAAAATTGTAAAAATATTTATTTTTAAAAAATAAAGTTTGAAATTTTTTTTAAATAGATTTGTAAAAAAAATGTAATAATTTTTATTTTTTAAAAAAATAAAAAAATATTTTATTTTAGAATTTTTTTCAATTAAATTTATTTTCGGGATTTTTGTATAAAATAAAAATTTTAGGAAAAAAAAAGATCAAACTTTATTTAAATTTTCGAATATTTTTTACAATTTAAATAAAAAATATTTTTTTTTAGGAAAAAAAATCGAATAAAAAAAGATAAAACTTTATTTTTAAAAAATTCGAATATTTTTGTTACAAATTATTTTCTTGGGGAAAAAAATACAAAAAATTTGAGAAAAAAAAATCTTTAGGGACTATGTTACAATATTTAAAAAAAAAAGAATTAAAAAGAAAAAAGATCAATGAAATAATATATATAAAAGATCAATGATATTTTTTCCTAAAAAAATAATTTGTAAAAAAAATTTCGAATTTTTTTTCGGAAAATTTATAAAAAAAATATTTTAACATTTTTTACAAACTTGTTTAAAAAAAATATTCGAATTTTAAAAAAATATTTTTAAAAAAATATTTTTTTAAAAAATTTGTACAAATATTTTTTTAAAAATTATTATTTAAAATTATTTTATTTTTTTAATATTTTAAATATTATTAAATTGATTTTTTTGAAAAACAAAATCCACATCACACATTTAATGCATTTATTTGATGACATGTAACATTCCGGCTGCTACGTCATCGCCGGAGCTAGAGTTTTTGCCGGAAAAGTATGATGTATTATTATTATTGGTAAATACATTGATAGTTTGTGTCGCTCCTAGTAATTTTCAAAGTTCGTATTATTTTCGGTTCAATGTTGATAGTTGGTATTATTTTGAGTTATTTTTCCTTTAAAATTTGATAAAAACATCATATAAATATAAATTAAATTTATTATATTTTATATAAAACATAATAAATTTCTCATATTTTGATGCAAAATATGATAAAGTATCAAAATAAATATATTAAAAATCATAAAATAATAGTTAAAAGTATTATATAATTTAAGAAATATTATAATTTTTTAATAGTCGATTAGAGTTGTTTAAATTAAATATACTCATCTTCGAAATTTATAATATAATATTTTAATTATATATTTTTCTGTTTTTTTAAAATAATTCTAATATAAAAAACATTATTTTAGACAAAAAAATAAGAAATAAGGGTACCAAACGGGAAAACCGAAACTTCAGGGGTATCAAGCGAAAACGTGAAAAACTTTGGGCACCATCCGAAAAAGCCAAAAACTCAAGGGTACCAAACGGAAAAATCCATAAATAAATCTATGGAGTATACCAAAAACAAAATATCATAGATATATAAATTATGTTTAATTTTAAAAGTTTAATAAAAACATCATATAAATATAAATTAAATTTATTATATTTTATATAAAACATAATAAATTTCTCATATTTTGATGCAAAATATGATAAAGTATCAAAATGAATATATTAAAAATCATAAAATAATAGTTAAAAGTATTATATAATTTAAGAAATATCATAATTTTTTAATAGTTGATTAGAGTTGTTTAAATTAAATATACTCATCTTCGAAATTTATAATATAATATTTTAATTATATATTTTTTCTGTTTTTTTAAAATAATTTTAATGTAAAAAACATTATTTTAGACAAAAAAATAAGAAATAAGGGTACCAAACGGAAAAACCAAAACCTCAGGGGTACCAAGCGGAAACGTGAAAAACTTTGGGCACCGTCCGGAAAAGCCAAAAACTCAAGGGTACCAAACGAAAAAAACCAAAAAGTTACCTATGAAGCTTTAAGGAAATGGATGGTAAATTTCCTTTATCTAGTTCTTATTTATAGCTTAATATGTTTTTTTTTTAAAACCGAAATGATAAAAATCGATTTAGCTCAAAATGTAAAAAAAAAAACTCTGAACTTACAATGTTCTAAAATAGACTATATTTGAATTGGTTGGACTACAATGATTTAAAACCTTAAGTAAACCGATATGAAATAACCCGAAAACTCACTCAGATCCAAAGAACCCGACATGAATAAGTTGTTCTGTTTGTCAACTTTTGGGACATACTATTTAACATATATATTTTACTGGAAATATATATATATATAAACTGCATATTGAAGAACGAAAAACCTCGTTGCCACCAAAAAATGAAGGAAAGAAATTTGACGAACAAATTAAACGAAACCAGTATAACCCAAGACGTGATTATACCCGATAAATATGATCAATATTAATCCGAATTAAAATTACCTTAAATAATCTAATGCTCCGAATTTCAAATAAAACAACAAACTTTCCAGCCCTACTAAGCCTGTTAGTCATTAGGTCGACTTCACCCGACCTGAAACGAGCCAACATAATTCGACCCAAGGCCGTCCTAACCACCCATTTGACACCCCCTAAGCGGGTTAATTTACTTTTGTAGGTTGATGCACACAAAAATTGCTTGTCATTGGGATACACACTAGTTGATGCCTTTGCGGTGGTGAGTGTTCTAAATACTGTCCTTACTTGTTGCTTAATTCTTGTGGTGATATTATTATGTCTTCTTATCACCGAACTAGCAACAACAAAAGTGTTAGTTGTGATTGCATCGCCAATTCTTGCATTCACTTTTGTATTCGGAGATACTTGCAAAGCTTTCTTCCAAGGCGTCATCTTTTTCGTTCGTCACACATCCTTTTGACATCGGTGATCGTTGTATCATCGATGGAGTTGAGGTGATTAACTATCTTGCTTATCAATCTCCTACATAATTCAATTCTCTCATTGGTCATACCTCTATATTTTTATTTGTAGGTCGAGATGAAGCGAATCAATATATTGACAACAACATGTTTAAAAATCGGAACGAAAGAAAAAATGTTATTTCCAAACTCAAATCTAACAACTAGCATCGTTACCAATCTTGAAGTTGAACTTGATCCGGCGGACGTCATAGATGTTGTTCTTGATTCATCTACTACAATATCCCAATTATTAGATTTGGGAAAGCAAATAGAAAGGTAAGTTTTAGATCAACAAATTTAGTACATAATATTTGTAGACTTCATGTGTTTAATAGTAGATGCGTAGTTGTGGGTGTGGTATGGTTGCAGTTTTGAATGAGATGAGATTATAAAATAAACTCCTTTTTTTGTGATAGGAGATTCTCCAAAATAACACATCTCTCTTCATGTCAGTTGATTCTAGCATGTATGAATGTATGTATGTGTGTGTATGTATGTATGCATGCATGTATGTATATATGTATGTATGTATGGTTATTGGATCAATTCAAATATATTGATTATTCATCTATATATAAAATTGTTTAACCATATAACTAATTGTTCATATGTTAATTTATATGTTCATTTGTTCATCTAAATTTTTGTTCAAGTATATGATAAATGTTAATTAATTTGGACAAATAATAATGTGAATCATTTTCACTTTTGACCTAAAAATCCCTTTTTATATGGTTCAAATCCTATATTTATATAAACCATTATGACGCTATAAGTGATATGTTTATATGAAATTTTGTTTTGTAGTTTCTTTTATAACAACAAATGTAATTTGCACGAGAAGTCATGCGAAGTGATTGTAAATGTGAGCGGGAGTAACATGAAGATAAGTATTCATTTCAAGCACAAGATGGATATTCAAGATGTGAGTCATGTGAAGTTCCTTCAAAAGAAGAAGAGATAACGATCTCTACTTATACTCGAGATCAAACAATTTCTTGAAGATCTTAATGTCAAAATTGCAAACTCGTAGAGATGTACATTTAGATTTCTCTAAATTAAAAAGCCATTGAACCGAGTGAAGATATTTTGAACTTATTCTATAGAAACTTGTGGCTTTTGTAATTGTATGTTAATCTTTTGATATAGGCAAATGGTTTAGGGCTTGGAGTGTTAGGCGGAATTTATGCACACCGATGGGGGAGAGGGTTTGTTGGATCGGTGGGGTTGACGATCAACGATCTCATGCAAGGAAATGTGATACCTATCATAAAATATTGATCAACATTAGTCTTCCCTTAGACGATGGATCTTCGAGTACATTGAACTAACTATGAATAATGATCGCAAATTCATGCAAAACAATTGTTAAGCCCATGCTAGTTGGATCAGAGGGGTCGACGATCATTGATCTCATACAAGGGAATGTAATACTTCTCGAAAAAAATATTGATCAACGATGAGGGAACACTGAGTACATTGAATTAACTATGGTTAATAAGAGGTACATGATTGCTACTTCATGGTTTGAAAAAAAATATTTTTTAAAATGAAAATTATTAATTTCAAAGCTTTTTTTACCAAATTTTATTGTTTTTTTTTTCTATGGATTGTTCCTCTTTTTACAATAAGTTTATTAATATTATCATGTGACAAAACTCAACTTCGATAAAATGCTGCAAATCAATTCTCCTTTGGATTTATCATCAGAGATCATTGTGCGGTTCCTATTGCTATAGAAAACGGTACGAGTTATGCCGAATCTGTTGAAGCAGAGGCTATAGCGTTACGGATGGGCCTTAAAAGGCAAAAGAGAGTGGTTTTCCATCTATCGAGATTGAAGGAGATAATCTGGTTCTAATCAACTCGATTAATCATATTTGAAAACCTCCATGGGAACTGGATATGCTGATTAACGATATTTCAAACACTATCTCAGGCTTCCCATACTCCAGCGTTCAACATATTTACAGGGAAATCAATTTAGTGGCGGACAAGATTGCAAAGCGCGAACACTTGGCAAAGATGGACGTAAAGGCGATTTCCAAAGAAGTTCAAGACCTCATCCGTAATGATGTTTTATACCGATTGGTTTCTGGAAACTAATATGTCTAATCGCTTACCTATGTATCAAAAGAAATAAAAAAAAATATGTGAAAAAAAGTTAATTAAAAGAACATCCATCAAAGGAGAATAATTCAAGCAATCTAACAAATAGAGATGACAATGGATCAAGTGATGGGTGGGCGAAGCGCTTTTATTATCCACAGTTAACCTTATCGGTTATGTCAACCCATCAAACTTTGGGTGACCGGTTGGATATTGTGAGATGATGAATTCAAAGCTTGATTTCAATCTCTAAGTGACGTTATGTTATATTGTACAAACTAAAGTAGTGGAAGTAGCGGAAGAGTGGTTAGAGGAGGGAATCTCTTCAACTAGATAACTGATATGACCTAGTCTATCTAATTAAGATAAAAGAAAATATTAATTAAAAGCAAAAGATAACATAATATAACCTATGCAAATGCAAAGTATACAATTATATTAACAGATATAACCGATAAGATTAACGGTGAAATATTGCTCTCATAGAATTTGCCATCTAAAGCTACAAAGAACATATGCTTGTTTCCCGTTATAAAAATATTTAAAAACAATTTGAGGGTTATATACCAAAAGTCATTGTCAATCTTTCCACTCAAGCTATTCTGTAATTCTTATTATAATGGAAATATAATTTTGATACCACAAATGTTTTAGTAATTAAAGCCTTCTTTGCAATATTCTAAAGAGTACTTTTCTCTTGTTCAAAGTCTTACTCTTTTACTTGTCAAGGTTTATGAGATTTGTATTGTTGTTGTCAAAGTTTGATACGTTTTTTGGTGGTATTTCGACTTATTTGTCTAAAAGGGACCGTAAATTTGTGATTAAATTTCTCTATTTTGAGTTCAAATTATGTGTCCATACTTTTTCAATCTTTCTCGCTTAATTAAACTATGTATCGTCCAATAATTTCAACCGCTTTCCATTATAAAAAAATGCAATAAAAAACCTATGTTACAAGAGAAAAAAGTACATTTATATTTTGTAATTTGAATGGATACAAAAAGTTCAATTCAAAATATACGGGAAACAAAGTGTACGTTGTAATCGAACCAACCAAGAAAAAAGTATTACCTTGAAGAGTTTGAAGATAAGGATGAATTGCGTAATGAACAATATTATTCTTGACTTATATTTGGAATAATTTCGATGTAAAGTATAAATACTTAACGTTATAAGTTTTTATTGATTTTATATATATATATATATATATATATATATATATATATATATCAGTAGGAGATTGATCTGACTTTATTATATTCGGTTATCATTACGTATTTATATTATTATATTTCTATCTTGTTGAAATATTATCGTATATCCGGTCAAATTATTGTCGAACTAAAGTCGACAACTTATTATTCTACCCATAAAATTTCAGGTTTATAAATTCGGTTAACTTATAGGCTTCTCTAACTTATATCCAGAAGAATTTGGAATTAAAAGTACTTAATCACTTAACTTTTTAAGTTTTATAAAATTTATTCACATATTATATTAGTAGGAGATTAATCTAGACTTTTTATTCTATATTCTAAAATTAAAAAAATGGTAATTAGAGACTTAAAAATTAAATATACTTTTTATAAATAAAATGGTAAACAAAATGGGTAAGTAAGAATAGTACACTAAATTTGTTTATATTCTTCCAAAATGTGGAAAAAAAACAAGTATGATAAAGACAAAGCACCCAACACTTAAAATAACCATTTTTTACTCAAAGTAACACTAACTAACACTATTATTTGATTTTCAAATATATGTGCCTACCAAATCTTAAATCCCTAGTTTTATTACATATATTAACCTAAAAACAATTTTCATTTTTGTACTAATGAAGGCCAAATGGGTTGGATTGGGTCTTTGTTTTGCCCATTGAAGAAGCTATGGAACAATTGCAAACGCCCATTCATGAGGAAGAGTAAGTAATTAGGGTTTCAAAGAATTGTTTAGATTTGGGTTTCAATTTTTTTTCTTCTAATTGTTGTTTAATTAGCAGGAAAGGGGATTTATATGTTGTATGAAGATGTGAAGTCTTGTGAATGTGAAGATGTACAAGCTCTTTGGTCTATGGTGGTTGTGTCATATTCGCAACCGCCGAGGAAGTACCGGTTCCTTCGCCGTCACCGCCGCTAGAGGTGTTGTACTGCCGGCCGACGGAACTCATTGTACATGAAAGTCATTTGCTTGTGTACTTCTTTCTACTTCCTTTTCAATTGAATATTACATTCACAAAACTCAAATTTAGGTTTTTTGGGTCAAAATTTTGGACCTACTTGGACCGCTCAACTCGGCCTTATACCGATCCTAGTGTATTATAACCAGTCTCCGACAAGGCTCACGGATCTATAGCACGTACGGACCTTTTCAGACAATGGATCATAAATAAACTTGTTCATATTAGGGTTGGGTTTGGGCCGAGCCTTCTTCCGGGCCTCAAATGGCGGTCGTGCCTGGCCGGCCGGGCAAATACCCGTTTTTCATTAAAAAAATTTTTTGAATGTTTTAAATATGATTTTTTAGTAAAAAATTAAATTATAATTAAGCTATTTTAACACCCGTTTTTCATTTAATTTTTTTAAAATGTTTTTAATATGATTTTTTAGTAAAAATAAATTATAATTAAGATATTTTATGTAAAATATATAAAATTTATTATAATTATACTAAATATTTTATTTTTATAATTAATAATATTAATATTGGATATATATATTTACCCGGGCCGACGGGCCGGGCTTTTCGACCTAGTCATACATCTTCCGTTGTTCGTACGTACCCACCCGTTTTTTTCGCTCAGGCTGCCCGATAATAATACTAAATATTTTGTATTTATACTTAATATTTTATAAAAATAATATTTTTGACCCGGTCAGACCCGTTATTTTTCTCTGTTCATACCTGCCCGTTATTTTTCGGGTGGGCTGCCCGGATCTGTCAGGCGAAACACATTCACTTTGCAAAATTTAACTTCTTACAGCAGAAAAATCACCAACAGAAACATCAGCAAACTCTCTTATTTATAGTCTATTACAGCAGTTAAGCTTCCAGCTGAAAGGCATATTGTCAGGCGAAACGGCAAACCTTTACTGTGTAAACAATCTCAATGACATGCAAAGTCAACCAAAACTTAAGAAGCTAATTAAATGGAACACCTGATCCAAGAGGAAATACATACTGGTAATAAAAAATAATAATAAAAAAAAAAAGAGGTTCCCTTGAGAGATTTCACTTCAGTAAGCAAATACAAAGTGCTAAAAACCGGAAGCATGAAGGTTTCTTGATCCGAATCGTTTGAACCTCCTTGTATGAAAAGGAGGGTAGACAGCTTCCGGACAAACATTTTTCTTAAACTCCATTGTGAAAGACTGTCTTTGGACATGATTTCTTGACCCTGGTCGTCGAACCACACTTGTGAGTAAAGGTGGGTAGACAGCTTCCGGAAAAACATTTTCAGGACGTCTCTTAAACACCGTAGTTTGAGAGAGTCTTTCCACAAGGTCACCCGATCCAGATAGTATAATTCCCGGTTTCATCATTTTCTTTTTAGTCTGTTGTTGCTGTCTATGTTCGTCATCTGTACTAGTTTCAACCACTTCACCCTACAGGATGCATTAAATGGATTCATGTTATTTTCCACCTGACATCTTCACACTGCAACATTCTCAACACTTTTATGAGCAAGTATATGAGTTAGTAAATACCTCTCCTTGAGTATTCATGCCTGTATTGGAATCAACACGAGCGTCAGCTGAATCATTTTCCGTCACAGTGTCGTCATCCAGCAGTGTCAAACTTTCATTTTCATCTTCATCTTCAATGTCTCCTGAAGTACCTGAGTTTCCCCATCAAGGTAAATGCGCAACAGGAATCAATTGAATTTAGAAGATTACTCTACTGTAATTGCTCACTCAGTTTCTCAATACAACTCAAGTGTAAAACAATGTAAATGCATTTACCATTAGACCAAATCCAAAGCCACAAGGCCACTGAATCACTCTGTTGAACTAAAAACTGAGAAGCATAATTTGTTTTCTTTATTGACTTCATATACTTTATATAACATAACAAGTAGGGATAAGACAGTAAAATACATATAGCTTTAACCTAACTCAATCTCTAACAATAAATTCCAAATCTTGATTAAGCTTCCAACCAAAAGCTTTAGCAATGCTAGCTTTTCTATTCGTAACCTGTTTTCTTGAACAATAGTCATGGACTCAAGGAAATAGAATCATTTAGCTGCAATAAGGGAAGCATATATATATAATGCAAACACGTTTTAAACTTCACAGGCGGTGAAGTTTGTAGCAATTTACCTGAATAAGAATCACCAATAATTAGATCATCAAGCATGGAGACATCAAGCCTTGTAAGAGATTGACTGTTAGAATTGAATACTCCATAGAGCATGTGCATTGCCTCCTGCATACTGGGCCTTAGATCTGGCTCTCTTTGTACACATAAGAGTGCCACAACAATAAAGCTTTGCACAACATCTACGGAATAATCAGTCAAGACTGGATCAATAATCTCGATAAGTCTGTCATTTCTCATTAGTAATGAAACCCAAGTAATAATACCGCCGGCTCTGCTGTTTTCATATGCATCCCCATGAAAGAGACCATATGCATTTCTCCCGCTAATCAATTGAAGCATAAGAACTCCAAAAGAAAAGACATCTGTCTTTCTTGAATACTCGCCTTCTATCGTATACTCTGGCGCCATATATCCATAAGTCCCAGCTATAGTATCTGTTTTATGAGTCGATTCCAATACCGATTCGTAGGGTTCACAAAAGACTTTGGCAAGATCAAAATCAGTGATTTTAGGGGTGAAGTTGCTGTCGATAAGGATGTTTGAAGGCTTAATGTCACGATGAATGGCACAGGGATTGGCATCATAGTGAAGGTAAGAGATGCCGCGAGCAATGCCCATACAAATGGCAGATCTCCTATGCCAGCTTCTGAAATCTCTACTCACTGAATTTTTAATAAGGTCGTCCAAGCTTCCAAACTCGGCAAATTCAGTAACAAGTAAGAAACAATCATCCTCCATACAATACCCTATTAATTTCACAATATTTCGGTGCCGGATACGTGACATCAACTTCAGGGAACCCGAAAAATCTTCCAATCCTTGTTTAGATAGTGCATATCTGTAGTTTTTTACTGCAATTAGGGTTCCATCGGCCAGAAGTCCCTTGAAGACTCTTGCAGAACCACCCTGACCGATAAGTCTATTCTTGGAGAAGTTGTCAGTCGCGATCCGCAGCGATGAGTAGGAGAACTTTTTTATGTTCTCCAAATTGGAGAAATCATCAGCTCGGGGGCGACGGAACCAACGACGACCCATATCCTACAAGATCGAGTTCAACTCATTACAGCTTTCAACAATCAAAAAAATAATCAAAGAATAGCAGTACAGCACTTACCAAATCGGGCAGACAAGAGCTTGGAGGAGGAAGGAAAGTATTTCATTTTCTTCACCATAATTTCCAACAAATTGACATAGTTGAGTTCCCAGAATCTTCTGATGAAACGACCTACAAAAACCTAGCTAGTGCGAAGCTTCTCATGGCAAGCCATTGTGTGCCCCACCCACGCGTTATCAATTAGGGCAACAGCTAGATCAGAATTCCAGTCCTCTAGGCTCGACTTCTAATTTGCTTGAAACTGCCGTCAGTTGTCTTTGTTGACTACAGGTAAGTACAATGTGGGAACCCTTCTCGTCTTTTCAATTTCTGTGCTGTTGATAGAGGAAACCCCTCTTCTTCTAAATCATATGAAGATGAATCCACATGTCCTCTTCTTCTAAATCATATCAAGATGAATCCACATGTCTACAATGTAAGCAACTATGACTGAAATGTAGACCTACAAACAATACCACCTTAATCAACAAACTATTGTAAACCTAGATGGATCCATCTCCATCTCAACTCTAAATCAGGCTGAGAAGAAATATGAGAATCCTTTTCGGGGCTTGTTCCTTTCCATATCGGTATTGATATCTACGGGTATGAGATTGAAATCTGATATCATATACTCAATTACGAAAAATGGATATCGATATATATCATACCCATGTCCCATATCAAGATATGGGAAATGAACATGTCTCAAGGTTATAGATCAATTGGAACCAAAAAAGTGAGAATTGAAATGTTACTTTCCGGAATTTTTGTGATTTCGCTCCATACTGACCTTTTCTTCCATTGCTTCATCCTCCGTGACTTCCTTCTCCGTATCCTCGACCTAACAACAACAGATGGCAGAATGCCATTGATCGATGAACACAAACTCTAAACCTAAATATTGATGTTGATCGATGATTCTCTTTATCCTTGGATGTATATAATCATTGGCGGCCAAAGGATTTCGGGGAGGGGGGCGAAATTTTATTTTCGATAAAAATATCTATGAAAATAAAATAGCGATAAAAATAAAGTTAATATGTAATCTACTTACAATAAATAAAAATACAAAAAAATTTTTAAAAAAACATTTCACTTAAAAGGCGCGGTCCACTATATATTTAAAAAAAAAGCTGTCCTATGGAACGCGCCTCTTTAGTTTTTTTTTCTTCCAAAAACGTTACACTATAGCCGCGGTCTAGGACCGTGGCTATAATTTCATAAACGAGAGAAGCCACAACCCTTTTTTTTTGGGGGGGGGGGGGGCAGAGGGCCGCCCCTGTATATAATAAGATACACAACCTGTTAAACACAAACTTCAAATTGAGGCTATGCTGATCAGATATGGACTCTATATGTTCATTGATGGCAGTCACACAATTCCTGAAACAACTATTACCACAACCGCGGGACTCCTCCGGTCTCTACAACCACTGTCAACCCCAAGTATGAAACCTGCGGAAGGCAATATAAGTTGTTGTTTGGTGGCCCCGTGTCCACTATTCATCAAAATATCCATCATGTTCTTGCCGGGACCGAGTATTCCATATACAAGCATGGGACCTTTTGGCTAAAACATATTACAATCCATCTCGTGGACATGTGCTTTATATTAAAGATCAACTGAAATATTTTACCAAGGGACCGAACTCTATTACGGAGTAAATGAACCGAATTGGATGTGTTGTAAACGCCCTCACAGCTCTAGGCAAGCCGGTAGACCAAGAAGACTTAGTCGACATAATTTTGGATGGCTTGGTTACGGAGTACCAACCAGTCATCAATGGTGTTAAACAACATACGATGATAACTACCTCGGAGTTGCATGAAAAGCTCATTAACCCCGTACCACTGCTACCAGTAGCCCTGTTCACATCCACAAAGCTAGAACAAGCCTCCAAGTTCGAATAAGGGACAACAACAACATGACACTCAACGTCCCCATCTCTCTTGAAGGGTTTTTGTCAATGGTGCCATACTAAGGGGCATTCCTTCTCTTTTTGTCCGTCCTTTCAGCAGAAAGACCCATCTGTCTATGTTCCCCCACGTCCTCCTCGATCAAACACATCTTCTAGCTCTAACCCGCAAGTTAACGTGGCTACACTACTACCTCGTATATACCATGGCTATTGGATTTAGCCGCAACCCACCATGTCACCTACTATATCTCCAACCTCTCTTCCCAGAACCCATACGATGGTTCTAAGGAGATCGTGATTGAGGATGGTAAAGGTTAAATATTGCAAATAACGGTTCAATTCATGAGTTATCCCTAAACCAAATATTACATGTGTCGTTTAAGGCTTGTACATCATGTAACTTAAATAAGATTCATAAACTCTCATTTAAGGCTTCTTCGTTAGTCACCAAATCACCTTTAAAGGTAGTCTTTTCAGATGTATGGACCTTTTCTATAACATCATATAACAATCTCAAGTATTATGTTATTTTTGTGGATCATTATACAAAATATACATGGCTTTACCCACTCCAAAGGAAATCGGATACATATCCAACTTTTGTTCGGTTTGATGCCCTCGTTGAAAAGAGATTCTCAAAAACAATAGCCATGTTATACTCCGATAATGGAGGTGAATACGTGGCAATGAAAGCCTACATTGCGACTAATGGCATGATTGGCATCTCGCATCAAACCTCACCACCTCATACACCAAAACATAACGGGTTTGCGGAAAGACATCATCGGCACATTGTTGAAAATGTCGTCACCCTTCTTTCTCACGCCAACATACCCACCGCCTTTTGGCCTCACTCCATGGAAATGTCATGTTACTTGATTAATCGCCTCCTTACACCCACTCACAACTTCACACCCTACGAAAAACTTTTTGGTCTACAACCAAACTATAAGTTTCTTTGTAATTTGGGTGTTTGTGTTATCCATGGCTCAAACCGTACAATACACACTAGCTAGAACTCAAATACAAATGTGTATCTTTTTCGGGTATTCACCTACACAATATGCCTATTATTGCCTTGAGCCAAAACTCAACAAAAATTTGTGTCACGACATGCTAAATTTATAGAACATCAATTTCCTATCGCAATATTTTTGCTTCTAACATTTTGCAAGAAATGAGATTATCAGATCAATGGCTGTCCCACAAACAACCCAAACAACCAACACTCCACCTACGCCATCTACATCACCTCATCCATAAATAACTCTTACAACCCACCAAAGGCCTAACAAACTCCAAATTTAACACTCCATGGGCCCACTACCTCAAATCCCTCCCAAAGTCATGCCTCATTACTACATAGCTGTCTGATACCTCTTTTGTAACAACGCTCATGTAACACCCCAAATCCACAGGACTCGGAGTGCTACTGGGTTAGGGCCTCGCAGCGGGTCTTGACTCTAGCCCAACAACAAGTTCACTGGATCTTACAACAAGGAACAAATAAATTAAAAACATCCTTTATAAAAAAGAAACATCAAGTATCGTAATACATACAAAACCCCACAACCGAGTACAAAATAACATCAACATATATACAACACAACCCAAAAGCCCATAACGTTCTAGATGTATGGAAGTCTTCGGCTGATCATTCCTCCAGATCACCCTACAGTCTTCGTATCTTACAAAGGATATATGATAACATGAATTATAGTCTATACTTTGGGACTTGTTTAGACGTTTTATCTTCAATAATCTACATGTTTGGATGTATATTATGTGATTATATTGTCGTTTCATCTACCTTTGCGGGAATCGAGGTCTACACCAAGTTTCGTTGTAATCGTAGGTAAAATGGCACGTTTTGTATCAAAATGGAGCTAAAGGAGCGAATGAGTCATTGGAGCTACATTCAGGAGCTTAAGGAAGAATCCAGGAAGCATGGAAATGGATTAAAGATTCACTTTGGACCAGATTTAAGAGATTTCACATTCAGTTTAGAGTCACCTCGGTCAGCTACAGAACCATCTCGACCGAGGTGATCCAGAGGAGCGTCCCGACCGAGGCGAACACCTTGGACGCGGCGAGATATATTTTATTCTTGGCTGAGATCTTTTATTTTTGGAAAGAGGATCTTATATTTTTAGGCTGGATTTCTGGAAGGAAGAAGATAATTCAGCTGATATATTTTACCTATTTTATGGGAAAATATCTTTTTAAGATCTTTTATCTTTGGAAGATAATTCTCCTATATAAAGGGTTGGATTTTCTATAATTCAACGATTTTCGGATCGTAGGGTGCTTACGGCTGGAAAACATCCGCCACAGCTGGGAGATTTGAAGAACTTTTTGAAGGTTGAAGGAAGATTGAAGGAAGGAAGTTGATAGCTTTTATAGCTTTTGTGAAGGGTTTTGTAAGACTCTCTTAGATTCCCTTCTTGTTGATTGTCTTGTTGGATTTTGATCCAAGGAATGCTTGTTTGTTTGATAATTGATTCAGTTATTGAAGCCTTGTTCTTAAGGTTTTTGTGTTCAATAATTCACTTTCTTCCCTTATATTTGATTATTGCATCCATGTTGATGATTGGATAATTTCTTTGTGTGATTCTAGGGTGATTGACTGAAGGTTATGGGAAAAACAATGATAGAATAATCTTAAATTCTAGTAGGACCCTGAAAGCTCGAGTCTTTATCCTTAACTCTAAAACATCTCGTTCAGTCGATGAACATCTCGGCCGGGGTGGAATTCGTTTGACCGAGGTGACCTTTCTGATCCGAAACTGAGAGTTAGGTGTTAGAGTTTGCCAAATCCTATTCTTGTTACACCTTTCCTGGTTCAATGCAAGCTTAGGATGAGACTTACCCGGTAATTCCTTTGTTTGTTTACCAAAGATCATAAGTATAGGTAGTAAAGGTTTAACCTTTATTGGGGTTTGAGTGTGCTTTCATTCCATCTTTGTGAGTTAGCCTGAGACTTACCCAATAAAGGTTGATTCTATTCCCTTAGTTGGAGTGTTAGTTTGAGACTATAGTTCTTTTCCTTAATTCCTTGAGACTTACCCGGTAATAGGAGTTACGGTTTGGGATTAGTGAGTAGTGAGACTTACCCGGTGATCTATTCCACTTTAGTAACACCTTCCCTTTGCAAAATCTCAGCTTTGTCCGCTTATCTTTAGATCTTGAGTTGGAACCACAACTAGATACTTTAATCCCTATAATCGCATATTTCCTTAATTGACTTTTTTTATCATCTTTGATTGTTTTAATCGCCTTTGTGGTTAGTAATTACATTGACAACCTACACTTGCTTTGTTTCACTAAGTCCTTGAGATCGACACCCTGGAATTTCTTGCTTTTTACTACGATTGACCCGTACACTGCGGGTTCACATCCTTGTTTTAAGCTTACGTCTTGAGTTATAAATTTAAAGCTTGCACACACCGTTTGGAGCGAACAAGTTTTTGGCGCCGTTGCCGGGGACTTGGTCTAGACCGAGCCGGTGGCAGTTGTCTTTCAGGGCTATTGCCCTTGTTGCTATTAACCATTTTTCCTATGAGTTTTGTAGTTTTCAGGATATTCGATGACTACACTTGATCCGGCCTGGATAGCAAGACAAAGTGCTAGGGTGGACCATTATGAATACTTGGAAGAAAAATACTCCTTTATTGGTTTAACAATGAAAAGGAAAGAGAAAAGGCCATTGAGAAGGAGCTTGCGATATGGGATGTGATGAATGTCTCTAGAAAGATTTATGAGCAACCTCTTGAAGATTCTCTTGAATCAAGATGGGAGAAGTTGATGAAGAAGGTGGAGGAGCTCAAGGAAAGCACCATATCCTATGCTAAGCCGGAAGAGGAGCATAAGGAAGTGCTGCAAAGTATTCCTCCAATCGAACCAGAAGTTTCTCCTGAAGATTTTGAGGAAGCGGAAGATGCGGAAGATCTCGATCCAACTGTTGAGACTTCGGCCGAGGTGAAAGAGAGATCGGCCGAGGTGGAAGAGAGATCGGCCGAGATGGAAGAAGAATTTGTAGAATTGGAAATGGAAGATTCAGAGAACCTTGGCCAAATTACTGAGACTGTGACCAAGGTGGAAGAAAGAGCAGCTGAGTTAGGAAAGATTTCATGTGTGGATTATCAACCTAACATGAAACTTGTCCCAAGATTTGGAGAACTTTATAAGGTGCCTTCTCTTACTCCCTTTGAAATTCATACTAAAGTTCTAGATTTTTTCTGGGATGCACCGAAGAGTTGGAGGTCTCTTCCGAAAGAACCTCATAAGATCAAGATAAAACCTCCCTTGAAATTGTTGGAAGAAGATGCTCCTTGGATTATAAGGAGTGAAGTTAACAAGCGCTTCAACGCTAAGGCAACGAAGTGTTATTTGTTCAAGTATGGGGTCACTCACGTGACAAAAACCTTGTACTATCCCCAAGCTGAAGATGGGGAAGCTACTAGAATCCTCGAGAAGCTGTTTTCTCGATCAAGGAAAGGATGGGACGAAGGACTGAGTTATGTCCCATGGAAGCATAGGAAGACCGGTAGGATTCCGGTAAGAACCAAACCGTACAAGCTTGTACGTAGGAGATCCTACCATTTGCCGGTGAAATTAGGAACCGGAACCTTTTTGGAAGAGTTTTATGATGGATGTGATGAGCACTCCAAGGTGTTCGAGGTACATTGAGTAAATCCATGAGGAAAGGTCCAGCTAGCGACCTTAAATCAAGCGCTTCTTGGGAGACAACCCAAGGTATTGCTTTCTTTTCCCTTTTCTAGCTTAGTTTTAGATAGTTTGCTTTGCTTTGCTTTTGGCGTCCTCTAGACAAGAACCAGGTACTTTCTAAGGAAGGATTAAAACTCAAGAGCTACACTGGAAGGACATAAGTTCGAGAAATTGAGAGAACGGAGCTTGACTGAGACACATCTCGGGTTCAGTCACAAGACCTCGACCGAGATGTTCTTCGCCAACCGAGACGGTCTTATCTGGGAGCTGTTTCTTATTTCTTTATGCAGTTCAGCTATGTCCGGTGAGTATTCTGTTTTCTTAGACTTATTTGACCCATTGGGACAATGTGTCCCAAGTATGGGGTATTTGGATGTATTTATATGACTTATGTGGATGTATGACTTGACTCTTGATGGATATCTACTGTTTTATTTTACTCTATGTGTTTATCTGAGATTACATGCATGCATACATGTTATTTGATTGAAAAAAATGTCAAAAACTGGTTTGAAATTTTTTTTTTATGACCTCGACCGATATGACTCTGACCAATCGAGGTGCAGTACCTCGGTTGACTTAGATCATCTTGACCGAGGTGGCTTAACTGGAACAGTTTTCGAAACGATTTTTGTGCTTCTTATCTGGATATGACCTCAGTGATGATTTTTGTTTGCTGACTGGTTTTGAAATCTTTATATGTTTGAAAAGTTTTATGATATGTTTAAGTTGCTAAGTGCTTTGTTTGAAATTTTGACATGTTTAATACTTTGTTTTTATAAAAAATATGTTGAATTTGAAAGTTGACACCAAATGATGAGTTCCCTCACTTTCTTCCTGGGAAGACCAAGGCAATTCATTCTCTTCTCTTCTTCTTCTTGATCATGCTTAGCCCCTCATATACATAATTGCCTCCCTTTACCTATCCGGGAATTTGGAAGCAAGCAAAAGTGAAAAGCAAGTGAAAGAAAAGTTGAGATGTGGGCTGAAAGTTAGAAAGAAACAAATAGGCTTGGGGAAGTCAATCATGATGATAAGTAACTCGGCACCATTCACATAGCCGGGTGTTTGTGTCTTGCCAAAGTCGGATTGAGCGATATTCCTAACGGGTCATGGTATGTGCATCAAGGGTTTGAGGCATCTCGAGAAATTGATGATTGCTGATTTCCTAGGCTTCGGTTATTGTGCACCTCTGTCCATGCATCCCAAAAAGTAAAGTAAAAAGTAAATAAGCAAAGCTTATTGGTGGAAGATGTTGAAGTTCAAAGGAAGTGAAGTAAAGATCCTTTTCCCGGATTCTAGCACCACATTCCCTATATACATCCCACCCTCACACGTTTCTTGACCTTCTCTTGAAAAGCCCTTGAGACCTCGAGCTTGTTGATTGACTTAGTGGTTTAAACTGGATTATACATGATTAATTTAGATAATAATGATTTATTATGCATTCTATGATTTTATGCAAAGATGAACAACTTTCTTATATTTATAAAATGTTTTGAGCATATTTTGATTTTAAATTCCATGAAGCATTCTCTTAGAGTGATCTATGATTGTAGCACACCATTAAAATGTTTTGAAAGACTTTTTCATTGATCTTTATGACTTATAATCCATTCTATCTTGTATCTAAGATTTGGAACTTGCTTGGAGACAAGCAAGGGCTAAGTATGGGGTATTTTGATAGCATGAATTATAGTCTATATTTTGGGACTTGTTTAGACGTTTTATCTTCAATAATCTGCATGTTTGGATGTATATTATGTGATTATATTGTCGTTTCATCTACCTTTGCGGGAATCGAGGTCTACACCAAGTTTCGTTGTAATCGTAGGTAAAATGGCACGTTTTGCATCAAAATGGAGCTAAAGGAGCGAAGGAGTCATTAGAGCTACATTCACGAGCTTAAGGAAGAATCCAGGAAGCATGGAAATGGATTAAAGATTCACTTTGAACCAGATTTAAGAGATTTCACATTCAGTTTAGAGTCACCTCGGTCAGATACAGAACCATCTCGACCGAGGTGATCCAGAGGAGCGTCCCGACCGACGCGAACACCTTGGACGCGGCGAGATATATTTTATTCTTGGCTGAGATCTTTTATTTTTGGAAAGAGGATCTTATATTTTTAGGCTGGATTTCTGGAAGGAAGAAGATAATTCAGCTGATATATTTTACCTATTTTATGGGAAAATATCTTTTTAAGATCTTTTATCTTTGGAAGATAATTCTCCTATATAAAGGGTTGGATTTTCTACAATTCAACGATCTTTGGATCGTAGGGTGCTTTCGGCTGGAAAACATCCGCCACAGCTGGGAGATTTGAAGAACCTTTTTGAAGGTTGAAGGAAGATTGAAGGAAGGAAGTTGATAGCTTTTATAGCTTTTGTGAAGGGTTTTGTAAGACTCTCTTAGATTCCCTTCTTGTTGATTGTCTTGTTGGATTTTGATCCAAGGAACGCTTGTTTGTTTGATAATTGATTCAGTTATTGAAGCCTTGTTCTTAAGGTTTTTGTGTTCAATTATTCACTTTCTTCCCTTATATTTGATTATTGCATCCATGATGATGATTGACTAATTTTTTTGTGTGATTCTAGGGTGATTGGCTGAAGGTTGTGGGAAAAACAATGATAGAATAATCTTAAATTCCAGTAGGACCCTGAAAGCTCGAGTCTTTATCCTTAACTCTAGAACATCTCGTTCAGTCGATGAACATCTCGGCCGGGGTGGAATTCGTTTGACCGAGGTGACCTTTCTGATCCGAAACTGAGAGTTAAGTGTTAGAGTTTGCAAAATCCTATTCTTATTACACCTTTCCTGGTTCAATGCAAGCTTAGGATGAGACTTACCCGGTAATTCCTTTGTTTGTTTACCAAAGATCATAAGTATAGGTAGTAAATGTTTATCCTTTATTGGGGTTTGAGTGTGCTTTCATTCCATCTTTGTGAGTTAGCCTGAGACTTACCCGGTAAAGGTTGATTCTATTCCCTTAGTTGGAGTGTTAGTTTGAGGCTATAGTTCTTTTCCTTAATTCCTTGAGACTTACCCAGTAATAGGAGTTACGGTTTGGGATTAGTGAGTAGTGAGACTTACCCGGTGATCTATTCCACTTTAGTAACACCTTCCCTTTGCAAAATCTCAGCTTTGTCCGCTTATCTTTAGATCTTGAGTTGGAACCATAACTAGATGCTTTAATCCCTAGAATCGCATATTTCCTTAATTGACTTTTTATCATCTTTGATTGTTTTAATCGCCTTTGTGGTTAGTAGTTACATTGACAACCTACACTTGCTTTGTTTCACTAAGTCCCTGAGATCGACACCCTGTAATTTCTTGCTTTTACTACGATTGACCCGTACACTGCGGGTTCGCATCCTTATTTTAAGCTTACGTCTTGGGTTATAAATTTAAAGCTTGCACACACCATTTGGAGCAAACAATATACAACACGATATGAAACCATTAGCTAACAATTCATATATAAGATAATGCACAAACACATACACACATCAAAATAATCATAAACACCAAACATGCTATCACACATTTACCCGTTTAATTATCTTTATAACGTTATATAGTCAAAACCATATTTATGGTTGTGACACGAGAAGTATATCATTTTTTCATCTGGGCCCTATAACTATGTGGAGTGGAATCAAACGCATGCCCAATATACCATGTATAGTGGTGACATACCCTGCCCGTATACCAGGTCTAGCTAGCCCTCAGAGAACCTCTCAGACTCCTTCCAGGATGAAAGAGAAAGGTTAACACCGCCCGCTTCAAGGGGGTCAATCATGTCGGTAACAATCAATATTGCATGCTATAAAGCATATAACAATCACCACTCATGCATACATCCAATATTGGAATGCAACTAAGTAAGTCCTACGGACTTACCTGGATCACAATACAATCCTCAACCACGATCAACCTCCAATTCCCGTTGGAATGAGCATTGCCTAATAAAAAGGCATAAACATGTATCAAACCTCCTATCAATAAAAGGGATCACACCTAGAACCAAAGGATTCATATGGATCATAAACATCCTATAAACCTCGAATAACAACTAAACCTCAAAGCCACATCAGGGCATATCTCTATATCATGATATCATCATCATACTTTCATCTACACATCCTAGCATGCTCCTAAACTCAAGCCATAGACAAGGAAAGGAGGAAAACATACCAATACTTGGTATGTTCTGATGGAAGGGCCACCCGCGGGAAGGAACAGGCGCGCAGGGCGATGACAAGCCGCAACAACGGGAAGAAGGCGCCGCAGTGGTGGTTACACGCTCTAGCCACAAGGGCAGCGATGACAAACCGCAGGGGTGGTTTCTTGACAGACGACAACTTCCAAGAGCTGTGCAACCAACTCTCGCTCAATTCCACACCACTCCACCTCAGGGAGTAACCAAGGATGAAGAGCCAACATATACATGCATACATACACATCCAAAATATTCATAACTCGTCACAAGATCAAAATTTGTGGAAATCACAAGGAAAGGAAGAAAGGAAGAAAGAAGGAAGAGCAAGGAGAAGAGAGGGGAAAGCTCAACACTACTTTGCCCCAATCTGAAGAAGAACTCAGACTGCAGGTCTTCAACTACCACAACAACACAACATCAACATCAATCTCTCTTGAAAGCTTGAGGAAGAACCAATATCAAAATAAGAAGAAATCAAAAAAAAAAGAAAGAAGAGGAGAAGAAGAACGTGAAGTAGACGAAGGATAAGACGAGGTTTGGAGAAGCTGAAACCCTCCTCAGAAGAGAGAGATCACTAATAGAGGAAGAAAGCGGAAAGCACGAGTCAAAGAAGTCAAAGAAGGTGGTTGTGACCACCTATGCTGCGATCACGGCCCAACAGCGCCGCGCCTGCGGCAAGGACCGGCGCTGTCGTGGACGTCCTACTACAAGAAGAGGTTATCACATCAAATCCCCCTAAAAACAAGTTTCATCCCGAAACTTGAACAAAACCAAATCCTCTCGAACCCATATGCCGAGGTATAAACACTCACTCTATCGGAGGCATAACATCTCCAAGACCTAACTCATCTCAAGGGCATGGAGTTAGAACATCTCCGGTGATCTAAACCCATCATAAAGGCACAGAGGTAAAACATATCCGGCAAACCATAATCACAACAAATGCATGGAGGAAGAACATCTCCAGCAAATATAACTGATGCATCCTTGGACACGTCAATGAAAGATTTCGGATCTAGATCAAGCTGAAGCTCAACTACTCCTTAGTTGAAGTGCGGATGCGTTTGAAGTTAGGTTGCGGAAGCTTAGAGATGGAGGCGGAAGTTGAATGGTTGAGTCCATCTAGATTGATCGATCAAGCCTTGAAGTGGATCGGTTGAGTTGATTCTTGAAGAATCCTCGAAGATGGATGAGTTTGGATCGAAGATCAAAAGAAGAACTTTGAGAGGATGAAAGAGAGATTGATGCTCAAATAAGTAGGAGGAAAATACTTCTCATATACTTAATCAAATTGAACATGCTTTACAAATGAGCCAAGCATCCCCTTATATAGTGGATGAAGGTCATACAAAGGGTCGAAACTTAAATGACGGAAATAAAGTCGGAATTAAAGTTCCGAAAAAATGAAAAGACTAAAAATATGAAAGGTTGAGAATTTAAGTTCGGAATTAAGTTTCCGAATTAAATTCCGAAACCAAAAGTCTAATATTAAATTAGGAAAATTAATACCCGGAAATAAAGTCTCGGAAATTATTATTCCGAAAATAAAAAGACTTATTATTACAAAACGCTAAAATACGGAAAATGTGGAAAATGCGCCGGAACGGTGCCGGCTTGACAAGCTTCATGTCATGGTGGCCTAGAGGCACGGTTTGCAACCAATGGGCCCGTGACAAGCAATGGTGCGGGCAATGATGGAGCCGGTAGCTTGGGCGATTGCCTTAGCACGGGAACGGGTGAGCGGTCCATCGGAGCGAACCCGGAAAGCCTCGTCTTCCTCATCTTGGGACATAGGGGTCAGGGGCGCATCAGTCCCCCCATCTTGGATGTGAAACGTCCACGTTTCACCTTCGTCAAATAGGGGCTCGATGCATGGTGCAAGATCCTTTACATTGAACGTCGGGTGCACGTCATAGTCGTCCGGAAGTTCCAACTTGTAGGTATTCGGGCCATGGCGGGATACGATGCGGAATGGTCCATCACCGCGGTCCGAGAGCTTGCCTTTGTAGCAAGATGGGAAACACTCCTTCCTTAAGTGGAGCCAAACAAGATCACCGGGCTCAAATGAGATTGGACGTCGGCCTTTGTTGCGTTGTGAGGTAAGTTGATCGGCACACCGTTGGAGTTGTGTCTTAGTCCGCTCAAGAAGCTCAATGATGTGAGCGACATGACTTGCTCCGGTGATGTGTTCTCCGTCTTTGAGTGGGCGCGGAGTGAAGTCCATCGGGATGTGTGGATTAAGGCCGTAGACAACTTCAAAAGGTGAAAGTTTTGTTGCCGAGTGTCGAGACCTGTTATAAGAAAACTCCACGATAGAAAGTAAGTCCTCCCATTTGCGTGGGTTGTTCCTAAGGGTCTCTCTAAGTAGAGCGCCGAGAGTCCGACTAGTCACCTCCGTTTGACCATCGGTTTGGGGATGATAGGTACTTGAAAACAACAAGTTGGTTCCAAGTTTTTGATGTAGGACCATCACATGGAAGCTATCAAGGTCCCATTACTAGAGCAAGAGCTAAGGAGATCCAAGAAGTTATGTCAAGGGAAGTGCTATTGCTTGACACAATGCGTGAACCATTTAACTTCCATACATCATGTGTTAATCTTTTGGTGAATGTAGGAGCAAGCGAACCAAGCAAGGAGACCATGCCGACGTGCTCACTTCCCATGCAGCTCGAGGAGACCATGCAGGCTGTTGCTCACGTCCCATGCAGCCCAGGAGAAGAGACTGTTGCTCACGCCAATGCAGCCCAAGAGGAGGCTGTTGCTCACGCCAATGCAGCCCAAGAGGAGGCTGTTGCTCACGCCCAATGCAGCCCAAGAGGAGGCTGTTGCTCACGCCCAATGCAGCCCAAGAGGAGGCTGTTGATCACGTCCAAAGCAGCCCACGAGGTTAGCCTGCTACTCACGTCCAAGGCAGCCCAAGAGCAAAGGGAGGAGACGTCCAAGGCAGCCCAAGAGCAAAGGGAGGAGATGCTCACGTCCAAAACAGCCCAAGAGGGCAGCCAACTGATCAAGTTCAAAGAGGCCCAAGAGAGTAACAATTCAGCTTATTCGGATCATCATTTGGGCTCTTTAAACACATCCAAATCACTCATGGATCTGTTGAACAATGCAGCTCATTCGGATAGCCCATTTGGCTCTTAGAAATCGGCCAGCTTACTCCCAAAGATATGTTTGAATAATTCAGCCTATTTCCATGCTGATTAGTGGTTTGTTAGGTTGTTAGCTACATTAGAGGAAGCTCTCTTATTACCACCTTCCCACTAATGTTTTCAACTTTCTTTTCTTTATTTTTGTCTAGATAAAAGAGTCTATTTATATAGCCTCTTTAGCTGCAGATTAGTTACGTTATTCCCAATTGCTTAGAATTACATTTGTAATCATTTCACAAAATCAATCAAATAACAAGAGAGTTTTTGGTTGGCATTGCTGTTGTTGCTTGGCTGAGCTTGTTTGTGTCAACCGCCTTCGGATTGGTGCTTCGAGCCTTCACGAGTCCCTCTTTGTGCTAGTCCAGCCGGAGCTAGTGTAAAGTTGTATTGGAGATGGGTCTAGAGCATTCACGATTGGGGTTTTGGCTCTTCAACCTTGGTTCCTTCGTTGACTCTCTTTGGTTCTTCTCTCACCCTCCTGCGCCATTCACCATCTTCGTTTCATTCCGCCTTCTGAATTCGTTTCATTCAGCCAGATTCGAGATCATTGTGCCTAGATCGACTCATTCACGGACAATCCCGTATCAGTTGGTATCAGAGCCAGGTTGGTACAATTGATCACTTCTTCTTCTTGTTAACCTTATTGCTTATCCAATTGAGTTCTAACTTGTGCTTGAAGTGTGCCAATTCAAAAAGCCGGACAACCTCTTGAGGAGAGTAAACACAAAACACAACAAAAGCAAAAAGAGCTCGAACGTTGCATACACAATTCGGTAACCTGCTCTCCCACACGTCTCATTGAATCAATTTCGGTTACCTCTCTCCTACAAATCTTTGACAAAGTCTAAGAGATCTTTCAAAAAAAGAAAAAAGAAAAAAGAGACTATACAAAATGGCTGGCCCTTTTTAATTAATCAAGCACAAGCAAACTCTTTCAATCATCTCAAAACGTCATTCTAAACACAATTTACCATACCTACACCAACCCAACAGTCAATACTCCAATTAGGGGTGTCTTGATTCATCTCCGACACTAACATCAGTTTCAGCAGTTCTAGTTCCAAAGGGTTGCTAAGAAGGTTCGGAAATCGCGATCTTAAGGTGTTGGATCCTTACAACTCGAGCCACCAGCTAGGCAATACCAACGAGAGTGTGAGCGATACACAAGTGAGATCTTTGTTTTTCTAACCTAACCAGTTTCTTTGTTTGTTACTTGAGCATGTCCAGGTCCCTAAGTCCCAGCAAGTCGAGTAGCGAGACCGTCACGCCTGAAATGATCAGTCTATTGAAACAATTGTCCGATTCCGTAGCTAAACTATCCAAGCGAGTGGAGACTATGGAAGCACGAACACCACCAGCCGGAACACCACCTTTGAGAACCAACTATGAGTTTGGCGGTCCTTCACGCGTTACTAGAGAGCCGGATCCTCCGGATCAAGGTAATGTACAGTCCAACGTCCTTCCTAATGCTTCTAACATGCCACCATTTGTTGATGACTTTCAGCGATGGAATGAAGCTGAGGACCACACGTGGGAGGGCTACAATCGGCCATTCCAGCAGCCAAGGCAAGGACGAGATAACCTTCGGCCCTATCAAGAGCAAGACGGACTCGGAAAGGTCAAAATCAAAATTCCCGTCTTTGAAGGAAAGTGTGATCCCGACGTCTACACGGAGTGGGAAACTAAAGTTGAGCAGATTTGGTTGTGTCACAACTTCAGCGAGCCTAGGAAGGTTCAACTAGCCGCTCTCGAGTTCCAAGGCTATGCTTTGGTATGGTGGGATCACGTAGTCAAAGAAAGAGTTCGAACCTTGGATCCTCAAATCAACACATGGGAGCATATGAAGGCACTAATGAGGGCTAGGTTCGTTCCACCTCACTATACCCGAGAGCTTCGACAACGGCTGGAAAATTTGAGACAAGGCTCACTTAGAGCTGAGGAAGCCTATACGAATATGCAAGTTGCTATGGTGAAGGCCAACGTTCTAGAGGATGAAGAAAACACTATGGCAAGGTACCTTCGTATTCTGAATTCTAATTTGGCTAATAAGGTTGATATGTATCCATACAGCACCATGGAGCAATTACTACACTTGGCCATCAAGGTGGAAAGGAAGACTAAGGTGCGAAACCGGGAATACAAGCCACCTCCCGGGACGCCCAATGCTTGGAAAGCGCAAAGCAGCCGGCTGCATAGCCACGGCAGGGAGCAAGGCGTCCGGAAGGAGGAGAGGAAATCGGCACCTATAGGCCAAGAAGGGCAAAGAAGGTCTTCTACACCGTCCACTACACCACGATCCTTGAATGAGCCTTCAAGTGATCATCGAGGGAGTACTCCTATCTCTAACTCTAGAACTAGGGACATTGTGTGTTTTAAATGCCAAGGTAGAGGTCACATGAGTAGAGAATGTCCTAATAGACGCACTTTGATCATAAATCATCTAGGAGAATATGAGAGTGAGGATGATGTGGAATTAGATGATGAAAATGCCTTAAATGATGACAATGAACAAAATGAGAATGATGATTGCATTGAGTATGAACAAGGTGAATCTTTGATAGCTAGGAGAACTTTGCATGTCCAACTAGCACCTTGTGAGGATAACCAACGTGAAAATCTATTTCATACTAGGTGTAGCATTAAAGGAAAAGTGTGTAATGTGATAATTGATGGAGGAAGTTGTTGCAACATAGCTAGCACTGAAATGGTAAACAAATTACAACTTCTTACATTTTATCACCCTAGGCCATATAAATTACATTGGATGAATGAGTGTGGAGAACTTAAGGTCAATAAGCAAACTAAGGTCAATATAACATTAGGATCATATGAGGATGTTATTACATGTGATGTTGTGCCTATGAATGCTTGTCACTTGTTGCTTGGTCGTCCATGGCAATATGATAGGAAAGTTGTCCATGATGGGTTTTCTAACAAATATAGTTTTGAGTATAAAGGTAAAACTTTAACACTTAAACCTATGACACCTTTACAAATAGCCGAGTACTATGAGAACAAGAGGGTAGAGCAAGGAACCCCTCCAAAGCCTAAGATCACACGGCCTAAGAGTAAAGAGAACAAAACCCATCAAACATTGTTAGTACAACCAACAAGTAGCTATCTTGAGTCTAGGAATGAATATGTCACTAACTATGCTTCTATTGATGTGCTAATGATGAGTTTGTGTAAATCTCTAGTGAATGTGCCTCATGACTCTACGAACCCACTTCCTAGATCTATTCAGGGGCTGTTAGACGAGTTTAGGGACGTTTTTCCTGAGGAGATTCCAGCCGGCTTGCCGCCCATTAGGGGCATTGAACACCAAATAGATTTAATACCCGGAGCTACTCTTCCCAATAGGCCCGCCTATAGGACGAACCCTACGGAAGCCCAGGAAATTCAGAACCAAGTTCAAGCCTTGCTAGATAAGGGGTATGTTCGGGAAAGCCTTAGTCCTTGTGCCGTTCCCGTTCTGCTAGTACCCAAGAAGGATAATACTTGGAGAATGTGTATTGATTGTAGAGCAATCAATAACATTACTATCAAGTATAGACACCCGATTCCCCGTTTAGATGATATGCTTGATGAGTTACATGGAGCTATAATTTTCACTAAGATTGACCTTAGGAGTGGATACCATCAAATTAGAATGAGGGAAGGGGATGAATGGAAAACAGCTTTTAAAACAAAATTTGGTCTCTATGAGTGGCTAGTAATGCCTTTTGGCTTAACTAACGCTCCTAGTACTTTCATGAGATTAACGAATCATATTTTGAGACCTTATATTGGTTTATTTGTTGTAGTCTATGATGACATTCTTATCTATAGTAAGATTTTAGAGGAGCATGAAAATCATTTGAGAGATGTGCTTGCTACATTGCGTATATAATACTTGTATGCTAATATTCAAAAATGTGATTTCTATACTAACCGAGTGATTTTTCTTGGTTTTGTAGTAAGTGCCAATGGTTTGCAAGTGGATGAGGACAAGGTTAAGGCAATCAATGATTGGCCGATTCCTAGGTCAGTTGGTGACGTGAGGAGCTTCCATGGCTTAGCTACATTCTATAGAAGGTTTGTGAGAGATTTTAGCACCATTGCAGCACCACTCACGGCTTTGACCAAAAAGAAGGTTCCTTTTGAGTGGAATGAACCGCAACAAAGAGCCTTTGAAGAGCTCAAGAGACGCCTCACCCACGCACCACTACTAGCTCTACCGGACTTCACCAAACCCTTTGAGGTTGAATGCGACGCATCCGGCATTGGTATTGGCGGCATCCTTATGCAAGAAGGTAAGCCTCTAACTTTCTTTAGTGAAAAATTGAAAGGTGCATGCTTAAATTATTCCACTTATGACAAAGAATTGTATGCCTTGTTTAGAGTACTCAAAACATGGCAACATTACCTTTGGCCTCAAGAGTTTGTTTTGAAAACCGATCATGATTCACTTAGGCACTTTAGGAGCCAAGATAAGCTAGATAGACGGGATGGTAGGTGGATGGAGTTCATCGAAACCTTTCCTTACATTATCAAGTATAAGAAAGGAAAGGATAATATCGTAGCGGATCCATTGTCTAGGAGATACACCTTACTCACCACTTTGGATTCTAGGATGTTAGGTTTTACTTACATTAAAGAATTATATGTGGATGATGCTGAATTTGGGAAGATATTTCATAGATGCACTACTCAAGGCCCTTATGATAAGTACTTTGTATTTGAAGGTTTCTTGTTTAAAGTGGATAAGATTTGCATACCTAGATGTTCCCTTAGGATCTTATTGGTGGAAGAAGCCTATAAAGGAGGTTTAATGGGGCATTTTGGGAGGGACAAAACTTATCACATGTTGCAAACTCACTTTTATTGGCCTCATATGTTAAGGGATGTAGAACGCATGCTGAAAAGGTGCATTGAATGTCTTAAGGCCAAAGCTAGGGTACAACCCCACGGGCTGTATACACCCTTACCGACGCCTAATGGCCCTTGGGAGGACATAAGTATGGATTTCATTGTTGGACTACCTAGGACTAAGAAAGGAAGAGATTCCATTTTTGTGGTAGTAGATAGATTCTCTAAAATGGCACATTTTATTCCATGTCATAAAACTGAAGATGTATATAATGTTGCTAATCTTTTCTTTAAGAAAATAGTGAGATTGCATGGAATACCTAAAACTATTGTTAGTGATAGGGATGTCAAGTTTTTGAGTTTCTTTTGGAAGACACTTTGGGAAAAAATGGGCACTAGATTACTATTTTCGACCTCTAGTCATCCCCAAACAGATGGGCAAACGGAAGTCATCAATAGGACCCTAACGACCCTCCTTAGAACCATGTTGAAAGATAACTTAAAAGAATGGGAAGACATGTTACCACATATTGAGTTTGCTTATAATCGCACCATGCATTCTTCCACTTCGTTATCACCTTTCAAATGTGTTTATGGATTTAACCCTTAACTCCTTTGGACTTATTACCGATTCCTCGAAAGGATCGAGTAGCTTTTGATGCTTTGGAACAGGTGGACTACATTAAGGAACTTCATGCTAAGACCAAGGCTGCACTTGACAAGAAAGGCGTTGAAACTGCAGCTCGGAATAACAAAGGACGTCGGAAAATGGTTTTCCAACCCGGCGACTTAGTTTGGCTACATCTAAGGAAAGAGCGGTTTCTAACAAAACGCCATTCCAAGCTAGCACCATGATGAGATGGACCATTCAAAGTCTTACACCGGATTAATGACAATGCATATGTGTTGGACTTACCGGAAGAATATGGAGTTAGCACCACTTTTAATGTAGGAGATTTGAGCCCCTATGAAGGAGATTCGGAACAAGATGAAAATTCGGGGTCGAATTCTTTCCAAGAAGGAGTGGATGATGTAGGACCATCACATGGAAGCTATCAAGGTCCCATTACTAGAGCAAGAGCTAAGGAGATCCAAGAAGTTATGTCAAGGGAAGTGCTATTGCTTGACACAATGCGTGAGCCATTTAACTTCCATACATCATGTGTTAATCTTTTGGTGAATGTAGGAGCAAGCGAACCAAGCAAGGAGATCATGCCGACGTGCTCACTTCCCATGCAGCTCGAGGAGACCATGCAGGCTGTTGCTCACGTCCCATGCAGCCCAGGAGAGGAGACTGTTGCTCACGCCAATGCAGCCCAAGAGGAGGTTGTTGCTCACGCCAATGCAGCCCAAGAGGAGGCTGTTTGATGACATGAATTATGTACCATCATATTCATGCATATTGTAGAAGATTGTCTCAGTTTACCTTGCATTTAGAGAGATTTTGTGTGCCTTTTATGTTCTATTCAATCATTTGTCGGAAATAGAGGTCTACACGAGTTTTTGATGAATTATAGGTAAATGGAGTGGAATTGAAAGCAAAAGCGGAGCAAGGAGCATCTAAGGATGTCAAGGAAGCTAAAGGAGTCTTAGAGGGATCACAAAGAGCTAAGGAATTGCAAAGGAGAAGCATAGAAGACGAGCCAAAAGAAGAGCACTTTCTGTTGAAGAAAATCGTGCCAATATGCATATAAATCGGACAATTTTCTTCCCTAGAAATCGAACGGTTTTGTGTATAAATCGACTGGGTCGATTTCCTTTGTTTTTCGGCCAAATGAAAAGACGACACAAAGCCCAATTCTTTTGGGCTAGAGGAGAGTTTTGCCAAACGGCCCATTTGCAAGAAACTATAGGTGAGAACCCTAGGAACGAAAACGAGGAGGCCGCAGCGGGAAATCTTTACACGTTTGAGAGAGATTGGAGATTCTTGGAGAAGGATTGAAGGACTTTTGCCGGGAAGCCAATCTTGATTCTTGTTTGTGAGATTTCTTTATCCATTGAAGCAATTGTGCTTTTTGAACACGTAATTGAGTTATTAAAGAGATACATTGATCGTTTTGACGATTGTTTACAAATTTGAAGGTTATTGAATTTTTATTCAAGATTCGGTTTCTTTGCGATATTTCACTCAATCTTTAATTTGATTCGATTTTGAAAATGGTTGGCTAAAACCCTTGTGATTCTGGGGAGAATAGTTGATGATTAAGGCTTAGATGATGATAGACTGAACTCATTCAAACATTAGGACCCTGAGAGTTTAGATTTTAGTTTTGCGACAACAGGAAAATCGGTGTGTTCTTGGAGTAAATCGGCCGATTTTCTTATGAACAGCCCGATTTATTCTTCTGACGAACTTTAATTGAATCAATCTTTAACCAAAACTAATCCTTGCCTAAATCCCAACATTGATTAATCTTTTTAACCTCTAATTGGATGTATGAAGACACTTCAAACCTGGTTCTACATTTAATAGATTAGGATTATAAGATTTGGGTAATAAAGAGACTCAACATCCTTTATTAAGGTTCTAAATGTGCTTTCTATTCTTACTTTGGAGAGTCATACCCTGGAGTTTTAGATAGTTAGTTTGAACATAATTCTTGTCTTTAGATCTTTCTATATTGCAGCCTCAACAACCCTTATAAAGAGAACCTTTAGATTAGTTATATAGGTTTCGGAACTTCACCGTACGATATCTACCTTTGAACATTTAATCTTGGCAATATAAACTCTGTCCTATATTTATAGAAGTGTCTTGAATCGAAAGTCGAAATCGGATACTTGAATCCTTGAAATCATTTTACCCTTATTTGATCACAAAAGCTTTTGCATTTTCGCTAGATAATTGAAGTTGAATTTATTCTCACCAAATCCCTGAGTTGGACTCTGGAATTCTTACCTTACTACAGCCGATCCGTACACTGCGGGTTCGCTTTGCTTTGAGTTCTAGATACAAATTTAAGACTTTGACGCACACACCTTTTTGGGCGAACAAGTTTTTGGCGCCGTTGCCGGGGATTTGGTCTAGACCAAATTCGGTTTTCGGTTGTCTAGCTTGAGAGCTCTTGCTCTTGTGATTTGATTTGTCTACTTGAGTGATATTTGCAGGTTCTTTAGGTATATGCGAAAGACTCGATCCACTAAAGATCTAGTGCCTTTCGATCCCGAATTGGAGAGAACTTTGAGGAGAAAGTTGAAGGAAAAGAAAATGGCCGAGAACGACGAGAGAAACTACCAGGCTGAACTGAATGAAGCTCAACGCCAACTTCAGTTGAGTGAGAAAGCACGAAAAGATGCTGAAACGAGTCATCAATTTCAGATTGATGAACTAAGAGCTATGATGTTGGACATGAAGTTGGAATTGAACGAATCCAGGAAGAAGAAGAAAGTCAAGACGCCAACTAAATCCATTCGAAATGACTCATCCGATGATGAAGAGATAGATCCGGACATGCCGGAACTTGAGGAGATCGATCCATTACTTCGTCCTATTCGAAACACCCCAAAACCACGGGTTGTTCCTCGCCTCCCAACTAGGGACGTGAGAGTTACTAATGACGGTGATAGACCCCGAACTTTGGGGCAACGGATGGACCCAATTCAGCAACCACGCCGTCTAGGTGTGGATTTCGGAGCTGAAGACATCCAAGAGTTTAGCTTCTCACCACAAGTCATCACCATGGTTTGCCAAAGTCAATATGGCGGAGCAAGTACTGAATCTCCACACCAACACTTGCAGAATTTTGAGATTCTCATGGAGACTATGAAGCCGAAGAAGGCTACTACAAGCAATTACAAGATCAAACCGTTCTTCTTTTCTTTGAAGGACAAGGCTCTAGCTTGGTACCAAACACTTCCAGCTACAAAGCTGGCTACATGGGAGGAATTGTCTTCGGAATTCCTCACCAAATTCTTTCCGCCATCCAAAACAGCGGAATTGAGAGGTAAAATAAATGCTTTTTCTATGAAACCTAATGAAAGCTTGTTTCAATCTTGGGAAATGTTTCAAGATCTCTTGTTGGATTGCCCACACCATGGCATTTCCAAGCTGGAATTATTGGAGATCTACTACAAAGGATTGGATGTGGAAACACAATTCAACCTCCAATCTCTCTCTTGTGGCACATTCATGGACATGAGAGAAGATGATGCTTGGGACTTCATTGAGAAGCAAGCCCAAGTGATTGAGAAGTATTCCCACCGGAAGGTGGACTCAAATAGCCGGAATCAAAGCGATCCGGGAGCCAAGTTGAACCAAGCTGCTCAAACACAAATATTCTCCCTCAATAATGAGATCAAAGAGTTGAAGGAAGTGCTCAAAACGAGTCTTCAAAAGACTAAGGAGCAAGAAGCCAACTACATGGGGAGGGACAACAACCAAAGGAATGATAACCGGAACTCCAATTGGAACAACAACAACAATAACAACCGGAACTCCAATTGGAACAACAACAATAGGAACTCAAATAACAACAATTGGAGGTCAAATCAGCAAAATCCAGGTAATCCTTACTCTCATGCTGAAAAGGCTCTAACACCTCTCCTATATATTGCATGCCTTTCCCTTATCTCCTTATCTCCTTCTTTCCAGCCTCGTGCATTCCTCAAGTTGAACTCCAATTTGCTCCTAAGAATGCCCTTAATCCATGGACATACTTGATCAACTCTTCTTTGCTCGATTTCGTTCGGAAATGACTCTCAATCACCTATAATCAACATAAAGCTAGTGTAGACATCCATATCGACAATATAGGCAAAATAGCTCACAAATGCAGCATTGCTAAATCAAAGACTATCAATATGAATCAAATACACTTAGAAAACGTGCCTAAAATATCACAATATTTCATGCTAACAAGTATACCAGGATATCATCAATGAAGACCACCACAAACTAATCCAAGAAGTCGATGAATATGTCATTCACCAACTCCATAAAGACAGCGGGTGCATTTGTGAGCCTGAATGGAATCACCACAAACTCATAGTGACCATATCGAGTCCGAAATTTCGTCGTAGGTATATCCTGCTCTCTCACCCTCAGCTGGTGATATCTAGAGCGCAAATCAATCATGGAGAACACAGAAGATCCCTGCCGCTGATCCAACAAGGGTAGAGGGTACTTGTTCTTGATGGTAACCTTGTTCAGCTCTTTGTAGTCGATACACAACCTCAACGATCCGTTCTTCTTCCGCACAAAGAGGACAGGTGAACCCCTCGGGGAAATGCTAGGACGTATGAAGCTCTTCTCAGCCAACTCCTCGAGTTGCTTCTTCAGCTCTAACAACTCGATAGGCGACATACGATATGGGGCCTTCGAGATCGATCTCGTCCCAGGCTCTAACTCAATGCCGAAATCACAGTCCTCTATCTCTTCTTAGACCCTCCGGTTTGAGAAGCTCTCATATTCCCAACTCGCTCTCGCTCATAAGCCAAGGCTCTATCCTGATAATCTATCAGGGAATCATAGTGGAAACCCGCCATGTAGGAACGAGTACTCTCCCTCAGTCGGCGTGAAAAAAGATACATGTGTTGATCCTCTGGAGGTGCAGCTGGACCCAACAACGCCAACTTCTCCTGGAATCTCCTGATCGTCTCGGATACAGGAACATCCTCAAATCCCGCCTTAACAAAATCCTGCAGTTTCTCCATTCTTAGTGAGGTAGGGCAAAAATGCTCTCTTATCAAATTCCTCATCTGGTCATAGTTGGTAACTCGACTCCACATAGACCTCCACCAATGTTGGACTAAATCACGGAATAGAGTCAGCACTAACTCTATCCGCCTATCCTTTGGACATTTGATAGACTCAAGAGTTGAGTCTACATGCCCTATCCACAGCTCGACCTCCAAGCCCACCTTTCCAGCGAAAGGGGGTACTCCCAACTGGTGAAAAGCCTTCAACCAGGAATCAGGTTGTGGTCCTCTAGGCTCCTCCTGAGTCCTAGCAACCTCAGCATCTCGTGTCGATATGACTGGCACCTGAGTAGCTCCTTGGGACATCTCAGAAGATCCCACATATGCTGGTAAATTTGGGGCACAACTACCTGCCCTGAAAGCCTCCTCAACTCGATGAATATATGCGTGGAACTCTAGTCCCCTCATCAAGACATGATCTGATTCATCTGACTAGACTAGTTGAGATATTTGTCTCCCTGCCATCCCGTACCCAATCTCAGGAACGACGCTCTTCGCAACCTCCTCGTTTATATCTTCTGATGTCGGCGGATCAACAATGGGTACCTGTCCCTGACCTATCACTACCGGAGGAAGAGGGGGTCTACCTCTACCTCATCCTACTGTAGATGTTGGTCTAGTTTGAGCCATCTACGGTATATACATATCTATCGTATAAGAATACTAATATCATATACACATATCAACTCCACATATATACATAGTCTAGTGTGTGTGTGTGTGTCTGTGTGTGTATATATATATATAATATTGAGATCCATGGAAGAAGTGATGATTTCCCGTACATTCTATCACAAATCGAATGTGAACAAGGTTTGAAACCAAAACGTTTTTTGAAAACTCAGACCCCTTTTGGGCTCTATTTATTTTATCTATTCGGCCTTTCAAGAAGATTGCAAGTGCCATTGTTGTCAACCTAAGGCTCTGATACCAACTTTGTAGTACCCCAAATCCACAAGACTCGGAGTGCTACTGGGTTAGGGTCTCACAATTGGTTCTAACTCTAGCCTGACAACAAGTTCACTGGATCTTACAACAAGACACAAATAAATACAAAACATCCTTTATAAAACAGAAACATCAAGTATGGTAATACATACAAGACCCCAAAATCGAGTATAAAACAACATCAACCTATATACAACACAACCCAAAAGTCCATAACGTCATAGATGTACGGAAGTCCTTGGCAGATCACTCCTCAAGATCACCTTGCAGTCTTCCTATCCTGTAGAGGATCTACAACACGGTATGAAACCGTTGCTAACAATTCATATATAAGATAATGCACAAGCACATACACACATCAGAATAATCATAAACACCAAACATGTTATCACATATATACCCGTTTAATTATCTTTATAACGTTATACACTGAAAACCATAATTATGGTTGTGACACGAGAAGTATATCATTCTCACCTCTGGGTCCTATAATCATCTGGAGTGGAGTCACACGCACGCCCCGTATACCATGTGGAGTGGTAATGTGCCTTGCCCTAGATGTCCTTCCTTATCTCCTTCTTAACCCTAGATGTCCTTCCTTTTTATCTTTCCAGCCTCTCCTATATATTCCCGTCTTTTCTCCTTTTTCCCGTTTCTTGCATTCGTTCTTCAACACTTGAGAGCTGCAGCCTTCTTCCCTTGCTTCCTGTGATCTTGCTGAACGTGTAAGTCTTCTCCTTTGAGTTTATCATCACGTTCATGTATCTATTGCATGCCTTTCCCTTCTATTTCATTTTCTTCTTCGTTCTTCCCTTTTCTTCTTCTCCAATGTGGAACGTTCCGTTGTTGATCATTTGATGTTCACAAGCTCCCTTGGTTGAGTTGTGAAGTGTGAGAGTCATAGCATGTATTATAGTCTATATTTTAGGAATTGTTTAGACGTTTTATCATCAATAATCTGCATATGGATGTTTATTATGTGATTATATTGTCGTTTCATCTACCTTTACGGGAATTGAGGTTTACACCAAGTTTCGTTGTAATTGTAAATAAAATGGCACATTTTGGATCGAAATAGAGCTAAGAAGCAAAGGATTCATAGGAGCTATATTCAGGAGCTTAAAAGAGAACTTAGGAAGCATGGAATTAACAAAGAAGATTTACTTTGGACCAGTTTTAAGAGATTTCACATTCAGCTGAGATTCACCTCGGTCAACTACAGTATCACCTCAACCGAGGTGATCTTGAGGAGCGTCCCGACCGAGGCGAACACCCTGGCACCGGCGAGATATATTTTTTGGTTGAGATCTTTTATTTTTGGAAAGAAGATATCTTATATTTTTGGGCTGGATGTCTGGAAGGAAGATCATATATTTAGGAGATCTATTTTAGAGATATGGATATATTTTTATAGAAAATTATCTTTTTAAAATATTATTATCTTTGGAAGATAATTCTCCTATAACAAAAGGACTGGATTTTCCATAATTTAGCATCACCGTAGGCTGGAAGCCGACAATACACTGTAGTTAGGAAGGATTTTTGGAAGTTTGAAGGAAGGAAGTTCATAGCTTTGTGATAGCTTTAGAGGGGATTTGTAAGATTTTCTTAGATTTCCTTTGGTTTTATTGTCTTGTTGGATTTGTGATCCAAGGAATGCTGACTTGTTTGATATTTGATTCAGCTATTGAAGCCTTGTTCTTAAGGTTTTTGTATTCAAATATTCATTCCCTTCTCATATATTTGATTATTGCTTTCATGATGATGAGTGGCTAATTTCCTTGTGCGATTCTAGGGTGATTGGCTAAAAGTTGTGGGAAAGACGATGATAGAATAATCTTAATCCCAGTAGGACCCTGAAAACTCGAGTCTTTAACCTTAACCCTAGAGCACCTCGTTCAGTCGATGAACATCTCGACCGGGGTGGAACTTGACTGATGATAGCATGTATTATAGTCTATATTTTGGGACTTGTTTAGACGTTTTATCTTCAATAATCTGCATGTTTGAATGTATATTATGTGAGTATATTGTCTATTCATCTACCTTTACGGGAATCGAGGTCTACACCAAGTTTCGTTGTAATCGTGGGTAAAATGGAACATTTTGGATCGAAATGGAGCTAAGGAGCAAGGGAGTCATAGGAGCTACATTCAGGAGCTTAAAAGAGAACTCAGGGAGCAAGGAATTAACAAAGAAGATTTACTTTGGACCAGGTTTTTGTGTTCAAATTAACATTCTCTTCTCATATATTTGATTATTGCTTTCATGATGATGAGTGACTAATTTCCTTGTGCGATTCTAGGGTAATTGGCTGAAAGTTGTGGGAAAAACAATGATAGAATAATCTTAATTCCAGTAGGGCCCTGAAAGCTCGAGTCTTTAACCTTAACCCTAGAACATCTCGTTCAGTCGATGAACATCTCGGCCGGGGTGGAACTTGACTGACCGAGGTGACTTCTCTGATCCGTAACTGAGAGTTAAGTGTTAGAGTTTGCCAAATCCTATTGTTATTACACCTTTCCTGGTTCAATGCAAGCCTAGGATGAGACTTACCCGGTGATTCCTTTGTTTGTTTACCCATGATCATAAGTGTAGGTAATAAAGGTTTATCCTTTATTGGGGTTTGAGTGTGCCTTCATTCCATCTTTGTGAGTTAGCCTGAGACTTACCCGGTAAAGATTGATTCTATTCTCTTAGTTGGTGTGTTGGTTTGAGATTATAATTCCTTTCCTTAGTACCTTGAGACTTACCCGTTGATAGGAGCTTTTGGTTTGGAGTTAGTGAATAGTGAGACTTACCCGGTGATCTATTCCACTTTAGAAACACCTTCCCTTGCAAAATCTCAAATTTGTCCGCTTATCTTGAGATCTTGAGTTGGAACCACAACTAGATGCTTTAATCCCTAGAATTTTCATATTTCCTTTAATTGACCTTATTATCATCTTTTTTATTGCTTTAATCGCTTTTGTGGTTATTAGTTGCATTGACAACCTATACTTGCTTTGTTTCACCTAAGTCCCTGAGATTGACACCCTAGAATTATTGCTTATACTATAATTGATCCGTACACTGCGGTTCGCATCCTTGTTTTAAGCATATTTCTTGGGATATAAATTTAAAGCTTGCACACACCGGATGGAGCGAACAAGTTTTTGGCGCCGTTACCGGGGACTTGGTCTAGACCAAGCCGGTTGCGGTCGTCTTTCGGGGCAATTGCCCCTGTTGCTACTAACCACTCTACTTGAGTGACTTTCACAGGTTCTTTTTCTTACGTTAATGCGAAGAACCCGTGCTGGGAAGGAAATCGTTCCTTACGATCCCGAACCAGAAAAGACATACAAAAGACGCTTGAAAGAAGCGAAAATGGCCAACCAAGACAATCGTGATCTTGAGGCCGAATTGAAGGAGGCGATCGAACAACTGCGCCTCAATAGGGAAGAACCGCAGCGCGAGAGGGAGCAAACTCGCACCAGAGTTGCAGAAATTGAAGCAGATATGGCTGAGCTACAAGCTCAGATTCTGCATCGACCTGACCCTCGACCGAGGTAGGACCCCGCTCCAGTTACCACGGCCGAGATACTTCCACCTCAGATGCCAGTCCGAGATGTACTTTTTGCAGGTATTCCACAGACCGTAGGAAAGAGGATGGACCCAAACCAGCAAGTGAGGCGTCCAGGAGTTAACCTAGGTGATCCAGCGGAGCATGATTATGAACTTCGACCGCAAGTTCTTTCCATAATCCGCCAATGCCAGTTTGGAGGTTTAGAGAGGGAGTCTCTGCATTAACAAATATACAAAACTATGAGATTTTGATGGAGACCTTGAGACCTTCAAGGCTGGAAAATAAAAATTACAAGCTAAGGCCTTTTTACTTTTCTTTGAAGGACAGGGCGCTTACTTGGTATCAGTTTCTTCCTCCCGGAAAGATCAACACTTGGGAGGAGATGACGACGGAGTTCTTAACAAAATTCTTTCCTCCCTCCAAAACCACTGAGATAAGAGGAAAGATCAATGCATTTATCATGAAGGACAAGGAGAGTTTGTCCAAGTCATTGAAGAGATTTAAAGATGTTCTTTTGGATTGCCCATATCATGGGATTCCAAAGACAGAGTTGATGGAGATTTATTTCAAGGGATTGGATGGAGCTACCCAATTCAACCTTCAACTACTATCCGCCGGCACATTCATGGACATGCCGATTGATGAAGCTTGGGAGTTCATTGAGAAACAAGCTTTGCACATGGAGAAATACTCCCACCAAGGAGCTGAAAATGGAGTTAAGAGAGTTAACTTCCAGGCAGCTCCATCAAATGATAATCAACTCATCTCCCTCAAGAATGATGTGAAGCAATTGAAGGACCTTTTGGTTGCTCACACCAAAAAGGAGGAGGGAGGATATCAAGGATCAAGGAACAACAATCACGGTTCCCGGAACAACAACTACAACAACAATAGAGGCTCCAATAGCAACAATTGGAGATCCAACAATCAAAATCCGGGTAACCATTACTCTAATTCCAATTCTAATAATTCTTTTAATCCCTCTTATTCTTCTTCTTCTACTCCATTGAAAAGCCAGGAGCATGGATCAAGTTCGTCCCAGCTAGAGAAGAAAGATGCACTGCTGGAGCCATCTTGATCAAGCTCAACGCTATGGAGACGTCCATGACTTCATTTTCTAAGGCACAAAAGCCTTAGAACAACAATTCTTTAATAAGGCGAATGAAGCGCCAGGAGATCCAGGGAAGCTCCCAACAAGGACAAAGAGCAACCCAAAAGGACAGATCATGGCAATAACGACGAGAAGTGGATTGAAAACTGCAGATCCAGTGCCTTGGTCGATGCTAGTACAGACGAAGAACACCTCGGTCCATATACAGACGAAGAACACCTCGGTCGAGGTACCATCCGAGACAGAGTCTCAGAAAACGACGGACAAAACTGAAGTTTATGTCTCACCTACTGCATATAAACCACCACTTCCATTCCCCCAGTCAAAGGCTAGAGCACATCTAGACAAGCATTTTGGTAAGTTCCTTGACTTGATGAATAAATTACATATTAACATCCCTTTCCTTGATGTTATTCTAGGGATGCCCGCATATGGGAAGTTCTTAAAGGAGATTCTATCAAGGAAGAGGAAACTGGAAGATTTTGGTGAAGTAAGGATGACATCTAAATCCTCGGAGCTCATTCAAATCATGAAGGAGAAGATGCCACCTAAGTTGAGAGATCCCGGCTCATTTTGCATCCCCATTCAAGTTGGGGATGTTACTTGTGAGGCGTTGTGTCATCTAGGAGCCAGCGTGAGCATCATCCCGCTGGATCTATGTGTGAAGATCGGACTTGGAGAGCCCAAGCCGGTGAAGATAAGGCTATACATGGTGGACCGCTCCATTACCCATCCCGTGGGCATTTTGGAAGATGTTTCGGTTAAGTTAGGTAACTTCTATTTACCTATAGACTTTGTTGTACTTGATATTCCCGCAGATTATCCCGTTCCTATCATTCTCGGGAGGCCATTTCTAGCAACTTCGGGTTACAATGTGGATTGTAAGAACGCCAAGTTGAAATTCAACATTGGCAGAGATCAAGTGGAGTTTGCATTGCTTGCTGCAATGAAAGGAGAGCCGCTGGAGGATGACATCTTCAACATCTATGATGAAGAAGAATCAAGAGAATTGGTGAGCTCTATCCTTATTAATGATCCTCTTCAAATAATTATTAGTTTTAGCTTAATGGAGAAAGGTATAGATGCTTCTTGTGATGTAGATATACGGAGCTTAAAGGCACTGGAAGAAGATCCAGGAGCTAAGATTAAGAAGCTAATCCAGGAGAAGAGAATCTCCAGTTTTGTTCCCAGTTGCAGTACCTCGACCGAGGCACTTTCTGGACCAAGCGAGGTGTTCTTAACTGAAGAACATCTCGGCCACCCATTCAGGATCTCGACCGAGGTCTCAAGCGAGATACCGTCAACTGAGAATAACAAACTTTCTACTCCCTTTTCTGAAACTCATTCACAGTCGGTGGAGAACTTTCTCCACCAAGCTTCTGATAATAAAGAACCTTGGTATGCTGACATTGTTAATTATCTTGTTTGCCAGGAAATACCACCCGGATTGACGTACGCTAAAAGGAAAAATTTTTTTAAAGATGTACTCCACTACTATTGGGATGAACCTTTGTTGTTTAAGAGAGGTCCAGACGGGATACTTTGAAGATGCATTCCGGAAGATGAAGCTACTAGTGTCATACGGCATTGCCACTCACTTCCTTGTGGAGGACTTGCTAGCGCTCACAAAACGTGCGCTAAGGTATTACGTTTACGGTTTCTTTTGGCCTACATTATTTAAGGATGTGCAAACGTTTGTTGTTTCTTGTGATGCATGCCAAAGAACAAGGAACTTATCTAGGAGGAACGAGATGCCACTCAACAACATCTAGGAAGTTGAGATTTTTTATGTATGGGGGGTTGATTTCATGGGATCTTTCCCATCATCCGGAGGAATCCTCTACATTCTCCTAGCTGTCGATTACGTCTCTAAATGGGTGGAAGCCATTGCCTCCCCCACTAATGACGCCATGGTGGTTGTGAAGTTCTTCAATCGGACTATCTTTCCACGTTACGGGACTCCACGCATCATTATCAGCAACGGAGGGACACATTTCATCAACAGGAAGTTTAAGGCACTTCTATCGAAATATGGGGTAACCCACAAGGTAGCAACCCCTTATCACCCTCAAACTAGTGGACAGGTCGAGATCTCGAATAGAGAAATCAAAGCAATTTTGGAGAAGACCGTCTCTAGGACGAGGAAGGATTGGTCCATGAAGTTGGTACCACCCCTTATAATTTGGTATATGGGAGGTCTTGCCATTTGCCCGTTGAGCTAGAACACAAGGCGTATTGGGCAATCAAATGGTTGAATTTCGACATCAAGGAAGCCGGTGAGAAGCGGCTATTAGACATCAATGAGCTGGAGGAGCTGCGTTTGAATGCTTATGAGAATGCCAAGATCTACAAGGAAAGGACAAAGAAATGGCATGACAAGCGTATCATTCCTAAGGAGTTCAAAGAAAGAGATTTAGTTCTACTCTTCAACTCCCGTCTTCGCCTCTTTCCAGGTAAGTTGAAATCTAGATGGACAGAACCTTACGTTGTGAAACAAGTTTTCCCTTATGGTGCAATAGAGATCTGGGGAGAAACAAGTGGAAGCTTCAAGGTCAATGGTCATAGACTTAAGAAATACCAACCGGAAGTCCAGGTTGAGGAAATTGCACCGTTATACATTGTTTAGGGATGTTGTACGGTCCAGCTAGCAACCTTAAATTAAGCGCCTCTTGGGAGGCAACCCAAGGTATTGTTTTCTTTTCCCTTTTTTCTAGTCTAGCTTTAGATAATTTGCTTTTGCTTTGCTTTGTTTTTGGCGTCCTAGACAGAAACCAGGTACTTTATAAGGAAGGATTACAACCTAGGAGCAACACTGGAAGGACGGAAGTTCGAAAAATTAAGAAGACCGAGTTTGACTGAGACACATCTCGTTTGCTGTCACAACACCTCGACCGAGATGGTTCTTGAGCAACCGAGGCGACTAGGGCTGACAACAATTCACCTCGGTCCAGACACCTCGGTCCAGTCGGGACCATCTCAACCGAGGTGACAGTAGAATCGGCGAGGGGTATAAAAGGGGAATAATTTCTCTCTTTCCCTCTCGTCCCTCTCTCGACCGCGGCGCATAACCACCTCGTTTCTCCGATTTTCGACCGTTTTCTACGATTCTTGCTCCGATCTTGCAAGGAAAGCCTAGAGGAACAGAGTGCAAGCAAGAAAATGCAACAAAAACGCTTCCAATCGACTAAATATGGGGTGATTAAATCGAAAACCCTAACTTCTCCATCTTCGCCGATTTCAGAAATTAGTGGCTTTGGTTGCCATAGATTTGTGTTGAAAAAGGCTTAAGTACCCCATAGGAACAATCTGTAGTGATATTGGGGGAAAAGAACTGGAAATCAGAGAGTTAGATTCGAGTAGTTTATCGCCTCGGTCCAGTCGACCTGTGCCTTGGCCGAGGTGTTCTTCAAACCTGTCAGAGCAACCGAGGTGATTTTGTCAGAGAGAGAAAACTGAGTTCCAGATCAGATCACCAGCTAGTTCTGAGGGATAGATCCTCACCTTCTTCTTCTTCTTCCCGACCTTCCATTCCGGTGATCCACGAGCGTCACCAGGCTGATTTCGACCGCATATGCGCACATCCCGTGATTGCGCGGCGTTTTCTAGATATTGCTACTTTTGATTGCCTCCATGTTGCTGAGGACCTGAGGAGGATGGTTTCTATGGTGGGGCTGGAGCAGTTCATGGAGATTAGAGCTCCAGCCTACCTCGAGCCCACTTTAGAGTTTTTGAGTTCTGTGACTCACTTGCCTGAGGAGAGAGCCATCAAGTACCGGTTGTTGAACCGGAACTACTTAGTTCCTATGGACCAGTGGAAAGACATTTTTGGCTTCCCGACCCCCACAGTTACCGACTTCCCTTCTCGAGTCGTAGCTCGAGAAGGGAAGTCCAGGGAGCGCATCATCTTCCACCTTGCTTTCCGACTCGCCCAACGGATCTTTAGTGAGACCCTTCTGGCGCGTACTGAGACACCCCAGAAGATTAGACAGGGGGAGTTTCTGAGTTTATTTTGTATAGTGACTGGGGGAGCGCCCGATTTTGGGGCGATGCTAGCTGAGGATCTGCACAGGATCAAGGCTAAGGGGAAGGGAGATATCTGTTGTGGCGGCCTAGTGACTCACATAGCTACAATCATGGGCCTTGATCTGAGTGCATGTACATTGGTGGCGGCTGCCAAGCCGCTAGGATTGCAGGAGATGATCACGAGGAGGATTCTAGTTCCACGTGGACTCACTACGCCATACGTGGCGATTCCTTGGGAGCAGACTGCCCCTCAGGGTATCAGGTGGTCAGCTCAGTTCTCCGTCTACGATCCACAGTACTGGTCCATCGCGTGGATACCTTACATTGAGGATGCTAGAGACGCGGCAACAGCTCAGGTGCAGGAGGAGGAGAATGAGGATGATGATGGCGGTGCTTCCATGGAGACAGGGACATATATAGCCGGCCCCAGTGTGCCAGTTGTCGACTTAGACGATGAGGCTACAAAGGAGGAGGCAGCTGCAGCACCATCACGTCCTGCTAGGCACAGAGTCCGTAGAAAGAGGGATCCCGTAGCTCACCGACGGATTGACGAGCTGACGGATCAGATGATTGACTCTTACGCCGCCCTGTCCTTGGATATGTTGGAGATGAGGGAGAGCCAGCAGTACCAGCGCCGGATGTTTGAGATACAGTTCCAGCATACTATGGGCTACCCTTTTAATCCATCCCAGCATCCTTTCTTCCCGTATCCACCACCACCAGCAGCAGATCAGGATTAAAGCTTGCAGAGATTTCTTTTTTTTATTTATTATGCAGCTCAGCTTATGTCCGGTGAGTACTTTGTTTTCTAGACTTATTTTGACCCATTGGGACAATGTATCCCAAGTATGGGATATGGATGTATCTTATTTGACACTATGTATGACTTGTATGACTATTTATGATTTTTCTTATGCTCTATATGTTTATCTGAGACTACATGAATGCATACAATTTATTTGATTGAGAAAAACGTCAAAAAACTGGTTATGAAAACAAATTTTATGACCTCGACTTGGGTGATTCTTGCTAGACGAGGTCGAGTACCTCGGTTGACCTAGAACATCTCGACCAAGGTGGTTTAACTGGAACAGTTTTTTAAACGATTTTTGCGCTTCCTTTTTGGATATGACATCAGTGATGATTTTGTTTGCAGATTTTATATGTTTGAAAGGTTTTATGATATGTTTAAGTTGCTAAATGCTTTGTTTAAAATTTCAGCATGTTTAATACCTTATTTTTATCAAAATTATGTTGAATTTGAAGGTTGACACCACATGATGAGTTCTCTCACTTTCTTCCTGGGATGATTAAGGCAATTCATTCTCTTCTCTTCTTCTTCTTGATCATGCTTAGCCCCTCATATATATATTTGCCTCCCTTTACCTATCCGGGAATTTGGAAGCAAGCAAGTGAAAAGCAAGTGAAAGAAAAGTTGAGATGTTGGCTGAAAATTAGAAAGAAACAAATAGGTTTGGGGAAGTCAATCATGATGATGAGTAACTCGGCACCATTCACATAGCCGGGTGTTTGTGTCTTGCCAAATTTGAATTGAGCGATATTCCTAACGAGTCATGGTATATGCATCAAGGGTTTGAGGCATCTCGAGAAATTGATGATTGCTAATTTCCTAGGCTTCGGTTATTGTGCTCCTCTGTCCATGCATCCCAAAAAGTAAAGTAAAAAGTAAATACGCAAAGCTTATTGGTGGAAGATGTTGAAGTTCAAAGGAAGTGAAGTAAGATCCTTTTTCCGGATTCTAGCACCACATTCCCTATATACATCCCACCCTCACACGTTTCTTGACCTTCTCTTGAAAAGCCCTTGAGACCTCGAGCTTGTTGATTGACTTAGTGGTTTAAACTGGATTATACATGATTCATTTCGATAATTATGATTTATTATGCATCCTATGATTTTATGCAAAGATGAACAACTTTTTTATATTCATAAAATGTTTTGATCATGTTTTAATTTTAATTATTATGAAGCATTCTCTTAGAGTGATCTAGGAGTGGAGCACACCACCAAAATGTTTTAAAGTACGTTTCATTGATCTTTATGACTTATAATCCATTCTATCTTGTATCTAAGATTTGGAACTTGCTTGGGGACAAGCAAGGGACAAGTATGGGGTATTTTGATAGCATGTATTATAGTCTATATTTTGGGACTTGTTTAGACGTTTTATCTTCAATAATCTGCATGTTTGAATGTATATTATGTGATTATATTGTCGTTTCATATACCTTTATGGGAATCGAGGTCTACACCAAGTTTTGTTGTAATCGTAGGTAAAATGGCATTGGATCGAAATGGAGCTAAGGAGCAAGAGAGTCATAGGAGCTACATTCAGGAGCTTAAAAGAGAACTCAAGGAGCAAGGAATTAACAAAGAAGATTTACTTTGGACCAGATTTGAGATATTTCACATTTAGCTGAGATTCACCTCGGTCAGCTATAGTGTCACCTCGACCGAGGTGATCTAGAGGAGCGCCCCGACCGAGGCGAATACCCTGACGCGGCGAGATATATTTTATTTGGCTGAGATCTTTTATTTTTGGAAGGAGAGATCTTATATTTTTGGGCTGGATTTCTGGAAGGAAGATCATATATTTGGGAGATATATTTTAGAGATAAGATATATTTTATTAGGATATTATCTTTTTAAGATATTATTATCTTTGGAAGATAATTCTCATATATAAAGGGTTGGATTTTCCACAAGTTCAACCATGCTTGGAGGCTGAGAATAACCACCAAAGAGAGGATTTTCTGGAAACTTTGAAGGAAGGAAGGGAGATTGAAGATCAATCAAGGAAGGATTGATAGTTCGGATATAGCTTTTGAGGGGATTTGTAAGACTTTCTTAGATTCCCTTTTGTTTAATTGTCTTGTCGGATTTGTAATCTAAGGAACACTAATTTGTTTGATATTTGATTCAGTTATTGAAGCCTTGTTCTTAAGTTTTTTGTGTTCAAATATTCATTCCCTTCTCATATATTTGATTATTGCGTTCATGATGATGAGTGGCTAATTTCCTTGTGCGATTCTAGGGTGATTGGCTTGTGGTAAAAACAATGATAGAATAATCTTAATTCCGTTACGGCCTTGAAAGTTCGAGTCTTTAACCTTAACCCTAGAACATCTCGTTCAGTCGATGAACATCTCGGCCGGGGTAGAACTTGACTGACCGAGGTGACTTCTCTGATCCGTAACTGAGAGTTAAGTGTTAGAGTTTGCCAAATCCTATTCTTATTACACCTTTCCTGGTTCAATGCAAGCCTAGGATGAGACTTACCCGGTGATTCTTTTGTTTGTTTACCCATGATCATAAGTTTAGGTAATAAAGGTTTATCCTTTATTGGGGTTTGAGTGTGCCTTCATCCCATCTTTGTGAGTTAGCCTGAGAATTACCCGGTAAAGGTCGATTCTATTCCCTTAGTTGGTGTGTTGATTTGAGATTATAGTTCCTTTCTTTAGTACCTTGAGACTTACCCGGTAGTAGGAGCTTTGGTTTGGGATTAGTGAGTAGGGAGACTTACCCGGTAATCTATTCCACTTTAGAAGCACCTTCTCTTTGCAAAATCTCAGCTTTGTCCCCTTTATCTTTAGATCTTGAGTTGGAACCACAACTAGAGGCTTTAACCCCTAGAATTTGCATATTTCCTTTAATTGACCTTATTATCATCTTTGATTGCTTTAATCGCTTTTGTGGTTATTAGTTGCATTGATAACCTATACTTGCTTAGATTTCACCTAAGTTCCTGAGATTGACACCCCGGAATTCTTGCTTTTTACTATAATTGATTCGTACACTGCGGGTTCGCATCCTTGTTTTAAGCATATTTCTTGGAATATAAATTTAAAGCTTGCACACACCGTTTGGAGCGAACAAGTTTTTGGCGCCGTTGTCGGGGACTGTTCTTGCTTTTACTATTGATCTTTCTGCTTGATTGTTCTTGCAGATTTGGGTTCTTAGGTACATTTGAAGTTCTCATTCCGGCAACGGAACATAGTTTCCCCAAAGAACAAGTTTTTGGTGCCGTTGCCGGGGACTTGGTCTAGAACGAGTCGGTTGCGGTTATCTTTCGGGGCAATTGCCCCTGTTGCTACTAACCACTCTACTTGAGTGACTTTTGTAGGTTCTTTCTCTTAGGTTTATGCAAAGAACCCGTGTTGGGAAGGAAATCGCTCCTTGCGATCCCGAACCAGAAAAAACATACAAAAGACGCTTGAAAGAAGCGAAAATGGCCAACCAAGACAATCGCGATCTTGAGGCCGAATTGAAGGAGGCGATGGAACAGCTGCGCCTCAATAGGGAAGAACTGCAGCGCGAGAGGGATCAAACTCGCACCAGAACTGCAGAGTTTGAAGCAGATATGGCTGATCTACCAGCCCAGATTCTGCATTGACCGAGGCAGGACCCCGCTCCAGTTGTTGAGGCCGAGATACATCCACCTCGGATGCATGTCCGAGATGTTCTTCTTGCAGGTATTCCACAGACCCTAGGACAGAGGATGGACCCAAACCAGCAAGTGAGGCGTCCAGGAGTCAACCTAGGTGATCCAGCGGAGCATGATTATGAACTTCGACCGCAAGTTCTTTCCATGATCCGACAATGCCAGTTTGGAGGTTTAGAGAGGGAGTCTCCGCATCAACATTTGCAAAACTATGAGATTTTGATGGAGACCTTGAGACCTTCAAGGCTGGAAAATAATAATTACAAGCTAAGGCCTTTTTACTTTTCTTTAAAGGACATGGCGCTTACTTGCTATCAGTCTCTTCCTCCCGGAAATATCAACACTTGGGAGGAGATGACGACGGAGTTCTTAACAAAATTCTTTCCCCCCTCCAAAACCGCCGAAATGAGAGGGAAGATTAATGCATTCATGATGAAGGACAAGGAGAGTTTGTCCAAGTAATGGGAAAGATTTAAAGATGTTCTCTTGGATTGCCTACATCATGGGATTCCAAAGATAGAGTTGTTGGAGATATACTTCAAGGGATTGGATGGAGCTACCCAATTCAATCTTCAACTACTATCCTCCGGTACATTCATGGACATGCCGATTGATGAAGCTTGGGAGTTCATTGAGAAACAAGCTTTGCACATGGAGAAATACTCCCACCAAGGAGCTGAAAATGGAGTTAAGAGGGTTAATTTCCAGGAAGCTCCATCAATTATAATCAACTCATCTCCCTCAAGAATGATGTGAAGCAATTGAAGGACCTTTTGGTTGCTCACACTAAGAAGGATGAGGGAGGATATCAAGGGTCAAGGAACAACAATCACAGTTCCTGGAACAACAACTACAACAGCAATAGAGGCTCCAATAGCAACAATTGGAGATCCAACAATCAAAATACGGGTAACCATTACTCTAATTCCAATTCTAATAATTCTTTTAATCCCTCTTCTTCTTCTTCTACTCCATTGAAAAGCCAGGAGCATGGATCAAGTTCGTCCCAGCTAGAGAAGAAAGATGCAGTGCTGGAGGCCATCTTGATCAAGCTCAACGCTATGGAGACGTCTATGACTTTATTTTCTAAGGCACAAAAAGCCTTAGAACAACAATTCTTTAATAAGGCGAATGAAGCGCCAAGAGATCTAGGGAAACTCCCAGCAAGGACAGAGAGAAACCCTAAAGGACAGACTATGGCAATAATGACGAAAAGTGGACTGAAAACTGCAGATCCAATCCCTCGGTCGATGCCAGTACAAACGAAGAACACCTCGGTCCAGGTACAAACGATGAACACTTCGGTCGAGGTACCATCCGAGGCGGAGTCTCAGAAAGTGACGGACAAAACTGAAGTTTCTGTCTCACCTACTGCATATAAACCACCACTTCCATTCCCCCAGTCAAGGGCTAGAGCACATCTAGACAAGCATTTTGGTAAGTTCCTTGACTTGATGAATAAATTACATATTAACATCCCTTTCCTTAATGTTATTCTAAGGATGCCCGCATATGGGAAGTTCTTAAAGGAGATTCTATCAAGGAAGAGGAAACTGTAAGATTTTAATGAAGTAAGGATGACATCTAAATCCTCGGAGCTCATTCAAATCATGAAGGAGAAGATGCCACCCAAGTTAAAAGATCCCGGCTCATTTTTCATTCTCATTCAAGTTGGGGATGTAACTTGTGAGGCGTTGTGTGATCTAGAAGCCAGCGTGAGCATCATCCCGCTGGAGCTATGTGTCAAGATCGGACTTGGAGAGCCCAAGCCGGTGAAGATAAGGTTATACATGGCGGACCGTTCCATTACCCATCCCGTGGGCATTTTGGAAGATGTTCCGGTTAAGTTAGGTAACTTCTACTTACCTATAGACTTTGTTGTACTTGATATACCCGCAGATTATCCCGTTCCTATCATTCTCGGGAGACCATTTCTAGCAACTTCGGGTTGCAATGTGGATTGTAAGAACGCCAAGTTGAAATTCAACATTGGCGGAGATCAAGTGGAGTTTGCATTACTTGCTGCAATGAAAGGAGAGCCGCTGGAGGATGATATCTTTAACATCTATGATGAAGAAGAATCAAGAGAATTGGTGTGCTCTATCCTTATTAATGACCCTCTTGAAAGAGTTATTAGTTTTAGCTTAATGGAGAAAGGTATAGATTCTTCTTGTGATGTAGATATACGGAGCTTAAAAGCACTAGAAGAAGATCCAGGAGCTAAGATTGAGAAACTAATCCAGGAGAGGAGAATCTCCAGTTTTGGTCCCAATTCTAGTACCTCGACCGAGGCACTTTCTGGACCAAGCGAGGTATTCTTATCTGAAGAACATCTCGGTCACCCACTCTGGACCTCGACCGATGTCGCAAGCGAGATGATGTCAACTGAGACTTCTGAAAGTCCAGTTCTTCGATCTAAGTCTACTCCACTGGAAGGAGAAAGCAAGGATCCCCCTCAGAAAGCACCCCCAGTTGTGGAGCTTAAACCGCTTCCAAGTCACTTGAGGTATGTTTTCCTTGGACCGGATTCTACTTGTCCCGTCATTATAAGCGCTTCCCTTTCCGAAACTGAATTATCTAAACTGATGCATGTCCTGAGAAAACATCAAAAGGCTTTGGGTTATACTGTTGATGATCTTATTGGCATTAAGCCTTCTTTCGGCATGCATAGAATACTAATGGAGGACGATCATAAGACTTCACGGGAACCTCAAAGACGGTTAAATCCGATCATGAAAGAGGTTGTGAAGAAAGAAATTATGTAGGTATCATATTTTCTATCTCGGATAGCAAGTGGGTGAGCTCAGTGCATGTAGTTCCGAAGAAAGGGGGGATGACCGTTGTGACGAATAAGAATAACGAGTTGATCTCAACTAGGACCGTTACGGGCTGGAGGGTGTGCATCGATTATAGGAAGCTGAACGTGGCCACTCGGAAGGACCATTTCCCACTTTACTTCATCGATCAAATGCTCGAACGGTTAGCACAACATTCACATTTTTGCTATTTAGATGGTTATAGTGGCTTCTTTCAGATTCCTATCCATCCGGATGATCAAGAGAAGACCACTTTCACTTGTTCATGGGGGATTTTCGCTTATAGGAGGATGCCATTTGGATTATGTAATGCACCCGCTACCTTCCAGCGATGAATGATGGCTATCTTTTCCGATTACATAGAGGAGATCATGGAGGTATTTATGGATGACTTTTTAGTATATGGTTCCTCTTTTGATGATGGCCTATCTAACCTTTCTCTAGTTCTATAAAGATGTGAAGACACTAATCTCGTTTTGAATTGGGAGAAGTGTCATTTTATGGTTAATGAAGGCATTGTGCTAGGACACCTCATTTCCAACCGAGGTATTGAGGTCGATCGAGCTAAGATCGAGACTATTGAGAAACTTCCTCCCCCTTGTTCTGTTAAGGGTGTGTAGAGTTTTCTCGGCATGCAGGTTTCTATAGGAGGTTCTGATAGCATGTATTATAGTCTATATTTTGGGACTTGTTTAGATGTTTTATCTTCAATAATTTGCATGTTTGAATGTATATTATGTGATTATATTGTCATTTCATCTACCTTTGCGGGAATCGAGGTCTACACCAAGTTTCGTTGTAATCGTAGGTAAAATAGTACATTTTGGATCGAAATGGAGCAAAGGAGTCATTGGAGCTACATTTGGGAGCTTAAAAGAAAGTCCAGGAAGCTAGGAATTAACAAAGAAGATTTACTTTGGACCAGATTTGAGAGATTTTATCTTCAGCTGAGAGTCACCTCGGTCAGCTACTGTATCACCACGACCGAGGTGATCTAGAGGAGCGCCCCGACCGAGGCGAATATCCTGACGTGGCGAGATATATTTTATTTGGCTGAGATCTTTTATTTTTGGAAGGAGAGATCTTATATTTTTGGGCTGGATTTCTGGAAGGAAGATCATATATTTGGGAGATCTATTTAGTAGATAAGATATATTTTATTAGGATATTATCTTTTTAAGATATTATTATCTTTGGAAGATATTTCTCCTATATAAAGGGTTAGATTTTCCACAAGTTCAACCATGCTTGGAGGCTGAGAATAACCAACAAAGAGAGCATTTTCTGGAAGCTTTGAAGAAAGGAAGTTCATAGCTTGTGATAGCTTTTGTGAGGGGATTTGTAAGACTTTCTTAGATTCCCCTTGTTTGATTGTCTTGTTGGATTTGTGATCCAAGGAACGCTGATTTGTTTGATATTTGATTCAGTTATTGAAGCCTTGTTCTTAAGGTTTTTGTGTTCAAATATTCATTCTCTTCCCTTATATTTGATTATTGCTTTCATGATGATGAGGGGCTAATTTCCTGGTGCGATTCTAGGGTGATTGGCTGAAAATTGTGGGAAAAACATTGATTGAATAATCTTAAATCCAGTAGGACCCTGAAAGTTCGAGTCTTTATCCTTAACCCTAGAACATCTCGTTCAGTCGACGAACATCTCGGCCGGGGTGGAACTTCACTAACCGAGGTGACCTTTTCTGATCCGAAACTGAGAGTTAAGTGTTAGAGTTTGCCAAATCCTATTCTTATTATATCTTTCCTGGTTCAATGCAAGCCTAGGATGAGACTTACCCGGTGATTCCTTTGTTTGTTTACTCAAGATCATAAGTGTAGGTAATAACGGTTTATCCTTTATTGGGGTTTGAGTGTGTCTTCATCCCATCTTTGTGAGTTAGCTTGAGACTTACCCGGTAAAGGTTGATTATATTCCCTTAGTTGGTGTGTTGGTTTGAGATTATAATTCCTTCCTTTAGTACCTTGAGACTTAGCCGGTGATAGGTTCTTTGGCTTGGGATTGTGAGTAGTGAGACTTATCCGGTGATCTATTCCACTTTAGAAACACCTTCCCTTAGCAAAAATCTCAGCTTTGTCCGCTTATCTTGAGTTGGAACCACAACTAGATGCTTTAGTCCCTAGAATTTGCATATTCCCTTTAATTGACCTTATTATCATCTCTTTGATTGCTTTAATTGCTTTTGTGGTTATTAGTTGCATTGACGACCTATACTTGCTTAGTTTCACCTAAGTCCTTGAGATCGACACCCCGGAATTCTTGCTTTTACTATAATTGATCCGTACACTGCGGGTTTGCATCCTTGTTTAAGCATATTTCCTCGGTTATAAATTTAAAGCTTGCACACACCGTTTGGAGAGAACAAGTTTTTGGCGCCGTTGCCGGGGATTTGGTCTAGACCAAGCCGGTTTCGGTTGTCTTTCGGGGCTATTGCCGTTGTTGCTTTTAACTACTATTTCTATGAGTTTTGTAGTTTTCAGGATTTCCGATGGCTACGTTTAATCCACCCTGGATAGCAAGACAAAGTGTTAGGGCAGACCATTATGAATACTTAGAAGAGAAATACTGCTTCTATTGGTTTGACAATGAAAGGAAAAGAGAAGAGGCCATTAAAGAGGAGCTTGCGATATGGGATGAGCTAAATGTCCCTAGAAAGATTTATGAGCAACCTTTTGAAGATTCGCTTGAATCAAAATGGGAAAAGTTGATGAGGAAGATGGAGGAGCTCAAGGAAAGCACCCTATCCTATGCTAAGCCGAAAGAGTAGCATAAGGAAGTACTGCAAGTTTCAAGCATTCCTCCAATCAAACCGGAAGTTTCTCCTGAAGATTTTGAGGAAGAGGAAGATGTGGAAGATCTCGATCCAACTGTTGATACTTCGGCCGAGGTGGAAGAGAGATCGGCCGAGATGGAAGAAGAATCTGTAGAACTGGAAGTGGAAGATGCAGAGAACCTTGGCCAAATTATTGAGACTGTGGCCAAGGTGGAAGAAAGATCAGCTGAGTTGGGAGAGATTTCATGTGTGGATTATCAACCTAACATGAAACTTGTCCCAAGCTTTGGAGAACTTTATAAGGTACCTTCTCTTACTCCCTTTGAAATTCCTACTAAAGTTCTAGATTTCTTCAGGGATGCACCGAAGAGTTGGAGGTCTCTTCCGAAAGAACTCCTAAGATTAAGATGAAACCTCCCTTGAAATTGTTGGAAGAAGATGCTCCTTGGATTATAAGCAGTGAAGTTAACAAGCGCTTCACCTCTAAGGCAACGAAGTGTTATTTGTTCAAGTATGGGGTCATTCACATGACAAAGACCTTGTATTATCCCCAAACTGGAGAAGGGGGAGCTAAGTGCATTCTCGAGAAGCTGAATTCCCGATCCAGCAAAGGATGGGATGCAAAACTGAGTTATGTCCCACGGAAGCATAGGAAGACCGGTAGAATTCCGGTGAGAACACCACATACAAGCTTGTACGTGGGAGATCCTACCATTTGCCGGTGAAATTAGGAACTAGAACCTTCTTGGAAGATTTTTATGATGGATGTGATAAGCACAACAAGATATTCGAGGTACATTGAGTAAACCCATGAGGAAAGGTCCAGCTAGCGACCTTAAACCAAGCGCTTCTTGGGAGGTAACCCAAGGTATTGCTTTCTTTTCCCTTTTCTAGTTTAGTTTTAGATAGTTTGCTTTTGCTTTGCTTTGTTTTGTTTTTGGCGTCCTCTAGACAGAAACCAGGTACTCTCTAAGGAAGGATTACAGCTCAGGAGCTACACTAGAAGGACAGAAGTTTGAGAAATTAAGAGAACAGAGCTTGACTGAGACACATCTTGGGTACAGTCACAGGACCTCGACCGAGATGTTCTTCGCCAACCGAGATTATCTTATCTGGGAGTTGTTTCTTATTTCTTTATGCAGTTCAGCTATGTCCGGTGAGTTCTCTTATTTTAGACTTATTTTGACCCATTGGGACAATGTGTCCCAAGTATGGGGTATGTGGATGTATTTACTTGACATTGTGTATGCTTGTATGACTCGAGTCGGATATTTATGATCTTATTTATGCTCTATATGTTTATCTGAGATTACATGCATGCATACAGGTTATTTGATTGAGAAAAACGTCAAAAACTGGTTTAAGAAAAAAAATTTATGACCCCGACCGGGATGATTCTGGCCAAACGAGGTGAAGTACCTCGGATGACTTAGAACACCTCGACCGAGGTGGTTTAACTGAGAGATTTTTTAAAACGTTTTGTGCTTCTTTTCTGGATATGACCTCAGTGATGATTTTGTCTGCAGATTGGTTTTGAAATATTTATATGCTCGAAAGGTTTTATGATATGTTTAAGTTGCAAAATGCTTTGTTTGAAATTTTGGCATGTTTAATACTTTGTTTTTATCAAAATTATGTTCAATTGGAAGGTTGACACCACATGATGAGTTCTATCACATTCTTCCTGGGATGATTAAGCCAATTCATTCTCTTCTCCTCTTCTTCTTGATCATGCTTAGCCCCTCATATACATATTTGCCTCCCTTTACCTATCCGGGAATTTGGAAGCAAGCAAGTGAAAAGAAAGTGAAAGAAAAGTTGAGATGTTGGCTGGAAGTTTAGAAAGAAACAAATAGGTTTGGGGAGGTCAATCATGATGATGAGTAACTCGGCACCATTCACATAGCCGGGTGTTTGTGTCTTGCCAAAGTCGGATTAAGCGATATTCCTAACGGTCATGGTATGTGCATCAAGGATTTTACTATATTCCTAACGGGTCATGGTATGTGTATCAACTTTCTTATATTTATAAAATGTTTTGATCATATTTTGATTTTAAATTCCATGAAGCATTCTCTTAGAGTGATCTATGAGTGGAACACACCACTAAAAATGTTTTGAAATACTTTTCATTGATTTTTATGACTTATAATCCATTCTATCTTGTACTTAAGATTTGGAACTTGCTTGGGGACAAGCAAGGGACAAGTATGGGGTATTTTGATAGCATGTGTTATAGTCTATATTTTGGGACTTGTTTAGACGTTTTATCTTCAATAATCTGCATGTTTGAATGTATATTATGTGATTATATAGTCATTTTATCTACCTTTGCGGGAATCGAGGTCTACACCAAGTTTTGTTGTAATCGTAGGTAAAATAGTACATTTTGGATCGAAATGGAGCTAAGGAGCAAAGGAGTCATTGGAGCTACATTTGGGAGCTTAAAAGAAAGCTCAGGAAGCAAGGAATTAACAAAGAAGATTTACTTTGGACCAGATTTGAGAGATTTCATCTTCAGCTGAGAGTCCCCTCGGTCAGCTATAGTATCACCACGACCGAGGTGATCTAGAGGAGCGCCCCGACCGAGGCGAATATCCTGACGCGGCGAGATATATTTTATTCGGCTGAGATCTTTTATTTTTGGAAGGATCATATATTTGGGAGATCTATTTAGTAGATAAGATATATTTTATTAGGATATTATCATTTTAAGATATTATTATCTTTGGAAGATAATTCTCCTATATAAAGGGTTGGATTTTCCACAAGTTCAACCATGCTTGGAGGCTGAGAATAACCAGCAAAGAGAGGATTTTCTGGAAGCTTTGAAGAAAGGAAGTTCATAGCTTGTGATAGCTTTTGTGAGGGGATTTGTAAGACTTTCTTAGATTCCCCTTGTTTGATTGTCTTGTTGGATTTGTGATCCAAGGAACGCTGATTTGTTTGATATTTGATTCAGTTATTGAAGCATTGTTCTTAAGGTTTTTGTGTTCAAATATTCATTCTCTTCCCTTATATTTTGATTATTGCTTTCATGATGATGAGTGGCTAATTTCCTGGTGCGATTCTAGGGTGATTGGCTGAAAGTTGTGGGAAAAACAATGATAGAATAATCTTAAATCCAGTAGGACCCTGAAAGTTCGAGTCTTTATCCTTAACCCTAGAACATCTCGTTCAGTCGACGAACATCTCGGCCGGGGTGGAACTTGACTGACCGAGGTGACCTTTTCTGATCCGAAACTGAGAGTTAAGTGTTTGAGTTTGCCAAATCCTATTCTTATTACACCTTTCCTGGTTCAATGCAAGCCTAGGATGACACTTACCCGGTGATTCCTTTGTTTATTTACTCAAGATCATAAGTGTAGGTAATAAGGGTTTATCCTTTATTGGGGTTTGAGTGTGCCTTCATCCCATCTTTGTGAGTTAGCCTGAGACTTACCCGGTAAAGGTTGATTCTATTCCCTTAGTTGGTGTGTTGGTTTGAGATTATAATTCCTTCCCTTAGTACCTTGAGACTTACCCGATGATAGGTTCTTTGGCTTGGGATTGTGAGTAGTGAGACTTACCAGGTGATCTATTCCACTTTAGAAACACCTTTCCTTAGCAAAAATCTCAGCTTTGTCCGCTTATCTTGAGATCTTGAGTTGGAACCACAACTAGATGCTTTAATCCCTAGAATTTGCATATTCCCTTTAATTGACCTTATTATCATCTCTTTGATTGCTTTAATTTATTTTGTGGTTATTAGTTGCATTGACGACCTATACTTGCTTAGTTTCACCTAAGTTCCTGAGATCGACACCCCGGAATTCTTGCCTTTACTATAATTGATCCGTACATTGCGGGTTCGCATCCTTGTTTAAGCATATTTCCTCGGTTATAAATTTAAAGCTTGCACACACCATTTGGAGCGAACAGGTTCATCAAGGATTTCTCGAAGAGATTTCTAAACCACTAACTAAACTCTTGAATAAGGATGTTGTTTTTGAGTTTTCGCAGGAATGTCTTGACGCATTTTACAGGATAAAGGAAGCATTGATCTCCGCTCCTATTATTCAACCTCCGGATTGGGCCTTGCCCTTTGAGATCATGTGTGATGCAAGTGATGTGGCGATAGGAGCGGTGCTTGGACAAAAGAAGGATGGACGGACCAACGCCATTTACTATGCTAGCAAGACGCTAGATGAAGCCCAACTAAACTACGCCACCACCGAAAATGAGCTTTTGGTGGTTGTATATGCTTTTGAGAAATTTCGTTCTTACCTAGTGGGAGCGAAAGTTATTGTTTACACTGACCATGCAGCTATTCGTTACTTGCTTGCTAAGAAGGATGCAAAGCCGCGTCTTATTCGATGGATTCTCTTGCTTCAATAGTTTGACCTAGAGATTCGTGATAAGAAGGGATCCGAAAATTCTTTTGCAGATCACCTCAGCTGGCTACCTCCCTCCTCACGCGAGAAGGACGACCCACCCATCAATGATTCATTCCCCGATGAACACTTGCATTTGCTGGAACGTTTGATAGACTTCTTTATCTCACCCCATGATGAAGGCGAAGTATGGGGTGAGGATACCTTCCAACATGTTTAGGGATGCCGTACGGTCCATCTAGCGACCTTAAATCAAGCGCTTCTTGGGAGGCAACCCAAGGTATTGTTGTCTTTTCCTTTTTCTAGTCTAGCTTTAGATAGTTTGCTTTTGCTTTGCTTTGTTTTGTTTTTGGCATCCTAGACAGAAACCATGTACTTTCTAAGAAAGGATTACAACTCAGGAGAAACACTAGAAGGATAGAAGTTCGAGAATTCGAGAAGACGGAGTTTCACTGAGACACATCTCGGTTGCTGTCACAGCACCTCGACCGAGATGATTCTTGAGCAACCAAGGCGACTAGGGCTGACAAAGATCCACCTCGGTCCAGACACCTCGGTCCAGTCGGGACCACCTCGACCGAGGTGACAGCAGAATCGGCGAGGGGTATAAAAGGAAAAAGAAATTTCTGACTTCCCTCCTAAAAACTCCCCTCGACCGCGGCGCTCCTCCATCTCATTTTCTTCGTTTCTCGATCGTTTTCTACGATTTTTGTTCCGATCTCACAAGGAAATGATAGAGGATCAGATTGCAAGAGAGAAACTGCAACAAAAACGCCTCGAATCGACCGAATCTGGGGTAAATAGTCGAAAACCCTAACACTTTCTCTCTTCGCTGATTTTGGAGATTTGTGGCTTTGGTTGCCACGTTTTTGTGCTGAAAAGAATATAAGTACCCCATAGGAAGTAATTGGTTGTGGATTTTGGGGGAAAAGAACTGAAAATCAAAGAGTAGAAATCGAGTAGTTTTTCGCCTCGGTTCAGTCGAGCTGTGTCTCGGCCGAGGTGTTCTTGAGGTTGTCAGACCGACCGAGGTGCCTTGTCAACAGTAGTTATGAGTTCCAGATCTGATCGCCAGCTTGTTCTGAGGGATGCTCCCAGTAGTTCCTCACCTTCTTCTACTTCTAGACCTTCCATTCCGGTGATTCACGAGCGTCACCAGGCAGACTTTGACCGTATATGCGCGCGCCTTGTGATTGCGCCGCGTTTCTTGGATGTAGCTGCATTCGATTGCCTCCACGTAGCATAGGATCTGCGGAGGATGATTTCTATGGTAGGGCTGGAGAGCTTTATGGAGATTAGAGCTCCAGCCTACCTTGAGCCCACACTAGAGTTTGTGAATTCTGTTACTCACCTACCAGAGAGGAAAGCCATCAAGTACCGGTTGTTGAACCGGAACTACATCGTTCCCATGGACCAGTTTAGAGATATTTTTGGCTTCTCGACCCCTACAGTTCCCGACTTTCCTTCTCGAGCCGTAGCTCGACAGTTTTGGGGACAGATTGCTCATGTGGTGGAGCACGCTGATAGATGGAGACCCGGAGACTCCAGGGAGCGCATTATATTCCACCTAGCTTTCCGTCTAGCCCACCGCATCTTTAGTGAGACCCTTCTGGCGCGTACTGAGATGCCTCAGAAGATTAGGCAGGGGGAGCTTCTGAGTCTTTTCTGTATGGTGATTGGAGGAGTACCTGATTTTGGGGCCATGTTAGCTGAGGATCTGCATCGGATCAAGGCTGAGGGGAAGGGAGATATCTGATGTGGAGGACTGGTGACTCATATCGTGACAGTCATGGATCTTGACCTGAGTGCTTGTACGTTAGTGGCGGATGCAAAGCCACTAGGACTTTAGGAGATGATCACGAGGAGGATACTGGTTCCTCGTGGCCTTACTACACCTTACGTGGCGATGCCTTGGGAGCAGACTGCCCCTCAGGGTATCATGTGGTCGGCTCAGTTCTCAGTCTTCGATCCTCAGTATTGGTCTACCACTTGGATACCCTACATAGAGGATGCTAGAGACGCTGCTGCTGCTCGGGTAGAGGAGGAGGCCGAGGATGATGATGGCGGTGCTGCCATGGAGACAGGGACAGATACAGCCGGCCCTAGTATGCCAGTTGTCGACTTAGACTACGAGGCGACAGAGGAGGAGGAAGCTGCAGCACCATCACGTCCTTCTAGATGCAGAGTCCGCAGACAAAGGGATCTCATAACTCATCGACGGATTGACGAGCTGACGGACCAGATGATCGAATCTTACGCTACCTTGTCCTTAGAGATGATGGAGATGAGGGAGAGTTAGCACTACCAACGCCGGATGATGGAGATACAGTTCCAGCACACCATGGGTTATCCATTTGACCCATCTCAGTATCCCTTCGTCCCGTATACACCACCACCACCAGCAGATCAGGATTAGAGCTAGTAGGGATTTCTTTTCTTTATTTATTATGCAGCTCAGCTTATGTCCGGTGAGTATTTTGTTTTTAGACTTATTTTGACCCATTGGGACAATGTGTCCCAAGTATGGGGTATTTGGATGTATCTTACTTGACATTATGTGTATGACTTGTATGACTTGTTATTTATGATCTTTCTTATGCTCTATATGCTTATCTGAGACTACATGCATGCATACAGGTTATTCGATTGAGAAAAACGTCAAAAACTGGTTAAAAAAATGTATGACCTCGACCGGGATGATTCTTGCCAGACGAGGTCAAGTACCTCGGTTGACTTAGAACATCTCGAACGAGGCGGTTTAACTGAAAGAGTTTTCGAAACGATTTTTTGTGCTTCTTTTTTGGATATGACCTCAGTGATGATTTTATTTGGAGATTAGTTTTGAAATCTTTATATGTTTGAAAGGTTTTATGATATGTTTAAGTTGCTAAATGCTTTGTTTGAAATTTTGGCATGTTTAATACTTTATTTTTATCCAAATTATGTTGAATTTGAAGGTTGACACCACATGATGAGTTCTATCACTTTCTTCTTGGGATGATTAAGGCAAGTCATTCTCTTCTCTTCTTCTTCTTGATCATGCTTAGCCCCTCATATATATATTTGCCTCCCTTTACCTATCCGGGAATTTGGAAAAGTTGAGATGTTTGTGTCTGGAAGTTTAGAAAGAAACAAATAGGTTGGGGGAAGTCAATCATGATGATGAGTAACTCGGCACCATTCACATAGCCGGGTGTTTGTGTCTTGCCAAAGTCGGATTAAGCGATATTTCTAACGGGTCATGGTATGTGCATCAAGGCTTTGAGGCATCTGGAGAAATTGATGATTGTTGATCTCCTAGGCTTCGGTTATTGTGCACCTTTGTCCATGTATCCCAAAAAGTAAAAATAAAATAAGCAAAGCTTATTGGTGGAAGATGTTGAAGTTCAAAGCAAGTGAAGTAAAGTGAAGATCCTTTTCCCGGATTCTAGCACCACATTCCCTATATGCATTCCATCCCCACATGTTTCTTGACTTCTCTTGAAAAGCCCTTGAGACCTCGAGCTTGTTGATTGACTTGGTGGTTTAAACTGGATTATACATTATTAATTTCGATAATTATGATTTATTATGCATTCTATGATTTTATGCAAAGATGAACAACTTTCTTATATTTATAAAATGTTTTGATCATATTTTGATTTTAATTACCATGAAGGATTCTCTTAGAGTGATCTATGAGTGGAGCACACCACAAAAATGTTTTAAAACACTTTTCATTGATCTTTATGACTTATAATCCATTATATCATGTACTTAAGATTTGGAACTTGCTTGGGGACAAGCAAGGGACAAGTATGGGGTGTTGGAAGAACAAACTTTGTCCTTGTCGTGGTTCTACTGTCATCGAGAAGTCGACAGTGCCTCTCCACCGTATCCGCCCCCGTGCCTCTGTTGTACCGCCCTTGCGTCTGCCAGTCGCCCCTGCGGTTTACTCTATAGTAACTCCCGTTCTTGTGAGTTGCTTCCTTCCTTCCTTTCCTCGTTCCTTTCCTTGTTCCTTCAGGATGTTCCTTGTCCCCTGAGTATGCTAAGGTTGAGCCCCTAGCTTATGGAGATCTCTTAGAGATCATTGAGACTAGAAGTTATAGACTTCTAGCAACCGTTTCGTTCCTGATTCGTGATGCTTGTATGAACAGGCTTTCCTTGCTCCTTTCCTGAGGGAAACTAAGTGTTCTTTGAGTTGTAGCTGAGCTTTTAGATTACCTTCGAGTGAGGAAAGTCCCTTGGACTTACTTAGCTTCATTCCGTATATTGGTTTGAGTGGTTTGGCTTGTTAGTGTTGTTTATCATGTTTATAACGGATAACCGGAATAGGGTTTACCCTTTATAACCTTAATTGGCCCAAGTGTATGATAATCGGGCGGTGACCACTTGTCTAGTTTTACAAGAGACTAGAATGTGCTCTTGCAACCCAGACCCGTAGGTAACGGATAGTATTGATTTATTCCTATTGGTAGACGGAAGCGCAGGCTAGTTTTGGGAGATTCTCGTGTGACAAAAGAAGTTGAATTAGTAATGGGTAACCTTAAGAAAGATAATAACCGGTTGATGTGTGAGCATGTTGTGTGTTTCTTTACTTTATGTGTGTTTGTGCCTTGAAGTTCTCTCCGATGTCTAGAATGTTAGCTAACGGTTTATACCGTCGTTGTAGATGTTCCGCAGGTTCAGGATGTTGTTGGGTGATCTGGATGGCGTGGTCATCTGGGGTTCCCGTACATTATAGGACGGGATCGGATTTATGTTTATGTTGTTGTTTTCCCCTTTTTGTTTTGAACTCGGTTGCAAGTCTTTTACGTTTTCTTTTGTTCAAACTTTGGTTTTATATTGAGTTTTGGTTTTCATTCGTTTGTACCTTGTTGTAAGATCCGTTGTGTTGTTTCTACTGATGACATGATTTATGACGTTAGTATAGGCATTCATTTAGGTAGTTATTCCCGTTATTCATGCATGGTTTGACACTAGTTCGTGACATTTACGCTTAATTTATCCACATTGTCGAAATAAACGTCTACACGAGCTTTTGTCGGTTTTGTAGGTATTTTGGGGAGTTCTTGGACTTAATCGATACATTCGAGGATCATTCCTCGTGATGGCACACTTCCGGACTCTCTAAGGAGCAAGCTAGGAGCAAAGGAGAACACAAAGGACCTTGTTGGTGCATGTCTTGCACCAATTCATGACGTGGTGATCCAATGAGGGTTTTTGGAGCAAAACCACGGACCAAAGGCCATTTCCACACCCGTGGAATCATTGTTTTGGCCGTGGTTTCTGTCTGCACAGCCTTGACACTTGTCACACGATTTCTTTGCCCGACCTTTGCTTTTCTTCGTTGAGTGTGGACTTGGTGGAGCCTGCAGGCTGGCTTTTGGACTCCCTCTCATTACCCATTATGGGAGGAAGACTTGGAAGAACACAAAAAACACTCTCATTTTGAGAGAAGAACAATAACACAAAACTTAAATCTAGAGTGAGACTTTGAGTGGTTTTTAGTGATTTTTGTTGAGAAGCTTTTGGAAGTGTTGTAAGGAACGATTTGAAGCTGCATTTGATTGGTTATAAGTCTTGTTTAAACTCATATTCAGCTAACATTTCTTGCTTTTACTTGCTTTCATTCACCATCAAGCTATGAAACCCATGTATGCTTGTATGATGATTCTAGATCTTAAGATGCATGTTATTGGCTAAGTAATTGTGATTCTAGGGTGATGGACAGAAAGGTATGGCTTGGATAATGATAGAATAGACTTGAATGTACCTTTTGATGACTTGCATGCTTGAAACCTAACCCCCAATCAAAACCACGGCTTGTTCCTCCTAAACCACGGTCGTGGTTGTGTATGATCAACCCGTGGTTTTGCTCTGTTGTGCTTATATTGATGAATCTGAATGTTAGGATGTTAGATTGTTGAAATCATAGTGTTTGTTTAGCCTTATCTAGCTTACGGTGACCTAATGCTAGCAAACTAAGTTAGGGAAGAGACTTACCCGGTAATTCCCGATCTTAGGTGCCAAAGATGATGAACTCAAGGTAGTAGTGAGCCTCACAAGCCGCTATTGGATTGAGTGTGCTAGGATTATTATTTAGGACTTGCCTTCCCGAGACTTACCCGGTAAGGAGAGGTTTGACCCCTAGATAGCAATCCGGTTTGTGTAGAATTCCCAACCTTAGGTTCCTAGAGACTTACCCGGTAATAGGACCTTAGGTGCGGGATTAGTGGACCATGAGACCTACCCGGTGATTGATCTCATTTGAGAAACACCCTTTCCCAACATACCGTAGCTTGTCCAAGGTTGATTAGAAGCTTGAGTCCAATGCCATAACCGGAAGTCCCAATCCCTAGAACCTGTTTCTTTCTTACTTGACCACATATCTTGTGTTTGTGTTGCTTGATTGTGTTGCTTGATTGATTGATAACCTTGCATGACTTTGATCTTGATTGATCACCATAAAAACCCAACCAAAAACATCATGATTTTCATTTATTTATTTCTTTCTCTTTTCTTGGACTAGATTTGCACTATCTATGATCACTTGTTTCATTTGATTTCACCTTAGTCTTCGTGTTCAACCTCGGAATACTTTCCTTCCTACATAACGATCTGTACACTGCGGGTTTCGCTAGATAGTTTAGGATTTTAGATCGAGTTATAAATTGTAAGACTTTTGCGTAGTACATTTCTAGCGTAACAACTACTTTGAGGGTCGGGACCCATTGTGTGGTCCTAGCCCGTAACGCTTCGAGTTCCCAGAACTTGAGGTGTTACACGATCAACCTCCGATTCCCGTAGAAATGAGCATTGCCTAATAACAAGACATAAACATACATCAAACCTCCTATCAATCAAAGGGATCACACCTAGACACAAGGGATCCATAGGGATCATAAACATCGTATAAACCTCGAATAACAACTAAACCTCAAATCCAAATCAGAGCATATCTCTATATCATGATATCATCATCATACTCTCATCTACACATCCTAGCATGCTCCTAAACCCAAGCCATAGACAAGGAAAGGAATAAAACATACCAACACTTGGTATATTTTGATGGAAGGCACACCCGCGAGAAGGAACATGCGTGGGGGCGGTGACAAGCCGCAACAGCGGGGAGAAGGCGTCACAGGGGTGGTGACACGCTCTAGCCGTAGGGGCGGTGATGACAAACCGCATGGGTGGTTTCTTGACAAACGATAGGTTCCAAGAGTTGTTCAACCAACTCTCGCTTGATTACTCACCACTCCACCTCAGGGAGTAACCAAGGCTAAAGAGTCAACATATACATGCATACATACACATCCAAAACGTTCATAACTCATCACAAGATCAAATCTTGTGAAAATCACAAGGAAAGGAAAAAATAAGGAAGAGCATGGAGAAGAGAAGGGAAGGCTCACCGTACTCCCAACTGAAGAAGAACTCAGGCTGCAAGTCTACAACTAGCACAACAACAGAACATCAGCATCAATCTCCCTTTGAAAGCTTGAGGAAGAACCAAGATCAAAATAAGAAGAAATCAAAGAAAAGAAAGAAGAGAAGAAAGAAGAACGTGAAGGAGACGAAGGAGAAGAAGAGGTCTAGAGAAGTGAAAACCCTCCTCAAATGAGAGAGATCACTTATAGAGGAAAAAACGGAAAGCACGAGTCAAAGAAGTCAGAGAAGGCGGCTATGACCACCTATTCCGCGATCGCGGCCCAACTCGCCACGCCTACGGCAAGAACCGGCGCGGTTGCGGACGTCCTACTACAAGAAGAGGTTATCACAACCCACCCCAGCCTCGCTGTCTCCAAGATACCTCACTCGAGCACGTCACAATATCACTTAACCGAATAAAAAATTCAATCTACTTGTTGTTTCCGCTACTACCAAGAACTAAAAACAGCGTCTCAGGCCCTCAAGTCCCTTGTTTGGTGACAAGATGTGGACGAGCAATACCATGCTCTCATGTGCAACAACATATAGTCATTGATACCCTCAGTTGAAGCCTCAAATGTTGTAGGGTGTCACTGGATCTAAAGAACAAAGTATAAACTAGCTAGAGAGGTCGATTGTCACAAAGTTTACCTATTCGCGAAGGGGTTCCATCAACGTACAGGTATTGACTACTCCGGGACGTTTAGCCCGGTAATTAAACCGGCAATTGTTCATCTTCTTTTAAGTTTGGTCGTTACACCTAAGTCGTCCTTACGACAACTCGGCATAAATGATGTCTTCCTTCAAGGGCACCTTGACGAGACCATTTACATGGATCAACCTCCTGACTATGTTAACCCAAGTCTCCCCAAACATGTTTGTAAACTCAACTGGGCCATTTATGGCTTGAAGCAAGCTCCACGGGCATGGAATAAAAAATCGAAGAACTTTCTAGTACATATTGAGTTTACTAGATCTACATTAGACATATCTCTATTTTACCTAATACATCCACTAGCTTCGTCTACATGTTGATCTACATAGATGATATTATACTCACAGGTTCAAACTCTACACTTGTTTCTCAAGTGTTGACAAAACTTGCTAACATGTTCTTCTCAAAAGATCTTTGGCCGCTACACTACTTCTTCGGTGTTGAAGTGGTCCCTATACCAACACGCTTTTTCTTAAATCAACATAAGTATATTGTTGATCTGTTGGAGAAGTATAACATGCAAGATTGCAAACCGGTCTAACTCTAGTGGCTCTTAACATTTGCCTAACCACACACTATGGCACGCCCCTTCCCAACCCCAAGTCATTTTGAGCGGTGGTTGGATCTCTTCAGTACCTTTCTATTACTCGACATGAAATTACTTTTGTGACAAACAAATTGTCTCAATTCATGCAATATCCAACCAACTCCCAATGGATGGCGGTCAAAAGGGTACTTTGTTATCTTGCAGGCTCGAGTCAACTTAGGCTTAGTCTCACCCACACAAAGGCTTGTCAATTTCATGTCTACTCGGATACTGAATGGGATGGCTATAAGTCCGAATATCTCGGCACATGTGCGTACATCGTTTATATTGGTAGCAAACCAATCTTCCATAGTGTCACGCTCAGGATGTGATACGCAATGGGTTTTAAATTTATATTCTCGTTATATTTATCCTAACTCCTAGCAAACCCGCAGTGTACGGGACGTCTGTAGTAGGGATAGTATTCCGAGGTCGAACACAAAGACTAAGGTGAGATTGATTCAATTAGTGATTAAGATTAGTGAAGATCTAGGCTAAGAAAAGAGAAGAAATAAAGAAATGAAAACTTCAATGTTTTTGGTTGGTTTTTAGGTGATCAATCAAGGATCACAAATGATGCAAGTAAACATCAACTAAACTAACAATCAATGCAAACAAACAAGCTAGACACGAGATATAGATCAAAGAAAGAAAAGCGGATTCTAGGGGTTGGAAAGTCCGATTATGGCATAAGACTCAAGCTATCTATTCATTCCTTGGATTAACTATGATATGTTGGGAGTAGGTATTTCTAGATTGGGATCAATTACCGGGTAGGTCTCATGGTCCACTAGTCCATTCCTAAGGTCTCATCACCGGGTAAGTCTCTAAGAACCTAAGGGACGGAATTCTACACGAACCGGATTGTCGCCTAGAGATCTAACCTATCCTTACCGGGTAAGTCTCGAAAGGGTTAGTTCTAAGCAACCATCCTAGCACACTTAGTCCAATGGCGGCTTATGAGGCTCACCACTACCTAGGGTTTGTGATCCTTGGAATCTAAGAGCAAGGATTACCGAGTAAGTCTCTCCTAACACTTAGTTGCTAACACTAGGTTCCCCTAGGGTAGTTTTAACTTAACAAACACTTAGGATTTCAACATTCTAACAATCTAAAACTAGATCCATCGAACCAGGGAAGATCACGGGTTGTTCTACCAAGTCCACGGCCGTGGTTTGGCAAGAACAAATCGTGGATCCTAACAGAGGCTACGTTCAAGCACACAAGTCATCCAAGGGTTTATCTAAGTCCATCCTATCATAGTCCTAGCCATAACCGTTCCTTCCTTACCCTAGAATCACATCTATTTAGCCTACAACATACATCCTAGCAATCAAAATCATCAAACATAAAATCATGGCTTCCATTTGCAAGATAATGAGGAGAAAGAGATGAACAAGTTAAGTAAATAAAACCAAGCTGAAAATGGAATTAGAGTGACTCACAACCCTTCTTAAAGAAGGTTCAAATGTTCATACAACTCTAGAAATCGATTCCGAAATTCTTCACTATAAGGCTATGTTAATCTATCAATGGTGTGTTCTTCTTCTTCTCCAATCAAGCTCTTCCTCCAATGGTAGCTTCCTTCTACCTCCTTCCCCCAGAATCTTCTTGTTGAGAGAATATTTTGATTGGATGATAGTGGATAATGGAGAGCTGCTCCAAGATGATTCTCTCAGCTAATGCAGGACCACTTTTATACTCCAACTTTGCAATAGCTGGCCAAGAGATCGTGGCACAGCTGTCACGAAAACCTGGCCAAATCCACGGTCATTTCCACGGTCGTGGAGTGTCAGTGAACCGTGATTTTGTGCTTCAGCTTTGCCTTTGATCATTAAGCTTCGATTTGGTGCATGGCTTGTGTTGGCAAGGTTCCATGAGTCCTCCCTAGCCTTTAGCTTTCATCCTAATGAGTCCGAGGGTGTGTCACCTTGATGAACGATCCTCAAACGTATTGTTTTAGCTCCTAAATCTCCCAATATACCTACAAAGCAATGCACAAGTCCGTGTAGACGTCTATCTCGACATAATACGTGAATTGAGTGCAAACGTCGTTAACTAGTGCCAAACCATGCATGAATGAGCGAGAAATCTATCTAAATGATTACCTAAACCTAAGTCATAAATCGTGTTATCACATAGTAGCAAAAAACTACGCATAATAGCTAGATTTTCCACTGAAATTGAATATTGTGCGGTGGCAAATACGACTGCAAAATTTAATGGCTTAGATTACTCCTGGATGAGCTTGGTTTCCCTCGGACTACAACACCTACTATCTATTGTGATAACCTTGGCGACAACCCATCTTTGTCACAATCCAGTTTTTCACTATCAAATGAAACATGTTGCTCTTGATTATCATTTCATCCGAGAGTGTGTTCAGACAAACCAAGTGAGAGTAATTCATGTACACAATGATGATCAACTGGCAGGATGTGCTCACTAAACCACTATCCGGTCAACGTTTCACAATGATGCTTAACAAGATCGGCCTCATTGTCGGTTCCTTCGTCTTGCGGGAGGATAATAAGATACACTCAACTTGTTAAGTATTTGTGTAGATTAGTCAAATACAATCCCACCTTTGTAGGGATCTTCTGTTGTAATCTATGTAAATTTATACGGCTCTCATCTGAACTATCATCAATCAATTATAGTTCTTTGGCTGAATTTACAATGTAGGCCTTTTACAATGTACAGTTTGGATTTAGGGTCTCCCAATTATTCATTTAGAAAATGGGCTCCTATATACTAGATGAAATCAGAAAAAAGTACAAAAAAGTGATAGTCATTTATTTGATTGATGACAATTTGATGGACATTTTACATGGAATTTGTGCCAAATAAATGCAACCCTTTTTCTTCCCTATTTATAAACTCATGTTCCTTCTTCTTCCCTTCAAATGCAGTTCCTTTCTTCTTCCATAACTCAAATTCTTCCAAACGCAGGTCCTTTCTTCTTCCCTTCACCGAAATCTGGAAGCAATCCCCTGTTCTATTTTTGGGTAAGTAATATCCAAAACTGCATACCCAAACTGCACACGCATATACTCAATAAGCAATACAAAAAATGCATACCCAAACTGCACACACATGTACTCAATGATCAATACCCAAAAAAATGCATATCAATCACTCAATAAACAATACCAAAAAATGCATACCCAAAAAAATGCATATCAATCACTCAATAAGCAATACTCAAAACTGCACACACATATATTCAAAAATACTTACCCAAACTGCACACACATATACTCAATAAACATTACCCAAAAATACTTATCCAAACTGCACACACATATACTCAATAAACATTACCCAAAAATACTTACCCAAACTGCACACACATATACTCAATAAACAATACCCAAAAAATGCATATCAATCACTCAATAAGCAATACCCAAAAATGCATACCCAAAAATGCGACCCCTGGCAGCGTCTTGTAGTGAGGGAAGGTTCGTCGACTACTTCTTCTTGTGCATCGAAGGCACCGACTGTGGCACTCTAAACCCCTAGCGGCCAATCGGTAGCGATGGAAGGCGACGACTGTGCTTTCTTTGGTCCGGTGGTGCAGAGAAGGGTAGGGGAAGAGGCGGAGAGAGACAAAGAACGAGAGAGGAAGAAGGGGAAGACTTGTCAGAAGCCTCGACGGGCTGGGGAAGAAGATTGAAGGCATGCAGTGCCGGTCCTCGATGGGCTGAAATAGGAGATGACCAACAGAGCAGGTTTCGGTTTTCTTCTGAGACGGAAAGTGGATGAGAGACTAAGAAGGTAGGGAAGTGAAGGTCCGGCGGCTGAGCAAGAGAAGAAAGCAGAAGGATGCGGCTAGGTTAAAAAAAGAGGTTGGCATTTAAATTTTCTCCAGCCCATCATTTCAATTCAAATACAGCTATTAATTTTTTTGCAGGCCTAAATTTTTTTGACAGCCCATTCATCCATCATCTTTTCTTAGGAGGCCCACAAATACAGCTATTAATTTTTTTGCAGGCCTAAATTATACTAGGAGCCCACTTTGCTAAAGTAAAATTTTAGGAACCCTATTTCCCTCATTTATTCTAGTTCTTTTAGTCTATTCCTTGGATTCACGAGCTTTTTCGGACTCCATTAACACTTATCTTGCTCGTTTTCATCGTAATCTTGCGTTTCAAAATCCGGCGGAATTCGGTGGATAGGTTTACTTGCTTTTCACATGCACCTTTCTTTCCAGGTAAGAACTTATCAATTGGACCGGCCCGATTGTCAAGTTTCATGCTTAATCAAAAAGAAGAAGCTTTTTCAAAAAAAAATGAAGAAAAACACAGTTTACAATTTTCGTGTTTCAACAAGATTTTTTTTTATAAGAAGGAGGTCCGGTACCCTCCGCATATCTAGATCGTGCATTCCATAAGTAAATAAAAAGGAACTAAGTACTACGCAATCGGAGAAAGCCTTATCCCTTACATCATCAGTAATTAAGTGTTTAAAACCCTTCGGCAGGTCAATCAATACAGAAAATCTCAAAGGCAGAGTCATAGAAAAATTAGCAATGTAATTCGTAATCCTATTAGCTTCATGAAGAACATGATGCAGTTGATTAAATAAGCCTCTACTGAGAAAGTCGTAGCATTTACCAGCCAGACTAAATAGAGGATGGTGACGAGGTGGGTAGTCCTAATAATGTTAATAGTCAACTCAAAATCAGTTTCCACAATCACCGAGTGGAAACCCATACTCCAATCAAACTCTAACCCATGGACAATACCCCAAAGCTCAGTCATTGGGACAGAATAAATCCCGATATTTGCACCAAAACCCCTCCGTTAAGCCCTCGTACATTCCCTAATAATAATGCAAGTAGTTGCATGACCATCATCAGCATGTTGATCGTCACACTCGCATGCGGCGGAGGATCCCACTTGACTATGCAAACGGACCTTATACCCTTGCGTCTTCCACGTGTAACTTTTGCACAAGCAAGCTTGTATTCCCTCGTACTTTCCAAGATATGTCGAAAGCGATCACTACACTCCGAGTATCCTTGAAAAATTCTCTCATTCCGTCACTTCCATATCCACCACCCAGACTAAATAGAGGATGATGACGGGGTGGGTAGTCCTAATAAAGTTAATAGCCAACTCAAAATCAGTTTTCACAATCACTGAGCGGAAACCCATACTCCAATCCAACTCTAACCCATGGATAATGCCCCAAAGCCTTTATTAAGAAAGTTGTAGCATCTACGCCAGACTAAATAGAGGATGGTGACGAGTTGAGTATTCCTAATAAGGTTAATAGCCAACTCAAAATTATCTTCCAAAATCACCGAGCGGAAACCCATACTCCTATCCAACTCTAACACATGGATAATGCCCCAAAGCTTTGTCACGGGGACGGAGTAAATCTATAGGTTTGCACCAAAACCCCTCCATCAAGCCCCCATACATTCCCTCATAATATTGCATGTAGTTGCATGACCATCATCAACGTGTTGATCGTCACACTCTCACGCGGCAGAGGATCCTACTTAACTCTGCAAACGGACCTTATACCCTTGTGTCTTCCACGTGTAACCTTTGCACAAGCAATCTTGTATTCCTCCGTACAGTCCAAGATATGTCAAAAGCGACCATTACCCTCCGAGCGGCCTTGAAAATTCTCTCATTCTGCCACTTCCATATCCACCAAAGGCCAACTGCAAAAAAAACTCACTCTACAACAAATCACCAAAATAAATAGATAGGAAAAAGATTACCTCACATCCACGAAGCGAAGTCCATTTGAAAACACCCATCCAAACAAACATGAGCAAAATCCGAACTCCAAACCCTGGTTGTACGAGGACAGTCTCAAAACAAATGGGCAAGTGACTTAACAACAACAACATAAGAAGAACATGCAATTGAGTTCGATAGATGCCGCCGAGCACATTCCTCCACAGTCTAGACACCACCATGAAGCAACTTTCAGAGGAAAAGACGAACCCGTTGGTGGATGGCGAGCTTCTAAAGCGCGGTAAAAAGGTGATCATCCCCGAAGTTGATACTCCGGAGCACCCTCTAAACACCCATAAGAAAAAGCAACAGATAAATACCCGCCTTGAGTATGAACCCATCCGATCTCAACCCGCGGAGCAAACCTGTCACTAGAGAACACGGAAGAAATCCCACCATATATACACGACAACATATCCAGATAATCATACAACTATGGAGGTGTTCGTTAGAAGGAGATTATTGGAGTTATCGGGGATTATAATTTAATGAGATTATTCTTAGAGATTATTGTAGTTTTTCTATAATTCAATTCAACTTGGATTATTGTGAGGTTTATAATCCCTAGAAAATCCTCACCCTCTACCGAACGTGCCCTATTTACATTCTCACATATGATAAGCTTAAACTCGAATATCTCCCTTCGCTTCCCAAAACCTAGTCGCGCCCCCTCCTTACACTCCTCCTCTCGGCAGCTAGGATTGTGCACAATTAGATGTGACCGTAAAATACGGTCCGGTCTTGAACCGTATTTTTCGATCCGGTCCGGTCGTTGACAGTGATATTCCGGTTCGATCCGCTCCTGACCATTTCCCTCATATATATATATATATATTATTTTTATTTTTTGAAAAATTTATGTATACGGTCCATTCCGATCCGGATTTTGACCGGCCGGACGTATTGAATCACTACTAGAAATGCGGGTTATATGCGACACTTTTCTTCCGACACCTTTGCAATGTGTCGCAAAAAATTTGCATCCGCAAAACCCTCGTTAAATTGCGACGCTTTAAGGTGTCTCTATTTTCCGACACATATAGGTGTCGCAAATGACACAAAAAGTGACACCGTTTATTTTAACGACACCTCCCGGTATCGCAATATTAAATTTTAAATTTCTAAAACTGAATATTTAGGTTACTCAAAATATTACGGTCTCCCAAATCTGCTTAGCGACTCACAAAGTTCGTCTCTCTCAATCCAAATCAGGTTTTCTACCGTTCTCAAGGTCCTCATCGGCTCTCCTAAACTCTCATTCTGCCTCCGGCTGCTTTAATTAACTTCGATTGAACTCTCAATCTCGAAGAAGATGGAAGCCCTAAGCAGTAAGCATCCATGGCCTCCACACACCTTAGGTCCTAAGCTTTTCTAGGTGAATCCTTCCACTTCGTCGGAGATTTCTCCTCAGCCTCCAACCATCCGCTACCCTGCCATAGAAAGCATCACCCGTACTCTACAAGCCATCATCCTCTCCCCTTTCCCCAAAGCTCAGGTTGTCCTCGTCGTCTCCCCTCCCTTTCACTTCCAAACCCCTTCCAAGCGCATCTCTTATCCCTCCGACGCCCTCCGCTTCGTCAACTCGGACTCAGGAACCAATTTCCCCGTCTTTGTGGTCGCCCTCTCCGATTCCGTCCGCTCCCGCAAGATTTCCGATCCCGGCAACGTATCACCCACCGTTCAATCCGTCGTTGACGTCTCCACATGTGAAAACAGATTTTCTGAGATTTAGAAACCTCTTGAAGCAGGCATTGATTATGCTTTTTGTGATTTTAGGTCAGGTACAAGAGTTTTGAAGAAATAGATGATGATAAAAATTGGTGGAGGATTCTATTTATCTTAGATTTTATGAGAAAGAATGGTTTTAGTCAGTTGTGAAAAAGCTTGTTGGTTCTGAGACTGTGTAGGTGAGGGACTTTGTGTAGTTTGACTTCAGATAGTTGGAATATTTCAATGATACATAGATTTCCAAAGATAAGCTTCCGAACATTCTTAAGCAAGCTATATTAGACAACAAGGAGACTGGTAATCCAAATGATTTGGATGCATCATTAGAGTCAATTAACGATCCTAAAGGCTCTTTAGAAGATGTAGTTTTCACCATATAAAGCAGAGAGGAGTCTCAGAAAAATAGTACTAGTACAACAAATGGATCACCTACTTCTGTTGTAATGCAAGATGGTGATTCTTCACAAAAACAATTCATCTATGCTTTCTTCTTTCTTTTATGATCTCTGCTATTGTAGATTTGGACCTTAAGTCAGTATGAATCGGAAGATTTTATTTTAGTTATAATTTGTTGATCAGTGGGATGAGTAGCTGCTCGAATGAGTACTTTTCTGGAATGTTCAGTCTCCTATTGTAACCTTGACTTATTCTTAACATTGTAGGTTAAATCCTGAAAGGGTTGGTTGTGACTTCAAGCAAGAAGTTCAAGTATGGATGTTTTGAGATTAAACTTGGCTTTTTTTGAATATTATACCTATAGCATATTTTTGTAAAGGAAAATGGTGCTTATTTTTGTAGGTTCATAGTGGCTTCTTGGGTGCAGATGATTCCATGGGAACAAGGGTCTTGTTTCTTAGTCGACAAGCAATTGGTTATGATTATAAGTAAGTAGTCCTATCAACCTCTGTGTCAAAAAAAAAAAGGTAATTTCCAGTAACTTGAAAGCATTTTAATTCACTGCTAGAATCTAAGCAGTTGAAAATGCTACTTGTTGTAACTTGCAGTTTTTCCCTTAGGTCAGGCAAGTAGAAAAGATTAGGCCTCAATGATACCATTAAGCCATGTCAATTGAATTTTCTATTACCTTGTCTGTGTACAAGTATTACTTAATTCTACCTCTCTAATATATAAGATGTGCACTATATTGAAGCTTTATCCACTTATTCAAATTACTATATGTTGCTAGATATAATGGTATAATATAGCTTGCAACTATACGATGCTAGCTTTGTTTGACTTTCACGTGAGAAGAGTAGATACTGTTATACAAAAGCAAATATTGACATTTTATTTGTGTACTTCTTAGGTATGATATATGTAACTATTTATAACTTTGGATCACCTATAGTTGAAAACCGTCAATTTGCAGAGGTCTATAACAAGGTGATATCTTCAACTTATATAAATATATCAAGCCCTACTTATATAAGGTGTTGCAGTATCATCAACTGATGCAAGAGCTGATGTGGCAAATGTATGTGAACTGGAAGATTTTCTTATAAACGAGTGCATGTATGCGGCATAACATTTGTTTGCTTATTGTGTAGGGTTGTAGGCTTACTTCTGTTATTAAGTTCTTCCGGAGGTTGATGACATGTTATTTTCACAAAATTTTTTATTTAATGTGTTGCAATTTTCCTAGCGTCTTTATTACAATATCAAACTTGACTTGATTTTTTTCTCTAGATGTCGTATTGCCTTTATGTAGCCACTTATGTTGTCTTGATCTTTATTACAGCATCTTCTTCCATGTTCAACTCTCGAGTGTAAGTTGTTAAAACTTGTAAAACTTAAAAACCAAACCACGAGAATTTGATTGAGTTAGGTTCAAGTAACTAAGTGGAGCAAGTGGTAGTACCATGATCTCTCACAAAGTGGCAATTGAGATTTTGAACTCTTTATGTGGTTTTGTAGGGTATTGTAACAATTTTTAGAGGAAAGATGGATCAATTATGTAGGTGCTTTGATGTGTGAACAATGAATTTTTTATCTCTATGTTTTGTGCTCTCCTCCTCCCGGTATCCTTTTGTATGACTGTTATATCCCATAACCCATAATATTTATAATAGTTTTCATGATGGGCGTGCAGGTACAGTTTGTAGCTGGGAGAGACCTAAGGCCGGGGCATCATAGAGAAAAGTTGGCCAATAAAGAGAAAGATCGACGTTGCTGGAAGTGGAGTCAATAAACAACTAGAAAAGAGATTGGAAGAACAACTAGAGAGTAAGCCACGGAGGCACAAGGATTTGGTGAGGAGGCCTTAAGCTTGAGAGCTCAAGTTCGCAACTATTGGAGAAGTTAAATGAGAGAGGGAAAAAGAGCACTCCACTCTATGGCAAATACATGATGCACACACAAGCAATGCCTTGTTTCAAATAAATTAACTAGAGGAACAGGTGAATGGTCTTAGACTTGGGGCCTGTTTACATGCGGGTTTATAAACTTCATTTAGTTTATAAACCCGAGTTTTATTTGTTGGTGGGTGTTTACATGTAGATGGGTTTATTTTCGAATGAGTTTATTCGGGTTTATAAACCTCTAGAAAATAACCTCCTCAATCCAAGGTTATTTTTCTTGAATGAGTTTATTTTTTCCATATACCCGAAATTACCCTCATTCGTATCCTTACAAATCCGACCCGAACATTCACACCCGTGAAATTCCTTTCTTTCAAAACAACCACATTATTGTCGCCCACAACTATACCTTCGAGATTTGATTTTTTTATTACCCTCCTATTCATATATATATTGGATTATTCTTTAATCTTTTTAGGGGTAAAAATGTATTTTGCACTAAAAAAAACCCAAAAAAAAACCTTAAGTAAACATCTTTATCGAAATAATATATATAAACTGATCGAGTTTATAAACCCGAAAATAAACCATAAACCCATATAAACTCATTTAGTTTATAAACCCATAAAAATACAAACTTATACTAAACAGGCCCTTGAACTCGTCTGTGTGAACAACCAGAAAAGAGAGATTGAAGAGCAGCAGGATAGTAAAGCAACATAAACTAAGTCATTGAGTGAGGAGGCCTCAAGCTTGAAATCTCAAATTTTACAACGGACAGAAAAATTAGACGATATGGAAAGAGAACTCTAATGTGCGGGAAATGCATGATGCACACCGAGTCCTTCAAATCTATTATTCAATATTTTTATCGTCGTCTTGGTATATATCTCTATATAACGTATGTAATCATATGAGATGCTTATATTATTCTATATTTTTTTTATAAATTAATTGTAAATTGCGACACCTTGAGGTGTCGGAAATAATTGCGTTAAAAAAGCAAAGCAAGTGCTGAAGAGTGTCGCGGTAAAGTGTCGCAAATGTCTCAAAACAAGACAGATATACGCGTCGCAAAATTATTAACTAGTGTGACATCTTAAAGCGTCTCAATCTACTGTGACATGTTAAGGTGTCGCAATTGACACCTCTGTCAATTGTGACAGCGAAAATTGTGACACCCTTTAAAAGTGTCGCATATCATATTTGCGACACCTTAACGTGTCGCAAAATGCTATTAAAGCGTCGCTTCGGACCCGCTTTTCTAGTAGTGCATTATATGAAAAATAAAACTTTTAAAAAACTGCAAAACTATGGATCAAAAGAAATATAATCGAAACATATGTAACATACAAATGCGAGAATACCCATGTTAGTAAGAGTAAATTGAGCATGATATTAACTGGACGACGCACGTGCCGTAATTATGAAGTTTGTATTAGTGACATTTTGGAACTTCAAGCACGTGAGGATACATCGATGATGTTAATGTGACAGATTCCCACTAGTAAGTTTGTTGGAATAAAATACCAACATTCAAGTGGCCGGCACTTTCTTTGACTCATCATTCACACATCAAGGTGCCACCTTTTTTTCAGCAACCAAACGTGGCCTTATCACTTTTTTGTTGAATGAAAGTACAAAAAGTTGCCGTTATTTTTAACAATTCACCAAAAGACACCAATATTTTCCTTCAAATATGAGGACAGCAAGAATAAGAATCCATGGGTCTGGTAATTTGTCTGTGTTTGGATCCTTCAAAGGATTTCTGTTTTTTAACACCCTATTTATTCATACAAAAATAATTAGGTTAAAGACAAGAAAATCAGTCGGTAATAAGCACACCAACTAAAAATCAAACCATACCATGTGCATACGAATATATATATATATATACACACGATAGGTTCAAGTCCAACACATAAACTCAATAAAGTTTCATTATAAAACCAATTTATAATAAGAGGAGTAGTCCACCGATCTTATAAACTAGGCTCAGAATGTCCCGAGCTTTAGATGTGAGAACTCATTCTATCCAACAATAGTCTACCATGTTGGAGATTTTGGCTAAGTCTTCATTGTAACCGTGGAGTTTGTCTTGAGACAAGGTGCGATAAGTTGTTCACATGTGTGTCACTATGGTCCGGGTTGCGGGAGACAAGCCAAGTGACCGGCACTAAGATCAACTAGTATTGTAAGGGGAGTCGAATCAAAGCAAGGTGATTCATGACAAGGTCAACTTGTGTCAGATTTTAGAAGGCCGGCGCTTGGGGCTTTTTAGCCACATTTTATCAACACATCTTTAGTTCTTAGGCCTTATATTGGCTAAAGAATATGTGGTTAAAAATTGGGAGCAATCCTAGCTCAAATGCTTAGTGAATGTCAATGAAGCAGCTAGTGAGCTTCTTTAGGAGCTACACTAGCTTGAGCTAAGACATTGAGTATTTGTGGATCTTGGAGCTTATCCTATCTATATTAAAGTGAATGAAGCTCACTGGAAGTGTTTTGACCAAGAAAAATAAGCTAGCTCTAAGCTAGCTCTGGGAAGTGGTTTTGGGCTCCCTATGTGGGTCTCGGGCTTTTCTAGGGCTTTAAGGCTCATCTTTCAAGTAACTTCCACGTAACTTCAATAACCGATTTTAACCACTTTTTGGCGGTTATAACTCCCCAAAACCGTGGCCTCTATGTCTATAAAAGGGAGAGTCATTTGCACTTGATTTTACTTTCGTTTTTGCAACAATAAAGCTTTTAGCTCCATTGTATTGACATTGGATAGGCCTTCTTATAAGCTTGTTTGCAAAACTCGGAAGACCAGTATAGTTCCTTTGTATTGACAAAGGATAGGCATCCATCTTAGTTTGATTTTGTATAACAAAACCTAGGAATACCCTTTCTGCAAAGTAAGACAAGTAAGTCTCTTACTTAGTCTTTGTAACATATAACGTTTTATCTCACTAAGGTATTTGGATATTCTCGGTGTATGGGAGAATACACTTAGAAGGAAAATTCATTTATGAATGACTCATTACATAATTCAAGTCAATGGTTTAACATATAACAATCGGCTTATAAGACTTGCAATTGAACTTAATTTCTATTAGAGTTTTATCTACTCATTTTCGGAGATTACAAACTCTTGGTTGAGTTTGGTCTACTCTTTTGGAGATTACAAACTCTTGGTTGGGTTTTGTCTACTCCTTTGGAGACTACAAACTCTTGGTTGAGTTTTGTCTACTCATTTGTGGAGATTACAAACTCTTGGTTGGGTTTTGTCTACTCGTTTGTGGAGATTACAAACTATTGGTTGGGTTTGTCTACTTCTTTGTGGAGATTACAAACTGTTAGTTGGGTTTTATCTAGTCCTTTGTGAAGATTACAAACTCTTGGTTAATAACTTGTTTTTACTTCAAGATAATTATATTAATTTGATTGGCAATTGGAAGAACCTTCTACTCACATAAGTGAGACTACGACCCTTTGGTCTAAAACCGGACACCGGAAATCCAACATACCAATCTTTTTATGGGGGTTTAAAAACACCTTTAAGGTTTTCATGACGTTTTTAGACGTTGTTATTGTTGGAACAAATTTTAATAAGTATTGCGCCGGAGGTTTTCGGACAAATTTCCGGTGGGATCCAACCATCGTCAGCACCGGAAAACGGAAGGATTGGATTCGTCTCCGCGAATACTTAATCGTGATATACTTATTTACTAAAATTGGATTCCGAGTTAATGAGATAATGATGTCCGAAGTTATGTGTACGGAATACAAACTTGGGGGAAAAGGACAAAAATGAGGGTAAACCGACCACACGCGCATGGCTCCGGGTTTGGGCTTTCTGGATCATGATGAAAATGGATTAGACTGATGTTGTTGGGCTGACCACCTATCATTTTGGGCTCAATCATGTCATGGGCTGCAAATTCTAATTTAATATACCGATCCGGAGTAACAAATCTCGGATTAAAAGCATTGTTAATGACGTTGATCCCCTTTGTCTTCTGAGCTCGCCTATAAAAAGGGTGTCTCTTCCTCTCATTCCGACACACCAAGAAAACAACGTCTCCTCCTCCCTCTTTCTATTTCTTACAAAAACGAGAGTGCTACACAAAAGCAGTTCACCTGATTTTCAAAGTCATTACGGGAATTGAATTTAGTGCAGCTTTATCACGGGATTCGGAACATCTTTTCAACCGTCACAATCCAGAACGCTTTTAAAATTAAAGACATTTACTAAAATTATAAGTTATATTTGCACTAGTATTTTTTTCACACTTCAACCAATGACAAGAAACGATATAGTTTTACTTAGTTGCTTATTTCGTTTTTTTTATTAAAATTATATAAAAAGCTCAAATTAAATATTTTTTATATAGTTAATCGAAGGGAAATGTGTATGTTGCATTCGATAAAAATTGAGGGTTAAGGTCTTAACTAAGGTTACTGAGTACTATAACAAATTAAATAAAGACTAATTAAGTTACTAATAAACGACTAAGCTAAACATGTGATAATGATATGTTTGAATTTTTGTAATCAACACAAAATTTTAACTTACAAATTATCAATACAACGTGGGACGATGACATTCAATTTTCAAGTTCCAACATTAACTCATTTGATGTTTGCTTAAAGATAATACAAGGTTTCTTAGATAAATCTTGTTGAGATTATACGTTGGACTCGTATATAAAGATATACAAGCGAACATGTGTTAGACTAAGTCCAACATGTATATTAGATTCAGAATATTCTCACTTTAGATGTAAAAACTTCGTCATACTTATGCATTACATTCGAACATATATATACACATGCACTCAAATATACGAAATCCATGTGGCCCACTGTAGTTCTACGGTGTGCCCACGGATTATAACATCGAAAGTGAAAACAAGATGTTAATGTAATTAAACAAAATTTACAAATTTTAGAAACATGAATTAATGCAAATTGGCCCACTAAATTATGATGTTAAACTAATAGCCCCACACTTATGACACATTTTTAATGCATAATCACATGATAAGAGGCAGAACACAACAACAAAATATAGATTATAGTTTATTGGAATCTTATGGAGCATTAATTCCATCTTGTGCTTCAACCAAATAACTTATTTCAATAATGTCAAATAATAGTCACTACAATCCATATTTGGACCATATACTATTGATTGGACTTAATCTCAATATATATGGCTCAAAGTTAAATTCGTGTATAGTTAAGTTTAAATTTGTAGAACTTTGTTATTTTGTGTAAATATGAATAAGTTTAAATTTGTATAACTTTGGATTTTGTATGTAGTTGGAACTTGATTTTTTTCTTTAATTTTTAAATTTAAAGTCAACTAGTTAGATCGTATTTAGGGTTAGTTTACAAATGATTGAAAACGAAAGTAGGATTGTACATCGGTTTAAACTCTGATCGAATTGGACTGATGTGGAGTAGAATTAAATCCTAACATCCAAATCCGATGGACTGAAGACCGACCCTAACATTTAGGGTTAGGGTCGCTTCAACTAGGTTTAGGTCTACTTCGAACTGTATTTTACCTAACTTAAAATAATATATATTTTTTATATTTTTCTTGAGCATATTCTATAATAATAAAATAAAATATATAAACAAAGGCTTCAGATGGAGTGTCGGTGATGGAAAAACCACTAGATTTTGGACAATACACGTAATGACAATGTAAAAAACTGATGAATTTGAAAGAAGAATCTGAAAAAGGTTTCAGATGGAGTGTAGGTGATGGAAAGACCACTAGATTTTGGAAAGATTGATGGATCACTGACCAACCATTAAAAAACTTGATGAACGACAAAACATCGATCAGTACGTCGGAATTAGTATGCAATTTTATAAGAAATAAACAATGGAATCAATGACGAATTTTTCAACTCGGTAGAGTATTACCCCATGAGACTATCAAAAAACTAAACACGTACAACCTACCTCAAAATGAAATGCAAGACACATTGTATTGGACGTCGAACGAAAAAGGATGGTTCTCCACTAAATCAACAAAGGAAATTATCCAAAAACATAAGAGGGAACACATTGTGATAAAACATGGATCAATATAATGCCAAAGGTAAAAAAAATTCTTGTGAAAATTGTCTTTATATGGCATTCCAACAAAAGAGAATTGAGATAAACAAAAAGTTCCGATCTTAATGCATTGTGAACTTTGTCAACGACCAATAGAGAGTGTTAAAAACCTCTTCTTCAAATGCTCATATACCTTAAATAATATCAACAATGGTAAAGTAAAAACTCTCTTAAACAATTATGATCTATCATGGCAAAAATTATGGACATCATCACTGAAATAAAGGAAAAATGTAATCCAATAGGATTAAGACAAATAGTGGTAGCATGGTGGAACATTTGGTTAACAAGAGAAACCAAATAATTTTTAACAAGATAAAAATACCACGGGGTCTAAACCAATTGATCCAAAAACAAATTAAAGACTGGGATGAGACAAATTCAAAAAATCCAAACTGTTATACATGGCCTTTGAAAAAAGGTGGAAAACAAAAACATTAAAATAGTAGAGACCAAATTTGACCTATGTCAAAATTAATTTTAATGCTTCTAGAAGATCAAATGATTGTTGTGCCTTTGGCTTTATAATCCGAGACCACAATGTCGTAGCACTCACTAAGGGAATGGGAAGATATGGAGCAGAAACTGTCCTCCAGGCGGAAGCTAATGCTCTAAGAGATTGTCTCCTAAAGGCCATAAGTTCATGTTTCAACAATATTGAAATTGAGGGAGATAATCTTATACTCATCAACTCAATCAATCAGATTTGAAAATTGCCATCTTAAGCGGACATGGTCATCTCTTACATATCCATTTTAATTTCAAGGTGTCCGCAAGTGAGAGCTCAACATGTTTTTAGGGAAATCAACGTCGTAGATAGACTCCCATCTCTTGACCATAGATGGATCCAGGTGACGAGAGCCTTCCGCGTGATGTTGAGGACCTTATCCGAAAGGATGCTTTAGGACGGACAACTTCAAGATGTTGACCCTCCTAGTAATCTTACCTTTGTATAAAAAAACATTCACCGACTTCAAAATTATACATGTCACATGTGAAATAAGTAGTGGGAAACTCAAGCAAGTAACACCAATGAGTGGTGACGCACAAACACTGAGGTTGGTAACTTATTGGCGGGAAACTCTTGCAAAGAGCGAAAGGCGGGAGCGAGGAAGAGTGGAAGGCTCAAAGAGTTGAACGAATACGTTGATCAAGGAAGAGCATAACCAAATTGATAAGCGTAAAAGTGGAAGTAATACAATGGTTGGGAAATCAAGCAAGGGACCAGAACGGTGAAACAAAACTGGGAGTGGAGTTGAGCACTTGAACGAAGAGTGGAAGAGAGAAGAATAATGTCGACGAGTATGGCATATCTCATATGAAAATTAAAAAAGGAAAAGGGATAGACTTTAAGCCGTGAGGGATATTCATTGACTTATGTTTTAATTTTTTTCAAATAGTTAGGTCCGGACCGAACCCGAATGCACTGACCCTAACCCGTACTTTAAAAAAATTTGGACCTAAAACTGACCTTAACACGTTATGGTCGGTTTATGGTTGGACTGTCCGGTCCAAATTTTTGGTCCGAAACTAACTTTAAACACTAAATCAAATCAAATGTATTTTCGTATTAGTAACTCAATTTAAGCATTAGTTTTATCAATTTCATCGTATTTAAATTGATTTAATTCAATATCAAGGTTTTAATTTTGCAAAATAATTTAGATAGTTTTCTATCCATTTACATTTACTCACCAATTAGACATTTAAAATCTTGAGCATATAAATTACATATGCAATTGGAACCAATTGTTTGAAGGAAAAATAACAAAAACATGCATCAATATACCAAGGAGAAGAAAATTTTGGATTAACTTATGAACCAGGTTTGAATATTTTGACTTTTAAAATGTTAAAATGCATCACGTTTATTGTGTACCAATTCAAGTTCTACCAAATGGCAATTAAATTTAATATAAATTTATAACTTAATGTTCATTTTCTCTATATATTTTTAAATTACCTCTTTATATAAAATTATAATTTTATCTATAAACTAATGATCATTTCCTCTATATTTTTTTTATTTTTAAATTAATGACCATATATTTTCTCTATAAAAAGTAATTAAAGTATAATATATGTTGAATTGAATGCTATATTTGTCTCATTTACGCTAAATTTTTTGTCCAGACTTATCACCACCGACCAACAGTACCATTTTTTGGTATTTGTCAAATAATGGGACATACAATCTTTTGGGTTGTCAAATCTTTGTTGCCCAACCGTATCATTTATTCCAATAAAATATGAAATTGTGAAAATAAAAAAGTCATCAAATTCACAAATAAATTTCGTTTATTTAGAAAAACATATACAGCATAATATAACAAAAAAATCTATATTTATTCATGCAAGGTGTAAGAGGAATAATTATTAAAAATAAGTTATTATTTGGTAAATTAAATTACAAACTATATTTATAAGATGTGTACACTAGTTGTACACAACTATGAAATCATCGTTACTAATTATTAATTATGAACAATTATTTTATTGTAGATTATGAATCGAGATATGAAATAATTTTATTACTGTTAAAGTCAGCATAATGTAGAATACAGTGTGGTCTACAGTAGTACCTTTGAATTATTTCATATAATAATGTTTTATATATGAATAGTTAATCTAAACCCCATAAAAGAAGATTAAAAAATGGACAAAGATGAATGATTGCGATATTCATTATGATACAAAAATATAAAAATGATTTGAAGATAAATAATAGATAACTTAATCACTAAAAAGCCCTAATTAGAGGAATACTCGCCGGCCGGAAATAGGGCGGCGCCTGAATCCAAGAGAGAGACGAGGAGGTCGGAGAAGGCGGCGACGATATACTGGTGGGTTGACTTTGGGTTAAGTGAGAGATAACAGAGAAGAAGCTCGTGAAGACATTTCCAATTATCCCTGACGTCGTGAATCCCACGCGCCGCCACCATCTCCTCCATGGATATTCTGAAGTCCCTGTATGGATCCCCTGAATACGTCTGAACCGCCACTCCTCCATCGACCTCGTCCGCCGGCCTTGACTCCGACGATGAAGACGACGATGACGAGGACGGCACCGATGAGGAGTCGATGATGGAGTTGGAGCTGCCGGGGGAGGAAATGAAGAACCGGTGGGATGCGTACGCCGTTGTTAAGTCCGGCGTGGCATCTACTATATCGGAATCGGAGTTGCTTGTTTCGTAGAGGGAGTTGTAGGTTTTGAATAAGTATTCTGGTTGTTGAGGGGAGGATGAGGTGGAGACGGCGGCGGTGGTGGATGGAGTGTTGTGATCTTCCGATATGGCGGTTGTGGTGGCGGTGGTGGGAGTTATGTGTGGGCGTTTGATTGCCGAGAAACAAAGGGTTAGGTTTTTCCCTATGGCTGCCATTTTAATTTGGATTATTTTTCGATCGGTCTTCGATATGAGTAGCACGGTATTTATGGGTGTGCGTTGGACCTCGTATCAATAAAATTATTATGTTTTCACCAAAATAAAATAATTATGTTACCCTATAACATGCTAATACTCAAACTTTTAGTTGGTTTAAAAACGTATTTATAAATCGTTTTGTATAACAACGTTACGAGGGTACTAACTGAGCTTTGACACAGTCATTTTATCGACTCGTTTATAACATTTTTGAGTCATGTCTAAATATTAATCGAGTTTGAAAGTATATTCATAAATTATTCATTTAGAAACAGAATAAACTTGGGCTGACACTATTTAATAGTGGTTCATATTAGAGTTGTGCATCCGGTCTGGATTATCTGAATCCATTTCGAATAGGAGTTTTCATAAACTTCGGACCGTACCGGAATTCTTGAGCATGATGAACAAAGTCTTACTGCGTGAAGAAGCCGGGCCAATTTCAGTGCATATGGGTTTTTAGTCTGACTCTGATTATCCGGTTTCTGGCCGGAATTTTCACAAAATTCAGACCGTTTCAGTCTAGTCCATTTCGATCCGGATTTAAACCGGTTCGGACCGGAATTCTCGAGCATGGAGATTGAAGGCTTACCTGCATGTAGAAGATGACCCAACTTCAGTTAGAATCGGTTTTTATAGTCCTGATCCGGCATGCCGGTTCTTGAGGTTAGTATAAATGTAGGCAAAAAAATTTTTCTTCTTATAATGTATACCGTCTTACCCACTTTGCCTTTTTTTTTTTTTTGCATCCAATACGAGATCCGATAACCATAATTGGATAAATAGAGTATCGTAGACCGGACCGGTTTTATTGCACTATCCTAGTTCACATACTAATTTATTTATTTTTAAAAATATATAATTTTTCCTCACAAAATTCCAATTTTATTTTTATAAAATCGGTTATCTGTATTTAAAGAATCACCCTTACCGATTAAAATTAACAATATTAATTTTGTTTTCATGTATAATAGTTGTATTTACTATTTACCAACTAACTAAGATTTTACTCTACATGTCTCATACAATTATCTCAAAGTTGTTATATTCAAAATATTCCCCAATTTAAATATTTTTGCAAATGTTAATAAACTAATAAATACGAGTATATTCTTGCATAATATTACTTTTATTTATTTAAAAATTATAACCACTATTAATAAGCATCGAATAATTACAGACAATTAATGTTGTAATGTAAATATAAAAAAAGTTATAAAGACTAACACTTTTCTATAAATGAAAGCAGTAAAATAAATTTTGGTCCACTTATATAGTTTAATATAAATGAATTTGAATAATAAAATCTGGCATGGATCCTCAACTCCCCATATCTTGCAGTTTGTCCGCTTAACAGTTACGTACACACTGTGAAGTGCAGATCAAAACGTTGTCGTTTTGGAAAACAACTATGGAACTTCATTGTTTGTTTCTTTGTATATGTCTAACACTTCCTGCACAGTTGCACGCTTTATTTTTTTTTATTTTTTTTTTTTATTATTTTTTTTTTTTTGATAAGACAGTTGCACGCTTTAATTTCTTTGTTTCTTGTGTGTGTATATAAGACAACACCACGGCCTATACAAACAGTTTATGAATTTCATAATATAAGTTTGATTTTAATCATTAAAAAATAAATTATTATTAACACAAAATCCTACTATTTATCTTTATATTGAATTAATAAAATCTAAATATAAATTTTGAAATAAAAAATTAGGAATATTCATTTGGGCGTGTCAGAATGCACCTTCTCTGCAGTATAAATATATTAAAAGGAAAAACATATTAGAAGAGTAGTTAATTATAAGCACAAAAAAACAAAAGCAAAAAGGAGTGAATCTGGGAAGAGAAATAATTGAAGAAAGATGGAACATATATGTATACATGAATCTCAATCACTATGGAAGTGGGATTAGTGAGAGTCATGGAGATCTCTCACAGCTTAGCTTTGCTTTTTTGTGCCAGTTTGTAATATACAAATAATTGTATACAAACAAGTCATCATGTAATATACAAATAAGTTATGACAGGCTAATCATGGTGTTAACCAAGATTTCTAAATCAAGAAGATTGATCCATTTTGGGTTGATTCGTTTTAAGTTCAAATACACCCTTTTTAAAAGGTTACTATTCATCTTATTTTTTTATACATCATTATTTGTCTTCGCTTCCCCCTCTCATGAAAATATTATTCAATATTCATCCCCTTCACGAGCCACTATGCACCGAGCCAAGATTTGACTCCATTGAGCGCTGCTAGATTTGAGTTGTTGAGTTGCACCTAGATTCGAACCCAAATTCGTTCTTCCGAGAACCATCCATGAGCCCAAATTTGCACCGCTTAACGCTTGTGTTCCCGAGCCTGCCCTCGAATCAACATTTCCACGGATCCTTCGCTCACCGTCTTCACCGTTGCCTTTCCTAGACTAAAACCTTTCCTTGTTGTCATCATTGGAGTACGTCGCCGAGCTATCCACCGTTAGGGACGAGGTCGTTGTTGTCGGCATAAAATAAGAGAAGGGAAAAGACGAAGGTATGTCTGAGTCCGTTTATGGAAACATCGATCTCCCATACCTCCTCGCCTTAAGATGAACTCATTATGGCGATTGTGAAATTTATCTTTTTAAGGTAGGTGGTTATGATGGGTTGGTGATGATTGAATTGCGGTCGATAGATTTATGAATGAGAGTATATGTGGTATGCTGGAAATATGACAATTGATTATATATGTTACACAATTGAATATATATGTTACACAATTGATTATATATGTTACACACTAATAATTACGCCTAAAATGAATTGATTATGTTATGCACTAATTAACAACCATGCCTCAAGAGACATAACTGTGACTAGAGATTGTATATTATGTTAAAAATAGGGTAATCGGTTATGTTAAACAGTATGCACTGAAAGTTACACCTAGAAGGTAACTGATTATGGTACACGTTGACAATTGTCCTCAAGAGAGTGGATGATGATGGATGGATACAAATAAGATATGATGTTTATTAGACTCCGTTTTTGGAATGTTAGCAAATGATATTTTTTTCCTAAATAATAAAACAAAAGGAAATAATTCCGAATCTAGAAAAGAGTAAAAGTATTTACGAGAATAGAAAGTTTTGGATGTTCGGAAAACCCACGATTTGAAATCTCGATTTATATTAAAAGACCGCTATTTGAAATAGCAAATTTCTTTCAAAACATTTTTTGGCCAATTTTGATAACTAGTTCTTTTTGAGAAATTAGAGTAGTAACTAGACTTTTTAATGTTTTAATTAAGTAAATATACTCCAACCTTTTGTATCTATTCACAAACTTTACACACTCTTTACTCAAGGGGTACATTTACTAAACACAAAACTAGAAAAAGCCTAGTAAACCAAATTGTTTCAACTTTTTTTTTTGTACATAGCCCACATGTTCAAACTATGGTTTTCTTGTTATTTTTTTTACTAGTTTAGTAAAAGCAGAATTTATATCCTATGGATTCAGTGCCACATGTACAAGAAAACCGCAGTATCAACTGCGGTTTATACATCATACAAAAATAGTCAATATCACTAAGTACACTTTATAGCAATATTGTTCTATTAAGTAGGTATATAGCATAATCTCATTAGTAAATATACCCCTAATAAAATAATAGTGGTAAGTCAATTAGAATGTTATAAATTATAGGGGTATACAAAACAAAAGCCCATAAAAGGAGTCTACTTCAACAAATTTTTCTAAAAAAATTAACAAGAAAAACTCAATTTGAAACCGCGGTTTAAGTATAAAAAGATTTGAATTTTTTTTCTTTGTTGTTTCAAACAACTATTTCTTTATATAAGTTGAGGTTTCAACTAGGGTATTCCCGAACCTCCAAAACTTCTTCTTATGGTAAATACTTTTACTCTTTTCCTATATTCATAATTATTTCTTTTTTCTTATTATTTAGGAAACAAATCCTATATAATGTTCTCACATTGTTGTTTTTAGGACACATTTCATGTATTGGGAATGTCTTGGAGACTAGCTATTTGTTTGGATGATGATGTTCAACTAGATCCACATGTTTAATAGGACTTTGGGGATTGATTTTGATTTACCTATCTTAGCATATTGCCTTAGACAATGATCGATATTGTTAGACTTGCGGTTGTTTTTGTTATGTCATTACCTTTGTCGTCAACATTTGCAAACTGGTGTAGCTCTAATCAAAGGTCGGATGTGTTTTTAAGTTTTATTATGCTCTTGTTACCATGTTCAATAGAGATTTTTTTTTTGTCAAACTAGCCCGAGTGGACCCATCGTGAGGTACATAATCTAATTATTTCTCGAATTTTGAAAAAAAAATCCGAGTTACACAACATACTATTGATTGTGTCTTAACATAACATCATATTACAAACGAATATTTTGTTGATGCAAACAACAATAAATTATGTTAAGTGGAACATATAACTTACAATATTTGTTTGTACGATATGAAAATTTGATTGTAATAAAAATCACATGGTCATTTAATATAAGTCGGAAAATATTATATTTGTTTGTAATAAGGTGAATAACCGCGGTTGTATCAACATATATATTGAGTTGTAAATTGTAACACATTGAATATTTTATAAACGAACATGTAACATGTTTCTTTTTTCCCATTAACTAAATAATATTCACTTCCATTACCATATCTATTAGTTTATCGTACATATGTCCTCGTTTGTAGATATTTATTTAAATTAACTTGTTTGTGCATCAGAAGGTAACCATTGTCCGCTTAAGAGTGTGCACTCTAGCTATGAGTTTGTTCGGTGAAACGAAAATTACTGTATGAAGTTGAAAATGAAGGGAATGAAATAAAATCGAGATTGTTAGTGGTTGGGGTAAAAAAAATTATTATGCATACGAAGGGAGTGAAATATAGTGAAATTACCAAAAAAGGTATCAAATAAAAAATGTTCATAAAACACACAAAAATAAATTATTAAGTGAAAAAAAAAGAAATTATCAAGTTAAGGATAAAATTTTTTCCCTCATTTTTTTATAACGAAAAGCGGTTTAATCCTACAGACGGCGCGCCGACTATTGGATCGAAAGGTCGAAAAAGATCGGTAGACGGACCAACGGCATTGAAGGACCACAACAGGATACAAAGAAAAAAAAAAAAAAAAACATCATAAAAACCCGAAAGCATGAAAGTCTTCAAGGGAAAGCAACATGATCTAGTCATCCGGAAGCGACGAGCATGAATGTTCTTCTTCGAAGGAAGTACACAGACATGAAACCTGAGGAACAACTGTGGACACCTCAGATTTGGACTACAACAGAGCCGTCAAGAGTCGATTACACATCCATGTCCCTTCTCGACAAACACTCGAAACGCCACCAAAGACAACATCAAAATAGAAAAGACGAAGCTGTAGCACACCGGTATGGTGATATAAAAATGTGTACAACTTTGATGGTTTTAAGAGTATGATTTACAAGGGGAAACATTGTTCGAAACGGGTTAGTTTAAAAATAATTTTGTCCATTAAAGAAAAACCATTTTGCCCCTCCTTTTTTTGTCTCTTCACCTTTATTTTAATTCTTCCAAAATCCGGTGGGCCAACCCGGCCAACAAACCACTTCCTTGTAATTCAACCCAACTCTCAAAGAAGTCTCCTTTTTAGGGTTTGTAATTGAATCACATAGGATGTGCAACCGGCACGATCCAGACCGAAGGATCAAAATTTTTAGAAATTCGGACCGGACTAGGTTATTCGGGTCCGGTCTAGACCAGAAGACCAAAACTTTTAGAAATCTTTGACCAGGGATCGGACATAATTTTTTTCTTAGTTGTTTTGTAGTTTATTTTAAAAAATTGATTTTCGGTCCGACCCAAATCACCGGTTTTTTCCGGTCTTGGATTGGGACCGGAAAGCAGTCAAATCACCATACACCCAGACCATAGACCAAACCTATTCCGATCCGGGTGTGGACGGGACCGTAAAAACTGGTCTAGACCATGTCAAACTGCACAACCCTAGAATCACGTTAGCATTCACTCATTTAAATCCAACCGGACACCATTGGTTCTCTTCCTTTATTCTTCCTCTTTTCTTTGTCTTCAACTCTTTGCTTACAATGAACTAGCTACATGTGATGACGAGAAGAAATAATTAAGTCAGTTGAGTTCGTCTCCGATGATTAATCTTTTCGTATTTACTAACCATTATCTCATATCTATCTCTATTTGATTGTTTTATTGTTTGCATTGTGCCGAGAATTTATCGAGGAATTGTGGAGGAAGTGCTCATAATTTTACCTATTAGATATGATCATGCGATAGTAAGAAAATTTGGGAGGAACATTTGCATTGTGCCGAAAATATAAGAGCCTTAGTCTTCGAGAGATCCCGCATCCTGCACCTCAGCTGAGACGCAACTCCTTTCCTTGGTTGGAGCTGCAGTGGGCCGCCCCTGCGGTTCTGTGAGCCGCCCCAGCGGCCAGGCCAGCCGCCTCTACAATTTGTGGTGTGCTGCAGCCATCTTCTTTGACCCGAGCTTTGCTTTTTGACCCCTCATTCCTTTATATTTCCTTCTTTCTTCAGATGAGGGTTTCCTCAATCTCTTTCCTGCTCCATCTCTCTCTCTCTCTCCCTACGCTCTTCTTCTTCTCATCTCTTCTCTATTGGATCACCTTTGTTGATCCTTACTTGAGTTTTGTGAGTTTGTGAGAGATCTTGCCTAGCTTGGCTTGGCTTTGTTGTGGTTTAAGGTTGTTGAGCCTTATGAGCCAGTTTGAGGTGTTGATGGTGATTGTACTGTTCTCCTGGAGAGCTTGATTGGTAAGCTTCCATGGTTTCTCTTCTTTCTTTCTTCTTTACCTCATCATTTCTCCCTTTCCTTAGCTTAGCTTAGATCCTTAGGTTTGGATCTTGTTCCAGCCATGTTTTGGCTTGTGTTGATATATATATATATATATATATATATATATATATATATATATATATATATATATATATATATATATATATATATATATATATATATATGTATGTATGTGATATGTGTATGTTGTTGCTGGAGTGAAGAAGAGTGGATAATCGAAGAAAGGAGTGAAGAAGGAGATGAAGTGGTGTATCTCTGCACACCAGCCGCCCTTGCGCCATCTCTGGACCGCTCCTGCGCCAGCAATGAGCCGCCCTTGCGCCATTCCTTAGCCGCCCCTGCGGCCACCTGCACCAGCTTGGTGTTGCACTTGGTTCTGCAGGTGTGTGTTGCTTCTAGGCTTTCCTTAGGATGCCTTTGTTCCCTCCTTTCCTAGTATGAGTGTATAGGATCATGCTAGATGTGTGAGGATGTGTTTGATTGAGGTTATGATTGGTTTATGCCTTGTACGGCTTTAAGGACTTAGGTTGATGTTGTTTGAGGTTGTGAGGTTGAGTATGATCCTCATGGATCCCTTTGGGTCTAGGTGTGACCCCTTTGATGAATAGAGGTTGATATATCTTTATGCCTTGTTATTAGGTAGTGCCCCTCTTTCAGGATTGGAGGTTGATTCTAGTTGATCGTGTTTGAGTGGTGTACGAGGTTGAGGTTAGTCCGTAGGACTTACTTAGCTGCCATCCTTATATTTGGGTATTTGTATGAGTGGTGTGTGCTTATTGTGTTGCTATGATAGCATGAGATATCGTTTATACCGACCTATGTTTTATATGGTTTGCCCCGTATGCGTGGCTGTGATAACCTTTCCCTTTTATCCCGCCATGGAGTCTGGGAGGATCTCTTGAGTCAGGCCAGACCTGATATACGGGGAGAGCACAACACCACTCCCATAGGGTACACGGGTTGTGTGACTGATTCCACTCCTAATGGCTAGCAGGCTCAGAGGCGAGGATGTATCGGTCCTCGTATCACATATTTTCATCTATGGATATATCTATATATAATTTGAGTGAATGACCATGTAAAGATGATAAAATGGGTAAATATGTGATATCATGTTAATGTGTTTATGTTTCATGATTGTGTTTGTGCTTATCCATTACCTTATATATGTATGGTTAGCTAACGGTTTCATACCGTGTTGTAGATGTTTACAGGTTAGGCGCGGCTGAGTGATCTAGCAGGATGACAGACTGAGGACTCTCGTACATTAGGTGGTTGGCTTGGGTTGTTGTGTTTCCCTCCTGCATGAGGATGATCTTTTGTACCTCTTGTGTGAGGGTATCGTTTTATATACTTGGCTATGTTGTTGTTGTACCTTTGGTTGTACAATTTATACTGTTTTATATATTTGTTTTATATTTGTCAGTGCCATGTTGTAAGGTCTAGTGAACTTGTTGTCAGGCTAGGCTAAGATCTATTGTGAGATCCTAGCCCAATGTGGCATCCCGAGTCCCGCGGATTCGGGGTGTTATAGAGTTGGTATCAGAGCCCAGGTTGACAACAATGGCACTTGCTACCTACAATAAGGTCTGATAGGTAAAATAAACAGAACCCACATGGGGTCTGACATTTTAAAACATTTTTGGTTTTAAGTGTGGTTTTGAGTTAGAATGTACGAGAAGTCGTCACCTCTGCCATGGATCTCTGCAGCGTAGATATATATATATATATACACACACACACACATATATATATATATATATATATATATCTATATATCTATATATCTATATATATATATATATGTGTGTGTGTGTGTATTGTGGATTATGTGGATGTATTATATATATATATCGATACATATGGCATATATATAGCCTTGTAAGTTTAGGTGCGTATATCCTACAGATGGCTCAGACTAGATCAATATTTGTAGTGGGACGAGGTAGGGGTACACGCCCTCTTTCTCTAATCACGTCAAGTCAGGGACCAGTTTCCGCTGTTGGTTTGCCTATGGCAGAGAACGAGTTTGAAGAGGCTGATCATGTCTCCATGAGCAGATCAGAGTTTTAAGAATATATGCAACAAATACATGAGGCTATAATAGCGGGAAGACCTACACCGGATTTACCAACGTCGGTAAGAGCAACTGAAGCTTCAGGATCAGAGAAGAAGCAATGGACTGGATCAGTTAGTGGAGAAGCAAAGATGATGAATGGTGAACCAACTCAAATAGTAGGACAATCAAGTGGTCCTATGGCCATGAAGACGACTGGCAAGGAACTATAGTGTTTTAATTGTGCAAAGTTTGGATACCAGCGAGCTGTGTGCCCAAAGGCGCCCATCATATGCTTTACGTGTGGTAAAGCAGGGCATAGAGCGAAGTTATGTCGACAAGGCAAAGTGCTGCCTTTACTAGTTCCCTCCCGGAGTAGGATTATGAAAGGTGGACGACGAAGATCGAGATACCCTTTAGCTGCACAGAGTGCAAGGATGGGACGATTATGTTTCAACTGTGGTTATCCGGATCATTTGCGTTCTGAGTGACCTTTGGCACCGATAACTTGCTTCACCTGTGGTGAACTAGGCCATTTGGCTCCTTTCTGTCAGCAAGGTAGTGTTTCTTCTCAATAAGACCTTCCTCTTTCCGGTGCAGAAAGAGCGGAAGTGGAGGCTATGACAATGACCTCAGTGATACCTGAGGAGCATAGATCCGAGATTGAATGATGCTATGCAGAGGAGCTTCTGGTGTTAGCTGTACAGGTACCATTCTTGTTAATGGTTTACCTAATGGAGTTTTGTTTGTAGTGAGTGCTATGTACTTTCTATCTTTCGATGCATGCGTTAATAGTGGACTGTGGAAACAGTAGGATATAGATCTTCCTTTACAGGATTACCTGTTAGGGGTTTGAGGTACCCGTGAGACATGTGTTTGTCCAATTCATTCAGGGACGTGTGTGGTTAGGGACTTCTTTGTCATGCCGTAGGTGCATGAGGAGGTCATTATGGGTATGGTTTGGATTAATAGATATCATTTCATGCTAGACATCAATTGGAAGATTGTTATAGTGGAAACTGAGATTGATGTGATAGAGGTTTTCTGAGGCTACGACCTTTGGAGAGATGAGTTTTGTTATTAGTGCCATATGAGCAGTGAAGATGACAATACAAGAGGTGATGTTTTCAGATGTTATGCCATAAAGAAGAAAGTACCGCGTTGGAAGATATTCCAGTGGTTTATGAGCTTATAGACGTATTACTGAATCGCTAGTTGCCACCTCAGCAGAGTGTGGACATTGTTATCGAGTTGAAGTATGATATGACACTGATTGGGAAGGCCCATACTATATGATGCTTGTTGAGATATTATAACTGACAACTCGAAGATTTGACTGCGACGGGCTTCTTTTGCCCTAGAGTGTTCCATGTTCCGCATGACGACCTGATGAGTTAGCTTCAAGAAGTAATTGTGTTTTCAAGGTTCCCTTGCGCTCACGATATCACCAATGGAGGGTGAGAGAGCAAGGTGTATATAGGACAACTTTTTGTACCATTATGGATACTACGAGTTGTAGTGATGCCATTTGGGGGTTGGGGAATGCCTTAACAATCTTTAGAGAATTAATGAATAGTATCTTTTTCCTTGATCTTGTTGTGGTGATCTTCATTGATGACATATCGGTATACTCTCATAGCTGAGAGTGGAAGACCGATCGTCTAAGGATTGCTCTGTAGATTTTGAGAGATAGGGAGCTGTATGCTACACTCTCTAAATGTGAGTTGAGATGCCAGTGGTAACCTTCTTAGGTCATGTTGTTTCCTCCAGTGGATCATGGTTGACCTGGCAAGGATTAAGTATGTTGTAATGCATAGTTTTCTCGGCTCAGCCGATTACTACTAATGCTTGAAGGAAGGATTTTATGCGAATGCGTATCTACTTATGAGTTTTTGAGAAAGACCACCAGATGGGCGTTGTCAAGTAATATACCAGAGCTTTGAAGAGTTGAAAAGGCATTGACCTCTACTTCCATTATATCATAGTCAAAAGATTTTGGGGGACCCGTGATTTACGGTGTTACATCCCAGCTAAGTTGAGATGTGTATTACTACAGAGGAATAGAGTTATTGACATGTGTGTCTACAGTTGAAGGAGTATGAGGAGAACTACTTGATTCATAATCAAGAGTAGTCGTGGTACTTCAAGCTTTGAAGATTTGAAGGTAGTACCTACATGATATCTCATGTTAAGTTTTCACAGACCAGAGGAGTCTGAAGTATGTTTTTACGCCATGAGAGTTGAATAATCACCAGCGTTAAGGGCTTGAGTTGATCAAGATTTCTAACCTGGAGATTTCATATTATTCAGAGAAGTTGAACGTTGTTACTGACCACTTGGACGGGAAGATGTCTCGAGAGAAGACAATTGTGAGACTGATAGTTCAGCCTCAGTTTAGAGAGATCTAGTTTGGCTAGAGTTGGACAATCAGTTCCTTGAAAAAGATATCCAGTTATACCTAGAGATTTCACGTGGTCTGTTGGATGAGGTCCAACAGAAGCAGGGGACCTGCCTGACCTTGATGAGGTATAGAGAGAGGATGTCTCGTAATGAGGCACCACAGTTCTCCATTGGAGTAGATGGAGTGATGGAGCACCATGATCACTTTTGTGTACCTGCTGATGCAGAGTAGAGACAGAGAATCTTACAGTACACTCACTGTACACCTTATTCAGTACATTCAGGTACGAGTAAGATGTACCATGAGGTGAGACAATTATATTGATGTAGAAGATTGAAGTCGATGTAACCAAATTTGCGATATAGTGTGTGACCTGTCAGCAGGTCCAGATAGAGCATTATTGACCTAGGGATGAGCTCCATCCATTACAAGTGTAGTAGTGGAATGGGAGAGGACATCTCTATGGATCTTGTGATGGAATTGAGGCTCGGTAGGAGTTCTGATGTACTTGAATTGTTGGTGACAGATTAATGAAGCCGACACGTCTCATTCCTATCAGAGAGACATGGTCAATAAATGGATTGGTGGAGAAATACACTAGGTAGATAGTGAGACTCCATGGTGTATCGAGGATAGCCGTCTCTGATCGAGACGGGCGATTTACCTCGAGGTTTGACAACCGATTCAGACTGTTTTGAGGGATGAGTCTATACTTCACGATTATGGTTCACCCTCACACAGATGGTCAGTTATAGAGGACCATCTGGACCCTTGAGAATATATTATAAGCTTGCCTTGTGGATTGGGAGTATGGATGGTTAGATTACCTCCATTCAATGAGTTTATTATATGACAATGTTTAACGTGCATATTTGAAATGGCTCTATGAGTTCAAGTAACGCTGATTAGAGGGAGATGTTGGCTATACAGAGTCGCAATGTATCGTATACAGACAAGAGGCATCGACCTCTACAGTTTAGATTGAGAGTTCATGTCCAGCCGAGAGTATCTCCGATGTGAAACATCAGATGTGTTGGCATAAAAGGGAAACTAAGTTTCCAATATGTCGGTTTATTTCAGATCTTGATTAGTATTCTGCAGGAAACATGATGTTTAGCTGTGCCTCTGAGGTTAGAGGCGGTTCACCAGTGTTCTTGTGTCTCAATTGAGGGAGTATATACCAAGTTGGGGACACTTTGTGAGTTATAATGATCTAGTGGTTAAGCCAAACCACATCTTTGTTGAGCATTTGGTTACATTCTTGGAATGAAATATGAGACGCTTGCATTCGAAAGACATTCCCCTTTTGAGGACATCGTGGTCAGGATGAGGATCCGAAGAGATCATGTGAAAGACTGAGGATAGTATCCTGAGGAGCTATCCAATTTATGTTGGGATAGACCCACTTGTGGGAGCACGAGTAGACCTTAGTGCTATCTTGATGAATGTTGTGCTTATGTGCTTATATGCCTTGATGTGTTTTTGCCATGCTAGCTATGATGTGTTGTACGATCTTAGTAGATCTTGTTGTGCTAGCGTGATGTATGCTATAACTGGAGATGATTATTTCCTCCATGCTATCTGAGTATGTGCTATATTATGGTTGGAGATGGTTCTTTCCTTCGTGCTATTTGAGTGTGATTAGGATTCAGGTGGAGATGGTTCTTTCCTCCATGCTACCTTGATGGACATAGTTTCAGTGGAGATGTGATTCCTCCATGCGATATTTATGTTTATGGTTTGGGTAGAGACGTATTTCCTCTATGCCTGTGAAATGGTTTGGTTAGAGACGTATTTCCTCTATGCCTGTGATATGGTTTGGCTAGAGACGTATTTCCTCTATGCCTGTGGGATGTTCTGACTAGAGATGTGCTTCCTCTATGCCTTGTGATGTGGTATGGTGTAAGATGTGATTCCTCTACGCCTTTGGGTAGCGTTATGGTCCTGTTTTCTAGAGTTGATGATTCCTCCATGTTGATGTTTAAGGTTATAGATTGTTATAGGTTATGACCTTCTGAACGGAGAAGTGATACCTCCGATAGAGAGAGTGAGAGTTGTACCTCGGCTTATGGGTCCGAGAGACTTTGGGATTTTGCAAGTTTCGGGACGAAACTTGTTTTTAGGGGGGTGAGATGTAAGAGCCTTAGTCTTCGAGAGATCCTGCACCTGCGTCTCAGCTGAGACGCAACTGCTTTCCTTGGTTGGAGCTGCAGTGGGCCGCCCCAACAGCCAGGCCAGCCGCCCCTGCGGTTTATGGTGTGCTGCAACCGTCTTCTTTGACCCGAGCTTTGCTTTTTGACCCCTCATTCCTTTATATTTTCTTCTTCCTTCAGATGAGGGTTTCCTCAATCTCTTTCCTGCTACATCTTTCTCTCCCTACGCTCTTCTTCTTCTCATTTCTTCTCCCTTGGATCACCTTTGTTGATCCTTACTTGAGTTCTGTAAGTTTGTGAGAGATCTTGCCTAGCTTGGCTTGGCTTTGTTATGGTTTGAGGTTGTTGAGCCTTATGAGCCAGCTTGAGGTGTTGATGGTGGTTGTGCTGTTCTCATGGAGAGCTTGATTGGTAAGCTTTCATGGTTTCTCTTCTTTCTTTCTTTCTTCTTTACCTCATCTTTTCTCCCTTTCCATAGCTTAGCTTAGATCCTTAGGTTTGGATCTTGTTCCGGCCATATTTTGGCTTGTGTTGATGTATATATATGTATGTGATATGTGTATGTTGCTGCTGGAGTGAAGAAGAGTGGAGAATCGAAGAAAGGAGTGAAGAAGGAGCTGAAGTGCTGTATCTCTGCAAACCAACCGCCCCTGCGCCATCTCTGGACCGCCCCTGCGCCAACAGTGAGCCGCCCCTGCGCCATTCCTTAGCCGCCCTTACGGCCACCTGCACCAGCTTGGTGCTGCACTTGGTTCTGTAGGTGTGTGTTGCTTATAGGCTTTTCTTAGGATGCCTTTGTTCCCTCCTTTCCTAGTATGAGTGTATAGGATCATGCTAGATGTGTGAGGATGTGTTTGATTGAGGCTATGATTGGTTTATGCCTTGTACGACTTTAAGGACTTAGGTTGATGTTGTTTGAGGTTGTGAGGTTGAGTATGATCCTCATGGATCCCTTTGGGTCTAGGTGTGACCCCTTTGTTGAATAGATGTTGATACATCTTTATGCCTTGTTATTAGGCAGTGCCCCTCTCTCAGGATTGGAGGTTGATTCTAGTTGATCGTGTTTGAGTGGTGTACGAGGTTGAGGTTAGTCCGTAGGACTTACTTAGCTGCCATCCTTATATTTGGGTGTTTGCATGAGTGGTGTGTGCTTATTGTGTTGCTATGATAGCATGAGATGTCGTTTATACCGACCTATGTTTAATATGGTTTGCCCCGTATGCGTGGATGTGATAACCTTTCCCTTTCATCCCGCCATGGAGTCTGGGAGGTTCTTTTGAGTCAGGCCAGACCTGGTATACAAGGAGGGCACAACACCACTCCCATAGGGTACATGGGTTGTGTGACCGATTCCACTCCAGATGGCTAGCATGCTCAGAGGCGAGGATGTATCGGTCCTCGTGTCACATATTTTCATCTATGGATATATCTATATACGATTTGAGTGAATGACCATTATGTAAAGATGATAGAAATGGGTAAATGGGTGATAGCATGCTGATGTATTTATCTTTCATGATTGTGTTTATGCTTATGCATTACCTTATATATGTATGGTTAGCTAACGGTTTCATACCGTGTTGCAGATGTTTACAGGTTAGGCGCGGCTGAGTGATCTGGTAGGGTGATAGGCCGAGGACTCTCGTATATACTCGGCTATGTTGTTCTTGTACCTTTGGTTGTACAGTTTATACTGTTTTATGTATTTGTTTTATATTTGTCCGTGCCATGTTGTAAGGTCTAGTGAACTTGTTGTCAAGCTAGGGTCATAATCCATTGTGAGATTCTAGCCCAATGTGGCATCCCGAGTCCCGCGGATTCGGGTTGTTACAGAAAATTTCGAACTCTGGATGACAGACCCCCCCTCCCACCCTTATACCATGTGATCTAATTGAACTTGTGTATTCTATTGTTGATAGACAATGTTAATGCACAATTTCAATTAGACAATGTTAATACACAATTTGAATTAAAGTGTTAAATTATGTAGTTAACAAAATTGGCCATTTTCCAATGACACAAGCCGGTCCGTTGTTTACACAAGGTTGAGTTACACAAGTTCAAACGAGTTGCACAAGCCCAAAAGTCCGTCATTTACACAAGATTGAGTTACACAAGTCCATGCTCATCGAGTTACACAAGCCCAATTATAACTATAAAATATATAGGTCATATCCCGTATTTATAAAGTTCCGTCCATGAACTTTCAAAACTCTAGGCCTTTCACACAATTAGAAAACATGAGTCATTTCCTATAATTATCTCGTTAGGAGAAAAATTTCAAATTTAAAAAGTTTAGGCCAATAGTGTAATACAAATTTTGGGTTGTTTATTGTAATTTATCCTAAAATCGGAGAAGCCCAATTAGAGTTTTCTAAGATCCCCTCAGAGGCGGCGGCGGTGCAAGCGGCTACCCTGTCGGAGCATCGAAGGCGGCTAAGCAAGCGGTGGCACGACGATGACAGCAACTGATGACGGTGAGCTCCGCTACTATCCTGGGCGGCGTTGTGGTTGCTCCTGCAAGGTTCTATTCCGAAGACGGAGCTTTCTCTGGCGGCTGTAATGGCAACGGCCCGGGAGGTGTGATTACAGATCCACCGGCCTGGTTTTGTGCACGAGACGAAGGAGGCGACAATAGTGGGCGGGTTTCGAGTGAATCTGGTCTCGATTGGGCTAGGTTTGTTGTTGTGGTTCGAGACGGTTCCGAGTAGTTGTAGGTGGTTCTGGAGAAGACCGAGACGGTTCCAAGCAGTTGCAGGCAATTGCGAGTTGATTCCGAAGCCTGCAAGACGGAGATGCTCTCAAGTTCGGCGGATATGGACGGCTAGGGTTTCGGAATGGACTAGATTTCGTGTAATAAAATCTAAATCGTAAATGACAATTTATAGAATTTTAACCTCGATATCAAATTCTGTATTTACCCCTTACATTAACTAAATTTAAAATTAAAAATTTTCCGGATAATTAGAGGGACCTAATTTAATAATAAAAAAATATTTTAATAGACCAATCTTCTTAAATTAAATCTAGGATTTTTTCTCTTGGTGCCATCAAGGTTTGGACATTTTCTCTTGGTATCAACTAAGTTTTAAAATTCCTCTTGGTACCCTCAAGGTTCCATTTGTTTCCTCTTTATACCCATTCTTAATATATTACATTAAAATTCATTAAAAAAGTTAAAAAAAAAAAATTTAAAATAGATTATGACCTTAATTAAGAAATAATGAATAACTTATATATATATATATTTTTATTTTTGAATTAATTATTTTTTAAATTTTACTTTCGATTTAAAAAAAAATTATGTTAATAATATTTATTTACAAAATTTACAAAATAAAATTTTTAAATTTTTTAAGAGTCCAAAAAATTAAACATATAGTATTCTTAAGTTAATTTTCTATAATTTATTTTAATTTGAAAATAAAATTATTATTTTTTGTGTGTTAATTAATTATTTTTTATAATATACTTTTCCATAATCTTAAAATTGAAAAAAACATAATTTTATAAAATTTTTGAATTAATATAAATTATATAAAATTTAAATTCAAAATAAAAAAAATTATTATATTTTAATTCTCTAGACTCTTAATAAAGTTTCAAAAAAATATTTTTTATTTAATTATATATATATATATATTAAATCCAAAGTAAAAAGTAAAAAATATTGTAATTTAAAAATAAAAAAATATATTCATTTTAAAAATAAAAAATATGTATAAAAACTATTTATGTTGTAAATTTATTAATTAAATTTAATGAGGTGATAATCTATTTTAAATTTATTTTTCTAATTTTTTAATTATTTTTTAATGAATTTTAATGTAATATATTAAGAATGGGTATAAAGAGGAAACAAATGAAACCTTGAGGGTACCAAGAGGAATTTTTAAACTTAGTAAATATCAAAAGAAAAAGTACAAACCTTAATGACACTAAAAGGAAAAAATCCTTAAATCTATTTTCCACTTAGTAGTCAGTTTTATGTCATCCATTAGAGAATACGCCCCCCTATTGTAGGTCATTGAGGCCCTATAGATTATAGATAATTGTGGTTAAAGCCCATCTCTGTAATATCGAATGCCACATAAGGCCCATAAAGGTAATTAAGGCTAAACATACATAATCCAAATTTGGCAATATGATCGTTCACTGATCGTGCAAAAAGTCGACGTGCAAAAATATGGAGTTGTTGAGATGAGGCATCGTGTACGGGATAGAAATGGGTGCACAACTATCCGAACTAACTATTTAACCGAATCGGGTATTTGAGTGAAAATTCGAAAAATTTCGAGGGGTGGATGTTGGGCAGGTGATATCGATGGGTGTTGGACTGATATGAGAGTAGGTACATACCTTTATGGGCCATCTGATCCATACTATTTTTTAACATTTGTTATTTACTTATCCAAAGAGTTGAACCGCATGACCCCACAATCCCCACGTCATCTTCCACGGATTTTTAAAATCTCTTAACCAAACTTTCAAATCTTCAATATATACCCCAGTCCGGCGAGCCTCTGACCACGTTTGGTCGTTCACACCTTCACTCCTTTTGATACTCACTCCCTTCTCCACTTACCCACTTCTAGTTTATGCTGATTTACATTTGTTATATGCAAACAAATATTGTGTTTGTTTGTCTCATTTTGAATTAATTGAAAATCATTTCGATATTTGATTATCATGTTGGATAATATTGTTTATCCATTGAACACTTCATACATTTTTTTGCTCACTCCTAACTTAGATTGATTTACATTTGTTTATGTAAAAAATATTGTATTTATTTGAATCATTTTATACTAATTAAAATTTATTTCGACATTTATTTTGTAATGCTAAATAATATTTGCGTGAAATAGTATATTTAAAATTGTGTTAGTTTAAAATTTCAAGGATGCGATTATAAATTTGTTTTTGTTTTTCTAGAAAAAAGTCATAATGTAACAACTGTTTCTGTTTGGTAAAAACATATCTTATAACAAGTATTTGACTAATTATAATCATTTGTTTTTTTTTTTTTTTTTTTTTTGAAAGAAAAGCTTCTTACGTATTATTAATATCAAACAGCAATACATTAATCACTTGTTCAGGAAAAATAATAATAATTCTTTGAAGTTCCGACACCTCACCGCGTAAACACCGACATCCCTCTCATTCTCACTATCTTTCCCACTTTCCCTCTCTAGGCATTACACTTCTAACTTCTATACAATACTGCGATCTTCAATTCGATCTTCGATTTGCTCGAAGATCTCATCCTTTATTTTAAATTCAATTCAGGTAGGTCTTTCACTATCAATTTGATTTGTTTTCCCGATTAGTTTCTTTCAAGCAGAAATCCTAATGTTCAAGAATTATGATAACAGTAATCTGTAGATCTATGGAGTTTTGTATTCTTATAAGCATTCCAATATTGTGTAGATTCGTTGGTATTCTAGTAAGCGGATAAGGCTAGCAATTGCATCATTAGCTTCAGAGTTGTGCTTTTTAAATTTCGTTTGATATGACGAATTGTCGGTCATTTGTTTTCAATGACTAGGGCGATGACAACGCAGCTAGGTTTTGCTTTTAAGTGTATATACGGAACTCGAGACTGTATTCGTTCCTTTCTAGCAGAAATGACCAGTGGTTTTGCTTTCTAAAATGGTGTTTCCCTTTGTTGCATGATGATGATGTTCTTAATAGAATGCATAGGAGACAATGCCAGTTGTGATGAATATGTTGATGATAAGTATGTGTTAAAGAAAATGAAGATGAGATATTGCATTTCATCTATTTGGTTAGACTACAGACTTCTTAATTGTGGGAATTGGGTAGCCGAATGATAGTAGATTCTTTTGATTACATTATCTTCTGCTTAGACTCGCATTTTTTCTGTCATCAGGATCCATATCAGGGACATTTATTGCCTGACATTTGAACTACATTACTAGGAACTTCAGCATGAAAGGAGGTGTTTGTGGGTTGAGCAACTGGAAATTTCCTCTTATACTTCTTGGTCTCGTTTGCACAACCGTCATCCTTGGATGGCAGAAAGCACCATTTTTCACTTCTACACTTCTGTCTCGCAGACAATTTTTCCGAGTCTCTCCAGGTCTTCTTTCTTATAACATAATTATCTTCTACGAATTACACTTAGTCAAGTTGTTTCATTAGCTTAACATACTTTATGCCATAAGCTTCATCTATTAACTGAACATCGTAGATGTAAAGTTTCTTCATGCAGATTCATTTTAAGTTTGTAACTGGCAATCTCGAACACAAACCCTCAAATTCATCTTGAATATTTTACTCCATTTGGCTTAAAATGATTCAACATAACCCTCAAACTCATCTAAAGTTGTTCACTCCATCATGAACATCATTCCGCTAGGCTGTCTTCTGGATTGGTTAAGAATCGTCAAGAAGTTTCATTTGATCAACTCCCAAAAGAAACAAGAAGTATAGGAGCTAGTGGGAAACTGGGAATAAATTCTGATTTCTGATGAGTGACTTCCACAAGACTAGCTAGATTGAAACAATTTTAGTAGTGGGTTCTCTCTTTCTTGTTTTTCCCCCCTCAAATCTTAAAGAATATTTGTCTTAGCGTTAGAAAGTTATAACAGACTAGCAATATCAGTTGTAGAATGACTAAATTCCATTTTTAGTTGACCAATCTTTGTTTCAACTTCTGTAGAATTTTAAACTATAATTTGTCTGCAGAGAGTTTAGCCAACATGGGTGAGTATCATTATGATTAAGTTTTTTTCCCATCCACTAAATTTCAGTAAACATGAATGTTTGGCAGAGTAAGATGAATAAGTCACAACTGGAGATAAGTCGGTTCAAGTTTCCTGCCAGAACAGTTATATTGTTCTGATGATAAGAAATCCTGAGATTGCAGCTGAAAAGTTACCATGACACTGTTTTTACACTTCTAACTTATTTTTCCTATTCATTTTGAACAGATTTCTCACCGGGAACTCCTGTGACATCTGTGCCTGCACAACAGGAAATGCTAATGGCTGGTCTTCCAACTACATTAAAAAGAGATGGAATGCAAAATAATGCCAAAGGACCAGCAGTTGATGTGGAGGTTAAAGATTTTTCGGCAAAATCGCCTGTACAAGTAAGCAGTAGAGGTATATTGATTTTTTAATTAATCCTGTTTTTTTTCATTGCAAATACTGCAGTTGAGTAATGTGCTAGCAATAGCATCCTGCTATTTTTTTGTTACCATATTAAGATTATAATTTATTCTATGAATATTTTTCAACAAATTCCCGCAGAATGCCTTGTCCTTGATGCATCTTTGATATAAGCATACTAAAATGCCTAAGGGTAATTTGGTGCTCCTCTGAGAGCTTACATTTTCAATTGTGGAGTCAATGGAGTTTGTCAAATTGATATGATTGAGTTCAGGCTCAACTAAGGACATGTTAAACAGCTTTTTACAGCATGGATACTATCTCTCTCATTAAGTGTTTTTACTGATTCCTATTGTTCATATGGATCAGGAACTTCCACTTCAATGGTCGGTGAAGGTTCAGGTAAAGAGAATAGTGGTCTTCCAGTGCCCGTAAGTTCTCCGAGGATAAGTATTGAGCCTGTGAGCAAGGAAATAAAAGGGAACACAGAAAATAAGCAATGTAAGATTCATCCTTACATTCTGTGTTTGATAAAATTGTAAAACTGCAGTCAAACTAATAGGACTTTGCCTGCATCTTAGAAGTGAAATGCAAATGGTTGGCTAGTTAAGAGAAATCCTCTCTCTCTATTAAAATTATCACGAGATTACCATCAGAATCTCAAATCTCGATCATATGTATGGGATATGTTTCTGCTTTCATACTCGAGAGCTTATAACTCATCTCCATGTATGTTACTATACTATGAGTCTTGATAGTGGTTTTATTCTATTTTTCCATCCTGAATAATAAAAAGTGTGAATTATTGTATAGGTTGTAGGATTAATTCTTCAAGTGATGCCTATTTACTCTGTTTATTGAATTGCCCTTGGCTATATCTTAAAAGTTAAAAGTGCATTGATGAGAATTTGTTTACTCACATTCCAGCTTGCAATTTTGCCCGAGGAAAATGGGTTGCTGATGACCGTAGACCATTTTATTCTGGATCTAGTTGCAAGCAGTGGCTTTCGGGAATGTGGGCCTGTCGGTTGACCAACAGAACATATTTTGCTCATGAGAAGTTCCGGTGGCAACCCTTGGATTGTGAAATGGAAGGATTTGCAGCAATTAAGTTCTTGAAGAGGTAATGCTCTTATTTTTCCTCTGGAAGAATACTTCTGTATACCATCCTCCGAAAGAAAAATATCATTATGTGTGCTATGGCACTATGCTGATGTCAGTTGCTTTGCAGGATGAGGGATAAAACACTAGCATTCGTTGGTGACTCATTGGGGCGACAACAGTTCCAGTCTCTAATGTGCATGCTTACAGGTGGTGAAGAGAGGAATGATGTAACCAACGTTGGCTGGGAGTATGGTCTCGTGAAGGCACGTCATGCTATTCGTCCTGATGGATGGGCCTACCGCTTCCCAGAAACCAACACAACCGTCCTCTTTTACTGGTCATCATGTCTCACTGATATCGAGCCACTTAACAAGAGTGATCCACACACCGAATACGCGATGCATCTTGATCGGCCACCAGCATTCTTGAGAAATTATATCAACAGATTCGATATCCTGGTTCTCAACACAGGTCATCACTGGAACCGAGGAAAGATTGAGGGAAATAATTGGATCATGTACGTAGGAGGTGCACCGAACACGAATGAGAAGTTTGCAGACACTAAGTTAGCAAAGAACTTCACTGTCCATAGTGTAATCAGATGGGTTGAATCTCAGCTCAAACATTACCCAAACTTGAAACCTTTCTTCCGGTCCATGTCACCGAGGCATTTCTTCAATGGAGATTGGAACACAGGCGGATCATGTGACAACACAACTCCGTTATCCAATGGCAAGGATGTTCTACAAAACGAGTCTAGTGATCCGGTATCCGCCAAGGCAGTGGAAGGGACAAAGGTGAAGTTCTTGGACATAACAGCTATCTCAAATCTTAGGGATGAAGCTCATATATCGCGTTATACCATCAGACCCTCACCGGGAGTCCAAGATTGCTTGCATTGGTGTTTGCCCGGTGTCCCTGATACGTGGAATGAACTCCTCTTTGCACAGATATAGAGTCAGCGTGAGCATGCCCAAGTGTCGTTCTTTGAAGCAACAGGAAATTTAAAGTTGCATGATCTGTTGTAAAATACAGGAAACCGAATCGAATTATACGAGAATTTGAGGCATCGGTCGACTCAGATTGGTCATCCTTAGGAAACGCTACCAAGAGCTTAAGAAGAGGTTGATTAGGCCGGCGAAAAAGCTAAGGTAAACTGCTGTTTCTGAAAGATGGATTGGATATTGAACGATGCTGCTATTATGAATGTAACACAAGGAGTGAAAATGGAGCATGTGATCATGTATTACAAATATATTACATTGACTAGTTGGTCTTAAAAAGTAACAAGTCGATTCACAACAATATAAGATTCAAATAATAAACCGGTAATTTATTGATGAAAGTGATATTTTAAGGGTTTATTGTATATATAAACCTCATCTAAGCAACTTTCTTTATTGTTAAAAATGATGTTTAAGGTAAAGTGGTTTTGTCAAAAATTGTACAGCAAGAATTGCAATAATGGAAGCATGTACTACAACCGAGCAACTTTCTTGCACATTAGAGAATCAAAGAGGCACGTTGGAGATGTGCTCTCCACTCTCAAGTAGTCGTGCAACCAAGTTTCTCCATCGAGAACTATACCAAAATAAAAGAAATTACAGCATTTGTTTAAACTTCAACACGACTATATAAAGCAAAGGGGTTAGACATCTTGCATCTCATCTCTACATTCTTCTCTTGTAAGCTTAAACATCCAATATGGCTTTCAAGAGATCCACACTCCTCTCCTCGCTACTTTTCTTAGTTTTGGCGGTTTTTGTATCCGCTGATTCTTACGGATACGGTTCTCCTTCACCAATTTACAAATCACCCATTTATACTCCTTCTCCTGAATATAAATCGTCCCCTGTTTACACCCCATCACCGGCCTACAAGGCCCCTGTCTACACCCCATCTCCCGAATACAAGGCCCCGGTCTACACCCCATCCCCCGTATACAAGGCTCCCGTGTACACTCCATCACCCGAATACAAGGCCCCAACCTACACCCCATCACCAGTCTACAAGACCCCCGTGTACACCCCATCTCCAATCTACAAGGCTCCGGTCTACACCCCATCACCAGTCTACAAGGCTCCCGTGTACACCCCATCACCAGTCTACAAGGCTCCCGTGTACACCCCATCTCCAGTCTACAAGGCCCCCGTGTACACCCCATCTCCAGTCTACAAGGCCCCGGTCTACACCCCATCACCAGTCTACAAGGCCCCGGTCTACACCCCATCACCAGTCTACAAGGCTCCCGTGTACACCCCATCTCCAGTCTACAAGGCCCCTGTTTATACCCCATCTCCTGAATACAAGGCCCCGGTCTACACCCCATCACCAGTCTACAAGGCCCCCGTATACACCCCATCTCCCACCTACAAGGCCCCGGTCTACACCCCATCTCCCGTGTACAAGGCCCCCGTGTACACTCCATCACCCGCATACAAGGCCCCAACATACACCCCATCACCAGTCTACAAGGCTCCCGTATACACCCCATCTCCCGCCTACAAGGCCCCAGTCTACACCCCATCACCAGTCTACAAGGCTCCCGTGTACACCCCATCTCCTGAATACAAGACCCCGGTCTACACCCCATCTCCTGCCTACAAGGCCCCCGTCTACACTCCATCTCCCGTGTACAAGGCCCCCGTCTACACTCCATCTCCCGTGTACAAGGCCCCCGTCTACACCCCATCTCCCGTGTACAAGGCCCCCGTCTACACCCCATCTCCCGTGTACAAGGCCCCCGTGTACACTCCATCACCCGCATACAAGGCCCCAACATACACCCCATCACCAGTCTACAAGGCCCCCGTGTACACCCCATCTCCCGTCTACAAGGCCCCCGTGTACACCCCATCCCCCATCTACAAGGCTCCTGTGTACACCCCATCCCCATCATACAAAGCTCCAGTCTACACCCCATCTCCATCATACAAGGCCCCCGTCTACACCCCATCTCCTACCTACAAGGCCCCCATCTACACCCCATCTCCTTCCTACAAGGCCCCTATCTATTCCCCATCTCCCGCATACAAGGCCCCAGTCTACACCCCATCACCTGCATACAAGGCCCCAATCTACACCCCAACCCCCGTATACAAGGCTCCCGTGTACACTCCATCACCTACATACAAGGCCCCAATCTACACCCCATCACCTGTCTACAAGACTCCCGTGTACACCCCATCTCCAATCTACAAGGCCCCAGTCTACACCCCATCACCAGTCTACAAGGCTCCCGTGTACACTCCATCCCCCGTCCACAAGGCTCCCATATACACCCCATCTCCATCATACAAGGCCCCGATCTACACCCCATCCCCCGTCTACAAGGCTCCCGTATACACCCCATCTCCATCATACAAGGCCCCCGTCTACACCCCATCTCCCGCCTACAAGGCCCCCGTCTACACCCCAACTCCCGAATACAAGGCTCCAGTGTACACCCCATCTCCCGCCTACAAGGCTCCAGTGTACACCCCATCTCCCACCTACAAGGCTCCCGTCTACACCCCATCTCCTGCCTACAAGGCCCCTGTCTACACGCCATCTCCTGCCTACAAGGCCCCCATCTACACCCCATCTCCAATTTACAAGACACCAATCTACACCCCATCTCCCATTTACAAGGCACCACTTTATACTCCAATTTCCACCGGATATTAAGAAAAGTATGAACAATTTTGAACCAAATATAAATGATTTTCTATTATGATAGAATCAATTTGTTGGGTAAAACTCATCTAATTTACCCGAGTTTTTATCATCCGCTGATTCTTCAACATCAGTCGATTCGTTATATATGTACTATTGTTCTTTATATTATAATGAAATAATATTATACTCTTTGGAAGGAAGGATTCGTGTGCGCGTGTTATTGTAGTCTTTGGATGGAAGGTGTGTGATATCGTGCACCTTGTATAACCATCGTATGGTTTTTAAGAACAACACAATTGTGCACAATGTCATCATAAATATATGTAAAAAAAATCAAAGCGTCATACAACTTTATAGTATCAAAACTTGTTTAAAAGGCCCTCCCCACCATATTGCTAGTTGGACAAGTTAAATCTCTTTATTTTTCATTTTTTACAAAATATAAATAATTGTCCAAGAGGGCTTGTTATATTGTTCATCACTTGTTTACGATGGCCTATTTGATTGTTGCTAAATGAATGAACAACAAAAATATGCAAATGAACAACTAGGAACGCAGGATCATAGTGCACGATCGTGTAACCTTGTATGTATGTCACGGTGCACGATCATACTGAATAAGGTTTGTTGTAAATATAATGATAAATCAATAATTTTATGAATAATTAAAAATAAGGGTGATTGTATTAAATGCATATAATTTCTAGATGAACTTTTTAATTTCTAATTTTATTGGTATTTGTGTGAGAATTATTATTATGTACGGTTACTTTTCATGTAATTTGGCCTAATTAAAAAGCAATTGTCTTGTTATTTTTGTAAATTTTATAATGCGTAACTAACTATGTTGGTTTGGAATCATTTGTTAATGGAGGTGTTTCAATTCCGTAAAGTTTGTTTGTCTTTCTCGATAACCCTTTGCACTTCTCGCTATACTATCCCCTTTGTTTGGTTGATTTTACTAACGCGCTATACTATCCCCTTTGTTTTTCAAACCAAACGAGTGAAACGACCATTGCACTTCTTGCTTCTCTCCCTTCAATATAAAAAACTCATGTCATCAATCTCTCTCTCCCATTTCCATCGTGTCTTCCATCTCTATATCTATGGCGGTCTCTCTCATTTCGACTCTCAACTTCACCAATTGATCTCCGTCGATCTGTCTCTCAACCATTTTTTTTCCCTCACAAACTATATAAACCCTAACTCAAATATCACAATGGCTCAACGATCTAAGGCTCTGTTTGGCATTGTATGGGCATTCTTTTTTTAGATTCTTCAGGATGGAGATTCTTGAGATTGTTGGAGATTGTCGGAGATGGTGATTCTTAGAGATTCTTTTTTGCATAAATTTTACGGGTTTGGTATTAGATTATTTATATAAATTGTATACGGAATGATTACGACAATACCCCTATCTTCTTCGTCCCGAAAACATTGAACCGAAGCTTGCCCACGACTTGGACTTGGCACGAACTTCATTAGCAACCCAGAGCTTCATCTTGTAGATCTTAGGATGCTCATCGGCCTGAGTAGGCAGAGCTCTCCCGACGACTCGTCGTCTTTATCGTCGCTCGCCGGAATATGCCTTCGTCTTCTCATTTATTTCAAGCTTTTTGCAGAGCGACAATGGAGCTCGACCAATTGAAGCAAAAATACGAGAGCAAAATTTAGGGAGAGTTGCCCGCCGATGATTCGTGTAGTGGTAGGTCAAAAGTTGTATTTGTCTATCGTATACGGTGGTGGCTCATATAGCGGACGTAAGTTCACCATTGAAGGTATGTGCCTGCAATCCCGGTTCAAGTTTACAAACAATGATCATGAATTTGATTCAGGTATACAAATAAAAGGTTTATGTTAAGATATGTTTGCAGTCCCGATTCCAGTATACAAACAATTAGGTTGGACTGAGAGGCGACTTACTGTGTCAAATTGGGGGTGATCAAAAGAAGGGTTGCGAATTATTGTGTTAAATTAGGGATATGTAGCAATTAGGTTGAATAAAAGAATTGGAAATTGGGTTTCCTTGTAATGACATCTTGCAATGGATGAAGCAGTTAAGGAAATGGATGAAGATGAGGAAGATGATGGTACCATTATCCCCAGAGAACTCACAGAAGACGAATGAATTAGAGAAGGGTACGAGTTGAATTGAAAAGAATCTAACCCAATGAATCTCTAAGAAGCTTGGGTAGACAAGCTTCTTTTTACGGGATTCTTTAGCCAAAAGAATCTCATAAAAGAATACAATCCCGAAGCTACAACTCATACCAAACGATGTTATTTTTTCCATCCCCAAGAATCCCGTCAAAAAGAATGTAAATGAATCCCCTAGAATACAATATCAAACAGGCTCTAAGGCTAAGACTCAACGATCCTCGTTGTTTGATCAACCTAACTTCCAACTATTAACCCCAACTCAACCCGCACCGGTTTCGCTTTTACAACTCATGGACAAGTACCTCCAATGTATGATAATGAGGAAGACATGCAAATCGTTGTCGCTGGAGGCCCAAGCAAAAAAATCAACATGGTTAGTACGACTTTGATACATATTGTCTGATACTCTCATATACGTACTCTATTTTCTGGCATTATGGGTTCGTGTATAAGTTTGATATTAAGTTTTGATATGAGTTTCTGGTATGATTTCTAGTATGAGTTGATATGGCTTTCTGGTATGATTTGTTGATGTGTTTCGTTTGTATATTGACATGATTTCTCTAGTATAAGTTTTTGATATGTTTTTCTGGTATGATTTGTTGATGTATTTCTTGTGTATATTGATATGATTTGTTTGTTATGCTTTGTAGTATGCTTTCTAGTATGAGTGTTTTATGGTTTCTGGTATGGTTTGGTATGATATTTTCTGGTATGATTTTCTAGTATGGTTTCTGGCATGATTTGTCTAATTGATATGAATTTCTGGTATGAGCTCAGGTATGATTTGTCTATATTGATATGAATTTTTGGTATGAGTTTGATATGAGGTTTTGATAAGGTTTTCTATTATGGAATGTTGATGTCTACATTGATATGAGTTTTTGATATGTTTACATAATTAGATGAAGAAGAGTGTTGTGATGTAAATGAAGAGAAACTGTACACATAAAACTCCTCTATAAGTTGAGATTCTTTTTATTACGACTTACAATATTAATACCACTAACTATATAACAATCTTGCTTTCTTTCCTAGTTTATGTACAAGTTTGCTGATAACCCAAGATGTGAGACAACACAGATTATTGTGCTGTCTCATGTAAATATCATAAGTTTCATACTACAAGGGTTGAATGACACTAACCAAAAAAAGTTTCAAACATAGTATATTTAGGGACGTAATCCGTCTTTGTACAATATGAAGTTGTCCAACCAATTAATACACTACATGTTTCTGCATGAGGTAAAAATAGACTGCAAATACTCAATGTCGTTTGCCATTAACAATAGTCTAATTGGGTATTTATAACTACACTCTTTTCAATTTGGTACCTCAATTCCACTTTGTATTGTTAATGTGTTTCTTTTTTTTTTTTTGAATAATTTGGTTTATAAGGTTTGGCTTAAACGAGTGCGAAGAAATAACTGACCTGGAGTGGCAATATAAGGGATACAAAGAAATACAAGACATCACTATGAGTGAGGTGGTCGGCATTCCCAAATGTACATTGGTAACTTTGGAGGATGCATATTCATCACTTCAGAATAACGACGAATACAAATTTAAACTAGCGTTGATTCTTTTTGTCGAAGTTGTCCTGATGGGGAATGATAAAAAGAAGTGAGTGAGCAATCTAACTCTTTCCTTGCTGAAGGACATGAAAGATTTTGATTCATACCCATGGGGGCGCCTTGTTTTCAGAACGACACTTGAGAGCCTCCAAGAGTGCGAGCCAACAAAGTATCGTAAATCAGGAAACTACAGCCTTCCTGGATTTCCTTTGGCACTCCAGGTATGATTGTTTTATGTTGTATACATGAGTTATGTGATGTATTGTGTTGTTTCTCGTATGGTTTTAATGTTATTATTTCTCTGGTATGAGTTTATTGCATAGGTTTATTGCACGAGTCTCTTGCTTGTATGAGTTTTATAGAGTTTCTGTTGTGGATATGTATTATGATATGAGTTTATCTTGTATTTTTATTGTATTTTTTCTAGTATCATTTTCTGGTATGTTTCTAGTATCATTTTCTAGTATGAGTGTATGTTATGAGTTTGATATCATTTATTGGTATCAGTTTCTAGTATGAATAGTTAATGTGTTTCCTGTGTATCAATGACAAGTACATGTGTTTGAGTCAATACCCAAGTTGGTATCCTTGTTTTCCAGATTTGATGAAACTGAAACAACCCCACTGTGGGTTAAGTGGGTCTCTACGATAAAGGTGAAGAACATATGTAGGCTATGTTTGGCATACAACCCAAAAATACTAGTGTTAAGGTTCACTAGTGTTTTTGAAAGGGTTTTCGATAAACACTAGTGTTTAGTGTTTTTAAACACTAACGGGTGTTTGGTTTGACTAGAATATACACTAGTGTTTCTCATACTTGAAATTTGCCCCTATTTTCTTTGCAGCTTGCTCTTCATCTCCTTCTTCCTCTGTAACACAAACACTGTTTGAGGGTGCCAAGAATGCAAATCAAATATTGCTTAAAACTCGATTCAAACATTTGCAAACAATTCAAATCCAACAAGAATAAGATCATATTTGAGCTAAATCTAACAAATATATTGACAAATGAGTCGTTAAAGGAGTCAATACTGGTTCAAATTAGTTTGAATGAGTTAATAGAAATGAGAAATAGAGAGCAGGAAATGAAAATTGAGGCTTTTGAATGCGAATTGGTGGAGGTTGTAACTTGAAGGCTAGGGTTTTACTGGTTTCGTCGTCTTCTTCGACGAGCAGCCCGGGAGTGAGGCAATGTGAAGGTTAGGGTTTTTACGAGTTTCATCTTCTTCTTCAATGAGCAGCCCGGGAGTGAGGCGATGTGAAGGCTAGGGTTTTTACTAGTTTTGTCTTCTTCTTCGACGAGCAACCTGGGAGTGAGGCGAAGTGAAGGCTTCGTCTTCGTCGTCGTCTTCAACGAGCAACCGTCGATGGAGAGCAACGAGCAACTGTTGATGGAGAGCAAGGGATCATCAGCCTATTAAATACCAGGTAAGTTACGTAAATATGGATAAAAGTTAAGGGAAACGGAGTCAGTTCGCAGCGTGAATGATAACATGAATTATCGTCTATATTTTGGGACTTGTTTAGACGTTTTATCTTCAATAATCTGCATGTTTGGATGTATATTATGTGATTATATTGTCGTTTCATCTACCTTTGCGGGAATCGAGGGCTACACCAAGTTTCGTTGTAATCGTAGGTAAAATGGCACGTTTTGCATCAAAAAGGAGCAAAAGGAGCCAAGGAGTCATTAGAGCTACATTCAGGAGCTTAAGGAATAATCCAGGAATCACGGAATTGGATTAGAGATTCACTTTGGACCAGATTTGAGAGATTTCACATTCAGTTGTGATTCACCTCGGTTGACTACAGAGTCACCTCGACCGAGGTGATCCAGAGGAGCCGACTCGACCGAGGCGAACACCTTGGACGCGGCAAGGATAATTTATTCTTGGCTGAGATCTTTTATCTTTGGAAAGAGGATCTTATATTTTTGGGCTGGATTCCTGGAAGGAAGAAGATAAATTAGCCCATATATTTTACCTATTTTTATGGGAAAAGATCTTTCTAAGATATCTTATCTTTGGAGGGTAATTTTCCTATAAAAAGGGTTGGATTTCCCACAAATCCAGAGCATGCTATACCACCGATCGTGCCTAGAGCAGCCGTTTTATCCCACCATAGTTGAGAGATTTGAAGAACCTTTTTGAAGGTTGAAGGACGATTGAAGGATGGAAGTTTATAGCTTTTGTGAAGGGTTTTGTAAGATTCTCTTAGATTCCCTTCTTTGTTGATTGTCTTATTGGATTTTGATCCAAGGAACGCTTGTTGTTTGATAATTGATTCAGTTATTGAAGCCTTTCTCTTAAGGTTTTCTTGTTCAATTATTCTCTTTCTTCCCATATATTTGATTATTACTTTCATGATGATGAGTGGCTAATTTCCTTGTGTGATTCTAGGGTGATTGGCTGAAGGTTGTGGGAAAAACAATGATAGAATAATCTTAATCACAGTAGGACCCTGAAAGTTCGAGTCTTTATCCTCAACCCTAAGGCATCTCGCTCATTCGATGAACATCTCGGCCGGGGTGGAATTCTTCTGACCGAGGTGACTTATCTGATCCGAAACTGAGAGTTAAGTGTTAGAGTTTGCCAAATCCTATTCTTATTATACCTTTCCTGGTTCAATGCAAACCTAGGATGAGACTTACCCGGTAATTCCTTTGTTTGTTTGCCAAAGATCATAAGAGTAGGTAATAAAGGTTTATCCTTTATTGGGGTTTGAGTGTGCTTCCATCCCATCTTTGTGAGTTAGCTTGAGACTTACCCGGTAAAGGTTGATTCTATTCCCTTAGGTGGTGTGTTGGTTTGAGGTTATAGTTCTTTACCTTGATTCCTTGAGACTTACCCGGTAATAGGAGTTATGTTTTGGGATTAGGGAGTAGTGAGACTTACCCGGTGATCTATTCCACTTTAGTAACACCTTCCCTATGCAAATATCTCAGCTTTGTCCGCTTATCTTTAGATCTTGAGTTGGAACCACAACTAGATGCTTTAATCCCTAGAATTGCATATTTCCTTAATTGACTTTTTATCATCCTTGATTGTTTTAATCGCTTTTGTGGTTAGTAATTACATAGTTTACCTATTCCGACTTTGTTTCACTAAGTCCCTGTGATCGACCCCTGGAATTCCTTGCTTTTACTACAAATGACCCGTACACTGCGGGTTCACATCCTTGTTTTAAGCTTACGTCTAGGGTTATAAATTTAAAGCCTGCACATACCGTTTGGAGCGAATAAGTTTTTGGCGCCGTTGCCGGGGACTTGGTCTAGACCGAGCCGGTTGCGGTACGCTTTTGGGGCACTTGCCCCCCGTTTCTACTAACCACTCTACTTGAGTGACTTTCGCAGGTTCTTTTTCTTAGGTTTATGCGAAGAACCCGCGCTGGGAAGGAAATCGTTCCTTACGATCCCAAACCAGAAAAGACATACAAACGACGCTTGAGAGAAGCAAAGATGGCCGACCAAGATAATTGCGATCTTGAGGCCGAATTGAAGGAGGCGTTAGAATAGCTACGCCTCAGCAGGGAAGAACTGAGGTTGGAGAAAGAAGAAACTCGCACCAGGACTGAAGCGATCGAAGTAGATATGGCAGCCTTACGAGACCAGTATCTACCTTGACCGAACCTAGATCCTCGACCGAGGTAGGATCCAGTTCCAGACCCTCGACCGAGGCAGGTCCCAGTACCTATTGCCCCGGCCGATGTACTTCCACCTCGGATGCTAGTCCGAGATGCTCTTTTTGCAGGTATTCCACAAACCCTAGGACAGAGGATGGACCCCAATCAACAACTGAGGCGTCCAGGAGTCGACCTAGGTGATCCAACGGACCATGATTATGAGCTTCGACCGCAAGTTCTTTCCATAATTCGCCAATGCCAGTTTGGAGGGCTAGAGAGGGAATCTCCGCATCAACATCTACAAAACTATGAGATCTTGATGGAGACCTTGAGACCTTCAAGGCTGGAAAACAACAACTACAAGCTAAGACCTTTCTACTTCTCCTTGAAAGATAGAGCTCTTACTTGGTATCAATCTCTTCCTCCAGGAAAAATTAGTACTTGGGAGGAGATGACGGCGGAATTCTTGACTAAATTCTTTCCCCCATCTAAAACCGCTGAAATGAGAGGGAAGATTAATGCATTCATTATGAAGGACAAGGAGAGCTTGTCCAAATCATGGGAGAGGTTTAAAGACATTCTTTTGGATTGCCCACATCATGGGATTCCAAAGATAGAGTTGTTGGAGATATACTTCAAGGGACTGGACGGAAGCACCCAGTTCAACCTTCAACTACTATCTGCCGGCAAGTTTATGGACATGTCGATTGACGAAGCTTGGGAGTTCATAGAGAAACAAGCTTTACACATGGAGAAATACTCCCACCAAGGAGCTGAAGGTGGAGTTAAAAAAGTCAACTTTCAAGAGGAGCCATCAAACACTAATCAACTCATCTCTTTGAAGAATGACGTGAAACAATTAAAGGAACTCTTAGTTGCTCAAACCAAGAAGGAAGATCAAGGATCAAGGAACAACAATGGAACCGTAACAACAACAACGGTTCCCGGAACAACAACTACAACAACAATAGAGGATCCAACAACAATAATTGGAGGGCAAACAACCAAAATTCGGGTAACAATCATTCTAACTCCATTTCGAACGATTCCTCTAATCCTTTCCATTCTTCCTCTTCTTCTTCTACTCCATTAAAGAGCCAGGAGCAAGGATCGAGTTTGTCCCAGCCAGAAAAGAAAGACGCAGTGCTGGAGGCCATCTTGATCAAGCTTAGCGCTATGGAGACATCTATGACGTCATTTTCGAAGGCACAAAAAGCCTTTGAACAACAACTTGCTAGTAGGGCGAATGAAACGCCAAGAGATCCAGGGAAGCTTCCAGTAAGAACGGAAAGCAACCCTAAGGGCCATATTATGGCCATAACAACGAGGAGTGGACTGAAGACTGCAGATCCAGTGCCTCGGTCGGTGCCAGTACAGACGAAGACCACCTCGGTCCAGGTGCAGTCGAAGAACACTTCGGCCGAGATGCCAACCGAGGTGGAGCCACAAAGAGCGGAGGAGAAAACTGAAGTTTATATTCCACCTCCTGCATATAAACCACCACTTCCATTCCCCCAGTCAAGGGCCAGAGCACATCTAGACAAGCATTTTGGTAAGTTCCTTGACTTGATGAATAAACTACACATTAATATTCCTTTCCTTGATGCTATTCTAGGGATGCCCGCCTATGGGAAGTTCTTGAAAGAGATTCTATCAAGGAAGAGGAAGCTGGAAGACTTTGGTGAAGTAAGGATGACATCTAAATCCTCGGAGCTTATTCAAATCATGAAGGCGAAGATGCCACCCAAGTTAAGAGATCCCGGCTCATTTTGCATTCCCATTCAAGTTGGGGATGTTACTTGTGAAGCCTTATGCGATCTAGGAGCCAGCGTGAGCATCATTCCGCTGGAGCTATGTGTTAAGATCGGACTTGGAGAGCCCAAGCCGGTTAAGATAAGGTTATACATGGCGGACCGCTCCATCACCCATCCCGTGGGCATTTTGGAAGACGTTCCGGTTAAGTTAGGTAACTTCTATTTACCTATAGACTTTGTTGTGCTTGATATTCCCGCAGATTATCCTGTTCCTATCATTCTCGGGAGGCCATTTCTAGCAACTTCGGGTTGCAATGTGAATTGTAAGAACACCAAGCTGAAATTCAATATTGGCGGAGGTGAAGTGGAATTCGCATTACTTGCGGCCATGAAGGGAGAGCAGCTAGGAGATGATATCTTCAACATCTATGATGAAGAAGAATCAAGAGAATTGGTGAGCTCTATCCTTATTAACGATCCCCTTGAAAGAGTTATTAGTTTTAGTTTAATAGAGGAAGGTATAGATGCTTCTTGTGATGCAGATATACGGAGCTTAAAGGCGCTGGAAGAAGATCCAGGAGCTAAAACTGAGAAACTAATCCAGGAGACGAAGATCTCCAGTTTCGGTTCCAGTTACAGTACCTCGACCGAGGCACTTTTTGGACCAAGCGAGGCGTCTGAAGAACATCTCGGTCAACGCCTTTGCGCCTCGACCGAGGTCTAAGGCGAGATGATTTCAACTGAGACTTCCGAAAGTCCAGTTTCTAGATCTACTCCACTGGAAGGAGGAAGCAAGGATCCCCCTCAGAAAGCACCCCTAGTTGTGGAGCTTAAACAACTCCCTAGTCACTTGAGGTATGTCTTTCTTGGACCGGATTTTACTTATCCCGTAATCGTTAGTGCTTCCCTCTCCGAATCTGAATTGTCTAAACTAATGCATGTCCTGAGAAAGCATCAAAAGGCTTTGGGTTATACTATAGATGATCTTATTGGCATTAAGCCTTCTTTCTGCATGCATAGAATTCTAATGGAGGACGATCATAAGACTTCACGGGAACCTCAAAGACGGTTAAATCCGATCATGAAAGAGGTTGTGAAGAAAGAAATTCTTAAGTTGTTGGATGCAGGTATAATATATCCTATCTCGGACAGCAAATGGGTTAGCCCAGTACATGTAGTTCCGAAGAAAGGAGGGATGACTGTTGTGACGAATAAGAACAACGAGTTAATCCCGACTAGGACCGTCACAGGCTGGAGGGTTTGCATCGATTATAGGAAGCTGAACACGGCCACTCGGAAGGACTATTTTCCACTTCCCTTCATTGATCAAATGCTCGAACGGTTGGCCCAACATTCACACTTCTGCTATTTAGACGGCTATAGTGGTTTCTTCCAGGTTCCTATCCATCCGGATGATCAAGAGAAGACCACTTTCACTTGTCCATGGGGGACATTCGCTTATAGGAGGATGCCATTTGGATTATGCAATGCACCCGCTACCTTCCAGCGATGCATGATGGCTATCTTTTCCGAGTATATAGAGTATATCATGGAGGTATTTATGGATGATTTTTCAATATATGATTCCTCTTTCGATGATTGCCTATCTAACCTTTCTCTAGTGTTACAAAGATGTGAAGACACTAATCTTGTCTTGAATTGGGAGAAGTGTCATTTTATGGTTAATGAAGGCATTGTACTAGGACACCTCGTTTCTAATCGAGGTATTGAGGTCGATCGAGCCAAGATCGAGACTATTGAAAAACTCCCTTCCCCTTGTTCTGTTAAAGGTGTGAGGAGTTTTCTCGGGCACGCAGGTTTCTAGAGGAGATTCATCAAGGACTTCTCTAAGATTTCTAAACCTCTAACTAACCTCTTGAATAAAGATGTTGTTTTTGAGTTTTCGCAAGAGTGTCTTGATGCATTCTACAGGATTAAGGAAGCGTTAATCTCCGCTCCTATTATCCAACCTCCGGATTGGACCTTGCCCTTTGAGATCATGTGTGATGCTAGTGATGTAGCAGTAGGAGCGGTGCTTGGACAAAAGAAGGATGGCCGGACCACCGCCATTTACTACGCTAGCAAGACGCTAGATGAAGCCCAACGAAACTACGCTACCACCGAGAAGGAGCTGTTGGCGGTTGTATATGCTTTCGAGAAGTTTCGTTCTTACTTAGTAGGCGTGAAAGTCATTGTCTACACCGACCATGCAGCCATCCGTTACTTGCTTGCTCAGAAAGATGCCAAGCCACACCTTATTCGATGGATTCTCTTGCTTCAAGAGTTTGACCTAGAGATCCGCGATAAGAAGGGATCCGAAAATTCTGTTGCGGATCACCTCAGCCGGCTACCTCCATCTTCACGCGAGAAGGACGACCCACCCATAGACGATTCATTCCCCGATGAGCACTTGCACTTGTTGGAGCGTTTGATAGACTTACTTATCTCACCCCATGATGAAGGTGAAGTATGGGGTGAGGACACCTCCCATCATGCATAGAGACGCCGTACAGTCCAGCTAGCGACCTTAAATCAAGCGCTTCTTGGGAGGCAACCCAAGGTATTGCTTTCTTTTTCCCTTTTTCTAGTCTAGCTTAGATAGTTTGCTTTTGCCTTGCTTTGCTTTGTTTTTGGCGTCCTAGACAGACAACAGGTGACATCTAAGGAAGGAATACAACCCAGGAGCACAATTGGAAGGACAAAAGTTCGAGAATTTGAGAAGACGGAGTTTGACTGGGATGCATCTCGGTTGCTGTCACAGCACCTCGACCGAGATGATTCTTGAGCAACCGAGGCGATTAGGGTTTCTGAAGATCCACCTCGGTCCATACCACCTCGGTCCAGTCGAGACCACCTCGACCGAGGTGACAGCAGTTCCAGAAAAGGGTATAAAAGGGGCTGAAGAATTCTCTCTCCTCTCTTTACCCTCTTCTCGACCACGGCGCATATCTCACCTCGCTCCTCCGTTCTTTGCTCGTTTTCGACGATTCTTGCTCCTAAACTGAAAGGAAAGGGTAGAGGATCACGTTGCAAGCACCAATCTGCAGAAAGAACGAATCGAATTGACCAAATCTGGGTAATTATTGAAAAAACCCTAACTTCGTCTTTCTCCACTGATTTATCTCGTTCTGGGCTTTGGTTGCCCCTACATTTGCTTAGAAACAGATTAAGTACCCCATAGAAACCTGTGGTAGTGATTTTGGGGGAAAAGAACTGGATTTTTGAGGGAATCGATCGAACAACTATTCACCTGGGTCCAATCGTTCTGCGCCTCGGCCGAGGTGTTCTACAGGGTTGTTAGAGCAACCGAGGTGACCTAACAGATTACAGAAAGATGAGTTCTGACAGGCAGTTGGTCCTGAGGGACATATCTTCTCCTTCTTCTTCTTCTTCTTCTCGACGTACTAGACCGGTGATCCACGAGAGACACCAGGTCGATTATGACCGCATAGTGGCCCGTCCAGTGATTGCACCTCGCTTCTTGGACATCTCAACTTTTGACTGCCTCCACGTTGATGATGATTTGAGGCGTATGATTTCTGCTGTGGGGTTGGAGCAGTTCACAGAGATCAGAGCTCCGGCCTATCTAGAGCCGACCTTGGAGTTTGTCAGCTCCTTTACCTACTTGCCTACCGAGCGCGCAGTGAAGTACCGGTTGATGAACCGAAACTACTTGGTTCCCTTAGATCACTAGCGGGATATCTTCGGCTTCCCGATTCCGACAGTTGCTGATTTTCCCTCCCGAGTTGTAGCTAGGGAGTTCTGGGGACAAATTGCTCACGTGGTTGAGCATGCAGACAGATGGCGACCTGGAGACTCCAGGGAGCGGATTATATTTCATCTTGCTTTCAGACTGGCCCACAGGATATTCAGTGAGACTCTTCTGGCGCGTACTGAGACGCCCCAGAAGGTCAGACAGGGAGAGCTTCTGAGCTTATACTGCATGGTGACGGGAGGGTCCCGGATTTTGGTTTGATGCTGGCAGAGGATTTGCATAGGATAAAGGCGAAGGGGAAGGGCGACATCTGCTATGGAGGTATTGTGACTCATATAGCGAGTTACATGGATATGGACCTCAGTGCTTGTACCATGGTGGCGGCTGCCAAGCCACTTGGACTTCAGGAGATGATCACTCGGAGGATATTGGTTCCCCGAGGACTCACTACGCCATATGTGGCGATGCCGTGGGAGCCGACTGCACCGCAGGGGATCAGATGGTCAGGTCAGTTCTCCGTGTTTGATCCACATTACTGGCAGACTGCGTGGATCCCATTTATGGAGGATGCTAGAGAGGCGGCAGCTGCACCAGCTGATGAGGATAAGGGTGAGGAGGCTGATGATGATGAGGATGGTGGTGTTCCTATGGATACGGGCACGGATACTGCTGGGACTAGTGCGCCGGTCATCGATTTGGATGATGACGAGACTGAGACCGAGCCGGCTGCAACACCAGCACGTCCCGCTAGGCGTAGGGTACGCCGGCAGAGAGATCCAGATGCTCACCGTCGAATCGATGACCTCACCGAGCAGATGATAGACTCCTATGCTGCCCTGACTGTAGACATCCAGGAGAGATTTGACGACCAGCGCCGAGAGATCGAGAGCTGGACTCATCAGATGCTAGATGGCCAGCACTATCAGCGACGGATGGTGGAGATCCAGTTTGAGCATACCATGGGCTATCCATTTGACCCATTCCAGTATCCGTATGTGCCACCACCACCACCACCGGATCGTGATTATTGAGAGCTTGCAGGATTTTCTTTCTTTATTTATTATGCAGCTCATCTATGTCCGGTGAGTTTTTTTTATTTCTCTAGACTTATTTTGACCCATTGGGACAATGTGTCCCAAGTATGGGGTATTGGATGTATTATCTGACTATGGATGTATCGCTTGACTCTATCGGATATTTATGATCTTATTTTGCTTTATGTGCTTATCTGAGATTACATGCATACATACAGGTTATTTGATTGAGAAAAACGTCAAAAACTGGACAGAAATTTTTTTTTTGACCTCAACCGGGATGGTTTTGGCCAAACGAGGTACTTCACCTCGGTTGACTTAGAACATCTCGACCGAGGCGTTTTTACTGGAACGATTTTCGAAACGATTTTTGTGCTTCTTGTCTGGATATGATCTCAGTGAAGACTTTGTTTGCTGACTAGTTTTGAAATCTTTATATGTTTGAAAAGTTTTATGATATGTTTAAGTTGCTAAATGCTTTGTTTGAAATTTTTGGCATGTTTAATACTTTGTTTTTATCCAAATTATGTTGAATTTGAAGGTTGACACCACATGATGAGTTCTCTCACTTTCTTCCTGGAAAGACCAAGACAATTCATTCTTTTCTCTTCTTCTTCTTGATCATGCTTAGCCCCTCATACATATATTTGCCTCCCTTTACCTATCCGGGAATTTGGAAGCAAGCAAAGTGGTGAAAGCAAATGAAGTAAAAGTTGAGAAGTTGGCTAGAAGTGAAAGTTTTAGAAAGTAATAATAGGTTTGGGGAAGTCAATCATGATGATGAGTAACTCGGCACCATTCACATAGCCGGGTGTTTGTGTCTTGCCAAAGTCGGATTGAGCGATATTCCTAACGGGTCATGGTATGTGCATCAAGGGTTTGAGGCATCTCGAGAAATTGATGATTGCTGATTTTCTAGGCTTCGGTTATTGTGCACCTCTGTCCATGCATCCCAAAAAGTAAAGTAAAAAAAAAGAAAAGCGTGAAATAAGCAAAGCTTATTGGTGGATGATGTTGAAAGTCAAGTGAAAGTGAAGTGATATCCTTTTCCCGGATTCTAGCACCACATTACCTTCTATACATCCCTACCCTACACATTTCTTGACCTTTCTTTTGGGAAGCCCTTGAGACCTCAAGCTTGTTGATTGACTTAGTGGTTTAAACTGGATTATACATAATTAATTTTGATAATTATGATTTATTATGCATTCTATGATTTTATGTAAGATGAACAACTTTCTTATATTTATAAAATTTTTAAGCATATTTTGATTTTAAATTCCATGAAGTATTCTCTTAGAGTGATCTATGATTGTAGCACACCATTAAAATTTTCTGAAAAACTTTTTCATTGATCTTCATGACTTATAATCCATTCTATCTTGTATTTTATATTCGGAACTTGCTTGGGGACAAGCAAGGGCTAACTATGGGGTATTTTTGATAGCATGAATTATTGTCTATATTTTGGGACTTGTTTAAACGTTTATCTTCAATAATCTGCATGTTTGGATGTATATTATGTGATTATATTGTCGTTTCATCTACCTTTGCGGGAATCGAGGTCTACACCAAGTTTCGTTGTAATCGTAGGTAAAATGGCACGTTTTGCATCAAAAAGGAGCAAAAGGAGCTAAGGAGTCATTGGAGCTACATTAAGGAGCTTAAGGAAGAATCCATGAATCACTGAATTGGATTAGAGATTCACTTTGGACCAGATTTGAGAGATTTCACATTCAGTTGTGATTCACCTCGGTTGACTACAGAGTCACCTCGACCGAGGTGATCTAGAGGAGCCGACTCGACTGAGGTGAACACCTTGGATGCGGAAAGGATAATTTATTCTTGGCTGAGATCTTTTATCTTTGGAAAGAGGATCTTATATTTTGGGCTGGATTCCTGGACGAAAGAAGATAAATTATCCCATATATTTTACCTATTTTTATGGGAAAAGATCTTTCTAAGATATCTTATCTTTGGAGGGTAATTTTCCTATAAAAAGGGTTGGATTTCCCACAAATCCAGAGCATGCTATACCACCGATCGTGCCTAGAGCAGCCGTTTTATCCCACCATAGTTGAGCGATTTGAAGAACCTTTTTGAAGGTTGAAGGAAGATTGAAGGAAGGAAGTTTATAGCTTTTGTGAAGGGTTTTGTAAGATTCTCTTAGATTCCCTTCATTGTTGATTGTCTTATTGGATTTTGATCCCAGGAACGCTTGTTGTTTGATAATTAATTCAGTTATTAAAGCCTTTCTCTTAAGGTTTTTTTGTTCAATTATTCTCTTTCTTCCCATATATTTGATTATTACTTTCATGATGATGAGTGGCTAATTTCCTTGTGTGATTCTAGGGTGATTGGCTGAAGGTTGTGGGAAAAATAATGATAGAATAATATTAATCAGAGTAGGACCCTGAAAGTTCGAGTCTTTATCCTCAACCCTAAGGCATATCGCTCAGTCGATGAACATCTCGGCCGGGGTGGAATTCTTCTGACCGAGGTGACTTATCTGATCCGAAACTGAGAGTTAAGTGTTAGAGTTTGCCAAATCCTATTCTTATTATACCTTTCCTGGTTCAATGCAAACCTAGGATGAGACTTACCCGGTAATTCCTTTGTTTGTTTGCCAAAGATCATAAGAGTAGGTAATAAAGGTTTATCCTTTATTGGGGTTTGAGTGTGCTTCCATCCCATCTTTGTGAGTTAGCCTGAGACTTACCCGGTAAAGGTTGATTCTATTCCCTTAGGTGGTGTGTTGGTTTGAGGTTATAGTTCTTTACCTTGATTCCTTGAGACTTACCCGGTAATAGGAGTTACGGTTTGGGATTAGTGAGTAGTGAGATTTACCCGGTGATCTATTCCACTTTAATAACACCTTCCCTATGCAAATATCTCAGCTTTGTCCACTTATCTTTAGATCTTGAGTTGGAACCACAACTAGATGCTTTAATCCCTAGAATTGCATATTTTCTTAATTGACTTTTTATCATCCTTGATTGTTTTAATCGCTGTTGTGGTTAGTAATTACATAGTTTACCTATTCCGACTTTGTTTCACTAAGTCCCTGTGATCGACCCCTGGAATTCCTTGCTTTTACTACAATTGACCCGTACACTGCGGGTTCGCATCCTTATTTTAAGCTTACGTCTAGGGTTATAAATTTAAAGCTTGCACACACCGTTTGGAGCGAACAGTGAAACACTAGTGTTTCTGAAGAAACCCTTGCTCAAATGAGGGTTTCAAAAACCGACTTAGAAACACTAGTCACTAGTGTTTTTGTCATTGCCAAACAACCGTTAAAAATAAAAACACGCATAAACACTAGCAAACACTAGTGTTTATGCTTTGCCAAACACAGCCGTAGTGATATGTGATGGAATCACTATCAATTAGGATAGTTTTTAGTGTCTTTTTAGTTTCTTTGAGTCAGTTTGTGCTACTAATACCTTGATTTGGATGAAGAAGTACAAATGAAGCAAAAGAAGGTATTAACAACACTTGGGAGTTGAAGAACGTTCAAAAAGCAATGTTTCTGGTGCCACACCGCCCCCACGGAGTAGTGTCACCGCCCCTGCGGTGGCATTACACTCCGGAACGCAACCTACGCCTTCGCTAGCATCCGGAACCAGCTTTTCTCCGCCTCTGCGGCCGACCCTGCGGCGAATCACCCTGAAGAAGCGAAGCCGGCGCTCCTGCGTCCTTGCCTGTGCGCCTATGAAGCCGAAGTGACATTGGGCCGCCCCTACGGTGACATTGGGCCGCCCCTACGGATCGTTATCAGAAACAACACAAAGTTGAAGAGTCAGACGTTCAAGGAGCATTAGAGACCCGCCTCTGCCGGATTGCCAGGCCGCCCCAGCAGCCAAGAAGAAGATCGAGCATTTTGGCCTAAACCGCCCTAGTGGCCCTGAAGCCCGCCCCCGCGATTTAGCGCCAGAGGACTTTAGTTCGGCTGTTTGCACCACCTTTATGACATTTACGGTGGCTATTTTGACAACCCATTTACTGTCATTTGTAGTATAGATAGAGCCCTTGGCTGATTGCTAGAATCATCCATCATTTTTCCCAAAAGCTCTATTTTCCTTAGTTCCAACTTGTAATGAGTTTCCAATTTCCCTTTCTACATTGGGTTGTTTTGAAGCTGCATTGCTACTTGGTTGTAAGTTTTTTTATAATATAAGTTTATTTAGTCAATTTGTGTTATATTCCTTGAGCTCTAACTTATGTTTGCATGTCTCTTATCACTTAGATTGATCACCTTAAGTGTCTAATGTATGCAAAGTACTAGGATTAATTGATTTTGGGTTCGGGTCCCTAATCTAGTAGTAACTCTTTAGGTAAAAGCTGATTTTAATTACTTAAAGGAAAAGGAATATAAGTATAAAGAAAGTTTAACGGTATTTATTCATTCTTTATATCTCTTTATCTTTACAGAATGCTAACTTGTGGCTTGATCTTGTAGGTTTACGGATCAATAATCTTGTTAAGTTGTGTTGATGACGGTTGGCTCAACACATATCTAAGATCAAGATGAGACTTTGGTGAATAACTTATAAAAAAAACCAACCAAGTAGTGTGCATGCTAAGATCCAACCTAGTGTAGCTGTTCATTCAATATCTATTATCACCATCTTTGCTTAATTTCTATTTGCTTTTGTCTTGCCTTTTCTACAATCCAACCCCCCCCCCCTCATTGGTTACAATTCGGTAATTAAACATAATCAAAACTCGACTAAAACTCTCTTGGGTTCGACCTTACTTACATTATACAATCCGGTTAGTGTAATGTTAGGTAATCTACTTTTACTAAAGCTAAAAGACACGACCATAGGTTTTTACCCTCGTCAAATTTGGCGCCGTTTCCGGGGAGTCTTAGTTTTTGTTTTGATTTATTTTTGATTATTGATTATTGGTTATTGGTTTGGACAATTTTCATGGTTCAAACCCGTGTTACTAACTCAGATTTTGCTCCTTTTGATCCAGAAATCGAAAGAACGCACAATCGACAATGAAGGAAACAACGAACCCGAGAAGTGATGGCCAACCGAACTCTCCGCCAACTCACGCAGCCCGATTTGACTCAACCCCCACTTGCGGTCACCATACCGGCAATTGGGGAAGGAGTAAATTTTGAGCTCAAACCGGGGTTGATCCACTTGCTCCATCCTTCCATGGGTTGAGTGGAGAAGACCCAATCAAACATCTTGGGAAGTTCCACACCGTGTGTATGAGCATGATGTAAGACCCAAGGTCTTAGGGACGTTGTCCCCATGCCAACCATGCTTGCGCAGAAACTTCCCAGGAGGTCACCCATCCTGAAATTGCTCCCGCACGAGCACGCTTAACTCCAGAGTTATTTGTCCTCACTTTACTACTGGAAAAGAAGAATTCTTGTTGACATGGATAGCAACCCATCCTTATAAGTGAACCATAAATCCCCATTCATATGATACGGGATGACAATTTTATGGGATGTTACACATGAAGCCGGCAAACGTCACCGAAGAACAAATCAAAATGCGGGCGTTTAGCTTCACTCTCTAAGATGGGGCGGACAATTGGTATTACCATCTTCCGTCCGGGAGTATTGACACATGGGAGAACCTCCACAAGGCCTTCTTGGAGAAGTATTTTCCTGCAAAGAAGGCGAACAACTTGAAGAAGGCAATAAGCAACATCGAGCAAGAGGCGGACACAACTCTTTATGAGTACTTCGAACGCTTTGCAAAATTAAGATCAAGCTTCCCTTTTCACAGATACTCCACGCAGGACTTAGTGCTATGTAGGTACAACAAATTGTAGGACAATGAAAGAAGGATAGTGGACACCGCTTGTAGAGGTAATATTCTAAACTCAACTCCTGAAATTGCTATAGAAAAAAATGCAGGAAATGACGGAAGGTACAAGAAACTTTGGAAGATGTTCTACCAAGAGAGGAGTTCATGCCATCAACCCCAGCCGTCCAAAGCTTTCACAAGAAATAGCTGAGCTGAAGGAAATGGTCAAACGAATAACCTTGATGGGAACTCCACAACAACTAAAGTCTTGTGGAGTTTGTGCCGACCCTTTCCACCCCACGGACTTGTGTCCACAAGTCCAAGACGAAGCTGCTGAGGTGATTGCTGTAGGATATGGTCAACAAAACCCGCAACAACGTCAACGAAATGATCCATATGCGCAGGACTACATGCCAAATTGGCGTGATTAACAAAACTACTAGTGGAGGGATCAACAACAACAACCCCGCCAAGGTAAGTCGGACTCAACTGAGGAAATGCTTCATGTGTTAACTAATCATTTTTCTTCTCATGTGCAGAGTACGGATCAAGCATCAAGAATCTTGAGAAGCAAGTGGGGCAAATGACGGAGGCAATTACGAGGATCGAAGCTCGAACCTCGGGGAATCTGCCTTCCCAGATTGTGGTGAACCCCAAGGAGAGTGTATGTTCCATTTCTCTTAGTAGTGGAAGGCTCATCAAGAGGAATGAAGAAACAGGGACGATTAACCAACCTTCTGTTGGTCAACTACCCCTGCGCATGGAGAATGCCGCCCCTGAGGCTGAAGTCACACCGCCCATGCCCTGATCCTCCCGCCCCTGCGGCCAACAACACAGAAAACATTCTGGAGGAAGACCCCTATGTTCGTTCTAACTTTCCACCACTCTATGATGAAAAACCACAAGAACCCTTTCCCGAGGCACTCAAGGAGAGAAGAGAAATCGAGGACAAGGAACTCTTTGAGACCTTCTCAAAGTGTGAGGTAAACATTGCTCTCCCTAAACTCGTAAAAAGTGTGCCTAAGTATGCTCGATTCTTGAAGGAATTGCGTATCATCAAGAGGAAGCAAAAGATAAAGGAAAAACAGAAGGAAAGTGAGAAGGAGCATGTTTCCGCCGTTTTTCAAACCCAAATGCCGGAAAAGCATAGCGATCCGGGTATGGTAAGTGTTCCTTGTGTCATAGGCAATACTCGCTTTGACAAAGCGATGCTTTATTTGGGTGCTTCTATTAATGTCCTACCTTATTCCATCTATCAATCTCTAGGCTTAGGACCTTTGCATGAAAAATGGACTATAGTGAAATTAGCCGAGGGATCTAATATCTACCCAAAAGGCATCATTGAAGATGTTCTTATAAAAATTGATAAGCTAATCTTCCCTGCTGATTTCTTTGTTATTGATATGGAGAATAGCATGTACACCATCATGTTAGGAAGGCCTTTTCTAATAACGGCTAGAACAAAAATTGATTATGTTGATGGAAAACTTACTATGGAGTTCAAAGATGAGGTTATTGAATTTGACATGTTTAAATGCTTGAAAAAACCCGTTAACGCTCCCTCGTTGTGTTCCATTAACAACATTATGCCTATTGAAAATTCTTCTTATGACAAGTATGGTGTGAAGGAGCAGGTGTGTTTCGCCTTGTAGGTGGACTTGCAAAATGAAAAAAAATCAGTTTAAACAAACATGAGTAATTGGCCATATGGCCCACTCATCTAACCACAAGCCAAGAGCTTGCTACTTCCATCTTGCAGGATGTTGAGCACGGTTCAAGCAATTTCCAAACAAAAAGGGTACGATAGGACCAGAAGGAGATAAAAAGCCAAATTCTCAAATCAAGAACGAAAACGAAGGAATGAGCTTTCCACATTAAGAAATTGACCTTGGAGATGTCATAAAAGAATGAGCAAGCAACTTACATCGAGCCACCGACGTAAACAAAGGCGCTGCTCGGGAGGCAACCCGAGAGAATAAGAAGAGGAGACTCTGTCAAGTAAACCGCCCATGCGGCCTTATGTCACCGCCCATGAGGTGACACTGTATTCCCAACCCGCCCCCAGCGTTGGGCCTGCGCCAACTCAAGACTACCACCACCCCCACGCTGACAGACCCCCGCCCATGCGGCTCTTTCCCTTGAAAGATGCCTTAGTGCCTCCCCCGGCGCTGGGCTTGCGTCTCCCCTCCCCTTGTCACCACCCTCGTGGTGACAACCACCCACCCTACGGGTTTACCCAGGAAAAAAAATAATTCAACAAAAAGCCCTTCACCTACCCCACCCACCTCTCTCCCTCCTCCTCACCTACCACTCTCTCTCGAACATACTCTCATAACCCAGCCTACGTCCGCTGCGCTCTCCACTCCCCCTCACTCACGCTGTACCACACCCTTGCGCCACCATTACAACACTAACCCCACACCCCTGCGCCACCACACCCCACTGTCCTCCCTCCTCCACAAGTTGTGCAACCTCCCCTTCCCTCTAAACTTGAACCCTGCCTCACCCTCCACTACAAACCTTTTCCACCACCTACTAACCACCTCCAACACCACCAACCACCATACGTAACACCAACAAACGCCAGGAGAAGACGCCACTGTACCACCACCAACGAAGCTGTCCAGATCGCCTCTAGACCTGCAAGCTCCCGCCCCGCGCCTGCCCGCCCCTGCGAAAAACTCAATAGAAAGATGGGAGCCACATTACTTATTTGCCCCGTCCACTGCCTTTTGGAGATGAGATCTCCGAGCTCTATATTGCCGCTGATCCATGGGTACCAAGGCGGCCTCAAGTTGCTATTGTTGAGAGGCATGCGACGAGCTCCAGCCGGGCCCCATATGAGGACCAAATGCCCATTCCAAAGGATGGGGAGATGCCCATTACAGCGGGAGAAGATGGCCCCGCTCTTGAGAGTCTCCAGGCCCAAATGGCTGCTCTCACCCCTCAACACCGGCTGTGGTAGACCGACTACCAGTGGACCATGCTTGAGCAACAACATGTCTGGCAGATGGGCTTTTAGGAGAGCATGACCGCCCACTTTGACTAGCGTCAGGACGCTTGGAAGGCGGCTCAATAGCAGAGGATGGAGACTCATCAATTATCTTGGCAAGCCAACTTTGAGTCTTCTTTTGGTGCTTGATTGGATGCTTAGCAGACCCGCCTTGACGACATATACCAGCGGTAGGAGCAATTCTTCGGGCATTTCCCTTATCCGCCGGAGCAGGGTCCGGATGGTCCAGCCGGACTGTCCCACTAGTGGGTATCCTCTCTTTCCCTTCTCCACATTACTATCTTTGCTTTCATTTTCACTTTGAGGAAAAAGTGTTCTTCAAGTATAGGGATAGAATACTATCATGCTTGTATAGTTTATTTGTGTGTTTGTTTCGAGAATTCTAGTTTGTAACTCATGTCTTTATTCAGTCAAAAAAAAAAGAAGAGAAAAATCCAAATAAATTGAGAAAAAGGCAAGAAAAACCCTTGGATAAACCGAAAACCCAAAATGGCAGTTTAGGCAAAAAGAAGGAAGTCCGACAGACTCTAGGTTGGTGCAAAATTGGACTCGAGGGATGTGATAATTTCAGTGAGATCATCATGACAAGAAGAAGAGTGGCAAGGTGAAAACCCGAAAAGGCTCCTTGACAAAATGAGCGGCACCGAGTGTAGGTTCTCCTTCCGCCGTTGGCGACATAAGAAGGGGAGTCATAAGGAGGATGTCCCGGTAGGTCACTCTTGGAGCTATAAGGATGGTAGTTTCTCACATTTTCTCATTTTCTATCTTCTCTCACTTTCTTTTCTTGACTTTTCTCTTACTTTCCTCATCTTGTCTTCTTCACCATACTTCTTGAGACTTTTGTATGCTGAATTGTTTGACATGTTGTTTACTCGGGACGATTAAAGAGTCTAAGTATGGGGGAGTTTGATAGGTGATGGAATCACTATCAATTAGGATAGTTTTTAGTGTCTTTTTGTGTTTTTGAGTCAGTTTGTGCTACTTATACCTTGATCCAGATGAAGAAGTCCAAATGAAGCAAAAGAAGGTATTAACAACACTTGGGAGTTGAAGAACGTTCAAGAAGCATTTTTTCTGGTGACACACCGCCCCCGCGGAGCAGTGTCACCGCCCCTACGGTGGCATTGAACTCCGGAACGCAGCTTGCGCCTTCTCCAGCGCCCGGAACCAGCTTGTCACTGCCCTTGCGGCCGCTTCCGGCCGCCCCTACGGTGACTCACCCTGAAGAAGCGAAGCCGGCGCCCCTCTGACCTTCCCTACACCCTTGCCTGCACGCCTGTGAAGCTGAAGTGACATTGGCCCTCCCCTACGGTGACATTGGCCCGCCCCTGCGGATCATCATCAGAAACAACACGAAGTTGAAGAGTCAGACGTTCATAGAGCATTAAAGACCCGCCCCTGCGGAATTTCCAGGCCGCCCCAGCGGCCAAGAAGAAGATCGAGCATTTTTGCTTAAACCGCCCCTGCGGCGCTGAAGCCTGCCCCCGCGGTTTAGCGCCAGAGGACTTTACTTCGGCTGTTTGCACCACCTTTATGACATTTAAGGTGACTGTTTAGAGAATCCATTTACTCCCATTTACTGTCATTAGTAGTATAAATAGAGCCCTTGGTTGATTGCTAGAATCATCCATCATTTTCCCCAAAAGCTCTATTTTCCTTAGTTCCAACTTGTAATGAGTTTCTAATTTCCCTTGCTACATTGGGTTGTTTTGAATCTGCATTGCTACTTGGTTGTAAGTCTTTTATAATATAAGTTTATTCAGTCAATTTGTGTTATATTCCTTGAGTTCTAACTTATGTTTGCATGTCTCTTATCACTTAGATTGATCACCTTAAGTGTCTAATTCATGCGAAGTACTGGGATTAATCGAATTTGAGTTCGGGTCCTTAATCTAGTAGTTACCCCAATAGGTAAAAGCTGGTTGTAATTACTTAAAGGAAAAGGAATATAACTATAAAGAAAGTTTAAGGGTATTTATTCATTCTTTATATCTCTTTGTCTTTACTAGAATACTAACTTGTGCTTTGATCTATAGGTTTACGAATCAATAATCTTGTTAAGTTGTGTTGATGCCGGTTGGCTTAACACATATCTAAGATCAAGATGAGACTTTGGTGAATAACTTATAAAAAAGAACCAACTACCAAGTAGTGTGCATGCTAAGATCCAACCTAGTGTAGCCTTTCATTCCATATCTATTATCACCATCTTTGCTTAATTTCTATTTGCTTTTGTCTTGCCTTTTTTTATAATCAAACCCCCCCCCGTTGGTTACAATTCGGTAATTAAACATAATCAAAACTCGACAAAAACTCTCTTGGGTTCGACCCTTACTTACACTATACAATCCGGTTAGTGTAACGTTAGGTAATCTACTTTGACTAAAGCTAAAAGACAACGACCATAGGTTTTTAGCCTCGTCATGTAGCTTCCAAACAATACAAGAAACAACATCATCTTTGACGGAAGATGACATAAAAACTATTCCAGTGTCCCCGGATGATCCAGAAGCTGAGGATGACATCAAGTAGTAGGGTGATGAAAATCTAGATGAAGGTAGCTTTTAATGTCATCTCTTCAAAATTGGGTTGCACAACGTCCGGGTATGTAGACCCAAAGATACTGATGACAAGGGAAACAATAAGGCTTCTCCAATAAAGAGTTTAGATGAAGAACCGTTAGGTGAATATAAAAGATATAAGATACTCTAGAAGGGGGTTGAATAGAGTATGAGAACTTTTTGCAAAAACCTATCTCAAGGCTTTGAAACTGATTTCAAAGGCCTTGATGTCGATCTGAGCTCTTTGTGACACACTTTGATATCAAGGGCTTTGAGACTGATTTCAAGGGCCTTGACTTTGTTCACCTGCAAAACAAAGTTAGTCACAATAAAGCAGATAAAGTGCGGAATGTAAAAGATCAACACGAGGATATGTTTACGAAGTTTGTCTCTAAATAACATGTTCTCTGTCCCAAGGTATAGCCTTAAGATCTATTGATCTATTATCAGCTTCAAAGAGTCCTAGATACAAACTAGAAGAAATCCCCTTCTTCTCTCACTGTAGCCAATGCTACGATCTAGCTCCAACTCTTCACCTTGCTATAATAGCCTAGTTACTTCGCAGAGTAACAAACACTCTAGTATAACGCTCTTTAGATATTCCAATGGAGCTCTAAAGCTTTATCTCTCTCTAAGGGATAAAGCTTTTTGTAAAAGAGAGAAATAAAAACTTGTTTGATCGAATGAAGATACTTTGGATCGCTTGAAGACTTTGAATGTATCCGTGTAAGCTTGTGTACTTTCTTCTTCAATCGACATCTTCATTTATAGTCTTTGATTGAGAGGTCTTCTAGCCGTTGGGAAGATGACTGTTGAAGATGATTCTTCTTCTCCATGAAAGCCGCTTCTTGGTTGAGATGAGGTAGACGTTGTAGATCTTTTATCGTCTTCATCTCCTTAAAGCACGTTGATCTCCCTTGTCCGTAATCTTCTCAAACTTGTTTGTAAAGATATCCGAAATCCGTTGAGGGAGAATCTTTGTGCTTTTGGCTGAGGATCTTTGTAAGATCCTGTTTTGAATCCAATCTACTTGGTCGGTTGAGATCTTCTTTGAGCGTGGTCGCTTAAGATCTTCTTTTGAGCGTTTCTTCTTGTTGGGAATATCTCCTTAGAAGATCTTCTTTGATGCTTGGTAGATTTGGTTGTTGGAGTTTTGAAATCCTTCCAGCCGCTTTGTTTCTACTTCAAGGCTTTGGATTCTGATCCCTTGAAATGGCTTTCAAGGCCTCCGTGTTGAATATGTCTAAACTCTTCGTCTGTCCCTTATATCTGATTTGAAGGCCTCCTTCGGTCCTTTGAAATGCGTTTGAAGGTCTGCATAAATTCTAGACAAAACACCAAAACAAACCAAGCAACTAGATATACAATCGATAATTTGTTAGTATTAAAAACCACTTCATTTGTGTTTAAGTCCTCCATCATCACCTATACAAATATATAATGAAGGTGGAGTTTTCAATCTCCCCCTTGATGGAAGACAACACAAATATTGTACCTGCATTGTGAAGTTAGCGATGCATATATGAATATCAAAACAAACTTAAAATGCAGAATGCAGAAATATAAAAAATGTCGGATCATTTATTTATCCCCCTTCGTCTTTCAACAAGGGAGAAGAATAGTTAAAGCACGGAAGTTTTAAACGATTATAACCCTTGAAAAAGTATTTCAATCCCACAACCATCATATGCTCAGTCTGAATCTTCCTCATAAAACTGTCTTTTTCCCTTAGATGAAGCTTTCTTGTGACTCCAATCATCCATTTTAGAAGCTAAGCATCGTATCTTTTCTTCAGCTCATTGTTCCTTAACCATCTCATATTCGAGCACTAGCAGAATAGTTGGCTCAACATGGGTAGGATAAAGAATAAAGTTATTCTGTACACGACGTTTGCAGTTCATCAGAACATTTTCCACTTTTTCTTGAGTGTGTTGAGCTGCATCTTCAGTCATAGGTAGGATCCTTTCCATGGTGGTAAGAGTAAGAGCATTCATCAGATACATTTCATTTACCTTAGCATTCATGATGGACAGTAGTTCATGATTTGCATCCAATCTTCTCTTGTGTCAAACTGAAAATATGAGAGTTCACGATTCAAAGAAACCAATTCTTTTTCACATCCATCTAACTTGATTTCTGGAGTAGGAGAAGAAGATGTTGGAGCTTCTTGGGTTGGAAGTAGAATAGCTCCTCTATCCTTCAATGTCCATGCTCCTGCAAGAGTCTTCTCAATTCCTAACCTTTCTAAGCAGGATTCATCAATCTTGCGAGGAATTGGCTATCGATCTTCAGAGGTGTATCAGTTGAAAAATAGTCGAAGATCTTGGGTAGAAGATTTCCATAGGGCAAAGGGATGGCTCGTTTAGAATTAACCGAATGGATCATATGGTTAAGGATGAGATTAGGTATGTCAATGTCTAACACAGACATAATCAAATGACTTAATTCCTAGGATTGATCTGTCAAAAGCTCTCTTGAGTTTGCTCAAGGAATAACACACCGAACCAGAATGGCAAACACAATTTTAGCATCTAGGGTTAGGGAAGTATGAGTAAGTTGGCGTGAGGTTGAGTTTGGAACCAGAAATTTCTCCTTAGCGAGTCAAACACTCTTTGATTGGGAGGGATGAGTAAAAGATAGATCAGTAGGAATTCCTAAAATCTCACCCAAAACAGTAGAAGTGAGAAAAATTTGGGTACCTTTTACAGATGATTCAAGAGTGATAATTCCTTTGTCCCGTTTTGTGGCGAGTTGACATAGAACATTCTTGTGAGCCTTGGGAAAGCAAAATCTTCAGGGTTTAAGATTTTCTAGACTGTAGAGCTCTTGAGCATAGTAATGTAGGGGATCAAAAGGGTTTCCAGAAACGTAGTATCCACCATATCACACATATAGAGAGGCCGATTGTGAAATCCACAAGCCAAGATCCCGTAGCTTGAAAATTGATGAACCAAGATGTTAGAAGACCAGTTGTCGGAGAAATTTCCAAATCTTCATAATGTTTCTCTTCTTTTGTGGCGAAGGGGATCTGAGCTGAATCCTTTTTGGAAGCTGAAGCCGGATGAGGAGCATATTTCTTGCTTCTAGGAGCCATAGATGATATTGGGAGAGAAAATAAGGGTTTTTAAAAAGAGTTTATGTAAAGACGGGAAATGAAAAAAAGAGACGTCTTTAGCCTTTTACAAGGAAAAAAACAATTTAAGTTTAAACAAGATCTTGAGAAAATCAAGCTCTTGAAAAGCCAAATTTGTTTCCAATAAAATCTCAACAACTCTTTTTCACAACTTTGAACCCAAAAATGAGGATTTTGAAATCATTAAAAACAATTTAAGAATTAAAATATCTAAAAGATATTAATCCCTAAATAGATTTGTAATATTCAGTTTTCCCTTAAATCTCGTTTCAAGGCCCTTGAATTTCATTTCAAGGCCTTTTAAAACGAAAAGTGGACTGCATACGAGAGAAAAAATAAAACGATTTACTCCCCCTATGTTAATGCTTCCTTATTTAACATATCAAGCTCTAAACAAATAAAATTAAATTGATCATCAAGTAGAGGCTTGATAAAGATATCTGCAAGCTGCAAGTCAGTTGATATAAAAGAAATAGAAACATCACCTTTCACAACATGATCATGTATGAAGTGATGCCTTACATCGATATGCTTAGTCCTTGAATGCTGCACAAGATTTTTAGTAATCGAAATAGCACTAATATTATCACATTTTATCGGGATACCTTTCAAATCAAAGCCAAGATCAAGATCACGAAGTTGTTAAACCTCGTACATGCTCAAAATCGTTGGAGGAACATGTGCTTGAAGGAGCATTTTGGGAAAGGGAGCTCATCCAAGTGGTATAAAGAATGAAGTTGATACGCCCATGGATGGCGATGCCATCTGTACCTCCGGCATGATACGCCATTAGCTAGCGACGGAAGATTTGTCCCGCATATTTATTTCCGTCATATTTTATCTATTTAATATTTTAGATATTTAAATAATTAAAGGGATATTCTTGTGGATATTTCCCTTTTAAGAGGAAGATTTGACTAGGAATCATTCATAGAATATTCCAATCAAATCCCTTAAATCAAGCCTAGAATCTCTCAATTGTGTCTTAAGGATTTCCTTCTTTGCCACCACCCTCCACTATATAAAGGATGGTTAGCTTCATTTGTAATCATGTTCAATATTAATCAAGTACAATTGAGAAGCATATCCTCATCCTTGGTTATTGGGCATCACATCTTCCTCTCCTTTAAAGTTCTTGTTTTGGATCTTTGATCCAAGTCTCCAACTCGAGGATCCTTCAAGGATCACTAGTTCGCTCCACTTCAAGGATTGTTCGATCTATCTAGATTGAATCAATCATATGCTTCCGCAACATCATCTCTCAAGCTTCCGCAAACTCGTTTTCTACATCAAATCCATCCGCACATAACAAAACGGAGTAGTTGAAGTTCAAGCTCAATCTAGATCCTAAGTTTGTACTTGAACGCATCAAATTGGTATCAGAGCATACATCAAATTGGTATCAGAGCTCGGGATCGAGGTTTAGTTTCTTTACTCCAATTTATCTTTCGTCAATGTTCTACGACGACGATGATCCCTTTCACTTGTATGGAGAATGGTTGCCTTCTCCTCAAGAGTTAAAACTAAAAACAGACACACACCGGCGATATCAACGAAGCCGTTGGCGTTCCCATGTTGATGTCGATGAGTGGTTGCCTCCTCCGGTGTCACAAAGGCCGACTTATACCATCAACGGATACCAACGGTATCCTCACTGACAATGACAAACTCATTACACCGAGGATACCTATGTTTCTCAAAGATGGCGTGCCAACCATGAACAAGTTGACAACATTGCCCCAATACGGCGTGCTTATGTTGAAGAAGTTGTCAATGTTGTTCCCCGACGGCGTGCCCATCATGACAAAGTTGACAATATTGGCCCAAGACAGCGTACCAATCATGAGCAAATTGACAACGTTGCCCCCCCCGACGGCGTGCTAGTCCCCAAGAGGCGTATGTTATGCTCAAGGCGACGAATGATTCTCTAAGGCACGAGTTAGAAATTGTGAAGTCACGAGTTCTTGCCCTAACTACGCTTGTCCAACACGAGGAATCTTTGTCTGACGAAGTCGAAAACATGTGCAATATTGTCATTGAAGATTGCTCACCGGTACTTCTAACTCAAGTTGAAAATCCGTTGTATGACGTTGGCATAGACGAAGATGAGAAAGAAGATGTCGTTATCATTGAATTTTTCACCCCGGCACTTCCACTTTACCTTGTCAACCCGATGTATGATGAGTCTTTTAAAGAGGAGAAGGAAGAAACTATCATCGACATATTTGAAGCCATCATTGACAAAGATGAAGATGTCAACCCCGACACGGGCACCATCATGTTGATGGAAAACAAATTTGAGCCGCCCGATCCAAGGTTTGTCTTTGTTATGTCAAATCTCTTACAACCTGACTTTCTCTTTCATCTTTCTAGGATGCCATCGGCGTTCACCATCAATGGCATTGACGGCATGGTGGACAAACTTACCGGCGACACTATCTACATGTACCACAAGGTTGAGCCGCCCGATCCAAAGTTTGTCATTAAGATGCCCGTATGTTTACCACCCATGGAAGGTTTTGTTCATAAGTTCCAAGAGTACCAGCGCAATCAACCGCCATCAAGCCTATACCGGTACTCATTTCTGTGCCTTGAAGGAATATTCAACAAGCTCGGCGGCATTGTTCTTTTGAATGACTACAAGTCCAAGCCTCCTGATTCCTATGGCGTGCACCATCTAACCACGGTGAAACGGGGACGTTTCACAGCCAAGAGGAGGAGAATGATACGCCCCTGGATGGCAATGCCATCCGTACCTCCGGCATGATACGCCCTTGGCTAGCGACGAAAGATTTGTCCCGCATATTTATTTCTGTCATATTTTATCTATTTAATATCTAGATATTTAAATTATTAAAGGGATATTCTTGTGGATATTTCCCTTTTAAGAGGAAGATTTGACTTGGAATCATTCATAGAATATTCCAATCAAATCCCTTAAATTAAGCCTAGAATCTCTCAATTGTGTCTTAAGGATTTCCTTCTTTGGCACCACCCTCCACTATATAAAGGATGGTTGGCTTCATTTGTGATCACGTTCAATATTAATCAAGTACAATTGAGAAGCATTTCCTCATCCTTGGTTATTGGGCATCACATCTTCCTCTCTTTTAAAGTTCTTGTTTTGGATCTTTGATCCAAGTCTCCAACTCGAGGATCCTTCAAGGATCACTAGTTCGCTCCACTTCAAGGATTGTTCGATCTATCTAGATTGAATCAATCATACGCTTCCGCAACATCATCTCTCAAGCTTCCGCAAACTCATTTTCTACATCAAATCCATCCGCACATAACAAAACGGAGTATTTGAAGTTCAAGCTCGATCTAGATCCTAAGTTTGTCCTTGAACGCATCCAAGGACGCATCAAATTGGTATCAAAGCATACATCAAATTGGTATCAGAGCTCGGGATCGAAATTCAGTTTCTTTACTCCAATTTATCTTTTGTCAATGTTCTACGACGACGATGATCCCTTTGACTTGTATGGAGAATGGTTGCCTTCTCCTCAAGAGTTAAAACTAAAAACGGCCACACACCGGCGATATCAACGAAGCCGTTGGCGTTCCCATGTTGATGTCGATGAGTGGTTGCCTCCTCCGGTGTCACCAAGGCCGACTTATACCATCAACAGATACCAACGGTATCCTCACTGACAATGACAAACTCATTACACCGAGGATACCTATGTTTCTCCAAGATGGCGTGCCAACCATGAACAAGTTGACAACATTGCCCCAATACGGCGTGCTTATGTTGAAGAAGTTGTCAATGTTGTTCCCCGACGGCGTGCCTAACATGACAAAGTTGACAATATTGGCCCAAGACGGCGTACCAATCATGAGCAAATTGACAACGTTGCCCCTCGACGGCGTGCTAGTCCCCAAGAGGAGTATGTTATGCTCAAGGCGACGAATGATTCTCTAAGGCACGAGTTAGAAATTGTGAAGGCACGAGTTCTTGCCCTAACTACGCTTGTCCAACACGAGGAATCTTTGTCTAACGAAGTCGAAAACATGTGCAATATTGTCATTGAAGATTGCTCACCGGTACTTCCAACTCAAGTTGAAAATGCGTCGTATGACGTTGGCATAGACGAAGATTAGAAAGAAGATGTCGTTATCATTGAAGTTTTCACCCCGGCACTTCCACTTTACCTTGTCAACCCGATGTATGATGAGTCTTTTAAAGAGGAGAAGGAAGAAACTGTCATCGACATATTTGAAGCCATCATTGACAAAGATGAAGATGTCAACCCCGACACGGGCACCATCATGTTGATGGACAACAAATTTGAGCCGCCCGATCCAAGGTTTGTCTTTGTTATGTCAAATCTCTTAAACCCGACTTTCTCTTCCATCTTTGTAAGATGCCATCGACGTTCACCATCAAGGGCCTTGACGGCATGGTGGACAAACTTACCGGCGACACTATATACATGTACCACAAGGTTGAGCCGCCCGATCCAAAGTTTGTCATTAAGATGTCCGTATGTTTACCACCCATGGAAGGTTTTGTTCATAAGTTCCAAGAGTACCAGCGCAATCAACCGCCATCAAGCCTATACCGGTACTCATTTCTGTGCCTTGAAGGAATATTCAACAAGCTCGACGACATTGTTCTTTTGAATGACTACAAGTCCAAGCATCCTGATTCCTATGGCGTGCACCATCTAACCACGGTGAAACGGGGACGTTTCACAGCCAAGAGGAGGAGAATGATACGCCCCTGGATGGCAATGCCATCCGTACCTCCGGCATGATACGCCCTTGGCTAGTGACGAAAGATTTGTCCCGCATATTTATTTCTGTCATATTTTATCTATTTAATATTTAGATATTTAAATTATTAAAGGGATATTCTTGTGGATATTTCCCTTTTAAGAGGAAGATTTGACTTGGAATCATTCATAGAATATTCCAATCAAATCCCTTAAATTAAGCCTAGAATCTCTCAATTGTGTCTTAAGGATTTCCTTCTTTGGCACCATCCTCCACTATATAAAGGATGGTTGGCTTCATTTGTGATCATGTTCAATATTAATCAAGTACAATTGAGAAGCATTTCCTCATCCTTGGTTATTGGGCATCACATCTTCCTCTCTTTTAAAGTTCTTGCTTTGGATCTTTGATCCAAGTCTCCAACTCGAGGATCCTTCAAGGATCACTAGTTCGCTCCTGATAGCATGAATTATAGTCTATATTTTGGGGTTTGTTTGGACGTTTATCTTTAATAATCTGCTTGTTTGTATGTATATCATGTGATTATATTACCATTTCATCTACCTTTGCGGGAATCGAGGTCTACACCTAGTTTTGTTGTAATCGTAGGTAAAATGGCACGTTTTGCATCAAAAAGGAGCAAAAGGAGCTATGGAGTCATTGGAGCTACATTCAGGAACATAAGGAAACATTCAGGAAGCATAGCCATGGATTAAAGATCCACTTTGGACCAGATTTGAGAGATTTCACATTCAGTTGTGATTCACCTCGGTTGACTACAGATTCACCTCGACCGAGGTGATCCAGAGAAGTCGACTCGACCGAGGCGAACACCTGGGACGCGGCGAGAATATTTTATTCTTGGCTGAGATCTTTTATCTTTGGAAAGAGATCTTATATTTTTGGGTTGGCTCCTGGAAGGAAGAAGATATGCTAGATCATATATTTTACCTATTTTTATGGGAAAAGATCTTTCTAAGATATCTTATCTTTGGAGGGTATTTTTCCTATAAAAAGGGTTGGATTTTCCACAAATCCACATCCTCTATCACCTCGCTTAAACCTACTACACCGCAGCAGCCATACTCTAGTTGGGAGATTTGAAGAACCTTTTGAAGGTTGAAGGAAGAAAGTCTATAGCTTTTATAGCTTTTGAAGGGTTTTTGTAAGATTATCTTAGATTCCCTTCCTTGTTGTCTTGTCTTGTTGGATTTCTATCCAAGGAACACTTTGTTGTGATATTTGATTCAGTTATTGAAGTCTTTTAACCTTAACCCTAAGCGTCTCGCTCAGTCGATGAACATCTCGGCTGGGGTGGGATTTGGCTGACCGAGGTGGCTAATCTGATCCGAAACTGAGAGTTAAGTGTTAGAGTTTGCCAAATCCTATTCTTATTACACCTTTCCTGGTTCAATGCAAGCTTAGGATGAGACTTACCCGGTAATTCCTTAGTTTGTTTACCTAAGATCATAAGTGTAGGTAATAAAGGTTTATCCTTTATTGGGGTTTGAGTGTGCTTTCATCCCGTCTTTGTGAGTTAGCTTGAGACTTACCCGGTAAAGATTGCTTCTATTCCCTTAGATGGTGTGTTAGTTTGAGGTTATATTTCTTTATCTTAATTCCTTGAGACTTACCCGGTAATAGGAGTTACGGTTTTGGATTAGTGAGTAGTGAGACTTACCCGGTGGTCTATTCTACTTTAGTAACACCTTCCCTATGCAAAAACCTCAGCTTTGTCCACTTATCTTTAGATCTTGAGTTGGAACCACAAATAGATGCTTTAATCCGTAGAATTGCATATTTCCTTTATTGACTTTTATCATCTTTGATTGTTTTAATTGCTTTGTGGTTAGTGATTGCTAAAGCTTACCGTAATTGGACTTTGTTTCACTAAGTCCCTGTGATCGACCCCTGGAATTCCTTGCTTTTTACTACGATTGACCCGCACACTGCGGGTTCGCATCCTTGTCTGAAGCTTACATCTAGGGTTATAAATTTAAAGCTTGCACACACCGTTTGGAGCGAACAAGTTTTTGGCGCCGTTGCCGGGGACTTGGTCTAGACCGAGTCGGTTACGGTTTGCTTTTGGGGCACTTGCCCCCGTGTCTACTAACCACTCTACTTGAGTGACTTTTTCAGGTTCTTTCTTAGGTTTATGCGAAGAACCCGCACTGGGAAGGAAATCGTTCCTTACGATCCCGAACCAGAAAAGACATACAAACGACGCTTAAGAGAAGCGAAGATGGCCAACCAAGACAATCGCGATCTTGAGGCCGAATTGAAGGAGGCGCTAGAGCAGCTACGCCTCAGCAGGGAAGAGCTAAGGCAAGAGAAAGAAGAAACTCGCACCAGGACTGAAGCGATCGAAGCAGATATGACAGCCTTACGAGACCAGTATCTACTTCGACCGAGGGAAGATCCAGTTCCCGATGCTGGACCGATGCAGGTCCCAGTCGCTGACCCTCGACCGAGGCAGGTCCCAGTCGCTGACCCTCGACCGAGGTAGGTCCCAGTACATGACACCCCGGCCAAGGTATTTCCACCACGGATGCCAGTCCGAGGCGCTCTTTTTGCAGGAATCCCACAAACCCTAGGTCAAAGGATGGACCCCAATCAACAACTGAGGCGTCCAGGAGTTAACCTAGGAGATCCAGCGGACCATGACTACGAACTTCGACCGCAAGTTCTATCCATGATTCGCCAATGCCAGTTCAGAGGGCTAAAGAAGGAATCCCCACATCAACATCTTCAAAACTATGAGATCTTGATGGAGACCTTGAGACCCTCAAGGATTGAAAATAACAACTACAAGCTAAGACCTTTTTACTTTTCTTTAAAAGATAGAGCTCTTACTTGGTATCAATCTCTTCCTCCAGGAAAAATTAGCACTTGGGAGGAGATGACTACGGAATTCTTGACCAAATTCTTTCCCCCCTTTAAAACCGCTGAAATGAGAGGGAAGATTAATGCTTTCATTATGAAGGACAAGGAGAGCTTGTCCAAGTCATGGGAGAGGTTCAAGGACATTCTTTTGGATTGCCCACATCATGGGATTCCAAAGATAGAGTTATTGGAGATATACTTCAAGGGACTGGACGGAAGCACCCAATTCAACCTCCAACTACTCTCCGCTGGTACCTTCATGGACATGGCGATTGACGAAGCTTGGGACTTCATCGAGAAGCAAGCTTTGCATATGGAGAAGTACACCCACCAAGGAGCTGAAGGTGGAGTTAAAAGAGTTAACTTCCAAGAAACTCAGCCTAACAACAATCAACTCACGTCTTTGAAGAACGACGTGAAGCAATTGAAGGAACTCTTGGTTGCTCAAACCAAGAAGGAAGATCAAGGACAAAGGAACAACAACAATCGAGGATCCAATAGCAACAATTGGAGGGCGAACAACCAAAATTCTGGTAACAATCATTCTAACTCCAATTCTAACGATTCCTCTAATCCTTTCCTCTCTTCCCCTTCTTCTTCTTCTTCTTCTTCTTCTTCTTCTTCTTCTTCTTCTTCTTCTTCTTCTTCTTCTTCTTCTTCTTCTTCTTCTTCTTCTTCTACTCCATTAAAGAGCCAGGGGCAAGGATCAAGTTCGTCTCAGCCGGAAAAGAAAGACGCAGTGCTGGAGGCTATCTTGATCAAGCTTAGTGCTATGGAGACTTCTATGACTTCGTTTTCGAAGGCCCAAAAGGCCTTTGAACAACAACTTGCAAGTAGGGCGAATGAAGCGCCAAGAGATCCAAGGAAGCTTCCAGCAAGGACGGAAAGCAACCGTAAGGGCCAGATCATGGCCATAACTACGAGGAGTGGACTGAAAACTGCAGATCCAGTGCCTCGGTCGGTGCCAGTACCGACGAAGACCACCTCGGTCCAGGTGCAGGAGAAGAACACTTCGGCCGAGATGCCAACCGAGGTGGAGCCACAGAAAGCGGAGGGGAAAACTGAAGTTTATGTTCCACCTCCTGCATACAAACCACCACTTCCATTCCCCCAGTCAAGGGCCAGAGCACATCTAGACAAGCACTTTGGTAAGTTCCTTGACTTGATGAATAAACTGCACATTAACATTCCTTTCCTTGATGCTATTCTAGGAATGCCCGCCTATGGGAAGTTCTTGAAGGAGATCCTATCAAGGAAGAGGAAACTGGAAGATTTTGGTGAAGTAAGGATGACATCTAAATCCTCGGAGCTTATTCAAATCATGAAGGAGAAGATGCCACATAAATTGAGAGATCCCGGCTCATTTTGCATTCCCATTCAAGGTGGGGATGTCACTTGTGAAGCCCTTTGTGATCTAGGAGCCAGCGTGAGCATCATTCCGCTGGAGCTATGTATGAAGATCGGACTTGGAGAGCCCAAGCCGGTCAAGATTCGGTTATACATGGCGGATCGCTCCATCACCCATCCCGTGGGAATTTTGGAAGACGTTCCGGTCAAGTTAGGTAAATTCTTTTTACCAATAGACTTTGTTGTACTTGACATTCCCTCAGATTGTCCAGTTCCTATTATTCTCGGGAGGCCATTTCTAGCAACTTCGGGTTGCAACGTGGATTGTAAGAACGCCAAGTTGAAATTCTACATTGGTGGCGATGAGGTGGAGTTCGCATTACTTGCAGCCATGAAGGGAGAGCAGCTAAGCGATGATATCTTCAACATCTACGATGAAGAAGAGTCAAGAGAATTGGTGAGCTCCATCCTTATTAACGATCCACTCGAAAGAGTTATTAGCTTCAGTTTAATGGAGGAAGGTATAAATGTTTCTTGTGATGCAGATATACGGAGCTTAAAAGCACTGGAAGAAGATCCAGGAGCTAAAACTGAGAAACTAATCCAGGAGACAAAGATCTCCAGTTTCGGTTCCAGTTGCAGTACCTCGACCGAGGCACTTTCTGGATTGAGCGAGGCGACTGAAGAACATCTCGGTTAACGCCTCTACGCCTCGACCGAGGTTGATGGCGAGACGATTTCAACTGAGACTTCCGAAAGTCCAGTTTCTGGACCTACTCCACTGGAAGGAGGAAGCAAGGATCCCCCTCAGAAAACGCCCCCAGTTGTGGAGCTTAAACAACTCCCAAATCACTTGAGGTATGTCTTTCTTGGACCGGATTCCACTTATCCCGTTATTGTTAGCGCTTCCCTCTCCGAATCTGAATTATCTAAACTAATGCATGTCCTGAGAAAACATCAAAAGGCTTTGGGTTATACTATAGATGATCTTATTGGCATTAAGCCCTCTTTCTGCATGCATAGAATTCTAATGAAGGATGATCATAAGACTTCATGGGAACCTCAAAGACGGTTAAATCCGATCATGAAAGAGGTTGTGAAGAAGGAAATTCTTAAGTTGTTGGATGCAGGTATCATATATCCTATCTCGGACATCAAATGGGTTAGCCCGGTGCATGTAGTTTCGAAGAAAGGAGGGATGACCGTTGTGACGAATAAGAACAACGAGTTGATCCCAACCAGGACCGTTACGGGCTGGAGGGTTTGCATTGATTACAGGAAGCTGAACACGGCCACTCGGAAGGACCATTTTCCGCTTCCCTTCATTGATCAAATGCTCGAACGGTTGGCCCAGCATTCACACTTTTGCTACTTAGACGGCTATAGTGGATTCTTCCAAATTCCTATCCATCCGGATGATCAGGAGAAGACCACTTTCACTTGTCCATGGGGGACATTTGCTTATAGGAGGATGCCATTTGGATTATGCAATGCACCCGCTACCTTCCAGCGATACATGATGGCTATCTTTTCCGAGTATATAGAGGAGATCATGGAGGTATTTATGGATGATTTTTCAGTATATGGTTCCTCTTTTGATGATTGCCTATCTAACCTTTCTCTAGTGCTGAAAAGATGTGAAGACACTAATCTTGTTCTGAATTGGGAGAAGTGTCATTTTATGGTTAATGAAGGCATTGTACTAGGACACCTCGTTTCTAATCGAGGCATTGAGGTCGATCGCGCTAAGATCGAGACTATTGAGAAACTCCCTCCCCCTTGTTCTGTTAAAGGTGTGAGGAGTTTTCTCGGGCATGCAGGTTTCTACAGGAGATTCATCAAGGACTTCTCCAAGATTTCTAAACCTCTAACTAACCTCTTGAATAAAGATGTTGTTTTTGAGTTTTCGCAGGAGTGTCTTGATGCTTTTTACAGGATTAAGGAAGCGTTGATCTCCGCTCCCATTATCCAACCTCCGGATTGGACCTTGCCCTTTGAGATCATGTGTGATGCTAGTGATGTAGCCGTAGGAGCGGTGCTTGGACAGAAGAAGGTTGGCCGGACCACCGCCATTTACTATGCTAGCAAGACGCTAGATGTAGCACAATGCAACTACGCTACCACCGAGAAGGAGTTATTGGCGGTTGTATATGCTTTCGAGAAGTTTCGTTCTTACATAGTGATAATACGATTTATGACTTAGGATTAGGCACTCATTTAGATATATTTTCCACTCATTCATGCATGGTCTAGCATTAGTTCACGACGATTTGCACTTAAATCATGTATTTTGTTGAAATAGACGTCTACGCGGACTTTTGCTTGCTTTATAGGTATTTTGGGAGATTTAGGAGCTTAATCGATGCATTCGAGAGTCACTCCTCGAGATGACACACTTTCGGACTCATTGGAATGCAAGCTAAGGGCTAAGGAGGACTCATGGAACCTTGCTAACACAAGCCATGCACCAAATCGAAGCTTAATGATCCAAGGCAAAGCTGAAGCACCAAACACGGTTCACTGAAGGTCCACGGCCGTGGAACCAACCGTGGTTTTTGCCAGACGGTTGTGACAGCTGTGCCACGATCTCATGGCTCACTCTAGCAAGGTTGTAGTATAAAAGTGGTCCTGCAAGGCTGAGAGAAGGCATCTTGGAGCAGCCATCCATTATCCCCTATCATCCAATCAAAAACACTCTAAACAAGAAGATTCTCTAGGGAGGAAGACACCATTGAAGGAAGAAGAGGAGCTCCATTGGAGAGGAGAAGAAGAACACATCATTGCTAGACTTTGATAGCTTTTGTAGTGAAGAATTTTGGAATCGATTTCTAGAGTTGTATGAACCATTTAAACCTTCTTTTGGAAGGGTTGTGAGTCATTCTAATCTAAATTTCATCTTGGTTTTGTTTACTTCACTTGTTCATCTCTTTCTCTTCATTATCTTGCAAATGGAAGCCATGATTTTATGCTTGATGATTTCGATTGTTATGATGCATGTTGTAGGCTAAATAGATGCGATTCTAGGGTAAGGAAAGGATGGTTATGGCTAAGACTATGATAGGATGAACTTAGATTTACCTTTGGATGACTTGTTTCCTTGAACGAAGCCTCTGTTGGAGTCCACGGTCAGTTCTTGCCATTCCACGGCCGTGAAGGGTGTAGAACAGCCCGTGGTTTCTCTGGTTCGATGGACCTAAGTTCTAGATTGTTAGAAGGTTGAAATCCTAGTGTTTGTTGAGTTTAAACTACCCTAGGGTGACCTAGTATTAGCAACTAAGTGCTAGGAGAGACCTACCCGGTGATCCTTACTCTTAGATTCCAAAGACGATAAACCCTAGGTAGTGGTGAGCCTCATAAGCCGCCATTGGACTAAGTGTGCTAGGATAGTTGTTTAGGACTAACCCTTTCGAGACTTAACTGGTGAGGATAGGTTAGATCCCTAGGTGACAATCCGGTTTGTGTAGAATTCCATTCCTTAGATTCTTAGAGACTTACCCGGTGATAAGATCTTAGGAACAGACTAGTGGACCATGAGACCTACCTGGTGATTGATCCCAATCTAGAAACACACATTCCCAACATATTATAGTTAGTCCAAGGAACGATTAGATAGCTTGAGTCTTATGCCATAACCGGAATTTCCAACCCCTAGAATCCGCTTTTCTCTTTTGATTCATATCTCGAGTTTAGCTTATTTGCTTGTGTTGATTCGTTAGCTTAGTTTATTGCTTACCTTGCATGATTTGTGATCCTTGATTGATCACCTAAAAACCAACCAAAAATATTGAGGTTTTCATTTCTTTATTTCTTTCTCTTTTCTTAACCTAGATCTTCACTAAACTTAATCATAAACCGAATCAATCTCACCTTAGTCTTTGTGTTCAACCTCGGAATACTATCCCTACTACAAACGTCCCGTACACTGCGGGTTCGCTAGGAGTTAGGAGAAATATAACGAGTATAAATTTAAAACCTATTGCGTATCACACACATCCTGAGCGTAACAAGTTTTTGGCACCGTTGCCGGTGATCGAGGTCTAGATTGAGTCTATTTTGTGATTTTTTTATAGTGTAGATCTTTCTTGTTGCTTTTGATCTCTCTTTGGTTTGTGTCTTTGCTTTTCAGGACATCTCTTACTCTTTAGGTGTATGCGAAGATCTCGTGGCAAGGATTTAGCTCCATTCGATCCCGCACCGGAGAAAACCCTTAGATCTAGATCCAAGAGCATTAGAAAAGGGAAAGAGATGGCCGGAAGAGATCTCCAAGCTGAGTTGGATGAGGCTTTAGAGCAAATAAGGCTAAGAGATGAGCTCTTGGAGGAAGAAAAGAGACTTGCCAATGAGAGGCAAGAAGCAACTAGGAGGGAGATTGATGAGATTAGGCAAGCCCTTGTACAAGGAGAGCTTAATCGTCAACAACCTCCACCTCCTCCACCACAACCGCAGCCGGCGGCGAATGTTAGGGTTGTGCCCATTGCAATTGAAGAGCCACAAACATTAGGGAGACGTATGGATCCGGCACAAAGAGCACACCGTCCGGGTGTAAACTTAGGAGATCCCGCAACCCACAATTACGAGCTCCGCCCTCAAGTTCTACAAATGATCCGGCATAATCAATTTGGAGGGATGGAAGGAGAGTCTCCTCATCAACACTTGATGAACTATGAGATCTTGATGGAGACTCTTAGGCCGCCTAGATTGGAGAGCAACAACCATAAGCTTAAGGCTTTCTCCTTCTCTCTTAAAGACAAGGCCTTGGCTTGGTATCAATCTATTCCACAAGGGCGAGTGAGTACTTGGGAGGAGATGACAACCGAGTTTTTGACTAAGTTCTTCCCACCTTCCAAGACTACCGAGCTAAGAGGGAAGATCAATGCCTTCGTGATGAAGGATAGAGAGAGCTTGTTCAAGTCTTGGGAGAGATTCAAGGATCTTCTCCTAGATTGTCCACACCATAGTATACCAAAAATTGAGCTATTGGAGATCTACTTCAAAGGACTTGATGAAGATAGCCAATTCAAGCTTCAATCTCTTTCCGGTGGGACTTTTATGGAAAAGCATGTGGATGAAGCTTGGGAGTTTGTAGAAAAACAAGCTTTAGTGATTGAGAAGTACTCCCATAGGAAGAGTGAAGGGAGAAAGGCGGGAGCATATGAGGTGAGTGAAGTCACCATGAGCAATTTCAAACTTGACGCCATCAACAACGAGCTAAAGTCTTTGAGGGAGTTGTATGCTACAACTTTGAAGAACCAAGCAACTCCTCAAGTGCAAGTGCAAGCAAACTTGTCTTCCAAGGAGGAAGATGTGAACTACATGGGAAGGGGCAACTATAACAACTATCAAGGCCCAAGGAACTTCAACAACAACCGGAAATTCAACAATTACCGGCCTAACCACAACCATCCCGGGTTTTCCTATTCTAACCCGGATGGAGCCTTGAACCCTCCCGCTTCCACAAGCGCAGCTCCACCACCAAAGGCTTCACAAGAACCTCCACCCGGATTTACTCAACCTCCAAAGGATAGAACCGAGATGATGTTTGAGCAATTGCTTGGAAGGTTGAGTGGTCTTGAGAGCACGGTGACCTCCATTTCTAAAGCTCAAAAGGTGTTGGAAGCACAAGTGTTCCAAAAGGCGGGTGAAGTTCATAGAGATCCGGGGAAGCTTCCCGGAAGAACCGAAGACAACCCAAGAGGCCAAGTGTTGGCCATTACAACAAGGAGTGGGTTGAGTATGAAGGATCCTTTGCCCAAGGAGAATGCTAGGGGAAAGCAAGTAGTGATAGAGGAAGAGATAGTGCAAGGAGATGGAGGCAAGAGCAAGGATGATGAGCCAACTTATGTGGCACCGCCTCCATACAAGCCACCACTACCGTTCCCTCAATCACAAGCAAGGGCTCGTTTAGACAATCACTTTGGTAAATTCCTTGAACTTATGTCTAAATTGCATATTAATATTCCGTTCATGGATGCTATCTTAGGTATGCCGGCATATGGCAAGTTCTTGAAGGAGATACTCTCCAACAAAAGGAAGTTGGAGGAGTATGGGGAAGTAAGGATGACAAAGAGGTCCTCGGAATTGATCCAAACAATGAAGGAGGAGATGCCTCCTAAGCTAAGAGATCCGGGTTCCTTTTGTTTCCCAATTGGAGTGGGAGAAGTGAAGTATGAAGCCCTTTGTGATCTTGGGGCAAGTGTAAGCATCATACCGCTTGCACTTTGCAACAAGGTTGGGCTAGGAGAGCCTAAACCGGTCAAGATGACCCTTTACATGGCGGACCGCTCTATTACTCACCCGGTTGGGATCTTAGAAGACATTCCGGTGCAACTAGGGAAGTTCTATATGCCGATTGATTTTGTTGTCTTGGACATCCCGGCGGACTATCCGGTTCCCATCATCTTAGGAAGACCTTTCCTAGCCACTTCCGGATGCCTAGTGGATTGCAAGAATGGAGTTCTCTCCTTCAACATTGGAAAGGAGAACATCAAGTTCAAGTTATCCACAATGATGAAAGGGCCAACCCTTGATGAAGATGTATTCAACATAGTCGAGCAAGAGGAGTCTAGAGAAGTTGTGAGCTCGATCTTGATCAAGGACCCCTTGGAGAAGGTCCTTACCTTAAGTTTGATGGAGGAAGGTGTTGATGAGGCTTGCAATGAAGAGATAAAAGCCTTGGAAGCATTAGAAAAGGAGACAAGAGTTGAAACTGAAGACCACGAAGGCATGCTGAACACCTGTAAGTTCCACGGGCGTGGAGTGTGTTCCACGGCCGTAGAACTCTGTGGAAAGCTACAACGAGCAAGGTTGGCAACTTCCACGGCCGTGGATGTGCCAAGATCCGTGGATCCAACCGTGGTTCCCCCAGAGGCAGCCCTCATCGATGATCAAGCTTCAAGGAGCCTTGAAGGGTCCTCATTTGCTTTGGATTTGTTACGCTAAGATCGTGTGATGTGAATCGCAATAAGTTTTAAATTTATACTCGTTATATTTATCCTAACTCCTAGCGAACCCGCAGTGTACGGGACGTTTGTAGTAGGGATAGTATTCCGAGGTCGAACACAAAGACTAAGGTGAAATCGAGTCAAGCATGATCAAAGATAGTATAAATCTAGACTAAGATAAGGTGAGGAACAAAGAAAATGGAAAACACAATGTTTTTGGTTGGTTTTTGTGGTGATCCAACAAAGATCACAAATCAAGCAAGGTAATAAAACAACTAACAACTCAAGCTAGCAAAACGAACAAGTAACACAAAGCACAAAGTATATAGTCAAGAGAGAAAAGTGGATTCTAGAGGTCAAGATTTCCGGTTACGGCATCGGACTCTAGGTTCTAAAAATTCTTAGGACAAGCTGTGGTGTTTGGGAAAGAATGTTTCACTAATGGAAGCAATTACCGGGTAGGTCTCTCACTTCACTAATCCCGCATCAAACTCCTATTACCGGGTAGGTCTCAAGGGGTTAGAGTAAGGAATTCCGCACAAACTAGATACTACTTAAGGGTAACCTTCTCCTTACCGGGTAGGTCTCGGAATAGGGAAATCTCAAGCAATAATCCTAGCACACTCGATCCAATAGCGGATTATGAGGCTCGCTACTACCTAGAATTCATCTTCTAAGGTATCTAAGATCGGAAATCATCGGGTAGATCTCTTCCCTCACTTAGGTTGATAGCATTAGGTGATCCTAAGCTAAATTAGGCTTAATAAACACTAGGATTTAACAACCTAACACCCCAATCATACAGATTCATCAATTAAAGAGCAACAGAAAAATAAATCGGGCTGTTCTACACTAAATCGGCCGATCTATCATGAAGAACAGGGCGATTTTTCTAACTGGGTTGGGTTTCGTGCATACAAATCATCCAAAACTAACATATAAGTCCATTCTATCCTCACCCTAGCCATAACCATCAATCCGTCACTCTAGAATCACAATAAACTAGCCAATAATATGCATACCAAGATCCAAAATCATCAAACAAGCATACATGGTGTTCATAGATGGATAATGAAAGATAAACAAGCAAAATCAATAAATCCTAGCTGAATCTCAGTTGTAGCAAGACTTACAAACTCTTAAATGAAGATTCAAAACGTTCCTAACAACTCTTGCAATAGTTCTTCAATCCAAGATTACAAAAATCACTCAAAAGTCACTCAAAACTCTTAAAAATGGTGTTCTTCTTCTTCCTTCAATCCTTGAGAGATTTTCTTCTTCTCTAATCTTTTCCCCCAAATTGGTGAGCTGTGAATGAGAGTGTGGGAGAGGAGAGATCAGCAACAACCTGCAGGACCACTTATATTCTCCACCAAGAGCAAGGACGGACAAGAGATCGTGGGACACATGGCTTAAGCTGTCAAAGGCCCAAAAATCGACCCAGTAGGAGAAAATCGGCCGATTTAGCTGTTAGTTGGTCCGATTTTCTTCAGTAGAAACATGCTATGATCGTCTAGCCATGAGTTGCTCCATTGCTTGCACCAATAGTGGTCTTTGTGTCCTTTGTTGCTCCAATTATGCTCCTCCAAAACTTTGGATGTGTACCATCATGAGGCTTGGCCCTCTAATGTATCGGTTAATGTCCAAAAGACCCCCGAAATACCTACAAAGCAACGCACAAGTCCGTGTAGACGTCTATCTCGACAAAATACGTGATTTGAGTGCAAACGTCGTGAATTAGTGCTAAACCGTGCATGAATGAGTGAGAAATCTATCTAAATGATTACCTAAACCTAAGTCATAAATTGTGTTATCAAAAATTCCCCATACTTAAGGTTTGCTCGTCCCCGAGCAAATTCCCAACTATAGACTAAGAGATGACATGATTTATGTATGCAGAAAAATGGCAAAATCTTTTTGGAGTTGTGCTTCTAATATTGGATCACCTTCATAGTCATGTTTCATGAAAATGGACAAGCAATTATGCATCAAATAAATGAAAGCATGAAAAGACAATTACACTTAACTTGATAGTATGCAATGAAGTGTAAAGATGAAGAAGTCAAGATGATCATGAGCATATCCAATCTAAATCACTTAGTCTTACACACATGCAAGTAGGTCATAAGGACTTGTGAAATAGAAGGCCAAGAAACGTTGTGATTAGGCGGGAGTTTTCTAGGCTATGTGATGCTAATCCGGGAAAGGAACTAAACAACAACAACTTCACATTTCTTTTCAACTTCCCTCGAGTGTATATTTTTCTTCATTTTCTTTTCTTTCTTTTCTTTTATTTTTGAGACAATGGCATTGGTGTACAAAATCCGAAACCTTGGTGATTAGCCGTCCTCGGGTTTTTTTCTATTTTTTCGAGGTGCATCCACACCGGGCACACATACCAAAGCTCGTTAGGACTATTGGTTTATTTGACTTTGGCAAGGCACCAACACCCGATTATGTGAAGTGTACCGAGTTACTTGTCATCAAAGCCAACGTCCCCAAACATTTGTTTTTGTCTACACTTTCACAACAATTTCAGCATTTTATGCATGATATTCTTTCATCAACATCTTCACCCCACACTTGCTTTTCACACACATCAACACACTAACATGCTCCTATTCCCGGATGGGTCAAAAGAGGTCAAATTTATCTCAATTGAGGTGCTCAAGCAACATGATCAAGATGAGAAGTAGAGAAGAATGAATTGCCTTACTCACTCCTAATTGATGTGCAAGAACTAGCATGCAATTTTAACTTTCAATCCTCAATTAAATCAAGGCAAGCATCATAATCACAAGTCATTCATGGAATTCAAGATAAGTATTTCAAGTCCACATATGCATCATCAATTTAACACACAAGGCCATCCATAGACAATCCACAAGACAAGATTCATCATTAGGGTCATATCCAAGCCTTAGAAGCACTAAAAATTTTTCAAATTTTCTGATTTTTTTTTTTTTTGAATTTTTCGAAATATGTATGTACAATGCAAGACATAATGAAACATGTGACAAAATTTAACTATCCTAGATGCTAATCATGCAAGTGATCATGAAAACCCCACCCCATACTTAGAAACACATTGTCCCTAATGTGTAAACTAAATAAAGAAGTGAAAGAGAGTCCTCACAATGTAAAATTGGTGATGCTTTGGTATTTCGGTTCACATTGGATGATGATGGTGGATGATCGATCAAGGATGGTAGAGAGCTCTTGATGTTCATTATGATGTCGGAACCCGCGCTTGGCACCGCAAGCCGTCCAAGTTCCACGTCTGCTCCACCCATGCTTGATGGAGATCATCACTTTCCTTTATACAGAGGAAAAATCGCCCCATAGCCCAGGAAAATCGGCCGATTTTGTGCATGAACAGTCCGATTTTTCTGGGTGATTTCCTCCTCGTCTATGTGCTTGGATCTTGTACCTTCAACTGGTCATGAGGCCTTCACATGCCCTCCAACATCTCGTCACACACGACAATCAACAAGATCTAGCACCCAAAAACACAAAAGAAAAACAAAGCACACCAAGAGTGAGATCAAACAAAAGCAAGAAAAAGAAAGGGAAAAATATCTACCAATGGGTTGCCTCCCATTAAGCGCTTCTTTAAGGTCATTAGCTTGACCAAATTCAGGAGCGTTTCAATCAAGGTGAAGCGGGGCAATCACTTCCACCGGGGCTTCCGGGATGTACTTCTTCAATCGATGCCCATTCACCTTGAAGTTACCACAATGATCTCCGCCTATCTCCACCGCTCCATGAGGAAAAACTTTCTTCACCACATATGGCCCGGTCCATCTTGATTTGAGCTTCCCGGGGAAGAGCCGCAGCCTTGAGTTGAAGAGAAGGACAAGGTCGCCTTCACTCAACTCCTTTGGGATGAGGCGCTTGTCATGCCACCTTTTGGTCCTCTCCTTGTAGATCCGGGCATTCTCATAAGCATCCAACGGGATCTCTTCAAGAGCATTTATGTCAAGCAACCTCTTCTCTCCCGCCTCCTTGAGGTCAAAATTTAGCCACTTAATGGCCCAATAAGCTCTATGCTCCATCTCTACCGGAAGGTGGCAAGATTTGCTATAGACTAACTTGTAGGGAGTAGTGCCAATGGGTGTTTTGAAGGCGGTTCTATATGCCCATAAGGCATCATCGAGCTTCATAGCCCAATCCTTTCTCGTCCTTGAGACCGTCTTCTCGAGAATCCCCTTGATCTCCCGGTTGGAGATTTCCACTTGGCCACTAGTTTGGGGATGGTAAGGTGTTGCCACCTTATGAGTCACCCCATACTTAGCCAAAAGTGCCCCAAAGTTCCTATTGGTGAAGTGCTTCCCTTCATCGCTTATGATCACCCTTGGTGTTCCAAACCTAGGAAAGATCACTCGGTTGAAGAACCGCACCACAACCTTGGCGTCATTTGTAGGAGAGGCGATTGCCTCCACCCATCTCGAAACATAGTCAACCGCTAATAGGATGTAGAGGTTGCCACATGAAGAAGGGAATGGTCCCATAAAGTCCACACCCCACACATCAAATATCTCCACCTCTTGTATGTTGTTCAAGGGCATCTCATTCCTCCTTGAGATGTTGCCCGTCCTTTGGCAAGCATCACAAGCTACCACAAAGCCTTGCACGTCCTTGAACAAACTTGGCCGAAAGAAGCCCGATTGTAGCACCTTCGCACATGTCTTGTGTGCGCTAGCATGCCCTCCACATGGCAAGGAGTGACAATGGCGGAGCACACTCTCCACCTTGTCCTCCGGTATGCATCTCCTAAACATTCCATCCGGCCCTCTTTTGAACAAAAGTGGCTCACTCCAATAGTAGTGCCTCACATCTTTGAATAACTTCTTCCTTTGGGCATATGTCAAACCGGGAGGCAACTCCTCACACACTAAGTAGTTCACAATGTCGGCAAACCATGGCTCGCTTCCTCTAGACACTTGGAACAAGCATTCCTCCACCATTTGCAATTGCTCATCCCGGAATGAGTCATCAATCGGGATGTCCTCTCTTTCAAGCTCCAATGGTGGGAGTCTACTAAGGTGATCCGCCACGGAGTTCTCGGATCCCTTCTTATCCCGGATTTCTAAGTCAAACTCTTGAAGAAGAAGAATCCACCGAATCAACCTAGGCTTGGCATCCTTCTTGGTAAGTAGATAACGGATCGCAGCATGATCCGTATAAACTATGACCTTCGCTCCATCAAGATATGAGTGGAACTTCTCAAATGCATACACAACCGCTAGCAACTCCTTCTCGGTGGTAGCATAATTGAGTTGGGCATCATCTAGCGTCTTGCTAGCATAATAAATAGCATGAGTTCGCCCATCTTTCCTTTGTCCCAAAACAGCCCCAACGGCTACATCGCTTGCATCACACATGATCTCAAACGGTAAACTCCAATCCGGAGGTAGCATGATAGGTGTGGAGATCAAGGCGTTCTTCAACCTACAAAAAGCCTCAAGGCAATCTTTGGAGAAAACAAATTCAACATCCTTCATTAGTAGGTTAGTAAGGGGCTTAGAAATTTTAGAGAAGTCTTGAATAAACCTCCAGTAAAAACCGGCATGCCCTAGAAAGCTCCTTACCCCCTTCACCGAGGTAGGTGGTGGCAACTTCTCTATCGTCTCAATCTTGGCCCTATCAACCTCAATGCCACGGTTAGACACAAAGTGTCCTAACACAATACCTTCACTTACCATGAAGTGGCATTTTTCCCAATTCAGGACAAGATTTGTCTCCTCACATCTTTGCAATACTAATGACAAGTTAGCCAAGCAATTATCAAAGGAAGAACCATAAACAGAGAAATCATCCATGAACACTTCCATGATATTTTCAATGTATTCCGAAAAGATAGCCATCATACACCTTTGGAAGGTGGCGGGTGCATTACACAACCCAAAAGGCATTCTCCTATATGCAAAAGTACCCCATGGACATGTAAAGGTTGTTCTCTCTTGGTCATCGGGGTGGATGGGGATTTGGAAGAATCCACTATAGCCATCTAGGTAGCAAAAATGGGAATGTTGAGCTAACCTCTCTAGCATTTGGTCAATAAAGGGAAGGGGGAAGTGATCTTTCCTAGAGGCCATGTTAAGCTTCCTATAGTCAATACACATCCTCCACCCCGTAACCGTCCTAGTCGGGATTAGTTCATTGTTCTCATTGGTCACTACGGTCATCCCACCCTTCTTAGGTACTACATGAACGGGACTAACCCACTTACTATCCGAGATAGGGTAGATAATTCCCGCATCTAGCAACTTAATGATTTCCTTTTTGACTACCTCTTTCATTATGGGATTCAATCTTCTTTGATGTTCAATAGAGGGTTTATGGTTATCTTCCATCATTATCTTATGCATGCACAAAGAGGGTTTAATGCCAACAAGGTCATCAATGGTGTATCCTATTGCCTTTCTATGCAGTTTCAATTCATTCAACAATTTATCAAGCACATCATCATTCAAAGATGCATTCACAATCACCGGATAAGTAGAATTTGAACCAAGGAAAGCATACTTTAAATGAGAAGGAAGAGGTTTAAGATCAAGTTGAGGAGGACCTTTTTCGGTTGAAGACGATCCATACAATATAGGTTGAGATGATTGCAAAGCCATGGAAGCCTCCTTGAAGTCCCTTGATGATTGCTCACATTCAAGTGGTTGGTGCTGAAAAGACTCAGGAAAATCGGCCCAGGAGGAAAAATCGGCCGATTTTTCTTGCAGTGGGTCGATATGAGTTTCTGTTTTGGCTGAACTGGCTGAAATTTCAGCACAAGGCCAAAAATCGGCCGATCTGGACCCTTCAGTCCGATTTTTCTGCCAGTTTCTCCCTTCTTCTAGCACTTCAAACCCAACACTTGGTAGCTCGTCCAATGCATTCAAGGCCTTGATTACTTCATTGCTACTCTCCTCAACTCCTTCTTCCATCAAGCTTGAGCTAAGAACCTTCTCAAGTGGATCCTTGAGCAAGATTGAGCTCACAACCTCTCTAGACTCCTCTTCTTCAACTATGTTGAATACATCCTCATCAAGGGTTGGCCCTTTCATCATTGTGGACAGCTTGAACTTGATGTTCTCTTCTCCAATGTTGAAGGAGAGAGTCCCATTCTTGCAATCTACTAGACACCCGGAAGTAGCTAAGAAAGGTCTTCCCAAGATGATAGGAACCGGATAGTCCGCCGGGATGTCCAAAACAACGAAGTCTATGGGCACATAGAACTTCCCTAGTTGCACCGGGATGTCTTCCAAGATTCCAACCGGATGAGTGATCGAGCGGTCCGCCATGTAAAGGGTCATTTTGACCGGCTTTGGCTCTCCTAGCCCAACCTTGTTGCAAAGTGCAAGCGGGATGATGCTTACACTTGCCCCAAGATCACATAAGGCGTCATACTTCACTTGTCCTACTCCGATTGGCACACAAAAGGATCCCGGATCCCTTAGCTTAGGAGGCATCTCCTCCTTCATCATTTGAATCAACTCCGAGCATCTCTTTGTCATTCTTATCTCCCCATACTCCTCCAACTTCCTTTTGTTGGAGAGTATTTCCTTCAAGAACTTGCCATATGCCGGCATTCCTAAAATGATATCCATGAACGGAATGTTAATATGCAATTTAGACATTATTTCAAGGAACTTACCAAAGTGATTGTCCAAGCGAGCTCTTGCTCGTGATTGAGGGAACGGTAGTGGTGGCTTGTATGGAGGCGGTGCCACATAGGTTGGCTCTACATCCTTGCTCTTGCCTCCATCTCCTTGCAAAGTCTCTTCTTCATTCACCACTTGCTTCCCTTTAGCATTCTCCTTGGGCAAATGATCCTTCATGCTTAACCCACTTCTTGTTGTAATAGCCAACACTTGGCCTCTTGGGTTTTCTTCGGTTCTCCCGGGAAGCTTTCCCGGATCTCTATGTGCTTCACCCGCCTTTTGGAATACTTGTGCTTCCAAAACCTTTTGAGCCTTGGAAATTGAAATCACGGTGCTCTCAAGACCACTCAACCTTCCAAGCAATTGCTCAAACATCAATTCGTCCTATCCTTTGGAGGTTGAGTGAATCCGGGTGGAGGTTCTTGTGAAGCTCTTGGTGGTGGAGTTGTGCTTGTGGAAGCGGGAGGGTTCAAGGCTCCATCCGGGTTAGAGTAGGAAAACCCGGGATGGTTGTGGTTGGGCTGGTAATTGTTGAATTGCCGGTTGTTGTTGAAGTTCCTTGAGCCTTGGTAGTTGTTGTAGTTGCCCCTTCCCATATAGTTCACATCCTCCTCCTTGGAAGATAAGTTAGCTTGTGGAAGCACTTGAGGAGTTGCTTGATTCTTCAAAGTTGTAGCACACAACTCCCTCAAGGACTTTAGCTCGTTGTTGATGGCGTCAAGCTTGAAATTGCTCATGGTGACCTCACTCACCTCATATGCTCCCGCCTTTCTCCCTTCACTCTTCCTATGGGAGTATTTCTCAATCACTAGAGCTTGTTTCTCCACAAACTCCCACACTTCATCTACATGCTTCTCCATAAAAGTCCCACCGGAAAGAGATTGGAGCTTGAATTGGCTATCTTCATCAAGTCCTTTGAAGTAGATCTCCAATAGCTCAATTTTCGGTATGCCATGGTGTGGACAATCAAAGAGAAGATCTTTGAACCTCTCCCAAGACTTGAACAAACTCTCTCTATCCTTCATCACGAAGGCATTGATCTTCCCTCTTAATTCGGTAGTCTTGGAAGGTGGGAAGAACTTAGTCAAAAACTCGGTTGTCATCTCCTCCCAAGTACCAACTCGCCCTTGTGGAATAGATTGATACCAAGCCAAGGCTTTATCCTTGAGAGAGAAGGAGAAAGCCCTTAGCTTATGGTTGTTGCTCTCCAATCTTGGCGGTCTAAGAGTCTCCATCAAGATCTCATAATTCATCAAGTGTTGATGAGGAGACTCTCCTTCCATCCCTCCGAATTGATTATGCCGGATCATTTGTAGAAATTGAGGGCGGAGCTCGTAATTATGGGATGCGGGATCTCCTAAGTTCACACCCGGACGGTGTGCTCTTTGTGCCGGATCCATACGTTGCCCCAGCGTTTGTGGCTCATCCATAGCAATGGGCACAACCCTAATGTTGACCGCCGGCTGCGGTTGTGGTGGAGGTGGAGGAGGTTGACGGTTAAGCTCTCTTTGCACGAGAGCTTGTCTAATCTCCTCAATCTCCCTCCTAGTTGCCTCTTGCCTCTCATTGGCAAGTCTCCTTTCATTCTCCAAAGCTTCATCCCTTATCCTAATTTGCTCTAAGGCTTCATCCAACTCAGCTTGGAGATCTCTTCCGGCCATCTCTTTTCCCTTTTTAATGCTCTTGGATCTAGATCTAAGGGTTTTCTCCGGTTCGGGATCGAATGGAGCTAAATCCTTGCCACGAGATCTTTGCATACACCTAAAGAGTAAAAGATGTCCTGAAAAACAAAGACACAAACCAAAAAGAGATCAAAAGCAACAAGAAAGATCTACACTAATAAACAATCACAAGATAGACTCAATCTAGACCTAGTCCCCGGCAACGGCGCCAAAAAGTTGTTACGCTAAGAAAGTGTGTACGCAATAAGCCTTAAATTTATACTCGTTATATTTCTCCTAACTCCTAGCGCACCCGCAGTGTACGGGACGTTCGTAGTATGGATAGTATTCCGAGGTAGAACACAAAGACTAAGGTGAGATTGATTCGGTTTATGATTGAGTTTAGTGAAGATCTAGGTTAAGAAAAGAGAGAAATAAAGAAATGAAAATCTCAATTGTTTTTGGTTGGTTTTTAGTGATCAATCAAAGATCACAATTCATGAAAAGTAAACAATCAACTAAACTATGAATCAACACAAATAAACAAGCTAAACAAGATATAGATCAAAGAAGGAAAAGACGGATTCTAGGGGTTGGAAATTCCGGTTATGGCATAGGACTCAAGCTATCTATTCATTCCTTGGGTTGACTATGTTGGGATTAAGTGTTTCTAGATTGGGACCAATCACCGGGTAAGTCTCATGATCCACTAGTCCATTCCCTAGGTCTCATCACCGGGTAAGTCTCCAAGAACCTAAGGGACGGAATTCTACACTAACCGGATTGTTACCTAGAGATCTTAACCTATCCTTACCGGGTAAGTCTTGGAAAGGGAAGTCTTAAACAACTATCCTAGCACACTTAATCCAATGGCGGCTTATTAGGCTCACCACTACCTAAGGTTTGTTATCTTCGGAATCTAAGAGTAAGGATTACCGGGTAAGTCTCTCCTAACACTTAGTTGCTAACATTAGGTCACCCTAGGATAGATTTAACTCAACAAACACTTAGGATTTCAACATTCTACAAATCTAAGACAGGATCCATCGAACCAGGGAAAATCACGGTTTGTTCTACCTAAACCACGGCCGTGGTTAGGCAAGAACTACCCGTGATTTCTAACAGCAGCTACGTTCATGCACACAAGTCATCCAAAGATAAATCTAAGTCCGTCCTATCATAGCCCCAGCTATAACCATCCTTTCCTTACCCTAGAACCACATCTATTTAGCCTACAACGTTCATAATAGAAATCGAAACAAACAAACATAAAATCATGACATCCATTTGCAAGATGATGAAGGAAGAGAGATGAATAAGTGAACTAAAACAAAATCAAGCTGAAAATAGAATTAGAGTAACTCACAATCCTTTCAAAAGAAGGTTCAAATGATTCATACAACTCTAGAAATAGAATCCGGAATTCTTCAATACAAAACTATCAAGTGTGGTAATGGTGTGTGTTCTTCTTCTCTTCTTCAATGGAGCTCTTCTTCTTCCTCTTTGACACTTTCCTTCCTAGAAAGACTTCTTGTTCAAGGAATATTTTTTTGTTAGAGGATAATGGATAATGGAGAGCTGCTCCAAGATGCTCCAAGATGCTTTTCTCAGCCAATGAAGGACCACTTTTATAACAAATTTTGCATGAGCTGGCCATGAGAGTCGTGGCACAGCTGTCACAAGAATCTGGCAAAATCCACGGGTAAAATCACGGCCGTGGAATGTGCCAGTAAACCGTGATTTGCTCCTGAAACTTCGCTTTGGATCATTAAGCTGTGATTTGGTGCATGGCTTGTGTTGGCAAGGCTTCATGAGTCCTCCTTAGCCTTTAGCTTGTGTCCTAATGAGTCCGAGGGTGTGTCATCTAGATGAACGATCCTCAAACGTATCGTTTTAGCTCCTAAATCTCCCGAAATACCTACAAAGCAACGCACAAGTCCGTGTAGACGTCTATCTCGACAAAGTATGTGAATTGAGTACAAACGTCGTGAACTAGTGCTAAACTATGCATGAATGAATGAGAAATCTATCTAAATGATTACCTAAAACTAAGCAATAAATCGTGTTATCATCATGCTAACAAATAACCCCATACTTGCCACTTGCTTGTCCCTAAGCAAGGTCTTTCAAAAGCTTTAAAACTCAAGTTAGGATGAAATATGTGTACCTTCTCAAAGCAAAACTTCTTTTGGATGAATGTGCCTTCTAAACAATAGATCATTCTCAAACCTTGCTTTAGTTGTTTATAAGACTTTCATACACTTAATCAAAGAGTAAAGAGTAAAGAAAGCTCATGAATCAATTAAACTTCCATGTAAACATCATAACCTTCAAACATTATCAAAATCAATCATAAGAAACTTCAATTTAGATCACCAAGCCATATAACATTCTTTTGATCTTAAGGACTTTCAAACAAGGTCTAGAATGTGGAAAGGGAAGGAAAACTTTAAGGAATGTGGTGCATGAATCCGGGAAAGTGGATAACTACTCTTTTCTTCTTCTCTTGCGGTTTCCGCAACACTTTCAACTTAGCGAATCGCAATAAGTTTTAAATTTATACTCGTTATATTTATCCTAACTCCTAGCGAACCCGCAGTGTACGGGACGTTTGTAGTAGGGATAGTATTTCGAGGTCGAACACAAAGACTAAGGTGAAATCGAGTCAAGCATGGTCAAAGATAGTATAAATCTAGACTAAGATAAGGTGAGGAACAAAGAAAATGGAAAACACAATGTTTTTGGTTGGTTTTTGTGGTGATCCAACAAAGATCACCAATCAAGCAAGGTAATAAAACAACTAACAACTCAAGCTAGCAAAACGAACAAGTAACACAAAGCACAAAGTATATAGTCAAGAGAGAAAAGTGGATTCTAGAGGTCAAGATTTCCGGTTACGACATCGGACTCTAGGTTCTAAAAATTCTTAGGACAAGCTGTGGTGTTTGGGAAAGAATGTTTCACTAATGGAAGCAATTACCGGGTAGGTCTCTCACTTCACTAATCCCGCATCAAACTCCTATTACCGGGTAGGTCTCAAGGGGTTAGAGTAAGGAATTCCGCACAAACTAGATACTACTTAAGGGTAACCTTCTCCTTACCGGGTAAGTCTCGGAATAGGGAAATCTCAAGCAATAATCCTAGCACACTCGATCCAATAGCGGCTTATGAGGCTCGCTACTACCTAGAATTCATCTTCTAAGGTATCTAAGATCGGAAATCATCGGGTAGATCTCTTCCCTCACTTAGGTTGATAGCATTAGGTGATCCTAAGCTAAATTAGGCTTAATAAACACTAGGATTTAACAACCTAACACCCCAATCATACAGATTCATCAATTAAAGAGCAACAGAAAAATAAATTGGGCTGTTCTACACTAAATCGGCCGATCTATCATGAAGAACAGGGCGATTTTTCTAACTGGGTTGGGTTTCGTGCATACAAATCATCCAAAACTAACATATAAGTCCATTCTATCCTCACCCTAGCCATAACCATCAATCCGTCACTCTAGAATCACAATAAACTAGCCAATAATATGCATACCAAGATCCAAAATCATCAAACAAGCATACATGGTGTTCATAGATGGATAATGAAAGATAAACAAGCAAAATCAATAAATCCTAGCTGAATCTCAGTTGTAGCAAGACTTACAAACTCTTAAATGAAGATTCAAAACGTTCCTAACAACTCTTGCAATAGTTCTTCAATCCAAGATTACAAAAATCACTCAAAAGTCACTCAAAACTCTTAAAAATGGTGTTCTTCTTCTTCCTTCAATCCTTGAGAGATTTTCTTCTTCTCTAATCTTTTCCCCCAAATTGGTGAGCTGTGAATGAGAGTGTGGGAGAGGAGAGATCAGCAACAACCTGTAGGACCACTTATATTCTCCACCAAGAGCAAGGACGGACAAGAGATCGTGGGACACATGGCTTAAGCTGTCAAAGGCCCAAAAATCGACCCAGTAGGAGAAAATCGGCCGATTTAGCTGCTAGTTGGTCCGATTTTCTTCAGCAGAAACATGCTATGATCGTCTAGCCATGAGTTGCTCCATTGCTTGCACCAATAGTGGTCTTTGTGTCCTTTGTTGCTCCAATTATGCTCCTCCAAAACTTTGGATGTGTACCATCATGAGGCTTGGCCCTCTAATGTATCGGTTAATGTCCAAAAGACCCCCGAAATACCTACAAAGCAACTCACAAGTCCGTGTAGACGTCTATCTCAACAAAATACGTGATTTGAGTGCAAACATCGTGAATTAGTACTAAACCGTGCATGAATGAGTGAGAAATCTATCTAAATGATTACCTAAACCTAAGTCATAAATCGTGTTATCAGGATTCATCTCAACCAACGTTATTTGGATCGTCTCCACTCGATAAAGGTCCACCTAAACTTGAACTCAAACCCCTCCCCTCTCATTTAAAGTATGCATTCCTTGGTGATAATTCTACATATCCGGTGATTGTGAATGCATGCTTGAATAATGATGAACTTGCTAAGCTGTTGCATGAGCTAAGATTGCATAGGAAAGCCATTGGCTATACTATTGATGATTTATTTGGCATTAAACCCTCTTTGTGCATGCATAAGATATTAATGGAAGATAACCATAAACCCTCTATCGAACATCAAAGAAGATTGAATCCTATAATGAAAGAGGTAGTCAAGAAAGAGATCATTAAGTTGCTAGATGCGGGAATTATCTACCCTATCTCAGATAGTAAGTGGGTTAGTCCCGTTCATGTAGTTCCTAAGAAGGGTGGGATGACCGTAGTGACTAATGAGAACAATGAACTAATCCCAACTAGGACGGTTACGGGATGGAGGATGTGTATTGACTATAGGAAGTTGAACATGGCCTCTAGGAAAGATCACTTCCCCCTTCCCTTCATTGACCAAATGCTAGAGAGATTAGCTCAACATTCTCATTTTGCTACTTAGATGGTTATAGTGGATTCTTCCAAATCCCTATCCACCCCGATGACCAAGAGAAAACCACATTTACATGTCCATGGGGAACTTTTGCATATAGGAGAATGCCATTTGGGTTGTGTAATGCACCTGCCACCTTCCAAAGGTGTATGATGGCTATCTTTTCGGAATACATTGAGAATATCATGGAAGTGTTTATGGATGATTTTTCTGTTTATGGTTCTTCCTTTGATAATTGCTTAGCTAACTTGTCATTAGTATTGAAAAGATGTGAGGAGACAAATCTTGTCTTAAATTGGGAAAAATGCCACTTCATGGTAAGTGAAGGTATTGTGTTGGGACACTTGGTGTCCAACCGTGGCATTGAGGTTGATAGGGCCAAGATTGAAACGATAGAGAAGTTGCCACCACCTACCTCGGTGAAAGGTGTAAGGAGTTTCTTAGGGCATGCCGGTTTCTACCGGAGGTTTATTAAAGACTTCTCTAAAATTTTTAAGCCTCTTACTAACCTACTAATGAAGGATGTTGAGTTTGTTTTCTCCAAGGATTGCCTTGAGGCTTTTTGTAGGTTGAAGAACGCCTTGATCTCCGCACCTATCATGCAACCTCCGGATTGGAGTTTACCGTTTGAGATCATGTGTGATGCAAGTGATGTAGCCGTTGGGGCTGTTTTGGGGCAAAGGAAATATGGGCGCACACATGCCATTTATTATGCTAGCAAGACGCTAGATGATGCCCAACTCAATTATGCCACCACCGAGAAGGAGTTACTAGCGGTTGTGTATGCATTTGAGAAGTTCCGCTCATATCTTGTTAGAGCGAAGGTTATTGTGTATACGGATCATGCTACGATCCGTTATCTACTTACCAAGAAGGATGCCAAACCTAGGTTGATTCGGTGGATTCTTCTTCTTCAAGAGTTTGATTTGGAAATCCGGGACAAGAAGGGGTCCGAGAACTCTGTGGCGGATCACCTTAGTAGACTCCCACCATTGGAGCTTGAGAGAGATGACATCCCGATTGATGACTCATTCCGGGATGAGCAATTGCAAATGGTGGAGGAGTGCTTGTTCCAAGTGTCTAGAGGAAGCGAGCCATGGTATGCCGACATTGTGAACTATCTTGTGTGTGAGGAAGTGCCTCCCGGATTGACATATACCCAAAGAAAGAAGTTCTTCAAAGATGTGAGGCACTACTATTGGAGTGAACCACTTTTTCTCAAGAGAGGGCCGGATGGAATGTTTAGAAGATGCATACCGGAGGATGAGGTGGAGAGTGTGATCCGCCATTGTCACTCCTTGCCATGTGGAGGGCATGCGAGCTCACACAAAACATGTGCGAAGGTGTTGCAATCGGGCTTCTTTTGGCCAAGTTTGTTCAAGGATGTGCAAGGCTTTGTGGTAGCTTGTGATGCTTGCCAAAGGACGGGCAACATCTCAAGGAGGAATGAGATGCCCTTGAACAACATACAAGAAGTGGAGATATTTGATGTGTGGGGTGTGGACTTCATGGGACCATTCCCTTCTTCATGTGGTAACCTCTACATCCTATTGGCGGTTGACTATGTTTCAAGATGGGTGGAGGCAATCGCCTCTCCTACAAATGATGCCAAGGTGGTGGTGCGGTTCTTCAACAGGGTGATCTTCCCTAGGTTTGGAACACCAAGGGTGATCATAAGTGATGGAGGGAAGCATTTCACTAATAGGAACTTTGGGGCACTTTTGGCTAAGTATGGGGTGACTCATAAGGTGGCAACACCTTACCATCCCCAAACTAGTGGCCAAGTGGAGATCTCCAACCGGGAGATAAAGGGAATTCTTGAGAAGACGGTCTCTAGGACGAGAAAGGATTGGGCTATGAAGCTCGATGATGCCTTGTGGGCATATAGAACCGCCTTCAAGACACCTATTGGCACCACTCCTTACAAGTTGGTCTATGGCAAGTCATGCCACCTTCCGGTAGAAATGGAGCATAGAGCTTATTGGGCCATTAAGTGGCTAAATTTTGACCTCAAGGAGGCCGGAGAGAAGAGGTTGCTTGATATGAACGCCCTTGAGGAGATCCGGTTGGATGCTTATGAGAATGCCTGGATCTACAAGGAAAGGACCAAACGGTGGCATGACAAGCGCCTCATTCCGAAAGAGTTGAGAGAAGGCGACCTTGTCCTTCTTTTCAACTCAAGGCTGCGGCTTTTCCCCGGGAAGCTAAAATCAAGATGGACCGGGCCATATGTGGTGAAGAAGATCTTCCCCCATGGAGCTATTGAGATAGGAGGGGAGCATTGTGGAGATTTCAAGGTGAACGGGCACCGGTTAAAGAAGTACATCCCGGGAGCTCCGGTGGTTATGATTGCCCCACTTCACCTAGAATGAGACGCCCCCGAGTTTGGTCAAGCTAATGACCTTAAAGAAGCGCTTGGTGGGAGGCAACCCATTGGTAACGTTTTTCCCTTTTTCGTTTTGTTTTTATTTTTGATTTTTCTATTTTTGTGTGTTTGGTGTGCTTTGTGTGTGTTAAAGTCTTGGTAGCATGGAAGCCTTGCATGGCGTGTGAATGATGATGATGAGTCCCTCATCAATTATGGGTGGAGCGGACGCGGAACTTGGACGGCTAGCGGTGCCTAGCGCGGGTCCCGACGCCTTGATGAACACTTAGAGATCTCTACCATTGTTGATAGGATCATTCACCATCAATCCACTTGAGCAATCTCAAATACCATAGCAAACCATTTTTACATTGTGAGAACCTTCTTTCACTCTTCTTTACTTCATTTACACATTGGGAACAATGTGTTTCTAAGTATGGGGTGGGGTTTGCATGATCCTTTGCATGATGAGCATCTAGGATAGCTTAATATTATCACATGTCTTGCATTGTGAAAAATCCAAAAAAATCAGAAAATTTAAAAATTTTTGTGCTTTCTAGGCTTGGATATGACCCTAATGATGAATCTTGTCATATGGATTGGCTATGGATGGCCTTATGTGTTAAATTGATGAATGCATATGTGGACTTGAAGTACTTCTCTTGAATCCCATGGATGATTTGTGATCATGATGCTTGCCTAGAATGGATTGAGTATTGAAAGTCGAAATTTCATGATAGTTCTTGCACACCATCTAGGAATGAATGAGGCAATTCATCCTTCTCTACTTCTCATCTTGATCATGATGTTTGAGCACCTCAATTGATATAAATTTGACCTCTTTTGACCCATCCGGGAATAGGAGCATGTTAGTGTGTTGATTTGTGTGAAAAACAAGTATGGGGTGAAGATGTTGATGAAAGAATGCCATGAATAAAATGCTGAATTTGTTGTGAAAGTGTAGACAAAAATATAGGTTGGGGGACATTGGTTTAAATGACAAGTAACTCGGCACACTTCACATAATCGGGTGTTGGTGCCTTGCCAAAGTCAAATAAACCGATAGTCCTAACGAGTTTTGGTATGTGTGCCCGATGTGGATGCACCTCGAAAAATAGAAAAAGCTCGAGGATGGCTAATCACCAAGGTTTCGGCTTTTGTACACCAATGCCATTGTCTCAAAAATAAGTGAAGGAAAAGGAAAAGAAAGAAAAGATGGAGAAAATATACACTTGAGGGAAGTTGATCGAGGACAAAATTGTGAGTTAGTTCCATTCCCGGATTAGCATCACATAGCCTAGAAAAATCCCCACCTAATCACAACGTTTCTTGGCCTTTTATTTCATAAGACCTTATGACCTATTTGCATGTTTGTAAGACTTAGTAATCTAGATTGGATATGCTCTTGATCATCTTGACTTCTTTATTTTTTACATTTCATGCATGCTTTCGAGTTAAGTACAATTGTCTTTCCATACCTTCACGTGTTTAATGCATGATTGCTTGTCCATTGCCATAAAACATGACTATGAAGGTGATCCAATATTAGAAGCACAACTCCAAAAAGATTTAGCCATTTTTCTGCATGCATAAATCATGTCATCTCTTAGTCTATAGTTGGGAATTTGCTCGGGGACGAGCAAACCTTAAGTATGGGGTATTTTTGATAACACGATTTATGACTTAGGATTAGGCACTCATTTAGATATATTTTCCACTCATTCATGCATGGTCTAGCATTAGTTCACGACGATTTGCACTTAAATCATGTATTTTTTCGAAATAGACGTCTACGCGGACTTTTGCTTACTTTATAGGTATTTTGCGAGATTTAGGAGCTTAATCGATGCATTCGAGAGTCACTCCTCGAGATGACACACTTTCGGACTCATTGGAATGCAAGCTAAGGGATAAGGAGGACTCATGGAACCTTGCCAACACAAGCCATGCACCAAATCGAAGCTTAATGATCCAAGGCAAAGCTGAAGCACCAAACTACGGTTCACTGAAGGTCCACGGCCGTGGAACCAACCGTGGTTTTTGCCAGACGGTTGTGACAGCTGTGCCACGATCTCATGGCTCACTCTAGCAAGGTTGTAGTATAAAAGTGGTCCTGCAAGGCTGAGAGAAGGCATCTTGGAGCAGCCATCCATTATCCCCTATCATCCAATAAAAAACACTCTAAACAAGAAGATTCTCTAGGGAGGAAGACACCATTGAAGGAGGAAGAGGAGCTCCATTGGAGAGGAGAAGAAGAACACACCATTGCTAGACTTTGATAGCTTTTGTAGTGAAGAATTTTGGAATCGATTTCTAGAGTTGTATGAACCATTTAAACCTTCTTTTGGAAGGGTTGTGAGTCATTCTAATCTAAATTTCAGCTTGGTTTTGTTTACTTCACTTGTTCATCTCTTTCTCTTCATTATCTTGCAAATAGAAGCCATGATTTTATGCTTGATGATTTCGATTGTTATGATGCATGTTGTAGGCTAAATAGATGCGATTCTAGGGTAAGGAAAGGATAGTTATGGCTAAGACTATGATAGGATGAACTTAGATTTACCTTTGGATGACTTGTTTACTTGAACGAAGCCTCTGTTGGAGTCCACGGTCAGTTCTTGCCATTCCACGGCCGTGGAGGGTGTAGAACAGCCCGTGGTTTCTCTGGTTCGATGGACCTAAGTTCTAGATTGTTAGAAGGTTGAAATCCTAGTGTTTGTTGAGTTTAATCTACCCTAGGGTGACCTAGTATTAGCAACTAAGTGCTAGGAGAGACCTACCCGGTGATCCTTACTCTTAGATTCCAAAGACGATAAACCCTAGGTAGTGGTGAGCCTCATAAGCCGCCATTGGACTAAGTATGCTAGGATAGTTGTTTAGGACTAACCCTTTCGAGACTTACCCGGTGAGGATAGGTTAGATCCCTAGGTGACAATCCGGTTTGTGTAGAATTCCATTCCTTAGATTCTTAGAGACTTACCCGGTGATAAGATCTTAGGAACGGACTAGTGGACCATGAGACCTACCCGGTGATTGATCCCAATCTAGAAACACTCATTCCCAACATATTATAGTTAGTCCAAGGAACGATTAGATAGCTTGAGTCTTATGCCATAACCGGAATTTCCAACCCCTAGAATCCGCTTTTCTCTTTTGATTCATATCTCGTGTTTTGCTTATTTGCTTGTGTTGATTCGTTAGCTTAGTTTATTGCTTACCTTGCATGATTTGTGATCCTTGATTGATCACCTAAAAACCAACCAAAAATATTGAGGTTTTCATTTCTTTATTTCTTTCTCTTTTCTTAACCTAGATCTTCACTAAACTTAATCATAAACCGAATCAATCTCACCTTAGTCTTTGTGTTCGACCTCAGAATACTATCCCTACTACAAACGTCCCGTACACTGCGGGTTCGCTAGGAGTTAGGAGAAATATAACGAGTATAAATTTAAAACCTATTGCGTATCACACACATCCTGAGCGTAACACATAGTAGGGGCGAAATTCATTGTCTACACCGACCATGCAACCATCCGTTACTTGCTGGCTAAGAAAGATGCCAAGCCACGCCTTATTCGATGGATTCTCTTACTTCAAGAGTTTGACTTAGAGATCCGCGACAAGAAGGGATCTGAAAATTCTGTTGCGGATCACCTCAGCCGGCTACCTGCATCTTCACGCGAGAAGGACGACCCACCCATCGACGATTCATTCCCCGATGAACACTTACACTTGTTGGAGCGTTTGATAGACTTACTTACTTCACCCCACGATAGAGGTGAAGTATGGGGTGAGGGCACCTCCCACCGCTTTTGAGAGACGCACTATGGTCCAGCTAGCGACCTTAAACCAAGCGCTTCTTGGGAGGCAACCCAAGGTATTGCTTTCTTTTCCCTTTTTCTAGTCTAGCTTAGATAGTTTTGCTTTTGCTTTGCTTTGTTTTGTTTTTGGCGTTCTAGACAGACAACAGGTAACATCTAAGGAAGGAGTACAAACCAGGAGCATAACTGGAAGGACATAAGTTCGAGAATTTGAGAAGACGAAGTTTGACTAAGGAACATCTTGGTTGCTGTCAGAGCACCTCGACCGAGATGATTCTTGAGCAACCGAGGCGACTAGGGTTTCTGAAGAGCCACCTCGGTCCACACCACCTCGGTCTAGTCGAGACCACCTCGACCGAGGTGACAGCAATTCCAGAAAGGGTATAAAAAGGGGAAAAAGTTCTTTTTCTTCTCTTTACCTACCCCCTCGACCGCGGCGCTCTCTTTCACCTCGCCTTTCGATTCTTGCTCATTTTCGAAGATTTTCGCTTCCAAACTGCGATTAGAGCGTAGAGGATCAAGCTGCAAGTGCAATCTGCAAAGAAATCGAAACGAAACGGCCAAACGAGGTAAAATTGAACAAAACCCTAACCTCGCTGTTTTTGCTTCGATTTGGGCTTGGATTGCCCTGCATTTGCTGAGAAACGGATTAAGTACCCCATAGGAACCAGTTGTAGTGATTTTGGGGGAAAAGAACTGGATTTTTGAGAGATTAGATCGCACAGTTTTTCGCCTCGGTCCAGTCGTGCTGTGCCTCGGCCGAGGTGTTCTTCAGTGTTGTTAGACCGACCGAGGTGACCTGACAGAAAGAATTTTGAAAATGAGTTCTGACAGACGGCTTGCCATTAGGGATAGATCCTCCTCTTCCCCTTCCTCTTCTTCTTCCAGGCCTTATCGACCGGTGATCCACGAGCGACACCGGGTCGATTATGACCGTATAGCAGCCCATCCAGTGATAGCACCTCGCTTCCTGGACGTATCAGCCTTTGACTGTCTCCATATGGATGGAGACCTTAGACGTATGATATCAACGGTAGGATTAGATCAGTTTACTGAGATCCGCGCCCCTGCCTATTTGGAGCCCACCCTAGAGTTTATTAGCTCCTTCACCTACCTCCCCACAGAGCGTTCTGTGAAGTACCGGTTGATGAACCGGAACTTCATAGTTCCACTAGAGTATTGGAGGGACATTTTCGGTTTCCCAGCCCCGACCGCTGTTGACTTCCCTTCCCGGACTGTAGCTAGGGGGTTTTGGGGACAAATTGCTCACGTAGTTGAGCACGCAGACAGGTGGCGCCCTGGAGACTCCAGGAAGAAGGTTATTTTCCACCTAGCTTTTAGGTTAGCCCACCGCATTTTCAGCGAGACGTTTCTGGGGCGTACTGAGACACCCCAAAAGGTCCGACATGGGGAGCTTTTTAGCCTATACTACATGGTGACTGGAGGGATCCCCGACTTTGGCTTGATGTTGGTAGAGGACCTGCACAAGATCAAGGCCAAGGCGAAGAGGGACATCTGCTGCGGAGGGATTATGACCCACATCGCCAGCTATCAGGACATGGACCTCAGCGCTTGCACTATGGTGGCGGCTGCCAAGCCGCTAGGGCTGCAGGAGATGATTACTCGGCGGATTTTGGTTCCCCGAGGACTGACTACACCATATGTGGCGATGCCATGGGAGCTGACTGCACTGCAGGGGATCAGGTGGTCAGCCTAGTTTACAGTTTATGACCCTCATTACTGGCAGACCGCTTGGGCCCCACTGATGGAGGATTATAGAGAGGCAACAGCTGCACCAGCTGAGGAGGAGGAGGTAGATGAGGAGACTGCTGATGACAGGGATGGTGGAGCCCCGATGGATACAGGGACAAATACTGCCGGGACGAGTGCGCCGGTTATTGATCTTGATGATGATGATGATGATACTGAGCCTGCACCAGCCACATCTCCAGTGAGACCTGCTAGGCGTAGGGCACGCCGACACAGAGACCCCGAGGCTCACCGTCGGATCGATGATGTGACGGATCAGATGATTGATTCTTATGCCGCTCTATCACTGGATATCCGCGAGATGCAGGAGCGACAACATTACCAGCACATGATGGCCCAGATTCAGTTTGAGCACATCATGGGTTATCCATTTGACCCGTCTCAGTATCCATATGTGCCACCACCACCACCACCGGATCGTGACTACTGAGAGCTGCAAGATTTTCTTTCTTATTTTTATGCAGTTCAGCTTTATGTCCGGTGAGTATTTTATTCCTTTGACTTATTTCGACCCACTGGGACAGTGTGTCCCAAGTATGGGGTATTTATGTATTATTTGACTCATGGATGTATGACTTGACCTTCTATGATATTTATGCTTTATTTGGCTTCTATATGCTTATCTGAGACTGCATGCATACATACAGGTTATTTGATTGAGAAAAACGTCGAAACTGAAATAAAAAAATGGTTTTAAAATTTTTTTTTTGACCTCAACCGGGGCAGTTTTGGCCAAACGAGGTGTTTCACCTCGGTTGACTTAAGAACACCTCGACCGAGGTGGGTTAACTGAGATTTTTCGAAACGATTTTTGTGCTTCTTATCTGGATATGATCTCAGTGAAGATCTTGTTTACTGACTGGTTTTGAAATCTTTATATGTTTGAAAGGTTTTATAATATGTTTAAGTTGCTAAATGCTTTGTTTGAAATTTTTGGCATGTTTAATACTTTGTTTTTATCCAAATTATGTTGAATTTGAAGGTTGACACCGCAAGATAAGTTCTCTCACTTTCTTCCTAGAAAGACCAAGGCAATTCATTCTTCTCTCTTCTTCTTCTTGATCATGCTTAGCCCCTCATATACATTTTTGCCTCCCTTTACCTATCCGGGAATTTGGAAGCAAGCAAGTGGTGAAAGCAAGTGAAGTTAAAGTTGAGAAGTTGGCTGGAAGTGAAAGTGTTAGAAAGTAATAATAGGTTTGGGGAAGTCAATCATGATAATGAGTAACTCGGCACCATTCACATAGCCGGGTGTTTGTGTCTTGCCAAAGTCAGATTGAGCGATATTCCTAACGGGTCATGGTATGTGCATCAAGGGTTTGATGCATCTCAAGAAATTGATGATTGCTGATTTCCTAAGCTTCGGTTATTGTGCACCTCTGTCCATGCATCCCAAAAAGTAAAGTAAAAAAAAAGTGTGAAATAAGCAAAGCTTATTCGTGGAAGATGTTGCAAGTCAAAGTGAAAGTGAAGTATATCCTTTTTCCGGATTCTAGCACCACATTACCTTACATACATCCCTATCCTACACGTTTCTTGACCTTTCTTTTGGGAAGCCCTTGAGACCTCGAGCTTGTTGATTGACTTAGTGGTTTAAACTGGATTATGCATGATTAATTTCGATAATTATGACTTATTATGCATTCTATAATTTTATGCAAAGATGAACAACTTTCTTATATTTATAAAATGTTTTGATCATATTTTGATTTTAAATTCCATGAAGTATTCTCTTAGAGTGATCTATGATTGTTGCACACCATAAAAAATGTTTTGAAAGACTTTTTCCTTGATTTTCTTGACTTATAATCCATTCTATCTTGCCTTTTATATGCGGAACTTGCTTGGGGACAAGCAAGGGCTAAGTATGGGGTATTTTGATAGCATGAATTATAGTCTATATTTTGGGGTTTGTTTGGACGTTTTATCTTCAATAATCTGCATGTTTGTATGTATATTATGTGATTATATTACCATTTCATCTACCTTTGCGGGAATCGAGGTCTACACCTAGTTTTGTTGTAATCGTAGGTAAAATGGCACGTTTTGCATCAAAAAGGAGAAAAAGGAGCTATGGAGTCATTGGAGCTACATTCAGGAACATAAGGAAACATCCAGGAAGCATAGCCATGGATTAAAGATCCACTTTGGACCAGATTTGAGAGATTTTATATTCAGTTGTGATTCACCTCGGTTGACTACAGATTCACCTCGACCGAGGTGATCCAGAGAAGTCGACTCGACCGAGGCGAACACCTGGGACGCGGCGAGAATATTTTATTCTTGGATGAGATCTTTTATCTTTGGAAAGAGATCTTATATTTTTGGGCTTGGCTCCTGGAAGGAAGAAGATATGCTAGATCATATATTTTACCTATTTTATGGGAAAAGATCTTTCTAAGATATCTTATCTTTGGAGGGTATTTTTCCTATAAAAAGGGTTGGATTTTCCACAAATCCACATCCGCTATCACCTCGCTTACACCTACTACACCGTAGCAGCCATACTCCAGTTGAGAGATTTGAAGAACCTTTTGAAGGTTGAAGGAAGAAAGTCTATAGCTTTTATAGCTTTTGAAGGGTTTTTGTAAGATTATCTTAGATTCCTTTCCTTGTTGTCTTGTCTTGTTGGATTTCTATCCAAGGAACGCTTTGTTGTGATATTTGATTAAGTTATTGAAGTCTTTTCATTAAATTCTTCTTGTTCAAATATTCACATTCTTCCCATATATTTGATTAATACTTTCATGATGATGAGTGACTAATCTCTTTGTGTGATTCTAGGGTGATTGGCTGAAGGTTGTGGGAAAAACAATGATAGAATGATCTTAATCACAGTAGGACCCTGAAAGTTCGAGTCTTTAACCTTAACCCTAAGCGTCTTGCTCAGTCGATGAACATCTCGGCCGGGGTGGGATTTGGCTGACCGAGGTGGCTAATCTGATCCGAAACTGAGAGTTAAGTGTTAGAGTTTGCCAAATCCTATTCTTATTACACCTTTCCTGGTTCAATGCAAGCTTAGGATGAGACTTACCCGGTAATTCCTTAGTTTGTTTACCTAAGATCATAAGTGTAGGTAATAAAGGTTTATCCTTTATTGGGGTTTGAGTGTGCTTTCATCCCGTCTTTGTGAGTTAGCCTGAGACTTACCCGGTAAAGGTTGATTCTATTCCCTTAGATGGTGTGTTAGTTTGAGGTTATAGTTCTTTATCTTAATTCATTGAGACTTACCCGGTAATAGGAGTTACGGTTTTGGATTAGTGAGTACTGAGACTTACCCGGTGATCTATTCTACTTTAGTAACACCTTCCCTATGCAAAAACCTCAGCTTTGTCCACTTATCTTTAGATCTTGAGTTGGAACCACAACTAGATGCTTTAATCCCTAGAATTACATATTTACTTTATTGACTTTTATCATCTTTGATTGTTTTAATTGCTTTGTGGTTAGTGATTGCTAAAGCTTACCGTAATTGGACTTTGTTTCACTAAGTCCCTGTGATTGATCCTTGGAATTCCTTGCTTTTTACTATGATTGACCCGTACACTGCGGGTTCGCATCCTTGTCTTAAGCTTACATCTAGGTTTATAAATTAAAAGCTTGCACACACCGTTTGGAGCGAACAGCTCCACTTCAAGGATTGTTCGATCTCTCTAGATCGAATCAATCATACGCTTCTGCAACATCTTCTCTCAAGATTCCGCAAACTCGTTTTCTACATCAAATCCATCTGCACATAACAAAACGGAGTAGTTGAAGTTCAAGCTCGATCTAGATCCTAAGTTTGTCCTTGAACGCATCCAAGGACACATCAAATTGGTATCAGAGCATACATCAAATTGGTATCAGAGCTCGGGATCGAGGTTCAGTTTCTTTACTCCAATTTATCTTTCGCCAATGTTCTACGACGACGACGATCCCTTTGACTTGTATGGAGAATGGTTGCCTTCTCTTCAAGAGTTAAAACTAAAAACGTCCACACACCGGCGATATCAACGAAGCCATTGGCGTTCCCATGTTGATGTCGATGAGTGGTTGCCTCCTACGGTGTCACCAAGGCCGACTTATACCATCAACGGATACCAACGGTATCCTCAAAATGACAAACTCATTACACCGAGGATACCTATGTTTCTCCAAGATGGCGTGCCAACCATGAACAAGTTGACAACATTGCCCCAAGACGGCGTGCTTATGTTGAAGAAGTTGTCAATGTTGTTCCCCGACGGCGTGCCCATCATGACAAAGTTGACAATATTGGCCCAAGACGGCGTACCAATCATGAGCAAATTGACAACGTTGCCCCCGACGGCGTGCTAGTCCCCAAGAGGAGTATGTTATGCTCAAGGCGACGAATGATTCTCTAAGGCATGAGTTAGAAATTGTGAAGGCACGAGTTCTTGCCCTAACTACACTTGTCCAACACGATGAATCTTTGTCTGACGAAGTCGAAAACATGTGCAATATTGTCATTGAAGATTGCTCACCGGTACTTCCAACTCAAGTTGAAAATCCGTTGTATGACGTTGGCATAGTCGAAGATGAGAAAGAAGATGTCGTTATCATTGAAGTTTTCACCCCGGCACTTCCACTTTACCTTGTCAACCCGATGTATGATGAGTCTTTTAAAGAGGAGAAGGAAGAAACTGTCATCGACATATTTGAAGCCATCATTGACAAAGATGAAGATGTCAACCCCAACACGGGCACCATCATGTTGATGGACAACAAATTTGAGCCGCCCGATCCAAGGTTTGCCTTTGTTATGTCAAATCTCTTACAACCTGACTTTCTCTTCCATCTTTCTAGGATGCCATCGGCGTTCACCATCAAGGGCCTTGACGGCATGGTGGACAAACTTACCGGCGACAATATCTACATGTACCACAAGGTTGAGCCGCCCGATCTAAAGTTTGTCATTAAGATGCCCGTATGTTTACCACCCATGGAAGGTTTTGTTCATAAGTTCCAAGAGTGCCAGCGCAATCAACCGCCATCAAGCCTATACCGGTACTCATTTCTGTGCCTTGAAGAAATATTCAACAGGTCGGCGGCATTGTTCTTTTGAATGACTAAAAGTCCAAGCCTCCTGATTCCTATGGCGTGCACCATCTAACAACGGTGAAACGGGGACGTTTCACTGCCAAGAGGAGGAGAATGATACGCCCCTGGATGGGAATGCCATCCGTACCTCCGGCATGATACGCCCTTGGCTAGCGACGGAAGATTTGTCCCGCATATTTATTTCTGTCACATTTTATCTATTTAATATTTAGATATTTAAATTATTAAAGGGATATTCTTGTGGATATTTCCCTTTTACGAGGAAGATTTGACTTGGAATCATTCATAGAATATTCCAATCAAATCCCTTAAATTAAGCCTAGAATCTCTCAATTGTGTCTTAAGGATTTCCTTCTTTGGCACCACCCTCCACTATATAAAAGATGGTTGGCTTCATTTGTGATCATGTTCAATATTAATCAAGTACAATTGAGAAGCATATCCTCATCCTTGGTTATTGGGCATCACATCTTCCTCTCTTTTAAAGTTCTTGTTTTGGATCTTTGATCCAAGTCTCCAACTCGAGGATCCTTCAAGGATCACTAGTTCGCTCCACTTCAAGGATTGTTCGATCTATCTAGATTGAATCAATCAAACGCTTCCGCAACATCATCTCTCAAGCTTCCGCAAACTCGTTTTCTACATCAAAACCATCCGCACATAACAAAACGAAGTAGTTGAAGTTCAAGCTCGATCTAGGTCCTAAGTTTGTTCTTGAACGCATCCAAGGACGCATCAAATTGGTATCAGAGCATACATCAAATTGGTATCAAAGCTCGGGATCGAGGTTCAATTTCATTACTCCAATTTATCTTTCGTCAATGTTCTACGACGACGATGATCCCTTTGACTTGTATGGAGAATGGTTGCCTTCTCCTCAAGAGTTAAAACTAAAAACGGCTACACACCGGCGATATCAACGAAGCCGTTGGCGTTCCCATGTTGATGTCGATGAGTGGTTGCCTCCTCCGGTGTCACCAAGGCCGACTTATACCATCAACAGATACCAACGGTATCCTCACTGACAATGACAAACTCATTACACCGAGGATACCTATGTTTCTCGAAGATGGCGTGCCAACCATGAACAAGTTGACAACATTGCCCCAAGACGGCGTGCTTATGTTGAAGAAGTTGCCAATGTTGTTCCCCGACGGCGTGCCCAACATGACAAAGTTGACAATATTGGCCCAAGACGGCGTACCAATCATGAGCAAATTGACAACGTTGCCCCTCGACGGCGTGCTAGTCCCCAAGAGGAGTATGTTATGCTCAAGGCGACGAATGATTCTCTAAGGCACGAGTTAGAAATTGTGAAGGCACGAGTTCTTGCCCTAACTACGCTTGTCCAACACGATGAATCTTTGTCTGACGAAGTCGAAAACATGTGCAATATTGTCATTGAAGATTGCTCACCGGTACTTCCAACGCAAGTTGAAAATCCGTTGTATGACGTTGGCATAGATGAAGATGAGAAAGAAGATGTCGTTATCATTGAAGTTTTCACCCCGGCACTTCCACTTTACCTTGTCAACCCGATGTATGATGAGTCTTTTAAAGAGGAGAAGGAAGAAACTGTCATCGACATATTTGAAGCCATCATTGACAAAGATGAAGATGTCAACCCCGATACGGGCACCATAATGTTGATGGACAAAAAATTTGAGCCGCCCGATCCAAGGTTTGTCTTTGTTATGTTAAATCTCTTACAACCCGACTTTCTCTTCCATCTTTCTAGGATGCCATCGGCGTTCACCATCAAGGGCCTTGACGGCATGGTGGACAAACTTACCGGCGACACTATCTACATGTACCACAAGGTTGAGCCGCCCGATCCAAAGTTTGTCATTAAGATGTCCGTATGTTTACCACCCATGGAAGGTTTTGTTCATAAGTTCCAAGAGTACCAGCGCAATCAACCGCCATCAAGCCTATACCGGTACTCATTTCTGTGCCTTGAAGGAATATTCAACAACCTCGGCGGCATTGTTCTTTTGAATGACTACAAGTCCAAGCATCCTGATTCCTATGGCGTGCACCATCTAACCACGGTGAAACGGGGACGTTTCACAGCCAAGAGGAGGAGAATGATACGCCCCTGGATGGCAATGCCATCCGTACCTCCGGCATGATACGCCCTTGGCTAGCGACGGAAGATTTGTCCCGCATATTTACTTCTGTCATATTTTATCTATTTAATATTGAGATATTTAAGTTATTAAAGGGATATTCTTGTGGATATTTCCATTTTAAGAGGAAGATTTGACTTGGAATCATTCATAGAATATTCCAATCAAATCCCTTAAATTAAGCCTAGAATCTCTCAATTGTGTCTTAAGGATTTCCTTCTTTTGCACCACCCTCCACTATATAAAGATTGGTTGGCTTCATTTGTGATCATGTTCAATATTAATCAAGTACAATTGAGAAGCATTTCCTCATCCTTGGTTATTGGGCATCACATCTTCCTCTCTTTTAAAGTTCTTGCTTTGGATCTTTGATCCAAGTCTCCAACTCGAGGATCCTTCAAGGATCACTAGTTCGCTCCACTTCAAGGATTGTTCAAGCTCTCTAGATCGAATCAATCATACGCTTCTGCAACATCATCTCTCAAGCTTCCGCAAACTCGTTTTCTACATCAAATCCATCCGCACATAACAAAACGGAGTAGTTGAAGTTCAAGCTCGATCTAGATCCTAAGTTTATCCTTGAACGCATCCAAGGACGCATCAAATTGGTATCAGAGCATACATCAAATTGGTATCAGAGCTCGGGATCGAGGTTCAGTTTCTTTACTCCAATTTATCTTTCGTCAATGTTCTACGACGACGATGATCCCTTTGACTTGTATGGAGAATGGTTGCCTTCTCCTCAAGAGTTAAAACTAAAAACGGCCACACCGGCGATATCAACGAAGCCGTTAGCGTTCCCATGTTGATGTCGATGAGTGGTTGCCTCCTCTGGTGTCACCAAGGCCGACTTATTCCATCAACGGATACCAACGGTATCCTCACTGACAATGACAAACTCATTACACCGAGGATACCTATGTTTCTCCAAGATGGCGTGCCAACCATGAACAAGTTGACAACATTGCCCAAGACAGCGTGCTTATGTTGAAGAAGTTGTCAATGTTGTTCCCCGACGGCGTGCCCATCATGAAAAAGTTGACAATATTGGCCCAAGACGGCGTACCAATCATGAGCAAATTGACAACGTTGCCCCCCGATGGCGTGCTAGTCCCCAAGAGGAGTATGTTATGCTCAAGGCAACGAATGATTCTCTAAGGCACGAGTTAGAAATTGTGAAGGCACGAGTTCTTGCCCTAACTACGCTTGTCCAACACGAGGAATCTTTGTCTGACGAAGTCGAAAACATGTGCAATATTGTCATTGAAGATTGCTCACCGGTACTTCCAACTCAAGTTAAAAATCCGTTGTATGACGTTGGCATAGACGAAGATGAGAAAGAAGATGTCGTTATCATTGAAGTTTTCACCCCGGCACTTCCACTTTACCTTGTCAACCCGATGTATGATGAGTCGTTTAAAGAGGAGAAGGAAGAAACTGTCATCGACATATTTGAAGCCATCATTGACAAAGATGAAGATGTCAACCCCGACACGGGCACCATCATGTTGATGGACTACAAATTTGAGCCGCCCGATCCAAGGTTTGTCTTTGTTATGTCAAATCTCTTACAACCCAACTTTCTCTTCCATCTTTCTAGGATGCCATCGGCGTTCACCATCAAGGGCCTTGACGACATGGTGGACAAACTTACCGGCGACACTATCTACATGTACCACAAGGTTGAGCCGCCCGATCCAAAGTTTGTCATTAAGATGTCCGTATGTTTACCACCCATGGAAGGTTTTGTTCATAAGTTCCAAGAGTACCAGCACAATCAACCGCCATCAAGCCTATACCGGTACTCATTTCTGTGCCTTGAAGGAATATTCAACAAGCTCGGCGGCATTGTTCTTTTGAATGACTACAAGTCCAAGCATCCTGATTCCTATGACGTGCAACATCTAACCACGGTGAAACGGGGACGTTTCACAGCCAAGAGGAGGAGAATGATACGCCCCTGGATGGAAATGCCATCCGTACCTCCGGCATGATACGCCCTTGGCTAGCGACGGAAGATTTGTCCCGCATATTTATTTCTGTCATATTTTATCTATTTAATATTGAGATATTTAAGTTATTAAAGGGATATTCTTGTGGATATTTCCCTTTTAAGAGGAAGATTTGACTTGGAATCATTCATAGAATATTCCAATCAAACCCCTTAAATTAAGCCTAGAATCTCTCAATTGTGTCTTAAGGATTTCCTTCTTTGGCACCACCCTCCACTATATAAAGATTGGTTGGCTTCATTTGTGATCATGTTCAATATTAATCAAGTACAATTGAGAAGCATTTCCTCATCCTTGGTTATTGGGCATCACATCTTCCTCTCTTTTAAAGTTCTTGCTTTGGATCTTTGATCCAAGTCTCCAACTTGAGGATCCTTCAAGGATCACTAGTTCGCTCCACTTCAAGGATTGTTCAAGCTCTCTAGATCGAATCAATCATACGCTTCTGCAACATCATCTCTCAAGCTTCCGCAAACTCTTTTTCTACATCAAATCCATCCGCACATAAGAAAACGGAGTAGTTGAAGTTCAAGCTCGATCTAGATCCTAAGTTTATCCTTGAACGCATCCAAGGACGCATCAGAAGTTCTCAGGATGTCCATGACTATCAAGGCCCTTGATTCTGATATCAAAAGCTTGTGTTTGAAAAACTTCATTGTTTTTGTGGTTTTGTGGAAATACTCTTTTTCTTTGGGTTGTAATGCTTTAGTACTCCCGTGCTTTAACTAATTTTCTCCCTTGTTGAAAGACAAAGGGGGAGAAATGAATGTGATCCGACATTCAAGATGTTCTGCATTTTGCATTTGAAGTTTGATATTCAAATATGCATCACTAACCTTACAATGCAGGTACGAAAACATTTGTGTTGTCTTCCATCAAAGGGGAGATTGAAAACTCCACCTTGATTATAAAGTTATACAGGTGTTGATGATGGAAGACTTAAACACAAATAAATTAGTTTTATACACTAAGAATTTATTGATTATATATCGAGTTGCTTGGTTTGGTTGTTTGGATTAAATAAAGTGAAGGTCTTGAAAGAGACTTCAAAGGACCTTGGAAGACCTTGAAAGACAAGGAGTTTAGAGTGTTCAAACGACGAAGGCCTTGAAATGAATTCCAAGGGAACAAAGAAGTCAAGGCCGCATGTTAAAAAGATTTCAAATCACTAAGAAGGTCTTCTACGAGAGATTTTCTCAAACAAGAAGATATGATCAAGTGAAGATCTAAACCGACCATTAAAGATCTTACAAAGATCCTCAACCGAAAAGCACGAAGATTCTCTCCTCTGAAATTTAATATTGTTACAACAAATACGAGAAGATCAAGGAGCGAGATATCAACGTGTTCTCAAGAGATGAAGATCCACAACGTCTATCTCATCTAAACCAAGAAGCGATCTTCATGTAGAAGAAGAGTGATCTTCAAACGGTCATCTTTCCAACGGCTAGAAGACCTCTCCATAGAAGGCTGTAAATAAAGATGGCGATTGAAAAACAGTTATAGAAGCTTACACGGAAACATCAATAGTCTTCAAGCGGTGCAAAACATCTTCATTCGATCAAATAGTTTTTCTTTCTCTCTTTATCTAAAAAGCTTTATTTCCTAGAGAAAGATAAAACTCGAAATCTCCATTGGTATATCTAAAGAGTGTTATACTCGAGTGTGTGTTACTCTGCGAAGTAAGTAGGCTATTATAGCAAGGAGAAGAATTGGAGCTAGATCGTAGCATTGGCTACAGTGAGAGAAGAAGGGGATTTCTTCTAGTTTGTATCTAGGATTCTTTGAAGTTGATAATAGATAGTTAGATCCTAAGACTATACCCCGGGACGTAGAGTAGGCTATTTAGAGCCGAACTTCGTAAACATATCCTTGTGTCAATCTTTTACATTCAGCATTATATCTTGTTTTATTGTGACTAACATTGTTTTGCAGGATTACGAAGTCAAGGCCCTTGAAAGTTGTTTCAAAGCCCTTGAAATCAAAGTATCACAAAAAACTCAAATTGACATCAAGGCCCTTGAAATTGGTTTCAAGGCCTTGAGAATGGTTTTGCGAAAAGTTCCCATACTCTATTCAACCGCCACATCTCGAGTATCTTTTATCCTTTTTATTCACCTACCGGTTCTTCAATTGGTATCAAAGCTAGACTCACGTATATTGATTTAACCATCAGTGAGACTAATCATGAATCTTGTAGGTGATGGAGGATTTGCTCAAGGAAGATCGTCATCTCGTTCACCACTCTTCTGTGGCAACAACTTTTCCCATTGGAGAGCACTCATGCGTATGTTCATTATTGATCAGGACATGGAACTATGGAGCATTATTCCAGATGGACCCAAAGTACCAACTACACAGTTGAAGGTGCCCAAGTGCCAAAGAAGGAAGGTGACTTCACACAAGCTGACTTGGACAGTGTGTCAAAGAACTACAAAGCAATGAACCTATTCTATTGCGGATTAGATGCCAACGAGTTTAACCGCATCTCATCATGCAAGAGTGCAAAGGAAATATGGGACAAACTCGTTGTCACTTACGAAGGAACAAGTCAAGTCAAGGAAACAAGGATTAGCATCTTCCTCAGACAATGTGAGCTATTCAAGATGAATCCAAATGAACCAGTCAAGGAAATGTTCACAAGATTCACTGAGATCGGGAACAACTTGGACTCACTAGGAAAGGTCTTCACAAATGAAGAAAAAGTTAGAAAAGTGCTAAGGAGCTTACTTAAAGCCAAGTGGGGACCAAAGATGACTGCCATCGAAGTAGCTCAGAATCTCTCAGCTCTTCCTCTTGATGACGTCCTTGGAAAACTTATCACACGTGAAATGGTTCTTGGTGAAGAAGATGGAGAGCTCCCATCCAACACTAAGAATTTGGCATCAAAATCAAGAAAGGATTAATTACCATCAGACGAGGAAGATAATGATGATGAAGAAGAAGATGCAATTGCCATGATCTCTAAGGGTCTCGCGAGAATTCTCAAGATAAAGAAACCAACTGCAAACAATAGAGAATATCCACGAACATCAAAACCCCGAGGTAAGTTTTCTAACTCTAACAAGAAAACTAGAGTGCTGACTTATTTTGAATGTGGTGAAAGGATTGTCCACAAAAGAAGAGGATCAACTTCAAGAAAAATGATCAGAAGAAGAAAGCTATGGTGGCTTCATGGAGTGATTCAGAATCCTCAAATGAATCAGAAGACGAAAAAGAAAAACCAAACTTATGTCTCATAGCCGATCATGAAGAAGATTCAAATCTATATGTTGACAATGTGGTAAGTACAATTATGTCTCAACCTGAATTTGACCTGATACAATTCCTTAAAGACATTATTATATGTGACAAGGAACATTGAATAAAGATAAATTCTTTAAAAGAAAAGCTTCTTGAACTAGAAAAACAACTAAGTGAGATGTCTCTGGAAACTGAAAATCTTAACACGGAAACGGTGGACCTTGATGACAATATCAAGGCCTTGGAATCGGAAAATGCGATTCTCAAGGACAATCTCTCCTCTCTCAATCAAAACTATATCGATCTAGAGAAAGAGAAAGCTGATCTAACTTTGACGTGTCAAGACCAGAAGGTTGCACTTGTTAAGTTTACTCGTTCAAAAGCCAATCTTGAAAGAATGATGGGTGAACAACAATCCTCTCTTAACAAAAATGATATAGGTTATCATAGGAGCTTTCCTAGAAAACCAACTAACAGTTTTGTCAAAGCCAAAGAAAGTTTTCATATGCCTACTTGCTTTTACTGTTGTAAAAAGGTTCATGTAAAATCTACATGTCCATATAGAAGAAATGATCCTTATATTATTAGAAACACCTATCCTCTATGTTTAAGGAAACAGGTCAAACAAATTTGGATTTCTAAAGGTTCTAGACCACCAAACATGATCAAACCTGAATATGGACCAAAATATGCCATTTGGTCGACCCAGAAAGGTTGATGTTTGCTGGTTTGCAGGATATCACCAAGGTAAAGGAGCATAAATGGATATTAGATAGTGGTTGCTCAAGACACATGAGTGGAAAAAGCTATTTATTCTCAGATTTAAAGAAGCAATCACCTGGAACCATTAAGCTTGGTGATAAAGGAAAGTGTGACATTATTGGCATTGGTAAAATATGTTATAATTCATCTAAATTCATTGATGATGTATATTTGGTTGACGGTTTGAAGTATAATATGCTTAGCGTATCTCAAATATGTGATAAAGGAAACAAAGTATTGTTTGATTAAAAAAATGTGAAGTTCAAGACAAAAAGACGGGTGAAGTTGTGCTTACTGCTTCTAGATGTAGCAAAATATTTATTCTATGAGTACAAACCAAGTTTCAGGAACTAAGCTAAAATGTCTAAAGGCCTTGACTGATGATCCAAGGCTTTGGCATAGAAGACTTGGTCACGTAAGCACGCATACAATGCATAAGCTACTTACAAAAGATTTGGTACGAGGTTTGCGAAACTTAAATTTTAAGGTAGATGAACTATGTAAGGCTTGTACACAAGGTAAACAAACAAGAGGTTCATTCAAGCGTAAGAAAATTGTAAGTTCTTCTCAACCCATTGAACTCTTACATATAGATCTTTGTGGACCTATGCGTGTCAAATCTCCCAGAGGCAAGCAATATATCCTTATTATTGTGGATGATTTCTCTTGTTTCACATGGATTTCTTTCCTACGAGAAAAATCTGAAGCATTATTTGAGTTTTCAAAATTATGTAAGGAGTTACAAATTTTGAAAAACCTACCAATCGTTTCTATAAGAAGTGATCATGGTAGAGAATTTGATCAACTAAAGTTTGATTTGTTTTGTGAAAAATATGGTATTTCACATAATTTTTCAGCTCCTAGAACTCCTCAACAGAATGGAGTTGTGGAACGTAAGAACCGCACTCTTGAGGATATGTCTAGGATGATGCTTTTAGAAAATAGTTTGCCAAAACGTTTTTGGGCTGAAGCAGTAAACACTGCAAATTATATTTTATATAGATGTTTAATTTGCCCTATTTTGAAAAAGACTCCTTATGAACTCTTTAAAAGAAGAAAACCATATATTTCATATTTCAAACCCTTTGGATATACTTGCTTTGTTCATAACAATGGCAAAGATAACCTTGGGAAATTTGATGCACGTAGTGATGAAGCAATATTCATTGGATATGCTTCAAATAGCAAAGTCTATCGTGTCTATAATAAACGTACTAAAATTGTTGATGAAAGTATCCATGTTATTTTTGATGAAAGAAATGATGGTACTTTGAGTGAGAGTTTTGCAGATCTAAATCTGAATCAACGAGAAGATCACAATTCGGATGAAGATGAAGATCCTAAAGATCAAGAAAAGAATATGCAAGAAAAGATTCTAGATACCGAAGAAAACCCTCAAGACTTTGAAACACACCTTCAAGACCTTGAAACAGAAAACTGCGATGTCAGAACTCCGTTTCAAGGACTTGAAACTCAACTTCAAGGCCTTGAGATAGGATCCAAAGGCAATATATCAACGGTACCTGAATCTAGTCAAACATATGAGGCTCAACCTTCAGGATCTGCTCCATCTTACAAACGAAGAAAGTTTCAACACTCTTCATACCATCCACAAGAGAATGTGATCTCAAATCCAAACGCAAGAGTTGAAACTCGATCTAAAGTGAACAATCTATGTGCTTTCTCCGTGTTTGTATCTCTTATCGAGCCAAAGAATTATCTTCAAGCTCTTCAAGAACCCGATTGGATCTTTGCCATGCAAAACGAACTAAATGATTTTGAGAGAAACAAGGTTTGGACTCTTACTTCAAGACCAAAACATCAATCTGTCATCGGCACGAAATGAGTCTTTCGAAATAAGTTAGATGAAACGGGCAAAGTCATACGAAATAAAGCACGACTTGTAGCACAAGGCTATAACCAAAAAGAAGGTATTGATTATGAGGAGACTTTTGCTCCGGTTGCCAGGTTAGAAGCCATACGTATGCTACTTGCATTTGCATCTTTTATGAGCATAAAACTTTTTCAAATGGATGTAAAATGTGCTTTTCTAAACGGCTTTTTAGAAGAAGAAGTCTACGTTGCTCAACATCCTGGTTTTGAAAATGATGAATATCCGGATCACGTTTTTAAATTGGACAAAGCTCTTTATGGTCTTAAGCAAGCTCCTCGAGCTTGGTATGAAAGATTGTCCAAATATCTTCTTGAAAACAAATTCAAAAGAGGTTTGATTGATAAAACTTTATTTATCAAAACAAGAGGCAACGATATATTAGTAGTATAAATCTATGTCGATGATATATTATTCGGTTCTACTAATGATTACCTTTGCAAGGAATTTTCGGATATTATGTGCAGAGAATTTGAAATGAGCTTAATGGGTGAGCTAAATTTCTTTTTTGGACTTCAAGTTACACAAGCAAAGAAATGAATTTTTCTCAATCAAAGCAAGTATACTAAGGACTTGCTTAAGAAGTACAAAATGGATCAGTCTAAGGTCGCAAAGACTCCTATGAGTTCAACACTTTCGCTTGACCATGACAAGGATGGCAAAAGTGTAGTACAAAAGGAGTATCGAGGTATGATCGGTTCATTATTGTATTTAACTGCTAGTCGACCTGATATTATGTTTAGCGTGTGCATGTGTGCAAGATTTCAAGCTGATCCTAAAGAGTCACACTTGATAGTTGTGAAAAGAATTTTTCGGTATCTCAATGGCAGTAAGGATCTAGGGTTATGGTACCCACGTCAAAACTTGTTTCACCTTGTTGGCTATTTAGATGCAGACTTTGTAGGTTATAAGGTCGATAGGAAAAGCAGTTCTGGATGTTCCAATTCTTAGGATCATCCCTAATTAGTTGGCACTCCAAGAAGCAAAATTATGTCGCCTATCCACAGCCGAAGCTGAATATATAGCTGCGGGAGCCTGTTGTGCACAAATTCTATGGATTGCTCAACAACTTCGTGAACTTGACTTTGATTTGAAAGGTATTCCTATAAAATGTGATAATACAAGTGCTATTTCTATAACAAAAAATCCTATGCAGCATTCAAGAACTAAGAATATTGATGTAAGGCATCACTTCATACGTGATCATGTTGAGAAAGGTGATGTTTCGATCTCTTTTATATCTACTAACTTGCAGCTTGCAGATATCTTTACCAAGCCATTTCCTAAGGAACAATTTAATTTTATTAAATTGGAGCTTGGTATGTTGAACAAGGAAGCATTAACGTAGGGGGAGTAAATCATTTTATTTGTTCCTACGTATGCAACCCAATTATTGTTTTCAAGGGCCTTGAAAGAAAATTCAAGGGCCTTGAAACACGTTTCAAAGGGTAAATTAAAATACGGATCAATTAAGAATTCATATCTTTTAGATATGCAAATTCCTAAAATTTTTAAGAGTTTTCTTTAAAAGGGATTTCAAAAGGCTTTATTTTCAGATTCAAAGAATTTTGAAAAATGGTTACCAAAATTTATGGAAAGAATTTTAATCAACAACGATTCTCCCAAGATTTAGAGTTTCTCAATATCTTAGTGATCTTATGTTGATGTGACTTCTTCCCTTAAATACCACTTCTTTTCTTTCTTTATCTCTTCCGCTTCATATTCTCTTTGCAAACTCTATGCTTTATTCTTTCATTTTTCACAAACCCGCTTCCTCTTTCTCTCAAAAGTTTTCATGGCATCCAAGAGATCTTCAGTTGATGAGGCCACATCATCGGCCCCCAAGCGACAAAGAGTGGTTCAGATCTCCTCCGACTCAGACTCTCACTCAAGCTCAAGGTCAGATTCAAGCTCCAATGCTCCAGTTCATATGAACGATGCTGAAATTTTTGCCAAGACGGGCCTTCCCTCACACTGGTTCGGAAGTCAAACAACCGTCAAGAAATGGCTGACTGAGTTCGACGAACGACATGAATGTATGTGTGAACTTGTTGATAGAGAACTATTCACATGCTTTTCGTTACCAGGGCTTGAAGTGCTTCAAGCAAGCTCTATCTGGATACTGCTCAACCCAGGACAAGTCTCCTTCCCCAGATTAACCAAGTTGTTCCACATCAACTTAACCGCCCGAAGAGGAAGGGGAGAATGGATTTTGGACTCGGTTGTCAAAGGTAAGAAAATCACCATTACTACTGAGATTATTGCTGATATCTTTGGTCTTCCTTTTATGATGTCTTTGATCACCCTACCCCTGCTAGAACCATTCAATTGGCCAAAGAATAGTTTCTTTTTACCCAATGCCTTACCACAACCCACTACTACTTGTCTAACCCTTGAAGCCAGAATTGTTTGTGATATTTTGGTTAGATGTGTGGTACCAAAGATTAACAACAGAGATGTGGTGACAAATACATTACTTGAGTTGGTGTATCATGTGCTGAATGGACTAAAAGTTAATCTTCCAGAAATCATTCTGTCTCCTATGGTCAATGTTATAAATTCTCCCAGTGATTGTCACTTGCCATATGGAAATTTGCTCCAAAAAATCTTTCAACATTTTTCGATTGATTATTCCGATGAGGTGGAACATATTATGTGTGGAGAATTGGATGAGAAATTCTTTGACAATATAGGGATTAAGAGAACAGAGGTTGACTATAGAACAATATGGGTTCTAAAAGAGCAACCAACATTGAATTATACCACGGTACAACGTCTGGAAGTTGTAGAAAGAGCAATGGACTCTTTGAGAACCGATCTTGTTTTCTTCCGATCAACAGTGACTGACCGGCTGGACGAAAACAAGTTCTACTGGGTATTCTAAATTTGAAAATTAATCAAATGTTTCATGTCAATGATTTTTCTATTGCAGCTGCCAATAGCATCAAGCTCTTAACAGAAGAAGATGGGAAATCTACAACAAAGGATGTTGAACAGGTCATGACACAATGTCATAAGATTGTCAAAGACCGTCCTATTCGCCAACCATCGTCTGAGGATCCAGACATTCTGAATATTGAAGAATTTGGAGTAGTCAAGAAATATGACAAGAATTCTGATCAGAGGCGAACATACCTTTCCCGCAAAGAACTTGACCTCATACATGCTCAAAATCATTGGAGGACCATGTGTTTGAAGGAGCATTTCGGGAAAGGGAGCTCATCGAGGCGGTATAAAGAATGAAGTTGTCAAGATGTCCATGACTGTCAAGGCCCTTGATTTTGATATCAAAGGCTTGTGTTTGAAAAACTTCATTGTTTTTGTGGGTTTTGTGGAAATAATCTTTTTCTTTGGGTTGTAATGCTTTAAAATTGCCGTGCTTTAACTATTTTCTCCCTTGTTGAAAGACAAAGGGGGAGAAATGAATGTGATCCGACATTCGAGATATTCTGCATTCTGCATTTTAAGTTTGATATTCATATATGCATCGCTAATCTTAGAATGAAGGTATGAAAAAATTTGTGTTGTCTTCCATCAAGGGGGAGATTGAAAACTCCACCTTGATTATAAAGTTATACAGGTGTTGATGATGGAAGACTTAAACACAAATGAAGTAGTTTTATACACTAACAATTTATTGATTATATATCGAGTTGTTTGGTTTGGTGGTTTGGATTAAATAACGTGCAGGTTTTGCAAGAAACTTCAAAGGACCTTGGAAGACCTTGAAAGACAAGGAGTTTAGAGTGTTCAAACAACGAAGGCCTTGAAATGAATTCCAAGGGAACAAAGAAGTCAAGGCCGCACGTTAAAAAGATTTCAAATCACTAAGAAGATCTTCTACGAGAGATTTGCTCAAACAAGAAGATATGATCAAATAAAGATCTCAACCGGCCATTAAAGATCTTACAAAGATACTCAACCGAAAAGCACGAAGATTCTCTCCTCTGGAAATTAATATTGTTACAACAAATACGAGAAGATCAAGGAGCGAGAGATTAACGTGTTCTCACGAGATGAAGATCAACAACGTCTATCTCATCTAAACCAAGAAGCGATCTTCATGGAGAAGAAGAGTGATCTTCAAACGGTCAACTTTCCAACGACTAGAAGACCTCTCCATAGAAGGCTATAAATGAAGATGGCGATTGAAAAACAATTATAGAAGCTTACACGGAAACATTAATAGTCTTCAAGCGATCCAAAACATCTTCATTCTATCAAATAGTTTTTCTTTCTCTCTTTATCTAAAAAGCTTTATTTCCTAGAAAGAGTCCAAACCTTGTTTCTTTCAAACTCATTTAGTTCATTTTGCATGGCAATGATCTAGTTGGGTTCTTGAAGAGCTTGAACTTAATTCTTTGGCTCAATAAGAGACACGAAAGTAGAGAACGCACATAGGTTGTTTACGTTGGATCGAGTTTGAACTCCAGCGTTTGTATCTGAGATCACATTCTCTTATGGATGGTATGAAGAGTGTTGAAACTTCCTTCGTTTGTAAGATGGAACGGATCCTGACAATTGAGGCTCATATGCTTGACTAGATTCAGGTACCGTTGGAGTGTTGCCCTTGGATCCTATCTCAAGGCCTTGAATTTGGGTTTCAAGGCCTTGAAACGGAGTTATGACATCACAGTTTTCTATTTCAAGGTCTTGAAGATGTGTTTCAAGGTCTTGAGAATTTTCTCCGGTATCTTGAATCTTCTCTTGTATATTCTTTTCTTGATCCTTAGGATCTTCTTCTTCATCAGAAAAATTGTGATCTTCTCGTTGATTCAGGTTTAGATCTGCAAAACTTTCACTCAAAGTACCATCATTGCTTTCATCAAATATGACATGAATACTTTCCTCAATAATTTTGGTACGCTTATTATAAACCTGATAAGCTTTGCTATTTGAAGCATATCCAATGAATATTGCTTCGTCACTACGTGCATCGAATTTACCAAGGTTATCTTTTCCATTGTTATGAACAAAACATGTACATCCAAAGGGTTTAAAATAAGAAATATTAGGTTTTCTACCCTTGAAGAGTTCATAAGGAGTCTTTTTCAAAATAGGGCGATTAAACATATATTCAAGATGTAATTTGCACTGTTTACTGCCTCAGCCCAAAAACTTTTTGGCAAACTATTTTCTAAAAGCATAGTCCTAGACATATCCTCTAGGGTGTGGTTCTTACGTTCAACAATCCCGTTCTGTTGAGGAGTTTTAGGAGCTGAAAAGTTGTCTAAAATACCATATTTTGCACAAAACAAATCAAACTTTAGTTGATCAAATTTTATACCATGATCACTTCTTATAGAAACGATTGGTAGGTTTTTCAAAGTTTGCAACTCCTTACAAAGTTTTGAAAACTCAAACGATGCTTCAGATTTTTTCTGTAAAAATGATATCCATGTAAAACGAGAAACAACATCCACAATGACAAGGATGTATTGTTTACCTTTGGGAGATTTGACACATATAGGACCACAAAGATCCATAAGTAAAAGTTCAATGGGTCGAGAAGAACTTACAACCTTTTTTGGTTTGAATGAACCTCTTGTTTGTTTACCTTGTGTACAAGCTTTACATAGCTCATCTATCTTGAAGTTTAGGTTTGGCAATCCACGTACCAAATCCTTTGAAAGTAACTTCTACATTGTATGCATGCTTACGTGACCAAGTCTTCTATGCCAAAGCCTTGGATCATCAGTCAAGTCCTTGAGAGACTTTAGCTTAGTTCGTGACACTTGGTTAGTACTCATAGAATAAACATTGTTACGTCTAGGAGCAGTAAGAACAATGTCACCCGTAGTCTTGTCTTGAACTTCACATTTTTCTTAATCAAACATTACCTTGTTGCCTTTATCACATATTTGAGAGATGCTAAGCAAGTTATACTTTAAACCGTCAACAAGATATACATCATCAATAAAGTTAGATGAATTATAAGATATTTTACCAATGCCAATAATGTCACACTTTCCTTTATCACCAAGCGTAATGGTTCCAGATGATTGCTTCTTTAAATCTGAGAATAGTGAACTTTTTCCACTCATGTGTCTTGAGCAACCACTATCTAATATCCATTTATCCTCCTTTACCTTGGTGATATCCTGCAAAACAACAAACATCAACCTTTTCGGGTCGACCAAATGACATATTTTGGTCCATTTCAGGCTCAATCATGTTTGGTGGTCTAGTACCTTTAGTAGCCCATATTTGTTTAACCTACTTCCTTAAACATAGAGGATAAGTGTTTCTAATGATGTAAGAATCATCTCTTCTATATGGACAAGTAGATTTTACATGACCCTTTTTACAACAGTAGAAACATGTGGGCATATGAATACTTCCTTTAGCCTTAACAAAGGTGGTAGTTGGTTTTCTAGGAAAACTCCTATGATAACCTATAGCATTTTTGTTAAGTGAGGATTGTTGTTCACCCATTATTCTTTCAAGATTGGCTTTTGAACGAGTGAATTTGACAAGTGCAGTCTTCTAGTCTTGACACATCAAAGTTAGATCAACTTTCTCTTTCTCTAGATTGATATAGTTTCGATGAAGAGAGGAGAGGTTGTCCTTAAGAATCACAATTTCTGATTCCAAGGCCTTGATACTGTCATCAAGGTCTACCTTTTCCGTGTTAAGATTTTCAATCTCCCAAAACATCTCACTTAGTCGTTTCTCTTGTTCAAGAAGCTTTTCTTTTAAGGAATTTATCCTTACTCTGTGTTCTTTATCACATATGATAATATCTTTAAGGAATTGTGTTAGATCAAATTAAGGTTTGGACATGATAGTACTTACCATATTATCAACATAGAGATTTGAATCTTCTTCATGATCGGCCATAAGACAAAGGTTTGCTTGCTTTTTTTCGTCTTCTGATTCATTTGAGGAATCTAAATCACTCCATGAAGCTACCATAGCTTTCTTCTTTCGATCATTCTCCTTAAAGTTGGTGCTCTTCTTTTGTGGACATTCCTTGACGAGATGATTTGTTTCACCACATTTAAAACAAGTCAGAACTTTAATTTTCTTGCTAGAGTTAGAAAACTTACCTCGGGGTCTTGATGTTCGCGGATATTCTCTATTGCTTGCAGACTGTTTCTTTATTTTGAGAATTATCGCAACCCTTAGAGATCATGGCAATTGCATCTTCTTCATCGTCATCATCACTATCTTCCTCTTCAGATTGTAACTCATCCTATTTCGATCTCAATGCTAGATACTTTGTGTTGGATGGGAGTTATCCATCTTCTTCACCAAGAACCATTTCGTGTGTGATGAGTTTTTCAAGGTGGTCGTCAAGAGGAAGAGTTGAGAGATCTGAGCTTCTTCGATGACAGTCATTTTTGGTCCCCACTTAGGTTTAGGTAAGCTCCTTAGAACCTTCCTAACTTTTTATTCGTTTGTGAAGACCTTTCCAAGTGCGTCCAGGTTATTCACAATCTCAGTAAATCTTGTGAACATTTCTGTGACTAGTTCGTTTGGGTTCATCTTGAATAACTCATACTGTCTGAGGAAGATGCTAATCTTTGTTTCCTTGACTTGTTCCTTCGTATGTGACAACGAGTTTGTCCCATATTTCCTTTGCACTCTTGCATGATGAGATGTGGTTGAATTCATTTGCATATAATCCACAGTAGAGCAGGTTCATAACTTTGTAGTTCTTTGACACACTGTCCAAGTCAGCTTGTGTGAAATCAGCTTCCTTCTTTGAGACTTGGACACCTTCAACTATGGTAGTTGAGACTTTGGGGCCATTATGAATGATGCTCCATAGTTCCATGTCCTGATCAATAATTAACATGCGCATGAGTGCTTTCCAATGGGTAAAGTTGTTGCCACATAAAAGTGGTGGTCAAGATGAGAATCTTCCTTGAGCAAATCCTACATCACCTAAAAGATTCATGATTAGTCTCACTAATGGTTAAATCAATATACGTGAGTCTAGCTCTGATACCAACTGAAGAACCGTTAGGTGAATATAAAGGATAAAAGATACTCTAGAAGGAGGGTTGAATAGAGTATGAGAACTTTTCGCAAAAACCTATCTCAAGGCTTTGAAACTGATTTCAAAGGCCTTGATGTCGATATGAGCTCTTTGTGACACATTTTGATTTCAAGGGCTTTGAAACTAATTTCAAGGGCCTTGACATTGTTCACCTGCAAGACAAAGTTAGTCATAATAAAGCAAATAAAGTGCGGAATGTAAAAGATCGACACGAGGATATGTTTACGAAATCCGGCTCTAAATAGCCTACTCTCCGTCCCAAGGTATAACCTTTGGATCTAACTATCTATTATCAGCTTCAAAGAGTCCTACATACAAACTAGAAGAAATCCCCTTCTTCTCTCACTGTAACCAACGCTACAATCTAGCTCCAACTCTTCACCTTGCTATAATAGCCTCATTACTTCGCAGAGTAACACACACTCTAGTATAATACTCTTTAGATATTCCAATGGAGCTCTCGATTTTTATCTCTCTCTAGGGGATAAAGCTTTTTGTAAAAGAGAGAAAGAAAAACTTGTGTACTTTCTTCTTCAATCGACATCTTCATTTGTAGTCTTTGATGGAGAGGTCTTCTAGCCGTTGGGTAGATGACCGTTGAAGATGATTCTTCTTCTCCATGAAAGCCGCTCCTTGTTTGAGATGAGGTAGACGTTGTAGATCTTCTATCGTCTTCATCTACTTAAAGCACATTGATCTCCCTTGCCCGTAATCTTCTCAAACTTGTTTGTAAAGATATCCCAAATCCGTTTAGAGAGGATCTTTGCGCTTTTGGTTGAGGATCTTTGTAAGATCCTGTTTTTTATCCATTCGACTTGGTCGGTTGAGATCTTCTTTGAGCGTGGTCGCTTAAGATCCTCTTTTGAGCGTGTCTTCTGGTTGGGCATATGTTCTTAGAAGATCTTCTTTGATTCTTGGTAGATTTGGTTGTTGGAGTTTTTAAATCCTTCCAGCCGCTTTGTTTCTACTTCAAGGCTTTGGCTTTTGATCCCTTGAGATGGATTTCAAGGCCTCCGTATTGAATCTGTCTAAACTCTTCGTCTGTCCCTTGTATCAAATTTCAAGGCCTCCGTCGGTCCTTTGAAATGCATTTCAAGGCCTGCATACATTCTAGACAAAATAACAAAATAAACCAAACAACTAGACATACAATCGATAATTTGTTAGTATTAAAAACACTTCATTTGTGTTTAAGTCTTCCATCATCACCTATACAAATATATAATCAAGGTGGAGTTTTCATTAGAGAAGGATGAATTCGACGGTGATGACTTTGTCGCTCCTGCTCGACCATGTTGGCTTGTTTTGAAGTTGTCAAATCCAAGTTTATTAAAGAAAGATGATGTCAAGCAGATGAAACTTGAAGATAGTAAAGATGTTAGAAGAAAACGGTGAATATATTCCATACTCAATCTTTTTATCTCTGGTATGAGTTTTTGGTATGTTTGTCTAGTATGGTTTCTGGTATGATTTGTTGATTTATTTCCTGTCTATATTGATATGATTTGTCCTGTATGAGTTTCTGGTATGGTTTTTGATATGAGTCTGATATGATATTCTGGTATGGTTTCTGGTATGATTTGTTGATGTGTTTGATTTTCTTGGTATGAGTGTCTGATATGTTTTTCATTTAGTTAATAATTGTTTTTTTTATGTAGTGATGCATGCAAGAAGGTGAAGCAAAGAGAGAGTTGTAAGGAGGAAGGGTAAATAGTTACATACCCAATTATATTTGAAACAATTTGGTTTACTAGGCTTTTTCTAGTTTTGTGTTTAGTAAATGTACCCTTTGAGAGAAGAGTGTGTAGAGTTTGAAAATAAATACAAAAGGTTGGGGTATATTTACTTAATTGAAATATTAAAAAGCATAGTTACTACTCTATTTTTTCAAAAAGGCCTAGTTACCCAAATTGCCAATTATATTTTCATACCAGAATTTTGATTTTTTTATTATAATATATTGTAAATATTTACTATTTAACTATATGTACCCTTGTTTTAGCCAAGAGAAAATGGATGCATTGGCTAGTACAAAGGATGTGGTTGCACTGGTACCCCTGTTGAGAAGGTTGCACCTCAGGACATGGAAACCAGTGCTCCTACAAGTTTATATGTAGATAATCCTTCGGCTGATCCCACATCCAATGATCCTACCATCAAGAGGTAAATGATAGTTTGGATTATGGTTATTTGTTAACTACACAAGCTTATTTGATCTCACATATGTAATCTTGTACTGTGTATAAGGAGCCTGAATGGGTGTAGAGTTTGATGAAACAACTTGAAACCCTTCAACAAGTGACTACTGAGTTGGTAAATAACGTTGATGAGCAAGATAAAATGATAAACAAAGTAGTTTCAATTTTGAAGAAACATACTGACATCCAAGATCGAATAGATGGGCAATGCTTTAAAATCCTCTCTAAGCTTGGAAAGATGACACCTTCTTCTAAACCCCACAAAACTGTCCAACACACAAAGTCCCCAGTTGTTGTAACATCCGGAAATTTTATTTCCAGAAGTCGAGGTGTTTCCGACCTTTTCCGCGTCGGCGGCTTATTTCCCGTAGGCACGTTTGCTGAGTACGAGTTTTAACGCGGGATGGGGATTCCTTTTACGTTCCGACCTTGGAAAGAGGAGTGAGGGGACAAAGGGGGCTGCTGACCCTTGGGTATTCCCACCACTTTATCAGCCTCATTATTCCCTCTCTCCATTTCCCCATTTCTCTTTCACATTCTTTTCCCTCTTCAACTTCTCTTCTTCCTTGTTGCTCTCTTCTTCTTTCTCCTTGGAAGAGTGGTGTGTGGAAGTTGCAACCTTGGAGATCAGGATCCGTTGTCGTAAGTTGTCTCTTCCCCTCTTCATCTTGCTGCTAATTCTTCTCTTCTCTTCACCTCCATGGCTATGGAGGAAGCTTTTGAAGGGAGATCTAGTAAACCCTTGCATGTCCCTTTCTTTAGCTCGTTTAGGTCACGGGGAGAAAGCTAAGACATGTGGTGAAGGTTTGGAGAAGGCCCAGCAAGAGAAGGAGGCACTAGGAGCAAAGAAACAGTCGAAGAAACGAACAAGACGAAGTTTCTGCTGCTCGACCGCGGGGGAGGATCTACAGAGGCACGGGGGCGGATCAAGGCAACCGCAGGGGCGTCGACATGGTTCACTGGGAGCGTCATCTTGCTTCCGCGGCTGCGTTTTCTTCACCAGTAGGCTCCTCCCTTCCCTTCTCTTCGTTCCTTCCTTAGATCTTGATGATACCTAGTTAGAAGCATGCTTAGGATGGACCTAGGACTTGTGAGAATGTCATATAGTGGTTGCTATCCTTGGAGCCCTTATGGCTTGGTGTGAATGGTGATCTTGAGTGTTGAGCATGTTGACCTTCCTAAGCTAGTTGGTTCTCCTTGGCCGATGTTGTTGATCTTGTCCTTAGGTTGTATAGGCTGTTGTGAGTTCCCCTTGCTTGTTGAGAGTTTCATGAGTACCTTGGACCCTAGGATGCTTTCCTAGTTTGAGAGTGGAGTGATCTTGCTTAGATAACTAGAATGAAGTCTACGACTTCATGAATGTGAACTTGTGTTGATGAGTGTATTCATGTATGAGCAGGTTGTGTACTTCCTCTCTAAGGAAGCTAGAGTGTTGTGAGTTGAGAGACGAGGTAAGTCTCCGGAGTTACTTAGCCATATTTGCTGTATTAAATTCATTGTGTGTTTGGCGGTGTGTGTTTTATCGCTTTCGCTATATCAACTAAACCGGTAATAGAACCACCGATATTTATATATATTTTTGGCCCAAGTGTATGATAACGGGCGGTGACATCATCTGCCTAGCTCTTGCGACGGTCTAGGAAGTTCTCGGCGACTAGCCCGTGCTGGTTAGACGGCGGAGGCATCCGTACCGTTCCATGCCGGTAATTAGGGACCGAGGCGGGACCACGGTGGTCTCGTGTCATAAAACTAAGTTGAACTAGAACGGGATACGACCTAATAAGTAAAGATAATAACCAGACTTGTTTTGGAGCATGATTGTGTGATGTATGATGTATGATTGTGTATGTGCCTTCACCATGTCTTTAATGCTTCGAATATAGCTAACGGTTTTAAACCGCTTGTGTAGATGCCCCGCAGGTTAGGGACGCCGCTGAGTGAGGTGGAGGAGTGAATAACTGAGGGTCGCCGTACACTATAGGACCGGGGCGTTTTTGGGATTATTATCGTTATTACTCTTATGTTGGATTATGTTTTGATGTACACTTTCGGATTTATGTATTGTGGAGTTTTTGTGTCGTTTTGAGGACTCGGCTGAGTTTTCACATTGTATTCTTTACCTTTCCGTCTTGCATACATTATAAACATTTTTGAGTTTTTAAGCCTTTATTTTTGCCATGTTGGAAAGGTCCGGTGAGATTGTTGTCAGGCAAAGGGTCGGGACCCATTGTGTGGTCTCGCCCGTAGCATTCCGATATCCCGCGGATTCGGGGTGTTACAGTTATTGAGGAAATTTGTGGGATTTGTTGTTCAAAATACACGGAAAACAATGGAGATGTTCAAGGAGTGGAAGTTGATAAAGCACACGAAGAGGAAGAGGTAAAATACACTGCTATTCTTGATGTGTTTTGCATGCATGCACATTCGCTAAGATTTGTGTTATGTTTTGAATCTGTTATAGACATCAAATCCGGAAGAAGTGGGCAAAGCAAAAGCAATTGTACCAAGGGGAATAGGTTTACTATAAAATAAACCCAGCGACCTTGTCGTATCTCTATATGTTGTACAAATAAAGATCCCTAAGGCACCAAATCATAGTTTTGTGGACAAGAAGGAAAGAGAGACATTATATGCTTGGTACCTTGACTAAAAAAAAGGATTATATAATTGGATATCATCATGAAGCAAATAGGAATCACTTCCAGACTTGACTGAATAAAACTGGATGGTTGTGAGATTATGTAAGTCATTACTAGTCCTACTTTTATCCAAGGATATAATTTGTGGATGTTTTTATGGTATGAGCTATGGATATGTTTCTGGTATGAGTTTGTCTCCACAATTTATTTTATGAGTTTATGGTATGATCTGTTGATGTTTTCTGGTATAAGTTTTTGGTAAGAGCTTGTTGTATGAGAATCTGGTATGAGTTTGATATGTATGTTTTAATATTATTTTCTTGTATGAGATCTTGTTTTGTTTGTGGTATGAGTTTCTAGTATGAGTTTATTGTATGAGATTCTGTTATGATTTTTTGGTGTTAGTAGTTCTCGTATGAGATTGGTGTATGAGTTTGTTGATATGATTTTTGGTATGAGTTTCTTGTATGAGTCTTATATGAGTTTCTGATATGAGTTTACCGTATGAGTTTCTGGTATTAAATTATTATTTTTGTTCATAATTTAAAACAACTTGAAGAATTAATCACGTACTTGAGAAAAGTTGTGATTGAATTCCCCGATATTTATAAAGGCGTTGCCATTCTTCCCAAAAATTTCCAACGTTATCTCAACCTGGAGCACTATCGTGATTACTTAGAGATATTAGAGAAAGGGGAAGGCGAGTATGTTTTTGAGGAGGAAATTCATGACTATATATTTGGATTTGAGCCACCAACCTTCACCAAGGCCTTATATGACATCGATTTCATATACACTACCATGAACCTTGGGGATAAACATTGTATAGCCTTATATGTTGATCTAACAAAATGGTGTGTTATTGTTTATGAATCGATCGTCAGTTGTATGTGTGACGAGGACTTGATGAATTTCCTTAAACCATTCCTCATCATGTTTCCCCACCTTCTAAAATCTCACGGATTATTTGAGAAGTTTGGTGATAACCTCGACAAGCCACTGAGATTTGTTTGCAAGAAAGATGAAGAGGTTCCTCAAAACAACCAAGGTAAATTATACAATACTACTCATATGTTCCATGCATTGTACATTAATATGTTGGTTTGCAAAATAACTTATATAATGTGGTGTTGCATGGTAGTGGGAGTTGTGGAGTCTTCACCATCAATAACATTTAGTACTTGTCATCTAGACGAACTAATTTTTCAATGATATGCCAAGACTTTGTGCAATCTTTTAGAGAACAATTGTCATTAGTTATATACAATAGGGAGTGTCTCAAACCCTTTGAGTTGCTATGAAACGGGTTATGTTTTGTATATTGAAACATTAACTGTCATTTAGGTTGTTGTTGTATTGACTCTATTGTACTTGTGTGTTTGTGTAGCTTGAATATGTACATGATAAACAATTTTAACTTGTTGATAACTCAAAAACAAATATTTTGGTATGATGGTTTTCTTACTAGAAATGTTCTTGTTGTGGTTTTCTCATATGATTTATCGTATAAGCTTTGTGATATGAGTTTCTAGTATGGGATTTTGGTTTGATGGGTTTCATGCATAAGATTATGGTACGATGGTTTCTTTACCAAAAATGTTCCTATTATGATTTTCTGGTATGATTTATTGCATGAGCTTTTTTGGTATGAGTTTTTGATATGAAGGGTCTGGTATGATGGGTTTCATGCATGAGATTATGGTATGCGTTTCTTCTTCATGAACATACACATGGTATCTCCTCAATATCGAACTCCTTGCAAGTGCAACTTCTATTCACTAAACAAATAACTTCCTTTTCGTGGTTCCATTGTACCTCAAACAATAACCTTTTTACATCAAGAATGTAACAACCACACTTCGACGCCTCCACATATTTAGCTTGTATTAGAGCTTCGACGTTTGGTGTTGCCAAATATGTACTTGACGCAAAATTTTCCCTTCACGTGGCAAACCATCTACTCATCATCTGTCTAATAACATCAATTAGGGCAAGCACTGTATAATCCCCTCCATAACGCAATACATTATTAATACATTATGCATTGTTGCTTGTCATTTATAATGTTGCAACGTTTGGTGGGACAAAAAGCTCGGGACCATGCAACAAATCCAATATCGTTCAACAACTCCACAACTACTTCCTTATCCTACACATCATTTTCGGGTAAACATGAAGTTATATTCTAGAAAAATTCATGCCAAAAACATAACAGGTATGCATACCTGAAAAAAAAATACTAGAAATAGAGCACGTATGAAACCATGAATGAGCAGAAAATTTATACCAGAAATATAACATGTATGCATACGAGAAAAAATCATACCAGAACCATCATTAATGAAAGATAAGGCACAATACCAGAAACAAAGCACGATTTATACTAGAAACTCACCATATACGCTATACCAAATAGGTAACATGAATGCATACTAAAAAACATATATAACAGAATAATGGTTAGTATAAACATACCAACCTTATATATTCGAAAAATTCTACACTTATCCTTTCTGTAGCACTTAGAAGCATGCCAGAACATTTGTTGAACTATACTCTTGATGAAAATTTTCTTGATGTTACCTCTTAAGTGGTACATGCAAAATCGTGGCGATGCTTTCGTATAGTGCTTAACAATCCCGTTCTTTATTGACATATGTATATCAAATACAAACAGTTGTTCCTCGGTGTTAGGAAAAACTTGTGCATGTTAATGAAGAAGAAATCCCACGAGTTGTCACATTCACGGTCAACAATAGCAAATGCAAGTGGGTATATTTATTGGTATGCATCTTGAGCTGTTGCAAACAATAACACCCCACCATATCGTCCTTTCAAAAAGGTTTCGTCCACTGAAATAACCTTAAACAACAACAATCACACATTCAATTAGTTTCGGATATACCAAAAATACATAATGAAACTACACAATACCAAAATACTAGAATATTTATACAAACTGCACAATGCCAGAAACTCACCACATATGCATACCTCAAATACTTATTATTGCTCAATACTTGAATCTCAGCAACATATTACTTGAAATAAAAAATGAATAACTTATACCACAATTAGAATTTAGACAATAATTTTCTCATTACCGCATACCCTCTGATTGATTGCCGAAAAGCAAAGAACACAGATTTGAATTTTTTTTCCTCATCCACAAGCGATAAAATAGTGTCCGTATTAACCTCTTCCGATCAATGTAAGTACACTGACACACCCTTGTAGTTCTCCTCATTTGTTCCTCTTATATTGTCATTCACGGTCTCTTGTGCCTTCCAACATTTTCAATAACTAGCTTCTATACGATGCTCATTTCTCAAGACACCAATAATGGTCTTAGGATCGAGAAATTTGTGTGTATTAGCATACCTGAAAATTGAATATGTAATATGTAATGTCCGGAATATTTTATTTCGGATTTCCGAACCAAATTTCAGTTATCGGACTTACTCGAACAATTTCGGACCTCAACCCGTCTCTCTTTTCATCCTTGCCCGGCCTGATGAGCCCAATATTGTTTTCCCAAACCGGCCGGACAAGCCCATCTTCATCCTCCCTTAGTTGGTAGGCGTGTCCAATCTTCTTCTCCTTCAGCAAATGAATCACGATCAATTTGTTACAAATGTAACAAGAAGAACGTGCGAGATCTCCGTTGTTCTCCCCCAACCTTCCCTTGCGCTCTTCTACGGATCTCAACGAGAAACCACGCCCAATCAACCAATCTTGATCTCTCTCCTAAATCGTTGCTCAACGTCTCCTCTTCTCACCACTTAGGCACAACAAAGGAACGTACATAGACCCGTACACATAACTGGCGAGCCCAGAACACAGATTCGGCAAACCTTACTGCTTTCCATGCGGCACATCAACGAACTTAGCTTCTCCTCTCATCAACTGGAGTATCGCTGCTGCCTGCCGTCATCAATTGTCATCGCCAAAAGTAAGCGTAAGTTCCTTGTTCCTCTTTTTCAAACTCATTGTACGTTGCGTTTATGATCGGAGTAAGTTTATCGATTTTCCACTTGACTGGTACTCCACAGGCTCAACCGGGCTCCTCGCGTAGGATGTTCCGACATCGAGCCAAGACGCCTTGTCCTCTTTAGGGTTGGGTTGCATGTCATCGGTCTACAACTAGGATGTATCAGTGCAGTGAGTCGTCTTGGCTTTGCAAGCTTGTGTACATGTGTAGCTTTAGTAGTTCAATGGGTAGAAGGTTAGTAGCTCGATGGATGGGTAGGAGGAGTGTCAGCATAGATGTGATGCATGGGTAGGTGCTGGAAGGCCTAATGAGTTATATTAAATCAATTTACGACTCTAAGTATAGAGGCTATAACTATATGTCTTATAATGGTCAAGTAATGTTAGTTATATATGGATGGATTAGATTAAGCGAGGACTAGTATAGTAGACTCGATTTATGATGGTGAGTGGTTGAGGTTAATCCTAGTTAGTATCTTAACTTCTTGTTTTATGTAACCTATATATATGTATGACTTTGAGGAAGATTAAGTTGTTGGATTTACTAGAAGCAAGTGGTTTAGACTGGATACGTCTTGACGTAGATTGGTAGGAAGTTTGAAAGTGGGAGAAAACCGTTCTAAACTCTATAGTACTTCCACATTGGCTTGGGACGTCGTGTCTTAATCCCTGTAAGGAATTTTTTTGAGGCTTCCTAGGAATCATGAAGCTTCCGGACCTAGGGGTAATATCGCCTTTTTACACCAATAGGACTAGTTGGTCTTCTTTCCTTATATGATCTTGTCAACTTAGAAGTTAAAGAACTTCTAAGTGTGTGGATATGATATTGATCTAAGTTTGTCTTGTCATAACCAAGTGTTTGAGATCTTATTCTTGCAGAATCGAGTAGTAGCATTTTTGCGGGACTTTGACTTGATTCAGGTAAGTCCCTTGGACTTACTTAGATGGCTTCTACGTGTTAGTATGAATGGTGATAGTGGTGTGATCTTTGATTGTTAAACGATTATGGCAAGATAGTATGACCTTATTTATTTTGCGGCCCAAGTGTTTGATTAACGGGCGGTGACATCAGTGCCCAGTTTTGACATGAGACTAGAAGGTTCTCTCTGACTAGGCCAGACAGGTACACGGTGAGGAGCTGATAACATGTATTATAGTCTATATTTTGGGATTGGTTTAAACGTTTTATCTTCATAAATCTGCATGTATGAATGTATATTCTTTGATTATATTGTTGTTTTGTCTACCTTTACTGGAATCGAGGTCTACACCTATTTTCGTTATAATTGTAGGGAAAATGACACATTTTGGACCGAAATGGAGCTAAGGAAGCTAAGGAGTCATTGGAGCTACATTGAAGAGTTATAAGAAGATCTCATGAAGCATGGAAAAATGATTTAGAAGATTGATTTTGGACCAGATTAGAGAGTTACACATTCAGTTGAGATTCACCTCGATCAGCTACAGTATCACCTCGACAGAGGTGATCTTGAGGAGCGTCCGGACCGAGGCGAACTGATGATGGGACAACGAGATCTTTATTTTTGGTTGAGATCTTCTATTTTTGGAAAGTGAATATCACATATTTTTTGCTGGATTTCTGGAAGGAAGATAATATTATTGGCTGATATATTTTGGAAGATATGGATATATTTTATAGGAAATTATCTTTTTAAGATATCTTATCTTTGGAAGATTATTCTCCTATATAAAGGGTTGAATTTTCTACAATTCAACCATCTACGGATCACCATCTTCGGATCAAGGATTTTTTGGAGGATTTTTAGAAGAGTCTAAAGGAAGCTGAAGGAAGTTTTGAAGGTTGAAGTTCAGGGAAGGAAGGAATCATAATTGAAGTTGGCTTTGAAGGAGTTTGTAAGATCTTCTTAGTTTGGCTTTTGGTTTTGTTGTCTTTTCTGATTTGTGATTGAGGAACGCTGATTGTTTGTTTGATTCATTCAGTTATTGAGACCTTTGTGTTAAGGTTTTCTTGTTTGAATATTTATTCCTTTCATATATATTTGATTATTGTTATCATGATGATTGTTGGCTAAGTTGTTTATGCGATTCTAGGGTGATCGGCTGAAAGTTGTGTGAAAGACGATGATAGAATGATCTTAATCCCAACAGGACCCTGAAAGCTCGAGCCTTTACCTTAACCGTAGAACACCTCGTTCAGTCATTGAACATCTCAACCGGGATGGAATTTAACTGAACGAGGTGAACCTTTCCTGAATCTTATCTGAGTTAAGAGTTTCTGTTTGCAAAATCCTATCCTTGTTATACCTTTCTTGGTTCAACGCAAGCTAAGGATGAGACCTACCCGGTGATTCCTTTGTTTGTTTACCTAAGATCATGAGTGTAGGTAATAAAAGTTTATCCTTTATTGGGGTTTGAGTTTGCCTTCATCCCATCTTTGTGAGTTAGCCTGAAACTTACCCGGTAAAGGTTGATTCTATTCCCTTGGGAGGTGTGTTGGTTTGAGATTATAATTCCTTTCCTTAGTACCTTGAGACTTACCCGGTAAAAGGATCTTTGGTTTGGGATAGTGAGTAGTGACACTTACCCGGTGATCTATTCCCACCTTAGAAACACCTTCCCTTTACAAAGCTCAACTTTGTCCACGTTATCCTTTGAGATCTTGAGACGGAACCACAACTGGATGCTTTAATCTCTAGAATCCGCGTTCCCTTTATTTGACTTTTATATCATCTTTGATTGCTTTAGTTTGCTGTTATTAGTTGTTTGATAACCTAAATTACCGTACTTTGTTTCACCATAGTCCCTGTGATCGACCCCTGGAATTCTTTCTTTTATCAAAATTGATCCGTACATTGCGGGTTCGCATATTGTTCAAGCATACTTCTTGGGTTATAAATATTAAAGCTTGCACACACCTTTTGGAGCGAATAAGTTTTTGGCACCGTTGCCGGGGACTTGGTCTAGACCAAGTTCGGTTTCGGTTGTCTTTCGGGGCTATTGCCCTTGATGCTATTGACTACTTTACTTGAGTGTTTTCGCAGGATCTTTCCTTAGGTTTATGCGAAGAACTCGTGCTGGAAAGGAAATTTTTCCCTATGATCCCGAACTAGAAAAGACCTATAAGAGAAGATTGAAAGAAGCTAAGATGGCCAATCAAGATAATCACGATCTTGAAGTCGAATTGAAGGAGGCATTGGAACAGCTACGCCTCAATAAGGAAGAACTACAGCGAGAGAAAGACGAGACTCGCGCTAGAACAGAATGAATTGAAGCAGATATGGCTGCTCTAAGGGCCAAGTTTCTGCCTCGACCGATTCCAGATCCTCGACCGAGGCAAGAACCAGTCCCGGTTTCGCCGGACGAGATACATCTACCACCTCGGATGCCTATCCGAGATGTTCTTTTTGCTGGAGCTCCACGAACCCTAGGACAGAGGATGGACCCCAATCAGCAAGTCAGGCATCCAGGAGTCAACCTAGGTGATCCAGCTGAGAATGATTATGAACTTCGACCGCAAGTTCTAACCATGATTCGACAATGTCAATTTGGAGGTTTGGAGAGAGTGTCTTTGCATCAGCACTTGCAAAATTATGAGATTCTGATGGAGACTTTAAGACCTTCAAGAGTGGAGAATAACAACTACAAGTTGAGCCCTTTCTATTTCTCTTTGAAAGACAAGGTGCTTGCTTGGTATCAAGCTCTTCCAGCTGGAAAAATCAACACTTGGGAAGAGATGACAACGGATTTTCTTACTAAGTTCTTTCCCCCTTCTAAGACCGCTGAATTGAGGGGAAAGATCAATGCTTTTATTATGAAGGACAAGGAAAGCTTGTCCAAGTCATGGGAGAGATTTAAGGATCTTTTGTTTGATTGCTAACATCATGAGATTCCAAAGATCGAGTTGCTGGAAATATACTTCAAGGGATTGGATGAAGATACTCAATTCAAGCTCCAATTACTTTCTGCCGGCACTTTCATGGATATGAAAATAGATGAAGCTTGGGATTTCATTGAAAAGAAAGGTTTACACATGGAGAAGTACTCCCATCAAAGAGTTGAAGATGGAGCAAGGAGAGTTAGCTTCCAAGACACATTATCAAATGGAGCTCAACTCACCTCACTTATCAATGAAGTAAAAGCATTGAAGGAGCTTTTACTAGCTCAAACGAAGAAGGAGCAAGACGGTGGCTACCAAGGAAGAAACAACTATCAAGGGCCGCGGAACAACAATTACAACAACAACAACAGAAACTCCAACACCAACAATTGGAGATCTAATCAACAACATTCCGGTAACCCTTATTCTCATGATAATAATGCTCTTAACGTCCCCTCTTCTTCTTCTACTCCATTGAGAAGCCAGGAGCTTGCATCAAGTTTGTCCCAGCCACCAAAGAAAGATGTTGTGCTGGAGGCAATATTGATCAAGCTCAACGCTATGAAGACATCAATGAATTCATTTCAAAGGCACAAAAAGCCTTAGAGCAACAATTCTTCAACAAGGCAAATGAAGTGCCAAGAGATCCAGGGAAGCTCCCAGCAAGGACAAAGAGCAACCCTAAAGGACAGATTATGGCCACGACCAGATGCACACATCGGTCGATGTGCCAACCGAGATGGAGCCTCAGAAAGCGAAAGATAAATATGAAGTTTATGTTCCACCTCCTGCTTATACACCACCACTTCCATTCCCTCAGTCAAGGGCGAGGGCACATCTAGACAAGCACTTTGGTAAGTTTCTAGATCTTATGAATAAACTACATATTAACATTCTCTTTCCTTGATTCCATTCTAGGGATGCCCGTCTATGAGAAGTTTCTGAAAGAGATTCTATCAAGGAAGAGGAAGCTGGAGGACTTTGGTGAAGTAAGTATGACATCTAGGTCTTTGGAGCTCATTCAAATCATGAAGGAGAAGATGCCACCTAAATTGAGGGATCCCGATTCATTTTGCATTCCCATTCAAGTTGGGGATGTAACCTATGATGCATTATGTGATCTAGGAGCCATCGTGAGTATCATCCCGCTGGAGCTTTGGGAAAAAGTCGAACTTGGAGAGCCCAAGCCGGTGAAGATGACATTATACATGGCGGATCGCTCCATTACCCGTCCTGTGGGTATTTTGGAGGACGTTCCCATCAAGTTAGGTAATTTCTACATACCTATAGACTTTGTTGTACTTGACATTCCCGCAGATTATCCCATTCCTCTCATTCTCGGAAGACCATTTCTAGCAACTTCGGGTTGCTTGTTGCAATGAAGGGAGAGCCGCTGGAAGATGACATCTTCAACATCTATGATGAACGAAGAATCTAGAGAATTGGTGAGATCTATCCTTATTAACGATCCTCTTGAAAAAGTTCTTAATTTTAGTTTAATGGAGGAAGGTATAGATGTCTCTTGTGATGCAGATATACGGAGCTTAAAAGCATTGAAAACAGATCTAGGAGCTAGATTTGATAAACTAATTCAGGAGAAGAAAAGCACGTTAGGTTTCGGTCCCAGTTCTAGTACCTCGACCGAGGCACTTCCTGGACCAAGCGAGGTGTTCTTATCTGAAGAACATTTCGGTCACCACCTCGGACACCGACCGAGATAGTAAGCGTGATGATGTCAACAGAGACTTCTGAAAATCCAGTTCTTCGATCTGAGTTCACTACATTGGAAGGAGAAGGCACCGATCCACCTCAGAAAGCACCCCCAGTCGTGGAGCTAAAACCGCTTCCGAGCCACTTGAGGTATGCTTTCCTTGGTCCGGATTCTACTTATTCCGTTATCATTAGTGCTTCCCTATCTGAAACTGAATTATCTAAACTAATGCTTGTTCTGAGGAAACATCGAAAGGCTTTGGGTTATACTGTTGATGATCTTGTTGGTATTAAGCCTTCTTTCTACATGCATAAGATACTAATGGAAGACGATCATAAGACTTCACGGGAACCTCAAAGACGATTAAATCCGATCATGAAAGAGGTTTGAAGGAGATTCTTAAGTTGTTGGATGCAGGTATCATATTTCCCATATCGGATAGCAAAAGGGTGAGCCCGGTGCATGTAGCTCCGAAGAAAGGATGGATGACCGTTGTGACGAATAAGAACAACGAGTTGATTTCAACTAGGACCGTTACATGCTGGAGGATGTGCATTGATTATAGGAAGCAGAATGTGGCCACTCGGAAGGACCATTTTCCGCTTCCCTTCATCGACCAAATGCTCGAACGGTTCGCTCAACACTCTCATTTTTTGCTATTTAGATGGATATAGTGGCTTCTTTCAGATTCCTATCCATCCGGATGATCAAGAGAAGACCACTTTTACTTGTCCATGGGGGACATTCACTTATAGGAGGATGCCATTCGGATTGTGTAATGCACCTGCTACCTTTTAGTGTTGTATGATGACTATCTTTTATGAGTACATTGAAGAGATCATGGAGGTATTCATGGATGACTTTTCAGTATATGGTTCCTCTTTTAATAATTTTTTGGCTAACCTTTCTCTAGTGTTACAACATTGTGAAGACACTAATCTTGTTTTGAATTAGGAGAAGTATCACTTTATGGTTAGCGAAGGAATTGTTCTAGGACACCTCGTTTCCAACCGAGGCATTGAGGTCGATCGAGCTAAGATCGAGACTATTGAGAAACTTCATGCCCCTTGTTTTGTTAAGGGTGTGCGGAGTTTTCTCGGGCATGCACGTTTCTATAGGAGGTTCATCAAGGATTTCTCTAAAATCTCTAAACCGCTCACTAATCTCTTGAATAAGGATGTTGTTTTTGAGTTTTCACAGGAATGCCTTGATGCTTTTTACAGGATAAATGAAGCGTTAATTACCGCTCTCATCATTCATCCTCCCGATTGGACCTTGCCATTTGAGATCATGTGTGATGCTAGTGATGTGGCCGTAGGAGCGGTACTTGGACAAGAGAAGGATGGACGGACCAACGCCATTTACTATGCTAGCAAGACGCTAGATGAAGCTCAATTGAACTACGCCACCACCGAAAAGGAGCTTTTGGCAGTTGTATATGCTTTTGAGAAATTTCGCTCTTACTTAGTGGGAGAGAAAGTTATTGTTTACACTGACCATGCAGCTATTCGTTACTTGCTTGCTAAGAAGGATGCAAAGCCGCGCCTCATTCGTTGGATTCTCTTGTTTCAAGAGTTTGACCTAGAGATTCGCGATAAGAAGGGATCCGAGAATTCTGTTGCGGATCACCTCAGCCGGCTACCCCCCTCCTCGCTCAAGAAGGATGACCTACCCATAGATTATTCGTTTCCTGATGAGCACTTGCATTTGTTGGAGCATTGGATAGAATCATTTGTTTCACCCTATGATGAAGGTGAAGTATAGGGTAAGGACACCTTCCAGCATGTTTGAGGATGATGTACGGTCCAACTAGCGACCTTAAATCAAGCACTTCTTGGGAGGAAACCCAAGGTATAGCTTTCTTTTTCCCTTTTCTGGATTAGCTTTAGATAGTTAGCTTCGCTTTGTGTTAGCATCCTCTAGACAGGACCAGGTACTTTCTAAGGAGGGATTGCAGCTCAGGAGCTACACTAGAAGGACAGAAGTTCGAGAAATTGAGAAGATGGAGCTTGACTGAGACACATCTCGGTTGCTGTTACAACACCTCGACCGAGATGTTCTTGGTCAACCGAGGCGACTAGGTCTGACACCTCTGTCCGCTCGGGACCACCTCGACCGAGGTGAAATCAAATTCACGAGGGGTATAAAAGGCGCGACGGTTTCTTACTCTTCACACCTTTCCCTCTCAACCCCGACCTTGACCGTGGCGGCTCCCTACCCTCAAATTCTCAATTCTTGCTCGTTTCTTACGTTTCTTGGCTCGATTTTGCCGGAGGAAGCAAGAAATTCAGTTTCTAAGCATCAAACAGCAAGGAAAACACTTCAATTTGCAAAATCTGGGGTATTTCGTCCCAAACCCTAACTCCTTCCTTCTTTTACTGATTTTGAGCAGATCTGGCTTTGGTTGCCATTGATTGTTGTTGAAAAAGATATAAGTACCCCTTAGGAAGGCTTTGATAGTGATTTGGGGGAAAAGAACTTACAGATTCAGAGAGTGCGATCAAACAGTAGTTCGCCTGGGTCCAATCGACTATGTCTCGGCCGAGGTGTTCTTAGGGCAACCGAGGTGTTCTTCGTCAGAAAAATGAGAAACATATCTGATCGTCAATTGGCCTTGAGGGACAGGCCTAGAAGTTCCCATCAGTCTTCCCCTTCTTCTTCTTCTTCTTCTCAGTTTTCCATTCTGGTGATCCACGAGCGACACCAGAAGGATTATGATCGTATTTGCGGGCGTCCGATCGTTTCCCCATGCTTCCTTCATGTCGATGCCTTCGAGTGCCTCCATGTGGTGGAGGACTTGAAGAAGATGATCGATCTCCTTGGTTGGGCTGTAGGAGTTCATGGATATTAGAGCGCCGGCTTATTTGGAGCCTACATTGGAGTTTGTTAGCTCAGTTACTTATGTGCCGGAGCGTCAAGGAATCAAGTACCGGCTGATGAACAGGAACTATGTAGTTCCTATGGAACAGTTTAGGAAGATTTTTGGTTTCCCTACACCTACAGTTTCTGATTTTCCTTCCCGAGCAGTTGCTTAGAGTTTCTGGGGGCGAGATAGCCCATGTGACGGATCATAGTGACAGGTGGAGGCCCAGAGATTCCCGAGAGCATATCATCTTTCATCTTGCCTTCCACCTTGCTCACCGGATCTTCAGTGAGACACTTCTGGCGCGTACTGAGACGCCCCAGAAGATCCGTCAGGGAGAGCTGCTGAGTTTGTTTTGTATGCTCACGGGAGGAGTGCCGGACTTTGCTACCATGTTGGCAAATGATTTGCATATATCAAGGGCAAATCGAAGGGCGACATCTGCTGTGGTGGGTTGGTGACCCACATCGCCACTTCTATGGGTCTTAATCTTTCTGCTTGTACACTGGTTGCGACTGCGAAGCCGCTGGGTTGCAGGAGATGATCACGAGACGTATTCTTGTCCCTTGTGGCCTTGGCACGCCTTACATTGTCATGCAATGGGAGATGACTGAACCACACGGGATTATGTAGCCATCTCAGTTTTCTGTCTTTGACCGTTAGTTCTGGTCTGCTACTTGGTTTCCCTACATGCAGGATGCTAGAGATGCATGTTCGCTCCAAAATTTGTGTGCAAGATTTAATATTTATAACCCAAGAAGTATGCTTGAACAAATATGCGAACCCGTAGTCTACGGATTAATTGTAATAAAAGCAAGAATTCAGGGGTCGATCACAGGGACTTAGGTGAAACAAAGCAAAGAATCAAGTTGTCAAATATTGGAAATAACCAAAAGCAATTAAAGCAATCAAAGATGATATAAAGTCAAGTAAGGGGAAATTCGGATTATAGGGATTAAAGCATCTAGTTGTGGTTCCGACTTAAGATCTCAAAGGATATCGCGGACAAAGTTGAGGTTTGCAAAGGGAGGGTGTTTCTAAGTTTGGAATAGATCACCGGATAAGTCTCACTACTCACTATCCCAAACCAAAGCTCCCATCACCGAGTAAGTCTCAAGGTACTAAGGAAAGGAACTATAATCTCAAACCAACACACCACCCAAGGGAATAGAATAAACCTTTACCGGGTAAGTCTCAGGTTAACTCACAAAGATGGGATGAAGGCACACTCAAACCCCAATAAAGCATAAACCTTTATTACCTATACTCATGATCTTAGGTAAACAAACAAAGGAATCACCGGGTAAGTCTCATCCTAGGCTTGCATTGAACCAGGAAGGGTGTAATAAGTATAGGATTTGGTAAACTAGAACACTTAACTTTAGTTTCGGATCAGGAACGGTTCACCTCGTTCAGTAATATTCCACCCCGGCCGACATGTTCAATGACTGAGCGAGGTGTTCTACGGTAAAGGTAAAGACTCGAGCTTTCAGGGTCCTGTTGGGATTAAGATCATTCTGTTATCGTCTTTCCCACAACTTTCAGCCAATCACCATAGAATCGCATAAGAAACTTAGCCAACAATCATCATGATAACAATAATCAATTTAATGGAAAAGGAATCTAAATTCGAACAAGAAAACCTTAAGAAAAAGGTCTTAATAACTGAATCAAATATTAAACAATAAGCGTTCCTTAATCACAAATCAACGAAGACAATCAACCAAAAAGACAATCTAGAAAGTCTTACAAACTCCTTCAAAAGCTAACTCCAAACGAGATTCCTTCCTTTCTTGATCTTCAATCCTTCAATCCTTCCTTCAAAACTTCCAGAAAATCCCTCAATTGCTGAATGCTCCAAGCATGTGATGATCCGAAGATGGTTGAATTGTAGAAAATCCAACCGTTTATATAGGAGAATTATCTTCCAAAGTTAAAATATCTTAAAAAGATAATTTCCTATAAAATACATCTCTATCTCTTAAAATAAATCAGCCAAAAATAATATCTTCCTTCCAGAAATCCAGCAAAAAAATAAGATATCCTCTTTCCAAAAATAAAAGATCTCAGCCAAAAATAAAGATGTCGTCGGCGATAGGGTGTTCCCCTCGGTCGGGACGCTCCTCAAGATCACCTCGGTCGAGGTGACACTGTAGCTGACCGAGGCGAATCTCAACTGAATGTAAAATCTCTCGAATCTGGTCTAAAGTAAATCTTCTTAATCATTTCCATGCTTCATGAGGTTTTCCTTAAGCTCCAGAATGTAGCTCTAATGACTCCTTAACTCCTTAGCTCCATTTAGATTCAAAACATGCCATTTTACCTACAATTACAACGAAACTAGGTGTATACCTCGATTCCCGCAGAGGTAGATGAAACAACAATATAATCACATAATATACATCCATACATGCAGATTATTGAAGATAAAACGTCTAAACCATCCCCAAAATATAGACTACAATACATGCTATTAAAATACCCCATACTTGTCTTTTGCTTGTCCCCAAGCTAGTTCCAAATCTTAGATAGAAGATAGAATGGATTATAAGTCATAAAGATCAATGAAAAGTATTTCAAAACATTTTTGGTGGTGTGCTCCACCCATAGATCACTCTAAGAGAATGCTTCATGGCAAATGAAATCAATACATGATCAAAACATTTTATAAATATAAGAAAGTTGTTCATCTTTACATAAAATCATAGAATGTATAATATATCATATTTATCGAAATTAATCATGTATAATCCAATTTAAACCACCAAGTCAATCAACAAGCTCGAGGTCTCAAGGGCTTCCAAAAGAGGTCAAGAAACGTGTGAGGGTGGGATATATATAGGGTATGTGGTGCTAGAATCCGGGGAAAGGATCTTACTTCACTTTCTTTGAATCACAACATCTTCCGCCAATAAGCTTTGCTTATTTTTATTTTACTTTTTGGGATGCATGGACAGAGGTGCACAATAACCGAAGCCTAGGAGATCAACAATCATCAATTTCTCGAGATGCCTCAAACCCTTGATGCACATACCATGACCCGTTAGGAACATCTCTCAATCCGACTTTGGCAAGACATAAACACCCGGCTATGTGAATGGTGCCGAGTTACTCATCATCATGATTGACTTCTCCAAACCTATTTGTTTCTTTCTAACACTTTCAACCAACATTTCAACTTCACTTTCACTTGCTTTTCTTTGCTTTCTTCCAAATTCCCGGATAGGTAAATGGAGGCAAATATGTATATGAGGGGCTAAAGCATGATCAAGGAGAAGAAGAAAGAATTGCCTTAATCATTCCAGGAAAAATTATGAGAGATCTCATCATGTGGTGTCAACCTTCAAATTCAACATAATTTTGATAAAAAAAAAGTATTAAACATGCTAAAACTTCAAACAAAGCATTTTGCAACTTAAACATATCATAAAACCATTCGAGCATATAAAGATTTCAAGACCAATCTGCAAACAATATCTTCATCGAGGTCATATCCAGAGAAGAAGCACAAAATCGTTTCGAAAAACTCTCAGTTAAGAACCCACCTCGGTCGAGGTGATCTGACGTCATCCGAGGTGTCTACCTCGTCTAGTAAAGAACATCCCGGTCGAGGTCAATAAATTTTATTTTTTGTTTTTTCAAACCAGTTTTCGACGTTTTTCTCAAACAGAAACTTGTATGTATGCATGTAATGACAGATAAGCACATAGAGCCGAATAAGATCATAATCAAAGATCTAGAGAGTCATACAAGTCATACAAATACCCCATACTTGGGACACATTGTCCCAATGGGTCAGATATAAGTCAGAAGAACAAAATACTCACTGGACATAGCTGAACTACATAAAGAATAAGAAACAGCTCCCAGATAAGACCATCTCGGTTGGCGAAGAACATCTCGGTCGAGGTCCAGTGACTGCACCCGAGATGTGTCTCAGTCAAGCTCCATCCTCTCAATTTCTCGAACTTCTGTCCTTCCAGTGTAGCTCCTGAGCTATAATCCTTCCTTAGAAAGTACCTAGTTTCTGTCTAGAGGACGCACAAGACAAAGCAAAGCAAACTATCCAAAACTAAGCTAGAAAAGGGAAAAGAAAGCAATACCTTGGGTTGCCTCCCAAGAAGCGCTTGGTTTAAGGTCGCTAGCTGGACCTTTCCTCATGGATTTACTCAATGTACCTCGAATATCTTGGAGTGCTCATCACATCCATCATAAAAATCTTCCAAGAAGGTTCCGGTTCTTAATTTCACCGGCAAATGATAGGATCTCCCACGTATAAGCTTGTATGGTTTAGTTCTCACCGGAATCCTACCGGTCTTCCTATGCTTTTGTGGGACATAACTCAGTTTTGCATCCCATCCTTTCCTGGATCAGGAAATCAGCTTCTCGAGAATCCACTTAGCTCCCCTATCTCCAGCTTGGGGATAGTACAAGGTCTTTGTCACGTGAGTGACCCCATACTTGAACAAATAACACTTCGTTGCCTTAGCGGTGAAGCGCTTGTTAACTCCGCTCCTTTTAGTCCAAGGAGCATTTACTTTTAGCAAATTCAAGGGAGGTTTCATCTTGATCTTAGGAGGTTCTTTCAGAAGAGACTTCCAACTCTTCGGTGTATCCTTGAAGAAATCTAGAACTTTAAAGGGAGTAGGAGCAAGTACCTTATAAAGTTCTTCAAATATTGGGACAAGTTTCATGTTAGGGTGATAATCCACACATGAAATCTATCCCAACTCAGCTGGATTCTCTTCAAACTCGGCCGATCTCTCTTCCACCTTGGCCGATATCTCTTCAACCTCGGCCGAAGTTTCGACAGTTGGATCGAGATCTTCCACTTCTTCCTCTTCTTCAAGAGCTTCAGGAGAAATTTCTGGTTCGATTGGAGGAATGCTTGAAAATTGCAGTACTTCCTTATGCTCCTCTTTTGGCTTAGCATAGGATAGGGTGCTTTTCTTGAGCTCCTCCACCTTCTTCATCAACTTCTCCAATTTTGATTCAAGCGAATCTTCAAGAGGTTGCTCATAGATCTTTCTAGGGATATGCAGCTCATCCCATATCGCAAGCTCCTCCTCAATGGCCTCTTCTCTTTCCCTTTCATTGTCAAACCAATAGAGGGAGTATTTCTCTTCTAAGTATTCATACTGGTCCGCCTTAGCACTTTGTCTTGCTGTCCAGGCTGGACCGAATGTAGCCATCGGAAATCCTGAAAACTACAAAACTCATAGAAAGAGTAGTCAAATGCTACAAGGGAAATAGCCCCGAAAGACAACCGAAACCGGCTTGGTCTAGACCAAGTCCCCGGCAATGGCTCCAAAAACTTGTTCGCTCCAAAAGGTGTGTGCAAGCTTTAATATTTATAACCCAAGAAGTATGCTTGAACAAATATGCGAACCCGCAGTGTACGGATCAATTGTAATAAAAGTAAGAATTCCAGGGGTCGATCACAGGGACTTAGGTGAAACAAAGCACATAATCAGGTTGTCAAATATTGCAAATAACCAAAAGCAATTAAAGCAATCAAATATGATATAAAGTCAAGTAAGGGGAAATGCGGATTCTAGTGATTAAAGCATCTAGTTGTGGTTCCGACTCAAGATCTCAAAGGATATCGCGGACAAAGCTAAGGTTTGCAAAGGGAAGGTGTTTCTAAGGTGGAAATAGATCACCGGGTAAGTCTCACTACTCACTATCCCAAACCAAAGCTCCTATCACCGGGTAAATCTCAAGGTACTAAGAAAAGGAACTATAATCTTAAACCAACACACCATCCAAGGGAATAGAATCAACTTACGGGATAAGTCTCAAGTTAACTCACAAAGATGGGATGAAGGCACACTGAAACCCCAATAAAGGATAAACCTTTATTACCTACACTCATGATCTTAGGTAAACAAACAAAGGAATCACCGGGTAAGTCTCATCCTAGGCTTGCATTGAACCTGGAATGGTGTAATAAGGATAGGATTTGGCAAACTAGAACACTTAACTTCAGTTTCGGATCAGGAAAGGTTCAACTCATTCAGTAATATTCCACCCCGACCGAGATGTTCAATGACTGAGCGAGGTGTTCTACGGTTAAGGTAAAGACTCGAGCCTTCAGGGTCCTGTTGGGATTAAGATCATTCTATCATCGTCTTTCCCACAAATTTCAGCAATCACCCTAGAATCGCATAAGAAACTTAGCCAACAATCATCATGATAACAATAATCAATTTAATGGAAAAGAAATCTAAATTCGAACAAGAAAACCTTAAGAAAAAGGTCAAATTAACTGAATCAAATATCAAAAAACAAGCGTTCCTTAATCACAAATCAGCAAAGGCAATCAACCAAAAAGACAATCTAGAAAGTCTTACAAACTCCTTCAAAAGCTAACTCCAAACTAGATTCCTTCCTTCCTTGATCTTCAATCCTTCAATCCTTCCTTCAAAACTTCCAGAAAATCCCTCAATTGCTGGATGCTCCAAGCATGTGATGATCCGAAGATGGCTGAATTGTAGAAAATCCAACCCTTTATATAGGAAAATTATCTTCCAAAGATAAAATATCTTAAAAAGATAATTTCCTATAAAATATATCTCTATATCTTAAAATAAATCACCCAAAAATAATATCTTCCTTCTAGAAATCCAGCCAAAAATATAAGATATCCTCTTTCCAAAAATAAAAGATCTCAGCCAAAAATAAAGATCTCGCCGGTGACAGGGTGTTCGCCTCGGTCGGGACGCTTCTCAAGATCACCTCGCTCGAGGTGACACTGTAGCTGACCGAGGTGAATCTCAACTGAATGTAAAATCTCTCGAATCTTGTCCAAAGTAAATCTTCTTAATCATTTCCATGCTTCCTGAGGTTTTCCTTAAGCTTCAGAATGTAGCTGTAATGACTCCTTAGCTCCATTTCGATGCAAAACGTGCCATTTTACCTACAATTACAACGAAACTAGGTGTAGACCTCAATTCCCGGAAAGGTAGATAAAACAACATTATAATCACATAATATACATCCATATATGCAGATTATTGAAGATAAAAACCAACCCAAAAATATAGACTATAATACATGCTATCAATGCAGCTGGCGATGATGATGATGAGGGATATGATGGAGGAGCTACCATGGAGACAAGTACTGATACCGGCGGCCCTAGTGTTCCCGTTGTTGATCTTGATGATGAGGCGATAGAGGAGGAGAGAGCAGCACCACCACCACCATCTCAGCGCAGATCCCGCAGACGTAGAGATCCCGAGGCTCACTGACGGATTGATGCACTGACCGAGCAGATGATTGACTCTTATGCGGCCATGACAGTTGACATGTCCCAACGCTTTGCTGATGAGCGCCGCCACACTGATGGATGGATGCATCGGATAGGGGAGAGCCAGCATTACCAGCGACCGATGATGGAGATCCAGTTCCAGCAGATGATGGGTTACCCATTCGACCCGATCCAGCACCCTTACATTCCACATCCACCACCGCCAGCTGACGAGGATTAGAGGATCATGGATTTCTTTCTTTATTTATTATTCAGATCAGCTAGGTACGGTGAGTTTTCTGATTCCTTAGACTTATATTTGACCCATTGGGACAATGTGTCCCAAGTATGGGGTATTTGGATGTATTTTACTTGACTTATATGTGTATGGTTTGTATGATTCCCGGATATTATGATCTTATTCTGCTTTACTTGACTCTATGTGTTTATTTGTCATTACATGCATGCATACAGGTTTATGTTTGGGAAAAACATCGAAAACTGGTTTGAAAATTTTTTTTATGACCTCGACCGAGACGTTCATGGCCGATCGAGGATGAACATCTCGGATGATACCAGAACACCTCGACCGAGGTGGCTTTAACTAAAATGTTTTCGAAACGTTTTGTGCTTCTTCTTTGGATATGACCTCAATGATGATTCTGTTTGTAGATTGGTTTTAAAATCTTTATATGATAGAAAGGTTTTATGATATGTTTAAGTTGGAAAATGCTTTGTTTGAAGTTTTGACATGTTTAATACTTTGTTTTTATCAAAATTATGTTGGATTTGAAGGTTGACACCACATGATAAGTTCTATCACATTCTCTTATCAAAATTAAGTTTTGACATGTTTAAGGCAATTCATTCTCTTCTCCTTTTCTTCTTTACAATGCTTTAGCTCCTCATATACATATTTGCCTCCCTTTACCTATCTTGGAATTTGGAAGCAAGTGACAAAAAGCAAGTGAAGTGAAGTTGAGATGTTGGCTGAAAGTGTTAGAAAGAAACAACTAGGTTTGGGGAAGTCAATCATGATGATGAGTAACTAGGCACCATTCACATAGTCGGGTGTTTGTGTCTTGCCAAAGTCCGATTGAGCGATATTCCTAACGGGTCATGGTATGTGGATCAAGGGTTTGAGGCATATCGAGAAATTGATAATTGCTGATCTCCTAGGCTTCAGTTATTGTGCACCTGTGTCCATGCATCCCAAAAAGTAAAGTAAAATAAGCAAAGCTTATTGGTGGAAGATGTTGTGATTCAAAGAAAGTGAAGAAAAGATCCTATTCCCGGATTCTGACACGTTTCTTGACCTCTTTTGGAAGCCCTTGAGACCTCAATTATGTTGATTGACTTGGTGGTTTGAACTGGATTATACATGATTGATTTCGATAAATAAGATTTATTATGCATTCTATGATTTTATGCAAAGATGAACAACTTTCTTATAATTATAAACTGTTTTGATCATGTCTTGATTTTATTTGCCATGAAGAATTCTCTTAGGGTGATCTATGAGTGGAGCACACCACAAAATGTTTTGAGTTGTTTTTCATTGATCATTCTGACTTATAATCCATTCTATCTTGTATCTAAGATTTGGAACTTGCTTGGGGACAAGCAAGGGACAAGTATGGGGTATTTTGATAGCATGTATTATAGTCTATATTTTGGGATTTGTTTAGACGTTTAATCTTCATAAATCTGCATGTATGGATATATATTCTTTGATTATATTGTTGTTTTGTCTTCGCGGGAATCGAGGTCTAAACCTAGTTTCGTTGTAATTGTAGGGAAAATGACACGTTTTGGACCGAAATGGAGCTAAGGAAGCTAAGGAGTCATTGGAACTACATTGAAGAATTATAAGAAGATCTCATGAAGCATAGAAATGATTAAGAAGATTGATTTTGGACCAGATTAGAGAGTTACACATTCAGCAGAGATTAACATCGGTCAGCTATAGTATCACCTCGACCGAGGTGATCTTGAGGAGCGTCTGGACTGAGATGAACTGATGACGGGACAACAAGATCTTTATTTTTGGCTGAGATCTTTTATTTTTTGAAAGTGAATATCACATATTTTTGGTTGGATTTCTGAAGGAAGAAAATATTATTGGGTGATATATTTTGGAAGATATGGATATATTTTCTAGGAAATTATCTTTTTAAGATATCTTATCTTTGGAAGATAATTCTCCTATATAAAGGGTTTGGATTTTCTACAATTCAGCCATCTACGGATCACCATCTTCGGATCAAGGAGTTTCTAGATGATTTTCTGAAGAGTTTGAAGGAAGTTTTGAAGGTTGAAGTTCAAGGAAGGAAGGAATTATAGTTGAAGTTGGCTTTGAAGGAGTTTGTAAGATCTTCTTAGTTTGGCTTTTGGTTTTGTTGTCTTTTCTCATTTGTGATTGAGGAATGCTAATTGTTTGTTGATTCATTCAGTTATTGAGACCTTTGTTGTTACGCCCCGAATCCGCGGGACTCGGGATGTCACATTGGGCTACGATCTCACAATGGATCCTGACCCTATTCTGACGACAAGTTCACTGGACCTTATAACATGGCACTGAGAGATATATAAAACAAATACATAAAACAGTATAAACTGTACAACCAAAGGTAAACGACAACATGGCCGAGTATGAGATGACATCCTTACACAGGAGGAAAACAAGACATCATCCTAACGCAGGAAGAAAAACATAAATAACTCCAAAACCAACCACCTAATGTACGAGAGTCCTCCGCTTGTCACCCTGCCAGATCACCTAGCAGCGCCAATCCTGCAACATCTACAACACGGTATGAGGACCGTATCATCCCCGCCTCATCCCCACCTATGAGTACTATGTTCAGCCGTACGAGTATCGGTCACACAATCCATGTACCCTATGGGAGTGGATTGCGCCCTTCCTGTAAACGAGTCTGGCTTGACGTTAGAGAACCTCCCAGACTCCATGGCAGGATTAAAGGGAAAGGTTATCACAGCCACGCAAGGGGGCAATCAATAAAACATAGGTCAATATAAACGATATCTCATGTGATCATAGCAAACATGTATCATACACCACTCATGCAAACACCCAATATAAGGATGGTAATTAAGTAAATTCTATGGACTTACCTAAACCTCGTACATAACCCAAACACGATCAACCTCCATTCCTGAGAGAGGGCACTGCCTAATAACAAGGCATAGAAAGATATCAACCTCTATTCATCAAAGGGGTCACACCTAGACCCAAGGGATCCATAGGATCACCCTTAACATTAACCTCAGAACCTATAATCCTCAAAGGCCGTATAAGACATAACATGATCATATATCATCCGAATACTCTCATCTAGGCCTAGCATGCTACTACACTCTCACAAGAGGAAAGGAAGAGGCAATGCCATCCATAGACAAGCCTAAAAGCAAGACACACATGCGAAACCAAGTGCAACACCAAGATGGTGTAGGTGGCCGCAGGGGCGGCTCACTGCCGACGTTGGGGCGGCTGGTGTGCAGAAAGTGCACCTCCGGCTGTCCTTTGCTTCTTCACTCGATCCTCTTCACTCCTTCTCCATCCAGCAGCCATAAACATACATATACATACATATATACATCAATAAAAGCCAATCAAGGCTGCCACAAGATCAACTTGTGGAACCTAAGCTCTAGATGAAGAAAAGAAGGAAAGATGCAAGAAAGAAGGAAGATAGAAATAGATGGGAGATAGACTCACCAAGCTGAACCCAATCAAGATCAGAACACCATCAACACCTCAAGGCTGGCTATCAACAAGCACAACAGCATCCACAAGCATCAACCTCAAGCAAAGCCAAGCTTATATGCTTCCAATATCACACAAACTCAAACATGAATCAAGAAGAGATCGAAAGGAACAAGAGAGGAGAAGATGAAAGTAGGAAGAGAGATGGTTTGCAGATGGGGAACCCTCATCAGAAGGAAAGAGAAGAAGCTTATAAAGGAAGGAAAAGGTTAAAGCACGGGTCAAGAGGTCAACAAAGACAGCTGCAGCCACACAGAGCGGCAGGGGCGGACTTTGTGAGCCGCAAGTACGGCCTCTGGGTCACGCAGGGGCGGTTTAGGCTAGATCCAAGTCCTCAGCTCACAAACTCAGCAACTCAGCATCTAGCCTCTTACATCTCACCCCCTAAAAACAAGTTTTGTCCCAAAACTTGCAAAATCCCAAATCCTCTCAAACCCATAAGCCGAGGTATAACTCTCACTCTCTCTATCGGAGGTATCACATCTCCGTTCAAAATATCAAAACCTATATCAATCTAAAATCTCAATCATGCACATGGAGGAATCATCATTTCTAGAAAACAGGCCGTAACATTACCCAAAGGCGTAGAGGAATCACATCTCTCGCCCTACCCCATCACAAGGCATAGAGGAAGTACATCTCTAGCCGAAAACATACTCATAAACATCACATGCAGGAATAACATCTCCACTGAAACTATGTCCATCAAAGTAGCATGAAGGAAAGAACCATCTCCAGCTATATCCTAATCACACTCAAATAGATTGGAGGAAAGAACCATCTCCAGCCATAAATATAAGTCATAGTCAAATAGCGTGGAGGAAATAATCATCCCCAACTATGACATACATCACGCTAGCACATCAAGATCTACTAAGATCATAAATCACATCATAACTAGCATGGAGTAAACACATCAAGGCATATAAGTACATAAGCACAACATTCATCAAGATAGCACTAAGGTCTACTTGTGCTCCCACAGATGGATCTGTCCCGACATAAACTCCGGATAGTTCCTCAAGATACTATCCTTAGTCTCTCACTTGGCCTCCTTAGGTCTCACCTCGACCACTATGTCCTCAATATGGGAATGTCTTTCGAATGCAAGCGTCTCATATCTCATTCTAAGAATGTAATTGAATGCTCAACCAAGGTGTGGTTCGGCTCAACCACCAGATCATCAAACTCACCAAGTGTCTCGGATCTGGTATATATTCCCTCAGTTGAGACACATGAAACACAGGGTGAGCACCGTCTAACCTCGGAGGCAAAACTAATTGTTATACTACCTTCACAATTCTGGTCAAGATCTCAAGTAAACCGACATATTGGGAACTCAATTTCCCTTCTATGCCAACACATCTAACGTCTCCTATAGGAGATACTCTCAGTCAGACATGAGCTCTCACTTTGAACTTTAAAGGTCGACGCCTCCTGTCTGCATATATCTTCTGGCGACTCTGTGCAGCCAACATCCCTTCTCTAATCAATGTTACTCGGGTTATATAACCCTGAGTCTAATTAGGGGCTATCTCACTGATACTGCTAGGTTTATTCTAGCATAGAGGTATACAACATCCACTTCTATATAATGCCTCATAGGGGCCATCCAGTAGGTGCACGTCAATCATTGTTATATAAATCAATTAATGGTAGGTAATCTAACCATCCATGTTTCCAATCCAACACACAAGCTTATAGTATGTTCTCAAGGGTCTAGATAGTCCTCTCTAACTGACCATCGGTTTGGGGGTGAACCGCAGTCGTGAAGTGTAGACTCGTTCCCAAAGCAGTCGATATCTACTGCCAAATCTCGAGGTAAATCACCCATCTTGATCAGAGACGATTGTCCTCTGTATACCATGGAGTCTCACCATCTATCTAGTGTACTCCTCCGCCAATCCACTCACTGGCCACATCTCTCAGATAGGAATGAAACGTGCCGGCTCCATTAATCTGTCACCAACAATCCAGATACATCAAAACTCCTACTGGGCCTCAATACCATCACAAGGTCCATGGAGATGTCCTCCCACTGCCACTGCGATATTGACAGTGGAGGGAGCTTATTTCTAGGTCTGTAATGTTCTATTTTGACCTATTTATAGGTTACACACTGTATCACAAATCTGGTTACATCGGTTTCAATCTTCTTCATCAATATAATCGTCTCACCTCATGGTACATCTTAATCGTACCTAGATGTACTGAGTAAGGTGTACAGTGAGTGTACTGTATGATTTTCTGCCTCACCTCAGCATCAACAGGTACACAGATGCGGTCGCAGCGTCTCATCATCATATCTACTCCATTGGGGAACTGTGGTGCCTCACCATGAGACATCCTCTCTCTAAACGTCATCAAGGTCGGGCAGGTCCCTTGCTTCTGCTGGATCTCATCCAATAGACCAGGTATAACCTCTAAAACGTATAACTGGGCATCCTCATCAGGGAATTGGATGTCCAGCTCTAGCCAAGCTAGATTCTTCTGAAGCTGAGGCTGAATAATCAGTCTCGCAATTGTCTTCTCTTGAGGCGTCTTTCTGTTCATGTTGTCGGCGACAACGCTCAACTTCTCTAAATAAGATGGAATCTCCATGTTAAAGTCTTGATCCACTCGAGCCCTTAACGCTGGCGGTTATTCAACTACCGCTGCATAAAAATGTAATTCAGGCTCCTATGATTTGTGGAAATCTGACATGAAATATCACACAGGTACTGTCTTCAAATCTTGAAGGCTTAAACTACCACTACTAACTCTAGATCATGAGTCAGGTAGTTCTCCTCATACGTCTTCAGCTGTAGACATACGTATTAATGACTCTACTCCTCTGTATTAATACACGTCTTAAACTTAGCTGGGATGTATCACCGTAAATCACGGTATCCCCAAAACCTTCTGATTAGAAGAGAATGAAGGGGAGGTCAAGTGCCTCCTCCACTCTTCAAAGCTGTGGCATACTGCTTTGACTACGCAATTCTGGTGGTCTTCCTCAGAAGACTCGTAAATGGATATGCAATCACATAAAATCCTTCCTCAAAGCATTGGTAGCAATTGGCTAAGCCGAGAAGACTACGCATTCCCTTAATGTTCATCAGTATCATCCATGCTACAACATACACAATCCTTGCTAGATCAACCATGATCCCACCGGCGGAGACAACATGGCCTAAGAAGGCTACCTCTAACATCTCAACTCGCATTTAGAGAGCGTAGCATACAACCCTCCATCTCTCAGGTTCTACAAAACCGTCCTCAAATGACCGATACGTTCCTCTCTGCCGTGAGAGTACACCAGAATGTCATCAATGAAGACCACCACCACTGATCAAGGAAGTCGATGAAGATATTGTTCATCAACTCCATAAAGACTGTTAAGGTATTCGTCAGACCAAATGGCATCACTACAAATTCGTAGTGTCCATAACGGGTACGAAATGCTATCCTATGCACATCCTACTTCCTCACCCTCAACGGGTGATATCCTGAACGCAAGCAAATTCTGAAAAACACAATTGCTTCTTGAAGTTGACCCAGCAAGTTGTCAATACGAACAATAAATACACTAGGGGGAATGAAGCCCGTCTCAACCAACTCTTCAAGTTGCTTCTTCAACTCTAACATTCCAACAGGCGCCGTACAATATGGGCCTTCCCAAACAGTCACGTACCACCCTTCAACTCGATATCAAAGTCCACACTCCGCTGAAGCGGCAAATCAAACGGTTCAGTGACACGTCTATAAGCTCATAGACCACTGGAATATCCTCCAACGTGAAACTATCTCTCTCCTTCATGGCATAATACTAGGAAGTGTCGCCTCCTTGTGCTATCTACCTCGCTGATCGTATGGTACTAATGACATAATCCGTCTTTAAAGGTTGTAGAGGCAGCGCCTTGTCATGTCGACAAAACTTCGCTCGATGCCCTGCTTTACCACACGTAAAGCATACTATTGGCGTCTTTGGGCACACAGCTCGCCGGTGTCCAAACTTCTCGCAATTAAAACATTGTAGTTCCTTGCTAGTCGTCTTCATGGCCAAAGGACCGCTTGATTGTCATGATATCTGACATGGTCCAACTTCATTATCTTTGCTTCTCCACTAACTGATTCAGTCCATTGCTTCTTCTCTGATCCGGAAGCTTCAATTGGTCCCACAAATGTTGGTAAATCCAGTGTAGGTTTACCCGCTCTTACAGCCTCATAAACTTGGCGCATATATTCTTGAAACTCGAATCCACTCATGGAGACATGATTAGCCTCTTCAAAATCGTTCTCTGCCATAGGCGAAACAACAACGGAAACTGGTCCCTAACTTATCGCAGCTGGAGGAAGAGGGGATGTATCCCTACCTCGTCCCACTACAGATGTTGCTCTAGTATGAGCCATCTACAGGGTATGCGCACCTAATCTTATAAGGCTATATATATGCCATATGTATCGATATATATATATGTATATATATATATATATATATATCCACATAATCCATGATACACACACACACATATATATATATATATATATACATATCTACGCTGCATAGATCCATGGTAGAGGTGACGATTTCCCGTACATTCTATCCCAAAACCCCACTTAAAACCAAAAACATTTTAAAACGTCAGACCCCTTTTGGGTTTTGTTTATTTTACCTATCACACCTTATTGCAGGTAGCAAGCGCCATTGTTGTCAACCTAAGGCTCTGATGCCAACTCTGTAACACCCAGAATCCGCGGGACTCGGGATGTCACAATGGGCTAGGATCTCACAATGGATCGTGACCCTACAAGTTCACTGGACCTTACAACATTGCACTGAGAGACATATAAAATAAATACATAAAATTGTATAAACTGTACAACCAAATGTAAACAATCACATAGCCGAGTATGAAACGACATCCTCACACAGGAGGAAAACAAGACATCATCCTCACGCAGGAGGGAAAACATACACAACCCCACAACCAACCACCTAATGTTCGAGAGTCCTCGGCCTGTCACCCTGCCAGATCACCCAACATCGCCTATCCTGCAACATCTACAACACGCTATGAAACCGTTAGCTAACCATACATATATGAGGTAATGCATAAGCACAAGCACAATCATGAAAGATAAACACATTCGCATGCTATCGCACATTTACCCATTTATTATCTTTATATAATAGTCATTCACTCAAATCGCGTATATATAGATAGATGAAACTACGTGACACGAGGACCGTATCATCCCCACCTCTGAGTGCTATGTCCAGCTGTACGGATATCGGTTACACAATCCGTGTACCCTATGGGAGTGGATTGCGCCCTTCCTGTAAACCAGTCTGGCCTGACATCAGAGAACCTCCCAGACTCCATGGAAGGATGAAAGGGAAACGTTATCACAACCACGCAGTGGGGCAATCAATAAAACATAGGTCAGTATAAACGATATCTCATGCTATCATAGCAAGCATGTAACACACACCACTCATGCAAACACCCAATATAAGGTTGGTAGCTAAGTAAGTCCTACAGACTTACCTCAACCTCGTACACAACCCAAACACGATCAACCTCTAATCCTGAGAGAGGGCACTGCCTAATAACAAGGCATAGAACGATATCAACCTCTATTCATCAAAGGGGTCATACCTAGACCCAAGGGATCCATAGGATCATCCTCAACTTTAACCTCACAACCTATAATCCTCAAAAGCCGTATAAGGCATAACATGAACATATATCATCCGAACACTCTCATCTAGCCCTAGCATGCTACTACTTCTCACAAGAGGAAAGAAAGAGGCAATGCCATCCATAGGCAAGCCTAGAAGCAAGACACACCTGCAGAACCAAGTGCAACACCAAGCTGGTGCAGGTGGCCGCGGTGGCGGCTAGGAGGTGGCGCAGGGGCGGCTCACTGCCGGCGCTGTGGCGGTCCCGGAGTTGCGCAGGGACGGCTAGTGTGCAGAAAGTGCACCTCCGGCTGTCCTTTGCTTCTTCACTCGCTCCTCTTCACTCCTTCTCCATCCAGCAGCCATACACATACATATACATACATATATACATCAATAAAAGCCAATCAAGGCTGCCACAAGATCAACTTGTGGAACCTAAGCTCTAGATGAAGAAAAGAAGGAAAGATGCAAGAAAGAAGGAAGATAGAAAGAGATGGGAGATAGACTCACCAAGCTGAACCTAATCAAGATCAGAACACCAACAAAACCTCAAGGCTGGCTATCAACAAGCACAACAACATCCACAAGCATCAACCTCAAGCAAAGCCAAGCTTATAAGCTTCCAATCTCACACAAACTCAAGCATGGATCAAGAAGAGATCCAAAGGAAGAAGAGAGGAGAAGATGAACGTAGGGAGAGAGATGGGCTGCAAATGGGGGACCCTCATCAGAAGGAAAGAGAAGAAGCTTGTAAAGGAAGGAAAAGGGTAAAGCACGGGTCAAGTGGTCAACAAAGACGGCTACAGCCACACAGAGCCGTAGGGGCGGACTTGTGAGCCGTAGGTGCGGCCCAGGCAAACCGTTGGGGTGGCCTCTGGGTCACGTAGGGGCGGTTTAGGCTAGATCCAAGTCCTCAGCTCACATACTCAATAACTCTGCAACTAGGCTCTTACATTTGTGTTAAGGTTTTATTAAAAGTATTTCTTCGGCGTAAATTATATTTCTACCAGTATATTCATATATATATATTTTTGCTATATATTATTATTTCGATAAATTATTTTACGAAAAAGTCAAAATATTTTCCGAATCCGAAAATCCCGTTCCGAACTCTTGGAGCGAGTTATTCGATTACTCTTTTTCCTTTTCTATTATTTTAATTTATTTTTTCTTTCCTTTTATCTTTTTCTTCCTTTCCCCTTTTTTCTTCCCAGCAGGTGAGACCCGTTTCTTCGTTTCTGTTGGCCGCCCAAAGAGCTCCTACTCTACCTTCACCTCTCTCTCACGTTATCTCCCTCTCTCACGCTACTCTTCTGTCTCTCCCACACATCTTCCTCTACTTCTCTCTCGCTTGCTCAGCCCTCAGTTAAGCCGGGGCACCCTCACTGCTGTCTTTCCCCACCTCCTTGCACTCACCTCTCGTTGGTTCCCTTCATCGACACTAGGGGAAGATGCCTTGCCGCTGCCAGGGTGAGAAGACATCAACCACCTCCTGCAGCCTCTCTCAACCCACATTTCTTGAACCTCACCGGAGTGAACTCGGAGCAACGAGTCCCTCCCTCGCTACTACCGGTGCCATCAGACGCCGGAAATTGCAGCCGCCTTCGATCTCCCTTCTCTTTCTGTTTTTTACAAGTGCCGATGAGAACAGATACCTTCTTCGCCACAGAGCCAACGCCGCGTTGCCTTCTCCTTGACTCGTTCGCCGGGACTGCCCACATCTCCGGTCGCCTTGCCTCAGCCGCCTTCAACAGTGGGTTCAAAAACCCTAATTTTTAAATTCGAATTGGGACCCCTCTTTTTATGGTTAATTACAATTTGTGCCCACTGCTTTGAATTTGCAGTAATGACCCTAATTTTTAGAAGTCATAATTTATACCCCTGCAAAAAATTTATTATGGGAAATGACCCAAGTTTCGGAAATATGATTTTATGCCCCTGATGGATTATATTTTGCGGTTTTGGTCAAAAGTTGTTTTCGGAAATGGTTAAGTTCTTGAGTTCCATATTTACGGCCCGGAGAGTTAATTGCGGATTTATGATGCATGTTTGTGATGCTGCGTATTTTGCCCCAGAAATGAATTAGCGGTTTGGAACCTTGGAATTATGGAATATTCTTATATTGAAATGCTATATTTTACGCCCTTATTGGATTTAAATTCGATTTATTGCTCAAAGTATTAATTGCGGTTTTTACAACTTCATAAAATTTCACACTTTGCCCGGAAGGGTTTTTGCGGGTTTTAACCAGGGCTTTTGGAATCGAGTTTTTCTTAGTTTTATATATTATATTCCGATCAAATTTAGCGTACGAGCTAAATTTGTCTAGTTTTGATGATAGGTTCGGAAGCGTCCCGAAAAAGACCTAACGAGTCCAAGTCGACATCCTTTGATCGACTTCTGGCTTTTGACGTCTTGTGAGTATCCTTTCCCTAGACCTAGTTATGTTTAGTAGTATCATGCTAGGATTGGATCTAGCATAACTTAGAGTGAATGCCAAGTAGTGGCTTGGAACCTTAGGTAAGTGTTTGAGGATGGGTTAATGTTATAAGGCTTGTGTGTGTTAATCTTGAGTAAGTTATACGGATGTGAGCATTGGGGTTGACCTTGTGAGGTTTGGAGGTTGTATGTTCATATCGGTTGAGGTTGTGGAGATTAGGACGAGATCGAGTATCCTAGCTTGTGTAGTTGGCCTATGATCTTGCGAGATCGTTGGACTAGGAGTCTAAGGACTTGTAGTATATGTGAGTGGTTGTTGAGTATCGTGCCTTGTCTTGTATAGGCTTCGGTTATATTCTTTCGAAGAGTGTTATCGGTTTCGGTTAGCTTTGAGACGAGGTAAGTCCTCGGACTTACTTAGCCGCTTTTATGCATTATTTGGATACATTATAGTGGTGTGTGTTTTATCACATTTTGGTCATGAAACCGGATTAGGACTACTTGACTATATATATTATATGGCCCATTGTTACTATTATTATCGGGCGGTGACATCACTGCCGAGCTCCCGAGGGAGACTGGGAGGTTCTCTACGACCAGACCATACATGGTTTATGGGCGGGCTTCTTCGCCACTCCACATGGTATACGGGTTGAGCTCCGCCACAATCTTATTGGTTACACGGGGACAGAGGCGAGAGTTATAAGCCTCTCGTGTCAAACTTTAAACGAATGGAATTAGAAATTGAATAACCTAAAAAGAGAATAAGAACCGGATGTGTATGTATATGAGCATGTTGTGTGTTATGTGTCCTTATGTATGTGTTTGTGCCATATTATCTTTATAATGCCTAGAATGTGAGCTAACGGTTTTTATACTGATTGTTGTAGTTGATTTACAAGATAGGATGTGGCCGAGTGATCCGGAGGAGTGGGTAGCCGGGGTTCCGTACATCTTGGGTTGAGTTGGGTTTTTGAGTCCTTGTGTTGTTGTTGTTTTTGTATTATATTGATGTTGTTGTAAGGATGGTTGAAGTCTTTCCTTTTTTTTTCGGGTTTCATAACATTGCATAAAAATGTATTTCGGTTTTGGCCTTTATCTGTGCATTGTTGCAAGATCCAGTGAAATTGTTGTCAGGCTAAGGGTCGGGACCCATTGTGAGGCCCCAACCCGTAGCATCCCGAGTCCCACGGATTCGGGGTGTTACATGTATATACCTTGCAGGTCAGGGACGTTGCCTAGTAATCTGGATAGAGTGTTCAGTCGGGTTCCCGTACATTATAGGACGGGATACGGGTTTCTTATTTCAGTCTTTCCCCTTTGTTCCGTTTGACATTCTTAGGGTTTTCGTACTATTGTGATACTCGGATGATCGTCATTTCTTATGTTTTGGATCATAACATTTGCGTTATAACTATTTTGGTTTTACTTTTATTTGTGTCTTGTTGTAAGATCCGGTAATGTTGTCGTCCAACTAAAGTTGGGACCTATTGTGAGGTCTTAACCGGTAGCACCCTGAATTCCGAGAAATTGGTGTGTTACACAATATCATTTTCATCCAATTCATACCGGAAACAAACAAAACAATATAGAATTAAAGATTATATGTGATAATAAGAAATGGACTTACATGTTTGCAACTATTTCAACAATCACAAGATATGACACCTTTCTGCGATTAGTTCTTCGTGTATGAAATTAAAAAGTGCCCCTTTTGGTATACTTTGTTATCGTAAACACTTTCGATTTCCGTAATTTGGAGAACTGCACGCACCACTTACGATCTTTATCGAGACATCGAGCAAGAATAGTAAGCTTGATATACTTCCTTATTTTGCATGGTGAACATTCAATAATAGCATGCAAACACAATGCATTTTTCACTGCGGTTTTATCCTTGAACTTTTTCCCAATCGCAAGACCCCATTTGGTTGCTTTAGTTTCAACAAGAGTGATTGCATAACTATTCACTATTTCCATTTCATGTACAATAGGAGCGGTGTTCGCCAAAAAGCGTGCGTGCAAATAAGCTTTAAATTTATAAAACTGAAACAAAAGCATGCGAACCCGTAGTGTAAGGATCGGCGTAGTTAAGCAAGTATTCCAGAGTATCGAACTTAGGGATTTGGGGAGTCAAATTCAGTTTCGATAATATCGAGCAAGTAAAATTATAAAAGCTTTGCAAATATTGGGAAAACAACAATCCTAAAGATCCGGGTCTCTAATTGTGGTAATCGATTCAAGATATTCTATAGATGTAAGGACAGAGTTGAGATTTGCAAAGGTATACTAAGGTAAGGTAATGTACGGTGAAGTTCCAAAACCCTATATATCTCACCCAAGGACACTCTCTATAATGGTTGTTGAGGCTGCAGTATAGAAAGGATCTAAAGATAAGAATTAATCTTAAATACCCATGCCCAAACCCAAGGAATCAAAGATGAAATAAAACGGTTAAGGTTGTGACACTCGAAACCGAAGATGTTGAGTCTCACTACTACCTAGGAAAGGCAAGCGAAGGCTAGGTTAAAGCAAATCTTTAACTTTGGATTAAAGCAAAAGCAAAAGTCGTACGATAGAGGAAATCACGGCTAGATCTTGAGATTCCACGGCCGTGGAACTCAAGAACAGCCCGTAATTTAGGGTGTCGACGATATCTTTCACACTCTCAGGGTCCAATCAAGTTACGATCGATCTATCATCATCTAAACCACAACTATCAACCCTTCACCTTAGAATTGCTATAGGGTTTTAGCCAATAACCATCATCATGATATCAAAAATCAATTTAAGAAGAAAGAAAGATGAAACCCTCGAAAACTCAACAAACAATCACAATCAATCTCGAATCCAAATAACAAATGAAGTATATTTATGAATTCAGAAAATGGAATAAGAAATCCTTACAATGATCTAGAGAAACCACAAAGAACGGGATGTCAATCCTTTCTCCAATGAAAACCCTTGAATATCCGAAAGTACACAATCTCCAACCCTCAAGGTTGAAATGAAACCCTAAGACTGCCGTTTTCAAAGCTCTAACGAGGCTCTAAGCGAAGGTCCTCGAAACTATCTTCTCAAGCCTTCTTATAGGGCGAAAATAGGGGTACGAGAAAACCCAATGACGTTGTTGACGTGGCAAATATGACACGTCACAAAAATCACCAAAATCACGGTCATGAACAACTTTCCACAGCCGTGGTTTAGACCGTGTAACTTTCTATTGTGCTTCAAACTCACTTCCACGATCCAATTGCCAAATCCACGGCCGTAATTTGGAGCGTGGTTCCTCAAATCCTTGTCCACGACCGTAATTCAGGGCGTGGAATTCCAAAACTCTTGTTTTTGCCTTTGTTTCGTGATATTCTTCACTCATGCTCCTTCCTTAGCCTCTCCAAAGCATTTCCTTGCCATCAAACATGATCAAACACTCATTTCCTTCCTCAATTTGCTCTAATCCAAGCCTTTATTTACCTAAAAACAAAACGAAGCTAGTGTAGATCTCTATATCAACAAAGTGGGTGAATAAACTCACAATTGCTTCAAACTTATATCTAAGATTACAATAAAGAGGGAAAAACAACTAAAACAAGTGCCTAAAATATAGTCATATTTCATGCTAACAAAATACCCCATACTTGCCACTTGCTTGTCCTCAAGCAAGGTTTTCAAAAGCTTAGAACATATGGTAGAATGAAATATGAGTGCAAAACAAAACAAACCAATCTTTTTAGGTAATGGGCTTCTAATCAATAGATCATCCTCAAACCTTGCTTCATTCATTCTTGAAAACGTTCATACACCTAAACCAAAATATGCAAAGAAAAGGAACTTCATAAATTGCAAATACTTCAAGACAAACATCATAACCTTCAAGCATTGTCAAAATCAAGCATGTGAAACTTCAATTTAGATCACTAAGTCAAATAACACTCTTATGATCTCAAGGACTTTCAATTAAGGCCAAGAATACTGAAAAAGGTGGGAAATTTGTAAAGGAATGTGTCGTATGAATCCGGGAAGAAGGAACAACACAAACTCTTTTCGTTTCACCATTTGAACTAACCACCAACTTAGAGCTTTGCTCTAGACTTTTTGCACATAATTTTTTGACTTTACTTTTGGAGTTATGGACAGCGGTGCACAAAAACCGAAGCCTAGGAGATTGGCGTTTCTCAATTTCGAGATGCCTGAAACCCTTGATGCACATACCATAATCCGTTATGAATATTGCTCAATCCGACTTTGGCAAGACACAAATACCCGGCTGTGTGAATGGTGCCGAGTTACTCATCGTCATGATTGACTTACCCAAACCTATATTTTCCTACACTTTGAATTCAAACAATTACTTTCATGGCCCTCCCACATCAAACATGCCAAAATCAACTCTTCCTAAATCCCGGATAGGTAAAGGAGGCAATTATTTTCATTGAGGGGCTAAATGATCAAAGAAATAAGTAAGAAAATCGAGGTGCCTTAATCATTTCATAAAGACGTATAAGAACTTATGTTGTGATTTGAACCTTCGTTTCTCAATATGATTTAGATAAAAACCTTCACATTATTTTTATGGGTTTTTCAAAGCCTTTTTCATGCAATGCAATAATGAAACGTGTGACAATGAAAGGAAACATGCAAGTGTTCATAGACATGCAAAGCAAAGTGAGTAGAGTTATTACAAATGATAGTCACACCCCACCCCATACTTGAAACATACATTGTCCTCAATGTTCAAAAGAAATAAAGAAAAGAAAAGCAAAAGAAACTCACTAATGGTGGTGGAGCGGCTCTAACCGGCGGTCATCTAAACATCATCATCACTGTGGAGGAGGTGGTGGTGGATATGGAAAGAAATCCGAGCTAAAAGGCCGCCCAAACTGCTGGCGGTAGACGTCCCTCAAGATACGGTCATTCTCCTGGCTTCGTGCGTCATGAGTCTGCTGCCGGATCTCTAGATCTCCCACTCTCCTCGAAAGATCGGTAGCCCATCCCGGAAGCTACGAGTACCAATCCGGCGGCTATCCATACCATGCAGGAGCGTCTTGAGGAGGATGAGTCGGTGCCACCGGTGCATGCTCATACCATGGAGGAGGAGCTCTCATCTATGAAGGCTGCTCTCCATACCAAGCGGGTGGAGTCTCCATCCAAGTCGGCCTCTCACTCACACTAGCCCTGCGTGAAGAAGAGGAACCAGAAGGTCTAGAAGGGCGGGAAGATCCTCTAGGCTGCTCCAGGAAATCGGCCGGCTGATCCGGAAATGTACCAAAGGCATGCTCAGCACCTCCTACATCATGGTCATCACCTCCTCCCATCTCCTCATCATCGTCCCCAGCTGGGACCTCATCCGGCACATATGGATGAGCTACAAGTCTATTCGCATGCATGGATGTGAAGGTCGCCTTCCAGTTATGGCGGCCTAGCATGATGGAGTACTCGGGAAGCCGTGGGATACCTATACCACATCTCTCCTCCCATGGCATGGCTACGGTAGGTGGAGCTTGGTGGCGGGGAAAGATAATACCTCTAGTCTTAAGCCCGTTGAGACCCAAAGGTCTCGCCGCTATCCTAGTACAAGCGGAGTAGTCTATCCCCAACTGAGTGGCTATGTGAGTCACCATACCCCTATAACCTATGTTCCCGACCTTCTTGTTCAATTTACTCATGGTGGAGGCAAGAAGGGTGGCACAATTGGTGGGTATACCGGTAAGCATACAATAGAGTAGGAATAGCTCATCGGTTTTTATCTTTTGTGGGGTCTCGGTCCTGGGGAAAAGACACTCCGAAAGGACCCTATTAGCTATGTTCAAGGACAAGTGGTAGATGAGCTTAGCCTTGGTGTCGGTGTTAGCATGAAATATGACAATATTTTAGGCACTTGTTTTTCTTGTTTTTCCCTCTTTATAGTGTTCTTAGATATATGTTTGAAGCAATTGTGAGCTAGTTCACCCACTTTGTCGATATAGAGATCTACACTAGCTTCTTTGTGTTTTTAGGTGAATAGAGCTTGGATTTGAGAAAAATAAGGAAGGAAAGGAGTGTTTGATCACATTTGATGGTAAGGAGATGCATTAGAAAGGCTAAGGAAGGAGCATGGATGGAAGATTACACGAAACAAAGGCAAAGAAAGAGGAAAAGCAAGTCCACGCCCTAAAATACGGTCGTGGAAGAGGATTTGAGGAACCACGCTCTAAACCACGGCCGTGGAATTGGCAACATGAACGTGGACTTGAGTTTGGAGCACTCCAGAGAGTTACACGGCCTAAATTACGGTCGTGGAAATCATATGGCACCATAATCTGGTTCCACGCCCTAAACCACGGTCGTGGAAAGTTGTACTTGACCGTGATTTCGGTGATTCTGTGACGTGTCATATTTTGCCACATCAACCACGTCATTGGGCTTTCTCGTAACCCTACCTCGCCTTATTAAAAGGCTAGAGAAGAGAGTTTTCGGTACGTTTGTTTACGCTCGCTTACCGTCGCTTACTTTCGCATACATTTAGCCGCCGATGGGAGATTCGCTTTAAGATTGGTGAAGGACGTACTTTTCGGAATTTGTGTACTTTGTGAGATATTCTAGGGTTTTCATTCGACAACGGATTGACATCCCGTTCTTTGTGGCTTCTCTAAATCTTTGTAAGGTTTCTATTCCTATTCTTCTAGATTCATAAACATACGACTTTGTGTTTGGAATTCGGGATTTATTTTGAGTTATATTTGAGTTTTTGAGGGTTTTCATCTTCTATTCTTCTTAATTCGAATATTGATATCATGTCAATGATTGTTGACTAAAACCCTTTAGCAATTATAAGGTGAACGGTTGATAGTTGTGGCTTAAATAATGATAGATCGATCGTAACTTGATTGGACCCTGAGAGTGTAAGAAACATCGTCGACACCCTAAACCACGGTCCGTTCTTGAGTTCCACGGCCGTGGAATCTCAAGATTCAGCCGTGATTTTCCCTGGTTTATGAACTTTGCTTTTGCTTTGATCTAAAGTTAAAGATTAGCTTTAACCTAGCCTTGGCTTGCCTTTCCTAGGTAGTAGTGAGACTCAACATCCTCTATTTCGGTTTCGAGTGTCACATCCTTAACCGTTTTGGCTTGTCTTTGATTTCCTTGGGTTTAGGCATGGGTGTTTGAGATTAATTGTTACCTTTAGATCCTTTCTATACTACAACCTCAACAACCTTTATAGAGAGAGTCTTTAGGTTAGACATATAGGGTTTTGGAACTTCGTTGTACATTACCTTACTTTAGTATACCTTTGCAATTCTCAACTCTGTCCTTATATATATATAATATATCTTGAATCGATTGTCACAATTAGATACCTGGATCTTTAGGATTGTTGTTTTTCCTAATTATTTGCAAAGCTTTTACATTCTTACTTGCTCGATTACTTGAAACTGGTTTTGTTTCACCAATTCCCTGAGTTCGATACTCTAGAATACTTGCTAATCTACGCCGATCCGTACACTGCGGGTTCGCTTGCTTTTATTCTAGTTTTATAAATTTAAAACTTATTTGCACGCACGTTGTCGGGGAGTTGGTCAAGACCATTTACGGTTCTCGGTTGTCGAGCTTGAGAGCTTTTGCTCTTGTTATTTGATATCTTTTTGTGAGTGCTTTTTGCAGGTTCTATAGGTATATGCGAAAGACTAGATCTACCATAGATCTAGTTCCTTTCGATCTCGAACTTGAGAGAACCTTTAGAAGAAAGTTGAAAGAGAACAAGATGGCTGAAAATAATGAAAGAAACATCCAAGATGAGTTGGATGAAGTTCAACGTCAACTTAAGTTGAATGAGAAAGCTCGTGTGGACGCTGAAACGAGTCATCAATTCCAAATTGATGAACTCAGGGCTATGATGTTGGGCATGAAGTTGGAGCTGAATAATGAAAGGAATAAGAAGAAGGTCAAGAAACCAACTAAGTCCACTGGAGATGATTCATCCGATGATGAAGAAATCGATCCGGACATGCCGGAACTTGAAGAAATCAATCCGGTGATTCATCCCGTTCGTAACAACGCAAGACCACCGGTTGTTCCTCGCATTCCAGCTGGGGATGTGAGAGTTGCTAATGGAGGGGATGAACCACGAAATCTGGGGCAAAGGATGGATCAAATTCAGCAACCATGCCGTCTAGGTGTGAATTTCGGAGCTGAGGACATCCAGGAATTCAGCTTTAGCCCGCAAGTTATTACCATGGTTCGCCAAAGTCAATTTGGTGGAACTAGTGCTGAATCTCCACACCAACATTTACAGAATTTTGAGATTTTAATGGAAACATTGAAGCCGAAAAGGGCTACTAACAATAACTATAAGATCAAGCCGTTTTTCTTTTCTTTGAAAGATAAAGCATTGGCTTGTTATCAAGCTCTTCCAGCTGCAAAGTTGGCCACATGGGAGGATCTATCATTGGAGTTCCTCACCAAGTTCTTTCCGCCATCCAAGACGGCAGAGTTGAGATGTAAGATTAATGCATTTTCAATGAAAACTAATGAAAGTTTGTTTCAATCATGGGAAAGATTTCAGGACCTTTTATTGGATTGCCCACACTGTTACGCTAAGATCGTGACACGCAAAAGTCTTAAATTTATAACTTGATATATTTTTCCTAACTCCTAGTGAAACCCACAGTGTATGGGTCGTTTTGTAGTAAGGATAGTATTCCGAGGTCGAACAAAAAGACTAAAGTGAAATTGAATCAATAGTGACTAAGGATAGTGTTGATCTAAGCTAAGAAAAGAGAAAGAAATAAGGAAATGAAAATCTCAATGTTTTTGTATTGGTTTTGTGGTGATCAATCAAAGATCACAAATCATGCAAGTTTTAGCAAATAACCAAGCTAGCAAGGCAAATAAACAAACACAAACACGAGATAGGTAATCAAGAGAGAAAAGCGGATTCTAGGGGTTAGAAATTCCGGTTATGGCAAAGGACTCAAGCTATCTAGTCATTCCTTTGATTAACTATAGTGTGTTGGGAGTGGGTGTTTCTAAATCGGGATCAATCACCGCGTAGGTCTCATAGTCCACTAGTCCGTTCCTAAGGTCTCATCACCGGGTAAGTCTCAAAGAGCCTAAGGATAGGAATTCTACACAAACCGGATTGTCATTGTTATGCTAAGAACGTGACACGCAAAAGCTTTAAATTTATAACTCGTTATATTTCTCATAACTCCTAGCGAACCCGCAGTGTACGGGACGTTTTGTAGTAGGGATAGTATTCCGAGGTCGAACACAAAGACTGAGGTGAGATTGAATCGATTAATGACTAAGGATAGTGAAGATCTAGACTAAGAAATGAGAAAGGAATAAAGAAATGAAAATCTCAATGTTTTTGGGTTTGTTTTTAGGTGATCAATCAATGATCACAAATCATGTGAAATCAACAATCAACTACGCTAACACCACAAGTAAACAAGCAAATACGGGACGTGTAATCAAGGGGAGAAAAACGGATTCTAGGGGACGGAAATTCCGGTTATGGCATAGGACTCAAGCTATCTAATCATTCCTTGGATCAACTATAGTATGTTGGGGGTGAGCGTTTCTAGATTGGGATCAATCACCGGGTAGGTCTCATGGTCCACTAGTCCGTTCCTAAGGTCTCATCACCGGGTAAGTCTCAAAGAGCCTAAGGATAGGAATTCTACACAAACCGGATGGTTATCTTGGGATCTAACCTCTCCTCACCTGGTAAGTCTCGGGAAGGCAAGTCCTAAACACCTATCCTAGCACACTCAGTCCAATAGCGCCTTGTGAGGCTCACTACTACCTAGAGTTCGTCATCTTCGGTATCTAAGAGTAAGAATTACCGGGTAGGTCTCTTCTAACACTTAGTTGCTAACACTAGGTCACCCTAGGATAGATTTAACTCAACAAACACTAGGATTTAAACAACCTAACACTTGGATTTATCATTACAAGCAAGTTATTCAAAATCACGGGGTGTTCATCAAGATCCACGGCCGTGGTTTGTCTAGAACAAACCGTGGTTTCTAACAGTGACTAGGTTCAATCAAACGAATCATCCAAGCATACATTTAAGCCTATTCTATCATAGTCCAAGCCATAACCATCTTTTCCTTACCCTAGAATCGCATCTATTTAGCCAACAACATACATCATCACAATCAAAATCATCAAGCATAAAATCATGGCATCCATTTGCAAGAAAATGAAGAGAAAGAGATGAAGAAGTTGAACAAGGAAAACCAAGCTGAATATGAGATTTAGAAAGACTCACAACCCTTCAAAAGAAGGTTCAATCGATTCTTACAACCCTAGAAAACGATTCCGATAATCTTCACTCTAAAATCTATCAAAGACTAATAATGGTGTGTTCTTCTGTTCTTCTCCAATGGAATTTTTCTTCTCCTCCAAGAGTAGCTCCAATCCAAGCTTCCAATTGAGAGAATCTTTCTTGTTGAGAGTGTAAGAGAGAATGGAGTGATGGGAGATGCCCCTAACAGCCTGCAGGTCCACCTTTTATCCTCCAAATTTGCAAGAGTCGGCCATGAAGATCGTGGGACAGCTGTCACAGCTGTCTGGGGAAAACCACGGCCAAAACCACGCCCGTGGAAGTCCCAGTGGCCGTGGTTTTGGTGCCTCAGCTTGTTTTGGATCATTAAGCCACGATTTGGTGCATGGCATGCACCAACAAGGTCCCAAGTGTCCTCCTTAGCTCCTAACTTGCATCCCAATGAGTCCGGAGGTGTGTCATCTCGAGGAAAGATCCTCGAATGTATCGATTAACCTCCTAAATCTCCTAAAACACCTACAAAGCATGCAAAAGTCCGTGTAGACGTCTATCTCGACAAAATACATGAATTGGGTACAAACGTCACGAACTAGTGCTAAACCATGCACGAATGAGTGGGAAAACTATCTAAATGAGTGCCTAAACCTAAGTCATAAATCGTGTTATCAAAAATACCCCATACTTAAGGTTTGCTCGTCCCCGAGCAAGTCCCCAACTATAGACTAAGAGATGACATGACTTATGCATGCATGAAAAACCGAAAATATTTTTGGAGTTGTGCTTCTAATATTAGATCACCTTCATAGTCATGTTTTATGGCAATGGACAAGCAATCATGTGTCAAATAAGTGAAGGCATGGAAAGACAATTATACTTAACTCGAAAGCATGCATGAAATGTAAAAATGAAGAAGTCAAGATGATCATGAGCATATATTCAATCTGGATCACTAAGTCTTACACACATGCAAATAGGTCACAAGGGCTTGTGAAATAAAAGGCCAAGAAACGTTGTGATTAGGTGGGAATTTTTCTAGGTCATGTGATGCTAATCCAGGAATGGAACTAACTTCACAACTTCACATTTTTTATCAACTTCCCACAAGTGTATATTTTCTCCAACTTTTATTTCTTTACTTTTCTTTTTCTTTCACTTATTTTTGAGACAATGGCATTGGTGTACAAAAGCCGAAACCTTGGTGATTAGCCATCCTCGGGCTTTTTTATTTTTCGAGGTGCATCCACACCGGGCACACATACCAAAGCTCGTTGGGACTATCGGTTTATTTGACTTTGGCAAGGCACAAACACCCGATTATGTGAATGGTGCCGAGTTACTCATCATTTAAACCAACGTCCCCAAACCTATATTTTTGTCTACACTTTCACATCAAATTCTGCACTTCATTCATAACATTCTTTCATCAAAAACTTCACCCCACACTTGCTTTTCACACACATCAACACACTAACATGCTCCTATTTCCGGATGGGTCAAAAGAGGTCAAATTTATATCAATTAAGGTGCTCAAACAACATGATCAAGATGAGAAGTAGAGAAAGATGAATCGCCTTAATCACTCCTAGATGATGTGCAAGAACTAGCATGTAATTTCGACTTTCAATCCTCAATCCAATCAAGACAAACATCATAATCACAAATCATTCATGGGATTCAAGATAAGTACTTCAAGTCCACATATGCATTCATCTATTCAACACATAAGGCCATCCATAGCCAATCCACAAGACAATTTCATCATAAGGGTCATTCTCAAGCTTAGAAGCACTAAAATTTTTTTAAAATTTTCTGATTTTTTTGGATTTTTGAAATATCTATGTACAATGCAAAGCATGTGACTAAAAGAAACTACCCTAGATGCTAATTATGCAAAAGATCATGCAAACCCACCCCATACTTAGAAACACATTGTCCCCAATGTGTAAATGAAGTAAAGAAGGGTGAAAGAGGGTTCTCACAATGTAAAAATGGTTTGCTTTGATATTTGGGATTACTCAAATGGAGTGATGTAGGATGATCCTATCAATGATGTTAGAGAGCTCAAAGTGTTCGTTATGGCGTCGGGATCCGCGCTAGGCACCGCTAGACGTCCAAGTCCCGCGTCCGCTCCACCCACAATTGATGAGGGACTCATCATTATCATCCACATGCCATGGAAGGCTTCCATGCTACCAAGACTCTAGCACACACACAAAGCACACCAAACACACAAAAACAGAAAAATCAAAAACAAAACAAAAACGAAAAGGGAAAGATGTCTACCAATGGGTTGCCTCCAACCAAGCGCTTCTTTAAGGATATTAGCTTGACCAAATTCGGGGGCATCTCACTCTAGGTGAAGTGGGGCAATCATATCCACCGGAGCTCCCGGGATATACTTCTTCAACCGATGCCCATTCACCTTAAAATATCCACAATGCTCCCCTCCTATCTCAACCGCTCTATGGGGAAAGATCTTCTTCACCACATAAGGACCCGTCCATCTTGACTTAAGCTTTCCGGGGAAGAGCCGCAGCCTTGAGTTGAAGAGAAGGACAATGTCGCCTTCACTCAACTCCTTCGGGATGAGACGCTTGTCATGCCAACGTTTAGTCCTTTCCTTGTAGATCCGGGCATTTTCATAGGCATCTAACCGGATCTCCTCAAGGGCGTTCATATCAAGCAATCTCTTCTCTCCGGCCTCCTTGAGGTCAATATTCAACCACCTTATAGCCCAATACGCTCTATGCTCCATCTCCACCGGAAGGTGGCAAGACTTGCCATAGACTAGCTTGTAGGGAGTGGTGCCAATTGGTGTCTTGAAAGCGGTTTTATAAGCTCACAATGCATCATCGAGCTTCATAGCCCAATCCTTTCTTGTCCTAGAGACCGTCTTCTCAAGGATTCCCTTTATCTCCCGGTTGGAGATCTCCACTTGGCCACTAGTTTGGGGATGGTAAGGTGTTGCTACCTTATGAGTCATCCCATACTTAGCCAAAAGTGTGCCGAAGTTCCTATTAGTGAAGTGCTTCCCTCCATCACTTATGATCACCCTTGGTGTTCCAAACCTAGGGAAGATCACTCGGTTGAAGAACAACACCACAACCTTGGCATCATTTGTAGGAGAGGCGATTGCCTCCACCCATCTCGAGAGATAGTCCACCGCCAATAGGATGTAGAGGTTGCCACAAGAAGAGGTGAATGGTCCCATGAAGTCCACACCCCACACATCAAATATCTCCACCTCTTGTATGTTGTTCAAGGGTATCTCATTCCTCCTTGAGATGTTGCCCGTTCTTTGGCAAGCATCACAAGCTACCACAAAATTCTACACATCCTTGAACAAACTTGGCCAAAAGAAACCCGATTGCAACACCTTAGCACATGTCTTATGTGAGCTAGCATGGCCTCCACATGGCACGGAGTGACAATGGCGGATCACACTCTCCACCTCATCCTCCGGTATGTATCTTCTAAAAACTCCATCCGGCCCTCTTTTGAACAAAAGCGGCTCACTCCAATAGTAATGCCTCACATCCTTGAAGAACTTTTTCCGCTGGGCATATGACAAACCGGGAGGCACTTCCTCGCACACAAGATAGTTCACAATGTCGGCATACCATGGCTCACTTCCTTAGACACTTGGAACAAGCATTCCTCCACCATTTGCAATTGCTCATCCCAGAATGAGTCATCAATCGGGATGTCATCTCTCTCAAGCTCCAATGGTGGGAGTCTACTAAGGTGATCCGCCACAGAATTTTCGGACCCCTTCTTGTCTCGGATTTCCAAGTCAAACTCTTGAAGAAGAAGGATCCACCGAATCGACCGAGGCTTGGCATCCTTCTTTGTAAGGAGATAACGGATCGCGGCATGATCCGTATACACTATGACCTTTGCTCCAACAAGATATGAGCGGAACTTCTCAAATGCATACACAACCGCTAGCAACTCCTTCTCGGTGGTAGCATAATTGAGTTGGGCTTCATCTAGCGTCTTGCTAGCATAATAAATGGCATGTGTAAGCCCATCTTTCCTTTGCCCAAAAACAGCCCCAACGGCTACATCACTCGCGTCACACATGATCTCAAACGGTAGACTCCAATCCGGTGGTTGCACGATGGGTGCGGAGATCAAGGCATTCTTCAACCTACAAAAAGCCTCAAGGCAATCCTTGGAGAAAACAAACTCAACATCTTTCATTAGTAGGTTAGTAAGAGGCTTAGCAATCTTAGAGAAATCTTTAATGAATCTCCGGTAAAAACCGGCATACCCTAGAAAACTCCTTACCCCCTTCACCGAGGTAGGTGGTGGCAACTTCTCTATCGTCTCTATCTTAGCCCTATCAACATCAATGCCACGGTTGGACACCAAGTGTCTTAACACAATACCTTCACTTACCATGAAGTGGCATTTCTCCCAATTTAAGACAAGATTTGTCTCCTCACATCTCTTAAGCACTAAAGACAAGTTAGCTAAACAATCATCAAAAGAAGATCCATAAACAGAAAAGTCATCCATAAACACTTCCATGATGTTTTTAATATACTCAGAAAAGATAGCCATCATACACCTTTGAAAGGTGGCGGGTGCATTACCCAAACCAAATGGCATTCTCCTATATGAAAAAGTACCCCAAGGACATGTGAATGTGGTTTTCTCTTGGTCATCGGGGTGAATAGGGATTTGGAAGAATCCACTATAGCCATCTAAGTAACAAAAATGGGAATGTTGAGCTAATCTCTCTAGCATTTGGTCAATGAAAGGAAAAGGGAAGTGATCTTTCCTAGAGGCAACATTTAGTTTCCTATAGTCTATGCACATCCTCCATCCCGTAACCGTTCTAGTTGGAATTAGTTCATTATTCTCATTGGTTACTACGGTCATCCCACCCTTCTTAGGAACCACATGTACGGGACTAACCCACTTACTATCCGAAATCGGGAAAATGGTTCCCGCATCGAGCAATTTAAGGATCTCTTTCTTGACTACTTCTTTTATGATAGGGTTTAATCTTCTTTGAGGTTCAATTGAAGGTTTATAATTATCTTCCATTAAGATCTTATGCATGCACAAAGAAGGTTTAATTCCAACTAAATCATCAATGGTATAGCCTATAGCTTTCCTATGCAATCTTAATTCATGCAACAATCTAGCAAGTTCATCATCATTCAAGCATGCATTCACAATAACCGGATATGTAGAATTCTCACCAAGAAAAGCATACTTCAAATGAGAGGGGAGGGGTTTAAGTTCAAGTTTAGGAGGACCTTTGTCGATTGGAGACGCTCCATACAATGTTGGTTGAGATGAATCCAAAGCCATAGAAGACTCTTCAAGACTCCTTGAAGCTTGATCAACAACCAATGCAGTTTCTGGAGAAACCACGGGCAAAATTACGGGCTCTGGCACAACCACGGCCGTGGAACTTGCAAATCTAGACTTTTGGAGCATTCCAGAGAGTTCCACGGGACTTTCCACGGGCGTGGTTCTTGGTCCCTGGCCGTGGTTCTTGCAAAAATTCAGCACACCTTCGTGTGCTTCAAATTCAGCTCTTGTCTCCTTTTCCAATGATTCCAAAGCCTTGATTTCTTCATTGCAAGCCTCCTCTACTGCTTCCTCCATCAAACTTAAGCTAAGAACCTTCTCCAAAGGGTCCTTGATCAAGATTGAGCTCACAACTTCTCTAGACTCCTCTTGCTCGACAATGTTGAACACATCCTCACCAAGGGCTGGCCCTTTCATCATTGTGGAGAGCTTGAACTTGATATTCTCTTCTCCAATGTTGAAAGAGAGAATCCCATTCTTACAATCTACCAAACATCCGGAAGTGGCTAGGAAAGGTCTCCCAAAGATGATAGGCACCGGATAGTCCGCTGGGATGTCCAAAACAACGAAGTCTATGGGCACATAGAACTTCCCTAGTTGCACCTGTATGTCCTCCAAGATTCCAACCGGGTGGGTGATCGAACGCTCCGCCATGTAAAGGGTCATCTTGACCGGCTTTGGCTCTCCTAGCCCAACCTTGTTGCAAAGTGCAAGCGGAATGATGCTTACACTTGCCCCAAGATCACAAAGAGCTTCATACTTCACTTCTCCCACTCCAATTGGTACACAAAAGGATCCCGGATCTCTTAGCTTTGGAGGCATCTCCTCCCTCATGGTTTGGATCAATTCCGAGGACCTCTTTGTCATCCTCACTTCTCCATACTCCTCCAACTTCCTTTTGTTGGAGAGTATTTCCTTCAAGAACTTGCCATACGCCGGCATACCTAGAATAGCATCCATGAACGGAATGTTAATATGCAATTTAGACATAAGTTCAAGGAATTTACCGAAGTGTTTGTCCAACCGAGCTCTTGCTCGTGAGTGTGGGAACGGTAGTGGTGGCTTGTATGGAGGTGGTGCCACATATGTTGGCTCATCTTCCTTGTTCTTTCCTCCTTCTTCTTGCAAGGGCTCTTCCTCTACCACTACTTGCTTTCCCTTAGCATTCTCCTTAGGCAAGGGGTCCTTCATGCTCAACCCGCTCCTTGTTGTGATGGCCAACACTTGGCCTCTTGGGTTGTCCTCGGTTCTTCCGGGAAGCTTTCCCGGATCTCTATGAGCTTCACCCGCCTTTTGGAAAACTTGTGCTTCCAACACCTTTTGAGCCTTAGAAATGGAAGTCACCGTGTTCTCAAGACCACTCAACCTTCCAAGCAATTGCTCAAACATCATCTCGGTTCTATCCTTTGGAGGTTGAGTAAATCCGGGTGGAGGTTCTTGTGAAGCCTTTGGTGGAGGAGTTGTGCTTGTGGAAGCGGGAGGGTTCAACGCTCCATCCGGGTTAGAATAGGAAAACCCGGGATGTTGTGGTTAGGCCGGTAATTGTTGAATTGCCGGTTGTTGTTGAAGTTTCTTGGGCCTTGATAGTTGTTGTAGTTGCCCCTTCCCATGTAGTTCACATCTTCCTCCTTGGAAGACAAGTTTGCTTGCACTTGCACTTGAGGGCTTGCTTGATTCTTCAAAGTTGTAGCACACAACTCCCTCAAAGATTTCAGCTCGTTGTTGATGGCGTCAAGCTTGAAGTTACTCATGGTGACTTCACTCACCTCATATGCTCCCGCTTTCCTCCCATCACTCTTCCTATGGGAGTACTTCTCTATCACCAAAGCTTGCTTCTCTACGAATTCCCAAGCATCATCGACATTCTTCTCCATGAACGTTCCACCGAAAAGTGATTGAAGCTTAAATTGGCTCAAGTCCTTTGAAGTAGATCTCCAATAGCTCAATTTTCGGTATACCATGGTGTGGACAATCTAGGAGAAGGTCCTTGAACCTCTCCCAAGACTTGAATAGGCTTTCTCTATCCTTCATTACAAAGGCATTGATCTTCCCTCTTAGCTCGGTAGTCTTGGAAGGCAGGAAGAACTTTGTCAAAAATTCGGTTGTTATCTCCTCCCAAGTACTCACTCGCCCTTGTGGAATAGATTGATACCAAGCCAAGGCTTTATCCTTAAGTGAGAAGGAGAAAGCCCTAAGCTTATGGTTATTGCTCTCCAATCTAGGTGGTCTTAGAGTCTCCATCAAGATCTCATAGTTCATCAAGTGTTGATAAGGAGACTCTCCTTCCATCCCTCCAAATTAATTATGCCGGATCATTTGTAGAACTTGAGGGCAGAGCTCGTAATCATGGACTGCGGGATCTCCTAAGTTCACACCCTGACGGTGTGCTCTTTGTGCCGGATCCATACGTTGCCCTAACGTTTGTGGCTCTTCAATAGCAATGGGCACAACCCGAATATTAACCGCCAGCTGCGGTTGTGGTGGAGGTGGAGGTTGTTGACCATTAAGCTCTCTTTGCACAAGAGCTTGCCTAATCTCTTCAATCTCCCTCCTTGTTGCTTCTTGCCTCTCATTGGCAAGTTTCCTTTCATTCTCCAAGGCTTCATCCCTTAGTCTAATTTGCTCTAAAGCCTCATCCAACTCAGCTTGGAGATCTCTTCCGGCCATCTCTTTTCCCTTTCTAATGCTCTTGGATCTAGATCTAAGGGTTTTCTCCGGTTCGGGATCGAATGGAGCTAAATCCTTGCCACGAGATCTTCGCATACACCTAAAGAGTAGAGATGTCCTGAAAAGCAAAGACACAAAACAAACGAGATCAAAAGCAACAAGAAAGACCTACACTATAAACAATCACAAATTACGACTCAATCTAGACCTAGTCCCCGGCAACGGCGCCAAAAACTTGTTACGCTAAGAACGTGACACGCAAAAGCTTTAAATTTATAACTCGTTATATTTCTCCTAACTCCTAGCGAACCCGTAGTGTACGGGAAGTTTTATAGTAGGGATAGTATTCCGAGGTCGAACACAAAGACTGAGGTGAGATTGAATCGATTAATGACTAAGGATAGTTAAGATCTAGACTAAGAAATGAGAAAGGAATAAAGAAATGAAAATCTCAATGTTTTTGGGTTTGTTTTTAGGTGATCAATCAAAGATCACAAATCATGTGAAATCAACAATCAACTAAGCTAACACCACAAGTAAACAAGCAAATACAGGACGTGTAATCAAGGGGAGAAAAACGGATTCTAGGGGTCGGAAATTCCGGTTATGGCATAGGACTCAAGCTATCTAATCATTCCTTGGATCAACTATAGTATGTTGGGAGTGAGCGTTTCTAGATTGGGATCAATCACCGGGTAGGTCTCATGGTCCACTAGTCCGTTCCTAAGTTCTCATCACCGGGTAAATCTCAAACAGCCTAAGGATAGGAATTCTACACAAAACGGATGGTTATCTAGGGATCTAACCTCTCCTCACCGGGTAAGTCTCGGGAAAGCAAGTCCTAAACACATATCCTAGCACACTCAGTCCAATAGCGGCTTGTGAGGCTCACTACTACCTAGAGTTCGTCATCTTCGGTATCTAAGAGTAAGAATTACCGGGTAGGTCTCTTCTAACACTTAGTTGCAAACACTAGGTCACCCTAGGATAGATTTACCTCAACAAACACTAGGATTTCAACAATCTAACAACCTAACACTTGGATTTATCATTACAAGCAAGTTATTCAAAATCACGGGGTGTTCATCAAGATCCACGGCCGTGGTTTGTCTAGAACAAACCGTGGTTTCTAACAGTGACTAGGTTCAATCAAACGAATCATCCAAGCATACATTTAAGCCTATTCTATCATAGTCCAAGCCATAACCATCTTTTCCTTACCCTAGAATCGCATCTATTTAGCCAACAACATACATCATCACAATCAAAATCATCAAGCATAAAATCATGGCATCCATTTGCAAGAAAATGAAGAGAAAGAGATGAACAAGTAGAACAAGGAAAACCAAGCTGAATATGAGATTTAGAAAGACTCACAACCCTTCAAAAGAAGGTTCAATCGATTCTTACAACCCTAGAAAACGATTCCGATAATCTTCACACTAAAATCTATCAAAGACATTAATGGTGTGTTCTTCTCTTCTTCTCCAATGGAAATTTTCTTCTCCTCCAAGAGTAGCTCCAATCCAAGCTTCCAATTGAGAGAATCTTTCTTGTTGAGAGTGTGAGAGAGAATGGAGTGATGGGAGATGCCCCTAATAGCTTGCAGGTCCACCTTTTATCCTCCAAATTTGCAAGAGTTGGCCATGAAGATCGTGGGACAGCTGTCACAGCTGTCTGGGGAAAACCACGGCCAAAACCACACCCGTGGAAGTCCCAGTGGCCGTGGTTTTGGTGCCTCAGCTTGCTTTGGATCATTAAGCCACGATTTGGTGCATGGCGTGCACCAAGAAGGTCCCAAGTGTCCTCCTTAGCTCCTAACTTGCATCCCAATGAGTCCGGAGGTGTGTCATCTCGAGGAATGATCCTCGAATGTATCGATTAAGATCCTAAATATCCTAAAACACCAACAAAGCATGCAAAAGTCCGTGTAGACGTCTATCTCGACAAAATACATGAATTGGGTGCAAACGTCACGAACTAGTGCTAAACCATGCATGAATGAGTGGGAAAACTATCTAAATGAGTGCCTAAACCTAAGTCATAAATCGTGTTATCAGTCATCTAGGGATCTAACCTCTCCTTACCAGGTAAATCTCAGGAAGGTAAGACCTAAACATCAATCCTAGCACACTTAGTCCAATAGCAGCTTATGAGGCTCACAACTACCTAGAGTTCATTATCTTCGGTATCTAAGAGAAAGAATCACCGGGTAGGTCTCTTCTCACACTTAGTTACTAATACTAGGTCACCCTAGGATAGATCTAGCTCAATAAACACTAGGATTTCAACAATCTAACAACCTAACACTTAGATTTATCAATACAAGCAAGTCAGACGAAATCACGGTCAGTTCCTCACTTCCACGGCCGTGGAACCTACTAGAACAAGCCGTGATTTACAACAGAAGCTAGGTTCGAGCAAACAAATCATCCAAAGGTACGTTTAAGTCTATCCTATCATAGTCCAAGCCATAACCATCATTTCCTTACCCTAGAATCATATCTATTTAGCCAACAACAAGTATATCAACAATCAAACTCATCAAGCATACCATCATGGAGTCCATATCAAAAGGATGAAATGAAAGAGAGATAGAAAATAGAACAAGAAAAACCAAGCTGAATAAAAGTCAAGAAGGACTTACCACCCTTCAAAAGAAGGTTCGAATCATTCTTACAACCCTAGAAAATGTTTCTGGCAAACTTCACTCTAAAAACTATAAAACTCTAAGAATGGTGTGTTCTTCTCTTCTTCTCCAATGGAGGTCTTTCTTCTCCTCTAAGAGTAGCGCCAATCCAATGGTGAGAATGTGGAAGAGAATGGAGTGATGGGGTCCGCCCTCAACAACCTGCAGGACCACGTTTTATACACCATCAAGGGCAAGGGTCGGTTATGGAGATCGTGGGACAGTTGTCGCTACTGTGCAGGGAAAACCACGGCCTATTTCCACGCCCGTGGAAGTCCCAATGGTCGTGGTTTTGGTGATTCAGACTTCTATGGATCATCAAGCCACAATTTGGTGCAAGGCATGCACCAACAAGGTCCCATGTGTTCTCCTTTGCTCCTAACTTGCTTCCCAATGGGTCCGGAAGTGTGTCATCACAAGGAACGATCCTCAAATGTATCAATTAAGCTCCAAAAGCTCCCAAAATACCTACAAAACATGTAAAAGTCCGTGTAGACGTCTATCTTGACAACATACATGAATTAAGTGCAAAATCGTCACGAACTAGTGCAAACCATGCATGAATGTGCGGAAAAACTATCTAAATGAATGCCTAAATGTTCGCTCCAAACGGTGTGTGCAAGCTTTAAATTTATAACCCTAGATGTAAGCTTAAAACAAGGATGCGAACCCGCAGTGTACGGGTCAATCGTAGTAAAAAGCAAGGAATTCTAGGGGTCGATCACAGGGACTCAGTGAAACAAAGTCCGATAACAGTAAGCTTCGTAATTACTAACCACAAGAGTAATTAAAATAATCAAAGATGAATAAGAAGTCAATAAAGCAAACATGCAATTCTAGGGATTAAAGCATCTAGTTGTGGTTCCAACTCAAGATCTAAAGATAAGCGGACAAAGCTGAGGTTTTTTTTACATAGGGAAGGTGTTACTAAAGTGGAATAGATCACCGGGAAAGTCTCACTACTCACTAATCCTAAACCGTAACTCCTATTACCGGGTAAGTCTCAAGGAATCAAGATAAAGAACTATAACCTCAAACTAACATACCATCTAAGGGAATAGAATCAACCTTTACTGGGTAAGTCTCAGGCTAACTCACAAAGATGGGATGGAAGCACACTCAAACCCCAATAAAGGATAAACCTTTATCACCTACACTTATGATCTTAGGTACACAAACTAAGGAATTACCGGGTAAGTCTCATCCTAAGCTTGCTTTGAACCAGGAAAGGTGTAATAAGAATAGGATTTGGCAAACTCTAACACTTAACTCTCAGTTTAAGATCAGATAAGTCACCTCGGTCAACCGAATTCCACCCCGGCTGAGATGTTCATCGACTGAACGAGATGCTTAGGGTTAAGGTTAAAGACTCAAACTTTCAAGGTCCCACTGGAATCTAAGATTATTCTATCATTGTTTTTCCCACAACCTTCAGCCAATCACCCTAGAATCACACAAGGAAATTAGCCACTCATCATCATTATGAAAGTATTAATCAAATATATGGGAAGAAGGTGAATATTTGAACAAGAAGAATTCAATGAAAAGTCTTCAATAACTGAATCAAATATCACAACAAAAGCGTTCCTTGGATAGCAATCCAACAAGAGAAGACAACAAGGAAGGGAATCAAAGACAATCTTACAAAACCCTTCAAAAAGCTATAAAAGCTATGATCTTCAATCCTTCTTCAACCTTCAAAAAGGTTCTTCAAAACTCCCAACTGGAGTATGCCGCAGCGGTGTAGTAGATGTAAGTGAGGTGATAGCGGATCTATGCCGAATGTTGGATTTGTGGAAATCCAACCCTTTTTATAGGAAAATAACCCTCCAAAGATAAAATATCTTAGAAAGATCTCTTCCCATAAAAATAGGTAAAATATAAGATCTTCTTCCTTCCAGGAGCCAAGCCCAAAAATATGAGATCACTTTCCAAAGATAAAAGATCTCAGCCAAGAATAAAATATTCTCGCCGCGTCCTAGGTATTCGCCTCGGTCGAGTCGGCTTCTCTGGATCACCTCGGTCGAGATGAATCTTTGGTCAACCGAGGTGAGTCACAACTGAATGTGAAATCTCTCAAAACTGGTCCAAGGTGAATCTTTAATCCATGGCTATGCTTCCTGGATGGTTCCTTATGCTCCTCAATGTAGCTCCAATGACTCCATAGCTCCTTTTTTATGCAAAACGTGCCATTTTACCTACAATTACAACAAAACTAGGTGTAGACTTCGATTCTCGCAAAGGTAGATGAAATGGTAATATAATCACATAATATACATACAAACATGCAGATTAAGAAAGATAAAACGTCCAAACAAACCTCAAAATATAGACTATAATTCATGCTATCAAAATACCCCATACTTAGCCCTTGCTTGTCCCCAAACAAGTTCCGCATATAGAAGACAAGATAGAATGGATTATAAGTCAATAAAATCAATGAAAAGTCTTTCAAAAACATTTTTATGGTGTGCTACAATCATAGATCACTCTAAGAGAATACTTCATGGAATTTAAAATCAAAATATGATCAAAACATTTTATAAATATAGAAAAGTTGTTCATCTTTGCATAAAACCATAGAATGCATAATAAGTCATAATTATCAAAATTAATCATGTATAATCTCGTTTAAACCACTAAGTCAATCAACAAGCTCAAGGTCTCAAGGGCTTCCCAAAAGAAAGGTCAAGAAACGTGTAGGGTAGGGATGTATGTAAGGTAATGTGGTGCTAGAATCCGGGAAAAGGATGAACTTCACTTCCACTTTGTCTTGCAACATTTTCCACCAATAAGCTTTGCTTATCTCACACTTTTTCTTTTTACTTTACTTTTTTGGGATGCATGGACAGAGGTGCACAATAACCGAAGCCTAGGAAATCCGCAATCATCAATTTTTTGAGATGCATCAAACCCTTGATGCACATACCATGACCCGTTAGGAATATCGCTCAATCCGACTTTGGCAAGACACAAACACCCGGCTATGTGAATGGTGCCGAGTTACTCATCTTCATGATTGACTTCCCCAAACTTATTATTGCTTTCTAAAACTTTCACTTCCAGCCACTTCTCAACTTTAACTTCACTTGCTTTCACCACTTCGCTTGCTTCCAAATTCCCGGATAGATAAAGGGAGGCAAAATGTATATGAGGGGCTAAGCATGATCAAGAAGAAGAAGAGAGAAGAATGAATTGTCTTGGTCTTCCCAGGAAGAAAGTGAGAGAACTCATGATGTGGTGTCAACCTTCAAATTCAACATAATTTAGATAAAAACAAAGTATTAAACATGCCAATAATTTTAAACAAAGCATTTAGCAACTTAAACATATTATAAAACCTTTCAAACACATAGAGAATTTAAAACCAGTCAGTAACAACATCTTCACTGAGATCATATCCAGATAAGTAACACAAAAAATCGTTTTCGAAAACTCTCAGTTAACCCACCTCGGTCGAGGTGTTCTTGGGTCAACCGAGGTGAAATGCCTCGTTTGGCCAAAACTGACTCGGTCGAGGTCAAAAAAAATTTTTTTTTTTTTAAAACCATTTTTAGTTTCGACGTTTTTCTCAATCAAATAACCTGTAAATATGCATGCAATCTCAGATAAACACATAAATGCAGAACTGAAGCATAAATATAAAATATCCGATCAAGTGTGAGTCATACATCAAAGTTATCGAATAAGTACATCAAATCGTCATCAAATAAGTACATCAAATACCCCATACTTGGGACACACTGTCCCAGTGGGTCAAAATAAGTCTAAAGATAAGAGTACTCACCGGATAAATAGCTGAACTGCATAAAAATATAACAAAGAAAATCTTGCAGCTCATCAGTAGTCGCGATCCGGTGGAGGTGGTGGTGGCACGTACGGATTCTAGGTCGGGTCGAACGGATAGCCCATGACATGCTCGAACTGGATCTGGGCCATCATATGCTGATAATGCTGCCGCTCCTGCATCTCGCGGATATCCAGCGACAAAGCAGCATATGAATCAATAACCTGATCCGTCAGGTCATCGATCCGTCTGTGAGCATCTGGATCCCTCACCCTACACCTCCTGCGTCTAGCAGGCCTAACTGGAGAAGTAGCAGGTGCATCAGCTGGTGCAGGCTCAGTCTCCTCATCATCCAGATCTATAATCGGAGGTGCGCTCGTCCCCGCAGTATCTGTCCCTGTATCCATCGGGACTCCACCCTCTCTCTCATCCACTGTCTCCTCATCATCAGCCTCCTCCTCCTCCTCAGCTGGGGCAGCTGCTGCCTCTCTATAATCCTCCAACAGTGGAGCCCAAGCGGTCTGCCAATAGTGTGGGTCATAAATAGTGAACTGGGCAGACCATCGGATCCCTTGTGGCGCAGTCAGCTCCCACGGCATAGCCACATATGGAGTGGTCAGACCTCGGGGAACGAGAATCCGCCGAGTGATCATCTCCTGCAATCCAAGCGGCTTCGGAGCCGCCACCATCGTACAAGCACTGAGGTCCATGTCATGATAAGCAGCTATGTGGGTGACAAGCCCTCCGCAGCAGATATCTCCCTTCCCCTTGGCCTTGATCTTGTGCAGATCCTCTGCAACATGAAGCCAAAATCGGGGAATCCTCCTGTCACCATACAGTACAGACCGAAAAGCTCCCCCTGTCGGACCTTCTAGGGCGTCTTAGTACGCGCCAGAAGTGTCTCGCTAAAGATCCGGTGGGCTAACCTAAAAGCTAGGTGGAAGATAATCTTCTCCTTGGAATCACCAGGGCGCCATCTGTCTGCATGCTCAACAATATGGGCTATCTGTCCTCAGAACTCCCTAGCTACAGATCGGGAAGGGAAATCAATGGTGGTGGGCACACGAAAGCCGAAGATATCTCTCCAAATCTCAAGCGGCACTAAGAAGTTCTGGTTCATCAACCGGTACTTCACAGACTGCTCTGTGGGAAGGTAGGTGAAGAAGCTAACGAACTCTAAGGTCGGGTCCAAGTAGGCTGGGACTCGGATCTCAGTAAACTGATCCAGCCCAACTGTAGAAATCATCCTCCTAATGTCTCCGTCGACCTGGAGGCAATCAAAAGCGGACACGTCCAGAAAACATGGTGCAATCACTGGACGGCCAGAAATACGCTCATAATCCACCCGGTGTCGCTCATGGATCACCGGGCGGTAAGGTCGGGAAGAAGGGGAAGGTGAGGATCTATCTTTGAGGGCAAGGCAACATTCAGAACTCATTTTCACTCAGCTACTGTCAGATCACCTCGGTCACTGACAACTCTCAGGAATCAACTCGGCCGAGGCGCAGCTCGACTGGACCGAGGCGGAGACAGTTCGCGATTCAACTCTCAGAAATCCAGTTCTTTTCCCCCCAATATCACTACAATTGCTTCCTATGGGGTACTTAAGCCTTTTCTCAGCAGATGCAAGGGCAACCAAAGCCCAAATCGAAGCGAATAAACGAGTTAGGGTTCGGTTTCGTTTTGACCTCGTTTCGGCCGAATCGTTCGATTTCTTCGCAGATCTGTACTTGCAATGGGATCCTTTATGCCTTAATCGCAGTTTGGAAGCGGAAATCTTCGAAAACGAGCGAAAATCGAAGAAGCGAGGTGAGAGAGCGCCGCGGTCGAGTCGAAATGGGTAAAAAAAGTGAAAAAAGAAATTTTTCCCTTTTTATACTGTTTCTAGAACTGCTGTCACCTCGGTCGAGATGGTCTCGACTGGACCGAGGTGGTACGGACCGAGGTGGTTCTGCAGAAACCCTAGTCGCCTCGGTTGCTCAAGAATCAACTCGGTCGAGGTGGCCTCAACTGGACCGAGGTGTCTCAGTCAAACTTCGTCTTCTCGAATTCTCAAACTTCTGTTCTTCTAGTTATGCTCCTTCCTTAGATGTCTCCTGTTATCTGTCTAGGACGCCAAAAACAAACAAAACAAAGCAAAAGCAAACTAGCTAAGCTAGACTAGAAAACGGGAAAAAGAAAGCAATACCTTGGGTTGCCTCCCAAGAAGCGCTTGGTTTAAGGTCGCTAGCTGGACCATAATGCATCTCTATATGTGATGGGAAGTGCCCTCACCCCATACTTCACCTCCATCGTGGGGTGAAGTAAGTAAGTCTATCCATTGCTCCAACAAGTGTAAGTGCTCATCGGGGAATGAATCGTCTATGGGTGGATCATCCGTCTCGTGGGAAGATTCCGGTAGCCGGCTGAGGTGATCCGCAACGGAGTTCTCGGATCCCTTTTTATCGCGGATCTCAAAGTCAAACTCTTGAAGCAAGAGAATCCATCGAATAAGGCGTGGCTTGGCATCTTTCTTAGCAAGCAAGTAACGGATGGCAGCATGGTCGGTGTAGACAATGACTTTCGCCCCTACTAAATAGGAACGAAACTTCTCGAAAGCATATACAACCGCCAACAACTCCTTCTCAGTGGTAGCGTAGTTGCGCTGGGCTACATCTAGCGTCTTGCTAGCATAGTAAATGGCGGTGGTCCGGCCATCCTTCTTCTGTCCAAGCACCGCTCCTACGGCTGCATCACTAGCATCACACATGACCTCAAAGGGCAAGGTCCAATGAGGAGGTTGGATAATGGGAGCGGAGATCAACGCTTCCTTAATCCTGTAAAAAGCATCAAGACACTCCTGCGAAAACTCAAAAACAACATCTTTATTCAAGAGGTTAGTTAGAGGTTTAGAAATCTTAGAGAAGTCCTTGATGAATCTCTTGTAGAAACCTGCATGCCCGAGAAAACTCCTCACACCTTTAACAAAACAAGGAGGAGGGAGTTTCTCAATAGTCTCGATCTTAGCTTGATCTACCTCAATACCTCGATTAGAAACGAGGTGTCCTAGTACAATGCCTTCATTAACCATAAAATGACACTTCTCCCAATTCAGAACAAGGTTAGTGTCTTCACATCTTTTAAGCACTAGAGAAAGGTTAGATAGGCAATCATCAAAAGAAGAACCATATACAGAAAAATCATCCATGAATACCTCCATGATCTCCTCTATGTACTCGGAAAAGATAGCCATCATGCATCGCTGGAAGGTAGCGGGTGCATTGCACAATTCAAATGGCATCCTCCGATAGGCAAATGTCCCCCACGGACAAGTAAAAGTTGTCTTCTCCTGATCATCTGGATGGATAGGAATCTGGAAGAATCCACTATAGCCGTCCAAGTAGCAAAAGTGTGAATGCTGGGCCAACCGTTCGAGCATTTGATCAATGAAGGGAAGCGGAAAATGGTCCTTCCGAGTCGCCGTGTTTAGCTTCCTATAATCAATGCAAACCCTCCAGCCCGTGACGGTTCTAGTTGGGATCAACTCGTTGTTCTTATTCGTCACAACGGTCATCCCTCCTTTCTTCGGAACGACATGCACCGGGCTAACCCACTTGCTGTCCGAGATAGGATAAATAATACCTGCATCCAACAACTTAAGAACTTCCTTCTTCACAACCTCTTTCATGATCGGATTTAACCGTCTTTGAGGTTCCCGTGAAGTCTTATGATTATCCTCCATTAGAATTCTATGCATGCAGAAAGAAGGCTTAATGCCAATAAGATCATCCGTGGTATAACCTATAGCCTTTCGATATTTTCTCAGGACATGCATTAGCTTAGTTAATTCAGATTCGGAAAGGGAAGCACTAACAATAACGGGATAAGTAGAATCCGGTCCAAGAAAAACATACCTCAAGTGACTAGGGAGTTGTTTAAGCTCCACAACTGGGGGTGTTTTCTGAGGGGGATTCTTGCTTCCTCCTTCCAGTGGAGTAGATCCAGAAACTGGACTTTCGGAAGTCTCAGTTGAAGTCGTCTCGCCATCGACCTCGGTCGAGGCGCAGAGGCGTTGACCGAGATGTTCTTCAGTCGCCTCGCTCGGTCCAGAAAGTGCCTCGGTCGAGGTACTGCAACTGGGACCGAAACTGGAGATCTTCGTCTCCTGGATTAGCTTCTCAGTTTTAGCTCCTGGATCCTCTTCCAGTGCTTTTAAGCTCCGTATATCTGCATCACAAGAAGCATTTATACCTTTCTCCATTAAATTGAAGCTAATAACTCTTTCGAGTGGATCGTTAATAAGGATAGAGCTCACCAATTCTCTTGATTCTTCTTCATCGTAGATGTTGAAGATATCATCAGTTAGCTGCTCCCCTTTCATGGCTACAAGCAATGCGAACTCCACCTCATCGCCACCAATGTTGAATTTCAACTTGGCGTTCTTGCAATCCACGTTGTAACCCGATGTTGCTAGAAATGGCCTCCCGAGAATAATAGGAACAGGATAATCTGCGGGAATGTCAAGTACAACAAAATCTATAGGTAGATAGAAGTTACCTAACTTGACCGGAACGTCCTCCAAGATGCCCACGGGATGGGTGATGGAGCGATCCGCCATATAAAGTCGAATCTTGACCGGCTTGGGCTCTCCAAGTCCGATCTTCATACATAGCTCCAGCGGGATGATGCTCACGCTAGCTCCTAGATCACAAAGGGCTTCACAAGTGACATCCCCAACTTGAATGGGAATGCTAAATGAGCCGGGATCTCTCAACTTAGGTGGCATCTTCTCTTTCATGATCTTAATAAGCTCCGAGGATTTAGATGTCATCCTAACTTCACCAAAGTCTTCCAATTTCCTTTTCCTTGATAGAATTTCCTTCAAGAACTTCCCATAGGCGGGCATACCTAGAATAGCATCAAGGAAAGGAATGTTAATATGCAGCTTATTCATCAAGTCAAGGAACTTACCGAAGTGCTTGTCTAGATGTGCTCTGGCCCTTGACTGGGGGAATGGAAGTGGTGGTTTGTATGCAGGAGGTGGAACATAAGCTTCAGTTTTCCCCTCCGCTTTCTGTGGCCCCACCTCGGTTGGCATCTCGGTCGAAGTGTTCTTCGACTGCACCTGGACCGAGGTGGTCTGCGTCGAACGAGGTACTGGATCTGCAGTTTTGAGTCCACTCCTCGTCGTTATGGCCATGCACTGGCCCTTAGGGTTGCTTTCCGTCTTTGCTGGAAGCTTCCCTGGATCTCTTGGCGCTTCATTCGCCCTACTTGCAAATTGTTGTTCGAAGGACTTTTGGGCCCTCGAAAATGAAGTCATACAAGTCTCCATAGCACTAAGCTTGATCAAGATAGCCTCCAGAACTGTGTCTTTCTTTTCTGGCTGAGACGAACTTGATCCTTGCCCTTGGCTTTTCAATGGAGTAGAAGAAGAAGAAGAAGGGGAAGAGAGGAAAGGGTTAGAGGAATCGTTAGAGTTGGAGTTCGAATGATTGTTACCGTTGTTTTGGTTGTTTGCCCTCCAATTATTGCTATTGGACCCTCTATTGTTGTTGATGTAGTTGTTGTTCCGGGAACCGTTGTTGTTGTTACGGTATCCATTGTTGTTGTTCATTTGCCCTTGCTCTTCCTTCTTGGTTTGAGCAACCAAGAGTTCCTTCAATTGCTTCACGTCATTCTTCAAAGACGTGAGTTGATTGTTGTTGGATGGAGTCTCTTGAAAGTTGACTCTTTTAACTCCACCTTCAACTCCTTGGTGGGTGTACTTCTCCATGTGCAAGGCTTGCTTCTCGATGAAGTCCCAAGCCTCGTCAATCGCCATGTCCATGAAGGTACCGGCGGAGAGTAGTTGGAGATTGAACTGGGTGCTTCCGTCCAGTCCCTTGAAGTAAATCTCCAATAACTCTAACTTTGGAATCCCATGATGTGGACAATCCAAAAGAATGTCCTTGAACCGCTCCCATGACTTGGACAAGCTCTCCTTGTCCTTCATAATGAAAGCATTTATCTTCCCTCTCATTTCAGCTGTCTTTGAGGGGGGAAAGAATTTGGTCAAAAACTCCGTAGACATCTCTTCCCACGTGCTAATTTTTCCTGGAGAAAGAGATTGATACCAAGTAAGAGCTCTATCTTTTAAAGAAAAGTAAAAATGTCTTAGCTTTTAGTTGTTGTTTTCAATCCTCGGAGGTCTCAAGGTTTCCATCAAGATCTCATAGTTTTGAAGATGTTGATGTGGTGATTCCTTCTCCATCCCTCCGAATTGGCATTGGCGAATCATGGATAGAACTTGCGGTCGAAGTTCGTAGTCATGGTCCGCTGGATCTCCTAGGTTAACTCCTGGACGCCTCAGTTGTTGATTAGGGTCCATCCTTTGACCTAGGGTTTGTGGAATTCCTGCAAGAAGAACATCTCGGACTGGCATCCGAGGTGGAAGTATCTCGGTCGGGGCATCAGGTACTGGAACCGGCCTCGGTCGAGGGTCAGCAACTGGGACCTGCCTCGGTCCAGCATCGGGAATTGGGTCGTCCCTCGGTCGAAGTAGAATTTGGTCTCGTATGACGGCCATTTCTGCTTCGATCGCTTCAGTTTTGGTGCGAGTTTCTTCCTTCTCTCACCTTAGTTCTTCTCTACTGAGGCGTAGCAGCTCTAACGCCTCTTTCAATTCGGCCTCAAGATCGCGGTTGTCTTGTTGGGCCATCTTCGCTTCTCTTAAGCGTCGCTTGTATGTCTTTTCTGGTTCGGGATCGTCAGGAACGATTTCCTTCCCAGTGCGGGTTCTTCGCATAAACCTAAGAGAGAACCTGCAAAAGTCACTCAAGTAGAGTGGTTAGAAGACACGGGGCAAGTGCCCCAAGAGCAAACCGTACCGGCTCGGTGTAGACCAAATCCCCGGCAACGGCGCCAAAAACTTGTTCGCTCCAAACGGTGTGTGCAAGCTTTAAATTTATAACCCTAGATGTAAGCTTAAAACAAGGATGCGAACCCGCAGTGTACGGGTCAATCGTAGTAAAAAGCAAGGAATTCCAGGGGTCGATCACAGGGACTCAGTGAAACAAAGTCCGATAACAGTAAGCTTCGTAATTACTAACCACAAGAGTAATTAAAACAATCAAAGATGAATAAGAAATCAATAAAGCAAACACGCAATTCTAGGGATTAAAGCATCTAGTTGTGGTTCCAACTCAAGATCTAAAGATAAGCGGACAAAGTTGAGGTTTTTTTTTGCATAGGAAAGGTGTTACTAAAGTGGAATAGATCACCGGGTAAGTCTCACTACTCACTAATCCTAAACCGTAACTCCTATTACCGGGTAAGTCTCAAGGAATCAAGATAAAGAACTATAACCTCAAACTAACATACCATCTAAGGGAATAGAATCAACCTTTACCGGGTAAGTCTCAGGCTAACTCACAAAGATGGGATGGAAGCACACTCAAACCCCAATAAAGGATAAACCTTTATCACCTACACTTATGATCTTAGGTACACAAACTAAGGAATTACCGGGTAAGTCTCATCCTAAGCTTGCTTTGAACCAGGAAAGGTGTAATAAGAATAGGATTTGGCAAACTCTAACACTTAACTCTCAGTTTAGGATCAGATAAGTCACCTCGGTCAACCGAATTCCACCCCGGCCGAGATGTTCATCGACTGAACGAGATGCTTAGGGTTAAGGTTAAAGACTCGAACTTTCAGGGTCCCACTGGAATCTAAGAGTATTCTATCATTGTTTTTCCCACAACTTTCAGCCAATCACCCTAGAATCACACAAGGAAATTAGCCACTCATCATCATTATGAAAGTATTAATCAAATATATGGGAAGAAGGTGAATATTTGAACAAGAAGAATTCAATGAAAAGACTTCAATAACTGAATCAAATATCACAACAAAAACGTTCCTTGGATAGCAATCCAACAAGAGAAGACAACAAGGAAGGGAATCAAAGACAATCTTACAAAACCCTTCAAAAAGCTATAAAAGCTATGATCTTCAATCCTTCTTCAACCTTCAAAAAGGTTCTTCAAAACTCCCAACTAGAGTATGCCGCAGCGGTGTAGTAGATGTAAGTGAGGTGATAGCGGATCTATACCGAATGTTGGATTTGTGGAAATCCAACCCTTTTTATAGGAAAATAACCCTCCAAAGATAAAATATCTTAGAAAGATCTCTTCCCATAAAAATAGGTAAAATATAAGATCTTCTTCCTTCCAGGAGCCAAGCCCAAAAATATGAGATCACTTTCCAAAGATAAAAGATCTCAGCCAAGAATAAAATATTCTCGCCGCGTCCTAGGTATTCGCCTCGGTCGAGTCGGCTTCTCTGGATCACCTCGGTCGAGATGAATCTTTGGTCAACCGAGGTGAGTCACAACTGAATGTGAAATCTCTCAAAACTAGTCCAAGGTGAATCTTTAATCCATGGCTATGCTTCCTGGATGGTTCCTTATGTTCCTCAATGTAGCTCCAATGACTCCATAGCTCCTTTTTGATGCAAAACGTGCCATTTTACCTACAATTACAACAAAACTAGGTGTAGACCTCGATTCTCGCAAAGGTAGATGAAATGGTAATATAATCACAAAATATACATACAAACATGCAGATTATGAAAGATAAAACGTCCAAACAAACCCCAAAATATAGACTATAATTCATGCTATCACTAAACTAACATCATAAATCGTGTTATCAAAAATACCCCATACTTAAGGTTTGCTCATCCCCGAGCAAAGTCCGACTATAGGCAAAGAGATGACATGATTTATGAATGCATGAAAAACTAAAAATATTTTTGGAGTTTGTGCTTCTAAAGATGGATCACCTTCATAGTCATGTTTAATGGCAATGGACAAGCAATCATGTATCAAATGAATGAAGGCATGGAAAGACAATTATACTTAACTGAAAAGCATGCATGCAAGGTGAAAATGAAGAAGTCAAGATGATCATGAGTATATCCAATCTAGATCACTAAGTCTTACACACATGCAAATAGGTCACAAGGACTTAGGAAGGAAGAGGCCAAGAAACGTTGTGAATAAGTGGGAATTTTTAGGTCATGTGATGCTAATCCGGGAAAGGAACTAACTCCACAATTTCATTTTTGATCAACTTCCCCACAAGTGTATATTTTTCTCCATCTTTTCTTTGTTTTCCTTTCTTTTTCACTTATTTTTGAGACAATGGCATTGGTGTACAAAAGCCGAAACCTTGGTGATTAGCAAGCCTCGGGCTTTTTTTATTTTTCGAGGTGCTCCACACCGGGCACACATACCAAAGCTCGTTAGGACTATCGGTTTATTTGACTTTGGCAAGGCACAAACACCCGATTATGTGAATGGTGCCGAGTTACTCGTCATTTAAACCAACGTCCCCAAATCTATATTTTTTTCTACACTTTTCACAACAAATTCAGCACTTCATTCACAACATCTGTTCATCAACGACTTCACCCCACACTTGCTTTTCACACACATCAACACACTGACATGCTCCTATTCCCGGATGGGTCAAAAGAGGTCAAATTTTATATCAATTGAGGTGCTCAAGAAACATGATCAAGATGAGAAGTAGAGAAAAATGAATTGCCTTAATCACTCCTAGATGATGTGCAAGAACTAGCATGTAATTTCGACTATCAATCCTCAATCCAATCAAGATAAACATCATGATCACAATTCATACATGGGGTTCAAGATAAGTAATTCAAGTCCACATATGCATGCATCCTTTCAACACATAAGGCCATCCATAGCCAATTCACAAAACAATCTCATCATAAGGGTCATACCCAAACTTAGAAGCACTAAAAAATTTTAAATTTTCTGATTTTTTTGGATTTTTCGAAATATCTATGTACAATGCAAAACATGTGACAATATTAAACTATCCTAGATGCTAATCATGCAAGTAATCATGAAAACCCCACCCCATACTTAGAAACACATTGTCCCCAATATGTAAATGAAGTAAAGAAGAGTGAAAGAGGGTTTTCACAATGTAAAAATGGTTTGCTTCGGTATTTGGATTCACTCAAGTGGATTGATGGTGGATGATCCTATCAACGATGGTAGAGAGCTCAAGGTGTTTGTTATGGCGTCGGGACCCGCACTAGGCACCGCTAGCCGTCCAAGTTCCGCGTCAGCTCCACCCACAATTGATGAGGGGCTCATTGTCATCATCCACATGCCATGCAAGGCTTCCATGCTACTTGGATTCTAGCACACAAACTCCAAACACACACAAAAACACAAAAACGGAAAAATGAAAAACAAAAACAAAAACAAAAACAAAAAGGGAAAGACGTCTACCAATGGGTTGTCTCCCATCAAGCGCTTCTTTAAGGTCATTAGCTTTACCAAACTCGGGGACGTTTCACTCAAGGTGAAGCGGGACAATCATATCCACCGGAGCTCCCGGGATATACTTCTTCAAACGGTTCCCATTCACCTTAAAATCTACACAATGCTCCCCTCCTATCTCAACCGCTCCATGGGGAAAGATCTTCTTCACCACATAAGGACCCGTCCATCTTGATTTTAGCTTTCCGGGGAAGAGCCGTAGCCTTGAGTTGAAGAGAAGGACCAAGTCTCCTTCACTTGACTACTTCGGGATGAGACACTTGTCATGCCAACGTTTAGTCCTTTCCTTGTAGATCCGGGCGTTTTTATAGGCATCTAACCAGATCTCCTCAAGAGCATTCATGTCTAGCAATCTTTTCTCTCCAGCCTCCTTGAGGTCAAAATTCAGCCACCTTATAGCCCAATATGCTCTATGCTCCATCTCCACCGGAAGGTGGCAAGACTTGTCATAAACTAGCTTGTAGGGAGTGGTGCCAATCGGTGTCTTGAAAGCGGTTCTATAAGCCCACAAAGCATCATCAAGCTTCATAGCCCAATCCTTTCTCGTCCTAGAAACCGTCTTCTCAAGTATCCCCTTTATCTCCCGGTTGGAGATCTCCACTTGGCCACTAGTTTGGGGATGGTAAGGTGTTGCCACCTTATGAGTCACCTTATACTTAGCCAAAAGTGCCCCAAAGTTCCTATTAGTGAAGTGCTTTCCTCCATCACTTATGATCACCCTTGGTGTCCCAAACATAGGGTAGATCACTCGATTGAAGAACCGCACCACAACCTTGGCATCATTTGTGGGAGAAGCGATTGCTTCCACCCATCTCGACACATAGTCCACCGCCAATAGGATGTAGAGGTTTCCACATGAAGAAGGGAATGGTCCAATGAATTCCACACCCCACACATCAAATATCTCCACTTCTTGTATGTTGTTCAAGGGCATCTCATTCCTTCTTGAGATGTTGCCCGTCCTTTGGCAAGCATCAAAAGCTACCACGAAATTCTGCACGTACTTGAACAAACTTGGCCAATAAAATCCCGATTGTAACACCTTTGCACAAGTCTTGTGTGAGCTAGCATGGCCTCCACATGGCAAGGAATGACAATGGTGGATCACACTCTCAACCTCATCCTCCGGTATGCATCTCCTAAAGACTCTATTCGGCCCTCTCTTGAACAAAAGCGGTTCACTCCAATAGTAATGCCTCACATCCTTGAAGAACTTCTTCCTTTGGGAATATGACAAACCGGGTGGCACCTATCACACACAAGGTAGTTCACAATGTCGGCATACCATGGCTCATTTCCCTTGGACACTTGAAGCAAGCACTCCTCCACCATTTTCAATTGCTCATCCCAGAATGAGTCATCAATCGGGATGTCATCTCTCTCATTCTCCAACGGTGGGAGTCTACTAAGGTGGTCCGCCACAGAATTTTCGGACCCTTTCTTATCCCGGATTTCCAAGTCAAACTCTTGAAGAAAAAGGATCCACCGAATCAAACGAGGCTTGGCATCCTTCTTCGTAAGGAGATAACGGATCGCAGCTTGATCCGTATACACAATGACGTTCGCTCCCACAAGATACGAGCGGAACTTCTCAAATGCATACACAACCGCTAGCAACTCCTTCTCGGTGGTAGCATAATTGAGTTGGGCGTCATCTAGCATCTTGCTAGCATAATAGATGGCATGTGTAAGCCCATCTTTCCTTTGTCCCAAAACAGCCCCAACGGCTACATCGCTCGCGTCACACATGATTTCAAACGATAAACTCCAATACGGAGGTTGCATGATAGGTGCGGAGATCAAGGCATTCTTCAACCTACAAAAAGCCTCAAGGCAATCCTTGGAGAAAACAAACTCAACATCTTTCATTAGTAGGTTAGTAAGAGGCTTAGAAATCTTAGAGAAATCTTTAATGAATCTCCGGTAAAAACCGGCATGCCCTAGAAAACACCTTACCCCCTTCACCGAGGTAGGTGGTGGCAACTTCTCTATCGTCTCTATCTTAGCCCTATCAACCTCAATGCCACGGTTGGACACCAAGTGTCCCAACACAATGCCTTCACTTACCATGATGTGGCATTTTTCCCAATTCAAGACAAGATTTGTCTCCTCACATCTCTTAAGCACCAAAGTCAAGTTAGCTAAACAATCATCAAATGAAGATCCATAAACAGAGAAATCATCCATAAACACTTCCATGATGTTTTCAATATACTCAAAAAAGATGGCCATCATACACCTTTGAAAGGTGGTGGGTGCATTACACAACCCAAATGGCATTCTCCTATATGCAAATGTACCCCAAGGACATGTGAATATAGTTTTCTCTTGGTCATCAGGGTGGATAGGGATTTGGAAGAATCCACTATAGCCGTCTAAATAACAAAATTGGGAATGTTGAGCTAATCTCTCTAGCATTTGGTCAGTAAAGGGAAGAGGGAAGTGATCTTTCCTAGAGGCCACATTTAGTTTCCTATAGTCTATACACATCCTCCATCCCGTAACCGTTCTAGTTGGGATTAGTTCATTATTCTCATTGGTTACTACGGTCATCCCACCCTTCTTAGGAACCACATGCATGGGACTAACCCATTTACTATCCGAATTCGGGAAAATGATTCCCGCATCTAGCAATTTAAGGATCTCTTTCTTTACTACTTCTTTCATGATAGGGTTTAGTCTTCTTTGAGGTTCAATTGAGGGTTTATGGTTATCTTCCATCAAGATCTTATGCATGCATAAAGAAGGTTTAATGTGAACTAAATCATCAATGGTATAGCCTATATCTTTCCTATGCAATCTCAACTCATGCAACAATCTATTCAACTCATCATCATTCAAGCATGCATTAACAATAACCGGATATGTAGATATCTCACCAAGAAAAGCATACTTCAAATGAGAGGGGAGGGGTTTAAGTTCAAGTTTAGGAGGACCTTTATCGTTTGGAGACGTTCCATACAATATTGGTTGAGATGAATCCAAAGCCATGGAAGACTCCCCAAAGCTCCTTGAAGCTTGATCAACAACCAATGCAGTTTCTGGAGGACCTTTATCGGCCGTGGAACTTGCAAAACTAGCCTTTTTGAGCATTCTAGAGAGTTCCACGGGACATTCCACGGGCGTGGTTCTTCCCCCAGGCCGTGGTTCACAAAGAAATTCAGCACACCTTTGTGTACTTCAAATTCAGCTCTTGTCTCCTTTTCCAATGCATCCAAAGCCTTGATTTCTTCATTGCAAGCCTCCTCAACTCCTTCCTCCATCAAAATCAAGCTAAGAACCTTCTCCAAGGGGTCCTTGATCAAGATCGAGCTCATAACTTCTCTAGACTCCTCTTGCTCGACAATGTTGAACACATCTTCACCAAGGGCTGGCCCTTTCATCATTGTGGATAGTTTGAACTTAATATTCTCTTCTCCAAAGTTGAAGGAGAGAATTCCATTTTTACAATCCACCAAGCATCCGGATGTGGCTAGGAAAGGTCTCCCTAAGTTGATAGGAACCGGATAATCCGCCGGGATGTCCAAAACAACAAAGTCTCTGGGCACATAGAACTTCCCTAGTTGCACCGGTATGTCTTTCAAGATTCCAAAAGGATGGGTGATTGAACGGTCCGCCATGTAAAGGGTCATCTTGACCGGCTTTGGCTCTCCTAGCCAAACCTTGTTACAAAGTGCAAGCGGTATGATGCTTACACTTGCCCCAAGATCACATAGGGCTTCATATTTCACTTCTCCCACTCCAATTGGCACACAAAAGGATCCCGGATCTCTTAGCTTAGGAGGCATCTCCTCCTTCATAGTTTGAATCAACTCCGAGGATCTCTTCGTCATTCTCACTTCCCCATACTCCTCCAACTTCCTTTTGTTGGAGAGTATTTCCTTCAAGAACTTGCCATATGCCGGCATACCTAGAATAGCATCCATGAACGGAATGTTAATATGCAATTTAGACATAAGTTCAAGGAATTTACCGAAGTGGTTGTCCAAGCGATCTCTTGCTCGTGATTGTGGGAATGGTAGTGGTGGCTTGTATGGAGGTGGCGCCACATATGTTGGCTCATCTTCCTTGCTCTTGCCTCCTTCTTCTTGCAATGTCTCTTCTTCTACCACTACTTGCTTCCCCTTGTCATTTCCCTTAGGTAAGGGATCCTTCATGCTCAGCCCACTTCTTGTTGTAATGGCCAACACTTGGCCTCTCGGGTTATCTTCGGTTTTTCCGGGAAGCTTTCCCGGATCTTTATGAGCTTCACCCACCTTTTGGAAAACTTGTGCTTCCAACACCTTTTGAGCTTTAGAAATGGAAGTCATCGTGCTCTCAAGACCACTCAACCTTCCAAGCAATTGCTCAAACATCATCTCGGTTCAATCTTTTGGAGGTTGAGTAAATCCGGGTGGAGGTTCTTGTGAAGCCTTAGGTGGTTGAGTTGCGCTTGTGGAAGCGGAAGGGTTCAAGGCTTCATCCGGGTTAGAATAGGAAAACCCGGGATGGTTGTGGTTATGCCGGTAATTGTTGAATTGCCGGTTGTTGTTGAAGTTCCTTGGGCCTTGATAGTTGTTGTAGTTTCCCCTTCCCATATAGTTCACATCTTACTTCTTGGAAGACAAGTTTGCTTGCACTTACGCTTGAGGGCTAGCTTGACTCTTCAAAGTTGTTGCACACAATTCCCTCAAAGACTTAAGCTCATTGTTTATTGCATCAAGCTTGAAATTACTCATGGTAACTTCACTCACCTCATATGCTCCCGGTTTCCTTCCATCACTCTTCCTATGGGAGTACTTTTCAATCACCAAAGCTTGTTTCTCTAAAAACTCCCAAGCTTCATCCACATTCTTTTCCATGAATGTCCTACCGGAAAGAGATTGAAGCTTGAATTGGCTATCTTCATCAAGTCCCTTGAAGTAGATCTCCAAAAGCTCTATTTTTGGTATACCATGGTGTGGACAATCTAGGAGAAGGTCTTTGAACCTCTCCCAAGACTTGAATAGGCTTTCTCTATCCTTCATCACGAAGGCATTTATCTTTCCTCTTAGCTCGGTAGTCTTGGAAGGTGGGAAGAACTTAGTCAAGAACTCGGTTGTCATTTCCTCCCAAGTACTCACACGCCCTAGTGGAATCGATTGGTATCAAGCCAAGGCTTTATCCTTAAGTGATAAGGAAAAATTCCTAAGCTTATGGTTGTTGTTCTCCAACCTAGGCGGCCTTAGAGTCTCCATTATTTCTCGTAGTTCATCAAATGTTGATGAGGAGACTCTCATTCCATCCCTCCAAATTGATTATGCCGGATCATTTGTAGAACTTAAGGGCGGAGCTCATAATCATGGGCTGCGGGATCTCCTAAGTTCACACCCGGACGGTGCACTCTTTGAACCTGATCCATACGTTGCCCTAACGTTTGTGGCTCCTCAATCATTATCGGCTCAAACCGAATATTAACCGCCGGCTGCGGTTGTGGTGGTGGTGGAGGATGTTGTTGACGATTAAGCTCTCTTTGCACAAGAACTTGCCTAATCTCTTCAATCTCCCTCCTAGTTGCCTCTTGCCTCTCATTGGCAAGTCTCCTTTCATTCTCCAAGAGCTCATCTCTTAACCTAATTTGCTCTAAAGCCTCATCCAACTCAGCTTGAAGATCTCTTGCGGCCATCTCCTTCTTCTTCTTAATGCTCTTAGATCTAGCCTTAAGGGTTTTCTCCGGTTCGGGATCGAATGGAGCTAAATCCTTTCCACGAGATCTTCGCATACACCTAAAGAATGGGAGACGTCCTGAAAATGCAAAGACACAAACCAAACACGATCAAAAGCAACAAGAAAGACCTACACTATAAATAATCACAAAAATGACTCAATCTAGACCTAGTCCCCGGCAACGGCGCCAAAAACTTGTTACGCTAAGATCGTGACACGTAAAAGTCTTAAATTTGTAAGTCGATATATTTTTCCCAAATCCTAGCGAAACCCACAGTGTATGGGTCGTTTTGTAGTAAGGATAGTATTCCGAGGTCGAACACAAAGACTAAGGTGAAATTGAATCAATAGTGACTAAGGATAGTGTTGATCTAGGCTAAGAAAAGAGAAAGAAATAAAGAAATGAAAATCTCAATGTTTTTGTATTGGTTTTGTGGTGATCAATCAAAGATCACAAATCATGCAAGTTTTAGCAAATAACTAAGCTAGCAAGGCAAATAAACAAACAGAAACACGAGATAGGTAATCAAGAGAGAAAAGCGGATTCTAGGGGTTAGAAATTCCGGTTATGGCATAGGACTCAAGCTATCTAGTCATTCCTTGGATTAACTATAGTGTGTTGGGAGTGGGTGTTTCTAAATCGAGATCAATCACCGGGTAGGTCTCATGGTCCACTAGTCCGTTCCTAAGGTCTCATCACCGGGTAAGTCTCAAAGAGCCTAAGGATAGGAATTCTACACAAACCGGATTGTCATCTAGCAATCTAACCTCTCCTTACCGGGTAAGTCTCAGGAAGGCAAGACCTAAACATCAATCCTAGCACACTTAGTCCAACAGCGGCTTATGAGGCTCACTACTACCTAGAGTTCATTATCTTCGGTATCTAAGAGCAAGAATCACCTGGTAGGTCTCTTCTCACACTTAGTTGCTAACACTAGGTCACCCTAGGATAGATCTAGCTCAATAAACACTAGGATTTCAACAATCTAACAACCTAACACTTAGATTTATCAATACAAGCAAGTCAGACGAAATCACGGTCAGTTCCTCACTTCCACGGCCGTGGAACCTACTAGAACAAGCCGTGATTTACAACAGAAGCTAGGTTTGAGCAAACAAATCATCCAAAGGTACGTTTAAGTCTATCCTATCATAGTCCAAGCCATAACCATCATTTCCTTACCCTAGAATCACATCTATTTAGCCAACAACAAGTATATCAACAATCAAACTCATCAAGCATACCATCATGGAGTCCATATCAAAACGATGAAATGAAAGAGAGATAGAAAATAGAAAAAGAAAAACCAAGCTGAATAAAAGTCAAGAAGGACTTATAACCCTTCAAAACAAGGTTCGAATCGTTCTTACAATCCTAGAAAATGTTTCCGACAAACTTCATTCTAAAAACTATGAAACTCTAAGAATGGTGTGTTCTTCTCTTCTTCTCCAATGGAGGTCTTTCTTCTCCTCTAAGAGTAGCTCCAATCCAATGGTGAGAGTGTGGAAGAGAATGGAGTGATGGGGTCCGCCCTCAACAGCCTGCAGGACCACGTTTTATACACCATCAAGGGCAAGGGTCGGTTATGGAGATCGTGGGACAGCTGTCGCTGCTGTGCAGGGAAAACCACGGCCTATTTCCACGCCCGTGGAAGTCCCAGTGGCCGTGGTTTTGGTGATTCAAACTTCTATGGATCATCAAGCCACGATTTGGTGCAAGGCATGCACCAACAAGGTCCCATGTGTTCTCCTTTGCTCCTAACTTGCTTCCCAATGGGTCCGGAAGTGTGTCATCACGAGGAACGATCCTCGAATGTATCAATTAAGATCCAAAAGCTCCCAAAATACCTACAAAACATGCAAAGGTCCGTGCAGACGTCTATCTTGACAACATACATGAATTAAGTGCAAATCGTCACGAACTAGTGCAAACCATGCATGAATGAGCGGAAAAACTATCTAAATGAATACCTTATCTAACGTCATAAATCGTGTTATCACACACCATGGCATTTCAAAGCTTGAGTTGCTAGAGATTTACTACAAGGGGTTGGATGTGGACACACAATTCAACCTCCAATCTCTCTCTTGTGGTACATTCATGGATATGAGAGAGGATGATGCTTGGGACTTCATTGAGAATCAAGCCCAAGTGATATAGAAGTATTCCCAACGGAAGATTGAGCCGGGAGTGAAGCTAACACAAGCTGCACAAACTCAAATTTTTTCCCTCAATACCGAAATCAAGGAGTTGAAGGAGGTCATTAGAGCTGACTTTCAACAATTAAAGAAGCAAGATGTTGGCTACTTAGGCAACAACAACAACCACCAAGGGAACCGGAAAAATAACCGAAACAACAATTGGAACAAGAACAATTGGAATAACAACAACAACAATTGGAATAACAACAACAACAACCGAAATTCCAACAACAATTGGTGTTCCAACCAACAACAACAAAATTCCGGTAATCCCTATGCAAATTCTGGAAATTCACTAACATCTCCCTCTTCTTTTACCCCTTTGAAAAGTCAGGGGCAAACATCAAATGGTTCAGACAATAAGGAGAAGGAGAAGGCCGATCCTATGTTGGAGACAATTCTAGGAAAACTTCAAGGGCTAGAGTGCTACATAACTAAGGTTGATAAAGCTCACAAAGCTTTATAAAACAAGTATTCAGCAAGGCTGGAGAAATTTCCAGGGATCAAGGAAAGCTTCCCGGAAAGACGGAGGACAACCCAAAGGGGTGGGTGATGGCTATCACCACTAGGAGTGGCGTTACAACCACCGACCCACAACACAAGTTTGTGGAAGTCCCAGCTGAGAAGGAGAAAGATAAAGAGAAGGAGAAGGAAGATGTCTACATTCCTCCTCCAACTTATAAACCTCCCCTACCATTCCCGCAGTCTAGAGCAAGAGAGCGCCTAGACAAGCAATTCGGTAAGTTTATTGAACTCATGAGCAAACTGCATATTAATATACCTTTTATTGATGCAATTGTAGGTATGCCAGCTTATGGGAAATTTTTGAAAGAGCTCCTCTCTAACAAGAGGAAGCTAGAGGACTTTGGAGAAGTCAAGACGAGTTCGGAGTCTTCGGAGCTCATCAAAACGATGATTGAAAAGATGCCCCCAAAGCTGAGAGATCCGGGGTCATTTTGCATTCCAATTAGAGTAGGAGAAGTGACATGTGATGCTCTTTGTGACTTGGGAGCAAGTGTGAGCATTATTCCATTTGCTTTGTGTAGGAAGATCGGTTTAGGTGAACCCAAACCAGTGAAGATGACATTATACATGGCGGATCGATCCATAACTCGTCCCGTCGGTGTCTTTGAGGACGTCCCAGTCAAGCTCAGTAAGTTTTACATTCCAATTTATTTTGTAGTGCTTGACATTCCTGCAGATTGCCCGGTTCCGATCATACTTGGAAGACCGTTTCTTGCAACATCCGGCTGTATAGTGGATTGCAAGAATGCTAGGTTGGCGTTTGACATAGGTGAAGAGAAGGTTGAGTTTGTTCTCTCAATCTTGGTGAAAGAGCCAGCTCTTGGAGAAGACATGTTCAATGTCTATGATGAGGAAGTATCTAGAGAAGGAGTTCAATTCTATTCAAGGATCCATTGCAAAAGGTTATCACCATGAGCATCATGGAGAAAGGAGAGGAAGAGGATTGCAATGAGGAAATTGAAGCCTTGGAGGAGCTAAAAGAAGTGCATGAGGAAGAGTTTGAAAAACTCTATGATGGGTCAGAAAACGTGAGGAATCACGGCCAGTCGTGCTATTTCACGGCCGTGGTTTCCCCCAACATGACCGTAATCAGCTATTCGGAGGACTCCAGTAAGTTACACGGCCCAAACCACGGCCGTGGAACAACCAGTGGTGCCGTAATTAACTTCCACGCCCTAAACCACGGCCGTGGAAATAACAGTGGTGCCGTAATTCAAGTGATTTCTAAGGATGATCACGTCCTTTCCACAAATACTCTTGAGTCTTCTTCCACCACTCCTACACCTTTAGAGACTTCTAAGGAAGCATTGGACACTCCTCAAGAGTCTTCAAACGCATCAATAGCAATGGAATTGAAGCCACTTCCCACGCATCTTCGGTATGCATTTCTTGGAACTAATTCTACTTTTCCCGTAATTGTTAGTTCCGAATTAAGTGAAGATGAGTATGATAAGCTAATGACTGTTTTAAAGAAGCATAAAAAGGCTTTAGGATACACCATAGAGGATCTTGCAGGAGTTAAACCATCATTATGCATGTATAAGATCCTAATGGACGAAGATTTCAAGCCTTCGAGACAACCTCAAAGACAGTTAAATCCGATCATGAAGGAGGTTGTCAAGAAGGAGATTCTTAAGTTGCTTGACGCAGGTATCATCTATCCTATCTCGGATAGCAAGTGGGTGAGCCCCGTTCAAGTTGTTCTAAAGAAAGGAGGAATGGCGGTTATAACAAACAAGAACAATGAACTCATTCCTACAAGAATCGTCACGGGATGGAGGATGTGCATTGATTACCGCAAGATGAACAATGCAAATAGGAAGGATCATTTCCCACTACCATTCATTGATCAAATGCTTGAGAGGTTAGCACAACATTCATATTTCTATTATCTTGACGGTTATAGTGGTTTCTTCCAGATACCGATCCATCCGGACGATCAAGAGAAGACCACATTCACGTCCCCATGGGGTACGTTCGCCTATAGACGGATGCCATTCGGGCTTTGCAAGGCCCCAACCACTTTTCAAAGATGCATGATGGCCATCTTTCCGGAGTACATTGAGGAAATAATGGAGGTTTTTATGGACGATTTTTCTGTTTATGGTTCTTCATTTAATAATTGTCTATCTAACCTCTCTCTTGTGTTGCAAAGGTGTGAAGACACTAACCTAATTCTTAATTGGGAGAAGTGTCAATTCATGGTAAAAGAAGGCATTGTACAAGGACACTTAATCTCTAGTAGAGGGATTGAGGTAGACAAGGCTAAGATAGAGACCATAAAGAAACTTCCTCCTCCATCTTCAGTGAAGGGGATAAGAAGTTTTCTAGGACATGCTGGATTCTATAGACGTTTTATCAAAGACTTTTCTAAGATATCAAAACCGCTCACTAATCTATTGATGAAGGATGCAGTTTTTGACTTTTCGCAAGATTGTTTAGATGCATTCTATAAGATTCGAGAAGCTCTCATCTCAGCCCCGATTATCCAACCTCCGGACTAGAATCTTACATTCGAGGTTATGTGTGATGCGAGTGATGTAGCTGTAGGAGCTGTGCTTGGGCAAAAGAAGGAAGGACGAACCCATGTTATCTACTATGCTAGCAAGACGCTAGACGAAGCGCAACTCAACTACGTCACAACTGAAAAGGAATCTTTAGCTATTGTATATGCCTTTGAAAATTTTTGTTCTTATCTTGCAGGTGCAAAGGTGATTGTATACACGGATCATGCTGTGATTCGGTATTTACTTGTCAAGAAGGATGCGAAACCAAGGCTGATTAAATGGATTCTTCTCCTACAAGAATTCGATCTACAGATCCGTGACAAGAAAGGCTCGGAAAATTCTATTGCGGATCATTTGAGTCGTCTATCACACATTGAAGACGACGATCTACCTATAGATGACTCCTTTCCGGACGAGCATTTACACATCATTGAGGAGTGCATCGATAAGATATCAAGAGGTAATGAACCAAGGTTTACTGATTTTGTTAACTATTTGGTTTGTCAGGAAATACCTCCCGGATTATCCTATGCACAAAAGAAGAAGTTATTTAGGGATGTCCGGCAATACTTTTGGAATGAACCTCTACTCTTCAAGAGAGGTCCTGACGGCATCATTAGGAGATGTGTGCCGGAAGACGAAATGCAAAGTGTCATTCGTCATTGTCATTCACTACCTTGTGGAGGACACACTAGTTCCAATAAAACTAGCGCTAAAGTATTGCAATCTGGATTCTTTTGACCTACTTTGTTTAAAGATGTGCAAACCTTTGTTTCGTGTTGTGATGCTTGTCAAAGAACAGGAAACATCTCTAGGAGAAACGAGATGCCTCTAAATAATAGTCAGGAGGTGGAAATCTTTGACGCTTGAGGAGTAGACTTTATGGGACCTTTCCCATCATCTTGTGGAAACCAATACATACTTCTAGTTGTAAATTATGTTTCGAGATGGGTCGAAGCTATTGGCTCTCCAACTAATGATGCCATGGTTATAGTTAAGTTCTTTAATAGAACTATTTTCCCAAGGTTTGGGACACCACGGACCATCATTAGTGACGGAGACTCTCACTTCATTGCCCGACAATTAGAAACTCTACTAGCTCAGTATGAGGTGACTCACAAGATTGCCACCCCCTACCATCCACAAACAAATGGACAATTGGAGATATCGAAAAGAGAGATCAAAGGCATCTTTGAGAAGACGGTCTCAAAGACGAGGAAGGATTGATCTTTGAAGCTAGATGATGCATTATGGGCATATAGGACTGCATACAAGACTCCCATAGGTACAATACCATAAAACCTTGTGTATGGGAAGTCTTGTCATCTCCCGGTTGAGCTAGAACACAAGGCGTACTGGGTTGTGAAGTGGTTGAACTTCGACATGAAGGAAGCGGGCGAGAAGCACCTCTTAGAACTCAATGAGCTTGAAGAACTCCGCTTGAACACCTATGAAAATGCCAAGATCTACAAAGAAAGGGCGAAACGTTGGCATGATAAGCATATCATTCCAAAGGATCTCAGAGAAGGAGATCAAGTTCTCCTCTTCAATTCAAGACTTCGTCTCTTTCCAGGTAAGCTTAAATCTCGTTAGACTGGACCTTATCTAATTAAACGTGTTTTTCCACATGGCGCAGTTGAAGTATGGGGTGAAAAGAGCGGAAGTTTCAAGGTTAATGGCCAACGTCTTAAGAAGTATTCACCGGAGCTACCGGTTGAGGAAATCGCGCCGATTACCCTCAAATAAACACAGGAACGGTCTAGCGATGGACCCAAACCAAGCGCTTCTTGGGAGGCAACCCAAGGTATTGCACTTACGTTTTTGTTTTTCTTTCTTAGAGTAGTTTAGTTTAGTTATTTTTGCTTTGTTTTTCCCTCGATACCTCCGGTATGTTATGTTTTTGGATATAGAAATAAGGATTGGGCAAAGGGAAGATGCAAAAGTTGGAAGGAATTGACAAAATTTGGATGTTGGCACACAACAGAGACTTCCACGCCCTAAACCACGGTCATGGAAGAAACAGTGACCGTAATTCTCCAAAATAAGCAAAAGTTCACCAAAACCACGGCCTCCGTACATTTCCACGGCCGTGGAAACCCCCGAGTGACCGTGATTTTCAAAAAAATTACGGGCCACTATATAAACCACCTTCCTTCACAAAAACACCACAAAACACAATTTCCACGCCCCTTTCCACACCCTAATCGCCGATTTCCTTTCCCAACTCGCAATTCTTCGTTTAAAGTCCGATTCAAGTGATTCTTTGGCCTAAAGTGAAGCATTTTCAACCCTCTACAAGATCCAAGCAACAAATCAAGTGAACTATTCACTCATTAGAGAAAATTTGGATTTTAAAGATCCAAAACCTAGGTTTTTCTCTACTTTCTCTACTTTGTCAATTTGGCTGCATAGAATTGGAATTGGAATTGGAATTAGCCAAGGACTGAGATTGTTGAAGTTTGGTGTGAATTTGTTGAGATTTGAGTGCAACAGAGAGAAACCACAGTCTTTGGGAAAACCACGGCCGTGGAATAGGAAGAACAGGTCGGCCGTGATTTTTTCTATCGATGGATAAAATGTTTAGGAGAAAGTGCAGCAGGAATAAGAAGCAGAAGGGAGGTGGTTCTTCCTCTTTCCAACCCCTCCTAACCAATCACCATCACCACCCTCTCCAAAAATCCCAACCATCCATGAGGATTACTTAGAAGCTCTAGAAAGAATCGAGAAGAGGGCGGTCATAGGACCTCGTTACTTAGTCCTTGAGGAGATTGAGCCTCTAAACATAATGAATGATTTGACTTGGCTCTTGGATAGAGCAGGACTGATTGTCTTCTCCGCCATTAGAGAGGACGCTTATGAGGAGATCACTAGGGAGTTTGTTACCTCCTTTGAGCATAGCCACATGAACTGAACCGTATCCTTTAGGATAATGGAGCAAGACTACGAGTTCTCCACTGTTTAGTTTGGAGCCTTTTGTGGTTCCATGAGAGTTTCAATGGTAGATTTCCTAGCGGTGTATACGCTAAGGACTTTTGGGAGGATATTGCTATGATTTATGCTAGTGAGGATCGTTGGCAACCGGCCGCCACCACGGCTAAGCTCATCTACCACTTAGCCTTGAAGGTAGATCATAGGGTCCTTTCCGAGTGTCTCTTCCCTAAGACCGAGACCCCATAGAAAATCAAAACCGGTGAGCTCTTTCTCCTTTATTGCATGCTCTATGGTAGACCCGCCGATTGTGCTACCCTCCTCGCCTCCACCAGTAAACTGAAAAATAAGAGGGCCGGGAACATAGGATATGGAGGCATGGTTACTCACATAGCCATGCAGCTAGGGATAGACTATTCCGCTTGCACTAGGATAGCGGCGAGACCTCTGGGTCTCAATAGTCTCATGACTAGAGGCATCATCTTCCCCCGCCACCAAGCTCCACCTACCGCAGCCATGCCATGGGAGGATAGAGGTGGTAGAGGCGAGACCTTTGCGAATAGACTAGTAGCCCCTCCTTATGTCCCGGATGAAGTTCCCGCTGCGGGTGTTAATGATGAGATGAGAGGAGGTGATGATTATGAGGGAGAAGGTGATGAGCAGGACTTTGGTACGCTTCCGGATCAGCCGGCACAGTTTCCCGACCCTCCTAGACGCTCTCCCCGACCTTCCGGTTCCTCTTCTTCACGTCGTGCTAGCGTGAGTGAGAGGCCGACTTGGATGGATGCACCTCCCGCTTGGTACGGAGCGCATCCGGAGTGGATGGGAGCTCTACCACCATGGTATGCACAAGCACCGGCAGCACCTACTCCTCAGGATGCACCAGCATGGTATGGCCACCCACCGGCTTGGTATGAGCAGCTACCGGCGTGGGCCACCGATCTATCCAGGAGAGTGGGAGACTTGGAGATCCGCCAGGACACTCGTGATGTACGGGTTGAGGAGCATGACTTGATGATGAGAGACATATACAGCCAGCAGTTTGGGCAGAATTTCTGCTCCGACTTCCGTCCATTTCCACCGCCGCCTCCTCCACAGTGATAACATTGATCGTGGTTCGAGCCGCTCCACCACCATCTAGTGAGTTCTTTGTTTTCCTTTATTTTCTTTATTTCTTTTGAACATTGAGGACAATGTATGTTTCTAGTATGGGGTGGGGTGTGACTATGGTTTGTAATAACTCTACTTACTTTGCTTGGATGATTCTATGAACACTTGCATTTTCCTTTAATTGTCACACGTTTCATTATTGAATTGCATGAAAAAGACCTTGAAAAAACCATAAAAATTTGAAAAATTTGAAAATATTTGTGCTTCTAAGATTAGAGATGATTTCTATGATGAAAACTACTTGTGGAATGAGTTTTTGATGACAATTGTATGCTTAAACTGAATTATGAATTATGAAGAAATTAAGTATGTTGTTCATCCTTTCTTGCAAATTTCATAATGTGAAGGTTTTATCTAAATCATATTGAGAAACAAAGGTTGAAATCACAATATAAGTTCTTATACTTCTTTATGAAATGATTAAGGCACCTCGAATTTCTTACTTCTTTTTTGATCATTTAGCCCCTCAATGAAATAATTGCCTCCTTTACCTATCCGGGATTTAGGAAGAAGTTGAATTTGGCATGTTTGATGTGGGAGGGCCATGAAAGCAATTGTTTTCAAAGTGTAGGAAAATTTTAGGTTTGGGGAAGTCAATCATGATGATGAGTAACTCGGCACCATTAACATAGCCGGGTGTTTGTGTCTTGCCAAAGTCGGATTGAGCGATATTCCTAACGGATTATGGTATGTGCATCAAGGGTTTGAGGCATCTCGAAATTGAGAAACACCAATCTCCTAGGCTTCGGTTATTGTGCAAAGCTGTCCATAACTCCAAAAGTAAAGTCGGAAAATTATGTTCAAAAGTCTAGAGCAAAGCTCTCAGTTGGTGGAAGTTCAAATGGTAAAAAGAAAAGAGTTTGTGTTGTCCTTCTTCCCGGATTCATACACCACATTCCTTTACAAGTTTCCCACCTTCTTCCACATTCTTAGCCTTATTTGAAAGTCCTTGAGATCATAAGAGTTTTATTTGACTTGGTGATCTAAATTGAAGTTTCACATGCTTGATTTTGATAATGCTTGAAGGTTATGATGTTTGTCTTGAAGTATTTGCAATTTATGAAGTTTCTTTGTTTTGCATATTTTAGTTTATGGATATAAGCATTTTCAAGGATGAATGAAGCAAGGTTTGAGGATGATCTATTGACTAGAAGCACACCAACCAAAAAGATTGTTTTGTTTTGTTTTGCATTCATATTTCATTCTACCTTATGTTCTAAGCTTTTAAAAACCTTGCTTAGGGACAAGCAAGTGGCAAGTATGGGGTATTTTGTTAGCATTTAATATGACGATATTTTAGGCACTTGTTTTAGTTGTTTTTCCCTCTTTATAGTGTTCTTAGATATATGTTTGAAGCAATTGTGCCCTAGTCCACCCACTTTGTCGATATAGAGATCTACACTAGCTTCTTTGTGTTTTTAGGTGAATAGAGCTTGGATTGGAGCAAAATAAGGAAGGGAAGGAGTGTTTGATCACATTTGATGGTAAGGAGATGCATTAGAAAGGCTAAGAAGGAGCATGGATGGAAGATTGCACGAAACAAAGGTAAAGAAAGAGGAAAAGAAAGTCCGCCCTAAAATACGGTCGTGGAAGAGGATTTGAGGAACCACGCTCTAAACCACGGCAGTGGAATTGGCAACATGAATGTGGACTTGAGTTTGGAGCACTCCAGAGAGTTACACGGCCTAAATTACAGTTGTGGAAATCATATGGCACCGTAATCTGGTTCCACGCCCTAAACCACGGTCGTGGAAAGTTGTACTTGGCCGTGATTTCGGTGATTCTGTGACGTGTCATATTTTGCCACATCATCCATGTCATTGGGCTTTCTCGTAACCCTACCTCGCCTTATTAAAAGGCTGGAGAAGAGAGTTTTCGGGACGTTTGCTTACGCTCGCTTACTGTCGCTTACTTTCGCGTACATTTAGCCGCCGCTGGGAGATTCGCTTCAAGATTGGTGAAGGACGTACTTTTCGGATTTTGTGTACTTTGTGAGATATTCTAGGGTTTTCATTCGAGAACGGATTGATATCCCGTTCTTTGTAGTTTCTCTAACTCTTTGTGAGGTTTCTATTCCTATTATTCTAGATTCATAAACATACGACTTTGTGTTTGGAATTTGGGATTGATTTTGAGTTATATTTGAGTTTTTGAGGGTTTTCATCTTTTATTCTTCTTAATTCGAATATTGATATCATGACAATGATTGTTGGCTAAAACCCTTTAGCAATTCTAAGGTGAAGGGTTGATAGTTGTGGCTTAGATAATGATAGATCGATCGTAACTTGATTGGACCCTGAGAGTGTGAGAAACATCGTCAACACCCTAAACCACGGTCTGTTCTTGAGTTCCACGGCCGTGGAATCTCAAGATCCAACCGTGATTTTCCTTGGTTTATGAACTTTGCTTTTGCTTTGATCCAAAGTTAAAGATTAGCTTTAACCTAGACTTGGCTTGCCTTTCCTAGGTAGTAGTGAGACTCAATATCCTTTATTTCGGTTTCGAGTGTCACAACCTTAACCGTTTTGGCTTGTCTTTGATTTCCTTGGGTTTAAGCATGGGTATTTGAGATTAATTCTTACCTTTAGATCATTTCTATACTGCAGCCTCAACAACCTTTATAGAGAGAGTCTTTTGGTTAGACATATAGGGTTTTGGAACTTCGCGGTATATTACCTTAGTTTAGTATACCTTTGCAATTCTCAACTTTGTCCTTATATATATATAGTATATCTTGAATCGATTGCCTTAATTAGATACCTGGATCTTTAGGATTGTTGTTTTCCCCAATTATTTGTAAAGCTTCTACATTCTTACTTGCTCGATTACGTGAAACTGGTTTTGTTTCACCAATTCCCTGAGTTCGATACTCTTGAATACTTGCTAATCTACGCCGATCCGTACACTGTGGGTTCGCTTGCTTTTATTCTAGTTTTATAAATTTAAAACTTATTTGCACGCACGTTTTAGGGCGAGTAGTCGGCCGGTTGCCAACAATCCTCACTAGCATATATCATGCCAATGTCTTCCCAAAAATCCTTAGCATACACTCCACTAGGAAACCTACCATTGAAGCTCTCATGGAACCCAAAGAAGGCTCCAAACTGAATGATGGAGAAGTCATAGTTTTGCTCCATTAGCCTAAAGGAGACCATTCGGTTTAAATGGCTATGCTCAAAGGAAGTCACAAACTCCCTTGTTATCTCCTCATAGGCATCCTCTCTAATAGCGGAGAAGATGATCAAGTCGGCTCTATCCAAAAGCCAAGTCAAATCGTTCACAACATTGAGCGGCTGAAGCTCGTCTAGGACAAGGTATCGAGGTCCTATGATTGCCCTCTTCTCAATCCTTTCTAAGTCTCCTAGGTTATCTTCATGGATAGTTGGGATTCTAGGGGATGGTGGTGATGGTGGTTGACTAGGAGGGGGTTGGGAAGAGGAGGAACTATCATCTTTCCTCTTCTTGTTCCTGCTAGACTTTCTCCTAAACATTTTTCTGAACGACAGTGAAAACCACGGTCTGTTCTTGGTAAACCATGGCCGTGGAAATGTACGGAGACCGTGGTTCTGGTATGTTTCTCTCAAAACTCAGAAAATTCAAACCAAAATCAACAATCACTGTCCTAGACTAATTCCAATTCCAAATTAGTCCAGTTCTCCTAAATTCTTACGAAGAAATTGAACCAAATTGACAAAGTAGAGAAAAGGGAGAAAAACCTAGGGTTTGGATCTTTCAAATCCAAATTCCTCCTCCAATGTGGATTGTTCACTCAATTGGTTTCTTGGATCTTGTAGATGGTTGAAAATGCTCCACTTTAGGCTCAAGAATTGAACGAATCGAACTCCGGATGAAGAATTACGGGTTGAGGAGTGTAGTCGGTGATTCTGGGCGTGGTTCTGGGCGTGGATTTGGGTTTTTGTTGTGTTTTTGTGAAGGAAGATGGTTTATGTAGTGGCCGTAAAAGTTTTGAAAATCACGGTCACTCGGGGCATTCCACGGCCGTGGAAATGTACGGAACCCGTGGTTTTGCTGATTTGTGTCAGATTTTTGGGAAATTACGGCCAACTGTTACTTCCACGACCGTGGTTTAGGGCGTGAGAGTCTCTGTTGTGTGCCAAAATCCAAGTTTCATCAATTCCTTCCAACTTTTGCTTCTTTCCTTTGCCCATCCCTTATTCATACATCCAAAAACATAACATACCGGGAGGTATCGAGGGAAAAACAAAGCAAAAACAACTAAGCTAAACTAAACTAAGAAAGAAAAAAAAAACGTAAGTGCAATACCTTGGGTTGCCTCCCAATAAGCGCTTGTTTTGGGTCCGTAGCTAGACCGTTCCTGAGTTTATTCGAGGACAATCGGAGCGATTTCCTCAACCGGGAGCTCCGGTGAATACTTCTTAAGACGTTGGTCATTCACCTTGAAACTTCCGCTGTTTTCACCCCATACTTCAACTGCGCCATGGGGAAAAACACGTTTGATTAGATAAGGTCTACTCCAATGAGATTTAAGCTTACCTAGAAAGAGACGAAGTCTCGAATTGAAGAGGAGAACTTGGTCTCCTTCTTTGAGGTCCTTTGAAATGATATGCTTATCATGCCAACGCTTTGCTCTTTCTTTGTAAATCTTTGCGTTCTCATAGGCGTTCAAGCGGAGTTCTTCAAGCTCATTAAGGTCCAAGAGGCGCTTCTCGCCCGCTTCATTCATGCCGAAGTTCAACCACTTCACAGCCTAGTACGCTTTGTGTTCTAGCTCTACCGGGAGATGACAAGACTTCCCATACACAAGGTTGTATGGTGTTATTCCTATGGGAGTCTTGTATGCAATCCTATATGCCCATAACGCATCATCTAACTTCAAAGACCAATCCTTCTTTGTCTTTGACACCGTCTTCTCAAGGATGCCCTTGATCTCTCTATTGGAAATTTCCACTTGGCCACTTGTTTGTGGGTGGTAGGGAGTGGCGATCTTGTGAATCACCCCATACATAGCTAGTAGAGCTTCGAATCGTCGGGCAATGAAGTGTGAACCTCTGTCACTAATGATGGTCCGTGGCGTCCCAAACCTTGGGAAAATAGTTCTATTAAAGAACTTAACAATAACCATGGCATCATTAGTTAGAGAGGCAATAGCTTCAACCCATCTCGAAACATAATCTATAGCTAGAATTATGTATTGGTTTCCACAAGATGATGGGAAAGGTCCCATGAAGTCTACTCCCCAAACGTCGAAGATTTCTACCTCCTGAATGCTATTGAGAGGCATCTCGTTTCTTCTAGAGATATTTCCTGTTCTTTGGCAAGCATCCAACAAGAAACAAAGGTTTGCACATTCTTAAATAAAGTAGTCCAAAAGAATCCGGATTGCAATACCTTAGCGCTAGTTTTATTGGAACTAGCGTGTCCTCCACAAGGTAGTGAATGACAATGACGAATGACACTTTGCATTTCGTCTTCCGGCAAGCATCTCCTAATGATGCCATCGTGACCTCTCTTGAAGAGTAGAGGTTTATTCCAAAAGTATTGCCAGACATCCCTAAAGAACTTCTTCTTTTGTGCGTAGGATAATCCGGGAGGTATTTCCTGACAAACCAAGTAATTTACAAAATCAGCAAACCAAGGTTCGTTACCTCTAGATATCTTGTCGATGCACTCCTCTATGATGTGTAAGTGCTCATCTGGGAAGGAGTCATCAATAGGTAGATCGTCGTCTTCAATGTGTGGTAGACGACTCAAATGATCTGCAACAGAATTTTTCGAGCCTTTCTTGTCGGGGATCTCTAGATCGAATTCTTGTAGAAGAAGAATCCATCTAATCAGCCTCGGTTTCGCGTCCTTCTTGGCGAGTAAATACCGGATCGCTGAATGGTCCGTGTAAACAATTACCTTCGCACCTACAAGATAAAAACAAAACTTTTCAAATGCATATACAATAGCTAAAAACTCTTTCTCAGTTGTGGCGTAGTTGAGTTGCGCTTCATCTAGCGTCTTGCTAGCATAATAGATAGCATGGGTTTGGCCTTCTTTCTTTTGCCCCAGCACCGCTCCAATAGCTACGTCACTTGCATTACACATAACCTTGAACGGAAGATTCAAGTCCGGAGGTTGGATAATCGGGGCTGAGATGAGAGCTTCCCGGATCTTGTAGAAAGCATCTAAACAATCCTACGAAAAATCAAAAACTGCATCCTTCATCAATAGATTAGTTAGCGGTTTTGAAATCTTAGAAAAGTCTTTGATGAAACATCTATAAAATCCAGAATGTCCTAGAAAACTTCTTATCCCCTTCACCGAAGATGGAGGAGGAAGTTTCTCTATAGTTTCTATCTTCGCCTTGTCTACTTTGATTCCTCTACTAGAGATCAAGTGTCCTAGTACAATGCCTTCCCTAACCATGAAATGACACTTCTCCCAGTTAAGAACTAGGTAAATGTCTTCATACCTTTGCAACACAAGAGAAAGGTTATAAACACAATTATCGAATGAGGAACCATAAATTGAAAAATCATCCATAAAAACCTCCATGATTTCCTCAATATACTCCGAGAAGATGGCCATCAAACACCTTTGAAAGGTGGTTGGGGTGTTGCAAATCCCTAATGGAATCCTTCTATATGCAAACGTACCCCACGGGCACGTGAATATGGTCTTCTCTTGATCGTCCAGATGAATCGGAATCTGGAAGAAACCACTATAACCGTCAAGATAACAGAAATAAGAGTGTTGTGCTAACCTCTCAAGCATTTGGTCTATGAATGGTAGCGGGAAGTGATCCTTCCTTGTTTCATTGTTCAGCTTGCGGTAATCAATGCAAATCCTCCATCCCGTCACGGTTCTTGTAGCAATGAGCTCATTGTTCTTGTTAGTGATAACTGTCATTCCGCCTTTCTTCGGGACAACTTGAACGGGGCTTACCCACTTGCTATCAGAGATAGGATAGATGAATACTGCGTCAAACAACTTAAGAATTTCCTTCTTGACAACCTCCTTCATGATCGGATTTAACCGTCTTTGAGGTTGTCGCGAAGGCTTAAAATCTTCCTCCATTAGAATCTTGTGCATGCATAATGATGGTTTAATTCCTACAAGATCCTCTATGGTATAACCTAAGGCTTTCTTATGTTTCCTTAGAACAACCATTAGTTTCTCATATTCATCTTCACTTAATTCGGAACTAACAATTAAAGGGAAAAAGTAGAATTAATTCCAAGAAATGCATACCAAATATGTGTGGGAAGCGGCTTCAATTCCATTGCTATTCATGCCTTTGATGAGTCTTAAGGTGTGTACGTCGCTTCCTTAGAAGTCTCTAAGGGTGTAGGAGTGATTGAAGAAGACTCAAGAGCATTTGTGAAAAGAACGGAATTGTTCTCAGAAATTCCCAAAATTACGGCATCACTGTAGCTTCCACGGTCGTAATTCTGGGTGTGGTTCTCAATTACGGCACCACTGTTGGTTCCACGCCCGTGGTTTTGGTCGTGTAACTTGCTGTTGCTCTTAAAATAGCTAGTTACGGTCAGCTTGGGTGAAACCACGGCCGTGGAAAAGCACGACTGACCGTGGTTCCTCACGCTTTCTGAGCCATCGTAAAGTTTTTCAAACTCTTCCTCTTGCACTTCCTTTAGCTCCTCCAAGGCTTCAATCTCATCATTGCAATCCTCTTTTTCTCCTTTTTTCATGATGCTCATGTTTATGACCTTTTGCAATGGATCTTTGAATAGAATTGAGCTCACTTCTTCTCTAGGCGCTTCCTCGTCATATATATTGAACATGTCCTCTCCAAGAGCTGGCTCTTTCACCAAAGTTGAGAGAACAAATTCAACCTTCTCTTCTCCTATGTCGAAATCTAATCTAGCATTCTTGCAATCCACCATACAACCGGATGTTGCAAGAAACGGTCTTCCGAGTATGATCAGGACCGGACAATCTTCAGGAATGTCAAGCACAACAAAATCTATTGGAATGTAAAATTTACCGAGCTTGACTAGGACGTCTTCAATGATACCGACGGGACGATTTATGGATCGATCCGCTATTTATAACGTCATCTTCACCGGTTTAGGTTCACCTAAACCGATCTTCCTGCACAAGGCAAGCGGGATGATGCTTACGCTTGCTCCCAAGTCACAAAGGGCGTCACATGTGACTTCTCCTACTCCAATTGGAATGCAAAATGACCCCAGATCTCTCAGCTTGGGGGCATCTTTTCCGTCATTGTTTTGATGAGCTCCGAAGATTCCGAACTCATCTTGACTTCTCCAAAGTCTTTTAGCTTCCTCTTGTTAGAGAGGAGCTCTTTCAAGAACTTTCCGTAAGCGGGCATACCTACAATAGCATCAATGAAAGGTATATTATTGTGCAGTTTGCTCATGAGTTCAATGAGCTTACCGAATTGCTTGTCTAGACGCGCTCTTGCTCTAGATTGCGGGAATGGTAGAGGGGGTTTATAAGCTGGAGGAGGAACATAGACATCTTCCTTCTCCTTCCCTTTTTCTTTCTCCTTCTCGGCTGGAACTTCTACAAACATAGGCTGCGGGTCGGTGGTTATCACACCACTCCTAGTTGTGATAGCCATCACCCTTCCTTTCGGGTTATCCTCCATCTTCCCGGGAAGTTTTCCTTGATCTCTAGAAAATTCTCCGGCCTTGCTGAATACTTGGTTTTCTAAATCTTTGTGAGCTTTATCAACCGAAGTTATGTAACTCTCAAACCCTTGGAGCTTTCCTAGGATCGTTTTCAACATAGGATCGGGCTTCTCTTTCTCCTTATTGTTTGAACCATTTGATGTTTGTCCCTGGCTTTTCAAAGGAGTAGAAGAAGAGGGGGATGTTAGTGAATTTCTAGAATTTGGATAGGAATTACCGGAATTTTGTTGTTGGTTGGACCGCCAATTGTTGTTGGATTTTCGGTTGTTGTTGTTATTCCACTTGTTGTTCCTATTCCCTTGGTGGTTGTTGTTGTTGTTTCCTAAGTAGCCAACATCTTGCTCCTTTGGCTTTTGAAGGCTAGCTCTAATTATTTCCTTCAACTCCTTGATTTCGGTGTTGAGGGAGAATATTTGAGTTTGCGCAGCTTGTGTTAGCTTAGCTCCCGGATCCCTTTTGTTCCGGATATTTGGATCCACCTTCCGGTGGGAATACTTCTCAATCACTTGGGCTTGCTTCTCAATGAAGTTCCAAGCGTCATCTTCTCTCATGTCCATGAATGTACCACAAGCGAGAGATTGGAGGTTGAATTGTGTTTCCACATCCAACCCCTTGTAATAAATCTCCAATAACTCCAGCTTTGAAATGCCATGGTATGGGCAATCCAATAAGAGGTCCTGAAATATTTCCCATTATTGAAACAAACTTTCGTTAGCTTTTATAGAAAATGCATTAATTTTACCTCTCAACTCCGTCGTCTTAGAGGGCGGAAAGAACTTGGTGAGGAACTCCGAAGATAGATCCTCCCATGTGTTAAGCCTTCTAGCAGGAAGAGGTTGATACCAAGCCAAAGCCTTGTCCTTCAAAGAGAAGAAGAATGGCTTGATCTTGTAGTTGTTGTTGGTAGCCCTCTTCGGCTTCAATGTCTCCATGAGAATCTCAAAATTCTGCAAATATTGTTGTGGAGATTCAGCACTAGTTCCACCAAATTGACTTTGGCGAACCATGGTGATAACTTGTGGGCTAAAACTGAATTTCTGGATACCCTCAGCTCCGAAATTCACACCTAGACGGCGTGGTTGCTGAATTGGATCCATTTTTTGCCCAAGAGTTTGTGGTTCATTCCCTTCATGAGCAACTCTCACATCTCAAACGGGAATGCGAGGAACAACCGGTGGTCTTGGGTTATTACGAACGGGATGGATCACCGGATCAATATCCTCAAGTGGTGGCATATCCTCATCCTCATCGTCGGATGATTCAGCTCTAATGGACTTAGTTGGTTTCTTGACGTTCTTCTTCTTAGCATCATTCAGCTCCAACTTCATGTCCATCATCATAGCTTTGAGCTCATCAATTTGGAATTGATGACTTGTAAATTCTTCCAAACGAGCCTTCTCAATCAACTTAAGTTGAAGTTGAGCTTCATCCAACTCCGCTTGGATGTTTCTCTCATTGTTTTCAGCCATCTTTTTCTCTTTCAACTTTCTTCTCAAAGTTTTCTCAAGTTTTGGATCAAAAGGAACTAGATCTTTGGTAGATCTAGTCTTTTTCATATACCTAAAGAATCTACAAAAATCACTCAAAGAGAGATATCAAATAACAAGAGTAAAGCTCCCAAGCTCGACAACCGAAAACCGGAATTGGCTTAGACCAAATCCCCGGCAACGGCGCCACAAACCTGTTCACCAAAAAGCGTGCCTGCAAATAAACTTTAAGTTTATAAAACTGAAACAAAAGCAAGCGAACCCACAGTTTACGGATCGGCGTAGTTAAGCAAGTATTCCAGAGTATCGAACTCAGGGATTTGGGGAGTCAAATTCAGTTTCGATAATATCGAGCAAGTAAAATTATAAAAGCTTTGCAAATATTGGGAAAACAACAATCCTAAAGATCCGGGTCTCTAATTGTGGAAATCGATTCAAGATATTCTATAGATGTAAGGACAGAGTTGAGATTTGCAAAGGTATACTAAGGTAAGGTAATGACGGTGAAGTTCCAAAACCCTATATATCTCATCTCAGGACACTCTCTATAAAGGTTGTTGAGGTTGCAGTATAGAAAGGATCTAAAGATAAGAATTAATCTCAAATACCCATGCCCAAACCCAAGGAATCAAAGATGAACTAAAACGGTTAAGGTTGTGACACTCGAAACCGAAATAGAGGATGTTGAGTCTCACTACTACCTAGGAAAGTCAAGCCAAGGCTAGGTTAAAGCAAATCTTTAACTTTGGATTAAATAAAAAGCAAAAGTCGTACGACAGAGGAAATCCCGGCTAGATCTTGAGATTCCATGGCCGTGGAACTCAAGAACAACCCGTAATTTAGGGTGTCGACGATATTTCTCACACTCTCAAGGTCCAATCAAGTTACGATCGATCTATCATCATCTAAATCACAACTATCAACTCTTCACCTTAGAATTGCTAAAGGGTTTTAGCCAATAACCATCATCATGATATCAAAAATCAATTTAGGAAGAAAGAAAGATGAAACCCTCGAAAACTCAATAAACAATCACAATCAATCTCGAATCCAAATAACAAATGAAGTATATTTATGAACTCAGAAAATGGAATAAGAAATCGTCACAATGATCTAGAGAAACCACAAAGAATGGGATGTCAATTCGTTCTCCAATGAAAACCCTCGAATATCCGAAAGTACACAATCTCCAATATCGCGTCTTTCACCAATCTCCAATCCTCAAGGTTGAAATGAAACCCTAAGACTGCCGTCTTCAAAGCTCTAACGAGGCTCTAGGCGAAGGTCCTCGAAACTCTCTTCTCAAGCCTTCTTATAGGGAAAAAATAGGGTTACGAGAAAGCCCAATGACGTTGCTGATGTGGCAAATATGACACGTCACAAAAATCACCAAAATCACGGGCATGAACAACTTTCCACGGCCGTGGTTTAGACAGTTTAACTTTTTGTTGTGCTTCAAACTCACTTCCACAATCCAATTGCCAAATCCACGGCCGTAATTTAGAGCGTGGTTCCTAAATCCTTGTCCACGACCGTAATTCAGGGCGTGGAATTCCAAAAGTCTTGTTTTTTCCTTTGTTTCGTGACATTCTTCACTCATGCTCCTTCCTTAGCCTCTCCAAAGCATTTCCTTGCCATCAAGCATGATCAAATACTCCTTTCCTTCCTCAATTTGCTCCAATCCAAGCCTTTATTCTGTAACACCCCGAATCCGCGGGACTCAGAGTGCCACATTGGGTTAGGATCTCACAATGGATCCTGACCCTAGCTTGACAACAAGTTCACTAGACCTTACAACATGGCACTGACAGATATGAAAACAAATACATAAAACTATATAAAATTGTACATCCCGAAAGGTAAGACCACATAGCCGAGTACAAACATCACACCTCACGCAGGAGGTAACAAAAGACCAACCTCACACAGGAGGGAAAAGATAAACAAACCCAAAAGCCCACAACAACCTATGTACGAGACGTCCTCGGCCTGCCACCCTGCTAGATCACCCAGCAGCATGCCTATCCTGTAGGGCATCTACAGCATGGTAATAACCATTAGCTATCTATACACATATATAGAGTAATGCATAAGCACAATCACACATAGGGAAAGATAAACATATCAACATGCTTTCACTCATTTACCCATTTATTCATCTCAATATAATGGTCATTCACTCAAATCGTATAGATATAATATATATGAAACTAGGTGACACGAGGACCGATACATCCTCGCCTCTGAGCCTGCTAGCCAGCCGTACTAGTATCGGTCACACAATCCGTGTACCCTATGGGAGTGGATTGCGCCCTTCCTGTAAACCGGTCTGGCCTGACATCAGAGAACCTCCCAAACTCCACGGCGGGATGAAAGGGAAAGGTTATCACAGCCATGCAGTGGGGCAATCAATAAAACATAGGTCGGTAAATATGACATCACATGCTATCATAGCAAACATATAAGACACACACCACTCATGCAAGCACCCAATATAAGGATGGCAGCTAAGTAAGTCCAACGGACTTACCTCAACCTCGTATAAAGTTCAACCACAACTGGATCACCTCAACACTAGAGAAACAACACAACCTATAGACAAGGCATAAAGAGATGTCACATCTCTTATCAAACAAAGGGTCACACCTAGACCCAAAGGGATCCATAGGGATCATATATATCCTATAACCTCGAATAACATGCTAAACCTAAAAGCCACATCAGGGCATAAATCCAACTCATGATATCATCACCAACTAAAATCCCATAATTACCAGAATAATATAACGAGCATAATGGAAATTCCAATTATCCATTTTAACCAATTCAAGGTCAATTTATATTAACCCGCAATACGGAAAACGAATAAATTCATAGCTTATTCGTTACTAACCCGATATACGAACCGGAAGAAGATCCAGACTCCTAGCGATACGGGGAGTAAGAGCGCGGTATAAAACCTTACGTTTGATGACTTGCGGTAGTCCGTCGGCGTTCCGATAGCGGTAAACGGAAGCTTTACCAAAAAGTTAACAAACGGGAAATAAATTGATACCACGTTGAAGAGAACAAGATAAGGGATTCGATGATACAATCGGATTTGAAATCAGATTGAAAATGAAGGATTGGTGAAAGGTCGAAAGGTGTATTGTATAATTCGCTCCCGTTCTCTCTCTGTAATTGTTGCAAATGTAAGGAAGATGATGAAAAGCTGTTGCGGCCTCTCTTTATTCTAGTATGTATATATATGAAATTGAAAAGTAGAATGGATACACTAGCAGCCTTTATCTTTATCTGTAACCTTTATAGAATTATATATATACATATAATATAATATATACACTTACATGCTAGCCGCCTCACTCTCTTATATATATATATATATAATAAATATTTATAATATTATGTATAAAGTTTATTTAGAATATTTAATTAAACGCGATTATATTTTTCGGTATCCAAACTTTATGAAATTGGAATATAAAATCCGGAATATTATCGGGATATCTAGTCCACAACTATCTCGTAAAATGGGCATTCCTAAGCCGCATTTCTTAACCGCTAAAAATCGGAATAGCGATTCTTTTATCCGTTTCGTCTTTTTATATTATTTCACATCTAGGACATATCCGATGTCCCGATCATTTCTCTCAACTGCAACTTTATTTATTGGAGCTCTCAAATACTCCAAATAACAACGGTTGTTACATCATCTCCCCCTAAAAACAAGTTTCGTCCCGAAACTTGAACAACCCAAATCCTCTCGGACCCATATGCCGAGGTATAACACTCACTCTATCGGAAGTATCACATCTCCGTTCAAAAAAAAGTCACCACCTATAACAAGTCTATAACCTCAAACATCAACATGGAGGAATCATCCACTCCAGAAAGCAGGGCCATAACGCTACCCAAGGCAGAGAGGAATCACATCTCTCGCTATACCACATCATAGGGCATAGAGGAAGCACATCTCTAGCCAACCATAAATATATACATCGTATGGAGGAATCACATCTCCACTAAACTATGTCCATCAAAGTAGCATGGAGGAAAAAACCATCTCCAGCTGAATCCTAATCACACTCAAATAGCATGGAGGAAGGAACCATCTCCCAGCTATAAACATACATCATACTAGCACAACAAGATCTAACAAGATCATATCGCATAACATAGCTAGCATGAAATAAGCACATCAAGGCATGTAAACACATAAGCACATAATCACATACTCACCAAGATAGCACTAAGACCTACTCGTCGACCCTAGATGCATCTATCTCAGCATAAAACTCTGGATAGTTCCTCTGGATACTATCCTCAATCTCCCATGTAGCCTCCTCAGGTCCACGTCTAGACCACTGTATCCTCATCATAGGAATGTCCTTAGAACGCAAGCGTCTCACACCTCGCTCTAAGACTGCAATAGGATGCTCAGCAAAGGTGTGGTCTGGCTCCACAACCAAATCATCATAACTCACAATGTGCCGCGGATCTGGTATGTACTCTCTCAGCTGAGACACATGGAACACAAGGTGAACACCCTCTAATCTCGGAGGCAAAGCTAATGTGTAGGCTGCTCTCCCAACTCTGTCCAGAATCTCAAAAGGACCGACATATCGGGGACTCAACTTTCCCTTTATGCCAAAACGTCTAACGCCACGCGTCGGGGATACTCTCGACCAGACATGAGCTCCTACTCTGAACTCTAGAGGCCGACGCCTCTTGTCTGCATATGACTTCTGGCGACTCTGTGCAGCCAGCATCCTCTCTCTAATCAATGCTACCCGAGCCATATCATCATGAATCTGCTCTGGCGCTATCCCGCTAACACTGCTAGGCTCATCCCAGCATAAAGGTGTACGACACCTACGTCCATACAGTGCCTCATAGGGAGCCATCACAATAGATGCATGTCAGCTGTTGTTGTATGAGAACTCAACAAGTGGGAGGTAGTCAGACCATCCTTGTCCCCAATCTAACACACAAGCTCGCAACATATCCTTCAAAGTCTGGATAGTCCTCTCTGACTGTCCATCAGTCTGGGGGTGAAACGCAGTCGTGAAGTGCAGACTCGTCCCCAAAGCAGTCTGAATCTGCTGCCAGAACCTCGAGATGAATCGCTCATCTCGATCAGAGACGATCGTCCTCGGTACACCATGGAGTCTCACTATCTGTCTAGTGCACTCTTCAGCTAATCTACTCACAGGCCACGTCTCTCTAATAGGAATGAAACGTGCCGTCTTTGTCAGTCTATCAACAACAATCCAAAAGGCATCAAAACTCCTACTAGGTCTCAGTCCCGTCACAAAGTCCATGGAGACATCCTCCCACTTCTACTGCGGTACTGGTAGTGGATGGAGCTCACCTCCAAGTCTACAATGCTCTATCTTGACCTGCTGACAGGTCGCACACTGAGCTACAAATCTGGCTACATCGGGCTTCAGCCCTCCCCACCAATATGAACGTCTCACATCATGGTACATCTTACTCGTACCTGGATGTACAGAATAAGGTGTACTGTGAGCCTCTTGTAAGATCCTCTGTCTCAACTCTGCATCAGCAGGAACACAAATGCGATCATGTCGCCCCATCACTCCATCAGCTCCAATGGAAAACTGTGGTGCCTCTCCACGAGACATCCTCTCTCTAATCCTCATCAAGGTCGGCCAGGTCCCCTGCTTCTGTTGGATCTCATCAAACAGACTAGGTAAAACCTCTAAGGCATACAACTGGGCATCCTCATCAGGAAACTGGATGTCCATCTCTAGCCAAGCTAGATCCCTCTGAAGCTGAGGCTGTACAGTCAATCTCGCAATCGCCTTCTCTCGAGGCGTCTTCCTGCTCAAGGCGTCAGCAACCACGTTCGCCTTTCCAGGATGATACAAAATCTCAAGGTCAAAGTCCTTGATCAACTCAAGCCATCGACGCTAGCGGTTGTTCAACTCCCGCTGCGTGAAAATATACTTCAGACTCTTATGGTCTGTGAAGATCTGACATGTAGCACCATACAAGTAATGTCTCCAGATCTTCAAAGCATGCATTACCGCTGCTAACTCCAAATCATGATTCGGGTAGTTCTCCTCATACGTCTTCAACTGTCGAGACGCATATGCAATCACTCTACCTCTCTGCATCAACACACATCCCAAGCCTAGCTTGGATGCATCACTGTAGACCACAAAATCATCAGATCCCTCTGGCTGTGCCAGGACAGGAGCAGAAGTCAGATGCCTCTTCAACTCCTCGAAACTCTGAGCACACTGGTCGGTCCATGCAAACCGGGTAGTCTTCCTCAGAAGACTCGTTAGTGGACGGGCAATCACCGAAAAACTCTCCACAAAGCGTCTATAGTAACCGGCTAAGCCAAGAAAGCTACGCACTTCCTTGACGTTCGTCGGTGTTGTCCATGCAGCAACAGACTCAATCTTCTCCGGGTCAACCATAACCCCATCGGCTGATACGATGTGCCCAAGGAAAGCAACCTCAGACATCCAAAACTCACACTTAGAGAGCTTAGCATACAACTCTCTATCCCTTAAAATCTGCAAAACCGTCCTCAAATGGCCGACATGCTCCTCTCTACTATGAGAGTACACTAAAATATCATCAATGAAGACCACCACAAACTGATCAAGGAAGTCGATGAATATGTTGTTCATCTACTCCATAAAGACTGCTGGGGCATTCGTCAGCCCGAATGGCATCATTACAAACTCGTAGTGTCCATAACGGGTACGAAATGCCGTCCTGTGTACGTCCTGCTCTCTCACCCTCAACTGGTGATATCCTGAGTGCAAATCAATCCGGGAGAAAACTATAGCTCCCTGAAGCTGATCAAGTAGATCGTCAATACGAGGCAATGGATACCTATTCTTGACGGTCACCTTGTTCAACTCTCTGTAATCTATGCATAACCTCAGAGATCCGTCCTTCTTCCACACGAAGAGGACAGGTGCACCCCATGGTGAAACACTAGGGCGTATGAAACCCTTCTCAGCCAACTCCTCGAGTTGCTTCTTCAGCTCCAACATCTCGATAGGTGCCATACGATATGGGGCCTTCGAGATGGGTCGCGTGCCAGGCTCTAACTCTATGCTGAAGTCCACACTCCGCTGAGGCGGCAAACTCGACGGCTCAGCAAACACATCTATAAACTCGCAGACTACTGGAATATCCTCCAGAGCTGGACTCTCTCCATCCTTCATGGTGTAATACCAGAAGGCATCACAACCCTGTGCAATCAACCTAGCTGCTCGGACGACACTAATAACCGAACCTGTCTTCCCAAGGTCCCAACCCCGGAAGACCTCAATCTGTCCAACCTCGGTAGAGACTGTAACAGTCCGCCTACTAACATCCAAAACTGCATGGTGTCTACGCATCCAGTCCATACCTAATATGACATCTTCATGCATCAATGGCATGACTAAGAAGTCAACAAGTAAAACACGAGTCCCTAATCGAAGGGGGCAACTACGTATCTCACGGGTACCTCTGACCCGACTACCATCAGGTAACCCTATAGTAAAGGGTATCCCCTCTATGGTAGCTAAACTCAGACGCTCAACACAAGTATCAGAAATAAAGGAATGCGTAGCACCAGTATCAAACAAAACTCTAACAGGTAAACCATGAAGTAAAATGGTACTTGTAGCAGCCGGTGCAGGTGGATCCCTTGCACTCCTCAACTCAAAAGCTCGCCCTCGGGCTCCTCTGGCATCACTGGTGCCAACGTCTCTACCTCTACCTCTACTCGGTCCTGGAGTAGAACCCTGGGTAGATGGACGCTCTAGGACCCTCTACTATCCCTGTATCTGCTGCTGGGGTGTCCTCTGACCACCTCCTGCTACACTGGCAGGGGAAGAACCCTACTAGGATGCTACTCCTCCCTGCCTACAAAAGGCAGCTCGATGTTCTTGTCAGCCACAGGTAAAACAAGTCACAACTGGTATGGGACAAGCTGGCTTCAGATGGCCAGGGTCTCCACAGTTGTAACACTGTCGTCCCTTGATTACAGTCAGTGCAGATGTGGGGTAACTCTGACGTCTCTGGTCTCATCTAGAACCAGAAGCTTCTCCATTAGAATCCTGTGCATGCATAATGACGTCTCTGGTCTCGTCTAAGAATCGGAATAGCGATTCTTTTATCCGTTTCATCTTTTTATATTTTTTCAAATCTAGGACATATCCGATGTCCCGATCATTTCTCTCAACTGCCAGTTTATTTATTGGAGCTCTCAAATACTGCAAATAACAACGGTTGTTACGTATTCACCTAAAAACAAAACGAAGCTAGTGTAGATCTCTATATCGACAAAGTGGGTGAATAAACTCACAATTGTTTCAAACTCATATCTAAGAACACAATAAAGAGGGGAAAACAACTAAAACAAGTGCCTAAAATATAGTCATATTTCATGCTACCAAGCGGCCTCCATCACAGTACACGGACGATCTTCATTAACCTCTTGAATTTCTAGTATAACATTTTTAGACTATAATCAAACACACATTGGCACACTAAGTCGATCGATTAGTTTTGACAAAATCCTTGAAATCTTCTACCGTCTCAATATCAAACGGTTACAATGCTTCATTTATGATATTTTTGAAGGTAAGTTTCACATCATGCATCGTTTCATCTACTTGAAAATGTTTTGCGATCAACGTCCGTAGGCCGAGTCGGATAACAGGATCTCTCATAGTAACGGGTTTGCTCTCTACCTTATCTTCCATATATCTCCATACACCTTCCACAAATTTCCATTCTCCTTCACAATAAATGACGATTTGGATAAGAGCCATGCCTAACAAGTAATGTAAATACCAAAAAAAAATACACCATAAGTATACCATAATACAGAAGGATGCACAACACCACAAACAACGCATGTCTCATACCATAAATGAGCATACCAAAAATACAACACCACAAACAATTTCATAAACCTAACACTTATGCATACTAGAAAAATATAACACTAGAAAAATGATTATTCAAAGATAATACACAATTCCAGAAACTGACAACGTCACAAACCTAAAATGAGCATGCCAAAAAACACCACATAAACAGTACCAGAAAAAATAACACTTATACATACCGAAAAACATAATACCATAAACTTGATTATTCAAAAATAATGTGCAATACCTAAAATTGAGGACATATACGTACCAGAAATGAGTATACCAGAAACACATTGATTAAACTATACCAGAATTATAACTCTCATGCATACAAAAAAACAAAACTCTCATGCATACTAGAAAAGCATAATACTAGAAAAGGATTATTCAAAGATAATGTACAATACTAGAAATTGAGCACATATACATACCAGAAACACATTGATTAAACAATGCTAGAAACATAACACTCATTCATACCAGAAAAAAGGATTATTCAAAGATAACGCACAATACCATAAACTGAGAACGTCTCATACCAGAAATGAGGTGAACATAATGTTACCAAAATTACAAGAAGGTTACCACAATTACAAGAAGACGAATATAATACCAAAATTAAAGAGAGAGAGAGAGAGAGAGTAAGAGTAGATGGCAAGAGAGATACCCGGTGATTTTTGGTATTTTTGGTATTTTGGGAGTAGAAGAATGGTGATGTGCGATGGGCGATGGCGAGAAGAAGATTGCAAGAGCAATAGTAAGAGAATTACAAGATATTATGTTTTCATTTTATTCGTAATTTCTATAAGAGAAAAGAATTATACAAATATTCTATTTCCATTCGAAAAGTAAAAATTTTAGGGGTATATTTACTGAATGTGTTTATGCTATGAGCCTACTTAATAGAGCAACATTGCTAAAAGGCCTACTTAGCAATTTTACCCCATTTTTTTTATATAATTATTCATCGGCTTGTTGATTTTTGTCTGTGAGTATTCTACATAACATGATGGATTAACATAAGTTCTCTCTTGAAAGGGAAAAAATGTACTTAATCTTGTGTTCATAACAAGATGCATTTTGTTCTTCAACAACAATAGGGGGAAGGAGGCCAAAGAGCTTAGATATTAGTTTTGATCTCTTTGTGTAATGAAGACGATATACTTTTGTTCATTATTTGAACAAAATAACAGATTTTAAATTCATTAATGAGGATGGAGAAAGCTGACAGTGATGAAGTTGTAAGCAACTAAATTCATTTGTACCATTCTCTACTATAGCACAAAACTCTCGATTTTTGGAACTTTTTTGGACACCCTTTTTGGAGTGATTTCTTTTTCTTCAAGGCGGCTAGTTTAATTAAAGTGTTAGATCCAAAATCAACACATGAGCGTTATGAGTTCTATTCAAAATGGTGTCAAAGTCATCATGTTGTTTCACAAGAGTGATTTCTTTTCCTTCAAGGCAATCGTATCTCATACATTCTAAAATATCATTATACGGTACTCATCTCTACTCTAGTTTAATCAAAGTGTTAGCCCAGCCAGACCTTCACTATACCCCAATTATTGATGTTAAAGTCTTAATTACACTAATCGGAACTCCTTCATCAACGGAGAGGAATTGATGTATTCTTCGATGAAAATAGTTCTGCTTTTGATGGCTTTTGAATCCGATTTCTTTCCAAACTGATTGTATCTTGGTTTCTGGTGTTGAAGAGGTTAGTTAACTGCATTGATGTTTATATCGTAAATGATTTCCGGTGTTGAAGAGGTTAGATAATAAAATAAGAAAGAATTGAGTTAAATAGACTCTTTTTTATAGGCTTTTGTTTTGTAGACCCTCTAATTTTACCCTATATATAATTCCCCCTAGATAAAAGAATTGGGTTAAATAGAAGTACATTTACTGAATGAGTTTATGCTATGGATACTCTTAATAGATTAATAGTGGTAAAAGGCTTAATAAGTCATTTACCCTATAAAAAAATCTACACATTAAAATAGATAACGTATACAAATTGATCAATTAATATATAATCTCTTTAGAAGAGATTGAAAAAATAATATATAAGTCATTTGTTGTTTACTTTTGATGAATATATAATTATATGTTTTTCATAATGTACAATTATGACAATTTGAATTTAAAAATTAAATTGATTAATAAAAGAGTTTTTTTTAAAACAGTTAGAGGAATACTTTAATTCATTTATAAAAGAATTTGACCTACTAGGCCTTTTTAAGTTTTATGTTTATTATATGTATCCCATAATTTTTTACCACTTTCATTTAATGATAGGTAAATATAATTAACCCTTCTATTACAAAAGAAAGAATAATTGAGGTTTGTTATGTAAGTTTTAATTTTTAATTAATGAATTAATTTTTTTTTTATTTTATTTTATTTTTCTTTTTATTTTCTGTATTATTTTTTTATTTTCTGAAATAAATTTATTATACTAGAAATTTCTCATACCAAAAATCTTATCATACCAAAAATTTTATCATACCAGAAATTTAATCATACTAGAATTTTTATCATACTGGAAACTTTATCATACCAAAAATTTATCATACCAGAATTTTTTCATACCAGAAATTTTTTTCATACCAGAATTTTTATCATACCAGAATTTTTATCATACCGGAAATTTATCATACCAAAATTTATGATACCAAAATTTATGATACCAAAATTTTTTTCATACCATAAGTTTTTTTGTCTTTTTTTATTTTTATAATTTTTTTTGTTTGAGTTTCTAGTATGAAATTTATACGAGAAACTCATACTAGATTTTTTTTGTATTCTTTTTGTTTTTTTTTATTTTTTATAATTTACATACCGGAAATTCACATACCGGATTCAAATACCGGATTCACATACCAGAAGTAAAAAAAAATATAAAATAGAAAATTCAACATTGACACCATTGGTACTACCGTCTTCATTCTTGCTCCTGTCTTCTTCTTGCTTCTTCTGGTCTTTTTTGACACCATTGGTCACAAATATCATACCAGAAGAGAATCAAACACAGTTTTGACACTACTCTATGCTCAACACTCTTGAACTTATCATTTGACAAAAGCTACACCAAATATTAAGCATTATCATTTATCAATCAAACACAATTAATTAACATGGAGGAAAATTATGAAGGAAATTCGACAGAAGCTACACCACTACATTCCTACCTCTTGTTAAAAAGCTCTCCATCTGATTCCATCAATGGAACAATCTCATTGTCTAGCCTTTGCATAACAATCTGATTGCCCTACGTTTTCCACCATCACCTTACTCGCCTCAAACCCACATCGACACAACCACTCGACTCGGTAGCCAATCTCCGTCTTTTCGTACCTCTGCCTTTGGGTTCTCATCCACCTCCAGCTCCGCAACCACACATTCATCAACTAGGCTTGTTTTCAGGTGCTGAAAGCTTGGGGTAACTAGGAATATACAGTATAACACAATAAGTTGATTCCATGGCTGTTTTGAATAGCTTGATGTACGTACAGAGTTGCGTATACTGCTTGACAATCATGAAAGAAGAAACACCGAGTATCATTGGAGGTAAGTTTTAATATATAATCTCAAATTTATCATCTGGATATGCTAACGTAATGATCATGATGCAGAAAACTTCATGACTAGATACCAAATTGTGTTTGATCGTGAGAAGTTGGTGATGGGCTGGAACAAATCTGACTGTGAGTGTTTCATATGTTCATATCACTTGTCACTTTCCGGCCAACTAGTCTCCCTTTGCTTTGAAGAAGCCCTTTCTCCGTCATCTTCGGTCAGCCAACTGAGATTCCGTTTCAGCATAAGTAACCATATATCAAACTCAGAGATCCATGCCCCAGTAGACAAGCTGCTAAAACCGGAACTCCGATGACAGGAATCATTAGCAGATGCTCCAGGAATGTTGTATGCTTGGCTGCCAAAATAATAAAGAAAATAAAAAGACAAAAAAATAAGAAGGTAACAATTATACAAAGGTTATAGTTATTTTAATCTGGCGTAATTTTACGATAAGGCATAAGCATACCTCTGTATGATAGCAGAATTTTTAGGATAAAAAATGTTGACAGGATTCATTAGCAGATGCTCCAAGAATGTTGAACACAGCATAAGCATACCTCTGTAGTCTGTACTAGTGCATAGACAACACATCGGGAAGAAGAAGAAGAAGCCGGAGATGAAATTGACATGGAAGAAGACCCCTTCAAACCCCAAGCGTCAGCGCCCGCCTATCTTCTACTTCCCTAACCTTCCATTTGACTCCCAATCCAGATCCAGATCCAGATCCTAATCTAGGTCTAGGTCTAGATATTATTGAGAAGAAAAAAGAGGATTCAGGGAGCAAGAGGGGAACGACGAGCATCTTCATCGAAGTTCTGAGTGTAGCTTCGGAGGGTCTGCATCTCCGGCGTCGAATCAGAAATTGCCTCCACCTTGATCGGATCCTCCATCCGAGCTGCTTGATGATGAATATCGGGAACGACGTCGTCGTAGATGGCGATGTGGGAGCATCAAGTATGTGGGAATGTTTGGTGAATCTATAGAGGAAGTGGAGAGTGCCATCGGGCCAACATGAAAGACCGGTGTGTGTTGTGCTTCAATTTAGGGTTTTAACGGTAAACAAAAGAGAAGGGGTACACTTTCTTAATTCAAGAACACATCTAGCCTATTTACTAAACGAAAATATAAAATGGCCTACTATGCAAATTAACCCTTCATTTATTTCTAAAATTCCTATTTTTCATGTAGATAAAGATAGAGATACTCGTAACAAAATTTAATTAAAATAAATATGTTAATAATTAATGAGTGTATTTATTAGATAAAATCTTAGTTTACATGTAGATAGAGGTATAACTCGCTATGCAAATAGGTTCCTCCCTAAATGTACAAAGATAACCTACATATCAAGTTGAATAAATTTGAACAAGCTCCATGTATTTTTTTTATTCTTCTCGAAGATCGGAGGGGGAAATTCTTTTTTATTAAACCCGTGTAATTTAACTTCAGCATCGTGTATGCACAAATACATGTGTGAAATTCATCGTATAGGTCTTTTTATTATGGTGTGCAAAATATGCACTTATCCTAATAACTCATTACAAAAAAAGTAGTTGAATTAAATTATGTTTTTAATAATCCTAGGAAAAAGAAAAAAATCGCATACCAAACTTCATGTGTCCAACTTCACGTACCCAACTTCACTGTCGTACCCAATTTCGGTTACCAACTTCACTTACTCAATTTGATTACCCAATTTCAATTATCCAATTTGATTTTTCGATTCCAATTACCCAATTTCAATTAACCGATTCCATTTACCCAATCTCAAGAAGTTGATTAACTGAAATTGGGTAAGCGAATTCGGGTACGTGATTGAAGTTGGGTATGTGAAGTTGACTATGTGATTCAACCTAGTGTTGCCGCGGCCACGGTGAATCTTTTCCGTGGTCGTGTTAGACCGATAGATTGTGACCTATCTTTTTAACCGTTTTTGGTAAGTTTCCTTTTTGATTAAAAGGACGGAGATTTTTTGTTGATTGATTAAGTTTATAATAGTTGGAGATCCATTGTTCGGAAAAGATTGTGTTTCTTTCTGTTTTCTTGGTAGCATGTGATTCTTGATTTCTTTTTTAAATCTTGATTTGAATATGATGATGATTGTTGGCTAAACCCCCTGCGATTCTAGGGTGATTGGTTGAAGTTTGTGGTTTAGTTGATGATAGATTGATCCCAAATAGATTGGACCCTGAGAGTTGTTGTTTACCCCTCGCAGAAGAGTTTCCACGGGTTGTTCTTGAGGTTCCATGGCTGAGATTTACCAAGATCCTGCCGTGGTTTCTTATATCCAATAGCCTTGGTTAAAGATTGCCTAAATCCTAGACTTGTTGAACCATCCAAACCTATATCATTTCTTGGGAAGAGACTTACCCGATGATTCCCTTGTTTGGTTGCCAACAATTACATGTTCTAGGTAATAAAGGTTTGTCCTTTATTAGGTTTTGAGTGCGTCTTCCTCTTACCTTTGCAAGTTAACTTGAGACTTACCCGGTGATGGTTGATTCTATTCCCTAAGGTTGAGTGGTTGGTTTGGTACTATCATTCTTCTCCATTGAAGTTTTGAGACTTACCGGTGATAAACTTCATTGGATTGGAATAGCGGATAGTGAGACCTTTCCCGTGATCTATCCTACCGTTGAAACACCTTACCTTTGCAATCACAACTCTGTCCTTTACATCTTTAGACATCTTGAATCGATAACCACAATTGAATACCTTGATCTCTAGAATCTTCGTTTCCACGATTATATTACATATTCTTGTCTATACTTTTGATCAATTGCTTTGCTTGCTTCGAAGTTAGATTACTTGCTGAATTTATTCTCACCGAATCCCTGAGATCGACTCTGGAATATTAACCCTTACTACGATAGATACGTACACTGCTGGTTCGCTTATCGTTAGGCATATTTCACGATTTAAATTTAAAGCTTTTTACGCACACACCTTTTGGAGCGAACAAGTTTTTTGCGCCGTTGCTGGAGATTTTGTCAAGACCAAATTTAGTGCATGGTTGTCTAGCTTGGAAGCTTCTTGCTTTTGCTACTGATCACTATACTTGAGTGTTCTTGCAGGATCATTTCTTAGGTTTATGCGAAGAAATTGTGTTGGTAAAGAAATCGTTCCTTACTATCCTGAACCAAAAAATACATACAAGAAGAGATTAAGAGAAGCAAAAATGGTAGCAAACAACGAAGAAGAAAGAGACTACAAAGCTGAGTTGGAAGATGCTTTAGACCAATTAAAGCTACGAGATGAGGCTCTAGAAAGAGAGAGAGTTGAAGCAATTACTCAACAAGAGCAACTTCAGGCCGACATGGCCGAATTAAGAGAATTTGTTCGACATATTACTGAGGAAAGAAAGAGGAATGCTAGAGTTGTGGTTAATCCGCCAGCACCCATCTATGTGCTACCACCAGCTACATGAGACCCTCAACCAAGGGTTGAGAGAGTTGATCCGTTTGTGGGCATTCCGCAAATACTTGGTCAACGGATGGATTCCATTCAATAAGTGCGCCGTCCAGGCGTTAACTTAGGTGATCCGGCTAAGCGAGAGTATGAGTTTAGACCTCAATTAATTGCAATGATTTAACATAATCGTTTTGGAGGAATGGAGAGAGAGTCACCACATCAACATTTGCAAAACTATGAGATTCTCATGGAAACTTTGAGACCTTCTAGATGTGAAAATAACAATTATAAACTGCGTGTTTTCTTTTTCTCTTTTAAGGATAAAGCACTTGCATGGTATCACTCGCTTCCAACTGGAAGAGTAAACACATGGGAGGAGATGATAGCTGAATTTCTCACCAAATTCTTTCCGCCATAAAAAATGGCGGAATTGAGTGGAAAAATAAATGCATTTGTGATGAAGGATCATGAAAGTCTTTTTAAGTCATGGGAGAGGTTCAAGGAGTTTGTTGAAAATAACAATTATAAATGCATTTGGATACGGAAATGCAATTCAAACTCCAATCACTTTCAGCTGGAACTTTCATGGACAAATCCGTAGATGAAGCATGGGAGTTTGTTGAAAAACAAGCTCTAACTACTAAGAAAAACTACCATCGGACTGTTGAGGATGGAAGCCACAAGTCCGGAGCTCCGGAGCTGTATATTATCTCCTCAAGCATTGCTCAAATCACTACTCTCAACAATGAGGTTGAAGCTTTGAAGGAGGTTTTGAAGTCGCAAGCTCAAGCGCCAAAGGAGCAAGATGTTGGATATGTTGGGAGAGGAAATTATCAAGGGCAAGGGATTAGGAACAACAACAACAACAACAATAACAACAACAACAACAACAACCGGAACTAGAACAATTGGAGATCCAATAAAAATAATTCCGGTAACCCTTATTCTCATGCAGAAAACTCTCTAACCCCTCCTACTTCTTCTTCTTTTGTTCCTTTGAAAAGTCAGGAACCATCTTCAAGTTCAAGTTAGCAACCCAAGGACAAATTGGAAGCATGATGGGAAAGCTGAATGGACTGGAAGATCAATTTACCTCGATGATAAAGGCACACAAAGCCTTGGAAAATCAAGTATTTTGCAAGGCCGGTGAAGTTCCTAGAGATCAAGGAAGTTTTCCCGGTAGGATGGAGAACAATCCGAAGGGCCAAGCTATGGCGATTACCACAAGAAGTGGTGTGAAAACTACCGATCCTACACCTAGGACGGATTTAAAGGGCAAGAAGCCCATGGGAGCCGAGGTTCTAGCCGAGAAAGAGAGGGAGAAGGTCGATGTCTACGTACCTCCTCAAACTTACAAGCCTCCACTACCGTTTGCGCAATCTAGAGTGAGAGCGCATCTAGACAAGCATTTTGGTAAGTTTATTGATTTGATGAGCAAGCTGCATATTAACATACCTTTTACCGATGCAATTTTAGGTATGCCCACCTATGGGAAGTTCTTAAAGGAGATCCTCTCTAACAAGAGGAATTATAAGATTTTGGTGAGGTAAAGATGACTTCCAAGTCATCGGAACTCATCAAGATCATGACGAAAAAGATGCCACCCAAGCTGCGAGACCCGGGATTGTTTTGCGTTCCCGTTGGAGTTGGAGAGGTCACATATGATGCGCTTTGTGATCTATGAGCAAGTGTGAGCATTATTCCACTTGCTTTGTGCGAAAGTGTTGGTTTAGGAGTGCCTAAACCGGTGAAGATGACATTATACATGGCGGATCAATCGATCACTCGACCCGTTGGGATATTGGAAGACATACCCGTAAAGCTTGGTAAGTTTTGCATTCCTATAGATTTTATGGTATTGGACATTAGATTATCCAATCCCAATCATCCTTGAGAAGAACATGTGGAGTTTGGGCTCTCAGTTTTGACCAAAGAGCATCATGAGGAAGAATCGACAGTAAATTCTATATTGCTCAAGGATCCAACACAAAAAGTCATGAGTATGACCATTATACAGGAGATAGTAGAAGAGGATTGCAATTCCGAGGTTCAAGCCTTGGAGGAGCTGGAGAAAGAGAAAAAAGAAGATTTGAAGAGTTACAAGACATTCCAGAAACTGGCCAAAACCAAGGTCAAAGCCAAATTTCCACGCGCGACATTTTAATTAATTTAATTAAAATCCCCGTGTAAACCTATGTCGAGAGCCATCACGGTACAAATCTTGGCCGTGGAAATACTTGTCAGGCCGTGGAATTCCAAAATTCCGAGACTCCTCTGGGACTTTTCAAAAGTATTCCAAGACAATCCCCCACCTCTTCTACACCCTTAGAAGCATCTAGAGACTCCTCAGAAAGTCACAACACCGCAACAAAGGCATTCAAGAATGCGTAAATTTAAAAGGAAAGGTGGAAGAAGTGGCATGATAACATTGCAGAAGCTTCAAGGTCAATGGAAACCACCTAAACAAGTATATGTAAGAGCCTAGTTGCTTAGTATAGGGTGAATATTGCTGAAGCTTCAAGGTCAATGGCCACAACCTAAAGAAGTATATGTAAGAGCCGAGTTGCTGAGTTGCTGAGAGAGTGAGAAGAGGGCCAGGATTGTGCCTAGACCGCTCCTGCTTGACCCTAGAGTTGCCCCTGCGGTTTGCCTAAGCCGCCCCTGCGGCTCACAGAGTCCTCCCCACGGCTCTGTGTACCGCAACCGTCTTCTTTGACGTTTTTACCCATGCTTTACTCTTTTTACCCCCTTTATAACCTTCATCTATTTCCTTTGATGAGGGTTTACCATTCTCAGCTCCATCTCTCTCTCCTACGTACATCTTCTTCTCTCTTCTCCCTTGGATCATCCTTGCTTGATCTTCCTTTGAGTTTGTTGAGTTTGTGAGAGATATTGGATAGCTTTGCTTGTTGTTGTTGATGGTTGTTGTTGTTGATGGTTGTTGTTGCTGAGCCTTATGAGCCAGCTTGAAGTTGTTTTGGTGTGGTGCTGATCTCTTGGAGAGCTTGTTTGGTAAGCTTCCATGGCTTCTCTTCTTCCTTTCTTCTTTTCTTCATCTTTTCCTCTCTTTCCTTAGCCTAGCTTAGATTCCTTAGGCTTGGATCATGTTTAAGCCATGTTTGGCTTGGGTTGATGTATATATATATATGTATGTTCTGTATGTATTTTGCTGTTGGAGTGAAGAAGGAGTAAAGAATCGAAGGAAGAAGTGAAGAAAGGGCTAAGGTGGTGTCTTCTGTTGTCCAGCCGCCCCTGCGCCACCTTGAAGCCGCCCCTGCGCCAGCCAGGATCCGCCCCTGCGACACCAGTGAGCCGCCCCTGCGCCACCTGCATCAGCAAGGGTCTTCTCTTGGTTCTACAGGTGTGTGTGTGCTTCTAGGCATTCCTTAGGATGCCTTTATTCCCTCCATTCCTAGTGTGAGAGTATAGGATCATGCTAGAGGTGTGAGGATGTATTTGATTGAGGTTATGATCGGTTTATGCCTTGTATGACCTACGAGGTTCGTTAGGTTGTGAGAGTAGGTTGAGGATGATTCTATGGATCCCTTTGAGTCTAGGTGTGACGCTTGTGTTGTTAGGAGATTGATATATCTCTTTATGCCCTGTTTATAGGTTGTGTTGTCCCTCTAGTATAGAGGTGATCGTGGTTGAGTTTGATCGAGGTTGAGGTAAGTCCGTAGGACTTACTTAGGTGCCATCCTTATATTGGGTGTTTCCATGAGTGGTGTGTGCTTTATATATTGCTATGATAGCATGAGATGTTGTTTATACCGACCTATGTTTTATTAAGTGCCCCGTATGCGTGGTTGTGATAACCTTTCCCTTCCATCCCGTCGTGGAGTCTGGAAGGTTCTCTCATATCAAGCCATACTGACTTTACAGGAAGGGCGCAATCCACTCCCATAGGGTACACGGATTGTGTGACGGATACTTGTGCAGTTGGCTAGCATGCTCAGAGGTGAGGATGTATCGGTCCTCGTGTCACATAGTTTTACATATATTTTTATATACGATTTGAGTGAATGACCATTATATTAATATGATAAAAGGGGTAAATGAGTGATAGCATGCTGATGTGTTTATCTTTCCTTGAATGTTATTGTGCTTATGCATTACTTTGTATATGTGTATGGATAGCTAATGGTTTATTGCCATGTTGTAGAAGCCCCACAGGATAGGCACGCTGTTGGGTGATCTAGGAGAGTGGCAGGACGAGGACATCTCGTACATAGGTTGTTGTGGGCTTTTGGGTTTGTTTACCTTTTCCCTCCTACGTGAGGATGATCTTTTGTTACCTCCTGTGTGAGGGTGTTGGTTTATATACTCGGCTATGTTGTCTTACCTTTTGGATGTACAATTTATACAGTTTTATGTATTTGTTTTTATATTTGTCAGTGCCATGTTGTAAGGTCCAGTGAACTTGTTGTCAAGCTAGGGTCAGGATCCATTGTGAGATCCTAGCCCAATCTAGCACTCCGAGTCCCGCGGATTCGGGGTGTTACAGAGTTGGTATCAAAGCTTTAGGTTGACAACAATGGCACTTGCTACATGTAATAAGGTTTGATAGGTAAAATAAACAAACCCATGTGGAGTCTGACGTTTTCAAAGGTTTTTGATTTTAAATGTGGTTTTGGGTTAGATGTACGAGAAGTCGCCACTTCTGCTATGGATCTCTGAAGTATAGTTATGTATATATGTATTATGGATTATGTATGTGTATGTGTTAAGTATATATATATATATATATATATATATATATATATATATATATATATATATCTATACATATGGTCTATATAGAGCCTTATAAGTTAGGTCTGCATACCCCGCAAATGGCTCGGACTAGAGCTACTAGCGTTGTAGGCAGAGGTAGAGGTAGACCACCCTGTCTTCCGGGAGTTGTAGGTGAGGGACCAGTTCCCGCTGCTGATCCACCAGCGGTGGAGGAGTTACACGAGGAGGTTGCAGAGAGTGTTGTTCCAGAGACGGGGAGTGGTGGATCTAGGAGACATCATTCACACCGAGCTCAGTCTGATGACGCTGACCGTATCTCTATGGGAGGACCGGAGTTTAGAGAGTACCTCAAACGTTTTGAGGAGGATATTAGAGCTGGAAGACGGGCCCCAAATTTACCAGTACATGAGAGATCTTCTGAGAGATCTCAAGGAGCGACACAGGTGCCAGTTGCACCGGCCCGTGTTGTTGATCCAGTTCGAGTTGTGGAGGAGATTCAAGGGCCTCGACCAGATGCCTGGTTGAAAGCATTTCATAAACAGGGAGTACCACCCTTCTCCAGAGAGATAGGGTTACATACTAAGGTGTGGATAGGGCATGTAGACCCAGCTTTAGAGGGTATAAAGTGTTCCGAGGATAGACGGATAGAGTTGTTACAATCTCTATTCCGTGACCTTGCACACCAGTGGTGGAGGACTGTACCGACCAGAGCCACCAATTATGACCACATGAGGAGCATGATTAGGGAGCAGTTCTGCCCTGCCTCACTGAGGAGGAAGAAGCTGCATGATTTTGTGGAGGTCAGCTTTGAGGACGTGCCTATTGCAGATGTCATCCGCCACTTCTAGAATGAGTTAGCTTTGCTGGGTCCAACTACACCATTTGAGGACCAACATGTGTATCTGTTTCTTGTCGTCTAAGGGAGAGCACGCGTTCATACATGGCGGGATTCCATTGCGTCCCTAGTTGATTATGAGGACCGGGCTTCTGCTTTTGAGAGAGAGCGAGCCAGTCAGAGGAGAGCTTCTCAAACGGGACGGTCTGAGAAGAGGCAGCGCTCTGGGCAAACTAGTGGAGTTGGAGGAGCATCTGGTTCTAGACGAGATCAAAGACGTCAGAGTTACCCCTCGTCTACACTAACTGTAGATAAGGGACGACAGTGTTACAACTTTGGTGACCCTGGCCATTTGAGGCTAGATTGTCCCACACCAGTTGTGACTTGTTTTACCTGTGGTAGACCAGGAAATTGAGCTGCCTTCTGTAGGCATGGTGGAGTTGCATCTCAGCAGGGTTCTTCGCATGCTAGTGTAGTAGGAGGTGGTCAGAGGATACCTCAGCAGCGACACAGGGACAATAGAGAGTCCCATAGCGTCCATCTATTCAGGGTTCTGCTCCAGGACCGAGTAGAGGCAAAGGTAGAGATGTTGGCACCAGTGATGCCAGAGGAGCCCGAGGGCGAGCTTTTGAGTTGAGGAGTGTAGAGGATCTACGTGTACCGGCTGGTACAGGTACCATTCTGCTTCATGGTTTACCTGTTAGAGTTTTGTTTGATACTGGTGCTACGCATTCATTTATTTTTGATACTTGTGTTGAGTGTTTGAGTTTAGCTACCATAGAGGGGATACCCTTTACTATAGGGTTACCTGATGGTAGTCGGGTCAGAGGTACCCGTGAGATACGTAGTTGTCCCCTCCGTTTAGTGACTCATGTTTTACTAGTTCACTTCGTAGTCATGCCATCGATGCATGAAGAAGTCATATTAGGTATGGATTAGATGCGTAGACACCGTCTGCAGTTTTAGATGTTGTTAGACGGACTGTTACAGTCTTTACCGAGGTTGATCAGATTGAGGTCTACGGGGTTGGGACCTTGGGAAGACAGGTTCAGTCATCAGTGTCGTACGAGCAACTAGATTGATTGCACATGGATGTGATGTCTTATGGTGCTACGCCATGAAGGATGGAGAGAGTCCAGCTTTGGAGGACATTTATGTGGTTTGCGAGTTTGTAGACGTATTTGTTGAGCCGTCGAGCTTGCCGCCTCATAGAGGAGTGTGGACTTCAGTATAGATTTGGAGCGTGGTACGAGACCCATCTCGAAAGCCCCATATCGTATGACACCTGTCGAGATGTTGGAGCTAAAGAAGCAACTCGAGGAGTTGGCTGAGAAGGGCTTCATACGCCCTAGCGTTTCACCATGGGGTGCACATGTCCTCTTCGTGCGGAAGAAGGACGAATCTTTGAGGTTATGCATTAATTATAGAGAGCTGAACAAGGTTACCATCAAGAACAGGTATCCACTACCTCGTATTGATGATCTACTTGATCAGCTTATGGGAGCGACAAATTTCTCCCGGATTGACTTACGCTCAAGATATCACCAACTGAGGGTGAGAGAGCATGCTGTACACAGGATGGCATTTTGTACCCGTTATGGACACTATGAGTTTGTAGTGATGTCATTCGGGCTGACGAATGCCCCAATAGTTTTTATGGAGTTGATGAACAGTATATTCATCGACTTCCTTGATCAGTTTGTGGTGGTTTTTATTGATGACATTTTGGTATACTCTCGTAGTAGAGAGGAGCATGCCGGTCATCTGAGGATGGTTTTGCAGATTCTGAGGGATAGAGAGTTGTATTCCAAGCTCTCTAAGTGTGAGTTAAGGATGTTTGAGGTTGCTTTCCTTGGGCATGTTGTCTCCGCCGACGGGATTATGGTTGATCCGGTGAAGATCGAGTATGTTGCTGCATGGACGACATCGACGAATGTCAAGGAAGTGCGTAGCTTTCTTGTCCTAGCCGGTTATTATAGACGCTTTGTGGAGGGATTTTCTGTGATTGCCCGTCCACTGACGAGTCTTCTGAGGAAGACTACCAGATTTGTGTGGACCGACCAGTGTGCCTAGAGTTTTGAGGAGTTGAAGAGGCGTTTGACTTCTGCTCCTGTCTTGGCACAGCCAGAGTCATTTGATGATTTTATGGTCTACAGTTATGCATCCAAGCTAGGCTTGGGATGTGTGTTGATGCATAGAGGCAGAGTGATTGCTTATGCGTCAAGACAGCTAAAGACGTATGAGTAGAACTACCCGACTCATGATCTGGAGTTGGCAGCGGTAGTTCATGCTTTGAAGATCCGGAGACATTATCTGTATGGTGCTACATGTTAGATCTTCACAGCCCATAAGAGTCTAAAGTATATTTTCACGCAGCGGGAGTTGAATAACCGCCAGCGTCGATGGCTTGAGTTTATCAAGGACTTTGTCCTTGAGATTCTGTATCATCCTAGAAAGGCAAATGTTGTAGCTAACGCCTTCACCAGGAAGACGCCTCGAGAGAAGGGGATTGCCAGATTGCCAGTACAGCCTCAGCTTCAGAGGGATCTAGCTTGGCTAGAGTTGGACATCCAGTTTCCTGATGAGGATGCCCAATTATATGCTTTAGAGGTTTTACCTAGTCTGTTGGATGAGATCCAACAAAAGCAAGGGACCTACCCGACCTTGATGAGGATCAAAGAGAGGATGTCTCGTGAAGAGGCACCCTAGTTTTCCATTGGGCTGATAGAGTGATGAGGCGACATGATCGCGTCTGTGTTCCTGCAGATGTAGAGTTGAGACAGAGGATCTTACAGGAGGCTCACTGTACACCTTACTCTGTACATCCTGGTACGAGTAAGATGTACCATGATATGAGACGTTCATATTGGTGGGGAGGGCTAAAGCCCGATGTAGCCAGAGTTGTGGCTCGGTGTGCGACTTGTCAACAGGTCAAGATAGAGCATTGTAGACCTGGAGGTGAGCTCCATCCACTGCTAGTACCGCAGTGGAAGTGGGAGGATGTCTCCATGGATTTTGTGACCGGTTTGAGGCCCAGTAAGAGTTTTGATGATATCTGGGTTGTTGTTGACAGATTGACAAAGACGGCACGTTTCATTCCTATTAGAGAGACGTGGCCAGTGAGAAGATTAGCTGAGGAGTACACTAGACAAACATTGAGACTCCATGGTGTACCGAGTCTACACTTCACAACTGCGTTTCACCTCTAGACAGATGGTCAGTCTGAGAGGACCATCCAGACCCTTGAGGATATATTGCGAGCTTGTGTGTTGGATTGGGGAAAGAGATGGTCTGATTACCTCCCACTCGTTGAGTTCTCAAACAACAACAGTTGGCATGCATATATTGGGATGACTCCTTATGAGGCCCTGTATGGACGTAGGTTCCGTACACCTTTATGCTGGGATAAACCTAGCAGTATCAGTGGGATAGCACCAGAGCAGATTCAGGATGATATGGCTCGAGTAGCGCTGATCAGAGAGAGGATGCTGGCTGCACAGAGTCGCCATAAGTCATATGCAGACAAGAGGTGTCGACCTCTAGCGTTCTGGGTAGGAGCTCATGTCTGGTTGAGAGTATCTCCGACGCGTGGCAACACACGTTTTGGCATAAAGGGGAAGCTGAGCCCCCGATATGTCGGTCCTTTCGAGATACTGGATAGAGTTGGGAGGGCATCTTACAGATTAGCTTTGCCTTCGAGATTAGAGGGTGTTGACCGTGTGTTCCATGTGTCTCAGCTGAGAGATTACGTACCAGATCCGAGGCACATTATGAGTTATAATGATTTGGTGGTGGAGCAAGACCACACCTTTATTGAGCATCCTATTGCAGTCTTAGAGCGAGGTGTGAGACGCTTGCATTCAAAGGACATTCCTATGATGAGGATATAGTGGTCTAGACGTGGACATGAGGAGGCTACATGGGAGACTAAGGATAGTATCCAGAGGAACTATCTAGAGTTCTATGCTGAAATAGATGCATCTAGGGTCGATGAGTAGATCTTAGTGCTATCTTGGTGAGTATGTGTTCATGTGCTTATATGCTTTGATGTGCTTATTCTATTCTAGCTATGTTATGTTTTATGATCTTATTAGATCTTGTTGTGCTAGCGTGATCTATGTTATAGCTGGAGATGATTACTTCCTCCATGCTATTTGAGTCTGATGTTTGTTACATCTGGAGATAGTTCTTTCCTCCATGCTATCTGAGTTGATTAGGATTCAACTGGAGATGGTTCTTTCGTCCATGATACTTGATGGACATAGTTTCAGTGGAAATGTTATTCCTCCATGTGATGTATATGATTATGTTTGGCTAGAGATGTGCTTCATTTATGCCTTGTGATGTGGTATGGCGAGAGATATGATTCCTCTACACCTTTGGGTAGCGTTATGGCCCTATTTTCTGGACTTGATGATTCCTCCATGTTTATGTTTGAGGTTATAGGGTTGTATAGGTTATGACCTTCTGAGCGGAGATGTGATACCTCCGATAGAGAGAGCGAGTTATACCTCGGGTTATGGGACCGAGAGGATTTGGGATCTTGCAAGTTTCGGGATGAAACTTGTTTTTAGGGGGGTGAGATGTAAGAACCTAGTTACTGAGTGGCTGAGAGAGTGAGCAGAGGGCCAGGATTGTGCCTAGACCGCCCCTGCGTGAACTTGGAGGCGCCCCTTTGGTTTGCCAGGGCCGCCCATTCGGCTCACACAGTCCGCCCCCGCGGCTCTGTGTGCCGCAACCGTCTTCTTTCACCCTTTTACCCGTGCTTTACCCTTTTTAACCCCTTTATAACCTTCATCTCTTTCCTTTGATGAGGGTTTACCATTCTCAGCTCCATCTCTCTCTCCTACGTACATCTCCTTCTCTCTTCTCCCTTGGATCATCCTTGCTTGATCTTCCTTTGAGTTTGTTAAGTTTGTGAGAGATATTGGATAGCTTTGCTTGATGTTATTGATGGTTGTTGTTGCTGAGCCTTATGAGTCAGCTTGAGGTTGTTTTGGTGTGGTATTGTTCTCCTGGAGAGCTTGTTTGGTAAGCTTCCATGGCTTCTCTTCTTCCTTTCTCCTTTTCTTCATCTTTTCCTCTCTTTCCTTAGCCTAGCATAGATTCCTTACGCTTGGATCATGTTTTAGCCATGTTTGGCTTGTGTTGATGTATATATATGTATGTTCTGTATATATATTGTTGTTGGAGTGAAGAAGGAGTAAAGAATCGAAGGAAGAAGTGAAAAAAGGGCTAAGGTTGTTTCTTCTGCTGTCCATCCGCCCTTGTGCCGGCCAGGATCCGCCCCTGCGCCACCAGTGAGCCGCCCTTGCGCCACCTGCATCAGCAAGGGTCTTCTCTTGGTTCTGCAGGTGTGTGTGCTTGCAGGCTTTCCTTAGGATGCCTTTGTTCCCTCCTTTCCTAGTGTGAGAGTATAGGATCATGCTAGAGGTGTGAGGATGTGTTTGATTGAGGTTATGATCGGTTTATGCCTTGTATGGCCTATGAGGTTCGTTAGGTTGTGAGAGTAAGTTGAGGATGATCCTTTGGATCCCTTTGGATCTAGGTGTGACCCTTGTGTTGTTAGGAGATTTATATATATCTTTTTATGCCCTGTTTATAGGTTGTGTTGTCCCTCCAGTGTAGAGGTGATCGTGGTTGAGTTTCATCGAGGTTGAGGTAAGTCCGTATGACTTACTTACCTGCCATCCTTATATTGGGTGTTTGCATGAGTGTTGTGTGTTTTATATGTTGCTATGATAGCATGAGATATCGTTTATACCGACCTATGTTTTATTGATTGCCTCATATGTGTGGCTGAGATACCCTTTCCCTTTCATCCCGCCGTGGAGTCTTGGAGGTTCCTTGATGTCAGGCCAGACTGACTTTACAGGAAGGGCACAATCCACTCTCATAGGGTACACGGATTGTGTGACCGATACTTGTGCAGCAGGCTAGCAGGCTAAGAGGCGAGGATGTATCGGTCCTCGTGTCACATAGTTTCATATATATATATTTATTTATATATACGATTTGAGTGAATGGCCATTATATTGAGATGATATAATGGGTAAATGTGTGAAAGCATGCTGATGTGTTTATCTTTCCTTGAATGTGATTGTGCTTATGCATTACTCTATATATGTGTATGGATAGCTAATGGTTTATTACCATGTTGTAGATGTTGATAATGTGATTTATGACGTTAGTATAGGCATAACATTTAGATAGTTTTCTCCGTTATTCATGCACGTTTTGGCATTAGTTCATGGCGTTTACACTCATTTCATGCATAATTCTAGAATAGACGTCTACACGAGCCTTTGTCGGTGTTGTAGGTATTTCGGGGGTCTTTTGGACATTAACCGATGCATTCGAGGGCCAAGCCTCATGGTGGTACACATCCAAAGCTTGGAAGGAGGATAATTGGAGCAACAAAGGACACAAAGACCACTATTGGTGCAAGCAATGGAGCAACTCATGGCTAGACAATCATAGCATGCTTCTGTTGAAGAAAATCGGACCATCACTCAGGAAAATCGGCCGATTTTCCTGAGTAGGTCGATTTTTAGGCCTTCAACAGCTTAAGCCACGTGTCCCACGATCTCTTGATCCGGCCTTGCTCTTGGTGGAGAATATAAGTGGGCCTGCAAGCTGTTGCTGAGATTCCTCTCTCCCACATTCTCTCATTCATAACTCATTGCATTGGGGATAGACTTGGAGAAGAGGAAAACTCTCTCAAATTGAAGGAGGAAAGAAGAACACCAACTAAGAGTGATAGTGAGATTTTGAGTGATTTTTGGAGTCTTTGATTGAAGAACTATTGCAAGGATTGTTAGGAACGTTTTGGAACTTCATTTGAAGGGTTGTAAGTCTTGCTAAAACTTAGATTCAGCTGAGATTTATTGATTTTACTTGCTTATCTTTCATCATCCATCTATGAAAACCATGTATGCTTGTGTGATGATTTTGGATCTTGATATGCATATTATTGGCTAGTTTATTGTGATTCTGGAGTGATGGATTGATGGTTATGGCTTGGGTGATGATAGGATGGACTTATATGTTAGTTTAGGATGATTTGTATGCACGAAACCTAACCCAGGAAGAAAAATCGGCCTGTTCTTCAGGTAAATCGGCCGATTTTCCATGATCCACCCGATTTTCTTCTCTGTTGATCTTTAATTGATGAGTCTGTATGTTAGGGTGTTAGGTTGTTGAAATCCTAGTGCTTATTAAGCTTAATTTAGCTTAGGATCACCTAATGCTATCAACCTAAGTAAGGGAAGAGATCTACCCGATGATTTCCGATCTTGGATACCTAAGATGATGAATTCTAGGTAGTAGTGAGCCTCACAAGCCGCTATTGGATTGAGTGTGCTAGGATTATTTCTTAAGACTTCCCTATTCCGAGACCTACCCGGTACGGAGAGGGTTGAACCCTTAAGTAGAGTCCGGTTTGTGCAGAATTCTCTACTTTAACCCCTTGAGACCTACCCGGTAATAGGAGTTTGATGCGGGATTAGTGAAGTAAGAGACCTACCCGGTAATTGCTTCCATTAGTGAAACACCCTTTTCCCACACCGCAGCCTTGTCCTTAGAAACTTTAGAATCTTGAGTCCAAGGCCATAACCGGAAATCTTGATCTCTAGAATCCATTTTTCTCTCCTTGACTCATATCTTGTTTTTGTGTCATTTGATTGTTTGCTAGCTTGAATTGTTAGTTGTTTTATTACCTTGCTTGATTTGTGATCTTGGCTTGATCACCACAAAAACCCAACCAAAAATGTCATCATTTTCATTTCTTTCTTCCTTGATCTCTTCTTAGACTAGATCCACACTATCTATGACCATTGTTTGACTTGATTTCACCTTAGTCTTTGTGTTCTACCTCGGAATACTATCCCTACAACAAACGTCCCGTACACTGCGGGTTCGCTAGGAGTTAGGAGAAATATAACGAGTATAAATTTAAAAACCTATTGCGTATCACACACATCTTGAGCGTAACAGATATCCCACAGGATAGGCACGCTGCTGGGTGATCTAGAAGAGTGGCAGGCCGAGGACGTCTCGTATATACGTTGTTGTGGGCTTTTGCGTTTGTTTACCTTTTCCCTCCTACGTGAGGATGATCTTTTGTTACCTCCTGTGTGAAGGTGTTGGTTTATATACTTGGCTATGTTGTCTTACCTTTTAGATGTACAATTTATACAGTTTTATGTATTTGTTTTTAAATCTGTCAATGACATGTTGTAAGGTCCAGTGAACTTGTTGTTAGGCTAGGGTCAGGATCCATTGTGAGATCCTAACCCAATGTGACACTACGAGTCCCGCGGATTCGGCGTGTTACAGTATACACCGGAGATTCCGGTTGAGAGTATCGCACCTCTCCACCTCACTTGAGCATAAAAGGATTGGTCTAGCTACGGACCTTAAACAAAGCGCCTCTTGGGAGGCAACCCAAGGTATCGCTTTCTTTCCATTTTTTATAGAATAGAGTAGAGTAGTTTTTTTTGTCTTTTTAGTTGGTTCGTTCCCGATTTTCTCGTGTCTTTGGATGACAGGAACTACGAAATCTCCAAAAGAAGTCAAGTTGCCAATTCTGGACGGAATTAAGGCTTTCCATGGGTTAAAAGGCACTTTCACGGGTGTGATTCTTGAAATAAAACCGAGGAAATCCATGTCGAGAGAAAAAATTAAAGAAACCACGGGTCAGAGCACTTCAACGGGTAAAATCTAGACCGAGATTTTTGACTTTTTTCACGGGGGTATAAAAGTGACTCTTCACATTTTGCTGCAAGAAAAATCTCCAGAAAACCACGCCCAAAACGCCGACAACAGCTAAAACACTTCCCCGGTGCCCAATTCCGCGTTTCTTCATCATTTCACACGATTCTTGCTCCTATTCTAAAGCAATCTGCATCCTATTGACGATTTTGAGCCCAAACGACGCGGAAAATCACAAAATCAAGGCATATTTGGATTTTTCAATCAAAATCCTAGGTTTTATTTTCTTCCTTCGATCTTTGGTTAAATTGCGTTGTTTTGCTAAAGATTTTGGTAGAGAATTGAAGGAATATAACTTAGGAAGAGATTAGGAGTGTTGCTTGTGAGAAACTTTTGCTCAATTGTTGATTTGCTGAAAAACGCAAGTTTCCACTACTTATTCTTGAAAACCACAGCCGAGATTTCTGTTGATCCACCCGTGGTTTTTCCAGTTATGGATATACTTCGTAGGTCCGGTCGGAAACTTATTTCTAGGGGTGGTAGCTCCTCTTCCCAACAAGAAGCACCACCACCACCACCTCAACCCACTCCTAGACTCCCTCAAATCCTTGAGGAACATAGGTTATATCATGAATTATTGTCAATATTTCGGGGATGGTTTTGATTCTTTCTCATCATAATTCTACATGCACATACATGTATTCTTAGTGATTATGTCATTATTCTTTTACTTTGCAAGAATCGAGGTCTACACCATGTTTGATTGTATTTGTAGGAAATAAGGCATATTTTGGATCAAAAAGGAGCATTGAAGTCTAAGGAAGCTATGGAGCTACATTATGGAGCATTAGGAAGGACAAGAAGAAAGGCAGGAACTATATTGGAAGGATAAATGAAGGACCAGTTGATGATGCGAAGGCATGCACGTGGTTTACTACTGATCTCGGACTAACAAAGTCATGCACCTCGACCGAGATGGCCCACTGGATCCAGGTCAATGGCCCGTAACCCAGGGGAAATAAAATATTGGTTGACCTAAAATTCTTCTATAAGGATGGAAGAAAAAGAAAAAGGATGGACGACGGCGCAAGGCTGGAAGCTGGAGATCACGTACGAAGGAAGACGGCTATTGGAAGGAAGAGATTGAAGGAAGGATTTCTTAGGGTTCAAGAAGGAAGAGATTGTGAGATTTTCTTTTAAAGTTGGTACTGAGTTGTTATCATACCTTTTTGGAACACATTGTTAGATACGATTGCTAGTTTGTTTGCTTTGAAAATTGAGACGTCTTTGTTGATTGCTTATTCTCTTTCCTTGATATTCTTGATATATATTTGATTGATTTGATAATGATGATTGTTGGCTAAAACCCCTTGCGATTCAAGGGTGATCTCTGAAGGTTGTGGTATAGACGATAAAAAATGAACCTTTATCGTCAGTGGACCCTGAAAGTTGAGTTAACCCTAAACCGAAACCCATCTCGGGCTGTTCTTGGATTCATTTCGACTGAGATCGATAAGAACTGAACGAGACGATCCACTACATTTCCCTATCTTGAGTTTAGGCTATAGTTTGCCAAATTCTATGCATGTTGCACCTTTCATGGTTTACATGCAAGCCTAGGATGAGCCCTACCCGGTGATTCCTTTGCTTGTTTACCGATGATGATGAGTGTTAGGTAAAAAAGGTTTATCCTTTGTTAGGGTTTGAGTGTGCCTTCATCCTACCTTTGAGAGTTAACCTGAGACTTACCCAACAATGGTTAGTATTGTACCCTTAGGTGAGTGTGTTGCACCTTCATCCTATCTTGTTGCACCTTTCATGGTTTACATGCAATCCTAGGATGAGACCTACCCGGTGATTCCTTTTCTTTTTACCGATGATGATGAGTGTTAGGTAACAAAGGTTTATCCTTTATTAGGGTTTGAGTGTGCCTTCATCTTATCTTGAGTTTAGGTTATAGTTTGCCAAATCCTATCCTTGTTGCACCTTTCCTGGTTTATACATAAGCCTAGGATGAGACTTACCCGGTGATTCCTTTGCTTGTGTACCGATGATGATGAGTGTTAGGTAATAAAGGTTTATCCTTTATTAGGGTTTGAGTGTGCCTTCATCCTACTTTTGAGAGTTAACATGAGACTTACCCAACGATGGTTAGTTCTGTACCCTTAGGTGAGTGTGTTGGTTTGAGTACTCATACCTCTCCTTAGTTCTTTGAGACATACCCGGTAATAGGAGCTTTGGTTTGGAAAAGTGGATAGTGAGACTTACCCGGTAATGTATCCCATCGTAGAAATACCTTCCCTTTGCAACCTCAGCTTTGTCCACGTTTATCTTTTTAGAAATCTTGAGTCGAAACCACAATTGGATATTTTGACATCTAGAATCTACGTTCCCCAATCAAATTATTCTTGTCTTGCTTTTGATCATTGCATTTGCATGCTTCTAAGTTGGATTGCTTTTCTGTGTTTATTCTCACCAAATCCCTGAGATCGACTCCGGAATATTAGCCCTTACTACGATAGATCTGTACACTGCGTGTTCGCTTATCGTTAGGTCTATAATTCATGATATAAATTTAAAGCTTTTTCTGCACACACACCTTTTGGAGCAAACACGTTTTTGGAGCCGTTGCCGGGAATTTGGTCAAGACCAATCTAGTGTACGATTGTCTAACTTGGAAGCTTCTTGGTTTGCTACTGATCGTTCTATTTGAGAAGTTCTTGCATAATCTTTCTTTAGGTTTATGGGAAGGAATAGAGTTGGTAAAGAAATCGTTCCATAGGATCCTGAACCAGAGAAGAGTTACAAGAGAATTTTGAAATCAGCTAAGATGGTTGCTGCCAATAATGAAGAAGTAGAAGATCTTCGAGCTGAATTAGTTGATGCTCGAGATCAAATACGAATTCGAGATGAAGCTCTCATGAGAGAGAGAGAGAGCTAAAACAATTTCTCAACAAGAGCAACATCGAGCCGACATGGCCGAATTAAGAGAGTCCGTTCGACTAGCAAATGAGGAAAGAGATAGTTATTCTAGAGTTGTAGTTAATCCACCGGCACCCACCTATGTTCCGACACCACCACCTCCACCGAGGGTTGAGAGAGCTGACCCGTTTGTGGATATTCCGCAAACACTTGGTCAACGGATGGATCCCGTCAAACAAGCACTCCGTCCGGGTGTCAACTTAGGGGATCCGGCAGAACGAGAGTATGAGTTTGGACCTCAAGTCATTTCAATGATTTAACATAATCGTTTTGGAGGAATAGAGAGAGAATCACCACATCAACATTTGCAAAACTATGAAATTTTAATTGAAACTTTGAGACCTTCTAGATGTGAAAATAACAATTATAAACTGCGTGTTTTCTTTTTCTCTTTGAAGGATAAAGCACTTGCATGGTATCAATCCCTTCCCACTAAAAGATTTAACACATGGGAGGAGATGACTGCGGAGTTTCTCACCAAGTTCTTTCCGCCATAAAAAACTGCGGAATTGAGAGGAAAAATAAATACATTTGTGATGAGGGATGGAGAAAGTCTTTTTAAGTCAGGGGAAAGGTTCAAGGACCTTTTATTGGATTGTCCACATCATGGGATTCCAAAGATTGATTTGTTAGTGATCTTGTTCGCTCCAAACGGTGTGTGCAAGCTTTAAATTTATAACCCTAGACTTAAGCTTAAAACAAGGATGCGAACCCGCAGTGTACGGGTCAATCGTAGTAAAAAGCAAGAAATTCCAGGGGTCGATCACAGGGACTCGGTGAAACAAAGTCAATAACGGTAAGCTTCGTGAATACTAACCACAAGAGCAATTAACACAATCAAAGATGAATAAGAAGTCAATAAAGCAAACATGCAATTCTAGGGATTAAAGCGTCTAGTTGTGGTTCTAACTCAAGATCTAAAGATAAGCGGACAAAGCTGAGATTTTTGCAAGGGGAAGGTGTTACTAAAGTGGAGTAGATCACCGGGTAAGTCTCACTACTCACTAATACAAAACCGTAACTCCTATTACCGGGTAAGTCTCAAGGAATTAAGATAAAGAACTATAACCTCAAACTAACACGCCATCTAAGGGAATAGAATCAACCTTTACCGGGTAAGTCTCAGGCTAACTCACAAAGATGGGATGGAAGCACACTCAAACCCCAATAAAGGATAAACCTTTATTACCTACACTTATGATCGTTGGTATACAAACTAAGGAATTACCGTGTAAGTCTCATCCTAAGCTTGCTTTGAACCAGGGAAGGTGTAATAAGAATAGGATTTGGCAAACTAACTCTAACACTTAACTCTCAGTTTAGGATCAGATAAGTCACCTCGGTCAGCCAGATTCCACCCCGGCCGAGATGTTCATCGACTGAACGAGGTGCTTAGGGTTAAGGTTAGAGACTCGAACTTTCAGGGTCCTACTGGAATCTAAGATTATTCTATCATTGTTTTTCCCACAACCTTCAGCCAATCACCCTAGAATCACACAAGGAAATTAGCCACTCATCATCATTATGAAAGTATTAAATATATGGGAAGATGGTGAATATTTGAACAAGAAGAATTTAATGGAAAAGACTTCACTAACTGAATCAAATATCACAACAAAAGCGTTCCTTGGATATAAATCCAACAAGACAAGACAACAAGGAAGGGAATTGAAGACAATCTTACAAAACCCTCCAAAAAGCTATAAAAGCTATGATTTTCAATTTTCCTTCAACCTTCAAAAAGGTTCTTCGAAACTCCCAACTGGAGTATGGCTGCTGCGTGCTATAAACCCTGATCGATGGTATAGCCTCCTCTTGGATTTGTGGAAATCCAACCCTTTTTATAGGAAAATAACCCTCCAAAGATAAGATATCTTAGAAAGATCTTTTCCCATAAATATAGGTAAAATATATGATTCTGCATATCTTCTTCCTTCTAGGAGCCAAGCCCAAAAATATAAGATCACCTTCCAAAGATAAAAGATCTCAGCCAAGAATAAAATATTCTCGCCGCGTCCTAGGTGTTCGCCTCGGTCGAGTCGGCGTCTCTGGATCACCTCGGTCGAGATGAATCTCTGGTCAACCGAGGTGAGTCATAACTGAATGTGAAATCTCTCAAAACTGGTCCAAAGTGAATCTTTAATCCATGGCTATGCTCCCTGAATGTAGCTCCAAATGACTCATGACTCCTTTTGCTCCTTTTTGATGCAAAACGTGCCATTTTACCTACAATTACAGCAAAACTAGGTGTAGACCTCGATTCCCGCAAAGGTAGATGAAATGGTAATATAATCACATATTATACATGCTAACATGCAGATTATTGAAGATAAAACGTCCAAACAAACTCCTAAATATAGACTATAATTCATGCTATCAGATATACTTCAAGGGTTTGGATGCGGAAACCCAGTTCAAGCTTCAATCACTCTCAGTTGGAATATTCATGGATAAACCCGTTAATGAAGCATGCGAGTTTGTCGAAAAACAAGATCTAACTATTGAGAATTACTCCCACCGGAGTGTTGAACCTTACCTCCTCCAACATCAATCAAATCAATGCTCTCAACAATGAGATAAAAGCTTTGAAGGAGCTTTTGCAGACACATGCACAAGAACCCAAAGAGAAACATGTTGGCTATGTTGGAAGAGGAAACCACCAAGGGAATAGGAACAACAACAACAACAACAACAACAACAACTACTACTACTACTACTACTACTACTACTACTACTACTACTACTACTACTACTACAACTACTACAACAACAACAATCGGAACTACAACAACAATGGGAGATCAAATTAAAATAATTCCGGTAATCCTTATTCCTATACTGATAATGATCTAACTCCACCTTTTTCTTCTTCTTCCACTCCATTGAAAAGCCAGGAACCGTCATCAAGTTCAAGTTAGCCACCCAAAGATAAGTTGGAGGCAATGTTGGAAACCTTGATGGCAAAATGAGTGGATTGGAAAGTACAATTACTTTGATTTTTAAGGCACAAAACGCCTTAGAAAATCAAGTATTTAGCAAAGCCAGAGAAGTTCCTAGAGATCAAGGGAAGCTTCCCAGAAGGATAGAGAATAAACCAAAAAGCCAAGTCATTGCAATTACGACAAGGAGTGGTGTGAAGACAATCTACCCAATACCTCGATCACACGAAGCTGTGAAGCAGCCCGTCTCGACAGAGGTGACTTCTGGGTCAACTGAGGAGAACATAACAGGAGGTCATGTCGGCAAGGACCTTGACTGAAACATTTTTGGGTCAACCGAAGTGAAGGAGAAAGAAGAAGTATATGTACCCCCTCCTGCTTACAAGCCTCCACTACCGTTCCCGCGGTCTAGAGCGAGAGCATGCTTAGACAAGCATTTCGGTAAGTTTCTAGACCTCATGAGTAAACTCCATATTAACATACCTTTTTGATACAATTCTAGATATGCCCACTTATGGAAAGTTTTTAAAGGATATCCTCTCTAACAAGAGGAAGCTGGAGGATTTTTGTGAAGTAAAGATGTCCTCTAGGTCATCGGAACTCATTAAGATCATGAAGGAGAAAATGCCCCCCAAATTGCGAGATTTGGGATCCTTTTGCATTCCCATTGGAGTAAGAGAGGTCACATATGATGCACTTTGTGACCTAGGAGCAAGTGTGAGCATCATTCCACTTGCATTGTGTGAGAAGGCCGGTTTAGGAGAGCCTAAACCAGTGAAGATGACGTTGTACATGGCGGATCGATCCATTACTCGTCCTGTTGGCGTATTGGAAGACATCCTAGTAAAGCTTGGTAAGTTTTACATTCCTATAGATTTTGTGGTATTGGATATTCCTTTAAATTATCATGTCCCGATCATCCTAGGAAGATCATTTCCTACAACCTCCGGTTGCTTTGTGGATTGCAAGAATGCCAAATTATCTTTCAATATCGGGGAAGAACATGTTGAATTCGTGCTGTCAGCTTTAATGAAAGGTCAAGGCCTTGAAGAGGACATCTACAACATCTATGATGAGGATGAATCACGAGAATTGGTTTGCTTTATCCTTAATAGCGATCCTCTTGAAAGAATTTTATATCCCAATATGAATGAGAAAGGTGTAGAACCTCTTGTAATGTAGATATAAAGGGCTTGGAAACTTTGGAGGAAGACCCAAGAGCCGTTTTTGAAGAAATTGAAGAAGGGGCGAATGTCTATCTCGACCGAGATACTTCCAAAGCAAACGATATACTTGGATCTTCGAATCTTCCTCATTCGATGATTGTGAACGTGGCAAGCACCAACCCTACCCCTTCCAAAGCTCTACAAGACAATACTAGGAATGCGAAACCTCCACTTCGCAGGATGATCGCAAAAGTTGCGAAGGTCTATAAAGAAAGAACGAAGAATTGGCAAGACAAGCACGTTAATCGAAAAGGACCCAAAGAAGGAGATTTTGTTCTTCTTCTATATTTTCACTCCCATCTCCTTTCCAATTAACTAAAATATAAATGGACGGGACCTTTCATTTTGAAAACTATTTTCCCCATGTCGTAGTTGAAGTATGGGGTGAACGTTGCGGAATCTTTAAGGTCGACGGGCGTAGGTTGAAGAAACACATACCGGAATCCCCGATTGAGGAGATTGCACCAATGCATCTCACATGAACATACACAGTTAGGTCCAACCATCGACCTTAAATCAAGCGCTTCTTGGGAGGCAGCCTAAGGTATTGCTTTCTTTCTTGCTTTCTAGATTAGATTAGTGTAGTTTGCGTGTTTTGTATCCATGATAACAGGAACTAGGTACTATCCAAAGGAAATAATTAAGGAGAAAAAAATGGACAAAGCTTCAGTCCAAGAATCTAGGAAGGAACAGAAATTGGAGACCATCTCGGAAGCTGATAACATGAATTATTGTCTATATTTCGGATATGGTTTTGATGTTTTCTCATCATAATTCTGCATTCATGTACATGTATTTATAGTGTTTATGTCATTATTCGGTTACTTTGCAAGAATCGAGGTCTACACCACGTTTGATTGTAATTGTAGGGAATATGACACCTTTTGGGTGGAAATGGAGCATAAGGAGCTAAGGAAGCTAAGGAGCTACATTTAGGAGCATTAGGAAGGATAATAAGAAAGGCAGGAACTATGATATAATGAAGAAAGAAAGATTCATATGAAGATACGAAGGCATGAACGTAGATCATTGTTGATCTCGGATCAACACAGTGATGCATCTCGACCGAGATGGCCCACTGGGCTTGGAACGAGGTCGACGGATCACAACCCAAGGAAATAAAATATAATTTGACCTAAAAATCTTGTATAAGGAATGAAAGGTGAATGTGAAGTGAAAAAGGCTGGATTTGATATAGATCGAAAGGACGGTTGGTTGGAGACAGAATTACGGCTAGTAAGACGGATATTGTAGGGAAGAAGAGTTGAAGGAAGGATTGCTTAGGGTTCAAGGAACCGTGGATTGTAAGGATTTTCTTGGGGATTGCTTGTGAGTTTTTTTTATCATCTCTTTGGAACACATTGTTGGATACTATTTATTTGTTGTTTGCTTTGATAATTGAGACATCTTTGTTGGTTGATTATTGACCTTTTCTTGGTATTCTTGATATATTTGATATTGCATTGATAATGATGATTGTTGGATAAACACCCTTGGGATTATAGGGTTTTTAGTAGAAGGTTGTGGTGTAGACGATGAAAGAATGACCCTTATTTTGAGTAGACCTTGAAAGCTTGAGTTAACCCTAAACCGAAACCCGTCTTGGGATGTTCGTTGAGCATGTCGACCAAGATCGATATAGAACAACACAAGATCGTCCACTGTTTTACAGATTTTGAGTTTAGGTTATAGTTTGCCAAATCCTATCCTTGTTGCACCTTTCCTGGTTTATACATAAGCCTAGGATGAGACTTACCCGGTGATTCCTTTGCTTGTGTACCGATGATGATGAGTGTTAGGTAATAAAGGTTTATCCTTTATTAGGGTTTGAGTGTGCCTTCATCCTACTTTTGAGAGTTAACATGAGACTTACCCAGTGATGGTTAGTTTTGTATCCTTAGGTGAGTGATGTTGATTTGAGTGCTCATACCTTTCCTTAGTTCCTTGAGACTAACCCGGTGATAGGAACTTTGGTTTGGGAAAGTGGGCAGTGAGACTTACCCAGTGATCTATCCCATAGATGAAACACCTTCCCTCAACAAACCTCAGCTTTGTCCACGTTACCTTTAGAAATCATAAGTCGAAACCACAACTGGATACTATGATCTTTAGAATCTGCATTTCCCCATCTTGCTATACATCTTGTCTTTTACTCTTGATTAGTACCATTGCATGCTTTTGAAGTTAGATTGCTTTTTTGGTAACTATTCTCACCGATTCCCTGAGATCGACTCCAGAATATAACCCCTTACTACTATAGATCCATACACTGTGGGTTCGCTTATCGTAAGGTTTATTATTCGGAATATAAATTTAAAGCTTTGTGTGCACACACTGTTACGCTAATTAGGTAGCACAAAAAGTATTACATTTATAAACTCGAACTAAAATCCTAATCTACCTAGCTTAACCCACAGTGTACGGATCGTTTTGTAGAAAGGAAATTATTCCGAGGTCGAACAGAAGGACTGAGGTGAAATCAAATCATTCAATGATCCAAGATAGTATAAATCTAAACTAAGATGAGGTGAGGAATAAAGAAAGTGCAAAACACAATATTTTTGGTTGGTTTTGGGTGATCAAATAAGGATCACAAATATATCAACATAACAAGCAACATAAACGCATAAACACAAAGATAAGAGATAAGAGGTAAGAAAACGGATTCTAGAGATTCGGAATTCCGATTATGACAATGGACTCATGCCTCTAAAGATCAAAGGAAGGTTGTGGTTGTTCGGAGTTGGGTGTTTCTCTAATGGGAGCAATTACCGGGTAAGTCTCATGCTCCACTAGTCTCGAACCTAAGGTCCTATTACCGGGTAAGTCTCAAGGAACCTAAGGACGGGAATTCTACACAAACCGGTCACTACCTAAGGGTCAAACCCCTCCTTACCGGGTAAGTCTCGGAAAAGGCAAGTCTTAGGCAACGATCCAAGCACACTCAATCCAATAGCGGCTTTTTTGGCTCACTACTACCTAGAGAGGAATTCCCGTCCTTAGGTTGCTAACATTAGGTCACCCTAAGCTAGATTAGGCTCAACAAACACTAGGATTTCAACACATCTACATCCTAACATCCAGATTCATCAATACAAGCACAACAAAATCAAACCACGGGCAGATCATCAGAACCACGGCCGTGGAATCATGAAGAACTGGCCGTGCTTCTCCACTGAGTTGGGGTTTCGAACACAAATCGATCCTAAGCTAACATGACAGTCCATACAATCATAGTCCAAAGCATAAACATCATTCCTTCACCCTAGAATCACAACTATTCAACCAACAACATACATTTCAAGATCAAACTTCACAAATAGAGCATGCTTGCAAGTCATGGCTAGATAATGAAGAATAATCCAAAGAAAAGACATTAAAAGCTAGAATAGAAGTTACCAAATCTTGCAAAGGCTCCAAGAGCTGCTCCAAGTTGTCAACAATGGAAACCTCACTGAAAACCACTCTAATCTCACTTTAAAATGAAAATCTACACTAATCTCTTCCAAGAACACGCACAATGGGTACTTGGAAGAGAGGCTACAATGGAGAAGTGTTTTGGAGAAGAAGCTAGGTCAAAAAGGGAAGAGGAGAATCCCCTATTACAGCCTGCAAAGATCACTTAAATACCCCACCAAGAGCAAGAGTCGGCCAAAGAGATCGTGGGACACGTGTTAAGGTGGTCAAGCAATCATGTATTAATTGAATGAAGGCACGGAAAGACAATCATACTTAACTCAAAAGCATGCATGAAAGGTAAAAATGATGAAGTCAAGATGATCATGAGAATATCCAATCTAGATCACTAAGTCATACATATAAGCAACTAGGTCTTAAAGACTTGGGAAAGAAGAGGCCAAGAAACGTGATGGTAAGGTGGGAATTTTCTAAGGTCATGTGGTGCAAATCCGGGAAAGGAACTAAACAACCACAACTTCACATTTATACTTCATCCATCAAAGTGTATTTTTTTTCCTTCTTTTCTTTCTTTTCTTTTCTTTTTCATTTTCTTTCACTTATTATTGAGACAATGACATTGGTGTACAAAAGCCAAAATCTTGGTGATTAGCGGACCTCGGGGTTTTTCTCTGAGTTGCCTCACACCGGGCACACATACCAAGGCTCGTTAGGACATTCGGTTTATCCGAATTTGGCAAGGCACAAACACCCGATTATGTGAATGCTGTCGAGTTACTCGTCATCAAAACCAAAGTCCCCAAACCTATATTTTTTTCTACACTTTTCACAACACATTTTCAGCAACTTCATTCACAAAATTCATACACCAACTTCACCACGCCATACTTACTTTTCACACACTCAACACACTAGCATGCTCCTATTCCCGGATGGGTCAAAAGAGGTCAAATTTCATATCAAGTGAGGTGCTCAAACAACATCATCAAGATGAGAAGAAGAAAGATGAATTGCCTTAATCATTCCTAGATGATGTGTAAGAACTAGCATGTAATTTCGACCATCAATTCTCAATCCAATGAAGACAAGCATCATAATCACAAATCATGCATAGGATTCAAGAGAAGTATTTCAAGTCCACATATGCATAAATCTATTCAACACACAAGGCCATCCATAGCCAATGCACAAAACAATCTCATCATAAGGGTCATATCCAAACTAGGAAGCATAAATTTTTTTTTAAAATTTTCCGATTTTTTTGGATTTTTGAAATATATATGTACAATGCAAAAACATGATAAGAAACGTGTGACAATAGATGAAACTATCCTAGATGCGATGATTGTCATGCTAAGAATCATGAAAACTGTTACGCTAAAGAGTGTGCACGCAATAAGCCTTAAATTTATACTCGTTATATTTATCCTAACTTCTAGCGCACCCGCAGTGTACGGGACGTTTGTAGTATGGATAGTATTCCGAGGTCGAACACAAAGACTAAGGTGAAATTGATTCGGTCTTGTGATTAAGTTTAGTGAAGGTCTAAGGTTAGAAAAGAGGGAAACAAAGAAATGAAAACCTCAATTGTTTTTGGTTGGATTTTTGGTGATCAATCAAAGATCACAATTCATGCAAGGTAAACAAACAAACTAGACTAAAAATCTGCACAAATGAACAAACCAAACAACATGATGATCAAAGAAAGAGAAGATGGATTCTAGAGGTCGGAAATTCCGGTTATGGCATAAAACTCAAGTCATCTATTCATTCTTTGGATCTCACTATGATGTATTGGGATTAAGTGTTTCTAATATGGGATCAATTACCGGGTAGGTCTCATGATCCAACTAGTCCACTCCTAAGATCTCATTACCGGGTAAGTATCTAAGATCTTAAAGATAGGAATTCTACACAAACCGGATTGTTAATTAGGGATCTAACCTATCCTTACCGGGTAGGTCTTGGAAAAGGAAGTCCTAATCAACTATCCTAGCACATCTAATCCAATGGCGGCTTATTAGGCTCACCATTACCTAAGGGTTGCTATTTTAGATTCTAAGGGCAAGGATTACCGGGTAAGTCTCTCCTAACTCTTAGCCACTACACCAAGTCACCCTAGGATAGGTTAAACTCAGCAAACACTTAGGGTTTCAACAATTCATAGGTCTTAGGCAAAATCCTTCGAACCAGGAAAATCACGGTTTGTTCTACAGAAACCACGGCCGTGGTTCTTCAAGAACTACCCGTGATTTCTAACAGGAACTACGTTCATAAACAAAAATCATCCAAAGGTAAATCTAAGTCCGTCCTATCATAGTTCTAGCCATAACCTTCCTTTCCTTACCCTAGAACCACATCAATTTAGCCTACAACATTCATAATGGAACTCAAAACAAACAAACATGAAATCAAAACATCCATTGCAAGATAATGAAAGAAAAGGGATGAACAAGTAAACTTAATCCAAAACAAAGCTGAAGATTAGAATTAGAACCACTTACAACCCTTCCAAAAGAAGGTTCAAAGACTCATACAATCTCTAGAAAACGAAATCCGAAATACAAGAAAGCTATGGTGTGTTCTTCTCCTCCTCTTCAATGGAGTTCTTCTCCTTCTCTTTGGCACTTTCCTTCCTAGAAAACCTCTTGATTTTTGAGAATCTATTTTGTTAGAGAAATGGATAATGGATGAGCTGCTCCCAAACTACCCCAGCTGCCTTAAACAACCCATCAAGGACCACTTTTATAACAAATTGTGCATGAGCTGGCCATGAGAGTCGTGGCACAGCTTTCACGAGAATCTGGCAAAATCCACGGTCATTTCCACGGCCGTGGTTCTTCAGAGAACCGTGATTCTATGCAGAAACTTCGCCTTGGATCATTGAGCTGTGGTGTGGTGCATGGTTTGTGTTGGCAAGGCCCCATGAGTCCTTCTTAGTCCTTGGCTTGTGTCCTAATGAGTCCGAGGACGTGTCATCTAAATGAACGATCCTTAAACGCATCGTTTTAGCTCTAAACTTCCCGAAATACCTACAAAACGCACACAAGTCCGTGTAGACGTCTATCTCGACAAAATACGTGAATTGGTTGCAAAACGTCCTGAACTAATGCTAGATCATGCATGAATGAGCGGAAAATCTATCTAAGTGTACGCCTAAAACTATGTTATAAATCGTGTTATCAAAATACCCCATACTTAAGGTTTGCTCGTCCCCGAGCAAATTCCCAACTATAGACTAAGAGATGACATGATTTATGTATGCAGAAAAATGCAAAAATCTTTTTGGGTTTTGTGCTTCTACTATTGGATCACCTTCATAGTCATGATCAATGGCAATTGGATAAGCAATTATGTATCAAACAATAAGGGCATGGAAAGACAATTGTACTTAACTCAAAAGCATGCATGAGATGGGAGGACGAAGATGTCAAGAAGATCAAGAGTCTATCCGATCTAGATTACTAAGTCTTACAAACATGCAAGTAGGTCATAAGGGCTTGTGACATAAAAGGCCAAGAAACGTTGCAATTGGGCGGGGAATTTTCTAGGTATGTGATGCTAATCCGGGAATGGAACTAACTTCACTTCCTTGTCCTCGATTAACTTCCCCCAAGTGTATATTTTTCCCTATCTTGCTTTCTTTTTTTTTTATTTATTTTTTGACTCATTTTTGAGACAATGGCATTGGTGTACAATAGCCGAAAGCTCGGTGATTAGCCATCCTCGGGTTTTTTCTCTTTTTCGAGGTGCATCCACACCGGGCACACATACCAAAGCTCGTTAGGGCTATTGGTTCATTTGACTTTGGCAAGGCACCAACACCCGATTATGTGAAGTGTACCGAGTTACTTGTCATTTAAACCAACGCCCCCAAACCTATTTTGGCTACACTTCCACAATAATTTCAGCATTCCATTCACGACATTCTTTTCATTACATCTTCACCCCGCACTTGCTTTTCACACATTTCAACACACTAGCATGCTCCTATTCCCGGATGGGTTTTAAAGGAGGTCGATTTATATCAATTGAGGTGCTCAAGCAATCATGATCAAGATGAGAAGTAGAGAAAGATGAAATGCCTCATTCATTCCTAGATGGTATGCAAGAACTATCATGTAATTTCGACTTTCAATACTCAATCCATTCTAGGCAATCATCATGATCACAAGTCATTCATAGAATTTAAGAAAAGTAGTTCAAGTCTACATATGCGTTTATCAATTCAACACATAAGGCCATTCATAGCCAATCACAAGACAAGTTTCATCATTAGGATCATATCCAAGCCTAGAAAGCACAAAAAATTTTAAATTTTCTGATTTTTATGGGATTTTCGTTTTAAGTATGTACAATGCAAGACATTAACCTATCCTAGATGCTCATCATGCAAAGGATCATGCAAACCCCACCCCATACTTAGAAACACATTGTCCCCTATGTGGTATTCAAGTAAAGAGAGTGAAAGAAGGTTCTCACAATGTAAAATCGTTTGCTATGGCAATTGGGAATTCTCAAGTGAATTGATGTTGGATGATCCTTTCAACTATGGTAGAGAGCTCTAAACATCCTTCAAAGCTTCGGAACCCGCGCTAGGCACCGCTAGCCGTCCAAGTTCCGCGTCCGCTCCACCCATAATTGGTGAGGGTGTCATCATCATCATTTTCATTGCCAAGAAAGGCTTCCAATGCCACTAATGCTCTAGCACACACACGAAAGTAGACAAAACACACACAAAGCACACAAAAACAGAAAAATCTAAGCAAAAATGAAAAGGGAAAAATGTTATCAATGGGTTGCCTCCCACCAAGCGCTTCTTTAAGGTCACTAGCTTGACCAAACTCGGGAGCGTCTATTCGAGGTGAAGCGGGGCAATCATGTCTATCGGGGCTCCCGGAATATACTTCTTCAAGCGATGCCCGTTCACCTTGAAATTTCCACAATGCTCCCCTCCTATTTCAATAGCTCCATGGGGAAAGATCTTCTTCACCACATATGGCCCGGTCCATCTTGATTTGAGCTTTCCGGGAAAGAGCCTTAGCCTCGAGTTGAAGAGAAGGACAAGATCTCCTTCACTCAACTCCTTTGGAATGATCCTCTTGTCATGCCACCTTTTGGTTCTCTCCTTGTAGATCCGGGCATTCTCATAAGCTTCCAACCGGAGCTCCTCAAGGGCATTGATATCAAGCAACCTCTTTTCTCCCGCTTCCTTGAGGTCAAAATTTAGCCACTTAATGGCCCAATAAGCTCTATGCTCCATTTCCACCGGAAGATGGCAAGATTTGCCATAGACCAACTTGTAGGGGATGGTTCCAATTGGTGTCTTGAAGGCGGTTCTATATGCCCATAGTGCGTCATCGAGCTTCATAGCCCAATCCTTCCTTGTCCTAGACACCGTCTTCTCGAGGATGGCTTTGATCTCCCGGTTGGAGATCTCCACTTGACCACTAGTTTGGGGATGGTAGGGTGTTGCCACCTTATGGGTCACCCCATACTTGGCCAAAAGTGCTCCAAAGTTCCTATTTGTGAAGTGCTTCCCTCCATCACTAATGATTACCCTTGGTGTTCCAAACCTAGGGAAGATCACCCGGTTGAAGAATCGCACTACCACCTTGGCATCATTCGTAGGAGAGGCGATCGCCTCTACCCATCTTGACACATAGTCCACCGCCAATAGGATATAGAGATTGCCACACGAAGAAGGGAATGGTCCCATGAAGTCTACACCCCACACATCAAAAATCTCAACTTCTTGGATGTTATTCAAGGGCATTTCATTCCTCCTTGAGATGTTGCCCATCCTTTGGCAAGCATCACATGCCGCTACAAAACCTTGCACATCTCTAAACAAGTTAGGCCAATAAAAACCGGATTGCAATACCTTTGCACACGTCTTGTGTGAGCTAGCATGGCCTCCGCATGGTAAGGAGTGGCAATGTCGGATTACACTCTCCACTTCATCCTCCGGTATGCATCTTCTAAGCACCCCATCCGGGCCTCTCTTGAATAGAAGTGGCTCACTCCAATAGTAATGCCTTACATCGTTGAAGAACTTCTTCCTTTGTGCATATGTAAGTCCGGGAGGCACTTCCTCACACACTAAGTAGTTCACAATGTCGGCGTACCACGGCTCACTTCCTCTAGCCACTTGGAACAAGCATTCCTCCACCATTTGCAATTGTTCATCCCGGAATGAATCATCTATCGGGATGTTGTCTTTCCCAAGCTCCAATGGTGGGAGTCTACTAAGGTGATCCGCCACGGAGTTCTCGGATCCCTTCTTATCTCGTATCTCCAAATCAAATTCTTGAAGAAGAAGGATCCACCGAATCAACCTTGGTTTGGCATCCTTCTTCGTAAGTAGATAACGGATCGCCGCATGATCCGTATAAACTATGACCTTCGCTCCAACAAGGTATGAGCGGAATTTCTCAAATGCATACACCACCGCCAACAACTCCTTCTCTGTGGTAGCATAGTTGAGTTGGGCATCATCTAGCGTCTTGCTAGCATAGTAGATAGCATGAGTGCGCCCTTCTTTCCTTTGCCCCAAAACGGCCCCAACGGCCATATCGCTTGCATCGCACATGATCTCAAATGGTAGACTCCAATCCGGAGGTTGCATGATAGGTGCGGAGATCAAGGCGTTCTTCAACCTACAAAACGCTTCAAGACAATCTTTGGAAAAGACAAAATCAACATCTTTCATTAGTAGGTTAGTGAGAGGCTTAGAAATTTTAGAGAAATCTTGAATGAACCTCCGGTAAAAACCGGCATGCCCTAAGAAACTCCTTACCCCCTTCACCGAGGTAGGTGGTGGCAACTTCTCTATTGTTTCAATCTTAGCCCTATCAACCTCAATGCCACGGTTAGACACCAAGTGCCCTAACACAATCCCTTCACTTACCATGAAGTGGCATTTCTCCCAATTTAAGACAAGATTTGTCTCCTCAGATCTTTGCAACACTAATGACAAGTTAGCCAAGCAATCATCGAAAGAAGAACCATAAACAGAGAAATCATCCATGAACACTTCCATGATATTTTCTATGTATTCTGAAAAGATAGCCATCATACACCTTTGCAAGGTGGCGGGTGCATTACACAACCCAAATGGCATTCTCCTATATGCAAAGGTACCCCATGGACATGTAAAAGTCGTTTTCTCTTGGTCATCGGGGTGGATAGGGATTTGGAAGAATCCACTATACCCATCTAAATAGCAAAAATGAGAGTGTTGAGCTAACCTTTCTAGCATTTGGTCAATAAATGGGAGAGGGAAGTGATCTTTCCTAGAGGCCATGTTTAACTTCCTATAATCTATACACATCCTCCATCCCGTGACCGTCCTAGTTGGTATTAGTTCATTGTTCTCATTAGTTACTACCGTCATTCCACCCTTCTTAGGCACTACATGAACGGGGATAACCCACTTACTATCCGAGATAGGGTAGATAATTCCCGCATCTAGCAACTTAATTATTTTCTTTTTGACCACCTCTTTCATTATAGGATTCAATCTCCTTTGATGTTCAATAGAGGGTTTGTGGTTATCTTCCATCATTATCTTATGCATGCACAAAGATGGCGTAATGCCAACCAAATCATCAATAGTATAACCAATGGCTTTCCTATGCAATCTTAGTTCATGCAGCAATTTAGCAAGTTCATCACCACTCAAGCATGCATTAACAATCACAAGATATGTAGAGTTATCACCAAGAAATGCATACTTTAAATGAGAGGGAAGGGGCTTAAGTTCAAGTGAGGGAGGACCTTTTTCGGTTGAAGAAGATCCAAATAAGATTGGATGAGATGAATCCAAAGCAAGGGAAGACCCCCCTTGGCTCCTCAAAGCTTGACCATCATCAAGAGCTGATTCAGGAAAAACCACGGTTGGAAACACGGGTTGCTCATCTTCCACGGCCGTGGTTCTTGCCAAGCTTGCTTCTTGGAGTTGTCCAGAGAGTTTGACGGCCGTGGAACCTGAATCTCGACCGTGGAACTTGCAGCTGTTCACAACCTCTTCGTGGCTTTCAAATCCAACTCTTGGCTCCTCTTCCAAGGCCTTCAAGGCCTTGATCTCTTCATTGCATTCCTCCTCAATGTCCTCCTCCATCATACTCAAGGTAAGAACCTTCTCCAAGGGGTCCTTGATCAAGATCGAGCTTACAACTTCTCTAGATTCTTCTTGCTCGACTATGTTGAAGATATCTTCATCAAGGGTTGGCCCTTTCATCATTGTGGACAGCTTGAACTTGGTGTTCTCCTCTCCGATGTTGAAGGAGAGAATCCCGTTCTTGCAATCCACTAAACATCCGGAGGTGGCTAGGAAAGGTCTTCCTAGGATGATGGGAACCGGATAATCCGCCGGAATGTCCAACACTACAAAGTCGATGGGTACATAGAATCCTCCCAATTGCACCGGAATGTCCTCTAGAATCCCAACCGGGTGAGTGATAGAACGGTCCGCCATATAGAGGGTCATCTTGACCGGCTTTGGCTCTCCTAGCCCGACCTTGTTGCTAAGTGCAAGCGGTATGATGCTTACACTCGCCCCAAGATCACAAAGGGCCTCGTACTTCACATCTCCCACTCCTATCGGGACGCAAAAAGAGCCCGGATCCCTTAACTTGGGAGGCATTTCTTCCTTCATCGTTTGGATCAACTCCGAGGATCTCTTGGTCATCCTTATCTCCCCATACTCTTCCAACTTCCTTTTGTTGGAGAGTGATTCTTTCAAAAACTTCCCATATGCCGGCATTCCTAAGATGGCATCCATGAACGGAATGTTAATATGTAACTTGGACATTAGTTCAAGGAACTTACCAAAGTGATTGTCCAACCGAGCTCTTGCTCTTGATTGTGGGAATGGTAGTGGTGGCTTGTATGGAGGCGGTGCCACATAGGTTGGCTCTACATCTTTGCTCTTCCCTCCATCTTCTTGCTTTCTTCCCTCTTCTACCACTACTTGATTTCCTTTAGCTTGGTCCTTGGGCAAAGGATCCTTCATACTCAACCCACTCCTTGTTGTGATAGCCAAAACTTGGCCTCTTGGGTTGTCTTCGGTTCTTCCGGGAAGCTTTCCCGGATCTCTATGTGCTTCACCCGCCTTTTGAAAGACTTGTGCTTCCAAGACCTTTTGAGCCTTAGAAATTGAAGTCACGGTACTCTCAAGTCCATTCAACCTTCCTAGCAATTGTTCAAACATGACTTCGGTTCTATCCTTGGAAGGTTGAGAAAAACCGCGTGGAGGTTCTTGTGAAGCTCTTTGGGGTGGGGTTGTGCTTGAGGAGGCGGGAGGGTTCAAGGCTCCATCCGGGTTAGAGTAAGAAAATCCGGGATGGTTGTGGTTGGGCCGGTAATTGTTGAATTGCCGGTTGTTGTTAAAATTTCTTGAGCCTTGGTAATTGTTGAAGTTGCTCCTTCCCATATAATTCACATCCTCCTCCTTGGAAGACAAGTTAGCTTGTGGAAGCACTTGAGGAGTTGCTTGGCTCTTCAAGGTTGTAGTACACAACTCTCTCAAGGATTTCAATTCGTTGTTGATGGCGTCAAGCTTGAAATTGCTCATGGTGACTTCGCTCACCTCATATGCTCCCGCCTTCCTTCCTTCACTCTTCCTATGAGAGTACTTCTCAATCACTAGAGCTTGCTTCTCCACAAACTCCCAAGCATCATCTACATGCTTCTCCATGAAAGTCCCACCGGAGAGGGATTGAAGCTTGAATTGGCTATCTTCATCAAGTCCCTTGAAGTAGATTTCCAATAGCTCAATTTTTGGTATGCCATGGTGAGGACAATCTAGGAGAAGGTCCTTGAATCTCTCCCAAGACTTGAACAAACTTTCTCTATCCCTCATCACGAAGGCATTGATCTTTCCCCTTAATTCGGTGGTCTTGGAAGGTGGGAAAAACTTGGTTAAGAACTCGGTTGTCATCTCCTCCCAAGTACCAACTCGCCCTTGCGGAATAGATTGATACCAAGCCAAGGCTTTATCCTTAAGAGAGAAGGAAAAAGCCCTAAGCTTATGGTTGTTGCTCTCCAATCTTGGCGGTCTAAGAGTTTCCATCAAAATCTCGTAGTTCATCAAATGTTGGTGAGGAGACTCTCCTTCCATCCCTCCAAATTGATTATGCCGGATCATTTGTAGAACTTGAGGGCGGAGCTCATAGTTGTGGGTTGCGGGATCTCCTAGATTCATACCCGGTCGGTGTGCTCTTTGTGCCGGATCCATACGTCTCCCTAGGGTTTGTGGCTCCTCAATAGCAATGGGAACAACCCTAACATTGGCCGCCGGCTGCGGTTGTGGTGGAGGAGGTGGAGGTTGTCGGCGATTAAGCTCTCCTTGAACAAGGGCTTGCCTAATCTCCTCAATCTCCCTCCTAGTTTCCTCTTGCCTCTCATTGGCAAGTCTCCTTTCTTCCTCCAAGAGCTCATCTCTTAGCCTTATTTGCTCTAAGGCTTCATCCAACTCAGCTTGAAGATTTCTACCGGCCATCTCTTTCTCTTTTCGGATGTTCTTGGATCTAGATCGAAGGGTTTTCTCCGGTTCGGGATCGAATGGAGCTAAATCCTTGCCACGAGACCTTCGCATACACCTAAAGAGTAATAGATGTCCTGAAAAGAAAAGACACCAACCAAAGAGAGATCAAAAGCAACAAGAAAGATCTACACTAGAAATAATCACAAAATAGACTCAGTCTAGACCTAGTCCCCGGCAACGGCGCCAAAAACTTGTTACGCTAAAGAGTGTGCACGCAATAAGCCTTAAATTTATACTCGTTATATTTATCCTAACTTCTAGCGCACCCGCAGTGTACGGGACGTTTGTAGTATGGATAGTATTCCGAGGTCGAACACAAAGACTAAGGTGAAATTGATTCGGTCTTGTGATTAAGTTTAGTGAAGGTCTAAGGTTAGAAAAGAGGGAAACAAAGAAATGAAAACCTCAATTGTTTTTTGTTGGATTTTTGGTGATCAATCAAAGATCACAATTCATGCAAGGTAAACAAACAAACTAGACTAAAAATCTGCACAAATGAACAAACCAAACAAGATGATGATCAAAGAAAGAGAAGATGGATTCTAGAGGTCGGAAATTCCGGTTATGGCATAAAACTCAAGTCATCTATTCATTCTTTGGATCTCACTATGATGTATTGGGATTAAGTGTTTCTAATATGGGATCAATTACCGGGTAAGTCTCATGATCCAACTAGTCTACTCCTAAGATCTCATTACCGGGTAAGTCTCTAAGATCTTAAAGATAGGAATTCTACACAAACCGGATTGTTAATTAGGGATCTAACCTATCCTTACCGGGTAGGTCTTGGAAAAGGAAGTCCTAATCAACTATCCTAGCACATCTAATCCAATGGCGGCTTATTAGGCTCACCATTACCTAAGGGTTGCTATTTTAGATTCTAAGGGCAAGGATTACCGGGTAAGTCGCTCCTAACTCTTAGCCACTACACCAAGTCACCCTAGGATAGGTTAAACTCAGCAAACACTTAGGGTTTCAACAATTCATAGGTCTTAGGCAAAATCCTTCGAACCAGGAAAATCACGGTTTGTTCTACAGAAACCACGGCCGTGGTTCTTCAAGAACTACCCGTGATTTCTAACAGGAACTACGTTCATAAACAAAAATCATCCAAAGGTAAATCTAAGTCCGTCCTATCATAGTTCTAGCCATAACCTTCCTTTCCTTACCCTAGAACCACATCAATTTAGCCTACAACATTCATAATGGAACTCAAAACAAACAAACATGAAATCAAAACATCCATTGCAAGATAATGAAAGAAAAGGGATGAACAAGTAAACTTAATCCAAAACAAAGCTGAAGATTAGAATTAGAACCACTTACAACCCTTCCAAAAGAAGGTTTAAAGACTCATACAATCTCTAGAAAACGAAATCCGAAATACAAGAAAGCTATGGTGTGTTCTTCTCCTCCTCTTCAATGGAGTTCTTCTCCTTCTCTTTGGCACTTTCCTTCCTAGAAAACCTCTTGATTTTTGAGAATATATTTTGTTAGAGAAATGGATAATGGATGAGCTGCTCCCAAACTACCCCAGCTGCCTTAAACAACCCATCAAGGACCACTTTTATAACAAATTGTGCATGAGCTGGCCATGAGAGTCGTGGCACAGCTGTCACGAGAATCTGGCAAAATCCACGGTCATTTCCACGGCCGTGGTTCTTCAGAGAACCGTGATTCTATGCAGAAACTTCGCCTTGGATCATTGAGCTGTGGTTTGGTGCATGGTTTGTGTTGGCAAGGCCCCATGAGTCCTTCTTAGTCCTTGGCTTGTGTCCTAATGAGTCCGAGGACGTGTCATCTAAATGAACGATCCTTAAACGCATCGTTTTAGCTCTAAACTTCCCGAAATACCTACAAAACGCACACAAGTCCGTGTAGACGTCTATCTCGACAAAATACGTGAATTGGTTGCAAAACGTCCTGAACTAATGCTAGATCATGCATGAATGAGCGGAAAATCTATCTAAGTGTACGCCTAAAACTATGTTATAAATCGTGTTATCAAAAACCCCACCCCATACTTAGAAACACATTGTCCCCAATGTGCAAATCAAGTAAAGAAGAGTGAAAGAAGTCCTCACAATATAAAAATGGTGTCGTTCGGTATTTTGATTCACTCATGTGGAGTGGTGGTGATGGATGATCAATCAAGCATGGTAGAGAGCTTTTCATAGTCATTCCGGCGTCGAGACCTGCGCCAAGGTGTATGCGAGATGGGAGCTCTTCCATCCAACAAAGACACCTCAAGCCGTCCAAGTCTCACGTCCGCTCCACCGATGGTTGAAAATGGGATCATCATCATCAACTTGCCTTGCAAGGCTTCCTCATTACCTAAAATCTACCACACAAACACAAAACATAAAAACACACAAAAACAAAAACAAAAGAAAAAGAGAAAAGGGAAAGAGTTGTACCAATGGGTTGCCTCCCATTAAGCGCTTCTTTTAGGTCATTAGCTTGACCAAACTCCGTGGATATGTCAATCCACCTCAAATACCATGGTTTGCTTGAGGAGTCCAAGCAACCATCTTTTTCCGGCATCCATGATGACAAGCACGGGCCACTTGATGCCCAAATAAGCCTTAAGTTATCTCTTCACCGGTGAGTAGTAGACTCCTTCATCGCCGCTTCCTTGATGATAGTATGGAGTTGCAACCATAGGTGTCACCCCATACTTAAGCAATTTATACTCCGCGGTCACACCGGTGAAACGCTTGTCATCCTCATCCTCTATGATCCGAAGAAAACCGATTCTTGGAAAGAATCCTTCATTGAAGTGCTTCATAACCATCATGGATCCATCATGCTTGCCTCCATCATTCAATACGGGAGATTCCTTAGGAAAGGGACTCCAATCTTCGTATGTACTCCGGGCAAGCAAGGAAGGATTGGAAGGAGTTGAAGTTAGCTTAGGGTTCTAGCTTTCCACGGGCAAAACCACGGGCGTGGTTATGCCAGATAGGCCGTGGAAGTCTCTATTTTCCTCATCCGTCGTGAGCTCTTCAAGTGTGGTTCCGGGGTTGATGGCAAGGATGTCTGGGGGTGAGAGCACTTCATTGCACTCCTCCAAAGGTGAAGGAGGTGGAGGTAAGCCTTGAAGGATTGTAGGATCTCCTAGCATAAGAGCATTCCTAACCTCCTCAATCTCCCTCCTCATTTGTTCCTCTTTCTCGAAATTCAATCTTCTTTCATTCTTCAGGGCCAAATCCCTTAGCCTCATTTACTCCCAAGCTTCATCCAACTCTTCTTGAAGTTCCTTAATGATCATGATTGATTCAGGCAATTCTTGGATCTCCTCATGGTGAACCTCTTCTTGTTGTAACACTTCCGCTTCAAGCTCCATGTGGGAACTCGAAACGGAAGCAAGGTTACTCTCTAGATCATCAATCTTCCTCAACATTTCTTCTAGCATTGATTCCACTTGATCATTGTGAGGTTGATGGTGAGGTTCGTCATGAGGCAATGTAGTCATGTGAGCTTGATCATGGGACTCATGATATGCATTAAACTCCTCCCAATACTCAAACTCATCATGGAGAGGTCCTAGATCTTGGCTTGTCATCCATCCTTCATACTCCATGTTGTCAAGGTCGTCTTGGAAGTACAATCCGTCCATGGCAAACCTGAAAAGGCAAAGACAAAAACAACACAAGATCAAAAGTACCAAGAAAGATAAACACTAAAAACAATCAAAATCAAATGACTTAATCTTAACCTAGTCCCCGGTAACGGCGCCAAAAACTTGTTACGCTAATTACATAGCACAAAAAGTTTTACATTTATAAACTCGAACTAAAATTCTAATCTACCTAGAGAAACCCGCAGTGTACGGATTGTTTTGTAGAAATGAAAGTATTCCGAGGTCGAACACAAGGACTGAGGTGAAATCAAATCATTCAATGATCAAAGATAGTGTAAATCTAAACTAAGATGAGGTGAGGAATAAAAAAAGTGCAAAACACAATATTTTTTGTTGGTTTTGGGAGATCAAATAAGGATCACAAATATATCAACATAAACAAACAACAAAAACGCACAAACACAAAGATAGGAGATAAGAGGTAAGAAAGCGGATTCTAGTGATTCGGAATTCCGATTATGACAATGGACTCATGCCTCTAAAGATCAATGGAAAGTTGTAGTTGTTCGGAGTTGGGTGTTTCTCTAATGGGAGCAATTACCGGGTAAGTCTCATGCTCCACTAGTCTCGAACCTAAGGTCCTATTACCGGGTAAGTCTCAAGGAACCTAAGGACGGGATGTAATAACCGAAAATTTTAGACTCCGTTTGAATCCGGATCCAACCGGATTCCGGTTCGCCAACCTTATTCTCTTAAACAAAATAAAATGATATATAATTTCTATCATTTTATGTGATCTGAATTCACATAAAATGATAAATTACGTAACTGGAAATAATTCCGTACGAGTAACGAGTAATAGTTTCAGCTTTGTTTTCTTGATTAGAAGAGCAGGCCCATTTGAAAATCCTTCTGCAGGCCCAATAACTTCTTAATCCAGCCCATCCTTAATTTTGTAATTAAAATCTAATTAACCTAACCCTAATTTACACTCTAAGCTAAACCATAACCATCCCTTACCTTCAGACGATACGCCGCTGGCCTGGGAGAAGAGCAGCTACGCCGCACGCCGGAAATCGAGCCACTGCGCCGCCTTCCGTCGACCACCAGGTGAGCCACCAGTCCCTATTCCGTCTCTCTTCTGCGTAACTCTTCCCTCTCACCTGCTAAACATTATACACCAGCGACGCCGTACCACAGCAGCAGCAACGCGCATCGCCGAGCCACGCCGAGGCTTCAACCGGACCACCGTCTTCTCCGACGCCGAAGCCAGGGCAGCCGCAGGAGCCGCCTCGTCTCGCCGGACCGTTACCCTGCTAAGCCGCTGTTCTTCCCCCTCGTTACTCTCTTCCCGACCCCAATACCGCTAATGTTCCGGATTGTCGCACCGCCAGGCGAGCCGTCTGCATCAGCCAACCGGACGAGCCGTGCACCGCCTTTTGCCAGTGAGTAGTCGGACGCCGCTGCAGACTTGGTAACCGGTGAGTCCTCGTCCCAAGCTTCTTTCCCTCCACCTCATGCTTCTCTCTGGTTCGTGTGGCTGAGACGGTGGGCTCGTTCCTCTGCTCCCTGCAGGGACTAAAGAGGACTTAGAGTGCACCGACGGGAGTGAAGACGGTCGGCGTGCAAATCGGTCCAAGACGCCCCGCCACGCTCCAACAGCCGTAAATACCGGACCATCCACAACCGTCGTAGGTGAGTCCTTTCTCGAGCCATTCTCAGTGCACTGCGGTATAATCTAAATTAATTAGATACATATGTATGAGAGCATGAAAGTATACAGAGTTATGCAAATGTGATATTATGATAATGTAGTTTTGAGAAGAGTGTAGGGCATATATATATATACACGGACATAGGAGTTAAAGTATATAAAAAAACAAAAAAAAATAAAAGTGATGTGTATAAAGAAAGGAAGGTATAAATACGTATATATAGGTTAATGCCGAATATACAAGTAGGTATACGTAGAGAGAGTGTATATTTAAGTTGTATATAAGTATATACATGTAGGTAGATATATGAGTTTACGTATATAAGTGCGAGTTTGGGAGATATGAAATTATGTAGGATATATGGTGGTACACGAGTAGCTATATATTATAAGTGAGTTGAGGTGAAATGTTAATGTCTATAGTACGGATAAAATATGTAGTAGAGTAGATGGTAACCGAGAAGGAAGAAGAGTGTTATTCTTTTCCGAGTGGATTCAAGTTTAAACTTATAACCTATAAGAGAGCTTTTTCCATAATTCCTTCGCATGAGGTTGGACATCTGGATGAGATATTGATCCACATGCCTTATTTGACAAGCGTTTGAGTTACCACGAGTACGGATTGTTTTGAGACTTGTTAGAGTGTGATTTTACAAAGGTAAGTCCTTGCGACTTTCTTAGCTGGTTTCTGGATATTAGTTGGATGATAATGGTTGTGTGTGTACAATGTGTGTTATAATAAATAACAACTTGTTAGGACGACCGTGGTTTATGTTTTAAGGCCCAAGTGTATGTATAACGGGCCGTGACATCACTGCCCAGCTCTGCCAGGAGACTGGGAGGTTCTCTATACCCAGACCATACAGGTACACGGTGAGATGCATCGGATCCACTCCTGATGGGTACACGGGGGCGGAGGCGAGGTTTGGGAATCCCTCGTTTCACAAAATAAGTATCATTAGAGTGGATGACTTAAATGAAGATAATAAATGGATTGTTTGAAAGCATGATGAGTGTTTATTATTTTATGTGTGTGTGTGCTATTATTATTCTCCTAATGTTTAGATAACTAGCTAATGGTTGTTTTATTGTGTTTTTAGTTTTACTACAGGTTAGAACAACAACTGAGTGATACGGAAGTAGTGGTCAGCCGGGTCTTCGTACTCCTTAGAGTGGGGGTTGGGGTTGTGTTTGTCTTTCTTTCTTTTGGTTAATACAGTTGTTCGTTTCTTTTGTTTAAGAACTTTAGACTGCTAGACCATGTTGCATTGATTACCTTAAAAATACTATTTTATGAATTTCGGTTTTCTTTATTTGTGTCTTGTTGCAAGATCCTAAGTAATATTGTTGTCAAACTGAGGTCGGGACCCATTGTGAGGTCCTAACCAGTAATGTCCCGAGTTCTGAGAATTCGGGGTGTTACAACATGGTATCAGAGCTCTAGGTTGGCAACAATGGAACTTGAAATCTTCTGAAAGACCGAATAAGTATTAAGCAGAACCCGAAAGGGATCTGAGTTTTAAAAAGGGAACTTTTGGTTTTCAAATGCATGCATAGTCTGGTTGAGAATAGAAAGTACGGCTGACCACCACTACTACCGCGGATCTCAGTATGTTTAGTATGGACTTTTGGTTGTTACTCTCTTTGGACTTATTAGCTTGATTATAATGATGGGTGATGTTGATAAGCATATGCCGAAGATTAGTAGAATTTATAATTATAGTATGCTTTCACGGAGATAACAGTATGAGATTCTCGTTCAGTTGACACACCTAAGTATAACTAAAAGGTTTCAACGTAAGGATAAGTACGCTCAGCTTACGAGCATTAAGGTAGACTAACGACGGACCACTCCTTCAAGCTCGTAGAGGAACATGGAGACGGAAGAGTGAAGACTACAAGATAATACCCACGAAAATGGCAAGGGGAACCTGAGTCAACTCAACGGGACCAAATGAAGGATATACAAGAGAGTAGTCCCGGAGAAGCAAGAGATGATCGCCAACTAAGGAATTGAGAAAGACAACGGAGAGGCTCTTTCAAGTTGGGTAAAGTGACTTCACAAACAAAGAGGATGACGTCGAAAATTTGCCATAGACATGAAAGTCAAAAGGGAGATATAGTAGCGATCAAGAAAAGGGACATAAAATTTAAGCTCACTGACAGACTAGGAAGTGAAAGTTGATGCCAAAAGCAAGGCGAAATATGATCACTCTCAACGAGCTAATTGCCACCACAATCCAGATTGATAACCGAGACAGTCAAAAGTATGGAAGTCAACACGAGATACATTATCCATCCAAACAGAAAGAATTAAAGAGCTGCAACTTGGAAGCTTACGCATTGCCAGAAAGGGAAAGGTGGATTTTACCAACGTAGAAGTGGAGTGATCTCGTAGAACACAGGAGAATTCTGACATAGACCGGGATACAACAATAACCAGCTTCTGTAAAGGCAGCATTACAAGCAACACCCAAGGAAAAAGAGTGTGTGAGAAGAGTATTGGTGAACCCGAGGGACCCCAATAACTTCTCATTCAAAAGGAATTTAAGCTAACAACACTATAAGTTCATAATAGAGAACCGCAAATAGACGATAACTCAGGTAAAAGAATCATGGAGATGTACCTACAAGCTACCCTAGAAGGATTGAGAAGTCTGTTGATGGAAGAAGAATGATACAACTGGACTCGTAAGAGTATAACAATCTTACAAAAGGGTAGATTTTAGGAGGAGCTAAGGAAGAGTAAACAGAGAGACTGGAGGAGATATATTCTCACCATGTATATCAAACCTCAAAAGAGGTAGAAGAAAAGTAAGTCTTCGATCTTATAGAAGGTCAACTACAGACTAATTGGTAACAATAGAGAATTTACACGTACAAGCTAACTAGCGATGGTTGGTTGACAGATAAGAAGAATAACCACAAGGTTATAAAGGAATTTTACCGACATCTGGGAATTCCTTCCAGAGATCAACGACGACAATGGTGAAGATAAATCAATACAAGTACTAGTAGCCTTGATGGTAACATTGAATGAGTCCAATATGATATCTCTACTAAAGAAATTAAAGAGAAGCTCTTGACGGTTGGTAATGACCATTGATGATAGTTATGGGGAAAAGGGAATTGTTGTGAGTAGTTACTTACTAATCACTAAGGAAAGATACATATCAAAGTTAGTATGAGGGGATCCCCGTAAGAAGAAATAGAAGAGCAAGAAGAAATAGATGATTGTGACATGTCCTATGTCTTAGCATTCCACACAAGTAGGACCGATGGTGCTCCTCCGAGGAAAGGTGGGGTCAAACTGTCTAGATTGACAAGAGAAACCCTTGTGATTAAAGATGTAACACAAAATAATTGGAATTTCAAAGACGGCACAAACATAGAGAGTATGATTTAAAGTCTGGGTGAAATGTGTGGTCGAGTTGTGAGGCAATTTTAGATAGAATCTACAGGTTGGCTAGAACAGACATGAGAAGGAGTAATGTGGAATGACTAAAGGCTGTTATATGGATCCAGTTTTACCCCAATAAGATGATTACCGAAAGAGGTATATATAAAAGTTTAATGAGAAATGGAGGTACTCTAGTAAAAATTCAAGCTAGACTGATGACATAAGAGTGATGAAAGTAATAAGACCAACCAATGTGATCCGTAAAGCGTGTACGAGAAAACTCAAAGGAATTTAACTATCTTACGGGGTGTAAAGATTTAAAGAAGGTAAAGCGACATGAGTATAAGGGAAACATAATAAATGCGATGCGAGAAATTTGATTTGGGAGAAAATCATATGCGTCTGATGTGTCGTATACAAATGGTACCATTAGATGTTTAATAAAAATCATACTATCGGACTGATGACACTATGATAGATTTAGTGTAAACCAAGTGTATAACTTATCTAGTGAGAAGGAAAGTCAGGTATCAAAATTGCGAGTTACGATAAATTTTAAATAAAGTTTTGAGATGAGGATGTCCTTAGGAAATCTATGCAAGAGTACAAAGCAACTGAAGTTCCAACACAGAATGGGTAGTAATGATCAACAGACAGTTAGAGACCGATGCAGAGAAGAAAAATGTATAAGATGAGTCACCTAGTAGAAGAATTCACAAGACAAGCTTGAGAGACCAAGGGAGAGAAAATGTCGACCCGGATATGAGGGTCTAAGGTGCATGGAATGGATACCTACAATGGAGTGTAGAGGCAGAATGTAGACTTTACAAGTGTGAAGAGGTTTTGACCTCCTCAAAGATATGGGAATTTGAAAGAAATCGCAATGCCGGTATCAAAGAGTTGAAATCCTATAGCGGAAACAACGGAGTTTCATGAAGGCAATATTGCCGGTAACACCAGCGAAAGAATGTATATATGAGAACAGCCTTAGTGGACTTGAAAGTCAAAGGTAACCCCAATTACCACGGGACCTAAGTCATCAATACCGACGGTCCATGCAAGGAGACTGCCAGGGGATGACAATTTAAGTCACCAGAACTACAAAGAAACTTACCAGCCATCGTTGAAGACTTGGAATGACTATTTATGTCAAGATGAATGACCCAGTTGGGCTCGAGAAGTAGAGTTAGCCTAAGGAAACAAAAGTGTGGAAGATAAAACGAATTAGCGAAGCATGAAAGGATTACTCGGGCAGATGATGCTCACCAAGAATTTAACGTTAGTATAGGTATGAAAAGAGTAAGTCCGGGATATTGAGATAAGTCAATTATAGACTGACCGACGTCAGCTAAGGACGTGTAAGTGTTGGTTTTGACGAGTAGGTACTGTTAAGAAGAGACATTGATGACTGCGGATTTAAGAGGTAACCTTATCGATGCCTTGGAGGATTCCCCAAGTAGGCAGCGACAACCTTTTGGGATGATCTAAGGATATGGAGAGAATCGGGTTAGAAGTTGCTTACTGGTTGGTGAAGAACAGACTACGGTGGAGTGAGAGAGTAAGGGTCTGTTTGAAGAGAATCTTGCTAGTATTAGAAGGGAAGTATAGGCGGGAGTTGGGTAAATCATGTTAACCCTCAAGAAGACGCCATTGTGACTAATGGGTGTTACACTAGAAGCGTGGTAGGCCCATAACCCACAGATGAAGAAAATCAATGTTAGGTTAACTATGATTTCAAGTTAAGGAATTAGAGATCTATATGAAAAGGTCCACTTGGGTGTGTGATTTGTTTTGAGTTATATAAATTTGAAAGCTTGACAAGAAGTAGGTGAAACCCATTAATTAAGGAATGATCTGATTAGGTCACATTGAGGAAACCGGGTCAAGCGGTATGTATTACAAAGAGCATTAGACACTCAGTAAAGTGTCGATAGAAGTTTAAGATCATTATTTCAAAATCGATAGTCGGGAACTTTCAAAAAAAAAAAAAAAGTGTGGGCCCAATGGAAAGAAAAGTTTGGTATATTCATCAAAAGAGCTGGAAGTAAGTTTAGAAAACCAAACCGTAGAGAGAGTACCTACCAAACCTGAGACACATCCTTAGTCAGGAGGACTTGATAGTTGAGCCCGACCATACATTTATAGAGTACCCAACAGCTGTCCTGGAGAGCAGTACTAGACGTTTGCAATCCAAGGAGATACTGATGCGGAGGATCTAGTGGTCTAGACGAGGAGTTGATGAGGCCACTTGGGAGACAGAGAGGAGTATTAGACGTAATTATCCCGAGTTCTCTACAGGGTTAGATGTTACTTCTGTATCGACGAGTTAGTACTCGGATGATGTGTTGTTTGACCTTCAGTCTTGTTTTATTGGTTTGAGTGATTATGTTTTGTGTGATGTGTGTTTGGGTATGAGGTTTGAGTAGTTACATGATAGAAAACGAAAATTTTTATGAAAATTAAGATTTACAAAGAAAGTTGAATGATTAGTTACATTATTCTAAGTTTCGGGACGAAACTTATTTTAAGGGGGTACTGATGTAATAACCGAAAATTTTAGACTCCGTTTAAATCCGGATCCAACCGGATTCCGGTTCGCCAACCTTATTCTCTTAAACAAAATAAAATGATATATAATTTCTATCATTTTATGTGATCTGAATTCACATAAAATGATAAATTACGTAACTGGAAATAATTACGTACGAGTAACGAGTAATAGTTTCAGCTTTGTTTTCTTGATTAGAAGAGCAGGCCCATTTGAAAATCCTTCTGCAGGCCCAATAACTTCTTAATCCAGCCCATCCTTAATTTTGTAATTAAAATCTAATTAACCTAACCCTAATTTACACTCTAAGCTAAACCATAACCATCCCTTACCTTCAGACGATACGCCGCTGGCCTGGGAGAAGAGCAGCTACGCCGCACGCCGGAAATCGAGCCACTGCGCCACCTTCCGTCGACCACCAGGTGAGCCACCAGTCCCTATTCCGTCTCTCTTCTGCGTAACTCCTCCCTCTCACCTGCTAAAGGTTATACACCAGCGATGCCGTACCACAGCAGCAGCAACGCGCATCGCCGAGCCACGCCGAGGCTTCAACCGGACCACCGTCTTCTCCAACGCCGAAGCCAGGGCAGCCGCAGGAGCCGCCTCGTCTCGCCGGACCGTTACCCTGGTAAGCCGCTGTTCTTCCCCCTCGTTACTCTCTTCCCGACCCCAATACCGCTAATGTTCCGGATTGTCGCACCGCCAGGCGAGCCGTCTGCATCAGCCAACCGGACGAGCCGTGCACTGCCTTTCGCCAGCGAGTAGTCGGACGCCGCTGTAGACTTGGTAACCGGTGAGTCCTCGTCCCAATCTTCTTTCCCTCCACCTCCTGCTTCTCTCTGGTTCGTGTGGCTGAGACGGTGGGCTCGTTCCTCTGCTCCCTGCAGGGACTAAAGAGGACTTAGAGTGCACCGACGGGAGTGAAGACGGTCAGCGTGCAAATCGGTCCAAGACGCCCCGCCACGCTCCAACAGCCGTAAACACCGGACCATCCACAACCGCCGTAGGTGAGTCCTTTCTCGAGCCATTCTCAGTGCACTGCGGTATAATCTAAATTAATTAGATACATATGTATGAGAGCATGAAAGTATACAGAGTTATGCAAATGCGATATTATGATAATGTAGTTTTGAGAAGAGTGTAGGGCATATATATATATATACACGGACATAGGAGTTAAAGTATATAAAAAAAACAAAAAAAAAATAACAGTGATGTGTATAAAGAAAGGAAGGTATAAATACGTATATATAGGTTAATGCCGAATATACAAGTAGGTATACGTAGAGAGAGTGTATATTTAAGTTGTATATAAGTATATACATGTAGGTAGATATATGAGTTTACGTATATAAGTGCGAGTTTGGGAGATATGAAATTATGTAGGATATATGGTGGTACACGAGTAGCTATATATTATAAGTGAGTTGAGGTGAAATGTTAAAGTCTATAGTACGGATAAAATATGTAGTAGAGTAGATGGTAACCGAGAAGGAAGAAGAGTGTTATTCTTTTCCGAGTGGATTCAAGTTTAAACTTATAACCTATAAGAGAGCTTTTTCCGTAATTCCTTCGCATGAGGTTGGACATTTGGATGAGATATTGATCCACATGCCTTATTTGATAGGCGTTTGAGTTACCACGAGTACGGATTGTTTTGAGACTTGTTAGAGTGTGATTTTACAAAGGTAAGTCCTTGCGACTTACTTAGCTAGTTTCTGGATATTAGTTGGATGATAATGGTTGTGTGTGTACAATGTGTGTTATAATAAATAACAACTTGTTAGGACGACCGTGGTTTATGTTTTAAGGCCCAAGTGTATGTATAACGGGCCGTGACATCACTGCCCAGCTCTGCCAGGAGACCGGGAGGTTCTCTATACCCAGACCATACAGGTACACGGTGAGATGCATCGGATCCACTCCTGATAGGTACACGGGGGCGGAGGCGAGGTTTGGGAATCCCTCGTGTCACAAAATAAGTATCATTAGAGTGGATGACTTAAATGAAGATAATAAATGGATTGTTTGAAAGCATGATGAGTGTTTATTATTTTATGTGTGTGTGTGCTATTATTATTCTCCTAATGTTTAGATAACTAGCTAATGATTGTTTTGTTGTGTTTTTAGTTTTACTGCAGGTTAGAACAACAACTGAGTGATACGGAAGTAGTGGTCAGCCGGGTCTCCGTACTCCTTAGAGTGGGGGTTGGGGTTGTGTTTGTCTTTCTTTCTTTTGGTTAATACAGTTGTTCGTTTCTTTTGTTTAAGAACTTTAGGCTGCTAGACCGTGTTGCATTCATTACCTTAAAAATACTATTTTATGAATTTCGGTTTTCTTTATTTGTGTCTTGTTGCAAGATCCTAAGTAATATTGTTGTCAAACTGAGGTCGGGACCCATTGTGAAGTCATAACCAGTAATGTCCCGAGTTCTGAGAATTCGGGGTGTTACACGGGAATTCTACACAAACCGGTCACTACCTAAGGGTCAAACCCCTCCTTACCGGGTAAGTCTCGGAAAAGGCAAGTCTTAGGCAACGATCCAAGCACACTCATTCCAATAGCGGCTATTTTGGCTCACTACTACCTAGAGTTCGTCATCTTGTGTATCTAAGAGAGGAAATTACCGGGTAAGTCTCATCCCTTAAAAAGGTTGCTAACATTAGGTCACCCTAAGCTAGATTAGGCTCAACAAATACTAGGATTTCAACACATCTACATCCTAACATCCAGATTCATCAATACAAGAACAACAAAATCAAACCACGGGCAAATCATCAGAACCACGGCCGTGGAATCATGAACAACAGGCCGTGATTCTCCACTGAGTTGGGGTTTCGAACACAAATCGATCCTAAGCTAACATGGAAGTCCATACAATCATAGTCCAAAGCATAAACATCATTCCTTCACCCTAGAATCACCACTATTCAACCAACAACATACATTTCAAGATCAAACTTCACAAATAGAGCATGCTTGCAAGTCATGGCTAGATAATGAAGAATAATCCAAAGAAAAGACATTAAAAGCTAGAATAGAAGTTACCAAATCTTACAAAGGCTCCAAGAGCTGCTCCAACTTGTCAACAATGGAAACCTCACTCAAAACCACTCTAATCTCACTTTAAAATGAAAATCTACACTAATCTTTTCCAAGAACACCCACAGTGGGTGCTTGGAAGAGAAGCTACAATGGAGAAGTGTTTTGGGGAAGAAGCTAGATCAAAAAGGGAAGAGGAGAATCCCCTATTACAGCCTACAAATATTACTTAAATACCCCACCAAGAGCAAGAGTCGGCCAAAGAGATCGTGGGACAGGTGTTAAGGTGGTCTGATAGCATGAATTATAGTCTATATTATGGGACCTGTTTAGACGTTTTATCTTCAATAATCAGCATGTTTGAATGTGTATTATGTGATTTTATCGTCGTTTCATCTACCTTTGCGGGAATCGAGGTCTACACCAAGTTTCGTTGTAATCGTAGGTAAAATGGCACATTTTGAGCTAAGAAGCAAAGGAGTCATGGGAGCTACATTTAGGAGCTTAAAAAGGAACTCAGGAAGTAAGGAATTAACAAAGAGGATTTACTTTACACTAGATTTGAGAGATTTCACATTCAGTTGAGAGTCACCTCATTCAGTTATAGTACCATCTTGACCGAGGTGATCTTGAGGAGCGCCCCGACCGAGGCGAATACCCTGACGCGGCGAGATCATTTATTCTTGGCTGAGATCTTTTATTTTTGGAAGGAGAGATCTTATATTTTTGGGCTGGATTTCTCGAAGGAAGATCATATATTTTAGAGATCTATTTTAGAGATTAAGATATATTTTATTAGGAAATTATCTTTTTAAGATATTTTATCTTTGGAAGATAATTCTCCTATATAAAGGGTTGGATTTTCTACAATTCACCCATCTTCGGATCACAAAATTTCAAATCTTCGGATCAACAACCCGCTACCATCATAACAGCTGGGGATTGAAGAAGCTACAGTTAGGAAGGATTTTTGGAAGGTTGAAGGAAGGAAGTTAATAGCTTTTATAACTTTTGTGAAGGGTTTTTGCAAGACTTTCTTAGATTCCCTTCTTGTTGATTTGTCTTGTTGGATTGTGATCCAAGGAACGCTATTTGTTTGATATTTGATTCAGTTATTGAAGCCTTGTTCTTAAAGTTTTTGTGTTCAAATATTCATTCTCTTCCCATATATTTGATTATTGCTTTCATGATGATGAGTGGCTAATTTCTTTGTGTGATTCTAGGGTGATTGGATGAAGGTTGTGGGAAAAACAATGATAGAATAATCTTAAATTTCAGTAGGACCCTGGAAGCTCGAGTCTTTATCCTTAACCCCAGAACATCTCGTTCAGTCGATGAACATCTCGGCCGGGATGGAATTCGTTTGACTGAGGTGACTTATCAGATCCATAACTGAGAGTTAAGTGTTAGAGTTTGCCAAATCCTATTCTTATTACACCTTTCCTGGTTCAATGCAAGCCTATGATGAGACTTCCCCGGTAATTCCTTTGTTTGTTTACGCATGATCATAAGTGTAGGTAATGAAGGTTTATCCTTTAGTGGGGTTTGAGTGTGCCTTCATTCCATCTTTGTGAGTTAGCCTGAGACTTGCCCGGTAAAGGTTGATTCTATTCCCTTAGTTGGTTTGTTGGTTTGAGATTATAATTCCTTTCCTTAGTACCTTGAGACTTACCCGGTGATAGGAGCTTTTGGTTTGGGATTAGCGAGTAGTGAGACTTACCCGGTGATCTATTCCACTTTAGTAACACCTTTCCTTTGCAAAATCTCAGCTTTGTCCGCTTATATTGAGATCTTCAGTTGGAACCACAACTAGATGCTTTAATCCCTAGAATTGCATATTCCTTTAATTGACTTTTTATCATCTTTGATTGCTTTAATCGTCTTTGTGGTTATTAGTTGCATTGACTACCTATATTGGTTTTGTTTCACCTATGTCCTTGAGATCGACACCCCGGAATTCTTGCTATTACTACGATTGACTCGTACATGGTCCAGACAGAAACCATGGACAGATTCCACGGGCGTTGAAGTGCCAGTGACCGTGGTTTTGCTCCATAAACTCTCCTTGGATCCTCAAGCAATGAGTTGGTGCAAGGCATGCACCAACAAGGTCCTATGTGTTCTCCTTTGCTCCTTGCTTGCTCCTTAAAGGGTCCGGATGTGTGCCACCACAAGGAATGATCCTCGACTATGTCGATTAAGTCCAAAAGCTCCCCAAAATACCTACAAAACATGCAAAAGTCCGTGTAGACATCTATCTCGACAATATGCATGAATTAAGTGTAAACGTCATGACACACCTTTTGGAGCAAAAAGAAGCTATCAAGCATCTCGACAGAGACGCATCCTGGCAACCGAGGTGAAAGTAACAGGAAGTGACCTTGGTTGATCACCTCCGGAACTAATAACCATCTCGAACGAGATGCAGTTGAATTTTCCGACGGATATAAAGAGGGAAAAGGACTTTCTCTCTCTTCACTATTCTTCCCCCGACGCTGTCTCAACCGAAACCTTGCCCTAATCTTCAAAAGCTTCGTTTCTTGCTCGTTTTTTACGTTCTACGGCTCAAAAACAACGGGAACACCACAACATCAACTTGTATAGCATCAATCATTGACCAAATCCACCAAAATTTGCAGAAATCGGGTAATTTCAGTCCGAAACCCCCTCTTTAGTTTTCGATCAATTTCACTCGATTTAGGGAATTGCTGCTTGTGTGATGAGTTGGAATTGAACAAGGAACTAATAGCATGTATTATACTCTATATTTTGGGATTGGTTTGGACGTTTTATCTTCATAAATCTGCAAGTATGGATGTATATTCTTGATCATTATGTTGTTTTGTTTACCTTTGCAAAGAATCGAGGTCTACACCTGGTTTTGTTGTGATTATAAGGAAAATAACACGTTTTGGAGCGATATGGAGCTAAGGGATCTAAGGAGTCATTGGAGCTACATTATGGAGAATTGAGGAGCTACAAGAAAGGCTTAGAAACCATGGAAGTTGGACAGAAGATTGATTTTGGACCAGATTAGAGAGAATTACACGTAGCTGAGGATCATCTCGGATGGCTACAGTGTCACCTCGACCGAGGTGATCTTTTCGCTAGGCTAGACCGATGCGAACGGCCCACAGCCCATGAGATCTTTTATTCTTGGCTCTTTTATTTTTGGCAAGTGATTCTCCTATATATTGGGATGGATTTTCTTGATGGAAGGATGTCTTAGATCTGGAAGTTGAAGGAAGTTGGTTAGTTTGGAAGATTGAAGATATTCCAAGGAAGGAAGGAAGTTGGCTTTGAAGATAAAGTTGAAGGCTTTGAAGGAAGTTATAAGGTTTTCTTAGATTGTTTGATTGTTGTCTTTTGGTTTGTGATTGAGGAAAGCAGTTTGCTTGTTTGATTGATTGTTTGATTGAGTTATTGAGACCTTTGTGTTAAGGTTTTGTTGTTTGAATATTGATTCCCTTTTCATATATTTGAATATTGTTATCATGATGACTATTGGCTAAGTTCTTTGTGCGATTCTAGGGTGATTGGCAGAAAGTTGTGGGAAAGATGATGAAAGAATGAGTCTTTACCCTAGTGGACCCTGAAAGCTCGAGCCTTACCTTAAACGAACCTCACCTCGGTCAGTTTGTAGAACATCTCGACCGAGATGGAACATGAACTGAACGAGGCGATTCCTTTCCTGATCCTTATATGAGTTGAGGTTTCAGTTTGCCAAATCCTATCCTTGTTATACCTTTCTTGGCCCATACGCAAGCCTAGGATGAGACTTACCCGGTGAATTCTTTGTTTGTATGCCCAAGATCATGAGTGTTAGGTAATAAAGGTGTATCCTTTATTAGGGTTTGAGAGTGCCTTCATCCCATCTTTGAGACTTACCCGATAAAGGTTAGTTCTATCCCCTTGGGTGGTGTGTTGGTTTGAGATTATAGTTCCTTTCCTTAGTACCTTGAGACTTACTCGGTGACAGGATCTTTGGTTTGGGATAGTGAGTAGTGAGACTTACCCGGTGATCTATTCCAACCTTAGAAACACCTTCCCTTTGCAAACCTCAGCTTTGTCCACGTTATCCTTAGAGATCTTGAATCGGAACCACAACTGAATGCTTTGACCTCTAGAATCTGTATTTTATTTATCTGATTATTACATCATCTTTGATATCTTTGCTTTGTTTCTTGTTTTTGATTGACAACCTGAATTACCGTGCTTTGTTTCACCATAGTCCTTGCGTTCGACCCTGGAGTATTTGCTGCATTTACAATTGATCCGTACACTGTGGGTTCACATATTATTTCAGGCTTATATTTTAGGTTATAAATTTAAAGCTATATCGTTCACCATACACACACATTTGAGAGCGAGAAAGTTTTCGGTGCCGTTGCCGGGGACTTGGTCATGACCAAGTCGGTTTCGGTTGTCTTTTAGGGTTGCTGCCCTTGTTGCTAGTGATTGCTTTACTTGAGTGATTTTGCATGATCTTTCTTTAGGTTTATGCAAAGAACTCGGCTGAACACCTCGGACACCGACAGATGACGTCGACCGAGATGGGTTTTTAAACTGAAAATATTTTTGAAACGTTTTGTATGTGCTTCTATTCTGGATATGACCTCGATGAAGAAATTTGTTTGCAAATTGGCTTTGAAATCTTTATATGCTCGAATAGTTTTATAATATGTTTAAGTTTCTAAATGCTTTGTTTGAAATTCTAGCATGTTTAATACTTTGTTTTTATCAAAATTATGTTGAATTTGAAGGTTGACACCACATTATGAGTTCTCTCACATTCTTCTTAGGATGATTAAGGCACTACATTCCTTCTTCTTCTTCTTCTTCTTCTTCTTCTTCTTCTTTTTGATCATGCTTTAGCCACTCATAGACATATTTGCCTCCCTTTACCTATCCGGGAATTTGGATGCAGTTGATGAAAAGCGTGTGAAGTGAAGTTGAGATCTTGGCTGAAAGTGTTAGAAAAAAATTAGGTTTGGGGACGTTGATCTTGATGATGAGTAACTCGGCACCATTCACATAGCCGGGTGTTTGTGTCTTGCCAAAGTCGGATTGATCGATAGTCCTAACGGGTCATGGTATGTGCATCAAGGGTTTGAGGCATCTCGAGAAATTGATGATTGCTGATCTCCTAGGCTTCAGTTATTGTGCACCTCTTTTCATGTTCCCAAAAAGTAAAGTAAAAAGTGAAAATAAGCAAAGCTTATTGGTGGAAGATGTTGTGATTCAAAGAAAGTGAAGTAAAGATCCTATTCCGAGATTCTAGCACCACAATATCTTATATACATCCCACCCTAGCACGTTTCTTGACCTCTTTTGGAAGCCCTTGAGACCTTTAGTATGATGATTGACTTGGTGGGTTAAACTTGATTATACATGATTAATTTCGATAAATATGATTTATTATGCATTCTATGATTTTATGCAAAGATGAACAACTTTCTTATATTTATAAAACATTTTGACCATGTTTTGATTTTATTTGCCATGAAGCATTCTCTTAGGGTGATCTATGAATGGAGCGCACCACCAAAAGGTTTTGAAATATTGTTTCATTGATTTTTTTGATGACTTATAATCCATTCTATCTTGTATCTAAGATTTGGATCTTGCTTGAAAGTATGGGGTATTTTGATAGCATGTATTATAGTCTATGTTTTGGGATTGGTTTGGACGTTTTATCTTCATAAATCTGCATGTATGGATGTATATTCTTGATCATTATGTTGTTTTGTTTACCTTTGTAAGGAATCGAGGTCTACACCTAGTTTTGTTGTGATTGTAGGGAAAATAACACATTTTGGAGCGATATGGAGCTAAGGGGTCTAAGGATTCATTGGAGCTACATTATGGAGCATTGAGGAGCTACACGAAAAGTTTATTAACCATGGAAGTTGGAGAGAAGATTGATTTTGGACCAGATTAGAGAGATTTATACGTAGCTGAGGATCACCTCGGATGGCTACAGTGTCACCTCGACTGAGGTGATCTTTTCGCTGGGCTGGACCGAGGTGAACGGCCCACATCTCATGAGATCTTTTATTCTTGGCTGAAGATCTTCTATTTTTGGCAAGTGATACTCCTACATATTGGGATGTATTTTCTGGATGGAAGCATGTCTTAGATTTGAAAGTTGAAGGAAGTTGGTTAGTTTGGAAGATTGAAGATATTCCAAGGAAGGAAGTTGGCTTTGAAGATAAAGTTGAAGGCTTTGAACGAAGTTGTAAGGTTTTCTTATATTGTTTGATTGTTATCTTTTGGTTTGTGATTGAGGAAAGCAGTTTGCTTGTTTGATTGATTGTTTGATTGAGTTATTGAGACCTTTGTGTTAAGGTTTTGTTGTTTGAATATTGATTTCCTTTTCATATATTTGAATATTGTTATCATGATGACTATTGGCTAAGTTCTTTGTGCAATTCTAGGGTGACTGGCTGAAAGTTGTAGGAAAGACAATGAAAGAATGAGCCTTTACCCCAGTGGACCCTGAAAGCTCGAGCCTTACCTTAACCGAACCTCACCTCGGTCAGTTTGTAGAACATCTCGACCGAGATGGAACATGAACTGAACGAGGCGATTCCTTTCCTGATCCTTATATGAGTTGAGGTTTCAGTTTGCCAAATCCTATCCTTGTTATACCTTTCTTGGCTCATACGCAAGCCTAGGATGAGACTTACCCGGTGAATTCTTTGTTTGTATACCCAAGATCATGAGTGTTAGGTAATAAAGGTGTATCCTTTATTTAGGTTTGAGAGTGCCTTCATCCCATCTTTGAGAGTTAGCCTGAGACTTACCCGGTAAAGGTTAGTTCTATCCCCTTGGGTGGTATGTTGGTTTGAGATTATAGTTACTTTCCTTAGTACCTTGAGACTTACTCGGTGACAGGATCTTTGGTTTGGGATAGTGAGTAGTGAGACTTACCCGGTGATCTATTCCCACCTTAGAAACACCTTCCCTTTGCAAACCTCAGCTTTGTCCACGTTATCCTTAGAGATCTTGAATCGGAACCATAACTGGATGCTTTGACCTCTAGAATCTGCATTTTATTTATCTGATTATTACATCATCTTTGATATCTTTGCTTTGTTTCTTGTTTATGATTGACAACCTGAATTACCGTGCTTTATTTCACCATAGTCCTTGCGTTCGACCCTAGAGTATTTGCTGCATTTACAATTGATCCGTACACTGCGGGTTCACATATTATTTCAGCCTTATTTTTTAGGTTATAAATTTAATGCTATATCGTTCATCATACACACACGTTTGAGAGCGAGAAAGTTTTTGGCGCCGTTGTTGGGGACTTGGTCATGACCAAGTCGGTTTCAGTTGTCTTTTAGGGTTGCTGTCCTTGTTGCTAGTGATTGCTTTACTTGAGTGATTTCGCATGATCTTTCTTTAGGTTTATGCGAAGAACTCGTGCTGGAAAGGAAATCGTTCCTTACGATCCCGAACCAGATAGACATACACAAGGAGATTGAAAGAAGCTAAGATGGCCGATCAAGATAATCGAGATCCTGAAGCCGAATTGAAGGAGGCATTGGAACAACTTTGCCTTAGTAAAGAAGAATTGTAGAGAGAGAGAGAGACGAGACTCGTGCAAGAACTGCAGAGATTCAAGCTGATATGGCCGCTCTACAAGCTCAAATTCAAGCTCGACCGGTCCTAGTTGCTCGACCGAGGCAGGATCCAGCCCTAGTTGCACTGGCCGAGATACACCCACCACCTCGGATGCCGGCTATGGTTGACCGAGGTGACCTTTTTGCTGGAGCTCCGCAAACCCTACGTCAGAGGATGGACCCGAATCAGCAAGTGCGGCGTCCAAGAGTTAACCCGGGAGATCCAGCTGAGCATGATTATGAGCTTAGACCTCAAGTCCTAACTATGATTCAACAATGTCAATTTGGAGGCATGGAATGAGAATCTCCACATCAACACATTCAAAACTATGAGATTCTTATGGAAACTTTGAGACCATCAACAGTGGAGAACAACAACTACAAGCTAAGGCCTTTCTACTTCTCTTTGAAAGACAAGGCGCTAGCTTGGTATCAATCCCTTCCAGTTGGAAGAGTTAACACATGGGAAGAGATGACTACGGAGTTTCTTACTAAGTTCTTTCCCCATCAAAGACCGCTGAATTGAGGGGTAAGATACATGCTCTTGTTATGAAAGATAAAGAAAGTTTGTTCAAGTCATGGAAGAGGTTCAAGGACCTTATATTGGATTGCCCTCACTATGGGATTCCAAAGATAGAGTTGCTAGAGATTTACTTCAAGGGGTTGGATGATGAAACTCAATTCAAACTCCAATTGCTTTCTGTTGGAGCTTTTATGGATACACCGGTTGATGAAGCTTGGGAGTTTATTGAGAACAAGCTTTACACATGAAGAAATACTCTCATCAAAGAGTTGAAGATGGAGCAAGGCGAGTTAGCTTTCCGGATACAAGTCTTACAAATTCAAGTGCTGCTCAACTCACCACGCTCAATAATGAAGTTAAGGCATTGAAGGAGCTTTTGTTAGCTCAAACTAAAAAGGAACAAGATACTGGATATGTAGGAAGAGGAAACTATCAAGGGTCGTGGAACGACAACAATTACAACAACAAAAACAACAACAGGAATTTCAACAACAATTGGAGATCAAATCAACAAAATCCCGGTAACCCTTATTCTCATGCCGAAAATGCTCTTAACCCTCCTTCTTCTTCTTCTACTCCATTGAGGAGCCAGGAGTCATCATCAAGCTCATCTTAGCCACCCAAGGAGAAGCCGGACGTTGTGTTGGAAGCTATTTTGAAAAAGCTCAACGCTATGGAGACTTCTATGAACTCGTTTTCGAAGGAACAAAAAGCCTTAGAACAACAAGTTTTCAACAAGGCTAATGAAGCACCAAGAGATCCTGGCAAACTTCCAGGAAGGACAGAGAACAACCCAAAAGGGCAAGTCATGACGATCACAACACGCAGTGGATTGAAGACTGCAGATCCAGTACCTCGGTCGGACCACGATCAAACGAGGAACACCTCGGTCGAGGTGCCAACCGAGATGGAGACTCAGAAAGCGAAAGAAACATCTGATGTTTATGTTCCACCACCTACATATAAACCACCAATCCCGTTCCCTCAGTCTAGGGCACGATCACATCCAGACAAGCACTTTTGTAAGTTTCTTGACCTTATGAATAAGCTACATATTAACATCCCTTTCATTGATGCTATGCTAGGAATGTGTTCGCTCGAAAGTGTGCATGCAAATTCTTAAATTTATAAAATCTAAAATCAAGCAAAGTGAACCCGCAGTGTACGGATTGATATAGTAAAGCAAGAATTCCAAAGTCGAACTCAGGGATTTGGGGGATCAAATTCAGTTCGTAAAAGTTTCTGGCAAGTAAATAAGCTTTTGTAAAGATTAATGGGAAAACAACGATACTAAAGATTCAGGTATCCAATTGTGGCAATCGATTCAAGATGTTCTAAGGTAGGGTGTTGTACGGTGAGGTTCCAAACCCATAAGTCTCACCTAAAAGCTCTCTCAATAAAGGATGTTGAGTCTCGTTATAAGAGGATCTAAGGACATGATTAAACTCTCAAATAAACATGCCTAAACCCAAGGGAATCAAAGATAAGCCAAACAAGTTAAGGTTATGACACTCGTAACCTAAGTAGAGGATGTTGAGTCTCACTACTACCTAGAAAAGGTAAGCCAAGACTAGGTCAAAGCAAATCTTTAACTTTGGATCAAAGCAAAAGCAAAACACGTACGATAGGGGAAAAACACAGTCAGATCTTGAAGAACCACGACCGTGGAACTCAAGAACAGACCGTTGAAAGGCTCAACGACGAGGTTTCTCGCAACTCTAAGGGTCGAATCTGTTTTGGTTCAATCTATCATCATCTATGACACAACAATCAACCCTTCACCTTAGAATCGTTTAAGGGTTTTAGCCAACAATCATTGTCATCAAATCAATAATCAAGATTAAAAGAAAGAAAAGATAGAACCTTGAAAATTCAATAATGAATGCAAAACCAATCTTAATAAAACTCAAAAACCGTGCTTGTGTTCAATAAATGAGAATAGAGTCAGAAATATCTCACAAATCTTAAAGAACAAGAAAAACGGGATGTCAATCCGCCTTCAAAGTGAAACCCTAAGATCTTCCAACTCCGAATAGGAAAGTGTCTTTCTCCACATCTTCCTTCCAAAAGTCCTATGATCCAAAGATCCACGCTGTTGGTATTATGAGCCAACTTCCGTGGGGCGTTACCTCAATATTGGTGCCAACTGTCGTAGCTGTCCAAGTCTGCCTTTCAATGTTGAAGGCTATAGGATATTTGTAGGGATAAATCTAGGGTTAAAAGATAAAACCCTAAATATTTGGGCTGAAAAGAAATTGAGCCGCTGGTATCAGTGAATACTCTGGCGCGCGGTATGAGAAAATACTTTGGCGCGTCAAATGATATCAAAGAATACTTTGGCGCGTCAGACGGTATCAAAAGATACTTTGGCGCGTCCTAGCTCTTTCATAGCTCCCTTTTATGCTTTTTTTTTGTTCCGCATCAAGTTTAATCCTTAAATGTGTCATTTTGCTCCATAATTCGCCAATTTACCTACAAATGCAATAAAACTTTGTGTAGATCTCTATTCTAACAATATTGGTAAATATAACCATAATTGCTATAAATGTATGTATATGCATGCAAAATAAAGGATAATCAAACTCCTGTCATCAAAATACCCATACTTGTCTCTTGTTTGTCCCCAAGCAAGGTTCAAACTTAAGATACAAGATGATATGGATTATGAATATGCAAAAACAGAGAAAAACCACAATATTTTTGGTTGTGCTTCTATTCATACATCACCCTCAAATGATTGCTTGATAGCTAATAACAATTATCATATGGTTAAAAGGAATTACATCATGGAAAGGATAATAAAACTTTTCAAGAAAATCATAACATGCATCATAACTCGCAATATATCAAAATCAATCACAAGGAATCTAATTTAGACCACAAAGTCAAACAACATACTCAAAGATCTTATAGTATTTCAAGTGAAGGTCAATAAACGCGTGTTAGGGTGGGATATGTATAGGATATGTGGTGCAAAATCCGAGAAAGAGGACAATAACATCACAACTTTTAAAACACACTTCAACTTCCACCAATAGGAGCTTTGCTCTTCTTTTTCAGCATAATTTTTCGACTTTACTTTTTGAAATCAAAGACAGAGGTGCACAATAACCGAAGCCTAGGAAAGCAGCATTACTCAACTTTTCGAACCCTAATAAAGGATAAACCTTTATTACCTAACACTCATGATCACGGGTATACAAACAAAAGAATCACCGGGTAAGTCTCATCCTAGGCTTGCGTTGAACCAGGAAAGGTATAACAAGGATAGGATTTGGCAAACAGAAACCTCTACTCAGATAAGGATCAGGAAAGGTCTCTGTTCGCTCCAAACGGTGTGTGCAAGCTTTAAATTTATAACCCTAGACGTGAGCTTAAAACAAGGATGCGAACCCGCAGTGTACGGGTCAATCGTAGTAAAAAGCAAGGAATTCCAAGGGTCGATCACAGGCACTTAGTGAAACAAAGTCCAATTACGGTGTGCTTATGTGAATACTAACCACAAGAGGTAATCAAAACAATCAAAGATGATATAGAAGTCAATAAAGGAAATATGCAATTCTAGGGATTAAAGCATCTAGTTGTGGTTCCAACTCAAGATCTAAAGATAAGTGGACAAAGTTGAGATTTTTGCATAGGGAAGGTGTTACTAAAGTGGACTAGATCACCGGGTAAGTCTCACTACTCGCTAATCCTAAACCGTAACTCCTATTACCGGGTAAGTCTCAAGGAATTAAGATAAAGAACTATAACCTCAAACTAACACACCATCTAAGGGAATAGAATCAACCTTTACCGGGTAAGTCTCAGGCTAACTCACAAAGATGGGATGAAAGCACACTCAAACCCCAATAAAGGATAAACCTTTGTTACCTACACTTATGATCTTAGGTACACTAACTAAGGAATTACCGGGTAAGTCTCATCCTAAGCTTGCGTTGAATCAGGAAAGGTGTAATAAGAATAGGATTTGGCAAACTCTAACACTTAACTCTCAGTTTCGGATCAGATAAGTCACCTCGGTCAGCCAAATTCCACCCCGGCCGAGATGTTCATTGACTGAGCGAGATGCTTAGGGTTAAGGTAAAAGACTCGAACTTTCAGGGTCCTACTGTGATTAAGATCATTCTATCATTGTTTTTCCCACAACCTTCAGCCAATCACCCTAGAATCACACAAGGAAATTAGCCACTCATCATCATGAAAGCAATGATCAAATATATGGGAAGAAGGTGAATATTTGAACAAGAAGAATTTAATGAAAAGACTTCAATAACTGAATCAAATATCACAACAAAGGCGTTCCTTGGATAGAAATCCAACAAGGCAAGACAACAAGGAAGGGAATCTAAGATAATCTTACAAAAATCCTTCAAAAGCTATAAAAGCTATAGACTTCAATCTTCCTTCAACCTTCAAAAAGGTTCTTCAAATCTCCCAACTGGAGTATGGCTGCTGCGTGCTATGCGGGATCTCCAACTGTATGCGGATGTTAGATTTGTGGGAAATCCGACCCTTTTTATAGGAAAATTACTCTCCAAAGATAAGATATCTTAGAAAGATCTATTCCCATAAAAATAGGTAAAATATATGATCTAGCATATCTTCTTCCTTCCAAGAGCCAAGCCCAAAAATATAAGATCTCTTTCCAAAGATAAAAGATCTCAGCCAAGAATAAAATATTCTCGCCGCGTCCCAGGTGTTCGCCTCGGTCGAGTCGACTTCTCTGGATCACCTCAGTCGAGGTGAATCACAACTGAATGTGAAATCTCTCAAATCTGGTCCAAAGTGAATCTCTAATTCATGGCTATGCTTCCTGGATGGTTCCTTATGTTCCTGAGTGTAGCTCCAATGACTCCATAGCTCCTTTTGCTCCTTTTCGATGCAAAACGTGCCATTTTACCTACGATTACAACAAAACTAGGTGTAGACCTCGATTCCCGTAAAGGTAGATGAAATGGTAATATAATCACATAATATACATACAAACATGCAGATTATCGAAGATAAAACGTCCAAACAAACCCCAAAATATAGACTATAATTCATGCTATCAAAATACCTCATACTTAGCCCTTGCTTGTCCCCAAGCAAGTTTCGCATATAAAAGACAAGATAGAATGGATTAGTAGTCAAGAAAATCAATGAAAAGTCTTTCAAAACATTTTTATGGTGTGCAACAATCATAGATCACTCTAAGAGAATACTTCTTGGAATTTAAAATCAATGTATGATCAAAACATTTTAAAAATATAAGGAAGTTATTCATCTTTGCATAAAATCATAGAATGCATAATAAATCATAATTATCGAAATTAATCATGTATAATTCAGTTTAAACCACTAAGTCAATCAACAAGCTCGAGGTCTCAAGGGCTTCCCAAAAGAAAGGTCAAGAAACGTGTAGGGTAGGGATGTATGTAAGGTAATGTGGTGCTAGAATCCGGGAAAAGGATATACTTCACTTTCACTTTGACTTTCAACATCTTCCACTAATAAGCTTTGCTTATTTCACACTTTTTCTTTTACTTTACTTTTTGGGATGCATGGACAGAGGTGCACAATAACCAAAGCCTAGGAAATCAGCAATCATCAATTTCTTGAGATGCATCAAACCCTTGATGCACATACCATGACCCGTTAGGAATATCGCTCAATCCGACTTTGGCAAGACACAAACACCCGGCTATGTGAATGGTGCCGAGTTACTCATCGTCATGATTGAATTCCCCAAACCTGTTATTACTTTCTAACACTTTCACTTCCAGCCAACTTCTCAACTTTAACTTCACTTGCTTTCACCACTTCGCTTGCTTCCAAATTCCCGGATAGGTAAAGGGAGGCAAAATGTATATGAGGGGCTAAGCATGATCAAGAAGAAGAAGAGAGAAGAATGAATTGCCTTGGTCTTTCCAGGAAGAAAGTGAGAGAACTTATCTTGTGGTGTCAACCTTCAAATTCAACATAATTTGGATAAAAACAAAGTATTAAACATGCCAAAAATTTTAAACAAAGCATTTAGCAACTTAAACATATTATAAAACCTTTCAAACACATAAAGATTTCAAAACCAGTCAGTAAACAAAGTCTTCACTGAGATCATATCCAGATAAGGAGCACAAAAATCGTTTCGAAAACTCTCAGTTAACCTACCTCGGTCGAGGTGTTCTTAGGTCAACCGAGGTGAAACACCTCGTTTGCCCAGAACTGCCCCGGTCGAGGTCAATTATTTTTTTTTTAAAATTTTCAGTTTTGACGTTTTTCTCAATCAAATAACCTGTATGTATGCATGCAATCTCAGATAAACACATAGAAGCAAGAGTGAAGCATAAATATCCGGTAATGTAGAGTCATACAACACATAAGTCAAATACATCAATAAACACCCCATACTTAGGACACACTGTCCCAGTGGGTCAAAATAAGTCTAAGGAAATAAAATACTCACCGGATAATAAGCTGAACTGCATAAAAATAAGAAAGAAAATCCTGCAGCTCTCAGTAGTCACGATCCGGTGGTGGTGGTGGTGGCACATACGGATACTGGGATGGATCGAATGGGTAGCCCATGACGTGCTCAAACTGAATCTGGGCCATCATGTGATGGTAATGCTGCCTCTCCTACATCTCACGGATATCTAGTGACAAAGCGGCATATGAATCAATAACCTAATCTGTCAGATCGTCGAACCGACTGTGAGCCTATGAATCTCTGTGTCGGCGTGCTCTACGCCTAGCAGGTCTCACTGGAGAAGTAGCAGGTGCAGGCTCAACCTCAGTGTCATCGTCCAGATCTATGACCGGTGCACTAGTCCCTGCAGTATATGTCCCTGTATCCATCGGGACTCCACCATCTCTGTCATCAGCTGTCTCCTCATCATCTGCCTCCTCCTCAACTGGGGCAGCTGCTGCCTCTCTGTAATCCTCCATCAGTGGGGCCCAAGCGGTCTGCCAATAATGAGGGTCATAAACAGTAAACTGGGCAGACCACCTGATCCCCTATGGTGCAGTCAGCTCCCACGGCATAGCCACGTACGGTGTAGTCAAACCTCGGGGAACCAGAATCCGCCGAGTGATCATCTCCTGCAGTCCAAGCGGCTTGGCAGCCGCCACCATCGTGCAAGCGCTGAGATCCATGTCCTGATAGCTGGCAATGTGGGTGACAATCCCTCCGCAACAAATGTCTCCCTTCGCCTTGGCTTTGATCCCGTGCAGATCCTCTGCCAGCATCAAGCCAAAGTCCGGGATACCTCCTGTCACCATGCAGTATAGGCTGAATAGCTCCCCCTGACGGATCTTCTTGGGCGTCTCAATACGCGCCAGAAGTGTCTCACTGAAGATCCGGTGGGCTAACCTAAAGGCTAAGTGGAAGATGACCTTCTCCCTGGAATCTCCAGGACGCCATATGTCTGCGTGCTCAACAACATGAGCAATATGTCCCCAAAACTCCCTAACTACAGATCGGGAAGGGAAGTCAACAGCAGTCGGCTCAGGAAAACAAAAAATCTCCCTCCAATACTCTAGTGGCACTAAGAAGTTCCGGTTCATCAACCGGTACTTCACAGATCGCTCTGTGGGGAGGTAGGTGAAGGAGCTAATGAACTCTAAGGTGGGCTCCAAATAGGTTGGGGCTCGGATCTCAGTAAACTGATCCAGCCCTACTGTAGATATCATCCGTCTAAGGTCTCCGTCTACCTGGAGACAGTCAAAAGCAGACACGTCCAGGAAGCGGGGTGCAATCACTGGACGGCCGGAAATACGGTCGTAATCGACCTGGTGTCGCTCATGGATCACCGGTCGATAGGGTCGGGAATAAGAGGAAGAAGGGGAAGGAGAGGATTCATCCCTAAGGGCAAGGCGTTGGTCAGAACTCATTTTCAGATCTGTCACTGTCAGGTCACCTCGGTCGACTGACAACACTCAAGAATCACCTCGGCCAAGGCACAACTCGTCTGGACCGAGGCGGAAAACTGGATTCTAATTTCTTTTGAAAATTCAGTTCTTTTCCCCCAAAATCACTACAACTGCTTCCTATGGGGTACTTAATCCTTTCCTCAGCAAATGCAAGGGCAACCAAAGCCCAAATCGAAGCGAAATCAGCGAGTTAGGGTTTCGGTTTTGTTTTACCTCGTTCAGCCGAATCGGTTCGATTTTCTTGCAGATCGATGATGCACTGGGATCCTCTATGCCTTAATCGCAGTTTGGAAGCGAAAATCTTCGAAAATGAGCGAGAATCGAAGGAGCGAGGTGCAAATTGTCGCCGCGGTCGAGGGAGATGGTAAAGTGAGGAGAGAGAAATCTTCAGCCCTTTTATACCCTTTTCTGGAACTGCTGTCACCTCGGTCGAGATGGTCTCGACTGGACCGAGGTGGTACGGACCGAGGTGGTTCTTCAAGATCCCTAGTCGCCTCGGTTGCTCAAGAATCATCTCGGTCGAGGTGCTCTGACAGCAACCGAGATGTCTCAGTCAAACTTCGTCTTCTCAAATTCTCGATCTTCTGTCCTTCTAGTTATGCTCCTTCCTTAGATGTCTCCTGTTATCTGTCTAGAACGCCAAAAACAAAACAAAGCAAAGCAAAAGCAAAACTATCTAAGCTAGACTATAAAAAGGGAAAAGAAAGCAATACCTTGGGTTGCCTCTCAAGAAGCGCTTGGTTTAAGGTCGCTAGCTGGACCATGATGTGTCTCAAACGAGGTATATTGGTGCAACCTCCTCAACCGGAGTTTCCGGTTTGTACTTCTTAAGTCTATGACCGTTGACCTTGAAGCTTCCACTCGTTTCGCCCCATATCTCAATTGCACCATGAGGAAAAACATGTTTCACAACATAAGGTCCGGTCCATCTAGATTTTAACTTACCTGGAAAGAGGCGGAGGCGGGAGTTGAAGAGTAGAACTAAATCTCCTTTGTTAAGCTCCTTTGGGATGATACGCTTGTCATTCCATCTCTTCGTCCTCTCCTTATAGATTTTGGCATTCTCATAAGCGTTCAAACGCAGCTCCTCCAGCTCGTTGATTTCCAATAGCCGCTTCTCGCCGGCCTCCTTAATGTCGAAGTTCAACCATTTGATCGCCCAATATGCTTTGTGTTCTAATTCAATGGGCAAATGGCAAGACTTCCCATATACCAAATTATAAGGGGTGGTAGCTATGGGAGTCTTAAATGCGGTCCTGTACGCCCAAAGAGCATCGTCCAATTTCATGGACCAATCCTTCCTCATTCTAGAGACGTTCTTCTCCAAAATTGCTTTGATTTCTCTATTCGAGATCTCGACCTGTCCACTAGTTTGAGGGTGATAAGGGGTTGATACCTTGTGGGTTACCCCATACTTCGATAGAAGTGCTTTGAACTTCCGGTTTATGAAATGTGTTCCTCCATCGCTGATGATGATGCACGGAGTTCCAAAACGTGGAAAGATAGTTCTGTTTAAGAACTTCACAACCACCTAGGCGTCGTTAGTGGGAGAAGCGATGGCTTCAACCCATCTAGAGACGTAATCAACTGCAAGAAGAATATAGAGGTTTCCTCCGGAGGATGGGAAAGGTCCCATGAAGTCTATCCCCCATACATCAAAGATTTCCACCTCTTGGATGTTATTAAGCGGCATTTCGTTCCTCCTTGACAAATTTTCTGTTCTTTGGCATGCATCACAAGAGACAACAAATGATTGCACATCCTTAAATAATGTAGGCCAAAAGAAACCAGAACGTAATACCTTAGCGCATGTTTTATCGGTGCTGGCATGTCCTCGACAAGGAAGTGAGTGACAATGCCGTATGACGCTATTAACTTCATCTTCCGGAATGCATCTTCGAAGCATCCCCTCCGACCCGCGCTTTAATAGCAGCGGCTCGTCCCAGTAATAGTGGCGTACCTCCTTGAAAAATATTTTCTTTTGAGAGTACGTCAATCCGGGCGGTATTTCCTGGCAAACAAGATAATTCACAATATCAGCATACCAAGGTCCTTTATTATCAGAAAGTTGGTGGATAGAATGTTCCACCAACTGAGGATGAATGTCAGAGAAGGGAGTAAGAAGTTTATTATTCTCAGTAGTCTCAGATGACATCATCTCGCCATCGACCTCGGTCGAGGCGTAGAGGCGTTGACCGAGATGTTCTTCAGTCGCCTCGCTCAGTCCAGAAGCTGCCTCGGTCGAGATACTGCGACTGGAACCGAAACTGGAGATCTTCGTCTCCTGGATTAGCTTCTCAGTTTTAGCTCCTGGATCTTCTTCCAGTGCTTTTAAACTCCGTATATCTGCATCACAAGAAGCATCTATACCTTCCTCCATTAAACTGAAACTAATAACTCTTTCGAGTGGATCGTTAATAAGGATAGAGCTCACCAATTCTCTTGACTCTTCTTCATCGTAGATGTTGAAGATATCATCGCTTAGCTACTCCCCTTTCATGGCTGCAAGTAATGCGAACTCCACCTCATCGCCACCAATGTTGAATTTCAACTTGGCGTTCTTGCAATTCACGTTGCAACCCGAGGTTGCTAGAAATAGCCTCCCGAGAATAATAGGAACAGGATAATCTGCGGGAATGTCAAGTACAACAAAATCTATAGGTAAATAGAAATTACCTAACTTGACCGGAACGTCCTCCAAGATTCCCACGGGATGGGTGATGGAGCGATCCGCCATATATAGTCGAATCTTGACCGGCTTGGGCTCTCCAAGTCCGATCTTCACACATAGCTCCAGCGGGATGATGCTCACGCTGGCTCCTAGATCATAAAGGGCTTCACAAGTGACATCCCCAACTTGAATGGGAATGCAAAATGAGCCGGGATCTCTCAATTTAGGTGGCATCTTCTCCTTCATGATTTGAATGAGCTCCGAGGATTTAGATGTCATCCTAACTTCACCAAAATCTTCCAGTTTCCTCTTCCTTGATAGGATCTCCTTCAAGAACTTCCCATAGGCGGGCATTCCTAGAATAGCATCAAGGAAAGGAATGTTAATGTGCAGTTTATTCATCAAGTCAAGGAACTTACCAAAGTGCTTGTCTAGATGTGCTCTGGCCCTTGACTGGGGGAATGGAAGTGGTGGTTTGTATGCAGGAGGTGGAACATAAACTTCAGTTTTCCCCTCCGCTGTCTGTGGCTCCACCTCGGTTGGCATCTCGGTCGTAGTGTTCTTCGACTGCATCTGGACCGAGGTGGTCTTCGTCGGTACTGGCACCGACCGAGGCACTAGATCTGTAGTCTTCAGTCCACTCCTCGTAGTTATGGCCATGATCTGGCCCTTAGGGTTGCTCTCCGTCCTTGCTGGAAGCTTCCCTGGATCTCTTGGCGCCTCATTCACCCTACTTGCAAGTTGTTGTTCAAAGGCCTTTTGGGCCTTCGAAAATGAAGTCATAGAAGTCTACATAGCGCTAAGCTTGATCAAGATTGCCTTCAGCACTGCGTCTTTCTTTTCCGGCTGAGACGAACTTGATCCTTGCCCCTGGCTCTTTAATGGAGTAGAAGTAGAAGAAGGGGAAGAGAGGAAAGGGTTAGAGGAATCGTTAGAGTTGGAGTTTGAATGATTGTTACCAGAATTTTGGTTGTTTGCCCTCCAGTTGTTGCTATTGGATCCTCTATTGTTATTGTTGTAGTTGTTGTTCAGGGAACCGTTGTTGTTGTTACGGTATCCATTGTTGTTGTTCCTTTGTTCTTGCTCTTCCTTCTTGGTTTGAGCAACCAAGAGTTCCTTCATATTGCTTCACGTCATTCTTCAAAGACGTGAGTTGATTGTTGTTGGGCTGAGTTTCTTGGAAGTTAACTCTTTTAACTCCACCTTCAGCTCCTTGATGGGTGTACTTCTCCATGTGCAAAGCTTGCTTCTCGATGAAGTCCCAAGCTTCGTCAATCGCCATGTCCATAAAGGTACCGGCGGAGAGTAGTTGGAGGTTGAACTGGGTGCTTCCGTCCAGTCCCTTGAAGTATATCTCCAATAACTCTAACTTTGGAATCCCATGATGTGGGCAATCCAAAAGTATGTCCTTGAACCGCTCCCATGACTTGGACAAGCTCTCCTTGTCCTTCATAATGAAAGCGTTGATCTTCCCTCTCATTTCAGCTGTCTTTGAGGGGGGAAAGAATTTGGTCAAGAATTTCGTCGTCATCTCCTCCCATGTGCTAATTTTTCCTGGAGGAAGAGATTGATACCAAGTAAGAGCTCTATCTTTTAAAGAAAAGTAAAAAGGTCTTAGCTTGTAGTTGTTATTTTCAATCCTTGAGGGTCTCAAGGTCTCCATCAAGATCTCATAGTTTTGAAGATGTTGATGTGGTGATTCCTTCTCTAGCCCTCCGAATTGGCATTGGCGAATCATGGATAGAACTTGCGGTCGAAGTTCATAGTCATGGTCCGCTGGATCTCCTAGGTTAACTCCTAGACGCCTCAGTTGTTGATTAGGGTCCATCCTTTGACCTAGGGTTTTTGGGATTGCTGCAAGAAGAACACCTCGGACTGGCATCCGAGGTGGAAGTATCTCGGCCGGGGCGTCAGGTACTGGAACCTGCCTCGGTTGAGGGTCAGCAACTGGGACCTGCATCGGTCCAGCATCGGGGACTGGATCTTCCCTCGGTCGAAGTAGAATTTGGTCTCGTATGGCTTCCATATCTGCTTCGATTGCTTCAGTCCTGGTGCGAGTTTCTTCCTTCTCTCGCCTTAGTTCTTCCCTGCTGAGGCGTAGCAGCTCTAGCGCCTCTTTCAACTCGGCCTCAAGATCGCGATTGTCTTGGTGGGCCATCTTCGCTTCTCTTAAGCGTCGCTTGTTTGTCTTTTCTGGTTCGGGATCGTAAGGAACGATTTCCTTCCGAGTGCGGGTTCTTCGCATAAACCTAAGAAAGAACCTGCAAAAGTCACTCAAGTAGAGTGGTTAGAAGACACGGGGGCAAGTGCCCCAAGAGCAGACCGTAACCGGCTCGGTCTAGACCAAGTCCCCGGAAACGGCGCCAAAAACTTGTTCGCTCCAAACGGTGTGTGCAAGCTTTAAATTTATAACCCTAGACATAAGCTTAAAAAAAGGATGCGAACCCGCAATGTACGGGTCAATCGTAGTAAAAAGCAAGGAATTCTAGGGGTCGATCACAGGGACTTAGTGAAACAAAGTCCAATTACGGTGTGCTTATTTGAATACTAACCACAAGAGGTAATCAAAACAATCAAAGATGATATAGAAGTCAATAAAGGAAATATGCAATTCTAGGGATTAAAGCATCTAGTTGTGGTTCCAACTCAAGATCTAAAGATAAGCGGACAAAGCTGAGATTTTTGCATAGGGAAGGTGTTACTAAAGTGGAATAGATCACCGGGTAAGTCTCACTACTCGCTAATCCTAAACCGTAACTCCTATTACCGGGTAAGTCTCAAGGAATTAAGATAAAGAACTATAACCTCAAACTAACACACCATCTAAGGGAATAGAATCAACCTTTACCGGGTAAGTCTCAGGCTAACTCACAAAGATGGGATGAAAGCACACTCAAACCCCAATAAAGGATAAACCTTTATTACCTACACTTATGATCTTAGGTACACAAACTAAGGAATTACCGGGTAAGTCTCATCCTAAGCTTGCGTTGAATCAGGAAAGGTGTAATAAGAATAGGATTTGGCAAACTCTAACACTTAACTCTCAGTTTCGGATCAGATAAGTCACCTCGGTCAGCCAAATTCCACCCCGGCCGAGATGTTCATTGACTGAGCGAGATGCTTAGGGTTAAGGTAAAAGACTCGAACTTTCAGGGTCCTACTGTGATTAAGATCATTCTATCATTGTTTTTCCCACAACCTTCAGCCAATCACCCTAGAATCACACAAGGAAATTAGCCACTCATCATCATGAAAGCAATGATCAAATATATGGGAAGAAGTTGAATATTTGAACAAGAAGAATTTAATGAAAAGACTTCAATAACTGAATCAAATATCACAACAAAGGCGTTCCTTGGATAGAAATCCAACAAGGCAAGACAACAAGGAAGGGAATTGAAGACAATCTTACAAAACCCTCCAAAAAGCTATAAAAGCTATGGTTTTCAATCTTCCTTCAACCCTCAAAAAGGTTCTTCGAAACTCCCAACTGGAGTATGGCTGCTGCGTGCTATGCGGGATCTCCAACTGTATGCGGATGTCAGATTTGTGGGAAATCCGACCCTTTTTATAGGAAATTTACTCTCCAAAGATAAGATATCTTAGAAAGATCTCTTCCCATAAAAATAGGTAAAATATATGATCTAGCATATCTTCTTCCTTCCAGGAGCCAAGCCCAAAAATATAAGATCTCTTTCCAAAGATAAAAGATCTCAGCCAAGAATAAAATATTCTCGCCGCGTCCCAGGTGTTCGCCTCGGTCGAGTCGACTTCTCTAGATCACCTCGGTCGAGGTGAATCTGTGGTCAACCGAGGTGAATCATAACTGAATGTGAAATCTCTCAAATCTGGTCCAAAGTGAATCTCTAATTCATGGCTATGCTTCTTGGATGGTTCCTTATGTTCCTGAGTGTAGCTCCAATGACTCCATAGCTCCTTTTGCTCCTTTTCGATGCAAAACGTGCCATTTTACCTACGATTACAACAAAACTAGGTGTAGACCTCGATTCCCGTAAAGGTAGATGAAATGGTAATATAATCACATAATATACGTACAAACATGCAGATTATCGAAGATAAAACGTCCAAACAAACCCCAAAATATAGACTATAATTCATGTTATCAGTCTCGCCTCGCTCAATTCATGTTCCATCTCGGTCGAGATGTTCTATGACTGACCGAGGTGTTCGTCGGTTAAGGTAAAGGCTCGAGCTTTCAGGTTCCACTGGGGTAAAGGCTCATTCTTTCATTGTCTTTCCCACAACCTTCAGTCAATCACCCTACAATCGCATAAAGAACTAAGCCAACAATCATCATGATAACAATAATCAAAAATATAAGAAAGGAATCAATATTCAAACAAGAAAACCTTAACACAAAGATCTCAATAAATCACTCAAACAATCAAACAAACAATCAAATTGCGTTCCTCAATCATAACCAGAAAGACAACAAATCAATCCAAACTAAGAAAATCTTACAATTTCCTTCAACCTTCAACCTTCCTTCAAAGCCAACTTCTTCCTTCCAAACTTCCTTCAACTTGCTTTCTGATCTCCCCTGGATTTTGAGATATGCCCCTCAGAGATCTCCAATATCCATAAAATACACCTCTTTATATAGGAGAATCACCTTCCTAAAGTAAAACATCTTCAAGCCAACTTCGTTCCTTAGAGTATCTTCCAATATTCCAAATAAATCAGCCAAAAAGACATGCTTCCATCCTGAAAATCCATCCTAAAATATAGGAAAATCACTTTCCAAAAATAGAAGATCTTGGCCAACAATAAACATCTTGTGGCCGGTGGATTATTCAACTCGGTCTAGCCCATCCTGAAGATCACCTCGGTCGAGGTGATGTTGTGGCCACCCGAGGTGAACCTCAGCTACGTGTAAATCTCCCTAATCTGGTCTAGAATTAATCTTTTTTCCAACTTACATGGTTCCTGAGCTTTCTTTTAGCTCCTCAATACTCCACAATGTAGCTCCAATGACTCCTTAGCTTCCTTAGCTCCATATTGTTCCAAAATGTGCTATTTTCCTACAATCACAACGAAACTAGGTGTAGACCTCGATCCTTGCAAAGGTAAACAAAACAACATAATGATCAAAGAATATACATCCATACATGCAGATTTAAAAAGATAAAACGTCTAAACCAATACCAAAATATAGAGTATAATACATGCTATAAAATATCCCATACTTCTCCCTTGCTTGTCCCCAAGCAAGATGTAACATCCGGAATTTTCATTCCGGGTGTTGAGCGGTTTATCGGCCTTCCCGTAGGCGCGGCTCAATTTTCCCGCAGGCACAAAATGTTGAGCGTTGGGTTTTATTGCCAAAATCTCATTCCGACCTCTCGTTTTTCACCCTTATTTTTGGACCCCTCGGTTCCTAGCGTAATTAGAAGGATGGGTCAGTTGACCCTTGACCTTCCCCTTTTGTGGCAGCCTTCATCCCTTCTCTCTCTCCTTTTCTATTTCCCTCTTCCAGGTGAGATTGCTCATCTCCTCTCTTTGGCTCCACCTTCTTAATTGACCTTCCATGGCTCTTCCACCTTTGATGTGTGAGTTGATCCTATTGGATTCGTGATGGAGACAGAAGATCCTAGCCAAGCTGTTGTAGGTAATCTTCTTCTTCCCCCTTCATCTTCTCTTTTTTCCTCATGCTTCAATGGTGGAAGCCATGGATTCATCTTGTTTTCTGCCCCTTTGGCTTGCATGTGCTTGAATCGAGCTTGAATAGAGTTCTATGATGATATTTGTGTGTGTGGATGTTCTGGAGCCAAGCAAGGAACCTAGGAGGCCACGGGACATCAAGGAATCATCGAAGAAGCCATAACAGATCACCCTAAGAGAATCCTTCATGGCAAATAAAATCAAGACATGATCAAAATATTTTATAAATATAAGAAACCTGTTCATCTTTGCATAGAATCATAGAATGCATAATAAATCATATTTATCGAAATCAATCATGTATAATCCAGTTTAAACCACCAAGTCAATCAATATACTCGAGTTCTCAAAGGCTTCCAAAAGAGGTCAAGAAATGTGTCAGGGTGGGATGTATATAGGATAATGTGGTTCTAGAATCCGGGAATAGGATCTTACTTCACTTTCTTTGAATCACAACATCTTCCACCAATAAGCTTTGCTTAGTTTCACTTTACTTTACTTTTTTAGAACATGGACAGAGGTGCACAATAACCGAAGCCTAGGAGATCAGCAATCATCAATTTCTCGAGATGCCTCAAACCCATGATGCACATACCATGACCCGTTAGGACTATCGATCAATCCGACTTTGGCAAGACACAAACACCCGGCCATGTGAATGGTGTCGAGTTACTTATAATCAAGATCAACGTCCCAAACCTAATTTATTTCTTTCTAACACTTTCAGCCAAGATCTCAACTTCACTTCACATGCTTTTCATCAACTGCATCCAAATTACCGGATAGGTAAAGGGAGGCAAATATGTATATGAGGGGTTAAAGCATAGAAGAAGAAGAAGAAGAAGAAGAAGAAGAAGAAGAAGAAGAAGAAGAAGAAGAAGAAGAAGAAGAAGAAGAAGAAGAAGAAGAAGAAGAAGAAGAAGAAGAATGTGAGAGAACTCATAATGTGGTGTCAACCTTCAAATCCAACATAATTTTGATAACAACAAAGTATTAAACATGTTGTTCAAACAAAGTATTTTGCAACTTAAACATATCATAAAACCTTTCGAGCATATAAAGATTTCAAAACCAATCTGCAAACAAATATCTTCATCGAGGTCATATCCAGAATAGAAACCCAAAACGTTTTGAAAATCTTTTAGTTAAAAATCCATCTCGTTCGAGGTGTTCTGACGGTGTCCGAGCCTAGATGTTCCTCGGTTTTCACGACCTTGTTCGGTCAAGAACGTATCGGTCGAGCCAAAAAAAATTTCAAACTGGTTTTTGACGTTTTTCTCAAACAGAAACCTGTATGTATGCATGTAATGACAGATAAGCACATAGAGCATAATAAAAGATAATATCCAGAAAGAGTCATACAAGAGTAGCAAGTAAGTCAAATAATACATCAATACCCCATACTTGGGACACATTGTCCCAATGGGTCAAATATAAGTCATCAGAACAGAGTACTCACCGGACATAGCAGAACTGCATAATAAATATAGAAAATAAATCTATGAACCTCTCAGTCCTCGTCAGCCGGCGGTGGTGGTGGTGGTGGTGGAATGTAAGGATACTAGGATGGATCGAACGGGTAGCCCATGACATGCTGAAACTGCACCTCCATCATCCGTCTCGTGAAGTGTTGGCTCTCCTCCATCCGGTGTGTCCATCCATCCATAGATCTGCGTTGGGAACGAACCGTTGGGTCACATCTAATCTCAAGGCAGCGTAAGACTCAGTCATATGTCTCTCAAGATCATCAATCCTCCGGTGCGCCTCAGGATCTCTACGGCGGCGGGATCGCTGTTGAGTTGGCGGTGGCATAGCGCCTGGTGGTGCAGGTGCCTCCCTCTCATCTTTCGTGGCCTCATTGTCGAGTTCAACGGTGGGAATACTTGGCCCGCCGGTATCAGTACCGGTGTCCATAACAGCGTCTCCTCCATAGCCATCATCATCATCAACATCGGTTGCCTCTCTAGTAGCAGCATCCTGCATGTATGAAAACCATGTAGCCGACCATTACTTATGATCATAAACAGAAAATTGGGAAGACCAGAGAATACCCTCAATCCCAGCAGCTTCGGAGCCGCAACTAGTGTACAACCAGATAAATCAAGACCATAGAAGTGGAAATATGGGTCACCAACCCACCACAACAGATATCGCCCTTCGACTTCCCCTTTATCTTGTGAATATCATCTCCCAGCATGGGAGCAAAATCTAGAACTCCCCCTGTGACCATGCAAAACAAACTCAGCAGCTCACCCTGTTTGACCATCTAGGGCATCTCAGTACGCGCCAGAAGCATCTCGCTGAATATCCTATGAGCTAAGCGGAAAGCAAGGTGAAAGATGATCCACTCCCGGGAATCTCCGAGCTGCCATCTATCACGATAGTTAGTAACATGGGCTATCTCGCCCCAAAAACTCTAAGATGGTGCTCTAGAAGGAAAATCTGTCACTATAGGGGTCGGGAAGCCAAAGATATCCCTAAACTGATCCAAAGGAACTACGTAGTACTTGTTCATCAACTTGTACTTGATCCCTCTACGCTCCGGCACGTAGGTAACTGAACTCAGAAACTCCAAAGTCGGCTCTAGATAAGCCGGTGCTCTGATGGCCATAAAGTCCTCCAGTCCAACCATCGAAATCATCTTCTTCAAGTCCTCCACCATGTGGAGGCACTCGAAGTCATCTACATGAATGAATCGTGGGACAATGATGGGGCGCCCACAAATACGATCAAAATCCTGCTGATGTCTCTCATGAATCACCGGGATGGTGGACTTTGATGCAAAAGAAGGGGATCAGTGGTGTGATCTACTGGGCCTATCCCTAAAGGACAACTAACGATCAAATCTTCGTGAACTGCTCATGGATGGAAGTCACCTCGGTCGGGTCAAGAACACCTCGGCCGAGACATAGTCGAGTCGACCGAGGCGAAGTACTGCGCGAGGTGAGATCTGATACTACAAGGTTTTTCCCCCAAAAAACACTACCAATAGCCTCCTATGGCGTACTTATATCCTTTTCAACAGCAACCTATGGCAACCAAAGCCAAATCTACGTAGAATCGAGAAAAATAGAACGAGTTAGGGTTTTTGTCGAAATACCCTTAAATCTGCAGATTTGAAGCGTTCTTTGTGTTGTTTATTGCTTGGAAACTGAATCTCATGCTTCTTCTGATGATTTGGAGCAAAAACTCGTTGAAAACGATCGAGAATGGACAATTTGAGTAGAGAGAGGGCCGTGGTCGAGGTGTGCGAAGAGAGGGAAAGGTGAGAGGAGAGAGAAACCGTCGCACCCTTTTATACCTCTCGCTGAATTTAATTACACCTCGGTCGAGATGTTCTTGACCGGACCGAGGTGTCAGAGTGGATGTCAGACCTAGGCATCTCGGTTGACGGAGAACATTTCGGTCGAGGTGTTGTGACATCAACCGAGATGTGTCTCGGTCGAACTCGTCTTCTCAATTTTTTGAACATCTGTCCTTCCATGTAGCTCCTGAGTTGTAATTTCTTCTTAGAGAGTACCTGATTCCTGACTAGGAGGATGCAAAAACATGAAGCAAACTATCTAAACTAAGCTAGAAAAAGGGAAAGGAAATCAATACTTTGGATTGCCTCCTAAAAAGCACTTGGTTTAAGGTCGCTAGCTGGACCGTATGTCATCCTCAAACAAGGTATAGGGGTGACATCTCTTCAGTCGGGACTTCCGGTCGATACTTCTTCAACCTATGACCGTTGAATTTAAAGCTTACGCTAGCTTCACCCAATATTTCAACTGCACCATGGGGAAAAACATTTTTCACAACGTAAGGTCCTGTCCATCTAGATTTCAACTTACCTGGAAAGAGGTTGAGGTGGGAGTTGAAGAGGAGAACAAGATCTCCTTCTTTAAGCTCCTTAGGGACGATATGCTTGTCATGCCATCTCTTCGTTCTTTCTTTGTAGATTTTGGCATTTTCATAAGCATTTAAGCGCAACTCCTCTAGCTCATTAATGTCTAAAAGTCTCTTCTCTCCAACTTCCTTGATGTCGAAATTCAACAACTTGATTGCCCAATATGCCTTTTGCTTTAGCTCAACGGGTAGATGACAAGACTTCACATATACTAATTTGTAAGGGGTGGTACCAATGGGTGTCTTGCATGCGGTCCTATAAGCCCAAAGAGCATCGTCTAGCTTCATGGACCAATCCTTCCTTGTCTTTGAAATGGTCTTCTCTAACATTGCCTTGATTTCTCTATTCGAGATACCACCTGCCCACTAGTTTGAGGGTGATAAGGGGTTTCTACCTTGTGAGTTACCCCACACTTCGATAAAAGTGCCTTGAACGTCCGGTTTATGAAATGTGTCCCTCCATCGCTGATGATGATGCGCGGTGTCCCAAAACATGGAAAGATAGTATTATTGAAGAACTTCACAACCACCATGGTGTCATTAGTGGGAGAAGCAATGGCTTCCACCCACCTAGAAACGTAATCAACAACTAAGAGGATGTAGAGGTTCCCTGCGGATGATGGGAAAGGTCCCATGAAATCAACTCCCCATACATCAAAGATCTCAACTTCTTGAATATTGTTGAGTGGCATCTCGTTCCTTCTAGACAAGCTACCTGTTCTTTGGCATGCATCACAAGAGACAACAAACGCTTGCACATCCTTAAATAATTTAGGCCAAAAGAAACAATAACGTAATACCTTAACGCACGTTTGGTGAGCGCTAGCATGTCCCCCACAAGGAAGTGAGTGGCAATTCTATATGACACTAGCAGCTTCATCTTCTGGAATGCATCGTCGAAGCATCCCATCCGGACCTCTCTTGAAGAGTAGAGGTCCATTCCAATAGTAGTGGCATACATCCTTGAAAAACTTCTTCCTTTGAGCGTATGTCAATCCGGGCGGTATTTCTTGACAAACAAGATAGTTGACGATGTCAGCATACCAAGGCTCTCTACCATCAAAAACTTGGCGAAGCCAATGCTCCACCAACTGTGAGTGATCATCAGAGAATGAATCATCAATGGACAGATCGTCCTCCTCAGTTGACTTCATCTTGCCTGATGTCTCGGTTGTGGTCCGAGGTGGGTGACCAAGTTGTTCTTCAGATAAGATCACCTCGCTTGCTCTGGAAACTGTCTCGGTCGAGGTACTAGAACTGGGACCGAAACCTAATGTGATTTTCTTCTCATGAATCAGTTTATCAAATCTAGCTCCCGGATCTGCTTCCAATGTTTCCAAGCTTCGCACATCTGCATCACACAAAACATCTATTCCTTCCTCCATCATACTAAAACTCAAAACTTTTTCAAGAGGATCTTTAATAAGGATAGAGCTCACCAATTCTTGAGAATCTTCTTCATCATAGATGTTGAAGATATCATCCTCCAAAGTCTCTCCCTTCATTGCAGCCAATAGTGCAAACTCCACATGATCTCCACCAATGTTGAACTTCAACTTGGCATTCTTACAATCAACGTTGCAACCCGATGTTGCTAGAAATGGTCTTCCGAGAATGATAGGGATGGGATAATCTGCGGGAATGTCCAACACAACAAAGTCTATAGGTATGTAGAAGCTACCTAACTTGATGGGAACGTCCTCCGAGATACAAACGGGATGGATAATGGAGCGATCCGCCATGTATAACGTCATATTCACGGGTTGGGGATCTCTAAGGCCGATCTTCTCACAAAGTGCTAGAGGAATGATGCTCACACTAGCTCCTAGATCGCAAAGCGCATCATAAGTCACATCCCCAACTTCGATGGGAATGCAAAACGAACTGGTATCTCTCAACTTAGGTGGCATCTTCTCCTTCATGAATTGAATGAGCTCCGAAGATCTAAAGGTCATCCGTACTTCCCCAAAGTCTTCCAGCTTTCTCTTTCTTGATAAGATCTCTTTCAGAAACTTCCCATAGGCGGGCATTCCTAGGATAGCATCAATGAAAGGGATGTTAATATGTAGTTTAGTCATAAGGTTAAGAAACTTACCAAAGTGCTTGTCTAGATGTGCCCGCGCCCTAGACTGAGGGAACGGGAGTGGTGGTTTATAAGCAGGTGGTGGAACATAAACTTCAGCTTTTTCTTTCGCTTTTTGGGGCTCCATCTCGGTTGTCACCTCGACCGCGGTGTTCCTCGTCAGATCGTGGTCCGACCGAGGTACTGGATCCTGGAAGTTTTCCAGGATCTGTTGGTGCTTCATTAGCCTTGTTGAAAAATTGTTGTTCTAAGGCTTTTTGTGCCGTCGAAAATGAGTTCATAGAAGTCTCCATAGCATTAAGTTTGATCAATATAGACTCCAGCACAGCGTCCGGTTTCTTGGGTGGCTGAGACGAGCTTGATGACGGCTCCTGGCTTCTCAATGGAGTAGAAGAAGAAGAAGAAGAAGAAGAAGAAGAAGAAGAAGAAGAAGAAGAAGAAGGGGTGTTAAGAGCATTTTCAACATCAGAATATTGGTGACCGGGATTTTGTTGATTTGATCTCCAATTTTTGTTGAAATTCCTGTTGTTGTTCCATGGCCCTTGATAATTTCCTCTTCCTACATACCTAGCATCTTGCTCCTTATTAGTTTGAGCTACTAAAAGCTCCTTCAATGCCTTGACTTCATTGTTGAGCATGGTGAGTTGAGCAGCATTTGATGTTGTATCCGGAAATCTAACTCGCCTTGCTCCATCTTCAACTCTTTGATGGGAATATTTCTCCATTTGTAAGGCTTGCTTTTCTATGAATTCTCAAGCTTCATCTACCGGTATATCCATGAAAGTGCCGGCGGAAAGTAATTTGAGTTTGAATTGAGTGTCTCCATCCAAACCCTTGAAGTATATCTCTAGCAACTGAATCTTTGGAATCCCATGATGAGGGCAATCCAAAAAAAGGTCTTTGAACCTTTCCCATGACTTGTACAAACTTTCTTTTTCTTTCATGATAAAAGCATATATTACCTCTTAATTCAGTGGTCTTTGATGGGGGAAAGAACTTAGTAAGAAACTCCGTAGTCATCTCTTCCCATGTGTTGATTTTTCCAGCTGGAAGAGATTGATACGAAGCAAGCGTCTTGTCTTTCAATGAGAAGTAGAAAGACCTTAACTTGTAATTGTTGTCATCCACTCTTGATGGTCTCAATGTCTCCATCAGAATATCATAATTTTGTAATTGTTATTGTGGAGATTCTCTTTCCAAACCTCCAAACTGACATTGTCGAATAATGGTTAGAACTTGAGGTCGAAGTTCATAATCATGCTCAGCTAGATCTCCTAGATTGACTCCTGGACGCCACACTTGCTGATCCGGGTCCATCCTTTGACCTAGGGTTTGCAGAACTCCAGCATAACGATCACCTCGGTCTACCATGGCCAGCATCCGAGGGGGTGGGTGTATCTTGGCCGGTGCAACTAGGGTTGGATCCTGCCTCGGTCGAGCAACTTGGACCGGTCGAGGAAAGATCTGAGCTCGTAGAGCGGCCATATCAGCTTGAATCTCTTCAGTTCTTGCACGAGTCTCGTCTTTATCTCTCTGCAATTCTTCTTTACTGAGGCAAAGTTGTTCCAATGCCTATTTCAATTCGGCTTCAAGATCTCGATTATCTTGATCGGCCATCTTAGCTTCTTTCAATCTTCTTTTGTATGTCTTTTCTAGTTCGGGATCGTAAGGAACAATTTTCTTTCCAGCATGAGTTCTTCGCATAAACCTAAGGAAAGATCCTGCGAAATCACTCAAGTAAAGCAATCAATAGCAACAAGGGCAGCAGCCCCAAAAGACAACCGAAACCGAACTTGGTCTTGACCAAGTCCCCGGCAACATCGCCAAAAACTTGTTCGCTCTCAAACATGTGTGTATGGTGAATGATATAGCTTTAAATTTATAACCTAAAATATAAGCCTGAAACAATATGCGAACCCGTAATGTACGGATCAATTGTAATAACGGTAAATACTCCAGGGTCGAACACAAGGACTATGGTGAAACAAAGATCGGTAATTCAGGTTGTTTATCAAAAACAAGCAACAAAGCAAAGATATCAGAGATGATGTAATAACCACGTAAAGAAAATGCGGATTCTAGAGATTAAAGCATCTAGTTGTGGTTCCGACTCAAGATCTCAAAAGATAACGTGGACAAAGTTGAGGTTTGCAAAGGGAAGGTGTTTCTAAGATGGGAATAGATCACCGGGTAATTCTTACTACTCACAAACCAAAGATCCTCTCACCGGGTAAGTTTCAAGGTACTAAGGAAAGGAACTATAATCTCAAACCAACACACCACCCAAGGGGATAGAATTAACCTTTATCGGGTAAGTCTTAGCCTAACTCTCAAAGATTGGATGAAGGCACACTCAAACCCCAATAAAGGATAAACCTTTATTACCTACCACTCATGATCTTGGGTGTACAAAGAAAGGAATCACCGGGTAAGTCTCATCCTAGGGTTGCGTTGAACCAGGAAAGGTATAAGAAGGATAGGATTTGGCAAACAGAAACCTGAACTTAGATAAGGAACAAGAAAGGTCTCGCCTCGCTCAGTTCATGTTCCATCTCGGTCGAGATGTTCGATGAATGACCGAGGTGTTCGTCGGTTAAGGTAAAGGCTCGAGCTTTCAGGGTCCACTGGGGTAAAGGCTCATTCTTTCATCGTCTTTCCCACAACCTTCAGCCAATCACCCTAGAATCGCATAAAGAACTTAGCCAACAATCATCATGATAGCAATAATCAAATATATAAGAAAGGAATCAATATTCAAACAAGAAAACCTTAACACAAAGTTCTCAATAACTCAAATAAACAATAAAACTGCGTTCCTCAATCACAACCAGAAACACAACAAATCAATCCAAATTAAGAAAATCTTACAACTTCCTTCAGCCTTCAACCTCCAACCTTCCTTCAAATCCAACTTCCTTCCTTCAACTTGCTTTCTGATCTCCCCTGGATCTGGAGATATGCCGCTCTGAGATCTCCAATATCCAGAAAATACACCTCTTTATATAGAAGAATCACCTTCCTAATGTAAAACATCTTCAAGCCAACTTCCTTCCTTAGAATATCTTCCAATCTTCCAAATAAATCAGCCAAAAAGACATACTTCCATCCAGAAAATACATCCTAAAATATAGGAAAATCACTTTCCCAAAATAGAAGATCTCAGCCAACAATAAAGATCTGGTGGCCGGTGGATTAATCGACTCGGTCCAGCCCATCCTGAAGATCACCTCGGTCGAGATGATGTTGTAGCCACCCGAGGTGAACCTCAGCTACGTGTAAATCTCTCTAATCTGGTCCAGAATCAATCTTCCATCCAACTTTCATGGTTCCTGAGCCTTTATTTTAGCTCTTCAATGCTCCATAATGTAGCTCCAATGACTCCTTAGCTTCCTTGGCTCCATATCATTCCAAAACATGCTATTTTCCTACAATCACAACGAAACTAGGTGTAGACCTCGATCCTTATAAAGGTAAACAAAACAACATAATGATCAAAGAATATACATCCATACATGCAGATTTCCGAAGATAAAACGTCTAAACCAATCCAAAAATATAGACTATAATACATGCATTGAGATCACACGGCGTATACTCGTTCCCGTGGTCTTGGCACACCTTATATTATCATGCCATGGGAAACAAAGTTTCCTCAGGGCATTATCTGGTCATCACAGTTCTAAGTGATGATCGTCAGTACTGGTCTACTGCTTGGTTCCCTTACATGTAGGAGGATGCTGCTAGAGAGGCAGTTGATAGAGATGATGATGGAGATGGCTATGGAGGAGTTGTTGTCATGGATACCGGTATTGATACCGGCGGCCCTAGTATTCCCACCGTTGACCTTGATGATAAGGCCACGGAGGACGAGAGAGAGGCGCCTGCACCTCCAGCTTACATGCCACCACCACCACAGCAGCAAGCCCGCCGCCGTAGTCCCTAGGCGCATCAACGAATCGATGATCTGACGAGAGAGATGATAGATTCTTACACCGCCTTGAGAATTGATGTCACCCAGCGTTTTTGTTCGCTCAAAAGTGTGTGTCATTAGTTTTAAAATTTATATCCAAAACTTAAGCAGAAGCGAACCCGCAGTGTACGGATCTGCTGTAGTAAGGCAAGAAATTCCAGAGTCGAACTGGGGATTTGGTGAGAATAAAATCGGTTTCAAAATATCTGGCAAGATGCAAAAGCTTTCGTAAAGATGTAAGAGACAAATGATTCCAAGGATTCAAGTATCCGACTACGGCTTTTGATTCAAGACACTTCTAAAGATCAAAGGACAGAGTTGGCGTTGCAAAGGTTATGTGTTACGAAGAAAGGAATAATGTACGATGAAGTTCCACTACTCGCTTATCCCAACTTAGAAGCTCTCAACGTGAAGTTTGTTGAGTCTCATCAAGAAGAGTACTCAAAGAAAGGATTAACACTCAAACTATCCACCCAAACCCAAGGCTATGACTCTCGAAGGTAAGGATGAAAGACACACTCACCTTAATAGAGGATGTTGAGTCTCTCTATTACCCAAATCTTGCAAACTTTGGCTACCAAGTGAAGAATCAATGATGAATTCTCTTCTTACACTTGGATAGGGGCTAGAAAGTTTAGGCAAGGATAGGATTTAGACAAGGTTTAACTTTGGTTAAAAGATAAAGCAATTTAAGGGACGTTAGAGGGAAAACTCTGGCTGTTCTAACAAAACTCAGCCGATCTGCTCAAGAACAGTCCGATTTTCCGGTGTCGCAAAGGTTAAATCTCAACTCTCAGGATCCAAATGGTTAAATGAGTTCAGTCTATCATCATCAATGCCTCAATCATCAACTATTCTCCCCATAATCACAAGGTTTGTAGCCAATCATTTTCATCTTTAAATCAAAATCAAGATTTAATAAAGAAAATCAAATAAAAACCAAACTTTGCATAAAATCCAAAGAATCTCCAAATCTGTAATCAATCCTTAAAAATTTTCAAAGAATCCCTCAAAGCACTCCACAATATGTTCACAAATCGCAATAACAAAAAGGCAACAAAAAGCTAGATCTCACAACTTCCTTGAATCTTGACTTTTGTTCCTTTCCTTCAATCCTTCTCTCCAAGAATCTTCAATTCCGTAAGAACTTGTAAATCTTCCACTGTGCGAACCCCCAATTTTCGTTCCTAGGGTTCCAATGAATACTTCCTCACTAATGGGCTGCTTGGCATATCACTTCTCGTGCCCAAAAGCAATGGGCTTTCAAACGTAATATTTTTTAGACGGTTACAAGCAAAACTTGGTCGATCTAGGAGATAACTCGCCCGATTTTTCCTACAGGAAAATCGTCCGATTTATGTATAAATCACCCTATTTTATACAACAGTAAGTGCTCGCCTCTTGACTTGTTTCCTTCCTTCCTTGTATGACTCTTCTACGCACTTGCTTTGCTCTTCATGACTCCTCAAAGACTTCTTAAGCTTCCTTAATGATCCTAGCTGCTCCTTGCTCCACTTTTGCTTCCAATTCCATCAAATTTACCTATAATTCAACCAAAACTCGTGTAGACCTCTATTTCCGAAATATAAATTAAATAAATCTTAAAGGTACACAAATCTCTCCGAATGCAAGGGAAAATGAGGTGAAACATCCACATTATGCATGATTATAATGGCATATAATTCATGTCATCAAAATGCCCATACTTGCCTCTTGCTTGTCCCCGAGCAAGGTTCAAATCTAGAATACAAGATGTCATGGATTATATGATGCGAAAAACTCAAAAAACTTTTCGAAAAGTGCTTCTTCTTTTGGATCACCCTCAAAGTAATGCATCAAGACATAGTAGGACAAAGTATGCATCAATAGTAACCGTATAATGGACAAATCATCATCTCTTACTCAAAGACATAAATAAAAGAGATGATAAAGTTGTAGAGATAATCAAAATCAAACAAATCTAAGCCATGAACCCTTAAACATGTGCACAAAGGTCTCAAGGTCTTCCAATCAAGAAAAAGGGTCAAAGAAACGTGTTAAAGGTGTGAAATCTTAAAGGTAATGTGGTGCTAATCCGGGAAAGAGGAACAACACAACAAGAGTTTCAAGAACACAACTTGACCACACATGCTTTGCATGTAAAATTTGCTTTTCTTTTACTTTACTTTTTTGAGAGTATGGACAGCGGTGCACCAAAACCGAAGCTTAGGAGATCGGCGATTCTCAATTTTCGAGATGTCTCAAACCCTTGATGCACATACCATATCCTGTTAGGACTTGTCGTTCATTTGGACTTTGGCAAGACTTAAACACCCGGATTAGCACTTTTACAATGGCCCTCTCACATCAAATATGCCTTACACAACCACTTATCCTAATTCTTGGATGGTCAAAAGGAGGTCAAAAAATTCATCGAGGAGCTAGCATGAACAAGATATGAAAAAGAGAAGAAGCGAATTGCCTTGGTCATTCCAACATAATGCATAAGAACTTATAATATAGCTTCCATCATTATTTCATTCTCCTATCAAGACATCAAAATCATATGAATCATACATGTATTCAAATAAGACAATCAAATTCGTTCATGTTACCATTAAAATCTCAACATAGCTAAGTCATCTTTTGCCTTCTCCACATCACAATCATCATCATAGAGGTCATTTTCATCATAAGAAGCACTAAAATTTTTGAAAACTCACAAATTTTTTAATGAAACATGTAATGCAAATGTCATAGTGGAAAGCGATAGTGCAAGAGTTATTACAAGCCAAGTCATAAAGTACAATGCAAAGTACATAAAGTGCGATAATAGGAAAGAGATTGTGAGTACCCCCACCCCATACTTAACCTTCACATTGTCCCGAATGTGAAAAGTCAAGCACAAGAAGGAGAAAAATACTTACAATTTAAAATGGAGTGATTTCTCAATCCTCAGCGGGCGGTGGTGGCGGTGGACATGGATATCTCGGAGCTCCATGGTCATAGAATGTCCCGAAGGTATGGTATTACAAGTCGCTCATCTGACTATCATAAGAGGAGTGTCATGTGTCCTTCACCTCTTGGTACTGAGTAATTTGGGTGTTGAGTGTCGCGAAGTCAGTGTGGAGAGCCTTATAGTCGGTACGCAAGCCTCGAATGCCCGAAATCAATGCTCCCATTTGTCGATGGAGTCTAGATCCGCGCCCGCGTCCACTCCAATGGCTGAGTGTCGCGAAGTCATCCTCGGTCTCTTCTGCACCTCCACTAGTCCTATTGGGTCCAGCGCCATGTGTGTTAGTATCCATAGCATCTGTAGCATGGCCGCTATATGTGTCACTCTCAAACTCTAGCATGGATGTTCGCTCCCGAGCGTGCGTGCAAATAAGCTTTAACTTTATAAAACTAGAATCAAGCAAGTGAACCCGCAGTGTACGGATCGATATAGTTAAGCAAGAATTCCAGAGCATCGAACACAGGGATTTGGGAGGAACAAATTCAATTTTAGATTATCAATCGAGTAAATGTAAGAAGCTTTTCAAGTATTGGGAAAACAACAATCCTAAAGATCCAAGTATCCAGCTGTGGCAATCGATTCAAGATATACTAATGATATAAGGACAAAGTTAAGATATGCAAAGGTATACTAATGTAAGGTAATCGTACGGTGAAGTTCCCAAAACCTTATATGACTCACCTACAAGACACTCTCTATAAAGGTTGTTGAGGCTTCAATATAGAAAGGTTCTAAAGACGAGAATTAATGTCAAATACCCAAACTTATAATCCAAGGATTAAGACTAACTAAATCGATTAAGGTTGTGACACTCACAATCGAGGTAGAGGTTGTTGAGGCTTCACTACCACCTAGAAAAGGCAAGCCAAGACTAAGTTAAAGCAAATCTTTAACTTTGGATTAAAGTAAAAGCAAGTTCGTAACTTAACACAAAATTACGGCTAGTTCTTGAGTTCCACGGCCGTGGAAGCTCAAGAACAGACCGTGGATTAGGGTTTGTCGGCGATTCTCTCTAACTCTCAGGATCCAATCTGTTTACGAACGATCTATCATCATCTAAGCCACAACTATCAACCCTTCGCCTTAGAATTGTTAAGGGTTTTTAGCCAACAATAGTCATATTGATATCAAATTCAAGAATTAAAAGTTTGAAAGATAAAAACTTCCGAAAACCTTCAATAAACTTCAAACCAATCTCAAAGTCACAATCAAGAACAAATATCGTCACTAGATTCGGAATAGAACAAATAAACACAATCTTAGACAAGAAGGAAGAACGGGATGTCAATCCGTCTTCAAAATCAAACCTAAGCAAGAAGCGGAATCTCCTTGTGAACAATCTTCCGAATCTTCGATCTTCCGTCAATCCGGAAATCGCCAATAGCAATGCGCCAAAAATCTCTCAAACAAATCTCCGCCAAATGCGAAATTAGGGCAATTCCCAAGCGCAAGTGTATGTGTAAAACGAGGTCTAAGCGGAGGTGTAAGCCAAGGTAGCGAAGGTGACGGAATCTTTTTCCTTCCATCCTTTTATAGGGCTGGATAAAATATCGGCCCGGCCCAACTTCGTAAGAGATCGTGGCTTAAAGTATGGCGAAAAAGATCGCCAAGATCACGGTCGTGGAAGGGTTCCACGGCCGTAATTTAGAGCGTGGAAATCAACACGGTTTGAACCATCTTCTCCACGGCCGTAGAAGTCACTGGAATGAACCACGCTTCCCTAGCCATGGTTCCACGGCCGTGGACTTGAACGTGGAAAGTGGTACGGCCGTATTTTAGAGCGTGGTTTAGGGCAAGAACGTGATTCTTCCCTAGCCTCATGCATTCCTCAAGTTGGCATTCCCTTAGCTCCTAGAAATGCCCTCAATCCATGGACATTGCTCAACAACTCTATCCTTGCTCGATTCCGTTCGGAAATAGCTCTCAATCACCTATAATCAACATAAAGCTTGTGTAGATCTCTATATCGACATTATAGACAAACTAGCTCACAAATGCATCAATGCTCAATCAATGACTATCAATATGAATCAAATACACTTAGAAAACGTGCCTAAAATATCACAATATTTCATGCTAACAAATAACCCCATACTTGCCACTTGCTTGTCCCTAAGCAAGGTCTTTCAAAAGCTTTAAAACAAGAGTTAGGATGAAATATGTGTACCTTCTCAAAGCAATACTTCTTTTGGTTGAATGTGCCTTCTAAATAATAGATCATTCTCAAATCTTGCTTCAATCGTTTATAAGACTTTCATACACTTAATCAAAGAGTAAAGAGTAAAGAAAGATCATGAATCAATCAAACTTCCATACAAACATCATAACCCTTAAACATTATCAAAATCAATCATAAGAAACTTCAATTTAGATCACCAAGTCATATAACATTCTTTTGATCTTAAGGACTTTCAAAGAAAAAGGTCTAGAATGTGGAAAGGGAAGGAAACTTTAAGGGATGTGGTGCATGAATCCGGGAAAGTGGACAACTACTCTTTTCTTCTCCTCTTGCGGTTTCCGCAACAACTTCAACTTAGAGCTTCGCTCTCTTCTTTTCATTTTTCGACTTTACTTTTGGAGTTATGGATAGAGGTGCACAAAAACCGAAGCCTAGGAGATTGGCGTTTCTCAATTTTTATGAGATGCCTCAAACCCTTAGCGCACATACCATAATCCGCTAGGAATATCGCTCAATCCGACTTTGGCAAGACACAAACACCCGGCTATGTGAATGGTGCCGAGTTACTCATCATCATGATTGACTTCCCCAAACCTACAATTTCTTTCTATTCCTTTGAATGCAAAGTATTGCTTTCATGGCCCTCCCACATCATACATGCCTTTTTCAATCAACTCCTCCAAATTCCCGGATAGGTAAAGGAGGTCAATATTTCAATAAGGGGCTAAATGATCAAAGAAAGAAGAAAGAAAAATCGAATTGCCTTAATCATCTCAACAAGAAGCATAAGAACTTATAGTGTGATTTCAACTTCAATTTCTCAACATGATTTAGGTAACACTCATCACATTATGAAACTTGCAAAAGAGGTATAATCAACTGATTCAATTTCTTTTCAATTCACTATTCGTTTAAGCATGCAATTGTCATCAAACTCAATTCACAAGTAGCGATTATCATAGAAATCATTTCAATTCCTTAGAAGCACAAAATTTTTCAAAAGTTTTCAATTTTTATGGGTTTTTCAAACTCTTTTTCATGCAATGCAATAATGAAACATGCAACAATATAATGAACATGCAAGATAGTCTCGATAGAAGCAATCAAAGTGAGTAAGAGTTATTATAACTTTTAGTCACACCCCACCCCATACTTGGAACAAACATTGTCCCTAACGTTCAAAAGAAAGAAAGAAAAAGAAAGAAAAGAAAAAGAACTCACAAAGTGGCGGTGGAGCGGCTAAAGCTATCGGTCATGCGAATCATCACTGCGGCGCTGGTGGAGGTGGGAATGGAGAGAAGCTAGGATCGTAATACCGCCCAAACTGCTGGCGGTAGACGTCTCTCATCATATGATCGAGGTCGTCCAAGCGTCCATCTCTAGCATTGGTTCGGATCTCCAATGCTCCTACTCTCTCCGAAAGACCTGTGGCCCAATCTGGCATCTGCTCATACCATCCCGGAGCCTGGCTGTACCACCCTGGAGCGTCGGACGGTGCTGGTGCTGGTGCTGATGGCTGCTTTGAGGACCATGGAGGTGGAGCTCCGTACCATGTAGGAGGCGTATCCATCCAAGTGGGTCTCTCACTCACGCTGGCGCGGCGAGAAGACGAACCTGAAGCTCTAGCTGGACGTGGAGAACGTCTAGGTACATTAGGGGCCGCATCCGGCTGATCTGGAAATGTGCCAAACTCGTGCTCGGCTCCTCCTCCACTCTCATACTGATCTCTCATCTCCTCCTCCTCAACTACTGGCGGTGGTGGAACATACGGAGGGGCTGCAATCCTGTTCGCGTGCATAGCAGCGAACGTCTCCTTCCAATTATAGCGTCTAGCCATAATGGAGTACTCCTGTAGCCACTCAATACCCCTACCCGTCCTGCTCTCCCAAGGCACGGCCGCATAAGGCGGACCTCTATGTGTGGGGAAGATGAGACCTCTAGTCATGAAGGCCTGAAGTCCTAAGGGTACGGCTGGTATGCGGGTACAAGAAGAAAAATCAACTCCCAACATCCTAGCAAGGTGGGTAACTATCCCACCATATCCAATGTTGCCCTTCCTCTTGCTCTTAAGCTTGCTCATAGTAGCAGCTAAGAGGGTGGCACAGTCAGCTCGGCGCCCATACAGCATAGAATACAGCAGAAATAGCTCATCCGTCTTGATCTTTTGGGGTGTCTCCGTCCTAGGGAAGAGACACTCCGAAAGAACACGGTGAGCAATCTTCAAGGCTAAGTGATACATCAACTTAGCCTTGGTGTCAGCAGGTTGTCAGCGGTCCTCGCTGGCGTAAATCATAGCAACCTCCTCCCAAAAGTCTTTGGCGTAAACGCCACTAGAAAAACGACCGTTAAAGGTCTCTTGGAACCCGAAAAAGGCTCCGAACTCACGGATGGTAAAATCATAGTTTCTTTCCATAAGACGGAAAGAAACGGTCCTATCCACATGGCTATGCTCGAAAGACGTCACAACCTCCCTCGTAATCTCCTCGTAGGTGTCTTCTCGGATAGCCGAGAAGACAACTAGTCTGGCTCTATCCAAGAGCCAAGTAAGGTCATCTACTATGTTTAGAGGAACTAGATCCTCTAACAATAGGTACCTAGGTCCAATCACAGCCCTCTCATGGATCCTCTTGAGTGCATCAAGGTGATCCGCATGAATGGTCGGTACTCTAGGGCTAGGAGGAGCGGGTGATGAGGGTGATGATGGTGGTGAAGGGGAGGAAGGTGGTGGTGCTCTAGAGGATGAAGAGGAAGAGGGGTTACCCTTCCTCTTTTTGTTCTGGCCATTCTTCTTCTACTTAATCCTCCCTGAAACTCTTCTCACAAAATCCATCACTATTCAAAATCACGGTCTGTTCTTGGTATTTCCACGGCTGTGGAACTGACAGAGACCGTGATTCGTCTCAGTTTTTCTCAAAACTCAACAAACAGCACTCAAATTCAGCAATCAGGCAGCCCTAGTCTAATTCCTTCCAGTTTCAAGCACTTCTCCTATAATTTCTAGCAAAAATGAACCCAAATTGACAAAGATCAAGAAGAGGGGAAAAAACCTAGGTTTCGGATTTTAAAATCCGAATTGTGCGTTCCTTGGTGATTTACCGCTCGATTCGTTGCTTGGATCTCGTTGGTGGTCGAATTTGCTTCAATTTGGGAAGAAGAATCGTTGAAAACGATTAACGAACGGAGATTTGTGGTGAAGGGCGTGGAATCGGCGTTTTGGGTCGTGGAAATGGTTTTGTGGAGTGTTTTTGTGAAGAATGTGGTTTATATAGTGACAGGCAAAATTTTGAAAATCACGGTCTATCGCGGGGTTCCACGGCCGTGGAAATGTACGGAACCGTGGTTTTGGTGATTTTTCAAAGGATTTTGGAAATTACGGGTACTATAGCTGTCACGACCGTGGTTTAGGCCGTGGAACTCTTTGTAATGCTCCAAAGTCCAAGTTTCGTCACTTTTCTTCAAAATTACTCTTCCCTTTTCTTTTCCCATCGTTCCTACATCCAAAAACACGAACATACCGGAAGAAATCGAGGCAAAATAAAGCGAAAAACGTCTAAACTAAGCTAAACTATGAATCGAAAACAAAAACAAAAATGCAATACCTTGGGTTGCCTCCCAAGAAGCGCTTTGTTTAAGGTCCGTAGCTAGACCATCTCGCACTTATTCGAGTGCGGTAGGCGCGAACTCTTCAGCTTGGAGTTCCGGCGTATACTTCTTGAGTCGTTGACTGTTCACCTTAAAGCTTCCGCCCGCTTCACCCCATACTTCAACTGCACCATGGAGGAAAATACGCTTAATTAGGAAAGGTCCGGTCCAACGAGATTTAAGCTTACCTGGAAAGAGACGAAGCCTTGAATTAAAGAGGAGAACTTGATCTCCTTCTTTGAAGTCCTTTGGAATGATATGCTTATCATGCCAACGCTTTGCTCTCTCCTTATAAATCTTGGCGTTTTCATAGGCGTTCAAGCGGAGTTCTTCCAGCTCATTAAGGTCTAAGAGACGCTTCTCTCCCGCTTCCTTCATGCTGAAATTTAACCATTTTGATAGCCCAAAACGCCTTATGCTCTAACTCTACCGGTAAGTGACAAGACTTCCCATACACAAGGTTGTATGGTGTGGTTCCTATGGGAGTCTTGTACGCAGTCCGGTATGCCCACAATGCGTCATCAAGCTTCAAAGACCAATCCTTCCTAGTCCTTGAAACCGTCTTCTCTAAGATTCCTTTAATCTCCCCATTTGAGATCTCAACTTGTCCACTTGTTTGTGGATGATAAGGGGTGGCGATCTTGTGAGTAACCCCATACTTAGCTAGAAGAGCTTCAAAGCTCCGGGCAATGAAGTGAGAACCTCCATCACTAATGATAGTCATTGGTGTCCCAAATCGAGGAAAGATGGTCTTGTTAAAGAACTTAACCACCACCATGGCATCATTGGTGGGAGAGGCAATCGCTTCCACCCATCTAGAAACGTAATCCACCGCCAAGAGTATGTATTGGTTTCCACAAGATGATGGAAATGGTCCCATAAAATCTACTCCCCAAACGTCGAAAATCTCCACCTCTTGGATGTTATTGAGAGGCATCTCATTCCTCCTAGAGATATTACCTGTTCTTTGACAAGCATCGCAGCAAGAAACAAAGGATTGCACATCTCTAAATAAAGTAGGCCAAAAGAATCCAGATTGCAATACCTTTGCGCTAGTCTTGTTCGAACTAGCGTGTCCTCCACAAGGTAGTGAATGACAATGGCGGATGACACTTTGCATCTCATCTTCCGGCACACATCGCCGAATGATGCCATCCGGACCTCTCTTGAAGAGGAGAGGTTCATTCCAAAATTATTCCCGGACATCCTTAAAGAACTTCTTTCTTTGTGCGTAGGATAATCCGGGCGGTATCTCCTGGCAAACCAAATAGTTAACAAAATCAGCAAACCATGGTTCGTTACCTTTGGAGATTACATCGATGCACTCCTCAATAATGTGTAGGTGTTCGTCCGGGAAGGAGTCATCTATGGGTAAGTGGTCGTCCTCTAGATGTGTTAGGCGACTCAAATTACCCGCAACAGAATTTTTCGAACCCTTCTTGTCGCGGATCTCTAGATCGAATTCTTGTAGGAGAAGAATCCATCTAATTATCCTTGATTTCGCATCCTTCTTTGCAAGGAGGTACCGGATCGCAGCATGGTCCGTGTAGACAATCACCTTTGCACCTACAAGATAAGAGCGAAACTTGTCAATAGCATAAACAATGGCTAAGAATTCTTTTTCCATAGTGGCGTAGTTGAGCTGCGCTTCATCTAGCGTCTTGCTAGCATAGTATATGGCATGGGTTCGCCCTTCCTTCCGTTGTCCAAGAACAGCTCCTATAGCTACGTCACTAGCATCGCACATAACCTCAAAGGGAAGAGTCCAATCCGGAGGTTGGATAATAGGTGCTGAAATTAGAGCCTGCCGAATGGTGTTAAACGCATCCAAACATTCCTGCGAAAACTCAAAAACTGCATCCTTCATCAATAGATTAGTGAGCGGTTTTGATATTTTAGAGAAGTCTTTAATGAAACGTCTATAGAATCTAGCATGTCCTAGGAAACTTCTTATCCCTTTCACCGAAGTTGGGGGAGGAAGCTTCTCTATAGTCTATATTTTCGCCTTATCCACCTCTATCCCTCTACTAGAGATTAGGTGTCCTAATACAATTCCTTCCTTTACCATAAATTGACACTTCTCCTAATTAAGAACTAGATTAGTGTCTTCACATCTTTGTAAAACAAGAGCAAGGTTAAAAAGGCAATTGTCAAAAGAGGAACCGTATACGGAGAAGTCATCCATGAAGACCTCCATGATTTCCTCTATGTATTCGGAGAAGATGGTCATCATGCACCTTTGAAAGGTGGTTGGGGCGTTGCAAAGCCCGAACGGCATTCTCCTATAAGCGAACGTACCCCATGGGCACGTAAATGTGGTCTTCTCCTGATCGTCCGGGTGTATCGGAATCTGAAAGAAACCACTATAACCGTCAAGATAGCAAAAGTGTGAATGTTGCGCTAACCTTTCAAGCATTTGATCGATGAAGGGTAGTGGGAAGTGATCCTTCCTCGTCGCGTTGTTAAGCTTGCGGTAGTCAATGCACATCCGCCATCCCGTTACGGTTCGGGTAGGAATGAGTTCGTTGTTCTTGTTGGTGATAACCGTCATTCCTCCCTTCTTCGGAACTACTTGAACCGGACTCACCCACTTACTATCGGAGATAGGATAGATGATACCTGCATCAAGAAGTTTAAGAATTTCCTTCTTAACAACCTCCTTCATGGTCCGATTCAACCGCCTTTGAGGTTGTCTCGAAGTCCTAAAGTCTTCGTCCATTATTATTTTGTGCATGCATAGGGAGGGTTTGATTCCTACTAAGTCTTCTATAGTATAACCTAAAGCTTTCCCATATTTCCTAAGGACAACCATAAGTTTACTATGTTCATCTATGGTTAGATCGGAACTAACAATAACTGGATAAGTAGAGTTAGGTCATAGAAAATCGTACCTTAGATGTGTAGGAAGTTGTTTCAATTCCATTGCTTTCGGAGCTTCCAATGGTTCTTGAGGAGCATCCGATGTCTCCTTAGAAGTGTCTAAGGGTGTAGAGGGTGTGGGAGAAGAATCAAAAGAAATTGAAGAAGTGGTACGATCATCCCCTTCCACGGCCAAAATTACGGGTTCCATACACCCTCCACGGCCGTGGTTTAGGTCGTGGAAAGTGGTTACGGTTGCTCTGTTTCCTCCACGACCGTGTAACCCTCTGGAGTGAGCCACACTTTGGGTTGTGAAGTCCACGGCTGTGGAATATAGTGTATGGCTGTGGATTCTCACGTTTTCTGCCTCGTCGTGGAGCTTCTCAAATTCCACTTCACCCACCTCTTCTTGTGCTTCTAAGGCTTCAATTGCCTCATTGCACTCCTCTTCTTCACCTACATTCGTTAGACTCATAGCAATAACCTTTTGCAAAGGATCTTTGAAGAGAATCGCACTTACCTCCTCTCTAGACAACCCCTCTTCATCTTGGATAGCGAATATATCCTCATCAAAGATTGACTCCTTCATTAGAGTGGAAAGAACGAACTCTACCTTCTCTTCTCCTACGTCAAAAGCGAGTCTAGCAAGCTTGCAATCGACTATGCAGTCGGAAGTTGCAAGAAACGGTCTTCCGAGTATGATCGGGACCGGACTATCTGCAGGAATGTCAAGCACAACAAAGTCAATGGGAACAAAGAATTTACCTAGCTTGACTGGGACGTCTTCTACAATACCGACGGGGCGAGTGTTGGATCGATCCGCCATGTACAACATCATCTTCACCGGTTTAGGGTCGCCTAAACCGATCTTCCTACAAAATGCAAGTGGTATGATGCTCACACTTGCTCCTAAGTCACATAATGCATCGTATGTGACATCTCCCACTCCTATGGGAATGCAAAACGACCCCGGATCCTTTAGCTTGGGGGGCATTTTTGCCTTCATGGTCTTGATGAGATCCGAAGAATCCGAACTCATCTTAACCTCGCCGAAATCTTCTAGCTTCCTCTTGTTGGAGAGGAGCTCCTTCAAAAACTTGCCACAAGCCGGCATACCTACAATAGCATCAATAAAGGGTATATTAATATGCAGCTTGCTCATGAGTTCTATAAACTTACCAAATTATTTATCTAGGCGCGCTCTCGCTCTAGATTGAGGGAATGGTAGGGGAAGTTTGTAAGCTGGAGGAGGAACGTAGACATCTTTCTTCTCCTTCCCCTTCTCTTTGTCTTTCTCTACGGGGACTTCAACAAACTTAGGCTGCGGATCGGTGGTAGTCACTCCGCTCCTAGTTGTGATTGCCATCACCCTTCCCTTAGGGTTGTCCTCCGTCTTTCCTGGAAGTTTCCCTTGATTCCTAGGAACTTCCTCCGCATGGCTGAACATTTGGGATCGGGATTCTTAGAAATTTGATCATCAACTTTAATGATGCGGTTCTCCAAACCTTGAAGCTTTCCCAAGATCGTTTCCAACATGGGATCGGGCTTCTCCTTCCCCGAAGTGTTTCCTCCATTAGATGTTTGCCCCTGCTTTTCAAAGGAGTAGATGAAGAGGAAGGTGGATTTAGTGAATTCGAATTGGAAGGATAAGAGTTACCGGAGTTTTGTTGATTGGAGCGCCAATTGTTGTTGTTTGAACCCCTATTGTTGTTCCAATTGTTGTTCCGGTTGTTGTTGTTTCCATTCCAATTATTCCGGTTGTTGTTCCGGTTATTGTTGTTGTTGCGGTTTGTGTTCTCACCGCCATTGTTGTTGTTGCCCAAATAGCCAACATCCTTCCCTTGTTGCTTTGGAAAGTTGGTCTTGATGGCCTCCTTCAACTCTTTGATCTCATTGTTGAGGGAGAAAATCTGATTTTGAGCTTCATGTGTGAGCTTCGCTCCTTGCTCCACACGATTTCCCTCCACTTTCCGGTGGGAATACTTCTCTATGACCCTTGCTTGCTTCTCAATGAAGTCCCAAGCGTCATCTTCCCTCATGTCCATGAATGTGCCACATGAGAGGGATTGGAGCTTGAATTGTGTCTCCACATCCAGCCCCTTATAGTATATCTCTAGCAATGCAAGCTTGGATATGCCATGATGAGGACAATCCAAGAGCAAATCCTGAAACCTTTCCCATGATTGAAACAAACTCTCGTTAGATCTCATGGAAAATGCATTAATCTTACCTCTAAGTTCCGCCGTTTTGGATGGCGGAAAGAACTTAGTGAGGAACTCCGCGGAAAGATCTTCCCATGTGTCTAGTTTCCCACTAGGAAGAGCTTGATACCAAGACAACGCTTTCCCCTTCAAGGAGAAGAAGAAAGGCTTGAGCTTATAGTTGTTGGTAGTCGCGTTCTTCGGCCTCATTGTCTCCATCATACAGTCAAAGTTTTGCAAGTGTTGGTGTGGAGATTCAGTGCTTGTCCCACCAAATTGGTTTTGGCGAACAAGAGTAATGACTTGAGGGTTGAAGCTAAACCCTTGTACATCATCAGCATCAAAGTTCACACCTAGACGGCGTGGTTGCTGCGTTGGATCCATCCTTTGGCCAAGAGTTCTTGGCTCCGCATCCACACGTTGAGTCCTAGCATTCCTAAGTGGAACACGGCGATTAGCAGCTGCCCGTAGATAGAATGGATTCACATTGATCGTGGGATCAATTTCCTCTAGCGGTGGCATGGAGGAATCGCTATCATCAGCGGATGAATGACCCCTTTTCGACCTCAAGGATCTCCTTAAGGATTTCTTGCTCCCCTTATTCTTAAGGTTGCTTAGTTCTATCCTCATCTGGAACATCATATCTTTTAGATCGTCACCTTGAGATTGATGACGATCCATTTCATCTCTACGTGTCCTCTCACTCCATTGGAGTTGAACTTCTTTCTCCGCTAGCTCCGATTGAAGATCACGTTTGTTTCCTTCAGCCATCTTCTTTTCCTTACGCTTTTGCCTTAAAGTTCTCTCAAGCTCTTGATCAAGAGGCAAGAGGTCTCCGGTGTTCCTAGACCTGAGCATGCACTCAAAGAGATATCAAATAACAAGAGCAAAGCTCCAAAGCTTGACAATCGTATACCGAATTCGGCCTAGATCAAATCCCCGGCAAAGGCACCAAAAAACTTGTTCGCTCCCGAGCGTGCGTGCAAATAAGCTTTAAATTTATAAAACTAGAATCAAGCAAGCGAACCCGCAGTGTACGGATCGATATAGTTAAGCAAGAATTCCAGAGTATCAAACACAGGGATTTGGGGGGAACAAATTCAATTTTAGATTATCAAGCGAGTAAATGTAAGAAGCTTTTCAAGTATTGGGAAAACAACAATCCTAAAGATCCAAGTATCCAGCTGTGGCAATCGATTCAAGATATACTAATGATATAAGGACAGAGTTAAGATATGCTAAGGTATGCTAATGTAAGGTAATCGTACGGTGAAGTTCCAAAAACCTTATATGACTCACCTACAAGACACTCTCTATAAAGGTTGTTGAGGCTTCAATATAGAAAGGTTCTAAAGACGAGAATTAATGTCAAATACCCAAACTTATAATCCAAGGATTAAGACTAACTAAATCGATTAAGGTTGTGACACTCACAATCGAGGTAGAGGTTGTTGAGGCTTCACTACCACCTAGAAAAGGCAAGCCAATACTAAGTTAAAGCAAATCTTTAACTTTGGATTAAAGTAAAAGCAAGTTCGTAACTTAACACAAAATTACGGCTAGTTCTTGAGTTCCACGGCCGTGGAAGCTCAAGAACAGACCGTGGATTAGGGTTTGTCGGCGATTCTCTCTAACTCTCAGGATCCAATCTGTTTACGAACGATCTATCATCATCTAAGCCACAACTATCAACCCTTCACCTTAGAATTGTTAAGGGTTTTTAGCCAACAATAGTCATATTGATATCAAATTCAAGAATTAAAAGTTTGAAAGATAAAAACTTCCGAAAACCTTCAATAAACTTCAAACCAATCTCAAAGTCACAATCAAGAACAAATATCGTCACTAGATTCGGAATAGAACAAATAAACACAATCTTAGACAAGAAGGAAGAACGGGATGTCAATCCGTCTTCTAAATCAAACCTAAGCAAGAAGCGGAATCTCCTTGTGAACAATCTTCCGAATCTTCGATCTTCCGTCAATCCGGAAATCGCCAATAGCAATGCGCCAAAAATCTCTCAAACAAATCTCCGCTAAATGCGAAATTAGGGCAATTCCTAAGTGCAAGTGTATGTGTAAAATGAGGTCTAAGCGGAGGTGTAAGCCAAGGTAGCGAAGGTGACGGAATCTCTTTCCTTCCGTCCTTTTATAGGGCTGGATAAAATATCGGCCCGGCCCAACTTTGTAAGAGATCGTGGCTTAAAGTATGGCGAAAAAGATCGCCAAGATCACAGTCGTGGAAGGGTTCCACGGCCGTAATTTAGAGCGTGGAAATCAACACGGTTTGAACCATCTTCTCCACGGCCGTAGAAGTCACTGGAATGAACCACGCTTCCCTAGCCATGGTTCCACGGCCGTGGACTTGAACGTGGAAAGTGGTACGGCCGTATTTTAGAGCGTGGTTTAGGGCAAGAACGTGATTCTTCCCTAGCCTCGTGCATTTCTCAAGTTGGCATTCCCTTAGCTTCTAGAAATGCCCTCAATCCATGGACATTGCTCAACAACTCTATCCTTGCTCGATTCCGTTCGGAAATAGCTCTCAATCACCTATAATCAACATAAAGCTTGTGTAGATCTCTATATCGACATTATAGACAAACTAGCTCACAAATGCATCAATGCTCAATCAATGACTATCAATATGAATCAAATACACTTAGAAAACGTGCCTAAAATATCACAATATTTCATGCTAACAATGGACGGTTGGTATGTTGCAGCTCCCTCCTCATAGTCATCCTCATCATCATCCTCTCCATCCTCATCATCATCATAATACACAGTTGGAGGAGCCACCTCATCAAAGTAGTGCTCGAATGTCTCTTTCCAGTTTCTCCTGTTCCAAATAGTATACTCGGATTACCACTCAATCTCATTTGGCTTCCTTGCTGGCGTACTTGCCCATGGCATGGACACATACAAAGTGCCTATACCTCTAGGAATCAAGACCTTTCTAGCAACCAATCTCTGCGAGCCAAGAGGACGTGCACCCTCAGCTAAGCGACAATCCGAGAAATCTAGCTCCATTGCCTTGGCCACATAAGTGACAAGGCCTCCAGCACAAATGTCTCCCTTCGCCTTGTTGGCTATCTTCCCAAGATAGTCGGCAAGCATGGTGGTGGTGTCCGGGATTGTGCCGGTGGTCATACAATGGATGAGATAAAACTCATCCGCCTTGATCTTCTACGGTGTCTCTGTTCTTGCAAACAAAGACTCGCTAAGGATCTGGTGAGCTATCTTGAAAAATAGATTGTAAATGCTCGTCTCCTTTGAATTTCCCGGTCTCCATTTGTCTCCTCCTGCTTCTCCAATGGAGATACTCTCCCAAAATGCACTACCGCTCACTCCTCTTGGGAATGTGCCTGCAGAAGATGAAGGAAAACCAAACAAGTCTCCAAAAGTAGGAATAGACATAGCATGATCCTCATCCATGAGCTGGAAGGAAACTCTCCTGTCTCTAGGGTCATGCTCGAAAGTGCTAAGAAACTCAAGAGTAATCTCAGCATAAGCATCCTCCCGAATAAGTGCAAACTGGCTCAGCCCTATTCTGTCATACATCATATCAATATCCTCTCTCACAAACAGTACATCTAAGTCATCCAACACAATATAGCGAGGAGGGGTAATGGGTCGATTTAAGAGACGTTCATATCTCTTCTTGTGTTTGGAAGTGGGAGGGGGAAGGTGTTGTCTAGCTAGGGAAGGTGGTGGTGGTGGGGGAGGTGCCTTAGAAGAAGAACCCTTCTTCTTGGTTGAGTTTCTAGTGATTCTCTTTAAGGTTTCCATTCTGCACAAGAAAATCGGGTTGTTCTTGATAAAAATCGGCCGATTTTTCTGCGCTAGTCCACGTTTTTCCTCGATTTCAACCCAAATCACAATTCTGTAAAGTTCTGATCAATGCAACACCACAAACAACTTCCTAGGGTTGTTTCTAAGCAAAGCCCTCCAGCAAACTCAACAATCTAAGAACTCTTAGGCATGAATCAAAATCGAACAAAATACTTACGTTTTGGATGGAAAAATCTGAATTCCGGATGAATGAGCAGTTTGTCATGCTTGCTGATGCTAGACCCCTCTTCCTTGTTGAAAGAACTTCAGTTTAGACTCAAGAATCACTCAAAATGGTTACCAATTAAGGAGATGGGAGATGGAGATACAATTCCAGCAGGTAATGGGCTACCCATTCGACCGGTGCCAGTACCCCTACATTCCACCACCACCACCGCCAGCTGACGAGGATTGAGTTTCATGGATTTATTTTCTATTTATTATGTAGTTCAGCTTTATCCGGTGAGTACTTGTTTCTCATGACTTATATTTGAGCCATTGGGACAATATGTCCCAAGTATGGGGTATTTGTATTATTTGACCTACTTGACCTTATTTGTATGACTCTCTTGTTGGATATTATTGTTATTTTGCTTCATGTGCTTATGTGTCATTACATGCATTGTATACTGGTTGCTGTTTGAGAAAAACGCCAAAAACTAGTTTGAAAAAAAAATTTTGGCTTGACCCAGACGTTCTTGACCAAATGAGGTCGTAAAATTGAGATACATCTCGGTTGAACACCTCGGACACCGACAGATCACCTCAACCGAGATGGGTTTTTAAACTGAAAATATTTTTGAAACGTTTTGTATGTGCTTCTATTCTGGATATGACCTCGATGAAGAAATTTTTTGCAGATTGGCTTTGAAATCTTTATATGCTCGAATAATTTTATGATATGTTTAAGTTTCTAAATGCTTTGTTTGAAATTCTAGCATGTTTAATACTTTGTTTTTATCAAAATTATGTTGGATTTGAAGGTTGACACCACATTATGAGTTCTCTCACATTCTTCTTAGGATGATTAAGGCACTTCATTCCTTCTTCTTCTTCTTCTTCTTCTTCTTCTTCTTCTTCTTCTTCTTCTTCTTCTTCTTGATCATGCTTTAGCCCCTCATATTCATATTTGCCTCCCTTTACCTATCCGGGATTTTGGATGCAGTTGATGAAAAGCGTGTGAAGTGAAGTTGAGATCTTGGCTGAAAGTGTTAGAAAAAAATTAGGTTTGGGGACGTTGATCTTGATGATGAGTAACTCGGCACCATTCACATAGTCGGGTGTTTGTGTCTTGCCAAAGTCGGATTGATCGATAGTCCTAACGGGTCATGGTATGTGCATCAAGGGTTTGAGGCATCTCGAGAAATTGATGATTGTTGGTCTCCTAGGCTTCCATTATTGTGCACCTCTGTCCATGTTCCCAAAAAGTAAAGTAAAAAGTGAAAATAAGCAAAGCTTATTGGTGGAAGATGTTGTGATTCAAAGAAAGTGAAGTAAAGATCCTATTCCGGGATTCTAGCACCACATTATCTTATATACATCCCACCCTAGCACGTTTCTTGACCTCTTTTGGAAGCCCTTGAGACCTTTAGTATGATGATTGACTTGGTGGGTTAAACTTGATTATACATGATTAATTTCGATAAATATGATTTATTATGCATTCTATGATTTTATGCAAAAATGAACAGCTTTCTTATATTTATAAAATGTTTTGACCATGTTTTGATTTTATTTTCCATGAAACATTCTCTTAGGGTGATCTATGAATGGAGCGCACCACCAAAAGGTTTTGAAATATTGTTTCATTGATTTTTTGATGACTTATAATCCATTCTATCTTGTATCTAAGATTTGGATCTTGCTTGAAAGTATGGGGTATTTTGATAGCATGTATTATAGTCTATATTTTGGGATTGGTTTGGACGTTTTATCTTCATAAATCTACATGTATGGATGTATATTCTTGATCATTATGTTGTTTTGTTTACCTTTGTAAGGAATTGAGGTCTACACCTAGTTTTCTTGTGATTGTAGGGAAAAAAACACATTTTGGAGCGATATGGAGCTAAGGGGTCTAAGGATTCATTGGAGCTACATCATGGAGCATTGACGAGCTACAAGAAAGGTTTAGGAACCATGGAAGTTGGAGAGAAGATTGATTTTGGACCATATTAGAGAGATTTACACGTAGATGAGGATCACCTCGGATGGCTACACCGTCACCTCGACCGAGGTGATCTTTTCGCTGGGCTGGACCGAGGCGAACGGCCCATATCCCATGAGATCTTTTATTCTTGGCTGAAGATCTTTTATTTTTGGCAAGTGATTCTCCTATATATTGGGATGGATTTTCAGGATGGAAGCATGTCTTAGATTTGGAAGTTGAAGGAAGTTGGTTAGTTTGGAAGAGTGAAGATATTCCAAGGAAGGAAGTTGACTTTGAAGATAAAGTTGAAGGCTTTGAACGAAGTTGTAAGGTTTTCTTAGATTGTTTGATTGTTGTCTTTTGGCTTGTGATTGAGGAATGTAGTTTGCTTGTTTGATTGATTGTTTTGATTGAGTTATTGAGACCTTTCTGTTAAGGTTTTCTTGCTTGAAGATTGATTCCCTTTTCATATATTTGATTATTATTATCATGATGATTATTGGCTAAGTTCTTTCTGCGATTCTAGGGTGACTGGCTGAAAGTTGTAGGAAAGACGATGAAAGAATGAGCCTTTACCCCAGTGGACCCTGAAAGCTCGAGTCTTACCTTATCCGAACCTCACCTCGGTCAGTTTGTAGAACATCTCGACCGAGATGGAACATGAACTGAACAAGGCGATTCCTTTCCTGATCCTTATATGAGTTGAGGTTTCAGTTTTCCAAATCATGTCCTTATTATACCTTTCCTGGCCCATACGCAAATCTAGAATGAGACTTACCCGGTGATTCCTTTGTTTGTATACCCAAGATCATGAGCGTTAGGTAATAAAGGTTTATCCTTTATTAGGGCTCGAGCATGCCTACATCCCATCTTTGAGAGTTAGCCTGAGACTTACCCGGTAAAGATTATTTTTATCCCTTTGGGTGGTGTGTTGGTTTGAGATTATAGTTCCTTTTCTTAGTACCTTGAGACTTACCCGGTGAGAGGATCTTTGGTTTGGGATAATGAGTAGTGAGACTTACCCGGTGATCTATTCCTACCTTAGAAACACCTTCCCTTTGCAAACCTCAACTTTGTCCACGTTATTCTTATAGATCTTGAGTCGGAACCATAATTGGATGCTTTGACCTCTCGAATCTACATTTTCTTTATCTGATTATTACATCATCTTTGATATCTTTTCTTTGTTGCTTGTTTTTTATTGACATGCTGAATTACCGTGCTTTGTTTCATCATAGTCCCTGTGTTCGACCTTGGAGTATTTGTTGTTATTACAATTGATCCGTACACTGCGGGTTCGCATATTGTTTCAAGCTTATATTTTAGGTTATAAATTTAAAGCTAAATCGTTCACCATACACACACGTGTGAGAACGAACAGGAACCCCTTAGGAGCATTTTGGTAGTGAAATCTAGTGAAAAAGCTTACAGAATAGTGATTTCGATCGAAGTGTTGTCCGTCTCGGTTGAACCCTGGCATCTCGACCGAGATACTCTCAAGAATAGACCGTTATCAAACCCTAAAAAAATATAAAAAAGCGTCGTTCAAACCAACATTTAGCAATGCGTGACCGCCCCGATGATGGACACCATTCCCCCCACCTCTTCCACCACCACAGGTGCCGATCATCCTTGGTCGGTTCAAAAAAGATTATGACCGGATATGCTCCCGTCCAGTTATAGCCCCCATTACGTCGATGTTGAGGATTTCAACTGCCTCCACGTCGTCGATGATCTGCAGAGGATGATCTTCTTGGTTGGTCTTGAGTAGTTTAAGATCATCCGATCACGGGCTTATTTGGATCCGACATTTGATTTCATCGGTTCCGTCACTCACGTGTTGGAACACAAGGGAGTGAAGTTTAGGCTGATGAACAAGGGGTATGCCGTCACAGTAGAGAGCTTTGGGGAACTGTTTGGATTCTCACCACCCACCGTCACAGACTTCCCCTCTAGACGAGAGGCACGAGCATTCTGGAGCAACTTTGCTCACATCACCTCGATTGCAGATTATAGGGAGCCGGGTGACTCCAAGGAGAAGAACTCCTATCATGTTTCTTTCCGGATAGCTCACAGGATTTTGAGCGAAATGTTGCTTGCCCGCACGGAGACACCGTAGAAGATCCGTCAGGGTGAGTTACTTACTCTTTTCTGTATAACTACAAGGGGATCCTAGATTTTTTCCACCATGCTAGTGGAGGAGCTGCACAAAGTCAAGTACAAGAAGAGGAGAGACATTTGCTTCGGAGGGTTGGTGACTTATATCACCAATGTTATAGAGATTGACCTCTCCGCATGCACATTGGCTGCTAAGGCCAAATCATTAGGGCTACAGGTGTTCATCACCTGTCGGGTCTTAGTTCCTAGAGTTAGTGGTCCACCTTACATGGCCATGACTTGGGAGACATGAGCTCCGAAAGAGGATCCCTTGGTCTCCACAGTTCACTATCACCGACCCGACCAACTAGTCGAGGATATGGCAGTCTTATGTGCGGGAGGCAAATATTGATGCGGAGTTTGGGACAGAGAGCGATGAGGAAGATGTTGGGGTACCCATGGACACCGGGATGGACACTCCTACTCCGACTGCTCCGGTGATAGAGTTGGTGGATGAGGAGGAGACAATGGACGACCATTCTTCCCCGGAGACTCCAGCACCAGAGATGCCATAACACCGACATCGCCACCACCTCCGCCGTCGTGACCCCGAGGCCCATCATAGGATTGACAGTCTCACGCGCCATATGAGGCGCGCGACGGAGGAAAGCCACCACTCTCAGCGCCAGATGATGAAGTTGTAGTTCCAGCATCTGACGGGTCATCCATTCGATCCCTCCTTGTACCCATTCTACCCACCTCCTCCTCCAGATGCATGATCGAGCCTTCCACGGAGTTGCTGCTGCTTTATTTCTCTTCTTATTTTGCGGTCCTGCTTAGACATTGTAAGTGATTTTCTTCTGACTTCTTATACCCATCGGGCGATGTGTCCTAACTATGGGGGGCTTTGAGATATTGGGTCTGTAATAACCAACTTATGTGCTTATGACTATTTCTAGTGCTTCCACTATATGATTTGAGGTTATATTGTACATCACATGCATTGCATCAGGATTTTTGATTGAAAAAATGTAGAAAACTAGCTTTAAAATATTTTTTTGTCTCACAACAGGAGCTTACCTCGGTCTAGTACCTCATTTACCCATAAAGCATCTCGACCGAGATGGGTTTCGAAAACTTGAAATTTCAAAACATTTTTGCTTCAAAGCTGGATATGATCCCAATGATGAAAATTGTTTGTTGATTGGTTTTTATTTTCTTTATGTGTTTGAAATAATTTATGATGTCATTAAGGTATGATTGCTTTGTTTGAAATCTGAGCATGTTTAGTGACTTGTTTTATCCAAATCATGTTGAATTTGAAAGTTGAAACTACGTTATAAGTTCTCTCACATCGTTATTGGAATGATTGAGCAATTTGTTACTCTTTATTCCTCTTCTTGATCATGCTTTTAGCCCCTCATTGATATATTTTGGCCTTTCTTTACCTATCTGGGATTTGGAAGCAAGAAAGTGAAAAAGCAAGTTAAAGTTTATGTTGAAACTGGAGAAGTGTTAGAAAACAATAAGTTTGGGGACGTTGATCTTGACGATGAGTAACTCAGCACCATTCACATAGCCGGGTGTTTGTGTCTTGCCAAGGTCCGATTGATTGACAGCCCTAACAGGTCATGGTATGTGAATCAAGGTTTGACGCATCTCGAGAAATGGAGATTAGCTGATCTTCAAGGCTTCGGTTATTGTGCACCTCTGTCCATGTTCTCAAAAAAGCGAAAAGTAAAGCAAAATGCTGAAAAAAAGCAAGAAAATCTTGTTGATAAAGTGAAGCTCGAAGTTGTGATGTTCTTATCCCTTTCCCGGATTTAGCACCACAATATCCTTTATTCATTCCATCCCTAACACGTTTCTTGACCTTTGATTGAAAGCCCTTGAGACCATGAGCATGTTGTTTGACTTTGTGGTTTAAACTGGATTATCTATAATTAATTTTGATAAGAATGAATTGTTATGCATTCTATGATCTCAAGTGAAGTACGATTAGCTTTCTTATGTCTATTACTTATTTTGCTCATATATTGATTCTTACTAGATATGAACCATTCTCTAAGGATGATCTATGAGTTGGAGCACACAACCAAAAGTTTCACATTTGAAAAGTTTTCATTGAGCTTTTTACGACAATTACTCCTACTATATTGTATCTAAGATATGAACCTTGCTTGGGGACAAGCAAGAGGCAAGTATGGGGTATTTTGATAGCATGAATTATTGTCTATATTTTGGGCATGGTTTTGACGCTTTCTCATCATAATTCTACATGCACATACATGTATTCTTAGTGATTATGTCACTATTCGTTTACTTTGCAAGAATTGAGGTCTACACCACATTTGATTGTACTTGTAGAGAATAAGGCATATTTTGGATCAAAAAGGTGCATTGAAGTCTAAGGAAGCTATGGAGCTACATTATGGAGCATTAGGAAGGACAAGAAGAAAGGCAGGAACTATATTGGAAGGATAAAGGAACGATTCAGTTGATGATGCAAAGGCGTGCACGTGGTTTACTACTAATCTCGGACCAACAAAGGCATGCACGTGGTTTACTACTGATCTTGGACCAACAAAGGCATGCTCATCGACCGAGATGGCCCACTGGATCGAGTTCAACGGCCCGCAGCCCAAGGGAATTAAAATATTGGTTGACCTAAAATTCTTTTATAAGGATGGAAGAAAAAGAAAAAGGAGGGACGACGGCACAAGGCTGGAGCTGGAGATCACGTACAAAAGAAGACTGTTATTGGAAGGAAGAGATCGAAGGAAGGATTTCTTAGGGTTCAAGAAGGAAGAGAATGTGAGATTTTCTTTGGAAGTTGTTAGTGAGTTTTTATCAAACCTTATTGGAACACATTGTTAGATACGATTGCTGGTTTCTTTGCTTTGATAATTGAGACGTCTTTGTTGATTGTTTATTTCTCTTTCCTTGTTATTCTTGATATAGAGTTGATTGATTTGATAATGATTATTGTTGGCTAAATCCCCTTGTGATTCTAGGGTGATTAGTTGAAGGTTGAGGTATAGACGATGAAAGAATGAATCTTTATCGTGAGTGAACCTTGAAAGTTGAGTTAACCCTAAACTGAAACCCATCTCGGGCTGTTCTTAGAGTCATCTCGACCGAGATCGATAAGAACTGCACGAGACGATCCACTGCATTGCCCTATCTTGAGTTTAGGCTATAGTTTGCCAAATCCTATCCTTGTTGCACCTTTCATGGTTTACATGCAAGCCTAGGATGAGACCTACCCGGTGATTCCTTTGCTTGTTTACCTACGATGATGAGTGTTAGGTAACAAAGGTTTATCCTTTGTTAGGGTTTGACTGTGCCTTCATCCTACCTTTGAGAGTTAACCTGAGATTTACCCAGTGATGGTTAGTTTTGTACCCTTACGTGAGTGTGTTGGATTGAGTACTCGTACCTCTCCTTAGTTCCTTGAGACTTACTCGGTAATAGGAGCTTTGGTTTGGAAAAGTGGATAGTGAGACTTACCCGGTAATCAATCCCATCGTAGAAATATCTTCTCTTTGCAACCTCAACTTTGTCCACGTTTATCTTTTAGAAATCTTGAGTCGAAACCATAACTGATACTTTGATCTCTAGAATCTGTGTTCCCCAACCATATCATATATTCTTGTCTTGCTTTTGATCATTGCATTTGCATGCTTCTAAGTTGGATTGCTTTGCTATGTTTATTCTCACCAAATCCCTGAGATCGACTCCGGAATATTAGCCCTTACTACAATAGATCCGTACACTATGGATTCGCTTATCGTAGGTCTATAATTCAGGATGTAAATTTAAAACTTTTTCTGCACACACCTTTTGTAGTGAACAATAGGGAAACCTACAACCGCATCCAACCCGGAACCATTGTAGCCCCTAGGTACCTAGTGCTTGTGGAACTCCAATGCGTGAATGTGGTTGATGACTTGCAGTATATGATTGATAGAGCTAGTCTTGGAACATTCGTTGGCATTAGGGAACATGCCTACAAAGAGCGAACAATGGAATTCTTAAGCTCATTCGATCATGATGCTAGGGAGCGAACGGTGAAGTTTAAGATGATGAACAAAGCATACTATATGACTATAGGACATTTTGCTAGGCTTTTTGGGTTTGGTAAGACCATGCATGGGACCTTTCCGAGGCAAACCCGTCCTAGTTCTTTCTGGGAGAGCATTGCTATGATTGTAGGAGAGCAAGATAAGTGGCACCCGGCGGACTCGAAGGATAAGTTGATCTACAACTTAGACTTATAGAGATTCATCACTAGGGCTATTTTGATTCCCCGCAATCGCGGTCCACCACATGTATCCATGCCTTGGGAAGAAAGGGGCGCTAGAGGGATTCCATGGAGTGTTAAATACTCCATTAGGAACCCCCAGAAATAGAAGCATACTTTTCTCCCGATGCATGCTGGTAGGATAGGACCTGAGGACTTTGATGAGGTTCCCGTTGTTGATGCAGATGATGGTCAGGGTGCAGAGGATATGGACAGAGGAACAGATGTTGGTCCTAGTGATTTCCATGCTGAGACTGATTACGGTAGCTTCCCGGAGCAGCCGGCTGATTTCCCGCCTATGGGAGAGTTTCCTGACCCTCATCGGAGATCCATAGCTCACCGACCCCGACCTAGCTCTTCACAATGCCGTGCTAGAACTTCTAAGCGTCCCACTTGGTTTGATGAGCCACTGATAGGTGATGGAATCACTATCATTTAGGATAGTTTTTAGAGTCTTTTTATTGCATTTGTGTCGGTTTATGCTACTAACTCCTTGGTCAAGAAGAAGAAGACTAAAAGAAGCTAAGGAAGAAGTTATAATAACTTAGGAGTGAAGTTCGTTCACGAAGCAAATCTTCTGTTGCTTCACCGCCCCCGCAGAGCCTTGTCACCGCCCCTGCGGGTGACACCTTACTCCGGAGCGCTCCATGCGCCTTCACCAACGCCAGCCACGAAGACTGTCACCGCACCTACGTCAACCCCTAGCGCCCCTGCGGTGACTTGACCTAAAGAAGCGAAGACCAGCGCCCTTGCGTCTTCCCTTGCGCCTCAACCTGAGAGCTGGAAGATGAAGAGTATGTGTCACCGCCCCTGCGTTGACACTAGGACGCCCCGGCGGCTTTACATTAGAAACGGCAGGAAGTTGAAGAGTCATACGTTTGAAGAGCATTAAAGATCCGCCCCTGCGGAATTGCCTAGCCGCCCCTGCGGCTATGAAGAAGATCAAGCGTTTTTGCCTTCACCGCCCCTGCGGAGCTGAAGGCCGCCCCTGCGGTTCAACGACATAAGCTTTACTCCGGTTGTTTACACCAACTTTATGGCATTAAAGGTGGTTGTTTTGGGCCGGTCATTTACTCCTATTTAGTGTCTTTTGTAGTATAAATAGGCTTTGGTTGATTGCTAGAAAAGAGGGGATTTTTACCCATCATTTCCATTGTAGTATAAATAGGCTTTGGTTTCCACTTAGAATCCAATTTTCTCATCATTTCCATTGTAATGAGTTGCTAAATCCCTTGCTACATTGGGTTGGTTTGAAGCTGTGTTGTTACTTTGGTTGTAAGTTTTCTTTAATATAAGTTTTCATTCAGTAATGCTTTGTGTTTTCTTGATCTCCATTGTCTAATTGTATGTTTTACTATTACTTGATATTGATCACCTTAGGTTCTAAAGTGCATGCAAAGAACTAGGATTAATAGGTTCCGGGTTCGGGTCTTTAATCTAGTAGTAAACTTTAAGTAATAACGGGTTGTAATTACTTAAAGAAAAGGAACACAAATATAAAGATAAGGTTAACGGTTTTAATATATTCTTTATATCCCCTAGTCTTTATTTGAAAGCTAACTTGTTAATTGTTCTTGTAGGTTTACGGAACACTAACCTCTTAAGTTGTGTTGATGCCGGTTGGCTCAACACATATATATGATCGAGATGGGAGATTCCTTGAAAACTTGTAAAAGGAACTCACCAAAGTAGCAATTACATGCTAAGAATCAACCTAGTGTAGATTCATCCATTATTGTCTTACTTGCAGCGTTATTCGTTTTCATAAGTTTTTATGTGCATCAATTCAACCAAAATCCCCCCTTGTTACTTGTTTTTATAATCAATAATCGCATTTAATAAAAATACCTTAACTTTCTTGGGTTCGACCCTTACTTAACCACTATACTTGTTTTAGTGCTAAGTCGAGATTATATTTTTGATAGGGTATAGACGACCATAGAAATGCCTCTAGTCAAATTTTGGCACCGTTGCCAGGGAGTTTTAGTGTTTTTATTGTTATTATTGATTATTGGTTTGAACCATTTTTATGGTTCAAACCCGTGCTACTAACTCCGGCTTTGCTTCTTTTGATCCAGAAATTGAGAGGACGCACATCCGGCAACGAAGGCAATAACAACTCCAACAAGAAATGGCTGATCGTACTCTTAGTCAACTTACTCAGCCCACTTTGGCTCAAAACCCTCTTGCGGTTACCATACCGGCATTAGGGGAAGGAATCAATTTCGAGCTCAAGCCGGGTCTCATTCACTTGCTTCCATCTTTCCATGGGCTAAGTGGTGAAGACCTCATCAAACACCTTGGGAAGTTTCGTACCGTGTGTATGAGCATGAAGCCGGCCAATATCACCGAAGAGCAAATCAAGATGAGGGCATTCGGCTTCACACTCAAAGATTCAGCGGATGATTGGTATTACCACCTTCCATCCGGGAGTATCGACACTTGCGAGAACCTCCATAAGGCGTTTCTGGAGAAATACTTCCCAGCCAAGAAGGTGAATAGCTTGAAGAAAGCTATAAGCAACATCGAGCAAGAGACGAACGAAACTCTCTACGAGTACTTCGAAATATTCGCACGCCTCTGATCCAGCTGTCCTTTTCACGGATATTCAACTCAAGATCTAGTCTTGTACTTGTCCAATGGCTTGCTAGACAATGAAAGGAGGATCGTCGATGCAGCTTGTGGAGGTAACATTCTTAACTCTACCCCTGACCTTGCTTTTGAAAAAATTCAGGAACTAGCGCAAGGGACCCGGAACTTTAGAAGGACTCCTTCCAAGAGAGGTGTTCATGTTGTGAATTCCGGGAAGAGTGAGATCTCCACTGAGCTCGCGGAGCTGAAGGAAATCGTGAAGAGACTAACACTTATGGGGTTAGCATGAAATATTGTGATATTTTAGGCACGTTTTCTAAGTGTATTTCATCCATATTGATAGTCATTGATAAAGCATTGAAGCATTTGTGAGTTAGTTTATCTATTTTGTCGATATAGAGGTCTACATAAGCTATGTGTTGATTGTAGGCGATTTAGAGCTAATTCCGAACGGATTGAGAAAGAATGGAGTTTGATTGAGCATGTCCAAGGATTGAGGACATCTCTAGAAGCTAAAGAAGGTGTTAACTTGAAGAATAGCACGAGGCTAAGGAAAATCACGAACTACCTCTAAACCACGCTCTAAAATACGGCCGTACTACATTCCGCGTTCAAGTCCACGGCCGTGGAACCTTGGCAAGAGAGGCGTGGTGCATTCCAGCAACTTACACAGCTGTGGAGGGTTGTGACAAACCGTGACCAACTTCCACGCTCTAAATTACGGGCGTGGAATCCTTCCACGACCGTGATCTTGGCAATATTTTACGCAATATTTTAAGCCACGATCTTCTACGCAATGGGCCGGGCCAATATTTTATCTTACACTATAAAAGGACGGAAGAAGAGAGATTCCGTCACCTTCGCTTACACTTTTCCTACGCTTATTGCATGTGTCTAGGGTTTTCAAGATCACCGTGGGAGATTGTGCTTTGACCTATTGTGATTTCCGGATTGACGGAAGAGTTGAAGATTTGGAAGATTGTTCACAAGGAGATTACGCTTCATCTTTAGGTTTGATTAGAAGACGGATTGACATCCCGTTCTTCACTCTTATCTAAGATTGTGATTGCTTGTGTTATTCTGAAACCATTGACATTATTGTTCTTGATTTGTGGATTTGAGATTAGTTTGAAGGTTATTGAAGGTTTTCGGAAGTTTTCATCTTTCATTCTTTTAAACCTTGAATTTGACATCAATATGACTGTTGTTGGCTAAAACCCTTTAGCAATTCTAAGGTGAAGGGTTGATAGTTGTGGCTTAGATGATGATATATCGATCGTAAACAGATTGGACCCTGAGAGTTAGAGAGAATCGCCGACGAACCTAATCCACGGTCTGTTCTTGAGCTTCCACGGCCGTGAAACTCAAGAACTACCCGTAATTTTGTGTTAAGTTACGAACTTGCTTTTACTATAATCCAAAGTTAAAGATTTGCTTTAACTTAGTCTTGGCTTGCCTTTTCTAGGTGGTAGTGAAGCCTCAACAACCTCTACCTCGATTGTGAGTGTCACAACCTTAATCGGTTTAGTTAGTCTTGATCCTTGGATTACAAGTTTGGGTATTTGATATTAATTCTCACCTTTAGATCTTTTCTATATTGAAGCCTCAACAACCTTTATAGAGAGTGTCTTTTAGGTGGGTCATATAAGGTTTTTGGAACTTCATTGTACGATTACCTTACTTTCGTATACCTTTGCATATCTCAACTCTGTCCTTATATCTTTAGTATATCTTGAATCGATTGCCACAGCTGGATTCCTGGATCTTTAGGATTGTTGTTTTCCCAATATTTGAAAAGCTTCATACATTTACTTACTTGATAATCTATAACTGGATTTAACCCCCCAAATCCCTGTGTTTGATACTCTGGAATTCTTGCTCAACTATATCGATCCATACACTGCAGGTTCGCTTGCTTGATTTCTAGTTTTATAATTAAAGCTTAATTGCACGCACGCTAAGTGGCGAACAAGTTTTTGGCGCCGTTGCCAGGGATTTGGTTTAGGCCGAATTCGGTTATCGGTTGTCAAGCTTGGGAGCTCTTCCCTTGTTATTTGATATCTTTTCAAGTGCATGCGCAGGTCTAGGAATAACGAAGACCTCTTACCTCTTGATCAAGATCTTGAGAGGACTTTAAAGAGAAAGCGTAAGGAAAAGAAAATGGCTGAAGAAAGAGAACGTGATCTCCAATCGGAGTTAGCGGAAAAGGAAGCTCAACTCCAATGGAGTGAGAAGACTCGTAGAGAAGAAACAGATCGTCACCAAATGAAGGTTGATGATCTAACGGACATGATGTTCTAAATGAGGATTGAAATAAACAACCTTAAGGAGAAAAAGAAAAGGAGGAGACCGGGAAGATCGGTTAGAGTCAACTCATCCAATGAGGATAGCGACTCCTCCATGCCACCGCTAGAGGAAATTGATCCCACGATCAATGTGAATCCATTCTTTCCACGACCAGCTGGAAATCGCCGTGTTCCACCTAGGAATGCGAGGATCGAACGAGTGGATGAGGAGCCAAGAACTCTTGGCCAAAGGATGGACCCAACGCAACAACCACGCCGTTTAGGTGTGAACTTTGATGCTGACGATGTACAAGGGTTTAGCTTCAACCCTCAAGTTATTACTCTTGTTCGCCAAAACCAATTTGGCGGAACAAGCGTTGAATCTCCACACCAACATCTACAAAATTTTGAGTGTATGATGGAGACGATGAAGCCGAAGAACGCGACTACCAACAACTATAAGCTCAAGCCTTTCTTCTTCTCCTTGAAGGGGAAGGCATTGTCTTGGTACCAAGCTCTTCCTAGTGGGAAACTAGACACGTGGGAAGACCTTTCCGCGGAGTTCCTCACTAAGTTCTTTCCGCCATCCAAAACGGCAGAGCTAAGAGGTAAGATTAATGCATTTTCTATGAGATCTAACGAAAGTTTGTTTCAATCATGGGAAAGATTTCAGAATTTGCTCTTGGATTGCCCTCATCATGGCATATCCAAACTAGCACTATTGGAGATATACTATAAGGGGTTGGATGTGGAGACACAATTCAAGCTCCAATCCCTCTCATGTGGTACATTCATGGACATGAGGGAAGATGACGCTTGGGACTTCATTGAGAAGCAAGCGCGAGTCATAGAGAAGTATTCTCACCGGAAAGTGGAGGGAAATCGTGTGGAGCAAGGAGTAAAGCTCACACATGAAGCTCAATCTCAAATCTTTTCTCTCAATAATGAGATTAAAGAGTTGAAGGAAGCTATCAAGACCAACTTTCCAAAGCAAATCGGGAAGAATGTTGGCTATTTGGGCAACAACAACAACAACGGTGGTGAGAATACAAACCGCAACAACAACAACAACCGGAACAACAACCGGAATAATTGGAACAACAACAACAACAACCGGAACAACAATTGAAACAACAATAGGGGTTCAAACAATAACAATTGGCGCTCCAATCAACAAAACTCTGGTAATTCTTATCCTTCCAATTCAAATTCACTAACTCCACCTTCCTCTCCTTCTACTCCTTTGAAAAGCCAGGGGCAAACGTCAAATGGAGGAAGCACTTCGGGGAAGGAGAAGCCTGATCCCATGTTGGAGACGATCTTGGGAAAGCTTCAAGGGTTAGAGACTCGCATCATCAAGGTTGATAATCACATAACTAAGGTTGATAAAGCCCAAAAGGTTTTAGAAAACCAAATGTTTACTCATGCGGAGGAAGTTCCTAGAAATCAAGGGAAACTTCCAGGAAAAACGGAGGACAACCCAAAGGGAAGGGTGATGGCAATCACAACTAGGAGCGGGGTGACAACTACCGATCCGCAACCTAAGTTTGTTGAAGTCTCCGTTGAGAAAGAAAAAGAGAAAGGGAAAGAGAAGGAAGATGTCTACGTTCCTCCTCCGGCTTACAAACCTCCCCTACCGTTCCCACAATCTAGAGCAAGAGCGCGTCTAGATAAACAATTCGGTAAGTTCATAGAACTCATGAGCAAATTGCATATTAACATACCTTTTATTGATGCTATTGTAGGTATGCCGGCTTATGGCAAGTTCTTAAAGGAGCTCCTCTCCAACAAGAGGAAGCTAGAAGATTTCGGAGAGGTTAAGATGAGTTCGGATTCTTCGGATCTCATCAAGACCATGAAGGAGAAAATGCCCCCAAAGCTAAAGGATCCGGGGTCATTTTGTATCCCCATAGGAGTGGGAGATGTCACATATGATGCATTATGTGACTTGGGAGCAAGTGTGAGCATCATACCACTTGCCTTATGCAGGAAGATCGGTTTCGGTGACCCTAAACCGGTGAAGATGACGTTGTACAAGGCGGATCGATCCATCACTCGTCCCGTCGGTATTGTAGAAGACGTCCCAGTCAAGCTAGGTAAATTATTTGTACCCATTGATTTTGTTGTGCTTGACATTCCTACAGATAGTCCGGTCCCGATCATTCTCGGAAGACCGTTTCTTACAACATCCGGCTGCATAGTCGATTGCAAGAATGCTAGACTCGCCTTTGACATAGGAGAAGAGAAGGTAGAGTTCGTTCTTTCCACTCTAGTGAAGGAACCAATCTTTGATGAGGATATATTCAATATCCAAGATGAAGAAGGGTTGTCTAGAGAGGAGGTAAGTGTTATTCTCTTCAAAGATCCTTTGCAAAAGGTTATTACTATGAGTCTAATGAATGTAGGAGAAGAAAAGGAGTGCAATGAGGCAATTGAAGCCTTAGAAGCACAAGATGAAGTGTGTGAAGAGGAGTTTGAGAAACTCCAGGACGAGGCAGAAAACGTACGGATCCACGGCCATACACTATATTCCACGGCCTTGGATTTCACCAACCAAAGCGTGGCTCACTCTAGAGGGTTACACGGTCGTGGAGGAAACAGAGCACCCGTAACTACATTCCACGCCCAAAATCACGGCCGTGGAGGATGCAGAGGAACCGTAATTTTGGCCGTGGACGAAGGCAATTGTGCCTCTTCTTCAACTTCTCTTGATTCTTCTCCAACACCTTCTACTTCCTTAGACACTTCTAAGGAAGCATCGGAAGCTCCTCAAGAGCCATTGGAAACTCCTGCAGCTATGGAGTTGAAACAACTTCCTACACATCTAAGGTACGCGTTCCTAGGACCTAACTCTACTTATCCGGTAATTGTTAGTTCCGATCTAACCATAGATGAACATAGTAAGCTTATGGTTGTCCTTAGGAAACATAGGAAAGCTTTAGGCTATACTATAGAGGACTTAGTAGGAATCAAACCTTCCCTATGCATGCATAAAATCTTAATGGAAGAGGACTTTAGGACTTCAAGACAACCTCAAAGGCGGTTGAATCCGACCATGAAGGAGGTCGTCAAGAAGGAAATTCTTAAATTTCTTGATGCAGGTATCATCTACCCAATCTCCGATAGCAAGTGGGTGAGTCCGGTTCAAGTAGTTCCGAAGAAGGAAGGAATGACGGTCATCACCAACAAAAATAACGAACTCATTCCTACCCGAACCGTAACAGGATGGCGGATGTGCATAGACTACCGCAAGCTAAACAACGCGACGAGGAAGGATCACTTCCCACTACCCTTCATCGACCAAATGCTTGAAAGGTTAGTACAACATTCGCATTTTTGTTATCTTGACGGTTATAGTGGTTTCTTTCAGATTCCGATACACCCGGATGATCAAGAGAAGACCACATTTACGTGCCCGTGGGGTACGTTTGCTTATAAGAGGATGCCGTTCGGGCTTTGCAACGCCCCAGCCACCTTTCAAAGGTGCATGATGGCCATCTTCTCCGAATATATAGAGGAAATCATGGAGGTTTTTATGGATGACTTCTCCGTACATGGTTCCTCTTTTGACAATTGTCTTTCTAACCTTGCTCTTGTGTTACAAAGGTGTGAAGACACTAACCTAGTTCTTAATTTGGAGAAGTGTCAATTCATGGTTAAGGAAGGCATTGTTTTAGGACACTTAATCTCTAGTAGAGGGATTGAGGTGGATAAAGCGAAAATAGAGACTATAGAGAAGCTTCCTCCCCCAACTTCGGTGAAAGGGATAAGAAGTTTCCTAGGACATGCTGGATTTTATAGGCGCTTCATAAAGGATTTCTCTAAAATATCAAAGCCGCTAACTAATCTATTGATGAAGGATGCGGTTTTTGAGTTTTCGCAGGAATGCTTGGATGCGTTTAACATGATTCGGGAAGCTCTAATTTCAGCCCCTATTATCCAACCTCCGGATTGGAATCTTCCCTTTGAGGTTATGTGCGATGCAAGTGACGTAGCTATAGGAGCTGTTCTTGGACAAAGAAAGGAAGGGCGAACCCACGCCAAATACTACGCTAGCAAGACGCTAGATGAAGCGCAGCTCAACTACGCCACTACGGAAAAAGGAATTTTTAGCCATTGTTTATGCTATTGACAAATTTCGCTCTTATCTTGTAGATGCAAAGGTGATTGTGTACACGGATCATGCTGCGATCCGGTACCTCCTTGCAAAGAAGGATGCGAAGCCAAGGCTAATTAGATGGATTCTTCTCCTACAAGAATTCGATCTAGAGATCCGCGACAAGAAGGGTTCGGAAAATTCTGTTGCGGATCATTTGAGTCGTCTAACGCATCTAGAAGACGACCATCTACCTATAGATGACTCCTTCCCGGACGTACACTTACATATCATAGAGGAGTGCATCGACGTGATCTCCAAAGGTAACGAACCATGGTTTGCTGATTTTGTTAACTATTTGGTTTGTCAGGAGATACCGCCCGGATTATCCTACGCACAAAGAAAGAAGTTCTTTAAGGATGTTCGGGAATACTTTTGGAATGAACCTCTCCTCTTTAAGAGAGGTCCGGATGGCATCATTCGGCGATGTGTGCCGGAAGATGAGATGCAAAGTGTCATCCGCCATTGTCATTCTCTACCATGTGGAGGACACGCTAGTTCAAACAAAACTAGCGCTAAGGTATTGCAATCTGGATTCTTTTGGCCTACTTTATTTAGAGATGTGCAAACCTTTGTTTCCTGCTGCGATGCTTGTCAAAGAACAGGAAATATCTCTAGGAGGAATGAGATGCCTCTCAATAACATCCAAGAGGTGGAGATTTTCGACGTTTGGGGAGTTGACTTTATGGGACCGTTCCCATCATCTTGTGGAAACCAATACATACTCTTGGCGGTGGATTACGTTTCTAGATGGGTGGAAGCAATTGCCTCTCCCACCAATGATGCCATGGTAGTGGTCAAGTTCTTTAACAAGACCATCTTTCCACGATTTGGGACACCAAGGACTATCATTAGTGATGGAGGTTCTCACTTCATTGCCCGGCGCTTTGAAGCTCTTCTAGCTAAGTATGGGGTTACTCACAAGATCGCCACCCCTTATCATCCACAAACTAGTGGACAAGTTGAGATCTCAAACCGGGAGATCAAAGGAATCCTAGAGAAGACGGTTTCAAGGACTAGGAAGGATTGGTCCTTGAAGCTTGATGATGCATTGTGGGCATACCGGACTGTGTACAAGACTCCCATAGGAACCACACCATACAACCTTGTGTATGGGAAGTCTTGTCACTTACCGGTAGAGTTAGAGCACAAGGCGTTTTGGGCCATCAAGTGGCTAAATTTCAGCATGAAGGAAGCGGGAGAGAAGCGTCTCTTGGACCTTAATGAGCTTGAAGAACTCCGCTTGAACGCTTATGAAAACGCTAAGATTTACAAAGAAAGAGCAAAGCGTTGGCATGATAAGCATATCATTCCAAAGGACTTCAAAGAAGGAGATCAAGTTCTCCTCTTCAATTCAAGGCTTCGTCTCTTTCCAGGTAAGCTTAAATCTCGTTGGACAGGACCTTTTCTAATCAAACGTATTTTCCCCCATGGTGCAGTTGAAGTATGGGGTGAAGTGGGCGGAAGCTTTAAGGTGAACGGTAAACGACTAAAGAATTACACTCCGGAACTCCAAGCTGAAGAGTTCGCGCCAACCGCACTCGAATAAGTGCGAATTTGGTCTAGCTACGGACCTTAAACAAAGCGCTTCTTGGGAGGCAACCCAAGGTATTGCATTTACGTTTTTGTTTTTTTGATTCATAGATTAGCTTAGTTTAGACGTTTTTGCTTTGTTTTGCCTTCGATACCTCCGGTATGTTCGTGTTTTTGGATGTAGGAACAGTGGGAGAAGAAAAGAGAAGAGTAAGTTTGAAGAAAAGTGACGAAACTTGGACTTTGGAGCATTATAGAGAGTTCCATGGCCTAAACCACGGTGGTGGAACCCTCTGACGAAACTTTGATATTAATTCTCACCTTTAGATCTTTTCTATATTGAAGTCTCAACAACCTTTATAGAGAGTGTCTTTTAGGTGGGTCATATAAGGTTTTTGGAACTTCACCGTACGATTACCTTACTTTCGTATACCTTTGCATATCTCAACTCTGTCCTTATATCTTTAGTATATCTTGAATCGATTGCCACAGCTGGATTCCTGGATCTTTAGGATTGTTGTTTTCCCAATATTTGAAAAGCTTCATACATTTACTTACTTGATAATCTATAACTGGATTTAACCCCCCAAATCCCTGTGTTCGATACTCTGGAATTCTTGCTCAACTATATCGATATGTACACTGCGGGTTCGCTTGCTTGATTTCTAGTTTTATAATTAAAGCTTATTTGCACGCACGCTAAGTGGCGAACACCCCACAGCAGCTCAAATCTTGTGGAGTGTGTGTTGGCCCATATCATCCAACGGACATGTGCCCACAAGTCCAAGATGATGATACTGAGGTGAACGCAATGGGCTATGGACAGCCACAGTAGAAAAAGCCTAGGAACGATCCCTATGCACAGAACTTTATGCCAAACTGGCGTGACCAACAGAACTTTCATTGGAGGGATCAACAAAACCAACAACAGCAGCCCCGACAAGGTAAGTATCAAACAACTGAAGATATTTTGCAGGTTTTGACTAAACACTTTGCTACTCATATCCAAACAACAGAATCCAGCATCAAGAACCTTGAAAAACAGGTTGGTCAAATGGCGGAAGCCATTACAAGGATTGAGACTAGGTCCTCCGGAGGATTACCTTCACAGAAGGTTATAAACCCCAAGGTGATGCTGGAGGAGGCTCAATCATAGAGGAAGAGTCCTTACGTCGAGCCAATGACGTAAAACAAAGGCGCTGCTCGGGAGGCAACCCGAGGGAATAAGAAGAGGAGCCTCTGTCAAGAAAACCGCCCCTGCGGCTCAGTGACCCCACCCTGCGGTGACACCCATGGCAATCGCCGCCCCCGGTGCTGGGCCAGCATCAGCAACATACTGGCCACCGCCCCCGCGGTGACACCCCACGCCCCTGCGGAGGCCACCCTTGACACACATCCTCAGCGCCGTCCCCGGCGTTGAGGCTGCGTGCCCCTCTTCCTTGTCACCGCCCCGCAGTGACAAACGCCGCCCCTCCGACCTTATTAAGGAAAGAAAAAAAATACACTTTCCAAAAATAACCTACAACTACCGCCCCTTCCCCTCCCTCTCCATTCACTCTTCAAACCCTACACCGTCTCGCCTCCCACGCCCCAGCGCCCTCCGGAAGCTCTCACACGCCGCCTTATACAAACGCTCTTGTGCCACCTCCGGCGACCTAGCCACAACCGTCCCTGCGACACCCTCACCACCACCACACCCTACATACTCTCAAACCTCTCACTCTACAACGCCCTCGCCCCTCACAGTCTCGCTCATCACCACCGGCGACATTTACACCAACAAAGAAGCCGCCGGAACAGCCCCAGCACCACCACCTTTGTAGGCTCCCAGAATCGCCCTCTACTCATCTCCCGCCTCTGCGCCTGCAAGTTGCCGCCCCTGCGCCAAGATGCCCCTGCGCAAGCTACAGCCGCCCCTGCGGAAAACACGACAGAGGGTTCGTCTCTTACTCTATTTTCTGATCTTTCTAATTCCTTTGCTTGTTCAATTGCAAGAGATGGAAAAACAGAAGAAATACAAGTTGTCGGAAGCTGAGAAGGAGCGGTATAGGATTGTGCCAGGTCGGGAAGTGTATCCAACTCGATTTTTGGTCGTTCCTACTTTGGAAAATTTAGGCATGTTGGAGAGCATGCAGGCATTCCTCAATAATGCTGGGCTCGGTGATTTTCTGATAATGAGTGCTCCAACACAGCTCGAGCTCAGCCGCCAATTCATCGCCACATTCAACATGGAAACGGTGGACCACATGTGTGTTGAACTTTCATTCCAGTTCAACAAAAGAAAGTATACATTGGACTACACCCAACTGCAGGAGGCATTAGGGGTGACTATTGCCGCCTCCGAAGACTGGTGGGAACCCATCCCGACACCCGACTTGATGGTGTTTTTGCAGGCCGCCACCAGATCTGAGTTTCATGCAGGGGGTGAGTATTCCAACAAATTCACTCACCCCTATTTGAGGCTCATCTCGAAGATCTTCATCAGTGTCTTCTGTGGACACAAGGAGGAGAATAAGGTCGCTCTCAAGGACCTTCCATTGCCATACGCCTGCCTCCCCACGAACGATTGGGTATCAGATTGGCCATATCTCTTCCTTACCGCTTTGAAGCGGAATAGGAAGAATGAGCCACGAGACATTGTGGGAGGTGGGGTAATATCCTTGTTGGTTGCACAGGTGATGGATCTCCCTGACTTGGAAGAAGGTTTAGAGGCCCCACTGTATACGGAAGGTATGTTGAGGAGGTGCAAGCTCCTCAAGAGAGACGGGGAGAACCTATTTTGGATCTTGCTAGCATATGGGAGTCACATCACATACCTCCCCCGACAACTTCTACTTGGAGACGAGCTCTCCGAGTTGTACGTACCAGCTGAACCCTTTGCTCCGAGATGGCCTCAGGGGAACATTGTTGAGAGATATGTTGCGGGTTCCAGCCGGGATCCTATTACTGATGAGGAGATGCCTCCTGCAACACCGGAGGAGGATCCATCTCTTGAGAGCCTTCAGGCTCAGATGGCCACCCTGACCACCTAACATCAGGCATCTTAGACCGAGTACCAGCGGTCCATGCTTGAGCAGCAGCAAGCGTGGCATTCCAGCTTCACCTCCTCCATGACCACACATTTTGACCGCCGGCAGGATGCTTGGCAGGCGGCTCATCAGCAGCAATTAAAGACTCAGCAGTTGGCTTGGCAAGCTAGCTACGAGACTTCATTTAGAGAGAGGTTGGATGCTCAAGAGGACCGCATCGACACGCTCTACCGCCGACAGGAGCACTTTTTTGAATTTCAATCTGAATTACAACTCGATTGCTTCATTTCTACTTTGAGGACAAAGTATACTTCAAGTATAGGGGAGGGACATATCGTTGCATGTATAGTTGTTTTGATTTGTTTTGAGTTGCTTTGCATTGAGTCTTTCGAGTTGTAATTCAGATTGAAATTCAAAAAAAAAAGGCAAAGAAAATGAAAAAAGACATGAAAAATCCTTGGATAAACCGAAAACCCAAAAGGGCGGTTTAGGCAAAAATAAGGTAGTTCGACCAACCTTAGGTAGGTGAAAAATTGGGCTTGAGGGATGTGAGATTAAAGTGAGATCATCAAAGAAAAGAAGAAGAGTGGCAAGGTGAAAACCCGAAAGGGCACCTTGGAAAAATGAGTGACACCGAGTGTAGGTTTCTCTTCCGGCGCTTGGCGACATAAGAAGGGGAGTCATAAGGAGGTTGTCCGGGTAGGCCACTCTTGGAGCAATAAGGATGGTAGCTTCTCACCTTTTTCTCACATTTCCTCTCTTTTCCTTCTTTCTTTTTTGGCTTTTTTTTTGTTTTCATTGCCTTTTCTGCTTGCCCATGCTTCCTGAGGCCTTTGAGTCTAGTTCGTTGTCATATGTTTTACTCGGGACGAGTAAAAAGTCTAAGTATGAGGGAGTTTGATAGGTGATGGAATCACTATCATTTAGGATAGTTTTTAGAGTCTTTTTATTGCATTAGTGTCGATTTATGCTACTAACTCCTTGGTCCAGAAGAAGAAGACTAAAAGAAGGTAAGGAAGGATTATAAGCACTTAAGAGTGAAGTTCGTTCACGAAGCAAAGCTTTTGTTGCTTCACCGCCCCCGCGGAGCCTTGTCACCGCCCCTACGGGTGACACCTTACTCCGGAGCGCTCTCTGCGCCTTCGCCAGCGCCAGCCACGAAGACTGTCACCGTACCTGCGTCAACCCCTGGCGCCCCTGCGGTTACTTGCCTTGAAGAAGCAAAGACCAGCGCCCCTGCGCCTTCCCCTACACCTCTGTCTGCGCCTCAACCTGGGAGCTGGAAGATGAAGAGTCTGTGTCACCGCCCCTGCGTTGACACTGGGACGCCCCGGCGGCTTGACATCAGAAACGGCAGGAAGTTGAAGAGTCAGACGTTTGAAGAGCATTAAAGATCCGCCCCTGCGGAATTGCCTAGCCGCCCCTGCGGCCATGAAGAAGATCAAGCGTTTTTGTCTTCACCGCCCCTGCGGAGTTGAAGGCCGCCCCTACGGTTCAACGACAGAAGCTTTACTCCGGCTGTTTACACCACCTTTTTGGCATTAAAGGTGGTTGTTTTGGGCCGGTCATTTATTCCTATTTAGTGTCTTTTGTAGTATAAATAGGCTTTGGTTGATTGCTAGAAAAGATGGGATTTTTACCCATCATTTTCCACTTAGAATCCAATTTTCTCATCATTTCCATTGTAATGAGTTGCTAACTCCCTTGCTACATTGGGTTGGTTTGAAGTTGCGTTGTTACTTTGGTTGTAAGTTTTCTTTAATATAAGTTTTCATTCAGTAATACTTTGTGTTTCCTTGATCTCCATCGTCTAATTGCATGTTTTATTATTACTTGAGATTGATCACCTTAGGTTCTAAAGTGCATGCAAAGAACTAGGATTAATAGGTTCCGGGTTCGGGTCTTTAATCTAGTAGTAAACTTTAAGTAATAACGGGTTGTAATTACTTAAAGAAAAGGAACACAAATATAAAGATAAGGTTCACGGTTTCAATCTATTCTTTATATCCCTTAGTCTTTATTTGAAAGTTAACTTGTTAATTGTTCTTGTAGGTTTACGGAACACTAACTTGTTAAGTTGTGTTGATACCGGTTGGCTCAACACATATATATGATCGAGACGGGAGATTACTTGAAAACTTGTAAAAGGAACTTACCAAAGTAGCAATTGCATGCTAAGAATATACCTAGTGTAGATTCATCCATTATTGTCTTACTTGTTGCGTTATTCGTTTTCATAAGTTTTTGTGTGCATCAATTCAACCAACCCCCCCCCCCTTGTTACTTGTTTTTATAATCAATAATCGCATTTAATAAAAATAACTTAACTCTCTTGGGTTCGACCCTTACTTAACCACTATACTTGTTTTAGTGCTAAGTCGGAATTATATTTTTGATAGGGTATAGACGACCATAGAAATACCTCTAGTCAGTCACCCAATTGGCTTTCTGGTCTTCAGTCTAGCATGGGAGATCTTTCAGCTTCCGTGAGGCGTATTGCTAGACGCCTTGACACTATGGAGGAGGAGCACCACGAGGATGCCCGACTGATGAGAGATCTCTACCAACAGCAGATCGGGAGGCCATAAGACCTGAGTTGGTACCCATTCCAACCGCCGCTACCATGATGACCATTCCACTTCTTCCGTTGGTTTTATTTCATCAGACATTGTGAGTTTCTTTTTCTATTCTTTCTTTTATTACACATTAGGTACAATGTGTAATTCAAGTATGGGGTGGGATTTGAGACTTGGTCTATAATAACTACTATGATACTTTGTTTTGATTGTATGCCATCATACTTTGCATTTTTATTTTCTTGTCACATGTTTCTTTTATTGCACATTAGGTACAATGTGTAATTCAAGTATGGGGTGGGATTTGAGACTTGGTTTGTAACAACTACTATGATATTTTAAAATTTTATGCTTCTAGGATTGGAGACGACCTCGATGATGATATTACTTGCGGAATGGATTTTTGATGATTTTTATGTGTTTGATTTGGATTATGGAATGAAAAGGATTTGAACATTTTGTTGGAATTTCTTGCAAGTTTGACAATTTGGAATTTTGTCTAAATCATGATGAGAATTGAAGGTTGAAACCGCTTTATAAGTTCTTGCACTTCTTATTGATATGATTAAGGCGTTTCGATTTTCTTCTTTATTCTTCTTGATCACACTTTTACACCTCATATATATTTTGCCTCATTGTTACCTATCCGGGAATTAGGATGCAAGTTAGTGAAAGTTGTGGAGTTGAAGTCGAAAGTGATGAAGTGTGTTAGATAATAGGTTTGGGCAAGTCAATCATGATGATGAGTAACTAAACACCATTAACATAATCGGGTGTTTGTGTCTTGCCAAAGTCAAATTGAGCGATATTCCTAACTAGTCATGGCATGTGCATTACGGTTTTGAGGCACCTCGAGAAATTGAGGTTTTATTGATTTCCTAGTTTTCGGTTATTGTGCACCTCTGTCCATGTTCTCAAGTAAAAGTGTAAAAACAAAAATGCTAAAAAAGAAGAGAAAAAGAGCTTTTTAGTGGATGTTAGGTTTCCCTTGCAATTGTGCTTATTCTTGACCTTTATTGTAAAGGCCTTAAGATCTTTGAGTTTGTTGTTTGGCTTTGTGGTTTAAATCGGATTTTCCATGATTGATTTTGATACGTTTCAGGTTATGATGCTTGTTTTGAAGCTTTTGCAAAATGTGCTTATTCTTTACCATTACAAGATTCATTTTTGTGCGCATAACAGTTTTCGGAAACTATGAAGCAAGTTTAGAGAGTGATCCTTGAATAGAAGCACGAAACCAAAAATATTGTGTTTTTCCTCGTTTTTGCATTCATATTTCATACATCTTTGTATTCTAGATTTGAACCTTGCTTGGGGACAAGCAAGAGGCAAGTATGGGGCATTTTAATAGCAAGAAATATGATGCTAGTATAGATGTGCATATAGGTAATTTTTCCCCTTCTTTCATGTACTTTGGCATACTTCCGTAGCAATTATGGTCATATTCACCTACTATGTTGTAATCGAGATCTACAAAAGCTTTATGATGATTTCAGGTGAATTGGATCTAATTTGGAGTGGAAACAGAGCATTAGTGCACATCCGATCGAAGTGAACCTCAATGGAAAGCATTGGAGAGACTAAAGAGAAGTATGAAGTCAAGTCCTGGAATAAGCAAAGAGGAAACATGTCTTAGAGAAGAAATCACGGCATTGTCAGAGATTCCACGGCCGAGATTTCCTCCGTACTGGACCGTGGTTTCCACGTTAGCAGCCAAAACGAGATCTTTTCGAACCCTGATTCTATCCTATAAAGAGGGGGTTGCTGCAGCATTTCCGGGGGCCTGCTTAGACGCTCGCTTACCCCCTCTTACCACACAACACTCGGACTACCTTGGATTTGGCTTAGAGCTCAAGGACGGATTCTTAGAAGACGGCATTGAGAGCTTTTGGATTCATACTCGTACTTTGGATACATTGGAGATTGAGAGATTTTTGTGAAATTTTCTAGATTCTTATTTTCCCTTCTTTTGAACACAAGAACGGAGATTATTTGTGGAATATTTCAGTTTATGATATTTGGAGATTCATTGTTCGGAAAAGATTGTGTTTCTTTGTGTTTTATTGGTTGCATGTGATTCTTGATTTCTTTCTAAAATCTTGATTTGAATATGATGATGATTGTTGGCTAAACCGCCTGTGATTCTAGGGTGATTGGTTGAAGGTTGTGGTTTAGATGATGATAGATTGAACCTTGTAAACAGATTAGACCTGAGAGTTGTGAATTAACTCTCGCAAAAGAGTTTCCACAAGTTGCTCTTGAGGTTCCACGGCCGAGACTTACCAAGATCCTGCCGTGGTTTCCTCTGTCGTGCAACCTTTGTTATATCCTTAGCCTTGGTTAAAGATTGCCTAAACCCTAGTCTTGTTAAACCTTTCTAAACCATATCCTTGCTTGGGAAGAGACTTACCCGGTCATTTCCTTGCTTGGTTACCAAAGATTATAAGTTCAAGGTAATAAAGGTTTATCCTTTATTAGTTTTGAGTGTGCCTTCCTCTTGCCTTTGTGACTTAACTTGAGACTTATCCGGTGATGGTTCTATTCATGTAGGTTGAGTGGTTGGTTTGAGACTATCATTCTCCTCTATTGAAGTTTTGAGCCTTACCCGGTGATAAGCTTCATTGGATTGGAATAACGGATAGTGAGACCTCCCCCGTGATCTATTCTACCGTAGAAACACCTTACCTTTGCAATCCCAACTCTGTCCTTTACATCTTGAATCGAAAACCACAATTGGATACTTTGATCTCTATAATTTGCGTTTCCCCAATTATATTACATATTCTTGTCATTACTTTGCTTGTTTCAAAGTTAGATTACTTGCTGAATTTATTCTCACCGAATCCTTGAGATCGACTCCCGAATATTAGCCCTTACTACGATAGATCCGTACATTGCGGGTTCGCTTATCGTTAGGCATATATTTCAGGATATAAATTTAAAATTTTTTGCACACACCTTTTGGAGCGAACACATGCCGATTGCGTTGAAGTTGGCACCTTACCTTCAACGCAATTAGCCGGCGTTGAAGGTAAGCTCAACCTATTCTTCGTGAGCGAAGAACAACGAAGAATAGGTTGTGTGATGCCATGAGCGGTATAAATTAAAGGAAGGAGAAGCTCAATAAAATAATGTAGAATAGATCGATTTGATGGTTATATTAATAAAAGAAATTTAGTCTTTGATGACTATGGTATGCAGTTTTAGTTTTGTTCTTCAAGATTTCGTGGGTTCGAACTTTGAAGTTTCATGTAATGTGTCGTCATCGATGGAAATTACTATTATTTGGAACAAAATAAGTGTATATTGAATGCAAATTTGTAGGCAAGCAAAATTGCAGGTTTCTTAGACAGACAAAAAGTGAATTTGGGTACCCAACAGACTGCCCGGCCTGGCTTGGTGGACGGGTACGGATACGGCCTGAATTCCGGGACCCGAACTTAGCCCGGATCTGACCCATAAATCTAGACAAAATTTTAGAAGAAGTCTGGTTCAAACCCGACCCAATCCCGAAAAGTACCAACTCTAGTATCAACACATTTATTAGTTGCGGAAGTGACAACTCATAGAAGTATACATAAAAACAAATATATAGTATATAAGGTTACAAACGTTTTAATAGCAATTGAAATAATTTTATCAACTTTATAACGAACTTTTAATATATATATATATATATATATATATATATATATATATATATATAGGGTCGGGATCGGGTAAGAACGTATGTTACGGTAAAAAATAAGAACAACTAAAGATCGTTAGATCAATGCACGAATGGTCTAAATTTAGCGTCTAAATAAGGCATCATTATATTGTGATTTAATATAATATCATCGATATGGTAATAAGAATATTAACCATTAAATTATATGGAAACAAAATTTTCTACTCTAATTAATTTGTTATTTCCACCCGCCATTTTCATTCAACTTAAAAAAGAGATATTTTTCATGTTTGAAAATATACACGAGTTCTTGATTCATATACATGAGATTTTTATGTAGTTGTGCTTATCGTGCATAGTTCCTACTTTATATATAATCGTGCTTATTGTAATTTGTTGTTTGCAAGCACGTGTAGTTACTACTTCATATATAGTCATAAACGTGCATACATTACTTCTTTATACATATGTAATCGTGCTTATAGAAGTGCATGCGTGTAGTTTGAATTTGTTGTGCACTAGTCATGCATGCACATGCAAGTGAATTTTGAATTTGATGTGCACTATTGACGTGTGCATGTGATATACATAATCGTGCTTATAGGAATGCATGCATGTCTAGTTTGGTTTTTTTTGTGCAGTAGTGATGCATGCACATGCACGTGTAGTTTGGATTTGTTGTGCGCTAGTGATGCATGCACATGTACGTTTATATATAGACATGCACGTGTATACAAATTAACGAGGTAAGAAATTACTCGCATGAAGTTAATTTGGTAATAAATACTTTTTATTTGTAAATCGTAACCATATATGTATTTCCATAATTACAAGATATATAATTAGTGTACAAAAATGATACTGAATCATGGACGTCGATTTGATTTAATCATGTGGTCGAGATTTGTTCTCATTTCTTACTATAAATTATGTTCTTACTTCATCCTATATATAGAGTATAGATCATATGCGTAAAAGTCTTATCGTGTAATCATGAGAACAGTTTGTAATTATTATTAGTTTTGTACGAATGTGTCATATCGTTTAATGCATTATTCGTAGTTATTATTAGTTGAATGGATTATTCGTAATTATTATTAGTTTCAGAATATTATTTATCTAATAATTATGATACCTACCCTAAATCTCGACCATTAATACTCATCATCCGACGGTGTAAGATTGTTCTCATGATTATACGATAAGGTTGTTCTCATGGGAACCCCACCCTATATATATTCCATGTACGCTCTAATAACCCCTAAAAGAAAGGGTAATGATAAAGTTTCATATTTGACTTTTTAAACTTCAAATACTACAATCTATGAATGCTATATAGCAAACTAAAACATAATTGATTTTAACGACAATCATGTAAATTGTAAAATAATAATTGATTTATTGGTCATCTTATTGGGACATTGTTTATTGCCAAAAGTCAATTTAAATTATGCAAAAAGATGATAATGGATTCCCATATCGTTAAAAGCTTGGCTGCTCGCCGGCCGAATAAGATCAAGTCGCTTTGAAATTTATAATTCTGATATAACATTAATAACAAATAATTAATTCGTCAAAGTAATAAAAAAACATCAAACTTTTTTCTTCTAACAAAAATAATCGTAGGTTGCAAATTTTATAATATTCTTAAATCTGATAAATAAATAATTTAAAAGTATACATTTCATTGATATATACCTTTAAACACGTATTAGAGAACTGTTTTAGCTAATTGTCATGTATAAAATTTACGTTATTGGAATTCTTTTTATCTTATATTGAACTCATTTATATTCTGTAATTTTAAAATCATCCCAAATACTTTTTCGTTGATAGAACAAATGTGTATATTATTTTAATTTAATGAAATAGCTAAGAACATTAGAGTTGATCAAAGTAAAGATAGCAACCTCGTTGCAATTGCCATGGTTTATCATGAGGATGGATATCATATAATCATATGCGATATTCTTTTAATTATCAATAATAAATTAAATTTTAAATAATTAAAATTTTTGATAGAATTACCATTTTTAATCCTGTAATTTTTTCTGAATGCAAGCCTAACTTTCGGATAAGGACTTCGATTTTTTGTTGGAACTCTGCTCCGATTGCAGAGTTGTTTTGACCTAATGTCGTGATTGTCTGAAACACCATTAACTTTCCTGAAAATGATGGACTTGAACCTGGGTGAAACTAGACAAAATAAGAGATATATTTGTGATAACAAGGTCGATTTTTCACGGAAGTTTCCAAATATTATTGATTAAATTGATAACCGTGAGATAATCTCTTTCAATTTCAATGTTCTTAATTTCCATCTTTCGTGCTTTCAGTATTCCTTTTCTAAGGCCATATGCTTCTGCGTGTAACACCTCAAATCTCATATTCGGGGCGCTACGGGTTAGGACCTCACAATGAGTCTCGACAACAATATTACCGGACCACCACCAAAAACTGAATAAAATAGATGTTATTCAGGATAACCAACAGACTCTCAGTCGAGTAACAATAATATCCAATCTACTCTACTAATCTCAATAACGAAGGAAAAGCAAATAAATCACCACCCGTCCTACAACGTATGAGAACTCCAGCTGATCACACCATCTGTATCACTCGACGGCTACCTTATCCGGCATCTAACAACACAGATAAACCGTTAGCTAACCATTCATATATAAGAAGAACACATAAGCACAAGCACACGTAATACAAGAATATAAACAAAGAGCATGCTAACACATAAACCGTTTTATTATCTTTTTTAAAGTCATACACTCATAATCCAGTTGGAGTGGATCGGCACACCTCCCCGTATACCATATGGAGTGGATTAGTACCCTCCCCGTATATCATGTATGACCTTATCACAAAGAACCTTCCAGTCTCTCTTAGGAGAGCTGAGAAGATGATGTCACCGCCCGCTACACTTGGGTCAATTACAAGTCGGTTATACTAAACCAAAAGCATACTATAACACATATAGCAAACACCACTCATGTACTCAACCAATATATTTAAGAAGCTATGTAAGCCCATAGGACTTACCGGTAATAGGCTAAGTCCAACTATACACGAATCTTGATTCTTACTAGAATCCACAACAACTTGATATAATCTAAGGCAACAACACAATACATCCAACCACTAGAAGTTCCCAACTTCTAGTTCTCAAAGATCATCATAAGATCTTATAACCAACAAGACTCTAAGACCAACATATATAGTATAAAATCCCTCTACATACTCATAAACCAACTTAAATAAAGTTATAAGTAAGTGATCTTATACCTAGATACAGTCTCTAAGTCGAAAGATTCAACTTAGGAACTCATTGGACAGAATCCGTGACCGCATGAAAACAAGACGCGATCGTGGTGGTTCAGTGTCAGAGCGACCATGACGACACACAGACGCAACCGCGGTGAAGTGATGGCGCGACCGCAGTGACACAACGCGGCAGGATTGAGGCGCGACTACGGTGACAGGTGTAGACACGATCTCCTCCAAGCTCCAATGTAAATCCTCAATTCTACAATGCAAGATACTTCTCTTGCTTCCTTCATGGTATTGTTGGTGAAGGTTACAACATAGATCGATCCCAAAGCATCAAAAGAGGTGTGTAAAGAAAGGAATGGATGATTCTTACCCTTCTCTACTTCAAGATGACTTGGCGGCTGCTCCTACGTGCAAAAACGATACCCTACTCAGCTGCAACATTGTTGCTCGATTGAATAAGGCCAATGGAAGATTGATGACATTGTTGGCATTAACGGAAGAACATGAAAGGAAGAATTGTGGAAGGAAAAGAAGAGAGGAAGATCAAAGGAGACTTACGTGAATGAAGAGGATGGAACGGTTAGGGTTCTGGAGAAGACAGGTTCAATGAATGAATGGAAAGAAAGGATTGGAATATAATTCAAAAAGGGAAAGAGATCTCGACGGTTACCAAAAGATCGGCATGATCTGTTGCTTTGACGCGACCGCGGCAAGACACAGCGGGACCACGGCGGCGCGGTTGCGGGACGCACCCGCGGGTAAACAAACTTACCTAACCGCGGGGCGCGGGCGCGGTGACTTATAACTTAACACCGGAATAAAAATCCGGTTGTTACACCGCGTGAAAGACAAATGTATAACCATGTTGTCAATATTAGTATGCAATTATTGATGCATGGTGATCTCTCATAATGTAGTTAAATGCACAACGATCGTTGCTTCTTTTAGACCCATCAAAATTGAGTTTTAGGGTCCCTACCATGAGATTGGACCAATGTATCTTCCTAGTTTTCTTAATTGTGTTTTCTTCACTTTTTGGTAGGGTTCTTCTGAATGATAACGTCTCAATCATGAATTTGGCGAGTTAATAGTTGTATGATATTTGTTAGCGTTGTATTGTCGAATATACCTTTGTTCCTCATATGCCAGATATTTCACCATGTGACAGACAATTGTATCATAACCTTGTCATCAAATTTCACATGTACGAGGGATAGGATTTCTAGAATTTTCTTACAAGATGTATGTGTTCTTTAGGTAATCTTGGGCAATCGCATCCATGGTGCAATTGATAGTGTACATACATTTGATGAATAAGTGTATGACGCTCTCATAAGGATGCTGGCATAGTGCACAATTCATGGGTACTAGTATTTTTTGTTTCTCGAGGTTTTATTTTGTTGGGAGTCCATTTACAAATAACTTTCAAATGAAATTTTTAACTTTTTGGCATTATGTTGAGGTTCCAAATCATTGTGTTATCTGGACTATGCTTTGGATTTTTGGAATAGTTATGATACAGATTTGGTGGAGAATCATCCTTTTTGCTAGGTGCCTAGTATAGTGTGTCTTAGATGTTACAAATAGGTAGCGGGTAGCTCAGTATTTTGTCGGCGTTGGTTTGCGGGATCAAAGGATCAAGGAGATTCTGTAATTTAATTATGGTCCCATTTGTTATTTGTAATTAAGAGAACTTATAGTTTCTTTGTCATTTGTTGAGTCTTTGTTTGAGGCATAGTACTCCAATTGGTGTCCGAAATTTAGACATCTTCCATTGTTTGATCATTTCTCCATCTCCCATGCTTTATCTAAATCTCTTTTTAAATTTTGACTGTAGCCTCATTAGTTTTTTCCATTGCAAAGAAGTACTTTTTCCGAGTTTATAACACCACAACCGGCTTCTTTTTTTAATATTTCTCCTCAATTACCTTTACCCAAGTGTTGTTCTGCAGCAATATTCCAAATGAGTTTCATTTGAAGTGTTTTGTTCGTGTGTTCTTGATATGGGGATTAGCCGCGACAGACCGATCTAGACAAAAAATCAGCTCAAACAACAAATACACGAAGACAAACAGGTGAAACACTATACAAAAGATGGATAACAGAAAATAAAGATGGATCGAAGGATAGAAATTAGAACCGAAAGTGAAAAATGGAAAAACTCTTGATCTCGGGATCAAGAACTGATTCGAATAACCAAACAACCCAACTTGTACAACGATACACACACAACCAATTAGATGTCGATAGCACGGCGAGGAGGCCCGTGAATGCACTTTAATCACCGAAATCAGATTCAACGAACCAAAACTCTCTTAGGTATTTTGATGAAACCATATTGTGTTTATTTTCAACAAAAGAATATATACCAAAATTAATGCTAAGAATGACTTTATATACCTAGAAGTCATCCATCTAAAATCAAAATCAAAATAGAAACAAGTCTAAAAGTCTACTGAGTGTCCTCATAAAAAACAAATAAGAGGTTCAAATAATATAACAATTGAAGATATATAATTATTTCATGCTAATAAAAGACGGGGTTCGAGACCATCAACTTTCCCGCTCGGATGTTACCTTCATGGTGCAAATCCATGCACAAACATGAGATAATAGATGAATATGAAGGAATATAAGATAGACAAGATCTAGAGTAATTGAATGGCTTTAATTCATTGGTAGAGAAAATAAAAAAGAGGGAGAAAAATACCCAAGGAATAAATCACTCCAATTGTGAGAACGAAGAGTGCAATGAAAGCAACGATGAGAACTGAAATGACGGTGGATACTTCATGCTCTCGTATATCTCATAAATTAAAGTTGGGAGATTAGATACATCTATGAAGTTGTACATACATGGAAATGCAAGATCTTGATTGAGGTGTTCTACTACCACATTTGTTTCTCTAACTGAGTCATATGTTAAGGTTGAGATTTTAACCAAAAAAGAAGTGAAGTAATCATGTATATAAATTAGGCACAAAGCGGAAGAAATTGAAACCTCGAGGGCACCAACCGGAAATATGAAACTTGGTGGTCACCAACCATAAAATACAAAACCTTAATGGTATCAAACGAAAATTTTCATTTTATTATTAGATGATTGTATATTACCGTATAAAACCTTGAGGGCATCAAACAAAATTTTTATTTTCTCTAAATGTAGTATGTTCTTGGTTGTCCTAGAAATGGGTGAAGTACCGAGTAGAATAAAGTAGCTTGTAGTGGAATGTCTAGTGATAGGGCATGTTGTATAATAGAGTCACAAAACACTCTATATATACTACTAAAATAAAACTTTTTTCGTCCACATGTCAACACCTTAACTATGCCACCTAGGACTTTTTGTCAAATATTTACGATTTTGCCACATTTTAATTACTATTATGCCATTATTCAATAAATATTTTAAGTCAAATTTTAAATATTTTCCATCTCATTATGCCAATTCAACAAAAGTAATTTCATGTCATCATTTTCAATATCTTACGGTTATAAAAATAATTTAAAAAAATACCATATCACCTAATTGAATGGACTAATTAGGTAACTAGGCTTTTTTTTATATTTATAATAGTAACTAGGCCAATTCTATTTTACACTTTAGTAAATGTACCCCAATTACTTTTTTTTACTGTCTATCCCAAACCTATGTCTCCCACCACCGCCGATTCCAATTACTTTGTAGTCACTTTTTCAGAATTCACTTCTTCATATGATGCTTCTTAGTTCCTTCCTAAATTTGTTAAAAAAGACATTCATCGATTGAGGGAATCGATCTTCTCTAGCTCTTCGATTCTTCTCTCCTTTCTTCTTCTTCTACTTCTTCTCGATTTTGCCGTTACAATGTCTAAAATTAGGGTCGTCATCAACCAACAACGATTCTAATTAGGGTCTTCACATGGATGCTTCTTAGTTCCTTCCTAAATCTGTCGACATCAAAGGGAAGGATATCTGAAACAACAATCCCATGGAATTAGATTCAGATAAGGTAATAACTCTACTGTTTGAATTTCCATGAAAAATGAAATCATCCCGCAGTGGATACGCCTCCGACTCCGACAGTCGGAAGTGGCACTCCCGCTCCCATCCAAGATTGAGAGAGGGTGCAGATCTTGGCTTGTACTGCTAGATCGAAATGGAGTGAAGATGGTGGATGGTTACTTGCATACACCCGAGATCGTAAGCTTTCTCTATACTCTGGAGACGCCCTCCCATCCCTTCTTCTGGTATGACTTTTTTTAACCGAACTCTGTCTTGCTGGTGTTTATCTTTCCCGGTTGCTAACTACGTAAAATCCGTTCTTTCTTTCATTTGGTTTCAACAAACGCGGCCAAGGAGATCGATTCCCTAGCTCGATCTTCAGGTCCAATCTAATTTTGATTCCGATGAGATAGTTGCGAATGTCGTTATGGTATTTATTTGCAGTCACTTCTTCATACCAGAATTTACTGACTCCATATTATTTCTCAGATTTCTGAAGCAGTGCAGAGATGAACGCACTTGCAACCATCCCGCCACTTCTTCATACCAGAATTCATTGTAAGTATTTGCAGTCACTTCTTCATACCAGAATTCACTGTAAGTATAATGCTTGCCTTTACTCTATGATCGATGAATGTCTTTTTTAACTACAGGAGAGTGCACCTGTAGGTTAATCTCTTATAGTGCAATTTTGTAGCTTGAATTATAATTGTTTGTCCGTATATTCATCTTAGTAAAGTGTTTGCATTAACAGTGAGTAGTTTATAATCTTTTTAATTTTATCTCACATGTTTGGAGGATTATGTGTATCAACTTTTAAAAATGAACTTGGATGTTTGATAATGGAGTTGGAGACCTTTTCTATCATATAGTACTGTATTGCAGCAGATTTTGAATCAATTACAGCTTGAAAGTGGTTATGGAGTTAAAGGTGACCATGACGAATTGTTGTCTATGACAATATGACAGGAAAAGTCGCTTATGTGTGTGTGTGTGTGTGTGTGTGTGTGTGTGTGTGTGTGTATGTGTGTGTGTGTGTGTGATGTGGATTGTGTTCTAATTTGTAGATAAGTGAACTCAAGGTTGCAATTGAGAAATGTATTAAATGTGATTTGCATTGGCTCGCTAGATTGTTGCATAGATAGGAAGGAAAGTCCTCTGGTATCATAATTTGTAAAAAAAAAAATTATGGTATGAGTTTCTGGTATGAATTTTCATACCAGAAATTTTCTAGTATGATAAAATTTCTGGTATGATAAAAAATACAAATTATGGTATGTGAAAAAATATAATTATGGTATGTGAAAAAAAAAATCTAGTATGTGAAAAAATATAATTCTGGTACGTGAAAAGAAATACAATTATGGTATGTGAAAAAATACAATTCTAGTATGTGAAAAAATACAATTCTGGTATGTGAAAAATACAATTATGGTATGTGAAAAAATTCTGGTATGAAAAAATTTTGGCATGTAAAAAATTATGGTATTAAAATTCCGGTATGAAAAAATTATGGTATGTAATTCTTGTATGAAAAAATTTTGGTATGAATATGAAATTTTGGTATGAAACTAATACCAAAAAATAAGAATAAAAAAATAAATAAAAGACAAAAAAAAAGAAAAGAAAAATAAAAATAAAAGTCACATTCACGTAACATTTGAAAAGACTTTGGCTAAGTTCATGTATTTTTTTTTAATAGAAGAGTTAATTATTTCCATAGCTAATTATATTTCATAGCTAATTATATTTCATAGCTAATTATACAATAATATTCTAAATAACTCTAATCAAACAATCGTGTTACAACTTCTAAATTACAGAAATTGAATGTCATTAAGCCCATCCGGCGATCCATGTATATATGATGCTCTGCTTGCTAGCCATTTTCATATCTAACTGTTGTATATAATTCTGGTATGTAATTTGGTATGAAAATTTCTGATATGTAATTTTTGGGAATGAATTTCTAGTATAAAAAACCTGGTATGGATTTCTGCTATGTAAATATCTGGTATGTAAATTTGGTACGAATTTCTTGTATGTATTTTTGGTATGGGAATTTCTGGTATGGAAATTTCTGGTATGGGAATTTCTGGTATGAGAATTTCTGGTATATGAATTTCTGGTATGTAAATTTCTGGTAAGTGAATTTTTGGTATGTAAATTTCTGGTATGTAAATTGATGGTATGAAAAATTCTGGTATGAAAATATATCAGAAAATAAAAAAAGAAGAAAAGAAAAAAGAATATAAAAAAGGGAAAAAAAAGCAAATAAAAAATTAAGTTCACATTAACTTACGTATTTGAAAATGAAAAGTCCTCTTATTTTAATTTCTTTTTTTTTTAAATAGAGAAGTTTCTTCTTCTTTTTTAAATAAATGGGTTAATTAATTTTATCTACTATTAAATGAAAGTGGTAAAAAATTTGGGGTACACTTTCTTAAACATAAACTCAAAAAAGCCTAGTATGTCAAATTATCCCTAATTGAATTTAGAGATTTCAATGGATTTTGTTTGGATTCTAAATTTTACAAAATAAATCCGAACTAACATTTAAATCTTATTGGTTACAATATGAGACATAACAATCTTTTATTTAAAAATTTTTAATTATCGTTAATAAAGATTTTAATAATCGTTTTATTAAATTAACTTTTTTCCAAAAATAATCGATTTTAAAAAACGATTTTTCTTAACAAAAAATTTAATTTTTTAGTTATAGGTAATAATATTAATAAAATAAATTAGAAATTTGTTAGCGTAATTTTTTTTATTTAACACTTTGGAAATTATTATAAATTTAATAATTAATTTTTTGTTACATGATCTAATCAGATTGATATTAATATGTTCTTGTTAACATTTAGCGTTTTTTTTAAAAAAAAATTATAATTTGTTTTAAATAATAAATTTTCAATTAATAATTATTTTTTTTTCCCGCACAAGGTGCGGGTATTACACTAATGAATGCACAAATTACTAGTACAAGATAAGAAAATCCCGTGAGCAGGTGCTGACTTTAGGTAACGAAGAACCTTCAAGATAACATCCCATTTTCCACGGTGCGGAGCATCCATAAATTGGAAAATTATATGAACCGAGTATGCAAGTTCAGGGCGAGTGTTGAACACGTAGATAAGACGTTCAACCAAATGAAGATATTTCTCAATATCATTAAGCAAGGCAGAAGAATCTGATTAAAGACCATGATCATCAGACATCGGAAAAGATGTAGGTTTGCATCCAAAAAGATCAATTACAACCAGAATGTCAAGAGTGTATTTCTGTTGGTTAAGCCATAAACCAGTCGGAGTATGAACAATTTCAATGCCTAAGAGAACCGAATGGTTCCAAGGTTCTTCATATGAAAGCAAGTATGAAGATAATCTTTAAATTTGCGAATGGTAGCACGATTGTTGCCGGTAATAACTAGATCATCCACATAAATCAGAATCTAAAGGGCTATACCTGGCCGTCTGAAGATGAAAAGGGGATAAGCAACAAGGGGCTAACAAAACCAAAGGGCAGATGAGACCTTGTGAAATCAATTTCGAGGAGCCTGACGAAGACCATACAAGGATTTCTTGAGACGACAAACTTGAAAAGAGGTTCGAAAGCCGGGAGGTGGTAGCATATAGACTTCCTTTTGTAGATCTTCACGAAGAAAAGCATTGTGAACGTCCATGTGATGAAGTTCCCGGTTGTGAATAAAGGCAATTGTGTGGAATAGTTTGATTGTGAATAATTTAGCAATAAGAGTGAATGTTTTAGTATAATCAATACCTTCTTATTGACGATTTTTGAGTACAACCAAACGCGCCTTATAGTGCTCAACTTGTCCGTCGGATTTTTATTTGACGTGGAAAAACCACTTAGATCCAATAGGTTTACGATCATAAGAAAATCAACATATTCTCAAGTGTTGTTGTGGTGTAGAGCAAGCATTTCATCTTGCATAGCCTTTTACCATTTCAGGTTATTAACTACTTCTATGAAAGAGGTCGATTCTTGTTTCTGATATACATAGTTAATAGAAGTAACATAAGCAGAAGAAAAATGTTCATATGATAAATAACCCACTACGGAATACCGGGTACTTGAGTTTAGTAAGGAAAGAAGTTGACCCGATTAGAAATCAAAACGACCTGCCTTTCAACAAACAAAATATCGTAAAAAGGTAGAGGGTTTGGAGGGACAAGAGATGCGGTAAGGTGGTGGAATTAGAGTAGGAGATTTGGTAATTAAATTAGGAGGACCCGCGTCAATACGGACAACACAAGGTGGGAATGTGTGGGGTATTTAGGGGGGGGCGCATAGGCGCACTACGGCATGCACGAGATTTTTTTTGTTTGGGGGGGGATCTAGGCGGTGGTCCCCATGGCGTCAAGTAAGGGATTTGGGGATGGGGGTTGGGAGGGGGGCTGCATCGTCATAATTGGGTTTGGGAGGGGGGTTGCGTCATTAGTGGGTAAATGGGGGATTTCTAGGTGTGGTGGTGCGTCCTCGAGAGGTAATTGCTGGGATTTCTAGGCAAGGGCCGCAACGTTAGGGGTTTGGTTTTCGGGGGGGTGTTGGTTAGTGGCAGGGGGCTCACAAGATTATTTATGGGAGACTTTATGGTGGTAGGAAAATTTGGTGGGATCTGTCGTGTCGGTGAAGGTGGGATCAATAGGTTCGGGGTGATTTGTCGATGTAGAGAACGGAAAATTATTCTAATAAAAAGGCACATCTCGCGTTGTAAAAATTTTCTGAGTATCAATATCCAACATTTTTCAAACCTTTTGAGAAGATGAATATCTTATAAAGACACAATTTTTACCCCCCGAGGTCGAAAATTATTCTAAGACCGAGGTATAAGGGAACAATAAGCAAGACATCTCAACACTCAAAGATTTTCAAGACTAGCTAGGTGGAGAGCCATGAAGTAGCTCGTAAGGAGTTTTGTGATGGAGGATGGGTGTAGGGTGCGATTAATAAGGTAGCAAGCCGTAAGAACACATTCTCCCTAAAGAGGATATGTCTATGTTTGAGTTCTACCCTTCCGTTTTGGGTTGGTGTGTAGGTGAAAGAGGTTTCTAAATGGATATCCTTGCTCTAAAGAAAAGGTCGAACGGGGACAAATTTCTTAGCATTATCGCTACAAATGATTTTGATACAATAATTGTATTTGGTTTCAACCATAACAGAAAAATGTTGGATTAAAGTAATGGCTTCGGCTTTGTCTTTTAATAAATGAACTTATGTACAACGAGAGTAATCATCTAAAATAGAAGAAAGTAAGAACACTAGTCAGAAGTGGAAAGGGTGCGGTAAGGTCCCCAAATATCTAAATAAAGTAAGGAAAATAAAGACGAGGCACGAGAAGTGATAATAGAAAAAGATGATTGAGGTAGTTTGGTCCGGAGACCAATGTTAGATAATGAGGTGATTTTGGTGATGGAAGGATGACCAAGGCGGTTGTGAAGGATGGTAGTGTCGATAGTGGTAAGACATGAAAGTGCTAGACAATTGTTTGTCATCCAACGAAGCTAGTAGATTTCACCACAAGCTTCACCCACCCCAATCACCTTCCTCGAAGTATAGTCTTGTATAACACAAAGTTTATTAGTTATCATAAAAACACAATTCAAAACCGTAGTTAGCTAATTCGGGGAGAGAAGATGACAATCAAACCTTGGAACAAATAATACTCGAGGTAGGTGAAGGGAGGCATTGATGGGCAGACTCCCTACATCTACGGCTAATACTAGAACTCCGTTTGGGAGTTTGATCCGGCATGTGATGAATGATATGAGTTTGTAGAGTAGAGAGTGATCCCTTGTCATATAAAAAGAGACTCCGGAATCAAGGATCCAAGGAAGCGATATAATACCTGAAGTAGTATCTTAGGATGAATGAGAGCGGTATGACTGTATGAGTTCATTGTAGATAGAATCGTGTTCCACTAAGTATCATCAATTACAGGACCAATGTCTTTACGATCTTAAGGCGTTAAAGAACCAGAAGAGACGGAATTGATCTGACCGGCTGGTCCGAAGACGGTTTTTGTTGTTGCGGGAGAGGGTGGCTTTGATGGTGGAGGTGTCGGTGCCGATGAACGAGCGCCACTTATTGACAACGGAGTGGGGGCGGACCATTGCGAGTGGTCCACCAATGTGGATAGCCGTGAATTTTGAAACAAGTTTTTGTGGTATGACCCGATCTTGTGCAATGACCGCAAAATAGGTGGTCTTTTGGTGGTGGAGGGGTACGAGAATTGCGTTGAGAAATTTCCGAAAAAGCTGTTTCTTCAGGGCAGTTGTCCCATTCTTGAGCAATAGTTTGAAGACGTTCTTCTTGAATTGCGAGTGAATTTACCTTGTTGAGTTTGGGCAAGGGTTCATGAGCAACAATACTTGATATGAAGGATGCATAAACAGTGTCATCTAGCCCAATAAGGAATTGATGAACTTCTTCAGCTTCTTTGGTTTTGGTTTTGTTACCTCATGTGCATGCACATTTGCACATATTGTTATGTTGAAATGCTATCTCATCCCATATCCTCTTAAGGCAGCTAAAGTAGACACCAATTGTTTGATCATTTTGTATACACCGAGCAAAATATGCGCGTAGTTGAAGTATGCGTGAGTAGTTGACAGCATCAAAACGTTCTTTAAGGTCTTTCCAAAGAAGATGAGCATTTAAAAAAAAGTCCACCAATTTTCATAGGGATGGATCCATGAATTTGAGAATCCAACTCTAAATCATAGAGTTAACACCTATGATGCACGGACACGGACACGGATACGGGAAACGGACACGGCGAGAAACGGGGAAGCGGCAATTCTCAAAATATAGGAAACGGGGACACGGCGAGTAAAATAATTAATTTATTATTTTAAAGGTATTGAATTATAGAATTACTATATCATAATGAGATACATATATATGAAAAAAAATCAATGATGTATGAGTTGATAAAAATATTAACATGATGATAAAATAATCGAAATAAAAGCTTAGAAACAAACATTTTCAATCTTACAAAACATAGAAATAAACATATTTAGTTTTATAATATGAAATAATCATACTTAGTATCAAAATTGAAGAATGAATCATTCATTTGCAAATCAACAATAACCGAACAATATGATCAACAAAGAAAAATAATAATAAATATTTGTGAATTATAAAAAGTGAAAGAATTAGAATAACATAGTCAACATTCAACAAATAACATTTACAAAATAAATTAATAATTAAAGATTCAAAATTAATTTATAAAATTATAAGAAAAATGGAGAGAAGAGTCGGCCGGCGGAACAACATTTCAACATTAGAGCCGAAGAAGAAGATCGGTGTCCTACCTCCGACAACCACAATCTCGCAGGTGGTGATGTGGAGCTAGGTTTAGTCGGAAAAAATGGGAAAGAAGTAAAAATATTACGGTATATAAGTTTTTATTTCGCTGATCATGTCTTAACCGGACACAATCCGCGTCCTCATCGTGTCTTAGACGTGTCCTACCTTGGAAACGTGTCTTGACCGTGTCCGGTCATATTTGACCGTGTCCGAGCCGTGTCCGGTTGTTTCCCCGTTTCCGACACGACAGGACACGGGACACGCCGCCTTCTAGAAGTGTCCGTGCATCATAGGTTAACACAAACCCGATCGGAATACGAATATCCGTCCGATGAGGGGTCTGCTTCAGTTTTATAGTTGACAAAGGTAAGTTTTCGTTTTGAGTATGAGGGATGAGTCATGCTAATAGTTGAACAGAACATATTTACAAATATCATTATGCGGATGCAAGTAATAAATCGAAGTGCAAGTAATAAATCGAAGTATGAGAAATTGTTTATTTATGAATATATGTCCCATCTTTGTAAATCTGACAATGAACCAGTCTCATATCTTCATACAAAATCATTTTCCTTCCAATCTTCAACGGTGCATTCCCGTCCTCTTTAATTTCCCTTTCAGTGAGACATATCTACCACCTTCAGCGGTGCATTTGCTTCATCTCTAGATCCGGAGGCTGGTCGCCATAGCTACCACCTCCAGTTTCTCTCGCTTTATCACTTATCACCTAATATATCTGGATCTCAGATCTGTTTCGAAACTGGTAAGCCGTTGCTGTTTTCGTTTTATATCTCTTGTTGTTATGGTTTTCGGTGTTGTTTTCTGGAAAACAAATTTCTGTATTACGGAATTATGAGTTTGATATCTGGATCTCGCTCCTTGTGTGTGATTTACAGGTTTGGAGTGCTCTCCTTCGGGCAGGAAATTTACATTTCTGAAATTCAAACAACTGGTTGCGAAGGACCAATCGCTGGTTTGGCTGCGAAAGCGTATGTTTGATAGTTTGTTCGATTTGTATCAGTTTGACGATAATTTATTGTTGTCATTGAGGAGATCTAGAAGTTTCCGTAGTTCCGGTTCAGGTTTTACGTTTGTTGAATTCTATTTCTCGGAGACATTGTAGTGTTGGTAGTTTCTGTGGAATTCCAGAGAATTACGAGTTTGAAATTGATGGAGACTCTTGTAATTGTAGCAGATCACAGAAACCAGTACTATGGTAGGGGTGAATCGCACGGTTCTGCCCGATTTGGTTTTTCCCCATCTAAAGGATTTAGGGAGATTAACTGTAGAGCGTTTGATTATGGAGGAGCTTTACTGCCTAATCCTCCCTTAACCAATGTATCAGCCCTTTCTTCCCCCAGAATACCAACAGCGCATCATTTGGAAAGTGGAGAGGGTAAATCCACTAAAAAGAGCGTCAAGAGTAGTCCCATTTCTATAATTTCTAAGGATGGGAAGAAAGAGAGACCTTTGAACCATGCTAATACTCCCTTTTCTGAGCTATGGGCTGGACCTGCATTTTCCAACTCACCTCCAGCAAGCTCCCTTCCTATTCCAAAGTTCTCTATCAAACCCAAAGGGACTGTTTCCCTTGATTCTCCCCCAATAGTATATGAGATCAGTCCCTATCCACTTGCCAAATCTGCCCCTGCTTCTCATACCAGAGAATCAAAGAATTCCGCATTTAAATTCCTGCACAGTGATGACATGGCTACAATGACTCTTCGTCGCATCCTCAATCTTGATGGTGCTGATGATTAAGGTCATGGTTGTTTCTTCTTAGTGTAGATAAGCAGCTGCGGAGGGTGAAGTACTTTGTTTGGTTTTTGATTGTTTATATGGAAGGAATAAGCTAAGTGATCCACTGATCTATGACTCACTCAGTTCTTTGTTAAGTTTATCTCTTCATAGAGGTGGCAGAGACAAGTTCAGCACAGGATTGGTGTTGAAGATGTTTTGTTATGTGGTTGAAACACAGGAAAAAAGTTGTGGTAGGATATGCTTCTTATGCCATGCTGTAACTCTTGGCAGAAATACCTGATCATCTCTCAATTGTTCATATTCATATCTATTATATCCAAGACTTAAAAAGCTTAGGCTCCTATCTTTGATAACCCTTTTCTTAAATTTAGGTTTCCTTAGACTAGTATGACCTGTAAATATGTAGGGTCCTTAATTTTACAGTCTCTTATGTCCATATTTCTTCATCTCCTAGCTCTTTGAATATCTTTCTGCTTCATCTTACCTTGTTATATAAGGTTTAACTCCTTTTAGCTTCACCTCTTTGCCATCGTTCCATAATTTTTGGGAGGAAAAGGTGGGTAGAGGTGAACATAAAATATTAGGTACATTGTCTTCAACCTTTGTGAAAAAACCCCATCTGTCATTCGTGTTGCCTTCGTTTTTAAGTTAGCAAGCTATGCCTCCTATCTCTTCTATCTTCTTTATGCTAATCATCCTTGAAGATCACAGGTCTTTGAGATTCATTCATAAGGTATTCACTCTCTACTGTTGTTTTTTCGCATCATCTGAATTTCATTAGATGTAGAATGATTATGGTTAACAAGATATGTTACTGAATTTGTTACAGTGAAGGGTATGCATGAATGAAGTCAATGGAAGCTGAAGCTGGAGACTATGTCCAATCAGAGAAGTATTAAATTCTATAATTATTTCTGCTGAACTGCTAATACGCCATACGTTATGTTACAACTATGTCCAATCAGTGTGGCACTTATTGTTTCTGATTATGTTTACAAGTTATGGCTCCCAGCTGCTTTTGTAGTTTTGTTGAACCTTTTATTAATGGATTTTAAGTTCCATGTAAATGTTAAGATGTTCTGTCTAGTAAAAGTTGTGGTATCACAGGACCAAACCAATGGACCTTTACTCGGTGAAATTATATAGGATATCTAAGTCATATATAACACAGTAGGTTGTTTTCCTTGAGATGTAGAAAATAATATGTCCCACATCCGTAACACACCGGGGGGTGAGACTACCGTATACTCGTTAGGTTACTCTACCTATTGTCAATTAGTTTTAGGATAAAATTTTGTGGATCGTGTAGTCTCACTGAACGTTAATTTTGTGGATTGTGTAGTCTCACTGAACGTGCGCCCTCACGTTGTTTGGAGCCGACAGATATAAGAAATATAACTTGGTAGCAGAGCGGGTCCAACCGGGTCTGTATTTTTTTACTTTGGCATTAGCTAAAAGAGAATCTGTTACTCCTCCGGTGACCATTTTATAATTAGCTTCACTCATCTGTCATTCCTTCTATTTTCATCCCTAATGGTGACAAGGTAAGAATATGATGGTTGTTCCATGAGAATGAGTACTCTTTAGTTTGGGGGTCCATATTGTGGTCAATTTTCACCTCAATGTTTTCACTTTTCACTGATTACAATTTACCTACTTTGATTAATTTACCTATGTGTTGAAGGCCTAGGGATGATTAACTCAGTGGGATTGCCAAACACCCACAATTTTTACTTCTCTAGTTTACCTTGGAAAACATGGACATCTTTGACTGTCATTTTACTCGAAACTTATTTCTTCAAGACACTCGTATTCTATATTTATTCTTCCCTAGGAACATATATTTCGGTGCACCAAAGTTACTAAGGGTTAAAACGATTGGTACATGAACTGTAGTTTGATTTATTTAATGATCGTATTTTGCTATTTTTTCAATTTCAAATATAGTACTTCGTATTTCTCATAGTTTGAAAAAGTGTAATACAATGCTTGTCGTTTGTACGAGTTCTGCAACGTTTAACAAAGGTGATATTTGAGCCTAGTGAGCCGGACTTTTATATGCTTATGTTCAACTCGTTTTAATTTTTTTTTTTTTTAAGTTTTCTCTAACACAAGGATGTTTTAAAATGTGATTCATCATAAGTGCTTTTCGTTATCAAAGAAAAAAAATCAATAGGTAGAATCATAATCGAGATTAAATGGTGTTTTATATTCAATTTATTTTAGTAGGTGAATGGAATTCGAATAGCTCAGATCATATAATAATTTTAACTTTTCAATTAAAAAAATCCATGCTATAGACATACAAAAAACAAATTGTGATTTTACTTAAATAGAAACAAATAAACCCTTTTTGGCTTTGTGCTTGGTCTTATAGTTATCTTTTACCCGAAACGATAAATTGCTCATTGTAATACATTTAAATTTATCGATTCGAACATGGGGTAACAAATAATTCTCACAATGTTTCACATATACATGTCAAAATGATTCTCACATTGTTTTTTACTATTGTTTTAAACAAAAACCATGGATATAGGAGCAGGTATCAATGTGATTGTACAGTTACAACCTCACATGGCCATCTTATAAACCCTAGATATTCCACAACCATAAGAGAGAAGACAAATATTCCCAAATCATCAAACTCATCACACACCCTCAAAAACAGCAAAATGTGACCACTCTTTTACATGGATGATCTACACTATTCATTTCTTGTACTTTTATGCTCTCTTCTTGCAATTATTTACCCTTCATCAATTGATTTGATGATGTCCATCATAATTCATGTGGACCCTCACAAAAGCAAGAGATATTTGAAAAAAAAAATGAAAATATTATGGCAAAGTGACAAGTTTGAAATGATGAAGGGAGAGAGAGATATAACAACCAAAGTTGCAGACATCATCATCCACAATAAACCAAAACACAAAAGCCATAGATCATAAGAGTAGGTTTGTAGTCTCTTTGTACCAATCAAACTATCATTTTTCTGTGTGTGCTTAGGTTTAGCATTTTTTACACTTTTAATACTTGTAATTTTAACCCTTTATTCATATTTTTCAGTAATATAAGTTTTAGATTTTTCCTTGACAAAATTCTTTGTGATTGAATTCATAAGTTTACTCAATGTAATCTTTGTTTTAGATCTTTAAATAAAGCCTTAGATCAAACTTATATCTCATATTTTATTTGATTTTAAATTTTGTGTAATAATATTCTTTTAACTATTAACAATCAGTTTTTGCTAACTCTAAACTTCTCATATTTACACAAATTTATTGTATTAACATGTGAAAGTTTAATGGATTGATGGGAGAAATAGTATAAATCTTATATAAGATGATTATTATTACCAACTCTATAAATAAATTACATTTGATCTCTTTATATAACAAAATTTATCATCGGAAAAACTTAAAGAGTTAAAACAATAATTACTAGTAGGTTGAGCTATCCATATTTGATTCATTACTGGATCAAATATCCCATGAAGAAAATTTGAAGTCCAAAGATTTGAAATCAATTCTTTGGTGTTTTAATTGTTCTTACTCAAGAAGCATATGGCCAATACAAAAAAAATTAAGGTCAATATTTTCAGATATTGGAATTTTCTTCTACTTTTTTTCTCAATTACAAGACAGAATAATCAAAGAAAAATCATGAAAAAGAACTTATTTCAACTCCTAACACTCAACTCCATCAAAAAGCATCTCTTGGCCACGGCATTCTTGACTGCAAAATGCCTTTTCACCTCTGCAAATACCCAATAAAAACCCAAAATCAATCAAAATATAATAAAAATAAAAAAAAATTAAGGAGAAATTCAAAGTTTCAAACAAACCTGTACATATAAATGTCTTTTCCTTGCCCAATCTTGTTGTTACAATGGTGGCAGAAGCTCAGAAAACTGTAATCTTCATTGGTTGATGGATTAGTTTTTGAGATTGCAGCACAACAACTCTTAATAATGCAATTTCCAAATATATGAGTAGTTTTTGGATTAGGACCATGAGAAATTACACAAGTGTAATCTTCAGATAACTCCATATCTTTCACTGAAAGCCTCTTATTATCATTATTGTAAAAACCCTCCTCTGGTTGAGTACTATTTGCAAAAACATGACCCAAAAGATTGGATTTTGGGGTTTTGATACCAAACTCCATGGGTGATTGTGGCTGTGGAGAAGTAAGAGGTAAAGGATCAAGAGGAGGGATTTGGATCTTAAGATGTGATCCAAAAACTACCAATTTGGTTCTTTGTTTAGAGGATTTGTTTGTGGTTGTGGGTCCCATTTGTGGGTACTTATGATCATCAATTAGTGCAAGCCCAATGCCTGGTTTTTCATATGAGAAAGGCTTTGTGTCAAGAACAGAAGATGGGCTCATTTGTGGGTAGTCTTTTGATGTGAAGAAATCCTTGATGATTCTTGGGGAATTAATGAGAAATGAGGTGGGGTTTTGTAATTTCTCTAAATTAGGGGATGGGAAATTGATTTTGGTTCTGTTGTTGCTGTGTTTATGATCAGAGACTATGGTCTGCTTGCTACTTGACACTGCTCTTGATCTCTTCCTCAACATCACTGCAAAAATTTATCACAAATTTTTTTTTAAAAAAAATGAATAAAGATAATATATTTTTTTAGTATTGAATTTGAGATTTACCTTTAGCCTCAAAGTCTATTTTCTCTTCAGATTACCAACAAAACCAGATTGAAGATTAGGGTTTTTGAGATTGAGAAAGGAAACTATTGAAGAAATTAGGGTTTTTGCTCTGAAAGCTCTGATCTTTCACCAGAAGGAAGCCATTGAAGGTGGTTTCAAAGTTCAGTGACTATGTTTTGAAGAAATGGGCACAGATTTTTTGATAGGAAATTAAAAACCCATTAAGGAATTTCAAAGGAAGATGAAAAGAAGAGGATTTGGCTGCGAAAAAGCTGTGAACTTTGAGGGATGAAATTGGGGGTTTATGCCTTTTTATAAAAAGTTGGGGTAGTGAGATATGAGAAGATGAAGAAAATGACAAGATAAGAATGAATAAATAAATAAATTCTTTTTTTTTTAATAATGGATTGAGTTTGTGAATAAGGTCACACCTGATGGCTGATGTTTGTCTCCTTGTGCTTCTCTCTCTTTCACAAATCATTTATAACAATAATATTAATAATAATAACTTATCATTTTAATTATTTGTTTACTGAAAGTTCTATAATTTATTTGCAATGTTTGTAAATATCTTTATTTAATTTTTATTAGTATTAATTTGTTAAATTGGTCATCAAAATAATAAGATACTCCAAATATAAGGGATAAGGGATGAAGATATTCCAGATAAATTAAAATCTTCCTAATATGAGAGATGAAGATGTTTCAAGTAAGTTAAGATACTTCAAATTTTAACATTATTTTTTAGTTTTTAAATTTTTAAAGTTACTTTTTTTAGTTTCTCTTACCTCTCCGCATACTTTAAGACCTAAATCCTCTATCTCAAAACTATGTTATAGTTTACTTACTTTTTCTTACACCATAGTACCATACCACTTAAACGTAACATCCGTAAAATTGTTATCCCGCATCATTTGAATGGGGATTTGTGATCGATTTATAAGGATGAGTTGCTATTCATGTCAATAAAATTTTTTTTTTTCCAGTGGTAGAGTGAGGACAAATAAGACATGAGGACAGCGTCCTAAGACCTCGGATCTTACATTAAATTCTATATTTTATAATTATTTATCAAATACCAATTATTATTAAGGGTATTATTCAAGTAAGGCCCATTATTGCGGTACGGCCGTGCGGCCGTACCGCAGGGCGACACGTGTCCCGAAAAAAAAAAAAAAAAAAAAAAAAAATTTTTTTTTTTTTTATTTTATTTTTATTTTTAAACGAGTAAAAGTAATAGTTCAAAACTTATTATGGAATAGTTCATAACTTATAAAAGGATAGTTCATGAATTATAATAAAATAGTTCATAGTGTAAAATTTATAAAGGATTGAAAGTAATAGTTCAAAACTTATTAAGTAATAGTTCATAACTTCTAAAAGGATAGTTCATGAATTATAATAGAATAGTTCATAGTGCAAAATTTATAAAGGAGTGAAAGTAATAGTTCAAAACTTATTATGGGATAGTTCATTAATTATAATAGAATAGTTCATGAATTATAATAGAATAGTTTAAAGTACAAAAATTTATAAAGGAGTGAAAGTAATAGTTCAAAACTTATTATGAGATAGTTCATGAATTATAATAGAATAGTTCATGGATTATATTAAAAAGTAATAGTTCATGGATTATATAGGAATAGTTCAAAGTTTATAGGATAATAGTGCATAAATTATAACATGGTAGTTCAAATAAATTTTCATTAGTTTCCGTAAAAAAAAAAAAAAAAAAAAAAAAAAAAAAAAAAAAAAATCGTTTCAGAAAAGAGAAAAAAAAAAAAAAAAATTTTTTTTTTTTTTTTTTTTTTTTCGGGACACGTGTCGCCCTGCACGGCCGTACCGCAATAAAAGGGCTGTACCTGAACATTTACCTTATTATTAAATTATAATTGATATGTTAATAAAAAAAATATTTTACAAGCTTTTAATAATTTTCTTTTAGAAAAATTTGCGTCAAAGAGGAACCAAGGTTAATGTATATTGTTTCAACTCATATGTTCTCATATCTCTTCGTCGATTTGTTTGTCTCGGATCACATTGATCAATTCGCTATAATCCAAATGCTCATTTATATACAAGGTCAATATATTATTCCTTTTATAGTCAATTGCTTTTACGATGGAATCTCACCGGATTTATGTATTGTGTTTGAACCTAATGGGCATGTACGCTCTTATGCACAGACCCCCACTTTATATACGGACATTGATATGTATTAGAGCGGTTAGTCTCTATTCGGCTCACAATCCAAACATATAGGCAAATGTCAGTTCGATTTATACCCTCTAATTGCACTTGTAAGGACGTATTGAAGATAATAAACTTTCACATCTAAAGTGGGGATATTCTGAACCCACCCACCAAATTTATATGTTAAACTTGAGTATATATGCGTTCGTATATTCACTACCTCATTCTAGCGTCCATCTATATAAACTCGTTTTCTTATTAAAAAAATAAAGAAATTAGAATGAATGATTGATGAATGTTGCAAGAAGTCATGATTGAAAGCAAAATGGTTAACTAATCCTACAAGAAAGGTTAATCCAAACTGAAAAAGCATAGAGATAAGGATGACATTTTTTCTTCTAACCACAAACGGACAGATTTGTTCATCTTTCTTATTTCTTACATTTTTGGACTTTGTTTTGGTCTTTAAGTTTGTCTTTATCTTCGACAACCACATCACAAATTACGAATTAGAAGAGTAATGTTGACTCCCCCTACTTAGGGACGTATGTGTAAGAATATGATACAAAAGAGTCATTATACTAATCATTCTAATACTGTGAATAAAATTGAAAAAAACTTATCGATTCACCTCTTTATTTAGATTATATATCAGACAATATTTATTATATGATTTTGTAATTGTTCATTAACAAAATTTTGTATAAACGGTATATGTGTTTTAAAATTTTTAAGTACATCAAATGCTAATATATTTAGCAACGGGATATACAGGGCCGTCCAATTAGTTTCGAGGCATTGCGTCAACTTTTTTTTTTTTTTTTTCTCTAATATCAATTTTTTTAAAAAATGTTTTATTAAGAAAAAATTGAAAAAATTACTAAAATTACTTTTTTTTAATAAAAAATACATGAAAGAACGACAATAAAAAAGTAAAACAACATCGTTATTAGAAAAAGGATTTGAACTCAGGACCATTATAAATCAACTAAAAATAAATATTATGGGGTCACACAAAAATTGAAGCCCTGGAGTGTTGGGCCGAATAACACCCCTTATTGGATGGGCTTGAGAATATGTAATAATTCATATTATTGACGTTAGGCTAATACTTAGAGATATATATCTCATACAACGCAAGTCGGTTTAATTTTATCATAAAACCAGTCAATAATAAGATAATTTAATTCAATGGTTTATATACTAAACTTGAAATAGACATCCTAATTAGTTGTTTCTAAGAAAATTGGTGTAGGGAAACCCTTTTTATATCAATGATACAATCTAGACCCTCCAATTTTCTCCCTAAAAATAAAGCTAAATTAAATTATAAAGAGGCTATTAATTGTGGGGACCACTCTCAATAAAAAGATTCTCCCCTTAATTAAGGAAGATAAATAACTATTAAAAATTAAAAAGATAAATTAAATTAAAAAGATAAGTGAATATTAATTTTGGGACCACTCTCATTAAAAAGATTATCTCCCTTAATTAATATTAATTAATATGACTGTTTTTTAATTAAATAAAGAAAATGAGAGTGGTCCCCCACAAATTCTGTACATAATTTCGCACGCAAATCATGTACATAATTTCGCACGCACATCATATTCATAATTTTGCACGCAAATCATGTACATAATTTCGCACGCAAATCATGTATATAATTTCGCACGTAAATCATGTACATAACTTCGCACGCAAATCATGTACATAACTTCGCACGCACATCATGTACATAACTTCGCACGCAAATCATGTACATAAATTCGCACGCAAATCATGCACATAAAATTATGTAATTAATTTTAATGCCAACAAATAAGCGACTCTTTGAAAAAAAATAAGCAATATTAATTAAGTGAGAAAATCTTTTTAATGTTAAAACTAATTCCTTAATTGTAGTGGATCACTCTTATTTTCCTTTTTATTTTAAAAAATTAAGGGAGATAATCTTTTTTAATTTGGATAATTGTAGGTGACCACTCTCATTTTTCTTTTTAATTTTGAAAGTATCTTAAATTATTTTTGATTTAATCTTTTTTCTCAAAATTAGAAGGGGCCTAGTTAATACAAATTGAAAAATAAAAGCCTACTTAATTTACATTAATAAAAGTCTACTTACCCCTTTTACTTTTGTTTCTATTAGCCATTATCCTTATTTTCAATTTCAATTCCGTTTTGGAAAGGGCTTCCGTTATGAAATTAAAAAAATTAACCCATAACTTTTGGTTTTTTACCCCCATGATTTAAAAAAAATAGAATTTTTTTAATTGAAGTATATTGTCATCAACCGTATTATCACCAATCGTCACCACCGATTTTATTATCATCAGCTGTGTTATCATTAATTGTGTTATCATTAATTGTGCTTTTGTCAGTCCATTGTTACCAAGTGTATTATCACTAATTATACAATTATCAACCATTTGGTCACTTACCAAGTGTCACCAACTCCTTGTATATCAACAACTCATTGTCACTAATTGTATTGTCACCGACCTACGAATATCAGTTGTACTCCCAATAATCCAATGTAAAAAAATTGTGTTGTAACCAACATATTGTCAACAATTGTAGTGTTGCCACCAATACCAAAAGTATCATAATAATGTTGTCACCAACACCCAATACACGATTTTAGTGTATCATCAACACTCAAAACACGAAAACACTATAACTTTTGGCAGAAAAAGCAAAATAAAATATCGCGGGTATATAACATAACCGAATTCTTTATGAAATCGTAGTTTTGACAGAATAAGCTAGAATATATTATTCTCTATGATAACATGTTTTCGTGCTTAGTTTTTAATATGCGTTTAGTCTCAGTTTAGGCTTCAAATTACATTAACGTCCCATTATTCCATTATAATCTATATTTGTATATTAAATATTTTCTTCCTTTGTGTTTTCTTGTAGGTATGATTTCAATAAACTTTAAATGATAATAAAAATATTAATTAAAACGGAGTCAATTTGTCAAAATTGGGTCATTGTCAAAGCATTGAAAAATATAAAATGACTTTAAAGATCATTACCATTCAATGAGACACTTATAAATGCCACTTAAAGATACTTAGAAGTTGTTTTCTACTAGTATTACTTTTGCCATTGTGAAGTTTTACCCATAACAGTAAAACTGTAAATTTGCATCATACCAATGTTGTCCTACATTGCCCGAAAAATGTTGGCATAAAGTTCTGAGAAATCAATTATTATTGAAATAATTTATAAGGTAGTGGATCTATGATATATGGCAACATCAGTAACCACATTAAATGCTCAAAGTGAATGATTGGTTTTCATTTGGATGCAATTCCAAATTAGTTCCAAATGTGTAAAAAAAAATATGTAAGGCCCTTTTAAAAATTGCTAAGAATAATTCTCGGAAATGAATATTATCGATTTAATAAAAAAAATTATGTTTCTTTAGCGACTAAGGATGGAATGTTAGAAGTTACTGTAAAAGCCAAGTTTGCGAGATCTTTACTTTATTCCAGATTCTTCGTTGGATTTCTTCGAGCATCTTGGTAAGAAGTTTAATTTTTGGGAAAACGATAAATTAGAGGTCAATGAATTACTTTAAAAGTGCGAAAGATTACAAAATTAATAAATGGATTTTCCACAAATTTAATTTGGGATTAAATTTTACTCGAGAATTAGAAATTTCATTTGGACGTTACAAGACTCTAGCTCGTAACCGCTAAGGATACCTATCTATGAGAAGAAACAATTACGATTTACTATTCCTTGTCTTTCCATCTAAACCCTAACCTTTGCATACTCTCTTTCATTTATCCCGGAATCACTATTCACCGTCGGAAAATTTGAAGCTGAAAACCTCTCCTTCGAGTCTAGATTTGAACCGTCTCTTCTCTCACTTGAGTTCCCCTTCACCATCACTATTTGGATCCAACCATTCCTAAGCCGAACCCATCGACCTAAACTAATGCATATCAAGCCTTCTCCATTGAAACAGAGCCGATCAAAGGAGTCGTCATCACCAACACATGTGTCCAAGCATGCCTCCACCATCCTTAGTTTCCGCAACCTTTCATCCGACCCCGAGCTTGGATACGCTCACCTTCAACCGCCCTCACTAGTTGACAAATATACTATGTCAGCTGAATGATTTACAACCACTCATTTTATAATAGAAAAGTTATAACTGAATATTGTATAAAGTTGTACAATGACGATGCATGAATATACTTTCTGATTCTCTCATATCTTCTCTCATCTTCTCCCTCTTCTCTTCCATCTTCTCTCTTCCCATTCATGAACTAACATGGTCTCAGACTCCAATTCCATGGATGATCCATCTTTAGATCATCCCTTGATCCAAACAATGTCAGTTCTCTTCATAATCACAATCCAATTAATCCATCCTCACTAGTTCATCGATGCCAATTCCATGGAACAAATGCAACTTCACCAGTCACATCCACCATCTCTTCGACTCTCGACGACATTGATCACCGATACTAACTACAATCGTTGGAAGAGATATGTAGAAGTATCTCTTTTGTCTAAAAACAACTTGGATTTGTCACTAGTTGTTCGCTCCAAAAGGTGTGTGCGCAAATAAACTTTAAATTTATATCTAAGAATTAAGCCTAACGATAGCGAACCGTAGTGTACGGATCAATCGTAGTATGAGCATATATTCCGGAGTCGATCTTAGGGAATCGGTGAGAACAAAGCAGTAAAGGTAATCCAACTTGGGTAGCAAGCAATGCAATGACTATAACAATAAAGAATATAGAAGCAAAAATAATGGAAATGCAGATTCTAAAGATCCAAGTATCCGGTTGCAGTATTCGATTCAAGATATCTAAGGATGTGTACGGACAGAGTTGGATATCAAGGTATGTATATCTTTGATAGGAATATCGTCCGGTTTAAGATCCGACTTCCCTTTATGTCCCAACCAAAGAATTCGACTTAACGGATGTTGAGTCTCGTCAAGAAGAGGTCACAAGAATAGGATTAAGCTCTCATACCCACCAAAATCCAAGGAAAAGAAATATAAAGGATAAAGGGCATGACACTCCTCTTCACCTAATAGAGGAGTTTGATCTTCTATCACCTAGAGCTTGTAAACACTCACAATCAGCAAAGCAAAGGCCAAAAAAGGTTAACAAAGGTAGGATTTATGCAATCTTGAATTTTGGATAAAGGCAAAAGCGAAACGTGCAAGATAAAGGAAACCACGGTCGTGGTTCCTTAAGAACAACCCGTGGAAATCCTTGTTCAAGGGTTTCGTCTCACAACTCTCAAGGTCCGATCTGTTAAGGCTCAATCTATCATCATCTGTACCACAACCATCAACCCTTCACACTAGAATCACAGGGGGGTTAGCCAACAATCATTATCATAATCAAATCAAGATTAAGAATAGAAATAAAGAAGGATATGCAACCAAGAACACAAAGATGAATAAAACCAATCTTCAAAGAATCAATAACTCAATCAATCAAACAATATAATCACAGAGATTGTGTTCTCAAAGACAAGAATCAAAGACTAGAACAATCTCACAAATCTCTAAAGTAGAACTCAGAACTTCTTCAATCTCCTCCAATGGTAAAGCAATCTTTTCCGATGTGCGGAAAATGGAATCCAAGAGTGTCGTCCTTCCGGCCTAAACCGAGATCTCCGTCTCTGAAGTGATATCCTAAATGCAGCCGCCAACCTCCTTTTATAAAATAAAATTAGGTTAAAAGGCTTCTTTCTTTCATGCTAACGTGACAATTAACGTAACGGACTTTTCCGAAGAAAACCACGGGTGACGTCACAAAACCACGGCTGTGGTTCCTCCTGTTGCGACTCTCGACCTTCATTTCCACGTGTGAAATTCAATTAATTATCAAAACCCCGGCCGTGGAACTTCTTTCTTGACCGTGGTTCTTCCTTTTCGACGCTTTTCACCTTGGCTTTAATTCATACTTCTTCCAATGCCGTTCCAATGCTTCCCAATGTAATCCTCATTGACCAACACTCAGTGAATGACTCTTTTCCACTCTCCAAATCATCTAAAATCACAACAAAACTTGTGTAGATCTCGATTTTAAGATAATAGGTGCATATACTCAATAAAGGCTACAAATGCATGTCCATGTACTCAAAAGAAAGAGAAAAACTATCTATATGCACATCTAAACTATGTCATATTTTATATCATCACTAGTGAATGCAAGCGCCCCGCTACAGATCTCAAGCTCACTTGAAAATGGAAATAGTGTAATAACATGATTATCTCATGGTTAACACACTCAGTCGACAAGGATATTGTTGAATCTATCATTTATTATAAGTCCGTTACACAAATATGGAAGGAGTTCGCTGCTCGGTTTGGAAAAACCAATCGCACCAACATCTATCAATTACATAAGAAATTGAGCTCTATGACTCAAAGTAACTCATATGTCACTGTCTATTTTACTAGACTAAAGAAAATTTGGGATGAATATGTGCTAGCTTTAGAGGATCAAGTTTGTAGCTGTGGATCCAACAAAATGGCGCTTTCGTTCATCAAAGATCAACAAGTTATTCAGTTCCTTGTTGGTCTTAATGAAACCTTCTCTAATGTAAGATCCAATGTGCTCATGATGACTACTCCCTTGGATCATTTCCTGATTTCCATTATAATTTATTATCTGCTCAAAAACTTGCCACTACATTGTCCCCTCATGTCATTTTCTCACCTAAATTGTGTAAGACCCGACTTAGGGACGATGTCCCCATGCCAACCATGTTCTCACAGAAACTTCCCAGGAGGTTACCCAACCTGAAATTTCTCCCGCACGAGCACGCTTAACTCCAGAGTTCTTTGTCCTCACTCGACCACTAGAAAAGAAGAATTCTTGTTGACATGGGTAACAACTCATCCTTATAAGTTAAGCATAAATCCCCATTCATATGATACGGAATGATAATTTTACGGGGTGTTACAAATTGTGTCTTCTCCAGGCCCCTTCAATGATCCAGCCCTTGATGATTGGTAAGGCATGCAAAGGCCTCTTTGTTATGGACAAGTCATCAACATCACCCAACCCTACCTCTCTTTGTAATAACACACTTACATGTCATCATGTTGTTTCACATTCATATTCTACTATGACATACAAACTAAGTCTTGAAATATAGCACTATCAATTAGGACACTTACCTTTCAATCAATTGTATTTCATTGATTCTCTTTGAAGTGTTAAACATCATGATATTTGTCAAGTATGTCTTCAAGCTAAACAAACTCGTCAATCTTTTCATCTATCCACCACTACAACAAGTCAACCTTTTGATCTACTACACACTGATACATGAGGACCAAATAAGCAAAGCACATACAATGGTTTTACTTTTTTTCTCACTATTGTTGATGACTTCACTAGATGCACTTGGACATACCTCATGTTTAACAAATGCAATACTCTCTCACTTATACAATCCTTTAACTCCCTTGTTCACACACAATTTCATGCCATGCCAAGATCAAAGTCATCAGTTTTGACAATGCTCTTGAGTTTCTAGTTCACATGATAACCTTGTTACACTCAAAATGGAATCATTTATCAATCTTCTTGTTCATACACACCTCAACAGAATGGAGTGGTTGAACGTAAACATCAACATGTTCCAGAAGTTACTCGAGGTTTATTTCTAGTTCACATGATAACCTTTCTCCCGAGATGTTGTCTTTCATGAGACTATCTTCCCATTTCATCACATTGATTCTTATTGCCCCACCCTACCTATCAATAACTTCTTCTTCTTCTTCTTCTTCTTCTTCTTCTTCTTCTTATTATTATTATTATTATTATTATTATTATTATTATTATTATTATTTTGATACCTCCATTTTCACACCCACTACTTCACCATCTAATGTTCATACATCATGTGATGTTACCCAAGATATCTCGTCCTCGTCTACATCTCCAATGTCAACACGCATCTTGTCTCCTTTACCATCTCCTTCTACTTCTCTTCATCAACAAGTATTACTTTCATATGTATCTACCCCATACTGACATTCCACCCGTTCACATCAACCCCCTCCCTACCTTCGTGACTACGTATGCACATATGGGTCTAGCACTCTACCATCACTAGGTATGTTTCATTCTCCTTTCTTTCCTTCTTCTCATTATGCCTTTGTTTCTTCACTTTCTTCCTATGTTAAGCCCACCACCTATCTAGAAACTTCTAAAAACCCACACTAGGTACACGCCATACAACAAGAATATCAAGCTCTTCAATCTAATCATACATGTGATCTCCTACCCTTATCTCCCAACAAAAATACTATAGGTTCGAAATGGGTTTTTGTTCGCCACTTAGCGTGCGTGCAAATAAGTTTTAATTATAAGACTAGAAATCAAGCAAACGAACCCGCAGTGTACGGATCGATATAGTTAAGCAAGAATTCCAGAGTATCGAACACAGGGATTTGGGAGGTTAAATCCAGTTAAGAGTTATCAAGCAAGTAAATATATGAGCTTTGTAAATTATTGGGAAAACAACAATCCTAAAGATCCAGGAATCCAGCTGTGGCAATCGATTCAAGATATACTAAAGATATAAGGACAGAGTTGAGGTATGCAAAGGTATACGAATGTAAGGCAATGTACGGTGAAGTTCTAAGACCTTATATGATTCACCCAAAGACACTCCCTATAAAGGTTGTTGAGGCTTCAGTATAGAAAAGTTCTAAAGGTAAACGATAACGTCATATATACCCAAACTTGTAATCCAAGGATCAAGACCAACTAAATCGATAAAGGTTGTGACACTCGGAATCGAGGTAGAGGTTGTTGAGGCTTCACTACCACCTAGAAAAGGCAAGCCAAGACTAAGTTAAAGCAAATCTTTAACTTTGGATTAAAGTAAAAGCAAGGTTCGTAACTGACACAAAATTACGGGTAGTTCTTGAGTTCCACGGTCGTGGAAGCTCAAGAACAGACCGTGGATTAGGTTCGTCGGTGATTCTCTCTAACTCTCAGGGTCCAATCTGTTTACGATCGATCTATCATCATCTAAGCCACAACTATCAACCCTTCACCTTAGAATTGCTAAAGGGTTTTAGCCAACAACAGTCATATTGATATCAAATTCAAGATTTAAAAGAATGAAAGATGAAAACTTCCGAAAACCTTCAATAACCTTCAAACCAATCTCAAATCCACAAATATCAATGATAATGCAACTCAGATTTGGAATAAACACAAACAAGTAACTATTCTAGATAAGAACGAAGAACGGGATGTCAATCCGTCTTCTAATCAAACCTAGGAACAAAGTATGAAATCTCCTTACGAACAATCTTCCAAATCTTCACTCCTTCTCCAACTTTCCGTCAATCCGGAAATCTCAATAGGGCTAGCGCAATCTCTCAACGGCGATCTAAGCGAAGACGTAAAACTAGGGTAAGCAGAGGTGACGGAATCTCCTTCCTTCCGTCCTTATATAGGCCCAAATAAAATGCGTCTTCGGCCCATGTGCGTAGAAGATCGTGGCTTAAAATATTGCGTAAAAGATCGTCAAGATCACGGTCGTGGAAGGGTTCCACGCCCGTAATTTAGAGCGTGGAGTTGGATCACGGTTTGTCACAACTCTCCACGGACGTGTAAGTTGCTTGAATGCACCACACTTGTCTTGCCAAGGTTCCACGGCCGTGGATTAGAGCGTGGACTCTAATACGGTCGTACTTTAGAGCGTAGAATGTACATAGCTCGAAATTTCCTTTGTTTTAGTGTCATTCTTCATCCTAGCATCATCCTTAGCTCCTAGTGATGTCCTCAATCCTTGGACATGCTCAATCTAGCTCCATTCTCTCTCAATCCGTTCGGAATTAGCTCTTAATTGCCTACAATCAACACAAAGCTTATGCAGACCTCTATATCGACAAAATAGATAAACTAACTCACAATTGCTTCTATGCTTTATCAATGAATACCAATATAGATGAAATACACTTAGAAAACGTGCCTAAAATATCACAATATTTCATGCTAACAAATAACCCCATACTTGCCACTTGCTTGTCCCTAAGCAAGGTCTTTCAAAAGCTTTAAAACTCAAGTTAGGATGAAATATGTGTACCTTCTCAAAAACAAAACTTCTTTAGATGAATGTGCCTTCTAATCAATAGATCATTCTCAAACCTTGCTTCATTTGTTTATAAGACTTTCATATACATAATCAAAGAGTAAAGAGTAAAGAAAGTTCATGAATTAATCAAACTTCCATGTAAACATCATAACCTTCAAACATTATCAAAATCAATCATAAGAAACTTCAATTTAGATCACCAAGTCATATATCATTCTCTTGATCTTAAGGACTTTCAAACAAGGTCTAGAATGCGGAAAGGGAAGGAAAACTTTAAGGAATGTGGTGCATGAATCCGGGAAAGTGGATAACTACTCTTTTCTTTTTCTCTTGCGGTTTCCGCAGCACTTTCAACTTAGAGCTTCGCTCTCTTCTTTTCATTTTTCGACTTTACTTTTGGAAATATGGACAGCGGTGCACAAAAACTGAAGCCTAGGAGATTGGCGCTTCTCAAATTTACGAGATGCCTCAAACCCTTAGTGCACATACCATAAACCGCTAGGAATATCGCTCAATCCGACTTTGGCAAGACACAAACACCCGGCTATGTGAATGGTACCGAGTTACTCATCATCATGATTGACTTCCCCAAACCTATAATTTCTTTCTATTCTTTTGAATGCAAAATATTGCTTTCATGGCCCTCCCACATCAAACATGCCTTTTTCATTCAACTCCTCCAAATTCCCGGATAGGTAAAGGAGGTCATTATTTCAATGAGGGGCTAAATGATCAAAGAAAGAAGAAAGAAAATCGAATTGCCTTAATCATCTCAAAAGAAGCATAAGAACTTATTATGTGATTTCAACCTTAATTTCTCAACATGATTTAAGTAATATTTATCACATTATGAAACTTGCAAAAGAGGAATAATCAACTCATTCAATTTCTTTTCAATTCACTATTTGTTTAAGCATGCGATTGTCATCAAAACTCAATTCACAAGTGGTGATTATCATAGAAATCATCTCTATCCTTAGAAGCACAAAATTTTCAAAATTTTTCAATTTTTATGGGTTTTTCAAAAGCTTTTTCATGCAATGCAATAATGAAACGTGTAACAATAGAATGAACATGCAAGGTAGTCTCAATAGAAGCATACAAAAGTGAGTAAGAGTTATTACAACTATTAGTCACACCCCACCCCATACTTGGAACAAACATTGTCCCTAATGTTCAAAGAAAAGAAAAAGAAGAAAAGAAAGAAAGAAAAAGAACTCACAAAATGGTGGTGGAACGGCTAAAACTGTCGATCATCAATCATCTCACTACGGTGGAGGCGGTGGTGGAAACGGGGAGAAGCTGGGATCATAGTACCGCCCGAACTGCTGGTGGTAAACGTCTCTCATCATGTGGTCCAGATCATCAGCTCGTGCATCTCTAGCATCAGCACGTATCTCCAAAGCTCCAACCCTATCGGAAAGGTCGGTAGCCCACTGTGGCAGCTGCTCGTACCAACCAGGCGGCTGGCTGTACCACGCCGGTGCATCTAAAGGTGCTGGTGCAGGTGGCGGCTGTGCATGCCAAGGCGGTGGAGCTCCCATCCAATCCGGATGAGTGCTGTACCATGAAGGAGGATCTGCCATCCAAGTCGGCCTCTCGCTCACACTAGCACTGCGAGAGGAAGAGCCAGATGCTCTAGCAGGGCGGGGAGAACGTCTAGGCATGTCGGGAACTGCATCCGGTTGATCCGGGAATGTACCAAAGTCCTGATCAGCTCCTCCTCCTCCTTCATAATCATCTCTCATCTCCTCCTCCTCTACAACTGGTGGTGGTGGAACGTAAGGAGGGGCTACCAATCTGTTCGCATGTATGGCAGCGAACGTCGCCTTCCAGTTATGGCGCCCAGCCATAATGGAATACTCGGGGAGCCACTCAATCCCTCTCCCGGTCCTACTCTCCCATGGCATAGCAGCATATGGTGGACCTCTATGGGTGGGGAAGATGATGCCTCTAGTCATGAGACTATGTAGTCCTAGGGTGTAGCAGTAATACGTGTGCAAGCAGAGAAATCTACCCCTAACTGTCAAGCAAGGTGGGTGACCATCCCACCATATCCAATGTTACCAGCCCTCTTGTTCTTTAGCTTGCTCATAGTAGCAGCTAAGAGGGTGGCACAATCTGCAGGTCTACCGTATAACATACAGTAGAGAAGGAAAAGCTCATCTGTCTTGATTTTCTGAGGTGTCTCCGTCCTAGGGAAGAGACACTCAGAAAGTACCCTGTGAGCAATCTTCAAGGCTAAGTGATATATCAACTTATCCTTGGTATCAGCTGGCTGCCAGCGGTCCTCGCTGGCGTAGATAATAGCGATCTCTTCCCAGAAATCCTTGGCGTACACGCCACTGGAGAAACGACCATTGAAGGTCTCGTGGAACCCGAAGAAGGCTCCAAACTCCCTGATGGAGAACTCATAATCTCTTTCCATCAGCCAGAAAGAGACAGTCCTATCCACATGACTGTGCTCAAAGGAAACTACAAACTCCCTCATAATCTCCTCATAAGCATCTTCCCGAATAGCGGAGAAGATGACTAAGCCGGCTCTATCTAAAAGCCAAGTAATGTCTCCTATCACATGTAGAGGCTCTAACTCCTCAAGTAATAGGTACCTAGGTCCTATGATCGTTCTCTTATGGATCTTCTCTAAAGCATCGAGATGATCCTCATGGATGGTAGGGATCTTAGGGTGAGGTGGTGATGGTGATGATGGAGGTGAAGGGGATGAAGGGGGTGGTGCTCTAGAAGAGGAAGAGGGGTTGCCCTTCCTTTTCTTGTTCTTATCCTTATCCTTGTTCTTATCCTTGTCCTTGTTCCTACCGGACACTCTCCTTACAAAATCCATAATCTGTCAAAAATCACGGTTTGTTCTTCAAATTCCACGGCCGTGGAACGTCCAAGAACCGTGGTTTATCTCGAAAATTCTCAAAACTCAGCAAAAATTCACGAAACTCAGCAGCAATCAGTCCTAGACTAATTTTCTTCCAATTCCAATCAGTTCTCCTACAAATTCTATCAAAAACAAAGCCGAATCGACAAAGAGAGAGAAAGAGCCAAAAACCTAGGTTTTCGGATTTTGTAATCCGAATTGTGGCTTCTCCGGTGATTTGCCGCTCGAATCGTTGCTTGGACCTTGTTGGTGATCGGATTTGCTTCAGTTTTGGTCAAAGAATCGTCGAAAATGATTAACGTATGAAGAATTTAGAGAAGGGGCGTGGATTTGGCGTTCTTGGCGTGGTTTTGGGTTTTGTTTTGTGTTTTGTGAAGAAACGTGGTTTATATAGTGGCTGTAAAAATTTTTGAAAATCACGGTCTATCGGGGGGTTCCACGGCCGTGAAATTGTACGGAACCGTGGTTTTGGTGATTTTTCTTAGGCTTTTGGAAATTACGGTCACTGTAGCTGTCACAGCCGTGGTTTAGGCCGTAGAACTCTCTATAATGCTCCAAAGTCCAAGTTTCGTCACTTTTCTTCAAACTTTCTCTTCCCCTTTCCTTTTCCACTGTTCCTACATCCAAAAACACGAACATACTGGAAGGTATCGAACGCAAAGCAAAACAAAAAACGTCTAAACTAAACTAATCTATGAATCAAAAGCAAAAACGTAAATGCAATACCTTGAGTTGCCTTCCTAGAAGCGCTTTGTTTAAGGTCCGTAGCTAGACCAAATTCGCACTTATTCGAGTGCGGTGGGCGCAAACTTTTCAGCTTGGAGTTCCGGAGTATACTTCTTGAGTCATTGTCCGTTCACCTTAAAGCTTCCGCCCGTTTTACCCCATACTTCAACTGCACCATGGGGGAAAATACGTTTGATTAGAAAAGGTCCGGTCCAACGAGATTTAAGCTTACCTGGAAAGAGACGAAGCCTTGAATTGAAGAGGAGAACTTGATCTCCCTCTTTGAAGTCCTTTGGAATGATATGCTTATCATGCCAACGCTTTGCTCTTTCTTTGTAGATCTTGGCGTTTTCGTAAGCGTTCAAGCGGAGTTCTTCAAGCTCATTTAGGTCCAAGAGACGCTTCTCTCCCGCTTCCTTCATGCTAAAATTTAGCCACTTGATTGCCCAAAACGCCTTGTGCTCCAACTCTACCGGTAAGTGACAAGACTTCCCATACACAAGGTTGTATGGTGTGGTTCCGATGGGAGTCTTATACGCAGTCCGGTACGCCCACAATGCGTCATCTAGCTTCAAAGATCAATCCTTCCTAGTCCTTGAAACTGTCTTCTCTAGGATTCCTTTGATCTCCCGGTTTGAGATCTCCACTTGTCCACTAGTTTATGGATGATAAGGAGTGGCGATCTTGTGAGTCACCCCATACTTAGCTAGAAGAGCTTCAAAGCGCCGGGCAATGAAGTGAGAGCCTCCATCACTAATGATGGTCCGTGGTGTCCCAAATCGTGGGAAAATGGTCTTGTTAAAGAACTTAACCACTACCATGGCATCATTGGTGGGAGAGGCAATCGCTTCAACCCATCTTGAAACATAATCAACCGCTAAAAGTATGTATTGGTTGCCACAAGATGATGGGAATGGTCCCATGAAGTCTACTCCCCAAACGTCAAAGATCTCCACCTCTTGGATGTTGTTGAGAGGCATCTCATTCCTCCTAGATATATTTCCTGTTCTTTGACAAGCATCGCAACAAGAAACAAAGGTTTGCACATCTTTAAATAGTGTAGGCCAAAAGAATCCAGATTGCAATACCTTAGCGCTAGTCTTGTTCGAACTAGCGTGTCCTCCACATGGTAGTGAATGACAATGGCGGATGACACTTTGCATCTCATCTTCCGGCACACATCGCCGAATAATGCCATCCAGACCTCTCTTAAAGAGGAGAGGTTCATTCCAAAAGTATTCCCGAATATCCTTAAAGAACTTCTTTCTTTGTCCGTAGGATAATCCGGGCGGTATTTCCTGACAGACCAAATAGTTAACAAAATCAGCAAACCATGGTTCGTTACCTTTGGAGATCACATCGATGCACTCCTCTATAATGTGTAAATGCTCGTCCGGAAAGGAGTCATCTATAGGTAGGTGCTCGTCCTCTAGATGTGTTAGGCGACTCAAATGATCCGCAACAGAATTTTCTGAACCCTTCTTGTCGCGGATCTCTAGATCGAATTCTTGTAGGAGAAGAATCCATCTAATTAGCCTTGGCGTCGCATCCTTCTTTGCAAGGAGGTAGCGGATTGCAGCATGATCCGTGTATACAATCACCTTTGCACCTACAAGATAAGAGCGAAATTTGTCAATTGCATAAACAATGGCTAAAAATTCCTTTTCCGTAGTGGCGTAGTTGAGCTACGCTTCATCTAGCGTCTTGCTAACGTAGTAGATAGCGTGGGTTCGCCCTTCCTTTCTTTGTCCAAGAACAGCTCCTATAGCTATGTCACTTGCATCGTACATAACCTCAAAGGGAAGATTCCAATCCGGAGGTTGGATAATAGGGGCTGAAATTAGAGCTTCCCGAATCATGTTAAACGCATCTAAGCATTCCTGCGAAAAATCAAAAACTGCATCCTTCATCAATAGATTAGTTAGCGGCTTTGATATTTTAGAGAAATCCTTTATGAAACGCCTATAGAATCCAGCATGTCCTAGAAAACTTCTTATCCCTTTCACCGAAGTTGGGGGAGGAAGTTTTTCTATTGTCTCTATTTTAGCTCTATCCACCTCAATCCCTCTACTAGAGATTAAGTGTCCTAATACAATGCCTTCCTTCACCATGAATTGACACTTTTCCCAATTAAGAACTAGGTTAGTGTCTTCACACCTTTGTAACACAAGAGCAAGGTTAGAAAGACAATTGTCAAAAGAGGAACCATAAACGGAGAAGTCATCCATAAAAACCTCCATGATTTCCTCTATATATTCGGAGAAGATGGCCATCATACACCTTTGAAAGGTGGCTGGGGCGTTGCAAAGCCCGAACGGCATCCTCCTATAGGCAAACGTACCCCACGGGCACGTGAACGTGGTCTTCTCTTGATCATCTGAGTGTATCGGAATCTGAAAGAAACCACTATAACCGTCAAGATAGCAAAAGTGCGAATGTTGTGCTAACCTTTCAAGCATTTGATCGATGAAGGGTAGTGGGAAGTGATCCTTCCTCGTCGCGTTGTTTAGCTTGCGGTAGTCTATGCACATCCGCCATCCTGTTACGGTTCGGGTAGGAATGAGTTCGTTATTCTTGTTGGTGATGACCGTCATTCCTCCCTTCTTCGGAACCACTTGTACTGGACTCACCCACTTGCTATCGGAGATAGGGTATATGATACCTGCATCAAGAAGTTTAAGTATTTCCTTCTTGATAACCTCCTTCATGGTCGGATTCAACCGCCTTTGAGGTTGTCGCGAAGTCCTAAAGTCCTCTTCCATTAAGATCTTATGCATGCATAGGGAAGGTTTGATTCCAACTAAGTCCTCTATAGTATATCCTAAAGCTTTTCTATGTTTCCTAAGGACAACCATGAGCTTACTATGTTCATCTATGCTCAAATCAGAACTAACTATTACCGGAAAGGTAGAATTAGGTCCAAGAAATGCGTACCTTAGATGTGTAGGGAGTGGCTTTAGTTCCATCACTATCGGAGTTTCCAATGGTTCTTGAGGAGCATCCGATGCTTCCTTAGAAGTGTCTAAGGGAGTAGAAGGAGTTGGAGAAGAATCAAGAGAAGTTGAGGAAGAGACACAATTACCCTCGGAATCACCCAAAATTACGGCCTCTCTGCATCCTCCACGGCCGTAATTTTGGGCGTGGAAAGTAAATACGGTTGCTCTGTTCTCTCCACGACCGTGTAACCCTCTGGAGTGCTCCACGCTTTTGTTAGTGAAATCCACGGCCGTGGAATATAATGTATGACCGTGGATCCGTACGTTCTCTGCCTCGTCGTGGAGTTTCTCAAACTCTTCTTCACATACTTCTCCTTGTGCTTCTAAGGCTTCAATTGCCTCATTGCACTCCTCTTTTTCCCCTATATCCATTAGACTCATAGTAATGACCTTTTGCAAAGGATCTTTGAAGAGAATAGCACTTACCTCCTCTCTAGACAACCCTTCTTCATCTTGGATATTGAATATATCCTCATCAAAGATTGGTTCCTTCACTAGAGTGGAAAGAACGAACTCTACCTTCTCTTCTCCTATGTCAAAGGCGAGTCTAGCATTCTTGCAATCAACTATGCAGCCGGATGTTGCAAGAAACGGTCTTCCGAAAATGATCAACACCGGACTATCTGCAGGAATGTCAAGCACAACAAAATCTATAGGAACATAGAATTTGCCTAGCTTGACCGGGACGTCTTCAACAATACCGACAGGGCGAGTTATGGATCGATCCACTATGTACAACGTCATTTTTACCGGTTTAGGGTCGCCTAAACCGATCTTCCTACATAATGCAAGTGGGATGATGCTCACACTTGCTCCCAAGTCACATAATGCATCATATGTGACATCTCCCACTCCTATGGGAATACAAAATGACCCCGGATCCTTTAGCTTTGGGGGCATCTTCTCTTTCATGGTCTTGATGAGATCCGAAGAATCTGAACTCATCTTAACCTCTCCAAAATCCTCTAGCTTTCTCTTGTTAGAGAGGATTTCCTTTAGGAACTTACCATAAGCCGGCATACCTACAATGGCATCAATGAAAGGTATATTAATATGCAATTTGCTCATGAGTTCTATAAACTTACCGAATTGTTTATCTAGACGCGCTCTCGCTCTAGATTGTGGGAACGGTATGGGAGGTTTGTAAGCTGGAGGAGGAACGTAGACATCTTCCTTCTCCTTCCCCCTTTCTTTCTCTTTCTCAACGGGGACTTCTACAAACTTAGGCTGCGGGTCGGTAGTTGTTACCCCGCTCCTAGTTGTGATTGCCATCACCCTTCCTTTTGGGTTGTCCTCCGTTTTTCCTGGAAGTTTCCCTTGATTCCTAGGAACTTCCTCCGCATGGCTGAACATTTGGTTTTCTAAAACCTTTTGGGCTTTATCAACCTTGGTAATGTGATCATTGTTCGCCACTTAACGTGCGTGCAAATAAGCTTTAATTATAAAACTAGAATCAAGCAAGCGAACCCGCAGTGTACGGATCGATATAGTTAAGCAAGAATTCCAAAGTATCGAACACAGGGATTTGGGGGGTTAAATCCAGTTATAGATTATCAAGCAAGTAAATGTAAGAGCTTTTTGAATTATTGGGAAAACAACAATCCTAAAGATCCAGGAATCCAGCTGTGGTAATCGATTCAAGATATACTAAAGATATAAGGACAGAGTTAAGATATGCAAAGGTATACGAATGTAAGGTAATCGTACGGTGAAGTTCCAAAAACCTTATATGACCCACCTACAAGACACTCTCTATAAAGGTTGTTGAGGCTTCAATATAGAAAGGATCTAAAGGTAAGAATTAATGTCAAATACCCAAACTTGTAATCCAAGGATCAAGACTAACTAAACCGATTAAGGTTGTGACACTCACAATCGGGGTAGAGGTTGTTGAGGCTTCACTACCACCTAGAAAAGGCAAGCCAAGACTAAGTTAAAGCAAATCTTTAACTTTGGATTAAAGTAAAAGCAAATTCGTAACTTAACACAAAATTACGGCTAGTTCTTGAGTTCCACGGCCGTGGAAGCTCAAGAACAGACCGTGGATTAGGGTTGTCGTCGATTCTCTCTAACTCTCAGGGTCCAATCTGTTTACGATCGATCTATCATCATCTAAGCCACAACTATCAACCCTTCACCTTAGAATTGTTAAGGGTTTTTAGCCAACAATAGTCATATTGATATCAAATTCAAGATTTAAAAGAATGAAAGATGAAAACTTCCGAAAACCTTCAATAACTTTCAAACTAATCTCAAATCCACAGATTAAGAACAATATCGTCAATAGATTCGGAACAACACAAACAATCACAATCTTAGATAAGAAGGAAGAACGGGATGTCAATCCGTCTTCTAAATCAAACCTAAGCAAGAAGTGTAATCTTCTTGCGAACAATCTTCCGAATCTTCGATCTTCTGTCAATCCCAATGACGAAGCGCAAAAATCTCTCAAACACAATCTCCGCCAAATGCGAAATTAGGGCAATTCCAAGCGCAAGCGTAAGATTCGTCTATGCGTAAGCGAAGGTGACGGAATCTCTCTTCGTCCGTCCTTTTATAGTGTAAGATAAAATATCAGCCCGGCCCAATTGCGTAGGAGATCATGGCTTAAAGTGTGGCGAAAAAGATCGCCAAGATCACGGTCGTGGAAGGATTCCACGGCCGTAATTTAGAGCATGGAAATCAACATGGTTTGACACAACTCCTCCACGGCCGTAGAAGTTGCTGGAATGAACCACGCTTCCCTTGCCATGGTTCCACGGCCGTGGACTTGAACGTGGAAAGTAGTACGGCCGTATTTTAGAGCGTGGTTTAGGGCTAGAACGTGATTCTTCCTTAGTCTCGTGCATTCTTCAAGTTGGCACTCCCTTAGCTCCTAGGAATGTCCTCAATTCATGGACATGCTCAATCAAATCCATCCTTGCTCCAATCCGTTCGGAAATAGCTCTTAATTACCTATAATCAACATAAACCTTGTGTAGATCTCTATATCGACATTATAGACAAACTAGCTCACAAATGCATCAATGCTCAATCAATGACTATCAATATGGATCAAATGCACTTAGAAAACGTGCCTAAAATATCACAATATTTCATGCTAACAAATAACCCCATACTTGCCACTTGCTTGTCCCTAAGCAAGGTCTTTCAAAAGCTTTAAAACACAAGTTAGGATGAAATATGTGTACCTTCTCAAAGCAAAACTTCTTTTTGATGAATGTGCCTTCTAATCAATAGATCATCCTCAAATCTTGCTTCAATCGTTTATAAGACTTTCATACACTTAATCAAAGAGTAAAGAGTAAAGAAAGCTCATGAATCAATCAAACTTCCATACAAACATCATAACCTTCAAACATTATCAAAATCAATCATAAGAAACTTCAATTTAGATCACCAAGTCATATAACATTCTTTTGATCTTAAGGACTTTCAAAGAAAAGGTCTAGAATGTGGAAAGGGAAGGAAAACTTTAAGGAATGTGGTGCATGAATCCGGAAAAGTGGATAACTACTCTTTTCTTCTTCTCTTGCGGTTTCCACAACACCTTCAACTTAGAGCTTTGCTATCTTCTTTTCATTTTTCGACTTTACTTTTGGAGTTATGGATAGAGGTGCACAAAAACCGAAGCCTAGGAGATTGGCGTTTCTCAATTTTTACGAGATGCCTCAAACCCTTAGCGCACATACCATAATCCGCTAGGAATATCGCTCAATCTGACTTTGGAAAGACACAAACACCCGGCTATGTGAATGGTGCCGAGTTACTCATCGTCATGATTGACTTCCCCAAACCTATAATTTCTTTCTATTCCTTTGAATGCAAAGTATTGCTTTCATGGCCCTCCCACATCATACATGCCTTTTTCATTCAACTCCTCCAAATTCCCGGATAGGTAAAGGAGGTCAATATTTTAATGAGGGGCTAAATGATCAAAGAAAGAAGAAAGAAAAATGGAATTGCCTTAGTCATCTCAATAAGATGCATAAGAACTTATAGTGTGATTTCAACTTCAATTTCTCAACATGATTTAAGTAACATTCATCACATTATGAAACTTGCAAAAGAGGTATAATCAACTTATTCAATTTCTTTTCAATTCACTATTCGTTTAAGCATGCAATTATCATCAAACTCAATTCACAAGTAGCGATTATCATAGAAATCCTCTCTATCTTTAGAAGCACAAAATTTTCAAAATTTTTCAATTTTTATGGGTTTTTCAAACTCTTTTTCATGCAATGCAATAATGAAACGTGTAACAATATAGTGAACATGCAAGATAGTCTCAATAGAAGCAATCATAGTGAGTAAGAGTTATTACAAACTTTTAGTCACACCCCACCCCATACTTGGAACAAACATTGTCCCTAATGTTCAAATAGAAGAAAGAAAAGAAGAAAAGAAAGAAAGAAAAAGAAAGAAAAGAAAAAGAAACTCACAAAATGGCGGTGGAGCGGCTAAAACTGTCGGTCATGCAAATCATCACTGCGGTGGAGGCGGAGGCGGGAATGGAGAGAAGCTAGGATCGTAGTACCGCCCGAACTGCTGGCGGTAGACGTCTCTCATCATATGGTCGAGGTCGTCCATGCGTCCATCTCTAGCATCGGCTCGAATCTCCAATGCTCCCACTCTATCAGAAAGGCTAGTAGCCCACTCCGGCATCTGCTCATACCATCCCGGAGCCTGACTGTACCACCCTGGTGCATCTAACGGTGCTGGTGCTGGTGGCAGTGGCTGCTGTGCGGACCATGGAGGTGGAGCTCCGTACCATGCAGGAGGTGTTTCCATCCAAGTGGGTCTCTCACTCACGCTGGCGCGGCGAGAAGATGAACCTAAAGCTCTGGTTGGACGTGTAGAACGTCTGGGCACATCAGAAGCAATGTCCAGCTGATCCGGAAACGTGTCAAACTCCTGCTCTGCTCCTCCTCCCTGATACTGATCTCTCATCTCCTCCTCCTCAACTACGGGCGGTGGTGGGACATATGGAGGAGCTGCAATCCTGTTCGCATGCATAGCTGCGAACGTCGCCTTCCAATTATGACGTCCAGCCATAATGGAGTACTCCGGGAGCCACTCAATGCCCCTCCCCGTCCTGCTCTCCCAAGGCATAGCTGCATAAGGTGGACCTCTATGGGTAGGGAAGATAAGACCTCTAGTCATGAAGGCCTGGAGTCCTAGGGGTACGGTGGGAATGCGTGTACATGCAGAAAAATCCACCCCTAACATCCTAGCAAGGTGGGTGACTATCCCACCATATCCAATGTTGCCCGCCCTCTTGTTCTTTAGCTTGCTCATGGTAGCAGCTAAGAGGGTGGCGCAGTCAGCCGGGCGCCCATGCAGCATGGAGTACAACAGAAAGAGCTCATCCGTTTTGATCTTCTGAGGTGTCTCCGTCCTAGGGAAGAGACACTCAGAAAGAACACGGTGAGCAATCTTCAAGGCTAAGTGATACATCAACTTAGCCTTGGTATCAGCTGGTTGCCAGCGGTCCTCGCTGGCGTAAATCATAGCTACCTCCTCCCAAAAATCTTTGGCGTAAACGCCGCTAGGAAAACGACCATTAAAGGTCTCTTGGAACCCAAAGAAGGTCCCGAACTCCCGGATGGAGAAATTATAGTTCCTTTTCATCAGACGGAAAGAAACTGTCCTGTCCACATGGCTGTGCTCAAAAGACGTCACAACCTCTCTCGTGATCTCCTCATAAGCGTCCTCTCGGATAGCCGAGAAGACGATAAGACCGGCTCTATCCAAGAGCCAAGTAAGGTCATCTACTATGTGTAGAGGAGCTAAATTCTCTAACAATAGGTACCTAGGTCCGATAACAGCCCTCTTGTGGATCCTCTCTAATGCATCGAGATGATCCTCGTGAATGGTAGGTACCCTAGGGCTGGGAGGTGCGGGTGATGAAGGTGATGATGGAGGTGAAGGGGAGGAAGGTGGTGGTGCTCTAGAGGATGAAGAGGAAGAGGGGTTACCCTTCCTCTTTTTGTTCTTATCCTTCTCATTTTTCTTCTCCTTAATCCTCCCAGAAACTCTCCTCACAAAATCCATTACTGTTCAAAACCACGGTTTGTTCTTGGTGTTCCACGGCCGTGGAAGTGACAGAGACCGTGGTTCGTCTCGCTCTTTCTCAAATCTCAGCAAACAACAGCCAAATTCCACAATCAAGCAGTCCTAGTCTAATTCCTTCCAATTTCAATCAGTTCTCCTATAATTTCTAGCAAAAACGAACCCGAATTGACAAAGATAGAGAAGAGCGAAAAAAACCTAGGTTTCGGATTTTAAAATCCGAATTCTGTGTTCCTTGGTGATTTGCCGCTCGATTTGTTGCTTGGATCTCGTTGGTGATCGAATTTGCTTTAGTTTGGGTCGAAGAATCGTTGAAAACGATTAACGAACGGAGAATTGAGGGTATAGGCGTGATTTCGGCGAAGAGGGCGTAGAAAATGGGTTTGTGGTGTGTTTTTGTGAAGAACGTGGTTTATATAGTGACCGGCAAAATTTTTGAAAACCACGGTCTGTCGGGGGGTTCCACGGCCGTGGAAATGTACGGAACCGTGGTTTTGGTGATTTTTCAAAGGCTTTTGGGAATTACGGCCACTGTAGCTGTCACGACCGTGGTTTAGACCGTGGAACTCTTTGTAATGCTCCAAAGTCCAAGTTTCGTCACTTTTCTTCAAAATTACTCTTCCCCTTTCCTTTTCCACTGTTCCTACATCCAAAAACACGAACATACCGGAAGAAATCAAAGGCAAAATAAAACAAAAACGTCTAAACTAAGCTAAACTATGAATCGAAACAAAAACGTAAATGCAATACCTTGGGTTGCCTCCCAAGAAGCGCTTTGTTTAAGGTCCGTAGCTAGACCAAACTCGCACTTATTCGAGTGCGGTGGGCGCGAACTCTTCAGTTTGGAGTTCCGGCGTATACTTCTTGAGTCATTGACCGTTCACCTTAAAGCTTCCGCCCGCTTCACCCCATACTTCAACTGCACCATGGGGGAAAATACGTTTGATTAGAAAAGGTCCGGTCCAACGAGATTTAAGCTTACCTGGAAAGAGACGAAGCCTTGAATTGAATAGGAGAACTTGATCTCCTTCTTTGAAGTCCTTTGGAATGATGTGCTTATCATGCCAACGCTTTGCTCTCTCCTTATAAATCTTGGCGTTCTCATAGGCGTTCAAGCGGAGTTCTTCAAGCTCATTAAGGTTCAAGAGACGCTTCTCTCCCGCTTCCTTCATGCTGAAATTCAACCATTTGATAGCCCAAAACGCCTTGTGCTCCAACTCTACCGGTAAGTGACAAGACTTCCCATACACAAGGTTGTATGGTATGGTTCCTATGGGAGTCTTGTATGCGGTCCGGTACGCCCACAATGCATCATCAAGCTTCAAGGATCAATCCTTCCTAGTCCTTGAAACTGTCTTCTCTAGGATTCCTTTGATCTCCCGATTTGAGATCTCAACTTGTCCACTAGTTTGTGGATGATAAGGGGTGGCGATCTTGTGAGTAACCCCATACTTAGCTAGAAGAGCTTCAAAGCGCCGGGCAATGAAGTGAGAACCTCCATCACTAATGATAGTCCTTGGTGTCCCGAATCGTGGAAAGATGGTCTTGTTGAAGAACTTAACCACCACCATGGCATCATTGGTGGGAGAGGCAATTGCTTCCACCCATCTAGAAACGTAATCCACCGCCAAGAGTATGTATTGGTTTCCACAAGATGATGGGAACGGTCCCATAAAATCAACTCCCCAAAGGTCGAAAATCTCCACCTCTTGGATGTTATTGAGAGGCATCTCATTCCTCCTAGAGATATTTCCTGTTCTTTGACAAGCATCGCAGCAGGAAACAAAGGATTGCACATCTCTAAATAAAGTAGGCCAAAAAAATCCAGATTGCAATACCTTAGCGCTATTCTTGTTCGAGCTAGCATGTCCTCCACATGGTAGTGAATGACAATGGCGGATGACACTTTGCATCTCATCTTCTGCCACACATCTCCGAATGATGCCATCCGGACCTCTCTTGAAGAGGAGAGGTTCATTCCAAAAGTATTCCCGGACATCCTTAAAGAACTTCTTTCTTTGTGCGTAGGATAATCCGGGTGGTATCTCCTGACAAACCAAATAGTTAACAAAATCAGCAAACCATGGTTCATTACCTTTGGAGATCACATCGATGCACTCCTCAATAATGTGTAGGTGTTCGTCCGGGAAGGAGTCATCTATAGGTAAGTGGTCGTCCTCTAGATGTGTTAGGCGACTCAAATGATCCGCAACAGAATTTTCCGAACCCTTCTTGTCGCGGATCTCTAGATCGAATTCTTATAGGAGAAGAATCCATCTAATTAGCCTTGGCTTCGCATCTTTCTTTGCAAGGAGGTACCGGATTGCAGCATGATCCATGTAGACAATCACCTTTGCACCTACAAGATAAGAGCGAAACTTGTCAATAGCATAAACAATGGCTAAAAATTCTTTTTCCGTAGTGGCGTAGTTGAGCTGCGCTTCATCTAGCGTCTTGCTAGCATAGTATATGGCATGGGTTCGCCCTTCCTTTCGTTGTCCAAGAACAGCTCCTATAGCTACGTCACTAGCATCGCACATAACCTCAAAGGGAAGAGTCCAATCCGGAGGTTGGATGATAGGTGCTGAAATTAGAGCTTCCCGAATCATGTTAAACGCATCCAAGCATTCCTGCGAAAACTCAAAAAATGCATCCTTCATCAATAGATTAGTTAGCGGTTTTGATATTTTTGAGAAGTCTTTTATGAAGCGTCTATAGAATCCAGCATGTCCTAGGAAACTTCTTATCCCTTTCACCGAAGTTGGGGGAGGAAGCTTCTTTATAGTCTATATTTTCGCCTTATCCACCTCTATCCCTCTACTAGAGATTAGGTGTCCTAATACAATTCCTTCCTTTACCATAAATTGACACTTCTCCCAATTAAGAACTAGGTTAGTGTCTTCACACCTTTGTAAAACAAGAGCAAGGTTAGAAAGGCAATTGTCAAAAGAGGAACCGTATACGGAGAAGTCATCCATGAAGACCTCCATGATTTCCTCAATGTATTCGGAGAAGATGGCCATCATGCACCTTTGAAAGGTGGTTAGGGCGTTGCAAAGCCCGAACGGCATTCTCCTATAAGCGAACGTACCCCATGGGCACGTGAATGTGGTCTTCTCCTGATCATCCGGGTGTATCGGTATCTGAAAGAAACCACTATAACCGTCAAGATAGCAAAAGTGCAAATGTTGCGCTAACCTTTCAAGCATTTGATCGATGAAGGGTAGTGGGAAGTGATCCTTCCTCGTCGCGTTGTTAAGCTTGCGGTAGTCTATGCACATCCGCCATCCCGTTACGGTTCGGGTAGGAATGAGTTCGTTATTCTTGTTGGTGATGACCGTCATTCCTCCCTTCTTCGGAACTACTTGAACCGGACTCACCCACTTGCTATCGGAGATAGGATAGATAATACCTGCATCAAGAAGTTTAAGAATTTCCTTCTTGACAACCTTTTTCATGGTCGGATTCAACCGCCTTTGAGGTTGTCTTGAAGTCCTAAAGTCTTCCTCCATTAATATTTTATGCATGCATAGGGAGGGTTTGATTCCTACTAAGTCTTCTATAGTATAGCCTAAGGCTTTCCTATGTTTCCTAAGGACAACCATAAGCTTACTATGTTCATCTATGGTTAGATCGGAACTAACAATAACCGGATAAGTAGAGTTAGGTCCTAGAATAGCGTACCTTAGATGAGTAGGAAGTGGCTTTAGTTCCATTGCTTTCGGAGCTTCCAATGGCTCTTGAGGAGCATCCGATGCCTCCTTAGAAGTGTCTAAGGGTGTAGAAGGTGTGGGAGAAGAATCAAAAGAAGTTGAAGAAGTGGCACGATCACCCTCTTCCACGGCCTGAATCACGGTTTCCATTCATCCTCCACGGCCGTGGTTTAGGGCGTGGAAGGGGAATACGGTTGCTCTGTTTCCTCCACGACCGTGTAACCCTCTGGAGTGAGCCACACTTTGGGTTGTGAAGTCCACGGCTGTGGAATATAGTGTATGGCCGTGGATTCTCACGTTTTCTGTCTCGTCGTGGAGTTTCTCAAACTCCTCTTCACATACTTCCTCTTGTGCTTCTAAGGCTTCAATTGCCTCATTGCACTCTTCTTCTTCCCCTACATTCGTTAGACTCATAGCAATAACCTTTTGCAAAGGATCTTTGAAGAGAATCGCACTTACCTCCTCTCTAGACAACCCCTCTTCATCTTGGATATTAAATATATCCTCATCAAAGATTGGCTCCTTCATTAGAGTGGAAAGAACGAACTCTACCTTCTCCTCTCCTATGTCAAAGGCGAGTCTAGCATTCTTGCAATCGACTATGCAGCCGGAAGTTGCAAGAAACCGATCTTCCGCCATGTATAACGTCCTCTACAATACTGACGGGACGAGTGATAGATCGATCCGCCATGTACAACGTCATCTTCACCGGTTTAGGGTCGCCTAAACCGATCTTCCGACATAATGCAAATGGTATGATGCTCACACTTGCTCCTAAGTCACATAATGCATCATATGTGACATCTCCCACTCCTATGGGAATACAAAATGACCCCGGATCCTTTAGCTTTGGGGGCATTTTCTCCTTCATGGTCTTGATGAGATCCGAAGAATCCGAACTCATCTTAACCTCTCCAAAATCCTCTAGCTTCCTCTTGTTGGAGAGGAGCTTCTTTAAGAACTTGCCATAAGCCGGCATACCTACAATAGCATCAATGAAAGGTATATTAATATGCAGCTTGCTCATGAGTTCTATAAACTTACCAAATTGTTTATCTAGGCGCGCTCTTGCTCTAGATTGAGGGAATGGTAGGGGAGGTTTGTAAGCCGGAGGAGGAACGTAGACATCCTCCTTCTCCTTCCCTTTCTCCTTGTCTTTCTCAACGGGGACTTCAACAAACTTAGGTTGCGGATCGGTGGTAGTCACTCCGCTCCTAGTTGTGATTGCCATCACTCTTCCCTTAGGGTTGTCCTCCGTCTTTCCTGGAAGTTTCCCTTGATTCCTAGAAACTTCCTCCGCATGGCTGAACATTTGGTTTTCTAAGACCTTTTGGGCTTTATCAACCTTATAAATTTGATCATCAACCTTAATGATGCGGTTCTCCAAATCTTAAAGCTTTCCCAAAATCGTTTCCAACATGGGATCGGGCTTCTCCTTCCCCGAAGTGTTTCCTCCATTAGATGTTTGCCCCTGGCTTTTCAAAGGAGTAGAGGAAGAGGAAGGTGGGGTTAGTGAATTCGAATTGGAAGGATAAGAGTTACCGGAGTTTTGTTGATTGGAGCGTCAATTGCTGTTGTTTGAACCCCTATTGTTGTTCCAATTATTGTTCCGGTTGTTGTTGTTGCCATTCCAATTATTCCGGTTGTTGTTCCGGTTATTGTTGTTGCGGTTTGTATTCTCACCACCATTGTTGTTGTTGCCCAAGTAGCCAACATCCTTTCCTTGTTGCTTTGGAAAGTTGGTCTTGATAGCCTCCTTCAACTCTTTGATTTCATTGTTGAGGGAGAAAATTTGATTTTGAGCTTCATGTGTGAGCTTTGCTCCTTGCTCCACACGATTTCCCTCTACCTTCCGGTGAGAATACTTCTCTATGACCCTTGCTTGCTTCTCAATGAAGTCCCAAGCGTCATCTTCTCTCATGTCCATGAATGTACCACATGAGAGGGATTGGAGCTTGAATTGTGTCTCCATGTCCAGCCCCTTATAGTATATCTCCAATAGTGCAAGCTTGGATATGCCATGATGAGGGCAATCCAATAGCAAATCCTGAAATCTTTCCCAAGATTGAAACAAACTTTTTTTAGATCTCATAGAAAATGCGTTAATCTTACCTCTTAGCTCCGCCATTTTGGATGGCGGAAAGAACTTAGTGAGGAATTCCGAAGAAAGATCCTCCCATGTTTCAAGCTTTCCACTTGGAAGAGCTTGATACCAAGACAATGCTTTCCCCTTCAAGGAGAAGAAGAAAGGCTTGAGTTTGTAGCTGTTGGTAGTTGCGTTCTTAGGCTTCATTGTCTCCATCATAATCTCAAAGTTTTGTAGATGTTGGTGTGGAGATTCAGCACTTGTTCCACCAAATTGGTTTTGGTGAACAATGGTAATTACTTGAGGGTTGAAGCTAAACCCTTGTGCATCGTCAGCATCAAAGTTCACACCTAAACGGCGTGGTTGCTACGTTGGATCCATCCTTTGGCCAAGAGTTCATGACTCCTCATCCACACGTTCGACCCTCGCGTTCCTAGGTGGAATACGGCGATTTGCAGCTGGCCGTGGATAGAATGGATTCACATTGATCGTTGGATCAATTTCCTCTAGTGGTGGCATGGAGGAGTCGCTATCCTCATTGGATGAGTTGGCTCTAACCGATCTTCCCGGTCTCCTCCTTTTCTTTTTCTCTTTGAGGTTGTTTATTTCCAGCCTCATTTGGAACATCATGTCCGTTAGATCATCAACTTTCATTTGATGACGATCTGTTTCTTTCCTACGAGTCTTCTCACTCCATTGGAGTTGAGCTTCCTTTTCCGCTAACTCCGATTGGAGATCACGTTCTCTTTCTTCAGCCATTTTTCTTTCCTTAAGCTTTCTCCTCAAAGTCCTCTCAAGCTCTTGATCAAGAGGTAGGAGATCTTCGTTATTCCTAGACCTGCACATACACTTGAAAAGATATCAAATAACAAGGGAGAAGCTCCCAAACTTGACAACCGATAACCGAATTCGGCCTAAACCAAATCCCCGGCAACGGCGCCAAAAACTTGTTCGCCACTTAGTGTGCGTGCAAATAAGCTTTAATTATAAGACTAGAAATCAAGCAAGCGAACCCGCAGTGTACAGATCGATATAGTTAAGCAAGAATTCCAGAGTATCGAACACAGAGGTTTGGGAGGTTAAATCCAGTTAAGAGTTATCAAGCAAGTAAATATATGAGCTTTGTAAATTATTGGGAAAACAACAATCCTAAAGATCCAGGAATCCAGCTGAGGCAATCGATTCAAGATATACTAAAGATATAAGGACAGAGTTGAGGTATGCAAAGGTATACGAATGTAAGGCAATGTACGGTGAAGTTCCAAGACCTTATATGATTCACCCAAAGACACTCCCTATAAAGGTTGTAATCCAAGGATCAAGACCAACTAAATCGATAAAGGTTGTGACACTCGGAATCGAGGTAGAGGTTGTTAAGGCTTCACTACCACCTAGAAAAGGCAAGCCAAGACTAAGTTAAAGCAAATCTTTAACTTTGGATTAAAGTAAAAGCAAGGTTCGTAACTGACACAAAATTACGGGTAGTTCTTGAGTTCCATGGTCGTGGAAGCTCAAGAACAGACCGTGGATTAGGTTCGTCGGCGATTCTCTCTAACTCTCAGGGTCCAATCTGTTTACGATCGATCTATCATCATCTAAGCCACAACTATCAACCCTTCACCTTAGAATTTGATAGCATGAATTATAGTCTATATTTTGAGGTTTGTTTGGACGTTTTATCTTCAATAATCTGCATGTTAGCATGTATAATATGTGATTATATTACCATTTCATCTACCTTTGCGGGAATCGAGGTCTACACCTAGTTTTGCTGTAATTGTAGGTAAAATGGTACGTTTTGCATCAAAAAGGAGCAAAAGGAGTCATAAGTCATTTGGAGCTACATTGAGGAGCATAAGGAACCATCCAGGAAGCATAGCCATGGATTAAAGATTCACTTTGGACCAGTTTTGAGAGATTTCACATTCAGTTATGACTCACCTCGGTTGACCAGAGATTCATCTCGACCGAGGTGATCCAGAGACGCCGACTCGACCGAGGCGAACACCTAGGACGCGGCAAGAATATTTTATTCTTGGCTGAGATCTTTTATCTTTGGAAGGTGATCTTATATTTTTGGGCTTGGCTCCTGGAAGGAAGAAGATCTTATATTTTACCTATTTTTATGGGAAAAGATCTTTCTAAGATATTTTATCTTTGGAGGGTTATTTTCCTATAAAAAGGGTTGGATTTCCACAAATCCAAGAGGCCGCTTACACCGAAAAATCCGCATACAGTTGGAAATCACGCTATACCGTCGATCAAGGTTTATAGCACACAACAGCCATACTCCAGTTGGGAGTTTCGAAGAACCTTTTTGAAGGTTGAAGGAAGATTGAAGATCGTAGCTTTTATAGCTTTTTGGAGGGTTTTGTAAGATTGTCTTCAATCCCCTTCTTTGTTGTCTTCTCTTGTTGGATTTACATCCAAGGAACGTTTTTGTTGTGATATTTGATTCAGTTATTGAAGTCTTTTTCATTAAATCCTTCTTGTTCAAATATTCACCTTCTTCCCATATATTTAATACTTTCATGATGATGATGAGTGGCTAATTTCCTTGTGTGATTCTAGGGTGATTGGCTGAAGGTTGTGGGAAAAACAATGATAGAATAATCTTAGATTCCTGTAGGATCTTGAAAGTTCGAGTCTTTAACCTTAACCCTAAGCATCTCGCTCAGTCGATGAACATCTCGGCCGGGGTGAAATCTGGCTGACCGAGGTGACTTATCTAATCCGAAACTGAGAGTTAAGTGTTAGAGTTTGCCAAATCCTATTCTTATTATACCTTTCCTGGTTCAAAGCAAGCTTAGGATGAGACTTACCCGGTAATTCCTTAGTTTGTGTACCAACGATCATAAGTGTAGGTAATAAAGGTTTATCCTTTATTGGGGTTTGAGTGTGCTTCCATCCCATCTTTGTGAGTTAGCCTGAGACTTACCCGGTAAAGGTTGATTCTATTCCTTTAGATGGTGTGTTAGTTCGAAGTAATAGTTCTTTATCTTAATTCCTTGAGACTTACCCGGTAATAGGAGTTACGGTTTTGGATTAGTGAGTAGTGAGACTTACCCGGTGATCTACTCCACTTTAGTAACACCTTCCCCTTGCAAAAATCTCAGCTTTGTCCGCTTATCTTTAGATCTTGAGTTGGAACCACAACTAGATGCTTTAATCCCTAGAATTGCATGTTTGCTTATTTGACTTCTTATTCATCTTTGATTGTGTTAATTGCTCTTTGTGGTTAGTCTTCACGAAGCTTACCGTTATTGACTTTGTTTCACCGAGTCCCTGTGATCGACCCCTGGAATTTATTGCTTTTTACTACGATTGACCCGTACACTGCGGGTTCGCATCCTTGTTTTAAGATTAAGTCTAGGGTTATAAATTTAAAGCTTGCACACACCGTTTGGAGCGAACAAGTTTTTGGCGCCGTTGCCGGGGATTTGGTCTAGACCGAGCCGTTACGGTTTGCTCTTGGGGCGCTTGCCCCCGTGTCATCTAACCACTCTACTTGAGTGACTTTTGCAGGTTCTTTCTTAGGTATATGCGAAGAACCCGCACTGGGAAGGAAATCGTTCCTTACGATCCCGAACCAGAAAAGACATACAAGCGACGCTTAAGAGAAGCGAAGATGGCCCAACAAGACGACCGCGATCTTGCGGCCGAATTGAAAGAGACGCTAGAGCTGCTACGTCTCAGCAAAGAAGAACTAAGGCAAGAGAAATAAGAGAATCGCACCAGGACTGCAGCAATCGAAGCGGAGATAGCAGTCATACAGGACCAGATTCTACTTCGACCAAGGGAAGATCCTCTTGTTGATCCTCGACCGATGCAGGATCCAGTAGCTGACCCTCGACCGAGGCAGGCTCCAGTACCTGACGCCCCGGCCCATGTACTTCCACCTCGGAGGCCAGTCCGAGATGTTCTTCTTGCAGGAATCCCACAAACCCTAGGTCAAAGGATGGACCCTAATCAACAATTGAGGCGTCCAGGAGTGAACCTAGGAGATCCAGCGGATCATGACTACGAACTTCGACCGCAAGTTCTATCCATGATTCGCCAATGCCAATTCGGAGGGCTAGAGAAGGAGTCGCCACATCAACATCTTCAAAACTACGAGATCTTGATGGAAACCTTGCGACCTTCCAGAATTGAAAATAACAACTACAAGCTAAGACCTTTTTACTTTTCTTTAAAAGATAGAGCTCTTACTTGGTATCAATCTCTTCCTCCAGGAAAAATTAGCACATGGGAGGAGATGACTACGGAATTCTTGACCAAATTCTTCCCCCCCCTCAAAGACCGCTGAAATGAGAGGGAAGATCAATGCTTTCATTATGAAGGACAAGGAGAGCTTGTCCAAGTCATGGGAGCGGTTCAAGGACATCCTTTTGGATTGCCCACACCATGGGATTCCAAAGATCGAGTTGTTGGAGATCTACTTCAAAGGACTGGACGGAAGCACCCAGTTCAATCTCCAACTACTCTCCGCGGGTACCTTCATGGACATGGCGATTGATGAGGCTTGGGACTTCATTGAGAAGCAAGCCTTGCACATGGAGAAATACACCCACCAAGGAGCTGAAGGTGGAATTAAAAGAGTCCACTTTCAAGAGACTCAATCCAATAACAATCAACTCACGTCTTTGAAGAATGACGTGAAGCAATTGAAGGAACTCTTGGTTGCTCAAACCAAGAAGGAAGAGCAAGGACAAAGGAACAACAACAACGGGTACCGTAACAACAACAACGGTCCCCGAAACAACAACTATAACAACAACAATAGAGGGTCCAATAGCAACAATTGGAGGACGAACAATCAAAACAACCAGAATCCTGGTAACAATTATTCTAACTCCAACTCTACTAATTCCTCTAACCCTTTCCTCTCTTCTCCTTCTTCTTCTTCTTCTACTCCATTAAAGAGCCAAGGGCAAGGATCAAGTTCGTCTCAGCCAGAAAAGAAAGACGCAGTTCTGGAGGCTATCTTGATCAAGCTTAGCGCTATGGAGAATTCTATGACTTCATTTTCGAGGGTCCAAAAGTCCTTCGAACAACATCTTGCAAGTAGGGCGAATGAAGCGCCAAGAGATCCAGGGAAGCTTCCAGCAAAGACGGAAAGCAACCCTAAGGGCCAGTGCATGGCCATAACGACGAGGAGTGGACTTAAAACTGCAGATCCAGTACCTCGTTTGACGTAGACCACCTCGGTCCAGATCCAGTCGAAGAACACCTCGACCGAGATGCCAACCGAGGCGGAGCAACAGAAAGCAGGAGGGACGACTGAAACTTATATTCCACCTCCTGCATACAAACCACCACTTCCATTCCCTCAGTCCAAAGCCAGAGCACATCTAGACAAACACTTTGGTAAGTTCCTTGACTTGATGAACAAGCTGCATATTAACATTCCTTTTCTTTATGCTATTCTAGGAATGCCCGCCTATGGGAAATTTTTAAAGGAGATCCTATCAAGGAAAAGGAAATTGGAAGACTTTGGCGAAGTTAGGATGACATCTAAAACCTCGGAGCTTATTAAGATCATGAAGGAGAAGATGCCACCTAAGTTGAGAGATCCCGGCTCATTTAGCATTCCCATTCAAGTTGGGGACGTCACTTGTGAAGCCCTTTGTGATCTAGGAGCCAGCGTGAGCATCATTCCGCTAGAGCTATGCACGAAGATCGGACTTGGAGAGCCCAAGCCGGTCAAGATTCGACTTTATATGGCGGATCGCTCCATTACCCATCCCGTGGGCATCTTGGAAGACGTTCCGGTCAAGTTAGGTAATTTCTATCTACCTATAGATTTTGTCGTGCTTGACATTCCCGCAGATTATCCTGTCCCTATTATTCTCGGGAGGCCATTTCTAGCAACTTCGGGTTGCAATGTGGATTGCAAGAACGCCAAATTGAAATTCAACATTGATGGCGATGAGGTGGAGTTCGCGCTACTTGCAGCGATGAAAGGGGAGCAGCTAACTGATGATATCTTCAACATCTACGATGAAGAAGAACCAAGAGAATTGGTGAGCTCTATCCTTATTAACGATCCACTCGAAAGAGTTCTTAGTTTTAGTTTAATAGAAGAAGGTATAGATGCTTCTTGTGATGCAGATATACGGAGCTTGAAGGCACTGGAAGAAGATCCAGGGGCTAAAACTGAGAAGCTAATCCAGGAGACGAAGATCTCCAGTTTCGGTTCGAGTTGCAGTACCTCGACCGAGGCACTTCCTGGACTGAGCGAGGCGACTGAAGAACATCTCGGTCAACGCCTCTTCACCTCGACCGAGGTCGATGGCGAGACGACTTCAACTGAGACTTCCGAAAGTCCAGTTTCTGAATCCACTCCACTGGAAGGAGGAAGCAAGGATCCCCCTCAGAAGACACCCCCAGTTGTGGAGCTTAAACAACTCCCTAGTCACTTGAGGTATGTCTTTCTTCGGTCGGATTCCACTTATCCCGTTATTGTTGGTGCTTCCCTTTCCGAATCAGAATTGTCTAAGTTAATGCATGTCCTGAGAAAGCATCGAAAGGCTATAGGTTACACCACGGACGATCTTATTGGCATTAAGCCTTCTTTCTGCATGCATAGAATTCTAATGGAAGATAATCATAAGACTTCACGGGAACCTCAAAGACGGTTAAATCCGATCATGAAAGAGGTTGTGAAGAAGGAAGTTCTTAAGTTGTTGGATGCAGGTATTATTTATCCTATCTCGGACAGCAAGTGGGTTAGCCCGGTGCATGTCGTTCCGAAGAAAGGAGGGATGACCGTTGTGACAAATAAGAACAACGAGTTGATCCCAAATAGGACCGTTACGGGCTGGAGGGTTTGCATCGATTACAGGAAGCTGAACACGGCCACACGGAAGGACCATTTTCCACTTCCCTTCATCGATCAAATGCTCGAGCGGTTGGCCCAGCATTCACACTTTTGTTACTTGGACGGCTATAGTGGATTCTTCCAGATTCCTATCCATCCGGATGATCAGGAGAAGACCACTTTCACTTGTCCATGGGGGACATTTGCCTATAGGAGGATGCCATTTGGATTGTGCAATGCACCCGCTACCTTCCAGCGATGCATGATGGCTATCTTTTCCGAGTACATAGAGGAGATCATGGAGGTATTCATGGATGATTTTTCTGTATATGGTTCCTCTTTTGATGATTGCCTATCTAACCTTTCTCTAGTGCTTAAAAGATGTGAAGACACTAACCTTGTTCTGAATTGGGAAAAGTGTCATTTTATGGTTAATGAAGGCATTGTACTAGGACACCTCGTTTCTAATCGAGGTATTGAGGTCGATCGAGCTAAGATCGAGACTATTGAGAAGCTCCCTCCTCCTTGTTCTGTTAAAGGTGTGAGGAGTTTTCTCGGGCATGCAGGTTTCTACAGGAGATTCATCAAAGACTTCTCTAAGATTTCCAAACCTTTAACTAACCTCTTGAATAAAGATGTTGTTTTTGAGTTTTCGCAGGAGTGTCTTGATGCTTTTTACAGGATTAAGGAGGCGTTGATCTCCGCTCCCATTATCCAACCTCATGACTGGACCTTGCCCTTTGAGGTCATGTGTGATGCTAGTGATGTAGCCGTAGGAGCGGTGCTTGGACAGAAAAAGGATGGCCGGACCACCGCCATTTACTATGCTAGCAAGACGCTAGATGTAGCCCAGCGCAACTACGCTACCACTGAGAAGGAATTGTTGGCGGTTGTATACGCTTTCGAGAAGTTTCGTTCCTACTTAGTTGGGGCAAAGGTCATTGTCTACACCGACCATGCAGCCATTCGTTACTTATTAGCTAAGAAAGACGCCAAGCCACGTCTTATTCAATGGATTCTCTTGCTTCAAGAGTTTGACCTAGAGATCCGCGATAAGAAGGGATCCGAGAACTCCGTTGCGGATCACCTCAGCCGGCTACCGGAATCTTCCCGCGAGACGGATGACCCACCATAGACGATTCATTCCCCGATGAGCACTTACACTTGTTGGAGCGTTTGATGGATTTACTTACTTCACCCCACGATGGAGGTGAAGTATGGGGTGAGGACACCTCCCATCTCATTTAAGACGCATCATGGTCCAGCTAGCGACCTTAAACCAAGCGCTTCTTGGGAGGCAACTCAAGGTATTGCTTTCTTTTCCCGTTTTCTAGTCTAGTTTAGATAGTTTTTGTTTTTGCTTTGCTTTGCTTTGTTTTTGGCGTCCTACACAGATAACAGGAGATATCTAAGAAAAGAGCATAACTGGAAGGACAGAAGTTCGAGATTTTGAGAAGGCAGAAGCATCTCGGTTACTGTCAGAGCACCTCGACCGAGTTGATTCTTGAGCAACCGAGGCGACTAGGGTTTCTGCAGAACCACCTCGGTCCGTACCACCTCGGTCCAGTCGAGACCATCTCGACCGAGGTGACAGCAGATCCCGGAGCAGTATAAAAAGAAAAAAAAATTCAGTTTTTACTTTTTACCTTCTTCATCTCGACCGCGGCGACAGTTCACTTCGTTCTCTCTCGTTTCTTGCTCGTTTTCGAAGATTTCCGCTTCTAAACTACGATTGAAGGGTAGAGGATCCTATTGCAACTACAGATCTGCAAAGAAATCGAACGAATCGACCGAAACGAGGTAAAAACAGTCGAAACCCTAACTCGTTCATTCGTTTCGATTTGGGCTTTGGTTGCCCTTGATTTTGCTGAGAAAAGGCTTAAGTACCCCATAGGAAGCAACTGTAGTGATTTTTGGGGGAAAAGAACTGGATTTCTGAGATTGGAATCGAAATCTGTTGCGCCTCGGTCTAGTCGAACTGCATCTCGACCGAGGTGATTCTTGAGGGTTGTCAGCGACCGAGGTACTCTGACAGTGTTTGAGAAGAAAAAAAAATGAGTTCCGATCGTCGCCTAGCCCTCAGAGATAGATCCTCACCTTCCCCTCCTTCTTCTTCTTCCGCCCGACCCTACCGCCCGGTGATCCACGAGAGATGCCGGGTAGATTATGAGCGTATAGCCAGCTGTCCAATCATAGTACCACGTTTCCTGGACGTATCAGCTTTCGATTGCCTAGGGTTAGATGGAGACCTTAGGAGGATGATTGCCACTATTGGGCTGGATCAGTTTACTAAGATCCGAGCCCCAGCTTATTTGGAGCCGACCTTAGAGTTCGTTAGCTCCTTCTCCTACCTCCCCACAGACCAGTCTGTGAAGTACCGGTTGATGAACCGGAACTTCATAGTTCCCTTAGAGGTTTGGAGAGAGATTTTCGGCTTTTCTGAGCCCACCGCCACCGACTTCCCCTCCCGATCTGTAGCTAGGGAGTTTTGGGGGCAGATTGCCCATATTACTGAGCATGCAGACAGATGGCGCCCTGGAGATTCCAGGGAGAAGGTCATCTTCCACCCAGCCTTCAGATTAGCCCATAGGATATTCAGCGAGACACTTCTGGCGCGTACTGAGACGCCCCAGAAGATCCGATAGGGCGAGCTCTTCAGCCTTTACTGTATGGTTACGGGGGGTTTCCCAGACTTTGGCTTGATCTTGGCAGAGGACCTGCACAAGATCAAGGCTAAAGCGAAGGGAGATATCTGCTGCGGAGGTCTAGTCACCCATATAGCTGCTTATCACGGGATGGACCTTAGTGTATGTACGATGGTGGCGGCTCCGAAGCCGCTTGGGTTGCAGGAGATGATCACTCGGAGGATTTTAGTTCCCCGGGGTCTGACCACTCCATATGTTGCTATGCCGTGGGAGCGGACTGTGCCACAGGGGATCCGCTGGTCTGCTCAGTTCACAGTTTTCGATCCACATTACTGGCAGACAGCTTGGGCTCCGCTGATGGAGGATCATAGGGAGGCAGCAGCTGCCCCGGCTGAGGAGGAGGAGGATGACGATGACGAGGAGACGGTAGACGAGAGAGATGGTGGAGTCCCGATGGATACAGGGACGGATACTGCAGGTACGAGCGCACCGCCGATCATAGACTTGGATGATGAGGAGGATACTGAGCCTACACCTGCTGCACCTCCCGCTAGATCTGCTAGGCGTCGGACACGCCGTCATAGAGATTCTGAGGTTCATCGCCGGATCGACGACCTGACATATCAGATGATAGACTCTTATGCTGCCCTTACTGTGGACATGCATGAGAGATTTACTGCCCAGGACCGACACATTGACCGCTGGACTCATCAGATATTAGAGGAGCAACACTATCAGCGCAGGATGATGGAGCTACAGTTCCAGCAGACTATGGGCTATCAGTTCGACCCGGCTCAGTATCCGTATGTGCCACCATCACCACCACCGGATCGAGACTATTGAGGAGCTGCAGGATTTTCTTTATTCTATTTTTATGCAGTTCAGCTTTTTATCCGGTGAGTACTCTTGTCTCTAGACTTTTATTGACCCACTGGGACAGTGTGTCCCAAGTATGGGGTGTTTGTATTTATTTGACTACTTGATGTACTTATTTGACTACTTTTGATGTATGACGCACATTTTATCTTATCGGATATTTTATTTATGCTTCACTTCTGCATTTATATGATTATCTGATATTACATGCACACCTACAGGTTATTTGATTGAGAAAAACGTCGAAACTGAAAAAAAAAAATGGTTTAAAAAAATTTTTTTGACCTCGACCGAGTCAGTTCTGGCCAAACGAGGCGTTTCACCTCGGTTGAACCAAGAACATCTCGACCGAGGTGGGTTAACTGAGAGTTTTCGAAAACGATTTTGTGTTACTTATCTGGATATGACCTCAGTGAAGATCTTGTTTACTGACTGGTTTTAAATTCTTTATGTGTTTGAAAGGTTTTATAATATGTTTAAGTTGCTAAATGCTTTGTTTGAAATTATTGGCATGTTTAATACTTTGTTTTTATCCAAATTATGTTGAATTTGAAGGTTGACACCACAAGATAAGTTCTCTCACTTTCTTCCTGGAAAGACCAAGGCAATTCATTCTTCTCTCTTCTTCTTCTTCTTGATCATGCTTAGCCCCTCATATACATTTTGCCTCCCTTACCTATCCAGGAATTTGGAAGCAAGCGAAGTGGTGAAAGCAAGTGAAGTTAAAGTTGAGAAGTGGCTGGAAATGAAAGTGTTAGAAAGCAATAATAGGTTTGGGGAAGTCAATCATGAAGATGAGTAACTCGGCACCATTCACATAGCCGGGTGTTTGTGTCTTGCCAAAGTCGGATTGAGCGATATTCCTAACGGGTCATGGTATGTGCATCAAGGGTTTGATGCATCTCAAGAAATTGATGATTGCTGATTTCCTAGGCTTCGGTTATTGTGCACCTCTGTCCATGCATCCCAAAAAGTAAAGTAAAAAGAAAAAAAGTGTGAAATAAGCAAAGCTTATTGGTGGAAGATGTTGCAAGTCAAAGTGAAAGTGAAGTTCATCCTTTTCTCGGATTCTAGCACCACATTACCTTACATACATCCCCACCCTACACGTTTCTTGACCTTTTCTTTTGGGAAGCCCTTGAGACCTTGAGCTTGTTGATTGACTTAGTGGTTTAAACTGGATTATACATAATTAATTTTGATAATTATGATTTATTATGCATTCTATGGTTTTACGCAAAGATGAACAACTTTTCTATATTTATAAAATGTTTTGAGCATATTGAGTTTTTAATTCCATGAAGTATTCTCTTAGAGTGATCTATGATTGTAATACACCATAAAAATGTTTTTGAAAGCCTTTTCATTGATTTTCTTGACTTATAATCCATTCTATCTTGTCTTCTATATGCGGAACTTGCTTGGGAACAAGCAAGGGCTAAGTATGGGGTATTTTGATAGCATGAATTATAGTCTATATTTTGAGGTTTGTTTGGACGTTTTATCTTCAATAATCTGCATGTTAGCATGTATAATATGTGATTATATTATCATTTCATCTACTTTTGCGGGAATCGAGGTCTACACCTAGTTTTGCTGTAATTGCAGGTAAAATGGTACGTTTTGCATCAAAAAGGAGCAAAAGGAGTCATAAGTCATTTGGAGCTACATTGAGGAGCATAAGGAACCATCCAGGAAGCATAGCCATGGATTAAAGATTCACTTTGGACCAGTTTTGAGGGATTTCACATTCAGTTATGACTCACCTCGGTTGACCAGAGATTCATCTCGACCGAGGTGATCCAGAGACGCCGACTCGACCGAGGCGAACACCTAGGACGCGGCAAGAATATTTTATTCTTGGCTGAGATCTTTTATCTTTGGAAGGTGATCTTATATTTTTGGGCTTGGCTCCTGGAAGGAAGAAGATCTTATATTTTACCTATTTTTATGGGAAAAGATCTTTCTAAGATATTTTATCTTTGGAGGGTTATTTTCCTATAAAAAGGGTTGGATTTCCACAAATCCAAGAGGCCGCTTACACCGAAAAATCCGCATACAGTTGGAAATCACGCTATACCGTCGATCAAGGTTTATAGCACACAGCAGCCATACTCCAGTTGGGAGTTTCGAAGAACCTTTTTGAAGGTTGAAGGAAGATTGAAGATCGTAGCTTTTATAGCTTTTTGGAGGGTTTTGTAAGATTGTCTTCAATCCCCTTCTTTGTTGTCTTCTCTTGTTGGATTTACATCCAAGGAACGTTTTTGTTGTGATATTTGATTTAGTTATTGAAGTCTTTTTCATTAAATCCTTCTTGTTCAAATATTCACCTTCTTCCCATATATTTAATACTTTCATGATGATGATGAGTGGCTAATTTCCTTGTGTGATTCTAGGGTGATTGGCTGAAGGTTGTGGGAAAAACAATGATAGAATAATCTTAGATTCCAGTAGGATCCTGAAAGTTCGAGTCTTTAACCTTAACCCTAAGCATCTCGCTCAGTCGATGAACATCTCGGCCGGGGTGGAATCTGGCTGACCGAGGTGACTTATCTAATCCTAAACTGAGAGTTAAGTGTTAGAGTTTGCCAAATCCTATTCTTATTATACCTTTCCTGGTTCAAAGCAAGCTTAGGATGAGACTTACCCGGTAATTCCTTAGTTTGTGTACCAACGATCATAAGTGTAGGTAATAAAGGTTTATCCTTTATTGGGGTTTGAGTGTGCTTCCATCCCATCTTTGTGAGTTAGCCTGAGACTTACCCGGTAAAGGTTGATTCTATTCCTTTAGATGGTGTGTTAGTTCGAAGTAATAGTTCTTTATCTTAATTCCTTGAGACTTACCCGGTAATAGGAGTTACGGTTTTGGATTAGTGAGTAGTGAGACTTACCCGGTGATCTACTCCACTTTAGTAACACCTTCCCCTTGCAAAAATCTCAGCTTTGTCTGCTTATCTTTAGATCTTGAGTTGGAACCACAACTAGATGCTTTAATCCCTAGAATTGCATGTTTGCTTATTTGACTTCTTATTCATCTTTGATTGTGTTAATTGCTCTTTGTGGTTAGTCTTCACGAAGCTTACCGTTATTGACTTTGTTTCACCGAGTCCCTGTGATCGACCCCTGGAATTTCTAGCTTTTTACTACGATTGACCCGTACACTGCGGGTTCGCATCCTTGTTTTAAGCTTAAGTCTAGGGTTATAAACTTAAAGCTTGCACACACCGTTTGGAGCGAACAGAATTGCTAAAGGGTTTTAGCCAACAACAATCATATTGATATCAAATTCAAGATTTAAAAGAATGAAAGATGAAAACTTCCGAAAACCTTCAATAACCTTCAAACCAATCTCAAATCCACAAATATCAATGATAATGCAACTCAGATTTGGAATGAACACAAACAAGTAACTATTCTAGATAAGAACGAAGAACGGGATGTCAATCCGTCTTCTAATCAAACCTAGGAACAAAGTATGAAATCTCCTTACGAACAATCTTCCAAATCTTCACTCCTTCTCCAACTTTCCGTCAATCCGGAAATCTCAATAGGGCTAGGCGCAATCTCCCAACGGCGATCTAAGCAAAGGCGTAAAACTAGGGTAAGCAGAGCTGACGGAATCTCCTTCCTTCCGTCCTTATATAGGCCCAAATAAAATGCGTCTTCGGTCCATGTGCGTAGAAGATCATGGCTTAAAATATTGCGTAAAAGATCGTCAAGATCACGGTCGTGGAAGGCTTCCACGCCCGTAATTTAGAGCGTGGAGTTGGATCACGGTTTGTCACTGTTAGCATGAAATATTGTGATATTTTAGGCACGTTTTCTAAACGTATTTGATTCACATTGATAGTCTTTGATTGAACTTTGTGCATATGTGAGCTAGTATTACCTATATTGTCGATATGGATGTCTACACTAGTTCTATGTTGATTATAGGTGTTTTAGAGCTATTTCCGAACGGAATCGAGCAAAGGAGAGTTGATTTGATATGTCCATAGATTGAGGACATTCTTTGGAAGCAAATTGGAGTTTTAGCTTGAGGAATGCACGAGGCTAGGGAATAATCACGTTCTTGCCCTAAACCACGCTCTAAAATACGGCCGTACTACGAACCACGTTCAGTTCCACGGCCGTGGAACCTTGCAAGAGAGGCGTGATGCATTCCAGTAACTATTACGGCCGTGGAATATATGGTACAAACCGTGACCTAATCCACGCCCTAAATTACGGTCGTGAGAACTTCCACGACCGTGATCTTGGAGAATCTTTTTGCCACACTTTGAAGCCACGATCTTTTGAAGATTGGGCCGGGCCGATATTTTATCTTGCCCTATAAAAAGACGGACGAAGCAAGATTCCAGGATCCCCGCTTATCCCCGCTTACCCCCGCTTATGCCCGCTTACCCCCGCTTACCCCCGCTTATGCCCGCTTATCACCGCTTACACCCGACATCTTCGCTTAGCGGCATTTATCGACGCTTAGGATCGTTCATCTCCGTTTAGGGAATCTCAACGCCGTTGGCTTTCACTTGGAAGCATTGATCATCTCATTGGAGATTGAAGTTCGCATCTGGGAATTACCCTAATCTCGCACTTTTGGTGGAGATTGCTGTTGAGATCTCCGGATTGGCGGAAGATCGAAGCTTTTCGGAAGATTTTGCAAGGAGATTTCTCTTCTTGTTTAGGTTTGATTTGGAAAACGGATTGACATCCCGTTTTCCCTTCTTTCCTAAAGTTGTGATTGTTTGTTTTATTCTGAATTCTTTGACAATACTTATTCTCTTTGTGACTTTGAGATTGGTTTGAAGATTATTGAAAGTTCTTGAAAGTTTTCATCTTTTTATCTTTTAATTCTTGAATTGATATCAACATGACTGTTATTGGCTAAAAACCCTTAACAATTCTAAGGTGAAGGGTTGATAGTTGTGGCTTAGATGATGATAGATTGATCGCAAACAGATTAGACCCTGAGAGTTAGAGAGAATCGCCGACGAACCCTAAATTACGGCCTGTTCTTGAGTCCACGGCCGTGGAACCTCAAGAACTAACCATGATTTCCCCTAAGTCCATGAACTTGCTTTTACTTTGATCCAAAGTTAAAGATTTGCTTTAACTTAGTTTAGACTTGTCTTTTCTAGGTGGTAGTGAAGCCTCAACAACCTCTACCTCGATTGTGAGTGTCACAACCTCAATCGGTTTAGTTAGTCTTGATCCTTGGGTTATAAGTTTGGGTATTTGACATAAATTCTCATCTTTAGAATCTTCTATATTGAGCCTCAACAACCTGTATAGAGAGTGCCTTGTAGGTGAGTTACATAAGGTTTTTGGAACTTCACCGTACGATTACCTTACATTAGTATACCTTTGCATATCTCAACTCTGTCTTTATATTATTAAGTATATCTTGAATCAATTGCCACAGCTGGATACTTAGATCTTTAGGATTGTTGTTTTCCCAATATTTGCAAAACTCTCATATTTACTCGCTTGATAATCTGCAATCGAATTTGTTCCCACCCAAATCCCTGTGTTCGATACTCTGGAATTCTTGCTTAGCTACGTCGATCCGTACACTGCGGGTTCGCTGCTTGATTCTAGTTTTATAAATTTAAAGCTTATTTGCACACACCTTTAGGGGCGAACAGTCACAACTCTCCACGGCCGTGTAAGTTGCTGGCATGCACCACGCTTGTCTTGCCAAGGTTCCACGGCCGTGGATTAGAGCGTGGACTCTAATACGGTCGTACTTTAGAGCGTGGAATGTACATAGCTCGAAATTTCCTTTGTTTTTGTGTCATTCTTCATCCTAGCATCATCCTTAGCTCCTAGTGATGTCCTCAATCCTTGGACATGCTCAATCTAGCTCCATTCTCTCTCAATCCGTTCGGAATTAGCTCTTAATTGCCTACAATCAACACAAAGCTTATGTAGATCTCTATATCGACAAAATAGATAAACTAACTCACAATTGCTTCTATGCTTTATCAATGAATACCAATATAGATGAAATACACTTAGAAAACGTGCCTAAAATATCACAATATTTCATGCTAACAGTTTTCAAGGTCAAGTTAAAAGTTGATGGTTCACTAGAAAGATATAAGGCAAAGTTGGTGGCACAAGTCTTTACTCAATAAGCTGGCATAGAATACCATGAAACCTTCTCTCTAGTTGTCAAGATGATGAATATTCGCAGTAATATTATCATTGTTGCTTCTAAACAATGGACTCTACATCAACTTGACGTCAATAATACCTTCTTGTATGGGGATCTTAACGAATATGTTTATATGAAGCTCCCTCCGGGTGTTCCTAATCCTTTTTATTTAGTGTGTAAAATAAAGAAATCAGTATATGGCCTTAAACAAGCATCTCGAAAATGGTTTTATAGACTCACTACATCTCTTCTCAATCAAGGTTTTATCCGGTCCAAGAATAACTATTCTTTGTTCATCAAACGACGATCATCTCTTATTACTATCGGGGCCATATATGTTGATGATCTTCTTGTTATTTGATTTGATAGTGATGAAATTTCTCGTGTTAAGATTCATCTTGATAAGTGTAACACATTCAGTATTAAAGATTTGGGCATATTGCATTATTTTCTTGGCATTGAAGTAAGTTATGTGGCTACTGGAAATATTCTTTCACAACGTAAGCTCACTCTTGAAATTTTACATAATGCCAAGTTACAAGAAGAGAAAATCAGTTTGCACTCCTCTCCCTCTCAATTTGAAACTACATCTACATTCTACATGATGCTTTTGTTTACCTTTTCTTGGTTGGAAAGCTAAACTTCCTCATCAATACACGCTCAAATATCTGTTATGTTGTCCAATATCTCAGTCAGTTCATGCAAGCTCCAAGATGTTCCCATCTTACTGCTCTTCATCATACCTTACTTCATGTCCAAGGCACTATTGGAGATGGCATTTTACTTAATGGATGTAGAGTCCCAACTCTCCTTGCCTATACTGATTCTGACTAGGTTGCTTGTCCTTCCACCTGTTGATCTGTTGGAGGCTTTGTTCTTTTTCGTGGACAATCTCCTATTAGATGAAATCGAAGAAACAATGTTCAGTATCTCGTAGTTCTTCTGAGGCTGAATATAAGGCTATGACAAGTGCCGATGTTGAGATTACTTGGCTTGTTCGTCTCCTCAATGACTTGGGTGTCCCTCTTACTACTCCAATTCATCTCTATTGTGACAATGATTCTGCTATCCAAATAGCCAATAATCATGTGTTTCATGAGCGCACAAAATGTAAGATCCTAGGTTTTTGCCTTTACCGTCCCTGCGGTGAAGAGGGCCGCCCCCGCGGCTAGCCGCCCCTGCGGCTGTGAGATCCGCCCCTGCGGATCGTGCGACAGATCGCGCCGATCTGTTTTCGTCGTTTTATCTTTCTTCCATAGATAGAATACCCAATATTCTATCTTATGGGCTGGTTTCCTTGTTTTCTTTCTAACCCTAGACGCCCTTTCCGTTTAGAGTTCTAGCCCCCTATATATTCTCTTATTTCTCCCCTTTTTCCCGTTCCTTGTTATCATCTTCTTCAACCCTAGAGAGCTACAACCGTCCTTGCTTCCTGCAATCCCGCTGAACGTGTAAGTGCATCTTTTCTGGTTCTTCCTCACGTTCCTTTAGCGTTGCATGCCTTCCCTTCTGTTTTGGTTTCTTCCTTTCGTTCTTCTCTTTCCTTCTTCTCCAAGGATCAAGCATGAGCCTTGATTCTTGTGGAGTGTTCCGTTGTTGACCCTTCATTATTCTCAGGCTCTCTGGAGTGGAGTCTCGACGTGTTGGAACCAAAGGTTCGAGCTTTGGTTGCCCCTGCTGTGAGTTCCGTCGAAGAAGAAAGCCGACAGCACTTTCTGTCACGCCGCTGCCCCTGCGCCTGCACAAAGCCGCCCATGCGCCTCTGTTCAGCCGCCCCTACGCCTCTGTCTAACCGCCCCTGCGGTTTCTCTGCAGTAGCTCCCGTCTTTGGTGAGTTGCTTCCTTCCTTCCTTTCCTCGTTCCTTCCTTGGTTCCTTATGGTTGTTCCTTGTTCCCTTGAGTTGTTGTAAGACTAAGGTTGAGCCCTTAGCATGTGTTGATCTCTTAGAGATCGTTGAGACTAGAAGTCATAGACTTCTAGCAACCGTTTCGTTCCTGATTCGTGTTGCTTGTTCATACAGGCTTTCCTTGCTCCTTTCTTGAGGGAAAACTGAGCTTCCTTGAGTGTTTTCTGAGTTGTTCACTGTTCTCTTGTGTTACTTTCGTGTGAGGTAAGTCCCTTGGACTTACTTAGCTTCATTCCGCGTATTAGTTGGATTGTATTGGCTTGTTTGCGTTGCTATCATGTTATAACGGATAATTGGAAATATGATTTACCCTTTGTTAACTTTAATTGGCCCAAGTGTATTATAACCGGGCGGTGACCACTTGTCTAGTTCTTCAGGAAACTAGAATGTGCTCTTGCAACCCAGGCCCGTAGGTAACGGATAGTACTGATCTATTCCTATTGGCAGACGGAAGCAGAGGCGAGTTTCGGGAGATTCTCGTGTGACAAAAGAAGTTGAATTAGTAATGGAAAACCTTAATGAAAGATAATAATCGGTTGATGTGTAAGCATGGTATGTGTTTTTTCTTTACCTTATGTGTGTTTGTGCCTTTACACTCTTGCTTATACCTAGTATGTTAGCTAACGGTTTATACCGACGTTGTAGATGTTCCGCAGGTTCAGGATGCTACTGAGTGATCCGGATGGTGTGGTCATCCGGGGTTCCCGTACATTATAGGACGGGATCGGGTTTTTGTTTCGTTTGTTGTTTCCCTTTTGTTTTGAACCCGGCTGTGGAGTTTTGTGTTTTCTTTTGGTTTAAACCTGTGGTTTTATTTTGAGTTTTGTTTTCATTCGTCTGTGCCTTGTTGTATGATCCGTTTGTTGTTGCTACTGCGAGGGTCGGGGCCCATTGTGTGGTCCTAGCCCGTAGCGCTTCAAGTTCCCAAAACTTGGGGTGTTACACAAAACACATCGAAATTGACAACCATTTCACACGAGATAAGGTAATAGAAGGCTTGCTTCAGTTGCATTTCACACCGACGCATTCCTAACTTGTTGACATCTTCACCAAGATTGTTCCTTCTCACCACCAAGACAATCTTATTTCTAAGCTTGGAATGGCTCGATTCTCACCATCCTCAAGATTGTGAGGGGTTAAAAATATACTATGCCACCTGGATCATTTACAACCACTCGTTTTATAACATAAAAGTTGTAACTGAATATTTTATAAAGTTGTACAATGAAGATGCATGAATATACTTTCCGATTCTTTGAAAAGTTAGCTTCTCTCATATTCTCCCTCTTCTCTTCCATCTGCTCTCTTCTCATTCATGGATTAACACTAGTATCCGGCGTCAAAGAAGTCACAACCTTCGGCGACACATTGGAGGAAGTTGGCCCACCGTCTGAGTTGTTGCCGAACGAAACCTTCAGATTGCTCCTTCCTTGACTACCGCGAGCAATAACCATCGATAAGAGCATCATCAATCCAACGGAGCAGACAACGAGAGCCATCATTTCTTATCCTTCCGCAACCCCAAGTCTCGCCGCACTAGATATGTGTTGCCAAACCTCACCGAATCCGGCGAAGCATCACATTTCTGCTCAACCATTGCTCTGATTTTCGCTCCAGAAGGAAGTTTGTCAGAGCCGATGTGTCGTCGCTCTTGCCGGAGACAAAGCTAGTTGCTATTATTATTTTCCAAGTGGTTATAATATTTTCATTTCCTAAATTATGACGAGTTTGAATATGTAGATTGTTTTTTTTACTATAGTGATTCCTGTAATTTATCATGGAAAATTTGATATTAAACAATTATTATATAAAAATCAAGATAAGATTGACCTAATAAGGTCTTTTTCATATCCCGTATACAAACTACACCTCTCCTCATTTATCATTTTTTTTAAAATATACATTAAAAATGGAAACAATTTGGTTTAATAGGCTTTTTTGAGTTTTAGTTTTAGTAAATGTACCCCTTGAGAGAAGAGTGTTTAGAGTCTGAGAGTAAATACAAAAGATTGGGGTATATTTCCTAATTAAAAAACTAATTGCCTAGTTACTAAAACTAAAACCCAAAAAAGCCTATTAACCAAATTAGCCCCATTAAATGAGGAATAAATGAGAAATTCGGATTAAATCTAAACTTAATTTAGAAATAAAAGAAGAGAAGAAGAGAAACATCTATACCTAATTTGGATTACATCAAAATCCCAAGTTGTAGCCTGATAGGTGATGGAATCACTATCATTTAGGATAGTTTTTAGAGTCTTTTTATTGCATTTGTGTCAGTTTATGCTACTAACTCCTTGGTCTAGAAGAAGAAGACTAAAAGAAGCTAAGGAAGGAGTTATAAGCACTTGGGAGTAAAGATCGTTCACGAAGCAAAGCTTCTGTTGCCTCACCGCCCCAGCGGAGCCTTGTCACCACCCCTGCGGGTGACACCTTACTCCGGAGCGCTCCATGCGCCTTCGCCAGCGCCAGCCATGAAGTATGTCACCGCCCCGGCGCCACTCCTTGACGCCCCTACGGTGACTTGCCCTGAAGAAACGAAGACCAGCGCCCCTGCGCCTTCCACTGCGCCTCTGCTTGCGCCTCAACCTGGGAATTGGAAGATGAAGAGGCTGTGTCACCGCCCCTGCGTTGACATAGGGACGCCCCGGCGGCTTGGCATCAGAAACGGCAGGAAGTTGAAAGGTCAGACGTCTGAAGAGCATTGAAGATCCGCCCCTGCGGAATTGCCTAGCCGCCCCTGCGGCCATGAAGAAGATCAAGCGTTTTTGCCTTCACCGCCCCTGCGGAGCTGAAGGCTGCCCCTGCGGTTTAACGTCAAAAGTTTTACTCCGGCTGTTTACACCACTTTTATGGCATTAAAGGTGACTGTTTTGGGCCGGCCATTTACTCCTAATTAGTGTTTTTTGTAGTATAAATAGTCCTTGGTTGAATGTTAGAATCATCCATGCTTTCCCACATAAAATCCATTTTAGAATTAAGTCTTCCATTGTAATGAGTTGCTAACTCTCTTGCTACATTGGGTTGGTTTGAAGCTGCGTTGTTGCTTTGGTTGTAAGTTTTCTTTAAAATAAGTTTTTATTCAGTAATGCTTTGTGTTTCCTTGATCTCCATTGCCTAATTGCATGTTTTACTATTACTTAAAACTGATCACCTTAGGTTCTAAAGTGCATGCAAATAACTAGGATTAATAGGTTCCGGGTTCGGGTCTTTAATCTAGTAGTAAACTTTAAGTAATAACGGGTTGTAATTACTTAAAGAAAAGGAACACAAATATAAAGATAAGCTTAACGGTTTTAATCTTTTCTTTATATCCCTTAGTCTTTGTTTGAAAACTAACTTGTTAATTGTTCTTGTAGGTTTACGGAACACTAACTTGTTAAGTTGTGTTGATGCCGGTTGGCTCAACACATATATATGATCGAGATGGGAGATTACTTGAAAACTTGTAAAAGGAACTCACCAAAGTAGCAATTGCATGCTTAGAATCAACCTAGTGTAGATTCACCCATCATTGTCTTACTTGTCGCATTAATTATTTTCATAAGTTTTTGTGCATCAATTCAACCAAACCCCCCTTGTTACTTGTTACTATAAGCGATAATTGCATCTAATAAAACACCTTAACTCTCTTGGGTTCGACCATTACTTAACCACTATGCTTGTTTGAGTGCTAAGTTGGGATTTATTTTTTAAGGGTATAGACGACCTTAAAAATACCTCAGTCACAGCCTCGCCGTCATCTTCCTTTGAGCCACCACCACAAGGAACAAGGCCACCGCCTCCTTCTTCGAGCTGGATCTGCTTCACTCTTCTAGATCATCTCAATGGCTCCTCGGTTCTCCGCCTCTCTCCTTCGTTCAAGCCATCGCTGGAATAGGGCAACCACCTCTTTCCTTCGTCATGCAAGTAGCCACCTGCGCCGGAGAAAGCTTGCCGTTTCCACCCTCACCGCATCGGAGTCCTGACCGAACAGCCGCCGCAAAGAACCCTCGCCGCATCGGAGGAAGCTTGTCGTTGGCTATCTCTTGCCTTTGTAACTACGGTGATAACCCATATTTTTTTAAATTTACAAATCTTCCCTTCAAAGAATAGTTACTAAAATTGGCTCGTGTTTGTATTTACAAAAATAACCCCAAACTTTTGAAAGTGCACTAAATGTCCTCAATTTAATGATTATTGTATATGACCTAAGTTTATAATTACATAAAATGCCCCAGCATTTAAACTATACTTAATGGCCAAAATTTTAACAAATGGAGTTAAACTTGTGTGTGGCTAATATCGTGTTTATATTGTGTATTAAGATTATGTAACTGAAATTGAGTAATTGAAATTGGATATTAACATTGTGTATTATCTTTGTGTATTAACATCAGGTTTGAAGTATACCTTAACAAAAATAAAAACAAAAATCCAAATTCAATTAGTCCAGTTGGTAAAAGAGTGGGAGCGTGAACCTGTCATCCGTGTTTGAAACCCCCTAACTACACGCTTTGTATTTTGGATATTGTGTAAATGAGTGGGCTTGGGCTTGTGTTAACGATTGGGTTTGAGCTTGTATAAATTGAAATTACCAAAGAATCCTTTGAACTAATCTTTTTTTAAAAATCAAGGGGCATACTTTGTATTGTGTAGAACGAAAAGGTCTACTTGATACTCATAAACACGTAAAAGATCACTTATGCAACTCACCCGAAATCAATTATTCTCGACCAATTTTATCCCTTTATATAATATACGAAGCAAATTATAATTATATATAGAGGAGTATTATATGCACAACGAGAAAATGATCGAATTTGTAGTGCAGCGCATGCTGTCGGCGTTGAACTTGTTCAAACTCAACGCAGGGCGACAACGTTGAAGTTGAACCTCGGCGCAGGCTGACTGCGTTGAAAGTTCAATCTCAATGCTGCCCGATAGCGTTGAAGTTGAAGATATAGTCGTTGGTTTTGAAAGTTGTCCAATGGTTATTATTAGATCTGTTGGATTATATTCATTGAGATATTTGGTACTTATAAATACAACAACAAAAAAATCTTTGGGCAAAATCTGGAAAACACCAAACCGCAGGGACACCATCCGGAAAATCCAAAAAAACAAAATTGAGAATAGAATGCACCAACTTCAACGTATTCACCTTTCGTTGAAGTTGGCATCTCACCTTCAACTAGTCAGCATGCGTTGAAGGTGAGCTCAACATGTTTTTTGCGAGCGAAGAATAGGTTCAGGATTTTTTTTCCTTCTCGTTTACGATTTCAATTCTAAATCTACCAAATTTTGTTTCCAACCTAAACTAAGTTCTCGATTTCAATTCCAATTCCAACTCCGTTTCCAAAACTAAAACTAACAAAATCCGAGTAAAAACATTAAACACGAAATTAAAAAAACAAAACAAAATGCAAAAAATTGAGAAAACTAAAAGAAAACGTACTTTGAGTGCACTCAAGGTCGTTTTTGGTAAGTACGTCTAGGATGATCAATCGAATGACAATGATATCGAGTTTCAAATGAGAGGTTTTCCTATTTTTTTAATTTGGAAATTTGAAAATAAGGCGAAGAGCGACGGTTGACGACTTTACTTCAAGTAGGATTTCAACTTCAACGCAACCTGTCTACGTTGAAGTTGAAACTCCTCAACAAAGTCGACTTGCGTTGAGTTTGAAAAATCTCAACACAATCGGGTTGTGTTGCACACTTACATTGTGTACTAGTTGTTGGGATTTTAGATGTGTAAAAGCGGAATTTTAGGAAACAATTTGCTAAACATCTAAACAAGGATCGTATGCATAATAGATTAGATAAGGGAGAAAAATAATACCTTTTTATGTGTGTTCAAAACTCTTCCAATGATATGTAGAGTCTCAAATGTTAGTCCTCTAGTTGGTCCACCCGAGACAAAATAAGGATCGCCTAAACCTTTGATTGCTAGACCAAAGGATGAAGCTTTTGAGAGAGATTGTGGGGAGGAAAATCGGCTGACTTGCACCTCTACTCGATCGATCGATCGGATATATATCAATAATAGGGTTGAGCTTTTTAACTATCAAAAACCTCATTTATTATAAGATATGTATTTTAGTAATTAATATATAACAAAAAGCCTTATGTATCATTAATTATCAACTTCATAATATATTTTGTACTCCTACAAATTATATCTTTTTCCACCATATATTCTTATATGGTAATTCTCTCATTAATTGATCCAGTTCACATGCTCGTTATGGTGTGACCTCGTAGGACCCGGTAACATTAGCAATACGTTTATCATATAAACGTAACGATCACAGTTACCTTCTAGCAAAACGTCATGATCCCCTAATATCATCGGATTATATACATCTATATTTAATGTCATATCTCATAATTACTAATTACAAAGGATAAATGACACAATCCCTTCACTAGTTCATTTTCTCACCGTGACGTTAGCAGTCCGGTTATATATATAGATATGATTACGAATCAATTTATGTGTGCGTACTAGAGGTGGGTCGCAAACCTAAACCGCCGGTTTAGGTTTGCGAACCGCCGGTTTAGGTTTGGCCTTTGGCCAAACCTAAACCTAAACCGTCAAAATCCAAACCGGCGGTTTAGGTTAAACCTAAACCGCCGGTTTGGTCGGCGGTTTAGCCGGTTTATTAAAAAAAAAAAAAAAAAAAATTGAAAAACTGGACCAAACCGGCGGTTAACCGACGGTTTGATCTCCAAACCGCCGGTTTGGTCCATTTTTTTTAAAAAAAAAATAAAAAAATAACCAAACCGGCGGTTTAACCGCCGGTTTGGGTAAACCGCCGGTTTAGGTTTGGCCAAAGGTCAAACCTAAACCTAAACCGCAAACCGCCGGTTCAACCAAACCGGCAAACCTAAACCGCCGGTTTGGTCAAACCGGCGGTTTGCGCCGGTTCACAAACCGCCGGTTCGGCGGTTTGGTTTGAACCGGCCCCATCACTAGTGCGTACCAATGTAGCCTTAATAGAGTAATGTGGGCCACTCACCACTGGGCCTGCCTTAGGAGAGTGTGATCGTGAATAGTTGCACTTTACCTGCTTGGCTGATGCGTCAAAATTAAGCCTGGCCGCACTGAACTCGTCGATCAAATTTGAGTAATTTTATGTAAGGAAATAAAATATTCGGTAAAAAATTCTATTCATCCCAGATTTTTTTTGAAAGGAAAAGTTGGATGTATATTAAATCATGTCAATTTTCGCAGGAGTGCAAATACTTTGCGGAAAATGATCAAACATTACAAGCGAAGCATCATCGTGTAAAAGTCTGGCTGCATAATGGGCAACAGTATTAGCTGAACGGCGAATATGCCGGAAAGAAAAGAGGGAAGGACCACTAATAGAAACCGATTATTACGTACATATCATATATAATTGTAGTTCAGAAAAAAAAAGAAGAAATAAAGTATGTGTAGTTCAGTGCCAAAAAAATAAGGAAAAATGACCAAGAATAATATCAACAATGAGGTATAAACAAAAAATAATACAAACTTTAAAAATTACTAGTTGGTATATAAACTATTTCACATTAAACTAATTTTGATACGGGGTAAAATTATGGCTAATTTTATTACAAAAATCGCCCATAACTTTTAAAATCACACAAAATTATCCCGACATTATATTTTCTTTCAAAAACACCCATATTATTTTTGTATACCTAACAAATTATATAATAAAAGTTAGTTATCACTTTATTCTTAATTATTTTAGGACGTTTATTTAAAATACAACTATAAGAATGATTGAGAAGTTTTAAAACTTTAAAAATAAAATTTTGGTTAAAAGACCCATACTTGGTGACATTCCCACAAAGTTTTGGTATAAAATGAGATTAATTTATTAATTTTTAAAATTTAAACATCAAATGTAGATTTTTTCCACAAATTTATGTTAAATATATTACTTTTAAGATTTCAAATTACACAAATTTCCAAATAAATAATATATTCTTTCATTAATTTTTACCTACAAACATAGATTATTCCCTCAAACTACCCATAAAACAATAATGACACTAAACATGATTCTACTAAGCAAAATTTTATTTTTAAAACTTCTTAATTTTTTTAATGAATAAACTACCTTCAATATTAAAATAAAGTGATGACTAACTTTTGTTACCTAATTCATCAAGTATACAAAAATAACTATGGTGATTTTTGAAAGAAAATAAAATATAAGGTTATTTTGTGTGATTTAAAAAATATATGGGCGGTTTTTGTAATAAAATTTGGTTAGATTTTTACCCCGTATCAAAATTGGTTTAATGTGAAATAGTTTGTATATCAAATAGCAATTTTTAAACTTTGTATTATTTTTAGTTCATACCTCATAATTGGTACTATTTTTTGTCATTTTTTCAAAAAATAATACAAAACTATGTATGCATGATGCATTCAACGTGTGCGGTTGTAGTGAACCAACACACAACTATGCATGCAACATGTGTGCTTTGTAATGCACCAACACACAACTATGCATGCAACATGTGTGCTTTGTAATGCACCAACACACATTTACGCATAGAACATGTGTAGTCGTAGTTTGATTGGCTCAATCGGATTCATTCTTGGCTACAATTGTGCATTTTCACCATAATGTAAAAACCTTAACTACGTATTTCATCTGCTTAGTACAAGTGTTGAATAAAGTTTATGCCGATATGTTAAAAAACCTTTCTTTTTCAAAAGATTGAGAATGGATTAAACTTCGATGTGAATGCATTCTTATGGATGAGCAAGTCAACTTTGAAGAAGTTTCTACTATGACAACACATAAGTTGTGCTTGATTCCGACAAGTTCATTCGTAATATAGTTAACTTTTCTAAAATTGTAAACCGCCTTACATGAAATAAAATGGGAAATCGAACATCGGATGTCGAAAACAATGGTGCCGATTTTCCAAATTTTGATCATGTAATACCAAATCTTTGTTACTTTTATGTGATATTTAAGGTTTTTTTTAAAGTTTTTGGATGTTAATTATGATATATTTCTATTGTGTGTCATTTACTTTAATAACCGGTTAAAACATTTTGTTGAGGATTTTGTTATGTGACATTTATTTTAAAACGTAGACTTAACAAGAATTCATGAGTGTGATATCACCAAAGGGTAAATTGCAAATGGCCAAATGGATATGTTAATGACAGTGATTTGATACCTTTTACTGTTTTCATTTTCCCTTATGTTTGCTTTTTGGGCAAAATTTGGACCAATTTAAAAGGGAAAAAAGTGAAATTTAGGTCACAAAGTCATGTACTTATAATTTGATCGGTTAGATTGGATCATCTTTTTTTAGTAATACAAGTTTGATTGACGATTACGCGAAATTCTAAATCAACCGATAAATTACTATTAGGTGTTGGGTGTCTACTAATGGCAAACGATCGTTAGTATTTTTACGCAAACATGCTTTAATTTTAACTACATGAAATATTCGGAGATCTAAAGTCAAAGATAAGCATCTCAACTTCAATGGAGAACTTCACACATGCCTAATAACAACCAAGTTATCACCTTTATTTTTTATTGAATGATTTTGTAGTTCTGACCCGATATTTTATTAAATTTTAAATCATGCAAATTTTCTATTAAAATATTAAAGATACTTCAATCTGATATTTTATTGGACATCACAAGTTTATTTATATATTTTATTTTTCATAATTATTCTCTAAATTATTTATAAAAATATTTTATTAATAAAAAAATTGTTTGAAATTTTCTATAAAAAGACAATAGTTTTCATAATTTACAATTTCACTTATATATATTTTTGTTATGAAATTCATATTAAATTATATTATTATCTAATCATAAGATCTTAATTCACTTATAGTTTTTTGTAATCCTATCCTAAAGTTGTTGTGATGGTAATCTTGATTGTGAATAACCAAACATGTTATTTATGTTAGCGTAAGCCGATAAATGCTAACATGGAAGTAGTAATCAACGTGAAAACTTTTCTAATAAAAGAAAATAACAAATAAATAACGTCAAAACCTACTTTAAGCTTATACCTAATGCAAGTTGACTGTCAACAAACAGATATGGATGGATGACTTAGGTTAGGTTGTAGTTCTCGGTATCGGTTCAGAATCGCGACTTACAACATTAAGAGGGGTGTATTCAATCGAAATTTTTAAAGATTTTGACGGATTCTTAATAATCATAGCATTTGCAAATTTTGTGGGAAATTTTAATTAGTCAATACAGATTTTGTGGAAATCTTATGTGTTGGGGCAAGATTTTTATGGATTTTAGGTAGGTATAAAAGTAACGAAGAATCCTACAAAATCAATGAAATAATAGATTCTTTTCAAATCCACAAACTTTTAAATATCATAGGAATTTTATGGAAAATTTTGAATCCTAATTGAACACCTAAAGATTTATATGAACTTTTAAAAATCTATATTCAATACCCATAGACTTTTAAACTCAAAAAAATTCCTATACACTCTTAATTGAATACACCCCTTTAAATGTGAGAAATCGTATTTTAGGGTTTTGAGAAGTTGAGATCATGATTTGAGATAGGGTTTGCATGCTGACCGGATCAAAATTTAAAGAAAAAAAAAACTAAAAATGAAAAAACTATGTTTGTGAAAAACATATATAACATTAAATCAATAAAAAAATTAAAAAATATATAATTTTCCGCTCGGTAGAGGGTCATTTCCCTCATACAAATCTTGCCATAGGGAACAAGTTATAACATTTGATATTTTTTGTCCAAAAATATATATGAATTAGAATATTATAATATAGATCAAATATACTCGAATCTATATTTATATGCTTTTCAGTTAAAATTAAACACATAGAGATCGAGCAAGTTGTGTGCATACGAGCTGACACAGATGCGCTCGCGTTTAAGCTCGTGTCCGGCACATACGTCTTTTGTCAGGTCTCATCTTATAACCAAGAGAAATAACTCACTGATTATATATATTAGATTCAAATATCTTCAAACCAAGAGAAATAACTCACTCATTATATATATTACATTTAAATGTCTTATTTTTAGTTGTGAGATGTTTCTTCTTCTTTTTTTTTTCTCCAAATAGAATCTAATACCAATTCATCATTTCTATATCTTGATGGGTTTCTAAGCTAATTTGGTACTGAAATTTATAGACTAATTGACATTAACGGAATAACGGTAAATTCAAAGGTTATTATAATGTTTGTTATGAGAGCTTTGAATGCTAAATCTTTACTTGTATTGAAGATTTTTATACTTTATTGAAAAATCCAGTTTAACTTTTGATGTGGATCCTATGAATAATCAAAAATAATTTGGCCTTTTAAAAATAATAGGTCAAATGAATCTACAAAGTTTTTTTTTATAAAAAAATATGCTATATTAAAAATGATTAATTTTGATAAAGTATTTATACCCAATGAAAATTTATAAATAAATAAAAAAAAACTATTATATTATTAGTTTTCATAACATGGCTAAAGAGAAACTAGGAAGCAAGAAACAACCTAAAGGTACCTACCAACTTGACCAATTGTGAGATAAGTTATTCAAATTATAAAGTATTTATTATACATATAAGCATGATACAACGTTTCTTGTTCTTCATGAAAATAGGGTTATCTAGATTATAAAGTATTTTTGATATTTGTTTCTTTAATGAACGAAATCAATTAATGTCAACATATGAATAGAAATAACTTAACATTGATGTCACTAAGGGCCCGTTTGGTTTTAACTCCGGAATCGGAATGGAAATAGTCCATATGTGTACCCTTATTCATGAAGGTTTTTTTTGAATTACTCCTTGTGGTTTGAAGTAATTGGAGTATAGTTTGAATACTTTTAATACCCTATAGGGTAACAAAATGTGGGAAATCAAGTGCATTTTGCCTTAAACCACAAGGAATGATTTCATACAATTTCATGAATAATGATATAGATATAGACTAAATTCGTTTACATTCCGTTTCCGTTTTCGGAGATGAAAACAAACGAGCCCTAAATGGTTGTATCGGGGTAACATCAAAGTCATTGGACCCAATCTAGAGTGACACAATTTATATTCTCCACTAAAACTTATGTCATAAAAGTGAGGGTCCCCTTCAAAACTACTCTTTCTAAGGCAATAATTTTTGAGTTGTTTCTTTGAATTGACCATTAGCTAACCCTACATAGGCCATTGATTTTAAAGTGTATACAGTATTTTCGATTAGACTGAAAGAGTAATTGATGATGATACTTATTAATGACAGAGATATTGTTTAAATAGAATGAGTTACAACATAAGCTATTCAAGAACCCTACACAAATGGGATTTATCAGGAGATTAGATGACTATACAGATAGATGAGATTTTTAAAAAGTCTTGAAACCGGACAATGAAGAGCATCTTTGTAGATGAGATCTTTAAAGATATGAATGTATCAACATTAATAATAAAGGTAACATCGATCACCGTATTTGTTTGTTTTTTAAATATTTTTATGACCTAATTAGATGTAAGATTGAGTTTTTATATTCAAGTTTTGGATCTATGAATTAATGGGACACTGACAACTATATACAAATTCATTTCATTATCTTTGAATATCAATTCTACTTGTATTTTTGTTAGATGATATTATTGTGAACCACACAATTCTTTAATATAGTTCATGATAATATTGATTTTCGTTAGTAATTTTACATATATACAAAAAATAATACCATTTTTTAAAAGCCAACATGGAATATAGATCGATGATCATGTGTATACGAGTGTAAATTCGAGTTAATCCCAAACCTAACACATGAGGCAGTGATACTCTATTGTAAAACATATGTACAATAATGGGAGTAGTCTACGACTTTAGATATTAAAATCGCAACATGGTACCATTGATCGTATCATTAGAAGGGTAATAATATAAAGTGAATACTAAGACATTTAGAATGACAAGATTTTGAAACAAAATTGAAACTATGAACAACACTTATTGTAGAGTGTAGGATAAAGTATATTATAATGGATGTGTAATATATCAATCATCCAGTTCAGTTATTCGATTTTGTTTATCCCATTGAGTTACCCAATTCTAGTTAATTACCTAATTTTAATTATTCAATTTCACTATTCAACTTTAATTTATAATTTCTCAATGATCTCTTTCCTTCTTTCTAGGTTTATCTCGTTTCTTTTTCACTCTTGATGAGATCATCCGCTAATATCCTAACCATCTCTTTCTTACTTCCTAGCATAAAAAGGCCCATAAAAATAGTATTTACTTTTTTTTTCTAATAATTAAAAATCAAAGTACATACTTGGTCTACATAATAAAATTTATGAGCATACTTAGCCTACATGATATAAAAAAGAGCATTTTTAATTCATTAGTTTTATTTTTATTATCAAACCAGTTTTTAAAATAACTTTAAAATAAAATGGGTAAAATAGGGGAGTAGGTATGTTTTGTTTCCATGAACATATAAAGAGCCACAAGTTAATAATGTGTACAAAATAGGTCCCTCTATATTATATAAAAAAGATTTTTTAAAATAAGGAAAGAATATTAAGGAAATAAGAATCTTTCTCTCTCCAATTAGTACCCAATAAATTTATATAATTGTGGGAAATAAATATCTTTTAACGCTGTTATTCTAGGGAAGTATTTGTTACGTTCTTCATCTGCATCTTCTTCCTCACGAATCAATCGACATCATACGAACATCAACTAGACTCGACGCAATGTATTAACCTTCTAACACAAGTTTCTATTTGGTTGCGTTATGTTTTCGATCTACACAAGTGGGGAATTTTGGAAACAATAAGGTTGTTTATCCGTTTGGGTTCAACATCATCGAAAACATTTTTCGATCTTGGTAAGTCTATGTTTCTCTTGTTTGGAACGAAACTAGAATACATGCTATTTTGTGTAAAATTTGTCTTCATTCTATCTAACCTTCTTCGGACGCTCTGCTCGAGAAGTATATTGTTTGTGTTTGTGTATGCAAATCATCATGTGAGTGTTTATGTACATAAATGGAATCTGATGAATCATTGTGTGACCGTTTTTGTACATAATTGTATGAAAGTGAAGTTTATGTACATAGTTATATGATTTATACTAAGAAAGGCATGGTTTGTGAAAAAAACGTGGATATTTGTGTATCGATCGTTATGTATACTTGTGTTCTTATCATATATGGAGCGGTTTTATGTTTCTATCTACATTATGTACATTTATATACTTATGTATCACTTTCTTATTTTCCTTGTGCGTCAGTCAGTTTGTGGACCATTGATGGCGAGTGTTTTCATAACATTATATTGCCGGGGGGGATGGGAACTGTTGACCGACGAATGGACCTACAATGAAGATGTTAAAAGCAAGCCTATGGTTGCACTTTTGATGATTTGAAGAATAATATTGCACGTCAATTTGGAATATCTCTATCAGAATTCGTTGTGGACCTGTCGTTCAAGAATCCTTTCAATCCAGGACTGAAACCATTTGAACTTACAACCAGAGATGATTTGGATACATTCATCCGGATAAATGAACTACAAGAGTTTAAGTGGAATATTCCTGTTAGCATGAAATATTGTGATATTTTAGGCACGTTTTCTAAGTGTATTTGATTCATATTGATAGTCTTTGATTTAGCATTGTTGCAATTGTGAGCTAGTTTGCCTATATTGTCGATATAGATGTCTACACAAGCTTTATGTTGATTATAGGTAATTAAGAGCCATTTCCAAACGGAATCGAGCAAAGACGAGTTGATTAAGTATTTCCATGGATTAAGGGCATTCTTAGGAGCAAAATGGATGTCAACTTCAGGAATGCACGAGGCTAGGGAAGAATCACGTTCTTGCCCTAAACCACGCTCTAAAATACGGCCGTACTACAAACCACGTTCAGTTCCACGGCCGTGGAACCCAGCAGGAGAAGCGTGATTCATTCCAGGAGCTTTTACGGTCGTGGAATCCATGGTTCAAACCGTGTTGATTTCCACGCTCTAAATTACGGTCGTGGAACCTTCCACGACCGTGATCTTGACGATCTTTTTCGCCACACTTTGAAGCCACGATCTTTTGAAGATTGGGCCGGGCCGACATTTTATCTTGCCCTATAAAAAGACGGACGAAGGGAGATTCCGGCATCCTCGCTTATGCCCGCTTACACCCCCGTTTAGAGAGATTTCCGCGACCCTGCTTAGGGAGCAATTTTTGCATCTTCGCTTACGCTCGGATTTGCCCTAATCTCGCACTTTGGTGGAGATTGTGATTGAGATTCCCGGATTGACGGAAGATTCGGGAGATTGTGCAAGAAGACTTCTCTTCTTGTTTAGGTTTGATTTAGAAGACGGATTGACATCCCGTTCTTCCTTCTTATCTACGATTGTGTTTGTTTGTTCTATTCCGAATCTTGTGCCGATATTTGTTCTTGATTGTGACTTTGAGATTGGTTTGAGGTTTATTGAAAGTTTTCGGAAGTTTTCATCTTTCAATCCTTTAATTCTTGAATTTGATATCAACATGACGGTTATTGGCTAAAAACCCTTAACAATTCTAAGGTGAAGGGTTGATAGTTGTGGCTTAGATGATGATAGGTCGATCATAAACGAATTAGACCCTGAGAGTTAGAGAAAACCGTCGACGAACCCTAAATCACGGTTTGTTCTTGAGTTCCACGACCGTGGAATCTCAAGATCCACCCGTAATTTCCCTTAAGTCTACGAACCTGCTTTTATTTTAATCCAAAGTTAAAGATTAACTTTAACTTAGTCTTGGTTTGCCTTTTCTAGGTGGTAGTGAAGCCTCAACAACCTCTACCTCGATTGTGAGTGTCACAACCTTAATCGATTTAGTTAGTCTTGATCCTTGGATTATAAGTTTGGGTATTTGACATTAATTCTTGCCTTTGGAACCTTTCTATATTGAAGTCTCAACAACCTGTATAGAGAGTGTCTTGTAGGTGAGTCATATAAGGTTTTTGGAACTTCACCGTACGATTACCTTACATTAGTATACCTTTGCATATCTCAACTCTGTCTTTATATCAATAATAAATCTTGAATCGATTGCCACAGCTGGATACTTGGATCTTTAGGATTGTTGTTTTCCCAATATTTGCAAAAACTCTCATATTTATTCGCTTGATAATCTGCAATTGAATTTGTTCCCACCCAAATCCCTGTGTTCGATACTCTAGAATCCTTGATTAACTATATCGATCCGTACACTGCGGGTTCGCTTGCTTGATTCTAGTTTTATAATTAAAGCTTATTTGCACACACGTTTAGGAGCGAGCAATTCCTTTGTGTATCACTACTTTGGACGTACATAAGCCTACTGGCGGGGAGTTAGTGGTTGTACATGATGTAGATGAACGTATCCGGTGTCACAGACAAGAGCTTGATTGCTTGAGACCTACTACGGAATATCTTGACAACGAGCTGTCACAAATTGAGTTGTGTACAAATACGTCAAGTGTGTTAGACAACGATCATGTAGATGATACGGGGAGTGAATCCATGGCAATAGTTCGTCAAAGTCAATCTTATGTGCCTACTGGAAACGATTATGAACTTGTTGTTGGGAAAACTTATCGCACAAAAACTGAGCTGAAGAACGCATTGTGTCTGCATTCTATATCGGAATGTTCACAATATAAAATTGTTAAGTCGAAGAGGAAGGCAGTCACTGCAATATGTATTGATGAAGCATGCAAATGGAGAGTTCGTTTCAGTATGTTTGGTAAATCAAGTATATTTACAACAACAAAGTTCGTCTCTACACACACATGTTCGTATCAATTGAGGCAAAAGGGTAACAGGGGTGCTTCCTACCACATCATGGCAGAGAAAGTGAAATCAATGTATGTTACTTTATCTTTTCTTACAATATAATTTGTTATGTCCATAACATGTGTAACTCGTGCATTGTGTAGGTACGCCAACTCGAAGAAGTTACCTTCGGTAAATGTTAGCATGAAATATTGTGATATTTTAGGCACGTTTTCTAAACGCATTTGATTCATATTGATAGTCTTTGATTGAGCATCGTTGCATATGTGAGCTAGTATTGTCTATATTGTCGATATGGATATCTACACTAGCTTTATGTTGATTATAGGTGATTGAGAGTCATTTCCGAACGGAATCGAGCAAAGAAGAGTTGATTGAATATGTCCATAGATTGAGGGCATTATTAGGAGCAAATTGGAGTTCAACTTGAGGAATGCACGAGGCTAGGGAAGAATCACGTTCTTGCCCTAAACCACGCTCTAAAATACGGCCGTACTACAAACCACGTTTAGTTCCACGGCCGTGGAACCCTGCAAAGAGAGGCGTGATGCATTCCAGTAACTATTACGGTCGTGGAACATATGGTCCGAACCGTGACACAATCCACGCTCTAAATTACGGTCGTGGAATCTTCCACGACCGTGATCTTGGCGATCTTTTTCGCCACATTTTGAAGCCACAATCTTTTGAAGATTGGGCCGGGCCGATATTTTATCTTGCCCTATAAAAAGACGGACGAAGCAAGATTCCGTCATCTTCGCTTAGGGAATTTTGGCAATCCACGCTTCATCTCCGCTTAGAGAATTTCAACGCCGTTTAAGCCCTTGCTTGGAATTATTGACATCTCATTGGAGATCGAAGTTCGCATCTGGGATTTGCCCTAATCTCGCACTTTTGGTGGAGATTGTTGTTGAGATCTCCGGATTGGCGGAATATCGAAGCTTTTGGAAGATTGTTGCAAGAAGATCTCTCTTCTTATTTAGGTTTGATTCGGAAAATGGATTGACATCCCGTTCTCCCTTCTTTCCTAAGATTGTGATTGTTTGCTTTATTCTGAATCCATTGACAATATTTGTTCTCGATTGTGATTTTGAGATTGGTTTGAAGATTATTGAAAGTTTTCGGAAGTTTTCATCTTTCTATCTTTTAATCCTTGAATTGATATCAACATGACGGTTATTGGCTAAAAACCCTTAACAATTCTAAGGTGAAGGGTTGATAGTTGTGGCTTAGATGATGATAGATCGATCGTAAACAGATTAGACCCTGAGAGTTAGAGAGAATCGTCGACGAACCCTAAATCACGGTTTGTTCTTGAGTTCCACGACCGTGGAATCTCAAGATCCACCCGTAATTTCCCTTAAGTTTATGAACCTGCTTTTACTTTAGTCCAAAGTTAAAGATTTGCTTTAACTTAGTTTAGACTTGTCTTTTCTAGGTGGTAGTGAAGCATCAACAACCTCTACCTCGATTGTGAGTGTCATAACCATAATCGGCTAAGTTAGTCTTGATCCTTGGATTACAAGTTTGGGTATTTGACATTAATTCTTGCTTTTAGAACCTTTCTATATTGAGCCTCAACAACCTGTATAGGGAGTGTCTTGTAGGTGAGTCATATAAGGTTTTTGGAACTTCACCGTACGATTACCTTACATTAGCATACCTTTGCATATCTCAACTCTGTCTTTATATCATTAGTATATCTTGAATCGATTGCCATAGCTGGATATCTGGATCTTTAGGATTGTTGTTTTCCCAATATTTGCAAAACTCTCATATTTACTCGCTTGATAATCTGCAATTGAATTTGTTCCCACCCAAATCCCTGTGTTCGATACTCTGGAATTCTTGCTTAACTACGTCGATCCGTACACTGCGGGTTCGCTTGCTTGATTCTAGTTTTATAAATTTAAAACTTATTTGCACACACCTCTAGGGGCGAACAAGTTTTTGGCGCCGTTGCCGGGGATTTGGTTTCGGCCAAATTCGGTAGCCGGTTGTCAAGCTTAGGAGCTTGCTCTCGTTATTTGATATTACTTTGAGAGCATGCGCAGGTCTAGGAACACCGAAGATCTCTTGCCTCTTGATCAAGAGCTAGAGAAAACTTTAAGGCAAAAGCGCAAGGAAAAGAAGATGGCTGAAGGACACGAACGTGATCTTCAGGCGGAGTTAGCGGAGAAGGAAGCTCAACTCCAATGGAATGAGACTCTCTGCCAAGATGAGATGGATCGTCATCAATCTCAAGTTAACAATATACAAGACATGATCTTCCAAATGAGGGTAGAGATGAGCGACCTTAAGAATAAGGGAAGCAAGAAATCCTCAAGGAAAGCATCAAGGTCTAGAAGAAAAAGTCACTCATCCGCTGATGATAGTGATTCTTCCATGCCACCGCTAGAGGAGATTGATCCCACAATCAATGTAAATCCTTTCCATCCACAAGTAGCTGCTAATCGCCGCATTCCGCCTAGGAATGTGAGGATCGAACGTGTAGATAATGAGCCGAGAACTCTTGGCCAGCGGATGGATCCAACACAACAACCACGCCGCTTGGGCGTGAATTTCGATGCTGAAGATGTGCAAGGGTTTAACTTCAACCCTCAAGTCATTACTCTTGTTCGCCAAAACCAATTTGGCGGGACAAGCGCTGAATCTCCACACCAACACTTGCAGAACTTTGAGTGTATGATGGAGACAATGAGACCAAAGGGCGCTACTACCAACAGCTATAAGCTCAAGCCTTTCTTCTTCTCCTTGAAGGGGAAAGCGTTATCTTAGTATCAGGCTCTTCCTAGTGGGAAACTAGATATGTGGGAAGACCTTTCCGCGGAGTTCGTCACCAAATTCTTTCCGCCATCCAAAACGACGGAACTTAGAGGTAAGATTAATGCTTTTTCCATGAGACCTAACGAAAGTTTGTTTCAATCTTGGGAAAGGTTTCAGGATTTGCTCTTGGATTGCCCTCATCATGGCATATCCAAACTTGCCTTGTTGGAGATTTACTACAAGGGGTTGGATGCGGGAACGCAATTCAACCTCCAATCCCTCTCATGTGGAACGTTCATGGACATGAGAGAAGATGACGCTTGGGACTTCATTGAGAAGCAAGCAAGAGTCATAGAGAAGTATTCCCACCGGAAAGTGGAGGGAAATCGTGTGGAGCAAGGAGAAAAGCTCACACACGAAGCTCAAAATCAGATTTTCTCCCTCAACAATGAGATCAAAGAGTTGAAGGAGGCTATCAAGACCAACTTCCCAAAGCAACAAGGGAAGGATGTTGGTTATTTGGGCAACAACAATGGCGGCAACAACAATAACCGGAACAATAACCGGAATAACAATTGGAATGGAAACAACAACAACCGGAACAACGATTGGAACAACAATAGGGGTTCAAACAACAACAATTGGCGCTCCAATCAACAAAATTTCGGTAACTCTTATCCTTCCAACTCAAATTCACTAACTCCACCTTCCTCTTCCTCTACTCCTTTGAAAAGCCAGGGGCAATCATCTAATGGAGGAAACACTTCGGGGAAGGAGAAGCCCGACCCCATATTGGAAACGATTTTGGGAAAGCTTCAAGGGTTGGAGAACCGCCTCATCAAGGTTGATGATCAAGTTTCTAAGGTTGACAAAGCTCAAAAGGTTTTAGAAAACCAAATGTTCAACCACGCGGAGGAAGTTCCTAGAAATCAAGGGAAGCTTCCAGGAAAGACGGAGGACAACCCTAAGGGAAGGGTGATGGCGATTACAACTAGGAGCGGAGTGACAACCACCGATCCGCAGCCTACATTCGTTGAAGTCCCCGTAGAGAAGGGCAAGGAGAAGGGGAAGGAGAAGGAAGACGTCTACGTTCCTCCTCCAGCTTACAAACCTCCCCTTCCATTCCCTCAATCTAGAGTGCGAGCGTGCCTAGACAAACAATTCGGTAAGTTCATAGAACTCATGAGTAAGCTGCATATTAACATACCATTTATTGATGCTATTGTAGGTATGCCGGCTTATGGCAAGTTCTTGAAGGAGCTCCTCTCCAATAAGAGGAAGCTAGAAGACTTCGGCGAGGTCAAGATGAGTTCGAATTCTTCGGACCTCATCAAGACCATGAAGGAGAAAATGCCCCCAAAGCTGAAGGATCCGGGGTCATTTTGCATTCCCATTGGAGTGGGAGATGTCACATATGACGCTTTATGTGACTTAGGAGCAAGTGTGAGCATCATACCACTTGCATTGTGTAGGAAGATCGGTTTAGGTGACCCTAAACCGGTGAAGATGACGTTATACATGGCGGATCGATCCATCACTCGCCCCGTCGGTATTGTAGAAGACGTCCCGGTCAAGCTAGGTAAATTCTTCGTTCCCATTGATTTCGTCGTGCTTGACATTCCTGCAGATAGTCTGGTCCCGATCATACTCGGAAGACCGTTCCTTGCAACTTCCGGCTGCATAGTCGATTGCAAGAATGGTAGACTCGCTTTTGACATAGGAGAAGAGAAAATAGAGTTCGTTCTTTCCACTCTAGTGAAGGAGCCAATCTTTGATGAGGATATTTACGATATCGAAGATGAAGAAGGGTTGTCTAGAGAGGAGGTAAGTGCGATTCTCTTTAACGATCCTTTACAAAAAGTTATCACTATGAGTCTAACCAATGTAGGGGAAGATGAACAGTGCAATGAGGCAATTGAAGCCTTAGAAGCACAAGAAGAGATGCATGAAGAGGAGTTTGAGAAACTCCACGATGAGGCTGAGAATGTCAGAATCCACGGTCATACTCTGTATTCTACGACCGTGGATTCCACAACCAAAATCATGCCTCATTCCAGGGGATTATACGGGCGTGGAGAAGATGTGACAACCGTATTTCCCTTCCACGCCCTAAACCACGGTCGTGGAGGACAAGATCCACCCGTAATTTTGGCCTTGGAAGAGAGTGATCGAGACATTTCTTCGACTTCTTCCGATTCTTCTCCAACACACCCATCACCCTTAGAAACTTCTAAGGAAACATCGGATGCTTCTCAAGGATCGTTGGAAGCTCCGAAAACAATGGAACTCAAACCACTTCCTACTCATCTAAGGTACGCTTTTCTAGGATCTAATTCTACCTTTCCGGTTATTGTTAGTTCCGACCTAAGCATAGATGAACATGAACAGCTCATGATTGTCCTTAGGAAACATAGGAAGGCTATAGGCTATACTATCGAGGACTTAGTAGGAATTAAACCCTCCCTATGCATGCATAAGATACTAATGGAGGAAGACTTTAGAACTTCAAGACAACCTCAAAGGCGGTTGAATCCGACCATGAAGGAGGTTGTCAAGAAGGAAATTCTTAAACTTCTTGATGCAGGTATCATCTATCCTATCTCCGATAGTAAGTGGGTGAGTCCAGTTCAAGTAGTTCCGAAGAAGGGAGGAATGACGGTCATCACCAACAAGAACAACAAACTCATTCCTACCCGAACCGTGACTGGATGGCGGATGTGCATAGACTACCGCAAGCTCAACAATGCAACGCGGAAGGATCATTTTCCATTGCCATTCATTGATCAAATGCTTGAAAGGTTAGCGCAACATTCACATTTTTGCTACCTTGACGGCTATAGTGGTTTCTTTCAGATTCCGATACATCCGGACGATCAGGAGAAGACCACATTCACGTGCCCGTGGGGTACATTTGCTTATAGGAGAATGCCATTCGGGCTTTGCAACGCCCCAGCCACCTTCCAACGGTGCATGATGGCCATCTTCTCCGAATACGTAGAGGAAATCATGGAAGTCTTCATGGACGACTTCTCCGTATACGGTTCCTCTTTTAACGATTGCCTTTCTGACCTTTCTCTTATTTTGCAAAGGTGTGAAGACACTAATCTAGTTCTTAATTGGGAGAAGTGTCAATTCATGGTTAAGGAAGGAATCGTATTAGGTCACTTAGTCTCCAGTAGAGGGATAGAAGTAGACAAAGCTAAGATAGAGACCATAGAGAAACTTCCTCCCCTAATTTCGGTGAAAGGGATAAGAAGTTTCCTAGGACATGCTGGATTTTATAGACGTTTCATCAAGGACTTTTCTAAGATATCAAAACCTCTCACTAATCTATTGATGAAAGATGCGGTTTTTGAGTTTTCGCAGGAATGTTTAGATGCGTTCAACACCATTCGGCAAGCTCTAATCTCAGCACCTATTATCCAACCTCCGGATTGGACTCTACCCTTTGAGATTATGTCCGACGCTAGTGACGTAGCTATTGGAGCTGTTCTTGGACAACGAAAGGAAGGGCGAACCCATGCCATATACTATGCTAGCAAGACGCTAGATGAAGCGCAGCTCAACTACGCCACTACCGAGAAAGAGTTTTTAGCCATTGTCTATGCTATTGACAAGTTTCGCTCTTATCTTGTAGGTGCAAAGGTGATTGTCTACACGGATCATGCTGCGATCCGGTACCTCCTTGCGAAGAAAGATGCGAAACCAAGGCTGATTAGATGGATTCTTCTCCTACAAGAATTCGATCTTGAGATCCGCGACAAGAAAGGTTCAGAAAATTCTGTTGCGGATCATTTGAGTCGTCTAACACATTTAGAGGACGACCATCTACCTATTGATGACTCCTTCCCGGACGAACACCTACATATCATAGAGGAGTGCATCAACGTGATCTCCAAAGGTAACGAACCATGGTTTGCTGATTTTGTTAACTATTTGGTTTGCCAGGAGATACCACCCGGACTATCCTACGCACAAAGGAAGAAGTTCTTCAAGGACGTCCGGGAATACTATTGGAACGAGCCTCTCCTCTTTAAGAGAGGTCCGGATGGCATCATTCGGCGATGTGTGCCGGAAGACGAGATGCAAAGTGTCATCCGTCATTGTCATTCACTACCTTGTGGAGGACACGCTAGTTCGAACAAGACTAGCGCAAAGGTATTGCAATCTGGATTCTTTTGGCCTACTTTGTTTAGAGATGTGCAATCCTTTGTTTCTTGCTGCGATGCTTGTCAAAGAACAGGCAATATTTCTAGAAGGAACGAGATGCCCCTCAACAACATCCAAGAGGTGGAGATTTTTGACGTTTGGGGAGTCGATTTCATGGGGCCATTCCCATCTTCTTGTGGAAACCAATACATACTATTGGCGGTAGACTACGTGTCTAGATGGGTGGAAGCAATTGCCTCTCCTACCAATGATGCCATGGTGGTGGTTAAATTCTTCAACAAGACCATTTTCCCGCGATTTGGGACGCCAAGGACGATCATTAGTGATGGAGGTTCTCACTTCATAGCCCGCCGCTTTGAAGCTCTTCTAGCTAAGTATGGGGTTACTCACAAGATCGCTACCCCTTACCATCCACAAACAAGTGGACAAGTTGAGATCTCAAATAGGAAGATCAAAGGAATCTTAGAGAAGACGGTTTCAAGGACTAGGAAGGATTGGTCCTTGAAGCTTGATGATGCATTATGGGCATACCGGACTGCGTACAAGACTCCCATAGGAACCACACCATACAACCTTGTGTATGGGAAGTCTTGTCACTTGCCGGTAGAGTTGGAGCACAAAGCGTTTTGGGCTATCAAGTGGCTGAATTTCGGCATGAAGAAAGCGGGAGAGAAGCGTCTCCTCGACATCAATAAGCTGGATGAACTCCGCTTGAATGCCTATGAAAACGCTAAGATCTACAAGGAAAGAGCAAAGCGTTGGCATGATAAGCATATCATTCCAAAGGACTTCAAAGAAGGAGATCAAGTTCTCCTCTTCAATTCAAGACTTCGCCTCTTTCCAGGTAAGCTTAAATCCCGTTGGACCGGACCTTTTCTAATTAAGCGTATTTTCCCCCATGGTGCAGTTGAAGTATGGGGTGAAGCGAGCGGAAGTTTAAAGGTGAACGGCCAACGACTCAAGAAGTACACACCAGAACTCCAAACTGAGGAGTTTGCGCCTACCGCACTCGAATAAGTGCGAGATTGGTCTAGCTACGGACCTTAAACAAAGCGCTTCTTGGGAGGCAACCCAAGGTATTGCATTTTTGTTTTTATTCTCGATTCATAGATTAGTTTAGCATAGACGTTTTTGCTTTGTTTTTGCCTCGATTTCTTCCGGTATGTTCGTGTTTTTGGATGTAGGACCAATGGAAAAGGAAAAGAGAAGGATGATGTTGAAGAAGAGTGACGAAATTTGGACTTTGGAGCTTTACAGAGGGTTCCACGGTCTAAATTACGGTCGTCATAGCTACAGTGGCCGTAATTTCCAAAAGCCTCTGAAAAATCACCAAAACCACGGTTCCGTACACTTCCACGGCCGTGGAACACCCCGACAGACCGTGATTTTCAAAATTTTGCCTGCAACTATATAAGCCACATTCTTCACAAATTCATCCCAAAAACCCCTCTTCCCACGACCTAAGTGCCGAAACACCACGACCCCCTCTCAAATCTTCGTTTCCTAATCGTTTTCAACGATTCTTCTTCCCAAACTGCAGCAAATTCAACCACAAACAAGATCCAAGCGACGAATCGAACGGAAATTCACCAACAAACGCGCATTTCGGATTTTTCAATCCGAAAAAGAGGTTTTCTTTTCCCTTCTTGATTCTTGCTGATTCGGTTGTTTTTGTTAGAGATTTTTAGGAAGAACTGATTGAGAATTGAGGAAATTAGACTAGGACTGCCTATTGTGGAGATTGATTGTGGATTTGCTGAGATTTGTGATTTTCTGAGACGAATCACGGTCTCTGGGTAAATTACGGCCGTGGTTTGCTGAAGAACAGACCGTAGTTTTGAGCAGAATGGATTTCGTGAGAAGAGTTTCAGGGAGGATAAAAGAGAAGAAGAATGAGCAGAATAAGAAGAGGAAGGGTAATCTCTCCTCCTCCTCATCCTCTAGGGCACCACCACCCTCTTCACCTTCACCTCCATCCTCACCTTCACCTCCATCTTCACCCCCTCACCCTAGAATCCCGACCATACACGATGACCATCTTGATGCACTTGATAGGATCAAGGAGAGGCCAGTGATTGGCCCTAGATATTTGTTGTTGGAGGATCTAACTCCTCTCAACATTGTTGATGACCTCACTTGGCTCTTGGATAGAGCCAGATTAGTTGTCTTCTCGGCTATCCGAGAAGACGCATATGAGGAGATTACACGGGAGGTTGTGACATCCTTTGAGCACAGCCATGTAGACAGGACCGTCTCTTTCCGCCTCATGGAGAGAGATTATCAGTTGAGTATCCGTGAGTTTGGGACCATTTTTGGATTCCATGAGACCTTTAATGGTCGATTTCCGAGTGGTGTTTACCCCAAGGACTTTTGGGAAGAGGTGGCTATGATTTACGCTAGCGAGGATCGCTGGCAACCCGCTGACACCAAGGCTAGATTGATGTACCATCTAGCCTTGAAGATAGCTCATCGTGTTCTTTCGGAGTGTCTCTTTCCTAGGACGGAGACGCCCCAAAAGATCAAGACGGATGAGCTATTCTTGTTTTACTGCATGCTTTATGGACGCCGGGCTGATTGTGCCACTCTCTTGGCTGCTACGATGAGCAAGCTCAAGAACAAGAAGAAGGGGAACATTGGATATGGTGGGATAGTTACCCACATTGCTAGGAGTTTTGGTGTCGACTTTTCTGCTTGCACTCGCATACCGGCCGTACCTTTAGGGCTACATGCTTTCATGGTTAGGGGTCTCATCTTCCCCACACATAGAGGTCCGCCTTATGCGGGCATGCCTTGGGAGAGTAGGACGGGTAGGGGTATAGAGTAGCTACCAGAGTACTCCATTATGGCGGGACGCCATAATTGGAAGGAGACGTTCGCTGCGATGCATGCGAACAAGATAGCAGCTCCCCCTTATGTCCCACCACCGGTTGTCGAGGAGGAGGATATGGGAGATCAGTTTGAGAGTGGAGGAGGAGCCGAGCAGGAGTTTGGCACGTTTCCGGACCAGCCGGAGGCGGCCCCAGACGTACCTAGACGCTCTCCACGTCCAGCTAGAGCCTCAGGCTCGTCATCTCGCCGCGCTAGCGTGAGTGAGAGGCCCACGTGGATGACCACACCTCCCGCATGGTATGGCGTTCCCCCTCCTTGGTCCACCGAGCAGCCAGCAGCACCTCCACCAGCACCAGCACCATCCGACGCCCCAGCATGGTACAGTCAGGCCCCGGGATGGTACGAGCAGATGCCGGATTGGGCTACCGGACTTTCAGAGAGAGTAGGAGCGCTGGAGATCCGGGCGGATGCTAGAGACGGACGTTTAGACGACCTTGACCACATGATGAGGGACGTCTACCGCCAGCAGTTTGGGCGGTTCTATGATCCGAGTTTCTCTCCGTTCCCGCCGCCGCCAGCACCGCAGTGATTTGATGCATGACCGTTCGTTTTAGACATTCCCGCCACCACTTTGTGAGTTTCTTTTTCTTTTCTCTCTTTTCTCTCTTTCTTTTGAACATTAGGGACAATGTTCGTCCTAAGTATGGGGTGGGATGTACTTAAAAGTTTGTAATAACTCTACTTACTATGCTTGCTTTCATTCGAGACTATCATTGCATGTTCATTATGTGTTTCACGTTTCATTATCGCATTGCATGAAAAAGAACTTGAAAAACCCATAAAAATTGAAAAATTTTTAAAAATTATGTGCTTCTAATGAATTGAGATGATTTCTATGATAATCACTACTTGCGAATTGAGTTTGATGACAATTGCATGCTTAAAAGAATTGTGAATTGAAAAGAATTTGAATGAATGAATTTTACCTCTTTTGCAAGTTTTATAATGTGAAAAATGTTACCTAAATCATGTTGAGAAATTAAAGTTGAAATCACACTATAAGTTCTTATACTTCTTGTTGAAATGATTAAGGCAATTCGAATTTTCTTTCTTTCTTCTTTCTTTTGACCATTTTAGCTCCTCATTGAAATATTAGCCTCCTTTACCTGTCCGGGAATTTGGAGGAGTGAATGAAAAAGGCATGTTTGATGTGGGAGGGCCATGAGAGCAAATTTTTGCAATCAAAAGAATAGAAAGAAATTCTAGGTTTGGGGAAGTCAATCATGATGATGAGTAACTCGGCACCATTCATATAGCCGGGTGTTTGTGTCTTGCCAAAGTCGAATTGAGCGATATTCCTAGCGGATTATGGTATGTGCGCTAAGGGTTTGAGGCATCTCGCAAAAATGAGAAACGCCAATCTCCTAGGATTCGGTTTTTGTGCACCTCTGTCCATAACTCCAAAAGTAAAATCGAAAAATGAAAAGAAGAGAGCGAAGCTCTAAGTTGAAGTGTTGCGGAAACCGCAAAAGAAGAAGAAGGTAGTTGTCCACTTTCCCGGATTCATGCACCACATTTCCTTAAAGTTTTCCCTTCCTTTCCATATTCTAGACCTTTTCTTTGGAAGTCCTTAAGATCAAAAGAATGTTATATGACTTGGTGATCTAAATTGAAGTTTCTTATGATTGATTTTGACAATGTTTAAAGGTTATGATGCTTGTTTAGAAGTTGAATTGATTCATGAATTTTGCTTTGCTTTTTACTTTTTCATTGAGTGTGTGAAAGTTTGATAAACGATTGAGGCAAGGTTTGAGAATGATCTATTCTTTAGAAGGCACGTTTATCCAAAAGAAGGTACACATATTTCATCCTAACTCTTGCTTAAAGCTTTTTGAAAGACCTTGCTTAGGGACAAGCAAGTGTTAAGTATGGGGTTATTTGTTAGCATGAAATATTGTGATATTTTAAGCACGTTTTCTAAACGCATTTGATTCATATTGATAGTCTTTGATTGAGCATCGTTGCATATGTGAGCTAGTATTGCCTATATTGTCGATATGGATATCTACACTAGCTTTATGTTGATTATAGGTGATTGAGAGTCATTTCCGAACGGAATCGAGCAAAGAAGAGTTGATTGAATATGTCCATAGATTGAGGGCATTATTAGGAGCAAATTGGAGTTCAACTTGAGGAATGCACGAGGCTAGGGAAGAATCACGTTCTTGCCCTAAACCACGCTCTAAAATACGGCCGTACTACAAACCACGTTTAGTTCCACGGCCGTGGAACTCTGCAAAGAGAGGCGTGATGCATTCCAGTAACTATTACGGTCGTGGAACATATGGTCCGAACCGTGACACAATCCACGCTCTAAATTACGGTCGTGGAATCTTCCACGACCGTGATCTTGGCGATCTTTTTCGCCACATTTTGAAGCCACGATCTTTTGAAGATTGGGCCGGGCCGATATTTTATCTTGCCCTATAAAAAGACGGATGAAGCAAGATTCCGTCATCTTCGCTTAGGGAATTTTGGCAATCCACGCTTCATCTCCGCTTAGAGAATTTCAACGCCGTTTAAGCCCTTGCTTGGAATCATTGACATCTCATTGGAGATCGAAGTTCGCATATGGGATTTGCCCTAATCTCGCACTTTTGGTGGAGATTGCTGTTGAGATCTCCGGATTGGCGGAAGATCGAAGCTTTTGGAAGATTGTTGCAAGAAGATCTCTCTTCTTATTTAGGTTTGATTCGGAAAACGGATTGACATCCCGTTCTCCCTTCTTTCCTAAGATTGTGATTGTTTGCTTTATCCTGAATCCATTGACAATATTTGTTCTCGATTGTGATTTTGAGATTGGTTTGAAGATTATTGAAAGTTTTCGGAAGTTTTCATCTTTCTATCTTTTAATCCTTGAATTGATATCAACATGACGGTTATTGGCTAAAAACCCTTAACAATTCTAAGGTGAAGGGTTGATAGTTGTGGCTTAGATGATGATAGATCGATCGTAAACAGATTAGACCCTGAGAGTTAGAGAGAATCGTCGACGAACCCTAAATCACGGTTTGTTCTTGAGTTCCACGACCGTGGAATCTCAAGATCCACCCGTAATTTCCCTTAAGTTTACGAACCTGCTTTTACTTTAGTCCAAAGTTAAAGATTTGCTTTAACTTAGTTTAGACTTGTCTTTTCTAGGTGGTAGTGAAGCCTCAACAACCTCTACCTCGATTGTGAGTGTCATAACCATAATCGGCTAAGTTAGTCTTGATCCTTGGATTACAAGTTTGGGTATTTGACATTAATTCTTGCTTTTAGAACCTTTCTATATTGAGCCTCAACAACCTGTATAGGGAGTGTCTTGTAGGTGAGTCATATAAGGTTTTTGGAACTTCACCGTACGATTACCTTACATTAGCATACCTTTGCATATCTCAACTCTGTCTTTATATCATTAGTATATCTTGAATCGATTGTCACAGCTGGATATCTGGATCTTTAGGATTGTTGTTTTCCCAATATTTGCAAAACTCTCATATTTACTCGCTTGATAATCTGCAATTGAATTTGTTCCCACCCAAATCCCTGTGTTCGATACTCTGGAATTCTTGCTTAACTACGTCGATCCGTACACTGCGGGTTCGCTTGCTTGATTCTAGTTTTATAAATTTAAAACCTATTTGCACACACCTCTAGGGGCGAACAGTAAATCAGATAGTAACAATAATGAAAAGTTTACACCGTATTGATGCTAGTTATTGCCAGTGCTGGAAGGCTCAAGAAGAAGTGAATGACATGATTAGAGGAACGTCTGAGGTTAATTACAGCTTAATCCCTTCCTATTTGTATATGCTAGAGGAAGCCAATGAAGGATCATTTGTTGGACTTATACTAGACGATGAGAATCGTTTCAAATATGTATTTGTTGCATTCGGTCGGTCCATCCGAGGGTTTAAATCGATGAGGAAGGTACATATTCTTATGCCATGTAATATCATCTTGTGCATTTGTTTTCATGCATGTAGATTATGTACACGTGTAATTTGTTGTAGGTTATCACAGTAGACGGAACACATCTTAGTGGGAAGTATGGGGAGTGTTGCTTGTTGCAACTGCCCAAGATGCAAATCACCAGATATATCCCATGGCATTTGGCATTGCTGACAGTGAGAATGATGCGTCGTGAGAATTTCTTTTCCAAAATCTAGTACGCATCATACCGGACAACGACGACCTTGCGATTGTATCAGATAGACATAATTCAATCAAGAAGGGTATAGTGTCGTTTTATAAGCAAGCATTTCATGGATACTGTATTTGACACCTTAAAGAAAATCTTAGAAAAAGGACAAGATCCAACAGAATATTGCAGTTGTTCATTGATAAAGCCACGAGATGTAAGGAATTTGAGTGCATGACAATACTTGGACAAATTTCTTCGGTATGTTATGTACATAACGACTGTCATAGTACCCTTATTTATTTTAATTATGTACATTAAGTATTGGATGTTTTGTGTACATTAATGATAATTTTCCTTCACAGGAGAAGCCAACGGTTGGAGCTCTCCTACATGAGATAGGGCTGTCAACATGGACACATTCATTATCGCCGGCAAAACGGTACAATATCATGACAAGTAACAACGCCGAGTGTGTTAACACATTGATGAAAGAAGGGAGGGAATATCCAGTTTTAGCGTTGCTTGATGAGATACGACAATTCATGTCACGATGGTTTGCCGAGCGTCGACAAATGTCACAATCTTGTGTAGAGGTTTCCACACCGAAAATCGAAGCGATCATCCAGAAAAGGTTCAACGAAACTGCCTGTTACTTTGTGTATGTCCTTGATGCGGATAGGATAGAGTTTGAAGTGAAAAGGAGTGATGAACATATAATCGTTTGTTTGCAAACCAAGTCTTGTGAATGCAAGGAGTTTGATGTTGAAGAAATACCGTTTATACGTGTTGTAGCTGCGTCAAAACATCTTGGTATGAGCCCTTCGTATCTCATTAGTATGTATTATTCCACTGAAAATTGGAGGGTTGTATATTCGGAGATAATTTATCCTGTACAGAATAAGTCGGAGTGGAATATTCCGACATGCATATCGGAAATTAAATGTGATCCTCCAATAAGGCGTAAACGGTGTGGAAGGTTGTCAAAAGCAAGGATACGAGCCTCGTGGGAACCAAAGAGTAAGCGAAGATGTAGATGTTGTGGATTTAGTAGACACACGAAGAAGATTTGTCTAAATCAACCAAAGCGGACAATGTGAAACGGTTTTCAATGAATTTTATGATTTATGTACGAAGAAGATTTGTCTACATCTCCATATGAAGTTTTTGTCTTATGTACGAACATCATATTCTGCTTGACTGTTTGATGGAATATATGTACTTTGCTATATTATGTGTACTACACATTGCCTATTATCAATATGCCTAAGCAACCATATCTCGTGCACTATTACACACAAAATATGCACTACAGTTCCTTTCAATATCTTGTATACACGCCTTCTATTGTGTATGTGTACAAAAATATGTTTAATTATTAATTTTTCGAGTAATTGGGTTTGTGTAACGCGTGTAAAAAATTGTACAGTAAATAGTTTTATGTACGATATTGCCTATCAAATGTAGTACTATTGTACGTTATTGTAAAAAGATATGTAAAAATTATGTACATTACATTCTTCTTCATGAACATAATTAAATTTGTGTACAACATGTTCTTTATCGGGGCGAACTGGGTGTGCTTTATATGTGTTTGTGTATTAAGTCATTTTATGTACAATTGTGTTTACTTTATTTTGATGTACTTGAGTTTGTGTTTCGACTAGTTTGTATACTTGTGCACTAGTGTAACGAATAAGGCAATAGGACACGCATGTAGACATTGATACCCTTTTAAATCTGTTTCTAATGACGACATAATGAGAAAAATGTCTGCTTCAAGTCACGACATAACATGAAAAAACTGTCTACCATAATGAATTTGTTACACAAGAAAATTAAAGTAAAGTGGCTTGTGTTCAAATCTCATCAACCCAATCTGGTCATCCCCTTGAGAATATAACATGTGGAAGCTTCTCTCTCAGCGCTTGCAAACCATCATCGCTGATGCCAGATAAATCTGTTCGCCCAGATGCTAGCTATTGAATGTACTTGATAGCAAATATTCCGCAGCTACCCCTGAAGTATACAAACCATATGTACATATAAGTATTTGTGTAGCCCGGGAAATATTATGTAATGATGTAAATTACTGTTATCGAAGTTACCCGTCAACATTGGACTTCAGACCATTTTTTCTGATAATTTTGAATGGCATCCTTAGTTTGTCGCCTAGCTTCGTGTGCTTACCATGTAGCCGAATTACCTGAGGGAACATAACTGCCAAAGGTTCGAGTAATTGCTGAATTCTTTCTTCTTTTATGTACATAACTTGTGGGTCGTATACATAAATGATCCAATCCAGTAAATTGATCTCCAACGTGACCTAGTGTGAATCCAAAAGGTTAAAGGGGGAATATATCTTGTCAACATCGTACAGTGGATTCCTGAATATAGTTGGGACATCTTCAGTTATCACCTGGAACATTTTTTCGTTGAATTTGGGTTTCTCATTCTTCACATCTACATACTTAGCAAATGTGGTATTGTATGCCCTTGTCCATTCAGTTGAAAGCACAACTATCCTTCCAAATCTTTTTGAATCCTGAACAATACTTTTGCGAATATGCACCAACATCTCATCAATTGCCTGAAATGTGCAATGTTAAATTTTTAGTATGTACATAGTATTATTTACATAATCGATTAATGTACACAATGTTATTGACTGCTTACCTCGTCTTTTATCCAACCACCAGGCTTCAATATATCCTGAATTGCTGATCTTGTAATGTTCTTGATATATCCCCTGATTGAACCTTTACAGTCCTTGTTCTTCACCCAGTCATATAGACTTTGACGCTCATTCAAATCCAGAATGCTATTGGTAGGCTCCTTCGGTAGGCTCGCATTTTTCCTGTATGGGGTACGTACATATTTATTGTCCTTCTTAAGCCTTAAATCAATCCTGCGTGCTGGTTGGGCTTCCTCGATGCCCTGTTTAACAATTTTAATGTGTCATATTTTCACACATAACATTGATACATAATATTGTTGTTATATTACAATTAGTTGACTTACATTACATAATGTCAAATGTCTTCTAAAATCAACAGTACATATTACATAATATACATTTATGGTGGTCATACCTCACTGGATCCACCTCCTAATTCATCGATCTTTGCATCATTTATAATGTCTTCCTTGGCAACATCAGCACATATAGGAGTCTGTTCGGGAGCATTTGATTTTTTCACAGTTTTTGTGATAAGATTCTTGATTTTTTTTCTCTGTACGCTTGCAAGATAAATAAATTGTTGTGTTCATCTTGTTGTACAGGGTGCCCAAATCCCTGGAATATGTGGTGAGTTCATCAATCAGTATCCCCTGATGCTCGACCTTCTCAGCGAGGTCTTTCTGATCTCGTTGAATAATGTCCAACTTATCCATATGTTCAGCAACTCACGTTGGTTTAGGTGTGTCCATTCTATTATGTACATAAAAGAAATTTAATGAAAATAGGCAGTGGTTCTATATCTATTATGTATTGGGTATGAAAATGTACATACCTCGTAGGTTCATTGCTTTTAGGTTCATCATTCCTCACTTCTTCCACGGTAACCTCATCTAGTGCCTTTTTTGGTGAAAGTGTGGGATATGCTTCCACATTTGATTGAGCATTTTTTTACTTGTCTTTTGTTTTACTCCTCGATGATCTGTGTGTACATATGTATACCATTATCAGTGTGTACATAACCATAACATTATTTCATTTTTTGTGAAACAGTTAAATGAACTAACCTTGTGTGGGCATGGATTTTGTCTTCGCCAGACTTGCCAATTTCGACAATAATAGTTTCGGTTGCAATCTTAGTTCGAGGTGCAACGGTATCTTTCATGTTTGGCTGTTGAATATGGTAAATTCCCTTTGTTATCCTTCTTGAGGATCTACACAAAATGTGTATTCTTACGAGTATGAACATAGTTATTAATATATTTTTATGTAATTGTGTAAACATAATATTGATACACAGCTTGTTTGTTCTTGATCTTTGGCTCAACCGACTTGCCAATTTCAACATTAATCTTTTCCTTATCCATTTTAACTGATGGTGCTTGGGGTTCTTCCATAGAAGATGGAATAATGGGATCCTTTCCCTTTGATATCCTCTTTGAAGATCTACACAAAATACATAACTCAGAAACATAATGTTTTTTATGTAATTGTATACAGATGTAGCTAACCTTGTTTGTTCATAGACCTTGGCTTCACCAGACATGTTAACTTCAACGTTCACCTTTTCCTTTTGCTTTATAGGGGAGGGTGCTTGTGTATGTTCCACAGATGATGGGTGAATGGGATCCTTTCCCTTTGTTGTCCTATTTGAAGGCCTACACAAGTTACAATAGTTGGACACATAATCTATTTATATAATCGTGTACACATAACATATACTGAATGCAAACCTTTTTGTTTGAACGGTTGGAATGTTTGCATCTGATTTTTTTTCCTGCTTTGCTTGTCCTCCTCTGTTACATTTTAATATAAAAAAAAATAGAAATTCATACACATTAAGACTTATGTACATACATTCCATTGTGGTGAATATTACCCTTCTTCTTAGGTGGATCAACAAATGCATCGTCATCTGAATCAACATCACCAATATTTCTGATGACAATATTGGGGCTATCAAACCTAAATTTTAAATATTAACACATAAAATATATCAATCTTGGACAGTTTTCAATAATTTGTAAATAAAGTGTGTTAAAACCATACCTGAATGTTTCCTCTTTAGTGTTCACTTCGTTGGGCCTTGTTATTATCACCTCTGCATCTTCAAATCCAATATCAAATAGGAAGTCAAGTTTGGCATCTTCGCCCTCAATTGGCCACCAGTCAGTGTCATCGTTCTCAATGAGTCCTTCAACAGTTTTGATGTCCTCTTTCTTTAGGGTATCCACAATACCCTTTATCTTAGCATATCCGGGAAACGGCTTGCCGGACTTCCCAGATCTTGAGACGTACCGCAAACACATTGGTTCCGCCTCTTCATCATTAATGCTTGCGTAGTATTGTGCAAGCTTTGGTACAGAATTAAACAACAAAATCTGTGGGAAGCAATAAACATAGGCAAGTGCAAACCTGTAGTGCAAGGGGAAACCCTCTAATGTTGTACCCTCCATTAGGTCGTTCTTTGCCGGCCTCACAGGATTGGAGGTACCTCATTGTCTGGTTAAACGTCAAACGACCCATGGGATATAATTAAACATACTCATATCATTCACAATGTTGATGGTCTGTTGGTAAACCTGTGTTTTTATGGTCCTTTGCAACAACCATTGTTTCAATAAGCAACATTAGATCCATTTTTAATTTGTGGGGTGACTCTTTAGGTGCTCTTGCATAGATCTCCTCCAAGTCTTTGGTTGTGCATCTTTCAATCCCAACCACTTTCCTCATATCAACATCTAGTAAATCATCAATAGAATGGCCAGAGTCGTAAGAGCAATTCAGTCCAATAATGTCGAAAAACTCTGTTAGTCCAAATCTAATGAGAGCATTGTTGATGCCGAATCACATGGAATGCTTTCTCCTTGTCTTCACCTCCCTCATGATCATATGAAGTGTATTACTTGATTGCTCATCTTGAGCCTTGTGCTCATATGAATTAACGGAGCAAAGGGGTCGTTTCTTACTTTGGTCTTGCCTTCCTCGCTTAGACCGTCCATTATAGTGGGTATCATTATTGGCCTACAAAAGCAGTTGATCCTAGTCATCTCATTCTTATCATTTTCATCTCATCTGTATGTAAACTATAATAACATAAGTCAGTTTTGCATGATTAATTTTATGTACATATGAGATGAGAAATATTATGTTTATATTAAAATGCACACCTTAAGTTGGGTAGTGTGGTTGTCATACATTCTTGCAGAATCTTGTGTGTAAGTGTCAGTCATCCTCTGTTACAATTACAGTGCAAACAATTAATGAGTTTATTCATGCATGATGTATAGAACATTAAATGTGCATGTGTATGTTGTGCATAATGAAAATTATGTAATGCTTGATAATTGTTAACTGTGTAAACATAAATATGATTTACATACTAAAAAATGTACATAATATACATTATGCTTGATGATTGTTAGTTGTGTAAACATAAATATTTATGTTAACATAATATTATGTGCACAGAATTAATGTTCTATCATAATATGCTTTATTGTGTATACATAAAACATGAAGAAGGTTCTACCATATCATGCTTTCCTACATATGGTTTCCTAAATCAATCATTACAAATACCTGTGAGGAAGACCCTGCACCTGATTTATATGGTTGCTTCTTCATGTGAGGCTTAATACCCCTCATTTCTTTTCTTGCCATTGTTTTTCTTCTAATCAGGCAATTGCAATGTATCAGTTAGAGTTGTCAATGTCAATTGAATGATATAAATAATATGTGGTAAATTATATCATGATTTGATGTAATGTACATATCTAAATCAACATCAGTCTGTACATAATCTATTTTTTTTGGTCAAATAGAGTCAGTCAGAACAAATCTCCATCAATGTATGTACACATCTAAAGCATCGTTTATCTGTTAGTGCATATAATATCTGCTTGTGTATCATGAAACCTTTGTCTATGTGTACATAGCTTAAATGTTTTGCTACACACAATATCAACAGAACAAATAACACCAAATTTTAACTATTTCCGATTTTAAAATGTACACGATCAACATTTTTGTCCAAAAAGTTCATACATAACAACTCTGAATCAGTGTATGTACACAATCACTATCAAACCTGTAAACTGGTGTACATGCAAACTAACAATGAACAATATTCTTCAAACACGAAATAAATAGAACAAACAACAATATAATGCAACATTTTTCAGATTATCAATGTAGACAGATTCATACATAACAAAATCAAGAATCAATTTATGTACACAATCACTATCAAATATTGTAAATAGTTGTACATGCAAACTTAAAATGTACGGGATTCTTCAACCCCCAAACTTCAATTTCGATTCATAACTTCCAGATCTAGAAAAAAAATGTCAACTTTACCAAAACATTACTAAAAGTTGGAGACAATTTTTCTTTGTTAGGAATCTAATTCATTCTTCCAAAATCAAGGCTTGAACATGCATTCCCTTTGGGAAATTGGTTTATATCGTATTTCCGAAAACTTTTGTAAACGAAAGAACTGATTTTTTTCAAAAAAAACCGTAGAAAAAACGGTGAGGAAATCATACTTGCGTTTGCCGACGGGAGTAATGGATTCGAGGTTTCGATTATCATTTAACCAATTGCTAACTATTACCTGTTGAAGACGAACAAATAGACGACGATTGACTGCGAGTATTGTGAGATTCTTTCGCCACCGGCAAGTTGAACTCTAAGACTCTGAAGGCTCTTCTATGACGAGAATCGTTTCAAACGAGACCGTTTTTTGGTTTTTGGTAGCAGTTGAAAAGGCGAGAAATTTGGGCTATTAATTAGGAGAATCTTTGCCGGTTACCTTCATTAACGTGCTCCGATTTTTTAGCTTATTTTTGGGCTTAATTAAAATATTTACCATATTAATAACTTTCATCCACATCATAACAGCCTATTTATTGTCCAATTTATTTTTTTTCTGGAAAATAGAAAAAATCAAGGACATTGTTTGTATCCTATGAAATTAAGTTATCCTACTACCTTAATCTTCTCAAATAAAATCACCTGGTAAAATATATTTTTTTTGAGTCGTAGTAAGTTTTTTTATAGTGAACCCGGTTACGCTAATTTGATGAAAACACCCTTTATTGTTTTTACAAAAATATTGTATGGAAATCTTTGATTTTCTGACTCGTCAAAATCCTATATAGTAGAAAAAAATTACAAACAAAATCCTTACTTTATTTTGACAAAGTTAAGTTTATAATATCATCGATTATCAACTCCACATGATCTATCAACGTCGAGAAGGTTAACCGGATTTGCAGTGAGAAGCGAATCCGTCTCTACTAACCCGCTTAGATAACCTCTTCGCAACGTCTCGTGGATACCCAGCGAACAACAATTGCCTCAACTCACCATGATGGCCACTTCCTACTAATTATAGTCACCTTCGCTCCCTCGAGACTTCCTTCACGAGATCTGATGACCGCAACCACAACTACCCCACCCCCTCTGAGCACTGCTACATCAAGATTCACATTGAAAACTCCAAATGGTGGTCCAGTCTAGCCCGGCATATTGGCCCCGGCCAGTGCACCACCGGTCCGAGCTGCCTATCCCTAACAATAGGAATGCAGACCTCCTCAAACAACACCTTGTTTCTTCTCTTACAAATAACTCTTTCAAAGCATTATTCCCATCATTTGTAAGAATATTGTTCACCAAGTCATGACTTTGTGACAGATAACTCTTATAATTTTGCCCTAATAAAATATAACTCATATATCTATATATACATTAACACGTCGTGTTTTCTAAAGAATTTATGTTGTTCACTGGTTTGTTAAATGTTCTTCTTGCTTCGTTATTCGTGCTCGTGTTTGTATGTTAATGAAAATTGTTGTGTTGCTCGTGAACAAATCCATCTATGAACTCAGGGTTCATCTACTCGTGTTTTTAACCATCTCATTGTCGCTAAAGTTTGTCATATTTTGTTGGTATTTTTACTACCGAGTTCAATTTTTAACCATTAGCTGTTCATTTTGTAATATTTGAAAAATGAACTTTTATCATAAAAAATAAACGCATATTTTTGTTCATAACCTGGAGGGAAAAAATAGAGCAATGGTACCAAAATAAAATAAACACCTAACATAAAAAAATAAACACGTGGTATAAAAAAATGAACAAAATTTCACCTCCCTCCCCTATCTTTAGGAACCTTCTCACCGGAACCAACATCTATATAAATATATGAAACTTAAGTGATAACTTAACAATATATTTTAAGCATCAGGTATCAGGCATATGAATATGAAAGCTACGAATAGGATAGTGAAGAGAGACTTGAGAACACAATAGACCCACCAAAACTGTGTGAAGGGGTTTTAATAGTTCATGTGGGCTGCAAATGCATTGAATTTTGCATCTCCCAAATCCTTTTCATATATAGATATAGATAGAGCATGCTTCTTCACATTAATACTATAGGATAGGCATCAAATGAAATGAAAATTTATACTTTAGTCCTAGTTTTGAATAAAACATACAAATAGTTAAAATGGAACATAAATGCAACATACAAATAGTCTATGAAAAAACCTTGTAATTTATGGTTGTCACCACACTATTTCATCTTCTTGTCATTCCTGCCCCTCTTTCTGAAATCGCGGTTTTCTTCTGAATAATGTTTCTTTGTCAAAAGTTTGGTCATGGCTTCTCTTACAGACTCTGCAGCTGCGGATAAAACCTTATCGTCAACTGATACACGTCCTTGCAGTTTCTCTAAGAGTTTCTCCCCACCCGGTATCTGGTGATCTTCCAATACTATAGGCTTGTTGTCAGCTGAATCTGATGTGGTTTTGTTTAGATTGGTTATTACTCTAACCCGTGCCAAAGATGAGGCATTCAAGCCCGGTAGATTAGAAACACCGGTAGTCATCCATAAATACTCCCCTGACGAGGCACAACTTAGGCTTGTGGGGATGAAAGTCTCTTCTGTGATTGAAATCACCTGTAATAGAGAGAATGGTTTAGGAACGAAGTGAATTCGACGATCTTGATGTCCTGATCTACAGTGGTCAAAAGGCTAATTATACTTTCTCCTAAATTTTGCAATAATACAAAGCTGTACTGCATTATCCAAAGGAAATTTAGAGTAACAAATAGGCAAAACAGATAAGACAACGAGCCAACATAAGTAGGACTTGCAGGCAAGTTGCAATGAATAAGACAGGCCTTTGGCTGGGCGCCTGGCCAATTATTTTTCCATTGAAATGGGAAATATTATTGAATATACCTTCACAAAAGAAAGAGCTCTGGCAGAGATGTCACAATTCAAGAGGGCAATCCCTTGCAATCTGAGTAACAGTTGGCTATTAGAAACTGTGATTGAGCAACATACTGCTAATGCAAGTTTAAGATGAAAATAGTCATGAAGATTCTAGAGAATCAAAGGAACTTGCCCTTGAAGTGCAACAGCAACCAATGATCCATTAGGAATGGTGCATATATCAGTAACAGCTGGCTGCGACTCCTTAGCAAAACCCGCCTTTACGAAGTAAATAATCGGTCAGAAAACTGGGAATGGTTCGTGATTTACGAACCAAATCTTGGTTGTGACATGTATGTTCTTGAATATCATATAAAAAAAACAAATGGATCCAGAGTTTCATACATTATAAACTAATGCAGAAGGCTCAATTCATAGCTCTAAAACAAATTGATTAAATGCTAGATTGCTGATGGATAAAGGATCAATTGTAACACAGATGATGGGCAGGAGATGCTTTATGAAAAAATGACTTTCAATCTTCTAACTCCTCAAGGATGGTAACTTACCTCAGATCCCACTTCGCATGTAGAAAGAAGAGATCCGGACAAAAAATCCCACAAGCAAACCTGCACAAGTGAATAGAAATTCATGTTCATCTGGGAGGCACAAAATGGAAATGTGCATCGTTAGGTGTAACAGACCTAACATTTTATAGTAATTATGAGTATCAGACGCATTACTAACCTTTGAATCACCACTTCCAGAGAGAAGAAATCCCTGTGGATGATCTAGGTTGTTTACCAATGCAAGGCAGGACACAAATCTGCAACAGTTAAAATTTAATCACAATAGGCGGTAACTAAATTTTTTTTTATGCAATGCACCTGTTAAAATCTCTAAGAGCACAGACTTTTTGTTTGTATGAAACTTTTATAATATCCGCAGTCTGGAGTGTACATTTATAAGGCCCAAATAGCAATGTTCCAAAAGTGAACATTTGGCATATGTGAAGAATCAAAGATTGAAGAATATAGCTATGTGTTGTACAATAGCCAATACCGCATAACTTTAATCCCACACATTTTGTTATGCAGGGTAACATCAGAACTGAGGCATATTACATTTCAACTTTAAAGGCCGTCAACTTCTAAGAACAACTGTATGCATTCACAAACTCTAATGCCGTAAAATGCCAACATTCCTACATCGATACTGATCACAACCAGAAAATTGAATATGAGTTACATAACTAGCTGTCAGGTCACACATTTACCCTCTTAAACTTTTTTACACATCACATCTACAAAAGTTACCCCAGTGAACGGAAGATATACAGACATGTTAACCAATTCCAACATATGAAATAAGGTGAATGTATGTATATTTCTTCCACGTCCCGAACCAAATGTGATCAGATCATTCCCATTCCATCTTTAATTATAGTAACTAGTTGCTTATTCAATCATAACAATTTTAACTTAAATGAACAAAAGAGGATTGATAGAGTATAGACTTACTCTGAGTGACCCAGGCAGAAGCTTTGGATTTCATGTGCTCCTCCCAAGGGGTTTTCCGGAAACATGGTGACCTATGACCATAAAATTATTGATTCACGATAAAAAAAAAAAGGACATTAGAGTTTCATTGCTTTTGTTTGACTACAAAGTTGACTCACACGAATTTTAAAATCACGGTCAGCACTAAGTAAGAATCGCCCATCTGGTGAAAATTCCTGCATACAAATATTAATGTGTGTCTTAGAATAAATCTACTAGTAAAAAATATAAAGCCACCACCATTGACAAGTCACACACACCAGACTAGTGATGATACTACAATAGTGGGCAAGTAAAGGTACTGGCTTATGATCTAGGGTGGCTTGGTTTTCATTCAGCCCCTTGAGATCTACGACCCAGACAACTCCAAATTTGTCAGCAAAACAAACGAACTTCTCATCTTTGCTTATAGCAACTGCACTCACCCTCTTCTCTGAATTCCTATTATGATGCACACATTTTTAGAAAATAAAAACGGTAGCAAAAATAATTCAGCGCAAAACTATTTCAAACAAAAAAAACAGTGTGCACCCGACTTACACAGAAAGAATGCATTGCCATGATTTAGAGCACCAGATCTTAACAAGCTTGTCATCACCAGCAGAGACCAAAAACTTTCCACTATCACTGAAACGAACAGCTCTGATAGAATCCTTGTGAAGTAGCTCTTTGGAATCATTTGCTAAACAAGTCAAAGAATTTCTCCTACAAACAAAAATTCCAATAAGCACAAATTGAAATCTAAACCTACACACACATATTGAAATCCTTAACTTTTCACCAAGCATGATATACATCATACATATCAGAGTAACTTGTTGTTGATTTCAACATTCTTTTTTCCATATCAGTTCAATACTATAATCCTAAGTAGTTTAGGTTCATGAGGAGCAAGTCAAGCATCATTTCACAGGCTAAAACTCTCTTCAAATCCAGGACACGAGTAAACTAATATTACACAAAGCAGAGAGTAATATCAGAATGTGCAGTTCTATCTTGGTTGAGCACAAACACTGCAAATTTTCAGCATTTTCAACACGAAAATATTCTACAATAATAAAATATGAAACAACCAAAGAAGGAATCTGAAAATAGGAAGTAAATTACTCTAGATCGAAAACTCGTAGGTCGGAGCCGACAGCGACGGCGACGGAGGAATGAAGAGGATGAACTGCTATAAGAGCAGGAGCAACCTCCGTATCTCGGTTACCGTCTTTGTCATCGGTGTGCGCTTCCTCCGCTTCCAAATTCAATTCAGCGTCGTCCTTCACCATCTCCGTCTCCGTAGGAGCTCCGGCGTCACCATTCTTCTCCTCCATCTCTGAACTCCCTCTGTCGCTTGGTCTGTAGGGTTTTAGGGTTGTTAACTTGTTCAGTTTTCAAAACGAGTCTTCTTTACTCAATTAATTCAGTATAATGCAATAGAATTATGTCATTAATATTAAAGATTGATTTTATGTAATTTACCATGTTTTATAGGATTTAACCTAAGAAAATATATAATTTACCATGCAATAGAATGTATAAATAATCTTCCAACAAAAAAAAATGTATCATATTTGTTGGTTTTTTGATAAACAAAAAATGAATTTAATCAATAAATTTTCTAATGTGTGTCATAAATTTGATAAGTATTATAAACCGATACCCTAAATTGTAAGGTATGATTTTATTTTTTTACTTTCAAAAATAAAATTACTTAAAAATATATATAATAATTAAACTGTTATGAAAAAACATATACAAGATATTTGTACATATATCACATGCATGTAGATATGTACAAGATATTTGTACATGATGCTTTATACACATATATCACATGGATCTTCTAGTATGACTTGGTCAATAATTGAAGTAAATTGTACAAGTTGAATTATTCAACTTTTTACATCCTAGTTTATTTTATTAGGAAATCCTCTAAATTCTGGCCTATAAATAGATGTCCTTCATTGTAACAAGATACACCAAGAACAATTAAGAAATTCACTCTTCTTGTTCACTCCTCTCTTCTAGTCTCACTCTAAGTGTTCTTGAACACATTCAACAAAAGCTTAAGTAATCAAGAGATCAAAAGTAATCATTTCATAACACGTTATCAGCGCGAGAATTCTAAATCTCAACTAAGCTTTGCTACTACTAAGGTATGTTTCTTAAACATTTCTTAGTCTTTCATTACACAAAACTATTACATAAAATATACTTGAGGATTATGCTTTGTAGTTGCCCTTTGCGGGATCTTCTACATCAGAAACTCATGTGTTTGTAAACTAACTTAATCCAAGGAGTATACTTTGTAGTTGCCCAAATTCAGGAACCTCTACATCAAAAACTCGTTATTTTAACCTGAGATCTAAAATAACTTTTGTCAAAATAAAATCATGGATTTTTGGATTTTTGGATTTATGCTAAGATACAAACAAAATGGAGATTTCTTTACCTCTTTTGACAAAACCCCATATTAATTTCTTGCTTTCACCACCTAAATTATGAACGAAGATTTCCCATCAAAATAATACTTGTGATAATGATGATGGTGATGATGATGTAAATAAGGACAAGGAAAATGAAAAGCTCGATAAAAAATCGATTGTTATTAGCAACAAGCCGATGAGTAATATCATCGTCGGCCATAGACAAGAGAATATTTTTTATCGAATATGAAGATGTAGTAAAGGAGGAAGAAGATAAGGATGGTGGAAGAAAATAAAATGGACGAATGGAGATTAAAGGGGTAAAATATAATCGGTTTTAATTCTTTGTTTTGGTAACGTCCATTTATCCGTATGATTTCTTACTTGTGTCACACAATATAATACTTGCCTTTACTTTTCTGATTATTACTCTCACATATTAATATTTTTCATTCACTTTTGGTACGATTCATTCACATGACATCTACAACTATGAATGACCTTACATTCACTTTATTAATTCATGACAAACAAAATCATGCATGCTTAATATTGACATAAGTTACAATTTTTATGTAGTAACCAATGGCAAACATTGCAAAAAGAGACTTTGACATTCTTGAATTATCGGGGCAAAAATACCTTGAATGGAAGGTAGATGCGGTGACTCGTCTTAAGGTGAATGGTCTTGATAAAACAATTAAGGATAACAATGATATCACTCCACAAGAGAAGGCAAAAGCAATTGTGTTCCTCCGCCACCACATTCATGAAAGCCTCAAGACCGAATACTTATTTGTGGAGGATCCTAAAGAGTTGTGGGAAAGCTTGAATGAAAGATATGGACACAAAAAAGAAGTCATTTTCCCACAAGCTTTGTATGAATGAAACAACTTAAGGCTCCAGGACTTTAAGTCCATATTTGATTACAATAGTGTTATACACAGGATCACCTCCCAATTGAGGTTGTGTGGTCATATGATCACCCAAGAAGAAATGCTAGATAGAACATTCTCTACTATGCATGCCACAAATGTATTGTTACAACAACAATACCGAGAAAGAGGTTTCAAAACCTTTTGAAAGTACTATTGGTGGGTGAAAAAAATAATGAACTCTTAATGAGAAACCACAACCTCAGACCCACCGGATCCATAGCAGCTCCGGATGCCAATGCTACTAAAAAGGCATCCAATGACAAATGCAAGAATTACAAAGAACGTGGGCAGCAAGCACGACACTATAATAGTCGTGGCCGATGTCGTGGAGATCGTGGTGGCCGTGGTGGTCCTGATGGCCGCGGTCATGGCCATTGGCAAGGCTACAATGATGGCCGCCATGATAATCGAGGTAATTATGGTTACAAGGGGAATGAAAAGCAAAAGGTCCAAACGGGTCAAAAAGGGTCCTCTCATAAGTCAAGAACTGTGTGCTACAAATGTAGCATAGCTGGTCATTGGGCAAATATATGTTGTACAACTTCACATTTGGTGGATGCTTACCAAGCTGAAAGAAACAAAGAAAAGACTAATGAAACCAACTTCGTTGAAAACGAAGGTGTTGGTAGTTCACCCATGACCAGCCTAGATGTCTCTCACTTTCTCAACTTTGAGAATGATGATACATGTGCCTTGGACTGAAGCATTGGTTTAAGAACTTATAAGATCATTCTTATTGTATAATAATGTATAATATGATGTAATGCCATGTAAGGTAATGTTTTCTTTTAAGTTCTAGTTGGACTATGCAAAATATACTTATCCTAATGTATAATATGAAGTTTTTATTATTAATGGCTTGACTTATCTATGTTTCCTTCTTTATAGAATACATGGAACCTTCTAAGGAAAGACTCGATGAGAAGGAGCAATGTCTTGTAGACAGTGCCACCACATATACCATCTTGAGAAATAAAGAGTATTTAACACAATTGAAACCCTTTAAGGAAAATGTTAATATCATATCCGGTGTGGCTAGACTCATCGAAGACTCGGGAAGAGCTCTTGTTCTACTCCCAAAGGGAACAAAAATAGTAATAAATGACGCATTATATTCGAGTAAATCTCGAAGAAATTTATTGAGCTTTAAGGATGTGCATCAAAATGAGTTTCATATGAAAACCAAGAACGAAAATGGGAGAGAATATTTGTGCATCACATCACATGAATGTGATAAGAAGCAAATCCTTGAAAAAATGTGACGACAAGCCTCCGGATTATATGAGACATATATTTATTCAGTTGAAGCTAATGTGATATCTAAGAAAAGGTCAAATGACCGAGTTGATTTTACCCTTTCGCATAACCGATTGGGTCACCTAGGATCAATGATGATGCACAAAATTAAAAAGGGTTCATTTGGACACCCACTAAAGAACGTGAATGTTATACGCCAAGTCATATTAATTGTGCGGCTTGCTCACTTGGAAAACTTATAATTCGACCTTATAAAAGTAAGGTTGCAAGTGAGGCTCCTGCATTCTGGGAAAGGATACAACAAAATATATGTTGACCAATTCTTCCACCGTGTGGCCCATTTCAATACTTTATGGTATTAATTGAATTATCTACAAGATGACCACATGTAAGTCTATTACCGACTAGAAATGAGGCATTTGTTAAACTCCTTGCTCAAATAATCCGATTGAGAGCTCAATTTCCGGATTATACAATAAAGAAAATCCGGTTTGACAATGCAAGAGAATTTACATCTCAAACATTCATTGACTTTTGCATGTCAATTGGGATTGATGTGAAACATCCAGTAGCTCATGTTCACACACAAAATGGTCTTGTTGAATCATTGATAAAGAGATCACAATTAATTGATAGACAATTATTGATGAGATCTAAATTACCACAATTTGCTTGGGGACATGCGATATTGCATGCTGCAACCTTGATCCGATTAAGACCAAGTGCAAACCATGAACAATCCCCATTGCAATTAGTGTTTGGTAAGGAGCCCAATATATCACATCTAAAATTATTTGGATGTGCAGTTTATGTTCCTATTGCTCCACCACAACATACAAAGATAGGTCCACAAAAAAGATTGGGAATATATGTTGGTTTTGAATCCCTCTCGATCATTAGATATCTTGAATCAACAACGGGTGATTTGTTTACAACAAGATTTATTGATTGTCATTTTGATAAAAATACATTCCCAATCTTAGGGGGAGAAAAGAAGAAAGTGGGCCCAAGTATGAAATAAATTACATGGAATGCGACATTGTTATCACACTTGGATCCAAGAACAAAAATATGTGAACAAGAAGTTTAACGAATCATTCACTTGCAAGGTGTTGTAAATCAATTACCAATTGCATTTACAGACACTAAAAAGGTGGTAAACTCACATGTTCCAACGGAAAATGCCCCTGCAAGAATTAATGTACCCATTGGACAACCAAATATGTCCATTGAAAATGAGTCTACGACACGTCGAAAACGTGGTAGACCACTCAGTTCAAAAGATTTGAAACCGAGTAAAAAAAAATGAACCAAAAGGGTATAAAAGGAGAGGATATAGTGACTGAATCAAATGAGGAACATGAGAAAGACAAAGAAAACGAGGATGAGAACATCCCAAATGAAGATAATAACCTTGATGATGATGAAAGAATCAACAATTACAAGAATCGACAATTATGAAATTGCTATAAATTATGTCAATACAAGGATACATTGAAATAGAAAGGATATTATTACTGATGATATGTTTGTCTATTTTGTGGCTAATGATATCACAATTGAAGATGACGACATTGAGCCAAAATCAGTTGATGAATTTCGTCGTAGAAAGGATTGGTCAAGATGGAAAGAGGTAATTCACGTAGAATTAAAATACTTGAAAAACTTAAAGTTTTTGGGCTTGTAGTCCATACACCAAAGAGTGTAAAACTAGTCGGTTATAAATGGATTTTCGTAAGAAAACAAAATGAGAAAGACGAAATTGTGAGATATAAGGCAAGACTTGTAGCCCAAGGTTTTTCTCAAATTCAAAGAGTCGATTATGATGAAACATACTCGCCGGTAATTGATGCAACCATATTTAGATTCTTAAACTGTCTTTGAAAAACTACAGATGCGCCTTATGGATGTCGTGACTGCATATTTATACGGGTCACTTGATACCGACATCTACATGAAAGTCCCACAAGGACTAAAATTGCTTGAGGCCAACTCCTCAAAGCAATGAGAAATGTTTTCCAAAAAACTGAGAAGATCCTTGTATGGATTAAAACAATAAGGAGGAATGTGGTACAATCGTCTTAGTGAATATCTTCTCAAAGAGGGATATAAGAACAACATATATGTCAATATGTTTTCATCGAGCGATCCAAAAGTGGATTTGCTATAATCGCAGTTTATGTTGACAATTTAAATATCGTCGGAACTTCCAACGAGCTTGAAAAAACTGCAAATTATTTGATAAAAAATTCTAGAAGAAAGATCTCGGAAAGACCAAGCTTTATCTTGGCCTACAAATTGAGCACTTAAGGGATGAAATCTTTATCCATCAATCTAATAACACTGAGAAAATCTTGAAGAAATTTTACATGGACAAAGCACACCCTTTAAGCTCACCCATGGTTGCTCGATCCCTTATTGTGGAAAACGATGAGTTTCGTCCTCGAGAAGAGGGTGAAGAAATCCTTGGCCCAAAATTGTCATATTTAAGTGCAATTGGTGCTCTAATGTATTTGACAAACAATACAAGACTAGATATTGATTTGTTGTAAATTTGTTGTCCATGTAAAGTTGTGCACCTACAAGAAGACATTGGAATGACATCAAACGTATATTCCGCTACCTACGAGGTACGCATGACCTTGGTCTATTATCAAAACAAAGGTGATGTCACTTTGATTGGATATGCAGATGCAGGATATTTGTCTGACCCACAGAAGGTCAAATCCCAAAACGGATATGTGTTCACATATGGAGGCACGACAATTTCATGGAGGTCAAAAACAAACAATTACCGCCACTTCCTCAAATCACGCAAAGTTGATAGATTTATATGAAGTTGGAAAAGAATGTGTGTCTCTACGAGCAATGATCGAGTTCATACAAAAGGAGTGCGGGATGAAACCTATCACCGAAGAACCCAACATCTTGTTTGAAGATAATCCAGCATGCATTGCTCAGATGAAGAAAGGACATATCAAGGGAGATCGTACAAAGCACATATTGCCAAAGTTCTTCTCCACTTGTGAGCTGAAGGAAACCAGGGAAGCAGATATTCAAAATATTCGCTTCAGTGACAATCTTGTTGACTTGTTCACAAAGTCATTGATCACCAATAAATTTCAAGAGCTTGTGCGCAAGATTGGAATGCATAGACTCGACATATGTCGAAATCAAGGGGAAGATTATACGCGTTGCACTCTTTTTTCCTTCGATCAGATTTTTATCCCACTGGATTTTTCTTGATAAGATTTTTAATGAGACAGCTTCACCCAAGCTTATGATGAGTATGAAGTCAGCAATAGATGCTCAAGTTTGATAATGGAAGAAGGTGAATATTCAAGTGGGGTGTTATGGAAAAACATGTACAAGATATTTGTACATATATCACAAGCATATAGATATGTACAAGACATCTGTACATGATGTTTTGTACACATATCACATGCATGTATTCAAGTATGACTTGACCAATAAGTGAAGTAAACTGTACAAGGTGAAATATCCACCTTCTTACATCCTAGTTTATTTTATTAGGAAATCCTTCAAATCTTGGTCTATAAATAGAGGACATCTTCATTGTAACAAGATGCACCAAGAGCAAGTAAGAAATCTACTCTTCTTGCTCACTCCTCTCTTCTAGTCTCACTCTAAGTATTCTTGAACACATTCCACAAAAGTTTAAGTAATCAAGAGATCAAAAGTAATCATTTCATAACATAAACTTACATTTTTAATGTTTAGAGTTGTTATTTTTATCGTTGATAATTTGTGTTGAACATCTTTTCTCCTTTGATGTATTCTTTTTTTTTAATTTTTATTTTCGTTTTTAACTACCGTTAGTCAGTCTTGTCGATTGTTCATCATTTTGTTCACTAGGACACGTCGTACTATACTTTGAATCGCTTTTCTTTATAAAAAGAATTAGTGTAACTAAAATTTAGAAAACATTTTTGTAAAAAAATTCCGTCCAATTTTTAAAAAAATAATATTCCTTTTCACAATGAATTAGTTATGACAAATGGACCTTTATTTTATTTTTTTTCGAAAATCACCATTTTTTTGATAATTTTTTAGAATATCACCTAGACAATTTTAAAATAAATATAAATATATATAAAAAAGGTAACATTGAAATAAAAGTTAATTTGTTGTTTACTTGTTTTGGGTATGTTTGACACATTTAACAAAACACTAGTGTTAGGAAACACTAGTGTAAATATGGAGTGTTTTTAAATGTCACTAGTGTGTAGTGTTATTCAAACACTAAATATTGTTTGGCAAAAACACCAGTGTTTCTAAGGTTGTGTTGGGGGTTGGTGTGTTGTAAAACGCGTCATTACAAGAAATCGATAGGGCATGTTTCCATTTTGGGCGATTTTGTGATTTGGTGACAAGTGAGAGAAACCGAAGTTCTTCCTTTGTCCGTCATCCTCCGGCCGTCGTACTCCTTTCCGTCATCATCAAAGGTTAAACCAACACAACCTTACCCTATTTCTGTAACAATTTGTTGCACTATTATCATCTGGTTTGGATGAGTTTTGTCTTTATAGCGATTCTAGTTCCAACCCGATTTCTAACTCGGGTTTGTGAGCAAACACTGATCTTGGATAGAATTTCTTTGCATATATCTTTGCTTTTTAAAGTTTATGTTATATGTTGTGTGTATCTGGTGTTTATGAGGATGTTTGGAAGGTAGAGAGAGATTTGCAGTTGCATTAATGTGGTTGGTGAAGACGATTGATGCTTTTTGATTCATGGCCAGGTAAGAAATTAGGCACAATTTGTCTTCTTTTATGGTTTGATTGATTTGTTGGTGATCAGAGTAATTGGTCATTGATTTGCTGGTAATCAGTGTTTGTTGCTGACGGGCGCTAAAATCCTAGGTCGTTGTCTTTTAGTTTAGGCCAAAGTAGAAGTCCTAAAGTTACACTAACAAGTTTATGTATAGCGTAAGGGTCAAACCCAAGAGAGTTAAGTTGATGTTTTGATTAAATTCAATTATTGAGATTGTAACCAATAAGGGGGGGGGGGGGGTTGGATTGAATTGTAAACAGACAAAAGCACAAGAAAGTAAGTAAAGATGTGAATAATACGATGAGAAAAAGACTACACTAGGTTGATTCTTAGCATGCAATGCTACTTTGGTTGATTCTTTCTATAAGAACTTCATCAATGTTCTCGTCTTGATCATATATATGTGTTGAGTCAACCGGCATCAACAAAACTTAACAAGTTAATGTTCCGTAAACCTACAAAAACAAGTCACAAGTTAGCTTTCAAATAAAGACAAAGAGATATAAAGAGAATAATAAAACCGTTAGACTTTTCTTTATATTTATATTTCTTTTCCTTTAAGTAATCACAACCAACTTTTACCTAAAGGTTTTCTACTAGATTAAAGACCCAAACCCGGAATCGATTAATCCTAGTTCTTTGCATGCAATTAGACACTAATGTGATCAAGCTAAGTGATAAGAAACATGCAATTGTTAGTTAAAGCACAAGGAATATAAAATATATGACTGAATAATACTTATATTACTAAAGACTTACAACCAAAGCAGTAATGCAACTTCAAAACAACCCAATATAGCAAGGAGATTAGAAACACATTACACAAAAGAAGTAAGGGAATTAGAGAGAATAATGGGAAAATGGTGGATGATTCTATCAATCAGCCATGAATCTATTTATACTAGAATTGGCACTAAATGGGAGTAAATGACCGGCCTAAACAACCACCTTCAATGCCATAAAGGTGGTGTAAATAACCGGAGTAAAGTCCTTTGGCACTAAACAGCGGGGGCGGACTTCAGGGCCGCAGGGGAGGTTTAGGCAGAAACGCTTGATCTTCTTCTTGGCCCAGGGGCGGCTTGGCAATTCCGTAGGGACGGATCTTTAATGCTCTTCAAACATCCGACTCTTCATCTTTCTATCGCTTCTGATGTCGAGCCGCAGGGGCGGCCCAATGTCACCGCAGGGGCGGTGACACTGGCTCTTCGGCTTCACAGCTCCGTAGGTTGGTCCGCAGGTAGAGGCACAGGGGGCGCCGACTTTGCTTCTTCAAGGTAAGTCACCGCAGGGGCGTCCAGTGGTGGCAGCAGGGGCAGTGACAAGCTTTGTTCCGGGCGCTGACGAAGGCGCTGACTGCGTTCCGGAGTGTAGTGCCACCCGCAAGGGTGGTGACACTGCTCCGCGGGGGCGGTGTGGCACCAGAAGCTTGTCTTCGTGAATGATCTTCAACTCCCAAGTGCTTCTAACATCTTATTTGTTTCTTTTAGACTTCTTTTGGATTAAGATGTTAGCAGCACAAACCGAATCTAATACAACTGTTACGCTAAGATCGTGATGCGCAAATGGGTTTTAAATTTATAACTCGAACTAAATCCTAACTACCTAGCGAAACCCGCAGTGTACGGGACGTTTGTAGAAGGGATAGTATTCCGAGGTCGAACACAAAGACTAAGGTGAAATTGATTCGATTTGTGATTGAGTTTAGTAAAAACCTAGGTTGAAAGAAAAGAAAGAAAAAAAAAATCTCAAATGTTTTTAGTTGGTCTTTGGTGATCAATCAAGGATCACAATTCATGCAAAGTAAACAATCAAACTAAAATAAAAATCAACACAAATAAACAAGCTAAACAAGATAATGATCAAGGAAAGAAAAGACGGATTCTAGGGGTTGGAAGTTCCGGTTATGGCATAGGACTCAAGTTATCTATTCATTTCTTGGATTAACTATGATATGTTGGGATTAAGCGTTTCTAGATTGGGATCAATTACCGGGTAGGTCTCATGGTCCAACTAGTCCGCTCCTAAGGTCTCATCACCGGGTAAGTCTCTAAGAACCTAAGGATAGGAATTCTACACAAACCGGATTGTTAGCTAGGGGTCTAACCTATCCTTACCGGGTAAGTCTTGGAAAGGGAAGTCCTAAACAACTATCCTAGCACACCTAATCCAATGGCGGCTTATTAGGCTCACCACTACCTAAAGTTTGTTATCTAGGAATCTAAGAGCAAGGATTACCGGGTAAGTCTCTCCTAACACTTAGTTGCTAACTCTAGGTCACCCTAGGATAGATTAAACTCGACAAACACTTAGGATTTCAATATCTTAACAATCTAAGACAAGGTCCATCGAGCCATGGAAAATCACGGTTTGTTCTACCTAAACCACGGCCGTGGTCAGACAAGAACTACCCGTGATTTCTAACAGCAGCTACGTTCATACACACAAGTCATCCAAAGGTAAATCTAAGTCCGTCCTATCATAGCCCTAGCCATAACCATCCTTTCCTTACCCTAGAACCACATTAATTTAGCCTACAACGTTCATAATAGAAATCGAAACAAACAAACATAAAATCATGACATCCATTTGCAAGATAATGAAGGAAAAGAGATGGACAAGTGAACTACAGCAAAACCAAGCTGAAAATGGAATTAGAATAACTCACAATCCTTCCAAAAGAAGGTTCAATGATTCATACAACTCTTAGAAATAGAATCCGAAATTCTTCAATACAAAACTATCAAGTGTGGTGATGGTGTGTGTTGTTCTCCTCCTCTTCAATGGAGCTCTTCTTCTTCCTTTTTGACACTTTCCTTCCTAGAAAGACTTCTTGTTGAGAGAATATTTTTGTTAGAGGGTCATGGATAATGGAGAGCTGCTCCAAGATATCCCTCACAGCCCATGAAGGACCACTTTTATAACAAACTTGCATGAGCTGGCCATGAGAGTCGTGGCACAGCTGTCACGAGAATCTGGCAAAATCCACGGGTGATTCCACGGCCGTGGAGTGTCAGAGAACCGTGATTCTGTGCAGAAACTTCGCCTTGGATCATTAAGCTGTGATTTGGTGCATGGCAAGTGTTGGCAAGGCTCCATGAGTCCTCCTTAGCCTTTAGCTTGTGTCCTAATGAGTCCGAGGGTGTGTCATCTAGATGAACGATCCTCAAACGTATCGTTTTAGCTCCTAAATCTCCCGAAATACCTATAAAACAACGCACAAGCCCGTGTAGACGTCTATCTCGACAAAGTACATGAATTGAATGCAAAACGTCGTGAACTAGTGCTAAACCATGCATGAATGAGTGAGAATTCTATCTAAATGATTACCTAAAACTACGTCATAAATCGTGTTATCAGCACAAACCGAATCTAATACAACGAAAAGACTCTAAAAACTATCCTAAATGATAGTGATTCCATCACCTATCAGTTGCACATCCTGAATTGTAAATATTATTTGAAGAATTGAGTTTTGTAACTTGGTCATTGATTTGCTGGTGTATTGATGGTCTGTATATAATACAGTAAGTTGTAGGCCTGATAAGAAATTGACCTTTAACCATGGCCTAGCCTCAAGCAATTGGTCATTGATTTGCTGGTGGATTGATCACAAGGTTTCTCAACTAGTGTTGTTATTGATCATTGATTTGTTGGTGATCAGTGTTTGTTGCACATCGTGAATTGCAAATATTATTTGTAGAACTGATTTTTGCAACTTGATCATTGATTTGTTGTTGGTGTATTGATGGTCTTTCTATAATATAGTAAGTTGTAGGCCTGATAAGAAATTAAACTTTAACCATGGCCTCAAGCAACTTGCAGTTATTGGTCATTGATTTTTGCAACTTGTAGTTGTTGGTCATTGATTTTTGCAACTTGTAGTTGACTGAGCATAACCTTGTTTTTGACAGTGTATGCTTGACAATGTATGCTTGTGTGTTGGGTATCTATGGACGACGACTCTAGTCATGACAACGGAGATCCCGAGTACTACAATGGTGGAAATGGGATATGGACGGCAGAGGACGATCCCATCGAAGATGAGATGCTAATGTACGCATTTGATGATAGTGGATGTTCATCAAGCTTGAGGGACTTCGCGCAAGGACTACGTGAAGGGATGAGAAGATTGGATTATAAAGTTTGAGTAATACGCATGTGGGAAGAGTGCTGCCATGATTGAGTCATTAAAAGAAGAACTTACTGAAGAGAAACAAGTGAAAAAAGAAACTTAAAACGGAAAATTGTTTAAGATTGTTTGCATGGGGGTTACTTAATGGGGTTGTACTTGTTGCTTATGTAATGTACTATTAGGGTTCTATGACCCATGAAACAACAATGTATTATTTTGGTTATAAATGTTATCGTCCATCCTTTGCTTTTGCTTTCATATCACATTTGAAATTTCACCATACACGAACGTAAGTTTAAACAACGTTTGCAAATTATAAGCTTACACACTGAAACATAAGTTCATAATAAAAGTGGGAAACAATAAAATGTCACCTACATCATAAAAGCATACATATATAATAGTCGAACACAATGTCACTAATCAATCAAACATATTACATATTCCTTCTTGCATTCCAAAATTGTTGTAGCAATACGATCACGATTATGACTCATTCCTCTTCCATTGTCATTGTTCTCTTCCACCTCTTCTACCTCGTCTTGACTTGTCGTTGGCAACTCATCCTCATCTTCTGACAAGTCATCATACCCTGAGTATAGACGCATAAAGTTGTGTAACGCAAAACAAGCAAGATGGATGTCAACTTGGGTGTAGTCCGGTAACAAGGCATAACATATAATAACTTCCATCTCTTCTTTAGATTCCAAAACAAAGTTTAATGTAGCTTCTCTGAGAAGAGTGTGCCTTGTTAAAAGCTTCCTTTTTGTTGCTTGGACGTTCATTGTCAAACTGATTTAAATGATACAGAGTCTTTGAATATGGAACTAGGAACACCGGTCTATCTGCATAACCCTTGTCACAAAGATAGTACTTATCTGGAGGTGGAAGTGGGAAGTTGAGTTCGGGGTTTCAAATTGCATTTTCGAGAACCGTGGCGACATGAGCCGACCCTTCCCAACCGGACAAGACAAAAGTGAAAAACATATTAAAGTCACATACGGCGAGGACGTTGAAAGTCCAATATGTTTCCGACCGACGAACGGAACTTGAAAAACTTATTCAATGCATGCACTAATGTGAGTACCATCCAGACAACCAATGCAATCCTGAATTACAAAGATATAACAAGTCCATTTACGAACAAATAAAATGACCAAAAAGTTATACCACATCCAAAATTGTTTTTTGTGTTTACCTTAAAATAATCCTTGTATCTCGGGTCAGCTGTGATGTGTGATGGTGGTCTAGGAAAATTTGGGTTCCGGGGTTGGATGACATCACCTGCTAGTCCACACCCTTTGTGTCCACGTCCGGTAATAGAGTTCAATACGCTATGGAACGAGCGGTGTACAGTTTCGGTTGACCTTTGAAAGTGTTCGGCAACAACACGAACCGAGCACCCTTGTGCAAGGGTGTATAAGAACAAACCCACTTTTTCAATTACTGAGACTTCTGTAGAAGAAGTGAGGCCATAGTTTTGCTCCAACTCGTTACATAAACGTAGGAAAACTTTAGCATCCATTCTGAACATGTTCATTGTCCGAATGTGATGCCCGTTCAAGATCTCCTCCATCCAAAGTCTCCCCCGATCATACTCAGTGTAACAAGGCTCTTTGTATATGTGCTTGTAGTAGTGATCACTTGCAATGACGTATTGTCTTTGCAAATCTTAATAAGACTCAATAATGTTGAACCATCGAATTTGTCTACGCTCATTGTCGTCACTATCACGGCTATCAGTACTAGAAATTGTATTTGAAGTTGATATTCAAAACCTGTAAAAAAAATGTGCAGATAAGTACTAAAGAAAGGAGTTTCTTGAAATTTAAAGATAGTGCATGAAACTCAAGTTGAATGAATAGAAGATAAGTACTAAAGAAGGAGTTTCATGAAATTTAAAATCAATGTATAATCCAACAAAACATACACAATCCAACATGTGCTAATAAGAAAGTAGTTTTATAAAAGAAAACAAATAATCGGACAACTACATCAATGACCGCTCATACTCCCATGTCAACCAATGCAGCCTCTCCTCATCATCATCTAGGTTCAGTAGTATATTTTATCCTTCCTAATGTTAGTCTTCGAAATGATGTAACACCACAATGTACTTCCTCTCTTAACCAAATTATTCCAGACCATCCGTCTAACAACATCCAACACTCTTTGAGTCACTCTCTCCTCATCTATTGCCTTAGAATTTACCTCTTCTTAGAAACTGCTAGCAATCTGTCACTGTTCTCTTATGAACGATCTAAAAAGGCTTCCAACTTAGATGACCCAACTAATTGTCTTCTTTTCCTCTTCATCAGACCCTTATCTTTATTACCCTTAGTTGCCGGTGGTGGTTCTGTAAATTGAATCGGCTCATCATTGACGTCTGCTTGAACTCTAGAGTAGCTAGAACCGCCACCTTCATTGACAGTGCCAACAAAATTATGAAAAAAAATCACCACCCTCACCGTCATCTTCACCTAAACCTAATTCCGCATTATCTACAAGCGAGATAGGCTATGGTGTTACTTCACAAACTATTCCAACTGACATGGCTAGACGACCCGTAGCTACATTTCCAGAAAACAGTGAGGTTAACAACTCCTCATACTCCACATCCATCCCCTTGTTCTTATACTTCTTACATTTTGCATCTTCCTACAATACATTTAAAGCACATCAAGTTAAAAACAATTATTAAACATCACAAATTAATATTTTTACAAGATGTAAGAAAGGAAACAAAAAGTTATAAATTACCTTTATCTTCCTATCCCACCATATATTGGAAGCCGTAACCATTCGAGTCTTTTCATCCTAACCTAGACCGGTCTCAGAATTCCTAAGCATATTCCAAGCCTTGTATTCCTTTTTCATTGCCTCGAATTTATTTGTACAGAAATTCTTAACTCCAGTCTTCCCAGTCTTACTAGTAAATGTAGCAATTATGTCCTTTCAATTGTAAGCTTGCTTGCTCCCGTTTTTCTTTTGATATTCAATTAAAATTGACACTAGAAGTCTTACTAGTTCAAATGTCCAAAGAAAATTTGGACCCTAGACCGACTTTGTGAAACATTATTATCATCCATCTACACGCTAAAAACAATATAATATGTTTAGTACAAACACAAGTATACCACACAATAAAAAATCATAAAAAATCAGTAAACATATGAAATTCTACACTACATGTAGTTCTACAAACTCAGCATATATATATATATGAATAATCGAATATGAATTTGTAACACAATTCTCATCTAAATGACAGTAAATCACACTTAACAGTTCAGAATAAAATTGCATCTCAAAATTTTTACTGTGGATAAAATTGCAATTCAGAATAACAATGATAGATCTATAAAAAATGCAGCTCATATCTATAACAACTTACAACAATGATATCTACACTTAAATTGCAGCTTAGTAAACATATGAAATTACAGCTCATAATTCTACACTACATTATTATCATCCATCTCTAACGGGAATCAACATCCATGAAATTGCAGCTTAGATTTTCACTAGAGTAAATCACACTTTTTAAAAGAAAAGTGGCTAAAACCGGAGTAAATCACACGTACAATTGCAGCTTGAAATTGCAGCTCAGAATAAAATTGCAATTTAGAATAAAAATACAGTTCAGAATAAAACTGGAGTAAATCACACTTAAAATTGCAGCTCAGATTACTGGAGTACATCACACAAAGCTCATAGTAACACTAAAGAAAAGTGGTCAAACATCCGTTAACACTTAAAATTGCAGCTCAGATTACTGGAGTACATCACACAATTAAATTGCAGCTCAGATTTTCAACACAATGAAGCTGCCAGATCTACAAGTAAATTACAACAATGAAAAATCTGTAAAAATATAAGCAAATCAATGACAGAAAAAAGATAAGGACAATCTGTGAAGGTCGTTCTTCAATGACAGGTAAAAGAAACATTGGAAGGAATGACAAATTCACGAAGCTGTCGTTCTTCAATGACAAGAACGACAAATTCACGAAGTTAATCGAGCCATCCATATTGACAGCCCAACGAAAGAAAAAAAGTAAACCACAAGCAATGAACAAGTACTTAAACCGATAGATCTGTGAAGGTCGTTCAGTGTCGCCTGCGTTCGTCGGTGTCGCCTGCCGCCGTATGACTCTCAAATTGATGAAGAAGTTGTTGTGTTGATGTGAGAGAGGGTTTCTTATATACCTGGTTTTATTCGTAAATATTGTTAAAAGATAAGGACAATCTGGGTATTTTGTACAAAGAAACACTAGTGTAAGAGCAAAACCCTTGTTGTGAGGACGGTTTCAAAAACACTCCAAGAATCACCAATCGCTAGTGTTTCTCAGAAGGCCAAACACCCGTTAAAATAAAAAACCCGCCCAAACACTAGTTCAAAACTAGTGCCAAACACAGCCTTTGTTTATCATCTTGATATATAACAAATATCGCTAGTATTGCCACTTATTGCTATTTTGGTAATTTATTTATCACGAAGTTGGTGCATTTGACAACTTATTCGACCTCTAGATCCAACATGTGACATCACCTCGTATATCAAATAACTTACAAAACTGAACACTCTTGTAAGCCTAATGAGCACTTTGAAGTCTTTAACATCCCGATTTATTAAGACAAATACAGCATTTGTTTCATTCCATGTACCGATTTTCCCTAATCATATGAGTTTACTCTCACAATACTATAAAATTTGTGGACTTTAAACAACATTTCTTGATCATAAAAATAAATTAAGGAGCACTTGACTAATACATTACATAACCACATGAGAATCAAACTCCTTTTAGTTTCAAACGCTCGAGTTAGACCTGAAACCTAAAACCCTTTCAAAAGCAAAACCACATCTGATGGGTTTAGGACATACAACCTCAGCTGCGTCGTTCCAAGTATGGTCCCATAGCACCGGGTCATTGGAGCCACATGTCTCCAGATAGGTCTTTCATGATCCATAGCTAATGCTTCAACATCGGAGGTGGGTTTAATGTGACCGTAATCAGGACCCACAACACCACCAAGCACATATATCTCTCTTCCCAACCTAGTCATACCATATCCGATTTTTTGTTTAAACTCAAACAATAATGAACTTACTAGTTTCTTCTTCTTGCCTGCCTATTTCACAATAATGCCATTTCTCATCACATGTAGCTCCTCATTTATCACCGCTGTTGGACCTTCATGGAGCCATCCATGATCCTCAACATGCCAGTCTGACAAAGGTGTATGCAAAACCTGAACCATTGACAAACCCTTGTGCATAACATGCATACTTTCCCCCATTACAACCCCTAAGCAAGAAGAGTTGTAAGTGTGAGGTAAATCTTGACTTGGTAACCACTGATCATTGCGGGGATCGTATACCTCTGCTTGTGTTGTTGATTTCCGACTGCTAATAAAACCACCTGCAACAACAATCTTTTCACTTAAAACACAACATGCAAATATAGCTCTTGGGACCAGCATGGATGCAAAATTCCCGTCATGGTCACCGGTTAGAGGGTCAACGGCACCACTCCGTCCACCCAGTACAAACAGCTTTCCAGCAATGGAGACAACACCAAAATTAGAAAGGTGCCTTATCCTTGATGGAAGGACAGGGATGGTAATCCAAAGATTGCCGATGGGATCATAGAGTTGCCACAAATTCTCTGGCTCATATGCACATACACATAAAAGTTCCTGCGACAAACCATTATCCTTCCGTGCTTTGAAAAGTTCATGGCTACGGAGTGCACCTCGCCAGGCATGAGATACTATCTCCAACTTAGGTAAAGGTGATAAGGAACAAAAGCAAGGCACCTCAAAGCGACAGCATCAGGTAGACCTTCAATAAGTCCAGACATGATACGATAATATTTTCTTTTAGTTGATTCCTGAAACAAAATCATTCAAATTATTAAACCAACAACAAAAAACAAGTATTCTGGATCACACATCATAGTCAATCCAACTACATCAACAAGATATGATCATATATTATAAATATAATAAAGAAGCTGAAATACACGCTAGGTTGTTAACAATAGTGAAATATGACACCTCCATAGGTAGAATCAGGAAGGATATGACAACATCTTTCGTTCGCGGGGAGAGTGGAGCTCATTACTTCGGTCATTCAAGGGATTGATAGCTTCTGGCTATCTATGTTACCAATGCCAAGTGTTGTTCTTGATAGATTGACTCGGATCACACGTCAATTCTTATGGGCGAGACCTAGGGTTGCATGGGAAAGAGTTTGCAAACCGAAAAGCGAAGGAGGACTGGGCATTGTGGACATTAAAGCATGGAATATGGCATTTATGTGCAAGCATTTCTCTCACATATATGAGGATAGGGAAAGCCTTTGGATCAAGTGGATACACCATAGGTATCTCCAAGTAGCAGACTCAAATGATTGGACTCCTCATAGACGGGATTCAGGATTAATCAAGGCGATATTGCGAGGTAGAGATCTCATGAAGCAAGCTTTTAATGATGCAGTACCCATGGAGCATATACTGGAACAATTATCACCTGGTGGCAAGTTCAAAGTTATGGAAGCATACAACTTGATAAGGCGCCGGAATGATTGTGTATCTTGGCATGAAACTGTATGGGATAAGCGACTAACGCCAAGACATTCATGCATTGCCTGGATGGGGGTACTCCGAAGATTGCCTACACATGATAGGATGGGGTTTCTCCAAATTGATCCAACGTGTCATCTTTGTCATCGACATGAAGAAACGCATGACCACTTATTCTTTCGATGTCTATACTCTCGAGCAATATGGCGGGAGATGCGTAGCGCCTTTCGTATGCCATCTGGATTGGGAACCATTGACCTTACGTTAAGATGGCTGAGGTCCAAGCAAAGAAGAAAGAATAGAAGGATTGCGTCAATGAAGTTTGTCCTGATTACGTCGATATATTATATATGGCATGCCAGAAATGCGATTATTTTCGATAATAATGCTATCCCACGAGATGTAATTATTAGATTAATTAAGGTCCATGTATTCCGATTATTGCATGAGGCATACCCAGACTATGTTGGGGATATAGTCCGCCAAGTATAACTTGTTAAATTATAATGGAGTTATGTAGCTCCTTATTGATAACCATATGATATGGTTATGTTTTGTAGCTGAAATCATGAATTCATGAGAGTAGGCATATTTCCACTTCTATGAATTACAAATTAACTTGAGGAAGGATATGACAAGCCATCATGGTAACAAAAACACTAAGATATGGAACAACCAATTAAACTAATGTCGCCTCAAACAACTATTCCAAAACCTAATTCTCTACATTCAATTAGAGTGAAATAATATTTTACGGTTTCTTTCCATCCACACACAGAACCAGAAATGAAAGTTTTCCTTTCCCCTCTCAATCACACTTGCATTACATTAGCTCAACTATATCTTGCAATTACGATTGGTTTGCAAATATTATTCCTTAAATACTTGTGTCAATTATCATTATCAATAGCCTAGGATCACCAAGATGAGTGCATAACAACAAAACTCAGTTTATGCAAGATAAAATAAAATTGAAAAATGATCAGATCAGCACAGATCCCTTACGCAAAAGACCAAAAAGATTGTACTAGCCCGAGAGCAAACCACTTTACAATAAAAACTATTGTCACACATTTCTCAATCTTTCTCGAATTAGAAGGCAAAGCACATCAATACACCATAAAATCTAAGACTTCCCCATACAGTACAACTTGCAATATCCTACATATTTGATACACAAAACCTGACTAGAAAATTCAAATTACGCGTACTATGTAAAATTCACACGATCACAATCGGTAGAAGGCCAATCAGGTATTAAAACCTAAATTAAACTCAAATGTATTAAATCAGAAATAACACACCTGAATCTTATTCAATTTTGCGACACTGCTATCGAAAGATTCGAAGAAAGGGACAGACAACACTGAGAATCTACGATGTCTTCGTTGCCAATGAAACACGAGGTAGAGAAGGAGAAGGGAGGGGGTTTTGGTTTGTTGGGTGGTAGAAGAGAGAGAAGGCAAAGGAAGATTAGAAGAAAACGCAACAACGGCAGTGCTTCAAGGCAACGATCAATTTTCAGCCGTTGGATTAGTCGTTCATTTAGTGCATTTTGACCCTAGGATTGGGGCTTGGATATACTTGCACGCCAAGCGCCCAAACTACAATAAATTTGATTTTTGCACCCTTTAGTTCTTATGAGTTTCATTTCTTATCCAATTCTTCGAAAACAATTTCATGTCAATTTTTTCCATTTTTATTTACGCCCACAATTTATTACGAAACATCAAACCGAATGCACTACAAAGGTGGACCTCAATCGCACCAGTGGTCCACCTCCCACCCACATTGAGAGTCCGCCCGAGACATGTAAACCTTAGAAATTGCTTCCCATCAAATTATAATAATTACACTCCAACGCTCAATTTTGCCGTGTTTTGACATATGTGGTGCATTCTTATTGAGCCCTGGAGGCGAGCCTGGGATACACATTTCCATTGAACCTGGTAACCCCATATGTGGTGCGTCTAAAACCGAATTCAACGAATATAATTATGAGTGTTGAAGTAACGTTCGAAATTTGCACGAAACATGAGTTAGGCCGCATTCTCTGTGCGTCTGAAGGTGTAGGCGTAATTCGTCCGAGAGTTATATGTTGGATGCAAGTGGATACAGATTCATATCGTATGGAAAATGGCGAAAGTTGTTTGCGTAAATGGTAATTTTATTAGTTTTTCTTATTAATTTAGGTTCAAATTGTTGTTTATTTAAAAATAGTAAAAATGGTTACAGAATAAAATAATTATGTATAAGATAGTCTTAAATTCTTTCTAAATATATATTTTAAAATAAAAAAGCAAACCAACTCTAAACATATTTAAAAATAGTCTTTATCTTCTTTTCTTTATCTTTATTATATTTCTAATCAAAAGTATTAGTATCAATTGATGAATAGTATGTTGATTATTTAATATATTGAGAGCTTATTCTCTTCCTTATACGAAAATAAATCCACCCTTTATATGTAAATTTCGTAAATAATGTGCAACAATTAGAAGTTCTTTTTAGATAAAAAAAAAAGTTGGGATTAGAATTACATTTGGCCACTTTTTACTTTTTCCCCGCCTTATATTCTATTTTTAAACCAAACTCTAATTTTTTTCTTAATGAAATTGAAATCTATCCTTATAATTTTCATCTTTTGTGTTTTAACTCCATAAATAAAAAATTATTATTATTTAAAACAGAGAAAGTTGATTTTCATAATTATGTTCACAATAAATTATCAACAATCGTTGACAATACAATTATAATTGTCCATAAATATTAAAAGTAAAGAAAAAATAATAATTTTTTAATAGAAGTCAAGAATCAAAATATAAAAATTAAAAATTAGATTTCTAATTTTAAAACTCAAATAGAACCGTTCCTACCAAATAATTTTTTTTTCCTCTAACAAAACAAATGAAAACATACATTTTTATCAATTTTGAGTCATTAGCTAGAACATATGTAATTAAAAAGATCTCTTGCTATAAGCGTCCAATTCCATAACAAATTATACAATAATTTAATGAAACCAATCCGATACAACAAATATTACAAAAAAAACACTTCACCAAAAAAATATAGGGACGTGTTATATACACGATTTTAAATTCACTTGATACCGAATATAAACGCTTTGCGGTGGCGCTCAAATAGATTTGAGCGTTTTGCGATGACGCTCAAATCTTAAAAAAATAAAAAGAGCAAAAATAAGAAAAAACAGGGTTTTAAGCGCCGGCGCATGGCGCTGGCGCCCAAAACCCTGTTTTTTTTAATTTTTGCTCCTTTTTTATTAAAGATTTGAGCGCTTTCCTACATTTGCATTTTTTTTATTGAAGATTTGAGCGCCTTCGGAAGGCGCTGGCGCTCAAATTTTTTATTTTTTTTTTTTACTTGTTGAGCGTCATCGGAATGCGTTTGTTTTTTACGCTAGTAAAACAAACCTCGAGCATTTAGCTTTTTCGAAAATAAAAAAAAAAAATAAATAAATAAAATACAAAATTCATATCGTTCCTTTTATATAATAGACAACAAATCCCGAGCAAAGTTTGCAATGAAAACCATGAAAGCGAACAAAGCAAAGCCAAACTTTATAGCATGACCCTCTGATGAGTCTACGGAAGGACTTCCTTTGGATCCTGTGGATGTGGATGTGGATGTGGATGTGCTCCCTGCATTTGCATGTAAAATGAATTTGTTAAGTATGTATATTATCCCAACGACGATGACATTCCGATGATTATCTTACCGGCGCCAGTGCAACGGCTGATGGAGGGGGTTTGGACCTTGCAAGCGGTGGGGAGCTGAAGAGCTTGTGTGCGATTGATGTTTATCCCCAACGACGATGAATCTGATCCGCTGAGCACTTGGCACAAGCACTGTGGCTGTGAATTCACCACGCTTTCTAGCTGCGAGCAGCACCCTGACGACGGTTTCGATGAGTTCCCGGATATGTAGTCCAAGCACGGCGACATGCTTATTAAGACATTTGTACAGCTCGACGATGATTGCGCTGATGATCCCGTCCACATGGCTGCCATCAGAAATAGGGTAAGTGCTTGAATCCCTGTATTCGTCATTGCCCTGCACCTGTTTGATGAAATGCCTGTGAGAAGTAAAGGTTGGATCTTTGGCAATATGGGTCTTATTTTTCTTGTTGTTGTGGGATGAATGGAAGTTTATCTGTAATTTATATAGGTAAACTGGAATAAGGACAAAACTAGTTTCATAGATTGACTACCAACCTTCTCCTACTCCTTTTTAACATATTTGAATTTGATTTAGTTAGATATAATTTTCCTGTGATTGTTCAAAGTATAAATTAAGTTGGTTATAGGTGTTCTTTGCCTGTGAATGATTGGGATTGTTTGAATTAGCTTAGGGCGTTGTTACTTGTGAATAATATAATGTAAAGCTTGGTGAAGTTTGATGAACTACCCTCTATGTTGAATTGTCGAAGTCTGCCTTTTGAAAAACAAGAAAGTCAACCCTTGAAATGCAAGAAAGTTAGAGAAACTGTGATGAGATATATCATGGAAAGCTCATTTGATAGAGAAATTATTAGTTTATTACCAGTGAAATGAAGAACAATACATTGGATCGCTATAAGTTCAATATTCTTGCTCATTTCTCACTGTGATCATAAAAGTGTCTCTGTATATGCTTCTTCTCTTCATTGATCATTATTACTAATTGGTTTTCTTGAACTTGTACTGGTTCAGATTGATCTAATCAAGAACCAAAAATCGTGACAAACGAAGCAGTTGAGGCTTAATACAACCTCTCATAAGACAACTACAAGGATTTGATTCAAAAACTACACTTCAAGGTACAAAATCCGGGACAAGCTTTATTAAACATTAGTAAATTATACTCTCACACTCATACATATCCAGTTTACTTTCATGCCTATCCATAGACAAGCTTTATATTAAGCATATGCTACAGAACGATAAAATCTTTGCCATTTCACTTCATGATAGAATAGTGTGGCTCCTCTGAAAACCGATTCCATTCGGTAGTGATTTTTACTCGACTACTGTCCACAAATGCAAAAATCCCAGACTTGGCCTTACCAAACTCTCCGCTCCCGAAACGATGTGTTGCTTTGGTCTTCACAAGTTGTTGACTTGGGAAAATACGTACGTAATCAGTCAAATCTGCATCAACCTCCACGTTCACATCCAGTGGCACTGCCGTTAGAGTCTTCGACAACGGAAGGGGTTCATAATGTTTTATCTCCACATTATCGTCCCACGTCCTCTCAAACAAGGTAACTCGATGATACTTGTTATTATACTGATACGAAATCTTAACGTGTCCGTATACATTTAGCTTGTCATTCCCTTGAAGTACCTTCACGGACCATCTCACCTGCCATGCCGACGGGAAGATTTTGCACTCTACTTCGATTCCATCAGATATATCTTGCGTAACCCATCGGTTCTCGAAAATACTCCATTCTTTGTACCCAACGACAGACATAGGGTACTTATTTGGATCTGTTGACCATAGTGTATATATTATACGGGCGAACTGACAGGCAGAAACAGCTCGTTTCTGGCTGTTGAAGGAGATATAATCTCCTTTACTCACGGACAGGTTCGCGTCTAATAGGCATTGCACGCCCAACCCGTCCTCCACCCATAGACGGACCAGAAATTTCCCAGAGTAGCTGAGGTTTTTGATAGAGAACACCTCCATAAGTGGCTGCCCTTTCGGCACTAAGCCGTTGTAATGATCAGTACTGGTAATGCTGGCAGAAACACCGAACCTCTGATCAGCCGGGGATACGACTGGCCCGAGTAAGAGACCCACGTAGGAAGCCGCTTGGAATGTGTTTGTTATCCTAGAGCTTAGAGGATGGTCCTCTGGAAGGCAGATATCCGGATTAACTTGAAGCATCCTCCGCGAGAGGTAGCCCCAACACTTGATCAATTTTGTAATCCACTCTACGATAATAGCTTCTCCATTGTTTTGTAACGGCCCAGCGAACATGTCAAACAAGTACTCGAATCTAGTTGCTTCACACAAGACCACGATTAAGACAACTAACCGAGATGCCCTATTAGTAGTATCAGAACTATCGTCTCTAGCCAGGAAGTTTACAGCATCTAGAACTCGTTGTTGGGAGATCTGCGTGTTGAGTATGCTTCCTCCCCTGATGGTTCCCAAATTATCGTAACTTCCGCTAAAGCCTAGGAAAGTGGAGTCCGGAATCAAGCGAGGAGTTGTGCCATCGTTCCTGCCGAACTCAAACCACCGACCGTGCTCCGACCGGTAACCGATGATGTAGACATTGTCACATCGAATCCATATAGTGATGGTGTGATGGTTAGTTGATAGTACTAGCTCGATCCAGTTCAGCTCGGTTTGTACCCCATCGTACCGAGCTGGGAGGACGGAGCGTTGGTGGCAGTCTGTAGCTCCCGGCTGTTGTCTCAACAGTTGCCGGAGGCGTTTGATCAACTGCCTGTAATCACCCGTTTCAATGTTGAAGTCCATCCAGTGAAGTCTAGGCATGATCAACTCCCTGCAATTAGTTTTAGATGAAGCATTCCGGATCGACGTAACGATAAATCTAAAAGGAAAAATCAGCAAGACCATATAACAAGTATAAATAACGAAGAGATTAAGATATAGAATAGTAACCCGATTAAGAAGGTAGCCAAGCTTACTAGCTTGATCTCTGCTTTGGTGCTTGGTTTGAGAAATAGAGGTAGGCAGTTTGATCAACTTATAGGCACAATACACTACTGTAAACTCACGTATTTTATGCCCAAATTAATTTATTAGTTATGTGAGTTAATGGTAGTATCTTATTCCAACATTTTTGTTAGTATATATTCCATCAGTAAATCATAACGATATACAAATATATTGCATTCCAAATATTCGCCATTATAAAGCCAAATCTAAACATTCCAACTATCTCTCAATCAGGGCTTTCAAAACCTAAATTTTGAAGGATTTAAATTTAATTCCAGATATACTTTACGTGATTCGTGACCACAATGAAAACGTTGTAAGCCTCGATATAAAAATAAATAATTTTAACTCTGTCTTAAAAGTTGAAGCTTTTTCCCTAAAATCAGGCCTACACGAGACAATCAGAATGCAAATAAAAAGATCAAAATTGAAGTAGGACAACTTATGTGTTATTAAGGCAATTCAAGGTTGTTAAAGTTGCCCCTGAGAGCTCGAGATGATTATTTTCCACTCCAAACTAGACCTCCGGTTTTTTTATGAAGTCTAAATTAGACATGTTTTCAGGGAAGTAAACTGTGTTGTAGACTGATTAACCCATCTAGGAATTTAGACACCTAACACCAAATTTTCTGATGGTAGTGAAATTTGTGTTCTCATCCGTAAAGATGCTTTATGATATTAGTCCATCATAACCACTTTCCACTATATATAAAAAAACTATCTCCCAATCAGAAAACCCTATATATAAAAAACTATCTCCCAATCAGGAAACCTTCAATATATGCTGTTGTTCTAGTGATTCAACTTATGCAGATTATTTTATATATGTACATCATTTTTACCGGGGTTATTAAGCGGTTCCTAAACAATGATTTTTTTGGAACCAGAAACCGAACCATTTTAGGTATGCGGTTTCTATACTTTTAAGACGTGGAACCGTTTGGAACCGAACCAAATAAGGAACCGAACTGTTTTAGGTATACGGTTCGAGTCTTTTATTTTTAATGGGTAGAACCATTTAGAGCCGAATCACAAAGGAACCATTTTGAACCGAATAAAAACTATTTAACAACTTTCTTTTGCATGTGAATTGTAGGAGTTAAAGTCCAAATTACTTTAATTTTGTTAAGTATATATATGTTTTTAATTTTTACCTGGTTTGTCTTAATTTTCTCGAATTCTCGATAACTCAAGGATGCCTTAAAATAAGTAATTAAGCATTGCTACAATGTGGGATGAAATTGAAACCTTAAGCCTATGTCGATGAACTAAATCCATTGTCCTATAAGTGTGAGAATTGAAATTTTTATAATATAAATTCAAGAAACTAACTACAAAAGGTTGTAGAAGAAGAAATTTCGGAATAAAAATAAACCTAGTCAAAGAAGAAGTTGATGAAGCGGAGAACCCAATTTAGCGAGAAATAAATAAATGTGAGAGAGGAACATAATATCTATTTCTACCGATTTTTCCATTCCTTTCTCTCTTTTCTTTGGATCTCGCGTGAAAAATAACTTAGAGGAGTTGAGCTACATTGTCAGAACGTCTAAGCAAACACTTTCTCTCTCTCAAATCAAAGAGTTTTTGTAGTTATTTAGTTTGTTTCCCCTCTCAAACTTTATGTTTAGCTAAATGAAGCAAGAAACCGGGCTATCAAGTGGGAGATGGAGCTTTGGCTTACTCCCGAGCGAACCAACACTAAACCCGGTTTGTTGTTAGCTTGGGTTGCCACATAATTTTGACTTATTTACAACTTATCTCCCAAAGTTTTGGTTTCTACGTAATATACTCCTAGTTTTTACTTAAGAAATTACAAACAAGTTCGAACAAAGTTGGTACTCCTAGTTTTGGTTTCTACGTAATATACTCCTAGCTAAACGACATCGTTTTGTGTGTTCTAGCTCAATTCCACCCCTCAAAACTTGTATATCAATATGTGCTTTGATGTATAATTTTCATTGTGATATGGGTGTAAAAAGAATATCTAGTGTTGCTTTGATGTAGACATACACTTGTACATGGATAAGAAGATGCTTATTTGTATTCAAAAATATATTCAAAGCAATCCAAAATGCACAATGATTCCATATTCAATTCCTTCGGATATACATATCTTCTACATCTATAGAAGAAACTTACACTTAACCTAGCTTCTTCAAATCTTCACATAAACTCTCTAGAGAACTCATTTGAGATATTGAGTTACCATGCTTAGTGTATCCAACAAAATTGACCGAGTGAGTTTCAACCTCTCAATGGGAAACTACATAGACTTGATTCAACATTTACGCAACTTGGTGCAACAATCAGGACAAGACTTGCGTAACCTCCAAGTTCAACGTGATGTCGAACCGCAAGATTGGATCGAGCTCGCACTTTCGACAGGCTACCGTACCATCACTCTCAAGATCCGGAAAGACAATCTCTACTTATACGGCTACAAGATGGGGAACGGTCTTTGGCTCGAGTTTAACCGAGACAATGACGGAAAAACTCACTTGGTTCCAGGGTCGTCGTTCCTCGGATTCACCGGAAGCTACACTGATCTCGAAAAGGTAGCTCAAAGGCCCATAATAGGCATGTCGGTAAGCTTAAGTATAGTGTTGAGCGCTATCAACGACCTCGTTGTGGTAGACGAAGGGTGGTCGAGAGCACGACACTTGGCGGTGTTGATCGTCGTGATATGCGAGGCGACGAGGTATGAGGAGTTGTCACGTGGGCTTATTGACGTAATGAAGGGAGAAAGCGCCGCCGTGATCGAGGATTGGATGATGAAGTGGGTTCGTGCTCGAGGGCATCAACCGACGTGGCTAGTGAATTGGAAGGCGAAGGTAGTCGGAGGAGGTGGGTATGATCATTTAGATGTTTATGGATACTTGAAAGTTAAGTATTGGGTATGTGGTGTGTATCATGAAGTTATGTTGTTTCAAAGATCGTGGGAAGGTAACACAAAAGTTTATGTTGGAAAGTGTCTTCCTTTATTGACGACGGTGACGAAAGTGCCGACGGATATGCCGTTAGACGACGTTGTGATGGTTGAAGCGGATTTGATGGATCGTATGCATGAATGGTTTGTTTCGGATCGACGGATTATTAGGGTTAAAGGGCCACCCCATCGGTTTGGGAGGGAATTTGGAAATGCAATGTTTGGTAAGATTACGTTCATGGAAAATGATATGATTAAGATTAGTGCAAAGTGGAATCGGCTTTCGCAGTAAATCACGTTTAGATGTGCGGAGGGTTTCGTGTCTCTTTAAGCCATAAAAAGTTCGTGTTCCGCAAATAAATTTATTGTCATGTTAGGTTTTAATAAATGTTCTTCTGTTTCATTTCCTCGTATCCTCTTGTGATTCTTGCTCGAATTTTTTTTTTTTTGAAAACGGAAAGCGGTTAGGAAAGAGTATCTTCTAGAGGTAGTCCATCCTAAAGCATCCTTACGGATGAGAACACGAAGTTCGGGATCGTCAGAAAAGGGTGTGTTGGGTTTCGAAATTCCCAAATGGGTCAATCGATCAGCAACACAGTTGATTTCTCTGAACACATGCCTGACCTGGACTTCTTCAAAGAAGCGAATGTCCAGTCTGGAGTCGGATATGATCATCTCAATCTCCCAGGGACAGCTCCAAATTCCTAGGAGTGCCTTGATAACACATAAGTTATCTCCCTCAATTTCAATCTTTTTTATATTAAGTCTTATTGCTTCAATAAGGCTTGCCTTTAGCGCGTAGGCTTCTGCTTTCAAGACCGAGTTAAAATTATTTTTCCTAGCGTCTAAGCTTACAACTTTCCCATTGTGGTTTCGTAAAACGAAACCAATAGATGTTATTCCCGAATCGAGTTTTGAACCATCAAAGTTCAGTTTATGGAACCCAGGTTTTGGTTTGTCCCATTTAATATTATATTTCTTTCTTGTGTTGGGTGTATTATTTCTTTGGGTAAGTTTAGCATCGATACTATCATCATCAATGGATTTGTTGTTCCAGTTTTGGAGTTGTGAGGTTATAAAGTTGGTGATGTTATGAACCGACACAACAACATCATTATTGAAAATGATTTTATTTCTGAAAAACCAGATACTCCACCATATAGTGGCTAGCCGTGAGAAGTTTGTGGTTCCGATCTTATTCTTATTTTCCAAGAGTAGGTCTTGCGGCTTTTTGTTGTATGTGTTGATGGTGTTAAGGTTCGACATGATAAAATTGTCAATTTTTGTGATTATGTTTTTAGTGTAAGGGCACTCGAAAAGGAGGTGAACAACGTCTTCGAGTTGGTGATTACAAAACTCACAGTTAGAAGTAACTGCCATTCTTCTTTCGCTTAGTTTTGCTTTAGTTGGGATTCCGTTTTTAGATATTTTCCAAATGAAGTTTTTAATTTTTGGTTGGGTGTTGAGTTTCCAAATCCACTCGCATGAGTAATCAGGGAGCCATCCATTCTCCTTCTCAATCATTTCTGAAGCTGATTTAGTTGAAAACCAACCATTCGCGCTGCATCTCCAGTATAACCTGTCTTGTATATCATTTGTTGGGATAATAGTTTCCGAGATTTGTTTTCTAATTGTTGGGCTTAGAATGTTTTGCAATTCATTTTCAATTTTAGTGTTATCCCATTCATTTGAATTGATGAAATGACTTATCTTAGTATGAGTATTGATCATATTTGTGTTATGAACCAATTTGATTAGGGGAGTTGTAGTAACCCAATTATCATGCCAGAAATTAATGGATTCTCCATTGCCTACCTGCCAGATTATTCCGCTTTTAAACTCAGCTTTTAATTTCATAAGGTTTTTCCATTGCCATGACGCCGATCCTTTGAGATGATATTGTAGAATATTATTGTTTCTTAGATATTTTTCATTAATAACTTTCACCCATATGTTATCCGGTTCGGCTAGGATTTTCCACAGGAGCTTCATTTGCAGGGCTTTATTCGTTGTAAGGGCCTTTTATAAACCGAGCCCACCATTCTTCTTTGGTTTGCAAATAGCATCCCAACTAATTAGTGGTCTATGGTTGTCACCTTTATTCCAAAAGAAGTCTTTATATGTTTTGTCAAGCTCGTTCAGGTTATGCTTTGGAAGCATAAAACCTTGCATAGCGAAGGATGGAATGGTTGCGAGATTATGCTTAATAAGAATATTCCGGCCTTCTTGTGAGAGGGAGTTTGCTTTCCATTTGCGTAGTTGATGCTTAGTTCTATTATTGATGTTGTTGAAGGTTTCCTTATTCACTCGCCCATTAACAATAGGACAACCAAGATAGTAGTCAAGATAGGTTGAGTGTTCCATGTTTAGGATATTCTTTATTTCAGTGATAGTATTTATAGGAGTATTTTTAGTAGCTTGAAAGGCTGATTTGAGGTAGTTAATTTTTTGTCCAGATATGGAGCAGTAACTTTCAAGAATTTCTTTTGTTTTGCGACAAGTGTTCGAGTTTGCTTTTGTAAAGATGATCATGTCATCTGCAAAGGCCAAAAAGGGGATTGGAGTAGCATTTCTACAAACGGGAAATCCAATGTGGTTATCGTAGTTATTGCAGTCACTTTGGAACATTTGTGTCAGAATTTCAGCTCCCAAAATAAAGAGGTAGGGTGATAAGGGGTCTCCTTGTCTAAGCCCTTTCCCAGGATAAAATTGTTCAGTTGGGCCATTATTGACAAGCACTGAGAAAGAGACTGTGGAGATGCATTCTGCAATCCATCCTACAAAAGTGTTATTAAAACCAAATTTTTCTAGGATGCGTAGGATAAATTCCCAGCTGACTTGGTCATAAGCCTTTTCCATATCTAGTTTGATAGTCATCCAACCTTCCTTACCACTTTTGCTTCAAAAAGTGTGGAAAATTTCGTGTACAATAAGGATATTATCATGAATCGACCTTTTGGTAACAAATGCCCCTTGGAGAGGATGAATGAGTTTTTTCATAATCGGTTCCATTCTATTTGTGATAATTTTTGGAATCATTTTATAAATCGTTGAGCAAAGGCTGATTGGTCTAAATTGGTTTACTGTAGTTGGGTTGTTAACTTTAGGAATTAATGTTATGAAAGTATGGTTGATTTGTTTGATGAGCTTTCCGCTTCTAAATTTTTTTTTACAGCTTTAGTCACGTCAGTACCCACAATATGCCAGTATTTCTGATAGAAGCCGGCAGGCATACCATCTGGTCCTGAGGATTTATCACATCCAATATCAAAGATGGCCTTTTTAATTTCCTCGTTTGAAGGAGCTTTCGTGAGTCTTTCGTTATGATCATTAGTGACTTTGTTTTTTATAAGATGCATCTTATCATTGAGGAGATTTGTGTTGAGAGGGGTTGCTTCGAATTTGCTTTTAAACTCCTTAACAATTTCTTCTCTAATATCCTTTTCATATAAAATAGAGGATCCATTTGCATTTATTAATTCCTTTATATTTTTCCTATTTCTTCGACCAGTAGCAATCCGGTGGAAATATTTGGAATTAATGTCAATATTCTTGAGATTTTTATTCTTTATTCTTTGTCTCCAGTATCTTTGATGGAATTTTATGAGACGGTCTTGTTTTAGAAGTAAATTCCTTTGCAAGTTTTCAGTTCCATGGTCTTGGTTTTGCGGCGGTTGACTTTGGAGATTTTGAAGTTGAGCTTCCACCTCTTTGAGTTGTTTGAAAATATTTCCAAAATTTGTTTTACTCCATTGTTTTGCTTTTGATTTAAGTAATTATGTTTTTCTTATGAGGTTGAACATGTCGTTTCCCTCGTAGTTGGCTCTCCATGTTTGTTTGACAATGTTTTCAAAGGCCTTGCGTTTCGTCCACATCATCTCGAATTTGAAAGGTTGTGGGGTAAACGGAATTGGATCTGGTAGATCAATTGAAATTTGACAGTGATCCGAGATAGTAAATGCGTGATTTTTTGTTTTTAGCATAGGATACCATTGAAGAACTTGGTTATGGACAAGAACTCTATCAAGTTTTTCATGAATGTTATTTGGTCCATCACGTTTTTTCCTCCAAGTAAATTGGTTTCCAACAGTTTGGGTGTCGTCTAAATTACATGCGTTTTTGAAATTGATAAGTCTGTTAAATCGGTTGGAGTTGATTATAGCTCCCCCTTGTTTTTCCGAGTGTTTTTGAATTTCGTTCAAGTCACCCATAATAATACATGGGTTGTGGGATGTGTTAATTACATTGGTGATTGAATCCCAAAACGCATTTTTTGCTCCTTCTTGAGGAGGGGCGTAGGTGAAGATAATATTAATTTTATGATTTTGATTGTTACATACCAACTCCATGCAAATAAATCGATCACTTTTGGAAATGAGAGTAATCGAATGGTCTTTCAGTTGGTATGATTTCCAAAGCAAACAAAGGCCTCCTGCCCTACCCGTGGAGGGACAATAAATGATGTTATCAAATCCCGCCGATTTCCAGAGCCGATCATCGGGAGGGTTTTCAGATTTTGTCTCCGCTAAGGCCATAATAGAAATGTTATGAATTTTACAAACGGCTTCGAGGTTAGTCCAAAGGTTATTTCAGCCCATCCCTCTAATATTCCAGAAGCTTATAATCATAAAAATTTGGTAACTTTGAGTTTGGTACTGCGGGTAACGCACTTTTGTAGGATTTTAAAAGTATAAAGTATTTCATATGGGTAGTAAACTTCAGCTTTACTATAATTTTTATGTTTGATATTAGAATCAAAATAGGAAAGGTCAGCCACATCATAGAGAAAGGCCTTGTGTTTCTGGGCTACATTAGACCAAAGGAGTTCAGGTCGAGAAAGAGAGGACCACTAGAACGTCCAACAATACCATTTGGATTTTGCATACCAACTGTTAGTGGGGATGTTCTCCATTAGTTCAACTAGTAAGGAATAAATTGGTTGATAATCATACAAACAGCATACACACCATTTTACTGATAAAATCCAAGGCGGAAAAACGCCAACATCAAAAGGGTTACAACAACCATTGCTTGGTATCCTGAGTTTTTGACCTCTATAACACCTCTCCAACTCAACAAAAGTCAAGGAAACGACAAGGCTAATCCACCAAAAGCAAAGGGACATATCATCTATAAAATCATAGGTTAATACATAAAGCTGGATAGTAAGGCATGTGCAATTCAATTCAATTCCAGGGATCAAAGTGCAACAGGTTCGGCGGGCCCAAAACCATTGCGGAGGCATCCATGGAATTGAATTGAAGCAAAGCCAAATGGGCATAGTAGAGATGCCATCCGGATTTAACAGACTAATCGTGGTGCAAAATGAGGAACCAACAGTCATAGGGAAGATGTTACCCCAGGAAGCAAAAACGAGTTGGAGATGTGTTAACATAATTACCCAGTTTTTTTCTTCTTGTTGCCTCCGTTTGCACCGGAGGAGGCCGTATCCATGTCGTCTTCATCCATGGTTCTCTTGCCTGAATTAGTCACTGAGTTGATTTCTTTATGGACTTTCAGCGATCCCAACTTGATGATGACAGACCCATCAGCAGAGTTAAGTGAATGGAAAGAGGCATTGGATGGAGCTTTTTCGAGATTGGACTCCACCTCAATATCCTCCGTCAAGAAATCCTCATCAAAGTAGGTGATATTATCATCGTTGTCGTCGAGGATGTCATCAGCATCCATGAGATGTTGAATTTTCTCTAAGCCTTCTTTCTGGATCAGGTTTTCCACTTCTACCACTGATTCATTGATCACTGTAAAGAAAAAACCAATTTCAGAATTAGCTTGAGTGCTGTTACGCTCAGGATGTGTTTGTGATACGCAATAGGTTTTAAATTTATACTCGTTATATTTCTCCTAACTCCTAGCGCACCCGCAGTGTACGGGACGTTTGTAGTATGGATAGTATTCCGAGGTCGAACACAAAGACTAAGGTGAGATTGATTCGATTTATGATTAAGTTTAGTGAGGATCTAGGTTATAGAAAAGAGAAAGAAATAAAGAAATGAAAACCTCAATGTTTTTGGTTGGTTTTTAGGTGATCAATCAAGGATCACAATGATGCAAAGTAAACAATCAACTAAGCTAACGAATCAACGCAAACAAACAAGCTAAACACGAGATATGAATCAAGAGAGAAAGCGGATTCTAGGGGTTGGAAATTCCGGTTATGGCATAGGACTCAAGCTATCTAATCATTCCTTTGATTAACTATGATATGTTGGGAGTGAGTGTTTCTAGATTGGGATCAATCACCGGGTAGGTCTCATGGTCCACTAATCCGTTCCTAAGGTCTTATCACCGGGTAAGTCTCTAAGAACCTAAGGGACGGAATTCTACACAAACCGGATTGTCACCTAGGGATCTAACCTATCCTTACCGGGTAAGTCACGGAAGGGTCAGTCCTAAACAACTATCCTAGCACACTTAGTCCAATGGCGGCTTATGAGGCTCACCACTACCTAGGGTTTGTCATCTTTGAAATCTAAGAGTAAAAATCACCAGGTAGGTCTCTTCTAACACTTAGTTGCTAACACTAGGTCACCCTAGGGTAGAATTAACTCAACAAACACTAGGATTTCAACATTCTAACAATCTAAAGCTAGATCCATCGAACCAGGGAGAATCACGGGCTGTTCTACCAAGTCCACGGCCGTGATCTGGCAAGAACAAACCGTGGACTCCAACAGAGGCTACGTTCAAGTAAGTGACTCATCCAAGGGTAAATCTAAGTCCATCCTATCATAGTCCTAGCCATAACCATCCTTTCCTTACCTTAGAATCACATCTATTTAGCCTACAACATTCATTCTAACAATCGAAATCATCAAACATAAAATCATAGCTTCCATTTGCAAGATAATAAAGAGAAAGAGATGAACAAGTGAAGTAAACAAAACCAAGCTGAAATTTAAGTTTGAAATGACTCACAACCCTTACAAAAGAAGGTTTAGATGGTTCATACAACTCTAGAAATCGATTCCGAAATTCTTCACTACAAAAGCTATCAAGGTCTATCAATGGCGTGCTCTTCTCCTTCCTCTCCAATGGAGCTCTTCTTCTCCTATGGTGTTCTTCTCCTTAGAGAATCTTCTTGTTGAGAGAGTATTTGATTGGATGATAGTGGATAATGGAGAGCTTCTCCAAGATGCCTTCTCACAGCAATGCAGGACCACTTTTATACTAAAACCTTGCTAGAGTGAGCCATGAGATCGTGGCACATCTGTCACAACCGTCTGACAAAATCCACGGGTGGTTCAACGGCCGTGGTCTGGCAGTGAACCGTGGTTTGGTGTTTCAGCGTTGCCTTGGTTCATTAAGCTTTGATTTAGTGCATGGCTTGTGTTGGCAAGGTTCCTTGAGTCCTCCTTATCCCTTAGCTTGCATTCAAATGAGTCCGAGGATGTGTCATCTTGAATGATCGATCCTCAAATGTATCGTTTAAGCTCCTAAATCTCCCAAAATACCTATAAAGCAAGCAAAAGTCCACGTAGACGTCTATCTCGACAAAATACATGATTTAAGTGCAAACATCGTGGACTAGTTCTAGATCATGCATGAATGAGTGAGAAATCTATCTAAATGATTACCTAAACCTAAGTCATAAATCGTGTTATCAAGTGCCAACAAAGTGATTTTGTAGCTGAGTTTTATGATTGTTTGTCATACCTTTTTGTGGGCTCGACATCGTTTGTTTCGGGGTCTCCTTGCCTTTTGTAGTGTTAGCTTGAATCACACTGTCAGTAGTGATAACATTGACCTTAACGCCACCACTACCATCAAGATATGGCTTTGTAGAAGTAACTTTGCTATTTGTTTCTGGATTTGGGTTGGTCTTTTTTCCCACCGACTCTCATTCATTTTCAACAATATTATCTTACGCATCAGCACCAGAAACTTTGTTTTCAGATTCGCCCTTCTCCGAAGTTCTTAAGATTGTAATTTGGATCTTTTTTGGTTTAGCAGTCCGGATAGGGCAATTAGTGTAGGTATGATCCATTAGGCCACAATTCCCACATCCTTCTGGGAAATCTTCAAACCAAACGTTAAGTTTAGTGAAATCTCGCTTTCCCTTCGACGTGGAGCTCTCATCGATCTTTCCTTTTGTGATAAGTATTTCACCTCTCACCTTTCCTGCCATGTCAACATTGATGCAGAACCTTGGGTATTTGTTTCCGGATTTTCTCTCGTTGTTGATGTCGTATTTGAAGAAGGTACCCAGATTGTGTCTCTTCACAATTGCTTGTATAGCTTCTGGATTACAGAGCTCCATAGGCAGGACTGGGATACGGACCCAAGTATCAATTCTCGAAATGTTTTCTGTGAAAGGGTCGAAGTCCGGGGTCCAATTCCGTAGGATAAGGGATGAATTGGAACTCACCAAGAATGAATCTCCAGTCCTTTGTGAGCTTCATTTTGATTTTTGCGAAATCGATTGGGTCACCAAACACTCTACCAATCAGAGAGGCTTCCTTGAGTTTCAATGCCTTGTTACGGGCATTGTCAAGCTGCTTGATATACTCTTCCAGCTCATTGTCGATACCATCAGGATCATTAGCCGGAGTCTCCTTGGGACCATGAATCTCAGTAGCAGGTTTTTTTTACCTTTCTTCATTGTATTGTTGGATGTAGTTTTATTTTCACTAAGCTTTTGGCTTGTTGTTGTGTCATCCTTTTTTGGTTTTTCAGCCTTAGGAGAGTTGGTATCGGAGGCAACTGGTAGGTCAATACCCGTGTTGCCCCCAACAGGTTCGGATAGCAGCACATCCATGAAGGAAGCATTCGGAGGATCCATAGAGAACAGAAGGGGTGGGAAAAGAGAGCAGAAGAAGGAAGGAAGGCAAAAGCCAGACAGACCAAAAAGAGGAGGGGAGATTTTGGATTTATCAGTGAGTGATTTCTGAGTACAGTAGCCATTCCGGAACTGGTTGAGATTTAAAGGCCCGCTCCAAGCAGATCTATTGAGAAATTGAGAGGATTGACCCCACAAGCACCACCTACTCTCTATCTTCGCCGATCTGTAACCGGTCTTTTCCGGAGGTCTAGCCGGAGGTCGCCGTTTGCTTTTCCCATCAAAAAGCCCAGCCCTAGGGCAAGAAATCACAACTGAACACCAAAAGAAAAGACATCTTCGTAGGGGAGATCGGCGGATCTTCAGGAAATCACAGATTTGTGAGATGCTTTGGTAGATTGCTTCAATATTCTTGAGAAAATTCTTGTGGTACGATCTGGATTTGGTAGACCAGAGGATATTTGGGTTGCAGAAAGTGATCTTATTGAGCGGCGATTTGGGGCTTTTGGTTGGCGCGTGTGGAGCGTACATCTTGTTTTGTGATTCTTGTTCGAATTGATTCATGATGGGAAATAGTGAGGATTCTACATTTTTTTTTTAAGAGGTACTTAGAGCATCCCCAACAGCTTCCCTAAACTCTTCTTCAAAATGGAGAATGAAAAGTAAAAATTTACCCTTTATATTTTTATCAAACCCAATAGATTCCCTATGTTGAAGAATTCTCCATTTATTTAGAGATGTCTTCAAATTTAGGGAAGAGTCCCCACTTTTTCCCATTATTTTCCATTTTGGAGAATGAAATAGAGAATCTGTTGGACCAAAAAATCTTCAAAATTCTCCAAATATTCTAAAATGGAGAAGCTATTGGGGATGCTCGTAGGAGAGCTTCTCCGGAATCAAGGCGAGGCGAAGGTGGCACGAGGCTGCCCGACGCCGGTGGCAATGGCGGCAGAAGATCCCGACAATTGAGGTGAATGCGGATCTCCAACGATTGGTGGTAGCACATGGCGGTGGCGCACCCAGAGGAAAGAGAGGAAGACGGCGAAGGTTGCGACAAGGTCGCCTGGCGGTTGCAGTCTCCCTTGGCGGCAGAGCTTCTTGTGCTAGTGACTCCGGTGGCACAAAGCGGACAACGAGGCAGGGCAAGATCTTCTGGGCGTGGCTTCGACTCCCGGCGTAAGCCGCTTCTAGCATCTCGATTCGACAAAGGAGGGCTCGTCCTGTAGATGGAGAGTGTTCCGATCGATGGTTGTTGCAAGGCCAACGACATAGAGGAGGGTGAGTTGAGTGTTGTCAATTGGGAGAGGCTATGGGCTGTTGCCTGAAATTCAATACAGAGGAGGGAAATGATGGTTGCGTGAGAGAGGGAGATGGCTGTTGCAGGAGAGTTACAGAGGGCTAAGAAGGGAAGGTTTGTAAGTGATTAGAGTAGTGCTCAGTGAGGCCGAAGGCAAGTAGAGGGTGTGGGGAGGGAGAGAGCTGCACAAGTGAGGGAGGAATGCGTGAGGATGAGGAGTCGTCATGGGCGGGGAGGTAAACCGAGGGTCATTGCAGCTTGCAGTTCATCAGGGCTAGGTGTAGGATTGACTACTGAGTGATGTGATCCCCACCGGAGAAGAAATCATCATCAATATGCCGGAACCAATCGTTTTGCCACCAACCGTCCAAGTCAAACCTCAGCCGACACCTATCAAAAATCAATACTTATGTGTTGGAGGTCATGCCTAAAACTGATCCAAAACCTATTGAAATCAAACCGAAAATGCTTGCTCCGAGCATGCCCAATGCAGGCCAATTTTCACTCTCTCCGGCTAAACTGTCAAGTTTGCGCACTCTCAGTAAAACGCCTATAACTAAGACAATTCTTGGAATTAAAATACCCATGAGTACTACTTTGAAAGGTATTTTCAATATCTATAACTTTCTAGTTTACTCAAAGTCGAGATTCCAAGAGGAAGAGGGTGAAAATGACCCTACATTGCAACAACTACAGTACTTGTATGGAATATTGGGCAAGATCACGCATAGAGGCATAAAAGATGGTTATATAAAACATATGCACGCTCAACCAATACATATTTCATGCAGCATACCATCCTCATATTATTCATATATTATGCATGAATTTATGTATTAATCATGTGAAAGTAGGTGGAGAAAAGTAGGTGGAAAAGTAGGTGGAGAAAGTAGGTGGAAAAGTCCCTTTATTTTACCTTTGTTTAATTTCAAAACTCTTGACATTGTAACCTTTAATTGTTGGGAGTTAGGTGCTGAATTTTCAACCTATACACCATTTTATAAAAAGACGAATTTGAGTGATTTTCAATCACAAGTTATGTTTTCACTTTGAGAAAAATAAACCTAGAGACTAAGGTGAGAGGCCAAAGTTTCGAAACCTACAAGGTGAGAGGCCGAGTCATGTCCTTACGGTGAGAGGCTAGGAGGACAAAGGAGATCCAATTTCCAAAGTGAGATTCCGAGGAAAGAAGATCTCAAGCCAAGGAGATCCAAGGTGCAAGGCTGGACGATCCTTGCTTGGCATATCCCAATAAAAAAAATCAAAAAAAAAAGTAGACGGAAGGAACAACACTGGTGGATCCTCGCGTTCAACCAACGAAGAGCGCATCAAGTGGTATCAGAGCCTAACGGTGCGAGTTCCTCAAAGCTTTCAGGGATGACGATCATCAACGGCAATAGAAACGGTGGTAATCGAATCGACCAACGTTTGGATAGGATTGATGCCCTAATGGTTGAGATATGGAGAAGGTTTCCTCCCCTTCCCTTGAACCCTCATGAACAAATCCAAGGAGGTAGAAACCATGCAAACCGGAATGAACAAAGCAACCACCGTCGAAAACAAAATACTAATAGTCGTGCCCATGGGAACCCGGATCATATTCAAGCATCTCGACATGATGGCGGCGAAGTCGAGAGAAGTAGTTACCATGGTAATAAATACGACAATCACTTTCCAGAGGATGGCATGACGGATTCGAGGACGAATCCTTTTGAAGGAAAAGGGGATGATGTGATCCCCACCGGAGAAGAAATCATCGTCAATATGCCGGAACCAATCGTTTTGCCACCAACCGTTCAAGTCAAACCTCAGCCGGCACCTATCAAAATCAATACTTATGTGTTGAAGGTCATGCCTAAAACTGATAAAAAAAACCTATTGAAATCAAACCGAAAATGCTTGCTCCGAGCATGCCCAATGCAGGCCAATTTTCACTCTCTCTAGCTAAGCTGTCAAGTTTGCGCACTCTCAGTAAAACGCCTATAACTGATTCAATTCTTGGAATTAAAATACACATGCATACTACTTTGAAAGGTATTTTCAATATCTACAACTTTCTAGTTTATTCAAAGTCGAGATTCCAAGAGGAAGATGGCCAAAATGACCCTACATTGCAACAACTACGGTACTTGTATGGAACATTGGACAAGATCATACATGGAGGCATGAAAGATGGTTATACAAAACATATGCACGTCCAACCAATACATATTTCATGCGGCATACCATCCTCATATTATTCATATATTATGCATGAATTTATGTATTAACCATGTGAAAGTAGGTGGAGTAAAGTAGGTGGAAAAGCAGGTGGAGAAAGTAGGTGGTGAAAGTCCCTTTGTTTTACCTTTGTTTAATTTCAAAACTCTTGAGCTTGTAACCTTTAATTGTTGGGAGTTAGGTGCTGAATTTTCAGCCTATATAAGGCCTCTCCCACAGCATTTTATAAAAACACGAATTTGAGTGATTTTCAATCACAAGTTGTGTTTTCACTTTGAGAAAAATGAACCTAGAGACTAAAGTGAGAGGCCAAAGTTTCGAAACCCACAAGGTGAGAGGCTGAGTGGTGTCCTTACGGTGAGAGGTTAGGAGGAAAAAGGAGACCCAATTTCCAAAGTGAGATTCCGAGGAAAGAAGATCTCGAGCCAAGGAGATCCAAGGTGCGAGGCTGGATGATCCTTGCTTGGCATATCCCAATAAAAAACATCAAAAAAAGAAGTGGACGGAAGGAACATCACCGGTGGATCCTCGCGTTCAACCAACGAAGAGTGTATCACTGAGCCAGGCTAGGCACAAACTGGGCGGGTCAAGCAGCCAAGTACAACCATCCGGGAAGAGGAACTAAAAAGAAAAGAGAAAATAAATGAGAGAAAGAAAATAAAAGAATAATAAAATAAAATAACTCGATAAGGAAAATAATCGGAATGGGATTTTCGGATCGGAAACTCTTTTTGAAATTTTCCGTAAAATGAAATACGGACAGTATATATATATATAGGGTGTGGTTCCCATGAGAACACCCCTAACGTGTATACATGAGAACAATCTTAGACCGTCGGATAGTGAATATTAAGAGTCGAGATTTAGTGTAGATATCATAATTAATATTAATTAGGAATAATAATTAGGAATAACCACAATAACTACGAAGAATCCACTCAACCAACAATAACTACGAATAATACATTAAACGATATGACACATTCGTAACAAAACTAATAATAATTACGAATTTGTTTTCATGTATACACGTTAGGGGTGTTCGTATATGATCTACACTAGATATATATATATATACTTAAAAATATGGTTTATGATATAAATTCATTCTCGAAAAATTTAAATTACGAAGTACAAATACTTGTAAAAATATTTGAGCAAATAAAAATATCGAGCAAAACCGTAAAAATAAATATCGCAAACGCGTCAAAATTTGGGCGTTACCAAAACGAAGCAATAGATAAAGCACCGTTGGGTAGCTTATTAATGTGGAGAAATGTAGATTTAGGGCCCGTTTGGTTCCAACTCCGAAAACGGAAACGGAATGGAAACGAATTTAGTCCATATGTATATCCATATTCATGAAATTTTATGAAATCATTCCCCATGGTTTAATGAAAAATGTATTTGCTCCCTCACATTTTGTTACCCTATAGGGTATCAAAAGTAATCAAACTCTCATCCAATTACTACAAATCACAATGAATGATTCCAAATATTTTAATGAACAAGGGTATACATATTGACTAGATTCGTTTTCATTCCGTTTTCGATTTCGGAGTTAAAACCAAACGGGACCTTAGAGTTTTAAGTATAGATTTATCACCGGCCATGTAAAATAATGTTCCGGAATCAAGAATCCGATGAGTTGAAATGATACCTGCAGTGATGTTGTTTAAGTTTAGGTCTATGGGATCGACGACGTCTTTACCATTGCCACCGGTCCGAAAAAACTATATTTTTAAAGTAAAAGGGCTTACTATGACCTTGGTGGTTGCAATGAGTGCACATGAGATGCGACTTGTTGAGTTTTGTGGACGTGTGCACAAAGAGGCGAGGGCCATGGATCCACTCAGTTTTGGGGCTAAGAGTATAACACTCTTCTTGGACAACTAGGGCGTAAACTTTGATGTTTAGAATTCGAGGGTCTTTGTCTAGTAAGAAATGTTGCTTGATATTGTCCCATACTACTTTGACGGTGTTGTAGGAGGCAAGCAATGGCCTGAGGGTTGGATCGATACAGGTGGACCAATCAACATTGAGTTCACCGTATTCCAATGAAAATCCTAGGAATTTGTAGCCTCATGTTTGGTTATAGAAGCGTCAGTGAATTCGTGTTTGCGTTGAGCATATTGCATTATCAATTGGAGTAGTTATCACTCTTAAGGATTATCGGACAGTTGCAAAAACCCGGATGATCCGAAGGGTGTAAGTAGTAAGAATCAATTAAAGCTAGTGCAGTAATTGGCTCTAATACCATGAAGTTTGTGACAACTATTTTCAGATAATATACACACAACTATAAATACGCGCAAAAATAATTTATTAAAATTATAGTTTTTGGATAAAAATTATACGTGTTAGTCACCCGGCCTCTCGAGACATGAAAGAGTCAGAGAATATTAGGTGATGATGTGAGATTACTTTAACATGGAGACAAATATATATGGAGACTAGAATAAGATGCCAATATATCATTATTATTTTAGGATGTGTAAAATTTGTGATTCAAATCTGCTTAAAGTAGTTAAAATGCACCATGTTGCATGGTTTCATATTCCTTAGGCATATATGAGTCTGTTTAAAAAACCACTAATTTATCAGTTCGAACTGAAGTTAAAGTTTATTCGATGGATGAAATAGGTAGTTAATTAAACGCGTTTTTTTTTTTATAAGATTGATGAGTGTTTGATAGAATAAAGCTTTTTTATATATATATATATATATATATATAGTGTAGATCATATGAGAACACTCCTAACGTGTATACATGAAAACAGATTTGTAATTATTATTAGTTTTGTTTCGAATGTGTCATATCGTTTAATTTATTATTTGTAGTTATTGTTGGTTGAGTTGATTATTCGTCGTTATTGTGGTTATTCCTAATTATTATTAATTATGATATCTACACTAAATCTCGACCCTTAATACTCACCATCCGACGGTTTAAGATTGTTCTCATGTATACACGTTAGGGGTGTTCTCATCGGAACCACACATTATATATATATATATAGAGAGAGAGTATAGATCCTATGAGAACACTCCCTAACGTGAAAACATGAGAACAGATTCATAATTATTATCAGTTTTGTTACGAATGTGTCATATCGTTTAATGTATTATTCGTAGTTATTGTTGGTTGAGTGGATTATTCGTAGTTATTGTTGGATTCCTAATTATTATTATTTGTAGTTATTATTATTTTTGATATCTACTCTAAATCTCAACCATTAATACTCACATCCAACGGTGTACGATTGTTCTCATGTTCTCACGTTAGAAGTGTTCTCAAAAAATTGGCTTCCAAACGCACCATATATATTCTCAACCACGTGTACACTTTAGTGTTATAAATGATAGAAGATATAAAAAATTGATATTATTTTTTATGTAATAGTTAGGCATATATGTTCATTGTTTGCTAGATTTTTGAGAAAATTATAAAGTTCTAAAAGCTTATGAGCACGTTCAATTTCAACAAATTGAAGAGATGAAGTTGAAGATAAAAATTTTCTTCAACTTCATCTCAATGTAAGCGTTCAATTGAGTTGACAGCATGGGATGAAGATGAAAATACATATTGATGGGGTTGAAGATTACTCACAGGCTCGTCTTATTCTAGTTTTTGGATTAAAACATAGACTTATGTTATCTTCCGAAATCCGAATTCTTTTGGTAGTGGAACGACTATTGTGAAATACCAAAATTCTTCAAAGAGATGAAGTGTTTATGCTTCCTTTCCTTTTCTATCTTTCAAAGAACCAAACCTCTCACGGATCCATGAGACTTCTTTCAAATGAATGAACGGAAAGGAAATACTGGAATTCGTTTTCTTATGCTACTTCGAATAAAATCTATGAATGATAACTTTCAAAAAAAAATCTACTTTTATCAAACTACTCAAAAATCTTATTTTATTGAACATGTCCCATGCAATGTAAATAACCGCTCGGAATAAGAAAAACTAAACAATCGTGAAAGAATTTGAGCAAGTAGGCTCTTTTCTATTTTGTTTTGTGTACCTCTTTAATTTTTACCACTTTCATTAATGGTAGTTAAAGTAATTAACCTCTCTATTAAAAACCTAAGTTGAATTAGTAATGAGAATGACGTAAAGAAAAGATAATAATCGGCTTGTGTGTGAGCATGCTTCTTGCTTATGATACTTATGTGTGTATGTGTCTTTACTATCTTTCTATGCTTAGAATGTTAGCTAACAGTTTTGTACCGTCTTGTAGATGCTCTGCAGGTTAGGGACGTTGGCAAGTGATCCGGTGGAGTGGACAGTCGGGGTTCCCGTACATTATAGGACGAGATCGGTTTATTATTGTTGTTGTTGTTGTTGTTATCGTTTTTAGAACGTTGTTGTTTTGTAAGAACTCGGTTGGAGTCCCTCCTTTGTATCTTTGAATCATGTTTAAATTTACATTAAAGACTATTTTGGTTTTCATTATTGTGTCTTATTATAAGATCCAGTAAATTATTGACCGGCTAAGAACCGGGGCTAATTATGAGGCCCTAACTCGTGGCATCCGAGTACCGCGGATTTGAGATGTTACATTAATGTGGATGACCTTAAAAATTCATAGGTGGACAAAATAAGAGCTGCTAGATTGTAAAATATCAATTCAACTCAACTATTCTAGTGATTATATACACTCAAACTATACCTCTCGTCTTCTTTTTATTTTATTTATTTTATATTTAAATATTTATTTAAATTTAACATTTAGTTCTATTTATTTTCAAAATATAAAAATAGATTTTGAAAATAAACTTTTTAAATTGTCTTTATTTTATGTTTAGAAATCTTTTTCTAATTACACATTTAGCTAGGTGATCCGCAATATTATATGATATTCTTGTTCACATTTAAAAACTTGAATCTTTTACCTATATATATATATATATATATATATATATATATATATATATATATATATATATATATATATATATATATATATATATATATATAAAAGGTCACCCTTGGCCGAAAAGATGTTTAAATGCAAAAAATTAATAATTTTTTAAGAAAGAATTTGGCTTACTAAACCTATAGTTTTGTGTTTAGTAAATGTACCCTTGAGAGATGTATGTTTAAGGCTTGAGAGTAAACAAAAAAAAAATTGGGATATATTTACCTAATTAAAAAACTAAATGACCTACTTACTAAAACTAAAATTCAAAAAAACCTATAGTTTTGTGTTTAGTAAATGTATTCCTTCAATTCTAAATTTTTATATTTGTTCAGTCAAATTGGAATATATCTAAATTACATTGATTATTTAAAATATATATAATTTGTCGTGAACAAATGCATGTTAGATTCGAACATCTTACAATTGTTTAACATTTTATTTTATCATAAGAAAACATTTCATTGAGGAGTTTGGACTACTAACAAATAAAGATCACGGTTCAGCCACCCTTTATCACAAAATGAAAACACCAAAAATCCCTCACAAGTACGCGCCTCACGCGCTCCTCACCTTCATCAATTCAAGCCAAAATAAAGAAAACCCCCAATGTAAAATCCTTGCAATCCCTAATAATGTGCAGCCCCATTCGATCGATAATCATGGAGGACCTGTTAGCGACAATATCGCCACAAAAACCCAGCCTAGTTCATCTATTGTCTTCAAAACGACATCAAAAGGGCATAAAAATCGGCACAGCAGGGAGCGGGAGAAAAGATTCAGACAACGGAGGGTTTCTTTCCCCAAAATGGCTAAACATCCAATGAAAAAGGTGGGAGCTGCTGAGGGTGAGATTTGGTGCTCACAAATCCCCTTTCTGATGGTAATCCTGGTTAGTGATGTGTTCTACAACAAATCAGGGAGGCGTTACAGAGGGTGGGCGATTCCCCACCTTTACGCTTCTCGAACTCATGATTCGCTCAAGATTCTGGAGCCTGGTTCTTGTGGGTGGCTTTGTGTGGCACAACATAATGATTTGTGTGCTAATCTGTATCGGAAATCAGAGCTGAACAAAAATAGAACCAAAATCAACAGAGAGGAGGTGACAAGATCAGAAATCAAGAAGAACCTCTTCAATTTCAGGTGTTTCTTTACCTTTGCTTGCTTTTTCCTTTTCTGTTTCCTGGATTGGATTTCTGATTGCTGTTGCAAATCACTGAGTGCGCATGCCTTCAATCTTTTTTCAGAGTTTATGAAATTATTTGATATCTACACGAATATACCTATGAAACCTAAGACTGGTATGAGCAAAAACATGGTAAACTTTCCCAATTTAATGAATATGAACTATCTCCTATATAAACTGAATAAGTATCCCACACCAAAAACACAACACAAGCACATCTTGATTGCTAAGTATATTGAGAGAGTAATGATGAATGAAAGTAATCCCTCCTACAAAGAAAAAGTTTGTGAAATTCCAAAAAAAAAATGCTAGTGAAATCAAGAACTCCAACACTCAGGATAAGTCCTCTGCTGCTGCTGATCCCAAAGGTGATGAACAAGGTGCTGAAAAGGTCAAAATCAGGAAAGGCAAAGAGGTTTTGAATGATGATGCAAAGCTGGAAGAATACTTGAATCTTCTATCGAAGGTTAAATCGGATTTCACCAAAATAAGAGAGTCATCTCTTATGGGCGAATCTTCGGGAATCCCATGGAATTTAGCAAGGTAAGAACTAAAATTCTTTCTGAATGGAGGAACATCAAAGGGGAAGTCCACATTGTGCCTAAACTTAACCATTGGTTTGAAATTATCTTCTCCAACCCTAATGACAAGGCTATGATCTGGGAAAAGAGACCCTATCCCATCTTCGGTCACATCCTTATCCTTAGGCCTTGGAAACCCAACTTTAATGTGTTCACTGAGAACATCACTGCTGTTGATGTCTGGGTAAGAATTCTCATGATCCCACCTGAATACATCAATAGAGAAGCCTTAAGAGCCATTATTGAGGTTAACAATGTTGGTCACTTCATTAGACTAGACCCTTTCTCTGAGAAAGGTATGGGAGTGAACTATGCGAGAATCTGCATTAACTTTGATCTGGAGCTTTACCCTGATATTGAGGTCCCTATTCCTGATGAGAATGTCCAAACCAAATTGTTCAAATTTTGGTTTGAGGATTTCTCTAAGGATGCGGCTTCTGTGCCAAAAAAGACCATGGTTTTGAACTCTGTCCTATGAGAATGAATAGGACAAGAAAGATCAATTTCTCTTTTAAGAATGGAAAGAAGTGGGAGGCTGGATCGAGCAAGAAAGGGTCTGATGAGAAGAAGGACCCGGAATGGACTCCTGTCATGAATCATAAAAAGAAAAAAAGAACCCCAGTGGTGTATGTCAGTGGTGTGAAGCCCTATCTGTCGGGAACTAGTGGGGTCACTGTGTCCTTCAATGACCTCTCCTCCCAAAGTTCCAAGAGTAGTTCCATGGCCCCTAATGAGGAGAAGGAACACAAGGCTAATCGAGATCCCAATGAGGAAAAAGCTAAGGGACAAGCCCCTGATGATGAGAAAGTTGAGATGTTTGGGCAAGAGTTTGTGCAACCCACCTTCCTTGAGCAAGTTGCTGATAAGACCCTTCCTGAAGATGAGGTTTTTGCCATAAGTATGATCAATGAGTTTGAAGATGGAATTGACCCTAACTATAATGATGGTGGAAAAGCTCTTGCTAACATTCTGCAGCAAAGTCCAGCCCCTGTTGATGAGGGTATGCTCATATCTGAAGGATCTTTCCACTCCTTCCACACCAACAACACTATGCATAGACAAATGGAGGAAATGGAGATGAAGAATGAAGGGTCTAAATCAACTTCGACCAAGAGGAAGGCGACTGGAGGCACTAACGACACTGCCACCTCTTCTCTGAAGGGTGCCAAAAAGATTAGAACCTAGATAATCTGATCTTTTATAATAATAAATAAATGCTGCTTTTTGTCTAGGGAGGAATTTTTTTCCTCTATTAGATTGTGTGTGAGTGTCTGTGTTAGAATAAATGTCTGCGTGAACAAAATCCTAGGCCTTAGTCAATCTTCATGGTTGATTGATTGCCTAACTAGAACCTATTGTATGACTGCTGATGTTGGGGCTTTGCATGGCTCCCCTTGTTATGATAACTGTTTACTTTCTGTGTTCTTTGACTGCCTTCCTTGCACGTTTTCATCTCTTCATATGAGTTGCCTTGACTTTTCACCAATCCGCTCTTGTTCGAGTGTATGCTTGTTTTGCAGGGAAAACTGGATTAATGGAGATAGGATTTCCATGGAAATTGAAGATCAAGAATTACAGAAACAAAAGAAGAACACAAATTGTGAAACCAGTGGAAACATGAACTCATTTGAACAGACTCCCAAGCTTAGACTGTTGCTCATTTTACGGAATTGGTCCAAGCTCTCCCCTCTTCTTTGTTTGTCTAATTTCTTTAGAGAAACCCAACGAATAACCCAACTCATGAAGCATACTGCAGGGTGCCTAAAGGGCTGGATGTCCGGCTATTCCCTCAACAAAGAATCAGAATGGCGACGTAAGGAAATATTAAAAGAAGGGAAAAAGGAGCTCGGCAAAAGAACCCAGCAGAGTAACAAAAGACGACGTCAAGACCCAAGAATTCGATCTTATAGAATGAAAATGTTCTTCTTTGATTTAGACAGTAATTGCATGTTTTTCTTTCTTTTTGATGTACGACTAAATGTTCTCCCTGTTGTCATTAAACTCAACCTTTTTTCTTGGTTGTCTTTTAGATCTTTGAGCTCACACGTTACTGACCCCTTTAGCTATCTTGAAACCGATCGATTTACGGAAAAATATATCCTCTATAAGTACATACTTACTTCCCTTGAAACTGTAGAATGGTGGTACCAAAGAGAAATACGGACTCAATTCATGGATGAGTCGGTTGTTGATGATTTGGAAAAGCCCACAAACATGACTTCGACGGGGCACTCTCATTATCAAATAGAAGATTACTCGAAAGTAACATCTGAGTATAGATTGTATAAATGTATTTGTGAAGAATGGAATCATAACAACGAAAGTGTGCCCAAGTCTCCACGGCAAATTAGCAAACGAAATAGAAGGGAAAGAAACATAGGGCTTCTCCACCCTAAACCCAAATGTAAGTATTAAATGAAATTCGCATTCTGGAATTGTCGTGGGATGAGGAAAAAGAATTTCTGGGCTGATCTAAATTTGACTTGTAAGAATGACCATATCAACATGATCATGCTCGCGGAACTGAAAACTAGCATTGAACCAGATGAGGTTTGTTGGAGAAGAGCGGGGTTTGATAACCTCTGTTTCGTCCCTGCCGACGGCCTTTCTGGGGGACTTTGCCTCCTATGGAAAAGCTATCAACTGACAGATGAAAAAATTGAGGTAATAACCAAAGAAAAAAGATTTGTATCTATGGTGCACTCCAACCTTTCCACGAATGTGAAAATATGTATCACATTTATCTATGCTCCACCCAATGAGCCCTTGAAGGATGAATTTTGGAGTAAGCTGGAGAACCATATCAACTCGAACACATTCCCCACAATTGTCATTGGGGATTTCAATGACTTGCTTAAGATGTCGGACATAATGGGGGGTGCGCCAGTCATGTTAAGTAAGCTTAAAAGGTTATTTTTGTTCTCACAAAACTGCAATATGATGGACCTTGCAACTAAGGGAAACGATTTTACCTGGAGAAAACGTAAAGAAGGCGAGAATAATATCCTGGAAAAATTAGATAGAGCAATGGCACATCCGGACATTATACAAGCCTACCTACAAATTTTTACATGGAATCACGCATTTACCACTTCGGATCACTGTCGTATTTCTGTAGAACTAAAGAACCCTAAGAACAGATTAAAGAATAAGCCCTTCCGCTTTGAAATGATGTGGACTCAGAGGAAGGACTGCGAGAATCTGATCAAACAAACTTGGAGAACCCAATTTCATGGAAGTCACATGTTCAACTTAGTCCAAAAAATTAAGCTGGTAAAAGCCAAACTGAAAATCTGGAGTAGAGAAAAATTCGGAAACATAAACAGACAAGTTAGGGAGGTTGACACAAACATTGAAAAACTGCAGGTTCAATTATATAAGAATTTTTTGATTCAAATCAACGATAAACTGAATAGACTTGGCAGGAAAAGAGAATGTCTAATTGATTGCCAATAAAAGTATTGGATGCAACGAGCCAAATCTAGCGCAATGAAATTAGGCGACCGTAATACAAAGTTCCACCATCGAAGAGCAACAGGGAGAAGAAACCATAAAAACATTTCTGCAATTGTTAAGAATAACGGGACTGTCCTTGTTTCCGAAGAGGATATTGAAAACGAGTTCATTTCAGATTATGAGACTAGATTCAAAGCCACAACCATTAATACGGCAGAAATCCAGAAACAACTAGAGAACATACATCATGAAGTCACGGACCTGGAAAATAATAAACTAACTAGCCCCTTTACCAATGGTGAAATAAAAAATGTTGTGTCCGAAATTGGATGCGACAAATCCCCAGGACCAGACGGGATACCAGCTGGTTTTTTCCAAAAATATTGGCACATTGTGGGGCCCACTGTTACTCGAGCAGTCAAAAGTTTTTATTATTCCGGGAAGATTCTCAGACAAATCAATCACACATTCATTGCCCTAATCCCGAAAACTGATAACCCTTCTGCAACAACACATTATAGACCAATTAGCCTATGTTCTACAATTTACAAAATTATCGCAAAAATCTTGACGAACAGACTAAGAGAGGTCATTCCAAAACTAATACATCCCCTACAAGGGGCTTTTACCAAAAACAGATCTATCCACGATAACATTCTGATAGCCCATGAAATTTTTCACGGATTTAGATCGAAAAAAGGAAAAGAAGGATATGTGGCAATTAAACTTGATATGGAAAAAGCTTATGATAAAGTGGAATGGTCCTTCATTTTGGCCGTCCTTGGAAAATTTGGCTTCTCGGACAAATTTTCGAGTTGGATCAAGGAATGCATATCTACAACCTCCTTCTCAATTCTGATTAATGACAAACCGACCAAGATCTTCTGCCCACAACGGGGTCTTCGCCAAGGGGACCCGCTTTCTCCTCTTCTCTTCAATCTTGTTGCGGAGGTTCTGGCAAGAAACGTCCAAAAAGCTAGCTATGAAAACAAGAAGAGTATTGGTTTTCCTATTACGAGGGCAGGAACCAATATTCCGTTTCTTGCCTTTGCTGATGACATAATCATCTTTGCTAAAACCAGTAACACAGCTTGTAATAAGGTCCTAGAAATCATAGCTAAATATTGCCAAGTCTCTGGTCAAAAAGTTAATTACCATAAATCGGCACTCCAAATGTCACAGAACGTCGATAATAATACCAAAAGAACGATCCAACAAAACACAAATATTCCGCTAAGCACATGCCTAGAAAAATACCTTGGGTGTCCCATTATTAATGGACGTGTGAGTAAATCGATGTTTGAGGATGTTATCAATAAATCTAAACAACAATTGTCCAAATGGAAGGCATCATCTCTCTCCCAAGAAGGAAGAACTATCCTTATTAAAGCAAATTTAAATGCCAAATCCAGTTTTATCATGCAGAGCTTTATGTTACCAGCAACAATCCATAAAGAATTAGACCGAATAAATAGGCAATTTTTCTGGAACAAGGATGCTAACTATCATCCACTTATTAGTTGGGATAAGATTTGCAAACCAAAAGAATTCGGTGGAATTGGAATAAGGAAAGCCGAGGACATGAATAAAGCACTCCAAATGAAACTACTTTGGAAAATTATGGCTGAACTTGATAATATTTGGGTCAGAGTAATAGAGGAAAAATACCTTAAGGGCAAACGACTATGGCATTACACGACTGGAAAAAATACCTCGTGACAATGGAAGAAATTTATGAATCTTCGATCTGAATTTGAAGAAGGATTGAAATGGAATGTAGGTGATGGAAAAACAATCAAAACCTGGAAAGATATCTGGATTGGGGACCAAACACTGGAAAAAAGTGCCAAAAACAAAGAACTCATCAACAACAAAGATGAAACTGTCAACAACCTCATTAAGAATGGCGCATGGGACCAAGAGAAGATCGATAATCTTATTGTACCTCTAACTACAAAGGACGTAGGTGAAAGAATTCTTAATCTCCCGTTACCTTCTAGCCAGATCCGTGATAGGGTCTATTGGGCTCCTAGTAAAGATTGATGGTTCACCACTAGAGATGCTATGCATCTTATACTTAAAACAAACAATATGGATCCATATGCCAACAAGTGGATCTGGGACTTGAACATCATGCCAAAGATTAAGAATTTTGCATGGAAACTCTCCCTAGATAAATTACCAACCAAGGAAAACCTGGAAAGACAAAGAGTACCAATTCCTATGAGTTGTGTCCTTTGTCAACACCCATACGAAACTGCTGAACATATTTTTTTGAGTTGCCCGTATACTATGCATAATATTAATAACGTTAAGTTACAAAACGACATACAACACCTGAATATAACCCATAAGAAAATTTCAGAAACTCTCTACCATATTAGAACAAAGCTTAATGACGGCACCATGATTAAACTTCTACTCACCTGGTGGAATATCTGGCATATGAGAAATAAGATCATCTTCGAGAACACTTCAGCTACGAACATCTCACATGTGGTAGATAATCAAATTAGGGAATGGCATGACCACAATGTAAGAACTAAAAACAAGAACACTAGTCCTGGACAAAAAAGAAAAACTAAAAAACTAAGTTGGACTCCACCTAAAGAAGGAATAACCAAAATTAACTTTGATGGATCTAGGAGAAATGATGGGAACTGTGCTTATGGGTACATACTAAGGGACCATAACGCGGAAGCTATATCCTTTGGCCAGGAAAAATGTGGAAAAACGTCGGTATTATGAGCAGAAGCTTACGCACTAAAAGCTGGCCTATTAAAAGCAATTGATCTGAGGCTAAAAAATATTGAGATTGAAGGTGACAACCTGACGATTATCAACGTAATTAAAAAAGTCTGGAAACCTCCTTGGGAAATGGACATTGTCATCACCGACATCACAATGTTACTAATGAAGTTTACTAGTGTTCAGATTAATCACATTTTCAGGGAAATCAATGGTGTTGCTGACTGCCTTGCAACAAGTGGCCATGATAATCCTGCTGACGGCTCGGAGATCCCAATTGAAGTCAAGCCCTTCGTCCGAAAGGACGCCATAGGATGGTTAACAAATCGAGGATGACCATGCCTAATTCTCTTACCTTCTCTTCAAAAAAAATAAATAAATAAAGATCACGGTTCTGGACCTAAACGGAGGTGACGTGGCCCCATCCCTCACAAATTCAAACAAGGGGAATAAATTTTTTTCGGGGATAAGATTCTTTTCATTTGAACATACATATATATATATATATATATATATATATATATATACCCAAAAAGTCCAAAATATTTAAAAAGGACACATTTCACATAAACTAATATAAACATTTTTGTGCCTATATATGGAGCTTCCAATTTACAAAACTTCATCAAATCTTCAACTTATAATATTCGGATAACTCAAAGATCAGGATAATATGCTTAGGGTACAATCGCCGTCTTCATCGGTGACTATAAGCATATTTCTATATATGCCTTCTCTTTTGTTTTTACCATTATCTAAACACTCATTGTTTGAAGTAATAACTTCATTCTCGGATTTTGATCAATTGTGTATCTGTATATGGATGCAGCTTCAAGCAACAAGACCAATGATCCAGAACTGCCAAATGGAGCCCAACAAAATTGATCGGTTGGGACTCAATCTTTGTCATTGGAACTACGATGATTTGATCCAACAAATCCGTAGTAAGTTGCAACACTCGGTGAAAGATTTGGACAATCGCGACGTCGAACCCCGAGATTGGATCAACATCATGCTCTCAATTGGATGTCGTTCCATAACTCTTAGGATCCGAAAATATAACCTTTACTTAGATGGATACCATATGTCGAATGGTCAGTGGCTCGAGTTCAACAGGGATAATGGCAAAACTACTCATTTGATTCCGGGCTCAACCTTCCTCGGCTTCACCGGAAGCTACAATGATCTCGAAAATGTCGGAAAATTTCCATAATAGGTAGGATTGCTTACCGGTCTAGACAAGAAAAAAACAATTTGATTGGACCTGAATCGGTTCACCATATTCGGTCCAAGACTGTTCTAGGTCGGTCTTGGAAAGGATGAACGGTCGGTTTTGGATTCTTTGGACGGATTTAATTATATTTTTTACATGTTTACCTTTGATTTTTGGTTAATGCTACTTTGATAAAATTTTCAAGTCCATTGATGTTTAATATTTTTGGTGACATTGTTTTCGTTACCCAAATATGAATTGTAGTATTTTTCTCATTATTGGGTATATGTTTATTGTTTTTGTTGTATGTTTCTTATTGTTGAGTATGCTTAAAGTGATATTTTTGGGTATGTTTTATGGTTATTCAAACTGTGTTACAAGGACGAAATGTCATTTGGTATTGATGTTTGTGTACAATATCGATTTGTGTAAATTTTGGTTATGACAAATTCAAAGTGGGTATGCTTTTATACGTGTATTGACTTTGTAGTATATTTCTTATTATTAAGTATATTTAAAGTGATATCGTAAGTATGCTTTATGGTTATCCAAAATGTGTTATAATGATCAAATGTCAAGCGAATTTTTCGGTAATGACCAAATGTCATTTGATATTAATGTTTGTGTACAATATCGAGTTTTGAAAATTTTGAGTATGACAAATTTAAATTGGGTATGGATTTTGTATTAAGTGATGTTTAAATTGAGTATAAATATAAAATATTATCCAATTTATGGATATTGTTTTATTTTGATATTTGATTTATTGGGTATGTTATTTTCGAGTGTGTTTATGTACTTTGACAAATTTATTTTTGGGTATGGTTGAGACAATATTTGGGTAAGCGGATTTTTGGGTAAGCGGATTTTTTATGGGCAGAGGGCTGCGTTTTTTTTACCCCAAATTCCCTCCAAATGTCAATCAAAAGTGTCACAGCCAACACTCACATCAGCCATCACTCATTAGTCATCACTAAACCTTTTGTCCTATTTATTAATTAGTCTAGTAAAGTAGGAGCCCTATTTCTCAATTTGTAATTGGTAGGACCCTAAATTTTAATTCTATAGTGTAAAAGGCCCTAAATGCAAATTCAACATTCTTTTTTTTTTTAAAAAATGGTCCCGGACATGCAAGTTGAATTAATGATCGGATTTCTTACTTCAAGTCCGGTTTTTTTTTCTTCCAAAAAGTCAATTATACCAAAAAATGACCGCCTCTAATAATAGGCATGCAGATAAGTCGAAACCGGGTGTTAGGGGCTATTCACGAGCTTGCGGTGATCAACGAAGCGTGGTTAAGAGCACGAAACTTGACTCTCTTGATCATAATGATATGTGAGGCAATAAGACTTGAGGAAATGTCACGTAAGTTCACCAAAATATTGCAACGGGAAGCAAAGTCACCGAAGAGATCCAAGAATGGATGGTGAAGGCAATTCGAATGCGAGGTAAACAACCGGCATGGAGGTGAATTGGGAGGCAAAGTTAATCGGAAGGGGGATGGGTCGCACTCGTCTAGATGTTACCGGAACTTTTAAGGTTAAGTATTGTGTTGGCGGCGTGATACATGAAATAACGTTGTTTGATAAGTTACAGGTAGAAAAAGCACAAGTTAATGTTGGAGAGTTTCTTGTAAGAATATCTATATATATATATATATATATATATATTCTATGTGGCAAATGTGTCTAGGTTTAATATATAAAGTTAAGTCCAATTTATAGTTTGTAGTTTTAATATAAAGTCGAAACCGTAATGGATCGGTATCGGTTAAAGACGTTAAAATTACGGGATTAATTATAATCTCTCCTTCCTTGTCTAATAAACAATGTATACTTATCTCATTAAATATATATATATATATATATATATATATATATATATATATATATATATATATATATATATATATATATATATATATATATTGTTATTGACGGTTAAAATAAAATGGAAAAGGGAAGTTACTTCTTGGGTTTCATGTCCTCTGCAATAGTGGAAGTGCAGTATGAAGTAAATTGGTTTTTTCCAGTACGATACAATTGAAACCAATTAATGAATAAGTGAAAAGATTAAAGTGATAATCTCATCCATTAGAGATTGATTAAAGCAAAGGATAAAGGAAGGAGAAGACTACTCGCTTACGCTTACGATCGGTTCGAACTCGTTTGATTTGTGATGAAGACTCCCACGGATAAAGGTTAGTATTCGATTCATATACGGATACATCGGTTGAATCATGTGTAAGTCTATCCATTGTAGGGTTTGATTTCGAAACGGAATCGTAAATATTCTGACAATTGGTATCAGAGCGAGGTTTTAGACTTTCATGATTCATCGATTTATTCGAGTAGAATTCAAATTAGAATCGTATATAAATAAATGGTGTTTTCCCTTTTGTTTGATGACTTAATTCATGATTCCTAATTCACTGTGCGTCACATTGATAAATGTATTAGACACAGTATTGTTCATCATTTTTCACTGCACAGTGAATTGCATACATATAGACATGGTTAAGTTCTTATAGTGACTTTATGTACATGTTATCATTGATGATGACATTCACGATTCAATGATATTTAAGTAATTACATGGATGCATATTTTCTGTAATTATTTATATTCATGTAAATGGTTTACAGAGATGAATACATTAAACTATTTAGTACGTGTTTAATGAGATTCATTAAATTGAATTTATACCTTCATCAGCACTGTTAACTTTATTTTTAATCATGCGCTTACACAGTGACTATTAATTATGTAAAATAATAATAGTTATCCTATATTATAAGCCGGTATAGTGGAATAAAGTAATTAAACTTAAATGTTAAAATTATATATAGCTTGTTAGTCACCAAAGTGGCCTAGTTATATTTAGTTTAACTTTTAAATTTTAGTATATGATCGATTGTTCATGATTAAATAGATGCTATGAAGTGATTTGATTGAACAATTGATTTATTGTTATGATTCTAGGAGATCACCCAAAGGTGGATCATTGAAAATAGTCAATAATATTAAAGAGATTAATTGTTAGGATTTTTATAGTCGTTTTTAGGCCTAGTTTTACAACGATTAAGTTTTAGACAAAAGACTCGCAAAAACATTCAAACGCGCAACACACAAGAACAGATCGAAAACGAGCACACAAAAGATTTAACGAGGTTCGGGCTAACCCCTACTCCTCGGAGCCTCAAGAGACTCAATCCACTATACGAACCACAATTATCCAAGGGCAACAGAACAGGCTACAATCCAAAACAGATTCGGGAAATAGAGCGAATCAACAGCGAGACATAACCAAGAACAGATTCAATAGATCTGGAACAACAACACAAGAACAGAAAGAAGACTCTCTTATAATGAAGCTACGAACACCTCCCTGCAACCGCCAGAACAATGCTCTTTCGGATATGACCTTCGACACCAGCGACTTTCGGTCTTCTTCAACCGAACCTTGTTCTCGCAAACAATCAAACCGGAAAACTCGACCTTCTCTCTTTCTCTTCCTTGTTATCCTGTTTTCGTAACCCTAGCGGACCTCTCATGCTTCTTCTCTCTATTATGTTCTTTGCGCAATCCCTCTCTTGAAACCCTTGCGTGTCTCTCTCTTCCTTTGTTTCTTTTTTTTCTACGTGAGATCTGCAGCCCACTACTCTAATTTCCTTTCTACATTTCTTTGCTGTAGAATTTGGGAGAGCAAATCAAAAAATGGCGCACTTGTACTTGGCCCATAAAACATGCTTGAATGAAATAAGAGGCCCATATGTACATCAATAACCTGCTGCACATATTTACAAAAGCAAAGTCCAAATAACGTGACTTCCACTTCCCAGCCAACTCTAGAATGAAAAACATGGGTCAACAAACCAAGCTCGAAGCAGATCAAACCAAACTCAGCATTATACCAAAAAACAGACAGTTGGGCATTTCTCGGGTTCATTACGTCGTCCTTGGTTGAGCGAGAAACGAGTGGGCTACAAGACCCAATGGGCTTGCATGCCGGCACTCCAACTCGCACAAACCCGGTTGCACTCAAACCCGAGACCCGGTCTCGCTTTCCTCAATATTTCCCGAAACGGACTTTGAAATTACAACCTTATTCTACAATTGCCCTCTTAATTTCCAAGTTCGTTTCTCAATGGATTGAGCACTTCCGTCATCATCTCATGTACCTGTATACTCACTTCAGAATACAACATCCCCCAATTGGGGACCTTTCCTGCAACTCAGCACACTCATCAGTGGATTTCAAACAGCCCTTAAGACTAAAATCACATGTAAAATCAGCAGGTATAACATTACATGCAATATTCTCAATATTTGAAGACTTATCCTCTAAGTGCCCTCTTGATGCCAAAACCTTATGCATTTGATCACTTAGTGTCAACCATTTCCTCCTTATAGACTCTTTGGACATAGCAACCATAATAGCATACTCAACCAAATTATTAGGCATATATTTTCTACCTAAATCATGCATCTTAATCATACTAGATTTTTCAGCAAGACACACCTCATAAGATTTAGTAGAATTCTTACATATTACCTCCCCTAATTTTTGAGTACTTTCCTTTCCATGATTAACTACCCATTCTTCCTTGTTAGCATCGACTCTTCCACCATTTTCAGCCTTGCTTGGCTGCCCCGGTGAGCTTTTTTCTGGCTCTAGTCGATGTTGTCCAAGTGCATGACCTACACCGGTCATTTCCTCCACCAGTTTCTCATTCCCGGAACCGGCACCAGCTTCTGCAATAGCTATAAAACGATGTACATCAGCCTTTCTGACTGTATTTTGCTGCAAAACTGAACTTTTCTGTCTAGGAAACTCAAGCAAACAGGTTAGATCACTTTTTACATGTGTTCTAGGCTGATTTGGACCAACATTCATCCTGGTAGCATTAAGACTAGGAGTGGCTATAACTTGGTATAACCCTCCTTTCTTTATGCTACGTATAAGAGTGTTACCATTTCTCGTGACATCCCTTATACCACAGAATGAATTTATACTACAAACCAAATCATCTAAAACACTTTCAGAAATTAGATTTCTTCTAAGGCTAGGTATCCACCTCACCTTTTGAAGTATTCTAACCCTCCCATCATGCATTTTTAATGGCACATTCCCAATACCCTTAACTTCTAAACAAGTATGATCTCCTAGCATGACACTATCCCCCTCAAACTCATGCAAATATTCAAACAAAAACTTAAAGGGTGTAGCATGTACAGAACATCCAGAATCAAGCATCCATAAATCACACTCAGAATTAGAATCAATAACAAGAAGCTCAGCAGGGTAATTAGCACCATATTCAACAAGACCAGAAAATTCAGCATCCTTTTTATTCTTTTCATCAGCAGCCTTTTTCTTACAATCCTTTTTAAAATGTCCAATCTTATTACAATAAAAGCATTTTTTATCTTTCACATAAGATTGCCATTTTTCCTTATCCTTTTTCTCCTTATTTACTATGCCCTCGGCATTCAAAATAGAATCAGTTTTAGGCTCAGATTTAGGCTCATGCTTAAAATCAATCTTAGACTTAAACACTTTCAGAACTTCATTTTTTTGTATAATAGCTTCAGCTATCTTGTTTTTAGTTAAATCCTCCCTATTAAATTGTATAACATCTTTAAAAGTATCAAAATCAGAGGGTAAGGAATTTAAAAGCAAAACAGCCTGGTGTGTATCTATGATCTTGTCACCACACCTCTCTAAATCTTGTGTCATTCTTAAAAACTTATCAAGATTATCCGCCAATGTTTCATTAACATTCATCTTGAAAGTAAACAACCGACACAATAATGAAATTCTACTAGGAAGAGATTTTACCAAGTAAAGTTCCTCCAATGCCTTCCAAAGGGATTTCGCATCCTTTTTGTCAATCACTTGCCTAACCACCTCATCCGACAGCCTGATGAGTATCTCACTATGGGCTTGCTCGTCCATTTCTTGCTTCTTTTCCTCCGAAGTCATGGCCAGGTAGTTGCCCGTCACAGCCCTAAGGCACCTTTCCTTTGTGAGAACAACCCTCATTTTCACTTGGCACATTGCAAAATCACTTGAGCCATCATATGGCTTGATTTTTGTGTAAGTTTCTGTCATCACAACCAAATACACCACAAATCAGTTCTTATCAATTAATATCAACAGATAGAATAGAAAACCAAAACTTAGACAAAAAACGAGCAACCTGCTCTGATACCACTTTGTTAGGATTTTTATAGTCGTTTTTAGGCCTAGTTTTACAACGATTCAGTTTTAGATAGAAGACTCACAAAAACATTCAAATGCACAACACACAAGAACAGATCGAAAACGAGCACACAAAAGATTTAACGAGGTTCGGGCTAACCCCTACTCCTCGGAGCCTCAAGAGACTCAATCCACTATACGAACCACAATTATCCAAGGGCAACATAACAGGCTACAATCCAAAACAGATTCGGGAAATAGAGCGAATCAACAGCGAGACATAGCCAAGAACAGATTCAATAGATCTGGAACAACATCACAAGAACAGAAAGAAGACTCCCTTATAATGAAGCTACGAACACCTCCCTGCAACCGCCAAAACAATGCTCTTTCGGATATGACCTCCGACACCAGCGACTTTCGGTCTTCTTCAACCGAACCTTGTTCTCGCAAACAATCAAACCGGAAAACTCGACCTTCTCTCTTTCTCTTCCTTATTATCCTGTTTTCGTAACCCTAGCGGACCTCTCCTGCTTCTTCTCTCTATTATGTTCTTTGCGCAATCCCTCTCTTGAAACCCTTGCGTGTCTCTCTCTTCCTTTGTTTCTTTTTTTTCTACGTGAGATCTGCAGCCCACTACTCTAATTTCCTTTCTATATTTCTTTGTTGTAGAATTTGGGAGAGCAAATCAAAAAATGGCCCACTTGTACTTGGCCCATAAAACATGCTTGGATGAAATAAGAGGCCCATATGTACATCAATAACCTACTGCACATATTTACAAAAGCAAAGTCCAAATAACGTGACTTCCACTTCCCAGCCAACTCTAGAATGAAAAACATGGGTCAACAAACCAAGCTCGAAGCACATCAAACCAAACTCAGCATTATACCAAAAAACAAATAGTTGGGCATTTCTCGGGTTCATTACGCCGTCCTTGGTTGAGCGAGAAACGAGTGGGCTACAAGACCCAATGGGCCTGCATGCCGGCACTCCAACTCGCACAAACACGGTTGCACTCAAACCCGAGACCCGGTCTCGCTTTTCCTCAATATTTCCCGAAACGGACTTTGAAATTACAACCTTATTCTACATTAATCATGGTACTTAGGTTGAATAGTGTGTATATCTAAAGATAGCATGCTTATTTAATTTATGTATGTCATGATAATCTACTGTGTGTATATTTTAGCATCGATGATTGTATGTGTGTTTAAGTATTGTCCAAAGGTTGCTTGAATACATGTTTTAAATTTTACATATATGATTTGAATCCGTATTATAGTCAAAGCACTAATAGGTAAGCATGTATAAATTATTGCATCTTCATCAAATTTCTCTGCATCTGCAAACTCTGTTGTCAAATTCAATGGGCAGAATTATGATGATTGGTCTGAACAAGTCCGATTTACTTTGGGCATTATGTCGTTGGATCTTGCTATACTCATGGATAATCAACCAGCAGCCATTATAGAGGATAGCTCCGAAGCTGAAAAGTCTCTTTATGAGGATTGGGAGCGTTCTAACAGGCTGAGTTTGAATCTCATGAGGATGAGTATGGCTGAAAGTATTAAGCCATCAATGCCTAAGACAGAGAATGCAAAGGAATTCTTTCTGAAAGTTAAGGAGTATTCACAGTCGGATTTGGCAGACAAGTCAATTTTAGGAAGCCTTATGAGTGAGCTAACTACGAAAAAGTTTGACTGGTCTCAGCCTATCCATGATCATATGACGTATATGTCTAATTTGACAGCAACGTTAAAGACCTTGGGAATGGACGTTAATGAAACATTTTGGTCCAATTTATCATTAACTCTTTACCTCTTGAGTTTGGTCAATTCCAGGTGAACTATAACACCATTAAAGATAAATGGAACTTTCAGGAATTAAAGGCCATGCTTGTTCAAGAGGAAGGGAGATTGAGGAAGATAAAGGATCAAGTTGTCCATTTTACAAGTCATGATGGTGCCAGCAGCAGTAAGGGTAAGTCAAGTAAAAAGGACAAGAGGAACAAGAACCCTTTGAAAGTCAATGAGGGCCATGTTAAGAAGGAAGTGAAGTGTTTCTTTTGCAAGAAAACGGGACACTTCAAGAAGGATTGTCCTAGAAGGAAGGCTTGGTTTGAGAAGAAAGGTATACATTATAGTTATGTTTCCTTTGAATCAAATCTTATAGAAGTGCCTAATAATACTTGGTGGATAGATTCTGGTGCTACTACTCACGTGTCTCATATTAAACAGGGATTCAGTATGATCCAACCCATAAGAGGAGCTGAACAGTATTTATTCATGGGAAACAGGATGAAGGCAAAGATAGAGGGCATCGGGACTTACAGACTGATCTTGGACACAGGTTGTTATATAGATCTTGAAGGATGTCTTTATGTACCTGAATGTGTTAGAAATCTTGTTTCCATTAGTAGATTGGACAATTTAGGTTTTATTATTAAGTTTGGACATGGTGAATTTTCATTGTACAAACATAATATCTTTTATGGTAGTGGTACATTGATTGATTCACTTTACAAGTTTAATCTTGATATTAAATTTTTTGAATCTTTGCTTTATGTTAAAACTAATGTGGGCATCAAGCGTAGTACATCTAATGAAAATCCAGCTTTCTTATGGCATCAAAGATTAGGTCACATATCTAAGGAAAGGTTAATAAGGTTGGTGAAAAATGATATCCTACCTCACTTGGATTTTAGTGACTTAGATGTGTGTATAGAATGCATTAAAGGAAAGCAAATTAAACACACTACAAAGAAAGCCGCCACAAGAAGCACTCAACTTCTTGAGTTAATTCACACCGACATTTGTGGTCCTTTTGACGTTCCATCATGGAGCGGTGAAAAGTATTTCATTACTTTTATTGATGATTTCTCACGTTATGGATATATTTATCTATTGCATGAAAAGTCTCATTCTATAAATGCCTTAGAGGTATTTGTTACTGAGGTGGAAAGGCAATTAGATAGAAAAATAAAAGTCGTGAGATCTGATAGAGGTGGAGAATTTTATGGGAAATATAATGAAAATGGACAATGTCTAGGTCCATTTGCAAAGTTCCTTGAAAGTAGAGGCATTTGTGCACAGTATACAATGCCTGGTACACCTCAGCAAAATGGTGTAGCTGAGAGGCGGAACCGTACATTAATTAATATGGTTAGGAGCATGTTAAGTAATTGCTCTTTGCCCTTATCATTGTGGATACATGCATTAAAGACTGCAACATATTTATTGAACCGGGTTCCTAGTAAGGCAGTTCCTAAGACCCCTTATGAACTGTGGACGGGCAGGAAACCTAGTTTGAGACATCTCCGTGTTTGAGGTTGTTCTGCAGAAGTGAGGGTGTATAATCCAAGAACAGTTAGTGGATTCTTCATTGGCTATCCTGATAAGTCAAAGGGGTATAAATTTTATTGCCCTAACCATAGTACGAGAATCATAGAAACTGGCAATGCTAGGTTCATTGAGAATAGTCAAACTAGTGGGAGTGGTGATCCACGAAAAGTGGACATTCAAGAAATTCAGGTTGAAGATCTTTCACCTGTGGTTTCTTCTGAGGTTGTTGTACCAATTGTCATATCACAGTTACATGACAACTTGGAACAACAAAATGATGTTCAAAATCCATTAGTTGACGATGAAATAAATGAACCGGTCATAGTACAAGAAGAGACAAATGAACCACGTGAATCATTAAGGCGGTCTATAAGAGAAAGAAGATCTGCCATTCCAGATGATTATGTGGTTTATTCTCTTGAAAATGAATGTGACTTAAGCATTGATGAAGATCCAGTTTCATTTAAGAAAGTCATGAAAAGTGACAATTCTGAAAATTGGTTAATTGCCATGAAAGAAGAAATGAAATCGATGAGTGACAACCAAGTATGGGATTTAGTTGAGTTGCCTAAGGGTTCCAAGACAGTTGGGTCCAAGTGGGTCTTTAAGACCAAACGAGACTCTAAAGGCAACATTGAAAGGTATAAGGTTAGATTGGTTGCTAAAGAATACACTCAAAAAGATGGCATTGACTACACGGAGACTTTCGCTCCGGTGACAAAGAAAGACTCTTTGAGAATTGTTTTGGCTTTGGTGGCTCATTATGACCTTGAGCTTCACCAAATGAATGTAAAGACTGCTTTTCTAAATGGAGATTTAGAGGAGGAAGTGTATATGGACCAACCTGAAGGGTTCTTGACCACAAACAAAGAACATATGGTGTGTAAGTTGAGAAAATCAATATATGGACTGAAACAAGCTTCCCGACAATGGTATCTTAAGTTTAATGATATCATCACGTCTTATGGTTTTGTAGAGATCACCGTTGATCGGTGTATCTACATAAAGGTTAGTGGGAGTAAATTTGCTATTTTAGTCCTATATGTTGATGATATCTTGCTTGATGCAAAAAACATAGGCATGTTACATGATATAAAGAAATATCTCTCTAAACACTTTGAAATGAAAGATATGGGTGAGGCATCCTATGTGATTGGAATAGAAATATTTCGGGATAGATCACAAGGATTGTTAGGTTTGTCTCAAAAAGCTTATATCAATAAAGTCTTAGAGAAATATAGAATGGATAAATGCTCTGCAGGGATAGTTCCAATTCAGAAGGGAGATAAGTTTAGTAAACTGCAAGGTCCTAGAAATGAATTGGAACGAAAGAAAATGCAAAATATTCCTTATGCTTCAGTGGTTGGGAGTTTGAATTATCTTCAAACATGTACTCGACCTGACATTAGCTTCGCTGTAGGCATGTTGGGTAGATATCAAAGTAATCCCGGAATGGACCATTGGAAAGCTGCTAAAAAGGTTCTCAGGTATTTGCAAGGCACCAAAGAGCACATGCTTACATATAGGAGATCCGATTATCTAGAGGTCATTGGATATTCAGATTCAGATTTTGCCGGATGTGTGGATAGTAGGAAATCTACGTTCGGATATGTGTTCCTATTAGTGGGAGGAGCTGTTTCCTGGAGGTGTGGAAAGCAATCTATCATTACTACTTCTACTATGGAGGCTGATTTTGTGGCATGCTTTGAGGCCACTAACCATGCATTGTGGATGCGGAATTTTATCTCGGGGCTTGGAACTGTTGATAGTATAGCTAGGCCGCTGAGAATTTATTGTGATAACTCTGCAGCCGTGTTCTTTTCGAAGAACGACAAGTACTCTAAGGGTGCTAAGCACATGGAGTTAAAGTACTTGTCAGTTAAAGATGAAGTGAAGAAACATAGAGTATTTTTTTAGCATATTAGAACGGACATGATGGTTGCAGATCCGTTAACTAAAGGTTTACCACCTAAGGCGTTCAATGGCCATGTAGAACGTATGGGTGTCATAGATAAGACCTTGCTATCATAATTATATTTCGCTCATCAAATTATAACACTTTGAATTCACTTATTGATATGTTTCTGCTTTACAATATTTGTCATCATTATCGTATTTGTATACAATTATTGTTTTTTGATGACACGTAATTTGGGACTTATAGTGCATCTCAAATTTAAAGCAATATTGATTTTGGATTGATTTGTGATACTTCGAAGGAATCATGTCGCTCAATGATGTGTGACCGCCATGATCCAATCAATTTAATTCAATTATGGATTATTGATATTTTATGGACTTATATAAGTTTCTGCATTACAGATATTGAACTATTAAGCTGACACACATGTCAAGTGGGAGAATGTAAGAATATATATATATATATATATATATATATATATATATATATATATATATATATATTTTCTATGTGGCAAATGTGTCTAGGTTTAATATATAAAGTTAAGTCCAATTTATATTTTGTAGTTTTAATATAAAGTCGAAACCGTAATGGATCGGTATCGGTTAAAGACGTTAAAATTACGGGATTAATTATAATCCCTCCTTCCTTGTCTAATAAACAATGTATACTTATCTCATTAAATATATATATATAGGGTGTGCTTCCCATGAGAACACCCCCTAACGTGAGAACATGAGAACAATCGTACACCGTTGGATGTGAGTATTAAGGGTTGAGATTTAGAGTAGATATCAAAAATAATAATAACTACGAATAATAATAATTAGGAATCCAACAATAACTACGAATAATCCACTCAACCAACAATAACTACGAATAATACATTAAACGATATGGCACATTCGTAACAAAACTAATAATAATTACGAATTTGTTCTCATGTTCTCACGTTAGGGGGTGTTCTCATGGGAACCACACCCTATATATATATATATATATATATATATATATATATATATATATATTGTTATTGACGGTTACAATAAAATGGAAAAGGGAAGTTACTTCTTGGGTTTCATGTCCTCTGCAATAGTGGAAGTGCAGTATGAAGTAAATTGGTTTTTTCCAGTACGATACAATTGAAACCAATTAGTGAATAAGTGAAAAGATTAAAGTGATAATCTCATCCATTAGATATTGATTAAAGCAAAGGATAAAGGAAGGAGAAGACTACTCGCTTACGCTTACGATCGGTTCGAACTCGTTTGATTTGTGATGAAGACTCCCATGGATAAAGGTTAGTATTCGATTCATATACGGATACATCGGTTGATTCATATGTAAGTCTATCCATTATAGGGTTTAATTTCGAAAACGGAATCGTAAATATTCTGACATTTCTACCTTTGTCGATGAATGTAACGAAAGTGCCGTTAGATGTGACATTGTACGCGGAAGTGAGTGTTGCATTGGATGGTAGAAGAGGGGCAAGTAGCGGAAGTGCGAACATTGTGCTTGGAGTACAAGGTGGTCAATACACGATCAAGGATAATGATATACTTCATTCACTGCAACATGGAGTCGACAATCGTATATGAATGATTAGGATCTGAAGTTTATGTGAGTTATGTTGTCCTTATCTAAGATAGGGTTTAGAATAAAGAAGGTTATGTGTGTTCAAAAGATTGTGTGTGATATATACTACTTTAAGCGGTTGGATGCTGAATCGCAATTCAAGCTACAATCACTTTTAAGTGGAACTTTTATGGATAAGCCGGTAGATGAGGCGTGGGAATTTGTTGAGAAGCAAACGCTCACCATGGAGAAGTACTCACATAGAGGTGAAGAAGCGGGGAGCCAAAATTCAAGAGCTCCGGTGCTAAACCTTACCACCTCTAGTGTTAAGGAGTTGATCACTTTAAATAGCAAAATGAAGGCCTTGAAGGATCTTTTGATAGCTCATGTGAAGCAGCGGAAGGAGCAAGAGGTGGGCTATGTTGGAAGAGGAAACCAACAAGGGAATAGGAACAACAATTGGAACAACAACCGGAATTCTAACAACCATTGGAGATCCAATCAACTAAATTCCGGTAACCCTTATTCCAATGTTGAAAATTCACTAACTCCTCCTCCTCCTTCTTCTTCTTCTTCTTCTTCTTCTTCTTCTTCTTCTTCTTCTTCTTCTTCTTCTTCTTCTTCTTCTTCCTTTGAAAAGCCAATGACAAGCTTCATAAGTTCAAGCCAGCCGGCGAAGGAAAAGTTCAATGCAATAATAGAAACATTGATGGAAAAGTTGCAAGGATTAGAGAACCATGTCACTTCAATTTCTAAGGCACAAAAAGCCTTGGAAAATCAATTGTTTAGCAAGGGCGAAGATGCTCCTATAGATCAAGGAAGACTTCGCGAAAAAACTGAAGATAACTAAATTCCTAACCTTGTCTTATGAAACAACCCTCTAAAGGAGCCTATATTGAGCATCGTAGAGACTATTAGTACGTTACACCAAATCTTGTGTGTCAATATGTGCGTTAATGCATATCTTTGATTGTGATTTGGGTGTAACAAGAATATTAAGTGTTGCTTTGTAGTAGACATACACCTGTACATGGATAAGAATAAGATACTTATTTGTATTAAAAAAATATATATTCAAAGCAATCCAAAATGCACAATGATTCCATATTCAATTCCTTCGGATATACATATCTTCTACATCTATAGACGAAACTTACACTTAACCAAGCTTCTTCAAATCTTCACATAAACTATTTAGAGAACTCATTTGAGATATTGAGTTACCATGCTTAGTGTATCCAACAAAATTGACCGAGTGAGTTTCAACCTCTCAACGGGAAACTACATAGACTTGATTCAACATTTACGCAACTTGGTGCAACAATCAGGACAAGACTTGCATAACCTCCAAGTTCAACGCGATGTCGAACCGCAAGATTGGATCGAGCTCGCACTTTCGACAGGCTACCGTACCATCATTCTCAAGATCCGGAAAGACAATCTCTACTTATACGGCTACAAGATGGGGAACGGTCTTTGGCTCGAGTTTAACCGAGACAATGACGGAAAAACTCACTTGGTTCCAGGGTCGTCGTTCCTCGGATTCACCGGAAGCTACACCGATCTCGAGAAGGTAGCTCAAAGGCCCATAATAGGCATGACGGTAAGCTTAAGTATAGCGTTGAGCGCTATCAACGACCTCGCTGTGGTAGACGAAGGGTGGTCGAGAGCACGACACTTGGCGGTGTTGATCGTCGTGATATGCGAGGCGACGAGGTATGAGGAGTTGTCACGTGGGCTTATCGACGTAATGAAGGGAGAAAGGGCCGCCGTGATCGAGGATTGGATGATGAAGTGGGTTCGTGCTCGAGGGCATCAACCGACGTGGCTAGTGAATTGGAAGGCGAAGGTAGTCGGAGGAGGTGGGTATGATCATTTAGATGTTTATGGATACTTGAAAGTTAAGTATTGGGTATGTGGTGTGTATCATGAAGTTATGTTTTTTTTTTTTTTTTTTTGAAAATTTATGTATATATATCCAGAAGTAGGGGTTACAAAGCAACTAGCTAGTACAAGAGCATGAGACTAGGGCAAGTTCAAAAGCAGAAGAACAAGAGAAGCATAAGAACATAAGAAGAGAGAGAGAGAGCCGAATTAAGGATGATGAAAGTTCAAGTCAAGGATTCTTGCCCAGCTTAGAGAGTTCCTAGAACGGTTCTTCCACTTGAGAGAGAAGTGTGTTTTAGTCATATTGATGATGTTGTGAGCGCAGGCGGTGGGATGTGTACTTTTGTTGTTGTAGATTAGATCGTTATGAGCCTTCCAAATGAGATATATGTAGCTGATTATCGTAGAAGCTCGCACATTGATGATAAGATCGTCTTTGATCAGAGGGACGGAACGAAGCCAGGTCCAGATGCAGTCGCTGTAGGGGAGAGGATGGGGAATCCGAAGCCAAGCAGAGATGATGTTCAGGACAGATTGAGCATAGGAGCAGTGAAGAAGCAGGTGAGACTCATCCTCCGGGTAAAGGTTGCAAGTTCGGCAAGTATTATCTGTGACAATGTTCCAATCATTCAACTTAGAAAGGGTCGGAAGGCGGTGGTGGCTGGCAATCCAGGCGATGGCTTTGCATTTAGGTGGGCAGGGAGTGGACCAGATAATGCCGTAATGGTATGGCTGTGATGGTGCCGGTGGGGACCAACAGAGATTGAAGGCAGCAACAGTGGAGAATTTGTTGGTGGTGGAAGTGGTAAGGGTGATGAATTGGTCACCAGTCATCTTGGTAAGTATCTCATCTCTCACTTTGAGGAGCTGGCACCAGGAGTAGCTGTAGTTGAAGTTGGCCGAACAAGTCCAGATGGGCTGGCCCTTGAGAATGTTGTGGGATACCCACTCACTCCAGAGGCTGCGGTCAGAGTTGCGGTTGATATCATGCAGTTCGAACAAGAGCTTAGCTAGGCATGCCTTGTTCCACGAGAGGGCCTCTTTGAATCCAAGGCCACCATTGGATTTAGGCATGCAGATAGTGTTCCAAGAAATAAGAGCGCGCGAACTGGAGGCGTTCCCAGCCCAAAGAAAGGACCGCAACAGGCTCCTGATTTTGATCATGATGGAAGAGGGGATGAGGAGAGTGTGACACCAGTATTGGTGGAGCGACATGAGGATGGAACTAATAAGCTGTTTCCTGCCAGCATAGCTCAGGTGGCGGGCACTCCAGGAGGAGATCTTATTGGTGATTTTTGTGATCAAGGGAGAGAACTCGGAGCTGCAAAGCCGCTTACTACCAACAGGGATACCGAGATAGACAAAGGGCAGGGAGCCCCGAAGGAGGCCACATGAAGAGACGAGACGGTCACAATTAGAGTCCGAGAGCCCGCCAAGGAAAATAGATGACTTAGAGAAGTTGATGGTGAGTCCGGAGTAGGATCCGAAGTGATCGAGGGTGCGCTTGAGAATACTGATAGAGGGGCCATCACCACGACAAAACAACAATAAGTCATCGGCGAAGCAAAGGTGGGTGATCCGGGGGTAAGAGCATTTGGGGTGGATGTTAAAGTCGGGATTTTGTGTGTTGATGTTGAGCATGGAAGACAGTACCTCCATAGCAAGGACGAAGAGAGGGGGGGAGAGGGGGCATCCTTGCCGAAGCCCTCTCGAGCTAGGGAAATAACCCACCAGAGAGCCTTGGAGGTTGATAGAGAAGGACGCAGTGGAGATACAGGCGTCGACAAGTTTGATGAACCAGGTGGGGAAGCCAAAACGGCCCAGGCAATTCAGAATGAACCTGTGATCGATCATGTCGAAAGCCTTGGTGATGTCAAGCTTCAGAGTGCATCTAGGCGAGATGTGGCGCCTATTGTATTTTTTGAGGATCTCTTGGCATAGAAGGATGTTGTGTTTGATTGCTCTTCCTTTAACGAACGCCCCTTGGTATCTGCCCACGATGGATGGGAGGGTAGCATTGAGCCTGTCGGCAAGCAGCTTTGCAATAACTTTGTATGTAGTGTTGCAACATGAGATAGGACGGAAGTCACCAGGAAGGGTGGGGTTTGGTTTTTTTGGAATGAGGGTAATAGCAGTATGATTGACATGCCGCGGCATGAAACCAGAGTGAAGGAACTTGAGTACAGCATCGGTGAAGATACCGCCAGTAGTGGGCCAAGACGCCTTATAGAATAGAGCGTTGAAACCGTCAGGGCCAGGGGCCTTGAGGTCGCTCATGTTGAAGAGGGCAGTTTTGACGCTTTCCATGGTGAAATCAGCGTTAATAATGTCCAGGTCAGCCACGGTTAAGGAGCTAAGCGGGCAGTTAGGGAATAGATTGTGGGGGTTGGCTAAATTTGTGGGATTTAGTATCTTGGAAAAGTGATTAATTAGGATAGGCGTTATTTTATCCCGATCAAAGATGGGCCCCGTTGCGAGATTCTCGGGATCACATAGGCCCCTCACGTCATTAGATGCTCTACGACCGGCAATCTTTTTGAAGAAAAAGGACGTGCACTGGTCGCCGTGGTTGATCCAAGCTTCTTTGGAAAGCTGACCGAGGGTAGACTGCAGGCTGTTCTGGTGAGAACGGAGAGAGGCGAGAGTGGTGTGCTCGGCCTCAAGAAGCTGCTGATCAAGGGGAGAAGCCATGAGCCTGGAGTGGATGCTTTCAAGCGAAGCCTTGAGGTTCTCAATAGACGTGCAGAGGGTCTCCATGGAGAGGTTGGGGAATTTTTTGAGAGCTGGCTTGAGTTTCTTAAGGTTGTAGTACAAATGGTCCATTCTGCAAGCACTGCGCTGAGCAAGGAGTGGAGCCCAATGGAGGCCGACAGTGGCTTGGAAATTCTCGTGGGAAGCCCAACAATTATTAAATCTAAATTGCCGATGGGCCTGAGCAGCTTTGGCGTTGAGAGAAAGGATAGCCGGCGAGTGATCAGACAGGTATGGGGTGTCGAAGTGAACTGAAGACATTGGGAAATAGTTAGGCCACGAGTCGTTGATCACAACCCTATCGAGCTTGCTCCAACTACGAGAACCGATCTGCTTGTTGTTCCATGTGAATGAGAACCCAGAGAAAATGTGGTCAGATAGGTCGTTAGTCCGGAAGCACTCGGAGAGTTCGTTAGACTGATGGGAAGCAGGAGAGGGTCTATCCGAGAGTCGCTCGGACGGGCACAAGGTGGTGTTGAAGTCCCCTAAAATCGCCCAAGGCTTGTTGGCAATGAGAAGCCTTATAGTGGTGAGGTTAGGCCAAAGAGAGCTGCGATCAAGAGGGCTGTTGTGGGCGTAGACGAGGGTACACTCGAAGCTAGGGGAGTTGGATAAGGCGAGTGGAGTGATAGAGCAGTGAATGAGTTGATCAGTTATGAAGGAGGTGGTAAGGTTGAGGGCAAGGGGATCCCACCAAAGCCAAATGCGGCATCTAGCGTTCGGGGAGATATTAGAAGTTGAGGACCAGTGAGGGAGGATGGGGAGGGAGGACATCTTGTCCGCCAGGATTTTAGTTTCGAGTATCGCAATGACATCCAACCGGTGCTTCTTAACCAGGTCGCAAATAGCCTTTTGCTTGGAGGGATGGTTAAGACCCCGGATGTTCCAGGAGCCAATGTTAATCGACATGAATATTGGTGGGAGAGGTGATTACATCCTTGATGTTATCACAATGAAGAGGGGCTGAGGTGATGGGGGTCGGTGCTGGGGTTCGGTGGGTAATGCTGGGGCACACTGTGTCCCTGATGGAGTCAATTTTCGGGGATTGATTGGTTGGGGGGAGTTGAAAGGTGGTTGTGGATGGGATAACGCTAGTCTCACCCTTAGAGATGGGGTTGGTTGTTTGGTTGAGTGCCGGCTTTTTCGTGAAATGGTTTGACGAGGTGGACGAAAGCCGGCGTGATTTGTCTGGAGTAGGTAGAATTGGAGGTAATGGTTTAGACTTTTTGTTGTGAACCAATCGAAAGCCATCAGCGCTGGACAAGTCCGGAGGGCCATTGGGGACCCCAGGTCTGCATCTATGCCCGAAGATGAGGCACTTGGAGCAATGTTCCGGCAGCCAGTCAAATGTGATCTTCTGGGTAATGACCTCATCCTCCGGACCAAGGAAGGTGATTCTCGGAGCAGCGGCTTGGATGCAGAGATTTCAACCAGGATTCTAGCATGGCCAAGCCGGTTGTGGTTAGCGGAACATTGGTCAGTGAGGAGAGGGATACCAATAGGTGAGCCAATCTTAGCCAACATATGGGCAGACCAGAATCTATAGTCGAGGTTCGAGAGTGTAGCCCAGACCGGAATGGAGGAGAGACTAGAGTAGCTTAGGTCCATTCCGTGAACCCACCACTTGAGGAGGAGGGTGGAGGATCCATTGACAAGCCATGGGCTCCCCGAGATGATGGAGAGGAGATCTTCTTCAGAAGAGAAGTGGAGAACGAAGATGCCATGTTCGTTCCGCAGGATTTTCGGTTTGAAAATGGAGTTCCAAGCGGATCCGGCAAAAGAGATCATCTTGTTGTACGCAATAGGGGAGCCCAAAGGGAAGCCAATGAGAGTGTGGGACCAGCGGGAGACAGGCACGGCTATGTCGTCCTCAGAGAATTGAATGACGCCGTCTTCGAAACCAGGAGTGAAGGCAAGTGGCACGTGGTTCCATGCGGATCCAGCCGAAAGGATATCCTTAAAGGTGGAACATGGAGCGCCAATTGGAGGGGGGCAATTAATGATGTCTGGGGAAAGTGAGAGGGGGGGAGTGTGGGCCCAGAGGAGGTGAGAGAGGGGGGATCTGAAGGGTTAGCGTTAGGGTTTTGAGACGGAGGGGAAGACGAAGTGTTTGGCAGGCAAAGCAGGTCAGTGTTTTGCGTGCCGTTTGCCGGGAGGGAGTTGAGAGGGGGTTGATCGGTACCTAACGGGGGTAGGGAGGCAATGCTGGTGGAGCCATCTTCTTCGGCCCGTGCCTCAACCTCCGGTACAGGGAGGTTAGCGCCAGAACTGGGACAGTTTTTAGTTTGGCTAGTGGGAAGGGGTGGAAATTCATTCAGCGAGGCGGTAGGGGCGACCTGTTTGGAAATTCTGAGATTGTTGGAACGGATAAGGTCTTCCGGCACAGGGTCGAAAGGGCTTGGCGGGGAGGAAGGCGAGCCAGGTTTGGATGGGGTTTTGGATCGGTTGGAGAGATCGGAGATCTTAATCGAGAGCTGCTTGGGTCGTTTCGCTCCACCCATGGTGAAGGGGTGGAGGGGAGTCAACGGGGAGGGTGGATGGGGGTGGAGGCCGGCGGGGGGCCGACTCCAAGGGGGGAAACTTCCGGCGTGGTAGTCACCCAGAAGAGAGCATTTTTTAACTTAGTATGGGTGTCTTGATTCTGACTTGTGAGAAAGGATCATGAAGTTATGTTGTTTCAAAGAACGTGGGAAGGTAACGCAAAAGTTTATGTTGGAAAGTGTCTTCCTTTATTGACGACGGTAACGAAAGTGCCGACGGATATGCCGTTGGACGACGTTGTGATGGTTGAAGCGGATTTGATGGATCGTATGCATGAATGGTTTGTTTCGGACAGACGGATTATTAGGGTTAAAGGCCCACCACATCGGTTTTGGAGGGAGTTTGGAAATGCAATGTTTGGTAAGATCCCCACCCTGCCCCCTTTCTCGATGACGTTTGGTCCTGGATGGCGTCCTGGTCAAGGAAGAAGCCCCGCCCCCTTGATTGCGCGATAATTGTTGCGATCGTTGCTCACATCTATTTCGTCTGGGTCGCCAGGAACAAATTGCTTTATTGTCAAACCTTCACAACTCCAATTGACTGCGCTGGGATGGTTATTAGAAGCGTTAAGACGCACTTCACTCATAATTGGAAGGATCGATCAACCCGCTTCCGCGTCATGGCCTCCTCCCTCAACATCGCTCTCCAATTTGGTTAATTCCCCTCTCTCTTCTGGGATCTGGGGAACCCCTCTCTCTCTCTACTTGTGCTTGATTTGTTTTGCGATTGTCGCTAGGTCGTTGCTGGTTGTGTGGCTCCTTGCGAGGACTCCGATTGTTTCTTGTAATCTCTTTCCCCCTTTCTAATACAATTAACTTTTCAAAAAAAAATTGATATGATTAAGATTAATGCAAAGTGGAATCGGCTTTCGCAGTAACTCGCATTTAGATGTGCGGAGGGTTTCGTGTCTCTTTAAGCCATAAGAAGTTCGTGTTCCGCACATCTATTGTCATATTAGGTTTTAATAAACCTAAGCAATCTTCTTTTGTTTTCAATGACACCACCATAGGTAGAATCAGGAAGTTTGACAAGCCATCATGGTACCAGAAACACTGCGATAAGGATGAACCAATTAAACTACTGACGCCTCAAACAACTATTCCAAAACCTAATTCTCTACGGGTCCGTTTGGTTTCAACTCGGGAATCGGAAACGGAATGAAAACGAATCTAGTCAATATGTATACCCTTATTCATGAAAATTTTTGGAATCACTCCTTGTGATTTGAAGTAATTGAAGTTGAATTTGATTACTTTTGATACCCTATACAGTAGAGTGAAATAATATTTTACAGTTTCTTTCCATCCATACATAAAACCAAAATTGAAAGTTTCCCTCTCCCCTCTCAATCACACTTACATTACATTAGCTCAACTTATATCTAACAATTACAATTGATCTGCAAATATTGATCCTTAAATACTTGTGTCAATTATCATCATCACTAGCCAAGGATCACCAAGATGAGTGCATAACAACAAAAATCAATTTAGGCAAGATAAAATAAAATTGCAAAAAACGATCAGATCAACACAGATCCAGTACGAAAAGACCAAAAAGATTGTACTAGCCCGAGAGCAAACCACATTACAATAAAAACTACTGTCACACATTTCTCAATCTTCCTCGAATCAAAAGGAAAAACACATCAACAAACCATAAGGTCTAAGACTTCACCGTACAATACAGCTTGCAATATCCTAGAGATTTGATACGCAAAAACTGACTGGAAAATCCAAATTACACATACTATGTAAAATTCACACGCATTCGAGAGACGGTGACACGATTACAATCGGCAGAAGTTCCAATCAGGTATTAAAACCTAAATTAAACTCAAGTGTATTAATCGAGAAACAACGCATCTGAATCTTATTCAACTTTATGACAGTGTTAGCGACAGATTCGAAGAAACGGACAAACAACACTGAGAATCTGCGATGTCTTCGTTGCCAATGAAACGCGAGGTAAAGAAGGAGAAGGGAGGGGGTTTTGGTTTGCAGGGTGGTGGAAGAGAGAGAATGCAAAGGAAGATTAGGAGAATACGCAGCAACGGCAGTGCTTCAAGGCAACGATCAATTTCCAACTATTGGATTAGTCGTTCATTTAGTGCATTTTGACCCTACGATTGGGCTTGGATGTACTTGCACGCCAAACGCCTAAACTACTATAAATTTTGTTTTTGCATCCTTTAGTTCTTATGAGTTTCATTTTTTTATCCAATTCTTTGAAAACAATTTTGTCTCAAATTTTCCCTTTTTTATTTACGCCGACAGTTTATTACGATAAAACTGAACGCACTACCACCAACCCGCCTCCCAATCGCATTGAGAGTGCGTCCGAGACTTGTAAACCCTATAAATTGTTTCCCACCTAACTATAATCATTGCACTCCACGTTCAATTTTAGCGAGTTTTGACATATGGGGTGCATTATCATTGAGCCGGGGAGACGAGCTTGGGATTCCCATTTCCATTGAATCTGGTTGACCCATATGTGGTGTGTCTAGAACCGAATCCAACGACTAGAATCATGAGCGTTGGAGCAACGTTCGAAATTTGCGCGAAACGTGAGTTGGGGCGCATTCTCTGTGCGTCTGAGGGTGTAGGCGCAGTGCGTCCGAGACTTGTATGTCGGGTGCAAATGGAGACGGGTTCAGATCGTACAAAAACTGGCAGAAGTTGTTTGGGTAAATAGTAATTTTATTAGTTTTTCTTATTAATTAAGGGTTCAACTTATTTGTTTATTTAAAAATAGTACAAATGGTTACAAAATAAAATAATTATATATAAGATGGTCTTAACTTCTTTTCAATTATATATTTTAAAATAAAAAATCAAACTAAACCTAAACCTAAACATATTTTAAAATAGTCTTTATCTTCTTTTCTTTCTCTTTATTATATTTCTAATCAAAAGTATTGTTTACAATTGATGAATAGTATGATTATTTAATATTTTGAGAGCTTATTCTTCTTTCTTATATGAAAAGAAATCCACCCATTATATGTAAATTTCGTAAAGAATGTGCAACAACTATAAGTTGATTTTGGATACAAAAAAAAGTTTGGATTAGAATTAAATTTGGCCCACTTTTTAGCTTTTCCTCACCTTATATTCTAATTTTAAACCAGACTCTAAATTCATCTTTATGAAATTGAAAAGAAATAATTTGATAAATAAGTCCCTTTCTATTTTGATTAGGTTGTCCCTTCACTTTTTACCACTTTCAATAAATTGAAGTTGAAAAGTAATAGGTTTGATTAGGGGTACATTTACTAAACATATTTATATCATGTGCCTAGTTATTAGAGAAATCTCAAAAAAAAAGAAGATTTTTCATAATTCCGTTCTCGATAAATTGTCAACAATCGTTAATAATACAATTATAAAGTGTCAATAAATATTGAAAGTACTACTTTTTTTTATATTATTTAATAGTGGTCAAGAACCAAAATATATAAATTGGAAATTAGATTTTTAATTAAAACTCAAATAAAACCGGTCTTATCGAAGAAGTTTATTTTTTCCTCTAACAAAACAGATGACTCATTTTCATCAATTTTGAGGCATTTACTATAAAAAATGTAATTAAAAAGTTTTTTTTTAAATAGAAAGCGGTTAGGAAATAATATTTTCTAGAGATAGTTCAAACTAAAGCATCCTTGCGGATGAGAACATGAAATTTGAGATTGTGAGCAAAGGGTGTGTTGGATACGATCAAAGAAGCGAATATTCAGTGTGGAGTCGAATACAATCGTTGCGATCTTACATGGACAACCAAAAATATTTGGAGTGCCTTGATAACAGATAGGTTATCACCCTTAATTTCGTTCTTTGTAACTTTTTTTTTTCAAGAATACAAACAAGGCCCCTAATATTAACAATTAAAATAAAAAGATAAATAAGATGTGAAGAGAATCTTAATTAAGCAGTTTAAGGTAACAATTAAAATATTTAATATTTTTTAAATATATTATTTAGGTTAAAAATAAGGAAACCCGTTAATGAAATTTGATAACTATATAGTTGAGATCTAGAACCCTCTTTCTTATTCTCAACCACCGAATCTGCTATTTCTCTCTTCTTCTGCAATTGCGAGACCCAACCTTTCTTCAGCCTCCACATCCGACGTGATTGACGCCGCTGCGGTCGCCGCCTTGCTCAGGGAGTCATCGATTATCCGGCCACCCTGTAGAACGGAGACGCTTGATGTTGTTGCTTCTGCCACAAACCGACACCGACAGATCCGCAAGATCCTAGATTGCACGGCCGCCACGTCCAACTGCAGGAAACAGAGGGTACCGGCCGGTTATCGGTTGTGAGTGTCGGTCCTTATGTCGCCGCCAACACCGATGAGACTACCGTCACCTCAGCTTGCCGGCCATCAACCGCTCTCCACTTCTTCTGGTAGTTCAGTGAGCCGTTTTGGGTAGGTGAGACTTCTACAATATTTTGACTAACTTCAGTCGCCATAGCAGGTATGATATATTCGGATAGGGGTTGATTATGTACACATACATATTTTGTGTGTACATATAACATGATGTCGATTAGAATATGTACAGTTTTGTGTTTGCATGTACATATGTTTGCAGTATCTAGTGATTATGTACATATTTTGATGCAAAATTGTTACTGACTAACTATATATGTACATGATGTCGATTATAATATGTACAATTTTGTGTTTGCATGTACATATATTTGCAGTTTGTGGTGATTATGTACATATTATACTGCGAAAATGTTATTGACTAACTATATATGTACATATGTTTGCAGTTTTTTCGATTATGTACATATGTTGCTACGGAAATCGTACCAAGATTGATTTAATATCGTCGCCATGGATGAAAGCAAGTTGGAAAGGACGAACATTCCGAAAAATTTTGATTTCCTTAATAAATGGAGATATTTTGATTTCCTTGATAAATGGAGAGAGAAAGATATTTACTTTCTCGTTTTGTAATAAATTATTGCTTGATAAATGGGAAGAAAAATATATTCCGATTTCCTTAATATTTTTTTTTTATTTTAATAAAAAATTTTTATATAATCTAGAGGGACCTATTTTGTACCTATTATTAACTTGGAGTCATTTATATACTCATGTACAAAATATACCTACTCCCCATTTTATCCTTTAATATTTAACCTTGTATAATAGACAACAAATTCTACAATAATTTAATGAAACAAATCCGATACAACAAATTACAAAAAAAAAAAACACTTCACTCAAAAAAGCAAAATTCATATAGTTCCTTATATAATAGACAACAAATCCCGAGCAAAATTTGCAATGAAAGCCATGCAAGCGAACAAAGCGAAGCCGAACTTTATAGCATGACCCTCTGACGTGTCTATGGAAGGACTTCCTTTGGATCCTGTCGATGTCGATGTGGTTGTACTCCCTGCATTTGCATGTAATAAGAATTTGTTAAGTATGTATATTATCCCCAACGACGATGATATTCCGATGATTATCTTACCGGCACCAGTACAACGGCTGATGGAGGGGGTTTGGACCTTGCAAGAGGTGGGGAGCTGAAGAGCTTGTGTGCTATTGATGTTTATCCCCAACGACGGTGAATCTGAGCCGCTGAGCACCTGGCACAAGCACTGTGGCTGTGAATTCACCACGCTTCCTAGCTGCGAGCAGCACCCTGACGACGGTTTCGATGAGTTCCCTGTTATGTAGTCCAAGCATGGAGACATGCTTATTAGGACATTTGTACAGCTCGAAGATGATTGTGCTGATGATTCCGTCCACATGGTTGCCATCAGAAATAGGGTAAGTGCTTGAATCCCTGTACTAAGGTAAGACAATTGTGAAAGTGATGTTGTATTTCCTTATCTGATATTGTGCATTACACATCATATATATAGAATACTCAATGGGCCAATGGGCCTTCTCATCTACTGTGGGCTAGATATCCTAGTATGCCCCCTCGAGCTAAACTGCACTAAGTGAGAGTTTAGATCGTAGAAATTGAAAACGGTTGTACGTGAGTGGCTTGGTGAGGGCATCTGCAATTTGATCTTTGGAGGTGATAAACGCCACTTGAAGAGTTTTGGCCGCAATCTTCTCACACACAAAGTGATAGTCGAGTTCAATATGCTTCGTTCGGTGGTGAAATACTGGATTTGCTGCTAGGTACGTGGCTCCCAGGTTGTCACACCAAAGAATAGGTGGATGATGTAGGAAAATGCCTAACTCAGCAAGAAGATGTTGGAGCCAGATAAGTTCACATGTTGTCTGTCCAAGTGCACTGTATTCAACTTCGGTAGACGAGCGGGACACAGTCGGCTGTTTCTTCGATGACCAAGATATCAGGGACGAACCAAAATAAATGCAGTACGCAGCAGTGGAGCGCCTATCGGTGGGATCACCTGCCCAATCAGCATCACAGAAACCAGCGAGAGTGGGAGTTTGATTGGAAGATAGATGAAGTGATAGAGTGGCTGTAGAATTAAGATAGCGAAGAATGCGTTTTGTGGCTTGCCAGTGAATGTGGCGAGGATGATGCATAAACTGACAAATCTTGTTGACAGCAAAAGCAATGTCGGGTCGAGTGAAAGATAGGTATTGCAGGCTGCCAGCAACGCTTCTGTACAGTGATGGATCATGAAAGAGAGGGGAATTTGTGGTGGAGAGATCACAATTGACAGACATTGGAGTGGTGACTGGCTTGGATTGATGCATATTTGTGGATTGAAGAAGGGTACGAATGTATTTTGACTGGGAAAGGTAGAAACCAGAGGGATTTCGTGTCACTTCAATACCAAGAAAGAAGTGGAGATCCCCCAGGTTCTAAACAGGAAAGTGAGTAGAAATAGAGGAGATGAATTTGTTTGCAAGGGAGGGAGATGATGCGATAACCAAAATGTCATCAACATACACTAGAATAAACACAGTTTCATTTTTGGCATGATAAGTGAAGAGAGAGCTGTCTGCTCTGGACATTGTAAAACCAAGATGCAGTAGGGTATCACTCAATTTAGAGTACCAAGCTCGAGGTGATTGACGGAGTCCATAGAGAGACTTATGTAACTTACATATATGAGTGGGGAATTGAGGATGCACAAACCCAGGCGGTTGTATGATGTAGACGTCTTCATTCAAGTCACCATGGAGGAATGCGTTTTGTATGTCAATCTGTTGAACGGACCAATTTGACATTGCAGCATAGGTAAGGACAAGGCGGATAGTGGATGGTTTAACTACTGGACTGAAGGTCTCGGTAAAATCAATGCCAAGGACTTGATTGAAACCTTTTGCAACAAGACGGGCTTTTCGGCGCTCAATCTTGCCTTCAGAGTTTCGTTTGGTTTTGAAGACCCATTTAACACCAAGCGGATTAAGATTTGGTTGAGCGGGAACAAGGGACCAAGTGTGGGTGGAGAGGAGAGCATGAAATTCATGAGACATAGCAGCCCTCCATTCAGGAAAAGAGGCTGCTTGACTAAAACATGTAGGCTCCTCTGGGATGGTGGTGGTAGATGAGGCAGAAGGAGGCGGCCAAGGGATGGTGCCATCCGTTCGTACCAAGGGTTTGATAATGTTATGATGTGAGCGAGTAGAGATTGATCTGGTGGGAGGCGGTTGTGGAAATGAGGGATCAATTTGAGGCGACGGATCTGATGGGCTTGTATTCTGAAAGGCAGGTTGGGATGGAGAGATAGTGGGTGAAGAGGATTGGACAGGTAGTGGGTTGGGATTATTAGTTATCGTAGGAGAGTCACTGGGTAAGGTGGACTGTTCGGTTAATGGGCTTGGGATATTAGGTGAAGTAGAGGGGCTATTAGAAGGTAGATGGGCTTGCGTAATGGGCCTGGGAATATGGGATGTTGGATCTGAAGTGGATAAAAGAGATGGGTAGGGAAGAATGCAAGATGGGCTGGAGTTGTTGGACGGAGGTGTCATGGGCTGATGTGGAGGAGCTTGAAAGGGGAATTGCAACTCATGAAAAATGACATCTCGGGATAAGTATACACGGGAAGAGACATAATCAAGACATATGTATCCCCGATGGTTGGAGGCATAACCCAAAAATACACATGGGGTGGAGCGAAAATTGAGTTTGTGAGAATTGTATGGACGTAAATTGGGGAAGCATAGGGAGCCAAAGGTTCGAAGAAATTTGAGGTCGGGAGCTTGATTATGGAGTATTTGGTATGGGGAACGATTATTTAAGGTGGGAGTAGGTCTCCGATTAATGAGGTATACAGCCGTCTCGAAGGCATAGTCCCAAAAAGATAATGGTAAGTATGAGTGAGCAAGTAAAGCAAGTCCGGTATCGACAATACGACGGTGACGGGTTTCAATGCTTCCATTTTGGGCATGGGCATAAGGACATGTGAGTCGGTGGTTAATTCCAAGCTTAGCAAAGAGCAGTTTAAGAGGTTTAAATTCCGTTCCCCCATCTGTTTGAATAGACTTAACTTTTGAAGAGAAGAAATTCTCGACAAAGTAAATAAAGGATTGCACATAGGAAGTAGTAGTGGATTTACTAGACATTGGAAACAACCACACAAAATTAGAGTAATCATCGAGTATGGACAAAAAATAACGATGGCCTCTTGAGGATAAAGTGTGGGCCGGGCCCCATAAATCCAGGAACAGAAGCCCAAAAGGCTGAGACGTTCTGGACTGGGACGGAGGGTGGGGAAGGTCATGAGCCTTTGCTCTGGAACAGGCGACACAACGAAAATTTGAAACAGAGGAAGTAGGGCAAATGACATTGAGAGACCGAAGCATTTGTTGAGTGGTGCGGAGAGACGGATGTCCAAAACGAGAATGCCATAGGTGAAGACTAGGGGTGGTGGTGGAGTGTGCTTGTGGTGAAGACTTGGTAGCCGACAATGGGAGGACATACAACCCATCCTCAGTGGTTCCTTGAAGAAGCGTTGCCAGAGTTTGTTGATCCTTCACAAAGAAACAAGTAGGGTGAAATTTAAAGAAAACCTTATTATCAATGCAAAATTGACGAACTGAGAGCAGATTTTTGTTGATGGATGGTACGTGGAGGATATTCTTAAGAGAGAATTTAACAGAGGGAGAAGAAGGTGAAGAGAGAAGATTGGAACCGTAATGCTGTATGGGCAAAGATGAGCCATCACCAATTGACACCGTATCGGATCCATGGTACGACTGAGTATCATATTGAAGTTGATTGAAGTCCGGGGTGAAGTGATTCGTAGAAGCCGTATCAGGTGTCCACTGAGCAGCAGTGTAATGAGCTTGGAACGATGATGGAGCCGGTGCCTGGTAAGATTGGTTGAACCGGTGCCAGCACTGAAGTGCGGTATGACCTGGTTTTAGACAGACTTGACACACAGGGCGAGAGTCGGGGTGTCCACTGAAGTGTTGGGGATTGCTGTTGTTGCCGCGATTGGAAGTAGATCCTCTTGGAGAATTGGTTGAATTGTTGGAGTAGTTCGTTCTGCCTCGACCTCTGGAGTTAGGTTGAGGGTTTCGTTGGTGATTGTTGTAATTGTTGTAGTTGTTGGTTTGAGCTCTGCGACGTCCTCTAGAGTCATTTTGGTCTTGACTGTTTGTATATGTGGAGTGTGCAGACATATTTGGGAGATTTGTTGTAGAGGTGGAGTGGTGGGTTAAACGGGCTTCATGGTTGAGTAAATGAGATAGAATCATGTGGGAAGTGGGTAGAAAAGGTTGTGTACTGAGTGAAGTAATAATCGGGTCATAATCAGAGGATAAGCCAGAGAAGAGATAGGCAGCAAACTCGGAGTCTGAGATTTGCTGCCCTGCTGCTTGAAGGATGGAGACGAGAGCCTTTACCTTGTTGAAGAATGTAGTAATGGAGTCGCTACCTTTCTTGATGGAGGCGAGTTGAAGACGGGTCTGGAGGACATGGGCACTTGAGCGTGCAGTGTAGAGATCCTTGAGTGTTTGCCAAATAGCTTGAGCAGTGGTACAATCTGTAACATGAGTGAGAACTTCTTCAGTAAGGGAGGATGTAAGGATGGCTAGCACTAAATGGTCTTTAGCTAACCAGTCAAGATATGATTGAGTGGTTGTGTTTGATGTGGTGTTTGGGCAAGGGAGGGATCCATCAATGTGGCCAAAAAGATTATAGGCACGGAGCACAGGAATCACTTGGGTTTTCTAGAGTAGGTAATTGGTAGGGGAGAGCTTGATTGTAATAAAGCTTGAAAAACCTGGTAAGGGTGTGGAATGGGTGGTCGGCGTTGGCAGTGGTAGGGGATTTGGGGTAGGAGTGGGTGTTGGAGAAATGGTGACATGTGGGGAGGGATTGTTATTGTTTGGAGAAGGTGGGTCGCTGCTGTCTGACATCTTTAGTGGACGTTTGTCCGTTGTGGCTCTGATACCATACTAAGGTAAGACAATTGTGAAAGTGATGTTGTATTTCCTTATCTGATATTGTGCATTACACATCATATATATAGAATACTCAATGGGCCAATGGGCCTTCTCATCTACTGTGGGCTAGATATCCTAGTACCCTGTTATCGTCATTCCCTGTATCTGTTTGATGAAATGCCTGTGAGAACTAAAGGTTGGATCTTAGGCAATCTGGGTCTTGTTTTCTTGTTGTTGCGGGATGAATGGAAGTTTATGTGTAATTTATATAGGAAAACTGGAATAAGGACAAAACTAGTTTCATAGATTGATTACCAACCTTCTCCTACTCCTTTTTAATACAACCTCTCACAAGACAGCTACAAGGAATTGGTTCAAAAACTACACTACAAGCAGGTACAAAATCTAGGACAAGCTTTATTAAACATTAGTAATTCATACCGTCACACGCATACATATCCTAGTTTACTCTCATGCCTATCCATAGATAAGCTTTATATTAAGCATATGCTACAGCCTACAGAACGATATAATCTTTGCCATCTCTTTTGACGATAGGATAGTTTGGCTCGTCTGAAAACCGATTCCATTCGGCAGTGATTTTTACTCGACTGCTGTCCACAAATGCAAAAAACCCAGACTTGGCCTTACCAAACTCTCCGCTCCCAAAACGATGTGTTGCTTTGGTTTTCACAAGTTGGTGACTTGGGAAGAAACATACGTAATCAGTCAAATCTGCATCAACCTCCACGTTCACATCCAGTGGCACTGCCGTCAGAGTCTTCGACAACGGAAGGGGTTCGTAATGTTTTATCTCCACATTATGGTCCCACGTCCTCTCAAACAAGGTAACTTGATGATACTTGTTATCATACTGATACGAAATCTTAACGTGTCCGTACACATTTAGCTTGTCATTCCCTTGAAGTACCTTCACAGACCATCTCACCTGCCATGCTGATGGGAATATTTTGCAGTCTACTTCGATTCCATCACTTAAACCGCCTGTATCCCATCGGTTCTCGAAAATACTCCATTCTTTGTACCCAACGACAGACATAGGGTACTTATTTGGATCTGTTGACCACAGTGAATATATTATACGGGCGAACTGACAGGCAGAAACAGCTCGTTTCTGGCTGTTGAAGGAGATATAATCTCCTTTACTCACATATAGGTTCGCGTCTAATAGGCATTGCGTGCCCAGCCCGTCCTCCACCCATAGACGGACCTGAAATTTCCCAGAGTAGCCGAGGTTTTTGATAGAGAATACCTCCATAAGTGGATGCCCTTTCGGCACTAAGCCGTTGTAATGATCAGTACTGGTAATGCTGGCAGAAACACCGAACCTCTGATCAGCCGGGGATATGACTGGCCCGAGTAAGAGACCTATGTAGGAAGCCGCTTGGTATATGTTTGTTATACTGGAACTGAGAGGATTGCTCTGTGGAAGGCGGATAGCGGGATTATTTGGACTATTTTGAAGCATACTCCACGAGAGGTCGGCCCAACCCTTGAATATTCTTGGAGTACTATCTTCTAAAATAGCTTCTCCATTGTTTTGTAACGGGCCAACGAACAGGTCAAACATGTTCTGGAATCTAGTTGCTTCACACAAGGCCACGATTAAGACGGCCAACCGAGATGCCCTATTAGTAGTAACAGCACTATCGTCTCTAGCCAGGAAGTTTACAGCATCTAGAACTCGTGGTTGGGAGATCCGCATGCCGTCTATGCTTCCTCCCCTGGCCCCCAATTCATCGTAATTTCCGCGAAAGCCTAGGAAAGTGGAGCCCGGAATCAAGTGAGGAGTTGTGCCATCGTTCCTGCCGAACTCAAACCACCGACCGTGCTCCGATCGGTAACCCACGAGGTAGACATTGTCGCATCTAATAAATATAGTGACGGTGTGATGGTTAGTTGATAGTACTAGCTCGATCCAGTTCAGCTCGGGTTGTACCCCATCGTACCGAGCTGGGAGGACGGGGCGTTGGTGGCAGTCTGTAGCTCCCGGCTGTTGCCTCAACAGTTGCCGGAGGCGTTTGATCAATTGCCTGTAATCACCTGTTTCAATGTTGAATTCCATCCTGTGAAGTCTAGGCATGATCAACTCCCTGCAATTAGTTTTAGATCAAGCCTTTCGGATACGTAACCAATATAGCAAGTTTATATAACAAGAGATTAGTATATAGAATAGTAACCCGATTAAGAAGGTTGACAAACTTGCACTGAACTAGCTTGATCTCTGCTTTGGTGTTAGATTTGAGAAATAGAGGTAGGCAGTTTGATCAACTTATAGGCACAATACACTACTGTAAACTCACGTATTTCATGCCCAAATTAATTTATTAGTTATTTGAGTTAATGGCAGTATCTTGTTCCATCATTTTTGTTAGTATATATTCCATCAATAATTCATAAAGATATACAAATATATTCCATTCCAAATATTCGCCATTATAAAGCCAAATCTAAACCTTCCAACTATCCCTCAATCAGGAAAACTTCCAATATATGCGCGGTTGTTCAAGTGATACAACTTATGAGATTTTTTTTATTTATGTACTAGGTGAAAGAACGCGTGCGGAGCTTACTATATTTTGTGTACGGTAATTGATAATGCAAACAATGTTGGATTATTGGTAACTTTTTTTTTTGGCTGTTGATAGCTTCAACCCCCTTTGCTCCACGTTGCTTGAACAATGTTCTTTTTATTATTGTTAATGTTTGGGGTTGAAGAACTTATTTATGCAATGAATCTGTGTATTATAACAAACAAGACTATAAGAATCAAAGACAAGTTGATGATCAGCTTATTCATAGATCAGCTTATTAATAGATCAAAGACAAGTTGATGATCAGCAACTTCTTGCTTTCGCGAGTTACTTTTGCTTGATCTGCGTTGGTTTACTCGTCGTTTTTGTAAGAGGTGGATGAGGCCTTCCACTCCCTTTCACTATGTCTTTGATGGTGGTCTTTAGCTCTCGGTCTTTCAGAAGGGACTCCATTGCATACAGAACTGAACATTGGAAACAACAGACATCTCGCGATCTATATGTGTTATCATCCCTAACAATAAAGGTAATGAGTTTTTCTAACTCTCATTGATGAAAGATTTTCAGTTGTTTGAAAACTCTCTTTTAGGAACAATTCCTCATGAGTTGGGTAATTGTAAGATTCTTAGGATCGTCAATATGTATGCGAATCGGTTCATTGGTGTTATTTCTGTAGAGTTTAACATCAATGGTGAAATCAGGTACAATGAACCATATTGAGCTGCTTACAGGACAAATGTAGAAATGTAGGTTACCTGAGCTAGGTAAGAGCTTCAAGCATTTGATTTTGAGTTGGCTATGAAGGCTGGTTTTCCCACCTAGCAAATTTTACCCAAATTTGAGAAAAACCCACTGATTACAGTAAGAAAATGTACCAAATTAAAACGCACATTGTCTTCCTACCAACCCTAGAAAGATAAATTGAAGTGCTAATGTTGAGATGTAGGGAAAAGAATTCCACATCGATAACACGCAATAAAGTTGAACCTACAATATAAGCATCGGGGCTACTCCTACTATTGTCAATTGGTTTTAGGATGGAAACCCGTGTGCTTGTATGTGTAGTTCATTGGACGTGTGTCCTCCGTGTCATTTGGTCCCGAGACGGATATAATAAAAAATAACATGAATTTCGGGGAAAAAAAATAGAATGAGATGCTCGATCCGAGAAAGAAAAAAAGAAAAATGGGTGAAGTATTAACTAGTTTAGCTAGCTAAACCTTGAGGGGGAGTGGGGGAAGTGTTGAGATGTAGGGAAAAGAATTCCACATCGATAACACACAATCAAGTAAACCTACCATATAAGCATCCGGGCTACTCTCCCATTGCCAATTGGCTTTAGGATGGAAGCCCGTGTGCGTGTGGTTCATCGGACGTGTGCCTCCGCGTCATTTGAACCCGGTATGGATATAAGAAAAAGTAACACCTAAGAGACACCAACTGCAAAATCTGCAGCAAATTAAGCCAAAGAATGGAGATCCTTCTTGCGGTCTTTGCAAGCCCTACATGTACCAAATCAAAGATTTTCCTCCTTTTCCCTTGCCGTCACCACCGCTTGTCCTTTTCCGAGATAGAGAGAGGAAAATATGGAGGGAGAGAAATGAAGTGGGGAAAGAGATCGAATACTGAAATAACCGAAGGTAAACCTCCGATTGAGCAGGGGTGATTTTAGAGATCCAAATTCGCTTCAAACCGTGACCTACGGTAACAACAACAAAACCCTAAATCAGAAAGGTAAACACAAAACGAAGAACAAAATGAAGAAGTAGGCGGCGACTTTTAGATCAATCGTTCGTCATCTCTCTTCTCCCGTTCTATCTTCCTCTACAGTCTACACCTGGAGGGAGAGGATCAAAGAATGGAGTCCCATAAAAACTAAGTTGCAAGAAGAAAAAACAAAGATAATTAGAGATAATCGGGGAAATTGGAAATTGTAAACTCAAATAAAAGTCGGGGTTTCAATCTGATAAATGTAAGAGAAGCTAGAAGTTGTCTAGCAGTGATGAAACAAAGGAAGGATGAAAAGAAGACACATATCATTCAATGTTACACGTTAAAGCAGATGCTGAAAAGTGAAAAGTAACCTGCAAGAAGGCACGTATTTTCCAATTCATCATCCCTTCCAGACGGCGCCCTCTCCAGACGTTGATGACAATCGATTACTGGGCTTTGCTAAATGAACACCTTACAAATCCAATGGTTGTCCACAAAAGTACATTACTGTAGTTTTATGCAACTCAAACATATAATGTATAATGAATATTATTTTTTACTATGGGCCTGTTAAACGGTTTCTAAATAATGATTTTTTTAGGAATCAAAACCCGAACCGTTTTAGGTATACGGTTCGGTTCTTGTATTTTTAATGAGTAGAACCGTTGGAGCAAAATCACAAAGGAACCGAACAAGAACTATTTAACGACTTTCATTTGCATATGAATTGTAGGAGTTAAGTCCAAATACTTTGATTTTGTCAAGTATATAGATGTATTTAATTTTTACCTGGTTCGTCTTAATTTTCTCTAATTCTCGATAACACAAGTATGTCGTAGAATAAGTAATAGGGATACAATTGAAACCTCAAGCCTATGTCGGCGAACTACACCCATTGTCCTATAAGTGTGAGAATTGAAATTTTTATAGTCTAAATTGAAGAAATTAACAACAAAAGGATTGTAATAAAATAAATTCCAGATTGAAGACAAACCTAGTTAAATAGGAAGTTGATGAACCGGAGAACCCGATTTAGTGAAGAACGAATGAATAGGAGAGAAAAATCTATTTCTACCCCAAGAAACCACCCGACCTCGTACATCTGTAACAATCACAATGGTATTGTTGAAACCGGCTTGAACATAAATAACCCCTTTGGGCATTCTTACGTGAATTAATACGCCTATTCCTTTGTGAACCAATTCTTGGTATGAGTTTTGCCATATTTTATTGTTTGATAAATATGAGTCAGAGATATACGGAGATACCCGTCTTTCCATTCCTTTCTCTCTTTTCTTTTGATCTCGCATGAAAAAAAACTTACAGAGTTGAGCTGCATTTTTTTTGATAACGGAAAGCGGTTCGATCTCATAGTCGGCGCACCGACTATTAAATCGAAAGGCCAAAAATAATCGGCAGACGGACTAACTGTCATGACAGACCATGAAAAAAGAGAAAAAGAAAACACAAAAATACATGAAAGAATTAGGAAAATGAGGCTCTTAAAAGTTCTACTTTGCAAAATGGGCTCCTACATAATATAGTAAAAAGTAGGCCTGCAAATCAAAAAAATAGGGAAGAATGCAAATGATGGTGGTGAGTCCCTTCCTTCTACTTTTTTCTTTTATTTCTCATTCCTTCATTTTTATCTCTCCTCACTTTATCTCAACCGTAACTCTCCCCCTCTTGTAAATGATAGTGGTGGGCCCTAATTTCTCTATTTCTTCACTTTTCTCTCTCTTCATTAACTTTTAATTTTTCCCTCTATTTCTTATTCCTTCATTTTTTTTCTCTCCTCACTTTATCCCACCCGGAACTCTCTCCCTCATGTATTTTTTGGGTAGTTGGAACCAAATCTATATTTTTGGGTAGGCTATTTCCACTAAATTTTGGGTATGCTTTTGACTCGTTTTGTTAAATAGTATTAGTATGTGTTTGATGAATTGAGTATACTGTTTACCCAATTTATGGGTATTATTATTTTATGTTGTAAAATGTTACCCAAATTATTGGTACGGTTGGGCATTATATGTTTATTGTTGGGTATGTTTTATGGTATGTTTCTTATTGTTAAGTATGTTTAAAGTGAAATGTTGGGTATGTTTTATGGTTACCCAAACTGTGTTATAATGACCAAATGTCATTTGGTATTAATGTTTGTGTAGAATATCGATTTATGTAAAATTTGGGTATGATAAATTCTACCCAATTTATGAGTGCATTGGGTATGAATATTTTATAACACAAAATTCTACCCAATTTATGGGTATGATATTTTTTGATATTTTAGTTTTTTTGGGTATGTTTGGGTTTTGGGTATGTATGTTTTCGAGTATGTTTGTGTAGTTTGACAAAATTATTTTGGGTATGAATAGTAACGTTTTTGGGTAAACGAATTTTGGGTAGAAGGTGGGAAAATATGCATGTTGAGAATTGTTCATTTTTGTAGTAGGTGGAGATAAATATCAAATATCAAATATGTCAAATCAAATGAGATGGACAAGTTGATAGCTTTTGTACTATATTTATTCCAACCTATATTTTAGGGACCTAAATTTTCAATTGAAAAAGGGAGGAGTTTTAAATATCAACTCATTGGCCTAAAAAACCCAATTCACCAATTTATCCAAAATACATCATAAAAACCCCGAAAGCATGGACGCCCTCAAGGGAAAGCAGAATGATCCAATCAGCCGGAAGTGACGAGCATGAATGTTTATCTTCGAGGGAAGTACACTAGTGGGAAGCCGGGGGAACAACTGTAGACACCCCATATTTGGGCTGCAACAAAGCTGTCCGAAGTCGATCACACATCCACGCCCCCTTCTCGAAAAACACTCGAACCACCACCAAGAAAGCATCAAAACAGAGAAGACGAAGCTGCAACACACGAATATTGTGATATAGAAATGTGTACAACTTTGATGGTTAAAAGAGTAGTGATTTACAAGGGGACCATTGCTCGAAAAAAGAGTTGATTAACAACATTGAATGTTTGTTTAAGAAATTAGAATGAATATTTTGTAAATCCGTTTTTTATTTCATATCATCCTAATAAAGGAGGAGAATGGGTCATTTTAACGTTTTTATTTTATTTTTTTAAGGGTCGTTTGTTGGTTTTGATTTGAGTGTGATTTTCACACTTATAAGTCCAAATGCAGTTGGACATATGCATATCACGGATTGGTAAATTCCCATGCCCTTAATTTTTAATTTTTCTTTTCATCTATGGTGTTTTTGGGGCCGTTAGGCCGTGAAAATGAAGCCCTTAGGACGAAAAATGACCAAACGTTAGTAACCTATATTTTTCAAAATAATTATTATTAAAATCATTGCATGTGAAGCCATGGTGGTGGCTTGAAAGAGGCTTGTGAAGCCAAACCAAAAGACAATGGAAAAAATTGTTTTAAGCTAATAGTTTGTGTGGGTGCCCGCCAAACATTAATGTTTTTCAGATAATGCTATGAAGAAAATGTGTGGGTGCTCATCATCGTTGTTGGTTTTCACCCGTTTCGGTTTGTTCTCCTCCTCTTGATAAACAAATTTTGTTTAAGATCGTGAGTTTATCAAAGATCAAGGGGAAAAGACACATCTGAAAAACGAGTCCAAGTTCAACAATGATTTTTAGAATAAAAAACAATCGCCCGAAGAGGTTCGCCAATGAATGTCAAAATCATATAGGGATGGGTATGATCTGGTAATAAGAGATCGGATTTTGAATATGGCGTTGGATCACAACAATAGATCTCAAACAGAAAGATTCCAATAAAAACGTATCATTCGCATCTCGAATACAACTTGGAAAACCATCAATGGAAAAAGAGAATGGAAGGATCTCATTCGGAGGTGAAGGCGGAGAAGGCATAATCTAATGGCAAAGACAAAAAAAGCCAAAGGTACAGGATTACTTCCATACAGTGTTGGCTAGTTAAGCAACCAGAATTGAAGGCGGAGAAAAGGGGGTCACCCGACGGCGATTAGCCATGGCAAACAATAGCGGAAGAAAATTTGGAGAGGGAGCCAAAGGGTTTCGACAACCTATCATTGCAGGGTAGTGAAGAAAAGAATTGGAGTGTGCTTAGAACAAACCCATAAAAGACAAGCCCAAACCAAATATTACTTGAGCATTGGTTTTGATATTTTTGTCTAAAACATATCATGCACAAGAAACCAATTTAATCAAAGAGGGTTAAAAGCTTAAGTGTATCTGAGAAGCCATGGGAAAAAAACACAGAAAACGGCATATCTCATCATCAAGTCAAGGAATGAAATGAAACCGTGCTCGAGGCATGAACAAGCGAATCTGAAGCCAACAACCTCTGAGGCTCCTAACTATGGTTTCAAATGGATGGTAGATTCAAGAAAAAAGAGGTTGGTTCAGACAAAAGGCAAGAATGGTACCAAAAAAGCTAGGCTTTGAGTTTTTGAAAATTAGTTATGTTGAGAGTTCTTGGGTTAAGTCTTGACTGGAAACTAATGTTGTGGCTTATTAGGTGCTCTCTCATGTCGTTCTTCCTGGTAACTAGGTTTGGGTTTTTGTTCAGATTTTGGTTATGGAAATCATCTTTATGGATTTTAGAATTGTTATAAGGTAATTTTGATTGAGTTGTTGACTCCACAAAGAGCCAAGATCAATTAAGCGAAGAACACCGGTTGAATTAAGATGAAAAGAGGGGATTTACCCTTTGATTTTTGAGGGGTGAAAGGTTTTCTCTTTTGTGTACAATAGAGAGGTTTTCTCTGAATTGGACAAGAGTTGTTCTACATTGGCAGAACGACAAATAGTCAAAGCAAACACTTTCTCTCTCTCAAATCAACGAGTGTAGTTATTTAGGGCATGTTTACCAAAGGTTTATAAATCTTTCATTTAGTTTATAAACCCACGTTGAATTTTTGGTGAGCGTTTACATGTTAACGGGTTTATTTTTGAATGAGTTTATTCGGGTTTATAAACCCGTACAAAATAATCTCATTGACCCAAGTTTATTTTTGTTATATGGGTTTATTATTTTGCTATGCTCCAAATTGTACTGATATTTTCACCATTCTATTCAACCCTAACAGGACCGGAGAAGTGACAATAGGTGACGAGAGAAGAGCTGGCGACAAGGCTGCGACTGCCAGCCGACTGCTTGGCTGTGACGACAAAACCATCCGCCCTTCCTCCAAGATCTACTTTCGATAGACCATCCATTTCGAATGACATAAATTTGGAACCCCAAGTAGTATTCGTATGTTAGAAGATTCTTCTTATATACCTCCATTGTTCGGGGCCACATAGAAGCAAAGAGAGACCCAGTAGGGCGCGCTGGGTTCTCCCTTTGGGTTCATCAAAGAAGGAGGTATTGGCTGCTCGAACGCCTTTGTTGTTGATAGGGCAAAGTCTTCAGATCTCTCTTTGCTTCAGTCCGCCGATAGAGCAAAAGTCTTCAGTCTCCTGGCAAAGCTTCAGTTGAACGATGGTTGATTCTCAGACATGACTTATAAAATCCTGGGTCAGTTGTTACTTTAAAAAAATTATTGGGGCAAAAATATATTTTGAACAAAAATAAACCCAAACAAAAACCCATAAATAAATATGTTTTAAAAATAATATATATAAACTGATCGGGTTTATAACTCCGAAAATAAACTATAAATCCATATAAACCCATTTATTTTATAAACACATAAAAAAAATAAAAACCTTTTGTAAACAGTCCCTTAGGTTTTTTCCTCTCTCAAACGTTATTTTTAGCTAAATGAAACAAGAAACCGGGATATCAAGTGGGAGATGGAGCTTTGACTTACTCCCGAGCGAACCAACACTAAACCCGGTTCATTATTAGCTTGGGTTGCCACATAATTTTGACTTATTTACAACTTATCTCTCAAAGTTATGGTTTTCACGTAATATACTCCTAGTTTTTACTTAAGAAATTACAAACAAGTTCGAACAAAGTTGGTACTCCTAGTTTTGGTTTCAACGTAATATAATCTTAGCTAAACGACGTCGTTTCGTGTGTTCTAGCTCAATTCCTCCCTCTAAACTTGTATGTCAATATGTGCTTTAGTGTATAACTTTCATTGTGATTTGGGTGTAACAAGAATATCTATTGTTGCTTTGATGTAGACATACACTTGTACAAGATAAGAATAAGATGCTTATTTGTATTCAAAAATATATTCAAAGCAATCCAAAATGCACAATGATTCCATATTCAATTCCTTCGGACATACGTATCTTCTACATCTATAGAAGAAACTTACACTTAACCTAGCTTCTTCAAATCTTCACATAAACTATTTAGAGAACTCATTTGAGATATTGAGTTACCATGCTTAGTGTATCCAACAAAATTGACCGAGTGAGTTTCAACCTCTCAACGGGAAACTACATAGACTTGATTCAACATTTACGCAACTTGGTGCAACAATCAGGACGAGACTTGCGTAACCTCCAAGTTCAACGTGATGTCGAACCGCAAGATTGGATCGAGCTCGCACTTTCGACAGGCTACCGTACCATCACTCTCAAGATCCGGAAAGACAATCTCTACTTATACGGCTACAAGATGGGGAACGGTCTTTGGCTCGAGTTTAACCGAGACAATGACGGAAAAACTCACTTGGTTCCAGGGTCGACGTTCCTCGGGTTCACCGGAAGCTACACCGATCTCGAGAAGGTAGCTCAAAGGCCCATAATAGGCATGCCGATAAGCTTAAGACTAGTGTTGAGCGCTATCAACGACCTCGCTGTGGTCGACGAAGGGTGGTCGAGAGCACGACACTTGGCGGTCTTGATCGTCGTGATATGCGAGGCGACGAGGTTTGAGGAGTTGTCACGTGGGTTAATCGACGCAATGAAGGGTGAAAGCACAGCGGTGATCGAAGATTGGATGATGAAGTGGGTTCGTGCTCGAGGGCATCAACCGACGTGGCTAGTGAATTGGAAGGCGAAGGTAGTTGGAGGAGGTGGGTATGATCATTTAGATGTTTATGGATACTTGAAAGTTAAGTATTGGGTATGTGGTGTGTATCATGAAGTTATGTTGTTTCAAAGATCGTGGGAAGGTAACGCAAAAGTTTATGTTGGAAAGTGTCTTCCTTTATTGACGACGGTAACGAAAGTGCCGACGGATATGCCGTTAGACGACGTTGTGATGGTTGAAGCGGATTTGATGGATCGTATGCATGAATGGTTTGTTTCGGATCGACGGATTATTAGGGTTAAAGGGCCACCCCATCGGTTTGGGAGGGAGTTTGGAAATGCAATGTTTGGTAAGATTACGTTTATGGAAAATGATACGATTAAGATTAGTGCAAAGTGGAATCGGCTTTCGCAGTAACTCGCATTTAGATGTGCGAAGGGTTTCGTGTCTCTTTAAGCCATAAAATGTTCGTGTTCCGCACATTTATTATCATATTAGGTTTTAATAAATCTTCTTTTGTTTATCAATACACATGTTCTTATGGATATCTTCTCAAGATTGATTCTACATTAGAGAATATGCTTAGGTCATGATCCAAGCTTAGTTTTGTTATGGTATCAGAAAAGGGAGACATATAATCTATTTTTGCAAAAAAAATCTTTAAATTCTCGTTCCTTGAGAATTCTTGCATTTCCTTGCATCCTCTTACGATTCTTGGTCGAACTGATTCGTGATGGGAGATAGTGAGGATTCTACATCTCCTCATATAGCTACAAATCCGAATGATACACTTTGTATTGTTTGTTGTTCCTTGTGAAAGTTAAATATAAAGAGCAATTTTAAAAAGATTAAGAAAGTACATAAAATATACAGTTTCCTTTCTAGGGTATATAATGAACGGATTCTAGGGATATGTATATAGATGGAGAAGATAGCGGAGATATAAAAATAACGTAATAGATGAACTTTATTACAAATATTTTAAGATCGATAATATACACGCAAAAATTATTTATTATAATTTCATGAGAAAAATATGTGTAAGTCACTCGGCCTCCTGAGACATGAAAGAGTAAGAGAATATTAGGTGTTGATGTGATATTACTTTTGGGATGTGTAAGCCAATACATGCTTCAACTCTCAAGCAATCACCAGCTTGTATATGTTTTCCCATAAGCTTGATAAGCTCCTATATATATAGTTGCCAAAAAATTGTCTTCCACCGCATCCTATATGTTCTCAACCACGTGTACGCTTTATTGTTATAAATGATAGTAAATATAAAAAGTGGATATTATTTTTTTATGTGATAGTTAGGTCTTTCAGTGACCGTGAGTGTGTTCATAGCATAATGTTTTCTATATAAAAAATGCCCAAAGAAAATCCAATCCCGTCTAAAAAGAACGCGCCTAACGCGCCACCTGCGTCTGCTTCCCTTCTTCCCCAAAACCACAAAAAAATCGAGATCTCAAATTACCAAATCTCTGAATGTTGTCTTGCCTCAAACACTTCTCTCAGATGGCCTCCATGGCTACCGGAATTTTTTAGAACCGTAATCTCCCAATAACAGTCCAGCTGATGTAGAAAATAAACTTCCCTTTTGTTGGATCTGGAAGGAAAAACTCAAAGATGTCGATGGAGAAGCACTTCATCAAGCTTACAATCAAAATAGAGGTAAGATAAAAGCGAATCGAAGACCTAAACACTCCTTATGGCGGACGGGAATAGGCAGAAACAACGTGAGGTGTCGCCGACGGCGGGGAAGAGAAGGGTTGACTAGTCCCGAATTCTTCAAATAAGCTAGGAGGTGTTCATTTGAATCTATTCTTGACCCAAACCTGGATGGAAGATCCAAGTTCCAACTTGGATAATGCAAACACCGCTTGGCCTCATTGGAGTATGCCTTGTGAACACTAGCTGAGAACGAAAATAAAAAATGAAACCAGTACATCTAGAGCTATTAATAGGTGTTTTCTTTTCATGATCTTTGATTGCTTGCAGCCTATGTATAAGCCTTTAAAACCGGCGAAATATAGCTTGGCTAGAGTTGGACAATCAGTTCCTTGATGAGGATACCCAGTTATACCTAAAAGGTTTTACGTGGTCTGTTGGAAGAGGTCCAACAGAAGTAGGAGACCTGCCCGGCCTTGACAAGGTTTAGAGAAAGGATGTCTCGTACTGAGGCACCATACTTCTCCATGTGAGTAGATGGACTGATGAAGAGTCATGACCGCTTTTGTGTACCTGCTGATGCAGATGGAGACAGAGAATATTACGGTATACCTACTGTACGCCTTATTCAGTACATTCAGGTACGAGTAAGATGTACCACGAGATAAGACGATTATATTTTATGAAGCCGATATAACCAGATTTGTGATACAGTGTGTGACATGTCAGTAGGTCCAGATAGAGTATGTCCGATCTAGAGATAAGCCCCACCCACTACCAGTGCAATAGTAGAATTTAGGAGGACATCTCTATGGACTTTGTTATGGGATTGTGACCCAATAGAAGATTGATGTTATCTGGATTGTTGGTAACAGATTAATGAAACCGGAACGTTTCATTTCTATCAGAAGGATGTGGCTAGTGAATGAATTGGCTGAGGAGTACACTAGACAGATAGTGAGACTCCATGGTATACCGAGAACGATCATTTCTGATCGAGATGGATGTTTTTACTTTGAGATTTTGGGCAGCAGATTCAGACTTCTTTGGGTATGAGTTTGTACCTCATGACTACACTTCACCCCCTGACAGATGGTCAGTTAGAGAGGATCATCTAGATCTTAAAGATCTATTATAAGTTGTAAGTTGAATGAGAAACGTGGATGGTTATATTACCTTCCATTAATGAGTTTATTATATAACAATGAAGGACGTGCATCTTTCTGGGATGGCCATATGAGGCAATAAATAGACATAGATGTCGTATATCCTTATGCAAGAAGTGATCTAGTAGTAGTGGTGGAATAACACCTGACCAGATTCAGGATTTTATAGTTCAAGTAACGTTGATTGAAGGAAGAATGCTGGCTGTATAGAGTCGCCAAATATTATATGTAGACAAGAGACATTAACCTCTAAAGTTCAAGCGAGAGTTCATGTCCGGCTAAAAGTATCTCAGCTGCGAGACGTTAGACGTGTTAATATGGAAAAGGAACTGAGTTTCCATTATGATGGTTTATTTGAGATCGACCAGTACGGAGAAGGCAGCATGATGTTTAGCTTTGCCTATGAGATTAGAGGATATCCACCCAGTGTTTCACATGTCTCAACTGAGGAAGTATATACCATACTCGAGACACCTTCTGAGTTACGGTGATTTGGTGGTTGAGTCCAACCACACTTTTGTTGAGCATTCGATTACATTCTTGGAATGAGATATGAAACGCTTGCATTCGAAAGACATTCCCATATTGAGGATATGATGGTCGAGATGAAGACCTGAAGAGGCTATGTGAGAGAATGAGGATAGTGTCCTGAGGAACTATCCAGAGTATATGTTGGGACAGACCCATTTGTGGGAGCACGAGTAGATCTTAGTGCTATCTTGATGAATGTTCTGCTTATGTGCTTATATGCCTTTGTGTGTTATTCCATGCTAGCTGTGATGTGATTTATGATCTTAGTAGATCTTGATGTGCTAGCGTGATGTATGCTATAGCTGGAGAGGATTACTTCCTCCACACTACCCGAGTATGATTATATTTATAGCTAAAGATGGTTCTTTCCTCCATGCTATTTGAGTGAGATTAGGATTCAGCTGGAGATGGTTCTTTCCTCCATGCCACCTTGATGGACATAGTTTAGTGGAGATGTGATTCCTCCATGCGATATATATGTTTATGGGTTGGCTAGAGACGTATTTCCTCTATGCCTATGATATGTTTTGGCTAGAGATGTGCTTCCTCTATGCCTTATGATGTGGTATGGCGAGAGACGTGATTCCTCTACGCCTTTGGGTAGCGTTTTGGCCCTGTTTCCTGGAGATGATGATTCCTCCATGTTTATACTTGAGGTTATAGATTGTTATAGGTTGTGATCTTTTGAACGGAGATGTGATACCTCCAATAGAAAGAGTGAGGGTTATACCTCGGCGTATGGGTCCGAGAGGATTTGAGAATTGTTCAAGTTTCGGGACAAAATTTTTTTTAAGGGGTGTTGGATGTAATAGCTAGGATTTCCGAATTCTAATTAATGTTGATTAACTTAATCGTTGATAGTAACTGGCATATAACTCGCGAAGATTTCACAAGTGATGAGTAAGAGTCCCACCGTTATGTTCCGAGGCAGTTGTGGAATAAGTATCCCTACAATATTCCAGATTTATTATTCCAATCTCGAGAAGTTTGGAGAAGGAGGTTCGACCCGCCTTTGGATCGGTTAAAGGATAATTATCGACTTCGCTAAAGGATAATTATCGTCTTCACTATAAACAGCGGAAAATTCTTTATTAATTCATTTCCTTTCATGTTTCCTCGTAAAAGCTCTGATTTCTCTCAACCTTCAAACTCAGATCTACTCTCCGTTTCTAATCCGATTTCAATTCCGTTTGAATTTCTGGATTCCTCTCTTCATTCTCTTCATATCGGTACCGAGTTTCTGCATTTCCGAGTAGATTAAGGGTTGGTCGAGCATATATGTCACCAGGCAGGTTCCGTCGCTCAGATTCCGGTGAATTTGATGTTGTCCATGCATAGCATGCGTCGCTGTGATTCCGAATCTTCTTTCAGATCGTCAATCGGGTTAGTAATGAATAAGTTATGAGTTTATTTGTTTTTCATATTGCGATTTGGCCTAAATTTACTTTAGGCTTGTCAAAATGGATAATTAGAAATTCCATTATGGTTGTTATATTATTCTGGTGATTATGGATAGTTTGTTTGATGAAATCTGATGACAGGTGAGTTTGGAAATTGTCTGCGGGCAAAACGTTATTCTGGAGAAATTTAATTAATTAATTAAAGGTTAATTAATTAAATTAGGATTAGAATTGAGATTGAAGAATGTTGATTAGATACTACCTTGAGATTTGAGGAATTGTGAGTTATAGTGAGATATTGATGTTTAGTTGGTTGTGAGGCTTATAGATTGATTATGATCCTTATGGATCCCTTGGGTCTAGATGTGACCTTTTTGATTGATAGGAGTATTGATATCTCTTTATACCTTGTTATTAGGTAGTGCCTCTCTCAGGATTGGAGGTTGATCGTGGTTGTGATTGTACGAGGTTGAGGTAAGTCCGTAGGACTTACTTAGCTACCATCCCTATATTGGGTGTTTGCATGAGTGATGTGTGCGTTATATGTTGCTATGATAACTTGAGATGTCGTTTATACCGACCTATGTTTTATTGATTGCCCCGTATGTGGGGTTGTGATAACCTTTCCCTTTCATCCCGCCATGGAGTCTGGGAGGTTCTCTTGAGTTAGGCCAGACCTGGTATACGGGGAGGGCACAACACCACTCCCATAGGGTACACGGGTTGTGTGACCGATTCCACTCCAGATGGCTATCAGGCTTAGAGGCGAGGATGTATCGGTCCTCATGTCACATATTATCATCTATGTATATATATACGATTTGAGTGATGAAGTACTATATAAAGAAGATAAAAAGGGTAAATGTGTGAAAGCATGCTGATGTGTTTATCTTCCATGATTGTGCTTGTGCTTATGCATTACCTCATATATGTATGATTAGCTAACGGTTTCATACTGTGTTGTAGATGTTTACAGGTTAGGCGCTACTGAGTGATCTGGCAGGGTGACAGGCCGCGGGCTCTCGTACATTAGGTGGTTGGTTTGAGTTTGTTGTGTTCCCCTTCTGCGTGAGGATGTTCTTTTGTACCTCCTGTGTGAGGTTGTCGTTTTATATACTCGGCTATGTTGTTTACTTTGGGTTGTACAGTTTATACTATTTTATGTATTTGTTTTATATATGTCAGTGCCATGTTGTAAGGTCCAGTGAACTTGTTGTCAGGCTAGGGTCAGGATCCATTGTGAGATCCTAGCCCAATGTGACATCCCGAGTCCCGCGGATTTGGGGTGTTACTTTCTAGATATCAAAAGACAGTAAAGGCATAAACACACATAAGGTAAAATAAACATATAGCATTCTCACACTCAACCGGTTATTATCTTTCATTAAGTTATCCATTACCGATTTAACTTCTTTTGTCACACGAGAATCTCCCGAAACTCGCTTCCGCTTCAATCTACCAACAGGAATACATCAATACTATCCGTTACCTGCGGGCTTGGGTTGTAAGAGCACATTCTAGTCTCCTGAAGAAACTAGACAAGTGGTCACCACCCGGTTATTATACACTTGGGCCAATTACGGTATAAAAGGTGATTCCTATTTCTGTTATCCGTTACAACAATAACAACAACGCAAACAAGCCAATACACTCAAACCAATATACGGAATGAAGCTAAGTAAGTCCAGGGGACTTACCTCACTCGAAGGTAACTCGTAGATCAACAACAACTCAGTTTTCCTCAAGAAAGGAGCAAAGGAAAGCCTGTTCACACAAGGCATCACGAATCAGGAATGAAATAGTTGCTAGAAGTCTATAACATCTAGTCTCAATGATCTCTAAGAGATCTCCACAAGCTAAGATCTCAACCTTAGTCTTACAGATCACCAATGGTCAACAACAACAACACAAGCCAAGGGAAGAAACGAGGAAAACAAAGAAGGAAGCTGCTCACCGATGGGAGCAACAGAGGGAAACCGCAGAGCGGCACGACAAGGCGCGGGGGCGGTGACTGTGCAAAACGCCTGTCGACTTCCTTTGACAGCAAGGAACGCAACAAAGGTCAAAGTTTGCCTTCCTCAACACACGAACACGTCACAACTCAATCAAGGGAGCCTGTGAACATCAACGAATCAACAACGGAATGCTCATCAAGAATCAAGACTCGATCATGATCCTTGAAGGAGAAGAAGAAGAAGAAAAGAACGAAAAGAGAGAGAAACAGAAGGGAAACAAGATGCAACAAAGCTCTAGAACGTGATGAAGAACACATAGAAGAGGACTTACACGTTCATCAAGGATCACAAGGCTGCAGCTCTCGAAATTGAAGGAAAATGTATGCGAGAAACGGGAAAAAGAAAAGAAAGAGGGAATTTATAAGAAAGGGCGGAAAGATAGAAGGAAAGACGTTTAGGGTTAGGAAAAAGCTAGGAAAGCCAGCCCATAAGATAGGATATCGGATCTTATATCTATGGAAGGAAATAAAAATGGGATAAAAACTGATTGGTGCGATTTGGGGAAAAATTGCAGGGGCGGTTTGCCCTGCCATAGGGGCGGCTCCATTCACCGCGGGGGCAGTGAAGGTGAAAACTGGGCATTACATCAGATTCCCCTAAAAAGAAGTTTCATCCCGAAACTTGCAACAACCCGAAAGATCACATAACAACAACGCAAAAATGCTGAACTCAACTCATATATTCCCACTCGGGGCACATAAATCAAAACATCACAAAAGTGTGCACAACTCAACAACAAAAATTAAAACTCTAACATCTTTGATGTAGGAACATCTAACTCAGCATAGAACTCCGGATAATTCCTCTAGATACTATCCTCTGTCTCCCAAGTCACATTATCGGCTCCTAGCATCGCCACTAAATATTCATCATTGGTATGTCCTTCGATCACAAGCGTCTCCTATTACGCTCTAAGACAGCTACCGGGTGCTCTACGAACGTGTGGTCTGGCTAGACCACTAAATCCTCATGGCTGACGATGTGTCTCGGATCTGGTATATACTCTCGTAACTGAGACACATTGAAGACGGGGTGAACACCCTCTAGTCTCGGTGGCAAAGCAAGTTTGTATGCTGCCTCTCCAACTCGCTCAAGAATCTCGAAAGATCCGACATATTTGGGGCTCAGCTTCCCTTTGACGCCAAAACGTCTAATACCTCGTGTCCGGGATACTCTCAACCACACCTGAGCTCCAACTCTGAACTCTAGAGGTATGCGTCTCTTATCTGCATAAGACTTCTGCCGGCTCTATGCTGCTAACATCCGCTCACGGATCACTACTACTCAAGCCATATCATCTTGTATTTACTCAAGTGCTACTCCGCTAGCACTACTCGGCTCATCCCATCACAACGGTATACGACATTTCTGTCCGTATAGAGCCTCATAAGGAGCCATCCTTATCGATGCGTGCCAATTGTTGTTATACTAAAACTCTACTAAGGGAAGGTGATCTGGCCACACCTATCCCCAGTCTAACACACAGGCTCTCAACATATCCTCCAGAGTATGGATGGTCCGTTCTGATTGACCATCGGTCTAAGAATGATAAGCGGTCGTGAACTGCAGACTCGTACCTAGAACGGCATGTACTTGCTGCCAAAACCTCGAGGTGAACCGTCCTTCTCTGCCAAAGACTATAGTCCTAGGTACTCTATGAAGTCTCACTATTTGCCTGGTGAAATCCTTTGCTAATCGACTTACCGGCCATGTTTCTTTGGTAGGAATGAAACGTGCGGTCTTCGTCAATCGATCTACTATGACCTGGATGGCATCAAAATCTCGACTCGGTCTCAAACCGGTCACAAAATCCATAGAGATGTCCTTCCACTTCCAATGAGGAACGGGAAGTGGGTGTAGCTCGCCTCTTGGTCGATGATGCTCAATTTTGACATGTTGACAAGTCGCACACTGAGCTACATATCTCGTCACATCTGTCTTCAGACCTCCCCACCAGAAAGAGCGTTTGATATCTTGATACATCTTACTCGCACCGGGATGCACTGAGTAAGGTGTAGAGTGAGCCTCTTGTAGGATCCACTATCTCAGCTCTCGATCTGAGGGTACACATACGCGCTCCTGGCATCTCAGAACTCCATCGGCACCGACTGAAAACTAAGGTGCCTCTCCTCGAGACATCCTATCTCGGATCCGCGTCAAAGCTGGGGAACTCTCATGCTTTTGTCAGATCTCTACCTACATATCAGGTAACACCTCCAAGGCTGTCGGAATTTGGAAAGTGGATATCCTTCTCTAGCCATGCCAAGTCTCACTGTAGTTGAGGCTGAGCTGTCAGCCGAGCGATCACCATCTCCTGGGGGGTCTTCCTACTGAGTTCATTTTCAAAGGCACAAAAAGCCTTAGAGCAACAATTCTACAACAAGGCGAATGAAGCGCCAAGAGATCCAGGGAAGCTCCCAACAAGAACAAAGAGCAACCCTAAGGGACAGATCATGGCAATAACGACAAGAAGTGGATTGAAGACTGCAAATCCAGTGCCTCGGTCGATGCCAGATCACACAAAGAACACCTCGGTCCAAGTACAGACGAAGAACACTTCGGTCGAGGTACCAACCGAGGTGGAGCCTCAGAAAGCGGAGGGGAAATCTGAAGTTTATGTTCCACCTCCTGCTTATAAACCACCACTTCCATTCCCCTAGTCAAGGACTAGAGCACATCTAGACAAGCATTTCGGTAAGTTCCTAGACTCAATGAATAAGCTTTACATTAACATTCCCTTCCTTGATTCTATTCTAGTGATGCCCGCCTGTGGGAAGTTCTTGAAAGAGATTCTTTCAAAGAAGAGGAAACTGGAAGACTATGGAGAAGTAAGGATGATATCTAAATCCTCGGAGCTCATCCAAATCATGAAGGAGAAGATGCCACCCAAACTAAGAGATTCCGGTTCATTTTGCATTCCCATTCAAGTTGGGAATGTAACTTATGAAGCCTTGTGTGATCTAGGAGCCATCGTGAGCATCATCCCGTTGGAGCTATGTGAGAAGATCGGTCTTGGAGAGCTCAAACCGGTCAAGATAAGGTTGTACATGGCGGATCGCTCCATTACCCATCCCGTGGGCATTTTGGAGGATGTTTCCGTCAAGCTAGGTAACTTCTATTTACCTATAGACTTTTTAGTACTTGATATTCCCGCAGATTATCCCGTTCCTATCATTCTCGGGAGACCATTCCTAGCAACTTCGGGTTGCAACATGGATTGCAAGAATGCCAAGTTGAAATTCAACATTGGTGGAGATCAAGTAGAGTTTTCATTTCTTGCTGCAATGAAGGGAGAGCCGCTGGAGGATGATATCTTCAACATCTATGATGAAGAAGAATCAAGAGAATTGGTGAGCTCTATCCTTACTAAAGACCCTCTTGAAAGAGTTATTAGTTTTAGCTTAATGGAGGAAGGTATAGATGTTTCTTGTGATGCAGATATACGGAGCTTAAAGACATTGGAGGAAGATCCAAGAGCTAAGATTGAAACCCTAATTCAGAGGAAGAAGAGAAATTTAGATCTCGGTTCCAGTTGTCGTACCTCGACAGAGGCACTTTCTGGACCAAGCAAGGTGTTCATATCTGAAGAACACCTCGGTCACCCACCTCGGAAACTGACCGAGACGGCAAACGAGATGTTGTCAATTGAGACTTCTAAAGGTCCAGTTCTTCAATTTGAGACAACTTCATTGGAAAGAGGAAGCAAGGATCCTCCTCAGAAAGCACCCCCAGTTGTAGAGCTTAAGCCGCTCCCAAGCCACTTGCGGTATGTTTTCCTTGGACCGGAGTCTACGTATCCCGTTATTGTAAGTATTTCCCTTTCCGAAACTGAATTGTCTAAACTGACGCATGTGCTGAGAAAACATCAAAAGGCTATAGGATATACTATTGATGATCTTATTGGTATTAAGCCTTATTTTTGCATGCATAGAATTCTAATGGAAGATGATCATAAGACTTCACGGGAACCTCAAAGACGGTTAAATCCGATCATGAAGGAGGTCGTGAAGAAAGAGATTCTTAAGTTGTTGGATGCAGGTATCATATTCCCTATCTCGGATAGCAAGTGGGTTAGCCCAGTGCATATAGTTCCAAAGAAAGGAGGGATAACCGTTGTGACAAATAAGAACAACGAGTTGATACCAACTAGGACCGTCACGGGCTGGAGGGTGTCCATCGATTATAGGAAGCTGAATACAGCCAGTTGGAAGGACCATTTCCCGCTTCCCTTCATCGATCAAATGCTCGAACGGTTAGCGCAACATTCACTTTTTGCTATTTAGATGGTTATAGTGGCTTCTTTCAAATTCCCATCCATCCGGATGATCAAGAGCAGACCACTTTCACTTGTCCATGGGGGACATTCACTTATAGGAGGATGCCATTTGGATTATGTAATGCACCCGCTACTTCCAACGCTGCATGATGGCTATCTTTTCCGAGTATATAGAGGAGATCATGGAGGTATTTATGGATGATTTTTCAGTATATGGTTCCTCTTTTGATGATTGCTTATATAACCTTTCCCTCGTTCTTCAACGTTGTGAAAACACTAACCTTGTTCTGAATTGGGAAAAGTGTCACTTTATGATTAATGAAGGGATTGTGTTAGGACACCTCATTTCCAATCGAGGTATTGAGGTCGATCAAGCTAAGATCGAGACTATTCAGAAACTTCCTCCCCCTTGTTCTGTTAAGGGTGTGCGGAGTTTTCTCAGGCATGCAGGTTTCTACAGGAGGTTCATCAAGGATTTCTCAAAAATCTCTAAACCGCTCACTAATCTTTTGAATAAGGATGCAGTTTTTGAGTTTTCGTAGGAATGCCCTGACGCTTTTTACAAGATAAAGGAGGCGTTGATTTCCGCTCCCATCATTCAACCTCCTGATTGGACCTTGCCCTTTGAAGTAATGTGTGACGCGAGTGATGTGGTCGTAGGAGCGGTGCTTGGACAAAAGAAGGATGGCCGAACCAACGCCATTTACTATGCTAGCAAAACGCTAGATACAGCTCAACAAAACTACGCCACCACCGAAAAGGAGCTTTTGGCGGTTGTATATGCTTTTGAAAAGTTTTGCTCTTACTTAATGGTAGCGAAAGTTATTGTTTACACTGACCATGCAGCTATTCGTTACTTGCTTGCAAAGAAGGATGCAAAGCCGCGTCTAATTCAATGGTTTCTCTTGCTTCAAGAGTTTGATCTAGAGATTCGCGATAAGAAGGGATCCGAAAACTCTGTTGCGGATCACCTCAGCCGGCTACCTTCCTCCTCGCGCGAGAAGGACGACCTACCCATAGACGATTCATTCCCCGACGAGCACTTGCATTTGCTGGAACGTTTGATAGACTTCTTCACCTCACCCCATGATGAAGGTGAAGTATGGGGTGAGGACACCTTCCAGCATGTTTAGGGATGACGTATGGTCCAGCTAGCGACCTTAAACCAAGCGCTTCTTGAGAGGCGACCCAAGGTATTGCTTTCTTTTCCCTTTCTAGTCTAGTTTTAGATAGTTCGCTTTGTTTTGTTTTTGTTTTCTTCTAGACAACAACCAGGTATTCCAAAAGGAAGGATCACAGCTGATGAGCTACACTGGAAGGACAGAAGTTTGAGAAATTGAGAAGACGAAGTTCGAATAGGATACATCTCGGTTGCTGTCACAGCGCCTCGACCGAGATGTTCTTGAGGCAACCGAGGCGACTAGGGCTGACAATCCAGTCAGCCACCTCGGTCTGGTCGGGACCACCACGACCGAGGTGACAGTAGAATTGGCAAGGGGTATAAAAGGGGAAACAGTTTCTCCCTCTTCCCTCCCACTTATCTTCTCGACCTCGGCGCTCTCCGACCTCGTTTCTCCGTTCTTCGATCGTTTTTTACGATTTATGCTTCGACTTCGCAAGGAAAGGCAAGAGGATCGGCTTGCAAGCGAGAAACTGCAACAAAAACGCCTCGAATCGACCCAATCTGGGGTAAATAGTCGAAAACCCTAACTCTTTCTCTCTTCGCTAATTTTGGAGATTTGTGGCTTTGGTTGCCACGTTTTTGTGCTGAAAAGAATATAAGTACCCCATAGGAAGCAATTGGTAGTGAATTTGGGGGAAAAGAACTGGAAATCAGACAGTTGGAATCAAACAGCACCTTACCTCGGTCCAGTCGACCTGCGCCTCGGCCGAGGTGTTCTTGAGACTTGTCAAAGCAACCGAGGTGACTTGTCAAAGAAGATGATTTCCAGATCTGATCGCCAGCTCATTCTAAGGGATGCTCCCAGTGGTTCCTCACCTTCTTCTTCTTCTAGACCTTCTATCCCGGTGATCCACGAGCGTCACCAGGCTGATTATGACTGTATTTGCGGGCGTCCTATTGTAGCCGCGCGTTTCTTGGATACTTCTGCTTTTGATTGCCTCTATGAAGCTGATGATCTGCGGAGGATGATCTCCATGGTTGGACTAGAGCAGTTTATAGAGATCCGGCCCCGGCATACCTTGAGCCGACCCTTGAGTTCATGAGTTCCGTGACTCACGTTCCTGAGACGAGGAGCATCAAGTTCCGGTTGATGAACCGGAACTACATCATACCTCTAGACCTCTTTAGAGACATTTTTGGCTTCCCGAATCCCACCGTGATGGATTTTCTTTCTCGAGTTGTGGATCGACAGTTCTGGGGGCAAATTGCCCACGTAGTAGAGCATGTAGACAGGTGGAGACCTGGAGACTCCAGGGAGCGCATCATCTTCCACCTTGCCTTCCGTCTCGCACACCGCATATTCAGTGAGACTCTTCTGGCGCGTACTGAGACGCCCCAAAAGATTAGACAGGGAGAGCTGCTGAGTTTCTTCTGCATGGTTACAGATGGAGTGCCCGACTTTGGGGGCATGGTAGCTGAGGACTTGCACCAGATCAAGGGCAAGTCCAAGGGGGACATATGTTGTGGAGGACTTGTGACTCACATCGCGAGTTACATAGGCTTGGATCTCAATGTTTGTACGGTTGTTGCGGCTGCGAAGCCGCTAGGACTACAGGAGATGATCACGAGGAGGATTCTGGTCCCTCGTGGGCTCACTACACCTTACATGGCCATGCCTTGGGAGCAGACTGCCCCTCAGGGTATCCCATGGTTAGATCAGTTTACAGTCTTTGATTCTCAGTACTGGTCTTCCGCTTGGATGCCCTACATTCAGGATGCCCGAGATGCTGATGCTGCAGATGAGGAGCATGAGTATGATGATGGTGGTGCTGCCATGGAGACAGGGACAGATACAGCCGGCCCGAGTGTGCCAGTTTTCGACTTAGACGACGAGGCTATAGAGGAGGAGGCAATTGCACCAGCACGACCTGCTAGGCGTAGAGTCTGCCGACAAAGAGATCTCGTAGCTCATCGACGGAATGACGAGCTTACGGACCAGATGATTGACTCCTACGCCGCCTTGTCCCTAGAGACGATGGAGATGAGGGAGAGCCAGCACTACCAGTGTAGGATGATGGAGATACAGTTCCAGCACACTATGGGTTATCCGTTTGACCCATCTCAACATTCTTACGTTCCATATCCACCACCACCACCACCACCAGATCAGGATTAGAGCTTGCAGAGATTTCTTTTCTTTATTTATTATGCAGCTCAGCTTATGTCCAGTGAATACTCTTTCTTTTGACTTAGTTTGACCCATTGGGACAATGTGTCCCAAGTATGGGGTATGTGGATGTAGTTATATGACTTATGTGGATGATTGTATGACTTTATTCGGATATTTATGATTTTCTTTATGCTCTATGTGTTTATCTGAGATTACATGCAGACATACATGTTTTTGTTTGAGAAAAACATCAAAGACTGGTTTAAATAAATAAAAAATTGACCTCGACCGGGATGGTTCTGGCCAAACGAGGTTGACCACCTCAGTTGACTTAAAACACCTTGACCGAGGTAGGGTTTCTAACTGAGAATTTTCGAAAAAGTTTTTGTGTTTCTCCTCTAGATATGATCTCACTGAAGATAAAGATTGCAGATTGAATTTAAAATCCTTACATGCTTAAAAGGTTTTATGATATGTTTAAGTTGCTATTTGCTTTGTTTTAAAATGCTAGCATGTTTGATTCTTTGTCTTTATCAAAATTATGTTGAATTTGAAGGTTGACACCACATGATGAGTTCTCTCACTTTCTTCCTAGAAAGACCAAGGCAATTCATTCTCTTCTCTTCTTCTTCTTGATCATGCTTAACCCCTCATACATATTTACCTCCCTTTACCTATCCGGGAATTTGGAAGCAAGTGGTGAAAGTAAGTGAAAGAAAAGTTGAGATGATGGCTGAAAGTTTAGAAAGTAATAATAGGTTTGGGGAAGTCAATCATGATGATGAGTAACTCGGCACCATTCACATAGCCGGGTGTTTGTGTCTTGCCAAAGTCGGATTGAGCGATATTCCTAACGGGTCATGGTATGTGCATCAAGGGTTTGATGCATATCAAGAAATTGATGATTGCTAATCTCCCAGGCTTCGGTTATTGTGCACCTCTGTCCATGCATCCCAAAAAGTAAAGTAAAAAGAAAAAGTGTGAAATAAGCAAAGCTTATTGGTGGATGATATTGAAAGTCAAGTGATATCCTTTTCCCGGATTATAGCACCACATTACCTTCTATATATCCCTACCCTACACGTTTCTTGACCTTACTTTTGGGAAGCCCTTGAGACCTCGAGCTTGTTGATTGACTTAGTGGTTTAAACTGGATTATACATGATTGATTTCGATAAACATGAATTATTATGCATTCTTTGATTTTATGTAAAGATGAACAACTTTCTTATATTCATAAAATGTTTTGATCATGTTTTGATTTTATTTACCATGAAGCATTCTCTTAGAGTGATCTATGAGTGGAGCACACCACCAAAAATGTTTTGAAAGGTTTTCATTGATTTTTGATAACCTATAATTCATTCTATCTTGTGTTTTATATTCGGAACTTGCTTGGGGACAAGCAAGGGCTAAGTATGGGATATTTTGATAGCATGAATTGTTGTCTATATTTTGGGGCCTGTTTAGACGTTTTATCTTCAATAATCTGCATGTTTGGATGTATATTATGTGATTATATTGTCGTTTCATCTACCTTTGCGGGAATCGAGGTATACACCAAGTTTCGTTGTAATCGTAGGTAAAATGGCATGTTTTGCATCAAAAAGGAGCAAAAGGAGCTAAGGAGTCATTGGAACTACATTCAGGAGCTTAAGGAAGAATCCAGGAAGCATGGCCATGGATTAGAGATTTACTTTGGACCAGATTTGAGAGGTTTCACCTTCAGTTTAGAGTCACCTCGGTTGGACGAATTTCACCTCGACCGAGGTGATCTAGAGGAGCCGACTCGATCGAGGCGAACACCTTGGACACGGCAAGGATATTTTATTCTTGGCTGAGATCTTTTATTTTTGGAAGGAAGAACTTATATTTTTAGGCTTGATTTCTGGAAGGAAGAAGATAATTTAGCCTATATATTTTACCTATTTTTATGGAAAGAGATCTTTCTAAGATATCTTATCTTTGAAGAGTAATTTTCCTATAAAAAGGGTTGGATTTTCCACAAATCGATATCCGGCTTACACCGCATACGCTACGAACACCCAGCTGAGGCGCAAGACAACTGTTCTACCCCACAATAGTTGGGAGATTTGAAGAACCTTTTTGAAGGTTGAAGAAAGATTGAAGGAAGAAAGTTGATAGCTTTTTAGCTTTTATGAAGGGTTTTGTAAGATTCTCTTAGATTCCTTTCTTTGTTGACTTGTTATGTTGGATTGTGATCCAAGGAACGCTTGTTGATTGATAATTGATTCAGTTATTGAAGCCTTTCTCTTAAGGTTTTCTTGTTCAATTATTCTCTTCCTTCCTTTATATTTGATTATTACTTTCATGATGATGAGTGGCTAATTTCTTTGTGTGATTCTAGGGTGATTGGCTGAAGGTTGTGGGAAAAACAATGATAGAATAATCTTAATCACAGTAGGACCCTGAAAGCTCGAGTCTTTATCCTTAACCCTAAAGCATCTCGCTCAGTCGATGAACATCTCGGCCGGGGTGGAATTCTTCTGACCGAGGTGACTTATCTGATCCAAAACTGAGAGTTAAGTGTTAGAGTTGCCAAATCCTATTCTTATTACACCTTTCCTGGTTCAATGCAAGCCTAGGATGAGACTTACCCGGTGATTCCTTTGTTTGTACCTAAGATCATAAGTATGGGTAATAAAGGTCTATCCTTTATTGGGGTTTGAGTGTGCTTTCATTCCATCTTTGTGAGTTAGCCTGAGACTTACCCGGTAAAGGTTGATTCTATTCCCTTAGTTGGAGTGTTAGTTTGAGATTATAGTTCTTTTCCTTAATTCCTTGAGACTTACCCGGTAATAGGAGTTACGGTTTGGGATTAGTGAGTAGTGAGACTTACCCGGTGATCTATTCCACTTTAGAAACACCTTCCCTTTGCAAAATCTCAGCTTTGTCCGCTTATCTTTAGATCTTGAGTTGGAACCACAACTAGATGCTTTAATCCCTAGAATTGCATACTTCCTTAATTGACTTTTTATCATCTTTGATTGCTTTGATCGCTTTTGTGGTTAGTAGTTGCATTGACAACCTATACCTGCTTTGTTTCACTAAGTCCCTGTGATCGACCCCTGGAATTTCTTGCTTTTACTACGATTAAACCGTACACTACGGGTTCGCATCCTTGTTTTAAGCTTAAATCTAGGGTTATAAATTTAAAGCTTGCACACACCGTTTGGAGCGAACACTTGGACATCGGCAAGAGGATGGTGATGGTAACTACGGATTCAGGCCATGTAGAGATCTTTCGAGGATAGGATCTCGGAAAGACTGGTATAATCATCAGTGCAGTGAGAGCTATGAGACTTATCGGCCAAGGTTGCAAGGCTTTATGGTGCTATGCCATGAAGGATAGTACTAGTCCAACTTTGGAGGAGATTCCGGTAGTATGCCATGAGGGATAATACTAACCACAAGAGGTAATCAAAACAATCAAAGATGATATAGAAGTCAATAAAGGAAATATGCAATTCTAGGGATTAAAGCATCTAGTTGTGGTTCCAACTCAAGATCTAAAGATAAGCGGACAAAGCTGAGATTTTTGCATAGGGAAGGTGTTACTAAAGTGGAATAGATCACCGGGTAAGTCTCACTACTCACTAATCCAAAACCGTAACTCCTATTACCGGGTAAGTCTCAAGGAATTAAGATAAAGAACTATAACCTCAAACTAACACACCATCTAAGGGAATAGAATCAACCTTTACCGGGTAAGTCTCAGGCTAACTCACAAAGATGGGATGAAAGCACACTCAAACCCCAATAAAGGATAAACTTTTATTACCTATACTTATGATCTTAGGTAAACAAACAAAGGAATTACCGGGTAAGTCTCATCCTAAGCTTGCATTGAACCAGGAAAGGTGTAATAAGAATAGGATTTGGCAAACTCTAACACTTAACTCTCAGTTTAGGATCAGATAAGTCACCTCGATCAGCCAAATTCCACCCCGGCCGAGATGTTCATCGACTGAGCGAGATGCTTAGGGTTAAGGTAAAGACTCGAATTTTCAGGGTCCTACTGTGATTAAGATTATTCTATCATTGTTTTTCCCACAACCTTCAGTCAATCACCCTAGAATCACACAAGGAAATTAGCCACTCATCATCATGAAAGTATTAATCAAATATATGGGAAGAAGGTGAATATTTGAACAAGAAGAATTTAATGAAAAGACTTCAATAACTGAATCAAATATCACAACAAAAGCGTTCCTTGGATAGAAATCCAACAAGGCAAGACAACAAGGAAGGGAATCTAAGATAATCTTACAAAAACCCTTCAAAAAGCTATAAAAGCTATAGACTTCAATCTTCCTTCAACCTTCAAAAAGGTTCTTCAAATCTCCCAACTGGAGTATGGCTGCTGCATGTCTTTCGGTGTAAGCGGCCTCTATGCAGGATGTCGGATTTGTGGGAAATCCGACCCTTTTTATAGGAAAATAACCCTCCAAAGATAATATATTTTAGAAAGATCTTTTCCCATAAATATAGGTAAAATATAGGATCTGAATTATCTTCTTCCTTCCAGGAGCCAAACCCAAAAATATAAGATCTCTTTCCAAAGATAAAAGATCTCAGCCAAGAATAAAATATTCTCTCCGCGTCCCAGGTGTTCGCGTCGGTCGAGTCGACTTCTCTGGATCACCTCGGTCGAGGTGAATCTGTGGTCAACCGAGGTGAATCACAACTGAATGTGAAATCTCTCAAATCTGGTTCAAAGTGAATCTATAATCCATGGCTATGCTTCCTGGATGGTTCCTTATGTTCCTGAATGTAGCTCCAATGACTCCATAGCTCCTTTTGCTCCTTTTCGATGCAAAACGTGCCATTTTACCTACGATTACAACAAACTAGGTGTAGACCTCGATTCCCGCAAAGGTAGATGAAATGGTAATATAATCACATAATATACATACAAACATGCAAATTATTGAAGATAAAACGTCTAAACAAACCCCAAAATATAGACTATAATTCATGCTATCAAAATACCCCATACTTAGCCCTTGCTTGTCCCCAAGCAAGTTCCGCATATAAAAGACAAGATAGAATGGATTAATAGTCAACAAAATCAATGAAAAGTCTTTCAAAACTTTTTTATAGTGTGCAACAATCATAGATCACTCTAAGAGAGTACTTCATGGAATTTAAAATCAATGTATGATCAAAACATTTTATAAATATAAGAAAGTTGTTCATCTTTGCATAAAATCATAGAATGCATAATAAATCATAATTATCGAAATTAATCATGCATAATCCAGTTTAAACCACTAAGTCAATCAACAAGCTCGAGGTCTCAAGGGCTTCCCAAAAGAAAGGTCAAGAAACGTGTAGGGTAGGGATGTATGTAAGGTAATGTGGTGCTAGAATCTGGGAAAAGGATATACTTCACTTTCACTTTGACTTTCAACATCTTCCACCAATAAGCTTTGATTATTTCACACTTTTTCTTTTACTTTACTTTTTGGGATGCATGGACTGAGGTGCACAATAACCGAAGCCTAGGAAATCAGCAATCATCAACTTTTTGAGATGCATCAAACCCTTGATGCACATACCATGACCCGTTAGGAATATCGCTCAATCCGACTTTGGCAAGACACAAACACCCGGCTATGTGAATGGTGCCGAGTTACTCATCATCATGATTGACTTCCCCAGACCTATTATTACTTTCTAACACTTTCACTTCTAGCCAACTTCTCAACTTTAACTTCACTTGCTTTCGCCACTTCGCTTGCTTCCAAATTCCCGGATAGGTAAAGGGAGGCAAAATGTATATGAGGGGTTAAGCATGATCAAGAAGAAGAAGAGAGAAGAATGAATTGCCTTGGTCTTTCCAGGAAGAAAGTGAGAGAACTTATCTTGCGGTGTCAACCTTCAAATTCAACATAATTTGGATAAAAACAAAGTATTAAACATGCCAAAAATTTCAAACAAAGCATTTAGCAACTTAAACATATTATAAAACCTTTCAAACACATAAAAATTTCAAAACTAGTCAGTAAACAAAGTCTTCACTGAGATCATATCCAGATAAGGAGCACAAAAATCGTTTCGAAAACTCTCAGTTAACCTACCTCGGTCGAGATGTTCTTAGGTCAACCGAGGTGAAACACCTCGTTCGCCCAGAACTGTCCCGATCGAGGTCCCAAAATTTTTTTTAAAACCAGTTTTCTTTCAGTTTCGACGTTTTTCTCAATCAAATAACCTGTAAGTATGCATGTAGTCTCAGATAAACACATAGATGCAAAAGTGAAGCATAAATATAGATATCCGGTCAAATAGAGTCATACATCAAATAAATGTCAAGTAATACACAAATACCCCATACTTGGGACACACTGTCCCAGTGGGTCAGGATAAGTCTAAGGAATAAAATACTCACCGGATAACAAGCTGAACTGCATAATAAATAAGAAAGAAAATCCGGCAGCTCTCAATAATCCTGATCCGGTGGTGGTGGTGGTGGCACATATGGATACTGGGATGGGTCAAATGGATAACCCATAGCCTGCTGGAACTGGATCTCCATCATCCTGCACTGATAATGCTGGCTCTCTAACATCTGATGAGTCCAACTGTCGATCTGTCGGTGCTGGGCGGCAAATCTCTCATCAATGTCCATAGTAAGAGCAGCATAAGAGTCAAATCATCTGATCCGTCAGATCATCGATCCGACGGTGAGCCTCTGGATCTTTGTGTCGGCGTGCTCTACGCCTAGCAGGTCTCAATGGTGATGCAGCAGGTGCAGGCTCAGCCTCAGTGTCGTCGTCCAGATCTATGACCGGCGCACTGGGTCCAGCAGTATCCGTCCCTGTATCCATCGGGACTCCACCATCCCTGTCATCAGCTGTCTCCTCATCATCTGCCTCCTCCTCATCTGGGGCAGCTGCTGCCTCTTTGTAATCCTCCATCAGTGGGGCCCAAGCGGTCTGCCAATAATGAGGGTCATAAATAGTAAATTGGGCAGACCACCTGATCCCCTGTGGTGCAGTCAGCTCCCATGGCATAGCCACGTACGGTGTAGTCAGACCTCGAGGAACCAGAATCCGCCAAGTGATCATCTCCTGCAGCCCAAGCGGCTTGGCAGCCGCCACCATAGTGCAAGCGCTGAGATCCATATCCTGATAGCTGGCGATGTGGGTGACAATCTCTCCGCAGCAGATGTCTCCCTTTGCCTTGGCCTTGATCCTGTGCAGATCCTCTGCCAACATCAAGCCAAAGTCCGGGATACCTCCTCTCACCATGCAGTATAGGCTGAACAGCTCCCCCTGACGGATCTTCTGGGGCGTCTCAGTACACGCTAGAAGTGTCTCACTGAAGATCCGGTGGGCTAACCTAAAGGCTAAGTGGAAGATGAACTTCTCCCTGGAATCTCCAGGGCGCCATCTGTCTGCGTGCTCAACAACATGGGCTAACCTAAAGGCTAAGTGGAAGGTGAAGGAGCTAATGAACTCTAAGGTGGGCTCCAAATAGGCTGGGGGCTCGGATCTCAGTAAACTGATCCAACCCTACTGTAGATATCATCCTCCTAAGGTCTCTGTCTACCTGGAGACAGTCAAAAGCAGACACGTCCAGGAAGCGGGGTGCAATCACTGGACGGCCGGAAATAAGGTCATAATCGACCTGGTGTCGCTCGTGGATCACCGGTCGATAGGGTCGGGAAGAAGAGGAAGAAGGGGAAGGAGAGGATCTATCCCTAAGGGAAAGGCGTCGGTCAGAACTCATTTTCAGAAATCTGTTAATGTCAGGTCACCTCGGTCGACTGACAACACTCAAGAATCACCTCGGCCGAGACACTGTTCGTCTGGACCGAGGCGGAAAACTGGATTCTAATTTCTTCTGAAAATTCAGTTCTTTTCCCCTAAAATCACTACAACTGCTTCCTATGGGGTACTTAATCCTTTCCTCAGTAAATGCAAGGGCAACCAAAGCCCAAATCGAAGCGAAATCAGCGAGTTAGGGTTTCGGTTTCGTTTTACCTCGTTCGGCCGAATCGGTTCGATTTCTTCATAGATCGATGATGCACTGGGATCCTCTATGCCTTAATCGCAGTTTGGAAGCGAAAATCTTTGAAAATGAGAGAGATTCGAAGGAGCGAGGTGCAAACGCGGTCGAGGGAGAGCGAAATGGAAGAGAGAAATTAATCCCCCTTTTATACCCTTTCTGGAACTGCTGTCACCTCGGTCGAGATGATCTCGACTGGACCGAGGTGGTAGGGACCGAGGTGGTTCTTCAGAAACCCTAGTCGCCTCGGTTGCTCAAGAATCATCTCGGTCGAGGTGCTCTGACAGCAACCGAGATGCCTCAGTCAAACTTCGTCTTCTCAAATTCTCGATCTTCTGTCCTTCCAGTTATGCTCCTTCCTTTGATGTCTCATGTTATCTGTCTAGAACGCCAAAAACAAAACAAGGCAAAGCAAAAGCAAAACTATCTAAGCTAGACTAGAAAAAGGGAAAAGAAAGCAATACCTTGGGTTGCCTCCCAAGAAGCGCTTGGTTTAAGGTCGCTAGCTGGACCATGATGCGTCTCAAACGAGGTATATTGGTGTAACCTCCTCAACCGGAGTTTCCGGTTTGTACTTCTTAAGTCTATGACCGTTGACCCTGAAGCTTCCGCTCGTTTCGCCCCATATCTCAACTGCACCATGAGGAAAAACATGTTTCACAACATAAGGTCCGGTCCATCTAGATTTTAACTTACCTGGAAAGAGTCGGAGGCGGGAGTTGAAGAGTAGAACTAAATCTCCTTCGTTAAGCTCCTTTGGGATGATACGCTTGTCATGCCATCTCTTCGTCCTCTCCTTATCGATTTTGGCATTCTCATAAGCGTTCAAATGCAGCTCCTCCAGCTCGTTGATTTCCAATAGCCGCTTCTCGCCGGCCTCCTTAATGTCGAAGTTCAACCATTTGATCGCCCAATATGCTTTGTGTTCTAATTAAACGGGCAAATGGCAAGACTTCCCATATACCAAATTATAAGGGGTGGTACCTATGGGAGTCTTAAATGCGGTCCTGTACGCCCAAAGAGCATCGTCCAATTTCATAGACCAATCCTTCCTCGTCCTAGAGACGGTCTTCTCTAAAATTGCTTTGATTTCTCTATTCGAGATCTCGACCTGTCCACTAGTTTGAGGGTGATAAGGGGTTGATACCTTGTGGGTTACCCCATACTTCGATAGAAGTGCTTTGAACTTCCGGTTGATGAAATGCGTTCCTCCATCGCTGATGATGATGCGCGGAGTTCCAAAACGTGGAATGATAGTTCTGTTTAAGAACTTCACAACCACCTTGGCATCGTTAGTGGGAGAAGCGATGACTTCAACCCATCTAGAGACGTAATCAACTGCAAGAAGAATATAGAGGTTTCCTCCGGAGGATGGAAAAGGTCCCATGAAGTCTATCCCCCATACATCAAAGATTTCCACCTCTTGGATGTTATTAAGCGGCATTTCGTTCCTCCTTGACAAATTTCCTGTTCTTTGGCATGCATCACAAGAGACAACAAACGATTGCACATCCTTAAATAATGTAGGCCAAAAGAAACCAGAACGTAATACCTTAGCGCATGTTTTATCGGTGCTGTCATATCCTCCACAAGGAAGTGAGTGACAATGCCGTATGACGCTATTAACTTCATCTTCCGGAATGCATCTTCGAAGTATCCCATCCGGCCCGCGCTTGAATAGAAGCGGCTCGTCCCAGCAATAGTGGCGTACCTCCTTGAAAAATCTTTTCTTTTGAGAGTACGTCAATCCGGGCGGTATTTCTTGGCAAACAAGATAATTCACAATATCAGCATACCAAGGTCCTTTATTATCAGAAAGTTGGTGGATAGAATGTTCCACCAACTGAGGATGAATGTCAGAGAAGGGAGTAAGAATTTTGTTATTCTCAACAGTCTCAGTTGACATCATCTCGCCATCGACCTCGGTCGAGGCGCAGAGGCGTTGACCGAGATGTTCTTCAGTCGCCTCGCTCAGTCCAGAAAGTGCCTCGGTCGAGGTGCTCTGACAGCAACCGAGATTGGAGATCTTCGTCTCCTGGATTAGCTTCTCAGTTTTAGCTCCTGGATCTTCTTCCAGTGCTTTTAAGCTCCGTATATCTGCATCACAACAAGCATCTATACCTTCCTCCATTAAACTGAAACTAATAACTCTTTCGAGTGGATCGTTAATAAGGATAGAGCTCACCAATTCTCTTGATTCTTCTTCATCGTAGATGTTGAAGATATCATCGCTTAGCTGCTCCCCTTTCATGGCTGCAAGTAATGCGAACTCCACCTCATCGCCGCCAATGTTGAATTTCAACTTGGCGTTCTTGCCATCCACGTTGCAACCCGAAGTTGCTAGAAATGGCCTCCCGAGAATAATAGGAACAGGATAATCTGCGGGAATGTCAAGTACAACAAAATCTATAGGTAAATAGAAGTTACCTAACTTGACCGGAACGTCCTCCAAGATTCCCACGGGGTGGGTGATGGAACGATCCGCCATATATAGTCGAATCTTGACCGGCTTGGGCTCTCCAAGTCCGATCTTCGCACATAGCTCCAGCGGGATGATGCTCAAGATGGCTCCTAGATCACAAAGGGCTTCACAAGTGACATCCCCAACTTGAATGGGAATGTAAAATGAGCCGGGATCTCTCAATTTAGGTGGCATCTTCTCCTTCATGATTTGAATGAATTCCGAGGATTTAGATGTCATCCTAACTTCACCAAAATCTTCCAGTTTCCTCTTCCTTGATAGGATCTCCTTCAAGAACTTCCCATAGGCGGGCATCCCTAGAATAGCATCAAGAAAAGGAATGTTAATGTGCAGTTTATTCATCAAGTCAAGGAACTTACCAAAATGCTTGTCTAGATGTGCTCTGGCCCTTGACTGGGGGAATGGAAGTGGTGGTTTGTATGCAGGAGGTGGAACATAAACTTCAGTTTTCCCCTCCGCTTTCTGTTGCTCCACCTTGGTTGGCATCTCGGTCGAAGTGTTCTTCGACTGCATCTGGACCGAGGTGGTCTTCGTCGGTACTGGCACCGACCGAGGCACTGGATCTGCAGTCTTCAGTCCACTCCTCGTAGTTATGGCCATGATCTGGCCCTTAGGGTTGCTCTCCGTCCTTGCTGGAAGCTTCCCTGGATCTCTTGGCGCTTCATTCGCCCTACTTGAAAGTTGTTGTTCAAAGGCCTTTTGGGCCTTCGAAAATGAAGTCATAGAAGTCTCCATAGCGCTAAGCTTGATCAAGATTGCCTCTAGCACTGCGTCTTTCTTTTCCGGATGAGACGAACTTGATCCTTGCCCCTGGCTCTTAAATGGAGTAGAAGAAGAAGAAGGGGAAGAGAGGAAAGGGTTAGAGGAATCGTTAGAGTTTGAGTTTGAATGATTGTTACCAGAATTTTGGTTGTTCACCCTCCAATTGTTGCTATTGGATCCTCTATTGTTGTTGTTGTAGTTGTTGTTCCTGGAACCGTTGTTGTTGTTACGGTATCCATTGTTGTTGTTCCTTTGTCCTTGCTCTTCCTTCTTGGTTTAAGCAACCAAGAGTTCCTTCAATTGCTTCACGTTATTCTTCAAAGACGTGAGTTGATTGTTGTTGGGCTGAGTTTCTTGGAAGTTAACTCTTTTAACTCCACCTTCAGCTCCTTGATGGGTGTACTTCTCCATGCGCAAAGCTTGCTTCTCGATGAAGTCCCAAGCTTCGTCAATTGCCATGTCCATAAAGGTACCGGCGGAGAGTAGTTGGAGGTTGAACTGGGTGCTTCCGTCCAGTCCGTTGAAGTATATCTCCAATAACTCTAACTTTGGAATCCCATGATGTGGGCAATCCAGAAGTATGTCCTTGAACCGCTCCCATGACTTGGACAAGCTCTGCTTGTCCTTCATAATGAAAACGTTGATCTTCCCTCTCATTTCAGCTGTCTTTGAGGGGGAAAGAATTTGGTCAAGAATTACGTCGTCATCTCCTCCCATGTGCTAATTTTTCCTGGAGGAAGAGATTGATACCAAGTAAGAGCTTTATCTTTTAAAGAAAAGTAAAAAGGTCTTAGCTTGTAGTTGTTATTTTCAATCCTTGAGGGTCTCAAGGTCTCCATCAAGATCTTATAGTTTTGAAGATGTTGATGTGGTGATTCCTTCTCTAGCCCTCCGAATTGGCATTGGCGAATCATGGATAGAACTTGCGGTCGAAGTTCATAGTCATGGTCCGCTGGATCTCCTAGGTTAACTCCTGGACGCCTCAGTTGTTGATTAGGGTCCATCCTTTGACCTAGGGTTTGTGGGATTCCTGCAAGAAGAACACCTCGGACTGGCATCCGAGGTGGAAGTATCTCGGCCGGGGCGTCAGGTACTGGAACCTGCCTCGGTCGAGGGTCAGCAACTGGATCCTGCATCGGTCGAGGATCTGGGACTGGATCTTCCCTTGGTCGAAGTAGAATTTGGTCTCGTATGGCTGCCATATCTGCTTCGATTGCTTCAGTCCTGGTGCGAGTTTCTTCCTTCTCTCGCCTTAGTTCTTCCCTGCTGAGGCGTAGTAGCTCTAGCGCCTCTTTCAACTCGGCCTCAAGATCGCGATTGTCTTGGTGGGCCATCTTCACTTCTCTTAAGCGTCGCTTGTATGTCTATCTGGTTCGGGATCATAAGGAACGATGTCCTTCCCAGTGCGGGTTCTTCGCATAAACCTAAGAAAGAACCTGCAAAAGTCACTCAAGTAGAGTGGTTAGAAAACACGGGGGCAAGTGCCCCAAGAGCAAACCGTAACCGGCTCGGTCTAGACCAAGTCCCCGGCAACGGCGCCAAAAACTTGTTCGCTCCAAACGGTGTGTGCAAGCTTTAAATTTATAACCCTAGATGTAAGCTTAAAACAAGGATGCGAACCCGCAGTGTACGGGTCAATCGTAGTAAAAAGCAAGGAATTCCAGGGGTCGATCACAGGGACTTAGTGAAACAAAGTCCAATTACGGTATGCTTATGTGTAAATACTAACCACAAGAGGTAATCAAAACAATCAAAGATGATATAGAAGTCAATAAAGGAAATATGCAATTCTAGGGATTAAAGCATCTAGTTGTGGTTCCAACTCAAGATCTAAAGATAAGCGGACAAAGCTGAGATTTTTGCATAGGGAAGGTGTTACTAAAGTGGAATAGATCACCAGGTAAGTCTCACTACTCACTAATCCAAAACCGTAACTCCTATTACCGGGTAAGTCTCAAGGAATTAAGATAAAGAACTATAACCTCAAACTAACACACCATCTAAGGGAATAGAATCAACCTTTACCGGGTAAGTCTCAGGCTAACTCACAAAGATGGGATGAAAGCACACTCAAACCCCAATAAAGGATAAACCTTTATTACCTATACTTATGATCTTAGGTAAACAAACAAAGGAATTACCGGGTAAGTCTCATCCTAAGCTTGCATTGAACCAGGAAAGGTGTAATAAGAATAGGATTTGGCAAACTCTAACACTTAACTCTCAGTTTAGGATCAGATAGCCACCTCGATCAGCCAAATTCCACCCCGGCCGAGATGTTCATCGACTGAGCGAGATGCTTAGGGTTAAGGTAAAGACTCGAACTTTCAGGGTCCTACTGTGATTAAAATTATTCTATCATTGTTTTTCCCACAACCTTCAGTCAATCACCCTAGAATCACACAAGGAAATTAGCCACTCATCATCATGAAAGTATTAATCAAATATATGGGAAGAAGGTGAATATTTGAACAAGAAGAATTTAATGAAAAGACTTCAATAACTGAATCAAATATCACAACAAAAGCGTTCCTTGGATAGAAATCCAACAAGGCAAGACAACAAGGAAGGGAATCTAAGATAATCTTACAAAAACCCTTCAAAAAGCTATAGACTTCAATCTTCCTTCAACCTTCAAAAAGGTTCTTCAAATCTCCCAACTGGAGTATGGCTGTTGCGTGTCTTTCGGTGTAAGCGGCCTCTATACAGGATGTCGGATTTGTGGGAAATCCGACCCTTTTTATAGGAAAATAACCCTCCAAAGATAATATATCTTAGAAAGATCTTTTCCCATAAATATAGGTAAAATATAGGATCTGAATTATCTTCTTCCTTCCAGGAGCCAAGCCCAAAAATATAAGATCTCTTTCTAAAGATAAAAGATCTCAGCCAAGAATAAAATATTCTCGCCGCGTCCCAAGTGTTCGCCTCGGTCGAGTCGACTTCTCTGGATCACCTCGGTCGAGGTGAATTTGTGGTCAACCGAGGTGAATCACAACTGAATGTGAAATCTCTCAAATCTGGTCCAAAGTGAATCTCTAATCCATGGCTATGCTTCCTGGATGGTTCCTTATGTTCCTGAATGTAGCTCCAATGACTCCATAGCTCCTTTTGCTCCTTTTCGATGCAAAACGTGCTATTTTACCTACGATTACAACAAACTAGGTGTAGACCTCGATTCCCGCAAAGGTAGATGAAATGGTAATATAATCACATAATATACATACAAACATGCAGATTATTGAAGATAAAATGTCTAAACAAACCCCAAAATATAGACTATAATTCATGCTATCAATGATGATTGTTGGCTAAGTTTCTTTTGCGATTCTAGGGTGATTGGCTGAAAGTTGTGGGAAAGACGATGATAGAATGATCTTGATCCCAGCCGGACCCAGAAAACTCGAGTCTTTATCTTAACCGACGAACACTTCGCTCAGTCGATGAACACCTCGGCCGGGGTGGATTCTGTCTGACCGAGGTGAATGTTTTCCTGATCCTTTTCTAAGTTAAGATCCAGTTTGCCAAACCCTATCCTTGTTAATGCTTTCCTGGTTCAATGCAAGCCTAGGATGAGACTTACCCGGTGATTCCTTTGCTTGTTTACCTAAGATCATGAGAGATAGGTAATAAAGATTTATCCTTTATTGGGGTTTGAGTGTGCCTTCATCCCAATCTTGAGAGTTAACCTGAGACTTACCCGGTAAAGGTTGATTCCATTCCCTTGGTTGGTGTGTTGGTAAGAGGTTTTAGTTCTTTACCTTAGTTCCTTGCAACTTACTCGGTAATAGGAATTACGGTTTGGGATAGTGAGTAGTGAGACTTACCCGGTGATCTATTCCCTTCTTAGAAACACCTTCCCCTTGCAAAAATCTCATCTTTGTCCGCTATATCCTTAGATCTTGAGTTTAAGCCACAATTGGATGTCTTAATCTCTAGAATCCGCATTTTCCCTTATTTGACTTATATCATCTTTGATTGCTTTGGTTAATTGCATTACTTGACAACCGATTATGTGCTTGGTTTCGCCTAAGTCCCTGTGTTCGACCCCTGGAATTTCTTGCTTTTATTACAATTGACCCGTACACTACGGGTTTGCATTCTTGTTTAAGCATATTTCTTGGGATATAAATTTAAAGCTTGCACACACCTTTTGGAGCAAACAAAAACCTAACATTTCCTATTTTAAACCCTTTGGATGTACATGCTTTGTCCATAACAATGACAAAGATAACCTTGGTAAATTTGATGCACGTAGTGACGAAGCAATATTCATTGGATATGCTTCAAATAGCAAAGCTTATCGTGTTTATATCAAATGTACCAAAATCGTTGGCAAAGATAACCTTGGTAAATTTGATGCACGTAGAGCCGAACTTCGTAAACATATCCTCGTGTCGATCTTTTCAATTCCGCACCATAACTGCTTTATTGTGACTAACTTTGTTTTGCACGTTAACAAAGTTAAGGCCCTTGAAATCAATTTTAAAGCCCTTGATATCAAAGTGTGTCACAAAGATCTCAAATCGACATCAAGGCCTTTGAAATCAGTTTCAAAGCCTTGAGATAGGTTTTTGCGAAAAGTTCTCATACTCTATTCAAGTCCCCCCCCCCTTCTAGAGTATTTTTATCCTTTATATTCACCTAACGGTTCTTCAACAAGAAGACCCAAGTGACTTGCTTTTCTTGCGGCAATCCCGGACACAGAGCTGCATTTTGCCATCAACACAAGGCGCTATCACATCAGGGTTCTTCACCTGCCATCGTTGCAGGAGGTGGGCAGAGAGCTCAGTATCAGCAGCAGTAGTGGAGAGCTTCTAGTTTTACCGCTCCTTAGGGTTCCGTTGAAGGACAAGGGAGAGGTAGAGGACGAGTTGGTGGTACATCAAACACTAGAGATGTTTCAGCCAGAGTTTATGAGCTGAGGAGTGTAGTGGAGCCGACAACTCCAACGACCATAGGTACCATTCATATTAATGGTTTTCTTGTTAGAGTTCTTTTCAATACCGGTGCTATGCATTCTTTTATATCCGATGCATGTGTAGATAGATTGGCCTTAGTTATCATAAAAGGGAGACCCTTCTTTATAAGATTACCCAATGGAGGTACACGAGAGTTTCACGATTGCCCTATTAGATTGGGAGTTCGCGATTGACCAACTGACTTCTTCGTCATGTACTTAGTACATGAAGACATCATTTTAGGCATGGATTGGAGGATCGACATCAGGCTGTCTTGGTGATAGCATGAATTGTTGTCTATATTTTGGGGCCTGTTTAGACGTTTTATCTTCAATAATCTGCATGTTTGGATGTATATTATGTGATTATATTGTCGTTTTATCTACCTTTGCGGGAATCGAGGTCTACACCAAGTTTCGTTGTAATCGTAGGTAAAATGACACGTTTTGCATCAAAAAGGACCAAAAGGAGCTAAGGAGTCATTGGAGCTACATTCAGGAGCTTAAGGAAGAATCCAGGAAGCATGGCCATGGATTAGAGATTTACTTTGGACCAGATTTGAGAGGTTTCACCTTCCGTTTAGAGTCACCTCGGTTGGACGAATTTCACCTCGACCGAGGTGATCCAAAGGAGCCGACTCGACCGAGGCGAACACCTTGGACGCGGCAAGGATATTTTATTCTTGGCTGAGATCTTTTATTTTCGGAAGGAAGATCTTATATTTTTAGGCTTGATATCTAGAAGGAATAAGATAATTTAGCCCATATATTTTACCTATTTTTATGGGAAGAGATCTTTCTAAGATATCTTATCTTTGGAGAGTAATTTTCCAATAAAAAGGGTTGGATTTTCCACAAATCGATATCCGGCTTACACCGCATACGTTGCGAACACCCAGCTGAGGCGCAAGATAGCCGTTCTACCCCACAATAGTTGGGAGATTTAAAGAACCTTTTTGAAGGTTGAAGAAAGATTGAAGGAAGAAAGTTGATAGCTTTTTAGCTTTTGTGAAGGGTTTTGTAAGATTCTCTTAGATTCCCTTCTTTGTTGACTTGTCTTGTTGGATTGTGATCCAAGGAACGCTTGTTGATTGATAATTGATTCAGTTATTGAAGCCTTTCTCTTAAGGTTTTCTTGTTCAATTATTCTCTTCCTTCGTTTATATTTGATTATTACTTTCATGATGATGAGTGGCTAATTTCTTTGTGTGATTCTAGGGTGATTGGCTGAAGGTTGTGGGAAAAACAATGATAGAATAATCTTAATCACAGTAGGACCCTAAAAGCTCGAGTCTTCATCCTTAACCCTAAAGCATCTCGCTCAGTCGATGAACATCTCGGCCGGGGTGAAATTCTTCTGACCGAGGTGACTTATCTGATCCAAAACTGAGAGTTAAGTGTTAGAGTTGCCAAATCCTATTCTTATTACAACTTTCCTGGTTCAATTCTAGCCTAGGATGAGACTTACCGGTTGATTCCTTTGTTTGTACCTAAGATCATTTTGCATCCCCATTCAAGTTGGGGATGTCACTTGTGAAGCCTTATGTGATCTAGGAGCCAGCGTGAGCATCATTCCGCTGGAGCTGTGTGTCAAGATCGGACTTGGAGAATCCAAGCCGGTTAAGATACGGTTATACATGGCGGACCGCTCCATTACCCATCCCGTGGACATTTTGGAAGACGTTCCGGTTAAGTTAGGTAACTTCTATTTACCTATAGACTTTGTTGTGCTTGATATTCCCGCAGATTATCCTGTTCCTATCATTCTCGGGAGGCCATTTCTAGCAACTTCGGGCTGCAATGTGGATTGTAAGAATGCCAAGCTAAAGTTCAATATTGGAAGAGATGAAGTGGAATTTGCATTACTTGCGACTATGAAGGGAGAGCAGGTAGGAGATGATATCTTCAACATCTATGATGAAGAAGAATCAAGAGAATTGGTGAGCTCTATCCTTATTAACGATCTACTTGAGAAAGTTATTAGTTTTAGTTTAATGGAGGAAGGTATAGATGCTTCTTGTGATGCAGATATACGGAACTTAAAGGCACTAGAAGAAGATCCAGGAGCTAAAACGGAAAGACTAATCCAGGAGAAGAAGATCTCCAGTTTCGGTTCCAGTTGCAGTACCTCGACCGAGGCACTTTCTGGACCAAGCGAGGTGACTGAAGAACATCTCGGTCAACCTCTTTGGACCTCGACCGAGGTCGAAAGCGAGATGATGTCAACTGAGACTACTGAAAATAACAAACTTCTTACTCCCTTCTCTGACATTCATACTCAGTTGGTGGAACATTCTCTCCCCCAAATTTCTAATAATAAAGGACCTTGGTATGCTGATATTGTTAATTATCTTGTTTGCCAGGAAATACCACCAGGATTGACGTACGCTCAAAGGAAGAAATTCTTCAAGGACGTACGCCATTACTACTGCGATGAACCGCTGCTATTCAAGCGTGGACCGGATGGGATGCTTCGAAGATGCATTCCGGAAGATGAAGTTAATAGTGTCATACGGCATTGTCACTCACTTCCTTGTGGAGGGCATGCCAACGCCAACAAGACATGCGCTAAGGTATTACGTTCCGGTTTCTTTTGGCCCACATTATTTAAGGATGTGCAAACGTTTGTTGTCTCTTGTGATGCATGTCAAAGAACAGGGAACTTATCTAGAACGAATGAGATGCCACTCAATAACATACAAGAGGTTGCGATTTTTGATGTATGGGGAGTAGATTTCATGGGACCTTTCCCATCTTCCGGAGGAAACCTCTATATTATTCTAGCAGTTGATTACGTCTCTAGATGGGTTGAAGCCATTGCTTCTCCCACTAATGACGCCATGGTGGTTGTGAAGTTCTTTAACAAGACTATCTTTCCACGTTTTGGGACTCCACACATCATCATCAGCGATGGAGGGACGCATTTCATCAACCGGAAGTTCAAGGCACTTCTATCGAAGTATGAGGTGACCCACAAGGTAGCCACCCCTTATCACCCTCAAACTAGTGGACAAGTCGAGATCTCGAATAGAGAAATTAAAGCAATCTTGGAGAAGACCGTCTCTAGGACGAGGAAGGATTGGTCCATGAAGTTGGACGACGCTCTTTGGGCTTACAGGATCGCATTCAAGACTCCCATTGGTACCACCCCTTATAATTTGGTATACGGGAAGTCTTGTCATTTGCCCGTTGAGTTAGAACACAAGGCATACTGGGCGATCAAATGGTTGAACTTTGACATCAAGGAAGCCGGTGAGAAGCGGCTATTGGATATCAATGAGCTGGAGGAGTTGCGTTTGAAAGCTTATGAGAATGCCAAGATCCATAAAGAAAGGACGAAGAAATGGCATGACAAGCGCATCATTCCAAAGGAGCTTAAAGAAGGAGACTTAGTTCTACTCTTCAACTCCCGCCTCCGCCTCTTTCCAGGTAAGTTGAAATCTAGATGGACCGGACCTTATGTTGTAAAACATGTTTTCCCTCATGGTGCAGTTGAGATTTGGGGAGAAACGAGTGGAAGCTTCAAGGTCAACGGTCATAGACTTAAGAAATACAAACCGGAAGTTCCGGTTGAGGAGGTTGCACCGCTATACCTCGTTTGAGAGGTGCCGAATGGTCCAGCTAGCGACCTTAAACCAAGCGCTTCTTGGGAGGCAACCCAAGGTATTGGTTTCTTTCCCTTTCTAGTCTAGTTTTAGATAGTTTGCTTTTGCTTTGCTTTGTTTTGTTTTCTTCTATACAACAACCAGGTATTCCAAAAGGAAGGATCACAGTTCAGGGGCTACACTGGAAGAACAGAAGTTCGAGAAGTTGAGAAAACGGAGCTTTACTGAGATACATCTCGGATGCTGTCAGAACACCTCGACCGAGATGTGCTTCGCTAACCGAGATGGTCTTATCTGGGAGCTGTTTCTTATTTCTTTTTGCGGTTTAGCTATGTCCGGTGAGTATCCTGTCCTTAGACTTATTTTGACCCGTTGGGACAATGTGTCCCAAGTGTGGGGTATTTAGATGTGTTTATATGACTTATGTGTGGATGACTTGTATGACTTCCGGATATTTATGATCTTATTCTGCTCTATGTGTTTATCTGAGATTACATGCATACATACAGGTTTTTGTTTGAGAAAAACGTCAAAAACTAGTTAAGAAAAAATTTTATGACCTCGACCGAAGTGATTCTGACCAGACGAGGTGCTTCACCTCGGTTGACTTAGAACATCTCGACCGAGGTAGTTTAACTAAAATAGCTTCCGAAACGGTTTTGTGCTTCTTTTCTGGATATGATCTCAGTGAATATTTTGTCTGTAGATTGGTTTTGAAATCTTTATATGTTTGAAAGGTTTTATGATATGTTTAAGTTGCTAAATGCTTTGTTTGAGATTTTGGCATGTTTAATACTTTATTTTTATCAAAATTATGTTGAATTTGAAGGTTGACACCACAAGATAAGTTCTCTCACTTTCTTCCTGGAAAGACCAAGGCAATTCATTCTCTTCTCTTCTTCTTCTTGATCATGCTTAGCCCCTCATACATATTTGCCTCCCTTTACCTATCCGGGAATTTGGAAGCAAGTGGTGAAACTAAGTGAAAGAAAGGTTGAGATGATGGCTGAAAGTTTAGAAAGTAATAATAGGTTTGGGGAAGTCAATCATGATGATGAGTAACTCGGAACCATTCACATAGCCGGGTGTTTGTATCTTGCCAAAGTTGGATTGAGCGATATTCCTAACGGGTCATGGTATGTGCATCAAGGGTTTGATGCATCTCAAGAAATTGATGATTGCTAATCTCCCAGGCTTCGGTTATTGTGCACCTCTGTCCATGCATCCCAAAAAGTAAAGTAAAAAGAAAAAGTGTGAAATAAGCAAAGCTTATTGGTGGATGATATTGAAAGTCAAGTGAAAGTGAAGTGATATCCTTTTCCCGGATTATAGCACCACATTACCTTCTATACATCCCTACCCTACACGTTTCTTGACCTTACTTTTGGGAAGCCCTTGAGACCTCGAGCTTGTTGATTGACTTAGTGGTTTAAACGTGATTATACATGATTGATTTCGATAAACATGAATTATTATGCATTCTATGATTTTATGCAAAGATGAACAACTTTCTTATATTCATAAAATGTTTTGATCATGTTTTGATTTTATTTACCATGAAGCATTCTCTTAGAGTGATCTATGAGTGGAGCACACCACCAAAAATGTTTTGAAAGGTTTTCATTGATTTTTGATAACCTATAATTCATTCTATCTTGTGTTTTATATTCGGAACTTGCTTGGAGACAAGCAAGGGCTAAGTATGGGATATTTTGATAGCATGAATTGTTGTCTATATTTTGGGGCCTGTTTAGACGTTTTATCTTCAATAATCTGCATGTTTGGATGTATATTATGTGATTATATTGTCGTTTCATCTACCTTTGCGGGAATCGAGGTCTACACCAAGTTTGTTGTAATCGTAGGTAAAATGGCATGTTTTGCATCAAAAAGGAGCAAAAGGAGCTGAGGAGTCATTGGAGTTACATTCAGGAGCTTAAGGAAGAATCCAGGAAGCATGGCCATGGATTAGAGATTTACTTTGGACCAGATTTGAGAGGTTTCACCTTCAGTTTAGAGTCACCTCGGTTGGACGAATTTCACCTCGACCGAGGTGATCCAGAGGAGCCGACTCGATCGAGGCGAACACCTTGGACACGGCAAGGATATTTTATTCTTGGCTGAGATCTTTTATTTTTGGAAGGAAGATCTTATATTTTTAGGCTTAATTTCTAGAAGGAAGAAGATAATTTAGCCCATATATTTTACCTATTTTTATGGGAAGAGATCTTTCTAAGATATCTTATCTTTGGAGAGTAATTTTCCTATAAAAAGGGTTGGATTTTCCACAAATCGATATCCGGCTTACACCGCATACGCTACGAACACCCAGCTAAGGCGCAAGACAGCTGTTCTACCCCACAATAGTTGGGAGATTTGAAGAACCTTTTTGAAGGTTGAAGAAAGATTGAAGGAAGAAAGTTGATAGCTTTTTAGCTTTTGTGAAGGGTTTTGTAAGATTCTCTTAGATTCCCTTCTTTGTTGACTTGTCTTGTTGGATTGTGATCCAAGGAACGCTTGTTGATTAATAATTGATTCAGTTATTGAAGCCTTTCTCTTAAGGTTTTCTTGTTCAATTATTCTCTTCCTTCCTTTATATTTGATTATTACTTTCATGATGATGAGTGGCTAATTTCTTTGTGTGATTCTAGGGTGATTGGCTGAAGGTTGTGGGAAAAACAATGATAGAATAATCTTAATCACAATAGGACCCTGAAAGCTCGAGTCTTTATCCTTAACCCTAAAGCATCTCGCTCAGTCGATGAACATCTCGGCCGGGGTGGAATTCTTCTGACCGAGGTGACTTATCTGATCCAAAACTGAGAGTTAAGTGTTAGAGTTGCCAAATCCTATTCTTATTACACCTTTCCTGGTTCAATGCAAGCCTAGGATGAGACTTACCGGGTGATTCCTTTGTTTGTACCTAAGATCATAAGTATGGGTAATAAAGGTCTATCCTTTATTGGGGTTTGAGTGTGCTTTCATTCCATCTTTGTGAGTTATCTTGAGACTTACCCGGTAAAGGTTGATTCTATTCCCTTAGTTGGAGTGTTAGTTTGAGATTATAGTTCTTTTCCTTAATTCCTTGAGACTTACCCGGTAATAGGAGTTACGGTTTGGGATTAGTGAGTAGTGAGACTTACCCGGTGATCTATTCCACTTTAGAAACACCTTCCCTTTGCAAAATCTCAGCTTTGTCCGCTTATCTTTAGATCTTGAGTTGGAACCACAACTAGATGCTTTAATCCCTAGAATTGCATACTTCCTTAATTGACTTTTTATCATCTTTGATTGCTTTGATCGCTTTTGTGGTTAGTAGTTGCATTGACAACCTATACCTGCTTTGTTTCACTAAGTCCCTGTGATCGACCCTTGGAATTTCTTGCTTTTACTACGATTGACCCGTACACTGCGGGTTCGCATCCTTATTTTAAGCTTACATCTAGGGTTATAAATTTAAAGCTTGCACACACCGTTTGGAGCGAACAAGTTTTTTGTCGCCGTTGCCGGGGACTTGGTCTAGACCAAGCCGGTTGCGGTTTTCTTTCGGGGCACGTGCCCCCTGTTTCTACTAACCACTCTACTTGAATGACTTTCGCAGGTTCTTTTTCTTAGGTTTATGCGAAGAACCCGCGCTGGGAAGAAAATCGTTCCTTACGATCCCGAACAGGAAAAGACATACAAAAGACGCTTGAGAGAAGCGAAGATGGCCGACCAAGAAAATTGCGATCTTGAGGCCGAATTGAAGGAGGCGTTAGAACAGCTACGCCTCAGCAAGGAAGAACTGAGACTGGAGAGGGAAGAAACTCGCGCAATGACTGAAGCGATCAAAGCAGATATGGCAGCTTTACGAGACCAGTATCTACCTCGACCGAACCCAGATCCTCGACCGAGGCAAGACCCCGCTCCAGACCCTCGACCGAGACAGAATCCAGTACCTGTCGGCCCGGCCGAGATACTTCCACCTCGGATGCCAGTCCGAGATGTTCTTTTTGCAAGAATCCCACAAACCCTAGGACAAAGGATGGACCCCAATCAACAACTGAGGCGTCCAAGAGTCAACCTAGGTGATCCAGCGGACCATGATTATGAACTTCGACCGCAAGTTCTTTCCATGATTCGCCAATGCCAGTTTGAAGGGCCAGAGAGGGAATCTCCGCATCAACATCTACAAAACTATGAGATCTTGATGGAGACCTTGAGACCTTCAAGGCTGGAAAACAACAATTACAAGCTAAGGCCTTTCTACTTTTCTTTGAAAGATAGAGCTCTTACTTGGTATCAATCTCTTCCTCCAGGAAAAATCAGTACTTGGGAGGAGATGACTACGGAATTCTTGACTAAATTCTTTCCCCCCTCTAAAACCGCTGAAATGAGAGGGAAGATTAATACATTCATCATGAAGGACAAGGAGAGCTTGTCCAAGTCATGGGAGAGATTTAAAGATATTCTTTTGGATTGCCCACATCATGGGATTCCAAAGATAGAGTTGTTGGAGATATACTTCAAGGGACTGGACGGAAGCACCCAGTTCAACCTTCAACTACTATCTGCCGGCACGTTCATGGACATGCCGATTGACGAAGCTTGGGAGTTCATAGAAAAGCAAGCTTTTCACATGGAGAAATACTCCCACCAAGGAGCTGAAGGTGGAGTTAAAAGAGTCAACTTTCAAGATGCTCCGCCTAACAACAATCAACTCACGTCTTTGAAGAATGACGTGAAGCAATTAAAGGAACTCTTAGTTGCTCAAACCAAGAAGGAAGATCAAGGATCAAGGAACAACAATGGATACCGTAACAACAACAACGGTTTCTGTTCGCCACTTAGCGTGCGTGCAAATAAGTCTTAAATTTATAAAACTAGAATCAAGCAAGCGAACCCGCAGTGTACGGATCGATATAGTTAAGCAAGAATTCCAGAGTATCGAACACAGGGATTTGGGGGGAACAAATTCAATTATAGGTTATCAAGCGAGTAAATGTATGAAGCTTTACAAATATTGGGAAAAGAACAATCCTAAAGATCCAAGTATCCAGCTCTGGCAATCGATTCAAGATATACTAAAGGTATAAGGACAGAGTTGAGGTCTGCAAAGGTATGCTAATGTAAGGTAATCGTACGGTGAAGTTCCAAAAACCTTATATGAATCACCTAGAAGATACTCTCTATAAAGGTTGTTGAGGCTTCAGTATAGAAAGGATCTAAAGGTAAGAATTAATGTCAAATACCCAAACTTGTAATCCAAGGATCAAGACTAACTAAACCGATTAAGGTTGTTACACTCACAATCGAGGTAGAGGTTGTTGAGGCTTCACTACCACCTAGAAAAGGCAAGCCAAAACTAGGTTAAAGCAAATCTTTAACTTTAGATTAAAGTAAAAGCAAGTTCGTAAACTAACACAAAATTACGGGTAGTTCTTGAGTTCCACGGCCGTGGAAGATCAAGAACAGACCGTGGATTATGGTTGTCGGCGATTCTCTCTAACTCTCAGGGTCCAATCTGTTTACGATCGATCTATCATCATCTAAGCCACAACTATCAACCCTTCACCTTAGAATTGTTAAAGGGTTTTAGCCAATAACAGTCATATTGATATCAAATTCAAGGTTTAAAAGAATGAAAGATGAAAACTTCCGAAAACCTTTAATAACTTTCAAACTAATCTCAAATCCACAAATCAAGAACAATAACGTCAATAGATTCGGAACAACACAAACAATCAAAATCTTAGATAAGAAGGAAGAACGGGATGTCAATCCGTCTTCTAAATCAAACCTAAGCAAGAAGCGAAATCTTCTTGTGAACAATCTTCCGAATCTTCAATCTTCCGTCAATCCGGAAATCACACTAGCAACGCGCAAATCTCTCAAACACAATCTTCGCCAAATGCGAAATTAGGGCAATTCCAAGCGTAAGCGTAAGCAAAAGTGCGTCTAAGCAGAGGTGACGGAATCTCCCTTCGTCCGTCCTTTTATAGTGTAAGATAAAATATCGGCCCGGCCCAATTGCGTATGAGATCATGGCTTAAAGTGTGGCGAAAAAGATCGCCAAGATCACGGTCGTGGAAGGGTTCCACGGCCGTAATTTAGAGCGTGGAAACTGTCACGGTTTGACACAACTCTTCCACGGCCGTAGAAGTTGCTGGAATGAATCACGCTTCCCTTGCCAAAGTTCCACGGCCGTGGACTTGAACGTGGAATGTAGTACGGCCGTATTTTAGAGCGTGGTTTAGGGCTAGAACGTGATTCTTCCTTAGTCTCGTTCATTCTTCAAGTTGGCACTTCCTTAGCTCCTAGGAATGTCCTCAATTCATGGACAGGCTCAATCAAACTCCATCCTTGCTCAATTCCATTCGGAAATAGATCTTAATTGCCTACAATCAACATAAAGCTTGTGTAGATCTCTATATCGACATTATAGACAAACTAGCTCACAAATGCATCAATGCTTAATCAATGACTATCAATATGGATGAAATACACTTAGAAAACGTGCCTAAAATATCACAATATTTCATGCTAACAAATAACCCCATACTTGCCACTTGCTTGTCCCTAAGCAAGGTCTTTCAAAAGCTTTAAAACACAAGTTAGGATGAAATATGTGTACCTTCTCAAAGCAAAACTTCTTTTGGATGAATGTGCCTTCTAATCAATAGATCGTTCTCAAATCTTGCTTCATTCGTTTATAAGACTTTCATACACTTAATCAAAGAGTAAAGAGTAAAGAAAGCTCATGAATCAATCAAACTTCCATGTAAACATCATAACCTTCAAACATTATCAAAATCAATCATAAGAAACTTCAATTTAGATCACCAAGTCATATAACATTCTTTTGATCTTAAGGACTTTTCAAACAATAAAGGTCTAGAATGTGGAAAGGGAAGGAAACTTTAAGGAATGTGGTGCATGAATCCGGGAAAGTGGATAACTACTCTTTTCTTCTTTTCTTGCGGTTCCCGCAACACTTTCAACTTAGAGCTTCGCTCTCTTCTTTTCATTTTTCGACTTTACTTTTGGAGTTATGGATAGAGGTGCATAAAAACCGAAGCCTAGGAGATTGGCGTTTCTCAATTTTTATGAGATGCCACAAAACCCTTAGCGCACATACCATAATCCGCTAGGAATATCGCTCAATCCGACTTTGGCAAGACACAAACACCCGGCTATGTGAATGGTGCCGAGTTACTCATCATCATGATTGACTTCCCCAAACCTATAATTTCTTTCTATTCCTTTGAATGCAAAGTATTGCTTTCATGGCCCTCCTACATCATACATGCCTTTTTCATTCAACTCCTCCAAATTCCCGGATAGGTAAAGGAGGTCAATATTTCAATGAGGAGCTAAATGATCAAAGATAGAAGAAAGAAAAAAATCGAATTGCCTTAATCATCTCAAAAGGAATCATAAGAACTTTTAGTGTGATTTCAACCTTAATCTCTCAACATGATTTAAGTAACATTCATCACATTATGAAATTTGCAAAAGAGGTATAATCAACTCATTCAATTTCTTTTCAATTCACTATTCGTTTAAGCATGCAATTGTCATCAAACTCAATTCACAAGAATTGATTATCATAGAAATCATCTCTATCCTTAGAAGCACAAAATTTTCAAAATTTTTCGATTTTTATGGGTTTTTCAAACTCTTTTTCATGCAGTGCAATAATGAAACGTGTAACAATATAATGAACATGCAAGATAGTCTCAATAGAAGCAATCAAAGTGAGTAAGAGTTATTACAAACTTTTAGTCACACCCCACCCCATACTTGGAACAAACATTGTCCCTAATGTTCAAATAAAAGAAAAAGAAGAAAAGAAAGAAAGAAAAAGAAAGAAAAAGAAACTCACAAAAATGGCGGTGGAGCGGCTAAAGTTGTCGGTCATCATCATCATCACTGCGGTGGAGGCGGGAATGGAGAGAAGCTAGGATCATAGTACCGCCTGAACTGCTGGCGGTAGACATCCCTCATCATATGGTCGAGGTCATCCATGTGTCCATCTCTCGCGTCAGCTCGGATCTCCAAAGCTCCCACCCTATCAGAAAGGCTGGTAGCCCACTTTGGCATCTGCTCATACCAACCAGGAGCCTGGTTGTACCACCCCGGTGCATCTGACGGTGCTGGTGCTGGTGGTGGTGGTGGTGCCTGTGCAGACCATGGAGGTGGAGCTCCGTACCATTCAGGAGGGGTCTCCATCCAAGTAGGTCTCTCGCTCACGCTGGCGCGGCGAGAGGATGATCCTGAAGCTCTGGCGGAACGTGGAGAACATCTGGGCATGTCAGGGACCATATCCGGCTGATCCGGGAAAGTGCCAAAGTCATCAGCTCCTCCTCCTCCTCCCACATACTGGTCTCTCATCTCCTCCTCCTCAACTACAGGTGGTGGTGGAACATATGGAGGGGCTGCAATCCTGTTCGCATGCATAGCAGCGAACGTCTCCTTCCAATTATGGCGTCCAGCCATAATGGAATACTCTGGGAGCCACTCAATGCCCCTCCCCGTCCTGCTCTCCCATGGCATAGCTGCATATGGTGGACCTCTATGGGTAGGGAAGATGAGACCTCTAGTCATGAAGGCCTGGAGTCCTAGAGGTACAGCAGGGATACGTGTACAAGCATAAAAATCTACCCCTAACATCCTAGCAAGGTGGGTGACTATCCCACCATATCCAATGTTGCCAGCCCTCTTGTTCTTAAGCTTGCTCATGGTAGCAGCTAAGAGGGTGGCGCTGTCAGCAGGTCGTCCATACAGCATGGAGTACAGAAGGAAGAGCTCATTCGTCTTGATCTTCTGAGGTGTCTCCGTCCTAGGGAAGAGACACTCAGAAAGAACCCGGTGAGCAATCTTCAAGGCTAAGTGATACATCAACTTAGCCTTGGTATCAGCTGGTTGCCAGCGGTCCTCGCTGGCGTAAATCATGGCTACCTCCTCCCAGAAATCCTTGGCGTAAACGCCGCTGGGGAAACGACCATTGAAGGTCTCTTGGAACCCAAAGAAGGTTCCAAACTCCCGGATGGAGAAATCATAGTTTCTTTCCATCAGACGGAAAGAAACTGTCCTATCCACATGGCTGTGCTCAAAAGACGTCACATCCTCTCTAGTAATCTCCTCATAAGCGTCCTCTCGGATAGCCGAGAAGACGATAAGACCGGCTCTATCCAAGAGCCAAGTAAGGTCATCTATGATGTGTAGAGGAGCTAAATCCTCCAACAATAGGTACCTAGGTCCTATAACAGCCCTCTTATGGATCCTCTCTAAGGCGTCGAGATGATCCTCGTGAATGGTAGGTACTCTAGGGCTAGGAGGTGATGGTGATGAAGGTGATGATGGAGGTGAAGGGGATGAAGGTGGTGGTGCTCTAGAGGATGAAGAGGAAGAGGGGTTGCCCTTCCTCTTTTTATTCTTATCCTTCTCCTTGTTCTTGTCTTTATTTCTCCCAGAAACTCTCCTCACAAAATCCATTACTGTTGAAAACCACGGTCTGTTCTTGGTGTTCCACGGCCGTGGAAGTGACAGAGACCATGGTTCGTCTCGACTTTTCTCAAAACTCAGCAATCAACATCGAAACTCAGCAATCAGGCAGTCCTAGACTTATTCCTTCCAATTTCAATCAGTTCTCCTATAAATGCTAGCAAGAACGAAGCCGAATTGACAAAGATAGAGAAGAGCGGGAAAAACCTAGGTTTCGGATTTTAAAATCCGAATTCTGCGTTCCTTGGTGATTTGCCGCTCGATTTGTCGCTTGGATCTCGTTGGTGATCGGAGTAGCTTCAGTTTGGGTCGAAGAATCGTTGAAAACGATTAACGAATGAGGATTTGAGGGTAGAGGCGTGATTTCGGCGAAGAGGGCGTGGAATTGGGTTTTGTGGTGTGTTTTTGTGAAGAACGTGGTTTATATAGTGGCCGGCTAAATTTTTGAAAACCACGGTCTATCGGGGGGTTCCACGGCCGTGGAAATGTACGGAACCGTGGTTTTGGTGATTTTTCAAAGGCTTTTGGAAATTACGGTCACTGTAGCTGTCACGGCCGTGGTTTAGGCCGTGGAACTCTCTGTAATGCTCCAAAGTCCAAGTTTCGTCACTTTTCTTCAAGATTACTCTTCCCCTTTCCTTTTCCACTGTTCCTACATCCAAAAACACGAACATACCGGAAGGAATCAAAGGCAAAACAAAGCAAAATCGTCTAAACTAAGCTAAACTATAAATCGAAAACAAAAACGTGAATGTAATACCTTGGGTTGCCTCCCAAGAAGCGCTTTGTTTAAGGTCCGTAGCTAGACCAAATTTGCACTTATTCGAGTGCGGTGGGCGCGAACTCTTCAGCTTGGAGTTCCGGCGTATACTTCTTGAGTCGTTGACCGTTCACCTTAAAGCTTCCGCCCGCTTCACCCCATACTTCAACTGTACCATGGGGGAAAATACGTTTGATTAGAAAAGGTCCGGTCCAACGAGATTTAAGCTTACCTGGAAAGAGACGAAGCCTTGAATTGAAGAGGAGAACTTGATCTCCTTCTTTGAAGTCCTTTGGAATGATATGCTTATCATGCCAACGCTTTGCTCTCTCCTTATAAATCTTGGCGTTCTCATAGGCGTTTAAGCGGAGTTCTTCAAGCTCATTAAGGTTCAAGAGACGCTTCTCTCCCGCTTCCTTCATGCTGAAATTTAACCACTTGATGGCACAAAATGCCTTATGCTCTAACTCTACCGGTAAGTGACAAGACTTCCCATACACAAGGTTGTATGGTGTGGTTCCTATGGGAGTCTTATACGCAGTCCGGTATGCCCATAATGCATCATCAAGCTTCAAGGACCAATCCTTCCTAGTCCTTGAAACCGTCTTCTCTAGGATTCCTTTGATCTCCCGGTTTGAGATCTCAACTTGTCCACTAGTTTGTGGATGATAAGGGGTAGCGATCTTATGAGTAACCCCATACTTAGCTAGAAGAGCTTCAAAGCGCCGGGCAATGAAGTGAGAACCTCCATCACTAATGATAGTCCTTGGTGTCCCAAATCGTGAGAAGATGGTCTTGTTAAAGAACTTAACCACCACCATGGCATCATTGGTGGGAGAGGCAATTGCTTCCACCCATCTAGAAACATAATCCACCGCCAAGAGTATGTATTGGTTTCCACAAGATGATGGGAACGGTCCCATAAAGTCAACTCCCCAAACATCGAAAATCTCCACCTCTTGGATGTTATTGAGAGGCATCTCATTCCTCCTATAGATATTTCCTGTTCTTTGACAAGCATCGCAGCAGGAAACAAAGGTTTGCACATCTCTAAATAAAGTAGGCCAAAAGAATTCAGATTGCAATACCTTAGCGCTAGTCTTGTTCGAACTAGCGTGTCCTCCACATGGTAGTGAATGACAATGGCGGATGACACTTTGCATCTCATCTTCCGGCACACATCGCCGAATGATGCCTTCCAGACCTCTCTTAAAGAGGAGAGGTTCATTCCAAAAGTATTCCCGAACATCCTTAAAGAACTTCTTTCTTTGTGCGTAAGATAATCCGGGCGGTATCTCCTGGCAAACCAAATAGTTAACAAAATCAGCAAACCATGGTTCGTTACCTTTGGAGATTACTTCGATGCACTCCTCAATGATATGTAGGTGTTCGTCCGGGAAGGAGTCATCTATAGGTAAGTGGTCGTCCTCTAGATGTGTTAGGCGACTCAAATGATCCACAACAGAATTTTCCGAACCCTTCTTGTCGCGGATCTCTAGATCGAATTCTTGTAGGAGAAGAATCCATCTAATTAGCCTTGGCTTCGCATCCTTCTTTGCAAGGAGATACCGGATCGCAGCATGATCCGTATACACAATCACCTTTGCACCTACAAGATAAGAGCGAAACTTGTCAATAGCATAAACAATGGCTAAAAATTCCTTTTCCGTAGTGGTGTAGTTGAGCTGTGCTTCATCTAGCGTCTTGCTAGCGTAGTATATGGCATGGGTTCCCCCTTCCTTCCTTTGTCCAAGAACAGCTCCTATGGCTACGTCACTAGCATCGCACATAACCTCAAAGGGAAGATTCCAATCCGGAGGTTGGATAATAGGTGATGAAATTAGAGCTTCCCGAATCATGTTAAACGCATCCAAGCATTCCTGTGAAAACTCAAAAACTGCATCCTTCATCAATAGATTAGTTAGCGGTTTTGATATTTTTGAGAAATCCTTTATGAATCGCCTATAGAATTCCAGCATGTCCTAGGAAACTTCTTATCCCTTTCACCGAAGTTGGGGGAGGAAGCTTCTCTATAGTCTCTATTTTCGCCTTATCCACCTCAATCCTTCTACTAGAGATTAAGTGTCTTAAAACAATGCCTTCCTTAACCATGAATTGACACTTCTCCCAATTTAGAACTAGGTTAGTGTCTTCACACCTTTGTAACACAAGAGCAAGGTTAGCAAGACAATTGTCAAAAGAGAAACCATAAACGGAGAAGTCATCCATAAAAACCTCCATTATTTCCTCTATGTATTCGGAGAAGACGGCCATCATGCACCTTTGAAAGGTGGCTGGGGCGTTGCAAAGCCCGAACGGCATCCTCCTATAAGCAAACGTACCCCATGGGCACGTAAATGTGGTCTTCTCTTGATCATCCGGGTGTATCGGGATCTGAAAGAAACCACTATAACCGTCAAGATAGCAAAAATGAGAATGTTGCGTTAACCTTTCAAGCATTTGATCGATGAATGGAAATGAAAAGTGATCCTTCCTCGTTGCATTGTTAAGCTTGCGGTAGTCTATGCACATCCGCCATCCTGTCACGGTTCGGGTAGGAATGAGTTTGTTATTCTTGTTGGTGATGACCGTCATTCCTCCCTTCTTCGGAACTACTTGAACCGGACTCACCCACTTGCTATCGGAGATAGGGTAGATGATACCTGCATCAAGAAGTTTAAGAATTTCCGTCTTGACAACCTCCTTCATGGTCGGATTTAACCGCCTTTGAGGTTGTCTTGAAGTCCTAAAGTCCTCTTCCATTAATATTTTATGCATGCATAGGGAAGGTTTGATTCCTACTAAGTCCTCAATGGTATATCCTAAAGCTTTTCTATGTTTCCTAAGGACAACCATGAGCTTACTATGTTCATCTATGTTTAGATCGGAACTAACAATAACCGGGAAGGTAGAATTAGATCCAAGAAATGCGTACCTTAGATGAGTAGGAAGTGGCTTTAGTTCCATTGCTTTCGGAGCTTCCAATGGTTCTTGAGGAGCATCCGATGCTTCCTTAGAAGTGTCTAAGGAAGTAGAAGGTGTAGGAGAAGAATCAAGAGAAGTTGAAGAAGAGGAACGATCACCCTCTTTCACGGCCTGAATCACGGTTTCCCTGCATCCTCCACGGCCGTGGTTTAGGGCGTGGAAAGGAAATACGGTTGCTCTGTTTCCTCCACGACCGTGTAACCCTCTAGAGTGAGCCACACTTTGGTTGGTGAAATCCACGGCCGTGGAATAAAGTGTATGGCCGTGGATTCTCACGTTTTCTGCTTCGTCGTGGAGTTTCTCAAACTCCTCTTCACATACTTCTTCTTGTGCTTCTAAGGCTTCAATTGCCTCATTGCACTCCTCTTCTTCCCCTACATCCATTAGACTCATGGTAATAACCTTTTGCAAAGGATATTTGAAGAGAATAGCACTTACCTCCTCTCTAGACAACCCCTCTTCTTCTTGGATATTGAATATATCCTCATCAAAGATTGGCTCCTTCACTAGAGTGGAAAGAACGAACTCCACCTTCTCCTCTCCTATGTCAAAGGCGAGTCTAGCATTCTTGCAATCGACTATGCAACCGGAGGTTGCAAGAAACGGTCTTCCGAGTATGATCGGGACCGGACTATCTGCAGGAATGTCAAGCACAACAAAGTCAATGGGAACAAAGAATTTACCTAGCTTGACCGGGACGTCTTCTACAATACCGACGGGCGAGTGATGGATCGATCCGCCATGTACAACGTCATCTTCACCAGTTTAGGGTCACCTAAACCGATCTTCCTACATAATGCAAGTGGTATGATGCTCACACTTGCTCCCAAGTCACATAACGCATCATATGTGACATCTCCCACTCCTATGGGAATGCAAAATGACCCCGGATCTTTTAGTTTGGGGGGCATTTTCTCCTTCATGGTCTTGATGAGATCCGAAGAATCCAAACTCATCTTAACCTCTCCAAAATCCTCCAACTTTCTTTTGTTAGAGAGGATTTCCTTTAAGAACTTGCCATAAGCCAGCATACCTACAATAGCATCAATGAAAGGTATATTAATATGCAGCTTGCTCATGAGTTCTATAAACTTACCAAATTGTTTATCTAGACGCGCTCTCGCTCTAGATTGAGGGAATGGTAGGGGAGGTTTGTAAGCCGGAGGAGGAACGTATATATCTTCCTTCTCCTTCCCCTTCTCTTTGTCTTTCTCAACGGAGACTTCAACAAAATTAGGTTGCGGATCGGTGGTAGTCACTCCGCTCCTAGTTATGATTGCCATCACCCTTCCCTTTGGGTTGTCCTCCGTTTTTCCTGGAAGTTTCCCTTGATTCCTAGGAACTTCCTCCGCTTGGCTGAACATTTGGTTTTCTAAAACCTTTTGGGCTTTATCAACCTTAGAAATTTGATCATCAACCTTAATGATGTGGTTCTCCAAACCTTGAAGCTTTCCCAAAATCGTTTCCAACATGGGATCGGGCTTCTCCTTCCCCGAAGTGTTTCCTCCATTAGATGTTTGCCCCTGGCTTTTCAAAGGAGTAGAGGAAGAGGAAGGTGGAGTTAGTGAATTCGAATATGAAGGATAAGAGTTACCGGAGTTTTTTTGATTGGAGCGCCAATTGTTGTTGTTTGAACCCCTATTGTTGTTCCAATTATTGTTCCGGTTGTTGTTGTTGCCATTCCTATTATTCCGGTTGTTGTTCCGGTTATTGTTGTTGTTGCGGTTTGTATTCTCACCACCGTTGTTGTTGTTGTTGCCCAAGTAGCCAACATCTTTTCCTTGTTGCTTTGGAAAATTGGTCTTGATAGCTTCCTTCAACTCTTTGATCTCATTGTTGAGGGAGAAAATTTGATTTTGAGCTTCATGTGTGAGCTTTGCTCCTTGCTCCACACGATTTCCCTCTACCTTCCGGTGAGAATACTTCTCTATGACCCTTGCTTGCTTCTCAATGAAGTCCCAAGCGTCATCTTCCCTTATGTCCATGAATGTACCACATGAGAGGGATTGGAGCTTGAATTGTGTCTCCACATCCAACCCCTTATAGTATATCTCCAACAATGCAATCTTGGATATGCCATGATGAGGATAATCCAAGAGCAAATCCTGAAACCTTTCCCAAGATTGAAACAAACTTTCGTTAGATCTCATGGAAAATACATTAATCTTACCTCTTAGTTCCGCCGTTTTGGATGGCGGAAAGAACTTAGTGAGAAACTCCGCGGAAAGGTCTTCCCACGTGTCTAGTTTCCCACTAGGAAGAGCTTGGTACCAAGACAATGCTTTCCCCTTCAAGGAGAAGAAGAAAGGCTTGAGCTTATAATTGTTGGAAGTCGCATTCTTCGGCCTTATTGTCTCCATCATACACTCAAAGTTTTGTAAGTGTTGGTGTGGAGATTCAGCGCTTGTTCCGCCAAATTGGTTTTGGCGAACAAGAGTGATAACCTGCGGGTTGAAGCTAAACCCTTGTACATCATCAGCATCGAAGTTCACACCTAAACGGCGTGGTTGCTGCGTTTGATCCATCCTTTGGCCAAGAGTTCTTGGCTCCTCATCCACATGTTCGATCCTAGCATTCCTAGGTGGAACGCGGCGATTGCAGCTGCCCGTGGATGGAATGGATTCACATTGATCGTTGGATCAATTTCTTCTAGCGGTGGCATGGAGGAGTCGCTATCCTCATTAGATGAGTTGGCTCTAACCGATCTTCCCGGTCTCCTCCTTCTCTTTTTCTCCTTAAGGTTGTTTATTTCCAACCTCATTTGGAACATCATGTCCGTTAGATCATCAACCTTCATTTGGTGATGATCCGTTTCTTCTCTACGTGTCTTCTCACTCCATTGGAGTTGAGCTTCCTTTTCCGCAAGCTCCGATTGAAGATCACGTTCTATTTCTTCAGCCATTTTCTTTTCCTTACGCTTTTGCCTTAAAGTCCTCTCAAGCTCTTGATCAAGAGGTAAGAGGTCTTCGGTGTTCCTAAACCTACGCATGCACTTGAAAAGATATCAAATAACAAGGGAAGAGCTCCCAAGCTTGACAACCGTAAACCGAATTCGGCCTTAACCAAATCCCCGGCAACGGCGCCAAAAACTTGTTCGCCACTTAGCGTGTGTGCAAATAAGTCTTAAATTTATAAAACTAGAATCAAGCAAGCGAACCCGCAGTGTACGGATCGATATAGTTAAGCAAGAATTCCAGAGTATCGAACATAGGGATTTGGGGGGAACAAATTCAATTATAGGTTATCAAGCGAGTAAATGTATGAAGCTTTTCAAATATTGGGAAAACAACAATCCTAAAGATCCAAGTATCCAGTTGTGGCAATCGATTCAAGATATACTAAAGATATAAGGACAGAGTTGAGGTATGCAAAGGTATGCTAATGTAAGGTAATCGTACGGTGAAGTTCCAATAACCTTATATGACTCACCTAGAAGACACTCTCTATAAAGGTTGTTGAGGCTTCAGTATAGAAAGGATCTAAAGGTAAGAATTAATGTCAAATACCCAAACTTGTAATCCAAGGATCAAGACTAACTAAACCGATTAAGGTTGTGACACTCACAATCGAGGTAGAGGTTGTTGAGGCTTCACTACCACCTAGAAATGGCAAGCCAAGACTAGGTTAAAGCAAATCTTTAACTTTGGATTAAAGTAAAAGCAAGTTCGTAAACTAACATAAAATTACGGGTAGTTCTTGAGTTCCACGGCCGTGGAAGCTCAAGAACAGACCGTGGATTAGGGTTGTCGGCGATTCTCTCTAACTCTCAGGGTCCAATCTGTTTACGATCGATCTATCATCATCTAAGCCACAACTATAAACCCTTCACCTTAGAATTGTTAAAGGGTTTTAGCCAACAACAGTCATATTGATATCAAATTCAAGGTTTAAAAGAATGAAAGATGAAAACTTCCGAAAACCTTTAATAACTTTCAAACTAATCTCAAATCCACAAATCAAGAACAATAACGTCAATAGATTCGGAACAACACAAACAATCAAAATCTTAGATAAGAAGGAAGAACGGGATGTCAATCCGTCTTCTAAATCAAACCTAAGCAAGAAGCGAAATCTTCTTGCGAACAATCTTCCGAATCTTCAATCTTCCGTCAATCCGGAAATCACACTAGCAACGCGCAAATCTCTCAAACACAATCTTCGCCAAATGCGAAATTAAGGCAATTCCAAGCGTAAGCGTAAGCAAAAGTGCGTCTAAGTAGAGGTGACGGAATCTCCCTTCGTCCGTCCTTTTATAGTGTAAGATAAAATATCGGCCCGGCCCAATTACGTATGAGATCATGGCTTAAAGTGTGGCGAAAAAGATCGCCAAGATCACGGTCGTGGAAGGGTTCCACGGCCGTAATTTAGAGCGTGGAAACTGTCACGGTTTGACACAACTCTTCCACGGCCGTAGAAGTTGCTGGAATAAATCACGCTTCCCTTGCCATGGTTCCACGGCCGTGGACTTGAACGTGGAATGTAGTACGGCCGTATTTTAGAGCGTGGTTTAGGGCTAGAATGTGATTCTTCCTTAGTCTCATGCATTCTTCAAGTTGGCACTTCCTTAGCTCCTAGGAATGTCCTCAATTCATGGACATGCTCAATCAAACTCCATCCTTGCTCAATTCCGTTCGGAAATAGCTCTTAATTGCCTACAATCAACATAAAGCTTGTGTAGATCTCTATATCGACATTATAGACAAACTAGCTCACAAATGCATCAATGCTTAATCAATGACTATCAATATGGATGAAATACACTTAGAAAACGTGCCTAAAATATCACAATATTTCATGCTATCAGTTTCCGGAACAATAACTACAACAACAATAGAGGATCCAACAGCAATAATTGGAGGGCAAACAACCAAAATTCGGGTAAAAATCATTCTAACTCCAAATCGAACGATTCCTCTAATCCTGTCCTCTCTTCCTCTTCTTCTTCTACTCCATTAAAGAGCCAAGATCAAGGACGAGTTCGTCCTAGCCACAAAAGAAAGACGCAGTGCTGGAGGCCATTTTGATCAAGCTTAGCGCTATGGAGACATCTATGACGTCATTTTCAAAGGCACAAAAAGCCTTTGAACAACAACTTGCTAGTAGGGCGAATGAAGCGCCGAGAGATCCAGGGAAGCTTCCAACAAGAACGGAAAGCAACCCTAAGGGCCAGATTATAGCCATAACGACGAGGAGTGGACTGAAGACTCCAGATCCAGTTCCTCGGTCGATGCCAGTACAGACGAAGACCACCTCGGTCCAGGTGCAATCAAAGAACACTTTGACCGAGATGCCAACCGAGGTGGAGCCACAGAAAGCGGAGGAGAAAACTAAAGTTAATATTCCACCTCTTGCATATAAACCATCACTTCCATTCCCCCCGTCAAGGGCCAAAGCACATTTAAACAAGCATTTTGGTAAGTTCCTTGACTTGATGAATAAACTACACATTAATATTCCTTTCCTTGATGTTATTCTAGGGATGCCCGCCTATGGGAAGTTCTTGAAAGAGATTCTATCAAGGAAGAGGAAGCTGGAAGACTTTGGTGAAGTAAGGATGACATCTAAATCCTCGGAGCTTATTCAAATCATGAAGGAGAAGATGCCACCCAAGTTAAGAGATCCCGGCTCATTTTGCATCCCCATTCAAGTTGGGGATGTCACTTGTGAAGCCTTATGTGATCTAGGAGCCAGCGTGAGCATCATTCCGCTGGAGCTGTGTGTTAAGATCGGACTTGGAGAATCGAAGCCGGTTAAGATACGGTTATACATGGCGGACCGCTCCATTACCCATCCCGTGGGCATTTTGGAAGACGTTCCGGTTAAGTTAGGTAACTTCTATTTACCTATAGACTTTGTTGTGCTTGATATTCCCGCAGATTATCCTGTTCCTATCATTCTCGGGAGGCCATTTCTAGCAACTTCGGGCTGCAATGTGGATTGTAAGAACGCCAAGCTAAAGTTCAATATTGGCGGAGATGAAGTGGAATTTGCATTACTTGTGACTATGAAGGGAGAGCAGGTAGGAGATGATATCTTCAACATCTATGATGAAGAAGAATCAAGAGAATTGGTGAGCTCTATCCTTATTAACGATCCACTTGAGAAAGTTATTAGTTTTAGTTTAATGGAGGAAGGTATAGATGCTTCTTGTGATGCAGATATACGGAACTTAAAGGCACTGGAAGAAGATCCAGGAGCTAAAACTGAAAGACTAATCCAGGAGAAGAAGATCTCCAGTTTCGGTTCCAGTTGCAGTACCTCGACCGAGGCACTTTCTGGACCAAGCGAGGTGACTGAAAGCGAGATGATGTCAACTGAGACTATTGAAAATAACAAACTTCTTACTCCCTTCTCTAACATTCATACTCAGTTGGTGGAACATTCTATCCACCAAATTTCTGATAATAAAGGACCTTGGTATGCTGATATTGTTAATTATCTTGTTTGCCAGGAAATACCACCAGGATTGACGTACGCTCAAAGGAAGAAATTCTTCAAGGACGTACGCCATTACTACTGGGATGAACCGCTGCTATTCAAGCGCGGACCGGATGGGATGCTTCGAAGATGCATTCCGGAAGATGAAGTTAATAGTGTCATACGGCATTGTCACTCACTTCCTTGTGGAGGGCATGCCAGCGCCAACAAGACATGCGCTAAGGTATTACGTTCCGGTTTCTTTTGGCCCACATTATTTAAGGATGTGCAAACGTTTGTTGTCTCTTGTGATGCATGCCAAAGAACAGGGAACTTATCTAGAACGAATGAGATGCCACTCAATAACATACAAGAGGTTGCGATTTTTTATGTATGGGGAGTAGATTTCATGGGACCTTTCCCATCATCCAGAGGAAACCTCTATATTCTTCTAGCAGTTGATTACGTCTCTAGATGGGTTGAAACCATTGCTTCTACCACTAATGACGCCATGGTGGTTGTGAAGTTCTTTAACAAGACTATCTTTCCACGTATTGGGACTCCACGCATCATCATCAGCGATGGAGGGACGCATTTTATCAACCGGAATTTCAAGGCACTTCTATCGAAGTATGGGGTGACCCACAAGGTAGCCACCCCTTATCACCCTCAAACTAGTGGACAGGTCGAGATCTCGAATAGAGAAATTAAAGCAATCTTGGAGAAGACCGTCTCTAGGACGAGGAAGGATTGGTCCATGAAGTTGGACGACGCTCTTTGGGCTTACAGGACCGCATTCAAGACTCCCATTGGTACCACCCCTTATAATTTGGTATACGGGAAGTCTTGTCATTTGCCCGTTGAGTTAGAACACAAGGCATGTTGGGCGATCAAATGGTTGAACTTTGACATCAAGGAAGCCGGTGAGAATCGGCTATTGGATATCAATGAGCTGGAGGAGCTGCGTTTGAACGCTTATGAGAATGCCAAGATCTATAAAGAAAGGACGAAGAAATGGCATGACAAGCGCATCATTCCAAAGGAGCTTAAAGAAGGAGACTTAGTTCTACTCTTCAACTCCCGCCTCCGCCTCTTTTCAGGTAAGTTGAAATCTAGATGGACCGGACCTTATGTTGTAAAACATGTTTTCCCTCATGGTGCAGTTGAGATTTGGGGAGAAACAAGTGGAAGCTTCAAGGTCAACGGTCATAGACTTAAGAAATACAAACCGGAAGTTTCGGTTGAGGAGGTTGTACCGCTATACCTCGTTTGAGAGGTGCCGAATGGTCCAGCTAGCGACCTTAAACCAAGCGCTTCTTGGGAGGCAACCCGAGGTATTGCTTTCTTTCCCTTTCTAGTCTAGTTTTAGATAGTTTGCTTTTGCTTTGCTTTGTTTTGTTTTCTTCTAGACAACAACCAGGTATTCCAAAAGGAAGGATCACAGTTCAGGAGCTACACTGGAAGAACAGAAGTTCGAGAAGTTGAGAAAACGGAGCTTTACTGAGATACATCTCGGATGCTGTCAGAACACCTCGACCGAGATGTGCTTCGCCAACCGAGATGGTCTTATCTGGGAGCTGTTTCTTATTTCTTTATGTGGTTTAGCTATGTCCGGTGAGTATCTTGTCCTTAGACTTATTTTGACCCGTTGGGACAATGTGTCCCAAGTGTGGGGTATTTGGATGTGTTTATATGACTTATGTGTGGATGACTTGTATGACTTCCGGATATTTATGATCTTATTCTGCTCTATGTGTTTATCTGAGATTACATGCATACATACAGGTTTTTGTTTGAGAAAAACGTCAAAAACTGGTTAAGAAAAACTTTTATGACCTCGACCGAAGTGATTCTGACCAGACGAGGTGCTTCACCTCGGTTGACTTAGAACATCTCGACCGAGGTAGTTTAACTAAAACAGCTTCCGAAACGATTTTGTGCTTCTTTTCTGGATATGATCTCAGTGAAGATTTTGTTTGTAGATTGGTTTTGAAATCTTTATATGTTTGAAAGGTTTTATGATATGTTTAAGTTGCTAAATGCTTTGTTTGAGATTTTGGTATGTTTAATACTTTATTTTTATCAAAATTATGTTGAATTTGAAGGTTGACACCACAAGATAAGTTCTCTCACTTTCTTCCTGGAAAGACCAAGGCAATTCATTCTCTTCTCTTCTTCTTCTTGATCATGCTTAGCCCCTCATACATATTTGCCTCCCTTCACCTATCCGGAAATTTGGAAGCAAGTGGTGAAAGTAAGTGAAAGAAAAGTTGAGATGATGGCTGAAAGTTTAGAAAGTAATAATAGGTTTGGGAAAGTCAATCATGATGATGAGTAACTCGGCACCATTCACATAGCCGGGTGTTTGTGTCTTGCCAAAGTCGGATTGAGCGATATTCCTAACGGGTCATGGTATGTGCATCAAGGGTTTGATGCATCTCAAGAAATTGATGATTGCTAATCTCCCAGGCTTCGGTTATTGTGCACCTCTGTCCATGCATCCCAAAAAGTAAAGTAAAAAGAAAAAGTGTGAAATAAGCAAAGCTTATTGGTGGATGATATTGAAAGTCAAGTGAAAGTGAAGTGATATCCTTTTCCCGGATTATAGCACCACATTACCTTCTATACATCCCTACCCTACACGTTTTTTGACCTTACTTTTGGGAAGCCCTTGAGACCTCGAGCTTGTTGATTGACTTAGTGGTTTAAACTGGATTATACATGATTGATTTCGATAAACATGAATTATTATGCATTCTATGATTTTATGCAAAGATGAACAACTTTCTTATATTTATAAAATGTTTTGATCATGTTTTAATTTTATTTACCATGAAGCATTCTCTTAGAGTGATTTATGAGTGGAGCACACCACCAAAAATGTTTTGAAAGGTTTTCATTGATTTTTGATAACCTATAATTCATTCTATCTTGTGTTTTATATTCGGAACTTGCTTGGGGACAAGCAAGGGCTAAGTATGGGGTATTTTGATAGCATGAATTGTTGTCTATATTTTGGGGCCTGTTTAGACGTTTTATCTTCAATAATCTGCATGTTTGGATGTATATTATGTGATTATATTGTCGTTTCATCTACCTTTGCGAGACTCGAGGTCTACACCAAGTTTCGTTGTAATCGTAGGTAAAATGGCATGTTTTGCATCAAAAACGAGCAAAAGGAGCTAAGGAGTCATTGGAGCTACATTCAGGAGTTTAAGGAAGAATCCAGGAAGCATGGCCATGGATTAGAGATTTACTTTGGACCAGATTTGAGAGGTTTCACCTTCAGTTTAGAGTCACCTCGGTTGGACGAATTTCACCTCGACCGAGGTGATCCAGAGGAGCCGACTCGATCGAGGCGAACACCTTGGACACGACAAGGATATTTTATTCTTGGATGAGATCTTTTATTTTTGGAAGGAAGATCTTATATTTTTAGGCTTGATTTCTGGAAGGAAGAGGATAATTTAGCCCATATATTTTACCTATTTTTATGGAAAGAGATCTTTCTAAGATATCTTATCTTTGAAGAGTAATTTTCCTATAAAAAGGGTTGGATTTTCCACAAATCGATATCCGGCTTACACCGCATACGCTACGAACACCCAGCTAAGGCGCAAGACAACTGTTCTACCCCACAATAGTTGGGAGATTTGAAGAACCTTTTTGAAGGTTGAAGAAAGATTGAAGGAAGAAAGTTGATAGCTTTTTAGCTTTTGTGAAGGGTTTTGTAAGATTCTCTTACATTCCCTTCTTTGTTGACTTGTCTTGTTGGATTGTGATCCAAGGAACGCTTGTTGATTGATAATTGATTCAGTTATTGAAGCCTTTCTCTTAAGGTTTTCTTGTTCAATTATTCTCTTCCTTCCTTTATATTTGATTATTACTTTCATGATGATGAGTGGCTAATTTCTTTGTGTGATTTTAGGGTGATTGGCTGAAGGTTGTGGGAAAAACAATGATAGAATAATCTTAATCACAGTAGGACCCTGAAAGCTCGAGTCTTTATCCTTAACCCTAAAGCATCTCGCTCAGTCGATGAACATCTCGGCCGGGGTGGAATTCTTCTGACCGAGGTGACTTATCTGATCCAAAACTGAGAGTTAAGTGTTAGAGTTGTCAAATCCTATTCTTATTACACCTTTCCTGGTTCAATGCAAGCCTAGGATGAGACTTACCCGGTGATTTCTTTGTTTGTACCTAAGATCATAAGTATGGGTAATAAAGGTCTATCCTTTATTCGGGTTTGAGTGTGCTTTCATTCCATCTTTGTGAGTTAGCCTGAGACTTCCCCGGTAAAGGTTGATTCTATTCCCTTAGTTGGAGTGTTAGTTTGAGATTATAGTTATTTTCCTTAATTCCTTGAGACTTACCCGGTAATAGGAGTTACGGTTTGGGATTAGTGAGTAGTGAGACTTACCCGGTGATCTATTCCACTTTAGAAACACCTTCCCTTTGCAAAATCTCAGCTTTGTCCGCTTATCTTTAGATCTTGAGTTGGAACCACAACTAGATGCTTTAATCCCTAGAATTGCATACTTCCTTAATTGACTTTTTATCATCTTTGATTGCTTTGATCGCTTTTGTGGTTAGTAGTTGCATTGACAACCTATACCTGCTTTGTTTCACTAAGTCCCTGTGATCGACCCCTGGAATTTCTTGCTTTTACTACGATTAAACCGTACACTGCGGGTTCGCATCCTTGTTTTAAGCTTAAATCTAGGGTTATAAATTTAAAGCTTGCACACACCGTTTGGAGCGAACACTTGGACATCGGCAAGAGGATAGTGATGGTAACTACGGAGTCAGGCCATGTAGAGATCTTTCGAGGATAGGATCTCGGAAAGACCGGTACAATCATCAGTGCATTGAGAGCTATGAGACTTATCGGCCAAGGTTGCAAAGCTTTGTGGTGCTATGCCATGAAGGATAGTACTAGTCCAACTTTGGAGGAGATTCCGGTAGTATGCGAGTTTACCGACGTTTTTGAAGAGCCATCAAGTTTACCTCCACAAAGGAGTGTAGACATTGGCATTGATCTAGAGCCCGGCACGAGACCGATCTTGAAGGCTTCTTATTGCATAACACCTATCGAGATGCTTGAGCTTAAGAAGCAGCTCGAGAAGTTAGCTGAGAAAGGGCTTCATCTGCCCTAGTGTATCTCTTTGGGGCGCACCAGTACTCTTCGTCAGGAAGAAAGATGGGTCGATGAGGCTATGTATTGACTACCGAGAGCTTAAAAAGGTGACAATCAAGAATAAGTACCCATTGTCCGGTATCGATGATCTTTTGGACCAGTTGCATGGAGTTTTAATATTTTCGTGGATCAATTTGAGATCCGGAGATCACCAGCTGAGGGTGAGAGAGCAGGACATAGCCAAGATGGCGTTTCGGACCAAATACGGTCACTACGAGTTTGTAGCGATGCCTTTCGGGCTCATGAAAGCGCATGCCATATTCATGGACTTGATGAACATCATCTTCATCGACTTCTAAGACCATTTCATATTCTGATATACTCTCGCATCAAAGAGGAGCATGTAGGACACTTAAGTATCGTACACCAAGTCTTGCAGGATAGAGAGCTTTACGCCAAGATCTCTAAGTGCGAGTTTTGGATGTCTGAGATGGCCTTCCTAACCACATTATTTTTGCCGATAGGATCAAGGTAGATCCAACGAAGATCGAGTTTGTAGCATCTTGGCTGCCTCCTAGGAACGTTAAGGAGGTTCGCAATTTCCTAGGCTTGGCTGGCTACTATCACTGTTTCGTGGAGGGCTTTTTAGTTATCGACTGACCACTCACTTCCTTGCTAAGGAAGTCTACGAGATTCGTGTGGTCCGAGCCGTGCCTACAGAGCTTTGAGGAGCTGAAGAGGAGGATGACCTCCGCTCCTATCTCAACTCAGCCAGAGGGCATTGAGGACTTTGTGGTTTATAGTGACGCATCCAAGCTCGGCTTGGGATGTGTTTTGATGCAAAGGGGTAAGGTCATAGCATACACATCTAGATAACTAAATACGTATGAGGAGAACTACCCTACCCACGATCTCGAGTTAGCTTCTATTGTTCACGCTTTGAAGATTAGGAGACATTATCTATACGGAGCTACGAGTCATATATTCACAAACTATAAGAGTTTGAAGTACATATTCACTCAGCGGGAGTTGAATAACCGCCAAAGGAGATGGTTGGAATTGATCAAGGACTTCGATCTTGATATCTTATACCACCCGGGGAAGGCAAATGTGGTAGGTGATGCCCTCAGTAGGAAGACTCCCGGGAGTTGGCGATTGCTCGGCTGACAGCTCAACCTCAGTTATAGCAAGACTTGGCATGGATAGAGATGGATATCCACTTTCCGGATTTTGAAAGCCATTTGTCCCCCTTGGAGATGTTACTTGATTTGTTGGTTGAAATCAAATAGAAGCAGGAGGGTTTCCCAACTTTGACACGGATTCGAGACAGGATGTCTCGAGGAGAGGCACCTCAGTTTGCAGTCGGTGCCGAAGGAGTTTTGAGATGATAGGAGCGTGTATGTGTGCCCTCAAATCGAGAGCTGAGATAGTGGATCCTACAAGAGGCTCACTCTACACCTTACTCAGTTCCCCAGTGGAAGTGGGAGGATATCTCTATGAATTTTGTTACCGGTTTGAGACCGAATCGAGGCTTTGATGCCATCTGAGTTATAGTAGATCGACTGACGAAGACCGCATGTTTCATCCCTATCAAGGAGAAGTGGCCAGTGAGTCGACAAGCAGAGGAGTTCACTAGACACATAGTTCAACTTCATGGAGTACCTAGGACTATAGTCTTTAACAGAGACAGACGACTCACCTCAAGGTTTTGGTAGCAAGTGCATGCCGCCCTAGGTACGAGTTTGAAGTTCACGACTGCTTATCATCCTCAGACCGATGGTCAGTCACAACAGACCATCTAGACTCTGGAGGATATGTTGAGAGCTTGTGTGCTAGACTAGGGACAAGTGTGGCCAAATCACCTTCCCTTAGTGGAGTTTTCATATAACCACAGTTGGCATACATCGATCATGATGGCTCCTTATGAGGCCTTATACGGACAGAGATGTCGTACCCTACTATGTTGGGACGAGCCGAGTAGTGCTAGAGGTGTAGCACCTGAGCGAATACATGATGATATGGCTCGAGTAGCGATGATCCAAGAGATGATGCTGGAAGCACAGAGTTACCAGAAGTCTTGTGCAGATAAGAGGCACAAACCTCTAGAGTTCAAAGTTGGAGCTCAAGTATGGTTGAGAATATCCCCGACACGAGGTGTCAAACGTTTTGGCGTCAAGGGGAAGCTGAGTCCCAGATACGTCGGACCTTTCGAGATTTTTGAGCGAGTTGGAGAGGCAGCATACAGACTTGCTTTGACACCGAGACTAGAGGGTGTTCACCCAGTCTTCCATGTGTCTCAGTTACGGGAGTACATACCAGATCCAAGACACATCGTCAGCCATGAGGACTTAGTGGTCGAGCTAAACCATATGTTCGTAGAGCATCCGTTAGTTGTCTTAGAGCGTAGTACAAGACGCTTGCGGTCGAAGGACATACCGATGATGAAGATTCAATGGTCGATGCGAGGAGCATATGAGTTTCGGCTCGCTTTTGTTGAGTTATGCATACGCGTTTGTGAAGTTTTGAGTTATGTGCCCCGAGAATGAGTATATGAGCCGAGTTCAGTGTTTTTGTTATGTCGTTGTTTGATTTGGTGGTTTTGTTGCAAGTTTCGGGACGAAACTTCTTTTCAGGGGGATCAGATGTAAGACCCTATTTTGGCCTTTACCGCCCCAGCGGTGAAGAGGGCCGGCCGTGCAGCCAGCCGCATCTGCAGCTGACTCCAAATCGCGCTCGATCTGTTTTTATTCTATTTTATTTCTTACTTAGATAAAAGATCTGATCTTCTATCTTTTGGCCCGGGTTTCCTATGATCTTCTAATCCTAGAAATGTCCTTCCTTCTATTGTTTCCAACCGTTTCCCATAAATTCCCACCTTCTCTTCCTTTTCCCGTTTATTGCTTACGTTTCTTCAACCCCGAGCAAAGATGCAGCTTTTCCCTTGTGATCTTCTGTAGAACGTGTAAGTCTTCATCCCTTTGATCCTTCTACATGTTCATGAACCTGTTGCATGCTTTTTCCTTCTGTTTCCCATTCTCTTTTCATTCTTCTCCTTCTTCTTCACAAGAATCAAGATCGAGCCTTGATTCTTGTTGGCCTTTCCGTTATTGATACGCTGATGTTCGCATGCTTCCTGAGTTGAGTGTTGACGTGTGTGAAGAGTGAAAGAACCAAGTTTTGAGTCCTTGTTGTGGTTTTGCTGTCAAAGGAGAAGACACAACCTTCTGTCGCTAAACCACCCCCGCGCCAGCACATCACCGCCCCCGCGCCTCTGTCTGGCCGCCCCTGCGGTTCTTCTATAGTTACTCCCGTTCTTAGTGAGTTGCTTCCTCCCTTGCTTCCTCTGTCCTTTTCTTATGCTAGATCATGCTAGATTGGACCTTAATGATTAGTGTAGATGCTAGTTAGTGGCTTGATCGATCCCCATGAGTTGTTACACCTTGAGCTATGTTATTGATGACGTTTCTTGCGAACCTTGAGACTAGGAATCCTTATCCTAGCATGTTGAGATCAGTTTGCGATCATTGAGACTAGAAGTAGGGAACTTCTAGCACGATGCAGTAGATCTCTTAGAGATCATTGAGACTAGAAATATGTAGACTTCTAGCATTCATTCAGTTTCTAATTCCCGATGTCTTGTTTGAGCATACAATCTTCCTTTACTTTGGGAAGCTGAGCAGTAGCGGATTTCTGAGTTAACCTTTGATTGAGGTAAGTCCCTTGGACTTACTTAGCTGCGTTCCGTATATTAGTTTGACCTTATTGGTTGTGTTTGTGTGGTTTATCGTCATAACGGATAACCGGACTAGGATTTACCTTTATAACCTTAATTTCTCTTTGTTGTTCCTTTGGGTTTTATAACAGTTTTGGTTTTCATTTGTTTGTGCCTTGTTGTAAGATCCGACGTTATTGTTGCTACTTTGAGGATCGGGGACAATTGTGAGGTCCTAGCCCGTAACGCTTCAAGTTCCTAGAACTTGAGGTGTTACATTGTAACATATTTCGAAATAATATAGCAAATCAATAAGAGTATAAAATGGATAGATTCGAATGCGGGTAAAATAAATACTAAATTGGTGGGACGACATTTGATGGGATTGTTGCTGATTAGAAATCATAAAGAACTCAATAAACTAACTTGAACTGATTGAAAAAATGGAAAGAACACAGGGTTTTTCCATCCTGATACTATAACCAGTTCTTAATGAAGTTTGCATTATGGAATTGCCGAGGCATGAGAAAGAAAACTTTCTGGATTGATCTAAATATAACTTGTAAGAACGACCATATACAAATGATCATGCTTGTGAATTGAAAACTAGTATGGAACCAGAAGAGGCATGTTGGAAAGGGGCTGGTTTCGACGAAATTTGTTTCGTCCCAACAGATGGCCTATCTGGGGGTTGTGTCTTCTATGGAAAGCTATCAATTGATAAATGAAAAAGGTACAGATTACCACTAAAGAAAAAAGATTTATTATAGTAAAGCATACCAATATATCGAAAAATGTAAGTACCCACCCCCCACCCCCCGAATGAAAAACAAAAGGATGAATTTTGAACTAAATTGGAGAATCATATCAACAAAAATACCTTTCCTACCCTAGCCATTGGGGACTTTAGTGAATTGCTAAACACATCCGATAAAAAGGGAGGTGCACCAGTATCAAACAACAAATTCAAAAGACTACACATGTTCACCCAACATTGTAATATGATTGACCTAACTACGAAAGGAAATGAATTCACTTGGAAAAAACGCAAAGAGGGCGATAATAACACATTTCAAAAGCTAGATAGAGCCATGGATCACCCTGATATAATTCAAGCATATCCCCAAATCTTCACATGGAACCACGCACTTACAACTTCGGACGACTGTCGCATCTTTGTGGAGCTCCGAACCTCAGCTCAACGCATAAAAAACAAACCCTTCCGTTTTGAAATGATGTGGTCACAAAGGAAGGATTGCGAGAATCTTATTAAACAAACTTGGAGAACTCAATACAAAGGAACCCATATGTACAATTTTGTTAAAATAATTAATCTACTAAAGACCAAACTAAAAATCTGGAGCAAAGTAAAATTTGGAAATATAAATAGACAATTAAGTGAGGTGGACACAAAAATTAATAAACAGATCAATCCATGATAACATTCTAATGTTTATGAAGCTCTGTTGTGGGCCCATCAATAACTCGTGCAGTCAAGAGTTTATGAAGCTCTGTTGCGTTAATCAGCAGTCAAGAGTTTATGAAGCTTTGTTGCGTTGATCTACAACGACAAATCCCATCCGGACCGCGGGAGAAAAAATTTCAAAATCAGCAGCGACAAATCCCGCGGTCCGGATGGGATGCCGGTTGGTTTCTTCCAAAAGTATTGGCACATTGTGGGCCCATCAGTAACTCGTGTAGTCAAGAGTTTCTATAGAATTGGAAAAATACTTATTAAATTAACCACACGTTCATTGCTCTGATCCCAAAGATCGACAACCACTCCACAACAACTCATTATAGACCTATCAGCTTATGCTCAACAATATATAAAGTTATTGCAAAAATATTGACAAATAGGCTTAAAAATATCCTCCCAAAACTAATTCATTCGCTGCAGGGTGCATTCACCAAAAACAAATCAATCCATGATAACAGTCTAATGGCACACAATTTTTCATGGATTCAAATCCAAAAAAAGGGAAGGAAGGCTACGTGGCAATCAAGCTCGACATGGAAAAAGCATATGAAAGGGTGGAATGACCATGTATCATGGTTTTACTAAGAAAATTTGGCTTTGTAGAAAAATTCATAGGATGGATGGAGGAGTATATCTCTACAACCTCCTACTCCATCCTAATCAATGATAACACGACCAAGATTTTACGTCCAAAACGAAGGCTTCGACAAGGTGACCCGTTGTCCGCGCTAATTTTCAACCTAGTAGCAAACGTTTTTGCTAGAAATATCCAGAAAGCAAGTAACGAAGATAGATATGTATTGGTTTTCCAATTACAAGATCAGGAACGATCGTCCCATTTCTTGCCTTTGTAGATGATATAATTAAATTTACAAAACAACAAACTCATCATGCAACAAAGTACTTGAAATTCTTTCAAAATACTGCCAAATTTTTTGGCATAAAGTAAATTATCATAAATCAGCCTTTCAAACGTCAAGTAATGTAGATAACTCTACGAAAAGAATGTTCCAACAAAACACGGGTATTTCCCGAGTACCTATCTAGAAAAATACCTAGGTTGCCCAATCATTAATGGACGAGTGAACAAAACTATATTTGAAGCCGTCATTGAAAGATCTAGAAAACAATTAGCTAAATAGAAAGCAACATCCTTATCCCAGGAAGAACGAACGGTGTTGATTAAGGCAAACCTTTATGCTAAACCTAATTACATAATGCACAAAGCTTTATGCTGTCATCATCCATCCATAAAGAACTATACCAAATCAATAGACAGTTTTTTTTTGCAATAAAGGACCAAACTACCACTCCTTAATAAGTTGGAAAAGGATTTGTAAACCAAAAGAGAACGGAGGGGATGGGATAAGAAAGGCAGAAGACATGAACAAGGCACTTCAAATGAAACTTCTATGGAAATTATGGTTGAATCAGACAACATATGGGTCAAGATAATCGAGGAAAAATACTTAAAAGGGAACTGCTTATGGAACTATAAAATTGGGAAGAACGCATCGTGGTAGTGGAGGAGACTAATGAACCTACGACCAGATTTTGCAAAAGGACTCAAGTGGCACGTAGGACACGGAAAAAAAATCAAATTATGGAAGAACTGCTAGATAGATGACCGCCCTTTAGAGCAATATGTCACAAACAAGGAACATGTAACTAATATAGAGGAAATAATAAGCACTCTCATTATCGATAAGAAATGGGATCAAGGAAAAATTCTAAATCTTATTGGCCCTCTGACCTCACGAACCATTGCAAATAAAATAATAAACCATCCATTACGAACTTGTAATATTCAGGATAGACTATATTGGGCACCGAGTAAGGATGGGTGGTTCTACACGAAAGATGTTATTTCACTTTTACACAAAACTACTAAATTTGACCTACATGATAACACGTGGACTTGGAACCTGGACATCATGTCAAGAACTTTTCTTGGAAATTATCAATAGACGGGCTCCCAACCAAGGAAAACCTCGAAAAACAAAAGGTTCCAATACCCATGAGTTGTGTTTTATGTCAGCACCGATATAAAAGCGCAAAACATCTATTTTTCAAATGCCCATACACTACTAATAACATTCTAAATAGTGGAACACAAAAATACCTACAAAGTATAGGCATATCTGATAATAAACTCTCGGAAATAATGTCTCTCATACGGGAAAAACCGGACGATTCCTCACTAATCAAGCTAATTGTCACCTGGTGAAATATCTAGCACATGAGAAATAAGAACATCTTTAATAACATAAAGGTAACCTATACCACACAAATAGTAGACAAACAAATTCAAGAATGGAGTGATCTGAAAGATAAAGACAGTTAAACTACTACAATAAAAAAAAAAAGGAAAATCCAATGGTCCGCACCATTGGATTTTCGTAACAAAATCGTATTACAATCAATTTGTTAACTGTGATTGGTAGATAAGTAGATTTATTTATTTATTTTATTCTTTTGAAAAAAGTTGGTGTGGCATGATGACTGTTTACTCATTTCTAATAAAAATTATCTTATAAAATAATTAATAAAAAAATATATAAATATATTGTGACAAATTTGTAAATAAATATAAAAAAAATACCTAGCTAAACATTTAGCTAGGTAATCCTCAATACTATATTCTTCTTCACCTTTAAAACCTTGAATCTTTTACCTAAGTATACATATAAGGTCACCCTCGACTGAAAAGGGTTTGATTGTAAAAACTTAATTAATTTTCAAATGTTTACATGTAAAATGTATTCGTTCAATTAAAAATATTTATATTTGTCCGGACAAATAGGAAAATATCTAAGTTATATCGACAATTTATTTAAAATATATATAATTTGTCGTTGAACAAATGCATGTTATATTTGAACATCTTATAATTGTTTAACATTTCATCATGAAAAATATTTTTGTTAGGCGCGATATGAGAAAAAACAATAATTCAATAGTGATTCTTTTAATATTAATTACATTCCTTTAGAGAAATTTTACTGAGAAATTTGGATTACACAGAAAATAAAGATCACGAATCCGGACCTGACCGGAGGCTACGTGGCCCCATCCCTCACAAACTCACACAAGGAGAATAAAGTTTTTTTTTAGGATAAGATTCTTTTCCTTTGAACTTATACCTATACCTATATATTTACTAAAAAAAGTCCAAAATATTTGAAGAGAAAACATTTCACATAAACAATTATAAACATATTTGTGCCTATAAAAGGAGCTTCCAATTTACAAAAAATCAACAAATCTTCAACTTACAATATTCGGATAACTCAGAGATCAGGACAATATGCTTAGGGCATATCCGTCTTCATCGGTGAATATAAACATATTTCTATACATGCCTTCTTTTTTGTTTTTACCATTATCCAAGTACTCATTTTTTGAAGTAATAATTTCACTCTTGGATGTTGATCAATTGGGTATATATACATGGATGCAGCTTCAACTATTCTAGTAATTATATACACTCTAACACCTCTCATCTTCTTTTTATTTTATTTATTTTACATTTCAAGATTTATGTAACACCACAAGTTGTGGGAACTCGAAGCGTTACGGGCTAGAACCTCACAATGAGTCTCGACCATCAGAGTAACAACAATAACATCGGATCTTGCAACAAGGCACAAATAAATGAAAACCAAAAACTATATAAAAACCAAAGGTTTAACAAAAAGGGAAAAGAAAAGGACTCGCAAACGAGTTCAACAACAAACTGAAAAGTCAACAATAGAATTATAAACCCGATCCTGTCCTATAATGTACGGGAACCTTGGTTGACCACACCGTCCGGATCACTCAGCAACAACTCTAATCTGCAGGGCATCTACAACAACGGTATAAACCGTTAGCTAACATTCCAGATATCAGAAAGACAATAAAGGCACAGACCCATATAAGAATGTAAACACACAACATGCTCTCACCCAACCGGTTATTATCTTTCATTACGTTAATCCCTTTACTAATTCAACTATGTTGTCACACGAGAATCATCGTGATCTCGTCTATCTCCCCTTTCACCAACATGAATAGAGGTAGTGCATCCCTCCGTTACCTATTGGACTAGTTGCAGGAGAACCTCCTAGTTTTCTCATTTTGAGTTGGACAAGCGGTCACCGCCCGACTATAATACACTTGGGCCAATTAAGGTATAAGGTCATCCTAATCCGGTTTTTCGTTATAGCGATAAACAACAATCACAAACCAATACGGTCTAACCAATATATGGAATGCAACTAAGTAAGTCCAAGAGACTTACCTCACTCGAAGGTAACACAAGGGTCAGCTACTGCTCATCTTCCCGAAGGAAAGAATGAATGCCTGCCCAGACAAGGCATAGCGAATAAAAAACGAACCGAAAGCTAGAAGTCTACAACTTCTAGTCTCAATGATGTCTAAGAGATCTCCAACAAGCTAGGGACACGATCCCTAGTCTCACAGGTTTCCCAAAGAACAACATCAACAACACATCTCAAGGAAAGGAACGAGGAATCAAGGAAGGAAGCGAGTCACCAAAGACGGGAGTTACTACAGAGGAAACCGTAGGGGCGGCAGACAGGGGGAGCGGGGGCGGCAGAGCTTGCAGCTGTTGGGGCGGTTTGTTCCAAGCGCGGGGCGGTTTTGCGATAGAGGCGGCGGCGTCTCTTTTGACAACAGTAACAAAACAAAGGGATCAAAGCTCGACTCTATCAATCCATACACGACAACTCTCAACCAAGGAAGTCGGAACAAATACTCGTCAACAACGAAGGATAAACAAAAATCAAGACTTGATCTTGATTCATGTGAAGAAGAAGAAGAAGACAAGAGAAAGAGACAAAAGAAGAAGGAGAAGCATGCAGCGGGTTCAAGAACGTTAGAAGGATCAGGGGAATGAATGACTTACACGTTCTGCAGAGAATCACAAGGAAAGGCCGCAACTTTGCTCGAGGCTAAAGAAGAACGTAAGCAAGAAGAGAAAATTGGAAGGGAAGACAGGAATATATAGAGGACGGTTGGGAAAGGACAAAGGAAGGTCAGATTAGAGTTATAAGATAGAAGGAAAGACGGCCCAAAAGCTAGAAGATTGGATCTTCTAAGAAAGGAAAGAATATAAGACGGAAAGAAATAACAAATCACGCGATCTAGGGTCAGCCGCAGGGGCGGGCTGACCCTGTCATGACCGCGGCTAGCCGCAGGGGGGGTCCCCTTCTCTGCGGGCGCGGAGAAGGCCAAAACCGTATGTTACATCAAATCCCCCTAAAAAGAAGTTTCATCCCGAAACTTGCAACACGCCACACAAGATAACACAACGACGTAGCAGAAACATGGATCTCAACTCATTGTTCCTCGCGGGGCACAAAACTCAAAACGTCACACAAGCATATACAGAACCAACAAAAAGGAAATTAAAACTCAACGTCTATGTTATAAGTACAACCAACTTATCATAAAACTCCGGATAGTTCCTCCGGATACTATCCTCTATCTCCCAATTTGCCTCACCAGCTCCTCGCGTCGACCATCGTATCTTCATCACGGTTTATCCTTCGACCGCAAGCGTCTCGTACTACGCTCTAAGACAGCTACCAGGTGCTCTACGAACGTATGGTCTGGCTCGACCACTAGATCACCATGGCTAACAATGTGTCTCGGGTTTGGTACGTACTCATGTAAATGGGAAACATGGAAGACCGGGTGAACACCCTCTAGTCTCGGTGGCAAGGCAAGTTTGTATGCTGCCTCTTCAACTCGCTCAATAATCTCAAAGGGTCCGACATATCTAGGACTCAGCTTCCCCTTGACGCCGAAATGTCAAACACCTCTTTTCGGGGATACTCTCAACCATACTTGAGCTCTAACTTTAAACTCAAGAGGTTTTCGCCTCTTATCAGCGTAAGACTTCTGACGACTTTGTGCTGCTCGCATCATCTCTCGGATCATCGCTACTCGGGCCATATCGTCTTGTATCTGCTTAGGTGCTATATCGCTAGCACTACTCGGATCATCCCAACATAGTAGGGTACGACATCTCTGTCCGTATAACACCTCAGAAGGAGCCATCCCGATCGATGTGTGTCAGCTATTGTTGTACTAAAACTCAACCAAGGGAAGGTGATTTGGTCATACCTGTCCCAAGTCTAGCACGCTGGCTCTCAGCATATCCTCCAGAGTCTCGATGGTCCGCTCAGACTGACCATCGGTCTGAGGATGATAAGTGATCGTGAACTGTAGACTCGTACCTAGGGCGGCATGCACCTGCTGCTAGAACCTCGAAGTGAATTGTCGGTATCTATCAAAGACTATAGTCCTAGGTACTCCATGAAGTCTCACTATCTGTCTAGTAAACTCCTTTGTCAATCGACTTACCAACCACGTCTCCTTGATATGAATGAAACGTGCGGTCTTCGTCAATCGATCCACAATCACCCAAATGGCGTCAAAACTCCAACTCGGTCTCAAACCAGTAATATAATCCATCGAGATATCCTCCCACTTCCACAAGGGAACGGGAAGTGGGTGTAGCTCTCCTCCCAGTCGGTGATGCTCGATCTTTACCTAGTGACAGGTCGTACACTGAACTACATATCTCGTCACGTATGGCTTCAGACTTCCTCACCAGAAAGAGTGTCTGATATCCTGATATATCTTACTTGAATCGGGATGCACTAAGTAAGGTGTAGCGTGAGCCTCCTATAAGATCCGTTGTCTCAGCTCTCGATATAAGGGCACATATACGCGCTCTTGGCGTCTCAAAACTCCATCAACACCGACGGCAAACTGTGGTGCCTCTCCTCGAGACATCTTGTCTCGGATCCGTGTCAAAATCAGGCAACTCTCCTGCTTCTGTCATATTTCAACCAACATATCGGGTAATATCTCCAAGGTGGAAAAATGGCTGTCGGAATCCGGAAAGTGGATATCCATCTCCAACCATGCTAAGTCTCGCTGTAACTGAATCTGAGCTGTCAGCCGAGACGATCGCCATCTCCCGGGGAGTCTTCCTACTAAGGGTATCAACTACCACATTCACCTTCTCTGGGTGGTATAAAATCTCTACATCAAAGTTCTTGATCAACTCTAACCATTTCCTTTGATTGTTATTCAACTCCCGCTGATTGACTATGTACTTCATACTCTTATGGTTTGTTAAAATCTGACACTTAGCTCCGTACGGATAATGTCTCCAAATCTGCAAGGCGTGAACAACAACAGCTAACTCGAGATCGTGGGTAGGGTAATTCTCCTCATACGTCTTCATTTTTCTCGACGTGTATGTTATAACATTACCCCTTTGCATTAAAACACATCTCAAGCCTAGTTTGGATGCGTCGTTGTAAACTACTAAATCTTCAATGCCCTCTGGTTAGGCTAGGACAGGAGCAAAAGTCAACCTCCTCTTCAGCTCTTCAAAACTCTACAGGCACGGATCGGACCACACGAATCTCGTAGACTTTCTCATCAAGGAAGTAAGTGGTCGGGCGATAACCGAAAAGCCCTCCACAAAACAACGGCAGTAGCCACCCAATCCTACGAAGCCGCGGACCTTCTTAACGTTCCTAGGAGGCGGCCAGGATGCTACGGACTCAATCTTGGCCGGATCTACCTTGATCCCTTCGGCGGAAACAATGTGATACAGAAAGGCCACCTCAGACATCCAAAACTCACACTTAGGGAGCTTGGCGTAAAGCTCTATATCTTGCAGGACTTGGAGTACGATCCTTAAATGTCGTGCATGATCCTCTCTATTGCGAGAGTAAACTAGAATATCTTCGATAAAGACCACCACGAACTGGTCTAGGAAGTCGATGAAGATGTTGTTCATCAGCTCCATGAACATGGCAGGCACATTCATGAGCCCTAAAGGCATCACTATAAATTGTGGTGACCGTATCTGGTCCAAAATGCCATCTTGGCTATGTCCTGCTCTCTCACCCTCAGCTGGTGATATCCGGATGTAGCTGGTCCAAAAGATCGTCGATACGGGGCAATGGATACTTATTCTTGATTGTCACCTTATAAGCTCTCGGTAGTCAATGCATAAACTCATCGTCCCGTCTTTCTTCTTGACGAAGAGTACTAGTGCGCCCCAAAGAGATACACTAGGGCGGATAAAGCCTTTCTTAGCTAACTCCTCGAGCTACTTCTTCAACTCAAACATCTCGATAGGCGCCATGCGGCGGGGATCCTTCGAGATCAGTCTCGTCCCGGGATCTATCTCAATCCCAAACTCTACACTCCTCAGTAGAGGCAAACCTGATGGCTCTCCACAAACGTCGGTAAACTCACTCGCAACCTTGACTGATAAGTCTTGTAGCTCGGACTGCGCTGATGACTGTACCGGTCCTCCAAAGCTAGACTCGTACTATTCTTCATGACATAGAACCAAAAAGACTCGCAACCTTGACTGATAAGTCTTGTAGCTCGGACTGCGCTGATGACTGTACCGGTCTTTCCGAGATCCTATCCTCGGAAAATCTTTACATGGTCTGACTCCGTAGTCACCGTCACAGTCCTCTTGCCGATGTCAAGAATTGCCTGATGTCGATCCATCCGGTACATGCCCAGAATGACTTCTTCATGTACTAAGTACATGACGAAAAAGTCAACTGGCCAGTTGCGACCTCCCAATCTAATAGGGCAATCATGAACCTCACGTGTACCCCTTATCTTACCCCCATCGGGTAAGCTTATAAAGAAGAGTCTCCCCTCTACGGTAACTAAGTCCAATCTATCTACACATGCATCAAATATAAAAGAATGCATAGCACCGGTATCGAAAAGAACTCTGACCGGAAAAGCATTAATATGAATGGTACCTATTGTCACTGGAGCTGCCGGTCCCATTGCACTCCTTAGCTCGTAAACTCTAGTTGAAGCACCTCTGGTGTCGGAAGTACCACCACCTCGTCCTCTACCTCTCCTCTGTCCCTGAGCGGGACCTTGAGGAGTGGTATAATCAGGAACTCTCTACTGCTGAGACTGATACTGAGGCGGCCTCTGGCCACCTCCTACAACGCTAGCAGGTGACGAACCCTGTTGTGATGGTATCTTGCCCTGACGGCAAAACGCAGCTGTGTGTCTGAGCTTGTCACTAGAAAAGCACTAGTACAGAAATAGTCTCTCTCAGGGGTAATTTCTCAAGGGTTAATAAAAACCCCTGTAATATGAAAACACTCTAGTGGATTTTTAAAATAACCCCTGAGAACATATTTTATATATATTTTTAAAAATTTTAAATATACTCTCAGGGGTTTTATTGAACCCCTTAAAAAAATCTCGTTAAAATTTTAGTATAACGGTTTTTTAAAAGGCCTAGTTACCAAAATTGCTCAAAATATTTTATGGTATTTAAACTTTAAATAGAAAATTTAAAATTATATCTGTTGTAAAGCTATTAGTTTTTATTTTAACCGTGTTGCTATTAATTTTTATTTAATTTTATTAATTACACCTTAATAATTCAATTTTGTTTTAACTCTTAATGAATTAGTTATCTATTGTTTTTATCGAAGCTAACAAATTATAATTTTATAAAGTAATAAATATACATCAATTAATAAAATGTAAAGTTATCGTCTATTTTTTTTTAAATCTACACAAGGTGTTGGTATTACACTAATTTTACTTTATTTGTAAGATAGAAAGACGGTACCCTAGCTAACACTTCTAATTGTGATTTATTAATAAGAAAAATTAAGTATAAGTAGTCATCATTGAAAAATAACTTGACTCATTAAATCATCTTGCAAAAAATGTAAAACAACCACAAATGAAAATAGAAACAAACCAATTTTGAAGTTAAACATTTAGCTTAGGTGATCCGCAATACTATATTTACTTGAATCTATTACCTAAGTACACATATAAGGTCACTTGAAAAGGGGTTTGAATGTGAAAAGTTAATTGATTTCTAAATATTTACTTATAAAATGTATTCATTCAATTTCAAATTATTATATTTGTCCAATCCCAAATTACATTGACAATTTATTTAAAATTTATATATTTGTCGTTGAACAAATACATGTTATATTTTACATCTTACAATTGTTTACCATTCCATTATAAGAAAACATTTTATTGAGGAGTTTGATTATCAAAAACTTAATGATCATGGTTCCGGACTTAACCGGAGGCGACGTGACCCCATCCCACACAAACTCAGACAAGGGGAATAAAGTTTTTGTTCGGAGATAAGATTCTTTTTCTTTGAACTTATACCTATATATTAATATATATGCACAAAAAATCCAAAATATTAAAGAGGACACTTTTCACATAAACTAATATAAACATTTTTGCTCCTATAAAAGGAGGTTCCAATTAACAAAACTTCATCAAATCTTCAACTAACAATATTCGGATAACTCAAAGATCAGGACAATATGCTTAGGGCACAACTGCCGCCTTCATCGGTGACTATAAGCATATTTCTATTTATGCCTTCTCTTTTATTTTTGTCATTATCTAAGTACTCATTGTTTGAAGTAATAACTTCACTCTCATATTTTGATCAATTGTGTATCTGTACATGGATGCAGCTTCAAGCAACAAGACCAATGATCCGGACATGCCAAACGGAGCCCAACAAAGTCGATAAGGTGGGACTCAATCTTTGTCATGGCAACTACGATGATTTGATCCAACAAATCCGTAGCATGTTGCAACACTCGGTGAAAGATTTGGACAATCACGACGTCGAACCCCAGGATTGGATCGACGTTGTGCTCTCAACCGGATGCCGCGCCATAACTCTTAGGATCCGAAAAGATAACCTTTACTTAGATGGATACCAAATGTTGAATGGTCAGTGGCTCGAGTTCAACAGGGATAATGGCAAAACTACTCATTTGATTCCGGGGTCAACCTTCCTCGGCTTCACCGGAAGCTACCGTGATCTCGAAAATGTCGGGCAAAATTCCATAATAGGTAAGATTGTTCACCGGTGCAGACCGAAAAGAACAATTTGATTGGGCCTAAATTGGTTCACCATATCCGGTCCAAAACTGTTCTTGATCGGTCTTGGACTAGATGAACGGTCAACGGTTTTTAATTCTTTGAACCGGATTTATTATAAACGGTTCAACCTATTCTTGTTTTTAAAACAATGTCCTCGGACATGGAAGGAATATTGACTAAAGTTGAATAAGTCCGGATTTATCCAAAAAGCCGATTATGACCAGAAAATGACCACCCCTAATAACAGGCATGCAGATAAGTCGAAACCGGCTGTTGAGTGCAATTAACGAGCTTGCGGTGATCAACGAAGCGTGGTTAAGAGCGCGACACTTGACTCTCTTGATCATCACGATATGTGAGGCAACAAGACTTGAGGAACTGTCACGTAAGTTCACAAGCATAATGCAACGGGGAAGCAAGGTCGCCGAAGAGGTCCAAGAATGGATGGTGAAGGCAATTCGAAAGCGAGGTAAACAACCGGCATGGGAGGTGAATTGGGAGGCAAAGTTAATCGGAAGGGGGATGGGTCGCACTCGTCTAGATGTTACCGGAACTTTTAAGGTTAAGTATTGTGTTGGCGGCATGAAACATGAAATAACGTTGTTTGATAAGTTATGGGGAGAAAAAGCACAAGTTAACGTTGGAGAGTGTCTACCTTTGTCGATGAATGTGATGAAAGTGCCGTTAGATGTGGCATTGTGCGCGGAAGTGAGTGTTATGTTGGATGGTAGAAGAGGGGCAAGTAGTGGATCTGAGAACATTGTTCTTGGAGTACAAGGTGGTCAATACACTATCATGAATAATGATATACTTCATGTCACTGCAAAATGGAGTCGACAATCGTATATGAATGATTAGGATGCGAAGTTTATGTGAGTTATGTTGTCCTTATCTAAGATAGGGTTTATAATAAAGAAGGTTATGTGTGTGCAAGATTGTGTATGATATATACTACTTATGTGGTGTATTATTGTGTGAATTCTAATTTCTAGATTGTTTTGTGCTATTTGGTGTGATGTATTGTATGTTTGGGATATTGAAGAATAAAAAAAGACTTTGATGTTTTGTGCTATTTGGTGTGATTCAATAATAATATATACGCACGCAATTGTCTAATATAGATGATCTTATGTCTAAGAATAAATGATACTGGTATTATTATGAAATCAAGAGTGTTCATAGTTTTTTTTTTTTTTTGAACTTATTATATTGAACCAGAAGAGAATTTACAAGAAGTATGCTAGACAGATGGAGTACAAAAGACAGAGAAACTCGAAGTTACATTAGGTGAATGCCGAGGAGATTGGCTCAGTTCATGGTTCGAGTGGATCTATCCTTCCAGTGGTGAGAGAAGTAGTTTTTTGTAGTTTGGATGATGTTGTGGGCGCAGGAGGTTTCGAGGGTGATTTTGTGGTTGTAGATGAGGTCATTTCTAGCCATCCAAACGAAGTAGACCAAGCTCGTGATAGTGGCAAGTCTGACATTGGCGATGAGGTTATGTTTGTGGGGTTTGACGTTGTTGAGCCATGTCCAGATGTTATCCTTGTATGGGTATGGGGAAGGGACACGGGTCCATCGGGATACAAGGTCAAGGGTTATGGAGGTGAATCTGCATTTATGGAAGAGATGGTCCTCATCCTCCGGAAGGCTCCCACACAGGTTGCAAACATCACAGTGGATGATGTTCCAAGATCGGAGCTTGGTGAGGGTGGGAAGCTTTTGGTGGACGGGAATCCAGGATATGAAACGGCATTTGGGAGGGTTTGATTTCTTCCAAATGTTATTGAACAGATTGGAGCGCAGGGGAGGGGGTTGAGGGTTGAGGAGGTTGTAGGAAGTAGAGGTGGAGAAATTACCGTTCGGCTTTTTTGTGAGTGTGGTGAATGCTTGGCCGTTGGGAGTGGTATGGAGGTTCACGATCTCATTTCTGACTTTTAAGATGTAGTTCCAGTTGTGGCTGAATTTTTAGCTAGGTTCACTGGTCCAGATGGAATGGCGTTTGAGAATGTTGTTGGTAGCCCATCGGGACCAAAGGTCATGATCGGGGGGGTGAGTGTCGAGTTCAAATATCGGCTTGGAGATGCAGGCCTTATTCCAAGATAAGAGCTCCTTGAAGGCGAGACCACCCATGGATTTAGAAGTGCAGATTGTTTTAAGTTGATGAGGGCTCTTTGGCTTGAATCCTTGCCAGACCACAGGAAGGAGCGTAGAGTAATGGTGATCTTTGAGACGACAGTTTGAGGAATAGGAAGGGTAGAGCACCAGTGGTATTGGAGAGGAATGAGGATGGACGAAATGAGTTGCTGTCTTCCAGCATACGAGAGCATTCTGGCGCTCCAGGAATTGATTTTCTGGGTGACTTTGTTGATGAGGGGAATGTAATCAGCATGCCTGAGTCTCTTGCTGCCGATGGGAATTCCAAGGTAGGTGAATGGCATGGATCCAAGAGGCAGGCCAGTACAAGACGTGAAGTTGTTGTGGTCATGGGTAGGGATACCCCCGAGGTAGAGTGAGGACTTGCTTGGGTTGAGATGAAGTCCGGAATAGGAGCCAAAATGGAGTAGAGTGTTCTTCAGAATGTTAATAGAATCAATGTCAGCCCTGCAAAAAAGAAGGATATTGTCAGCGAAACAAAGGTGGGTGATGCGGGGGGAGGAGCATTTGGGGTGGATGTTGAAGTTAGGGTTGGATGTGTTGGTATCGATCATTGATGATAGGACCTCCAAGGCAATGACGAAGAGGCCGGGTGAGAATGGGCAGCCTTGTCGGAGACCCCTGGTGCCTTCAAAGTGCCCTTTGAGAGTCCCATTAATATTGATGGAGAAGGTAGGGCAAGAGATGCACGCATCAATGTATTTGATGAACTTTGAAGGGAATCCCAGGCCATACGACCAAGGCAGTTAATGATGAATTGATGATCGATCATATTGATGGAGAAGGTGTTCATAGTTTTTTTATATTAAAATTCCTCTTGTAAGTGAGATGTTCGAAAGGAAAGTTGTAATTTGGACAGTAGTCTAGTGAAGTGTGGACGAATGGGCAGTTTTGTGAGAATGTCTGCTACCTGATCACCAGTAGAGACATGAATCACTCGAAGTTTCTTGTTGTTGAATTGTTCCAAAACAAAATGATAAGCAAGGACTATGTGTTTCATTCGAGAATGGAAGACAAGATTAGCACTCGAAGTTCACGCATGAGCTGGAGTATCTATAATATCTCACGATTAGCGCTTGGGTTCGTCTCGGGTTAATTCACTTTCTAAACGAACCGAACTTGAACATTTCAATGTCCTGTTCATATACCAATCTTGATTTCCGGTAGTTTTGTTTATGTAGTGTTTGACTTGTCCCTTGCCAATGTCATTTCTGACAAACTTTTATGTTTGTACTTTGACCTTGGAATTCACTCATAAGTACCAATGATGTCAATTCAAGTTATCCCTGCCGGGCCAGCAGCCCGCCAGCAAGTACCAATGATGTCAATTCAAGTTATCCCTACAATATTTTATTACAAACGAATATAACTCGTCAAAATACTCAAAATAAACTAAAATGAAAAATTAGAGTAAGTGACACTCGAAACATATATATATATATATATATATATGTGTGTGTGGGTCGGGTTGGCCCGCGGATCAACATGTTTACACATACCCGTCCTACCAAAATACGGGTTGGGTCAGACATGAACGAGTCAAATTAGTTGTACATGCCCATATTTTTTTTCGAGCATGCGGACGGACTGGACCGGACGGACCGGAGCGGAGGTACCGGCACAGATTCATACAAATTTAGTTTTGTGTAGTTAATCATTGAAAAGTTTCAGGTCTCAGTTTCTAGGAAAAAACAAAGTCTGCTACATTTCTGGCATAGTCCTAAGAACATTGCGTACGTACGTGTGAAAGACTTTTGATATAATTAAGGTAGAAAATATCTATTGGACATGAACGAGAATAGAATAAGTATATTTTCAGATACAAGTTTTTCTACTCATTTTTGATAACGTGTTCTTCGTTAAAAATTAAAAGTTATCTACTCATTTTTGTGTTCATATCATTAATGCAGGAAGGGTTGACCCGCAAGCTTTTCTACTCATTTTTGTTACACCAGATGGCATATATATGATTAGTGAAGGAATAGTTGACCCGTAAGTTCAAAATTTGGATAGATATGACCGTACAAGTAGGGATGTGGCGGGTTCGGAGAATGCCCTATTTACTCGTTCTTGCATCCATTCCGGTCGGGTATTGGAATTCATCTCCATATTCCCGATTGTTTTCGTTTTCATCGGGATTCCTATCCCGCCTAACTTTTGAAGATTCCATGTTAATTTCCAACGGGCTGGGACAATGGTGGCGCGGAACAGGGATTGGGACGGGGCTAACTACCCCGACCCTAGAGCCTCATCTCATCGTCCCCATTTATTTTCCATCTCTACGGTAGATATTCTCTACGAGTATCGATAATTTCCATCCACCCTTATATTGGACGAAAATGTTTAGGTATGGGATAATTCTTCCAACATCGAATACAAATAAAAACCATTCATAGTTTATATATATGTCTAGAGGTAGAGTTCATATTAATACAATAATCACATTGAATGCATTATTACAAAATTAACAGATATTTATAACAATATATTTTCAGATAATTTTACTAAATAACAGTTTACACTAATAGTTTATAAAATTAATTTTATATTTGTAAACAATAGTTTATGATCGAAATTATTCATATATTACCGCATAAAACCTTATTTCAATGTATTCATACCGAAAGTTAATCCATATTATAGACTTTGTCAAGACATGAACATATTACGCAAATAGATTAACATAAAATTCTTTTGCAACTGGTAAGTAATATATATTAATTAACGAAATATTATCAATCATTTTTCATCTTAACCCAATTCACTATCCAAATTTAAGTTAGTTTATATATTGACAAAATATTATCAATCATTTTTAACGTTCTTCATTGACACGTAAACAACTTAAATGACAATCACAAAGTCATATATAGAAGCTTACGGTCCCCCATTCGCAAAAAAATACAATCCATAAATATTGGTATTTTCTTTTCTTCCAAAAATATTAATAAAGAAAAATTAAGAGATACGATCGAATATTCTTTTATTAAAGAAACATGGCTTTCAATAACTTTGTCATCTTATATTATCCACACTCAACCATCTTCAAACGAATCCATTTTCCTATCATTTTGGAAGTCTTTTTTCCCTCCGAAAAACACCCAATTCGCTCTTAATTCGGATATTAGATTTCGGGTTATAGCCACGGTTTATCAATGATGAATGGTGCAACACATCATCAAAATCGACTAGTATCGAACCACACAATTCGATCCCATGGAGCCAAGATTGCGAGAGCTCACCTCTATGACTGGCTCGTATTTGTGCTTCTCGTAGTTCTAGAAGGAGTTTTGCAACTAATCCATCCTTTCAATCGATTTGTCGGTAGCATCATGATGGGTGACCTCAAATACCCTTTGAAATCGAATACCATCCCCATTTGGGCTGTCCCCGTAAGCGCTCTCTTCTTTTCCTTGCGTTTTTTTTTCTCTCGAGTAAATAAGCGTTTTTCTTATACTTTGTGTACGTAGTTGTACGCGGTGGTCCTCCCAATGATCATATTTACCCTCTACTATTTCCGAAAAAGGAACGTATATGATTTGCACAACTCCATTCTTGGTACGTCAAAAGCATTAAATTCTAAAGTAATTTATCGTTGATGATGTTAACTAATCTATACGATGTAGGGATTTTGTATGCGGTTGCGATTACCGCGGTCATAACCGATACCGTAAAGATCTCTGTGGGTCGCCTCAGACCAAATTTCTTCTGGCGGTGTTTTCCTAATGGCAATGAAGTATATACTCATCTCTCTTTATTGTATCTTATTTATGAATATAAGTTGTAATTATGCATATAAGTCATCTTATTTTAACATAATAATTGTGCTATGTTTAAATTTAGAAATACGATGATGTTGGTAATGCAATTTGCGACGGAGTAAAAAGCGTTATCATTGAAGGACGTAAGAGTTTTCCCAGCGGTCACTCATCTAGTAAGTCTCATAATATCCTAAGGACCATTTGATATCATTCAATGTAGTCGGAATATTGATCAATTTCAATATCCACATAAAATGTTTGGAATTTGAATTGAAATGATTTCGAGAATAAGTAATTCTTTATTTAATCGTCAAGAAATTTGATTTATGGATAAGAATAAGATTTTTGAATCTTTCTAAAATTACGATATTTCAATAACATATCAAACATGTCCTTATTAGAAATCAAGTTATTTCAGTTTAATTTTTTATTCAAAGACAATTTCCAAAATATATCAAACAAGTATTTAACATGTAACATCTAGGTGCATAAGTCAATCCTAACTAATAATAAATGGATAAATATTTTTAAAAAAAACTAAAATTTAGTAAGTTTTTGGACATTAATTTTCTATAATTTATGATATTAGGACATAGATTAATTAATTTTTTATTTATTATAATCGATGAGGAATAACGTTCTTTTTTGTGTGGACAGTGTCATTTGCCGGACTAACGTTCTTATCGCTCTACTTATGTGGGAAAATGAGAGTATTTGACCACAAAGGTCACGTATCGAAGCTTTGCATCGTCATCTTACCCTTGTTAGCGGCAACTCTCGTAGCAGTTTCTCGAGTCGACGATTATTGGCATCATTGGCAAGATGTCCTTACCGGTGGCTTGTTAGGTTGGTTTCTCCAACTTATGATTAAACTATATCCATGCAACATTGTATATCTAACATGTATTGTTAAAAATTTAAAATATATGTGCATGATGGCGATAACATAAATTAATTGTCGACTTTTTTCCGCATTGAACTAAGTCTACGTTTCATGTTTCAATGAAGGAATTATTGTGGCTTTCTTCTGCTATCGCCAATTTTTTCCGTCGCCAAATGATTTACGTGGTACGTACGAAGCCATACCTTTTCCATAGATGTAGATGCTACATATGTCGGGTGAGAACATGAAGTGTGAAAATATCTAAAACATATCTAAATAAAACAACGATCTTACTTCATCACTTATGTGCGTGTTTTTTTTAAGGTGCATGATCATCACCATTCACGTACGATTGTGCACTTTTGTTTTTATGAAAGGGTTTACGATTGTTCACGTTTGCGCACCCTTCACGTACGATCATGCACTTTTGTTTTTACGAAGGCGTGTAAGATCGTGCACCTTGTATTTTTGTAACGGTACACGCTCGTGCACATATATACACCCACACACGTGTGTATATATATACACAAAGTACACGATATTTGAAGAGTTAGGATGCCACGAGAGTTGATCCTTAAAAGAGAATTATGAATATTAGAAGTTATATAAAACTTGTATATGATACATCGTTTGTATTAAGATGTATGATTTTGTGTATAAAATACTTTTTTTCATGACTAGGAAAAAAACATTATTTATATATTTTACGCCAAAATATAAAAAAAATATAAATATTTTTATAAAATGTATCAAAATGTAAACAATACATGGTAAGCAAAGTCTACAATACAACCAATATGCTCTCATTGAAGCTTCAATATTGTTTAAAATAATGTCGAAACTAACTAAATTTATTTAAATTAAATATGAGAATTCTTTTCCCTCTTATTATTTAGATTCAATAAGGATCTTGCTTCCACGTCATTCTCATTGATTTTTTTTTACAAATACAGTAGTTTGATTTTGTATAAGGCCATTTTTAATAATATTTATTATTTATAATTGAAACAAGTTTTAGTAGACCGTTGTAATTGGATACCGAAGTGGCCATACGATATAAGATTCCTCTCACTAAATAATAAGCTAGTCGTCCTTTTACCATTTCTCGATTTGACATTTTCATACGTTTAAAATGGTCAAAAAATTAAATTTATAACATCAAATAGAACAAGCTAGTGTTAATTTACATTAACATATAAATTTAATAAAATTTATTCTAAAATCAACTAACAATAAACAAAATAAATAAAAAAAGAGTAATTTATATACTTAATTTATATATGGGATTGGATCAGTATTTTAATATGGGACATTTTTTCTAAATAAAAATATAGTTTTTTGTTTGGTAATGTTTTTATAGTTAATCTTTCATATTTGTGACTTTGACCAAACCTCAGTCAACTAAAAAAACTTGATCAAGCACGAGCAATTTAAAACTATGATATTGATTGGTTTAAACCTCATTGAGTTATGAGTCCGTATGATTGAGGAGAAACATGGGGATGAAGTTGAGCATTATGGGTTTCCGGGCATGAAAATAAGGAATTTCTTTTCACATCCCTTTTATAGATTACGGAAATTATGAGGAAGAAATTTTTTTTATCTTGAACCCTCATCAAACCGAACAGACTTGTGCGTTGGGTTAATGTGTATGTGTGCTTATATGTACAAATCCTCCAATTTGTTATCCATTGGACTTTAAAGGCGTCGGGCTAGTTTAACATACCGGCCCGACTTTCGATCATGATTCGGGCTTGTTAAGTGTCAACTATAGATTTTCTAGTTGCACTTAGACCTAGTATACGTATAAGGTCAAGGCACTACACTTCTTATTGTTTTGTGTTTGAGCCTCAAACACGTGTACGTTCATATACCATCAATGCAACATCATTATGTTGCCCGTTCGACTTTGTAAGATATAAGGAAACATACTTTCATACGAAATAAGTGAATGATAACTTCAGTCCCATAACCTAACGTTATCATATACATAATGTTGTTGCTGCTGCATGTTTTTCGTAAGAAAATGGTTTTTTGTGTTATGATTAATTGGTTTCTTGATTAGGATTTGAACCTTATGCTTGCTTAGCAACAATGGAGGATGAGGCAATCCATATATATGTTGATCAAGAACGAGCTCATGTAACATACGATCCCGAAATGATTAAAAGCAACGATCCTGAAGCTCAGAAGGATCATCAGGACCGATGATGCATGATTGATTCATCATCGTCAACCAATGTTGTAATACAATTGATATGTTTACATGCATGGATGTACATATTTGGTTAAAAGTGTAAATGAACAAAAAAATATATATCCTTATAAACCTTATTGTAATACAATTGATATGTTTACATGCATGGGTGTACATATTTGGTTAAAAGTGTAAATGAACAAAAAAATATATATCCTTATAAACCTTATTATATACTTTACACAATATAAATTTGAATCGAGCAAATGATTGTGTTGATCATTTTAGCGTGGCTTTTTTTTTCAAAGAATTTGGTCAGATAAACTCTTTTTATTTCTTTTTATTTTGTATACTTTTTTTTTCTCTCATTTTCATTAATGTTAGTTAAAAGTAATTAACCCCTCTATTAAAAAAGAGAGAAAGAAACAACACAAGAGAATTTGACCAAATATGCGATTTTTATTATTTTTGTTTATTATTATTATTATTATTATTATTATTATTATTATTATTATTATTATTATGTTTTTTTATTAATGTAAGGTGTATTGCAACAAGAGATTGATCTGAAATCGGAGGGAAGCTGGGGTTGCCCTTTTTTGGTATTAAGGAAAGAGAAGTATGGTTAACTCCTTTCTTGAGCCTCCCAGTTCTGAAGAAGCTTAGAATGGCGTCAATGAAGGATCCACCCGTAATGCTCCAAGAGGCCTTATAAAAGTATGTGTTATACCCGTGCGGACCAGGGGTTTTGCAACCACCAATAATAAAAAGAGCTTTTTGGATATCTTCATTGGAAACATCACTCCCAAGTATGGCCATATCTTCGTGAGAGATAGAGGGGAGAGGGCAATCTGGAAACAAGTTATGAGGGTTAAAAGGAGCATCCGGGTTCAGAATTTTTGAGAAGTGGTTAGCAAGAATGTTCGAGATCCTATCCAGGTTAAGCGTTGGGCTGGCAGCGGGGTCCTCCGGGTCCAAAATACTCTTAATGTCGTTGAAATCACGCTTGGACTTTATGCTTTTGAAGAAAAAAGCGTTACACTAGTCGCCGGTTTTGGCCCAAGAGGTCTTAGATAATTGGGCAAGGGTGGTACGGAGATGATCCATCTTGGAGTTTAGGGATAAGGTAGTGGTACGTTCAATGTCCATGAGGTGAGGATCAAGGGGTGTAGTGTGGAGGCTGGATTGGATAACGGCTAGGGTAGCTTTGAGGACTTCAATAGAGGAGTGCAAGTTCTCCAACTTAAGGCTCGAGAATTTCTTTAGAGAGATTTTGAGCCGCTTTAGTTTCTGGGTAAGAATGAGCTGGGCATTATCATGATAAGATTGGGTAGGGAGGGACCAGGAAAGGTCAACTGTGGAGAGGAACCTCTCGTGAGATGCCCAGGCATTATTGAAACGGAATTGGCGATGTGGAGTGGTAGGTTTGGCTTCAAGGGAAAGAATGCCCGGTGAGTGATCCAAGGTGAAAGAATTGTCAAAGAAGGCCACGGAATTGGGGAAGGAGGAAGCCCAATGGAGATTAGTAACAATGCGATCCAATTTGCACCATATTATGGACTCGATTTGCTTATTGTTCCAAGTAAATTTGTATCCAGAAAAATCATGATCCGAGAGGGGGTTTAGAGTGAAGCAATCCGCAAGCTCAGCAGATGGGTGAGAATTGGTTAATCCGAGAGGGACACCAATAGCGGATCTTATCTTGGCCAACATATGGTTGACTAGAATCGATAATCCAGGTCATGCAAGAAAGCCCATACTGGAACAGACGAGAGACTCGAGTAATCAAGTTCTATGCCATGGCACCAACACTTGAGAAGGAGAGAGGTCGAGCCATTGATGACCCAAGGGCTGTCAAGGAGAATCGTGTTGAGGTCTTCTTCAGAGGGAAAGTGGAAGATGAAGATGCCATGCTCGTTATGTTGAATCTTAGGTTTAACGACGAGGTTCCAAGATAGGGTGGCAAAGGCGTCCATGCGGTGGTAAGCGAGAGGGCAACCCAAGAGGAACCCGACAAGAGAGCGAGACCATTTGGAAACAATGTCAGAGATATTATCCTCCAAGAAGTGAATGATACTGTTATCGATGCCTGGGGAATAGGTTAGGGGCACGTGGTTCCAAGAAGGGTCATTAACCAATATATCCTTGAAGGAGACCTTTGGTGTGCCATCCGCTTGGGGGCATTGAAGAGGGTGGGTAGTCGAAGGGATGGTAGGGTCAGTCTTACGCTAGAAACGTATAGCACAAAAGTCTTACAATTTATAACTCGATATAATTTCCTAACTCCTAGCGAACCCACAGTGTATGGGTCGTTTTGTAGCAAGGATAGTATTCCGAGGTCGGACACGAAGACTAAGGTGAAATCAAATCAAACAAGTGATCATGGATAGTGCAAGTCTAGTCTAAGAAGAGAGAAGGAAATAAAGAAATGAAAATCATGATATTTTTGGGTTTGGTTTTTGTGGTGATCAAGCAAAGATCACAACTCATGCAATATTATAAATCAAACTCACAATTCAAGCTAGCAACTCAAACAAACAACACAAACACAAGAAATGTGATCAAAGAGAGAAAAACGGATTCTATGGGTTAGGACTTCCGGTTATGGCATTGGACTCAAGCTTCTAATCAACCTTGGATAAGCTACGGTATGTTGGGAAAGGGTGTTTCTCAAATGGGATCAATCACCGGGTAGGTCTCATGGTCCACTAATCCCGCACCTAAGGTCCTATTACTGGGTAGGTCTCTAAGAGCCTAAGGTTGGGAATTCTACAAAAACCGGATTGCTATCTAGGGTTCAAAGCTCTCCTTACCGGGTAAGTCTCGGGAAGGCAAGTCCTAAGCATCAATCCTAGCACACTCAATCCAATAGCGGCTTGTGAGGCTCACTACTACCTATAGTTCGTAATCTTTGGTATCTAATATCGAGAATTACGGGGTAGGTCTCTTCACTCACTTAGTTTGCTAGCATTAGTTCACCCTAGGCCAGATTATGCTTAACAAACACTAGGATTTCAACAATCTAACATCCTAACATTCAGATTCATCAACACAAGCACAACAGAACAAACCACGGGCAGATCATATAGAACCACGACTGTGGAATCACATGAACAAACCGTGGTTTTCATCAGAGGTTAGGTTCGAGCAAGCAAATCATCCAAAGGTACATTCAAGTCTATTCTATCATAGTCCAAGCCATAACCATCATTCCATTACCCTAGAATCACAACTATTTAGCCAACAACATGCATTTTAAGATTCAAACTCAACAAGCAAACATTCATGGCTTCCATAGCAAGTGAATGAAATGAAAATGAAAAGAAACAAGTAGTCTTAGCTTAATATAAGATGAAACAAGACTTACAACCCTTCAAACACAGCTCCAAAATGTTCCTTACAAAGCTTTCAATTATTCTCAACAAAAGTCACTCAAAATCACTCAAAAACTTCACTTTAAATCTCTATCTTGGTATGTTGTTCTTCCTCCAAAATGAGAGTGTTTTTCTTCTCCTCCAAGAATCCCCAATGTGGATAGTGATGATGTGTGAGAGAATGTGGGAGGGATCCCCTAGCAACAACCTGCAAGACCACTTATATTCTCCACCAAGAGCAAGGGTCGGGCAAGGAGATCATGGGATAGCTGTCACAGCTGCCCAGAGAAAACCACGGCCAAAACCATGGGCGTGGTTCTGGCCTCTGGGCCGTGAAATTGCATGAACAACTCCCTTTGGATCATTAAGCCATGAGTTGGTGCAAGGCATGCACCAACAAGGTCCTATGTGTTCTCCTTTGCTTCTAGCTTGCTCCTTAATGAGTCCGGAAGTGTGCCATCACGAGGAATGATCCTCGAATGTATCGATTAAGCTCGATCCTCGAATGTATCGATTAAGCTCGAAAAGCTCCCCAAAATACCTACAAAACCGACAAGAGTTCGTGTAGACGTCTATTTCGACAATATGCATGAATTAAGCGTAAACGTCATGAACTAATGCCAAACCATGCATGAATAACAGGAAAAACTATCTAAATGAATGTCTAACTAAAGTCATAAATCACGTCATAAGTCAGGGTTAATGGAAGGTGGAGTGGTTGTGGCGGGTAACAAAGTGGGAGTACCGTTTAAGGGAGGTGAAGCGCTATTGACGGCTTTGGGAGAGCCTGGAGAAGGGCCAGTGTAAGCGTCAAGCTTAGAAGTTGGCGTGACCGGATTAAGATCAACAACCACCGGAGAGATGGTCTTGGTAGGGGAAGGGGGAGCGGTTTAGGGAGCAGAGGGAAGAGGATCTCCGACGAGATCGGAGGGGCTGGGTTTGTCATAGCCTTTGAGAGCCTAAGGTTGTTAGATCTTATGAGTTCCTCTGGGATCTTTTCGAACGGGCTTGGTGGTTTGGATGGAGATCCTGGTTTGACTGGGTGTTTGGGCCACAGTTTAGCTCTGAAATCTTGACGGAAAACTTCTTAGATCTCTTAGAACCGCCCATCAGGGTGAAGGGAAGGGGGGTGGGGGCGTGACTGGGCAGCCACAACGGAGGTGGAGCAGGTGGGGATCCTACTCCTGGGCAAGGGGAGGGTATTTTTTTGAGAGCACTTGTAGGATTAATAGCTGAGAGGAATCTCAATATGCAAACTCTTTTTTCCATTATTTTTCTCTTTCAAATCATTCTTCCTCAATTGTGTTTGTTTATTACTTCCTCGGATCGTGAATAAATGAATTCCTAGGATCTAAATTTTGATCAAATTTAAATGTCGTTTTATGTTTTCAAGGTTATTAATTAAGAGAGAGAGTTGTGAGAATAGTTCTTGAAAATTGTTTTTATTAAATATTTTCATAATAAAATTTTCACTCATTGGTGTTAAAGGGTGGTGAACATTTAATAAGTGATAAAATTGAGAAACAACTTTATAAAATTAAGGTTGTTTAGGAATTTTCTTAATAATTGTGCCAATGACTAAAAAATCATTTATTTATGATCGGAGGAAGTATGACTTTGAGGGGTCAATTGATGATAGTGGCCTTCTTGCTGATTCCTAGAAGAACACCTTTACCACAGTTAGCCGTGATATAAGAAAATCACATTACAATCTGTTAAAATTTTCTATTCGTATTCTCTCATCGATTACAAAAAGAAAGGGAATAGCTTTCAAAAGTGCAGCTCAACAGCTTCATATCCCCTAAGATCAAACTCCATTATAAACTGAAACTGCGTCACAGTTCAGCATAACAATTCCTACCAAGCCTGCTTAGCTAAAACGATAATATGTTTTTTTTGCTAAAGCAAGCGTTGGAAAGTTAATTTATTTGTCCTTAAAAATTTAATTTTTTGAAAAGATTTCGAGCTTTTTGGGAGAAAAGGTGTAATTATTTTTGTAGGTGTATGAATGGATTACTCTACTAAATAGTAAATACTATACGTCTATACCCTTAGGCCTCTTCTGATTTTATGAAACAAAAGTGTGGCTTCGGTGTGAAGTTGATGTCTGTGAATGTCACATGAATTTGCCAATAGGGGCCACACCTGTACGTATATACGAGTTAATATACTCGCATCAATTCTATGTAAAAGTAACTTATATAAGTCTTACTTGATAACTGGTTTGAGATAACAAAATTCATAAAAATATAACGGAATGAAAAAAAAAATCGTGTATAACAAAAATTTTTTTAAATAGTTATGAGGAGAAAAAAATATTATACTAAAAATACACTTATTTGACTTTGTTAAATTAAAGAACAAAGTCAAATACGTATTTATAGTTCAACGGTTTTTCAACGTCTCAATATGTCAACGAACCAAATAATTGTTGGTCAACGACTCACATAGTTGTCGGTCAACGACCCACATAATTGTATGTCAACGAGCCAGCGAGCCAAATAACATTAGGTCAATGACCCAGATAACAAATATTAATCCGATATAAATAATAATTATACTTGCACTTATCCAAGAGGTTTAAAAATGTATGATTTTTTTATCTTCAATCCCTATATTTGTAGAAGTTCTCAAACTATCACTTTTACTTGATAACCAATGTGAAATATTAAAAAATTAAGAAAACTCTATATTCATACAAATTATCAAATTGTTAGTTGTCCTTGTAACAAACGTTAAATAGCAAAATACATGAAAATATGGTCGAATTAAAATAAATAGTAAATAATAAATGATTTTAAAAATAATTATGAGAAGAAAAAATAAAAATATTATATTTGACTTTGTTAAACTAAATAACAAAGTTAAATACGTATCCACATATTAATAGGTCAATGTCCCACATAAATGTAGGTCTACGTTAGGTAATGACACGCATAACATATATTAATCCCATATGAAGAACCGAGTAGGGGATTAATAAGTATATCAATACTCTAGAAGGGGGGTTGAATAGAGTATGAGAACATTTCGCAGTATCGGATATCAAGGCTTTGGAATGAATCTTAAGGACTTGAAGTTGATCTTTTTGCTTAGTGACAAAACTGTTTCTCAAGGTTTTGAAGGGAATCTCAAGGCCTTACTTCAAAACCTGCACAAAGTTGTTAATCACAATATAAGCGATATAAGGTGCGGAAAATTAAAAGATCAACACACGATATGTTTACAAAGTTTGGCCCTAACAGCCTATTCTCCGCCTAGGGTTTTTGACCCTAGGATTCTAACTATTTATCATGTTCTTGTTTTGAGTCCTAGATACAACCTAGAAGAACTTCTCTTCTTCTCTCAATGTAGCCTCAATGCATGGTACAATCTAGTCAACTCCTATTCTAGCAATAATAGCCTAGTTACTTTGTAGAGTGTAACACCCTAAATCCGCGGGACTCGGGATGCCACATTGGGCTAGGATCTCATAGTGGATCCTGACCCTAGCCTGACAAAAAGTTCAATGGACCTTACAACATGACACTGACATATATAAAACAAATACATAAAATTGTATAAACTGTACAGTCAAAAGGTAAGCATGATCATATCCGAGTATTAAACATAACACTCACACAAGAGGTATACAAAACATCATCCTCACGCAGGAGGGAAACATAAACATCCCCAAAACCATAACTCTCTAATGTACGAGAGTCCTCGGCCTGTCACCTTGCCAGATCACTCAGCAGCACGCCTATCCTGCAAGGCATCTACAACATGGTATGAAACCATTAGCTAACCATACAAATATAAGGTAATGCATAAGCACAAGCACAATCATGAAAGATAAGCACATAAGCATGCTATCACACATTTACCCATTTATCATTTTTATATAATAGTCATTCACTCAAATCGTATATATATAGACAAATGAAACTATGTGACACGGGGAACGTATCATCCCCGCCACTGAGTGCTATATCCAATGGGATAGTATCGGTCACACAACCAGTGTACCCTATGGGAGTGAATTGCGCCCTTCCCGTAAACCAAGTCTGGCCTAACTATAGAGAACCTTCCAGACTTCATAGTAGGATGAAAGGGAAAGGTTATCACAACCACACATACGGGGAAGTAAATAAAACATAGGTCAGTAATAATCGACATCACATGCTATCATATCAAGCATATAACACACACACACACACCACTCATGCAAACACCCAATATAAGGATGGTAGCTAAGTAAGTCATACAGACTTACCTCAACCTTGTACAAACATAACCACGATCAACCTCTGATCTTGAGAGGGACACTGCCTAATAACAAGGCATAGATATATATCAATCTCCTATCAATCAAAGGGGTAACACCTAGACCCAAGGGATCCATAAGATCATCCTCAACCTAAACCTCACAACCTATAAATCCTCGAAAGCCATACAAGGCATACATTATCATAATATTATCCACACACTCTCATCTACACCTAACATGGTACTACACACTCACACTAGGAAAGGAAGAGGCAATGTCATCCATAGACAAGCATAGAAGCAAGACACACCTGCAAAAACCAAGAGCAAAGCCAAGCTGGTGTAGGTGGCGCAGGGGCGGCTCACAGCAAGACGTAGGGGCGGCTCGCAGCAAGACGTATGGGCGGCTCAAGGCAGGCGCAGGGGCGGCTGTCTGTGCAGAAGGTTGGCCTCGACTTCTCTTTGCTTCTTCACTCGATTCTCTTCACTTCTTCTTCGACCAGAAGCCAAGAAAATACATATACATACATATATACATCAAAAGAAGCCTATCAAGGCTTCCATAAGATCAAACTTGTGGAACCTAAGCTAGGGAGGAAGAAAAGAAGGAAAGAAGCAAGATAAGAAGAGATTGGAGATGAACTCACCAAGCTGAACCTAGACAGAGGAAAGAACCTCACCAAAACCTCAAGGCTGGCTCAATCACAAGCACAACAACATCATCAAGTATCATCATCAACATCTATAAGCAAAGCCACACAAAAACTCTCACAAACTCAACAAGGATCAAAGAAGAACAAGAAAGAGATCCAAAGAAGGAAGGAGAAGAAGATGAACGTGAGGGAGAAGATGAAGCTATAAATGAGGTAACCCTCATCAAAAGAGAGAGAAGGAAGCTTATAAAGGAAGAAAAGGGGTAAAGCACGGGTCAAGAGTCAACAAAGACGGTTGCAGCCGCACAGAGCCGAAGGGGCGGACCCTATGAGGCGCAGGTGTGGCCCATGGAAACCGCATGGGCGGTCTCTGGCTCACGCAGGGGCGGATCAGGCACAATCTGTGCCCTTAGCACTCACTCTCTACGACTCAACAACTAAGGCTCTTACATAGAGTAACACGCTTGAGTATAACACTAAGACAAGATGTCAATATAGCTCTTGTGTTTATCTCACTCTAACAAATAAACTTAAGAATGCTCAAAGAGGAAGATAAATTTTTGGATCGATAAAGATGACTTGGATTATTTCACTTGTAAGCTATGTATCTTCATCATCAATCGATGTGTCTCTTATAGTCTTCTATGGAGGAACTTCTTCTAGCCATTATCTTCTAGTCGTTGCAACTTCTTCCCTCCATAAAATCCTTTGTTTGTTGAACGAGATCTTCTCGTGTGAGATTCTTTTGTTAGACATTGTGAGTAAGATCTTCTTGTAGCCGAGATCTTCTCTTCAACCGTTCGAGATCTTTAACAAACTTCTTTATAGCCGTTCGAAGTCTTTAATAAGATCTTCACCGAGATTCTCTCTTCAAACGTCTATCTTCTCTAACAAGATCTTTACTATCCTAGATCTTTTTGTTTGTTGGTTGGTTGTTGTAGTAAGTCTTCAGCCAAGATCTTCTCTTGTGATATCGTCCATGACCTACACACACATTTCACAACCAAACCAAGACAATCAATCTAGAAGCATAATTGATATTTGTTAGTTATAAAAACCGCAATTATGTTAAGTCTTTCATCATTAAATAAATAAAACAATTAATAATAAAGGTGGAGTTATTATCAACATTCCGACATGATTAGGTTCAAGGCTACAATCAACCTTCTCTAGAGAATTTGTAGGGTTTTATCATCGGATCAATATTTATTTAAATTCGTGTAAATTGATTTTAGGGTTTAACTTCTAATAGTTGTGGTTTTACTTCTGGGATGCAATGGTTAGTCCTACCATCTTCAACCGTTTCTTCAATTTTGCTAGCATATATTATTTTCTCAAAGATTGTTGTTTAGTTGTGCAATTAAGTTGAATGGTAGCCTTAAATTTTACCTTTTTAAGATTTGTTTATGTCAGTGTATATGTTTCATGTTTTTGACTTTCTAGAAAAGCGAGGCCTTGGTAAGACAATCCCTATTATTGTGTTTATAGGGAACAAAGAATGTTATAATTCTTGAACAACGAATTCACATGCTCTTGGTTATTCCAGAAAAATAGAATGTTGTGTTTTGCGTTCTTATTACTGTTACAGGTAATAAGGGTGTGTTCGGCGTGCCAAAAAAATGAGGTTATTTGGTAGATTATTTTGCCTAGATTATTTTTGGGATTATTTTGACCCAAAAAAGTACCCGTATACAAAGAGATTATTGAGATTATTAGTAGATTATTGAAAATTTTCATTCCTCAAAATAATCCCATTGCTTCACCAAACGGACCCTAAGTCAATTTGTAGTTAATGGTAGAGTTGTTCCACTTTTTCTTTTCCATATAGCCTTAAGCTTGTTGCATGTTATGCGTCTTGACATTAGTATCTTAAGCATTCAATTCGGCTAATCTCTTTAACACTTGTTCTAAACAATTCTCACGTTGAATTCCTCTTCATTAAACCTTTTATGTTCCACCATCTGATCTTCCAATGTTGATCACTAGAAGGAGAAAACAAAGGCTTTGGATATTAAGCTGCATACTGAAACGAGGGTTGTTGAATGAGTTGAGTATACATGCATTTGCTGCAATGCAATCCTACATGAGAGGTGATCCACCTTCATCTCACTTTAGTTATCCTTCTTCTAAATATGTTTATCCTCACAACTTTATGGTATGTATCCAAATATTGTTGTTGTTACAGTTTTCTTACTTAAGTCAGATATGCAATAACATAAATAACATAAACATCCTACATATACTTATTGATGATGTTACATTTTTTTTTTGTTTAATAACGTTGTAGCAATCCTATATGAAATAAAAATCATTTAGTGTGTGTTTGGTAGAAATAAAATATAAACTAGTGTATGTGTTTTTTAGTGTTTTAGGTAGTGTTTGTGTTTTTTTGTAGTGTTTGAGTATTTAAAAACACTCGTACGTGTTTGGCATAACTAGTGTTTTTTTACAATATTACTTATTTGTCCATACTTTTTGTCCTAATTACCTAGGTTATCTTCCACGTTTATTTCTTCCTCTCACTCGTTTGACGCCCATCATTGCGAAGAACGTGCCTACAATCTGAACATTTTCGATTCATCACCAACGATTCACCACCACTGCATCCAGTCCACAAACATCCATAGTTGTAGCAGATTGAAACCTACACTGCATCAAAAAATAATTCAATTTATACCGAGATTGAAACCTACAAATGAAGGCAGAAGGAGGAAAACATCATTAAATTCAAGTTCTATCATGATTGAAACCTAGTAGACTCCATCCAAAGTTCAAGTTCTATCCAAATACCAAGTGTCTTCCTTGCACTCTCATGAACAAACCGGCACCATCATACATGACACATTAACAGAAACTCAACAATCCACAAACATCTACAAGTGAAAAGATTTGACAGCAACAAAATTTACCATAGAAGCATATGCACTCACCTTCACTTGTAGTAAAGCAAGACAAATGCTATCAAAACAGGACCAATGTCAACTGTGTCGACAAATTATACATACTCATAAGCTGCATTAGAAGTTCAAAAGGATGTACAGAACACTACATGACCATAACTACATAACTTGGCTTGTGAATCTAGTTTTATAGAAACTCGTAAGCTGCATTTAATCAAATGAAGTATTATAAAAATACATTTACAAGCTGCTAGAACGTGAGGTATCATTCTTTTAAGAAAGCTCATATCTAGATAATTTGCAGACTTCTCTAACTGATTACAAAAAATTTTCAATATAATTGGGGATTATAATTTCGAACACAAAAATCGAAAGGGAAGAATCGAAAGGGAAATTCGAAGTGTATAGAGTTTAAGGTAGATTAGAATCTCTACCACCGGAATCGAAAGGGAAATTCGAACAGAGAAATCAAAAGGTATTACAAAAGTAACAAAAAATCATCAACCCTAACATATCGAACAGGTAAATCGAAAAGGAAACACATGTCGTCGGAATAGAGAGTTTAAGGTAGATATGAACCTATCGCCGCCGGTGGTAGAGAGCAGGCCTGAGCTTTGTAAGGGAGAGTCGAACGGTAGAGAGCACGCCGGATTTTGTTGTCCTCTGGGAAGAGAGGTGAGAGAAACCCTCCTTTATACCTGGTAAATGATTGTAAATATAATCAACAGTAGGGACATTTGTCTTTTTGTATAATAACAACACTAGTGGATCAGCCAAACCCTCATCCGGATGAGGGTTTCAAAAACACACATAATAAACTCATACCCTAGTGTATCTTACACATCCAAACAACCAGATTATTTTGAAATAAAAAAAACACTAGTTTACACTAGTGTTTTGTTGCAGCCAAACACACACTTACTTTGAAGGAAGTGTGTGTAGTTCTAACACCAGCAATTAGAGGCAAAGTTGTTGCAGGCTTTGATGTCCATTGATAGTCTTATTTACTCTTGCTTTCGGACACAATTTGACATGCAATCCGGTAGGTTAAAATTTTCTCACATTAGAGTTGTTCGCTCTGGGATCATGGCTAATCGAGTTTCTTGAACTTAAGATAGTGATTACAAACTTAGGTCTCGTTTGGTTCCAACTCCGGAAACGGAATGGAAACGAATTTAGTCCATATGTATATCATTATTCATGAATTTTTATGGAATTATTCCTTGTGGTTTCATGCAAAATGCACTTGCCTCCCCACATTTTGTTCCCCTATAGGGTATCAAAAGTAATCAAATTCAACTCCAATTATTTCAAACCACAAGGAATGATTCCAAAAACTTTCATGAACAAGAGTATACATATGGACTAGATTCGTTTCCATTCCGTTTCCGATTTCGGAGTTAAAGCCAAATGGGCCCTTAAACTAAAATTTTCTCGTTCGATTTATGTATCTGTGTTCAGACCTACCTAAACATGCGGTGAAATCCTCACGTTTCACAAGATCAATGTATGTATATAAATATAATAACCATAAAATATTAATTCATTCCAGAAAAAGTTTTCATACCAGAAGTTCATACCAGAATTTTTTCATAGCAAAACCGGAGTTCATCTCTCTTATAGCAAAGGTTGGAAAACCGGAGTTCATCATCCATTTCAGGCCTATTGCTTTGTGCAATGTCAGTTATAAGATTGTTTCTAAGGTTTTGGTCCAACGTATACAGAGCATCATTGGTAAGCTAGTGGGTCCGACTCAGGGTAGCTTTATTCTAGGACGTCTGATTCAGGAGAATATTGTTCTTATGCAAGAGGTGGTTCACTCCATGAGGAAAAAGAAGTTAGGGAAACAGTGGATGCTCCTTAAGCTTGACCTTGAAAAGGCCTATGACAGAATTAGATGGGATTTCATTGGTGATACTATAACGGCAGCGGGTTTCCCTCCTGAATGGGAGAAGATGATTCAAGAGTGTGTAAGTACTTCTAGGATGCAAGTTATTTGGAATGGAGAAGTTATTGAGCAATTCGTTCCCGAAAGGGGTATCCGATAGAGAGACCCTATCTCTCCGTACTTGTTCGTGTTTTGCGTTGAAAGACTAAGTCACCTCATTCTAGAGGTTGTTGATAGAGGGGAATAGAAACCTATCTAAGTTGTCTCGTGGTGGACCTCCTCCTTCACATCTCTTCTTTGCAGACGACATTATCCTATTTGCGGAAGCATCCCGCTCTCAGATCAAAGTAATCATGAAGTGCATTGATATCTTCTGCAAGGCTTCAGGGCAAAAGGTGAGTACTCCGAAGTAAAAAAAATCTTTGTATCCCCTGATGTTGATAGAAGCCTTTGTAGTACTATCAAAACTATTAGCGGAGTTGAGGTGACCAGAAACCTTGGTAACTACTTGGGTATCCCCATCCTCCAAGGTAGAGTTTCCAAGAGCACGTTTATGGAACTTTTGGATAGAATCAATGGCAGACTTAATGTATGGTGGAGCCGTACTCTCAGCTTCATAGGGCGTGTCACGTTAACCAAGTCGGTTCTCACTTCTTTACCCGTCTACTCTATGGCTACTTTGAATATGCCTATCGGTGTGTGTAATGATATTGAGAAAATTTGCCGCAACTTCATATGGGGACACTCGGATGGACATCAAAGCAAGCATATTGTTAAATGGGAGGATTTGTGTTTACCTAAGGATAAAGGTGGACTGGGTATACGCAACATGAACCTTACAAACAAGGCTTTTCTAGGGAAGTTGGGTTGGAGATTCTTGAACGATACCAACTCTCTGTGGGCAGTGGCGGTCGCAGGATTTCTAAAGGGTGGGCAAAAATAAATTATCATTAAAAATATCTATGAAAATAAAATGATAAAACCAAAATCAGTCTGTAATTTACTTGCGCAGTTTTGACTACAAGTTTACCAAAAATAAATAGTCAATTGTACAAATAAACTATCAATCTGACAACAAAGGTTGAATCCATAAGAAGAAAAAAGAAAGTATATATATTGATTAAAATTATCTAAAGAAGGGAAGTGTTCAAGTAAGGCCCATTATTCCGGTACGGCCGTGCGGCCGTCTGTACGGCCGACACGTGTCCCGGAAAAAAAAAAAAATTTTTTTTTTTTTTTTCTGAACGAGTTTTTTTTTTTTTAAAACGAGTAAAAGTAATAGTTCAAAACTTATTATGGAATAGTTTATAACTTATAAAAGGATAGTTCATGAATTATAATAGAATAGTTCATAGTGTAAAATTTATAAAGGAATGAAAGTAATAGTTCAAAACTTATTAAGTAATAGTTCATAACTTCTAAAAGGATAGTTCATGAATTATAATAGAATAGTTCATAGTGTAAAATTTATAAAGGAATGAAAGTAATAGTTCAAAACTTATTAAGTAATAGTTCATAACTTCTAAAAGGATAGTTCATGAATTATAATAGAATAGTTCATAGTGCAAAATTTATAAAGGAGTGAAAGTAATAGTTCAAAACTTATTATGGGATAGTTCATGAATTATAATAGAATAGTTCATGGATTATATTAAAAAATAATAGTTCATGGATTATATGGGAATAGTTCAAAGTTTATAGGAGAATAGTGCATAAATTATAACATGGTAGTTCAAATAAATTTTCATTAGTTTCCGAAAAAAAAAAAATTTATTTTCGGGACACGTGTCGCCCGTACGGTCGGCCGTACGACCGTACCGCAATATAAGGGCCGTACCTGAACATTTACCATCTAAAGAATAATATGTTATTTAGATATCAAAATAAATTCATACAAAATATATATTGATTATCATTACATATATTTAGGGAGTTATATAAAGGATTGAATTAGCTTTTAAAAAACCTTAACTGAAATAATGTTATTTTTGTCATAAATTATAACATATTTTTAATAGAGTATTAATTTTGTATTTGAATTATTCAATAAATTGCTCTCAAGTAGAATCCATAAGAAGAAAAAAAAAGTGAATAAATTTTATACTTAGATTTTGGACAAATAAAAACAAAATATATTATGAAATATGTAATTTAAATCCGAAATAATAAGTAAGAAAAACAAAAAACAAAAAAAAAAAGAAGAAAAAGGAAAAGGTGAAAAAATAAACACAATGGTGAGAGATAGGATTCGAACCCAAGACCTAAAACAAAAAAAGAAGAAGAAAAAGGAAAAGGTGAAAAAATAATCACAATGGTGAGAGATAGGATTTGAACCCAAGACCTAATGAAAGTTTCATTTCCTGCTCAAATCCCCAGACCACTATGCCACCATGGTTTTTATAATAATTCTGCATTTCTATTTGTATTAATCCGTGTCAGAGGGTGGGGCAGCTGCCCCACCCTGCCCCACCCAAAGGCCGCCACTGTCTGTGGGTTAAGGTCCTTATGAGTAAATACATCAGCCATAACAAAAGACATCAAACGCAGCCTTCTCACATCTGGAATGGGCTCATCTTGGGCATTCAGCAGGTGTTGCTCAAGGAGCTCGTTGGAGGCTTGGGGATGGTCGTAGCATTAACTTCTGGTTGGATAGGTGGATCGAGTCGGAACCCCTGGCTAACCTCACCACCTACGCTCTGGATGCTACTGATACAATGAAACATGTTCGAGATTACTAGGTCGATGGTGAAAATTGGGACTGGCAGAACCTGGCCGGCAAGTTACCCAACACTGCTCTCCTGAAATTGGCTGCTCTCAGACCGTTTGAGCCAACTAGCACCTCGAACGCTTAGCTACAGATGATGAAATCCAATGATAGCTGTTAGCTTTGTGATTCATGTTGTATAGTGTAGATTACCTTATGCACACAATAGAATTAGTCTGTAATAGTTCCTAGATTTAGAGGTGTTAGATTAAGGAGACTAATGCTTGTTGTAGCTTACTAGTGTTGTCCTAGTTGCTGGTTCATTGAACCCTGGTATCCTGGACTCACTGAGGGTTGTGACATATGTTGTTCCCTTATATCTGATACGTGCAGTTGGTTTTTTGTTTGTTGACTTGTTGTCGTCTGGACAGCTGCTTATGTTTGTTGGACTGAACCGGGTTCGAGCTGTGATGATTATATACGGAGTTTGGCTTGGTTTGGCACCACTTAATGAAATGATGCGTTTGGGCTTTGAAGAGGAGGTATATAAGCTGGCGCTTACCTCATCTAACCCTAAGTGAGATCGAAGCCTTGCCGTTGAGAGAAAGAGAGAGTTATTCCTTTGAGAGAAAGAGAGAGAGCGATTGAAGAGAAGATGGAGGTGGTGCGCTTGGGTTGAGAAGATCATCATCTCCCAGATCTCTCTAGCCGAATATCTTCTGAGCGAAGATAGCAAAGCTTGACCGAAAGCTTTGCTTGGCCTTACAAGGGCTATTTCGATACCTTGCTCTTCGTGTCTCTTTTAGTTCTTGCTTGTTCTAGATATAGGTTTTATTATAGATTGATCTTGCGTGCATTGTGTAATCGAAACTATATTGTAACATCTTGAATCACTACAAAAAAAAATACTTTTGCGACGGAGGTTTGCGTCGGGAAGGGTTTACCGACGCCAATGATCAATTTTTGCGACGGCATGGATACGACGTTGGCTGTTGTCGTTTATTTTGGGACGGAGAAATCATGCCGTCGCAAATAGTACATTGGTTTGCGACAGTAGTTAGGTGCCGACGTTAAAAAAACTTCCTTTGCGTCGGCTTTGATTACCATCGCAAAAGGCCTAGACTGCCGTTCATGGTTGAGCGCAAAAAAAAAAAAAAAATTTGGCTTGTAAATAAAAAGACAAAAATAATATATGTACTTTTTTCTTCCTTTTTTTAGATGTCACTATGTAAAAATCGTATTTAGCGCTAATCGAAGGTACTCGTCGTCTCTTCCACGATGCTTCCATAGGTGCTCCTTCCACCGTTGCTGCTCCTAGATCGAAGGTACTCTTCTTCTTCGTCTCTTCCATGTTTGTGATTTTTGTTGTTCTTATTTCCGTCCAGTCCTTCATCTCTTCGTCTCTTCGTCTCTTCCTTCTTCGCCCTAAAATGTTTATTCTTCTATAGGTGTTCCTCAATCTGACGGTTTTCATTCCCTTCCACCATTGCTGCTCCTCAATCGATGGTATGTCGCCCTCGTCTCTTACATTACTTTGACAATTTAGGGTTAGTGAGATGTAGATTAGCATAACTGTGTTGTTTAGCTTTGACAAACAAAATATTTATAAAGACCATTCTTATGACTGATTGTCTGAAACAGTAAGTATACATATACTCATGAGTTGTTTAGCTTTGTAAATATAAAAGAAATTGTTTATGTTCATAACTTGATTTAGCTTCCATACGGCACTGTTATGAATCTATTCTTAGAGAAAAGATCAACAATAAGCTGGTTAACATTGAATATTTGTGTTGCTGTAATGAATAATGACAATATCCACTCTCACCTTTATTCCATGGGTTCATGGCTATTGCAGGTAGCTGAAGTGATGGAATCCGAAGCAAAATATTAAAGTGAGTTTATGAATCAGTTGGTATGTAATCACCTTTCCCTTTACATGCTTTCTGTAAGATGAAGGTAGACGGATGTGAATTGCCTCAAGAACTGTTCTTCTACATCCTCTTTCATTGCTAACTTTTTAATCATAGTATTTATTTGTGCCAATTGCCTCAGGAACTGTGAACAGCACATACATGATTTTGTGACAAATGGTTTCAAGTCTAAAATACTTCCTTTTCCGGTAAGTAGTTATTCAATCTGCATAGTCAATGTTCTATTCACCTGGTTTTATGTTTATAATGACATATTGCCCAAGTTTCTTATCTAGCTGATTGGTGTTTGTAGGGTGATTTAGACGTCATATGTGGAGGCCCTCCATGTCAAGGCATTAGTGGCTACAATCGGTACAAAAGTGTTGAGAATCCATTTGATGATGATAGAAACCTTCAAATACAAGTCTATATGGACATAGTCAAGTTCTTAAAGTCAAGTTCATAACTTGATTTAGCTTCCATACGGCACTGTTATGAATCTATTCTTAGAGAAAATATCAACAATAAGCTAGTTAACATTGAATTTGTGTTGCTGTAATAAATTATGACAATATCCACTCTCACCTTTATTTCATGGGTTCATGGCTATTGCAGGTAGCTGCAGTGATAGAATCAGAAGGAAAACATTAAAGTGAGTTTATGAATCAGTTAGTATGTAATCACCTTGCCTTTACATGCTTTCTGTAAGATGAAGGTAGACAAACATAATTTTGTGACAAATGGTTTCAAGTCTAAAATACTTCCTCTTCCGGTAAGCAGTTATTCAATCTGCATAGCCAATGTTCTATTTTGGTAAGCAGTTATTCAATCTGCATAGCCAATGTTCTATTCACCTGGTTTTATGTTTATAATGACATATTGCCCAAATTTCTTATCTAGCTGATCGGTGTTTGTAGGGTGATTTAGACGTCATCTGTGGAGGCCCTCCATGTCAAGGCATTAGTGGCTACAATCGGTACAAAAGTGTTGAGAATCCATTTGATGATGATAGAAACCTTCAACTACAGGTCTATATGGACATAGTCAAGTAAAGCCAAGATATGTATTGATGGAAAATGTGGTGGACATTCTGAAATGGATCACTTGGAAGATATGCGTTAAGCCGTATGGTGCATATGAACTACCAGTCAAGAGTTGGAATCATGGCTGCTGGGTGTTATGGTCTTCCTCAATTTCGCTAACGTCTCTTCTTCTGGGGTGCTCAGCCTACTGAGGTAAGTAATTCATTGGTTGGTTTGTTATCCCTGACCTGACAATTTTGTCACTGCCAACAGAAATTAAATAGTGATACCACAAATTATATACACTAAATAAAGTATATGTTTGACAAACTTACAGCCTGTTTGGTATCACTCTGACTTGCTGATGAGACCTGATTCCTCAGGACTCGATTGATAGGGATTGATCTTTTGATTTGAGATCGAACAACCAAGAATCTTTTGATTAGAGATTCAACTACCAATTTGTTATTAACTTTCTTGAATGCCCCCTGAATCAAAGAACTACATCCTCTTTATAATGCTTCTACGCCTAAGATATCTATCTAAGGAAAAGATAAAAGATAACGCATAAGGAAAACAATTATCTCTCTATCTATTGCTTGTTACGTCTGGTGTAAGTAAGCATGGGCTTGGGCTGAGGTAGAGTTGGGCTCCCATCATCCCCGCGCCGTTGAGAGAAGGCTTGTCCACAAGCCTTGAAGAACGGATAGCGCGCTAAAAGATCCACAGAGTTCTCCCAAGTGGCCTCGTCCTTGGAATGCCCTTCCCACTGAATCAACCATTCCGGAGCTGCAGTACCCGCTGCTGGCCGTGTGTCCAGAACGTGTAATGGAAGCCAAAGTGCACGATCCGGCTGGACCGGGAGGGTGGAGGAAGTCTGATTGTGAGCTCCTAAGGAAGACTTCAACAAGGAGACGTGAAACACTGGGTGAATCCGACACTGGGCTGGCAGATCCAGCTTATAGGCGACCTCGCCAATGCGTTGCGACACTCGGAAGGGCCCGTGAAACTTCGGGGAAAGCTTCCCGTATGACTGAGTAGCCGCAGTAAGCTGACGATAGGGTTGCAGGCGCAAATAGACCCAATCTCCAACCTGGAATGTGCGCTCAGTCCGGTGAGAGTCTGCTAAGCGCTTCATACGAACTTGTGCCGCCAACATATTGTCTTTCAGGCAAGCCAAAGTGACATCTCGACTACGCAGGGCGACGTCGACGGCATGGACAGCAGAGGATCCGGGAACATAAGCCGAAATGGAGGGTGGAGGCCGGCTGTATAGTGCTTCAAAAGGGGTCATTTTAATGGCGGAGTGATAAGTTGTATTATACCACCACTCGGCCCAAGGTAAGCAAGATACCCAAGAAGACGGGCGATCGCCTGCGAAGCAGCGTAGGTAACACTCTAAGGTGCGGTTAGTCACCTCGGTCTGACCGTCGGACTGAGGATGATAGGCTGAGCTGCGGCAAAGCTTGGTCTGCTGAAGTGCGAAAAAGGATTCCCAAAAGTTGCCAATGAAGATCGGGTCCCGATCCCTGACGATGGAGCGAGGAGGACCATGCAGGCGAACAATCTCGCGGACGAAGACGTCGGCCACCTTACTCGCGGTATATGGGTGAGCTAGGGAAATAAAGTGGCCATATTTAGACAATCGATCGACCACTACCAGAATGACGGTTTTGTGATTGGAGCGTGGCAACCCTTCTATGAAGTCCATGGAAATGTCAACCCAAACATCATCCGGAACGGGCAGCGGTTTCAACAGACCCGGGGGGGCGACTGCTTCCGCCTTGTTGCGTTGACAAACTTCGCAATGAGCCACGAATTGCTTGATATCCGCCTTCATTCCCTGCCAATAAAACCCGGTTTGTAACCGCTTATAAGTGCGCAAGAATCCAGAATGACCAGCTGTGGGGCTGGCATGATACTCCTCCAGCAAGCGCGCACACCATGAAGAGTCTGGTGCGACCACGATGCGCCCTTTATACCGTAATATGTTGTCCTGCAGAGTGAAGAATCTTTTGGACGATGGGTCGGACTGAAGGCCGACGATGATGGATTGCATAGACGGATGGGAGCGGCACTCCGCAGCGATCTCGGTCAGGCTATCCATGATAGGCTCGGACAAGGCGGACAGTTCTGGCTGAGGCAGCCGAGAGAGAGTGTCGGCAGACTGGTTGTGTTTCCTTGGACGAAAACAGATCTCGTAATCGTAGCCCAGCATTTTAGAGACCCACTTTTGTTGTTCCGCTGAGGAAAGTCGCTGAGCATTGAAATACTTCAGGGTGCGATGGTCTGTAAAGATCTTGAAGTGACGCCCCACGAGATAAGGTCGCCATTTGTGGACTGCAGCGATGACGGCGAGCATCTCCTTATCGTATATGGAGAGATTCAGTTTTGTGCCTGAAAGTGCCTTACTGAGATAGGCGATTGGACGTCCACCTTGCATTAGTGCCGCACCAATGCCGAACCCCGAAGCATCTGTCTCGATGTAAAAGTCTGCTGCAAAATCAGGTAATGCAAGGACTGGTGTTGTTGTCATTGCCGTTTTCAGCTGAGTGAATGCATCTGCTGCTTCGGTGCTCCAGGCGAAAGCATCTTTCTTCAAAAGTTGTGTCAAGGGCCTGCCGATGTTGCCGTAGTCTTTCACGAACTTGCTGTAATACCCGGTGAGTCCGAGGAATCCTCGCAAACCTTTCAAGGTGGTGGGTGTTGGCCACGAGGTTACTGCCGCAATCTTTTCTGGATCGACTGATACCCCGGACGCGTCGATAATGTGACCCAAGTATGCAATTGAAGACTTGCCAAAAGAGCACTTAGACGCCTTGACGAACAGTTGATTCTGGCGCAAGGGTTTGCAGGACAGTAGTGAGGTGCTGAAGGTGATTGGCTTCGTCGCTGCTGTAGACGAGTATATCGACAAAGAAAACCAACACGAACTTGCGCAGATATGGCCGGAAGATGTCATTCATTAAACTTTGAAAGGTGGATGGGGCGTTGGACAATCCGAAGGGCATCACGAGGAATTCGTAATGGCCGTCATGTGTACAGAAAGCCGTCTTCGGAATGTCGGATTCATGGACCCGGATCTGATGATACCCGGCACGGAGATCCAATTTGGAGAAGACGGTGGCGCTCTGGAGTTCGTCAAGCAATTCGTCCACCACTGGTATCGGAAACCGGTCCTTGATGGTGATGGTATTAAGGGCCCGATAGTCAACGCACATGCGTAAGGAGCCGTCCTTCTTCTTAACAAGTAAGACCGGGGACGAGAATGGGCTGTGGCTGGGGCGTATAAAACCAGTTGCTCGCAGTTCTTGTACAACCTTCTCAATTTCTGCTTTCTGGAAGTGCGGATAGCGGTAAGGTCGAACACTGACTGGGGTTGAGCCGGGTAGGAGAGGAATATGGTGGTCATGGCTGCGCGGAGGTGGAAGAGAGGACGGTATGCCGAACACGTCGTGAAACTGAAACAGCAGCTGCTGAATTGCTTTCTGCTGAGGCCGGAGATAGAACTTGTCGTCGGGTTCGCCACAAACCTGGGGTTCCAAGGAGAGTAGGAGCACTTGGCCTTCGGTTTGAATAACGCGGGACATGGATGGCGCATCTATGAGACGGACCAAGGGAGAGCCGTTGCCGATGATGGTATGGATCACGCCTTGTTGAGTGAACTGCATGATTAGTTGGGTGAAATCAAACGTGACACGGCCTAAGGTGCGGAGCCACTGAGTACCTAGGACGATATCACAACCACGAATATCCAAGAGCAAAAAATCGGTGGAGAAGTCGAAGCCTTGGAGCAAAACTGGAACCTGCCAGCACGCTCCTTTCGTCGGTAGAAATTCACCATCCGCAACCATAACTTGTAGGCCAGAGTGGGGCTGAACAGATAGCCCGCAAGTGCGCGCAGCTCTAGGATGGATGAAGTTATGCGTAGAGCCCGAGTCGATGAGCACAGATAAAGCCGCGTTCTTGATTTGAGCAGATGCTCGCATTGTGCTGCAGCCGGTGGAACCTGTAAGAGCATGGAGGGAGATTTGCAAACTGTCGTCTGCGGTGTCGGAATCATCCAGGGAGTCCTGGTCCGCCGTATAAGCGTCCATCAACAGCAGCTGAGGGGTTGCGCAACGATGACCCGGCTTGTAAGTTTCATCGCAGTTGAAGCAAAGTCCTTTTTCGCGACGTTGTTGTTGTTCCGCCCAAGTCAGGCGCTTTACGCCTATAGGTAAAGCCGAATTCCCTGGCAGCGGCTTCGGAGCCGAGGGAGATGGCCTGCCTGGTGTGCGCTGGTTGGTGGTGGAAGATGCGAAGGCCTTGGTGGCAGTAATTGCGTCTTCCTGGCAGAGGGCCAGTTCGAAAGCATGGGAGAGGCTAGTAGGGCTGAGAAGTCGGACCCCGGCCTGGATGTCCGCTCGGAGGCCGGATAGGAACAGGCTGACCTGGTGCGGTTTGTCGAGGCCGTGGACTAGGTTAATCATCGTTTCAATTTCGGTGATATATGAGGAGACGGTCCCTTTCTGTGTGAGTTTCGACAAGGCGCTCATGGGATCAAGGTTCTTGCGGGAACCGAATCGTTTGCAGAGGGCGGTGGAGAATTGCCGCCAACTCAGGTTGTCGCCCAAGGAGTTGCGCAACCAGCGGTACCAGGCCACGGCGTCACCCCGGAGATGGATTGAAGCCATTGTGACGCGTTGTTCGGGCGGTAGGGGATTCAGGGTGAAGAATTGCTCGGCTTGAAACAGCCAGCTTTCGGGTTCGATTCCCTCAAATCGTGGGAAGTCGAGGCGGATTGGGCGGCCGTGAATTGGTGGTTGGTTGGGAGGTTGGGGCGGTGGTGGTGGGTGCTCGATAGCGTCCAAGCGATTCAGGATACGTTGGATGCCGGCCTGGAGAGCCGTTAAAATCCGGGTGTGATCAGCTTGCGTTTCGTCGGAGGCTGCCATGCGGTCTTCAAGTTCCTTTACCGTCATTGTAAAGAAAAAAGTTTTGTGGAATTTTGGGGAAAAAACCTGCTCTGATACCAGATGATGAGACCTGATTCCTCAGGACTCGATTGATAGGGATTGATCTTTTGATTTGAGATCGAACAACCAAGAATCTTTTGATTAGAGATTCAACTACCAATTTGTTATTAACTTTCTTGAATGCCCCCTGAATCAAAGAACTACATCCTCTTTATAATGCTTCTACGCCTAAGATATCTATCTAAGGAAAAGATAAAAGATAACGCATAAGGAAAACAATTATCTCTCTATCTATTGCTTGTTACGTCTGGTGTAAGTAAGCATGGGCTTGGGCTGAGGTATAGTTGGGCTCCCATCACTTGCCAATTCTAATTTTTAATAATTTTTTCTTCCAATCACTACTAAAATAATGACTTAAAAATGTGTTTTATTGTAAGTGGTTCACATACGAACCTTTCTGGAGTTATCTTAGTAGTAAAACTGTTTTTCTTTTTTTTTCAAGCCAATTCCCTCTTTGTTGATTCATTTTTCTTCTTCTATTAGTTCATTTCTTTGTAATGACGGTTCATTTAAGCATCAACGGTTCATTTTTACTAAACACAACAGCTCAATTTTTTACACTAACTGTTAGTACAAGAACAATGAAGAAAAGAACGGTTAGTTTATAGACTCACAACATTTAGTTCATAAATTAATAGTTCCTAATTTACTATCATTTAGTTCAAAATATTAGATAATGAAGTGCTCAATTTAAGCATTCAATCTTTACCATCATTTGGTTTTCTAGTTCGTATTAAATTTTACTATCATTTAACATTTAGTTCATTCTCCAGAAGGCATGATATAACAAAAAATATGATATGAAAGTTCAATTTATAATAGTAATAATTTATTAAGGAAATATGAATTCGTAGTAAAACCTAATGAACTAACTAGTACAAAAGTAGTCTACAAACAAAATAATGCAAAAGACATATCAGTTTCTAGCTGTACATAAAGTTGGACACGGTTTGTGCAGCATGACCGCACCCAACAACTACACCACTCTTGAACCATTACCATATAGTAATATTTATCTTAATTTTTGGAACTAACTAAAAAATGGAAACCAAAAAAAGGTGTTTCCAAATTCCAAGTATCTTGTTTCTAGCTGTATAAAGTTGGACACTGAAAAATGAACCAAACAAGCCCTAATGAATATATCCCCTTGTTCATTTCCTACAACTTACTCTTTATTTGCTTTTGCATATGCAGGACCTACCTCAATTTCCACTTTCTACCCATGAATGTATCATTAGTTATTGGCCTCCACTAGAGTTTGAGGTATTGCTACCAATCTTGTTGAGCTTTAAGTAAAACTCATGCTTTTTGGTGCAAGAAATCTTTCAACCTTTGTTATCAAATTGTAGCGCAATGTTGTTGCTTATGATAAAGGTCAATCGCGTAACCTGCAAGATGTTGTTCTCTTACATGATGCCGTCTCTGAACTTCCTGCTGTAATTTCTCCATGCAATGTCTATCCTTTTCTTTTTCTTTTGTGTTAGTGTTGCCTATATCTATTCTCAAACAAGTCATTATATAGGTTGGTAATGATGCATGTGCTGGAAAACGGAGTTCCAAGCATACATAAGGTCGATAAAGTGTGGTAAGAGTTTTTCTTGAAAGTGAATACTGACATCAAGATTATTAACTGTACACAACACATATACCTTATATTTTACAAGTATTTAGTTGAATACGCATAAGAAAGCCACTTATACAATATACAATAGCTCAGCATACTTATAAAGTTATATTGGAAGAGCATGATAGATCCTTTTGGGGCTGGTGTTAAAACTTTGAAAAGTGAAGAAAACTAGGTTCTTAGTTTATTACACTAAAGGAGCTTGTCATGAACTAATGTCATTAAAGAAAAAGATAATACAAAAAAATGAAAATGAAGAGAGCATACTATAAGAGCTGATTCACTGTGTGGAGGTGCACGCATTGAAAATGACCCCTCACCTACCTAAAGAAGCAACCAGTGACGTGGATAACAGGGATGAACGACTTTTTTTGACGGTGTTGTGTTGTGATGTGTCCCCATCGTAGAGGATCTCTGTTGTCGATAGTAATTGGTAATTCTAATTATATTTTGGGCAATAAATTAGTGAAAATTTTGCACTTTCTATATTAATATTACTTTTGTTTAATGTATTTTCCTATGAATAGACGTCATCTTTATTATTGTTGAATTAATCTATAAAATTTTACGTTTAATCTTTTACTTATGTTTTTTTAAAGGTTTAAATAATAATAGTCGATATTCTATTATTCTTATAATTTTACCTTGAGTTTGCTTGGTTTGAATTCGCTTGGTTTTCGTAGTGTTGTTGATTGGGCTTTGTGGTGTCATGATTTGTCTAATCGGGTTTTGTGGTTTGTCTAATGCTTAGTAGTGTTTCTCGTACACAGAAACTCCCGTACACTTGTGGATAGTGGTACTTGGTTTAGTGATAATGATATTAATGTTGTTAAGATTGTTGTTGACACATGCTTGAATATGATATTTTGATGTTAATGTAGAGAATTTGGTTTTGTAGGGTGGAACAAGTGTTAATAAAAGAGTCTATTAGAGGAGGTGAAAGAGAGTCCGCCGTTGAAGAAGTCGCTCAAGAAGAAAATCCAAGTGAAAACGTTTATATGTGTTTCAGTTTGTGTTGTTTACAAAGATACTAGCACTTTTGGGGGGGGATTGTTCACAATGACTTGAAACTAATGTAATATGCTATAAAATGTGTCAATTAGGTACTTTTGTTTAGAAACTATATGAAGTATGTATCAATTACGATGGGTGATGTTGGTAAATTTAATAGCTTTGTGAAGTCAATTATCAATATCCAATTCAGTCACAAAATTTGAATAATGTAGCCGTCAAACGTTTTGCGATAGGGAATAGCCGTCACAATGAAAGATAAAAAGCAGTAATTTGTTTTCGCGACGGCATTTGCGACGGTGGTTTGGAAAATACACGCCATTATTTTTGCGACGAGGTTGACCGTCGCAAATATTAAAATAAGGAGCCGACAACACCAACTTTTCACGACGGCTAGCACCGACGTAATGCCGTCGCACGATCTTTAGCGACGGGAAACCACCGTCGCAAATACCTTTTGCGACGGACGAGTTGGCGTCGGCGTTTTTGCCGACGCAACGCCGTCGCAAAAAGTTAGTGCCGTCGCAAAAGGCCTTTTTCCCGTCGCAAACAACCGTCGCAAAAGTAATTTTTTTTTGTAGTGAATGCCTAGTAAAAAACAGGATCGGACCTCCCCTCTTGAGGTTCCACAGATGTAGGGTTTTAACACCTGAACTGCGTAATCAATTTGTGTGTCAATCTTCTTAACATTGAAATATATCATTGGATTACATGATAAACATATTACAGATTGGTATCAGAGCGTCTGTGATATCTTTTTCTTTCGAAAATAGATTTGTGTTAAAACTCACGTGTATCTGATCTTGTCTTCCGTTGTGTTCTTTGTTCTGTGTTGAAAGATCTGATCTAAAATACTATTGTTCTTGGTTCCCCTTTACTACTGCATTTTGTTATCCCTTTCTGTGAGATCTACCTATCAACTTTTCCCCCCACAAATACTAACGTTTTCTATTGTATCTTGCAGGTGAAACATGACAGACTCCACAATAAGGATGAAGTCATTCGATGGGAATGGAGATTTTACCATGTGGCAGGTGAAAATGAGAGTCATTCTCACCAAAGAGAAATGCCTCAAAGCCATCACAGGAGACTACCTGGCCATGACGTCTGAAGAAAAGAAAAAGGAGATGAGTGAACAGGCCCATGCTGAGATAATGATTAGGTTAACTGACGACGTGGCTCGTCAGGTTGTAAGTTTCACCTCTGCTAAATCTTTGTGGGGTGCCCTAGAAAAATTGTATTTGAAAAAATCTTTGCCCTCTAGGATCTCCTTGCTACATAGACTTTTTACATTCAAAATGGACACTAATTTGAGTCTAAATAAAAATTTGGATAAATTTTTAAGAATGAATCAGGACCTGGCTAGATGGAATGATGAAATTAAAGAAACTCACCTTGCTGTCTTGTTGTTAGGATCCTTACTTGCCTAGTTTGACACTTTAAGAGATGTTATACAATTTAGCTCAAATAATATTACTCAAGAAAAGATAATAGAAGCTATAACTGAAAAGAATGATACCTTGAAAGTGTTCAAAAGTAAGACTGAAAAGAAATCAGATGTTAAACCTGAAGTTCTTATGGCTAAAGGAAACCCTAAACACTTTAAAAACAAGAAGAAGGAAAAATATGAGAAAGATAAAACTGGACCTTCTGATTTTGATAAAAATAACAAGAAATGTTATTATTGTGAGAAACCAGGACATTATGCTAATGAATGTAGGAAGAAAAAGAGGGATGATGCTAAGAATAATAAAAACCCTGATGTAAAAGTGTCTTTATTTGAAAATTTTAAGCTGAATATCCCTGTGAATTGTTGATGTGTACTGAGTATAACTCTTTAAATTCTAATGTGTGGATTTTGGATTCTGGTTGTACCATGCATGCCTCTTTTGATAAATCTCTATTTAGTTCTCTACATGAATTTGATGGTGGAGAAGTTATGCTAGGAGATAATACTGCCTTGGCCATTAGAGGAGTAGGAAATGTACCTATATGCATATTTGATGGAAAAATTAGAGTCATCCAGAATGTTAGATGGGTTCCACAACTTAGAAGAAATTTAATGAGTGAATCTGCCTTGGATGACTTAAATTGTCAAATTAACACTAGTAATGGGATAAGGGAAGTCATAAGAAATGGAACTACTCTTATAAAATGTATCAAAAAGGGTGGGTTATACTAAATTATCACTTCACCTAATTTGATCCTTACCACTGCTAATACTAAAATGACCTTAAAACATACTAAAAATTGGCATAATAGACTAGGACACATTGGGAATATTGGCCTTAAAAAACTGTACAAACAAGACATTATAGATAAAGAACTTGTTGATATTGATTTTTGTGAAAACTGTATTTTATTTAAAAAGAATAAACACGTCTTTAATAATTCTTCTTATAAGGCTCAAAAACCTTTAGCATACGTACATTCTGACCTATGGGGACCTGTACAGGTTAACACCATAGGAGGAAAAAGATACTTCATCTCTTTCATAGACCACTACTCTAGGAAAGTTTGGACTTACCTTATGAGAAATAAAAATGAATCCTTTGAGTATTTTAAAAAATGGAAACAAGCGGTAGAAAATCAATCACGTTATACCCTTAAATGCCTTAGAACTGACAATGGCCTGGAATTCTGTAATTCTGAGTTTAACAATTACTATAAAACCCAAGGGATTAAAAGACACCTCACTGTACCTGGAACTCCACAACAAAATGGGACAGCTGAAAGAATGAATAGAACTCTTCTAGAAAAGACTAGATGCATGCTCATTAGCTCAGGGATGAAACACTCTATGTGGGGGGTAGCCATAGTGACTACTACCTACCTCATAAATAGATCTCCATCCTCTGTTATTGACTTTAAGACTCCCCAGGAAATGTGGACTGGTAAGAAACCAAGTTTAACTCACCTAAAACCTTTTGGTTGCACTGCCTACTCACAAATCTCCCAAGGAAAACTACAACCTAGAGCCTTAAAAGCTGTTATGCTAGGGTATCTAGAAGGTGTTAAAGGTTACAAACTTCTCCTTATACAACTCCATGGATATAAAGTCATTAACTCTAGGAGTGTTACATTCAATGAAGAAGATTTTCATTTTAAATCTAAAACTAATAATGATGTAACCCATAGTTCTGAGAAAAATGATGGTATAGACATACCTAGCACTTCTAGACACTTCTACAATCATAATGATCAGCCTCACATAAATGAAAATGATGAAGAAGAATTTGATATAGGATATTATCAAACTGAAAGCTCCAGTAACATAAACACCCCTCACTTAGACATAAATGAGGATGACATAAATAATAATGATAACACTCAAAAATTAGGGGAGAAAATAATGAGGATGATAGGAATTATATAACTCCCAACAATTAGGGGAGGAAAGTAATGAAATTCCTAATAAAAACCTGACAAACCTTGAATCTGGTAATGGCTGTGAGCATGGAGATCAAGATGACTCGGGTACTAGTGCCCACAGTGTTGATAATGAGAAGGGAATTTCAAACCAACTCAAGTCGAATGATAGACTTGAAGACATGAGTCGTTTTGATTTTCATGGTCACTACCAGTTAACCAGGGATAGGGCCCCAAGACTTAAAATTCCAAACAAAAAATATGCTAATAATGTTGAGTATATCATGCTAACAGATGAGGTGAATATTGTTAATTATTCCTTCCTAACAGCAGATGTGATAGATAATTTCTACACCCCTGACACATATGAACAAGCTATAAAATGTCCTAATGCTAAACACTGGAACCAAGCTATGAATGATGAGATTGAGTCCATGAATTCTAATAACACTTGGATCCTTGTACCTAGGCCAGCCAATGTCAAGCTAGTTCAATGTAGGTGGTTGTATAAACTAAAAGAAGGTATAAAACCTAGTGATCCCCCTAGGTATAAAGCCATGTTGATTGCCAAAGGCTTTACTCAAAGAGAAGGAATAAATTACACAGATATCTTTGCCCCTATTGTTAAATATAAAACTTTAAGATTACTGCTTGTTATGGCTACTGTGTATGACTGGGATATTGTACAGATGAATGTTAAAACTGCTTTTCTGCATGGTGATCTGAATGAAACCATTTACATGAGTCAACCTAAAGGTTTTGTGCATCAAAATAAACCTGAGCATGTTTGTTTGCTTAAAAAATCTCTGTATGGTCTAAAACAGTCATCTAGACAATGTAACATTAAGTTTGACATTTGTATGAAGAATCTGGGCTTCATGAGAAGCAAATATGATTACTGCTTGTATTTCAAAAATCTTTCTACTCCAAATGCTCTGTATGTTCTCTTATATGTGGATGATATTCTGATTATGTGCAAATCCAAAGTCATCATTAGCAATGTAAAAAGAGACCTTAAAATGCATTTTGACAAGAAAGATCTTGGTGCTGCACAGAAACTCCTTGGTATACAGATCATAAGAAATAGGGTTAAAAAGAAAATCTGGCTTTCCTAGTGTGACTATATACAGAAAGTTTTGGATAGGTTTAATATTGGAAATGCTAAACCTACCCCTATGTCCTTAGGAGGGCACTTAGATCTAACCAAGAAGCAATGTCCTGATTCTCCTAGTGAATTGAAAAAGATGTCTAATATTCCATATGATGTAGTTGTTGGCTCTGTGATGTATGCTATGTTGTGTACTAGACCTGACCTGTCTTTTGCTATAAGTGTTCTAAGTAGATTCATGTCTAACCCTGGATTGGAACATTGGACTGCTATGAATTATTGCTTGAGATATCTTGCAGGAACTAAGAAGTTGTGCTTGTGTTTTGTTGAGTATTCTTCAAATCATGATATTATTGGTTTTGTAGACTTAGATTATGCTAGTAATAAGGATACTAGAAAATCTACAACTGCCTATTATTACACTTGGACTAATAATTGTATATCATGGAAGTCACAACAACAATCCATTGTAGTCTTGTCATCTACAGAAGTTGAATATATAGCTGCAATTGAAGCATCAAAAGAAGCCATTTGGTTAAAAGGCTTAATTACTGAAATACAACATAAATCTTGTATTCTTGTTTTGAATATTGATAGCCAAAGTGCTCTATATATGTGTAAAGACTTTGTATATCATGAAAGATCTAAACATATCGATGTTAGATATCATTTTGTTAGGGATGAGATAGAAAAGAAACACTTTGAGGTAAGAAAACTAGAGGAGAGATTAGTCCTGCTGATTTTGGTACTAAAATTGTCCCTGTTGACAAATTTATCTTTTGCAGGAATTCCCTTCACTTGTGGGATGTTCCCTAAAGATAACTGACCATGAACTGATGACGGACAGGAGTGCCTCCCTTATTTACTACTAGTGATCAAGATGATGTGTTAACATGAATCAAGAGGGCAATTGTTAGCTTTGTGATTCATGTTGTATAGTGTAGATTACCTTATGCACGCAATAGAATTAGTCTGTAATAGTTCCTAGGTCTAGAGGTGTTAGATTAAGGAGACTAATGCTTGTTGTAGCTTACTAGTGTTGTCCTAGTTGCTGGTTCATTGAACCCTGGTAGCCTGGACTCACTGAGGGCTGTGACATGTGTTGTTCCCTTATATCTGATACGTGTAGTTGGTTTTTTATTTGTTGAGTTGTTGTCGTCTGGACAACCGCTTATGTTTGTTGGACTGAACCGGGTTCGAGCTGTGATAATTTTCTACGGATTTTGGCTTGGTTTGACACCGCTTAATGAAACGATGCGTTTGGGCTTTGAAGAGGAGGTATATAAGCTGGCACTTACCTCATCTAACCCTAAGTGAGATCGAAGCCTTGCCGCTGAGAGAAAGAGAGAGTTCTTCCTCTGAGAGAAAGAGAGAGAGCGATTGAAGAGAAGATGGAGGTGGTGCGCTTGGGTTGAGAAGATCATCCTCTCCCAGATCTCTCCAGCCGAATATCTTCTGAGTGAAGATAGCAAAGCTTGACCGAAAGCTTTGCTTGGCATTACAGGGACTATTTCGATACCTTGCTCTTCGTGTCTCTTTTAGTTCTTGCTTGTTCTAGATATAGGTTTTATTACAGATTGATCTTGCGTGCATTGTGTAATAGAAACTATATTGTAACATCTTGAATTCCTAGTAAAAATGGGATCAGACCTCCCCTCTTGAGGTTCCGCAAATGTAGATTTTTAACACCTGAACTGCGTAATCAATTTGTGTGTCGATCTTCTTAACATTGAAATATATCATTGGATTGCATGATAAACATATTACAATAACCTAAGCTAGAATCTATCACAAGATGGTAATTATTCCATAAGCTCCGCTTATAGATTAATCTCAGGAGCCGACGATATCCAGTCCGGTGAGGGGGCGATTTTTAGGGTTATTTGGCAACTCAGAGTCCAAGAGAGAATACAAGTCTTCATTTGGAAACTGGTCAAAGGGGGTGTATTATGTAATAAGGAGAGCAAGGAGGCACCTGAGCACTGAAGATCGGTGTAGGTGTTGCAACGTGGCCCCGGAGTCCCTCTGCCACTTGTTTCGTGATTGCTCTAAGACCCGTAGACTTTGGATAGACTTGTAGGCTGACCGATACCATACGGGTTTCTTTAACATGAGTTTCGCTTCTTGGATTCGAGGTAATATTCTCTCTTCTGATTCGTTTAAAAATATTTGTCTTTGGAATGATGCTTTTGCAGTTATTTTGTGGTGGAATTGGAAATGGAGAAACGAGAAAACTTTCAACAACACGAACAATCTAGGGGATATATGCCGTTTCATCCTCGACAGAGCCAAGGAGTACATTAAAGTGTGGAACAAAAGAGATAAGAACGTGAAAGTTGTGGCGTGGGAGGACCGGACACGATCCGTGTTTAGCCGTGTCCTCCTCGTATCCTATCTTTGAACCGTGTCTTGACCGTGTCGGGACATATTTGATCGTACCCTAGCAGTGTTTTGACATGTACCCGTATCCTACTATGTTCTACACGGGACACTCTGCCTTCGAGAGGTGTTCGTGCAACATAGCATAAAATAAATCGACGGTGACACGTAAATTTAAGATACCTTGCTTTAAATTATTCCACGCTACCATGATTTATCTTATTCGTTAAATAGTGAAAGATACCTTGCCTTAAATTATTCCACGCTACCATGATTTATCTTATTCGTTAAATAGTGAAAGATACATTGCCTTAAATTATTCCACGCTACCATGATTTATCTTATTTGTTAACTATTGTAAGGTCAACGTGTTGGTTACGAACATAATAATTTATTTTAAATCAAGTATTTTTTTCAAAAACTATTTAGTGTTTTTTTACATATTTTTTATTTGTATTTTATTAGCTGTTGTAAAATTTGACAAATTTAATATTTGATACAACTGAATGATACATGACATAAAATTTGATTATATCTGCAAGAACAGAAATTATATATGAATGAAGGTAGACGAAAGTGATCATGTCCAAACAACTAAGAGTTTGCAAAAAAATCACGAAAAAAGGATAAATCATATATTTTTCACTATCTTATCTTAAATCTATTAAAGCATAAATTTTTTGCCACGTGTCAACATAAGCTTTCTCTAAACCTACCAAAATATTTTTTAAAATTAATTACTTAGTTAATTATTTATTAATCAATTAATCAATCTTTCATTTCACAAAAAATTAAACCTTAAAGAGTAAATCTTTTTCTCACGTAAATCTTATCTAATCTTTTCTAATTTTTTATAATATAAATTGAAAATTAGAAAAAACGTATATAAATAAAAATTTAACGTAGATATTCTTTTTAGTTGTAACAAACCGTATAAAAAATCTAAAAAAAAAAAAAAATAGTACATCGAAAGTTTTAATATAAATAAGTATTAAAACTTAACAAGATATGTTAAAATGGGAATCACGGTTAACATTCTACCACTTAACTCAATAAATATATATGAATTTTTTTTATTATATAAGAATTAATGTTTTTGTTATATTTTTCGCTGTATATATATTTGTTTTTCATTCATACCTATTATCAAAAAACAATAAATTTTTTAATATATATTTTTCTTAAATATATACAAATATAGGCTTATAATAGTAATATTTAATATCATATATATGTAATTGTTGTTAATATTAATAGTTGTATGATAGCCTTTAAAAAAAAATTTATGATTAATTATAAATTTAATTAAAAACAATTAATATTTTCAATACTACAACTTGAAGGTATAAAAATGCATACGATAATTGTTTATTTTTATTTTTTGCTTTAGTTTATATAATTGATTAAAATTGTTTTTTATGTTCATTCAATTTTGTTATCGGTAGTAGAACTCTTAATTTAGTCATTTATAAAACTATAAATTATATATTAAGTTTAATTAATGTAATAAAATATGATTTACTATTAATTTGTTAGTATTTTTTGTTATCTCTATAAATAATTTATATTAATATTGTAAAGAGAAATGCACTACAATAAAACTTATAAAATTAAAAATTTTGATTATCATAATATATATAACATATTTTTCTGATATATTTGTTATTATTGTTAGTTAATAAATTTAAAATTAAATACAATATCTTATATAAAAAGATATTTTAAATAAACCGTGCAGGGCACGGATAATATACTAGTATGTTTACTGTATCACTTGTAATACTTGGGTTTTAGATCTTTTAAATTAATTGTTATTTTCCTGTACTTACAAGTTCAAAAAAATGATAGTCCACAAAGTGAGTAATAAACTGGTATAAATTATAGTATAGTTAGATATGTAGATATTGAATGTGTTTTCTAATTTATAGAGTGAAAACATAATGTCATGTCAATAATTGAAAAAACAATACAATCTAATATATTGAATTTATGAAATATATCATGTCCTTGACTTATCATCTTTTATTTGTTGAATAATTATTGTCTCCATATTCAAACTAAAAAAATACTTGTATTAATTATTCAATAAAGAAATACAAGAATTTTGAAATAAAATCTACATATTTATTCGAAAGAGAAATGTCTTACAAGATTCGTGTGAAAGGAGACTTTGTAAATGGCCTACAAGTAGAGAGCGATGAACTTGTTGACAATCACCAACATTAGCAACTGAGAAGTCATGCTTGGTTCACCACTTCGCTACCCTTTTCCGTCGGTAAGTGATCATGTGTATACTAGACTTGGGTCCGGTGTAGGGCAAACTGCAAACCATCGGTTTACTTAAATCGACGGTTTAGGTTTTCCGGCTTAGGTAAACAGGCAGTTCACGGTTTAGCTTTAAGTTTGTCAAACAAACAAGTAAATCTAAACAGGTCCGGTTAAACCGCCGGTTTGAGTATGTTTTTATTTTTTATTTTAAAAGTGTTTAACCGCCGTTGGGTAATTTTTTATTATTTTATAAGTGGACAAAACCGGTTAGTTTTTATTTACATTTTTTCTAAATGAACCAGTTCTAAGGTTAAACCTAAACCCTAGTTGAAACCTAGATTTAGGTTTGGACTAAGGCCAAATTTAAACCGACTAAACCGATAATATAATTTCAGTTTATGTTTATGTGTATATGAATAGCTTCAGGTAGCACGAAGCAAAACCCAGTCCAATGATCAAATCGACCGGATAGAGTTCAACTTCAGAAGAGACGACTACAACAGAGATTTGATTGAAAAACTACGCGACAAGTTGCGAGAACCAAATCGTTACTCCCACAACCGTCCGGTCCTCCCACGACAAAACGCCGATACCCGGAATTGGATCGACGTGGCGCTATCAACTGATTGCAACACCGTCACTTTCAGGATCCAACGTGACAACCTCTACTTACACGGCTACCAATTGCCATGCGGTCAGTGGCTCGAGTTAGCTACAGATGGTCCTCATCTCATTCCGGGATCAATCTTCCTCGGCTTCACCGGAAGCTACATTGATCTCGAAAGAGTTGGACGAAGATCCATAGTAGGAACTCAGGTAAGTCGGGACGGAGTCATAGGGGCGGTTGATCAGCTGGCGCAGACTGAGGACCGGATGTCTAGAGCACGTTCTGTGGCTCTAATGGTCATGGTGTTATGTGAAGCTACGAGGTTTCTTAAGATGTCAAGTTTATTCGCCAAAGTAATGCAGAGGGGAAGCACAACCACCGAGACAATTACAGACTCGATGGTGAGGTTGTTCCGCGCTTGGGGCGATCTCTCGGGAAGGTTGCTTGGAGCTGACCGTCGTGTACCTGATCCTGAGAGTGAAAGACCCTACTTTCCTCTTCCGAGAAATAGCCCCCTGAGAACAGATGATAATATAACATGTGCTCAAAACGCGGCTGATAACGTCGGACTCTTGTTGGGGCCGGCGGCCTCGGATAGTCAATCTAGTCTTTATCGAGCAGCCATGTACAATAGTAATGCGTATACTCCTAGAGGACAGCCGATTATGGAGGTGTTTTCGTTACAAACCCTCGACATCAACACCACTCTTGCAGGCGACATAACTGTTACCGACGGCTTAGGGCAGCAAACCCTTTTCCATGGTCAACAACGTGTTCAACCAGGAGACACTTTGACCTTGAGTTTGCTTGATCGAGCCATCTCCTTCTGGGAGACCATTACGATCAACTATAACTTGACCGGAAAAACTAAGTTTGACCGAACCGATGAGTGGGACATACTCGAGGACGAAAGCCCATACGAAACCAGAAGTACTCGAGATCCTGGTCGTGCTCGTCGTCGTCTTGTCAAGTCTAGCGCTGAATCATACTATTCGGGTTCCATGGCTCTAATCTACGATATATTCCCAGATGCATGGCAAGTGAAGTGGGAGGTGAAGATAGTCACCGGGGATGGCTATGATCCTATGAATGTTTACGGGTCTGTGACCGTATCGTATACCTACAACGGTAACTATTACGAGACCAAGTTATTTTCGAGGTCGTCAGAACCGGGTTCAAACGTGATAGTGTACGAAGGACAATGCGTCCCGTTGATGAGGAACGCAACTGGGGTTCCACTCGACGTCGATGTGAACGTCGATCTCGATTTGTGGGACTACATTCATGTTTTTCCTGATCGATGTCTTGCAAAAGGACGATTAACTTGTCGATTTGGAGGTGGAGATCAGGTTACTGCTAAGCTCGTTGGTCGTAAGCTTGTCAAGGTTGTTGGCTCTGGAGGACGAGATAGAAACGGTTGTACTTCATCCGTCCAGGTCACTGCATTTTATTCATATGCGTCGCAAGACTAATAATTAGTCGATGCGCTTAATCTAGACGCACTATATGCATGCAATTTGTAATAAAATCACGGGTTCAGCCTATGCCCGGTTTAGTTGTTTGGTTTTCTAATGAAAGGACGCATGTTGTAACAGAGTGTTGAAACAGTCATGACAGATTGTTTGTTAATCCTTTGCCTCATGTATGAACATAAATCTAGTATGGATTCTCGACTTCTTGTTTGAGTTCTTTATTTGTAATCCAACATCAACATCATCAGATAGAGGCAAACGCAATCTTTCGATCTTCTTCACAAACTTCTAATTTCATTCTACTGTATGAATCATACAACTGCTCAACATGATTATATATGTGCACTAGTTGTCCAGCGCGTGGCTTGGTTTGTTACGTATGTTCGCTGGAATCGATAGGGAATCGACACGTCGAGCATTGAAGAGCATTGAAGAGCGAAGTATTTTTATTCGCTCGTAAATAACTTTAATACGTATGTTAGTTGAAATCGAGTAGGGAATATTGGGACATCGACTACATATGTTAGTTCAAATCGAGTAGGGAATATCGGCACATCGACTGGAAAGACTTTCTAATGTAAGCTTATGCATAGACGAAAATTACTCCCCGATTGGCATATCAGCGTTGGAAGAGATTTCAAAAGAATCACATTTACTTGCTGCACTTTAATCTAGCAATATCTGCAATAAATACCTCAATATTAGCTTCTTGAACTTTGTATAGTATCAAAATCAGAAGGGAGAAACATAGATAACAGTGAGCAAGTGGTTGTATTGTTTTCCAAGGGAATGCTCTAATTTTGGCTTGAACTATAGGTGGGAAATCACGTCAATAAAATACTTATCACCAACACTAATCTCTAAGTACTGAGCTCTTTTGTCCATTGGCGAGGGACCCCATTTTGATGTAAACATTCCTTCCCCACCAATAAGGCTGATTTGATTCAAGTAACAACCCACAAACAAAACAATCATCCGCAGTCAAACCCGCAAAAGGAAAATGAACTAGAGTTCCATAAATAATGGCAGAATTGGAACCATAACAGCTCATAAGATGTGATCCATCTGCCTTCAACCCACAAAACACATGTCCATTCTCACCGTATGAGATTGCAATTGAAGACATGGAGACAAGCCCACATGTGTTCGCCACTTAGCGTGCATGCAATCAAGCTTTAAATTTATAAAACTGAAATCAAGCAAGCGAACCCGCAGTGTACGGATCGGCGTAGTAAAGCAAGAATTCCAAAGTATCGAACTCAGGGATTTGGGGGGAACAAATTCAGTTATAAATTGTCAAGCAAGTAAAAGGTAAAGCTTTGCAAATATAGGGGAAAACAGCAACCCTAAAGATCCAGGTATCTAATTGTGGCATCGATTCAAGATATACTTAAGATATAAGGACATAGTCGAGAACTGCAAAGGTATACGAATGTAAGGTAATGTACGGTGAAGTTCCAAAACCTTATATGACTTACCTAAGCACACTCTCTATAAAGGTTGTTGAGGCTTCAGTATAGAAAGGATCTAAAGGTAGGAATTGATCCCAAATACCCTAACTTGTAACCCAAGGATCAAGGATCAAAATAGGCTCAAACGGTTAAGGTTGTGACACTCGGAACCGAAATAGAGGATGTTGAGTCTCACTATTACCTAGAAAAGGCAAGCCAAGGCTAGGTTAAATCAAATCTTTAACTTTGGATTAAAGTAAAAGCAAGGTTCGTAAACTGGGGAAAATCACGGGCAGATCTTGAGTTCCACGGCCGTGAAAGTCCAAGAACAGACCGTGGTTTAGGGTGTCGACGAAGTTTCTCTAACTCTCAGGGTCCAATCTGTTTACGATCGATTTATCATCATCTAATTCACAACTATCAACCCTTCACCTTAGAATTGGTAAAGGGTTTTAGCCAACAATCGTCATTATAATATCAATATTCAAGTTTAAGAAGAATGAAAGATGAAAACCTTCGAAAACTCAATAAAACTCAAATCAATATCAAATCCACACACAAAGAAAATAATGTATAACAGATTCGGAAACAAACACAAACCAATAACAATCCTTGATAAGAACGAAGAACGGGATGTCAATCCGTCTTCTATATCAAATCTAAGGAGAAAAGGCATAACTTTCTCCACAAGCAACCTCCGAATCCTCAAACCCTAATCGATCTTAATGTCGATCTCTGCGCTGATGCGTCGATGCCGAAATCTCTCTTTTTCAGCCTTTTTATAAGGTGAGAAAAAGATATCTTCTAGGCCCAATACATAGAAAACGTGGCAATTAATGATTCGCCAAAAGATTGCCCAAATTACGGTCTCAAGGGGTTCCACGACCGTGGAAATAGGGCGTGAAAATGATTACGGTGTCTTTAGCCTTCCACGACCATAATTTGTACCGTGTAACTCACTGGATTGCTCAAGGATCAAATCCACGTTCATAATGAAGGTTCCACGGCCGTGGAAGTGGCATTGCTTGGATTGGAGAGTCATATCACGCGTAAAACCATACATCATCTGAAACAAGAACCATGAAAGCCAAAGCTATTGCTACAATTTTGCCTTTCCTAGTACTACACTTGTAGATCTTGAAGAGCAATATAACAAAACCTGTGAACAGACTCCAATGGTAGTTCATTTACTCAAACGACTGAAATGCAAAGGGTAGATTCCCCACTATATTACGCCCATATAATCATTGATTCAGAACATACCTTACAAATTAGTCAACGACAATTAATTTAGGGAAAACAAAACTTACCATAAAAACTAAAACCCAGATGAAAGAACCCCTTCAATCTTGAACACAAACATTTATAAAAGTGTAATTTCATACAGAAATCAACGCTTTGTTTATTGACATTCATCGTACCGAAATCTATTTGGGTTTCAGTTCGAGCGGTTAGTTTTCTGCTTTGCTTCCTAGTTTCTTTCTTTTGTTCTTCATGAATGGTTTCATCACCACATATCAATAAAAAAAAGCTATAAACAATAATGGCCATCGTTTGCAACCATCTCATATTCTGAATATCACTGATGAACAAAAGGAACAATGTTGAGGGGAGAAGGCGGGAAAAAGGCATACAAAATCAATTAATCAAATAAATATAGCAAGTGAACTTGTACATATACCCCATCGAATGTTTGTGAAGACTACAGTGATGCAATCACTCCTCTTATTTTTCTCAACCCAATCCACTTAATCAGGTTCACTTTTGGCCTGCACAGAATAAAACCATGAGATATACAGCTTTAAAGTAACGCATATTATTATTTGGATATATAATGATAAGAAGCATTTACCTGCAATGTGTAGCTCTTTGACGGTGAAACGATCTTGAAACAAAAACGTAGATCAGACTGTTGAGTCATCCGTAATGGTCGATATCAAAAGGTTGACTATGTTGTGTGCAGTTGACTTATCCTCATTTATGGGACTGTAGGAATGAGAACCTAGCCATCGACCAAACACTCCCTTGCAGGGATTTGAGTAAAGACTCTTCTGACCAGATTGACGATATGCATTAGCTTGAAGATGATTAAAGTAGTGGTTAGCAAAATAATTTTATAATTGAATTACAGATGTTTAAAATGTTTTCCTCAACAAGCAAAGAAGCCCTGTTCCGTTGCTTGTAATAGTAAATTGGAAGACCGCTTCTGAAGATATCCTTCTCGGATTATTTGAACCTGAAACAATGACAACCAGGAAACATCAATCACACTTTTTAGATATGGATATGGTCTACATTGACAAGACGAAGCACCTTTCCATTCACAGGAAACTCCATAACTTCTTCTATTGGTTTTGCGCCTCTAGATAGAGATGGCAACTTATCAACAAGCGGCAAATCACGAGAGCCACTTGGAGGTTGCCTACTTCTCTGCATAACTTCTTCTATTAGTTTGGAATCCCTAAAAACTGTAAAGAGAAACAATATTTTCCCTAGCTTATTCTAGTTACTTTTGTTAGCCTTTCGAGGATATACGTATTTCCTTTATTTTACGTTACTGTTATAGCTAAGTTTGTATATATTCCTTATTCCATTATGTAATATTCAGACTCTGATTTTATCAAAAACAAGAACATTGTTCTTTCATGGTATCAGGCATTCAATCGATCCTCAAAACCTAACACATTCCGCAAAACCTTCTAGAATATACGTATTTCCTTCATTTTATGTTAGCGTTATAACTACTTGCATCCTTCGGATCACCCCGGAAACTCCCTCATTTCGGTGATCCTCAAAGGAGAAAACAATTTTTTCGAATGAGAAAGAAATATTATCAATGCTTTTAGAGCTAAGCGAAAGCTCGGATTTATCAATGGTTCAATCAAGTGTCCTGAAGAAACGCCTGCTGAATTCCAACACTAGGGTCCAGTAAACTCGATGATAGTTGGATGGATACTCCAAACAATCGACTCTACTGTTCGATCCACAATATCAAATCTCGACTCCGCTCGAGAACCGTGGCCTGAACTCGGACAAAGATACTCAGTTAGCAATGGACCACGGATTCTCAAACTAAGAGCCGATATTGGTCAGTGCCGTCAAAATGGGCAGGCTGCTTCGATCTATTTTGGGCGTCTCCGGCGACTTTGGGACGAGTTGACTGCGGCACTGCCGTCCTCCAAAGCAATATGTGCACCATGCACCAAGCTTTTGTTTGTAGAAAGGGATGAAGAACGAGTGCATCAATTTTTGATCGGGCTAGACAATTCATTTCACAATCTTCGTTCTCATGTCATCTCCAAAGAAAGTTTGCCCTCTCTTAACAAAGTGTACTCCTTAGCTATACAGGAAGAATATACACATCTCGCACCAACAGAAACTGAAAACCGCCTCGATGCGATGGCATTGGTTGCTCGTTCCTCTCGCTCAATACAAGGTAAACCAGATAAATAGCATTTGGTTTGTTTTCATTGCAATAAAACAGGGCATGTTAAGGAACAGTTTTTCAAGATTGTGGGTTATCCGGAGTGGTGGAACAACGGCAAAGGAACGTCAAACTCGTTAACCGGTTCCAACAAACACTCAACCGTGCAGACTGCATCAACATCACGATCTTCGCAACCAACTAGTACTGCTCACGTCATGCGCACAACTGGACTGGCGTCTGTAGCCTCCAGCGGACAGCTCCGTGATACCGATCGATCTACAACGGGTGCATCATTGACGGATTCACAATGTAATGATTTGCTAGAAAATTTTAAGGATTTTCATGCAGCATCCAATGAGTCCATGTCATGTAACGAATCGAATTTATGGATTCTAGATAGTGGCACCTCGTTTCATATGACAGGTAACATTAATATGTTTACAAAACTAAAATTGAAAAATATACACATTATTAAACTTCCTAATGGGACACCACATAACACATCTCAAGTTGGAGATATATGTCTAAGTCCATCTTTTACATTATTTAATGTGTTATATTTTTCAGGTTTAACATGTAATTTAATTTCATTAGCATGTTTAGCTAGTGATTTTAATTGTATAATAACCTTAATATCAAAGGTTTGTGTTATACAGGATATTACTTCACGGATGCTGATTGGAGCGGGTGAACCCAAGGATGGCGTATTTTGGCTTTGTTTTTACAATTTTCCGTTTTTAATATCAGCTGCTACGCGAGTAGATCCAACGGATAATTTGTCTTTACTATGGCATCAAAGACTTGGACATCCCGCTTTTGATTTTCAACTTTAACATTCTATTCTTAATAAGAATATTTCTAGATCTATCAAAATTTCTCCTTGTGATATTTGTCATAAAGCCAAACAAACAAGATCGGCTTTTCCTAAAAGTATGTCACACTCGGAGTCTACATTTGATCTTACATATTGTGATTTATGGGGGTCATACCGTTTTCCAACTATCTGCGGTGCAACCTATTTTTGAACTATAGTAGATGATCATTCACGAATTACTTGGGTGTTTCTTTTTTAAAATCCAAATCCAAAGTTCTTCAAATTTTTCAACAATTTCTTAATAGGGTTCTAACACAATTTAATAAAAGTATTAAACGTGTTAGAAGTGATAACGGTTCAGAATTTATAAAACTCAAACAATTGTTTTTGGATAAAGGAATTATCCACGAAACATCTTGTACGTACACACCACAACAAAATGGTCGAGTTGTACGTAAACTTCGTCACTTAATCAATGTTGCACGTGCGTTACTTTTTCAATCTCATTTACCTATCCGTTTTTGGGACATGCGGTGTTAGCAGCTTGTTATGTTATAAATCGAACTCCTTCTCCTATTCTAGAAAATAAATCCCCATTTGAAAAATTTTTCAATAAAACACCCGAGTACGACCATTTAAGAATTTTTCGTTGTCTTACTTACGCCTCAGTTTTACCGAGAAATTCCGATAATTTTCACATCGTTCCCGTAAGTGTGTTTTTATTGGATATCCTAATAGTAATAAAGGGTGGCGTCTTTACGACATCGAAAATGACGTTATTTTTATATCAAGAGACGTTCGATTTTATGAGAAAATTTTTCCCTTTTTTAATCCAAATTCTAATTTTCTAAATCAAACTCATAATCCTCCTATAATTCCTGATGTCTTGTTAAACCCTAATACTCCTTCCAATTCTAATATTCCTACAGGTAATGCCGCCGAGTTTGATATTCCTACTGACACATTTCCAAATTCTTCAACTTCTAATATTCAATCTCCTTTTTTATCTCCTTCGACTTATGGGAATGAATTGTCTCCAGATTTTGATCCTTTAATTTCGGATAATCATACCTCCGATTCCCTTAATCTTCAATCTTTTTGTTCTCCTAATACTCGCCCACTGCATCAGGAAAGAATATCTTCTCGGTTGCCTCTTTTGCCTGAGATTACGATCCCAAATCCGCAGGACCAATTGCTGGAATCTCCTTCCAATTCTACATCACATGATTCAATCTCTCCTACCTTACCGAGCGTTAGTTCAGATACTTCTAGATCCCCTATTCTTGAACATTCTTCACCTCCCTTAAGAAGAAGTACACAATCAGTGATTCCAAACTCGAAATATAAAGATTTTTTTGCGGATCTCTCTTACAAAAATAAGCGATCTGCGGCTCCCCTCTTAAACCGGCACTAGGTAAATATTTCTACCCTATTACCAATGCATCTTGTATCACTAACTTATCCTTCATACATGGGTTATGTACAAGCAAACAATAAAATACAAGATCCTTCCTCATACAAAGCTGCAGTTCTTCTCCCTAAATGGCGACGGGCAATGCAACTGGAGATCAATGTTGTCCAACAGAACCAAACCTGGGTCATATCCTTCCTCCCACCAAGAAAGAAGGCAATCGGAAACCGTTGGGTCTACAAAACCAAGTTAAAGGCTTATGGTTTGGTCAAGCGCTACAAAGCCAGACTAGTCGCTCTTGGCAATCGTCAACAACAAGGTATCGATTATACGGACATGTTTGCTCCTGTTGCTAAACTCGTCTCGGTTAACATATTTCTCTCAGTTGCGTCGAGCCGTCAATGGGAGCTTCATCAAATGGATGTCTATAACGCATTTATTCATGGAGACTTACATGAGGACGTGTCCATGAAGGTACCACCTGGATTTACAATCTCCGACTCCACCAAAGTCTGCAAACTACGTAAATCCTTATACGGCCTCCGGTAGTCCCCACGCAACTGGTTCCAAAAGCTCAGTCAAGTTTTATTCCGCGTAGGTTTTAGTCAATCTCGAGCAGATTACTCCCTACTTTTCATCGACCAGGCTTATGTCGACGATTTAATAATTACGGGTAATAATCTGCTTCTATTCTTCGCTTTAAACTATACCTCCAAACTTGTTTCCGTATGAAAGATTTGGGAAGATTACGTTTTCTTCTTGGTATAGAGATTACACAGACTCCACAAGGAATCGTACTCGCTCAACGAAAGTATGTGCTCGACATCTTGACCGAAACGGGCACACTTGGCTCCCGCCTAGCAACTTTTCCTATTGAACCAGGGCACGACTTGGCTAAACTCCATTCGGCATACTTGGATGATCCTGATCGTTACCGACGTCTTGTAGGTAGATTAATCTATCTTACCATCACACATCCGAATCTAACATACTCGGTGCACGTTCTATCTCAATTCATGCATAAACCGATGATCCACCACTGGAACACAGCCTTACGTGGCTTACGCTATCTTAAAATGAACCCGGGGCAAGGTATTTTGTTATATAATTCTCCATCCTTACAAATAAATGCGTATTGTGATTCCGATTATGTTGTGTGTCTGCTAACTCGTCGATCTATAACGGGTTTTATTGTGTTTCTTGGCGAGTCCCCTATTTCATGGAAGTCCAAAAGGCAAAATACGGTGTCTAGATCTTCTGCGGAGGATGAGTATCGGGCTATGGCATCTACGACATGCGAAGTTAAATGGATCAAGTCCCTTCTCAATCCTTGGGAGTACATCATGAGCAACCCATCAACCTATGGTGTGACAACCAAGCGGCCATCCATATTGCTTCTAATCCGGTCTTTCACGAAAGGACTAAGCACATAGAAGTTGATTGTCATGTTGTCCGTGACGAAATTCTGAAGCACACAATTCGGACTAAACACATCCGTTCCAACAACCAATTGGCAGACATCTTCACCAAGCCTCTTGGGCACAATCCCTTTCATTTTATTTTGGGAAAGTTGGACATTAATAAGATCCATGCTCCAACTTGAGGGGGAGTGTAAAGAGAAACAATATATTCCCTAGCATATTCTAGTTACCTTTCTCAGCCTTTCTAGGATATACGTATTTCCTTTATTTTATGTTACCGTTATAGCTAAGTTTGTATGTATTCCTTATTCCATTATGTAATATTCAGACTCTAATTTTATCAAAAACAAGAACATTGTTCTTTCAAAAAGACAAACATATAGAACTTGTCAATTGTTTACTTACACGTTATCAACTACTATTTTCATTAAGTTTACTCGTGACAAAGTTGAATCCTTGATCTCCATTCTTCATAAAAAAAATGCAACTCAATCGTGTATTAGAGAGCTCCCAATAACAACGATAACTTAACATAAACAGAATTAGGAAAGTTGAATCCATGATGATGGGAATTAAGTTAAAAGAAAAAAATTGAGACAATAGAATTAGGAAAGAAATTGGCTTGCCTTGCAAACCTTTGGGGGCTTTCTTTGGCAGGGAGAGTATCTGGACAATTTGATCAAATTTACGGAGAGCTACACAAATTGAACTCTGCAGCATCTCCAGGAACAACTTCATTAGGTGTGGAGAAATTGAGATCTAGGAGATGAAATTAAAGGGGAAGAGAGAGTATACCTGGGTCACAGAGTCCATCAAAGAATCGGTTCTATAAGTTGCCAAAAAAGCGAGAGGAAAACATCATACGTAAGATTTCTTCAACGCTTGTAAGAGAAACTACTATAACATGTTCTGTATTTCATTAATTCCACATATTACAACATACAACATGTATATAGATAAGATTATATGTAGATGGGTTATGCTATGGGTTGTTATTTATTGGGCTTAGTATCCCCCCTCTCTCCAAGCTGGATGAGATTCAGTTTGGAGCGTAAAGCCAAGAAGCGTGGTGCAGATAGGGGTTCAGTTAGGAGATCAGCTAGCTGGTCAGTGGAGGTGATGAATTCCACTCTGAGGGACTTTTTTAGCACCTTTTCTCGAACAAAGTGGTAGTCAAGAGATATGTGTTTGATACGATGATGGAGGATTGGGTTCATGGTGAGGTAGGTTGCACTTAGAGTTGTCAAACGGGGTTGACGGGTCGGGTTATAACAAGCTCGGGTTGGAATTGGGTTGGGTAAAAAGTAGGCTTGGTTTTTAAACGGTTTGTTTCGGGTCGGGTCGGTTTGGGTCGGGTACCAAATGTTCGGGTTAAAACGGGTTATCGGGTAGCATCGGTTCTTTTTGTGGTGTCAAACTGGGTTGACTGGTCGAGTTCGGGTCGGTCAAACGGGTCGATGTGTCATGTTCGGGTCGGGCCAAATGGGTCGACGGGTCGAGTTCGGGTCGGGTCAAACGAGGTTGGGTTGGAATCGAGTCGGGTATAAATAGGTTTGTTTTTGTTAGCGGGTTGTTTTGGATCGGGTCAATTTGGGTCGGATACTAGTTGTTCGGGTTGGAACGGGTTATCAGGTAACTTGGTTCTTGGGCCATACCAAATCGGTTTAGTTGGTTCTCGGGTCACTTCAGGCCTGATTATTTTTGATTTTTAATGTTTCAAGAGGTGCCAATTAAGGCGGGTCAAGTTCGGTTGGGTCAAAGATGATATGATTTCCTAACATCTTTATTCAGGTCGGTTTTGGATGGTGCAATTTCTCGAGTTAAATCCAAATTACCTAGTTATGTAAATATTTTTGTCTAATAAAATATGGCATTCGCTAATGATTTTAGTTGGATCGGATAATTATTCGCCAATATGATTAGTATGGGTGGCAAAACCAATTTGATCCGTCAATCCGGTCTGAAAAATCCATTGACTCGATCCGAAAACCCCGATATTTTAGTACCCGTTTGATCCGGTCCGAATCCGATACCGGAGATCTTCTTGGATCACCGGATCGGATACGAATCAGGGTTTTAGGCATCCGAATATCCACGGATATCCGAATAATCTTGGATATCCTCCTATTCGGATACTCACGGATCATTGGCTCACCGGATATCCATGGATAATCTGATATCCAAATATATGTGGATCATCGGATTCATCGCCTCATCGGATCGTCTTACACATCCGAGTACCCGTTTTGTTTTATGAAGAATAAATCAACATTGTATGTACTAATGTTTGTATTTAAAAATATATGTATTTAATGGGAAAATATTTCAGTTAGGCAAAACAATGAATTAATAATGTTAATTTGTTACAACTTAATAACTTATGGATACTTGGTTACTTCATAAGTTCATAATAATCTTTTATTATAAGTGGGTCTGGTTTTATAATATTATTTCTTATAAATATGATTGTAATTTGGTCTTAATAATAATCTTTTAATAGAAGTTGGTCTCCTTCAAATGAATAAATGTCTATAATAATCTTTAATTATAAGCTAGTCTCGTACTCTCGTTTTCAGATATAGTTATAAAATGTAAAAATATAGATATTTATTGTTTTAACACCTTATTTTTATTTTCTTATTATAACGTACTTTAATATTCTATTTTTTAATCATCTATATGATTATGACTTTTACTTTGATTTTGTTTTTTGCCTTTTAATTATTTTTTCATTACATTTTGTGATAAACAAAGTAGAAAATACATATCCGGATCAAACGGATATCCGGATCCGGCTAAATCATTTATTCATATTCAGATCAAGAGGATATCCGGATCAATCTGGTCAAACAAAAGTCATTCGGATCGTCCGGATATCGGTGGATAGTAATCCAATCCGATCCAACCAAATCATTTCGCATACTATATTTTGGTATCCAGATAAGCCGAACATCCGGATAATTATCCGATCCGATATTGAGAAAAATGTCGGATATCCAACCAAATACGGATCGGAATGGATATCCGAATCTAAAAAGGGAGATATTTAACACGTGTGATCATTACAATTATCTCGATAATTATGACTAGTGAATAAGAAATATAATTTATGAAAATATAAGAAATTTATTAAGACTAAAAAGGGAAGAGAATATTGAAAAACAAAACACAATTATTAGTATTTTTGATATAAGCCGTTTATCTTCTTCCTTTGCTTATCACTAAATGCTTTTATATTGATATTTTTTAATTAATCTAATTTAATATTCATTAAAATGTCTTTATTATTATTATTATCATTATTATTATTATTATTATTATTATTATTGTTATTATTATTATTATTATTATTTTTATTATTATTATTATTATTATTATTATTATTATTATTATTATTATCTTCTACTTCATTTAGCTAATTGTCTCTACCAAGGGTTAATATTAACCAAAAATATTTCATTACATTATTTTTATCTTAAGAAATTAAAGTAATCTATGCTTATTCAATTAATCAAAGTAATCTAATAAAAACAAAATATAATATGAGGGTGTGAGAGCAAATGTAACTAATATTGAATGAATTAAAATGTATAAAATTATCTTTCTTATTCTCTAACCTTAATTTACCAGGAGATCTCAATATTTAAACTTATCTTTCTTATTTTGTAACCTTAATTTGCAATTTGCTGAAAGATCTTAACATTTAAATTTTATGAATATAAAAAAGTAATACTATTAAATAGGAAATAAATAATAAATATATCTATTTAGTATTTTTAAATCCATTCAATATTGGTTACATTTGTTCTCTGTTTTATTTTTTTAGATTATTTTGATTAAATAAACATAAATTACTTTGATTTATTAAGATAAAAATAATGTATTTAACATATTCTTTGTTAATATTAACCTTTGATCGACAATTATCTAAATGAAGCAAAATGATTTTTTTAAATGTCAATAAAACAATAATACAGAAAGTTTAATTTTTATACAATTAGATTAAATGAAAATATCGATACAAAACATCCATAAATGTTAGTGATTAGCAAAGGAGGAGACAATACTTATATGGAAATATTAGATTTTTTATTTTATCAATATTAGCTTTCCTTTTAGTACTATTAAATTTATTATATTTTCATAAATTATTTGTCTTATTCAATAGCCATAATTATCAAGATGATCTTAATTATAACTATCAAAAAATAATTATCAAGATGTCTCAACCTTTAAACTTAATCAACGGTTTGTTGGAGATTTGAGCTAAGTCTTCATTGTAACCGTTGAGCTTGTCATGAGACAAGGTGCAATGAGTTGTTCACATGTGTGTCACTATGGTCCGGGTTGCGGGAGGCAAGCCATGTGACCGGCACTAAGAACAAGTAGTATTATAAGGGGAGTCGAATCAAAGCAAGGTGATTCACGACAAGGTCAACTTGTGCTAGATTTTCGAAGACCGACTTTTGAGGCTTTTTAGCCACATTTTATCGCACACCTTTGGTTCTTAGGCCTTATATTTGCTAAAGAATATGTGGTTAAAAATTGGGAGCAATCCAAGCTCAAATGCTTAGTGCATGTCAATGAAGCAGCTAGTGAGCTTCTTAAGGAGCTACACTAGCTTGAGCTGAGATGTTGAGTATTTGAGGATTTTGGAGCTTACCCTAGCTATATTAAAGTGAATGAAGCTCATTGGAAGTGTTTGGACCAAGAAAAATAAGCTAGCTCTAAGCTAGCTCCGGGGAGCGGTTTTGGGCTCCCTATGTGGGCCTCGGGCCTTGGGCTTTCTAGGGCTTCAAGGCCCATCTTCCAAGTAACTTCCAAGTAACTTCCATAACCGATTTTAACCGCTTTTAACTCCCCAAAACCGTGGCCCCCTATGCCTATAAAAGGAGAGTCATTTGCACTTGATTCTACATTCGTTTTTGCAATAAAGCTTTTAGTTCCATTGTATTGACATTGTATAGGCCTTCTTATAAGCTTGTTTGCAAAACTCGAAAGACCAGTATAGTTCCTTTGTATTGACAAAGGATAGGCATCCATCTTAATTTGGTTTTGTATTGACAAAACCTAGGTATACCCTTTCTACAAAGTAAGACAAGTAAGTCTCTTACTTAGTCTTTGTAACGTGTAACGTTTTATCCCACTAAGGTATTTGGATATTTCCAGTGTAGGGGAGAATACACTTAGAAGTAAAATTCATTTATGAGTGACTCATTACATGATCCAAGTCAATGATTTTAACATATAACAACCGATTTATAAGACGTGTAATTGAACTTAACTTCTATTAGAGTTTTGTCTACTCCTTTTCGGAGATTACAAACTCTTGGTTGAGTTTTGTCTATGTAACACCCCAAATTTTGGCGTGTTTGCGTGTTGTATTTTCTCGGATTTTATCGATACTGTAAATGGCATATATAATTTTACGAGTATTTTTACGTCGTAAAATTAAAATTTTTTTCGAGCTTATACATATATATATATATATATTTTGATCCATATATTTATTTTTTTTAATTTATTTTTGGAAAGGTTCGAAAATATTTTCCGATCCAAAAAGGCCATTCCGATTAGTTTGGATGGAGTTTATTCTATTTCTCTTTTTATTTTTTTTTATTTTATTTATTTTCTTATTTTTCTTCATCCTTCTCTTTTCTTTCCCTGGCGTGCCTTTTCTCTCTCCCCGCCTCTGCGCTGCTTCAGAAGAGACCCCTGTGACCTCCCGGCTCCTCGCTCCCTCTGATGCCCCTTCCCTCTCTTACGCTACCCTTACCTCTCACACGCTATCTCTCTCTCTCAGCTTCTAAAGGACAGCACCACTGCTCTCTCTTCTATCTCCCTCACCTTCTCGTGTTATCTTCACCCTCCCGAAACGGTCGTCTGAATCGGACTGGAGCATCATCCTCACCTGTGCTTCCCTTCTCCTCCCTCTGATATGCAATTAAAGACGCCCCGGAGACGGCCCAAATCGGACTTTGCAAGAGACAGAGGAGGATGCTCCTGTCTCATCTCTTCCCTCGAACCTCCTCTGTCGAGTCCACCAGAATGGGAACCACTGCCGCCGGATTGAAGCCCATGCCGGAGTGTCAGTTGCCTCCGCCTCCATACCGCCGCCGTGAACACTTGGAGCACCAGCAGGCCGGCAACGCCGCTTCTTTTCCTCCCTGCTCTCTGCTCTCTTCTTGTCGCGAGGGGAGACAACCTTTGCCGTCGGAGATGGGCTGCCACTAGCCAGAGATTGGTCCACCGCTGCCGCCTCCCTCCTTGACGCCTGCACGCCACCGGGATGAGCTCGCTGGCAACGCCGCCGCCTAGCACACTCTCACCCGCATCTCCCCTGCACTGAAGAAGGAAACCCTACTTTTAATTTTAATCGGCCTCCAAACTTTTGGTATAATTTAGATTGTGCCCCACATTTTATAATTGCAGTTTGGACTCACATTTTTGGAAGTTTTCATTTATGCCCTCTGCAGAAAATTGATTACATATATCGGCCCGGTTTTACAATTTATCAGATTATGCCCTTGTTGGATTAATTGCGGATATTGACCGAGTTTCTAAAAATGTATAATTTGCCCCGGATATGGCTTAGCGGTTTTGAACCTTGATTTTTGTTTACGGGATGTTCCTATAAGTGAAACGCAATATATTATGCCTTGTTGAATTAAATTCGGTTTATGGCTCAAGTTTTAATTACGGTTTTATGACCAAGTTTCTAGAATTCATATTATAACCGGAAGGGTTTTTGCGGGATTTAACGTGGCCATTTGAAACCGGGATTTTCTTAGTATTATATATATATATATATATATATATATATATATATATATATATATATATATATATATATATATATATATATATATATATATATATATATATATATATATATATATATATATATATATATATTATATCTTCCGATCAAATTTAGCGTACGAGTTAAATTTGTCTAGTTTTGGTGTTAGGTTCGGAAGCGTCCCGATAAAGACCTAACGAGTCCAAGTCGACATTCATAGACCGTCTTCCGTCTTTTGATGTCATGTGAGTTATCTTTTTCCTAGGTCTAGTTATTTTTAGTATTAGTAGCATGCTAGCATGGATCTAGCGTAAGTGGAAATGCCAAGTAGTGGTCTTGAACCGTATATAGATGTTGGATGTTTATGAGTATTGTGATGTTTCGGTACAATCATCGGATGATCTTCGAGATTAGGAGTTGGACCTAAGATGCTAGGGTTGTGACCTTGTATAGGTTTTGGGAGACTAGAAGCTCGAGGTCTTCTAGCTTATTGGTTAGTTATTGATTGTGTGTCTTGTCTGATCAGGCGTTGAGTTACATTCCTGCGGGAAACTGAGTACGGGTTTTAGCCGGTTTATCTTTGGGACGAGGTAAGTCTTCGGACTTACTTAGCTCGTATTCTCTGTATTAGTTTCGATGTGTGTTTGGTGGTGTGTGTTTATTGTTTATGTTATAACATCTAAACTGATAATAGGACCACCGACTTTATATATTTATATTTGGCACAATTGTATGATAACGGGCAGTGACCGCTTGTCCTGTCCAAAATGGGGATGATTGGGAGGTGCCTTGCGACCAGTCCAACGGGTGATGCTGATCCGCATCAAGTACAAACCCGTATGGTGAAAGAGGACAAGGGCGAGATCGTTAAGATTATCGTGTCACACCATAAATGGAAGTAGTAATGGGATGACGTAAATGGAAAGATAATAAACCGGCTTGTGTGTTTTGTAGCATGTTGTGTGTTTATGATGCCTTATATGTGTGTGTGCCAATACCATGATTCTAATGCCTTGAATGTTAGCTAACGGTTTTATACCGATATTGTTGTAGTTGACTTGCAGGTTAGGGACGCGGCTGAGAGATCTGGAAGAGTGGGCAGCCGGGGTCCGTACATTTTAGGATGGGTTTTGGGGGTAGTATTTATGTATGTTTATGGTATTATGTATGTCGCGTGTATGACGTTTGCCTTTGGAGTTGTATCTCGGCTGGAGTCTTTCGTTGTTTTCTTTTTGGGTTCATATCATTGCATTAAAAATGAATTTCAGTTTTGCCTTTATTTGTGTCTTGTTGTAAGATCCGGTGAAATTGTTGTCAAGCTAAGGGTCGGAACCCATTGTGAGGTTTCCGCCGGTAGCGCTCCGAGTCCCGTGGATTCGGGGTGTTACAGTCTACTCTTTTGGAGACTACAAACTCTTGATTGAGTTTTGTCTACTCCTTTGTGGAGATTACAAACTCTTGGTTGAGTTTTGTCTACTCCTTTGGAGATTACAAAATCTTGATTGGGTTTTGTCTACTCCTTTGTGGAGATTACAAACTCTTGGTTGGATTTTGTCTACTCCTTTGTGGAGATTACAAACCCTTGGTTAATAACTTGTTTTTAGTTCAAGATAATTATATTAATTTGTTTGGCAATTGGGAGAACCTTCTACTCACATAAGTGAGACTACGGCCCTTTGGTCTAAAACCGGACACCGAAATTCCAACAATCTTCTAAGTGTATTCATTGTTAATTGTTTTGTAGGATTGGATTGATCAATACTGAGTAAGACGTTAATGACAGAAATGACTTCTCGTTTTGGGAAGTTGGATAAGTTTGAGGGTGTAGACTTTAGGAGGTGACAAAAGAAAATGCACTTCCTCTTGACTACACTAAAAGTCGCTTATGTACTCACTACACCTAGACCGGCCGAGCCGGTTGATGATATGGTGGAGGAGATAGAGGTTGTCCGACGAAGGAGCAAATTGGATAATGATGACTACATATGTCGTGATCATATTCTCAATGGCATGAGTGATGCATTGTTTGATGTCTACCAAAGTGTAGAGTCATCAACATCAATGTGGGATCAACTGGAGTCTAAGTACATGGTGGAGGATGCTTCATCTCGCAAATCCTTAGTCTCGGATTTTAACTCATATAAAGTGGTGGACTCAAGGCCGGTAATGGAACAATACAATGAATTGCTCCGGATTCTTGGGAGGTTCACTCAGCATGCTATGCATATGGATGAGACCATTGTGATTTTGTCTATAATGGATAAGCTCCCCCCTTCTTGGAAGGACTTCCGCCATGTGCTAAAGCACAAGAAGGAAGAACTCACGTTGGTGGAACTTGGCTCTCACCTTCAAATTGAACAAGGTCTTAAGGCACAAGAAGGGGAACTCAAGAAGGAGGATAAAACTTCTACTTCCCACGAGGCCAACATGATGGATGGCAAGGGCAAAAGGAAGAGGATCAAAGGAAAGGACAAAGACAAGAACAAGGGAAATAAGTCCAAGAAGTCCAAGAAGGATAATATTGACAAGAAACCAAAAGGTTCTTGTTGGAAGTGTGCAAGTGTGGCCACTTCAAGCGGGATTGCAAGGCTAAGGACAATGGATCCAAGGGTGGAGGTCAAAGTGGCCAAAACCCCTCAAACCAAGGTGACTCACTTATGAGTCTTGATTCTAACTTTGATATAAATTCTTATTTGAATTATGTGTCATTGACTTTTGAATGTTTGTCCATGCAGAATGATGACCTTGGATGGTGGGTGGACTCGGGTGCAACAACTCATGTTTGTAAAGATCGGCGTTGGTTCAAGACATACGATGTTGCTAACGATGGAGCACTCATACATATGGGAAACGAGTCTACCACCCTGTTCTAGGAAGAGGACGGGTTGATCTATACTTCACAAGTGGCAAGACTCTAGTCTTGTCAAATGTACTACATGCACCGGCCATTAGAAAGAATGTGGTTTCTGGTGGTGTACTCAATAGGCTTGGCTTCAAACAAGTCATAGAAGCCGACCGCTATGTATTATCTAGGAGAAGAACATTTGTAGGCTTTGGCCATTGGAACAATAATATGTTTCTTCTCTCTTTATGTAATAAACTTTCTAATAGTAAAATAAACAAGAACAGTTTATTTACATTGTCTTCTTCTTCTTCTTCTTCTTCTTCTTCTTCTTCTTCTTCTTCTTCCAATTGTGACTTTGTTAAATGGCATGCACGACTTGGACATGTTCATTTTAAGCGTATGAATGACATGACTAAGGATGGTAGTTTACCTAAACTTGACTTGCCAAAAGAAAAGTGTAAAACGTGCATGTTGACCAAGATAATAAGACTTCCATTTCCTAGAGTTGAAAGAGAACAATCAATGCTCGACTTAGTCCACTCGGATCTAGGCGACTTCCACTCTACTCCTTCATTAGGAAAGAAGAAGTATTACGTAACATTCATAGATGATTACTCTAGGTATTTTTACGTATATCTACTCTTTGCAAAGAGTGACGCCTTAGACAAATTCTATGTATTCAAGAATGAATCTGAGTTGCAACAAGGTACCTTAATAAAAAGACTACGCACGGATCGTGGTGGTGAATTTATGGATAAGGAATAGTTTAAGAGAGTCGGAATCATACATGAGATCACGTCACCTTGCACACTACAATCAAATGGTGTGGCCGAACGAAAGAACCGAGTGCTTAAAGAGATGGTCAATGCCATGTTGTCTTACTCGGCTCTTAAGAATTCGTTTTGGGGTGAAGCTATGCTCACGGCAAACTACTTGCTTAATCGTGTTCCAAACAAAAGAAGCAAGAAGATTCCTTACGAACTATGGTTCAAAAGGAAGCCAAACCTACATTACTTACGAGTTTGGGGATGTCAAGCCATAGTAAGGCTAAATGACAACAAACGTAAGACTTTAGGTGAAAGAAGTGTTGAGTGTGTGTTCATTGGCTATGCCGAACACTCTAAAGCTTATAGGTTCTATGTGATAGAACCAAATGACTTCATCTCGGTTAATACCGTAATAGAGTCTAGGGATGCCATCTTTGATGAAGATCGCTTCACCTCGGCTCCTAGGCCTAGGAAAGTGATCAACATGACCTTAGATGAGGAATACCCAAACAAGCATAATAGGACTCAAGATATATCCTGGCAAGCGTCCCACGGGCTTGACTTGCCAGAGATTTCTCCTATGAGCACTAATTTGTCCCAAAAATCGATTTTCCAAGTGTTCTTGGTTGAAGGGTCAAGGGATAATGAAATGGATCGTCACTCTTACTTTCATATAGATGAGGATCCAAAGACATTTGACGAGGCCATGAAGTCTCAAGATGTTGCCTTTTGGAAGGAAGCAATCCAAGAAGAGATGGACTCCATTATGGGTAACCATACATGGGAGTTAGCCGACCTTCCTTCCGGTTGCAAACCTTTGGGATGCAAATGGATCTTCAAGAGGAAAATGAAAGTTGACGGTTCCATTGACAAGTTTAAAGCACGCTTGGTCATCTAAGGCTTTAGACAAAGGGAAGGTGTCGATTACTTTGATACATATGCTCTGGTGGCTAGGATTACAACCATTAGGTTATTAATAGCTATGGCGGCTATACATAATCTAGTGATTCATCAAATGGATGTCAAGATAGCATTCCTTAATGGTGGTCTAGATGAGGAAGTGTATATGAGACAACCTGAAGGGTTTGTTTTAAAAGGACAAGAGCACAAAGTGTGTCGCTTGGTCAAATCCTTGTATGGACTAAAGCAAGCTCCAAAACAATGGCATCAAAAGTTTGATGATGTCGTATTGTCAAATGGATTTAAGATAAATCAAGCTGACAAGTGTGTCTATAGTAAGTTTGATCATACCGGTCAAGGTGTGATCATATGCTTATATGTTAATGACATGTTGATCTTTGGAACAAACCAAAAACAAGTAGATCTCACTAAGGATTTCTTGTCCACTAAGTTTTCTATGAAAGACTTAGGTGAGGCGGATGTGATTCTAGGCATAAGAATCAAACGTGATGCTAAAGGCTTAAGCCTCACACAATCACATTACATTGAGAAGATTGTCAAACGCTTCCAATGTGATAAAAGTTTAACTTTTAGTACTCCTATGGACTCAAGTGAGAAGTTGATGCCAAACCAAGGATCAGCTGTCTCTCAACTTGAGTATGCACAAGTAATAGGATGTTGCATGTATGCAATGACTAGCACTAGGCCAGATATTGATTTTGCTGTTGGTAAATTGAGTAGGTACATAAGTTGTCCTAGCTCACAACACTGGAAGGCACTAAGGCGTGTGCTTAGGTACCTCAAGGGGACCATGGGTTTTGGCATCTTGTACAGTAAGTATCCTTCAGTGATAGAAGGCTACTCGGATGCGTCATGGATCACTAATCTAGATGATCACTCATCCACCATAGGATGGGTTTTCTTGTTAGGTGGTGGTGCCATTTCATGGGCTTCAAAGAAGCAAACATGCATCACAACCTCGACCATGGAGTCCGAGTTTGTGGCACTTGCCACTGCCGGTAAGGAAGCTGAATGGCAAAGAAATTTGGTTCTAGAAATTCCTCTATGGCCAAAACCGGTTTCTCCTATCTCAATTCATTTTAATAGTGCAACTACGTTGGCTAAAGCTTATAGTCAAACGTACAATGGGAAACCAAGACATCTTGGTGTGAGACATAGCTCGGTTAGAGAGCTCATAACTCACGGTATAGTATCGGTCGATTTTGTGAGAACACACAATAATCTAGCCGACCACTTAACCAAGAGCTTGGCTAGGGACTTAGTTCAGAAGTCAGCCAAGGGGATGGGGTTAACAACCTAAATTGGAAATGACTTGTCGTGGGACACCCAATTTGCCTATGGCTTGATGTCTTAGGCGAATTCAATGAGGAAAGCCCATTCCAAGAAGTTGTGAGCATAAAATGTCCATCCAAGGTAATGCTCTGTGCCTATATAATATGTATAGTTTGAAATTTTTATTTCTTAACAACTCTTTTGAAAAATTGCAATTATAGGTACAAGATCAAAATAGAGTTGGCTGCGTGAACGTGAAGTGTCAAGGCTTCTTCAAGGGAGTAGATAGTCGACTCACCTATATGTTCATTAGAGGATTAGGACACAATAGCCTATAAAAGTGTCATTTATTTTTAAAGGAAATGTAAATTTCGTGTATGTTGCCTTCATGTAATTAAACAAGTTAAGTGGTTCAATCCATTAGGACACCACAATTCTTTAGTGCAGAATGTGTAATTATACTAATTCAATAAACTCAATCGAAAGATATTTATGATTATGCGAATATTTTGTTTGGATGTATGTCTATTAAAAGTTTCTGGACTTTGCTCAAATGGGGGAGGAATGTTGGAGATTTGGGCTAAGTCTTCATTGTAACCGTTGAGCTTGTCTTGAGACAAGGTGCAATGATTTGTTCACATGTGTGTCACTATGGTCCGGGTTGCGGGAGGCAAGCCATGTGACCGGCACTAAGAACAACTAGTATTATAAGGGGAGTCGAATCAAAGCAAGGTGATTCACGACAAGGTCAACTTGTGCTAGATTTTAGAAGGCCGACGTTTGGGGCTTTTTAGCCACATTTGATCGTCACACCTTTGGTTCTTAGGCCTTATATTGGCTAAATAATATGTGGTTAAAATTGGGAGCAATCCAAGCTCAAATGCTTAGTGTATGTCAATGAAGCAGCTAGTGAGCTTCTTAAGGAGCTACACTAGCTTGAGCTGAGATGTTGAGTATTTGAGGATCTTGGAGCTTACCTTAGCTATATTAAAGTGAATGAAGCTCATTGGAAGTGTTTGGACCAAAAAAAATAAGCTAGCTCTAAGCTAGCTCCGGGGAGCGGTTTTGGGCTCCCTATGTGGGCCTCGGGCCTTGGGCTTTCTAGGGCTTCAAGGCTCATCTTCCAAGTAACTTCCGTAACTGATTTTAACCGCTTTTAACTCCCCAAAACCGTGCCCCCTATGCCTATAAAAGGGAGAGCCATTTGCACTTGATTCTACATTCGTTTTTGCAAAAATATAGCTTTTAGTTCCATTGTATTGACATTGTATAGACCTTCTTATAAGCTTGTTTGCAAAACTCAAAAGACTAGTATAGTTCCTTTGTATTGACAAAGGATAAGCATCCATCTTAGTTTGGTTTTATATTGACAAAACCTAGGAATACCTTTCTACAAAATAAGACAAGTAAGTCTCTTACTTAGTCTTTGTAACGTGTAACGTTTTATCCCACTGAGGTATTTGGATATTCCCGGTGTAGGGGAGAATACACTTAGAAGGAAAATTCATTTATGAATGACTCATTACATTATCCAAGTCAATGGTTTTAACATATAACAACCGGTTTTTAAGACGTGTAATTGAACTTAACTTCTATTAGAGTTTTGTCTACTCCTTTTCGGAGATTACAAACTCTTGGTTGAGTTTTGTCTACTCCTTTGGAGACTACAAAGTCTTGATTGAGTTTTGTCTACTCCTTTGTGGAGATTATAAACTCTTGGTTGAGTTTTGTCTACTCCTTTGGAGACTACAAACTCTTAATTGGGTTTTGTCTACTCCTTTGTAGAGATTACAAACTCTTGGTTGGGTTTTGTCTACTCCTTTGTGAAGATTACAAACCCTTGTTTAATAACTTGTTTTTAGTTAAAGATAATTATATTAATTTGTTTGGAAATTGGGAGAACCGTCTACTCACATAAGTGAGACTACGGCCCTTTGATCTAAAACCGGACACTGAAATTCCAACACGGTTTAGATCCATACAACTTCACCATGAAGTTGTTTTTGAACTTCACTGGAGCCGTACCGAGATAAATACTATCTATTTCTTTCTTGATAAATCATATCAAATTATCACTTTAACTCAAAACTCAAATTCTATTAATTCGAATTGAATAATTTTATATTTTGTAAGAGAAAAATAACAGATGAAAACTTAACATATTCTGTACATATCATGAACTTATGATACATGTAAGAGTAATGAACTTATGATACATGTAAGAATATTATTGATTTAAAATTTTAGGTTTTAGTTGTGTAATTTTTTTTTTTATCAATTTACTCCGAGTTAACATGTCATATTGGCTCGGACTACTTCATATTTCATAGTTCATACTATCACATCATTTTACTTCACATTATCAAGGTTATCTAGGGTCGGGTTATTTTGGACTAACGGGTCATTTCAAGTCGGTTTACTTTGGGCTAACAGGTCATTTCGGGTTGGATCACTTCAAGCTATCGAGTCATTTCGGTCATGTTACTTCGGGCTATCGAGTCATTTTGGGTCGGGTTACTTCGGGCTATCGGTTCATTTTGGGTCGGGTTACTTTGGGCTATCGGGTCATTTTGGGTCGGGTTGTCGGGTCGTTATCGAGTTATTCTACTTGGGTGTTATCGGGTCTGGGTCATTTTTGGGTTCGACCGTTCGGGTTATTTATTATTTCGGGTTAAATCAATATCAAGAGGGTCGGTTCCGAGTATTTTCTTTTTTAAATAATTTTCGGGGCCAGGTCGGGTTCGGGATCGGGTTAATCGGGTCGGTTTCACGGGTCAGGTCAACTTTTGGCAGCTCTAGGTTGCACCTAGATTGTCACACCAAAGTACTGGTGGGTGAGGCAATCTGATTTCTAGGTCTGCCATGAGATGTTGAATCCAAGTGTCTCATTGGTGGTTGTGGCAATGGCACGATACTCTGCCTCTGTAGATGAGCGGGCTATTGTGTCTTGTTTTTTTGATTGCCCGGAGATAAGATTGGGTCCAAGGAAGATGTAGTCGGATCCTGTGGATCGTCTGTCCTGTTGATCCCCAACCCAATCGGAATCAGAGAAGGCTGAGAGGGTGGAGTTGGAGGAAGATGAGATGTGAAATTGTAAGTTGTTGGTGGAGTGTAGATAGCGCAAAATGCGTTTGATTGCTTGTCAGTGGCTCTGAGTGGGGGTGTGCATATGCTGGCATACTTTGTTCACATCAAAAGAAGTATGGGGTCTAGTGAAGGCTAGGTATTGAAGACTCCCTGCAATGTTGCGGTAGAGGTCAAGGTCACCAAAGGAAGTGTCATTGACTACATCAGTGGTGCTAGAAGAGCCATAGGCGTTGCGACAGGCTTGGCATGATGCATTTGAGCCTTAGTTACCAATTCCTCTATGTACCTGAATTAAGATAAATAAAATCATGTGGAGTCCCTTGTGACCTGAATGCCCAAAAAATAGTGAAGATCGCCCAAGTCTTTTACTGGAAAGAAGGCGTTGAGATCCTTGATGAGATTATCTGCAAGGCAAGGGTTAGACAAAACTACCAACAAGTCATCAACATACACTAAAATGTATACCAATTGATCTCCCTAGCGATGAGAGAATAGAGAGGTGTCGGCTCGAGAAGGAGTGAAATTAAGGGAAAGAAGGGTGTTGCTTAACTTGCCAAACTAGGTATTAGGAGCCTGCTTAAGGTCATACAAAGATTTATGAAGTTTGCAGATGTAGGAAGGGTATTGGGAGTGTACAAAACCTGGGGGTTGTTGAACAAAGACGGCTTCTTCAAGGTCACCATGAAGAAAAGCGTTTTGGATATCAAGTTGTCGAACCAACCAATTCTTCATGGCTGCAATGGATAGAAGAAGGCGTTTGGTGGTTGGTTTGGCTACTGACTGAAGGTTTCAGCATAGTCAATACCCTCAAGTTGATGAAAACCTTTGGTTACGAGACGAGCCTTTCTTCTTTCAATGGAACCATTGGAGTGGCGTTTTGTTTTGAAGATCCATTTGACACCTAGAACATTGGATGCAGATTAAGGTGGCACAAGGGTCCAGGTGTTGGTTTTGAGAAGGGCATTGAACTCAGTTGTCATTGCATCTCTCTAGGCAAGGAATTTCGAAGCTTCTGTGTAAGAGGAAGGCTCATCTGGAATAAGGGAGGAGAGAGAGCATGATGGTGGTTTAGAAGGCCATGGTATTGTTCCATCACTACGGTGAAGAGGCTTGGTAATTTTGTTCTGAAAGCATGTGGTCATTCGTGGCACAAGTTTTGGGGTAGGTTGAGGGTTAGTGGGCTCGGAAATAGTTGGAGGAGGAGGAGATAGGGGGGTAATGATTTTGGGCCGGCCTAGAGGAAGGAGGTGAAGAAGAGTTGGGCAAAGTTGGTGAACTGTGTTCGCCACTTAGCGTGCGTGCAAATAAGTCTTAAATTTATAAAACTAGAAATCAAGCAAGCGAACCCGCAGTGTACGGATCGCGTAGTAGAGCAAGAATTCCAGAGTATCGAACACAGAGATTTGGGGGGATAAATTCAATTATAAAGTTGTCAAGCAAGTAAAAGGGTAAAACTTTTCAAATGTATTAGGAAACAGCAACCCTAAAGATCCAGGTATCTAATTGTGGCAATCGATTCAAGATATACTAAAGAACTAAGGACAGAGTTAAGAGTTGCAAAGGTCTACTAAGGTAAAGCAATGTACGGTGAAGTTCCAAGACTTTATATGACTTATCTAAGGACACTCTCTATAAAGGTTGTTGAGGCTTCAGTATAGAAAGGATCTACAGACAAGAATTAGTCTCAAATACCCAAACTTGTAACCCAAGGATCAAGATAGGCTAAACCGATTAAGGTTGTGACACTCGAAATCGAAGTAGAGGTTGTTGAGGCTTCACTGCTACCTAGAAAAGACAAGTCTAGACTAGATTAAAGCAAATCTTTAACTTTGGATTAAAGTAAAAGCAAGGTTCGTAAACTGATACAAATTACGGGCAGATCTTGAGTTCCACGGCCGTGGAATCTCAAGAACAAACATTGATTTTGGTTCGGCGGCGAAATCTCTCTGACTCTCAGGGTGCAATCTGTTTACGATCGATCTATCATCATCTAAGCCACAACTATCAACCCTTCACGTTAGAATTGCTAAAGGGTTTTAGCCAATAACTGTCATTATAATATCAAAATCAAGTTTAAGAAGAATGAAAGATGAAAACCTTCGAAAACCTTCAATAAATCTCAAGGCAATCTCAAATCCACACACAAAAGGAATAATGTATATCGGATTCAGAAATAAAACACAAATCAATAACGATCCTTGATAAGAACGAAGAACGGGATGTCAATCCGTCTCCTAATCAAACCTAAGGATAAAAGGCGTTACTTACGCCACAAGCAAGTCCCAAATCTTCAAACCCTCGCCAATCACGTTTTGCAAGCGCAAATCTCCGGACGTCCAATGCAACCCTAAGCACGTGTCCAAGCTTCCCCTAACGTCGGGGCTCCCAGTCCTAGGGCTGTCACCGTCCCTCTTCAATGTTGAAGGCTCTCGAATATTTGTAGGGATAAAACTAGGGTTTAACGATGAAACCCTAAATATTTGGGCTGAAAAGAAGTCGAGCCGCTGGTATTAAAAAATACTCTGGGCCGCGTCAGCAGGTATCAGAAAATACTTTGGCGCGTCAGGCGGTATCAAAAGATACTTTGGGCCATGTGACGGTATCAGAAGATACTTTGGCGCGTCTGACGGTATCAGAAGATAATTTGGGCCGCGTCAGACGGTATCAGAATATACTTTGGGCCGCCAGACGGTATAAGAGAATACTTTGGCGCGTCCTAACTTCCTTTTATGCTCCTTTTTGTCTCGCTTCAAGGCTTAATCCTTAAATATGCTATTTCGCTCCATAATTCGCCAAATTACCTATAAATGCAATAAAACTCTGTGTAGACGTCTATTCTTGCAAAGTAGGTGAATATAACCATAAATGCCATGAATGTATGTCTATGGATGCAAAATAAAGGGAAAATCTATATAAATACATTCCTAAAAATAGGTCATAATTCATGTCATCAAAATACCCCATACTTGCCTCTTGCTTGTCCCTAAGCAAGATTCAAACCTAAAATACAAGATGATATGGATTATGAATATGTAAAAATAAAGAAAAACCACAATATTTTGGTTGTGCTTGTCCCTAAGCAAGGTTCAAACCTAAAATACAAGATGATATGGATTATGAATATGTAAAAATAAAGAAAAACCACAATATTTTGGTTGTGCTTCTATTCATATATCACCCTCAAATGGTTGCTTCATAGCTAATGAAAATCATTATATGATCAAAAAGAATTATATCATGAAAAGGATAATCACACTTTGGAAGAAAATCATAACATGCATCATAACTTGCACTATATTAAAATCAATCATGAGGAATCCAGTTTAGACCACAAAGCCAAACAACATACTCAAAGATCTTAAGGTCTTTCAAGCAAAGGTCAAGAAACGTGAATAGGTGGAAAACTTATAAAGGAATGTGGTGTATGAATCCGGGAAAAAGGAACAACACAAACTCTTTTTCTTTTTACTAATTGAACTAACTACCAATTTAGAGCTTTGCTCTTTACTTTTTTTCACAAATTCTTTCTCGACTTTACTTTTGGAAGTATGGACAGCGGTGCACAAAAACCGAAGCCTAGGAAATCGGCGTTTCTCAATTTCGAGATGCCTCAAACCCTTGATGCCCATACCATAATCCGTTAGGAATATCGCTCAATCCGACTTTGGCAAGACACAAACAACCGGCTATGTGAATGGTGCCGAGTTACTCATCGTCATGATTGACTTCCCCAAACCTACAATTTCTTTCTATTCTTTGAATGCAAAATTTTGCTTTCGTGGCCCTCCCACATCAAACATGCCAAAACTCAACTCTTCCTAATTCCCGGATAGGTAAAGGAGGCTATTATTTCAATGAGGGGCTAAATGATCAAAGAAAGAAGTAAGAAAATCGAAGTGCCTTAATCATTTCAATAAGAAGTGTAAGAACTTATATGCGGTTTCAACCTTCAACACTCAACATGATTTAGAATGAAAGCGAATTATCAAACATGCATGAAGTTATATCAAAGTATTCAAATCTCACATATGTCATAAATCAATTCAAGCATATCAAAATCATCATAGCTATTCCACAAAACAATGTTCATCATAGAGATCATATCCATTCTAGAAGCACGAAAATTTTAAAATTTTTCAATTTTTTTTAAAATTTTCAAAATCATATGATGCAAGACATAAAACATGCAAATGGTATTGCAAATACCTCCACCCCATACTTAAAACTCACATTGTCCCCAATGTGAAGAAAAGAAAAGATGGAAAATGATACTCACAATGTAAGATGGCGAATCAGGCAAGGCGAATCATCATTGAACGGTGGTGGTGAGAATCTATATAAGCTCAATAGGAAGTTTTGAATACTCCAATCAGTGTCAAAGAACGAAGAAGAGGAACGTCTTTCCGCCGAAAATTTTTTCGAAATTTTTTTTTTTTTCAGTTCGGGAATTTCCACGGCCGTGGTTTTGGCCGTGGAACTTTCTGTTGCTCTCGACAAAGCATTCCACGGTCCAATTTAGCAAACCACGGCCGTGGTTTTGCCTCTTTGGCCGTAGAATCCTCTAATGCTCGCCAAAAGTCCAAGTTTCGTCAATCTTTCGGCCTTTCCTCCCTAATTTGCTCAATTCTTTTTCCTGGCATCCAAAAACATAAACATACCGGAAGGTATCGAAGAAAAACAAACAAAAACATCTACTCTAATCTAAGAAAAAGAAAAACAAAAAGCAAGAATGCATTACCTTGGGTTGCCTCCCAAGAAGCGCTTGATTTAACGTCGCTAGCTGGACCTATGTCCATAGATGACTCAATGCACCTTGAACATCTTGGATTGCTCTTCAAATCCATCATAGAGCTCTTCCAAGAAATCTCCGGTTCCTAATTTCACCGGCAAGTGGTAAGATCTCCCACGTACAAGCTTGTACGGTTTGACTCTCACCGGAATCCTCCTAGCTTTCTTATGCTTTAATGGGACATAATTCAGCCTTGCGACCCATCCTTTCCTAGATCGAGAAATCAGTTTCTCGAGAATCCTCCTTGCCTCCCCATCTCCAGCTTGGGGATAATGTATGGTCTTCGTCATGTGAATGACCCCATACTTGAACAAAAGACACTTATTGGCATTGCCCTTGAAGTGCTTGCCAAATTTACTCCTTGTAGTCCAAGGAGCATCTAGTTCCAGCAATTTTAATGAAGGTTTCATCTTCGCCTTAGGAGGTTCTTTTGGAAGAGACCTCCAACTCTCCGGTGCATTCCTAAAAAAATTAGATATTTTAATAGGAATTTCAAAGGAAGTAAGAGAATGTACCTTGTAAAGTTCTTCAAGGCTTGGGACAAGGTTCATGTTGGGATGATGATCCACATATGAAATATCTCCCAACTCAGCTGGATCCTTTTCAACCTTGGCCACAGTTTCAGTGATTTGGCCAAGGTTCTCCACTTCTTCCTCTTCTTCAATGAGGACTTCAAGAGGACCTTCAGATTCGAGCGGAGGAACGCTCGAAACTTGTAATTCTTTCTTGCTAGATGAACGATTTTCCATGGCTTTTTTAAGCTTAGAAATATTCTTTTTTTTCCTCTTCTATCACTTTTGAACGACGATCATTACTTTCTTTGAACTCCTCAATTTTCATTATCAATTTATCCAACATCAATTCCTTCGCATCTTTGAGCGGTTTCTTTTTAACCTTCTTTGGCTAGTGCAACTTATCCCATCTTGCAAATTCATCTTCAATGGCTTGTTCACATTCTCTTTCGCTGTCAAACCAATAAAAGGCGTATTTCTCTACCAAGTATTCGTAATAATCTGCTCTAGCCGTTTGCTTCGCTACCCATATTGGATCGTATGGAGCCTTACAACCCTTAACAGCCATTGGTGACCCTGAAAACTCAAAAACTCATACCGAAAAGATATCAATTAACAAGAACAAAGCTCCCAAGCTTGAAAACCGATAACCGAATTCGGCCTAAACCAAATCCCCGGCAACGGCGCCAAAAACTTGTTCTTTGGCGAAAATCTGTTCCGTTGCCGGAACAAGAACTTCGTATGTACCTAAGAACACAAACCTGCAAGAACACTCAAGAGAGATATCAAATAACAAGAGCAAAGCTCCCAAGCTTGACAATCGATAACCGAATTCGGTCTAAACCAAATCCCCGGCAACGGCGCCAAAAACTTGTTCGCCACTTAGCGTGCGTGCAAATAAGTCTTAAATTTAGAAAACTAGAAATCAAGCAAGCGAACCCGCAGTGTACGGATCGCGTAGTAGAGCAAGAATTCCAGAGTATCGAACACAGGGATTTGGGGGGATAAATTCAATTATAAAGTTGTCAAGAAAATAAAAGGGTAAAGCTTTTCAAATGTATTGGGAAAACAGCAACCCTAAAGATCTAGGTATCTAATTGTGGCAATCGATTCAAGATATACTAAAGAACTAAGGACATAGTTAAGAGTTGCAAAGGTATACTAAGGTAAAGCAATGTACGGTGAAGTTCCAAGACTTTATATGACTTATCTAAGGACACTCTCTATAAAGGTTGTTGAGGCTTCAGTATAGAAAAGATCTAAAGACAAGAATTAGTCTCAAATACCCAAACTTGTAACCCAAGGATCAAGATAGGCTAAACCGATTAAGGTTGTGACACTCGAAATCGAAGTAGAGGTTGTTGAGGCTTCACTGCTACCTAGAAAAGACAAGTCTAGACTAGATTAAAGCAAATCTTTAACTTTGGATTAAAGTAAAAGCAAGATTCGTAAACTGGTAGAAATTACGGGCAGATCTTGAGTTCCACGACCGTGGAATCTCAAGAACAAACCGTGATTTTGGTTCGGCGGCGAACTCTCTCTGACTCTCAGGGTGCAATCTGTTTACGATCGATCTATCATCATCTAAGCCACAACTATCAACCCTTCACGTTAGAATTGCTAAAGGGTTTTAGCCAATAACTGTCATTATAATATCAAAATCAAGTTTAAGAAGAATGAAAGATGAAAACCTTCGAAAACCTTCAATAAATCTCAAGTCAATCTCAAATCCACACACAAAAGGAATAATGTATATCGGATTCAGAAATAAAACACAAATCAATAACGATCCTTGATAAGAACGAAGAACGGGATGTCAATTCGTCTCCTAATCAAACCTAAGGATAAAAGGCGTTACTTACGCCACAAGCAAGTCCCAAATCTTCAAACCCTCGCCAATCACGTTTTGCAAGCGCAAATCTCGGGACGTCCAATGCAACCCTAAGCACGTGTCCAAGCTTCCCCTAACGTCGGGGCTCCCAGTCCTAGGGCTGTCACCGTCCCTCTTCAATGTTGAAGGCTCTCGAATATTTGTAGGGATAAAACTAGGGTTTAACGATAAAACCCTAAATATTTGGGCTGAAAAGAAGTCGAGCCGCTGGTATCAGAAAATACTCTGGGCCGCGTCAGCAGGTATCAGATAATACTTTGGCGCGTCAGGCGGTATCAAAAGATACTTTGGGCCGTGTGACGGTATCAAAAGATACTTTGGCGCGTCTGACGGTATCAGAAGATAATTCGGGCCGCGTCAGACGGTATCAGAATATACTTTGGGCCGCCAGACGGTATAAGAGAATACTTTGGCGCGTCCTAACTTCCTTTTATGCTCCTTTTTGTCTCGCTTCAAGGCTTAATCCTTAAATATGCTATTTCGCTCCATAATTCGCCAAATTACCTACAAATGCAATAAAACTCTGTGTAGACGTCTATTCTTGCAAAGTAGGTGAATATAACCATAAATGCCATGAATGTATGTCTATGGATGCAAAATAAAGAGAAAATCTATATAAATACATTCCTAAAAATAGGTCATAATTCATGTCATCAAACTGTAGTTGGGTTGTGCCAATTTCTGAGGTTGTGGTGAAATGGGCCTTGGTGAAATGGGCCGAAGATGATCATGAAGAAGTGGTAAGTTAAAGTGAGTTTGTTTTGTGGATGAAGGAAGTTGAAAATGACATCTCTTGAGATGTACATTCTTTTAGCTTTCCAATCATAACACAAATAGCCCTTGTTATTTGAGCTATACCCAAGAAAGACGGTGGGCTTAGATCGAAAAGATAGTTTGTGTTTATTGTAGGGACGTAGGTTGGGAAAGCGAGACAACCAAACGTTTTGAGGAATGTGTAGTCGGGTTTGTCATTGAATAGAACTTCAAATGGGGACATGTTTCAAGAATAGGGGTGGGAGTTCGGTTGATGAGGTAGGTAAACGTTTCAAAGGCAAAATCTCAATAGGAGAGCGGAAGTGAGGCATGTTTGAGTAGCGTAAGACCCATGTCAACAACTCGTCTATGTCTAGTCTCAATGCTTCCATTTTGTTGGTGCGAGTATGGACACGTAAGGCGATGATGTAACCAAGTTCTCGAAGAGGGGTACGAGAGGTTTAAATTCGGTGCCGCCATCGGCTTGAATTGATTTGATTGTGGTGGAAAATTGATTGATGGTGAGTTTGATAAATGTTGTAAGAATATAAGTGACTTGGGATTTTGTAGAGATAGGAAAAATCCATAAGAATTTTGACCAATCATCAACCACAGAGATGTAAGAATTGTTGTCATTTAGAGAAATATGATGGGAAGGTCCCCAAACATCCATAAACAAAAGCTGAAGAGGCCCATTAGATCTGAAGGAGAAGCCGGATGGGGGAGCGAGTGGGCCCTAGCCCAAGAGCACGAGGTGCAGGATGAAGTAGTTACTGGGCCGACTAGGCCTTTAGGGTTAATTTGAAGTTGCTGAAAAAGTTGTTGAAGGATCCATTTGTTAGGATGTCCAAGGCGGCACTGCTAGGTTTCAAATGTGGATGAGGTACACGACAAAAGAAGAGAAGGTGGTGGGTGTTGAAGACTAGTGGTCGACAATAGCTTGTACAATGCCTTCAACGGGACCCCGAAGCAGCTCTGCCCTTGTCAGATTGTCCTTTGCAACAAAGAAATCAGTGTGAAATTCAAAGAAAACGCAATTATCTCTACAAAATTGATGTACAAAGAGGAGGTTTGTTGAAATTGAAGGAGTGTGTAGAATATGAAGAAGGGTGAACGATCTGTGAGGTGACGAGATGAACGAGGAACCATGATTGAGGATGGGAATGGTTGATCCATCGTCAAGGTAAACACAATCGGTACCACCATAGGGTAGTGAATCGAGTCGGAGATTCGTGAGGTCAGGGGTGCAATGGTTAATTGCTCTCGTATCAAGGTACCAATGGGTGGTGTGCCTACATTGATGGTGGTGGTGGGGACTAATAAGCCTGATCAAATCTATGCCAACAAGCCAAAGCAGTGTACCCTGGCTTGGAACAGACCTGTCAAATAGGACGAGGTGAGCCACTGAAGTTGGAGGGTTGCTCTGTACCACAACCTTGATTATGATTCCTGGAAGAATCAGTGGTGTTGTTGTGGTTGACATGTTCTTGCCCTCTTCCTTGATTTGGATTGGGACCCCTGTTGGTGGTCCGGCCAAGGCCTCTATTGTTTGCTGAGGTATAGTGTGCCTCATGGGTGGAGGTGTTGTTTGCAGACATGGTGGGAGTAGGAAGAAGGCCATTGTCTTGATGCTTAAGGTGTGCTTCATGGACCAGAAGGTATGACAGGATTTGGTTTGGGGAAGGTAGAGTAGGTTGGGTTGACAAGGCTGTGACAATGGAGTCATAATCTGGACCAAGGCCAGCCAAGAGAAAGGTTGTAAACTCAGAATCTGGGATGTGGTGGCATGTAGAAGAGAGGCTAGAGATGAGGGTTTTGGCCTTGTGAAAATAGTTATGAATTGAGGTGTCCCCTTTCCTGAGGGAGGCAATCTAGAGTCTCGCATGGACCACCTGTGCACTGGAGCGAGCAGCGAAGCTGCCATGAGGAGAGTCCAAATCTAGGCAGAGGTGGAGTAGTCCATAACCTAGACTAGAACTCCTTCTATAAGACTAGCAAGGAGGATGGCCATGACTAGTTGGTCCTTGGCCATCCATTTTTTGTATTCTGGATTAGGATTGTTGCTCTTGGTGGGTGTTGGACACGTACATGAGCCATCGACAAGGCCATAAAGATCTTGTGCTCAAAACAGGGGTGTGATCTAGGCACGCCATAGAGGAAAATTGGTTTAGTTAAGTTTGACAGTGAGGAGGCTGGAGATAGAAGAAGAGGATAAAGAGATGTTGTTGGATGAGGATGGTGTCCTGGTGGGGGAAGGGGTGGTGTAGGTGTTGATGGAGGAGTTGGGGTAGAGAGGAGTGGGAAGAGCTGGAGATTTTTGTTTTGTAGTGGAGGTAGATGTTTGTCCTTATCCCTCTGATACCATACTATAACATGTTCTGTATTTCATTAATTCCACATATTACAGCATACATCATATAGATAGATAAGATTGTATGTAGATGGGCTATGCTATGGATTGTTATTTATTGGGCTTAGTATAAACCCTTGAAACTAAAAACACAAATATAGGCTACCTTCATCGAACGGCCACGGAAGACGACGGGAAGAAAGAATGTAGGGAATCAGGCGTCTGTATAATAGAGCGAGGAAAAGTGGTGGGGATGATCTTCTGATAAGATGTATGGAGCGGTGAATCTATCTTGGATTTGGAGGCAGGAGGGGAAAACACGTGTGTAAAGGGAACGTGAAGTAGCTAGGAGAGGTGGCAAGCCCTAACGCTACACGAAGGAAGTTTTAGTTTTGGCCCAATTGAAGGAAACTTTGTCCCCTTTAAATGCGGCCTAATAAATGAGATTCGAGCCCAAAGTGTGTTACTCTTCCAAACTCTAAATCAAACTTATGTTGTATAAAGGATTTGTAATGCAATCATCTATTGCATTACAAAATAGGGATCTATCTAAGAGGTAAAGGCAACTTGCTTCTTCACTTGGATATAACTGGCTCAAAATGAAGCGAACAAGAATGGTGTGATGTAGAAGCCGGTTAGTAGTTGTCAGTATAATAACAGAATGAATACCTGTGATGAAGACATTAAGAGAATCAAACAAAAACTGATATGCACATGTGATGAGAGGACCAGAAGATTGAACTGACCCTTTTCTAATGATGGATCAACAATGTCTTTGTTATGAACAGATGCCTAGCTCCATTGTAGAAATTGTTCGCCTACGGATTGGGGAACCAAATGATGGATTATTGTCTTTAATCAATACATCCATCACGTATTATTTCGGAAAGATTTTCATAAATAATGACCGAGATTTGGCTCCCGACGAAAGTTATAAGATCGGATCTGGATCTTAGTATTTATAAATTATTCTATTATTTTAATACCTTTAAAGTTCTTAAACATTCTTAAAGTTATTTGTTGATCTATAAATAACCTTAGAGTGTGAGATTATTAGATAGATTGATTTTGATTAATATTTTCACAAATTGTGTCAACTCGCAGCTTCGCTTACGAAGTTTGTGGTTTATTCATTCATATTCAATCAAAGAGAGAGCTTTGATTGAATCATTGTGGGTTCTTGCTAGATTGTGCTTGCTTGTGCTTCTCTTACTTAGAAGGCTTGTGCAAAGTTAAAGAAGTGAGGGTTAAGGTAAGCTCTTCGTTAAGGGATTTTGACACATAATTCGTCAAGATTCTTTGCGAAAATATCTTGGTTCGTATGTTCATATTTCCATTAAATTTATTCCATAAATCATCTTCTTATCTTTGCATATATCAATCCATCAAGCTCACGTTCTTTGGTTTCGAAGTTACAAGAATCTCTTTCAACACAAGAATCTCGAACGAGATTCTCCACTGAGATTCTCCACCGAGATTCGTTCTCTAAGACAGTTTCGTGGACTTTCAATCTACATCGGGAATTGTGGCTTCAACCACGCATCAATAGAGGTGTTGCCAATGTAGTGGCAGAGACTTGCTGGTTCAGAATCCTCCTATTCGAGCTTGGGATAGGGATCCATACAACTACATTGGTTTATTGTGATAACGTGACAATTGTATATCTTTCCTCAAATCTAGTACGACATCAACATATAAAACATGTCGAAATTGATCTACATTTCGTTCGTGAGAAGGTTTCCGTGGGGAAAATTCGGTTCTCCATGTTTCTTCTTCTCATCAATACGTTGATATTTTTACAAAGTGTCTCGTCGCTCCATTGTTTAATAACTTCCGAATCAGTCTGTCTTCAATGTCCTCCGACTTTGACTTTGTTAGGAGTTATATTTAGTTTATATATATATATATATATATATATATATATATAATTGAATTACTCTTATAACCATGAGTTATTCTCTTATATATATTCACTACCTAGGGCGAGATTCTGACATGAGATTATTTTCACAATCGCCGATATCTAAACTTACAGTGGCGATAGAGCTAAGAATTTTATGGAGGCTGGTAGAAGAGAAGCGGCAACGAGGCAGTTCATCCGCATCAACCGTAGAAAGTAGATAGGTGAACAAAGTAGAAATTGAGAAGATGAAACTTGGATCTAATATACAAAAGGCAAAAAGGAGAGACATAGATTCAGTCTAGCATTTGATGACCGTTGACAAAATGGAGAGATCCGAAGAGGAAATTTGGGGCGAGAAATGGAGTAGGAGAACGGCAACAAAAACGTTAAGAGGGGAAAGAATTCAATTTTTTGATTGACAAATTTCTTGAAAATTAGAGAGAGATAAAGCTCATCTTGCAGAGTCAGGCGGTGCTCCAGCCTCGTTGAAAGAGGAAGATCGAGTCGGTGAGTAACAGTGCTTCGTAGAGATGTAGTTATTCGCTTGTCAGGGGAGAGAAGATGGGCACGTGTACGTGCCGAAGGACGAAGAAACGTGTGTAGATGGGGGATATGGGCAAACGGGCCAAAGAAAAAGACATGCTGATATAGTCATGACTATTCATTTTCTTTACTCAAACTTATACTACATGTGTAAAGTATATTATAAGGTTTATAAGGATATATATATATTCTGTTCATTTACACGTTTAACCAAACTATGTACATCCATGCATGTAAACGTACGTTACATGAGCTCGTTCGTGATCAACATGTATATGGATTGCCTCATCCTCCATTGTTGCTAAGCAAGCATAAGGTTCAAATCCTAATCAAGAAACCAGTTAATCATAACACTCAAACCATTTTCTTACGGAAAACATGTACCAACAACACCATTATGTTATATGATAACATTAAGTTATGGAACTATAGATTTTATTCACTTGTTTGGTATGAGAATATTTGTCGTTTTATATTTCAAAGTCGAACGGGCAACATAATGAAGTTGGTGGTATATGAACCTACACATGTGTAAGGCTCAAACACAACACAATAAGAAGTATAGTAACAGATCTCACCTTAGCAAAGATATCCAAAAAAGAGAAGAAAAAAAAACCCTATTCTGCTCTCTTCTCTCTCCTATCCGCGTCACCGGAGTTAGGCTCCCGCCTACTCCCCCTCCAGCGTGGCCCCCCGGCCTCGCCCCATCCCAACCCCCAGGGGCGGCCCACCCCCCCCCCCCCAGGAAATTTTTTTTTTTTTTTTTGTGAAAAAATCGTTTTAAAATGGGTTGTGCTTCTCTCGTTTATAAAAAAATTTTCTACAATTTATTTTTTTTAAATATCACTATTCTTGTGTTATATTTAAATGTTTTTTTTGGATCTTTCGTCGAAGTGAACGAAACTTCATAAGTATTTCCCGTTTTAGACTCTAGAGTGAAATAATTCACCAAAATGCACGAGATTTGTTGTTTGGATTAGAAGCGCGGTCTTAGATCACACTCTTATTTGTAAAAAGCGTTGTCGAGGACAACATTTTAATATCTTGAATAAAGATAACAAAAACACAAATAGAGGTGTGGTCCTAGACCGCGGCTATAGTGTAACGTTTTTGAAAAAAAAAACTAAAGAGGCGCGGTTATAGACCGCGCCTATAGGACAGCTTTTTTTTTTAAAAATATATAGGCGCGGTCTATGGCCGCGCCTTTTAAGTGTAATGTTTTTATAATTTTTTTTGTATTGTTGTTTATTGTAAGTAGATGACATATTGACTTTGTTTTTATCGCAATTTTATTTTCATAAATATTTTTATCGAAAATAAAATTTCGCCCCCCCCCCCCTTTAAAATCCTGCGGCCGCCACTGCCAACCACCCTTTCCTCCCGTTTGCCCTCATGGCTGGCTCGAGGAGATCCAGACTCCTCTCCATCAAGCTCTCTGACCTGCAAACCAAAGCCACCAATCCTTCAAAACCTCGCCCAGCCTCATCCCTCTCTCAATCACCGACTAGTCCGTTCGAACCAATACTTGAGGAACTTATCCTTACCAATAACCGGAGGCTGCTTGCTAAGCCCTAGCAATGCCTCGATGCCTTGGCTCTTTCCTCAGAGGCTCTCTTCCCCCCGCTTACGGCGACTACTCTCCACGCCTCCTTACCCACCAAAACTATGGCAGCCATCCATGCAATTAACGCTGCATGTGTTGGCTCTAACTCTTCACCCTCTCCCTCCCCTCCCACCTCAAACCTTCAATCTTCCAAGGCGGTTGACTATTTAGCCCCTATCATCTCAAACTTTCCATCTTCCATGGTGGCTGACGGTTTAGCCCCTGCCGTTTCATTTCACTCAAAGGATGATACCCTTCCATCTTCCCCAGATCCCATAATCCAATATTCTCTAACAACCTTTTCACCAACCTCTCCCCATAAAGACATCATCATTACAAAAACGCCTTTAGCCGCCACCTCGATATCTTACAAAGATATCGTCTTGAGCAACGCAAAATGGAACCACATCCCTCTACCCTTCGTTCCAGGGCTCGAATCAGGCTCATCACTTTCACTGATGAGGACGCTGAAACCACCCAAAAATGGCAACTAGCCCTAGTTGGTTTTCCCCTAGGGATCCCTATCAACTTCCAACACATGTCCTCCTTCGTCAATGAGCACTGGAACCCTATTTCCCCACCCAAAATCCTCCGCAATGACAAAGGAGTGTTCGTCTTCCAATTCGTGAACGAAGACGACCTTAACTCTATCCTGCTCGGGATCCCATGGGTCACTAATGGTGCTACTATGCTCCTTTTGAAGAGGTGGACCAAGGATCTCACCCTAGACTACTCCAGTCTGAACTCTGTTCCAATTTGGGCCACTCTTCATGATCTCGGCTACAGATTTTGGTCCAAAAACATGTTGGCTAAGATCGGCTCTGCTCTTGGTACTCCCATTCTTACAGACTCGAGCTCTGCTAACCAAGAAAGGTTGGGGTATGCACGTATCTTGGTTGACATACAAGCCTCTCGCCCTCTCCTTCGGGAAGTTATTTTATCAGGTCCCGACGGATCATCATATAATCAAAAGGTATCGTACGATTGGATCCCTCCCCACTGCCAAAAATGCCTTATCTTCGGCCACTGTCATCCTTTGAAACAGGCAAGCATTACAAAGGGAATCAAACCTACCCTTACCTCTCGCCCAAAACCTCGTAACAACCCTAATACCAACCTTGGGCCCCTCCTCCCCACCCCGGATATTTCTCTTAAGATCACACATGATCCTATCCTTCCTCCTAATCAACCCAATCCCCCTAGCCATTCTGACCACCTTGATCTTCTCATGGATTCTAAGACGAGTTCGCCTTCCCCTCCCACGGTCTTACTCCAATCCAAAACTCTGATAACATATCACCCTTACCCTCGCTTGACCACCCATATGTTGATTTGCCCATGCCTTCCATCCCCCCCTCAGAACCACACTACCTCAACACCTATACTGATTGAGAACCCTCTTCCCAAAGCCTCCATCGATGAGGCTAACCCTTCATATATCCCCATCCCCTTGACAACAAGTGTTGCCCAGGATTTAACAGTATGTCTTAACGAATATTAATGCCTACTCATGGAATATTAGGGGCCTGAACGACCCTAATAAGCAAAAAGCTGTTTAGAACTTGGTTAAGAAGAATGACATTGACCTACTTGCCATTCTCGAAACAAGACTCAGATCCAACAAAGAGAACCGTCTTGCTAAACACTTGTTCCCTACTTGGAGTCAAGTATCCAATTCCTCCCTTGCTCACAATTGTAGAATCTGGCTCTGGTGGAACCCCTCAAAACTTCACGTCACTACTACAATCAAAACAGACCAGCTTATACATTGTAAAATCTCCAACCCTTTGTCTCACCATACCCAATCTACAAACCTTGAGATCTCCTTCATATATGCTCATAACTCCCCTGATGATAGGCCAAACCTTTGGACTACCATCTCCACAATTGGTCAGCTCAACACCTCCACCCCTTGGGCTCTTATGGGAGATTTTAATGTTACTCTCTCACTAGACGAGAAGACTTCCAATAATCTTCCTTGCATTTCGCAGAACTCTACGGAGCTTGCCTCCTGCTACGAGCTTAGCAACATTTATGATCTTCCTTTCTCCGGGTGCAAGTTCACATGGAATAACAAGCAAATCAGCTCTTAAGCTCGACCGTATCATAACCAATCCCTCTTGGCTTGTCAAATTTCCACAATCTCAAGCCCACTTCGACCTGCCTGATGTGTCGGACCACTCTCCGGCTTTGCTTTCTATTTCCCCTCCAGTTGACAAGATCAATACGTCATTTAGATTCAACAATGTTTGGGCCGAACATAAGAACTTTACCCTTTGTGTTGCTAACGCTTGGGATGTGGTAATCGATGGCAACCCCATGTTTAAGCTCACGAAGAAGTTGAAGCTTCTTAAGCCCAAACTCAAAAGATTTCAAAGTTAGAAACTTGAAGAGCTTCATTTGGCAATCAATGATAACCGGAAGAACCTCCATACTACTCAGGATGAGCTCCAGCGCAATCTGCTTGACCCTTCCCTCCATCTTGAAGAGAGAACCTTAACCGCCTCATTGAAGATAGCCTTCTCGCGCTCCATACTACCTTGGCTTAGCTCTCTAAAGCGAAATGGATCAATCATGGTGATCAGTGCTCATCATTTTTCTTCAGGAGCATTAAAACCAGAAGAAGCCAGAACTGTATCCATTCTATCCAAGCCCGCGATGGCAGCACTACTTGCGACCCTGATCTTATAGCCTCAACCTTCATTAACCACTTCCAAAAGGCCCTAAACCACCCTACCCAGACCAGTAACCGTACCTTCCCTGACCTACCTCTTCCCAACCTCAACCCCGCTAACTTTACCTCTCTTTCTATGAAGGTTACGGCTGAAGAAATCAAAACTGCTCTATTTAGCATTGACGACAGCAAATCTCCGGGTCTAGATGGTTACAATGCTCGTTTCTACAAAGCATCTTGGAACATCACCAGTCAGGATTTCACTAAAGCTATTCTAGACTTCTTCAATCATGGAAGACTACTCAAACAAGTCAATCACGCTTCTATCTCGCTCATTGCCAAAACTGAAAACCCGATAACCCCTTCCGACTACAGGTCTATTTCTTGTTGCACCACTATCTACAAAACCATAGCCAAGGTCTTACTCTTATCCACTCGCATCAGCACCATCCTACCTCACATTATTGGCCCGTACCAGAGTGTCTTTGTCAAAAACCGTTCCATCAAGCAGAACGTGCTCACTTGCCAGGAACTGCTCCATAAATATAGCCAGAAGAACATCTCTCCCAGAGTTGCAATGAAAATCGATATTTCAAAGCCTTCGACATCATTGACCATGGCTTCATCTAAGAGCTAAAGGCAAGTCTAGCTTTTTCTACATCTTTCTTTGTACATATGCTTCCAAAATCAAAACATAATTTGGGCTTATTCTAAAAACTAACTCATTAATCAACCCAACTAAGATATAAATTAGAACAACACAACCGTCCGGTCCTCCCACGACAAAATGACGCCAACCAGGTTTGGATCGACGTAGTGTTATCAACCGACCACAATAGCGTGATTTTCAAGATCTAACCAAACAACCTTTACTTACACAACTACCGAATGCCATGCAATTAGTGGTAATTAAAAGTACAAAATCAGTTTATGAAATCATAAGAAGAACTGAAGAAAATGGAGGAGAGTCGGCCAACAGAACAAACAACATTGCAACATTGAAAACGAAGAAGAAGATTGGTGTCCTATTTTTCGTAACCACAATCTCGCAAGTAGTTATATGGGACTAGGTTTAGTCGGGAAAAGTTTGGGAGAAAAGAATAAATATTACTGTAAATCAGTTTTTCTTTATTTTTTTAAAGTTTGTTTTTATTTTTTAGCCTTAAAAAATAAGGAAAACTTTCGTTGAGCGTGTCTTGACCGGACATGATCCGTGTCTTGACCGGACATGATCCGTGTCTTGTTGTGTCCTCCTCGTATCCTATCTTTGAACAGTGTCTTCACCATGTCGGAACATATTTGACCGTACCTTAGCATCGTTTTGACATGTACCTGTATCCTGCCGTGTCCTACACGGGACACTCTGCCTTCTGGAGGTGTTAGTGCAACATAGCATATAATAAATCGACGGTGACACATAAATTTAAGATACCTTGCTTTAAATTATTTCATGCTACCATGATTTATCTTATTTGTTAAATAGTCAAAGAAACCTTGCTTTCATTTATTCCACGCTACCATAATTTATCTTATTCGTTAGCTACTGTATGGTCAACGTGTTGGTTACGAACATAATAATTTATTTTAAATCAAGTATTTTTTTGAAAAAAAAACTATTTAGTGTTTTATATATATATATATATATATATATATATTATATATATATATATATATATATATATATATATATATATATATATATATATATATATTTATTTGTATTTTATTAGCTGTTGTAAAATTTAACAAATTTAATATTTGATACAACTGAATGATACATGACATAAAACTTGATTATATCTGCAATAACACAAATTAGATATGAATAAATGTAGAAGAAAGTGATCATATCCAAACAACTACGAGTTTGCAAAAAATCAAGAAAAAAAAGGATAAATCATATATTTTTCAGTATATGTTTACTGTATCACTTGTAATACTTGGGTTTTAGATCTTTTTAATTAATTGTTATTTTCCTTTACTTACAAGTTTAACAAAATTATAGTTCACAAAGTGAGTAATAAACTGGTATAAATTATAGTATAGTTAGATATGTAGATATTGAATATGTTTTCTAATTTATAGAGTGAAAACATAATGTCATGTCAATAATTGGAAATAAAAAAATACAATCTAATATATTGAATTTATTAAATAAATTATGTCCTTGACTTATCATCTTTTATTTGTTGAATAATTATTGTCTCATATTCAAACTAAAAAATACTTGTATTAATTATTCAATAAAGAAATACAAGAATTTTGAAATAAAATCTACATATTTATTCGAAAGAGAAATGTCTTACAAGATTCGTGTGAAAGGAGACTTTGTAAATGGCCTACAAGTAGAGAGCGATGAACTTGTTGACAATCACCAACATTAGCAACTGAGAAGTCATGCTTGGTTCACCACTTCGCTACCCTTTTCAGTTGGTAAGTGATCTTATGTATACTAGATTTGGGTCCGATTTAGAGTAAACTGTCGAACTGTCAGTTTATTCAAACTGACGGTTTTTTTTAAATAGGTCTGTTTAGGTGAACTGACGGTTCGCAATTTAGGTTTAGGGTTGTTAAACAAACAAACCGATTAGTTTAATTTAAATGAATCGGTGTTAAACCGGCGGTTAATCTAACCACTGTTTTGGATATGGTTTTTTTAGTTCAAAAGTGGACCCAAACCGATTAGTTTTAAAAAACCATGTTTATGTGCCTAGGAATCGCTTCAGGTAGCACGAAGCAAAACCCGGTCCAATGATCAAATCGATCGGATCGAGTTCAACTTCAGAAGAGACGACTACCACAGAGATTTGATTCAACAACTACGCGACAAGTTGCGAGAACCGAATCGTTACTCCCACAACCGTCCGGTCCTCCCACCACAAAACGCCGCCGTCCGGAATTGGATCGACGTGGTGCTATCAACTGATTGCAACACCGTCACTTTCAGGATCCAACGGGACAACCTCTACTTACACGGCTACCAATTGCCATGCGGTCAGTGGCTCGAGTTAGCTACAGATGGTCCTCATCTCATCCTGGGATCAATCTTCCTGGGCTTCACCGGAAGCTACATTGATCTCGAAAGAGTTGGACAACGACCCATATTAGGAACTCAGATAAGCCGGGATGGAGTCATAGGGGCGGTTGATCAGCTCGCGCAGACTGACGACCGGATGTCTAGAGCACGTTATGTGGCTCTAATGGTCATGGTGTTATGCGAAGCTACGAGGTTCGATAAAATTTCACGTATATTCGCCAATGTAATACAGAGCGGAAGCTACGCCACCGCGACAATTGAAGACTGGATGGTCCGGTTGTTCCGCTCTTGGGGCGATCTCTCCGGAAGGTTGCTTGGAGCTGATCGTCGTGTTCCTGATCCCGAGAGTGAAAGACCGTACTTTCCTCTTCCGGTGAATAGCCCTCTAAGAGAAAGAATAACATGTGCCGAAGACGCGGTTAATTACGTCGGACTCTTGTTGGGGCCGGCGGCTTCCGCCATGGACAATAGTGATGCGTCTATTCCTAGAGGACAGCCGATTATGGAGGTGTTTGCATTACAAATACGCGACTTCTCCGACACTTTGTCAGGCGACGTAACGGTTACCGACGGTTTAGGGCAGCAGACGCTTTTCAACTGTCAACAAAGTGTCCAACCAGGCGACACTTTGGACTTAAGTTTGCTTGATCGAGCCATTTCCTTCTGGGAGACAATTACGATCAAGTATAACTTGACCGGAAAAACGATTAAGTTTGATCGAACCGATGAGTGGGACATACTCGAGGACGAAAGCCCGTACGAAACCAGAAGTACTCGAGATCCTGGTTGTGCTCGTCGTCGTGTTGTCAAGTCTAGCGCGGAATCATACTATTCGGGTTCGATGGCTCTAATCTACGATATATTATCAGAAGCATGGCAAGTGGTGTGGGAGGTGAAGATAGTCACTGGGGATGGCTATGATCCTATGAATGTTTACGGGTCTGTGACCGTGTCGTATACCTACAACGGTAACTATTACGAGACCAAGTTATTTTCGAGATCGTCAGAACCGGGTTCAAACGTGATAGTGTACGAAGGACAATGCGTCCCGTTGATGAGGAACGCAACTGGGGTTCCACTCGACGTCGATGTGAACATCGATCTTGATTTGTGGGACTACATTCATGTTTTTCCGGATCAATGTCTTGCAAAGGAGCGGTTAACTTGTCGATTTGGAGGTGGTGATCAGGCTACTGCTAAGCTCGCTCGTCGTAAGCTTGCCAAGGTTGTTGGCTCCAGAGGACGAGATAGAGACCGTTATACTCAATCTCCGCGCGTTCAAGTCACTGCAATATATTGTTATGTGTCGCAAGACTAATAATCTAATGAAACAGTCATGACAGATTGTATGTTAATCCGGTGCCTCGTGTATGATCATAGATCTAGTACGGATTCTCGAGTTCTTGCTTGAGTTCTGTATAGAGATCTCGTCGGGTAAGTTTATATGTAATCCAACATCAGCATCAGCATCAGACAGAGGCTAGATATCATCAATCAAAAACATCTTCTGCACAAACTACTCTTTTCATTCTACTGTATGAATCATACAACTGCTCAACATGATTATTTATATGCATTTGTAATGCAATCATCTACTGCATTACAAAACAGGGATCTATCTAAGAGCTAAAGGCAACTTGCTTCTTCACCTTGATATAACTGGCTCGAAATGCAGCGAATAAGAATGGTGTGATGTAGAAGCTGGTTAATAGTTGTCAGTATAATAACAGCATGGATACCTGTGATTAAGGCATTAAGACAATCAAACAAAAAGTCATATGCACATATGATGAGAGGATCAGAAGATTGAACTGACCCTTTTCCAATTATGGATCAACAATGTCTTTGTTATGAACAGATGCCTAGCTCCATTGTAGAAATTGCTCTCGCCTACGGATTGGGGGACCAAATGATGGATCAATGTGTATGATCAATACATCCATCACATATTATTTCGGAAAAATTACCTTATGGAAGGTGCTCGTCCATAAAATTCTTCGGAGGACGAAGGATATTGTCATGTTATGTACCACAACTTCCTGTCAATAGAGATGCATCCCATTGTATCCTTGTGAATATGGCAACAATTCCTCCACTTCAATTCTAGCACTTGAGCAACTCATACTTTTCTTCATCCGGCAATGGCTAATAGATTCAACTTCAGCCAAGAACATGCCATAGACTGGTCTGTGATCTGAGAATCTTGATTCCCCGCGAACATAGGATAGTTGGCGTATTCCTCTCCCATGCCACAAGATACGATCACACCTTCACAAACAAACAACACGATTACATTATGTTACTGACTTAATGAAATTTGAAATGTAAATGTTAGTCCTATGGTCACTGCATGCCATAGATAAGAGATTTACCAAGCAGGAGTCCTTCTCTTCTCTTTCGGATACCTAGCATCACCGGTGTATCTGTCTGAGTTAGTCGAATATTTGTATGTTGGAGGGAAATATATTTTTCCTTCATTCCATCCAGTAAATACGCGCCCTTTCCTTTGTTCTATCCTAAGCTGTTCAAAGTAGCAACATATAATGTAAGATTGAAGTACATAGAGTCTTAGACTAAGAACTTATGACTACAACTAGCTAATTGAAACCGAAATCATCTGTTTTGTACAAAATAGTGACTTGCCTGATCACTTTCTAGAAGCGCTTTCCAGTTTCGCATCTCAACAAGAGCTTTTGCATATGGGTAAGATAGTGCTATCCTGTAATTCAAATCTCCAAGCCAAATAACTCGACTGGACAAAGATTTACTGGGTTAGAATTTTCTAATATAGCCTCACAAGAGCTAACTTTGCATGTATGAGTAATTTTCTACCCATAACTATGTAAGGAACTTGAAGGCAGAAGCTATATGAGGAGGAACTTACTCATGCTCAAGAATTGTCCTAGGTGAGTACTCATCGCCCGTTGCATGAACCCTTGGAAATCTTGTCTTTTTAAGGATCTCCATAACATCTGAGTTTCTTCTTAGCTCATCGCCCTCCTTCTCCCCGGAAGTCAGATGACTACAAACAAAGCAAAAGCTTGTTTGATGTAGTGACATGCTGATTGAGATTGAACCCTGGAAACCCAACAGAGTGAAGTTTGTTGTCTATATCTAAGTCATCAAAAGCATTAATTTACTTCCAAACTTCTTAATAATAATCCATACCTTATTCCCTAGATATCCCATCAATCCTCTCCCAACACAAGAAACCTTAAGATTCCGAACATAATCTCTAAGATCATTTTTCACCCAAACAGTAAGGAAGACACCAACCATCTGTTTACTAGAAACCAAGCAATATCTCGATTGCCCTCTTTGAGTATCCCTCTCTTCTGAAGGAAACATAGCACTATAGAAAATGGGTGAGTAGTTGGTGGCGATTGGTGACACTGTAGGGCCAGATTCTTCATCAGATGAATCCCATATGTAATCGGAATCATTCTCAGCAAACCTATGATTAAACATAGCTCGATCACACACGCTGAACCTTCTATCAAGCCTTGGCTGTGGCCTCATTGACATGTCATTGTCCAGTCTCATACTACGGCTCAGTGATTGGAAGGATCGGCGGTGAAAGTAGGACGCATTTTGCCTTGTTGATCCTTCAAAGTCAGCATCCGATTCAACAATGGGTTCAGGAACTGGTGAAGACGACTGATCGCCACCAGCAACACCCCCACTTATTTCGCCCGGGAGACTGCTAAGAGTCCTCCTAATGAGGGCAAGCCATCTCTTGGCTGGGCCATTATCTTCGGTGCCTAAAACATTACCAGCATTCAAGGGAACTACTTCTTGAAACCTGTATACCATAATGTAAAACATTTCAAGAAATTACAAAATCATAGAAAGTAAATAAGAAAAATAAGACTGGACACTGAACACATACCCAAGAACATAAATGTCAGCAGGGGGTGAGCTGTGAAGCCAATCTTCAAGCTTTAAATGACTAGGAGGAGATTTTCCAGCCACATTCCATGTAGCTACAAAGACCCTAATTCACCAGAAAAGAAGAAAAAAAAACTTTTGAAAAGACAAATTAACTCATTTTACACAAAAAGAGACACATAACTTCAGAAACTTTGAAACTTACCTATACTTATTCACATCTGTGACTTGAGAAGCATCTGGCTCAACCTTACCGCGCCGAGTTCGGTCAGAGATTCTCCGATTTGATCTTTCTGAGCAACATACAAGTATTGAAGGGAAAGATAAACAAAGAGATTAAGCAAGCATAAGATAAATTGATCTGTGGTCCATTATCTGGGGTTATTTTGAAAATGTTGATTGTATTTTCAAAAGGGATTAAGTGTGGTCCAAAGTAAAACATTGTCTGATACTAAACCTGTTTTGCTTTTCTTGACAGAGCAGCATGCTTCTCTTTCTGAGACGTTGTTCATCCAATCTCCATCACCATCTGAAAAGGGGAAAACCATAAAAAGTTGAGTGGTCTTCTCCTTTGATTCTATGAACCCATAAGCCCCACCATAAACACCCATAAAGAACCAGCAAAATGAAGTAAAGGAAACCTGGACATTAAACTTCCTGAAACCTTTTTATTTTCAAAAACAAGATTTTACTTTGTAATGATGACAGACTCACACACCACTGAAGTACAAACAGTGCAAGAACAGTGAATTGAGAATAAAAAAGATCGAATCAATTTGGAAGTTTCAATGAAGAAAAGTAGAATCTTACCCCCATTGACAACATGATCGGCAGGAAATTCCTCAGTTTTGCTCTTGAGATTGAACCATTTCTTAACCAAATTCTTGGGCCAAAATTGCTTCATTTCAACAAAGAAACAAATTTATGAAATGAAAAATGGGAAATGAGAAATTCATAATCTAAATGCAAACAAAAACTAGAATGCAAAGAAAAAAGTGGTGGAAATTGAGCAATAGAGAATCAAACCTTGCCCTTTTTGGAGCTCCCATCTGTCATTGTACCACTACTATCATAAGGGGAAATGCTCGAATTGAATCCTTTTCCTCTTCCTCTTCTGGGTTTTGCTTGGGGATAAAGAATGCGGAAAAAGACGATGACCCAACAATAATTGCAGATTCTTCGCTGGTTTGTGCCTGTGGGTTTGGGTATCAATGTCAAGTGCGGAAACCCCAGATAGAGATTTCTAGGTTCTCAATCTGCATATTCTCAGGAGACAATGAAATCCAAATAGCAAAAGAAGCCACAGTAAAAGACAAGGGGATTGGTAAGTAAGAAGCACTTTCTGTGACACTGGATGATGAGAAGAAGACAATGCAAGGGAAGACGAGGAAGAGAGTGAAAGGATGGGTGTCCTTAATTAAGCTCTAAAACCAAGGAAAAAGACCCGACCCGACCCGACCCGGTTTAGAATTATGTGCATCCACCATCGGGTATGGGTTCTGGGCTTCCGGGCTATTTTTTTTTTTTTTGATACAAGGGTAAGCAAAATGGGGGGAAAGTCTCTAAAGACTTGTCACCCCAAAGCATCCAAAGGATGACTTCAACATCTTCCGATAGCACCTCGTCACCCGCTGCTGACGCGAAATCAATGCAACGCAAGTAAATCTGCTACGGTGTTGAAAAACCAGCAAAGTAGTGAGCATAAAGCTGATCAAAACCGGAGATCAAGGAGGAGACGTCCGAGAAGATCATAACGGAGACACTGAGAAGAAAGGTGAAGCCGGAGGAGGACAAACAACACGACAATGTAAAGCATCTCTCAAAGATGAAACGGGTAATGGGCGAGCCAAGCACTATCAGAATAGCACCGCCAGACGCATGTATAGCAGGACACGACCTCCTGGGGCAGTGAAAGACGAGAAAACGGGGAAGAGCCTCCCATCAAAAGAAATCGTCATGAAAGAACACCACCACGGCAGCAATCCAGTCACGACTCTAAACATACACCGAAATCTGTAGGAGAGCTTGAAAACAAGAGCATGCCAAGATCCACCTCAACGAAACTCACGAACATATTCATAAGGAGCTTTTCACTTCATTTACAACTTCAAAGATTGGTTCAAATAAGAGGAAACATTTCTGTTTTTCAAGTTTATCAGTTAAAAGCTTTGTTCTAATCAAATTCCATAAACAAAAATGGTCGGAATTTGTGACTCTTGGGTGAGAAACCATATTCCATAGGTAGTATGACTAATGTCGTTGTTCATAAGCCATGAAATATTTATCAAAAGCTTCATGCTTTTTTTTTCCCGAAGTTCACCAACTTTTCTCAAACAAGGATGAAAATTTCAAATTAAGTTCCATGAATATACACAAACTTTGAACTCTGTCAATAGGGTCGATAGATCTGAAATCTAGAGCTGAAGGTTTATAGAAAAGATATTGTTCGAAAGTGAATCAAGGCGAAGAAGGGCAACATAACAAGCGGTTGCATCTCCTAAAATTTCCAAATAAGCCAGAAAATAGTCCGGGGGCACTAAGAAGGTTAATATACGACACATGGATAGACAGTAGAGCATTACACTCAAGATTGTTCAAATGAGTATGAGTCGCTCAAGATTGTTCAAGAACATAATAGGTTACTCGAGATTGTTAAAGGAGTATCTTCGATGACTAGGAAAAACTATTTAATATAAGAGATCTACAAAACCCTACTCTTGTTCTTCCACTTTACTCAAATATCAAGTGTTGTTAGATAATTTCCTTCAACAACTTATTTTGGAGTTAAAACACAATTTCTAGAAAAATAAAAGGTTCAGGGTTCTAGGTTTCCAATTGTTCATAAATAACTCAATTTTGAGGAAAATTTCAAAACAAGGTCGAAGATTAGAGTTACAAAAAAGGAGATCGAAGGTTAAGCAAGAAAGAAAAGGTTTATATACAAAAAAAAAACCTTTAAAAAAGAAACATGTGAAAGGAAAAAACAAGAAGATAGGTAAGAGGTTTTGAACTAAAAAAAACACAAAAGATCAACAACAAGAGAAGACAATACAGGTGATTAACCCTACCATACATAAACATAAACAACTAACTTGAAACAAATTTTTTTTACAAAAGAAAGGATTAAAACATTTTATCTTCATAAAACCATAAGACGACAAACATGATAGCAAAAACAACAAGCTACAGAGAAGACAAGAATATGAAAACCCACTAAAAGGATAAAAAAGATCCAAAAAAAGGAAAAAACTTAAACCGCAAAAATAAATTTGAACAAAGAAAACATTTGGAAGACAAGAAAAAGAGAAAACTATTCCTCTATCATCTTCCCTTAGAGATGAAAGTGAATTTCCCTCAAAATATTATTATTTTGTTAGTGTAGTATTTGTCTTTGTTTGAATTTATTGTTCATAATTTAGTTATAGATGTTGTTGATCGATAACAATAATTTAGTTATAGATGTTGTTGATCGATTTTTGCTCCTTTGAAGCTGAAATTGTGATGGATTGTATAGATATGAAATCATTTGATCCTTATCGCACTAGTCTTGACCGGGCTCAAATCGCTAAGAGTCAAAGTCTATTCGCTTGTCCGTCAGGGATGTCTTTGTGAAGATAAAAATAGTGGAATAATTTTTTCCATTATAGTCATACTTAAGATAAGTTAAACATCTTGATATTCAAGATTATTTCGCGATTTTTTTATTATTATTTTTTTTTATATCGATCACCAGTTTGTTCATAATTTTCCGATTTACGCAATCTCGGGTATTACTCTTGATCAGATTGCGTTTGATCTAAACTTGTAGACATTTTCTACTTTGAAGATGATTTGTTTGTTCAAATGCTGTCTTTTTCAGATATCGGTTTCAAGAAGGACCTTTGTTCAAATTCGAGCTTCAAGAGGGCCTTGGAAAAAAGCACCAATCATGAAGCTCTTTGATCTTGTTCTAAAATGGGACAATAGATCTTAAATTTGGTAGATCTGAGTTGTTCATTGTGGACTTTGGGTTAGAGAGAAGGTAAGATCTAGTGTTTGTTGAATTGGGGGCCAATCACCGGGGGTCGAAATCGGGCGGGGGACGGGTGGAAACCGGTGACTGCAGGCAGAAGAAGTACTACGGCTACCCGGAACAAGCTGCGTTCCTTGGGGCGTGGCGGTGCTACCTAGCGGGGAGTGCTTGACCACTGGACTCAGCCAACGTCCAGGTGTAGAAGGGCAAGGGCCAGTGGAAAATGGCTACAAATCTACTGTAAAACATCAAAAAACAATTAGTATAACAATAAACTAGAAAACTTAACAGTTACCAAACATAGAGGAGCCGGATCTGGATGCGTGCAGCCATGATCCAAAGAGACGGAACTAGATGACGTCAACCACTTGTTATCTACTCCGGAGAAGGCCTCAAGAAGGCTGGAAGAAATTGGGGCAACTCAGGAGGCGGCGGCTCCCTTAATTTTCAAAGTCGGTCAACACAATTTTGACCAGATCTAGGGTTTCAATTTGGGGCAACTCAGGAGGCGGCGGCTCCCTTCACTCCTGTCCGGCAACACTTGCGGTGGGGCGCGGGTGGCAAGGCGGCTAACGGTGAGGACGGCGGTCTGACGGCGGCCCTTGCGACAGTCGTCGTTGTGCCTGGAGAAACCGGAAATATCGACCACCTCTCTCCAACGAACAACAACAACCGCAACGGGGTCCTCCTTCGGCGCAGTGGCACGGTGAGGGCGGCACTACGAGGGCGGCAAGGGGAGGGCGGCACTGCGACACCTTCTTCTCCAGCGAAAACTCGAGCAGGTGGTTTGGCTCGACTTGGATCTGTTGGAGGCGGTTGCGGCTCTTCCTCTCCGGTGGTTCGAGGCGGACGCTGTGGTGATAATGCTTCTTCCCGGCGTGCGGCGAGGGCAGACCTGCTGGTGGCAGGTTGGGCTTCCGGGCTATGTTACGTTGCTATTGCCTGCTTAAAAAAGCTGTATATTATTTATGTAAAAAGAATTTCATATATTAATACCAAAATTGGAAAAAAAAATTCAAAATAAAAGAAAATAGAAAATTTTTCTCAAATTAGGAATGGTCAAAATTTATTGATGAGAATAGGAAGTCATGGTAGGTTCGTGAAGAATCGTAGTTTGAAACATCGATATATACAATATAAATCGTATTTTACAACGGCGGGTTCTTGAAATTTTTTTTACAAAAATAGTTATTATTTAGAGCCGTGATTTCAAACCACTTTCGTTGCCCTTTAATTATAACCGGAAACCAAGGTTTCACTTCTTTTTTAATTTCAAGTGTTATTTAGAATTGCGGCTTTTGCATGAGTTTTGATTGAAAATAACACAAATTGAATGATATATATCAATAACTTACCTGCATCTTCTTCGCCCTTCATTTATCACCTTTCATCTACAGCTTTAACTTCGAGATACAGATGGACTAATGGTGAATATGAAGCTACTAGTAGTGATTGAAAATGTATTAAAGATGGTGGGTAGCAGATGATGAAGGGTCGGGTGATGATTTTAGAGTGAAATTGAGAAGGAATAGTACGAAATTGGATAAGATAAAGCATGCAAGGTTTAATTTCTTGATAAGTTGTTGAATAGAGTCCCATTTTTTGTGTATTGTTGAAGCGCTGGGATTTTAGGTTTGTTGTTTGATCAATTTTTGGGGTAAGAGAGACTTTAATCACTTAAATAACTCTTTGTACGCCAAAACTCTCATTTTTTGTGTATTGCAACCTCTTTTGTTTCTTTTGGTTTGTCTTGTTTGAGTGAGGCATGTCATAAACCATGTGTGGTTATCGAGGCTTATGTTCTACCAAGGGTGGATTCGGTTGTTACGGGGGTAGTCGGTAATCAAGAAGCGGGTGATACGCTTATGCAAGATTATGTTGTTGCTAAGGGCATTGCTTCTTTTGTTGCTACTGGTTCAGTCATTCTGGGTGAGGCATGTTGATGTGGAGTTGGGGCCGCAATGACTGGATCTAGATTGAAGTCCTTCGAATTCCTTCAAAAGTTGTAAATCTCGAGTGAAAGATCTCGGTAGACAACGAAATTAGATGAAGCTAGCGAGATTCACGTAAATTTGAAAAGAATGATTGAAATGGTGACAATGGATGCACGAAAAGAAAGAGATGTAGGTCGTTGGTGATGATATAGATCGAAAAGAACCAAATAACACACTTATGAGAACCTTGATCGAGTGGATCAAAAACCTAGCAATGGTTACATTAACCCTTCCTTCTTCAACTTTACACACGCATTCAAATCGAGACAAGCACGAGGGACTAGAATTGATTAGGAGCACCAATTTCTAAAGAGATTAACATACACAAGACCGGTCTAGCAAGGACTCGCAACGATTCAATCAAAGGCTCACTTTTTGATTGAATTTCATGACTAAAATGTGAACTTTAAAGGAGGCAAAGGAGTTTTAGTTTAGTTGAATTCTATCTAAATGAAAATGAAGCTAAGGGAGGCTTTATAGGTCTAGAAAAGCCTCCAACTAAAAAAATAAGGATAAAACATTTTGTCAAAAGATAAAAGAGCTAATTACAAGCTATACACAACCTTTAAAAATGTTAAAAGCCTAAAAGTAATAAAATGTCTTGTATTTATATCAAAGGATGATATAAAATGCATAAGAAGCTCCAAAATCCATGCTTTCTTGCAATTTCAAGACAAGTACTTCCTCCTTGCTCTTGCATTGCTCATTTTCACGTGTGCATGGATCAACTTTACGTGTGCATGGCATCCCCTCTGCATCCACATGGGTTGGAAACGTCATCAAGGTGACTAAAGAATGCTTAGTCACCAATAGATCACCAATGGCCTCCTTAGGAGCTGAAGGCACCAACAAGTTGGACACTTCCTCTTGGATTGCTCTTGCCTCAATCAAGTGACTGGTCCTGTTGGTGATGTTTCCTCATCACATGCCATCCATCACCCGTGGTTATTGAGATTTCCCCTCTTGGTGTTGTTGTTGCAATTCCGAAATCAAAGGCTTCTTGGATTGATGTTCTTGATGGGGTTAGACGTGGTGGTGATACTGCCATCTCTGTGGATTAAGGTTCTTTACATGAACAAGCTACCATTACTTTCCCTCATGGTATGGATGGTAGCTCAACCATTGAAATTAATAAGGAAATTACGGAATTACTTGAGTCTAATTGGAAGAATTGCATTGCGTTTAAGGTTCTTAAATGACCACGAGCACCGCTATATCATATGGTTTCCGTTGTTGAGGGAGCGTCTGTCGTGGGTGATCCGTTCCAAGGCTTGTCGCCTCTGTCTTTTAGTGATTGTCATCATTCGTAGGCGTTTGTGTATGGCCGACATAAATCTTAGGCTTCATATTCCTGTGCAGGTGGAGGGCACTAGTGTGAGAATTGATAACACACCTCTTGTGGGTCACCGACCAGCAGTGTTGATTTCAAATGATGAAGTAACACCACTTGTTACCACGGTTAGTTGTAGTGTCTTGCAGGGCTCGAAGGTTGTTGATGGGGATTATGATGTGGTGTCTGGACAAGTTGGCATTTCGGTATAAACGGTTTGAGGTGTGCGGTGTTTCGTGCTTTCTTCCTTATACGTTTTAATCCGTGAATTTCTTATTTTGGAATTTGTTCGGAACCGACAAAACTGGATTTCGGCGAGATTTCAAGTATATTTGTAACCATCATGTTGTTGTAGTTTTTAAACCATTACAGGTAATCGGGCACAATGTGTTTGTGATAGATCTCGTCTTTTGGGTGGAAGTTGTTGGTTTTGAAGGGAGATTTGACTCCTATGGGATGATGTTAAAATTAATCTTACTATTGTTAATTCGACCAGACATTTTATTCATGATAAGGTGGATACAGGTGGTTCAAGTTTCTAGTTGTTTGTTGTTTATAGACCTCCCCAAAAGTTATTCGTCGCTACTTAGTGTGGCAAGAGCTTGAGATAGAGCTCTTTACGGTTAATGACCCTTATGTTATCTAGGGTGATTTTAATTGCATTTTGTCTAAAGATAAGTGTGAAGAGGGGATCTAGACTTGTGCATGAGGATGTTGATCTGTTTTGTGATCTTATTTTATAACAGGGATTGGTGGATCTAGGTTTCACTAGACCTTGTTTCACCTAGGATAATGGTAGGACAGATTGATCCTACTATACTTCATCGTATTGAGCAAAAACCGTTTCGGTTTAAAGTTACGTGGATACCCGGAGGTAAGTGTTGCGCTCTCTCATCTTAAATAATCTCTTATTATGTGGAATAGGTATGTGTTTGGTAATGTGCAGGCTAGAAAATGAAAGTTGTTGGATAAGTTGGTATTTATGTAGGGGAACGACAAGTTACCTCTTTCATCTAGGTTACAAGCTCGTGAGGCTAAGTTAAAGTTTGCTATTGAACACGTATTGGATCAAGAGGAGTTGTTATGGCATCAAAAATCTAGATAACAATGGTTGGCTTACGGAGACCAGATACTTCATTTTTTCATCGTTCTACTATAGTCAAGAGGAGACGTAATCGGGTTGTTGGTCTTATGATTAGAGTGAGGATCCTGATGCGTTAGAATCTGATGCAGTGGAGTTCTTTACTCCTCTTTATAGCCTTTCAGATATCATTACTTCTCATTTGGCTCATATTGATTCGTTTGGTTTCCCGGAACTTCTTGATACGGTATGTTCTTCTCTCTATGATGTTATTGATATGGCTGAAATATGGAAAGTTGTACGGAGCATGGGGCCTTTCAAAGCTCTGGGCATTGATGGTCTCCAGCCCATTTTCTTTCAAAAATGCTAGTTTGCGGTAAGCCAATCGGTATTTCATGAGGTTGTAAGATTATCTAATACTCACACTCTCACTCCTGGTCTAAATGATACTTTTATTACCTGTATAGTGAAGACTGGGAATCCGGAGTATTTGTCTCAATTTTGCCCTATTGTGCAATGTAATGTTCCCTATAAGATAATCAATTAAGTTCTAGCCTAGCGGATGCAGGTTGTGATCGGGAATTTAGTAGGTCCGACTCAAGGTAGTTTTATTCCGGGTAGACTGATTCAATACAATGTGATTATTATGCAGGAAGTTATTCACTCGACGTAAAAAAGAAAATCTGGACGAAAATGGATGCTTCTAAAACTAGAAGTAAAGTAGGTATATGACCGTATTAGATGGGATTTTACGGAAGATTCGATTATTAAGGCTGAATTTCCATCTTCATGTGTACAAATGATTCAGGAATGTATAACTACTCTCCGGATGAAAGTTATCAGGAATGGGGAACTTACTACCTAGTTTACTCTTAATATATTTGTCCGACAAGGTGATCCTTTATTCCCTATTTGTTTGTTTTGTGTATTGAGCTTCTTAGTTATCTTATTCTTGAATATGTGGATAAGTGTGAATAGAAACCTATTCGGCTTTCTAGAGAGGGACCTTTATTGTCTCATATATATTTTTGCTGATGATGTTACCCGTTTTGTTGAGGCTTATGTTTCTCATTTGAGGATGGCCGAGCTATCCCCACTTGCTTATTACTTAGCCCTTTTTTTCTTTTTTTTTATGTTTTCCTAGAGTCTCGTCATGCCTACCGTGAGACGATTAGGTGGGCCGAGATATCCCTGCTTGCTTATTACTTAGCTTTTTTTTTCATTTTTTTTGAAAAATTTCGTATATATTAAAGGGGAAGGATTTACAAAGAGGAGGCCAACTAGACCTTAAGGAGAAACACAAACAAGGCAAGGCAAGGAAAACAAAAACGCATTACAAGAGGTGAATTCCAAGCAACTTGGCCCACATGAGAGAATTGGACGAATGATTCTTCCACTAGTGAGCCGTGTGGTTCTTCGTGGCCTGGATGGCATTATATGCACAAGTAGAAGGATGAGTAAAGTTTTGGTTGTACAAGAGATCGTTTCTCGCCTTCCACGTGAAGTAGATGTAGGAGGTAATGGCTGAAACTTGGACATGAGCGATGAGGTCGTGTTTGTGAGGGTTGAGAGAACTGAGCCAACCCCAAATATCGTGGAAGTAGGGGTAGGGAGGGGCAACCTGGTCCATCTGGAAATGATGTCAAGGACAAGAGTTGAGTAACTACATTTGTGCAGGAGGTGTTGTTCATTCTCATGGTGATTCCCGCAAAGTTTACAAGAGTCGTCCATGACAAGGTTCTACTTGAGGAGTTTGGTAAGCGTGGGAAGATGGTGATGGCTGACAATCCAGGAGATAAAACTGCATTTAATAATGTTAATGCTCCTCCAAATCAGCCCCATCGAGTACGAAGAAGATGGAGTGGGGTTCTTCTAGAACAGGTTAAAGGAGGCTTTTGTGGAGAAGGATCCGTTAGGGCGGGTAGTGAGGCTAAGGAATCTATGACCATGAACACAGGCCATGATCTCATCGTGAATCTTGAGAAGCATACACCAAACGTGGATATGGTTATAGTTGTCAGCATAGGACCAAATGGAGCGGCCTTTAAGGATATTCTTTTCGACCCAATCGGACCATAGGTTGGAATAATTCTGAGCCAAGTCATAGATGAGTTTAGAGAGGCACGCTTTATTCCAAGATAGCAAATCCTTGAACCCAAGGCCGCCATCACGGCAGGGAATCAAACCACGTTCCCGGCCACCAAAGAGTGAGAGCTAGAGTCCTTACCAAACCAAAGGAAGGAGCGGAGGAGGCTTTGGATCTTATGAAGGATGGTAGAAGGAATAATATGAACCGAGCACCAATATTGGTGTAAGGACATGAGGATAGAGGAAATAAAAAAATGCTTCATGCCGGCATATGAGAGGTTATTTGCACTCCAGAAATTAATCTTTTTGGTAAGCTTTGTAATGAGTGGTTAGTACTCGGTAATGCTCAAACGTTTACTACCGACAGGGACTCCTAAATACATGAAGGGTAGAGATCCAAGTTGGAACCACCTTTCAAACTTCTGCTTGGAGCATAAATGCCACATTAGGGTTTGGTGGAACCCCTTAACCCTTCATATTACCCCTTACATCACTAATGACCAACTCATTCACTGCAAAATCTCTCATCCTTCCTCTCTAAACCTCCCCAACTCACAAACCTTATTCAAGTGCTCTTTTATCTATGCCCATAATCTCCAGGATGATCGCAAGAGCCTCCGGGATGCCATCTCCACCATAAATCACCTTAACCCTAGTACCCCTTGGGCTCTTCTTGGTGACTTTAATGTTACCTTGACTCTTGATGAGAAGATCTCTGGTGGATCCTCTACCATTACCCAACACTCCCATGAGTTCTCGGATTGTTTCTCTAGAAACTCTCTTATTGATCATGACTCTTCGGGGTGCAAGTTCACTTGGAACAATAAGCAACTGCTCTCTAGGACTTGGTGCAAGCTTGATCGAATCATTATCAATCCTTCATGGAGCAACTTCTTCCCAAACTTCACTGCTTTCTTTGACAACCCTTACATCTCTGATCACTCACCCTCCATGCTCTCCCTTGATACTAAAAACCTTGTTCCCAGGCGCCAATATCGTTTCAACTACGCTTGGGCATCCCATGAGAACTTCCTTTATATTATCTCTCAAATCTGGAATCACCCTAACCAGGGTTACCATGTGTTCAACCTCAACCAGAAGCTAAAGCGTCTCAAGCCGGCTCTAAAGAAATTCCCTTGCTTGAGAATCGAAGACTTGTATGCTTCTATTGAAGGTCTCAATTCAACTCTCTCCATTACCCAGTGTAGCTTCCAGACCTCCCCCCTTGACCCACATCTCCTGGAGGTTGAACGTAGCACCACGCTCTTGCTAAACTCAAAGCTTGCATGACTCACTTCGTGTCACCCTTGCCCATCTCTCAAAAGCTTCCTGGTCCAAGTATGGCGACCAATGCACTACATTCTTCTTCAAGAGCATCTCGTCCAGGCGGGTCTCTAACTCTATTAGAGTCATCTCTGACCCCAACAACCACTCCAGCGGCCTAACCCACAACCATGAGGAGATCTCCTTCATCTTAATAAACCATTTATCCGCTATTCTTAGCCCCACAACCACCCACAAGCCCAACAACCTTTTTCCTGATTGCCCCCTCCCCTTGATCTCTCCTGAGGACTTGCATCCCCTAGGACGTAGGGTCTCTCTTGATGAAATCAAAAGCACTCTCTTCAATATGGGGGACAACAAGGCTCACGGATCTGATGGCTTCAACGCTTTCTTTTACAAAGCCTCTTGGGGGGGGGGGCGAGTTCTCAAGTGTCATCCTTGACTTCTTTGCTTCGGGCAAGATGCTAAAGCAAGTTAACCACACCTCCATTTCCTTAATTGCAAAGAAAGACAATCCTATGCACCCCTCTACATACAAACCGATCTCATGTTGTAACACAACTTACAAAGTTATCGTTAAGATTCTCGCTTCCAAAATAAAAGCTATTCTTCCCAACATCATTGGCAGCTACCAGGGAGCTTTCATCAAAGGCAGATCGACCAATCATAACATCCTGATCTGTGAAGAGATATTCAAAAAGTACAACCAACGTCACATTTCACCCAGAAGCGTGATCAAGGTTTACATTTTGAAGGCTTTCGACATGATTGACCACAAGTTTATCCTGAATTGTCTTAGATGGATGGGTTTCCCTGAGGAGTTTACTCGCCTCATTGAATCGTGCATCACCTCTTCTTCATACTCAATCAACCTAAACGGCACCCTCAAAGGATTCTTCAAAGGCTCCAGAGGCCTGAGGCAAGGGTGTCCCCTTTCCCCCCGATCTTCGTCATCGCCATGAAAGTGCTCTCATCAGTTATCCTTGTCAACACAACCAACCCGGACTTCAATCTCCACCAAAATACTTAGCTCTTTTTATTAAATAAAACGCCATTAGATAGACAAAAAACTACTAACTCTCCTTCAGACAAAAAAACACTTAAAAACCTACTAGAATATTTCTATGACGCTAACAAGCTTAGATTTACAAACTTTACAGTCATTTGTTTGTATTTTATACACCTCAATTTCGATTTCTATTTAGTCTTTTTTATTATTATTATATATGAAGAAAATTAACTAAACAGTACCCCATCTTTTGGCATGGCTAAACTTTTAGTACCCCATCCTTTTAACTATCAGAACGGTATCCCATCTACTGACCCCGACCGAAGATTAGTACATACGGTACTATTCACACGTTAAACTCTGAGAACGGCGTTAAGAGTGAGGGGTATTGTTGTCGATGAACCTCTACTTCTTTTTTCCTTATATTTTCCAACGATCACATTTAAAGCCGCCAATTCTGAAAAAAGTAGCCCATCTTCTTCTCTTCTTCTCTCCCTGCGATTTCAAAATTTCAAGGATTATCTCTTCGTTTTTGTGTTGTTTTTGTGCAAAGAGATGAAGTGGAAGTATTTCCGTGTTGGAGGGGAAACGCCAAAGCTACTCAGGTAAACATTATTTCTCTAATTTTAGATGATTAGGGTTTGTTTACTATCTGCTTCTTCTGATTTCTGGTTTGTGTAAGTTTAGGGTTTAATCTTCCTTTTTGTGTTGTTTCTTGTAGATGGTAGTTTCTTTACTATGAAGATACATCATGGGGTATATTTTATAGTAAAGGTGGGTTAAATCGCATATATGTTGGAGGAGAAGTCTTGTACTCTGATTATGTAGACATGAATATGGTTTATATGTTTGTTATAATTACTTAGGCCTATGATATTGGATATGAGGTTCCACCAATTCAATTTTGGTTCAGGATACCTGGTAGTGAAGATGACTCAGGTTTCTTGCCTATAAGTTGTGATAAGGAGGCATTGGAAATGTATTCTAATGTAACTAACAAAAATAGGGAGTTGGAGTTGTTTATTGTCTCTGAAAATCTTAGGAGAGAGTTCACAGAACAAGAATTAACTCTGTCTGGGGATGAAATTGATCACAATGTATACTTGGGAGGCAATGTTGATGACATTGAGGACAATGATGATGATGATGATGATTTGATGAATGAGGACAGTTTCCAAGATGATGGTAGTAAGGATGCTAGAGTTGTAGACACACCTAGCAAAAGGGTTAAAGTAGTTGCAGTGACGCCTAAACGTCATACATATTCAACAAGAAGTTGAGGGGAAAGTTCTAGGACCAAAGAGGTTGTGAGGTTTGATGATGAGCCTTCTTCTGCAAGTGAACTAATGATTCATCTTGTTCTGATGATGAAGATTTTAGCTATTATGAAGAGTCTGAGTATGAGAATGAAGATGATGAAGATTTTGATGCTAATGTGGATAGAGATGGTGGTAAAAAAAAGGGTCAGGAATTGGATGACAGTGACAGGGGTTTAGATGGTTATATTTTAGATGATGAATTGTATGGAGATCCGGATGAGGAAGGTACACTATTCCCTGTAAAGTGTAGGAAAAGATTCCATAAATTTCCTTCCTTTAACCCAAAGATCCACATGAAGAATCTTGACTTCGGTTTGGGTATGGAGTTTGAAAGCTCTAAATTTTTCAAACAAGTTGTGAGGAAGCATGTTGTGCTTACAAGAACTGAGATTTCTAACTTATGTTAGGAATATGGTGGTTGCTAAGTGTATATCCTATTCAAGTTGAACATGGAGGATATATGCATCATCAACAGACAAGGAGTGTCCTTCAATCTGGATTAAAAGCATCAATCTAGAGCACAATTGTAGTACCTTGGATAAAAAGGTGCATCATCTGCATGCACCATTCATAGCCCAGGAGTATCAAGATTTCTTCTTGAGTGATCCTCCATTGTATAGAAGGCAACCTGAAAGACCTCCTGTTTTAAGGACTCCATCTCAAGGTAAGATTAAGTTCACCAAAGTTGCAAGTAATTATAGAACTAAGTTTAATTAATTTTGTTACTATTTTTGTTTTGTAGGTGAGATCCCTCTACCACCTGGTGCAAAGAAGTTGTCCAAGACATACTATATGCAGGTCACTTGCTCAATATGTAGGAAGAAAGGACACAACAAGAAGACATGTGCAAAGAGAAATGAAGAAAGGTCACAACAAGAACAAGAGCATGATCACACTTCCTTATGAAAATTTGGTCAATTTAGTGTACCTTCTGGCTTGTAATTGTGGCGAACTGCTTGTAATTGTACCTTATGGCATTTGTTTGTGTACCTTCTGAATTTAGTCAATTTTTGTGGTGAATTGCTTGTAATTGTACCTTATGGCAAATATTATTACCTTCTGTTATGGTTTTGTGTATATTCTGTGGTGAATTTTTTCTAGTTTTGTGTATTTTCTGTTATGATCACACTTCCTTATGAAAAATTCTATTATTACCTTATGTTATTACCTTCTGTTACCTTCTGTTATTACCTTTTGTTATGGTTTTGTGTATTTTCTATTATGACAATGTCTTCTGGTTTTCTGTGGTGACAATGCTTTCTGGCTTTTCTGTGACAATATCTTATGTGGCTTGTAATTGATCCTCATGGTGACAATGCCTTCTGTGGCATTGTAATTGATCCTCATGGTGACAATTTGAGATTGTGATCAATTTCAGATTTTCTGTGGCTTTTTTGTGGCATTGTAATTGATCCTCATTGACAGTTGATGAATTCGATTTCATATTTTACTCATACAAAATTCTGTTTTATGGTAAATTTCAGATTTTTATTTTTTGGTCAATTTCTGTTTTTTAGTTTCTGTTTTTTGGTCCTCATTGATGCATAAATTGATTTTCATTGATTTCTGTTTGTGGTCAATTTTCTCTATTATTATGGTCCTCATTGAACCTCATGGAGATCCGGATGAGGAAGGTACACTATTCCCTGTAAAGTGTAGGAAAAGATTCCATGAATTTCCTTCCTTTAACCCAAAGATCCACATGAAGAATCTTGACTTCGGTTTGGGTATGGAGTTTGAAAGCTCTAAATTTTTCAAACAAGTTGTGAGGAAGCATGTTGTGCTTACAAGAACTGAGATTTCTAACTTATGTTAGGCATATGGTGGTTGCTAAGTGTATATCCTATTCAAGTTGAACATGGAGGATATATGCATCATCAACAGACAAGGATTGTCCTTCAATCTGGATTAAAAGCATCAATCTAGAGCACAATTGTAGTACCTTGGATAAAAAGGTGCATCATCTGCATGCACCATTCATAGCCCAGGAGTATCAAGATTCTTCTTGAGTGATCCTCCATTGTATAGAAGGCAACCTGAAAGACCTCCTGTTTTAAGGACTCCATCTCAAGGTAAGATTAAGTTCACCAAAGTTACAAGTAATTATAGAACTAAGTTTAATTAATTTTGTTACTATTTTTGTTTTGTAGGTGAGATCCCTCTACCACCTGGTGCAAAGAAGTTGTCCAAGACATACTATATGCAGGTCACTTGCTCAATATGTAGGAAGAAAGGACACAACAAGAAGACATGTGCAAAGAGAAATGAAGAAAGGTCACAACAAGAACAAGAGCATGATCACACTTCCTTATGAAAATTTGGTCAATTTAGTGTACCTTCTGGCTTGTAATTGTGGCGAACTGCTTGTAATTGTACCTTATGGCATTTGTTTGTGTACCTTCTGAATTTAGTCAATTTTTGTGGTGAATTGCTTATAATTGTACCTTATGGCAAATATTATTACCTTCTGTTATGGTTTTGTGTATATTCTGTGGTGAATTTTTTCTAGTTTTGTGTATTTTCTGTTATGATCACACTTCCTTATGAAAAATTCTATTATTACCTTATGTTATTACCTTCTGTTACCTTCTGTTATTACCTTTTGTTATGGTTTTGTGTATTTTCTATTATGACAATGTCTTCTGGTTTTCTGTGGTGACAATGCTTTCTGGCTTTTCTGTGACAATATCTTATGTGGCTTGTAATTGATCCTCATGGTGACAATGCCTTCTGTGGCATTGTAATTGATCCTCATGGTGACAATTTGAGATTGTGATCAATTTCAGATTTTCTGTGGCTTTTTTGTGGCATTGTAATTGATCCTCATTGACAGTTGATGAATTCGATTTCATATTTTACTCATACAAAATTCTGTTTTATGGTAAATTTCAGATTTTTATTTTTTGGTCAATTTCTGTTTTTTGGTTTCTGTTTTTTGGTCCTCATTGATGCATAAATTGATTTTCATTGATTTCTGTTTGTGGTCAATTTTCTCTATTATTATGGTCCTCATTGAACCTCATTGATGCATAAATTGATTTCTGTTTTTTGGTCAATTTTAGATTTCAGAAATTGACCATTGATTTCTAAATTTAAGGACTTAACCAATTCTGTTTTATGGTCAATTCATATTTCAAAAATGGTCAAAATAGACGGATTTCATTCATAGCCAAAATAGAATTCAGTCATACACAATCATTGACAGATTTCATACACAAAATAGAAAAACTCTTAAGCAAATCTCATACACAAAATAGAATTGTAACAATTGACAGATTTCATTTATAGACAAAATAGAACACAAAACAGAAACTAGAGCTTGTCTTTAGACTTTCACTAATACAATTAGTGCAAAAATGAACAGCACAATAACCACAAATTTTAACACTAAAATATCTTGCTGCATCCTTGCAATGTATGGTGGAAGTGCAGATTCATCACTTGAGTCTTGCAATATAACTTCTGGCTCCTTCACATCTCTTGTAAACCCGCATCCTTGTCCAACCTATAATAGAAGGTAAAACCACACACAGTTTCAATCACTTGACAGAAAAACCAAGGTCTTGTTCACCAAATAGAAATCGAAAACAGAAACCCTAATCGGACATACCTTCCACATAGAGCATCCATAGAAACGTTTTCCGACGTTAGGAGGCCTCTTGCAAATGGAAATCGTCGCCGGAATCCCATGGTAGCAACGAACACGATCGGATTCTGGCACTCCTCTCCTCCCCGAGCTTGAAGACCCAAATGAAGACCCTTGATCCATAACATACACTCTTCAATTGACAAAGGGGTAGAATTTTGAAGACCAAAACGAACAAAATCGAATTGGGGAAAATTAGGGGTTAGGGTTTATGAGGAGAATGAAGAAAGTGGTTGGCGGTTTGTTTATTTAACCGTTGGAAAATTTAAGGCAAAAAGAAGTAAAGTTTCATGGACAACAATGCCCCTCACTCTTAACGCCATTCTCAGAGTTTAACGTGTGAACAGTACCGTATGTACTAATCTTCGGTTGGGGTCAGTAGATGGGATACCGTTGTTATAGTTAAAAGGATGGGGTACTAAAGTTTAGTCGGGCCAAAAGACGGATACTGTTTAGATAATTTTCTCTTATATAATAAGTTTGTCTGTTTTTATTTATCGATCTTTCATGCTATTACCATTATATCGATTCAAATCAGTGTAAAATATGTTTTTGAATAAAGAAAAAGATAATACCCACAAAATCACAAATTATCTAACTCAATACGCAATATCTCAATTTCCTAGAAGGAGAGAATCACCCTTTCCCATTTTATGCTATTAAAATTTTGTTTATTTGTGTACTTGTGAATGTATTTTCATATGCAGAGAAGGGTAAGTGTACGTGATATCATGATTTCTTGTTTAGTATGCAGCCTAAGGTATCTCAATTAGGTATTTTAAAATTATAGTTAGGTCCGTTCGACAGTTTCGAGAGTTGATTTCCGAGATTGTTATCTTCAATAATCCTTTAAATAATCGATAATACAAGTGCAAATAAATTTTAAAAGTTAAGAATAATTTCAAAATAAGTTAGGTCAAATAATCCCTTCAATAATCTCGTCTTTTGTGATTGCCGAACATGCCCTTAATAGTGAGTTCGAAATGTTGATTTAAACGATTATGTGTTGTAAATATATAAATTAGGGTTAGAGTTTATCTTGGCAACAACAATTCTTTCTTTAATTCCACAATGAAAGTATGAACTCATAGATAGTCTTCTTCCAAAAGTGGCTCTTGGATTTTGCAATAATATCACAAATTTAGAGGTTTATTTATCACCCCAATATAATACAAGGAATTTAATAATTGATTTTCCCAATTTTTATTGGGTAATGAAGTAAGAATTAATTGAGTTGCACAAAGCATATCTTGGGGGCTAATTTCTATAGCCATGCATGCTTAGTTCTCCTACAAAATGCCCTAAATGTTGTTACTTTATCATACAATGAAATGATGGAGAAATAGAATGTTTGGTTACATCTTATGCCTTTCTTTTACCTAATCTAGACGCATGTCTTCAATACGTAAAATATATGCTACTTTCCAAATCTCTAGGGTTCATTTGATACGTTAAGACTCGTTAATTAGAAATTGAAATAGAATTATGAAACAAAGTAACTAATTTGATATCTGAAACATGATGTGTGGTTAAGATTATAAAAATTTGGGTTGAAATTACATTAATTTTATATAAGAATGTGATATCCTAAATTGCCAAAATAAATGAATAACTTAAAGTATTGTATTTGAAAAAAAAAGTTTAAATGAAATAAAAACCGATGAAAATATTTAAGAATTGGAAAATGAAAAATATTGTAATAACACATTATCTAAAATCGTTCATTCCTATATATATTTTTTTTGCTATATATCAAACACAAGATTGGTTTCGGAATCACTTACACGGACTTTTAATTTTCCAAAAATCGTACCAAACGAGTCCTAATTTTGTACATGATACGGCAAGAGTCCGTTTGGTTGTATCTAAGAACAAAATTCGAAATAATGTAGTCGACAAATATATCCTTAAAGCTCCATCCTAAAAATAAATTTATAAACAATAATGATACAGAAAAGTATTCTAAATGTATTTATTTTTTGGTTTATATAATCACAACTAAATGGAAGTAAATCAATAATTGTTAACCAATACTCAGTTGGTCTAGTGGGATGTGGTGTTAGACTCCTTAGGTGGTTAGTATTATGTTAGTCGATGAATATAAACAAAAATAAAGAAATACATGAATTTACGTAGTTAGTTAATATTGTGTTAGTTATATTTATCAATAGAGAAGAAATTCACCTAAACAACTAGCTAACATATTTTGTTTTAGAAATTCAAGATATATCCACACTAATCATTAGTTAATATGAAAGGGGTTTATCTTAGAATAAACTATCGCTCATTTGCATCAAGGTAGGATCTTGTTTGGGCAATCTAGGGTTACTAACCCTGTTGTCCGATGATCATCATATCTAGCTCTAAGTAGGAGGATCTTATGAAATATTGTGCATTTGGTACTTTAATCAGATTTCGAGTATAATTACCTATATTTAAAAGCCTTAAGCATAGGGAGGGTAATGGATTGATCCGGTTGAATATCCGAATATAAATTTTTAGAAATTTTTTATTCAGATCCAACACTTTTAGTCGGATCAAATAATTATCTGCAGATATTCTGACCCGTTTGATTGGAATTCTAAAGCTTGGTATTTGAAATTTTTTTATCCGGATTGCATCGGATAATTGTTTGTGAATATTTGGATGATCTGCTGTATGTGAATAACTATAACATCGTTAAATACACAACGTTGGAAATAATAGTGCATAAATGATGTGCAATGAGATTGCGCATCACTAATTTAATGTTGGCATGTAGTTTCAGTGCGCGTCAAGTATTGTGTTTTTCCCAGTTTTTTTTTTTTGAGTTTTTATGTCTAACGCACAGTCTTGTTGCGCGTCACCTATACGTTTAGTAAATTGATGTCCTGTATTTAATTATCAAAATCATCATTAATCACATTGATGATAAAAAAAAATTTAATACTTTAACATATATCCTATCTTTAATACAAATAAAAAAAAGTTGAATTTAAAACAATGTATTTATAATATACTAGTAAATAAGAAATTAAAACCAAAAGTTATTTTAATATCTTTAAAAATTGATTTTGGAAAACTTAAGTAGGAAAGTAACATATTATTTAGACCAAAAGTTATTTATATAGTTTTTTTATTAAAAGTAAATATGTTGGTGTTCATTCTACGGGCAACAAATAGGAAAAATCAAAGTGATACGATTGGTTATCTTGATGAGGCTTGGTCAAATTTGGACATCCACGGATATTCGTGGGTATCGAGATATTTCAAATATCCGAAAATATCTTGATGTGATCAAGTCCCGTCAGGAGAATCAAGAGACGTTAGACGTCCAAATTGAGAAAGAGGAGCGGGATCATGAGGAGGGATAATATATGTCCAAAGAGATCATAGAGAGCTAGATGTTCAAGCCAAATATGAGGTTGGAGAGAGGGAAGTTGAAGTTGAGCATGAGGAGCTAGATGGTTGATCATAGTTCAACACGACATGTTTTTAGGGAGATTAACACGGTTGCGGACAAAATTGCTTTGCACGGGCACAATGAAGAGTTGGTGTAGTTGCAATCCCATAAGACGTTCAAGACCTCATCCGAAAGGATGCTTTAGGTCGATTGGTTTCTAGAAACGGATCCTCCTAAGTTTATTTACCTATGAATAAAAAAAATATTCCAAGCCTAGATCAAGAAAAAGAACAAGATGACCAACTTCCACTCAGAACAAGAGATCTAGCTAAAGAGCTTCAAATAGAGCTTTGAAGATATTTATATGCCTCGGACCTTCAAGCTTTACTGCCTTTGACATAATATAATTCATTAAAATTTGACATTCAATTAGTGTTATCTTGATATCTAAATAAATCCTTAATTTATTTTAAACATTTTCTTCTAGTTTTTACTAGGCTATAAATAGGCTATAGTTTTTAATTAGAAGCGAAATTTGTAACATTTGTCTTTTTCCTTCACCGTCCCCGCGGTGAAGAGGGACGCCCCTACGGCCAGATGCGGTCGCGGCAGGGCCGACCCCAGATCGCGGGATCTGTTTTTATTTCCGTTTTATTCCTTTCTTTAGATACAAGATCGGATCTTCTATCTAATAGGACAACTTTCCTTTGATCTCCTAACCCTAAAAACGTACTTCCGTTATCATTTCCAACATTTTCCTATAAATTCCAGCCTTCTCTTCCGTTTCTCTCTTCTTGCTTACATTTTCTTCAACCTCGAGCAAAGTTGCAGCCTTTCCCTTGCTTACGTTCTTCTTCTTCTTCTTCTTCACAAGAATTAAGATCGAGTCTTGATCCTTATTGGCCTTTACGTTGTTGATACGCTGATATTCACAGGCTCCCTTGGTTGAGTTTCGACGTGTGTAGAACAAGGTTCAAGCTTTGGTTTCGTTTCTGTGACGTTGTTGTCAAAAGAAAGGTCCCAACGACCTTTTTGTCAAGCCGCTGCCCCGCGCCTGAGTTGTCACGCCCCCGCGGCTGCAACCCAGTGCCACCCCTGCGGTTTTGTCCGCCACCATTACGGTTCTTCTTTAGTAACTCCCGTCTTTGGTGAGTTGTTTCCTTTTCTGGATTCCTCGTTCCTTTCCTTGAGTTATGTTGATGTTGTTACCCCTTGGGAGACTGTAAGACTAGGGATTGTGTCCCTAACTTGTGGAGATCTCTTAGAGATCATGCAAACTAGAAGTTACAGACTTCTAGCAATCGTTCCGTTCTGCTTCGAGTTTCCTTGTATGAACAAACTTTCCTTCCTTCCTTCGTTCCTTCGAGAAACTGAGTTGCAGCTGACCCTTATGTTTACCTTCGAGTGAGGTAAGTCCCTTGGACTTACTTAATTGTGTTCCGTATATTGGTTTGATTGTATGAGTTGTGTTTGTGATATTGTTTATCGTTATAACGGATAACAGAAATAGGATTGACCTTTTATACCTTAATTGGATCAAGTGTATTATAACCGGGTGGCGACCGCTTGTCCAGTTCAAAATGGGGAAACTAGGAGGTGTTCTTGCGACCAGTCCAACAGGTGACAAAGGGATGCATCCGCCCTACTCCTATTAGTGAAAGGGGACAGAGGCGAGATCATAGTGATTCTTGTATGACAACATAAGTTAAATTATTAAATGGATTAACTTATTGAAAGATAATAACCGGTTGAGTGTGAGCATGCTTTATGTTTATGTTACCTTATGTGTGTTTGTGCATTTCCTGTCTTTGCGATATCTAGAATATTAGCTAACGGTTTATACCGATGTTGTAGATGCCCTATAGGATAGAGATGTTGCTGAGTGGTCTGGATGGTGTGGTCAACTAGAGTTCCAATACATTATAGGACGGGGTCGGGATTATTTTTCTATTTTTGTTCTTTCCTTTTGTTTTGAACTCGGCTGCGAGTCTTTGGCGCTTCCCTTTGTTGTTCCTTTGGTTTTTATAACAGTTTTGGTTTTCATTTATTTGTGTCTTGTTGTAAGATCCGATGTTATTGTTGCTACTTTGAGGGTCGGGACCCATTGTGAGGTCCTAGCCTGTAATGCTTTGAGTTCCCAAAACTTGGGGTGTTACAAAAATTCAAATTAGATTAAAACTCATTGTAATTCACCTTTCTCCTTGAATGAAACTTAGTTTGTTCTTTTTTCATTGTTTTTGTCTTGCATCAAATGTTTTGGAGCCTCTCTATTGTGTTTTATTATTGATTCTTCAACCTTGTTTTTATATCATTAGTGGGTCATACCCATTCTAAGAGGAGCCTCTATCCGGCCAGCCTACTCCACTGTCCATTTGCAAGCCTACTCCACACTAACAACTGATTCAATTCATCTTCAATCGAGCAATCGTCTTGCACCGAGTCTTTCTAGATCCTTAATGATGCGCTCTTCGTCAGTTGAACGCAAGGATCCCCCGGTGTTGTTCCTCCGACTACTTCTTTTGTGTATTTTCGATTTATATGGTATATGCCAAGCAAGGAATCGTCCAGCCTCGCACCTTGGATCTCCTAGGCTCGAGATCTTTTTTCCTCGGAATCTCACTTCAGAAATTGGATCTCCTTTGTCCTCCTAGCCTCGCACCGTAAGGACACCACTCGGCCTCTCACCTTGTGGGTTTCGAAACTTTGGCCTCTCACCTTAGTCTCTAGGTTTGTTTTTCTCAAAGTGAAAACACAACTTTTGATTGAACTCAACTCTATAATCTGATTAAAACGTGTGTGGGAGAAGGCCTTATATGGGCTGAAAATTCAGCACCAACTCCCTACAATAATAGCTTACAAGTAGTTCAAGAGTTGTGATATTGAATAAAGGCAAACCTATGGTCTTTTAACCAACAACTTCAAGCAATAAATGGCCTAAAAATCATAAATATGGCCGGCCAATTAGAGCTCCAAGGGTCCAAAAATGTGGCTGAAAAGAATCCCAACTAATGTGGTTTTAATCCCTTGAAATAAAGTCAAGCATGACCACATAAAATAAAAAGGTTACATCTAAGGTTTAAAGTGATCCGGCATCCTCAATCGCCTCAAGTATGTTCACCAAGTGATAGTCATGGACGTCCTCAAATGTCGGAGCTCCGAAAGGGTGGTAGGTCAAAGTGGTTTGGCCTAGCATGCGGGCTCTAGCTTGAGTGAGAGGTGGTGTTGATCTTGGTGTTGTCACATTATTCTCGTTGCTTAAGTCCAGCGGGCTCACATCACTTAAAGCGTATCATATTTTGGATCCCGAGTATTCGGATATTTCCGGATATATGTAGATATCCGTTTTACCCGATATCCAACAAATATTCAGATGATTGAAATCCAAAGATGGATCGGTCAAAACAGGTATCAAAATCCTAGGTTTCTTCGAACAGAATGAATGAAGCTTTCAGACTGAATAAACGAATTTTCGGACCAGGTCATTAGATTAGTTTGCCCACCCTAATATGGTCTCCCATTTAATCTCTTTGCTAACATATCTCTCTAGTTTATTTGTGAGTAATGTACCTTAATGCACACATGACAAGTGTGAAAGACTACACCCTCTTATCTTGTGGTATATTGGATATTGCGGGAGACCAATGAAATAGTAGTTACATAATTTGAAAACATGTAATGATCTTTACTAACAAAATTTTATTTATAAACAAAGTAAAGTATAATATTAGCTAGAGCAGGTTCACGGGGCAGCCCAAAAAAGAACACTGACGAGCTGTGAAGAGGAAATTTTGGTAACTTAGAGGTACATTTGACATTGAGCTCGTTTCCGGGAATGATACATAGTGTTTGGTCACAATGTATTCTGATTATGCAGGAATGTTGATATTAGAATATATGTGAGCGGTTATGTTTTCACTCTTGGTGGTTTTGTTGTGAGTTGGAAGGAAATCTTACAACCAACGATCACTTTGTCTACCACATAGGCATAGTTCATGGCATTGACAGAAGTAGCTAAAGAGGGAATTTGGTTTAATGGATTGGTTAGTGATCTAGGTATACATCAAGATCAGACTATTGTATATTATGGCAATTTGAGTGCAATATGTTTGGCCAAGAACTAGGTGCATCATGAGAGGACTAAACATATTGACGTCAGATATCATTTCTTGTTAGAAGTTGTTGAGTGTCCAAGGGGCACATCTAGATAGAGAGAGATGAGAGCTAGTTTGGGCATTGACTAATACATCTGGTATATATGTGAGGATTTAAGTCAAGGTGGAGAATATTTATTGTCTTGAATTGGGTTTGCCATCTGTTTGAGCCTTTGCTGTTTGGTCCGGTCTTATGCTTGCGTCCAAGTATAACCTAGATTTCGTTACTCTATATATTGTAGTGTTCCCTCTGCCTCCAAATAATTGGGTTATGCTCTATTTATCTGTATTCTGAAACTCTTCAATAAAATCTCTCACAAAGTGGACATAGTTATTATTAGGTGAACCACTATAAATTTGTGTGTGTTGTCTTTCTTGTTTGTTAAATTCTGTTCTTTCTCATAATTTCGTACAATACGAATCGTTTAGGTCACGCCAAATTTTTAGCGAGGATCTAAACTTGAACCCCTATGTATATCTATAATAATTTTTGGTTAGGTTCGGTTATATCCTGTTCATGTCGTTCCATGTCAAATTTCCTCTTTTTTAATTTATATATAATTTTGCATGATTTTCAGTTTATAAAAAACCATTTTCCGATCTTTTCATTTATGTTTTTCTCCTCAAAGCATTTGGTTGATTATTTTATTATCGTTCTTGTAATTTATCTTTAGCAGTTTTTTCTAACATGAAATGTGACGTCAAACGAAATTGACAATACTTTTTTATTGTCTTTATTGAAAATAACTTGGTTTTTGAAAAATCAAATGGCCCACCAACTACTACAAATGATTCACTTATTTTTCTTCTCCGATCTTTCTTTACCAAGGTTACAAAATATAATAGGTCTAAATTACAATTTTGTTGGTACTCTAAGAAACCAATTATTTGTGGGAAAATTTTGTAAAGTAAACAAACATTTAATTAGAAGACGAGAAAAATTGTGGGGCGTCACGTCAGCATTAGTGTAGTGTACTGTAGTAATGTATTAGTAGTTTTTGTTAGATTTTGATATTTTTTAATCTGATAAAATGTACCGGAGAAGTGTCAAACGTGATATACTTTACTTTTTGGATTGATTTTTTAAAAGATTAGTTAAAAAAATATTTTTCTTTTTTTTAGATTTTGTTTTGTAAAAAAAAATTTATTGGCTTAATTCTTGATTAAGTAAAAGATTTAATCCGAGAAAAATTGTGGGGGCGCCATGTCAACATTAGTGTGGTGTACTTTAGGAGTATAAATAGATATAGAAGATATAGATTAGTAGATTTTGTTAGATTTTGATATTTTTATAATTTGATAAAACATACCGGAGAAGTCTCAAATGTGATACACTTAACTTTTTAGATTAATTTTTTAAAAGATTAGTTAGTAAAGATTTGTTTTAGATTTGGTTTTAGTAAAAAAAGATTTATTGGTTTAATACTTGATTTAGTAAAAGTTTTAATACGAGAAAAATTATGGGTGCACCACGTCAGCATTAGTATTGTGGGGAAATTTTATAAAGTAAACGGACATTTAATTAGAAGACGAGTAAGATATCCGTTATACCGTAACTCTTCTTTCTTCATGTTTATCGTTAGTTTTTTATGAAGGAAAGTCGTTCATGTACTAGATAACACGTCGTCTAATGGACCGAAATGTCGAAAAAATTGACAGACGGACTAACCGTCATGAGAGAACTCAAACAAGCAAAAAGGGGAGAAAAAAACACATAAAAAGAACTTCGATTACAACGAGCCTTCATGTTTATCCTTAGTTGACTATCCATTAAAAAAAATTCATACAATACTTTTATCACAGGATAGACGTATTGATATTCCAAATTGTACAACCCTATATACTACACATATCTAATGATTTGTGGAAGAAAAGTGTACAAGTAGGGGTAAAAAGGTGAAAAGGGTCTCTTCAAGTTAATGCAAGCTCATCAATGGAGGCAATGTACTTGTAGAAATGTGATGGGGAATGAGTAGGCGATGCTGCATTATATTCAGGGATTAAGAACACCCATTTGATCGTGAAAAGACAATGAAAGAGGAACAAAATGGAGGATACTGTGTATGCCTTTTGGATGTAGCAAAGACACCCATATATACTTCTCAACTTATGACTTCATTTTTTCTTTATATGTATATAACATCAATTTAGTACTAGAAGCTAGAGACCTTAGGTTAAAAGTGAGAAATATTTTTTACAAATGAAATAAGTTAAATTTCTCCATGTGAAATATAATAATGTTCAAATATATTGATTTTTTGGGAATTTGGGTTATGTCTATGAGAAGTGTTCGAATGATTTTGGTGATCAATCGGTTGAAGTTGTTCTAACTAAGGCGTGTGATATGAAGCAAGGGTTTTGTCGCGCTCACCTTAATTTCCATTACGTGTTGTGTAGAGAATTAAAGTCCCGAAATTGATGGTATCATTCTAAGATTAGATCAACTCGGATGTAGGGGTCAACATAGGTAAAAAATCAAACCGAATCGCAATAAACCTAACGAATATAAAACCGATTTTCTTGAAACGTTCGATGGAAAACCAAAACTATAAAAGTAGATTCGGTTACGGTTTAGACCTAAAACCGAAAATATGAAACAGTAGAACCTAAAACCGAACATGTTAGGGTCAGTTTCGGTTTAGGTTTTGGACCTCAACGGACCTAAAAAGTAATTGCTAATATGATTATATGAACCGACCCTTTTTTTATTAATAATTCCGTTTTTCGGTATACCCGTCGGTTTTGCAGTTTTTAACGGAAACCGAACTGAAAACTAATTTTTTTTGAAATGCGGACCTTATATAGATCAAACCTAAATTGTCGGTTTTCCGTTCTGTTTGAACCGAAATTACTCGATTTGGTTCGGTTCGATAAACTGAACCTAAATTGTCCAGCCCTATGCTGATGAAATTGTCTTGCTCATGAGTTTGATTCATCAAATATTAACAAGTCTATAAATTTTCTTTAGGTACACTTGCAAGTGTAACATATGACAAGCAACCTTTCTATGACTGATCGAACCTTTATTTTCTTCAAAAACTTCTCCATGAAATTTTTTTAAAAAAAGGAAATAATTACAATTGATATAATAATCCAAGACCACAAATCTGCGAGACAATGCAGATATTTGGGCAAAAGTAGCATTGAAAGGGATGAGCTTTGATCATATTTTGTACGTTGAGCTATCACTTGGAAGAGAAGATGCTGGTTTTTGTTTTCTTATATGGTGTTTTCTTTGCTTTTTCAGCTTTTTTAGAACACATCATGTATGTGAAAGGTATAAGATTCTGATATAAACATACATGTTTAGAAACTAGATAAAGGTTGGGGGAACGAATGAAATATGAGTGATACTAGCGGTAAATCGGATAGGATGTGGTCGATTTTATCATTTATACCGTTTTTTGATTAACTACACGATCAGAACGATTATGTGATTTCATTTTTGAAAATCCGGATAAAAGTTCTTTTATCAACCTAAGCAAAATTTTATATTTATTTTGGCATCGGGCCTATTTCAGGAGGGTATTTCTGTATGTTATTTTGTTTACATTGAGAAATAAAGTATTGAACTTGGGTTGCTTTGGAACGAAGAGGCCGTAGAGCGGTTTAACCCGAAGCGAGTGATCCGTTAGGGTGATCCACTCTCTCAATACTTATATTTTCCTTTGTGTGGTTAGGCTTATCCACCTTATTATGGAAGCAGTGGATACGAGTGGAAACCTATTTATACATTCCGTGGAGGGCCTCTCTCTCTTCTATATTTTTGCGGATGATATCACTCTGTTTGCTGCATCGATCAAATAAAGGTTGTTATGTACTATATTTATATGTTTCGTAAAGCCTTGAGGCAATGTGTTAGTGTCCAAAATTCGAAGATCTTTGTATATCTGAATGTGAAGGAAGATAAAGACCCCGTTCATCTATCACACCAATTTACATAAATCTTTCCTTCAACCCCCTTGATTCCCTTTAATCTATCTATCTGGGATTAAAAGGTTTATTTTGTTTATAAATTTCAACCCTAATAACCTTAAACAAACCTAGTCAAATGGACCCATAAAGATTCTCTTGAAACATATTAATGGCTTGAGATCACTCATAATCTCGGTAATTACCTTGGAATGTCCATTCTTCAAGGTAGAATTAAAAAGGTCACTACTTTCGAGACTTTGTTAGATAAGATCGGTGGTAGACTTTCATGGATGGAGAGGAATGACCCTAAGTTTCATGGGACGTATTAATCTCTCCAAATTCGTCATTTATTGTATATCATGTATCATGTCACCAGTGTTGCTCCCTAAGTCGATTTGTGAAGATATTGAGAATCATTTGGGGTGGGGTAGAAGGAGCTTTTCAAGTTCATTTTTTAATAAAAAGAATTGTCAACCCAAGCTTCTCATAGGGTTTGGTATCAAGTCTATGATGAATCTTAATATGGCTCTTCTGCCTAGCCGGACAAGTGACAATATTAAGAGCATTAATTTATTTTGGCCAGACGCTTTTTAGTGGTTTTCCCTCCTTATATTAAATGTTTAATATGTATATTTTTAAAATATATATAAAATTACGTAAACACAAGATATATATAAAAGTAAAAAAAATATACAACGATATTTTTTTGATTTTGCTAGTTGAATCATGAATTATTTAGATATTATAATTCTCAAAATAACTCCAAATAAAAAAAGCACCATTCATACATTCACATAAAACCTACGGTCCCTTTTGTGTATGGTTGTTCTGTATTCTATAGATTAGTTAATGACAACATTATTTATCAATTTTTGTATTACTAAAGGCCTTGTTTAGTTAGAGTTTTCCAGTTTTATTTAGATTCAGTTTTTAGAGAAATTTTTTGGCGAAGCGTTTAGTTAGAGTTTTGAAATTTCATCTAGCATTTAGGGTTGTGGTTTACTGGTTTTGAAACCTCAATTTTTGAAATCTTCTCATCCAAGAATTTGAGAGTTTCTGAGATAGTTTCTGTCATTCATGCCCTTGGTCATATAGAACAATCGAGAAAAAAAAAATTCAAACAACATTTGGAAAGAATAAAGAGCTTGTTGGTCATGGAAGAACAAATATTCTTCAACAATTCATGTGAAATTGAAGACATGAAGGGAAAATTGGGAAGAGTTGTAGAGGAGAATACGATGCTTGAAGAAGAACAGCGATTCAGCAATTCATGCGAAATTGAAGACACGAAGTAAAAAGAATTCACTTTCATGTGAATATTCAGACGGCCTGAAAAAGCTCGACGGCTAGGGTTTGACCTTCCTTTCCCATTTTCAGTCTCAACAGTCCGGCGACACCTTCTTCTCAGCATCAACATGTCCGACGACACCACCAAGACTCCTTCTTCAGGCCGTCTGAACCAGAGAAGTGTTCTTCTTCAAGCATCTTCTCTTCTTCTCTCTACAACTCTTTTCTTCTTCTTCTTCAGGCCATTTGAACATGAGTGTTTTTGGATCTGGATCTTTGGAATGAATAAATCTGAAAATTGGGAATGAAAACCAGATTTGGATATGAACATGAGTGTTTTTGTTCTTCCTTAGTAATATATCGATTATTAATGGTGAGGGCATTTTGATCTTTACGTAAAATCAAAACTATTCCGAACCATCTAACTAAACACGTATACAAAGTTTTTTTTACAACCACAAATCTTAATTAACCGTTGCTAAAACCGCAACCACAACCGCAACAAAACCGCAATTTCACTAAACACGTCCAAAATCTGAAATAAATAGGACCTATTATGGGTTTTGAGTTGACAATTGTCAAGGTTTCACCAAGAGAAGTTCAATCCAAATAGATTACTAGAGTTATAGTATATACTTATATATGCAATAGTGCAATACTAATTAGATCAAATATCAATGTATTTTATTTTGATGCAAAAATAATTAATTAAAACTTGAGAAAAAGGTGGGAAAACAATGTTGGTAAATAAATTAATGAGAAATTTCCAATTAGTGTGAGAGAAACTAAATTTTTTTAACCCTTGTTAATTTCAAAAATCAAGAGTATATTTTAGGAGCAATACATCAAAAAAATTTATAAAGATTTTCTTTAGTAAATATTATAAAAATTTAAACTAAACTATTTGATAGTTAATTTAAGTTACTTTCCCAATAGTCAGTCTTTTCTAAATGGTTAGCTATCAAATCTCTTTTACTCTGAATGTTTAGCCATCAAATCAAAGAGAGTAATAATACCTATATATTTCATCATTTTTACCTCAATTCAAATCTATAAATAACTACCCACAATCTTTTCTCACTTTTTACCCTATTAATTGGCATTAGGGTTTGGTCATTTATGCTTATTTTTCTCACTTTTATGGTAGTTACCCCAAAAAAGGAAACAGTAATTTAACACTATACTTGTGGTTGAAGCAAGGGAGAGAATTCAGTTTTTTGTGCAGGTAAAAATGACAGAAAAGTTTACCTGTGTAAATTCTTGCTTCTGAACATCTCTCTTCACGCTGGGCTGTCATTCTCTTTGATTAGTGTGCTTCTTTGTCTCCATAGTTCAAAACTTACCTGCCTTGAACACTAAGTTAAACAGTAAATGGTATAGTGGTAACTTGTCAATGGAAACAAATCTTGCTGGGTTCCAGAAGTTTTTACTGCCAAGGGTGAACCCAAATATGAAAACCGAACATAATTATGGTTAATCGATATAACTGATTCGGATATCCGAAGTTGTCCTGCTTGTAATAAGATCTGGTATTTATTATACTGAGCTTGCATGCATGATGTGCATTCAAGGTAGTCTTGAATTAACTTCAAGAGTGATGTCATATTATGCTTGCATTCTGTTTGTTGAGTTTAATCAACTGTTTCTCACTTTTAGGGTAAATTACATAAAATCACCCTTAAACATACATTTAGGGGGTGGTTTTCTGAAGAGTGGTGTATTTTATGGTAGTTTTATGTAATTTATCAAATAAAAGGATGGCTTGAGCATTCAGAAATGAAGAAAGTAAGCCTTGAGCAAATGTGTTTATAACTCAATGACATTAAAAGGCTGAAAAGCCTAAAACAAACGTACACATCAGTATTACTGCAAATTTCAGAATTTGAGTTAAGAGAATACCCTAAAAGCAACACTTACTAGCACTGATGATAATAAATACAATGGGAATATTTGTAGTGTGCCCTCTATTGTCACGTGAACGTCACGTGTTACAACAATTCATAGTATGATCAAATAATTTTGGAGAGCATAAATCTTACAATCAATAATAGCAAAGCTTTTCATTCTTCTTGAAGAAAATGGAGTTCATCATCCAACCATGGTGCGCTTTCTACCTCTCATTCTCACTGTCAAATGCAGAGAAACCATGACTAAGTAAATGAGTACAATGGGATGCAATTGGATATACATATCAGTTATTATGTATGTATAGCATAGAAACTCAATGTGAAGCGTTTCTGCTTCCGTTTCCAAAGGAAACATAGGAAACACGACACATTTTCGGGTTGTTTTCATACAACATAGGTTATAATGTAGAGAGGGCGAGAGAACTGACCTTGAGCCAGCTTGTTAAATGTCGCAGAATACTGCTTTGATGACTTCCTATAGGCTGTGAGTACTCGTTCCATCTACATAGGTAACCGAAAGAAATCAAGGGTCAAATGACTCGTGTTCACACAAGAATCTGTTTGTTTTCAGAAGAGCTTATCTGAAAGTGGCTTCCAATAACCAATTTAGAGATTAATTTTAGTTGTTGATGTTTCCTATTTACAATTGTTCAGATTAGTGTAGTAATGCTTAGGAACATTGTTTAAGCCATTAGTATTATAAAAAAAGGAATAAATGCTCCAACATTAGAGGTAAGTTAACAAAAGTACCCTGGGTCTATCAGTTCGCTGAAGATATTGAGATATTTATTGAACTACATCAAAATCCTAGACTTAGGTTAAGAACTGCAACTTAGCTCAAATGTTAGGATAGTTTGCTAGATGTGTATACTTAAGGTAACTTCTACAACTTTTTCAAAGGTTGGGATATTTATAGCAATTTCCAGATAATAAGGTACACAAGTATCAAAGTAGGTCTAAAGGGATTAATAGTCGTATACCACATCTCCACATGAAGAGTGCATGGATAGCAAGGCGCGTTCAAGCACATACAAGTCAACTGCTTTATCTTCGGGTAGTGTGGATATGAAGCTCAAACCAAAGTCAATTAAGACCTAAGTATTCAGAAATGAATGTCAGATAGCTTGCAAGAAAGGAACTAATGGATTCAATGTAACACGAGTAGAGAATACCAGCTGATTTGTAGCACTACGAATCAACATGTTGGATGTAGTTAAGTCACCGTGCACCACACCACCATCATGTAATTTTGCAATTGCCTCGCCAATTTGGGTGGAGATATCTTGCAACCTTTCTTCAACACCACCATTGGCTCCAAGTTCCAGGAAAATGTCCTTCACCGATGAACCTTCGACATATTCAAAGGTTAAGGAGTGCAAGACAGGATCCACAGAGTACAGAACTGGGGTGAGAACCCCAAGCTTTCGAGCCTTTGTCATACATCTAGCTTCCTGTTACAAAATTTGAAGTTTGTAAACGTTTTATACAACCATACATTGTGCAGAACTTGTGGATATAGAACATTGCCACTAAAGGCAGTATACCGCATTCAGACGTTTAACTGTGAGCTTTGCATCCAACGTAGGATGCCTGTACTTCTTTGAGAATCGTTCCTTGATAATGCTCCTTCTTCCTACAAAGGTTGATTCGAAAACTCGCTGCAAGATTAAATAAAAGAAATACTCAAGAGTCCTCATTCAATCAGGAAAAGGTACAAAACACTGTAACAGATTCACAAGTACTATACTGGTGTATCCAACGAAATTCACTGAACAAGATATGAACCCTATATGCAGGACAGCATGACAGCATGAGGGATGAGCACTCTAAACATCGCATCCTCGAGATTATACATCAGTAGATAAATATACTAAATTTTTTTGCTAGCAATCAATTCAAAGGACATCTATGCTTCTGTATTGCTATGTCAATATCCCAATGCTCGTCATAGAATTTACAAAATAGAAAGCCAAACACTCAAATTAGTCCATAAAAATTTTCCATTCCCAAGAACATATTTCTTTCGATTCAAGAAGTAAGGGCAACAGAAATAAACTCACAGCTTCAGCTCCTTGCTTCACTAGAACGGGAGAATTGGCGCTTCCTCCTTCAACTTCCATACCGGAAAACTTGCAGCTGCAGTACAGTTATCAATAAGTCTGCATTTGAATACTACTTTTGAAAACTGAGCAGGAGAGAAAATCTGATCAAGATCGAAGAAACAGTAGGTCCAATAGGTTAAATGATTAGCAATCATTTAAGATGCATCCTTCTATTGTTCAGATAGCATAAGGAGAACAAGAAGAAACTCAAAAGAAACCAGAAATTAAAATCACACTAGTAGCAAACAACAAACTCGACAATCTGAGAAACTAGACAATCTTCCAAACGAACTCCAAGCTCACAATAACAAGTTAACAACGTTTAACTGCCGTTAATCGGAAACAAAATAAACCAATCATAGAACAATTGAATGGAACATAATGCCACAAGATCAACAAGCTCTATATGTTCAACACCAGCTTCAAATACAGAAAAACCCGGAACTTGGAATTAGTTAAATGGTAAATAATACACTCTAATAATAGTCAAAAGTAGACACAGGTGTTTTTTCTTAAGAAATATAACCCCTTCGTCCAACAGAAATCCCTGAAGCACAACAGATACTGAATTTCGGCCAAATTGAAGAGGAAACTCATAGACACATTTCGTCGAACGGGTGGAGTGCACTCTAGATAACTAGGTATACCAACGATTCAAGCAACATACACGGGCGAAAATCAAAACAGCCAACGTTACAACAAAAACAGTTGCGGATTTCATAGATTATCTGGAAATCAATCGACATGAAAAAAAAATCCAAGGCAGTACTCAGAAAAGGAAGAAAAAAAGTAACTACCATCAAAACAAAGAAGAGAAAGGAATGCCCAAATAGAATTCAGATAGAGAGAGGCTCGGAAGCAGAGGACACAGAGCAAGTACCTGCAAACTTGGAGCGCCGCCGTAAACCCTCGTGCTCCTCTCTGTTCAACTCTATACAAAATACCCCGTACTGTATAAAATGATTCTGTAGTAATGAAATTGAGATATAATATTTTAGTTTTTGCACGCGGGATTGTTAGAAACTACAGAAAATGACCCGTATTTTAGGTTGGTTCACTAATGGCGTGAACTTATGATTTTTACACATTTTCCACACACGACAAAAAAATCATAAGACACTTACAATGCAAATTTAGCATAAATAGTAAATATCTGCTCACGATAATGATCGGGGTGAGCAAAAGTTAATCAAAGTGACCACCAATGTAGTGTAGAGAAGGTAAAATTGAAGTTGTTGATTATTATTTACTTTAAACGAGTCTTAAATACAAGGCAATCATAAATGAATGCTAAACATATCTAACTAAAATATATTAAGAATCTAGATGATTCGGTATAACAGGGTGAATACAAATTACGCAAATTTTAATCTCGTTCCGATTTCGACAGAATTTCTTGCAAAAATAGCAATTTCGTCCCCAATAAGCCCAACCAAAATATATTTGAGACGGGATACGGGTTTTAACTTCTCTATCATGCTAGATCCGTCCCCTTTTTGGGGTAAAGAAAGAAGAAACTCCTCCATCGGGCGTGTATTTAAAGGAAAAAACGTCTATTGGGGGAACCAAACGGGGGAACGCTACTCCCCTGAAATCGTTTGCAATAAAAGTTAAAAATATCCCGAGGTGGCTTAACAATAGAATGAACGCCAATAGGGAACCCAAAATCTAAGTTATCAAGGAGTCCACAACCGATTTGCCTCCCGATTAATGTATCGAAACTGGACATCATAATCTCTACGGATGAAGTAATGACAATGACTTGCCAAACTAGAAAGAGGGTGACAGTGGTCCAACCCCAGCAGCCGCTGTTCCACTACCATGTCGGACCAAGCTGTCTGAGTTTCACTTCACACATTCCCTTCCAGGGGCAATGTCAACTAATAAGAGACTCGATTTTGGTATTTTTTTACCCATCAACGAAATCCTCATCACAACTTCATGATACTTCGTAGCCTTCCTGAGAATAAACAGACTTCGACTTTGAGGGGGGTGTAGACCATCAAAGACTAGTGTTTCTCCATTTTCAAATTCACCATATCCCATGTGCAAAGATGGTGTTCCACTAATGCCCTCAACATTCTTAGTGTTATTGTTGATGCTATTACTAAACCAGTTCTCACAAGAAATGGTGAAAAACTTGGTGTAACCGCTTGGAGGGATTAGGTCATGCCAAAGATCTTGTGTCGGCTGACAGTCTGTTAGTTTATCTTGTATATCCGGCGGGTCTAATAAGTGGAGGGGATGCACGTCAAAGTGAACCTACACAAAAACCTTTGGGGTTCTATCCTAAAATCAATTGGCAGTAGAAGAAGTAGCCCTAGAACTTATATGTTAGGTTCACGTAGTATCATATTGTCAGTGTGGGACATTTCCACACATCTCACCACTCCCCCTTAAGTGCAATTATCCTAGAATAGTTGACACTTGACACATAGCCTTAAGGTCGGCTTAGCCAAATGGGTGGATAACATATTTTGATAATGGACCCGGATCGGACCTCCTCTAATACCCGCACGAACCTTAGCACTAATACCATTATCTTTTATATCCGGCGGATCTAATACGTGGAGGGGATGCACGTCAAAGTGAATCTACATACAAGCCTTTGGGTTCCATCCTAAAACCAATTGGCAATAGGAGGAGTAACTCTAAGACTTATATCAGTTATATGCTAGGTTCACTTAGTATCATATTGTCGACATGGGACATTTCCACACATCTCAATACATTCTCGGGAGATATGAAGAAGGGTCTCAGCCTGGTCCGGACAGTTGTTGTAATTTGCATGGAGGGTCATAAATCTCTTGTGTCTTTCGGCGTTAGTGAGAAATTTACCCAAGTCTACAAGCCAAACAAATGTGTGAACCTTCTTTAGCACATTGAGTTTCTAAATGGTTGTATATAAAGATCTAGCAGATGGCTACTCATTTCCATACACCAAGTATTGGTAGCCCATCTTTATGGAGGAGACACCATCATTGCTAAGAGGTCAAGCAATATTATCCAATATGGAGGAGTCATGGTCAATAACAAATGTCAGAAGTTAAAAGAGTTTGGGAAGAAGGGAGGTACGGTTGTATGATTGGTCAGTTTCAACCTTGGTTAGGAGTTCAGTTGTCACTAACAACAACCCTTGTGAAGACAAAATCAATACCATGGGTAACACTTTGGATCAGAGAATTTTGCATGGACTAATGATTCAACCATAAGAGCGTGTTTCTACCGTTATTCATTCTCCAAGAGTGCTCACGTATGATGATCTCATGTATTCAAATGCAATACCTTTAGTTACATGTGAACCTCCTTTTGACCTAGAAATGTATAAAACATCTTGAGACCTATGGAGTTCATATTTGGCGCTCAACATTGTAGCTAGACCCATGGAGTTTATATTTGGCACTCAACATTATAGCTAGACCTAGACAAACCCGGACTCGAGCCAGGCTTTTCAAAAAAATCTCATTTTCCTAGGCCGGACTCGGGTCGAGTTCGGAATTTGGGCATAAAGTCTTGTCCATCCACGCCCACATCGGGCTTTGCGCGAGATAGTTGGACCCAAATTGTTTTATTAAGAGAGAGAGAGCATTCCAAATAAATATCATATAAAAACGTCAAAATATTACACATAAAAACAAAGTAGTTCAATGGTTTTGGACATTTGAACATTACCTTGAGGTCCAAGGTTCGAATGTAACAATTTACACATATTTTAAATTTTAATTTTAAAAATAAAAATGGGCTTTCGGGACGAACTATAGGCCTCCTGGACGGGCCATGCCCCTTATACGCACCCGCCCGTTTATCCGAGTGGACGGACCGGACCGATTTTGTTTAGGTCTAGCTGTAGCTCATAAGGATTTCATATCCATGTGCAATCTCCACCCAAACACCGTGGTGTTACTATTTTCAAGCAAACGAATTCTCACACTTCCAAGAACTTTCAGTTTGCACAAGTCCTCCCAATCAACAAGGTGGATCTTACGGCTACCATTCTTAATTCTCACTCCAAATAAAGGATTTAGACATGCTTTCAAACTTCTTGGTGAAGGCTTTGGGGAGCTAAATCGTATTCGTGGAGAATCCAGGGTTGTCAAAACCGCCTTGTTGTGTATGATCCACCCACTAGCTTATGTGATTTTGATAGTTATAGGCATATTTTGTAATTAATGTAAGCCTACGGGCCTTTTTGTAATTACCAAACTATGTATCCATATATATTCTATAATACATCAAAGGCGCTCCTCACGGGATTAGATCACTCTACTAGGGTATCAGAGGGTAATTAAGAAATCCCCTAAAAACCCTATTCAGTGCCGCCGCAGTGCTGCTTTCTCTCACCGGCTCTCCCCGTATGCCGGAAATTTCCCTCACCTCTCGCCGATCTCTCTCGCCGAATCTCTTCGTCTTCCGGAATTCTCCCTCCCTTACTCTCACCAACCTTAATCTTCTATACACCATAATTTCGTCCCCTCTCCCATGAACTCACCATGACAGACAAGAAACCAGTTCGTTTCATTCGGCTCTCTTTGTCTCCAACGTTAAGAACATCATTTTGATTGTGCTTGACATCGATAAAGGGTTATATACCTCTTGGGCGGAGTTATTCTGTATTGTTGCAAAAGCTCATAAGGTGCTAGACCATATTGACGAATCGATGACCCGTCCTACCGACATTGATGATGAACTTTGGGGTCACGTAGACGTTGTCTTGGTTCAATGGATTTATGGTATAATCTCCTCGGATTTTCTTCTCACAATTTTGGAACCCGACACTATCGCCTTGATAGCATGGACCAAGATTAGATCTTTTCAACGACAACAAACACTCCACGGCACTGTATTTGGAAAACGAGTTATCTAACTCGAAATTAGAAGCCTTCTCTTTGGTGTCTGCATACTATCAACATTTGAAAATACTATCGATTTAACTTGCCAACGTTGAATCCAATGTATCGAATAGTCGCCTCGTTCTTCAAACGCTCGCCGGGTTACCCTTTGATACCATATTAGAGTGATGTAATCCCGTGAGGAGCACCTTTGTTGTATTACAAAATATATATGGATACATAGTTTGGTAATTACAGAAAGGTCCGTAGGCTTACATTAATGACAGAATATGGCTATAACTGTAACACCGCAAATCCATAAGACTCGGAGTGCTACGGGGCTAGGAACTCACAATGGGTCCTGACCCTAGCGTGACAACAAGTTCACTAGATCTTATAACAAGACACAAATAAATATGAAACAACTTTTTATAAAACTAAAATATCAAGTATCATAATACATACAAAACCCCACAGCCGAGCATCAAACAACATTAAAGTATATATACATATCCCAAAACCCATAACGTTCTAGATGTACGGAAGTCCTCGGCTGATCACTCCTCCATATCACTATGCAATCTTCCTATCCTACAAAGGATCTACGACACGGTATGAAACCGTTAGCTAACAATTCATATATAAGATCATGCATAAGCACATACACACATCAAAATCATAACAAACACCAAGCATGCTATCACACATTTCCCGTTTAATTATCTTTATAACGTTATACACATAGAACCATATTCACGGTTGTGGCACGAGAAGTATATCCTTCTCGCCTATGAGTACTATAACCATATGAAGTAGCCTCAGGCGTACCTCCCGTGTACCATATGGAGTGGTGAGGTACCCATCCCCTTATTAAGCATGTCCACGGGTCACGGGTCACCCGTGACCCGGAGGGTCCGGGTTCCCCCGGGTCGCGGGTACGGGTAAGGGTCGTCAGATCCTTACTCGTGACCCGCCGGGTCGACCCGTAACGGTCACAAATTCAAAAAAAAAAAAATGTGCCGTTGGGTAGCCGTTGTAACGGCTATATTGATAAAAAAAACAATATATTTTAATAAATCTAACCCAAAAATAATTCTATAAATACCTCATACCCAATTCATTTAATCTCACACCAATTCTCATTCAATCATCTATTCACTCTCTCAATCTCTCCATAATTTCCAACTCTTACATTCAATTACTCTCCTAATCTCATATTCTCATTCTCTTATTTTTCATTTTACCACTCTTACTACTACATTCTAATTCTATTATTCAAAAAAAAATATCTAGCCGAGGAAGACGTTCCGTTAGCGGTGCCGGTCCTTCATCCGGCGAAGGTTTTACCCGAGGACGACATTCCGTTAGCGGTCCTCCAACCGGTACGGATTTAAGACGAGACTTATTAAGTGGAGATCACGAGATCTTCGAAGAGGAGGATACCACGGAATCACCTACTTTCTCCAACACCCAAGGATCCGAGACCGAATTCACGGAGGAGCCGGAGGAGCCGCCGTTGAACAACACTCAACTAACGGCGGCGGTCTTCCAATTTTGGTTTACAAAAGGTGCTCCCGATGCCAACGGAGTTTACTATGCCAAATGCAATTTTTGTGCGGCACAATACAAGCACAAAAAGGGAGAAGGCTACGGGAACTACAAGAGGCATATCCGGAACAAGCATCCCGAAAAAATGGGATTAGTACGAGGGCAAACACAACTTACCGGGTACGCATCTACTTCTAACCAACCTCCTTCTCTATTTACATATGATCATTCTTCTTTCTATGGATGCATTTTCGGAAATGTTGGCCGTAGATTCTTTAGCATTTAGTTTTGCACAAAATGTTGGTTTTAATGATTGGATGCAAAATCATGCTCAACCCGCATATAAACCGATTTCTCGCCAAACCGCTAAAAGAAAAATGATGCATAAATATAAAATTCGTAAAGAAGAATTGATTAAATATTTTTTGGACAACGGTGATATTCAAGTTTCTATTTGTAGTGATATTTGGACCGACGGTTTTCAAAAAAATTCATATATGGATATTACTTGTCATTTTGTTGATAAATTTTGGATTTTAAATAAAAGAGTTTTAGCATTACGAGTTTTCAACGAACAACACAATGCCCAAAACATTGCCCGTTTGATTGCAAATGTTTTGAAAGAATATAGATTAGTTTCACGAGTTTTTTCAATCGGTTTTGACAACGCCTCCGCTAACACGGCTTCCATTAGAGATTTAACCAACTATTGTAAGCCGACGATTGGAGGTAAATTTTTTCACATTAGGTGTGCCGCTCAAATTTTAAACTTGTGTGTTCAAGACGGTTTAGCATACATTGGACATTTAGTACAACCTATTCGAAATATTCTTAATGAACTTTGGTCTAAAAAAAAGTGTACGTACTAAATGGTATGCATATTGTAAACAAAATAACGTTTATCCTAAAAAATTTCCAAAAGATGTTTGTACAAGATGGAACTCTACGTACAAAATGATTTACGAATCATATGAATATCGAGAACTTTTAAGTGGTTTTGCCGCACAACATATTGACGGTAATTTTGTTTTCGGTGAATCTTGGATTTTTGCAAAAGATGTAATGGAGGTTTTTAAATATTTTTATGATGCTACTAACACTTTTAGTTATGTTTATACACCAACTTCAAACATATTTTGTTATGTAGCAATTAATATTGCATTTGCAATTCAACAGGGTATTTTAATTGAAAATATTTCACAAGCTATACTTTCAATGCTAACTAAATGGTTAGATTATTATACAACCATTCCCGATATTTTTCTTATTGCATTTGTGTTAGACCCAAGACGTAAAATGTATGGTTTAAAACAATTTTTAGAAAGTTATTATGAATTTTTAGGTTTAGAACAAAATCCCGATTGTCATGTTTCTAGCATAATTGATAAAGTTAGAAAATTATTTGATGAATTATTGGTTCAATATTGTGTTTCCGATCGAGGTCAATCTTCTCAACCCCCTCCTCGTCCTTCATCTTCAAGTTCATCTAAATTTAAATCAATTGCTAGAGATTTGTTTGGCCCGAAAAGGGCAAAAACCACGTCGAGTTCCAACTCGAAACTCGACGAATATCTAACCATTTCTTTTGAGTTTTCCAATGATGAAGAAGAGGAGGATTTCAACATATTAGAATGGTGGAGCCGATCGGAGAGAATGAGGTTCCCTACCCTCTCAAGGATCGCGGCACAAATTCTCGCCGTTCCCGCCTCAACGGTAGCGGTTGAGCAAACCTTTAGCCGGAGTGGAAAGGTGCTCGATCCGACGAGATCAAACATGTTGCCCGAGACGTTGGAGGCACAAGTCCTCCTAGCCGATTGGAGGAAAGCGGAAATGCGAACACAAAAGAACAACCTTTCGGCGGAGGAAGGCGACAAAGATGACGACGAGCGACAACAAACGCCATCGGATGTATCGGCGGGAGAGTCCGACTAAAGTAAGGGCCAATTGGGGATATAAACAAAGGTAAGAGAACTACGTGGGCTTTGATTCCTCCCCGAGAGGATACGTAGGCAACCGAGATTCCGGTTCAAGCCCAATTCTTCCCTTTTTTTAAAAAAAAAAAAGTTTAAGACTTAAACTTAAAAAAGAAGAAAATAAACTAATAAAAAGAGGACTTAAACTTAAAAAAATTGGACTTAAACTTTAAGTCCAATTTTTTTAAGTTTAAGTCCTCTTTTTATTAGTTTATTTTCTTCTTTTTTAAGTTTAAGTCCTATTTTTAATTAGTTTAATTTCTTCTTTTTTTTTAAGTTTAAGTCCAATTTTTATCTTCTATTTATTTTCTTATTTTTTTAAGTTTATTTCCATTAATTTTTATTTTTTTTTATGGTAAGGTGGCCGACCCGTCGACCCGCCGGGTCTGACCCGTGACCCGGCGGGTCGGCCACATATACGGGTCCGGATCACCCTCCCCGGACCAATGACCCGGCGGGTCGGACCCGTCGACCCGGCGGGCCCGACCTGTGGACATGCTTACCCCTTATACCAGTTCTGGTCTGACCACTAAGAACCTCTCAGACTTCCACAAGAAAGATGAGAAAGGTTATCACCACCCAGCAATCGTGGGCCAATACAATGTCGGTAATAATCAATATCGCATGTCAAAAAGCACATAACAATCATCACCCGTGCATACATCCAATATGGGAATGCAACTAAGTAAGTCCTATGGACTTACCTGAATCCCAATATAACCTCAACCACGATCAACTCTCCAGTTCCCGTAGGAATGAGCACTGTCTAATAACAAGGCATATAAATGTATCAATCTACAAATCATTAACTAAAAGGATCTTTGATAGCATGAATTATTGTCTATATTTCGGATATGGTTTTGCCGTTTTCTCATCATAACTTTGCATGCATGGATGTATATTCTTGGTGATTATGTCATTATTCGATTACTTTGCAAGAATCGAGGTCTACACCACGTTTGATTGTAATTGCAGAGAATAAGGCGTATTTTGGATCAAAATAGAGCATTGAAGTCTAAGGAAGCAATGGAGCTACATTATGGAGCATTAGGAAGGACAAGAAGAAAGGCATGAACTATATTGGAAGGATGAAGGAAGGATTCATTTGAAGAAACGAAGGCATGCACGTAGATTACCACTGATCTCGGACCAACAGTTACGCACCTCGACCGAGACGGCCTACTGGGCCTGGCTCGAGGTCAACGGACCACAACCCAAGAAAAATAAGATATTATTATACCTAAAAATCTTCTATAAGGATGGGAGGTGAATGTGAAGTAAAGAGGTTGGATTTGAGAAAGATCACGGAAGAACAAAAAAGACGGCTATTGGAAGGAAAAGATCCAAGGAAGGATTGCTTAGGATTCAAGGAAGAGAAGAGAGTGTGATATTTTCTTGGGTAGTTATTTGTGAGTTGTTATCATCTTTTGGAACACATTGTTGACAACTGTTTGATTATTTTGCATTATTGATTATTGAGATACCTTTGTGGGGTGTTCTATTTGCTTTTCTTGACTTCTTGATTTGATTATTTGATTGTTTTGATAATGATGATTTTTGGCGAAAACCCCTTGCGATTCTAGGGTGATTAGCTGAAGGTTGTGGTATAGACGATGAATGAGTGAATCTTTATTGTGAGTGGACCCTGAAAGCTTGAGTTAACCCTAAATCGAAACCCGTCTCGGGCTATTCTTGGAGTCATCTCGACCGAGATCGATAAGAACTGCACGAGATCGTTCACTGCTTTGCCCGATCTTGAGTTTAGGTCATAGTTTGTCAAATCCTATCCTTGTTGCACCTTTCATGGTTCACATGCAAGCCTAGGAAGAGACTTACCCGGTGATTCCTTTGCTTGTTTACCAATGATGATGAGTATTAGGTAATAAAGGTTTATCCTTTATTAGAGTTTGAGTGCGCCTTCATCCTACCTATGAGAGTTAACCTGAGACTTACCCGGTGATGGTTAGTTCTATACCCTTAGGTGAGTGTGTTGGTTTGAGTGCTTACACCTTCCTTTAGTTCCTTGAGACTTACCCGGTGATTAGAGCTCTGGTTTGGGAAAGTGGATAGTGAGACTTACCCAGTGATCTACTTCATCGTGAGAATATCTTCCCTTCGCAACCTCAGCTTTGTCCACGTATATCTTTGAAAAATCTTGAGTCGAAACCACAACTAGATACTTTGATCTCTAGAATCTGTGTTCCTGAATCATATTACATAATCTTGTCTTTGCTTTTGATCATTGCATTTGCATGCTTAATGAGTTAGATTGCTTTGCTGAACTTATTCTCACCAAATCTCTGAGATCGACTCCAAAATATAAGCCCTTACTACGATAGATCCGTACACTGCGGCTTCGCTTATCATTAGGTATATATTCAAGATATAAATTTAATACTTCTTTGCACACACACCTTTTGGAGCGAACACATTTTTGGCGCCGTTGTCGGGGATTTGATCAAAACCAATTTTTGTGCACTGCTGTCTAGCTTGGAAGCTTCTTGCTTTTGCTACTGATCGTTCTACTTGAGTGTTCTTACAGAACCTTTCTTTAGGTGTATGCGAAGAACTCGAGCTGGTAAAGAAATCATTCCTTACGATCCTGAACCAGAAAAGACATACAAGAAGAGATTAAGAGAAGCTAAAATGGTTGCTGCAAATAACGAAGAAGAAAGAAACTACAGAGATGAGTTGGAAGATGCTCTAGACCAACTGAAGCTACGAGATGATGCTCTAACTAGAGAACGAACAAAAGCTCATGCTAGAGAAGAGAAACTTCAAACCGACATGGACGAATTAAGAGAATATGTTCGACAGATTCATGAAGAAAGAGAGAGAAACGCTAGAGTAGTGGTTAACCCACCAGCACCCGGTGAGAGTTGAGATAGTTGACCCATTTTTGGGTATTCCACAAACACTTGGTCAAAGGATGGATCCCGTTCAGCAAACGCGCCGTTTGAGCGTTATGATTGATCCAGCTGAGCGTGACTATGAGTTTAGACCACAAGTTATTCCTATGATCCGCCAAAGTTATTTTGGGAGATTGGAGAGGGAATCTCCATATCAATTTTGGCAGAACTATGAAATTCTCATGGAGAATTTGAAATCTTCAAGAGTTGAGAATGAAAACTATAAACTGCATCCTTTATATTTTTCTTTAAAGGATAGAGCACTTGTGTGATATCAATCACTTCCATTCGGAAGGGTTAACACGTGGGAGGAGATGACTGCGGAGTTTCTCACAAAATTCTTTCCGCCATAAAAAACGGCGGAGTTGAGAGGTAAAATCAATGCCTTTGTGATGAGGAATAATGAAAGTCTTTTTAAGTCATGGGAAAGGTTCGAGGACCTTTTGTTGAATTGCCCTCATCATGGGATTTCAAAGATTGATTTGCTAGTGATGTACTTCAAGGGTTCGAATGAGGAATCCCAATTCAAACTACAATCTCTTTCCGCCGAAACTTTCATGGACAAACCCGTTGATGAAGCATGTGATTTTGTCGAAAAACAAGCTCTTACTATTGAGAAGTACTCCCATCGGAGTGTTGATAATGGAAGTCAAAGCTCAAGAACTCAAGAGCTGAACCTTACCTCCTCTAGTGTTGCTCAATCATCGCTCTTAACAATGAGATGAAGGCTTTGAAGGAGCTCTTGAAGACACAAGCACAACAACCCAAAGAGTTGGGTATGTTGGTAGAGAAAACTACCAAGGGAACAATAACAACAACAACAACAACAACCGGAACTACAACAATTGGAGATCCAGTCAAAACAATTCCGGTAACCGTTATTCCCATGTTGATAATGCTCTAACTTCACCTTCTTCTTCTTCTTCCACTCCATTGAAAATTCATGAACCATCTTCAAGCCAACCACCCAAGCATAAGCTGGAAGCAATGATTGAAACCTTGATGGGAAAGATGATGGTTTGGAACGTTCGATTACTTAGATTTCTAAGGTACAAAAGGCCTTGGAAAATCAAGTATTTAGCAAGCATGAGAAGTTCCTAGAGATCAAGGAAAGCTTCCCAGAAGGACAGAGAATAACCAGAAAGGCCAAGTGATGGCGATCACCACAAGGAGTGGTGTGAAGACAACCGACCCAGTACCTCGAACAAACGATGTTGTGAAATAGCCCATCTCGATCGAGGTGACATCTGGGTCAACCGAGGAGAAAGCAACAGGAGGTCACCCAGGAATGAATCTCGACTGAAATATATATGGGTCAACCGAGGTGAAGGAGAAAGAAGAAGTTTACGTACCTCCTCAGGCTTACAAACCTCCATTGCCATTCCCGTAGTCTAGAGCGAGAGCACATCTAGACAAGCACTTCGGCAAGTTTCTAGACCTTATGAGTAAACTCCATATTAACATACCTTTCATTGATGTGATTCTAGGTATGCCCGCTTATGGAAATTTCTTAAAGGAGATCCTCTCTAACAAGAGGAAGCTAGAGGATTTTGGTGAGGTGAAGATGTCTTCTAGATCATCGGAACTCATCAACATCATGGGGGAGAAATTGCCACCCAAGTTGCGCGATTCAGGATCGTTTTGCATTCCCATTGGAGTTTGAGAGGTCACATATGATGCACTTTGTGATCTAGAAGCTAGTGTGAGCATCATTCCACTTGCACTGTGTGAGAAGGTCGGTTTATGAGAGCCTAAACCAGTAAAGATGACGTTGTACATGGAGGATCAATCCATCACTTGACCCGTTGGCATATTGGAAGACATCCCAGTAAAGCTTGGTAAGTTTTACATTTCTATAGATTTTGTGGTATTGGATATTCCTACAGATTATCTAGTCTCAATCATCCTTGGGAGACCGTTTCTTGCAACCTCCGGTTGCTTTGTGGATTGCAAGAACGCAAAATTGTCTTTCAACATCGGCAAAGAACGTGTTAAATCCGTGATGTTAGCTTTAATGAAAGGACAATGCCTTGAGGAGGGCATTCACAACATCTATGATGAAGAGGAATCACGAGAAATTGTTAGATCTATCCTTATTAAAGATCCTGTTGAAAGAATTTTAACTTTTAGTATAATGGAGAAAGGTGTAGATGTTTCTTACGATGCAGATATACAAAGCTTGGAAACTTTGGAGGAAGATCCAAAGGTTGTTTTTGAGGAATTTTAAGAGGAGACGACAAACTATCTTGACATCGGGCAAGCCACTTCGACTGAGGTGACTTTTGGAGTAAATGAGGTGAAAGCAACAGGGAGTCACCTCGGACCAGACCTCGGCCGAGACACTACCAAGGCAAACGAGATCACAGATTTTTGAAACCTCCTCATTCCATGGCTTCAAGTAATGCAAGCACTAGCCTTACCCCCTCCGACACTTCCGAAGCTTCACAAAAAGATGTTGAGAACGTAAAGCCACCACTTCGCAGAATGAACACAAAAGTTGCAAAGATGTACAAAGAAAGAACGAAGGTGTGGCAAGATAAGCATATTACTCAAAAAGGGCTCAAAGAAGGAGAAGGAGATCTTGCTCTTCTCTTCGATTCCCACCTTCGCCTTTTTTCAGGTAAATCTAAATCTAAATGGACAGGACCATATATTGTGAAACATGTTTATCCTCATGGTGCAGTTGAAGTATGGGGTGAACATTGCGGAACGTTTAGGGTCGAGATACGAAGGTAGAAGAAGCAAAAACTGGAAAGCCCGGTCAAAGAAATTGCGTCTATGCATCCCACATGAGCATAAACAGTTAGGTTCAGCTAGCAACCGTAAATCAAGCGCTTCTTGGGAGGCAACCCAAGGTGTTTCTTTCTTTCTTGATTTCTAGTATAGTTTAGTGTAGTTTGTGCGTTTTGTGTGTCCATGATAACAAGAACTAGGTACCACTCAAGGGAAACAACAAGGGGGAAGCGTATGGACGGATTTGCCATTCGAGAATCTAGAGAAAGAACGAATACTGGAAGCCACCTCGGAAGCCGTCAGATCATCTCGACCGAGACAAATCTTAGCCAACCGAGATGAGAGCAACAGGGATTCAACTCGGTTGACCACCTCATGCACTGACAACCATCTCGACCGAGATGCAGTTAAATTTTCCGACGGGTATAAAAAGGGGAAGAACATTCTCTCCTGACTCTTCTTCCCTCCCGACGCCGCCTCTACCGAAACCCAACCCTAAATCACCAAAGCTTCGTTTCTTGCTCGTTTTCGTCGTTCTTCGACTCTAAATCGACGGGAACATTACAACAAATCCTTCTACGGCATCAATCGTCACTCAAATCCACCACATTCTGCAAAAAACGGGTAATTTCATTCGAAAGCTCGCTTTCTGATTTTGGTTGATTTCGCTTTATTTTTTGGATTTGCTGCTTGTGTGCTGTGTTAAAATCGAACAGAGAACCCCTTAGGAAGCAATTGGTAGTGAAATTTGGGGAAGAAACTTATAGAATGGCGATTTCGATCAAAGTGTTGTCCGTCTCGGTTGAACCCAGGCATCTTGACCGAGATACCCTCAAGAACAAACCGAGATCAAACCCTAAAACTGAGAAAAATGCGGCATTCGAATAGGCAACTAGCAATCCGTGACCGTCCTGATGATGAACACCATTCCCCCTCACCTCCCACACCACCACAGTAGTTCCCGCAGCAGCAGGTACGCCATCAGCGCCGCCGCCACGACCCCGAGGCCCATACGAGGATCGATGACCTTACTCGTCACATGGAGGAGTCTTTTAGTGATCTGTGCATTGATTTGGATAGGCGTCTCGATGCTCAGACTAGAGAGATAGGCGCTACGAGGTGCAAGATGGAGGAGAGCCACCACTATCAATGCCGGATTATGGAGCTGCAGTTTCAACATCAGATGGGCTGCCCTTCGACCCCTCCTTGTACACGTTCCACCCTCCTTCTCCTCCAAATACATGATAATTCCACGGAGCTGCTGCCTTATTTCTCTTCTTATTTTGCGGTTCTGCATTAGACTATGTGAGTACTTTTCTCTAGACTTCTTATACCCATCTGGACGATGTGTCCTAAGTATGGGGTGCTTTGTGATACTTGGGTCTGAAATAACTAATATTCTGCACCTTATGACAGTATGTTTTATAAGCTTTATGGTTGTACGATACATTACATGCATTGCATCAGTTTTGATCGAAAAAGCGTACAAAAACTGGTTTGAAAATTTTTTTTGCCTCGACCGAAATGCTTATGGCCAAACGAGATGACCACAACAGGAGCTTACCTCGTTCTAGCATCTCGGTTGTCTGTACGCATCTCGACCGAAATGGGTTTCGAAAACGTGAAATTTTAGAAAAAGTTGTGCTTCCATACTGGATATAACCCCAATGATGATGTTTGTTTGTTGAATATTTTATATGATCTTTATGTGTTTGAAACAATTTATGATATGATTAAGGTATGATTGCTTTTTTTTTTGAAAATTGAGCATGTTTAGCAAATTATTTTATTCAAATCATGTTGAATTTGAAGGTTGAAACTGCGTTATAAGTTCTCTCACATTCTTATTGGAATGATGAAGACAATTCGTATTCTCTCTTCCTCTTCTTGATCATGCTTTTTAGCTTCTCATTGATATATTTTGGCCTTCCTTTACCTATCCGGGAATTGGGAAGCAAGAAAGTGAAAAAGCAAGTGAAAGTGGATGTTGAAAGTGGAGAAGTGTTAGAAAACAATAGGTTTGGGGACGTTAGTCATGAGGATGAGTAACTCGACACCATTCATATAGTCGGGTGTTTGTGTCTTGCCAAAATCCGATTAATTGACAGTCCTAACGGGTCATGGTATGTGCATCAAGGTTTGAGGCATCTCGAGAAATTGAGATTAGATGATCTCCAAGGCTTCGGTTATTGTGCACCTCTGTTCATGTTCTCAAAAAGTGAAAAGTAAAGAAATATGCAAAAAAGAAGTAAGAAAAGCTTATTGATGGAGTCGAGTTCAAAGTTGTGAAGTTCTTATCCTTTTCCCGGATTTAGCACCACAATATCCTTTATGCATTCCATACCTAACACGTTTCTTGACCTTTGATTGAAAGTTCTTGAGACTTTGAGCATGTTGTTTGGCTTTGTTGTTTAAACTAGATTATTCATGATTGATATTGATGAGGATGATTTGCTACACATTCTTAGATCTTGTGTGAAGTATGATTAACTTTCCTATATTTATAACTTGTTTTGCTCATATTGATTCTTACTAACTATGAAGCATTCTCTAAGGGTGATCTATGAGTAGAAGCACGCAACCAAAAGTTTTTGAAAGTTTTTATTGGGCTTTAAATGATTATAATTCATTCTATCTTGTATCTAAGATTTGAACCTTGCTTGGGGACAAGCAAGAGGCAATTATGGGGTATATTGATAGCATGAATTATTGTCTATATTTCGGATATGATTTTTGCACTTTCTCGTCATAATCTTGCATGCATGGATGTATATTCTTGGTGATTATGTCATTATTCGATTACTTTGCAAGAATCGAGGTCTACACCACGTTTGATTGTAATTGCAGGGAATAAGGCGTATTTTGGATCAAAATAGATCATTGAAGTCTAAGGAAGCAATGGAGCTACATTATGGAGCATTAGGAAGGACAAGAAGAAAGGCAGGAACTATATTGGAAGGATGAAGGAAGGATTCATTTGAAGAAACGAAGGCATGCACGTAGATTACCACTGATCTCGAACCAACAGTTACGCACCTCGACCGAGACGGCCTACTGGGCCTGACTCGATGTCGACGGCCAACAGTCCAAGGAAAATAAGATATTATTAGACCTAAATTTCTTCTATAAGGATGGGAGGTGAATGTGAAGTAAAGAGGCTGGATTTGAGAAACATCACGGAAGAACATAAAAGACGGCTATTGGAAGGAAAAGATCCAAGGAAGGATTTCTTAGGATTCAAGGAAGAGAAGAGAGTGTGATGTGAGTTGTTATCATCTTTTGGAACACATTGTTGACAACTGTTTGAATATTTTGCATTATTGATTATTAAGATACCTTTGTGGGGTGTTCTATTTGCTTTTCTTGACTTCTTGATTTGATTATTTGATTATTTTGATAATGATGATTGTTGGCTAAAATCCCTTGCGATTCTAGGGTGATTAGTTGAAGGTTGTGGTATAGACGATGAATGAGTGAACCTTTATCGTGAGTGGACCCTAAAAGCTTGAGTTAACCCTAAACCGAAACCCGTCTCGGGCTGTTCTTGGAGTCATCTCGACCGAGATCGATAAGAACTGCACGAGATCGTTCACTACTTTGCCCGTCTTGAGTTTAGGTCATAGTTTGTCAAATCCTATCCTTGTTGCACCTTTCATGGTTCACATGCAAGCCTAGGATGAGACTTACCCGGTGATTCCTTTGCTTGTTTACCGATGATGATGAGTGTTAGGTAATAAAGGTTTATCCTTTATTAGGGTTTGAGTGTGCCTTCATCCTACCTATGAGAGTTAACCTGAGACTTACCCGGTGATGGTTAGTTCTATACCCTTACGTGAGTGTGTTGGTTTGAGTGCTTGTAACTTCCTTTAGTTCCTTGAGACTTACCCGGTGATTAGAGCTCTGGTTTGGGAAAGTGGATAGTGAGACTTACCCGGTAATCTATCCCATTTTAGAAATACCTTCCCTTCGCAACCTCAACTTTGTCCACGTATATCTTTGAGAAATCTTGAGTCAAAACCACAACTGGATACTTTAATCTCTAGAATCTGCGTTCCCCAATCATATTACATAATATTGTCTTTGCTTTTGATAATTGCATTTGCATGCTTGGAAGAAGGTGTGTGTGTAAAGAAGTCTTAAATTTATATCCGGAGGTAACATATCTCGGGCAACCATAATCATACTCACATCATAAAGGCATGGAGGAAGAACCATTCCAACTACTATACTCATAACCCAAGGGCATGGAGGTATAACATCTCCAACAATTCAAAACTCAATGGCATTGAGATAGAACACATCCAACCATAATCATAACTAGTTCTAGCATACACGATCTACTAAGATCACACATCACTATCTAGCATGAAAACAATATCATATAATCACATAATCACTAAGCATGTCCACGGGTCGGACCCGCCGGGTCGACGGGTCCGACCCGCTGGGTTGAGGGTCCGACCCGCTGGGTTGAGGGTCCGGGAAGGGTGACCCGGATCCGAACCCGTGTAAAAGGCCAACCCACCGGGTCACGGGTCAGACCCGGCGGGTCGGCCCTTTTGCTTTAAAACCCGATTTTTTTAAAAAAAAGAAGAAGAAAAGGCATGACCCGGCGGGTTGACCTGCCCACGGCTATTTTAGCCGTTGGATCCAATTTTTTTATTTGTTTTTTTTTCAAAATTGACCAGTGGCGGGTCATGGATAAGGATCACCTCGACCCGTACCCGTGACCCGCCGGGTCATTGACGGGTCAAAACCCGCCGGGTCACGGGTAACCCGTGACCCGTGGACATGCTTAATAATCACATCATCATATAACTCACTAAAATATAACTAAGACTCGCTCAGCAAGTCTATAGATGCAGTTATCTCTACATAAACTCGGGATAGTTCTTCTGGATATTATCCTCTTTCTCCCATGTGGTCTCATCGGTCCTCGTCTGGACCATTGTATCCTCGTCATAGGAATGTCCTTCAAGCGCAAATGTCTAATACCTCGCTCTAGGACTGCAACTAGTTGCTCAACAAACATGTGGTCCGGCTCAACCACAAAATCCTCATAAATGACAATGTGTCTTGGATCAGGTATATACTTTCTCAAATGAGACACATGAAACACAAGGTGAACACCCTCTAACCTCGGGGGTAATGCAAGTTTGTACTTTGCTCTCCCCACTTGATCCAAAATCTCAAAAGGTCCAACATATCGGGGACTCAACTTTTCCTTTATGCCAAAACGTTCGACGTCACGCGTCGGAGACACTCTCAACCATGCATGAGCTCCCACTTTGAACTCTAGAGGCCCTTTCCTCTTATCAACATACGACTCTTGGCGACTCTGTGCAACCATCATCTCTTTCTAATCAATGAAACTCGGGCAACATCCTCTTGTATCTACTAAGAAGCTATACCACTAACACTACTAGGCTCGTCCCAGCACAAAGGTGTATGCCATCTCCGCCCATACAAAGCCTCATAAAGGGCCATCGTGATCAACGCATGCCACCTGTTCTTGTACAAAAACTCGACCAACGGGAGGTGATCTGACCACACCGGTCCCCATTGTAGCATGCAAGCCCTCAACATATCCTCTAATGTCTGGATAGTACTCTTTTACTGACCATCTGACTGATGAAAAACCGTCGTAAAACGAAGGCTCGTACTCAATGCAGTATGTACATGCTGCCAAAATCGTGAGGTAAATCGTCCATATTTAACGGACAGAATGGTCCTCGGTACTCCATGGAGTCTCACTATCTGCCTAGTAAACTCCTCAACTGACCGACTCACCGGCCACGTTTCCCGAATAGGGATAAAACGTGTTGTCTTCGTCAATCTATCAACTATAATCCACATAGCATCAAAACTCCTGCTCGGCCTTAAGCCTGTAACAAATTCCACGGAGATATTCTCCCACTTCCACTACGATACCGGCAGTGGATGGAGCTCTCCTCTAAGTCTACAGTGCTCTATCTTGACCTATTGACATGTCGCACATTGGGCCATAAACTGGGCCACAAAGGGCTTCGGTCCGCCCCACTAGAATGAGCGTCTCACATCTTGATACATCTTACTCGTATCTGGGTGCGCTGATTAAGGTGTCATGTGGGCCTCCTATAGAATTATTTGCCTCAACTCTCTATTAGAAGGTACACAGACGCGCTTGTGGCATCTCATCAATCCATCAACACCTATGGTGAACTGTTGAGCCTCACCTCGAGACATCTTGTCTCGAATCCGTCTCAACGTCGGGCAAATCTCTTGTTTTTGTTGGATCTCTCCCAATAGATCAGGTAGGACCTCTAAAGTAGACAAATATATGTCTGCATTTGGAATTGAATGTCCAAATCTAGCCACGCTAGATCTCTCTATAACTGAGGCTGAGCTGTCAATTTTTTATCGCTTTCTCTCGAGGCATCTTCCTACTAAGGGCATCGGAGACTACATTTGCCTTCCCTAGATGATACAGAATCTCAAGGTCAAAATCCTTGATCAGTTCGAGTCATCTCCTTTGGCGGTTATTCAATTTCTATTGAGTAAAATTGTACTTCAGAATGTTATGGTCTGTGAAGATCTGGTATGAAACTCCATACAGGTGATGCCACTAGATCTTCAAGGAATAAACCACTGAAGCTAACTCGAGGTCATGTGTCGGGTAATTCTCCTCATACGTCTTCAATTGTCGAGACGCATAAGCGATTACCCTACCTCGCTGCATCAATACACATCACAAGCCAAGCTTGGAAGCATCACTATAAACCACAAAATCATATGTGCCCTATGGATGTGCTAAGATGGGAGAGGAAGTCAATCTCTTATTCAGCTTCTCAAAACTATGAGTACATGGCTCGGACCACGCAAATCTGGTAGTCTTCCTCAACAAGTTGGTAAGTGGTCGGGCGATCACAGAAAACCCTTTCACAAACCTACGGTAATATCCGGCTAAGCCAAGGAAGTTGCGTACTTCCTTGACATTTGTCGGAGTCATCCATGCTGCAATTGCCTCAATTTTCGCCGGATCAACCTTGATCCCCTCGGAGGAAATCACATGACCTAAAAAGGTCACCTCAGACATCCAAAATTCGCACTTAGAGAGCTTGACATACAACTCTCTATCCTGCAAGACTTGTAACACTGTTCTCAAATGTCCTGCGTGTTCATCCCTACTCCGAGAGTACACCAAAATATCCTCAATGAAGACCACCACAAACTGATCTAAGAAGTCGGTGAAGATTCCATTCATCAACTCCATAAAGATGGTGGGCGCATTCATGAGCCCGAATGACATCACTACAAACTCGTAGTGGTCATATCGAGCCCAAAATGCTATCTTGGGCACATTTTGGTCTCTCACACTCATCCGGTGGTATCCGGACCTCAGATCTATATAGGAGAACACAGAAGCTCCCTGCAGTTGATCCAACAAGTCATCAATGAGGGGTAGCGGGTACTTGTTCTTGATGGTTATCTTGTTCAACTCTTAGTAATCGATGCACAACCTCATCGATTCGTCCTTCTTCTGCACGAAGAGAACCGACGCACCCATGGGGAAACGCTAGGGCAGATATAGCCCTTCGCTAATAACTCCTTGAGTTGCCTCTTCAACTCCAGTAACTCGATAGACGCCATGTAATATGGTGCCTTCGAGATCGGTCTCGTCCCGGGCTCTAACTCAATGCCAAAATCCACGCTCCATTGGGCCGGTAAGCTGGATGGCTCGTCAAAAAAGGCAACAAACTCGCACACGGTGGGAATGTCCTGTAATGTTGGACTCTCACCTTCCTTCATGGCATAACTGATGTAGGACCATCTCTAATGCGAGGACCAGTTACACGCTCAAAGGTTAAAGCATTAAAAAATAAGCCAACAACTCCTTCACATTTACCTTCTTCAGATTCGATTATGGATGGAGCGATCACACGGTCAAGAGCTAAAGCAATCCAAGATGAAGTTACGGATCATGACATTTACACTCAAGAAAACTCTCATCATTCTCAAGAGTTCCATGGCGACATTGTTGACTGTTATAGAAGAGTCAAGCCACGACCAAGAAGATCCATCAATCAAGGAAGAAGGATAAGAACAAGGACGAGTTCCAGAGAAGGAAAATCAACCGATTTTCTAAAGAAAATCAACCAATTTTCCTGTAGGAAAGTCGATCGATTTTCATACCCGATTCCCTTCACTAAAACGAGTTTTGCAAAAGATCCGGCCATGATCTCTATCTTTTGGCAATTATATCTTGTTATGATTCCTTAAATATCTCACACTATCTTAAGGGATTATTAAGATTCTATCTTTTAGATTTTATAGTTTTATAGATTTTAAAGATATCTTTGTAAGATTATCTTTATATATATTTTCCTAGTTTTAGTAGGATTAGTCTCCCTTATAAATAGCCTTAGTGGGAGAGATTGTTTGGTTAATTAGATTAGTTTGATATATTTTCCACAGATTTGTGTGAACTTAAGCTTCACTTACGAAGTTCGTATTTTATTCATTGTTATTCAATCAAAGGAGAGTTTTGGTTGAATCGTTGTGACGTTCTTGCTAGATTGTGCTTGTGTCTGTTAATCTTGTTGAAGGTTGGTGCTCCTGGTCAATCCTAGTCCCTCCTTGTGCTTGTCTTACTTAGAAGGCTTGTGTAAACTTAAAGAATTGTGGGTTAAGGTAGTCTTCTCGTTTAAGGGTTTTGACACATCATTGGTCAAGATTCTTTTGTGGAACTATCTTAGTTCATATCTTCCTATATATCTTTCATTTTATCATTCCATAATCATCTTCTTTTCTTTCCATATTATTCACTAATCCGTTTTCTGAGTTTTACGAAAAATCGCCCTGTTCATCCAAATAAATCTACCGATTTATCATCTAGAACAAACCGATTTTGTTCCAGTTAAGGACTTTCAATCTAGATCAGGAACTGCGGCTTATCCTGCATCAATAACATTAGAAGGCCTTGCAACCTTGTGCAATCAGCCTCGCCGTTCGGACTATGCTAATAATAATACCAGATTTTCCAAGGTCCAACCTTGGAAAACCTCAATCCGACATGTCGCGGTAGTGACCAACACGGTCCGTTCTACCAATATCTAAAACCATACCATGACGGTCCATCCAATCCATTCTTAAAATGACTTCATCATGTTCTAACAACATGACAAAAAAAGTCTACCAGTAAATCACGAGTCCCTATATGAATGGGGCAATCACGTAACTCGCGAGTACCTCTGACTCTACTACCATCGGGTAACCCTGTAATAAAGAGTATTCCATCTACCTTCTCTAAGACCAAGCGTTCAACGCATGCATGAGAAATAAATGAGTGCGTAGCATCCGTATCAAACAAACTCTAACAGGTAAACCATTAATCAGAATGGTACCTATAGTGATTGACGCTGCCAACTCCACCGCGCTCCTCAACTCAAAATTTGAGCATATGTTCCTCTCGTGTCATTGATGTCACCACCACGGCTTCCGCCTCTACTCAGCTGTACTAACAGGAGAAGAACCCTGGTAAGAAGAAACATTGCCATGTCGGCAAAAGGGAGCCAGATGACCTGTCTTGCCACATGTGAAGCAAGTCACCTGGGCTAGCGGGCACTTAGGGCGTAAATGTCCGGGACCACCGCAGTTGAAGCACAATCGTCCTGTTTTTGCAACCTGTGCGGATAAGGGGTAATTCAGTCGTCTCGGTTCGCTTCTAACAACCTTGGCAGGGAAGGAATCCTATTGAACCCGTGCCTTGCCTCGTCGGCAATAAATCGATTTGTGCCCTAATTTACCGCACGTGAAGCATGTCACTAATGACTTATGACACTCCAATCACCTATGTTCATACCTTCCGCATTTGAAACACTATGGCTCCTTACCAGAAGTTTGTGCAGCCAAGGGACTACTCGAGCATCCTTGTATCTAACTCTGTCCAACACCTAAAGTCCTTGCTCCGGCATCAACTGGTTCAATCCATTGTCTTTTTCCTAGACCGGAGATCTCAACTGATCCTGCAAGTGCTAGTAAATCCGGAGTACATCTACCCGCTCTGGCGGCCTCCTCTACTTGGCGTATATACTCCCGAAACTAGGGTCCACTCATCAAAACATAATCGTCCTCCTCATGCCTATATTCCGTTACAGGCGGTTCAGCGATGGGAACATGTCCCTGACCCATGACTACCGGAGGAAGAGGTGGTCTACCTCTACCCGTTCTACTATAGACGTTGCTCTAGTCCGAGCCATCTAGGGTATACATATCTAGTGTATAAGGATAACTGATATCATATGTATATATATAAATAATAATCAAGTCCAAATACACACGTAGTCTAGTGTGTGTGTATATATATAACTAAATTGTTGAGATCCATGGAAGGAGTGATAAATTCCCGTACATTCTATCCCAAATTGACTGTGAACAAGGTTTAAAACCAAAACTTATTTTGAAAACTCAGACCCCTTTCAGGTTTCATTTATTTATCTATTTGGCATTTCAAGAAGATTGCAAGTGTCATTGTTGTCAACCTAAGGCTTTGATACCATGTTTGTAACACCCCAAATCCATAGGACTCGGAGTGCTACGGGGTTAGGACCTCACAATGGGTCCTGACCCTAGTCTGACAACAAGCTCACTAGATCTTACACTAAGGCACAAATAAATATAAAAAACTTTTTATAAACCTAAAATATCAAGTATCATAATACATACAAAATCCCACAGCCGAGTATCAAACAACATTAACGTATATATACATATCCCAAAACCATAACGTCCTAGATGCACGGAAGTCCTCGGTTGATCACTCCTCCATATCACACTGCAATCTTCCTATCCTGCAAAGGATCTACAACGCGGTCATACCATTAGGTAACAATTCATATATAAGATCATGCATAAGCACATACACACATCAAAAACATAATAAACACCAAGCATGCTATCACACATTTCCAGTTTAATTATCTTTATGACATTATACACACAGAACCATATTTATGGTTGTGACACGAGAAGTATATCATTCTCGCCTATGGGTACTATAACCATATGGAGTAGCATCATGCGTACCTCCCGTATATCATATGGAGCGGTGAGGTACCCAACCCCTTATACCTGTTATGGCCTGACCATAGAGAACCTTTCAGACTCACACAAGAAAAATAAGAAAGGTTATCATTACCCAGCAATCGTGGACCAATACAATGTCGGTAATAATCAATGTCATGTGATATAAAGCACATAACAATCACCACTCGTGCATACATCCAATATCGGAATGCAGCTAAGTAAGTACTACAGACTTACCTAATTCACAATATAACCTCATCCACGATCAACTCTCCAATTCCTGTAGGAATGAGCACTGCCTAATAACAGGGCATATAAATGTAACAATCCTCAAATCATCAACTAAAAGGATGACACCTAGATCCAAAGGATCCATACGGATCATAAACATTGTAAAAACTCGAATAATATACAAAAACTCAAAAGCCTCATCAAAGCATACATCAACATGATACAATCAATCTTATCACATACTAACCTAGCATGCTCTCAAACCAATCCATAATCATAAGGAAAGGAGGCAAATATACCAATACTTGGTATGTCTTGGAAGAAGGCGCACCTGCGGGAATGGAAGGGACATGGGGGCGGTGACAAGCCGCGACAATGGCGGATGGAGCCGCAGGGGCGGTGACAAGCTCAACGCCGCAGGGGCAGCCAAAACCAGGTGCGGGAGCGGTGTAAGTGCAAAAAGGCAATCTTCTTGCCTCATAACGATCTCTCGATCGATTCTCTACTCCTCCAAGGCGCCAAAGGTAATCAACTTCATCATACACACATGTACATATATAAACATTCAAGAGATGCCAAACACAAGATCAACTTGTGAGAATTCTTAGCTAGGAAAGGGAGGAAGAGAAAAGGAAGGAGGGAAAGGAAGAAAGCTTGCCCTTCTGTAGCTTGATCAGAACTAGATCAAAACAACCATCATCTCTCAACCTCCACAACAACCATCAGCAACATCATCAACACCATCTAAAGCTTCACTTGGAAGAAGAAAACACAAGGATCCAAGAAGAAGAAATCAAGAGAAGGAAGGAGGAGAAGAACGTGAGGAAGAGAAGGAGAAGAAAGAGATTTGGAGAAAGGTAAAATCGTCATCCAGAAGAAGAGAGAAAGAGACTTAAAGAAGAAGAAAGCGGAAAGCATGACGGTCAAAGAAGGTGACCGTCCTCTACTTTGCCACGACCGCGGCTAAGGCTTGCCGCGACTGCGGCGCCGCACCTGCGACCATGGCAGGGTGCGGGTGCGGGGTCACTAAGGAACTAGGGATATTACAATAACTATCAGATTCTCCTTTTCACGCCACTGTGTGCATTAGGAGAAACTAGGATGTTGAACTTAGACAAGTGAACTTTTTTTGCCCAGAAACGACACATAAATTTCAGCGCACTTGGAGATTGTTTTTATTAGAACAACCAAGGTTTCTGCAACTAAAACAATATTGTCAGCGGAAAAAATATGAGTGATAGGAGGGACATTTTAGCAAACATTATAGGTTTCCATGATCCATCGATAACAGGTTGTAAAATACAATGATTTAGTCTCTCCAAACATAGAACAAACAAGTATGAGGAGATAAGGTCTCCTTATCGGACGTCTCGCGTGGGGGTGAACTCGGACAACATTATACCATTCGATAACAATCTCACAGTATGGGTGGAAACACAAGACATAATTCTCCATATCCATTGCATAGGAAGGTTAGCATCTTGGATAGTGCCCTCGATAAAATCCTAACGCAATTTATCGTAGGCTTTTTCGAGGTCCAATTTTAAGATCATCCATCTCTTAACCGATCGTTTCCACATCATAGACTCCATGGCTTCCTGAACCACAACCACATTATTCTCAATCAGCCTACCCATAATGAAGTTGCTTTGTGTTGGACCAACGAGCTTAGTAATTAGAAATTGTAGTCTTCAGACCATCATTAATGTGATTAACTTGTAAGCCATTTTGTAGAGGCTAGTGGAGCGGAACTAGGACATCATCTTAGGTTTCTTCACTTTATGGATAACGATAGTGAGAGTGTCGTTCATACCATCTTAGACGGTTTCACTATGCTTGAACTTAAGGAGGGTATCCCACAACGAGCGTTCCACAATCTTCTAGCATCTATGATAAAACGTGGGTTAGAAGCCGTCCGGACAAGGAGCATTACAAGGACCCGTAGACTTCACCACAAGGACCATGTTGGAACCAGTGATAGGCATCTCGATTCTCTCAAGATCCTCTAGAGCAATAGATTCAAAAAGAGAATGAATACATTTGGAATTAGAATTAAAGATGTCAGTTGGGGCGTACAAATTGCGGAAATAATTTTGTTTCTATTTGAACAACTTAAGAATTAGAGATCCAAGTACCATAATTAATTTTTAATACCTTCAACCCAATTCCGTCTCCTAATAATTATAGTTGATGTATGAAGAATATTGTATTACGGCCCCTATCTACAATTCAGTTTTCCTTATATTTCTAGAACCATATCATTTTTTCTTGGGCAAGGACCGTCTCAACCTCTTCTTGTAACTTATAATCCAAGTCCAACATACCTTGATCTCTAGATTCCATTTTAACTTGAAACCTTTCCATATTTCCGATCAATTCCTCCTTCTAAAATTTCGTATGGTCCAAAATCTCCTTATTCCACTTTGAGTAGCAATGTTTTCAATATATTCGGCGTAGCTAGTAGAGGTTCAGTTACATTTACATTCTTGTTCAGACCTACCACCTTTTAGAACTAAGGATGGGAGAGCCAAGCAGCCTCAAGAACTCCACTCCAAGTGAATTCAAGTCATTTAGTCCTCCCTTTGTTATTAGTAAAACCGATTGAGTCTCTTAGCAATTTTGTGCTCGACATCTCTTACTCTACTCCAAGTGAATTTAGGCCCCAAGAACTCCATGTGAATGGGGAAAAATAAATACATTTTTGCACAAAATCACAAAAAATGTATCTAAGAAAATTCATGAACAAGGTACATAGTTTTATTTCCAGTCCGTTTTCGTTTCCGGAGTTACAACTAAATGAGGGCTTAGGGTTTATATAGGTAGGGATGACAATTTCACCCGTACCCGACTGATATCCGACCACCCGATCCAACGAAAAAGGGTGAAAACCCGTTAAAAGACGGGTGAAAGCGGATGGTGGATCTGGTCGGATGCGGGTGAACGTTTCATCCACACATCCATCTGACCCGTATTCACCCGCTTAATTTTTTTTAGTATTTGTAGTTTTATATTATACAAATTTTTACCATTATTTTCTTACTATATAATTATATTAAATTAAACCCTATGCTTTCTTTTCTAGTTTACTTTCTTTGGAATTCTAATATATTTCAATCCTTATAATTGATTCATTATTAAAAAAAATATTATAGATCTTGTTTTATTATAGTGTTGTACTTGGTATCATGTACATTTTATGTATTTTTTTATTTGGATTTAAGTGTGTTTTTGATTTTCAGTAAAAGATATTTTTTTTTTTACAATTTAGAAATAAATTGTAGAATACCCGAAATCTCACCCGATCCACCCGCTTCATCCGACGGATGTGGGTGGATTGAATGCGAGTGTGACTCTTAGCAGGTGGTAGGTCGGATGGGGTGGACAATTTTGGTAATGGATCGAGTGGCGGTTATCCACCCGTCACCCGATCCATTGCCATGGTATTACTTTGATCATGATTGGTTTTATTTGGGTGAAGTATTTTCATAGGGACTTAGTCACATTATTCCAGTATCATGTGCCACACATTGTATATAGTTCTCTCCTTGAAAGTAAAGAATACAACGAGTCAGTTTGGTAACGTAAAATTAAATAGATGAAGACGAGAATGAAGAGAATTATTTAGATGAAGAATTATGGGGATAAAATTGTTTAAAATGATGAGTATGAAATTAAATGAAATGAGTGTTTGGTAAAATTAATATAATTGTGGGTAAAACTACGAAAAAGTATGTGTTAAATTATTTTTATAAATGAAAAAAAATGAGGGGTGAAAGTGAGATTCAAGCTTCAATATTCTTCATAATCCTTATAATTCAACTTTTGAAGAATTACAAAATTCTCATAATTTAATTCCCTTAATCTCGGTAATCTAACATTTTCAATCTCCTTAATTCTTTTGTCAAACGAGATTACAAGAATTATTTATTTCTTTCAATTTCCATAATCTTAATCTCCTTAATTTTTCCTCCTACCAAACGGAGCCAACATATACCCGATTTATAAAGCGGGGTATATAGTATACTTACAATAGAAAATTATCATGGGTTTGAGGGTTTAACCAATATGAATCGTTGATGGTACTTAAGTTGGACGAAGTGCTGGTACCACGGATTGGTGGTCGATGTGGTTAACTTTTGTTCAAAGCAGAGGTTGTCGTGAATCAATATTTGTAATATACGATAAATTTGTGTTACATTACTTTCATTTTTAACATGGAACGACGTTTTGTTTCCGATTATAGACAACGGAGCTTACCAGTTTAAGTCGCTCCCTATCGAGTGCCGGTATACCTTCCGCTGTAAAATACTCAAAAAGCGATAACATAGAAGATTACGAAAATAAACGCCATTGAAGACGACTCCTTTTGTTCTTGGTTTGTAAGCCTAAACGACGAACGCTATTAGTGGAGCTCAATTTAACATCTTTCTCCTCTCAGGTACTAATTTACGCCTCTTTGCACAATCAAATTCATCGGATTTTTTAATTTTTATGATAAATAAAATTGCAGCTTGTTCAAAACCCTAAAATTTGCGAACCTTGAGTTGCAGAAGCGGTAGTTTGTTATTGACGATTGGTTTGTCAAGAAAATGTAATCGCTTAAAGATTTGGAATCATAGTTAGGGTTACTCGCTAACTTTTGAATACATGCTTCGTAGGTTTTCTTTGAAGACTTTTAATTGAGCTATTAATTTGGTGTTTTGTAGTTTCGGGCTGGTTTTGGTACCAATGAAGAGGACAATGAGATGGAACCACGACGCGGATGATTCGTCGTCTGATGAATCGTCCTCCTCTGATACAGAAGTAGAAAAAGGTAACTATAGTCCTGGGAGATCGAAGACACGAAAAATTGAGCAAGGGGAATCAAAGAAATCATCTGATGGTAATTCCTTTGTGTATGATTTCTGGGTTTTTTACTGGTTAATTGGAATAATCAATCGAGATTGGGGGCTAGAGAATTGGGGATCCTTAATTATGACTCCATGGCAGATGAATCAAATGAGTGATTCCTCATACTTGTTTGGTTAACTTTAAGAATCAGATTGAAAGTACTAGAATAAGAGAAGGTTCAAATGTAGTGTGACTGCTGGATTTCGTTTATGAACGAATCATTCTCGGTCCCGTTTGTACCAAATTTGGAATTGGAATCAACCATTTGACATTCCCGTTAAATGATTCCAAATTACCCTTAATAAGCAATTGGGGATGGAATTTGATTCTTGCCTATGAATGGAAAAATGTTAAGTTTTGTAAGTGATGCCTATTGTTAGCTTACTATATTTGCAGTTAAATCTGGCAAGAAGAAGAGTGGAGGTATAGACTTTGATGCTCTGACCCGCCATGGATACAAGGGTGGTCTGTCAATCTTGAACGTGCCGGCTCCAAAGGAAGAAGAAAAGCATGATTGGTCTTGGTCTAACGGTAGAGACAAAGCTGCAACTAGTAAGGAAAACGAGGAATCATACAGAGAACGCCAACAGTTGAGAGATATTGTAGCTGATGCAGAGTTGCAAGCGGCTGATGCTGTAGCTCGTAAAGAGAAGAAGGCTGCCGCCACCTTTGCACAGAAGGAAAAGAGGAAGAGAGATCTCGGACAGGCTAGTAGGGGTAAGAACTATGTAGAGGAGGAGAAGAGGCTTCTAAGGGAAAATGGGGTTTATTCAGGTTTTGACTCTTGAATTCTTGTTGATTTTGCCTTTATAGTTTCAACTTTGCCTGAAGATGCATTTTCTATGAGTGGTGCTTATGTAGAACTTGTTTAGAATGTTTATGGTGTACTGCTTTGTTCTTGACGACGGAAAATGTGCTCAATTTCTGGGTTTAGATTCAGCATATCAGATTTCAGTCTATCAAATTCCTCATTTGAAATCTCAGATTTTTTCCAGAACTGGAAGTTTTATGGTAGAAATGCCTTTTGTTCAGTGGATGGTGCCTATTGAAGTAATCATGTTTCTGAACATCCTTATATATGAAGGAATAGCATTTGCATATCTTAAACACATTTGTCAATGGCCAATAGACCTGTCAAAATGCAACCTGTCAAGAAAACCGGACCGGCCTATAAATATTGGGTTAGAAGTTGTAATTACCTGAACCCGTTTAACAGGTAATGTTTTAGATTAGGTTAGAAGTTGACCCATTATGTCCCCAAAAAGGAAAAAAAAAAAAAAAAAAAAAAACTTTAGTATTTTATTGAATCATAACATTTATTTTTTATATGTTATTGTTTTTATTAACATTTTTTTATGTTATTGTTTTTTAATTGGGAATTTAAAATTATTATTATTCTTTTCTAGACATCTGAATTTATTAAAATCGTCAACTAAGAAGTAAAGACCCTTTGAAGTTGTTATCTCATGTGCTGAACCCGGTTTGGTTCACTAAACAAACACTCTTTAGATTTTTAATTTTTTTTGAGGGGAAACATCTTATTATAAAAAAAAAAAAGCTAAAAAGACTTATATTTGTCATTGAAATAAAAAATGATTATATTAAGTGAAACATATTAATAAATAATGTAGGTGGAATGGTCCCATATGAGGAATGGAGTTGGATTATTGGCCTCGTATTATACCAACCATATATGACTACTATTTCATTCTATTGCTTCCTATCCTTCTTCGAGATTATCCACCCTTATCACATAGTCTCTATCACCGAATTTATACGTTGAATTAATTGCATCGACCTCACCAAACAAAAAGAAAAAACGTTATTGCATCGAAAAAGGCACATCTATGTAAGTTGACGTTATCATCATAAAAATAAAGTTTTTTTTTTTTAAATTATGTTTTTAATTTGAATATTTTTCTTTTGATAGTCGCCATATTTTAACTTTTACTCTTAATATCCACAAATTTTTAAAGTTTTGCTTGGTACCATGAACATTAAATCTATTAATCTCTATGCCATTTTTAAGGATTTTTTTTTTAATTTTAAACAAATTATCTTAACTAAATTTTTGAAAGAAAAAAGAAAACAAAAGGGTTTAACAAAGAAATAACTTCAATTTTAACACTATAAAACAAGACTTTGTATTAACTACTAGTATTAAATATAAAACATAATTATTAGAACAAATAAGAAATTTTATATTAGTTACACTTAATAATAAAATATTTTTATATTAGTTACAACAAATATTTTTTTAATTTTTGGGCTAATTAGGTAAGTAGGCTTTTTTTAATTTATAACTAGTAACTAGGTTTTTTTTATTTTTTGTTAAGTAACTAGACCCTTTTTTTTTTTTAACGTTCAACTCCTTCCTCAACCCTAACTCCTCTCCTCTCTTCCCTCTCCGCCGCAAATCGCAGACTCTCGATCTCTCCATCTCCAATGCCGTCACCGGAGGAGTCTCGCTGCGCCACCGCCTTCGTCTCGCCGCCGTCACCGGAGGAGTCTCGCTGCGCCACCGCCTTCGTCTCGCCGTCGTCACCATCGAAGCCATCGAGACAGCCCTCGCCGCCGGAGCTCCTGGGCATCTCTCCCACCGCCTTCACATTCCCTAATACTACTATAAATAGATTTATGGGCAAATTTGGTGACTTTACTACTGATATTGTTACAGTGTGAGATTGATGCTGCTTACATTGATCCTCTTCCATACGTTTCTACAGCTAATACCCCATTTTGGGCTGAAAATGTCAGGTAAGCCAACTTCTTATTTGCATTTCCCCATTTTCTACTTTAAATGCGTCATTTGTTACTTGAACTCTTGGATAAATATGTTGATCAGATTTAACATTTGTGCATGTTCATCCAAATTGAAGGTCTTGAAAGTCTGACTTCGACATTTCTGAGGATGAGAGAAAACACTCAAAAATTGGAGTCCTTAAGAAGAAGGCATCTCTCCGGTCTCTGCCTATCGGAACTCTCAGTACGACATCAGTATATTTATATGGAAGGTAAACTTTCTAGTATATTTAAATTTATGGTATGTAGATTTTTGGTATGTAAAATTTCTGATGTGTAAAATTTATGGTATGTAGATTTCTAGTATGTAAGGTTTTTGTTATGTAAAATTTCTAGTATGTAGATTTCTGGTATGTTAAATTTTTGGTATGTTAAATTTCTGGTATGTAAAATTTCACAATATGTAAAATTTCTGGTATGTTAAATTTCTGGTATGTAAATTTTTTGTATGTAAATTTCTAGTATGTAAATTTGGTACGAATTTCTTGTATGTATTTTTGGTATGGGAATTTCTGGTATGGGAATGTCCGGTATGGAAATTTCTGGTATGGGAATTTCTGGTATGTGAATTTCTGGTATGTGAATTTCTGGTATGTGAATTTCTGGTAAGTGAATTTCTGGTATGTAAATTGATGGGATGAAAAATTCTGGGATGAAAATATATCAGGAAAAAAAAAATATATATATATATATAAAAAGAAAAAAAAAACAAACTAAAAATTAAGTTCACAGGAACTTACGTATTTGAAAATGAAAAGTCCTCTTATTTTATTTTCTTTTTTTTTTAAATAAATGGGTTAATTGATTTTACCTACTATTAAATGAAAGTGGTAAAAAATTTGGGGTACACTTTCTTAAACATAAACTCAAAAAAGCATAGTATGTCAAATTATCCCTTAATTTTTTACTATTAGTTCATACATTTTTAAAAAATTATTTTTAAAATTTCAAGATAATGTAAGTACTAATAATATAAAATTTTAAACAAATACAACACTCAATTTGAACTAATGGTATAGATATTTGGAACTAACAATATTATTATAGAAATATTCAAATAACCATAATCACAAAATATGAACTTTTATAATATTAGTTTAAAATCTGGGTATCAAACTAGATATCATTAGTTTAAATATTGTGTAATGATAGTTCATACATGTACAAGTAACAAAGTGCATAAAAATATAAATATCAAATTAATAAAATAATACGTGAACTAACTAAAAAAATATCAAAACTGATACTTTTGAACGAAATAAACTAAAATTGTGAAAAAAATAACAAATGTTACAATTTTCTCATAAAAAATTACAAAAATATCATTGTATCTTCTTTTAAAAATACCAATTTTCAACATAACACAATTGTTCTCGTACGTTTCAAAAATTATAACATCTTTTTGAAATTATTAAATAACGTGGATAAATGTAATTCAATGAACCGATCAATACTCAATATCCCAAATCCGTTAAGCAGTTAACGTTATTTATATATTTATAAGTTATTATTTTCATTTAAAAATATAACAAAAGATAGCCAACGTATACCAGAAGGTCAAAATGGGAATCTTAGGCGTCAGAAAGTGATACGAGTGATCGAGGGGCGAGCGTACATAAATAATGGCCTACAAAATAATCACTTTTATCAGGAAACGTGACCATTCCTCATTAACATGCGCCTTCTCCTACTCAGACTCATGCCAATATAATAATAATACTTTTTAAAGTTTTAAATATAATTTCACAACGCCCCTCTATTTTCCATTTCCCAAAATAAATGCCATTATTTCCATAATAATTACGCTTACCACGCAAATCGTGATCTTTGATTCTTTCACATTCTCATTTATTTTTGGGTCATGTCTTTCACATTCTCTTTCTTCCTTCTTTTTCTACGCTTTGAAAATTCAAACCAATTTCATACCACAATCCTTGCAACGTGTTTCGTCGCTCAATTATACACACACTTTATAATACACTTTCGTAAATAAGCATTTTACAATACAGTAGATAAATACGTGCTAAAAACACGTATTTATTTTCCCTCAAAAAAAATAAACTGTTTATTTTTATTTTTATTCGACAGTAAAAAAAGTCCAGCAAAGGCTTGCAGTTTCAGCACTCAAACCACGTCCTCTCTGCCCAAAAGCAAAAGCTGCCACAAACAAACAAATGCAATTACACTATTCAAATACTCCCAAATTCATTTACTCATTCCTCTAGAATAGATAGAGACACAAATATATAGATCTGATAGAGATTGGAGAGAGGGAGATGGGCTGAGCGGCAACAATGGCACAAGAATTGAATTCTCTCTTCTTCCATAACCATTTTGTTTCAGTTCGTGATCTATAACCTCCCATTTCCACGCGTTTCGTGTGATTTTTGGATTTTTTTTTACTTGTTTCGGTGAGTTTACTATTACTAGTTTCTGTTTTGAATTTTGTTAGATTTGTTGAATTTCGTCGTTTTTTTGGTCGAACAAACGTGCTTCCGCTAGCCATTGAGTGGTCTAAAATGTGGCTTTTTGGTTTGCGGCTACGTTTTCTTGTGATTGATGATCGAGTTGTGGTTTCTCGTTGTTGTCAATTATTCCGAATTTTAATGTGGATTATGATATTCTCCAGGCCGTTTTTAGCACTCTTCTGCGGATAGTTCAATTGCTGCAAGTGACAATTTATCGAATCTGATTAGAAGGTACGTAATGACAAAAAACGAGTTCTCAACCGTCTTCTGAGCATTATAATACATCTGCAGAGTTCACACTGTATAATTGCTGTTACAGTTTTTGGACGGTTTTACTCTCACAGCTCTTAGCAGTTAGGGTTTTGCGAGTTCAGTTAGCTCGGTTGTCTGGGAAATTGATCTTAGCTTAGTCTTATTATTTTGTAATCATTTATGATGTGGATTATGATATTCTTCAGGTCGTTGGAGTGCTATTGTGTGGATAGTTCACCTGCTTCGAGAGACGATTTGTCAAAAGGTGCGTGATAATGATTCCTCCATCGAGTTTGCTATTCGTACCCACCTATCTATGCTATTCGTACCCAGTATACGCCTGCGAGAAGCGTACTCGAAGTTATTCTCTTTTTTCATCATCAGAAAGTGACTACGCCTACGATAAGCGTAGTCGGATAATGGGTACGAATAGCATGTTTATGTGGGTACGAATAGAACAAACCTTCCTCCATTGATACATTGTATAAATGCTTGTTCACAGTTTTGCAGTTGTTTCCGTTTTACATTTCGTAGGTGTTAGGGTTTAGCAGATACAACTGGTTCTAAGTTTTGCGCTGTCTGTTTGCATTTGGAACTGGTAGACGCATTTCACCGGGCTGCTTAACTGTTCTTCCAGTTAGGTGTAATTTTGGTTTGCAATTATGGCGACTCTGACAAGAGCAGAGTCGAAGCACATGTATTCCTGGTGGTGGGACAGTCATATCAGCCCAAAGAATTCGAAATGGCTGCAGGAGAATCTTGCAGGTATCCATGTGCTCCTTGTCTGCATCAAGTTTGATTATTCCATGATCTTTCTAATTTTAGATATTGACGCACTTGTTATAATCACAAATAGTATCCCATTGCCTGCAGGTTGTGACATAGACCCAAGCGCTTGTAACCTTGTAGTATCAACTTAATGACTTATCATACTATGCTAGTTGCCCTAGCTAGCCTTATTGATGATAACAGTATTTTTCAATCCTGAAGATGATAGTAGTGTGTACAACAGAGCGTTCATTCATCCAAAAGCCTGACTGTGACCTAATACCTGTAGTATAGAGCAAGTGGGGGTTATAAAAAGATCAATAATGCACACATCTCTGTAGTTCTCCTTGAATTTCTAATTTGATTGCTTTCCAAATTTACCATGAATACCTGCTTCACAAAATAATTCTTGGTATCAATTACTTATGCCTTATAGAAATGACCAAAATGCTTTGAAAATGCTTTCTTAATGCAGACACGGATAACAAAGTTAAACAAATGATCAAGCTTGTTGAAGTAGATGAAGACTCTTTTGCTAGAAGGGCTGAGATGTATTACAAGAAACGTCCTGAACTTATGAAATTGATTGAAGAGTTTTATCGAGCATACCGTGCCTTGGCAGAAAGATATGATCATGCGACTGGTGTGATAAAACAGGCTCATAAGACCATGGCTGAAGTATTTCCAAATCAAGTCCCTTTTGATGCGTCCGATGATGGATCTTTCAGTTCTATTGATTATCCTGATCCTCCAACACCAGAGACGTTAGTTTCTTTACAGGCATTCCATGACCTTGATGAGTTCCATAATGCAGAGAGAAATGGAGCATTTGCATCTGTGGAAGCACGATGTTTTTCCAAGCTTGCGGAGGGTAGGGTCAGAAAAAGTCTGAATTTTCACGATGCTGAAGACAAGGAAGTAAAAATTCTGAAGAACGAGGAATACACTGAAAAGGCTGAAGTGCTTTCTGAGTCTGAGCGACTTGGGAGATCCGAGACTGACATTCAGGCAGTGAAAGAAGCCCTAGCTAGACTGGAAGCTGAAAAACAAGCTGGTTTGGTGGAGTATCAAGAAAGCTTGAGAAGATTGTCTAAACTAGAGTCTGATGTATTGCGTGCGCAAGAGGATTCAAGTGGACTCCATGAACGAGCAAGCAAGGCAGAAGCTGAAGTCCAGATCTTGAAGGAATCACTTGCCAAACTAGAAGGAGAAAGAGAAGCTAGCCTTCAACGGTACCAGCAATGTCTGGACAGGATATCCAGCTTGGAGAGTAATGTTTCCTGTGCCAGGGAGGATGCAGAAAGATTCGACAAGCAAGCTTGTAAAGCTGAGAAGGAAGCCCTGATCCTAAGGGAGGAGCTTGTACAACTAAATGCAGAAAAAGAAGCTTGTCTCGCTAGATATATGGAGGCACTTGAAAAGATAGCGAATTTGGAGAATAAATTACTGCTAGCAGAAGATAAAGCCAGCATGACAACTGAGAGAGCTTGTAATGCTGAAAAGGAAGTTGCAGCTTTAAAGGATGCTTTTGACAGAGCAACTGAAGAAAAAGAATCTGCTTCTTTACAATGCCACAAATGTAATGAGAAGATAGTGAGGCTTGAGAGTGAAATTGCTCTTTCCCGTGAAGAAGCAGTGAGGCTCAAAAATGAGATGGATCAAGGAGCTGCAAAGTTAAAGGTTGCCGAAGAACAGTGCCTTTTGTTGGAGGGATTAAAGGGGTCTATGCAAGGTGAACTGGACTCTTTTTTAAATAAACTGGGGGTCAAGAATCAAGAAGTTGCAGAAAAGCAGAAGGAACTGGGAAGACTTCGGACATGTGTTCAAGAAGAGCGGCTGCGGTTTATGGAAACAGAAACTGCTTTGAGGACACTGCAGAGCTTGCATTCTCAAACTAAAGTTGAACTAAGATCTGTTGTTTCAGAGCTTCAGAGAAGGGTCCAACTTACGAAGGATATGGAAATTCATGGCCAGAGCATGCAAGATGAAGTACAAAAGACTAGGGATGAGAACAAGAGCTTGAGTGAACTGAATCTATCGTCTGCTGTCTTAATAAAGAATATGCAGGATGAAATCTTGAACTTAGAAGAGGGGAAGGGCAACCTTGGATCATCCGTCAAAGACTTGCAGGATGAGAACTTAAAGCTAAAAGAAAGCTGCCAGAGGAGCGAAGCTGAGATGGAGAAGCTTACTGAAAAGAAGGCTGTTTTGGAGCAGTGTATCATTAACTTAAGTGCTGAATTGGAAGATGCTAGAGAAAAGGTCAAGGCATTGGAGGACTCATATGAGTTGCTCATGGGAGAGAAGTCCGTGGTGATTGCTGAGAAGACCACTTTGGTTTCTCAATTGGAGATCATAATTGAGAATTTAGAGAAACTCACAGATAGGAATGCATTTTTGGATAACTCTCTTATGCAAGCGAATCAGGAGGTCGAGGCACTGAGGAAACAAACAAAGAACTTAGAAGATTCATGCCAGGTGCTTAACGATGATAAGTCCATCCTTCTTAATGAGAGACACACATTAGAATTTAAGCTGGAAACTGCTCAGCTGAAACTAGAAAAGATGGTAAACAAGATTCGTAACCTGCAGGAGGTAGGTGAAAGCACGAGGGGCAAACTCGAAGAAGAACAAGATAAAGCTGTAAGTTCTCAATTTGAGACTTGTATCTTGAGGAACATTGTGCACGATTTGAAAGAAACAAATTCATCCTTGCTGAGCAAGTGCGAGAAACTGCTACAGTTGTCCAAGCTTTCTGAGAAGCTCATTTTAGAGTTAGAATTTGAGAACATTGAGCAACAGGAGGAAGTGAATTTTCTATCTGAACAAATCAAGAGACTGAGAAATGGGATATTTCAGTTGTTGAAGGTGCTAGATGTTGATCTGGAACTTGTGTATGAAGGTAATTTAGTGGAAGATCAAGTTATTCTACACCGCTTACTTATCAAACTTGACGACATGAGGTTTGCTCTCTGTAATTCCTGGGATGAAAATCAGAAGCTTGTCACCGAAAAATCAGTTCTCGAGACACTGCATGAGCAACTTAAAGAGGAAGTGACTGATTTAAAGTTGTTGATTAACACCCTCCAGCAGGAGTTTAGGAATGGGAATAATCAACTGTCTTCTTTGCATAAGGATATGCCCAAGCTTCTTCAGAGCCATGAAGAACTAATACTGAGAGTTAAAGAGGGAAATCACAAAGACGAATTACTTGCTGATGAAGTGAGTATTCTCAGGACAAAGCAATTGAAACTGCAAGGTTTTTGCCAGGATCTAGAGAAGGAAAATTGCAGAACTCTAGAGGAGAAACATAAACTAGATTATGAAAATTCTTGCTTAGTGACTGAAGTTATTACTCTGGATACCCTCTCGTTGATTTTTAAGAATAGTGTTTTGGAGGGATCAGAAATGATAAACCTGTTGGCCGAAAATATGGGGAAGCTCTATGATGACAATTGTGTGCTTGAAGAGAAGGCGAGAATAGTGGAGAATCTATTGAACAGATATCAGATGGAGAATATGAATCTTAAGGGCACCTTAGAGAAATTTGACGATGAGCTGAAAGAAAATAGAATAACAAACAGTCAGTTGAAGCTTCAACTCGTAAGTGAGAGAGATGAGTTGTCTCAGAAAGAAATGGAGCTTTTGGAAGCAGTGATGGTAGAAGATGGTCAAGCAAAGCAGATTATTGAACTATCAGAGAGGTATACTTACCAGCTCAAGGAGAATGAATCCCTCCGAGAGTCCAAGCAAAACGTAGATGCTGAACTATGCAGAATTCTTAAGAAACAAAAACAAACCGAAAGAAGGGTGGAAATGCTGCATTCGGAACTGGAAAAGGGGAAACGCGAAGCTGAGCTGTGGGAGACTATTGCTGGTTCATTCTTTATTGAGCTGCAAACATCTTCTGTTCGTGAAGCATTAATCAGAGAGAAGTTTGCCGAGCTTACCAAAGAATACGAGCGCCTTGAAGCTGAAAATTGTTCAAAAAGGTTGGAGTTTGTGCAGATGAAGGAAAGATTCGAGTCGTTGGAAGGTGAAAACAGTCAAGGACAAGCTCAGTTGGCTCAGCTTATACCAGTCCTGGCGTCTCTGAGGGACTCGGTAGCATCACTTGAGAGCCATGCTATACATACTGAATCTGAAGACGATTACTACAAGGTATTTTCTTTTACTTTTCTTCTTTTTTCTGATTGCTATAGATTAAGTGAACACTTTCAAGTTCTCCTCAGGTTATTATAGTTAAATCTTCCAAATTCCATTTGAGGTTCTCACTCATTAGTGTAGAGAGCAAGCAGTTTTAGGTTCTCTCTGGCCATCTTCAACCCTGAATCCGTGATCATTTTTCTTGGTTACCTTTCAAAATAAAAATCAGACATTTTTAAAGTTTCTTCTTCCAAAAATTTTTTAACCCTGCACAAACTGTACGAACTAATATCATAAAAGTCTAATTTTGACAGCAACTTCCAAACATTTTCTTTTTTTTTTGTCTGACTGTTCTAACCTGCAAATAATAGCTTAGTATTGTTATAGCTTGATCAATAACCCAAACACTTTCACCCATCTTTCCCACGGAGCTGTGATTCGAAGTTTGGATTTAAAATTCATTCAGTTTTATCTCTAGTTAACAGCTTAGTGCATTTCCAATATATACAGGATGACTCTCTCACAGCAAGTAAAGATGCAGTAGTCGCTGCCCCGACATTAGATGGATTCTCTGACTTGCAGGATATAGCAGTTAGGATGAAGGCAGTTGAAAACAAGGTGATGGAGATGAAAAAGCTCTCTCAAGAAAGAAGTCTGAAAGCACTAAAATTTCGAAGTAGCAGGTCACGTCGAGGGAGTGGTGGTAGTAGATCCGGCAGGCGCTGCCTATCAGAATTTTCGGAAAAACAACCAGCAAAGGAGCATGCTTACCATATCACCAATCACCAGAAACATGCATCTTATCCTTATGAAGCAGGTGAGATTCTGATGAAAGACATAATGCTTGATCAAGCATCAGAAACCTCGTCTCGTGGTGATCAGCTTCTCGAGCTTTGGGAAACCATCGACCGACCCCAAAGCATGGACCTGACAGTTGACAAGCTAGAGATTTCAAAGAGATTGATAGAGCCTAGTGAGGTTGACAATAACCGGAAAGTTCTAGAAAGGCTTGCATTAGATGTTCAAAGACTAGCCAACCTTCAGATTACTGTCCAGGACCTGAAACAGAAGGTGGTGATCACAGAAAACTCGAACCCTGCCAAAGGAAAGGGAGTCGAATATGTACGCGTAAAGGAGCAGCTACAAGAAACCGATAAGGCCATTGCAAAACTCCTAGACCTTAACGGAAAATTAATGAAAAAAGCCGACGATTGTTCTTCCCCGGGTTCTTCTGTGGGATACACACCACCGTCTTCCATTGCAGATTCCCCGGAAACTGGAGGGAGTAAGAGAAGGACAAACATATCTGAACAAGCAAGAAGGTGCTCACAGAAGATCGGGAGGCTACAGCTTGACGTGCAGAAGATGCAGTTCCTGTTACTGAATCTTGATAGTAGTAGCAAGACGGGAAGAGCTAGCGGGACTCGAGTTGCTGAGCGGAATACGAAGGTTCTCCTCAAAGATTACCTCTACGTCGGAACTCGGACTCCGAGGAGGAGGAAGAAGGCTCAGTTTTGTGGCTGTGTGGAGCCACCCACCAGCGGAGACTAATGACAATTTAGTATCAACACTTACTAGCTTTTCTTGCCATTTTGGCTCATGATATTAAGACTATTGAGTCACATGCATATCCCATTATAGTCATTCTATTGGGAGCAAACTTACTACAAGAGACTAGTATTTGTAAATTTTAGAAGATAGTTTAGTTTTAAGCTATTTGTCTCTCTACTCATTGTAAAATTTAGGGTATATAGCACAAAATCACCCTTTAAATATGTTGATTTACAAATAACAACCCATTAACTGAAATTTGCATAAAACACTCATAAGACACGTTTTCTTAACAAAATACCACTTATCCCTTAACTACGAAGAACCACAGTTATTCTCAGACTTTCTACCCGTGTACTTTATTTCCTTGACGACGGCCGTTGTGCTCGCCGCTTTCCGTTGACCGGATCCTCCTCCTTTCCCTTTAAGATCCCATTGCTTTTGGGATTCCTTGACGTATTTGTGTGTTTCTTTTGTTGTGATTCTTCGTTAGTCGTCTGCCGATCTTTTTCGCACTTTCGATCCACTAGATGGTCGTCTAGTATTTTCAAACCACTTTTCATTATAAATTAAAAAAAAGTGAAAGCAATCTTGCAAAAATAGACAATAAATACTAGTTTTATGGATATTTAATGGAACCTAAAATTAACCAACATCATGAAATACCATAAAAATCTCCTCACATATTCAACATTCATCATTCAAATATCAAGAAAGTTATAAAGACAAAAGAAAACTCTTAATCTCACTTCTTAGTGTTGAGGCTGATCAAATAGAGATACGATGTGATTCACTTGGGCCTTCAACTGCATTTTCCTTACGAAGCTGCAAGAACTTGACCAAATTCTCCTTCACACTCTTCCCAATCGGATCGACTTGTTCGCAACTCTGCTCCATATAACTCGAGCCATGATGATGAGGTATAGAAGCCTCTGAACACAAGCCATCACCGCGGTCTAAGATGATATTATGAAGCAAACAACACACTAAGATTATGCTCGGTAGCTTCTGCTTATCGGGTCTCCACATAACTTTACTAAGAATCCTCCAACTACATTTCAATTGAGATAAAGCTCGTGCTGCAAGCGACCTTGCAGCCTCAAAGGTTGACGCGTACTCACAAGGGGGCGTTATGAGCCATGGAAGAAGCGGGTAAACACTCCCGCCTACTACATACTCTCTGATTTCAAGTCCATCAGCCAAGACTCTAGGCTTCCCGTTCAATCTCTCGTCGTTCTTACAAAGCCTGTAAAACCCGGAAAACTTCAACAATGTTGGCACATTCATTCCCCCGGGCCAGCCAGTAACAACATCAAGAAACCTCATTTCATGATCTACAATTCCTTGAAGAAGCATGCTATAGTTTTTCGCCTCATCACACCAATCATCGGATGTTTGAACAGCCGGTAGAGTCATTATAATATGAGTAGTATCTATGGCACCACAACAGTTGGGCAATCCACACAATAACTCGAATCTTGACTTGATTACCTCCATTTGGTCTTGCTCTGGCCATTTGAGATGGTGCCTTGCTCGATCCTCCATGGCTTCTACAAACCTCCATGTCACCTGAGAGACGGTTGATTGACCAACTCCGAATGATGAGCCCACTGAAACCTGTGAGTCACCTGATGCTAGTCTTCGTATGGCGATTGCCACTTGCTTTTCAACACTTATTAGCCTCCCTTCAATGTTGATCAGTCCAGATGGAGGTCTTGAGATTAAATCCTCTTTCACAAGTGAGCATATGTATTCAAATGTTTTCTTCGACATTCGGAAAAAGAATTTAAACCCTTCTTCCTCGTCAGCTGGTACAACAGAACCTGAATTTCATGATATTTTGGTCATAAAATCAGCTTATGAATCCGTAACCGCTTTCCTCAAACTTTGCAAAGTCATGACTGATTAGAAACTGAAGAATAGTTGGTAGAATTTCATGGTGGGATCACACAAAAACACACATCAACTTCGCCAAAATTGGAAAACCACAAAAAAATTAAAACTTACTTGTTCTCGCCCGTTTGGTTTTAACTTCGAAAACGAAAACGAAATGAAAACGAAATGAAAACGAAAACGAAAACGAAATGAAAACGAAAACAATCTATAGGGAAATAAAATGGAGGGAAACAAATACATTTTGCTTTTTACCTGAAACCACACGGAATGATTCCTTTCATGAATAAGGTACATATGAACTAAATTCGTTTTCATTTCGTTTCCGTAGTTACAACCCTAAGGGGGCTTAATATACATATAGACATATATAGTGAAGTATCATAACAAGGAAACAACAAATTCAGAGGAACCCAGAAGGCAAAACACACAACAGAAGCTGAACTTCATGATATTTTATGTATAAAGATGACTTATCAAATGGAATACGCAATTTAAAGTTGCCCATAGTGAACAAACCTTGAAATGCCATGACTGATTAGAAATTGAAGTATCAAAGCTATAATTTCATGGTATGATTACTAAAAACGACATCAACTTTGCCAAATTCTCCTCTTCTAAAAACCCTAATTGCTTTTCCTCTTCCAAAAACCACATTAGTGAGCATGTATAACATAAAATCACATATTTATAAGAACCCAAAAGGAAAATTACACAAATACCAATCTGAAGACAAGCAAATGCAAAAATTTGATAGCATTAAAAGGAAGAAAGAGGAAGCAAAGCAGACCTGGAATACAAGAGTTCTTGTGCCAGAAAGTATCCCACCAATCAGATTCAATGGCCCTTGGATCAATAGGAACCACATTCACCTTCTGCTTCTTCTTCTTTTTCTTCTTCAACTTCTTCGTGAGATCCTTCTTAGACGTAGGAGGCATCAACGCGAGCAAACAGGCGCAAGTTTGTGGGAATATACAGCAAGGACTAGTTTAATTTTGTTACTCTTTTGAATAGTGGGTGAAAGAAGAAGATTAATAAGAACCCTGATTTGAAGTTGAAACTGGAATCACCCACAAAGCAATCTGCATTCTGCTGTGAAATCCAACAGCGAGATTGTCAGGGGAAAGGCGACTCAACTCTTTCAAGTGTCAATCAGTGCAGCAGTGCACCGTACCAAAAAATAAGTAGAAAATAGGAATTGATGATGAATTAGGACAGTTATATAGTTTGGATCTTCATTGTGATGTTCTTTTTGGGCCATTTTGCTGAAGGGTTGGGCCAAAAAGAATAATATAGTTGGGAAATAATTTAATCAGATAGATAATTAAACTATTATTCATACTTTTCTTCGTGTATTATGAATGAGTGATTCATTATATTAGACAAATCTTATACATCAAGAAATTGATAAGTTTAAAACGTATGAAACCGTTAAAAAAAAGTTTCATTACCGACAAAAACGACAAATAATATCTCTAAAAATCTAAATAAAAATAGAAATAGGGTGAGCGTGTTGCGAATTAAGTCTATAATAGGTAATTGAATCCTATTCTAAATCTATATACGGTATCATACATCTAAATTGATCCTATTCTAAAAAACCATATTTTTCGGCTCTATATACCGTTATTTTATATGTTCTTCGTCTGTTTTTCTCGCCTCAAATGGCTTCCGAAGCTCTCACACATGCTTATGGTTTTTATTTTTTTTACCCCTTAGATCATATAGGTCTTAAAATTTTTCCGTTGATTCTTACAAATGAAAACTATTCCGAATGAAAAGTGGTTATTACTCATGTGTTTTCTACTAAACGTAAGGAGATTTTTTTTCGGATAGTCCAATCAAGTAAATGACGGCTATTACGTCCGAAGCTATCTATTGAAAGAGTGTAAACTCTATGCTAGTGGACATATACTCAATTCCATCGAACTTTCACTTCGATGTTTTATTCCTTATAGATCCATGGTAAAGGAACTTTGGAAGGATATTATTCAACATTTTTCCATTGGAAATGGACCACATCTACTCCAAATTTGTAAACTGCCGGTTAATTCATAGATGTGTGGTAAAAATGCCTACTCTCATGAAAACATGATTTCGGCTACAAAGCTCATACGAACAAACTGAGCATACCCCCGGAGCCACATCACTCCCAACCAACCTAAACAACAAACCATAAGCAAGCCATGCAAGGCGAAAAGATACTAAAGAGACAAAAAGGAACACCATCAACCCATAACTAAACTCTATGAATAATATCCCCTATGTAGTCCGGTAAAGCATCATGCAAAAGCCTGAAGACGTGCACCTTAATTAGACGGATAATAACATCTTCCGGAATTCGGTTGTCTTTAAATAAGAGAGAGTGACGTGCATGCCAAATGTAATAGATCGTCGTAACCAAAGCAAAATGCATACAAGCCGTCCTCCGGTGTTTCTTTTTCTTCCTATGTCGCAGCCAACGAAGAGCAAGGTCAAGTGTACCAATCCCATATGGCATCCCAAACACACTCCTAATCTCTCTCCAAATCATACTCGAGTACCGACATCGAAAGAACAAATGGTAATGTGATTCGTTCGCCCTATTGCATAGATGACATATCGGATCAATATCAAGGAACGTCATCCTATCATGTGTTGAAAGCCTTTTGAGAGTAGCCATCCAAGCCATACAAGAGTGTCTTGGGGTAAGCCTTGAATCCCATATAGTATTATGCCACATTACTCGATCACCCTTCTTACGAATCAGGTTGTATGCTTTGGTTACCTTAAATCTACCCCCTAGTAATACTTGACTCAAAATTTCTTCCATAGTCACACCCTCGCCTACCATGCTTCTCATGAGATCTCTTCCGAAAAAGATAACCTTAATCAAAGCAGAATCTCTTCGATTATGTTCCCAGTCCTGAGGCTCCGTCACTTTCAAATATCGATAATGCATCTATTTCATCCATAAACTCTCCCTACCCTCATGAATGTGTGCATAATGTTTACACATGAATGCCATATTCCAAGCACATAAATCAAGTAGCCCTAAACCTCCTTCATATTTGGGTTTACATAATTTCTCCCATGCCACCCTCGGTCTACTCCACATGAATTGTCTTGTCATCCTGATCATTCTATCCATCACAATTCCAAGGAGAGGTAGGATCGATAACCAAAAACTATCAACACCTTGGATCACTGAAGTGATGAGTTCCATTCGCCCTGCATATGACAGGTGCTTCTTGTTCCAAGCCGAAATATGCTTGCCAATCTTGTCTAGCAGCGGTTTATACTCCGAAGCTCTGAGAGTATGTGGTGCCATAGGTATACCAAGATATCTAAACGGGAAACTACCTAATGCAAACTCGGTAATAACACGAAGCTCATCAACCTCCTCCTCCGGGATAGAAGCAACATACATGGCTAACTTTGCTAGACTCACCTTCAAACCACTAAGAGCCCCAAATATACCAAGCGAATGCATCAAAATACCAACTGAATCCTTGTTTCCTCTGCTGAAGAGCACTATGTCATCTGCGTATGCTAGATGGGCAAGCCTTAAATCCCCACACTGTTGATGGAACCTGAAGCAATCCTTAGCCGTTTCAGCCTTAAGCAAACGCGAGAACATCTCAATACAACATACAAACAACAAAGGTGACAAATGATCGCCTTGACGAAGGCCTCTCCTCCCTTTAAAGAACCCATGAAGCTCTTTATTGATCTTAATAGAGTAAGATGCCGTAGACACACATTCCATGATCCATGCTACAAGCCTTGAAGGAAATCCAAGTGTGATCAAAGCAAACCGAAGGAAACTCCAGGAGACGGTATCATAAGCCATAACAAGGTCAACATTAAGGAAGCATCGACGAGTGTCTCACTTGACATTGTAACGCCGGAGCAACTCTTGAACAAGGAAGACATTGTTTGACATAAGGCGCCCAGACACAAAGGCGGCTTGAGACGGGTTAATGAGGTACTCCAAACATGGCTCCATACGCTTGGTCATGATCTTTGATATGACCTTATATATCACATTACAACAAGAGATAGGACGAAAGTGCTCAACTCTTGTTTGGTTATTTATCTTTAGAACTAAGGAGTCGATAATATAATTAAGTTGTGGAAATAAGATCCCATTGGTGAAGAACTCCTTCGTGGCAACGCAAACCTCGCTTCCAACTACCTCTCATGCAGCTTTAAAGAAGCATGATGTAAACCCATCCGGCCTAGGGGTTTTATCCTCCGCAATGCTCCATAATGCCTCCTTAATCTCTTGGTTTGACACCGGCTTGAAAAGGTCTATCTTATCCATCACGTTGACCTTAGGTCCAATAGCAAACTCTCTATCCAAAGGACTCTCCACCGGCTCCTCAATATCAAACAACCCTTGGTAAAAGGAAACGAACTCATTCACCACCTCCTCATTTGACCTAGTAACCTCGCCATTATTGCCAATAATTAACGTCACATGACAACCCATTCCTCTTGCCTTCATCAGCCCATGAAAGAACCTAGTAGACTTATCCCCAAGCAAAATGTATTTCGACTTTGCCTGTTGCGAAAAGAAGCTAAATTCCATCTCATTTAACCTATCCATTCGTGCCTTCATAGCCACCATTCTGCCCCTAATGTTGTCCGACGTTGGGTTCAAACGAAGCTCCTCCAAAACTCTACCATAAGGGATAGAACTAACCTTTACCGGGTAAATCTCAGGCTAACTCACAAAGGTAGGATGAAGGCACACTCAAACCCTAATAAAGGATAAACCTTTATTACCTAACACTCATCATCATAGGTATACAAGCAAAGGAATCACCGGGTAAGTCTCATCCTAGGCTTGCGTATGGACCAAGAAAGGTACAACAAGGATAGGATTTGGCAAACTATAACCTAAACTCAGGTTTGGATCAGATCTGGTTCACGCATCGCTCAGTTCATATCGACCTCGGTCGAGGTGTTCTATGAACCAACCGAGGTGAGGTTCGGCTAAGGTTGGGCTCGAGCTTTCAGGTCCACTAAGGTAAAGGTTCACTCTTTCATCGTCTTTCCCATAACTTTCAGCCAATCACCCTAGAATCGCACAAGAATTTAGCCAATAATCATCATGATAATAACAATCAAATATATGAAGAAAGAATCAATAATCAAACAAGAAAACCTTAACACAAAGGTCACAATAATCACTCAATCAAATAAAATAATCCCAACAATCAGCAAATTGCGTTCCTCAATAACAAACCAAAAGACAACAATTAAGGTTCCTAAGAAAACCTTACAACTTCCTTCAAAAAGCCTTCAACTTTCACTTCAAACTACCTTCCTTTAGCTTCCTTCCTTCCTTGGAATATCTTCTAATCTTCCAAATAAATCACTTATTCAGCCGTCCTTCCATCCAAAAAATATCTTCCAATTTATAGGAGAATCACTTGCCAAATATAAAAGATCTCATGGGCCATGGGTCGTGCGTCTCGATCCAGGCCCAGTGAAGCTTCTCGGTCGAGGTGATTTTGGGGTCAACCAAGATGAACCTCAACTATGTGTAGATCTCTCAAAACTGGTCCAATATCAAATTTCTATCCAACTTTCATGGTTCATATGTTTTCCTTGTAGCTCCTCAATGTTCGAAAATGAAGCTCCAATGACTCATTAATTTCCTTGGCTCAATATCGCTCCAAAACGTGTTATTTTCCCTACAATTACAACAAAACTAGGTGTAGCCCTTGATTCTTGCAAATGTAAATAAAACGACATAATGATCAAGAATATACATCCATGCATGCAAATTTATGAAGATAAAACATCCAAACCAATCCTAAAATATAGATTATAATGCATGCTATCACTCCTCATCGCTACCATCCTTAGAATCATTATTATCCATATCCTCATTAAAGTTCTCATCTACTCCTACGACCCCTCCATGAACAGCTTCCCTAGCTCCCTCAATCACCTTTTCCTTTCCTCTAATCCTCCTTCGATCCTCGTCTGTTAGAACTACCCCTTCAGTTCCCTTGCTTCCCTTACACATGCCTTGTATCTCATACGTAGCCTCCTTAGACTTAGTAACCTCCCGACTACCACGTTCGTTAATTACTAACGCCTTTATTGGAGCATTGATCCCTTTGTTGCGCACATTACCCTTTATATTTCATGCCTTCTTAGTACCACTAGTTGAAGCAATATTAGATGTCACAGTGCCCCCTTTTGGTACATGTTGGCAGTTACCTTGAGGTGGCCTAGTACCAGCTTCATTTGACCAATCATTAAACGAATAATCAACCTCTTTATGCCCAAACTGGAGGCATTTGCGACAATAAGATGGCTCATTTTCATACAACAAGATACAATCAAGAGTGACTCCATCATCAAAATCTAACGAAAGTTCTTATAATATATACTCAGCAAAATTGACTTCCACAACGACCCTAGCATATGACCCTCTCTTACGATCTTCCGTTACGTGATTCATGAACAATGGTTTCCTAACCAACGAACCTATCCTACCAAGAATAGTAGATGTCCAAAACTCATTAGGAAGGCCGGTAATTTTTACCCAAAGGGACATAGTAGCAACATCCATCTTATTAAATGCAACTTGTCCGGCACATGTTTGAGCAACAATGGTCAGTTGAAGATGAAGTAAGGTCCACCACGAAGGACTCTATCCCTATCCTCATCATTCAAAAAACTGAAAATCATCCACCCAGCCTTCATACAGAACTTAACCTTGACTCCCCATGCTTTCATAGCATTGTTAATGGCAAAAAACCCCCGGGTAGAAGCCGACATATTGCCCAAGAAGCGTGCTACCCCTGACCTAGCTCTTAGGCATCCCCTCCGAGCATTTGATTGCCACTTGAGTCGACGTTAATGGTGTGTACTCTAACCTCCCACTCAATCCTGAATTCATGAAAATCTGAGAGGAGTTACCCTTCCATGCTTGTCTTGGTCCTTCATTCAGTGTTGCATTACCCAATGGTGGAAATTCTGAGGCAGGCTGGCCAACCACCATCTGTTAAACAACCCCCTTTGTGACAATATCATCATCATTGTCCCCATCTGAAAGGACATCATTCCCATCCTCAACAACCTCCAGTATCTCCTGACCCAAATCCTCAGACATGCCCAGAACTTTATGTTGTTGCGTTGAACATTTATCATGGCCGTTCGGTGAAGAGAGGCCATGTTTGTCATCCCCCAAAAGGCGAAGAGCAGAAGAAGCCTGGACAGCGAGTTCAACCCTTTCTTGATTTTTTGATCACAAAGCGGATGTCCCCTTTGCTACCATTTGCATCGGCGCAACCACTTTCTCCAAGCGTACATCCCCTTTGTCTCTTGTACCTCCACCTGGTAATGAAGCGGATGTGCCCTTTGCTTGCGACACCGTGGTATTCACTTTTGGACCTTGGGTGGAAGCCGATGACTTGCTTGCAACTTTTCCTACGCCGGTTCTTCTGGTTGTAGTACCAGTCCCTACAACCCCAATATTACCATCTGATGACACGCTGGCGTGTTGCGAAGCATTAGAGGTGTTCTTGTACCATTGTGCCCTATCTTCTTGATTTTCTTCGTTAGCTGGGGAAGACTCAACCGAATTTTGATTGCGGAACTCCTCTCTTGTGTCACTGCCTTTGTCCAACTTTGTGCACCATGGTAGCATTAGAGGTGTTCTTGTACCACCGTCCCCAACCTTTGAATCTGCTTGAGGTTTCTTCTTCTTTGCCATGGCGCACAAAGTTTACCACGGCCATCCAGCTGGGGGCCTCAGCCACCCAGGAATCACAAAACATACGCCTAGAAGAAAGAATTAATCACTAATCAATGATTGCCCAATACGACCAGGCAAACACAATATGATCAAACAAACACAACATAACAACCGACAAGCGTGAACGAGAGATTCACGCAGGAGAAAGAGAAGAGAAAGACGTGTTTAAAGCAAGAGAAGGAAAGTTCCCGCTCAAAAGATCGTCAGATGAAGATTGACACTCAAAACTCCAGAGGAGGATTAGGCAAATCTTGGAGCATATTCAATGAGAGGTTTCGAGTCTTTCTACTCCCAATATTACTCCAAATTTGTACATCTTTGGCATGTTGTACTCAAGATGGTGACTCGATTATCATCTATTTTGGTCGTTTGGTGAAACTTTGGGAGGAACTCGACACTCAACTGCATCTCATGCGTATACATGTGCTTGTAAATGCAATAAAACCGTCACATTTAAAGAGATGGAACGGGCTTGGTGATAGTCATTATCCCACTCTCATATCTACTATTATTGCCCAAGACCCACTCTCGCATCTCATCAAAATTTATTCCTTGATTGGCCAAGAGGAACAAGTACGTTTATGGCTAAAGGTCTTTTTCCTAAACTAATAGGTTTGCTCTTGTTGCATCTCATGGAAACCGACCATCTTGTCTTTCTAAATCTATTGTGTGTGTCTCATTGTCAACGGTTGGAGAGTTGTTGATCCCGTCACCGGCGCACCACCACCGGTTTGGACTCCTCTATAACAACGACCGTCATCGGCAAACCAACATCAAGTGTCACCGTCAAATAAACAACGACGCATGCTTCACAACTTCTCATCCGACCGGTAGTTGACCGAGACATTTGGACGATATGGATAATACTACTCTTGGTCCCACTATTTCTCACGATCAATGACCATCTTTATATCAAGTGTTCCAAACGTATCTCACTTCTAGATATATGGACACTCATGCCGGTAATATCTATATTCCTTGGATTCTTGATAGAAATGCGTTATTTCACATGACGGGCACAAATCCTCGTTTATTCAATATTAGTTATGTTTCTCCTTGTACAATTAAATATCTAACGAATCTTTGATTATTGCAAATCAAGCCGAAATTGTGTCTTCTTTTCTTTTTTTGTTATCTTCTATTAGGCTACATAACGTTATGTTTCTTTCACATCTTCATTGTAATCTCTTTCGGTTCAAAGTCTAACATCGGAAAAATCATGTACAATTACCTTTATTAATAAATTGTGTCTTCTTCATGACCACAACTTGAAGACACTAATTGGATGGGTTGATACGAATGATGATGTTTATTGGTTGCGATTACTCAATAAAAAAAAACCCTACTCGAATTTGTGTAATTTCATGTTGCTTAATTCGGCAAGTCTATTGCCAAGCGTTTAGGTCATCCTTCTTTTCGGAATTGACATTAATACCTAATATTTATGCAAAGTTTTATAAGGGTCATTCTCAACCATGTGATGTTTGTCATATGGCAAAACATGCAAATACCGCTCTCTTTTTTTTCCTATTAGTCAAACTCAAACGTCAAACATTTTTAAATGTATTCATCGTGGTATTTGGGGTCCATATAACGCTTCTAGTTATGGTGCATGTTTTTTTGTTATTGTGGTGGATGATTACTCACGTACGACTTGAGTGTATTAATACGTTTTAAAAATGAAATTAAAATCATTCTTGCACAATTTTGTGTCATGATCAAAACACAATTCTTCACACTTATATAATGCATTCGTAGTGATGACGGTTATGAGTTTGTAAGCCTAAAATATATTTTTTTCAAAATGAAGGGATATTTTTTGAAACCTCTTGCGTTGCTACACCACAACAAAATTGTAATACCTTGTTTTTGGCCTTCACCGCCCATGCGTCTGACTGCAGATCGCGCCCGATCTGTTTTTATTCAGTTTTATCTCTTTCCTTTTGTTTCTCTTTATCTTTTCGTTCTTCTTCTTCTTCATAAGAATCAAGATCGAGCCTTGATTCTTGTTGGCCTTTCCATTTTTGATACGTTGATATTCATAAGCTCTCTAGGTTGAGTTTTGACGTGTGTGAAGAGTGAAAGAACCAAGCTTTGAGTCCTTTTTGTGGTTCTGTTGTCAAAGGAGAAGACGCAACCTTCTGTCGCTGAACCTCCCCTGTGGTTCTTCTGTAGTAACTCCCGTTCTTGGTGAGTTGCTTCCTTCCTTGTTTCCTTTACCCTTTCCTTATGCTAGATCATGCTAGGCTGGACCTAGATGATTAGTGTGAATGCCAGTTAGTGGCTTGTTGATCCCCATGTGTTGGTTACACCCTTGAGTTGTGTTATTGGTGACGTTCCGTGGGAACCTTGAGACTAGGAATCCTTCTCCTAGCATGTTGAGATCTTTAGCGATCATTGAGACTAGAAGTAGGAAACTTCTAGCACGCTGCAGTAGATCTATTAGACATCATTTGAGACTAGAAGTATGTAGACTTCTAGCATTCGTTCAGTTTCTTATTTGCGGTGCCTTGTTTGAGCAGGCATTCTTTCTTTCCTTCGGGAAGTTGAGCAGTAGCAGATTTCTGAGTTTACCTTTGAGTGAGGTAAGTCCCATGGACTTACTTAGCTGCGTTCCGTATATTGGTTTGACTGTATTGGTGGTGTTTGTTTATCTTTATCGTTATAACGGAAAATCGGACTAGGACGACCTTATCCCATAATTGGCCCAAGTGTATGATAATCGGGCGGTGACCACTTGTCCAGTTCTACAAGCGACTGGGAGGTGCTCTTGCGACCCAGACCCACAAGTAACGGATAGTACTGGTCTATTCATGTCGACAGATGGAAGCGAAGGCGAGTTTCGGGAGATTCTCGTGTGACAAAAGAAGTTAAATTAGTAATGGATAACTTGACGAAAGATAATAACCGTTGAGTACGAGCATGCTATGTGTTTACTTTCTTATATGTGGTTGTGTCTTTAATGTCTTTCTGATATCTAGAATGTTAGCTAACGGTTTATACCGTTGATGTAGATGCCCTGCATGTTAGAGATGTTGCTGAGTGATCCGGACGGTGTGGCCAACCGGGGTTCCCGTACATTATAGGACGGGATCGGGTTATATTTCTGTTGTTGTTCTTTCCCTTTTGTTTTGAACTCGGTTGTGAGTCTTTGACGCTTCCTTTGTTATTCCTTTGGATTTATAACAGTTTTGGTTTTCATTTATTTGTGCCTTGTTGTAAGATCCGATGTTATTGTTGCTACTCTGAGGGTCGGGACCCATTGTGAGGTCATATCCTGTAAAGCTTCGAGTTCCCAGACTTGATGTGTTACAAAAACAGACGAGTTGAGCAAAAATATCATCATCTATTAAATGTTGCTCATTGTCTTTTATTTCAAGCGGATCTTCCCACAATTTTTTAGGTGAAAGTGTTTTGAGTGCTTGTTATTTATTTAACCGTACTCCATCAAAGAGTTTAACTAATCAAACTCCTTATTTCCGTCTTTTTGGCAAACATCTGAATTTGAATCTTCTAAAAATATTTTGTTCTTTTGGTTATTATGTCATCCTTCCAAAACCTACAAATAAGTTTTTCGTGCGTGGGTGAAAAATTATTTTCTCATGTTATCTTGTTTTTTTATGTATAACGAAAAGCGATTACGTTGACCTACCTCCTAGAGGTACCTCCATTCTAAAGCATCCTTATGCATGTTCTTAGGTTAGCTTTTAGCAAAAAAAAAAAAAGAGGTAAGGCTTATTATCTTGATTTTCATGAAAATATTATTTCTCGCAATGTCATTTTTACGAAGTTTATTTTCCTTTTAAAAACCCGTCATCTTTTTAACCATAAATATTCTCCCTCTTATCAGATCTAATCCTAATTCATAAATCTCTCCTTACAAAGCACTTTCCTTCTGACTACTGATTCTTTTCCTCCAATCACTATTTCTGATCACATCCTTTCCATATTTTGTCTCTTATTCTAATCCTCTTTCTCCTCTCAAGTATCTTCGATCAGTTCATTCGGTCCATGAGCCTACGTCCGTTCAAGATGCTCTATTTGATCCATGGTAGCGCGTCAAGATATAATTGACGAACTTGATGCACTCGAACAAAACAACACTTCGGATATTACCTCTCTTCCTCCTAAAAAATTATTTATAGGTTGCAAATGGGTGTTTCGCATCAAAAATCAAAGCTAATTATTCCCTTGAAAACTACAATACACGTTTTGTCGCCATAGAAAATCGTCAAATTAAAGGTATTGACTATCTCGATACTTTTGTCTCTAATGATAAACACGCCTTTTTCAAGCTTTTTCTCGCAGGTGCATCAATTAAACAATAGATCCTTCATCAGATGGTTGTCCACAATGTTTTTCTCTATGGTGATCTAATGAATAAGTATTTATATCTTCTCATCCCCATTTCCCCCTTTTCTAATCATCATCGTGTCTACCGGTTAAAAAGTCATTATATGGCCTTCACCATGCTCCTCAAAATTAGTTTGTAAAACTCACTTTCGCCCTACGCCAATACGATTTTCATCAATCTTTTACAATTTATTCTCCGTGGTTATCTATTTCAATTTGTTGACTTAATTCAAACCTAGTTGTCTAGTATATCAAACATAGTTCTAGAAAATGTTTTGTTGAAAAGTACGGTTTATAGTATAGGGTCCGTTTGAGAACCTTGACTTAAAGCTTATTGTTAGTTGAAGCTTGTTGGTAGTTGAAATTAGTAGTTAATTGAACGATCTTTTTTTTATAAGCTTGATGTGTGTTTGGAAGAAAGAAGCTCATTATAATTGATATACGTGTATAATTACTAAAAAAAGTTCATCTTTTCATTTAATATTAATTTTATAGGATTATATTTGTAATATATCATTCAATAAGTTATCATAAACTTTGTAAGTTCTCTGTATACATCTTATGAAATAAAACAAATATAAACTACAATAAGCTACCATAATTTTCATATGATTGTGCTCTCACCGTTCATTTTCTAACCTTTTTTCGATTACCTTATAAACTACATATATTCCTAATTTTGTTAATCTTAAATAATTCATGCGTGCTACATATCGCTATCCAAATATATGTTATCTATTTTCCTTCTATATAAGATCATATATGATCCTTCTCCTTGATTCTAGGAATATATTAGAGCAATTCCTTGTATATATATGTATATCTTTACCTTCAATACAATTAAGCATTTACAACACTTACATGGTATCGAAATCATAAAATTTTCAACCCAATGCTCATGGCCCAATTTGAATCAATGTAAGAAATGAAAGATAGATAGATGATATAGAAGATTAAATAACTTACTTTTAATAGACACTTTGCCCTCCAACCTTGACTCAGATCAATCAAACAAGGATAGGCTAAGTTGTCCCGATTTAGAAGATGGGGCTAGTCTCTCAGAATGTCGATTCAAAGTAAGTCTCCCTAATGAGGACTTAGATGGGAGCCTCTGATCATCCGTCATGTCTCATGTATCTTGATTTGGCTATAAACAACACCACAATTCCAAACGAGCTCAATGCTAACACCCCTTTCATCATTGTCAACTTTCACAATGCTACAAAACTCACCACCACCAGCTATTAATCTTGGAAACTACAACTAGAAGCTATTCTAGTTTGATATGGCCTCTTCAAGTTCCTAGATGGACCGTACACTGCCCCCTCGACAACCATCACTGCTGAAACACAAAATGTTTTGAACCCTACTTACCTAACTTGGCTTCGTCAAGATAGGCTCTTGTTTGGTGCGATTATTGGCACTCTTGCGCCATCGCTTAGTCACATTTTCTCAACAATTGTCACCTCCAAGGAAGCATGGGATCTCCTTGCAAAAAAATTTGCAAATCCCACTCGTTGCCACATCAAATAACTCAAGAATCAACTACGTCACCTAGTGAAAGGCTTGTCCTTTATTATTGACTATATGCAGTTTGTAAAAAGAGTTGTTAATGAACTTGCTCTACTAGGCAAGTTTGTTGATGTAGAAGATGTCACTGATAGAGTTCTTGAAGGACTTGGTTCGGATTACCAATATGTGGTAGATGTAGTTCGTGCAAGAGATTTTCCAATCTCCTTTGATGAACTATTGGAGAAATTAATCAACAAAGAGCTTGCTCTTCATCACAAAACTACCTCCCTCGCCTTTCCAGTTGTTGATAATCCCACCTCTACTAAAACATCAAACTTTACCGTTTTTAATCGTTCCTCTCAACAACCCTAGTCACCCAATTAATGTCCATTTTCTAAGCCCTGCCTTGACAAGTGTCAATGGTGTGACACTGTAGGACATTCTCTCTCTCGGTGACATGCCTTCCAACGTCTACATCCACCCATTCTCTTCCCTCTAAAATCTACCAAAAATAGTATCACTACCCCTCCACCACCTAAAGCTCATACCGCTGTAGTAACTCAATCTTCACCTTCCCCTACACAACCATGACTATTTGACAGTGGAGCTACTCATCATGTCATAAATGATCTCCAAAACCTATTCACTCATTATCCATATGATGACTTTGATGAGATTGTGATAGGAGATGGATTAGGTTTATCAATCTCTCATACTAGCTCGACATCTATCTCTTCCTCTTCCAAACCACTTCATCTTACCTAAATGTTCTTCATGTTCCAACAATGCATCGAAACATCATATCTATTCATAAGTTTTGTCATGGCAATTAAACATCCAGTGAATTCTCACCTTTTTCTTTTTGTATAGAGGATTATCCTACCTGACACCCACTTCTAACGGGATAAGTTAAACATGATCTCTACGAGTTGCCGATGGCTTTGTCTTCACACCCTTTTATGCTCAATACCATACTTTTTGCATCAACTTGGCGTCATAAACTAGGACATCTTGCATCTAAGATCTTTCAATCTCTAGCCACTACACTTAAACTACCATCCACTTTTGAATCTTGTAGTTCATGCCAAGTTAATAAGAGTCACAAATTATCTTTTTCTCGCTCCTCTTCCTTGAAGTTGTCTATAGTGATGTATGGACATATCTCTTACTATCCTATGACAACTACAAGTACTACATTATCTTTGTCGATCACTTTTAAAAATACATTTGGCTCTATCCACTACGTAAGAAATCCGATACCACTAAAGTATTTGTGAGGTTTCGAACATTAGTGGAAAAACATCTTTAAAAACCTGTACTCACACTCTACTCCACCAATGGAGGAGAATATATTGGTCTTCAAAAATACCTTGTTCGCGATGGTATTGCTCACCGTACGAGCCCACCCATACCCTTGAGCACAACGATTATGCCGAGCGACGTCATCGTCATCTTGTTGAAAATGGGCTTACTCTTCTATCTCATTCATCCATGCGTCAACGTTTCTGGACACATGCACTCTCCACTACTACATACCTCATAAATCACCTACCTACATCCACTGTCAAACACCTAAGTCCATTTGAAGTTCTCTTCAAACAAAAACCACCATACGCCAATCTCCGAAGTTTTGGTTGTTTGTGTTATCCATGGCTTCGTCCCTACATTGAACACAAACTCGATCGCAAATCCAATCCATGTGTCTTCTACGGACACTCCCCAACATAGTTAGCCTACTAATGTCTTGATCCGTTCTTTGAGCGCATCTATGTGTCCAAGCATGTGCGCTCTGTTAAGCATATTTACCCCTTCTCTATGATACGCCCCTGGATGGCGTTGTCATTCGTACCTCCGGCTTGATATGCTCTTGGCTACCACTATCAAATGGAAGACTTTTCCATTATATTTATTTGAATTATATTTTCATATTTTATATTATTAATAATTAAAGAAGATATTCTTGTGAATGTCTTCCTTTAAGAAGACATTGAATGCTTTAGATTATTCTTGAAATATTTCATCAAATCCCTTCTTTAATGTCTAGAATATTTGCTTTTATATCTGTATTTAAGTCTTAGGATTTACCACTATCCTCTCAGGTATAAAGGATGTTTTGACTCATTTGTAAGACATGTCTAATTTTAATCCAATTATATTGAGAAGTATTTCCTCCTACTTGATTTGGGCATCACCTCCTCTTCCACCCTCTTAAAGTTCTATCTTGGATCTAGTCTTTGATCCAAGACTTTTGTACTCGAGGATCCTTTTAAAGGATCAACTCTGTCTACTTCACTTTGTGGATGATTCGATCTAACTAGATCGGATCGATCGTACGCTTCCGTATCCATCTCAAAGCTTCCACCAACTCATATTTTATACTTTAATTAACCCGCAATGAGTAGTTGAAGCTCAACCTCGATCTAGATCATCACTTGGTCCTTGAACGTACTCAAGGACTACATCACTCTACCATGCTTACTCAAACATCTTCACAATCCATCTCCAAAGCACGAGCAATGGTGCTCTCTTGCACTTCCAATACCAAGCCCAAACTTGGCCCAAACTCAACCTAGTCTACCCACATCTCTGATCTCTCCCGTATCTCTCTTCAATGACCTATCTTCCTACCAAAATACCGCAGTCTCTCCCTAGCACTCAAATAATCCCACATCTTCTACCTCTCCCCCTCCGTCATCGTCAAACCCACAAACCATTCTTCCACTACCATTGACTCACACTATCATCACTCATTCACACAACAACAACATCACCAAACCCATCACTAAAATCAACCTCACTTCCCAACTTACACCAACTCCCTCGCCTGAACCTACAACTGTCATACAAGCTCTCAAATCTCCAATTTGGTTCAAATCAATGGAAGACCAATACACAACTTGTAAGTCTAACAAAACTTGGACACTTGTTCATATTTTGTTGTCTCTAATGTCGTAGGTTGCATGTGGTGTTCCGGACAAAATACAAAGTAGATGGCTCCATAAAAAAGCACAAAGCACGCCTTGTAGCCAAAGGGTATCACCAACGTCCAAGAATTGATTATGAGGACACCTTTAGTCCAGTTACCAAGCCAAATACTATGTCTAATTTTGAGCCTTGATGTTACCTAGAACTGGCCTCTACGCCATCTTGATGTGAATGATGCTTTTATACAAGGGATTCTACATGAACAAGTCTTCATGACTCCACCTCCATGTTTTATTGATAAGGATCATCCCACTCATGTATTCCTTCTTCACAAAGCCATGCATGGCCTTAAACAAGCTCCGCAAGCTTGGTATCATGCTCTTCGGTCACACCTCCTGCATCTTGGCTTCTTCAACTATTCCTCAGATATGTCTCGCTTCTACCTCAAATGATAATCAAGTTTGGTGTTTCTTCTCATCTACATTGATGTTATTATCCTCATAGGTTCTAATTCAACTCTAGTTGAGACCATAATCAAACAAATTACTCACTGGTTCTTCCTCAAAGACTTAGGCCTACTACACTACTTCATGGGTGTTGAAGTTCGTTCTTGTTCCCAAGGTCTCTTCCTCAACCAACACAAGTATATACATGATGTTCTTGAGGGCTTATCTATTTGTGATGCTTGTCCAGTTTATACCACTCTTAGTTGATCAACCTCTACATCTCAACAATGGAATCCCTCTTGTTGACCATCTACTCTACAAACAAGTCTTGGGCAATATGCAATATCTCTCATTGGCACGACTAGATGTTGTATTTGCTATCAACAAGCTATCTCAGTTCATGCACCTACCAACTGACATTCATTGAGTTGTTGTGAAACGCGTACTTCGCTACCTTGTTGGCACCTCTCATCATGGTATCTTACTTCGTCGTCAATTTACTCAAACCTTACACACATTAGTTGATATCGATTGGGTTGGTGACAAATCCGACTACCTTTCAACCGGTGCTTATATCGTCTATCTTGGCTCCAATCTCATCTCTTGGAGCTCACAAAAACAACAAAGTGTAGCTCGTTCATCAATAGAAGTTGAATACTGAAATGTTGTTAATACTGCAACCAAACTCCAATGGCTCCTATCCTTGCTCACAGAGATTGGTTTCCACGTCATCTTCCCCTAGTCATCTATTGTGACAATGTTGGTGCAACCAAGCTATGTGCAGATCCGTTTTTTCACTCCAGAATGAAGCATCTAGCTTTGGATTATCAATTTATTCGGGAAAAGGTTCAATCTAGTACCCTACTTGTCTCCCATGTTGCTAATGATGATCAGTTGGTTAATGCCCTCACAAAACCCTTGGCCAAGACTCGATTCAACATGCTTCTCTCCAAGATTGGCCTATCTGACATACCATCCATCTTGCGGGGGGATGTTAATCCTAGGTAATTCATGCATGATACATATCTCTATCCAAATATGATCCTCCTCTTTGATTATAAGAGTAGATTAGGACAACTCCTTATATAGCTACGTATATCTTTACCTTCAATATAATTAAGCTTGTACAACACTTACAAATTTAATGTCTTTCAAACGAACTCGTAACAATACATTTGTAAGGACGAATGTATAAAATGAATATCAAAACTAACAACAAAAAAGACGAGTACATGCTTGAGTGGACAGGATATAGTAAAACTTTTCAAGATAGTACAACTTATATAGCTTATGAATAGAATATAAGGTAGAGTTATTGTATGCTCAGTGTTTTAAGATTGTGATGTTATTTTAGTTTCATTTAATAATTAAACAATTTATGTTTTAGGTTCGACTATTTCGAGAAAGTAGACCAACTTAAACCCTTTCGATTATTAAAATAAAAAATGAAAAAGTTTAAACCGAAATTTGCTTGTCATCATTTCGACCTTATATACTATTTTGCTTGACTACTTTATCAAATACCATATGGTATATGTTGTTAGATCAATAAAGATTTTTAAAATAATAAGTTTTTACTAGGATGATAATTCCATCCATAGGGTGGATATTTGAATTACGTAACTTGAAAATACGGGTTAGAGAAAAAGGGCGATGACAGATTATAATATCAAGTTATGAATAATTTATATCCATCACTCGACTTAATATATCCGAAATATCTCAAATTTTATAAATTTAGTTTTAAAATCACAAAAATATAACCGTCCAAATAAATCCGAACTACCCGATAACCCGACCGGTAACGTATAGATATATCCAATAACATAACGAATGAAGTGATGAAAGTGCTCCACCTTTCCATATGAAATTTATGTGTTGTGGTTAGTGTTCTTTAATGTTTGTCATGCTTAAAAAGTTGGACGGTTTACAAAAGATGTGGTTTCCACTTGACAACATAGTTTAGTGTGCATTTTTAATGCTCTTTCACAACCATATCATCCGTCACATTATTCTTGTTAAAGTTCTTTATCTATAAAGTTTATCAACAAACATCATAATATTGTTTTTAATCAATCAATTTAACAATTAATAGTACAACGGAGGGTTGTATGCTGCGTTCGGAAAGGATGAATCGCTCCCGATTTTTCTAACACAAACTCGAACTATTCCTTAATTAAATACATTTTGGAGTTTCTACATATGAAAAAAATCGATATCTCGATGAGTTGATGATTTTTAAAAAGTGATGTTATTACCTAATTTAGTATTTCGGGTGCATAATTTTTTTTTCGTTTCAGTTTCGCATAGCTTCAAACTGGAAGTCGTTTGAGGCCGAAAGACTATTTAATTTCACACATGGGACCCGAATCCAAAACCATATTTGCTTTGGTTTTGGAGTGTGAATCCGAAATCATTTTACTCTTGGAGTGCAAAACTGAAATCATTCAATGGTCATATATAAAATGAATGTGAAAGAATTCCGGTATCAGAGTCCTATTTAGAATTAATTTCCATTTTGAATGTAAAACTGAACCGTTTAAAATTAGTTTACATTACAGGAACCCAAATGCGAAATTCAATAAAAAAAAACTTCCATTTCGAGGTCAAAATTCAAAGATGTTAAAATCCCTAATTACACATTAGAGTTGTGGACATATATGGCCCATTTAGGGTGTGCTTGATAAGGGATTATTGGAGTTATTTTAAATTACATTGAAGGATTTTATTTTAGAGTGTGTTTGGTAAGGGACAAAGATTGTAGATAGAAGTATTAAAAATGGCTTAAATGAATGAAAATAATATCCTATAATCCCAAAATAACCCTGTCACTCAAGATTATTGTAAGATTATTGTAGAATAATCTCTTATAGGGTCCGTTTAGTAACGTAAGATTACGTCAATGAAGCTGAAGTTGAAGATGAAGATGAAGGGATTATTTAGATGTAGAATTAAGGAGGTGAAATTGTTCGAGGAGATGAGTATGAAAATAAGGTAAATGAGTATCCGGTAAAATGAATATGATTGTGGATAAAATTCCGAAAAAATGTGTTAATTGTAGATAAAAGAGATGAAAAAGAGAGGATAAAAATGAGATTTTAGCCACAATAATCTTTATAATCCTTATAATCGAACTTTTATAGGATAACACAATTCTCAAAATTTAATTCTCTTAATCTCCATCATCTAACTTCATACATCGCCTTCCTTCCCTTACTATTACCAAATGAGATTAAGAAATTATTTCTCCCTTTTAATTTTTTTCATAATCTTAATTCTCCTAATTTATTCATTTACCAAACGAAGTCATAATATCCATCTGAATTAATCCTCTAATAAACCTATCTTTGATTAAACACACCCTAATATTCTGTTTTAAAACCCTATAAAATCATTAAAACTAAATATACTCACCAAATATATAATCAACTAAATTATAATGAAACAATTTGGTTTATCAGACTTTTTCTAGTTTTATGTTTAGTAAATGTACCCTTCAAACAAGAATGTGTAGAGTTTGAGAATAAATACAAAAGGTTAAAGTATATTTATTTAATTGAAACATTAAAAAGCCTAGTTATTACTATAGTTTTTCAAAAAGACATAGTTACTAAAATTGTCAAATTATAATCGTAAAAAAAAAAAAAAAGTACCATCCTCACTACTTTGGTCTGGGTTGGCGTGAAAAGACTCAAAACTGGCGTAGGATAATCGGCTACCAGCCTACCAACCATAGATCACGCAAAGATACATGCACTTATTATTATTATTGTAAATTGTAATGCCTTTGAATTCATGAAAATAAATATTTAAATTATTATAAATATAGTTGGTCCCAAACATGCGCACAGCAATATTATAATTGTATTTTATTCGCTTTGACCAAAATACATTTTAAAATATATATATATATATATATATATATATATATATATGTATATATATATATATATATGTTTCTTAAGTTTTGTTATATAAGGAAAATATTAATAAATTTTTATTTTGAGAAATAGCTTATATATTATGAGGTATGTTGGTAAAAAAAAAAAGGGACTTATTTAATATCTATTTTAAAAAAATTATAATTTCTAATAGGGTTTTGATAAGCCTTAGATTATATTTTTGGTAAAGTTACACGCTTTGGAACTCGCATACTTTCCATAGTCATTTTTTAGTGGAATTGACGATATGAAAAACTAACTAAACAGATTGTCGGTTATCTATTTTAATGATAATTCGAGTGAGTAAAAATAAATCTAATTTTAGATCAATTTACTTACCACGTCTATTTTATGATTTTAAAATGTTATATAATCACTCTATTGTAACCTACTAAATTATTCTTTATTTTATAGCGGTTAAACTCTTCAGTAATTGGTATCGAGGTAGCCTCTTAAGCACATATAGTTTTGCATGTAATTTCCTCCAAGAGATGTTTTTGAGGGGCTATTTGGTGGATATGGAAGTGGAGGAACATGGTGACTTTTGAACATGTTGATTTTGCGGGTGATTGTCAGAAATACGTCATGGAGTGTGTGAAAGAGTATCATCGAAGTTGGAAGAAACGGACCACCTCAATGGGAATTGGGCAACGGACCGTCACTTATGTTACGTGGCAAGCACGGATGTTGGATGGGTAAAGGTTAATACGGATGGTGATGTGAAGCGTAGTGGTATGGCATAAGCTAGTTGTGTTATTCGGAGTCATGAGGGGGTGTGGCAGCGTGTCGGGGTGCATAGCTTAGGGGTATGTACGGTCTGTGTTGTTGAGCTGGTGTTACAAGGCCATGAGTTGGCTTGAGAGTCGGATTTTCGTCATGTTATTTTGGAAACCGATTATCAAGTTGTGGTTAAGCTTTTGGAGAAGTGCATCCCACGATGTCATCCCCTCTCTAACCTATTACATTTGTGTCAATACTTTCTTAAACGAACCTGGAATATCCCGGTTTATTGTGTCTTTCATGAAGCCAACCGGGTTGCGGATTACTTGGTTTCACTTGCTATTTATTTTCAGACTGTTTATACTGTATTGTTTGACCCTCATGAGGGTATTAAGGTTCTTATAGTTGATGATGGAAGGGTGGGACTATTCCCTAAATTACTTAACCTCTTTTACATATATAATAAGCACGATTGAATGTGTGATTTGTATAATATATTTTAGGTCCATAAACTAACCAACGACAAAAGTGTTGTTGTTTGTTTTATGTTTTTTTTATTATTTTCTCACATCTTCATAAATCATGATAAAAATAAACATAACAAAATTAAACACTAAGGGCCCGTTTGGTTCCAACTCTGAAAACGGAAACGGAATGGAAACGAATTTAGTCCATATGTATATCTTTATTCATGAAGTTTTGTGGAATCATTCCTTGGGGATTAATGAAAAATGCACTTGCTCCCTCACATTTTGTTACCCTATAGGGTATCAAAAGTAATCAAATTCTACTTCAATTTCTTCAAACCACAAGGAATGATTCCACAAACTTTCATGAACAATGATATACATATGGACTAGATTCGTTTCCATTCCGTTTCCGATTCCGGAGTTAAAACCAAACGGGCCCTAAAAGTTAATCATATTATTTATGAAGGAGAGAGTGGATACGGTTAGTCGGTTACCAACTTTTACCAACCATATATCACGGACAAATTTATGCACTTATTATTATAGTATTCACGTCAAATTCATGAAAATATACATATAAATAATTATAATATAGTTCCCATGATGTTGCTCCCAAGCATGCGCACATTAATATTATAATTAAATACATTTATTCATCTATTTTCCCAACTATTTTTTTATGCTATGTGTGTACAACAAACTAAGGATACCATTTTAAATACACAGAATAATCACTATTTATTTAATTATATAAAAAAAACCTATGAAATGAACCTTGTTACATTTGACGACTTCTTGTGATTTTCCCAACCATGAAAAAAAAATCATTTTAAAACTTAAATGCCTAATTTGACGACATTTTGCAATTATACTCAACAAATACAAAAATATTTTTAAAAAATTAATTATACAGGTCGTTTTGTATTATTTAAAATTATACACGATTGTACATCTGAGTCCGATCACTTATTTTAAGATTAAAATTAATCGCCCAAAAAAAATTGATCAATTATCCAAACTTGAATAGGACAAACAGATTAGCACGCATGAATCATACCAAATTACACTAACATAAGATTTCATTTGATCATTGATTTAGGGATGTGATTGTTAATCATCACTCAACTTCTTCTTCTTTTTAAGTTATTCGTTACTCCTTTTTAATATAATAAGTAATTATTGATTCAATAAAACTATGTTAGTTTATGATCTATAATTTCCAAGAAAGGGAGTGGATGAAGTGAATTTGTATGAATATATAGTCCACTAGCACAATCATTTATGTTTTGAGACAACATTGTAAGAATCTATACATGTCAACATATATGGTCTCATGTTATGTCTCAATTGCCATGATTGGCTCATAAAAAGCATAACTAATTTCAAGAAAAGCTTATTGAATTTACTCGACTTCATATATTTCACGGAAGTAGCCTACTCTCCTTTAATATAAAGTATTCCGTAAATCAATTATTTAACCACTTGCTCAGTATCAAAATTTTGAGCGGTAGAGATTTCTAAACTGATAATTTATTTATTTTATTAATTAAAAATTATTTATAAAGATAAATTTAAAGGGATAAAACGGTAAAATAGCAAGTAAGAAATAAGTTTAAAACACTTATGGTGAGTTGGAAATAGCAAGTAACAAATAAGATATATTAATTAAAAATTATTTAACCACTTGCTCCTCGTTACTTGCACTTGAGTCTTGAGCGCGAAAATTGTTGCTGGATTGGACAGATGTTGAAAGAACTTGATGGATTTCCCTCCCTTCATTGGTCTTTGTTTTGTTGACGTCGACGCCGGTAGGTTGGGTCCTAAAACACTGATAGATTTTATAGGGCAGGTTGGGCCCTATGACATAGATAGAGATGTTAGGTTTTGTGTTATAGGACGCAATTAGATTAGCGTCTTATGTAGGTATTGGACCCTATGACGCGGGTGGTTAATTAGCGTCCTACCCGCGGAAGCGTGTTTAGGGATCGTAGACTTTGATATCATGTTAATTTATCTTTTTTTATATCCGGCGGGTCTAATATATGGAATGTATGCTGATGGAATTAGGTGGGGGAGACCACACAAATGGTGGAGGTAGAACCACAAATATATTGACGCAGCAATGACCCTTTATATAGGGATTACAATAGAATAAGAAAAGAATAATAAAGATTGCAATAATAGAATCAAATATAAACTAGCCTAATATAACGGAATAATATCATTATTTATTTCATACGAAGATATTGTGATATGTATCTTCCAATATATGCACGTCAGAGTGAACATACACACAAACATTTCGGGGTTCATCCCAAAATCAATTGACAATAGGAGGAGTAACCTATAACTTATATGTTAGATTTACGTAGTATTATTATTATTATTATTATTATTATTATTGTTGTTGTTGTGGAGCATATCCACAATAGTTGTTTAATCTACACTTTCAATATATATATATATATATATATATATATATATATATATATATATATATATATATATATATATATATATATATATATAGTATAGATCCTATGAGAACACCCCTAACGTGAGAACATGATAACAGATTCGTAATTATTATTAGTTTTGTTACGAATGTGTCATATCGTTTAATGTATTATTTGTAGTTATTGTTGGTTGAGTGGATTATTCGTAGTTATTGTTGGATTCCTAATTATTATTATTCGTAGTTATTATTATTTTTGATATCTAGTCTAAATCTCAACCCTTAATACTCACATCCAACGGTGTACGATTGTTCTCATGTTCTCACGTTAGGGGTGTTCTCATGGGAACCACACCCTATATATATATATATATATATATATATATATATATATATATATATATATATATATATATATATATATGATAAACTTTGTTTATTTTTTTTATACTATGAGTTCATTTTGTTTTTGTGTAACTATTCATTTTTTCGAATTTAAAAAAAATGCATTTATTTTTATGATAAAAGTTCATTTTTAAAAAAATACAAAAATGAACTCGGTACTACAAAAAATTGAACTCGATAGTACAAAAAAAAAATCCTCATCTCTTCCCCACAAGGAGTCTCGTCACCCAAATTAACCCACAGTTATATATATATATATATATATATATATATATATATATATATATATATATATATATATATATATATATATATATATATATATATATATATATATATATATATATATTAATATTAGTTATTCATGTTAATATATAAAATTTATATTCATTAATATATTACCCTCTCCGATCATAATTAATTGTCGTTTTAGACTTTGACGTAACTTAAAAAAAAATTAAATAACATAGAGTTTACAAATTTTAGGGTTAATAGATAACTTTATAATCATTAATATGCATATTAGTTTTTTCTCCTCATATCCTCTCCTCATTAATATATATTAGTACAAAAAAAAATTCCGAAATTCAGGCATATAAGCTCTTGCCTTTATCTGTCCGAGTGGGGTTTTAAACCGGACCGACTAGCCGACTAAACTAGTCCAAATCTATTTGTTCTCTTCTTTTTCTTTTGACTATTGCACATTTTCTCTTTAGTTTTTGTGTTTGTGCTTAAACTTTGTCGTTTTCATGTAATGACGAGTATTCAAGCAATTGAAATACAATACCATAATCACAATGCTAAATCTTACCTATTCTAAAATTTTGTTTCAAGGTTTTTTGCCGTTCAAATTACGAGATATGTAAACCATACAAAACTCATGTCCTTATTTTTATTGGGAATTATATATCAAAAAAAATAAAATAAATGGACATTCACCAGGTGCAAAAATTAGATTGAGCCCTGCATGTCAATCGAGAATATGAAAAATGAAGAGGGATGAAACAACCCTGCTTAGGTTTGCACACAACCTTACCATTGAAGATCTAAGAAGAAGGCTGACAAGTGCCGACAATTTTGATGGCGTAGGGAGGAAGATGGAATGAGAGAAGGTACCTGTCCTGATTTTTAGGGTTTTCTCTGGTGCCAACAAATTGTTGAGGTTCAGATGACTCCATTGTGCGAAGCTTTGGAGGCCCTAAACCTGCTCAGAAAGACAAAAAGACAGTAGAGAGGAAGAAGACAATACAAAGGGAGATGGTTGGAGTCTTGAAGAAGCCTCAGTATGGAGGAGATGGAGGCAAAAACGGATGTCAATTCACTAAAATACAAGATGAACGATAAAGACGATGCAATGGCGCGTGTGTAGGTTTAGAACACAAAAAACTCTTTTAGACGAGGGGTAAAAAAGAAAAAGGGTGGGAAATTCCCTATTCATTTCGGGAATTCCCACTTCTAGCATAGTTAGGATTGATAATTATATATCAACGACAATACTATGACCCTTTTTGGTAGTTAACACAAATCTAATAAACTTCTAATTTTATTCCCTTCGTCCCCTTTTATCTATCTCTATGAGATTAAAATTTATTTTGAAATTTTAACCATAATATTTGCATAAACCCCTTTAACTAGGGGATGGCAATTTCATCCGAACCCGACGAACACCCGATCCATAATAAAAGGGTGAAAACCCGACATGAAACGAGTGAAAAGCGGATGGTGGATGAAGCAGGTGATGGATCGGGTCGGATCCGGATGGACCTTTCATCCACCCATCACCGATCCATCATCCATCCCCCCATCCGACCCGTTTCACCCGCTTACACCCGTTATAAATTTATTGACTGTTTACTTGTTTAGTGATCTTTGGTTCCCTTTTGATTTATAAATTGGTGATTTACTGATTGTTTAGCAAAATTTGTACATTTGTTAAGTTCCTATTATGATATTATTTTTTGTATTGCTAAATTTCTCTATTTTTCAGAACTTAAACTTATAACACTTCTTGTAATATTTTCACTTGGATGATTTGTGTCGACTTTATATTTATCATCTTTTTTATGGATAAGATTTTTTCGGATTGAATTTATTTTTATTATTATTAATTTTTCACATTCGAATCCGAGTTTAATATCGATTTAAAGGAAATGCGTAGAACACCCAAATATCACCCAATCTACCCGCTTCATCCGTCAGATGCGGGTGAATTGAATGCGAATGGTGGGTTTGACGGATGACGAGTCAGGTGGGGTAGATGAGATTTTTTCGAAGATCGGGTGGCGGATGGTCATCCACCCACCACCCGATTTATTGCCATCCCTACCTTTAACCCCATAAACAACTCTTATCAAACGGACCTCTTTATATATGAAAGTGAAAAGGGTTTTGTTTATTAATTTCAAAAATAAATAATAAAAAGGTTGATTATTTGTTCCGCCCATCAAACTTCAAAATCAAAGAGCCAATCCAAATTAAAATTCCCACCTTTCACTATCTTCATTGTGCTTGAGCTTTTCTTTGCATAGACAATACTTAAAACACAAAACTCTGAAAAAAGAAAAAGTACCATTAACTTCATTCAAAGCTCTTTCCTTTGGCTTTCCTTTCTAGTATAGAGTAGCTTCTTCTACCTAGCTTCTTTAAAATTCAAAGGATCAAGAAACGACCCACGTGTCATCTTCTGATTGGCTCTGAAATCAACACTACACTCCTCTACTTGAACACCGTGAGTAGCAGATCCATTCCCATTCCCTACTCCATTTCCCTTCTTTTAATTGTTCAGTCCCTTTCAGAAGAACACCCTCAAAGGAAACAAGAAAGCACAATTAGCACAGTTGAGCTTCCCACTTCTTATTCTTCTTCCTCTTTTTGACCTCCCCAACCCCCCAATATCTCCCTTTCTTGTGCATTTGTGCACTCAAATTTTGAACTTGAATTAACTAGCTTTGACCTTTTCTTTTTATCTCTTTTTCACCCTCAATGCTTAGCCCTTTCTTCCTACTTCCCATTATTAAAGCAGCAAGCGGGTAGACAAGATCCAAGTTCCTCTAACTATGTCGAGTCTTCAGGTGCTTCTAATTCCCCACTGGTAATCTGGTACCCATTTTGAGATTTTGCATTTTCTTAATCCTTATCGACTGTTTAGGGTTTTGGGTTTGTGAGTAGGTTTTGGTTGCCTTCTACTTGTAATGATAGCAAGATTGTATACTTGTATGTGTATATTATGCTGAAGCTTGTCGGTTTGAGAGTTCTACGCCTCTACGATACCTAAATCATTTTATCTCAATCCGATCTCTATTCCATTTTTTTTTGTTCTGAACCTTGTTTTTGTTAGTGGGATTGTTGGTAGCAGTTAGAGCCATGCTCTTTAATTTCTTGTTTGTGGGCGCTTTTCATGAAAAAAATGCATTCTTTGACATCAATGGGAATCCCATTCTTGATAAACTTGGGTTAATAGTGTTTTTTTTAATGTAATCCCTTTTGGCTGGATTCGCCATTACTTGATTTGATGACATACAATAGTATTTTCTTGTGGGGTTTATTTTTTTTACAAATCATTGCCCCTTCATTTTGGGTGAATTTGAAGGTTTGCTGTAAAGTTCATATACCTTTCAGCTTCAAGTCCTATTTGCCCTATATTGGGTTCTAGAGATTAAATTGGTAGGTGAATTTTATTTTGAATTTTTTTTGATTATGGTGTTCAAAAGTGTTATTTGAATGAGACTGAGGAACCTCTCATCTTTGATGATTGATGAAGTCTACCTTAAAAGGCTGTAAATCATTTTAGTATATCCTTCTAATTATGCCTATTTTACTGATAGATTTTGCAAATGATTGTTAGTATTGCATTTGTTGATAGTTTGTGTTTGTTTTGCAGTTATGCATATGTTTGATGTGCTAATGAATAATTTCTTCTCTGTTTATGTGTGTTTGTCAGAACTGAGAATTATACCGGAGGTGGTACTTCGTGAAGAAAGTCGTATTTTATTGCAATGGACGACTACGAAATCCTCGAGCAGATCGGAAAAGGTGCATTTGGTTCAGCACTTCTGGTTAGGCATAGAGTCGAAAAGAAGAAGTGAGTCTCCGTTTCTCAAAAAGTTCAGTCACATGAGATTGTGTTTTTATTTTGTAATGGGAAATTTCTGTTTTCTATTTCTTATCTCAGAAGTAATATTTGAATCTTTTGACAGGTACGTCTTGAAGAAGATTCGCCTTGCTCGCCAGACTGATAGAACTCGTAGATCTGCTCACCTAGAGGTTAGATTTCCTCATACTATTTCTCCTTCTATAAAATCTGGTATATGTATACTATATTGATTGGTTTCCCATATGTTTCTACTTTTTTTTTTTCAGATGGAGCTGATTTCTAGAATGAAGAATCCTTTCATTGTAGACTACAAAGATTCCTGGGTTGAAAAGGTGAAGACATTTACCTTATCAGACATGTATCTGAATCTTACAGTTATATCCAGTTCAACTCATCATTTTGTGATGATATATCTTTTGCAGTCAACTTATGAAACATTGCTGTTCTTTAAAGTTCTGGTTTGTGTATGATTCACTTTTTATAACTCTAGGACCATTAGTGTCAGTTAACGTAACCCCATCAGTGTCTCTTATCTTGCAGGGTTGCTATGTCTGCATTATCATAGGTTACTGTGAAGGTGGTGACATGTAAGTACTAAACTTCTTCGTCACTGGACTGTTAGCATGGATATGAGAAGATCATCCTGAAGATATTCTTTTTAACTTGTGAAAAATTATTGTTATGAAATTGCAGAGCAGGAGCCATTAAGAAAGCGAACAATGTTAATTTTCTTGAGGAGGTTTGTATTTCACTAATTCGATCATACACGATTGAGCTGTACGAACTTATTACGCTGTTAGTTTATTCTGGCTTTTGTATCCGGTCATCATATTCACCATGACTTGACTTGTGTGCAGAAACTCTGCAAATGGCTTGTCCAACTTCTGATAGCACTTGATTACCTTCACGTAAATCATATTCTTCATCGCGATGTCAAGGTTGGTTTTTATGTCAACTTGTGCACAAACATCAGTTAATTTCTCAACGGGTAACATAAATTTACTGCATTTTTAAGAGAATATGACTAATCAGTGATTTTATGGTGTTGCATCAGTGTTCAAATATATTCTTGACCAAAGATCAAGATATACGCCTAGGTAACAAACCTTATCCTGAAATTTCTCTTTTTATACAAGAGAGGATATAAGGCATTTGAATTCTTATTCAAGCACCGGCTTCAAATTGATGTAGGTGACTTTGGCCTTGCAAAGATGCTAACTTCAGATGATCTTGCTTCTTCTGTGAGTATAAAGTAGACATATGAATTCTGCTTTTGAATAAATAAGACAGCAATCACTGACTTCTTATTGATGTAGGCGACTTTTATGTTCAACCATATGGCTTATGATTTACTTCTGAAACGCAGGTGGTTGGAACTCCTACCTATATGTGTCCAGAGCTTCTCGCTGACATACCATACGGGTCGAAGTCAGATATTTGGTCTCTAGGTAATTTAATCAATTTTCGCCTGATGATTTAACACAATCCTGATTATCCTTAAATATCCAATGTTAACTTGATAATTCTGCTTTTCAGGATGTTGTATCTATGAAATGGCTGCTCTAAAACCAGCATTTAAAGCTTTTGTAAGTCATCTGCATTTTTTCAAACTCATTACATTTGACCTTGATTTGATGCAGTAGTCACACTGTTTGATTCTTGTGAGCAGGACATGCAGGGATTGATTAACAAAATAAACAAGTCGATTGTGTCTCCTCTTCCTACCATGTATTCTGGTGCATTGTAAGTCCTTTCACTTTATCTCTAAAAAAGCCGATAATCTCAACTTTTAATAGTAATGAGCTGTAAATCTGTGATTCTCGGCACTTTTATCTAATTTACTGAAGTTTGTTTACTGAGTAGAGATAAACTCGTAACTTCTCATCTTCTTTTACAGTCGCGGGCTAGTTAAGAGCATGCTGCGGAAAAATCCTGAACTGAGACCTAGTGTATGTTTCTCTCTTACCAACACTATTGAATTTCCATTCCAGAAAAATATGAAGAAAGATGTTGGTACTCAACAATACTTAACAAACGAGCTCAACAATGTGCTCAAGTCGTTATTAAGAGAGCAATTGATATGATCATAAAAAAACTTCAGCCACAAAACAACATCACCATTAATATGAGTACAAACCTAGACAAACCCTGTGATCGTCGCCTTCTTTTCATCTCATATTCATAACAAGAACCGTTGCCATGCATTTTCGGTCTCTTTTTACTTGTATTATATTTGCTAAAAGACTCGTTTTCTTTAAATCTAGGCTGCCGAGCTGCTCAAGCATCCTCACCTTCAACCACATGTTCTTAGAATCAACCTCAAGTATGACAATCCTAGGAGGAACACTTTTCCTACCTCGGATTCTCATCTTCCAAGACGAACTCGATTCGTGGAGCCCGAGGAGGTTCCAAAGCGTATTGATAGAGAAAGAAGGCGGTCATATGGAAATGACAGGACCCTAAATCCCAGTGTGTCAGGAACTGAACACGACTCCTATTCCCTAAGGAATGGAAAGGAATTTTCCAAGTACTTGGCTCGGAAGTTTGAAGAATTGTCTATGGGTAGTTCGCATAAGGAGATCGGTGTTGATAAGCCGAGGACCCCTTCAAGAAGCTCCTTAGCAGCTAGGACTCCAAGGGTATCTACACCTGTTAAAGCTTCTTCTGCTCCGAGGAGACATACAACACCATCAAATATATCAAGCATAGGGTCGAACCGTTCTTGTGTAAGTTTATCTTCAGTTTTTGGGTCAATTTGTTCATCCTTTTCTATTTTCTTAGAATTATCATATCTTAATTGACAATCGACATCCATTTTCATCAGTCATTACCCTTTACATGCACATATTTGAATGCCTCAAATCTCTATATTTTGGTTTTGTCTGATTTGTTTCAGCTTCCAATGGCCCACACTCCGGGATCCAGACCCATTGGCGCGTCATCCCGCAGGGTTTCACTCCCATTGTCGACTACCAAGGCTACGAACCACGGGTTGTCCCATTACCGCTCCAATGCTGGAGTCCTCCATGGAACCGACTCCCCCGACATCTCAGTCAATGCTCCACTTCTCGACAAGATAGTCGAGTTCCCTTTAGCTTCCTCAGAAGACCCTCTATATGCCTTCCCAAACCCCGGGTCATCATCAACTACAACAGTAGCATGTCATTCGACCACCTCTCCTCGTCGTATCAACCAGACCTCATCAATCTCCGCTCAATGCTCGTCTAATTCCACAATTCCGAACCAAGTCGAATGCTCTACCACAAAGGACAAGTGTACTATTCAGGTTAATCCAGACCGACCCATCTCAAAGCCAAGCTTCATGGAGACTTTGGCAGGTGGGACCGAGTCCTCCGGGCCTAATCCAGTTGGTGGTGGGGCCGTGTCAAGCCGATCATCATCCGACTCCAGGCAGAGGCGGTTTGACATGTCATCGCATCAGCAGAGGGCAGAGGCTTTGGAGGGGCTGTTGGAGTTCAGTGCGAGGCTGTTACAACAGGAGAGGTTCGACGAGCTCAATGTGTTGCTGAGGCCATTTGGGCAGGAGAAGGTGTCGCCAAGGGAGACCGCAATTTGGCTAACCAAGAGCTTTAAGGAGACTACAACATAACATAGAGAGAGCATTTAGCTAAACTAAGGTTGGTTCTGTAACTTGTGTTGTAGGAAAATATGCTATAGTTTAGGCTTTTAGGGCAAAACTGTTAGTTTTATCTGATAAAACTGTGGCTAGAGATGTTGCCACTGCATTTCGAAGTTGCAGCAGCACCCTTTCAATTTAGTAACTTTCTTCTTCTGATATTATCATGCTGCTTTGTCCCAAGTCAGGGATTAGGTCGAATGTCGCGCTTGTAACTAGAGTGCTTGAGCGATGGCTTCAGATCATACTCTGATGTTAAGAAAATGATAAATACAGCAGTAAATCACGTAATCAAATCTATATCGGCATATAAATACTTGAGCATCAAAATGCAGTTGGGCTTCTAAAGGAAATGAAACATACCCAAACTCAGGGTAATCCTTGGTATACATGGACACAAAATACTATTTACACAACATACTCGTTGAATCGTCACGAGCCGTGAAGTTAAAATCAATGCAACAGCTTTATGTCTGAGCTGCTCTGAATATGCTAAGAAGGGAGAGGAAGAGATTGATAATGTCCAGATACAATGCAACAGCAGCCCATATGTACTCGTCGTAAGAGTAGCGCTTGATGACGTTGTCTGTGTCGTATACAATGTACCCACAAAAGATAATGGAAGCTAAGCCGCCATATATCATCACTGATAATTTTCCCAGTGGGAAAAACACCTGAACAAGAGAAAAACATTACAAAAACAGATGTTTAAAAATATCAGAATACATGTGCACTGAGGAAGGTGAAAGTAGATGCTTCTAATCTCTAGTTTACCTGGATAATGGTAAAGAGAATCAAGACGAACAAAGCTCCAAACAAGAAGGGACCGAGGAAGTTAAAATCATAGCCTCTCCTTGCTGCCCAAAATGTGTACAGTGTGAGACTGATTACCACAGCTGCTGTCAATATTACCGCCTCCAAGATAACCTTGCCTGTAAATAATATCGAATCATGACATGACATTAGAAGCCATACAGGAAATCAAGATGCGAGCATGCTATGATAAGATTCGCAAAGGAGATAGTCATGTGCTAAATAGATCAGTCCACTAAGCAAACCAAGATTTTAAAGCATGCCAATGAAACCAATAGAGATTGTTTTACACTGTATCATCTTGTATCCCACTCATTCTAGAACTAGTGAATAATCAGAGTATTAAGTTCAACAAGTAACCATAACAAATGAAATAGGACTAGGATAACACAACATAATCATCCATCGGACCATCTTTATATTACTTTCTCTTAGAGTCCACATTTTCATAGCATTGCAATAAATATAGATCAGACAACTACTACAGTTAAATGAACGCCAACCTCAAATCATTCCTGACAAATTGCTGGACTCAAAAATCGCAAAAGCTAAACCAAATTTCATGGCTCAGTTTATGCAAAATTCCACCAAAACTTCTCTCAGAATCAATCATATCTAGATGATCAAATAGTCAGACCTAATAGATAATATGTGAATGGAGAGAAACTCACCGCTAGTGAAGGCACAAGTCAAACCAACGGCGAAGGCGAGTGTTATAGTGAAAATCCCCAAAAGCAAATAATTCACAGGGTGGCGCTGGTGGTAGTAGTACAACGGCCACAAAACTGCAAACAACAAGAAAATCAATTCAGCAGAAGGGAAAAAAAAAACCTAATCCGAAAATCTGACCTAACAGTCCAATTCCATTTCATTTACTCCAATGAAAGAAAACAAAACCAAACGAAAACCCTAATCCAACATAAGGAACGAAACAATTTTATTCAATTTCTCCAATGAAACAAATTAAAAAGAGAGAGGAATGCCTATGAAGGGAGTGATGATAAGGACGACGTAAAGGGCGATGCCAGCGGTGGAGGAGACAAAAAAGTGGGCGATCGGATGAACAGTAACGACGACGGAAGCAACGGCTATGGTGGCAAGAAGCTGAATAGAGATGATGGAGTAGATCTTGCGGATGAACCCCCATCGGAGCTCCGGAGACTCCATCATCATCGGGTACAAAGGGGTGCTAGCTCCAGCCTCCAAGTCATTTTTCTGGTATCCTTGATTCATCCACATCTTCGATTGGAAAAATGGTTTGAAACTAGCAGAACGGGATTTTGATTCCTTGTATTGGATGGAAGAGTCAAGTTTCGATTGTCGTAGTTGAGGTTTGAATATTCGATGATACAACTAAAAACGCAAGAGGGGAGAAGGAGGATGGGATTATATCCAGAGTCCAGACGTCTCTTGCTTCTTCACTTCAAGTTAAGGCCTTGTTTGGCCGACGTCAAGTTTGTTGACTCTAATTTTGTTTTTGTGTTATTTAAGTCTTTGTACTAATTGGAGTAATTGGTGGGAAGGGATTATTTTCGGAACTTGCATAAAATTAGGGATTAAATTTAGAATATAAAAGTCTGATGTACATAAGTGTATCCTTAAAGCTAAAAATGTAGATAAAATAAATACTGATAGGTAATAAATGTTGTGTTAGGTTTCAATCTACTTACTACGTATATTCGGGAATATGTATAAATATCTCAACGGTCTAAAGTCTCTTTCCGCTTAGCTATTCTAATACTGTTATCAGCGGTCAAAGTATTTATTTAAAACACAATATTGATGTTTATCGAAACAAAGCACGACTATTTACTCGTATCACATATGAGACTCTCGGATGCAGGTGAGAGTGTGCCTCCCGTTTCCGTTGGAAGTGCGCTCCAAAGTCCCAATAGGAGTGCGCCCCGTGCTCTAGTGTAATGTAATAATCAGGTGAGAGTGTGCCTCCCGTTCCTATTGAAAGTGTCCCTAGAGTCCCACTAGGAGTGCGCCCCACACTCTATTGTAATGCAACAAGCTAACGTTGCTCTTGTTAAGACAACTACATCTATGTAAATAACTTACTATTCTTACGCATATTCATCCATCTCTCTATTTTCCTGTAACTTCACTTCCTAGAATAGCTCCACGCATGTATATATAGTTTCATCCAGTAGTCAGACTTTGTAGGGATTTACTTGAGCGCCAAGTATACGATTGTCCAAACATATGACAAGCCTAATTCAAGACATATTAACAAATCTCCACCTTGACTTGAATCCTCATAGATATACCAAATGCATTAGTCAATGCCTACACTAACTCTTTCTCCCCAAATGTGCCTCATGGACACTCAACAACTTCTAACATTTAGCAAGTCCAAAAAATGATGGAACTTGTTGCGGGGTACCGACTTGGTGAACATTCAACACGATTAGCAAGCCCAAACAATGTTAGAACTTGTTGCGGGATACCGACTTGGTGAACATATCATCATGATTATCAACAATACCTACTTTCTTCACCCTGATCCTCTTCTCACTTCTCAAGAAATGAAACTTGTTGTCAATATGCTTAGTCATCTCACGGTGAACCTAATCCTTGGTCAAACAAATTGCACTTAGACTGTCACAGTACACAATAGCCTGATCATGATGTATACTTAGATCACTAACTAAATCTTTCAACCAAATTCCCTCTTTAGCTATTTCTGACAACACCATGAACTTTGCCTATATTTTAGACAAAGTAACCATGGGTTTTTAAGGTTGTCTTCCAACTCACAACAAAACCCCCAAGAGTGAAAACATAACTGGGCATAGATCTTCTAGTACCAATATCTCTTGCATAATCAGAATAAGAGTACCTTGTGACCAAACACTGCGTATTGTTCCTAAAAACACGTTCAATGTCAGATGTACCTCTAAGGTACCGAAAGTATCCTCTTCACAGCTTGCCAATGTTCTTGCCCCATGAACCTACTCACAACACTCACAACTTGTGCTATATTTGGTCTTGTGCAGGCCATAACATACATCAAACTCCCTATTGTACTAGCATAAGGGACTCATGACATATGCTCCTTCTTCTCATCCGACTGATGTGAAAATAGAGTGGTAATATGGATGTTAGCAACACCTTTTCGATGTAGTATTTTTGTGATAAGACAAGATTCTTATGACCCCTATCTCTAAGAATCTCCATTCCAATAATTTTTCGAGCTACTCCCAGATTCTTCATCTCAAACTCATCACTTAGGAGACCCTTCATTTTTGAATGTCATACTTGTTATTTGTAGTTATTAGCATATCATCTACATACATGACCATATAGATGAGATAATCATTCTTCAACTTGTTGCAGTCAGAACAATCATAAGCACATGTTGTAATCAATCTCTATCATATAGCTGTCAAATCTCTCGTACCACTCCCTCGGAGACTACTTAAGTCCATATAAAGACTTATTCAGCTTGTGGACATAGTTTTCTTTCTCTAGAGCTTGAAAACATATGGTTGAGTTATGTATATGACTTCTTCTAACTCTCCATGTAAGAAAGTTGTTTTTACATCAAGTTGTTCGAGCTCTACATCTTGATATGCCACTATTGCTAGTAACACTCTAATAGAGGTATGTCAGACTACCGGCGAGAAAACTTCATTGTAATACATTCCCTCTCTCTGATTACATCCTTGAAGTTCTTGAAAATTTCTCCTTTGTGGAATCTATAATCCGCAATCTCACAACAAGATTCGCTCTCAAAGACTTGGAATTTTTAAACTAATTTCTTGGGGTTGAGGTCATTCCAAGTGCTATTAGTGTATTTCTTAGCCAACACAAATATATCATTGACAATCTTGCTTGGTTTGGCATGTTGGAAACTAGACCCTTTACAACTTCCATGTTCACTTACCTTACTCTCTAACATTGACCAAGATACTCCCCTTTCACAACCCGATACTCAACTTGTTGGCTTGCTTCAATATCTTTCAATTACAAGGCCCAATATTGCCTTTACCATAAAATGGCTATAACAATTTTTACATAAGCCTATTGACGTACAATGGGTTGCTATCAAACGTGTACTACAATACCTTGCTGGATCCTTTCACATGGGCCGGTGACAATTCTGATTACTTGTCCACTGGAGCGTACATGGTATATCTCGGCAAAACTTTATTATCATGGAGTAGCAAGAAGCAAGAGGCAATTGCTCGGTCATCAACGAAAGCCGAATATCAATCGGTTGCTATCACAATCGTAGAATTACAACGGATACTTTCTTTTGTGCAAGAGCTTGGTCTTAAACCTACCAAACAATATGTTGTTTATTGTGATAATGTTGGCGCAACTCAATTAAGCGCCATGGTGGAAGAAGTTGTGTCAATTTAAGGAGACGGGGGACTTGAATTTCGTGATACGAAAGCTTTCAATCTTACTATGTTAGCTAAACAAGATTGGAGACTCATTATGGAACTGGATTATCTCATTGTTCTCCTTCTCAAGGCTAAGTATTATCCGAACGGGTATCCGGGCCACAAATGGAACCTGGGGGATGACAGAGATATCGACTTTTGGAATGATGTATGGCTCGGAGGGAAGGCTCTTAAGGACGAAGTGAATCAACCCATTGATTTAAATCTGAGAGGGCATAGGGTCTACGAGTTTTGGACTCATGGAGAAGGGTGGAATTGGAATCTGCGGAACCTCATGCTCCCTATACAGACGATTCTAAAGCTGGCGGCTATTGCTCCTTGCGAATCAGCACACTCAGTTAGTGGGGACGAAGAGCATCTTTGTAGGAAAGATGAACTTAGTTGGCTGCATAGCAAGGATGGTAACGTCACCGTGTCTTCTGCCTACTGTATGTTGAGAGGTGAGGCCAATATTCATGAGACAGACTTTGTCATATTCAGACATATCTAGAGGTTACAAGCTTAGGAAAGAATCAGGGTTTTTATTTGGAAGATTATGAGGGAAGGTGTCCTTGGCAACGAAGACCGGCGCATCCGTCATCTCACCTCAATGGTTGTTGCTGCTTTTGTAATACCCAGGCCAAAACTCTTCTGCATTTGTTCAGAGATTGCGAACACAATAGACACTTTTGGCTTAACCTGCAGGCCCACCACCGACTAGGCGACTAGAGGGGTTCTTCAAACTTCCTTTTTCCGCATGGATCCGTGGTAACGTCTCTTCTACGAGTAATTTTAAATTTAATTGTAGATGGAGTTCAGTGTTTGCTGTAGGTATCTAGTGGCTTTGGAAGTGGAGAAACGAAAAAAATTTCAACTCAAAGGACTTCACAGGGGACACATACACTTTTGTGATTGCGCAAACCTTAGAGTATATATGTGCATGTAAGAGCAAGGATTCCAACACCAATAGGCCCAGTAGGCGCATCGTGTCAGTCAAGTGGGACCCCCCTCCGAGAGACGTCATGAAGATTAACTCCGACGGGTCAGTTAGAGAAGACGGACATGCTACGGCAGTAGGCGTTATTAGAAATAATATGGGTGAGTGGCAGCGAGGCTTCATTGTTAATATGGGTATATGCATTGTACCAATGGCAGAGTTGTGGGGTATTTGTCATGGTCTAAAGCTCGCTTGGGAGTGTGGATACCGTAAAGTGATTGTCGAAACTGATTCCCAATTGGCAATCTCTTTACTAGATAAACCGATCCCAAGCTGTCACCCACTCGCTAGTCTGGTACGTAAGTGTCATGACTTCATCAAAAAGGACTGGGATATCCAGTACCGTCATGCCTACCGTGAGGCGAATACTATTGCGGATTATCTAGCTAGCTTTGCTTTTAATTTTCCTATTGGACTAAGTGTATTGCTTGACCCTCCCGAGGGTGTAGTTGATCTTTTACGTTACGATGTAAGGGATCAGGCTATCCCCCGAGTGATTACTACATAGCCTCTTTTATTAATAAGAAGCGCATTTGAAGCGCCGGAAACCACCGACACTCCTTCCCACAAAAAAAAAGTATTATCCGAACGACACCTTTTTGGATGCGGTTGTTGGGTTTATGCCTAGCTACACTTGGAGGAGTATCACTATGGGGAGAGAGGTTATGCAAAAGTGTATATGATGGAGCGTCGGTAATGGTTCTTTGATTCAGTTAGGAACAATCCTTGGATTCCGAGACCTTCAACCTTCAAGCCAATTATGCTCCCCTCTAATTTAGTGTCGTATTCCGGTACTACCCAAAGGTGGTCAAGATGTAGAAGGGCCTCTCTCTCCAGTGGCGTTGCGGAAAGAAGGCGAACACGATGTTACACTGGTTCTCTTGTAGTCTTTCAGATGAGATCGCACTGGGACTATCAACAAGGGATGACAACCTTGTGGTTGTTGTGGAAGAGACGTGCCAAATGTAAAAGCCCGAATATTTAATTTTAGTTAATTGCGACTAATTAAGCTTATTTGTAATTGATTAAGCTTAACCGTGATTATCGGGTAATGATGTATATTGAAGCCTTGGGTGTTTGGAGTCTCTGGACCATAACTTCCGTGCATAATGGGTGAATTTCGCTTGCTTTATTGTGTTCTAAATTCAATTTTAGTTTTAGAAAATTTTCAATTTTTCCTCCAACAAGTTATTTTTACCCTTTAATATTATTTTGGGCATTTGAGGGATACAATTAATAAAATCAAAGTTTAAAGAATTGACGAGGGCATCGATTATGCCTAAGATATGAAATAATATAAAAAGGTAAAATGATAAGAATAGTCGTTATTTCATTTTTTAACGGCTAAGAAACGCAACTTAGGGATATCTTTTTTCCGAGAAAGTTGAGAAATAAGTATTCCGGCTTTTCTATTCCAATTTCGTAATGTTAAGAGATCGAATTTTATAACCGTGATTTAATTTTTTTTTTTTTATGATGAATAATTTCTCATTTTATTATCCGATACTTCAAAATTTACAAAGAGCTAGAAGGAAGACGGGCAACAAGTTGTGCCGCTAATCCTTTCTGGATAGCGAATCCGATCCTCCTAAAAACAACATCAGAAGACCTAGGAGACGTTACGTTGCCATGCAAAACCCGTTGCACCCTCTTCATAATTTCAATAGCATCGGGCGCAAGGAAACCAAAGGTGTCGAAAGCGAACGGAAGAAACACATGTTGATTTTCAATACAAGCTTTCTCATGTTTGGCCACCTTAGCAGAAGCTGCATTAAGCGCCGCCTTTCCCACCGCAAAAGGCCCACTACCCAAACAAACAAGTGGGGAAACTCCAGTCAAATCGATGCAAGCATGTTTTCCACCCGCCCATCCAAACACCAAGATATCCGCCGGCCTCAAGGTGGACCTCCCCTCACGTGGGTCAGTTAAGAAGGACACAGGCGCCTCCTTCTTAACCGATACCCTCGCCCTCCTAAACACATCACACAACACATCACGGACCAAATCATGCCTATATTTGAAGCCAGGAAGCTCTTTACAATGAACCGCATGCTCCCCAAAAGAATCTAGAATTCTCCGACAATTGGGCATAGGACAAATCTCATCGGCCGGGTATAGAGGAATCATAAGGCGATACTTAAGAACCGAACGATACTCAACCGGGGACATACATTGCCCAAGTCCATCAATGGGTATGGCAAGAAGGAAATCTTGGCTATGTGTAGATTGAAGACACTTGAAAACCGCTTTTTGTCTTAGAGTCAAATCAAAAGTAACTTCCATCTCCTGCACGGTCTTACCGAAAAGAGCACTCGCCAAAGCATGTTGGGCTTTAGAGGGGACGGTGTTCTTTACAGTAAAGACAGAAAGATCGAAACTAGGAATAGAAGTCTGAAGATTGCCCAAAGCTCCATAAAACTCGGAGCACATTTCTACAACTCCACTGTCCCGCAGAATATGGTCTTGGAGCTCCCAAGACTGGGCCCTAGAGGCAACAAAAGCAAAGGAAGACGTCTTAATTAATTATTTTGTATAAACTTTTTTATATGTATATCCTTACTATAATAAAAGAGAAACTTCCCCCAATGAATAGGGGTTTTCGTGTTTTACCGTTTTATCCCTTTCTTTCCTATTTTACCCTCCACTAATATGGTATATTACGTTTCATTAGCATCCTCCATTGTTTGACAGGTTGCTTATACAGATGTCTCTATTTTGAGCATACGTGTTGTTGTTTATGGCTTACTCTGTACATTTCTTGCTCTTCCAAAACACACCTCATATGGCTTACTCTGTACACTTCTTGCTCTTCTTGTTCTTCCAAAACACACCTCATATGGCTTACTCTGTACACTTCTTGCTCTTCCAACACACCTCATCTTCTTTTCTTGGACAAACCCTGTGCAAACAAGAAACGCATCTCTCATTCTCCCCTGAAATCTCACATTTGTAATCTCGGCTTCTCCTTCTCCCAATGGAGTGGGTTACCGTGTCCCATGGGTATCAACTTCAGCTCACTCGGTGGCATCATCATGCATGCAGATATTTCACCTCAATTTTAGGTTATTCTCGTCGTTTGGTTTCTTCTCTTTTATCTCTCAATCTATCAATTCTATCAGATTTGGGGTTGCTCCTACTTTCTGATCTGTTTTCTCCTCCAGCTACACGGCAATGGAAGGTGTTGAACGTGAGCAAACCCTAAATTCAAAGACTGCAGGAGGAAGATTGCAGATATGTCAAACTCTCTAGGCAGAAAGCTACGGAATTCGTTGCTTGCCTCAATAATGCCGCCTTGGCTAAGCGACCTCGATTCCACTCTCAACTTTTGGTAAGCTCAATTCCGTGGGTCACAACTTCACTGTGCGTTCTTCCCCTTCGAGGTAATTCAAATCAATTTGGGCTTTAGGTTAGAGAAGATTTGGTAACTTTTCTCTCTCTATTTCATCGTCAATTCATTCTCGCAAATCATCGATTTCATATTTAGCTTTCTTTTCTTCAGAAACTAAATGGGTTGGAATGGAGATCCATGTGCTCTGACTACTTGGGATCCTTGGGAAGGGGTTACGTGTTGAACAAATAGGAATGTGAGTGTTCTTATGGTCTCTTGAATGTATGCTTTCTTTCTCTTATATATGTTTGCGTTGTGTCATTTTGTTTCTGAACATACTTCTTATCAATTATCTAAGTTCTCTCAGTACTAAAAGAATATGTAGTTTACTTCTAATTATGCGGACCTATTATGCTACACATGCTTTTGATCTTCTGATCAATATTTTCAATTTATGGATATGTAATTCCCCAAATATATCTTGGAAACCAAAAATATGTTGTATAGTGCTAAAGCATTTGTTAAGTGTTTTTTGCTGCTTCAAAACTAAATTCAAATGTACTACCTCTTCTTTTTCTAGGCTATCTAGTATCATGACATGTCATGTAATTCATTATATGTTTGTGGTTTCTGCCTAATGCTTATCTAATCATTCATGGTGTCACAGATTTATCAAGTCAAGGATTGAAAGGCTCTACCACCCGAATGTTGATTTATGTAATACTTATTTCAGGTAGCATTAATCATCTTTTTAGGTAGATTACTATAACTTGAGGTTTTCCCTTTTTTATAGTGTTTGGTTCACGCTTCATTTGGCATTCAAAGTTGGCAAAAGTCCCAAATATTTTGAATATTTTTTTTACTAACAAGCTTTGGTATCACATGATCACACAAAAATACACTTTGGTATAGATTAGATGTCCTTAATTTTTTCTTCTAGATTGGGTGTATTCTCCTTTTCTGAAATCTTTCTCACATCAGATTCATAAATAAAAAAGAAATATTATCTACCAATTGATTTTAGATGAGAATCCACCTGGTGCTCAAATTGGACACAGGAGGGTTGTGATTTGCAACAAAAATGAAACTCAAACTATACATGCCTTATTAATGAGAAGTTGAGCCCTTACATCAACATGGAAGAGGCCTAGAGGATGCTGAAGTTGGATCTTTTGTGCACAAATGGAGTTGCTTGTATCATAACTCAACTATTAATAGCCTTTGTAAGTGTTTTGTGTAGTTTTTTTTAAGTCAATTACCCTACAAAATACACTTTATAATGAAACATATAAAAAAGTGTAAAAATGTCTCAATAGTATCCGTATAATAGGAAAAGAAATGATGTAACAACTAAACTAGCAATGCCCGAATACTACTGAGTTATCTTTACAACCTTAATAATACACTTTCATATATAGCTATTTCTTACTATTTGTCTTTTATCAAGATGTGTAGTGTAGACTCTGATGGAATTTATTTTGGCAGAAGAGGCATATATGGGAACATACTGGTTTTTCTTGATGAAAACTATGGGTTTTGAGTTTATTACTTTTTGTTAAATGATATGCTTTTTTCCCTAAATGATTCTGACCATGGTCTATGCATTAAGAAGGATGATGCATTGAGAAGAATGAATGTGTTACTTTCTTCACAGTGTATTATACTTTGTTGGGACAACTTTGAGTGATTTACTTTGTTTGTAGGGATACAACAGGTCAAGAAAGATTTAGGAGTCTTATACCCAACTATATAAGGGATTCATCGTTGTTGTAATTGTTTATGATGTTGCAAGTGAGGGAATTCTTCAATATTGAGTATTTTAGATTCACTTTGTGCTGTAATTGTTTGTGATGTTGCAAGGAGGGATTCTTCAATATTGAGTATTTTAGATTCACTCTGTATTAAATTTTTATACATATTATTATATACATATTCAAGCGATAAAAAAATGAGATGAAGTCGGCAATCAGCCGTATACTTCGAATCTCAAATGTAAATTGCAATTCATTTTGAAAAGCAGGGGATAGAGGATATGCGGCTACTCTTCTTCGTCACATTCACTTTACAAGTGCAAAGTTACAGAGAAATGAGTCGAGCAAAACTCTAATAGCCTATTCCGTTTCGATCCATCTTCAACTTTTCATTTCTAACCGTTTACAAATCCGATCATCAAGTTTCTTATCTCGTTCTCTTCATCCCGATACCAATTATTTTCTATTTGATAACTTTTGGGTTAAACTTCCGTTTTGTAACACCCCGAATCCACGGGATATCGGGATGCTACGGGCGAGACCTCACAATGGGTCCCAACCCTTAGCTTGACAACAATTTCACCGGACCTTTCCAACATGACACAAATAAAGGCAAAAACATAAATCAATTTTAATGCAAATGATGAGAAACCCGAAAGAATGCAATAACAAACTTCAGCCGAGAAACAACTCAAACCAAACGCCAAACAAGCGGCACACGAAACGTAAAAACTGGAAGACAAAACACAAGACCACTCCAACTCAAAACCCTTCCTAAAATGTACGAACCCCGGATGCCCACCCTTTCGGATCATTCGGTCGCAATCCTAACCTGCAAGGCAAACTACACCATTCGGTATAAAACCGTTAGCTCATATTCGAGGCATTAGAACTAATGGGAAAGGCACAAACACACGTAAAACACCGCAAGTACAAAACATACTTAAAAGCACACCAATCCGGTTTATTATCTTTATTATTATTAAGTCGTATCCCGTTCTAATTCAACTTAGTTTTGTGACACGAGACCACAGTGTTCCCGCCTCGGTCCCTACTTACCAGCATGGAATGGTACGGATGCCTCCGACCGTCTAACCAGCACGGGCTAGTCGCCGAGAACCTCCTAGACTCTCGCAAGAGCTAGGCAGATGATGTCACCGCCCGTTATCATACACTTGGGCCAAAATAATATAAGGTCGGTGGTCCTATTACCGGTTTAGTTATTATAAACGATAAGGAATAAACACACACCACCAAACACACATCAATGCTAACACAAGGAATACGAGCTAAGTAAGTCCGGAGACTTACCTCGTCATCTCACTCAAATCACACACTCTCGCTTCCTTAATGAGGAAGTCCACAACCTGCTGACAAAGGAATATACGATCATCAACACAAGCTCAAGCTCAACGAAGTCTAAGACTTCACTCTAGGGATCTACGCAAGATCATCTAGCTCTCAACCTAGGAACACATCCTAGAACTCACAATCCTCACAACACTCCCAGCACAAGGAAACCTCTCACAATAGCCTATACATCACATGGTCATGAACAAAAGTCTAGGAGAGCCAATCTAGCCTAGAAAGATCCAACATGCTCAAACAACTCAAAGCCATCAACTACATCGAGCCATAAGGGCTCCTATGTTCTCAACCACTAGGTGGCATTCACAACTACCCTAGGTCCACCCTAGGCATGCTACTAATATATATCAAGCTCTAAACAAAGGAAGGAACCAAGGAGGAAGGAGGAGAAGAGCCTACTGTTGAAGAAACGCAGCCGCAAAAACAAGTTGGCGCGACTGCGTGATGAAGGTCACGGCGCCCGCGACACTGTTCATCCGCCCCCGCAGCTGCTGGCAATCCTGCCGCCGCCCCCGTGGCACTGCTGACCGCCCCCGCGGTTTACTGAATCCGCCCCGCGGCTCACAGAGTCTGCCCCCGCGGCTGAACTCCAGAAATAACTTCTTCTTCGTCTTCGACTGTGGATCTTGAGCTTCAATGGCCTCCTTCTCTTGCTGGGTCTTCTCTAAACATTATCCATGGTATATAGGGTCTCCCTCACGACCTAATCGAGCCAAGAACACACACATGCAAAGGATCTAAGGAAAAGCCTCCTCAAAAGCTTCATCCATGACAATGGAGAAGAAGAGGAGAAGAAGAGGAGAAGAAGATGTTCAGCAAGGAAGAAGAAGAGAGGGAGGGGAAATACTTACCAAACTGAAACCCACAGCTCTCCACTGCTGGCCACACTCCTAGAGATCCAAGGGGAAAGAGAGAGAAGAGAGCTCAAGTGAAGGAAGAGGGAAAAGAGTAACGTGAAATGAAAAGTGAAGAGTGAAAGGATGGCCACAAGGCTGCACAAAGGGAGAGGGAAACAAGGGGTCAGCTGACCTCTTGTCCCTTGTGCTAGAACCGAAATGTCCAAAAGCAAAAGGCGGAAAACAGAAGGTCGGAACGGGATTTTGGAAGAATCTCGTTACTCAGCACCTCGTGCTTGCGGAAAGACTGAGCCATGCACGCGGGAAGGTCGATAAACCGCTCGATAACCGGAATAAAAATTCCGGATGTTACAACTAATCCCCCTAAAAACAAGTTTCGTCCCGAAACTTTCTAAACACAAGACTCTCGGGTGACTAAACATGGTAACCACTCAAATCGTAACGTGCCAACTCCCTACTCGATAACTAAACACACTCGTATAACCGTGTCAAGACTCCGCACATCCTACACACATACTCGCGTGAACCACGACTCGCATAAAAGTTTAAAGATAACCAATCGTACACACATTCCCATTCGGGGCACAAAACACATAAACACGCACATGCACATAATCTCTAAGACATTGTCCATCTTGACGTAACTAGATCATCGTAAAAACTCCAACATAGATACTATCTCACGTCCTCTCGATAGCCTCATCGGCTCCTCGTCTAACACTGGATCAATATGACTAAAAACATAACTTCAGTCATACATGTATTCTTTCGCCGTCACACCTGAAACCTGATGAACATTCTCCACTCTCGGTGGCCATGACAACCGGTAAACCGCCCCCAATTCGCGACAAGATCTCCAAAGAAAAGTCCAATATATAAGAACCCAACTCCCTTCCAATGACCAACACGTGTGACGCCTTGCGACCCTGACACTCTTAACTCGACTCGCCACATATCCGAACCCAAGAGATATGTACCTCTTTTCTGTACATACTTCCTCGTGACTTAGCTTGTCTAGCATCCGCCTTTGGACCACCGCTACTCAAGCGAGGTCGTCCCGTATCTGCTCAGGGCTAAACTTACATATACTCACCAATTCTAACATCACAAGGTACTACACTTCCGTCCATAACTCTCTTCGAACAAGGCCATCACAACGGTACCTCTCAACTGTCATAACGATAACTCAACCCAAGGGGAGGTATAAGGTCTACCTTTACCCCCTTACCTCGCACACATACCCACTATATGGCAGCGATTGTCACCAAAGTCCTTTCTACTCGATCCATTATCCAAGGTGAAACTATCATGAAAGACATATGGTCTCTTATGCGGCACGATCCTGCCGCCCAAAAATTCCCGAAATGAAACGCCCATCTCAAACCGAGATAACGATACTCGGTATACCAAAATATCCTGCTGTCACATAGAGGACCCCACAACTAGTCAACTCATCGGCTATGTTTCCCAATAGGGTGTAAAAACACATAGTCTTTGTCGGTAGGTCTATGCGACCCAGACTCGTCACCACTGTCAGAAGGTCTCAAACCGGTACTAATCCCTCTCGAGGTATCTTACCATTCCCACAGCCTAACTCGCGGTGATGAAGTCTTATTCCTCGCCATATGGTGTTCAACTCGTTTGGATGACGGTTTACATAAGGGCTATGTACTTAGCCATCTCGGCCTTAATCCCGTCTCACTAATGTGAACGTCATAAACCGGATATCTCTTACCAACGCCATGGTCTTAACAACACTCAGCCCAAAAAGGTGACTATGGGGTCTCTCCTCTGAACCTTCTGTCCCGGATCCTTCTCAAAGCCATTCAAAGACCATTTACGACTAGAGTCCTTAACCAGCTCTAACTATCGCCTCTGCGGGGTACTCAACTCTTGCTGAGTGAGTATACATACACGTATCATATTCTTATTGTTCATACATGCCTAGCATGTTTCTCCGTAGTCAAACCAACATCACCATACGCATTCGCCCTAAGGTGGCCAACTTTCGACCCTTAGTCGGTCATTCTTCTTACATACCAACAATTGTCCTTGTACACACGAAGCCTCTCTTGTCCCTTCATACGCACCCCAAGCTCCGCTTGGATGTATCCACAATGTCGTAAGTCCTCATAAATCGACGCTGGTGTAAAAGCAAACGGACTAGAGATCACTCACCTCTTCCGCTTCTAATAAAAATCCACGTATGCGTCTCGGATCCGACGATCCCATTGACTTCTTTAGAAGGGAAGAAAATGTAAAAACTATCCCGCAACTCGGTGGTCATGACCCATCAACTTATAAGCTTCATATCTCTTCCACATACCTTGAAGGAATTACCGAAACCATCACCTCGTTCTCAACTGATCTACTGGATATTCTCAACCCGCTATGTCTCTTAGGAGGTCACCTCGGACGTCCCAACCCGCCTAGATAACTCTAGTTATCCTCTGATGACATGAATTATGTACCATCATATTCATGCATATTGCAGCACAGTATCTCTATTTACCTTGCATTTAGAGGGATTTTGCATACCTTTTATGTTCTATTCAATCAATTGTCAGAAATAGAGGTCTACACGAGATTTTGATGAATTGCAGGTAAATAGAGTTGAATTGGAAGCAAAAAAATGGAGCAAGAAGCATCTAAGGATGTTAAGGAAGCTAAAAGAGTCTTAGAAGGATCACAAAGAGCTAAGGAATTGCAAAGGAGAAGCATAGAAGACGAACCAAAGGAAGAGCACTTTCTGTTGAAGAAAATCGTGCCAATATATATATAAATCGGACGATTTTCATACATTGAAATCGAACGGTTTTGCACCAAAATCGACTAGGTCGATTTTCTTCACGATCCGGCCAAATGAAAAGACGACATAAAGCCCAATTAATTTGGGCTAGATGAGAGTTTTGCCAAACGGCCCATCTGCAAAAAACTATAGAAGAGAACCCTACGAACGAAGACGAGGAGGTCGCATCAGATAATCTTTACACGTTTTGGAGAAATCAACGATTCTTGGAGAGAGATTGAAGAGCTTTTGCCGGAAAGTCATTCTTGATCTTTGATTGTGAGATTTCTTTATTCCATTGCCTTGTTTGTGGTTTGTGAACACGAAATTGAGTTGTTTGAAAGATACATTGAGCAGATTTGACGATTGTTTTACAAATTTGAAAGTTATTGAATTTTCCGTTCAAGAATTGGTTTCTTTGCGATATCTTCTTCAATAATTAATTTGATTCGATTTTGAAAATGGTTGGCTAAAAACTTTGTGATTCTGGGGAGAATAGTTGATGATTAAGGCTTAGATGATGATAGACTGAACTCATTCAAACATTAGGACCCTGAGAATTTAGATCTTAGTTTTGCGACAAACAGGAAAATCGGACTGTTCTTGAGAAAAATCGGCCGATTTTTCGTATGAACAACACAATTTATTCTTCTGACGAACTTTAATTGAATTAATCTTTAATCAAAACTAATCCTTGCCTAAACCCCAATCTTGATTAACCTTCCTACCCTCTAATTGAATGTATGAATGCACTTCAAACCTGTTTCTACATTTAATAGATTAAGATTGCAAGATTTGGGTAATAAAGAGACTCAACATCCTTTATTAAGATTCTAAGTGTGCTTTCTATTCTTACTTTGGAGAGTCATATCCTGGAGTTTTAGATAGTTAGTTTGAACATAATTCTTGTCTTTAGATCTTTCTATATTGCAGCCTCAACAACCCTTATAGAGAGAACCTATAGATTAGTCATATAGGTTTCGGAACTTCATCGTACGAATCCTACCTTTGAACATTTAATCTTGGCAATATAAATTCTGTCCTATATCTATAGAAGTGTCTTGAATCGAAAGCCTAAATCGGATATTTGAATCCTTGGAATCATTTCTCTCTTTATCATATCACAAAAACTTTTATACTTTCGCTAGATAATTGAAATTGGAAATTTTCTCACCAAATCCCTGAGTTCGACTCTGGAATTCTTACCTTTCTACAGCCGATCCGTACACTGCGGGTTCGCTTTGCTTTTGAGTTCTAGATATAAATTTAAGACTTTGACGCACACCCTTTTGAGCGAACAAGTTTTTGGCGCCGTTGCCGGGGATTTGGTCTAGATCAAATCCGGTTTTCGGTTGTCTAGCTTGAGAGGTCTTGCTCTTGTGATTTGATTTGTCTACTTGAGTGATCTTTGCAGGTTCTTTAGGTATATGCGAAAGACTAGATCCACTAAAGATCTAATTCCTTTCGATCCCGAATTAGAAAGAACTTTGAGGAGAAAGTTGAAGGAGAAGAAAATGGCTGAAAACGATGAAAGAAACTACAAGGCTGAACTGAACGAAGCTCAACGCCAACTCCAGTTGAGTGAGAAGGCTCGAAAGGAAGCTGAAATAAGTCATCAATTTCAGATTGATGAACTGAGAGCTATGATGTTGGACATGAAGTTGGAGTTGAACGACTCCAAGAAGAAGAAGAGAGTCAAGACACCAACTAAATCCATTCGAAATGACTCATCCGATGATGAAGAGATTGATCCGGATATGCCGGAACTTGAAGAGATTGATCCATCACTTCGTCCTACCCGAAACACTCCAACACCTAAGGTCGTCCCTCGCATTACGACTAGGAACGCTAGAGCTGTCAATAACGAAGATAGACCCTGAACTTTGGGGCAACGGATGGATCCAATTCAGCAACCACGCCGTCTAGGTGTGGATTTCGGAGCTGAAGACATCCAAGAGTTTAGCTTCTCACCACAAGTCATCACTATGGTTCGCCAAAGTCAATATGGCGGAGCAAGTACTGAATCTCCGCATCAACACTTGCAGAATTTTGAGATTCTCATGGAGACTATGAAGCCGAAGAAGGCTACTACAAGCAACTACAAGATCAAACCGTTCTTCTTTTCTTTGAAGGACAAGGCTCTAGCTTGGTACCAAACACTTCCGGCTGCGAAGTTAGCTACATGGGAGGAATTGTCTTCGGAATTCCTCACCAAGTTCTTTCCGCCATCCAAAACGGCGGAATTGAGAGGTAAAATAAATGCTTTTTCTATGAAACCTAACGAAAGCTTGTTTCAATCTTGGGAAAGGTTTCAAGATCTCTTGTTGGATTGCCCACACCACGGCATTTTCAAGCTGGAATTATTGGAGATCTACTACAAAGGGTTGGATGTGGAGACACAATTCAACCTCCAATCTCTATCTTGCGGCACATTCATGGATATGAGAGAGGATGATGCTTGGGACTTCATTGAGAAGCAAGCCCAAGTGATTGAGAAGTATTCCCACCGGAAGGTGGAATCAAATAGCCGGAATCAAAGCGATCCGGGAGCCAAGTTGAATCAAGCGGCTCAAACATAAATATTCTCCCTCAAAGATGACATCAAAGAATTGAGGGAAGTGCTCAAAACGAGTCTTCAAAAGACTAAGGAGCAAGAAGCCAACTACATGGGAAGAGATAACAATCAAAGGAGTGATAACCGGAATTCCAATTGGAGCAACAACAACAATAACAATCGAAACTCCAATTGGAACAACAACAACAATAGGAACTCAAATAACAACAATTGGAGGTCAAATCAGCAAGGTTCAGGTAATCCTTACTCTTATGCTGAAAAGGCTCTAACACCTCCATCTTCTTCTACTCCTTCAACAAGCCAGGAACAATCAAGCGGATCAAGAAAACCCGATCCCATGCTAGAAACGATCCTAGGCAAGCTACAAGGATTGGAGAGTTACATAACTTCGGTTGACAAAGCTCACAAAGCTTTAGAAAACCAAGTATTCAACAAGGCCGGAGAAGTTCCAAGTGATCAAGGGAAGCTTCCTGGGAAGACAGAAGATAACACAAAGGGAAGGGTTATGGCAATAACTACTAGGAGCGGAAAGACGACCGTCGACCCTCAACCTAAAGTAGTTGATACCTCCACAAAAGAAGGAGAGGCAAAAGAGAAGGAAGAAGTCTATGTTCCTCCTCCCGCTTACAAACCACCTCTACCTTTTCCTCAATCTAGAGCGCGTGCACGCCTGGATAAACATTTCGGTAAGTTTGTTGAACTTATGAGTAAGCTCCATATTAACATACCTTTTATGGATGCGATTTTAGGTATGCCGGCTTACGGGAAATTCCTCAAGGAGATCCTCTCCAACAAGAGGAAGTTGGAAGATATAGGAGAAGTCAAGATGAGTATGGAGTCATCCGAACTCATCAAGACTATGACGGAGAATATGCCACCCAAGCTCCGCGATCCAGGATCCTTTTGCATACCCATTACTTTGGGAGAAGCTACCTATGATGCTCTTTGTGACCTTGGAGCAAGTGTGAGTATCATACCTCTCGCTCTATGCAAGGCAGTTGGTCTAGGAGAGCCTAGACCGGTGAAGATCACACTCTACATGGCTGATCGTTCTACCACTAAGCCGGTGGGAATATTAGAAGACATTCCGGTAAAGCTAGGTAAGTTTTACATCCCTATAGATTTTGTCGTTCTTGACATACCTGCAGATTACCCGGTTCCCATCATCCTTGGGAGACCATTCCTTGCCACATCTGGATGCATGGTAGATTGCAAGAACGGCCAGCTATCCTTCCATATTGGTGAAGAAAAGATAGAATTCATACTATCTTCCTTAATCAAGGAGCCAGCCTTGAAAGACGACGTTTTTGAAATTGTTGAGGAAGAAGAGTCTAGAGAGGTAGTAAGTTTGATCTTGATGAAAGACCCTCTTCAAAAGGTTCTTAACATGAGCATCATGGAGGAAGGGGTGGAAAACGACTGCAATGAGGATGTGAAAGCATTAAATGATGTGGAGGAAGAACTAGGAGCAAAAATTGAAGAACTAGAGTGGACTCCGGAAACTGTGAAGAAAATCGACCTGCCAGAAATAAATCGTCCGATTTATGAAGATGCACTCCGATTTTTCTCAACAGAAACAAAAATCGACCTGACAACATTAAATCGTCCGATTCACGAAGAGGTGACCCGATTTTTTCCGACAGAAAGAAAAATCGTGCAGCAGATCGACCGATTTATTACAGGGGAGGTCGATTCAATGAGTAATTCTCTGGATTCTCCAAACTTCACCGCAGCCGCTTCCGAATCTAATGATGAAGTACCCACACCTATAGAGACCTCTTCCACAACACCCGAAGGCCACGATTCATCACCAAAAAAGGTACCTCCATCATTAGAATTGAAGCAACTTCCCACGCATTTAAGGTACGCATTCCTTGGCACTAATTCCACATACCCGGTTATAGTCAATGCCAATTTGAACGATGATGAATTAGAGAAACTCATGAGTGTTTTGAAGAAACATAGGAGAGCACTAGGTTACACCATTGATGATTTAGTAGGAATAAAGCCTTCTCTATGTATGCACAAAATACTAATGGAAGAGGATTACAAACCTTCACGCCAACCTCAAAGACGGTTAAACCCGGCAATGAAAGAGGTCGTGAAGAAAGAAATCCTTAAGCTACTTGATGCAGGTATCATCTTCCCTATTTCTGATAGCAAATGGGTGAGTCCGGTACAAGTAGTACCCAAGAAAGGAGGCATTACCGTTGTTGCCAACAAGAACAACGAACTCATCCCTACACGGACAGTTACAGGGTGGCGAATGTGCATCGACTACCGCAAACTGAACGTGGCCACAAGGAAGGACCACTTCCCCCTTCCTTTCATCGATCAAATGTTGGAAAGGTTAGCCCAACATGCCTACTTTTGTTATTTAGATGGATATAGCGGTTTCTTTCAGATCCCAATTCATCCGGATGATCAAGAGAAGACAACCTTTACGTGTCCATGGGGTACGTTCGCTTATAGAAGAATGCCATTCGGCTTATGCAACGCTCCAGCCACCTTCCAAAGGTGCATGATGGCAATCTTCTCCGAATATGTAGAGAATATCATGGAAGTCTTCATGGACGACTTTTCGGTATATGGTTCTTCCTTTGATAACTGTCTCTATAACCTTTCACTAGTTCTTAAGAGATGTGAGGACACTAACTTAGTCTTAAACTGGGAAAAGTGTCAATTCATGGTCACCGAAGGAATTGTGTTAGGTCACTTAGTGTCACAAAGGGGAATAGAGGTAGATCGATCAAAGATAGAAACCATTGAGAAGTTACCTCCCCCTTCATCGGTAAAAGGAATTAGAAGCTTCTTAGGACATGCAGGCTTCGATAGGAGATTCATAAAAGATTTTTCTAAGATTTCAAAACCTTTGACTAATCTTTTGATGAAAGATGCGACTTTCGAATTCTCGAAAGATTGTTTAGATGCTTTTTGCAGGATCAAAGAAGCATTGATTTCGGCACCAATCATCCAACCACCCGATTGGACTCTTCCTTTCGAGGTCATGTGCGACGCAAGCGATGTCGCTATAGGAGCCGTTCTTGGACAGAAGAAAGATGGTCGCACTCATGCCATCTACTACGCGAGCAAAACGCTAGATGAGGCTCAATACAACTACGCAACTACGGAAAAGGAACTTTTAGCCGTAGTATATGCATTTGAGAAATTTCGTTCCTATCTTGTAGGTGCGAAAGTGATAGTCTATACGGACCACTCCGCAATCCGATACTTATTCACGAAGAAGGATGCGAAACCAAGGCTTCTACGATGGATATTACTCTTGCAAGAGTTTGATTTAGAGATCCGTGATAAGAAAGGATCGGAGAACTCCGTCGCCGATCACCTTAGTCGTCTTCCGCAACTCACCGGCGAGTCGGATGAACTTCCGATAGACGACTCCTTCCCTGACGAGCAGCTGCACAAGATTGAAGAGTGTCTTCAACACATATCACAAGGTAATGATCCATGGTTTGCTGACATTGTAAATTACCTTGTTTGTCAGGAGATTCCACCCGGACTTTCATATGCTCAAAAGAAGAAGTTCTTGAGAGACGTCCGGCATTTCTATTGGAACGAACCTCTTCTATTCAAAAGAGGTCCAGATGGCATCTACAGGAGATGTATTCCCGAAGATGAGATAGATAGTGTCATCCGACACTGCCATTCTCTACCATGTGGCGGACATGCTAGTTCCCACAAGACTTGTGCTAAGGTACTTCGCTCCGGCTTTTATTGGCCTACACTTTTCAAAGATGTGCAAAAGTTTGTTGTTTCTTGTGATGCTTGTCAAAGGACAGGTAATATATCCAGGAGGAATGAGATGCCTCTCAACAACATACAAGAAGTAGAGATCTTTGATGTATGGGGCATCGACTTTATGAGACCTTTCCCATCTTCATGCGGCAACCAGTATATACTTCTTGCCGTAGACTATGTCTCAAGATGGGTAGAGGCAATCGCTTCCCCTACTAATGATGCAATGGTAGTGGTGAAGTTCCTCAACAAAACGATCTTCCCAAGGTTCGGAACTCCCCGAACCATCATTAGTGACGGAGGAACGCATTTCACAGCCCGTCGATCCGAGACTCTATTAGCTAAGTATGGGGTGACCCATAAGATAGCTACACCTTACCATCCGCAAACCAGCGGACAAGTCGAGATATCCAATAGAGAGATTAAAGGGATTTTAGAGAAGACCGTCTCTAAAACGAGGAAAGATTGGTCAATGAAGCTTGACGATGCACTATGGGCATACAGGACAGCCTTCAAGACACCAATAGGTACGACTCCCTATAATCTCGTTTATGGTAAATCATGTCATCTTCCTGTAGAGCTAGAGCATAAGGCTTATTGGGCTATCAAGTGGCTCAACTTCGACATGAAAGAAGCCGGAGAGAAACGGCTCTTAGACATCAATGAGCTAGATGAGCTCCGACTGAATGCGTATGAGAACGCAAAGATTTACAAGGAACGGACAAAGCGCTGACATGACAAGCACATCATCCCGAAAGACTTGAAGGAAGGAGACCAAGTCCTCCTATTCAACTCAAGGCTTCGTCTATTTCTAGGTAAGCTCAAATCCCGTTGGACAGGACCTTTTGTGATTAAAAGAATTTTCCCCCATGGTGCAGTTGAAGTATGGGGTGAACAAAGCGGAAGTTTTAAGGTTAATGGCCAACAGTTGAAGAAATATACACCGGAAGCTCCGGTCGAGGAGATAGCTCCTATCCTCCTCCATTGAATACAACATCATACACCGTCCAGCTAAAGACGATAAATAAAGCGCTTCTTGGGAGGCAACCCATGATAGTATAGTTTTCCCTTCTTTCCCTCACTTAGTTAGAATAGATTAATTGCTTTGTTTCTTCGTTTTTCGTTTTTATATGTTCCTCGATGCACTCTTGGTTTGTCGTGTCATTAATCGCAGGAAACTAGGTTCAAATGTGAGAGATTCACGGAGAATGGAGCACAATTGAGTTATATCTTCGAGATTCAAGAAAAACAAGGAAGGAAATCGACCTACCATAAGAAGATCGTCCGATTCAGTAACAGAGCAAGTCGATTTTTCGCAACAGAAACAAAAATCGACCTAGAGATCGACCTGCCAAAATAAATCGTCCGATTTTTTCAGTCAGAAAGAAAAATCGCCCCGACAAATAAATCGACCAGAAAAATCGGCCGATTTTCTTCAGAAATCATCGACCCTATATAAGGCAATCACACTCGATCTTCTTCATTCCCACATCTCCAACTCTCGATTTCCCTCTCTCAAGAAAGCCGAAAAATCGCCACACCCTCAAATCCTCATTCCTTAACCATTTCGAGAGATTCCTGGCTCCAAACTGAAGCATTTTCAACAAGGAACAAGGATCTAACAACAACACGCACGGCAATCGACTGCTCCATAAGGAATTCAGGTTTTTCTTTCCAAAACCTAAGTTTCTCACTTGAAATTGAAGTTGCTTAGGAAGTGTTTTGTTGTTGGAATTGATAGAGGAATTTGCTTAGAATTCATTGTAGAGAACTGTGTGTGGTGATAGATTGAACAGAACTTTACAGAATTGTGAGAATCGTTGAAATCGAGATAAAAATCGACCCAGCCCAGAAAAATCGGCCGATTTTTGTGAAGAACAGGTCGATTTTTAGGACTTAGAATGGATCTTGTAAAGAGGATAACTAGAAACACGGGGAAGAAGAAGGGATCTTCTTCCAAAGCCCCTGCCCCACCTCCACCACCACCTACCAACATCCCTAAGCTTCCTCCTCCCCTATCCAAGCATAAGAAACGCTATGAACGCATTATAGATCGCCCATTCACCCCTCCTCGCTACATAGTGCTTGATGACTTAGATTCGTTATATGTTCGAGAGGATGTTGATATGATGCTCGATAGAGCAGGGTTGAGACAGTTTGCTACGATTAGGGAAGATGCTTATAGGGAGATCACCCTAGAATTCCTTAGTACGTTTGAGCACGATCCTAGGGAAAGGATGGTCACTTTCCGCCTCATGAGCCAAGACCACACTTTGTCCATTGATGCTTTTGGCGACTTGTTTGGCTTTTCTTATTCAGATGCAGGCACATTTGCTAGAGGCCTCAATGCTAGTGATTTTTGGGAGGCTATTTCCGTAGGAGAGTACGGAGGGGATAAGTGGAGACTCGGAAACTCCAAGGAGACAAGTATGTACAACCTTTCCTTCAAGGTAGTGCATAGGATACTCAGTGAGAGTTTGTTTGCCCGAACTGAGACTCCGCAGAAGCTCAAGGCTGATGAGCTTTTTATCCTCTACTGCATGACATCCACCACCACTCCCGACATCTCCACCATGCTTGCTGACTATCTAGGAAAGATAGCCAACAAAGCCAAGGGTGACATCTGTGCAGGAGGCTTGGTCACTCATGTGGCTAGGACTCTAGGTTATGACTTCTCGGGATGCACTCTAGCTGAGAGTGCCCTTCCTTTAGGCTCACAGAGGTTGGTGGTTCGACAGGTCTTGATTCCTCGAGGGAGAGGAACTCTTCATGTGCCGATGCCATGGCACAGGGATCCGAAGAAGAAGCCATCCGAGATCATATGGAAATCCGAATACACCATTCGGAACAAGAAGAACTGGAAGGAGACCTTTGAGGCGATGCTTGAGGAGTTCTCACCTCCTACTTATTATGATGATGATGCAGGTGACTCAGAGGAGGAGGATGAGGATGGAGGACAAGAGACCATGCTCGAGTTTGAGAGCGATACCCATAGCGGGCATGCTACGGATGCCATGGACACTGACACTCATGGAGCAGGACCGAGCAGGACTAGTAGGCAGGATGAGGAGACGGAGGATGACATGCAGCCACCTCGACACTCTTATGCACATGCTCCAGGCCCTAGACGAGGACGCCGAGCTCCACGCCACTTCAGGGAGCTAGTCACTAGCTTCCAGAGCCTCAGCACCGACTACCGTACCCTCAGCACCAGTTATGACACCCTGAACACTCAGTTCAGGACCTACAGGGAGGAGACGGACGCTAGGCATTCATCCTATGATGGCCAGATGAGAGACATGTATTACCACCAGTTCGGCCACTTTTACGATCCCTCCGCACCGATGTATCCATATCCACCACCTCCACCACCGACAGAGGATTGAGCTTCCACTTCTTTTACATTGTAAGTATTTTTCTCCTTCTTATGCTTGATTTTCACATTGGGGACAATGTGGATGTCAAGTATGGGGTGGGGGTACTTACAATACCTTATGTTTCATTCTAGCACTCTATGTACTTTCCACTACTCTTGACAATTTGGCTTGTAATAACTCTTGCACTGCTTGCTTTCTATTATGACACTCGCATTTGCATGAACTTTTTCAAAACCTATGAATTTTCAAAAATTTTAAGTGCTTCTTATATGGAAATGACCTCTATGATGAAAATTGTGTATATGGATAGGTAAAAAGATGCTTAGTTGTGTTGAGATCTTGATTATAGCATGAATGAAATTGCTTTTGTTACTTGAATACATGAATAAGTTATATGATTTAGTTGTTTTGATGAGAGAATGAAATAATAGTCGAAGCTATATTGCAAGTTCTTTTACATCATTTAAGGATGACTAAGGCAATTCACTTCTTTTCTTTTCTCATATCTTGATCATGCTAGCTCAATGAAATAAGTAACCTTTTTTTACCATCCGGGAATTAGGATAGGTGATTGAAAAAGGCATGTTTGATGTGGGAGGGCCAAAGAAAAGTATTAAAAAGAAAGTGTATAAATTCATGAGTTTGGGGACGTTGAACATGAGGATGAGTAACTCGGCACCATTCACATAGCCGGGTGTTTGTGTCTTGCCAAAGTCCGATTGAACGACAAGTCCTAACGGGATATGGTATGTGCATCAAGGGTTTGAGGCATCTCGAAGTTGAGAAACGCCGATCTCCTAGGCTTCGGTTTTTGTGCACCGCTGTCCATACTCTCAAAAAGTAAAGTGTAATGAAAGCAAAGCTTTCTACATGCGAAGCATGTGCGGTGAAGAAAATTCTTGAAGGTGTTATGTGTTCCTCTTTCCCGGATTAGCACCACAATAGCCAAAAAGAACTCCTTCCCTTAATACGTTTCTTGAACCTTTCCTTTGATTTGAAGACCTTGAGACTTTTATGCATGTGTTTAAGACTTAATGGCTTAGATTTGTTTGAATTTGATTGCCTCTACACCTTTATCATGTTCTTTATTTATGCTTTCAAGAAAGAAAAGGGAGTTTGTTCATCTTATAGTCATCATTGATACATGCTTTGCCCCTTTTATGCCTTGAAATATCACTTTGAGAGCGATCCAATGAAAAGGAGCACTACCAAAAGAAAAGTTTTTGAGTTTCATACATGCATAATCCATGACATCTTATATTCTGAATTTGAGTCTTGCTTAGGGACAAGCAAGAGGCAAGTATGGGGTATTTTGATGACATGAATTATGTACCATCATATTCATGCATATTGCAGCACAATATCTCTATTTACCTTGCATTTAGAGGGATTTTGCATACCTTTTATGTTCTATTCAATCAATTGTCGGAAATAGAGGTCTACACGAGATTTTGATGAATTGCAGGTAAATAGAGTTGAATTGGAAGCAAAAAAATGGATCAAGAAGCATCTAAGGATGTTAAGGAAGCTAAAAGAGTCTTAGAAGGATCACAAAGAGCTAAGGAATTGCAAAGGAGAAGCATAGAAGACGAACCAAAGGAAGAGCACTTTCTGTTGAAGAAAATCGTGCCAATATATATATAAATCGGACGATTTTCATACATTGAAATCGAACGGTTTTGCACCAAAATCGACTGGGTCGATTTTCTTCACGATCCGGCCAAATGAAAAGACGACATAAAGCCCAATTAATTTGGGCTAGATGAGAGTTTTGCCAAACGGCCCATCTGCAAGAAACTATAGAAGAGAACTCTACGAACGAAGACGAGGAGGTCGCATCAGATAATCTTTACACGTTTTGGAGAAATCAACGATTCTTGGAGAGAGATTGAAGAGCTTTTGCCGGAAAGTCATTCTTGATCTTTGATTGTGAGATTTCTTTATTCCATTGCCTTGTTTGTGGTTTGTGAACACGAAATTGAGTTGTTTGAAAGATACATTGAGCAGATTTGACGATTGTTTTACAAATTTGAAAGTTATTGAATTTTCCGTTCAAGAATTGGTTTCTTTGCGATATCTTCTTCAATAATTAATTTGATTCGATTTTGAAAATGGTTGGCTAAAAACTTTGTGATTCTGGGGAGAATAGTTGATGATTAAGGCTTAGATGATGATAGACTGAACTCATTCAAACATTAGGACCCTGAGAATTTAGATCTTAGTTTTGCGACAAACAGGAAAATCGGACTGTTCTTGAGAAAAATCGGCCGATTTTTCGTATGAACAGCACGATTTATTCTTCTGACGAACTTTAATTGAATTAATCTTTAATCAAAACTAATCCTTGCCTAAACCCCAATCTTGATTAACCTTCCTACCCTCTAATTGAATGTATGAATGCACTTCAAACCTGTTTCTACATTTAATAGATTAAGATTGCAAGATTTGGGTAATAAAGAGACTCAACATCCTTTATTAAGATTCTAAGTGTGCTTTCTATTCTTACTTTGGAGAGTCATATCCTGGAGTTTTAGATAGTTAGTTTGAACATAATTCTTGTCTTTAGATCTTTCTATATTGCAGCCTCAACAACCCTTATAGAGAGAACCTATAGATTAGTCATATAGGTTTCGGAACTTCATCGTACGAATCCTACCTTTGAACATTTAATCTTGGCAATATAAATTCTGTCCTATATCTATAGAAGTGTCTTGAATCGAAAGCCTAAATCGGATATTTGAATCCTTAGAATCATTTCTCTCTTTATCATATCACAAAAGCTTTTATACTTTCGCTAGATAATTGAAATTGGAAATTTTTTCACCAAATCCCTGAGTTCGACTCTGGAATTCTTACCTTTCTACAGCCGATCCGTACACTGCGGGTTCGCTTTGCTTTTGAGTTCTAGATATAAATTTAAGACTTTGACGCACACCCTTTTGAGCGAACATCCTCTTATCCTCAATAACCTGTAACCTTGTCGTCCCATGTCAAGCTCATTTCTCTCAATTATGAGAGTACAATAAGGCGTCGTCAAATCTAATCAGAAGCTCAACTCAAGTATCATAACTGTCATAATTCCCTTAGGTTAGGGTCCACCTTGGAGCTATCCGAACAACACAAATGCCGACTTCATCGTAACACGATTCCGAAACCAATGGATACTCTTATGTGTAAACTCCACTCATCAATCGCACTTGCAATCTCAAATGACTTCACTACCCTTGTAGTAATCATATTGGCCCTAAATGTCGTCTTATAAAGGTCCTTTCTTCTCATCATCCAAATCTGGTGACATCTCAACTCCAAGTCGATCCAATCAACATCGCAATCGCATGCACTAGTCTTAACGAGTCATCCACTACAAAGAAGATACCCTTCCTCGCCGTTCACCATACACATCTCTTGGAAGTCAAAGTGCAACTTTTCCGACTTGTACATTTACTCAAAACTCGTACCAGAATGCCCTGAGGGAAAGACCGGAAGAATTCTCCATTCCTACCACAAAACTTCTGACTCATGATCCCCCAGTTACTACCACCTTAAGCTTAATGCCTACAACGCTACCATAGCTTCGGTCCCTCGTTTCACACTGTGCACCCCATGGCTTCTTTGGGTGAGTCTAACCACTTCGACTCATTTCTTGTTCACGACAACTTATCATTTGTTCCATAAGGACAAAATACCATGCATCTCCTTCTCATTTCCTCCTTTGCTCAAAGCAACTCGGGAACTTCACTTTCCTCTGGATCCCACTAGGTCTTTATGTGCTTAAACCCTTAAGGTTCTAATCCGCGTCATTCCTCCATATGCCAAAACTCGAGACATAAAAAGGTCGCCAAAAAGGGTCATTCCATCCCTCTACGGGAGGTCTATTACCGTTACTTGCTTAAACCACTTAACGTTATATTGCTCAAAACAATCACGATTCTGCTGATGTACTTCTTACCCTTGGCATCTAACCATAAGAAAAACTCCCAGCTTTGTTATTGTTCCTTTGTAGTCTCCACTTGAGGTTATACCTCCCGTCTACAACTTTTCCATGGTAACCCGCATTTAATGCATTCTCAGTCATCACTGATAACCTTGTGGTTGGCCTTCTCTAAGGTCAACGACTTACCAATTCTTAATACTTTATGTCACTATTCTCATGATGGTTACCCTCCTTGTGGTATTCTACCTCATCTCCCTTAGCTCGTTCCACGTTCCGTGCTTTCTTCCTTTTCCATAATGTAATCACACTCTTATAGGTCTCACATCTCGTATAACTCGTCTTCAAAAGCTTAACCGCACCTCGTAACATCTCGTAAGCGTGTCTCTTGGTCGTTGTCTTAAGTCCTTTCACCACTAAAGCTCATTGTCACGTCATTCTTCGTCTGGGGGTCACATCTATTCATACTTCTATCTCCTTAGCGTTTCCTAGCCTTATCACCATAACGGAAGTCAGTTAACTCCACGTGAATCTTCTCGTTACTCTCGTAATTTTGACTCTCCCCTTAACGGTACCTCGTAAGCTTAACTTACGGTATCCTCCATCTTTCACACTAGGTTCAATCATTCTTCACATCTTGGCTCCAAAGCTTAGGAGTGTCTAAGGGAAGCTTCACTTATCATAATGGGACACCGCCTTTAACCTTGTTAGAATGCTCCTATCTCTGCCTTGACTCGCATCATCAGTGGTCCCCGCATCTTCTTGAAAAACTTATATACGTTAACTCCATAGGTCTTGCTATCTTTCCATTCGCGCCTTCTTTGGTAACCACTTCACATCTTCATGTTACTGTCTTAAGTTGTCTCATTTTCTTCTTTTGCTTGGTTGGCCTTCCTTAGCGTTGTCTCCAATCCTTCTCTCCGACATCCTTTAAAAGGAATTTGAGATCGTTGTTGTGTTCGTTAGCACGAAATGTCCAACTCAATACTTGAACGTCTTCTTCTACTTATGAACGTCATCATAAGCTACATCATTGCCTTAAAGGTGATGATATCGTATCATCATCTTAGCTCAAAGGTCCTATAGCTCTACACACTACTATATGTATAAGTCTACATATACATAACTATATAAGTCCTAAGTCCATATCTCTACTAACGTAAACATCCAACATGCCATCATATCAATACAAAGTCTAATACACATCATCATCCACATATACAACTATACACAAATCGTGTCCATCATACAACTAAAATCTCATATCCATAACTATATATATATATACATATATATACCAAGTCCAATAAACTAAGCTGCCGAGATCCGCGGAAGGAGTGGTGGTCCGTACATTCTACCCCGACTCATGCATGTGATTTTGAAGACAAAAACTCATAACCCGTGGGGTTTCATTTATTCCTTATTTGGCCTTTAGAAGATTGCGAGTGCCATTGTTGTCAACCTAGGGCTCTGATACCACTTTGTAACACCCCGAATCTGCGGAATATCGGGATGCTACGGGCGAGACCTCACAATGGGTCCCGACCCTTAGCTTGACAACGATTTCACCGGACCTTTCCAACATGACACAAATAAAGGCAAAAACATAAATCAATTTTAATGCAAATGATGAGAAACCCGAAAGAATGCAACAACAAACTTCAGCCGAGGTACAACTCAAACCAAACGCCAAACAAGCGGCACACGAAACGTAAAAACCGGAAGACAAAACACAAGACCACTCCAACTCAAAACCCTTCCTAAAATGTACGGATCCCGGCTGCCCACCCTTCCGGATCACTCAGTCGCAATCCTAACCTGCAAGGCAAACTACACCATTCGGTATAAAACCGTTTGCTCATATTCGAGGCATTAGAACTAATGGGAAAGGCACAAACACACTTAAAACACCGCAAGTACACAACTTACTTAAAAGCACACCAATCCGGTTTATTATCTTTATTATTATTAAGTCGTATCCCGTTCTAACTCAACTTAGTTTTGTGACACGAGACCACCGTGGTCCCGCCTCGCTCCCTACTTACCGGTATGGAACGGTACGGATGCCTCCGACCGTCTAACCAACACAGACTAGTCGCCGAGAACCTCCTAGACTCTCGCAAGAGCTAGGCAGATGATGTCACCGCCCGTTATCATACACTTGGGGCAAAATAATATAAGGTCGGTGGTCCTATTACCGGTTTAGTTGTTATAAACGATAAGGAATAAACACACACACCACCAAACACACATCAATGCTAATACAAGGAATACGAGCTAAGTAAGTCCGGAGACTTACCTCGTCATCTCACTCAACTCACACACTCTCGCTTCCTTAAAGAGGAAGTCCACAACCTGCTGACAAAGGAATATACAATCATCAACAAAAGCTCAAGCTCAACGAAGTCTAAGACTTCACTCTAGGGATCTACGCAAGATCACCTAGCTCTTAACCTAGGAACGCATCCTAGAACTCACAATCCTCACAACACTCCCATCACAAGGAAACCTCTCACAACAACCTATACATCACATGATCATGAACAAAAGTCTAGGAGAGCCAATCTAGCCTAGAAAGATCCAACATGCTCAAACAACTCAAAGCCATCAACTACATCGAGCCATAAGGGCTCATAGGTTCTCAACCACTAGGTGGCATTCACAACTACCCTAGGTCCACCCTAGGCATGCTACTAACATATATCAACCTCTAAACAAAGGAAGGAACCAAGGAGGAAGGAGGAGGAGAGCCTACTGTTGAAGAAACGCAGCCACATAAACAAGTTGGCGCGACAGCGTGATGAAGGTCATGACGCCCGCGACACTGTTCATCCGCCCCCGCAGCTGCTGGCAATCCTGCCGCCGCCCCCGCGGCACTACTGACCGCCCCCGCGGCACTACTGACCGCCCCCGCGGTTTAATGAATCCGCCCCGCGGCTCACAAAGTCCGCCCCCGCGGCTAAACTCTAGAAACAACTTCTTCGTCTTCGGCTGCGTATCTTGAGCTTCAATGGCCTCCTTCTCTTGATGGATCTTCTCCAAACATCATCCATGGTATATAGGGTCTCCCTCATGACCTAATCGAGCCAAGAACACACATATACAAAGGATCTAAGGAAAAGCCTCCTCAAAAGCTTCATCCATGGCAATGGAGAAGAAGAGGAGAAGAAGAGGATGTTCAGCAAGGAAGAAGAAGAGAGGGAGCGGAAATACTTACCAAACTGAAACCCACAACTCTCCAATGCTGGCCACACTCCTAGAGATCCAAGGGGAAAGAGAGAGAAGAGAGCTCAAGTGAAGGAAGAGGAAAAAGAGTAACGTGAAATGAAAAGTGAGGAGTGAGAGGATGGTCACAAGGCTGCACAAAGGGAGAGGGAAAGAAGGGGTCAGCTGACCTCTTGTCCCTTGTGCTAGAACCGAAAGGTCCAAAAGCAAAAGGCGAAAAACGGAAGGTCGGAACGGGATTTTGGAAGAATCTCGTTACTCAGCACCTCGGGCTTGCGGAAAGACTGAGCCATGCACGCGGGAAGGTCGATAAACCGTTTGATAACCGGAATAAAAATTCCGGATGTTACACGTTTCAACTGATAACGGAGCGTCGACAGACCACCGTGAGCCATCGAACGTGATGTTTGATACGATGCTCTTACTCTTTGCAACGAATGGAGCCCATAACTTCTTCTTGATTGTCAATCGGGTTAGTAGCGAATAATATAGAAATTTGTTTGTTTTTCGTATTGCGATTTAGCTTAAATTGGCTTTGTCTTGTCAAAATGAATGAATGAAAACTTCATTATGATCATATAATTATTGTGGTGATATTTGACTATTTGTTTGATGACATTTGATGACATGTTGGTTAGAATATGCCTTCGGGCAAAATGTTACGCTAACGATATTTATTTAATTAATTAAATTTAGCATACGAGAAGTGTCGTTAAGTTAATAAAATTCTTTGGAAAGAATTTAAATAATTTTGGAAGTCAGAAGTTAATTTGAGGAATGTTATATTTCTATCAAGGGCTAGAGAAGACGATGAACCTGTTGGTTAATAATATCGATAGTCGGAACATATTCCAACTAACGGACTTAGTTAACTTTCCCGCAGAATAACCCAACTGATGAGTCATTTTTTTTAGCATATTGAATGAAAACTGAGGTCGTTATACCCGAATCACCTCACTCCTCTATAAAAGCGAAATACCACTAGAGAACCCTTTTGCTTTCCAAATGTTATATGCTTATATGTTTAATAAATATGTCGTGTATATCATGAATATGTTAAAAGAAAATTGGTATAAAAGCCTTTTTTGTATCCCATATACAATATAGGCCCCTTTAATTTCTACACCAAATAATAAAGGTAAATAAAATAGATTAATGCTGAAATTAGGATAACTAATTAAGGGTTTTTCCTAAAAGATATAATAAATTGCCAAAAACATAAAACCGAAATCTCGTAAAAAAAGGCAACTGAATATTTATTATTATTACGGGATTCGTATCTTCAACTTTCACGCTCAAAACATCCCGAGAAAATAGCGTCATAGATATTCTGGAGAATATTCACTTGCAACTCGCAAAACACTTGTCTTCTTCATCTTCAACCTTCAAATGTTGTATGCGAAAATTATGTACGTTATTATGTACATAATTTACACAGACAGCACACTCGTCTTTTTCGTCTTCAACCTTAAAATGCTGTATGTGAAAATTATGTACATAATTTTCATAGACAGCACACTCGTCTTCTTCATCTTCAACCTTCAAATGTTGTCTGTGAAAACTATGTACATAATTTTCACAAACATCACATAATTATGTACATAATTTTCACAGACAACAAAAATTTATCACACTAACGATGTTACAAAATTTCAGATCTGGCTACACAAATATAATGATGAAATTGTTGACCAGAAACTGTATAAGGCTACATAATATGAACTACAAACTCACCTTAAAACGCTCGCCACACGGATTTGGATGCAAAATCACCAATCGCAATCAATGAAATTGACGTAAATTGAAGCAAGTTGCAGAAACAGACACACAAACTTTAACGAAGGCGACGTCAAAATGGCCAGTAATCGTATCCCGCAAGTTGAATACAAACACAACCGATTTATGTAAATTTATAAAGTGAATTCCAGACGAAACGCACACTTTGAACGATTTTTGATGATGATGAAAACTTCTTTGTCTAAAATGGAGGTTGTTTCCCTCAAATCTTTTCAAAATCGTGATAAATAGACACACGTTGGAAGAATATTCTGGAGAAATTGTTTCCTTAATTGTAGGTAACTAATATCAATTTCCTTAACTAATTATAAAACAGCCAAATTAATTAGGAGTGAGATTTTGATTAATTAAAGAAGGATATTCAATTATTGTATAATTTATCTTTTTTGTAAAATTCGAAGGGGTCTACTCTCTATTCTTTGATACATAACTGCCTAATTATTCTACATGGATTCAATAACAACCTACTTATCCCTTTTACTCAATATGTTATATCTTGATCGATATGTGGTATGTTCATGTGATAAATATAAGCACATCTTGTTGTAGTGCACTATATAAAATTATATGCGCACGTGATGGTATAAGGGTCATTCAGACCGTGTCTTTAATGATACATGATGGTTGTTCTTGAATTAAATTATCGGGTGTGGTGTGAACAAATGCGGTTACACTTACACGACACATTTACACTTTCAAAGCGGACAACATTAGTCACGATGGGTCGGCTATATATTCATTATGCCAAAAATGGGGCAAAACAGACGCCATCAGTCATGATGGTCGGCTATATATTCATTATGTCAAAGATGGGGCAAAGCGGACATCATTAGTCACTATGGGTCCACTATATATTCAATATGTCAAATATGGGGCAAAGCGGACACCATTAGTCACAATAGGTCGGCTATATATATCATTATGCCAAAATTATAGCAACACTTTCCTATTGGAAATTCATGACACTCACGATATGACCGATCAATATAAATATGATCATGCTAAGGGAAGATGGGTTGATAATTATATAACTCATATCATTATTAGAATTTATTGTCATATATTACATGGTGAATTGTTTATATTTTCACATGTTGTCTTCACATGATATATTATATACATAATTATGTGTTGTTTGAGATCCCTCGGCAATAGCCTAAGGATCGTTAGCTAAAGGTTTATTCCAAACTCTTTTTAGGTTATCTTATTAATATGTTCACTAGAAGGATGTCAATTGGAAATGGTGGTCAACTGAGGCAGTGTGTGTCACAATGTGGTGCGTAGGGATTATTTGTGTTTGTTAAACCTCATGTAGTCGGATATGTACGCTTGCATACAAGTGGCGTTGTAAGTTGGTTGATGATGCAGTTTAAAGGTTTTTCGTGTGAAGTTTATGTTATTTTGGTTATTTGGTTGCATACATGGAATGATTTTGGTAATGTTTGTCAACTAACAAGTTGAATGTTTTTATAATTTTGTTGTGATTCTTGTTGAAAGGTCCTAGAAGTGAATTTATTGTCAACATAACTGATGGGGCCCACTATGTGGTAATGTGGTCCCTAGTCTAGTGACGTCCTGGTTATTTAAAACCTAGTCGTTATAACAAACATGTGTTTGAGGGAGTTCAGTGTGATCTTAACCTCATTGTTGAGGGATCATTAAAACTGGTAGGTGATTTTAACGCTATGAGGGATCTTGATGTAGGGGTTGAATATGAACCTAAAGTTGGGAATGAAAGGTGGGTTCAACCGGTGATTGGTCGAATAAAACTGAACTACGGCACATCAATTAATGGTTTGGAGGGTTGTGGTGTAGGGGTGTAGCGAGGGACTCTTCTGAGGTGTGGTGCTACCTTCGTCTAAAAATTTGCATTGAATCTCAAGGGTGGATGTTGTTGTGGGTGAGACCATTATTTGGGCTCTCAAGTTTGCAAGAGATCATGGATGGTAGAATAAATCTGAATCTGACTCTTTGACATTTATTTTGAAGCTTATCAATGGAAGTGTTGTTAGGGGTCCGTTGGGGCATGTGCTAAAGGTTTTCGGATGTTGGCAATACAATTCTCTTTTGTTCAGTGGACTCATTTTAGGAGAGGAGGAAACAAAGGTGTCCATTGGCTTGCGACTCTTGTGAGGGAGTGTCCTACTATCATCACTCATTTTTATACTTAATTATGACTTTGTGAGTGAGAAGTAATTTCAACTTCATTTAGGCCTCATTTGGAAGCGCTAAGAATCATCCCGGTAACAGAATGATTCCAAATCAATAAAAAACTATGTTTGTTTAGAGGTCTTTTAACACATAAAAGTAATCTCATCATTTCTATTTCCTTTCCTTACCCTTATCCGACTCCATTTTATTTTCATTTCACACTCCAACCAAACAAGCACTTAATGTTTTATTTTCTAGATAGTTTGAGTTATTTTATAATGTTGTTTTTAGTGTAGGTGTTAAGTTGTTTTGAGTGCAAATGCTAGATTGTCTTTATAAAATAATCTTTAGGTAACTTTGTAATTTACATGAATCAGACTTATCTCTTGCATTATTTGTCAAGTATGTTAGAAGCAGATATATTAAGTTTGAAATTGTTATCGCGTGTGTAGATTGCTTTATTAAGTAACCTGATCTTTTGATTGAATGTTGTTTCGGTGAGTCTAATTATAAATGTTTGGTATATACAATATTACATATCAATGATTTTAAAATATGTGGTACTTTTTTATGATGAAAAGAGTTTGTTAATGAAGTTCCTTTAGTCATTGAGCCTTCGAGGATAATTAATACTTATATGTGTAAATAAATTTCAAAGTACTAAAAATAAATAATTATCTCGTTAATTGTATATTTATTTTTTTATTGTTGTAGGATCTTTTAAATTTCTAAAGATCACAAGCTTGAGCGTTTTCAAGTCCGAGGAATTGATGTAAGATGAATGTCGATCAATTTGAAGATCCATATAAAACAAATTAGGTTTAGATTTACAAATTTAGTTTCTTATGTTGCTTTAGATTTTAAGAAGACATGTAATTTGGAATTATCACTTGGGCAATCAAATTAGAGTAAATTACACAAAACAACCTCTTATATACCCCACTTTTCACTTAACCACCTCTTATAAAAAAGTATTCACTTAACCACCTCATATACCTATTCCGTTAACAAAAATCCATCAGAATGCTTTTTTGTTAGAATTTTCATCCTTGGCCCCCACTAAAAGTAATTAAGTGAGTATTAACAAGTGATTAATATAATCCTTTTAATATTTAAATATATCAGATCTTTTTGTTTTGAATGGAGAAACCCTAGGTTGATTATTGACTATCGACAAGCAAAGATGGACTGACAACGACAAGTAAACTAACAATTTTGCTCTTCCATTCTAAACATAAGTGTATTAATCCACCAAAGACAACTACAACACCTAGAGAAACAAAAAAGGTGGGAGGACAAAGAATGTTAAAACGATACGAGTTTCAAGACATACGAAGACGAGAAATAGTTAATTGCTATCATTTTGCTGATCTTTTTTTTGCAGACACATGGTGAAAATCCACCAGTTTCTCCATCTAGTATCTCATAATCTAGCTTTATGGTAATACTTTATTTCAACTATATTATATTTTAAATTCCATCAGTTTTATTACATAATCTTGATTTTATTTTCTAGGCACATAGTGAAAATCCTTCACTTGGTCCATTTATTTTTGCAAACTTTACATCAAATTTTGCAATGGTAATATGTGATTGGCTAAATAATATCGTTAATGACATCTTGATCTTTACTTCTCAATTCAAAATATCTACTTGTTTCTACTGTCAGATTTATGATAGCCCTATTCCTCAAGGCTGCTCATTTACTAGAACATCAAGTGAAATCTAGCAATTTATTGGTCAAAGCTCATGTAGAAACTATCTTCCACTTGCGCAATCTAAGTAAACAATTTTCACATTAACTACTCAAGTGCAGAATGCAATTACAAGGATCAATGTGAAAGACTAGTATCTTGATCTTTGTTTGCTATGAAACTTTGTCTTAGATGAATGTAATTGGTACTTTTGGTACCAATCTAGAACATGGAATTGAATGCTTGTTTTGGAACGTAATTACTCTCATCTGATTGTAATCATTGCTATATTTTGCCCAATTTCTACTATCAGATTTATGGATTTGAATGCTTGTTATCTACTTGTTCCTACTGTCAGATTTATGGATCTTTGCTTTACTCAGTTTTCAAAATCTGTATTCAAAATCTATTTTTAAAACCTGACAGTAATCTGACAGAAAAAGGCTTACTACCTTATCATCTCTTAGCTGACTATAATCTATTGATTTGAAAGCTTGTTTTCAATTGAGTTTTATTTGACATCTCTCAGCTGTTACTACCTTGTCATCTCTCAATTGACTTTAATCTGGCAGAAAAAATGCTTGTTATCTACTCGAGACATATGTGAAGGCAACACCACTCTGTGCTAATATTTTACATCTTCACCCCCTTGTTATCTACTGGGTTTTTTAACTTAAGCTTTTGCTTACAAATATATGATCCCTTAATTGTACTAGATGTTTTAACCCCTGTGCTAATAATTGACAACCATGTTAAAACAGGTATTTGGGACCTTAACCATGTTAAAACATGTATTTTGGATTACTTTAATGTATTAAGAGAAAAATAATAATATAAGGACTAGACAAAAAATCTAGTCGAAAGATAAATGTTACGGTAGATTACATATAGTAGGCTTAATAGTAGAGATTGGAAAGATGCTTATGCAAATTTAATACAAACATAAGCCTAGAGGTTTAAGGTGTGGATTACATTGGGGTTTTCATATTACAAAGCCCTTTATACTTAGCCAAGTAAAACATCAATTAATAAAGATACAACTCCAACATATACACACACAACATAGACAAACAAGCTTTCAAATTTGTTTTAGCAATACATTTCAAATCTGTTTGTCATAATATATTAAAATCTGTTTTCTGTATTCTGAAATGTTAACTATGTAAAATCTGTTTTAGTAGAAAATAAATGTATCAGTAAAACAACATTGGTAGAATATGTCAGTGGAAACATAATCAATCTAAAAAAACCCGATATACTTGTTAGTTGTTATTCATTTTCAAATCTGAATTTTCAAATTCTTTTTTTTGGAAGTGATTACTACTGCATTGGTAGAATACTATTCAAAATCAACAAGCAAATCTCAAAGACAATATACAAGTGAACATTTCTTGTTAAATACATAAACTTTACCAAAATGGCATGCTACACTTAACAACATTTCTTGTTAAACATATAAACCGATATACTTGTCTTAGTTAATTCATTGCATAATTAGAACAAAATAAAGAGTCACAATAACATTTATTACATTATTAGAACAAAACAAAGAGAAATAGTGGTTCGATCTACATGAGCATTTTAATAAACAGTACATTTATAATCAAGCTAACATCAAGAGTCACAATGAAAATGTTAAAGCCTTGATACTCCTTGACCATTTTCTCAATCCTTTGTTTAATGCCTTGTGATTTCTCTTCATGTGTTATCTTCTCCATTGTCTTTGTCATGTTCTTCAACTGTTAATACAGCTTCAGATTATGAAATCTTTCTTTCTCAATTGGTTGCTTCAATGAATTTATTTCAGTTGTAGCTTCAGTCTTATCGTTTACCAAACCTCTTATAACAACAACGGCTCTTCCACAAAATGGTCTATCAAGACATTCAAAAAAAAGAGCACTTATAACTTTGTACATTTTCATTGTACAATGTACACCTACAAAACCTCCTACCATAGTTGAGGTTTGTTTTTGTTGTCAATAATCGAACATTAAACCCACAAAAATATGTAATGTCATTGCCATCATTATTAGTAGAAGTGGGAGGTAGACATTATGACCTCTTAATGAATATTAAACCCTACATACAGTAATACAAAATTTTGATCAAAACAAACTTAATATGATCAGAAGATAGTAACTTGCAAAGTGATAGGCTTCAGAATACTACATAAAGTAAAACAAACTCATTTACTACAAATAACTACATTAACCATGGAAAAGGCAAGAATCTACAATTTTTGTATTTTGTTGGTTATGTAATACAAAATCTTGTATTTGGTCAATGCTAAACAATATCTCTAACCAAAGCCGTAATTCAGTGTAAGGTCATGAGTATCATATAAATCCCGCTTCTAAGAGAACAAGTGTCAAACACCTTGTGCGCATTATCAATAAACGAGTTTAAACAGAGTGAGAAATCAAGAGATCACCTTCGGATTAGCCATGAGAAATGAACAAGCAGTCACTGGAAGCAAGAACGAATTAAGTTGGCTCGATTCTCAACTGTGGGCTAAGAATCTAAGATTCAAGTCGTCACTGGAAATGCAGACGAATCAAGCATCTCAATCGCAAACAATAATACTCATCCTCTCCTTCATAATCTGTTTCGTAGTTTTGTCGAGGATAGAAGAGGAAAACAAATCAAGCCTCTCCTTCGCAAACACTCAAAACATCCTCGATTTCTCGTTCTTCTCAACGGTGGTTTTGCCTTGTAACTTTGTTGAGAATGAAAGAGGAGCTTCGCAGTTTTGTCGAGGATATAAGAGGGAAACATTGTCTTTTGTGTGCCAATACTCTTAGGATTCCAGTCAAAACAAAATAAACACAAATACATTAAAAGGATTTTCTTAATCAATCGTTTAAACTCACTTAATTACTCTTAATGGGGCCCACGAATGGAATTCTAACAGAAAGGCATTTTAATGGATTTTTGTTAACGGAATAGGTATATGGGGTGGTTAAGTGAAAACTTTTTTTTATAAGAGATAGTTAAGTGAAAAGTTGTGTAAATAAGAGGTGGTTTTGTGTAATTTACATATTAAATTATGATATTATCGTATTATATTTGGTTGTTTGCTCTGAAAGACGTTTAATTTGTAAGGTGGACCTAAAAAGAAAATGACCCACCTAATCACCGACGATTATGGTTCAGGGTGAAGGTATCATTAGGGGGTGATGGCTCGGTTGACGGTTACTTAGTAAGGTCGGGTGATGAAAGTGATACAATCATCCATTACCCGAACCATTATCATCCTAGAGATATTTACATGTATATGAAGTTAAAGAGTTCAACATAGGTTTTAGGATTTATGTTTTAAAGGAAAAACCCATGTAAGTGGCCTTATTGTGAGCAATAGTGCAATTTCGATTTAAAAGGTACAAGATATTATTCCCTACATAACCTGATAGGGCATGCAAAAGTTGAATTTTAAAATAAACTATTTGAGTTTTGAAACTGAAAATTTAACTCTCGTTTTTTTTATCTTTTGATTTTTGACCTTTTAATTACATTAAGTAACATATTTTTAATTTTTTGGATTTTCCCCAATGATAGTACAATTATGGACCGTCAACGATTGGTGACAACATAATCATGGACTGTTAATAGTTGCTAACATCACAATTACGAGATGTCAACGGTTGTTGACATCACAATTACCTCAATACAGATTGTTGACAACAATATGGATTGTCAAACGGTTGTTGACACCACAATTATGGATAGTCAACGGTCACATACTTATGGATTGTCAACTGTTGTTCATGAAAGAGGGACAATATCATTACGATTCAACAATATTATCTTACCTTTATTAAAGTTATATTTTTCCTATGTACAATATACTCTTTCCGATGTTAGATGATTCGATAAGATTAGATTAGTTCCTCTTTTAATTAGTTAAGATATCCTCTTGATGTATATATTCTCCTTTTTCATTTGAATATAACAACTTTTGGGAATTAACCTATTTTATCATGGTATCAGGCAAACCGATCCATTAAACCATCTTCCCCAACAAACTCGTTGATTTCTCATGGGGACTGAAATGAAGAGGACGCTCTCTCATACGAGACCTTACTACTTGCATCCATCTTATCACCAAGGGCTCTCTATTTATCCGGTGATCCTCAACAACAACTAATATGCACATTGGGTTGTCAACATGTGAAACACACTTTGTGCAAAACAGTTTATCGAAGATATAATCACCCAACCAGCAGAAACATCGACAAATTATGCTCATTGGCGGACCGTTAACTTAATGCTCCAAGGTTGGATATTACAATCCATCGATACAAATTTGCGCCTCATCATCACGCAACTTGATACCACTCATGCTCTCTGGGAGGATATCCAGCAATGCTTTTTGGTCGGAAACGGTCAACGGCATCTCAAGCCTCGTTACGATCTCAGTCGTTGCACTCAAGGGGGTCAATCCATCGTTGCCTATTACGGTAAACTTCGTAAACTTTGGAACGAACTATCCACCTCCATTGCTAATCAATCCAAAATATGTGATGCTTGTACAAAAAATTAGCCACGGAGAAGGATGACGAAAGGATTCATCAATTCTTAAGATGACTCGTATGTCACTCTTCGTTCTTCTATCATAGCAACAAACTCTCTTCCTTTAATGAATAAAATATACACTTTAACAATAAAAGAGGAATGCTCACAAACTGTTGCTAAAAATCAAGAAATACAGTCGCAATGGAGTAATGGTTTTTGCCGCTCGATCTCACTCTCAATATACTCCAGGTAAACTCGATCAATCATCTATTATATGTACTCACTGCAATAGATTTGGTCATGGAAAGTCCTCCCGCTTTAAAAATATTGGTTACCCAAAATGGCAGAACAATGGCAAAGGGGTATGGGATCCCCTAACCGGTGCACCACCAAAAGCTCGATCAAATACTTCCATTGTTGCTACCCAAAACTGCCACCGGGAGGGTACAACAAATGCCATGGTACAAACTGTTGCTCAAGCCAATTCTCTGACATTGTTCGGCGCCAACAATCTTATCAATACCAACGATGATCATCTTGCGCTTGAACCTTCTATCACCGATGATCAATGAACTCTTCTTTTTGATAAGTTCAAATCTTTTCATACCGGCCCTTCCGACAATTTAGCGGGTAAGTCACCTATCTTGGATTATGGACAGCGGAGCCTCATTTCATATGATCGAAGATTCATCCTTACTATCTAAGGTTGGATATATAATGCCTCGTATTATTATGTTACCAAATGAAAATCTAACTACTACAACTAAATCAGGCTTATTTACTTCTCAATTTAGTTTACTTAATGTCTATTAGTTCTTAGATTAACATGTCATCTAATCTGTTTGTCATGTCTAAGGTCTGATTCATTTTGTTCCATTACTCTTACAAATAAACTTTGAATTATTCATGACCGCATTACGCGGACGCTAGAGCGGGTAAAACATGTGACGAGGTATATTGGCTTTGTTGGATTTCACCTGCGATTAATTCTTCCGCATCTCACAAAATCGACTAATCCCACATTTGGCAGCGACTTGGTCATCCCACCTACGACCGAATTTCGTCTCTTCTGGGCATTAGTTTTTCTAATATTCCGCAAATAAATTAAGTCCTTGGGATGTTTGCTACAGGGCAAAACAAACTCGTATTCCATTTTTTGCTAGCTCTACTCAAGAAACTAAAATTTTGAATCTTATACATTATGATATTTGGGGTCCGTATCGGACCATACTTCATACCAATCTCATATCAGCTATTGATACTCCCACCGATGTCTCCCAACATGCTACTCATCGTAGCACCCGTCAAACAAAATCCCTTTCTAAATATACCGATTATTTATGCAACAACGTTATGAGCCCAAACCTCACCACATATGATCACGTTCTTGCAGGTAAGACTCTTTATCCTATTAATTCATATTAAAATAATTCTCATATTTCCTCTTCTCTTCAATGGTGTCTAGCGGTCATGACAGTTGATCATGATCCATCCTCTTTTAAAGAAGCCATGAAACATCAACATTGGCGAGAAGCATTCCGTGCCGAGATTGGTGCTCTTCATCAAAATCAAACTTGGACAGTGGTCGACCTACCTCACGGAAAACGTCCCATTGGAAGCAAATGAGTATTTTGCACTAAATTCAAATCAAATGGCTCACTAGAACGTCAAAAAGTGCGTTTAGTGGTATTAGGAAACCGTCAAGTTGAAGGTATGGATTATAACAAAACTTTTGCCCCGTCGCTAAAATGACACCAGTTAAAGTGTTTCTAGCTGTAGCATCGATCCAAAATTAGGAACTCCACCAGATGGATGTACATAACGCGTTTCTTCATGGTGATTTGCATGAAGACATGTATATGTTGCTCCCGCCCGGATTTTCCTCTAAAACTCCTAATCAGGTATGTCATTTGCGTAAATCTCTTTACGGTCTTCGCCAAGCTCCGGGCAATTAGTTTGCTAAGGTTACAAGTGTTCTTCAAATGTTTGGATTTACACAATCTCACACTGATTATTCTCTGTTCTCCTATCTAAAATCAAGTAAAGTTTTGCATGTGCTTATTTATGTCGACGGCCTTTTCATCGCCTGAAATGATTCATCTTTTAATCATAAATTTAAAAAATATCTTAATACTTGTTTTCACATGAAAGATCTTGGTCTTTTTCGTTATTTTCTGGTATTGAAATACTCATACTTCAAACGGTTTATTTCTCTCACAACGCAAATATGTCTTAGACATACTGCATGAATCTGGAAATCTGGGTACTCGGACGGTATCATTCCCCATCGAACCCAACCACTCTTTTGCACTCGATGATGATCCACCTTATGCACATCCAGATCGATATCTGTAACACCCCGAATTCTCAGAACTCGGGACATTACTGGTTAGGACCTCACAATGGGTCATGACCTCAGTTTGACAACAATATTACTAGGATCTTGCAACAAGACACAAATAAGAAAAACCGAAATTCATAAAAATACATTTGTAAAAGGATGAATGCAACAAAGTCTAACAGCCTATCGTACCTAAACAACGGAAAAGACTAACTGTCTTAACAAAAAGAAAGACAACAAAACAACAACCAACACCCCCACTCTAAGGAGTACGGAGACCCGGCTGACCACTACTTCCGGATCACTCAGCTGCTGTTCTAACCGCCTGTCAAATAAGACATGTGGAACAAAATCACATCCAGATGTCCAACCTCATGCGAAGGAATTACGGAAAAAGCTCTTTTACGGTAAAGGACCATTTTACCCTTAGTGCCGAAAATTCTCAAAGTCAATCATTTAGTTCTAATATTTTCTTTTAGAACCTATGTCCATAATCTAGTTCTCATTGAAAAGTTTGGTAAGGATTTAGTAAGGTTTTGTAAGAGTTATCCAACATTCTTAATTTATACCATAGTCGTTAAAGCTTGATTTTGGGTTCATAAACGCCGCTTGGATAAGGTTATAAAAATTCCAAAATAAAATCTCAAATCCTCTATGATATGCATACTAAATATAAGGTAAATATCTCTCACAAAATACTTACTCATAACTCTCCCAATAATTCTCCAAAGTTGTATAAAAGCTGAAATTTCTCATACTTAGTTTATTTTCTCCTGCTGTAAAAACAGCTCATCTGCCCTACTTTAGGACCTCGTAAATCTCAATCCGACCGTTAACTTTCTCTCAAAATTTAACACAGTAAACTTCATATTTCTATCTCAAACATATTAAAAATTCAACGGTGGATTCTCGATCTAAGATATAGAAATTTGGTCCACAAGTCAGCAGGTCGAAGCTGAAATGTAAGGTGTGCAGAAGGTTCTAATTCGATTCTCCTTGACAACATAAGCTTCCTTTAATTCTACCTAGAGGTCTCCGGTTCGAAACCCATAGAACCCAAATATACATGAACCATATTGGACAATCTTAAGTTCAAAATTCCTTTCTTACTGTACTTCTAAAGCTTCTCTAAGTCTCGTTTAAATAAACTCTACACTGCTCTCATCCAATTCTCCTCAACTACAGAATATACGCAGCACAACACAAAGGTACTAGGCTCAGAAGTTGTGATTACTCACCCGCAGTAGTGAAGATCCGGGTTGTTGTCAAACTCTCAACGAAGAATCCAACGTAGGTAAGGCCGAGTTCCAAGCCACCGCAGACTGGAGAAGGCCTTCCCTTTCCGGCGTCGTCCCGATGGGGTGTGCAGTGGGTCGGAATTGCAGCGGACGGAACACAGCACAGACAGCAGCGGTTTGGCAGTGTGCAGTAGGTCGAAGTGCAGCGGCCCGAACCCAGCACAGACAGCAGCAGCCCGCAGTGTGCAGTAGGTCGAAGTTGCAGCGGCCCGAACCCAGCACAGACAGCAGCAGTTCGGCAGTGTGCAGTAGGTCGAAGTGCAGCGGCCCGAACCCAGCACAGACAGCAGCAGCCCGCAGTGTGTAGTAGGTCGAAGTTGCAGCGGCCCGAACCCAGTACAGACAGCAGCAGCCCGCGGTGGAGCGTTCTCCTTCTGGCTGGCGGAGCTTTGAATCGTCTTCTCAGTGCAGCGTGTAATCGTAAGCGCCGTTTGATTAGATTAGGATTTGAGATTAGGTTAATTAAGAAATTAGGTTAACTATCAGCAATTAGGGTTAAGTTAAATTATGGGCTGGGCTGAAAGGTCACTGGGCCGGATCTATTGGGCCTGTTCAACAAGTTAAAATACGAGTTGAAAGAATAAAACGTTATTCGCACGGAACCGCTCTTCAGTTTTTAAAATGTACGGAAATAATTACGGAATTATTTAGGGAATTAGTTAAGTTATCATTTTATGTGAATCAAGGTCACATAAAATGATAAAATTCAATATCATTTCTTTTATTTAAAGAATTAAGGCGGTGGATCGGAAACCGGTTTTAAACAGAGAGAAAAAAAAATTCGGTTATTACATCAGTGCCCTCTTAAAAGAAGTTTCGTCCCGAAATTTAGAATAATATTCCTAATCACACGACTTCCTTGGCATATCTTGGTATCATTAAAATTTCGTTTTCTACCATGCAACTACTCAATCATGATAATCAGGTACACATGAAAAGAAACACAATCATTCAGTCCAAGGTAAAACGTGAAAGTCAAACAACACAGCATCCGAGTGCTAACTCGCCGATACAGAAGTAATATATGTCCTTGCAAAAAAAAAAAAAAACTCAGGGTACATACGTTTAATACTCTCCTCTATTTCCCAGGTAGCCTCATCGGCTCCTCGTCTAGACCACTGAATCCTCAACATCAGTATTCCTTAGAACGCAGGCATCTAGTACTGCGCTCTAGGACGGCTACTGGATATTTCACAAAAGTGTGGTCTGGCTCGACTATCAGATCCTCATGACTAAGGACGTGTCTCAGGTTTGGTAGGTACTCTCTCTACGGTTTGGTTTTCAAAACTTACTTCCAGCTCTTTTGATGACTCTACCACTTTTCCTTCCATTGGGACTAGAAATTTCCCGACTATCGATTCTGAAACAATGATCTTACCCTTCTGTCGGCACTTTGCTAATTGCCTAATGCTCTTTGTAATACAAACTGCCTGGCCCGGTTTATTCAATGTGACCTAATCAGATCGTTCTTTAATTAATGGGTTTTCACCTACTTCTTGTCAAGCTTTCAAATTTATATAACTCCAAACAAATCACACACCCACGTGGACCTTTTCATATAGATCTCTAATTCCTTAACTTGAAATCATAGTTAATCTAACATTGATTTTCTTCATTTGTGGTTTATGTGCCTACCACGCTTCTGTTGTAACACCCATTAGGCACAATGGTGTCTTTTTGAGGGTCAACATGATTTACTCCACTCCCGCCTATACTTCCCTTCTAATACTAGCAAAATCCTCTTCAAACAGACCCTTACTCTCTTACTCAATCGTAGTATGTTCTTAACCAACCGGTAAGCAGCCTCTAACCCGATTCTCTCCATATCTTTAGATCATCCCAAAAGGTTGTCGTTGCCTATTTGGGGAATCTTCCAAGGCATCGGTAAAGTTACCTCTTAATCCGCAGTCACTAATGTCTCTTCTTAACGGTACCTACTCGTCAATTCCAACCGACACTTACACGTCTTCAGCTGACGTCGGTCCGTCTATACTTGAATTCTCAATATCCCGGACTTACTCTTTTCATACGTATACTGGCGTTAAATTCTTGGTGAGCATCATCTGCCCGGTTAACCCTTTCATGATTCGCTAATTCGTTTTATCTTCCACACTTCTGTTTCCCTAGGCTAACTCCACTTCTCGAGCCCAACTGGGTCATTCATCTTGACCTAAATAGTCATTCCAAGTCCTCAACGATAGTTGGTAGGTGTCTTTGTAGTTCTGATGATTTTAGTTATCATCCCTTTGCAGTTCCCCTTGCATGGACCTTCGGTGTTGATGACTTAGGTCCCATGATAATTGGGGTAACCTTGGACTTTCGAGTCCACCAAGGCCGTTCTCATATATACATTCCTTCGTTGGTGTCACCGGCAATATTGCCTTCATGAAACTCCGTTGTTTCCGCTACAGGGCTTCGACTCTTTCATACCGGCATTGCGATTTCTTTCAAATTCCTATATTTTTGAGGAGGTTAAGACCTCTCCCCACTTGTAAAGTCTACATTTGCATCTACACTCCATTGTAGGTATCCCTTCCATGCACCTTAGACCCAAATATCCGGGTTAACATTTTATCTCTTTTGGTCTCTCAAGCTTGTCTTGTGAACTCTTCTATTATGTGACTCGTCCTATAACAATTTCTTCCTCTGAATCGGTCTCCACTTTCAGTTGATCATTACTGTCCATTTCATGTTGGAACCTCAGTTACGTTGTACTCTTGCATAGATTCTACAAGGCATACTCATCTCAACACTTTATTCCAATTTAGCGAGACCCGTCTTTTGATACATGACTTTCCTCCTTACTAGTTAAGTTATCCTTTTTGGTTTACACTTTATCCATCATAGCGTTATCGGTCCGATATGTATGACTTTTATTAAACACCCATCGGTGTCATTTGCATAAGAAACCTCAATTGTATATGATTTTCTTAAAAATCAAAGTTCTCGACTCGCATTTATTATGTTGTCCTTATGCTCGTGTCGCTTTATCTTCTATAAATATTTACCCCCTAAGAGGATAGTTAAATCCCCTTGTGTTTCCTCGTATACGCCTTACGGACCACGTTGGTTGGTCTTATTACTTCCATCAACTCCTATGTCATCGGTACAACCTGAATTTTCATTGAAGTACCTCCAATTCTCATTAAGCTTTTATATAAACACTTTTCGGTAATCATCTTATTAGGTAATACCGGATCCATATACAGTCTGTAGTCAATCAACTTTACTCCTTCATAAGTCCGTTCTAGCCAGCATGTAGATTCCATCGGTAATCACCTCACAAATCGACCACACATTTCACCAAGGCTTAAATCATACTCTCTATGTTTGTGCCTCTTTTGTAATTCCAGTTGTTCTATGTCACTTCTTTAATCACAAGGGTTTCCTCATGTCAATCTAGATAGTTTGACCCCCATATTTTCTCGGAGGAGTACCATCAGTCCTACTTGTGCGAAATGTTAAGACATAGAACATGTTCACAATCATCTGTCTCTTCTTACTCTTCTAATTCTTCTTACCTTGATTCCTTCATACTAACCTTGATATGTATATTCCCTTAGTCAGTAGTAAGTAGCTACTCACATAATTTCCTTTACACCATTACTATCATCAAGGGTCATTACCGACCGTCAAGAGCTGCTCTTAATTTTCTTTATTAGATTTATCATATTGAACTCATTTAACGTTACCATCCAGGCTACTAGTACTTGTATTGATTTAACTTCACCATTTTCGTCATGGATCTCCGAAAGAAATTCACTAGATGTCGATCAAATTCCTTCATAACCTTGTGGTTATTCTTCTTATCGGTTACTAACCATCACTAGTTAACCCGCACATGTAATTTTAAGTTGTCACCAAGTCGGATGTAGTTGACCTTCTACAACCTCATAGACTTACTTTTCTTCCATATCTTTTGAGACTTGATATACTTGTTGAAATATATCTCCTCCAGTCTCTCTATTTATACTTCTTTAGCTCCTCCTACAATCTACACTTTTGTAAGATTGTTATACTCTTACGAGTCCAGTTGTATCATTCTTCTTCCATCAACAGACTTTTCAATCCTTCTAGGGTAGCTTGTAGGTACATCTCCGTGATTCTTTTACCTGAGTTATCGTCTATTTGCGGTTCTCTATTATGAATTTGTAGTGTTGTTAGCTTAAGTTCCTTTTGAATGAGAAGTTATTGGGGTCCCTCGGGTTCACCAATACTCTTCTCACACTCTTTTTCCTTGGGTGTTGCTTGTAATGCTGCCTTTACAGAAGCTGGTTATTGTTGTATCCCGGTCTATGTCAGAATTCTCCTGTGTTCTACGAGATCACTCCCCTTCTACGTTGGTGGAATCCACCTTTCCCTTTCAGGCAATGCGTAAGCTTCCAAGTGGCAGCTCTTTAATTCTCTCTATTTGGATGGATAATGTATCGCGTGTTGACTTCCATACTTTTGATTGTCTTGGTTATCAATCTGGATTGTGGTGGCAATTAGCTTGTTGAGAGTGATCATATTTCGTCTTGCTTTTGTCATCAACTTTCACTTCCTAGTTTGTCAGTGAGTTTAAATTTTATGTCCCTTTTCTTGATCGCTACTATATCTCCCTTTTGACTTTCATGTCTATGGAAAATTTTCGACGTCATCCTCTTTGTTTGTGAAGTCACTTTACACAACTTGAAAGAGCCTCTCCATTGTCTTTCTCAATTCCCTAGTTGGCGATCATCTCTTGCTTCTCCGGAACTACTCTCTTGTATATCCTTCATTTGATCCCGTTGAGTTGATTCGGGATTTTCTTCTTGTCATCGTAATTGGTGTTGTCTTTGAGTCTTCACCTTTCCGTCTCGACGTTCCTCGACAAGCTTGAAGGAGTTGTCCGACGTTCGTCTACCCTAATGCACATAAGATGTGCATACTAATCCTCACGTTGACACCCTTCAAAAACTACTTAGATGTGTCCAAGGGGTGAGAAACTCATTATGTTATCTCCGTTAAGGACATAACATAACTACAATTTCTACTAATCTTCGGCATATACCTATCTATATAACATATCTTTATAAACAAGCTAAAAGTCCAACTACCGTAAAACCTAAAGTCCATACTAAGCAAACTGAGATCCGCGGTAGTAGTGGTGGTCAGCCGTACTTTTCTATTCCCAACCAGACTATGCATGCATTTAAAAACCAAAAATTCTCTTTTTAAAACTCAGACCCCTTTTCGGGTTCTGCTTTAAAACTTATTCGGTCTTTCAGAAGATTTCAAGTGCCATTGTTGCCAACCTAGAGCTCTGATACCATGTTGTAACACCCCGAATTCTCAGAACTCGGGACATTACTGGTTAGGACCTCACAATGGGTCCTGACCTCAGTTTGACAACAATATTACTAGGATCTTGCAACAAGACACAAATAAGAAAAACCGAAATTCATAAAAATACATTTGTAAAAGGATGAATGCAACAAAGTCTAACAGCCTATCGTACCTAAACAACGGAAAAGACTAACTGTCTTAACAAAAAGAAAGACGACAAAACAACAACCAACACCCCACCTCTAAGGAGTACGGAGACCCGGCTGACCACTACTTCCGGATCACTCAGCTGCTGTTCTAACCTGCTGTAAAACTAAAACCACAACAAAACAACCATTAGCTAGTTATCTAAACATCAGAAGAATAATAATAGCACACACACACATAAAATAAGAAACACTCATCATGCTTTCAAACAATCCATTTATTATCTTCATTTAAGTCATTCACTCTAATGATACTTATTTTGTGACACGAGGGATTCCCAAACCTCGCCTCCGCCCCCGTGTACCCATCAGGAGTGGATCCGATGCATCTCACCGTGTACCTGGATGGTCTGGGTATAGAGAACCTCTCAGTCTCCTGGCAGAGCTGGGCAGTGATGTCACGGCCCGTTATACATACACTTGGGCCTTAACACATAATAACAACGGTCATCCTAACAAGTTGTTATTATAACCCACATGGTACACACACCACTATCATCACTCAACCAATATCCAGAAACCAGCTAAGTAAGTCGCAAGGACTTACCTTGATCAAAATCGTTTTCTCAAATCTCAACTCGGTCCGAACCCGTGGTAACTCAAACGCCTGCCAAATAAGGCATGTGGAACAAAATCACATCCAGATGTCCAACCTCATGCGAAGGAATTACGGAAAAAGCTCTTTTACGGTAAAGGACCATTTTACCCTTAGTGCCGAAAATTCTCAAAGTCAATCATTTAGTTCTAATATTTTCTTTTAGAACCTATGTCCATAATCTAGTTCTCATTGAAAAGTTTGGTAAGGATTTAGTAAGGTTTTGTAAGAGTTATCCAACATTCTTAATTTATACCATAGTCGTTAAAGCTTGATTTTGGGTTCATAAACGCCGCTTGGATAAGGTTATAAAAATTCCAAAATAAAATCTCAGATCCTCTATGATATGCATACTAAATATAAGGTAAATATCTCTCACAAAATACTTACTCATAACTCTCCCAATAATTCTCCAAAGTTGTATAAAAGCTGAAATTTCTCATACTTAGTTTATTTTCTCCTGCTGTAAAAACAGCTCATCTGCCCTACTTTAGGACCTCGTAAATCTCAATCCGACCGTTAACTTTCTCTCAAAATTTAACACAGTAAACTTCATATTTCTATCTCAAACATATTAAAAATTCAACGGTGGATTCTCGATCTAAGATATAGAAATTTGGTCCACAAGTCAGCAGGTCGAAGCTGAAATGTAAGGTGTGCAGAAGGTTCTAATTCGATTCTCCTTGACAACATAAGCTTCCTTTAATTCTACCTAGAGGTCTCCGGTTCGAAACCCATAGAACCCAAATATACATGAACCATATTGGACAATCTTAAGTTCAAAATTCCTTTCTTACTGTACTTCTAAAGCTTCTCTAAGTCTCGTTTAAATAAACTCTACACTGCTCTCATCCAATTCTCCTCAACTACAGAATATACGCAGCACAACACAAAGGTACTAGGCTCAGAAGTTGTGATTACTCACCCGCAGTAGTGAAGATCCGGGTTGTTGTCAAACTCTCAACGAAGAATCCAATGTAGGTAAGGCCGAGTTCCAAGCCACCGCAGACTGGAGAAGGCCTTCCCTTTCCGGCGTCGTCCCGATGGGGTGTGCAGTGGGTCAGAATTGCAGCGGACGGAACACAGCACAGACAGCAGCGGTTCGGCAGTGTGCAGTAGGTCGAAGTGCAGCGGCCCGAACCCAGCACAGACAGCAGCAGCCCGCAGTGTGCAGTAGGTCGAAGTTGCAGCGGCCCGAACCCAGCACAGACAGTAGCAGTTCGGCAGTGTGCAGTAGGTCGAAGTGCAGCGGCCCGAACCCAGCACAGACAGCAGCAGCCCGCAGTGTGTAGTAGGTCGAAGTTGCAGCGGCCCGAACCCAGTACAGACAGCAGCAGCCCACGGTGGAGCGTTCTCCTTCTGGCTGGCGGAGCTTTGAATCGTCTTCTCAGTGCAGCGTGTAATCGTAAGCGCCGTTTGATTAGATTAGGATTTGAGATTAGGTTAATTAAGAAATTAAGGTTAACTATCAGCAATTAGGGTTAAGTTAAATTATGGGCTGGGCTGAAAGGTCACTAGGCCGGATCTATTGGGCCTGTTCAACAAGTTAAAATACGAGTTGAAAGAATAAAACGTTATTCGCACGGAACCGCTCTTCAGTTTTTAAAATGTACGGAAATAATTACGGAATTATTTAGGGAATTAGTTAAGTTATCATTTTATGTGAATCAAGGTCACATAAAATGATAAAATTCAATATCAGTTCTTTTATTTAAAGAATTAAGGCGGTGGATCGGAAACCGGTTTTAAACAGAGAGAAAAAAAAAATTTCGGTTATTACAATATCATCGTCTCGTTGGACGCCTATTTTATTTAGTATAACGCGCCTAGATTTAGCATATTCCATACACACACTTGCTCAATTTTTACAGGTTCCAAAACTAGCTCATTGGTAGGCAGCGATTAGTGTTCTACGGTACCTAAAGGGCGTTCTTGGTCAAGGTATTCTTCTTTCCCGCTCTAGTAAACTAACCCTTAACGCTTATTGTGACTCAAATTACTCAAAATGTTCCATGTGTCTTACCCGACGGCCCTTGACGGGTTTCTTCATCATGTTGGGACACTCACCTATTTTTTGAAAGACCAAAAAGCAGACATTGATTTCCCAGTCGTTGGCTGAAGCAAAGTATCGGTCTATGGCATCTACAACTTGCAAATTGGTGTCGCTCAAGTCCCTTCTTAAGTCACTAGGCATTCTTCACAATCAAGCCATGAATTATGGTGCGATAACCAGACAACCCTCCACCTTGCTTCAAATCTGGTTTTTCACGAGCGCACCAAACATATCAAAATGAACTATCATACTATACGCAATCATGTCTAATCCAAAAGCAACTCCACCTTCTTCATTCGATCCGTCGGTCTTTTGTCCGATATTTTCACAAAGGCATTGGGTCAACAACCATTCCAACATCTTCACCGCAAATTAGGCGTTCGGAATATTCATTCTCCAATTTGAGGAGGAGTATTACGATTCAACATTAATATGTTACCTTTATTAGAGTTATAGTTTTCCTATGTACAATATACCCTTTCGGCTGATTCTTTAGGATTAGATTGGTTCCTCTTTTGGTTAGTTTTTTTTTTTTTTTGAAAATGGAAAGCGGTTCGAAACCACTAGACAGCGCGCCGTCTAGTGGGTCGAAAGGCCGAAAAAATCGGCAGACGGTCTAAACCATCACGAAGGGCCACAAACAAAAAGGAGAAAAGAAATACACAAAAATACATCAAAATGACACCGAAAGTAAAAAAAAGTCTTCAAAGGAAAGCAGGACGATCCAGCCAGCCGGAGGCACCGAACATAAATGTTCATCTTCGAAGGAAGTACACAGGGAGGAAACCTGGGGAACAACTGTGGACACCTCAGATTTGGACTGCAACAGAGCCGTCAGGAGTCGATCACAAATCCACGCCCCCTTCTCGACGAACGCACGAAACCGCCAACAAATGACTGCATCAGACCTCAGAAGACGAGATTGCAGGATACGGTATCTTGATGAATAAATGTGTAGAACTTAATGGATAAGAGAAAAAAGATTTGAAGGAACAATTGAGGATAACTCAAAATAAATTTTCTTTTTATAATATTACTTTGTATTGTTTGTTTGAAGCTTATCATTTTTTTTAAGAATAGAGAGTGTTATTTAAGCCATTTAATTTTAGAATGGAGATTGAAGTTAGACTCTTTGAGACTTTTGAGTATTATCTTTCAAACAAGAACTTTATCCTTTTGCAAAAGAGAGATTTTGTCTAGATATGGGTGATTAAAATTCTGTAAAGGACACGGTCACTGTAGTATTCAGTGTTCAATACAGAACAAGCCATATATTGAGATGATAAATTTTTAGAACATTTATTTAATTTTTTTTTATTTTCTTTTTTGGGATAGAGAATCCCCGATTTGAAGTGTTGCACTAATAGATCTGTTCCTTCTTTGGATCTAGAAGACCACATACAAACTCCGATTCGGAGGACATCTCTCGCAAAGGCAATGACGAGTTGCCATGAGAGAGACGAGTAACTTGAAAAAGTTGAAGGGAGTGGGAAGGGTGCCGAGTTTGACAGAGAAAAGAGCTTTGTGTACGGGATCTAAAAAGAGATTCTAGATCTGAACGATCTTATTCTCTCCCCACATCGAGAGTGACGTAGGATCCGAATACTTTGTCTTGTAAAACGTTTTTGTAGACGGGATCTGAAACGGTGCTCGGTTTGATCTATTGTGAAGAAAGGGGAAACTGAAGCCAGACAAGCAAGGGCTTTAGATCCGGACTCAATCCCACCACAGTTCAAAACAAAGGTTTTACCCATTGAAGCTTTAAAGTTTAGGTGAAGTTTATGTATGGAAGGTTATCCCAATCAGTTTTTCATTGTGTGGAAGAAGGGGGAGATTGAAACCAGTACAGGGGTCGCCTCGCCAAGAAAATTAAAGCAGCAAGAGGGGTTGTTAGTTTCCTTGTTAGTAGAAATGGAATAGGGTTGCCTCTGGTTTCCTTGTTAGGAGAAATTGAAGAGGGGTTGCCTCTGGAAGATGAACAGTAAGGAGCTTTTTAACAATGAAGAAACTTTTTTCCTCTTTTGGTTAGTTGAGATATCCTCTTAATGTATATATATTCTCCTTTTTTATTTGAATAAAACAACTTTTGGAAATTAACCAATTCTATCAAATAGTGGATGAAACCAAGAATTTTTTTATATTTTGTTGTTGGGTTTTTGTTGGCCTTCTTGCGAGCTCTTGTTCCCTTGGTAGCAATTCATGCAGCCTATACTCCCTTGACCGGACTTCCAAGGGGCATCACCATTTTATGGTGGAGTTGAATATTTTGGGTTGTAGTCTAAAATGCCACAAAATAGTGTTGGATTATGTGTTGGCTTCTAGGTGCTTTCTCGCACCAAAGCATCGATCAAGTGACCGAGAAGGTAGGGGTCTTTTGGCCCACAACATCAAAATGTAGACGACAATCCATTAATCATTTGTAAAAGAAGACATTCCTAGCTTACGGAGTGTTAGACGTCGTCAAGTTGATGTGCCAGTATTTCAATCTTGACAGCATGCAGAGACATTAGCATATTTCTCTTGGCGTGCTTCAATGAACCTGCTTTCGAGGTCGACAACCATTGTGGAGTGATTATCGTGAAAGAGGTCCTTATCACATAACCAAACGGTATTTAAAACGCTCACTAGTGGCCTGTGTAACATGTGAAGGTGGTGTGGCCACTTGGATCTTCAAGCTTGTGTGTAACATGTGAAGGTGGTGTGGCCACTTGGATCTTCAAGCTTGTGTGTAACATGTGAAGGTGGTGTGGCCACTTGGATCTTCAAGCTTGTGTCTCCATTGTTGCATTATGCCATTTCACTCATCTTTCAGGTTCTTAACTTATCTAATTGTTTGAATTAATGATTCCAACCTGAGTATTCCCTCTAGCGTATGGTTGTTTGTTGCCTCCTCACTATCTTGTTCCATTCTTGCTTAAAATTATCATTTCGTCATCGCACCTAGGAGACCAAAGCAGAAATCGTAGGCGCTCCACAAACCGACATTGTTTAATACCTCTCCACAAACCGACTTTATTGTTTTAGAAGATCGAAAGACCGAAAAAATTCGACAAATGGACTAATTGTAATGAAGAACCAACACAATGAAAGAAAAAGAAAATAAAGAAAAAAAGAGATACAAAAAGTACAAGGAAGCCCAGAAGTAGAAAAGTCATCAAAGAAAATGAGGATGATTCAGTAAAGAGAAGCGGCAAGCACAACATCCGTCGTCGAAGGAAGTACACATGTAGGAAGCATGAGAACAACTGTGGACACATCGGATTTGGACTCGAAACAGAATTCCTCAGATTTGGACTGAATACAAAATCATTAGAAGTCAATCACATATTCACGTCCCTCGTAGACAAACGACTCAAAATGCCACCAAAACGTGCATCAAACATGAAAGTCTGCTCTAAAAACACCAGAACCTTGACAAGTGCAAGTGTATAACTTTAATATTAAAGTTGATAATATTTGTTAACTTTGAAAGTTGATTAAGATATTGAAATAATCAAAAGGGAGTACGAGTCCATAAAGGCAATTGTTTCATCAACCTTTTGATTTGTTTGAAGGTTGATACGATACTTGATGATACGAGCAAAATTTGGTTGAGGGTTGAGCCTTGGCTCTTTCGAACATATTCCTCTTCTTATTTTTTTTTTCTTTTTTCTCTTATGTTTTCTGATCATCCTGCAACGAAGCAAAAATTCTCTTATTTTTTTTCCCTTTTTTTTAATGTTTTTGGATCATCCTACAACAAAAAAGCAAAAATTAGGATCGGTCAAAGTTAGCGTTTGTTGCACAAAGGGATAGGATGTTACTTTAGAGCGGATACCGTCAGACCGCTATTGAACCTATATTGAACCTCGACTTTCTTCATTTTGCTTTTCTTATGTTTTTTCCTTTACTGATTTGTTGTTTGGAACATTGCTTTTATTGTATAATTGTAGATTAAGTAGGCTTTTATGTTTGAATTTATATTAGCTAGGCCCCTTGTAATTTTGAGAAAAAGATAAAATCTAAAATAATTTAAAATACTTTCAAAAATAAAAAGATGTTGTCCCTTAATTTTTTAAAATAAAAAAGAAAAATGAGAATGATCTCCTACAATTATTCAAAATTAAAAAGATTCTCTCCCTTAACTTTTTAAAATAAAAAGGAAAATGAGAGTGGTCCCCTACAATTAAGGAATTAGTTTTAACATTAACAAAATTCTCTCCCTTAATTAATATGACCGTTTTTTAATTAAATAAGAAAAATGAGAGTGGTCCCCCACAAATTCTGTACATAATTTCACACGCAGATTATGTACAGAATTTGTGCCGTTTGTGAAAATTATGTACATAATCTGCGTGCGAAATTATGTACATAATCTGCGTGCAAAATTATGTACATAATCTGCGTGCGAAATTATGTACATAACCTGCGTGCGAAATTATGTACATAACCTACGTGCGTACATAATTTGTGGGGGACCACTCTCATTTTCCTTATCTATATATCTTACTAAAATAGAACCCATTTAGTCCACATGTCGCATGTTAAGGCTAGCCACATCAGCTTTTTTCCAATTTATTTACAATATTGCCACAAAATATTTACAGATTTGGCATAATATCTTTCACAATAAAAAAACTTGTTACAATTAATAAACAGTCAGCATGTCAAATCATCTTTAATCAAATAAATCGTCATATCACGTCAACTTTAATCAAAAATTAATTAAAACAAAAACAAATAAAAAACATAATAAAAACATATCTACATTTTGTTTTCATAATTTTCAAAAAAATAATGTAGGCATTTCTATATTTCTTATTTTAAAATTTGAAATTTTATTTTTTAAATTAATTTTTTAATTTCGAACTATATATGTGTGTATATATATCATGTTTTTGTTTTCTTAATTTTACTTTTAAAATTCAAATTTTATTTTCTGTTAAATAATTAATAATAGTTAATAAAATAGATTAATATCTTAACCGATTCCACATAATCCTATCCGCAATTTTTACACAATCTTTTTTCTAGATGATATAAAAATTTATTTTTAAGTCAATTTAGCCTATAATTAATTTTTTTTATTAATTAATATTCACTACATAATATATAAAAATAAAAAAAGTTATTTAGGCAAAACCGCACAAGGTGCGGGCATTGAACTAGTTTAATTAAAAAAACAACCATATTAATTAAGGAATTTGTAAAATTATTTAATTAAGGGAGAGAATATCTTTAATGAGAGTGGTCCCCAACAATTAATATTCATTTATCTTTTAATTTAGTTTGTCTTTTTAATGAGAGTGGTCCCCCACAACTTTTAATTTCATTTACTTTTATTTTTTGGCTTGAAAATAGAGAGACCTAGATTAACTATGATACAAAAAAGGCTTACCTGCACCAATTTTCTCATCAAGAGGCAATCATCTTCCCCGTTAAACCTTAGGCGAAGGAGACAACACCGTCGAGGGACATAAGGAGTCGGGAAAAATTGCCGCCGGAGGCATAAGTTGCAAACGAACGTCAAAATTTGAGAAAGGTTTTGAAAAATCCCCCTACCTTCTAGAAAGCTCGTCGTAAAGAGATTACAAACAAGCACAAAGATGAAAGCAAGGTTAGATTTTTGGGACTTCATTTTCAATTTGAACTTCATGGTGTCGATTCAAAGCATGAAAGAAGAAGGTTTCCTCGTAGTAAAGAGATTACAAACAAGCACAAAGATGAAAGCAAGGTTAGATTTTTTGGGACTTTATTTTCAATTTGAAGAAAGGCTTTATTTTCACAGAAATTAGACAAAACTTATTCCTCTTCCAGTTTGTTGATGAGCAGGACCGAAAGAAGGTTATCGACGGCGGACCGTGGTCTTTTGATAAATCTCTGCTAGCGTTAACGGAGCTGGGAACTGAACAACCTTCACAGATCGTCTTTGATAGCGTCCCTTTTTGGATTCGGGTTTACGACTTGCCAGTTGCTACTATGACAAAAGGCACCGCGGAGGCAATTGCTGCGGTGTTTGGAGGGCTCTTGGAAGCAGATGAAGAAGGTATGACAATATGTGCTCAATATCTTTGTCTGCGTGTGATGGTAACCGTCTCAAAACCGTTATAGAGGGGGGTAATATTAACTATAGGGACGAAGAAGATTTGGGCTGACATCAAGTATGAGCGTCTCCCAAATTTTTGTTATACGTGTGGAAGGTTGGGGTATGTGGAGATGGATTGCGAAGGAGGGGTTGTGCAGGCTGAAAATCGGGTGTATGGAGACACACTGCAGGCATCACCATTGAAGAGGCAATCTGAAAGGAGTACCAATGAGAGAGAAAGGGAGACAAATCTGATTAGAGAAATTCAAAAACTAAAAGAGGGGCATAGTGCTGAGGAAGGTGAGGATAGAGAATAAAGTGGAGTTGAGAAATCAAGACGATGCTTGTTTGATGTGCTAGAAGGATGTGGCAGTGCACAAACTACACAAGATCAAAGTGGGAGAGATACGGTGAAAGGGATAGTAGGGCCGCTGAAGAAGATGGGGGTGACTGTACATGGGACGGGGGTAGAGGGTATTCGAAAAGAGCTAGGAGAGGGAGATTGTACAAAGAATAATGGAAAAGATTTGACAACACAAGGGAGGGTGGAGGGCGATAAGCGAGAACGAGAGGGGGGAAAGGACAGGGAACACAACAGGGAAAATGGGATAGAAGGGAGCAAAGATAGTAAAGGGGGAGGAGCAAATGATTGTTTGGGGACCATAAACAAAAGTGGAAGAGGTTGGCTAGAGTAGGACAAAGTGGAGAACCAGCATTGGAAGGACAGAAAGCTGCTAAAAGAAAGGAATGTATGGAAAACGATGACATGTATATCGACTAGGTGACGAATGATAGTAAAAGGATGAAGATCATTGATTCTGATGTAGCGTTATCGGCAAGGGAGGACAATCTCCTCTTTTGCCGGGACAAATGAGTTGTCTGAGCTACAACTGTCGGGGATTAGGGAAGGCCCGAGCAGTTGTCAGACTCACTAACCTAGTGAGACGAGAGGACCCTAAAATGGTGTTTTTAATGGAGACAAAGTGTGAGAGAAAACGAATGGAGGACGTGCGGATCAAGTTGGGTTTTGCTAGCTGTTTTACTGTGGACTGTCGAGGGAAATCTGGCGGACTATGTCTGATGTGGGATGAATCGATTCAGCTAACCATTATGTCTTACACGTCACATCATATTGACGCGAGAGTAGTGCATGTCGACGAGTCTAATTCTTGGAGATTTACTGGGATGTATGGGTGGTCTAGCCAAGGGGAAAAGCATTGCACGTTGGGTTTGATACGTAAACTATATGAAGATGATTATCATGCATGGTTGATGGTAGGGGATTTTAACCAAATTCTAAGCAGGGAGGATAAAGAGGGTGGGGTGGAACCTAGTCTTACGGATCTCTTCGCTTTCCGTGAGACGATGGAGGATTGTGGGTTGTCGGATGACGAGTTCAATGGAAATCGTTTCACCTGGGATAATGGCCGGAATGAGAATGAGTTTATCCAAGAACGTATCGACTATGCCTTTGCAAACGAGCCATGGATGGAGATGTTTCCGGGTGCAATTGTCAACCATTTAGAGAGACAGTGTTCGGATCATATCCCACTAATGGTATACCCACTTCGTATTGAACTAGAGGTGGAGAGAAGTCGAACAGGTAGCAGGCCTCATCGATTCGAAGTATTGTGGGCGGAGGATGAGGGATGTGACATTATTGTGAGGAATGCATGGGATAACCCACATTGCAAGCATGGCGCTAGAGGGGTTATGGGTCAAGTGGAGTACTGCATGAAGGAGCTACTGAGTTGGAATAAGACGACTTTTGGGAATGTAATGAATCGTCTTCGTAAGGTTCGGGAGGAATTGAGAGACATAGGCAAGAATGGTATGAGTGGTTGCATGGTTGCGAGGCGTAGGGAGCTTGAACTACGGGAATCGGAGTTAATGGACCAGGAGGAAAAAATCTGGTTTGCTAGGTCCTGGGCCAACGAGTTGCGTTGGGGAGATCGAAATTCGCGTTATTTTCATAAAAAAGCATATGGTCGAAACAAGCAAAATAAGATCAAAAGGATGGTAGATGAAGATGGTATGGAGTGGAGGAGTGGTGATGGTATGACGAGAGTGGCAGTTGACTATTTTAATGACCTTTTTAAGGCTAGTTCTAGTGCACATCCGTCAATGGCTTCTCAAGGAATCTCGCCTCTCCTGTCGGCTGCTGATAATGTCGAGTTGTTACATCCCTTTTCTGGTGAGGAGGTATATTCTGCTCTCTTTTCCATGCACCCAACTAAGGCACCGGGCCCTGATGGTATGTCAGCGTTGTTTTTCCAGCAACATTGGCATATTGTTGGTCCCGATGTGACTTCTTTTGTTCTAGACATACTCAACAAAGCTCCTTTAACAGATCGTTTAAATTATACTTTCATTTCTCTGATTCCTAAAGTGTCTAATCCTTCTAAAATGAATAATTTACGCCCTATTAGTCTTTGAAATGTTTTGTATAAGATTGTTTCTAAGGTTCTCGCGAACAGATTGAAGGTGTGCCTAGGGAAAGTTATTTCCCCAAATCAGAGTGCTTTTGTACCAGGAAGATTAATCACTGATAATGTTCTTTTAGAGTTTGAGATTTTTCATTACATGAAAAAACGTTGTGGGGGAAAACACGGCTATCTGGCGCTTAAGTTGGATATGGCGAAGGCTTATGATAGGGTGGAATGGGATTTTTTGGAACATTGTATGGTCAAAATGGGATTCCATTGCCGGTGGATTCAGCTCATTATGAGGTGTATCACATCTGTATCGTTTTCGGTTCTAGTTGAGGGTGTACCATCGGGTGAGTTTAGGCCGTCGAGAGGTTTAAGACAGGGAGATCCTCTTTCGCCTTATCTTGTTCTGTTATGTGCCGAAGCTTTTTCAGGTCTTATTAGACGGAGTGAGGAGACGGGACGATGGAAGGGAATCAGAATTGCGAGGAGGGCACCATCAGTTTCTCACCTATTTTTTGCTGATGATAGTATTTTGTTTGCCAAAGCTTCTTGTCAACAAAGCGAAGAAATTGTGCAAATTCTCCAGTGCTTTGGAGCAGCATCAGGTCAACAAGTCAATTTTGGCAAATCTGAACTATCTTTCAACAAGAATGTTAGCGATGATCTAAGAGAGTCTATTCAAGCAATTTTGGAGGTTGTGGAGGTAGACAAACACGAAAGATATTTAGGCCTACCTACTATGATCGGGAGATCCAAGAAGGTGATCTTTAATCAACTTAAGGAAAAAGTGTGGTCAAAACTAGAGGGCTGGAAGGGTAAGTATGTGTCCAAAGCTGGGAAAGAGGTTCTCATCAAATCGGTTATGCAATCCATTCCCATGTACACTATGGCATGTTTTTACCTCACAACGGGTTTATGTAGAGAGATTGAGCAAATGATTTGCAAATTCTGGTGGGGTGAGATTGATCAAAGATAGTTTCATTGGATGGATTGGGGCCGCCTTTGTCGACCAAAAAGGGAGGGTGGCATGGGTTTTCGGGATTTGGAAGCTTTTAATGTATCTCTCTTGGCTCGGCAGGGATGACGCATTCTTAAAGATCCTGATTCTTTGCTGGCGAAATTGTTGAAATTCCGGTATTTCCCTTCGTCCTCGGTGCTTGAAGCTGGTTTAGGGTATCAACCGAGTTATGCTTGGAGAAGCCTTGTGCGTGGTATTGATGCTCTTCGCGCAGGTGTTTTTTGGACGATTGGAAATGGAGCGTCTATTTCTACTATTACAGATGCTTGGTTGCCGAGACCGCACTCGTTTCGCCCTATTAGAGTGCCTACTGAGCTTGATGAGAGTGGTAAAGTGATTGATCTCATTGATTGGACAAAGGGTGAATGGAGGGAATGTGATGTTCGTTGTCTTTTCACCCCGAGTGATTCTGATATTATTCTGAACATACACCTATTGATCCCGGAATGCAAGATGTGATTTCTTGGTTTTATGAGCCAAATGGATCTTTCTCTGTCAAATCATGTTATTTTTTGCAGATGGATATTATCAACCGACAGCATGGGAGAGATGCTTCAACGAGTGACCTGGAAGCTAATTCTTTCTGGAACCAGGTATGGAAAATAAAGGTCCCGCCTCGAGTTTGGGTCTTCGCATGGCGACGCGCCACAAATACTCTACCATGTAAGACCAATCTTAAGCGTTGGCATTGTGCGGAGGATAATAAATGTTTTGTGTGTGGTGTTTCTGAATCTATTCCCCATGCACTTTTCGATTGCCCGCGAGCTCGAGTGTACTGGAAGCGTACTCTTGGGTTTAGGAAATTGGGTTGCGAATTTCCTGACTTCTCGGACCGGATGGCTGCTGCTATCAATCTTTACCCGCAAGACTTTGTGGAGAAGTGGCTCATGATTGCTCATGCTGTGTGGTCTGCTCGAAACACGCTGTTTTTCGAGGGGGTCGAGAAGGAGGTGGATATCGTTCTTGACAACCAGCTCCGAAGGCTCTCGGAATACAAAAGTAGCGTATACAAGGAGAACAGGAGGGGTCTAAAGGAGGTTGCTAGTGAGAGAAAATGGAGTAAACCACCCATGGGATTTATTAAAATTAATGTTGATGCATCAGTGGCTGAGGATGGATGTGGGGTGGGTCTTGTTGCGAGAGATGAATCGGGAGAGGTTTGTTTCATGGGGTCAAAGAGGATTCAACAAGGGTCGGAACCTGCAGTAGCGGAGGCGTGTGGGCTGTTCAATGTGTTGTGGAACAAGCACTCACCCATGTGATTATTGAAGCTGATTGTCTCCTGGTCATTCATTACCTCCAAAAACACAAGATTAATCACAATGCTCTTGAACTGCTAGTTGAGAAGATCCTCCACGTAGCCAGCTCGTTGGAAGTTGTGAATTGGAGCTTTGCGAGGAGAAATGCAAATGGTGTGGCGCACATGCTAGCCAAAGTTAAACCTTTTAATTTGGTTTTTATTCTGGGTTTCGTGGAGATTGTTTCTGGTTTATATGATGCACTGCTGAACGATGTTGCTGATGTTTGAGTATTGAATTTGCTTTTCATAAAAAAAAAGAAAAAGGTTTCTTCGTAGTGTTTTGGGGGGGATCAATCAAAAGTTCACGGTGGTGGACCATAAAACAAAGAAAACCAACGGATAAAATTCATGATACGAGAACTAGACACCAAGATCACGTTTTCAGTATGGATAATAACCCGTCAAGCACAGCATTAGTAAAGAGGATACATATCTAAATGTAGGTAGAATCAGGAATCTGTTGTTTGAGACGGCTATGCTAAAGATGGAGAGAAGGTGGGTTTCACCTGAGATAATAGGGAGTCAGAAGTCCGAGGACGAGGCTATCTCAGCGGCCATAAAAGCAACAAGCTTTTGCTATGTTCTTACCCTGCTTTTCCTTAAATTGGAGTACGAGTGGACTACTGTTGCTATGGATGTTGGTGGAAGAAGAGTGGTGTTGTTGTGGTAGCAGAAAACTGGTTTGGGGTGTTGGCTTTCAAAAAGAGCATTTCCCTTTAGCTTTTTTTGTTTGTTTTAGATTCAGTCTTGTATATATGTGTAGGAACTTTACCTTATGTTCAATTTTATGTAAGAACGCAAGTGTTACAGCTGTTTATATACAGCATCATGACTATATTTGTCTCATTTCTTTACTTCTTGTTCCATCCATTTCCACTAGGTACAGTCAGTAATCAGAAAGCATGGTTATAAACTTATAATGCAGTTTTTAACAACTAATTCCTTATTTACTGGTCCAACCATAAAGGCCACCTAACTATTCCTGGCTAGCTAGTTACATTACATTGATTTACTATTACATTGTTTGTTATTATGTTTATTATTTATGTATGGTTTTCCAATGAGCATATCAAGTAAATCATTCTCCTCTTTGAGGGTTGATGAACTCACAAACAAATCATTATGGACAGACATGTCGAAGTTCATAAATGAATTGTCAATATAACTATATAAGCAATAGCTTTCCAAGTACACGAATCTGTAACTAAGTTGGTTCTTGGAAGAAGAGAAGCACAAACTTTACAAGGAGGACTAGGCTGACCTTCTAAGAAGACGGCAAATTAGTATGTTCGCAGTTTGCTGCATGTGTCCCATTTTTCTTTCATGGGGGAGGCTGAAAGTAAGGATGTTGCAATGCCTCATCCACACTTAATCTGTCATCCTGCAATTCATTTACATCAGGAAAAGAAAATCATAGGTATAGAAGAAGAATATACCTCGAGGAAACTAGAGATATTGAAACAGTTATGTGATTTAACTGAATACTTTTTTCTCTCTTGGGGCATAGGTGAAATAACATAAGCACACTACACATATAACTTACTGGATCCCAGAGCAACAGTTGTCGCACAAGTCGCATAGCCCAAACATCTGGAAACCTGCCAATAAAAGTAGTTTTACTGATTATATGAAGAAAAGGAGATGCAAATTTACTAGAGACTATTTCAGCAACAAACCCTATCTTAAGAGGATCTCTGCTCTTTATTAGATTGGAGAAGAACTCTTCGGAGCATTTCCAGGAAGCAGGTGAAACTCCAGCCTGAGGGGACATATGAGAACTTCAATGGTCAATATACAAACAAAATAAATTTCCATGATAGAAGTAAACGATAACCATAACTGTATACTGTGTAGCAAGAGTTATATTTCACAGCTTGAATTTACCAAGTGAAATGCTAAAGGTAACCTAAAAAGCCAATTTGTATACAGCCGTGGCTATGGGTATGGCTATGGGTATGGCTATGGGCCTACGGCTACTGTACTTTGAAAGACTAACTGTTCAGAGTTGTCTTTTTAAAACTTGAACTGAAGAGAACTTCGTACTGCATGGTTTATGAAGCAAAATTTTTTCCAATGTGCTTTGCCTGCTGTACTTTGAAATTTGAACGGCCATTGCTATATCTACTCAGTCTCAGGGGGATATACGAGAATAGAGTCAAAGAGAAACTTTAGGGCTAGACTATTTATTAAATAATAAAAAAAAAAGTCAATAAATTAATATTAGAAAATGAAAAAAAATATACAGAAAAATATACATTAACACCTTTAGAAACACGGTGTCACATGTCGATCAGTAGTAATTGCCTATTAAGGTTACAATTCGGACTTGAACAGAACCTTAGGATTAACAAGCAAATTTTTCAGAAAACTGTGAACACTAGACGAACAATGAAAAACTTCAGGGTCACCAGGAGAGATTCCTCAGATTTAAATTGAGTAAACAAACAGAGGTTACAGCACATCAATGACATTCACATAACCGAAAGAGAAACAAGAGTCAAGAAAAGAAGCAAGCTTACAAACGATCCTGTAAACAACGGATAAGGCATATGAAAGACTGTATGAGTATAGGTAACTTACTCCATAGCTTGTGCGCCGATTTTGATATAGTTTATTAGGAGTGCTGGTTATGAGTATGCACATCTCCATGAATGATCTAAGTCTGCAAAAAAATATATCATAACCCATTTAAAGCAAGAGGCTTACTTCAAAGAAGCAATACTGACTTCTTATCGAAATATAATAAACAAAAAAAATGATATCAATCTAGCAAATGATCTAAGCACTTTGGCATATGTGCACAGCATTTATGTGTAGATAAACTGGATGAGAAACTCTATGCTTTTTTCATTTTTCTTTTTAACCTTCAAGGAGGGGGAAGATTAAGCATGTGAACAAATGCAGTTACCTAAAAACAAACAAAGATCACAATAGACGTTCTTTCACTCACAAAGGTTATGTCTGGCAATGAGCTTTTGTTAACAATGCCGGTGAAGCATGATAAAAGTTATTTTAACCAACTAACTAAGCAATCTATCAATTGCTTGCTCCTTGACAAAAAAATTTCTCAAATGTAAAATAACAGTTTATGTTTCAATGCACCGAGATATTGAGAGAATATAATTCCTTTTTGCAGCAGAACTCACTTATATGCAAGCTCCTTCAAGTCTTCATTCCAGCCTTCAATATGCTTGTCCAATAGAGCGCGTGATAGAGTGCTAATCTGGAAAACATCTGGTGAACCTAATATTAACTCCAGAATAACAACACCAACACTCCACATGTCATACCTAGCATATACGGAGATATAATGGTTAGAACAATTGATCATCTCTTACCAAGAAAACAAAGCTAGTCGGAGTAATTGATTAAAAAAAAAAAAAGTCATACTTGAGAGTTCGGCTTATTGGTCCTCGATACCAGGTAGAATTCAGCAAAGCCTCAGGAGGAGTATATTCAAATGTTTGTTCAGCTCTAGAGTAACAGAGTTGAGGGGTCAGACAAAGAAGAACACAATAAAGACGAGCATCATGCACAGAAAACATAAAAATAAAATCTAGCCAAAAGCAGACACATGCAAGCATAATAGATGTCCTCATTTTTAGTTCTTGGTGATCAAACTGTTCATGCTTCTGAAAAATTATCTGGTCAGTGGTCACGACTCACGTTTCTAAATTGTCTCACTAATTAAAGAAAGTCGATTCACATTTTTTCTCTTAACATCAAAATATCGTCTAGAGATCTAGCCAAAAGAAGTTAAGTACAAATTACCTAGTAGGTCCTGGGGAGCTGTACATATGTTTGACAGTGAAATCATCAACTGCACTACCAAAATCAATAATGCGCCTGCATAAGCAAGCAAGAAATTCGTTATTCAAGAGTAATTGTCAATGGAGAATACAATAAGTTGATATTTGATGCCATGATATTAAGCGTTGCTAAATAAAGCTCTTCAGTAGAATCAAGCTCAAGCGAGTATGTTACACAGCACGTCATTCGCTTACCAAAATAGACAGTGAAATCAATATTAGCTAGTAATTGAACTGGTAGAAAATGACGAATTATCGTGACAAATCAAATGGACTGTGTGACAACAACACAAATGTAGTTTCTGAACAAACATCATTAACATATTTGAGTTTTTCAAATTCAGGCCCCAACCTACTGAGTTTGTCATATTCGAAAGTCTGGGTAAATCAATGGCTAGTCCTCAACCTATTCAGGGTTTCATATCCGGGCCCCAACCTTTAGATTTGTCCTATTAAGTTTCCTCGCATTTGGGTTCCCATCTCAAAGTTAGTGCTTCTATTAGATGTAGGACAAATGGACAACACATCAATGCCATATAAGCATGTTACCGGCTCAACTAAAGGAAGGAATGAGTTTGGGCATATAAAAGTTCAGGACTTTAATAGGAGCACATAACAGTCTGGGACTTGATCAGGGAAAAGTTTGAGAACTAACTATAGAATTTACCCAACAAAGTTTATATACCAAGGTAAATATCCAATATGAACTATAAGTTAATAATCACATGAACAATGCCAATGCATCATGTGCAAGCAGCCACACACAATTATGAATCCTGCCCAAGTACACTAGCGCTATGTACTTTCCATTGGTAAATAATCAAGCCTTAAGTTCTATACCACGTGAAGCAACTCCTTTGGGTGTTTTTTCTATCGGAACCAAAGACAAAATGCTTCGTTAGGATTCTAATTTCAGAAAGAAAAAAAAGTATACTCAAGTATAAAAGAAGAACTGAAGATCCTATCCCTCTCACAACCCTCCAGGCGAATCCAGAATAATATTATAGAAGCAACTACACCATCCTTGTATTCTATAAAATATAGACCACAAATCAGAGGGTGATATGTATACTTGCATACATGTTACTGACATGCTTTATATTCCTATGAGGACTTCTCTGCATGCATCTTCCATTTTCCGGATCTTCAATGCATACAACCATGTTCTCTGCAATGTAGATTAACATTATATAAAGTAAACACCTGCATATCTTGCACTTGACCCTTTGTTTTGTCAAGTGGTTCTGTACATACTTCTTTCTTTTGCATATTTACCATTTCAAAAGTAATTAAAGAATAAAGTCGTAATATTGAAATGAGTCAACTTGTTTAGCAGTATGATGTAAAGGGTAAAGACATACATGCTTCAAAAATCTTGTCATGGACAAAAATGTTTTGAATGTCTGAAAGCATAGTATTCGCTCATATCAAGAGCATATATCATTTAACCAACATAGGAGAAAGGGGAAGAAACAAATACGCTATACCAAAAATTATGAATTCAACATTGCAATTTATACAAAGATGTGTATTTTGGATAAACGAAGATATTTTAGCAAAAGGATTAGCAGATTAAAGGTAAAAGGCAATTGCTTTGAATATCATCAGAAAAATAATATATAAATGCTCCTGAATTGATCCTATCAATATAGACTGAAATTCAAACATATGCCTTGCTTCCATCACATCCAGTGATCATAAGATATAGAGTAAAAGAGTTTCAGTGTACTCACCAGGTTTAATATCCCTGTGGGTAATGTTGCGATCGTGACAGGATTTCAGTGCCAACAGCTGAAACACATAAAAATGAACATTAGTCTAGAGAACCTACTTTGGCACATAGTACAGACAGAGGACACGAAATGCCCCATTCCAAAACTCGTACAAAAAATGCCTAAGCAGTAAGTACCTTTACTACAAAATCTATAAAATAAAGATTCAAGCACACAACAATTAGGATTGCTCTCCTATTTCAAATAGAAGAGTGAAGTATTTTCATGTCAGTCGTCAGAAATAGGGGAAAGGTGTGCAAATTTCACAAAGGAATTTAATTTGTCCCTACGTCCTGCTGAGCCTTGATACATGTATCACTCAGATAGACAATGTCTCCTCAGCTATGTTTCTAATAAATTCATGAGAAACATTATTGATTAACATATTATAATGTTCCTGATTGAGTTGACCATACCAGCTGTCTTACAAGATTTCGCATTTCCTCTTGTCCTACATTTGTGGTCTTTAGCCACTGCCACCATTCTGATGGATTTAATACTTGAGCATTCCCACCTCTTTCAGGCTCAGAATCTCCAATGTTAATTTTCACTTCTTCAGGTGTGTACATGAGCTTTGATAAAGAAATACCTTCATGCCTAAACACAAGCCAGATTTCATTAGATTCAGACTCAAACGATTCTACATATCTAGCAATATGACTCAGGCCTTCTTCATATGGAGCTCCATCAGTCGTAGGTGTATCAACATTCGGATTTTCAAAAATGTCGGAGTCTTCAGTCTCTGCAATATCTGCCTTATCCATCTTCAACACATCGTAGAAGTTGGGTTTGAAATCTGGGAATAATGAACTTGCCAATCTAGATGATGGACCTCTTAAATAGGCGGAGGCATTCAAGAAAACTTCTCCAAAGTACTTTTCTCGTAAGCCACTCAGATAAACAGCATTCCCTCTTTCCACCTGTTATGTCAACAGGAATGCTTTTAAAACATCATGTTAAAGGTGTTGACAATTACAACGTGTAACATATAAAAACCTCCACATTTAGATTATATTTTAAAAAAATCGCTGCTGAGCTTTGTAGAGTACTTTATAAAGAATATGCAAGAACTTCTACAGTCAAAGAGAAGAAACATGATATGATTAAAACAAAATTTAAGGCATTTCATGGATTCAATAGGTCTACATGTGCAATTTGCACCTCCTATGATGTTTAGAGATTTTAATTAAGTTACTCTTATCACCACACCTAACCTTCTCTATAATTGAGAATTTCATTCAATGCTTAATTCATTAACAAAATATTTCACAAGCCCCACAAATATTTGCAGAATCTACATAAGCAATTTGCACATTTTTTGCGTAAGTATGCAATTTACACTTCAATGGGGGAAAGAACTGTTGCGTCACAGACCCAACTAACCAGAATCAAAATGAGTGAATAAAAGCACTACCATTAAGCGCTTCAAAATGAACATGTTGTCATCAGAAGAACTGACATTGCAGTCATGGTCACTCGTGTTCTTTGGCAAACTCTCTTCATGCAGTTTGATGTTAATAGGATCTCTAGAGGAAATTTTACTTTTCTTATTCCAGATTGAATCAGCATGACCTTGAGAACAGTTCCAGTGGAAAGCCAACCAAACTTCACCATAAGCTCCACGGCCAAATCTTCTATTCAATACATACCTGCAAGTCATGGGCATAACTTGAAATATTTCAAGAACAAATCTCAAAAACCATAAATGTTGGGGTACAAAGGACTGAAAGACATAATGACTACCGCAGCCTTCTTACTGACTAAAAGAGGCGTGCCAATAGTTTCTGGTACAGAGTCCATTAGTTTGTTTTAAACCGTTGCTTTTAGCAATAATGCCACCAAAAGCTTATCCATAGAAAAATATGTTTTACAATTATCACCAATTCAGTTAAATGAAACCGCTTCTACTGACAGTGAAATAGATGAGAAAACATAAAGTACAGGTTACACTATGATTTTCACCATATCAAACTTATCCATAGGAAAATATGTACCTGCAAGCCATGGACAAAACTTGATATATTTCAAGAACAAGTCTCAAAAACCATATATGTTCGGGTGCAAAGGAATGAAAGACATAATGCCTACCGCAGCCTTCTTACTGACTAAAAGAGGCGTGCCAATAGTTTCTGGTACAAAGTCCATTAGTTGGTTTAAAACCGTTGCTTTTAGCAATAATGCCACCAAAAGCTTATCCATAGGAAAATATGTTTTACAATAATCACCAATTCAGTTAAATGAAATCGCTTCTATTGACGGTGAAATAGATGAGAAAAAAATCAAGTACAGGTTACGCTGTGGTTTTCACCATATCAAACGGTGGCAGATTGAAAACGCGTTAGATGTTCCAATTTTTGTCTTTCAGATTTTGCTTCTGTAATTACATGTTCATAATATGCTACATAAACACCACGAGCATGCACGACCTTAGGTACAGTATATTGGAAATGCATGAGAAAGATGCAGAAGCAGATATACCTCGTACTAGGCTTAACCCGTTCAAAAGATCCAAAATTCGATCCACTAACATAGAATGGGATGGACTCGAGCAAACCAAAGAAATTACCAAAAGATTCAGGACATAAGCTATGATCTCTATCTCCAACAGAGCTTGTCCCAAATTTCAAGCACACACTCCTATCATTATACAAATTAAGAGATCCACCTACATACAGAAGCCACAGAGTAAAAATGGTGAGTTTTTGTGGATGCAAGTCAGTTAAACAGGTAGTGAGTGATGAACTAATAATTTAAAATCAATCAGGGCAACTGCACTCACCGCAGCTTGATTCCAGGTCTGGAAGAAGGGGATGAGACAAATCAAAACTGCTCTCTTCCTTTTCCTTCTCCAAAACCTGAAGCCCGTAATCCTCAATTTCTTTAAGATTCTCGGACAAATAAAAACAGCTAAAGCCTCCTCCATGCTTTACTTCAACCTACATCAAGAACAAAACATTCCTACTCAAAACATCATTCCATATTCCAATCAGTCATCTGTAAAAATGTTGGCCTAATTCAGAAGTCACAAATTTATCAGCAAATACTTTATTCAGGTGATTTTTTAGTATCTGATCCTGTGCAGGATGTTTTGAAAACGATCATGAACTTACAGCATCAGTGCAAGTCAATTTATGCTTACCAACAACTCATCAAGTTTTGCAGCCAGAGGTTTAGTGTGCTTCAAATCAACAAGGGCATAAGAGAGTTCACCTGTTCATAGATTTGGTAAATGTAATATTCAACCCACACAACACCATGGCCATAAGCATAAAAAAACTATGAATCATTTTGACTACCAATGTACTGCTAGGCAGCAACAGAAACTGTACACAGTGAACACGTCAGAACCAAATTTACCTGCCTGTCCAAAAGTTTCTCGTGAATTTGGATATGAGTATTTGATCCCTGTATTTTCGGTATAAATTTCATCATAAATGGTATCCTGAAGTCCAGTAGGCTTCAAAGGAACAACAACGGAGGCTATGTTATCCGTGCTGCCTTTCTCAAAAGCAGTGTTCACTACACAATCAGCCAAGGAATAGGAGCATGCCACAGATAACTTTGATTTCAGAGGATTTTCATTTTGTGCTTCCCACAACAAATCACACACATCTTGAGCACCCAGTGCCTCAAAAACACCATCAGATGCAGCAACTAGATAACTATCATTGGCAGTGAGTGGCTGCCAATCTGTTACCTCAGGAGCAGATGTAACACCATAACTATAAAAGCCACAAAAGATGAAGCTTCTTAAGTTTACAAAAGCTCTAATTAAGTGCAAAAAGTTTAGAAGCAAGCATTTTTAGAGAAACTGGAGTGAATCGGCAAATCAAGTCACAAAATTACATATGTGTGTAAATGAATTAGACTGTAGCCTGATATCTTAGTATTTTATAACCTCAGGAGCAGATGTAACACCATAACTATAAAAGCCACAAAAGATAAAGCTTCTTAAGTTTACAAAAGCTTTAATTAAGTGCAAAAAGTTTAGAAGCAAGCATTTTAAGAGAAACTGGAGTGAATTGGCAAATCAAGTCACAAAATTACATATGTGTGTAAATGAAATAAACTGTAGCCTGATATCTTAGTATTTTATAACCTCACCTTTTAAAAGCCACATCACCAATAGCCCTGGAAATAGCCAGCTGACCATTAACTCGAGGGACTCCACCCCACTCAACAATATAACCTCCAGACTTTTCGACACGAGATTTCTCATCATCCCTGTTTGGGTGATGATCTTTTGTCAGCTCCTTCACCGTAAGATAGGTCAAACCACTTGAGGCCATCATTTCCAAATCACCACATTCCTTAAAGCGTTTCACGAGACCATTTCTTCGTTTTTGCTGGCATAACCTCAACAAAATAGCTGTTCATTCAAATATATAATAAGTGTTACTACTGTTGCTACATTAGAAACTAACATGATAAGGCATAGTAGAAAATCAGGCTACACAGGGGATAAAAATTACCAATTGCAACCTTCTACACAAACAGCAATGCAATACCATAATTGATATTGTAAATTAGTTTCAAGGAAGATCATACCTTTAGCATCTCTCGGAGATAGGTCATTTTCAGAGCAAATAAGAGCCTTTGAGTCTCCTAAATTGGCAACTAGTATTTGACCATCAGCGATCAATATAACTGTAGCCGTAGAACCCGAATCAAGATTGTATTTAGATGCCTCCTTCACGGCTCAATCATTAATCATCAACATAAGAACAAAGATATAGCATTCTGGCTAGTGAATCTAATTAATAGATAGAGCACAAAACTTGCCTTGGAAAATGTAGCATCAATATCATGGATTGTCCTCAATAAGGATTCCTTCAAAATTTCCAAGTGAAAAAATCTATCATAATCTTCTGGCCAAGCAAGCTTAAACCTATCAAAATATTTGCAACCACTACTTAGACAGATTAGTGAAGAAACGGTAACAACTCTCCCTGTTCCTTAGCTAACTTCTCTACTCAACATCATGTCGAAAAGTCTATAGGAGTCACATAAAAATGGAGAAGACATTCAAAGTACGGACGTAAAAGAAAGGTGATCCTCCAATTTCCCATAACGGCCTTGTGAACAACATCTACTCTATAGAAGAGCAAATCATCAATGAGTTGGGTAACGAAGACATCAAAACTGGACTAGGAACATCCAAAAGACTAGCATCGACAAAGTGTCCTTTTTGAACCCAAAACTCATAATATTTAGTGTGAGATTGTTTACAGATCAAATTTAAATTATTTAATCACTTTCTCTTTCCAAATTATTGGAAATTTGACACCACATAGCACCATATTCATTGATGAATTTAGCAACAATCTTTTTTTTACTAAAACAGCAAAAAAAACAATTGGTGAGAACATTAGCAAAGTGTCAAAAATCCAAACAAAGATGATTGGTCACTAACAATAACCAAAAGTAATAGAAGATAATAGCTGATGCGTGGAAGGATAGGGATCACACCTTGATTGATCAAAGAAGTACTGATATCGATCCCTAACAAACTTGTCATTGTTATTATCTGTCAGCCTTCCAATAGGTTTCCTTAACAAGGATGCAAATGTTGCATCAAGTAGAAAATATGTATGCAAAACAAGATACTCCATTAGAAGTTTTGAAGCCATATCACTGGCTTCAGCACCATTATGGCCATCAAAGACTGCTACAATACCCACCAGGACCTCTTTCAGCCCATAAGGTCCTACACAAAATACCGATAGTATTGAAAAAGGTAAATAAATGAACTTTATAAAGCCAAACTTGTCGTAGGATGATGCTCATTTAATCTTATTTTGCATCAATGTGTACCACAATCTGCAGATAGAGTGCACTCTTTGATTTCTAAAAGCAAAGACTATCACTCGTCGTACTGCCATGCATCATGTCACCGAAAATTAATATTAACATAACCTAATTCAAGTACTTGGATGTCTAACTGAAAACAATTTTATAACCAAAGATCGTCACTTATCAAACTGCCAAGCATCGTGTCACCGAAAATTAATATTATCATAACCTTATTCAAGTACTTTGATGTCTAACCGACGACATAAATCTTATAAAACCAAAGATGTCGCTCATCCAACTGGCATGCACCATGTCACCGAATTAATATTATCATAACCTTGTTCAAGTACTTAGATGCCTAACTGCTCTCATAGTTCTTCTAAAACCACACAGCATGTCCACGCTTCCCAAATATCCACCATCATTGAACTACTTGACATGCAAAATTATAAAGATCGGTAGATCACCACTACACTCATGTTCGTTTGCACTGATTTTAAATTGCCACAGCATCATTCCACAACATATATAAAGTCCAAGCTCCAAAGTCAGAAATCTCCCTAATTCAGAAATTATTTCAGGATTACACAATAATTACAACACTTCAGCCATCCCCCACTTTAAATGCAACACTGATTGCCTAAAAGTGAAAATATTAGAGTTGGGAAATGAACAAACCGGGAAAGGGAATTCGAACATCTAGGGCACAAAGGATGCGATCCTCCTGGTATTTCCGGCGGCCCAGGAGCATGGCAGACTCACAATTGGAGGTGTGAGGTGGGGGTGGAGGTGGAGGACGCTTAGGGTCATAATTAGAAAGCTTCCAGCGAGGGCATTTTGGAGATTTGAACACCGCCGGCGCTCCTCCCTCCTTGTAAACCGTCAGGCACGTCGGTGATTCTCCGGCGGAGAATATGGAGGTTGCAAGGAGGTGGAGAAGGACTATATAACAGCGGGTATGTAGTGAAGAAGTCATCGGAGCATTTCTCCGATCGCCATGCCCGTACTCTGGAAAAGGGGGTGAAAAGCTTTTATTCCCCCTTTTGTTTTCAGAAAACCGGGTTCACGACCACTCAGCGGCTCGGGCAAATTAACCTTGGAATATCTCCGGTTCTCTACCCTGGTTGCTTAGTTCATCTTGACGTCAGCAAATTCCAGAACCTTCCGCAGTTCCGCTACACCTGGACCCCATGTTTTTTTTTTTTTTTTTTTTTTTTTTTTTTTAGAAGCAAACCAAACACATTCATTCATAAACAGAAAGATGAACACACAAAATATTGTCAAGAGCAGAAGAAGAAAAACAAAGACCAGAACCGAAGAAAGGTGCCGGTGGTTTCAAGCCAGCTAAAAAGTGAGCTGCTTGGTTACCTTTGCGGTTAACATAAACCCAGCTAATGAATTCCACTCCCGCCGCCGTCTTCAAGATTTGATCGACCAACATGCCAAGTGGGGTCCGATATATCGTTCGAGTTTTAATGAGCGTAAGAACTCCCAAGCAGTCAGATTCAACAATTACATGTGTTAGCTCTTGGTCCACCGCTTTCTGAATTGCCCACAATATGGCCTCCGCTTCAGCAACGTCTGGAGATGTTCCAATCTGAATGGTCTTCGCCCCCAAGAAGCCAACTACACCTCGGACGTCACGTGCAACCATGCCCACCCCACATAAGGTACCAGTGCTTGAAGCATCCACGTTAATTTTGACGAAGCCTTCCGGTGGCGTTCTCCATCGCGCGAGGTCACTTGGGCAATCCCGACGAGCAGCTCTCCCCGTCTGATGATGGCGTTTAAACTCTGCAAGCCAGTGGAGTTGTGAGTCAACGACCATCCAAGCCTCCTTATTTCTTCCTTGAAATATATTCATATTACGATTCATCCAAATACCAAAGAGGAGTACTGCCCATTCCTCTATCAGCTCACTAGGTGTCATCTCCATGGCTGTCCACAATATTTCCTTGAAATTAGAAAGGCTTCGGTGGATCTCACGATGAAGAGGTGTGAGCTTCCATACCTGTTTTGCATTGGCACAGGAAAATAGTGAGTGTTCAATACTTTCCATACGTCCACAGAAAAAGCATCGAGGATCACTTAAGCATTTTCTATTCATCAGGTTAACATTGCAAGGAAGGACCCCCGAAACGCTCCGCCACATAAAATCCCGAATTCGTGGGGGAATTTTCAGCCTCCACAAGGTTTTCCAGAGCTTATCTGTATTAGACCCTGATGACGTCGTACCTAGTCCCTCAGCACTATGCTTATTATCCAAAATCAGATGGTAGCAAGAGCGAACAGAAAAAGTCCCACTCCTTTCATAGAACCAGGTTAAAGAATCCGGTACATGAGGATCGACAAGATGAATACGTAAAATGAGATCACAATCCTCCTCACTAAAAAGCTCTCGGATCACTCCTTCACGTCATACCCTTCTTTCCCAATCAATGAGGTCCCCCACTCGTTGGAAGTTAACATCATCAGGTGGTCTAGTAAACAGCTGAAACAGTTTCGGTCGGGGTAGCCACTTATCGTCCCGGATTGAAATCGATGCTCCGTTCCCTACAGACCACAACAAACCATCATTCAGAGCCTCCCTCCCGCGAAGTATGCTTCTCCATGCATAACTAGGAGAACATCCAAGTCGCGCTTCAAGGAATGAAGAAGATTGGAAATATTTTGCTTTAAGGAGACGTGCAAGTAGAGAATCCGGATGAGTGATCAACCTCCAACCTTGTTTCGTAAGAAGAGCTACATTAAAGGACTCCAAATCACGGAAGCCCATCCCTCCTTTTTTCTTTGGAGTACACATTCGTTTCCAGCTCATCCAGTGGATCGCCCTTCGATCCGAATCCCCCCACCAAAACTTGCATATCATTTGCTCAATGTCCCGACATAAATCCGCTGAAAGATAGTAGCATGACATAGTGTAAGTTGGTATTGCTTGCAACACGGACTTGATTAGAACCTCTTTCCCGGCTTTTGACAGAAAAAGACTCTTCCAAGATGACAATTTTTGCCACACCCTATCTTTAACACTCGCAAAGATCACCTTCTTCGATCTACCGATCATTGTGGGGAGCCCGAAATACCTCTCATGTTTGGCAACCTCGATAACCTGTAATATTCCTTGTATCTCCTCCCTTCGTTCCTCACTAACATTCTTACTGAAAGATAATTCAGATTTGCTAAAATTCACTTGTTGTCCAGACGCTGCTTCGTAACAACGAAGTATATTAACAATTTCTTGGATTTGTTGACAAGTTGCTCTAGCAAACAACAGACTATCATCAGCGAAAAATAAGTGAGACACCACCGGTGCGCTCCGTGCAATCCTAATGCCCTTCCAAGAACCATGTGCTTCACTCAATCGTATTAAACCTGACAAAGCCTCCGCACATAGTAAAAACAGATAAGGAGAAAGCGGGTCTCCCTGACGAAGACCCCGAGACGGTACAAACTGTTGTGTAGGAACACCTTGCACAAGAGCCGAGAACGAAACGCTCGTCACACATCTCATGATCAACGCAATCCAACGAGAGTGAAAGCCCAACTTGCTCATACATTCCTCCAGAAAGCTCCACTCCACTCTATCATATGCCTTTGCCATGTCTAATTTCAGCGCCAAATAGCCCATTTTACCTTGTCGTTTCGTCTTCATATGATGAAAGACCTCAGCCGCAGCCAACGCATTATCTGTGATAAGTCGCCCCGGGACGAATGCACTTTGGGTTTCCGAGACAGCTTTTGTGAGACATATCTTTAACCTGTTAGCAAGCATCTTGGAAATAATTTTATATAACACATTACACGATTCTAAATATTTTTAGGCAAAGGTTTATGTTATTACACACGAACTTTAAATAAGGTTGTGTTTTGTAGTATGATTGTACGAGTGTCAAAAGGGGGCAAATTCAGTTGATTCATTGACATTTTTAAAACTTTTAAACTAAGAATTTTAATAGAAGGTTTTTTTGAAAGGGTGAGTTGAGTAAGTAGATATTTTTGTATATTGTAGTGAGTTTGGAACTCTGGGTGATACGTCCTCCCTCCCACTCTTATACCATCTGCATTAATTAAACATCGTGTATTCTCTTGTTAATACACAATATTAATACACAATTCTTATTGTATAATGTTAATACATAAATTCAATTACACAAGTCTGTCATTTTTTAATTACACAAGTCCGTCATTTACACAAATTCGTCATTTACACAAGCTCGTCATTTACACAAAGTCCGTCATTTACACAAAGTATGTCATTTCAAAGTTTATTTACACAATTCAAAGTCAATCGAGTTACGCAAGCCCATTATAACTATAAAAAAAATGTAGGCAAGATCCTGTATTTATAAAGTCGAGCAAATTTTGGAATTAAATAAATTGGGGCAATTAGTGAACTTTCAAAACTGTGGGCTTTCCTGCAACTAGAAAATATGGGTCTTTTTAGAAATTTTCCAATTAGGGACAATTTCAAAAATTTTGGGACAATAGTGTAATATAAAAGTTAGGGTTTTTTTTTGTAAATTACATAAATTAAACAAAACCCTGATCGCAAGTTGCAGACTTGCTGTGCAGATCGAAGTCGGCGTTGGGTATGGTTCCAAACATCGAGATCGAAGGTGCACCAATGATAGGGATGAAGTGTATTTCGATCTTCGACAGATTCTTCGCACACTTGCCGGCCACTGCCTCCAGGTTTAAAGCGGAATTCATTTCTTTCCCCTTCGGTAGAAGTTATAATGAGTATTTCTACACCGTCGACCGTCTAGCAAAGCACAAGCGCTTCTTCGCCATTGAAACATCCTCGAAGCCCAAAAGAAGTATACCGAGATTACCACAGAACGTTACGCAGTCCGCTTTAAACCTACAATTAGATTGATATCATCCCTCGCCTCGACTTGCGACTGCCTCCGATTGGGCGGCTCCACCAACTCCTCCGACGACCTTCGCCTGGGCGGCACCGACGACTAATTGGGATGAAGTCCGCTCATCGACTCTCAAATGTGACGAATGTAAATATAATAGTATAGCAGTTGTTCAACAAGGGAAAATAGTGGAAACCTAAAGCCACAAGGAACTGATTTCAATCCTTTCAAGTGCATATGCAGCGCTTACAACTCCCAACGGCGGAATTGACGAAGATGGTGAAGCATCGGAACCCTGATTCCTTTGGATGTGAAATCTTGGATGATTTTATAGGGTTTCTATTTTATGTTCCCTTATGTCCCTCTAATTAATTATTTTTAAATTTAAAATTTTAGACAAATAAATAAAGGGGTTCAGTTTGTATCATTAATACAAAAAGTGTCTTACTAGCATAATCTTCTCTTTTAAAAAAAATATTGTCTTCGGTCCTTCTTCTTTCTATCCTCTTTGTAATCCTTGTTAGAGATTTATATAAAAAAAATTTTTTGTTAATTGAAGACGAGTTTTCAATCACCCACGAATACAAATTAGTAATTGCATTACAAATTTATTATAGAAGTATATAAAAAATCAATGGTTTATGTAATTATATACTATTATTTATCTAATTATAAAATAAAGGTATTTGATGCCTTATATACGTAACCGCGATACTCAATTTCAAACCCTAATATACAATTTTCTAGCGTTTTATAGACTAGGTTATTTGGGCTTGGTCCGGAGGATCGGAATTTTGGTCCGACCAAGGTCTGACTAACCTCTTTTATGTTTTTAATTAATCTCATCTCTGACCCGAGTCACCTGATTTTTTCGGTCTTGGACTGGGGATTGGACCGGAACTTCAGTCCAATCCATGTCCGGCTAACCTCTTTTTTTAAAAATATTTTTTTAAGTTAATCCCCGGTCCAACCCTAGTCACCGGTTTTCCAATCTAGGACGGGGTGTGGACCGGGCCGTAAGAACCTGATCCGGTTTTTCGGTTTGGATCTGCACAACCCTAATGTCAAGAGAAGGAAAACGCCAAAAGCTAATCTTCTTAATATGAAATGAATATCGAATAATTATGTATCAATTTTGAATCTAAATTGTCAAGAATTCCAACATTTTCGGTTGGTTAAAGATTGTCGGAAAACTCTGAATGTTTTTTTTGTGTGAACTCCATCTACGTTGTGTAGGTGGACTACGTTGTGTTGGTGGACTATGTAGCTACGGTGAGATGACCACAATTCCATTTTGATCCTAATTGGGATAGGGTCTAGCGGGATTAATCTAAAACACAAGGTTTGGTCCGATCTCATCCCTGTATAATAATTGGGACGGAATGTGGGATGAACACAATCCCTTCAGTGGTCATCCCTACCTACGCGTATGACATGTATAATTTTTTTCTTTTTTGAACTCTTACTATACATATGAGTTACCTTATGTAAAAATTAAAAATACGCGTACCATGTACATAGTTATTAGTATTGAATAGATATTTTGTTAATCTAAAATTACAAAGGGTTGTGATATATACGCCCTAAATTAGTTGTACTCGAGGCCAATTATTTAGTACGAAGTTGTCGCACCATATGCACGGTAAGCTTAGTCTTTGTTTTACTTTTCATGAATACATGTGCTTTGCTAATTATACTTCTTATTTCAGTATATATAACATTAGTTTAAATTATATATATAGTTATGATGATATGAAAACCCGAGAAAAAAATATCCGTTTCGACTAATTTGAAGATCTAAATTCGACAATATTCGTTAATTGATGATCTGAGTCCGATCCGATACAGAAAGAATTTTTGAGTCATCGGATCGGATACGGTTAGATGTTTTGAGTCGGATCGAATATGTATTTGACAGATCTAGTAATGATTACTTTGATCGGATTTTTCAATCGGATTTTAAATCAGATATCCAATCCGGTGAAAAGTGTTGGATATCAGAATGTTCTCAAAATGAATTCGGAACCTCTTATAAAATTATCAGATCGGATATCTGGGTATGATCAACCCTAACGAAACCAATCTTATTGTAATAGCTAGAACTTCCGAATTCTAATTAATGTTGATTAACTTAATCAGTGATAGTAATTGAAATATAACTCGCGAAGATTGCGTAAGTGTTGAGTATAAGTCCCACCGTTATGTTCCTGGCGTAATTTTGGGCTTATGGTGAAATTTTCACTTTTTCTCCCGGGTAATTATTTTTACCCTCTGGTATTATTTGGAGCATTTGGGAGCTCCATTTAATAAAAATGCAGTTGAGAGAAATGATCAGGACATCGGACATGTCCTAGATATGAAATAACATGGAAAGGCAAAACGGCCAAAAGAGTCGCTATTTCGTTTCTTAACGGCTAAGAAAGATGGCTTAGGACTACACGTTTTCCGAGGAAATTGTGGAATAATTATCTCTACAATATTCAAGATTTATTGTTCCAATTTCGAGAAGTTTGGAGAAGGGGGTTCAACCCGCCATTGGATCGGTTAAAGGATAATTGTCGACTTTGCTAAAGGATAATTATCGACTTCGCTAAAGGATAATTATCGACTTCACTATAAATAGCGGAAAATCGTTTATTAGTTCATTTCCTTTCACGTTTCCTCGTAAAAATTCTGATTTCTTTCAAACTTCAAACTCACATCTAATCTCCGTTTCTAATCCGATTTCAATTCCGTTTGAGTTTCTAGATTCCTCTCTTCATTCTCTTTATATCGGCACAAAGTTTCTGCATTTTTGAGCAGATGAAGACCTGGTCGAGCATATATGTCACCAGAATAGTTCCGTCGCTCAGATTCCGGTGAATTTGATATTGTACATGCGTAGCCTGCGTCGTTGTGATTCCAAATCTTCTTTCAGATCGTCAATCGGGTTAGTAACGAATAAGTTATAAATTTATTCGATTCCGTACTGCAATTTGGCCTAAATTGACCTTAGGCTTTTCAAAATGGATAGTTAGAAATTCCATTATGATCATTATATTATTCTGGTGTTTATGGGTTGTTTGTTTGATAAAATCTGATGACAGGTGGGTTTAGAAATGGCTTGTAGGCAAAACGTTATTTTGGTGAAATTTAATTAATTAATTAAAGGTTAATTAATTAAATTAGATTTAAATTTGAGTTTGAGGAATACTGATTAGATGCATTCTAGGTGTTAGAATGAGTTGAGGATCATGATGATGTTATGGATATCGGTTATGGCTTTAAGGTTTAGTATGTGTACGAGTATGATGAGATGTTATGTTGAGGATATGCCTTAGGCATTTATGAATGTGTTGAGGATCTGAGGTTTAGATTTGAGATATAGGTTGGTTGTGGTTAGTGAGACGAGTCTCCTAACCTTTGCAGTATGTGATTGTGTGTGCCTTGCTATTGCAGACGTTGATTACTTTCCCAAGGGAAAGTTGTGACGTGATACATGTTACGAGTATATCAGGTAAGTCCATAGGACTTACTTAGGGTGCAGTTGTGGATTGTATGATTGTGATGATTGTGTGTGTTCATATGATTGTGCATTTATAACCTAAACCGGATTAGGATGACCATTTATTACATTTATTTGGCCCAAGTGTATTATAACGGGCGGTAATCACCGGTCTCCGCCTGCTGGTTAGGAGGAGGTGCCTGGAAGCCAGTAACACAGGGGGGGACGAGTGACGATCACCCCCAATGCAAACCCCTGTGTTAACGGGGAAAGGGACGAGGTTCTTTAGGTTCCTCGTGTTACAAAAGAAGTTGAATTAGTAATGGAATAACATAATGAAAGATAATAAATGAATGTGTGTGGCATTGCATGTATGAGATGTTGATGTGTGGTTGTGCTATTACCTTCATGCTTTTCATTGCTGTAGCTAACGGTTTCATACCGTGTTGTAGATGATCTGCACGTTAGGAAGACTGCAGGGTGAGACAGATGATGTGGCCAACCGAGGACTTCTGTACATTAGGATACGTGGGATATGGGATCTTTTGTATCAGATGTTGTGGTTTGATGTTTTGTACTCGGCTTTGAGTTTGTAAACTCTTTTGATGTATCATATACAGCTTTTATGTATTTGGTTTTAATCTACATGTGCCTTGTTGTAAGATCCAGTGAACTTGTTGTTAGGCTAGAGTCAGGATCCATTGTGAGATCCTAGCCCAATATGACACTCCAAGTCCCGTGGATTTGAGGTGTTACAAAGTTGGTATCAGAGCCTTAGGTTGACAACAATGACACTTGCTATCTGCAATAAAGGTAGAGTGGATAAATAAACAGAACCCACATGGGGTTTGACTTTTTAAAGGATTTTGGTTTTAAAGCGAGTACAGATATTTTGGGATAGTATGTACAGAAGTCATCACCCATTTAAGGATCTCAACAGTGTATATAGATATATATATATATATATATATATAGATATCTTTTATGTCCTGATGTGTATGCATGTAATAATGAGTATTATATATATATTGATACATATGGCATATATATATAGCCTTATAAGTTAGCAGCGTATATTCTACAGATGGCTCAGACTAGAGCAGTATCTGTAGCGGGACGAGATAGGGGTACACCCTCTCTTCCTCCAGTAGCGTCAAGTCAGGGACCAGTATCCGCTGCTGTGTTGCCTATGGCAGAGAATGAGTTTGAAGAGGCTGATCGTGTCTCCATGAGTAGATTCGAGTTTCAAGAGTATATGCAGCAAGTATATGAAATGGTGATAGCAGGTAGATCTACACCAGATTTACCAACTTCTGTGAGATCGACTGAAGCTTCTGGATTAGAGAAGAAACAACGGGTAGAATAAGTGAAAGATGAGGTTGGATATCCGGGTTGCAAACCGAGCCCGACTTGTGGACGTTTGAGTACTTCTCGTTCACACGGACTTTTGGTAAAACGAGGACTTGTTACAATTGTGGGAAGCCTGGACATGTACGACCACAGTGTCCAAGATCGCTAGTGACTTGCTTTACATGTGGTAGACAAGGTCATAGAGCTTTTTTCTATAAGCAAACTGGAGTGGCATCACGACAGGGTTTTATTTCTACTAGTGTGACGGGAGGTGGTCAGAAGACACCTCAGCAACAGACGCGGGGCAGTAGAGAATCTCAGATCATTCTCCTACTCATAAATCCGTTCCCAGGCTGAGTAAAGGTAAGGGTCGTGGTAGGAGTACCATAGATACTAGAAGAGCTCAAGGTAGAGCCTTTGAGCTGGGCAGTGCAGAGGAGCCACCCGTACTAGTGGCAGGGATGAGACGTATATGTCTGAACTGTGGTTATCCAGATCATGTGCACTTTGAGTGCCCCATGACACCGATAGCTTGCTTCACCTGTGGTGAACTAGGCCATCTGGCCCCTTTTTGTCAGCAAGGTAGTGTTTCTTCTCATCAAGACCTTCCTCTTTCCGATACAGAAAGAGTGGAAGTGGAGGCTATGGCAATGACCTCAGTGATACCTGAGGAGCATAGGTCTGAGATTGAGTAATGATATGTAATAGAGCTTCGGCATTAGCTGTTACAGGTACCATTCTTGTTAATGGTTTACCTAGTGGAGTTTTGTTTGTTGTGAGTGCTATGCACCTCTTGTCTTTCGATGCATGTGTTAATAGTTAATTGTGGATACAGTAGAAGATAAATCTTCCTTTATAGGATTACGAGTTACGGGTCTTAGGTACCCGCGGGATATGTGGTTGTTCCCTTTGTTCAGGGACTTGTGTATGGCTTGAAGACTTCTTTGTCATGCCTTAGGTGCATGAGAAGGTCTTTATGTGTGTGGTGGACGAATAGATATCATGTTGGTTTAAATAGCAGTAGGAGGACTATTATAGTCTCTACTGAGATCGACTAGGTAGAGGTTTTTCAAGGTTATGAACCTTGAAGAGGCAAGTTGCCGACAGTACCGTAAGTGCAACAAGGTTAATAAGGAGGTGATGATTTCTAATGTTATGTCGTGAAGGAATGAGATAGTTCCACGCTGAAGAGTGTTCCATTGGTTTATGATCTTATAGACGTGTTACTGAACCGTCTAATCTATTGCCTCAGTGGAGTGAGGACTTTGATGTTGTGTTGAAATATGGTACGAGACTGGTTGGGAGAAGGCCTATGAGGTATATGGCTTGTTGAGTTGTTAGAAATTGAAAAAGCAATATTAAGAGTGGTTTGAGATGGGCTCTGTTCGCCCTAGCACGTTCATTGCTACGTATGAACGACTTGTTGGATCAACTAAGAGAAGCAATTGTGTTTTTAAGATTTCCGTATGCTTAGGATATCATCAGCTAAGGATGAGAGAGCAACGTGGGAATAGGACATCATTCCATACCCGTTATGGACACTATGAGTTGTAGTGATGTCATTTGAGTTGAGGAACGACCTAGTAGTCGTTATAGGAGTTGATGAACATTGTCTTCATCTACTTCCTTGATCAGTTGGTGGTAGACCTTATTGATGACGTTTCGATGTACTCTCACAACGGAGAGGAACGTACCGGTTATTTGAGGACGGTTTTGCAGAATCCGAGGGATAGAAGTTAGTGTGCTATGCTCCCTAAATGTGAATTGAGATGCCAGAAGTAACCTTCAAGGTCATGTTGTTCCGCCAGTAGGATCATGATTGATGTGACGAGGAGTAAGTATGAAGCCTTATAGATGATACTGATGAACGTTAAGGGAATGCGTAGTTCTCGGCCCAGCCGATTGCTACCAACGCTTTGAGGAAGGATTCTATGTGATTATGCATCCATTTACGAGTCTTCTGAGGAAGACCACCATAATTGTGTCGTTGAAGTAGTATGTCGAAGCTCTGAAGAGTAGAGGAAGTATTTGACCTCTGCTTCTATTCGGTGATAATCAGAAGATTTTGGGAATCACGTGACTACGGTGCTGAGAACTTATGAGGAGAACTGCCCGACTCATGATTTCGAGTTAGTGGTGGTAGTTCAAGTTCCAAGATTTGAAGACAGTACCTGTGTGACATTTCGTGTCAGAGTTTCACAGATCATAGGAGGTTGAAGCATATTTTTATGCAATAAAGGTTGAATAACTGTGAGCGTCGATGGTTTGAGTTGATCAAGGACGCTGACCTTGAGATTTGTACCATTCTGGCAAGGAGAATGTGGTCACTGATGCCTTGAATAAGAAGACGCCTCGAGAGAAGGCGATTGTTGGAATTGTTGTACAGTCTCGGTTTCAAAATGATCTAGCTTGGTTAGAGTTGGACCTACAACTACTGATAAGGACATTAGTTTCATGTTTAGGGATTTTACCTGGTTTGTTGGATGAGGTCCAACAAAAACAAGGGACTTGCCTGACCCTGAGGGAACTTGATGGAAGGATGCCTCATGGCGAGACACCACAGTTCTTTAATGGAACGGAAGGAGTATGAGGCGCCGCAACTGCGTCAGTATAACCGCTTATGCGGAGTCGAGTGGAGAAGATTACAGTACACTCATAATACACCTTCTTTAGTACATCCATGTACGAATAAGTAGTAAATCAGGTTAAAGTGTTACTGACCTGGAGATGAGCTCATCCACTACCAGTGATGTAGTGGAAGTGCGAGGACTTTTCTGTGGACTTGTAATGGGATTGAGACCCAGTAAGAGTTTTGGTGTTATCCATATTATTAGTAACAGATTTACGAAGTCGACACGTTTCATCTCTACTGAGAGATGTGGCCAGTGAATACAGTGGTCGAGACGAGGACCGGAGGAGGCTACCTGGGAGACAAAGGATAGTATCCAGAGGAACTATCCAGAGTTCTATGCGGAGTTAGAGGTATCCGTAGGATCCACGAGTAGATCTTAGTGCCTTTTTGGTGAGTGCTTGTATGCTATGTGCTTATGTGATATGATGTGTTTTCGTGCTAGCTTTGATATGTGCATCTGATCTGTTAGATCTTGTTTGCTAGCACGATATAGGTATAGTTGGAGATGATTCTTTCCTCCATGCTATTGTAATATGTTTAAGATTAGCTGGAGATGATTCTTTCCTCCATGCTATTATTGATGGACATAGTGTGAGTGGAGACGGTTTTCCTCCACATAGTTGTGTTACGAGTACGATTGGCTGGAGACGGCTTTCCTCCATGCCTTGTGACGTGGTTAGTAGTTGGCTAGAGATGATTTTTCCTCTATGCCTTTGGATAGCGTTATGATCTTGTTGTTGGAGTTGGTGATTCCTCCATGCTGTGTTTTGAGGTTATAGAGTGTTATAGGTTGATACGTTTGAACGGAGATGTGATACCTCCGTTAGAGAGAGTGTCTATACCTCGGCATATGGGTCCGAGAGGATTTGAGAATTGTTCAAGTTTCGGGACGAAAATTTTTCTTAAGGGGTGTGTGATGTAATAGGTAGGATTTCCGAATTCTAATTAATGTTGATTAACTTAATCAGTGATAGTAATTGACATATAACTCGCGAAGATTGCTTAAGTGTTGAGTATAAGTCCTACCGTTATGTTCTTGACGTAATTTAGGGCTTATGGTGAAATTTTCACTTTTTCCCCCGGGTAATTATTTTTACCCTCCGGTATTATTTGGAGCATTTGGGAGCTCTAATTAATAAAAATGCAGTTGAGAGAAATGATCAGGACATCGGACATGTCCTAGATATGAAATAACATGGAAAGGCAAAATGGCCAAAAGAGTCGCTATTTCGTTTCTTAACGGCTAAGAAAGATGGCTTAGGAATACACGTTTTCCGAGGCAATTGTGGAATAATTATCCCTACAATATTCAAGATTTATTGTTCCAATTTCGAGAAGTTTGGAGATGGGGTTCAACCCGCCATTGGATCGGTTAAAGGATAATTGTCAACTTCGCTAAGGATAATTATCGACTTCGCTAAATGATAATTATCGACTTCACTATAAATAGCGGAAAATCGTTTATTAATTCATTTCCTTTCACGTTTCCTCGTAAAAGCTCTGATTTCTTTCAAACTTCAAACTCAGATCTACTCTCCGTTTCTAATTCGATTTCAATTCCGTTTGAGTTTCTGGATTCCTCTCTTCATATCGGTACCAAGTTTTTGCATTTCCGAGCAGATGAAGATCTGGTCGAGCATATATGTCACCAAGACAGTTCTGTCGCTCAGATTCCGGTGAATTTGATGTTGTACATGCGTAGCCTGCGTCGTTGTGATTCCGAATCTTCTTTCAGATCGTCAATCGGGTTAGTAACGAATAAGTTATGAATTTATTCATTTTCCGTACTACGATTTGGCCTAAATTGACCTTAGGCTTTTCAAAATGGATAATTAGAAATTCCATTATGATCATTATATTATTCTGGTGTTTATGGGTTGTTTGTTTGATAAAATCTGATGACAGGTGGGTTTAGAAATGGCCTGTAGGCAAAACGTTATTTTGGTGAAATTTAATTAATTAATTAAAGGTTAATTAATTAAATTAGATTTAAATTTGAGTTTGAGGAATACTGATTAGATGCATTCTAGGTGTTAGAATGAGTTGAGGATCATCATGATGTTATGGATATCGATTATGGCTTTAAGGTTTAGTATGTGTACGAGTATGATGAGATGTTATGTTGAGGATATGCCTTAGGCATTTATGAATGTGTTGAGGATCTGAGGTTTAGATTTGAGATATAGGTTGGTTGTGGTTAGTGAGACGAGTCTCCTAACCTTTGCAGTATGTGATTGTGTGTGCCTTGCTATTGCTGGCGTTGATTACTTTCCCAAGGGGAAGTTGTGACGTGGTACAGGTTCCGAGTATATCAGGTAAGTCCATAGGACTTACTTAGCGTGCAATTGTGGATTGTATGATTGTGATGATTGTGTGTGTTCATATGATTGTGCATTTATAACCTAAACCGGACTAGGATGACCATTTATTACATTTATTTGGCCCAAGTGTATTATAACGGGCGGTAACCACCGGTCTCCGCCTGCTGGTTAGGAGGAGGTGCTTGGAAGTCAGTAACACAAGGGGGGACGAGTGACGATCATCCCCAATGCAAACCCTTGTGTTAACGGGGAAAGGGACGAGGTTCTTTAGGTTCCTCGTGTTACAAAAGAAGTTGAATTAGTAATGGAATAACGTAATGAAAGATAATAAATGAATGTGTGTGGCATTGCATGTATGAGATGTTGATGTGTGGTTGTGCTATTACCTTCATGCTTTTCATTGTTGTAGCTAACGGTTTCATACCGTGTTGTAGAAGATCTGCAGGTTAGGAAGACTGCAGGGTGAGACAGATGGTGTGGTCAGCCGAGGACTTCTGTACATTAGGATACGCGGGATATGGGATCTTTTGTATAAGATGTTGTGGTTTGATGTTTTGTACTCGGCTCTAAGTTTGTAAACTCTTTTGATGTATCATATACAACTTTTATGTATTTGGTTTTAATCTACCTGTGCCTTGTTGTAAGATCCAGTGAACTTGTTGTCAGACTAGGGTCAGGATCCATTGTGAGATCCTAGCCTAATGTGACACTCCAAGTCCCGTGGATTTGGGGTGTTACACTTATAGTATAAACTAGGAACGTATCATAGACACACGGTTTGATATCACGAACAAGGCAGATTAAGTGTTGGTTAAGATAACCAATTACTTATTTTAGATGCAAATCTTAACTTTCGCTGATTAAGGATGAACATCACGTGAAAGTTATTACCTTAAATTATTGTTTAACATCAAGTCAATATAACGATCGTTACTTTGTTTTTTATAAACCCGGTCATATTTAATAAGCACGATCGTAACTTCTTTTTCTATAAACACGCGTTTAAAAAAACACAACTCTGGAGTTTTTAACTCATGTTAATAAGTTATCTCACGCTATTACCAATAGGACAATTATATCTCTTTAGTTTTTATTCAAATGTAAAATATAATTGCCATAACGATCGTGAATGTATATTGCACGATCCTGCTAATGTAAAAAAAAACTTACGTTGGTATGATCGTGCATGTATGTATTTTAAAAATAATTATCGTGTTTGTCTACTAATGACCGTTAGCACAAAACACTCGTGCATATATTAAATTTAAATATAAATTAATTATTTAGCGTTAACGAAAACCTTCTAAACATTTTTATACGATTAATTAATCAATTGAATCATTAACCGTTGACATTTTTATCATCAAATTGCTAATTTGATTAATTAATTAAAAGAATCATTAAGTATTTATTTTTTTAATCTTATACGATTTTAACTAATAATAAAAAATAGTAATCCTTCAAAAATATTAAATTACTCGAATCACAAATACCATTAATTAGTGAACCGAATTATTAACCATCACAAATATAAATAAAAAAAAGGGTAAAATGGTTAAGTATGTACTTTTTGCATTATTGTGTACAAAGTATGCACTTATGTGTTTTAGTTAACAAACTAGGCCCTTGGATTATGAAAAGAAAAGATTTAATAAGAAGCAAAATTAAGATCCCATGATCTTTCTCTCTCCTATTTATAATTATTTATTTTTAAAATTAATTAGGCAAATTGAAGATAATAACCGTTTAGCAAGCATTTTTATACACAATCTTCCACCATTATTCTTGGTTTTTGACGAGATATCGTCGACCATCTTCAACGAGAACAGAAGACGGCGGTTTTTGGGTTATTCTGCATTCAACTTTGGGTGATTCGATAAGGAGACTGGATCGATAATTGTGTTTTATTCACTTGATCTAGCATAAAATCGGTAATTCTTGTTTGTGAAAGTCAACTTTCTGGTTTTTTGAAGCTTTTTGATGTTTCAATGGTGTTCGAAATTTACTGTTGTAATGGTGTGTTTCTTTTGACTTGTTAGTGTACATATATGATGTTTATAGGAATTGTACAATATAAACTGTGTAACTATCTTGTTGGAATCACGAATCGAGATATATGTATGTAACATCTCGTAAAAATTGTCATCCCGCATCATTTGAATGAGAATTTGTGATTGGCTTATAAGGATGGGTTGCTACCCATATCAACAAAATTTCTTCTTTTCCAGTGGTAGAGTGAGGACAAATAACTCTGGAGTTAAGCGTGCTCGTGCGGGAGCAATTTCAGGATGGGTGACCTCCTGGGAAGTTTTCTGCCTAGTAGGCGGTCACTCGGCTCGGTGGATGGTCCTTGGCCTGACATGGACGTTAGGAGTTTAAGTGGGGGAGATTGTAACATCCCGTAAAAATTGTCATCCCGCATCATTTGAATGGGATTTGTTATTGGCTTATAAGGATGGGTTTGCTACCCATGTCAACAAGAATTCTTCTTTTCCAGTGGTAGAGTGAGGACAAATAACTCTGGAGTTAAGTGTGCTCGTGTGGGAGCAATTTCAAGATGGGTGACCTCCTGAGAAGTTTTCTGCGTGAGCATGGTTGACATGGGGACAACGTCCCTAAGACCTTGGGTCTTACAATGTCAAGTTTCTGAAGAGTTGACGAAAGTCCAATTTAACGCTAGCATGTGTACGAAAATAAGTTTGTGTACATATATGGAACATTAATGTACACCTTTGTTATGTGGTTTGTTACATATTATGTTTGTATGTATGTGTATCGAACTCTACGCATGATATTTACATGTTTGTTACATATATTATGTTTGTACGTTTGTGTATATATTGAGTACATTAATGTACACCTTGGTTGTGTTGTTTGTTACATATTGTTTATGTACGACTGTTTTAGAAATTTGTACATATTCCCTAATGTTATTAATATAGTATGTACTCCAACTAGGTGAAATAATATGTATACATTAGGCAGTGATTTTTGAATCTATTTATGCCTATGATGTGTATATCTGAATTGTATGTACTTTGTGTGATAGGAATGTCTTCTGTATTCGTTATAGTATATTACGGAGGGAAATGGGAAGTGGAAAATGATGTTTGAAAGTATAATGGGGACTTATCGAGTAAACCACTCGTTGTTGACGAGTCTTGCACCTACGAGGAGCTGCTACATAAGGTTGCATTTCACTTCGGAATATGTGTGTCAGATTGTAATATCAAACTGTCGTACAGGAATCCGTTCAATGTTTCGCTGAAACCATTTGATTTTAACTTAAAGGGTGATTTAGACATATTTATTCATATAAACGGGATGCAACAATTTATGTGGAGTTTTCCGATATGTGTCACGAAAGTTGAATTACACCAACCTGATGGAGGGGTTTTGCTGGATGAACATAATGTTGACAACGGTAATGGAATTTCTATGCTTCAAGTGAATGATGTATTGGAGCATAATACAGATTGTCAAGATATCGGTAGCTCACATCTTGAAATGTGTACATCTATATCAAATGCAGTAATGAAAGAAGGAAGAGAATATCCACTTGTATTCTGCTTATGTACAATCATACGTTGTGGATGTGGACATTTTGTTCTTGTACTTAATATTAATGTAATACATAATTATGTACATTATGCTACATAAATTCACTTGTATTCTACTTATGTATATACGTTGTGAATGTGCGTAAACATATAAGTAATAGATAGTGTATATGTATATATAGTACTAATAGTTCATTTATAATGTAAATGTCAATACGAGATATGTAACTTAAAATCCATTGCAAACCTACAATCAGTGCATAAACCAAAAGCATAAAATATGTCGAATTGTATCTATTACATAACTCATTGATTCACTAGATGATAATCACATCTCATCGAATCATCCAGTCCAGTCCCTTGTGAACACAACATTAGACAACTTCTCTCTACATGCTTGAACAAAGTCATCGCATATAGCAATAAAGTCTGTACGACCGGATGCTAAGTATTGTATGTACTTAATAGTGAAGATGCCACAACTGCCCCTGTACATAAATATCAAATATAAGTATAAGTAGGCAAACTAAGTCCGTATGTACTTATTTGCAAATTAGTTGACATACCCATCGGCATTAATGTTCAATCTAGTGTTCCTAACCACCTTAAATGCAGTCTTAAATTTATCTCCAAGGTGTGAGCGCTTACCATGTGCTCTAAGAACATGTGGAAATATGACCGCCATCGGTTCTAGTAGACTCTGCAGTTTATCCTCTTTTACGTACATGATCATGGAATCATATACATAAATACACCATTGACGTAGATCGATTTCCAATGCAATCCAGTGTGAGTCCATGATGTTGTAAGGGGAATAAATAGCATCAACTTCGTACAAAGATTTCCGGAACATATGTGGACTTCGCCTAAGATAACATCAAACATGGCTTTGTTGAAATCCGGATTTTCATTAGACATTTCCGTATATTAGGTGTATGTTGTACGGTTGTTCGCCCTCAACCAAACAGTGGATAGCACGGCTATGTTGGCGAATCTTTCCGGTATCTCAACAAATTCTTTGCGCAGATGCATCACTAATTCATCTATTGCCTGCAGTAAAAATAAAAAGTAAAAACTTCGTGTATCAAATAGGATATGTGTAGCTTATTGTTTCAAATGTACATAACATAGCAATACATGAATAACACATGTGCTTGCATTTTTGTAGTTGTTATATACACAATAACTAACTTGGAGTACATACGTGATCTTTAATCCAACTGGTTGGTTGCAATATTTTCTGGATTGAATCTCTAGATATGTTGTTTATATATCCTCTAATCAATTCTTTATCATCCTTGTTCTTCAACCAGTTAAACAATTTTTGGCGCTCTCTTGTTTGTAACATGCTCATGTTTGGTTCTTTGGATAGTTTGACATTCTCTTGTATGGTGTACGCATGTATTTACTATCCCTTGGAACCCTTAGACCAACCCTGCGAATTGGTTCATCAAGTTTAACAGCTAGTTGAACACATTTATCATGTCATATAATTTTAAATATGCAACATTCAAAGGTACATAATATTATATATATATATATATATATATATATATATATATAAAGTATATTATAGTACATATTATTTGATGTCATACTTAATTAATAGTACATTTATCACACATATGTTCATACCTCACTTGAATCACCAGCTAACTCATTCACCTTTGCATAATCTAATATGTCTTTTGTAAATGGCTCAGCGTCTTTTGCAGCCGGTGTAGAACATTGACCTTCCGATGTTGTCTTCAGAATATCTTTAGCAAGACTTTTTATTTATTCTCTGTTCTTTTGCTTGAAAGATACACAATTGTGTCTATCTTTTCGTACAAAGTTCAAGGTCCCTTGCATAGTTGGTTAGATCATCAATTAACGTCCCTTGGTTTCTACCCTTTCAGTTAATTCTTTTTGCTCTCGTTGTATTGCATCCAACTTTTGCATTATTTGATCAACCCAATCCGGAGGTTTTTTGTTCATTCTGTTATGTACATAAAGTCTAGTTACGTACATTAAAATAAAACTTGTGTAGACAAATGTATGTGTACATTAATATATTAACTTGAACTTACTTTGAGGTGTCAGACATTTTTTTAAAAATATTGTACGGTAAGCAATTAGACTAGATCATCTTCGCGAGACTCTCCTGCCTAGAGCATCCTTTCGGATGAGCTCGACCACCTGAGGAGGTGTCGATGAGCAACCACATGGGGAGCCGTGTCCCAATTCTAAGAGCTTATCGGCGACACAATTGACTTCCCTGAAGACGTGTTGAATCTTGACCTGTTGGAAACTAATCAAAATATTAGAGATATCCGACATGATAAGGTCAAGTTCCCATGGAGGTTTCCATGTTTGTTTTATAGAATTGATAATTGTAAGGTTATCTCCTTCAATTTCAATATTGTTGATCTCCAGATCACATGCCCTGATCAAACCTTCCCGTAGCGCACATGTTTCGGCATGGAGGACCGATATGTTTCCACATTGTCCATAGCCTAAGGAGATGGTTGATGCATGTTGGTTTCTAATAATGAATTTGTAGGCCGATTCTCCCGATTGACGTTTAGATCCATCAAAATTAAGTTTGGTGAATTCATTTTCAGGTTTTATCCAATGGATATTTTTGGTTTTCCTATTGTTTTTAGTCAAATTTTGTTTTGTTTGATTATTCCTTTTGTTCGCGTCTTGCTAATTATTAATTTGGTCTTGCACACGTGCTTCAATATTTTGGGTTTTTTTTATTACAAAATGATTTCTTGAGTACCGAACATTCCACCAAGTAACGGCCAGTTGTACCATTGCTTTATCATCTAGTTTATTTCTAAGAAGTGTGAACATGTTATGCATATTTTGATTTGAGTTATTTGCTATTTGGAGCTCATATTTAGTATAATCATTGGATAGATTTTCCATCAAGAAGGGACAAGTTTAGAAAACATGCTTTGCTGACTCATATGGGTAGGTGCACAGTCCGCATTGCATCGGCACTAGGACCCTTTCTTTCTCGAGATTTTCCTTAGTAGGGAGACCATTTATTGACAGTTTCCATAGGAAGTTCTTGACTTTGGGCATGATATCAATTTCCCAAATCCAATCATTAGAACTGGTTGTTAGCCCTTTATTTTTATGGATTAGGTATATGCTTGATTTTGTAGTGTATGATCCCTTGTCCACGGCTGCCCCGTAGGGACGGTCTTGGATGAATGATTTTGGGAGTTGATATGACTTAATTGCGGTCATAATCTCTTTAGGTAGATGTTTACCTATCTCCATGTCCAGTTTTTGGACATTCCATTTGTTCTCAGTAATGTAATTACTAACCAATTCATTTTCGTCGATATTACTATTATTCTGAAGAAGTTTGATGAGCTGTTGCTCCGCCACCCACGGATTCTTCCAAAACTTGATGGTATTTCCATCCATAACATTCCACCTGAACCCAATTTCAAATTCAGGTCGAAGACTCATTAGTCTCTTTCATTGCCACGATGTATTTTTTGAGGCTTTGCAGTTCCATAGGAATGAACCTTTAAGGTATTTTTCATTTATAGATTGCTCTGCTATAATTTTCCAAAGTAGTTTCATTTGGAGGGCCTTGTTCATATTTTCTGCTTTTTTAATGCCCACTCCTCCGCATTTTTTTGGTTTATAGATTTTATCCCAACTAATAAGAGGGTGATAGTTAGGTCCTTTATTCCAAAAGAAAGTTCGGTTTATTTGGTCTAATTCTTTGTGTATGTAGGATGAAAGCATAAAGCTTTGCATTATATAGTTTGGTTTAGCATTTAGGTTTGCCTTGATTAGAGTTGTTCTTCCTTCTTGAGAGAGTGTGGAAGCTTTCCATGCTGTTAGTTGTTTTCAAGATTTTGTTATCACATCTTCAAAGATTGTCTTGTTTAATCTACCATTAATGATAGGTCATCCAAGTTATTTATCTAAGTCGTTTGTGGCGGTTATTCCAATTTTTAGTTGAATTTGTCTTTCCATATCTGCTCCCACGTTTCTCGTAGTTTGGAAGGATGATTTATGAAAGTTTACTTTTTGTCTCGAGATGTGACAATATCCATTCAATAGATCTAGAATCTTCGTACTTGCTAGTATAGATGTTTTGGCAAATATAATGATATCATCAGCGAAAGCTAGGAAGGGGACATTAGTTCCATCTTTAGTAATTAGGAAGCCAATTATTTTGTTGTTTTGATTGCATTCTTTTTGAATGCTTCTCGCTAGAACTTCCACACCTAAGTTAAAGAGCATAGGTGAGAGTGGGTGTCCTTGGCGGAGGCCTCTTTTAGGGTATATCAGTTCTGAAGCTTTATCATTAACTAGGATGGAGTCTGAGACCGTGGAAATGCATTCTCTAATCCAGTTAACGAATTTCTTCTCGAAACCAAATTTGTTGAGAACCGCTAGGATAAATGGCCATTCCACCCTATCGTACACTTTTTCCATATCTAATTTTAAGGCCATATAACCTTCCTTCCCTTTTTTAGATTTGAATGCATGGAAAATCTCATGAGCAATAAGGATATTGTCATGGATTAATCTATTTTGTGTAAAGGCGCTTTGGAGCGGATGTATTAGTTTGGGCAAAATTGACTTCAACCTAGTTGCTAGGATTTTAGCAATGATTTTATATGATCTTGAGCATAAGTTAATAGGTCGATGGGTTATCCGTTTTTGGTATTAATGTGATAAAGGTATGATTGATTTGCTTTAATATTTTGCCCGTACGGTAGAAACTTTTTACCGCACGGATGACAGTGAGTCCTATGATGTTCCAATATTTTTGGAAAAAATCGGCAGGCATTCCATCTGGGCCGGGGATTTGTCGCTTCCAATATCAAAGACAGCTTTTCGGATATCCTCATTGGAGAATGGTTTGGTGAGTTCCTTGTTGTCTATTTCCGTTACTTCTTTAGTAATGACTTCAATGTGTTGCATTATGGTGGTTTCACTAATTTGATTGGAATTGAATCCGTCATTATAATCCATGCAAAATGTAAGACCCCAGTTTTGCCTTCACCACCCCCGCGGTGAGGAAGGCCGCCCCTGCGGCTGAGGTGATCCGCCCCTGCGGCTGACGACAGATCGCGCCCGATCGTTCTTTCGTTCGTTTTATCTTCCTTCCATAGATAGAATATCCGATATTCTATCTTATGGGCCGGTTTTCTAATCTTCTTTCTAATCGTGAACGCCTTTCCATCTATCTTTCCAGCCCGTCCCTTTATATTCCTGTCTTTTCTTCTTTTCCCCGTTTCTTGCTTACGTCTTTTTCAACCCTAAGAGTTGCAGCCGTTCCCTTGCTTCCTGCGATCATGTTGAACGTGTAAGTTCATCTCTTCTGGTTTCTTCATCACGTTCTTATAGTTGTTGCATACCTTCTCCTTCTATTTCGTTCTCTTCTTCGTTCTTCCCTTTTCTTCTTCTCCAAGAATCAAGTTTGATCCTTGATTCTTGTGGAGCACTCCGTTGTTGATCCTTTGATGTTCTCAGGCTCTCTAGAGTTGAGTCTTGACGTGTTGGAATTAAAGGTGCGAGCTTTGGTTGCCCCTGCTGTGAGTTCGGTCGAAGAGGAACCCCGACAGAGCCTTTGTCAATGCACCGCCCCGCGGCTACACATTTTGCCCCCGCGGCAAGCCGCCCCTGCGCCTTGCTCCACCGCCCCTGCGGTTTGCTCTGCAGTAACTCCCGTCTTTGGTGAGTTGCTTCCTTTCTCGCTTTCCTCATTTCTTTACTTGATCCTTGTCATTGTTCCATGTTCCCTAAGTTGCTGTAAGACTAAGGTTTAGACCTTAGCTTGTGGAGATCTCTTAGAGATCAGTGAGACTAGAAGTTATAGACTTCTAGCAACCGTTTCGTTCCTGATTTGTGATGCTTGTGTGAACAGGCTTTCCTTGCACCTTTCCTGAGGGAAACTGAGTGTCCTCTGAGTTGTTGTTGAGCTTGGACTTACTTAGCTTCATTCCGTATATTGGTTAGGGTGTTTTGGCTTGTTTGTGTTGTTTATTATTGTTATAACGGATAACCGGAATAGGATTCACCCTTTGATAACCTTAATTGGCCTACGTGTATGATAACCGGGCGGTGACCACTTGTCCAGTTCTACAGGAGACTAGAATGTGCTCTTGCAACCCAGACCCGTAGGTAGCGGATAGTACTGATCTATTCCTATTGGTAGACGGAAGCGGAGACGAGTTTCGGGAGATTCTCGTGCGACAAAAGAAGTTGAATTAGTAATGGATAACCTTAATGAAAGATAATAACCGGTTGTGTGCAAGCATGTTATGTGTTTTCTTTACCTTATGTGTGTTTGTGCCTTTACGCTCTTCCTAGTATCTAGAATGTTAGTTAACGTTTTATACCGTCGTTGTAGATGTTCCGCAGATTCAAGATGTTGTTGTGTGATCCGGATGGTGTGGTCAGCCGGGATTTCCGTACATTATAGGACGGGATCGGGATTTTGTTTCTTTTGTTATTTCTCTTTTGTTTTGAACTCGACTGCGAGTCTTTTACAATTTCTTTTGTTTAAACCTTTGTTTTTATTTTGAGTTTTGGTTTTCATTCGTCTATGCCTTGTTGTAAGATCCGTTTGTTGTTGCTACTCTAAGGGTCGGGACCCATTGTGCGGTCCTAGCCCGTACCGCTTCGAGTTTCCAGAACTTGGGGTGTTACAATATGGTATCAAAGCTCTAGGTTGGCAACAATGGCACTCGAAATCTTTTAAAGGTCGGAAGGATAAATAAATAAAACCCGCAAGGGGTCTAATGTTTTCAAAAGGGGATTTTTGTTTTAAACTTGCCGGTCTGGGATAGATGTACGGGAGACCACCACTACCTCCGTGGATCTTAATAGTGTAGTTTCTTGTGTGTTGGCCTTCATATGTGCTTTTTTTTTTTCCTGGTTTTGTGCTTTAGCTGTTGTGTGGCCTTATATATATATATATAGTCTTATATATCTATCTGTTCGCTCAAAAGTGTGCGTCACTAGTTTTAAATTTATAAAAACTGAAATCAAGCAAAGCGAACCCGCAGTGTACATATCGGTATAGTAAAGCAAGAATTCTAGATTATCGAACACAGGGATTTGGGGGATAAATTCAGTTCACAAATTGTCAAGCAAATATCAAAAGCTTTTGTAAAGATGATAAGGAAAACAACGATTTTAAAGATTCAGGTATCCAATTGTAGCATTCGATTCAAGATATTCTAAGGATATAAGGACACAGTCGGGATTGCAAAGGTATATCTAAGGTACCGTAATGTACGGTGAAGTTCCAAAACCCTATATGTCTCACCCAAAGGCTCTCTCTATAAAGTTTGTTGAGGCTGCAATATAGAAAGGATCTAAGAACAAGATTAAACTCTCAAATATCCATGCCCAAACCCAAGGAAATTAAAGATAAGCTAAAAAGGTTAAGGTTGTGACACTCGAAACCAAAGTAGAGGATGTTGAGTCTCACTACTACCTAGAAAAGGTAAGCCAATGCTAGGTTAAAGCAAATCTTTAACTTTGGATCGAAGCAGAAGCAAAGAACGTACGATAGAGGAAAACCACGGTCAGATCTTGAAGAACCACGGCCGTGGAACTCAAGAACATGTCGTGAAAAGCCTCAACGATGAGGTTTCTCGCAACTCTCAGGATCCAATCTATTTTGGTTCAATCTATCATCATCTATGCCACAACTATCGACCCTTCACCTTAGAATCGCGAAAGGTTTTTAGCCAACAATCATCATAATCAAATCAATAATCAAATATAAAAGAGAAAAAGGGTAAAACCTTGAAATCTCAACAAAAATCGCAAAACCAATGTTAATCAAACGCAATAATCGTAACTTGCGTCCAATGAATGTAGAACAAGGAAAGAATCTCTCACAAATCTCAAGGACCAAAGAAGAACGGGATGTCAATCTGCCTTCAAAGTGAAATCCTAAGATCTTTTCCAAGTACGCAATCTTCAAATGCGTCATTCCTAAATCTTCCTTCAATTCTTCTCAAATGTAATCATGCAAATGATCTCAACTTCTCCCTAACGTCGGGGCTCCAAGTCCGCCCTTCAATGTTGAAGACTATCGGATATTTGTAGGTATAAAATCTAGGGTTTAAAGACAAAACCCTAAATATTTGGGCTGAAAACAAGTTGAGCCCGCTGGTATCGGAAAATACTCTGGGCCGCGTCAGACGGTATCAGAATATACTTTGGCGCGTCAGACGGTAGCATAAAATACTTTGGCGCGTCATACGGTATCAGAGAATACTTTGGCGCGTCAGACGGTATCAGAAGATACTTTGGCGCGTCAGACGGTATCAGAGAATACTTTGTCGCATCATAGCTTCCTTTTATACTCTTTTTTTGTCCCGCTTCAAGGCTTGATCCATAAATATGCCATTTCGCTCCATAATTCGCCAAATTACCTACAAATGCAATAAAACTTTGTGTAGACCTCTATTCTCGCAAAGTAGGTAAATATAACCATAAATGCCATTATGTATGTCTATGCATGCAAAATAAAGGGAAAATATATATAAATACATGCCTAAGGTTATAATTCATGTCATCAAAATACCCCATACTTGCCTCTTGCTTGTCCCCAAACAAGGTTTAAACTTAAGATACAAGATGATATGGATTATAAATATGCAAAAACAAAGAAAAACCACAATATTTTGGTTGTGCTTCTATTCATAGACCACCCTCAAAGAGTCGTTTCATAGCTAATGACAATCATCATATGGTTAAAAGGAATTACATCATTGAAAGGATAATCACACTTTGCAAGAGAATCATAACATGCATCATAGCTTGCAATATATCAAAATCAATCATGAGAAATCCAATTTAGACCACAAAGCCAAACAACAATCCAAAGATCTTAAGGTCTTTCAAGTAAAGGTAAAAAAACGTGAATAGGTGGGACTTTCATAAGGTAATGTGGTGTAAAAATCCGGAAAAAAGGAACAACACAACACAACTTTTCTTCTTGCGAAATTGAATCAACCACCGTTGAGAGCTTTGCTCTTCCTTTTCAGCACAAAATTCTTTTTCGACTTTACTTTTTGAGATCAAAAACAGAGGTGCACAATAACCGAAGCCTAAGAAATCGGCATTGACTCAATTTTTCTAGATGCCTCAAACCGTAATGCACATACAATGACTCGTTAGGAATATCATTCAATCCGACTTTGGCAAGACACAAACACCCGGCTATGTGAATGACGCCGAGTTACTCATCATCAAGATTGACTTCCCCAAACCTATTTTCTATACTTTGAATGCATAATTTTCTTTCACGGCCCTCCCACATCAAACATGCCAAAAACAACTCTTCCTAATTCCCGGATAGGTAAAGGAGGCAAATATTTTCATTGAGGGGCTAAATGAACAAAGAAGCAAGAAAAATCGAGGTGCCTTAATCATTTCATAAAGATCTGTAAGAACTTATCATGCGATTTAAACCTTCAACACTCAACATGATTTAGAATGAAAGAAAATTTTCATTCATGCATGAAATTCTAACAAAGTATTCAAATTCCATATATGTCATAAATCAGTTCAAGCATACAAAATCATCATAACTATTCCACAAAACAATATTCATCATAGAGATCATATCCATCCTAGAAGCACAAAAAAATTTAAAAATTTTCAAAATAAAAAATTGCAAGACATAAATCATGCAAATGGTATTGCAAATACCTCCACCCCATACTTAAACTCACATTGTCCTCAATGTGAAGAAAAGAAAAGATGGAAAAGAATAGTCACAATGTAAGATGGTGAATCCTTCATCGGGTGATGGTGGTAGGAATCTATATAAACTCAATAGGGAACTCTGGATATTCCAATTGGTGTCAAAGAGCGTTGTTGAATGAAGAAAAGGAAACGTCTCCCGACCGGAAAAAAATTCCGAAAAGAAAAAAAAAATTTCCACGGTCTATCGGCCATTTTCACGGCCGTGGTTTTAGGCGTGGAACTTTCTGTTGCTCTCGACATAGCATTCCATGGTCCAAAATATCATTCCATGACCGTGGAACTTTACGGACACCCGTGAAATCCCCTGACGTTCGCCAAAAATCCAAGTTCCGTTGCTCCTTTGGCTTCCTTCCCTTCTTTTGGTCCTTTCTCAACTCTGACATCCAAAGACACAAACATACCGGAAGGTATCGACGAAAAACAAACAAAAACAACTACTATAATCTAAACTAAGAAAAAGAAAAGGGAAAAAGGATGCATTACCTTGGGTTGCCTCCCAAGAAGCGCTTTGTTTTAGATCCTTAGCTAGACCAATCTCCATAGATGACTCAATGCACCTTAACATCTTGGATTGCTCTTTAAATCCACAATTAAACTCTTCCGAGAAATCTCCGGTTCCTAATTTCACCGGCAAATGGTAAGATCTCCCACGTACAAGCTTGTACGGTTTGATTCTCACTGGAATCCTCCTAGCTTTCCTATACTTTAATGGGACATAATTCAACCTTGCGTCCTATCCTTTACTAGATCGAGAAATTAGTTTCTCGAGGATCCACTTAGCTTCCCCATCTTCAGCTTGGGGATGATATATGGTCTTCGTCATGTGAATGACCCCATACTTGAACAAGAAACACTTATTGGCATTAGCGTTGAAGCGCTTGCCAAATTTACTCCTTGTAGTCCAAGGAGCATCTACTTCCAACACCTTTAATGGAGGTTTCATCTTCACCTTGGGAGGTTCTTTTGGAAGAGACCTCCAACTCTCCGGTGCATTCCTGAAAAAAATTAGAAATTTTAATAGGAACTTCAAAGGAAGTAAGAGAATATACCTTGTAAAGTTCTTCAAGGCTTGAAACAAGTTTTATGTTGGGATGATGATCCACACATGAAATATCTCCCGACTCAGATGGATCCTCTTCAACCTTGGCCACAGTTTCATTAATATTGCTAAGGTTCCCCACTTCTTCCTCTTTTTCTTCTTCAAGAACTTGTGGAGGAACATCAAGTTCGATAGGAAGAATGCTCAAAACTTGGAGTTCTTCGTCGCACTTTTCCTCTAGTCGAGCAATTTCAGCAAGGATCAATTTTCTTTCAAGGTCATCGAGATCCTTTATTGATTGCTTGATCTTTGATTCAAGTTGATCTTCAAGAGGTTGTTCATATACCTCGCGAGCGGTATAGAGCTCCTCCCAAATTTCAAGCTCCTTCTTAATGACTTCCTCTCTTTCATTTTGTTCAATGAAAAAAAATGAAAAATAATCCAGCAAATAACTATACTCCTTCCATTTAGCTACCTCTTTCTTTCCCCATCTCTCTCTTTCCAAGAATTTGTTCCTAAGTCTATGTTGCTCCGAAGATTCGTTAAGTTTAGCTCTGAGGCTCCATATTTCGTTCCTCACTGTTACAAAGCTCCTTCCATCCATTGGAAATTATGAAAACTCAAAATATCATACCAAAAGATTAAAAGAAAAAGCAAAAGCTCCCAAGCCCGAAAACCGAAATTGGCCTAAACCAAATCCCCGGCAACGGCGCCAAAAACTTGTTCGCTCAAAAATGTGCGTCACTAGTTTTAAATTTATAAAAACTAAAATCAAGCAAAGCGAACCCGCAGTGTACGGATCGGTAAAGTAAAGCAAGAATTCAAGAGTAGCGAACTCAGGGATTTGGGGGGATAAATTCAGTTCACAAATTGTCAGGCAAATATCAAAAGCTTTTGTAAAGATGATAAGGAAAACAACGGTTCTATTGATTCAGGTATCCAATTGTAGCATTCGATTCAAGATATTCTAAGGATATAAGGACAGAGTCGGGATTGCAAAGGTATATCTAAGGTAAGGTAATGTACGGTGAAGTTCTAAAACCCTATATGTCTCACTCAAAGGCTCTCTCTATAAAGGTTGTTGAGGCTGGAATATAGAAAGGATCTAAGGACAAGATTAAACTCTCAAATATCCATGCCTAAACCCAAGGAAATTAAAGATAAGCTAAAAAGGTTAAGGTTGTGACACTCGAAACCAAAGTAGAGGATGTTGAGTCTCACTACTACCTAGAAAAGGTAAGCCAAAGCTAGGTTAAAGCAAATCTTTAACTTTGGATCAAAGTAGAAGCAAAGAACGTACGACAGAGGAAAACCACTGTCAGATCTTGAAGAACCACGGCCGTGGAACTCAAGAACATGCCGTGAAAAGCCTCGACGACGAGGTTTCTCGCAACTCTCAAGATCCAATCTGTTTTAGTTCAATCTATCAACATCTATGCCACAACTATCGACCCTTCACCTTAGAATCGCGAAAGGTTTTTAGCCAACAATCATCATAATCAAATCAACAATCAAATATAAAAGAGAAAAAGGGTAAAACCTTGAAATCTCAACAAAAATCGAAAAACCAATGTTAATCAAACACATTAATCGTAACTTGCATTCAATGAATGTAGATCAAGGTAAGAATCTTTCACAAATCTCAAGGAACAAAGAAGAATGGATGTCAATCTGCCTTCAAAGTGAAACCCTAAGATCTTTTCCAATGTAATCATGTAAATGATCTTAACTTCTCCCTAACGTCGGGGCTCCAAGTCCGCCCTTCAATGTGGAATGCTATCAGATATTTGTATGGATAAAATCTAGGGTTTAAAGACAAAACCCTAAATATTTAGGCTGAAAAGAAGTCGAGCCCGCTGGTATCAGAAAATACTCTGGGCCACGTCAGACGGTATCAGAAAAATACTTTGGCGCATCACACGGTATCAGAAGATACTTTGGCGCGTCAAACGGTATCAGAGAATATACTTTGACGCGTCCTAGCTTCCTTTTATGCTCTTTTTTTGTCCCGCTTCAAGGCTTGATCCGTAAATATGCCATTTCGCTCCATAATTCGCCAAATTACCTATAAATGCAATAAAACTCTATGTAGACCTCTATTCTCGCAAAGTAGGTGAATATAACCATAAATGCCATGAATGTGTGTCTATGCATGCAAAATAAAGAGAAAATTTATATAAATACATGCCTAAAAATAGGTCATAATTCATGTCATCACTATCCTTATAGCAGATGGCGCGTACAAGAGCTACATTTGCTATGGGGCGAGGAAAGGGTCGACCGCCACTTCCACCCGTCGTCCGTGGACGAGGACGTGCATGAAGACCTCCACTAGCTAAAGGTCGGGGCCAAGTCCCAGTTGTTCATCCGCCTATCGCTGAGGCGGTTGTTGAGGAAGTTATTGAGAGTGTTGTTCTTGAGGCTCGGAACGGGACCGCTGCTAGGTTTTGGAGCACAAAGAGCGCCATCAACGGAGTCCGCACGAGTGTCTATTGGAGCTTCTGCATATCGCGATTATGTGCAGAGAGTTGAGGAGGCTATCAGGACTGGAGGACCAGCACCAGTGCCGCCAGTTCCTGCGAGATCAGCTGAGGTTTCGCAAAGAGTTTCACAGGTTGTTGCCCCACCTGCTAGAGTTGCTGAGGTTTTCAGAGCGCCGGCTCGCAGGAGCCAAAGCCCGACAGATGGTTGAAGGCTTTCGATTAGCTGAAGGTTCCCAATTTTTATGGGGAAGACTGGATTGGAGGTGGAGTAGTGGCTAGGACAATTGGATACTGCTATGGAGGCTATTAGTTGCCCAGAGGGACATCGAGTCAACATAGCACAGACGCTACCGAAGGATCATGCTCATTCTTGGTGGAGGACCGTTCGCAGTAAGGTCACCAATTATGAGCAGATGAAGAAGGTGATCAAAGATCGCTACTGCCCTGCAGCTATGAGGAGAGAACGTCTTCAGGATTTCCTGGAGGCTGGATTCAAGGATTTTCCTATTGTTGAGATCATCAACAAGTTCTAGGATGAGTTGTCTTTGCTGGGTCCGTCTGAACCACCTGAGGATCAGCATGTTTACCTTTTTTCTCGGAGGTTGAGAGAGTCGACACGCTCTTATCTTGTTGGTTTCCGTTGTGATTCTTTGACGGATTATCAGGATAGAGCTTTTGCTTATGAGAGAGACCGACCGGATCAGGAGAGTTTCTCAGACAGGAGGTCATGAGAAGAGATAGAAGACTGGATTAGCTGGTTTTGGGCGTAGTCAGACGCCTGGACGTTCTGGTTTCCAGCAGATTTCTGACAGAGGACGACAATGTCATAACTATGGAGGTGGAGGACACATCCGAGCTGATTGCAAGAAGCCAGCAGTAACTTGCTTTTCTTGTGGCAAGCCCGGACACAAAGCTGCGTTTTGCCGTCAGGGCAATGCGCTATCACAGCAGGGTTCTTCACCTGCCAGTGTTGCTGGAGGAGGACATAGATCTTAGTATCAATAACAGAAGTAGAGAGTTTCTGGTTCTACCACTCCTCAAGGTTCCACTCCGGAATAGGGGAGAGGTAGATGACGTGTTGGTGGATCTACAAACACCAGATATGCATCAGCCAGAGTGTATGAGTTGAGGAGTGTTATAGAGCCGACAGCGCCAACTGCCACAAGTACCATTCATATTAATGGTTTTCCTGTCAGAGTTCTTTTCGATACCGGTACTACGCATTCTTTTATATATGATGCATGTGTAGATAGATTGATCTTAGTTACTATAGAAGGTAGACCCTTCTTTATAGGATTACCCGATGGGGGTAAGATTCGAGGTACACGAGAGGTTCGCGATTGCCCTATTAGATTGGGAGGTCGCGATTGACCAGCTGACTTCTTCGTCTTGTACTTAGTACATGAAGAAGTTATTCTGGGTATGGATTGAATGGACCGACATCGAGCACTTCTGGACATCGGCAAGAGGACAGTGACAGTAACTACAGATGCAGGCCATGTTGAGATCTTCCGAGGATGATATCTCGGGAAGATTGGTACAATCATCACTGTAGTATGAGCTGCGAGACTTATTAGTCAGGGATGTGAGGCTTTTTGGTGCTATGCCATGAAGGATAGTACGAGTCCGGCTTTGGAGGAGATTCCATTAGCTTGCGAGTTTGCTGACGTCTTTGGAGAGCCATCAGGTTTACCTCCACAGAGGAGTGTAGACTTTGGCGTTGAGCTAGAGCCCGGTATGAGACCGATCTCTAAGGCTCCTTATCTTATGGCGCCTATCGAGATGCTTGAGTTGAAGAAGCAACTCGAGGAGTTGGCAGAGAAGGGCTTTATCCACCCTAGTGTATCTCCTTGGGACGCACCAGTTCTCTTCGTCAGGAAGAAGGACGGGTCAATGAGGTTATGTATCGACTACCGAGAGCTGAACAAAGTAACAATCAAGAACAAGTACCCATTTCCCCGTATCGATTATCTTTTGGATCAGCTGCATGGAGTTTCAGTGTTTTCGAGGATCGATCTGAGATATGGATATCACCAGCTGAGGGTGAGAGAGCAGGATGTAGCCAAGATGGTATTTCGGACCAGATATGGACACTACGAGTTTATAGTGATGCCATTCGGGCTCACGAACGCACCCGTAGTCTTCATAGAGTTGATGAACAACATCTTCATCGACTTTCTAGACCACTTCGTAGTTGTCTTCATAGACGACATTCTGGTTTACTCTCGCAGTAGAGAGGAGCATGCAGGACACTTGAGGATCGCTCTTTAGGTCTTACAGGATAGAGAGCTCTACGCCAAGCTCTCTAAGTGCGAGTTTTGGATGTCTGAGGTAGCATTCCTTGGTCACATCGTTTCAGCTGAAGGAATCAAGGTAGATCCGGCGAAGATTGAGTCAGTAGCATCTTGGCCGCCTCCTAAGAACGTCAAGGAGGTACGCAGCTTCTTAGGATTGGCGGGCTAATACATGCATTTTGTTGAGGGCTTTTCAATTATCGCCCGACCGCTATCTTCCTTGTTGCGGAAGTCTACGAGGTTCGTATGGTCCGAGCCGTGCCTGCAGAGCTTCAAGGAGCTGAAGAAGAGGTTGACCTCTGCTCCTATCCTAGCTCAGCTAGAGGGCATTGAAGATTTTGTGGTTTACAACGACGCATCCAAGCTGGGCTTGGGATGTGTTCTGATGCAGAGGGGAAAGGTGATTGCTTATGCGTCTAGACAGCTGAAGACGTACGAGGAGAATTACCCTACCCATGATCTGGAGTTGGCTGTTGTGGTTCACACTTTAAAGATTTGGAGACATTATCTGTACGGAGCTACGTGTCAGATATTTACAGACCATAAGAGTCTGAAGTACATATTCACTCAGCGGGAGTTGGATAACTGCCAGCGCAGATGGTTGGAGTTGATCAAGGACTTCGATCTTGAAATCTTATACCACCCGAGGAAGGCTAACGTGGTAGCAGATGCCCTCAGTAGGAAGACTCCCCGGGAGATAGTGATCGCTAGACTGATAGCTCAGCCACAGTTACAACGAGATTTGGCATGGCTAGAGATGGATATCCACTTCCCGGATTTTGACAGCCAATTGTCCACCTTGGAGATAGTACCGGATCTGTTGGCCGAAATCCGCCAGAAGCAGGAGAGTTGCCCAACTTTGACGCAGATCCGAAACCGGATGTCTCGAGGAGAGGCACCACAGTTTGCAGTTGGTGCTGATGGAGTTTTGAGATGCCAGGAGCGTATTTGTGTGCCTTCAAATCAAGAGTTGAGACAGAGGATCCTTCAGGAGGCTCACTCTTCACCTTACTCGGTACACCCTAGTACGAGTAAGATATATCAGGATATCATACGCTCTTTCTGGTGGGGAGGTCTGAAGACAGACGTCACGAGATATGTAGCTCAGTATGCGACCTGTCAACAGGTCAAGATCGAGCATCATAGACCAGGAGGCGAGCTACACCCACTTCCCGTCCCTCAGTGAAAGTGGGAAGACCTCTCTATGGATTGTGTTACTGGTTTGAGACCGAGTCGAGACTTTGATGCTATTTGGGTCATAGTAGATCGACTAACGAAGACCGAACATTTCATTCCGATCAAGGAAACATGGCCGGTGAGTCGATTGGCAGAGGAGTTCACGAGACAGATAGTGAGACTTCATGGAGTACCTAGAACTATTGTCTCTGACAGAGACGGACGGTTCACTTCGAGGTTCTGGCAGCAAGTGCATGCTGCCCTAGGTACGAGTCTACAATTCACGACAACTTATCATCCTCATACCGATGGTCAGTCTGAGCGGACCATGCAGACTTTGGAGGACATGTTAATAGCATGTGTGTTAGACTGGGGACAGGTGTTGCTAGATCACCTTCCCTTAGTGGAGTTTTCGTATAACAACAGTTAGCACGCATCGATCAGGATAACTCCTTATGAGGCTTTATACGGACAAAGATGCCGAACACCATTGTGTTGGGATGAGCTGATTAGTGCTAGTGGAGTAGCACCTGAGCAGATTCAGGACGACATGGCTCGAGTAGCAGTGATCCGAGAGCGGATGTTTTCAGCACAGAGTCGATAAAAGTATTCTGCGGATAAGAGGCGTAGACCTCTGAAGTTCAGAGTTTGAGCTCAGGTTTGGTTGAGAGTATCCCCGACACGAGGCGTCACATGTTTTGGTGTCAAGGGGAAGCTGAGTCCCAGATACGTTGGACCGTTCGAGATTCTTGAGCGAGTTGGAGAGGCAACATACAGACTTGGTTTACCATCGAGACTCGAGGGTGTTCACCCAGTCTTCCATGTGTCTCAGCTACGGGAGTACATACCAGACCCGAGACACATCATCAGTCATGAGGATCTAGTGATCGAGCCAGACCACACGTTCTTAGAGCACACGGTGGCTGTCTTGGAGCATAGTACGAGACGCTTGCGTTTGAAGGACATACCGATGATGAAGATTCAGTGGTAGATGCGAGGAGCTGATGAGGCGACTTGGGAGATAGAGGATAGTATCCAGAAGAACTATCCGGAGTTTTACGCTGAGCTTGATGCACCGTTAGCATAGTCATTTTGTTTTGTTTTCCCTTTGTTGCGTTGCGTACGCTTTTTATGACGTTTTGAGTTACGTGCCCCGAGTGGGAATATATGAGTTTTGTTTTGTTTTTGTGTGTTGTTGTGATCGTTAGGCTTTTGCAAGTTTCGGGACAAAACTTCTTTTTAGGGGGATCTTATGTAAGACCCCAGTTTTTCCTTCACCGCCCCCGCGGTGAAGAAGGCCGCCCCTGCGGCTAAGGTGATCCGCCCCTGCGGCTGACGACAGATCGCGCCCGATCGTTCTTTCGTTCATTTTATCTTCCTTCCATAGATAGAATATCCGATATTCTATCTTATGGGCCGGTTTTTTGATCTTCTTTCCAACCCTAGACTCCTTTCCGTCTATCTTTCCAGCCCGTCCCTTTATATTTCCGTCTTTTCTTCTTTTCCCCGTTTCTTGCTTACGTCTTCTTCAACCCTAAGAGTTACAGCCGTTCCCTTGCTTCCTGCGATCTTGCTGAACGTGTAAGTTCATCTCTTCTGGTTTCTTCATCACGTTCTTATAGTTGTTGCATGCTTTCTCCTTCTATTTCGTTCTCTTCTTCGTTCTTCCCTTTTCTTCTTCTCCAAGAATCAATCTTGTGGAGCATTCCGTTGTTGATCCTTTGATGTTCTCAAGCTCTCTGGATTTGAGTCTTGACGTGTTGGAATCAAAGGTGCGAGCTTTGGTTGCCCCTGTTGTGAGTTCGGTCGAAGAGGAACCCTGACAGAGCCTCTGTCAGTGCACCGCCCCCGCGGTTGCACATCCCGCCCCCGCGGCAAGCCGCCCCTGTGCCTTGCTCCATTGCCCCTGCGGTTTGCTCTGCAGTAACTCCCGTCTTTGGTGGGTTGCTTCCTTCCTTGCTTTCCTCGTTCCTTTCCTTGATCCTTGTGGTTGTTCCTTATTCCCTGAGTTGCTGTAAGACTAAGGTTTAGCCCTTAGCTTGTGGAGATCTCTTAGAGATCAGTGAGACTAGAAGTTATAGACTTCTAACAACCGTTTCGTTCCTGATTCGTGATGCTTGTGTGAACAGGCTTTCATGGCTCCTTTCCTGAGGGAAACTGAGTGTCTTCTGAGTTGTTGCTGAGCTTTTGAGTTATCTTCGAGTGAAGTAAGTCCCTCGGACTTACTTAGCTTCATTCCGTATATTGGTTTGGGTATTTTGGCTTGTTTGTGTTGCTTATTATTGTTATAACGCATAACCGGAATAGGATTCACCCTTTGATAACCTTAATTGGCCCAAGTGTATGATAACTGGGTGGTGACCACTTGTCTAGTTTTACAGGAGACTAGAATGTGCTCTTGCAACCCAGACCCGTAGGTAACGGATAGTACTGATCTATTCTTATTGGTAGACGGAAGCGGAGGCGAGTTTCGGGAGATTCTCATGTGACAAAAGATGTTGAATTAGTAATGGATAACCTTAATGAAAGATAATAATTGGTTCTATGCAAGCATGCTATGTGTTTTATTTACCTTATGTGTGTTTGTGCCTTTACGCTCTTTCTAGTATCTAGAATGTTATTTAACGGTTTATACTGTCGTTGTAGATGTTCCGCAGGTTCAGGATGCTGCTGAGTGATCCGGATGATGTGGTCAGCCGGGGTTCCCGTACATTATAGGACGGGATCGGGTTTTTGTTTCTTTTGTTGTTTCCCTTTTGTTTTGAACTCGGCTACGAGTCTTTTACGCTTTCTTTTGTTTAAACCTTTGTTTTTATTTTTAGTTTTGGTTTTCATTCGTCTGTGCCTTGTTGTAAGATCCGTTTGTTGTTGCTACTCTGAGGGTCGGGACCCATTGTGCGGTCCTAGCCCGTAGCACTTCGAGTTCCCAGAACTTGGGGTGTTACAAAAAACTCGGAGCTGATTTCCTCTTCAGTAAAAATTTTAGAGCCGTTTAGTCTTTGGATAGAGATTATTGATTTTCTATTTCTTCTTCTTGTTGCTTTCCTATGGTGATACTTTGTATTTTTATCACCACATTCTAAGGATTTTGATTTTGCTCTTTGCATCTAGTATTTTTGTTGGAATTCTATGAGGCATTCTCTTTTCCGGTTTAGTCTATTTAGCCTCTCGTTTTGTTGGTTAGAGAAGTTTCGGAAGTTTATCTTTTGTAGATTCTCAACGGTTGCGTCGGTTTCCCGAACTTATTTATTTATATTTCCAAATTTAAGTTTGCTCCAAACTTTCAGTTTGGTTTTGAGGAGGTTTAGTTTCTTGACCAGGTTAAACATATGTGTTCCTGGAAATTGTGTTCTCCACGATTGTTTGATAATTCCTTTGCAATCTTCTCTTTCAGACCACATGAGTTCAAATCATAAAGGTTTATTTTTGAATCTTTGTATTTTATTGTTTATGTCTATTGTGGTTAAACAATGATCTGATGACGTGAACGCGTGGTTCCATACATGAATTAGGTTGTAGGCATTAAGGACCTCAAAATGTGTCATAGCTCTATCTAACTTTTCAAACGTATTATTCTCTCCATCTCTTCTCTTACGCCAAGTAAATTCATTTCCTTTGGTCACAAGATCCACAAGGTTACATTTTTGAATGATATTTTGAAGTCTTTGAAAACGGTTTGTTCTTAGGTTCGCGCCTCCTAGTTTATCAGAGGGGTTGAGAATATCATTGAAGTCTCCCATTATGAGTACTGTTTAGTTTGTGAGTTTATAGAGTCTGTAACTTCGGACCAGAATTCTTCTTTAAGCCTCTCATTTGGAGGTGCATAAATGAGGAAAATTGTCATGGAGAAATTTGATTCGAAGTTGGTGTAGTCCACAATAACAATTCTTTTATCATTATGACGAAGGTCTATTTTATCATTGATGAGTAGATTGTTTTTCCATAGTAGGCATAATCCACCTGCTAGGCCATCCGATGGGATAAAGCATATGCTATCAAAACCTGCACTTCGCCAACATGTCTCGGTAGGTTCAATGTTTGTTTTTAGCTCTGCTAGCATAATCCTATCAATATGCTCGTTTTGGGTTGTAATTTTGATATCTGTCCAAAAAACAATTTTCCGTATACCTCGACAGTTCCAAAAGGCTATCTCCATTTAAACATCATATAGGGGTCGGATGGTAAGTGACCATCATTGTTACCTAAATTTATCACGTTCGTATATTTAGGGGCTTTTTTAATTTCTTCCTTCTTGTTCTTTGTAGTGAATGCATTTTTGTTTCTTTTCTTCACCTTCAGTGAATTCCGGAAAAGATTCCTATCATCACAATGCTCATCACCATAGTAGAGGCAAGAGATAAGCATGTGGTAATGATAGTTAGCAAATATTGTTCTGGATTTAGAAGGCTGAATTTGAAGAAAAAAGCCAACAACACTATAAATATTTTCATAACTGAATGTCAGCCAAAGACACTCTATTTGAATACACTTTCTAACTATAGAGTCTGTCAGTTTAGGAACAGTATTTGAGTTTGTTCCGTAGATTTTTGAATTTTCCCATTGGTTTGGAGATTTGATACCCAATTTGGTCGATCCCATTACTTCTTCCCTGTTATAGCAGGAGAAGTTTCTAGGGATGGTTGTTTTGATAAGTTCCTTCTTCTGTGCAAGACACCATAGAGTGCGGGCGGATTTTGATAGGCTCTTGTTACTAACATCAGTTAGATGCTCTGATTTGTGAGCAAATTTGAGGGTTAGGCTCTTGTTACTAGCATCGGTTAGACGCTCCGATTTGTGGAATGCTTGTTCGTATTTAGTGTTGTGTATAATTTGTTCCTGCAGATAGGGCAAAACAAGGAGTAGATCAGTACAAGTCTTATACTAAACCATATGCAAAGAGAGACACACCAATTGAGTCCGCTAGACATAAAATGGGTTCCATCTCTCCAAATTTCTATATCATACTGAGATTCAAGGGCAGTTATGTAATATCCGGAATTTTAACTCCGTTTATATCCGAGTCTAGCCGAATGACGATCTTTGATCCGAGTGCAGGTCACCTAGTGTTACCTACCTACCATAAAATTTATGATTTTATGTGAGCCTCAATTTGCATAAAATGATGAAAAATCACCAAACCCTAATTCTTACAACTTCTAGTACATGTCTTTTGGCAAGACCGTGACAAAACCGAGACGAGACCATGACAAAGCCGAGACGAGACCATGACAAACTCTTGACAAGGCCATGACAAGAACTTGACAAGTTTTAAGCCCAAACCACTTCCTTCCTTAATGCAGCCATGCACACTTTCAAAACAATTAGAGAGGTGAAGAGTACCAGCCCAGCAAGAGTCTTACCTCATGTCCAGCCCAGAACTTACCTGCCCATGCCAGCCCAGTAGCAAGGATGCAGCTCCCCAAGACCGGCGGCAAGCCCATGAGGAATCATTCCAGCAGTGCGGCGCTTCCTCCCCTCTAGTGTGTACGTGCTGAGCTAGAGAGCCGTTTAACGCCCCTTGGAATGTCGCTGTTGAAATTTTTGTTTCCTTTCTTCTCGGTCACGTCCAGGTGCACGTACAAACGTTTCAAAGACCACCATCACCGCTTTGGCACCAACGCAGCAGCCTCCCTCTTCCTCTCTCCCTTGCACACTCGTCCCTGGAGCACAGAAGATCTGCCTTGACGGGGCCGTCCGTCTTCTTCCCTTCTTCCTATCTAACCCTAACCTACCATGGACTCTCTCTCCTAGTCTCCAGCCTTTGATCCCCTTTCTCTCCTGGACATCAATGATAGAGGCATCAAAAGGCCTATCGTCGACCCTTGCAACGAGATATGTCTTCACCCAGCTGTTGAAGACTCGTCCTAGTTGCTGCTACAACAGAACAACCTCCTTCATCGATTGCTCCACTGCAATGCCAAGTAGGTGTAGCCTGAACCATCATCCTTCCCAAGTACGTACCTAAATGGCCGAGATTGGCTTATCCCAGGTACAATCGAACACTGTAGAGTCGGGTAAGGTTGATACTCTTCTCTTCCTTGCACTTCCATCCATGTAATGCATGCCAAATGAGTGCTTTTTATGTCTCCTAAATCTACCCAGAACAGCCATAGAGGAGCAGTAAAGATTCATGTTGTTTTCCGAGTTTTCAGGAAGTGACAAGCAGGCATTTTCGAGTTCAGATTTGGGTATGTTAGACACCTCCTCTATTGTTGAATTTCGGATATGTTGTAGTCAGTAGTACATAGTAGATCATACTAAAATTTGGAAAGAATCGGAGTTATAGTTTGAGAGTTATGGTATTCCAAAGTAGACTCCTCATGCAGTTTTTATAAGTGTGTTGAGTGTTGAGAAAAACAGCATGTGATGCAGTTTTGTAAGATAGTTTTAAATAGTCTTTTGATCTCTTTTGGATTTTAATTTTGGATATGATATAGTTGGCATATTGTGGTAGGACATATTAAAATTTGGGAGGAATCCAGCAAGTGGTTTAAGAGTTATTATTTTTAGAAGTTGGGACGTTAAACAATTTTCTGGTTGTTGATGAAAAATGCTGGAAATATTTTGTGTTGTGAAGTCGTGTTTGAGCTTAAGTTTAGAGACCTTAAAAGCATCATCCACCGTTCAGATTTTAATATGATATAGATGGCTATGTATACTGTGACGTATCAAAAGTGGAGACCAATCCAACGGTCGGATCTGGATCTATAGTAGCTCAAAGTCGACTGTGTGTGTAGTTTGTGAAATGACTCAGATTTGGCTAAGTATAGAATTCTTGGATTTTGTATCCAACTTTGGAGAATTGTGTAGAAGTTGTTGTTGAGTATTTTTGAGATTTTCTTGCTTCTATGAACAGAGTGCATCATGTAGAAGACCTATATATTTTATTCGGTTCTCATATCTTAAGTCAAAGTTGGACCATAACGACTTTTTATGAAAGTCAAGAATGTAGTTAACTCTTCTAAATCTTTAGCAAACTTCCCTTTGAGAGTTTTGAGTGTGGTTTTGAGTTCCAAAGAATGGTTTGAAACTTTGTTATAGAATTTTATAGAGTTTCGGGACCAGGGATAAAATGGTCATATATCCGTATAAGGGTATTTTGGTAAATTCTTTATGATCGATTATATATCTTAGAAGTTGGAGACTTCAAAGAAAGTGAGATACATTATTGATCCACTTGCCTTGTATAACAAACAATGGAGTATTCTACGGTTGTTGACCGAATTGAGATTTAGACAGTCGAGATTGATTCAAGTAAGTCATTTGGGTTTACTTAGCTAGCTTCTAGATATGAGTTTGAATAATGATAGTGGTGTGTGAATGATGTGTTTATAGTTGTACTTAGTAGTAATTATCTACCGACTTATACATTGGCCTAAGAGTAACGGGCGGTGGCATTTCGCTTAGTTAGCCTGAGGGCGATGGGGGTTTCTTTAGGGACTAGTCCACACTCGGTTTGTAGTGATGCTACCGGCGGAGGTAAGCTAGACCTATACCCAGTTGGATAAGGAACGGAGGCGAGAAATCTTAAGATTTCTCGTGCCACAACTGTAAAATGGAATAAGGTTAATCACTTAATTAACAGATAATAACCGGTTTGTGTGCCAGCATGATGATTATTTTATGTTATCTTGGGTGTGTTTGTGCTATTCTTATTCTGCTTATATTTGGTTAGTTAGCTAACGGTTTATCCGTGTTGTAGATTTTGTAGAGATAGACAGTTGCAGAGAGATCTGGGACGGATGGTCAGTCGGGTCCACATACTCATTAGATGGGGACGGGGAAGTCTTCCTTTCGGCATGCATGTTATATACTTATATATGTTTTGTAAGGTTGTCATGTGTTGTTCATTCATACAAATACTGTTTGTTATTTTTAAAGAATTTATAATACATTTGTGCATTGTTGTAAGATCCTAGTAAAGTTATTGTCAAACTAAGGTCGGGACCCATTGTGAGGTCCTAACCAGTAACTCCCTGAGTTCTGAGAACTTGGGGTGTTACAGGCGATAGTAATTAAGTCTCCCTTTGAATATTGTTTACCTGCCGAAATATCAACAAGTAGGCCATCGTAGTGGATTCATGTGCAGTAGATAACAACTCAACTTTGGCAAAGTTGAATGAAAGTAGAGATTTGATAATCACAATGTTCCAAGCTCTAAACAGATACTTAACATCATGATAGTGATACAAATTGTATTATGCTAGGTGATACGCCCCCGGATGGCGATGCCATCCGTGTTTCCGGCTAGAAGGACCCGCACATTTTGTAGACCGTTATTATTATTCGGCTATTTAATAATAAGTCTTTTTGTATTCGGGACTTTAATTCCAGAACTTAATTCCGTGAATTAAATTCCGACCTTTCATATTTTAGGCTTTTCATATTCGGAACTTAATTCCGACTTTAATTTCGTCATTTATGTTAAGACTCTTTGTATGGCCACCATCCACTATATAAGGATGGCTTGGCTCATTTGTATTTGATGTCTAAGTTGAATACTAAGTATTGAGAAGGAAAACCCTCTTACTTAGTTTTGGCATCACCTTCTTCTCCCACCCTCTTAGAGTTCTTGCTTGGATCTAGTCTTTGATCCAAGCCTCCACATTCAAGGATTCCTTTGAAGGATCGACCAAACGCTTCCGCCACCCAAATTCTACATTTGATCCATCTCGAACAATCAAGAAGGAGTAGTTGAAGTTTCTCCTCGATCTAGATCGCCTCTTTTTCTATCATTGGTATCAGAGCTCGGGATCGAGGTCAAGTTCTTTACAAAAGTTCTTGATTGTTCTTCACAAATTTTTTTCTCTCTTTGGCGTTCATTGAAGATCTTCAAGCGTTCTTCGGAGTTCTTCGAAGATCTTCAACAGTTCTTCGGTGTTCTTCGAAGATCTTCAACCGTTCTTCGAAGATCTTCAACCATTCTTCAAGTGTTCTTCATCGTTCATCATGTTCTATGACGATTGTGATTCTTATGATGAGGATGAAGAATGGTTACCTCCTCCTTATCCACCGAAGGCCAAACAAACCACTCGGAGGTACCAACGGAGAGAATACTTTAAGGAGGAGGTGTGGTTGCCTCCTCCGGACCCACCAAGGCCCCACCGGCGGCGTCCTAGTCTCCAAGAGGAGTGGTTGCCTCCTCCAAATACACCAAGGCCTAAAGAGAGCATCCATGGGTATCCACATGAACACCGACAACGTGTTGCCGTCTTAGCCAAAGAGAATGTCGCTCTAAAGCATGAGATAGAAGCTTTGAAGGCACAAATGGCCTCCCTCATGACGGCCGCCCAACAAGAAGAACCGTTGTGTGATGATCCATTAGAAGAGGCCAAGGAAGAAATCATCATTCCGGAGGTATCCCCGATTATTCCAATTCATCTTGTCAATCCGCTATGTGGAGAGTACTTTCAAGATGACAAAGATGAAGCCCTCAATGAGAAAGAAGAAATCATCGACTCCGACAACGGTACAATCGTATTGATGGAATGCAAATCCGAGTCGTATGATCCGAGGTTTGTCTTTACATTGCCAACTGACTTCCAGCTTGGCTTGTCCTTCAAAATTTTCAGCATGCCTCCACCATTCAAAGTCAAGACCATTTATGGCATGATGGACAAACTCCATAGCACCGCCACCTTGAGGGATTACATATTCAACAAAAGCCGCAAAGCCACAATGTTGAAGGACTACAAGTCCAAGCCTCCCGACAATGTGCATTCGGTGTTGATTTTCAAGGGTCGAGTTCCTCATGTGACTCCTTTCTTTTTTGACGGTGAAACGAGGACGTTTCACATTTAAGAGGAGGAGAATGATATGCCCCCGGATGGCGATGCCATCCGTGTTTCCAGCTAGAAGGACCCGCACATTTTGTAGACCGTTATTATTATTCGGCTATTTAATAATAAGTCTTTTTGTATTCGGAACTTTAATTCCGGAACTTAATTCCGTGAATTAAATTCCGACCTTTCATATTTTAGGCTTTTCATATTCGGAACTTAATTCCGACATTAATTCCGTCATTTATGTTAAGATTCTTTGTATGGCCTCCATCCACTATATAAGGATGGCTTGGCTCATTTGTAATTGATGTCTAAGTTGAATACTAAGTATTGAGAAGGAAAACTCTCTTACTTAGTTTGGGCATCACCTTCTTCTCCCACCCTCTTAGAGTTCTTGCTTGGATCTAGTCTTTGATCCAAACCTCCACATTCGAGGATTCCTTTGAAGGATCGACCAAACGCTTCCGCCATCCAAATTCTACATTTGATCCATCTCGAACAATCAAGAAGGAGTAGTTGAAGTTTCTCCTCGATCTAGATCGCCTCTTTTTCTATCACTAGGTGCTGAGTAAGATTGGTACTTCCAGAAGGGTAAACTATATTTCATAGATTGATGCAGGAACTCAAATCATACAGGAAGGTTGATTCATATTCATCAATGAAATGAAAAAGGGTTAGACAATACCTGATTTTTGTTTCCACTCCTCCCTTTCTTGTTGTTTTTGAGGTTCAAACATTGTGGTTTGTAGAAGCTGGAGTATCTTGAAGAAGGTTCATGTCTACAGTTCTGGGAGCAGATTTCAAACCATAAGACCAGTGAACACAACAGTGGACAGGCCGCTGGGAATGTTGGTTGAATATGCAGATCCCAGCGACTGTTTTCAAAGAAGAAAAAAAGATGGAGAAGTCCTCCATATAGGAAGCAAGCTGATACAATCCGAAGCCGCCAGACCCAATACTAGTCAGGGGTCGGTGATGAGAAGTCTTACGACAAAGAGGGCCCAGCCGGAGGTTCCAACCTCGTCCCGCGTCCAAGATCGGAAGCCCGATCGACGGGAATTAGGAGCAAAGAATAGGTGAAATTGTTCCTTATAAGAGAAGAGATGAACAAGAGTGCAGGCATAGATCGACCACCATCAGGACAGAGGTACAGACAATACCTACAGGGTCGCAGTCTCTTGTTGAATCGAAGCACAAACCAGCCACGACAATGATTTCGGGAGTGAGAAACATCCCTTGCTTGAAAAGTCGAAAGATTATCAAAGTTTGAGGATTGCGTTATCGGCCCAAATTTCTCGGTTGAACTTGAAAACTGAATCGATAAGAGGAGTATGCAGCGAAGACATTCTAACCATAGTTTTTGGCAAGAGGAAGTGTTTGTGGCGGCAATCTTGGGGAGGGTGGTGTTTAGGTCTAGGGTTTTGGGTGCTAGGAGGGGTGAGATCTTGCGCATGTTGGGCGCGTAGATTAGGTGGGAAAAGGGTTTTTTGGTTTTCATTTTTCTATGTTATTTTTCACCATTTACCTACCCAAGGTTCATCCAACATGGAAATTGGGAAAAGAGGAATATTTTTGAGATGTCAAGCATTTGGATATGAGTTGATTTTCCTCCTTCATCATCAGTTTTTTCTTTTCTATCTACCTTGATATTTTCAGATTTTCCAAGCATGTCTGAATTTGGTTCATGATCTTTTGCCTTGTTAAGTCTCTTTGATGATCTACATAAATTTATAAGGTTAATACTGATGTTGATGTACTTATGTACATAATTATCTGAATAAAGAAAATGTGTACACTTATGGATTACCTTAAAGGAATAGTAGCTGGACTGCCAGTTTTGGTTGATTCAGTAGCTCTTTTTGTACACATATAAAAGGCAAATATCATGTATGATATATTCACTAGTTATGTAATGTATTTATAAAGTAAATGGCTAACTTGGGGGGCAACGAAGTCGTTATCGTCAATAACAACATCTCCCACGCTTCTGATATTAAACTTGGGGGCTTCAGGACTACATACAACAATGATAACATCAGTTTATTATTTTTTTTTGAGTTTTGTGTGTGATTGTGTACATAATAATGAGAACTTACCTAAAGGATTTATCATTTTCCTTTACTGAACTTGGCCTTGTAATTATCACATCATGTTTATTGAAACCAACATCAAACATGTAATCAATCCTCAAATCTTCCCCCTCGTTATCCCATCAGTCATTGTCGTCGTCGTCCATCTCTTCCACCATATTATGTACATCACTTTTTTTAGGTACTAACAATACCCTTGATTTCTACATATTTGGGGAATGGTTTGCCCCCTTTTCCAGACTTTGACACCATCTCAAACACAACGGTCTTGCGTCTTCATCTATCAAGGTTGCAAATTCCTTCGCAAGATTGGGTATTGAGGAGAACACAAATATATGTATAAACAAAGTAAGTGTAATACATAAGAGGAAATGTTAGATATGTACATAACATATCATTGCTACATGATATAAGCAACATATTGCACACATTAATAATTTAAGATAATTGGACACACACCTGAAGTGCTAGTGAAAATCCACCAATATTGTAGCCACCACTTGATAATTCTTTCCCTGCTTCACATGATTGGAGATACTTCCTAGTATGTGTGAACGGAAGACGGCCCCAAGGGTAATCTTTAAAAACATTCAAGTCATTAACAAGGTTTAGAGTCTGTTGGAAAACGTTTGTTTTCTTGTCATTTGATACTAAAACCCCTTTAATAAATATGATGAGAGCCATTTTAAACTTGTAGGTGAATCTTTTGACTCTTTCAAAAATAGTTCCTCCTTTTTTTGAAGGGGCTGTCTATCAACGCCGACAACAAACTTCATGTCGACATCACCAATGTTCTCATTAGCCTTGTAGAATTCATCCGAGCATGACAGTCTTGCGATGTCTGCAAACTCAGTGTAAGACCCCGGTCTTCTGCCTTTACCGCCCCCGCGGTGAAGGGTGTCGCCCCTGCGGCAGGGTCAGCCGCCCCTGTGACTGACGATATATCGCGCCCGATCTTTCTTTCGTTCGTTTTATCTTCCTTCCATAGATAGAATATCCGATATTCTATCTTATGGGCCGGTTTCCTTATCTTCTTTCTAACCCTAAAAGTCCTTCCTTCAATCTTTCCAACCTGTCTCTATATATTCCCGTCTTTTCCTCTTTTTTCCCGTTTCTTGCATCCGTATTCAACCCTAAGAGCTGCAGCCGTTCCCTTGCTCCCTTATGATCTTGCTGAACGTGTAAGTTCATCATTCCCTATTCTTCCTTATGTTCATGTACTGCAGCATGCTTCTTCTTTCTTTTCGTTTTCTCCTTCTTTCTCTTCTTTCCTTCTCCTCCAAGAATCAAGTTTGAACATTGATTCTTGTTGGCTTCTCGTTGTTGATGTATCGTTGTTCTCAGGCTCTTTGGAGTTGAGTCTTGACGTGTTGGAATGAAAGGTTCGAGCTTTGGTGTCCCTTGCTGTGAATTCTGTCAAAGAGAAAGCCGACGGCGCCTTTCTGTCACGCAACCGCCCCCGCGCCTGCACATCCCCGCCCCCGCGACCATCCGCCCCTGCGCCTCATTCAGCCGCCCCTGCGGTTTCCTCTGCAGTAACTCCCGTTCTTGTGAGTTGCTTCCTTCCTTGCTTTCATCGTTCCTTTCCTTGATCCTTATAGATGTTCCTTGTTTCATGAGCATATTGTTAGACTAAGGTTGAGCCCTTAGCTTGTGGAGATCTCTTAGAGATTATTGAGACTAGAAGTTATAGACTTCTAGCAACCGTTTCGTTTCTGATTCGTGGTGCTTGTGTGAACAGGCTTTCCTTGCTCCTTTCCCGAGGGAAACTGAGCTTTTCCTGAGTGTTCTCTGAGCTGTTGCTGAGCTTTTGAGTTACCTTTGAGTGAGGTAAGTCTCTTGGACTTACTTAGCTTTATTCCGCGTATTAGTTGGATTGTATTGACTTGTTTGTGTTGTTTATTATTGTTATAACGGATAACCGGAATAGGATTCACCATTTGATAACCTTAACTGGCCCAAGTGTATTATAACCGGGCGGTGACCACTTGTCTAGTTCTTCAAGAGACTAGAATGTGCTCTTGCAACCCATGCCCGTAGGTAATGGATAGTACTGATCTATTCCTATTGGTAGACGGAAGTGGAGGCGAGTTTCGGGAGATTCTCGTGTGACAAAAGAAGTTGAATTAGTAATGGATAACTTTAAGAAAGCTAATAACCGGTTGTGTGCAAGCATGCTATGTGTTTCCTTTACCCTATGTGTGTTTGTGCCTTTACGCTCTTGCTAGTATCTAGAATGTTAGCTAACGGTTTATACCGTCGTTGTAGATGTTTCGCAGGTTCAGGATGTTGCTGAATGATCCGGATGGTGCGGTCAGCCAAGGTTCCCGTACATTATAGGACGGGATCGGGTTTATGTTTCTTTTGTTGTTTCCCTTTTGTTTTGAACTCGGCTGCGAGTCTTTTACGTTTTCCTTTGTTTGAACCTTTGGTTTTATATTGAGTTTTGCTTTTCATTTGTCTGTGCCTTGTTGTAATATCCGTTTGTTGTTGCTACTTTGAGGGTCGGAACCCATTGTATGGTCCTAGCCCGTAGCACTTCGAGTTCCTAGAACTTGGGGTGCTACACTCAGTAAGACCAAACCTCAGCAACACATCATTGATTCCAAACCACATTGAATTTCTTCTCTTGGTTTTGACCTCCCTCATCAACATGAAGTGAATTAGCTGATTTGACAATTTCATCTTGTTGCTCCTCTTAATTAAGGGCCCAAATACCCCCCTTTCAGTCTTTGTTTGTCCCCATTTGACAATTCATCCAGAATGGTTGGAATCAACTGTAGTCGACTAAAACAGTTGATACGAGCATTTGGGGAGTGTTTGATCTCTTCCCAATGATATGTGAACTGTGAATCACATTGTGTTATTAGATATTACAATCATTAAACAACTAATAAAGGGATATAACAACCAAGTTTTCAATTGAGACCAATCTTCAGTTGAGGAATATTACCACTGTACCAAGCATATGCAAGCTGGGTGTATGTATCACCCATATTCTAAATAAAAATTCCAATCAAATGCATCAAATTAAAATTTATATAAACACAATGTTTCCATTGTATCATACATATATAATGTCTTATGTAATGCATCTATGTATATATGGTAATCCATTTTCCACATATGCAGAACATAGCCTTTTCAATAACAGTACATATGAAGCACATATCTTGTCTTTAATCTATTCTGTTAGTTCACATCTATATTAGGTGTGTACATCTATGCATCATATTATGTAACAATATCTACAACATCAGTATACAAAAATACATGAGATGAAGTCTCATCCCCATTGTTTTGACGATCTTTCCTCATGTGAGGCTTTTTTCCCATATTCTTTTTTCTTGCCATTGAATTTCTATTGTCAATAAACTAATAAAATTAGTTTTGTTGTTAATTTACATTAATGTGTGTAATTAATATGTTGTACACATCTATATGATATGTACACTATGACAAACTATGTGTACCTGATGTCACATTGGTAAATAGACTATGTCACTATAAGCAGTACATAAGATGTTTTAACAAATGTTTGTTCCCTAAAACATAAGATTCACCATTTACATATATAACAACAATGACATACATACACTTACCACAAATTGTGTACACACCTTGCAATAATGAGTGTTAATGACTAAATAAGATACTCAATTCACACATGTATGAACAAAAAAATACACACACTTAACACAATTTGTGTTCCCAGATAAATACTCCACACAAACAACATCATTGTACACAGAAGATATGTACATTAGATGATTTACATTAACCATAAAATTTGTGTACACATCTTACAATAAGGATTGTTCCCCAACTGCATAAGATTCTCAATTTCTACATATATGAACCATGACATACACACAAATTTCACAATTTGTGTTCTCAGATACATATTCCAAACATGCAACAGCCTTTAACAGAATATATGAACATTAAATGTTTTCGAGTTTGACAACACTATCAACACAAGAGCAATTAATCGTATCCACAACAAAAATACCAGATATTTAAAGAACATATCTTCTTCGGTTCTTTGATTTACAGTAGATTGGAAAAAATTAGGTATTTATCACTATAAGTGTTGAATCGGTTAGTAAGTAATCAATGCTTAAACTATCTCTTTCATAATGGACGATAAAACGGAGGTTTACAAGTGCGAAAATGGAAGACGAAGATAATATGAAGCTTCACAGGCGACGACAATGGCGCTCTTTGAAGGGTCTGAGAAAATGGAGATTACGACGATTATGGGTTGACGCAAACGAAAAATACGATAACCTACCTTATGAATTCTTGGGAAGCACTTTCAGTTGATACGATGTGGCGAAGATTCTGCAAATATTCTTCCTATACGGTTTCCATTTTTCAATAACCGGTATTTGAACTAAAGGAAATTTCCAATAAATAAAATTACAATAACTGTCCTAACTTCTTCCTATAATTAAGCCTATTCATTTTAATTTATCTTTTTCTTGTAATGGAAGTTGGCTAGGGGCCTAGTTAATATCCAATAAACAAAAACTACCCCAATGGCTAAATTTTCTCAAAAAAATATAATGACACCCTTAATGCATAATGACATGGACACCGTTAAAAGAAGAAGGAGAAGAAGAAGAAGAAGAAGAAGAAGAAGAAGAAGAAGAAGAAATTCTCATGAAGCTCCACCAACAATCAAGCAATTGTCAAGATAAAAACTTGATTGTACGTATGAAGTATTTAGGTATTATGGTACGATAATCTAATCGTAATTAGGGGTGTTGAAATTAAGGGTATAAATAAGTTAGCACATTATTAACCATCTCAAATACAAATAAAAAAATATAATGGTACCCTTAATGCATAATGACATGGATAACATTAAAAAAAACAGAATAGGAAGAAATTTCTCATGATGCTCTATCAACAATCAAGCAGTTGTCAAGATTAAAATTTGATTGGATGTATCATATATTTTAGATATTATGGTACAATAATCTTAATTAGGGGCGTTGAAATTAATGGTGTAAATAAGTTAGCACATTATTAAATATTACAAATACAAATAAAAATTATAATGGTACCCTTAATGTATACTGACATGAATATTATTTTTTTTTTTAAAAAGAAAATTTTTATGACACCTTCCCAATGATAAGTAGATGTCAAGATTAAAATTTATAAGGTATTTTAAGTATTATGATACGATAATCTTAATTAGGGGTGTTAAAATTAAGTAAGTAAACTAGTGTATTACGAACACTTTGTGCGGGTTGAGTTTTAATAAATATTTAAAACTTAGAAATTTATATGTGTATTTTTATAAAATAAAAATTCGGAGAATAAAATTATAATCATTATTATGATTTTCAATTCTCTTTAAAAAAATATATGCTTGTTGGTAAAAAAAATCCGTAATAATGAAAAAAATATTTTTATAAAAATATTGATTTAAATATTTAAAAAAAAATTGGGATAATTTGACATACTAGGCCTTTTTGAGAATATGATTTAGTAAATGTACCCCATAATTTTTTACCACTTTCATTTAATGGTAGGTAAAAGTAATTAACCCCTATTTTAATAAAAAGAAAAGAAAAAGACATTACAATTACAAATCAATCTAAAATTTTGTCTACGTACATTCTTTCTTTTGACTTTTTTTTTTCTTTTGTTGTACTTTTTTTTAAATTTTATTTTCTGGTATGAATTTATACCATAATTACATACCAGAAGTACATAGTATATACTAGAATTTTTTCATACCAGAATTTCTTATACCAGAATTTTTTTATACCATAACTTTTTCATACCAGAATTTTTTTTCATACCAGAATATGTTCATACCAGAATTTTTTCATACCAAAATTTCTTATACCAGGATTTTTTTATACCATAACTTTTTCATACCAGAATTTTTTTTCATACTAGAATTTTTTTCATACCAGAATATGTTCATACCAGAATTTGTTCATACCAGAATTTCTCACATGCTCTATATATCAGAAATTATTATACCAGACGTTATGATACAAATTATGATACCAGAGTAGACCACAAAAATACCACACAAAAATTACAGGAAACCACCCCGTAAAATTGGTAGTTTGAAAAACACAGTATAAAAAATTACATCAAACCACCTGATATACTTAAAATCCTAACTCCCAATAAACAAACCCATCAACCTATTCATGTAACAAATTTGTCTGATTGCATAACCTACAAACTTAAATGCATGAATAACCACTAATCAAATCTCATAATCCATCTCTATTAAAAACGTACCAAGTAGATGTGATCATTCTCTATACAGGCCATACCAGAAATTTTCCAAAATAGCTTGATACATTTACATTTTATATATTGTTTGAACTTGAGATTGTGCCTTTCACGGAGAGGACTTAAGACTTTTAATAATTACTTACAGAGTAAGAGGCTTCAGGTTGACTTTTGGATATCCTCATCATCGATAGAAATCCTGTGGATATGAGCAATTTTATCCCACTCTGCTCCTCCATCCTTGATGCATCTTTCTTCTAGAAAGGGACAACTTTTGATGTTCAACAACCTTGATTTCTTTCAAAAAGGGACAACTTTTGATACATCATTTGGTTCTAAACAAGCAATAAACATGTCATACACAACAACCTCCTTCTTTCCAACCATGCACTTCACTAACCCTGAATGTTTGCCGTCTATAGAAGACGTATTTGCTCAATTCATCGATTCTTACACAGATTACTCCAAATCATATCAGGTTGATGAGATCAGAGGCCAAGAATACTCTCACCTCTCCTTAACCAGCCGAGTTTGCCTCGATTATTTCGGAATCGGACTCTTTGCCTTCTTCCAATTTAACAACCAGCTTTCCCAGATCTAGATTTAGATTTACCAGGATCATTTAATCGTCGACCAGCAGGGGAATGAAAGAAGGTTTGGGCTCCTTCTCCGGCGGAGATCCTCCATGGTAGGCCATCGGCGGGACGCTAGAGCCTTCGGTCGCTGACCAGCAGGGGAATGAAGAAGGTTTGGGCTCCTATATGCTGCCTTCTGGTATGAACTTTAGTACATGGATGTCGGACCTCCTCCCCACCTCGTCCATGAACCCGCAAGCTAGATTCAGATCTACGTTTAACATACTTGCGAGAGTTGCTTGATAGCCTGAGTGCGAGTAAAATACTTGGCAACATTTCCTTCCTTCTTCTTGCCCTACCATTAACAAGACATAAACAAAGATCAGATAAGAGACCATGAGATGGATGGATCGGGAAGAAGAAGAATTACAGCAGGGCGGTAGTGCTTGACCATGGTGTGAAGTAGAGAAGGCGGTGGTGATCCGCAGCTTCGAGTGGTAGAGATAAGAAAGAAAAGTGTTGGGAGGCCGGAAATGCTGAGATGTTAGGATTTGCACAATAAAAATTAATTTGGGGTCTAGTTACTTAACAAAAAAAATAAAAAAAAGCTTAGTTACTAGTTGTAAATTTAAAAAAACCTACTTACTTAATTTGTCCAAAAAAATTTTAAAATAATTTTTAATTAATATTAGAAATCACTTTTTAAAATTATTTTTTAAGCTTCAAAAAAATAACGTTGACACGGGACAATAAAGGTTTATGTTTTAATGGACTAGTGTGGACGCGCGTGCTACGCACGCGCCGTGACTTGTACTCGTAAATTATGTTGGTTAAGGGTTAAGAAGAAAATATATTTTATTGAAATGAATTGTAAAATCTATAGTTAAACAATGAATTATGTGGTAAATAAAAACCAAAATACGTAGACAAGACCTATATGAGAAACATGGGCACACTTTTATTTCGAGTATCTAAAAACAGTGAAAACCAAAATATGTAAAAAAATATTGGAGGTTGAAATCGAAACTAAAAGAAAGCTTTGACTTAGATGGATAAATTTACCAACATTCAACATTTCTTGATTCGGTAACAAACTTATTGTAAATTTATCGAACATTCATCAATTCCTTATTCAGCTAACAAACTCAGCCATGGCATTCAGCTAACAAACTTGGCCAGGGCAATGGAACAAAGCACTCTGGCTTTAGCACATTCAACTCTTAAATTAAGCATCTATGTAATATGTAGTCATATTTTAAACCAAGTCAAATGTTATTTAATCACAATGGGTGAACCTAAAGCCATTATCCGACATATTTCAATAAATCTTTCAAGGGCTTGCTTTTGAGTAATGTAATCCAGGGGAAGTATTTATTAATATCAAACATATCACTGATACAAACGCATTCGTCATGGTTGGGCATTATTATACATAGCAAAACATTCTGAACTAAATTTGTTCCCGGGAGTGGCTAATATCAACTTGACCCTACAAATCAAGCTTCTCTCTGTCTCACATGCCCTCATCATGTGGTCATGAGTGATTCTTATTTGGTTCACCTATATAAGAAAGCAAGATCAATCAGATATAACGTATCAAAGACTAAGGGGCAAATACCAATGTGTTCTACATATAATTTGACCACATTATAACCAAACCGTTTGTACGCATTTAGCTTCTTTTTTCCAACTCAGCTGAAAAAAGAGAGATGACATATATGAGATAAGCCCAAGGAAAAATACATGAATAACAAGAGATTAAAACTAATCAAATTCCAAACTAAATCAACCAAGGCATGAATACACAGTTGCTTGTGAATATGATTATGAAGTACTTGCAAACTAATGTTGACGAATCTGTACAACTCAAAATCATGCATAATACCAGAACTTTATCTAACTATACATTTATTGATGTACATATTCAGAAATGTCTATAGTTTTGAGTACCTCCTCTTGGAGCCATGATGGCCATTCTTAAGGTTTGACCAAGGGGAGATGAAACTCAAACAATCTAATGTTGCCCCTCCATTGAAGGTGTTCAAGGGGTTTGGATTTACGAGATTCACTTCTTTATGAGCAATCTTGTTCGGATGACGAATAAAAGCTATCTAAATGAATATAACAATAGAGTTCATCTCGTTTCTGTCAACAAAGCTTTAAACTATCATAGACTGATATCACACGCATTCAATCTCACTATCATCCTCATGCATCATCATGCTATATAAAGATCAGATCTATGTGAGTACATAAGAATCATATGAAATACACCACATACATGTCGCAGTGTGTGTATATATATATATATATATATATATATATATATATATATATTTCTTGTATATTATCAGAGCCTTTTTTTTACAAAGAACAAGATCAAGGGAAAGAAAAGTCTACTTTATCTGGGCGTGTTCCTCTTTTGCTGAAAGCAATTAGCCGCAGCAAGTTCCGCATGCCGGAAGAGAGTCTGCAAATTTAGTGAGAAATGTAAAGATGTATTACCATCAACACCAATAGAAAAAAACACCACCTATTAAAATCAAACCACCAATAGAAATAAAAAAAAAATAGAGAAGAAATCATAGGTGTTATGTAGCATCTTACTTTGCTACGAGATCAATCTAAGTTCTTTGACTTGATGTACTAGGCTTGTAATGCATTGACACTTGATATACTTTGTTTTGAGAATTGTCCTTCAGCACCAAAAGGACAAAAGTTTTCTGGGGAGTGTTAGTAATACATCTTCACTCAAGATATTGCATTTTCATGTTAGAATGTAGCATCAAAATTCTTGAAATTAGAACGTATCCTCATAAGAGTGTTAGTAGTACATCTTCACTCAAGATATTGCATTTTCATTTAAGGGTTTTCTGGAGAAAAGTAGAAGACTCTAATAAACCAGTCCACAAACAATTGCAAATAGCTAGTAAATCAGTTTTTAAAACAGAACTGTTGCATTTATCCTAACTTACACAACAAGAATAAAAACCATAAGACTCTTAGTTGTTAACATAACAGCTACACGACTAAATGGAACTCACAAAAGTTTTTGTTTCATAGATTTTCAATAAGACAATTCAACCATTCATTAAACGAAGAATGAGCAAAGTAAATAAAGCAAATGAATTTGGAGTAGAATTCAACATGCACCTCTGGATCCAGATCAATGGCAACACCGAATGCATCCAAGACATCTGCACTCCCACATGCTGAGGTGCTTGACCTACTTCCTTACTGCAAAAAATATACTAATCCTTTTTATTTTTTTTTTGGTAATCCTTTTTATAAACCATTCAAAAGGGAACATACAAAGGACTGAAAAGGATGTACACTTTCAGGATTATAACCTTTGCAACTTTAGCACCACAGGCAACCCAATATGTTCTAAACAAAACAAATAAACTAAAATTCAGATCCATAAAGAAGAAATAGAGCACGACAAGAGCAAGCTATGGAACCATATTTCTTGTTTTGCAATTGCAGTAACAAAAACAAATGAAGAAGATAAGAGTTGAGAAAAATATCGTTTAACGTACCAATTGCAACACACATGACATCTTCAGACCTAAAACCAAATCAACAAACCCCATAAATAGATCAGTTGCGAAAAAATCAAGGGAGACTTGCAAGGAAGAACAAAACTGATCAAAAAACCTTGGATACAAAAAAATTGAATCACATTGAAATGAAAATTTTTATTCATTGTAGTTGCAATTAGGGAAAAATAAAATTTAAAAAGATACCAAGGAGGATGAATATTTTAAAATAATCAAAGAATTTTTTGAGACATTTTATCGAGCACCTGTGGTGCATGCCTAATAGAAGCTTGAAGATTTCTCTGCTGATGCTCAGGGATCTCTAATTAGGCAAGACAACAATTTCAATTTCGTTCACCCTATTACACATAAATAAAATTATTGTTATATAATCGAATGAAGAACAACAACAAGAAAACTCACACCACATTGAATGTCGGCCATCTCATCACAATAAAAAGCCGGTAGGGAGAATTGTGCTATGACTCTTGGCAGGTTCAAATCACTGATAGCAGATGCACTGGGAAATGCTTTCGTCTCTGTTAAGAGGATTCATGAGCAGCTGGTACATCGCCGGCAAGTCGGAAGAGGAGAGCGCCATGGGAGAGGTCTACGCCGTTTGTCAAACGAATCCAATCGTCTGGTGATTAAATGTGTACTGTAAGAGGTGGTGGAGTCAAGAGAGGCGGTGGAAGATTGGAGAGCAAACATAGGTATAAGAGAAGGAAGCTTACTACAGAAGACTATTGAAGATGCGCGTAACGATCGTGTTGGAGGCCAAGGAATAATATGACGCGTGTAAAGGTTGAAGGGTTAGGGACGAAGACGACGAGTACAATCGAGCGGTAGGGGTTAATGCAATGGGACGATCTCCACCACGTGTTTACACCGAGCTCCTCTCCAGTTTCAAAAAAGCAGATGAAAGGACATTTAAGCACGGGCTGCACTTGCAGTAGCTCGAAGTCCAAAGCTCACCTTTTAAACCCTCATCCACCAACTCTGCTGAAGCATTAACAAGCCCAAATACACGGGCTGCACATATAGGAGCGATTAAAAAACCTGGGCCAAAAAACTGGGCCGAAATTAATACATCTGTTCCAAACAAGCTAACAACGAAATGTAATTAACGCAAATAGACAAGGGCAAAACAGGGAAAAAGTGACTGTAAGGTCGTTTTCGGAATTCCCCTATTTATTTGGGGAACTTCCACTTTTATTATAGTAAGGATATAAGAGAAGGACCAGATAAGTTAGCACTTTACAAAATCTTAAGCCCGACAAGTGCCAACTTGTTGGTTAAAATGAAGAGAGAGAAACTGCTCGACCAAAAAAGACGGCAAATTGCAGAAGGCCATCACCACAGAACCTTCTATAGTTCTATCTAGAATCTTCTACTAGCAAATATCTTTTTTTTTAAATTATTTATTTTCCACCCTTTAGAACTTTGTTAAATTTCCAACCACATCTTCATCTTCCATTCTTCATTCACCCAAACAAGCGCTTTATGCCACTCCCAGTCATACATACACAAAAAACAGAGCAAAACAGAGCTTCTTCATGAGCTACTCTTCAATTCCATTTATTCCCCTGTTTTCCCCATTTCCCCTGCTTTTAGATCACCTCCAATCTTCATCAATCTGATCAAAATTCCCATCTGTGTATCTTACAATAATATCGAAATCTACAATTTCTCAACACCCATTAACTAATTTATCAAAAAATTATAGATCCACTGGAGTTTATGGATCCTTGGCGTCCTGTTAAAGAGGAGTTAGCCGATCCATCATTTTCCGGTGAAGCTCCGGCAGAAATTGTGGCTCCTCGACCGCTGGAGAGTCTATATGAAGTGGGTCCACCGCCTTTCTTGAGCAAGACATATGAGATGGTGGATGACTCTGCAAGTGATGAGATTATCTCTTGGAACAGAGGAGGACAGAGCTTTGTAGTTTGGGATCCTCATGCTTTCTCCATTAATCTCCTGTCAAGATACTTCAAGCACAATAACTTCTCCAGCTTTGTAAGGCAGCTCAATACCTATGTAAGTTTCCCAAAATTAGATTTTATTTTTCTGTAATAAGACACGTTTCCAACTGGTTTCTGTTATTTTTTAATTCAACAGAAACTAGTTGGGATATGGAAATGGGATAATGACTTCTTATATTTTAAAAAGGAGATATTACAGAAACCTATTCAGAAATTGTGTTTTCTTCCAAATAACTACCTTATTTCCTATACTATGAACAAATAAGTCAAAATATTTTAGGAAAAAAATTATAATCTAAGAAAAATTTGGGGTGTTCGTTAACCTAAGTTGTTGTTTTTTTAGTTTAAGTTATTTGGTAGTTTTATTAAATAGTTTGTTATCAGGTTTTGTAAAATTTGAAATCTAATGAAAAAGCCAATTGAAAATTCTTGGTAGATGTTTGAAATGAATTTACTAAGGGCCCGTTTGGTTTGAACTCCGGAATCGGAAACGGAATGGAAACGAATCTAGTCAATATGTATATTATAGTTCATGAAAGTTTTTGGAATCATTCTTTGTGGTTTGAAGGAATTGTAGTAGAGTTTGATTAATTTTGATACCCTATAGGGTAACAAAATGTGGGGAACAAGTGCATTTTGTATTAATCCACAAGGAATGATTCCACAAAATTTCATGAATAATGATATACATATGGACTAAATTCGTTTCCATTCCGTTTCCGATTCCGGAGTTGGAACCAAACGGGCCCTAAAAGTGGTGAAATTGAAAGGAAAATAAATAAATGATAAAAAAGTAAAATATGTAAGATAAGAGATACGAACACGTCCTACGTAATAAAGGAAATAGGTAGTTTTGTGTGCTTTCAAATTTTATAAGAAAATGAAATATTTTATGGGTAATTTCGTGTGATTTCAAAATTCACCATCAATATGTGAAAATAGCCTAATTTAAGGGAGTGATTGTGAAATTCGCTTTTTCAAGAAAATGACTCCTGCTGCAGAAGTCCTTTTCTTAAAATTTGTAAAATAGACCTAAAATATCAGAATTTGCAAAATGGGGCTTTAATTTGGTCATGTTGCAGGGCTTCAGAAAAATAGACCCAGATAAATGGGAATTTGCCAATGAAGAGTTCCTCAAAGGCCAAAAACACCTCCTAAAGAACATAAGAAGAAGAAGAACATCGTCCTCTCTATGCCAATCAATCCCCTGTCAACAAGGAGCAGTAGAGCCATGTGTGGAAGTCGGCCTCTTTGGCATAGACAAAGAAATCGACCGATTAAAGCGCGACAAGCAAGTCCTCCTGACGGAACTCGTAAAGCTAAGACAACAACAACAAACCACACGAGCATACCTTCAAACCATGGAAGAAAGGCTTAACATAGCCGAATCAAAGCAGCAACACATGATGAACTTCCTTGCAAGGGCAATGCAAAACCCGGGTTTCCTACAACAATTGTCTCAACAAAGGGAGAAACAGAAGGAGCTTGAAGAAGTTATTAGTAGGAAGAGACGACGAAAGATAGATTGTGGTTATGATTCGTCTTCGTCTTCAATTGGAATGGATGTTGTGAAAGATGAACCTTTAGATGGTGTTTCTGAGCTTGAGGCTCTTGCATTGGAGATGCAAGGGATTCTGAAACCCGGGATGGAGGATGTTTGTCCGGATAACGAAGATGGTAAGGAACTCGACGAGGAGTTTTGGGATGAGTTACTAAATGAAGCTCAAGAACATCATACAGATGATCAGAATGATCAGAATCCTGATATGCCTGGTTGTGTTTGATGTGTAGAGATTGCGAAAACCCAGAAATGGTCACATTGATCATCTCATATTTCAGGGAAACTCTTCTTCTAACATTCTGAGCTTGTGTAGTTTGATGTTATTGTTTCCTAACATTGCAGATGTTGGTATAGGATTTGCAGGAGTTCTTCTCAACAACTGTCAAAATCTTTGGACTACAGTTTGGTCTCAAAAAGGTCAATTTGGTTGCTCTATATGATTATCCTTCATGTTCTTGTTCATTGGTTGTATGATTTGAAGTTAAATAAGAATGATCCAGTTTGGATTAATGAAGTCATTGCTCCTCTTTGATTGCAGCTTGTAGATCTTTCAGAAGAATGCAGGACTTCAGAATTTTGTTCCTTGTAGATAACAATTAGATTTGAGCTTGTTGATTTTTTTCATATTGATCATTTGTGTTACACATTTTTATAAATTATTGATGTAATCCGCACCATAATTTTTCATTATTTGTGTCTATATTGATGGATATTTATTTTGGGAGTGATTAAAGTAAAATAGGTTTTTCTGGTAAGGAATAATGAATTATACGTTGCAAAAATACGAATGTTTAGTTAATGGAATAAAACTAAACGTTTAATTTTTTTAAAGATAAAATTTAAATGAACTATTAATTAAATAAGATGGTATTCCAGTAAACAAAAATTGTCATTCATAAAGAAAAAAAATTATGGACTAATTAGGTAACTAGGCTGTTTTTTTTAATTGTACATTAAGTAGGCTTTTTTCAGTTTTCCAATTAGTATATGTACCCCAAATTTTTGGAACCACCATTAATGAATACTTACAACCAAGAAAGCGAGGACCCGACACCAGACTAGTACCGTGTAGATGCTTTTGCTTTTGCATATAAACGGATGGAAAGTCCACTGCAAGACAATATGTTCAATTCACGTGCATAAGAACCTTGAACAATTTCAATGCATAAGATATTTATGAAAACATAAAGATTGTGAGTGCCATTGACCGGAGAATTGATATGGTTTCAAAAGTCGAGAGAGCAATGGCTATCTTTCGGGGATAGAAACACTGTCTTCTTCCACACGTCCACTATTATCAAGAGAAGGAGAAATAGAGTTGACGGTCTTAGAACGGACAATGGAGAGTGGGTGGAAGATGAGAGCAAGATGGAGGAAGTTGTGTCGGAGTATTTCAGGAACCTGTATAGTATCAGGGACTTGGAAGACTACGAGATGACGGATAACTTGGAAACTGGGTTCCCCCCTATTGAAGAGGGAGATAGAGAAGGTCTGTCAAAGGCCATTAATGGAGAGGAGGTGTGGAAGGCTGTTAAAAGTATGGGGGCGTTCAAAGCTCCGGGAGTTGATGGTTTTCAACCTATCTTTTACCAGAAGTGTTGGGGTATTGTGGGAGATTATGTGAAATTGGAGGTGGCAAAATTCTTCAACACGCAGAGACTCCCCAAGGGCCTGAATGACACGCTTATTTGCCTTATAGCTAAGGTTGGAACACCGGAGGTTGTGAGTCAATTCCGTCCCATTGCACTTTGTAATGTTCTCTATAAGGTGATCACTAAGGTCTTGGTGCAAAGACTACAGAGTGTTATTGGCCGGCTGGTTGGACCCACTCAGGGGAGTTTTATTCCGGGGAGGTATATTCAAGATAATATTGTTTTAATGCAAGAGATTGTTCATTCTATGAGGAGGAAGAAAGTGAATGATTCTTAAGTTGGATCTTGAGAAAGCATATGACAGGATCCAGTGTAATTTCGTGTTGGAATCACTAGACAAAGCTGGCTTCAATGCGGAATGGGGCAGAATGGTCAAGGAATGCATCACAACTCCTAGAATGCAGATTTTATGGAATGGGGAGATCACAAAGCAGTTTGTGCCGGATAGAGGGTTGAGGCAAGGTGATCCGATCTCTCCGTATCTCTTCGTGTTATGCGTAGAAAGACTTAGTCATTTGATCCAGGATGCAGTGGAGGATGGGAGATGGAAACCGATCAGATTGTCGAGGGATGGACCTAAGTTATCACACTTATTCTTTGCCGATGACATTACTTTATTCGCGGAGGCCTCTACCGATCAAATGAAGAATGTCATGAGCTGTCTAGAGAAATTCTGCAAAGCTTCAGGACAGAGGGTGAATATGGGGAAATCAAAAATCTTCGTGTCTCCCAACGTGAACCAAGAGTTACAAGATAGACTCCACAACTTAAGCGGAATAGAAGTGACCAAGAATTTGGGAAACTACCTCGGTATGCCTATCATCCAGGGCCGAGTGTGTAGGAGTATGTTTACGGGGATGTTGGAGAGAATCAAAGGGAAATTGTGTGGTTGGAAAGGTAAGAATATGAGTCTTGCAGGAAGGGTAACACTAACGAAATCGGTCATCACTGCCTTGCCTATATATTCTATGGCATCCACAATTCTCCCTGTAAGTGTGACTTTTGAAATAGACAGAATATGTCGTGCTTTTGTATGGGGCCATACAGATGAGAGAAGACCTATGCACACTGTTGCATGGGAGAAGATCTATAGGACAAAGCAGCAGGGAGGTCTTGGAATAAAATCCATGAAAGAACTAAACGTTGCTCTTGTGGGAAAGCTAAGTTGGCGCTTTTTGAAGGATAAAGACAGCCTCTGGGGAAACGTACTCCGCAGCAAATATGTGAGACAAAACTCAACTACTAGGGTCATGGCCTCCCGTGTTTGGAAGAGCATACAGAAAGGGGTTGTGGACGTGATCTATCCAGGTCATAAATGGAGTCTTGGTGATGGCTGTAACATTGAATTCTGGGAAGATGTGTGGATGGGCGACGCTCCACTGATTAAGAGATCACTGGGACCGATCGACGTGGAGCTACAACACAGAAAGGTGAGAGAGTTCTGGAATGAAGATTACGGTTGGAATTGGCAGTTACTTTCCACGATGCTACCAACGGAGGTGATGCTCAGACTTGCTGCTGTTGCCCCAACTTCAAACCAGATTGAACTTAGTGAAAGCAGTCAATCGATCATAATTAAGGATGAATTAAGCTGGAGATTCAGTCCAGATGGGAATTACACGGTAAGCTTAGCGTATTCGATGCTTAAGGAGGAGAGTGACTACGCTTGGGCAGATAATGGGATTTATATTTGCATCTGGAAACTTACAGTCCAGGAGAGAGTAAGATGCTTTATTTGGAAACTGATCCAAGGGGGTGTGCTGACTAATGAGGAACGATTTCGACGCCACATCTCAAAGAGCGCACTGTGTCCTCATTGTAACTCAAAAGTTGAAACCCTAGCACACCTTTTCAGGGATTGCCAGCATAGTAACAAATTTTGGCGGAGCCTCAACGCCAACAATCGGATCGAGGGCTTCTTCACGACTCCTTTTGCCGTTTGGATAAGAGGTAACCTAACTAACACTTTAAATTATAATCATATGTGTAGTTGGAGCGCCGTTTTTTGTGTAGGTATATGGTGGATATGGAAATGGAGAAACGAGAAAATTTTTAGGGATGTTCCCATGAGAGACGACACCAAGAGTTTCATTGTTGACCGGACCACGGAATATATCAAAGCTTGGAAAAGTAACACGAAGCCTCAGGTCACTCCGGTTAGAAGAATAGAGCACGTCAAGTGGGACCCTCCACATCATGAGGTCATGAAGATTAACACGGATGGTGCCGTTAGAAGAGATGGACACGCTACGGCGGCAGGTATTATTAGGAATAACGTGGGAGAGTGGCAGCGGGGATTCGTAGTTAACTTAGGTATTTGCACGGTACCAATGGAAGAGCTGTGGGGTATATACCACGGTTTAAAGCTCGCTTGGGAGTGTGGGTACCGGAAGGTGACTATGGAGTCGGATTCTCAGTTGGCAGTCTCGCTTCTGGGAAGGCCTATTCCCCGTTGTCACCCTCTCGCTAGTCTGGTGTGTAAATGTCAAGACTTCTTGAAAAGGGATTGGGAAATCCAGTTCCGTCATGCCTACCGCGAGGCGAATAAAGCTGCGGACTATCTAGCTAGTATTGCGTTTGAATTTCCGATCGGTTTAAGTGTATTGTGTGACCCCCCGGGGGTATAGTTGATCTTTTGCGTTCAGATGTAAGGGGTCAGGCTATCCCCCATTTGATGATCACTTAGCCTTTTTATTTATAAGAAGCGCGTCAGATGCGCCGGAGACCACCGACTCTCCTTCACCTAAAAAAAAGATACAGTATCACTAATAACATCCTTTCAGCATTTAAAAAAAACAACGAAGATATCAAGAAAATATGGCCTTATGGCAGTGGTTGACTACAAAAATCCAAAGACAAGCTTACCAGAACAAAGGATAAAAAAATGGAAGTGAACACAGTCTCACTAATGTAAGCTCTGTCTGGTCCAAGTTCCTACATTCGAGCAAGTTGAAATTAGTTACAGGGAAAAATCAAATGAGCTCAAAAGGGCTAAAATTAAACGAAAGATTACCGGAAGTAGAAAAAAGCCAGTATCCTGAAGAATTGGCCCTGGTCGATGTATATAATGAACACCTCGAGCAGCCAGCCCATGAATATACCGTTAAAAGAGCGAGATATATTAATCTTAGGCATTTTAATATTAAAACAATTCATTTACTTGTAGGCCTAATTTAGCTCATAAAAAGAAGATAGTGATCTAGATGCATTGTTCATTTTTATTCGAAGTTCAGATTATGACTATGCTGTGTAGTTTTATGGTATGCAGTTTTACTTTATGGTATGTAGTTTTATGGTATGCAGTTTTATGGTATGTAATTTTATGGTATGAAAATCTGGTGTAACAAAATTCTGGTATGACAAAATGTAATTTTATGGTATGTAACTTTATGGTATGTAGTTTTATGGTATGTAATTTTATGGTATGAAAATCTAGTGTAAAAAATTCCGGTATGATAAAATGTAATTTTATGGTATGTAATTTTATGGTATGAAACTTCTGGTATGAAATTTTTGGTATGAAATTTCTGGTATTTAAATTATGGTATGAAAAATTATGGTATGAAAAATTATGGTATGAAAAATTATGGTATGAAATTTCTGGTATGAAATTTCTGGTACGAACTTTTCGTATGATAATTTCTGGTATGAAATTTCTGGTGTGAAATTTATGGTATGAAATTTATGGTATGAAATTTCTGGTATAAAAATTCTTGTATTTGAAATTCTGGTATGAGAAATTCCGGTATGAAAAATTTAGTCCAAAAAATAAAAAAGAAATAATAAAAAAAAACAAGAAAAATAATAAATAAAAAAAACAAATTCAGTAATTAAAATTAAAACTTGTACTTATATAACAAATAACAAACATCATTTATTCCTTTCTTTCTAAATAGAAGGGTTAATAATTTTTACCTACTATTAAATGAAAGTGGTAAAAAATTTGGGTACACTTTCTTAAACAAAAACTCAAAAAAGCTTAGTATGTCAAATTCTCCCAAAAATTATTAGGGTACATTTTGAGTTCAAAATTTTATATTAATAGTTGTTAATTTAGTTTACATATTTTACACTAATGTTTATAAGACACGAATTTTATTTGTTCAAAGTTATTACAATATTATATTATTACATATAGGATGTTATGTCTGTTCAAATATTATTTTATTATTAGTTTATGTTTTATTTTAAACTTATTAAAAAAATAAATGTATGAACCATTTGTACAACTAATTTGAACTAAATATTTTTTTAAAGAAATGTGCAAAAAATTTGAACTCGAAAAGTGTCGGTTATAATTTTTTTAAAAAATAAATAATAAAATTGGACATATATCGTTACGACGACATTCCGTACTAAAAGAAGTGTTGCGTACCAAATCTTTCCCATTTATTTTATATCCGAATATCCACATATATAATTATCGTATCAAATGATCCGATAAACTCACACAACTTGAATCGGATTAGGGATGATAATATTTATGGTTTTTAAAATAAATTTGGGATAAGAACTTAAGATGAAAATAGTTTGAAGACCACTAAATATTTTTTTATACCGGATAAAAATTTAATACACCAAAATATGTATGTCTAGTATATTATCGGGAGTCGTAAACGCGATGAAATTTACAAACGCACGGCGGTTACGGAATTCATAACTGTCACGGTTCCGAATCCGTAACTGTTATGTGTTCCGAACCCGTAACTGTTATGGGTTCCGAATCCGTGACAGATTTTTAACAGTTACGGAAACCCGTAAGCGTCACGATTACAGGTTTCGGATCCGTGATAATTTTCTTTGTGATTTCTCACCCAAAAAAATATGACACTCGCAGTTACAAAATCCGTAACCGTGATGTCAGATTTCATTATTTTTTTTATAGTTATAGAACCCGTGACCGGGGCGATCACAAATTCCATAACCTTCGTGCGTTTATGAAATCCAGCGGTGAACGCAATACCCCGGTATGAATCATAAAAATAACCCCGAACAGTAAAAAAGAGAAAAACCAAACCAAGAAAACACCGAGAAGAATTTAGATCACCGCGAGGTGATAAAGAAAAGAAAGAAAAAAAGTTTGAAGACCTCTAAGCGCTATGTGTATTCCGTTACCAAGTTCCGCTTCTCTCTGCATTTGGCGATCGATCCTCTGAATGTCGATCATGGCGAATGTAACCCTCATTGCGTTTATTACTTCATGCTTCGTGCCTATTCTTCTATGCTTCGTTGACGGACATAATTTAAATGCTTGTTGATTCCATTATTTCTACTCTTCCGCCATTTTTAATAACATAAAAATCGCCTCCATTATGCTGAACAAATTAGGGTCTACAGTCTTCGATTTTCAACTGTTTTAGGTGATATATTCTTTTGATTTCCGTTTTGTTTATACTTCCAATTTCCCCTTGTGTTGCGACGATGAGTTTGAGGCAATTTGAGAAGTGAAAAGCTTACTGAGAACAAAGTCTCACATGTATATATATGTACATATAATTATCATATATAGAATGCAATCAGAAGAAATTCTCAAATACCACATAGTTGATAACAGTTCTATTCATCCTAATCTGCCATGTCTGCTATAATTGTTTAGAATTGCAGTTGAGCTAGGGTTTTAGACTTTTGGTGCTGTGTTCTAATGAAACAGTAAAGAGAATGAAGATGTAATTGCTCGCCTGTATTCCTAGACCCTAGAATCAAGAATTGCCATACGTACTTTTGGCGTTCGTTTGTGTGATATTTGTGATTGGACTGAGCTAGCTATCGACTTGAAATGTTACTGCAGCAGTTTACTGTCTTGTAGCGAGCACAGCGCATCTTAAAGATGGGCTTCGGCTTTCCATCTCATTCCAATTCGCACACTGGATAGAGGAGCGAGTCAATGCAGACGACATAATTTCTGGTTGTTGTATATGAGGTATGTTTTTTTGTGAGTCCTTGAACAGGGTTAATTAGTTTCTAGTCACTGCTGTTGTTTCGAAGCCAAAACTCGTAGTGTTGAAGGCTTCAAGTTGAGCCAGTGCATTGCAGTAGATTCCTGTTAAACCACCAATAAACCATATATGTCGAAAATTTTCTAATTACCAGATATGCAAGAACACATTAGGAAAGAGAATCTGAGTTGTGTTTAAAGGAAAACATACCAGGGCCGCTGCGTTGTCCAAATCATGTACAAGAACCTGACTTCTCGCAACACTAGGTTTTGAAATATGAAGAGCCACTCAATATTCTAGTCTGTGTTGACCCAAAGTACCAATTGTGCTATGATGGGTTACACTGTAGGTTGTTAATTGGTATAAGTTTCACAAGAGCACCAATTGGCCATGTGAATGCTGCAATGATCAAACAAGCGCCCCACTGTACCGCTGTCAGCCTCTCCGTTTTGGCAAATTTTTTCAGGAACTCAACCATCATGATCTGAAGAACAATGGTTATGGCCACTATGCCAACAAATAATGGATTTCTATGTATACCTTCGAATATATTTAGCGCCTGCAGCCTCCTTGCATTGAACTCATTAAATACTTGGCACAGGACAAAGGTATTAAAGATTAGTGTATCTTTTACCTCCTTCGTAACATTGAAGATCGACTGACCTCTAAACTGGAAGATTAAGAGGATTGTTATTTGAAATGCAGCTTGAAACAAGAGATTCCTCCACATAATGATGGTTATCAAGGGATCTTTCCTACCAACAGGAGGCCTATGCAGCAGATCGTTTGTGGGACGCTCTGTGGCAAGGGCCAAAGCACCTAGAGTGTCCATTATGAGGTTTACCCATAGCATTTGAACAGCCGTTAACGGAACTTCTCCAGCTGATATTGCGGCTATGAAGTTAATGACAAGAGCCGCAACATTCACAGTGAGTTGAAACTGGATGAACTTTTGGATATTGTTATACACACACCTTCCCCACTTTAAAACCATGACGACGGAATTGAAGTTGTCGTCTAGGATGATGATGTCAGAGCTTTCCTTAGCTACCTCAGTACCTTGAATTCCCATAGAAAGTCCAATATCAGCTTCCTTTAATGCAGGTGCATCATTCGTGCCATCTCCAGTGACCGCAACCACATGCCCCTTCTGCTTTAAGCATTGTACCATCAAAAGTTTATCCATGGGAGAGGATCTCGCCATCACTCTAATACTATCAACCCTCTCCATTCTTTCTTCATGTGTGTAATTCCGAAATTCAACGCCCTCCACCACTAGATTGCGTGTATGTTGTTCATCGAACTGTAGAATGCCACATTCTGTGGCTATGGCTTTTGCTGTGAACACGTTGTCTCCAGTAATCATTTTGATGTCGACTCCAGCATCTTTACAAATCTCGACTGCTTTCTTCACTTCTGGTCTACAAGGATCCTTGAGTCCTGCAATAGCTAGTAAAATGAAGCCTTCTTCCTCTAGCTTTAGATCATCTCCATTTTGGTGATTCTCCGTTTTGTATGAAGTATGCTTGTGTGCAAAAGCAATGCAGCGCAAGCTACATGCCGCCATACTTTCAATAATAGCCTCAAGCTTCCTTCTTGCCTCTTCATCTATAGGCTTAACCTCTCCACCTGCACCATAATAACTAGTACACAATGACAGAACTATCTCTGCAGCTCCTTTCCAATGCATGTGTATTGTGTTTAAAGAATTCTCCCTCACCAATACCCCACTTCTCTTTTTCTCAGAGTTGAAGCTTTCAACAAGGAGAACTGTACAACTGTGCTTCAATTCGTTGAGATCCATTCTCAAGTCCTCAACAGCCCAAGAAAGTATTGCCTTCTCCGTTGGGCTTCCAGTGATTTCCGGAACCGATCCTGAATTTGGTATATAAACACTTCCAGTTGTATTCAAGCCAATCCCTTGTTGGAGAAACTTGATCACTTTTGGGTCACTTGAACTCTCTGGAAAGCTACCTGAGCTTTCTTCCTCTCCGAGCCAATACTTAGTGACCTTCATTTGGTTCAAAGTCAAGGTCCCAGTTTTGTCTGTACAAATGACTGTTGCAGATCCCATGGTCTCGCATGCTGAGAGCTTCCTCACCATTGCTTGATCAGCCATCATCCTTTTCATAGAGTAAGCAAGAGTGAGTGTGACAGCAAGTGGTAGACCTTCCGGTATAGCAACTACCACTATTGTAACAGCAGCTGCAACGATTTTGACCATGGAGTTGAGAATTGAATCCGTGCTTGTTTTGCTTCCATGGTACTCCGTATTCCCATTCTCATCCTTTGTATTGCCTGTGAAGTAACGTACTAAAAGGACTGCAAGAACTAGAAAAGCCACCGTGAGGCCAACTTTACCAATGGTTGAAGTCAAACCATTGAGCCTCACTTGCAATGGAGTTTGCTCATTGGAATCTCGCACTATTGAGCTCATCATTTGTCCCCACGACGTGTTCATCCCTACTGAAGTAACAAGCATGTGACAGTACCCATCTACAACTTTCGAGCCCGAATGCAAGAAAGGGTTATTCGGATCGATTTCCACTTGTTCACTCTCACCAGTCATGCTTGACTCATCTAATTGCACCGAGTATCCATTGATGAACAGTCCGTCTGCCGGGACTTGATCTCCTATTTTCAAATGAACAACATCTCCAACAACTAGATCAAAGATGGAGATTTGTTGCCTTCTACTACCCCGCATAACATCAACCTTAATCTCGTTGCTTATTTTTGATAGCTTGTCAAACTGTCTCTCTTGCCTATAGTTGCTGATTGCCGACACGAATACAACGAGAAATACAGCAAGGAAAATGCTCCCACCTTCATACCATCCTTCCTTTAACCCGTGCTCTTTTATACCAAACCCGAGAGCAAGGGCAGCGCAAACTAGAAGGATGATAAGTGTGGGGTCATTGAATGCAGACCAGAAGAAATGAAAAAAGCCTTTCGAAGGCGGCCTGTTGTAAGTGTTAGAGCCATACCTATCTTTCCTCCAATTGATACTGGTCTCATCACCACCATGAATTCCCGTTTCCACATTAGTCTCGAGCGAATCCGCAATGCTGCTGACTCCTCCAAGTTCAGTGAGAATATCAAGACTTCTCTCTCTCACCATCTCAGCTAATTGTGTTTGATCAAGTGTTATGGTCATTTGGTTATGGTTTTGACGAGGATCACTAGTTGGTTCAATTTCAAGGATATTGTACTCTAGCTTGGAAATATCGGATTTGACTATAGAAAGAAATGCCCGATAAGAATAAATGGCTACGCAGGCTAAACGCCACCTTCTCCTCGCCTTTGTGAGGCTATTGCTGGCATGGAGCAGCATGGTGGCGGTGCCATCAGTGTGGGAAAGAAGGTTGCTCAACATCCTGACAAAAGGCCAAGGTGGTTTCCTCAGGTATGTTGAGCTTCTAATGTACGAGGTTTGGTTTCTCTACAAAACCAAACATTTGATCCTTTTATAGCACACATGCCTGTGAAATTGCTTTCAAAAATTTTTTCCCATCATGTTTAGAGTTGAACAAGTCCTCTGATACTGTCTTATAATTCTTATTTATATATGACTTGCTTGCTCAGTCTGGCTAAGAAAGCGGCCAAAATTCTCCTTCCTTGCTTTTCCATTGGAAACTTACTTTTCCTCTTATTTTTGTTCATTTATATTATGATACTGAAATAGGAAGAACAAATTATTAAGATTTTTAGTCGGCAATACAATGTGGGTCCACTTCTGATGAGTACTAATTCATATTTTGGTGGTTGTATTGTAGTAGATTTAGCCCAGTTGGGTTGTAATTACATAAACGGAATAGAAATGAATCTAAGTCCATATGTATCTTGTTCATGAAATTTTTTAAAATCATTCTTTATGATTTCGTGTAAAATGCATTTGTTTCCCTTCATTTTGATTCCAAAAGATTTCATGAACAAGAGTATAAGTATCAACTATGTTCGTTTTCATTTCGTTTTCGGAGTTAAAGCAACACATGCCCTTAGAATCTTGTTTTACTGATCCTGATTTGGTTGGTCTTATTTGTTATTGTTTTGATGGCAGCCTCTCATGTGAAAGTCCATCTCGCTTATATGTGTTAGGTCTAATCCAAACTGACCTTATATACTAGATTGGAAATTTACAAACACAACTTTTCTTTGAAATTTTCATTGATTTGTCCATCTATTATATTATAACAATTTGCTAAGTAACACCTTAATTGGCGGGACTATATGATGTGGAAAATTGGTGCATTGTAATTATAAACAACACGATAGAGTTAAGAACTTGTATAGAAGCAAGAAAGGTGCAATCAGATGATTATTTCTGTTGTCATATACTTGGTCATTTTGTTATCATTTAGGCAAAAATGCTCTAAATAACACTACTTTGTTATGTTGCGGAGGGTGACACGAACTTTTAAAATTGCGAAAAAAAAAACAAATTATAGGGGGTGTTGCACTTTTTGCACCGATAATTAATTCATTAAAAAAATGTTTGACATTTTATAATTTGTTATAATTTGGTATGATATAAATTAAAAAAATGAAACCAAATAATGAAAAAAAGGAAAAAAAAAAAAAAGGAAAACAATAATATACATTTTATTTTGAAAGGATAAAACTTTTAAAAATAAATAAATAATAAAAATTTATAATTTATTTGTAGTGAATAACTTAAATTACATAAACTATAAATTATAAAATGAAAATATATTTTTTATGTTTTGATTTTTTTATTTCTTTTATATAAATAAATATCAAACATAAACAAATATGTATGAACTAAAAAAAAGCTTAAAAAAATATTTTTCATTTCATAATTTGTAGCTTATTTAATTTAAGCAATTTTTTGTGAATAAGTATACACTTTCATTATATGTTTTTCTATTTTAAATTCTTATCCTACCAACTTATAAAATTTATAATATTTTTTTATTTATTATATAATTTTTTTTTCTTTATGTACAACATAAATATCAAACGCTATTTTTTTTAACACATTTTCATTGTTTTTTAATTTATATCCTACCAGACTATGGCTATGTTTAGTTAAATGGTTGCGGTTTCGGGTGGTTGCGGTTGCAGTTGTGGTTGCGGTTATGGTTGTGGTTTTCGTAAGAGTTGTTTTGAGATTTGCGGTTGACGAAAAAACCGTATACATGTTTGGTTAAGTAGTTCGGAATTAGTTTCGAGTTGATATAAATACCAAAATACCCTCGTCTCTTACCCTCATCAAAAGCCTTATCCGCTCCCTCTTGAAAACCTGCAACTCCACGCCCTCCATCCCTCCTCTACCTACACAGTACCGCTCAAATCCACAACACCGCCAACATTAATCACTCAAGCACAATTGATAGAACTTCTTCTATCGATATGAGTTCAAATTGATAGAAGATTCAGCTATGGAGCAAATCTGAGAAACCAGTAATCACCCAAGCACAATTTTATAGTGTAGGCCTTCCTGGTTTTGCTCCAATTCCGCCATTAATTCCGAACCACTAATCACCGAATCTTCTTCAAGTGGATTGTAGGCCTTCCTGGTTTTGCTCAGCGAGTTGCCCCAATTTCGTTCGGCTTTAGAGATTTGGGCAAAACATGTCGTGCTACTCTACCTTTCCGATTGGATCTAAAAAAAACAACCACATTTCTTCTTTCTTTAGCTTTTGGTTCTCCTTTCTCTCCGTTCTTCATCCCTTCCTTCGCCAGAGCAAACCACCGTCCACCATTGCTGCTATATGAATTGGAAAAAAAGACAGAGGATGGTGCTTCCTTCAATTCATAACCTGAAACAATTAACCCTAACATGTTCACTTTGTTCAATTTTCTGATTTTTAAGTTGAGAAGAGAAGATCGATGTTGCTGCTTTGTTTTCTGGATCAGTTAGAATAGCATGGCAAAAGGGAAGAGAGAAAACAGGGAAGAACTTGTTCAATTTTTGGATTAATTGGAGAGGTGAGAAGGGGTATCAATGTCACAAACCTTGGATAATCTTCAAAAATCTTGCCTGATAAGGTTTTCAGAATAGGGTTTTTACATCCCAAAAACCACCCAAAAAAACTACATAGAAACCACAAAGCTGTAACTAAACACCCCATAATAATGAACTCCTAAAACCCTGAACTAAAAAAAACCCACAAACCCTACAACTAAACACAGCCTATAACAAATTATAAAATTTTCAACATTTATTAATGGATTAATTACCGGTGCTAAAAAGTGCAACACCCCCTATAGTTCGTGTTTTTTTTCTGCAATTTTCAAAGTTCGTGTCATCTTTCACAACATGAGCAAAAGTTGTGTTATTTAGAGCATTTTTGCCTATCATTTATCGTTTAAGTTTTCACGTTCTCATTTAAAATGATGTTAAATATCACTTCACGTTTTCGTTAATGATTAAATCTCTTTTATTTTATTAAAATAAATATGGTATAATTTTTAGTATAATTAAATATATACTGTATATCATTTCTAAATATTCAGGCTATACATTATTAATTTCAATTTATTATAATATATGATTCGTTTTGTACATTTTAAATGATCGTAAAAGTCAAAGGGTTAAGATAAAAAGATTGAGGATTTAAATACAATATAATTTTTTTAAACTGACATAAATTTATATCCTAAATAATTAAAAAAAAAAAAACTGCAATTGAATACATTATTTTTGTACTTATCACCAAATGCATCTGCGTGACAATCACGTTAAGCACTTAAAAGACATTATCAAAGACCATCTCTTGTGATCTCATTTACTTGGTGTACCATACTCTTCACCTATCTACTTCCACTAAACTTCAACGTGAATGATCAAAATTATAGGCTTTGTTTCATTGAATATAAGAAGTATAAATTATATCTTCAGAAAGTGAATCTCATTATTTAAAATTGTTTAATTCACAAATCTTGTATAGTTTAATTTTTCTTTTTATGTATCTAGGTCAAAAAAGTTTAAAAAAAAATTATTTGTAAAATAATAATTTTTAAACTTATTTGGAAGATCTGGGTGAGTAAACTTCTTATATTTTGATGACTTGAAATTTGCATGGAGTTAAACTTCATGATTATTTTTAATAAAAATTCATCAACCAAACACATGATTCGGGTATTTTTTTAATTCTCAGATTTTTAATAAATTATGGCTAAAATTTTCCTAGTTTAAATAGAACTTTATCTTTCTTCCCATGTCGACATCTTTTATTTTTAAATAATAAATTGTAGTTGTACGTGTGAATTTAACGTTATAGTATACCATCAACATGACATATTGGCATATACACGCAATTCCCACGGATTTCATCCGTATTAAGTTTAAATACGCGCAATTCCCACGGATTTTGATCCGTATAAAGTTTAAACTTTGAAAAACCACACAATAAGCAACATTTCTATATATGTGATATACTACAATATAACTACTATTTCGATTAAAAAAAAGGGTTAAACTATGAAAAATAAGAATATTATGAATAATTAGGTTAATCTAGATTTCCGGTTCATGTTCATGCCGTGTGTTAGACATATACACTTCATAAAGCTCATTATGCGCAATATGAAGCGTACAACACATGTCTAGCATGTACGAGTATATTGTTGAGTTGGGTGGAAATGTTCCACATTAACAATATAATACTACGTGAAACTAATATATAAGTTATATTGCTACTCTTATTTGCCAATTAATTTTAAGAAAGAACCCTGAAAGTTTGTGTGTAAATTCACTTTAACGTACATATCCTCCACGTCCGAATTACAAAGATAAATTAACATATATGTATCTTTTCTAAACTCGACATCGGATATGAAACATTCAACTTGTCATACACATTGTTTTTTCTCACCCTACATTTTGTTTTTATTTGATCGTTTCCCACTTATATTTAGATAGAATGGATACATACCAAAAGACGGAAACAAATTAATTCTTTTATAAATTGATCAAGGTGTTTAGAATTACTAGGTTATTATAAGCTGAAGTTTATTTGATAATCAAATAGGTATTTGATTAACAAACAAATTGTTATTAATAAGTTTGATCAACGGTTTGGTGAATGTAAAATTGTAACTTGGGTAGGTGTAAGTTACATTATCAAAAAGAGTTTATTTTTTTATTAATTTTTTTTATTGGTTTGTATTTGCAATATTATTCAATAAACTACAATAAGTTTTCTCATTTGCTTCTACGTAGATTCTGAAATAAAAATGAAAATAATATCAGCTAAGTTCTTAAAAATGGGTACTCCAATGCACCAAGTTGGACTCTCAAACAAATGTATACATAAATCATTTTTCAGAAATTTAAATGATTTAACTTGGTGTACTTTTTCAAAAAAAAATTGAGCAAATTTAAATACCGGTTTACATTAGCGGTATGTGAAAAATGTGAACTAGTTCAAGCTCTTGCAAGCTTCACAAATGTGTAAAAAGACAATTTGGAACGTAAAATAGTGTTTGAAAAAAGGATAATCGTTTTATTTTTCGATGAGAACACCGTAAATTCATATATAATGTATTTAGAGACAAAACATTACCGGTCAAACCGAGATAGTTATACAAAATCATAATCTCAAATATTTAGGGTTCATTTGGTATAGTTCTCATGGAATCATAAATCGATTTTAGATTCATCAAGATCAATTTATATTTTTTGATAGCAAACAAGGTATCAAAATGATTGATTTCATAAATCGAGTGACTAGTGAGTCATTTTAAGTAGTTATGCAAAATCATTTTTCATTCCTTATTCGGTTTACCATTATGATTCGTTGTACACGCGTACCAAACGAGTCCTTATCATATTCCTTGTATGCATGTGAAGCTTCGTAGCAACTTCCTCAATCGGCCGTCATTCTTTATCTTTAAGGAAAGATTAGAAAACGTACAAGTGTACTTACTAAGTCTTTGACTAGAAATTTGTCGCTTTCTTGAAAATTGCATGTCATTTGACATGTTAAGCTTCCATGCAGCATCCTTTGTCCACATCTCAAAGTCCTACCAAGATTAAACTAATGCATATATTGATCCAATCAAACCAACGCTTTCTAACTTTGATTGAGGCTTTTTGCTTGCAGTCGTGATAGAAACACAAATTATTCAAGAATGGTTTGAAATGTCATCCAATTGTATTTTTAAAGTTGCACTTAACATGAGGTTTCCCTCCTCTTGTGTGCAACAAAGTAGTTATCCCATTGCTTTACCCATGGAAACACACGAAAACACGAATGGGTAGTAAATGGCCCGAGAGTTGACGAGATTATTGTTTTATGCTTGTTTGCTTCAACGGAACTGTAATTGGAGGTCGTGTGCATACAGTGCATGAACGTTGAAATCTCAACTTATAAGATGAATAAGATTATGTTGCAAGCTGAGTTGATAATAGAAGTAGTTTTTGTTGAAAATACGAGGAAAACTATCTATTAAAAAAAACGCGTGAGATGGACGTAAATGGTTACAATTAAGTCATACGAGACAAACTAACCCAACATGAGTTAACTTTGTTGTGCGGAACATGAGAAAGAGAAAATAAAATCATCAAAAAAAAAAGGCACACATATTTTATTGATGAATTTTGGATTACATATAAAACCAGATAATTGGGAGACATGGATATCGATACTATATATATAGTACCGAAACATAATATTTGGTCACAAAGTATTATATGGGTCAAACAATGAAGGGCCCAAACAAATGACAAACGACCCAAACTACAATACCAAACCGTTTGTGAGGGTGACTCCGTCCCGTAGACCCCCTTGAACCCAAACCCTTGTTCCTTATCGGGGCCGCTGCTGCCGCCCCAGACCCTCCGAGCGAGGGGTACAAAGTCCCGTGAACTCACTAACTAATATAATGATCTTGACATTCAACATATATCGATCCACTAAAAGTTATATTCAAATAAAAGAGGGACTCCTCTCACCTAGGTAAAAATTCACATCAAAATTAAACCAAAATTGACTAGCAAACCGGTTACTCTAATATCTTATTGGAAAGTATCAACAATCCGATCTCGAACTAGAAAGCCTTGACAAATAATGAGAACATTGAATTGCCACCCTTATTAATAAGGCCGATGATAAGCAAAGAGTGACCCTAACCATGATCCGGCAACAACCACTCCTCCAAGTAGTCTCCAAAGGCACATATACGAGACTAATATCATATTCTCCCGTTCATAGTTAGCCTATTGGACCGTTGTAGAAGACCAACGGAACAAAATCATTGCCCTCGCAATAACCATGTGGTGATAATTGAATAAAGTCCAATTTAAGTGTAACTCACGTGGAAAATTGCGCTTTGGGCCACAAAATAACAAATGGGCTCCCGATTGTTACACGATAGAAATGTACCCGGTTTGATCAATTGGCAAAAGCCTAAAAGCAACCGGTTTACACGGTATTTTATTATTAACAAAATATTTTTGTAGAAAAATAAATAATTTTTTTTAAAAAAAATATTTTCTGACTTAATATTATTAAACTATATATATTTGAAATTAAATTCACAATAAAAAATATCATTATTATCATGGTTTAAGCTTACAATCATCAAATAAAAGAAAATTATTTTAATCATATATTGATGATTTATTAAAAAGAATATTAAGTTATAATACCTGGAAAAAAATCGAGCTAAAAACATAGTGTAACTAGTGTATTACCCGTGCAATGCACGGGTGTTATTTTTAATTTTTGTTATAAATATTTTTTATTTATTTATAAATTTATTAACAAAAAGTATTATGTGTATTAAATTTTAAATTTTTATCAAGTTATATTCAACACTGTATTTTGAAACTAATTTTGTAAAAATATTTTTGAAACTATTTTTGTAAAAATATTTATTAAAATATTTTTGCAAAAATCGATGAAAAAAATCCGTAAAAGTTTAAAATTTATTTTTGTAAAAATATTTATTTGAATATTTGAAAAAAATTAAAAAATAATTTTTAATTTATATTAACATTTATAAATTATTTTAAAAATAACTTTTTTGGATTTCGATAAATGTGACGTTGACACGTGCAAAAGAGCCTCCACTTTAATAGATATAAGATTTCAAAAGTTTATGCCTTTTTTATGGTTGAACAACATAAATCTTATTAAATCTTGATAAAATGAATGAAACAGTGATTTGTCTTGATTAGTATAACTTTAATAGTAAAATAACAATTATTTTGATAAGGATTATAAATTATAAATAATCATTGTTTATTGGTCTTAGAGCCTTATCATTAACATATGCAACATCAATTTCTCTTCTTTTACAATTATCTTTCTAATTTTCTAGCACAATTATATGCAACAAAAATAAAGTGGAACTCTATGCTCTTGGAATGAGATTATTTTCTAATACTTGACTACATTACCATCTTGTATTTTGTATTTTATGTTGACTCATGCCTTTATGAGATTATGGGGTGCCCTTTGTCTTTATTTATAAAAGAATTAATTTTTGTCAGTTATATGAGAGATTAATAAATAATTAACTATTAATTTTTAAAAATTTTACATAATGTATTCTTATCAAAAATTGAAAAAGTTGGTATAAGATTTGCTTACAAAAAACTAACTTCTACAAACTTTTTTTTTTTTTTTTTTTGTCAATTATGAGGGTGATTGATAAATAACAAACTTGATTAATAAATATATAACTTAATAATTAACTTTAAAAATTAATTTGGTAGGCTTAGAGAAACCTCGTGCTGACACGGTGGCAAAAAGTCTCTGCTTTAATAGATATAAGATTGGATTGGAGTAAATGAACAGTCGATCATAAACTCTAAATCCTTATACAACAACACGTTACGGCTAAATTAAATTAGTGGTCCTTGTATTTTAATAATCTGCTTATAACGATATTTAATATTAGTTGACGAATATAGAAAATATATAACCTTGCAAGACTAATGACATTCCCTATGTTCAGGTTTTTATTTAGTAAATGTTTTTTTGCAAGATATATTACTATTTTCAGATATGTCGAATAAAATTCGAGATTTATTATGACAGGACTCCTAGAATAGTAAAATTGATCATCGAGACGAATTTGCTTGTGGAGCGCCGTTTGTGATGTTCGGGATGTTGTCGAGTGTGTGTGGAACGTGATAATCAATCGTATCTCCGTCGACTGAACCAACGGGCAGACCAATCGATCAACTTTACCATAAAAGTACAATTCTATTTATTAATACTGTTAATATGAACCGCCTAGTTTCATAAAAGGACATAGTGATTTCACCTTAACCGTTAAATCCATTACAGGTAACAACAAACTTTGCTTTATACAAAAACCTTTTATTTACCTACTAACATTAAAACTTGTGAATTTTATATCCATAATTTTATTTTTAACATAAAACTATAAATTTTATATGATAAAAAACATTAACTTATTACTTTACATCAATCTTTTATATGATTTGTAATTATATTTTATATAAAATTTAATCACTAATATTATAAATTAACAATAATAAAATGTTTTTTGGAACACGAGAGCTAATAGTACTTGGGAAAAGTGGACAGAGGGAAAGAAGGGTTCTTCGTCTCTCTCGCTCGTCCGCTCATTCTCTCGTAGAATTCTTCTGTCACACTAATGCTTCACTTCTCACGCAGTTTCCATCTGTGAGCTTGCATCAAAGGTAGCTAAAATCTCCATGCTATAACCTTTTTCGCAATCTTCTGTGTACTCCATCGTCTAGCTCGCGTTTACTTAGATCTAGGGGTTTATATTGGTCCGATTAGCATTATCAATTTTCAGACCTTTTATGCGTTTTAGGGTTACATATGTGTACAATAAAATGGTGAATTTGTGTTCAAATGGCTGCCCCGACCGGAAATTTCATGATTCAACCGGAAAGCTAGGGTTTAGGGTTTTAGGCTCTCCGTTAGTATCCCGTTTTCAATCTATAAATTAAGCTCTTTGCTTTTCTTGGCGTACAACTAGTAATGCATCGACTACTTATTGCTTTTCTTGGCGTACGGCTAGTGTTATGGCACGGCTGCATGTCTTTTTTTACTAGGTCTTCTAATTGGCAGAAAGTTCAATAGGAATAATGTATTCAAAGCGGCACTTGTACAGTAAACGTCCCAAGTATATCATCAGTTAGAGCATCTATGAATGTGCTATGATTAGAATAAAGACACAATTTTTTGGACCAACTTATGCCTACTGTTCTGTACTAGTATTATATATTGATTGTTAGATTGCAATTTTGTCTGTCGGATTTTCTCTGGAAATCATGGTGTATCTAAGTGACTGCTGACCCTGGTTTAGCTTCACAGGATCTGCAGTCTGAGTAGAGATGGCTAAGAAAAAGAACCCTCATGTCTATTTTGACGTGTCTATTGGAGGTCAGCCTTCTGAGAAAATGACTTTTGAGGTAATTGCCAACAAACATCTTCTTATTAAGCCATTCCTTTTCTCCTAATTTTGTCTTTGCAGATATTCATATTTTGCCTGCTCAAACTTCTTATGTGCCTTTATGTTTTATGCAGCTTTTTGCTGATGTTGTTCCTAAGACTGCAGAAAATTTCCGAGCACTCTGTACAGGTGTCAGCTTATGCCCATTATGAATTCCTTGCAATATCTTATTTGATTGCGATGAGCCTATTTACTTAATTCCCACTGTGTATCCAATCACGTGGTAGTTAAGCAATTGTTATCTATTCATCTATCTATATGTATGTATATATCTATCTATCTATCTCTATGTATTCTTTAGTATTATAAAAAAGTTGTTTTTTGGTATTCATCTTTACCCCTACCAACTTTGCACAGGTGAGAAGGGAGTTGGTGAGACCACTGGAAAACCGTTGCACTACAAAGGATCAAGTTTTCATCGCATAATCAGCGGCTTCATGGCTCAGGTATCATACTACCCTTTCTAGGCCAGAAATCTTTGTGGCATTCGGTTGAATATGTTAATGAGATTTTGAATATTCAGCGCACATCACAAGTCAATGCTAAGTCACTTTACTATTTTAGAGCAATTCTTACTTTTGAAAATTTAACTAACAATGAAAATTTGAAAAATATTTAAGAAGGCAAGTACATGGTAGAGTTTTGTACATTCTATGTTTAAAGAACTTTCCTTTGATTGATGTTTTCAGAAACTTTCCATTAATCCTTGCTTAGGAAGTTTATTTAGTCCAGCACTATATCAGTTACATGTATCTTGTATATATGATTCATGCTCCTCAACTCCTTTTCTTATACAGGATAACATGCATATTTTTTTTCCCGATCTTATCGTTCCAATTATAGATACAGTTGTCCTTGTTTATGCATTCTAATTTTGAAGACTTTATTTGCATTCTTTAGTGACCCCAGTCTCTGTATTTCTTCGTTACAGGGTGGTGATTTTTCAAAGGGAAATGGTATGATATTTTCTATATTAATGCCCTGTTTATTGTATACCGCATGTCTCGGCGTAACTAGTATGTTCAAACCTAGACTTGTAAGGAACGGAATTTTGGAACTTTGCAGGCACTGGTGGGGAAAGTATATACGGAGGCAAGTTTGCAGGTAAGAATTTGCCCCACCGTTTTCATGTTATGTTAAATTTAAGTTCATAATTCAAGATTTATAAGCAAGTGTAATTATTATTGTAGATGAAAATTTCAAATTGGATCACGATGGTGCCGGTTTTCTGTCTATGGCAAATAGTGGTCCTGGCACCAATGGATCTCAGTTCTTCATACTATTCAAACGCCAGCCTCATCTTGATGGGTAAACCTCTATTTTGTTTCTTCTCATGGTGCTAGTTGATAAATGCAATTTTATTTTACTATGTTCATTGTTGTCTTGTTTCTTATTGTTTATTAATCGTATGGCAGAAAGCATGTTGTGTTTGGAAAGCTAGTGACAGGGATGGACGTTTTGAAGAAAATTGAACAAGTGGGCACTGGTAGTGGTCAACCTACTGAAGCTGTCAAAATTGTAGATTGTGGTGAAGTGTCTGATGGTAAAAGCCAGCCCGTGGTGAAATTGAAGAAAGGTGAGAGCTGGAACTGACGTTTGACAGTATATACAAACAAATTGCTGCCGACATAAGCATCTTGATTGGTTGTTTCTTTCAGGAAGCAAAAAGAAAAGATCCATTAAGGAATTGAGTTCTGATGATAGCTCTGATGGAAAAGCTGGAAGAAGACGTAGATCACTTAAAGACAGAAGAAAGAAGAGGAGACGACACTCTTCATCTGATTCATACAGTAGCTCTGAGACTGATAGTGATTCTAATTCTCATTCCTCAGATTCTGATAGTTATTCTGATTCGGAGTCAGATTCTTCTGCATCCGAGTCTAGTGATGGGAAGCGATGGAAGAGAAAGAGGTCCTATAAAGGTGACAAGAGCAAACGTGGATCGAAAGGAGGATCCGGACGAAAGGGAAGTTTGAGAAAGATTTCTGACCGCAGATCAAAAAGAAAGTCAAAACGGTATGCTATTTTTTACCCATGTATTTTGCTCCTTAGTAGTTGTTACCCCATCTTTTTCAGTTTTGCATTGATTGTGCCATACCTACAAATTTTATTTGTATTGTTCTCAGGAGCTCTGAGAGTTCTAGTGGTTCTGAAAGTGATACCAGTAGCAGAAGTAGCTCAGATGATGGTAAATCTGCTGTTCGTAAGAAGGGGAAGTCATCACAATCTGTGAAGAAGCCAAAAGATCTTGGTATGCACTGGTTTTATGCATCAAGGTTATTTTTCTCTGAAGTATGTATGAGAGATGCATATAAATTACCTGTTGTTTCTTGTTGCCTTTTTGACTGATTCAGACGGGGACAAGAAATCCACATCTCATGCAAAACTGGAAAAAGATGAGACGCAGAAGATGGTAAACAGGTCAATCCTTAACGGAGAAAGTAAATCGAAGAAAGTTTCTGATTCGCCATTATCATATATGTCAGACAAATCAAGGTTTTTGTAAATGATATTTTTCTTTTGGTAACATTATCCTTTCTGTAAGTTGTACGATAATTTTTAACAAGTAATGTTTATTCATCAGGAGTCTGTCACCAATTGCTGAACACGGTAGAGAACCTAGTCCAACAAGAAGTTCAAGCATCCCGAGTCCCCGAAAGGAGCCCCTTGATAAAAGTCCGGTTCGTGAGTTAAACGCCCCATCTGCTTTGTCTCATGGTAAAGAAGCACCTGGAAGTCCATCTCAAAACGGTGAGCCCAAGCGTGTCAGGAAAGGTCGTGGTTTCACCGAGCGCTTTTCTTTTGCACGTCGCTACCGAACACCTTCTCCAGAGCGGTCCCCTCGTAGGTCCTACAATTATGGAAGAAACTTCTATGATAGAAACCGTGATAGGTATAATTTGTCATTAGCTTCAACAAAAGTCTTTTTGAGTCAAGCTTGATAGCTAACTTGTGAGAGTGACAGATATTCAAACCACAAGGATTATCCAGATCGCTTTTCCCGTCAACGTCACAGGAGCCCACCAAGAGCCAGATCACCCAGGTACACTCTTTCATCAATGTCAAACCTGTTTCATGAATGATATCTGATTTGCTTGCCCTTGCCGGTTGTTTGGTGTTGGATATATGATTCAAACCCAGCTACAAATCATAATAGATAATTATGTGTTTGGATGGTGAATTTTGGAAAGATTTAAACAGGAGGGAACAACTTTCTCTTGTTTGTATAATGTAAGGTAGAGAAGTTGGTCGATTTTCAGTTACTTTCTTCAACTTCTCAATGTTCCCAATTTAAATAGAGGACTCAGCGCAGAGTTGAATATTGAATTAATATAAGCAAATGAGTATGGCCGAATTGCAAGATTACTTGCTTCCAGATTTATCTCTTTAATCGGTTCCTAATTCAAGTTTTTAACACAGGAGACACCGTAGTCGTAGTCCAAGACGATCTAGAAGTCCACACAATCGTGACCGTGTCAGGGACCGTAGTCGAAGCCCAAAGCGTAGTCCTAGTCCAGATCGAAGCCGGCCTGCACTGAGCGATAGGTTAAGGTCCCGTCTGGGTCCAGCACGTGATGATCAACGTTCTCCAGGAAAAGGGCGGTCAAGAAGATCCAGGAGCAGGAGCTCATCTCGTTCACGGTCCCCTGTCAAGTCTCCTCCGCCCAAGCGTCATGAGAAGACGCGAGCTGCACCGCCTATCAAGTCAACATCGAGCTCTCCAGCTGTTCAAAGGGGTTTGGTTTCTTACGGCGATCTCAGTCCTGATGCTAGTTAAAGGTAAGGCTTCTTGTAGCAACTGAATCTTACCATGTCCGTCCACCTTTGTTTACTACCCGCTCAACTCGTGAGCATGATGTTTTGCCATTCCAACCATCTTTGGATTGGAGGTCCTTGTTCTAGTGCTTTCAACTGGTATGACACTTTTGGAGTTCATTTTGCTCTACTTTCCTGACTGAACAAGTTTTATATTGTTGCTTGCACAATTCTTTGTATTTATGGTTTGTTGTTGGAATCGTTTTTTTTCAAATTGACAACATGGTAACATCATCATATTTTCAGCGTTAACGCCAAATTCACTTATTTTTTTATATTTTGATGTTCTCTAAATCTTGAAAATATGTAATGATTGATTGTTTGAAACAGTGATGTATATTTATTTATTTGTTTAAAAACTATTTTCATAAAATGCGACCCACGTATATATAGAAACTGACATTTCTTTTAAAGTACTCAAACAACTTTTTTTTCTTTGAATTTTTTTTATTAATAATACTTTTTCAGCAGACTCATTTTATTATTTTTGAACTTTAAAAGTCTCATGAGACATTTGTGGGATGAGTAAACAGAAAGTATCAATGGTAGCTTTTCAATGGCTTCTATTGTTGATAACAGTCGTTGCACGACAATCTGTGGTTTCAGCCTCTACGACTCCTCCCATAGCACTGGCGGGGTGCCAAGATCATTGCGGAAAGATATCAATCCCTTACCCCTTTGGAATCGGTTCAAACTGTTTCCATAACTCCTGGTTTGAAATCGTCTGCAACGAGACATACGTTCCTCCCAAAGCTTACTTAGTGAGCGCAAGGTGGATTTTGCTGACAACGGTGTTCGATAACGGTCCATTTAGTGTTCTCGGTATAGATATTGGAGCATCACCAAACAATGGTCCTACTGCTACGGGTACCCTATCAATTAGAGCCGAGACAATGGGGGTTGTGAGCAGTATACTGCAACCCCAACCTGTTGGTTATCCAGCTTTAGACTTGAGGGGAAGCCCTTATGTCGTGTCGGGAATGCGCAATTCATTGTTGGTGGTAGGCTGTGGTGGGAGTGTCGGTGTTGCAAACATCAACAATCAGACGGTAGCCGGATGCTCCACTCTTTGCAGCAGCCTGAGCTCTACAATGAAGTCGAACAACTATAGTTGCTTTGGGACTGGATGCTGCCAAAGTTCAATTCCAACCTCCCTTGATTACTTTAAATTGGAGTTTCAAGCCACAACAATCAACGGAAGCATCTCCGAATCCGGTTCTGTTGATGCTGTAGTGGTTGATAACTCCTTCTTTGCAAACAATACGGTCAACGGCACCTTTTTCCGTGATTTTGAAGGCGATTTTCCTACTCTTTTACTTTGGACAGTTCCAGGTTTGCCAATATCTTCAGCCAAATACTCCAATTCTCTGTGCGACTGGGATGCCGATCTCAAAGGATACAGTTGTAGATGCAGATACGAGTACCATGCCGGCAATCCTTACCTTCCCAACGGCTGCCAAGGTACGTACCTACGACTTGGGGCCCATTTGGTTTTAACTCTGAAAACGGAAATGAAATGGAAACGAATCTAGTTTTTTTTTTATATATATATATATATATATATATATATATATATATATATATATATATATATATATATATATATATATATATATATATATATATATATATATATATATATATATATATATATATATATATATATATATACCCTTGTTCAATAAATTTTTTGGAATCATTCAAGGGTTTAAAGTAATTGTAGCACTCATTAGTTTTGATACTTTATATGGAAATAAAATAGGTGAAACAAATACATTTTGTATGAACAAGGGTACACGTATACTAGATACATTTCAATTCTGTTTTTGTTTCCGAACTTACAAACAAACGGAGGCTTAATTTCATATATTGCTCTTTATTTCTTTTAATATGTCTATCCGACCCCAATTGCATACAAGTCAATCGTAATATATAAGATCGTTGGAATATCAATTAATTTTAAAATAAAAGCTCGGTGAACTTGTCGTTGGACGTTGACAATTTTCATATACATGAAATTCAATCCGTTAGTCTTAGGTGGGGTGAGATTGGGTTTTAGTTGATGAATGTGAATCATTGGACAAGTTTAGCGTCTTCTAGCTGGTTTTAGTGCGGTTCAATCTATGGTTTTGCTAATAACATTGCAAATTGATTCCAGTTTATCGTACAACTTGGGTTAATATATTACATGATGTTAGCTTTAGCCTTTAGGGTGCGTGATCGACCTTCTCCACCTACATTACATTATACATCAAGTCTTGTGTGGTTTCCATGTATGGAGATCACGTATGTATTTGGTGTTTGATATATATATATATAGGGTGCGGTTTCCATGAGAACAGACTTATCGTGTAATCATGAGAACAATCTTATACCGTCAGAGTATTAAGAGTATTAAGGATAGAGATTTAGAGTAGGTATCATAATTAATAATAACTACGAATAATAATTAGGAATAATCCATTCAATCAACAATAACTAAGAGTAATCCACTCAACCAACAATAATTACAAATGATACATTAAACGATATGACACCTTCGTAACAAAACTAATAATAATTACGAATCTGTTCTCATGATTACAAGAGTCAATAAGTTTATTGTTAATTTTGTTTGTATTTGACCCAATTATGAATTTCTTTGATCCAATCAATTTTATTCTTTAATTTTGTTTGTATGAGTCAATAAGTTTATTGTTAAATTTCGATTCTGCAATGCTTTTTGTTAATGCATATTGAATAAATAGTTTATTTTGGTATATATTTTATTTGTTTCTATATAAATAATCTACTAGTATTACGGTTTAAGGGCGCATTTATTAAAATCAGATTCGTTGTTGCGGTTGTAATTAGGGTAGTAGTTGTTATAAACGAGTGGTTGCGGTTGTGTTATTTATATAAAAACATGTTTTGTTAAATGATTCACAATTAGTTTCGGTATGGATTAAAAACCAAACCACCCTCATCACTAACATGTTTTGTTAAATGATTCACAATTAGTTTCGGTATGGATTAAAAACCAAACCACCCTAATCACTAACCCTCTAATTTATCCCTCAACACACTAGTCATTCTTTCCCTATACAGTAACATATTCACCCCCTTCCTTCTCAACTCTCCCATCCATTCCTTGTCTTCTTTCCTCGTTCCTTAGTTTGATATAGGTTCGAATAGTTCGAAGCTTTCCATTTCCATGGCAAAGAGAAACAATAAAATCAGATTAAAACTTCCTAGCTTGAATAGGGTTTCAGTTAAGTTCGAATGGGGTTTTCATTCCTGAATCCGGGAGAAGAACCTTCGATCTACATTTTTCTCGTGTAGAGACGAAGATGCCTCAATCGTATCCTTTTATTCACTCTTGATTGCTTGATTTGTTCGATTTCTCATCAATTTAGAAACCGATGATATCCCAAGGAGATGAGAAATGGGCAAGTATATCCATGTTTGTATGTACGAATTTGAATTTGTCTCGTTGTTGGTGTATCAATAAGAAGATATGAGAAATAGGGTAATTACTGGTTTATCGATAGAGGGGGAGATGAGAAATGGACAAGAAAAGTATCGATATTGAGGATATGAAAGGAATTAAAATATGGAAACATATAATGATATATAACTTGTTCAAATAAAAATGGACAAGAAAAGTATCGATATTGAGGGTATGAAAAGTATCGATAGAGGGGAGATGACAAATGGACAAGAAATGGGGCAATTATTTAAATATATCATGTTTTTGTTCAAATACAAATTATTAGACATATAACTTGGTCATATAAAAAATTTAGTTGAATAAATGAAAATATAAATTAACACTTGAACCATTGGTCATACAACTAACAAAAGTTTAGTTGAACAATTGAAAATATAAAGGCCAAATTGACTACCAAACTTTTTACCAATATATATTACTCTATTAAGAGTACCCATAACATAAGCTCATTTAGTACATATATCCCTAAATTTTTTAGGGTTCAAAATTTTACTCTCTCTCTCTCTCCATATCCGTATAATCTTCTCTCTCACGGTAGTTACGATCAAAATGAGAAGTCTTTGGAGGTTTTTAGTCTTTCCGTGAAGCCGAGTTCAATCTTCATTGTCGTTAATACTACAATCTTCTCTTCTCTTTGTTATGCTCCAATTTCTTTCTCCATTGCCGAGTTCGATCTGGTGACATGATCTCCATTGTCGAGTTCGATCTCCATATATGTGTAATCTTCTCTTCTCTTTGTTCTGCTTCTATTTCTATCTCCATTGTCGAGTTCGATCTGGTGACATGATCTCCATATCTGTTTAATATTCTCTTCTCTTTGTTCTGATCCTGTTTTTATCTTTATTGTCGAGTTCGATCTTGTGACATGATCTTTGTATAACTATGATGCACGGACACTTCTAGAAGGCGGCGTGTCCCGTGTCCTTCCGTGTCGGAAACGGGGACACAACCGGACACGGCTCAGACACGGTCAAATATGACCGGACACGGTCAAGACACGTTTCCAAGGTAGGACACGTCTAGGACACGGTGAGGACACGGATTGTGTCCGGTCAAGACATGATCAGCGAAATAAAAACTTATATACCGTAATATTTTTACTTCTTTCCCATTTTTTTCGACTAAACCTAGTTCGACATGACACCTGCGAGATTGTGGTTGTTGGAAGTAGGACACCGATTCCGGCTCTAATGTTGAAATGTTGTTCCGTCGGCCGACTCTTCTCTCCATTTTTTTTGATGATTTTATAACTTTAATTTGAATATTTGATTATTAATTTATTTTGTAAATTTTATTTGTTGAATGTTGACTATGCTATTCTAATTCTTTCACTTTTTATAATTCACAAATATTTATTATTATTTTCTTTTGTTGATCATATTATTCGGTTATTGTTGATTTGCAAATAAATGATTCATTCTTCAATTTTGATACTAAATATGATTATTTCATATTATAAAACTAAATATGTTTATTTCTATGTTTTGTAAAACTGAAAATGTTTGTTTCTAAGTTTTTGTTTCGATTATTTTATTATCATGTTAATATTTTTATCAACTCATATATCATTGATTTTTTTTTTCATATATATATGTATCTCATTATGATATAGTAATTCTATATTTCAATATCTTTAAATAATATATTAATTATTTTACTCGCCGTGTCCCCGTTTCCTATATTTTGAGAATTGCCGCTTCCCCGTTTCTCGCCGTGTCCGTTTCCCGTATCCGTGTCCGTGTCCGTGCATAATAGTGTATAACAGAAACCATAACAGAAACCATACCAGAAACTCATACCAGAAACTATACCAAAAACCATACCATAAACTCATACCAGAAATCATACCAGACTCATACCAAAAATCCATACTAGAAAGTCATACTAGAAACTCATACAAGAAACCATACTAGAAATCATACCAAACTACTAGATACTCATACCAAAAACTCATACCAGAAAGCATACCATACTCATATAAAAAACTCACACCAAAAATCATTCCAAAAACTATTCCAAAAACCATATAAGAAACTCATACCAGAAACACATCAACAAATCATACCAAAAACCCATTCAATCTCATACTGGAACCATACCAGACTCATACAAAAAACCATGCGAGAAGTTCATAACAAAAACTCATACCAGAAACTCATACCAGAAATCATACCAGAAACTCATACTAGAAACACGTAACCAGAAACTCAAATTTCTACTCTATCTACATATTTGCCTATTTCTTCTCTCTCATGACAGTTACGATAAAAAATGACAACAAAATATCTTGAAAATATTAAGAAAGAATTTGCCAAATAGGCTTTTTTCTATTTCCATTAGATGTGTGTACCCCTTCAATTTTTAGCACTTTCATTAAACCGTAGTTGGAAGGTAAGGAGTTTGATTAGGGTACATTTACTAAACATATTTATACCACTAGTTACTAGAGAGAAATCTCAAAAATGCTTACTTAGCTAATTTGGCCAAATATTAATTTATACTCTCTCCCCCTATAATCTCTCCATATCTGTTTATTTTTGTTTACGAACATACTATACACAGAGGAAGCATGCATCTTGCGAATCAGATCCAACCGCACTCTGGATGGTGTGAGATTCAAATTCGCCCATTTTTATACATTCGCACCGTACGTGATCACAAATTGTGTTAATAGAAAATCGAGTGTTGTGTATATAGGAAGCCGGATAATAATAAAGCAAAATTTAGAATAATTGTCTTGAAGTGATTCCATTATTTTGCTATGCACAAACTTGAATTTAACGGAGGAATGTATGTGTTGCAGCAATCAAGGAATGTGAGCAGTGTGCAAACAACTGCACCACCTCAGTAGTCAACGACGGATACACTACTCCCAATAGATGTCATCCTAAGAAGGATCATACAACGTCAATAGCACTTGGTAAGCTCTTAACTTCGCATTCATGGACCTTTTTTTTTACTTAGGATAAGTTTAAAAAGCGGTTTAGGTATGGATTAAACTTTTGGTATAGATTTACGGTTATTTAAACTAAATGCGGATCGCTCAACATATGAATCATTAGTTCATAAAAAATAAACTAAAACGATGATAGAAAAATATGGCATTATTTCAAGTTGTTATTTTTCTATCAATATGAAAATAACATATAATCCGATACTAATGTTATATAGGACTTGGTATAAGCTTGGGATCGTTACTTCTATCAGTTGTGCTATATGGTTTATGTCGATTGGTCAAGAAAAGAAAGCAAATCATACAAAAGCAGAATAATTTCAAGAGAAATGGTGGTTTGCTATTACAACAACAAATCTCTCCGAGTGAAGGTGTTGTTGAAAGAACAAAGCTTTTCACTTGTAATGAGTTAGAAAAGGCAACCGATAACTTCAATGATAATAGGATACTTGGTCGTGGAGGTCAAGGGGTCGTCTACAAAGGCATGTTGACTAACGGAACTATTGTCGCGATCAAGAAGTCCAAGAAAATCGATGAAAGTCAATTGGGACAATTTATAAACGAAGTCGTTATTCTCTCTGAAATCAAACACAAGAATGTGGTTAAGTTGTTCGGATGTTGTTTGGAAACCGAAGTTCCTCTATTGGTTTATGAGTTTGTACCTAACGGTACATTATTTGAACATATCCACAATCCATTCGAAGATTTTCGCATTACATGGCAAATGCGTTTACAAATTATTGTAGAATCAGCGGAAGCTATTGCATATCTTCATTCATCATCACATATACCTATTTATCATCGGGATATTAAGACGTCAAACATACTATTGGATGATAAGTATATGTCAAAAGTCTCGGATTTTGGGACTTCCAAGACCATCTCTATCGACCAAACTCATTTGACCACGTGTGTTCAAGGAACATTCGGATATATTGATCCCGAGTTTTTCCAGACCAACCGCTTCACTGATAAAAGTGACGTCTATAGTTTCGGAGTTGTCCTTGTCGAACTTCTAACAAGCAGAAAGCCAATCTATGCGGATACCGAATCCTCGAGTTCTAGAAGTTTGGCTTCGGATTTCCTATTTCTTATGCAAAGTTCATCTTTTTATGATATCGTTGATACTACGATTCTGAAAGAGGCCTCGAAAGAGGAGCTAGATGGTGTAGCTAACATCGCGAAAGAGTGCTTGCAGTTGAACGGAAAACAAAGGCCTACGATGAAAGAAGTTGCGATAGCATTGCAGATGATTGTCTCACAAGATCATGTCGATCGTCATTCAATAAACAACCAAAAGGACAAGAAACTTTGATGCGTCTACGACGATCCTGCATGGCTGCATGCATGAATTGAATTTGAGTAGCCTTTTTATTTTGCTATCAATGTATGCATTCATCTTGATGTGATCGAGATCTTTTTTCCCAAGAATGTTCATCTACGTGTGTTATAACACGTTTGTGTTTGCCCTAAAATGCATTATTTTGGATTGTCATTGTTGTGCTTAACGATCAATTTAAAAATGCATTTTTTGGTTATAGGTTATTTAACTATAATTGAATGTCACAATTGATCGACAATACTTGTTGCAAAATACTGATGTCCATGTTCGATGGTTATTGTCGTAACTTTCTAACACTACAACTGATTATTTTTGAAAATCTTTCATATGACATGAATATTAAGTTGAAACTAATGATTAAAGTTATAATATATTTAGTAAATTACTACATTAGTCAAACTTCAATCAAACATTAAATTACCGCAACAACCATTTAATTAGTAATTATATATTTATAACGTACATCTTAATTTTCAAATTATTTTTATAAAATAATAATCATAATTTTAAAATATGTTGTTTTTTTTAACAAACGGATATAGCATCTCATTATTTTTGTAACTTGCTATAGCCTAGAATTAAACATGTTCATATCCGAGCTTGGGCCGGATTCGGGTCGGGCATTACAAAATATTAAACCCGTTTATCCGGATCCGGGCCTGGCTTGGCCCAACTACCGGCCTTGGAAAGGCTGCCGTACCCGACCCGGCCGGGCAGGCGGGCGTGTACCCGTTTTTTTTTTTTTAATTTAAAAAAAAAAAAAATTTTAATATGATTTTTAAAAAAAATATACATTATATTTAAGATATTTAAGCAAAATATATTAAATTTATTATAATTATACTAAATATTTTATATTTATACTTAATATTTATGATAAATACAATATAATATATATATTTTTCGGCCCGGTCGGGCCTCTTACTCTGTTCTTACCCGCTCGTTTTCCGGGTAGGCCGGGCCGGACGGGCTGCCCGGATTTGAACAGGTCTACCTAGAATCCAAGATGATCAAATGTTGGCCATTAGCCTAATTGCTCTAATATCGTTAGGCCTAGTCCTGGACAAACTCAAACCAAACTTTTTCAAAAAAATCCGGCGGATTCATGCCGAGCCCAAAGTTCGGACCTAAAGTCTATCCCGTATTCGTTTGAGTTGGGTTTCAGTGTTGACGGTCACCTTTTTTAAGTACTACACAAAAAAATAAAGTAGTTCAAATGTTCAATGATTGTGGATACTTGAATCTTACCTTGGCATAGCTTGAATTCAACCTTCTACCTCTATATTTAATATATATTTCACATATTTAGTTGTAATTTCTTTTAAAGGGCTTTTGGGCAGGCTCTCCGGCCTTGATGAGCCGGCCTGAATAAATACATGCTCTCAAGAGTAATAGAGTATGAGTTTCAGTTTCATTTCTCCGCTGGTTTACATGGTATCAGAGCGCAGCTCTCATTTTGCTCTATCTCTACCACAAATTACCACATACAACTTCCATTAATCGATTGCATATATTTTTCCTTCTCGTTTTTCTGGTTCGATTTATGGCAACCAGAAAAGAAATTGCATCTGATAGTTCGAATAATGATTCGAATCTGGAGAGGATTACTTCGATCAATATCAATGATCCATTGTATCTCTCTAACTCGGATAATCCGGGAATGCAGCTGGTTTCGGTCCTCTTCAATGGATCAAACTTCGTTTCTTGGAGGAGGAGCATCCGGATGGCACTTGGAGCCAAGCAGAAATTAGGTATGGTCGATGGTTCATGCTTGAAGCCAACTATTGGAGATGAAGAGAAGCTAAATAGGTGGATAAGAGCCGATTATATGGTAAGATGCTGGATATTACATTCAATGAAAACTGATATTGCAGAATTGTTCACTTATGTTGAATCTGCAAGGCAACTCTGGGATGACATTGTTGAGCGATTTGAAATTTCCAATGCTCCATTAGTTTATCAGATCCATAAGGATCTTGCATCTTTGAGGCAAGATAATGCCACTGTTGCTGTATACTATGGGAAGTTTAAAAAACTATGGGATGAATTGTCATCTGTCGATGCTATTCCATATTGTCTCTGTAGAGGAATAACTCATTGCAGCTGCCAAATTCTTAAGAAAACTTCGGACAGGAAGAACAAGATCCAGATTATGCAGTTTCTTATGGGCCTAAATGACCAATTTGAACATACTCGAAGCAATATTCTCTCCCTGGAAGTTTTACCTACTCTGAATCGTGTTTTTCATATGATTCTTCAAGTGGAAAAACAGAAAGAAATAACTTGTCACACCTTACCTGTAACAGTCAAAAATCAAATATGGCCTAATCGGGAATTTTAGGAAGTTAAACGGGTTTAACGGAATTAAAACCGTCTTAACAAGAGATCGATACCTAGATGATATAAACCCGGTGTTATTTGGAGCATTTGGGAGGTTCAATTAATAAAAATGCAGTTGAGAGAAATGATCAGGACATCGGACATGTCCTAGATATGAAAAAACATGAAAAGGCAAAACGGCTAAAAGAGTCGCTATTTCGTTTCTTAACGGCTAAGAAAGACGGCTTAGGAATACGCGTTTTTCGAAACAATTGCGGAATAATTATCCATACAATATTCCAGATTTATTATTCCAATTTCGAGAAGTTTGGAGAAAGGGGCTTAAACCGCTTTCGGATCGGTGAAAGGATATTATCGACTCCGCTAAAGGATAATTATCGTCTTCGCTATAAATAGCGGAAATAACGTTTATTAATTCATTTCCTTTCACGTTTTCTCATAAAAGCTCTGATTTCTCTCAATCTTCAAACTCAGATCTACTCTCCGTTTCTAATCCGATTTCAAATCCGTTTGAGTTTTTGGATTCCTCTCTTCATTCTCTTCATTTTGGTACTGATTTTCTACATTTCCGAGCAAGGGGAGGCTTGGTCGAGCATATATGATACTAGGGAGGTTCCGTTGCTCAGATTCCGGTGAATTTGATGGTGTCCGAGCGTAGCCTGCGTCGTTGTGATTCCGAATCTTCTTTCGGATCGTCAATCGGGTTAGTAACGAATAAGTTATGAATTTATTCGTTTTTCGTATTGCGATTTTGCCTAAATTGACCTTAGGCTTGTCAAAATGGATAATTGGAAATTCCATTATGCTCGTTACTTTATTCTGGTGATTATGGGTTGTTTGTTTGATGAGATTTGATGACAGGTGGGTTCAGAAATTGCCTGCGGGCAAAACGTTGTTCTGGCGAAATTTAATTAATTAATTAAAGGTTAATTAATTAAATTAGGATTCTAGAAAATGCTATAAGCTAATTAAATTCAAAGGAATGAATTTAACTGGTGTTTGAAGCGAGAAGTTTAATACGAGGAATGTAATATTCTCCGCAGGTGTTGTTGAAGGTTTTGGTTAACTATAGCTTAGTTCTTTGTGAGCGTATCCAAGCACGATAAAAAGAGGATAGTCCGAGTGGGAAACGGACTCAATAGTTGGTTTGCGAGGTTTTATTGTTCTTACGTGCGAGGTAAGTGTATATGAATTACACTTGCTTAATATATGTTATGTATTTAATATGCCATGATTTTATGCATGCTTGTGTGTATATATCTGTTTGTTATGGTTGTATGCATGCTTATATGTATATGAGTGAGACGACGATGATGATGAATTGATATTCCTTATGAAAGCATGCATGAGGTACATGAGATGATAGTGGAAAGAATGTGATGAAAGAATATGATGAAAGCATGAAATTGAGTTATGATATGAAAGTGATAATATAGGATGGTAATTGATTAATTAGCCCAACTGGGTCCGCACGGGTTTTCGGGGGACGAGGTCGTTACCTGATCTACAGGGGGCCTCAAGATAAGAAAAACAGCCAGGGGTCGCTCCCTGATCTACAGGGGGCCTCAAGATAAGAAAAATAGTCCAAGATCGCAACCTGATCTACAGGGGGTCTTAGGACAAGATAGCCGAGGTCGCTACCTGATCTACAGGGGGCCTATGACGCTATCGGGTTGGCCAACCGAAAGAAAAAAAAAAGAAAGAAAGAAAAGAATACGAAAGCACATGAGAAAATATATCGTACGATCAGTTGGGGCTAGTTAGTTAATTATCACCTATGCATCGATGCGATCGAGTCTAGCATGTTATATGTTATGTTATGATGTGATGAGATGATATGTTTATATGTGACGTGTGATAACATGCTTGAATGTTTATGTGAAATGTGATATGAATGGTTGTGGAATTATATGTGAATGTGGATATGTATGTGTGCTTTGAAATGTGAGGAAGGGTATAGAGTGTCCTTTGGGGACGGGATATTAGATACTTATATATATTGGGACAGTGCGATTTGTATACCCTTACTGAGCGTGTGGCTCATTGTTGTTATATCCACATATTTTTCATCTACTCAGACTCGGCCTGATCAAGGCAAGGACATTGGACCCAACACCTGGATTTGAGATCATATCAAGTGGGCTGTTATGGGATGCTACCGCCTAGGATGTTTTGTGTGGTTTTAAACAATTGTGTTTTCTTAAACAGAGTTTATGACGTATGTTAGTATGTATATATGTTGTGAATATGGTTGTAAGATAAAGTTTTAAAAATTTACGTTTTCTGCTTTTCCGCTTATTGTTTTAAACAGGGTTAATTAACTGGTAATCAACTAGAAATGAAATAGGTGTCACATTACCTGTACATGATGCTCTTGTTGTTTCTAGATCTACTCCATATAGATAGGCTGGAGGAAGTAGAAAGGATTTCAAGAAAGAAAAGTTGGACAAATTATGTTCTTATTGCAAGGAAAAGGGACATTTAAGAGAATCCTATTTCAAGCTTACTGGTGTTCCAGACTGGTACAAGGAGTTTAAAGCAAAAGATGACAGATCGTCCACACCAGCTGATATACCTTCTCGTTTTGCAAATAATCTCACAGCTGGTGACAATCCCTTGGAGTTGCCTGTTACTTCTACTTCTTCAGCTTCTATGGATCCCGCCTTGATTAATTCTGTGTATCAAGAAGTACTTAAGTTGATGATGGATAAACAACCTTCTACCTTAGTCAACTTTGCAGGTATAATTACTCACCTTGTGCATAACACTGTCCACAATTGCACTTGGATAATCGATTCAGGGGCAACTGATCATATTACTCATTGCAAGGATTTTTTTGCTTCTTTGCATCTTCTTGATAAACCTATTCAGGTTGGTCTCCTTGATGGATCCACCAAAGAAGTACAATATAGACGCACTGTGGTTTTGTCTCCTCTTATTACACTGCATAATGTGTTATTCTTACCTCACTTCAAGCACAACTTGTTGTCTATATCCAGATTACTTCATGATTTATCTATTAAGGCCACCTTTACTCATCATTCGTGTTTATTTTAGGACCTTTCCAGAGAATGTGTCATTGCTACTGGTTGTTTGGAGGGAGGACTTTACAAGCTTGTGTTTCCTATTCCTCCATCCTTGGCATGTGTTTCTACATCTGAACATAAGAAAATTAATGTACATTTACTACATGCTTGACTAGGACATTTGTCCCTCTCAAAACTATATCACATTGATCATTGTTCTGATTCTAAACTGAATTCACTGGATTGTCACACATGCATTTTAGCAAAACAACATAGATTGCCTTTCTTTCCTAGTCAATCTCATGCTAAGGCTGCCTTTGCTTTACTCCATGTGGATATCTGGGCCCCTATCATACACTGACTTTGTGTGGTGCTCGTTATTTTCTTACTATCGTTGATGACTATACACGTTGTATTTGGACGTTTTTAATGTCCAATAAACAACAAGTTTACGAGCTTATTCAACATTTCCTGGCTTATGTGCATAACCAATTCAAAACTACAGTCCATATTTTCAGGTCTGATAATGGAGCTGAGTTTCTTCAGCATTAGCTTCAAGAGTTATTTCTTCAATCAGGGATTGTTCACCAACGATCTACTCCATACGTTCCTCAATAGAATGCTCGAGTTGAGCGTAAGTATCGTCATTTGATTGAAACTGCTCGTGCCTTAAGACTTCACGCCAATCTCCCTATTCAGTTCTGGGGTGAGTGTGTGCTTACAACTACCTATCTCATTAACTTAATGCCTTCACCTGTTATTGACTGGAAGTCACCTTTTGAGCTCCTGCATCACATCAAGCCACAATATTCTCGTCTTCGGGTCATTGGCTGCCTTTGTTACAGCCTTCTTCCCCGTAAAGATAAACTTGAAGCTGTCTCTACTCCTTGTGTGTTACTTGGTTATCCACCGGGGCAATACAAACTTTTTAACCTTGCCACACAAAAGATCATCACCAGTTGGCATGTCACCTTTTGTGAAACCACATTCTCTTTTAAGGGTTCTTTTTCTTCCACTTCTTCACCCTCTAATCCTCCTCCCTTACCCCTTGTTTCTCCTGCTCCAGATGTTGACCCATCCTTTATTCCTCCATCTATTTCTTCATCTTTCCTTCCCCGCACTCCTTCCTCACCCATTCCTTCTTCTCCAGATGTTTTCATTCGTCCAATTCCTGTTCCTTTTGCATCACAATCCCCTACTCCATCTTCATCTCCTACACCATCTCCTTCCCCTAATTTATTACCTTCACGTCCCACTCAGACTACTAATCGTCCGGCTTATCTCCAAGACTATGCCTGTAATTCCCTTACCTTGCTTGATCCCTTTGATATGTCCTCTCATGCTCCAGATTTTATTCATGCCTTTTGCAACAAAGTCACCTCATTTGAACTCATACTTATGCTCAAGCAAAGACTTCTCCTCTTTGGGTTGATGCTATGACCAAAGAGCTAAGTGTTCTTGAGCTTAATCACACTTGGGATGTTGTTCCCTTACCTCCTGGTAAAACCCTTATTGGCTCTAAGTGGGTCTACAAGCTCAAACATCACCCTAATGGAACCATTGAACGCCATAAAGCTTGTCTTGTGGCTAAAGGGTATAATCAGATTAAGAACAAAGATTACAAGCATACATTCTCTCCGGTTGCTAAGTTTTCCACTATTCGTGTTGTCTTGGCACTTGCTGCTGCTAATAATTGGCCTCTTCATCAGATTGATATAAATAATGCATTTCTACATGGTTTCCTGGATGAAGAAGTATTCATGATTCCTCCTCCTGGCTACACTACAGTTCCTCTTGGCCATGTTTGTCGTCTTAAACGATCTCTCTATGGCCTTAAGCAAGCCAGCCGGCAATGGAACCTTGAATTGACTAAGCTCCTTCTTGGTCTCCAGTTTATTCAATCAAAGCAAGACTATTCTCTCTTCACCAAGTCTTCTTCTTCATGCATCACAGTGGTGTTAGTTTACGTTGATGATGTGCTTATTACTGGCAATATTCCATCTGAGATTGATGCTCTTAAACATCATCTTGATACTGCATTTACTATCAAAGACCTTGGGCTTGCAAGGTTCTTTCTAGGGATGGAAATTGCACGAGATTCTTCTGGTCTTCGTATCAACCAGAGAAAATACATTTGTGATATCTTACTTGATTCCCAACTTCTCGATTGCAAACCCACCACTTTTCCTATGCAGCGTAATCTCCATCTTACTCCAGACTCTGGTGATCCTATTTCAGATCCTAAATCTTATAGACACCTAATTGGTCGTCTCTTATACCTCTCCCTTACTCGCCCGGATATTGCATATGTTGTTCAACAATTAAGCCAATTTCTAGCTTCTCCCCGTACTCTTCATTGGCAGGCTGCTATGTATCTTCTCCGGTATCTGAAGGGCACCATTGATCATACACTTTTTTACCCCCTTCAACCTCATTTATCTCTCATTGCTTATAGTGATGCGGACTGGGGAGCATGCAGTTACTCCTGTCGATCCATCACTGGATATTGCATCTTTCTGGGTAAATCTCTTGTCTCATGGAAGACCAAGAAACAGAAAACTGTTTGTAAATCTTCAGATGAGAGTGAATATCGAGCACTATCCATGACAAATAGCGAGATCATTTGGATGGATGGTCTTTTAGCTGATCTTCATGTCACACTTTCTAGGCCTTTTCCGTTGCATTGTGATAACAAAGCTACTCAACATCTCGCTGGAAATCCTGGGTTCCATGAGCGCACAAAACACCTTAGGATTGATTGTCACTTCATTCGGGATGAAGTACAGAGAGGTCTCATATCTACTGTCCACCTCCCTTCTTCTCTTCAGTTGGCTGACATTTTCACTAAAGCTTTGGGGGAGAATCAACACTCATTCTTCACTCGCAAGCTTGGCCTATTAAACTCTAGTCCAGCTTGAAGGGGGGTGTAGAGTATATTGCAAATATATTGAATAAGCGAGTTTGTTATGTAAATAAAGCCTTGAGCTAACAACCCGTAACAGATTGTTATAACTGTGTATATATACATGCTCTCAAGAGTAATAGAGTATGAGTTTCAGTTTCATTTCTCCGCTGGTTTACAATACCTGTTGATGCGGGAAAAGGATCTGATCGGGAAGGAACGAAAGAGATGAGAGCCCCACGTGTTGCTCCTCTAGTTGGTCCACACGAGCCCGGTCAAGATCGCCTTTGGTTTCGACTGCTAGGACGAAGATCGCAAAGCGTGCAATCGAATTGCTTCGGATGAAGATGGTAGTCAACCCTCTATACAAATCAAAACCCCCTATTGGCTTTTTATTTTTGCTCTCTTTTTTCTCTCTCTATTCCACACTAATAAAGTGATGAGAGATCTTTCTTACTTACTAGGAGGAGGGATCTTTCTTACTAATTAGGAGGAGGGAGTTACAAAATGTGTAACTCCCCTAAGTTACCTCCCTAATTAATATCCATTAATTAATTATTTCACAAATAAATAATATGGGTATATCAATAATATACAACATATATATTAATATTCAACCATCATTCCCGTTGATCTAGTCCGTCAACTCAAAGTGTGTGACCGCATAGGACCCGTTTATAATAGTTATGGGTTTAACTCGGTTAAACCCATTAATCGTAGTTGGCTTCTAGCAAAGCACTACGACTCCTAAAATAATCGGATTGAATTATCTCCGTTAATTGTCCTATTCCAAGTGTAGTCATTGCACATTAACTTAAATGACACAATTCCTTCAATCTCCCACTTGTCCTTAAACAAGTGTGTAATATAAGATACCTTTGTCTCTTAATGTCTTATTTGACGATATGGTGACATTCATATCTAATGTCAAATGTGTTTCTTGAACTCTGAGTTTGAACTGTAAATTAAACGGATGATTACAAATAATCAATCCGAATATGACCATGCATTTTCAGTTCTCGCTCTTCAAGTGGCCGAGACACTAATCCTGTTCAATGTATCACAGTATACCCGAACCAGGAGGACTTCTCCAATCTTCTATGACTATGGCTCCCACTCAACTTTTGGCAATCCTTAAATACTGCCTTTATAACTCCACGGAAAGCGTTTAACAGTGTCAAAGAAATACCAATCATCAAGTGAGACCACAACATACTCATGTCTGAAGAATCTACTAATCATGGTTTAACTTAAAACTATATAATCTCTTTTGGAGAGTCTTAAGGTAGGTCAGTCTTACATGTATCATCCATACATATATATGTAAATGACTAGACATCTCCATGTCCCTATACCCCATGAAACCTGGCGCTATTAGTCAACTTACAATATAGTTACTAATAAAATCATCCATGTCCATTTGATGATTTTGTACTATAGACTTTCAATAATTCAAAACTTCATTTCACTTAATGGGGTTTCATTCACCAGAACACTTAAAGTGATCCCATTTGTTAATAATGAATTATTTGGACATATTATTCAATATCGATCAAAACAATATATAAATAAGGATGAAATATCATATATCATAAAATCATCAAGTCAAACATAAAACTAGTGTCCAACACTCATAAATACACAATGTAATATAAAAGCAAACTCAAAGCCATTCTCCAATGTGCTTGAGACCCTTAGCCCTAGTGTGACTCACATGCTTGGGCCTAGGCATAGACTTGGTCAATGTATCTGCAATGTTGTCATCAGTATGCACCTTACACATCCTAATGTCACCCTCAGTGATGATGCGTCGAATAAGGTGATACTTCCTCATAACGTGTCTGGATTTGGAGCTCGAACTCGGTTCCTTTGTCTGGGCTATGGCACCATTGTTGTCACAATAGATGTCGATAGGCACTGAAATACTAGGAACAATACCGAGTTCATCCAGGAACTTCCTCATCCAGACAACCTCCTTTGCTGCTTCACTAGCAACAATGTACTCAACCTCTGTTGTAGAATCTGCTACTGTATCGTGCTTGGAGCTCTTCCAGCTCACATGTCCTCCATTAAGGATGAAGACATAACCCGATTGAGACTCAAAGCCATATCGGTCAGTCTGAAAGCTTGCATTAGTATAGCCTTGTACGATCATTTTTCCATCTCCCCCATATACTAAGAAATTATCCTTGGTCCTTCTCAAGTACTTTAGGATATTCTTAGCTGCACTCCAGTGTGCTTCTCCAGGACTTGATTGGTATCTACTACACATGCTCAAAGCATACACAACATCAGGACATGTACATACCATGGCATACATGATAGATCCTATAGCAGAAGCATATGGGATATGGTTCATCTTCTCAAGCTCAGCAGGTGTTTTAGGACACTGCGTCTTGCTGAGATATACACCATGTTGCATGGGTAAAAACCCCTTCTTGGAATCCTGCATCTTGAATCTATTAATAATCTTATCAATATAAGTTCCTTGACTCAATCCAAGAAGCCTCTTAGATCTATCTCTGTAGATCTTAATTCCAAGTATGTACTCGGCCTTTCCTAAGTCTTTCATTGAGAAACATTTCTTCAGCCATTCCTTTACGAACTCTAGCATCGGAATGTCATTCCCAATAAGTAGTATGTCATCCACATACAAGACTACGAAGGCTAAATTACTCCCATTAAACTTCTTGTAAACACAAGGAGCCTCTTCACATCTAATGAAATCAAACTCTTAGATCTTTTCATCAAATCGAAAGTTCCAACTCTTGGATGTTTGCGTAAGTCCATAAATGGACTTCTTAAGCTTGCATACCTTCCCAGCATCATTTGGATCTTCAAAACCTTCAGGTTGTGTCATGTACACATCCTCTTCCAAAAGACCATTTAGAAAAGCGGTTTTGACATCCATTTGCCATATCTCATAGTCATAATATGCGGCAATAGCTAGGATTATCCTAATGGATCTAACCATGACAACTTGTGAAAATGTCTCGTCATAGTCTATACCATGAATCTGTCTAAAACCTTTGGAAACTAGCCTTGCCTTGTAAACAGACACATTTCCATCCTTGTCAGTTTTGAGTTTGAAATTCCATTTGCTTCCTATGGGTTTTATCCCATTTGGAAAATCTATCAATTCCCATACTTGATTTTCAAGCATCGAATCCATTTCGGACCTCATGGCCTCAAGCCATTTCTTGGAGTCTGGACCCGTCACTGCTTGCTTATATGTAGAAGGCTCACTATGAACATAAGAACATCAAGGCCTACATTCAAGATGAAATCATCATAACGTCTTGGTTGTACCCTTGGCCTTTCCGATCTACGAGTGGGCTCAACTTGTTCAACAACTGAAGCCGGAACATGATCCACAACTGTTTGTAGATCCTCTTGTTCCGAATCTTGAATGATCTGAGGCCCTGGGCCTTCAAAAGTAATCATCTCATCAACGACATCATCCATGTCATCTTGTTGTTGAGTTTGTTGCTCTTCATCGTCTTGAACTATTTCAAGATGAATATTTCTCCCACTTGACTTGTTGGAAAGGAACTTTCTTTCCAAAAAGACACTATCCCTTGTAACAAACACCTTTTGCTGAGTTGGATTGTAGAAGTAATATCCAAAACTTCCTTTTGGATACCCTACAAAAAAACATTTATCTGATTTTGGGGCAAGCTTCTCTGTTTGTAAACGCTTTACATAAGCTTCACATCCCCATATTTTCAGAAAAGACAATTTTGGAACCTTTCCAGTCCATATCTCATATGGAGTTTTGTCTACAGTTCTTGACGGAGTCTTGTTTAATGTAAGTACAACGGTAGTGAGGGCATATCCCCAGAAGGATACCGGAAGATCAACAAAACTCATCATTGATCGGACCATGTCTAACAAGATCTTGTTTCTCCTTTCAGACACACCATTAAGTTGTGGTGTTCCTGGGGTAGACAATTGTGTTACTATCCCACAATTTTTCAAATGATGATCAAACTCGTGGCTCAAGTACTCACCACCACGATCAGATCGAAGTGCTTTTATTTTCTTGCCACTTTGAGTCTCTACTTCATTTTGGAATTCCTTGAACTTTTCAAAGGATTCCGATTTATGTGACATTAAGTAAATATATCCATATCTACTCATGTCATCAGTAAACATAATGAAGTATTTGTAGCCACCTCTAGCTTCTGTGGTCATTGGCCCACATACATCAGTATGTATTATGCCCAACAATTCAGTAGCATTTTCATTGGTTCCTTTGAAAGGTGACCTTGTCATTTTTCCCATTAGACATGATTCACATGTATTAATGGATTCATAATCCATGTTTTTTAGAAGTCCATCTTTATGGAGCTTCTTCATGCGATTCACACTAATATGGCCCAATCGACAACGCCATAGGTAGGCCTTACTCAAACTATTTGGTTTTTTCCTTTTGTTATTTATATTATATACATCCGATTTGAGATCCAACACAAAGAGTCCATTACTCATTGGTGCACTAGCATAGAAAATATTGTTTCTAAAAACAAACATAAATCCATCTTTAATGCTAAAATCAAATCCCTCAGAATGTAATAATGTAACCGAAATAAGGTTCTTGGTAATGCATGGAACAAAATAACAATTATTCAGTTCTAATACTAAACCATAAGGTAAAGACAGACTAAAATCTCCCACAGTAAGTGTAACAACACTTGCTCCATTTCCAACGCGCATGTCTATTTCCTCTTTCTTCACTTGCCTTTTATTTCTTAGTTCCTGCACATAAGAAATAATGTGAGCACCACAACGGTATCTAATACCCAAATGGGATCATATTCTAATGTGAGAACATCTGTTGTCTTTATTTCAATAACATAAATACCTGAAGTGCCGGAACTCACAGTTCCATTCTTCTTGTCTTCAAGGTACTTGAGACAGTTCCTCTTCCAGTGTCCCTTGGCCTTGCAGTAAAAACAATCATGATCAGCATCCACTTTTGGCTTCTCACCACCCTTAGGTTTGGCAACTTGATTGCCTTTCCCTTGATAATTGCTCTTACTCTTAACCACCTTCTTAAAACCCTTCCTTTTGTTGACAATCAAAACTTCATTCCTTTTGTCATCAATAATATTGCCCTCAGCATTTTTAAGCATGTCATGTAGCTCATTCATATCATGCTTCAGACCATTCATATGGTATTGCATTCTGAATGGTGCAAAACCATCATGTATGGATATAAGAATAATATCAGTGGCCAACTCTTGGTCATATGGGGTCCCAGATTTTCCATCCTCTTAAAAAGCCCAGTCAGGCTAATCACATGAGGACTCACTGGTTTTCCCCTCTCAAGCTTGCTATCAAGTATAGCTTTGTGAGTCTCATATCGCTCCATCCTTGCCTGATCTTGAAACAACGTTTTCAATTCAGTTATTATAGTATAAGCATCAGAATGCTCAAACCTCTTTTGCAAATTAGGCTCCATTGCAGCAAGCATGAGGCAAGTTACAGGTAATGCCTCAGACCTCACCCGAGTTTCTGTTGCCTTCTCCTCATCTGATGAGGTGTCGGTCACAGAAGGGATAGGGGTAGCTAGGACGTCCTCACGTCCCTCGGACCTGAGAATGACTCTTAGATTCCTTTCCCAATCAAGGAAGTTCGTTCCATTGAGCTTGTTTTTCTCAACAATTAAGCGTAGAGAATTTCAAATTATCGTTCGACATTATCTGCAGAATATAAATGACATACAAATCAGTATATGTTTGAAATTGCATGTACTTATATTTAAACAATTTAAAATAAGAAAAAGCACATTTTATTCAGTTGTTGTCGTCCCTTTGAATAAAATATTTCAAGATCCCATCCCAGACAAGACTCAACGTACTTTTGCACTGCCTTAAGTCCTATGTGTTCAGGGCAAGTAACAATTACTAATTATAACTCTTTATGGTTCTTGGTTGATGATCCACAACCAATGCAGAAATCATCACATGCCTCAAGATCCAAAACTTTGCCTTTTGGTCTCTCGTTAGGTACTACCATATCAAGGTTTATGAACCCCCATATAGATTCACCCTCACTCAGTCCAAGATTATGGAAGAACACCCTCACTTTTGTGAAGCCCAACCAACCAGAAATTCAGAACTTAATGGGTTATGATATGAAAAGGCATTGCCCCAATTTACCTTTGGAACTTAAGTCTTTTTATTTGTCTTTTATTTATAAGTGAAAATGTCATAAATAAAAACAATATAAAAACTTAAAATAAAGCATTCAAAACGCAATAACTGTGATCTTAGTATGACCCCTACGATGCAAAAAATAAAGATCTAATCTTCATAATCATTTCATCTTGTATCCTTCATGGATCTCCATCCTTGACCTTCTTATGTCTTGCACTTCTTCTTGTATTACAGTTTTGAATTACTCTAATTGCATAAATTAAATTACAACAAAACAAACGATGCGTAGATCGTGTACAAGAAAAACATAACGATACACAGATCGTATTTATGGGTCATACTAGTCACCTTATGCAAGCAATATATCATAATATAAAACAAGCATAACAATATATCTCAATTTAAAATTAAATCCTTATATATTATTAATCAATATTAGCCATTAAAATGTAATAATTGGATTAAATTGTATGAAAAAGATATAATATCAAATCTTTGATCTTAAGTGGGATTTCCTAACTTTTAGGAAACAATTAAAATAAACAATATCATAATATTATCCATCTTAATTTCATAGGCAAAATCTCAAATCACAAGCAAATATATTATATCAAACATTTTGTGACCTAACCAAAAATTTTATGGCAAAAATATTGCGGCAGATATTTTATATCAAATATATTTTGAGATCTAGCCAAATTTACATACGGCAATCATCCACCGGTTCGTTCAATTTTGTGGCCTTTCTATCACCTAATCGGATCGAATCTGACTCGGTTCGGTGGTATCCAATTTTCAAATCAATTCATACAATTTCATGTCTCAATTCATCAAAATCTCCATTTCAATTTTACATCTTTATCCATATAAATTCACCACCAATTTAAATCAAGATCCGCATCAAATCATTGATCCTATCAATCTATGCAAGATCGCTCTGATACCAATTGTAGGTTTATTAAATGCTTTAAGCGGAATTTCAAATCATATCTAAACATCTAATCGTAGGATTTACAAGAACAATTGATAGTTTATAGGAAATACCTGTTGATGCGTGAACAATATATGATCGAGAAGGAACGAAAGAGATGAGAGCCCCACGTGTTGCTCCTCTAGTTGGTCCACACGAGCTCGGTCAAGATCGCCTTTGGTTTCAACTACTAGGACGAAGATCGCAAAGCATGCAATCGAATTGCTTCGGATGAAGATGGTAGTCAACCCTCTAAACAAACCAAAACCCCCTATTGGATTTTTATTTTTCTTTTTGCTCTCTTTATTCCACACTAATAAAGTGAGGAGAGATCTTTCTTACTTATTAGGAGGAGAGATCTTTCTTACTAATTAGGAGGAGGGAGTTACAAAATGTGTAACTCCCCTAATTAACCTCTCTAATTAATATCAACTAATTAATTATTTCACAAATAAATAATATGGGTATATCAATAATATACAATATATATATATATATATATATATATATATATATATATATATATATATATATATATATATATATTCAACCATCATTTCCGTTGATCTAGTCCGTCAACTCAAAGTGTGTGACCGCATAGGATCCGTTTATAATAGTTATGGGTTTAACTCGGTTAAGCCCATTAATCGTAGTTGGCTTCTAGGAAAGTACTACGACTCCTAAAATAATCGGATAGAATTATCTCTTTTAATTGTCCTATTCCAAGTTTAGTCATTGCACATTAACTTAAAAGGACACAATTCCTTCACACACACACACACACACACACACACACACACACACACACACACACACACACACACACACACACACACACACACACACACACACACACACACACACACACACACACACACACACACACACACATATCATTGTTCCATTGAGACGATGAAACACTACATATACCTCCATTACGGTATCAAAGCAAGAAAGGCCGGTACCATTACAAGATAATCCCTCAAATTGAAACATATTGCTATGCTAAAAACTTACCCTTCCTCCAAACTTTTCTTTGTCGTCCATTTCTTCCTTCATCGTTGCCAAACTAACCTTTTGTACTTAAATGTGTAGCGACTCTTTATATGTCAATAGTGGATGATTTCTCGAAATTTATTTGGTTTTTTTCTCTTTCAACTAAATCTTCGGTCACTCCTAATAGTACAAATTTTGTCAAACTTGTTACAAATCTATTCTCCATAAGCATCATCTATATTACTTACTAAAACAAAGGACACTAATGTCACGTGTCAAGCAACGAGGAATGGCACATCAACTTTTTTGTAAAATATTTACTAAACTGTCATTCCATTTTTCTGAAAAATATTTTAATAAAAAATTGATAAACACTAATTCCAGTTAACTAAATCAAATCAAATCTTAAAACATGTGGGAGAAGTTCTTTTCTAACGTAATTTCAAAATTCAATTCAATTTCAAAAATTAATATTTTCAATATTTAAGATCAATTCTTAATTGAATATCTAAATAATTTGTTAATTCACTAATGATAGTTCGATCTTATCTCATGAATTTTCTAATCCAATAATGATGGTTCGATCTTATTAATTGTTAATCCACTATTTAAGATCAAATCTTAATTCAATTTTAATAAAAAAAAATTGATAAACACTAATGATAGTTCGATCTTATCTCACTAATTTGAATTTACTAATCTTCTTAAAGAAGCTTCTTTGACTAAATATAATTATTGTCTATATATACTTCTTCTCTCCATTCGATTTCTCACCCTCCTTCTCTTTTGTTATTGTTGTGCTATTATTGTTAAAAATGTATGTTGCTTGAATTTGATTGTTCATTTCTAATTAATTGTTCTTTTTTGTGTCTATATTTATTCAATCTCCGTCCCTTCTATTAGCAATATTGGTTTTCTCTTTCGTCCATCACAACGACATGTACATTCATTGTTGCGAATTGTTGCCCGGATCGTTGCCCTTTCACTGCTCGCTTAGCCTCGAGTCTTTCTCTTCGTGTACAATAGGTAAACTTGTTCATCTTCTATAATAGCTTTAAAGCTTGACACCATAATTATTTTCGACGGAGGTCGTATAATCTAACATATTCATTGTTACGGATCATCGTTCATAACTATAATCTAACATATCAATATTTTATGACTTTAAGGTTGTTGTTTTTTCAAATAAATTTTAAGTCATGACTATACATGTTATTTAATTGAAGTTTTTAGTTAGCTCCTTTTAATATTAAAAAAATCCAAAACAAATTTTCTAACAAAATCAAATTCAATGCATATGTATTTAAAGATAATCTCTGTCACAAGACGCGAGAAAACAGCAGGCAGTACCTTGCATCAACCATAACTTGAACTATGGCACCCACTGAATGCAAATCATAGAAGATAAGCTTTGCTGAAGATGATCTCTTGCTCATAATCCTCCCTTGATAAACGAAAAAAAATGCAGATTTAGGATATTTCAAGAAACATCTACAATGACACCAGTAACATTCAAATGGTACATTAATTCTACCAGCCAAAGACACTTGAACATCTTCAAGATGATCGCCATTATTTAAGCTCCCATATTTCTGTGAATACTCAACAACGGACATTGAGACAGAGAATTTATGTGGATTTGGATTGGTTCCAGCTTCCTTCAAGGGTGCAAGGTATTTCAGACTATTGTCTAATAAATAAATTAACAAAATTTCCCAAAAATTTCAATTTTAACTATTGTGAAAATTTATTTCTATGTGATTATATTTTGAAAGTTAACTCATTAGCATGTTTGTCTTCTCCAAAATATCATATATTTAGAAAATAAAACGGATGTATTTATAGATTTGCTTTAAATAATTCTTTTTTTTTACATTATTTAATCTTCTTTGCAATAAATAAATTACATTGAAAACCGATCTCTATTAATTTAATCTTATTATTTACATTAATTTATACATTTCATTTTATTTTATCGTAATTTTGGTAGAATGCATATAAATATTTTAATATGTTTTTTTTTTGGAAATATTTAATGGTCTTTTGTATTATATTATATTCCGATATTTTAACTCAATATTAAATTTATTCTATACTAAAACAATATTATGAGTTTTGTTTTAATAAAAATAATTTTTTTTTCAAAATATTCAATTTTGTGAATAAAATAATGTGAAACACATGTTGTGTGTTATATTTTGAAAGTAATCTGATTCAAATTTTATTTGTTATTTAAATTCGTATTTTGTATTGGTTTATTAAAATTAACTAGTTTAGTGTGTAATACCCGAAAATTTTAATTTCCGTTTAATACCCGATCAAACTGGATTCCGATCAACCGACCTTTATTCTTGTAAATAAAATAAAGCATTATCAAATTCTATCATTTTATGTGACCTTAAGTCACCTAAAATGATAAATAGGGAACCCGAATAAAATTATTGCATAAATTAAAACCGAAGAGCGGTTGTGTGCGAGTAACGATTTAATTATCAGCCCATCTTAGTTAGATGAGCAGGCCCAACAGACCCGGCCCAAAGACATGTTCAGTCCAACCCATAATCTAAATTAATCTAAACCCTAATCAGCTCCCTTAATCATGCTTAAGCCTACACCTAATTCCTTTTCCCTAATCTAACTGCCACTACCCTAATCCTCGTCAACCTCTCCCTATCTATCGCAACAGCCTCCCACCCAGGAAGAGCTTAACCATCGCCCTGCTACTCAGTAGCCATCACCACCGCATCAGACTCGTTGCTAGGGACGAGGTCTCGTCTTCGTCGGAGACCCACGAGAGACACGCAGCTCCGTCTGATGTTACCACCGAACCCCACGACTGCAACCTTGGAAGAGCCTCACCGGAGCCAGTGCCGACGCAAGCACAACTCGAGCCTTCTCGTGTGTCTACCACATCGTGACTACTCCTCCCCATCCTAGCGTGCGACTCGGCGGGTTCGTAAGCAAGGTGAGCCAAATCCTTCTTTTCCCTATTGTCTTGTGCTTCTTCCGTCGCCCTTCTCAGCCTAATCGGAATGACAACAGTGAAACGAAGCTGGGCCTTCCTGTAACACCCCGAATCCGCGGGACTCGGGATGTCACATTGGGCTAGGATCTCACAATGGATCCTGACCCTAGCCTGACAACAAGTTCACTGGACCTTACAACATGGCACTGACAGATATAAAACAAATACATAAAACAGTATAAACTGTACGACCCAAAGTAAACAACAACATAGCCGAGTATATAAAACGACATCCTCACATATGAGGTACAAAAGATCATCCTCACGCAGGAGGGGAAACACAACAACCCCAAACCAACCACCTAATGTACGAGAGTCCTCGGCCTGTCACCCTGCCAGATCACCCAGTAGCGCCTAACCTGTAAACATCTACAACACGGTATGAAACCGTTAGCTATCCATACACATATATAGAGTAATGCATAAGCACAATCACACATAGGGAAAGATAAACATATCAGCATGCTTTCACTCATTTACCCATTTATTCATCTCAATATAATGGTCATTCACTCAAATCGTATAGATATAATATATATGAAACTAGGTGACACGAGGACAAATACATCCTCGCCTCTGAGCCTGCTAGCCAGCCGTACTAGTATCGGTCACACAATCCGTGTACCCTATGGGAGTGGATTGCGCCCTTCCTGTAAACCGGTCTGGCCTGACATCAGAGAACCTCCCAGACTCCACGGCGGGATGAAAGGGAAAGGTTATCACAGCCACGCAGTGGGGCAATTAATAAAACATAGGTCGGTAAATACGACATCACATGCTATCATAACAAACATATAAGGCACACACCACTCATACAAACACCCCATATAAGGATGGTAGCTAAGTAAGTCCTACGGACTTACCTCAACCTCGTACAAAATCAACCACGATCACCTCTACACTGGAGGGACAACACGGCCTATAAAAAGGCATAAAGAGATATATCAACCTCTATTCATCAAAGGGGTCACACCTAGACCCAAAGGGATCCATAAGGATCATACTCAATCTATGAGCCTCACAACCAACTAAACCTCAATATCTCAACATAACTCACAATTCCTCAAATCTCAAGGTAGTATCTAATCAACATTCCTCAATCTCAATTCTAATCCTAATTTAATTAATTAACCTTTAATTAATTAATTAGATTTCGCCAGAATAACGTTTTGCCCGCAGGCAATTTCTGAACCCCTGTCATCAGATTTCATCAAACAAGAACCCATAATCACCAGAATAATATAACGACCATAATGGAATTTCTAATTGTCCTATTTGACAAGCCTAAAGTCAATTTAGGCCAAATCGCAGTACGGAAAACGAATAAATTCATAACTTATTCGTTACTAACCCGATTGACGATCTGAAAGAAGATTCGGAATCACAACGACGCAGGCTACGCATGGACAGCATCAAATTCATCGGAATCTGAGCGACGGAACCGTCCTGGTGACATATATGCTCGACCATCCCTCCATATACTCGGAAATGCAGAAACTCGGTACCGTTATGAAGAGAATGAAGAGAGGAATCCAGAAACTCAAACGGAATTGAAATCGGATTAGAAACGGAGAGTAGATCTGAATTTGAAGGTTGAGAGAAATCGGAGCTTTTACGAGAAAACGTGAAAGGAAATGAATTAATAAAGGATTTTCCGCTATTTATAGTGAAGACGATAATTATCCTTTAGTAAAGTCGATAATTATCCTTTAACCGATCCAAAGGCGGGTCGAACCTCTTTCTCCAAACTTCTCGAGATTGGAACATTAAATCTGGAATATTGTAGGGATAATTATTACACAACTGCCTCGGAAAACGTGTATTCTTAAGCAGTCTTTCTTAGCCGTTAAGAAACGAAATAGCGACTCTTTTGGCCGTTTTGCCTCTCCATGTTATTTCATATCTAAGACATATCCGATGTCCTGATCATTTCTCTCAACTGCATTTTTATTAATTGGAGCTCCCAAATGCTCCAAATAACACCGGAGGGTAAAAATAATTACCCGGGGGAAAAAGTAAAAATTTCCCCAAACGTCCAAAATTACGCGAGGAACATAACGGTGGGACTCATACTCATCACTTGGGAAATCTTCGCAAGTTATATGTCAATTACTATCAACGATTAAGTTAATCAACATTAATTAGAATTCGGAAATCCTAGCTATTACACTTCCAACCACTGCTGCGGTGCAGCCGAACTGAGCTAGCGACCCCGGAGGTTGGTGGTGCCGATCGACGCCATCAGCAACGTGTCTTCTTCCTTGCTGCAGTCCGGTAGGTGAAGCTAATCCTCTGATGTTGATCTTATACAGCAATTATATGATGTCTGTGTATATAGAGGGATGATTACACCAAGAAATGAACCTAGGTTGTTTAGATTAAGTTGCATAAGTTTGTAATCTGTGGGATTCGAACTAGAGACCTCTAAGTAGAATAAATGGTAGCATATGTTGACAGAGAGAATCGAAGTTGAGACCTCCTGCATACCTTGTTTTTCAGCCTTGACCTACTGACTTTAGGAGCTAGTTTTGATAGCTTAGATCGAACATCCACCGTTGAATTTTTTTATATGTTGTAGATGAATACATATAGTTTAGTGTGTTAAAATTTGGGAGAAAGTTAACGGTTGGATTAGGTTTTATAAGGTCCCGAAGTAGAGCACTTGAGCTGTTTTTGAAGCGGGAAGATAATTGACTAAGTATAGAATTTAGCTTCTAGTCCGACTTTAGAATTTATGTAAGAGTTATGGTTGAGTTTTTTAGAGACCTTTGCCCTATGTTTAGTATACATATATTAGAGGATCTAGAGATTGCTTCCGGAATTCCTATATTTTTATTTAAGCCTTGGATCTTAACCCCAGTCGGACCTTAATGACCGTTTAGTGAAAATCTAGAATTTTGTACAACTCTTGTATTTCTGTACTAACTTTTCCGTAAGAACTAGAATATGGAAATAGGCTCCAAAGGAGAGTTGGAAATAAGTATAGGAAAATCTTAGGGTTTTCGGAACTAGGGGTAAAATAGTCTTTTCACCTTAAAAGACTTTTTCGTAATTGCTCTTCATGAAATTGTACAACTTAGAAGTTTATAATTTCTACGAGTTTGGGGATGTGTTTTGATCCACATGTCTTGTTTGACAGGCGTTTGAGTACCACGAGTACGGACCGAGTTGAGATTTGAGAGAGTGTGATTTGATTCAGGTAAGTCCTTGCGACTTACTTAACTAGTTTGTGGATGTTAGTTGAATGACAATAGTGGTGTGTGTGATGTGTGTTTATAATAATAACTTAATGGAACGACTGTTATTATTTATTTTTTTAAGGCCCTAGTGTATATATAACGAGCCGTGACATCACTGCACAGCTCTGACAAGAGACTGGGAGGTTCAATATACCCAGACCATACCGGTATAAGGTGAGATGCATCGGATCCATTCCTGATGGTTACACGGGGGCGGAGGCAAGGTTTGGTAATCCCTCGTGTCACAAAATAAGTATCATTAGTAAGAGTGAATGACCTAAGTAAAGATAATACACGGATTGTTTGAAAGCATGATGAGTGTTTACTTTTGCTATGATGTGTGTGTGTGTGTGCTATTCTTATTTACCTAACGTTTAGATAGCTAGCTAACGGTTATTCTGTTGTGTTGTTTAGATTTACCACAGGTTAGAGCAGCAGCTGAGTGATCCGGAAGTAGTGATCAGCTGGGTCTCCGTACTCCTTATAGTGGAGTTGGGTGTTTGCTTTGTTGTTTCTTTTTTCTTGTTAAGACAGTTAGGTTTTTACGTTGTTTAAGTATTGTGGGTTGTTAGACGTTGTTGCATTCATCTCTTTAAAATACTATTTTATGAATTTCAGTTTTTCTTATTTGTGTCTTGTTGCAAGATCCTAGTAAAATTATTGTCAAACTGAGGTCGGGACCCATTGTGAGGTCCTAACCAGTAATGTCCCGAGTTTTGAGAATTCGGGGTGTTACATAGTGTCCGTGCCTTGCACGGGTATTTGAAAATGTATTTTTTTTGTTATTTTTTTTGTGCGAATAATTTTTTATAGATGTCATTTTCTAATTATATTTTGTTGATTTGATTATGAATGTTTATGTATTAAAGTATACGCTTATTAAATAATAACAACATAATTATTGACCTAGTTCGTCATATAAATATAACTACATCTGGGAGCATACCAAACCAAAAATATTCACTATATCTATATTATAAAAATCACAATATTAATAAATTTAAAAAAATAGATATGTGATTTTAATAAATGTCAAATAATAAACGACATCTATGCAATACAAAATTATATTTAAAATAAAATAATTCAAAAAATAAATAAAATTGTGCAAATATAATATAATACAAATCCAGAAGTTAGCATTTGTCGTAAAACCTCGAAAACATGCGCGACAATCAGATTTTGGAAAAGAAGAAGATAAACTTGATATAAGTGTAAACTCAAAAGTTATGATCGCTTGATATTATTGATAGAAAACGAAATAATTGTAAAGTCAGAAGATAACATTAATCTTCAAACTTTTTGTATTTATTTATACAACTTCTCAAAGGGTTATGCTTTCTTGATAATCGATGTGGGATATCAAATTCCATATTTTACTAAATAATTATGGTTTAGTAAAAAAGATTTATTGGCTTAATTTGTAATTTGATAAAAGATTTAATCCGGAAAAAAACCGTTGAGGTGTTATGTCAACATTATTCACATGTGATTAGTAATTATACTTGAACTTAACCAAAACGTCAAGAAATGTATTATTTGTGTACTTTTTAGACTCTCTATTTATACAAGTTCTAAAACCATCAAGCTTAGTAGCTAATCAATGTGGGATAACAAAAACCCTCAAAAAATTTAAATAAATAGATCATTTTGATATTAATTTTAAAAAAATCTTCCCTAAAAATTAAACTTTAGGGATACAGATAGTTATATAAAAGTAACGTGAATATATTTAACGTAAATAGAAATCAAACTTGATCAAAAACACCAAGATTACTTTAGGGAAGAATATTATGACTCACATAATTGTAGGTTAACGATCCCAAAAATAAAATCTTCCCTAAAAATAAAACTTTAGGGGCCCGTTTGGTTTTAACTCCGGAATCGGAAACGGAATGGAAACGAATCTAGTCAATACGTATACCCTTATTCATTAAAATTTTTGGAATCATTCCTTGTGGTTTGTAGTAATTGGATGGGAGTTTGATTACTTTTGATACCCTATAGGGTAACAAAATGTGAGGAAATTAGTGCATTTTTCATTAAACCATGGGGAATGATTCCATGAAATTTCATGAATATGGATATACATATGGACTAAATTCGTTTCCATTCCGTTTCCGTTTCCGGAGTTGGAACCAAACGGGCCCTAGGTGTACAATTACTTTAGAAAAGAGCGTTATGCTCACATAACTGTAAGTTAACGATCCAAAAATAAAATATTATTTCGATATGAATAATAATTACACTTGAACTTAACCAAGAGGCCAAGAAATGTATTATTCGTATAATCCTTAGACTCTCTATTTATAGAAGGTATAAAAGCATCAACTTTAGTAGTTAATCGATGTGGGATAACAAAATCACTCAAAAAGTTTAACGTAAATAGATCAACCTAATAATCATTTGAAAAAAAAAATCTTCCCTAAAAAATACGGTTATTTAACCAAAATAACGTGAAAGTATTTAACGTAAATAGAAATCGAAAACTAACAGAAAAAAATGGGAGTACATTTATTTTTAATTAAACAATTATCCCAAAAATAGATTGGTTCTAAAAATAAAAAGTAACATTAAATAGTTCAAAATAAAAATTTATTGGCAAAAAAATGTATTATTTGTATAGTCAAAATCTTGAAATTTTTAACGTAAATAGATAAGGCTGCCTAACAAAACTCGAGGGGCACAATTACGACCCACATAATTGTAGGTTAACGATCCAAATAATAAAACATTATTTAAACGCCAAATTCTAAGATTACTTTAGGAAAGAATATTATGACCCACATAATTGTAGGTTAATGTTCCTAAACATAAACTTTTTCCTAAAAATAAACTTTAGGGGTACGATTACTCTTCCCTAAAAATAAAACTTTAGGGGTACGATTACTTAGAAGGGAAGAACATTATGACCCACATAATTGTAGGTTAACGATCCCAAAAATAAAATATTATTTCGATATGAATAATAATAATAATAGTCGAACTTAACCAAAAGGCTAAGAAAATGTAGACTCCCTATTTATGCAAGTTCTAAAACCATCAATTTTAGCAGTTAATCGATGTGGGATAACAAATCCTTTAAAAAATTTAAAGTAACCGATAACAAAAGATTACTTAACTTAAATAATAGTTTAAAATTAAAGATTTTTTGTCGCAAAAAATAGGTTGGTTGGAACAAAAAAAATTACGTGAAATTTTCTAATAATAGATTGTTAGCTTAACAAATAAAGATTCTTTGGCTTAAAAAAATAGTTTACAAAATAAATATTCTCTGGCTTAAAAGTTTTTTTAGGAGAAAAGATATTTTCGAAACAAATCGGTTACAAAAAAATTTTTTGGACTTAAAAAGAAAAGATTTAATGGCGTTAATTGTGGGAGCTCTATTATAGAAATATTGCCTCCGCAACGCCACGTCAGTGAGTATATAGACTCCCTATTTATACAAGTTCTATACAAGTTCCAAAATCATCAATCTTAGTAGCTAATCGATGTTGGACAACAAAAATCCTCAAAAAATTTAACTAAATAGATAATTTTGATATTTATTTGAAAAAAAGAAAAAAAAATACGTTGGGATTACTTTAGGGAAACCATTACGTGGGGATTACTTTAAGGAAAAACATTAAGACCCACATAATTGTAGGTTAATATTCACAAAAATAAAATGTTCCCTAAAAATAAAACTTTAGGGTTAGGTGTACGATTACTTTAGGGAAGAATATTGTGACCCACATAATTGTAGGTTAACGATTCCAAAAATAAAATATTATTCAGATATGAATAATAATCATAGTTGAACTTAACCAAAAGGCTCAGAAATGTATTATTTGTATACTCTTAAAGACTCCCTATTTATACAAGTTCTAAAACCATCAACTTTAGCAACTAATCGACGTGGGATAACAAAATCCCTCAAAAAATTTAAATTAAATAGATAATGCTGATAACAAAAGATTCTCTAGCTTAAAAAATAGTTTAAAAATAAGATTTTTTTGTCCAAAAAATAAATCTGTTGAAACAAAAAAAGTTATGTACAATTTTCCAATAACATGATGTTAGTTTAGTAAAAAAGATTCGCTGGCTTAAAAAATAAAAATTTATTGGCCAAAAAATTGTAGGAGCTCCATTTAATTAGTGCTTCCACAGCGCGCCACGTCATCCCAATATGACCCACATAATTGTAGGTTAATATTCCCAAAAATTAAATCTTCCCTACAAATAAAACTTTAAGGGATACAATTACTGTTCCCTAAAAATAAAACTGTAGGTGTACGATTACTTTAAGGAAAGAGCATTATGACCCACATAATTGTAGGTTAACGATCCCAAAATAAAATATTATTCCGATATGAATATTAAATATAGTTGAACTTAACCAACATGCTAAGAAATGTATTATTTGTATACTATTAAGACTCCCTATTTATATAAGTTCTAAAACCATCAACTTTAACAGTTAATCGATGTGGGATAACAAAATCTTTCAAAAAATTTAACGTATATAGAGGATGATACGTCATCCCAATATTTACTCTCTTTTAGTATGTATAATAGATTTTGATTGTGTATACTACTTATATATTTTAGCTATGTCACGGTCAGTTATCCCTAATTTATTATAACAACTCAGTTTCTTATTAAAAGATGCGCATCCAGATGCGCCGGAAACAACCAAATCTACTTTCTATCAAATTTTATTAAATAAAAGTAAAATTAGATGTTAATCATCATCATACTAAACAAAAAATATTTTTAACAAATACCTGTGCAAGGCACGGGATATGCACCAGTTTCCTTTCAAATGGATGGCAGTTCCGAGTTTAAACCTCTTACCCACTATTTCAAAGCATTGACATCAATTATCGTTTAACTTGCTCATATTCTCACCATCAAAATTGATCGGTTGAATCTCGACATTGTCGAATCATAAATATGGGGTTAACCTTGTAATATATATAACGTTGTTCCATTGAGATGATGAAGAGAGTAATATGAATTAGATCCTGATCAACTCTGCAAATACGTACATTGCCCAACACTAGAGGAGGTGTAGGGTCCCAAGAACAGTCTAGGTAGGACTTTGTTAGAACTTAGAATGATGATTAATGCTTGATAAAGCAGAAAAGTGAAAGTGGCAGCTGTGTAAATTGTAAAACAAAAACTGATCATCACAACTCTCAACCTGCATGCATGCTTCTGAGTTAGCGATGACGATTCCCATGCGAGTCCACCAGAGAGCCCGTCTTACTGTCAAGGGGGTAACAGGAGCCTAACGTGACGAACATTGATATGTTTAAACTTGAATTAATTGTTTCTCAACGAGTTGAGCCTGAATCAAATCTAAATTTTATATGAGTTTTAAAATGTGTTCATAATCAGCTCGTTTAGAAAGTGATCAAGCTCGATCCAGCCGATCCCGAATATAGCTACTGCTCTATATTATTATTTTAGCCGGACGAGCCAATCCTAAATTTCATACAAGATTTAAAATGTGTTCTTATTCGGATCATTTAGAAAATGCACAAGACGAACGCAAGCTATGCCTGAGTAACTTGTCTCATATTATAGCGCTACATTTACCGTCTATAGCTACTTAACTTTGTGTACATTACGTCTACAATCAATTTATTTACTATCACGAGTTAGGAAAGCGACAAGTCCAACCAAGAAGCGACTGAAATTCTCTTCCGTAAAATATCAATAAAATTCTTTATAAAGACTATCTTGCTTGTATTTCGTCGTAGGGCACTTCGCGAACTGGCGTTACCTGCGCTTTTAATTTACGTCTCTCGTGCGATCAACACTTGTTGATGTGTGGAATGTCTTACATCGACAATACGATACTACGTGAACTAACATACAATCAACTGGGTTTTAAGATAAAACCCCGAACACTTGTGTGGATAAATTCACTTTACGTGTAAACCCTCCCGTATTAACCCCAAATATAAAAAGATAAATTAACAAGTACTCGACCAACTCAACGATAAGTTAAAACGGCGAAGACTATTCTTTTATCGGACTTCAAAACCCAACAATTAGCGCGACGTTGAAGGATCATGAAGCTAGTGGAGACATGTTTATGCATGGGATAACAAAGCTTCAAACCTTATTAAATTACTCATCATCACATTCCTCTATATGTTTTAAGGTTTTTATTTATAAGCTATCGTGCAACTTCGTATACATTATACTCCCCACTATGTATTATATATGTTTGGCTTTGCGTCTATTGATGTTATACATTGATTATTATATATCACTTTGATGCGAACTCGGGGATACTAATTTACTAAGTATTCAACTCCCTACAAAAAACGTAGCCCATTTTGTCCTACGGGCTAAAACCTACAATATATATTTTGGTGGAGAGATTCAATTTGTGGTGGCCAATGATTTTTTTTTTTTTTTAAAGAGAGGTGACACTTTTCTTTAACTTTATGAAAGTTTACGTTGAAATTAGGTTAATAAACAATAATTTCATGAAAGAACTAATATGTAAGCTTGTGGATATTGATTTGGTGAAATTTATCGGCAAATAGATGAATTTTCTCATACCCTAACATTCATTATCAAAAAACACGTAGCCATAAGTCACCCTCCGACACTGAGAAGATGGTCGGAGGTGTGCATGGATTACAATGTAAAGTTTTGGTGGATTAATGTTACATGATATGTCTGTTTTATCATACGTTGATCGAGTGTAAATGTGCATTGAATTTGTGTTGTGTATAGGCTTAACTGAGTTCTTTTCTAAAATCATTCAGATTTTTTTTGGTAGGGATACTAGTATACTACTATGAGTTATAAATTTGTGACCAACTTTTAACTTTTCTTCTTTAGGTTTCAAACATTTTGTGTGCGAGGTATTGGAAGATATGGTATATTATAATTAGAGTAGTTGTCTTATTATTTTAGAATAGTTTTTTATTTTATATTATCTTGTGTAATTTTTATTATTTTTCACTACCCCTATAATTAGGATGATAATAACCGCAGTATCAGCGTGATTCTACCTCCACCATTTGTGTGGTCTTCTCCACCATAATCTATCATGGTATAAGAACATGTTCGCCAACTTATCGGCGTCTAAATATACCTTTTCCAGCGATTTACTGGTGGTACTATCGACCTAATGTTGCCACCGATCTATTGGTGGTCCCAACTATTCGGACCAATCTACATAGGGGTGTCACGTACCTCTTGTTGTTGCCAATGAAACGTTCTAGTCTTCAATGTTGTTACACTACTGTCGCTTCGACTGCAGGAGCATATCCAAACAAACCCTAATTTCAATACATCTTGTTTGGTGTCTATATTGTACTATTTAACAAGTAAATTTTGCGTTGATATGATCGTCCGTATACATGTTAGCTAGTTGTAATTAAGTAGGCATTTAAGATACTGCAGCTGATCTATAAATAGTTGATTGAACAGCTAACAAGCTAGCTAGCTCAGTTTATGATCAGTCACAAAATGGGAAAATTATTACCCTTTGATGAAATTTCCCTTAATTTCAGTGGATCCACTTACTAAATCAGTGGCCTGTAAACACTACATAAGTAGATATATCTATATTTTTACCATATAATGTGACAAAAACTTTACTGTATAGTAACCTCTTTGATTTATAGGCTAATAGGTATGTGCCCATTTTTGTGCACTGCAGATTTACGTGTCTTCTTTGTTGTTTTTCTACCTTAAATTAGTGTCGGTATAACTTGAAATGAATCGTGACAGCAGTTATATGCGATGGGAGATTTTTATATATATGAGGATAATACTTATAAAGAATGTGATATGACTTGTTGTGTAGGTTTTAGGTATTCACCGGTTCGGGATAGGATTCGATCCAAAATATTCCTATTCGACAGGTTCAGTATAAAATGTAACGGACCAATTCGTTTCAATAAGAGATTTTTGGTTCGAGTTCAGTCAACATTTCAATGCGGACCGAAATGTAGCATTTTTACTACTATAAGAACATTAGGTAGTTTTGGATCCTCAACCTAATTGTTAGATGAGTTATATTTAAAAGTTATGGAAAGATTAACTACTAATGAATTTTTTTCTAGGGTGTGTTTTATTTATAATATTGTATTTATATTTAACTATGTTGTCCGTACGATTATAGTTTTGGGAGAAAACTTTAGGTTATTGATAAATTTGAGTGAACTAAAACCGGTTTACACAAAAACATGTAATATTTTTAATGGACTTGAGATTGTTATACTCGGGCGTACAACAAATACAATAGTTTGTCTCGATTGACATATATCAACACATCTTAAGGTCTATAGTCCAATCAAACCAAACTACCATTCAATAACCACTATCGTTGTTTTAAGCCCGAGAAGGCCAGAAAACAATCACCAAATCAAACAATTTTGATGTATTGAAATTTACGTGGACCAAATAACTTGGGGATTCACACTTTCGTATGGATATATCATGTTCACAAATTCATCATATAAGTCCAAGAAACCTCTAAGATCAAGTAGTCCACCAATCTTACGTACACTATGTTAGATTTTTAATACAGTACATGAGAGATTCTTATCTTCACAATGATTTTTGCGATTTATCCAGAAGTATCATTATGTGCTTTATCTTTAGTGAAACCCTACAAGAATGTGCAAAGTTTTCTATAGGTTCAACATCGAGTGGATGAATAACTATTCATCAATGTTTAGACTCAAAACAAACAAACAAACTTGAGACGGGTAGCCCAATTAATCATACCACATTATCGTTGTCAAGAACCATGCACAATCAGTATTTAAAGACTGACTAGTCCAGAAAACTAGTATCCGAATCAAACAACTTTGATACAATGATATAGTTACGTGCAACAAATAACTTGGAGTTTTTACACGTCTATATGAACGTATCATGAACCATAAACTCGTCACATAAGTCTAATGAAACCCAACAACCAGATAACCCATGAATCTTATCTATACTAAGTTAGGCTTTTGTTACAGTCGATGCGAAATTCTTTATCCTCCCAATAACTCTCGTGATATGACATAGTATTTGTTACAGGGTGTATCGTCTTTAGAGTAGAGTCGAAACCGTTTAAAAAATGTGCAAAAGTTGTCTATAGGTCGAGCATCTAGTACATGAATAACGATGCGTGAGTCCTTAGACTTGAAGCAAACAAACAAAGTAGAGAGTTGAGACGTGTAAATATCACATCATCGATCATAATCATGAAAGTGCATGTTAAAGAGGTCAAAAGAAACGAAAAAATTTAAATGGAAGAAGTGCGATGGAGAGAGAGCAGGAGAGAAACAGGCTTTAGAAATGTAATGCAAGCATAGAATGCAGTCAAAATCAGTCATCTATCTTGTCAAAATTAACAGAGAGCAACAGCAACAGCTCAGCAATGTAGAGTAGTACGTGAAGCTCAGAAGCTTAAAGCATAGCCAATGAAGAAGGGCCACAAAGAGATCTGCACGACTTCTCACTCAATTTACTATCACCATCTGCTTCCTCTCCAGCCAACACTTGCACCAGCGCTAATTGGTCTACCACTCTCCTGCATTTACACTTTTCTTTCTTTTAATTTTATACATTTATGTCTCATGCATCCTTTTCAACTTCTCCTTCCCATCACGGTAAAAACGAAAAGATAACATTTATATTGATAGGCCGGAAAATAAGATTTTTATAACCTATTTGTTCGTATGTATTGAATGTCACATATTATATATGGATTTGGTCATTTTTAAGTCTATAATGAAAATCTCGTTTATCGGTTAGAGAGTTTGGGGACAAGGAGAAAAAGTTTCACTCGTATGGGTCTGTCAAAGTCCGATACAGACCGTAGAGTGGAGGTCGTGTGCATACAAGTGTACATACACCTTATACTCAAGTCCATCACATGAACCCGATGAAGTTTCATCCTAAAACCAAATGACAATAAAAGGAGTACTCCACAGTCTCCACCGACCTTATATACTAGTGCTTACACCGACTTGACACTTACCCACAGATTAGGATGTTGAACCGAATAGAGGCTAACCGCTTTGATTTCATCCCAAAGTCCGACACAAACGGACCGTAGAGTTGGGATGTGTTCATACAAGCGCACATGCGCATTAGGCCCAAACAAAACACATTAACCCCATAAGGTTACACCCTAAAATCAACTGACAATAAAAGTAGTTCACCGACCTATATGCTAGACTCGAAATCTCTCCAACGTACTTTAAATGTGATAACTTATTATCGCCGACAGGATTCGGAGATAAAATGCTCCCTACATTTACGATATGGTATTTGTGTAGTTTAAACCACCTACCATGTATGTAAGCATTAATTATTTAAAGATAATAAAGTTTTCACCTCACCCTTCTTTATAAAGGGTCTCCTTTGAGAACCCATATATATAATCATATTAGAACAGGCTTATCGTGTAATCATGAGAATAGATTCGTAATTATTATTAGTTTTGTTATGAATGTGTCATATCGTTTAATGTATTATTCGTAGTTATTGTTGGTTGAATGGATTATTCGTAATTATTATTAATTATGATATCTACTCTACATCTCGACCCTTAATACTCACCATCCATCCGACGGTCTAAGATTGTTCTCATGATTACACGATAAGACTGTTCTCATGAGAACCGCACCCTATATATATATATAATTTTCTATTTCTAAATATTCTGTTTTTGTTTTTATTTGTAATCTGAATTTTTATCAATGAAACTTTTTTTTAAATTAAATAATATTTGGGAGATAAACACTTGAACACCTTTTCGATTCCCTTTTGAATAACGGCAGTGTAGGAAACGCAAAAGGCCTTAAAATAAGCGATACAATGGTAAGGAGAATATCTCGAGTTCCATGCACAAAAAAGACACTCAAATTTGCCAACCAGGAAATCATTACCTTAAATAATTAAGAATTCTATTAAAGTTTGTAATTTGGATTTAGTCATGATTACGTCCCAAAAGAAGTTATGAAATTAATCATAGTTTGTAAAGACCAATGTTACACATGATATCATTGACCTCACATGCTAAGCTGTACGCATCAGCAGCATCCAATCAACCACCACTACCTACTAGGGATACGTACATTGTCCCATACCGTAAATCGAATAGGTCCCAATCCGACTTTTCGGTCCAGTCCGGTTTCACCATAGATTCACTCTACAACTAATATTTTCGGTCCGGTTCTGAACTATTATTGTCAGATCTAGTCTTCGACCAGAAAATTTCTGTCATATTAACGCTTATTATGCACCTTTCATCATAAAGACTCATTATTTAATCTAATGGATTTTAGAGGTTCCTACTACCTACTCTAAGAAAGGTTTCTACCGGATCTTAATCTTATATATATTGGTTCGCGTGAGGAGGCTCCTTGTGGAAAGGAGGTAAGAAGAAAATTTTGTTCCTTTTTCTTTGTACTTGAGTTTAGTTTAATCACTAAATGTTCATTTTTTCTAATTTTTCAAATAAATATTTATCCTACAAAAATGAACGCATGTTTTTTGTCATAATCTAAAGTGAAAAACATAAATAGTGATATCAAAATAAAATAAACAATTAGTATAAATAACATTGAACAAAATTTATCCTCTATCTAAGAGCCTACTCACCGGAACCAATATATATATAAATCAAGCTAAATAATTTATCTATTACATAAACATTAGAAAAGTATTAATTTGTTAGAGAAAAATATCTATAAACTTTTCTTTTCCACAAAACAGACCATCTAAAATAAAACAAAACTAGTAAAACTAAACTAAGTGGTTGTTTACTTGTTGTATATTTGTATTTCATTTAGTTTATAAACTCTGAGTTTAATTTTTGTAGGTGTTTATTTGGGGATTGGTATTTTTCTATGAGTTTATTTGGGCTTATAAACCAATCAAAAATAAGTTTTTCATACCAAGATTATTTTTGTTTGGATGAGTTTATTTTTGTATAAAACCCGATTTTGGTCTTGTGTTTTTCCATCCCGGTATTATTTGTTCATCCCTAAGTATTCAACTTCATTGTTCGAATTTTTTAGGAGCATGAGTGTCTTTGAAGTAAAAAACCTACAAAAATAAACTTCAAGTAAACCGTCTTATTTGATTTTATATAAACTTGTTGAGAAATAAACCCGGGAATAAAATATAAACCCATATAAACTCGTTTAGTTTATAAATCTGAAAATAAACCAATCTACATATAAACAAGCCTTAAATCATAATTGATGCGATCTTCACCATCATCAGAATCCGACATATAAAACCAGATCATTACGATTTCATGTAAGATTCTAGATTTTGATAGTTTATGGTTCATCGATGTAGATCGGACTTCATGTTGTAATCCGGTCTCGATTGTATGCACATCTCTACGTGGAACACATAATTAGTTTAAAAAAACTACCAAATTCCATTTTTAAACTTAAAAATTGTTATATGGGCAAGAAATGCAACAGTGGCGTTACTTGGGAAGATAAATTATGAGTTTTAATAACTGAGTGCAAATATAATTCCGGAATAAAAAAAATGTAATTATCGGTTAACGTATGATTAGGGTACGTATGATTGATATTCATCATATATAAAGTGTTTAATTTTTGCCATTTTTGAGGTGTATTTATGCATAAGTTGCTTAAAATCCAAGCCTGTACATTGCTAAATTGTATGGGTAATAGTGTTTGAATTGGGTGAATTTCAAGTAACGTAAACAATAATGGTATTCAAAATATTTAATAACTTAAATATGTGATCTTATGTTTTATCTACGGGAAATGCTAAGTTTGTCAAATATTAGGGTTCGTTTTTGTTAAATATGAAAAATAGAATTTATACGAATAAAGTGAATATGAAATATTATTAAGATATACAACTATGAATTGGGTAAATTTGAATTATTTAAATTTATATTAAATGACTATAAATAATTATCTATAAGAAGAGTCGAAATATGATTTCACCATCATTTGCATGTGTTAACCTAAACTTAACATTTAGAAATATTTTTTAAAAAAATAATTTGGTTTACTAGAATTTTTTGAATTTTAGTTTTAATAACGTGTACTCATTGAGAGAAGAGTGTTTAGAGTTCGACCTCACCTATTCAGATAAGTCTACTTTATCAAGGCATGTATTAAGTATAAAAAGTGTATTTTATACGAATTAGCTTTATTGGAAAATAAAATTCCATGATTTGTAATTCACGTGGAGAATACTAAAATATACGTACATGTTCGATATGAGATTTTTGATTATATCTATTTTTGGTAGAGCTTTGAATTTTTTTTATAAATTTTAAAAATAATTTTTATTTGTTAGTGTAGATTTCTTTCTGGATAGGTTTTATGGTAAATTTATTAAAAATAACAAGTAAAAAAAATGAACAAATAAATACCTCTAGAAATAGGCTGAAAGAATGTTTTTTTTATCTAAATTATTAAAAGTTAATGAAAAATCACACAATGTTTTTCACATACCTTTTAAAATTCTCAAAACCCTTCAATAATTTACGAAAAACGAATTGAAAAATTAAAGGGGTGTATTTAAACTAAACTTTTAAAGATTTTGTCTAATTATAATAATTCATAGAATTTGCTAATTTTGTAGGATATTTTAATTCTATGCAGAGTTAATACAGATTTTGTCGAATAAATACATGACAAAAATCTCGAAGAAACGGGAAAGACGGCCACTGCCATACGGGTATCTCAAAACAGAGAGACGCCGTCGTTGGCTCGACTTCAGCTCGTTCAATTTCTGAGCGTATCAATTTTGATTTTATTTAAAATATCTTTCTTTTATGTTTTGACAACCTTGGATTATATTCGAGATTGATGAGATCGAATGTTTGAGAGAGAAAATTGTGGGAAATTTGGGGAGGGAAGGTAAATCAGTAAACAAACAATTCTAAAGAAAAAATATTTCTAGACATGACACATGATGGAAAACAATCAACATGTCGGAAAACACGAGAAAGAACTAACCTCCGACGATGCACCGAGCCCTAGGGTTGTGCAAAATCGGACCGGACCGGTTCCGGTCTACGGTCCAGGTTTTTTTTGAAAATCTGGGTTATGGTCCGGTCCGGTTTTTGGACCATATAAAACCGTAACCCGGGTTGGACCGTAAACTACGAATTTCCGGTCCGGTCCAGTTCGGTCCGATCCGGTTCAATCCGGGTCCGGTTTTGGACCGAAAAACCTCACCAAAATTTCATAATTTATGTACAAACCGGTCCGGTCCGGTCCGGTCCGGTCCGATCCGCAATATTCAAAATTGCACAATTTATGTACAAACCGGTTCAACCCGGAACCGGACCGGACCGTTACAGTCCGGTCCCGGTCCGGTCTATGGTCCAAGATTTTATCAATTTACGTTCCGCCAGTCCGGTCCGGTTCGGACCGTATGCACAGCCCTACCGAGCCCAAGCACTCGAAAACGCTCGAAGACATTGATTTGGCCATTAGGGTTCTTTAGTGTTGTAGTTTAGCGTGAAAATCTTATGTGTTAGGAGAAGAATTGTTTAGGGTTTAGGTATTTATAAAAGTAATAAGGGAAATCTAACAAAATCTATGAAATAATAGATTATTTTAAAATCAACAAACTTTTATTACCTTAGAAATTTAATGGAAAATTTAAAATCCTAATTGAATACCAAAAGATTCATATTGAATTGTAAAAAATCTATTGAATACCAGTAAAATTTTAAATTTCAAAAAATTCCCATAAAATCTTAATTGAATACACCCCTAAATCTCGATCATAAAAATAATTTTGTAAAAAAATTATTTATATAACGGGATGATATTCTAAATTATGATTAATGCATTTGTTAATGAGCGCGTAATTTAACTTCCATATATTGCCCAAATTTGAATTTAAAATATTTAGTAATCAAATCCCACGTGATTAGCCATCACACCTGCTATATATGTTGAGACATCTACTAATCACACACATTATGGCTTATTAATCTCAATGCTTAAGCTCATAAATTTCTATACTATATATATAGACGGATATACATAATAATGTTATGAAATTTGCAAGATATATACATGTACACACGTGGGAAAATAATCACGAGAGAATCTTCTTTACGATAAGAGTAAGACTTTTTAAAAGACATTCGATATAAGAAGAACGATGATCTTGATCTCGTCACTTGAATTGTCCACGTGGTTTTTAGGCTCACGACCGTCTTCACCTATGAGCGTAAACTTTGTCTTGTAAAGGAGTGTCAAGATGAACTTGTACAAAAGTGGGATCAGGTCGGACCATAACTAAAAATTCTATCCATAAAGTGCGGAATGATTCGACCCGCATTGTTCGGACCTCGAATGTTACCATGTCCATCTATGTAAAAAGCGGACGGGCGGGCCGCCAGAACGGCCTCCGAAAATGATCAACATCACAACTTTGGTCCAGCAAACAACTACCTTGACCGAGGTTTTCCCTCAGTGGTTGAGCTCGGTTTAGACCTCGGTCAATGGCTTGAAAAACCTCGGTTTGTAGGCTAAACACGTTGAAATGCTTTTAGACGTTCATTTTGCTAGTTTTTCAAGCAACAAAACCAGCGGTGTATTCACTTCATGAGTATATGTGTGTTGCATATCATGGCTTGCTTTCCATGTTTAAGCATGCTTAGTGTACTTTCTAAGGGCTACAACATGTTTGTTTTAAAGGATATTATTAGCACGGTTCAAGATTTCGTTAACGCACCACTCATACGCAATGCGTGACCGTCACGGTCACGCATTACGTAACCGTTAAATTTTTTTTTCTTTTTTTATGACATCACGGTTACGGGTTCCGTAACCGTGACGGTGTCAGAATTTTTTTTTCGGGTTAGAATTCATGTAGAAAATTATCACGGATCCGGAACCCGTAATCATGACGGTTACGGGTTGCGAAACCGTGAACTTTTGGTCACAGTTACGGTCCCGTAACCGTGACCTTATGACGGTTACGAGATCCGTATGCATGGTGCAATAACGAAATCTTGAACCGTTCGAATACGACTTCCGTTTGTTTTCCATGTTTTCTGTTTAAGTTATTTTCTTATGTTTGTTTAGCATGCTTAGTGTAGTTTGAGTCTTGGGTGCTTTTTTTATGAAAATTTAATTGTATTGAGGAAAGAGGAATTTACAAGGAAAAGATCAATACATGGGCATTAAGGTAAAAAGCAAGGACAAAAGAAGAGGTAATACCAGACAGGAAAACATAGAGGGAGGGAGGTTAAACAAGTTGAATTCCGAGCATGTTGGCAGTGGCTCTGGACTCTTTAGAGCAAAGTGAAGCTTGATAGCACGAATGGCATCAGCAGCGCAGTCGATGGCCCTAGTGAAAGTATTGTTGAAGACGAGATTATTCCGAGCCTTCCAAGTGAAGTAGATGAAGGTGATAATCGAAGCAGTACGAATACTGTCAATTAAGTTGGACTTTGAGGTAGATCTCGAGCTAAGCCAACGCCACAGATTACTGATGTAGGGAGCAGGGTATGGGAATCTAGTCCAACGAGATATGATGTCGAGGACAAGAGAGGCGTAACTACAGGTGGTCCAGAGGTGATCATCATCTTCAGCCATAGTTTTGCAGAGTTTACAGGTGTCATCGTCAATGAGGTTCCAGCTTTTGATCTTGGTCAGAGTGGGGAGTCTTCGGTGACTGGCTATCCAGGAAATGTAACTACATCTTGGGATATTAGAGTTAAGCCAGATGCGTCTGTAGGGAGGGTGAGAGAGTTGTGCTAGGTCAGGCCGGAAGAGAGCATGCATTTTCTTGGAAGAGAAGGAGCCATTAGGGTTAGAGAGAATTGTGATGGTGTTGGTGCCAACAATAGGGGATGGAAGTTCGTCTCTAAGTTTAAGCTGACACTTTCAAGAGAAACTATGATGGGGTTTAGGCTGACAATCCCAAAAACTAAGACCTTTCAGATTATGACTTTCAATCAATTGCACCAAAGGTTATCGTCTTTACGAACAATATCAAAGATAAGGCGGGCTAAGTGGACCTTATTTCTGGTGCATAGATCCGGAAAGCCGAGCCCACCAGCAGCCTTAGGAGTGCACACCGTATTCCAAGCAATCAGGGCCTACAACTATTGTCCTTGCCAGACCAAAGGAATGATCTAAGTAAGGCTTGAATCTTGTTGATGATCAAAGCAGACAAGAGGAATAAGGAGCTCAAGTACTAGCTAATGACAAGGAGAATGGAATTGCTGAGTTGTGCGCGACCGGCGTAAGACAACATCTTGGCGCTCCAAGAATGGATTCTGTTAGTGGTACGGTGGATGAGAGGGAGGTAGTCGGAAAGAGCATGCCTCCTACAACCAACAGGGACCCCGAGGTAATGAAAAGGTAAGGATCCCTCAGCAATACCAGTAATAAGGCGGGCCTGATCTTAAGCCTCCTACAACCAACAGGGACCCCGAGGTAATGAAAAGGTAAGGATCCCTCAGCAATACCAGTAATAAGGCAGGCCTGATCTTGGTCAGCAGACGACATCCCACATAAGAAAAGGGACGACGTAGAAGGGTTGATCAAGAGCCCAGAGATTAACCCAAAGGAGTCCAGAGTATCTTTAAGAATTTTGATGGATGTAATGTCTCCTCTGTAGAACAGCATAAGATCGTCGGCAAAGGAGAGGTGGGTGATTAGAGGGGATCGGCATTTTGGGTGGTTGTTAAAATCGGGATTTGCAGTGTTGAGGTGAATCATGCGGGATAAGTATTCCATGGTGATGGTGAAAAGAGGAGGGGAAAGGGGGCAACCTTGTCTTAATCCCCTATTACCTTTGAAGTGACCTCTAAGAGCCCCATTGATGTTGACAAAATAAGTGACAGTTGAGATGCATTCTTTGATCAGATGTATGAAGTGTTGAGGGAAGCCCATTTTGGTCAAGCAATGAATGATGAAGCCATGGTCGATGGTGTCGAAGGATTTGGATATATCAACTTTCAATACAAATCTAGGGGAAATGTTCTTCTGGTTGTATTTGTGAAGCAATTCCTGGCAAGTAAGCACATTATGCTTGATGGACTAGTTTTTAACAAAGGCGCTTTGGTAAGGGCCAATGATATGGGGTAAAATGGTGTTGAGGTGAGAGGAGAGAACTTTAGCAATGGTTTTATAGATTGTGGTACAACATGAAATTGGCCGGTAATCAGATGGGGAGATCGGGTTTTCTGTTTTGGCAATAAGAGAGATAGAGGCGTGGTTAACTTGCTTGAAAAGTTTTCCATTCTTGAAGAAGTCCTGGATAGCTTCGGTGAAGTCCCGGTTTGTAGTGTTCCAGGAAGCCTTGAAAAAACGGGCATTGTAACCGTCAGGTCCCGGCGATTTATTGTCTCCGATGCTAAAGAGGGCGGTTTTGATTTCATCAGCCGTAACCTACATAGAAAGAGAAGTAAAGTTAACGGGATTAAGGTTGGGGAGTGGAGGATCAAGGAAAGTGTGGTTAATGGGCTGGATTGGGTGGTTACTGGGCTGTTTTGGGTGGTTAAGGGCTTTTTGGAAGTGGCTAATGAAAGATGATGCAATAAGCTCGGGGTCGTTGGTAATGTTGTCTTCGTGGGTTTGGATCGAGAGAATGCGGTTATGGCTTCTTCTTGCTTTAATGCTCCTGAAGAAAAAGGAGGAACACTAATCTCCATAGTTAATCCATCTGGCTTTAGAGAGTTGGGCCAAAGTTGTATTGAGCAAGTGAAGGTTGTCATTCAAAGAAGCAGTGAAGTATCTCACATCTTGTTGTGGTGAGATGTCGTGGAGGTTGCTTTGTAGCCTATCCTAGGCATTGTGAAGGCTCTTCCTATTATGATCAATGGCCTTATGAAGATCTTCAAGATTCAGACTTTAAAATTTTTTGAGCTTTGCCTAATGCAGCTTCAACTTCTTCGTGATCTTCAACATGGGATTACCATCAACTTCCACATCCCACGCATTAGTGACACATGAGGTAAAGTTCTCGTGATCAGCCCAATCGTTATTAAACCTAAAAGGTAGGTTGAACTTTCCAATGAGAGGGGCGATAGTGAGCAAAGTCGGGGAGTGATCCGACACATTAGGCATTATTTCAGTCTTGGATGTTAGTTTAGCTTGCATTTGCATTATTTGAAAATTTCAAAAAAAATGAATCAAGTATTGAACAATATCGATGATGATAATTATGTTATGTCATGGAACTAGGATTGTTAATTTTTAAGCTTGTGAATGACACATGTGAAGTGTGTTGATGCTCACCTTAAAATGTATATGATATTACAATGGTTCATGTCCGTTTTAGAAAAATCTATGTTTAATCTTTAGCATACTCCAAAGTCTTTATGAAGTTTTGTGTTATTGATTATAATCTCTAAATTGATTGACCTAGAAAAACTTACATCGGTTGACATTCCTTGAATGAAAATATCAACTCGTAAAACAAAAGACAATTCAATTAAAAAAATATTAAAAAATGCCATAGTGAAGAAAATATATGAAAGTTCAAAGTGTTTAAATGACTAGTGATTAAGTATTTTCTTTTCCTTTGTCAACTGTATTGATGACTTGTGTAACAACCGTGGTTTTTGAGGCTTAAGAAATGTCACCGCGGTTGTGGCCTGCAATAGCGGCGTGTTGCCTACCCGCGAGGGCGGCCTGCTTCCCCGCGGGTGCGGGTAAACAACAGACTGTGATCTTTTATTTTGTAACCGTCGGGAGTATTTCCATGTTGGAATATATCCCGACTTTGTGCCGCCCTATGGTTTTTTTTCCTTAGATCTTATTCTAACATGTAGCGTCCCTTTTTCCCCTTTCTCATACGCAACTCCTTTCCCCATCTTTCACGTTTTTCTTTTCTTCTCATTCTCCCTTGTAACCTTCCTTTCGTCCTCTTACAATCCTTCGTGCATTCCGGCGGAGACTACAACGTAGATCGTTGGTGTGGATGCAAGAGAGCATTCTCGTGGTCTTGACACATAGAAAATTCTTCCTCTTCTCTTCTTCAAGTGATTAATGGTAAGATTGCGGTTTTCCTTCTTCTTTTACTTTCCTAGTGATGATAGTAGTGCTTGGGGTTGATTTCATGTTGTATATAGTTTCGAAGAGTTGCATCAAACGTTCAAGATTCAGTGGTCGGGTTTCCTGCACGAAGAGAGAAGTTGAAGATCGCCAGTCGACAATCACTGCGGTCGCAGCCTACTATTGTTGCGGTCGCGCCCTGTCAGTGTCACCGCCTCCCGCGGCCATAGTTCACCGCAGTCGTGGAGTCTTGGAACTTGTCACCGTGGTCGCGTTGACTTTGCCTTCCCGCCCCCGTGTCTTCCTTCCACTACGTTTGCGACATCTGTCCAGCAACTCTTAAGTCGTAATTTGACTCAGGTTCGGTCTTAAGTATATGATCCGTCTTCTTCCTAGTAAATTTGTGAGTCTTATATGAGTATGCCAAGGAGTGCCTTTGGCATGTAAGATTTGGTTTTATGTGGATTAGACTTATGGGGAGTGTATGATCTTGATGGTCATTGAAAACTATAAGTTGGAAACTTCTAGTGTTCAGATAGTATATGATGTTGTTGCCTTGGGTTATAGCAGGCTTGTGAGGATTCTAGTATGGATCGGGAATTGTGGTAGCTGGACTTAGCCTGTTACAGGTAAGTCTTTGGGACTTACTTAATTGATGTTGTATATTGGTTGAATTCATGAGTGGTGATTTTTTATGTATTATATAATGTTATTAGGTTATGTATAACTGACGTGTAATTGGCCCAAGTGTAACGGGCGGGGACAATCTACCCAGCTCTCCCGAGGAAGTTTGGTAGGTTCTTTGCGACTAGGCCATACGTGGTGTGCGGGGAGGGTACTGATCCACTCCATAAGATATACGGGGAGGTGCGCCGATCCACTCCAGTTGGATAAAGGGACGGAGGCGAGAGTTGTAGACTTCTCGTGCCACAAGTGTAATTGGATTATGTGAATGACGTTAAGAAATACAATTGAACGGATTCCTATGATAGCATGCTTGGTATTTATATTCCTATTTTATATGTGGTTATGCTTATATGTTTTTTTCTTTATATAAATTGTTAGCTAACGGTGTATCCGTGTTGTTAGACGCCTTGCAGGATAGGGTGGTTGCCGAGTGATCTGGGATGATGTGGTCAGCCAGGGTTCCCGTACGTGATAGGACGGGTGGTGGTTTATTTGTTTCTTTCAGTTTGACGTTAGTAGTGTAGTGGATATTATTATCATTTTTGTTACTCGGTTGAGAGTATGTTGATCTTCTTGAAATTGCATATATTATATTTTAATTTTCGATATTTTAACATTTGTGCCTTGTTGTAAGGTCCGGTAAAAAAAATTTAATCTAGGGTCGGAAACCATTGTGAGGTCCTAACCCATAACGTCCCGAGTCTAAGATTTGGGGTGTTACAACTTGTGTAATTGTTTTGGTAAGAAAAACGGTATTGGTCATGGACCAACTCGTAGTTATTCAAGGAACATTAGAAAAAGGTTAAAGTAATAAATTATTGGCTTGTCACGTTTCTGACATCATTGTTCAATAAAGCTACTAGATCCTTAGGCGGATCATTCAAAGCAAAAAATATATGGGGAATATGATAGAAATATGGGGGGATCTAGATCGAGGAGAAACTCGAACTTCCATCGTTCGTGTTGGATCAAACGTAGAACTTGAGCGGTGGAAGCTTAGAAATGGATGCGGAAGCGTACGGTCGATCCTATCTAGCTAAATCGAACCATCCACGAAGTGGAGTAGATAGAGTTGATCCTTCAAATGATCCTAAAGTATGAAGGCTTGGATCAAAGAATAGATCCAAGATAGAACTTTCAGAGGATTTGAAGAGAAGTGATGTCTAAACCAAGTAGGAGGATTTTCCTTCTCAAGACTTGGATTCAACTTAGATATGTTTTACAAATGAGCCAAGCATCCCCTTATATAGTGGATGTGGCCATACAAAGAGTCGGAAATTAAAGCCGGAATTAAAGTTCCGAAAATGAAATGCCTAAAATATGGACGGTCGAAATTTAAGTCACGGATTTAAGTTCCGGAATTAAAGTTCCGAATATAAAGAGTATATTATTAAATAGCCGAAATATGATAAATGTCTTCAAAATGGGCAAGCTCCGCTTGCCGGATCCTTTTAGCCGGATACACGGATCGCATCGCCATCCGGGGGCGTATCATTCTCCTCTTGAATGTGAAACGTCCTCGTTTGACGGTCCGAAAAGAAAGGAGTAACTTTGCGAACGAGACTCTTGAAATTCATCACCGGATGCATATTTTTGGAGTCGGGCGGTTTGAACTTGTAGTCTTTCAAAAGGGCGGTGGGGCCGCCAAGCTTGTTGATTATGCCGACAAGGTGCCGGAAAGAGCACCGATATTGCATTGATTTCAGTTGATGGCGCTGATACTCTTTTAAAGTGTTCACCAAGTCTTGGGTGGGTGGCAAAACAGTCCGACATAACAAGGAAAAACTCTGGATCGAGCGACTCAAACTTGTAGTACATGTGGATGATCTTGCCGGTGAGTTTGTCTACCATGTCGTATAAGCTTGTGACATTATACGTTGGGGGCATGCCGAAAAGAAGAAAGGGTAAGCCGGTAAATAAGTTATTATATATAAGAAAGTCAAACCTCGGGTCAACCAGCTCGAACTTGTAGTCCACTGACATAATGGTGCCATTATCGGGGTTGATGACTTCTTCTTTGTCCTCCTCAAATGACTCACAATACACCGGGTTGAGAACTTCAATTTTGAGTACCGGGGTGCAATCTTTATTGACGATATCGCCCTCGTCCATGACTTTGTCACACAATGGTTTGATCACCAACTCACATCTTGGTTGTGACACCGCTTGAGGTTCTTTTTGTTGGGTGGACGTCATGTGGGAAAGTATTGCCGCCCTTATAACTTATATCTCATGTTTTAGAGCGGCATTTTCTTTGGCTATGACGGGATAACGTTGTTGGCGTTCATGTGGATACCATTGATACCCATGGATGGTCTCTTTGGACCTTGGTGGATTTGGAGGAGGCAACCACTCCTCATCCTCAAAATATTCTCTCCGTCGGCCATGTGAATACCGTTGGTACACCCTTATGGATTGTTTGGACTTTGGTGGATATGGAGGAGGCAACCATTCCTCATCCTCATCAAATGAATCTTCATCGTCATAGATCATGATGAACGATGAAGAACACTTCATGAACACCAAAGAACAACGAAGAACTTCAAAGAACACCGAAGAACACTTGAATAACTTTGAAGAACACCGAAGTACACTTGAAGATGTTTGAAGAACACCAAAGAGAAAAAAATTGTAAAGAACAATCAAGCACACAAGTAAAGAACTTGACCTCGATCCCTTGCTTTGATACCAATGATAGAAATAGTGAGCGATCAAGATCGAGGAAAATTTTCAACTACTTCTTCTTGATCGCTCTGATACCAATGTAGAACGTGATGCCTAAACCATGTAAGAGGATTTTCCTTCACAATACTCGGATTCACTTTGACATGTTTTACAAATGAGTCGAGCATCCCCTTATATAGTGGATGTGGTCATACAAAAAGTCGGAAATTAAAGCTGGAATTAAAATTCTGAAAATGAAAAGCATAAAATATGGACGGTCGGAATTTAAGTCACGAAGTTAAGTTCAAGAATTAAAGTTCCGAATATAAAGAGTCTATTATTAAATAGCCAAAATATGATAAATGTCTTCAAAATGGGCAAGCTCCACTTGCCGGGTCCTTTTAGCCAGATACACGAATGACATCGCCATCCGGGGGCGCATCAGAATACATAATAGAAAAAGAATCAAGAAAATCAGCCAAAGTGTTTGCTCACGGTATGCGTGTCAAAATTGGATTTTTCAATCTCTACGAAGGAAGCCGTGTCATTTCATTACAAGACTAAATATAGGATTGATAACTATCAACCTTATGTTTCACCAACTTAACCACCAACTCATAATCAACTTCAATCTTCCGTATTCCAATCTCTCATGCCAAATAAAGTCTAGTGTTGTCCCTCAAAGTTCTTCTATCGGTCCCAAAAAATGTTGAAATTGAAACCCAATACTCTAAACCATTGTCCATGATCACCACGAATAAGACCTCCAACAATAGCGTACTCCTTACCATTAAAGACAACCCCATCCATGTTTAATTTAAACCATCCATGAATAGAGTGTCTCCATACAACAAAGTTAAATCTTTGCAAATTTTACTATTGAAGTTCTTTTCATTTTTCGAAGCCATGAACAATGTCTTAACCTATGATAAAATGAAGATAGTTTTCTTCCTAGGTGTTGGTGAATGTTAGAAAACATGTTTGTTCCTCCACTTTCAGCAGAAACAAGGGGTCATAGCAAACTAGACCCCTTAGAGAAGCCCACGAGCGTGAGGAGTACAATTCGCCAAGTTAGTTGTCAACCAATGATTACCATTGAGGGTGAAAATTGGGCAATCTTATCATCCAGATTCGGTTACCCCACACGCTGAACGGTGTGACACTCCATGAACGTTTGCATAACTGTTTCCAGTTCAATATTGAATAGTAGGCATATTTCAGTTTGCGAGAAGTGTATACTCATTCTCTCGGCATTTGTCATGAGACGCCCTTGTACACATAACTATTACAAACCAAATGCAAACATCACTTAACCATTAAGTAACATGTCTTGAGTTTTATTAACTTAGAACACACCATTATATTTTCCTGTGTGAGTTTTTTTTACTATCTTATTCCATGCTTATTCACTTGTTTTAGTATTGAAAATCACAATCCTTGTCATGACACTATCATGTTGAGAATGATCGTTCATTAGAAGCATACACCAAAAAATTTTCTTATTTGCTTTCTTTTTATGCTTTTTAAATATTTTGTGTTGGTTCTTGTTTGTCCTCAAGCAAAAAACTGAGTATAAAGTATTTTTGTTAACACGTTTGCATGTTTAGTTTTTAGATTTATTTTTATTTACCTTTCTTTCTGTGCTTTCTTGCCTTTCTAAATTAAATCATATCCGGAAATTCAGTCTGAATCCTCTGTTTCAGCCCCTGTCCCCCTTCTTGTCCCCAAATTACTATTAGTCCATATGACTGTATTTTTTTTAATCTTAATTTGGACCTTTTTACTCTAGGTTCGGTTCAAATATTAAAATAAGATTTATAGGTTTGGTTCGGTTTGGATAAAAGTAAAAACAAAAGCCGTTCTTTTTTAATTCCCATTTCCCCTCAATTTCAACCTTTTCATCGTTACCAAGATGCTCTACTAGTTCCCCTTATTTGATTGTGATTTATTCTTTACCACGTTGCAATTAAGAAGACATGACTCCTTCAACAAATGAAGTAAAGAGCTTACCCGTCGGAAGAGATTGATTTCAACCCACCCACCGACGAAGAAGTACGGTTTAGGTATTTTTGATTCAACCCTTTTCGGTTTAGACAAAGAAGTACGATTTAGGTATTTTCAATTCCTTGTTTCCCACAAACACCTTGAAAACAATCGATTCATTGCAAATTGCAATGTACCTACAAATTTTGGATTTTCTCATAATTATTTGTTGCACCTTATAAAACACACAACTTGCAGGCATCGTCCAAAAAAATGGTTCTTATCTTGAATTTTCGTTTTAATATATATGTAAGCTATCGAGCATTTATAGTGCTTGACATAAATTTATAAACTAGGCTTAAGGTATGTGTGTTGTATACGGGGGTTCCTATCAAGCTTGATAATTGCTTCCCTTTTGGCACATAATTGTAAATTTTTTTTTTGAAAACCAAACCCAAATTTCAATTACTCAATCAAAAAGTCATCAAGCAGAATCGCGTCCAAATTGAAAGGAACAGAAGACGAGCCATAATAAAAAGTAGCAACTAAAGGTCTAATGCTAGCGAGACTGTGTGTCCCTTGATTGTCTTTCCTGTTAACGTATGTCCAATGGATTGTTGTAAACTCCGACGCTCTCCTAAGAATAGAACCCGACCAACATTCCTACAGTACCTCGGTCGACCTTCCGTCTTTGGAGGTTGTTGATAATGACCAAGCAATCGGACTCCACGATAAGATGCGAAAACCTTGGTCTTGTTTTATACAAGAAAAACCCTCAGAATATGACAGTAGGTTTGTTTTCATTGAAAAATAAATATGACACCATATTGTTGGTTTTGAAAAAAAATCACAATGGACTATTTTCTTTGGAATAAAAATGCCACTTGTAGATAAACCAACCTTGGTCTTGTTTTATATAAGGAAAACCCTCTTGCAATAATGACAAAATTGAAAGAGAAAGCTTTGATTAACTTGGATGTTTTGTAGTGTCTAAGATTGATGGAAGAACATGTTGAGCATGATTAAGATGCATGAAGTATCCGGATGCGTATAAAGAGGAACACATAAAATTACAAAGACCGTAGTTGAGTGTGATATGTGGGTGTAAAAAGGACTCTGGTATTCTGCAGATTCCTAGAATGGACATTAAGGAGGATAAATGTCCACCGAAACCCTGAATTCCGATTTCACCTAATCTCTTCAGTTTAGAGGAAGAACTTGATATGATTTCTTAGAAAGCCGAGACTTTTGTTCGTTCCAAAATTCATCTATTTATATAGTGTTGTTTCTTGACAATGTTGTAATATATGCTACTACATACATTTGGACACTTTTCTCAAATGGGTATTTCTTTCAACCAACTGGAAATGCTCATTTAAATTTTTTGTCATTGCTACAAATTCTCGTACATTGCTCAGTTGAAATTGCAATCTATGCAAGCATTGTGCAAAGCTCTATGATTACTAGATAATAAGGACATTCGTATTGAAACTCGTTACCTAATGGTGATTCACAATACCTCTTTCAAGTTGGATAAATTTTGGTTTTAGATATATTGAGTTTCTAGGTCTGGAATTTGCAATTTGCTGCTAGAAATACAATATTCTTAGGAAAAAGACCAAACAAGTAAAATCAGTCACAAACTGTTGATTAGCAATTAAATTTGAAAAGATTGGCTTCAGTAAAGGTTGAACATGAACAAAAATAATTCAAAACTATGAATGTAAAACTTTAGAATGTTGATGGAATTCCTAACAGCCAACTTGGATATCATGAGAATTGAGAAGTTAGAAACAACATAATTCAAATTTAGCTTGATTAAAAGGTTTATCTACAACCAGAATCCAAACCTGCCTTCATCGACATGTTTATCTAAAACTAAATTCAAACCTAACTTTTTCTAAGAATTCAAAAGACGTCCTCCAGTCGTGAATGTGATTCAGTCAAAAATAAAAATTATCATTTTTTTACTTTACTTTTTTAATTAATTTTTTTTATAAAATACTTTTATTATAAATTTATTATTTTAAATGTAATGAGGTCATAATTAGTTTTAACTTTTTTGAAAAAATTTCAATTATTTTATAAAAAATTTTAATGTAAATATTAAGAATGGATATAAAGAAGAAACATATACAACCCATAAGGATGCTAAGAGAAATTTTAAAACTTAGTGGATAACAAGAGAAAAAGTCAAAATTTTAAGATCACATAGGAAAAAAAATTTTCCTTTATAATATAAAGTAGAATAAAAAATTATTTTTTATTTTAAATTTTCAGAAAAAACAATTATCATGTATATCATATTTTTTTTGGTGGGAATGTAAATCATATACTCTATTGAGATAAAATTGTCTAAACAGTACCCCATTTTTTAGGCTAACTAAATTTTAGTATCCCGTCGTTTAAACTATTAGAACGGTACCTCATTTATTGAGTCCGACCAAAGATTAGTATTTGGATTACTGTTCACACGTTATGTTAACATATCGTTTATAAATATCTAAGTGTTCGCCACTTAGCGTGCGTGCAATCAAGCTTTAAATTTATAAAACTGAAATTAAGCAAGCGAACCCGCAGTGTACGGATCGACGTAGTTAAGCAAGAATTCCAAAGTATCGAACACAAGGATTTGGGGGGTTAAATCCAGTTATAGATCGTCAAGCAAGTAAATGTATGAAGCTTTGCAAATATTGGGAAGACAACAATCCTAAAGATCCAAGTATCCAGCTGTGGCAATCGATTCAAGATATACTAATGATATAAGGACAGTGTTAAGATATGCAAAGGTATGCTAATGTAAGGTAATCGTACGGTGAAGTTCCAAAAACCTTATATGACTCACCTACAAGAAACTCTCTATACAGGTTGTTGAGGCTTCAATATAGAAAGGTTCTAAAGATGAGAATTAATGTCAAATACCCAAACTTGTAATTCAAGGATCAAGACTAACTAAACCGATTAAAGTTGTGACACTCACAATCGAGGTAGAGGTTGTTGAGGCTTCACCACCACCTAGAAAAGGCAAGCCTAAACTAAGTTAAAGCAAATCTTTAACTTTGGATTAAAGTAAAAGCAAGTTCGTAACTTAACACAAAATTACGGCTAGTTCTTGAGATCCACGGCCGTGGAAGCTCAAGAACAGACCGTGGATTAGGGTTCGTCGGCGATTCTCTCTAACTCTCAGGGTCCAATCTGTTTACGATCGATCTATCATCATCTAAGCCACAACTATCAACCCTTCACCTTAGAATTGTTAAGGGTTTTTAGCCAACAATAGTCATATTGATATCAAATTCAAGGTTTAAAAGATTGAAAGATGAAAACTTCTGAAAACCTTCAATAAACTTCAAATCAATCTCAAATTCACAATCAAGATCAATAATCGTCACTAGATTCGGAATGAAACAAACAATCACAAATCTTAGATAAGAAGGAAGAACGGGATGTCAATCCGCCTTCTAAATCAAACCTAAGCAAGAAGCGAGTCTCCTTGCGAACAATCTTCCAAATCTTCGATCTTCCGTCAATCCGGAAATCACAATAGCAATGCGCCAAAATCTCTCAACAAAATCTCCGCCAAATGCGAAATTAGGGCAATTCTAAACGCAAGCGTAAGATACGTCTATGCGTAAGCGAAGGTGTAAAGCGATGTGACGGAATCTCTCTTTGTCCGTCCTTTTATAGCGTAAGATAAAATATCGGCCCGGCCCAATTGCGTAGGAGATCGTGGCTTAAAGTATGGCGAAAAAGATCGCCAAGATCACGGTCGTGGAAGGGTTCCACGGCCGTAATTTAGAGCGTGGAAATCAACACGGTTTGAACCATCTTCTCCACGGCCGTAGAAGTCACTGGAATGAACCACGCTCCCCTAGCCAAGGTTCCACGGCCGTGAACTTGAACGTGGAAAGTGGTACGGCCGTATTTTGGAGCGTGGTTTAGGGCAAGAACGTATTCTTTCCTAGCCTCGTGCATTCCTCAAGTTAGCACTCCCTTAGCTCCTAGAAATGTTCTCAATCCATGGACACGCTCAATCAAACTCATCCTTGCTCAATTTCGTTCGGAAATAGCTCTCAATTACCTATAATCAACATAAAGCTTGTGTAGATCTCTATATCGATATTATAGATAAACTAGCTCACAAATGCATCAATGCTCAATCAATGACTATCAATATGAATCAAATACACTTAGAAAACGTGCCTAAAATATCACAATATTTCATGCTAACACTAAGTTAGGTGGACAATTTTACCTAAGATAGGTGGACAATTTTGCTCCTGATATTTAACAGCGAACTATTAACTTAACGTGTGAACAGTAATACAGATACTAATCTTTAATCAGAATCAATTGGTGAGGTACCGTTCTAATAATTTAAATGACGGGTTACTAAAATTTAGTTAGCCTAAAAGATGGGTAGGTAATTTTCTACTATATTTATGTTTTACTGTAAACAAGTTCGGGTACACCGCAAATCGGACAACCAACCGTCACTTTCCCATGCCAAATTCCCCATATTTCCCAATCGATGAAATTTTCAGGTAGAGTAAATACCTCTTACCACGAGGGGCAAAACCGGTAATCAAATACTGTGAAATGTAAGGCAAAAGCCGCAAAACTCAGTCATCGTTCAAAGCTTTAGGAAACCAAGGGAGGTGTGGGCCCTTCTGACACGTAGTGCAATTCCCTCCCCTTTTCCCAGTCCCCACCAACTTCTTTCTCTCCCAATTTCACCATTAAAGGCTAAATTACATAAAATAGCAGATCTTTACTAACTTTTCACGAATTCATCCCTAAAGTTGTATATTGTACAATTTTTTCATGAAATTGATCTTCTCAAATATATAAGAAAAAAAATATATAACTAAAAATAGAAAGATTGACTTTAAACAATATCAACTATTATAATTTAAATAAATAAACAAATAATATCAACCAATTATCTTATTTATTAAAATAAAAACGAGATACATTATTAGGATGTTGGATACTATATTTATTAAAATTATACGAACATTTTTAAAATATAAAAAATACAATGAATACATCTATTAAAATTAGAAACAATTTGGTTTACTAGGCTTTTTTTGAGTTTTAGTTTTAGTAAATGTACCGTTAAAATTATCGATTTCTTCCTTGCACTCGGCCATATTAGTTTAAAAGTTTATGAATTTATTGCCTAGTAAGTCATAAGCTGGTGCTTATTTTTAAAAAAATAATTTACTTTGTAGATAAATTTTTAAGATATTCATAATCTACATAAAAAAAAAATGGGCAATTTTAGTAACTAGACCTTTTTGAAAAACTAGAGTAGTAACTAGGCTTTTTAATGTTTTAATTAAGTAAATGTACCCCAACCTTTTGTGTATATTTTCAAACTTTACCTGCTCTTATCTCAAGGGGACATTTATTAAACACAAAATTAGAAAAAGTATAGTAAACAAAATTATTTCAAAAAAATTGATTTTTTTTTTCCCAATTATTACATCTCATAACTTACTCTTGTCAACGGATTCTGAAGGTAATCTTATAGAGGAATTTGTAGAAAATCACCGATTCTGAAGGTAATTTTGTGGAATTTACCTTCCATTAATTGGCTCCAGACTTCCACATTTACCCCCCAATTACCTTTGGCCTAGTTATCAGCCAGTCACAGCTCGCCAAGCTAGCCATGAACATCGGGCCCAGCCAATTACGGGGGCATTTTGGGTATTTTAGTAAAATTTGAGGGATGCAAATGACTATTATGCCCATGAAAATCGAGCCTTAAACTTGACCTTGTCTGAACCACTTTAAAAGGCCAGAAAAGCGGGAGCTAGTGATAAAGCTGTGAAGCATCCATCATCTTCTCTTCTCTCCATTACACTACGCCCAGGTTGCAGAAATAACAGTGATAGATGAGGAAATCAATGGAGAATCTGAGTTTGTTTTAGAGAGAGAGTGTGTGTCTTTGTGTTGTGAGAGAGAAAGGAATATGACGACGGGGATAGTCCATGACCAGAACATGGAGAAACAGATTGACAGGAACATGCGCGGATGTATGGCCGGATTCTTCAACATCTTCGATCGGAACCCGGTGCTTTCTGGCAAACGACTCTATCCGAGGCGCTTAACTCCTTCCATTGTGAGTTTCACTGTTGTTTTTGTTTCGTTTGATTGCTTGACTCGGTTCTGATCTGTGATGTTCTTTAATTCAGGCTATTGAATCTCCTTCTGGATCTGCTTCCTCAATCGGATCTCCCGCACTGTCTAGGGAGTTTGAGAGAACGAATCCGCAAGAGCTAACGAAGTTGATTGCCTCGTCTGAAAAGCCGACGACGCCTCCACCGGATGCATTGATAAGATCGCCGGTGGCGATGTCGTCTTTTGAGTTAAAGGACGGGATCAAGTCGCCGTGGAAGTTTACGAGGGAGACGCCCAGGCTGTCGCTGGATAGCCGACTTCACCCGAGGGGGATTAAAACGACATTGCCGTCGGCAGGAGCAGTGAGATGTGATGGTGCCTGCGATGATGAGAGCGAGAGGCAGAGAAGGTCACCTAGCGTTGTGGCGAGGTTAATGGGGCTTGGAACACTGCCTTCTTCCAACTCCGGCGTACGGGATTTGCCGGAGAAGAAAGTGGAGCTCCGGAGATCCGCGTCTGAGTCCAGATCAAGAGATCTCCTGCATTGCCGTTTCACCGACGGGGACATTTTTCCGGAGAATTTACAGTATCAATCGACTTCGGGATTCGCAACGCCTAACAACTCTAGAGACAACAACACCGGCGGTCGAGATTTGAACAACAAAAACATTGACAAGTTCAACGTTAATGGCAGAGCGTTCGATAGAGGCTACAATTCACGGAGTGCGAATCCTGAGCCAGCAATGAAGCCTCGAAGGATGCTCACACAACAACAGCTACGAAAAGGATTGTACGATTTCGGCGATTTCTTCCCGGAGCCAAAGCCAGCGGTATCGTCAATCTACGACGACATTGAGAAGAGGTTAAAGATGAGAGGAATTGACGAACCGTCTAAGGATCTGGAGACTCTTAAACAGATTCTCGAAGCTCTACAGCTCAAAGGCCTCCTCCACCACTCCAAGCCACTGACAGTACCGGCCTCGCAAATTGGAGGGCGAAATTTCGTCTATGAGCAAAGATTTGCCTACGAGAGGTCTCCGATCGTTGTGATGAAGCCAGCGAGATCACAAAGAAGGCTCACATCAGAGCCTTCTCCACCGCAATTTCATTCGAGGACACCTCCTCGCCGGAATGTCCCTGTCACCGGTGGAGACTCGTTCTCATCACAGAGTCCAAGGAGAGAACGAACGACGAGGACTCCTATCTCACCGGGAAGGAGTGATAATCGGAGCACAAGCCCTGCGGTGGCGAGGAGGAAGACCACGAACTTCGAAACACAGAGAAGAGCTAAAGAAACCCCAACGACGGAGCCACGAAGAACTTCCCCTGTTCGGTCACCAAGAATGGCGAATCGAAGAATAGATCAGACGGCTAGCCAGTCACCGAGGAGACAAAGATCAACGGTTGAGAGTCGTGGAGGACAAGCAGAGGATGAATCCTCAACCATTTCTGAGAGCAGCTTTAGCACCTCTTCTCACACAGATACAGAGGTAAATTACCATATCATGTTCTTAATGTTTAACTAATGTCCAGTTTCTCAGCATCAATCTTTAACTAGAAGTGTTTAATGAAATACAGAGGTCGAAAATAGAGGACAGCTACAAGGACGGCAAGAGCTTGTTAGAAAGGTGCGATAAGCTGCTTCACAGCATAGCAGAGATGACTTCAGCAACCACCAACATCATTGAGTTACAACCGAGTCCTGTCTCGGTCCTTGACTCGTCCTTCTACAAAGAGGAATCATCTCCATCCCCTGTTATGAAACGTACCATCGATTTCAAAGGTATTGTTCATGCCCACAACACTCTGTTTGGTTCTGCTTGTCTTTTCTGCCGTGCTTTTTGAGAATGCTGCTGAGTTTTTTTTAACTTTCATTCTGATTTACAAATTGGAGGGAAATGCAGAAAACGAAAGATAACGGCATTGTTAAATCAATTATAAATGGTTGATAGTTTCTTGTGAGTATAACATATTATAATGGCTGTGGGGAAGGTCAGTCAAGATCAGATCTAACATGTAGCTATGACTGATTGTATTGTTCTTCCAACGTCCTAACCAAATTGGTAGAATTACTATGTTACAGAGTTTGGTATCACAATTTTTAACATTCTAGTTTTGAAGTTGTTTCACAACTTATCTAAAATGACAAATATTGTGTAACCATAGAAAAATAAACTCTGTGGGTTCCAATTGGTCAGTTTGTTTAGGGTTTTCCACTGACAGCATTAACTAAAGATTCAGAGTTCAGACCTATCTATCCAATCCAACCAATGAGAAATTTTTTTAAAAAAAAAGAAAAGTCCTTGATTGACCTTATTAAAAATCTCCTGTGTTGGTATATGTGTTAGGCTGATGGTATCACATGGGATGTTACAATACAGTGCCCACAATGCTTACATTCAATCATCACCCAAGTAGAATATACATACCACTCCTTCCCCAATTGCAATATATCATCACTGTTCAATACTATATAACCACAACTATACTTTCAGAAAACATTACAATATGATATTATTTCCCTAGGCCTAACACCTTATGTGTAGGTAGCTCTGTCCTACACTGATCCACTGACTGGTTTGAACTTTTATGAAGATTTATGGTCCAAAATAAGTACAATCATCAATCTTATTTTTCATTTTCTTCTCAAAATTAAGTATATATAGGTATGAGATCTTTGCTAGGGATCTACAAGGACATAGGCTCAGATCGTGGTCCCTTTCACCACATTTCCTTTCATTTTGGGTTAAGATTCTCTGCTTGCTTGGATGAAGACTTCCGTTCATATCATCTACCCAGAGAATCAAAAAAATATTACAAGGGTAGTAAATGTTGAACAAGGAATTGAATTGGTACCCAAAATAGTGAAGAAAAGCGTCAGTGACCTGTGGTAAATTGTGTCGATTGCCAAACTTCTTATAGCAATTTGGCATCTTAGAATTGTAGTATAGTGGCCCATACTAACAGCTGGTTTGTGTTATTTGTCTGAAACTGCCATAAATGTCATTCAATTATATTTCTGAATTCTAACTTCCATTTCCCTCCACAATTTTTAGAAATGGAAGATGAGGTATGGAGCCCATCAAGCTCCTTAGAAGCATTTGAAGACAATGAAGAAAACGATCATCATCATCAACACCAAGACCCTGATTTCGCCTATGTCTCGGAAATCATTAGGGCATCAAACTACTTCCAAGACGACTCTGACATCTTCCAATTACTCGAGAAACAACAATCCGTTAAGAGAAAGAATCCCTCAAACTCATCTAAGCTCCAAAGGAAGCTTATTTTCGATACCATAAACGAGATTCTCGATCGGAACAGACAACTACCGCCATGGAAATCACCTTCTTGCGGATCCAATCTAAGAGATGTTTGGTCTGAGCTTCAAAGAATCCAAAAAAGAGATGAATCTGAAGACATGTTTGAAGTCATTTGTAATGTGATGAAAAGAGATCTAACTCAAGATTCCATTAACGGATGGGGGGAGTGTCAGTTGGAGATCTCGGACGCCGTTCTCGACATTGAACGGTTGATATTCAAAGACTTGATCGGAGAGACAATCGGCGATCTGGCTACATTCGCCGGGAAAAGTGCACCTCGTCGGAAATTGTTATTTTAAAAAAAAGAAATGGCGCGCTTTTTTCATCTATATATGTCGGTTGGTTTAGGGTATGATTTTATTTTAATTTGTTGGGAGGGGTGTGGGCCCAAAATCTATGGCTTTGGTGACTACTAAGATAAGATTGGAGAATGTAGCTAGGCTGAGCTGAAACCCAGGCAAATCTAACGGTCACTTATTCACCTATCTCTTTCTAATTTTTAATTTAATTTAAATATAATATTTTAGATAATGTCAGATGTGTGTGAGGGGAAGTGGGGCACGTTAAATTAAAAAAGACGAGAAAAGGTCATGTGAGGATGCATGTGAAAGATTAGAAAAAAGAGGGATTAATAGTGGTCATGTTCAGTTCATGTGTTTAGTGCATGGGAGTTGAACATTGGAAAAATAAGTGCCCTCCAGTCAAGCACGAATAAAAATAAAATAAACAACCAATCAAAGTGACCATATAGCTAAATTGTTTTTTTTGTTTTTAAATTATCGTCATCGCAATTGCATGTGTTTTTCTGTTTTTGTTTTGTTAGTAAGAGAGCAAGTGTTGTTGACCAAAGAAAAACAAATCGAGGGCTCCACATAAAACTAATTTATTTTAACATTTTTATGGATATATTTTGATAAAATAATAAAAAATAATTACAAGTATATATAATATTTTTGGGAAGAAGAGTCGGTGTTTTCGCCGCATCTGAACCGTCTTTTATTAATAGGAAAGTGGGTTAAGTAGTCATCACACGGTATATTTCGACCCCTTACATAATCAAGTAAAAGATCAACAGTATCTTCCGTCTAGTCATACAACTATACAATACATTCAATTCAATAGAAAGGTTCAAAACAAAATTAGTTAAACAGTCCGCTACATTATTCGCCTCACGATAGACGTGTTTCAAAAAGTCATAACAGTTATGCCTCATACTAGTAAGAAGGTGACGAGGGGCTAAAGACTTCTTGAAGAGTTGAATAGTCAACTAATATAATTAAGAAGTAATAACCTTAAGATAAATATATTTAAAAAAAACTCAAACTTTTACTCGTTTTAGAAACCACTTAATTAAGAAAAAGAAAAAAATATGAAAGTAATTTTGGTGGATGTTTCATAATTATATTGTTATAAAAAAAATAAAGAAAAATTTGTTTATATTAAGTAATTAAAAACTAAATGAGTGAAAGTAAAAAAAAAAAGAAATTCACCACATCAACTTTAATATCAGTATAAATAATATATTTGTTACTCAACATTTTTTATCAACACCAAAACTAACAATTATAAATACTGATAATCAACACTAAAAAAGGAATACATATTTATATGAATAGTTAATATTATTATTGTTGTTGCTAATGATAGCAACATGGGGTGCTCTAAAAAGCAGTAGAAGTAAGTGGGCTAGCTGGTTGGCATCTGCTCCTACACTGCCATTGCTGGCTACTTTGGTTAATCATAGCTGGCCCACTTTCTCAAAAGAATTTTCAAACCTTTTTTTTTATGGTCTATGCTACACTATTCTTCATGCTATAGCTTCATACAATACTGTAATTAGGTAAGTGGAATAAATGATTGCTTTGAGGTTTAAACTAGTAGGAGTTTAGGACTCTCTATGTAATAAATTATTATTGCCAAATATTCTATTACTTGACAATTAGCCCTAATTTTAGGGTACTTAATTGCAAAAACTTGCTACAACTTTAAAATTGGTGGAAATTGCAAACAAATCTCAAAACTTAGGGGTATTTTTCTCAGTTTTCCCTCTTAAATATTTCGGTTCATATGTGAATTAAGTATTTTCATTCAAAAAAAAAAAGGTCATCGAGACCCAACATCAATAATGAACAAGATAACTAAAGCATATTATATAAGTTTGTAAACTACTCTTCTTATTACCAGTTAATTAGTTTTAGGATAAAATTTATTTAACTTATGTTTTGAACTTAGACTTAAGTGCATGTATGTCAAAAAAAAAAAATATGAGTGTTGTTTTTTCATCTAAATATTTTGGCTCATATTAAAATGATTTAAGATTTATTTGAAAAAAAATGCTAAGATGGTTTGTGTGGACAATGACGTATATAATTTCGGTAAATTGCTCATCCTAATGTTACTTAGTTGGTTTTTGGATGAAATTTCGTTGGATTTATGTTTTTGGACTTAGACTTTACGTGCAAATATAATCAAAATTGTGGTGAAAAGTGAAAACCCTATGTTATACTCGATCCATTGGAATTTCACAATCGGTTTCTCAAGTCTCGGTTTGCATACTTCACAGTCAATTTCTCGAGTCTTGACATGCATATTTCACGGCCGATTTCTCGAGTCTCGACTTGCATATTTTACCATGTGGCCAAGGACCGACCAACAAATAGTAAGGAAACTTTGTTCCAAAAACAAAATAGTCTACAATATTGTAATTTTCTCCACCTTTTATCTTGTAAACTTGGCTATGATAGAATAAGGTGGATAAGGATATACAAGAATGTGGTCATCATATAAAGAGGCTCTCACATTCTAGAAGGTAAATTTTGTTTGCTTTTGACCTTCTTATTAGTAGGGCTTTAATTCGGATCCAATACGTCGAATGAGACTAACTTTGATACACTCATGTTCAACTTATTTAGAATCAAGTCGATCGTAAGCCGAATGTAAAAATATGTACATGCCCTATTCTGTTTATGTAGTTAAGTGGACGAGTTCGAACTAAACTTTTTCGAGCATAATGAAATCGAATAGTTATTTTTGGCTTACATTTATATGTATACTACCTCAATAACATGAAATGAGCCGACGATTTCAATTATTTTGTCTGGTGTAAGCCTTTTTCTTCATTGGTTTTTGTATGTTGTGTAATTTGGACAAATTCACATGGTAAAAGAGCCATGGATGTGGACCAAAAAGCCACCTTGTCTAAGAACAATAAAAGCCCATCATTTGTTCCTTCGTGCCATTAATTATAAAGGGGTATCCATGTGTCCAAATAGTACTCTTGACCTATCTCTTTTTTTTTTTCTTTTTCTTTTTTTTTTCTTTTTAGTTTTTCTACTATGTAAAACAATAGATGCAGTGTGTGTCAAGTGAACTTCAAAAAAAATCAAACCATTGAGACCGATACTCATTTGGTTTAGTGATAAAGAGTTATATTATTTTTTTACTGTTCGTTTAGTATCGATTTTATGAAATCGGAAATGAAAGTGAAAATAATCCTTCCCTACACTGTATTTGATAAGATCATAAGAGTTTCAAGTTTTGAAAACCCGAAATGAGAAGAATAAGCGGATTCAATTTCACTAACGAGTTTGATTTTCGAGAAAGAAGAAGAAGTTTGAGTTATCCCAGTACCTATATTATGCTAATGACAATATGACATATCAAACACTTCGTATTATGAATCATGGTATTCAATTCTTGATTCCAACATGATTTTCGAAATATACAAGATGAGCTTTAAATGTTGTTCATGTGATTATAATTTAAACCATCGTGGCATCATTTAAGGTTTTACTCGAAACAAAATTTAGGACTTGTTAGAAGCGCTAAGAATCATTTCCGGTAATGGAATGATTCTGAATCAATATAAATAAGTACATTTGTTTAAAGGTTTTTAACACATGAAAGTAAACCAATTATTTCCATTTTCTTTCCTTACCCTTAACTGATTCCAATCCGTTTCTATTTCAACACTCCAACCAAACAGGCATTTAGTTCATACGTAAAGCGGTACTAATCGGTCAAACCAGGTTAATCAAAGACAAAATCAAGTAGAACCAATAGGATACCATACTAGAAAGTTGATTAAGATTAAAAACAAGATAAAAACACTAGATGTCCCACATTTGGACCTTAAGGACATGGAAAATGAATTTAGCAAAACTACAATTTTCTTATGCAAAACTTAACCATATTCTCATCCCTCTTATTTAAAGTTGATTGAGAAAGGAACCAACACAAAGGGGTCAACCAAACTCCCATCCATGAGACATGGGCCTCAATCATTGTAAACATTTACATGTTCCTAAACTCTAACTTAATGGGCCCATCAACTTAAACCCTCATTTGGTGTAATGTTATTGATAAGAATGGTTACCTAACAAAAATATGAATGTGCTACATCTTATGTACAAATTTCATAAACATTCACTTATTTAACATAATATAAACAAATTAATCAACTTTCTATTTTGATGTGTTTCCTTCCAACTATAAAAGTAGGGACTTAAGATAGAAATTAGAAGACAATTCTCCTTCTATTATTTGTGGTCTATAGTATAATATTTTTTTTTCACGTGTCAATTTTTTGTATAGAATATTTCCGTCCAAAAATATTGACAAATCATATTAGTAATGTTGAATTTATGCCATACAGCTTCATAATTTGCAATTTTTAAAAACTATTTCTCATATATATTATATGTTTTCTTGACAAGAATCCCTCTCTGTATTTAAAATGGTTATAATATATTATTTCTATCTATGATTGTCTGGATTTATTGTGTTGATCTACATGATAATTATCCATTTAATGTGTTTTTTTTTGTATATTTATAAAAAAATATAGTTCATGAACTCTCGACAGGTTATTTGTAATCACCGAGCACACATGCGCGTAAATAAGTCCAATGAAGTTTTCGTGGGAACCAATTGACTATTGGAGGTGTAGCTACCGTGCTCGTACACTAGACTCGGAATGTTTCCACTTTAGATGTAAAAAAACTTGTTATCCGCGACACTATCCCGTAGTGCAACTGAAATAGTAGTACGTTCACCGATCTTATATACCAGACTCGTAAATTTCCACACTTTAGATGCGAGAAGATATTATCTCCGACAATGATAATGATAGTTCAAACTTTGGATTTTCAAAACCGGATTTACAACTGGCAACCATTCTTCCAAAAAGAGAACATTTACCGTTAAAGAACCAAGTAGGGGATAAAATAAGTAAAAAGATACTCTAGATGGGGCGTTGAATAAAGTATGAAAACTTTTCGCAATCGAAGATGTCAAGACTTTGAAATGAATTTCAAGGCCTTGAAGTCGATCTTTTGAATCTTGTGACTAAAACTGTTTCTCAAGACTTTGAAGCGAATCTCAAGGTTTTGACTTTAACCTTGTAAAAACTTGTTAATCACAATATAAACAAATAAAGTGCGAAAAATAAATAAAGATCGACACACGATACGTTTACGAAGTTCGGCTCTAAATAGCCTACGTCTCCGCCTAGGGTTTTCGGCCCTAGGATTTAACTATCTATTATCTGAATTGTTTGAGTACTAGTTATAACCTAGAAGAACTTCCCTTCTTCTCTCACTTGCAGCATCACCGCTACGATCTAGTCAACTCATGTCTCACTATAATAACCTAGTTACTTCGTAGAGTAACACAAAGTATAACTCTCTTATGATATGCCAATGTAACTCTTGTATCTTTTTTCACCATGGATGGATTCTTTTATAACCTTCCGTGGAGGTTGCTTCTCTTGACCGTTGAAACGTCTTCAATCTTCCACATAATCCGAACAACTATTTCTTAGAATCCCGGTGGTTGGACATTCGAAAATGCTCCATATATTTCGAACTAAATCTTCAACAACTTCTTGTCATCTTTAAGGATCTTTTACCCTTTGAAGATCTTTTTGTTATCGTCTTCGAGCTTAGAAGATCTTCTTAGATCCGATTGTTATGATTCTAACTCTAACCACCTGCATAAAACATGTAACAAACCAAGACAAGATATCTACATATACAATTGATATTTGTCAGTCAAGTTTTCCATCGTCCAAAATATTACAATATATATCAAGGTGAAATTACCAACTGTGATCAAACTCTCTCTAATATTTTGCTTAGATGTCAAGACTCCATCAAAAGAGAACAAAATATTAATATTTGTCGTGCCTAATGAGAGGTGAATAACGGTGAAAATTTTAATTTTTCATTGAACTTAATGTATTGATTAACCCCAAAGTTATAATTTCTTTATTTTATGATGTAAGGGGTTGACCTATTCCCCATTACTCCTCAGTCCTTATCACTATAATAATAAAATGTCATATAAACTGAGGGCACCGAACATCCTTGTTAAAGGTTTTAAGAATCGCATCATCGTATATCTCGAATCAAATCATATTAGCTTTGTGCATAACAAGCCTTTCCATGTCGTGATACATTGTCGTTTTTCGTAAAAGAAAACGAATGATCGATGCCTAGATTATAGTTGGGCTAAACTATAGTATTTACAACCCAAGGTTAAGCCCACATGTATTGTGTAATCTTTTTAATCTTGTTCTAGTGTAAGATTGTCCTAAATAAGATATTTTTTTTATAGATAATAAATAGAATTTTCAGTATATTCATTTAATATAATAATTAACTAGGTAAAAATACAATCTTCATTCCAAGAAGAAAAAAAATACATTAGTCATTAAAATAAATAAATAAAATGATACTTAAAGACTATTAATTTCTTTTACATTAAAATTAATATATTCTAAACATTCTATTATTTGAAATGAAAAAAAGTTAATGAAGAATCATATATTTTGGTTTAAAATAACTCAACTTAAAAACTATATAATGTTTTCTTAGAAAATGAAATTAATATAATTTTTATTAAATATAGAAACCAAATCTTCTTTACTAACAGAAAGACCCCAAACAATAACTTAGAAGCACCAGAGTAAACATCCATAAACATACAGATTAACTTGTAAGTTAGCACCTATACTAGTTTTCACTAAACAACATAACCAGAAGTTCCAAGGGCATCTAAGCTAACATAATTACCAAACCCACATACCTTAAGAAACCAAATCTTCTTTACTAACAGAGACACTGAATCACATTCAAAGAGAATGCTCATTCCTTGGCAGATTTATTGATGAGTGATTTGTGAATGTGAGGAATCACACCACCACCAGCAATAGTCCCTTTGATAAGGGTGTCGAGCTCCTCGTCTCCTCTAATGGCGAGCTGAAGGTGCCTTGGAGTAATCCTCTTCACCTTCAGATCTTTGCTTGCATTCCCAGCTAACTCAAGAACCTCGGCTGTCAGATACTCGAGGATTGCAGCAGAGTAGACAGCAGCTGTGGCACCTACTCGTCCATTAGCCGACACCCTTAGTTTGAGATGTCTGTGGATTCGACCAACAGGGAACTACAAATCATCCAAGAAAAGTTTTACAAAATTGCAACATGAGCTTATTGTGATGAGTGATTTGTGAATGTGTAGACTCATTCTTGAGTTCTGCTTCAGCAAAGTAAGGTCTAGATCAAACTCTTTGATCATCAACATTCAGCAGTTCAAATCCAATTCAAATTTATCCTACGAATTAAGCCATTGTGAGGATTTCACTTTCAATACAATCTCTACTGAACCTAAACAAGATCCGCCTAAGCTATGGTTCTTCATTCTAGTTCAATTATCTGTCAACTTCAAGCATACACGACATTACGCACAATCTGTACGAAATGATGCAAACAAGCTTTCATAATTCAGAAAAATGTACAGATCCAATGCATACCTGAAGACCTGCCCTCGAAGAACGCGAAGTAGGCCTCTTCTTCTCCTTGTCCTTGCTAGCAGCTGTAGTCTTCCCAGCGATCAATCCCTTTCCACCTTTCCCTGCCATTTCTTTCAATTCCTCTGCTCAAATTAATAAAATAAAGCGGATGAAATTGTATGAAATCCGAGTAAGGAAAAGTATAATAACGATTTCTGTCGAAAGAAAACTCGAGTGGAATCAAAATCAGCTTCTGGAACCATGAGATCTAGTGTTTTCCGATAACAAGGATGAGCATAACACAGGAAATTTGGAATTTGAACTTCATTAACCAGCAGATGTTCTCGTGGATCCGATAGAACAAGAAGTTGAAAATTTTCATATGCATTAATGAGAATTTAAGGGAAACTGAAGGGGGGGGGGGGGAAACGTTGAACAGATCCACCATGGGAGCAAAGAGAGACCTGAAACGACGTGAATTTGAGTTTCCGACGAGTCTTCTTTGTCTGTCGCTCTGAAGCCTGATTCAAGAATGAGATGTGGGAAAGAGAATAAACGACGTCGTACTGGTGGACATGGCGGTTGTTTTCAGGATGTGGAGGGAAGAGCTTTGAATTTTGTTCTTTTCAAAAAATTTCGCCAAAATCGTTAAATTTAGAATTTTTCGTTTGTTACCTTTATACATCCCACTTCGTTTATAATCCTATTTATGCACTATATTTGTATACTAAATCAGGTATACCCTCCGTCTATATATCTTTTTCTCACATCCATGTTCCGTCTATAATATAATTGTATTTATTTTTTAATTACATATAAGTAAAGTTAAGGAAAGAGAAGGGGGGAATTTTGATTTTTTAAAAGAAAAATTAAGAAAAGAGAGAGTGAAAAGATTTGATTGGTTAATTTGTAACAAAGGTGGGCCTGATTCTTTTTACACTCTGTAACAGATAGATCCAAATTTAAATAGAGTGATTTTATTTTAACTCTTTTCACAGAAAGAATACAAGGGATGTGGAGATTATTTTGGATAAAAGTGTAAAATTTAACAATTTAACATGGGGATGTAGATAGTCTTATTTTAGATTTTTTCGATAGTTGGTCACTAATTTTGCTTTTTATATTTAGTATCCTTCAAAATTGATTTTTTTTTTCTTTTTTGTTGGCCTTGTAATTTTGTCTTTTTTGATTGGTGTTATTTGTATTTATATTTTTGTTTGATACTCTTCAGATTTTTTTTAATTTTTATTTCAAGTAAGGATACCTAATTGGTTTTAAAAATTACGGGCGATTTTGGTAACTATGCCTTTTTGAAAAACTATAGTAGTAAGTAGGCTTTTTAATATTTCAATTAAGTAAATATAGCCTAACCTTTTTATATTTATTCTCAAACTCTACACATTCTTCTCTCATGGAGTACATTTACTAAACACAAAACTAGAAAAAGTCTAGTAAACCAAATTGTTTCTTTATTTAAAAATTATGACTAAGGGTACATAATTAGTTTTAAATAAGTGTTTTAGACTTTTAAAATTATAAAATTTGAAAATTATTAATTTAAAACATACAAAAATACTTCACACCATTACTTACTATTTAATAAAATTAATAAGTTTAAATGTAATGTGGTCAAAGTTATAAAACTAATTATGTACCTTAAAATTAAAATATAGTAATTTTTATTTATTTTTTAATTTGTTTTTAATTTAATTTTATGTCAAAAATAAATATCTTTTTTTTTATTTAAAAAATAAAAATTATCTTTAAATTCACTTTTTTATATTTAAAAAACTATTTTTTAAAAAAACTTCAAATATAAAAATTAATTACTTTAAAATTTACCGAGGTTTTAATTAGTTTTAAATTTATTTTTTATAAATTATAATTAATTATTAATGAAATATATATTATAATGAGTATAACGACAAAAAAAAATAAAACAATCAGAGCACCAAGGAAAAATTTAAAAACTTGTGGATCTAAGGAGAAAAAGTCAAAACTTGAAGATCACTTAGAGGAAAAATCTAATAAAATATTAAAAAATTATTTTTTACATAGATTTAAGGAATTTTTTTTAGTATTTGTTTGACAAAACAAATAAAATATTAAAGTATTAAAACTTATGTTAAAATTTTAATTTTTAAAATATATTCAAATAAATTATGACTATATCTAAAAATTATAATAAAAAGTTGGTCACTTTATTTACATTTGAAATTTTATTTACATTTGAAGTTTTATTTATTCGAGTAGTGATCTTGAGGTTTTGGCTTGTTCATTTCGTGCCTGATTGAAATTGTGTATGAACATTTGTCGTTTTTTTAATTACACAAGTTCCGCTTGTTTATGTCATGTACACAATTAAAAAACTAAATTGTGTAATTGAAATTATGTATTAATATTGTGTAATTGAAATTGTGTATGAATATTGTGTATCATAAAAAGAATACACAAAGTTTGATTAGTCTAACTGATATAAGGGAGGGTCAACTCATCCAGAGTTCAAACCTTACATTTAACAAAATCTTTTATTTATTATATTAAGAGGAGAGAGAAGATTAATTAATTACCCTAATTATCAAAATTAAATATAATTAATAGGAGAGAGAAATATCTCTAATTTCTATAATCTCCTTTTTTAAATATATTTTTTTATAAATCTAGAGGGGCCTATTTGTACTCGATCATTTTTAACTTGGACCCTTTTTATACTTATGGTTACAAAACCTACCTACACCCCATTTTACCCGTGTTGAATTCAGTAAAACAATAGCACATTAGAGCATAAACCATAATTCATCCAAATTAGAGCAAATATTGATCTCCTTTGTGGATGTAGATTTTCAATGACTATAGTTGAAGAGCAGCCGAAGAGTGATTCAAATTCATTAGTTATTGATAAGCCACATATGGTGATCAACTAAAAAACTGGTTTTTGATTTGATTAGATTCTTAGCAAAGCCGATACCCGATTATGAGCGAAGAGAATGCCTCAAGCAAGTAAGCTTCACCGACGAAAATGGACGGATGCCTGGTTTTCGAGCCCTAACGTGGGCAAAATGAATAGTCTTTCTTACCACGAAAATGTTTTTTTTCTCATTCTTTCTGTTTTTTTACATTAAAAAACTAACGAAAATGAAGCAAACAAACGTTTTATTAAGTTTGTTCATGAAATGGAAATTTGTCAAACCCTAAGAATACCAAAGAGAAAAGTGAAACTTGGTGGTCACCAATCAAAAAAATCTTTAGGGCACCAAATAAAATTTTTCAAGAACTTAATCAACCGTAAAAATATTGCCCTCCATTTTCTTTGAAGAAGGAAAGGAACATTTTTGTCCTAGTGCACCCTAAAAAAAACCTTACAGAAAAGAAGCTATCAACAAAAAAGTTAAACAGTGGAGGAAGGTGTCCAAGGTAGGAAAGCCTATCAACAACTCCGTTAATTTTTCTAAAAATATGCGAGCTGATTTGATTTTGTTCAGTTCAATGAAGAGATTAGAATCAACATTTTGATTTTCCAAGGGCAATGACATAAGCCTTTAATGACATTGTTGAACAAGATTCTCCCCCTCAATAAGGATGTTATACATTTAGAGTTAATTTCTTTCTGAAATGTCATGCAAGAGACACAATGTTTTAGCACCTATGATGGCTTTGTTTTTTGATTTTCTTGCATCGACGAAAATGATGTCTCCCAAATGTTTTTTTGAGAACGAAATCGTAGGAAGTATCTCCAAAATCAAGCTTAAATTTATCAATGTTGAGTTTGATGAATGTGTTTGGAGGTTTCTCCCGACTGATGTTTTATTTCTTTCTAGGATGATTTGTATTTTCGTTATTGTTTTGTTAGGATATGGTCAATGTTTAAGATGTTAGTCCTTATTTGTATTAGATATTATATAAATTTAAATATATATTGTATGGCTTCCCGTTTCATTTTAAAAAATTATTTTATTTCTAGTAAATCAGATCCCTTATCAGATGGTCGCAATAGTAGAGCTCCATAAGGCTTAAATTATTTTTCATGTTTTGTAAACATGTATTCAGTTTTATATTATTGTAGTTTTACGAGTCGAGAATTTTAAGGATTTTAGGGTCTATGTTGTTGATTAGTTGTCTTCTATATGTACATTTAAAGAGAACGTGATGTAGGTCTTTTGTGTGGTGATTGTGAATTTCACAGTGTATTGTGACTACAATTATGCGATCATTAAGTTTTTGTTTTGTGTGGAGACCATTCAAAACAATTATCCACTAAAAGTTTTTATTATTATTTTTGGTTGCTCGTCAAAATTTCAAATTCAATCGAATGGGGACCTAAATTGAAACAAATTTTATTTTCATCTATAAAGTTTGATCGCTCCCATATGGGTGTAATAATGATGAACGATAAGTGCTAAATTTATTCTTGTAATAAAATTCCGAACAACTAAGCGAACCCATAGTGTATTGATCGTTATGTAGAAAAACAAATATTTCAAGGTCGAACACAAGGACTAAGGTGAAATCGATATATGCAATGATAAAAATAGAATAAATCCATAGTGAAATAGAGAATGAGTCAAGCAAATCACAATAAAGATAAGTAATATGATAATTGGGGGATGCAGATTCTAGAGATCAGGGTATCCGGTTGCGGTTTTCGATTCAAGACTTCTAAAAACTAGGACAAGGTTGGGATTGCTAGGAAAGAGTGTTTCTATGGTGGCAATGTTCACGAGGGAGGTCTCACAATCCACTATCCCAAACCGAATCACCTATTACCGGGTAAGTCTCAAGGCTCTAAGGATAAGACATATACTCAAACCAACCACTCTACCTAAGGGAATAGAGCAAACCTTTACCGGGTAAGTCTCAGGTTAAGCTCAGTCAAGCGAGAAGTCTTGCACACTCACACGAATAAAGGGTTTTGAAACCTTTGTTACCTAGAACTCGTCATCGGAGGTACCTAAGAACTAAAATCACCGGGTAAGTATCTTCGCAAGCTTAGATGTAAGTCTTAGAGGGATCTAAGGGTATAAAACTCTCAACAAAGACTAGGATTTGGGCAATCTGACACCCAAGCATAAAGATATATCATCTACGAATCAACAGAAGAAACCTCAGTGTTTGTAAGATAAACCGCGGCCTCGATCCCTGAAGAACATGCCGAGGTTCTAAAGAACGAGGGTTAACTAACTCTGAACGTTCAAATCTAACATAAAGGCTCAGTCTATCATCATCTACACCACAATCATCAACCAATCACCCAAGAATCACAGGATTTTAGCCAACAACACACATTTAAATCAAGAAAGGTAAAAGAAGAATTCAAGAAAATCATAAGCAAGAAAATAAAAGAAAGTAATAAATACTTGGCAAGGTGTCTTCAATATCCAAAAGCAATCACCCTAAGTCTTTATCTCTAAGAATTCTCTCAACTCTTTCTCAATCGAAATCACAAGTGTTTTCCAAGATCAATGTTGTAGGTCTAAGTGTAAGTCGTCTTTCGATGTTGCCGGCATGCGTGATTTATAAGAAATAGTCTAGGGTTGGAACATCATGGGCCTCCTTAGGTCTTTGTGTCATGGGTCAAAAATAGGCAAAACCGCGGTCGCGCTTGGTAGCGATCTCGGCCGCGGTTCCTTCCTTTGTCGGGGACGCGGTTTTTTAACTGTATTCCTTCTCCTTGACTTCTTTCTTCAATGCTTTGGTGATATCTCAACTCCCCGTTTGTGCTCCGCTATGTTCAACCTCAAGGCTTAGTCCTCATAATTTCCATTTCGCTCCAAATCCGTCAAATTGCCTGAAAACGAGACAAGAATCCGTGTAGACGTCTATTTTAGCATAATGTACAAAGTTAAGCCTAAATGCCAAGGATTCATGTCTATACATTCAAAACAAAGGAAAAATCTACCTAAATGCAAGTCTAAAATAAGGACATAATTCATGTTATCAAAGTTAAAAGCAAATTTTATGGAGAACCAACAATTCTTGCTTTTCTTCTAGTAGATTTTGTCTTAGATGTGGTTTTTGAGAACAATTATATTACTTATTGTTTTTAAAAGATCATCATTATTTAGGTCATTAAGTTCTTCTTTTTGTTCATCAACGTCCCAAACTTGAGTTTATTTGACCGTCATATAACATTCTCTCATATGAGATCTTAAACTTCTTGCGGGATCCTTCCATCGTCAAAATCCGAATCATGACCTAGGGACACGAGTGTAACCTCCCCAATACTCAAAACTCGGGGTGCTACGGGTTATGACCTCACAGTGGGTCATGACCCTATCTCGACAACAAAAGAAAACACTCTCAACCAAATACTACACAGTATGACTCTCGGTCGACTCTTAGCCGAGTACTTCTTGCGGGATCCTTCCATCGTCAAAATCCGAATCATGACCTAGGGACACGAGTGTGAAACCGAAATAAATATAATTCAATATTGTCATGATCCAAAATCAAAATAAAAGACTCTCAACCGAGGACTACACAATACGACAATCTGAAATGCCAAAATGCAAAAGAAGAACTGAAATAAAGAAACCCACAACCCGTCCTATAATGTACGGGAACCCGGTTGACCACTAAGTCCAGATCACTTGGTAGCGACCCTATCCTACAAGGCATCTACAATGACGGATAAAACCGTTATCTAACAACCTACATATTAGAAGAACTATAACATCATACACACACACACATCATTGCAGATATAAAACATTCATCATGCTTACACAAAAATTCATTTATTATCTTGTAGTACGTCATACACTTTCTAATTAAACTAATGTTGTCACACGAGGATCTCCCGAACCTCACCTCTGTCCCCGTAAACCAACAGGACTGGATCCGATGCACCTCACCGTGTAATTATTTGGGCTAGTCGTAGAGAACCTCCTAGTCTCATGTTAGAGTTGAGCAGTGATGTCACTGCCCGTTATACATATACTTGGGCCACATTACAATAAGGCCGTCCTACTCAGGTTATAGTTATTAAGCACTCAAAACACACACCACTATCACACTTCATGCTAACACGCAGAAAAACAATTAAGTAAGCCCAAGGGACTTACCTGTATCAAGATAATCCCAATTAATCAACACTCTCAATCCGGTAGGAATAAACTCCACCGCCTGATAACAAGGACATGTGGATCAAAACCTATCCATCATCTAGAAATTTTTAACTCCTAGGTCAACCAACACTCCTCAGCTCAAACACTCGTGCTTGATCCCCTCTCGTATCTATTGTACCGCCACCGTGTCTTCTACCTCGACCTTGTCCCTACGTGGAACCCTGTGGAGGAGGATGGTCCAAGGCCGGATATTGTTGTTGTTGGCCCTGATCTTGGTAATGTGATTGTCTTTTTCCATCTCCCAGAGAATTGGACGGGAAATAACCCTATTATGATGGAGCCTTTCCCTGACGACAGAAGATAGCTCTATGACTTGGCTTTCCGCACATGAAGCATGTCACTAGCGACTTCTTACACTCCACTTGCATGTGCCCACAACCTCCGTAGTTATGACACTACTGTCCCATATATGAAGTCTGCGTCGTAGACGGGTAACTCGGGCATCCTTGTGACAATCCTCGCCCAAAACCAGAAGCGCCCATACCAGTACTAGCCTATCCAACCCTTTGCCTCTTCTCCGGCCCACATGTCTATCCAGCTCTCCTAGGACCTAGCCTATCTTTGTCGTACACCGAGGCCAGTCTTGATAATCTGGCAGCGATTCACAACAAAACCCTGCCAAGTATGGGCAGGTACTCTCTCTCAGCCTCCTTGAGAAGAGGTACACATGTTGATCTACTAGAGGTGCAACTGGACCTAGTAGTGTCAACTCCTCTCGGAACTTCCTCATCACCTCAACAATCGGAACATCCTTGAATCATGCCTCTAATAAGTCATGCAACCTCTCTCTCCTCAACCTCCACTACATACATTCCTCCACCAGAACTGTGCATACTCCTTGAACAAGGTATGTACCAGCTCAACTCGTCTATCCTCTAGACAACCGATCGAGTTCAGTGTAGTCTTCACATGTTCTAGCCAGTGCTCCTCCTCCAAGCTTGACTTCCCATCAAAGGGTGGTACTCATTTGTGGTTGAAAGTCTTCAACCACGAATCTGGCGTCGGGGTGGCTCTTTTCGAGCCCTGACAACATCAGCTACTCTCTTCGGTACATCTTGCACCGGAGGTACTCTCTATGACAGCTCAATGGACCTCGTAGGCACAGAAGAATTTGGGATATGTCCTCCAATCCTAGCTACCTCGGCTACCTGCTGGACGTACTCTCTAAACTCGGTTGCTCCCATCGAGACGTGACTCGACTTAACTGACTACTCTCTTTGTGATCTTGGTCAAACTGCAGTCCGATTCCGCACTTTGGGAACTACGCTCTCAACAATATTCTCAACCCTATCACTAGCCACTCTAGCTACTGATGGCTCAGCCATGGGGACTCAACCCCGACCTCTCAATACAAGAGTTCTACCTCCTCGGTGTCATCCCCGGACTACAGGAGTCCTATCACCCTTAACCCGCCTAGCAAAAGAAAGAGGTGGACGACCTCTAACTAACTACTCTCATTTTATTTCTTGTTTGGATATTGTTTAACCAACTCGTTACGTGCTAAGAAGAAAGGGGGGGTATAAGCATTATTCACAGAAAACAAAGAGACAAGAAAGAAAGAAGAAAAAGGGTTTATAACGCCAGAAGGAGAGAAAGGATGAGAGAGCTAGTTATTAATGGTGAAACCCATAGAAGACATCCATGTGCTATTTGTGGAGTGTTTTTGCAAAGCCACTTTGAAGTGGAGTTTGAGATTGGCGATGATCTTGAGAGAAGTAGAGGTGGCGTTGACGGGTAGTCCGTTGAAGATGAAGTCACATTTCGAGATGTAGTAGATGAAGTAGTAAAGGTAGTTGTGAAGATTTGAACTTTGAAGTAGCTAATGGAGTTCGTTGAAGAGAGCCAGTCCAACCAGCCATGAAGGATGTGCATTCTTTGAGAGACTTGAAGCCTTTTGAGGATGGTGTCGAGGGTAGCCTTCGATGTAGGGAAGTGGAAGAGTAGATGATCCTTAAATTCTTTAGCATTGTTGTAGACATGATGTAACACCCCGATTCTCATACTCGGGGCGCTACGGGTTAGGACCTCACAATGGGTCCCGACACTTGCTCGACAACAATATTACTGAATCTTACAACAAGGCACAAACGATAAAACATAAAAATCTAATAACAAGTATGCAATGTCAAATAAGGAAACGACTGTCAACCGAGGTACAAAGAAACATCTGAAATCCGTGGATAAACTTACAAAGTCTACTAAACAACAAGTAAACCCACACCCTTCCTAACATGTACGGAAACCCCAGCTGACCACCTCCTCCGAATTACTTGGCAACGTCCCTATCGTGCACTACATCTAACAACACGGATAAACCGTTAGCTACCTAGAACATAGAAGGGAATGCCAAAGCACAAACACATATGAGAAAGATAAACACTTATCATGCTATCACAGAAACTCTGTATATTATCTTCATTGACGTCATCCATCTTATTCAATTATAAGTGTGACATGAGAAATTTTAGACTCTCGCCCTCAGACTTTTATCCAGCCGGAGTGGTTCGGCTCACCGATCCATATACCATATGGAGTGGATCGGTACCCTCCCCGTATATCCAAATCTGGTCCAGTCATGAAGCACCTCCCAAACTCCCTCGGGAGAACTGGACAAGTGACCACCGCCCGTTTCTCATGGGTCAATATATATTCCAGTCTATGTATAATATAAATAGACACAAGACAACAACATACACCACTCAAGCATCAACCTCTATCTCATAGAGGCTAAGTAAGTCCTACGGACTTACTAGAAGTCGACTACTATCATTTATCTGCCCAACTTGACCCAAACTCGCTCCTCAAAGCCTGATAAGTCAAGGCAATGTGTCACAATCACAACACAACAATATGAAATTACATCCAAGAAGTTTCCTATCTAAAGCAACCGCAACACACTCGGAATACATCCTAAAACTAGCCCAATACAGGGGGTTGACTCAAGATCTGCTAGGCCACCTATCATGATACTACATCATGTTCAAAGGGGTACAAGGAAGGAGGGAAGGCATACCATAAGAACACACTTAAGTCAGAAGAACGACATAAGTGTCTCACTTGAGGAAAACCGCAGCCGCGGTGGTGAAGGGGCGCACGGGTGGCAAGGACACAGTAGCCGCACCCGCGGCAGGAGCAAGGCACGGGGCGGTGAGGCACGATCATGGGACAATGCAGGCACCGGGGCGGAACTAGCGACAACAAATACCGTCTTCTCTCCTTCGACTTCGATCTTCTCTCTTATTCACCCTGCCTGTACCCCCGTGTATACTCAGACCACTCTCTAAGAATCATTCAACAACTCAAAGGAATGCAAAGGAAGGCACTTACTTTTCTTCTTTGACGCGGTTGAAGAAGGATTGAACGATGCTTCCGGGATCCACAAAGACGACGTCCACAAGGACACTCGTTGCAATCCGGTGAAGGTGAGCATCACAACGTTGATGTGACAAAGACTGGAAGAGGGGGAAGAGATGAAGGGAGGAGGAAGAACCAACAATGAAGGAAAATGGAGGAGGAAGAAGATGGAATCCCACCTACGTAGATCTCCTCATGGGTGAAGCTCCAGCAGAAAAACGGAAACTCAGGAAAGAAAATGAAGGATGTAGGGTTTCTAAATTTTAAAAGGTGTAGGGTTTGTAACCGTCAATGGTTACAAATCAAAACGATGCGGCCCGCTGTTCTACTGCCCCTACGGCAAACAATGGCCGCCCCCGCGGGTCACCACACCTACAACACTATGTGGCCGCCCTCGCGGGTACTCTAGCCGTGGTCTATCCTAAAGAGCCTCCGAAAAAACCGGGTGATACATCATCACCCCCTAAAAACAAGTTTCGTCCTGAAACTTAGACCCAAAGATCCTCGTGTCTAGAACTCATCACAACTCGCGTAGAAGTCGCAACTTCCTAACATACTAATCCGTCCCTCAACAAGTCTAGACAAGTTAACATCATATAAAAACACAAGTCTCTATAGACATCACACATCATAACATACACAAGACAACACATAACAGAAAACTGGGTCCAAACTAACTCGATGTTCCTCTCTCGATGGATAACTCAACCCAGAACTCTAGATAGTTCCTACAAATACTATCCTCTGTCTCCCAAGTAGCCTCGTCAGCTACTCATATCGACCACTGAGCTTGCATCATCGGTATGTCCTTGGAGCGTAATCATCTGGTACTCCTCTCTAAGACCGCTACCGGATGCTCCACAAAGGTGTGGTCTAGCTTAACCACTAAGTCCTCATAGCTGATGACGTGTCTCGGGTCCGGTATGTACTCCCTCAGATGAAACACGTGAAAGACGGGGTGAACTCCCTCCAGTCTGGGTGTTAAGGCTTCGGTACGACACCTTCCTGACTCGCTCTAAGATCTCGAATGGTCCAACATACCGGGGACTTAACTTCCCCTTGATGTTGAAACGTCGGACGCCCCGTGTCGGTGATACCCGCAGCCAAACCTGAGCCAACTCTGAACTCTAAGGGTCGGCATCTCTTGTCTGCGTAGGACTTATGGCGGCTCTGCGCTGCCAACATCCACTTCCGTATCAAGGCTACTCGAGCCATATCATCAAGCATCTGCTCTGGTGCGACTCTGCTATCGCTACTCGGCTCCTCCCAACAAAGTGGTGTACGGCACTTCCGCCCGTATGAAGCCTCATATGGAGCCATCCCTATCGACGCATGCCAACTGTTATTTAAGAGAACTCTATCAAAGGGAGGTGATCGGGCCACACCTGACCCCAATCCAATACGCATGCTCTCAACATATCCTCTAAAGTCTGGATGGTCCTCTCCGACTGTCCGTCCATTTGCGGATGATATGTTGTCGTGAAGTGATGACTAGTATCCAAGGCGGCATGCACCTGATGCCAAAACCTAGAGGTAAACCAACCATCTCTGTTCGAGACGATGGTCCTCGATACCCCGTGGAGTCTCACTATGTGTCTAGTGAACTCCTCCGCCAATCTACTCACCGGGCACGTTTCCTTGATTGGAACGAAACGTGCAGTCATGGTCAAGCGGTCAACCATCACCCAAATGGCATCATAACCTCGGCTCGGCCTAAGACCAGTAACAAAATCCATGGAGATGTCCTCCCATTTCCACTGCGGAATCGGTAATAGGTGGAGCTCTCCTCCAGACCTACGATGCTCGATCTTGACCTGCTGGTAGGTCGTACACTAGGCTACGTATCTAGCCACGTCGGACTTCTTCCCGCCTCACCAGAATGATCATCTCACATCCTTATTTATCTAACTCGTACCCGGATATATGGAGTAAGGGGTATGCCTCAACTCTCGGTCGGCCGGTACACACACGTGCTCGTGGTGTCGCAGTACTCCGTCGGCACCCACCTGAATATGTGGCGCCTCTCCTCGAGACATCCGATCTCGGATCCTCAACAATGTAGGACAACTCTCCTGTTTACATTAGATCTCTCCCAAAATATCAGGTAATAACTCTAGGGTAGACAAGTGACTATTAGCGTCCGGAAATTGGATGTCTAATTCCAATCTAGCCAGGTCTCTCTACAACTGAGGTTGAACGGTCAACCTCGTTATCTCCTTCTACCTGGGCGTCTTTCGGCTATGGGCATCGGCGACTACATTCACCTTGCCCGGATGATACAGTATCTCCAAGTCGAAATTCTTAATCAACCATCTCCTCTGCCGGTTATTCAAATCCCGCTGAGTGAATATATACTTAAGGCTTTTATGATCCGTGAAGATCTTACATATCGCCCCATAAAGATAGTGATGCCAAATCTTTAGTGCATGAACTACTACGTCCAGCTCAAGGTCATGAGTCGGGTATTTCTCCTCGTAGGTCTTCAACTGTCTCAATGCACACACTATGACTCTACCTCGCTGTATCAGCACGCACCACAAGCCCAGCTTGGATGCATTGTTGTAGACTACAAAATCCCCCACTCCCTCGGGCTGTGTCAAAATAGGAGGAGAAGTAAGTCTCCTCTTGAACTCCTCAGAGCTCTGCTGACACTACTCCGACCACGCGAACGGGACGGTCTTCCTTAGAAGGCCAGTGAGAGGTCAAGCTACCGCTGAAAAGCCCTCTACGAATTTGTGGTAGTATCCTGCTAACCCCAAGAAACTCCGTACCTCCTTAACATTTGTTGGAGGCAACTAGGTAGCAACCGACTCAATCTTGGCTAGATCAATCTTGATCCCCTCAGCAGTCAACACATGACCCAAGAATGCCACCTCGGACATCCAGAACTCCCTCGGGCTGTGTCAAAATAGGAGTATAAGTAAGTCTCCTCTTCAGCTCCTCAAAGCAGTGCTGACACTGCTCCGACCACGCAAACCGGACGGTCCTCCTCAGAAGGCCAGTGATTGGTCGAGCTATCATTGAAAATCCCTCTACGAATCTGTGGTAGTATCCTACTAATCCCAAGAAACTCCATACCTCCTTAACATTCATTGGAGGCGGAGAACTAGCTACATACTCAATCTTTGCCGGATCAACCTTGATCCCCTCAGCAGTCACCACATGACCCAAGAATGTCACCTCAGACATCCAGAACTCACAATTAGAGAACTTAGCATACAACTCTCTATCTTGAAGAATTCTGAGCACCGTCCTTAGATGACCAACATGCTCCTTTCTGCTCCGAGTGTATACTAGGATGTCGTCAATGAACACCACTACAAACTGGTCCAATAAAACGATGAAAATTTCATTCATCAACTTCATAAACATGGCATGCACATTCGTCAATCCGAATGTCATCACTAAAAACTCGTAGTAGCCGTAACTGGTCTTGAACGCCGTCTTTGGCACATCCTGATCTCTCACCCTAAGCTGGTGATACCCTGACCTCAATTCAATCCGGGAGAACACGGTCGCTTCCTGCAGCTGGTCTAACAAGTCATCAATGTGAGGCATTGGATACTTGTTCTTGATCGTCACCTTATTCAACTTCCGGTAGTTGATGCATAATCTCATCGACCCGTCTTTCTTCCTCACAAACACGACTGGTGGTCACCAAGGTGAAACACTAGGGCTAATGAAGCCCTTCTCTTCTAGCTCCTCGAGCTATTTCTTCAACTCCAACATCTCAATATACGTCATGTTTTAAGGTGCCTTCGAGATCGGTCTCGTCAATGGCTCCAACTCGATGCTGAAATCTACATCCCTATGAGGTGGTAACCTTGGTGGCTCCCCAAACACATCCGCAAACTCACTCACAATGGGGATCTCCTCAACGTTCGGACTCTTACTCTCCTTCATGGCATAACACCAGAAGGCCTCGCAACCCTGTCCGATCAATCTCGCCGCTCAGACGACGTTGATAACGGTGCCGGCCTTTCCGAGGTCCCAGTCTTGGAATATATCTTAGAATGACTTCTTCATGTGCAAGATACATGACGGAGAAATCTACTAACCAATCACGATATCCTAACCGGATACGAAAATCATGGATCTCCCGAATTCCCTATACCTTCCCCCCATCGGGTAATCCGATAGTGAAAGGTGCACCCTCTACGGTCTCTAGCGATAGCCGCTCCACACAAGCATCAGATATAAACGAGTGGGTAGCCCCCGTATCAAATGAAACTCTAACATGCATTCCATGAATCAAGATGGTACTTATAGTCGCCGGTGTTGCCGGATCCTCAGTGTTCCTCATCTCAAACACCCTGGCCTACGAACCTCTAGCCTCTATAGTACCTCCACTACGACCTCAACCCCGACTCGTACCCGGTGCGGAACCTTGTGGGGTAGAATGCTTAGGGGCTCTGTGATGTTGTTGTCCCTGAGTCGGATATGGTGTTGATCTATGTTCACCGCTCTATGCTCTAGCAAGGGATGATCCCTGTTGTGAGGAAGCCTTGCCTTGACGGAAAAAGCTAGCTCGATGACCCATCTTACCGTAGGTGAAGCAGGTCACCATCGGTCTCATGCAAGCAGGCCTAATGTGACCCCTATATCCACAGTTAAAACACTATCGATCTCCCTCAAGGATCGGTACCGACGATCTAGAACTTTGTCTTCTACGAGTCGGAACACGTCCATAGCCTGAAGCTCCTCATTCTGTACTAGCATGTCCAGTCTTTTGCCTCTTCTCAAGCCCACTAGACTGTGTTGCTCTCCTAAGACCCGGTCGGTCCCTCTAACAAGTTGAGGCTTGATCTTGGTAACTTCCAAGGAGTCACAACGGAAACCCTCCAAATAGGCGCATGTAGACTCTCTCAGTCTCCGAGAGAACAAATACATGCTGGTCCACCAGAGGTGCGGCGGGCCCCAACAATGCTAACTCTTCTCTGAACCTCCTGATCGTCTCTGCCACCGGAACGTCCTTTAACCCGGCCTCCAGGAAATCGTGTACTCTATCCCTCCTCCAACAGTAGGATAGAAACTCTCTCGTACCTGACTCAACTACTGGTCTATCCCGATAACCCCACTCTTGACTGTCCTCCACCAGTATCGTGTCTGATCTCGGAACGAAGTTTGAACTACCTCCACCTGCCGCTCTTCTGGCCAACGGATTGCCTTTAAGGCAGACTCTACATGGCCGATCCAATGCTCCACCTCTAGTCCCACCTTACCATCGAAAGTGGGCACCCTCTACTGATTGAAATCCTTTAACCAGAAATCCGGTCTCAGCGATCTCAACTCATCTCGCCCTCTGTCACCATCAACGACAATCACCGGTGCAACTCTCTCCGGTGCAGCCATAACCTGGGTAATCCTTTGCGAGACCTCAACCGATCTCGCATGCAGTGGCAGTGCTGGGGGTGGTACTACAACTTTGTAAGCCTCCTCAACCTGCGGTACGTAATCTTGGTACACAAATGCACCTATCGACACTCGGTCAGACTTAGTAAATGGTGAACTCCGCACCCCGGACCTAGCAGCGGTCCTCTCTTTAACCTCAGGCATAACACTCTTTGCGACAACCTCTACCGGTGCGTCAACAACTAGAGGAACCGCAACTGGTGGGTCCGCGATGGGGACACGTCCCCGACCTCTCCCTAGCGGAGGTCTACCTCCTTGTCGTCACCCTTGGATGACAATAGTCCTATCAGCATCGTCACGTCTAACTGGAGGAAGAGGTTGACGACCTCTTCCCCTTCTTGCGCTTGTTCTTGTCCTAGTACGTGACATCTACAGATGATAGCATGAATTATAGTCTATATTTTGGGGTTTGTTTAGACGTTTTATCTTTCATAATTTGCATGTTTGTATGTATATTATGTGAGTATATTACCATTTCATCTACCTTTGTGGGAATCGAGGTCTACACCTAGTTTTGTTGTAATCGTAGGTAAAATGGCACGTTTTGCATCTAAAAGGAGCAAAAGGAGCTATGGAGTCATTGGAGCTACATTGAGGAACATAAGGAACCATCCAGGAAGCATAGCCATGGATTTGAGATTCACTTTGGACCAGTTTTGAGAGATTTCACATTCAGTTATGACTCACCTCGGTTGACCACAGATTCATCTCGACCGAGGTGATCCAGGGAAGTCGACTCGACCGAGGCGAATACCTAGGACGCGGCGAGGATATTTTATTCTTGGCTGAAATCTTTTATCTTTGGAAAGTGATCTTATATTTTTGGGCTTGGCTCCTGGAAGGAAGAAGATATACTAGATCTTATATTTTACCTATTTTTATGGGAAGAGATCTTTCTAAGATATTTTATCTTTGGAGGGTTATTTTCCTATAAAAAGGGTTGGATTTCCACAAATCCAAGAACCCGCTTAGCACGTTATACACCATTGAAGGCTGCGAGATCCAGCATACATCGCTGCAACCATACTCCAGTTGGAGATTTGAAGAACCTTTTTGAAGGTTGAAGGAAGATTGAAGATTGTAGCTTTTATAGCTTTTGAAGGTTTTCTTATAAGATTACTGATGCGTCCTTGGAGGTAACAAGGATAACTCCGGATCTAGATCAAGCAAAACTCCAACTACTCCTTGATTCTTTGTGCAACGTTGTATCGTTTCTGATCCAAAGGGGCGGAAGCGATGAAGAAACAAGGGTTACTCCGATCTAGAGAGATCGAAGGAACCTTTTTGGGTGGATAGAAGGTTGATTCTTAGAAAGAATCCTCGAATATGGATTTCTTGAATCAAAGACGAGATCCAAGGAAGAAGTTTGAGGGTTAGAAGAGAGGTTTTGATGCCCAAGCTAAGTGGAGGAAATTCTTCTCAAAACTTAGTAATATTGAACATGAGAAATAAGTGAGGCAAGAGATCTCTTATATAGAGAGACTTGCCTACCTATGGGCCAACGGGCCAAACAAAAATACATGAAGAAAAGCCCAAAAGGGAAAAACCTAAAAAGGGGCGGAAGCAAACCCTAAACGGATAAGGTCAAAAAGGGAATATTCCTATACGGAATATCCCTTTATTACATAAAAAGGAAAACATGAAAATATAGTCCGAAAATAAGCTAGCTTCATGCCATGGAGTCGGAAAGACGGGACATGCCGCTAACGGAACCGGTAGCCTATGCCATGGTGGTGTAGAGACAAGGCATGCCGGTAATGGGACCAAGTGAAGACGTAATGCGGGTGATGATGGAGCCGGTGGCTCGAGCAATGGCCTTAGCTCGGGATCGGGTGATCGGTCCATCTGAGCGAACTCTAAGAGCCTCGTCCTCTTCGTCTATGGTCAACGTAAAAGGGGCATCCAAGGGCGCATCAGTCCCCCCATCTTGGCTGTGAAACGTCCCCGTTTCACCATCGTCAAAGAGGGGCTCAACATAAGGGGCAAGGTCCTTGACGTTGAACGTTGGGTGTACTCCGTAGGAATCCGGAAGCTCTAACTTGTATGCATTTGGACCATGACGGGCTAAGATGCGGAATGGGCCATCACCACGGTCCGAGAGCTTGCTCATGCGGCGAGTAGGAAAACGCTCCTTCCGTAGGTGGAGCCAAACAAGATCACCGGGCTCAAAAGAGACGTCGCGGCGGCCCTTGTTGCGTTGTCCGGCAAGTTGGGCGGCACGACGTTCGGGTTGTGTCCTAGTCCGCTCATGAAGCTCAATGATTTGGGCGGCTCGGTTTCCGGCGATGATGTGTTCTCCATCCTTGAGCGGGCGGGGAGTAAAATCCAATGGTGTATGTGGATTGAGGCCGTAGACAACTTCAAATGGGGACAATTTAGTTGCCGTGTGCCTAGACCTGTTATACGAAAACTCTACAACAGAAAGTAAGTCCTCCCACCTACGTGGGTTGGTCCTAGTGGTGGCTCTAAGTAGAACACCAAGAGTCCGATTGGTCACCTCCGTTTGACCATCGGTTTGGGGGTGATAACTGCTTGAAAACAACAAGTTGGTTCCAAGTTTTCCCCACAACGTTCTCCAAAAATGACTTACGAATTTCACGTCCCGATCACTAACGATGGAACGTGGTATCCCATGTAAACGCACCACATTATCAAAGAACAAGGTGGCAACTTCACTAGCATTTAGGGTGCTTTTACATGCGATGAAATGAGCCATTTTGGAGAAACGATCGACTACCACGAAAATGGAGTCTTTGCCTCGTTTTGACATAGGCAACCCGACCACAAAGTCCATGGATAGATCCTCCCAAGGTCCCATTGGTATAGGCAAAGGAGAATACATCCCATCCGGACCTTGGCGCGACTTGGCATGATGACATGTGATGCAACCCTTGCAAAACCGTGTCACATGCATACGCATCCGGGGCCAAAAGAAATGCTCTTGGAGAGCGGAAAGGGTCTTGGTAGCACCGAAATGACCACGGCCCTCATGAGCTTCCTTGACCAACAAATGGCGTATAGATGAGCGCGGAATACAAAGTTTTCCCGCTCGAAAAAGATAGCCATCGTTAATAAAGAAAGACTCGTGCTCTCGGAGGTCGAGGCATTGTGCCCATATGTCCTTGAAGTCAAGATCCGTGGCATATAACTCTTTGATAAAAGCAAAGCCATGTATCTTGGCATCCATATACACAAGGAGGGCATAGCGGCGAGAAAGGGCATCGGCTACCACATTCTCTTTGCCTTTCTTATGCCGAATGACATAAGGAAAGGTCTCTAAAAACTCTACCCAACTAGCATGGCGCCGACTGAGATTTGTTTGACTCTTGAGATACGAAAGAGCCGCATGATCCGAATGAATCACGAACTCCTTCGGCCACAAGTAATGTTGCCATGTCTTAAGACAACGAACTAGAGCATATAGTTCCTTGTCATATGTAGGGTAGTTGAGCGAAGGACCGGACAGTTTTTCACTGAAGTAGGCAATTGGACGATTCTCTTGTAAGAGAACTCCTCCAATGCCCACATTTGATGCATCACACTCCACCTCGAAGGTTTTCGAAAAGTTTGGGAGTTGGAGTAATGGTGCATTACAAAGACGGTCTTTGAGCGCATCAAATGCTCGAGCATGGACATCACGCCACTCAAACGTGACACCCTTGGTAGTAAGCTCATGGAGCGGTGCCGCTACCGTGCTAAAGTCCTTGACAAAGCGGCGGTAGAAACCCGCTAAGCCGAGAAAGGCTCGGACCATGGTGACCGTAGTAGGAGTAGGCCACTCCCGAATAGCACGAACTTTAGATTCGTCTACTCGGAGTCCGTCCTTAGACACGACATAGCCAAGAAAGATAGTGGTGTCTGAGCAAAAGACGCATTTGTCAAAGTTGACATACAATTGCTCTTGCCTAAGGCACTCGAGCACTTGGCGAAGGTGCCCGATGTGATCCTCCAAAGACGTACTAAACACCAAAATATCATCAAAATAAACAACAACGAATGTACCCAAGAATCGGCGCAAGACGTGGTTCATGAGGCGCATGAAGGTGGACGGGGCGTTGGAGAGGCCAAAAGGCATGACAAGCCATTCATAGAGTCCATACTTCGTTTTGAACGCCGTCTTCCATTCGTCACCTTCGGCCATCCGGATTTGGTGGTAACCGCTCCGGAGATCAATTTTGGAGAAGATAGTGGCGCCATGAAGCTCATCCAACATGTCATCAAGGCGCGGGATCGGGTGGCGATATTTGACAGTGATTTGGTTGATGGCACGACAATCAACACACATCCGCCATGATCCATCTTTCTTTGGTACTACGATTACCGGGACGGCACATGGTGATAAGGATTCACGCACATGTCCCCGGTCTAGGAGCTCTTGCACTTGACGTTGTAGCTCCTTTGTCTCTTCCGGACTGGCTCGGTAAGCGGCACGGTTTGGCAAAGAGGCACCGGGCACAAAGTCAATTTGATGTTCAATTCTTCGGATAGGTGGCAAGCCGGGTGGGAGGTCTTTGGGCATAATATCCTGAAATTCGGACAACAACAAAGACACCTCGTGTGGCACATTACTTGGGTCATGAGAAGTAGATAAACAAAACGGAACAAGTAAAAAGCATGGGAACTTGCCTTCCATGACCGGTTGCAAATCATGCCGGCGAGCTAAGAGTATCCGTGGCTCACACCGTCCTTGAATTACGGGATCCGAAGATGATAAAGGTGCGCCCGAAGAAACGATGCGACCTTTACTACCTTTGGATTCAGTAGCATGGACAAGAGGGGCGGTGTTGCGGGATTTGGAAGTACTAGCACCTACAACATCGGGACTCCGGGGGTCCGATTTTGCCGGTGCTTTAGCGGACTCATCAATAGCTTGTTGCCTCTTCCGTTCCGCATAGTCAACCAAAATTTCGTGCGGAGTCATAGGCAAAAGTGTGACCCGTTTTCCATTATATTGGAACATGTACCGATTAAGATAACCATCATGATATGTGCGGCGATCGAATTGCCATGGTCGTCCTAATAGGACATGTGTGGCGTCCATCTTGATAACATCACAAAGGACCTTATCAACATAGGCGCCAATAGAAAACGGCACCCAAGCTTGTTGTGTGACGGTGTCACATGCCGTATCGGAAATCCATTGGAGTCCGTAAGGCGTTGGGTGGGGGTCGTAGGCAACTTGAAGTGTTTTACCACCCGTTCGTTGACAATATTGCAACAAGAACCCCCGTCAACGATGAGAGAAAGACTCGTATTATTAACCAAGCAACGAGAGTGGAAGAGATTCTCGCGTTGATCAATAGGAATATGCTCTTTAACAGCCAAAATACGACGAGAAACAAGAGCGAATTTACCGGGTTGTGCGGGGCCGCAAGCAAGCTCGTCATCACAGGGTTCCATGCCAAAAAGGGGGTCGGTGTCATGGTCATCCTCAATAATGATATCACCTTCATATTGACCATCGTCGTCCTCGAAATATGTTGGGTCGGCAAACAAGACCCGTTTGGTGTTTGGGTAATCACGTTGTATATGGCCAAAACCGCTACACTTGTAACACACGGGCTCCCTTGGGCGAGCCGCCGGTGAGGGTCCTTGTTGACCTCGAGAGGGAGGCGCCGGTGCCGGGCCCTGGTTTGGTGTCTTCTCGGTACCCGTTTGCCTATTGGAAGGACCCGTCCGTTGGGTCCCTTTGGAGGCATCGGTATCTGTAGGACTAGGCGCATCTCGAGAACGTGTGTTAGATGGATAAAGATATGGACTCGAGGAAGAGGGATACCTAGAATACCGCGGTGTTTCGAGTTGTTGTTTATATAACTTCATGGCGGCATGACATAATGCTCCCAAATCCTTGAATGGGACAATCTCGAGCGGCCGCCGGATGGAAGCATTAAGCCCACTCATGAACTTGGTGCGGAGGGCGGAGGGGGAGGCCGAGACGCCGGCCTTAATGTGCATGTCCTCAAGTTTAGCCAAGTAAGCCACCGGAGTGAGGTTGCCTTGCTTGAACTCGGCAATTTGCAACCGCATATCATTCTTAAAGTCCTCGGGTACGTACTTCTTGGTCATGCAATAGAGTAATTGTGCAAACGTCTCAATTGGTGCCCATCCTCGCCTCTCTCGGGTGAACTCATACCGGTTCCACCAAGACTTCGCATCTCCTTCAAAGTATAGAGTTGCCGCCTCGATTTTCTCGGATTCCTCCTCATAATGACAATGTTTTAATGCTCGTTTCATATCCTGCGCCCAATCAAGAAAAACACACGGATCATATTCACCATGAAAGGTAGGGAACTTAACCTTACCTTCCCTACGAGCTCGGTAGGGGTCCGGGCGGGGCGGTGGAATGTAGGCATCATCGGCACGGGCTCGCCGGTGGCCGCCATGAGGCCGTTGGCGCCCATGAACGGGTGGGGCCTGCCTAGGTGGATTTGGGGGAGGCAACCATTCTTCACCCCGGTCTTGGTTCTCATAAGGGTCGATGACGGGTGGGTGCCACGGGCGGTTATGTGCTACCCGTTCTAAATCGGATTCATCACCGGAGAACTCATTGAAGTTGTGTTGTTCATCGTATTCATCAAAGTCAAGGGTCCTCGGTTGCCGGGTTGACCGTTGGTGACGGTGTTCGGAACGATCATGCTCACGACCATGATTGGTGGTTGAGTTGGGACGGTACCGGGGCTCTTCCCGGGTTTGTCGGTCGGTGCGGGGCACACTAGGTGGAGGTGGAAAAGGAACATACCGTTGATGTTGATGCTCATAATATTGGTGCCGATGTTCCGTATCGACTATGGGCAAGTTATCTTGGCGCGGGTCGGGGAATTCCTCCTCTTCTTCATGGGACTCATTTCCGTCAAGAGGTAAAGAATGGGTGCGTTCAATGACAGACGCAAGCCGGGTAACGTTTGATGGGCCGGCTCCCAAAAGTCCCTTGCCTTTCCGTTGAGCATCGGAAGTGGAAGCATTGACCACGTTCTCATTCGGATAAGTTGGGGTGGGACGGTGAGCATTCTGAAGGGACTTAAGAGCTTCTAGCTCTTTTTTCAAGGCAATGTTTTCTCGGGTCAAGGCATCAAACTTTTGTTGTGCCTTCAAGGCTTCCAATTCTCGCCTTATGGAGTCATTTTCGAGGGACAACAAAGCAGTTTCTTGAGCCAAGGGTTCACTGAACTCTTGCGGACCAGAATCCTGAGAAGTTTCCATTTCAACGTTAGTCATTGCTCCAAATCAGCACACAATTTCAAGCAATCAAGTGAGCAAGGTGACAAGTTAGGTCAACTTTACCCAAGTTCAAGTGCATTATCGGGTTCTACTTTGGGGAAAGCCGTTTGGCGGTTTAGCAAGGAAGGCAAATCCAACAAAATTGAACCAATTACACACAAATAAACAAGTGATATTTTGCAAACGTATGTAAGAAAATGGAGAGATAGAAGATGGACGGATTGTTCACTCGGCAAGCTTTGCTTGCTTTCGGTCTTTGACCGTTTTGTAAAATCCGATTTTTCGGATGGACCGGTTTGCCGGACGTCTTTTCACTTTGTGTGTTTCGTTTCTTTGAAACGTTTTGAGCAACACTTTCTTTTGTTTTTTTTTTTTGAACACAAATTCGTATTGATGAAGAGTTTTTTTGCTTTTCTTGGAATATCAAAGGCGAGATATCCGAACTTTTCGTTAACAAAAGTATCCCAAGAGATTTGGTGAAATTAATTAACAAAATTGTCGGATTAGGTCGGTTTAAGAAAAAGACGGGTTTGATAAATGGTTTGAAGGCAAACCAAATATCTCCTATTTTTGTTCTTTTTGTTTTGAGTTAAACACGGAAAAGAAAAAATTCAGGAAAAATGGATGAACATGATGAAGAACATGATGAACAACATGAAGATCATGAAGAACAAATGAAGAACATCATGAGCAAACGAAGAACATCATGAACAAAAAAAAAAGGTTAAATAGGTTTAAGATAATAACGCACAAAAAACAAGAGTAAAGAGAACTTAGCTTTGATCCCTTGCTCTGATACCAATTTGATGCGTCCTTGGAGGTAACAAGGATAACTCCGGATCTAGATCAAGCAAAACTCCAACTACTCCTTGATTCTTTGTGCAACGTTGTATCGTTTCTGATCCAAAGGGGCGGAAGCGATGAAGAAACAAGGGTTACTCCGATCTAGAGAGATCGAAGGAACCTTTTTGGGTGGATAGAAGGTTGATTCTTAGAAAGAATCCTCGAATATGGATTTCTTGAATCAAAGACGAGATCCAAGGAAGAAGTTTGAGGGTTAGAAGAGAGGTTTTGATGCCCAAGCTAAGTGGAGGAAATTCTTCTCAAAACTTAGTAATATTGAACATGAGAAATAAGTGAGGCAAGAGATCTCTTATATAGAGAGACTTGCCTACCTATGGGCCAACGGGCCAAACAAAAATACATGAAGAAAAGCCCAAAAGGGAAAAACCTAAAAAGGGGCGGAAGCAAACCCTAAACGGATAAGGTCAAAAAGGGAATATTCCTATACGGAATATCCCTTTATTACATAAAAAGGAAAACATGAAAATATAGTCCGAAAATAAGCTAGCTTCATGCCATGGAGTCGGAAAGACGGGACATGCCGCTAACGGAACCGGTAGCCTATGCCATGGTGGTGTAGAGACAAGGCATGCCGGTAATGGGACCAAGTGAAGACGTAATGCGGGTGATGATGGAGCCGGTGGCTCGAGCAATGGCCTTAGCTCGGGATCGGGTGATCGGTCCATCTGAGCGAACTCTAAGAGCCTCGTCCTCTTCGTCTATGGTCAACGTAAAAGGGGCATCCAAGGGCGCATCAGTCCCCCCATCTTGGCTGTGAAACGTCCCCGTTTCACCATCGTCAAAGAGGGGCTCAACATAAGGGGCAAGGTCCTTGACGTTGAACGTTGGGTGTACTCCGTAGGAATCCGGAAGCTCTAACTTGTATGCATTTGGACCATGACGGGCTAAGATGCGGAATGGGCCATCACCACGGTCCGAGAGCTTGCTCATGCGGCGAGTAGGAAAACGCTCCTTCCGTAGGTGGAGCCAAACAAGATCACCGGGCTCAAAAGAGACGTCGCGGCGGCCCTTGTTGCGTTGTCCGGCAAGTTGGGCGGCACGACGTTCGGGTTGTGTCCTAGTCCGCTCATGAAGCTCAATGATTTGGGCGGCTCGGTTTCCGGCGATGATGTGTTCTCCATCCTTGAGCGGGCGGGGAGTAAAATCCAATGGTGTATGTGGATTGAGGCCGTAGACAACTTCAAATGGGGACAATTTAGTTGCCGTGTGCCTAGACCTGTTATACGAAAACTCTACAACAGAAAGTAAGTCCTCCCACCTACGTGGGTTGGTCCTAGTGGTGGCTCTAAGTAGAACACCAAGAGTCCGATTGGTCACCTCCGTTTGACCATCGGTTTGGGGGTGATAACTGCTTGAAAACAACAAGTTGGTTCCAAGTTTTCCCCACAACGTTCTCCAAAAATGACTTACGAATTTCACGTCCCGATCACTAACGATGGAACGTGGTATCCCATGTAAACGCACCACATTATCAAAGAACAAGGTGGCAACTTCACTAGCATTTAGGGTGCTTTTACATGCGATGAAATGAGCCATTTTGGAGAAACGATCGACTACCACGAAAATGGAGTCTTTGCCTCGTTTTGACATAGGCAACCCGACCACAAAGTCCATGGATAGATCCTCCCAAGGTCCCATTGGTATAGGCAAAGGAGAATACATCCCATCCGGACCTTGGCGCGACTTGGCATGATGACATGTGATGCAACCCTTGCAAAACCGTGTCACATGCATACGCATCCGGGGCCAAAAGAAATGCTCTTGGAGAGCGGAAAGGGTCTTGGTAGCACCGAAATGACCACGGCCCTCATGAGCTTCCTTGACCAACAAATGGCGTATAGATGAGCGCGGAATACAAAGTTTTCCCGCTCGAAAAAGATAGCCATCGTTAATAAAGAAAGACTCGTGCTCTCGGAGGTCGAGGCATTGTGCCCATATGTCCTTGAAGTCAAGATCCGTGGCATATAACTCTTTGATAAAAGCAAAGCCATGTATCTTGGCATCCATATACACAAGGAGGGCATAGCGGCGAGAAAGGGCATCGGCTACCACATTCTCTTTGCCTTTCTTATGCCGAATGACATAAGGAAAGGTCTCTAAAAACTCTACCCAACTAGCATGGCGCCGACTGAGATTTGTTTGACTCTTGAGATACGAAAGAGCCGCATGATCCGAATGAATCACGAACTCCTTCGGCCACAAGTAATGTTGCCATGTCTTAAGACAACGAACTAGAGCATATAGTTCCTTGTCATATGTAGGGTAGTTGAGCGAAGGACCGGACAGTTTTTCACTGAAGTAGGCAATTGGACGATTCTCTTGTAAGAGAACTCCTCCAATGCCCACATTTGATGCATCACACTCCACCTCGAAGGTTTTCGAAAAGTTTGGGAGTTGGAGTAATGGTGCATTACAAAGACGGTCTTTGAGCGCATCAAATGCTCGAGCATGGACATCACGCCACTCAAACGTGACACCCTTGGTAGTAAGCTCATGGAGCGGTGCCGCTACCGTGCTAAAGTCCTTGACAAAGCGGCGGTAGAAACCCGCTAAGCCGAGAAAGGCTCGGACCATGGTGACCGTAGTAGGAGTAGGCCACTCCCGAATAGCACGAACTTTAGATTCGTCTACTCGGAGTCCGTCCTTAGACACGACATAGCCAAGAAAGATAGTGGTGTCTGAGCAAAAGACGCATTTGTCAAAGTTGACATACAATTGCTCTTGCCTAAGGCACTCGAGCACTTGGCGAAGGTGCCCGATGTGATCCTCCAAAGACGTACTAAACACCAAAATATCATCAAAATAAACAACAACGAATGTACCCAAGAATCGGCGCAAGACGTGGTTCATGAGGCGCATGAAGGTGGACGGGGCGTTGGAGAGGCCAAAAGGCATGACAAGCCATTCATAGAGTCCATACTTCGTTTTGAACGCCGTCTTCCATTCGTCACCTTCGGCCATCCGGATTTGGTGGTAACCGCTCCGGAGATCAATTTTGGAGAAGATAGTGGCGCCATGAAGCTCATCCAACATGTCATCAAGGCGCGGGATCGGGTGGCGATATTTGACAGTGATTTGGTTGATGGCACGACAATCAACACACATCCGCCATGATCCATCTTTCTTTGGTACTACGATTACCGGGACGGCACATGGTGATAAGGATTCACGCACATGTCCCCGGTCTAGGAGCTCTTGCACTTGACGTTGTAGCTCCTTTGTCTCTTCCGGACTGGCTCGGTAAGCGGCACGGTTTGGCAAAGAGGCACCGGGCACAAAGTCAATTTGATGTTCAATTCTTCGGATAGGTGGCAAGCCGGGTGGGAGGTCTTTGGGCATAATATCCTGAAATTCGGACAACAACAAAGACACCTCGTGTGGCACATTACTTGGGTCATGAGAAGTAGATAAACAAAACGGAACAAGTAAAAAGCATGGGAACTTGCCTTCCATGACCGGTTGCAAATCATGCCGGCGAGCTAAGAGTATCCGTGGCTCACACCGTCCTTGAATTACGGGATCCGAAGATGATAAAGGTGCGCCCGAAGAAACGATGCGACCTTTACTACCTTTGGATTCAGTAGCATGGACAAGAGGGGCGGTGTTGCGGGATTTGGAAGTACTAGCACCTACAACATCGGGACTCCGGGGGTCCGATTTTGCCGGTGCTTTAGCGGACTCATCAATAGCTTGTTGCCTCTTCCGTTCCGCATAGTCAACCAAAATTTCGTGCGGAGTCATAGGCAAAAGTGTGACCCGTTTTCCATTATATTGGAACATGTACCGATTAAGATAACCATCATGATATGTGCGGCGATCGAATTGCCATGGTCGTCCTAATAGGACATGTGTGGCGTCCATCTTGATAACATCACAAAGGACCTTATCAACATAGGCGCCAATAGAAAACGGCACCCAAGCTTGTTGTGTGACGGTGTCACATGCCGTATCGGAAATCCATTGGAGTCCGTAAGGCGTTGGGTGGGGGTCGTAGGCAACTTGAAGTGTTTTACCACCCGTTCGTTGACAATATTGCAACAAGAACCCCCGTCAACGATGAGAGAAAGACTCGTATTATTAACCAAGCAACGAGAGTGGAAGAGATTCTCGCGTTGATCAATAGGAATATGCTCTTTAACAGCCAAAATACGACGAGAAACAAGAGCGAATTTACCGGGTTGTGCGGGGCCGCAAGCAAGCTCGTCATCACAGGGTTCCATGCCAAAAAGGGGGTCGGTGTCATGGTCATCCTCAATAATGATATCACCTTCATATTGACCATCGTCGTCCTCGAAATATGTTGGGTCGGCAAACAAGACCCGTTTGGTGTTTGGGTAATCACGTTGTATATGGCCAAAACCGCTACACTTGTAACACACGGGCTCCCTTGGGCGAGCCGCCGGTGAGGGTCCTTGTTGACCTCGAGAGGGAGGCGCCGGTGCCGGGCCCTGGTTTGGTGTCTTCTCGGTACCCGTTTGCCTATTGGAAGGACCCGTCCGTTGGGTCCCTTTGGAGGCATCGGTATCTGTAGGACTAGGCGCATCTCGAGAACGTGTGTTAGATGGATAAAGATATGGACTCGAGGAAGAGGGATACCTAGAATACCGCGGTGTTTCGAGTTGTTGTTTATATAACTTCATGGCGGCATGACATAATGCTCCCAAATCCTTGAATGGGACAATCTCGAGCGGCCGCCGGATGGAAGCATTAAGCCCACTCATGAACTTGGTGCGGAGGGCGGAGGGGGAGGCCGAGACGCCGGCCTTAATGTGCATGTCCTCAAGTTTAGCCAAGTAAGCCACCGGAGTGAGGTTGCCTTGCTTGAACTCGGCAATTTGCAACCGCATATCATTCTTAAAGTCCTCGGGTACGTACTTCTTGGTCATGCAATAGAGTAATTGTGCAAACGTCTCAATTGGTGCCCATCCTCGCCTCTCTCGGGTGAACTCATACCGGTTCCACCAAGACTTCGCATCTCCTTCAAAGTATAGAGTTGCCGCCTCGATTTTCTCGGATTCCTCCTCATAATGACAATGTTTTAATGCTCGTTTCATATCCTGCGCCCAATCAAGAAAAACACACGGATCATATTCACCATGAAAGGTAGGGAACTTAACCTTACCTTCCCTACGAGCTCGGTAGGGGTCCGGGCGGGGCGGTGGAATGTAGGCATCATCGGCACGGGCTCGCCGGTGGCCGCCATGAGGCCGTTGGCGCCCATGAACGGGTGGGGCCTGCCTAGGTGGATTTGGGGGAGGCAACCATTCTTCACCCCGGTCTTGGTTCTCATAAGGGTCGATGACGGGTGGGTGCCACGGGCGGTTATGTGCTACCCGTTCTAAATCGGATTCATCACCGGAGAACTCATTGAAGTTGTGTTGTTCATCGTATTCATCAAAGTCAAGGGTCCTCGGTTGCCGGGTTGACCGTTGGTGACGGTGTTCGGAACGATCATGCTCACGACCATGATTGGTGGTTGAGTTGGGACGGTACCGGGGCTCTTCCCGGGTTTGTCGGTCGGTGCGGGGCACACTAGGTGGAGGTGGAAAAGGAACATACCGTTGATGTTGATGCTCATAATATTGGTGCCGATGTTCCGTATCGACTATGGGCAAGTTATCTTGGCGCGGGTCGGGGAATTCCTCCTCTTCTTCATGGGACTCATTTCCGTCAAGAGGTAAAGAATGGGTGCGTTCAATGACAGACGCAAGCCGGGTAACGTTTGATGGGCCGGCTCCCAAAAGTCCCTTGCCTTTCCGTTGAGCATCGGAAGTGGAAGCATTGACCACGTTCTCATTCGGATAAGTTGGGGTGGGACGGTGAGCATTCTGAAGGGACTTAAGAGCTTCTAGCTCTTTTTTCAAGGCAATGTTTTCTCGGGTCAAGGCATCAAACTTTTGTTGTGCCTTCAAGGCTTCCAATTCTCGCCTTATGGAGTCATTTTCGAGGGACAACAAAGCAGTTTCTTGAGCCAAGGGTTCACTGAACTCTTGCGGACCAGAATCCTGAGAAGTTTCCATTTCAACGTTAGTCATTGCTCCAAATCAGCACACAATTTCAAGCAATCAAGTGAGCAAGGTGACAAGTTAGGTCAACTTTACCCAAGTTCAAGTGCATTATCGGGTTCTACTTTGGGGAAAGCCGTTTGGCGGTTTAGCAAGGAAGGCAAATCCAACAAAATTGAACCAATTACACACAAATAAACAAGTGATATTTTGCAAACGTATGTAAGAAAATGGAGAGATAGAAGATGGACGGATTGTTCACTCGGCAAGCTTTGCTTGCTTTCGGTCTTTGACCGTTTTGTAAAATCCGATTTTTCGGATGGACCGGTTTGCCGGACGTCTTTTCACTTTGTGTGTTTCGTTTCTTTGAAACGTTTTGAGCAACACTTTCTTTTGTTTTTTTTTTTTGAACACAAATTCGTATTGATGAAGAGTTTTTTTGCTTTTCTTGGAATATCAAAGGCGAGATATCCGAACTTTTCGTTAACAAAAGTATCCCAAGAGATTTGGTGAAATTAATTAACAAAATTGTCGGATTAGGTCGGTTTAAGAAAAAGACGGGTTTGATAAATGGTTTGAAGGCAAACCAAATATCTCCTATTTTTGTTCTTTTTGTTTTGAGTTAAACACGGAAAAGAAAAAATTCAGGAAAAATGGATGAACATGATGAAGAACATGATGAACAACATGAAGATCATGAAGAACAAATGAAGAACATCATGAGCAAACGAAGAACATCATGAACAAAAAAAAAAGGTTAAATAGGTTTAAGATAATAACGCACAAAAAACAAGAGTAAAGAGAACTTAGCTTTGATCCCTTGCTCTGATACCAATTTGATGCGTCCTTGGAGGTAACAAGGATAACTCCGGATCTAGATCAAGCAAAACTCCAACTACTCCTTGATTCTTTGTGCAACGTTGTATCGTTTCTGATCCAAAGGGGCGGAAGCGATGAAGAAACAAGGGTTACTCCGATCTAGAGAGATCGAAGGAACCTTTTTGGGTGGATAGAAGGTTGATTCTTAGAAAGAATCCTCGAATATGGATTTCTTGAATCAAAGACGAGATCCAAGGAAGAAGTTTGAGGGTTAGAAGAGAGGTTTTGATGCCCAAGCTAAGTGGAGGAAATTCTTCTCAAAACTTAGTAATATTGAACATGAGAAATAAGTGAGGCAAGAGATCTCTTATATAGAGAGACTTGCCTACCTATGGGCCAACGGGCCAAACAAAAATACATGAAGAAAAGCCCAAAAGGGAAAAACCTAAAAAGGGGCGGAAGCAAACCCTAAACGGATAAGGTCAAAAAGGGAATATTCCTATACGGAATATCCCTTTATTACATAAAAAGGAAAACATGAAAATATAGTCCGAAAATAAGCTAGCTTCATGCCATGGAGTCGGAAAGACGGGACATGCCGCTAACGGAACCGGTAGCCTATGCCATGGTGGTGTAGAGACAAGGCATGCCGGTAATGGGACCAAGTGAAGACGTAATGCGGGTGATGATGGAGCCGGTGGCTCGAGCAATGGCCTTAGCTCGGGATCGGGTGATCGGTCCATCTGAGCGAACTCTAAGAGCCTCGTCCTCTTCGTCTATGGTCAACGTAAAAGGGGCATCCAAGGGCGCATCAATTGCCTTAGATTCTCTTCCTTGTTGTCTTGCTTGTTGGATTTATATCCAAGGAACGCTTTTGTTGTGATATTTGATTCAGTTATTGAAGTATTTCATTAAATTCTTCTTGTTCAAATATTCACCTTCTTCCCATGCATTTGATTATTGCTTTCATGATGATGAGTGGCTAATTTCCTTGTGTGATTCTAGGGTGATTGGCTGAAGGTTGTGGGAAAAACAATGATAGAATGATCTTAATCACAGTAGGACCCTGAAAGTTCGAGTCTTTAACCTTAACCCTAAGCATCTCGTTCAGTCGATGAACATCTCGGCCGGGGTGGAATTTGGCTGACCGAGGTGACTTATCTGATCCGAAACTGAGAGTTAAGTGTTAGAGTTTGCCAAATCCTATCCTTATTACACCTTTCCTGGTTCAATTCAAGCCTAGGATGAGACTTACCCGGTAATTCCTTTATTTGTGTACCAACGATCATAAGTGTAGGTAATAAAGGTTTATCCTTTATTGGGGTTTGAGTGTGCTTCCATCCCATCTTTGTGAGTTAGCCTGAGACTTACCCGGTAAAGGTTGATTCTATTCCCTTAGATGGTGTGTTAGTTTGAGGATATAGTTCTTTATCTTGATTCCTTGAAACTTACCCGGTAATAGGAGTTACGGTTTGGGATTAGTGAGTAGTGAGACTTACCCGGTGATCTATTCCACCATAGTAACACCTTCCCCATGCAAAAACCTCACCTTTGTCCGCTTATCTTTAGATCTTGAGTTGGAACCACAACTAGATGCTTTAATCCCTAGAATCGCATATTTCCTTTATTGACTTCTTATTCATCTTTGATTGTTTTAATTGCTCTTGTGGTTAGTATTTACATAAGCATACCGTGATTGGACTTTGTTTCACTAAGTCCCTGTGATCGACCCCTGGAATTCCTTGCTTTTTACTACGATTGACCCGTACACTGCGGGTTCGCATCCTTGTTTTAAGCTTACGTCTAGGGTTATAAATTTAAAGCTTGCACACACCGTTTGGAGCGAACAACAGATGGCAAGTTGTTATAATAAACACCCAAGCATACACCACTATCACAGCCAAGCTAACACACAAAATTCAGCTAATTAAGCCCAAGGGACTTACCTTTCTCAAGATAATCTCAGCTATAAACCTCGCTCAGCTTCCCGTAGGTAATACTCTATGCCTGAACAACAAGGCACACAATCAAAGACTATCCACTATGTTAGAAGTCCTCAACTTGTAGTCTCAATGAACTCTACAAGATCATATAACATAATGCTAGAAGGTTCCTACTTCTAGTCTCAATAATCTCTGCAAGATCATATAACAATATGCTAGGATGTTCCAAATCCTAGTCTCAAAATGCTCAGAAGATCAAAACTCAACTCGGACATAACCCACCACCCCGTATGGTAAAACATACTCAAAGACACAAGAAAGGATAAGGATATATACCTAGCAAGTCCTTAAGTTAGAAGCCCGAGCCTAAGGAACCTATTGGAACGAATCCGCGATTGCGGATGATGGAAGGCACGACCACGGGAAGGTAAGGTCGTCGCGACTACGGTAATAGGAGTTACGGTTTGGGATTAGTGAGTAGTGAGACTTACCCGGTGATCTATTCCACCATAGTAACACCTTCCCCATGCAAAAACCTCAGCTTTGTCTGCTTATCTTTAGATCTTGAGTTGGAACCACAACTAGATGCTTTAATCCCTAGAATCGCATATTTCCTTTATTGACTTCTTATTCATCTTTGATTGTTTTAATTGCTCTTGTGGTTAGTATTTACATAAGCATACCGTGATTGGACTTTGTTTCACTAAGTCCCTGTGATCGACCCCTGGAATTCCTTGCTTTTTACTACGATTGACCCGTACACTGCGGGTTCGCATCCTTGTTTTAAGCTTACGTCTAGGGTTATAAATTTAAAGCTTGCACACACCGTTTGGAGCGAACAAGTTTTTGGCGCCGTTGTCGGGGACTTGGTCTAGACCGAGCCGGTTGCGGTTTGCTTTCGGGGCACTTGCCCTTGTTGCTACTAACTACTCTTTCTATGAGTTTTGTAGTTTTCAGGATTTCCGATGACTACATTTGATCCAGCCTGGATAGCAAGACAAAGTGCTAGGGCGGACCATTATGAATACTTGGAGGATAAGTACTCCTTCTATTGGTTCAGCAATGAATGGGAAAGAGAAGAGGTCATTCAGCGTGAACTTGTGAAGTGGGATGAACTGAATGTCCCTAAGAAGATTTGTAAGCAAACTCCGGAAGATTCTCTTGAATCAAGATGGGAGAAGTTGATGAAGAAGATGGAGGAGCTCAAGGAAAGCACCCTATCCTATGCTAAGCCGGAAGAGGAGCATAAAGAAGTGCCGCAAGTTCCAAGCACCCCTCCAATCAAACCAGAAGTTTCTCCTGAAGCTTTTGAGGGAGAAGAAGATTTGGAAGATTTTGATCTAACTGTTGAGACCTCGGCCGAGGTAAAAGAGAGATCGGCCGAGGTGGAGGAAAAATCTGTAGAACTGGAAGATACGGAGAACCTTGGCCAAATTACTGAGACTGTGGTCAAGGTGGAAGAAAGACCAGCTGAGTTGGGAAAGATTTCGTGTGTGGAATATCAGCCCAACATGAAACTTGTCTCAAGCTTTGGAGAACTTTACGAGGTACATTCTCCTACTTCATTTGAAATCCCTATTAAAATTTCTGAATTTTTCAGGAATGCACCGGAGAGTTGGAGTCTCTTCCGAAAGAACCTCCTAAGATCAAGATGATACCTCCCTTGAAACTGTTGGAAGAAGATACTCCTTGGATTATAAGGAGTGGAGTTTGCAAGCACTACACCGTTAAGGCGATGAAGTGTCTCTTGTTCAAGTATGGGGTCCCTCGCATGCTAAGGACCTTGTACCATCCCCATGCTAAAGATGGGGAAGCTACTAGGATTTTCGAGAAGTTGTTTTCTCGATCAAGGAAAGGATGGGACGCAAGGCTAGATTATGTCCCATTGAAGGGCAGGAAGGCTAGAAGGATTCCGGTGAGAATCAAACCGTACAAGCTTGTACGTGGGAGATCTTACCATTTGTCGGTGAAATTAGGAACCAGAACCTTTTTGGAAGAATTTTATGATGGATGTGATGAGCACTCCATGGTGTTCAAGGTACATTGAGTAATTCTATGGAGAAGGGTCCAGCTAGCGACCTTAAACCAAGCGCTTCTTGGAAGGCAACCCAAGATATTGCTTTCTTCTCCTTTTTCTAGTTTAGTTTAGATAGTTGCTTTGTTTTTGTTTTCCTCTAGACAACAACCAGGTATTCCAAAAGGAAGGATCACAGTTCAGGAGCTACACTGGAAGAACAAAATTTCGAGAAGTTGAGGAAACGAGCTTTACTGAGATACATCTCGGGTACTGTCAGAACACCTCGACCAAGATGTGCTTCGCCAACCGAGATGGTCTTATCTGGGAGCTGTTTCTTACTTCTTCATGCAGTTTAGCTATGTTCGGTGAGTATCCTGTCCTTAGACTTATTTTGACCCACTGGGACAGTGTGTCCAAAGTATGGGGTGTTTATTGATGTATTACTTGACTCTTATGGATGTATGACTCGACTTTATATGATATTATGTTCTATTTATGCTTACTTTTGCTTCTATGTGTTTATCTGAGATTGCATGCATACATACAGGTTATTTGATTGAGAAAACGTCAAAAAACTGGTTTAAAAATTTTTTTTTTACCTCGACCGGTGGAGTTCTGGCCGAACGAGGTACTTCACCTCGGTTGACCCAAGAACACCTCGACCGAGGTGGGTTAGTTGAGAGTTTTCGAAACGATTTTTGTGCTTCTTATCTGGATATGACCTCAGTGAAGATCTTGTTTACTGACTGGTTTTGAAATCTTTATGTGTTTGAAAGGTTTTATAATATGTTTAAGTTGCTAAATGCTTTGTTTGAAATTATTGGCATGTTTAATACTTTGTTTTTATCCAAATTATGTTGAATTTGAAGGTTGATACCGCAAGATAAGTTCTCTCACTTTCTTCCTGGAAAGACCAAGGCAATTCATTCTTCTCTCTTCTTCTTCTTGATCATGCTTAACCCCTCATATACATTTTGCCTCCCTTTACCTATCCGGGAATTTGGAAGCAAGCGAAGTGGTGAAAGCAAGTGAAGTAAAGTTGAGAAGTTGGCTGGAAGTGAAAGTGTTAGAAAGTAATCTTAGGTTTGGGGAAGTCAATCATGAAGATGAGTAACTCGGCACCATTCACATAGTCGGGTGTTTGTGTCTTGCCAAAGTTGGATTGAGCGATATTCCTAACGGGTCATGGTATGTGCATCAAGGGTTTGATGCATCTCAAGAAATTGATGATTGCGGATTTCCTAGGCTTCGGTTATTGTGCACCTCTGTCCATGCATCCCAAAAAGTAAAGAAAAAAAGAAAAAGTGTGAAATAAGCAAAGCTTATTGGTGGAAGATGTTGCAAGTCAAAGTGAAGTGAAGTTCATCCTTTTCCCGGATTCTAGCACCATATTACCTTACATACATCCCTACCCTACACGTTTCTTGACCTTTTTTTTGGGAAGCCCTTGAGACCTTGAGCTTGATAATTGACTTAGTGGTTTAAACTGGATTATACATGATTAATTTTGATAATTATGATTTATTATGCATTCTATGATTTTATGCAAAGATGAACAGCTTTTCTATATTTATAAAATGTTTTGATCATATTTTGATTTTAAATTCCATGAAGTATTCTCTTAGAGTGATCTATGATTGTAGCACACCATAAAAATGTTTTTGAAAGACTTTCCATTGATTTTATTGACTTATAATCCATTCTATCTTGTCTTTTATATGCGGAACTTACTTGGGGACAAGCAAGGGATAAGTATGGGATATTTTGATAGCATGAATTATAGTCTATATTTTGGGGTTTGTTTAGACGTTTTATCTTTCATAATCTGCATGTTTGTATGTATATTATGTGATTATATTACCATTTCATCTACCTTTGCGGGAATCGAGGTCTACACCTAGTTTTGTTGTAAACGTAGGTAAAATGGCACGTTTTGCATCAAAAAGGAGCAAAAGGAGCTATGGAGTCATTGGAGCTACATTGAGGAACATAAGGAATCATCCAGGAAGCATAGCCATGGATTTGAGATTCACTTTGGACCAGTTTTGAGAGATTTCACATTCAGTTATGACTCACCTCGGTTGACCACAGATTCATCTCGACCGAGGTGATCCAGGGAAGTCGACTCGACCGAGGCGAATACCTAGGACGCGGCGAGGATATTTTATTCTTGGCTGAAATCTTTTATCTTTGGAAAGTGATCTTATATTTTTGGGCTTGGCTCCTGGAAGGAAGAAGATATACTAGATCTTATATTTTACCTATTTTTATGGGAAGAGATCTTTCTAAGATATCTTATCTTTGGAGGGTTATTTTCCTATAAAAAGGGTTGGATTTCTACAAATCCAAGAACCCGCTTAGCACGTTATACACCATTGAAGGCTGCGAGATCCAGCATACATCGCTGCAACCATACTCCAGTTGGAGATTTGAAGAACCTTTTTGAAGGTTGAAGGAAGATTGAAGATTGTAGCTTTTATAGCTTTTGAAGGTTTTCTTGTAAGATTACCTTAGATTCTCTTCCTTGTTGTCTTGCTTGTTGGATTTATATCCAAGGAACGCTTTTGTTGTGATATTTGATTCAGTTATTGAAGTATTTCATTAAATTCTTCTTGTTCAAATATTCACCTTCTTCCCATGCATTTGATTATTGCTTTCATGATGATGAGTGGCTAATTTCCTTGTGTGATTCTAGGGTGATTGGCTGAAGGTTGTGGGAAAAACAATGATAGAATGATCTTAATCACAGTAGGACCCTGAAAGTTCGAGTCTTTAACCTTAACCCTAAGCATCTCGTTCAGTCGATGAACATCTCGGCCGGGGTGGAATTTGGCTGACCGAGGTGACTTATCTGATCCGAAACTGAGAGTTAAGTGTTAGAGTTTGCCAAATCCTATCCTTATTACACCTTTCCTGGTTCAATTCAAGCCTAGGATGAGACTTACCCGGTAATTCCTTTATTTGTGTACCAACGATCATAAGTGTAGGTAATAAAGGTTTATCCTTTATTGGGGTTTGAGTGTGCTTCCATCCCATCTTTGTGAGTTAGCCTGAGACTTACCCGGTAAAGGTTGATTCTATTCCCTTAGATGGTGTGTTAGTTTGAGGATATAGTTCTTTATCTTGATTCCTTGAAACTTACCCGGTAATAGGAGTTACGGTTTGGGATTAGTGAGTAGTGAGACTTACCCGGTGATCTATTCCACCATAGTAACACCTTCCCCATGCAAAAACCTCACCTTTGTCCGCTTATCTTTAGATCTTGAGTTGGAACCACAACTAGATGCTTTAATCCCTAGAATCGCATATTTCCTTTATTGACTTCTTATTCATCTTTGATTGTTTTAATTGCTCTTGTGGTTAGTATTTACATAAGCATACCGTGATTGGACTTTGTTTCACTAAGTCCCTGTGATCGACCCCTGGAATTCCTTGCTTTTTACTACGATTGACCCGTACACTGCGGGTTCGCATCCTTGTTTTAAGCTTACGTCTAGGGTTATAAATTTAAAGCTTGCACACACCGTTTGGAGCGAACAACAGATGGCAAGTTGTTATAATAAACACCCAAGCATACACCACTATCACAGCCAAGCTAACACACAAAATTCAGCTAATTAAGCCCAAGGGACTTACCTTTCTCAAGATAATCTCAGCTATAAACCTCGCTCAGCTTCCCGTAGGTAATACTCTATGCCTGAACAACAAGGCACACAATCAAAGACTATCCACTATGTTAGAAGTCCTCAACTTGTAGTCTCAATGAACTCTACAAGATCATATAACATAATGCTAGAAGGTTCCTACTTCTAGTCTCAATAATCTCTGCAAGATCATATAACAATATGCTAGGATGTTCCAAATCCTAGTCTCAAAATGCTCAGAAGATCAAAACTCAACTCGGACATAACCCACCACCCCGCATGGTAAAACATACTCAAAGACACAAGAAAGGATAAGGATATATACCTAGCAAGTCCTTAAGTTAGAAGCCCGAGCCTAAGGAACCTATTGGAACGAATCCGCGATTGCGGATGATGGAAGGCACGACCACGGGAAGGTAAGGTCGTCGCGACTACGGTGACAGGGATCCTAACTCCGCAACGGCGGTGATTTAGAGCCGCGGGGGCGGTGACACAGGCAAGATGCGACCGCGGGAATATGCAGGCTCGGTCGTGGGAGAACTCCAGAGGCGAACTTCAATGGACTTCTTTGATATAAAACGGTGCTCCGATGCCCTTGGCTAACTCAACTCGACACTGCGGTTCCTAACACAACTAGAGATCTTACCTGGATACACACAAAAACATCCAACACAATTAGGATGGGAAACAATCAAGGATACATCTTGATTCAAGCCCGACATCTCTACCTACATCAAATAATGATCCTCATCCAGAAGTTACAACCTCTTCCCCCCACTGCCAAGCCCGACATCTCTCCCTAACCCCCCTGACTCTAGTGGAAGCATCAAGGATGCCAACACCCCAACCAAAGGTATCCATGTCGATTAAAATCGGAGCATGGAACATTCGTGGCCTCAACCATCCCAACAAGCAAAAGGCCATTCGTGACTTAACAAAGCACCACAATCTTGATCTAATTGCCATCCTTGAAACAAAAATCTCTGAAGATAAGATGAGAAAACTCTCATCTCTCATTCAAAGTTGGAACCATACCTCAAACATCACCCTTGGTCACAAATGTCGCATCTGGATTTGGTGGGATCCAAATTCCATTCTCCTCACCCCCATTCTCCAAAACGAGCAAATCATTCACAGCAGCATCACCATCCTCAACACCCGTACAATCAAAAAGTTTGACTGCTCCTTCATATATGCACACAACCTACCAGACGAACGTACCCCCCTCTAGGACAACATCATCACCATATCCCTCTTCAACTCCAATATGCCATGGGTACTATTAGGAGACTTCAACACTACTCTAAGCCTTGATGAGAAAATCACCCACTGCCCCACATCCCTATCCCAGCAATCTACTGAACTCTCGGAATGCTTCGCTTGGAACTCCCTCATTGATCACGACTTCTCCGGTCACAAATTTACATGGAATAATAAGCAGGAGGCTTCCAGGATATGGTGTAAACTCGACCAGATTGTCATCAACTCCCACTGGGAATCACACTTCCCACTCTCTAAAGCTCTCTTCACCAACCCATCCACCTCTGACCACTCTCCTGCTATCTTGGATCTTGATGCAAAAGAAGCTCCTCCTCATCGACAATTTCGGTTTAACAACAGTTTGGCTAATCATGAAAACTTCCTTAGCACTGTGTCAAACTCGTGGTCTAGTCACTCTAGCACGAGCCTGGGGAAAATGACCAGCCTCTCCACCAAACTAAGGAACCTCAAGAGATCCCTGAAGAGATTTCCAAGTATCACCTAGGAGAACCTCCACGCCTCAATTGAGAATCTCAAAACGCAGCTTGACACCACTCAAACGAGCCTTCAATCTAACCCACAAGATACCTCCCTCATTGAAACCAAAAGATCCATCATATCCCTCCTAAACAACACGCAAAACAACCTCCATACCACACTGTTTCAACTATCCAAAGCCTCTTGGGCAAAACATGGTGATCAATGCAGTGGATTCTTCTTCAAAAGCATTAAAACAAGAAGAGCACAAAATTCCATCAAGAGTATCCAGGATCCCGATAATCTTGGAGGAGATCCCTCTTTTAATTTGATTGAGATCTCCCCTACCCTTATCAAATATTTCTCAAAAATCCTCAATCCGATCAACCATCATAACCCACAAAATCTCTTTCCTAACTGCCCTCTCCCTTCCATTTTACTGGAGGATTCTTCCCTTCTTTGCCAGATTGTTTCCCCAAACAACATAAAACAAGCCTTGTTTAGTATTGGAGATCACAAAGCACCTGGGCCGGATGGGTATAATGCTCTCTTCTTCAAATCCACATGGGCTATCACTGGCAATGACTTCTGCTTAGCAATTGAAGAATTCATCCGCACAGGAAACCTCCCTCACCAAATCAACCACACTTCCATCTCCCTAATTGCTAAAAAAGCTAACCCAATCCTTCCATCTGACTACAGACCAATTTCATGCTGCAACACAGTGTACAAAGTAATTGCTAAGATCCTTGCAGCCAGACTTAATGCCACCCTTCCCTCCCTTATCGGCAGTTACCAAGGAGCATTTGTCAAAGGTAGATCCATCAAACACAATATTCATATATGCCAAGAGATCTTTAAGAGGTACAACCAACGACATATCTCACCACGCTGCGTCATGAAGATCGACATTTCAAAGGCGTTCGACATGATCAACCACTGCTTTGTTCTTAACTGTCTCTCAAGGATGGGCTTCCTAGAATCTTTCATTCGTCTAATTGTTGTTTGCATTACAACTTCTTCTTTTTCCATCAATATTAACGGCTCCTTGCAGGGTTATTTCTATGGATCTAGGGGACTTCGTCAAGGCTGCCCTCTCTCGCCTCCCCTCTTTGTTATCGCCATGGAAGTCCTCTCTTCAATGATCAAAGTTAATACCTCAACTCCAGACTTCAACGTGCACCGCAAATGCACCTCACCAAGGATCACTCACCTATGCTTCGTTGATGATCTTGTTCTATTTTGTCGAGGCGATGCCCCATCTATCAAGATCTTAAGACGCACACTCGACTTCTTCGGCCACTACTCAAGACGCACCACCAACATCTCCAAGTTCTCAATTTACATTGGAGGCCTCTCCGGTCCTGAACGTGACAATCTAGCCAGAACCTCATGCCTCCCAATTGGCTCATTACCCTTCATGTATGTTGGCGTTCCTATGGGAAGTAAAAGGCTCCGCCTTGCTGATTACCTTCCCCTTATCACCAAGATTACAAATAAGATCAACACCTGGAGCATGAAGAACCTCTCCTATGCAAGAAGAAAACAAATCATCACCTCAATCCTGATGTCTCTATACAATTACTGGTGCTCGATTTTGCTCATTCCGACAACTGTTATTCACAAGATCCAAAGCTTACTTCGGTCCTTTCTTTGGGCTGGCACTGACTCCAGCTCTCGCGCACTAGTCTCATGGAGTACTATTTGTCACTCAAAGGATAAAGGCGGTCTCGGGTTCAAGGAGATTCTCTCATGGAACAAAGCAAGCCTTGCAAAGCTCATTTTTGAGCTTGATTCGTCCAACCACAATCGGAACCTCTGGACCGAATGGATTCACTCAAACATACTAAAAGGTCAGCCAATATGGTTCATCTCTACAAGTTATAAACACAGTTTCATCTGGAGTCAAATACTCAGAATCCGGGATGAAATTACTAATACCATGACTGGTGATCATTTCATTTCCAACACAACTGACTCCCATGGTAACTTTTCTACAACGGCTGCTTACAATCTATGTTGGAAACCATCCACCCCAAGCACTCCCTTTCTATTAAGCGCAATCTGGAAGGGACTCTGTGTCCCCAAATGCTCTTTCATCGCCTGGATTGCCTTCCATAAGCGACTCCCTACTCTCGCTAAGCTTTTTGAATGGAACATTGTCCTGGACAACATCTACAAACTATGCAACATTTGCATTGAGGATGAAGACCACCTACTCCGCTATTGCCACTTCTCCAATCTGGTTCTGGATCTAGTCTCAACATGGCTTAGAATAGCCCACCCCTACCCATACAGCAACAACATTTGGAACTGGATTGCAAACCTCTCTCCCCGGAAAGACGATCTCCTAAGCCATGTTCGTCTCTCCACCATCACAAGTCTCATATACTTCATCTGGAAGGCCAGAAACGACATTATCTATAATAAAAAAAACACCCATGCAACCACTTGTGCACACAACATCATCAACATAACAAAGGTTCACACATCAAGCCACTGGAAGGACAGATCCGAAAACTCCCTTGCTTGGGCCAAGATTCTAGGCATCCACCTTAGTTAATTTCTCCCTCTCCTTCAAAATTTTCATCTCGTTCCCCTATGGCTAGTAGCCTCCATGTAAATTCTGTTATGATACTAATATAAACCCATTTCAAAAAAAAGAAACAAGATAAAACGCAAGCTTGCTTACCAAATGTCCGGGGAATAACTATGCAGTCTCCTGCTCTTTTGGATGCAGTTACTTGAAGGGGATGAAATCACCAAATTGCTTGCTGGAGGGACGAATGAAGAGGAAGAACAAAGGGAGGATGAAGAAGGAGATAAAAGAGAAGGAAAGAGAGGATGAATGATGTGGAACAAAGAGAATGAAGAAAAGAAACGGTTGTTAGGGTTGAGGAGGAGACTTAACCCACAAAAGATCATGTCCCGCTAAGAAAGGAAAGAATGAGAAACGTTTATGAACGTATCGGCCCACGATTTGTCGATTAACCACACCCGCGGCTAAGCCTTGCCGCGACAACACTAAGTGGCTACCACCGCGGACCTCTGAGGCCGCGGGGACGGTGACTGCTTCCTACGCCACCTTCTATGGCTCCGGCAGGAGTCATGAGGGTTAGTTTCCGGAAATGAAAAATCCCGATCGTTGCATTACAGGCTAAATCCACAAATGCCATCCTTCAAAATGTATAATCTCAAACAAAGATATGATATAATCCATTCTAACAAAATAGAAACCTTATTAGTTAGGGTTTGTGTTGAAAACTTTTATTCGCATACACTTCTTCATCTTTATACATTAGTTATTAATAATCCTCACAATCAATCTCTTAAGACGATTAAAAATTCGTTCTCATCCACATCAATCTTCATCGGAAACGCCTATTTAAGTAACCTTATCCACCACCGCAAACCTCTGAGGCCGCGGGGACGGTGACTGCTTCCTACGCCACCTTCTATGGCTCCGGCAGGAGTCATGAGGGTTAGTTTCCGGAAATGAAAAATCCCGATCGTTGCATTACAGGCTAAATTCACAAATGCCATCCTTCAAAATATATAATCTCAAACAAATATATGATATAATCCATTCTAACAAAATAGAAACCTTATTAGTTAGGGTTTGTGTTGAAAACTTTTATTCTCACACACTTCTTCATCTTTATACATTAGTTATTAATAATCCTCACAATCAATCTCTTAAGACGATTAAAAATTCGTTCTCATCCACATCAATCTTCATCGGAAACGCCTATTTGAGTAACCTTATCCATTTATGTTATCTTTTAGGAACATTGTGAACTTTTTATTAGATTTCTCTTTATTGATTCATCTAGGTCAAATGTACAGACATCATATATCCTTTCCAATATGTATAACCTCGAACAAATATATACTTTATTCTATTATAACAAAATCGAAACCTTATAAGTTTGGGTTCATGCTGAAAAGTCTTATTCTTATACCTTTATCATCTTTGTACATATATTATTAATGATCATCACAGCCACCTCCTAAGGCGGTGAAAATTTTGTTCTCACCCACATCGATCAGTTCGCCGGGAGGCCATATTGTGGGTAACCTTCTACAATGTTGTTATTCGTTAGGAACCTTGTGATATTTTCATTGATTTTCCGTTATTGATTCATCTAGGTTAAATGTACAGATCGACGACGGTCCTTTACAATAAATATAAAATCAAACAAGTACATGGTTTAATCTATTCTAACAAAAAGAATCGTTATTAGTTAAGGTTCATGTCGAAAACTCTTATTCTCGTACCCTTTTCCATCTTCATTTAAGATTATTAATATAATGATCCTTACGCCAATCTCATAAGGATTTGAAAATTTTGTCTTCATCCACATCGATCTTTGTCGGGAAACCCTATTTTTAATAACCATCTCCAAGTTATGTTACTCATTCATAACTTGCGAATTTTTAAATTAAGTTAATTTCCGTTATTGTTTCATCTAGATTAAATGTACAAATGTCATCCCTTACAATATGTATAGTCTCAAAAAAAATATAATACAATCTATTCTAACAAATAGGAACTTTTTTAAATTAGGGTTCGTGTTGAAAACACTTTTCTGACCCTTCTACATCTTTCTACATAATTATTAATGATCCTTGCCGCCACTCTCATATGGCGATGAAAAATCCGTTCTCATTATCATCGATCAATTCATCGGAAAACCCCATTGTGAGTACCCTTCTCCAATTTTGTTATCCGTTAGGAACCATGTGAACTTTTCATTAGATTTCCCGTTATTGGTTCATCTAGGTTAAATGTACAATAGTCATCCTTTATAATATGCATAACCTCAAACAAATATACATTTTAATCTATTCTAATAAAATAGAAATCTTATAAGTTAGGGTTCATGTTAAAAACTCTTATTCTTATATCCTTACCCATCTTCTTACTTATATTATTAATGATCCTCACCGCCACTCGCCTAAAGTGATGGAAATTTGTTCTCATCCACAGTGATCGATTCGTTAAAAAATCCTATTGTGAATAGCCTTCTCCATTTTTGTTATTCGTTAGGAGCCCTGTGAATTTTTCATTAGATTTTCAGTTAATGATTCATCCAGGTTAAATTTACGAACGCCATCTCTTATAATATGCAGGGCCGACTCGATGGGGGTCCTTAAGGTCCCTTCGAACAGGGCCCCAAATTTTGGGGCCCCAATGTATTAAAAAAGCTGAATATACGTTACAAAAATCGTTTAGTCTAGATGGTAACGTATCACTCTTTTATTTATTTTTTTCTTATATTCGAGTCTCATTCATCACTTTTTCATCTTCATTTTACTTTTATGGCTTCCTCTTTTGAAATTTTTTCCTTTTCCAAACCAAATTAGGACGATTTCTTCATGGATTAAAAAAAATGTAAATGGCGTACTTTGTATAGATAAATTTCGATTTCCCGGCCTAATATTATTTTTTGAGAAGGGCCCCAAAAATCATTGAGACGGCCCTGACAATATGTATAACCTCAAACAAAGATAAAGTTTAATCTATTTTGGCAAAATAGAAACCTTATTAGTTAGGGTTCATATCGAAAAACTCTTATTCTCGTACCTTCTCCATCTTCGTACATAGATTATTAATATAATGATCTTCACCACAATTCTCTAAAGGCGATTGATAATTCGTTCTCATCCACATTGATCTTTGTCGGAAAACCTTATATTGAGTAACCTTCTCCATTTATGTTACCCGTTAGGAACCTTGTAAACTTTTAAATTTATTTCCCCTTATTGCTTCATTTAGGTTAAATGTACAAATGTCATCCTTTACACTATGAATAACCTCAAAAGTACATATAGTTTAATCTATTCTAAATAATAGAAACCTTATAAGTTACGGTTCATGTTGGAAAATCTTATTCTTATACCCTTCTCCATCTTAGTAAATAGATTATTAAAGATCCTCGCCGCCACTCTCCCGATGCGATGGAAAGTTCATTCTCCTCCACATCGATCTTCGGCAAAAAACCCTATCTTGAGTAATTACCTTCTTAATTTATGTTATCCGCTAGGATCTAGTGAATTTATTAGATTCCCCGTTATTGATTCGTCTCGGTTAAATGTATAGACGTCATCCTATACCATATGTATAACCTCAAACAAATATATAATTTAATCTATTATTACAAAATAGAAACCTAATGAGTTAGGGTTCATGTTTAAAACTTTCATTCATTATCCTTCTCCATTTTCCTAGATAGATTATTAATCTAATAATCCTCAGGGTCATTCTCATAAGCCATGGAAAAATTGTTTTTATCCTCAACAAATCCTGTTTTGAATAACGTTCTCCATTTGTTACTCGTTTGGAATCTTGTGAATTTTTCATTAGATTTTCCTTCATTGATTCATTAGGGTAAATGTACACATGTCATATTTACAATATGTATAATCTCAAACAAAACAATAATATATTATTTTCTAACAAAATAGAAATCTTGTTTATACAATTGAATACTCTAAGTTACTGTATTCGAAAGCACCAATGGGACTTTGACACAACCGTAATGCACAAGTTCAGTTTACACAATTTACTTAAATTCGAGTTATCCAATTTTGATTTACACAAACTCACTTACAAATCATGCCACCGTGAAAAAATTACAAATATCACAAAGTTAGATTATTTGTTGCAATTAAAACTCAGGGGTAGATTCGGTAATTTTACCAAAATAGTTGATAAAATTGTTATTAAAGTTAAATCTAATTTCATATTTCTTTCTTCTTAGGTTTATGGGCAACTTCCATGGCCAACACTTTCCCTAGCTCGCCACCGGACCGGTCGCCTCCCTCGCTACTGGTTCAGATTGCCTCCACCTCGACTGCCGTCCGCCACCACATGTCTCCTCTTTCAAGATTGATGATATCTCCATTGTTGGTGCCTTCATCTCATCTCCCTTCGCTCTGGCTAACCCCGCACCGGCCTCGGGGCTATTTTATCCAACGGTGCAGAGTTGTTTCTTTGTTTCCTAGATTGTAACGGTGAAAAAGAGATGTTTTTGAGATAATTTAGGGATATGAGTTTTCTATCTCCTATTTAAGTTAAAAGATAATAAAATTTTTGCAGTTAATTGGACTAGGCCTAGTTTGTATCTCCGATACAAAAAAAATCTCCATTACACCAATGTTCTCGAAAAAGGGAATAGGGGTTTCGAGGATATGAATCGTAATAAATATAGTAGAAAGAGTTAATCATTAGCGTAGGTTGTCTGTCGTTATGATTTCGCTCGCGACACCAACCAAATAAACACGACATAAAGAAGAAGAGGAGCTGTGTTTACGAGCTAAAATAAGAATAAGATACGGAAAAACAATACGTATATGTTCTTCCATCTAGGAACGGTGGTCTCTCTTTCGTCTTCTATAGATGGCGCAGGATCCACATTACAGGTATCCACCACCGGCTGGATATCTTTAGTTGAATGTTGCTGCACCTATTTACAAGAAGCCCATCATTTAAGCATTGTTCTTCATAAATATAACCATACCACTTTGATGATTGCTATGAAACATATTGATAATAACGATGAGATAGAATCACAGGTATATCAATTTTATTGTGAAAATATGTATACGAAATTAGAAGTAGATAATAAAGAGAATAATAAATTAAAGTACTTTTTTGATAAGATTAAATTCAAAAACTATCCTAAATAACAAGATAATAGATTAATATTTTCGATATTAACATTATCTCTAACACTCCAAGCTTAAATAGTACGAATTTGAAGATATTTGGTTGGATGGATAATAACATGCTGGTAGGTTAAGTTCTTGAATCGAATTTACTCTCATATCATATTAAATTATGGTGTATTAAAACCACACTACTGCTGGCATATATATATATATATATATATATATATATATATATATATATATATATATATGAAATTGTAGGAGAATAATAAAAATCTTTTTATGAAATCAAATCTAAATTTTCCTAAATAAGGATATTCTCCGTAACTCTATCTCTGACAAATATTATTGATGTACGTTGTGATATAGGTTGATATTGCCGAAGGCAGTGACCATTATTATTAAGAACACTAATATTTTTTAGAATTATCTTATATTTATAATCATAGTATAAGGAGTATATTATAACTTAGGCCGTATGCGGCTTTTGATTTCAATCTAGAAAATACAAATGACTAAAAAATTATAAGGTTTTTCTATGACTCACTACTGGGTTTGAGTTGTGGTATATGTAACTTGCTTAATATATCTCATTGCAATTAATTTCCGTTGGTTGTAACTTTGAAAACATAAACGGATTCGGAATGAAAACAAATTCATTTTTAAAATAATTTTTTTTGTGGTTTCATGCATAATGTATTTGCTTTTTTCTATTTTATTTCGACGTAAGGTATCAAAAGTAATCAAATTTAACTCAAATTACTTCGAATCACAAGATTGGTTCCAAAAAAAACTTCATGAACCAAGATATACATATGAATTTAATTTGTTTCCATTTCGTTACCGTTTTTAAAGTTAAAACCAAACGGCCCCCTAATGTGAATACATTGAATTTTTCTAGAAGAATATTAATTATTCTTAAAATGTTGGATTAGGCGAAGATAAATTCTTTCGGTACGGATATGCGGTGTGATGAACCGTAAATTGATAAAATATGAGCCATCAGTTAGTTGAATATGAACTAAACATTCAACTTTTTTTAAAATAAACCTAAAATGAACAATTAGTGACCGAAGTATGAACTAATATAATAATTAATAAAACTAATTATTTTTTCCTTGAATAAAAAACACGGTCATTACATTTTTAGTTCCAGCTTTTTATACAAACACTTCAATGTTTTTTTATTTAGTTCACATATTTTTTTCTTTCTGAAATGTATATAGAAAGATATAGTTTATATAATTTTTTAGCATAAAAAATATTAATGCGTAAAAAATGATACGTGGAGAAAATGCACGAAAAATAAAACATTAAAGGTTTTTGCTTTAGTATTAATATTTAATATATTAATAGGAAATTAGAAATGAAAGATAAAGGACTATTTTTCCGATAAGGGTTATCAAAAAATCACTCACATTTTAGAATATAATAATTCAAGATCTTATTCACACAAAACCCTTTCCTATATGGAACCTTGTGAGATTATAAAATATTGCACTGTAAATTAAAATCATTTTTTTATTTTTTTTTACCAAAATTTTAATTATATCAAATCCTTTCCCATACAGATTGGTTACATATTCATCGGTTACGGATGAGAAACTGTTCACTGAATCACCAGTATTAATCTCTTTTTAATGCAACAAATTAATTACACCGAATTCTTTGCCTAGAAGAAAAAAGAGAGTTTTATATTGTTTTATTCATTTAACGAAAGAAATTACACTCATTTATAATAATTGTTTCCTTTCCTGTCCAAACTATAAATGACTTTAGTATTTACTTCACAAAAGAAAAAAGAAAAAAGAGGAAAATAATTGTCTTTTTCCCCTCATTTTAAAGATATTATTTCCCCTTCAATTATGAAATTGAATAAATTATTTTGTAAAGATAATAAATCGAAAAAAGCCTTAATTTTTAAAAAAGTTAAATTCCAGCTAGGATTTCAAACAATAGTCAAATAGAGTTGACGATTAGGGTGAACAATAAATCGGATTTGTCACAAACATTGGCGTAGCGCTTTTTTTCCGTGTGGAGATTAATAATGATTTTTATTGTCACTCCGTAACATGAAAAAAAATCCCTTTCACATCTCTTTGAAAAAACCTAGTTCATGCGAATGTTCCTGGTTTATGTTATCTTTAATTTGAAATAAATTGAAAACTATAGTAAGTTGCAAAAATAAAAAATATAAACATAAATGACGACTAGGGTTACAACAAATCGGATTTGAGGGAAGATTATCATACTCGTTTTGTTTTCCTATCGGAGTTTAGTAATGATCTTCACCACCACTTGCTTCAGGCAATGGCAAAATTTGGTATCAGTCAGATATCCGCCGAAAAACCTTACTTCCGTTTATCCATTAGCTCAGTTGCTCGAAAGAGGAATTATGGTCTCGACGAGCCTCTCCATTTGAATATCTCGGCTTAACAAAGTCAGTCAATTAGTTGATTCATTCAATCGACGGGCTGTAAAGAAAGAAGCATCAGGAACTAATACCGCTTCAGATTCCATTGAAGGGTCCATCTAATCACCAAGCCAAGGCATACATTATTCTCCATCTGTCGATCCACCTTTCATGCTTGTTGGCTTAGACCACCCACCACCCCGCTTTCAGGCCTATGGGCTTAGATGCGCTACTCAATCAGTACTTTCGAGTAATTCATTCAGAGTGCGCGGCTTTGAGCTCCGCTCGAAATGCGTCTGCTGCTTTCGTTTACGAGTCGGCCTTATGTTATCCTTAATTTTAAAAACTTGAAAATATTTTAAATTATAGTAACCGGAAACAAAATTAGTCCAAGCATAGTTGATGACCGGAGTTAACAACAAACCGTATTTGACACGAACATTGTTATACTCGTTTTCTTTCATGTCCAGAGATTGATAATAATAATCCTCATTGTCATTCTCCTAAGGCGATAGAAAATTTGTTCTCATTCACACGGATTATTGTCAAAAACCCTATTTCTGAGTAACCTTCTTCATTAACGTTACCTTTTAGAAACCCTTCGAATTTTTCATTACATTTGCCGTAATGATTCATCTAGGTTAAATGTACTAACATAGTGGTCATATTGAAAACTCTTATTCTCGTCCTCTTTACCATCTCTGTTCCTCTTCACCATCTTTGTTCATTATTCATTTCCCGCTATATTTCTAATTTAAGATCTCCACCATCATAACAAAATTTTCCTAAGGATATTAGAAATTCACCTTTCTATCATCATTAATTAGTCGACTACGACTATATTGTCAATCATTTATGCACACATAATAACGTTATTACTAATGATTTACGAGTAACATGACCGGAACTGATTACCTTCAATTATCATTAATACATTTTTGTTTTAATTGACGATATACTTAATAACGGGCTTTAACACTACATTATATAAATGGATCATTAAAATTTGCGACTTTAATTTGTACATCGTGTAGGATGAAACTAAAGGATGATAAAATATAAAAGATCTTTTTTTGCATAAAAATAAACTTAATAATTTTTTTTAGATATAAATTTTCTAAAATGGTAAGAATCCCTCAAAAATGCTAATAAATATTTTCATTAATCTCATTTACATTCACCAAATTGTGATATTATTTTTTTATTTTACAAAAACTATTCTGTGGGTATTTTTACAACCCTCATTTTTAACCCTGTTTTCTCTATTATTTTTCTATATATAATACAATATCCCATACTTAAAACTCCACAGCCTCCTTGCAAAAAACTTAATCTCTCATTATTCTCTAATTCGTAAGTATTTCTCTCTGACCAACCCCTCATTTCCATTTCAAATATGCTTTCTTTTACATTTTGAAGTGTATTATATAAAAATCATTCAATTTTTATTTTTGATTTGTAGGTGTTCATTTCCTCAAACATCCAATGGAAGGATCAAGCGAAAACAGCGGAATTGGAAGGCCTCTTCAACCAGGTGATATATAGTTTCAACTAGGGGTGAGCAAAAATATCCGATCTGACTAATTCGACCCGCTAATCCGAAGATCCGATCCGGAAAATCCGAATCCAAAGATATTCGGCAATTGGTGATACGAGTCCGATCCGATCTGTTTACGGATCATTGGATCGGATACGGATCGGGGTTTAGAGGAAAAAGTCGGATCAGATCGGATATATCCGACTAGTCTAAGAATAAATGTCCGGATCGAATATCCGGGTGCTCTCGGATTGGATTCACATCAGACTTTTTAAAGTTTATCGGATCGGATATCCGAAAATGCTCACCCCTAGTTTCTACCAATATCCATTGCTTTCAATTTTATATTTTTATACAATGTTTTTTAGTTATTGTCAACGGATTAATCTTAAGAGTTTTTCAATTGTTGCCATGAAAACTTGCAATTTTTTTTTTGTGAAAATGGCAGATTTATGGTTGAAATATAAATATTTTCGATGATTTGAATGTTAAATTTTATAAAAATGTTAAACGGCGTATGACGCGCAAGAAAAAATGTTTATTTGTCATATATAAACTCGTTAAACTGATACAAAACGTGGCAAAAGATTTTTTTTCGTGAGGAAAAATGATTGTGAACTAAATTAGTATAATATTTTGAATTGAAAACATCAATTTTTTAAATTTAAAACTATTTATTTATTGATTATTGATAAAATAAAAGTTTCACCAATCTTCATTATTATTACTTTATTATTAGTTATATACAATTAAACTAATATAATATTATACCTATATGCATTATGTATTGGTGATAAGATTTATCTTGATAAAAAAATCATTTATTATGTTGATCTATACACATTTACTCATCATATTATTATTACTTTGTCAAATATGGCATGTTACAACTCACCTCAAATAATATAAATATGAATTCATGCATGCATATGTATTGTTGCTAATATTCCTTAATGTACAAGTAAATCAATGTATCCTTATTATTTTATTTATGTGCAAATTGTTTTTTTGCCAAATATAAGTAGGAAAAGTGGAATGAAAATTTTGTGGGCATAAATTGATATTAATTACAATTTTAAAATCATAAATTTTCCACATTTAAAAATAGAAAATATTTTTACAGTAGTTTTAAACCGGTCCTAATGTAATAGAGTCGGTTCTCGCTCCAAAACGTTATAGCATCTAGTTAGGATTAGGTCGATCCAAACTCCATGTCGGGTTGGTTCATACCTCAGTTTTGTAAACAAAGTAATAAATCTAAATTAATATAACTCAAGTATTCCCAAATCTTAAAAGCATTTTTATATAATAGAATGATTATTTAGAAGAGTAGAAGCTGTTAGATTTGAAATCATATTTCAGGTTCTCTATAAATTCTATAGGTTTCACTTTTGTTATTATGATATGAAAGCTTCTAATTAAATGATTAAATAGTTTTTTCTCTTTGATGCACTTAAGGTTTGAACTTTTTCTCTTTATATTCATTAAGTTATAAAATTCTTCTTGGTACCCTTATATATCTATTTGTTTCCTCTTTATGCCCAGAGCATTTCCGCGGCCAGTAACAACCACAATTGTTTCGAATCCCCGATACAATCAATTTTTTTACTATAAACATCAAATCGAAATTGATTCTTCTAGGATAGGTTTGATTCCAAAGTTTAAAGCATTTGCCTCGGTAAGAAGCCGATAGACTCCAGACTAGCTTAATATATTACATTTAAATTCATAATAAAATATTTAAAAATATAAAAATAAATTTAAAATTAATTATGACCTCATTACATTTTTAACTAATAAATTTATAATAAAAGTATTTTTAATATTTTTTTAATTAAAAAAGTAAACTAAATTAAAAACAACTTTTATTTTTGAACTAAAAGAAATAAATTTTATTTTCGACTTAAAATAAAATAAATTAAATTAAATCAAAAATAAAAAAAATTTAAAAATTTAAGAGTCCAGAAATTTAAACATATAGCAATTTTTTTAAAGTTAAATTTCTATAACTTATTTTAATTTGAAAATAAAAATATAATGTTTTTTATTTTTTGTAATATACTTTTCCATACTCTTAAAATTAAAAAAAAACATAATTTTCTAAAATTTTCGAATTAATATAAATTATATAAAATTAAATTTAAAATAAATAAATTTTATTGTATTTTTAAAATTCTAGACTCCTAATAAAATTTTAGAAATTTTTTTTTAATTTAATATATATATATATATATATTTATTTATTCAAAAGTAAAAAGTAAAAAGTAAAAAATATTTTAATTCAAAAATAAAATCTTTATTTAAAAAATTAAATATATATAAAAATATTTCTATTATAAATTTTAAATTTAATGAGGTCATTATTTGTTTTAAATATTTTTTATTTATTTATATTATATTAATGAATTTTTAATGTAATATATTAAGAATGTGTATAGAGAGAAAACAAATAAAACAATGATCTACTCAAAAAAAAAAAAAACAATGATAGTACCAAGAGAAACTTTGAAACTTAGTGGATATCAAGAGTAAAAGTTCAAACCTTGAGGGCTCCAAGAGGAAAAACTCATGATTAAACATGTAAGCTAACAAAATAAAATGTATGAACGTGGATTTGAAATTTTGTTTACAATATCAAAATTGAGAACACGAAATTAAAAGTTTGAAACTAAAAAGACGAGTTTTGAAATAATTAAACAACTAAAAATGTTTAGTTTAAAGAAAGTCAGGATTAAATCCGGTTATATATATACCGAACGTGAAAATATGCGACTTTAATCACTAGAGTTGGTCCAAGAAATTCCATTGTTCGGATCCGGTTTGAACCTGGTTTGATCTGGTTAGGGTTGATTTTGAACCGTTGCTTGACACTAACTTTATATAGAAATTACTCTTTCATTTTCTTTTGAAGGAGTTAAATCTCTCACCCTTCTCTACATTTTTATTTTTCCGTCCTTTTTTAGTTGAATTGTTTAATTTGTTTAATCTGGTTATAAATATTTACAGGAACTATTAAGCTATTCGGAAAATTTGTCCGGGAAAACGGCAAGTGATTCCTACTTCGTACCATATACGTTTTCTTCACACTTTGTTTGGTTTGGTAGTTTGAACTTAAGTAATCAATAAGGCATATATGAACATTTATAACACTATCTTTATGAGTTACTTATCCTAAAATTTCTTGCATAAATCTACCTAACATTTCACGATTTGATATGTAGAGATATGCGATCAAGAAGTTGTAGGAAGAGAAGCTCTTTCTCAAGCTCCAGTTGTAAGTGCATATATAAATATCTATTTATCTAATTCACATGTAACAACAAAATATCTAACTTGTTAGATCAATTCTTATTATATTTTAGGTCAATGTGGCTAATCAAGTGATTGATCCGGATCCAATCAATGAAGCATGCATGGGTAAGACCAACACTTTATTTACATAGCACGTACATTTAATATTTTAATTTCGTACAATAAATAACGAGATTGTTATTTACCCACATATCTTCAATAATTCTATGTTTAGTACAACTACATAATTGAAACTCATAACGAGTGCATCCTCACACGCAAGACATGCCCCTTATAGCACATTTTCATTATTCTGAACGTAAGAACACCGTTCATAGTTCTAAATACAGTGAGCTTCAACCTCGCGAGGTTGAAGCTCACTACGACTCCACCCCCACGTATTCCCATAGCCTGCGACCCAAAACTTAAAACTGAGGTGGAAGCCGAATTTCTTGGGTTTCAACAAACTGAGGGGAATTGTAATACACTTGGGAGGCGCACTAGCACTAGTGTTGTGCCCGTGACCGACATCACCTTCTTTTTACACTCGTTGAATCATCATGTATTGAACTTGTATATCTTCCTTTGTTACTGAAATTTTAATTGCTGAATTTCGTATGTGTTTTGGCCTTTAATTTGATTCGAGAACATGCAGGAGAGATCCTAGGGAAGGTAAACTCAAATGCAGCTAAAAATGAAGTGAATTCTCACCCTGCTGAAATCACCCCCGATCTTGTGATAGAAGATAACAACTCTGGTAAAGATAACATCATCGATCATATAGTTTTATACTTAGTTTTTTTCTACTAACAAAATGTAATATTATGCAGGTCAAGTGGAAAATGGGAACAATGGCATTGCTATGAATCCTTGCCATGTTATTGCTCAAAACATTGAGAATAATATTGAAAATCAACTCAAAACCAATTCGATGGAACCTGAATTCCAGAAGATTCCTGTAAGCAAACATTCTCCCATATTTTCATATACTATAATGTAAATATTTTTTTTTACAATGGACTTATATCATCACTTATGAATTTTGCATGATCATATTGTTTGTTAATCTTATATTCGGTTTGATGCCTCGCGGTTTTGTGTAGAGGACTACTCAACACCGTTCTCCCGAAAATGTCGAGAATGATGATGAAAATATTGATCACGCAGTTGATCAAAAATCTGGTGATATGGAGGTTTGTGATTCCTTCGATAATAATGAACCCGAAGAGGATGAAGTTGATGTAAAATGAATTCAACATGTATACCTCGTACTAGAATTGTAGTTTGTCTTGTACTAATGTGAACGCTCGTTATATGTTCAGGATGATAGCTCGAGAATTACTAGAGAGAATACGAACTTGGTCGGTAGATGTGTGACGAAATTTGCGGCCCACAAACGCTGCATGGGATGGATTGCAGCGTATGATGTTGAAACCAAGAAGTTTACGGTACGGAATATAATGCACTCATTTTGGTCCAATTTTATGGTAATATTGTTAGGGTTTTATATGTGAATCTTTGATGGGTATGTGTTGAGATAGTAAATTTTCACATCTAAAGTTAAGAGATTTAGAACCTAATATATAAGGTAGGTGATTATTCCTCTTATTGTCAATTAGATTTAGGATGAGACCTCACCGGACTTATGTGTTACTGTGTTAGGTTTGAACCGAACAAGCTTGTGCACTCGTATGCACACGATTCTCGCTATACATTTTTTTCAGACTTTAACAATACAAGAATATTGTAAATTATGTGCAGTTGTTGTTTGAAGACTCGACCGTCGAAATAGTAGATAAAGAAGGTCTAGAAGATTGTATGCCTTCGGGCTCTCAAGTCGAAAGCTACTTCTCAGATAGGATTACTAGGTAAAGTACACTATTACCGTTGATACGTGTATGAAACTTATCTGACTTATGTGTTGGGTTTCTGATACATGATATGTCCATACAATCGTGAGTATAACAAATTACCTCAATGTCAACTCGCTCGACTATGATTGGTATAGGTTGAGGTCACGCCGAAATGAAGAACCTCCCAGGAGAAGGACTAGGGCACTGAGGATGAACGCTACCCCACTGTCTCAGATTCTGCTTGAGAGAGAAGGGAGCAACTCAGACGAGAGCAATTAGTTCACTCATGTAAGTATAATTGTAATGTTTTTTTTTTTATTGTTGATCTACATATGTTGTTCTAGTGCCTAAGATCTAATATATTTGAGTTTGAATATTTGGTTATGATCTTGCAGTTGAAGACGCGTCGTGGAGGGCTCGACGTCGTAGGATGATCATATACAAGATCTTCGAGTTTGCTTGTGGGTTGGAGTCTTTTGTTGGCACAAAGAAAAATCATCATATAACTCATTGTTTAAGTCGGATTAAGACCTTGTTGTCTTTTTTGTCATTCGTTTCTTGGTGGTTTGTTTTCTATTTTGTCAGACGATTTGATTTTTAAAGCATTTGAATAATTTTGTTAAGAAAAAGGAATAAATCAATGTTTTATTTTATGTATGGTTAACAAGTTTTAGTGTGGTAGTACACACTACACTATTCAAAATTGATAGTAACGTTTTTACGAAATTAAAATTTTTTATATGTTGTTTTATTTGCGCAAAATTTGTATAAAATTACTTTTAACATTTGTATTATTATACACACATGTTTTCATAGTATTTGTAGTTTTAAAACTATTTTGTTAGTACATACTTTAAGTTACGGACATTTATTGGTACCAACCATTAAAAGTAGGACTAATATTCCAAATCGAATAAGTAAATATTTGTCATGATCATGTTCAAGTTACGGACATTGTATTGATGACGTTTTTCGGTCGCGTCAAATAACATTAGTATGAGAATATTATAAATGTAGGTTTAATTATATTTTTTTATAAGGTTTGATTCATTTGACAAGAGTATGATATATATGGGGCATATTACTCGTTTAAGAGGCATCATAACACGTGAACACAAACTTGAATATTGTTAATTTCTTATATTTGACGGTTGGAAGGCGTTTGATAAGTGAACCATGCTTATAAGACCACAAGGTTTCATTCTAAGACCACTAAACTATAAGAGGATCAATATATGTAGCTTATATGATAGTCTTACAACATCATGTGTTATCAATATGGACAACTCACACGTCTCGACACTCCCTATTCCAATCTCTTTATATCGTTCATAAATTTTTTTAGTATAGTTTTGCATCTCATTCTTTTATGGTTAATTCCGGAATCGAAAAATGGATTCGGATGAGACCTACCATATGAATTTTCTTATATCTATCAGTTTAAATGATGTGAAATGCGCACGTTCAGTGTACCATGCATATACGCTAGCAAGTATAAATTTGTCAAAATCAAACATAATTATATAGTGACATAAGAAGAAAACTCGTATCAAACAGCATTTTTGAAGCAAACTAAGTTTAACGTTGTTTATCAGTTCAACTCAACAGTCTTAACTATATACATGATGAAGAGCAACTAGAAAATTTAGGGTTTAGAATCAAACATCATTTTCAAACAAAGAAAGAACGGAAACTTGACCGTGAATCGAAGAAGCTACACCAACGTAATCCAGCAAAGAATAGAAGTTCTAGGTCTAGTTCGAGCAACGAAGAAGAGTAGGAAGAACAATTTTCTCTCTAAAGTACGTATTATATTCTTTTTCGTATATGTTTATTTCTTCTTTTTTTTTCAACTTTTTTTCTTTGACGGAGAAACCGCTCTGTGGTTTCCCTTCTGTAACTGATATATCTAGGTTGGGTACAAAATGGAACAAAATTAAATTCTAAAGGCATCAAATGAAAAACTCAAATTTAGTGGCGATTAATCAGAAAAGATGGAACCTTCAGGACACAAAATGTAATTTTACTAGAGTATTAATTCTTCTTAAATGTCATATTACGTAATAGTTAGTTATCCGGCTTATGCCTAACAGTTAATGCTAAATTATTTAGAATTGGAAATTTTAAATGAAAAGTTTTAGATAAGGACTATTTTTTTTCCTGCTGTGTTACAGAAAAATTGCTCATATTTAAAAGTACGATACTTTAAGATTTCAAAAATTTGTACCAAGAACATTGTATTGTAAATTTAAAATAAAATTTTAATACGATAATTGGTTTATTTTTTCTAATGCACACACAATTTATTAATTTGATACGATTTGGTAATTTTATGACTACTATTTAGTAAACTATATACGATTTTAGTCAAGAATTATTATCGTTTAAAATTTTAATTATACTGTGTGATTTTTAAAAAATATTATACTTTAAATTTAAATTAATATTTTTTTAAAATTAATTTGTATTCAAAATATAATATAAATCAAAATGTTTCCATACAGATAAGTTACATGTTCATCCTTTAAATGAATATTGATGAGAAACTGTTCGATGAATGACCAATATTTATCTTATTTTTAATGCAACAAATTAATTACACGGATTCTTGTATAAAGGAAAAAGAAATGAGTTTTATATGGGTCATGTTCATTTAACAAAAAGTTACCCTTAATTATGATAATTATTTCCTCTTCAGTTCAAGCTATTAATGAATTTAATATTTGCGTAACAAAATTAAAGTTCACCGAAAAATGGATAGAGAAAAAGAATTATCTTTTCTTTCTCATTATATAGATATAACTTTCTACATAAACCATGAAATTAAAGAACGAAATCGTTAAAGATAATATATTTAAAAATCTCCTTAATTCAAAAAATGAAGTATATATTTTAAATTATTGTGAGGATTTCAAATAATAATCGAATAAATATTATAATTACGGTTGATGATGATGAATTAGATCTGGTATGAACATGACCGTACTTGTCGGAAAAACCCTAATTATAAAAGAAACTAGGGCTGACAACAAACTTGTCAGAACCCTTATTATCACAATCATTTCATTTTTTCATTCGGCGATCAACAATGATCCTCACTGTAGCTTTGCAAAGGCGGTGAAAATAAATTGTTCTCATCCACACCGATCTCCGTAAAAAAAAACCTACTTCCGACTAACGTCCTCCATCTATGTTACTTGTTAGGAACCTTGCATATGTTCATTAGATCCCCAATCACTGATTTATCGATATTAAATAGATCATTTCTCTCACAAAAAATTCCATTAGAATCGTGTTGGAAACCCTTATTCTCGTGCCCTTCTTCATCTCCCTATGAGGATTGTTTTCCCCCTATTCAGTTGCTAATTTAAATCTTCAATCTTATTACATAATACTTTTACGGACGTTAAAGATCCACCTTCCCATCGTCATTAGTCGATATTGACCACTTTGTCGATCATTTTTCACACTCGATGTCCTGGTAATTGATGAGTGATAAATACAAACTTCAAGGAAAATCAACATCAATGTTCACCTTCAATCAACATTAATTATTTTTTGCTACATTAATGATGTAGTAAATACCGGAATTTAATATTACATAATCCCTCCGGTTCTCAATAATTTTTTAGAGAAAAAATCACACATTATTAAAAAAACTAAGAATAGAACCGTAGTATTTTCGCCCAAAAAAATACCCCATCTTTTAGGCTGACTAAACTTTAGTACTCCGTCGTTTAAACTGTCAGAACAATATCTCATCAATTGAGTACGACCAAAGATTAGTACCCTGAATACTGTTCACACGTTAAGTTAACACAACAATTTTGCTCCTAAAACTTTTTCCTCTGTTTCTTGTTGAATATGTATGTCATGTAGGCCTCATTGCAAGTGTCTTAAAAAAATCAACCAATATTTACAAAGCAAACCCTCATTTTTTAACCAAACTTCTCTCCATTATCTTTTCTATATATATATATTACAATATCCTCTCTTATATTCCACAGCCTCCTTCCGAAAAAACCCATTCTCTTCTCCTTGTTGAATTTCAGTTTCTGTAAGTATTTCTCTCAAACAACTCTTTCCTGACCTCATTTTCTTTTTTTATTATGCAATTTTATTTTTACATTTTAAAGTATATTATTAAAAAAATCATTAGCCTCTAATTAATTCGATCTTGGTGTTTAGGTGTTTGTCTTCTCAAACTTTCAATGGCTGAATCAAGCAACAACACTGGACCACTTGAAGCAGGTGAAGCATACATTCTCTATCAATATGTTTTTTTTTCTAGATTTGTTGGTTTTGATTAAGTTTAAGGGTCCGTTCGTTTAACACTGGTCCAATATTAAGTGATTAAAGGAGTTGATATTTAAGAACAACCTTCAACCAAATAGAGATAAATTAAGGAGATGAAGGTGATTGAAGATAAATTTTTGAAAAAAGTTAGTGTCCAACAAGTCCAAGTATAAACCATAAGAACTTTTCTTTGCATTGAAAAATTAGCATTTTTAGTTCAAAATGGGAGATTTGTGGTAGGTTAATGATTTTTTTTCCAAACGATTATATATATATATATATATAAATTTCATTTTCTGTTGTCAAATTTTTTTTTGTTCTATTTCTTTTCTATTTTCGAATTCCAAAAAGTTGTATATGGCGAGTAGAAAACATTTATTATGAGTTATATGTGTGCTGATGAATTTTTTGTTTACCTTTTCTACAGACTAAATTCACTAAGTAGGCCTTTTACAAATATTGATTTATTAAGTAGGTCCCTAACATAAACACATTTAGTAAATGTACCTTTACTAGTTTAATAGTGGTAAGTCAATTAGAGTTTAAAAATTAGAGGGGTCTACAAAATAAAGGGTAATAAAAAAGAGTCTACTTTACCAAATTCTTTCTACAAATATTAACTCAAAGAAAAAAAAATTTGTAAAAACTCCCTCGGTTGTTTTAAATTATTTTGTGAGTTTATATTCGTGATTCAGTTAAATATTATATGGCGAGTAGAAAAAAGGTTGTAGTTTGTCGTATATAAACCCGTTAAACCGGTGAATAATGCGAGTGAGGTTTTTTTTATTTGTAAAATACATAAGTTGTTTTAACCGTAGATGAAGCGTGCGGAAAATGTTTTGTAGTTGGATGTAATAGAAAGAATTGGGTTAATAGTTTTTTTTATATAGACTTTTGTTTTGTAGGCCACTATAATTTTATCCTATATATAATTTCCCCTAAATGAAAAAATTGAGTTAAATAGGGGTATATTTACTAAATGAGTTTATGCTATGAGTACTCTTAATAGAGAAATAGTGGTAAAAAGTCTAGTTAGCCATTTTACCCGATGAAAAATAACTAAATCAACGACGCTTTTTTACCACTATTATTCGATTAATAAGTACCCATAACATAAACTCATTAAGTAAATATACCTTTAATAGATTAATAGTTTATTTCACTAATTCTTTTAATAAATTTTTTTGACATATTTGTTACATTTTATTATGTTGAGATATGTTTGCGAACATAAATTAGTATAATATTATATTTATATTGAATTCAAAAATATCGATGAATTTTGAAATAATAACGGTTGACTTTCATTCATCATTATTACTATCAATTACGTCATTATTATTATGCAATTAAAGGAATGTTTTAGTAATACAACTGTCATATATTTATACTTAGGAAACTATATGCAGTGCAATGTATTGCTTGATAGAAAACATTTATTATGTTGATCGATCTGTATACAACTTCACATCATATATTTAGTCCATCGACAAATATGGCATGTTACAACTCACTTTAGATAAATATAAATATGAATTCATGCATTTGTATTTGTATTTATTGTTATGTTTACATAGTTTGTATGTATATGTACAACTTTAAAATTTATGTAATTATTTCATAAATTATAGTTGATCACACGTTTTTTTTATATTCGTAAAACATACAGTTTTAAGTGGTTGTTCACAAATCGGTCCAGGTTGACTCGAACTTAGTTTTAACTTATATTTGTATATTAGAATCAAAATATAAAAAATCGACTTGAACTGTAATGATCTAAACCGGTTATGAATTCTTATAGGAACCGTAAAGCTCTTCGGGTCTATATACCGGGTCAACGGCAAGTCATTTCTACTTCTTACATTTTTCGATTTTGTGAGACTTTTATTACTTATCCTATAGTTCTTTTAGATAAGCCTATATGAATACTCTACGATTTGGTGTGTGTAGAAAACTGTGAGCAAATTGCTGTTGAAAAGGAAGCACCTCATCAACAACTTCATCAACCTCCAATGGTTAGTATATATATATATGTATGTGTAAATAATATGTTATACTAATGATTTTTTGACGGATTTACTTCATTTATAAGGTTTGCATGGTCGAATCGTTTTTTAATCTTATATTTGTTTCGTCTGTAGAAGAGTACTCAACACCATTCCCCCGGCTATAACAAGAATGATATCGAAAATATTGATCACGTAGTTGAGAAAGATGCGCATGTTGAGGATGTTTGCGAATCGGAAGACACCGAGGTGAGATGAACTCAACATATAACCCTATGATGGACAATATCAACAATATGTTTATGCATGACCCGACTATTTGTAATTTGTCTTGATTACTCACGTGAACATTTATTTATTTTCAGGATGATCTTGCGTCAAGAATCACTAGGGATAATTTCAACTTGGTTGGCAGATGTGTAACGAAAGTTATTAACCATAAACGCTATATGGGATGGGTTGCTGCTTTTAATGTTGAAACATATATGTTTACGGTATGAAATAGAATGGTTTTATTCAAAAGCTCTCATTCATACATTATTGTTCAATATATGGTAATTTTTATAAGGTTCTATATGGAAGATTTTTGATGGGTATGAGTGCATTGAATATTATGTGCAGGTATTTTTTGAAGACTCAACGTTCGAAATAGTAGATATCTTGGTTTTGGAAAATTATTTACCTATGTTCGCTCAAATGGAAGGCTATTTCTCGACTCGGATTTTTAGGTGAAGTCTTGTTCTATATACTTTCTAAGTTATGTTGTTGCGCTTCTAATACATGACGCTGGTGCAGGCCGGGGTCACGCCGAAATGGCGAAACTTTGGGGAGGAACCGTCGGATTAGAAGATCTCGGAGGAGAACTATTAGTTAACAAAAGTGAGTAGAATTGGAATGCGTTATCTTTCTTCTATAGAATGTTATATATAGTATCTAATATCCAATATATATTGTAGGTTCCTTTGATATGGAATTATGGATTGAACTCAGAGAAGCCGAAAACAAAAGCATATCCAGAAGTGAAGAAGAAATGTTCTTAAATTTATTGTCTTAAAATAAGGATTAAGGTTGTTAGAACACTTTTTTGATGAATTTTGATGAAGGCTTATATGAATATGTTGGATGCTTTTTTGTGAATTGCTTTTGCTATTTGTTGCAAGGTCTTAAAAGTGAAATTTAAGATTAGTTTGATAATGAGTTAACTTTGTTTAATTTATGTATGTACGTGGGACCAAGTCATATTGGTCCTATTTGAACCTGTTAGACTAATGTAGGATCGAACTTGATATTGATGACCTCTTGATGATTACTAGATATCATATAAATCCTAGGTTTCACATTAGTTTGAGTTTCTGTTTTACATTGATTATATGTATACTGATTTTATATTTCTTATCCATATTATGTATCTCTTTATATAACTTATTGGTACTTGGTAACTAAAATACTAGAATTATTGATTATTTCGCTTAATTTGATTGATTTGAAGCTACAATCGTTATTTCACATGGTCCTTGTGATTATTTGACATTCAATAATACAAAAGTTTCTGTTATACTTGCGGAGTAGGTTTCAGTATGTCACTTTATTAATTTATTTGGATACTTATAAGTTAAGTCTGATAGGTTATATAAATAATAGGTTTTCTTTTGTACTTCTGTAAACTTTGTTTTTCAGGGCTGTCCAATTCGTTTTGGAGGCTCTATGCTACGATTGTTATTATTATTTTTTATATTAACTTAATTGTTATTAAGATAAAATAATTGATTGATTTCTCTATAATAATTGATTTTGCACGGATGATCGACCCTCGCACTTCCCAAACAAATTAATTGTTTAAAATAAACTAATGAGCCGTGAGATGTACATTTGGAATAAATTTATTTAACTAAAAGAACTATAAAAAGAAGAATATTCATAATATATAAAACACAAAAACATCAATAAATAGAACGAGAAAACCTGTAATTCAAATATAAAATTAATTAATTAATATATGTTATGAAAATAGTTAATATAAGTATGGTGGACACAAATTCCGGTTAATCCCGTAACGTTCCGGTTCCGTCTCGATCACGGTGGGATTTGGAAAAAACAATATGTATCCCGTCCCGTGAAAAATTTGTGGGACTGGACGCGGGACATAGACTTTCCATCCCGGTTAATCTCGTCCCGTCCCGTATATATATAAATAATATTTTGTATTTTTAAAAATACTATATACATACGAATAATATCTACAAATTATAATTTTATATTAAAAGTTATAAAACACTAAAATAATATCTATAAATTATAATTTTATATTGATAAAAGTTGGAAAACACTAAAATAATAGTAAACTATATCAATATGTCTATTATATAAATTAAAAAGAGAAAAATAATAATGTAAGTGTATGTCTAATTGTCTTATAAAATACTAACACCGTCGTATATTATATCGGTAATTTGATATCAAGATTTTTGTATCATTTGTGTCTTTAAACATGAGAGAATATAAGTACAAATGTTGAATAAAATGAGAAAATAGTTCTTGCGGGATTAGACCCGTCCCGTTCTGTCCCGTCCCACATGAGACAGGGCACGTGCGAGACGAAAAAAAAAAATTGTAAATCTTGTCCTGTCCCGTCTCATGCCCAACCCCGAATATAAGCATTTCACAAGATGACCTTTTCATCGTTAAACAATATTAAAAAGACAAATGTTTAAAACTTTCAATTTTAAAAATCCTTAACAAGTAAAAAAATTTAATGATAAAAATAAACCTAATAAAAAAACAATTCTTAAAGCATAACTTAATTTATCATTTCAATATATATTAAAATAGTTAATATAAACATATAACAGGATGAATAGTTTTTATCCTTAAACTATATTAAAAAAGACAAATATTTAAAACTTTCAATTTTAAAATTAATCCTTAACAAGTGAAAAAAAAATTGATGATAAAAATAAACCTAATCAGAAAAAAAAATTCCTAAAACATAACTCAATATGTAAAATTTCAACATATATTAAAATAATTATAAAAACAAATATGAAACCTCATTGCTATTCGTACCCACCATTTCATGCTAACTATACCCATTACACGACTACGCGTTGCGTACGCGTAGAAAATGGATCAACTTCTGAAGCGAAAGTTACTACGCGTACGTAACGCGTAGGCGTAAAGACATTCTCAATTCAAAATTGGGAGAAGTCTTTACGCCTACGCGTTACGTACGCGTAGTAACTTTCCAAACGGCAGAAAGTTACTACGCGTACGTAACGCGTAGGCGTAGGTCTCTTCGCTTCCATAACGCGAAATCGGAAGGTCGTCTTCCTCATTCCGCCTCCAAACTTTTCCTTACCGACGACGACGTAGAAGAGGGCGACGAAGAAGAGGCGACGACCACCACCAACCACTCCGACGACGTTTACACACATCACCAGCAGCCATGGTCCGAACTCGGGGAAGAGACGGAGGCGTGGTCCGGGGGAGCCGCTCCGGCAACGGCGGCGGTGAGTCCTCCGGCAGTTTTTCCGGCGAGGGTCGGGGGCGAGCGGTTTCCGATGCCGAGGTTGGGCGAGGACGGGGCTCTCGTGGAGGGCGAGTAGGGGGAGTAGTGCGAGGTTGCGCGACATCTCGCGTTTCTAGCGAGGTTGAGGTACGTTTTAATTTATTTTTATTACATTTGTCTTTATATACGTTAATTAGAGAATAGTAATCGATAATTAGTGTAGGATTAGTTGTTAATTACTTATTATGTATAGAATTAGTGAATGAATTAATGAAATAGTCTCAATTAGTTAAATTAGTGGACAATTAGTCACTAGTTAGTGAAATAGTCGATAATTAGTTTAATAAAAATTGAAAAAAGTCGATAATTAGATAATTAGTTTATTGAAAATAGTCGATAATTAGATAATTAGTTGTTAACTTCCTTAAAATAGTCGATAATTAGTTAATTACTCGATAATTAGTTGTTAATTATTGGAACTAGTAGATAATTAATAGATAATTTGTTTAATAAATATTGAAATTAGTTGTAAATTCCGTAATTATTTGATAATTAGTTAATTACTCGATAATTAGTTGGTAATTAGTTTAATAAATATTGAAATTAGTTGTAAATTCCGTAATTAGTTAATTACTCGATAATTACGTTTAAAATTATTGAAATTAATAGATAATTAGTTTAATAAATATTGAAATTAGAACTATTGGAAGTAGTAGATAATTAATAGATAATTTGTTTAATAAATATTGAAATTTTTTGATAATTAGTTAATTACTCGATAATTAGTTGTTAATTATTGGAACTAGTAGATAATTAGTTTAATAAATATTGATAATTAGTTAATTACTCGATAATTAGTTGATAATTAGTTAATTACTCGATAATTAGTTGATAATTAGTTTAATAAATATTGAAATTAGTTGTAAATTCCGTAATTAATAGATAATTTGTTTAATAAATATTGATAATTAGTTAATTACTCGATAATTAGTTGATAATTAGTTAATTACTCGATAATTAGTTGATAATTAGTTTAATAAATATTGCAATTAGTTGTAAATTCCGTAATTAGTTAATTACTCGATAATTACGTTTAAAATTATTGAAATTAATAGATAATTAGTTTAATAAATATTGAAATTAGAACTATTGGAACTAGTAGATAATTAATAGATAATTTGTTTAATAAATATTGAAATTATTCGATAATTAGTTAATTACTCGATAATTAGTTGTTAATTATTTAATTACTCGATAATTATTGGAACTAGTAGATAACTAGTAGATAATTAATAGATAATATGTTTAATAAATATTGAAATTACTCGATAATTAGTTGTTAACTTCCTTAAATTAGTCAATAATTAGTTAATTACTCGATAATTAGTTGTTAATTATTGGAACTAGTAGATAATTAATAGATAATTCGTTTAATAAATATTGAAATTACTCGATAATTAGTTAATAGAAATTAGTTTAATAAATATTAAAATTACTCGATAATTAGTTAATAAATATTGAAATTACTCGATAATAGGTTGTTGGGACTAGTACTCGTCCATGGGCCGCTACGGTTTCGAACCGTAAGCGGCGTATGATTGAGATGGGAGTAGCGCGTCCTGATGACGTTCTTGAGGATCCTCAAGAGGAGGAGGAGGAGAGAGTTGGGGAGGAGCATGTAGACGAGCGGATGGACATGTTGTTCGGTTCGTCCGACGTTTCCGGCGGCCAGATGTTACCCGAGGCAGACGTTGATGCTTTTGTATTGGAGTTGCATGACACGTTGGACCGCCGATCACCTGCACCTGCTCATTCAGAGAGCTCTGCCGCCGGGAGTAGGAGACTCGGTCAGGAGGGTTCACCACCACCTCCACCTCCACCTCCACCTCCACCTCCGCCTGTGGTTGCAGATGACGCTGCTGGGTATCCAGGAGGTCCCGCTATATGGGACTTACTTTACAGCTATGACACTCATGTCGCTCGTGACATATGGGTCGGTCAGGTATGGATTTAAATTTCGTTTAGCTTTTTATATTTCCTTAAATTCATACGTGTTACTTACGTTTAAATGATATTTTCATAACAGGATAGAGGTGTTTTACGAGTCTATAGGCTAGGTGCCACGGTCAGTGGCTTACGTAGCCTTGCTGATCGATTTCCAGAGTCAGAGTGGATGACACTGGTTAGGGGGAGTGGACTGCATGGCCTCCTAGAGATGCAGTGGGGCGGTGTCGACCATGCGCTTGCATCTGCCTTTGTTGAGAGGTGGTATCCAGAGACTTCCGGATTTCACTTCCCATGGGGACAGATCTCTATCACCCTCCACGACGTATATCACCTCCTAGGACTTCGCATTGACGGAGACGAGGTTATCGGCGCCAGGGATGACACACTCTTCACCTCCATGTTCGGCTTCCCGACGTTGGAGGTGAAGGACGCCGTGAAGGCGGGTGGGTGGCCGTCTTCTCATCTCCTCTCTACTATTAGGACTATGGCCGAGTCCCCAGATGTTAGACAAGAGGACATCGCTACCGGATTTCTTGCTCTTCTCATTGGCTCCACCCTGTTCATTGACAAGACCACGAACAGGGTGAAGTCTCATCTATTGAGCGTTTGTCGAGACCCCATCACCATGGCGTCCCGTGCTTGGGGGACTGCCACACTGACATATCTATACAGACAGCTAGGCGAGTCCTCTCGGAGGGAGGTTCATACATTAGCCGGTTGTTCTCTTCTCTTAGAGGTAAGCAATGAACTATAATTTCATAGGTTACAATCTTTTAATTGATAATCAATTTAATATTGAAATGATATGTTTTTCGCAGTCATGGATTCACGCTTATTTCCCTCACTTCCGACCTAGAGGACATACTGACCCTCTTAGACAGAGAGATGCGAGACATGCACAGAGGTCGGAGAGGGCTCCTACAGGACAGATGGAGAGATCGGCCCTATTAGGGTTTAGGGCCCAGTTGTCGAGGTGTAGGATGGACGAGGTACTAATAAAGTCAAGTTTCTTACGTATATTTTGAATTGATCTTCTGAATTGACGTTATATGTTTGTCGTAGGTGACGTGGATGCCGTGGGGTTCGCTAGACGGCTTTCAGTCTGGACAGATGCGCGTATCAGCCTATTTTGGGGTGATACGCTTCTGTTGGTTGGAGGAGCCCTATCAGCCACCGTTTATGCTACGTCAGTTCGGGCATGTACAGATAGTCCCCCCAGAGCTTCATACAGTTCCTCCCGGATGTATCATTCGCCCCTTCGTGATGAAGAGGCCGGCGAGGATAGGGAAGTATGAGTTGCTATTTTCTCCCGACGCATGGCATCTGTGGGCGACGCGAGACCAGCATCTGTACGACATACAGAGCGTCCCAGCAGTTGTCGACCCATGGCAGATGGATGAGTACTTCTTGGACTGGTTCTTACCACGTACTCACTCCCACCTGCAGCCACCTCCAGATGGTGCACCACCACCGCCTGCACCTCCAGTTGCACCTGTTGTACTTTCAGAGCGGGTACGATATGAATTACTACGTTAAAGTTCATTTTATTTAAGAATTAGTTCAGTTACTTACCTATTTTCATGTTCTGCAGCGTGTACATATAGCTATAGGTATGGTTAGAGATCAGTTGACTCGTTGTCCTCCGTCTGAGGCTGATTTTCTTCGACGTCTCCTAGATGTTCTAGGAGGAGACGAGGCACCAGAGGCGCCACCTCCTGTTAGGGCATCACAGCGACAGGACTAGACACTTGTTTCTATTTTGTTTATTATGTCCCGGATGTATCATTACTTTGACTTGTTTCTATTTCCAACGTCCCGTGCTTGCTTCATTTTATGTATGAACATGTTTCATTACTTTGACTTGTTTCTATTTCCAACGTCCCGTGCTTGCTTCATTTTATTACTTTGACTTGTGATTTATGTTTTGAAATCAAATTTGAAATCAAAATCTCAATTTGAAATCACAAATCAAAACTTCAATATTGAAATCACAAATCACAACTCACAAATCAAAAATCTCAATATTGAAATCACAAATCACAAATCACAAACCTCAATATTGAAATCACAAATCACAAATCACAAATCAAAAACTCAATTCAACACTACTATTCGAAATCACAATTCAACATCAAACTAAGAACCCGCATCTTCTTCTCTCTGAAGCAGTCTTCCGTATCTTGCTATTCTTCGGTTATGTATGTCGGCAAAACCATCAACTGAAGCGTCGTGACCTCGCATCCAATCAAGACATATCGGGGGCAATGGAGCGTTTTGATGCAACCAAACCTGTTTTACAAATCAATAGCATGTTAGTCAAACAAGTTTTGATACAACCAAACTTGTTTCACAAATCAAGGGAATAAAATGGACCTACCGGAACGTAGTGATGATCATTGAGTACTGCGATTGCTTGAACTACCGTTGGAGGTTCTTGTTCGGCTTCAGAATCGGCAATCAATGGCAAGCAGGTGTAGGAGTCCAATCTAGAGAAGACGACAAGGGACACCCGAAATAAAGTAGCGTATGCGAGAGCACAAGTAGGAACCTCTATCCAGAACTGTGATGCGCAAGGTGCGAGGTTAAGGTAGTTGACGTTGTCAATCAGTTCTTCGATCTCATCATCACCATGTATTCCGGAGTATATATGCATGTGTCTACTCAACTCCCAAGCTATCTCTCTCCGGACACGAATGTACTCATCTGGACGGTAACCCAATAACGCACCAAGTGATCGATATCCGCAATGTCCATCGCCCGGAACATCTATCACACGATCAACGTAAGATAACATAAATGCTGGGATATTCCGATAACCCCAGTTGAATCCTCGGACCACAGGTTCAGATGGCTCATTTGGAACGGCCGTCTCAGACTCCGGGATGGTACTAGGCTCAGACTCCGGGATGGTACTAGGCTCGCCTGTGGTGTCTGCTCGTCCTCGACCCCGTCCTCGGCCTCGTCCTCGAACTCTTCCTCTAGAACTTTGTGAAGATTTCCTCATCTGTGAATCCTTATCAGCTCGAGCATGCTCAAATCCAGATGGCACTCGTCCTTGCTTGCTTCCCTTGTCTGAAGGATGTGAAATTCTCGGCTCCCGAGCTACTGAGTCCGTCGGGTTCAACATGGTTGCAATATAAGCGCCAAACTTGTTCACAACGTCTTGGGGCAACCTACCCTCCCTGTGCATGGCCATAAAAGATGTCAAAGTAATATCCCCCATCGACAGAGGAATAGCCTCGGGTTCTTCCACTTCTTCGGTGACCTCATGCCACGTAACTTGTCTCCAAAAAGGATGTATTGCAGTAAAAAACATAGGTCTGTTTTCCCGGAGGGCAGGAGCAAACTCATGAATGCACGGGATCCCATACGATTGCCTCCAATACCAATCGTCACATGTAGCATCAAATGTCCCTTGCCGCGCCAGTTTGCAATTCTCGATCAAGTACTTCATGCAATTGTTAGACACCTTTCGAAGAAGAAATGTAAACATAGGGTCTTCTTGGATGCCTACGATAGTATGAGTACGCGACTTTTCTATGCAACCTTGAATCTCATCAATCTGATCTCCAATCATTCTATGGATGGCCTTGATGAGAGTATCAAATCCACAACGAGTAGACTTAAGAGTTCTCTTCAACACCGAATGAGCACCCTCGGCCCTAAGATTAGAACATAATTTATAATTATAAAATAAATCATCACAAGTAAACTAAACAATAAAAGATGCAATGAGTATTTGTCTAACCTTCTTGTCGTCCTTGATCCGAGATGGAGATAGTGATCGGTCCAGCAACGAACAATAGCTTCCTTGTACTTGTCCAACCATGTCTTCTCGAGGTACTCCATCAAATGATACTTGTCCATCCAACTATCCCTCATATGCAAGAGCCTCGCCTCATAAGCCGCAATAGTAGTCGATTCAAACAACTCATGACAATCTCTCATGAATTTTGCTTGGATGGATGGCGAATGTGACTTCCACCAACTATTTGATTCTATGTTTCGATACACGTGCCACTCACACAAAATATGTTTGGCATCTGCGAAGACTCTAGGCATTGCTTTTATGAGACCTAATTCTCTGTCCGTCACTATCACTTCCGGCTTCTTTCCACTGAATAACAAGGCAATCCGTTCCAAAGCCCACTCGTAATGACCCGTCGTCTCTCATTTCATTAACAAAAACGCAACGGGAAAAGTTTGTTGTGTGCTAGTCAATCCGACGATCTCCAACAACGGCATGTCATATCTGCAAAATATAATGAATGAGACTTTGTAATTAAAAAAAAGTTTAATATAAACAAACTGAATGAATTACATACTAACCTGTTCGTCTTGTATGTAGCATCCATGATGACAACGTATGGAAACATGGCAACCCAACGCTTCGACTCTGATGGGCTAGGAATAAGTCGCTCACTACCTCTCCTCCTTCAGTGGTTTCCATCCTAATATCCCACATATAATCCTTATCTTGCAAGAATTTCAACGCTTCTTGAATTACCGTTCGATCTCCCATCGCTTCCAACCTAATTTTATTCCGAGCGTTTGAAACTTGCTTCCTAGAAGTGACCATCTTTTCGGGATCTTCAAAATCACTCTTTAACAAACGAACAATTTCCCTCGGAGGCATTCCCGCCTCGGTGTAGATTTGGACTCGTTTCATTTGTGCCTTCGTCAACCGTCCAGCAAAGGCATGACCTACCAACTTCTTCGGAAGAGGATGATTGTGAATTCCGTGAACATTCCTCACACCCCAAAGACCCCTTTGCACCTCATCAACGTGTAAGCGAAAATTACAATCAAACTTCTTCGTTTTGCATACCCTCAAGCCCTTCGCCTCACTCTTGCGGACTCCGTGATGCTCACACGCAAATATCACCTTTCCAAAACGCTTATCATCCGACTTGTAGGACTTTAGTTTGATGAGAACCATATTTCTACTTCCTGCTCTCTCAAGAACCCACGCAACTAATGAGTCCATATCCGTCCATATCCGATGGTCAACGAACAAACTAGTATAGTCATAATCATCGGGAATATCGGCAACCTACAATAATTATTTCGAAAATTTCATTCACTACGACTATATCATATGTTCTGAGATTGCTCAAATTAATTAACAACTACTTAAATAATAATTGTCTACTAATTCATTAATTAACGACTATTTTCTTCAATTAACGACTAATTGACACCTAATTAACGAGTAAATTCTTCAGTTAACGTCAAATAACATTACTTATTGACTAATTGTCTACTACTTCATTAATTAACGAGTCAAGCATATAACATAAACTAACTAAAACATATAACACTAAACTACGTCAAAACAAACGAATTGAAAAAACTAACCTCAACACCCGAATACGGATCGTAACTACTGAGCATCGCGGGATTGAACAAGCCCTCGTCCCCCTCCACGTCATCTTCACCACCGCCGAAAGCAACACCGTCATCCTCTTCTCCATCGCCGGAATGATAGCTTGCTTCTCCATCGTCGGAATTCATTTTCGAAAGGACTTTTTTTGCGAAACAACGTTTGACAATGAGGTTTTATGAAATGGGTCGAATACATGATATTTATACTAATCTTTGGGTTACATTACCGTTGGTAACGGCTAGTTCTCCACAATACGCCTACACAGCGCGTAATCGTAGAGTTCACAACGATTACATGATCCGAGAACTACGCCTACGCATCCCGTAAGCGTAGTTCTCGATCAAGCAAGCGTTGTGAAGTCTACGCCTACGCAGCGCGTAGGCGTAGTTTGTTCTTGCATTTTGGCGATTGATTTATGCTTTCCTTACGGCTACGTGATGCGTAGTCGTAAAATGGGTACAAATAGAATGAAATGGTGGGTACGAATAGCACGAACCAATATGAAATGATCGAATTTTGTGAAAAGGTAAAAAGAAACAAAAAGAACATAAACTTGGGGCCCAAAATTAGATGAATTCCAAAAAATGGAGGTTAGGAGGATCAAACCTGGGACATTTCGGCTCCAGCAATCCAAACACAAGGAAGCTTACCATTAGGTTATTTGAACAATAGATAACACAATGCTCGTTTATAAAATATATTGAGTCCTTATTTTTTGGGCCTTACGTCAGCATGCCGAATGGAACCATCTAATGAACGAGCATGGTGTTTTCCTATAGCTATTGTACGTATCTAATAGAAATCTTCAAGGAGAATTTATCCACATTCTCACATGGTTTCAGACTTCTCTTTCCTCTAATCACTTTCCGCTATATTTTCTTCGTAATCAGCAAACCCTAGCACGACCACCAGCCGTAGCGTTGAGGCTTCATCGCGTTGGTTTCCGGCCAATCTCTCGCCCCCCTGCGCCTTGCCTCCGCCGCCGCTAAGTTGTCCCCCTCCTCTGGTTCTATCTCGATGGTTGCAGACAAGAAACCAACCTTCCACTCCGCACTCGGGATCTCGAATATCAAGAACAATATCGCTCTCGTCCTCGACCATGAAACTCTGTATGCATCTTGGGTTACTCTTTTTCGTGTTACCGTGAAAGCCCGTAATGTTCTCGATCATATTGATGAAGCGGTTCCCAAACCGCAGGACCTCGATGATTCATTGTGGCTTCAAGTTGATGTAGCCGTCCTTCAATGGATTTATAGTACAGTCTCCCTGAATATTCTGCTCCAAATTCTTTATTCCAATGATATTGCGCTTCAGACATGGAATCAAGTCAAGCATATATTTTAGGACAATAAGAACACCCGTTCCATGTACCTAGAACACGAGTTTTCAAATTGTAAGTTATCCGGTTTTGCCTCTATTAACGCCTACTATCAACAATTAAAATCATTAGCGGATCAACTCAAAGGTGTTGGCTCACCAGTTCATGCCGACCGTCTCGTTCTTCAATTTATATCGGGATTACCCGCCGAGTATAATGCCGCGGCGAGTTTCATTCAACAAACCGATCCGCTTCCAAGCTTCACCAAATCGTGATCTCAGTTACTGCTCGAGGAGACTCGGATGGAGTCTTCCGGGGCGTCCATCACCACCTTCATTGTCGCCGTCAAAGCCCCTGAAGCTGGTGTGCCTTTCTGACCATCCCAATCTGTGGCGCCTTCTGTTGCTCCAGATCATCCCTATCAAAAGTGTGGACATGAACGCAAGGGTGAGGGGCGCTCTTCTAGCAACCCACAAGCCCAAAGCCACTTTGTATTTCACCTGCCATATAGTTGGATCCCTTTGTAGTAGGCCTCTCCTGGAGGGCCTTCTCAACAATGGATTCCAGCCTGGTTCCAGACAAGCCCATCCAGGTCCCCTTGTACTACTCCACATACCCGCTACAAGGGATTCTTGGGCCTGGTCATTCCCAACAATCTCCACAGGCCCATTTTGGTTTGGAGTTTTAGCCCACTACTCTAGATTAGTCTTTTGCAACAATGTCACTCAATCCGGTGGATAATTTATGGTATATGGACAAGGGCACAACTCGCACATGCCAAATAATTCAGGTTATCGCTCATCTTTTTAACATAATGGTTCATTAATTTCGATAATTGTTGGGAATGACATTTATATTCCATCTACAAGTCATGGAGAAGCCGTCCTCACCACCACCAAATGGCCACTTCACCTATCCAATGTTCTCATTGCACCACATATTGTCAAAAACTTAGTCTTTGTCAAACATTTTAAAACTAATAACAGTGCATCTGTAGAATTTTACCCTTTTGTTTTATTTGTGAAGGTTCTGCAAACGGGGGCCATTCGTCTGAGTTGTAATAGTTTCGGGGAACTCTATCCTGTCACGAGTCCACCTCCACAGCCACATCACACTATTTCCGTTTAGCCCTCTAGTCTATTTGTAAGAACCGAGGTCTTAGAGACACTGTCCCCATGCCAACCATGCTCCCGCAGAAAACTTCCTAGGAGGTCACCCATCCTGAAATTGCTCCTGCACGAGCACACTTAACTCTAGAGTTATTTGTCCTCACTCTATCATTGAAAAATAAGAATTCTTGTTGACATGGGTAGCAACCTATCGTTATAACTTAACCAAAATCCCCATTCATATGATACGGGAAGAAAATTTTATGGGGTGTTACAATCTCTCCCAATTAAACTTCTGACGTCCATGTTAGGCCGAAGGACCGTCCACCGAGCCAAGTGACCGCCTACTAGGGTGAGCACACTCGTAACTCAGGGTTACCTCTGATACCATCTACAAGATCCGAGGTCTTAGGGACGCTGATGCGCCCTTGACCCCTATGTCTCAACATGAGGAAGACGAGACACTCCGGGTTCGCTCCGATGGACCGCTCACCCGTTCACGTGCTAAGGCAATCACCCAAGCTACCGGCTCCATCATTAGCTGGACCGTTGCTTACCACAGACCCATTGGTTGCAAACCGTGCCTCTACGCCACTATGACATGAATCTTGTCAAGCCGGCACCGTTCCGGCGCATTTTCCGCATTTTCCGTAATTTAGCGTTTTGTAATAATAAGTCTTTTTATTTTCGGAATATTAATTTCCGGGAGTTTATTTCCGGGTATTAATTTTCCGAATTTAAGATTAGACTTTTGGTTTCAGAATTTAATTCGGAAACTTAATTCCGAACTTAAATTCTCAACCTTCAATATTTTTAGGTGTTTTATTTTCGGAACTTAAATTCCGACTTTATTTCCGTCATTTAATTTCTAACTCTTTGTATGGCCTTCATTCACTATATAAAGGGATGCTTGGCTCATTTGTAAAGCATGTTCAATTTGATTAAGTATTGAGAAGTATTTTCCTCCTACTTACTTGAGCATCAATCCCTCTTCCAATCCTCTCAAAGTTCTTCTTTTGGATCTTCGATCCAAACTCAACCACATTCGAGGGTTCTTCAAGAACCAACTCAACCGACCCACTTCAAGGCTTGATCGATCAATCTAGATCGACTCAACCATACAACTTCCGCCTCCATCTCTAAGCTTCCGCAACCCATCTTCAACGCATCCGCACTTCAACTAAGGAGTAGTTGAGCTTCAGCTTGATCTAGATCCGGAATATTTCATTGACGTGTCCAAGGACGCATCAAATTGGTATCAGAGCAAAGGGATCTAAGCTAAGTTATCTTAACTCTTGTTTTTGTGCATTATCATATTCATCCTTTTTGCCTTTTGTTCATCATCATCTTCATCTCGTTCTTCGCATCTTCATCCACGTTCTTGAATTTTTTTTTTCTCAATCCATTTTGCAAAGCAAATTTATGAGATTTTTGGTTTTCCATCAAACCATTAATAAAAAAAAAACGTTTTTCCTCACCCAATCCGACTTTTTTGTTAATCAATTTCACCATTTTCTTGGGATTTTTTTGTTGACAAAATTGGATATCGCGTCTTTTGATATTCCAAAAACCAAAAACAAAGCAAAAACTCTTCAAAAAACGGATTTATTTCAAAGGAAAAAGTGGATTCATCTCTTGCATTCCAAAGGTTGCATTCAGAAGTTTCAAAAAGAAACAATTCCACAAAAACAAAAGTAAAAGACGTCCGGCAAACCGGTCCATCCAAAAAATCGGATTTTTGAAAAGGTCAAAGACCAAAGCAAGTAAAACTTGCCGATAAACAATCCGTCCATTTCCTATCTCTCCATTTTCTTACAAGTTGCAAATTATCTCTTGAATTTGTGTGTATTTTGGTTCAAATTTGTTGGATTTGCCTTCCTTGCCTAACCGCCAAACGACTTTCCCAAAGGTAGAACCCTAACGCACTTGAACTTGGGTAACGTTGACTTAGCTTGTCACCTTGCTCATTTGATTGCTTGCAAATTTGTGTCTAAATTTGTAGTTATGACTAACGTCGAAATGGAAAATTCTCAGGACTCTCGTGAAAGGCAAGAGCTCACTACTTTAACCGAAGAAAATGCCTCACTTCGGCAAGAAATTGAAGCTTTGAAGGCCCAGATGCTTACCCTTACGACCGCCCCACCGAACCCAAATGGAACCTTGGTCGATGCTTCCACATCCGATGGACGTCGCAAAGGCAAAGGTATATTGGGAGCCGAACCATCTAACGGTCGACAACTTGCCTCCATCATTGAAAATCAAAGGCCCTTACAAGATGACGGTCATGAGTCCCACAATGAAGGTGACATGAACCTTGACCCTTCTCCGAATGATTTGCAATATGTTGACATGGAGAATCGGCACAAGCGATATGAGCAACACCGACGTAAGTATGGCAATTCCCCTCCTCCATCTAGTGCCCAACACACCAACCGTCCCTCCCGGGTTGATGTCCGGTACCATCATCAAACAAATGATCGCTCTCAACGTCCCGAGAATGATCGGTCCGGACAATGCCACCAACGGCATAGCCGGCAACCAATGTATCATGATTATGAAGAGTATGACGAGAGAGATGACTTTGACGAGGTCTCCGATGATGAGTCAGACTTGGAACGGGTGGCACATGTCCATCCATGACACCCACCCATCCGAAAGCCTTTTGAGAACCAAGATCGAGGAGAAGAATTTTTGCCTCCTCCTAACCCACCAAGACATCCACAACCTAATCATGGGCGCCAACGACATAACGATGGCCACCGGCGCACCCATCACGAAGAGGCATACATGGCACCACCCCGACCGGATCCCTACCGAGCTCGTAGGGAAGGTAAGGTTAAATTTCCGATATTTTATGGTGAATATGATCCTTGTGCTTTTCTTGATTGGGCACAGGATATGAAAAGAGCTCTAAAGCATTGCCATTATGAGGAATATGAGAAAATCGAAGCGGCGACCCTTTACTTTGAGGGTGATACAGAATCTTGGTGGAACCGGTACGGGACCAACCGTCAGAACCGAGGATGGGCACCGGTTGCGACATTTGATCAATTGATCTATGTCATGACTAAGAAGTACGTGCCCGACGACTTCAAAAACGACATGCGGTTGTAAATTGTCGAATTCCAACAAGGAAGTCTTACTCTGGTGGCTTACTTAGCCAAGCTTGAGGATATGCATATGAAGGCCGGCATCTCGGCCTCCACCTCCGCCCTTCGAACCAAATTCATGAGCGGCCTTAATCCATCAATCCGGCGCCCCCTCGAGATTGTCCCATACAAGGACTTGGGAGCCTTATGTCATGCCGCCATAAAACTTCACAAGCAACAACTCGAAACGCCTCGATATTCAAGGTATAAATCTTCATCTAGTCAATATGCTTATACCTCTAATCCCCGTTCTCGAGATATTTCTAGTTCTCAAGATTCTGGAGCTGCTAAAGGATCCCCACGGATGAGTCAACCCACCCGGCAAGCGGCTACCGAGAAAACACCATATCGTGGCACCGTTGCTCCACCACAAACGCCTCCAGGCCGACCCCAACAAGGATCTCAAACGGTAGCCCGCCCAAGAGAACCCGTGTGTTTCAAATGTAGCGGGTTTGGTCATGTCCAACGTGATTGCCCGAACACCAAGCGGGTGATGTTTGCCAACCCATCATATGACGATGGCGAAGAGGAATATAATGGTGATATCCTCTTGGAAGATGACCAAGATGCCGACCCCTACTATGGCATGGAGCCATGCGACGACCAACTTGCTTGTGGTCCGGCACAACCAGGTAAGTTTGCTCTTGTCTCTCGTCGCATTTTGGCTATAAAAGAGCATCTCCCTATTGACCAACGCGAGAATCTCTTCCACTCTCGTTGCTTGGTCAATGACACTAGTCTCTCTCTTATCATCGATGGGGGTTCCTGTTGTAATATTGTCAACGAAAAAGTGGTGAAACACTTTAAGTTGCCAACAACCCCCCCACCCACAACCTTACGGACTCCAATGGATTTTCGATAAGGCAAGTGACACCGTCACACAACAAGCGTGGGTGACGTTTTCTATTGGCGCCTATGTGATAAGGTCCTTTGTGATGTCATCAAAATGGACGCCACAAATGTATTGTTGGGACGACCATGACAATTTGACCGTAAAACTTTTCATGATGGTTATCTCAACCGCTACATGTTCCAATATAGTGGAAAACGGATCACACTTTTGCCTATGACTCCGCAAGAAATTTTAGTTGACTATGCAGAACGAAAGAGGCAACAAGTTATCGATGACACAACTAAGGTGCCGGCAATATCGGACTCTCCTCGAACCTCTCCCGATGTTGTGAATGCTTGTTCGCCACTTAGCGAGCGTGCAAATAAGCTTTAATTATAAAACTAGAAATCAAGCAAGCGAACCCGCAGTGTACGGATCGATATAGTTAAGCAAGAATTCCAGAGTATCGAACACAGGGATTTGGGGGGAACAAATTCAATTATAGATTATCAAGCAAGTAAATGTATGAAGCTTTTCAAATTATTGGGAAACAACAATATTAAAGATCCAGGAATCCAGCTGTGGCAATCGATTCAAGATATACTAAAGATATAAGGACAGAGTTGAGATATGCAAAGGTATACGAATGTAAGGTAATCGTACGGTGAAGTTCCAAAAACCTTATATGACCCACCTAAAAGACACTCTCTATAAAGGTTGTTGAGGCTTCAATATAGAAAAGATCTAAAGGTAAGAATTAACGTCAAATACCCAACTTGTAATCCAAGGATCAAGACTAACTAAACCGATTAAGGTTGTGACACTCAGAATCGAGGTAGAGGTTGTTGAGGCTTCACTACCACCTAGAAAAGGCAAGCCAAGACTAAGTTAAAGCAAATCTTTAACTTTGGATTAAAGTAAAAGTAAGTTCGTAAACTGACACAAAATTACGGGTAGTTCTTGAGTTCCACGGCCGTGGAAGCTCAAGAACAGACCGTGGATTAGGTTCGTCGAAGATTCTTTCTAACTCTCAGGTTCCAATCTGTTTACGATCGATCTATCATCATCTAAGCCACAACTATCAACCCTTCACCTTAGAATTGCTAAAGGTTTTTAGCCAACAACAGTCATATTGATATCAAATTCAAGAATTAAAAGAATGAAAGATGAAAACTTCCGAAAACCTTCAATAACTTTCAAACCAATCTCAAATCCACAAATCAAGAACAATGATGTAAATGGATTCGGAATAACACAAGCAATCACAATCTTAGATAAGAATGAAGAACGGGATGTCAATCCGTCTTCTAATCAAACCTAAAGATGAAGCGTAATCTCTTTACGAACAATCTTCCAAATCTTCAACTCTTCCGTAAATCCGGAAATCTCAATAGCAAAGCGCAAATCTCTCAATGACGATCTCCCCAAAAGCGTAAAACTAGGGTAAGCCAAAGTGTAAGCGAAGGTGAGCCTAAGCAGAGGTGACGGAATCTCTCTTCTTCCGTCCTTTTATAGGGTAAGATAAAATATTGGCCCGGCCCATTGCGTAGAAGATCGTGGCTTTAAAGTATGCGTTAAAAGATCGCCAAGATCACGGTCGTGGAAGGGTTCCACGCCCGTAATTTAGAGCGTGAAATGTGGTCACGGTTTGTCACAGCCCTCCACGGCCGTGTAAGTTGCTGGAATGCACCACGCTTCTCTTGTCAAGGTTCCACGGCCGTGGACTTGAACGTGGAATCTAGTACGGCCGTATTTTAGAGCGTGGTTTAGAGGTAGTTCGTGATTTTCCTCATCCTCGTGCTATTCTTCAAGTTAGCACCATCCTTAGCTCCTAGAGATGTCCTCAATCATTGGACATGCTCAATCAAACTCCATTCTCTCTCAATCCATTCGGAATTAGCTCTAAATCACCTACAATCAACACAAAGCTTATGTAGACCTCTATATCGACAAAATAGATAAACTAACTCACAAATACTTCAATGCTTAATCAATGACTACCAATATGGATGAAATACACTTAGAAAACGTGCCTAAAATATCACAATATTTCATGCTAACAAATAACCCCATACTTGCCACTTGCTTGTCCCTAAGCAAGGTCCTTCAAAGCTTTAAAACTCAAGTTAGGATGAAATATGTGTACCTTTTCAAAGCAAAACTTCTTTTGGATGAATGTGCCTTCTAATCAATAGATCATTCTCAAATCTTGCTTCATTCGTTTTTAAGACTTTCATATACATAATCAAAGAGTAAAGAGTAAAGAAAGCTCATGAATCAATCAAACTTCCATGTAAACATCATAACCTTCAAACATTATCAAAATCAATCATAAGAAACTTCAATTTAGATCACCAAGCCATATAATATTCTTTTGATCTTAAGGACTTTCAAACAAGGTCTTAGAATATGGAAAAGGAGGGAAAACATTAAGGAATGTGGTGCATGAATCCGGGAAAGTGGATAACTACTCTTTTCTTCTTCTCTTGCGGTTTCCGCAGCACTTTCAACTTAGAGCTTCGCTCTCTTCTTTTCATTTTTCGACTTTACTTTTGGAGTTATGGATAGAGGTGCACAAAAACCGAAGCCTAGGAAATTGGCGTTTCTCAATGTTTATGAGATGCCTCAAACCCTTAGCGCACATACCATAATCCGCTAGGAATATCGCTCAATCTAACTTTGGCAAGACACAAACACCCGGCTATGTGAATGGTGCCGAGTTACTAATCGTCATAATCGACTTCCCCAAACCTATAATTTCTTTCTATTCCTTTGAATGCAAAATATTGCTCTCATGGCCCTCCCACATCAAACATGCCTTTTTCATTCAACTCCTCCAAATTCCCGGATAGGTAAAGGAGGTCATTATTTCAATGAGGGGCTAAATGATCAAAGAAAGAAGAAAGAAAATCGAATTGTCTTAATCATCTCAAAAAGAAGCATAAGAACTTATTATGTGATTTCAACCTTAATTCCTCAACATGATTTAAGTAACATTCATCACATTATGAGATTTGCAAAAGAGGGATAATCAACTCATTCAATTTCTTTTCAATTCACTATTTGTTTAAGCATGCGATTGTCATCAAAACTCAATTCACAAGTGGTGATTATCATAGAAATCATCTCTATCCTTAAAAGCACAAAATTTTCAAAATTTTTCAATTTTTATGGGTTTTTCAAATTCTTTTTCATGCAATGCAATAATGAAACATGTAGCAATAGAATGAAACATGCAAGATAGTCTCAATAGAAGCATACAAAGTGAGTAAGAGTTATTACAAACTATTAGTCACACCCCACCCCATACTTGGAACAAACATTGTCCCTAATGTTCAAAGAAAAGAAAAAGAAGAAAAGAAAGAAAGAAAAGAACTCACAAAATGGTGGTGGAGCGGCTAAACTGTCGGTCATCATCGTCATCACTGCGGTGGAGGCGGTGGTGGGAATGGAGAGAAACTGGGATCGTAGTACCGCCCGAACTGCTGGCGGTAAACATCCCTCATCATATGGTCAAGATCATCGACTCGTGTATCCCTCGTATCTGCACGGATCTCCAATGCCTCTACTTTGGTGGAGAGATCGGTGGCCCACTCCGGCAACTACTGATACCAACCCGGAGGCTGGCTGTACCACGACGGTGCATCTGAAGGTGCTGGTGCAGGTGGTGCCTGTGTAGACCATGGTGGAGGAGCTCCCATCCAGTCCGGCTGAGTGCTATAACAGCTAGGTGGATCCGCCATCCAAGTAGGTCTCTCACTCACGCTGGCGCGGCGAGAGGACGATCCTGAAGCTCTGGCGGGACGTGGAGAACGTCTAGGTATGTCAGGAACTACATCCGGCTGATCCGGGAATGTGCCAAAGTCATCAACTCCTCCTCCTCCTCCTCCCTCATACTCATCTACTCCTCTCATCTCCTCCTCCTCTACTACAGGTGGTGGTGGGACATATGGAGGGGCTACAATCCTGTTCGCATGCATAGCAGCGAACGTCGCCTTCCAGTTATGGCGTCCAACCATAATGGAATACTCTGGGAGCCACTCAATACCTCTCCCCATCCTACTCTCCCATGGCATAGCAGCGTAAGGTGGACCTCTATTGGTAGGGAAGATGATGCCTCTAGTCATGAGGCTATGGAGTCCTAGGGGTACAACAGCGATGCGTGTGCAAGCAGAAAAATCTACCCCTAGTTGTCAAGCAAGGTGGGTGACCATCCCACCATATCCAATATTGCCTGCCCTCTTATTCTTTAGCTTGCTCATGGTAGCATCTAAGAGGGTGGCACAGTCAGCAGGCCGTCCATATAACATGCAGTAAAGAAGAAAGAGCTCATCTGTTTTAATCTTCCGAGGTGTCTCCGTCCTAGGGAAGAGACACTCAGAAAGTACCCTATGAGCTATCTTCAAGGCTAGATGGTACATCAATCTAGCCTTGGTGTCAGCTGGCTGCCAACGGTCCTCCCTGGCATACACCATAGCAACCTCCTCCCAGAAATCTTTGGCGTAAACGCCGCTGGGGAAACGACCATTGAAGGTCTCATGGAACCCAAAGAAGGCTCCAAACTCCCTAATGGAGAACTCATAATCTCTTTCCATCAGCCGGAAAGAGACAGTCCTATCAACGTGACTGTGCTGGAACGAGACCACAAACTCCCTAGTGATCTCCTCATAAGCATCTTCTCGAATAGCCGAGAAGATGACAAGACCGGCTCTATCTAAGAGCCAAGTAAGATCCCCTATCATATGGAGAGGCTCTAACTCCTCTAGCAGCAGATTTCTAGGCCCTATAACAGCTCTCTTCTCGATCCTCTCTAAGGCATCGAGATGATCCTCATGGATGGTAGGAATCTTAGGGCGAGGAGGTGATGGTGATGAAGGTGATGATGGAGGTGAAGGGGAAGAAGGAGTTGGTGCTCTAGAAGAGGAAGAGGGGTCGCCCTTCCTTTTCTTACTCTTATCCTTATCTTTGTTCTTGTCCTTATTCCTACCGGACACTCTCCTCACAAAATCCATTTTCTGGCAAAAACCACGGTCTGTTCTTGGTATTCCACGGTCGTGGAACGTACAGTGACCGTGGTTTGTCTCAAAAATTCTCAAAACTCAGCAATCAATCACCAAACTTCACAGCAGCAGTCCTAGACTAATTCTATACCAATTCCAATAAGTTATTCCTAAAAATTCTAGCAAATGCAAGTCCGAATTGACAAAGATAGAGAAGAGCGAAAAAACCTAGGTTTTTGGATTTTTAAATCCGAATTCTGCTTTCCTCGGTGATTTGCCGCTCGAATTGTTGCTTGGATCTTGTTGGTGATCGGATTTGCTTCTGTTTTGGCCAAAGAATCGTTAAAAACGATTAACGAATGAAGATTTGAGGTGAGGGGAAGCAAATCGGCGTTTTTGGGCGTGGTTTGGGTATGTGATGTTGTGTTTTGTGAAGAAACATGGTTTATATAGTGACCGTAAAAATTTTTGAAAATCAAGGTCTGTCGGGGGGTTCCACGGCCGTGGAAATGTACGGAACCGTGGTTTTGGTGATTTTTCCAAGGCTTTTGTAAATTACGGTCTCAGAGGGTTCCACGACCGTGGTTTAGGCCGTGGAACTCTCTGTAATGCTCCAAAGTCCAAGTTTCGTCACTTTTCTTCAAACTTACTCTTCTCCTTTCTTTTTCCACTGTTCCTACATCCAAAAACACGAACATACCGGAGGTATCGAAGGCAAAACAAAGCAAAAACGTCTAAACTAAGCTAATCTATGAATCAAAAACAAAAACGTAAATGCAATACCTTGGGTTGCCTCCCAAGAAGCGCTTTGTTTAAGGTCTGTAGCTAGACCAAATTCGCACTTATTCGAGTGCGGTGGGCGCGAACTCTTCAGCTTGGAGTTCCGGAGTATACTTCTTGAGTCGTTGGCCGTTCACCTTAAAGTTTCCGCCCGTTTCACCCCATACTTCAACTGCACCATGGGGGAAAATACGTTTGATTAGAAAAGGTCCGGTCCAACGAGATTTAAGCTTACCTGGAAAGAGACGAAGCCTTGAATTGAAGAGGAGAACTTGATCTCCTTCTTTGAAGTCCTTTGGAATGATATGCTTATCATGCCAATGCTTTGCTCTTTCTTTGTAAATCTTGGCGTTTTCATAGGCGTTCAAGCGGAGCTCTTCAAGCTCATTTAGGTCTAAGAGACGCTTCTCTCCCGCTTCCTTCATGCTGAAATTTAGCCACTTGATTGCCCAAAATGCCTTGTGCTCCAACTCTACCGGTAAGTGACAAGACTTCCCATACACAAGGTTGTATGGTATGGTTCCGATGGGAGTCTTATACGCAGTCCGGTATGCCCACAATGCGTCATCTAGCTTCAAAGACCAATCCTTCCTAGTCCTTGAAACCGTCTTCTCCAGGATTCCTTTGATTTCCCGGTTTGAGATCTCAACTTGTCCACTAGTTTGTGGATGATAAGGGGTGGCGATCTTGTGAGTCACCCCATACTTAGCTAAAAGAGCTTCAAAACGCCGGGCAATGAAGTGAGAGCCTCCATCACTAATGATGGTCCGTGGTGTCCCAAATCATGGGAAGATGGTCTTATTAAACAACTTAACCACCACCATGGCATCATTGGTAGGAGAGGAAATCGCTTCAACCCATCTTGAAACATAATCAACCGCTAATAGTATGTATTGGTTACCACAAGATGATGGGAATGGTCTCATGAAGTCTACTCCCCAAACGTCAAAGATCTCCACCTCTTGGATGTTATTGAGAGGCATCTCATTCCTCCTAGAGATATTTCCTGTTCTTTGACAAGCATCGCAACAAGAAACAAAGGTTTGCACATCTTTAAACAATGTAGGCCAAAAGGATCCAGATTGCAATACCTTAGCGCTAGTCTTGTTCGAACTAGCGTGTCCTCCACATGGTAGTGAATGAAAATGGCGGATGACACTTTGCATCTCATCTTCCAGCACACATCGCCGAATAATGCCATCCGGACCTCTCTTAAAGAGGAGAGGTTCATTCCAAAAGTATTCCCGAACATCCTTAAAGAATTTCTTTTTTTGTGCGTAGGATAATCCGGGCGGTATCTCCTAACAAACCAAATAGTTAACAAAATCAGCAAACCATGGTTCGTTACCTTTGGAGATTACATCGATGCACTCCTCTATAATGTGTAAATGCTCGTCCAGGAAGGAGTCATCTATAGGTAGGTGGTCGTCCTCTAGATGTGTTAGGCGACTCAAATGATCCGCAACAGAATTTTCCGAACCCTTCTTGTCGCGGATCTCTAGATCGAATTCTTGTTGGAGAAGAATCCATCTAATTAGCCTTGGCTTCGCATCCTTCTTTTCAAGGATGTACCGGATCGCAGCATGATCCGTGTATACAATCACCTTTGCACCTACAAGATAAGAGCGAAATTTGTCAATTGCATAAACAATGGCTAAAAATTCCTTTTCCGTAGTGGCGTAGTTGAGCTGTGCTTCATCTAGCGTCTTGTTAGCATAGTATATGACATGGGTCCGCCCTTCCTTTCTTTGTCCAAGAACAAATCCTATAGCTACGTCACTTGCATCGCACATAACCTCAAAGGGAAGATTCCAATCCGGAGGTTGGATAATAGGGACTGAAATTAGAGCTTCCCGAATCATGTTAAACGCATCCAAGCATTCCTGCAAAAACTCAAAAACTGCATCCTTCATCAATAGATTAGTTAGCGGTTTTGATATTTTAGAAAAATCCTTTATAAAACGCCTATAGAATCCAGCATGTCCTAGAAAACTTCTTATCCCTTTCACCGAAGTTGGGGGAGGAAGCTTTTCTATTGTCTCTATTTTCGCTTTATCCACCTCAATCCCTCTACTAGAGATTAAGTGTCCTAGTACAATGCCTTCCTTCACCATGAATTGACACTTCTCCCAATTAAGAACTAGGTTAGTGTCTTCACACCTTTGTAACACAAGAGCAAGGTTAGAAAGACAATTGTCAAAAGAGGAACCATAAACGGAGAAGTCATCCATAAAAACCTCCATGATTTCCTCCATGTATTCGGAGAAGATGACCATCATGCACCTTTGAAAGGTGGCTAGGGCGTTGCAAAGCCCGAGCGGCATCCTCCTATAAGCAAACGTACCCCAAGGGCACGTAAATGTGGTCTTCTCTTGATCATCCGGGTGTATCGGAATCTGAAAGAAACCACTATAACCGTCAAGATAGCAAAAATGCGAATGTTGTGCTAACCTTTCAAGCAGTTGATCGATGAAGGGTAGTGTGAAGTGATCCTTCCTCGTCGCGTTGTTTAGCTTGCGGTAGTCTATGCACATCCGCCATCCTGTTACGGTTCGGGTAGGAATGAGTTCGTTATTCTTGTTGGTGATGACCGTCATTCCTCCCTTCTTCGGAACTACTTGAACCGGACTCACCCACTTGCTATCGGAGATAGGGTAGATGATACCTGCATCAAGAAGTTTAAGAATTTCCTTCTTGACAACCTCCTTCATGGTCGGATTCAACCGCCTTTGAGGTTGTCTTGAAGTCCTAAAGTCCTCTTCCATTAGTATCTTATGCATGCATAGGGAAGGTTTGATTCCAACTAAGTCCTCTATAGTATATCCTAAAGCTTTTCTATGTTTCCTAAGGATAACCATGAGCTTACTATGTTCATCTATGCTTAAACCGGAACTAACAATAACCGGAAAGGTAGAATTAGGTCCAAGAAATGCGTACCTTAGATGAGTAGGAAGTGGCTTTAGTTCCATGACTATCGGAGTTTCCAATGGTTCTTAAGGAGCCTCCGATGCCTCCTTAGAAGTGTCTAAGGGTGTGGAAGGTATGGGAGAAGAATCAAAAGAAGTTGAGGAAGAGGCACAATTACCTTCGAAATCACCCAAAATTACGGCCTCTTTGCATCCTCCACGGCCGTGGTTTTGGGCGTGGAAAGGGAATACGGTTGCTCTGTCTCCTCCACGGCCGTGCAACCCTCTGGAGTGAGCCACGCTTTTGTTGGTGAAATCCACGGCCGTGGAATATAGTGTATGGCCGTGGATCCGTACGTTTTCTGCCTCGTCGTGGAGTTTCTCAAACTCCTCTTCACACACTTCTTCTTGTGCTTCTAAGGCTTCAATTGCCTCATTGCACTCCTCTTCTTCCCCTACATTCATTAGACTCATAGTAATAACCTTTTGCAAAGGATCCTTGAAGAGAATAGCACTTACCTCCTCCCTAGACAACCCTTCTTCATCTTGGATATTGAATATATCCTCATCAAAGATTGGTTCCTTCACTAGAGTGGAAAGAACGAACTCTACCTTATCTTCTCCTATGTCAAAGGCGAGTCTAGCATTCTTGCAATCGACTATGCAGCCGGATGTTGCAAGAAACGGTCTTCCGAGAATGATCGGGACCGGACTATCTGCAGGAATGTCAAGCACAACAAAATCTATAGGAACATAGAATTTACCTAGCTTGACCGGGACGTCTTCAACAATACCGACGGGACGAGTTATGGATCGATCCGCCATGTACAACGTCATCTTCACCGGTTTAGGGTCGCCTAAACCGATCTTCCTACATAATGCAAGTGGTATGATGCTCACACTTGCTCCCAAGTCACATAATGCATCATATGTGACATCTCCCACTCCTATGGGAATACAAAATGACCCCGGATCCTTTAGCTTTGGGGGCATCTTCTCTTTCATGGTCTTGATGAGATCCGAAGAATCCGAACTCATCTTAACCTCACCGAAATCCTCTAGCTTTCGCTTGTTAGAGAGGATTTCCTTTAAGAACTTGCCATAAGCCGGCATACCTACAATAGCATCAATGAAAGGTATGTTAATATGCAATTTGCTCATGAGTTCTATAAACTTACCGAATTGCTTGTCTAGACGCGCTCTTGCTCTAGATTGCGGGAACGGTAGGGGAGGTTTGTAAGCTGGAGGAGGAACGTAGACATCTTCCTTCTCCTTTCCCTTTTCTTTCTCTTTCTCAACGGGGACTTCTACAAACTTGGGTTGCGGGTCGGTGGTTGTAACTCCGCTCCTAGTTGTGATTGCCATCACCCTTCCTTTTTGGCTGTCCTCCGTTTTTCCTGGAAGTTTCCCTTGATTCCTAGGAACTTCCTCCGCATGGCTGAACATTTGGTTTTCTAAAACTTTTTGGGCTTTATCAACCTTAGTAATGTGATCATCAACCTTGATGATGCGAGTCTCCAAACCTTGAAGCTTCCCCAAAATCGTTTCCAACATGGGATCGGGCTTCTCCTTCCCCGAAGTGCTTCCACCATTAGATGTTTGCCCCTGACTTTTCAAAGGAGTGGAAGAGGAGGAAGGTGGAGTTAGTGAATTTGAATTGGAAGGATAAGAATTACCGGAGTTTTGTTGATTGGAGCGCCAATTGTTGTTGTTTGAACCCCTATTGTTGTTCCAATTGTTGTTCCGGTTGTTGTTGTTGTTGTTCCAATTATTCCGGTTGTTATTCCGGTTGTTGTTGTTGTTGTTGCAGTTTGTATTCTCACCACCGTTGTGGTTATTGTTGTTGCCTAAATAACCCACATCTTTTTCTTGTTGCTTTGGAAAGTTGGTCTTGATAGCTTCCTTCAACTCTTTATTCTCGTTGTTGAGAGAAAAGATTTGAGATTGAGCTTCGTGTGTTAGTTTTGCTCCTTGATCCACACGATTCCCCTCCACTTTCCGGTGAGAATACTTCTCTATGACTCGCGCTTGCTTCTCAATGAAGTCCCAAGCGTCATCTTCCCTCATGTCCATGAATGTACCACATGAGAGGGATTGGAGCTTGAATTGTGTCTCCACATCCAGCCCCTTATAGTATATCTCCAATAGTGCAAGCTTGGATATGCCATGATGAGGGAAATCCAATAGCAAATCCTGAAATCTTTCCCAAAATTGAAACAAACTTTCGTTAGATCTCATGGAAAATGCGTTAATCTTACCTCTTAGCTCCGCCGTTTTGGATGGCGGAAAGAACTTAGTGAGGAAATCCGCGGAAAGGTCTTCCCACGTGTCTAGTTTCCCACTAGGAAGAGCTTGGTACCAAGACAATGCCTTCCTCTTCAAGGAGAAGAAGAAAGGCTTGAGCTTATAGTTGTTGGTAGTCGCGTTCTTCGGCTTCATCGTCTCCATCATACACTCAAAATTTTGTAGGTGTTGGTGTGGTGATTCAGCGCTTGTTCCGCCAAATTGGTTTTGGCGAACAAGAGTAATAACCTGCGGGTTGAAGCTAAACCCGGCATGATCAGCATCAAAGTTCACACCCAAACGGCGTAGTTGTTGTGTTGGATCCATCCTTTGGCCAAGAGTTCTTGGCTCATCATCCACACGTTCGACCCTTGCGTTCCTAGGTGGAACACGTCGGTTGGCAGCTGGCCGTGGAACGAATGGATTGACATTGATTGTCGGATCAATGTCCTCTAGTGGTGGCATGGAAGTGTCATTATCATCAGCGGATGAATGACTTCTAGCCGATCTTGATGACCTTCTTGAGGATTTCCTGCTATCCTTTCTCTTAAGGTCGCTTATTTCCATCCTCATTTGGAACATCATGTCAGTTAGATCATCAACTTTAGATTGATGACGATCCATTTCCTCTCTACGAGTCTTCTCACTCCACTGGAGTTGAGCGTCCTTTTCCGCTAACTCCGTTTTGTAATCATGTTCTGCTTCTTCAGCCATTTTCTTTTCCTTACGCTTTCTCCTCAAAGTCCTCTCAAGCTCTTGATCAAGAGGTAAGAGGTCTTCGGTGTTCCTAGACCTGCGCATACACTAGAAAAGATATCAAATAACAAGGGAAGAGCTCCCAAGCTCGACAACCGAAAACCGAATTCGGCCTAGACCAAATCCCCGGCAACGGCGCCAAAAACTTGTTCGCCACTTAGCGTGCGTGCAAATAAGCTTTAATTATAAAACTAGAAATCAAGCAAGCTAACCCGCAGTGTACGGATCGATATAGTTAAGTAAGAATTCCAGAGTATCGAACACAGGGATTTGGGGGGAACAAATTCAATTATAGATTATCAAGCAAGTAAATGTATGAAGCTTTTCAAATTATTGGGAAACAACAATCCTAAAGATCCAAGAATCCAGCTGTGGCAATCGATTCAAGATATACTAAAGATATAAGGACAAAGTTGAGATATGCAAAGGTATACGAATGTAAGGTAATCGTACGGTGAAGTTCCAAAAACCTTATATGACCCACCTAAAAGACACTCTCTATAAAGGTTGTTGAGGCTTCAATATAGAAAAGATCTAAAGGTAAGAATTAACGTTAAATACCCAACTTGTAATCCAAGGATCAAGACTAACTAAACCGATTAAGGTTGTGACACTCAGAATCGAGGTAGAGGTTGTTGAGGCTTCACTACCACCTAGAAAAGGCAAGCCAAGACTAAGTTAAAGCAAATCTTTAACTTTGGATTAAAGTAAAAGCAAGTTCGTAAACTGACACAAAATTACGGGTAGTTCTTGAGTTCCACGGCCGTGGAAGCTCAAGAACAGACCGTGGATTAGGTTCGTCGAAGATTCTCTCTAACTCTCAGGGTCCAATCTGTTTACGATCGATCTATCATCATCTAAGCCACAACTATCAACCCTTCACCTTAGAATTGCTAAAGGTTTTTAGCCAACAACAGTCATATTGATATCAAATTCAAGAATTAAAAGAATGAAAGATGAAAACTTCCGAAAACCTTCAATAACTTTCAAACCAATCTCAAATCCACAAATCAAGAACAATGATGTAAATGGATTCGGAATAACACAAGCAATCACAATCTTAGATAAGAACAAAGAACGGGATGTCAATCCGTCTTCTAATCAAACCTAAAGATGAAGCGTAATCTCTTTATGAACAATCTTCCAAATCTTCAACTCTTCCGTCAATCCGGAAATCTCAATAGCAAAGCGCAAATCTCTCAATGACGATCTCCCCAAAAGTGTAGAACTAGGGTAAGCCAAAGTGTAAGCGAAGGTGAGCCTAAGAAGAGGTGACAGAATCTCTCTTCTTCCGTCCTTTTATAGGGTAAGATAAAATATTGGCCCGGCCCATTGCGTAGAAGATTGTGGCTTTAAAGTATGCATTAAAAGATCGCCAAGATCACGGTCGTGGAAGGGTTCCACGCCCGTAATTTAGAGCGTGGAATGTGGTCACGGTTTGTCACAGCCCTCCACGGCCGTGTAAGTTGCTGGAATGCACCACGCTTCTCTTGTCAAGGTTCCACGGCCGTGGACTTGAACGTGGAATCTAGTACGGCCGTATTTTAGAGCGTGGTTTAGAGGTAGTTCGTGATTTTCCTTATCCTCACGCTATTCTTCATGTTAGCACCATCCTTAGCTCCTAGAGATGTCCTCAATCCTTGGACATGCTCAATCAAACTCCATTCTCTCTCAATCCGTTCGGAATTAGCTCTAAATCGCCTACAATCAATACAAAACTTATGTAGACCTCTATATCGACAAAATAGATAAACTAACTCACAAATACTTCAATGCTTGATCAATGACTACCAATATGGATGAAATACACATAGAAAACGTGCCTAAAATATCACAATATTTCATGCTAACAATGCTCATACTTCCGGATCCCGTTCCTCCGGCCCTAAGGTTCATGCTACCGAAGCAAGAGGTAGTAAGTGTATTGTCCCTACACATACACCTCCCGCTCCTACCATCCAAGGGCGATGTGAGCCACGGATCCTTTTGGCTTGATGGCATGATTTGACACCGGTCATGGAAGGTAAGTTTCCTTGTTTCTTAATTGTCCCATTTTGTTTATCCATTTCTCATGACCCGAGTAACGTGCCACACGAGGTGTCTTTATTGTTGTCCGAATTTTAGGACATTTTGACTGACAAACTCCCACCCGGCTTACCACCAATCCGAGGAATTGAGCACCAAATTGACTTGGTGCCCGGCGCGTCTTTGCCCAACCGTGCCGCATACCGTGCAAGTCCGGAAGAGACCAAGGAGCTACAACGCCAAGTCCAAGAGCTCCTAGACCGGGGATATGTTCGTGAGTCTTTGTCTCCATGTGCCGTGCCGGTCATACTTGTGCCCAAGAAAGACGGATCTTGGCGGATGTGCGTAGATTGCCGAGCCATCAATCAAATAACCGTCAAGTACCGTCATCCGATCCCGCGTTGAGATGACATGTTGGACGAGCTCCATGGCGTCACCATCTTTTCAAAGATTGACCTCTGAAGCGGGTACCATCAAATCCGCATGGCCGAAGGTGACGAATGGAAAATGGCTTTCAAAACGAAGCACGGCCTCTACGAGTGGCTTGTCATGCCATTTGGCCTCTCCAACGCACCATCCACCTTCATGCGCCTCATGAATCACGTCTTGCGCAAGTTTTTGGGTATTTTCGTAGTTGTCTATTTTGATGATATATTAGTTTTTAGCAAGTCTTTGGATGCACACATCGAGCACCTTTGCCAAGTGCTCGAGTGCCTTAGACAAGAGCAATTATATGTCAATTTGGAGAAATGTGTCTTTTGCTCGGACACCACAAATTTTCTTGGCTATGTTGTGTCTAAGGACGGACTACGAGTGGACGAATAAAAAGTTCGCGCCATTCGGGAGTGACCTAATCCTACTACGGCCACCATGGTTCGAGCCTTTCTCGGCTTAGCGGGCTTCTATCGACGCTTTGTCAAGGACTTTAGCTCGATAGCAGTACCGTTACATGAGCTTACTAATAAAGGTGTCACATTTGAGTGGCGTGACACCCATGCTCGAGCGTTTGAGTCGGTCAAAGACCGTCTTTGTAATGCGCCACTACTCCAACTCCCCAACTTTTCGAAAACCTTTGATGTGGAGTGTGACGCATCTAATGTGGGCATTGGGGGGGGGGGGGGGGTTCTCCTACAAGAGAATCGGCCCATTGCTTACTTTAGCGAAAAAATTTCCGGTCCCTCACTCAACTATCCAACCTATGACAAGGAACTATATGCTTTAGTTCGTTGTCTAAAAACTTGGCAACATTACTTGTGGCCGAAGGAGTTCGTGATTCATTCGGATCATGCGGCTCTTTCGTACTTCAAGGGTCAAACTACTTTGAGTCAGAGCCATGCTAGTTGGGTAGAATTTCTCGAGACCTTTCCATATGTCATTCAACATAAGAAAGGTAAAGAGAATGTGGTAGCCGACGCCCTTTCTCGCCGATATATCCTTCTTGTGCATATGGACGCCAAGATCCATGGCTTTGCTCTTATCAAAGAGTTATATGCCACGGATCTTGACTTTAAGGATATATTTGCTCAATGCCTTGACATCCGAGAGCATGAGTCTTTCTTTATTAACGATGGCTACTTATTCCGTGCGGGCAAACTTTGTATCCCGCGCTCGAGTATTCGTCATTTGTTGATAAAAGAGGCCCATAAGGGTCGTGGTCACTTCAGTGCTACCAAGACTCTCGCCGCTCTACAAGAGCACTTCTTTTGGCCCCGGATGCACAAGCATGTGACACGGTTTTGCACAAGTTGCATCACATGTCACCATGCAAAATCGCGCCAAGGTCCGGATGGATTGTATTCTCCTTTGCCTATACCAATGGGACCTTGAGAGGATCTTTCTATGGACTTTGTGGTTGTCCTACCCATGTCAAAACGAGGCAAAGACTCCATCTTCGTGGTAGTCGATCGTTTTTCAAAAATGGCACATTTTATTGTATGTAAGAGCACACAAAATGCTAGCGAAGTAGCTACCCTTTTCTTTGACAATGTTGTGCGCTTACATGGAATACCGCGTTCCATCCTCAGTGATCGGGACGTAAAGTTTGTGAGCCATTTTTGGAGAACCTTATGGGGGAAACTTGGAACCAACTTGTTTTCAAGTAGCTATCATCCCCAAACCGATGGTCAAACGGAGGTGACCAATCAGACTCTCGGCGCTCTACTTAGAGCGACCCTTAGGAACAACCCACGCAAGTGGGAGGACTTACTTTCTATTGTGGAGTTTTCTTATAATAGGTCTCGGCACTCGGCAACCAAACTTTCACCTTTTGAAGTTGTCTACGGCCTTAATCCACACACCCCGATGGACTTCACTCCGCGTCCACTCAAAGACGGAGAACACATCACCGGAGCAAGTCGTGCCGCTCACATCATTGATCTTCATGAACGGACTAGGACACAACTCCAACGGCGTTCCGATCAACTTGCCTCACAACGCAACAAAGGGCGCCGTCCACTCTCATTCGAGCCCGGTGATCTTGTTTGGCTCCACTTAAGGAAGGAGCGTTTTCCATCTCGCCGCAAAGGTAAGCTCTCAGACCGCGGTGATGGACCATTCCGCATCTTATCCCGCCATGGCCCGAATGCATAAAAGTTGGAGCTTCCGGACGACTATGGCGTGCACCCGACGTTCAATGTCAAGGATCTTGCACCATACTTTGAGCCCCTTTTTGACGACGTGAAATGGGGACGTTTCACATCCAAGATGGGGGAACTGATGCGCCCTTGACCCCTATGTCCCAACATGAGGAAGACGAGGCACTCCGGGTTCGCTCCGATTGACCGCTAGCCCGTTCACGTGCTAAGGCAATCGCCCAAGCTACCAGCTCCATCATTAGCCGGACCGTTGCTTGTCACAGACCCATTGGTTGCAAACCGTGCCTCTACGTCACTATGACATGAAGCTTGTCAAGCCGGCACCGTTCCGGCGCATTTTCTGGATTTTCCGTAATTTAGCGTTTTGTAATAATAAGTCTTTTTATTTTCGGAATATTAATTTCCGGGACTTTATTTCCGGGTATTAATTTTCCGAATTTAAGATTAGACTTTTGGTTTCGGAATTTGATTCGGAAACTTAATTCCGAACTTAAATTCTCAACCTTTCATATTTTTAGGTGTTTCATTTTCGGAACTTAAATTCCGACTTTATTTCCGTCATTTAATTTCCGACTCTTTGTATGACCTTCATCCACTATATAAGGGGATGCTTGACTCATTTGTAAAACATGTTCAATTTGATTAAGTATTGGGAAGTATTTTCCTCCTACTTACTTGAGCATCAATCCCTTTTCCAATCCTCTCAAAGTTCTTCTTTTGGATCTTCGATCCAAACTCAACCACATTCGAGGGTTCTTCAAGAACCAACTCAACCGACCCACTTCAAGGCTTGATCGATCAATCTAGATCGACTCAACCATACGACTTCCGCCTCCATCTCGAAGCTTCCGCAACCCATCTTCAAAGCATCCGCACTTCAACTAAGGAGTAGTTGAGCTTCAGCTTGATCTAGATCCGGAATATTTCATTGACGTGTCCAAGGACGCATCAGACGCTGTCCCCATGCCAACCATGCTCGCGCAATGAACTTTCCAGGAGGTCACCCATCTTGAAATTTCTCCCGCACGAGCACGCTTAACTCTAGACTTATTTGTCCTCACTCTACCACTGAAAAGGAATAATTCTTGTTGACATGGGTAGCAACTCATCCTTATAACTTAGCCATAAATGCCCATTCATATGATGCGGGATGACAATCTTACGGAGTGTTACACTATGACATGCACGGCTTGGTCATCCCGGCGCGCCTTTGTTGCTTTTCTTAGAAATTTGTCTTATTTTAAATGTAATAAACCAACTTTGGCTCCTCTTTGTCATGCTTGTTAATTAGGAAAACACCATCGGTTGTCTTTTGATTGTTCTAAAACTAGTTTTGTTGTACCTTTTGACATTGCCCACATTGATCTTTGGACCTCTCCAATCCCAAGTCAGAAAGATTTTAAATATTACTTGCTTTTTCTTGATGAATTTTCCCATTTTTATGGATCTATCGAATAAAGTTTAAGTCTCAAGTGTTTGAATTATCCGTGTAACTTCATAGACTAGTCAAGACTCAATTTCAACTTGATATCAAGAGTTTTCAATGTAACATGGGACGCGAGTTTAACAACATCAACTTTCACAAGTTCTTTGTCGATCATGGCATTGTTTTTCCCTTCTCTTGTCCTCACACTTCTCCCCAAAATGGGAAAGCCAATCGAGTCATTCAAACTCTAAATAACATGATGTGTTATCTCTTGTTCATGCCTTCCTTCCCATCTCTTTTTTGCCCCATGCCATAAAATCTCTTGCTATCTCCTTAATATTCTTCCCTCCACTTGAATTCAAAATGAGTCTCCTACTCAAGTGTTGTATCTTACATCACCATCCTTAAGCCATCTCCGGGTTTTTAATTGCCTTCGCTATCACAATCAAAATGCAACTATCTCCCACAAGCTCCAACATCGCACTAATCCTTGCATTTTTCTTGGGTATCGTACACATCATCGGGGTTATAAGTGTCTTGATCCGACAACTAATAAAATCATCATTTCTTGTCATGTCACTTTTGATGAGTCGGTTTTTCCATTTTCTATTCGCTCCCGAGTCTCCCCGGAAAATTATAACTCTCTTACCCATGATGATAATGTATCTCCTTATTATTTGGCCCAACTTGGATCATATGATGTCCCGGCCCAAACGGCCCAATGTCCCCAACTTGATGTTCCCGGCCCGTCACTTCCCCCAACCAACATTTGTGTCATCAGCCCCACCCATCCCTTTGCCCTCTAAGTCAGGCCCATTGCTCAACCTGCTTCCCCTTGCCCATCAGCTTCATTTGGCCCATACCTAAATGCCGGAACCTAACCACCATCCACTGACCCCAATTCATTACACTTGGCCACCTAACTCCCAACCAGCAACCGGCCTACAACCCGCATCCAGTCCGGAATTTTTAAACCTAACCCAATTTTTGCTTAGCGGTTCACACCGTAGGAAACCACCAACCCATACCCCCTCTTCCAAAGACCCTCATTTTAGCCCTCCAAGACCCTTAGTGGTCCGATGCTATGCTCGATGAGTATCGATCCTTTATGTGAAACAACACTTTGGTTCTGGTTCATCGTCCTTATGAAGCTAACATTATCAGATGTATGTGGATATTTCTCCATAAGTACAGGTCAAACGAGTCACTCGAGCGATATAAAGCTCGTTTGGTTGCTAGTAGTTGTTTTCAACAGGTTGGTGTCGATTGTGATGAGACCTTCATTCTGGTTGTTAAACTGGCCACGATCAGGACTATTCTCACCATCATTGTATCTCGGTCTTGGTCAATCCATCAACTTGATGTTCAAAATGCCTTTCTACATGGTCATTTGAATCAGACGGTTTATATGTTTCAACCTTCTGGTTTTTGTGATTCTTCCCACTCTAATCATGTATGTCTACTGCAGAAGCCTCTCTATGGTCTCAAACAGGCTCTTCAGGCTTGGTTTCAACATTTTGGAGGCTTCTTATACCGCATTAGCTTTACTGGTAGTAAGAGTGATTCCTCACTTTTTATTTACAATCAAGGGACGGACATTTCTTATCATCTTCTATATGTTGATGATATTGTGCTTACTACTTCCTCTGATTATGTTACTCAGTAAAGAGTTTGCACTTAAATATTTGGGCACTCTGTTCTATTTCTTAGGTATTTCGGTCCGTCGTACTTCGTCTGGTTTATTCTTATCTCAAGATAAATATGACCGAGAGATTGTTGAACGGGTAAAGATGATGAACTGCAAACCTACAGTCACACATGTCGAGACCTTTGTCAAGCTCAATGCCTCCTCTAATTCTATAGTCAACGGTCCTACCCTATACCGGAATCTAGTTGGAGCTCTCTAGTATCTTACTTTCAGATGGCTTGACATTAGTTTTGCGGTGCTGTTCGCTCCAAACGGTGTGTGCAAGCTTTAAATTTATAACCCTAGATGTAAGCTTAAAACAAGGATGCGAACCCGCAGTGTACGGGTCAATCGTAGTAAAAAGCAAGGAATTCCAGGGGTCGATCACAGGGACTTAGTGAAACAAAGTCCAGTTACGGTATGCTTATGTAAATACTAACCACAAAAGGTGATCAAAACAATCAAAGATGAATAAGAAGTCAATAAAGCAAACATGCAATTCTAGAGATTAAAGCATCTAGTTGTGGTTCCTACTCAAGATCTAAAGATAAGCGGACAAAGTTGAGGTTTTTGCATAGGGAAGGTGTTACTAAGTGGAATAGATCACCGGGTAAGTCTCACTACTCACTAATCCTAAACCGCAACTCCTATTACCGGGTAAGTCTCAAGGAATTAAGATAAAGAACTATAACCTCAAACTAACACACCATCTAAGGGAATAGAATCAACCTTTACTGGGTAAGTCTCAGGCTAACTCACAAAGATGGGATGGAAGCACACTCAAACCCCAATAAAGGATAAACCTTTATTACCTACACTTATGATCTTAGGTATACAAACTAAGGAATTACCGGGTAAGTCTCATCCTAAGCTTGCATTGAACCAGGAAGGGTGTAATAAGAATAGGATTTGGCAAACTCTAACACTTAACTCTCAGTTTTGGGTTAGATAAGTCACCTCGGTCAGCCAAATTCCACCCCGGCCGAGATGTTCATCGACTGAGTGAGATGCTTAGGGTTAAGATTAAAGACTCGAACTTTCAGGGTCCTACTGTGATTAAGATCATTCTATCATTGTTTTTCCCACAACCTTCAGCCAATCACCCTAGAATCACACAAGGAAATTAGCCACTCATCATCATGAAAGTATTAATCAAATATATGGGAAGAAGGTGAATATTTGAACAAGAAGAATTTAATGTAAAGACTTCAATAACTGAATCAAATATCACAACAAAAGCGTTCCTTGGATATAAATCCAACAAGCAAGACAACAAGGAAGAGAATCTAAGGTAATCTTACAAGAAAACCTCCAAAAGCTATAAAAGCTACAATCTTCAATCTTCCTTCAACCTTCAAAAAGGTTCTTCAAATCTTCCAACTGGAGTATGACTGCTGCGGTATATAAACCCTGATCGATGGTATAGCATGATATTGGATTTGTGGAAATCCAACCCTTTTTATAGGAAAATAACCCTCCAAAGATAAGATATCTTAGAAAGATCTCTTCCCATAAAAATAGGTAAAATATAAGATCTAGTATATCTTCTTCCTTCCAGGAGACAAGCCCAAAAATATAAGATCACTTTCCAAAGATAAAAGATCTCAGCCAAAAATAAAATATTCTCGCCGCGTCCTAGGTATTCGCCTCGGTCGAGTCGACTTCCCTGGATCACCTCGGTCGAGATGAATCTGTGGTCAACCGAGGTGAGTCACAACTGAATGTGAAATCTCTCAAAATTGGTCCAAAGTGAATCTCAAATCCATGGCCATGCTTCCTGGATGGTTCCTTATGTTCCTCAATGTAGCTCCAATGACTCCATAGCTCCTCTTGCTCCTTTTTGATGCAAAACGTGCCATTTTACCTACGATTACAACAAAACTAGGTGTAGACCTCGATTCCCGCAAAGGTAGATAAAATGGTAATATAATCACAAAATATACATACAAACATGCAGATTATGAAAGAAAAAACGTCCAAAAAACCCTAAAATATAGACTATAATTCATGCTATCAAAATACCCCATACTTAGCCCTTGCTTATCCCCAAGCAAGTTCCGCATATAAAAGACAAGATAGAATGGATTAATAGTCAAAAAAATCAATGAAAAGTCTTTCAAAAACATTTTATGGTGTGCAACTATCATAGATCACTCTAAGAGAATACTTCATGGAATTTAAAAACCAAATATGATCAAAACATTTTATAAATATAGGAAAGTTGTTCATCTTTGCATAAAATCATAGAATGCATAATAAGTCATATTCATCAAAATTAATCATGTATAATCCAGTTTAAACCACTAAGTCAATCAACAAGCTTGAGGTCTCAAGGGCTTCCCAAAAGAAAGGTCAAGAAACGTGTAGGGTAGGGATGTATGTAAGGTAACATGCTGCTAGAATCCGGGAAAAGGGTGAACTTCACTTTCACTTTGACTTGCAACATCTTCCACCAATAAGCTTTGCTTATTTCACACTTTTTCTTTTACTTTACTTTTTGGGATGCATGGACAGAGGTGCACAATAACCGAAGCCTAGGAAATCAGAAATCATCAATTTCTTGAGATGCATCAAAACCTTGATGCACATACCATGACCCGTTAGGAATATCGCTCAATCCGACTTTGGCAAGACACAAACACCCGGCTATGTGAATGGTGCCGAGTTACTCATCTTCATGATTGACTTCCCCAGACCTATTATTACTTTCTAACACTTTCACTTCCAGCCAACTTCTCAACTTTAACTTCACTTGCTTTCACCACTTCGCTTGCTTCCAAATTCCCGGATAGGTAAAGGGAGGCAAAATGTATATGAGGGGCTAAGCATGATCAAGAAGAAGAAGAGAGAAGAATGAATTGCCTTGGTCTTTCCAGGAAGAAAGTGAGAGAACTCATAATGTGGTGTCAACCTTCAAATTCAACATAATTTAGATAAAAACAAGGTATTAAACATGCCAATAATTTCAAACAAAGCATTTAGCAACTTAAACATATTATAAAACCTTTCAAACACATAAAGAATTTAAAACCAGTCAGTAAGCAAGATCTTCACTGAGATCATATCCAAATAAGTAACACAAAAATCGTTTTCGAAATCTCTCAGTTAACCCACCTCGGTCGAGGTGTTCGTAGGTCAACCGAGGTGAAACGCCTCGTTCGGCCAGAATTGCCCCGGTCGAGGTCCAAATTTTTTTTTTTAAAACCAGTTTTCTTTCAGTTTCGACGTTTTTCTCAATCAAATAACCTGTAAGTATGCATGCAATCTCAGATAAACATATAGAAGCAACTGAAGCATAAAATATCAATATCTGATCAAGTAGAGTCATACATAAGTGTCAAATATCACATAAACACCCCATACTTGGGACACACTGTCCCAATGGGTCAAAATAAGTCTAAAGGATAAAAGTACTCACCGGATAAATAGTTGAACTGCATAAAAAATAATAAAGAAAATCCTGCAGCTCTCAGTAGTCACGATCCGGTGGTGGTGGTGGTGGCACGTACGGATATTGGGTTGGGTCGAACGGATACCCCATGATGTGCTCAAACTGGATCTGGGCCATCATGTGCTGGTAGTGCTGCTGCTCCTACATCTCGCGGATATCCAGTGACAAAGCAGCATATGAATCAATAACCTGATCCGTCAAGTCATCGATCCGTCTGTGAGCATCTGGATCCATGCGTCGGTGTGTCCTACGCCTAGCAGGTCTCACTGGAGAAGTAACAGGTGCAGGCTCAGTGTCCTCCTCATCCAGATCTATAACTGGTGGCGTGCTCGTCCCTGCAGTATTTGTCCCTGTATCCATCGAGACTCCACCCTCTCTCTCATCAACTGTCTCCTCATCATCAACCTCCTCTTCTCAGCTGGGGCAGCTGCTGCCTCTCTGTAATCCTCCATCAGTGGAGCCCAAGCGGTCTGCCAATAATGTGGGTCATAAACAATGAACTTGGCAGACCACCTGATCCCCTGTGGCGCAGTCAGCTCCCACGGCATAGCCACGTACGGAGTAGTCAGACCTCGGGGAACTAGAATCCGCCGAGTGATCATCTCCTGCAATCCAAGCGGCTTGGCAGCTGCTACCATCGTGCAAGCACTGAGATCCATGTCCTGATAGCTAGCTATATGGGTGACAAGCCCTCCGCAGCAGATGTCTTCCTTCGCCTTGGCCTTGATCCTGTGCAGATCCTCTGCCAGCATCAAGCCAAAGTCCGGGATACCCCCAATAACCATGCAGTATAAACTGAAAAGCTCCCCCTGTCGAATGTTTTGGGGCGTCTCAGTATGCGCCAGAAGCATCTCACTGAAGATCCGGTGGGATAACCTAAAGGCTAGGTGGAAGATGACCTTCTCCCTGGAATCTCCAGGGCGCCATCTATCTGCGTGCTTAACAATATGGGCAATCTTCCCCCAAAACTCCCTAGCTACTGATCGGGACGGGAAGTCAACATCGGTGGGCTTCGGAAAGCCGAAAATATCTCTCCAGTACTCAAGTGGCACTAAGAAGTTCCGCTTCATCAACCGGTACTTCACAGACTGCTCTGTGGGAAGGTAGGTGAAGGAGCTAACGAACTCTAAGGTCGGCTCCAAATAGGCTGGGGCTCGGATCTCAGTAAACTGATCCAGCCCAACTGTAGAAATCTTCCTCCTAAGGTCTCCGTCTACCTGGAGGCAATCAAAAGCAGACACGTCCAGGAAACGTGGTGCAATCACTGAACGGCCAGAAATATGGTCGTAATCGACCTGGTGTCGCTCATGGATCACCGGTCGATATGGTCGGGAAGAAGAGGAAGAAGGGGAAGGTGAGGATCTATCCCTGAGGGCAAGGTGGCGGTCAGAACTCATTTTCAGAAAATCAAACTGTCAGGTCACCTCGGTCGACTGACAACACTCAAGAATCACCTCGGCCGAGGCACAGCTCGACTGGACCGAGGTGGAAAACTGGATTCTAATTCCTTCTGAAAATTCAGTTCTTTACCCCCAAAAATCACTACAATTGCTTCCTATGGGGTACTTAAGCCTTTCCTCAACAAATGCAGGGGCAACCAAAGCCCAAATCGAAGCGAAACGGAGAGGTTAGGGTTTCGGTTCGTTTTACCTCGTTTTGGCCGAATCGGTTCGATTTTCTACAGATCTGTACTTGCAACACGATCCTCTATCCTTCAATCGTAGTTTGGAGACAGAAATCGTCGAAAACGAGCAAGAAATCGGAGAAGCGAGGTGAACTGTCGCCGCGGTCGAGGGGAAAGAGTAAAGTGAGGAGAGAGAAATGTTCCGCCTTTTATTCCCTTTTCTGGACTGCTGTCACCTCGGACGAGATGGTCTCGACTGGACCGAGGTGGTACGGGCAGAGGTGGTTCTTCAGAAAACCCTAGTCATCTCGGTTGCTCAAGAATCATCTCGGTTGAGGTGCTCTGATAGCAACCGAGATGCCTCAGTCAAACTCCGTCTTCTCAAATTCTCGAACTTCTGTCCTTCCAGTTATGCTCCTTCCTTAGATGTCTCCTGGTATCTGTCTAGAACGCCAAAACAAAACAAAGCAAAGCAAAAGCAAAAACTATCTAAGCTAGACTAGAAAACGGGAAAAGAAAGCAATACCTTGGGTTGCCTCCCAAGAAGCGCTTGGTTTAAGGTCGCTAGCTGGACCATGATGCTTCTCTCAAACGAGGTATATTGGTGCAACCTCCTCAACCGGAGTTTCCGGTTGGTACTTCTTAAGTCTATGACCGTTGGCCTTGAAGCTTCCGCTAGTTTTGTCCCATATCTCAACTGCACCATGAGGAAAAACATGTTTCACAACATAAGGTCCGGTCCATCTAGATTTTAACTTACCTGGAAAAAGGCGGAGGCGGGAGTTGAAGAGTAGAACTAAGTCTCCTTCGTTAAGCTCCTAGGGGACGATACGCTTGTCATGCCATCTCTTCGTCCTTTCCTTATAGATTTTGGCATTCTCATAGGCGTTCAAACGCAGCTCCTCCAGCTCGTTGAGTTCCAATAGTCGCTTCTCGCCGGCCTCCTTAATGTCGAAGTTCAACCATTTGATTGCCCAATATGCTTTGTGTTCCAATTCAACGGGAAAATGGCAAGACTTCCCATATACCAAATTATAAGGGGTGGTACCTATGGGAGTCTTAAATGCGGTCCTGTACGCCCAAAGAGCATCGTCCAATTTCATGGACCAATCCTTCCTCGTCCTAGAGACGGTCTTCTCCAAAATTGCTTTGATTTCTCTATTCGAGATCTTGACCTGTCCACTAGTTTGAGGGTGATAAGGGGTTGATATCTTGTGGGTTACCCCATACTTCGATAGAAGTGCCTTGAACTTCCGGTTGATGAAATGCGTTCCTCCATCGTTGATGATGATGCGTGGAGTTCCAAACCGTGGAAAGATAGTTCTGTTTAGGAACTTCACAACTACCTTGGCGTCATTAGTGGGAGAAGCAATGGCCTCGACCCATCTAGAGACGTAATCAACTGCAAGAAGAATATAGAGGTTTCCTCTGGAGGATGGGAAAGGTCCCATGAAGTCAATCCCCCATACATCGAAGATTTCCACCTCTTGGATGTTGTTAAGTGGCATCTCGTTCCTCCTTGATAAATTTCCTGTTCTTTGGCATGCATCACAAGAGACAACAAAGGATTGTACATCCTTAAATAATGTAGGCCAAAATAAACCGGAACGCAATACCTTAGTGCATGTTTTATCGGTGCTAGCATGTCCTCCACAAGGAAGTGAATGGCAATGCCGTATAACGCTATTAACTTCATCTTCCGGAATGCATCTTCGAAGCATCCCATCCGGCCCGCGCTTGAATAGCAGCGGCTCGTCCCAGTAGTAATGTCGTACTTCTTTGAAGAATCTCTTCTTTTGAGAGTACGTCAATCCGGGCGGTGTTTCCTGGCAAACAAGATAATTCACAATATCAGCATACCAAGGTCCGTTATTGTCAAAAAGTTGGTGGATAGAATGTTCCACCAACTTAGGATGAATGTCAAGAAAGGGAGTAAGAAGTTTATTATTCTCAGTAGTCTTAGTTGACATCATCTCGCCATCGACCTCGGTCGAGGCGCAGAGGCGTTGACCGAGATGTTCTTCGGTCGCCTCGCTCAGTCCAGGGAGTGCCTCGGTCGAGGTACTGCAACTGGAACCGAAACTGGAGATCCTCGCCTCCTGGGTTAGCTTCTCAGTTTTAGCTCCTGGATCCTTTTCCAGTGCTTTTAAGCTCCGTATATCTGCATCACAAGAAGCATCTATACCTTCCTCCATTAAACTGAAGCTAATAACTCTTTCGAGTGGATCGTTAATAAGGATAGAGCTCACCAATTCTCTTGACTCTTTTTCATTGTAGATGTTGAAGGTATCATCAGTTAGCTGCTCCCCTTTCATGGCTGCAAGTAGTGCGAACTCCACTTCATCGCCGCCAATGTTGAATTTCAACTTGGCGTTCTTGCAATCCACGTTGCAACCCGAAGTTGCTAGAAATGGCCTCCCGAGAATAATAGGGACAGGATAATCTGCGGGAATGTCAAGTACAACAAAATCTATAGGTAGATAGAAGTTACCTAACTTGACTAGAACGTCCTCCAAGATGCCCACGGGATGGGTGATGGAGCGATCCGCCATGTAAAGTCGAATCTTGACCGGCTTGGGCTCTCCAAGTCCGATCTTCACACATAGCTCCAGCGGGATGATGCTCACGCTGGCTCCTAGATCACAAAGGGCTTCACAAGTGACATCCCCAACTTGAATGGGAATGCAAAATGAGCTGGGATCTCTCAATTTAGGAGGCATCTTCTCCTTCATGATTTGTATGAGTTCCGAGGATTTAGATGTCATCCTAACTTCACCAAAGTCTTCTAGCTTCCTTTTCCTTGATAAGATCTCCTTCAAGAACTTCCCATAGGCGGGCATTCCTAGAATAGCATCAAGGAAAGGAATGTTAATATGCAGTTTATTCATCAAGTCAATGAACTTACATGAGTGCTTGTCTAGATGTGCTCTGGCCCTTGACTGGGGGAATGGAAGTGGTGGTTTGTATGCATGAGGTGGAACATAAACTTTAGTTTTCCCCTCCGCTTTCTGTGGCTCCACCTCGGTTGGCATCTCGGCCGAAGTGTTCTTCGACTGCATCTGGACCGAGGTGGTCTTCGTCGGTACTGGCACCGACCGAGGCACTGGATCTGCAGTTTTCAGTCCACTCCTCGTAGTTATGGCCATGATCTGGCCCTTAGGGTTGCTTTCCGTTCTTGCTGGAAGCTTCCCTGGATCTCTTGGCGCTTCATTCGCCCTACTTGCAAGTTGTTGTTCAAAGGCTTTTTGGGCCTTCGAAAATGAAGTCATAGAAGTCTCCATAGCGTTGAGCTTGATCAAGATAGCCTCCAGAACCGCGTCTTTCTTTTCCGGCTGAGACGAACTTGATCCTTGCCCCTGGCTTTTTAATGGGGTAGAAGAAGAAGAAGAAGGGGAAGAGAGGAAAGGGTTAGAGGAATCGTTAGAGTTGGAGTTTGAATGATTGTTACCAGAATTTTAGTTGTTTGTCCTCCAATTGTTGCTATTGGATCCTCTATTGTTGTTGTTGTAATTGTTGTTCCGGGAACCGTTGTTGTTGTTACGCTATCCGTTGTTGTTGTTCCTTTGCCCTTGCTCTTCCTTCTTGGTTTGTGCAACCAAGAGTTCCTTCAATTGCTTCACGTCGTTCTTCAAAGACGTGAGTTGATTGTTGTTAGGCTGAGTTGCCTGGAAGTTAACTCTTTTAACTCCACCTTCAGCTCCTTGGTGGGTGTACTTCTCCATATGCAAGGCTTTCTTCTCGATGAAGTCCCAAGCCTCGTCAATCGCCATGTCCATGAAGGTACCGGCGGAGAGTAGTTGGAGATTGAACTGGGTGCTTCCGTCCAGTCCCTTGAAGTATATCTCCAATAACTCTAACTTTGGAATCCCATGATGTGGGCAATCCAAAAGAATGTCCTTGAACCGCTCCCATGACTTAGACAAGCTCTCCTTGTCCTTCATAATGAAAGCATTGATCTTCCCTCTCATTTCAGCGGTATTCGCGGGGGAAAGAATTTCATCAAGAATTCCGTAGTCATCTCCTCCCATGTGCTGATTTTTCCTGGAGGAAGAGATTGATACCAAGTAAGAGCTCTATCTTTTAAAGAAAAGTAAAAAGGTCTTAGCTTGTAGTTGTTATTTTCAATCCTCGGATGTCTCAAGGTCTCCATCAAGATCTCATAGTTTTGAAGATGTTGATGTGGTGATTCCTTCTCCATCCCTCCGAATTGGCATTGGCGAATCATGGATAGAACTTGCGGTCGAAGTTCGTAGTCATGGTCCGCTGGATCTCCTAGGTTAACTCCTGGACGCCTCAGTTGTTGATTAGGGTCCATCCTTTGACCTAGGGTTTGTGGGATTCCTGCAAGAAGAACGTTTCGGACTGGCATCCGAGGTGGAAGTATCTCGGCCGGGGCGTCAGGTACTGGAACCTGCCTCGGTCGAGGGTCAGCAACTGGATCCTGCATCGGTCGAGGATTTGGAACTGGATCTTCCCTCGGTCGAAGTAGAATCTGGTCTCGTATGACGGCCATCTCTGCTTCAATTGCTTCAGTCTTGGTGCGAGTTTCTTCCTTCTCCCGCCTTAGTTCTTCCCAGCTGAGGCGTAGCAGCTCTAGCGCCTCTTTCAACTCGGCCTCAAGATCGCGGTTGTCTTGTTGGGCCATCTTTGCTTCTCTTAAGCGTCGCTTGTATGTCTTTTCTGGTTCGGGATCGTAAAGAACGATTTCCTTCCCAGTGCGGGTTCTTCGCTTATACCTAAGAAAGAACCTGCAAAAGTCACTCAATTAGAGTGGTTAGTAGACACGGGGGCAAGTCCCCCAAAAGCAAACCGTAACCGGCTCGGTCTAGACCAAGTCCCCGGCAACGGCGCCAAAAACTTGTTCGCTCCAAACGTTGTGTGCAAGCTTTAAATTTATAACCCTAGATGTAAGCTTAAAACAAGGATGCGAACCCGCAGTGTACGGGTCAATCGTAGTAAAAAGCAAGGAATTCCAGGGGTCGATCACAGGGACTTAGTGAAACAAAGTCCAGTTACGGTATGCTTATGTAAATACTAACCACAAAAGGTGATCAAAACAATCAAAGATGAATAAGAAGTCAATAAAGCAAACATGCAATTCTAGGGATTAAAGCATCTAGTTGTGGTTCCAACTCAAGATCTAAAGATAAGCGGACAAAGCTGAGATTTTTGCATAGGGAAGGTGTTACTAAGTGGAATAGATCACCGGGTAAGTCTCACTACTCACTAATCCTAAACCGCAACTCCTATAACCGGGTAAGTCTCAAGGAATTAAGATAAAGAACTATAACCTCAAACTAACACACCATCTAAGGGAATAGAATCAACCTTTACCGGGTAAGTCTCAGGCTAACTGTTCGCTCCAAATGGTGTGTGCAAGCTTTAAATTTATAACCCTAGACTTAAGCTTAAAACAAGGATGCGAACCCGCAGTGTACGGGTCAATCGTAGTAAAAAGCAAGAAATTCCAGGGGTCGATCACAGGGACTCGGTGAAACAAAGTCAATAACGGTAAGCTTCGTGAATACTAACCACAAGAGCAATTAACACAATCAAAGATGAATAAGAAGTCAATAAAGCAAACATGCAATTCTAGGGATTAAAGCATCTAGTTGTGGTTCCAACTCAAGATCTAAAGATAAGCGGACAAAGCTGAGATTTTTGCACGGGGAAGGTGTTACTAAAGTGGAGTAGATCACCGGGTAAGTCTCACTACTCACTAATCCAAAATCATAACTCCTATTACCGGGTAAGTCTCAACGAATCAAGATAAAGAACTATAACCTCAAACTAACACACCATCTAAGGGTATAGAATCAACCTTTACCGGGTAAGTCTCAGGCTAACTCACAAAGATGGGATGGAAGCACACTCAATCCCCAATAAAGGATAAACCTTTATTACCTACACTTATAATCGTTGGTATACAAACTAAGGAATTACCGGGTAAGTCTCATCCTAAGCTTGCTTTGAACCAGGAAAGGTGTAATAAGAATAGGATTTGGCAAACTCTAACACTTAACTCTCAGTTTAGGATCAGACAAGTCACCTCGGTCAGCCAGATTCCACCCCGGCCAAGATGTTCATCGATTGAACGAGATGCTTAGGGTTAAGGTTAAAGACTCGAACTTTCAGGGTCCTACTGGAATCTAAGATTATTCTATCATTGTTTTCCCCACAACCTTCAGCCAATCACCCTAGAATTACACAAGGAAATTAGCCACTCATCATCATTATGAAAGTATTAAATATATGGGAAGAAGGTGAATATTTGAACAAGAAGAATTTAATGGAAAAGACTTCAATAACTGAATCAAATATCACAACAAAGCGTTCCTTGGATAGCAATCCAACAAGACAGGACAACAAGGAAGGGGATTAAAGACAATCTTACAAAACCCTCCAAAAAGCTATAAAAGCTATGATCTTCAATCTTCCTTCAACCTTCAAAAAGGTTCTTCGAAACTCCCAACTGGAGTATGGTTGCAGCAATGTATGTTGGATCTCGCAGCCTTCAATGGTGTATAAAGTGCTAAGTGGGGGTGATAGCGGATCCCGGATTTGTGGGAAATCCAACCCTTTTTATAGGAAAATAACCCTCCAAAGATAATAAATCTTAGAAAGATATTTTCCCATAAAAATAGGCAAAATATAAGATCTTCTTCCTTCCAAGAGCCAAGCCCAAAAATATAAGATCACCTTCCAAAGATAAAAGATCTCAGCCAAGAATAAAATATTCTCGCCGCGTCCTAGGTGTTCGCCTCGGTCGAGTCGGCGTCTCTGGATCACCTCGGTCGAGATGAATCTCTGGTCAACCGAGGTGAGTCATATCTGAATGTGAAATCTCTCAAAACTGGTCCAAAGTGAATCTTTAATCCATGGCTATGCTCCCTGGATGTAGCTCCAAATGACTCATGACTCCTTTTGCTCCTTTTTGATGCAAAACGTGCCATTTTACCTACAATTACAGCAAAACTAGGTGTAGACCTCGATTCCCGCAAAGGTAGATGAAATGGTAATATAATCACATATTATACATGCTAACATGCAGATTATTGAAGATAAAACGTCCAAACAAACCCCAAAATATAGACTATAATTCATGCTATCAAAATACCCCATACTTAGCCCTTGCTTGTCCCCAAGCAAGTTCCACATATAGAAGACAAGATAGAATGGATTATAAGTCATGAAAATCAATGAAAAGTCTTTCAAAAAAAACATTTTTATGGTGTGTTACAATCATAGATCACTATAAGAGAATACTTCATGGAATTTAAAATCAATGCGTGTTCAAAACATTTTATAAATATAAGAAAGTTGTTCATCTTTGCATAAAATCATAGAATGCATAATAAGTCATAATTATCGAAATTAATCATGCATAATCCAGTTTAAACTACTAAGTCAATCAACAAGCTCGAGGTCTCAAGGGCTTCCCAAAAGAAAGGTTAAGAAACGTGTAGGGTAGGGATGTATGTAAGGTAATGTGGTGCTAGAATCCGGGAAAAAGATATACTTCACTTTCACTTTGACTTGCAACATCTTCCACCAATAAGCTTTGCTTATTTCACACTTTTTCTTTTACTTTACTTTTTGGGATGCATGGACAGAGGTGCACAATAACCGAAGCCTAGGAAATCAGCAATCATCAATTTCTTGAGATGCATCAAACCCTTGATGCACATACCATGACCCGTTAGGAATATCGCTCAATCCGACTTTGGCAAGACACAAACACCCGACTATGTGAATGGTGCCGAGTTACTCATCTTCATGATTGACTTCCCCAAACCTATTATTACTTTCTAACACTTTCACTTCCAGCCAACTTCTCAACTTTAACTTCACTTGCTTTCACCACTTCGCTTGCTTCCAAATTCCCGGATAGGTAAAGTGAGGCAAAATGTATATGAGGGGCTAAGCATGATCAAGAGGAAGAAGAGAGAAGAATGAATTGCCTTGGTCTTTCCAGGAAGAAAGTGAGAGAACTCATAATGTGGTGTCAACCTTCAAATTCAACATAGTTTGGATAAAAACAAAGTATTAAACATGCCAATAATTTTAAACAAAGCATTTAGCAACTTAAACATATTATAAAACCTTTCAAACACATAAAGAATTTAAAACCAGTCAGTAAGCAAAATCTTCACTGAGATCATATCCAGATAAGAAGCACAAAAATCGTTTTCGAAAACTCTCAGTTAACCCACCTCGGTCGAGGTCCAAAATTTTTTTTTTAAACCAGTTTTCTTTCAGTTTCGACGTTTTTCTCAATCAAATAACCTGTAAGTATTCATGCAATCTTAGATAAATATATAGAAGCAACTGAAGCATAAAATATCACATATCTAATCAAGTAGAGTCATACATAAGTGTCAAATATCACATAAACACCCCATACTTGGGACACACTGTCCCAGTGGGTCAAAATAAGTCTAAGGACAAGATACTCACCGAATATAGCTAAACTGCATGAAGAAGTAAGAAACAGCTCCCAGATAAGACCATCTCGGTTGGCGAAGCACATCTCGGTCGAGGTGTTCTGACAGTACCCGAGATGTATCTCAGTAAAGCTCGTTTCCTCAACTTCTCGAAATTTTGTTCTTCCAGTGTAGCTCCTGAACTGTGATCCTTCCTCTTGGAATACCTGGTTGTTGTCTAGAGGAAAACAAAAACAAAGCAACTATCTAAACTAAACTAGAAAAGGGAGAAGAAAACAATACCTTGGGTTGCCTCCCAAGAAGCGCTTGGTTTAAGGTCGCTAGCTGGACCCTTCTCCATAGAATTACTCAATGTACCTTGAACACCATGGAGTGCTCATCACATCCATCATAAAATTCTTCCAAAAAGGTTCCGGTTCCTAATTTCACCGGCAAATGGTAAGATCTCCCACGTACAAGCTTGTATGGTTTGATTCTCACCGGAATCCTTCTAGCCTTCATGCACTTCGATGGGACATAATCTAGCCTTGCGTCCCATCCTTTCGTTGATCGAGAAAACAACTTCTCGAGAATCCTAGTAGCTTCCCCATCTTTAGCATGGGGATGGTACAAGGTCCTTAGCATGCAAGGGACCCCATACTTGAACAAAAGATACTTTATCGCCTTAACGGTGAAGTGCTTGCAAATTCCACTCCTTATAATCCAAGGAGCATCTTCTTCCAACAATTTCAAGGGAGGCTTCATCTTGATCTTGGGAGGTTCTTTCGGAAGAGACCTCCAACTCTTCGGTGCTTCCCTAAAGAAATTTAGAACTTTAGTAGGAAATTCAAATGGAGTAAGAGGAATTACCTTGTAAAGCCTTCCAAAGCTTGGGTCAAGTTTCATGTTAGGTTGATAATCAACACACAAAATCTCTCTCAACTCAGCTGATCTTTCTTCCATCTTGGCCACAATCTCAGTAATTTGGCCAAGGTTCTCTGCATCTTCCACTTTCAGTTTTGCAGATTCTTCCATCTCGGCCGAAATCGTTTCCATCTCGACCGAGGTCTCAACAGTTGGATCGAGACCTTCCATGTCCTCCTCTTCCTCAGAAGTTTCAGGAGAAATTTCTGGTTCGATCGGGGGAATGCTCGAAATGTGCAACACTTCCTCATGCTCCTTCATCGGTCTAGCATAGGATAGGGTGCTTTCCTTGAGCTCCGCCACCCTCTTCATCATCTTCTCCAATCTTGATTCGAGAGAATCTTCAAGAGGTTGCTCATAGGTGTTTCTAGGGATATTCTTCTCATCCCATATTGCAAGTTCCTGATTAATGGCCTCTTCTCTTTCCCATTCATTGTTGAACCAATATAAGGAATATTTCTCCTCCAAGTATTCATAATGATCCGCCCTAGCACTTTGTCTTGCTATCCAGGCTGGATCAAACATAGCCATCAGAAATCCTGAAAACTACAAAACTCATAGAAAGAGTAGTTAGTAGAAACAGGGGCAAGTGCCCTGAAAGCAAACCGCAACCGGCTCGGTCTAGACAAAATCCCCGGCAACGGCGCCAAAAACTTGTTCGCTCCAAACGGTGTGTGCAAGCTTTAAATTTATAACCCTAGACTTAAGCTTAAAACAAGGATGCGAACCCGCAGTGTACGGGTCAATCGTAGTAAAAAGCAAGAAATTCCAGGGGTCGATCACAGGGACTCGGTGAAACAAAGTCAATAACGGTAAGCTTCGTGAATACTAACCACAAGAGCAATTTACACAATCAAAGATGAATAAGAAGTCAATAAAGCAAACATGCAATTCTAGGGATTAAAGCATCTAGTTGTGGTTCCAACTCAAGATCTAAAGATAAGCGGACAAAGCTGAGATTTTTGCACGGGGAAGGTGTTACTAAAGTGGAGTAGATCACCGGGTAAGTCTCACTACTCACTAATCCAAAATCGTAACTCCTATTCCCGGGTAAGTCTCAAGGAATCAAGATAAAAAACTATAACCTCAAACTAACACACCATCTAAGGGAATAGAATCAACCTTTACCGGGTAAGTCTTAGGCTAACTCACAAAGATGGGATGGAAGCACACTCAAACCCCAATAAAGGATAAACCTTTATTACCTACACTTATGATCGTTGGTATACAAACTAAGGAATTACCGGGTAAGTCTCATCCTAAGCTTGCTTTGAACCAGGAAAGGTGTAATAAGAATAGGATTTGGCAAACTCTAACGCTTAACTCTCAGTTTAGGATCAGACAAGTCACCTCGGTCAGCCAGATTCCACCCCGGTCGAGATGTTCATCGACTGAACGAGATGCTTAGGGTTAAGGTTAAAGACTCGAACTTTCAGGGTCCTACTGGAATCTAAGATTATTCTATCATTGTTTTCCCCACAACCTTCAGCCAATCACCCTAGAATTACACAAGGAAATTAGCCACTCATCATCATTATGAAAGTATTAAATATATGGGAAGAAGGTGAATATTTGAACAAGAAGAATTTAATGGAAAAGACTTCAATAACTGAATCAAATATCACAACAAAGCGTTCCTTGGATAGCAATCCAACAAGACAGGACAACAAGGAAGGGGATTAAAGACAATCTTACAAAACCCTCCAAAAAGCTATAAAAGCTATGATCTTCAATCTTCCTTCAACCTTCAAAAAGGTTCTTCGAAACTCCCAACTGGAGTATGGTTGCAGCAATGTATGCTGGATCTCGCAGCCTTCAATGGTGTATAAAGTGCTAAGTGGGGGTGATAGCGGATCCCGGATTTGTGGGAAATCCAACCCTTTTTATAGGAAAATAACCCTCCAAAGATAATAAATCTTAGAAAGATATTTTCCCATAAAAATAGGCAAAATATAAGATCTTCTTCCTTCCAAGAACCAAGCCCAAAAATATAAGATCACCTTCCAAAGATAAAAGATCTCAGCCAAGAATAAAATATTCTCGCCGCGTCCTAGGTGTTCGCCTCGGTCGAGTCGGCGTCTCTGGATCACCTCGGTCGAGATGAATCTCTGGTCAACCGAGGTGAGTCATATCTGAATGTGAAATCTCTCAAAACTGGTCCAAAGTGAATCTTTAATCCATGGCTATGCTCCCTGGATGTAGCTCCAAATGACTCATGACTCCTTTTGCTCCTTTTTGATGCAAAACGTGCCATTTTACCTACAATTACAGCAAAACTAGGTGTAGACCTCGATTCCCGCAAAGGTAGATGAAATGGTAATATAATCACATATTATACATGCTAACATGCAGATTATTGAAGATAAAACGTCCAAACAAACCCCAAAATATAGACTATAATTCATGCTATCACTAACTCACAAAGATGGGATGGAAGCACACTCAAACCCCAATAAAGGATAAACCTTTATTACATACACTTATGATCTTAGGTATACAAACTAAGGAATTACCGGGTAAGTCTCATCCTAAGCTTGCATTGAACCAGGAAGGGTATAATAAGAATAGGATTTGGCAAACTCTAACACTTAACTCTCAATTTCGGGTCAGATAAGTCACCTCGGTCAGCCAAATTCCACCCCGGCCGAGATGTTCATCGACTGAGCGAGATGCTTAGGGTTAAGATTAAAGACTCGAACTTTCAGGGTCCTACTGTGATTAAGATTATTCTATCATTGTTTTTCCCACAACCTTCAGCCAATCACCCTAGAATCACACAAGGAAATTAGCCACTCATCATCATGAAAGTATTAATCAAATATATGGGAAGAAGGTGAATATTTGAACAAGAAGAATTTAATGTAAAGACTTTAATAACTGAATCAAATATCACAACAAAAGCGTTCCTTGGATATAAATCCAACAAGCAAGACAACAAGGAAGAGAATCTAAGGTAATCTTACAAGAAAACCTCCAAAAGCTATAAAAGCTACAATCTTCAATCTTCCTTCAACCTTCAAAAAGGTTTTTCAAATCTCCCAACTGGAGTATGGCTGCTGCGGTGTATAAACCCTGATTGATGGTATAGCATGATATTGGATTTGTGGAAATCCAACCCTTTTTATAGGATAATAACCCTCCGAAGATAAGATATCTTAGAAAGATCTCTTCCCATAAAAATAGGTAAAATATAAGATCTAGTATATCTTCTTCCTTCCAGGAGCCAAGCCCAAAAATATAAGATCACTTTCCAAAGATAAAAGATCTCAGCCAAGAATAAAATATTCTCGTCGCGTCCTAGGTATTCGCCTCGGTCGAGTCGACTTCCCTGGATCACCTCGGTCGAGATGAATCTATGGTCAACCGAGGTGAGTCACAACTGAATGTGAAATCTCTCAAAACTGGTCCAAAGTGAATCTCAAATCCATGGCCATGCTTCCTGGATGGTTCCTTATGTTCCTCAATGTAGCTCCAATGACTTCATAGCTCATCTTGCTCCTTTTTGATGCAAAACGTGCCATTTTACCTACGATTACAACAAAACTAGGTGTAGACCTCGATTCCCGCAAAGGTAGATGAAATGGTAATATAATCACATAATATACATACAAACATGCAGATTATGAAAGATAAAACGTCCAAACAAACCCTAAAATATAGACTATAATTCATGCTATCAGGTGCAACATATCTGTTTATTCATGCATGATCCTAGGGAGCCACACTTTACAACTCTCAAGTGCATTATTCACTACATTGCTGACACTTCCACTCTTGGTATTACCATCTCTGCCTCGCCTAAGTCTGATCTTATTTCTTATACAAATGTTGATTGAGGAGGTTGTCCGGATACTCGTCGCTCTACTTCTGGCTATCATGTCTTCTTTAATGACATATTGCTCTTTTGGTCTGCCAAAAGGAAATCTGTTGTATCCCGGTCTAGCGATGAGGCCGAATACAAAGGGGTTTCCAATGTTGTCTCTGAGTGTTCCTGCTTATGTAACATTCTTTTGGAGTTTCATTGTCCGCTCTCCAAAGCGTCTTTCATGTACACTAACAACGTTTTGGCCACATTGTTATGCAAAAATATTACAAGAAAATAAAATTGCGTAACACATTTCATTTGAAATATGTTTATTAAAGTTCGACCCATAGTCGTGTATTCTCACAATTCTAAAACAATATTGATACACTCTTGATGACCTCTTCACCTTTTCTTAAGTATTTGGTCTGCACCTGACGGGTTGCCTACGTACCTTCCCTCAGAAGGATCAAGCCTTAAGTAGTTCATAGGGATATTTTTGTGGACTTTAGATTTCCATGTATCATATGTCGGATCCAAACCCACCTTCTATAAAGGGTTTTCAAAAAATCCGCATTAATTATCAATTGCATTCCTCCCTTTTCACGCATCACCGGAATCACTTGGACCCACCTTCTATGAAGGGTTTTCCAAATTATCCGACTATCATTTGCGCATGAGAAATTCATTAGTTGGATATCTCTCTCTTTTTCTTCTCTTTGTTTGGGGTATGATTGAACTCGACGAGTTTCCTTCGTATCTGTTTCAACAGAATCAAGTCAAACGTAGTTCTCAATAGAACTTTCGTTTGGGTATCAACTTGGAATTTGTGATTGAACTCAATAGTCGTGAAATTGAGTTTCCTACATACCCTTTTGTAGGGATCAAATCATACGAAGTTCTTTACCTCAACAATCGGATTTTGACGTATTTGAAACTTGTGATTGAATCCGATTATTTATTAATCGAATTACCTACGTACTCCTTGGTGAAGATCTAATCACACGTAGTTCTGCCCAATGCTCTCTTTATTTGCCCTTTTCATAGACCAAATAAACTTGAGCTTGATATTTTGGTTTCAAGGAGTGTGATAATGCAATATCCGTGTCCTCCATTATAGAATTTGATGTAGTGCCCAACAACTTTTGAGAACGGTTGCACCACAATTAACTTGTATCATTCGAAACTATTAGTTTCAATCTAACTACGGGTCTTCATTCCCTGCATAAGGTTGAATAAATACAAGAGACATTCAACGAGAAAAAGACACTATATCGAGTAAAAGTTTTGATCATCTCAGTGTTGAACAAATGGTTCTCTTTCGTTGTTGACTTTTATCATTTGATCGATTCACATCTATTATATCTTGAATTTTTACGCGCTTTTAGATTTTGAGAAATTAAAGTCTTCTCAACTGTTCCTTTCTACATTCTCTCGTCCTTGTACTTAACTCATTTCTTTTACTTCACAAACTTACGGAAGTAAAATACTCCTTGAGCTCTTCTTCTCTAGAACTTGATTGTAACCGACCCATTTTAAAGTGCATGACTTCTTGGCAATGAAAGATTTATAAAAATTGTTCGCTCAAAAGGGTGTGCGTCAAAGTCGTAATATTTATATCTAGAACTCAAAAGCAAAGCGAACCCGCAGTGTACGGATCGGCTGTAGAAAGGTAAGAATTCCAGAGTCGAACTCAGGGATTTGGTGAGAATAATTCCGATTTCAATTATCTAGCGAAAGTATAAAAACTTTTGTGATTTAATAAAGAGAGAAATGATTCCAAGGATTCAAGTATCCGATTTAGGCTTTCGATTCAAGACACTTCTATAGATATAAGACAGAGTTTATATTGCCAAGATTAATTGTTCAAGGGTAGGATTCGTACGGTGAAGTTCCGAACCCTATATGACTAATCTAAAGATTCTCTCTATAAGGGTTGTTGAGGCTGCAATATAGAAAGATCTAAAGATAAGAATTATGTTCAAACTAACTATCTAGAACTCCAGGATATGACTCTCCAAAGTAAAGAATAGCAAGCACAATTAAAATCTCAATAAAGGATGTTGAGTCTCTTTATTACCCAAATCTTGAAATCTTAATCTAATAAACGTAGAATCAGGTTCGAAGTGTCTTCATACATTCAATTAGAGGGTAAAAAGGTTAATCAAGATTAGGATTTAGGCAAGGATTAGTTTTGATTAAAGATTGATTCAATTAAAGTTCGTCAGAAGAATAAATCGCCCTGTTCATAAGAAAAATCGGCCGATTTTCCTCAAGAACAGCCCGATTTTCCTGTTTGTCGCAAAACTAAAATCTAAACTCTCAGGGTCCTAATGTTTGAATGAGTTCAGTCTATCATCATCTAAGCCTTAATCATCAACTATTCTCCCCAGAATCACAAGGTTTTTAGCCAACCATTTTCAAAATCGAATCAAATTAATTATGGAAGAAGATATCGCAAAGAAACCAAATTTTGAACGAAAAAATTCAATAACTTTCAAATCTGTAAAACAATCGTCAAATCTGTTCAATGTATCTCTCAAACAACTCAATTTCGTGTTCACAAACTACAAACAAGGCAATGGAATAAAGAAATCTCACAATCAAAGATCAAGAATGACTTTCCGGCAAAAGCTCTTCAATCTCTCTCCAAGAATCGTTGATTTCTCCAAAACGTGTAAAGATTATCTTATGCGACCTTCCCGTCTTTGTTCGTAGGGTTCTCTTCTATAGTTTCTTGCAGATGGGCCGTTTGGCAAAACTCTCATTTAGCCCAAATTAATTGGGCTTTATGTCGTCTTTTCATTTGGCCGAATCGTGAAGAAAATCGACCCAGTCGATTTTGGTGCAAAACCGTTCGATTTTCAAGGTATGAAAATCGTCCGATTTATCTATATATTGGCACGATTTTCTTCAACAGAAAGTGCTCTTCCTTTGGTTCGTCTCATATGCTTCTCCTTTGCAATTCCTTAGCTCTTTGTGATCCTTCTAAGACTCTTTTAGCCTCCTTAACATCCTTAGATGCTTCTTGCTCCATTTTTGCTTCCAATTCAACTCTATTTACCTGCAATTCATCAAAATCTCGTGTAGACCTCTATTTCCGACAATTGATTGAATAGAACATAAAAGGTATGCAAAATCCCTCTAAATGCAAGGTAAATAGAGATAATGTGCTGCAATATGCATGAATATGATGGTACATAATTCATGCCATCAAAATACCCCATACTTGCCTCTTGCTTGTCCCTAAGCAAGACTCAAATTCAGAATATAAGATGTCATGGATTATGCATGTATGAAACTCAAAAACTTTTCTTTTGGTAGTGCTCCTTTTCATTGGATCGCTCTCAAAGTGATATATCAAGGCATAAAAGGGGCAAAGCATGTATCGATGATGACTATAAGATGAACAAACTCCCTTTTCTTTCTTGAAAGCATAAATAAAGAACATGATAAAGGTGTAGAGGCAATCAAATTCAAACAAATCTAAGCCATTAAGTCTTAAACACATGCATAAAAGTCTCAAGGTCTTCAAATCAAAGAAAAGGTTCAAGAAACGTATTAAGGGAAGGAGTTCTTTTTGGCTATTGTGGTGCTAATCCGGGAAAGAGGAACACATAACACCTTCAAGAATTTTCTTCACCGCACATGCTTCGCATGTAGAAAGCTTTGCTTTCATTACACTTTACTTTTTGAGAGTATGGACAGCGGTGCACAAAAACCGAAGCCTAGGAGATCGGCGTTTCTCAATTTCGAGATGCCTCAAACCCTTGATGCACATACCACATCCCGTTAGGACTTGTCGTTCAATCGGACTTTGGCAAGACACAAACACCCGGCTATGTGAATGGTGCCGAGTTACTCATCCTCATGTTCAACGTCCCCAAACTCATGAATTTTTACACTTTCTTTTTAATACTTTTTCCTTGGCCCTCCCACATCAAACATGCCTTTTTCAATCACCTATCCTAATTCTCGGATGGTAAAAAGGGGGGTTACATATTTCATTGAGGAGCTAGCATGATCAAGATATGAGAAAAGAAAAGAAGTGAATTGCCTTAGTCATCCTTAAATGATGCAAAAGAACTTGTAATATAGCTTCGACTATTATTTCATTCTCTTATCAAAACAACTAAATCATATAACTTATTCATGTATTCAAGTAACAAAAGCAATTTCATTCAAGTTATAATCAAGATCTCAACACAACTAAGCATCTTTTTACCTATCCATATACACAATTTTCATCATAGAGGTCATTTCCATATAAGAAGCACTTAAAATTCATTGAAAATTCATAGGTTTTGAAAAAGTTCATGCAAATGCGAATGTCATAATAGCAAGCAAGCAGTGCAAGAGTTATTACAAGCCAAATAGTCAAGAGTAGTGGAAAGTACATAGAGTGCTAGAATGAAACATAAGGTATTGTAAGTACCCCCACCCCATACTTGACATCCACATTGTCCCCAATGTGAAAATCAAGCATAAGAAGGAGAAAAATACTTACAATGTAAAAGAAGTGGAAGCTCAATCCTCTGTCGGTGGTGGAGGTGGTGGATATGGATACATCGGTGCGGAGGGATCGTAGAAGTGGCCGAACTGGTGGTAGTACATGTCCCTCATCTGGCCATCATAGGATGAATGCCTAGCGTCCGTCTCCTCCCTGTAGTTCCTGAACTGTGTGTTCAGGGTGTCATAATCGGTGCGGAGGGCACGGTAGTCGGTGCTGAGGCTCTGGAAGCTAGTGACTAGCTCCCTGAAGTGGCGTGGAGCTCGGCGTCCTCGTCTAGGGTCTGAAGCATGTGCATAAGAGTGTCGAGGTGGCTGTATGTCATCCTCCGTCTCCTCATCCTGCCTACTAGTCCTGCTCGGTCCTGCACCATGAGTATCAGTGTCCATGGCGTCCGTAGCATGCCCGCTATGAGTATCACTCTCAAACTCGAGCATGGTCTCCTGTCCTCTGACAAGCATCACAAGAAACAACAAACTTTTGCACATCTTTGAAAAGTGTAGGCCAATAAAAGCCGGAGCGAAGTACCTTAGCACAAGTCTTGTGGGAACTAGCATGTCCGCCACATGGTAGAGAATGGCAGTGTCGGATGACACTATCTATCTCATCTTCGGGAATACATCTCCTGTAGATGCCATCTGGACCTCTTTTGAATAGAAGAGGTTCGTTCCAATAGAAATGCCGGACGTCTCTCAAGAACTTCTTCTTTTGAGCATATGAAAGTCCGGGTGGAATCTCCTGACAAACAAGGTAATTTACAATGTCAGCAAACCATGGATCATTACCTTGTGATATGTGTTGAAGGCACTCTTCAATCTCGTGCAGCTGCTCGTCAGGGAAGGAATCGTCTATCGGAAGTTCATCCGACTCGCCGGTGAGTTGCGGAAGACGACTAAGGTGATCGGCGACGGAGTTCTCCGATCCTTTCTTATCACGGATCTCTAAATCAAACTCTTGCAAGAGTAAGATCCATCGTAGAAGCCTTGGCTTCGCATCCTTCTTCGTGAATAAGTATCGGATTGCGGAGTGATCCGTATAGACTATCACTTTCGCACCTACAAGATAGGAACGAAATTTCTCAAATGCATATACTACGGCTAAAAGTTCCTTTTCCGTAGTTGCATAATTGTATTGAGCCTCATCTAGCGTTTTGCTAGCGTAGTAGATGGCATGAGTGCGACCATCTTTTTTCTGTCCAAGAACGGCTCCTATAGCGACATCGCTTGCGTCGCACATGACCTCGAAAGGAAGAGTCCAATCGGGTGGTTGAATGATTGGTGCCGAAATCAAAGCTTCTTTGATCCTGCAAAAAGCATCTAAGCAATCTTTCGAAAATTCGAAAGTCGCATCTTTCATCAAAAGATTAGTCAAAGGTTTTGAAATCTTAGAAAAGTCCTTTATGAATCTCCTATAGAAGCCCGCATGTCCTAAGAAGCTTCTAATTCCTTTTACTGATGAAGGGGGAGGTAACTTCTCAATGGTTTCTATCTTTGATCGATCTACCTCTATTCCCCTTTGTGACACTAAGTGACCTAACACAATTCCTCCGGTGACCATGAAATGACACTTTTCCCAGTTTAAGACTAAGTTAGTGTCCTCACATCTCTTATGAACTAGTGAAAGGTTATAGAGACAGTTATCAAAGGAAGAACCATATACCGAAAAGTCGTCCATGAAGACTTCCATGATGTTCTCTACATATTCGGAGAAGATTGCCATCATACACCTTTGGAAGGTGGCTGGAGCGTTGCATAAACCGAATGGCATTCTTCTATAAGCGAACGTACCCCATGGGCACGTAAAGGTTGTCTTCTCTTGATCATCCGGATGAATTGGTATCTGAAAGAAACCGCTATATCCATCTAAATAACAAAAGTAAGCATGTTGGGCTAACCTTTCCAGCATTTGATCGATAAAAGGGAGGGGGAAGTGGTCCTTCCTAGTGTCCACGTTCAGTTTGCGGTAGTCGATGCACATTCGCCACCCTGTAACTGTCCGTGTAGGGATGAGTTCGTTGTTCTTGTTGGCAACAACGGTAATGCCTCCTTTCTTGGGTACTACTTGTACCGGACTCACCCATTTGCTATCAGAAATAGGGAAGATGATACCTGCATCAAGTAGCTTAAGGATTTCTTTCTTCACGACCTCTTTCATTGCCGGGTTTAACCGTCTTTGAGGTTGGCGTGAAGGTTTGTAATCCTCTTCCATTAATATTTTGTGCATACATAAAGAAGGCTTTATTCCTACTAAGTCATCAATGGTGTAACCTAGTGCTCTCCTATGTTTCTTCAAAACACTCATGAGTTTCTCTAATTCGTCATCGTTCAAATTGGCATTGACTATAACCGGATATGTGGAATTAGTGCCAAGGAATGCGTACCTTAAATGCGTGGGAAGTTGCTTCAATTCTAATGATGGAGGTACCTTTGTTGGTGATGAATCGTGGCCTTCGGGTGTTGTGGAAGAGGTCTCTATAGGTGTGGGTACTTCATCATTAGATTCGGAAGCGGCTGCGGTGAAGTTTGGAGAATCCAGAGAATTACTCATTGAATCGACCTCCCCTGTAATAAATCGGTCGATCTGCTGCACGATTTTTCTTTCTGTCGGAAAAAATCGGGTTACCTCTTCATAAATCGGACGATTTAATGTTGTCAGGTCGATTTTTGTTTCTGTCGAGAAAAATCGACTTGCATCTTCATAAATCGGACGATTTATTTCTGGCAGGTCGATTTTCTTCACAGTCTCCGGAGTCAATTCTAATTCTTCAATCTTTACTCCTAGTTCTTCTTCCACATCATTTAATGCTCTCACATCCTCATTGCAATCATGCTCTACTCCTTCTTCCATGATGCTCATACTAAGAACCTTTTGGAGAGGGTCTTTCATCAAGATTGAACTTACTACCTCTCTAGACTCTTCTTCATCTAAAATGTCAAAAACGTCGTCTTTCAAGGCTAGCTCCTTGATTAAGGAGGAGAGTGTGAATTCTATCTTTTCTTCACCAATGTGGAAGGATATGATAGCTGGCCGTTCTTGCAATCTACCATGCATCCGGAGGTAGCAAGGAATGGTCTCCCAAGGATGATGGGAACCGGATAATCTGCAGGTATGTCAAGAACAACAAAATCTATAGGGATGTAAAACTTACCTAGCTTTACCGGAATGTCTTCTAATATTCCCACCGGCTTAGTGGTAGAACGATCAGCCATGTAGAGTATGATCTTCACCGGTCTAGGCTCTCCTAGACCAACTGCCTTGCATAGAGCGAGAGGTATGATACTCACACTTGCCCCAAGGTCACAAAGAGCATCATAGGTAGCTTCTCCCAAAGTGATGGGTATGCAAAAGGATCCTGGATCGCGGAGCTTGGGTGGCATATTCTCCGTCATAGTCTTGATGAGTTCGGATGAGTCCATACTCATCTTGACTTCTCCTATATCTTCCAACTTCCTCTTGTTGGAGAGGATCTCCTTGAGGAATTTCCCGTAAGCCGGCATACCTAAAATCGCATCCATACAAGGTATGTTAATATGGAGCTTACTCATAAGTTCAACAAACTTACCGAAATGTTTATCTAGGCGTGCACGCGCTCTAGATTGAGGAAAGGGTAGAGGTGGTTTGTAAGCGGGAGGAGAAACATAGACTTCTTCCTTCTCTTTTGCCTCTCCTTCTTTTGTGGAGGTATCAACTACTTTAGGTTGAGGGTCGACGGTCGTCTTTCCGCTCCTAGTAGTTATTGCCATAACCCTTCCCTTTGGGTTATCTTCTGTCTTTCCGGGAAGCTTCCCTTGATCTCTTGGAACTTCTCCGGCCTTGTTGAATACTTGGTTTTCTAAAGCTTTGTGAGCTTTGTCAACCGAAGTTATGTAACTCTCCAATCCTTGTAGCTTGCCTAGGATCGTTTCTAGCATGGGATCGGGTTTGCTTGATCCGCTCGATTGTCCCTGGCTTGTTGAAGGAGTAGAAGAAGATGGAGGTGTTAGAGCCTTTTCAGCATAAGAGTAAGGATTACCTGAACCTTGCTGATTTGACCTCCAATTGTTGTTATTTGAGTTCCTATTATTGTTGTTGTTCCAATTGGAGTTTCGGTTGTTATTGTTGTTGTTGCTCCAATTGGAATTCCGGTTATCATTCCTTTGATTGTTGTCTCGCCCCATGTAGTTGGCTTCTTGCTCTTTAGTCTTTTGAAGACTCGTTTTGAGCACTTCCCTCAATTCGTTGATGTCCTCCTTGAGGAAGAATATTTGTGTTTGGGCGGATTGGTTCAGCTTAGCCCCCGAATCGCCTTGATTCCGTTAGTTGAGTCCACCTTCCGGTGGGAATACTTCTCAATCACTTGGGCTTGCTTCTCAATGAAGTCCCAAGCATCATCCTCTCTCATATCCATGAATGTGCCGCAAGATAGAGATTGGAGGTTGAATTGTGTTTCCACATCCAACCCTTTGTAGTAGATCTCCAATAATTCCAGCTTGGAAATGCCATGGTGTGGGCAATCCAACAAGAGATCTTGAAACCTTTCCCAAGATTGAAACAAGCTTTCGTTAGGTTTCATAGAAAAAGCATTTATTTTACCTCTCAATTCCGCCGTTTTGGATGGCGGAAAGAACTTGGTGAGGAATTCCGAAGACAATTCCTCCCATGTAGCTAACTTCGCAGCCGGAAGTGTTTGGTACCAAGCTAGAGCCTTGTCCTTCAAAGAGAAGAAGAACGGCTTGATCTTGTAGTTGCTTGTAGTAGCCTTCTTCGGCTTCATAGTCTCCATGAGAATCTCAAAATTCTGCAAGTGTTGATGCGGAGATTCAGTACTTGCTCCGCCATATTGACTTTGGCGAACCATAGTGATGACTTGTGGTGAGAAGCTAAACTCTTGGATGTCTTCAGCTCCGAAATCCACACCTAGACGGCGTGGTTGCTGAATTGGATCCATCCGTTGCCTCAAAGTTCGGGGTCTATCTTCGTTATTGACAGCTTTAACGTTCCTAGTCGTAATGCGAGGGACGACCTTGGGTGTTGGAGTGTTTCGGGTAGGACGAAGTGATGGATCAATCTCTTCAAGTTCCGGCATATCCGGATCAATCTCTTCATCATCGGATGAGTCATTTCGAATGGATTTAGTTGGTGTCTTGACTTTCTTCTTCTTCTTGGAGTCGTTCAACTCCAACTTCATGTCCAACATCATAGCTCTCAGTTCATCAATCTGAAATTGATGACTTATTTCAGCTTCCTTTCGAGCCTTCTCACTCAACTGGAGTTGGCGTTGAGCTTCGTTCAGTTCAGCCTTGTAGTTTCTCTCATCGTTTTCAGCCGTTTTCTTCTCCTTCAACTTTCTCCTAAAAGTTCTTTCTAATTCGGGGTCGAAAGGAATTAGATCTTTAGTGGATCTAGTCTTTCGCATATACCTAAAGAACCTGCAAAGATCACTCAAGTAGACAAATCAAATCACAAGAGCAAGAGCTCTCAAGCTAGACAACCGAAAACCGGATTTGATCTAGACCAAATCCCCGGCAACGGCGCCAAAAACTTGTTCGCTCAAAAGGGTGTGCGTCAAAGTCTTAATATTTATATCTAGAACTCAAAAGCAAAGCGAACCCGCAGTGTACGGATCGGCTGTAGAAAGGTAAGAATTCCAGAGTCGAACTCAGGGATTTGGTGAGAATAATTCCGATTTCAATTATCTAGCGAAAGTATAAAAACTTTTGTGATTTAATAAAGAGAGAAATGATTCCAAGGATTCAAGTATCCGATTTAGGCTTTCGATTCAAGACACTTCTATAGATATAGGATAGAGTTTATATTGCCAAGATTAATTGTTCAAGGGTAGGATTCGTACGGTGAAGTTCCGAACCCTATATGACTAATCTAAAGATTCTCTCTATAAGGGTTGTTGAGGCTGCAATATAGAAAGATCTAAAGATAAGAATTATGTTCAAACTAACTATCTAGAACTCCAGGATATGACTCTCCAAAGTAAAGAATAGCAAGCACAATTAAAATCTCAATAAAGGATGTTGAGTCTCTTTATTACCCAAATCTTGAAATCTTAATCTAATAAACGTAGAATCAGGTTCGAAGTGTCTTCATACATTCAATTAGAGGGTAAAAATGTTAATCAAGATTAGGATTTAGGCAAGGATTAGTTTTGATTAAAGATTGATTCAATTAAAGTTCGTCAGAAGAATAAATCGCCCTGTTCATAAGAAAAATCGGCCGATTTTCCTCAAGAACAGCCCGATTTTCCTGTTTGTCGCAAAACTAAAATCTAAACTCTCAGGGTCCTAATGTTTGAATGAGTTCAGTCTATCATCATCTAAGCCTTAATCATCAACTATTCTCCCCAGAATCACAAGGTTTTTAGCCAACCATTTTCAAAATCGAATCAAATTAATTATGGAAGAAGATATCGCAAAGAAACCAAATCTTGAACGAAAAAATTCAATAACTTTCAAATCTGTAAAACAATCGTCAAATCTGTTCAATGTATCTCTCAAACAACTCAATTTCGTGTTCACAAACTACAAACAAGGCAATGGAATAAAGAAATCTCACAATCAAAGATCAAGAATGACTTTCCGGCAAAAGCTCTTCAATCTCTCTCCAAGAATCGTTGATTTCTTCAAAACGTGTAAAGATTATCTGATGCGACCTTCCCGTCTTTGTTCGTAGGGTTCTCTTCTATAGTTTCTTGCAGATGGGCCGTTTGGCAAAACTCTCATCTAGCCCAAATTAATTGGGCTTTATGTCGTCTTTTCATTTGGCCGAATCGTGAAGAAAATCGACCCAGTCGATTTTGGTGCAAAACCGTTCGATTTTCAAGGTATGAAAATCGTCCGATTTATCTATATATTGGCACGATTTTCTTCAACAGAAAGTGCTCTTCCTTTGGTTCGTCTCCTATGCTTCTCCTTTGCAATTCCTTAGCTCTTTGTGATCCTTCTAAGATTCTTTTAGCCTCCTTAACATCCTTAGATGCTTCTTGCTCCATTTTTGCTTCCAATTCAACTCTATTTACCTGCAATTCATCAAAATCTCGTGTAGACCTCTATTTTCGACAATTGATTGAATAGAACATAAAAGGTATGCAAAATCCCTCTAAATGCAAGGTAAATAGAGATAATGTGCTGCAATATGCATGAATATGATGGTACATAATTCATGCCATCAAAAATACTCATCTATTTTTATTTTAAGTCAAGGTCGGCGTGTTGTCTCAATGTTTTTGCTTGAGCGCGCTTTTAGAGTTGTTGTAGACTCCTTTTGCTCTTGAATCATATAAGCTTGAATCTTCTTGATATTCAACGCATGCACTTACCCGTCTTTGATATCTTTGTTGACCTAATTTTTCATTTGATTTTCTCCCATTTTCTATACTTACTTTTACTACAAAAGTCCTTCGCAAGGCGCATCTAGCCTTATGACATATTTGTTTCATGCTCTTTCCATTGTATTTGATTATATATCCATAAGGTTATGAACATGGAGACATCAACTTAATTAAGCTCTTGCCCTCAAGAATTTAGTGTCATACTCTACGTCATTTTGATAAAAAAACGGCTTGAGATGTAGAAAAATTAATTTCCATCCGATTCTCGCTCTTATTCTCTTGAGTTTGGCTTCATTGTTTCAACCAGTCATCCATCAAATCATTTTGCCTATCGAACTTGGTGTAGTGTTCTTTGGTTTGAATAACCAAGAAATATTTGGATTAGTTTTTCACGTTACTTGTACTTATTTTTAAGCAACCTTTTGCAAGCACACTTTTACGTTTGTAACTTTGAAAACGATCAACTTTCGATCCGGCGATGGACTTCGGTGTAAGCTGAAGTTTGAGTTTGCCTCGGTCGTCAAATGGATCCATCAAACCTGAATCGATAAAAACTACTCAACTCTATACTTTGTTTTTTTTTTTTTTTTGCTTCACTTCATCTTGAATTTTTTTTTTTCTAGCATGTAGTTGATTCTTTTCTGTAAATATTTCTTCTTCTTTGCTGTAAGCATTCCTGTGACTTGTGCTGTAAATCAAAGCTAAACAAAAGTTCTAGCATGTAGATGCTCCCCCTTTTTTATGACTTGTGCTGCAAATCAAAGCTCAACAAAAATTCATATTTATATCTTCCCTTATTGTAGCTTTTGTAGGAACTTCATTCGTGTAAGCATTTCATCCCATGTGTACCACATACACATAAAAATGAAGCGTTTGATCAACACCAAAAATAATCGTTTTAACTTGCAATTTTCTGTGTACAAGGATTAGTGTGAACTTTGTGCGTCTTCTTTGTAGTACACTATCAGAACGATCAATAAAACTCCGTTCTACTTGCCGCTCCAAATAGGGAAAAAATATATCAAGCCCCTATTTTATAGAACTCAATACTTCTATAAAAAGAGGAGAATAATCGATCCCAAATATCCGACTCCAATCAGCACAACACAAGAGCTAACAAGGAAGACACAACACCGTCTTTGATCTTCTTCCTACGAGGCTTCTTTAGTTTTCTATTTTGGGACGTGCATCCTTGTTGTCTTACTTAGATGGTTTCTCATCGTCCTCCTCTTCTATTCATCTTTGACATTTGTAAGTTCATCCTTGTCTTCTTTGATCAGCTTTCCTTCTGATATGGACATATCTTCACAAGTGAAGTACCGAGCGTGACGTACATTTGGTCTCAACGATGAAAGGTATAGATCCACTCGTCCCACGCTTCGTTCTCCATATGCCGGAGACTACATTTCTTGAACTTGGTGAGGTTGAAAGATTGAAAACCAGAATGTTTACATTGAGTCAAAGAAAATTGATTCCTTTTTTGCTTGTCTCGTGCCTTTCTTCAGCTTTCTCTGTATTTGCTCTTTCCCCTATCAGCATTTAAAGCTTTGACTGTATTTGCTTTGCTTATGTCATCTTACTATTTTTTTTTTGGTAAATACCTTCATTTGACTTAAAAGTATACTAACCGCCAATAGAATGATAATTATATCCTCACAAAATTTAAGGGGTAATTGGGACCCATTAAAACTAAATGAAAACCATCCTAACGTTTGCTCTTATTCTTGTCTTGGGTGCTGTTCGAGTAACACACATTATTCCGGTAGGGCTGCGCGGCTGAACGTAGAGCTGACACATGTCCCAATTTTTTTTTTTTTTTTTTTTTTCCAGAAACGAGTGAAAGTAATAGTTTAAAACTTATTAATGAATAATTCATAACTTATAAAAGGATAATTCATGAATTATAATAGAATAGTTCATAGTGCAAAATTTATAAAGGAGTGAAAGTAATAGTTCAAAACTTATTAAGGGATAGTTCGTAACTTATAAAAGGATAGTTCATGAATTATAATAGAATAATTCATAGTGCAAAATTTATAAAGGATAGTGCATAACTTATAAAATGATAGTTCATGAATTATAATTGAATAGTTCATAACATATAAATGTTTAATTTTTAAATAATTTGATATAATATATTAAAAAATAATAGTTCATGAATTATATGCGAATAGTTCAAAGTTTATAAGAGAATAGTGCAGAAATTATAACATGGTAGTTCAAAAAAATTTTCATTCGTTTTTGGAAAAAAAAATAAAAAATTCAATCGTTTCTGAGGAAAATTTTTTTTTTGGGACACGGGTCAGCTTTACGTTTAGCGGCACGCCCCTACCCAAAATTATAAACCGTACCTGAACAAAAGCCTTCTTGTCTTTCACTCAAAATTAAATGAATAATTGGCCAAATAAGTGACCAAGATTAAGGGGCTGTTAGCAATAAAAAAATTTTTATCACCCAAATCAATTGACTAATAAGTACGTACAGGGAAAGCTACGTATTTACATCTCACTCGCATCATGCCCCATTAATAAAAAATATTCGTTCTTTTTAACAAGTTAATTTGTGATTACTAATGCACCTGAATAGCTTAATGATCAACAAAATATAACGATCAAAAAAATTGATTCGGTGATAAAAAAAAATTGATTCGGTGATAAAAAAAAAATTGATTCGGTAATCACCATGTACGTAGTCAACCCAAATTACATAACCATATCTTAAAGGTTCTTGGCTTCGTCGTAGGAATTTTCTGGACCTGCTCAATTGATTTTTGTTAGACCATTTAGTGTGTGTATAAATATAACCCTCAAAACACATATCTCGCAAGTAATCCGGTTCAGCATCAACGGATCAAGCATATTGAGCTTGACATTCATTTCATTCACGACAAATTCGCTCTTGGTCACGTAAAAGTGTTTCATGTTCATTCAGCTTTTCAGTATGCATATATCTTCACAAAGGACTTCTGGGACAACTATTTTTTGATTTTCGTGCCAGTCTTAATGTTTAACCCCCTCCAGTTTCGATTGCGGGGTATGATAGATTATGTAAATAATTGGTCTCCTTTTATAATTATGCAAACTATGTATTTCTATAAATATTGTACATATCTAATGAAAACGTTCAAGAAAAATTTATCCACATTATCACAAAGTCTTCATCTCCATTTAGTGGATTTCTAAGGATAGATTGGTTTGTACTTCAAGAGACATGTGAGAGGTTTAGCCTGAGGAGTGCCTATAGGTTGGTCTATGACAATGGGGTGTTGGTGGAGGGAAATGCAAACTTGTAGGCTGGGAGAAAGTTTATTGGGATATGGAATAAGTTCAACTACGACTCCGGTATTTTCTTTGGAGGGTTTGCTGGGAATTTTTCTCTTTTCGTCTGAATCTATTAAAAAGTCACATTTTATAGAAATAAGTAAGAGAATTTACATGGTAGCCATCTTGACAAGGAAATAACAAGAAGGAAGTTGCATGGAACAAGTGAGGTCTAGAAAAGTTTGATTTCAAGGATAGAAGCCCAAGAGATGGAATCGATGGTTCGATCCTTCCAATGAATAAAAGAGTAGTTCTTGACTTCAAGGATGATTATATGACCGCATTTAATGGCACTAGTGAAGTTGTTGTTGAAGATGACTTCGTTACGGAATTTCCATGTGAAGTAAACAAATGTGGCGATGCATGATCTTCTTGTGTGGTATATGAAACTTTTGGAGTTTCTGGTGGAGCTACTAAGCCAATCCTATAAAATTAATTTGTTGAGTGGTGGTATACACGGATTTATCTAATTCTGTTTTACGTGAACCACCACATGATGCTTGTTGTCGGGAATGTTTAGTGTAATATGCATGTACACTGTGATTGTCCCATTGACTAAAGTATTTGGTGACATAGCCGTATATGTCCTTTAGTTTTGAGAGGAGATGAAACTTTTTGTTTTTTTAGGCTGATTTGATTACGCATTCTCTTGATTTTGATTCCCAACTAGAATCTTTAGTATTAGTGTATTTTACAGGATCCAACGTGTGATAATTGTGGCCGAGAATGTTGAGTCTATTAAGCATGCACTTTGTGTTTGGTTAATATCTAGGAGGAGCCACGAGCCATGTTATACCCTACTCGGGGTAGCGAGGTAGTTATTAGAATATGTGGTTTGGTGTGCACCGCTGGCCAAAGACGTTAAAACTAATTGTGATGAGGAGGTGACCGTAGATGGTGATGTATGCATCGGGTTTGTTTCTCGGGGTCATACTGGTAGGGTATGTTTTGTTGACTTAAGGAGGATTTAGTCGAGATTGAATGCTTAGGTGACCGATGTTGAATCTCTCTACGGGGTGATACTTGGGGCTCTTCATTACGAGGTCCCTAGCATGTTTGGCCACATACTACTATTCTCCTCTTGTCGACATGATCCATGACCTAAATCCCTTTAAGATATGCTCATGGTCCCATGGGACCATGAGACTTCCATGCCACATACATGATAATCTTCAACGTATCCACATACATTAGACTCTAAAAACCGTACATGCGGTTCAAAAGTCTCTCTACGACTGAAGAATGAACGTGTTATTGGACCATCGTAGAAACATAGATAGGGTCGACGATGGAACAAATAACTCTCCCTAGATACAAGTTTTGAATTTAATAATTTTGCTTCTCGGGATCATACTGGTAGGATTTTCAGGAATAAATGTTTAGGTGACCTATGTTGTATCTCTCTATGGGGTGATACTTATGGCTATTCATTTCGAGATGCCTAGCCTCATACTACTATTCTCCTTTTGTTGAAAGAATCAATAACCTAAACCCCTATAAGATATGCTCATGTTCCCATGGGATCATGAGATGACTTCCATGTATGTCGACATACATAATAATCGTCGTCTTATCACATACATCAGACTCCCATGTACGTGGACAAAGTGGCACATTTTCTTGTTGACCTTAGGCCTACTAACCCCGTTTACTTTATATCTTATGTTCATAATACTTCCGAATTCAGAACATTTTTTGCGAAGAAATTTTGAGTATTTAATACAATTATTTTCTCTTATAAAAGTGATTTACCTTTGACGGTTAATTTACACTAAATGACTAATAAGGGAAATCTAATAACTTTTTACTACCATCTTCTTTTAGTGTTCTTTTTAGCACCATCTTCATTTCATGTAACTTATTAGTTAGAACTACTTTGGGCGATCCCTAGGCGACTTTACCTACCACGTATTGGCCTTCCCTAGGCGGTCTTGAGGGCCCCTTTATGGCGGCCGGCGCGATGTCCCTTTGGCTGGTTTAAAGGTGTCTGGCGTCTCCTTGGCGGCTGAAGTTCCCTCCCATCCTCCTCCGGCCCGTCGGCACTTCGGTGTTCTCTCTTACTGTCCATAATCTTCTCAGGACCTTTAGCGTTCCCTCTTCATGTCCCTGGCATTCACTTCCTCGCGTGGTGGCTGGCGTTCCCTCCTTGGCATGGCGTGGTTGACCCGTCCGCCTTCTTATCGAGCCCTTCGGTTTTCGTCTGTTTGGTGGTGCCGAAGTTTGTTCCGTACATGTCTGTTTCTACATCTTCGGTTACGATTTTGGATTCTATTTTGCGTCTACTAGGTTCAACTTGTTAATGTTGTTGCTTCTTCTTTGGTTTGGTCCCTTTTATTGTTTTTGGTTTCCTCAAGCTGGTTTGGATACTACAATGGTTGGTTTGTTGTGTTGTGTTCGACACATCGGGTTTATCTCTTGTAGTTTGTTTCTCGTCGCTGCTTTCTTTGGCTAGGCTTGGTGACGTTTGGTAGATGCTGCTTTTGGTGGTTGCTTGTGGTGTGTATTGTTGATCTGCTTTATGAGAGGTGCAAGTATTGTGCCACCCGTGCGTGTGCACTGCCCCTTCGTTGGGCGTGACGGTTGCCGTGATGGCGGTGGTAAAGGCCTTACCACATCTTACTTCATTAGGCACTTGCGCAATATCCATTTGTGATGACGCCTTGCCCGGGTTTAAGTCCCTTATTGGTTTTGATAAAGGTTTATATGATAAGTTTATGGCGGTCCTTAGGCAGGTCGGTCTTTGGTTCTGTGGTGAATGTTGCGTCACTCACACGGTGTCTAAGAACTGTTTTTATACGGATGGTGTGGTCGAAGCTCCTTTGTCTAATGATGGGTCTATTGCTTTCTTCATCCATGTTTTTTCTCGGCCTTCTCCTGTGGATGTTGCTTCTCTGGATATTGTGGATGCGGTGATAGTTCAGGGTGATTATGATCTTGACAGTGGGTTTGATGCTTCTTTGGATGAGAAGGTTTGTAAGGCCAATGTTCTTATTGTGAAGAACGTCCCGTTGAAGTGCAGGTTTGGTTTTGCTAGGGTTCTCAAAGACGCCCTTGACCGTGTTCTTTTTGATCCCTCCTGCATGTCCTCTTGGGTTTGCCTCCTTATTTTACCTCGTTGTGTCCTTCATCGGTATAAGCCTAAGGCCTGTTCTGGAAACCGGTCGGGTTTGAAGCGGAGGAGCTGGGAGGTATTAAGTGTCTTGTTGATGATCTCTTGTCTTCTGTGCTTGATTCCCGCCCTAGGGATGTTGATGTTAGTAAAGAAGAGGTTAATATGAGGTGGTGTAAAAGGAAGGTTAGTGATGGACATTTTGCGGCGGCCATCCTCACCTCCTTTGGTGTTGCCCAACGTCCGAGGATACCCTACTTGGGATCCTGGATATGCACCCGGCTTTCCCACCTCCTTCCTTACCTTTGCTAGTTAGTTCCGGTACTGCTTGACAAGTTTACAAGAGTTTGGTCCTTGATAGGATTAGAAGTTTTCCTAAGGGCACCTCTTGTGGTAGGGACGATTTACGTGCCCAACACTTGTTGGATGCCCTTGGTGGTGGTGCTTTACTATTGATGATGAGCTAGTTGAGTCGATTTCTGGGGTTGTCAGCCTTTTTCTTAGGGGAGACTTCCCGTCCACCCTTAGCGAGTACATTGCGAGTATTCCGCTCACACCACTCCTTAAATCTGGAGGTGGTATCGCCCTATCGTTGTTGCCTCTATCTGGAGGTGTCTGGTTTCTAAAGTTGCTGCTTCTACTATCGGTAAGTCCCTTAGATGTTATTTTGAGGATGCTCAATTCGGGGTTAGTGTTTCCGGTGATGGGAAAGCAGTTTTGCATGCTGTCAACCGGTTAGTGGAATCTCAGGGAAAGGATGATAGTTTGTCCATGCTTCTGGTTGATTTCAAGAATGCTTTTAACCTTGTTGATCGTAGTGCTATGCTTTCTCAAGTCCAGCAAATATACCTTGCTATTTCTTCTCGGGTTGAGTTCTTCTATGCCCGTCCTGTTTGTCTTTATGATGGGGAGCATGTCCTCTATTCTTGTCAGGGATCCAATAGGGGGACCCCCTCGTCCCGTTTCTCTTCTCACTTGTTCTTCATCCCCTTATCCGGAAAATTTCAGAGTGTTGTCGGTTGAAGCATAATGCTTGGTATCTTGATGATGGGACATTGATTGGTGATACCTTGATGGTTAGTAATGCGCTTGACATCATCATGGCGGATGACCCTGCTTTAGGCCTTCACCTTAATATTGGTAAATCGGAGATATTTTGGCCAAAGGTTGATCCACGTAGTAGTGAAATTGGTGTTTTCCTGTAGCATATATCTAGGTTGTTTGATGGTGTCAAACTTTGGGGTGGTGTTGTTAGTCTTGACCCAACCTTTTGTTCTCAGGTGGCTCTGAAGAGGGTTGTGAAAAACAACTCCTTGATGACGACCATTAAGGGATTGGGGGGCCGCAATGCGAGTTATTGCTTCTTCGTGCCTCTTCTGGGGTGTCCCGCCTTTACTTTGTGATACAGACTACTCCCCCTCTCATTTTTACGAGGCTATAAGTGTATTTAATAACTCCTTGCGTTGTGCGGTCGAGCTGATTGTTACCGATGGAGGGGCTAGATTTGACCCTCTTTAGTGGCATCTTTCCACTTTGTCGAGTTGTCCTTCAAGCTTTGAGAAGGGATACATCTTCCGGGAGTACTTGGAGTGTTTTGTGGTGGTATTTATTGATGGTATTATAATTTACTCTCAAAGTCGAGCGTATCATGAAGGTCATCTTTAAGTTATCCTTGCACGTTTGAGAATGGATAAGTTATTCGCTAAATTATCCAAATGTAAATTTTGGCTAACAAAAGTAGAATTGAGTTTGGATGTAAGTGTTCGCTTCAAAAGGCGTAATACTGATGCACGGCACAATCTTTTATATATATATATATATATATATATATATATATATATATATATATATATATATATATATATATATATATATATATATATACTCGTTATAAAAGCCTAAACAACTAAGCGAGTGTATGGATCGTTAAGTAGAAAAAAAGCAAGTATTCGAAGGTCGAATACAAGGATTGAGGTGAGCTTGAATTATGCAATGATCAAAAATAGAACAAACCTAGACTAAGAAGAAAGATGGATGGTAAGAAATGAAAATCACAATATTTTTGGGTAGTTTTGGTAATCAAAAATCAGTTCTAAATCCAACAAACTGAATCAAGCAAAACACAATCACGATAAGAAATAAGATAAGCGGGGAATGCGGATTCTAGAGATGAGGATATTTGGTTGGGTTTTAGATTCAAGACTTCAACAAGCTAGGACAAGGTTAGAATGACTAAGGAATGATGTTTCTCTGGTGGGAATAATCACGGGGGAGGTCTCACATTCTAGTATCCCAAACCGAATCATCTATCACCGGGCAGGTCTCAATGCTCTAAGGATAAGACATATACTCAAACCAACCACTCTACCTAAGGAAATTGAACTCACCTCCATTAGGTAAGTCTTAGGTTAAGCTCACTTAAGCAATATGTCTGTCACACTCAATTCAATAGAGGGATTTGAATCCTCTATTACCTAGAACTCATAATCATCGGTACCTAAGAACGAGAATTATCGGGTAGGTCCGAAACTTAGATGCAAGCCTTAGAGAGATCTCAGGATAGAAAACACTCAACAAAGACAAGGATTTGGGCAATCTAACACCCAAACATACAAATATATCATCTATGGATCAACATAAGAAATCTTGGATTGTTCTAAGATAAATCTCGACTGAGATTCTTGAAGAACAGACCGAGATTCTAGAGAGAGGGTTTATCCAACACAAATCGTCCAAATCTCACATACACGGTGAGTCTATCATCATCTAAACCACAACCATCAATCAATCTCCCTAGAATCGCATATGTTTAGCCAACAACACATATGTTCAAATCAAGAAAGATGAAAAAAGAATTCAAGCAAATCATAAACAAGAGAGCAAAGAGAAGAAAGAAATACTTTACAAGATATCTTCAAACTCCAATAGGAATTGTAATCCAACACATAAAAATGTAATTTTCAATCCAAAACCGAAATAATTCAAGAACCATAGGTTTTGTTCTCCAAGAATGCTCTATGTTCAAATCTTTTTCAAATTGGGAATCAAAGCTAGAAGAATGCGTCCTTTCAATGTTCCATGTTGTTAGAGATTAATAGGGATGTTGTTTAGGGTTGGACCAACATGCCAACTCATTGGATCACCTCCTAAGGATCGTGAAAATGTATGCCTTCTCCTAGAATGTGTCATGGCCCATTGAGAAGAGAAATCTCGGTCACTCTAGGCGAAAATCTGGGCCGAGATCCTTTACAAATCGGAACCAAGATTCTTGAGTGTTATGGCAAAGAATCTCGACCATGATCACTGCCAAACCACTCGACATTTCTCTTGTTCTTCTCTTTCGTTCCTTTGCTCGCTCTTTAGGTGGGCTTCCGATCTTCCTTTGGTTCTCCGTCACGTTCCACCTCGAGGCTCAGTCCTCATATGTTCCGTTACTCTCCAAATCTTGATAAATTTCTTGAAAACGATACAAGTATATGTGTAAACATCTATTCTAGTATAATATGAAAAGTTGAGCCAAAATGTCATGAATTTATGTTTATGCATGCAAAACAAAGAGAAAATCTACCTGAATGCAAGTCTAAACTAAGGACATAGTTCATTGTAACACCCCAAATTCTCAAAACTCGGGACATTACTGGTTAGGACCTCACAATGGGTCCCGACCTCAGTTTGACAAAAAATTTACTAGCATCTTGCAACAAGACACAAATAAAGAAACCGAAATTCATAAAACAATATTTTAAAGAGATGAATGCAACACAACGTCTAACAACCCACAGTACTTAACAAACATAAAAGTCTAACAGTCTTAATACGATGAAAGGATCAATAAAGCAAATACCCAACCCCACTCTAAGGAGTACGGAGACCCGGCTGACCACTACTTCTGGATCACTCAGCTGCTACTCTAACATGTGGTAAATCTAAACAACACAACAAAACAACCGTTAACTAGCTATCTAAAAGTTAGATAAAAGAGAATAGCACACACATACATCATAGCAAAAGTAACACACATCATGCTTTCAAACAACCCATTTTCTATCTTTACTTAGGTCATTCACTCTTACTAATGATATTTATTTTGTGACACGAGGGATTCCCAAACCTCGCCTCCGTCCCCGTGTAACCATCAGGAATGGATCCGATGCATCTCACCTTGTACCTGTATGGTTTGGGTATAGAGAACCTCCCAGTCTCCTGTCAGAGCTGGGCAGTGATGTCACGGCCCGTTATACATACACTTGGGCCTTAAAAATAATAAAATTCGTCCAAGGCATATTATAATTATTAAACAATCAACACACACTACTATCATCATTCAGCTAACATCTAGAAACCAGCTAAGTAAGTCGCAAGGACTTACCTGAATCAAATCACAACTCTAAAATCCCGACTCGGTCTGCGACCGTAGAAACTCAATCGCCTGTCAAACAAGGCATGTGGATCAGCAATATGTCCCATATTCTTAGAAGTTATAAAAATCTAAGATGTACAATCTCATAAGGGAAAATAATTACTAAAATACCTTCCAAAGGTAGAAAGGACTATTTTATCCCTGGTCCCGAAACTCCAAAAATAAACTATAACTTAGTTCCCAAATTTCCTTTGGAACCTTTTTCTATAATCTAGTTCTCAAGATCTAGTTTACTAAAGTTTTATAAGGTTAACCAAAAAATCTAGATTTCCTTAAGAGTTGCTACGGTCCGTCTTTGGCTTAAGATAAAAGACTCGAATAAAAATGTAAAAATTCCGAAATAATTCGCTAGGTCCTCTATCATATACATGCTACTGATAGGGCCAAAAACCTCTCCAAACTATCCAGCCATTACTCCCACATAAATTCCTAAAGTTGAATAAACATTATGAAATTCCATACTTAGCCAAATTTCCTCTGCTGTAAAAACAACCCAACTGTCCTACTTTGAGTCCTTATAAGTTCTAATCCGACCGTTAACTTTCTCCCAACGTTTAACACAGTAAACTACCTATATCTATCTACCACATATCCAAAATTCAACGGTGGATTTTCGAATTAAAGCATCAAACTGCAGCCTTACATTCAACAATTTCCATCCCCAAACAATCTGAAACTAAACCACTAAGCAGACAAGTTCTACTTCGATTCCCCAGCCAACAACCCTAGATTACAACCAATGCAAAAGACACACACAACCAGCAACCTTCCTACACACTCCTCCCTCACCCACATTACCCTCTCTATTGTCCCTAACGTAACAGCTTCATACCGAAAACAAGAAGGAACGGAAGGTCTAAACTGAGGACTCACAGGAGGGGAAAAAATCGCGACTGGCCAGGTGCTGTGTGCGGCGTGACTCGGGACTGACTGCAAAGAGACGTGCTAGGCGTGTCCGGGTTCTGGCTGCAACAGATTACTGGTAAAGATGGGTACTATTATTACATGAAAACATAAGGGAAGAAGAAGGGTAGGAGGGGGCGGCCTTGGGCTCACCTAGTGGTCGATGGAGAAGGTCGCAGGGCTCCAGTGGCTGCTAGTGTCGCTGCGAGGCTTTCTGTCGGCTGCAACTCGTCCCAGATCAGAGGCGGGAGTAGGAGGCTTGAACGACTCGTCTTTTGGAGGTGCGTCTGGTTGATTGCTGGATGCAGAAGCCCGGTGTATGATTCTCCCTAGGTTCCCGGTGAAGGCGTGGTGGCGTCCCCAGCAATGTATCCGCTCCGGTGGTGAGGCTGCGTAGAAACACGACGAGACGGGTGGTGGTTTCCTTCAGAAGCGTGAAGCTAAGGCTACGGTAGATAGACATTAGGTTTAGCGTTGATTAGGATTAGGAAAGCAGATTAGATTAGGTTAAAATAATTAAGGTTTAGGGTAAAGTTATGGGCTGGGCCGGAAGTTGGTATCTACTAGGCCTAAATCGGTGGGCCTGCTCATCCAATTAGGTGATGGGTTAAAAAGCGAAGTATAACTCGTACGGAACCGCTCTTTGAGTTTTAAATTGTACGAAATTTCTATCCGAGTTACATATTTATCATTTTATGTGAATTAAGGTCACATAAAATGATAGAATTTAACATTGTGTAATATTATTTAAAATGAAGAAAGGTTAGCGGATCGGAATCCGGTTTGATCGGGTATTAAACGGAAATTAAAATTTTCGGGTATTACATTCATGTCATCAAAATACCCCATACATGAATGTAGTTTTGAGCATATGTATCTTTCAATCTCTGGATCAAGAGGAGCAAAGTTTATATTAGTAGAACGATTTTGAACCATGAAAATGGTCCAAACCAATAATTGATAATAAAATGACAAAAGACTTTAAAGACTCAAAACTCCCGGAAACGGTGTCAAATTTGACAAGGATAATTTCCAATGGTCGTTTATTATCTTATCAAAGTGAATTCTGAACTTAATAGTAAAACAAGTTTAGTGACTAAGTAGGGGTCGAACCCAAGAGAGAAAGAGAATAGTTAAAGTACAAATGTGATTAAGATTACCAATGATATGTAACAAGGGGGGATTATAAAAGTGACAAGACAAAAGCATGCGAATTAAGTAAAGATGATGATGATATTGAGAGAAAAACGCTACACTTAGTTAAATACCCACTTTTACACAAATTGGTTGGTTCTTTTTAGAAGTCTTCAAGTATGTGTTCTCATCCCAATCTTATATATATATATATATATATATATATATATATATATATATATATATATATATATATATATATTAAGCCAACCCGCCATAATAAAACTTAACAAGTTATGTAATCCGTATACATACAAGATCAAATAACAAGTTAACATTCAAACAAGGATGGAGAGATATTTAAAAGATGAACAACCCGTTAATCTTGATTATATAGTTATATTCCTTTTACATAAATACATTCACAACCCACTTATGCCTATTATGTTTGCTACTGGATGAGTGACCCGAACCCGGAACCACCTTTGTATGAAAGCTTAATCAACCCAATGCAACAAGAGACTTTAACACTCTACAGAAGAACTAAGAAAGACAAATAACAAATAGAGGTTTTGGATGTGCAAGAGATGATTCTAACATCATCATAACATCTCTATTTATACTACTTAGGACAATAAATTGCATTAAATGGGCTGCTAAATCATCACCATAATTGCCCTTAAGTCAGAGTTTAAACATCCAAAACTATTTCAACTGTTGCACAACCGTGGGTGCGGCATCTTGGAGCCGCAGGTGCGGTTTAGTGCAAAACGCTTCATCTTCATCTTGGCCGCAAGTATGGAATGGGAGGGCCACAGGTGCGGGTTCTTCACAGTTCTTGAAACGTTTGAACTCTTCAACTTCTTACTTTTGGTCGTCTAGACGCCGTGTCACTGCGAGTGCGGTGACACAGCCGCTTGGGCTTCTTTGATCCGCAGGCAAGGGCGCAGAGGCGTTTACACTCATCTTCAGGCAGAGTCACCGCTGGTGCAGGGCAAGGCCGGCGTGGAGGCTGTGACATGAGGCTTCTGACCGTTGGCAAGTGTGCTACCGGAATGCTCGGTGGGGCCGGTCGCCGCAGGGACGGCTCTCCTCAGTCGCATGGGCGGCTAGTCAACAAAATTTTCTTGGTTTTATTCTTTTCTTCTCTTTCTCTTCCAAGCATTGCTAAATCCTTAGATATCTTCATGGATCACTTCTTCGGCTAGATTTACACGGTAGTAACAACATACAACTAGAGGACTCTATAAACATGCGAAAACTACCTAATTAAGATAGTGATTTCATCACCAATCATTGGTCCTTGGTAATTCCCTTGGAAGTTGCCCGTTCCCATGTTATTCACATCTTCCTCCTTGAATATCAATTGTTCTTGCACTTGCACTTGAGCATTTGCATGAGCCTTCAAATATGTATAATATAACTCTTTCAAAGACTTAAGCTCATTATTTATGGCATCAAGCTTGACATTATTCATAGTCACCTCACTCACTTCATATGCACCAGGTCTCCTACCATCACTCTTCCTATGAGAGTTTTTTTTTCAATCACCAAATCTTGCTTTTCAACAAATTTTCAAGTATCATTAACATTCTTTTCCAAAAAAATACCTCCCGAAATAGAGTGAATCTGGAATTGGATATCCTCATCTAAACCTTGAAGTAGATCCTAAGCAACTCTATCTTTGTAATGCCATGATGAGGGCAATTAAGTTGATAATCCTTGAATCTTTCCCATGACTTGAACAAACTTTTCTTATCCTTCATCACAAATGCATTAATATTTCCTCTAAGATCCGTTGTTTTGGAAGGTGGGAAAAACTTAGTAAGGAACTCGGTGGCCATCTCTTCCCAAGTACTAATAACGTCCATGTGGAATAGATTGATACCAATCAAGGGCTTTGTCCTTTAGAGAGAAGGAAAACGCCCTCAACTTGTGGTTGTTGTTCTCCACTCTTAGGGGCCTCAAAGTCTCCATCAATATCTCATAATTCAACAAGTGTTGGTGTGGATACTCCCACTCCAATCCTCCAAACTGGTTGTGACGGATCATTTAAAAGACTTCAGGGTGGAGCTCATAATCGTGAGCGGCGGGATCTCAAAGATGTACTCACGTACGGTGCACTCGGTGATCTGGATCGATTCTTTGTCCAAGGGTTTGTTGCTCTCCCACAAATGTCTCAACTCTACCATTCCTCACTGGTGGATGAGGTGGAGGTACTTCTTGAAGGATATTGTCTCCTCTTTGCAAGAGTGGTTGTCTCATATCATCTCTAATCTCCACAATTTCCCTCATAGTTGCCTCTTCTCTCTCATGTGCACTCCTTCTTTCATCTTCTAATTAAGGCTTCAGCCCTAAGCCTTAATTGCTGCAAAGAATCATCTAACTTAACTTGAAGCTCTCTTTCAACCATTTTATCCTTCTTAGCTTGCTTCATTCTCCTCCTTAGACTCTTCTCCGGTTCGGGATAGAATGAAGCTAGTTCTTTACCGGAACGAGATCTTCGCATACACCTACAAGAATGGGAAACCCCTGAAAAGCCATAGACTCAAAGCAAAACAAGATCAAAAGCAAAAGAATCGTATACATTATCAATGATCACAAACACAAATCAATCTAGACCTAGTCCCGACAACGACGCCAAAAACTTGTTCGCTTCAAAAGGTGTGATAATGATGCACGACAAAGTCTTATATTTATAATCGTGATAAAAGCCTAAACAACTAAGAGAATCCACAGCGTATGGATTGTTAGGTAGAAAAAGCAAGTATTCCAATGAAATCGAATTATGCAATGGCCGAAAATAGAAAAAACCTAGACTAGGAAGAAAGATGGATGGCACAAAATGAAAATCACAAATTTTTTTTGGGTAGAATTGGTAATCAAAGATCAGTTTTAAATCCAACAAAATGAATCAAGCAAAAAACAATCAAGATAAGAAATAAGATAAGTGGGGAATGTGGATTCTAAAGATCAAGGTATTTGGTTGCGGTAAGAAACGAATCAAGCAAAACACAATCTCAAAGCTTCTGTCAACCATATTTTTATCATTTGATCGACTTGCACATCAACAACGGAGTAGTTGAAGCTCTAGTTTGATCTAGATCCACACATTGTCCTTGATTTGTACCCAAGGATTCATCAGTCTTGTTCACTTATTACATTGTTTATGTATCGGCTTAATTTAGTAGAAAATTAACCCCACCATGGTGGGGTTGGTTGTGTTTTGCATATTCATGTACATGATCAGTTCAAGAGCATGGAGGCCGGACGACCTAGTGGTAGCCTATGTTTTGGTTGAGCTTGGGCGACCTTGTGTTTTCTCTAGGACTTGTTCCTAAATTTCTCCTTATTTCTTTTGGGTTGGTGGACGGTTTTTTCCAAACCTTGTTGTTGTTGGTCTCGAGTTGGGCACGGTTGTATGTCGTTGTTTTGGAATCGGTATGTTTGAAGTCATGGAGGATATTTTTTTATATACTTCTACTATTGACAAGTTTTATGCCCTTGTTTCATCTCTTTATATAGCCTGAAGGAATCCTTGTCCGCATTCGTGGCGTTGTATCGGTACCCTATGTTTTCAGAAAGTGATCAGGTTTTATATTTACAAAAAGGGCCCAAACTTCTAGAATTTGTATTTTTTCCCTAGATAAGATAATTATAGTTTTTAACCCAATTTTTTTAATTATGGATCTTACCCTATATTTTACACATTACGTTATATGTCCCAAGTTTAAAAAAATGGAGCTAAACTTGTATAATTGGTGTTCTATAGGTTTCGAAGAACCTTCAGATAAGGTTTTAGTTCAAATCGAAGTTTGACAAGCATCGATCCACTTCCGTCCCATCTTCGCTACGTGAGTACCCTTAAACCCTTATTTGGACAACGCTTGTTCATGTTATAAGTTGTGGGTTGTGGTGTTTTGATTGATGATATACCTAGTTGGATATTCTAGGTACTTGAGTACTTGGATAAAAGGGTAATGGGAAACCATAAGTGAAGTACAACCCTCTTTCAAGTGGATTAAGTAAGTAACTTCTACACCTAATAGATGGTGTTTTGTGATGATGGTTATATTATATGAGTTGATTATGGACCTTTTCTTTGTATAAGTTGTGCAGTTTGACGATTTTTTATGGACCGTTTTATCGCTTTTGGCTTTGAGTTCGTTTGAGTAAGATTACCGAGGCAAGTACATGTGGGTTTTATTTGAGCATGATTATTTTTAAGTCATTTGTCTTGCTACTTGCATGATTTGATGCTTTAAAATATGTTGATTTTGACATTTATGAAGTATGCACTCGTGGATTTTTAAAGGAATGAGTTATTGATTGATCATGATAGCTTTTGATATTGTCTTGATTTGAGTGACATTTTTTCAACCTTGATGGTTGTACGTTTTACCTTGCATTTGTTGTATTTTAAAGGGAACCAAATTTATTGGTGTTAAGTATTTGAGTGGTAATTTGGTCTTTGATCTAAGCGGACAATTTTCCAATATTGATATTAGAGATAATTTGGTCTTTGACCACAACAGACAAATTTGCCAACTTTGATTTGTTTTCAAAATTTCTCACTCCTCGGATGAGGCGGACCATATTTACCAATCGTAAAATCATGGTTTGTGCGGGAAGAGGTTGTGACCGACCATTGTGGATGACAAGGATTGCACTTGATCCGTGATTGTTGTGCTCATCCCGTGGTTGGAGTTTGGGAGGTATTTTCGTGTTTAGTGTGAATCTAATATATTTTGAAAGCAGTTATTGCACTCTTTGTTTGATTGCGGTTTCTAAAATAAAGAATTCTCGAATATGATTTCATACTATTTTTGGATGGATTCTTGGTGAAGGATTTGAGAATGGAGATGAGATTTATCTTGTTATCACATTGTGGTCAATTGACCACTGATTATATTATATACCGGTTTGACATGATTATGAGCATACTTGAAGTGTGTTAAATATTGAACTCCTTTGTGTATTTTCCTATAAGTGATAATGTGATATCATATATGATTTTATACTTGTCGTTTTCATATATTACATTTCGTATTTATCAGTTTAGTTTAGTAGAAGACTACACCCCACCACGGTGGAGTTGGTTACGTTTTGGCATAATCAGATACAAGATTTGTTTAAGATCATGGAAGTCGGGCAACCTAGTATGAGTCTATGTTTTGGTTGAGCTTGGATGAATTTGTATTTTTCTCTAGGACGTGGTCCTAGCTTTTGCCTTATGTCTTTTGGGTTGGTGAGTTATATTTCTAAACCTTGTTGTTATTGGCGTCAAGTTTGACCCGGATGTTGTTATTTGTTTTGGAACCTTCATGTTGACGTCATGGATGAAGGTTGATTTTTTATGCCTTTATCTTGTCAAGTTTTTATGCCCTTGTTTTATCTCTTCATATATCTTGAAGGAATCTTTGTCCGGATTCTTGGCGTTGTAGTGTTATCCCATTTTGAGGCATTACAAAAGTTGGTAACAAAGGGAAGGTTTGAGTTTTGGTTGTGTCGGTGATAGTTGAGTTGGTGTTTTGAGTTAGGGTCGAAGATCTCCATGCTCTCTCTTGTACCTGTTTTATTTGAATTGTTAGTTGATCTTACATCGTTATATCCTCAGATGGAAAACATAAGAGGTAGAGGAACTCGAGCTTGAGGACGGGGTCATGGACGCCCAAGAAGCACCTTAAGTTTTATTGTTGACCCTGCAATGCAAATATGAATGTTGTTATTGACCCTCCAATTGTTGGCATGGATGTTCCCCGCGGTTTTGGTTCCAAATTTCAAACAATGTTGCAACAAATGATTGGCCAAGCAATGGAAAGTGTTTTGGGTCCCGTTGTACAAGCCATGTTAGCTTAAAGGGGTCCCCAACAGCACCACCTCAACCAACACCTCCTCGAGTTGAGCATGAGCTTCACGTGATAGAAAGAAGAGATGCTATCACTATTGTAGATGCATTTGATAAGTTGAAGCCACCTACATATGATGGAAATGGAGAGCCCACTGAGGTGGAGCATTGCCTCAAACACATGGAAAAATACTTTGCATGGGTGTGATGCCTTGGATATCAAAAGTTGTCCAACTCCACTTTTTAACTGACAAAATGTAATGACATTTGGTGGGATACCTTTAAGCCTAGAAATGACGTAATGAGTTGGGAACGATTTAAGAACAAGATACGAGTTCACTTTTACCATGTGACGTTGCAAAAAGAAATGAAGCACAAGTTTCTACACTAACCAGAAGAAGGAATATCAATGGTGCAAAGTACAATGAGCTTCACCCATATGTTGCTGAAATCATGGGAAACAAAGAAGATTAGATCGACTACTTTGAGACATGGTTGATTCCTTAAGTTAGGACCCTTATCGATGGAAATAAATATGAGACCCTGACATAATATTATAACCATGCGCTCAAGGTGGAAAGGGGAATAAAAGTTGAGAGGTTTATTAACCAAGGCTCAAGAGACAAAAGACTCAAGTGTGGTGGAATATGATTTGCTTGAAGTGACTCCCGTGGAACTTTACTAGGAGGGTATCATTACTAGGAGGGTATCATTTCCACCTATCGATATGTCAAGGCAGATGTTGGGATCTCAGAGATTCAGTGACTCCTGTGGAACTTTACTAGGAGGGTATCATTTCCACAACTATAATATCAGTCACAATCACTAAAAATCAGGTTGTCCAAGAGACCCACATAAATGCTTCAAGTGTGGTGAAATATGTCATCTTGTTATTCTCTACAAGGATGGAAAAGGGTATCCTCCAAGGTCTTAAACTTTGACACCTACCTTCAGGAGAACAATACCACCATCACGCCCAACAAACTCGCAGTCTCAACAAGCTTCTAATACACCCAAGGCAAAGGATCGTGTTATTGAGATGAGGGTCGATAAACCCAATGCGATTGTGGCGACAAGTATGATCTTGATTCGTTCTCAACCAGTGTGCATTTTATTTGACACTAGAGACACACCTTCATTTATATATGAGGCATGTGTAGCTATACTTGACTTGTCTTGTGCTTTTGGGTGTGAACCTTTTGTTGTGGGATTACCTAATGTTACTCAACTAGTTGGACCCGATATATGGAAATGTCCTATTTGCATAGGATAATGTGGTTGGTTAGCTAACTTGATCATGCTATACGTACGACGTTATGATGCAAATATGGGTATGAATTGACTTGTACATCATGAGGCGGTGATGGATTTTCGACAAAGAACGGTCACCGTCATAGTTGAGGATGGAGCAATACATGCGTTTGAAGGTCGTCACCCACCAGATCGGGAAAAATTACTAGTGTCATGACTATATGCAAATTGTTGAGACAAGGTCGTGGTGACTGCTAGTGTTATGTGATAGGGGAAGAAAATAAGCAACGGAAATTATCACAAATTTATGTTGTTAGTGAGTTCCCCAATGTCTTTCCTGATGACTTAACAGGATTTCCACCACGGCGGGTTTTAGACTTTTTTGAGTTTGGCTCAAGTCCAAGCTTTATGGCACCGTACAAAATTGGCACTTGTATAGATGCACAAATTGAAAAAGCAATTGCAAGTAATTGCTGATAAAGGATTCATTAGGCCAAGTAAATTGTCATGAGAAGTGTCGGTGCTGTTTGTGAAAAAGAAAGATGACTCTCTCCACTTGTGCATTGGTTGACGAGAGCTAAACAAGATAACAGTGAAGAATAATTATCCTTTCGCCCTGGATAGATGACCTACTAGACCAATTGCAAGGGTCGGTAGTATTTTCAAAGTTTGACTCGAGGTTTTGTTACCATCAGTTGAGGATTCAAAATGAGGACGTTGCAAAAATAGTTTTCTGGACAAGGTTTGGTCGTTATGTGTTTGTTGTGATGTCATTTGGGCTCACTAATGCTCCAACACTTTTAATGGACTTGATGAATCGAGTCTTTTGGGAGTACTAGACCGTTATGTTGTTGTATTTATTCATGGTATTCTGATTTACTCTCGAAGTCGAGAGGAGCATGAAGGTCATCTTTGAGTTGTCCTTGAAGCTATGAAAAGGATAAGTCTTGCGGGAGTATCGGGTAAGTCTATTCCCAAACTTAGATGCAAGCATTAGAGGGATCTAAGGATAGAAAAAACTCAACAAAGACTAGGATTTGGGCTATCAAACACCCAAGCATACATATATATCATTTATAGACCAATATAAGAAATCTCAAGTTGTTCAAAGATAAATCTCGGCCGAGATTCCTGAAGAACAGGCCAAGATTCTAGAGAGTGAGGGTTTATCCAACACAAATCTTCCAAATCTCACTTACACGCTCAGCCTATCATAATCTAAACGACAACCACCTACCAATCTCCCTAGAATCGCATAGATTTAGCCAACAACATACATGTTCAAATCAAGAAAGATGAAAGAAGAATTCAAGCAAACCATAAGCAAGAAGCAAAGAGAAGAAAGAAGTACTCAACAATATATCTTCAAACTCCAATAGAAATTCAATCCAACTAGAAAAATGTAATCTTCAATCCAAAACCGAAATAATTCAAGAACCATAGGTTTTCTTCTCCAAGAATGATATTTACTCAAATTTTTTTTAATTTGGGAATCAAAGTCAATAGAATGCGTCCTTTATATTTTGCAGGTTGTTAGAGATTAATAAGGATGATGTTAAGGGATTGAGAAGAGAAATCTCGATCACTCTAGGTAAAAATATCGGCCGAAATCTTTCACAAGTCAGGACCAATATTCTTGAGTGTTTCCTTCGTTATCACCAAAATCTCGGGTGGTGTTATGGCAATGAAATCTCGGCCGAGATCAATGCCAATATTCTTGAGTGTTGCTCGCTCCTTAGGTGGGTTTCCTAGCATTCTTTGGTTCTCTGTCATGTTCTGCCTCGAGGCTTAGTCTTCATATGTGCCATTCCGCTCCAATGCTTGCGGAATTGCCAGAAAACGAGACAAGAATTAGTGTAGACATCTATTCTAGTATAATATGCAAAGTTGAGCCTAAATGCCACGTATTCATGTCTATGCATGCAAAACAAAGAGAAATTGTAAGAGCCTTAGTCTTTGTGCCTTTGTTGAGCCTTGTTGAGCCTTTGCTGAGCCAGGCAGCCACCCTTGCGGATCTAGAGGACCGCACCTGCGCCTCACAAGGTCGGCCCCTGCGGCTCTGTGCGGCTACAACCGTTTTTGTTGACTCTTGAATTGTGCTTTCGACTGGCTTCCTTTATAAGCCTCCCATTGCTTCTGATGAGGGTTTCCTCATCATCTCCAGCTTCAGTTCTGTTCTCCACGTTTATCCTCTTCTCCTCCTATCTCTCTTTGGTTTCCATCCTTGATCTTCTTGATCTTATGTGATTTTATGTGATTTTGAGCTTGGCTTTGGATCTTGATGATGATTGATGTTGTTGATGAGCTGTTGATAGCCATTTGTGGTGAGTTTGTTGTGATCCTTTCTTCTACTTAGGTCTATTATGAGTTCTATCTCTTTCTCTCCATCCTCTCTTCTTTTCTTCTTATCTTCCTCTTTAGCTTAGGATTCACAAGTTTAGACTTGTGTTAGATCCTTTCTTGGATGTTTTCATGTTCATACATGTGTATATATGTATATGTATGTTGTTGTGTGAATAAGAAGTGAAGAGAGATCATGAGAAGGATCGAAGAGAAGTTGAGGTTCAACTTCTGCACAGACAGCCGCCCCTGCGCATGGACTGAGCTGCACCTGGGCCTTGGACAGAGCCGCCCCTGTGCCAGAGTTGGTCTGCCCCTGTGCCTGACTGGGTCAGCGCTCATGCACCTCTTGTTTCCGCTGGTGTGTCTAGGGCATACCTAGTTGGTATGATTTCTTCCTTCCTTTCCTTTGGCCTTGGCTTTAGTGTATAGCTAGGCTAGTATGGTTAGTGATAGCATGAATTATTGTCTATATTTTGGGGCCTTTTTAGACGTTTTATTTTCAATAATCTGCATGTTTGAATGTATATTATGTGATTATATTGTCGTTTCATCTACCTTTGTGGGAATCGAGGTCTACACCAAGTTTCGTTGTAATCATAGGTAAAATGGCACGTTTTGCATCAAAAAGGAGCAAAAGGAGCTAAGGAGTCATTGAATCTACATTCAGGAGCTTAAGGAAGAATCCAAGAATCATGGAATTGGATTAGAGATTCACTTCGGACCAGATTTGAGAGATTTCACATTCAGTTGTGATTCACCTCGGTTGACTACAGAGTCCCCTCGACCGAGGTGATCCAGAGGAGCTGACTCGACCGAGGCGAACACCTTGGACGCGGCAAGGATATTTTATTCTTGGCTGAAACCTTTTATTTTTGGAAAGAGGATCTTATATTTTTAGGCTGGATTCCTGGAAGGAAGAAGATAATTTAGCCCATATATTTTACCTATTTTTATGGGAAAAGATCTTTCTAAGATATCTTATCTTTGGAGAGTAATTTTCCTATAAAAAGGGTTGGATTTTCCACAAATCCGTATCCCGCTTACCACGCGAAGATCCGCTATCACCCGGAAGACGCTTAGGGCAACCGTTTTACCCCACTATAGTTGGGAGATTTGAAGAACCTTTTTGAAGGTTGAACGAAGAAAGTTGATAGCTTTTATAGCTTTTGTGAAGGGTTTTGTAAGATCCTCTTAGATTCCCTTCTTTGTTGATTTGTCTTATTGGATTTTGATCCAAGGAACGCTTGTTATTTGATAATTGATTCAGTTATTGAAGCCTTTGTCTAAAGGTTTTCTTGTTCAATTATTCTCTTTCTTCCCATATATTTGATTATTACTTTCATGATGATGAGTGGCTAATTTCCTTGTGTGATTCTAGGGTGATTGGTTGAAGGTTATGGGAAAAACAATGATAGAATAATCTTAATCACAGTAGGACCCTGAAAGTTCGAGCCTTTAACCTTAACCCTAAAGCATCTCGCTCAGTCGATGAACATCTCGGCCGGGGTGGAATTCTTCTGACCGAGGTGACTTATCTGATCCGAAACTGAGAGTTAAGTGGTAGAGTTTGCCAAATCCTATTCTTATTACACCTTTCCTGGTTCAATGCAAGCCTAGGATGAGACTTACCTGGTAATTCCTTTGTTTGTTTACTCAAGATCATAAGTGTAGGTAATAAAGGTTTATCCTTTATTGGGGTTTGAGTGTGCTTTCATCCCATCTTTGTGAGTTAGCCTGAGACTTACCCGGTAAATGTTGATTCTATTCCCTTAGGTGGTGTTTTTGTTTGAGGTTATAGTTCTTTTCCTTAATTCCTTGAGACTTACCCGGTAATAGGAGTTACGGTTTGGGATTAGTGAGTAGTGAGACTTACCCGGTGATCTATTCCACTTTAGTAACACCTTCCCTATGCAAATATCTCAGCTTTGTCCGCTTAGCTTTAGATCTTGAGTTGGAACCACAACTAGACGGTTTAATCCCTAGAATTGCATATTTCCTTAATTGACTTTTTATCATCTTTGATTGTTTTAATTGCTTTTGTGGTTAGTAGTTGCATTGACAAACCTATACCTGCTTTGTTTCACTAAGTCCCTGTGATCGACCCCTGGAATTTCTTACTTTTTAATACGATTGACCCGTACACTGCAGGTTTGCATCCTTTTTTTAAGCTTACATCTAGGGTTATAAATTTAAAGCTTGCACACACCGTTTGGAGTGAACAAGTTTTTGGCGCCGTTGCCGGGGACTTGGTCTAGACCGAGCTGGTTGCGGTTTGCTTTCGGGGCACTTGCCCCTGTTTCTACTAACCACTCTACTTGAGTGACTTTCGTAGGTTCTTTTTCTTAGGTTTATGCGAAGAACCTGTGCTGGGAAGGAAATCGTTCCTTACGATCCCGAACCAGAAAAGACATACAAAAGACGCTTGAATGAAGCGAAGATGCCCGACCAAGACAATCGCGATCTTGAGGCCGAATTGAAGGAGGCGTTAGAACAGCTACGCCTCAGCAAGGAAGAACTAAGACTGGAGAGGGAAGAGACTCGCGCAAGGACTGAAGCGATCGAAGCAGATATGGCAGCTTTACGAGACCAGTATCTACCTCGACCGAACCTAAATCCTCGACCGAGGCAAGACCCTGCTCCAGACCCTCGACCGAGGCAGAATCAAGTACCTGTCGCCCCGGCCGAGATACTTCCACCTTGGATGCCAGTCCGAGATGTTCTTTTTGCAGGTATTCCACAAACCATAGGGCAGAGGATGGACCCTAATCAACAACTGAGGCGTCCATGAGTCGACCTAGGTGATCCAGCGGACCATGATTATGAGCTTCGACCGCAAGTTCTTTCCATGATTCGCCAATGCCAGTTTTGAGGGCTAGAGAGGGAATCTCCGCATCAACATCTACAAAACTATGAGATCTTGATGGAGACCTTCAGACCTTCAAGGCTGAAAAACAACAACTACAAGCTAAGGCCTTTCTACTTTTCTATGAAAGATAGAGCTCTTACTTGGTATCAATCTCTTCCTCCAGGAAAAATCAGTACTTGGGAGGAGATGACGATGGAATTCTTGACTAAATTCTTTCCCCCCTCTAAAACTGCTGAAATGAGAGGGAAGATTAATGCATTCATCATGAAGGATAAGGAGAGCTTGTCCAAGTCATGGGAGAGATTTAAAGATAATCTTTTGGATTGCCCATATCATGGGATTCCAAAGATAGAGTTGTTGGAGATATACTTCAAGGGACTGGACGGAAGCACCCAGTTCAACCTTCAACTACTATCCGCCAGCACGTTCATGGACATGTCGATTGACGAAGCTTGGGAGTTCATAGAAAAGCAAGCTTTGCACATGGAGAAATACTCCCACCAAGGAGCTGAAGGTGGAGTTAAAAGAGTCAACTTTCAAGATGCTCCGCCTAACAACAGTCAACTCACGTCTTAGAAGAATGACGTGAAACAATTGAAGGAACTCTTAGTTACTCAAACCAAGAAGGAAGACCAAGGATCAAGGAACAACAATGGATACCGTAACAACAACAACGGTTCCTGGAACAACAACTACAACAACAATAGAGGATCCAACAACAATAATTGGAGGGCAAACAACCAAAATTCGGGTAACCATCATTCTAACTCCAATTCGAATGATTCCTCTAATCCTTTCCTCTCTTCCTCTTATTCTTCAACTCCATTAAAGAGCCATGAGCAAGGATCGATTTCGTCCCAGCCAGAAAAGAAAGACGCATTGCTGGAGGCCATCTTAATCAAGCATGACTTTATTTTCAAAGGCACAAAAAGCCTTAGAACAACAATTCTTTAACAAGGCGAATGAAGCGCCAAGAGATCCAAGGAAGCTTCCAGCAAGGACGGAAAGAAACCCTAAGGGCCAGATTATGGCCATAACGACGAGGAGTGGACTGAAGACTGCAGATCCAGTGCCTCGGTCGATGCCAGTACAGACGAAGACCACCTCGGTCCAGGTGCAGTCGAAGAACACTTCGGCCGAGATGCCAACCGAGATGGAACCACAGAAAGCGGAGGAGAAAACTGAAGTTTACATTCCACCTCTTGCATACAAACCACCACTTCCATTCCCCCAGTCAAGGGCCAGAGCACATCTAGACAAGCATTTTGGTAAGTTCCTTGACTTGATGAACAAAGTACACATTAATATTCCTTTCCTTCATGCTATTATAGGGATGCCCACCTATGGGAAGTTCTTGAAAGAGATTCTGTGAAGAAAGAAGAAGTTGGAAGACTTTGGTGAAGTAAGGATGACATCTAAATCCTCGGAGCTCATTCAAATCATGAAAGAGAAGATGCCACCCAAGTTAAGAGATACCGGCTCATTTTGCATCCCCATTCAAGTTGGAGATGTCACTTGTGAAGCCTTATGTGATCTAGGAGCCAGCGTGAGCATCATTCCGCTGGAGCTATGTGTTAAGATCGGACTTGGAGAGCCCAAGCCGGTGAAGATACGGTCATACATGGCGGACCCCTCCATTACCCATCCCGTGGGCATTTTGGAAGACGTTCCGGTTAAGCTAGGTAACTTCTATTTACCTATAGACTTTGTTGTGCTTGATATTCCCGCAGATTATCCTGTTCCTATCATTCTCGGGAGACCATTTCTAGCAACTTGGGGTTGCAATGTGGATTGTAAGAACGCCAAGTTAATATTCAACATTGGCGGAGATGAAGTGGAGTTTGCATTACTTGCGGCTATGAAGAGAGAGCAGCTAGGAGATGATATCTTCAACATCTATGATGAAGAAGAATCAAGAGAATTGGTGAGCTCTATCCTTATTAAAGATCCACTTGAAAAAGTTATTAGTTTTAGCTTAATGGAGGAGGGTATAGATGCTTCTTGTGACGCAGATATACGGAGCTTAAAGGCACTGGAAGAAGATCCAGGAGCTAAAACTAAAGAACTAATCCAGGAGAAGAAGATCTCCAGTTTCGGTTCCAGTTGCAGTACCTCGACCGAGGCACTTCCTGGACCGAGCGAGGTGACTGAAGAACATCTCGGTCAACCTCTCTGGACCTCGACCGAGGTCGAAAGCGAGATGATGTCAACTGAGACTACTGAAAGTCCAGTTCTTTAATCTACTCCATTGGAAGGAGGAAGCAAGGATCCCCCTCAGAAAGCACCCCCAGTTGTGGAGCTTAAACAACTCCCAAGTCATTTGAGGCATGTCTTTCTTGGACCGGATTCTACTTATCCCATTATTGTTAGTGCTTCCCTCTCCGAATCTGATTTATCTAAACTAATGCATGTCCTGAGAAAGCATCAAAAGGCTTTGGGTTATACTACAAATGATCTTATTGGCATTAAGCCTTCTTTCTGCATGCATAGAATTCTAATGGAGGACGATCATAAGACTTCATGGGAACCTCAAAGACGGTTAAATCTGATCATGAAAGAGGTTGTGAAGAAAGAAATTCTTAAGTTGTTGGATGCAGGTATCATATATCCTATCTCGGAGAGCAAATGGGTTAGCCCAGTACATGTAGTTCCGAAGAAAGGAGGGATGACCGTTGTGACGAATAAGAACAACGAGTTAATCTCAACCAGGACCGTCACGGGCTGGAGGGTTTGCATCGACTATAGGAAGCTGAACGTGGCCACCCGGAAGGACCATTTTCCACTTCCCTTCATTGATCAAATGCTCGAACGGTTGGCCCAGCATTCACACTTCTGCTATTTAGACGGCTATAGTGGTTTCTTCTAGATTCCTATCCATCCGGATGATCAAGAGAAGACCACTTTCACTTGTCCATGGGGGACATTCGTTTATAGGAGGATGCCATTTGGATTATGCAATGCACCCGCTACCTTCCAACGATGCATGATGGCTATCTTTTCCAAGTGTATAGAGGAGATCATGGAGGTATTTATGGATGATTTTTCAGTATATGGTTCCTCTTTTGATGATTGCCTATCTAACCTTTCTCTAGTGCTACAAAGATGTGAAGACACTAATCTTGTTTTGAATTGGGAGAAGTGTCACTTTATGGTTAATGAAGGCATTGTGCTAGGACACCTCGTTTCTAATCGAGGTATTGAGGTCGATCGCGCTAAGACTGAAACTATTGAGAAACTCCTTCCCCCTTGTTCTGTTAAAGGTGTGAGGAGTTTTCTCGGGCATGCAGGTTTCTACAGGAGATTCATCAAGGACTTCTCAAAGATTTCTAAACCACTAACTAACCTCTTGAATAAAGATGTTGTTTTTGAGTTTTCGCAGGAGTGTCTTGATGCATTTTACAGGATTAAGGAAGCGTTGATCTCCGCTCCCATTATCCAACCTCCGGATTGGACCTTGCCCTTTGAGATCATGTGTGATGCTAGTGATGTGGCAGTAGGGCGGTGCTTGGACAAAAGAAGGATGGCCGGACCACCGCCATTTACTATGCTAGCAAGACGCTAGATGAAGCCCAACGTAACTACGCCACAACCGAGAAGGAGCTATTGGCGGTTGTATATGCTTTCGAGAAGTTTCGTTCTTACTTAGTAGGAGCGAAAGTCATTGTCTACACCGACCATGCAGCCATTCGTTACTTGCTTGCTAAGAAAGATGACAAGCCACGCCTTATTCGATGGATTCTCTTGCTTCAAGAGTTTGACCTAGAGATCCGCGATAAGAAGGGATCCGAAAATTCTGTTACGGATCACCTCAGCCGGCTACCTCCATCTTTACGCGAGAAGGACGACCCACCCACAGACGATTCATTCCCCGATGAGCACTTGCACTTGTTGGAGCGTTTGATAGACTTACTTATCTCACCCCATGATGAAGGTGAAGTATGGGGTGAGGATACCTCCCATCACGCATAGAGATGCCGTAGGGCCAGCTAGCGACCTTAAATCAAGCGCTTCTTGGGAGGCAACCCAAGGTATTGCTTTCTTTTTCCCTTTTTCTAGTCTAGCTTTAGATAGTTTGCTTTTGCTTTGCTTTGTTTTGTTTTTGGCGTCCTAGACAGATAACATGTGACATCTAAGGAAGGAATACAACCCAGGAGCACAACTGGAAGGATAGAAGTTCGAGAATTTGAGAAGACGGAATTTGACTGAGACACATCTCGGTTGCTGTCACAGCACCTCGACCGAGATGATTCTTGAGCAACCGACGCGATTAGGGTTTTTGAAGACTCACCTCGGTCCGTACACCTCGGTCCAGTCGAGACCATCTCGACCGAGGTGACAGCAGTTCCAGAAAAGGGTATAAAAGGGGCTGAAGATTTCTCTCTCTTCTCTTTACCCTCTTCTCGACCGCGGCGTAAATCTCACCTTGCTTCTTCGTTCTTCGCTCATTTTCGACGATTCTTGCTTCTAAACTGAGAGGAAAGGATAGAGGATCGCATTGCAAGTACCAATCTGCAGAAAGAACGAACCGAATCGACCGAATCGGGGTAAAATAAAAAAAACCCTATTTTCCTTTTCCCCACTGTTTCCTCTCGATTTGGGCTTTGGTTGCCGCTGCATTTGCTGAGAAAAGGATTAAGTACCCCATAGGAACCTTTGGTAGTGGTTTTGGGGGAAAAGAACAGGATTTTTGAGGGAATCGATCGAGCAGTTTTTCGCCTCGGTCCAGTCGGCCTGTGCCTCGGCCGAGGTGTTCTACAGAGTTGTCAGGGCAACCGAGGTGGTCTGACAGGTCACAGAAATTATGAGTTCTAACAGGCAGTTGGTCCTGAGGGACAGATCTTCTCCTTCTCCTTCTTCTTCCTCCCGCCGTACTAGACCGGTGATCCACGAGAGACACCAGGTCGATTATGACCGCATAGCGGCCCGTCCAGTCGTTGCACCACGCTTCCTGGACATATCTGCTTTTGATTGCCTCCATGTTGGTGATGATTTGAGGCGTATGATATCTGCTGTGGGGCTGGAGCAGTTCACAGAGATTAGAGCTCCGACCTATCTAGAGCCGACCTTGGAGTTTGTCAGCTCCTTTACCTACTTGCCTACCGAGCGCGCCGTAAAGTACCGGTTGATGAACCGGAACTATTTGGTTCCCTTGGTACACTGGCAGGTCATCTTTGGCTTCCCGACCCCTACCGTAGCTGATTTTCCCTCTCGAGCTGTAGCTCGAGAGTTCTGGGGACAGATTGCTCACGTGGTTGAGCATGCAGACAGATGGCGACCTGGAGACTCCAAGGAGCGGATTATATTTCATCTTGCTTTTAGACTGGCCCACATGATCTTCAGTGAGACTCTTCTGACGCGTACTGAGACGCCCCAGAAGGTCAGACAGGGGGAGCTTCTGAGTTTATACTGCATGGTGACTGAAGGGGAAAGGCGATATCTGCTGTGGAGGTATAGTGACTCATATAGCGAGTTACATGGATATGGACCTCAGTGCTTGTACCATGGCGGCGGCTGCCAAGCCGCTTGGACTTCAGGAGATGATCACTCGGAGGATACTGGTTCCCCGAGGACTTACTACGCCATATGTGGCGATGCCATGGGAGACGACTGCACCTTAGGGGATCAGATAGTCAGCTTAGTTCTCCGTGTTTGATCCACATTACTGGCAGATTGCGTGGATCCCACTGATGGAGGATGCTAGAGAGGCAGCAGCTCAGGGGCCAGCTAAGGAGGACGAGGCTGAGGATGATGATGATGATGTTGCTGAGGATGGTGGCGTTCCTATGGACACGGGCACAGATACAGCTGGGACTAGTGCGCCGGTCATCGATTTAGATGATGACGAGACTGAGGAGGAGCCGGCTGCAGCACCAGCACGTCCTGCTAGGCGTAGGGTACGCCGGCAGAGGGATCCACTTGCTCACCGTCGAATCGACGATCTAACAGATCAGATGATAGATTCCTGTGCTGCCATGTCCCTAGAGATCCGAGAGATGCATGAGCGACTACACTACCAGCACGTGATGGCTGAGATTCAGTTTCAGCATGTCATGGGCTATCCTTTCGACCCATCTCAGCACCCATATGTGCCACCACCACCACCACCACCGGATCGTGATTATTGTGAGCTTGCTGGATTTTCTTTCTTTATTTATTATGCAGCTCAGCTATGTCCGGTGAGTACTTTATTTTCTAGACTTATTTTGACCCATTGGGACAATGTGTCCCAAGTATGGGGTATTTGATGTGTTATTTGACTATGGATGTATGACTTGACTCTATCGGATATTTATGTTTTATTTTGCTTATCTGAGACTACATGCATGCATACAGGTTATTTGATGTGTTATTTGACTATGGATGTATGACTTGACTCTATCGGATATTTATGTTTTATTTTGCTTATCTGAGACTACATGCATGCATACAGGTTATTTGATTGAGAAGAACGTAAAAAACTGAAAAGAAATTTTTTTTTTTGACCTCGACCGAAGTAATTCTGGCCAAACGAGGTACTTCACCTCGGTTGACTAGAACATCTCGACCGAGGCGTTTTAACTGAAAAGAATTTCGAAACGATTTTTGTGCTTCTTATCTGGATATGACCTCAGTGAAGATTTTGTCTGCAGATTGGTTTTAAAATCTTTATATGTTTGAAAGGTTTTATGATATGTTTAAGATGCTAAATGCTTTGTTTGAAATTTTTGGCATGTTTAATACTTTGTTTAAAATCTTTTCTCTTCTACTTCTTGATCATGCTTAGCCCCTCATATACATATTTGCCTTCCTTTACCTATCCGGGAATTTGGAAGCAAGCAAGTGAAAAGCAAGTGAAAGAAAAGTTGAGAAGTTGGCTGGAAGTGAAAGTGTTAGAAAGTAATAAATAGGTTTGGGGAAGTCAATCATGATGATGAGTAACTCGGCACCATTCACATAGCCGGGTGTTTGTGTCTTGCCAAAGTCGGATTGAGCGATATTCCTAACGGGTCATGGTATGTGCATCAAGGGCTTGATGCATCTCAAGAAATTGATGATTGTTGATTTCCTAGGCTTCGGTTATTGTGCACCTCTGTCCATGCATCCCAAAAAGTAAAGTAAAAAAAGGAAAAGTGTGAAATAAGCAAAACTTATTGGTGGATGATGTTGAAAGTCAAGTGAAAGTGAAGTGATATCCTTTTCCCGGATTCTAGCACCACATTACCTTCTACACATCCCTACCCTACACGTTTCTTGACCTTTCTCTTGGGAAGCCCTTGAGACCTCGAGCTTGTTGATTGACTTAGTGGTTTAAACAAGATTATACATGATTAATTTCGATAATTATGATTTATTATGCATTCTATGATTTTATGCAAAGATGAACAACTTTCTTATATTTATAAAATGTTTTAAGCATATTTTGATTTTAAATTCCATGAAGTATTCTCTTAGAGTGATCTATGATTGTGGCACACCATTAAAATGTTTTGAAAGACTTTTTCATTGATCTTTATGACTTATAATCCATTCTATCTTGTATTTTATATTCGGAGCTTGCTTGGGGACAAGCAAGGGCTAAGTATGGGGTATTTTGATAGCATGAATTATTGTCTATATTTTGGGGCCTTTTTAGACGTTTTATCTTCAATAATCTGCATGTTTGAATGTATATTATGTGATTATATTGTCGTTTCATCTACCTTTTGCGGGAATCGAGGTCTACACCAAGTTTCGTTGTAATCGTAGGTAAAATGGCACGTTTTGCATCAAAAAGGAGCAAAAGGAGCTAAGGAGTCATTGAATCTACATTCAGGAGCTTAAGGAAGAATCCAGGAATCATGGAATTGGATTAGAGATTCACTTTGGACCAGATTTGAGAGATTTCACATTCAGTTGTGATTCACCTCGGTTGACTACAGAGTCCCCTCGACCGAGGTGATCCAGAGGAGCTGACTCGACCGAGGCGAACACCTTGGACGCGGCAAGGATATTTTATTCTTGGCTGAGATCTTTTATTTTTGGAAAGAGGATCTTATATTTTTAGGTTGGATTCTTGGAAGGAAGAAGATAATTAGCCCATATATTTTACCTATTTTTATGGGAAAAGATCTTTCTAAGATATCTTATCTTTGGAGAGTAATTTTCCTATAAAAAGGGTTGAATTTTCCACAAATCCGTATCCCGCTTACCACGCGAAGATCCGCTATCACCCGGAAGACGCTTAGGGCAGCCGTTTTACCCCACTATAGTTGGGAGATTTGAAGAACCTTTTTGAAGGTTGAAGGAAGAAAGTTGATAGCTTTTATAGCTTTTGTGAAGGGTTTTGTAAGATCCTCTTAGATTCCCTTCTTTGTTGATTTGTCTTATTGGATTTTGATCCAAGGAACGCTTGTTGTTTGATAATTGATTCAGTTATTGAAGCCTTTCTCTTAAGGTTTTCTTCTTCAATTATTCTCTTTCTTCCCATATATTTGATTATTATTTTCATGATGATGAGTGGCTAATTTCCTTGTGTGATTCTAGGGTGATTGGCTGAAGGTTGTGGGAAAAACAATGATAGAATAATCTTAATCACAGTAGGACCCTGAAAGTTCGAGCCTTTAACCTTAACCTAAAGCATCTCGCTCAGTCGATGAACATCTCGGCCGGGGTGGAATTCTTCTGACCGAGGTGACTTATATGATCCGAAACTGAGAGTTAAGTGGTAGAGTTTGCCAAATCCTATTCTTATTACACCTTTCCTGGTTCAATGCAAGCCTAGGATGAGACTTACCCGGTAATTCCTTTGTTTGTTTACCCAAGATCATAAGTGTAGGTAATAAAGGTTTATCCTTTATTGAGGTTTGAGTGTGCTTTCATCCCATCTTTGTGAGTTAGCCTGATACTTACCCGGTAAAGGTTGATTCTCTTCCCTTAGGTGGTGTGTTAGTTTGAGGTTATAATTCTTTATCTTAATTCCTTGAGACTTCCCCGGTAATAGGAGTTACAGTTTGGGATTAGTGAGTAGTGAGACTTACCCGTGTGATTATCCTTTTCATTATATAATTCCTTTTGATCATATGATGATTTTCATTATCTATGAAGCTACCATTTGAGGGTGATCTATGAATAGAAGCACAACCAAAATATTGTGGTTTTTTTTTTATTTTTGCATATTCATAATCCATATCATCTTTTATTTTAAGTTTGAACCTTGCTTGAGGACAAGCAAGAGGCAAGTATGGGGTATTTTGATGACATGAATTATGACCTATTTTTAGGCATGTATTTATATAGATTTTTCCTTTATTTTGCATGCATAGACATACATTCATGGCATTTATGGTTATATTCACCTACTTTGCAAGAATAGATGTCTACACAAAGTTTTATTGCATTTGTAGGTAATTTGGCGAATTATGGAGCAAAATAGCATATTTAAGGATTAAGCCTTGAAGCGGGACAAAAAGGAGAAATAAAAGGAATTCTGACGCGGCCCAAAGTATTTTCTGATACCGTCTGACGCGGCCCAAAGTATCTTCTGATACCGTCTGACGCGGCCCAAAGTATTCTATGATACCTTCTGACGCGGCCCAAAGTATTTTCTGATACCAGCGGCTCGACTTCTATCCTTAAACCCTAGATTTATCCCTACATATATCCGATAGCCTTCAACATTGAAAGGCGGACGGTTACAACCCTAGGATTTGGATCCCAAAAAGAGGGAGGCTTGAAGATTCGAAGAAGGACGCATTTTGGAGATTGTGTACTTTGAGATTATCTTAGGGTTTACCTTTGGAGACGGATTGACACTCCGTTCTTCATTGTTCCTTAAGATTGTTGTGAGGATTTCTATTCCTTTTTTCTGCATTTATTCAATACAAACATTTGTTATTGGATTTGAGATTGGTTATTTGATATTCATTGAGTTTTGGAGGTTTTCATCCATTTTTTCTTTAAACTAGATTATTGAATTGATGATGATGATTATTGGTTAAAACCCTTTAGCAATTCTAAGGTGAAGGGTTGATAGTTGTGGCTTAGATGATGATAGATCGATCGTAACTGGATTGAACTCTGAGAGAGAGAGAAACATCATCGACATCCTAAATCACGGGCTGTTCTTGGTTTCCACGGCCGTGATTCTCAAGAACTACCCGTAATTTTACCTGTTTTATGAACTTTGCTTTTGCTTTAATCCAAAGTTAAAGATTAGCTTTAACCTAGACTTGGCTTGCCTTTCCTAGGTAGTAGTGAGACTCAACATCCTCTATTCCGGTTTTGAGTGTCACAACCTTAACTGTTCTAGTTCTTTGATTCCTTGGGTTTGGGCATGGGTATTTGAGATTAACTCTTGTCCTTAGATCTTTTCTATACTGCAACCTCAACAACCTTTATAGAAAGAGTATTTGAGTTAGACATATTGGGTTTTGGAACATCGCCGTTCATTACCTTACCTTAGTATACCTTTGCAAACCTCAACTCTGTCCTTATATCTATAGTATATCTTGAATCGATTGCCACAATTGGATACTTGAATCTTTAGGATTGTTGTTTTCCCAATATTTGCAAAGCTTCTATACTTTACTTGCTCGATAATTTGTGAACTGAATTTGATCCCCCAAATCCCTGAGTTCGATACTCTGGAATACTTGCTAATCTACGCCGATCCGTACACTACGGGTTCGCTTGCTTTTATTCTAATTTTATAAATTTAAAGCTTATTTGCTCACACGTTTTCAGGCGAACACACATGAAATGATTCTTGGAGAAGAAGGTGGATAACTCCCATCCAACTCCAAGAATTTGGCATTAAAATCCAGAAGAAATGAGTTACCTTCTGATGAAGAAAATAGTGATGATGATAATGAAGAAGATGCTCTCTCCATGATCTCTAAAGCTTTAGCAAGAATTCTCAAGATAAAGAAACAATCTGCAAACCGAGAATTTCCACGAGCATGAAAACCCCGAGGTAAGTTTTCTAACTCTTATAAGAAAATGAAAGTACTGACTTGTTTTGAATGTGGTGAAACAGATCTTTGGTGAAGGATTGTCCACAAAAGAAGAGGACCAACTTCAAGAAGAATGATCGAAAGAAGAAAGCCATGACTGCTTCATGGTGTGATTCAGAATCAACAAATGAATCAGAAGATGAACAAGAACAAGAAAACTTGTGTCTTATGGCCAATCATGAAGATAACTCAAATCTTTACATCGACAATATGGTAAGTACAATTTTGTCTCAACCTAAGATTGACCTTAAAAAATTTCTTAAGGATATTATCTTAAGTGATAAGGAACATAGAATAAGGATAAATTCTTTTAAAGAAAAACTTCATGATCAAGATATACAATTGAGTGAAATGTCTCTGGAGATTGAAAATCTTAACACAGAAAAGGAAGAACTTGATGACAATATCAAGGCCTTGGAATCAGAAAACTTGATTCTCAAGAACAACCTCTCTTCTCTACATCGAAACTATATCGTTCTAGAGAAAGAGAAAGTTGATCTAACTTTAATGTGTCAAGACCAGAAGACATCACTCATTAAGTTTACTCGTTTAAAAGCTAATCTAGAAAGAATGATGGGTGAACAACAATCTTCACTTAACAAAAATGGTATAGGGTATCAGAGAAGCTTTCCTAGAAAACCTACCACCACTTTTGTTACGGCAAAAGGAAGCATTCATATGTCTACCTGCTTCTATTGTTGTAAAAAGGGTCATGTTAAATCTACATGTCCTTATAGAAGAAATGATCCTTATATCATCAAAAACACCTATTTTTTATGTTTAAGGAAACAAGTCAAACAAATCTGGGTTCCTAAAGGTACTAGACCACCAAACATGATCGAACGTGAGTATAAACCAAAATATGCCATTTGGTCGACCCGGAAAGGTTGATGTTTGTTATTTTGCAGGATATCACCAAGGTAAAGGAGCACAAATGGATATTAGATAGTGGTTGCTCAAGACACATGAGTGGAAAGAGTTCTTTATTCTCAGATTTAAAGAAGAAATCATCTGAAACTATTACTCTTGGTGATAAAGGAAAGTGTGACATAATTGGCATTGGTAAAATTTGCTATGATTCATCCAACTTTATTGATGATGTTTATTTAGTTGATGGCTTGAAATATAATCTGCTAAGTATTTCTCGAATTTCTGATAAAGGCAATAAAGTCATGTTTGATTCAGAAAAATGTGAAGTTCAAGACATAAAGACGGGAGAAGTATTGGTTACTACTCCTAGGTGTAATAATGTTTGTTCTTTGAGTACTAACCAAGTTGCAGGAACTAAGCTAAAATGTCTAAAGGCCTTGACTGATGATCCAAGGCTTTGGCATAGAAGACTTGGTCACGTAAGCATGCACACCATGCATAAGCTACTTACAAAAGATTTGGTACGTGGTTTGTCAAACCTAAACTTCAAGGTTGATGACCTATGTAAAGCATGTACACAAGGTAAACAAACAAGAGGATCATTCAAACCTAAGAAAGCTGTAAGTTCTTCTCGACCTATTGAACTTTTACATATGGATCTTTGTGGACCTATGCGTGTCAAATCTCCCGTAGGAAAACAATACATCCTTGTTATAGTAGATGCTTTCTCTCGGTTTACATGGATATCTTTTCTACGAGAAAAATCTGAAGCTTTATTTGAGTTTTCAAAATTGTGTAAGGAGTTACAAAGTTTGACAAACCTACCAATCGTTTCTATAAGAAGCGGTCATGCAGAAAATTTGATCAACTAAAGTTCGATTTATTTTGTGCAAAATATGGTATTTCTCATAAATTTTCAGCTCCTAGAACTCCTCAACAAAATGGAGTTGTGGAACGCAAGAAGCGCACTCTTGAGGATATGTCTAGGACAATGCTTTTAGAAAATCATTTGCGAAAAAGTTTTTAGGCTGAAGCAGTAAACACCGCAAATTATATTTTAAATAGATGCTTAATTCGCCCTATTTTGAAAAAGACTCCTTATGAACTCTTTAAAGGAAGAAAACGAAACATTTCATACTTCAAACCTTTTGGATGTACTTGTTTTGTTCACAACAATGGAAAAGACAATCTCGGGAAATTTGATGCTCGTAGTGATGAAGCTATATTCATTGGATATGCTTCAAATAACAAAGCTTATTGAGTATATAACAAACGTACCAAAGTTGTTGAGGAAAACATTCATATTATTTTTGATGAAAGCAATGATGGTACTTTGAGTGAGAGTTTTGCAGATTTAAATCTGAATCAAAGAGAAGATTACATTTCGGATGAAGAGGAAGATCCTAAAGGTCAAGACAAGAATATGCAAGAAAATAGTCAAGATACCAAAGAAAATCCTCAAGACCTTGAAACACACCTTCAAGACCTTGAAACTGGAAACTGTGACAATAGAGCTCCACTTCAAGGGCTTGAAACCCAACTTCAAGGCCTTGAGATTAGAACAACAGGTAATGCACAAACGGTACCTGAATCAAGTTAGACATATTCAGCTCAACCTTTTGGATCTACTCATTTGTCAAAAGAAGAAAAGTTCAACACTCATCATATCATCTAAAAGAAATGTGATCTCATATCCAAATGCCGGAGTTCAAAATAGATCTAAAGTGAACAATCTTTGTGCTTTCTCCGCTTTTGTATCACTTGTCGAGCCAAAGAACTACATTCAAGCTCTTCAAGAACCAGACTGGATCATTTCCATGCAAAATGAATTAAATGAATTTGAGAGAAATAAGGTATGGACTCTAACTTCAAGACCAAAGCATCAATCAGTTATTGGCACGAAGTGGGTCTTTCGAAACAAATTGGATGAAAGTGGCAAAGTCATACGAAACAAAGCACGACTTGTAGCACAAGGATATAACCAAGAAGAAGGTATTGATTATGAGGAGACTTTTGCTCCTGTTGCCAGGTTAGAAGCCATACGTATGTTACTTGCATTTGCATCCTTCATGAGCATACAACTTTTTCAAATGGATGTAAAATGTGCTTTTCTAAACGGCTTCTTAGAAGAAGAAGTCTACGTTGCTCAATTTCCTGGTTTTGAAAATGATGAATTTTCGGATCATGTTTTTAAATTAGATAAAGCTCTTTATGGTCTTAAGCAAGCTCCTCGAGCTTGGTATGAAAGATTGTCTAAATATCTTTTTGAAAACAATTTCAAAAGAGGTTTGATTGATAAAACATTGTTTATCAAAACTAGAGGCAACGCCATTTTAGTAGTACAAATCTATGTTGATGATATATTATTCGGTGCTACTAATGATTCCCTTTGTAAGGAATTTTCAGATATTATGTGCAGGGAATTTGACATGAGCTTAATGGGAGAGTTAAATTTCTTTCTTGGACTTCAAGTTACACAAGCAAAGAAAGGAAATTTTCTCAATCAAAGTAAGTATACTAAAGACTTACTTAAAAAGTACAAAATGGATCAATATAAGATTGCAAAGACTCCTATGAGTTCAACACTTTCGCTAGATCATGAAAAGAATGACAAAAGTGTAGTACAAAAGGAGTATCGAGGTATGATCGGTTCATTGTTGTATCTAACTGCTAGTCGTCCTAAAATTATGTTTAGCGTGTTCATGTGTGCAAGATTTCAAGCTGATCCTAAAGAGTCACACTTGATAGCTGTGAAAAGAATTTTTCGGTATCTCAATGGCACTAAGGATCTAGGGTTATGGTACCTGTTAGCATGAAATATTGTGATATTTTAGGCACGTTTTCTAAACGTATTCGATTCATATTGATAGTCTTTGATTGAACTTTGTGCATATGTGAGCTAGTATTACCTATATTGTCGATATGGATGTCTACACTAGTTCTATGTTGATTATAGGTGATTTGGAGCTATTTCCGAACGGAATCAAACAAAGGAGAGTTGAGTTGATATGTCCATGGATTGAGGACATTCTTTGGAAGCAAATTGGAGTTTTAGCTTGAGGAATGCACGAGTTTAGGGAAGAATCACGTTCTTGCCCTAAACCACGCCCTAAAATACGGCCGTATCACGTTCCACGTTCAATTCCACGACCGTGGATTTGGAGTCAGAAATTCATGTTCATTCCAGGGGATTACACGGCCGTGGAACATATGGTGCAAACCGTATTTGTTTCCACGCTCTAAATTACGGTCGTGGAACACTTCCACGACCGTGATCTTGGCAAATCTTTTCGCCACACTTTGAAGCCACGATCTTTTAAAGATTGGGCCGTGCCGACATTTTGCGCTGCACTATAAAAAGACGGACGAAACAAGAATCCGGAACGGTCGCTTAGGCTTCGCTTACCTTCGCTTAGCCCTCTTACCCTCATTCATCACCGCTTAGACACGTTTACACTTTGCTTAGCTTGCTTGGAATTATTGACATCTCTTTGAGAGATCGAAGTTCGTGTTTGGCAATTCCTCTAATCTCACACTTTTGGTGGAGATTGCTGTTGAGATCTCCGGATTAGCGGAAGATCGAAGTTCTTGGAAGATTTTGCAAGAAGATCTCTCTTCTTCTTTAGGTTTGATTTGGAAAACGGATTGACATCCCGTTCTCTCTTCTTTCCTAAGGTGGTGATTGTTTGTTTTACTTTGAATCTTTTGACATTGCTCGTTCTCTTTGTGACTTTGAGATTGAATTGAAGATTATTGAAAGTTCTTGAAAGTTTTCATCTTTTTATCTTTTAATTCTCGAATTGATATCAACATGACTATTATTGGCTAAAAACCCTTAACAATTCTAAGGTGAAGGGTTGATAGTTGTGGCTTAGATGATGATAGATCGATCGCAAACAGATTAGACCCTGAGAGTTAGAGAAATATCGCCGACAACCCTAAATTACGGTCTGTTCTTGAGTCCACGGCCGTGGAACATCAAGAACTAACCGTGATTTCCCTTAAGTCTACGAACCTGCTTTTACTTTAATCTAAAGTTAAAGATTTGCTTTAACTTAGTTTAGATTTGTCTTTTCTAGGTGGTAGTGAAGCCTCAACAACCTCTACCTCGATTGTGAGTGTCACAACCTCAATCGGTTAAGTTAGTCTTGATCCTCGGATTACAAGTTTGGGTATTTGACACTAATTCTCATCTTTAGAATCTTTCTATATTGAGCCTCAACAACCTGTATAGAGAGTGCCTTGTAGGTGAGTTATATAAGGTTTTTGGAACTTCACCGTACGATTACCTTACATTAGTATACCTTTGCATATCTCAACTCTGTCTTTACATCATTAAGTATATCTTGAATCGATTGCCATAGCTGGATATCTGGATCTTTAGGATTGTTGTTTTCCCAATATTTGCAAAACTCCTATATTTACTTGCTTGATAATCTGCAATCGAGTTCGTTCCCCCCAAATCCCTGTGTTCGATACTCTGGAATACTTGCTAATCTACGCCGATCCGTACACTGCGGGTTCGCTTGCTTTTATTCTAGTTTTATAAATTTAAAACTTATTTGCACACACCTCTAGGGGCGAACAAGTTTTTGGCGCCGTTGCCGGGGATTTGGTTTAGGCCGAATCCGGTAGCCGGTTGTCAAGCTTGGGAGCTTGCTCTCGTTATTTGATATCTCTTTGAGTGCATGCGCAGGTCTAGGAACACCGAAGATCTCTTACCTCTTGATCAAGAGCTAGAGAAAACCTTGAGGCAAAAGCGCAAGGAAAAGAAGATGGCTGAAGAACACGAACGTGATCTTCAAACGGAGTTGGCAGAGAAGGAAACTCAACTCCGATGGAATGAGACTCTCCGCCAGGATGAGATGGATCGTCATTAATCTCAAGTTAACGATCTACAAGACATGATTTTCCAAATGAGGATAGAGATGAGCGACCTTAAGAATAAGGGAAGCAAGAAATCCTCAAGAAGGAGATCAAGGTCTAAAAGAAAAAGCCACTCATCCGCTGATGATAGTGACTCTTCCATGCCACCGTTAGAAGAGATTGATCCCACGATCAATATGAATCCTTTCCATCCACAAGGAGCTGCTAATCGCCGCATTCCACCTAGGAATGTGAGAGTCGAACGTGTGGATAATGAGCCAAGAACTCTTGGCCAGCGGATGGATCCAACACAACAACCACGCCGCTTGGGTGTGAAATTTGATGCTGAAGATGTGCAAGGGTTTAGCTTTAACCCTCAAGTTATCACTCTTGTTCGCCAAAGCCAGTTTGGCGGTACAAGCGCTAAATCTCCACACCAACACTTGCAAAACTTTGAGTGTATGATGGAGATGATGAGACCGAAGAACGCTACTACCAACAGCTATAAGCTCAAGCCTTTCTTTTTCTCTTTGAAAGGGAAAGCGTTGTCTTGGTATCAAGCTCTTCCCAATGGGAAACTAGACACATGGGAAGACCTTTCCGCGGAGTTCCTCACCAAATTCTTTCCGCCCTCCAAAACAGCGGAACTTAGAGGTAAGATTAATGCCTTTTCAATGAGACCTAACGAAAGCTTGTTTCAATCTTGGGAAAGGTTTCAGGACTTGCTCTTGGATTGCCCTCATCATGGCATATCCAAGCTTGCCTTGCTGGAGATCTATTACAAGGGGCTGGATGCGGGAACGCAATTCAACCTCCAATCCCTCTCATGCGGAACGTTCATGGACATGAGAGAAGATGACGCTTGGGACTTCATTGAGAAGCAAGCAAGAGTCATAGAGAAGTATTCCCACCGGAAAGCGGAGGGAAATCGCGTGGAGCAAGGAGCGAAGCTCACACATGAAGCTCAAAATCAAATTTTCTCCCTCAACAATGAGATCAAAGAGTTGAAGGAGACTATCAAGACCAACTTCCCAAAGCAACAAGAGAAGGATGTTGGCTATTTGGGCAACAACAATGGCGGTGACAACACCAACCGCAATAATAATAACCGGAACAATAACCGGAATAACAATTGGAATGGAAACAACAACCGGAACAACAACAATTGGAACAACAATAGGGGTTCAAACAACAACAATTGGCGCTCCAATCAACAAAATTCCGGTAACTCCTATCCTTCAATTCTAATTCGCTAACTCCACCTTCCTCTTCCTCTACTCCTTTGAAAAGCCAGGGGCAATCATCTAATGGAGGAAACAATACGGGAAAGGAGAAGTCCGATCCCATGTTGGAAACAATCTTGGGAAAGCTTCAAGGATTGGAGAACCGCCTCATCAAGGTTGATGATCAAGTCTCTAAGGTTGACAAAGCTCAAAAAGTTTTGGAAAACCAATTGTTCAACCACGCAGAGGAAGTCCCTAGAAATCAAGGGAAACTTCCAGGAAAGACGGAGGACAACCCTAAGGGAAAGGTAATGGCGATTACAACTAGGAGCGGGGTGACTACCACCGATCCGCAGCCTACGTTCGTTGAAGTCCCCATAGAGAAGGACAAAGGAAAGGGGAAGGAGAAGGAAGATGTCTATGTTCCTCCTCCAGCTTACAAACCTCCCCTACCGTTCCCTCAATCTAGAGCACGAGCGCGCCTAGACAAACAATTCGGTAAGTTCATAGAACTCATGAGCAAGCTGCATATTAATATACCCTTCATTGATGCTATTGTAGGTATGCCGTCTTATGGCAAGTTCTTGAAAGAGCTCCTCTCTAACAAGAGGAAGCTAGAAGATTTTGGAGAGGTCAAGATGAGTTCGGATTCTTCGGATCTCATCAAGACTATGAAGGAGAAAATGCCCCCAAAGTTGAAGGATCCGGGGTCATTTTGCATTCCCATTGGAGTGGGGGATGTCACATACGACGCTTTATGTGACTTGGGAGCAAGTGTGAGCATCATACCACTTGCATTATGTAGGAAGATCGGTTTAGGCGATCCTAAACCGGTCAAGATGACGTTATACATGGCGGATCGATCCATCACTCGCCCCGTCGGTATTGTAGAAGACGTCCCGGTCAAGCTAGGTAAATTGTTTGTCCCCATTGATTTTGTCGTGCTTGACATTCCTGCAGATAGTCCGGTTCCGATCATACTCGGAAGACCGTTTCTTGCAACTTCCGGCTGCATGGTCGATTGCAAGAATGGAAGACTCGCTTTTGATATTGGAGAAGAGAAAGTAGAGTTCGTTCTTTCCACTCTAGTAAAGGAGCCAATCTTTGATGAGGATATTTCTGATATCCAAGATGAAGAAGGTTTGTCTAGGGAGGAGGTAAGTGCGATTCTCTTTAACGATCCTTTACAAAAGGTTATCACTATGAGTCTAACCAATGTAGGGGAAGAAGAAGAGTGCAAAGAGGAAATTGAAGCCTTAGAAGCACAAGAAGAGATGCATGAAGTGGAGTTTGAGAAACTCCACGATGAGGCTGAGAATGTAAGAATCCACGGTCACACCCTGTATTCCACGACCGTGGATTTCACAACCAAAATCGACCTCCATTCCAGGGGATTACACGGCCATGGAACACATGGAGAGGCCGTAATTCTGACCGTGGAAGAGGATGATCGGCTTACTTCTTCAACTTCTTTTGATTCTTCTCCAAACCACTCAACAACCTTAGAAACTTCTAAGGAAACGTCGGATGCCCCTCAAGGACCATTGAAAGCTCCGAAAGTGATGGAACTCAAACCACTTCCCACTCATCTAAGGTACGCTTTTCTTGGATCTAATTCTACCTTCCCGGTCATTGTTAGCTCCGAACTAAGGATAGATGAACATGAACAGCTCATGATAGTCCTTAGGAAACATAGAAAAGCCATAGGCTACACTATCGAGGACTTAGTAGGAATTAAACCCTCCCTATGTATGCATAAGATACTAATGGAGGAGGATTTTAGAACTTCAAGACAACCTCAAAGGCGGTTGAATCCGACCATGAAGGAGGTTGTCAAGAAGGAAATTCTCAAACTTCTTGATGCAGGTATCATCTATCCTATCTCCGATAGCAAATGGGTGAGTCCAGTTCAAGTAGTTCCGAAGAAGGGAGGAATGACGGTCATCACCAACAAGAACAACGAACTCATTCCTACCCGAACCGTGACTGGATGGCGAATGTGCATAGACTACCGCAAGCTCAACAACGCAACGCGGAAGGATCACTTTCCCTTACCATTCATCGATCAAATGCTTGAAAGGTTAGCACAACATTCACATTTTTGCTACCTTGACGGTTATAGTGGTTTCTTTCAGATCCCGATACATCCGGACGATCAGGAGAAGACCACATTCACGTGCCCTTGGGGTACGTTTGCCTATAGGAGAATGCCGTTCGGGCTTTGCAACGCCCCAGCCACCTTTCAACGGTGCATGATGGCCATCTTCTCCGAGTACGTAGAGGAAATCATGGAAGTCTTCATGGACGACTTCTCCGTATACGGTTCCTCTTTTAACGATTGCCTTTCTAACCTTTCTCTTGTTTTACAACGTTGTGAAGACACTAACCTAGTTCTTAATTGGGAGAAGTGTCAATTCATGGTTAAGGAAGGAATCGTATTAGGTCACTTAGTCTCTAGTAGAGGAATAGAGGTAGACAAGGCTAAGATAGAGACCATAGAGAAACTTCCTCCCCCAATTTCGGTGAAAGGGATAAGAAGTTTCCTAGGACATGCTGGATTTTATAGACGCTTCATTAAGGACTTTTCTAAGATATCAAAACCTCTCACTAATCTATTGATGAAGGATGCGGTTTTTGAGTTTTCGCAGGAATGTTTAGATGCATTTAACACCATTCGGCAAGCTCTAATTTCAGCACCTATTATCCAACCTCCGGATTGGACTCTTCCCTTCGAGATTATGTGCGATGCTAGTGACGTAGCTATTGGAGCTGTTCTTGGACAACAAAAGGAAGGGCGAACTCATGCCATATACTACGCTAGCAAGACGCTAGACGAAGCTCAGCTCAACTACGCCACTATAGAGAAAGAGTTTCTAGCCATTGTCTACGCTATTGACAAGTTTCGCTCTTATCTTGTAGGTGCAAAGGTGATTGTCTACACGGATCATGCTGCGATCCGGTACCTCCTTGCGAAGAAAGACGCGAAGCCAAGGCTAATTAGATGGATTCTTCTCCTACAAGAATTCAATCTTGAGATCCGCGACAAGAGAGGTTCAGAAAATTCTGTTGCGGATCATTTGAGTCGCCTCACACATCTAGAGGACGACCATCTACCCATTGATGACTCCTTTCCGGACGAACACCTACACATCATAGAGGAGTGCATCAACGAGATCTCCAAAGGTAACGAACCATGGTTTGCTGATTTTGTTAACTATTTGGTTTGCCAGGAGATGCCGCCCGGACTATCCTACGCACAAAGGAAGAAGTTCTTTAAGGACGTCCGGGAATACTATTGGAACGAGCCTCTCCTCTTTAAGAGAGGTCCGGATGGCATCATCCGGCGATGTGTGCCGGAAGATGAGATGCAAAGTGTCATCCGCCATTGTCATTCACTACCTTGTGGAGGACACGCTAGTTCGAACAAGACTAGCGCAAAGGTATTGCAATCTGGATTCTATTGGCCTACTTTATTTAGAGATGTGAAATCCTTTGTCTCTTGCTGCGATGCTTGTCAAAGAACAGGCAATATTTCTAGAAGGAACGAGATGCCCCTCAACAACATCCAAGAGGTGGAGATTTTCGACGTTTGGGGAGTCGATTTCATGGGACCATTCCCATCATCTTGTGGAAACCAATACATACTATTGGCGGTAGACTACGTTTCTAGATGGGTGGAAGCAATTGCCTCTCCCACAAATGATGCCACGGTGGTGGTTAAGTTCTTCAACAAGACCATCTTTCCGCGATTTGGAACACCAAGGACAATCATTAGTGATGGAGGTTCTCACTTCATAGCCCGTCGCTTTGAAGCTCTTCTAGCTAAGTATGGGGTTACTCACAAGATCGCTACCCCTTACCATCCACAAACGAGTGGACAAGTTGAGATCTCAAATAGGGAGATCAAGGGAATTCTAGAGAAGACGGTTTCAAGGACTAGGAAGGATTGGTCCTTGAAACTAGATGATGCGTTATGGGCGTACCGGACTGCATACAAGACTCCCATAGGAACCACGCCATACAACCTTGTGTATGGGAAGTCTTGTCATTTGCCGGTAGAGCTGGAGCACAAAGCGTTTTGGGCTATCAAGTGGCTGAATTTCGGCATGAAGGAAGCGGGAGAGAAGCGTCTCCTAGACATCAATAAGCTGGATGAACTTCGCTTGAACGCTTACGAAAACGCTAAGATCTACAAAGAAAGAGCAAAGCGTTGGCATGATAAGCATATCATTCCAAAGGACTTCAAAGAAGGAGATCAAGTTCTCCTCTTCAATTCAAGACTTCGCCTCTTTCCAGGTAAGCTTAAATCCCGTTGGACCGGACCTTTTCTAATTAAACGTATTTTCTCCCATGGTGCAGTTGAAGTATGGGGTGAAGCTAGCGGAAGTTTTAAGGTGAACGGTCAACGACTCAAGAAGTACACACCGGAACTCCAAGCTGAGGAGTTTGCGCCTACCGCACTCGAATAAGTGCGAGAATGGTCTAGCTACGGACCTTAAACAAAGCGCTTCTTGGGAGGCAACCCAAGGTATTGCATTTTCGTTTTTGTTTTCGATTCATAGTTTAGCTTAGAATAGACGTTTTTCGCTTTATTTTGCCTCGATTTCTTCCGGTATGTTTGTGTTTTTGGTTGTAGGATCGATGGAAAAGGAGAAAGGGAGAATAATGTCGAAGAAGAGCGACGAAATTTGGACTTTGAAGCTTTACAGAAGGTTCCACGGTCTAAATTACGGTCGTCATAGCTACAGTGGCCGTAATTCTCAAAAGCCTTTGAAAAATCACCAAAACCACGGGTCCGTACACTTCCACGGCCGTGGAACACCCCGACAGACCGTGATTTTCAAAATTTTGCCTGCGACTATATAAGCCACATTCTTCACAAATTTGCCCCAAAAATTCCCTTTCCACGACCTAAACGCCGAAACCCCACAACCTCCTCCAATTCTTCGTTTTCTAATCGTTTTCGACGATTCTTCATCCTAAACTGCAGCAAATCCAACCACGAACAAGATCCAAGCGACAAACCGAGCGGAAATCCATCAACAAACGTGCATTTTGGGTTTTTCAATCCGAAAAAGAGGTTTATTCTTTCTTCTTGAATTTCGCGGATTTGGTTCGTTTTTGCTATAGATTTTTAGGAAGAACTGACAAAGACTGGAAGGAATTAGATTAGGACTGCTTGTTGTGGTGATTGTTGGTGAATTTGCTGAGATTTGCAAGATTCTGAGACGAATCACGGTCTTTGGGTAAACCACGGCCGTGGAACCTGAAGAACAGACCGTAATTTTTGGTGAAAAATGGATTTCGTAAGGAGAGTGTCAGGAAGGATAAAGGAGAAGAAGGGAGAGCAGAATAAGAAAAGAAAGGGCAACCCCTCCACCTCTAGGGCACCACCACCCTCATCTCCTTCACTACCATCTTCACCTCCTCACCCTAGCATCCCAACCATACATGAGAACCACCTTGCTGCATTTGAGAGGATCACGGAGAGGGCAGTGATTGGCCCTAGGTATTTGTTGTTGGAAGATCTACATCCTCTCAACATAGTTGATGACCTTACATGGCTCTTGGATAGAGCCGGATTGCTTGTCTTCACGAACATTCGTGAAGACGCCTATGAGGAGATCACCCGGGAGGTTGTGACGTCTTTTGAGCACAGCCACGTAGATAGGACCGTCTCTTTCCGTCTCATGGAACAAGACTACCATTTGAGTATTGTTGAGTTTGGGACCATTTTCGGGTTCCATGAGACCTATAACGGTCGATTTCCTAGTGGAGTTTACCCTAAGGACTTTTGGGAGGAAGTAGCGATGATTTACGCCGACGAGGACCGTTGGCAACCCGCCGATACCAAGGCTAGATTGATGTACCATCTAGCCTTGAAGATAGCACACCGCGTTCTTTCGGAGTGTCTCTTTCCTAGGACGGAGACGCCCCAAAAGATCAAGACGGATGAGCTATTCTTGCTCTATAGCATGCTATACGGTCGCCGTGCAGATTGTGCCACTCTTTTGGCGGCTACGATGAGTAAACTCAAGAACAAGAAGAAGGGGAACATTGGATATGGTGGGATAGTTACCCACATTGCTAGGACATTTGGTGTAGATTTTTCTGCTTGCACCCGTATACCGGCGGTTCCTTTAGGGCTACACGCATTTATGGTTAGGGGACTCATCTTCCCCACACATGGAGGTCCGCCTTATGCGGGCATGCCTTGGGAGACTAGGATGGGTAGGGGGATTGAGTGGCTGCCGGAGTATTCCATTGTGGCGGGACGCCACAATTGGAAGGAGACGTTCGCTGCGATGCATGCGAACAGGATAGTAGCTCCCTCTTACGTCCCACCGCCGGTTGTAGAGGAGGATATGGGAGATCAGTACGAGAGTGGTGGAGGAGCGGAGCACGAGTTTGGCACGTTTCCGGACCAGCCGGAGGCGGCCCCAGATGTACCTCGACGCTCTCCACGTCCGGCTAGAGCCTCAGGCTTGTCATCTCGCCGCGCTAGTGTGAGTGAGAGGCCCACGTGGATGGCCACACCTCCCACATGGTATTCCACCCCACCTCCTTGGTCCACGGAGCAGCCAGCAGCACCACCACCGCCACCAGCACCATCCGATGCCCCATCATGGTACAGTCACGCCCCGGGATGGTACGAGCAGATACCGGATTGGGCTACCGGACTTTCGGAGAGAGTTGGAGCGCTAGAGATTCGGGCGGATGCTAGAGACGGACGCTTAGACGACCTTGACCACATGATGAGGGACGTCTACCGCCAGCAGTTTGGGCGGTTCTATGATCCGAGTTTTTCTCCATTCCCACCTCCGCCGGCGCCGCAGTGATTGGACGCATGATCGTTTGTTTTAGACATTCCCGCCACCATTTTGTGAGTTTCTTTTTCTTTTCTTCTTTTCTTTATTTCTTTTGAACATTAGGGACAATGTTCGTCCTAAGTATGGGGTGGGATGTACTAAAAGTTTGTAATAACTCTACTCTCTATGTTTGCTTTCATTCGAGACTATCGTTGCATATTCATTATGTGTTACACGTTTCCTTATTGCATTGCATGAAAAATAACTTGAAAAACCCATAAAAATTTGAAAAATTTTTGAAAACTTTGTGCTTCTAATGAATTGAGATGATTTCCATGATAATCACTACTTGTGAATTGAGTTTGATGACAATTGCATGCTTAGAAGGATTGTGAATTGAAAAGAATTTGAATGAATGAACTTCACCTCTTTTGCAAGTTTTATAATGTGAAAATGTTACCTAAATCATGATAGGAAATTAAAGTTGAAATCACGTTATAAGTTCCTATACTTCTTATTGAAATGATTAAGGCAATTCAATACTTTCTTTCTTCTTTCTTTGATCATCTAGCTCCTCATTGAAATATTAGCCTCTTTTACCTATCCGGGAATTTGGAGAAGTGAATGAGAAAAAGGCATATTTGATGTGGGAGGGCCATGAGAGCAATTATTTGCAATCAATTGAATAGAAAGAAATTATAGGTTTGGGGAAGTCAATCATGACGATGAGTAACTCGGCACCATTCACATAGCCGGGTGTTTGTGTCTTGCCAAAGTCGGATTGAGCGATATTCCTAGCGGATTATGGTATGTGCGCTAAGGGTTTGAGGCATCTCTTGAAAAATTTGAGAAACGCCGATCTCATAGGCTTCGGTTTTTGTGCACCTCTATCCATAACTCCAAAAGTAAAGTCGAAAAGTGAAAAGAAGAGAGCGAAGCTCTAAGTTGAAGTGTCGCGGGAACCACATAAGAAGAAGAAGGTAGTTGTCCGCTTTCCCGGATTTATGCACCACTTTCCCTTAAAGTTTTCCCTTCCCTTCCATATTCTAGACCTTTTCTTTGAAAGTCATTAAGATCATAAGAATGCTATATGACTTGGTGATCTAAATTGAAGTTTCTTGTGATTGATTTTGATAATGTTTGAAGGTTATAATGCTTGTTTAGAAGTTAAGTTGGTTCATGAATTTTCTTTGCCTTTTGCTCTTTGATTAAGTGTGTGAAAGTTTGAAAAACGATTGAAGCAAGGTTTGAGAATGATCTATTCTTTAGAAGTCACATTCATCCAAAAGAAGGTACACATATTTCATCCTAACTCTTGTTTAAAGCTTTTTGAAAGACCTTGCTTAGGGACAAGCAAGTGTTAAGTATGGGGTTATTTGTTAGCATGAAATATTGTGATATTTTAGGCACGTTTTCTAAACGTATTCGATTCATATTGATAGTCTTTGATTGAACTTTGTGCATATGTGAGCTAGTATTACCTATATTGTCGATTTGGATGTCTACACTAGTTCTATGTTGATTATAGGTGATTTGGAGCTATTTCCGAACGGAATCAAACAAAGGAGAGTTGAGTTGATATGTCCATGGATTGAGGACATTCTTTGGAAGCAAATTGGAGTTTTAGCTTGAGGAATGCACGAGTTTAGGGAAGAATCACGTTCTTGCCCTAAACCACGCCCTAAAATACGGCCGTATCACGTTCCACGTTCAATTCCACGACCGTGGATTTGGAGTCAGAAATTCATGTTCATTCCAGGGGATTACACGGCCGTGGAACATATGGTGCAAACCGTATTTGTTTCCACGCTCTAAATTACGGTCGTGGAACACTTCCACGACCGTGATCTTGGCAAATCTTTTCGCCACACTTTGAAGCCACGATCTTTTAAAGATTGGGCCGTGCCGACATTTTGCCCTGCACTATAAAAAGACGGACGAAACAAGAATCCGGGATGGTCGCTTAGGCTTCGCTTACCTTCGCTTAGCCCTCTTACCCTCATTCATCACCGCTTAGACACGTTTACACTTTGCTTAGCTTGCTTGGAATTATTGACATCTCTTTGAGAGATCGAAGTTCGTGTTTGGCAATTCCTCTAATCTCGCACTTTTGGTGGAGATTGCTGTTGAGATCTCCGGATTAGCGGAAGATCGAAGTTCTTGGAAGATTTTGCAAGAAGATCTCTCTTCTTGTTTAGGTTTGATTTGGAAAACGGATTGACATCCCGTTTTCTCTTCTTTCCTAAGGTGGTGATTGTTTGTTTTACTTTGAATCTTTTGACATTGCTCGTTCTCTTTGTGACTTTGAGATTGAATTGAAGATTATTGAAAGTTCTTGAAAGTTTTCATCTTTTTATCTTTTAATTCTCGAATTGATATCAACATGACTATTATTGGCTAAAAACCCTTAACAATTCTAAGGTGAAGGGTTGATAGTTGTGGCTTAGATGATGATAGATGGATCGCAAACAGATTAGACCCTGAGAGTTAGAGAAATATCGCCGACAACCCTAAATTACGGTCTGTTCTTGAGTCCACGGCCGTGGAAGCTCAAGAACTAACCGTGATTTCCCTTAAGTCTACGAACCTGCTTTTACTTTAATCTAAAGTTAAAGATTTGCTTTAGCTTAGTTTAGATTTGTCTTTTCTAGGTGGTAGTGAAGCCTCAACAACCTCTACCTCGATTGTGAGTGTCACAACCTCAATCGGTTAAGTTAGTCTTGATCCTCGGATTACAAGTTTGGGTATTTGACACTAATTCTCATCTTTAGAATCTTTCTATATTGAGCCTCAACAACCTGTATAGAGAGTGCCTTGTAGGTGAGTTATATAAGGTTTTTGGAACTTCACCGTACGATTACCTTACATTAGTATACCTTTGCATATCTCAACTCTGTCTTTACATCATTAAGTATATCTTGAATCGATTGCCATAGCTGGATATCTGGATCTTTAGGATTGTTGTTTTCCCAATATTTGCAAAACTCCTATATTTACTTGCTTGATAATCTGCAATCGAGTTCGTTCCCCCCAAATCCCTGTGTTCGATACTCTGGAATACTTGCTAATCTACGCCGATCCGTACACTGCGGGTTCGCTTGCTTTTATTCTAGTTTTATAAATTTAAAACTTATTTGCACACACCTCTAGGGGCGAACAGTACCCACGTCAAAGCTTGTTTCATCTTGTTGGATATTCAGATGCAGACTTTGCAGGTTATAAGGTTGATAGAAAAAGTACCTCTAGTTGTTGTCAATTCTTAGGGTCATCCCTAATTAGTTGGCACTCCAAGAAGCAAAATTCTGTTGCCCTATCCACAACCGAAGCTGAATACATAGCTGCAGGAGCTTGTTGTGCTCAAATTCTTTGGATTGCTCAACAACTTCATGACCTTGGCTTTGACTTGAAAGGTATTCCTATAAAATGTGATAATACTAGTGCTATTTCTATAACCAAAAATCCTGTGCAGCATTCAAGGACTAAGCATATTGATGTAAGGCATCACTTCATACGTGATCATGTTGAGAAAGGTGATGTTTCAATTTCTTTTATCTCAACTAATTTGTAGCTTGCAAATTTCTTTATCAAGCCTCTTCTTGAGGAACAATTTAATTTTATTATATTGGAGCTTCGTATGTTGAACAAGGAAGCATTAACGTAGGGGGAGTAAACGAGTTTTAATCATTCTACGCATGCAGCCCAATTGATGTTTTCAAGGGCCTTGAAATAAAATTCAAGGGGCCTTGAAACATATTTCAAAGGGTACATAAATAAAACGGATCAGTTAGAAATTCATATCTTTTAGATATTGAATTATCTAATTTTTATTCTTTAAAAGGGATTTCAAAGGTTTTGTTTTCATATTCAAAGGATTTTGAAAAGTGGTTACCTAAATTTATGGAAGGAATTTTTATCACTCAAGATCTTTAAAATCTTTTGATCTTACGTTGATTAGACTTCTTTCCTTAAATACCTCTTCTCTTCCCTCTTTCTTTCTTCTGCTTCCCTTTGCTTTCGAAAGAACGGTGCTTTACTCTTCCAAATTTCCGAAACCCTCTTCATCGTTTTTCAAAATTTCTCAATGGCTCCCAAGAGATCTTCAGTCAACAAAGCAATTTCCTCAGTTCCAAAATGACAAAGGTCGTTCAAGTGTTATCCGACTCTGACTCAAGCTCCGACTCGGGGTCAAGTTCAAGTTCTTCGGGATTTTCAAGCGATGCTGGTATTTTTGCCAAAACTGGGCTTCCATCAAATTGGTTTGCCAACCCGACATCTGCTAAGAAGTGGGTCATGGAGTATGATGACCGACATCAATGCATGTGTGAGGAGGTACACTGTGAACTATTCACTTGCTCGTCTCTGCTAGGGCTTGAAGCGCTCCAAGCGAGCTCAATATGGATCATGTTGAATCCAGGGGAATCATCTTATCCCCGACTGACAAGGCTGTTCTATGCCAACTTGACGGCAAGGCGTGAGAGAGGGGAATGGATTCTAAACACGGTTATCAAAGGTAAGAAAATCACCCTCACTCCTGAAATCATAGTAGATATTTTTAGGATTCCTTTGTATGATGCTTCAGAAGAGTCAAACCCTGCTAGAACCTTAAGGCTAGCAAAAGAACAACTTCTCCTTCCTAATGCCTTATCACCTCCAACCATTACCTATTTAACCCTGTAGGCTAGGATAGTCTATTCCATTATAGATAGATGCATTGTCGGAGATTATAACCAATTCTGTGCTAATGTTAACTTTCAATGCCTTGAATGGGTTGAATGTGAATCTGCCTGAAATTATTTTGTCTCATATGGTGAATGTGATTAATTCTCCAAGCACCAGTCACCAGTCACCTACCTTATGGGAATTTGCTTCCCAAAATATTCACACGCTTTTCAGTAGATTATTTTGGTGAGGTGTTGAATCTTTACAATGATGGATTAGATGAAACTTTCTTTGAGACAATAGGAATCAAAAAGACTAAAGTAGGCTTTAGTACTGTGTGGGTGTTAATGGAGCAACCTGAATGGAACTTTACTACTCAGCAACGACTGAATTTTGTGGAAGAATCGTTGAAATCATTAACTTCTGACTTTATAGAGTTTAGAGTGTCAATGACTGATCAGATGGATAAAGCTCAAGATCTGTTGGGAATTCTGAATCAGAAGATTAACTAGTTATTTCATGTGATTGCTATGACTTTAACAGCTGCAAGTAGTATCAAATCAATATCAGAGGAGGATGGACAGGAACCCATAAGGATGCTGAGAAGGTTATGGATCAGCGTTATAAAGTTGTCAAAGATAAACCCATCCGACAGCCAATGCCAAAAGATCCAAATATCTTGACAATCGAAGAATTTGGGGTCGTCAAGAAGTATGCAAAGGAGTCTACAAGACGAGGAACTTACCTATCTCTTAAAGAACGTGATCTTGTTGATGCAAAGGATCGATGCAGAGATATGTGTTTACAAGATTATTATAGAAAAGGAAGTTCCTCCAAATGGTACAAGGAAGACTGAAGACTCTGGGCATTTCATGAGTTTTTGAAAAATATTTTTTGGTTTGGAAATACTTTTGGTTTTTGGGTCTATAATGTTTTTTAAGACTTCCTGGTTTGACTGCTTTTTCTCCCTTGTTGAAAGATAAAGGAGGAGAAATATGATCCGACATTTCCGATATACTGCATTCTGCATTTTTAGTTTTGAGATTGTTATATGCATTTCTAAACTAACAAATGCAGGTACGAAACTTTATGTTGTCTTCCATCAAGGGGGAGATTGAAAACTCCACCTTGATTGAAATGATTTACAGGTGTTGATGAAGGAAGACTTTACACAAATATAGCAGATGGATTTCTAACAATGTACTTGATTATATTTCTAGATGTTTGGTTGGTTTAAATTCAGTGCAGATTGTATATCTACATTTCAAGGGCCTTGAAGTTGGATTCAAGAACAAGTTCAAAAGGACGAAGATCAAGGGCCTTGAAATCTAAGGTGCACGGAACAAGGATTCAAATAAATTGAAGATCTTCGTTGAAGATTTTGTAACAAGAAGATCTCATCTATAATACCCGGAAAATTTAAACTCCGTTTAATAACGGATTTAAATTGGACTTCGATCCGCCGGCCTTGATTCCTTTAAATAAAAGAAACGAAATTAAATTTTATCAATTAATAGACTTGTTCCACATAAAATGATAACTGGTAACTCGTAAACAATCCCGTAAATAATTTCGTAATTTTAACGGTTCCGGGCTATTAGTGAATATTCTTTCAGCTGAATTGTTTATGGGAAATTAGGCCCAAATTCTGGCCCAGAAAGCTCCCAGCCGGCCCAACTTCATACCACTACCCTAACCTCCTCATTAACTAAGTTTAACCTAATCTAACCTAGACACCTAATCGACTATTTTCTTCTACGGTTGCCGCTGCACAAGAGCGTAATACCGAGACCAACTTCAACTCTTCTACGACCGACTGCAACCCTCCTAGCCGATCTCTCTCTCGACGCCATTACCTGCACATCACCGGCGACCAGGCGCACACAGCAAGGCGGTCCTCCCAGCCAAGTGGCGGCTGCATCCTTCGGCGAATCTGTGACGTTGTCGCAAGGAGGAGAGCGACTGGAGGCGGTACTTCCCGTTTAACGAACCGCGAGAGACTGTTCCAACTTCAGCATCCGCTCCAGACCAAACCTCCATCGACGGGAACGACGCAGCACCGTGAGTAGCCAACACCGGAATCCTCGACCCTCTCCGGCGGCTTTTAGGTGAGCAAACTGTCGCCCTTACCTCTCTTCTTTTCCCCATTGGTTTACCCGTAATAACGGTGCTGGGGATGACCTATTCTGGACAGCACTGAGTGAAGTGGTTGCTAGATCTTAGACAACAGGCTCATACGCTGTGGTTACGAACCCCGGTCCAGGACACTTCAGCAGCCGTAACACCGGAACTTCGACGGCCTGTGTAGGTACACATACTCTCATACACTGCGGTATATATATCGAGATAGAATTGTAAAGGTAGTGTGCTGAGTATGTATGTGTATATACGTAAGGGTAGTATGTTGAGTATATATATGTGTATAAGAGTATAGAGACATGTAGGCAAACAGTAGTTACAGTGGGATAAGTAAAGATATATATGCTAGGTAGGAGTAATGAGGTGTACGTGTGGGTGTATAGGTTTATATAGGAGTTTTGTATGCCGAGTATATATATACGTAAATATATGTAGGTATATATCTAGGTGTATATACAAGTATGTATATATGTTATATATGTAGATTGATATATGGGTTTACGTATATAAGTGCGAGTTGGGAGCTATGAAATTATGTAGGTATATATGTGGGTACACGAGTAGTTATATAAATAAGTGGGTTGAGGAGAAAGGTTTAAGTATGTATGACGGTATAATATATGTATTAGAGTAGATAGTAACTGGGCAGGAGGAGGAGTGTTGTCCTTTTACGAGTTGATTCGATAATTGAACTTATAACCTATAAGTAACTATCCGAGAGACACAAATTATGGAAAACAAGTTCTAAAAGAAATTAGTACGAATTAAAAATAAACTTTGAGAATTTTCGGCACTAAGGGTAAAATAGTCTTTTCCCGTAAGAGAGCCTTTTTCCGTAATTCCTCTTCATGAGGTTGTATATATGGATGTGATTTTGATCCACATGCCTTGTTTGATAGGCGTTTGAGTACCATGAGTACGGACTGAGTTGAGATTTGGATAGAGTGGGATTTGATTCAGGTAAGTCCTTGCGACTTACTTATCCAGTTTCTGGATACTAGTTGAGTGATAATGGTTGTGTGTGTGCGATGTGTGTGATTATAAAAATAACAACTTGTTAGGACGACTTTTGTTATTATGTTTAATGCCCAAGTGTATGTATAACGGGCTGTGACATCACTGCCCAGATCTGAGAGGAGACTGGGAGGTTCTCTATACCCAGACCAGGCAGGTACAAGGTGAGATGCATCGGATCCATTCTTGCTGGTTACACGGGGGCGGAGGCGAGGTTTAGGAATCCCTCGTGTCACAAAATAAGTATCATTAGTAAGAGTGAATAACTTAAATGAAGATAATAAATGGACTTGTTTGAAAGCATGATGGGTGTTTATTATTTTATGTGTGTGTGTGCTATTATTATTCTCCTAATGTTTAGATAACTAGCTAATGGTTTCTTTTGTTGTGTTTTTAGATTTACCGCAGGTTAGAACCGCAGCTGAGTGATCCGGAAGTAGTGGTCAGCCGGGTCTCCGTACTCCTTCGAGTGGGGGTTTAGTTGTTGTTTGTTGTTCTCTCTTTTGTTATGATAGTTGATCTTTTTCCCTTTGTTTAAGTACTATAGGCTGTTAAGCCTTGTTGCATTCATTCCTTTAAAAATACAATTTCATGAATTTCGGTTTTTCTTATTTGTGTCTTGTTGCGAGATCCTAGTAATATTGTTGTCAAACTGAGGTCGGGACCCATTGTGAGGTCCTAACTAGTAACGTCCTGAGTTCTTAGAATTCGGGGTGTTACATCATGGTATCAGAGCTCTAGGTTGGCAACAATGACACTCGAAATCTTCTGAAAGACCGAATAAGTATTAAGCAGAACCCGAAAGGGATCTGAGTTGTAAAAAGGGAACTTTTGGTTTTCAAATGCATGCATAGTCTGTTGGGAGTAGAAAAGTACGTCTGACCACCATTACTACCGCGGATCTCAGTATGCTTAGTATGGACTTTAGGTTTTTACTATAGTTGGACTTATTAGCTAGTTTATAATTATAGTTGTTATTCCTCGCGCAGATGGCACGTACTAGAGCTGCGCTAGCTACTGGTCGAGGTAGAGGTCGTCCACCTCTCCCTCCAGCTGGACCAGGTAGGGGAGATAGGACCCCTATAGTTAGAGGACGCGACCGTGGAGGTAGACATCCACTAGCACGAGGTCAAGGTCGAGCTCCTCGAGAGGATCCACCAATAGTGATCATGCCAGATGCTGGAGTGGAGGAGGTGGCTGAGAGTGTAGGTCCCGAGGTCAGGAATGAGACCGTTGTTAGGTCTGGAGCACAGATAGTACGCTCGACGGAGTCAGGACGTGTTTCTATTGGAGCATTTGAGTACAAAGAGTACCGAGCATACATCGAGCATATAGAGGAGATTGCTAGAACAGAGAGACTTACCCATGTACCACTAGTACCGGCTAGGTCTATTCAGGTGACACATGGAGTGCCTCAGGTGCCGGCTGTACCTGAGAGGAGAGTTGTGGCTGATAGAGCTCCTATTGGGTCTAGAGCACCGAGGCCGGATGAGTGGTTGAAGGCTTTCAACTCTCAAAAAGTCCCTTCATTCAGTGGAGAGATAGGGTTAGAGGTGGAACACTGGATTGGACAGGGAGAGACTGCACTAGAGGCGATACGTTGTTGTTACGCTAAGAACGTGTGTACGCAATAAGCTTTAAATTTATACTCGTTATATTTCTCCTAACTCCTAGCGAACCCGCAGTGTACGAGACGTTTGTAGTTGGGATAGTATTCCGAGGTCGAACACAAAGACTAAGGTGAGATTGATTCGATTTATGATTAAGTTTAGTGAAGATCTAGGTTATAGAAAAGAGAAAGAAATAAAGAAATGAAGACCTCAATGTTTTTTTTTGTTGGTTTTTAGGTGATCAATCAAGGATCACAAATGATGCAAAGTAAACAATCAACTAAGCTAACGAATCAACACAAACAAACAAGCTAAACACGAGATATGAATCAAGAGAGGAAAGCGGATTCTATGGGTTGGAAGTTCCGGTTATGGCATAGGACTCAAGCTATCTAATCATCCTTGGATTAACTATGATAAGTTGGGAGTGAGTGTTTCTAGATTGGGATCAATCATCGGGTAGGTCTCATGGTCCACTAGTCCGTCCCTAAGGTCTCATCACCGGGTAAGTCTCTAAGAACCTAAGGGATAGAATTCTACACAAACCGGATTGTTACCTAGGGATCTAACCTATCCTTACCGGGTAAGTCTCGAAAGGGTTAGTCCTAAACAACCATTCTAGCACACTTAGTCCAATGGCGGCTTATGAGGCTCACCACTACCTAGGGTTTGTCATCTTTGAAATCTAAGAGTAAGAATCACCGGGTAAGTCTCTTCTAACACTTAGTTGCTACACTAGGTCACCCTAGGGTAGATTTAACTCAACAAACACTAGGATTTCAACATTCTAACAATCTAAAACTGGATCCATCGAACCAGGGAGAATCACGGGGTGTTCTACCAAGTCCACGGCCGTGGTTTGGCAAGAACAAACCGTGGACTCTAACAGAGGCTACGTCCAAGTAAGTGACTCATCCAAGGGCAAATCTAAGTCCATCCTATCATAGTCCTAGCCATAACCATCCTTTCCTTACCCTAGAATCACATCTATTTAGCCTACAACATGCATCATAACAATCGAAATCATCAAGCATAAAATCATGGCTTCCATTTGCAAGATAATGAAGAGAAAGAGATGAACAAGTGAAGCAAACAAAACCAAGCTGAAAATGAGATTAGAATGACTCACAACCCTTCCAAAAGGAGGTTTAAATGGTTCATACAACTCTAGAAATCGATTTCGGAAATTCTTCACTACAAAAGCTATCAAAGTCTATCAATGGTGTGCTCTTCTCCTTCCTCTTCAATGGAGCTCTTCTCCTCCTTGAGAATCTTCTTGTTGAGAGAGTATTTGATTGGATGATAGTGGATAAATGGAGAGCTGCTCCAAGATGCCCTTCTCTCAGCCTTGCAGGACCACTTTTATACTACAACCTTGCTAGAGTGAGCCATGAGATCGTGGCAAAGCTGTCACAACCGACTGGAAGAATCCACGGGTGGTTCCACGGCCGTGGAATGGCAGTGAACCGTGGTTTGGTGCTTCAGCGTTGCCTTGGTTCATTAAGCTTTGATTTGGTGCATGGCTTGTGTTGGCAAGGTTCCTTGAGTCCTCCTTAGCCCTTAGCTTGCATTCTAATGAGTCCGAGGGTGTGTCATCTCGATGAACGATCCTCAAACGTATCGTTTAAGCTCCTAATTCTCCCAAAATACCTACAAAGCAATGCAAGAGTCCGTGTAGACGTCTATCTCGACAAAATACGTGAATTGAGTGCAAACGTCGTGAACTAGTGCTAAACCATTGCATGAATGAGTGAGAAATCTATCTAAATGACTACCTAAACCTAAGTCATAAATCGTGTTATCAAAAATACCCCATACTTAAGGTTTGCTCGTCCCCGAGCAAATTCCCAACTATAGACTAAGAGATGACATGATTTATGTATGCAGAAAAATGGCAAAATCTTTTTGGGTTTGTGCTTCTAAGATTGGATCACCTTCATAGTCATGTTTCATGGCAACGGACAAGCAATTATGTATCAAATAAACGAAGGCACCGAAAGACAATTGTACTTAACTTGAAAGTATGCATGAGATGTAAAAATGAAGAAGTCAAGATGATCAAGAGCATATCCAATCTAAATTACTAAGTCTTACAAACATGCAAATAGGTCATAAGGTCTTATGAAATAAAAGGCCAAGAAACGTTGTGATTAGGTGGGGATTTTTCTAGGCTATGTGATGCTAATCCGGGAATGGAACTAACTCCATAATTTTGTCCGCGATCAACTTCCCTCAAGTGTCTATTTTCTCCATCTTTTCTATCTTTTCTTTCTTTTTCTTTCTTTTTCACTTATTTTTGAGACAATGGCATTGGTGTACAAAAGCCGAAACCTTGGTGATTAGCCATCCTCGGGCTTTTTCTATTTTTCGAGGTGCATCCACACCGGGCACACATACCAAAGCTCGTTAGGACTATTGGTTTATTTGACTTTGGCAAGGCACCAACACCCGATTATGTGAAGTGTGTCGAGTTACTTGTCATTTAAGCCAACGTCCCCAAACCTATATTTTTGTCTACACTTTCTCAACAATTTCAGCATTTTATTCATGACATTCTTTCATCAACATCTTCACCCCACACTTGCTTTTCACACACATCAACACACTAACATGCTCCTATTCCCGGATGGGTCAAAAGAGGTTAAATTTATATCAATTGAGGTGCTCAAACATCATGATCAAGATGAGAAGAAGAGAAAGATGAATTGTCTCATTCATTCCTAGATGGTGTGCAAGAACTAGCATGTAATTTCGACTTTTAATACTCAATTCATTCTAGGCAAACATCATGATCACAAATCATTCATGGGATTCAAGAGAAGTACTTCAAGTCCACATATGCAATTCACCAACTTAACACATAAGGCCATCCATAGCCAATCCACAAGACAAGATTCATCATTAGGGTCATATCCAAGCCTAGAAAGCACAAAAAAATTTTAAATTTTCTGATTTTTTGGATTTTTCGAAATGAGTATATACAATGCAAGACATGTGATAATATTAAACTACCCTAGATGCTCATCATGCAAAGGATCATGCAAACCCCACCCCATACTTAGAAACACATTGTCCCTAATGTGTAAATGAAGTAAAGAAGAGTGAAAGAAGGTTCTCACAATGTAAAAATGGTTTGCTATGGTATTTGGGATTTCTCAAGTGGATTGATGGTGGATGATCCTATCAACAATGGTAGAGAGCTCTAAGTGTTCATCAAGGCGTCGGGACCCGCGCTAGGCACCGCTAGCCGTCCAAGTTCCGCGTCCGCTCCACCCATAATTGATGAGGGGTTCATCATCATCATTCACATGCCATGCAAGGCTTCCAATGCTACCAAGACTCTACACACACACAAAGCACACAAAACGCACACAAAAACAGAAAAATCAAAAATAAAAACAAAACGAAAAAGGGAAAAACGTTACCAATGGGTTGCCTCCCACCAAGCGCTTCTTTAAGGTCCTTAGCTTGACCAAACTCGGGGGTGTCTCATTCTAGGTGAAGTGGGGCAATCATATCCACCGGAGCTCCCGGGACATATTTCTTCAACCGGTGCCCATTCACCTTGAAATCTCCACAATGCTCCCCTCCTATCTCAATAGCTCCATGGGGGAAGATCTTCTTCACCACATATGGCCCGGTCCATCTTGATTTTAGCTTTCCGGGTAAGAGCCACAGCCTTGAGTTGAAGAGAAGGACAAGGTCGCCTTCACTCAACTCCTTCGGGATGAGGCGCTTGTCATGCCACCATTTGGTTCTCTCCTTGTAGATCCGGGCATTCTCATAGGCATCTAACCGGATCTCCTCAAGAGCGTTTATATCTAGCAATCTCTTCTCACCGGCTTCCTTGAGGTTAAAATTTAGCCACTTAATGGCCCAATAAGCTCTATGCTCCATCTCTACCGGAAGGTGGCAAGACTTGCCATAGACTAGCTTGTAAGGAGTGGTGCCGATTGGTGTCTTGAAAGCGGTTCTATATGCCCATAAGGCATCATTGAGCTTCATAGCCCAATCCTTTCTCGTCCTAGAGACCGTCTTCTCAAGAATTCCCTTTATCTCCCGGTTGGAGATTTCCACTTGGCCACTAGTTTGGGGATGGTAAGGTGTTGCCACCTTATGAGTCACCCCATACTTAGCCAAAAGTGCTCCAAAGTTCCTATTTGTGAAGTGCTTCCCTCCATCACTTATGATCACCCTTGGTGTTCCAAACCTAGGGAAGATCACTCGGTTGAAGAACCGCACCACAACCTTGGCATCATTTGTAGGGGAGGCGATTGCCTCCACCCATCTCGAAACATAGTCAACCGCCAATAGGACGTAGAGGTTGCCACAAGAAGAGGGGAATGGTCCCATGAAGTCCACACCCCACACATCAAATATCTCCACTTCTTATATGTTGTTCAAGGGCATCTCATTCCTCCTTGAGATGTTGCCCGTCCTTTGGCAAGCATCACAAGCTACCACAAAGCTTTGCACATCCTTGAACAAACTTGGCCAAAAGAAGCCCGATTGCAACACCTTCGCACATGTCTTGTGTAAGCTAGCTTGCCCTCCACATGGCAAGGATTGACAATGGCGGATCACACTCTCCACCTCATCTTCCGGTATGCACCTTCTAAACATGCCATCCGGCCCTCTCTTGAACAAAAGTGGTTCACTCCAATAGTAGTGCCTCACATCTTTGAAGAACTTCTTTCTTTGGGCATATGTCAATCCGGGAGGCACTTCCTCACACACAAGATAGTTCACAATGTTGGCATACCATGGCTCACTTCCTCTAGATACTTGGAACAAGCATTCTTCCACCATTTGCAATTGCTCATCCCGGAATGAATCATCAATCGGGATGTCATCTCTTTCAAACTCCAATGGTGGGAGTCTACTAAGGTGATCCGCCACGGAGTTCTCGGATCCCTTTTTGTCCCGGATTTCCAAATCAAACTCTTGAAGAAGAAGGATCCACCGAATCAACCTAGGCTTGGCATCCTTCTTGGTAAGTAGATAATGGATCGTAGCATGATCCGTATACACTATGACTTCGCTCCAACAAGATATGAGCGGAACTTCTCAAAAGCATACACCACCGCTAGCAACTCTTTCTCGGTGGTAGCAAAATTGAGTTGGGCATCATCTAGCGTCTTGCTAGCATAATAAATGGCATTTGTGCGCCCATCTTTCCGTTGCCCCAAAACAGCCCCAACGGCTACATCACTTGCATCACACATGATCTCAAACGGTAAACTCCAATCCAGAGGTTGCATGATAGGTGCGGAGATCAAGGCGTTCTTCAACCTATAAAAAGCCTCGAGACAATCCTTGGAGAAAACAAACTCAACATCTTTCATTAGTAGGTTAGTGAGAGGCTTAGAAATTTTAGAGAAGTCTTTAATAAACCTCCGGTAAAAACCGGCATGCCCTAAGAAACTCCTTACCCCCTTCACCGAGGTAGGTGGTGGCAACTTCTCTATCATTTCAATCTTGGCCCTATCAACCTCAATGCCACGGTTGGACACCAAGTGTCCCAACACAATACCTTCACTTACCATGAAGTGGCATTTTTCCCAATTCAAGACAAGATTTGTCTCCTCACATCTTTTCAATACTAATGACAAGTTAGCTAAGCAATTATCAAAGGAAGAACCATAAACAGAAAAGTCATCCATAAACACCTCCATGATATTTTCAATGTAATCCGAAAAGATAGCCATCATACACCTTTGGAAGGTGGCGGGTGCATTACACAACCCAAATGGCATCCTCCTATATGCAAACGTTCCCCATGGACATGTAAAGGTGGTTTTCTCTTGGTCATCGGGGTGGATAGGGATTTGGAAGAATCCACTATAACCATCTAGATAGCAAAAATGAGAGTGTTGAGCTAACCTTTCTAGCATTTGGTCAATGAAAGGGAGAGGGAAGTGCTCTTTCCTAGAGGCCATGTTCAATTTCCTATAGTCAATGCACATCCTCCATCCCGTCACCGTCCTAGTTGGGATTAGTTCATTGTTCTCATTGGTCACTACGGTCATCCCACCCTTCTTAGGAACTACATGAACGGGGCTAACCCACTTACTATCCGAGATAGGGTAGATAATCCCCGCATCTAGCAACTTAATGATCTCTTTCTTAACCACCTCTTTCATTATAGGATTCAATCTTCTTTGATGTTCAATAGAGGGTTTATGATTATCTTCCATCAATATCTTATGCATGCACAAAGAAGGTTTAATGCCAACTAAATCGTCAATGGTATAGCCAATGGCTTTCCTATGCAATCTTAGCTCATGCAACAACTTAGCAAGTTCATCATCATTCAAGCATGCATTCACAATCACCAGATATGTAGAATTATCACCAAGGAAAGCATACTTTAAATGAGAGGGGAGGGGTTTAAGTTCAAGTTTAGGACGACCTTTGTCGAGTGGAGACGATCCGAATAATGTTGAATGAGATGAATCCAAAGCAAATGAAGACCCTCCAAGGCTCCTTGAAGCTTGTTCATCATCAAGAGCTGCTGCTGGGGAAACCACGGCCAACTCCACGGTTGGCTCCACTTCCACGGCCGTGGAAGTTGCCAGGCTTGTTCTTCTAAGCTTTCCAGAGAGTTCTACGGCCGTGGAACACATTCCACGCCCGTGGAACTTACAACTGTTCAGCATGCCTTCGTGATCCTCAAATCCAACTCTTGACTCCTTTTCTAGTGCTTCCAAGGCTTTGATTTCTTCATTGCAAGCCTCCTCAACACCTTCCTCCATTAAACTTAAGGTAAGAACTTTCTCCAAGGGGTCCTTGATCAAGATCAAGCTCACAACTTCTCTAGGTTCCTCTTGCTCGACTATGTTGAAGACATCCTCATCAAGGGTTGACCCTTTCATCATTGTGGACAACTTGAACTTGATGTTCTCTTCTCCAATGTTGAAGGAGAGGATCCCATTCTTGCAATCCACTAGGCATCCGGAAGTGGCTAGGAAAGGTCTTCCTAAGATGATGGGCACCGGATAGTCCGCCGGAATATCCAAAACAACAAAATCAATCGGCACATAGAACTTTCCTAGTTGCACCGGAATCTCTTCTAAGATCCCAACCGGGTGAGTGATAGAACGGTCCGCCATATAGAGGGTCATCTTGACCGGTTTCGGCTCTCCTAGCCCAACCTTGTTGCAAAGTGCAAGCGGTATGATGCTCACACTTGCCCCAAGATCACAAAGGGCTTCATACTTCACATCTCCCACTCCAATTGGGACACAAAAGGAACCCGGATCTCTTAGCTTAGGAGGCATCTCCTCCTTCATTGTTTGGATCAATTCCGAGGACCTCTTTGTCATTCTTATTTCCCCATACTCCTCCAACTTCCTTTTGTTGGAGAGTATCTCCTTCAAGAACTTGCCATATGCTGGCATTCCTAAAATAGCATCCATGAACGGAATATTAATATGCAATTTGGACATTAGTTCAAGGAATTTACCAAAGTGGTTGTCCAAGCGAGCTCTTGCTCGTGATTGTGGGAACGGTAGTGGTGGCTTGTATGGAGCCGGTGCCACATATGTTGGCTCAACATCCTTGCTCTTGCATCCATCTTCTTGCAACATCTCTTCTTCTATCACCACTTGCTTTCCCTTAGCATTTTCCTTGGGCAAAGGATCCTTCATACTCAACCCGCTCCTCGTTGTAATGGCCAACACTTGGCCTCTTGGGTTGTCTTCGGTCCTTCCGGGAAGCTTTCCCGGATCTCTATGGGCTTCACCCGCCTTTTGGAACACTTGTGCTTCCAACACCTTTTGAGCCTTAGAGATGGAAGTCACGGTGCTCTCAAGACCACTCAACCTTCCAAGCAATTGCTCAAACATCATTTCGGTTCTATCCTTTGGAGGTTGAGTAAATCCGGGTGGAGGTTCTTGTGAAGCTTTTGGTGGTGGAGTTGTGCTTGTGGAAGCGGGAGGGTTCAAGGCTCCATTCGGGTTAGAATAGGAAAACCCGGGATGGTTATGGTTGGGCCGGTAATTGTTGAATTGCCGGTTGTTGTTGAAGTTCCTTGGGCCTTGGTAGTTGTTGTAGTTGCCCCTTCCCATGTAATTCACATCTTCCTCCTTGGAAGACAAGTTTGCTTGCACTTGCACTTGAGGAGTTGCTTGGTTCTTCAAAGTTGTAGCACACAACTCCCTCAAAGACTTCAATTCATTATTGATGGCATCAAGCTTGAAGTTGCTCATGATGACTTCACTCACCTCATATGCTCCCGCCTTTCTCCCTTCACTCTTCCTATGGGAGTATTTCTCAATCACTAGGGCTTGTTTCTCCACAAACTCCAAAGCATCATCTACATTCTTCTCCATGAAAGTCCCACCGGAAAGAGATTGGAGCTTGAATTGGCTATCTTCATCAAGTCCTTTGAAGTAGATCTCCAATAGCTCAATTTTTGGTATACCATGGTGTGGACAATCTAGGAGAAGATCTTTGAATCTCTCCCAAGACTTGAATAGACTCTCTCTATCCTTCATCACGAAGGCATTAATCTTCCCTCTTAACTCGGTAGTCTTGGAAGGTGGGAAGAACTTAGTCAAAAACTCGGTTGTCATCTCTTCCCAAGTACTAACTCGCCCTTGTGGAATAGATTGATACCAAGCTAAGGCTTTATCCTTAAGAGAGAAGGAAAAAGCCCTAAGCTTATGGTTGTTGCTCTCCAATCTAGGCGGTCTAAGAGTCTCCATCAAAATCTCATAGTTCATCAAGTGTTGATGAGGAGACTCTCCTTCCATCCCTCCAAATTGATTATGCCGGATCATTTGTAGAACTTGAGGGCGGAGCTCGTAGTTGTGGGTTGCGGGATCTCCTAAGTTCACACCCGGATGGTGTGCTCTTTGTGCCGGATCCATACGTCTCCCTAATGTTTCTGGCTCTTCAATAGCAATGGGCACAACCCTAACATTCGCCGCCGGCTGCGGTTGTGGTGGTGGAGGTGGAGGTTGTTGACGATTAAGCTCTCCTTGTACAAGGGCTTGCCTAATCTCATCAATCTCCCTCCTAGTTGCTTCTTGCCTCTCATTGGCAAGTCTCCTTTCTTCCTCCAACAGCTCATCCCTTAACCTTATTTGCTCTAAGGCTTCATCCAACTCAGCTTGGAGATCTCTTCCAGCCATCTCTTTTCCCTTCTTAATGCTCTTAGATCTAGATTTAAGGGTTTTCTCCGATTCGGGATCGAATGGAGCTAAATCCTTGCCACGAGATCTTCGCATACACCTATAGAGTAAGAGATGTCCTGAAAAGCAAAGACACAAACCAAAGAGAAATCAAAAGCAACAAGAAAGATCTACACTAAAAACAATCACAAAATAGACTCAATCTAGACCTAGTTCCCGGCAACGGCGCCAAAAACTTGTTACGCTAAGAACGTGTGTACGCAATAAGCTTTAAATTTATACTCATTATATTTCTCCTAACTCCTAACGAACCCGCAGTGTACGGAACGTTTGTAGTAGGGATAGTATTCCGAGGTCGAACACAAAGACTAAGGTGAGATTGATTCGATTTATGATTAAGTTTAGTGAAGATCTAGGTTATAGAAAAGAGAAAGAAATAAAGAAATGAAGACCTCAATGTTTTTTTTTTGTTGGTTTTTAGGTGATCAATCAAGGATCACAAATGATGCAAAGTAAACAATCAACTAAGCTAATGAATCAACACAAACAAACAAGCTAAACACGAGATATGAATCAAGAGAGGAAAGCGGATTCTAGGGGTTGGAAGTTCCGGTTATGGCATAGGACTCAAGCTAACTAATCATCCTTGGATTAACTATGATATGTTGGGAGTGAGTGTTTCTAGATTGGGATCAATCACCGGGTAGGTCTCATGGTCCACTAGTCCTTCCCTAAGGTCTCATCACCGGGTAAGTCTCTAAGAACCTAAGGGATGGAATTCTACACAAACCGGATTATTACCTAGGGATCTAACCTATCCTTACCGGGAAAGTCTCGAAAGGGTTAGTCCTAAACAACCATCCTAGCACACTTAGTCCAATGGCTGCTTATGAGGCTCACCACTACCTAGGGTTTGTCATCTTTGAAATCTAAGAGTAAGAATCACCGGGTAAGTCTTTTCTAACACTTAGTTGCTACACTAGGTCACCCTAGGGTAGATTTAACTCAACAAACACTAGGATTTCAACATTCTAACAATCTAAAACTGGATCCATCGAACCAGGGAGAATCACGGGGTGTTCTACCAAGTCCACGGCCGTGGTTTGGCAAGAACAAACCGTGGACTCTAACAGAGGCTACGTCCAAGTAAGTGACTCATCCAACGGCAAATCTAAGTCCATCCTATCATAGTCCTAGCCATAGCCATCCTTTCCTTACCCTAGAATCACATCTATTTAGCCTACAACATGCATCATAACAATCGAAATCATCAAGCATAAAATCATGGCTTCCATTTGCAAGATAATGAAGAGAAAGAGATGAACAAGTGAAGCAAACAAAACCAAGCTGAAAATGAGATTAGAATGACTCACAACCCTTCCAAAAGAAGGTTTAAATGGTTCATACAACTCTAGAAATCGATTTCGGAAATTCTTCACTACAAAAGCTATCAAAGTCTATCAATGGTGTGCTCTTCTCCTTCCTCTACAATGGAGCTCTTCTCCTCCTTGAGAATCTTCTTGTTGAGAGAGTATTTGATTGGATGATAGTGGATAAATGGAGAGCTGCTCCAAGATGCCCTTCTCTCAGCCTTGCAGGACCACTTTTATACTACAACCTTGCTAGAGTGAGCCATGAGATCGTGGCACAGCTGTCACAACCGACTGGCAGAATCCACGGGTGGTTCCACGGCCGTGGAATGGCAGTGAACCGTGGTTTGGTGCTTCAGCGTTGCCTTGGTTCATTAAGCTTTGATTTGGTGCATGGCTTGTGTTGGCAAGGTTCCTTGAGTCCTTCTTAGCCCTTAGCTTGCATTCAAATGAGTCCGAGGGTGTGTCATCTTGATGAACGATCCTCAAACGTATCGTTTAAGCTCCTAATTCTCCCAAAATACCTACAAAGCAATGCAAGAGTCCGTGTAGACGTCTATCTCGACAAAATACGTGAATTGAGTGCAAACGTCGTGAACTAGTGCTAAACCATTGCATGAATGAGTGAGAAATCTATCTAAATGACTACCTAAACCTAAGTCATAAATCGTGTTATCAGTTGCCCAGAGGATCGATAGGTGGATTTGGTGCAGACATGTTTCACTGAGGATGCTCATTCCTGGTGGCGGACCATACGTAGTCGAGTCACCATTTGGGAGCAGATGAGGAGCATTGTTAGAGACAGATACTGTCCTGTCTCGTTGAGGAGGGAGAGGTTTCAGGACTTCATTGAGGCAGGATTTGAGGACATCCCGATTGCTGCTGCCATCAAGAAGTTCCAGAAGGTACCGACTCTACTTGGACCAGCTGCAGCTCCTGAGGAGCAGCATGTTTATCTCTTTTCACGGAGATTAAGAGAGAGCACTCGTTCCTATCTGGCAGGATTTCGCTGCGAGACTCTGTCAGACTATCAGGATAGGGCGTCTACATATGAGAGAGATAGACCAGTCCAGAGGAGAGATGCTGAGTCAGACAGACCGGATACGCGGTAGAGGACAGGATATGCTAGTGGTAGTACAAGAGTAGCTGTTTTTGGACGGGGACAGACTCAGGGGCGACATAGTCATACCGCTACTGGTCAGACTACATCTGGGGGTTTACAGTGCCACAACTGTAGTGGCTATGGACACATCCGATCGAACTGCACGAAGCTGTTAGTGACCTGCTTCTAGTGCGGCAAGGTTGGACATAGGGTTGAATTCTGCTGTCAGGGCAAGACTCCATCTCAACAGGGTTCTTCCCCTGCAGGTTTATCAGGGAGTGTACAGAGGCAGCCACAGTACGGAGCTCCGAGTCAGCAGCAGCAGTACCGAGCCCCATCTCAACAACAATCTTACAGGGCTTCAGAACACACATCTTCACAAAGCTCTATGCATGGATCCGGTCGAGGCAAAGGACATGGCAGTGTAGCTGATACCAGAGGAGCTCAGACACGGGTGTTTGAGCTGGGGAGTGCTGATCAACCAAAGGCACCGACTGCCACAGGTACGATCTAGATCTATGACTTACCCGTACGAGTTTTATTTGATACGGGTGCTACACACTCCTTCATATCTGATGCATGCGTAGATAGGTTGTCCTTAGCTATTGTAGAGGGGATACCTTTTATGATAGGCTTACCTGATGGGAGTAAGGTAAGAGGGACTAGAGAGATCTATGGATGTCCCGTTCGCATGGGAAATCGAGACTGGCTAGTAAATTTTCTAGTCATGCCCTTAGCTCATGAGGATGTGATTTTAGGGATAGATTGGATGAAGAGACATGGAGCAGTCTTTGACATTGGTAGGAGGACAGTGAATGTTGCCACCGAGGAGGGTCACAGAGTGATATTTCGAGGTTAGGACCTCAAAAAGTCCGGCACAGTTATTAGTGCAATGAGAGGAGCGAGACTGATAGCACAAGGTTGCGAGGCCTTCTGGTTTTATGCCATGAAGGAAAGCAAGAGCCTAACCATAGAGGAGATACCCATTGCATGCGAGTTTGCAGAGGTATTCAGTGACGACCTGCCAGGACTACCCCCACAGAGGAGCGTTGACTTCAGCATTGAGTTAGAGCCGGGCACGAGACCGATCTCGAAGGCCCCGTACACTATGACACCGATAGAGCTGCTTGAATTGAAGAAGCAGTTAGAGGAGTTAGCAGAGAAGGGCTTCATACGCCCTAGTGTGTCTCCTTGGGGCGCGCCAGTATTATTTGTGAAGAAGAAGGACAGATCGATGAGGCTGTGCATAGACTACAAAGAGTTGAACAAATTCACCATCAAGAATAAATACCCACTGCCATGCATAGATGATCTGTTGGACCAGTTGCATGGAGCGTCCGTGTTCTCGAGGATAGATCAGGACATGCCTAAGACGGCATTCCGGACTAGGTATGGTCATTACGAGTTCGTAGTGATGCCATTTGGGCTCACTAATGCACCCGCGGTGTTCATGGAGTTGATGAATGGGATATTCATTGACTTCTTAGACCAGTTTGTAATGGTCTTCATTGACGACATCCTAGTTTACTCTAGGAGTCGAGAGGAGCATGCCGGACACTTGAGGACAGTATTGCAGATTCTGCAGGATAGCCAGCTGTATGCTAAGCTATCCAAGTGTGAGTTTTGGATGTCAGAGTTGGCTTTCCTAGGCCACGTGGTGACCGCTGAGGGTATTAAAGTCGATCCGGCAAAGATCGAGTTAGTATCTTCTTGGCAACCTCCTAAGAATGTTAAGGAGGTTCGCAGCTTTCTAGGTTTGGCAGGTTATTACCGCCGGTTTGTGGGAGGGTTCTCCTTGATTGCCCGACCACTTACTTGTCTTCTGAGGAAGACTACTCGGTTTGTCTGGTCTGAGCCGTGTCAACAGAGTTTTGAGGAGCTGAAGAGGAGATTGACGTCTACTCCGATTTTAGCACAGCTTGAGGGTACCGACGATTTTGTGGTATACAGTGACACATCCAATCTAGGCTTGGGGTGTGTTTTGATGCAAAGGGGTAAGGTCATAGGCTATGCATCTCGGCAGTTGAAAACGTATAAGGAGAACTACCCCACACATGATCTAGAGTTGGCTGCAGTAGTTCATGCTCTTAAGATCTAGCGACACTATCTCTATGGGGTGACATGTCAGATCTTCACAAACCATAAGAGTCTGAAGTATATATTCACTCAGCGAGAGTTGAATAACCGCCAGAGGCGGTGATTAGAGTTGATCAAGGACTTCGACCTTGAGATTCTCTACCACCCCAGAAAGGCGAATATTATAGTTGATGCTTTGAGCAGGAAGACGCCTAGGGAGAGGGCGATAGCCCAATTAACGGTACAGCCACAGTTGTAGAGAGATTTGGCTTGGTTAGAGATAGAGATTCAGTTTCCCGATACCGATAGTCAGTTGGCTACTTTAGAGCTACTTCCTGATGTGTTGGATGAGATCCGATAGAAGCAGGAGACTTGCCCGACCTTGATCAGGACTCGAGACAGGATGTCTCGAGATGAGGCACCACAGTTCACCATTGGAGCTGATGGAGTGATGAGACGTCAGGACTGCGTTTGTGTGCCGTCAGACAATGATGTAAGACAGAGGATACTAGGTGAGGCTCATGCTACCCCATACTCAGTACATCCCGGAGCGAGTAAGATGTACAAGGATGTGAGACGGTCTTTCTGGTGGGGTGGTTTGAGGCCCGACGTGGCTCGGTATATATATCAGTGTGCGACCTGCCAGTGGGTCAAGATTGAGCATCGTAGATCCGGAGGAGAGCTCCACCCGCTTCTAGTACCACAGTGGAAGTGGGAGGATATATCTATGGATTTTGTCACAGGGTTGAGGCTCAGCAGAGGTTTTGATGCTATTTGGGTAGTTGTAGATCGTCTAACGAAGACCGCATGTTTCATTCCGATTAGGGAAACGTGGCCGGTGAGTCGTCTAGCTGAGGAGTTCACTAGACACATTGTTAGACTCCATGGAGTACCGAGGACTATCGTCTCCGACAGAGATGGACGTTTCACCTCGAGGTTTTGGCAGCAGGTACATACTGCTTTAGGGACGAGTCTCCATTTTACCACCGCCTATCACCCACAGACGGACGGTCAGTTTGAGCGGACCATCCAGACATTAGAGGATATGCTGCGGGCTTGTGTACTAGATTGGGGACAGGTATGGCCAGATCATCTTCCACTGGTAGAGTTTTCATATAATAACAGTTGACACGCATCTATTGGGATGGCCCCTTATGAGGCTTTGTATGGGTGGAGATGTCGTACGCCATTATGCTGGGATGAGCCTAGCAGAGCTGATGGAGTAGCTCCAGGTCGAATACAGGATGATATTGCTCGGATTGCCCTAGTTCGAGAGTGTATGTTAGCAGCTCAGAGTTGTCAGAAATCCTACGCCGACAAAAGGCGTCGACCTTTGGAGTTTAGGGTGGGTGCTCAGGTGTGGTTGAGAGTGTCACCTACGAGGGGAGTCAGGCGTTTCAGCATTAAGGGGAAGCTGAGTCCCCGATATGTCGGACCTTTTGAGATCTTGGAGAGAGTTAGAGAGGTGACCTACAGATTAGCACTACCGCCGAGACTAGAGGGTGTCCATCCGGTCTTCCATGTATCTCAGTTGAGAGAGTACATTCCGGATCCGAGACACGTCATCAGCCATGAGGATCTGAAAGTTGAGCCCGATCACACTTTTGTAGAGTACCCAGTAGCTGTCTTGGAGCGCAGTATTAGACGTCTGCGGTCGAAGGAGATACCTATGTTGAGGATCCAATGGTCTAGACGAGGAGCTGATGAGGCCACTTGGGAGACCGAGGAGAGTATTAGACGTAACTATCCCGAGTTCTTTGCGGAGTTAGAGATTACTCCTGTATCGACGAGTTAGTACTCGGATGTTGTGTTGTTTGACCATTCATGTTTTATTTTGGATTGGGTGATTATATTTTGTGTGATGCATGTCTTATTATGATGATTGAGTAGTTGCATGGTAGAAAACGAAAATTTTTATGAAACTAAGTTATACAAAGAAAGTCGTCTGTTTAGGTACATCATTCTAAGTTTCGGGACGAAACTTCTTTTAAGAGGGCATTGATGTAATACCCGGAAAATTTAAACTCCGTTTAATAACGGATTTAAATCAGAATTCGATCCGCCGGCCTTGATTCCTTTAAAAAAAAACGAAAATAAATTCTATCAATTAATAGACTTGTTCCTCATAAAATGATAACTGATAACTCGTAAACAATCCCGTAAATAATTCCGTATTTTTAATGGTTCCGGGCTATTAGTGAATATTCTTTCAGCTGAATTGTTTATGGGAAATTAGGCCCAAATTCTGGCCAAAAAGCTCCCAGCCGGCCCAACTTTATACCACTACCCTAACCTCCTCATTAACTAAGTTAAACCTAATCTAACCTAAACACCTAATCGACTATTTTCTTCGTCTACGGTTGTCGCTGCACAAGAGCGTAATACCGAGACCAACTTCAACTCTTCTACGACCGACTGCAACCCTCCTAGCCGATCTCTCTCTCGACGCCAATACCTGCACATCACCGGCGACCAGGCGTACACAGCAAGGCGGTCCTCCCAGCCAAGCGGCGGCTGCATCCTTCGGCGAATCTGCGACGCTGTCGCAAGGAGGAGAGCGACTAGAGGCGGTACTTCCCGTTTAACGAACCGCGAGAGACTGTTCCAACTTCAGCATCCGCTCCAGACCACACCTCCATCGACAGGAACGACGCAGCACCGCGAGTAGCCAACACCGGAATCCTCGACCCTCTCTGGCGGCTTTTAGGTGAGCAAACTGCCGCCCTTACCTCTTTTCTTTTCCCCATTGGTTTACCCGTAATAACAGTGCTGGCGATGACCTATTCTGGACAGCACTGAGTGAAGTGGTTGCTATATCTTAGACAACAGGCTCATACGCTGTGGTTACGAACCCCGGTCCAAGACACTTCAGCAGCCGTAACACCGGAATTTCGACGGCCTGTGTAGGTACACATACTCTCATACACTGCGGTATATATATCGAGATAGAATTGTAAAGGTAGTGTGTTGAGTATGTATGTGTATATACGTAAGGGTAGTATGTTGAGTATATATATGTTTATAAGAGTATAGAGACATGTAGGCAAACAGTAGTTACAGTGGGATAAGTAAAGATATGTATGCTAGGTAGGAGTAATGAGGTGTACGTGTGGGTGTATAGGTTTATATAGGAGTTTTGTATGCCGAGTATATATATACGTAAATATATGTAGGTATATATCTAGGTGTATATACAAGTATGTATATATGTTATATATGTAGATTGATATATGGGTTTACGTATATAAGTGCGAGTTGGGAGCTATGAAATTATGTAGGTATATATGTGGGTACACGAGTAGTTATATAAATAAGTGGGTTGAGGAGAAAGGTTTAAGTATGTATGACGGTATAATATATGTATTAGAGTAGATAGTAACTGGGGAGGAGGAGGAGTGTTGTCCTTTTACGAGTTGATTCGATAATTGAACTTATAACCTATAAGTAACTATCCGAGAGATAAAAATTATGGAAAACAAGTTCTAAAAGAAATTAGTACGAATTAAAAATAAACTTTGAGAATTTTCGGCACTAAGGGTAAAACAGTCTTTTACCGTAAGAGAACCTTTTTCCGTAATTCCTCTTCATGAGGTTGTATATCTGGATGTGATTTTGATCCACATGCCTTGTTTGATAGGCGTTTGAGTACCACGAGTACGGACTGAGTTGAGATTTGGATAGAGTGGGATTTGATTCAGGTAAGTCCTTGCGACTTACTTAGCTAGTTTCTGGATACTAGTTGAGTGATAATGGTTGTGTGTGTGCGATGTGTGTGATTATAAAAATAACAACTTGTTAGGACGACTTTTGTTATTATGTTTAATGCCCAAGTGTATGTATAACGGGCTGTGACATCACTGCCCAGATCTGAGAGGAGACTGGGAGGTTCTCTATACCCAGACCAGGCAGGTACAAGGTGAGATGCATCGGATCCATTCTTGCTGGTTACACGGGGGCGGAGGCGAGGTTTGGGAATCCCTCGTGTCACAAAATAAGTATCATTAGTAAGAGTGAATAACTTAAATGAAGATAATAAATGGACTTGTTTGAAAGCATGATGGGTGTTTATTATTTTATGTGTGTGTGTGCTATTATTATTCTCCTAATGTTTAGATAACTAGCTAATGGTTTCTTTTGTTGTGTTTTTAGATTTACCGCAAGTTAGAATCGCTGCTGAGTGATCCGGAAGTAGTGGTCAGCCGGATCTCCGTACTCCTTAGAGTGGGGGTTGGGTTGTTGTTTGTCGTTCTCTCTTTTGTTAAGACAGTTGATCTTTTTCCCTTTGTTTAAGTACTATAGGCTGTTAGACCTTCTTGCATTCATTCCTTTAAAAATACAATTTCATGAATTTCGGTTTTTCTTATTTGTGTCTTGTTGCAAGATCCTAGTAATATTGTTGTCAAACTGAGGTCGGGACCCATTGTGAGGTCCTAACCAGTAACGTCCCGAGTTCTTAGAATTCGGGGTGTTACATCATCAACCAAAGACTTTGTCAATCGAAAGAAGATCTCAACCGAAGGATAGAGAATCATTTCGAGAAGATTTTCTAAACAACAAAAATGGAAAAAATATCTTCTCTCTCTTATCCAACAGAAGACAAGAAGATCAAGGAGTAAAAGACTCAACGTGTTCGTAGGAACCGAAGACGTGCAACGTCTATCTTATGATCTTCATGGAAAAGAAGGTTGATCTTCAAACGGTCATCTCTACAACGGCTAGAAGATCTTTCCATCGAAGATATAAATGAAGATGATGGTTGAAGAAGAGAGACAAGCTTACACTGGAAAACATCTTTGCATCCTCAAGCAACCTAATCATCTTCATTCGTTGTTTTTCTTTCTTACAGTCCCGTAAAAGTTTTATCCCCTTAGAGAGAGAGAAAACACAAGAACTCCATTGGTAGATCTAAAAAGTGTTATACTAGAGTGTGTTACTCTGCGAAGTAACTAGGCTATTATAGCTAGGTTAAGAGTTGGAGCTAGATCGTAGCATTGGCTGCGAAGTAACTAGCCCTTATCTCTTTTCTTTTCCCCTGGGACGGAGAGTAGGCTATTTAGAGCCGAAATTCGTAAACAACACCTCGTGTCAATCTTTTCAATTCCGCACCATATACACTTTACTGTGACTAACTTTGTTTTGCAGGAGCAAGAAGTCAAGGCCCTTGAAATTAAGTTTCAAAGCCCTTGAAATAAGAGTTTCACTAGTAGTACAGATTGACATCAAGGCCCTTGAATGGAGTTTCAAGGCCTTGAGATTTGGTTTGCGAAAAGTTCCCATACTCTATTCAACCCCCCTCCCTTCTAGAATATTATCTATATTATTTATATCAGCTATCGGTTCTTCAATGCTATTACTTCATTTTTATCCTTTTTGTTAGCTAACGGTTTATACCGTGTTGTAGTTGATCTGCAGGGTAGGAAGACTGCAGAGTGAGCCAGACAAGGCGATCAATTGAGGGCTCCTATACACTAGGTTGTTCGTGGGATATGGGGTTTTTGTACCTGGATGTTGCTGATGTTGTTTTGTACTCAATTGTGTTGTTGTAAAACCTTTTGATGTATATTATACAATTTTATGTATTTTGGTTTAAATCTATATGTGCCTTGTTGTAAGATCCAGTGATCTTGTTGTCAGGGGTCACGATCCATTGTGAAATCCTAGCCAAATGTGGCATCCCGAGTCCCGCGGATTCTGGGTGTTATAGAGTTGGTATCAGAGTTTCAGGTTGACAACAATGACACTTGCGATCTGCAATAAGGTGGAGTGGATAAATAACCAGAACCCGAAAGGGTCTGACTTTTGAAAGGAATTTTGGTTTTGAAACGAGTACAGTAAGCATTTCCACGGGTCGGACCCGCCAGGTCAAGGGTCCGGGAAGGGTGACCCGGACCCGTATAAATGGCCAACCCGCCGGGTCACGGGTTAGACCCGGCGGGTCGGCGGGTTGGCCAACTCAACTTAAAAAAATAAAAATAAATAAAATAAAAACAATTGGACTTGATCTTAGAAAAAAGAAAATAAAAAGAGGAGAATTGTGCTTGAACTTAAAAAAAAGGGAAGAATTGGTCTTGAACCGGAATCCCGGTTGCCTACGTATCCTCTCGAGGAGGAGGAATCAAAGCCCCGTAGTTCTCTTACCTTTTTTTATATCCCCGATTGGCCCTTACCTTAGTCATCGGACTCCCCCACCGATACATCGGATGGCGTTTGTTGTCGCTCGTCGTCATCTTCGTCGCCTTCCTCCGCCGATAGGTTGTTTTTTTGTGTTCGCATTTCCGCTTTCCTCCAATCGGCTAGTAGGACTTGTGCCTCTAACATTTCGGGCAACATGTTTGATCTCGTCGGATCGAGCACCTTTCCACTCCGGCTAAAGGTTTGCTCAACCGCTACCGTTGAGGCGGGAACGATGAGAATTCGTGCCGCAATCCTTGAGAGGGTAGGGAACCTCATTCTCTCCGGTCGGCTCCACCATTCTAATATGTTGAAATCCTCTTCTTCTTCATCATTGACAAACTCAAAAGAAATGGTTAAATATTCGTCGAGTTCCGAATGGGAAGTCGACGTGGTTTTTGCCCTTTTCGGGCCAAATAAATCTCTAGCAATTGATTTAAATTTAGACGAAGTTGAAGATGAAGGACGAGGAGGGGGTTGAGAAGATTGACCTTGATCGGAAACACGATATTGAACCAATAATTCATCAAATAATTTTCTAACTCTAGCAATTATGATAGAAACATGACAATCGGGATTTTGTTGTGAATCTAAAAATTCATAATAACTTTCTAAAAATTGTTTTAAACCATCCATTTTACGTCTAGGATCTAACACAAATGCAACAAGAAAAACATCGGGAATAGTTGTATAATAATCTAACCATTTAGTTCGCATTGTATAAATAGCTTGTGAAATATTATCAATTAAAAGACCTTGTTGAAGTGCAAATGCAATATTAATTTCTACATAACAAAATATGTTTGAAGTTGGTGTATAAACATAACTAAAAGTATTAGTAGCATCATAAAAATATTTAAAAACCTCCATTATATCTCTTGCTAAAACCCAAGATTGACTGAAAACAAAATAACCGTCAATATGTTGTGCGGCAAAACCACTTAAAAGATCTCGATATTCATATGATTCGGAAATCATTTTGAAAGTAGAGTTCCATCTTGTACAAACATCTTTTGAAAATTTTTTAGGATAAAAGCCATTTTGTTTACAATATGCATACCATTTAGTACTTATACTTTTTTTAGACCAAAGTTCATTAAGAATTTTTCAAATAGGTTGTACTAAATCTCCAACGTATGCTAAACCTTCTTGAACACACAAGTTTAAAATATGAGCGGCACACCTAATGTGAAAAAAATTACCTCCAATCGTCGGCTTACAATAGTTGGTTAAATCTCAAATGGAAGCCGTGTTAACGGAGACGTTGTCAAAACCTATTGAAAAAATTCGTGAAAGTAATCTATATTCTTCCAAAACATTTGCAATCAAACGGGCAATGTTTTGGGTGGTGTGTTGTTCGTTGAAAACTCGTAATGCTAAAACTCTTTTGTTTAAAATCCAAAATTTATCAACAAAATGACAAGTAATACCCATATATGAATTTTTTTGAAAACCGTCGGTCCAAATATCACTACAAATAGAAACTTGAATATCACCGTTTTCCATTAAATATTTAATCAATTCTTCTTTATGCATTTTGTATTTATGCATCATTTTTCTTTTAGAGGTTTTTGCGAGAAATCGGTTTATATGCGGGTTGAGCATGATTTTGCATCCAATCATTAAAACCAACATTTTGTGCAAAACTAAATGCCAAAGAATCTGCGGCTAACATTTCCGAAAATGCATCCATAGACGAAGCATGATCATATGTAAATAAATGAGGGTGGTTAGAAGTAGATGCATACCCGGTTAGTAGTGTTTGCCCTCGTGCCAATCCCATTTTTTGGGGATGCTTGTTCCGAATATGCCTCTTTAGTTCCCGTAGACTTCTCCCTATTTGTGCTTGTATTGTGCCGAACAAAAATTGCATTTGACATAGTAAATCCCGTTGGCATCGGGAGCACCTTTTGTGAACCAAAATCGGAAGACCGCCACCGATAGTTGAGTGTTGTTCAACGGCTCCTCTGGCTCCGGGAATTGGGTCTCGGATTCTTGGGTTTTGAGGAAAGTAGGTGATTCTATGTTGATATCCTCCTCCTCGTGGATCTCGTGATCTCCACTTAAGCCCCGCCTTACATCCGAACGGTTGGAGGACCGCTAACGGAATGACGTCCTCGGCTAACACCTCCACCGGATGAAGGACCGCTAACGGAACGTCTTCCTCGGCTAGCCATTTTTTTGAATAATAGAATATAGTAGTAAGAGTAGTAAAATGAATAGTTAATAAAAAAAAAGAGAATGAGAAATTGAGAATATGAGATTAGGAGAGTAATTGAATGTAAGAGTTGGAAATTATGGAGAGATTGAGAGAGAGTGAATAGATGATGGAATGAGAATTGGTGTGAGTTGAAATGAATTGGGTTTGGGGTATTTATAGAAATGTTTTTGGGTTAGATATATTATAGTTTGTTATTGTTTAATTTTTTTTATAATATAGCCGTTGAGATTTTTTTTTTTAAAAAAATTTGACCGTTACCCGGGTCGACCCGGAGGGTCGACGGGTAAGGATCTTATGACCCTTACCCGTACCCGCAACCCGGGGGAACCCGGACCCGTCGTGACCCGTGACCCGTGGACATGCTTAGAGTACAGATGTTTTGGGATAGTGTGTACACGAAGCCATCACCCTTCTAAGGATCTCAACAATATAGATATATGTATATATAGATACATTTTATGTGATGATATAGTATGTTGGATTAAGTATTATATACATACATACATATATAAATATATATATATATATATATATATATATATATATATATATATATATATATATATATATATATATATATATATATATATATATATATATATAGCCTTATAGGTTAGGTGTACATACCCCGCCGATGGCTCGGACTAGAGCGACATCTGTAGTTGGACGGGGTAGAGGTAGACCACCTCTTCCTCCAATAGTGGTAGGTCAGGGACCAGTTCCTGCTGCTGATCCGCCTATAGTAGAGGAGGCCAATTAAAAGGTAATTGAGAGCGTCGTTTTTGAGATGAGGAGCGATGGATCTGGGAGACAATGATCACAGCGAGTCTAGTCAGATGACTCAAATCATGTTTCCATGAGGAGACCTGAATTCCGCGCATACTCAGATCATGTGCCCCAGATCTGCCAGTTCATGAGGGATCTTCTGAGATGTCCCATGGAGCTACTCAGGTGCCAGTTGTACCGACACGTGCTGCTGAGGTTGCTAGAGCTCCAGAGGAGTACAGAGGGCCTCTACCAGACACTTGGTTGAAGGCATTTCATCTGCTGGGAGTACGACATTTCTTTGTAAAGGTGGGACTAGAGACTGAGGTGTGTATTGGACATGTGGACTTAGCCCTTGAGTCTATTAGATGTACCGAGGATAGACAGATAGAGGTAGTGCAGACTCTATTCCGTGACCTTGCTCATTAGTGGTGTAGGACCATACGAGCCCGAGCCACAAGCTACGACCAGATGAGGACTATGATTAGAGAGTAGTTCTTCCCTGCCTCATTGAGGAGGGAGAAGCTGCAAGATTTTGTGGAGGCAGGCTTCAAGGATGTGCCGATTGTTGACGCCGTCAGTCCTTTTCAGTCGGAGTTGGCGTTGCTGGGTCCAGCTGCACCTTCTGAGGACCATCACGTTCATCCATTCTCCCGTCGACTAAGGGAGAGTACATGTTTGTACATGGCAGGTTTTTATTGTGAGTCTTTGATAGACTACCAGGATAGAGCCTCAACTTACGAGCGTGAACGGGCTAGCCAGAGGAGGACTTCTCAGACGGGATGGTTTGAGAAGAGACAACATACCAGTCAGACTGGTGTAGGAGCTTCTGGATACGGGCGAGGCCAGTCACAGGGTCGCTCGAGTTATCCAGTGTCTGCACAAACTTCTGAGAGAGGCCGGCAATGTTATAACTGTGGGGAGTATGGACATATGAGGACTGAGTGCCCGAGAGCACCCCTGACTTGCTTCTCTTGTGGAAAGCCAGGACATCGAGCTACGTTTCACCGCCAGGGCAAGGCGTTATCACAGTAGGGTTGTTCCCATACAGGTGCAGCAGGAGGTGGGCAGAGACCGCCTCAGCGCCAGACACAAGGACAACAGAGAGTCCTAGACACACCTGCTACTCAAGGTTCCGCTCCTAGATCGAGTAGAGGTAGAGGTAGAGATGGTGGTACGAGTGACACCAAAGGAGCTGGAGGTCGAGTCTTTGAGCTGAGGAGTGCTAAGGAGCTGCCAGTACCAGCTGCTACAAGTTCCATTATGCTTCATTGTTTAGCTGTTAGAGCTTTATTTGATATGAGTGCTACGCATTCTTTTATTTCTGATGTATGTGTTGATTGTTTGGGTTTAGCTCCCATAGAGGGGATACCCTTTAGTATAGGGTTACCTGATGGTAGTAGGGTCAGAGGTACCCACGAGATACGTAGTTGTCCCCTTCGTCTGGGGACTCGTGTGTTGCTTGTAGACTTCTTAGTCATGCCATTGATGCATGAAGAAGTCATTTTAGGTATGGATTGGATGCATAGACACCGTGCGATTCTAGACGATGGTAGGAGGACGGTGACAGTCTCTACCGAGGTAGGTCCGATAGAGGTCTTCCAAGGTTTGGATCTTGGGAAGACGGGATTTTTCACTAGTGTTGTACGATCAGCGAGGCTGATTGTACAAGGATGTGATACCTTATGGTGTTATGCCATTAAGGATGGAGAGAGTCCAGCCTTGGAGGATATTCCACTGGTCTGTGAGTTTACAATCGTGTTTGCTGAGCCATCTAGCTTGCCTCCTCAAAGGAGTGTAGACTTCAGCATCAAGTTGCAGGATGGTACGAGACCGATCTCGAAGGCCCCATATCGTATGACACCTGTCGAGATGTTGTAGTTGAAGAAGTAACTCGAGGAGTTGGCTGAGAAGGGCTTCATACGCCCTAGCGTTTCACCATGGGGTGCACCTGTCCTCTTCGTGCGGAATAAGGACGGATCGTTGAGATTGTGTATTGATTACAAAGAGATGAACAAGGTGACCATCAAGAACAGGTATCCGTTTCCTCGTATTAATGATTGCTTGATCAGCGTCAGGGAGCCACAGTGTTCTCCCGGATTGACTTACGCTCAAGATATCATCAGTTGAGGGTGAGGGAGCAGGATATACACATGACGGCATTTCGTACCCGTTATGGACACTACGAGTTTGTAGTGACGCCATTTGAGCTCACGAATGCCCCAACAGTTTTCATGGAGTTGATAAACAGTATCTTCATCGACTTTCTTGATCAGTTTGTAGTGGTTTTCATTGATGACATTATGGTATAATCTCGTAGCAGAGAGGAGCATGTCGGTCATTTGAGGACAGTTTTGCAGATTCTCAAAGATAGAGAGCTATATGCCAAGCTCTCTAAGTGTGAGTTGTGGATGTCAAAGTAGCCTTTCTGGGCCATACTGTCTCCACCGACGGGATCATGGTTGATCCGGCGAAGATCGAGTCTATTGCAGCATGGACGATACCGACGAACGTCAAGGAAGTGCGTAGCTTTCTTGGCCTAGCCGGTTATTATCGACGCTTTGTGGAGGGATTTTCTGTGATTACCCGTCCACTTACGAGTCTTCTGGGGAAGACTGCCAGATTTGTTTGGTCTGAGCAGTGTGCTCGGAGTTTTGAGGTGTTGAAGAGGCGCTTGACTTATTATCATATCTTGGTACAACCTGAGGGTTATGAGGATTTTGTGGTATACAGTGATGCATCTAAGCTAGGCTTGGGATGTGTATTGATACAAAGAGGCAGAGTGATTACATATGCGTCTCGACAGTTGAAGACGTATGAGGAGAACTACCCGACTCACGATCTGGAGTTAGTAGCGGTAGTTCATGCTTTGAAGATCTAAAGACATTACCTGTATGGTGCTACATGTCAGATCTTCACATACCGTAAGAGTCTGAAGTATATATTCACTCAGTGGGAGTTGAATAGCCGCCAACGTCGATGGCTTGAGTTGATCAATGACTTTGACCTTGAGATTCTGTATCATCCAACGAAGGCGAACGTTGTCGCCGACGCCCTGAGCAGGAAGACGCCTTGAGAGAAGGCGTTTACGAGACTGACAGTTCAACCTCAACTTCAGAGGGATCTAACTTGGCTAGAGATGGACATCCAGTTTCCTGATGAAGATGCCCAATTGTACGCTTTAGAGGTTCTACCTGGTCTGTTGGCTAAGATCCAATAGAAGCAGGGGACCTGCCCGACCTTGACGAGGATTAGAGAGAGGATGTTTGGTTGTGAGCCACCACAGTTCTCAAGAGGAGCAGATGGAGTGATGAGATGCCAAGACCGCGTCTGTGTACCTGCTGATGCAGTGTTGAGACAGAGGATCTTATAGGAGGCTCACTGTACACCTTACTCAGTACATCCAGGTACGAGGAAGATGTACCATGATGTGAGACGCTCATATTCGATGTAGTCAGATTTGTGGCACAGTGTGCGACCTGTCAACAGGCCAAGATAGAGCATTTCAAACCTGGGGGCGAGCTCCATCCACTTCCAATGCCGCAGTGGAAGTGGGAGGACGTCTCGATGGACTTTGTGATGGGATTGAGGCCTAGTAGGAGTTTTGATGCCATCTAGGTTGTTGTTGATAGACTGACGAAGACGGCACGTTTCATTCCTATCAAAGAGACGTGGCCAATGAGCAGATTGGCTGAGGAGTACACTAGGAAGATAGTGAGACTCCATAGTGTACCAAGGATGATCGTCTCTGATCGAGATGGACGGTTTACCTCGAAGTTCTGGTAGTAGATTCAGACTGCTTTGGGGACGAGTTTTCACTTCACGATAGTGTTTCACCCCCAGACAGATGGTCAGTCTAAGAGGACTATTCAGATGCTGGAGAACATGCTGAGAGCTTGTGTGTTGGATTGGGGATAGGGATGGTTAGATTACCTCCCATTGGTTGGGTTCTCATACAATAACAACTGACATGCATCGATTGGGATGGCCCCATATGAGGCACTGTATGGACGTAGATGTCGTACACCTTTATGTTGGGATGAGCCTAGTAGTATCAGTGAGATAGCGCCAAAGCAGATTCAGGATGATATAGCTCGAGTAGCGCTGATCAGAGAGAGGATGCTAGCTGCACAGAGTCGCCAGAAGTCGTATGCAGACAGGAGGCGTCGACCTCTAGAGTTCAGAGTAGGAGCTCATGTCTGGTTGAGGGTTTCTCCGATGCGTGGCGTCAGACATTTAGGCATAAAGGGGAAGCTGAGTCCCCGATATGTCGGTCCTTTTGAGATTCTGGATCGATTTGGGAGATCAACATACAATCTGGCTTTGCCACCGAGGTTAGAGGGTATTCATCCTGTGTTTCATGCGTCTTAGTTGAGGGAGTGCATATCAGACTCGAGACACATAGTCAACTATGATGATTTGGTGGTTGAGCCGGACCACACCTTTGCAGAGTGCCCTATTGCAGTTTTAGAACAAGGTGTGAGACACCTACGTTCGAAGGACATTCCTATGCTGAGGATATAGTGGTCTAGACGAGGACCTGAGGAGGCTACATGGGAGAAAGGATAGTATCTAGAGGAACTATCTAGAGTTTTATGTTGAGATAGATGCACCTATAGAATCATCGAGTAGATCTTAGTGCTATCTTGGTGAGTGTATGACATGTTATGTGTTTATGTGATATGTTGTGTTTTCTGCTAGCTAGGATGTGTGAATATGATCTTCAAGAGATTTTTTGCTAGCGCGAGTTACGTATAGCTGGAGATGGTTCTTTCCTCCATGCTATGGTGATATATTTAGGCCTAGCTGGAGATGGTTCATTCCTCCATGAAATTGTTGATGGACATAGTGTGAGTGGAGATGGTTTACCTACACGTAGTTGTGTTATGTGTATGTTCTGGCTAGAGATGGCTTTCCTCCATGCCCGTGTGATATGGTAGTGTTTGGCTAGAGATGATTTACCTCTATGCCTTGTTTTGTGGATGTGATAGTGATGTTGGAGTGATGATTCCTCCATGCTGGTTTTTGAGGATATAGATTTTATAGGTTGTGATTTTTTTGAGCAAAGATGTGATACCTCTAAGAGAGAGAGTTATACCTCTATGCCTTGTTTTGTGCCTTTGTTGAGCCTTGTTAAGCCTTTGCTGAGCCAGGCAGCCGCCCCTGTGGATCCAGAGGACCGCACCTGCAGCTGGCCGCCCCTGCGCCTAACAAGGTCCGCCCTTGCGACTCTGTGTAGTTGTAGCCGTTTTTGTCGACTCTTGACTAGTGCTTTCGGCAGGCTTCCTTTATAAGCCTCCCATTGCTTCTGATGCCGGTTTCCTCATCTTCTCTAGCTTCATTTCCCTTCTCCACGTTCATTCTCTTCTCCTCCTATCTTTCTTTTGTTTCCATCCTTGATCTTCTTGATCTTGTGTGAGTTTGTGTGAGTGTTGAGCTTGGCTTTGGATGTTGATGATGGTTGATGTTGTGTTATTGGTAGCCAGTTGTGGTGATTTTGTTGTGATCCTTTCTTCTGCTTAGGTATGTGGTGAGTTCTATCTCTTTCTCTCCATCCTCTCTTCTTTGCTTCTTATCTTCCTCTTTAGCTTAGGATTCACAAGTTTAGACTTGTGTTAGATCCTTTCATGGACGTTTTGATGTTCATACATGTGTATATATGTATGTGTATGTTGTTATGTGAAGAAAAAGTGAGGAGAGATCGTGAGAAGGATTGAAGAGAAGTCGAGGTTCAGCTTCTACACAGACAGTCGCCCCTGTGCCTGTCCTGAGACGCACCTGCGCCTTGGACAAAGCCGCCCCTGCGCTAGAGCTGGTCCGCCCCTGCGCCTTACTAGGTCAGTGCTCCTACGCCTCTTGTTTCCGCTAGTGCGTCCAGGGCATAACTAGTTGGTATGGTTTCTTCCTTCCTTTCCTTTGTCATAGTGTTCGCTCCAAAAGTTGTGTGCAAGCTTTAATATTTTTACCAAGAATAATTGCAAATAGCGAATCCGTAGTGTACATATCGATTGTAATAAAAACAAGAATTCCAGGGTCGAACACAAGGACTATAGTCAAACAAAGATCGGTAATTCAGGTTATCAATAACAAACATGCAACAAAGCAAAGCTATCAAAGATGATGTAATAATATGTCTACTTCATTTGGAAAGCCAGGAACGTGCTCATCTACAACCAAAAGTTCACTCACCCGGCCACCTGTGCTCACAACATTATCAGTCCCACAAAAAATCATACCTCGAGTCACTGGAGAGACAGATCTCTTGACTCATCTTCATGGGCTAATATTTTAGGTATTCACCTGCAGTTGAATTTTGTCTAGCTGGCTTGCCTTGTCTTGATTTTGGAACTTCTCGGACGAGTCGTCCCCCACGATCTTGTAAATTCTAAGGTTACATAATATATTAACTTTTAAAAAAAAAATGATGTAATAACGAGGTAAAAGGAATGTAAATTCTAGAGATTAAAGCATCCAGTTATGGTTCCGACTCAAGATCTCGAAAGATAATGTGGACAAAGCCGAGGTTTGTAAAGGGAAGGTGTTTCAAAGGTTGGAATAGATCACTAGGTAAGTCTCACTACTCACTATCACAAACCAAAGATCCTTTCACCGGGTAAGTCTCAAGGTACTAAGGAAATGTCTATAATCTGAAACCAACACACCACCCAAGGGAATAGAATCAACCTTTACCGGGTAAATCTCACGCTAACTCTCAAAGATGGGATGAAGGCACACTCAAACCCCAATAAAGGATAAACCTTTATTACCTACACTCATGATCTTAGATATACAAACAATGGAATCACCGGGTAAGTCTCATCCTAGGCTTGCGTTGAACAAGGAAAGGTATAACAAGGATATGATTTGGCAAACTTAAACCTCAACTCAGATAAGGATCAGGAAAGGGCTCGCCTCGCTCAGTATATGTACCATCTCGGTGGAGATGTTCCACGACTGACAAAGGTGTTCGTCAGTTAAGGTAAAGGCTCGAGCTTTCAAGGCCCACTAGGGTAAAGGCTCATTCTTTCATCGTCTTTCCCACAACCTTCAGCCCATCACCCTAGAATCGCATAAAAAACTTAGCCAACAATCATGATGATAACAACAATCAAATATATAAGAAAGGAATCAATATTCAAACAAGAAAAGCTTAACACAAAGGTCTCAATAATTGAATCAAACAATCAATCAAACAAACAAGCTGTGTTCCTCAATCACAATAAAAAAAAGTCAACAATCAAACCAAACTAAGAAAATCTTACAACTTCCTTCAACTTTCCTTCAAATCTAGCTTCCTTCCTTCCTTGAACTTCAACCTTCAAACTTCCTTCCAAACTTCCTTCCAACTCTGGAGAACTCTGCTCCTTGATCCGGATATTCCGAGATAAATTCTCTTCAGCAAATCAACCTCTGTATATAGGAGAATCACCTTCCTAAGATGAGATATCTTAAAAAGGAAATTTCCATCTTTAAAATATCTTCCAATCTTCTAAAATATATCAGTCAAAAAGATATGCTTCCTTCCAGAAATCCATCCTAAAATATGTGATATTCACTTTCCAAAAATAGAAGACCTCAACCAAAAATAAAGATCTCGTGTCCCGTCATCAGTTTGCATCGGTCAAGCCTATCCAGAAGATTACATCGGTCGAGGTGGCACTGTAGCCAACCGAGGATAATCTCAGTTAAACGTAGATCTCTCTGATCTGGTCCAAAATCAATCTTCTATCTCACTTCCATGCTTCCTGAGCCTTTCTTATAGCTCCTCAATGCTCAAAAATGTAGTTTCAATGACTCCCTAGCTTCCTTAGCTTCATTTTGTTCCAAAACATGCTATTTTCCCTACAATTACAAGGAAAGTAGGTGTAGACCTCGATTCTCACAAAGGTAGATAAAACAACATAAGGATCAAAGAATACATCGATGCATGCAGATTTATGAAGATAAAACGTCTAAACCAGTCCCAAAATATAGACTATAATACATGCTATCAAAATACCCCATACTTGTCCCTTGCTTGTCCCCAAGCAAGATCCAAATCTTAGATACAAGATAGAATGGATTATAAGTCATCAAAAAGATCAATGAAAAACATTTCACAACCTTTTTTGAGTGTGCTCCATTCATAGATCACCCTAAGAGAATGGTTCATGGCAAATAAAATCAAGACATGATCAAAACATTTTATAAATATAAAAAATTGTTCATCTTTGCATAAAATCATAGAATGCATAATAAATCGTATTTATTGAAATCAATCATGTATAATTTGGTTTAAACCACCAAGTCAATCATCATACTCGAGGTCTCAAGGGCTTCCAAAAGAGGTCAAGAAACGTGTCAGGGTGGGATGTATATAGGATAATGTGGTGCTTGAATCCGGGAATAGGATCTTTCTTCACTTTCTTTGAATCACAACATCTTCCACCAATAAGCTTTGCTTATTTTCACTTTTACTTTACTTTTTGGGAACATGGACAGAGGTGCACAATAACCGAAGCCTCGGAGATCAACAATCATCAATTTCTCGAGATGCCTCAAACCCTTGATGCACATATTATGACCCGTTAGGACTATCGATCAATCCGACTTTGGGAAGACACAAACACCCGGCTATGTGAATGGTGCCAAGTTACTCATCATCAAGATCAACGTCCCCAAACCTAATTGTTTCTTTCTAACACTTTCAACCAAGATCTCAACTTCACTTTCACTTGCTTTTCGTCACTTGCATCCAAATTCCCAGATAGGTAAAGGAAGGCAAATATGTACATGAGGGGCTAAAGCATGATCAAGAAGAAGAAGAAGAGAAAGAATCGCCTTAATCATCCCAGGAAGAATGTGATAGAACTCATCATGTGGTGTCAACCTTCAGATTCAACATAATTTTGATAAAAACAAAGTATTAAACATGCTAGAATTTCAAACAAAGTATTTTGCAACTTAAACATATCATAAAACCTTTCGAGCATATAAAGATTTCAAAACCAATTTGTGAACAGAATCATCATCGAGGTCATATCCAGAAAAGAAGTACAAAACGTTTCGAAAATCTTTCAGTTAAAAGCCCATCTCGGTCGAGGTGTTTTGACATCATCCGAGGTGTTCAATATCGTTCGGCCAAGAACGTCTCGGTTGAGCCAAAAAAAAATTTTCAAACTAGTTTTTGACGTTTTTCTCAAACAGAAACCAGTTTCTAAGGTCGAAATAGATAACCGGGTAAGTCTCACTACTCACTATCCAAAACCAAAGCTTCTTTTTTCGGGTAAGTCTCAAGGTACTAAGGAAAGGAACTATAATCTCAAATCAACACACCATCCAAGGGGATAGAATCAACCTTTACCGGGTAAGTCTCAGGCCAACTCACAAGGATGTGATGAAGGCACACTCAAACCCCAATAAAGGATAAACCTTTATTACCTACACTCATGATCTTGGGTAAACAAAGGAATCACTGGGTAAGTCTCATCCTAGGCTTGCGTTGAACCAGGAAAGGTCTAACAAGGATAGGATTTGGCAAATTGAAACTCTTAACTCAAATAAGGTTCAGGAAAGGGCTCACCTCGTTCATTAAATTCTATCCCGGCCGAGATGTTCAATGGCTGACCGAGGTGTTCTACGGTTAAGGTAAAGACTCGAGCTTTCAGTGTCCTACTGGGAATAATATCATTCTATCATTGTCTTTCCCACAACTTTCAGCCAATCACCCTAGAATCACATAAAGAGCTTAACCAACAATCATCATGATAACAATAATCAAATATAATAAGAAAGGAATCAAAATTAAAACAAGAAAACCTTAACACAGAGGTCTCAATAACTGAATGAACAAACAAACAATCAGCACTCCTCAATCACAAATCAGAAAAGACAACAAAACCAAAAGTCAAACTAAGAAGATCTCACAAACTCCTGCAAAGCCAACTTCAAATTGATTCCTTCCTTTCTTGAACTTCAACCTTCAAAACTTCCTTTAAAACTTCAGAAAATCCTCCAGAAATCAGTGATCCGAAGATGGGTGAATTGTAGATAATCCAACCCTTTATAGAGGATAATTTTCTTCCAAAGATAAAATATCTCAAAAAGATAATTTCCTAGAAAATATATCCATATCTTCCAAAATATATCAGCCAAAAATATTATCTTCCTTCTAGAAATCCAACCAAAAAGATGTGATATTCTTTTTCCAAAAATAGAATATCTCAGCCAAAAAATAAAGATCTTGTCGGCGGTGAGGTGTTCGCCTCGGTCCATATGCTCCTCAAGATCACCTTGGTCGAGGTGGTACTGTAGTTAACCGAGGTGAATCTCAGCTGAATGTAATTCATCTCGAATCTGGTCCAAAAATCAATCCTCTAAATCATTTCCATGCTTCCTGAGATGTTCTTATAACTATTCAAAGCTCAAGAATGTAGCTCCAATGCCTCCTTAGATTCCTTAGATCCATTTCGGTTCAAAACGTGTCATTTTCCCTACAATTAAAACGAAACTAGTCGCCTCGGTTGACCAAGAACATCTCGGTCGAGGTGCTGTGACAACAACCAAGATGTGTCTCTGTCAAGCTCCGTCTTCTCAATTTCTTGAACTTCTGTCCTTCTAGTGTAGCTCCTGCGCTGTAATCCTTCCTTAGAAAGTGCATGGTTTCTGTCTAGAGGACGCAAAAACAAAACGAAGCAAACTATCTAAAACTAAGCTAGAAAAAGGGAAAATAAAGAAATACCTTGGGTTGCCTCCCAAGAAGTGCTTGATTTAAGGTCGCTAGCTGGATTGTACATCATCCTCAAACATGCTGGAAAGTGTCCTCACCCCATACTTCATCTTCTTCATGGGGTCAAACAAAGGACTCTATCCAATGTTCCAACAAATGAAAGTGTTCTTCGGGAAACGAATCATTGATGGGTAGGTCATCCTTCTTGAGCGAGGAGGGAGGTAGCCGGATGAGGTGATCCGCAAAAGAATTCTCAGATCCCTTCTTATGCTGAATCTCTAGGTCAAACTCTTGAAGAAAGAGATTCCAACGAATGAGGCGCGTGTTTGCATCCTTCTTAGAAAGAATGTAACGAATAGCTAAATGATCAGTGTAAACAATAACTTCTGCTCCAACTAAGTAAGAGCGAAATTTCTCAAAAGCATATACAACTGCCAGAAGCTCATTTTCGGTGGAGGCGTAGTTCAGTTGAGCTTCGTCTAGTGTCTTGCTAGCATAGTAAATGGCATTGGTCCGGCCATTCTTCTTCTATCCAAGTACCACTCCTACAACCACATCACTAGCATCACACATGATCTCAAAGGGCAAGGTCCAATCTGGAGGTTGAATGATGAGAGCGGTGATCAACGCTTCCTTTATCTTGTAAAAAGCATTAAGGCATTCCTGCGAAAACTCAAAAACAACATCATTATTCAAAAGATTAGTGAGCGGTTTAGAGATTTTAGAGAAATCCTTGATGAACCTCCTGTAGAAACCTGCATGCCCGAAAAAACTCCGCACACCCTTAACAACACAAGGGGGAGGAATTTTCTCAATAGTCTCGATATTAGCTCGATCGACATCAATGCCTCGGTTGGAAACGAGGTGTCCTAGAACAATTCCTTCACTAACCATAAAGTGACACTTCTCCCAATTCAAAACAAGATTAGTGTCTTCACGTACAACGTTGTAACACTAGAGAAAGCTTAGCGAAACAATTATCAAAAGAGGAACCATATACCGAAAAGTCATCCATGAATACCTCCATGATCTCCTCTATATACTTGGAAAAGATAGCCATCATACAACGCCGGAAGGTAGTAGGTGCATTATACAATCCGAATGGCATCCTCCTATAAGCGAATGTCCCCCATGGACAAGTGAAAGTGGTCTTCTCTTGATCATCCAGATGGATAGGAAACTGAAAGAAGCCACTATAACCATCTAGATAGAAAAAAATGAGAGTGTTGAGCTAACCGTTCGAGAATTTAGTCGATGAAGGGAAGCGGGAAATGGTTCTTCCGAGTGGCCACGTTCAGCTTCCTAATATCGATGCACATCCTCCAGCCCGTAACAGTCCTAGTTGAAATCAATTCGTTGTTCTTATTCGTCACAACGGTTATCCCTCCTTTCTTCGGAACTACATGCACCGGGCTCACCCACTTGCTATCCGATATGGGAAATATGATACCTGCACCCAACAACTTAAGAATTTCCTTCTTCACAACCTCTTTCATGATCGGATTTAACCGTCTTTGAGGTTCCCGTGAAGTCTTATGATCGTCCTCCATTAGTATCTTATGCATACAAAAAGAAGGCTTAATACCAACAAGATCATCAATAGTATAACCTAAAGCCTTTCGATGTTTCCTCAGAACATGCATCATTTTAGATAATTCAGTTTCAGAAAGGGAAGCACTAATGATAACGGGATAAGTAGAATCCGGGCCAAGGAAAGCATACCTCAAGTGACTCGGAAGCGGTTTAAGCTCCACGACTGGGGGTGCTTTCTGAGGTGGATCGGTGCCTTCTCCTTCCAGTGAAGTGGACTTAGATCGAAGAACTGGACTTTCAGAAGTCTCAGTTGACATCATCTCGCTTGCTACCTCGGTCGAGGTCCGAGGGGGGTGACCAAAATTCTCTTCAGATAAGAACACCTCGCTTGGTCCAGGAAGTGCCTTGGCCGTGGTACTGGAACTGGGACCGAAACCTAACATGTTTTTCTTTTCCTGAATCAGTTTATCAAATCTAGCTCTTGAATCTGCTTCCAATGCCCTTAAGCTCCGTATATCTGCATCACAAGAGACATCTATACCTTCCTCCATTAAACTAAAACTAAGAACTCTTTCAAGAGGATCGTTAATAAGGATAGAGCTCACCAATTCTCTTAATTCTTCTTCATCGTAGATGTTGAAGATGTTATCCTTCAATGGCTCTCCCTTCATTGCAGCAAGCAATGCAAACTCCACATGATCTCCACCAATGTTGAATTTCAACTTGGCGTTCTTACAATCCACATTGCAACCCAAAGTTGCTAGTAATGGTCTTCTGAGAATGATAGGAATGGGATAATCTGCGGGAATGTCAAGTACAACAAAGTCTCCAAGTATGTAGAAATTACCTAATTTGATGGGAACGTCCCCCAAAATACCCACGGGATGGATAATGGATTGATCCGCCATGTATATCGTCATCTTCACCTGGTTGGGCTCTCCAAGTCCGACTTTCTCACAAAGCTCCAGCGGAATGATACTCACGCTGGCTCCTAGATCACATAATGCATCATAAGTTACATCCCCAACTTGAATGGGAATGCAAAATGAACCGGGATCCCTCAATTTAGGTGGCATCTTCTCCTTCATGATTTGAATGAGCTCCGAAGACTTAGATGTCATCCTTACTTCCCCAAAATCCTCCAACTTCCTTTTCTTTGATAGAATCTTCTTCAGAAACTTCCCATAGGCAAGCATCCCTAGAATGGCATCAAGGAAAGGGATGTTAATATGTAGTTTATTCATAAGGTCTAGAAACTTACCAAAGTGCATGTCTAGATGTGTCATCGCCCTTGACTGAGGGAATGGAAGTGGTGGTTTATAAGCAGGAGGTGCAACGTAAACTTCAGATTTATCTTTCACATTCTGGGGCTCCATCTCGATTGTCACCTCGACCGAGGTACTAGATATGCAGTCTTCAATCCACTTTGTGTTGTGATAGCCATGATTTGCCCTTTTGGGTTGCTCTCTGTTCTTGCTGGGAGCTTCCCAAGATCTCTTGGCGCTTCATTCGCCTTGTTGAAAAATTGTTGTTCTAAGGATTTTTGTGCCTTCGAAAATGAATTCATAGAAGTCTTTATAGTGTTGAGCTTGATCAATATTGCCTCCAGCACAACATCTTTATTTTCTGGCTGGGAAGAACTTAATGCAAGCTCCTTGCTTCTCAATGGAGTGGAAGAAGAAGAGGGGGCGTTAAGAGCATTATTAGCATGAAAATAAGGGTTACAGGAATTTTGTTGATTAGATCTCCAATTGTTGTTGTTGGTGTTTCTGTTGTTGTTGTAATTTTTGTTCCGTGGCCCTTGATAGTTGTTTCTTCCTTGATATCCTCCATCTTGCTCCTTCTTCGTTTGAGCTACTAAAAGCTCCTTCAATGCCTTTACTTCATTGCTAAGCGAGGTGAGTTGAACTCCATTTGATGATGTGTCTTCGAAGCTAACTCTCCTTGCTCCATTTTCAGTTCCTTGATGGGAGTACTTCTCCATGTGTAAAGCTTGCTTTCAATGAAATCCCAAGCTTCATCTATTTGCATATCCATGAAGGTGCCGGCAGAAAGTAATTGGAGCTTGAATTGAGTATCTCCATCCAAACCCTTGAAGTATATTTCCAGCAACTCGATCTCTGGAATCCCATGATGTGGGAAATCCAATAGAAGATCCTTAAATTTCTCCCATGACTTGGACAAAATATCCTTGTCCTTCATAATAAAAGCATTGATCTTTTCCCTCAATTCAACGGTCTTAGAAGGGGGAAAGAACTTAGTAAGAAACTCTGTTGTCATCTCTTCCCAAGTGTTGATTTTTCCGGCCGGAAGAGATTGATACCAAGCAAGAGCCTTGTCTTTCAAAGAGAAACAGAAAGGCCTCAACTTGTAGTTGTTATTCTCCACTCTTGAAGGTCTTAAAATCTCCATCAGAATCTCATAGTTTTGCAAATGCTGATGCGGGGACTCTCTCTCCAAACCTCCAAATTGACATTGTTGAATCATAGTTAGAACTTGCGGTCAAAGTTCATAACAATTCTCAGCTGGATCTCCTAGGTTGACTCCTGGATGCCTGATTTGCTGATTGGGGTCCATCCTCTGTCCTAGGATTTGTGGAACTCCAGCAAAAAGAACATCTCGGACTGGCATCCGAGGTGGTGGGTGCATCTCGTCTGGGGCAACTAGGACTGGGTTTTGCCTCGGTCGAGGATGTGAGATCGGTCAAGGTAGAAAGTGGGCCCTTAGAGCGGCCATATCTGCTTCAATTCCTTCTGTTCTTGCGTGAGTCTCGTCTTTCTCTCGTTGCAGTTCTTCCTTATTGAGGTGTAGTTGTTCCAATGCCTCCTTCAATTTGGCTTCAAGATCGCGATTGTCTTGATTGACCATTATTGCCCCGAAAGACAACCGAAACCGATCTTGGTCTAACCCATGTCCCCGGCAACGGCGCCAAAAACTTGTTCGCTCCGAAAGGTGTGTGTATGCTTGAACAATATGCGAACCCGTAGTGTACGGATCAATTGCAATAAAAGCAAAAATTCCAAGGGTCGAACATAGAGACTATGGTAAAACAAAGTACGGTAATCAGGTTGTCAAATAACCACAAGCAGGAAATTAAAGCAATCAAAGATGATATAAAAGTCAAATAAAGGAGAATGCGGATTCTAGAGATTAAAATATCCAGTTGTGGTTCCGACTCAAGATCTCAAAAGATAATGGTGACAAAGTTGAGATTTGAAAAGGGAAGGTGTTTCTAAGGTGGGAATAGATCACCGGGTAAGTCTCACTACTCACTATCACAAACAAAAGCTCCTTTTACCGGGTAAGTCTCAAGGTACTAAGGAAAATGACTATAATCTCAAACCAACAAAGCACCCAATGGGATAGAATCAACTTTTACCGGGTAAGTCTCAAGCTAACTCAAAAGGATGCGATGAAGGCACACTCAAACCCCAATAAAGGATAAACCTTTATTACCTACACTCATGATCTTGGGTAAACAAACAAAGGAATCACCGTGTAAGTCTCATCCTAGGCTTGCATTGAACGAGGAAAGGTATAACAAGAATAGGATTTGGCAAATTGAAACTCTTAACTCAAATAATGTTCAGGAAATGGCTCACCTCGTTCAGTTAAATTCCATCCCAGCCGAGATGTTCAATGACTGACTGAGATGTTCTACGGTTAAGGTAAAGACTCGAGCTTTCAGGGTCCTGTTGGGATTAAGATCATTCTATTATCGTCTTTCCCACAACTTTCGGCCAATCACCCTAGAATCGCATAAAGAACTTAGCCAACAATAATCATCATAACAATAATCAAATATATAAGAAGAAAATCAATATTCAAACAAGAAAACCTTAACACAAATGTCTCAAAAACTGAATGAACAAACAAACAATCAACGTTCCTCAATAACTAATCAGAAAAGACAACAAAACCAAAAGCCAAACTAAGAAGATCTTACAAACTCCTTCAAAGCCAACTTCAACTTGATTCCTTCATTCCTTGAACATCAACCTTAAAAACATCCTTAAAAACTTCAGAAAATCCTCCAGAAATTAGTGATCCGAAGATGGGTTAATTTTAGATAATCCAACCCTTTATATAGGAGAATTATTTTCCAAAGATAAAATTTCTTAAAAAGATAATTTTATAGAAAATATATCCATATCTTCCAAAATATATCAGCCAAAAATATTATCTTCCTTCTAGAAATCCAGCCAAAAATATGTGATATTCTCACTAGTACAAAAATATGTGATATTCTCACTCTCCCCCATCACAACCTCCACTGCCTCCCCCATCACAACCTCCACGCCGATTTCCGATTTGCCGCAGGGATATGAAGGTGGTAATGGAGAGGAAGTGTCGGAGGTTGAGAATCTAACGAGATTAAACTGGGAGAGTTGTGAGGGGCCTGGTTCAGTGGATTATATCCTTGCCTTGATAACTGATAGCATGAATTATAGTCTATATTTTGGGACCTGTTTAGACGTTTTATCTTCAATAATCTGCATGTTTGGATGTATATTATGTGATTATATCTTCGTTTCATCTACCTTTGCGGGAATCGAGGTCTACACCAAGTTTCATTGTAATCGTAGGTAAAATGGCACATTTTTCATCAAAATGGAGCTAAAGGAGCTAAGGAGTCATTGGAGCTACATTAAGGAGCTTAAGGAAGAATCCAGGAAGCATGAAATTGGATTAAAGATTTACGTTGGACCAGATTTGAGAGATTTCACATTCAGTTTAGAGCCACCTCGGTCAGCTACAGTATCATCTCGACCGAGGTGATCCAGAGGAGCGTCCCAACCGAGGCGAACACCTTGGACGCGGCGAGATATATTTTATTCTTGGCTGAGATCTTTTATTTTTAGAAGGAGAGATCTTATATTTTTTGGCTGGATTTCTGGAAGGAAGATCATATATTTTAGGGATTTATTTATGAGAGATAGATATATTTTATTAGAAAATTTTCTTTTCAAGATATTTTATCTTTGGAGGGTAGTTTTCCTATATAAAGGGTTGAATTTTCCACAAATTCAACCATGCTTAGAGGGCTGAGAGCATCCAGCAGTTAGGAAGGATTGAAGGAAGGTTGAAGGAAGGAAGTTGATAGCTTTTATAGCTTTTGTGAAGGGTTTTGTAAGATTCTCTTAGATTCCCATTTTGTTGATTGTCTTATTGGATTGTGATCCAAGAAACGCTTGTTTGATTGATAATTGATTCAATTATTGAAGCCTTTTTCTTAAGGATTTTGTGTTCAATTATTCACCTTCTTCCCTTATATTTGATTATTGCTTTCGTGATGATGAGTGGATAATTTCTTTGTGTGATTCTAGGGTGATTGGCTGAAGGTTGTGGGATAAATAATGATAGAATAATCTTAAATCCCAGTAGGACCCTGAAAGCTCGAGTCTTTATCCTTAACCCTAGAACATCTCGCTCAGTCGATGAACATCTCGGCCGGGGTGGAATTCGTTTGACCGAGGTGACTTATCTTATCCGAAACTGAGAGTTAAGTGTTAGAGTTTGCCAAATCCTATTCTTATTACACCTTTCCTGGTTCAATGCAAGCCTAGGATGAGACTTACCCGGTAATTCCTTTGTTTGTTTACCCAAGATCATAAGTATAGGTAATAAAGGTTAATCCTTTATTGGGGTTTGAGTGTGCTTTCATTCCATCTTTGTGAGTTAGCCTGAGACTTACCCGGTAAAGGTTGATTCTATTCCCTTCGGTGGTGTGTTGGTTTGAGGTTATAGTTCTTTACCTTATTTCCTTGAGACTTACCCGGTAATAGGAGTTACGGTTTGGGATTAGTGAGTAGTGAGACTTACCCGGTGATCTATTCCACTTTAGTAACACCTTCCCTTTGTAAAAATTTCAACTTTGTCCGCTTATCTTTAGATCTTGAGTTGGAACCACAACTAGATGCTTTAATCCCTAGAATTGCATATTCCTTTAATTGACTTTTTATCATCTTTGATTGTTTTAATCGCTTTTGTGGTTAGTAATTACATAGACTAATTATACTTGCTTAGGTTTCACCTAAGTCCCTGAGATCGACACCCCGGAATTTCTTGCTTTTACTACGATTGATCCGTACACTGCAGGTTCGCATCCTTGTTTTTAGCAAACGTCTTGGGTTATAAATTTAAAGCTTGCACACACCATTTGGAGCGAACAAGTTTTTGGCGCCGTTGCCGGGGGCTTGGTCTAGACCAAGCCTGTTGCGGTGATCTTTCGGGGCGCTTGCCCCTGTTTCTACTAACTACTCTACTTGAGTTACTTTCGCAGATTCTTTTTCTTAGGTTTATGCGAAGAACCCGCGCTGTGAAGGAAATCGTTCCCTACGATCCCGAACCAGAAAAGACATATAAAAGACGCTTGAAAGAAGCGAAGATGGCCAATCAGGATAATCGCGATCTTGAGGCCGAATTGAAGGAGGCGTTGGAACAACTATGCCTCAGCAAAGAAGAATTACGACTGGAAAAGGAAGAAACTCGCGTAAGGACGGAAGCGATCGAAGCAGATATGGTGGCTTTACGGGACCAATATCTACCTCGACCAGCTCCAGCGCCTCGATCGAGGCAAGACCTAGCTCCAGCTTCCCCGGCCGATATACTTCCACCTCGGATGCCAGTCCGAGATGCTCTTTTTGCAGGTATTCCACAGACCCTAGGGCAAAGGATGGACCCCAATTAGCAACTAAGGCGTCCAGGAGTCAACCTAGGTGATCCAGCGGACCATGATTATGAGCTTCGACCGCAAGTTCTTTCCATGATTTGCCAATGCCATTTTGGAGGGCTAGAGAGGGAATATCCGCATCAACATCTACAAAACTATGAGATCTTGATGGAGACCTTAAGACCTTCAAGGCTGGAAAACAACAATAACAAGCTAAGGCCTTTCTACTTCTCTTTGAAAGATAGAGCGCTTACTTGGTATCAATCTCTTCCTCCGGGAAAAATCAATACTTGGGAGGAGATGACGACGGAGTTCTTAACTAAATTCTTTCCCCCCTCTAAAACTGCTAAAATGAGGGGGAAGATTAATGCATTCATCATGAAGGACAAGGAGAGCTTGTCCAAGTCATGGGAGAGATTTAAAGACATTCTTTTAGATTGCACACATCCTGGGATTCCAAAGATAGAGTTGTTGGAGATATACTTCAAGGGATTGGACGGAAACACCCAGTTCAACCTTCAACTACTATCCGCCGGCACGTTCATGGACATGGCGATTGACGAAGCTTGGGAGTTCATAGAGAAGCAAGCTTTGCACATGGAGAAATATTCCCACCAAGGAGCTGAAGGTGGAGTTAAAAGAGTCAACTTTCAAGATGTTCCACGAAACAATGATCAACTCACTTCTTTGAAGAATTATGTGAAGCAATTGGAAGATCTTTTGGTTGCTCAAACCAAGAAAGAGGATGAAGGATATCAAGGCTCGAGGAACAACAATGGATACCGGAACAACAACGGTTCCCGGAACAACAACGGTTCCCGGAACAACAACTACAACAACAATAGAGGATCCAACAACAATAATTGGAGAGCAAACAACCAAAATTCGGGTAACCCTTACTCTAACTCCAATTCGAATGACCCCTCTAATCCTTTCCTCTCTTCCTCTTCTTCTTCTACTCCATTGAAGAGCCAGGAGCAAGGATCAAGTTCGTCCCAGCCGGAAAAGAAAGATGCGGTGCTGGAGGCCATCTTCATCAAGCTTAACTCTATGGAGACATCCATGACTTGATTTTCGAAGGCACAAAAAGCCTTAGAACAACAATTCTTTAACAAGGCGAATGAAGCGCCAAGAGATCCAGGGAAGCTTCCAGCAAGGACGGAAAGCAACCCCAAGGGACAAATCATGGTAATAACAACGAGAAGTGGACTGAAGACTGCAGATCCAGTGCCTCGGTCGTTGCCAGTACAGACGAAGACCACCTCGGTCCAGGTACAATCGAAGAACACTTCGGCCAAGATGCCAATCAAGGTGGAGCCACAAAAAGCGGAGGAGAAAACTGAAGTTTATGTTCCACCTCCTGCATATGAACCGCCACTTCCATTCCCCAAGTCAAGGGCCAGAGCACATCTAGACAAGCATTTTGGTAAGTTCCTTGACTTGATGAATAAACTACACATTAATATCCCTTTCCTTGATGCTATTCTAGGGATGCCCGCCTATGGGAAGTTCTTAAAAGAGATTCTATCAAGGAAGAGGAAGTTGGAAGACTTTGGTGAAGTAAGGATGACATCTAAAATCCTCGGAGCTCATTCAAATCATGAAGGAGAAGATGCCACCCAAGTTGAGAGATCCCGGCTCATTTTGCATTCCCATTCAAGTTGGGGATGTCACTTGTGAAGCCTTGTGTGATCTAGGAGCCAGCGTGAGCATCATCCCGCTGGAGCTATGTGTTAATATCGGACTTGGAGAGCCCAAGCTGGTGAAGATACGGTTATACATAGCGGACCGCTCCATTATCCATCCTGTGGGCATTTTGGAAGACGTTCCGGTTAAGTTAGGTAATTTCTATTTACCTATAGACTTTGTTGTACTTGACATTCCCGCAGATTATCCAGTTTCTATCATTCTCGGGAGGCCATTTCTAGCAACTTCGGGTTACAATGTGGATTGTAAGAACGCCAAGTTAAAATTCAACATTGGCGGAGATGAAGTGGAGTTTGCATTACTTGCGGCAATGAAGGAGAGCAGCTAGGAGATGATATCTTCAACATCTATGATGAAGAAGAATCAACAGAATTGATGAGCTCTATCCTAATTAAAGATCCACTTGAAAAGGTTATTAGTTTTAGCTTAACGGAGGAAGGTATAGATGCTTCTTGTGATGTAGATATACGGAGCTTAAAGGCGTTGAAAGAAGATCCAGGAGCTAAAATTGAAAAGCTAATCCAGGAGAAGAAGATCTCCAATTTCGGTCCCAATTGCAGTATCTTGACCGAGGCACTCTCTGGACCAAGCGAGGTGTTCTTGACTGAAGAACATCTCGGTCACCCTCTCTAGACCTCGACCGGGGTCGAAAGAGAGATGATGTCAATTGAGACTTCTGAAAGTCCAGTTCTTCGATCTACTCCACTAGAAGGAGGAAGCAAAGATCCACCTCAGAAAGCACCCCCAGTTGTGGAGCTTAAACAACTCCCAAGTCACTTGAGGTATGTCTTTCTTGGACCGGATTCTACTTATCCCGTCATCGTTAGTGCTTCCCTCTCCGAATCTGAATTATCTAAACTAATGCATGTCTTGAGGAAGCATCAAAAAGCTTTAGGTTATACTATTGATGATCTTATTGGCATCAAGCCTTCTTTCTCCATGCATAGAGTACTAATGGAGGACAATCATAAGACTTCACGGAAACCTCAAAGACGGTTAAATCCGATCATGAAAGAGGTTGTGAAGAAAGAAATTCTTAACTTGTTGGATGCAGGTATCATGTTTCCTATCTCGGACAGCAAGTGGGTGATCCCGGTGCATGTAGTTCCAAAGAAAGGAGGGATGACCGTTGTGACGAATAAGAACAACGAGTTAATCCCAACTAGGACCTTCACAGGCTGGAGGGTGTGCATCGATTATAGGAAGCTAAACGTGGCCACTCGGAAGGACCACTTCCCACTCCCCTTCAACGATCAAATGCTCGAACGGTTGGCCCAGCATTCACACTTTTGCTATTTAGATGGCTATAGTGGCTTCTTTCAGATTCCTATCCTTCCGGATGATCAAGAGAAGACCACCTTCACTTGTCCATGGGGGACATTCGCTTATAGGAGGATGCCATTTGGATTATGCAATTCACCCGCTACCTTCCAGCGATGCAAGATGGCTATCTTCTCCGATTATATAGAGGAGATAATGGAGGTATTTATGGATGATTTTTCAGTATATGGTTGCTCTTTTGATGATTGCCTATCTAACCTTTCTCTAGTGCTACAAAGATGTGAAGACACTAATCTTGTTTTGAATTGGGAGAAGTGTCACTTTATGGTTAATGAAGGCATTGTGCTAGGACACCTCGTTTCTAATCGAGGTATTGAGGTTGATCGCGCTAAGATCGAAACTATTGAGAAACTCCCTCCCCCTTGTTCTGTTAAGGATGTGAGGAGTTTTCTCGGGCATGCAGGTTTCTATAGGAGATTCATCAAGGACTTCTCGAAGATTTATAAACCACTAACTAACCTCTTGAATAAAGATGTTGTTTGTGAATTTTCGCAGGAGTGTCTTGATGCATTTTACAGGATTAAGGAAGCGTTGATCTCCGCTCCCATTATCCAGCCTCCGGATTGGACCTTGCCCTTTGAGATCATGTGCGATGCGAGTGATGTGGCAGTAGGAGCGGTTCCTGGACAAAAGAAGGATGATCGGACCACCGTCATTTACTACGCTAGCAAGACGCTAGATGAAGCCCAGCGTAACTACGCCACCACCGAGAAGGAGCTATTGGCGGTTGTATACACTTTTGAAAAATTTCGTTCTTACTTAGTGGGAGTGAAAGTTATTGTTTACACCGACCATGCAGCCATTCGTTACTTACTTGCTAAGAAGGATGCCAAGCCACGCCTTATTCGATGGATTCTCTTGCTTCAAGAGTTTGACCTAGAGATCCGTGATAAGAGGGGATCCGAAAATTCTGTTGCGGATCACCTCAGCCGGCTACCTCCCTCTTCACGCGAGAAGGACGAGCCACCCATAGACGATTCATTCCCCGATGAGCACTTACACTTGTTGGAGCGTTTGATAGACTTTCTTATCTCACCCAATGATGAAGGTGAAGTATGGGGTGAGGACACCTCCCAACATATTTAGGGATGCCGTACGGTCCAGCTAGCGACTTTAAATCAAGCGCTTCTTGGGAGGCAACCCAAGGTATTGCTTTCTTTTCCCTTTTTCTAGTCTAGCTTTAGATAGTTTGCTTTTGCTTTGCTTTGCTTTGGTTTTGGCGTCCTAGACAGACAACATGTGACATCTAAGGAAGTAATACAACCCAGGAGCAACACTGGATGGACAGAAGTTCGAGAATTTGAGAAGACGGAGTTTGACTGAGACACATCTCGGTTGCTGTCACAACACCTCGACGGAGATGATTCTTCAGCAACCGAGGCGACTAGGGTTACTGAAGATCCACCTCGGTCCGTACCACCTCATTCCAGTCGAGACCATCTCGACCGAGGTGACAGCAGTTCCAGAAAAGGGTATAAAGGGGGTTGAGATTTCTCTCTCTTCCCTCTCTCACCTTCTCGACCGCGGCGCACATCTCACCTCGCTTCTTCGATTTTCACCCGTTTTCGACGATTCTCGCTTCCAAACTGCAAGGAAAGGATAGAGGATCGATTTGCAAGTAACAATCTGCAGTAAAAACGCACCGAATCAACCAAATGTGGGGTAAATTCGAAAAAAACCTAACTCCCTCTTCTTCCACTGATTTCATTCGATTTGGGATTTGGTTGCCCCTGCATTGTGCTGGAAAAGGATTAAGTACCCCATAGGAACAATTGGTAGTGATATTGGGAGAAAAGAACTGGATTTTTGAGAGAAACGATCGCACAACACTTCACCTCGGTCCAGTCGGCCTGTGCCTCGGCCGAGGTGTTCTTGAGATTTGTCAGAGCAACCGAGGTGGTCTGACAGTGTGTGACAAAGATGAGTTCTGACAGGGAGCTAGTTTTGAGAGACAGATCTTCTCCTTCTCCTTCTTCTTCTTCACGCCGCTCTATACCGGTGATCCATGAGAGTCACCAGGTAGACTATGACCGCATAGCGGCACGTCCAGTGATTGCACCACGATTCCTGGACATTTCTGCATTTGACTGCCTCTATGTTGATGAGGATCTGAGGCGGATGATATCTGCGGTGGGGCTGTAGCAGTTCACTGAGATTAGAGCTCCAGCCTATCTTGAGCCGACACTGGAGTTTGTTAGCTCCGTCACTTACTTGCCCACCGAGCGTGCCATCAAGTACCGGTTGATGAACCGGAACTATCTAGTTCCTATGGACCATTGGCGGGATATCTTTGGCTTTCCGGCCCCCACTGCTGCTGATTTTCCTTCTCGAGCTGTAGCTCGAGAATTCTGGGGACAGATAGCTCACATGGTTGAGCAGGCTGACAGGTGGAGACTTAGAGATTCCAGGGAGCGGATTATCTTCCACTTGGCTTTTAGACTTGCTCACAGGATCTTTAGCGAGACTCTTCTGGCGCGTACTGAGACGCCCCAAAAGATCAGACAGGGTGAGCTGCTGAGTCTATACTACATGGTAACCGGAGGAGTTCTGGATTTTGGAGTTATGCTGGCAGAGGATTTGCACAAGATCAAGGCCAAGGCAAAGGGATACATTTGCTGCGGAGGTATAGTGACTCACATAGCGAGTTACATGGACTTGGACTTGAGTGCATGCACTATGGTGGCGGCTGCCAAGCCACTCGGGCTTCAGGAGGTGATCACTCGGAGGATACTGGTTCCTCACGGACTTACTACGCCGTATATGGCGATGCCCTGGGAGCAGACTGCACCTCAGGGTATTAGGTGGTCACCTCAGTTCTCTGTTTATGACCCGCACTACTAGCAGACCGGATGGATTCCGCTTATGGAGGATGCCAGAGATGTAGCAGCTCCGAGACATGATGAGGAGGATGAGGTTGAGCAGGAGGATGAGGATGAGGGTGGCGGTGCTGCTATAGACACAGGCACATATACAGCTGGGACTAGCGTGCCAGTCGTTGATATAGACGACGACGAGACTGAGGAGGAGCCAGCTGTAGCACCAACACGTCCTGCTAGGCGTAGGGTACGCAGGCAGAGGGATCCAGTTGCTCACCGCCGGATTGATGATGTGACGGATCAAGTGATAGATTCTTACGCTGCCTTGTCTTTGGACATTAGAGAGATACAAGAGAGACTACACTACCAGCACACGATGGCTGAGATTCAGTTTCAGCATGTCATGGGCTACCCATTTGACCCATCTTAGTACCCGTACATGCCACCACCACCACCACCGGATCGGGATTATTGAGAGCTTGCAGGATTTTATTTATTTATTTATTATGCAGCTCAGCTTTATCCAGTGAGTATTCTGTTTTCTTAGACTTATGTGACCCATTGGGACAATGTGTCCCAAGTATGGGGTATGTGGGTATGTATTTATTTGACTTATGTGGATGTATGACTTGACTCTTGATGGATATCTACTGTTTTATTTTGCTCTATGTGTTTATCTGAGATTACATGCATGCATACACGTTATTTGATCGAGAAAAACGTCAAAAACTAATTTGAAAAAAAAAACAAAAACAAATAATTTTTTATGACCTCGACCGATATGACTCTGACCAATCGAGGTGCAGTACCTCGGTTGACTTTGATCATCTCGACCGAGGTGGTTTAACTGAGAGAGTTTTCGAAACGATTTTTGTGCTTCTTATCTGGATATGACCTCAGTGATGATTTTTGTTTGCTGACTGGTTTTGAAATCTTCATATGTTTGAAAGGTTTTATGATATGTTTAAGTTGCTAAGTGCTTTGTTTGAAATTTTGGCATGTTTAATACTTTGTTTTTATCCAAATTATCTTGAATTTGAAGGTTGACACCACATGATGAGTTCTATCACTTTCTTCCTGGGATGATTAAGGCAATTCATTCTCTTCTCTTCTTCTTCTTGATCATTCTTAGCCCCTCAAATACATATTTGCCTCCTTTTACCTATCCGGGAATTTGGAAGCAAGCAAGTGAAAAGCAAGTGAAAGAAAAGCTGAGATGTTGGCTGAAAGTTAGAACGAAACAAATAGGTTTGGGGAAGTCAATCATGATGATGAGTAACTCGGCACCATTCACATAGCCGGGTGTTTGTGTCTTGCCAAAGTCGGATTGAGCGATATTCCTAACGAGTCATGGTATGTGCATCAAGGGTTTGAGGCATCTCGAGAAATTAATGATTGTTGATTTCCTAGGCTTCGGTTATTGTGCACCTCTGTCCATGCATCCCAAAAAGTAAGTAAAAAAAGTAAATAAGCAAAGCCTATTGGTGGAAGATGTTGAAGTTCAAAGGAAGTGAAGTAAAGATCCTTTACCCGGATTCTAGCACCACATTCTCTATATACATCCCACCCTCACACGTTTCTTGACCTTCTCTTGAAAAGCCCTTGAGACCTCGAGCTTGTTGATTGACTTGGTGGTTTAAACTAGATTATACATGATTAATTTCGATAATTATGATTTATTATACATTCTATGATTTTATGTAAAGATGAACAACTTTCTTATATTTATAAAATGTTTTGAGCATGTATTGATTTTAAATTCCATGAAGCATTCTCTTAGAGTGATCTATGATTGTAGCACACCATTAAAATGTTTTGAAAGACTTTTTCATTGATCTTTATGACTTATAATCCATTCTATCTTGTATCTAAGATTTGGAACTTGCTTGGGGACAAGCAAGGGCTAAGTATGGGGTATTTTGATAGCATGAATTATAGTCTATATTTTGGGACCTGTTTAGACGTTTTATCTTCAATAATCTGCATGTTTGGATGTATATTATGTGATTATATCGTCGTTTCATCTACCTTTGCGGGAATCAAGGTCTACACCAAGTTTCATTGTAATCGTAGGTAAAATGGCACGTTTTACATTAAAATGGAGCTAAAGGAGCTAAAGAGTCATTGGAGCTACATTCAGGAGCTTAAGGAAGAATACAGGAAGCATGAAATTGGATTAAAGATTTACTTTGGACTAGATTTGAGAGATTTCACATTCATTTTAGCGCCACCTCGGTCAGCTACAGTACCATCTCGACCGAGGTGATCCAGAGGAGCGTCCCGACCGAGGCGAACACCTTGGACGCGGCGAGATATATTTTATTCTTGGCTGAGATCTTTATTTTTGGAAGGAGAGATCTTATATTTTTTGACTGGATTTCTGGAAGGAAGATCATATATTTTAGGGATTTATTTATGAGAGATAGATATATTTTATTAGGAAAATATCTTTTCAAGATATTTTTTCTTTGGAGGGTAGTTTTCCTATATAAAGGGTTGGATTTTCCACAAATTCAACCATGCTTAGAGGGCTGAGAGCATCCAACAGTTAGGAAGGATTGAAGGAAGGTTGAAGGAAGGAAGTTGATAGCTTTTATAGCTTTTGTGAAGGGTTTTGTAAGATTCTCTTAGATTCCCTTCTTGTTAATTGTCTTATTGGATTGTGATCCAATGAACGCTTGTTTGATTGATAATTGATTCAGTTATCGAAGCATTTTTCTTAAGGTTTTTGTGTTCAATTATTCACCTTCTTCCCTTATATTTGATTATTGCTTTCATGATGATGAGTGGCTAATTTCTTTGTGTGATTCTAGGGTGATTGGCTGAAGGTTGTGGGAAAAACAATGATAGAATAATCTTAAATCCCAGTAGGACCCTGAAAGCTCGAGTCTTTATCCTTAACCCTAAAACATCTCGCTCAATCGATGAACATCTCGGCCGGGGTGGAATTCGTCTGACCGAGGTGACTTATCTGATCCGAAACTGAGAGTTAAGTGTTTGAGTTTGCCAAATCCTATTCTTATTACACCTTTACTGGTTCAATGCAAGCCTAGGATGAGACTTACCCGGTAATTCCTTTGTTTGTTTACCCAAGATCATAAGTATAGGTAATAAAGGTTAATCCTTTATTGGGGTTCGAGTGTGCTTTCATTCCATCTTTGGGAGTTAGCCTGAGACTTACCCGGTAAAGGTTGATTCTATTCCCTTAGGTTGTGTGTTGGTTTGAGGTTATAGTTCTTTTCTTTAATTCCTTGAGACTTACCCGGTAATAGGAGTTACGGTTTGGGATTAGTGAGTAGTGAGACTTACCCGGTGATCTATTCCACTTTAGTAACACCTTCCCTTTGCAAAAATCTCAGCTTTGTCCGCTTATCTTTAGATCTTGAGTTGGAACCACAACTAGATGCTTTAATCCCTAGAATTGCATATTCCTTTAATTGACTTTTTATCATCTTTGATTGTTTTAATCGCTTTTGTGGTTAGTAATTACATAGACTACCTATACTTGCTTAGGTTTCACCTAAGTCCTTGAGATCGACACGCCGGAATTTCTTGCTTTTACTACGATTGACCTGTACACTGCGGGTTTGCATCCTTGTTTTTAGCAAACGTCTTGGGTTATAAATTTAAAGCTTGCACACACCATTTAGAGCGAACAATAACTTGGAGGCTATTAAAGCTTCGAAGTCGAGGAAGCATATGGAGCATATAGAGCAGCATTGTCCCTCGCCTAACCCTCGGTGCTTGGTTCCGCTTCCTACTGGTTATAAGATCCCCATTCCTTGGCCTAAAAGCAGAGACCTAGTGAGATTGATTGTTTGGTAAGATTTGATTAAAATTGTTTGTTTACTTTGGTGTGATTTTGAGATTACAGATAGGCCAAGCAAAGTTGATGCTCATTAACCTGATTTATTAGTGGAAGAACTTCTTTCTACGGTGGATACAAACAAATTAAAGCCACCTTATGGTTCTTCTTGAAAATAAACCCAAATAAATTAAAGATAGCAATCATTGCCTGTGTATGTTGCGCAAAATACAAACAAATTAAAGAACATTGAGAATAAAAATAAAGATGATTGGAATAGCAGAAACCCAAACAAGGTTGCGCAACAAAGTCATGGTTTAGTGCTTCCTTTATCCAGGATACCAGAATAAGAAAGCATAGGTTCTTCTTGGAACGACGCTTAGCTATTACTGTGTATGTTACCTCCACTTTCTTGTTCTGTAGATATATCGAAGCTTCCGTTATTTGATCATAGCAATCAATTCCAGCTTATGTGTTTTGTAAATTGGTTCAAAGATGTTTTTACTTGAATCTTTTGGATGCTGTCTGTTGCCAATGAATGTAGATGGTTCATTAATCATTAGTATCAACATTACTTTGGTCAAGAAACATGGAAACATAATTTTCCTCTTTTTTTCGGTTAATATAAATGCATATTGAGACACACAGTGTAGGAAACATAGTATGCAATGAAGGGTGTTTTGGTTGGTATCCCTTTGTGTCTGCAAACATACATCAACTTAATGTATCTGAGGTTGCTGCTGTGATCCTCACAGTTGTCTGTCTTGAATGTGGTTTTATTACTTTAATACACCCAACGTTGTATCTTAAGAGTTGAGAGTAATTTTGGTTTTCTTCTATATCTTCTTTACTATTATAATCTTCTGCAAATCCTTTTAATGACTGATAGTCTGAATATACTAATGTTTGGTGCATTGTGAAATATAGTTTACTTCAGTAATTATATTAAAAAGCAAGTTTTCTCTTTAGATGTAGTAGTTTTTATTGTGGAGACCTACTTTGTTATTCTTCTGAACATAACTAATTTGTATTTTTGTACCCTTTGCATGAAAAGTAAGTAACTAAACCAGCCATAAATTTGAAATAATGACAGAAGAAAAGAAAGTGAAAAAAACATTTCATTGGTTTGCTTCTATATCTCTAATCGTTGTCTACATGATTTATTCAGGTGATTGTTGAAAGCTTGTCAGAAGAGGAGACTGCTGGCTTGAGGGAGATGTTCAAATCTATGGATACTGATAAGAGTGGAGCTATCACCTTTGAGGAACTCAGAGATGGTTTGAGAAGATATGGTTCTACACTCAAAGACAACGAGATACGAAATTTGATGGAAGCGGTAGGATTTGTTTTTCAAATCAATATTTTGTTTATTTAATAATAAATATTGAGCATACATTCTTACAATTGTGTTACTTTTTCTTCTTACCTTTGATGCTGCTTTCTATTATTAGTATTATTATTCTTTTTGGTAGCTTATGTTAGCATTATGATGGAAACTTGGTAGAAGGTGTTGAATAAGCTGTTCTTTTCTTAACCGAAGTCTGTTTGATTAAATTTGTTTGATTGGTAATGCCCCTACACCCCAATTAGGTTTCTTCTATGTACCTATGCATGTCCAACTTATACAATATATAACTTGAAAATGTGAAAGGAAATTGTGGAAATGTTGTGGTTGTTAATTGGTTGTCTGTCTTACTATTTTCAGGCTGATGTGGATAAGAGTGGGACCATTGACTACGGAGAATTTATAGCAGCAATAATCCATCTGAACAAGCTAAAGCGTGAAGAGCATCTTGTTGCAGCCTTCTAATATTTTGATAAGGATGGAAGTGGATCCATTACTATAGATGAGCTCCAGCAAGCTTGTGTTGAACAAGGCATGAATGATGCTTTTCTTGAAGACGTTATAAAAGAAGTTGATCAAAACAACATAAGCTCCTATCTTCCCGTTGAATGAGAAATTTTACTTCTATTTTATTTTGTATTTCCACTCATTGTCTACCTGTGGTTTGTGACAGGATGGACCATTTGACTTCGGAGAGTTTGTTTCCATGATGCGAAAGGGCAATCCCATAGGCGGACTTGGATTGGTTATTGGAAGGTGGACAATGCGCAACAGGCTGAATATGGCCAGAAATGCATCCTAAATTTACAGTCACTTAAGATCTAAAGGTAACTCTTAAAGGTATTTGCTTTTTCATAATTTCTCATACCCTTTACTCTTATTTTCTACGATTGACACTACTGATACATAGCTAACTAAATTTATAGTCTTTCAAGAACTGAGAACTTCCTTGAATATTTTTGATTCTTTGAACGGTAGAAGCATGATTATTGCAGCAATCATGGATGTTGTAAATGCCAACTGTGAGAGTGTGTAAAATGCTCTGATTCATCCATCTCTTCCAGCAGATACTGAATTGAGTGATATTGCTACAGTCATACAAGTTATTTAAGGTCGCATGACTGTGGAGGATCCACATATTAATGACGATGATGATGGTGGGACAGGACTGAAGGTAATTAGCATGAAAGCTCTTGGAGATACTACTATAGTTGGACTTTCAAGAAATTCTAGGGTGATGGAGTATACTAATGGTGGTTATGTGGAACCTAGAGAATATATTTCTGATAACCGTGTGTCCCAGAATAGAGCTGACAGCTTTCTAACAGCAACTAATTTGTCTTCACCTGTTGTCCCTGGTCTTTGGGATGATTTGCATACTCAATACTCAACATGTAGCAGTTCCTTTTACGGCATGGGCTTTGGCAAATTAGGCAATGGCATCCGAAGGAAATAGAAGCCGCAGTTAGGAACCGGATAGTGATGGAAATGTTGTCACAATTGCTCTGGCAGCGCTTGAGAGATTTGTAAAGTGGCATGGAAGGTTGGTGTCTCACTTGTTATTAGAAGAAAAGTCTTCCATTAAAAGTCTTCCATTCTCACTCGAGTTTGTGGAGCCTCTCATTCAAGAAAGCATCGACATTGACTGAATTGTCTAGCTTAGTTTTACAGGTAGAGGCCATCCGTAAAAAATCTTTGTTATCTTTTGTTAAGAGATATAATCTACTTTCAGAAAGAAGAACGGTAGAAACTTGGTTTGTTTTTTGATATTACTTTCGGATTATATGATTGGAATATTAATTACATGAAAAGTTGTTTATGTATTTTAGCTTAATATTATTTATTTACTGATTAATAATTTCGGTTAAGTACAATACGTATTGTGTAATTTAAGCAGGTGCCAAATTAGCTATTTTTATATTAAAAACAATAAATTACGGTTAAAAAATTACCACGGTTTTATGTAGAAACCGGGGAATAAAATTTTAAAAACCGGTAAAAACACCCCGGTTATTATACAAAAAATGAGGTCCGCCAATTACCAATTTTTTTCGAAAATTGCCCTGGTTTTTTAAAATAACCGGGGTAAAAGTCAGACCCCGGTTATTTTAAAAAACCGGGGTAAAAGTCGGACCCCGGTTATTTTAAAAAAACCGAGATCCGATTTTTACCCCAGTTATTTTAAAATAACCGGGGTCTGACTTTCACCCCGATTTTTTAAAATAATCGGGGTCCGACTTTTACCCCGGTTATTAAAAAACCGGGCTCCGAAAATATTAACTCGGTGACATTTACCGGGGTGCGAACTGTCGGACCTCGCTCTCGTTAACCACGCTTCCTTAACTGGGTTCCCATGTACAAATTAATCGGGGTCTAGGGGGGGCATTTGTACTAGTGTCTCTTTCCAAAAATAGAAGATCGTAGCCTAAAATAAAGATCTTGCCGGCGGTGAGGTGTTCGCCTCGGTCCAGACGCTCCTAAAGATCACCTCGGTTAAGGTGGTACTGTAGCTAACCGAGGTGAATCTCAGTTGAATGTAAATCATCTCGAATCTGGTCCAAAAATCAATCCTCTAAATCATTTCCATGCTTCATGAGATGTTCTTATAACTCCTAAAAGCTCCAAAATGTAGCTCTGATGACTCCTTAGCTTCCTTAGCTCCATTTCGGTCCAAAACGAGCCATTTTTTCTACAATTACAACGAAACTAGGTGTAGACCTCGATTCCCATAAAGGTAGACAAAACAACAATATAAGAAAAGAATATACATCTATACATGCAGATTTATGAAAATAAAACGTCTAAAACAATCCCAAAATATAGACTATAATACATGCTATCAAGCACAAAGATCATAAATAAACGATAATATCCAGCAAGGGTCATACATGTCATACATGTTCGCTCCAAACGGTGTGTGCAAGCTTTAAATTTATATCCCAAGAAATATGCTTAAACAAGAATGGGAACCCGCAGTGTATTGATCAATTATAGTAAAAGCAAGAATTCCGGGGTGTCAATCTTAGGGACTTAGGTGAAATAAAGCAAGTATAGGTTGTCAATGTAACTAATAACCACAAAAGCGATTAAAGCAATCAAAGAATAATAATAAGGTCAATTAAAGGAAATATGCAAATTCTAGGGATTAAACCATCTAGTTGTGGTTCCAACTCAAGATCTCAAGATAAGCAAACAAAGCTGAGATTTTGCTAAGGGAAGGTGTTTCTAAAGTGGAATAGATCACCGGGTAAGTTTCACTACTCTCTAATCCCAAACCAAAAGCTTCTATTACCGGGTAAGTCTCAAGGTACTAAGGAAAGGAATTATAATCTCAAACCAACACACCAACTAAGGGAATAGAATCAACCTTTACCGGGTAAGTCTCATCCTAGACTTGCATTGAACCAGGAAAGGTGTAATAAGAATAGGATTTGACAAACTCTAACACTTAACTCTCAGTTACGGATCAGAAAAGGTCACCTCGGTCAGTCAAGTTCCACGCCGGCCGAGATGTTCATCGACTGAACGAGATGTTCTAGGGTTAAGGATAAAGACTCGAGCTTTCAGGGTCCTACTGGATTTAAGATTATTCTATCATTGTTTTTCCCATAACTTTCAGCCAATCACCGTAGAATCGCACAAAGAAATTAGCCACTCATCATCATGAACGCAATAATCAAATATATGGGAAGAGAATGAATATTTGAACACAAAAACCATAAGGACAAGGCTTCAATAACTGAATCAAATATCAAACGAATCAGCGTTCCTTGGATCACAAATCCAACAAGACAACAAACCAAAGGGAATCTAAGAAAGTCTTACAAATCCCCTCAAAAGCTATAACAAAGCTATGAACTTCCTTCCTTCAATCTTCAAACTTCCTTCAAACTTCCTTCCTAATTGCAGCTTGGAGAATATGGTATAGAGGATAAAAATCCAGAGGTGAAAAGATGATAAAGGATGGCTAAATTGTGGAAAATCCAACCCTTTATATAGGAGAATTATCTTCCAAAGATAATAATATCTTAAAAAGATAATTTCTTAATAAAATATATCCATATCTCTAAACTAGATCTCCTAAATATATGATCTTCTTTCCAGAAATCAAGTCCAAAAGTATAAGATCTCTCCTTCCAAAAATAAAAGATCTCAGCCAAATAAAATATATCTCGCCGAGTCAGGATATTCGCCTCGGTCGGGGCACTCCTCTAGATCACCTCGGTCGAGGTGACACTGTAGCTGGCCGAGGTGAATCTCAACTGAAGGTGTAATATCTCAAATCTGGTCCAAAGTAAATCTTCTTTGTTAATTCCTCGCTTCTTGGGTTCTCTTTTAAGCTCTTGAATGTAGCTCAAATGACTCCTTTGCTCCTTAGCTCCATTTTGATGCAAAACGTGCCATTTTACCTACGATTACAACGAAACTTGGTGTAGACCTCGATTCTCGTAAAGGTAGATGAAACGACAATATAATCACATAATATACATCAAACATGCAGATTATTGAAGATAAAACTTCTAAACAAGTCCCAAAATATAGACTATAATACATGCTATCAAAATACCCCATACTTGTCCCTTGCTTGTCCGCAAGCAAGTTCCAAATCTTAAGTACAAGATATAATGGATTATAAGTCATAAAGATCAATGAAAAGTATTTCAAAACATTTTAATGGTGTGCTCCACTCATAGATCACTCTAAGAGAATGCTTCATGGTAATTAAAATCAAGACATGATCAAAACATTTTATAAATATAAGAAAGTTGTACATCTTTGCATAAAATCATAGAATGCATAATAAATCATAATTATCGAAATTAATCATGTATAATCTAGTTTAAACCACCAAGTCAATCAACAAGATCGAGGTCTCAAGGGCTTTTCGATAGAAGGTCAAGAAACGTGTGAGGGTGGGATGTATATAGGGAATGTGGTGCTAGAATCCGGGAAAAGCACCTTCACTTCACTTTCTTTGAACTTCAACATCTTCCAACAAGCTTTGCTTATTTACTTTTGACTTTTTGGGATGCATGGACAGAGGTGCACAATAACCGAAACCTAGGAGATCAGCAATCATCAATTTCTCGAGATGCCTCAAACCCTTGATGCACATACCATGACAAGTTAAGAATATCGCTCAATCCGACTTTGGCAAGACACAAACACCCGACTATGTGAATGGTGCCGAGTTACTCATCATCATGATTGACTTCCCCAAACCTATTTGTTTCTTTCTAACTTCCAGCCAACATCTCAACTTTTCTGTCACTTCCTTTTCACTTGCTTGCTTCCAAATTCCCGGATAGGTAAAGGGAGGTAATTATGTATATGAGGGGCTAAGCATGATCAAGAAGAGAAGAGAATGAATTGCCTTAATCATCCCAAGAAGAAAGTGATAGAACTCATCATGTGGTGTCAACCTTCAAAATCAACATAATTTGGATAAAAACAAAGTATTAAACATGCCACAAATTTCAAACAAAGCATTTAGCAACTTAAACATATCATAAAACCTTTCAAACACATAAAGATTTCAAAACCAGTCTACAAACAAAATATTCACTGAGGTCATATCCAGATAAGGAGCACAAAATTGTTTCGAAAACTATTTCAGTTAAACCACCTCGGTCGAGATGTTCTAAGTCAACCGAGGTGCTGCACATCGATTGGTCAGAATCACTTCGGTTGAGGTCATAAAATTTTTTAACCAGTTTTTGACGTTTTTCTCAATCAGATATCCTGTATGCATGCATGTAGTCTCAGATAAACACATAGAGCAAGATAAAACAATAATATTTGGTAGAGTCATCCAAGCATACACATAAGGTCACATAAATACATCCAAATACCTCATACTTGGGTCACATTGTCCCAATGGGTCATAATAAGTCTGAAAATAGCGTACTCACCGGACATAAGATGAGCTGCATAATAAATAAATAAAAGAAATCCCTGCAACCTCTAGTCCTGATCTGGTGGTGGTGGTGGTGGTGGATATGGCACGTACGGATGCTGGGATGGGTCAAAAGGATATCCCATCATGTGCCAGAACTGTATCTCAATCATCCAGCGCTGGTAGTGCTAGCTCTCCAACATCTGATGTGTCCAACCCTCCATCCCTCAACGCTGGTCATTAAAACGCTCACTGATATCAACTGTCAATGCTGCGTAGGATTCGATCATCTGATTAGCGAGGTCATCCATCCTCTGATGCGCTGCTGGATCTCTAAATCTGCGGCGGCGGGATCTGCGCTAGGACGGTGGTGGTGGTGGTGCTGCTGCCTCCTCCTCTTTCTCCTCGTCGTCCAAATCGACGACTGGTACACTGGGACCGGCTGTATCTATCCCTGTCTCCATGGCAGCACCGCCATCGTCGTCCTCATCCTCCTTATGTGTCTGAGCTGCTGCATCTCTAGCATCCTCAATGTAAGGTATTCATGCAGTGGACCAGTACTGAGGGTCGTAGACTGAGAACTGGGATGACCACCTAATACCGTGAGGGGCAGTCTACTCCCAAGGCATCGCCACATACGGCGTAGTGAGTCCACAAGGAACTAGAATCCTCTTGGTGATCATCTCCTACAAACCTAGTGGCTTGGCAGCCGCCACCAAAGTACAAGCGCTCAGATCTAACTCCATCACTGTCTCTATATGAGTCACTAAGCCGCCACAACAAATGTCTCCCTTCCCCTTAGCCTTGATCCGGTGCAGATCCTCAACTAGCATCGCTCCGAAATCATGAGCTCCCCTAGTCACCATACAGAATAGGCTCAGAAGCTCCCCCTGTCTAATCTTCTAGGGCATCTCAGTACGCGCCAGAAGTGTCTCACTGAAGATCCGGTGGGCGAGTCGGAAAGCGAGGTGGAAGATGATGCGCTCCCTGGAGTCTCCAGGTCTCCACCTGTCAGCATTCTCTACAACATGAGCAATTTGTCCCCAAAACTGTCGAGCCACGACACGAGAAGGGAAGTCGGGAACTGTAGGGGTCGGGAAGCCGAAGATGTCTCTCCACTGATCCATGGGAACTAAGTAGTTCCGGTTCAGCAACCGGTACTTGATGGCTCTCTCCTCACGCAAGTGAGTCACAGAACTCACAAACTCCAATGTGGGCTCGAGGTGGGCTGAAGCTCTAATCTCCATGAACTGCACCAGCCCCACCATAGAAACCATCCTCCTCAAATCATCAGCTACGTGGAGGCAATAAAAAGTAGATATATCAAGAAACCGTGGCGCAATCACAAGGCGCGTACAGATGCGGTCATAGTCAGCCTGGTGACACTCATGTATCACCGGTATAGAAGGTCGGGAAGAAGAAGAAGGTGAGGATCTATCCCTCAGAACTAGCTGGCGGTCGGACCTGGAACTCATTTTCTCTTTTCTGACAGATCACCTTGGTTGCGTTGATAGATTTAAAGAACACCTCGGCCGAGGCGCAGGTCGACTGGACCGAGGTAGATCGCTGTTGGATTTCAACTATCTGAATTTTAGTTCTTTTCCCCCAATTTCACTACAGATTGTTCCTAAGGGGTACGTAAGGTTTTTTCAACAGAAATCAATGGCAACCAAAGCCAAATTGGACTGAAACAGCGAGAAGAGGAAAGTTAGGGTTTTCGAACGTTTACCCCAGATTTAGTAGATTTGAGGCGTTTTTGTTTCAGATTCTCGCTTGCAAACTGATCCTCTAGCCTTTCTTTGCGGAATCAAAGCAAGAATCGTCGAAAACGATCGAGAAACGAAGAAAACGAGGTCGGGATGCCCCACGGTCGAGGGAGAGTTGGGAGGTAAACAGAGAGAAATTGTTCCCGTTTTATACCCCTCGCCGATTCTACTATCACCTCGGTCGAGGTGGTCCCGACTGGACCGAGGTGTCTGGACCGAGGTGGATTGGTGTCAGTCCTAGTCACCTCGGTTGCTCAAGAATCATCTCGGTCGAGGTGTTGTGACTGCAACCGAGATGTGTCCCAGTCAAATTCTGTCTTCTCAATTTCTCGAACTTTTGTCCTTCCAGTGTTGCTCCTGGGTTATATTCCTTCCTTAGAAAGTACCTGGTTTCTGTCTAGGACGCCAAAAACAAAGCAAAGAAAAGCAAAAGAAAACTATCTAAAGCTAGACTAGAAAAAGGGAAAAGAAAGCAATACCTTGGGTTGCCTCCCAAGAAGCGCTTGATTTAAGGTTGCTAGCTGGACCATACGACATCCTTAAACATATTGGAAGGTGTCCTCACCCCATACTTCACCTTCATCATGGGGTGAGATAATGAAGTCTATCAAACGTTCCAGCAAATTCAAGTGCTCATCCGGGAATGAATCGTCTATGGGTGGTTCGTCCTTCTCGCGTGAAGAGGGAGGTAGCCGGCTGAGGTGATCCGCTACAGAATTTTCGGATCCCTTCTTATCGCGAATCTCTAGGTCAAACTCTTGAAGCAAGAGATTTCATCGAATAAGACGTGGCTTAGCATCCTTCTTAGCAAGTAAGTAACGAATAGCTGCATGGTCAGTGTAAACAATAACTTTCGCTCCCACTAAGTAAGAACGAAATTTTTCAAAAGCGTATACAACCGCCAAAAGCTCTTTTTCGGTGGTGGCGTAGTTTAACTGGGCTTCGTCTAGCGTCTTGCTAGCATAGTAAATGGCGTTGGTCCGGCCATCCTTCTTTTGTCCAAGCACCGCTCCTACCGCCACATCACTCGCATAACACATTATCTCAAAGGGCAAGGTCCAATCCAGAGGTTGGATAATGGGAGCGGAGATCAATGCTTCCTTAATCCTATAAAATGCATCAAGACATTCGTGCGAAAACTCAAAAACAACATCCTTATTCAAGAGTTTAGTCAGTGGTTTAGAAATGTTCGAGAAATCCTTGATGAACCTCCTATAGAAACTTGTATGCCCGAGAAAACTCCGCACACCCTTATCGTAACAAGGGGGAGGAAGTTTCTCAATAGTCTCGATCTTAGCTCGATCGACTTCAACACCTCGGTTGGGAACGAGGTGTCCTAGCACAATGCCTTCATTAACCATGAAATGACACTTCTCCCAATTCAAAACGAGATTAGTGTCTTCACATCTTTATAGCACTAGAGAAAGGTTAGATAGGCAATCATCAAAAGAGGAACCATATACTGAAAAATCATCCATAAATACCTCCATGATCTCCTCTATGTACTCAGAAAAGATAGCCATCATGCATCGTTGGAAGGTAGCGGGTGCATTACATAATCCAAATGGCATCCTCCTATAAGCGAATGTCCCCCATGGACAAGTGAAAGTGGTCTTCTCTTGATCATCCGGATGGATAGGAATCTGAAAGAAGCCACTATAACCATCTAAATAGCAAAAATGTGAAAGCTGGGCTAACCGTTCAAGCATTTGATCGATTAAGAAAAGTGGAAAGTGGTCCTTCCGAGTGGCCACGTTCAGCTTCGTATAGTCGATGCACACCCTCCAGCCCGCAACGGTCCTAGTTGGGATCAACTCGTTGTTCTTATTCGTCACGACGGTCATCCCTCCTTTCTTCGGAACTACATGCACTGGGCTCACCCACTTGCTATCCTAGATAGGAAATATGATACCTGCATCCAACAACTTAAGAATTTCTTTCTTCACAACCTCTTTCATGATCGGATTTAACCATCTTTGAGGTTCTCGTGAAGTCTTATGATCGTCCTCCATTAGGATTCTATGCATGTAGAAAGAAGATTTAATACCAATAAGATCATCAATAGTATAACCCAAAGCCTTTTTATCCTTTCTCAGGACATGCATCAGTTTAGATAATTCAGTTTCGGAAAGGGAAGCACTAACAATAACGGGATAAGTAGAATCCGGTCCAAGAAAAGCATACCTCAAGTGACTTGGAAGTTGTTTAAGCTCCACAACTTGGGGTGCTTTCTGAGGGGGTGCTTTCTGAGGGGGATCCTTGCTTCCTCCTTAAAGTGGAGTAGACTTAGATCGAACAACTGGACTTTCAAAAGTCTCAGTTGACATCATCTCGCCTTCGACCTCGGTCGAGGTCCAAATTGGGTGACCGAGATGTTCTTCAGTTAAGAACACCTCACTTGGTCCAGAAAGTGCCTCGGTCGAGGTATTGCAACTGGGACCGAAATTGGAGATTCTCTTCTCCTGGATTAGCTTTTCAATCTTAGCTCCTGGATCTTCTTCCAGTGCCTTTAAGCTCCGTATATCTGCATCAGAAGAAGCATCTATACCTTCCTCCAATAAGCTAAAATTAATAACTCTTTCAAGTGGATCATTAATAAGGATAGAGCTCACCAATTCCCTTGATTCTTCTTCATCATAGATGTTGAAGATATCATCCTCCAACGGCTCTCCTTTCATTGCAGCAAGCAATGCAAACTCCACTTGATCTCCGCCAATGTTAAATTGCAACTTGGCGTTCTTACAATCCACATTGCAACCCGAAGTTGCTAGAAATGGTCTTCCGAGAATGATAGGAATGTGTTAATCTGAGGGAATATCAAGCACAACAAAGTCTATAGGTAAATAAAAGTTACCTAACTTAACCGGAACATCTTCCAAAATGCCCACGGGATGGGTAATGGAGCGGTCCGCCATATACAATCTTATCTTTACCGGCTTGGGCTCTCCAAGTCTGATCTTCACACATAGCTCCAGCGGGATGATGCTCACGCTGGCTCCTAGATCACACAACGCCTCACAAGTAACATCCCAACTTGAATGGGAATGCAAAATGAGCCGGGATCTCTCAACTTAGGTTGCATCTTCTCCTTCATGATTTGAATGAGCTCTGATGATTTAGATGTCATCGTTACTTCACCAAAATCCTCCAGCTTCCTCTTCCTTGAAAGAATCTCATTTAAGAATTTCCCATAGGCGGGCATCCCCAGAATAGCATCAAGGAAAGGGATGTTAATATGAAATTTATTCATCAAGTCAAGGAACTTACCATAGTGCTTGTCTAGATGTGCTCTGGCCCATGATCGGGGGAATGGAAGTAGTGGTTTATATGTAGGAGGTGGGACATAAACTTCTGTTTTGTCCGATACTTTCTGAGGCTCCACCTCGGATGGTACCTCGACCGAAATGTTCTTCGTTCGTACCTGGACCGAGGTGTTCTTCATCTGCACTGGCATCGACCGAGGCACTGGATCTGCAGTTTTCAATCCACTTCTCGTTGTTATTGCTATGATCTGTCCTTTAGGGTTGCTCTCTGTCCTTGCTGGGAGCTTCTCTGGATCTCTTGGCGCTTCATTCGTCTTATTAAAGAATTGTTGCTCTAAGGCTTTTTGTGCCTTCGAAAATAAAGTCATGGACGTCTCCATAGCATTGAGCTTGATCAAGATGGCCTCCAACACTACATCTTTCTTCGCTGGCTGGGATGAGCTTGATGCAGTCTCCTTGCTCTTCAATGGAGTAGAAGAAGAAGAAGAGAAAGGATTAGAAGAATTATTCGAATTGGATAGAGTAAGGGTTAATCCGGATTTTGATTGTTGGATCTCCAATTGTTGCTGTTGGAGCCTCTATTGTTGTTGTAGTTGTTGTTCCGGGAACCATTGTTGTTGTTCCTTGAGCCTCGATATCCTCCCTCTTCCTTCTTGGTGTGAGCAACCAAAAGATCATTCAATTGCTTCACAATATTCTTGAGGGAAATGAGTTGATTATCATTTGATGGAGCCTCTTGGAAGTTAACTCTATTAACTCCATTTTCGGCTCCTTGGTGGCAGTATTTCTCCATGTGCAAAGATTGTTTCTCAATGAACTCCCAAGCATTGTCAATCGGAATGTCCATAAATGTGCCGGCGGATAGTAGTTGAAGGTTGAATTGGGTAGCTCCAACCAATCCCTTGAAGTAAATCTCCATCAACTCTATCTTTGGAATCCCATGGTGTGTGTAACACCCCGAATCCTCGGGACTCGGGATGTCACATTGGGCTAGGATCTCACAATGGATCCTGACCCTAGCCTGACAACAAGTTAACTAGACCTTACAACATGGCACTGACAGATTTAAAACAAATACATAAAACGGTATAAACTGTACAACCAAAGGTAAAACCACAACATAGCCGAGTATATAAAACGACATCCTCACACAGGAGGTACCAAAGATCATCCTTACGCAGGAGGGAAACACAACAAACCCAAACCAACCACCTAATGTACGAGAGTCCTCGGCCTGTCACCCTGTCAGATCACTTAGCAGCGCCTAACCTGTAACATCTACAACACGGTATGAAACCGTTAGCTAACCCAACATATATGAGGAAATGCATAAGCACAAACACAATCTTGAAAGATTAACACATCAGCATGCTATCACACATTTACCCATTTTATCATCTTTATATACTGGTCATTTACTCAAATCGTATATATGTATATCCATAGATGAAAATATTTGACACGAGGGCGAATACATCCTCGCCTCTGAGCCTACTAGTCATCTAGAGTGGAATCGGTCACACAACCCGTGTACCCTATGGGAGTGGTGTTGTGCCCTCCCCATATACTAGGTCTGGCATGACTCAAGAGAACCTCCCAAACTCCACGGCGGGATGAAAGGGAAAGGTTATCACAACCATGCATACGGGGAAAACCGTATAAAACATAGGTCGGTATAAACGACATCTCATGCTATCACAACAACACAATAAGTACACACCACTCATGCAAACACCCAAATATAGGGATGGTAGCTAAGTAAGTCCTACAGACTTACTTCAACCTCGTACACAACTCAACCACAACAACCTCCAATCCTGAGAGAGGGGCACTGCCTATTAACAAGACATACATATATATCAATCTCAATTCATCAAAGGGGTCACACCTACACCCAAAGGGATCCATGAGGATCATACTCAACCTTACAACCTCAATCAACATCAACCTAAGTCCTTAAAGCCGTACCAGACATAAACCGATCATAACCTCAACCAAACACATCCTCACACATCTAGCATGATCCTATACACTCATACTAGGTAAGGAAGGAACAAAGGCATCCTAAGGAAAGCCTAGAAGCAACACACACTGCATAACCAAGTGCAACACCAAGCTTGTGTAGGTAATGCAAGGGTGGCTACGAGATGGCACAGGGGCGGCTCACTCCTCGCGCAGGGGCGGTCCAGAGATGACGCAGGGGCGGCTGGTGTGTAGAGACACACCACTTTAGCTCCTCTTTGCTTCTTCTATCAGTCTCTTCACTCCTCTTTCAGCCAGCATCCCAACACAATATATACATACATATATACATCAGAAGAAGCCAATCAAGGCTGCCACAAGATCACTCTCGTGGATCTTAAGCTAAGAAGAAAAGAAAGAACATAGAAAGGAAGAAAAGAAGAAAGAAAGGGAAGAAGGAGAGAGATCTCACCAAGCTGAATCTAAACAAGAGCAGAACACCGTCTTAACCTCAGGGCTGGCTAACAACAAGCATTGTAGCAACACATCAACACTCATCAACAAGCCAAGCACAAAAGGCTCTCAAAACTCATAAAACTCACACATGGATCATGAAGAGATCTAAAGGAGAAGAGAGGAGAAGAAGAAGAGCGTAGGGAGAGAGAGAGATGGAGCAAAAAAGAGATGGAGGAAACCCTCATCTGAAGGAAGAATGAAATATAAAGGAAAGATGGGTCAAAAAGCAAAGCTTGGGTCAAAGAAAACGGTTGCAGCACACCACAAACCGCAGGGGCGGACCTTGTGAGCCACAGGGGCGGTCCAGGCTAGGCGCAGGGGCGCCCTCTGGGTCACGCAGGGGCGGCTCAGGCATAATACTAACCCTCTACACACTCTCTCAGTAACTCAACAACAAGGCTCTTACAGTGTGGGCAATCCAAAAGAACATCTTTAAATCTTTCCCATCACTTGGACAAACTCTCCTTGTCCTTCATGATAAATGCATTGATCTTCCCTCTCATTTCAGCGGTTTTGGAGGGGGGAAAGAATTTTGTTAAGAACTCCGTCGTCATCTCCTCCCAAGTGTTGATCTTTCCGGGAGGAAGAGACTAATACCAAGTAAGCGCCCTGTCTTTCAAAGAAAAGTAAAAAGGCCTTAGTTTGTAATTATTATTTTCCATCCTTGAAGGTCTCAAGGTCTCCATCAAAATCTCACAGTTTTGTAAATGTTGATGCGGAGACTCCCTCTCTAATCCTCCAAACTGGCATTGGCGGATCATGGATAGAACTTGCGGTCGAAGTTCATAATCATGCTCTGTTGGATCTCCTAGGTTGACTCCTGGACGCCTCACTTGCTGCTTTGGGTCCATCCTCTGCCCTAGGGTCTATGGAATACCTGGAAAAAGAACATCTCGGACAAGCATCCGAGGTGGAAGTATCTCGGCCGGGGCAATTGGAGCGGGGTCCTGCCTCGGTCGAGGGTCTAGTCGATGCAGAACCTGAGCTCATAACTCAACCATATCTGCTTCAATCTCTACAACTCTTGTGCGATTTTCCTCTCTTTCGTGCAACAATTCTTCGCTATTGAGGCGCAGCTGTTCCATTGCCTCCTTCAACTCGGCCTCAAGATCGCTATCGTCTCGATTGGCCATTTTTGCTTCTTTCAGGCGTCTTTTGTATGTCTTTTCTGGTTCGGGATCGTAAGGAACGATTTCCTTCCCAGCACGGGTTCTTTGCATAAACCTAAGAAAAAGAACCTGTGAAAGTCACTCAAGTAGAGTGGTTAGTAGCAACAGGGGCAATTGCCTCGAAAGACAACCGCAACCGGCTCGGTCTAGACGAAGTCCTCGGCAACGGCGCCAAAAACTTGTTCGCTCCAAACGGTGTGTGCAAGCTTTAAATTTATATCCCATGAAATATGCTTAAACAAGGATGCGAACCCGCAGTGTACGGATCAATTATAGTAAAAGCAAGAATTCCGGGTGTCAATCTCAAGGACTTAGGTGAAACAAAGCAAGTATAGGTTGTCAATGAAACTAATAACCACAAAAGCGATTAAAGGAATCAAAGGATGACAATAAGATAAATTAAAGGAAATATGCAAATTCTAGGGATTAAAGCATCTAGTTGTGGTTCCAACTCAAAATCTCAAGATAAGCAGACAAAGCTGAGATTTTGCTAAGGGAAGGTGTTTCTAAAGTGGAATAGATCACCGGGTAAGTCTCACTACTCACTAATCCCAAACCAAAAGCTTCTATTACCGGGTAAGTCTCAAGGTACTAAGGAGAGGAATTATAATCTCAAACCAACACACCAACTAAGGGAATAGAATCAACCTTTACCGGGTAAGTCTCAAGCTAACTCTCAAAGATGGAATGAAGGCACACTCAAACCCCAATAAAGGATAAACCTTTATTACCTACACTTATGATCTTGGGTAAACAAACTAAGGAATCACCGGGTAAGTGTCATCCTATTCTTTCATTGAACCAGGAAAGGTGTAATAAGAATAGGATTTGGCAAACTCTAACACTTAACTCTCAATTACGGATCAGAAAAGGTCACCTCGGTCCGTCAAGTTCCACCCCGGCCGAGATGTTCATCGACTGAACGAGATGTTCTAGGGTTAAGGATAAAGACTCGAGCTTTCAGGGTCCTACAGGATTTAAGATTATTCTATCATTGTTTTTCCCACAACTATCAGCCAATCACCCTAGAATCACACAAAGAAATTAGCCACTCATCATCATGAAAGCAATAATCAAATATATGGGAAGAGAATGAATATTTGAACACAAAAACCTTAAGAACAAGGCTTCAATAACTGAATCAAATATCAAACAAATCAGCGTTCCTTGGATCACAAATCCAACAAGACAACAAACCAAAGGGAATCTAAGAAAGTCTTACAAATCCCCTCAAAAGCTATAACAAAGCTATGAACTTCCTTCCTTCAATCTTCAAACTTCCTTCCTAATTGCAGCTGGGAGAATATGGTGTAGAGGATAAAAAACCAGAGGTGAAAAGATGATAAAGGATGGCTGAATTGTGGAAAATCCAACCCTTTATATAGGAGAATTATCTTCCAAAGATAATAATATCTTAAAAAGATAATTTTCTAATAAAATATATCCATATCTCTAAAATAGATCTCCTAAATATATGATCTTCCTTCCAGAATCTAGCCCGAAAATATAAGATCTCTCCTTCCAAGAATAAAAGATCTCAGCCAAGTAAAATATATCTCGTCGCGTTAGGATATTCGCCTCGGTCGGGGCGCTCCTCTAGATCAACTCGGTTGAGGTGACACTGTAGCTGACCGAGGTGAATATCAGCTGAAGGTGAAATCTCTCAAATCTGGTCCAAAGTAAATCTTCTTTGTTAATTCCTTGCTTCATGGGTTCTCTTTTAAGCTCCTGAATGTAGCTCCAATGATTCCTTTGCTCCTTAGCTCCATTTTGATGCAAAACGTGCCATTTTACCTACGATTACAACGAAACTTGGTGTAGACATCGATTCCCGTAAAGGTAGATGAAACGACAAATAGTCACATAATATACATTCAAACATGCATATTATTGAAGATAAAACGTCTAAACATGTCCAAAAATATAGACTATAATACATGCTATCAATACACATAAGTCACATAGTACATCGAAATACCCCATACTTTGGACACATTGTCCAAATGGGTCTAATATAAGTCTAAAGGACAGAATACTCACCGAACCTAGCAGAACTGCATAATTAATATAGAAAAGAAATCCATAAAGCTCTCAATCGTCGTCAGTTGGCGGTGGTTGTGGAAAGTAGGGGTGTTGGGCCGGATCGAACGGATAGCCCATAATCTGTTGGAACTAGATCTCCTGCATCTGACGCTGATAGTGTTTGCTCTCCTTCATACGATGCCTCCATCCCTCCATAGATCTGTGTTGATCATCGAAACGCCAGGTCATGTCAAATGTCATAGCCACGTAGGAATCTATCATCTGCTCAATAAGCTCATCAATCCTCCGGTGTGCCTTGGGATCTCTACGGCGGCGGGATCTGCGCTGTTGAGGTGGTGGTGGTGGTGGTGCTCTCTCATTCTCCGTGGCCTCGTCATTAAAGTCAACGGTTGGAATACTGGGCCCGTCGGTATCAGTACCGGTCTCCATAGCAGCACCTCCATACTCGTCGTCATCTTCCTCATCCTGAACTGCCTCTCTAGCATCCTACATATAAGGGAACCAGGCAACTGACCAGTACTGGCGATCAAAGACAGAAAAATCAGAAGACCACATAATGCCCTGGGGAGACTTCGTATCCCATGGCATGGAGACATAAGATGTCCCAAACCAATGAGGGACGAGAATGCGGCGAGTGATCATCTCATGCAATCCCAGCGGCTTCGGAGCCGCAACAAGTGTACATACTAATAAGTCCAATCCCATAGAAGTGGCGATGTGGGTCACCAGCCCACCACAATAGATATCGCCCTTTGACTTCCCCTTAATCTTGTGTAAATCATCTGCCAGCATGGCAGTAAAGTCCGGTACGCCTCTTGTAACCATACAAAATAAACTCAAAGGCTCCCCCTGTGTAACCTTTTGGGACGTCTCAGTACGCGCAAGAAGTGTCTCACTAAAGATCCGGTGAGTTAAGCAGAAGGCGAGGTGGAAAATGATCCGCTCCCGGGTATCTCCCGGCAGCCATCTGTCCTTGTGATCTGCAACGTGGGCTATCTTGCCCCCAAAACTCCGAGCTACCTCTCAGGAAGGAAAATTTGTAACAGTAGGTGTCGGGAAGCCAAAAATCTCCCCAAACTGATCCATCGGAACTGCGTAGTTTTTGTTCAGACAACTATACTTGATCCCATGATGCTCCGGCAGATAGGTCACCGAACTAAGAAAGTCCAATGTCGGATCCATATAAGCCGGCACTCTGATGGCCATGAAATCCTCCAAGCCAACCGTAGAAATCATCTTCTTCAAGTCCTCCACCACGTGGAGGCACTCGAAGGCATCAACATCAAGGAAACGTGAGGCAATGATGGGGCGCCCACAAATCCTATCATAATCCCGCTGGTGTTCCTCGTGGATCACCGGGATGGAAAACTGTGAAGATGAAGAAGGGGAGGAATGGTGTGAACTGTTGGGCCTATCCCTCAAGGCCAACTATCGATCAGATCTGCGTGGGCTAGTCATGCTAGAAGAATACCTCGGTCGCCAAGAACACCTGGGCCGAGACAGAGTCGACCCGACCGAGGCGAACCGCTGTTTGTACTCAACTTATGAATCTGTAAGTAGTTTTCCCCAAAAACACTAGCAAAAGCTTCCTATGGGGTACTTATATCTTTCTCAGCAAAAATCTATGGCAACCAATGCCAAATCTATCTAGAATTGACGAAAGAAGAAAAGAGTTATGGTTTATATCAAAATACCCCAAATTCTGCATATATGAAGCATTTTAGGTGTTGTTCATTGCTTGGAAACTGATCTCCTTGCTTCCTTTGGTGATTTCGAGCCAAGAAACGTGGAAAACGAGCAAGAACAGAGAATTTGAGGGTTAGGGTAGCCGCGGTCGAGGTGGGTGTGGAGTGGGAAAAAGTGGAAAGAGAGAGAAACCATCACGCCTTTTATACCCCTCGCTGAATTTGATTACACCTCGGTCGAGATGTTCCTGAGCGGATCGAGGTGTTAGAGTGGATGTCAGACCTAGTCGCCTCGGTTGACGAAGAACATCTCGGTCGAGGTGCTTTGACACCAACCGAGATTGTCTCAGTCAAGCTCCGTCTTCTCAATTTCTCTAACTTTTATCCTTCCATGTAGCTCATGAGCTGTAATTCCTTCTAAGAGAGTGCATGATTCCCGTCTAGGAGGACACAAAAACACACGAAGCAAACTTATCTACACTAAACTAGGAAAAGGGAAAAGAAAGCAATGCCTTGGGTTGCCTCCCAAGAAGCGCTTGGTGTAAGGTCGCTAGCTGGACCGTACGTCATCCACAAAAAAGGTATAATGCTGCAATATCCTCAGCCGGGACTTCAGGTCGGTACTTCTTCAGCATATGACCGTTGACCTTAAAATTTCCGCTAATTTTGCCCCATTTTTCAACTACAACATAGGGAAAAACAGTTTTCACAACGTAAGGTCATGTCCATCTAGATTTTAACTTACGTGGAAAGAGGTGGAGGCGGGAGTTGAAGAGTAGAACAAGATCTCCCTCCTTGAGCTCCTTAGGAATGATATGCTTGTCATGCCATCTCTTTGTTCTTTCTTTGTAGATCTTGGCATTCTCATAAGCGTTTAATCACAACTCCTGTAGCTCATTAATGTTTAAAATTCTCTTCTCTCTGGATTCCTTGATATCGAAATTCAACCATTGATTGCCCAATATGCCTTGTGCTTCAATCGACGGGTAGATGACAAGACTTCCCATATACAAAATTGTAAGGGGTAGTACCAATGGGAGTCTTGAATGCGGTCCTATAAGGCCAAAGAGCATCGCGCATCTTCGTGGACGAATCATTCCTTGTCCTTGAAACGGTCTTCTCCAAGATTGCCTTGATTTCTCTATTCGAAATCTCCATCTACCCACTAGTTTGAGGGTGATAAGGGGTTGCTACCTTGTGAGTTACCCTATACTTGGATAAAAGTTCCTTGAACTTCCGGTTGATGAAATGTGTCCCTCCATCGCTGATGATGATACGCAGCGTCCAAAAACCTGGGAAGATAATTCTATTGAAGAACTTTACAACCACCATGGCGTCGTTAGTGGGAGAAGCAATGGCTTCCACCCATCTAGAGACATAATCAACAACTAAAAGGATGTAGAGGTTCCCCACGGATGATGGGAAAGGTCCCATGAAATCAACTCCCCATACATCAACAATCTCAACTTCCAGAATATTGTTGAGTGGCATCTCGTTCCTTATAGACAAGTTCCCTGTTCTTTGGCATGCATCACAAGAGACAACAAATGCTTGCACATCCTTAAATAATGTAGGCCAAAAGAAACCAGAACGTAATACCTTAGCACACGTTTTGTGAGCGCTAGCATGTCCTCCACAAGGAAGTGAGTGGCAATGCCTTATGACACTAGCAGCTTCATCTTCCAGAATGCATTGTCGAAGCATCCCATCTAGACCTCTCTTGAAGAGTAGAGGTTTATTCCAATAGTAGTGGCGTACATCCTTGAAGAACTTCTTCCTTTGAGCGTACGTCAATCCGGGAGGTACTTCTTGACAAACAAGATAGTTGACAATATCAGCATACCAAGGCTCTTTTCCATCAGAAACTTGGCGAAGCCAGTGCTCCACCAACTGTGAGTGATCATCATAGGATGAATCAGAAAGATTGTCGTCCTCAGTTGACAACATCTCACTTGCTATCTCGTTCGTGGTCCGAGGTGGGTGACCGAGGTGTTCTTCAGATAAAATCACCTCTCTTGCTCCAGAAAGTGTCTCGGCCGAGGTACTGAAACTGGGACCGACACCTAACGTGCTTTTCTTCTCCTGAATCATTTTATCAAATCTAGCTCCTAGATCTGCTTCCAATGTTTCCAAGCTTCACACATCTGCATAAAAAAAGGCATCTATACCTTCCTCCATTATACTAAAACTTAAAACTTTCTCAAGAGGATCTTTAATAAGGATAGAGCTCACCAATTCTCGAGAATCTTCTTCATCATAGATGTTGAAGATGTCATCTTCCTAAGGCTCTCCCTTCATTGCAGCCAATAACGCAAACTCGACATGATCGCCACCAATGTTGAATTTTTACTTGGCGTTCTTACAATCAACGTTGCAACCCGATGTTGCTAAAAATGGTCTCCCGAGAATGAGAGGGATGGGATAATCTGCGGGAATGTCCAACACAACAAAGTCTATAGGTATGTAGAAATTACCTAACTTGATGGGAACGTCCTTCAAGATACCAACGTGACGGGTAATGGAGCGATCCGCGATGTATAACGTCTTGTTCACGGGCTTGGGCTCTCCAAGACCGACTTTCTCACATAGCTCTAGAGGAATGATGCTCACACTAGTTCCAAGATCACAAAGCGCATCATAAGTCACATCCCCAACTTGGATGGAAATGCAAAATGAATCGGGATCTCTTAATTTATGTGGCATCTTCTCCATCATGAATTTAATGAGCTCCGAAGATCTAGAGGTCATCCTTACTTCACCAAAGTCTTCTAGCTTTCTCTTCCTTTACAAGATCTCTTTCAAAAACTTCCCATATGCGGGCATTCCTAGGATAGCATCAATGAAAGGAAGGTTAATAGGTAGCTTATTCATATGGTCAAGAAACTTGCCAAAGTGCTTGTCTAGATGTGCCCTCGCCCTTGACTAAAGGAACGGGAATGGTGGTTTATAAGCAGGAGGTGGAACATAAATTTAAGATTTTTCTTTCGCTTTCTGGGGCTCCATCTCGGTTGGCACCTCGACCGAGGTGTTCCTCGTCTGATAGTGGTCCGACCGAGGTAGTGGATATGCAATCTTCAATCCATTGCGTGTTGTGATAGCCATGATTTGCTCTTTTGGGTTGCTCTATGTCCTTGCTGGGAGCTTCCCGGGATCTCTTGGTGCTTCATTCGCCTTGTTGAAAATTGTTGTTCTAAGGCTTGTTATGCCTTCGAAAATGAATTCATAGATGTCTCCGTATGTTGAGCTTGATCAATATTACCTCCAGCACAGCGTCCGGTTTCTTGGGTGGCTGGGACGATCTTGATGTAGGCTCCTGACTTCTCAATGGAGTAGAAGAAGAAGAGGGGGTGTTAAGACCATTTTCAGCATGAGAATAAGGGTTACCGAAATTTTGTTGATTCAATCTCCAGTTGTTGTTGGAGTTTTTGTTGTTGTTGTTGTAATTGTTGTTGTTCCGCGGCCCTTGATAATTGTTTCTGCCTTGGTGTCCTTCATCTTGATCCTTCTTAGTTTGAGCTACTAAAAGCTTCTTCAATGCCTTGACTTCATTGCTAAGCGAAGTGAGTTGAGCTCCATTTGATGTTATATCTTGAAAGCTAACTCTCCTTGCTCCATCTTCAACCCTTTAATGGGAATATTTCTACATGTGTAAAGCTTTCTTTTCTATGAAATCCCAAGCTTCATCTATCGGCATATCCATGAATGTGCCAGCGGAAAGTAATTGGAGCTTGAATTGAGTATCTCCATCCAAACCCTTAAAGTATATCTCCAGCAACTCGATCTTTGGAATCCTATGATATTGGCAATCGAAGAAAAGGTCCTTGAACCTCTCCCATGACTTGGACAAACTCTCCTTGTCCTTCATAATAAAACCATTGATCTTACCCCTCAATTCATCGGTCTTTAACGGGGGAAAGAACTTAGTAAGAAACTTCGTCGTCATCTCTTCCCAAGTGTTGATTTTTCCAGCCGGAAGAGATTGATACCAAGCAAGCGCCTTGTCTTTCAATGAGAAGTAGAAAGGCCTCAATTTGTAGTTGTTATTCTCCACTCTTGATGGTCTCAAAGTCTCCATCAGAATCTCATAGTTTTGCAAATGCTGATGTGGAGATTCTCTCTCCAAGCCTCAAAATTGACATTGCCGAATCATGGTTAGAACTTACGGTCGATGTTCATAATCATGCATAGCTAGATCTCCTAGATTTAATCCTAGACGCCGGACTTGGTGATTCAGGTCCATCCTTTGACCTAGGGTTTGTGGAACTCCAGCAAAAAGAACATCTCAGTGTACCATTGGTGGCATCCGAGATGGTGGTTGTATCTCGGCTGGTGCAACTAGGATTGGGTCTTGCCTCGGTCGAGCAACTGGGACTGGTTGAGATAAAAACTAAGCCCTTAGAGCGACCATATCAGCTTCAAATCCTTCAATTCTTGAATGAGTCTCGTCTCTCTCTCGCTGCAAATCTTCTTTACTGAGGCGGAGTTGTACCAATGCCTCCTTCAATTCGGCTTCAAGATCTCGATTATCTTGATCGGCCATCTTAGCTTCTTTCAATCTTCGTTTGTAGGTCTTTTATGGTTTGGGATCGTAAGGAACGATTTCCTTTCCAACACGAGTTCTTCGCATAAAACTAAGGAAAGATCCTGCGAAATCACTCAAGTAAAGTGGTCAATAGCAACAAGGGCAATAGCCCCGAAAGACAACCGAAACCGAACTTGGTCTTGACCAAGTCCTTGGAAACGACACCAAAAACTTGTTCGCTCCAAAAGGTGTGTGCAAGCTTTAATATCATACCAAGAATAATTGCAACGGGAACCAGCAGTGTACGGGTCGATTGTAATAAAAGCATGAATTCCAGGGTCGAAAACAAGGACTATGGTGAAACAAAGATCGGTAATTCAGGTTGTCAATAACAAACATGCAACAAAGCAAAGCTATCAAAGATGATGTAATAACCACATAAAAAGAATGCGGATTCGAGAGATTAAACCATCCAGTTGTGCATCCGACTCAAGATCTCGAAAGATAATGTGGACAAAGCTGAGGTTTGGAAAGGGAAGGTGTTTCTAAGGTGGGAATAGATCACCGGGTAAGTCTCACTACTCACTATCCCAAACCAAAGATCCTCTCACCATGTAAGTCTCACGGTACTAAGGAAAGAAACTATAATCTCAAACCAACACACCACCCAAGGGAATAGAATCAACCTTTACCGGGTAAGTCTCAAGCTAACTCTCAAAGATGGGATGAAGGCACACTCAAACCCCAATAAAGGATAAACCTTTGTTACCTACACTCATGATCTTGGGTGTACAAACAAAGGAATCACCGAGTAAGTCACATCCTAGGCTTGCGTTGAACTAGGAAAGGTATAATAAGGATAGGATTTGGCAAACTGAAACCTCAACTCAGATAAGGATCAGGAAAGGGCTCGCCTCGCTCAGTATATATACCATCTCAGTCGAGATGTTCCATGACTGACCGAGGTGTTCGTCGGTTAAGGTAAAGGCTCGAGCTTCCAGGGTCCACTAGGGTAAAGGCTCATTCTTTCATCGTCTTTCACACAACCTTCAGCCAATTACCCTAGAACCGCATAAAGAACTTAGCCAACAATCATCATGATAACAACAATGAAATATATAAGAAAGGAATCAATATTCAAACAAGAAAACTTTAACACAAAGGTCTCAATAACTGAATCAAACAATCAATCAAACAAACAAGTTGTGTTCCTCAATCACAATCAGAAAAGTCAACAATCAAACAAAACTAAGAAAATCTTACAACTTCCTTCAACTTTCCTTCAAAACTAGCTTCCTTCCTTCCTTGATCTTCAACCTTCAAACTTCCTTCCAAATCTAGAGAACTGTGCTCCTTGATCTGGATATTTCGAGATAAATTCTCTTCAGCAAATCAACCTCTTTATGTAGGAGAATCACCTTCCTAAGATAACATATCTTAAAAGGAAATTTTCATCTTAAAAATATCTTCCAATCTTCCAAAATATATCAGCCAAAAAGATATGCTTCCTTTCAGAAATCCATACAAAAATATGTGATATTCACTTTCTAAAAATAGACGATCTCAGCCAAAAATAAAGATCTCGTGTCCCGTCATCAGTTCGCCTCGGTCAAGCCTATCCTGAAGATCACCTCGGTCGAGGAGGCATTGTAGCTAACCGAGGTGAATCTCAATTAAGCGTAGATCTCTCTGATCTGGTCCAAAATCAATCTTCTATCTCATTTCCAGGCTTCTTGAGCCTTTCTTATAGCTCCTCAATGCTCCAAAATGTAGCTCCAATGACTCCTTAGCTTCCTTAGCTCCATTTTGTTCCAAAACGTGTTATTTTCCCTACAATTACAAGGAAACTAGGTGTAGACCATGATTGTCGCAAAGTTAGACAAAACAACATAATGATCAAAGAATATACATCCATGAATGTAGATTTATGAAGATAAAACGTCAAAACCAATACCAAAATATAGACTATAATACATGCTATCACCTAGGCTTTAGTGTATAGCTAGACTAGTATGGTTTGGTTGAGCTTGATGAGTTATATGATGAGTATGTGCCTTAGGCACTTATTTTTATGTTGAGGTAATGCCTTATGCATTTGTGAGTATTTTGTGATCTCGAGGCTTAGATTCTAGTTATAGGTTGGTTATGGTTATGGAGATGAGTCTCCTAACCCTTGAAGCTCTTGATTGTCTGTACCTTGCTTATGCAGGAGTTGATTACTTCCCCAAGGGGAAGATGTGACGTCGTACAGGTTACGAGTGTTTCAGGTAAGTCCGTGGGACTTATTTAGCGTGCAGATGTGGATTTGAGTGGTTGTAATGGTTCTGTGTGTGTGGTCATATGATTGTTGCATTTATAACATAAATCGGACTAGGATGACAACATATGTATAATTAAATGGCCCAAGTGTATTATAACGGGTCGTGACCACCTTCTGACACTCGTCGAGACTTGGAGGAGGTGCTCGGAAGCCAATAGCTCAAGGGGAGGTATATCCCATGCACAACCTAAGTTAAAAGGGGAAGAGACGGGGTTCTTTAGGTTCCTCGTGCCACAATAGAAGTTGAATTAGTAATTGAATAACGTAATTAAAGATAATAAATGAATATGGGTGTGGCATTGCATACTGTGATGTGTTGGTGTGTGTATGTGCTATTACTTCATTCTTATCCTTTCTGTTAGCTAACGATTTATACCGTGTTGTAGTTGATCTGCACCGTAGGAAGAATGCAGAGTGAGCCAGACAGGGTGATCAGTTGAGGGCTCCAGTAGACTAGGTTGTTCGTGGGATATGGGGTTTTTGTACTTGGATGTTGTGGATGTTATTTTATACTCAGTTGTGTTGTTGTAAAACCTTTTAATGTATATTATACAGTTTTATGTATTTTGGTTTTAATCTATCTGTTCGTTGTTGTAAGATCCAGTGATCTTGTTGTCACGCTAGGGTCAGAATCCATTGTGAGATCCTAGCCCAATGTGGCATCCCGAGTCCCGCGGATTCGGGGTGTTACAGAAAATATACCTAAATGCAAGTCTAAACTAAGGACATAATTCATGTTATTAGTGGACCCATAGAAAATTGTGGTTGTCTTAAAAAGGCATCCACCTAAGAATGTGAAAGAGGTTAAAAGTTTGTTGGTATTGTCGGTTACTATCGGAGATTCATGGAATGATTCTCTAAAGTATCCCAACCCCAATGACTAGCCGCCTTTGGAATACAAATAAGTTTGAGTGGGATTAGAAGTGATAAAAGAGGTTTTAAGAACTTAATAAGGCAACTTATGGCTTTATATAATTGACAATGATGCTTTGGGACAAGGCTAAGTTGTCTATTGATGAAAAATGGAAAGGTGATAGCATATGTATCTCGCTAGTTGAAGCCATATGAGGTGAATTACCCCACTCATGACTTGTAGCTAGCAATATTGAATTTTGTTCTTAATATTTGGCGACACTACATTTATAGGGTGTATTGTCAAATCTTCATAAATCATAAGAGCTTAATTACATCTTCACCCATAAGGAGTTAAACATGAGACATAGGAGATGGTTAGAATTGTTGAAGACTATGATATTGAGATCTTGTATCATCGTGGAAAGGCCAATGTTGTTGTTGATGCTCTTAGTATGAAGTCAACACAAGAGAAGATGATAGCGTGCTTGACTACACAACCACAAGAATTGTTGAAGCTTGACAATGAGGTTTTGTTTGGTAAACACCAAGGTCAATTTTGTATGTTGGATGTTAGACCGTCCTTGTTGTACACTATCAAGGAGAAACAAGAGGAAGATGTTTCATTGAGAAAGATCCGAGAGGATGTTAGAAAAAGAAAAGCTTCAAATTGCACCATGTATGACAATAGGGTTCTAAGATGCAAGAAACACCTATGTGAACTTGCAGATGATACGATACGAGAATCCATTTTGAGAGATTCTCATTCCTCTGGATATTTTGTATACCCCATAACCACTAATATGTACAATAATCTAAGATAAATTGTTGGTGGATGAACATGAAGTGAGAAATAGCTAAGTATGTGGTCAAGTGTTTGACATGTCAATAAGTTAAGATTGAGCACCAAAGACATGTATGATTGTTGTAACAACTTCCTATAAGTGAGTGAAAGTAGGAAGACATCTCCATGGACTTTCTGACCGGATTTCCCCGTAATCAATGGCGAATGTATGCTATATGGGTGGTAGTAGATCGGTTCACGAACTCTGCTCATTTCATATCTATCAAAGTCACTTGGGATATGGAGAAGCTAGCGGATGCGTTCATTGAGGATATAGTGAGATTGTATGGTACACCCAAGACGATAGTGTCAAATCGTGATGAGCGTTTTATGTCCCATTTCTGGAAATCTTTACATGTCGCTATGAGGATAGAGTTGCTAATTAGTACAACGTTCCATCCACAAACAAATGGACAATCTAAAATGACTATCTACGGGATTATACTTTGGATTGACCAGGAACATGGAAGACATGTTTTCCCTTGGTAGAGTTTACCTACAACAATAGTTGGCGTGCATCTATTCAGATGGCACCGTATAAACCTTTGTATGGAAGTAAGTGCAAATCACCCTTGTGTTGGGATGACCAATCAGAAAAGTGTTTGTAGGACTTGACATCCTACAACGCTCTCAAGATTAGATTGCCTTCATTAGGAAATGCTTGTTGATTGCGTAGAGTTATCAGAAGTCATTTGTAGATGCACACCGTCGACACGTTTAGTTTAGTGTTGGAGAACATGTATTTGTGCATGTTTCACCAAGAAAGGTTCAGATTTGGCAAGAGAGGGAAATTTCCCTCGTTATGTGGGACCCTTTGAGATCATTGAGATAATTGGACCCCTAGCATATCGAGTGGCAATGTCACCATTCATGATCCATGTGCATAATGTCTTTCACGTATCCTAACTGAGGAAATATGTTCCATATCCAAAGAATGAACTCAGTCATAAAGATATCGAATATAAGGAAGATGGTACCTATGATGAGAACCTTGTGTAAATTGTAAGATCCCAGTTTTTGCCTTTACCGCCCCAACGGCCTTGGTGTCTGTCACCGCCCCCGCGGTGACAAGGGGCCTCCCTTGTGGCCGGCCGCCCCTGTGGATGAGGCGATCAGCTCCTGCGGCTGAGACGATCTGCCCCTATGGATACGTTGCAGATCGTGCTCGATCTGTTTTTGTTCGTTTTATCTTCTTTCCATTGATAGAAGATCCGATCTTCTATCTTATCGCCTGGCTTCCTTATCTTCTTCCTTACCGTAAAACGTCTTTACTTCTATCTTTCTACCCCTCTCCTATATAATCCCGCATTCTTCCCGTTTTTCCGGCCGTTTGCACACGTTTCTTTAACCCTTGAGAGCTCCAGCCGTTACCCTTATCCCTGTGATCTTGCTAAATGTGTAAGTTCTTTCTCCCTTGTTCTTCATCACATTCATGAACTGTTGCATGCCTTTCGTCTTTTGTTTCTCTTTGTTCTTTCATTCTTCCTTTTCTTTTTGAAGAATCAAGTTTGAACCTTGATTCTTGTCAACATCTCCGTTGTTTATGTGTTGCTTTTCTCAGGCTCTTTGGGTTGAGTCTTGACGTGGTTGGATAAAAGGTTCGAGCTTTGGATCCCTTGCTGAGAATTTTATGTTGAGAGAAACCCCGACAATGTTATTGTCACGTTTTCCGCCCCCGCGACTCTATTGTGCCGCACCCGCGGATTTCCGCCCCTACGTCTGTCCAGCCGCCCCTACGGATTCTTATGCAGTAACTTCCGTTCTTGTGAGTTGCATCCTTCCTTGCATTCCTTGTTCCTTTCCTTGATTCTTATGGTTGTTCTTCGCCTCCTGATATGGTATAACACTAAGGTTGAACCCTTAGGTTGTGGAGATCTCTTAGAGATCATTGAGACTAGAAGTTATAGACTTCTAGCAATAGTTTCGTTTCTGATTCGTGATGCTTGTGTGAACAAGCTTTCCGTGCTCCTTTCCTGCGGGAAATTGAGTTGTTGTTGAGTGTTGATTTTACCTTTGAGTGAGGTAAGTCCCTTGGACTTACTTAGCTTCATTCCGCATATTGGTTTGAGTGTTTTGGCTTGTTTGTGTTGTTTATCATGTTATAACGGATAACCGGAATATGATTCACCCTTTATAACCTTCACTGGCCGAAGTGTATGATAACCGGGCGGTGACCACTTGTCTAGTTCTACAGGAGACTAGAATCTGCTCTTGCAACCCAGGCCCGTAGGTAACGGATAATATTGATCCATTCTTATTTGTAGACGGAAGCGGAGGCGTGTTTCGGGAGATTCTCGTGTGACAAAAGAAGTTGAATTAGTGATGGATAACTTAATGAAAGATACTAACCGGTTGTGTGTGAGCATGCTATATGTTTACTTTACCTTATGTGTGTTTGTGCCTTTACGTTCTTTATGATGTCTAGAATGTTAGCTAACGGTTTATACCGATGTTGTAGATGTTCCTTAAGTTCAGGATGTTGCTAAGTGATCCTGACGGTGTGGTCATCCGGGGTTCCCGTACATTATAGGACGGGATCGGGTTTTTGTTCCTTCTTTTGTTTCCCTTTTGTTTTGAACTCAATTGCGAATGTTTTATGCTTCCCTTTGTTTAAACATTTGGTTTTATATTGAATTTTGATATTTCAATTGTCCGTGCCTTTTTGTAAGATCTGTTGTGTCGTTGTTACTCTAAGGGTCGGGACCCATTGTGAGGTCTTAACCCGTAACGCTTCGATTTCCCAAAACTTGGGGTGTTACATAAATTCTCGAGTATGAGACAAAGAAGTTGAGAAACAAAGAGACACCTTTAGTGAAGGTTCTATGGTCTCGCATGGTACATATGCATCTACTTGGGAGAGTGAAACGATGATGAAGGAGTTTTACCCCTTGCTTTTTAAGTCTTAATTTTGAGGACGAAACTCCTATATGGGAAGGATGAAATGCCCCAAGTATTAAGGTTATATATATATATATATATATATATAGAGTATAGATCCTATGAGAACACCCCCTAACGTGAGAACATGAGAACAGATTCGTAATTATTATTAGTTTTGTAGTGAATGTGCCATATCGTTTAATGTATTATTCGTAGTTATTGTTGGATTTCTAATTATTATTATTCGTAGTTATTATTATTTTTGATATCTACTCTAAATCTATACCCTTAATACTCACATCCAACGGTGTACGATTGTTCTCATGTTCTCACGTTAGGGGTGTTCTCATGGGAACCACACCCGAGAGATTCGTACATCCTTATACGAATATTTTTTTATCGTGTTTATTTTTCCTTTTCTTTTCCTATATTTCCTCTCCCTCCCTTTCCTTTCCTTTCCTTTCTCTTTCCCCGATCGTTACATTCCGGCCCTCGCATCCTCTTCCTTTTGTTGCAACTAGAGGCCTCTACCCCAACAACGCCTAGCCACCCCTATACCTGCAACTTCTACCTCCCAAGCAAGGAAGCTCCCTACAGCCTACACATCCTTACAACCAGCCGCTTACCCCTACACAGCCTAGCCCAACTCCTCCCCCTTCTCATGTTCTTCAACTTGCAACCTTGAATCCTTCGACTTCTTCTCATCTACAACTCCATCACCTCACTCCTTTTGCTCTTACACCTCCATTCCATCATCTTTCTTCTCCCACAACACAACAACGGCATCCTATAGACCTCTCCTCTTTATTTTCACCTCCGATATGGTGCCTCATTTTCTTCACACCATCTAGAGTCACCCTTTGCCTCCAACCCCACCTTAGGCCGATGAGCCACCTCCGCGCCTTTGTCTACCTCCCTTTGACGCCGCCAGAGGAGAAAAGAAGTTGAGACAGCCTGTAGCTACTACTTCCGGAAAAATAGGGAGCGAGTGCACCCTCGCTTTTTCCGGAGCTCGCCGTCGTCCTCCACCGTCTCATCTCCCCTAGTTAGAAAGCAAGCTACCGCCGGGAAGAGCCGTTGCAGCCTCATGTTGTCTTCAGCATATTTCTATCGGGGCTCCCCCATTTTTGGTATAATTACATAATACCTCCCATGTTTTATGATTACTTTTTTTAGTCCATGTTTCGTATTTTAGCATTCCTATCCTCGTTTTGATATTTATAGATAGTATGTAAATTACCCATGGTTTTAGATTTTTCAAAATTGCCCCTAGAAAAGTTTATAGAGAGTGGCCAGGTTTTATGTTTATAAAAAGGGGTCAAACTTCTAGAATTTGTACTTTTCCCCTAGAAAAAAATTATTACAATTTTTAACCCAAGTTTTTATTTACACATTTTAACCTATATTTTTATATATTATGTTTATGCCCCAAGTTTAGAAAATGGATTTAAACTTGTATAGTTGGTGTTTTTTAGGTTTAGAAGCACCTTCAGATAAGGTTTTAGCTCAAGTCAAAGTTCGACAAGCGTCAATCGAACTTCGTTACGTGAGGACACTTAAACCCTTGTTTGGACAACGGTTGTTACATGTTATAAGTTGTGCGTTGTGGTGTTTTGATTGATGATATACCTCGTTGAATATTCTAGGTACTTGAGTATTTGGATAAAAGGGTAAAGGCGAACCCTAAGTGAAGTACAATCCTCTTTCAAGTGGGATAAAGTCACTTCTACATGTATTAGATGGTGTTTTGTGATGATGGAGATATTATATGAGTTTATTGTGCACCTTTGCTTTGTTTAGTTTGTTGTGAGGATTGACGAGTTTTGTTTGACCGTTTGTCACTTTTGGATTTGAGTGCGTTTGAGTAAGATTATTGAGGCAAGTACTTGTGGGATTGTATATGAGTATGATTAAATTTAAGTCATTTATTTTGTTACATACATTATTTGATGCTTTCAAAGATGTTGATTTTAGTTTTTATGAGCTTAGTGATTGATTACAAAAACTTTTGATATTTTCTTGATTTTAGTGGCATTTTTCCATTGTTGATGGTGATATGTTTACCTTGCGTTTGTGGTATTTTAAAGGGAACCAGATTTATTGGTATTGAGTACTTGAGTAGTGATCAGGTCTTTGACCTAAGCTGTCAATTTGTCAATATTGTTATGAGAGAGATTATTTGGTTTTTGAGCACAACGGGCAAGTTTGCCAACTTTGATTTTCTTGTAAGATTTTTTGCTTCTCGACTTAGGTTGACCATGTTTACCAATGATAAAATCATTATTTGTGTAGGTTGAGGTTGTACCGGGCCATTATAGATGGTAAGGATGACACCTGATCCGTGATTGCCGTGATCATCCCGTTGTTGGGGTTTAGGAGGTACATTTGTGTTCAATGTGGATTGAACATGTTTTGAAAGCAGTTATTGCACTCTTTGTTTGAATACGATTTCTAAGATAAAGAATGCTTGAGCATGTTTTCATACTATTTTGGATGGATTCTTGGTGACGGATTTGAGAAAGGAGATGAGATTTAACTTGTTATCTCAATTTGGTCAACTAACCATTGGTTACATTATATGCCGGTTTGACTTGATTATAAGCATATTTGAAGTGTATTGATAATTCAACTCTTTTGAGTATTACGAGCATATTTGAAGCATATTGATTATTGAACTGTTTTGAGTATTTTCCTATAAGTGTTCATGTGATATCATATATGATTTTATACTTGTTTTGTTCATGTATCACATTACTTATGTATCAGCTTTGTCTAGTGAAAGACTAAGTACCCACCACGGTGTGGCTGATTAGGTTTTGGCATAATCAAGTATAACATTAGTTCAAGAGCATGAAGGTGGGTGACCTAGTGGCAATCTATGTTTTTTTTGAGCTTGGGTGGCTTTGTATTTTTCTGTAGGACTCGGTCCTAACTTTTTCCTTATATCTTTTGGGTTGGTGGATTGTATTTCTAAACTGTGTTGTTGTAAGCCTCAAGTTTGACCCGATTATTGTTGCTTTCGAACCTTCTTGCTGACGTCATTGATGACGGTTGGTCTTTATACCTTTATCTTGGCAAGTTTGTATGCCCTTGTTTTATCTCGTTATATAGTTTGAAGGAATCTTTGTCCGGATTCATGGTGTTATAACATTATGCCATTTTGGGTGTTACAGAAGATGGCCGATATAAGAGTTAACCTTGAGTTACGGTTGTGTTTGTCCTATTAGGCGGTCACTTGGCTCGATGGACTGTAAAATCAGGAAAATTAATTCTGGATATCCGTCCCGGGTTTGCGAATTTATCGGATCTCTATATATTTGTCTAGATCCATTGCAACCTTATCTCAGTCCTTCCTTGACCCATGAGAGTGTAGCCTACCCAAAACCTTGCTCAGGGCCATATAATTGCATTGGCCGAGGAAGAAATTGTTTCCTCTCATCTACGTAACAAGAAGTTCTCTCTCATTAACCCCACGGACAATCGCATACGCAAAAGCTTCATCCCTTCATCCTCCCGATCACGCCGGCACTAACCCAGACTTCTCAGCCCCACGCCGGAGCTAACCCAGACTTCTCAAGCTCCTAGTCAGGTGGAATTGAGAGCCAATTGAGAAGAACCACGACGCTACCTTCTCAGCCTTCGGAACAACTTCTCCTTTCCAGCTTCTGGAACCGGAAGACCAACCTTCTACACAACTTCCTTTTCTTCGCCATAACCTTCTTCTCCAAGCGCAACAGACAAGGACCCTTGCCTGTTGTTCCTTCCTTCTATTTTCTTACCCATAAAACAAGAGAAGTTATCTCCCATCCTTCCTTTGTACCGCAACATCAACAGGGGTCAAGTAGAGGGTTCCCTAGGGGGTAAGCCACGTCTAATTTTCCTTCTCTTCTAAATACTCAGGAAGCGTATAATGTCGTCGAGTTTCCACAAGTATTGAACCACCAGCCTTCATGTGTAGGAGTGCCACTGTTGTTGAGGAGTTTAATGTAACACCCTGAATCCGCGGGACTCGGAGTGTCACATTGGGATAGGATCTCATAATGGATCCTGACCCTAGCCTAACAACAAGTTCATTGGACCTTACAACATGACACTGATAGATATAAAAACAAATACATAAAACTGTATAAACTGTACAACCAAAAGGTAAGACATAGCCGAGTATAAAACACAACGCCCTCACATAGGAGGTAACAAAAGATCATCCTCACGCAGGAGGGAAAAGGTAAACAAAGCCAAAAGCACACAACAACCTATGTACGAGACGTCCTCGACCTGCCACTCTGCTAGATCACCCAGTAGCATGCCTATCCGGTGGGGCATCTACAACATGGTAATAAACCATTAGCTATTCATACACATATATAGAGTAATGCATAAACACAAACACAATCATGGAAAGATAAACACATCAGCATAATATCACATATTTACCTAGTTTATCATCTCAATATAATGGTCATTCACTCAAATCGTATATATAACTACATATGAAACTATGTGACATGAGGACCGATACATCCTCGCCTCTGAGCCTGCTAGCCAGCTACACAAGTATCGGTCAGACAATCCGTGTACCCTGTGGGAGTGGATTGTGCCCTTCCTGTAAAGTTAGTCTTGCCTAACATCAGAGAACCTCCCAGACTCCACGGCGGGATGAAAGGGTAAGGTTATCACAGCCACGCATACAGGGAAATCAAAAAAGCATAGGTCGGTATAAACGACATCTCATGTTATCATAGCAAACACACAAAACACACACCACTCATTTAAGCACCCAATAAAAGGATGGTAGCTAAGTAAGTCCTACAGACTTTCCTCAACCTCGATCACAACTCAACCACGATCACCTCTACACTGGAGGGACAACACAACCTATAAAAAGGGCATAAAGAGATATATAAATCTCCTAACAACACAAGGGTCACACCTAGACCCAAAGGGATCCATAGGGATCAACCTCAGCCTCAAAACCTAAACTAACATCATTCTTAGTCCTTAAAGCCATACAAGGAATAAACCGATCATAACCTCAACCCAACGCATCCTCACACCTCTAGCATGATCCTATGTCTCACACTAGCAAAGGAGGGAACAAAGACATCCAAAGGAAAGCGTAGCAGCAACACACACCTGCAAGACCAAGTGAAACACCAAGTTGATGCAGGTGGCGCAGGGGCGTCTAGGAGGTGGCGCAGGGGCGGTGCACTGCCAGCGCTGGGGAGGCTCAAGACAGGCGCATGGGCGGCTGGTGTGTAGAAGACACCATTTCAGCCTCTTCTTCACTCTTTCCTTCAATTCTTTAATCCTTCTTCACTCCAACAGCAACATACATATATAACATACATATATATATACATCAACATAAGCCAAACATGGTTGGAACAAGATCCAATCCTAAAGATTCTATTATAGACTAAGGAAAGGAAGGAAAAAAAGACAAGAAGATGAAAAGAAAAAGAAGAAGGGTATGGAAGCCATGAAAGCTTACCAAGCTGAAGATCCAAAAGCTCAACACAACACCAAACTTCCTCAAGCTGGCTCACAAGGCTCAGCAACAACAAACATCATCAAGGCCAAGCACAAGGCTCACAAGCTCAAAAAAGCTCAAAGAAGATCAAAGAAGATCCAAGGGAGAAAAGCGGAGAAGACATGTATGCAAGAGAGAGAGATGGAGCTGAGAAAGGTAAACCCTCATCAGGAGGTAAGAGATGAAGTATAAAAAGGAGGTAAAAAGGGTAAAGCACGGGTCAAAGGGTCAAAGAAGACAGCTGCAACACACAGAGCCGTAGGGGCGGACTCTGTGAGCCGCAGGGGCGGCCCAAACAAACCACATGGGCGGTTCCAAGGTCACGCAGGGGCGGTCCAGGCTAATTCCTGGCCCTCTGCTCGCTCTCTCATCAACTCAGCAACTAGGCTCTTACATCTCACCCCCCTAAAAACAAGTTTCGTCCCAAAACTTGCAAGATATCAAAACCTCTCGGATCCATAAGCCGAGGTAAAACTCGCTCTTTCTATCGGAGGTATCACATCTCCACTCAAGGGTTATAACCTATAACAAATCTATATCCTCAAACGTCACCAACAAGGAGGAATCATCAACTCCAGAAAACAGGGCCATAACGATACCTAGAGGCGTAGAGGAATCACATATCTCGCCATATCACGTCACAAGGCATAGAGGAAGCACATATCTAGCAAAAAACATCAACATATACATCGTATGGAGGAATTACATCTCCATTAAAACTATGTCCATCAAGGTAGCATGGAGGAAAGAACCATCTCCAGCTGAATCCTAATCAACTCAGATAGCATGGAGGAAAGAACCATCTCCAACTATAAATATATATCATACTCAAATAGCATGGAGGGAGTAATCATCTCCAGCTTTAACGTATATCATGCTAGCATAGCAAGATCTAATAAGATCATAAAGTACATCATAACTAGCATGGAGTAAACACATCAAGGCATGTAAGCACATAAGCACATAATCACATACTCACCAAGATAGCACTAAGATCTACTCATCGACCCTAGGCGCATCTAACTCGGTATAAAACTGTGGATAGTTCCTCTGGATACTATCCTCAATCTCCCAGGTAGCCTCCTCAAGTCCATATCTAGACCATTGTATCCTCATCTTCGAACGCAGGCGTCTCACACCTCGCTCTAGGACTGCAATAGGATGCTCAACAAAGGTATGGTATGGCTCTACCACCAAATCATCATAACTCACAATGTGTCTCGGATCTGGTATGTACTCTCTCAGCTGAGAGTCATGAAACATAGGGTGAACACCCTCTAACCTCAGAGGCAAAGCTAATTTGTAGTCTGCTCTCCCAACTCTATCCAGTATCTTAAAAGGACCGACATATCGGGGACTCAACTTCCCCTTTATGCCAAAACATCGGACGCCACGCGTCGGAGATACTCTATACCAGACATGAGCTCCTACTCTGAACTCTAGAGGCCGACGCCTCTTGTCTACATATGACTTCTCGCGACTCTGTGTAGCCAGCATTCTCTCTTTGATCAGCGCTACTCGAGTCATATCATCCTAAATCTGCTCTGGCACTATCCCACTGATATTGCTAGGCTCATCCCAACATAAAGGTGTACGGCACCTACGTCCATATAATGCCTCATAAGGACCCATCCCAATAGATGCATGTCAGGTGTGTTGAATGAGAACTTAACGAGTGGGAGGTAATCAGACCATACATGTCTCCAATCAAAAACACAAGCTCGCAACATATCCTCCAGGGTCTGGATGGTTCTCTCAGACTGACCATCAGTCTTGGGTAAAACGCAGTCGTGAAATGTAGTCTCGTCCCCAAAGCAGTCTGAATCTGCTGCAAAATCTCGAGGTAAACCGTCCATCTCTATCAGGGACGATCGTCCTCGGTACACCATGGAATCTCACTATCTGTCTAGTGTACTGTTCGCCCGAAAACGTGCGTGCAAATAAGCTTTATATTTATAAAACTATAATAAAAGCAAGCGAACCCGCAGTGTACGGATTGGCGTCGATTAGCAAGTATTCCAGAGTATCGAACATAGGGATTTGGTGAAACAAAATCCAATAGAAGATTGTCAAGAAAATAAGATGTAAAGGTATGCAAATATTAAGGGAAAACAACAACCCTAAAGATCCAGGTATCTAATTGTGGCAATCAATTCAAGATATATTTAAAGATATAAGGAAACAGTCAAGAATTGCAAAGGTATGCTAAGGTAAAGTAATGTACGGTGAAGTTCCAAAACCTTATATGACTTATCCAAAGACACTCTCTATAAAGGTTGTTGAGGATGCAATATAGCAAAGATCTAAGAACAAGAATTAATCTAAAATACCCAAACTTGTAACCCAAGGATCATGATAAACTCAAACGGTTAAGGTTGTGACACTCGAAACCGAAATAGAGGATGTTGAGTCTCACTACTACCTAGGAAGGACAAGCCAATACTAGGTTAAAGTTAATCTTTAACTTTGGATTAAAGTAAAAGCAAAGTTCGTAAACTGAGGTAAATCACGGGTAGATCTTGAGAACCACGGCCGTGGAAACCTAAGAACAAGCCGTGATTTAGGGTGTCGACGATATTTCTCTAACTCTCAAGGTCCAATCAAATTACGATTGATCTATCATCATCTAAGCCACAACTTTCAACCCTTCACGTTAGGATTGCTAAAGGGTTTTAGCCAATAATCATTGTCATGATATCAATATTCAATTTAAGAAGAATGAAAGATGAAAACCCTCGAATACTCAATAAAACTTCAAAACCAATTCTCAAAACCGAAACACAAGATGCAATGTTAATGTATTTAGAATATATAACACAAAACCTCACAATGATCTAAGGCAAGTACGAAAAACGGGATGTCAATCCGTCTTCAATATCAAAACCTAAGAAAAAGGCTAAACCTTCGCTGTGAGCAATCTCCAATCTTCAATAATCCGGCGTTTCCGCAACTCTCGGCGATCTCCAATCAACCCTAGGCAAGAGTGTTGAAAGCAAGGGTAAACGGCCATCCTCGAAACTCTCTTTTCCGGCTTTTTTATAAGACGAGAAAGAATTGCTGTCGAGGCCCAATACGTAAATGACGTGGCAATTAATGACACGTCAAAAGATCGCCTAAATCACGGTCTCATAGCTTTCCACGACCGTGGTTTAGAGCGTGGAAATAGATTACGGTGCCTTGTGAAACTTCAATTTAGATCACCAAGTCAAATAACATTCTTTTGATCTTAAGGAATTTCAAGTAAGGTCTAGAATGCGGAAATGAGGGAAACTTATAAGGGATGTGGTGCATGGATCCGGGAAAAGGAATAACCCAACTCTTTTTCTTTTTATTATGAATTGCAACACCATGAACTTAGAGCTTTGCTCTTTTCTTTTTCACATTATTTTCCGACTTTACTTTTATTTTTTGAAATATGGACAGAGGTGCACAGAAACCGAAGCCTAGGAGATCGGCGTTTCTCAATTTCGAGATGCCTCAAACCCTTGATGCACATACCATAATTCGTTAGGAATATCGCTCAATCCGACTTTGGCAAGACACAAACACCCGGCTATGTGAATGGTGCCGAGTTACTCATCGTCATTATTGACTTCCCCAAACCTATTTGTTCTATTCTTTGAATGCAAAATTTTTTCTTTCATGCCCCTCCCACATCAAACATGCCAAATATCAACTCCTCCAAATTCCCGGACACGTAAGGGAGTCATTTTTTTATTGAGGGGCTAAATGATCAAAAAATCGAATTGCCTTAATCATCTCATAAAGAAGTATAAGAACTCATTGTGTGATTTCAACCTTAATTTCTCAATATGATTTAGATAAAACCTTCACATTATGAAACTTGCAAGAAAGCATAAACAACACATTCAATTTCTTTTCAATTCATAATTCCGTTTAAGCATACAATTGTCATCAAAAAATCAATCCACAAGTGAAAGCTATCATAGAAGTCATCTCTAATCTTAGAAGCACAAGAACTTTTTCAAAATTTTTATGGATTTTTCAAAGCCTTTTTTCATGCAATGCGATAACGAAACGTGTGACTATGGAAATGAAACATGCAAAATGTCATGGATAAAAGTAAGCAAATGTAGTAGAGTTATTACACATAATAGTCACACTCCACCCCATACTTAAAACATACATTGTCCTCAATATTCGAAAAGAAATAAAGAAAAGAAAGAAAATTAAAATGAACTCACTAGACGGTGGTGGAGCGGCTGAAAGTGTCAGTCATCATAGCTCGTTACTACGGAGGAGGAGGCGGTGGAAATGGGCGGAAATGATGGCAATAGTACCGCCCGAGCTGCTGGCGGTAGATGTCACTCATCATCTCATCATGCTCCCGGATCCGTGTCTCCTGGGTCTCCCGATGGATCTCTAAGTCACCAACTCTCCTAGAAAGGTCGGTGGCCCATGCCGGTAGCTGCTCGTACCAAGCCGGTGGCTGACCGTACCATGCCGGTGCGTCTTGTAGAGTCGGTGCTGCTGATGCTGCTGGTGCCTGACTATACCATGGAGGTAGAGCTCCCATACATGAAGGTTGCTCACCATACCAAGCGGGAGGAGTGTCCATCCAAGTCGGCCTCTCACTCACGCTAGCACGGCGAGAGGAAGAGGCTCCAGAAGGTCACGGGTAACGTCAAAGAGGGTCGGGGAAGCATGCCGGCTGATCCGGAAAAGTGCCAAAGTCCTGCTCATCACCTCCTCCCTCAAAACCATCACATCCTCCTACCTCATCCTCAACATCTGCAGCCAGAACCTCATCGGGTACATAAGGAGGTGCTACTAGCCTATTCACATGCATAGCAGCGAAAGTTTGCTTCTAGTTATGGCGTCCGGCCATAATGGAATACTCGGGGAGCCAAGGATGCCTCTACCTCCTCTCTCCTCCCAAGGCATACCGGCGGTAGGTGGACTGCGGTGTCTAGGAAAGATGATACCTCTAGTCATGAGGCTATTGAGACCTAAAGGTCTCGCTGCTATCCTAGTGCAGGCAGAAAATTCTATCCCTAGTTGCGTGGCAATGTGTGTAACCATACCACCATATCATGTATTACCGGCTCTCTTGTTCTTCAATTTACTCATAGTGGAGGCTAGGAGGGTAGCACAATCAGCGGGTCTACCATGGAGCATAGAATAAAGGAGGAAAAGCTCATCGGTTTTTATCTTTTGAGGGGTCTCGGTCCTAGGGAAAAGGCACTCGGAAAGAACCCTATGAGCTATCTTCAAGGCTAAGTGATATATGAGCTTAGCCTTGGTGTCGGCCGGTTGCCAACGGTCCTCACTAGCATAGATCATAGCTATATCCTCCCAAAAGTCCTTAGCGTATACACCGCTAGGAAAACGACCATTGAAGGTCTCTTGGAACCCAAAGAAGGGTCCAAACTGCAAGATCGAGAACTCATAGTTCTCCTCCATCAACCAAAAAGAAACCGTCCTATCGACGGTGTTATGCTCAAAGGAAGTGAAGAACTCCCTAGTAATCTCCTCATAAGCGTCTTCTCGAATAGAGGAGAAGACAATCAACCCGGCTCTATCTAAAAGCCATGTCAAATCGTTCACTACATTCAGCGGTTCAAGCTCTTCAAGCACTAAGTATCGCGGTCCTATGACCGCTCTCTTCTTGATCCTTTCTAAGGCATCAAGGTAATCCTCGTGGTTGGTTGGAATTCTAGGAGGTGGGGGTGATGGTGACTCACTAGGGGGAACCTAGAGGGACGTGGAACCTACAGGGACCGCGGAACCTACAGGGACAGTGGTTCGGTTCTGTTTTGCTCAAATCTCAATCAATTCACAGCAAATTCAGCAGACATAGTCCTAGACTAATTCCAATTCCAATTCCAATCAGTTATCCTAAAAAATCTTGCAAGAATTGAGCCAAATCGACAAAGTAGAGAAAGAGGAGAAAAACATAGGTTTTGGATTCTTAAAATCTAAATTCCGTCTTCTGCAGGGATTGTTCACTCAAATTGTTGATTGTATCTTGTAGATGATCGAAAATGCTTAACTTTAGGCTCAAGAATCGTTCGAATCAGACTCCGAACGAAGATTTGTGAGAGGGGGAATGGTTTCGGCGATTAGGTCGTGAAAATGGGGCGTGGTTTGGAGAATTTGTGGTGTTTTTGTGAAGGAAGGTGGTTTATATAGTGACCATAAAAATTTTGGAAAATCACGGTCACTCGGGGTGTTCCACGGCCGTGGAATTGTATTGAACCGTGGTTTTGGTTGTTTTTCGCAGATTTTGGAAGAATTACGGTCACTGTAGCTTCCACGACCGTGGTTTAGGGCGTGAAACTCTCTGTAATGTGCCAAAATACAAGTTTCGTCAATCCCTTCCAACTTTTCCTCCTTCCATTGCCTATTCCATTACTCCTACATCCAAAAACACGACATACCGGGAGGTATCGAGGGCAAAACGAAGCAAAAACGACCATACTAACTAATCTGAGAATGAAAACGAAAACATAAGTGCAATACCTTGGATTGCCTCCCAAGAAGCGCTTGTTTTAGATCCGTAGCTAGACCGTACCTGCGTCTATTCGAGTGTAGTGGGTGCAAACTCCTCGGTTTGGAGCTCCGGTGTATACTTCTTAAGTCGTTGACCGTTCACTTCTAAACTTCCGCTCTTTTCACCCCATACTTCAACTGCACCATGGTGAAAAACATGTTTGATTACATAAGGTCCAGTCCAACGAGACTTAAGCTTACCTGGAAAGAGCCGAAGTCTCGAATTGAAGAGGAGAACTTGATATCCTTCCTTGAGGTTCTTTTGAATGATATGCTTATCATGCCAATGCTTTGCTCTTTCCTTATAGATCTTGGCGTTCTCATAAGCGTTTAAGCGGAGTTCTTCAAGCTCGTTAAGGTCCAAAAGGCGCTTCTCACCCGCTTCCTTCATGCTGAAGTTCAACCACTTAACCGCCCAATACGCTTTATGTTCCAGCTCCACCGGTAAGTAACAAGACTTCGCATACACAAGGTTGTATGGTGTTGTTCCTATGGGATTCTTGTATGTAGTCCTATAAGCTCACAATGCATCATCTAGTTTCAAAGACCAATCCTTCCTCGTCTTCGAAACTGTTTTCTCTAGGATGCCCTTGATCTCTCTATTCGAAATCTCCACTTGCCCACTCGTTTGTGGATGATAAGGAGTGGGGATCTTGTGAGTCACCCCATACTTAGCTAGTAGAGCTTTGAATCGTCGGGAAATGAAGTGAGAGCCTCCGTCACTAATGATGGTCCGTGGTGTCCCAAACCTTGGGAATATAGTTCTATTAAAGAACTTAACTACAACCATGGCATTATTAGTTGGAGAGGCAATTGCTTCAACCTATCTCGAAACATAATCTACTGCTAGAAGTATGTATTGGTTTCCACAAGATGATGGGAAGGGTCCCTTAAAGTCTACTCCCCAAACGTCGAAGATCTCTACCTCCTGAATGTTGTTAAGAGGCATCTCATTTCAGCTGGATATGTTACCTGTTCTTTGACAAGCATCGCAGTAAAAAACAAAGGTTTGCACATCTTTAAATAAAGTAGGCCAAAAGAAACCAGATTGCAATACCTTAGCGCTAGTTTTGTTTGAACTAGCGTCTCCTCTACAAGGTAGTGAATGACAATGACGGATGACGCTTTGCATCTCGTCTTCCGGCACACATCTTCGAATGATGCCGTCGGGACTTCTCTTGAAGAGTAGAGGTTCATTCCAAAAGTATTGCCGGACATCTTTAAAGAACTTTTTCCTTTGTGCATAAGATAGTCCGGGAGGTATTTCCTAACAAACCAAATAGTTAACAAAATCAGCAAACCACGGTTCGTTACCTTTAGTTATTTTGTCGATCCTCTATGATGTGTAAATGCTCGTCCGGAAAGGAGTCATCTATAGGTAGATCGTCGTCTTCTAGATGTGGTAGACGACTCAAATGATCCACAACAGAATTTTCCAAACCTTTCTTGTCACGGATCTCTAGACCGAATTCCTGTAGGAGAAGAATCCATCTAATCAGCCTTGGTTTTGCGTCCTTCTTGGCAAGTAGATACCGGATCGCAGCATGATCCGTGTATACTATCACCTTTGCACCTACAAGATAAGAACGAAACTTTTCAAATGCATAAACAATAGCTAAGATTTCTTTTTCAGTTATGGCATAGTTAAGTTGCGCTTCATCTAGCGTCTTGCTAGCGTAATAGATAGCATGGGTTCGGCCCTCCTTCTTTTTCCCAAGCACAACTCCAATAGCTACGTCACTTGCATCACACATAACCTCGAACGGGAGATTCCAGTCCGGAGGTTGGATAATAGGGGTTGAGATTTGAGCTTCCTGGATCTTATGAAATGCATCTAAACAATCCTGCCAGAAATAAAAAAAACTACATCCTTCATCAATAGATTAGTAAGCGGTTTTGATATCTTAGAAAAGTCCTTTATAAAACGTCTATAAAATCCAGCATGTCCTAGAAAGCTTCTTATCCCTTTCACCGAAGATGGGGGAGGGAGCTTCTCTATGGTCTCTATCTTAGCCTTATCTACCTCAATTCCTCTATTAGAGATCAAGTGTCCGAGTACAATGCCTTCCTCCACCATGATTTGACACTTCTCCCAATTAAGAACTAGGTTAGCATCTTCACACCTTTGTAGCACAAGAGAAAGGTTAGAAAGTCAATTAGCAAAAGAGGAACCATAAACAGAAAAGTCATCCATGAAAACCTCCATGATCTCCTCTATGTACTCCGAGAAGATAGCCATCATGCACCTTTGCAAGGTGGCTGGGGCGTTGCAAAGCCCAAACGACATTCTCCTATAAGCGAACGTACCCCATGGGCACGTGAATGTGGTCTTCTCTTGATCGTCCGGATAGATCGGAATCTGAAAGAAGCCACTATAACCGTCAAGATAGCAAAAATGAGAATGTTGTGCTAACCTTTCAAGCATTTTATCAATGAAGGGTAATGGGGAATGATCCTTCCTAGTTGCATTGTTTAGGTTCCGGTAATCAATGCACATCCTCCATCCAGTCACGGTTCTTGTAGGAATGAGCTCATTATTCTTGTTGGTGATAACCGTCATTCCTCCCTTCTTTAGAACAACTTGTACGGGGACTCACCCACTTGCTATCGGAGATAGGGTAGATGATACCTGCATCAAGTAGTTTAAGAATCTCCTTCTTGACAACCTCCTTCATGATCGGATTTAACCGTCATTGAGGTTGCGGCGAAGGTCTAAAATCTTCTTCCATTAGGTTCTTGTGCATACATAATGAAGGTTTAATTCCTACAAGATCCTCTATAGTGTAACCTAAGGCTTTCCTATGTTTCCTTAGAACAACCATAAGTTTGTTATGCTCATCTTCACTTAAATCGGAACTAACAATTATCGGAAAAGTAGAATTAGTTCCTAGAAATGCGTACCTTAGATGTGTGGGAAGTGGCTTCAATTCCATCACCATTGGAGTCTCTAATGGCTCTTGAGGAGTGACTAATGCTTCCTTAGAAGTCTCTAAGGGTGTATGAGCTGTTGAAGGAGACTCAAGAGCATAGGTGGAAAGAACGTAATTGTTCTCAGAATTTCCCAAAATTACGGCACCACTGTTACTTCCACGGCCGTGGTTTAGGGCATGGAAGTCAACTACGGCACCACTGGTAGTTCCACGGCCGTGGTTTTGGCCGTGGTTTTGGCCGTGTAACTTACTGGAGTCCTCTGAATAGCTGATTACGGTCATGTTGGTGGAAACCACAGCCGTGGAATAGCACGATTGGCCGTTATTCCTCACGTCTTCTGACCCATCGTAGAGTTTTTCAAACTCTTCTTCATGCACTTCCTTTAGCTCCTCCAAGGCTTCAATTTCCTCATTGCAATCCCCTTCTTCTCCTTTCTCCATAATGCTCATGGTGATAACCTTTTGCAATGGGTCCTTGAATAGAATTGAGCTTACTTCCTTTCTAGATGCCTTCTCGTTATATATATTGAACATATCTTCTCCAAGAGTTAGCTCTTTCACCAAAGTGGAAAGAACAAACTCTACCTTCTCTTCTCCTATGTCGAAGGCAAGTCTAGCATTCTTGCAATCCACCATACAACCGGATGTTGCAAGAAACGGTCTTCCGAGTATGATCGGGACCGGACTATCTGCAGGAATGTCAAGCACAACAAAATCTATTGGAACATATAACTTACCAAGCGTGACTGGGACGTCCTCAATGATACCGACAGGACGAGTTATGGATCGATCTTCCATGTATAACGTCATCTTCACCGGTTTAGGTGAACCTAAACCGATCTTCCTACATAAGGCAAGCGGGATGATGCTAATGCTGGCTCCCAAGTCACATAATGCATCATAAGTTACTTCTCCAACTCCAATTGGAATACAAAATGACCTTGGATCCTTCAGCTTTGGGGGCATCTTTTCCTTCATCGTTTTGATGAGGTCCGATGATTCCGATCTCATCTTGACTTCTCCAAAGTCTTCCAACTTCCTCTTGTTAGAGAGGATCTCCTTTAAGAACTTCCCGTAAGCGGGCATACCTACAATTGCATCAATGAAAGGTATGTTAATGTGCAGTTTACTCATGAGTTTAATGAACTTACCGAACTGCTTGTCTAGACGCGCTCTTGCTCTAAATTGTGGGAATGGTAGGAGAGGTTTGTAAGCTGGAGGAGGAATGTAGATGTCTTCCTTCTCCTTCCCCTTTTCCTTCTCCTTTTCGACGGGAACTCAACAAACTTAGGATGCGGGTCGGTAGTTGTTGCTCCGCTCCTAGTTGTGATAACCATCACCCTTCCCTTTGGGTTCTCCTCCGTCTTTTCGGGAAGCTTTCCTTGGTTTCTAGGAACTTCCTCAACATTGCTGAACATTTGGTTTTCTAAACTTTTTGAGCTTTATCAACCTTAGTGATGTGGTTCTCCAGTCCTTGAAGGTTTCCCAAGATCGTTTCCAGCACGGGATCGGGCTTCTCTTTCCCCGAGGTGCTTCCGCTATTAGATGTTTGCCCCTGGTTTTTCAAAGGAATGGAAGAAGAAGATGGTGGTGTTAGTGAATTTCTTGAATTGGGATAAGAATTACCGGAATTTTGTTGTTGGTTGGAACGCCAATTGTTGTTTGAATTCCGATTGTTGTTCCAATTGTTGTTCCGGTTGTTGTTGTTCCAATTGTTCCGGTTGTTGTTCCGCCTGATGCGGTTGGTGTTCTCATTCCCTTGATGTCTGTTGTTGTTTCCTAAATATCCAACATCTTGCTCCGTAGGTTTTTGAAAGCCAGCTCTAATAACTTCCTTCAACTTCTTAATTTTGGTGTTGAGAGAAAAGATTTGAATTTGCACAGCTTGTGTTAGCTTAGCTCCTTGCTCTACTCGGTTAGCTTCCGCCTTCCGGTGGAAATATTTCTCAATTACTCGGGCTTGCTTCTCAATGAAGTCCCAAGCGTCATCTTCCTTCATGTCCATGAATGTGCCCCATGAAAGGGATTGGAGCTTGAATTGTGTTTCCACATCCAACCCCTTGTAATATATCTCCAACATCTCTAACTTAGAAATGCCATTGTTCGCTCCAAACGGTGTGTGCAAGCTTTAAATTTATAACCCAAGACGTAAGCTTAAAACAAGGATGCGAACCCGCAGTGTACGGGTCAATCGTAGTAAAAAGCAAGAATTTCGGGGTGTCGATCTCAGGGACTTAGGTGAAACCTAAGCAAGTGTAGGTTGTCTATGTAATTACTAACCACAAAAGCAATTAAAGCAATCAAAGATGATAAAAAATCAATTAAAGGAAATATGCAATTCTAGGGATTAAAACATCTAGTTGTAGTTCCAACTCAAGATCTAAAGATAAAGCGGACAAAGCTGAGATTTTTGCAAAGGGAAGGTGTTTCTAAAGTGGAATAGATCACCGGGTAAGTCTCACTACTCACCAATCCCAAACCGTAACTCCTATTACCCGGTAAGTCTCAAGGAATTAAGGAAAAGAACTATAACCTCAAACTAACACTCCAACTAAGGGAATGGAATCAACCTTTACCGGATAAGTCTCAGGCTAACTCACAAACATGGAATGAAAGCACTCTCAAACCCCAATAAAGGATAAACCTTTATTATCTATACTTATGATCTTTGGTAAACAAACAAAGGAATTACCGGGTAAGTCTCATCCTAGGCTTGCATTGAACCAGGAAAGATATAATAAGGATAGGATTTGGCAAACTCTAACACTTAACTCTCAGTTTCGGATCAGATAAGGTCACCTCGGTCAAAAGAATTCCACCCCGGCCGAGATGTTCATCGACTGAACAAGATGTTCTAGGGTTAAGGATAAAGACTCGAGCTTTCAGGGTCCTGCTGGAATTTAAGATTATTCTATCATCGTTTTTCCCACAACCTTCAGCCAATCACCCTAGAATCACACAAAGAAATTAGCCAATCATCATCATGAAAGCAATAATCAAATATATGGGAAGAAAGTGAATAATTGAACACAAAAACCTTAAGAACAAGGCTTCAATAACTGAATCAATTATCAAACAAACAAGCATTCCTTGGATCAAAATCCAACTAGACAATCAACAAGAAGGGAATCTAAGAGAATCTTACAAAACCCTTCACAAAAGCTATAAAAGCTATCAACTTCCTTCCTTCAACCTTCCTAAAATCCTTCCCAACTGCTGGATGCCGCCTCTTGCCGTTAGCGGATGTTGGATTTGTGGAAAATCCAACCCTTTTTATAGGAAAATTACCCTCCAAAGATAAGATATCTTGAAAAGATATTTTGCTAATAAAAATATATCTATCTCTCATAAATAAATCCCCAAAATATATGATCTTCCTTCCAAAAATCCAGCCTAAAAATATAAGATCCCTCCATCAAAAAAATAAAAGATCTCAGCCAAGAATAAAATATATCTCACCGCGTCCAAGGTGTTCGCCTCGGTCGGGACACTCCTCTGGATCACCTCGGTCGAGATGGTATTGTAGCTGACCGAGATGCCTCTAAACTGAATATGAAATCTCTCAAATATGGTCCAAAGTAAATCTTTAATCCATTTTCATGCTTCCTGGATTCTTCCTTAAGCTCCTGAAAGTAGCTCCAATGACTCCTTCGCTCCTTTAGCTCTATTTTGATGCAAAACGTGCCATTTTACCTACGATTACAACGAAACTTGGTGTAGACCTCGATTCCCGCAAAGGTAGATGAAACGACAATATAATCACATAATATACATCCAAACATGCAGATTATTGAAGATAAAAGTCTAAACAAGTCCCAAAATATAGACAATAATTCATGCTATCAAAATACCTCATACTTAGCCCTTGCTTGTCCCCAAGCAAGTTCTAAATCTTAGATACAAGATAGAATGGATTATAAGTCATAAAGATCAATCAAAAAGTCTTTCAAAACATTTTAGTGGTGTGCTTCAATCATAGATCACTCTAAGAGAATGCTTCATGGAATTTAAAATCAAAATATGCTCAAAACATTTTATAAATATAAGAAAGTTGTTCATCTTTGCATAAAATCATAGAATGCATAATATATCATAATTATCCAAATTAATCATGTATAATCCAGTTTAAACCACCAAGTCAATCAACAAGCTCGAGGTCTCAAGGGCTTTTCAAGAGAAGGTCAAGAAACGTGTGAGGGTGGGATGTATATAGGGAATGTGGTGTTAGAATCCGGGAAAAGGATCTTCACTTTGCTTGCTTTGAATTTCAACATCTTCCACCAATATGCTTTGCTTATTTACTTTTTACGTTACTTTTTGGGATGCATGGACAGAGGTGCACAATAACTGAAGCCTAGGAAATCAGCAATCATCAATTTCTCGAGATGCCTCAAACCCTTGATGCACATACCATGACCCGTTAGGAATATCGCTCAATCCGACTTTGGCAAGACACAAACACCCGGCTATGTGAATGGTGCCGAGTTACTCATCATCATGATTGAATTTCCTAAACTTATTTGTTTCTTTCTAACTTTCAGCCAACATCTCAACTTTTCTTTTCACTTGCTTTTCACTTGCTTGCTTCCAAATTCCCGGATAGGTAAAGGGAGGCAAATATGTATATGAGGGGCTAAGCATGATCAAGAAGAAGAAGAGAAGAGAATGAATTGTCTTAATCATCCCAGGAAGAAAGTGAGAGAACTCATCATGTGGTGTCAACCTTCAAATTCAACATAATATGGATAAAAACAAAGTGTTAAACATGCCAAAATTTAAAATAAAGCATTTAGCAACTTAAACATATCATAAAACCTTTCAAACATATAAAGATTTCAAAACCAGTCTGCAAACAAGATCTTCACTGAGGTCATATCCAAATAAGAAGCACAAAAATCGTTTCGAAAACTGTCTCAGTTAAACCACCTCGGTCGAGATGTTCTAAGACAACCGAGGTACTACACCTCGATTGGTCAGAATCACATCGGTCGAGGTCAATAAAATTTTTTTTTTCAAACTAGTTTTTGACGTTTTTTTCAATCAAATAACCTGTATGCATGCATGTAATCTCAAATAAACACATAGAGCATAAAGAAAATCATAAATATCCATCGATTCATAAAAGCATACATAAGTCATATAAGTACATCCAAATACCCCATACTTGGGACACATTGTCCCAATGGGTCAAATAAGTCTAAAGAAAACAGATTACTCACTGGATAAAGCTGAGCTGCATAATAAATAAATAAAGAAAATCCCGCAAGCTCTCAGGCATCTAATCCCGATCCGGTGGTGGTGGTGGTGGCACTTACGGGTACTGAGATGGGTCGAATGGGTAGCCCATGATATGCTGAAACTGAATCTCAGCCATCATGTGCTGGTAATGTTGTCTCTCCTGCATCTCTCTAATGTCCAGGGATAGGGCAGCGTAGGTATCTATCACCTGATCCGTCAGATCATCGATCTGACGGTGAGCAACTGTATCCCTCTGCCTACGTACCCTATGCCTGGCTGGACGTGCTGGTGCTGCTGCTGGCTCCTCCTCTGTCTCGTCCTCGTCCAAATTGACGACCGGCACACTAGTCCCAGCTGTATCCGTACCTGTATCCATGGCAACACCACCATCCTCATCCTCTTGCTTCTCAGCCTCATCCTCCTCATCTTGTCTCTGAGCTGCTGCGTCGTTGGCATCCTCCATAAGCGGAATCCATGCGGGCTGCCAGTAGTGCGGGTCATAGACAGAGAACTGAGTTGACCATCTAATACCTTGGGGTGCAGTCTGCTCCCTGGGCATCACCACATACGGTGTAGTAAGTCCACGAGGAACCAATATCCTCCTAGTGATCATCTCCTGCAGCCCGAGCGGCTTGGTAGCCGCACCATAGTGCATGCACTAAGATCCAAGTCCATGTAACTCGCAATGTGAGTCACTATACCTCCGCAGCATATGTCTCCCTTCGCCTTGGCCTTGATCTTGTGCAAATCCTCTGCCAGCATAACTCCAAAATCCGGAACTCCTCCAGTCACCATGCAGTACAGACTCAGCAGCTCACCCTGTCTGATCTTCTGGGACGTCTCAGTACGCACCAAAAGAGTCTCGCTAAAGATCCTGTGAGCAAGTCTAAAAGCTAGGTGGAAGATAATCCGCTCCTTGGAGTCTCCAAGTCTCCACCTATCAGTGTGCTCAACTACATGAGCTATCTGGCCCAAGAACTCTCGAGCTACGGCTCGAGAAGGAAAATCAGCAACAGTGGTCCATAGGAACTAGATAGTTCCGGTTCATCAATCGGTACTTGATGGCGCGCTCAGTGGGTAAGTAAGTGACGGAGCTAACAAACTCCAATGTCGGCTCAAGATAGGTTGGAGCTCTAATCTCAGTAAACTGCTCCAGCCCCACCATAGATATCATCCGCCTCAGATCATCATCCACATGGAGGCAGTCAAATGCAGAAATCTCTAGAAATCGTGGTGCAACCATTGGATGTGCCGCTATGCGGTCATAGTCTACCTGGTGACGCTCATGGATCACCGGTATAGAGCGGCGTGAAGAAGAAGAAGTAGAAGGAGAGGATCTATCTCTCAAAACCAACTGCCTGTCAGAACTCATCTATTATTCTCACTGTCAGATCACCTCGGTTGCCCTGACAACTCTCAAGAACACCTCGGCCGAGGCACAGGCCGACTGGACCGAGGCAAAGTGTTAGGCGATCGTATTTCTCAAAAATCCAGTTCTTTTTCCCCCAATATCACTACCAATTGTTCCTATGGGGTACTTAATCCTTTTCCAGCACAATGCAGGGGCAACTAAAGCGCAAATCGAATGAAATCAGTGGAAGAAGAGGGAGTTAGGGTTTTTTCGAATTTACCCCAAATTTGGTCGATTCGGTGCGTTTTTACTGCAGATTGTTGCTTGCAAATCGATCCTCTATCCTTTCCTTGCAGTTTGGAAGCGAGAATCGTCGAAAACGAGCGAAAAACGAAGAAGCGAGACGAGATGTGCGCCGCGGTCGAGAAGGTGAGAGAGGGAAGAGAGAATTCGAACCCCCTTTTATACCCTTTTCTAGAACTGATGTCTCCTCGGTCGAGATGGTCTCGACTAGACCGAGGTGGTACGGACCGAGGTGGATCTTCAGTAACCCTAGTCGCCTCGGTTGCTCAAGAATCATCTCGGTCGAGGTGTTGTGACAGCAACCGAGATGTGTCTCAGTCAAACTCCGTCTTCTCAAATTCTCGAACTTCTGTCCATCCAGTGTTGCTCCTGGGTTGTATTGCTTCCTTAGATGTCACCTGTTGTCTGTCTAGGATGCCAAAAACAAAGCAAATCAAAGCAAAAGCAAACTATCTAAAGGTAGACTAGAAAAAGGGAAAAGAAAGCATTACCTTGGGTTGCCTCCCAAGCAGCACTTGATTTAAGGTCGCTAGCTGGACCGTACGGTGTTCCTAAACAAGGTATAGTGGTGCAACCTCCTTAACCGGGACTTCCGGTTTGTACTTCTTAAGTCTATGACCATTGACTTTGAAGCTTCCACTTGTTTCCCCCCAAATCTCAACTGCGCCATAAGGGAAAACATGTTTCACAACATAAGGTCCTGTCCATCTAGATTTCAACTTACCTAGAAAGAGGCGGAGGCGGGAATTGAAGAGTAGAACAAAGTCTCCTTCTTTGAGCTCCTTAGGGATGATACGCTTGTCATGCCATTTCTTCGTCATTTCTTTATAGATCTTAGCATTCTCATAAGCGTTCAAACGCAGCTCCTCCAGCTCATTGATATCCAAAAGCCGTTTCTCAACGGCTTCCTTGATGTCGAAGTTCAACCATTTGATTGCCCAATATGCCTTGTGTTCTAACTTAACAGGCAAATGACAAGACTTCCCATATACCAAATTATAAGGGGTGGTACCAATGAGAGTCTTGAATGCGGTCCTGTAAGCCCAAAGAGCGTCGTCCAACTTCATGGACCAATCCTTCCTCGTCCTAAAGACGGTCTTCTCCAAGATTGCTTTAATTTCTCTATTTGAGATCTCGACATGTCCACTAGTTTGAGGGTGATAAGGGGTTGCTACCTTGTGGGTTACCCCATACTTCGATAAAAGTGCTTTGAACTTCTGGTTGATGAAATGTGTCCCTCCATCCCTGATGATGATGCGTGGAGTCCCAAAACGTGGAAAGATAGTCCTGTTAAAGAACTTCACAACCACCATGGTGTCATTAGTGGGAGAGGCAATGACTTCAACCCATCTAGAGACGTAGTCGACAGTTAGGAGAATGTAGAGGTTCCCTCCGGATGATGGAAAAGGTCCCATGAAATCTATTCCCCATACATCAAAGATCTCTACCTCTTGTATGTTATTGAGTGGCATCTCGTTCCTCCTAGATAAATTCCCTATTCTTTGGCATGCATCACAAGAGACAACAAACGATTGCACATCCTTAAATAATGTAGGCCAAAAGAAACCGGAACGTAATACCTTGGCACATGTTTTGTGAGCGCTAGCATGCCCTCCACAAGGAAGTGAGTGGCAATGTCGTATGACGCTAGTAACTTCATCTTCCGGAATGCATCTTCGAAGCTTCCCATCCGAACCTCTCTTGAATAGAAGCGGCTAATCCCAATAGTAATGGCATACATCCTTGAAGAATTTCTTCCTTTGAGCGTACGTCAATCCGGGTGGTATTTCCTGGCAAACAAGATAATTAACAATGTCAACATACCAAGGTCCTTTATTATCAGAAATTTAGTGGAGAGAATGTTCCAACAACTGAGGATGAATGTTAGAAAAGGGAGTAAGAAGTTTGTTATTCTCAGTTGACATCGTCTCGCTTTCGACCTCGGTCGAGGTCCAGAGAGGGTGACCGAGATGTTCTTCAGTTAAGAACACCTCGCTTGGTCCAGAAAGTGCCTCGGTCGAGGTACTGCAACTGGAACCGAAACTGGAGATCTTCTTCTCCTGGATTAGCTTTTCAATTTTAGCTCTTGGATCTTCTTTCAGCGCCTTTAAGCTCCGTATATCTGCATCACAAGAGGCATCTATACCTTCCTCCATTAAGCTAAAACTAATAACCTTTTCAAGTGGATCTTTAATAAGGATAGAGCTCACCAATTCTCTTGATTCTTCTTCATCATATATGTTGAAGATATCATCTCCTAGCTGCTCTCCCTTCATTGCCGTAAGCAATGCAAATTCCACTTCATCTCCGCCAATGTTGAATTTTAACTTGGCGTTCTTACAATCCACATTGCAACCCGAAGTTGCTAGAAATGGTCTCCCGAGAATGATAGGAACGGGATAATATGTGGGAATGTCAAGTACAACAAAGTCTATAGATAAATAGAAGTTACCTAACTTAACCGGAACGTCTTCCAAAATGCCCACGGGATGGGTAAAGGAGCGGTCCGCCATGTAGAACCGTATCTTCACCGGCTTGGGCTTTCCAAGTCCGATCTTAACACATAGCTCTAGCGGGATGATGCTCATGCTGGCTCCTAGATCACACAAGGCTTCACAAGTGGCATCCCCAACTTGAATGGGAATGCAAAACAAGCCGGGATCTCTCAACTTGGATGGCATCTTCTCCTTCATGATTTGAATGAGCTCCGAGGATTTAGATGTCATCCTTACTTCACCAAAGTCTTCCAACTTCCTCTTCCTTGATAGAATCTCTTTTAAGAACTTCCCATAGGCGGGCATCCCTAGAATAGCATCAAGGAAAGGGATATTAATATGTAATTTATTCATCAAGTCAAGGAACTTACCAAAATGCTTGTCTAGATGTGCTCTGGCCCTTGACTGGGGGAATGGAAGTGGTGGTTTATATCCAGGAGGTGGAACATAAACTTCAGATTTCTCCTCCGCTTTCTGTGGCTCCACCTCGGTTGGCACCTCGGCCGAAGTGTTCTTCGACTGTGCCTGGACCGAGGTGGTCTTCGTCTGAACTAGCATCGACCGAGGCACTGGATTTGCAGTCTTCAGTCCACTTTTCGTCGTTATTACCATGATCTGTCCCTTGGGGTTGCTTTCCGTCCTTTCTAGAAGCTTCCTTGGATCTCTTGGCGCTTCATTCGCCTTGTTAAAGAATTGTTGTTCTAAGGCTTTTTGTGCCTTCGAAAATGAAGTCATGGATGTCTCCAAATAGTTGAGCTTGATCAAGATGGCCTCCAGCACCGCATCTTTCTTTTCCGGCTGGGACAAACTTGATCCTTGCTCCTGGCTCTTCAATGGAGTAGAAGAAGAAGAAGAAGAGAGGAAAGGGTTAGAGGAGTCATTCGAATTGGAGTTAGAGTAAGGGTTACCCGTATTTTGGTTGTTTGCCCTCCAATTATTGTTGTTGGATCCTCTATTGTTGTTGTAGTTGTTGTTCCAGGAACCGTTGTTGTTCCAGGAACCTTTGTTGTTGTTCCGGTAACTATTGTTGTTCCTTGATCCTTGATCTTCCTTCTTGGTTTGAGCAACTAAGAGTTCCTTCAATTGTTTCACATCATTCTTTAAAGAAGTGAGTTGATTATTGTTTAGTGGAGCTTGTTGAAAGTTGACTCTTTTAACTCCACCTTCAGCTCCTTGGAGGGAATATTTCTCCATGTGCAAAGCTTGCTTCTCTATGAACTCCCAAGCTTCGTCAATCGGCATGTTCATGAACGTGCCGGCGGATAGTAGTTGAAGGTTGAAATGGGTGTTTCCGTCCAGTGCCTTGAAGTACATCTCCAACAAATCTATCTTTGGAATCTAATGATGTGGGCAATCCAAAAGAATGACTTTAAAACTCTCCCATGACTTGGACAAGCTCTCCTTGTCCTTCATGATGAATGCATTAATCTTCCCTCTCATTTCATCGGTTTTAGAGGGGGGAAAGAATTTAGTCAAGAACTCCATAGTCATCTCCTCCCAAGTGCTGATTTTTCCGGGGGGAAGAGATTGATATCAAGTAAGCGCCCTGTCTTTCAAAGAGAAATAGAAAGGCCTTAGCTTGTAATTGTTGTTTTCCAGCCTTGAAGGTCTCAAGGTCTCCATCAAGATCTCATAGTTTTGTAGATGTTGATACGGAGATTCCCTCTCTAGCCTTCCAAACTGTCATTGGCAAATCATGGAAAGAACTTGCGGTCGAAGCTCATAAGCATGGTCCGCTTGATCACCTAGTTTGACTCCTGGACGCCTTAGTTGCTGATTGGGGTCCATCCTTTGCCCTAGGGTCTGTGGAATACCTGCAAAAAGAGCATCTCGGACTAGCATCCGAGGTGGGAGTATCTCGGCTGGGGCAGCTGGAATTGGATTCTACCTCAGTCCAGGAGCTGGATCTGGGTCTTGCCTCGGTCGAGGATTTGGATTCGGTCGAGGTAGATACTGGTCTCGTAAAGCTGCCATATCTGCTTCGATCGCCTCAGTCCTTGAGCGAGTTTCTTCCTTTTCCATTCGCAGATCTTCTTTACTGAGGCGTAGTTGTTCCAATGCCTCCTTCAATTCGGCCTCAAGATCGCAATCGTCTTGGTTGGCCATCTTCGCTTCTTTCAAGCGTCTTTTGTGTGTCTTTTCTAGTTCGGGATCGTAAGGAACGATTTCCTTCCCGGCGCGGGTTCTTCGCATAAACCTAAGAAAAAGAACCTGCGAAAGTCACTCAAGTAGAGTGGTTAGTAGAAACAGGGGCAAGCGCCCCGAAAGCCAACCGCAAAAACTTGTTCGCTCCAAACAATGTGTGCAAGCATTAAATTTATAACCCAAGGCGTAAGCTTAAAACAAGGATGCGAACCCGCAGTGTACGGGTCAATCGTAGTAAAAAGCAAGAATTCCGGGGTGTCGATCTCAGGGACTTAGGTGAAACTGTTACAATCAGGATGTGACATGCAATGGGTTTTAAATTTATATTCTCGTTATATTTATCCTAACTCCTAGCGAAACCCGCAGTGTACGGGACGTTTGTAGTAGGGATAGTATTCCGAGGTCGAACACAAAGACTAAGGTGAGATTGATTCAATTAGTGATTAAGTCTAGTGAAAGTCTAGTTCAAGAAAAGGGAAGGAAATAAAGAAATGAAAATCTCAATGTTTTTGGAAGGTTTTTAGGTGATCAATCAAGGATCACAAATCATGCGGAATAAACAATCAACTATGCTAACAAAGCAACGCAAACAAACAAGACAAACATAAGATATGGATCAATTAGAAGAAAGCGGATTCTAGGGGTTGGAAAGTTCGGTTATGGCATAGACTCAAGCTATCTAAACATTCCTTGGATTGACTATGATATGTTGGGAGTAAGCATTTCTAGATTGGGATCAATTACCGGGTAGGTCTCATGGTCCACTAGTCCATTCCTAAGGTCTCATCACCGGGTAAGTCTCTAAGAACCTAAGGGACGGAATTCTACACAAACCGGATTGTCGCCTAGAGATTCTAACCTATCCTTACCGGGTAAGTCTCGAAAGGGTTAGTTCTTAAGCAACTATCTAGCACACTTAGTCCAATGGCGGCTTATGAGGCTCACCACCACCTAGGGTTTATGATCTTTGGAATCTAAGAGCAAGGATTACCGAGTAAGTCTCTCCTAACACTTAGTTGCTAGCACTAGGTCACCCTAGGATAGAATTAGCTCAACAAACACTTAGGATTTCAACATTCCAACAATCTAAGACTAGATCCATCGAACCATGTAAGATCACGGTTTGTTCTATCTTTCCACGGCCGTGGTTTGGTAAGAACTGGCCGTGATTCCTAACAGAAACTAGTTCATACATATAAGTCATCCAAAGGTAAATCTAAGTCCATCCTATCATAGCCCTAACCATAACCATCCTTTCCTTACCCTAGAACCACATCTATTTAGCCTAAAACATTCATAATAGAAATCGAAACAATCAAGCATAAAATCATAGCATCCATTTGCAAGATGATGAAGAGAAAGAGATGAACAAGTGAACTAAAACTAAACCAAGCTAAAAATGGAATTAGAATAACTCACAACCCTTCTTAAAGAAGGTTCAAATGGTTCATACAACTCTAGAAATCGATTATGAAATCCTTCACTACAAGGCTATGTTAATCTATCAATGGTGTGCTCTTCTTCTTCTCCAATGAAACTCTTCTCCAATGATAGCCTTCCTCTCCAATCTTCTTTCCCCAAGAATCTTCTTCTTGAGAGAATATTTTTGTTAGATGATAGTGGATGATGGAGAGCTGCTCCAAGATGCTTTTCTCAGCCAATGTAGGACCACTTTTATACTACAACTTTGCAAGAGCTGGCCAAGAGATCGTGACACAGTTGTCACGAAAACCTGGCAAAATCCACGGTTGAAACCACGGCCGTGGTTCACCAGTGAACCGTGATTTTATGCTTCAACTTTGCCTTTGATCATTAAGCTTCGATTTGGTGCATGGCTTGTGTTGGCAAGGTTCCATGAGCTCTCCCTAGGCTTTAGCTTGCATCCTAATGAGTCCGAGGGTGTGTTATCTTGATGAACGATCCTCAAACGTATCGTTTTAGGTCCTAAATCTCCCAAAATACCAACAAAGCAATGCACAAGTCCGTGTAGATGTCTATCTCGACATAATTCGTGAATTGAGTGCAAACGTCGTGAACTAGTGCTAAACCGTGCATGAATGAGCGAGAAATCTATCTAAATGATTACCTAAACCTAAGTCATAAATCGTGTTATCAAAAATACCCCATACTTAAGGTTTGCTCGTCCCCGAGCAAATTCCCAACTATAGACTAAGAGATGACATGATTTATGTGTGCAGAAAAATGGCAAAATCTTTTTGGGTTTGTGCTTCTACTATTGGATCACCTTCATAGTCATGTTTCATAGCTCCGGATAAGCAACCATGCATCAAATAAGGGAAGGCATGGAAAGACAATTGTACTTAACTCAAAAGCATGCATGAAATGTAAAAATGAAGAAGCCAAGAAGATCAAGAGCATATCCAATCTAGATTACTAAGTCTTACAAACATGCGAATAGGTCATAAGGTCTTGTGAAATAAAAGGCTAAGAAACGTTGTGATTAGTTGGGGATATTTCTAGGTTATGTGATGCTAATCCGAGAATGGAACTAACTCCACAATCTTGTCCTCGATCAACTTCCCTCAAGTGTATATTTTTCTCTATCTTTTCTTTCTTTTCTTTTTCTTTGAGTTATTTTTGAGACAATGGCATTGGTGTACAAAAGCCGAAACCTTGGTGATTAGCCATCCTCGGGCTTTTTCTTATTTTTCGAGGTGCATCCACACCGGGCACACATACCAAAGCTCGTTAGGACTATTGGTTTATTTGACTTTGGCAAGTCACCAACACCCGATTATGTGAAGTGTACCGAGTTACTTGTCATTTAAGCCAACGTCCCCAAACCTAGTTTTTTGTCTACACTTTCACAACAAATTCAGCATTTTATGCTTGATATTCTTTCATCAACATCTTTACCCCACACTTGCTTTTCACACACATCAACACACTATCATGCTCCTATTCCCGGATGGATCAAAAGAGGTCAAATTTATATCAATTGAGGTGCTCAAACAATCATGATCAAGATAAGGATTAGAGGAAGATGAATTGCCTCATTCATTCCTAGATGGTGTGCAAGAACTATCATGTAATTTCGACCTTCAATATTCCATCCATTTAGGCAAACATCATGATCACAAGTCATTCATGGGATTCAAGGGAAGTATTTCAAGTCCACGTATGCATCATCCATTTAACACATAAGGCCATCCATAGCCAATCCACAAGACAAGGTTCATCATTAGGGTCATATCCAAGCCTAGAAAGCACAAAAAAATTTTAAATTTTCTGATTTTTATGGGATTTTCGAAATGAATATATACAATGCAAGATATGTGAAAATATTAAATTACCCTAGATGCTCATCATGCAAAAGGATCATGCAAACCCCATCCCATACTTAGAAACACATTGTCCCCAATGTGTAAATGAAGTAAAGAAGAGTGAAAGAAGGTTCTCACAATGTAAAAATGGTTTGCTATGGTATTTGGGATTCTCAAGTTGACTTGATGTTGGATGATTCTATCAACCATGGTAGAGAGCTCTAAGTATTCCTCAAGGCGTCGGGACCGGCGCTAGGCGCCGCTAGCCGTCCAAGTTCCGCGTCCGCTCCACCCAAGATCGATGAGGGTTTCATCATCATCATTCACTTGCCAAGCAAGGCTTCCAATCCTACTAAGGTTCTAGCATACACACAAGGCACACGGAACACACACACAAAAACAGAAAAATCTAAAACAAAAACAAACGAGAAAGGAACCAATGAGTTGCCTCCCACCAAGCGCTTCTTTAAGGTCATTAGCTTGACCAAACTCGGGGGCGTTTACTCAAGGTAAAGTGGGGCAATCATATCCACCGGAGCTCCCGGGATATACTTCTTCAACCGGTGCCCATTCACCTTAAACTTTTCACAATGCTCCCCTCCTATCTCAATAGCTCCATGGGGAAAGATCTTCTTCACCACATATGGCCCGGTCCATCTTGATTTGAGCTTTCCGGGAAAAAGCCGCAGCCTTGAGTTGAAGAGAAGGACAAGGTCTCCTTCACTCAACTCCTTGGGGATGATCCTCTTGTCATGCCACCGCTTGGTTCTCTCCTTGTAGATCCGGGCATTCTCGTATGCATCCAACCGGATCTCCTCAAGTGCGTTCATATCAAGCAACCTCTTCTCTCCGGCCTCTTTGAGATCAAAATTTAGCCACTTGATCGCCCAATGTGCTCTATGCTCTATTTCTACCGGGAGGTGGCAAGACTGGCCATAGACCAACTTGTAAGGAGTAGTGCCAATTGGTGTCTTGAAAGCGGTCCTATATGCCCACAAAGCATCATTGAGCTTCATAGCCCAATCTTTTCTAGTTCTAGATACCGTCTTCTCGAGAATGGCCGTTATCTACCGGTTGGAGATCTCCACTTGGCCGCTAGTTTGGGGATGGTAAGGTGTTGCCACCTTATGGGTCACCCCATACTTAGCCAAAAGTGCCCCAAAGTTCCTATTGGTGAAGTGCTTCCCTCCATCACTTATGATCACCCTTGGTGTTCCAAACCTAGGAAAGATCACTCGGTTGAAGAAGCGCACCACAACCTTGGCGTCATTTGTAGGAGAAGCGATTGCCTCTACCCATCTCGATACATAATCAACCGCCAATAGGATGTAGAGGTTGCCACATGAAGAAGGAAATGGTCCCATGAAGTCCACACCCCACACATAATAAATTTCCACTTCTTGTATGTTGTTCAAGGGCATCTCATTCCTCCTTGAGATGTTGCCCGTCCTTTGGCAAGCATCACAAGCTACCACAAAGCCTTGTACATCCTTGAATAAACTTGGCCAAAAGAAACCCGATTGTAACACCTTCGCACATGTCTTGTGTGAGCTAGCATGCCCTCCACATGGCAAGGAGTGACAATGGCGGATCACACTCTCCACCTCATCCTCCGGTATGCATCTTCTAAACATTCCATCCGGCCCTCTCTTGAACAAAAGTGGCTCGCTCCAATAGTAATGCCTCACATCTTTGAAGAACTTCTTCCTTTGGGCATATGTCAAACCGGGAGGCACTTCCTCACACACTAAATAGTTCACAATGTCGGAAAACCATGGCTCGCTTCCTCTAGACACTTGGAACAAGCACTCCTCCACCATTTGCAATTGCTCATCCCGGAACGAATCATCAATCGGGATGTCATCTCTTTCAAGCTCCAATGGTGGGAGTCTACTAAGGTGATCCGCCACGGAGTTCTTGGATCCCTTCTTGTCCCGGATTTCCAAATCAAACTCTTGAAGAAGAAGGATCCACCGAATTAAACTTGGCTTGACATCCTTCTTGGTAAGGAGGTAACGGATAGCAGCATGATCCGTATAAACAATGACCTTTTCTCCAACAAGATATGAGCGGAACTTCTCAAAAGCATACACCACCGCTAGCAACTCTTTCTCGGTGGTAGCATAATTGAGTTGGGCATCATCTAGCGTCTTGCTAGCATAGTAAATAGCATGAGTGCGCCCATCTTTCCTTTGCCCCAAAACAGCCCCAACGGCTACATCGCTTGCATCACACATGATCTCAAACGGTAAACTCCAATCCGGAGGTTGCATGATATGTGCGGAGATCAAGGCGTTCTTCAACCTACAAAAAGCCTCAAGACAATCTTTGGAAAAGACAAAATCAACATCCTTCATTAGTAGGTTAGTAAGAGGCTTAGAAATTTTAGAGAAGTCTTGAATAAACCTCCGGTAAAAACCGGCATGCCCTAAGAAACTCCTTACCCCCTTCACCGAGGTAGGTGGTGGCAACTTCTCTATTGTTTCAATCTTGGCCCTATCCACCTCAATGCCACGATTGGACACCAAGTGTCCCAACACAATACCTTCACTTACCATGAAGTGGCATTTTTCCCAATTTAAGACAAGATTTGTCTCCTCACATCTTTGCAATACTAATGACAAGTTAGCCAAGCAATTATCAAAGGAAGAACCATAAACAAAGAAATCATCCATGAACACTTCCATGATATTTTCAATGTATTCCGAAAAGATAGCCATCATACACCTTTGGAAGGTGGCGGGTGCATTACACAACCCAAATGGCATTCTTCTATATGCAAAAGTACCCCATGGACATGTAAATGTTGTTTTCTCTTGGTCATCGGGGTGGATAGGGATTTGGAAGAATCCACTATAGCCATCTAAATAGCAAAAATGAGAATGTTGAGCTAACCTTTCTAGCATTTGGTCAATGAAGGGGAGAGGGAAGTGGTCTTTCCTAGAGGCCATGTTCAACTTCCTGTAGTCAATGCACATTCTCCACCCCGTAACCGTCCTAGTTGGGATTAGATCATTGTTTTCATTGGTTACTACGGTCATCCCACCCTTCTTAGGTACTACATGAACGGGACTAACCCACTTACTATCCGAGATAGGGTAGATAATTCCCGTATCTAGCAACTTAATGATTTCCTTTTTGACTACCTCTTTCATTACGGGATTTAATCTCCTTTGATGTTCAGTAGAGGGTTTATGATTATCTTCCATCAATATCTTATGCATGCACAAAGAAGGTTTAATGCCAACCAAGTCATCAATAATATAGCCAATGGCTTTCCTATGCAATCTTAGCTCATGCAACAATTTAGCAAGTTCATCATCACTCAAGCATGCGTTAACAATCACCGGATATGTTGAATTATCACCAAGAAAAGCATACTTCAAATGAGAGGGGAGGGGTTTGAGTTCGAGTTTAGGAGAACCTTTATCGATTGGAGACGATCCAAATAAGGTTGGATGAGATGAATCCAAAGCAAATGAAGGCTCTCCATGGCTCCTAGAAGCTTGATCATCATCAAGGGTTGATTCAGGGGAAACCACGGTCGGAATCACGGTTGGATCGACTTCCACGGCCGTGGACCTTGCCTGGCTCATTTGTTGACGCTTTACAGAGGGCTTGACGGCCGTGGAACCACTTCCACGCCCGTGGAACGTCCAGTTGTTCAGCTCCTCTTCGTGGTCTTCATCTTCAACTCTTGTCTCCTTTTCTAGTGCTTCTAAGGCCTTGATCTCTTCATTGCAAGCCTCCTCAAAACCTTCCTCCATCATACTTAGTGTAAGAACCTTCTCCAAGGGGTCCTTGATCAAGATCGAGCTCACAACTTCTCTAGATTCCTCTTGCTCGACTATGTTGAAGACATCCTCATCAAGGGTTGACCCTTTCATCATTGTGGAAAACTTGAACTTGATGTTCTCTTCTCCAATGTTGAAGGAGAGAGTCCCATTCTTGCAATCCACTAGGCACCCGGAAGTGGCTAGGAAAGGTCTTCCTAAGATGATGGGAACCGGATAGTCCGCCGGAATATCCAAGACAACAAAATCAATTGGGACATAGAATCCTCCTAGTTGCACCGGGATGTCTTCTAAGATCCCAACCGGATGAGTGATAGAACGGTCCGCCATATAGAGGGTCATCTTGACCGGTTTTGGCTCTCCTAGCCCAACCTTGTTGCAAAGTGCAAGCGGTATGATGCTTACACTTGCCCCAAGATCACAAAGGGCTTCGTACTTCACATCTCCCACTCCAATTGGGACACAAAAGGAACCCGGATCTCTTAGCTTGGGAGGCATCTCCTCCTTCATCATTTGGATCAATTCCGAGGATATTTTGGTCATTCTTATCTCCCCATACTCCTCCAACTTCCTTTTGTTGGAGAGTATCTCTTTCAAGAACTTGCCATATGCCGGCATTCCTAAGATAGCATCCATGAACGGAATGTTAATATGCAATTTAGACATTAGTTCAAGGAACTTACCAAAATGATTGTCCAAGCGAGCTCTTGCTCGAGATTAAGGGAACGGTAGTGGTGGCTTGTATGGAGGTGGTGGCACATAGGTTGGCTCTACATCTTTGCTCTTGCCTCCATCTCTTTGCAAAGTCTCTTCCTCTATCACCACTTGTTTCCCTTTAGCATTGTCTTTTAGCAAAGGATCTTTCATGCTCAACCCACTCCTTGTTGTGATACCCAACACTTGGCCTCTTGGATTGTCTTCGGTCCTTCCGGGAAGTTTTCTCGGATCCCTATGGGCTTCACCCGCCTTTTGGAACACTTGTGCTTCCAAAACTTTTTGAGCTTTAGAGATTGAAGTCACGGTGCTCTCAAGACCACTCAACCTTCCAAGCAATTGCTCAAACATCATTTCGGTTCTATCCTTTGGAGGTTGAGTGAATCCGGGTGGAGGTTCTTGTGAAGCTTTTGGTGGTGGAGTTGTGCTTGTGGAAGCGGGAGGGTTCAAGGCTCCATCCGGGTTAGAGTTGGAAAACCCGGGATGGTTGTGGTTGGGCCGGTAATTGTTAAATTGCCGGTTGTTGTTGAAGTTCCTTGGGCCTTGAGAGTTGTTGTAATTGCCCCTTCCCATGTAATTCACATCCTCCTCCTTGGAAGATAAGTTAGCTTGTGGAAGCACTTGAGGAGTTGCTTGGTTCTTCAAAGTTGTAGCACACAACTCCCTCAAGGACTTCAACTCATTGTTGATGGCGTCAAGCTTGAAATTGTTCATGGTGACCTCACTCACCTCATTTGCTCCCACCTTTCTCCCTTCACTCTTCCTATGGGAGTACTTCTCAATCATTAGAGCTTGCTTCTCCACAAACTCCCAAGCTTCATCTACATGCTTCTCCATGAAAGTCCCACTGGAAAGACATTGGAGCTTGAATTGGCTATCTTCATCAAGTCCTTTGAAGTAGATCTCCAATAGCTCAATTTTTGGTATGCCATGGTGTGGACAATCTAGGAGAAGATCTTTGAACCTCTCCCAAGACTTGAATAAACTCTCTCTATCCTTCATCACGAAGGCATTGATCTTTCCTCTTAACTCGGTAGTCTTGGAAGGTGGGAAGAACTTAGACAAAAACTCGGTTGTCATCTCCTCCCAAGTACCAACTCGCCCTTGTGGAATAGATTGATACCAAGCTAAGGCTTTATCCTTAAGAGAGAAGGAAAAAGCCCTAAGCTTATGGTTGTTGCTCTCCAATCTTGGCGGTCTAAGAGTCTCCATCAAGATCTCATAGTTCATCAAGTGTTGCTGAGGACACTCTCCTTCCATCCCTCCAAATTGATTATGCCGGATCATCTGTAGAACTTGAGGGCGGAGCTCGTAATCATGGGCTGCGGGATCTCCTAAGTTCACTCCCGGACGGTGTGCTCTTTATGCCGGATCCATACGTTGCCCCAACGTTTGTGGCTCTTCCATAGCAATGGACACAACCCTAATATTCACCGCCGCCGGCTACGGTCATGGTGGAGGTTGAGGAGGTTGTTGACGGTTAAGCTCTCTTTGTACAAGAGCTTGCCTAATCTCCTCAATCTCCCTCCTAGTTGCCTCTTGCCTCTCATTGGAAAGTCTCCTTTCATTCTCCAAAGCTCCATCCCTTATCCTAATTTGCTCTAAAGCCTCATCCAACTCAGCTTGGAGATCTCTTCCGGCCATCTCTTTTCCTTTTTTAATGCTCTTGGATCTAGATCTAAGGGTTTTCTCCGGTTCGGGATCGAATTGAGCTAAATCCTTGCCACGAGATCTTCGCATACACCTAAAGAGTGAGATGTCCTGAATAGCAAAGGCACAAACCAAAAAGAGATCAAAAGCAACAAGAAAGATCTACACTATAAACAATCAAAAAATGATTCAATCTAGACCTAGTCCCCGGCAACGGCGCCAAAAACTTGTTACGCTCAGGATGTGACACGCAATGGGTTTTAAATTTATATTCTCGTTATATTTATCCTAACTCCTAGCGAAACCCGCAGTGTACGGGACGTTTGTAGTAGGGATAGTATTCCGAGGTCGAACACAAAGACTAAGGTGAGATTGATTCAATTAGTAATTAAGTCTAGTGAAAGTCTAGTTCAAGAAAAGGGAAGGAAATAAAGAAATGAAAATCTCAATGTTTTTGGAAGGTTTTTAGGTGATCAATCAAGGATCACAAATCATGCGGAATAAACAATCAACTATGCTAACAAATCAACGCAAACAAACAAGACAAACACAAGATATGGATCAATTAGAAGAAAGCGGATTCTAGGGGTTGGAAAGTCCGGTTATGGCATAGACTCAAGCTATCTAAACATTCCTTGGATTGACTATGATATGTTGGGAGTAAGCATTTCTAGATTGGGATCAATTACCAGGTAGGTCTCATGGTCCACTAGTCCATTCCTAAGGTCTCATCACCGGGTAAGTCTCTAAGAACCTAAGGGACGGAATTCTACACAAACCGGATTGTCGCCTAGAGATTCTAACCTATCCTTACCGGGTAAGTCTCGAAAGGGTTAGTTCTTAAGCAACTATCTAGCACACTTAGTCCAATGGCGGCTTATGAGGCTCACCACCACCTAGGGTTTATGATCTTTGGAATCTAAGAGCAAGGATTACCGAGTAAGTCTCTCCTAACACTTAGTTGCTAGCACTAGGTCACCCTAGGATAGAATTAGCTCAACAAACACTTAGGATTTCAACATTCCAACAATCTAAGACTAGATCCATCGAACCAGGTAAGATCACGGTTTGTTCTATCTTTCCACGGCCGTGGTTTGGTAAGAATTGGCCGTGATTCCTAACAGAAACTAGTTCATACATATAAGTCATCCAAAGGTAAATCTAAGTCCATCCTATCATAGCCCTAACCATAACCATCCTTTCCATAACCTAGAACCACATCTATTTAGCCTAAAACATTCATAATAGAAATCGAAACAATCAAGCATAAAATCATAGCATCCATTTGCAAGATGATGAAGAGAAAGAGATGAACAATTGAACTAAAAATAAACCAAGCTGAAAATGGAATTAGAATAACTCACAACCCTTCTTAAAGAAGGTTCAAATGGTTCATACAACTCTAGAAATCAATTCCGAAATCCTTCACTACAAGGCTATGTTAATCTATCAATGGTGTGCTCTTCTTCTTCTCCAATGAAACTCTTCTCCAATGGTAGCCTTTCTCTCCAATCTTCTTTCCCCAAGAATCTTCTTCTTGAGAGAATATTTTTGTTAGATGATAGTGGATAATGGAGAGCTGCTCCAAGATGCTTTTCTCAGCCAATGCAGGACCACTTTTATACTACAACTTTGCAAGAGCTGGCCAAGAGATCGTGGCACAGCTGTCACGAAAACCTGGCAAAATCCACGGTTGAAACCACGGCCGTGGTTCACCAATGAACCGTGATTTTGTGCTTCAGCTTTGCCTTTGATCATTAAGCTTCGATTTGGTGCATGGCTTGTGTTGGCAAGGTTCCATGAGCTCTCCCTAGCCTTTAGTTTGCATCCTAATGAGTCCGAGGGTGTGTCATCTTGATGAACGATCCTCAAACGTATCGTTTTAGCTCCTAAATCTCCCAAAATACCTACAAAGCAATGCACAAGTCCGTGTAGACGTCTATCTCGACATAATTCGTGAATTGAGTGCAAACGTCGTGAACTAGTGCTAAACCGTGCATGAATGAGCGAGAAATCTATCTAAATGATTACCTAAACCTTAGTCATAAATCGTGTTATCAAAAATACCCCATACTTAAGGTTTGCTCGTCCCCGAGCAAATTCCCAACTATAGACTAAGAGATGACATGATTTATGTGTGCAGAAAAATGGCAAAATCTTTTTGGGTTTGTGCTTCTACTATTGGATCACCTTCATAGTCATGTTTCATAGCTCCGGATAAGCAATCATGCATCAAATAAGTGAAGGCATGGAAAGACAATTGTACTTAACTCAAAAGCATGCATGAAATGTAAAAATGAAGAAGCCAAGAAGATCAAGAGCATATCCAATCTAGATTACTAAGTCTTACAAACATGCGAATAGGTCATAAGGTCTTGTGAAATAAAAGGCTAAGAAACGTTGTGATTAGGTGGGGATTTTTCTAGGTTATATGATGCTAATCCGGGAATGGAACTAACTCCACAATCTTGTCCTCGATCAACTTCGCTCAAGTGTATATTTTTCTCTATCTTTTCTTTCTTTTCTTTTTCTTTGACTTATTCTTGAGACAATGGTATTGGTGTACAAAAGCCGAAACCTTGGTGATTAGCCATCCTCGGGCTTTTTCTTATTTTTCGAGGTGCATCCACACCGGGCACACATACCAAAGCTCGTTAGGACTATTGGTTTATTTGACTTTGGCAAGGCACCAACACCCGATTATGTGAAGTGTACCGAGTTACTTGTCATTTAAGCCAACGTCCCCAAACCTATGTTTTTGTCTACACTTTCACAACAAAAGAGGTCAAATTTATATCAATTGAGGTGCTCAAACAATCATGATCACAAGTCATTCATGGGATTCAAGGGAAGTATTTCAAGTCCACGTATGCATCATCAATTTAACACATAAGGCCATCCATAGCCAATCCACAAGACAAGGTTCATCATTAGGGTCATATCCAAGCCTAGAAAGCACAAAAAAATTTTAAATTTTCTGATTTTTATGGGATTTTCGAAATGAATATATACAATTCAAGATATGTGAAAATATTAAACTACCCTAGAAGCTCATCATGCAAAAGGATCATGCAAACCCCACCCCATACTTAGAAACACATTGTCCCCAATGTGTAAATGAAGTAAAGAAGAGTGAAAGAAGGTTCTCACAATGTAAAAATGGTTTTGCTATGGTATTTGGGATTCTCAAGTGAACTTGATGTTGGATGATCCTATCAACCATGGTTGACAGCTCTAAGTATTCCTCAAGGCGTCGGGACCCGCGCTAGGCGCTGCTAGCCGTCCAAGTTCCGCATCCGCTCCACCCAAGATCGATGAGGGTTTCATCATCATTATTCACTTGCCAAGCAAGGCTTCCAATGCTACTAAGGTTCTAGCACACACACAAGGCACACGGAACACACACACAAAAACAGAAAAATCTAAACAAAAAAAAATGAGAAAGGAACCAATGGGTTGCCTCCCACCAAGCGCTTCTTTAAGGTCATTAGCTTGACCAAACTCGGGGGAGTTTACTCAAGGTAAAGTGGGGCAATCATATCCACCGGAGCTCCCGGGATATACTTCTTCAACCGGTGCCCATTCACCTTAAACTTTTCACAATGCTCCCCTCCTATCTCAATAGCTCCATGGAGAAAGATCTTCTTCACCACATATGGCCCGGTCCATCTTGATTTGAGCTTTCCGGGAAAAAGCCGCAGCCTTGAGTTGAAGAGAAGGACAAGGTCTCCTTCACTCAACTCCTTGGGGATGATCCTCTTGTCATGACACCGCTTGGTTCTCTCCTTGTAGATCCGGGCATTCTCGTATGCATCCAACCGGATCTCCTCAAGTGCGTTCATATCAAGCAACCTCTTCCCTCCGGCCTCTTTGAGATCAAAATTTAGCCACTTGATGGCCCAATGTGCTCTATGCTCTATTTCTACCGGGAGGTGGCAAGACTTGCCACAGACCAACTTGTAAGGAGTAGTGCCAATTGGTGTCTTGAAAGCGGTCCTATATGCCCACAAAGCATCATTGAGCTTCATAGCCCAATCCTTTCTAGTTCTAGATACCGTCTTCTCGAAAATGGCCTTTATCTCCCAGTTGGAGATCTCCACTTGGCCGCTAGTTTGGGGATCGTAAGGTGTTGCCACCTTATGGGTCACCCCATACTTAGCCAAAAGTGCCCCAAAGTTCCTATTGGTGAAGTGCTTCTCTCCATCACTTATGATCACCCTTGGTGTTCCAAACCTAGGAAAGATCACTCGGTTGAAGAAGCGCACCACAACCTTGGCGTCATTTGTAGGAGAAGCGATTGCCTCTACCCATCTCGATACATAATCAACCGCCAATAGGATGTAGAGGTTGCCACATGAAGAAGGAAATGGTCCCATGAAGTCCACACCCCACACATCAAAAATTTCCACTTCTTGTATGTTGTTCAAGGGCATCTCATTCCTCCTTGAGATGTTGCCCGTCCTTTGGCAAGCATCACAAGCTACCACAAAGCCTTGCACATCCTTGAATAAACTTGGCCAAAAGAAACCCGATTGCAACACCTTCGCACATGTCTTGTGTGAGCTAGCATGCCCTCCACATGGCAAGGAGTGACAATGGCGGATCACACTCTCCACCTCATCCTCCGGTATGCATCTTCTAAACATTCCATCCGGCCCTCTCTTGAACAAAAGTGGCTCGCTCCAATAGTAATGCCTCACATCTTTGAAGAACTTCTTCCTTCGGGCATATGTCAAACCGGGAGGCACTTCCTCATACACTAAGTAGTTCACAATGTCGGCAAACCATGGCTCGCTTTCTCTAGACACTTGGAACAAGCACTCCTCCACCATTTGCAATTTCTCATCCCGGAACAAATCATCAATCGGGATGTCATCTCTTTCAAGCTCCAATGGTGGGAGTCTACTAAGGTGATCCGCCACGGAGTTCTTGGATCCCTTCTTGTCCCGGATTTCCAAATCAAACTCTTGAAGAAGAAGGATCCACCGAATTAACCTTGAGTTGGCATCCTTCTTGGTAAGGAGGTAACGGATCGCAGCATGATCCGTATAAACAATGACCTTTGCTCCAACAAGATATGAGCGGAACTTCTCAAAAGCATACACCACCGCTAGCAACTCTTTCTCGGTGGTAGCATAATTGAGTTGGGCATCATCTAGCGTCTTGCTAGCATAGTAAATAGCATGAGTGCGCCCATCTTTCCTTTGCCCCAAAACAGCCCCAACGGCTACATCGCTTGTATCACACATGATCTCAAACGGTAAACTCCAATCCGGAGGTTGCATGATAAGTGCGGAGATCAAGGCGTTCTTCAACCTACAAAAAGCCTCAAGACAATCTTTGGAAAAGACAAAATCAACATCCTTCATTAGTAGGTTAGTAAGAGGCTTAGAAATTTTAGAGAAGTCTTGAATAAACCTCCGGTAAAAACCGGCATGCCCTAAGAAACTCCTTACCCCCTTCACCGAGGTAGGTGGTGGCAACTTCTCTATTGTTTCAATCTTGGCCCTATCAACCTCAATGCCACGATTGGACACCAAGTGTCCCAACACAATACCTTCACTTACCATGAAGTGGCATTTTTCCCAATTTAAGACAAGATTTGTCTCCTCACATCTTTGCAATACTAATGACAAGTTAGCCAAGCAATTATCAAAGGAAGAACCATAAACAGAGAAATCATCCATGAACACTTCCATGATATTTTCATTGTATTCCGAAAAGATAGCCATCATACACCTTTGGAAGGTGCAGGGTGCATTACACAACCCAAATGGCATTCTTCTATATGCAAAAGTACCCCATGGACATGTAAATGTTGTTTTCTCTTGGTCATCGGGTGGATAGGGATTTGGAAGAATCCACTATAGCCATCTAAACAGCAAAAATAAGAATGTTGAGCTAACTTTTCTAGCATTTGGTCAATGAAGGGGAGAGGGAAGTGGTCTTTCCTAGAGGCCATGTTCAACTTCCTGTAGTCAATGCACATTCTCCACCCCGTAACCGTCCTAGTTGGGATTAGTTCATTGTTCTCATTGGTTACTACGGTCGTCCCACCCTTCTTAGGTACTACATGAACGGGACTAACCGACTTACTATCCGAGATAGGGTAGATAATTCCCGCATCTAGCAACTTAATGATTTCCTTTTTGACTACCTCTTTCATTATGGGATTTAATCTCCTTTGATGTTCAATAGAGGGTTTATGATTATCTTCCATCAATATCTTATGCATGCACAAAGAAGGTTTAATGCCAACCAAGTCATCAATAGTATAGCCAATGGCTTTCCTATGCAATCTTAGCTCATGCAACAATTTAGCAAGTTCATCATCACTCAAGCATGCGTTAACAATCACCGGATATGTTGAATTATCACCATGAAAAGCATACTTCAAATGAGAGGGGAGGGGTTTGAGTTCGAGTTTAGGAGGACCTTTATCGATTGGAGACGATCCAAATAAGGTTGGATGAGATGAATCCAAAGCAAATGAAGGCTCTCCATGGCTCCTAGAAGCTTGATCATCATCAAGGGTTGATTCAGGGGAAACCACGGTCGGAATCATGGTTGGATCGACTTCCACGGCCGTGGACCTTGCCTGGCTCATTTGTTGACGCTTTACAGAGGGTTTGACGGACGTGGAACCACTTCCACGCCCGTGGAACGTCCAGTTGTTCAGCTCCTCTTCGTGGTCTTCATCTTCAACTCTTGTCTCCTTTTCTAGTGCTTCTAAGGCCTTGATCTCTTCATTGCAAGCCTCCTCAACACCTTCCTCCATCATACTTAGTGTAAGAACCTTCTCCAAGGGGTCCTTGATCAAGATCGAGCTCACAACTTCTCTAGATTCCTCTTGCTCGACTATGTTGAAGACATCCTCATCAAGGGTTGGCCCTTTCTTCATTGTGGACAACTTGAACTTGATGTTCTTTTCTCCAATGTTGAAGGAGAGAGTCCCATTCTTGCAATCCACTAGGCACCCGAAAGTGGCTAGGAAAGGTCTTCCTAAGATGATGAGAACCGGATAGTCCGCCGGAATATCCAAGACAACAAAATCAATTGGCACATAGAATCCTCCTAGTTGCACCGGGATGTCTTCTAAGATCCCAACCGGATGAGTGATAGAACGGTCTGCCATATAGAGGGTCATCTTGACCGGTTTAGGCTCTCCTAGCCCAATCTTGTTGCAAAGTGCAAGCGGTATGATGCTTACACTTGCCCCAAGATCACAAAGGGCTTCGTACTTCACATCTCCCACTCCAATTGGGACACAAAAGGAACCCGGATCTCTTAGCTTGGGAGGCATCTCCTCCTTCATCATTTGGATCAATTCCGAGGATCTTTTGGTCATTCTTATCTCCCCATACTCCTCCAACTTCCTTTTGTTGGAGAGTATCTCTTTCAAGAACTTGCCATATGCCGGCATTCCTAAGATAGCATCCATGAACGGAATGTTAATATGCAATTTAGACATTAGTTCAAGGAACTTACCAAAATGATTGTCCAAGCGAGCTCTTGCTCGAGATTGAGGGAACGGTAGTGGTGGCTTGTATGGAGGTGGTGGCACATAGGTTGGCTCTACATCTTTGCTCTTGCCTCCATCTCTTTGCAAAGTCTCTTCCTCTATCACCACTTGTTTCCCTTTAGCATTGTCTTTTGGAAAAGGATCTTTCATGCTCAACCCACTCCTTGTTGTGATAGCCAACACTTGGCCTCTTGGGTTGTCTTCGGTCCTTCCGGGAAGTTTTCCCGGATCCCTATGGGCTTCACCCGCCTTTTGGAACACTTGTGCTTCCAAAACTTTTTGAGCTTTAGAGATTGAAGTCACGGTGCTCTCAAGACCACTCAACCTTCCAAGCAATTGCTCAAACATCATTTCGGTTCTATCCTTTGGAGGTTGAGTGAATCCGGGTGGAGGTTCTTGTGAAGCTTTTGGTGGTGGAGTTGTGCTTGTGGAAGCGGGAGGGTTCAAGGCTCCATCCGGGTTAGAGTAGGAAAACCCGGGATGGTTGTGGTTGGGCCGGTAATTGTTAAATTGCCGGTTGTTGTTGAAGTTCCTTGGGCCTTGAGAGTTGTCGTAATTGCCCCTTCCCATGTAATTCACATCCTCCTCCTTGGAAGATAAGTTAGCTTGTGGAAGCACTTGAGGAGTTGCTTGGTTCTTTAAAGTTGTAGCACACAACTCCCTCAAGGACTTCAACTCATTGTTGATGGCGTCAAGCTTGAAATTGTTCATGGTGACCTCACTCACCTCATATGCTCCCGCCTTTCTCCCTTCACTCTTCCTATGGGAGTACTTCTCAATCACTAGAGCTTGCTTCTCCACAAACTCCCAAGCTTCATCTACATGCTTCTCCATGAAAGTCCCACCGGAAAGAGATTGGAGCTTGAATTGGCTATCTTCATCAAGTCCCTTGAAGTAGATCTCCAATAGCTCAATTTTTGGTATGCCATGGTGTGGACAATCTAGGAGAAGATCCTTGAACCTCTCCCAAGACTTGAATAAACTCTCTCTATCCTTCATCACGAAGGCATTGATCTTTCCTCTTAACTCGGTAGTCTTGGAAGGTGGGAAGAACTTAGTGAAAAACTCGGTTGTCATCTCCTCCCAAGTACCAACTCGCCCTTGTGGAATAGATTGATACCAAGCTAAGGCTTTATCCTTAAGAGAGAAGGAAAAAGCCCTAAGCTTATGGTTGTTGCTCTCCAATCTTGGCGGTCTAAGAGTCTCCATCAAGATCTCATAGTTCATCAAGTGTTGATGAGGAGACTCTCCTTCCATCCCTCCAAATTGATTATGCCGGATCATCTGTAGAACTTGAGGGTGGAGCTCGTAATCATGGGCTGCGGGATCTCCTAAGTTCACACCCGGACGGTGTGCTCTTTGTGCCGGATCCATACGTTGCCTCAACGTTTGTGGCTCTTCCATAGCAATGGGCACAACCCTAATATTCACAGCCGCCGGCTGCGGTCGTGGTGGAGGTTGAGGAGGTTGTCGACGGTTAAGCTCTCTTTGTACAAGAGCTTGCTTAATCTCCTCAATCTCCCTCCTAGTTGCCTCTTGCCTCTCATTGGCAAGTCTCCTTTCATTCTCCAAAGCTTCATCCCTTATCCTAATTTGCTCTAAAGCCTCATCCAACTCAGCTTGGAGATCTCTTCCGGTCATCTCTTTTCCTTTTTTAATGCTCTTGGATCTAGATCTAAGGGTTTTCTCCGGTTCGGGATCAAATTGAGCTAAATCCTTGCCACGAGATATTTGCATACACCTAAAGAGTGAGATGTCCTGAAAAGCAAAGGCACAAACCAAAAAGAGATCAAAAGCAACAAGAAAGATCTACACTATAAACAATCACAAAATGACTCAATCTAGACCTAGTCCCCGGCAACGGCGCCAAAAACTTGTTACGCTCAGGATGTGACACGCAATGGGTTTTAAATTTATATTCTCGTTATATTTATCCTAACTCCTACCGAAACCCACAGTGTACGGGACGTTTGTAGTAGGGATAGTATTCCGAGGTCGAACACAAAGACTAAGGTGAGATTGATTCAATTAGTGATTAAGTCTAGTGAAAGTCTTGTTCAAGAAAAGGGAAGGAAATAAAGAAATGAAAATCTCAATGTTTTTGGAAGGTTTTTAGGTGATCAATCAAGGATCACAAATCATGCGGAATAAACAATCAACTATGCTAACAAATCAACGCAAACAAACAAGACAAACACAAGATATGGATCAATTAGAAGAAAGCGGATTCTAGGGGTTGGAAAGTCCGGTTACGGCATAGACTCAAGCTATCTAAACATTCCTTGGATTGACTATGATATATTGGGAGTAAGCATTTCTAGATTGGGATCAATTACCGGGTAGGTCTCATTGTCCACTAGTCCATTCCTAAGGTCTCATCACCGGGTAAGTCTCTAAGAACCTAAGGGACGGAATTCTACACAAACCGGATTGTCGCCTAGAGATTCTAACCTATCCTTACCGGGTAAGTCTCGAAAGGGTTAGTTCTTAAGCAACTATCTAGCACACTTAGTCCAATGGCGGCTTATGAGGCTCACCACTACCTAGGGTTTATGATCTTTGGAATCTAAGAGCAAGGATTACCGAGTAAGTCTCTCCTAACACTTAGTTGCTAGCACTAGGTCACCCTAGGATAGAATTAGCTCAACAAACACTTAGGATTTCAACATTCCAACAATCTAAGACTAGATCCATCGAACCAGGTAAGATCACGGTTTGTTCTATCTTTCCACGGCCGTGGTTTGGTAAGAACTGGCCGTGATTCCTAACAGAAACTAGTTCATACATATAAGTCATCCAAAGGTAAATCTAAGTCCATCCTATCATAGCCCTAGCCATAACCATCCTTTCCTTACCCTAGAACCACATCTATTTAGCCTAAAACATTCATAATAGAAATCGAAACAATCAAGCATAAAATCATAGCATCCATTTGCAAGATGATGAAGAGAAAGAGATGAACAAGTGAACTAAAACTAAACCAAGCTGAAAATGGAATTAGAATAACTCACAACCCTTCTTAAAGAACGTTCAAATGGTTCATACAACTCTAGAAATCGATTCCGAAATCCTTCACTACAAGGCTATGTTAATCTATCAATGGTGTGCTCTTCTTCTTCTCCAATGAAACTCTTCTCCAATGGTAGCCTTCCTCTCCAATCTTCTTTCCCCAAGAATCTCCTTCTTGAGAGAATATTTTTGTTAGATGATAGTGGATAATGGAGAGCTGCTCCAAGATGCTTTTCTCAGCCAATGTAGGACCACTTTTATACTAAAACTTTGCAAGAGCTGGCCAAGAGATCGTGGCACAGCTGTCACGAAAACATGGCAAAATCCACGGTTGAAACCACGGCCGTGGTTCACCAGTGAACCGTGATTTTGTGCTTCAGCTTTGCCTTTGATCATTAAGCTTCGATTTGGTGCATGGCTTGTGTTGGCAAGGTTCCATGAGCTCTCCCTAGCCTTTAGCTTGCATCCTAATGAGTCCGAGGGTGTGTCATCTTGATGAACGATCCTCAAACGTATCGTTTTAGCTCCTAAATCTCCCAAAATACCTACAAAGCAATGCACAAGTCCATGTAGACGTCTATCTCGACATAATTCGTGAATTGAGTGCAAACGTCGTGAACTAGTGCTAAACCGTGCATGAATGAGCAAGAAATCTATCTAAATGATTACCTAAACCTAAGTCATAAATCGTGTTATCAGAAACCTAAGCAAGTGTAGATTGTCTATGTAATTACTAACCACAAAAGCAATTAAAGCAATCAAAGATGATAAAAAGTCAATTAAAGGAAATATGCAATCATAGGGATTAAATCATCTAGTTGTGGTTCCAACTCAAGATCTAAAGATAAAGCGGATAAAGCTGAGATTTTTGCAAAGGGAAGGTGTTTCTAAAGTGGAATAGATCACCGGGTAAGTCTCACTACTCACTAATCCCAAACTGTAACTCCTATTACCGGGTAAGTCTCAAGGAATTAAGGAAAAGAACTATAACCTCAAACTAACACTCCAACTAAGGGAATAGAATCAACCTTTACCGGGTAAGTCTCAGGCTAACTCACAAAGATGGAATGAAAGCACTCTCAAACCCCAATAAATGATAAACCTTTATTAACTATACTTATGATCTTTGGTAAACAAACAAAGGAATTACCGGGTAAGTCTCATCCTAGGCTTGCATTGAACCAGGAAAGGTATAATAAGGATAGGATTTGGAAAACTCTAACACTTAACTCTCAGTTTCGGATCAGATAAGGTCACCTTGGTCAAACGAATTCCACCCCGGCCAAGATGTTCATCGACTGAACGAGATGTTCTAGGATTAAGGATAAAGACTCGAGCTTTCAAGGTCCTACTGGAATTTAAGATTATTCTATCATCGTTTTTCCCACAACCTTCAGCCAATCACCCTAGAATCACACAAAGAAATTAGCCAATCATCATCATGAAAGCAATAATCAAATATATGGGAAGAAAGTGAATAATTGAACACAAAAACCTTAAGAACAAGGCTTCAATAACTGAATCAATTATCAAACAAACAAGCGTTCCTTGGATCAAAATCCAACTAGACAATCAACAAGAAGGGAATCTAAGAGAATCTTACAAAACCCTTCACAAAAGCTATAAAAGCTATCAACTTCCTTCCTTCAACCTTCCTAAAATCCTTCCCAACTACTGGATGCCGCCTCTTGCCGTTAGCGGATGTTGGATTTGTGGAAAATCGAACCCTTTTTATAGGAAAATTACCCTCCAAAGATAAGATATCTTGAAAAGATATTTTCCTAATAAAAATATATCTATCTCTCATAAATAAATCCCCAAAATATATGATCTTCCTTCCAGAAATCCAGCCTAAAAATATAAGATCCCTCCTTCCAAAAATAAAAGATCTCATCCAAGAATAAAATATATCTCGCCGCGTCCAAGGTGTTCGCCTTGGTCGGGACGCTCCTCTGGATCACCTCGGTCGAGATGGTACTGTAGCTGACCGAGGTGCCTCTAAACTGAATATCAAATCTCTCAAATCTGGTCCAAAGTAAATCTTTAATCCATTTCCATGCTTCTAGGATTCTTCCTTAAGCTCCTGAATGTAGCTCCAATGACTCCTTCGCTCCTTTAGCTCCATTTTGATGCAAAACGTGCCATTTTACCTACGATTACAACGAAATTTGGTGTAGACCTCGATTCCCACAAAGGTAGATGAAACGACAATATAATCACATAATATACATCCAAACATGCAGATTATTGAAGATAAAACGTCTAAACAGGTCCCAAAGTATAGACAATAATTCATGCTATCAGCCATGGTGTGGGAAATCCAATAATAGATCCTGAAACCTTTCCCAAGACTGAAACAAACTTTCATTAGATTTCATAGAAAAAACATTGATTTTACCTCTCAACTCCGCTGTCTTGGATGGCGGAAAGAATTTGGTTAGGAACTCCGAAGATAAATCCTCCCATGTGTTGAGTCTTCCATTTGGAAGAGCATGATACCAAGATAAAGCCTTCCCTTTCAAAGAGAAGAAGAATGGCTTGATCTTGTAGTTGTTGGTGGTTGCATTCGTTGGTTTCATTGTCTCCATTAGAATCTCAAAGTTTTGTAAATGTTTGTGTGGAGATTCAACACTCGTTCCTCCAAATTGGCTTTGACGAACGATGGTAATAACCTGTGGGTTAAAGCTAAACCCCTGAATATTTTCAGCTTCGAAGTTCACACCTAGACGGCGTGGTTGCTGAATCGGATCCATCCTTTGGCCAAGAGTTCTTGGCTCCTCATATACACGAGCGGCTCTCGCACCCCCAAATGGGACACGAGGATTGGCGGCGGGTATTGGATTATTCCGGACTGGATTCATCGTTGGATCAATCTCCTCTAGTGGTGGCATACCCGGATCGAATTCTTCATCATCGGATGATTCCGTTCTAATGGATTTAGTTGGTTACTTGACCTTCTTCTTCTTTTTAGCATCATTCAGCTCCAAATTCATGTCCAACATCATAGCTTTGAGCTCATCAATTTGGAATTGATGACGCTCCGCTTCGTCCTTAGGAGCTTTCTCGCTCAACCTAAATTGAGCTTGAGACTCCTCTAACTCCGCTTGGAGATCTCTCTCTCTCTCTCTCTCTCTATTTTCAGCCATCTTTCTTTCTTTAGCTTTCTTCCTAAGAGTCTTTTCAAGTTCCGGATCAAAAGGTATGAGGTCTTTGTTTGATCTAGACCTGCGCATATACCTAAAAGAACCTGCAAATAGCACTGACAAGAGATATCAAATAACAAGAGCAAAGCTCCCAAGCTCGACAACCGAGAACCGAAGTTTGGTCTAGACCAAATCCCCGGCAACGGCGCCCAAAAATTGTTCGCCCGAAAACGTGTGTGCAAATAAGCTTTATATTTATAAAACTAGAATAAAATCAAGCGAACCCGCAGTGTACGGATCGGCGTAGATTAGCAAGTATTCTAGAGTATCGAACACAGGGATTTGGTGAAAAAAAATCCAATTTTAGATTGTCAAGCAAATAAGATGTAAAGCTTTGCAAATATTAAGGGAATACAACAACCCTAAAGATCTAGGTATCTAATTGTGGCAATCGATTTAAAATATACTTAAAGATATAAGGACAGAGTCAAGAATTGCAAAGTTATGCTAAGGTAAAGTAATGTACGGTGAAGTTCCAAAACCTTATATGACTTATCCAAAGACACTCTCTGTAAAGGTTGTTGAGACTGCAATATAGAAAAGATATAAGAACAAGAATTAATCTCAAATACCCAAACTTGTAACCCAAGGATCAAGATAAACTCAAACATTTAAGGTTGTGACACTCGAAACCGAAATAGAGGATGTTGAGTCTCACTACAACCTAGGAAGGACAAGCCAAGACCAGGTTAAAGCTAATCTTTATCTTTGGATTAAAGTAAAAGCAAGGTTCGTAAACTGAGGTAAATCACGGGTAGATCTTGAGAACCACGGCCGAGGAAACCTAAGAACAGGCCGTGATTTAGGGTGTCGACGATATTTCTCTAACTCTCAAGGTCCAATCAAATTACAATCGATCTATCATCATCTAAGCCACAACTTTCAACCCTTCACGTTAGGATTGCTAAAGTTTTTTATCCAATAATCATTGTCATGATATCAATATTCAATTTAAAAAGAATGAAAAATGAAAACCCTCGAATAATCAATAAAACTTCAAAACCAATTCTCAAATCCGAAACACAAGAAGCAATGTTAATGGATTCAGAATATATAACACAAAACCTCACAATGATCTAAGGAAAGTATGAAGAACGGGATGTCAATCCGTCTTCAATATCAAAACCTAAGAAAAATGCTAAACCTTCGCTGTGACCAATCTCCAATCTTCAATAATCCGGCGTTTCCGCAACTCTCGGCGATCTTCAATCAACCCTAGGAAAGAGTGCTGAAAGCAAGGGTAAGCGGTCGTCCTCAAAACTCTCTTTTCCGGCCTTTTTATAAGACGAGAAAGAATTGCCGTCGAGGCCCAATACGTAAATGACGTGGCAATTAATGACACGTCAAAAGATCGCCTAAATCACGGTCTCATAGCTTTCCACGACCGTGGTTTAGAGCGTGGAAATAGATTATGGTGCCTTGTGACTTCCACGACCGTAATTTAGGCCGTGTAACTTGCTGGAGTGCTCGAAACTCAAGTCCACGTTCATGATGCCAAGTCCACGGTCGTGGTTTAGAGCGTGGAATTCAAATCATCTTCTCCACGGCCGTAATTCAGGGCGTGGAAGTGTATATTGCTTGTAGTTGCTTTTGTTTCGTGTGATTCTTCATCCTAGCTCTTCCTTAGCTTCCTTGATGTATCTCCTAATCCTCGAACATGATCGAATACTCCCTTTCTTCTATCAAATGCTCCGATTTCAGCTCCTATTCACCTATAATCAACACAAAGCTAGTGTAGACTTCCATATGGACAATATAGATGAACAAGTTAACATTTGCTTCAAAACCTTATCCATGTACACAATAATGAGAGAAAAATAACCAAAATAAGTGCCTAGTATATCGTCATATTTCATGCTAACATGTACTCCTCAACCAATCTGCTCACTGTCCATGTCTCTTTGATTGGAATGAAACGTGCCGTCTTCGTCAGTCTATCAACAACAACCCAGATAACATCAAAACTCCTACTGGGCCTCAATCCCATCACAAAGTCCATCGAGACGTCCTCCTACTTCCACTGCGGAACTAGTAGTTGATGGAGCTCACCCCCAGGTCTGCAATGCTCTATCTTGACCTGTTGACAGGTCGCACACTGAGCCACAAATCTGGCTACATCGGGCTTCAGCCCTCCCACCAATATGAACGTCTCACATCATGATACATCTTACTCGTACCTGGATGTACAGATTAAGGCGTACAATGAGCCTCCTATAAGATCTTGACCTGCTGACAGGTCGCACACTAAGCCACAAATCTTGCTACATCGGGCTTCAACCCTCCCCACCAATATGAACTTCTCACATCATGATACATCTTACTCGTACCTAGATGTACAAATTAAGGCGTACAGTGAGCCTCCTGTAAGATCTTGTGTCTCAACTCTGCATCGGCAGGAACACAGATGCGATCATGTCGCCTCATCACTCTATCAGCTCCAACAGAAAATTGGGGTGCTTCTCCACGAGACATCCTCTCTCTGATCCTCATCAAGGTCGGGCATGTCCCTTGCTTTTGTTGAATCTCATCCAACAGACCAGGTGAAACCTCTAAAGCATATAACTAGGCATCCTCATCAAGAAATTGGATGTCCAGCTCTAGCCAAGCTAGATCCCTGTAATGCTGAGGTTGTACTGGAAATCGCTTTCTCTCGAGGCGTCTTCCTGCTTAAGGCGTTATCTACAACATTTGCCTTTCTAGGATGATACAAAATCTCAAGGTCAAAGTCCTTGATAAACTCAAGCCATCAACGCTGGCGGTTATTCAACTCCCGCTGCGTGAAAATATACTTCAGACTCTTATGGTCTGTGAAGATCTGACATGTAGCACCATACAGGTAATGTCTCCAGATCTTCAAGGCATGAACTACCGCTGTCAACTCCAGATCATGAGTCAGGTAGTTTTCCTTATACGTCTTCAGTTGTCTAGACACATAAGCAATCACTCTACCTCTCTACATCAACACACATCCCAAGCCTAGCTTGGATGCATCACTGTAGACCATAAAATCATCAGAACCCTCTGGTTGTGCCAAGACCGGAGCAGAAGTTAAATCACTTCACAAAACTCTTGGCACACTGGTCGGTCCAAACAAATCTGGTAGTCTTCCTCAGAAGACTCGTCAGTGGGCGGGTAATCACAGAAAATCCCTCCACAAAACGTTTGTAGTAACCGGCTAAGCCAAGAAAGCTACGCACTTCCTTGACGTTCGTCGGTGTCATCCAAGCAGCAACAGACTCGATCTTCGCCGGATCTACCATTTTCCCATCGGAGGAGATGATATGCCCAAGGAAAGCAACCTCAGACATCCAAAACTCTCACTTAGAGAGCTTAGCATACATCTCTCTATCCCTCAGAATCTGCAAAACCGTCCTCAAATGACCGGCATGCTCCTTTCTGCTACGAGAGTATACCAAAATGTCATCAATAAAAACCACCACAAACTGATCAAGGAAGTCGATGAATATACTGTTCATCAACTCCATGAAGACTGCTGGGGCACTCGTTATCCCGAATGGCATCACTACAAAATCGAAGTGTCCATAACGGGTACAAAATGCCTTCCGGTGTACATCCTGCTCTCTCACCCTCAGCTGATGATAATCCGGGATAAAATTGTATCTCCTTGAAGCTGATCAAGTAGATCATCAATACAAGGCAATGGATACCTGTTCTTGATGGTCACCTTGTTCAGCTCTATGTAATCAATGCATAACCTCAAAGATCTGTCCTTGTTCTGCACAAAGAGGATAGGTGCACTCCATGGTGAAAAGCTAGGGCGTATGAAGCCCTTCTCAGCCAACTCCTCGAGTTGCTTCTTCAGCTCCAACATCTCGACAGGTGCCATACAATATGGGGCCTTCGAGATGGGTCTCGTACCAGGCTCCAACTCTATGCTGAAATCCACACTGCTCTGAGGCGGCAAGCTCGACGACTCAGCAAAAACGTCTACAAACTCGCAGACCACTAGAATGTCCTCTAAAGTTGGACTCTCTCCTTCCTTTATGGCGTAGCACCAAAAGGCATCACATCCTTGTGCAATCAATCTAGCTGCTCGTACGGCGCTGATGACCGACCTGTCTTCCCAAGGTCCCAACCTCGGAAGACCTCAATCTGACCAATTGTAACAGTCTGTCTACCAACATCCAAAGCTACACGGTGTCTACGCATCCAATCCATACCTAATCCAATCCATACCTAATATGACTTCTTCATGCATCAATGGCATGACCAAGAAGTCAACAAGTAAAACACGAGTTCCTAAACGAAAGGGACAACTACGTATCTCATGGTACGTTTGACCCGACTACCATCAAGCAACCCTATAGTAAAGGGTATTCCCTCTATGGTGGCTAAACTCAGACGCTCAACACATGTATCAAAAATAAATGAATGCGTAGCATCAATATCAAACAAAACTCTAACAAGTAAACCATGAAGTAGAATGGTCCCTGTACCAGCCGGTGCAGGTGGATCCTCTGCACTCCTCAACTCAAAAGCTCGCCCTCGGGCTCCTCTAGCATCACTGGTGCCAACATCTCTACCTCTGCCTCTTCTTGGTCCTGGAGCAGAACCTTGAGTAGATTTTTTCTCTGGGACTGTCTGTTGTCTTGGTGTTTGTTGCTGAGGTGTCCTCTGACATCCTCCTGCTACACTGGCAGGGGAAGAACCCTATTGAGATGCAACTTCACCCTACCTACAGAAGGTAGCTCTATGGCCTCGTCTACCATAGGTAAAACAAGTCACAACTAGTCTGGGACAATCTGGCCTCAGATGGCCAGTATCACCACAGTTGTAACACTATCGTCCCTTATCTACAGTCGGTGCAGAAGAGGGGTAACTTTGTCGTCTCTGGTCTCGTCTAGAACCAAAAGCTCCTCCAACTTCACTGGTATGCTCAGTGCATTGCCTCTTCTCAGACCGTCCAGTCTGAGGAGCTCTCCTCTAACTGGCTCGCTCCCTCTCGTAAGCAAAAACCCGGTCCTAATATTCAGCTAGGGACTCGCAATGGAATCCCACCATGTATGAACGTGTGCACGGCAGAACTGCTCCCTAATCATGCTCCTCATGTGATCATAACTGGTGTCTCTGGTCCGTATAGTCCTCCACCACTAGTGTGCAAGGTCACGGAATAGAGACTGCACCAGCTCTATCCGTCTGTCCTCAGGGCACTTGATAGACTCTAACGCTGAGTCTACATGCCCAATCCACACCTCAATTTGTAAGCCAATCTCTCCTGAGAAATGTGGCACTCCTTGGTGGTGAAATGCCTTCAACACGACATCTGGTCGAGGCCCTCTAGTCTCCTCTACTGCTCGAGCTGGCTCAACAACACGTGAAGGTGCACCTGGCACCTGTTTCCCTCCTAGAAATCTCTCAGAAGATCCCTCGCGTACTGGTAAGTTTGGGGCCAGTCTCCCAGCCTTGATATCCTCCTCAAAACGTCGGAGGTACTCTCTAAACTCCGGTCCTCCCATGGAGACATGGTCAACGCCATCAGACTGGGCTCGGTGGGAATGATGTCTCATAGATCCACCATTCCTCGTCTTTAGGACGACGCTCTCTACAACCTCCTTGTGTATCTCCTCCACCACTGGTGGATCAGCAGCGGAAACTGGTCCCTCACCTACCACACCCGGAGGACGGGGTGGCCTACCTCTACCTCTGCCTACAATGGTAGCAGCCCTAGTCTGAGCCATCTACGGGGTATGCACACCTAACTTATAAGGCTCTATATAGGCCATATGTATAGATATATATATATACTCAACACATACACATACAAAATCCATAATACATATATACACCTATACTGCAAAGATCCATAGTAAAAGTGGCAACTTCTCGTACATCTAACGCTAAACCACATTTAAAACAAAAAACCTTTTAAAACGTTAGACCCCGTGTGGGTTATTTTTATTTTACCTATCAAACCCAACTACAAGTAACAAGTGTCATTGTTGTCAACCAAAGGCTTTGATCCCAACTCTGTAACACCCCGAATCTGCGGAACTCGGAGTGTCACATTGGGCTAGGATCTCACAATGGATCCTGACCGTAGCCTGACAACAAGGTCACTAGACCTTACAACATGACACTGACATATAAAAACAAATACATAAAACTGTATAAACTATACAACCAAAAGGTAAGACAACATAGCCGAGTATAAAAGACTGCCCTCACACAGGAGGTAACAAAAGATCATCCTCACGCAGGAGGGAAAAGGTGAACAAACCCAAAAGCCCACAACAACCTATGTACGAGACATCATCGGTCTACCACTCTACTAGATCACCCAGCAGCATGCCTATCCTATGGGGCATCTACAACATGGTAATAAACCATTAACTATCCACACACATATACAGAGTAATGCACAAGCACAAACACAATCATGGAAAGATAAACACATCAATATAATGGTCATTCACTCAAATCGTATATATAACTATATATGAAACTATGTGACACGAGGACCGATACATCCTCGCCTCTGAGCCTTCTAGCTAGCTGCACAAGTATCAGTCACATAATCCGTGTACCCTGTGGGAGTGGATTGTTCCCTTCCTGTAAAGTTAATCTGGCCTGACATCAGAGAACCTCCCAGACTCCACGGCGGGATGAAGGGGAAAGGTTATCACAACCATGCATACGGGGAAATCAATAAAACATAGCTCGGTATAAATGACATCTCATGCTATCATAGCAAACACACAAACCACACACCAGTCATGCAAGCACCCAATATAAGGATGGTAGCTAAGTAAGTCCTACGGACTTACATCAACCTTGATCACAACTCAACCACGATCACCTCTACACTGGAGGGACAACACAGCCTATAAAACAGGCATAAAGAGATATATCAGTCTCCTAACAACACAAGGGTCACACCTAGACCCAAAGGGATCCATAGGGATCAAGCTCAACCTCAAAACCTCAACTAACATCATTCTAAGTCCTTAAAGCCATACAAGGCATAAACCGGTCATAACCTCAACCCAACGCATCCTCACACCTCTAACATGATCCTATGCTCTCACACTAGGAAAGGAGGGAACAAAGACATCCTAAGGAAAGCCTAGAAGCAACACATACCTGCAGAACCAAGTGAAACACCAAGCTGATGCAAGTGGCGCTGGGGCGGCTAGGAGGTGGTGCAGGAGTGGTGCACTGCCAGCGTTGGGGCGGCTCAAGACAGGCGCAGGGGTGGCTGGTGTGTAGAAGACACCACTTCAGCCTCTTCTTCACTCTTTCCTTCGATTCTTCACTCCTTCTTTACTCCAACAACAACATACATATATAACATACATATATATACATCAACATGAGCCAAACATGGTTGGAACAAGATCCAATCCTAAAGAGTCTATGCTAGACTAAGGAAAGGAAGGAAAATGGACAAGAAGATGAAAAGAAAAAGAAGAAGGGGATAGAAGCCATGAAAACTTACCAGGCAGAAGATCCAGAAGCTCAACACAACACCAAACTTCCTCAAGCTGGCTCATAAGGCTCAGCAACCACAAACATCATCAAAGTCAAGCACAAGGCTCACAAACTCACAAAAGCTTAAAGAAGATCAAAGATGATCCAAGGGAGAAAAGAGGAGAAGAAATGTACGCAAGAGAGAGAGATGGAGTTGAGAAAGGTAAACCCTCATCAAGAGGTAAGAGATGAAGTATAAAAAGGAGGTAAAAAGGGTAAAGCACGGGTCAAAGGGTCAAAGAAGACGGCTGCAGCACGCAGAGCCGTGGGGGTGGACTATGTGAGCCGCAGGGGCGGCCCAGGCAAACCGCAGATGCGGTTCCAGGGTCACACAGGGGCGGTCTAGGCTAATTCCTGGCCCTCTGCTCGCTCTCTCAGCAACTCAGCAACTAGGCTCTTACATTTAAAACCCAAGATGTGTTGATTGGGTCTTGCTTCAAGAGGGCCGTTTGTGAGGTTCAAACCTACAACTAATTGTTATTTCTAGTTTTGTTTCCAACTTTCTATCTTGAACTATTAACCTTGGGATTAGGTTGGATTTGGATTTATGATGAATCGAAGTAGGGCATAAACGAAGTTTGTTTTTAAGGAAAAGGGAGTTTTGGTTAAGTATAAAATTTTGTGATTTCGAAGACATCTTTGAGATTTTGTGTGGATGTTGTGGATTGGTATTTTGGATTCTGATCATCCTAGTTAGGAGTAGACATAACATAGTATGTTTAAGTATTTTTGTCAAAATTTTTAGGACTTAGTATTTGCGTTTAAGTTTAGACCAAAGTTTGACCTTAGTTAGCTTTGATAAGAAGTTTGAAACGTAGAAGATCTTTCAAACTCAATAGATCTTTTTATTTTAGAGTTGGACATCATGTTTTTGGATTCTAGTAGAAGTTCATAAGGCTTCCTACAGTTTTTAGGGTTTTCCGGATATAGGGGTAAAATCATCATTTCACAAAAATTGGGCTAATTTAGTATATCTTCTCAGATGGTCGTTGCTAACTTAAAAGTTGGAAACTTATAAGATCTTGGATATGTCTTATTGGTCCGAGTTTCCTTTAACTACTAGGCGGTTGAGAACTTACACTTACAGGATCGAGTATTAGAGTTAATGGGATTTTAACTCGATTCAGGTAAGTCATTTGTGCTTACTTAGCTAGATTTCTGAATGTTGTTGCCGACTATGATAGCGGTGTGTGATTGTATGTCTTCTAACTATATCTTGAGTAGGACGATATTATTGTTAATTGAGACCAAGGTGTATGTATATATAATGGGTTATGGCATCATTGCCCAACTCTGACACGAGACTGGGAGGTTCTCCGCGATTAGCCCATACATGATAGAAGGTGAAATGCAAGAGATCCAGTCTTGTTGGTATACGGAGATGGAGGCGGGGGTCGGAAGACCCTCGTGTTGTAACACCCAAAATCCGGGACTCGGGATGCTACGGGCGGAGACCTCAAAATGGGTTCCGACCCTTAGCCTGACAACAATTTCACCAGATCTTGCAACAAGACACAAATAAAGGCCCAAACGAAATTCATTTTTATATAATGCAATGAAACCCAAAATCATACAAACAAAAGACTTCAGCCAAGATGCAAGTCCAAAGACCAACGCCATACACGCGGAATATACTATACAATATACAAGAACAAAACACAACCTGATTCCAACCAATACCCACTCCTAAAATGTACGGAACCCCGGCTGCCCACTCTTCCGGATCTCTCGGCTGTACTCCTAACCTACAAGGAAATCTACAACAATCGGTATAAAATTATTAGCTCGTATTCGAAGCATTAGAAATAAGGTTAAGGAACATACACACTTGTTACGCTAGAATCGTACCACGCAAAAGTCTTACAATTTATAACTCGATATAATTTCCTAACTCCTAGCGAAACCACAGTGTATGGGTCGTTTTGTAACAAGGATAGTATTCAGAGGTCGAACACGAAGACTAAGGTGAAATCAAATCAAACAAGTGATCATGGATAGTCCGAATCTAGTCTAAGAAAAGAGAAGGAAATAAAGAAATGAAAATCATGATATTTTTGGGTTTGGTTTTTGTGGTGATCAAGCACATATCACAAATCATGCAATATTATAAATCAAACTAACAACACAAACAAACAACACAAGCAAGCAACAAAAACACAATATATGTGATCAAAGAGAGAAAAGCGGATTCTAGGGGTTAGGACTTATGGTTATGGCATTGGACCCAAGCTTCTAATCAACCTTGGACAAGCTACGGTATGTTGGGAAAAGGGTGTTTCTCAAATGAGATCAATCACCGGGTAGGTCTCATGGTCCACTAATCCCGCACCTAAGGTCCTATTACCGGGTAAGTCTCTAGGAGCCTAAAGTTGGGAATTCTACACGAACCGGGTTGCTATCTAGGGGTCAAACCTCTCCTTACCGGGTAAGTCTCGGGAAGGCAAGTCCTAAGCAACAATCCTAGCACACTCAGTCCAATAGCGGCTTGTGAGGCTCACTACTACCTAGGGTTCAACATCTTTGGTATCTAAGATCGAGAATTACCGGGTAAGTCTCTTCCCTCACTTAGTTTGCTAGCATTAGGTCACCCTAGGCTAGATTATGCTTAACAAACACTAGGATTTCAATAATCTACATCCTAACATTTAGACTCATCAATGCAAGCACGACAGAACAAACCACGGGTGTTCGCCCCTAGAGGTGTGTGCAAATAAGCTTTAAATTTATAAAACTAGAATCAAGCAAGCGAACCCGCAGTGTACGGATCGACGTAGATTAGCAAGAATTCCAGAGTATCGAACACAGGGATTTGGGTGGAACGAACTCGATCGCAGGTTATCAAGCAAGTAAATATGGGAGTTTTGCAAATTATTGGGAAAACAACAATCCTAAAGATCCAGGTATCCAGCCGTGGCAATCGATTCAAGATATACTTAATGATATAAAGACAGAGTTGAGATATGCAAAGGTATACTAATGTAAGGTAATCGTACGGTTGAGGTTCCAAAAACCTTATGTAACTCACCTAAAAGACACTCCCTATACAGGTTGTTGAGGCTCAATATAGAAAGATTCTAAAGACGAGGATTAGCATCAAATACCCAAACTTATAATCTAAAGATCAAGACTAACTTATCCGATTGAGGTTATTGAGGCTCACAATCGAGGTAGAGGTTGTTGAGGCTTCACTACCACCTAGAAAAGACAAGTCTAAACTAAGTTAAAGCAAATCTTTAACTTTGGATTAAAGTAAAAGCAGGCTCGTAGACTTAAGGAAAATCACGGTTAGTTCTTGAGATTCCACGGTCGTGGAACTCAAGAACAGCCCGTAATTTAGGGTTGTCAGCGATAATTCTCTAACTCTCAGGGTCTAATCTGTTTGCGATCGATCTATCATTATCTAAGCCACAACTATCAACCCTTCACCTTAGAATTGTTAAGGGGTTTTAGCCAATAATCATTGTCATGATATCAATATTCAAATCAAAGAGAATAAAAGATGAAAACCCTCGAAAACTCAAATATAATCAAAAACTCAATCTCAAATCCAAACACAAATCGGAATATTCAATGAATTCGGAATAGAATACAAAACCTCACAATGATCCTAGGCAAGTATGAAGAACGAGATGTCAATCCGTCTTCAATATCAAAACCTAAGAAAGAGGCTAACCCTTCGGCGATCTTCAATCAACCCTAGGCGAAAATGCTCCAAGCAAGGTAAGCGGTCGTAAGCGAAGGTCAAAGTCTTGGGGCTGTCACCGTCTTCTGGAGAAATTGACTCTCCCTAAATCTCCATTTTTGGAGGTTTTGACTCCTTCTAGTCTCCCTTTGGAGAAATTGGCTCCCTTTGGAGGTTTTTGCTCTTTCTAGTCTCCTTTGGAGAAATTGGCTCCCTTTGGAGGTTTTTGCTCTCGAATATATGTAGGGATCAATCTAGGGTTTAAAGATAAAACCCTAAATATTTGGGTTGAAAAGAAGTCGAATCCGCTGGTATCAGAAGATACTCTGGGCCGCGTCATAAGGTATCAGAAAATACTTTGGCGCGTCAGACGGTATCATAGAATACTTTGGGCCGCGTCCGAAGGTATCAGAAAATACTTTGGGCCGCGTCCAACGGTATCAGAAAATATTTTGGCGCGTCAGACGGTATCAGAGAATACTTTGGGCCGCGTCCGACGGTATCAGAGAATACTTTGGGCCGCGTCCGACGGTATCAGAGAATACTTTGGGCCGCCTAAATTCCTTTTATGCTCCTTTTTGTCCCGCTTCAAGGCTTAATCCTTAAATGTGCCATTTTTGTTCCATAATTCGCCAAATTACCTACAAATGCAATAAAACTCTGTGTAGACCTCTATTCTTGCAAAGTAGGTAAATATAACCATAAATGTCATGAATGTATGTCTATGCATGCAAAATTAAGGGAAAATCTATATAAATACATGCCTAAAAATAGGTCATAATTCATGTCATCAAAATACCCCATACTTGCCTCTTGCTTGTCCCCAAGCAAGGTTCAAACTTAAAATACAAGATGATATGGATTATGAATATGCAAAAATAAAGAAAAACCACAATATTTTGGTTGTGCTTCTATTCATAGATCACCGTCAAATAGTTGCTTCATAACTAATGATAATCGTCATATGGTCGAAAGGAAATATAGCATGGAAAGGATAATCATACTTTGTAAGAAAATCATAACATGCATCATAACTTGCAATATATCAAAATCAATCATGAGGAATCCAATTTATACCACAAAGCCAAACACATTCCAATGATCTTAAGGACTTTCAAGTAAGGTCAAGAATGCGGAAAGGAGGGAAACTTATAAGGGATGTGGTGCATGACTCCGGGAAAAGGAATAACCCAACTCTTCTACTTTTTCTTTTGCGGTTTCCGCAGCACTTTCAACTTAGAGCTTCGCTCTCTTCTTTTCATTTTTCGACTTTACTTTTGGAGTTATGGATAGAGGTGCACAAAAACCGAAGCCTAGGAGATTGGCGTTTCTCAATTTTATGAGATGCCTCAAACCCTTAGCGCACATACCATAATCCGCTAGGAATATCGCTCAATCCGACTTTGGCAAGACACAAACACCCGGCTATGTGAATGGTGCCGAGTTACTCATCATCATGATTGACTTCCCCAAACCTATAATTTCTTTCTATTCCTTTGAATGCAAAGTATTGCTTTCATAGCCCTCCCACATCAAACATGCCAAAAATCAACTCTTCCTAATTCCCGGATAGGTAAAGGAGGCAATTATTTTCATTGAGGGGCTAAGTGATCAAAGAAAGAAGTAAGAAAATCGAAGTGCCTTAATCATTTCAATAAGAAGTGTAAGAACTTATATGCGGTTTCAACCTTCATCACTCAACATGATTTAGAATGAAAGCGAATTATCAAACATGCATGAAGTTCTAACAAAGTATTCAAATCCCACATATGTCATAAATCAATTCAAGCATATCAAAATCATCATAGCTATTCCACAAAACAATGTTCATCATAGAGATCATATCCATTCTAGAGGCACGAAAAATTTTAAAAAATTTCAAAATCATATGATGCAAGACATAAAACATGCAAATGGTATTGCAAATACCTCCACCCCATACTTAAAACTCACATTGTCCCCAATGTGAAGAAAAGAAAAGGAAGAAAAGGATACTCACAATGTAAGATGGTGAATCAGGCAAGGTGAATCATCAATCGGGCGATGGTGGTGGGAATCTATAGAAGCTTAATAGGGAACTCCGAATATTTCAATCATTGTCAAAGAACGAAGAAGGGGAACGCCTTTCCGCCGAAAATTTTTCCGGAAAAAAAAAAAAAAAAAATTTTTTTTTTTTTTTTTTTTTTTTTTTTTTTCGGGTCGGGAATTTCCACGGTCGTGGTTTTCAAAACCACGGCCGTGGAACTTTCTGTTGCTCTCGACAAGAGTCCAAGCTCCGTCAATCTTTTCGACTTTTCTCATTTTCTCTTGCTTATTCCTTATTCCTGACATCCAAAAACACAAACATACCGGAAGGTATCGAAGAAAAACAAGCAAAAACAACTACTCTAATCTAAGAAAGAAAAGGGAAAAGGATTCATTACCTTGGGTTGCCTCCCAAGAAGCGCTTGGTTTAACGTCGCTAGCTGGACCTATGTCCATAGATGACTCAATGCACCTTGAACATCTTGGATTGCTCTGCAAATCCATCATAGAGCTCTTCCAAGAAATCTCCGGTTCCTAATTTCACCGGCAAGTGGTAAGATATCCCACGTACAAGCTTGTACGGTTTGATTCTCACCGGAATCCTCCTAGCTTTCTTATGCTTTAATGGGACATAATTCAGCCTTGCATCCCATCCTTTCCTAGATCGAGAAATTAGTTTCTCGAGAATCCTCTTAGCTTCCCCATCTCCAACTTGGGGATGATGTATGGTCTTCGTCATGTGAATGACCCCATACTTGAACAAAAAACACTTATTGGCATTGGCGTTGAAGCTCTTGCCAAATTTACTCCTTGTAGTCCAAGGAGCATCTACTTCCAGCAGCTTAAAGGGAGGTTTCATCTTCACCTTAGGAGGTTCTTTTGGAAGAGACCTCCAACTCTCCGGTGCATTCCTGAAAAAATCAGAAATTTTAATAGGAATTTCAAAGGAAGTAAGAGAATGTACCTTGTAAATTTCTTCAAGGCTTGGGACAAGGTTCATGTTGGGATGATGATCCAGACATGAAATATCTCCCAACTCAGGTGGATCCTCTTCAACCTTGGCCATAGTTTCAGTAATTTGGCCAAGGTTCACCACTTCTTCCTCTTCTTCAAGCACAACCGACTCTTCTTCAATCTCGACCACAATATTAGCAATTGGGTCTAGGTGTTCCACTTCTTCCTCTTCTTCAATGGGAACTTCAAGAGGTTCTAGAGGAACTTCGGGTTTGATAGGAGGAATTCTCGAGACTTGGAGTTCTTCCTTAAAGGCTTTCAATTTTTCTTCGATCATATCAAGTTCCTTCTTCAATTCTTCAAGTTTCGAGTCTTCCGCATCTTTGGGACGTTTCTTCTTAACCTTCTTTGGGTAGTGCAGCTTTTCCCATTTTGCAAATTCATATTCAATGGTTTGTTCACGTTCTCTTTCGCTGTCAAACCAATAGAATGTGTATTTCTCTACCAAATATTCGTAATAATTTGCTCTAGCTGTATGCTTCGCTACCCATATTGGATCGTATGGAGCCATACTTAGCTAGTAGAGCCTCAAAAACTCATACCAAGAGATTAAAAGAAAAACAAAAGCTCCCAAAACTTGTTCTTTGGCGAAACTATGTTCTGTTGCCGGAACAAGAACTTCGTATGTACCTAAGAACACAAACCTGCAAGAACACTCAAAAGAGATATCAAATAACAAGAGCAAAGCTCCCAAGCTTGACAACCGATAACCGAATTCGGCCTAAACCAAATCCCCGGCAACGGCGCCAAAAACTTGTTCGCCCCTAGAGGTGTGTGCAAATAAGCTTTAAATTTATAAAACTAGAATCAAGCAAGCGAACCCGCAGTGTACGGATCGACGTAGATTAGCAAGAATTCCAGAGTATCGAACACAGGGATTTGGGTGGAACGAACTCGATCGCAGGTTATCAAGCAAGTAAATATGGGAGTTTTGCAAATTATTGGGAAAACAACAATCCTAAAGATCCAGGTATCCAGCCGTGGCAATCGATTCAAGATATACTTAATGATATAAAGACAGAGTTGAAATATGCAAAGGTATACTAATGTAAGGTAATCGTACGGTTGAGGTTCCAAAAACCTTATGTAACTCACCTAAAAGACACTCCCTATACAGGTTGTTGAGGCTCAATATAGAAAGATTCTAAAGACGAGGATTAGCATCAAATACCCAAACTTATAATCTAAAGATCAAGACTAACTTATCCGATTGAGGTTATTGAGGCTCACAATCGAGGTAGAGGTTGTTGAGGCTTCACTACCACCTAGAAAAGACAAGTCTAAACTAAGTTAAAGCAAATCTTTAACTTTGGATTAAAGTAAAAGCAGGCTCGTAGACTTAAGGAAAATCACGGTTAGTTCTTGAGATTCCACGGTCGTGGAACTCAAGAACAGCCCGTAATTTAGGGTTGTCAGCGATAATTCTCTAACTCTCAGGGTCTAATCTGTTTGCGATCGATCTATCATTATCTAAGCCACAACTATCAACCCTTCACCTTAGAATTGTTAAGGGGTTTTAGCCAATAATCATTGTCATGATATCAATATTCAAATCAAAGAGAATAAAAGATGAAAACCCTCGAAAACTCAAATATAATCAAAAACTCAATCTCAAATCCAAACACAAATCGGAATATTCAATGAATTCGGAATAGAATACAAAACCTCACAATGATCCTAGGCAAGTATGAAGAACGGGATGTCAATCCGTCTTCAATATCAAAACCTAAGAAAGAGGCTAACCCTTCGGCGATCTTCAATCAACCCTAGGCGAAAATGCTCCAAGCAAGGTAAGCGGTCGTAAGCGAAGGTCAAAGTCTTGGGGCTGTCACCGTCTTCTGGAGAAATTGACTCTCCTTAAATCTCCATTTTTGGAGGTTTTGACTCCTTCTAGTCTCCCTTTGGAGAAATTGGCTCCCTTTGGAGGTTTTTGCTCTTTCTAGTCTCCCTTTGGAGGTTTTTGCTCTCGAATATATGTAGGGATCAATCTAGGGTTTAAAGATAAAACCCTAAATATTTGGGTTGAAAAGAAGTCGAATCCGCTGGTATCAGAAAATACTTTGGGCCGCGTCCAACGGTATCAGAAAATATTTTGGCGCGTCCGACGGTATCAGAGAATACTTTGGGCCGCGTCCGACGGTATCAGAGAATACTTTGGGCCGCGTCCGACGGTATCAGAGAATACTTTGGGCCGCCTAAATTCCTTTTATGCTCCTTTTTGTCCCGCTTCAAGGCTTAATCCTTAAATGTGCCATTTTTGTTCCATAATTCGCCAAATTACCTACAAATGCAATAAAACTCTGTGTAGACCTCTATTCTTGCAAAGTAGGTAAATATAACCATAAATGTCATGAATGTATGTCTATGCATGCAAAATTAAGGGAAAATCTATATAAATACATGCCTAAAAATAGGTCATAATTCATGTCATCAACGGGTAGATCATACAGAACCACGGGCGTGGGATTACATGAACAGGCCGTGGTTTTCATTAGAGGTTAGGTTCGAGCAAGCAAATCATCCAAAGGGACATTCAAGTCTATTCTATCATAGTCCAAGCCATAACCATCATTCCATTACCCTAGAATCACAACTATTTAGCCAACAACATGCATTTTAACATTCAAACTCAACAAGCAAACATTCATGGCTTCCATAGCAAGAAAATGAAATGAAAGTGAAAAGAAACAAGTAGTCTTAGCTGAATATGAGATGAAACAAGACTTACAACCCTGGAAACACAACTCCAAAAGTGTTTCTTATAATCCTTCCAAATGTTCTCAACAAAAGTCACTCAAAAATCACTCTAAAGTTCACTCTAAATCTCTATCTTGATGTGTTGTTCTTCCTCCAAAATGAGAGTGTTTTTCTTCTCCTCCATGAATTCCCAATATGGATAATGATAATGTGTGGGAGAATATGGGAGAGTCCTCTAGCAACAGCTTGCAGGACCACTTATATTCTCCACCAAGAGCAAGGGTCGGGCAAAGAGATCGTGGGACACATGTCAAAGCCGTCCAGAGAAAACCACGGCCAAAACCACGGGCGTGGTTCTGGCCTCAGGGCCGTGGAATCCCTTGTTCAGCTCTCTTTGGATTATTAAGCCATGAGTTTGTGCAAGGCATGCACCAACAAGGTCCTATGTGTTGTCCTTTGCTCCTAGCTTGCTCCTTAATGAGTCCGGAAGTGTGCCATCACGAGGAATGATCCTCAAATGTATCGATTAAGCTCGAAAAACTCCCCAAAATACATACAAAACCGACAAGAGTTCGTGTAGACGTCTATTTCGACAATATGCATGAATTAAGTGTAAATGTCATGAACTAATGCCAAACCATGCATCAATAGTGGGAAAAACTATCTAAATGAATGCCTAAACTAACGTCATAAATCATGTCATCAAAATACCCCATACTTGTCACTTGCTCGGAAAGACAATCGTACTTAACTCGAAAGCATGCATGAATGGTGAAAATGAAGAAGTCAAGATGATCATGAGAATATCCAATCTAGATCACTAAGTCATACACATATGCAAATAGGTCACAAGGACTTAGGAGAGAAGAGACCAAGAAACGTTGTTATAGGTGGGAATTTTTTAGGTCATGTGATGCTAATCCGGGAAAGGAACTAACTTTACAATTTCAGTTTTGATCAACTTCCCCACATGTGTATATTTTTCTCCATCTTTTCTTTCTTTTTTTTTCATTTTCTTTTTCTTTCACTTATTTTTGAGACAATGGCATTGGTGTACAAAAGCCGAAACCTTGGTGATTAGTGGACCTCGGGATTTTTTCGAGGTGCCTCACACCGGGCACACATACCAAGGCTCGTTAGGCCATTCGGTTTATCCGACTTTGGCAAGGAACAAACACCCGATTATGTGAATGGTGCCGAGTTACTCGTCATCAAAGCCAAAGTCCCCAAACCTATTTTTTTCTACACTTTTCACAACAAATTCAGCACTTCATTCACAACATTCATTCATCAACAACTTCACCCCACACTTGCTTTTCACACACTCAACACACTAGCATGCTCCTCTCTCGGATGGGTCAAAAGAGGTCAAATTTCATATCAAGTGAGGTGCTCAAATAACATGATCAAGATGAGAAGAAGAGAGGTGAATTTCCTTAATCACTCCTAGATGATGTGCAGGAACTAGCATGTAATTTCGACCATCAATTTTCAATCCAATCAAGACAAGCATCATAATCACAAATCATGCATAGGATTCAAGAGAAGTATTTCAAGTCCACATATGCATAAATCCATTCAACACAAAAGTCCATCCATAACCAATTCACAAAACAATCTCATCATAAGGGTCATATCCAAACTAGGAAGCTCAATTTTTTTTTTAATTTTCTGATTTTTTTGAATATTTTGAGATAAATATGTACAATGAAAGAACTAATGAAACATGTGACAATATGAAACTATCCTAGATGCAATCATGCAAATGATCATGAAAACCCCACCCCATACTTAAAACCACATTGTCCCCAATGTGCAAATAAAATAAGGAAGTGAAAGAGATTCCTCACAATGTAAAAATGGTGTTTTCGGTATTTTGATTCACTCATGTGGAGTGATCGTGGATGATCAATCAAAGGTGGTAGAGAGCTCTTGATGTTCATTATGGCGTCGGGACCGCGCTACGCACCGCAAGCCGTCCAAGTCCCACGTCCAATCCACCCACGTTTGATGCGGGATCATCATCATCATCCTCATGCCTTGCAAGACTTCCATGTTACCTGGACTCTAGCACACAAACACCAAACACACACAAACACACCAAAACAAAAACAAAAAACGAAAAGGGAAAGATATGTACCAATGGGTTGCCTCTCATTAAGCGCTTCTTTAAGGTCATTAGCTTGACCAAATTCGGGAGCGTTTCACTCAAGGTGAAGTGGCACAATCATATCCACCGGAGCTTCCGGGATATACTTCTTCAACCGGTGCCCATTCACCTTAAAATCTCCACAATGCTCCCCACCTATCTCAACCGCTCCATGGGGGAAAACCTTCCTCACCACATAAGAACCCGTCCATCTCGACTTGAGCTTTCCGGGGAAGAGCCAGCCTTGAATTGAAGAGAAGGACTAAGTCACCTTCACTCAACTCTTTTGGGATGAGACATTTGTCATGCCAACGCTTGGTCCTTTCCTTTTAAATCCGGGCGTTTTCATAAGCATCCAATTGGATTTCCTCAAGAGCATTAATGTCTAACAACCTCTTCTCACCGGCTTCCTTGAGGTCAAAGTTCAGCCACCTTATGGCCCAATATTCCCTATGCTCCATCTCTATCGGAAGGTGGCAAGACTTGCCATAAACTAGCTTCTAAGGAGTGGTGCCAATTGGTGTTTTGAAGGCGGTTCTATATGCCCACAAAGCATCATCAAGCTTCATAGCCCAATCTTTTCTTATCCTAGAAACCGTCTTCTCAAGTATTCCTTTTATCTCCCAGTTGGAGATCTCCACTTGGCAACTAGTTTGGGGATGGTAAGGTGTGGCCACCTTATGAGTCACCCCATACTTAGCCAAAAGTGTCCCAAAGTTCCTATTGGTGAAATGCTTCCCTCCATCACTTATGATCACTCTTGGTGTTCCAAACCTAGGGAAGATGACTCGGTTGAAGAACCGCACCACTACTTTGGCATCATTCGTGGGAGAGGCGATTGCTTCCACCCACCTTGACACATAATCCACCGCCAAGAGAATGTAGAGGTTTCCACATGAAGAGGGGAATGACCCCATGAAGTCCACACCCCAAACATCAAAGATCTCAACCTCTTGTATGTTGTTCAAGGGCATCTCATTCCTTCTTGAGATGTTTCCCGTCCTTTGGCAAGCGTCACAAGCTACTACAAAATTCTACACATCCTTAAACAAGTTAGGCCAATAAAAATTGGATTGCAATACCTTTGCACACGTTTTGTGTGAGCTAGCATGGCCTCCACATGGCAAGGAGTGTCAATGGCGGATCACACTCTCCACCTCATCCTCCGGAATGCACCTCCTAAAGACTCCATCTTGTCCTCTCTTGAACAAGAGAGGCTCACTCCAATAGTAATGCCTCACATCCTTGAAAAACTTTTTCCTTTGGGCATATGATAAACCGGGTGGCACCTCTTCACACACAAGGTAGTTCACTATATCCGCATACCATGGCTCACTCCCTCTAGACACTTGAAGTAAGCACTCCTCCATCATTTGCAATTGCTCATCCCGGAATGAGTCATCAATCGGGATGTCATCTCTTCCAACCTCGAATGGTGTTAGCCTACTAAGATGGTCCGCTACCGAATTTTCGGAACCCTTCTTGTCCCGAATCTCCAAGTCAAATTCTTGGAGGAGAAGGATCCACCGAATGAGGCGAGGCTTTGCATCCTTCTTTGTGAGGAGATAACGGATTGCAGCATGATCCGTGTACATAATAACCTTTGCTCCAATAAGATATGACCGGAACTTCTCAAAGGCATACACCACCGCTAGCAACTCTTTCTCGGTTGTGGCATAGTTGAGTTGGGCATCATCTAGCGTCTTGCTAGCGTAGTATATGGCATGTGTAATCCCATCTTTCTTTTGTCCTAAAACAACCCCAATGGCCACATCACTCGCATCACACATTATTTCAAATGGAAAGCTCCAATCCGGAGGTTGCATGATAGGGGCAGAGATCAAAGCTGATAGCATGTATTATAGTATATTTTGGGACTTGTTTAGACGTTTTATATTCAATAATCTGCATGTTTGGATGTATATATTATGTGATTGTATTGTTGTTTCATCTAGCTTTACGGGAATCGAGGTCTACACCAAGTTTCGTTGTAATCGTAGGTAAAATGACACGTTTTGGATTGAAATGGAGCTAAGGAACAAAGGAGTCATTGGAGCTACATTCTGGAGATTAAAAGAGAACTCAGGAAGCAAGGAATTAACAAAGAAGATTCACTTTGGACCAGATTTAAGAGATTTCACGTTCAGCCGAGATTCATCTCGGTCAGCTATAGTGTCACCTCAACCGAGGTGATCTTGAGGAGCGTCCCGACCGAGGCGAACACCCTGGTGCGGAGAGATATATTTTATTTGGATGAGATATTTTATTTTTGGAAGGAAGATATCTTATATTTTTGGGCTGGATTTCTGGAAGGAAGATCATATATTTAGGAGATCTATTTTAGAGATAAGATATATTTTATAGGAAATTATCTTTGTAAGATATTATTATCTTTGGAAGATAATTCTCCTATATAAAAGGGTTGGATTTTCCACAATTCAGCATCTCTTGATCAACAATATTCTCCAAGCTGCAGTAAGGAAGGATTTCTGGAAGTTTGAAGGAAGTTTTGAAGATTGAAGGAAGGAAGTTCATAGCTTTGTGATAGCTTTTAAGGGGATTTGTAAGACTTTCTTAGATTCCCATTGGTTTGTTGTCTTTGTTTGATTTGTGATTTCAAGGAACGCTGATTTGTTTGATATTTGATTAAGTTATTGAAGCCTTGTTCTTAAGGTTTTTTTGTTCAAATATTCATTCCCTTCTCATATATTTGATTATTGCTTTCATGATGATGAGTGGCTAATTTCTTTGTGCGATTCTATTTGCTGAAAGTTGTGGCAAAGACAATGATAGAATAATCTTAATCCCAGTAGGACTCTGAAAGTTTGAGTCTTTGACCTTAACCCTAGAACATCTCGTTCAGTCGATGAACATCTCGGCCGGGGTGGAATTTGACTGATCGAGGTGACCTTTTCTCATCCGAAACTGAAGAGTTAAGTATTAGAGTTTGCCAAATCCTATTCTTAATTCACCTTTCCTGTTTCAATGAAAGCCTAAGATGAGACTTACCCGGTAATTCCTTTGTTTGTTTACCCAAGATCATAAGTGTAGGTAATAAAGGTTTATCCTTTATTGGGGTTTGAGTGTGCCTTCATCCCATCTTTGTGAGTTAGCCTGAGACTAACCCGGTAAAGGTTGATTCTATTCCCTTAGTTGGTGTGTTGGTTTGAGATTATAATTCTATTCCTTATTACCCTGAGACTTACCCGGTAATAGGTTCTTTGGTTTTGGATTAGTGAGTAGTGAGACTTACCCGGTGATCTATTCCACTTTAGAAACACCTTCCCTTTGCAAAATCTCAGCTCTGTCCGCTTATCTTGAGATCTTGAGTTGGAACCACAACTAGATGCTTTAATCCCTAGAATTTGCATATTTCCTTTCATTGACCTTATTATCATCTTTTAATTGCTTTAATCATTTTTTTGGTTATTAGTTACATTGACAACCTATACTTTCTTTGTTTCACCTAAGTCCCTGAGATCGACACCCCGGAATTCTTTCTTTTACTATAATTGATCCGTACACTGCAGGTTCACATCCTTGTTTTAACATATTTCTTGGGATATAAATTTAAAGCTTGCACACACTATTCGGAGCGAACAAGTTTTTGGCGCCGTTGTCGGGGACTTGGTCTAGATTAAGCTGGTTGCGGTTGTCTTTCGGGGCAATTGCCCCTGTTGCTACTAACCACTCTACTTGAGTGACTTTCGCAGGTTCTTCTTTCTTAGGTTTATGCGAAGAACCCATGCTGGGAAGGAAATCGTTCCTTACGATCCCGAACCAAGAAAGACATACAAAAGACGCTTGAAAGAAGCAAAAATGGCCAATCAAGACAATCCCAATCTTGAGGCCGAATTGAAGGAGGCGATGAAACAGATGCGCCTCAATAGGGAAGAACTGTAGCGCGAGAGGGAGCAAACTCGCACCAGAACTGTATAGATAGAAGCAAATATGACTGAGCTACGAGCCCAGATTCTACATCAACCGAGGGAGGACCCGCTCCAGTTGCCGCGGCTGAGATACATCTACCTCGGATGCCTGTCCGAGATGTTGTTTTTGCAGGTATTCCACAGACCCTAGGGCAGAGGATGGACCCAAACCAGCAGGTGAGGCGTCCAGGAGTCAACCTAGGTGATCCAGTAGAGCATGCTTATGAACTTCGACCGCAAGTTCTATCCATGATCCGCCAATGCCAGTTTGGAGGTTTAGAGAGAGAGTCTCCGCATCAACATTTACAAAACTATGAGATTTTGATGGAGACCTTGAGACCTTCAAGGCTGGAAAATAATAATTACAAGCTAATGCCTCTTTACTTTTCTTTAAAGGACAGGGCTCTTACTTGGTATCAATCTCTTCCTCCCGGAAAGATCAACACTTGGGAGGAGATGACGACGGAGTTCTTAACAAAAATTTTTTCCCCCTCCAAAACCGCTGAAATGAGAGGGAAGATCAATGCATTCATCATGAAGGACAAGGAGAGTTTGTCCAAATCATGGGAGAGATTTAAAGATGTTCTATTAGACTGCCCACATCATGAGATTCCAAAGATAGAGTTGATGGAGATATATTTCAAGGGATTGGATGGAGCTACCCAATTCAACCTTCAACTACTATCCGCTGGCACATTCATGGACATGCCGATTGATGAAGCTTGGGAGTTCATTGAGAAACAAGCTTTGCACATGGAGAAATACTCCCACCAAGGAGCTGAAAATGGAGTTAAAAGGGTTAATTTCCAGGAAACTCCATCAAATGACAATCAACTCATCTCCCTCAAGAATGATGTGAAGCAATTCAAGGACCTTTTGGTTGCTCACACCAAGAAGGAAGAGGGAGGATATCAAGGGTCAAGAAACAACAATCATGGTTCTCGGAACAACAACTACAACAACAATAGAGGCTCCAACATCAACGATTGGAGATTTTAACAATCAAAATTCGGGTAATCCTTACTCTAACTCCAATTCTAATAATCTTTTAACCCCTCCTCTTCTTCTTCTACTCCATTGAAGACCTAGGAGCCTGGATCAAGCTCGTCCTAGCCAGAAAAGAAAGATGCAGTGTTGGAGGCCATCTTGATCAAGCTCAACGCTATGGAGACGTCCATGACTTCATTTTCAAAGGCACAAAAAGCCTTAGAGTAAAAATTCTTTGATATGGCGAATGAAGAGCCAAGAGATCCAGGGAAGCTCCCAGCAAGGACAGAGAGCAACCCAAAAGCACAGATCTTGGCAATAACGACGAGAAGTGGACTGAAAACTACAGACCCAGTTCCTCGGTCGATGCCAGTGCAGACGAAGAACACCTCGGTCCAGGTACAGACGAGGAACACTTCATTCGAGGTGCCACCTGAGGTGGAGTCCCGAAAGCGAGGGACAAAACTGAAGTTTATGTCCCACCTCCTGCATATAAACCACCACTTCCATTCCTCCAGTCAAGGGCTAGAGCACATCTAGACAAGCACTTTGGTAAGATCCTAGACTTGATGAATAAATTACATATTAACATCCCTTTCCTTGATGCTATTCTAGGGATGCCCGGCTATGGGAAATTCTTAAAAGAGAATCTATCAAGGAAGAGGAAACTGGAAGATTTTGGTAAAGTAAGGATGACATCTAAATCCTCGGAGCTCATTCAAATCATGAAGGAGAAGATGCCACCTAAGTTGAGAGATCCCGGCTCATTTTGCATTCCCATTCAAGTTGGGGATGTAACTTGTGAGGTGTTGTGTGATCTAGGAGCCAGCGTGAGCATCATCCCGCTGGAGCTATGTGTGAAGATCGGACTTGGAGACCCAAGCCAGTGAAGATAAGATTATACATGGTGGACCGCTCCATTACCCATCCCTTGGGAATTTTGGAAGATGTTCCGGTTAAGTTAGGTAACTTCTACTTACCTATAGACTTTGTTGTGCTTGATATTCCCGTAGATTATCCCGTTCCTATCATTTTCGGGAGACCATTTCTAGCAACTTCGGGTTGCAATATGGATTGTAAGAACGCCAAGTTGAAATTCAACATTGGTGGAGATCAAGTGGAGTTTGCATTGCTTGCTGCAATAAACGGAGAGCCGCTGGAGGATGACATCTTCAACATCTATCATGAAGAAGAATCAAGAGAATTGGTGAGCTCTATCCTTATTAATGATCCTCTTGAAAGAGTTATTAGTTTTAGCTTAATGGAGGAAGGTATAGATGCTTCTTGTGATGCAGATATACGGAGCTTAAAGGCACTGGAAAAAGATCCAGGAGCTAAGATTGAAAGACTAATCTAGGAGAGGAGAATCTCCAGTTTCGGTCCCAGTTCCAATACCTCGACCGAGGCACTTTTTGGACCAAGCAAGTGAAAATCAAGTGAAAGAAAAGTTGAGATGTTGGCTGGAAGTTTAGAAAGAAACAAATAGATTTGGGGAAGTCAATCATGATGACGAGTAACTCGGTACCATTCACATAGCCGGGTGTTTGTGTCTTGCCAAAGTCGGATTGAGCGATATTCCTAACGGGTCATGGTATGTGCATCAAGGGTTTGAGGCATCTCGAGAAATTGTTGATTTCTGATCTCCTAGGCTTCGGTCATTGTGCAGCTCTGTCCATGCATCCCAAAAAGTAAAAAGTAAATAAGTAAAGCTTATTGGTGGAAGATGTTGAAGTTCAAAGCAAGTGAAGTGAAGATCCCTTTTCCCGGATTCTAGCACCACATTCCCTATATACATTCCACCCTCACACGCTTTTTGACCTCTTTTGAAAAGCCCTTAAGACCTCGAGCTTGTTGATTGACTTGGTGGTTTAAACTGGATTATACATGATTAATTTCGATAAGTATGATTTATTATGCATTCTATGATTTTATGCAAAGATGAACAACTTTCTTATGTTTATAAAATGTTTTGATCATATTTTGATTTTAAATACCATGAGCCATTCTCTTAGAGTGATCTATGAGTGGAGCACACCACCAAAATGTTTTGAAATACTTTTTATTGATCTTTATGACTTATAATCCATTCTATCTTGTACTTAAGATTTGGAACTTGCTTGGGGACAAGCAAGGGACAAGTATGGTGTATTTTGATTGCATGTATTATAGTCTATATTTTGGGACTTGTTTAGACGTTTTATCTTCAATAATCTGCATGTTTGGATGTATATTATGTGACTGTATTGTTGTTTCATCTACCTTTACGGGAATCAAGGTCTACACCAAGTTTCGTTGTAATCGTAAGTAAAATGGCACGTTCTGGATCGAAATGGAGCTAAGGAGCAAAGGAGTCATAGGAGCTACATTCTGGAGCTTAAAAGAGAACTCAGGAAGCAAGGAATTAACAAAGAAGATTCACTTTGGACCAGATTTAAGAGATTTCACATTCAGCTGAGATTCACCTCGGTCAGCTACAGTGTCACCTTGACCGAGGTGATCTTGAGGAGCGTCCCGACCGAGGCGAACACCCTGGCGCGGCGAGATATATTTTATTTGGCTGAGATCTTTTATTTTTGGAAGGAAGATATCTTATATTTTTGGGCTAGATTTCTGGAAGGAAGATCATATATTTAGGAGATCTATTTTAGAGATAAGATATATTTTATAGGAAATTATCTTTGTAAGATATTATTATCTTTGGAAGATAATTCTCCTATATAAAAGGGTTGGATTTTCCACAATTTAGCATCTTTTGATCAACAATATTCTCCCAGCTGCAGTAAGGAAGGATTTCTGGAAGTTTGAAGGAAGTTTTGAAGATTGAAGGAAGGAAGTTCATAGCTTTGTGATAGCTTTTAAGGGGATTTGTAAGACTTTCTTAGATTCCCATTGGTTTGTTGTCTTTGTTTGATTTGTGATTTCAAGGAACGCTGATTTGTTTAATATTTGATTCAGTTATTGAAGCCTTGTTCTTAAGGTTTTTTTGTTCAAATATTCATTCCCTTCTCATATATTTGATTATTGCTTTCATGATGATGAGTGGCTAATTTCCTTGTGCGATTATAGGGTGATTGGCTGAAATTTGTGGGAAAGACAATGATAGAATAATCTTAATCCAGTAGGACTCTGAAAGTTCGAGTCGTTGACCTTAACCCTAGAACTTCTCGTTCAGTCGATGAACATCTCGGCCGGGGTGGAATTTGACTGATCGAGGTGACCTTTTCTCATCCGAAACTGAAGAGTTAAGTATTAGAGTTTGCCAAATCCTATTCTTATTACACCTTTCCTGTTTCAATGAAAGCCTAAGATGAGACTTACCCGGTAATTCCTTTGTTTGTTTACCCAATATCATAAGTGCAGGTAATAAAGGTTTATCCTTTATTGGGGTTTGAGTGTGCCTTCATCCCATCTTTGTGAGTTAGCCTGAGACTAACCCGGTAAAGGTTGATTCTATTCCCTTAGTTGGTGTGTTGGTTTGAGATTATAATTCTATTCCTTAGTACCTTGAGACTTACCCGGTAATAGATTCTTTGGTTTGGGATTAGTGAGTAGTGAGACTTACCCAGTGATCTATTCCACTTTAGAAACACCTTCCCTTTGCAAAAACTCACCTTTGTTCGCTTATCTTGAGATCTTGAGTTGGAACCATAACTAGATGCTTTAATCCCTAGAATTTGCATATTTTCTTTAATTGACCTTATTATCATCTTTTGATTGCTTTAATCGCTTTTGTGGTTATTAGTTACATTGACAACCTATACTTGCTTTGTTTCACCTAAGTCCCTGAGATCGACACCCCGGAATTCTTTCTTTTACTATAATTGATCCGTACACTGCGGGTTCGCATCATTGTTTTAAGCATATTTCTTGGGATATAAACTTAAAGCTTTCACACACTATTTGGAGCGAACAAAAGCATCCTTCAACCTACAAAACGCTTCAAGACAATCTTTGGAGAAAACAAATTCAACATCCTTCATTAGTAGGTTAGTGAGAGGCTGAGAAATTTTAGAGAAATCTTTTATAAACCTCCGGTAAAAACGTGCATGCCCTAAGAAACTCCTTACCCCTTTCACCAAGGTAGGTGGTGGCAACTTCTCTATCGTTTCTATCTTTGCTCTATCAACCTCAATGCCTCGGTGGGATACCAAGTGTTCCAACACTATGCCTTCACTCACCATGAAGTGGCATTTCTCCCAATTCAGCACAAGATTAGTTTCCTCACATCTTTTCAACACCAAAGATAGATTAGCCAAGCAATTATCAAATGAAGAGCCATACACCGAGAAATCATCCATAAACACTTCCATAATATTCTCAATATATTTAGAAAAAATAGCCATCATACACATTTGAAAGGTGTCGGTGCATTACACAACCCAAATGGCATCCTTCTATATGCAAATGTTCCCCACGGACAAGTAAATGTTGTTTTCTCTTGGTCATCCGGGTGAATAGGAATTTGGAAAAACCCACTATAACCATCTAGGTAACAAAAATGTGAATGTTGAGCTAACCTTTCTAGCATTTGGTCAATAAAGGGAAGAGGGAAGTGATCTTTCCTAGAGGCCACATTAAGTAAGTTTCCTATAGTCAATACACATTCTCCACCCCGTGACCGTCCTAGTTGGCATTAGTTCATTATTCTCTTTAGTTACTACAGTCATACCACCCTTCTTAGGAACAACATGTACGGAACTAACCCATTTACTATCCAAAATCGGGAAAATGATTCCCGCATCTAGCAATTTTAGGATCTATTTCTTGACTACCTCTTTCATAATAGGGTTCAATCTTCTTTGAGGTTCAATTGAAGGTTTATGGTTGTCTTCCATCAAGATTTTATGCATGCACAAGGAAGGTTTAATGCCAACTAAGTCATCAATGGTGTATACGATAGCTCTCCTATGCAATTTCAATTCATTCAACAATCTATCAAGCTCATCATCATTCAAAGATGCATTCACAATCACGGGATAAGTAGAATTTGAACCAAGGAAAGCATACTTTAAATGAGAAGGGAGTGGTTTGAGATAAAGTTTAGGAGGACCTTTCTCGATTGGATGTGATCCATATAGCTCCACATTAGATAAATCCAAAGCCATTGAAGACTCTCCAAGACTCCTTGAAGCTTGACCAACAACTAAGGGACTTTTTGGAGAAACCACGGGTGAAACTACGACCTCTGGCATAACCCCGGGCGTGGTTTTGGAAGAGCTGGTACAAATGGACATTACAGAGAGCTCCACGGTTGAAACCACGGGCGTGGTTTTGGGCCCCAGGCCGTGGTTTTTTTCTGTATTCCAGCACTCCTTCGTGCACTTCAAATTCAGCACTTGTCTCCTTTTCTAATGCATCAAAAGCTCGGATTTCTTCATTGCAAGGTTCCTCAACTCCTTCCTCCATGATGCTCAAGCAAACAATCTTCTCAAGTGGATCCTTGATCAAGATTTGGCTCATAACTTCTCTAGACTCCTCTTCCTCAACAATGTTGAAGACATCTTCACCAAGGGCTGGCCCCTTCATCATTATGGGCAGCTTGAACTTGATATTTTCTTCTCCTATGTTGAAGGAGAGGATCCCATTTTTGCAATCCACTAAGCATCCGAATGTGGCTAAGAATGGCCTTCCCAAAATGATAGGAACCGGGTAGTCCGCCGGGATGTCCAAAACAACAAAATCGATTGGCACATAGAACTAACAAGCTGAACCGGTATGTCCTCTAGGATTCCCACGGGGTGAGTGATTGAACGGTCCGCCATGTAGAGGGTCATCTTGACCGGCTTCGGTTCTCCTAGCCCAACCTTATTGCAAAGTCCAAGGGGGATAATTCTTACACTTGCTCCAAGGTCACATAGGGCCTCATATTGCACTTCTCCAACTCCAATTGGCACACAAAAAGATCCCGAATCTTGCAGCTTAGGAGGCATCTCCTCCCTCATGGTTTGAATCAACTCGGAAGATCTCTTTTGTAATACTCGCAAAATTTAATTTCCGGTAAATCCTGAGTCAACTAAAATATTGTCATTTTATGCGAAGAGTTAATCACATAAAATATTCTTTTCCCAACTTCTATGATTTTATGTGAAACTTAATCATATAAAATCATTCCTAAAAAAATCTTGCAAGCCTTATAGTAATTGACCCATTTGAAAAACCCATGACTAAGTTATGACAAGGCCATCCGGGCCCATTACGAAGCTAAGTTTGGCCTTTGAAACCCTACCATCCGGGCCCGATAAGGAGCTGTTACAGGCCAGCCCATGCTCTCTCCCTCTCTCACGTAAACCCTAACAACATCTCTCTTCCTTCTCTCGCTGTCACGTACCAGCGCACTCCTCCTCCTTCACGCCAGGCCGCTACCATCCCTTGTACTGCTCTAGCCGTCCGCCTCCTCCTCCACGCCAGGCCAGCGCAACCGTCCACTACCAGGGGTCCTAGTAGGTTCGTGTGCGCAACATACCTCCAACCGCGCAGGAAGGCTTGCGCTCCTCTTCAGCCGACTCCAGCAGCGACACCAGGAAGGCTGCTCTCCCTCTTCTATCGACTCCAGCAGGCTGACGGACGGGCCTTCTCTCCGATCCTCCATGTCGTGAGACCACAACAAACGCCCAGGAGCCTCCACTAGAGGGACGGCTGGTGCGGCCTTCTCTTTCCGGTGAGTGTGCCTTTAGGGCCAGTGCCGCTCCTTCCTCTACCGCAGTCACGGACTCTAACAACAACAACCGGTGTTGCTCCCTTCACCCCTTCGAAACACGGAATCGAGTAAGATCCATATCGTCCTTCCTAACCCTTCTCTTTGCGTTACCCTTAATATATATATGCTGATATAAGCACTCGTTGTGTCTCCAGGCCGACCTTAACAGCCTCAGAAGGTTAACTTGGACAACTGAGGTGTTTGCTGAGTTTTTGGAAGTGAAGAACATTCAACTTCAGCCCCAATTTTGGGTAGGTTAGACTCCACCTTTACTGCTCATTTTTGGATATGTTTTAGTCGATATTGTATAGTATAACATACTAAAATTTGAAAGGAATCCAAGCTACGGTTTGTGAGTTATTGTGTTCAAAGTTGATGCCTCATGCAGTTTTTATAAATGTACTGAGTGTTGGGAAAAACAGCAGGTGATGCTGTTTTGTGAGATGGTTTCGAATAAGCTCTTAATCTCCGTTGGGCTTGAATTTTGGATATGATATAGTTGAAATATTGTTGTAGAACATAATAAAATTTGGGAGGAATCCAGCGAGTGGTTTGGGATTTATGATTTTTCAAAGATTGGGTCGTAAGCAGTTTTTCTGTTGTGCTAAAATTTCTGAAGTGTTGAGGAAAGGTGCTTGTGATGCAGTTTTCTGAGATAGTTTTAAATAGGCTTTTGATCTCCTTTGCTGATGAATTTTGGATATATTATAGGTAAGATTTCATAAAGAACATACTGAAATTGAGAGGAATCCGAGTTGCAGTTTAAGAGTTATGGCGTCCCAAAGTAGAGACCTTGAGCTGTTTTTCCAGCATTGATTTTTGACTAAGTATAGGAACATTGGAGTGTAGTAGCCAACTTTAAGGAGTTTCGTAGAAGGGATAGTTGAACAGTTTTAGGAAATTCTTGCACCTATGAGTAGATTAGATATCATAGATAATTTAGAGATTTATTTTAGAATTTTTATAAATTTATTTTAATTTCATATTTGAAGCTGTAGTTGGACCTTAGTGACTTTTCGGGAAATAGAAAAGTGGGTAGTTTCTCTAGTTGTTACCTAAAATCATCCTAGGGAGTAGAATATGGTTAGTTAGCATCAAATAAGAATTTAAGTACGTACTCCGGATTTTTGGAAGTTCCGGGACCAAGGGTAAAATAGTCATTTTACCATAAATTGGTACTGTATTAAATTCTGTTCTAATAGGATCTACTACCTTAGAAGTCTTAGCTTCTAATTACCTAGAAAGTGTGCTGACACACTTGCCTCCTTTGACAGGCAACCGAGTTATACAGTTACAGATTGAGTTGTGATTAAGAGAGTCGAGATCTGATTCAGGTAAGTCCACAGACTTACTTAGCTGGCTTCTTGTATGAGTGTGATGTGTATGAGTGGTGTTTGTTTAGTTAAGATAAATAATGAAACCGGAATAGGCCGACTTTAGTATATTGTGTAATTGACCCAAGTGTGTGATAACGGGTCGTGACATCATCTGCCTAGCTCTTACGAGAGTCTCGGAGGTTCCCTGCGACCAGCCCAGTCAGGTAGACGGTCAAATGCATTAGTACATTCTGCATTGGTAAACGGGACAGGGGCGAGGTTTGAGAATCCCTCGTGCCACAAAATAAGTATCATTGGTAATAACCTATCACCTAATTAAAGATAATAAAAGGATTGAGTGTTGCATGTTGATTGTGTATATTGTGTGTTTCTGCTTTTACCTTTAAACTTATGCATAAAATGTTAGCTAACGGTTTTATACCGCTTGTAGATGTCTTGCAGGTTAAGACAGTCGTAGAGAGATCCGGAGGGAATGGTCAGCCGGGTCCACGTACTCATTTAGTTGGGGACGGGGATGTCTTCTGTTCTTCATATATGTCGTTTTGGTACCTTTGTTTTGTAAGACTGATACATATTCTTCAGGTATATATTCATTAAAGTTTTCAAATGTTTTACTTTTATTCCTTGTTGTAAGAACCCAATGAAATTGTTGTCAAACTATGGCGGGACCCATTGTGAGGTCCTAACCAGTAGCTCCCCGAGTTTTCAGAACTTGGGGTGTTACAATATGGTATCAAAGCTCTAGGTTGGCAACAATGGCACTTGAAATCTTCTGAAAGACCGAATGTATAAAATAACTAGAACCCGAAAGTTGTCTAAATTTTCAAAACGGATTTATGTTTTTACACACACGCATAGTCGGGTTGTTGGGTTAGTAGTACGTCGGACCACCATCGCTCTACGTGGATCTCTACAACTTGGATCGATAGGAGTTAGCTTATAGACTTTTTATGATGTTATTATTATATGTTATACACATGTCTTTGCTTAACTTGTTAGTATCCTAAAGGATATTTTATATCCTTTAGTCGTGATATCACGAAGCGATTATCGCCTCATGATAAATCAACTGCGGACTTGACGAATCTGCAACACGAGGCAATGGAAGCGGACCTTGAATTGAGTATTATATTCGGGTAGGCCGCTTGGTGATCCTTGGAAAGCATCCAAAGAACAAGTGAGCATGGAAGTAAAGTTGTGAAGATAATTTTTACCATAAGCACAATCAGATGAGGAAGAAATCCCTGAGTCATTTCAGTTAGAAGCAATAGAAGGTCATACAAGGAACTCGGGCATACGAGGCCGAGAGACATAATTAGAAGGGCCATGCAAGAGACTATAAGAGTGTGGAGTAGATATAACAATATTGGAACAAGACAAGTAGAATTGAGTACAACCAAGATTGCAGAATCAAGGACATTATAATCGAGGTGGATGCCCCATAGACCATTATGGGCATGAGAAACCAGAAGAGACAGAGTGTCAATCCAAGTGTGATAATCTAAGGTGCACGGAATGAAGACCTACAGTTGAGTTTTAAAGCGAAAAGGAAGATCCCACAAGCGTGGGGAGGTTTTGACCCTCCTCAGAGATATAAGCAGTTTGAAAGAAACCGCGACACCAATATCCAAAGAATGGAAGCCTGTAGCAGGGTCAACAGAGTTTCATGAAGGCGATATTACCACTAACTCTAGTGAAGAAATCTGTATGGGAGAACGGCCTTGCTAGACTCGAGAGTCCAGAGTAACACGAATTATCACGAGACCTAAGCCATCAACACAGATGGTCCAGGCAAAAGGAACTGCAAGTGGATGATCATTACGGCCATAAGAATTTCATAGACGCTTGCAAGCTATCGTGGAAACTTGAAATGACTATTTATGCAGATGAATGACACAATCGGACTAGAGAAATGGAGTTATCTCATAAGAAGCGGAAGGGTGGAAGGTAGAACAAACTAAAGAAGAATAAAAGGATTATTGTGAGCAACTGTTTACCTACTAACTAAGGAAAATTTTGACCGATCACAATTAACACGGAATGGAGACTTACAACTTAATGTAAGAGCGAAAGGTAGACTTCACAAGCCTGGAGACGTTTTGTCTTCTTTAAAGATAAGAATTCTAAGAGGAATCACAACGCCGATATCGAAAGGATCGAAGCCCTGTAACATAGTCAACAGAGATTTGGAAGGAAATATTACAAACAATGCCGATTAAGGAACATGTGCTTGTGAGAATCGTGTGGTGGACTCAACAGTCCAGGGTAATCCCCATTTATAACAAAACATAGGTCATCAATATAGACGATCCCTGTAAAGGCACTACAATTGGGAGGTAATTAAAAGTCATCGGAACTACAAGACGCTTACCATCTATTGTGAAGTTTTAGGAACGACTTTTGACGTCAAGGGAATGGCACAGTGAGACTTGAGAAAGAGAGTGGTCCCAAAGGAAGCAGAAGAGTGAAAGAGAAGACGAACTAAAGAAGGATAAAAGGATTAATCTAGTAGGTGATATGCACCAAAAGTTTAATACCAGTAGAGGTATGAAATTGGGATAAGTCAATTATAGACTGACCGATGTCAACCAAGGACGTGCAAGTATTGCTTGGTATTGACGAGTTATGTGCCGTTAAGAAGATATAATTGTGACGGTGGATCTTTGGAGTAGCTTTACCGACGCCTTATAGGATTTCCTTAAGTAGGCAACGACAACCTTCTTGGATGAATTAAAGGTATAAAGAGAAATGTTTTTAGGATTACTTCTTGGCTAGTTAAGATCAAACTCCGGTCAAGTCAGGGAGTTTGGATCCGTGGTAGAAGAATTAAGAAAGTAAGCGGAAGAAGTTGTTTTCAATTGTTGTTTTATTTTCTTAATGAGTGACAACAGGATAAGCAGAGTAGCGCAGCGGACGCGTGGTGGGTCCTAGCCCACAAAGCAAGAAGCTCAAGGGTACTGATGGATGTCGTGTCGAGTTTAAGATGGTGATAGTTGGTAAAATGAATTCTAGTTGGAAGAAACGTGAGATAGGCTATTTGAGTGACTGGACATGTTGTACAGAAACTTATGTGCATGTAGAGGTGATAGAAGGAGATTGGTACCCTATTATGGATCCGAGTGAAGAGTGATGGCTTCGTTACATGTTGCCAGATAAGTAATTTTGGAATTCTATACCTAACGGAGTACGTTAGAGTGAGTTTTCTCGATGGATTGAGAGAAGAATTTACGATGTAATAAAAGTATTGTGCATGGTCTTCACTAGAAAGCTCAAAGTGAGTAACTACCATTCTGAGTCAAAGATACATAAGAAAGAGAAGCGACAGGAGTATACTTACAACCTAGTAACCGTGCTTAAAGAAAGCATAATCTCGGAGTAGATTTTATGTGTAATGTTATATCGGAACGGACCCGAGTTGCGTTTTGAGTTAGAGGGATACTATTGGGATAGTAACAATGGTGGACAAAAGAGCGCACTGTTGATGGTATGTTAATATTTATTAAGTAGTTATTATCAAATAACGGTGATAAGAGATCACTTTGTGTCTAATTCCGTCATTTCGGACATATGATATTTTATTTAGGATCTGGGAAAATGCGTGAGAAGCCTTAATTTGAGCTAACAATATATTAGAGATCTATAAATAATATAATAATGCCAAGTAAACAAAGAGGATGACCACTAGATTTGATTCTTAGTTGCCCCGAGTGTAGACCAGGAAAAGGGTAAAGGTGACGATTCGTTACCGGAGGAATAAGATGACTGAGTAATATTAAAAGACAAGACCAAGTAGGTCATGATGCGAAGAGCATTGGGTACTTGGTAAGTGTTGGTGGATGTCCAAAACCTTTGGCCTGAGTGTTTAGTCATAACCTTTTCAGAAGGCCGGAAGCAAGTGGTCATAACGAAGGAAAAAAAGTTGAATAGATTATTTTTCGTAAGGTCATCGAAGGATTTGGAAGTGAGTTGTGTAAGGTAGCCATTTGAAAATTTAAAGCAGGTTTAGTAGTGACTGATGAACTAGTAATCCTCACCCTATTGGAGGGTGTAGCTTCAGTTTTCCATGGAGACTAAGTTTGGGAACTGAGTTTGAGAATTTCAGTTGGAGAGATACCTACCAGACATGAGTTAGGTTATCAGCTAAGAGGATCAGACAGTTGAGCTGGATGATACCGGTAAGATATCCGGTAACCACTCTAGAACGTGGAAGTAGGCGCTTGTGATTTAAGTACCTGAAAAGATTTAAGATTCAGTGCTTTTATGAAAAGCTGATAAGGCTACCTAAGATATTGGGGATAGTAAGAGACGTAACCTTTCAAAGACCTATGTAGTGATAGTTGTAACCTTGAGAGTGACGAGTTAGGGCTTGACCTTGGATGTGTGATATTGTTTGACTGCTTGTTTATTTCATGATTGAGTGTTTAGTCAGTGATGTGTGTTTTTGGTAATCTTGATGTACGGGAAACTTAGATGTGGAAATGATGAGACTTTTGTGCAGTGATCAGATACACCCGTTTAGTGCCTTAAAGGCCGATCAGGATTGTCTTACCCTAAGTTTCGGGACGAAACTTATTGTTAAGGGGGGATTGATGTAATACCCGAAAATTTTCTTCTGACTATTTCTGAAACAAATCAGAACTTGACCGATTATGACTTTTTCGGCGCTTTAGTTCCCTAGTATGGATTCCGACAATATGTTGTCTTCTTTTATGTTTTGGGATGAAACTTATTTTAAGGGGTACTAATGTAATACCCGGAAATTTAGTTTCTAGTAAATCCTGAGTCAATTAAAATATTGTCATTTTATGCGAAGTGTTAATCACATAAAATATTCTTTTCCCAACTTCTATGATTTTATGTGAAACTAAATCATATAAAATCATTCCTAAAACACTCTTGCAAGCCTTATAGTAATTGAATCATTTGACAAACCCATGACTAAGTTATGACAAGGCCATCCGGGCCCATTACGAAGCTGAGTTTGGCCTTTGAAACCCTACCATCCGGGCCCGATAAGGAGATGTTATAGGCCAGCCCATGCTCTCTCCCTCTCTCCCATAAACCCTAACAACATCTCTCTTCCTTCTCTCGCTGTCATGTACCATCGCTCTCTTCCTCCTTCACACCAGGCCGCTGCCCTCCCTAGCACTGCTCTAGCCGTCCGCCTCCTCCTCCACGCCAGGCCGGCACAACCGTCCACCACCAGGGGTCCTGGCAGGGTTCGTGTGCGCAACAGCACTCCAACCGCGCAGGAAGGCTTGCGCTCCTCTTCAGCCGACTCCAGCAGCGACACCAAGAAGGCTGCTCTCCCTCTTATGTCGACTTTAGCAGCGACATCAGGAAGTCTGCTCTCCCTCTTATGTCGACTCCAGCAGGCTGGCGGACGGGCCTTCTCTCCGATCCTCCATGTCGTGCGACCACAACAAGTGCCCAGGAGCCTCCACTACAGGGACGGCTGGTGCGGCCTTCTCTTGCCGGTGAGTGTGCCTTTAGGGCCAGTGCCGCTCCTTCCTCTACCGCAGTCAAGGACTCTAACAACAACAACCGGTGTTGCTCCCTACACCCCTTCGAAACACGGAATCGAGTAAGATCCATATCGTCCTTCCTAACCCTTCTCTTTGTGTTACCCTTAATATATATATGCTGATATAAGAACTCGTTGTGTCTCCAAGCCGACCTTAATAGCCTCAGAAGGTTAACTTGGACAACTGAGGTGTTTGCGGAGTTTTCGGAAGTGAAGAACATTCAACTTCAGCCCCAGTTTTGGGTAGGTTAGACTCCACCTTTACTGCTCATTTTCGGATATGTTTTAGTCGATATTGTATAGTATAACATACTAAAATTTGAGAGGAATACGAGCTATGGTTTGATAGTTATTGTATTCAAGGTTGATGCCTCATGCAGTTTTTATAAATGTAGTGAGTGTTGGGAAAAACAGCAGGTGATGTTGTTTTGTGAGATGGTTTCGAATCCGTTGGGCTTGAATGTTGGATATGATATAGTTGACATATTGTTGTAGAACACATTAAAATTTAGGAGGAATCCAGCGAGTGGTTTGGGATTTATGATTTTCAAAGATTGGGTCGTAAGCAGTTTTTCTGTTGTGCTGAAATTTCTAAGTGTTGAGGAAAGGTGCTTGTGATGCAGTTTTCTGAGATAGTTTTAAATAGGCTTTTGATCTCCTTTGCTGATGAATTTTGGATATATCGTAGATAAGATTTCATAAAGAATATACTGAAATTTGAGAGGAATCCGAGTTGCAGTTTAAGAGTTATGGCGTCCCAAAGTAGAGACCTTGAGCTGTTTTTCCAGCATTGATTTTTGACTTAGTATAGGAACATTGTAGTGTAGTAGCCAACTTTAAGGAGTTTTGTAGAAGGGATATTTGAACAGTTTTAGGAAATTCTTGCTCCTATGTGTAGATTAGATATCATAGATAATTTAGAGATATATTTTAGAATTTTTATAAATTTATTTTAATTTCATATTTGAAGTTGTAGTTGGATCTTAGTAACTTTTCGGGAAATTGAAAAATGGGTAGTTTCTCTAGTTGTTACCTAAAATCATGCTAGGGAGTAGAATATGGTTAGTTAGCATCAAATAAGAATTTAAGTACGTACTCCGGGTTTTTGGAAGTTCCGGGACCAAGGGTAAAATAGTCATTTTACCACAAATTAGTATTGTATTAAATTCTGTTCTAATAGGATCTACTACCTTAGAAGTCTTAGCTTCTAATTACCTAGAAAGTGTGCTGACACACTTGCCTCCTTTGACAGGCAACCGAGTTATACAGTTACAGATTGAGTTGGGATTAAGAGAGTCGAGATCTGATTCAGGTAAGTCCACGGACTTACTTAGCTGGCTTCTTGTATGAGTGTGATGTGTATGAGTGGTGTTTGTTTAGTTAAGATAAATAATGAAACCGGAATAGGCCGACTTTAGTATATTGTGTAATTGACCCAAGTGTGTGATAACGGGTAGTGAAATCATTTGCCTAGCTCTTGCGAGAGTTTAGGAGGTTCCCTGCGACCAACCCAGTCAGGTAGACGGTCAAATGCATTAGTACATTTCGCGTTGGTAAACGGGACAGGGGCGAGGTTTGAGAATCCCTCGTGTCACAAAATAAGTATCATTGGTAATAACCTATCACCTAATTAAAGATAATAAAAGGATTGAGTGTTGCATGTTGATTGTGTATATTGTTTGTTTCTGCTTTTACCTTTATACTTATGCTTAGAATGTTAGTTAATGGTTTTATACCGCTTGTAGATGTCTTGCACGTTAAGACAATCGTAGAGAGATCCGGAGGGAATGGTCAGCCGGGTCCACGTACTCATTTAGTTGGGGACGGGGATGTCTTTTGTTCTTCAAATATGTCGTTTTGGTACCTTTGCTTTGTAAGGCTGATACATATTCTTCATGTATATATTCTTTAAAGTTTTCAAATGTTTTAAATAGTTTTGTTCCTTGTTGTAAGATCCTAGTGAAATTGTTGTCAAACTAAGGTCGGGACCCATTGTGAGGTCCTAACTAGTAGCTTCCCGAGTTCTCAGAACTTGGGGTGTTACATCTTTGTGATTCTCACTTCTCCATACTCCTCCAACTTCCTCTTGTTGGAGAGTATCTCCTTCAAAAACTTTCCATAGGCCGGCATACCTAGATTTGCATCCATGAACGGAATGTTAATATGTAATTTAGACATGAGTTCAAGGAATTTACCGAAATGTTTATCCAAACGAGCTCTTGCTCGTGATTGTGGGAATGGTAGTGGTGGCTTGTATGCAGGTGGTGCCACATATGTTGGCTCATCATCTTTGCTCTTGCCTCCTTATTCTTGCAATGGTTCTTCCTCCACTACTACTTGCTTTCCCTTGTCATTCTCCTTTGGTGAGGGATCTTTCATGCTCAGCCCACTCCTTGTGGTAATGGCCAACACTTGGCCTCTTGGATTGTCCTCGGTCTTTCCGGGAAGCTTTCCTGGATCCCTTTGTGCTTCACCCGCCTTTTGGAACACTTGTGCTTCTAGCACCTTTTGAGCCTTGAAAATGGATGTCACCGTGCTCTCAAGTCCACTGAACCTTCCAAGTAGTTGTTCAAACATCATTTCGGTTCTATCCTTTAGACATTGAGTAATACCGGGTGGAGGCTCTTGTGAAGCCTTAGGTGGTGGGGCTACGCTTGTGGAAGCGGGAGGGTTCAAGGCACCATCCGGGTTAGAATAGGAGAACCTGGGACGGTTGTGATTAGGCCGGTAATTGTTGTATTGCCGGCTGTTGTTGTTGAAGTTCCTAGGGCCTTGATAATTGTTGAAGTTACCCCTTCCCATTTAGTTAACATCCTCCTCTTTGGAAGCCAAGTTGGCTTGCACTTGCACTTGAGGACTTGGTTGATTCTTTAAGGTTGTGGTACACAACTCCCTCAAGGACTTAAGTTCATTTTTGATTGCATCAAGTTTGTAGTTGCTCATGGTGACTTCACTTACTTCATATACTCCTGATTTCCTCCCATCACTCTTCCTATGGGAGTACTTATCTATCACAAACACTTGCTTTTCTACAAACTCCCAAGCCTCATCCACATTCTTCTCCATGAATGTTCCTCCGGAAAGTGATTGGAGCTTGAATTGACTAACCTCATCAAGCCCCTTGAAATAAATCTCCAATAGCTCTATTTTCGGTATCCCATGGTGTGGACAATCTAGGAGGAGGTCCTTGAACCTCTCCCAAGATTTGAATAGGCTCTCCTTCTCCTTCATCATGAAGGCATTGATCTTTCCTCTTAGCTCGGTTGTCTTGGAAGGTGGGAAGAACTTTGTCAAGAACTCGGTTTTCATCTCCTCCCAAGTACCCACACGTCCTAGTGAAATGGATTGGTACCAAGCCAAGGCTTTATCCTTAAGTGAGAAGGAAAAAGCCCTAAGCTTGTGGTTGTTGCTCTCCAATCTAGGTGGCCTTAGAGTCTCCATTAAGATCTCATAATTCATCAAGTGTTGATGAGGAGACTCTCCTTCCATCCCTCCAAATTAATTATGTTGGATCATTTGTAGCACTTGAGGGCGGAGCTCGTAGTCATGGGCTACGGGATCTCCTAAATTTCTCCACCGAGAGTAAGGGTCGGTGATAACACGATTTAACACTTAGTTTTAGGTAATCATTTAGATAGATTTCTCACTCATTCATGCATGATCTAGCACTAGTTCACGACGTTTGCACCTAAATCATGTAATTTGTCGAAATAGACGTCTACGCGGACTTTTGCTTGCTTTGTAGGTATTTTGGGAGATTTAGGAGCTTAAACGATACGTCCGAGGATCAATCATCAAGATGACACATCCTCGGACTCATTTGAATGCAAGAAAAGGGCTAAGAAGGACTCAAGGAACCTTGCCAACACAAGCCATGCACTAAATCAAAGCTTAATGAACCAAGGCAACGCTGAAGCACCAAACCACGGTTCACTGCCAGACCACGGCCGTGGAACCGCCCGTGGATTTTGCCAGGCGGTTGTGATAGCTGTGCCACGATCTCTTGGCCAGCTCTTGCAAAGTTGTAGTATAAAAGTGGTCCTGCATTAGCTGAGAGAGGGCATCTTTCATCTTCCATTCCACCATCCAACACACACACTAACAAGAAGATTCTCTCAAGAGGGAGAGCTACCATTGAAGGAGAAGAGCTCCATTGGAGAGGAGAAGAAGAACACATCATTGCTAGACCTTGATAGCTTTTGTAGTGAAGAATTTCGGAATCGATTTCTAGAGGTTGTATGAACCATTTAAACCTTCTTTTGGAAGGGTTGTGAGTCATTCTAATCTAAATTTCAGCTTGGTTTTGTTTACTTCACTTGTTCATCTCTTTCTTTTCATTATCTTGCAAATGGAAGCAATGATTTTATGTTTGATGATTTCGATTGTTATGATGATTGTTGTAGGCTGAATAGATGTTATTCTAGGGTAAGGAAAGGATGGTTATGGCTAGGACTATGATAGGATGGACTTAGATTTGCCCTTGGATGAGTCACTTACTTGGACGTAGCCTCTATTAGAGTCCACGGTTTGTTCTTGCCAAACCACGGCCGTGGACTTGGTAGAACACCCCGTGATTCTCCCTGGTTCGATGGATCTAGTTTTAGATTGTTAGAATGTTGAAATCCTAGTGTTTGTTGAGTTAAATCTACCCTAGAGTGACCTAGTGTTAGCAACTAAGTGTTAGGAGAGACTTACCCGGTGATCCTTACTCTTAGATTCCAAAGATGACAAACCTTAGGTAATGGTGAGCCTCATAAGCCGCCATTGGACTAAGTGTGCTAGGATAGTTGTTTAGGACTAACCCTTTCGAGACTTACCCGGTAAGGATAGGTTAGATCCCTAGGTGACAATCCGGTTTGTGTAGAATTCCGTCCCTTAGGTTCTTAGAGACTTACCCGGTGATAAGACCTTAGGAACGGATTAGTGGACCATGAGACCTACCCGGTGATTGATCCCAATCTAGAAACACTCACTCCCAACATATCATAGTTAATCCAAGGAATGATTAGATAGCTTGAGTCCTATGCCATAACCGGAACTTCTAACCCCTAGAATCCACTTATCTCTCTTGATTCATATCTCGTGTTTAGCTTGTTTGTTTGTGTTGATTCGTTAGCTTAGTTGATTGCTTACTTTGCATCATTTGTGATCCTTGATTGATCACCTAAAATCAACCAAAAACATTGAGGTTTTCATTTCTTTATTTCTTTCTCTTTTCTATAACCTAGATCTTCACTAAACTTAATCATAAATCGAATCAATCTCACCTTAGTCTTTGTGTTCGACCTCGGAATACTATCCATACTACAAACGACCCGTACACTGCGGGTTCGCTAGGAGTCAGGAGAAATATAACGAGTATAAATTTAAAACCTATTGCGTATCACACACATCCTGAGCGTAACAAGTTTTTGGCGCCGTTGCCGGGGACTAGGTCTAGATTGAATCATTTTTTGATTGTTTATAGTGTAGATCTTTCTTGTTGCTTTTGATCTCTTTTTGGTTTGTGCCTTTGCTATTCAGGACATCTCACTCTTTAGGTGTATGCGAAGATCTCGTGGCAAGGATTTAGCTCAATTCGATCCCGAACCGGAGAAAACCCTTAGATCTAGATCCAAGAGCATTAAAAAAGGAAAAGAGATGGCCGGAAGAGATCTCCAAGCTGAGTTGGATGAGGCTTTAGAGCAAATTAGGATAAGGGATGAAGCTTTGGAGAATGAAAGGAGACTTTCCAATGAGAGGCAAGAGGCAACTAGGAGGGAGATTGAGGAGATTAGGCAAGCTCTTGTACAAAGAGAGCTTAACCGTCAACAACCTCCTCAACCTCCACCATGACCGTAGCCGGCGGCGGTGAATATTAGGGTTGTGTCCATTGCTATGGAAGAGCCACAAACGTTGGGGCAACGTATGGATCCGGCATAAAGAGCACACCGTCCGGGAGTGAACTTAGGAGATCCCGCAGCCCATGATTACGAGCTCCGCCCTCAAGTTCTACAAATGATCCGGCATAATCAATTTGGAGGGATGGAAGGAGAGTGTCCTCAGCAACACTTGATGAACTATGAGATCTTGATGGAGACTCTTAGACCGCCAAGATTGGAGAGCAACAACCATAAGCTTAGGGCTTTTTCCTTCTCTCTTAAGGATAAAGCTTTGGCTTGGTATCAATCCATTCCACAAGGGCGAGTGAGTACTTGGGAGGAGATGACAACCGAGTTTTTGACTAAGTTCTTCCCACCTTCCAAGACTACCGAGTTAAGAGGGAAGAAAAATGCCTTCGTGATGAAGGATAGAGAGAGTTTGTTCAAATCTTGGGAGAGGTTTAAAGACCTTCTCCTAGATTGTCCACGCCATGGTATACCGAAAATTGAGCTATTAGAGATCTACTTCAAAGGACTTGATGAAGATAGCCAATTTAAGCTCCAATCTCTTTCCGGTGGGACTTTCATGGAGAAGCATGTAGATGAAGCTTGGGAGTTTATGGAGAAGCAAGCTCTAGTGATTGAGAAATACTCCCATAGGAAGAGTGAAGGGAGAAAGGCGGGAGCATATGAGGTGAGTGAAGTCACCATGAGGAACTTCAAGCTTGATGCCATCAATAATGAATTGAAGTCTTTGAGAGAGTTGTGTGCCACAACTTTGAAGAACCAAGCAACTCCCCAAGTGCAAGTGCAAGCTAACTTGTCTTCCAAGGAGGAAGATGTGAACTACATGGGAATGGGCAATTACAACAACTACCAAGGCTCGAGGAACTTCAACAACAACCGGCAATTCAACAATTACCGGCCCAACCACAACCATCCCGGGTTTTCCTATTCTAACCCGGATGGAGCCTTGAACCCTCCCGCTTCCACAAGCACAACTCCACCACCAAAAGCTTCACAAGAACCTCCACCCGGATTTACTCAACCTCCAAAGGATAGAACCGAAATGATGTTTGAGCAATTGCTTCGAAGGTTGAGTGGTCTTGAGAGCACCGTGACTTCCATCTCTAAGGCTCAAAAGGTGTTGGAAGCACAAGTGTTCCAAAATGCGGGTGAAGCCCATAGAGATCCGGGAAAGCTTCCCGGAAGGACCAAAGACAACCCAAGAGGCCAAGTGTTGGCCATTACAACGAGGAGCGGGTTGAGTATGAAGGATCCTTTGCCCAAGGAGAATGCTAAGGGAAAGCAAGTGGTGATAGAGGAAGAGACTTTGCAAGAAGATGGAGGCAAGAGCAAGGATGTTGAGCCAACCTATGTGGCACCGCCTCCATGCAAGCCACCGCTACCATTCCCACAATCACGAGCAAGAGCTCGCTTGGACAACCACTTTGGTAAATTCCTTGAACTAATGTCCAAATTGCATATTAATATTCCGTTCATGGATGCTATTTTAGGAATGCCGGCATATGGCAAGTTCTTGAAGGAGATACTCTCCAACAAAAAGAAGTTGGAGGAGTATGGGGAGATAAGAATGACGAAGAGGTCCTCGGAATTGATCCAAACAATGAAGGAGGAGATGCCTCCTAAGCTAAGAGATCCGGGTTCTTTTTGCGTCCCGATTGGAGTGGGAGATGTGAAGTATGAAGCCCTTTGTGATCTTGGGGCAAGTGTAAGCATCATACCGCTTGCACTTTGCAACAAGGTTGGGCTAGGAGAGCCAAAACCGGTCAAGATGACCCTCTATATGGCGGACCGTTCTATCACTCACCCGGTTGGGATCTTAGAAGACATTCCGGTGCAACTAGGAAAGTTCTATGTGCCGATTGATTTTGTGGTTTTGGACATTCCGGCGGACTATCCGGTTCCCATCATCTTAGGAAGACCTTTCCTAGCCACTTCCGGATGCCTAGTGGATTGAAAGAATGGGATCCTCTCCTTCAACATTGGAGAAGAGAACATCAAGTTTAAGTTGTCCACAATGATGAAAGGGCCAACCCTTGATGAGGATGTCTTCAACATAGTCGAGCAAGAGGAACCTAGAGAAGTTGTGAGCTCGATCTTGATCAAGGACCCCTTGGAGAAAGTTCTTACCTTAAGTTTGATGGAGGAAGGTGTTGAGGAGGCTTGCAATGAAGAAATCAAGGCCTTGGAAGCACTAGAAAAGGAGACAAGAGTAGGATTTGAGGTTCACGAAGGCATGCTGAACAGCTGTAAGTTCCATGGGCATGGAATGTGTTCCACGGCCGTAGAACTCTCTGGAAAGCTCAGAAGAGCAAGCCTGGCAACTTCCACGGCCGTGGAAGTGGAGCCAACCGTGGAGTTGGCCGTGGTTTCCCCAACAACAGCTCTTGATGATGAACAAGCTTCAAGGAGCCTTGGAGGGTCTTCATTTGCTTTGGATTCATCTCATCCAACGTTATTTGGATCGTCTCCACTCGACAAAGGTCCTCCTAAACTTGAACTTAAACCCCTTCCCTCTCATTTAAAGTATGCTTTTCTTGGTGATAATTCTACATATCCGGTGATTGTGAGTGCATGCTTGAATGATGATAAACTTGCTAAGTTGTTGCATGAGCTAAGATTGCATAGGAAAGCCATTGGCTATACTATTGATGATTTAGTTGGCATTAAGCCCTCTTTGTGCATGCATAAGATATTGATGGAAGATAACCATAAACCCTCTATTGAACATCAAAGAAGACTAAATCCTATAATGAAAGAGGTAGTCAAAAAGGAAATCATTAAGTTGCTAGATGCGGGGATAATCTACCCTATCTCGGATAGTAAGTGGGTTAGTCCCGTTCATGTAGTTCCAAAGAAGGGTGGGATGACCGTAGTGACTAATGAGAACAATGAACTAATCCTAACTAGGACGGTTACGGGATGGAGGATGTGTATTGACTATAGGAAATTGAACATCGCCTCTAGGAAAGATCACTTCCCTCTTCCCTTCATTGACCAAATGCTAGAAAGGTTAGCTCAACTATCTCATTTTTGCTATTTAGATGGCTATAGCGGATTCTTCTAAATCCCTATCCACCCCGATGACCAAGAGAAAACCACCTTTACATGTCCATGGGGTACTTTTGCATATAGGAGAATGCCATTTGGGTTGTGTAATGCACCCGCCACCTTCCAAAGGTGTATGATGGCTATCTTTTCGGAATACATTGAAAATATCATGGAAGTGTTCATGGATGACTTCTTTGTTTATGGTTCTTCCTTTGATAATTGCTTGGCTAACTTGTCATTAGTATTGAAAAGATGTGAGGAGACAAATCTTGTCTTGAATTGGGAAAAATGCCACTTCATGGTAAGTGAGGGTATTGTGTTAGGGCACTTGGTGTCCAACCGTGGCATTGAGGTTGATAGAGCCAAGATTGAGACAATAGAGAAGTTGCCACCACCTACCTCAATGAAAGGGATAAGGAGTTTCCTAGGGCATGCCGGTTTCTACCGGAGGTTTATTAAAGACTTCTCTAAAATTTCTAAGCCTCTCACTAACCTACTAATGAAAGACGTTGAGTTTGTTTTCTCCAAGGAATGCCTTGAAGCTTTTTGTAGGTTGAACAACGCCTTGATCTCCGCACCTATCATGCAACCTCCGGATTGGAGTTTACCGTTTGAGATCATGTGTGATGCAAGTGATGTAGCCGTTGGGGCTGTTTTGGGGCAAAAGAAAGATGGGCGCACTCATGCCATTTATTATGCTAGTAAGACGCTAGACGATGCCCAACTCAATTATGCTACCACCGAGAAGGAGTTGCTAGCGGTGGTGTATGCTTTTGAGAAATTCCGCTCATATCTTGTTGGAGCGAAGGTCATAGTGTATACGGATCATGCTGCGATCCGTTACCTCCTTACCAAGAAGGATGCAAAGCCTAGGTTGATTCGGTGGATCCTTCTTCTTCAAGAATTTGATTTGGAAATCCGGGACAAGAAGGGATCCGAGAACTCTGTGGCGAATCACCTTAGTAGACTCCCACCATTGGAGCTTGAAAGAGATGACATCCCTATTGATGACTCATTCCGGGATGAGCAATTGCAAATGGTGGAGGAGTGCTTGTCCCAAGTGTCTAGAGGAAGTGAGCCATGGTATGCCGACATTGTGAACTATCTTGTGTGTGAGGAAGTGCCTCCCGGATTGACATATTCCCAAAGAAAGAAGTTCTTCAAAGATGTGAGGCACTACTATTGGAGTGAACCACTTTTGTTCAAGAGAGGGCCGGATGGATTGTTTCGAAGATGCATACCGGAGGATGAGGTGGAAAGTGTGATCCGCCATTGTCATTCCTTGCCATGTGGAGGGCATGCTAGCTCACACAAGACATGTGCGAAGGTGTTGCAATCGGGTTTCTTTTGGCCAAGTTTGTTCAAGGATGTGCATAGCTTTGTGGTAGCTTGTGATGCTTTCCAAAGGACGGGCAACATCTCAAGGAGGAATGAGATGCCCTTGAACAACATACAAGAAGTGGAAATATTTGATGTGTGGGGTGTGGACTTCATGGGACCATTCCCTTCTTCATGTGGCAACCTCTACATCCTATTGGCGGTTGATTATGTTTTGAGATGGGTAGAGGCAATCGCCTCTCCTACAAATGATGCCAAGGTGGTGGTGCGATTCTTCAACCGAGTGATCTTCCCTAGGTTTGGGACACCAAGGGTGATCATAAGTGATGGAGGGAAGCACTTCACCAATAGGAACTTTGGGGCACTTTTGGCTAAGTATGGGGTGACTCATAAGGTGGCAACACCTTACCATCCGCAAACTAGTGTCCAAGTGGAGATCTCCAACCGGGAGATAAAGGGAATTCTTGAGAAGACGGTCTCTAGCACAAGAAAGGATTGGGCTATGAAGCTCAAGGATGCCTTGTGGGCATATAGGACCGCTTTCAAGACACCAATTGGCACCACTCCTTACAAGTTGGTCTATGGCAAGTCTTGCCACCTTCCGGTAGAGATGGAGCATAGAGCTTATTGGGCCATCAAGTGGCTAAATTTTGACCTCAAGGAGGCGGGAGAGAAGAGGTTGCTTGACATAAACGCTCTTGAAGAGATCCGGTTGGATGCCTATGAGAATGCCCGGATCTACAAGGAGAGGACCAAACGGTGGCATGACAAGCGCCTCATCCCGAAGGAGTTGAGTGAAGGCGACCTTGTCCTTCTCTTCAACTCAAGGCTGCGGCTTTTCCCCGGAAAGCTAAAATCAAGATGGACCGGGCCATATGTGGTGAAGAAGATCTTCCCCCACGGAGCTATTGAGATAGGAGGGGAGCATTGTTGAAATTTCAAGGTGAATGGGCACCGGTTGAAGAAGTATGTCCCGGGAGCTCCGATGGATATGATTGCCCCACTTCACCTAGATTGAGACGCCCCCGAGTTTGGTCAAGCTAATGACCTTAAAGAAGCGCTTGGTGGGAGGCAACCCATTGGTAACGTTTTTCCCTTTTTCGTTTTGTTTTTGTTTTAGATTTTTCTGTTTTTGTGTGTGTTTTGTGTGCTTTGTGTGTGTTAGAGTCTTGGTAGCATTGGAAGCCTTGCTTGGCATATGAATGATGATGATGAACCCCTCATCAATTATGGGTGGAGCGGACGCGGAACTTGGACGGCTAGTGGTACCTAGCGCGGGTCCCGACGCCTTGATGAACACTTAGAGCTCTCTACCATTGTTGATAGGATCATCCACCATCAATCCACTTGAGAAATCCCAAACACCATAGCAAACCATTTTTTTTACATTATGAGAACCTTCTTTCACTCTTCTTTACTTCATTTACACATTGGGGACAATGTGTTTCTATGTATGGGGTGGGGTTTGCATGATATTTTGCATGATTAGCATCTAGGGTAGTTTAATATCATCACATGTCTTGCATTGTATATACTCATTTCGAAAATTCCATAAAAATTCAGAAAATTTTAAAAAAATTTTGTGCTTTCTAGGTTTGGATATGACCCTAATGATGAATCTTGTCTTGTGGATTGGCTATGGATGGCCTTATGTGTTGATGAATGCATATGTGGACTTGAAGTACTTCCCTTGAATCCCGAATGGATTGTGATCATGATGTTTGCCTAGAATGGATTGAGTATTGAAAGTCGAAATTACATGCTAGTTCTTGCACACCATCTAGGGATGAATGAGGCAATTCATCTTTCTCTACTTCTCATCTTGATCATGATGTTTGAGCACCTCAATTGATATAATTTGACCTCTTTTGACCCATCCGGGAATAGGAGCATGTTAGTGTGTTGATGTGTGTGAAAAGCAAGTGTGGGGTGAAGATGTTGATGAAAGAATGTCATGAATAAAATGCTGAAATTTTTGTGAAAGTGTAGACAAAAATATAGGTTTGGGGACGTTGGCTTAAATGACAAGTAACTCGGCACACTTCACATAATTGGGTGTTGGTGCCTTGACAAAGTCAAATAATCCAATAGTCCTAACGAGCTTTGGTATGTGTGCCCGGTGTGGATGCCCCTCAAAAAATAGAAAAAGCTCGAGGATGGCTAATCACCAAGGTTTCGGCTTTTGTACACCAATGCCATTGTCTCAAAAATAAGTGAAGGAAAAAGAAAAGAAAGAAAAGATAGAGAAAATATACACTTGAGGGAAGTTGATCGAGGACAAAATTGTGGAGTTATTTCCATTCCCGGATTAGCATCACATAGCCTAGAAAAATCCCCACCTAGTCACAACGTTTCTTGCCCTTTAATTTCATAAGACCTTATGACCTATTTGCATGTTTGTAAGACTTAGTAATCTAGAATGGATATGCTCTTGATCATCTTGACTTCTTCATTTTTACATTTCATGCATGCTTTCGAGTTAAGTACAATTGTCTTTCCATTCCTTCACTTGTTTGATACATACTTGCTTGTCCGTTGCCATGAAACATGACTATGAAGGTGATCCAATAGTAGAAGCACAAACCCAAAAAGATTTTGCCATTTTTCTGCGTACATAAATCATGTTATCTCTTAGTCTATAGTTGGGAATTTGCCCGGGGACGAGCAAAACCTTAAGTATGGGGTATTTTTGATAACACGATTTAACACTTAGGTTTAGGTAATCATTTAGATAGATTTCTCACTCATTCATGCATGATCTAGCACTAGTTCACGACGTTTGCACCTAAGAAGGACTCAAGGAACCTTGCCAACACAAGCCATGCACTAAATCAAAGCTTAATGAACCAAGGCAATGCTGAAGCACCAAACCACGGTTCACTGCCAGACCACGGCCGTGGAACCACCCGTGGATTTTGCCAGGCGGTTGTGACAACTGTGCCACGATCTCTTGGCCAGCTCTTGCAAAGTTGTAGTATAAAAGTGGTCCTGCATTGGCTGAGAGAGGGCATCTTTCATCTTCCATTCCACCATCCAACACACACACTAACAAGAAGATTCTCTCAAGAGGGAGAGCTACCATTGAAGGAGAAGAGCTCCATTGGAGAGGAGAAGAAGAATACATCATTGCTAGACCTTGATAGCTTTTGTAGTGAAGAATTTCGGAATCGATTTCTAGAGGTTGTATGAACCATTTAAACCTTCTTTTGGAAGGGTTGTGAGTCATTCTAATCTAAATTTCAGCTTGGTTTTGTTTACTTCACTTATTCATCTCTTTCTTTTCATTATCTTGCAAATGGAAGCCATGATTTTATGTTTGATGATTTCGATTGTTATGATAATTGTTGTAGGCTGAATAGATGTTATTCTAGGGTAAGGAAAGGGTGGTTATGGCTAGGACTATGATAGGATGGACTTAGATTTGCCCTTGGATGAGTCACTTACTTGGACGTAGCCTCTGTTAGAGTCCACGGTTTGTTCTTGCCAAACCACGGCCGTGGACTTGGTAGAACACCCCGTGATTCTCCCTAGTTCGATGGATCTAGTTTTAGATCATTAGAATGTTGAAATCCTAGTGTTTGTTGAGTTAAATCTACCCTAGGGTGACCTAGTGTTAGCAACTAAGTGTTAGGAGAGACTTACCCGGTGATCCTTACTCTTAGATTCCAAAGATGACAAACCTTAGGTAATGGTGAGCCTCATAAGCCGCCATTGGACTAAGTGTGCTAGGATAGTTGTTTAGGACTAACCCGTTCGAGACTTACCCGGTAAGGATAGGTTAGATCCCTAGGTGACAATCCGGTTTGTGTAGAATTCCGTCCCTTAGGTTCTTAGAGACTTACCCGGTGATAAGACCTTAGGAACGGATTAGTGGACCATGAGACCTACCGGGTGATTGATCCCAATCTAGAAACACTCACTCCCAACATATCATAGTTAATCCAAGGAATGATTAGATAGCTTGAGTCCTATGCCATAACCGGAACTTCCAACCCCTAGAATCCACTTATCTCTCTTGATTCATATCTCGTGTTTAGCTTGTTTGTTTGTGTTGATTCGTTAGCTTAGTTGATTGCTTACTTTGCATCATTTGTGATCCTTGATTGATCACCTAAAATCAACCAAAAACATTGAGGTTTTCATTTCTTTATTTCTTTCTCTTTTCTATAACCTAGATCTTCACTAAACTTAATCATAAATCGAATCAATCTCACCTTAGTCTTTGTATTCGACCTCGGAATACTATCCATACTACAAACGACCCGTACACTGCGGGTTCGCTAGGAGTCAAGAGAAATATAACGAGTATAAATTTAAAACCTATTGCGTATCACACACATCCTGAGCGTAACAGTCGGGCAAAGAGATCGTGGGACACGTGTCAAAGTCATCCTGAGAAAACCACGGCCAAAACCATGGGCGCGGTTCTGGCCTCTGGGCCGTGGAATCCCCTTCAGCTCTCTTTAGATCGTTAAGCCATGAGTTTCTGCAAGGCATGCGCCAACAAGGTCCTATGTGTTCTCCTTTGCTCCTAGCTTCTCCTTAATGAGTCCAGAAGTGTGCCATCGTGAGGAATGATCCTCGAATGTATCGATTAAGCTCCAAAAACTCCCCAAAATACCTACAAAACTGACAAGAGTTCGTGTAGACGTTTATTTTGACAATATGCATGAATTAAGCGTAAACGTCATGAACTAATGCCAAACCATGCATGAATAACGGGAAAAACTATCTAAATGAATGCCTAAACTAACGTCATAAATCAGGTCATCAACACTCATACATCATCATATCACATGACATGCTTGAAACTCCACCTTGAATATATATTTGTATAGGTGATGATGATGGAAGATTTAAACATAAATGATGTGGTTTTATACACTAACAATTTATTGATTATATATCGAGTTGCTTGACTTGGTTTGGTGGTTTGTATAGAATATGTGTAGGTTTTGAAACATATTTCAAAGGACCTTGGAAGGCCTTGAAATCAGAAACACGAAAAGACAAGGTGTTTAGAGTGATTAAAAGACAAAGGCCTTGAAAGCTATTTCAAGGGATCAGAAGTCAAAACACGCCAAGGATGTATGCTGAAGGAATTAAAAATTCAACAAACTTATCTACCAAGGCACGAAAGAAGATCTTCTAAAGAAAGATATGCTCAATAAGAAGATCTCCACTGACCAAGAAATATTTGATTCTTAAAAGGATCTTGCAACGATCCTCAACCAAAAACACAAAGATCTTCTCTCGCGGAAGTTAATATCGTCACAACAAATATGAGAAGATTATGGGCCAGAGAGATCGATGTGTTTTAAGGAGATGAAAGTCCATAACGTATAGCTCATCTCAACAAAGAAGCGACATTCATGGAGAAGAAGAATCATCTTCAAACGGTCATCTTCCCCACGGCTAGAAGACCTCTCCATAGAAGATTATAAATGAAGATGTTGATTGAAGAACAAATTACAGAAGCTTACACGGAAACATCAAAAGTCTTCAAGCGATCCAAAAACATCTTAATTCAATTAAATAGTTTTTCTTTCTCTCTTTTACTTAAAAGATTATTCCATAGAGAGAGATAAACTCGAGAGCTCCATTAGAATATCTAAAGAGCGTTATACTCGAAAGTTTTGTTACTTTGTGAAGTAACTAGGCTATTATAGCAAGGTGAAGAGTTGGAGCTAGATCGTAGCATTGGCTACAGTAAGAGAAGAAGGGGATTTCTTCTAGGTTGTATCTAGGACTCTTTGAAGCTGATAATAGATAGTTAGATCCTACGGCTATACCCTGGGACGGAGAGTAGGCAATTTAGAGTCAAACTTCGTAAACATATCCTCGTGTCGATCTTTTACATTCCGCACTTTATCTTGCTTTATTGTGACTAACTTTGTTTTGCAGGTTTACAAAGTCAAGGCCCTTGAAAGTAGTTTCAAAGCCCTTGAAATCAAAGTGTGTTACAAAGAGCTCAAATCGACGTCAAGGCCTTTGAAATTGGTTTCAAACCTTTGAGATAGGTTTTTGCGAAAAGTTCTCATACTTTATTCAACCCCCCTTCTAGAGTATATTTTATCCTTTTTATTCACCTAACGGTTCTTCAATTTGTATCAGAGCTAGACTCACGATTATTGATTTAACCGTCAGTGAGACTAATCATGAATCATGTAGGTGATGGAGGATTTGCTCAAGGAAGATCCTCATCTCGACCACCACTTTTCTATGGCAACAACTTTGCCCATTGGAGAGCACGCATGTGTATGTTTATTATTGATCAAGACATGGAACTATGTAGCATCATTAAAAATGGCCCCGAAGTCGGAACTACGATAGTTGAAGGTGTCCAAGTCCCGAAGAAGAAAGCTGACTTCACACAAGCTTACTTGGACAGTGTGTCAAAGAACTACAAAGCTACGAACCTACTCTACTGCGGATTAGATGCTAATGAATTCAACCGCATCTCATCATGCAAGAGTGCAAAGGAAATATGGGACAAACTTTTTGTCACATACGAAGGAACAAGTCAAGTCAAGGAAACAAAGATTAGCATCTTCTTCAGACAATATGAGCTATTCAAGATAAATCCAAATGAACCAGTCAAAGAAATGTTCACAAGATTCACTGAGATCGTGAACAACCTGGACTCACTAGGAAAGGTCTTCACAAATGAAGAAAAAGTTAGGAAGGTTCTAAGGAGCTTACCTAAAGCTAAGTGGGGACCTAAGATGACTGTCATTGAAGAAGCTCAAAATCTCTCAACTCTTCCTCTTGATGACCTTCTTGGAAAACTCATCACACACGAAATGGTTCTTTGTGAAGAAGATGGAGAGCACCCATCTAGTACTAAGAACCTGGCATTAAAATCCAAAAAGGATGAGTTACCATCTGAAGAGGAAGACATTGATGACGATGATGAAGAAGATGCAATTGCCATGATCTCTAATGGTCTCGCGAGAATTCTCAAAATAAAGAAACAGTCTGCAAACAATAGAGAATATCAACGAACATAGAGACCCCGAGGTAAGTTTTTTAACACCTACAAGAAAACTAAAGTGTTGATTTGTTTTGAATATGGTGAAACAGATCATCTTGTTAAGGACTGTCCACAAAAGAAGAGGACCAACTTCAAGAAAAATGATCGAAAGAAGAAAGCTATGGTATCTTCATGGAGTGATTCAAATTCCTCAAATGAATCAGAAGACGAAAAAAAACAAGCAAACCTTTGTCTTATGGCCGATCATGACGATGATCCAAATCAATACGTTGATAATGTGGTAAGTACCATTATGTCCCAACTTGAATGTGAACTCATCCAATTCCTTAAAGATATTATCATATGTGATAAAGAACATAGGACAAGGATAAGTTATATGAGAGAAAAGCTTCCCAAACCAGAGAAAAGGTTAAGTGATATGCCTCTGGAAATTTAAAAACTTAGCACTGAAAAGTTAGACCTTGATATAAATATCAAGGCCTCGGAATCGGAAAATGCGATTCTCAAGGACAACCTTTCTTCTCTCCATCAAGAATATCTTGATTTAGAGAAAGAAAAGGATGATCTAATGATGACGTGTCAAGACTAGAAAGCTGTTATTCGATCCAAACGGTGTGTGCAAGCTTTAAATTTATAACCCTAGACTTAAGCTTAAAACAAGGATGCGAACCCGCAGTGTACGGGTCAATCGTAGTAAAAGCAAGGAATTCCAGGGGTCGATCACAGGGACTTAGTGAAACAAAGTCCGATAACGGTAAGCTTCGTAATTACTAACCACAAGAGCAACTAAAACAATCAAAGATGAATAAGAAGTCAATAAAGCAAACATGCAATTCTAGGGATTAAAGCATCTAGTTGTGGTTCCAACTCAAGATCTAAAGATAACAAAGCTGAGATTTTTGCATAGGGAAGGTGTTACTAAAGTGGAATAGATCACCGGGTAAGTCTCACTAATCACTAATCCTAAACCGTAACTCCTATCACAGGGTAAGTCTCAAGGAATTAAGATAAAGAACTATAACCTCAAACTAACACACCATCTAAGGGAATAGAATCAACCTTTACCGGGTAAGTCTCAGGCTAACTCACAAAGATGGGATGAAAGCACACTCAAACCCCAATAAAGGATAAACCTTTATTACCTATACTTATGATCTTAGGTACACAAACTAAGGAATTACCGGGTAAGTCTCATCCTAAGCTTGCATTGGATCAGGAAAGGTATAATAAGAATAGGATTTGGCAAACTCTAACACTTAACTCTCAGTTTAGGATCAGATAAGTCACCTCGGTCAGAAGAATTCCACCCCGGCCGAGATGTTCATCGACTGAGCGAGATGCTTAGGGTTAAGGTTAAAGACTCGAACTTTCAGGGTCCTACTGGAATCTAAGATTATTCTATCATTGTTTTTCCCACAACCTTCAGCCAATCACCCTAGAATCACACAAAGAAATTAGCCACTCATCATCATGAAAGCAATAATCAAATATATGGGAAGAAGGTGAATATTTGAACGAGAAGAATTTAATGAAAAGACTTCAATAACTGAATCAAATATCACAATAAAGGCGTTCCTTGGATAGCAATCCAACAAGACAAGACAACAAGGAAGGGAATCTAAGATAATCTTACAAAAACCCTTCAAAAAGCTATAAAAGCTATGATCTTCAATCTTCCTTCAACCTTCAAAAAGGTTCTTCAAATCTCCCAACTGGAGTATGGCTGCTGCGTAATAAGTGTTCCGCGTATAACCGGGTGCCGTATCTGTGGGAAATCCGACCCTTTTTATAGGAAAATAACCCTCCAAAGATAAGATATCTTAGAAAGATCTTTTCCCATAAAAATAGGTAAAATATAAGATCTTCTTCCTTCCAGGAGCCAAGCCCAAAAATATAAGATCACTTTCCAAAGATAAAAGATCTCAGCCAAGAATAAAATATTCTCGCCGCGTCCTAGGTATTCGCCTCGGTCGAGTCGACCTCCCTGGATCACCTCGGTCGAGCTGAATTTGTGATCAACCGAGGTGAGTCACAACTGAATGTGAAATCTCTCAAAACTGGTCCAAAGTGAATCTTTAATCCATGACTATGCTTCCTGGATGGTTCCTTATGTTCCTCAATGTAGCTCCAATGACTCCATAGCTCCTTTTGCTCCTTTTTGATGCAAAACGTGCCATTTTACCTACGATTACAACAAAACTAGGTGTAGACCTCGATTCTCGCAAAGGTAGATGAAATGGTAATATAATCACATAATGTACATACAAACATGCAGATTATGAAAGATAAAACGTCCAAACAAACCCCAAAATATAGACTATAATTCATGCTATCAGCTGCACTTATCCAGTTCACTCGTTCGAAAGCCAATCTTGAAAGAATGATGGGTGAACAACAATCCTCTCTTAACAAATATGGTATAGTCTATCACGTCAGTTTTCCTAGAAAAACAACTACCACTTTTGTCAAGGCTAAAGGAAGTATTCATATGCCCACATGTTTCCATTGTTGTAAAAAAGGTCATATTAAATCTACATGTCCATATAGAAGAATGATCCTTACATCATTAGAAACACTTATCCTCTATGTTTAAGGAAATAGGTCAAACAAATATGGGTTCCTAAAGGCACTAGACCACCAAACATGATCGAGCCTGAATATGGACCAAAATATTCTATTTGGTTGACCCGGAAAGGTTTATGTTAGTTGTTTTGCAGGATATCACTGATAGCATGAATTATTGTGTATATTTTGGGACCTGTTTAGACGTTTTATCTTCAATAATCTACATGTTTGGATGTATATTATGTGGTTATATCGTCGTTTCATCTACCTTTGCGGGAATCGAGGTCTACACCAAGTTTCATTGTAATCGTAGGTAAAATGGCACGTTTTGCATCAAAATGGAGCTAAAGGAGCTAAGGAGTCATTGGAGCTACATTTAGGAGCTTAAGGAAGAAACCAAGAATCATGGTAATGGATTGAAGATTCACTTTGGACCAGATTTGAGAGATTTCACATTTAGTTTAGAGTCACCTCGGTCAGCTACAGTACCATCTCGACCGAGGTGATCTAGAGGAGCTGCTCGACCGAGGCGAACACCTTGGACGCGGCGAGATATATTTTATTCTTGGCTGAGATCTTTTATTTTTGGAAAGAGGATCTTATATTTTTAGGCTGGATTCCTGGAAGGAAGAAGATAATTCAGCTCATATATTTTACATATTTTATGGGAAAATATCTTTCTAAGATCTTTTATCTTTGGGAGGTAATTTTCCTATAAAAAGGGTTCGATTTTCCACAAATTCAACCGTGCTTAGACAGCCGCTACACCCCGCTACCATCATAACAGCTCGGAGATTTAAAGAACCTTTTTGAAGGTTGAAGGAGGATTGAAGGAAGAAAGTTGATAGCTTTTATAGCTTTTGTGAAGGGTTTTGTAAGATTCTCTTAGATTCCCTTCTTTGTTGATTGCCTTATTGGATTGTGATCCAAGGAACGCTTGTTTCTTTGATAATTGATTCAGTTATTGAAGCCTTTCTCTTAAGGTTTTTGTGTTCAATTATTCACCTTCTTCCCTTATATTTGATTATTGCATTCATGATGATGAGTGGCTAATTTCTTTGTGTGATTCTAGGGTGATTGGCTGAAGGTTGTGGGAAAAATAATGATAGAATAATCTTAAATTTCAGTAGGACCCTGAAAGCTGGAGTCTTTATCCTTAACCCTAGAACATCTCGCTCAGTCGATGAACATCTCGGCCGGGGTGGAATTCGTCTAACCGAGGTGACCTTTCTGATCCGAAACTGAGAGTTAAGTGTTAGAGTTTGCCAAATCCTATTCTTATTACACCTTTCCTGGTTCAATGCAAACCTAGGATGAGACTTACCCGGTAATTCCTTTGTTTGTTTACCCAAGATCATAAGTATAGGTAATAAAGGTTTATCCTTTATTGGGGTTTGAGTGTACTTTCATCCCATCTTTGTGAGTTAGCCTGAGACTTACCCGGTAAAGGTTGATTCTATTCCCTTAGGTGGTGTGTTGGTTTGAGGTTATAGTTCTTTTCCTTAATTCCTTGAGACTTACCCGGTAATAGGAGTTACGGTTTGGGATTAGTGAGTAGTGAGACTTACCCGGTGATCTATTCCACTTTAGTAACACCTTCCCTTGCAAAATCTCAGCTTTGTCCCTTTATCTTGAGATCTTGAGTTGGAACCACAACTAGATGCTTTACTCCTTAGAATTGCATATTTCCTTAATTGACTTTTTATCATCTTTGATTGCTTTAATCGCTTTTGTGGTTAGTAATTACATAGACTACCTACACCTGCTTTGTTTCACTAAGTCCCTGTGATCGACCCCTGAAATTTCTTGCTTCTTACTACGATTGACCCGTACACTGCGGGTTCGCATCCTTGTTTTAAGCTTACATCTAGGGTTATAAATTTAAAGCTTTCACACACCGTTTGGAGCGAACAAGTTTTTGGCGCTGCTGATGGGGACTTGGTCTAGACCGGACCTCGACCGAGGTCCAAAGCGAGATGATGTCAACTGAGACTTCTGAGAATAACAAACTTCTTACTCCCTTTTCTGGCATTCATCCTCAGTTGGTGGAACATTCTCTCCACCAAATTTCTGATAATAAAGGACCTTGGTATGCTGATATTGTTAATTATCTTGTTTGCCAGGAAATACCACCCGGATTGACGTACGCTCAAAGGAAAACATTCTTCAAGGATGTACGCCATTACTATTGGGATGAACCGCTATAATTCAAGAGAGGTCCGGATGGGATGCTTCGAAGATGCATTCTGGAAGATGAAGTTAATAGTGTCATACGGCATTGTCACTCACTTCCTTGTGGAGGGCATGCTAGCGCCAACAAGACATGCGCTAAGGTATTACGTTCCGGTTTCTTTTGGCCTACATTATTTAAGGGTGCAAACGTTTGTTATCTCTTGTGATGCATGCCAAAGAACAAGGAACTTATCTAGAAGGAATGAGATGCCACTCAATAACATACAGGAGGTTGAGATCTTTGATGTATGGGGAGTAGATTTCATGGTACCTTTCCCATCATCCGGAGGAAACCTCTACATTCTCCTTGCTGTTGACTACATCTCTAGATGGGTTGAAGACATTTCCTCTCTCACTAATGACGCCATGGTGGTTGTGAAGTTCTTTAACAGGACTATCTTTCCACGTTTTGGGACTCCACGCATCATCATCGGCGATGGAGGGACGCATTTCATCAACCGGAAGTTTAAGGCACGTTTATCAAAGTATGGGGTAACCCACAAGGTAGCAACCCCTTATCACCCTCAAACTAGTGGACAGGTCGAGATCTCAAATAGAGAAATTAAAGCAATCTTGGAGAAGACCGTCTCTAGGACGAGGAAAGATTGGTCCATGAAGTTGACAATGCTCTTTGGGCTTACAGGATCGCATTCAAGACTACCATTGGTACCACCCCTTATAATTTGGTGTATGGGAAGTCTTGTCATTTGCCCGTTGAGTTAGAACACAAGACGTATTGGGCGATCAAATGGTTGAACTTCGACATCAAGGAAGCCGGTGAGAAGCAGCTATTGGATATCAATGAGCCGGAGGAGCTGCGTTTGAACGTTTATGAGAATGCCAAGATCTATAAAGAAAGGACGAAAAAATGGCATGACAAGCGTATCATTCCTAAGGAGCTTAAAGAAGGAGACTTAGTTCTACTCTTCAACTCCCGCCTCCGCCGCTTTCCAGGTAAGTTGAAATCTAGATGGACCGGACCTTATGTTGTGAAACATGTTTTCCCTTATGGTGCAGTTGAGATTTGGGGAGAAACGAGTGGAAGCTTCAAGGTCAATGGTCATAGACTTAAGAAATACAAACCGGAAGTTCCGGTTGAGGATACCTCCCATCACATTTAGGGATACCTTACGGTCCAGCTAGCGACCTTAAATCAAGCACTTCTTGGGAGGCAACCCAAGGTATTGCTTTCTTTTCCCTTTTTCTAGTCTAGCTTTAGATAGTTTGCTTTTGCTTTGCTTTGTTTTGTTTTTGGCATCCTAGACAGACAACAGGTGACATCTAAGGAAGGAATACGACCCAGGAGCAAAACTGGAAGGACAGAAGTTCGAGAATTTGAGAAGATGGAGTTTGACTGAGACACATCTCGGTTGTTGTCACAACACCTCAACCGAGATGATTCTTGAGCAACCGAGGCGACTAGGGTTACTGAAGACCCACCTCGGTCCGTACACCTCGTTCCAGTCGAGACAATCTCGACCGAGGTGACAGTAGTTCCTGAAAAGGGTATAAAAGGGGGCTGAGATTTCTCTCTCCTCCCTCTACCTCCTTCTCGACCGCGGCGCACTCCTCGCCTCGCTTCTTCGTTCTTCGCTCATTTTCGACGATTCTCGCTTCCAAACTGCAAGGAAAGGGTAGAGGATCAAATTTCAAGCACAAATCTGCAGAGAAAACGCACCAAATCGACCGAATCTGGGGTAAATTCGAGAAAACCCTAAAACTCTCTCCTTCAATGTTTTTGATCAGATTGGGCTTTGGTTGCCCCTACATTTTGCTGAAAAAGGATTAAGTACCCTATAGGAACCTTTGGTAGTGATATTGGGGGAAAAGAACTTGATTTTTGAGAGAATCAATCACACAGCACTTCGCCTCGGTCCAGTCGGCCTGTGCCTCGGCCGAGGTGTTATTGAGATTTGTCAGAGAGACCGAGGTGGTCTGACAGAGTATAGAAGGGATGAGTTCTGGCAGGCAGCTGGTTCTGAGAGACAGATCTTCTCCTTCTCCTTCTTCTTCTTCGTGCCGCTCTAGACCGGTGATTCACGAGCGTCACCAGGTCGACTACGACCGCATAGCGGCACGGCTAGTGGTTGCACCATGATTTTTGGAGATTTCCGCTTTTGATTGCCTCCATGTGGATGAGGATCTGAGGTGGATGATATCTGCGGTGGGGCTGGAGCAGTTCACAGAGATTAGAGCTCTAGCCTACCTTGAGCCGACCTTGGAGTTTGTTAGCTCCGTCACCTACTTGCCCTTCGAGCGCGCCATCAAGTACCGGTTGATGAACCGGAATTATCTATTTCCTATGGACCACTGGCGAGATATCTTTGGCTTCCCAGCCCCTACTGTTGCTGACTTTCCCTCTCGAGCTGTAGCTCGAGAGTTCTAGGGATAGATTGCTCATGTGGTTGAGCACGCTGACAGGTGCTGACCTGGAGATTCCAGGGAGCGGATTATATTTCACCTGGCTTTTAGAGTTGCTCACAGGATCTTTAGTGAGACTCTTCTGGCGCGTACTGAGATGCCCCAGAAGATCAGACAAGGTCAGCTGTTGAGTCTGTACTGCATGGTGACCGGAGGAGTTCCAGACTTTAGAGTTATGCTAACGGAGGATTTGCACAGGATAAAGGCGAAGGCCAAGGGGGATATCTACTGCGGAGGGATAGTGACTCACATAGCGAGTTACATGGATCTTGACTTGAGTGCATGCACTATGGTGGCGGTTGCCAAGCCGCTCGGGCTTCAGGAGATGATCACCCGGAGGATACTGGTTCCTCGCGGTCTTACTACGCCATATGTGGTGATGCCCTGGGAGCAGACTGCACCCCAGGGTATTAGGTGGTCAGCTCAGAGACAAGATGAGGAGGATGAGGTTGAGGAGCAGGAGGATGATGATGAGGATGTCGGTGCTGCCATGGATACGGGCACAAATACAACTGGGACTAGTGCGCCAGTCATTGATCTGGACGACGAGGAGACTGAGGAGGAGCCAACTGCAGCACCAGCACGTCCCGTTAGGCGTAGGGTACGCAGGCAGAGGGATCTAGTTGCTCACCGTCGGATCGATGATCTGACGGATCAGATGATAGATTCCTACACTGCGTTGTCCTTGGACATTAGAGAGATGCAGGAGAGACAGCATTACCAGCACGTGATGGCTGAGATTCAGTTTCAGCATATCATGGGCTATCCATTCGACCCATCTCAGTACCCGTATGTACCACCACCACCACCACCGGATCGGGATTATTGAGAGCTTGCAGGATTTTCTTTATTTATTTATTATGCAGTTTAGCTTTATCCAGTGACTACTTTGTTTCTTTAGACTTATTTTGACCCATTGGGACAATGTGTCCCAAGTATGGGGTATTTAGATGTATTATTTGACTTATGTGGATGTATGACTTGACTCGATGGATATTTATGTTTTATTTTGCTCTATGTGTTTATTTGAGACTACATGCATGCATACAAGTTATTTGATTGAGAAAAACATCAAAAACTAGTTAAGAAAAAAATTCTAAAAATTTTTTTTACCTCGACCGGGATGGTCCTGACCAAACGAGGTACTTCACCTCGGTTGACTTAGAACATCTCGACCGAGGCGGTTTGACTGAGAAAGTTTTCGAAACGATTTTTGTGCTTCTTATCTGGATATGACCTCAGTGATGATTTTGTTTGCTGAATGGTTTTGAAATCTTTATATGTTTGAAAGAATTTATGATATGTTTAAGTTGCTAAATGCTTTGTTTGAAATTTTGGCATGTTTAATAATTTGTTTTTGTCCAAATTATGTTGAATTTGAAGGTTGACACCACATGATGAGTTCTCTCACTTTCTTCCTGGAAAGACCAAGACAATTCATTCTCTTCTCTTCTTCTTCTTGATCACGCTTTAGCCCCTCATATACATTTTTGCCTTCCTTTACCTATCCGGGAATTTGGAAGCAAGTGGTGAAAGCAAGTGAAAAAGACAAGTTGAGATGTTAGCTGAAAGTTAGAAACAGTCATATAGGTTTGGGGAAGTCAATCATGATGATGAGTAACTCGGCACCATTCACATAACCGGGTGTTTGTGTCTTGCCAAAGTCGGATTGAGCGATATTCCTAACGGGTCATGGTATGTGCATCAAGGGTTTGAGCCATCTCGAGAAATTGATGATTGCTGATTTCCTAGGCTTCGGTTATTGTGCACCTCTGTCCATGCATCCCAAAAAGTAAAAAAGTGAAAATAAGCAAAGCTTATTGGTGGAAGATGTTGAAGTTCAAAACAAGTGAAGTAAAGTGAAGATCCTTTTCCCGGATTCTAGCACCACATTCCCTATATACATCCCACCCTCACACGTTTCTTGACCTTCTCTCTTGGAAAGCCCTAGAGACCTCGAGCTTGTTGATTGACTTAGTGTTTTAAAATGGATTATACATGATTAATTTTGATAATTATGATTTATTATACATTCCATGATTTTATGAAAAGATGAACAACTTTCTTATATTTATAAAATGTTTTGATCATATTTTGATTTTAAATTTCATGAAGCATTCTCTTAGAGTGATCTATGATTGTAGCACACCATTAAAATGTTTTGAAAGACTTTTTCATTGATCTTTATGACTTATAATCCATTCTATCTTGTATTTTAGATTTGGAACTTGCTTGGGGACAAGCAAGGGCTAAGTGTGGGGTATTTTGATAGCATGAATTATTGTCTATATTTTGGGACCTGTTTAGACGTTTTATCTTCAATAATCTGCATGTTTGGATGTATATTATGTGATTATATCGTCGTTTCATCTACCTTTGCGGAAATCGAGGTCTACACCAAGTTTCATTGTAATCTTAGGTAAAATGGCACGTTTTGCATTAAAATGGAGCTAAAGGAGCTAAGGAGTCATTGGAGCTACATTCAAGAGCTTAAAGAAGAATCCACGAATCATGGAAATGGATTGAAGATTCACTTTGGACCAGATTTGAGAGATTTCACATTCAGTTTAGATTCACCTCGGTCAGCTACAGTACCATCTCGACCGAGGTGATCTAGAGGAGCTGCTCGACCGAGGCGAACACCTTGGACGCGGCGAGATATATTTTATTCTAGGCTGAGATCTTTTATTTTTAGAAAGAGGATCTTATATTTTTAGGCTGGATTCCTGGAAGGAAGAAGATAATTCAGCTCATATATTTTACCTATTTTATGGGAAAATATCTTTCTAAGATCTTTTATCTTTGGGAGGTAATTTTCCTATAAAAAGGGTTGGATTTTTCACAAATTCAACTAGGCTTAGACAGCCGCTACACCCCGCTACCATCATAACAGCTGGGAGATTTTAAGAACATTTTTGAAGGTTGAAGGGAGATTTAAGGAAGAAAGTTGATAGCTTTTATAGCTTTTGTGAAGGGTTTTGTAAGATTCTCTTATATTCCCTTATTTGTTGATTGTCTTATTTGATTGTGATCCAAGGAACGCTTGTTTCTTTGATAATTGATTCAGTTATTGAAGCCTTTCTCTTAAGGTTTTTGTGTTCAATTATTCACCTTCTTCCCTTATATTTGATTATTGCATTCATGATGATGAGTGGCTAATTTCTTTGTGTGATTTCTAGGGTGATTGGTTGAAGGTTGTGGGAAAAACAATGATAGAATAATCTTAAATTCCAGTAGGACCCTGAAAGCTTGAGTCTTTATCCTTAACCCTAGAACATCTCGCTCAGTCGATGAACATCTCGGCCGGGGTGGAATTCATCTAACCGAGGTGACCTTTCTGATCCGAAACTGAGAGTTAAGTGTTAGAGTTTGCCAAATCTTATTCTTATTACACCTTTCTTGGTTCAATGCAAGCCTAGGATGAGACTTACCCGGTAATTCCTTTGTTTGTTTACCCAAGATCATAAGTATTGGTAATAAAGGTTTATCCTTTATTGGGGTTTGAGTGTACTTTCATCCCATCTTTGTGAGTTAGCTTGAGACTTACCCGGTAAAGGTTTATTCTATTCCCTTAGGTGGTGTGTTGGTTTGAGGTTATAGTTCTTTTCCTTAATTCCTTGAGACTTACCCGGTAATAGGAGTTACGGTTTGGGATTAGTGAGTAGTGAGACTTACCCGGTGATCTATTCTACTTTAGTAACACCTTCCCTTGCAAAATCTCAGCTTTGTCCGCTTTATCTTGAGATCTTGAGTTGGAACCACAACTAGATGCTTTAATCCCTAGAATTGCATATTTCCTTAATTGACTTTTTGTCATCTTTGATTGCTTTAATCGCTTTTGTGGTTAGTAATTACATAGACTACCTACACCTGCTTTGTTTCACTAAGTCCCTGTGATCGACCCTTGGAATTTCTTGCTTTTTACTACGATTGACCCGTACACTGCGGGTTCGCATCCTTGTTTTAAGCTTAAATCTAGGGTTATAAATTTAAAGCTTGCACACACCGTTTGGAGCGAACAATCACCAAGGTAAAGGAGCATAAATGGATATTAGATAGTGGTTTCTCAAGACACATGTGTGGAAAAAGTTCACTGTTCTCAGACTTAAAGAAGCAATCATCTGAAACCATTACGCTTGGTGATAAAGGAAAGTGTGACTTTATTGGCATTGGTAAAATATATTATAATTCATCTAACTTTATTGATGACGTATATCTTGATGACGGTTTGAAGTATAATTTGCTTAGCATCTCTCAAATTTGTGATAAAGGCAACAAGGTAATGTTTGATTCAGAAAAATGTGAAGTTCAAGACAAAACGACGGGTGACATTGTGTTTACTGCTCCTAGGTATACATAACAATGTTTATTCCACTAGTACAAAGACCTCCCCTAGACCTCGCTTATGTTGGAGCGGTTTAAAAGAACCGTGATTAAGAGTATTTTCGGACCACGGTTAAACGTAAAACTGCGGACAATTGCTTTTTTTTTATTAAAAATTCAAAACCCGGTTATATAAAATAACCGGGCTATAATATTGATTTTTTGCTCAGACCACGGTTATCTTTTAATAACCGGGTAAAAAAAACCCTTGCCTTATTCGATCAGATTGATCGATCTCCTACGCGCTCTCTCATCAAGTATCCCGACCTGCTCTCTCCACGGCGCTGCGCTCCTCAATTGACCTCAACCTCCAGGCCGGCGTTCCTCAGCCCCGTTCTTGGTTAGCGTTCCTCAGCCTCACTCCAAGTTGTTTTTCTGATTCGTTTTTTGTACTTTTATGTGGTATAGTTTCTTGATTGGATTCGTTTTTATACGTTTATGTTGTCTCCCTTTGTTAATTTGGTGATTATGATGTGATTTAAATGGTTTAGAAATCAGAACTGTTATTATTGCGTATTTCACACTTGTATAATTTGGTTTAGCATTGGCCTGGATTGGATAGGTTTCATTCAGCAGGTAGTAAACTAATAGGGATGTGATGATGATCAGTGATAATGATTAAATTGTTGAGTGCTTCATACTTTTGATTAGAGCAGACGTCGCGAGAGAGCACCTAGTTTTGAATTTACAACTTCTCAATTTTGTCTACTTTTATTTCCTTAGTCTCCTAAAGAGGAGCCTTGTATTTTGGTCTTTTTATGATAGGAGTTGAAGTTTCAGTTAGTTTCCAGTAAGCCAGAGAAGGTTCTATAAGTGGATGTGTTAGGAGAATAGGAGCACAACACACACAAACCAAAGTGAGACCGAAGACAAATAAACCCTTGACCATAATTCATTAGCATCCAGGTAGCAACTACTTGGTCGAACTAATTGATAAGTCCATCAACTCATGAGAGTCTCACCCTTTCAAAAAAGGAACGCGTCATAATATTTCAAAATTGTATCATAATATAACTGGATGTGTTAGGAGAATACGTTTCTCCTTATGTTAAGAACCTTAAAGAAAAAAATTTCAAAATTGTATCATAATATTTGTTGATGAATTCTTAGAATCACTATAAGCATAGGTCTCAATGCTATGCTTTGATGGGGTTGTGCAACAGGATTCTTGCACACAATATGCAAGTCTAAATAATTACAATTTTTAGCTCCTCTTTGGTAAGTAATTGATTGAATTTCCGAACTGTTAGTTATGATGATAAAAATCAAATTAGAGTGATTAATCGTTTTGTGTCACTTTGTTTGCACTATTTTGGAAACTAGGGATTGCATGGCATGACAAGAAGTGACACTACAAAGATCGATTCAGAAGAAGCTGAGGTGCTTTTGTTGAAGGATAATGTTTCTGTTCATCCTACACAGTTTGTGGCTGAAAGAATCAGGGGATAATTGAATGATTAAACACGGAGAGGGTTTGTTTTTGGTAATATATGGCAAACGCTCTGTCTAAATGTATAGATATTCTAATCATGTGAAGTCATGAAAAGTTGTTGATTTTATTTTTTTTAAAACTATATTTGCAGTCATGGATGCCCTATAAAGGGCAAAACTCAAATACCTGGCTCACGGAAAAAGGTTAGTCAAATGTATCTAAAAATTTCAACTTCTTTTGCCTCGACTGTAAATGCTTCATTTGGTGGTAGCGTGTTTTGGCCAACCAATAGAAAGAGATGTCTTGGTGTTCATTTCTTTTTTATACTTTCTTGATTTTCTAGCTTTCTGGGGTTATTATTAAGTGGTTTCAGTATGAACAATTATGGAAGAGGGTCTTACTAGAATGTAAGAATCTTATCTGGATGTAATGTCTCACTGGTTTGACGATTATGTTTTCCACCTTCATGTAGATAGGAATCTCTATACGATAAAGTCACTTCCATTTTCTGATGTAAGATCTATCCGCAGACACGCTCCAACATTTGGGTGGCAGTATGTTATTGTAGTGTTGTCATCTGGTAATGTAATTGTGATTTTCCCTCATATGGGTTGTTGCTTTTCCATGATTAGTTACATTGATGACTTGGTGTTGTGGTGTCTGTGCCTTTGTTTATGTTTATTGTTGTTAATAAGTCACTAGAAGTTACATCGATGTCTTGATGTTAGTAGCTATCTCTCAAGCATCTTTTTTGGTGCCCATCTATGATTTATGTATGAATTGTGGAGCCACAAAGTCCTGTAATATTATGTACAGAAATTCAACGAAATATGGTACTCTGTTCAGGTCTATGTGCAGCTGTACACCATTATATTTGTGTTCAGAAATATTATAAACTTCTTCCAAATAGTTCCTGACGTTATTGTATAATGAACCTTATTTTTCGTTGTATTGTGTTTTCTTCTATGTTTGTTCTCTAACGAGAAGCTTCTATCTGGTTGGTCTTGCTTTTCCTCCTCTTTATTTCTACAATGGAAGGAATTTCTTCCACCAATCAAGCTGCATGTTCCTCTTGTTAGGTTTAGTGTTGAATTTTCCTCATTGTTTTCCTGCCCTATTCTCAATATACTAATTCTTGACAATTACTTGTAGTGGCCTATTGTTGAATTTTCCCCTTCACGTATTATTGTTTATTTCCTTCCTGTTCATAATGAACGGGTATCCCCATTGTTACTATATACTGATATCAATCTCAATTTACTAATGCAGAGAACTCTCTCATCTTTGGAGCTACCTAGGGTTCCTGTTGCAAGTTCACCATCTACGAGTTTTCCAATTAGTGAAAGCCAAGAAAATCTGGATGAAAATATATACGGTACCTCCAGTTCCACTGAGAGGCCAAGGTACAAAGCTAATGGTCCTGCTAAAGATCTCTCATTTCAGGTACTAGAGAAATTCTCTCTCGTAACCCGATTTGCACGGGCAACAACCTTACAACTCTTCCGTGAAGGTAATAGTCAAATTGAGTACCTTTAAGACATTTATTCTCCAACAGCGGTACCTATAGAATCACCTTTCAAGTCATCCGGTGAACTGAAAGAAGTTCCAAAGCCAGATCCTGTACCCGCTGATCCTCTAGAGGTATTGCTATGTAGCCCATGCAATATTACTGTAAAAACGTGCTCAATTTGATACGTCAAACTCTCTAGTGTAGTATTGAATGGTGTCTAACAAAACAATTTGAAACTATGTTTTGGATTTTTCTCAACTAAAGTTTATGGCTCAAATTTTGCAGTTTGAGAAGTTGATGCTTACTTGGGGGAAGCCACGACAGTCTCCTTTGGTTCATGAAGAGGTGAGACTTATCTTTCTTGTATCGTTTCTTTGGCCTAAGGTGATATGAAGTTAATAATGGGGAAAGTTTATTAAATCTGCCTTTGGTCACCTATAGAAAAAATCTTATGTGTTAATTTCGTAAGAAGTGATTGTTCTCCTTACAGTATTCAATTCGAATTTGTAGGCGTCATCTCCATGTGTATAATGATTAGAGATACCTTGCACGTGTACTTTTCAATGTATGCACTCATACATTATAATCTTTTCTATTGATTGGTCAAAGTAAAATCTTGTGTGCTAATTTTTGTGTATTTCTTACTCGTCCAAATCCAATGATATTTGTTTTTTTTATCTGCAGCCTAAGAAAGCAGAAGAGAAGAAGTAATTGTGTGGTCGCTAACTTTGCTGTTATATTCTCAATTTTTATGTCAAGTTTGTGTTTCAATCTCTATTCTATTGCATTTCAGCATTCATTGTTCTGGATATAATGTGGAGATAGTTTTGATAGTTGAAACCTTCAATAATCTTCTTGTTGATCATTCATTACTCAAATGATATAATGTCAGTCAGCTACTTCTTGTTGTTTGCTATGATTCAGCTTGTATTGAAGATTATTGTTGCAGTCACGGTTCTTAAAAACTGTGGTGTTTTTTTTTAAAAAAAATTAGAACTGGGACCACGGTTATTTTAAATAACCGTGGTCCGACTTTTTTTTAAAAAAAAATTCTAGAACTGGGACCACGGTTATTTTAAATAACCGTGGTCCGACATTTGTATTTATTTATTTTTAAATGTTTTGGTACCACGGTTTTTGGGTAAAACCGTGGTGCGAATTTTTTTTACCTCGGTGACAATTAGCGAGGTCCGAGTAGTTTTACCTCGCTCCCGTTAACCAGGCTTTGAAAACCGGGGTCTCATGTACAAAAAAACAGGGGTATACACCCCCTCTTTGTACTAGTATTCTATGAGTACTAACCAAGTTTCAGGAACTAAGCTAAAATGTCTCAAGGCCTTGACTGATGATCCAAAGTTGTGGCATAGAATACTTGGTCACGTAAGCATGCATACAATGCAGAAGTTACTTTCAAAGGACTTGATATGTGGCTTGCCAAACCTAAACTTCAAGGTAGATGAACTATGTAAAGCTTGTACACAAGTTAAACAAACAAGAGGTTCATTCAAACCTAAGAAAGTTGTAAGTTCTTCTCGACCCATTGAACTTTTACATATGGATCTTTGTGGACCTATGCGTGTCAAATCTCCCAAAGGAAAGCAGTACATCCTTGTTATTGTGGATGATTTTTCTCATTTCACATGGATATCCTTCTTACGAGAAAAATCTGAATGATTGTTTGAGTTTTCAAAATTGTGTAAGGAGTTGCAAGCTTTGAAAAACCTACCAATCGTTTCTATAAAAAGTGTCATGGTAGAGAATTTGATCAGCTAAAGTTTGACTTGTTTTGTGCAAAATATGGAATTTCACACAACTTTTCAGCTCCGAGAACTCCTCAACAGAATGGGGTTGTGGAACATAAGAACCGCACCCTAGAGGACATGTCTAGGACTATGCTTTTAGAAAACAATTTGCCAAAAGGTTTTTGGGCAGAAGCTGTGAACACTGCTAACTACATCTTAAATAGATGTTTAATTCACCCCATTTTGAAAAAGACTACTTATTAACTCTTTAAAGGTAGAAAACCTAACATATCATATTTCAATCCCTTTGAATGTACATGTTTTGTTCATAACAATGGCAAAGATAATCTTGGGAAATTTGATGCACGTAGTGATGAAGCTATATTCATTGGATATGCTTCAAATAGCAAAGCTTATTGGATTTTATAACAAACGTACCAAAATTGTTGAGGAAAGTATTCATGTCATATTTGATGAAAGCAATGATGGTACTTTGAGTGAAAGTTTTGCAGATCTTAATCTGAATCAAAGAGAAGATCAAAATTCTGATGAAGATGATGATCCAAAAGATCAAGAAAAGAATATGCAAGAAAAGATTCAAGATACCGGAGAAAACCCTCAAGAGCTTGAAACACATCTTCAAGACCTTGAAACTAAAAACTGCGATCTCAAAACTCCGTTTCAAGGCCTTGAAACCCAACTTCAAGGCCTTGAGATAGGATCCAAGGGAAATACACCAACGGTACCGGAATCTAGTCAAGCATATGAGCCTCAATCTTCAAGATCTATTCCATCTTACATATGAAGGAAGTTTCAACACTCTTCATACCATCCTCAAGAGAATGTGATCTCGGATCCAAATGCAGGAGTTCAAACTCGATCTAAAATAAACAACTTATGTGTGTTCTCTACGTTCGTGTCTCTTATTGAGCCAAAAAATTATGTTCAAGCTCTTCAAGAACCCGATTGGATCACTGTCATGCAAAACGAACTAAATGAGTTTGAAAGAAACAAGGTTTGGACTCTTACTACAAAACCAAAGCATCAATCCGTCATTGGTACGAAATGGGTTTTTCGAAATAAGTTGGATGAAAGTGGCAGTCATACGACATAAAGCATGACTTGTAGCACAAGGCTATAACCAAGAAGAAGGTATTGATTATGAGGAGACTTTTGCTCTAGTTGCAAGGTTAGAAGTCATATGTACGCTACTTGCATTTGCATCTTTCATGAGTATAAAACTATTTCAAATGGATGTAAAATGTGCTTTTCTAAACGGCTTCTTAGAAGAAGAAGTCTACGTTGTTCAACCTCCTGGTTTTGAAAATGATGATTTTCCTGATCATGTTTTTAAACTAGACAAAGCTCTTTATGGTCTTAAGCAAGCTCCTCGAACTTGGTATGAAAGAATGTCAAATTATCTTCCTGGAAACAAATTCAAAAGAGGTTTGATTGATAAAACTTTATTTATCAAACCAGAGGCAACGATATATTAGTAGTATAAATCTATGTTGATGATATATTATTCGATGCTACTAATGATTCCCTATGCAAAGAATTTTCAGATACCATGTGCAAGGAATTTGAATTGTGCTTAATGGGTGCCCTAAATTTCTTTCTTGGACTTCAAGTTACACAAGCAAATAAAGGAATTTTTCTCAATCAAAGCAAGTATATTAAAGACTTGCTTAATAAGTATAAGATGGATCAATCTAAGGTCGCAAAGACTCCTATGAGTTCAACACTTTTTCTTGACCATGACAAAGATGGCAAAAGTGTAGTACAAAAGGAGTATCGAGGTATGATCGGTTCATTGTTGTATTTAACTACTACTTTACCTGACATTATGTTTAGTGTGTGCATGTGTGCAAGATTTCAAGCTGATCCTAACGAGTCACACTTGATATATGTGAAAAGAATTTTTTGGTATCTCAATGGCACTAAAGACCTAGGGTTAAGGTACCCGCATTTAAGCTCGTTTCACCTCGTTGGCTATTCAGATGCAGATTTTGCAGGTTATAAGGTCGATAGAAAGAGAACTTTTGGATGTTGGCAATTCTTAGGATCATCCCTAATTACTTGGCACTCCAATAAGCAAAACTTTGTCGCCCTATCCACAGCTGAAGCTGAATATATAGTTGCGGGAGCCTGTTGTGCACAAATTATATGGATAGCTCAACAACTTCGTGATCTTTTCTTTGATTTGAAAGGTATTTCTAGAAAATGTGATAATACTATTGCTATTTCAAATACTAAAAATCCTATGCAACATTCAAGGACTAAGCATATCGATGTAAGGCATCACTTCATACGTGATCATGTTGAGAAAGGTGATGTTTCGATTTCTTTTAGATCAACTAACTTATAGCTTGCAGATATCTTTACCAAGCCTCTTCCTGAAGAGCAATTCAATTATATTCGTTTGGAGCTTGGTATGTTGAACAAGGAAGCATTATCTTAGGGGGAGTAAATTATTTTATTTCCTCCTTCGAATGTAGCCCAGTTATCTTTTTCAAGGGCCTTGAAACGAGACTTAAGGGTAAATCAAGAATTAAGGATCTATTTAAGGATTAATATCTTTTAGATATTTCAAATTCTTAAATCGTTTTTATGTTTTCAAATTTTTGCATTTCGGATTCAAAGGCTCGAAAAAGATTTGTTGAGATTTTATGGGAATTTTTTTTCTTTAAAGAGCTTGATCTTCTCAAAAGCTTGTTATTGTTTTCATTCTTTTAAAAGGGCCAAAATCTCCTATCTTTTTCATTTTTCATCTTTACAGAAACCCCTTTTCAAAAACCCCTTTTTTTCCTCCCAACATCATCTATGGCTCCCAGAAGAAAGAAATCTGCTCCTCCGACCTCCAAAAAGAAATATGTTCACATCTTCTTTATTGCAAAAGAAGAAACACATTCTGAGGATTTGGAAATTTCTCAGACGACCGGTCTTCCCACATCTTGGTTCATCAATTTTCAAGCCTCGGGATCTTGGCTTGATGGTTTCCACAATAGACCCCTTTGTATGTGTGATTTGGTGGATACTGTATTTCTCGAAACACTTTAGATCTCTTGCATTGACAAGCTCAAGAGCTCGACAGTCTGGAAAATCTTAAACCCTGGAGATTTCGCTTTCCCAAGGCTCACAGGGATGTTCTATGTCAATCTAGTCACAAAACGGGACAAAGGAGTTATCACCCTTGAATCTTCTGTAAAAGGTACCCCAATTTCTCTCACTTCTTCTGTTTTAAGTGAGATTCTTGGAATTCCTACAGATATTGCGTTTACTCATACCTCACGATCACAGAGTTTTCGACTTGCTAAAGAGAAATTTTTAGTTCCAAATTCAACCTCACGCCAACTTACTCATACTTCCCTAACCCTAGACGCTAAAATTATTTTCACCATTCTGGTTCGATGTGTTGTTCGTCGTGCAAACTCAAGAGAGCTTTTTACTGATCAATCCCTGGAGTTAGTTCATCTGATTATGTCTGGATTAGACATTGATGTACCAAGTCTCATCCTCAACCATATGATACACTTTGTTAACTCTAAGCGAGCCATCCCTTTGCCTTATGGAAATTTATTTCCTAAGATTTTTGACTATTTCACAATTGATACATCCTTTGAATATCTATAGTCAATTCCTGGCAAGATTGATGAGACTTGCTTAGAACGACTAGGAATTGAGAAGACTCTTGTAGGTGCATGGACTTTAAAAGGGAAAGGAGTTATCCTACTTCCTACTCAAGAAGCCCCAACATCTTCTACTCCTACTCCTGAAATCAGGTTAGAAGGATGTGAAAAGGAACTGGTTTGTCTAAATCGTGAGTTGTCTGATTTCCAGTTTGACACTAAGAGATGACTGAAGGCCAATCATGAACTATCATCTACCATAAATGCTAAGGTCAATAAAATGTATTTGATGAATGCTCTTACTATAACTACTATAGGAAGGATCCTACCATGACTGAAGATGTAGCTTAACATACTCAAGAGAAAGTAGAAAATATGCTGATGAATTGCAAACGTCGTGTACAAAAAAACTTTATTTTGTATCCAACTCATGTTGACCCGACTATCCTGCCAATGATCGAGTATGAGGTGGTTAAGGAACGAAGAGTTGAAGAAAAGAGACGACGCTTAGCTGCTGAAATGGATAATTGGAGTCATAAAAAGTCTTCATCTAAGGGAAAAAGGAGGTTTTATGATCAAGATTCAGATTGAGTTGATGTTTGCAAAAACTTGTTTTGTTTTTGTGGGTTTTTGTGACATACTTTTAAGGGTTGTAAACCTTTAACTTCTTTTCTTTAACTATTTTTCTCCCTTGTTGAAAGACAAAGGGGGGGGGGAAATAAATGATCCGACACATTTCAATATTTTCTGTATTCTGCATTTCAAGTTAGTTTGATTGTCATATATGCATCGCTAACTTTACAATGCAGGTACAATACATTTGTGTTGTCTTCCATCAAGGGGGAGATTGAAACTCCACCTTGATTATATATTTGTATAGGTGATGATGATGGAAGATTTAAACACAAATGGAGTGGTTTTATACACTAACAATTAATTGATTATACATCGAGTTGCTTAGTTCTTAAAAGGATCTTGCAACGATCCTCAACCAAAAGAAAGATATGCTCAACAAGAAGATCTCCACTAACCAAGAAAGATCTTCTAAAGAAAGATATGCTCAACAAGAAGATCTCCACTGACCAAGAAAGATTTGATTCGTAAAAGGATCTTGCAACGATCCTCAACCAAAAGCACGAAGATCTTCTCTCATGGAAGTTAATATCGTCACAACAAATACGAGAAGATTATGAGCCAGAGAGATCGACGTGTTTTAAGGAGATGAAAGTCCACAACGTAAACCTCATCTCAACAAAGAAGCGACTTTCATGGAGAAGAAGAATCATCTTCAAACAGTCATCTTCCCATCGGCTAGAAGACCTCTCCATAGAAGATTATAAATGAAGATGTCGATTGAAGAACAAATTACAAAAGCTTACACGGAAACATCAAAAGTCTTCAAGCGATCCAAAAACATCTTCATTCGATCAAATAGTTTTTCTTTCTCTCATTTACTTAAGAGATTATTCCCTAGAGAGAGATAAACTCGAGAGCTCCATTGGAATATCTAAAGAGTGTTATACTCAAAAGTATTGTTACTCTGTGAAGTAACTAGGCTATTATAGTAAGGTGAAGAGTTGGAGCTAGATCGTAGCGTTGGTTACAGTAAGAGAAGAAGGGGATTTCTTCTAGGTTGTATCTAGGACTCTTTGAAGCTGATAATAGATAGTTAGATCCTATGACTATACCCTGGGACGGAGAGTAGGCTATTTAGAGCCGAACTTTATAAATATATCCTCGTGTTGATCTTTTACATTCCGCACTTTATCTTGCTTTATTGTGACTAACTTTGTTTTGCAGGTTTACAAAGTCAAGTCCCTTGAAAGTAGTTTCAAAGCCCTTGAAATCAAAGTGTGTCACAAAGAGCTCAGATCGACATCAAGGCCTTTGAAATTGGTTTCAAAGCCTCGAGATAGGTTTTTGCGAAAAGTTCTCATACTCTATTGAACCCCCTTCTAGAGTATCTTTTATCCTTTTTATTCACCTAACGGTTCTTCAATGCTCAAACATACAAGTCCGGTTTATTATCTTTATATTATTAGGTTATACCCGTTCTAATTCAACTTCTTTTGTGACACGAGAATTTCCCAAAACTCGCCTCGGTCCCCACTTACCGGCATGGAATGGTACTGATGCATCCGACCGTCTACCAGCACGGGCAAGACACCAAGAACCCCCTAACTCTACAAAAGAGTTAGGCAAGTTGTCATCGCCCGTTATCATACACTTGGGCCAAAATAACATAAGGTCGGTAATCCTAGTTCCGGTTTAATAGTTATAACGAAAGTAATAAAACACACACCACCAAACACGGAATGAATCTAATACGTAGAATACGAGCTAAGTAAGTCCGGAGACTTACCTCGTCACCACATCAACTCACAACACTCTCGCTTCATTAGGGAGGAAGCCCACAACCTTCTCATAAGAAGGTAACTATATCAACAACTCGCTCAACTTAAGAAGTCTAAGACTTCTACACAATGATCTACGCGAGATCATTTGACTCACATTCTAGGACCGTATCCTAGAATCTCTCATGCTCACATCACACTCAACACGAGCTAGAAGTCCTTAGACCTCTAGACCCTATGATCTCACAATCACAACCCATAACACATACTAGGTTAAGCATGCCTAGCCTCAACAACTCAACGGTAACCATTCTATGCTAGGATACGCATATCCTAGCCCACAACCTCACAACCATACACACCCAAACTCAATCCTCACAAGCCTCCCAAGAACATCCTTATACACATCCCATGAACCACTCAAGAATACACACTCCTCAAACCTTAGAACATAGCAAGATCCTCGAACACTCACCTAAGATGCAAGCCACTACTTGGCATTCTCATCTATCCTAGGTCCAACCTAGCATGGCACTATCATAACACTCTCTAAGATCATATAAGAATACATACTCAAGGTAGGGAATTCACCAAGCAAAGGCACGGGCTCAAAAGGAGGAAGAACAACCGCGAAAGGGAGAAGAAAACCGCAAGGGAAGGTTGGCTGAGCCAGTGGCCGCCCCTACGGCCTAGGCTAGCCACCCCTGTGGTTCACTAGACCGCTTTTGCGGATCAGGCTAGCCGCCCCTGCGGCTCGGGACTCTGGCCGCTCCCGCAGCTCTGAAGATCCGCCCCCGCGGTCGAGCTCTAGAGGGCGATCTTACGATGGCTTCTTCGGTGGATCCTTGATTTGTTAAGGCCTCCTAGCTTCCTTGCTCCACCATAGATGTTCCACACACATCATAACATCATACAACACAACCCAAACTCGATCCCAAACACATGCAAGCCAAAAGGGGAAGAAGTCAAGATGAAGCTATGGCTTCCACCATTGAGGGTCAAGGAAGAAGATGAAGGTGAAGGAATGAAGGATGGAAGGGCTTACCATTACCAATCCGGATCTGTAACACATCTCATTTCTGGACATCAAAACAAGAAGAAGAGAGGGAAGATCATCAAGGAAAGCTACCAAGCTCAAGCCAAAGGAGGGAGAAAAAGTAAAGGGGAAGGGGGAAGTGAAATGTCATGTGAAAGTGAAATGGGAGGAGAGAGAGGGAAGGTTGGCTGGCCATCAAAAGAGGAAACAAGGGGTCAAGCAACCCATCACAACACTAACAAGGGGTCAAAAGCGGAAAGGGGAAAACGAAGGGTCCGCACGGGATTTTGGGAATAAATCCCGGCACTCAACACTTCGTGTCTGCGGGAAAACTGAGCCGCGCCTACGGGAAGGTTGATAACTTGCTAACAATCCGGAATAAAATTCCAGATGTTACACGTGCTACACAATAAGTTGAATTAGAAGTAAATCACTTACATAAGATAATAACTGGATTTTTATACAAGCATGTTGTGTGTTTAATTTCAATATTGATGTGTGTGTGCTCTTTTATTACTTCTCACATTTAGTATGTTAGCTAACGGTTTTATCCGATGTCATTAGATGTACTACATGATAGGGTATTGATGCATAGGACCTAGTATTGATGTGTGTGTGCTATTTTATTACTTCTAATATTTAGTTTGATACAACATGGTATCAGAGGGAGTTTGAGAACAATGGCACTTGCAATTTTCCAAAGGGCCGAGTAAATAAATAAACATAACCTAAAAGGGGTATGAGTTGTCCAAAGGAATTTCATTTTCAAATCATGTGCATAGTCGGGATGGATAGAAAGTATGAGGGACCACCACCACCTCCACGGATTTCGGCAGCTTAGTTTGATTTATTATATGTAAATTCTCTTATTAAATAGATATGTTCTATTCTGAGTTATTATACCTCATGTAGATGGCACCTACTAGGGAGCACCCTTTATGGGTCGAGGTAGAGGTCGTCCACCTCTTCCTCCTAATGGGTAGAGTAGGAGTGATAGAACTCATGCAGTCAGAGGACGTAGCTGAGGAGGTATACCTCCACTAGAGAGAGGTCGGGGTCGAGTCCCATATACGAGCCACCGGTAGCTGGACTGGAAAAGGATAGGAACGAGGAGATTAGTGAGACTATGGCTCCCGAGGTCGGGAATGAGACTACTGCCATATCAAGACAACAAAGAGCACATTTAGTTGGTTCAGGTCGCGTCTCGATGGGAGCGAAAAAGTTTTGAGAGTACGTCCGGCAAGTGGATGATGTATCTAGGAGGGGAGAATGTGTTTCAGATCCCCCGTGCCTACGAGGTTTGTTGACGTGTCATAGAGAATGACCCCGGTGCAAGCTGCACCGGAGAAACACTGAGGTTGTAAAGGCTCGGGATGAGCCAAGGGATCCGATACCAGATGCATGGTTAAAGACTTTCAACTACATACGAGTACCATCCTTTGATAAAAACCCAAGCTTAGAGGTGGAGCACTAATTAGGACATGTGGAGACTACTTTGGAGTCGATACTAGTAGAGGACTTTCCGCTGCGGAGTGACATAATTTGAGAAGATGAGGAGCCTCATCAAAAAGCATTTATGCCCTGCATCATTGAGGAGAGAGAGATTGCAAGACTTTTTGGAGGCTCAATAAGGATGTTCCAATTTTTTAGGCGACCAGGAGACTCCGAGAGGAGTTGGTACTACTCGGACCGGCTACACCTCTTGTGGATCAGCATGTTTATCTATTCTTAAGACTGAGAGAGAGTACCCGCTCCTATCTTGTGGGATTTCTTTGTGATTCTCTGCTAGACTACCAAGATAGGGCCTCGGCGTATGAGAGAGACAACCCAATTCCTAGGAGAGTTGCTTTGTCTAGTGGGCCGGAGAAACGGAAAAGAGTAAGACATACCAGTACTGGTACAAGAGCTTCTGGTTATGGATGAGGTCATGTGTAAGGACAACCGAGTTACCCTCCTACAGCTCAAACTTTAAATAGAGGACGGTAGTGTCACAACTTTGGAGGTTATGGACATACGTGGGTTGAGTGTAAGAATTCTCCGGTGACATGCTTCACGTGCACCAAGCCAAGACATTAGGGCTACATTCTGTTGTTAGGGTAGAGCTCCATCCTATAAGGTTTCTTCCCCTTCAGACATTCAGGAAGATGGATAGAGCCTACCACAGTATCGAGATCCGATCCAACAACAATAGTATCGGGCCCCAAGTCATCCTCCTCCATAGAGTTCCATGCACGGTTAGGGTCGCGGTAGTGGACGTGGTGGTAGTATAATTATTACGCGAGGAGCTCAGACACGAGTGTTTGAGTTGAGGAGCATTGATCAAAATGTTGTACCTGCAACTACATGTACTATTTGGATTAAGGATTTACCTGTTAGATTTATGTTTGATACGGGTGCTACACATTCCTTTCTTTCTAATACTTGTGTAGATAGATTGTCCTTAGATATAGTTGAGAGAGTGCCTTTTATAATGGGGTTGCAAGATGATGTTAATGTTAGAGGTTTCCGAGAGATTCACGATTGTTGCATTCATTTGGGAAATCGAAATTGGTTAGTGGACTTCTTAGGCATGCACTTAGTTCATGAGGGCGTCATCTTGGGGATGGATTGGATGGTTAGACATGGAGTAGTGCTGGATATTGGTAGGAGGACCATGATTGTCACTACCAAGGCAAACAATGTATAGATCTTCTAGGGTTGGGACCTAGGGAAATCTAGAGCAGTGATCAGTGTAGTGAGAGAAGCTAGGCTAATTGGACAGGGTGATAAGGACTTATGGTGTTATGCTATGAAGGAAGGTAAGAGTCCAGCATTATAGGAGATTTCAGTGGTGTGCGAGTTCACCGATGTGTCTAGTGAAGATCTACCATGCTTACCTCCGTAAAGGAGTGTTGACTTTAGCATTGAGCTAGAACCCGATATCGCATACCACCTATTGAGTTGCTAGAGTTTTTGAACCAGTTGGAGGAACTAGCTGATAAGGGATTCATACGCCCTAGTGTTTCTCCATGGGGTGCACCGGTACTGTTTGTGATGAAGAAGGACGGGTCGATGAGGTTGTGTATCGATTATATAGAGTAGAACAAGGTGAATATCAAGAAGAATTACCCTTTTCCCCGTATAGATGACTTTTTTGACCAGCTGCATGGAGCTACAATGTTCTCTAGAATTGATTTAGATCAGGATATCACTAGTTAGGGTGAGGAGCAGTACATACCTAAGAGGGCATTTTGGACCCGGTATGGCAACTACGAGTTTGTAGTGATGTCATTTGGGCTCACGAATGCGCTTGCCATGTTCATAGAGTTGATAAGTGGAATCTTCATCGACTTATTGGATCAGTTTGTGGTGATGTTTATTGATGACATCAAGTTGTACTATGCGAGTCGAGAGGAGCACGCATGACACTTGAGAACAATGTTATGAGTTTTGCGCAATAAAGAGATTTATGCCAAGTTATCCAAGTGCGAGGTTTGGATGTCTGAGGTGGCTTTTCTTGATCACGTGGTTAAAACTGAAGGAATCAAGGTTGATCAGGCGATTATCGTGCATGTATCTTCATGGAAACCTCCGAATAATGTTAAGGAGGTACGCAACTTCTTAGGGTTGGCTGGATATTACTGCCGGTTTGTGGAAGGGTTTTCATTGATAGCCCGACCACTTACTTGCCTATTAAGAAAGACTACCCGATTCGTTTTCCGTGTCAATAGAGTTTTGAGGAGCTGAAGAGGAGATTGACTTCTGCTCCGATATTAGCATAACTAGAGGATACTGAGGATTTCGTGGTGTATAGTGATGCATCCAAGCTGGACTTGAGATGTGTCTTGCTGTAGAGAGGTAGGGTCATTGCATACGTGTCTCGATAGTTGAAGACGTGTGAGAAGAACTACTTGACTCATGGCCTATAGTTAGTTTTAGTGGTTCATGCCCTTAAGATTTGGCGTCATTATCTTTATGGGAAGACTTGTTAGATATTTACATACCATAATATTATGAAGTACATATTCACCCAACGTGAATTGAATAACTGTCAGAGGAGATGGTTGGAGTTGATCAAGGGCTTTGACCTTGAAATCTTATATCATCCAGGGAAGGCAAATGTAATCATCGATGCTCTTAGCTGGAAGACTCCTCAAGAGAAGGTGATAGCTCCTTTGACTTCACAACCACAACTAATAAGGGATCTAGCCTGGCAAGAGATGGAGATCCAGTTTCCGGATTCGAGCACTCACTTGTCCACTTTGGAGTTGCTACTTGACTTGTTGGGAGAGATCCGACAAAAGCAGGAGAGATGCCCGACATTGACCAGGATCCGAGACAAAATGTCTCGAGGTGTGGCACCATCGCTTGTTATAGGTGTTGATGGATTGATGAGATGCTAATATGTGTGTTATCTAACAGCGATTTAAGATAGAGGATACTATGAGAAGCTCACGCTACCCCATATGAAGATCTTGTTTCAATTTGTTTGTAGTATATTATACTTATACAATGTAGGGTTAATTAGGTAAGTAGGCTATTTTAAGATTTACGTTTAGTAACTAGCCCTTTTTATTTTACAAGTTAGTAAGTGTACCTGAAATTGCTCTTTTTAATGTTTGCCCTCTTTCAACCCTAATTTTTTATTTCCCTTTACCCTACTCCCGTCATCTTCCTGGTAAACTCTTTTCTCACAAAATTGACAATTTTCTGGTTCTCTCATCTTCCTGGCTGCTCCGAGATGGACTGTTGAAAGCGCTCGAGATTTCTGCATTACTGGAACCATGATCGTTCATTGGATTCGCAAGGTATGTATACAAATCTTGAGATTTCTGCATTTTTTAAGCTTGAGATTCACAAGGTATGTATACAAATTGCTCTTTTTATTGTTGTGTTGATTGTCATCTCTTCCTGGTAAACTCTTATCTTATTTTTGCCTTTTATTGTGTTGATTGTTTCTATTCAACGGTTTCCTTTCTTCTGTACATGTAGAAGACAAGGTATGGTGGATCTAGATCTAGAACTAGATCAGTTGTAATTTTTGCTTTTAATTCTTCGGTTTCGGTCCTCTCTCCTTGCTCTTTACACTTGATCAGCTACGAGTTTCTTCATTTCACTCCAATTGGGTGAGGGTTGTACTCTCCACTTGTTGATTATAGCATACTTATAGATTGAGTGTGAATTTAAGGAAAGACCATTTTTTCTTCGATTTGAGCTGTTTGGGATCACTTTGCTTCACATTTCCAATATGGTGAGTCAATTTGATATGGTAATCATAAATTGGTGTGGGTTTTGTCTTATTCTACACTGAATTTAGCTGCTTGAAGTAGGAATCAAAAAGACATTAATTTTAGCAATTTTGGCATGGTATCTAGAGATGAGTATTTGCTCCTAAAATTGACTGCAACAGAGTTTCTTTGTTGGGGGATTTTGTTGTAGTCTTGTAGTTTTTCTTTCTGATAGCAATGGTTAATCCATCTGAGATGTATTTTGGTTGCTCTTTTGACATAAGTTGGAGGCTATTCTTATCTGTACGAGCCACTATGGTGGATAGGCATGATACCAAGTGAGTATGTTGTATTTTTCTACCATCAAGTGTAGTTTAAATTGTGCTTGTTCAATGGATTTTTTTGGGATTGTATAGTCCTAGTAAGGCGACCTTGAATTATGTTGTGCCAAAAGGTCAATAGGATATAAAGAAGGTGATATGCTGGATCTTGTAGCTTATGTTAATTTGTTTTTGCATATGCTGCTTCACAATAATGAAAATTATGGTAATTGGTCAGAACATATGAAAAGATGAAAAACAATGGTAGGTTGGATATGTCATTCTAAGCTGGTAACCCAAAGTTCTAAAAGTCACTAATCTTGGTTTGCTTGTAAACTCATGTAGACAATTTATTGTGATATTTGAACAACAACACCGCTTACTAAGGCTTTCCACATATCAATTTTAAGAAAAAAAGTGTCAAGTTCAAACCATGATACACTTCATTTACTGAACATAATATTTGGATATATTAATATCTTTACGTTGCATCATCGTTTCATCCTCCATAAGAATAATGAAAGAAGAAAAGGAACTTGTTTATGAATGAATTTCTGGTATGTAATTTTCTGGTATGAATTTCATGTATAAAAAATCTAGTACGAATTTCTGGTATGTAAATTTCTAGTAAGTAAATCTGGTATGTAAATATAAGACCCGAGGTCTTAGGGACGCTGTCCTCATGCCAACCATGTTTCGCAAAAAATTTACCAGGAGGTCACCTATCCTGAAATTGCTCCCGCACGAGCACGCTTAACTCCAGAGTTATTTGTCCTCAGTCTACCACTGGAAAAGAAGAATTCTTGTTGACATGGATAGCAAATCATCCTTATAAGTGAACCACAAATCATTTTACGGGGTGTTGCAATCTCCCCCACTTAAACTCCTGACGTCCCCGTCAGGCCGAAGGACCGTCCACCGAGCCGAGTGACCGCCTACTAGGGCGAGCACACTCGTAACTCAGGGTTAGCTCTGATACCATCTATAAGACCCGAGGTCTTAGGGACGCTGTCTACATGCCAACCATGCTTGCGCAGAAAACTTCCCAAGAGGTCACCCATCCTAAAATTGCTCCCGCACGAGCACATTTAACTCCAAAGTTTTTGTCCTCACTCTACCACTGGAAAAGAAGAATTCTTGTTGACATGGGTAGCAACCCATCCTTATAAGTGAACCACAAATCCCCATTCATATGATGCGGGATGACAATTTTGCGGGGTGTTACAGTAAATTTCTGGTATGTAAGTCTGGTATGTAAATTTTTGGTACGTAAATTTCTGGTATGTAAATTTATGGTATGTAAAATTCCGGTATGTAAATTTCTAGTATGAAAAATAAAATAAAAAAAGAAAAAAGGGGGGGAGGGGAAACAAAAGCAAATAAAAAATAAAGTTTAGTAACTTACGTATTTGAAATGTCCTCTCTCTTTTTTTTAAATAGAAGAGTTTTTTTAAATAAAGGGGTTAATTATTTTTTACCTACCATTAAATGAAAGTGGTAAAAAATTAGGGGTACACTTACTAAACACAAAACTAAAAAAAGGCCTAATAGACCAAATTCTTTCTACAATGTATCACTTTTAAATATTTTCATAGTATACTTGCTTAGCTCGCTTCTTCATTTATTAATGCATTTCTCTTACTAGTTTATACTTCCAATTTATATACTTAATTTAAATGTTATTATTGATAGCTTGATTTTTATATCTCTAACATGATACATACAAGTTTAATCTTATTCTGGAGCTTAGACTCTATTCTTGGAACGTTTTTTATGGTTCCCCTGTTATTGTTTTAGGAGTTTGTTCAGGTATTGGTCTTTGAGAAGGTTGTTGTGTCTTGGTGTTGACCTTTTTGTTTGTTGAGTATGATATGTGGGGTTGTTTTTCCCTTGTAGTTGTTGTTGCATGGTTTCAAGTTAGCATTATATAAATTGTTTTGTAACTAAAGGTCGGATGTTTTATTTTATAATTTGGCATGCTCTTGTTGGAAGGTCCAATAGTAAATTTGTTGTCAGTCTAATTTTATTAGACCCATTGTGTGGTTCACGTACTGATGACACATCGGATTTCAAATCAAGGGCGTTACAATTAATTCTATAAATTAGTTAATAAATGAAAATGAAAATTTTGAATTTAAATCACAATATAATTATAATATGTGATTTTTAAATGTAACGGTGAAAATCTCTATTAGTTACCATAACTACGCACTTCGCGTGCGTAGTTAGTAAGGTCTCGAACTACGCTTTTGAGAAGCGTAGTTGGAGTTCCAAAAAAAATTTTTAAATTTTTTTGGGAACTCCAACTACGCTCCCCACAAGCGTAATTGATATTTTTATTTTTTTTAAAAAACTCCAACTACGCTCCCCAAAAGCGTAGTTGGAACCCTAACAACTACGCACGAGAATAGCGTAGTTGGGGTGACAATTATAGATTTTTTCCGGTACATCTATTAAGGATATCATTGTAAAAAGCAATTTTGTGAAATTAGTTATTGTGTAGATAATTTGACATTAATTTGAATTAAAAATGGCTTTAAATATATATTTGGTGGAATTAATAATTGATTGAAACGTAAGCCTTGAATTACTCTCGACACATTACAAGAAGTACTTCAACTTTAATATACATACTATGCCATAAAATCTTATCTTTTAATATATATTTTTTCATAATCTTGTGTAAAAAATATAAATTATATCAAAACATTTTCCATACAAATGATAACAAGTAGGGGATGTCAATGGGTCAGGTGGTGGGTGGGTGAACAACTTTCATCACCTACCAATTAACCTTCACGGGTGTCATCACCCATCACCCTTTAGGTGACTGGTGGTTCGGGCTTATCCCCGGGTGATTAAAAGTTGTGAACATTATTAAATTGTAATGTATTTTTAAAGTATTTTTGCACATATATTATGTGAATTTTATGACTAAATACACAAAATTCCAAATAATTTTGGTGTGTTGGGTCGGGTGAAGGGTGAATGATCTTCAACCATCATCCATCCATCATTTGACTTTTTTTTTGGTTTTCACCTTCTGTTATGATTCGCATAATTCAAATACCCATCAGGTCCGGGTGAAATTGTCACCCCTAGTTACATGTACATCCATTATAAGAAAAGTGATGATAAATTATTAATGAATGACCAGTATTAATTTTTTAATGCAATACATTAATTACACCGGATTCTTTACCTAAAGGAAAATGGAAATTAAATTTTGTAAGGATCTTGTTAACACTAATAATCATTATTTCTTTTTCGGTCAAAAGTTAATGTCCTTAATATTTATGTTATCGAATAAATAAACAACTTGATCAAAAATAGGGTGAAAAGAATTATCTTTGCTTTTAAAGAATGAAATAAAAAAAACTGAAAATTTTAAATAAAATGTATTGCAAAATATCATTAATTTAAATAAAATAAAATATAGTTTAAATTATTGTTCTTTTTTTCTTATCCATAAAAAAACAACATCCGACAAACACTTCGATTTAGTTTATTTTTAATTTTGTTTAGGACAAATAGTCTAAATTATAGTAGGAATTGCAAAAAGAAAAAGTAGACACATATTTGATTAGGATTGACAAAACGGATTTGACATGAATATTGTCATACTTGTTTCATTTCGCATTTGAAAATAAATAATGATATTCACAATCATTCTAACAAAACGGCAAAAACCCTACTTTTGACCATCACTCCCATAAGACAGTAAAAATAAAAAGTATTACCTACTTTTCACAACAAACGGAGTTGACATGAATATTTTAATTTTGTTTCATTTGGAGATAAATATGACATGAATATTTTAATTTTGTTTATTTGGAGATAAATATTTATTTTCACCATCACTCCCATAACACAATAAAAATACTTGTTTTCATTAATATCTCTTACGGAAAACCATACTTTTGACAAACGTTCTCAAACTATGTTATCCTTATAAAACTGAGAAGTAGTCTCGGTTATGTTAAACGTTGCAAAAAAATGTTATTCCAGACATAGATGTTGATTAGGGTTGACAACCGATCTAGTTTGGTATGAACATTGTAATACTCGTTTCCTTTTCTATTCAGATATTAATAACAATCCTCATTGCCGCTCCCACATGCGATGAATTTTTTTGATCTCGTTCACATCTTCATCGAAAAACCCTACTTTCGATTAACATTCTAAAATTATGTTATCGTTAGAAATTTGAAAAAGTCTAATTTATAGTAATAATTCCCATAAAAAACGCAAAACATAGCCGACAAATAAGGTTGAGAACAAACCAAATTTGACACAAAAACTATGATATTTGTTTCATTTCCCATTCGAAGATTAATAATGATCCTCATCGCCACTCCTCTATGGCGGTGAAAATTTTGCTCTCATCAATATCGATCTTCATCGAAAAACGCTACTTCCGACTATATTGTCAATCATGCTCTTTTCCATCTTCGTAGAAGGATTATTTCCCCATTCGATTCATGATTTAAGATCCTCATAGTAAAATTAAATTTGTGTGGATAATAAAGATACATCGATATTCCCATCGCCAATTATATTGGATAACGACTATATTGTCAATCATTTATCCACTATTGATATCGTTATTATTAATGAGATTCTAAGATAAATTAAAGTAATACAAACCTTAACAATTATTTTCGGATAACATTGATAAACTTTTGCTTCATTAACAACTTTTAACATGATAAATGGATTACTAAAAGACGTTAAGTTGTACATGAGTAGGTAGAAAATTGATGATGATAAAAAATATATAATTCAATTTGGAAATAAAAATTACCTTAAATTATTTTTCTGTAAATATAGATTTTCTAAAATGGTAAAAATTCTTAAAAATATCAATACATTATTCAATGGTATCACTTACACTCACCAAATGGTTATATTACTTTTCTATCTTATCTTATTTATATTATATCTTTTTAAATTAAGACATTTTACAATAAACTCTTCTGGGGGTATTTTTGGGTATTTCTCACAAACTAAACCCTTGTTTTAACCCAAAGTCTCTATATATATACCTCTCTTATACTCCATTCTCCACAGCCTCCTCTCAAAAAAATTGTTCTCTTAGACTTCTCTAATTCCAATTTCGTAAGTAATTCTCTCAAATCAAACCCTCTTTTTGCCTTATTTCCCCTTCAAATATGCAATTTCTTCTTACAATTTAAAGTATATTATAAAAATCAATTAATCTATAATTTATTCTTGATTTTTAGGTGTTTGTCTTCTCAAAATTGCATTGAAAATGGCTGGATCAAGCAGTTTCATCGACGCCACTAGACCACTTGAAGCAGGTATTACATAATTACTATCAACTTTATTCTTTAGATTTTGTGATTTTGACAACATTTAAGTATAAATTTTAAGTGTTTTTTAATTATTACCTTGAAAATTTGCAATTTGCTTTAAAAAATGGCAGATTTATTGTTGAAAAGTAAAAATTTTTCAATGGTTTGAGCATATATATATATAAATATAAATATATATATATATATATATATATCCGATTTCATATTTTTTTATTTTTTTTGATTTTGACAACATTTAAATATAAATTTTAAGTATTTTTTAGTTATTACCTTGAAAATTTGCAATTTTGTTTTTAAAATGGTAGATTTATCGTTGAAAAGTAACATTTTTTCAATCGTTTGAGTATATATATCTCCAATTTCATATTTAGTAGTAAAAATGAAAGGAAAATTTTATAATCGATCCATTAGTTTCGAATGGAATAAATTTGGTTACAATTTTGTATTGATTTTAATAAGATTTCAAATGAGGAGGTATAGTATTTTGGGGAAATCGTATTTACCCTTCTAATTTTTCAAAAAAAAAAATATCTTAAAACAAATTGCATGAATACATTTTTAAAAAAAATAGTGAATACATTTTTGTTCTTCTTAAATTGTGATAATCATGTATGAATCATTTGTTTAAGTTGTATCATTTTCTAAACTAACTTCATATGTAAAAAAAACCTGGTTATTTTGAATGATTTTAAGGGTTGAAATTATATAAAATCGGCTAAAAATGATTTACAACAAGCTAAAGTAAGGTTATTTCATATATAAACCCGTAAAGTTGTAAGTAAAGCGTCAAACATGATTTTGAAAATAAATATTTTGTTTAAATTTATATAGGGCACACAAGGGGAAAAAAGAAACATATTATAGTATTAAAAAATTACTATCTTAAGTTAATATAATTTATAATATATCGATATTAACTAGAATACATAATTTGTAAATTTTAAAAAATTTTGATTGATTTATTTTTTATCATATTGGTTCGAGTTTTACAATCAACAATAAAATAACAACATCATTTATAATAATTAAAGTCGATTTAGTACTATAAGTTTCATATATTTATACTTAATAAATATATATTCACAGTACAATTTATTGCTTGATAAATATGAATTCATGCATATGTATTGTTGATATGTACACATTTACTCGTCATGTTATTATTGCATTTGATGAACATTACTCCTTATTGTAGAATACAAGCACATCAAAGATTCATAGTATCCTAATTAATTTATTTATTTCGAAATCTTAATTTTTATAAGTAGAAAATTTTTTGGGGAGGGAGGTTGTATCCTTATTATTTTCTTTATTTGGATATCTTATTATAAAATATGAGTAGAAAAATGGTGGGGGATAAATTTTTTATTAAATACAAGTTTGAAAATTATGTAGTAGCTATTTTTACAAATTGTCCACTTTTATAAATAAATGGGGAAATGCATATTCTACTTAATCGCACATTTTTTATATTTGTAACACATGCACTCTTAATAAGACTTCATAAGGTTGTTCAGAAATCTACTTGGGTCAACCCGGATAACCCAATCCGACCCTAGATTGAAACTATATGTTAAAGTTTGTCCATGTTCCAAAATATTAGAGTTTTTAGTTAGGATTGGGTCACTCTAAACTTCAATTGGATTGATTTGAACATTTGAAATAAAATGATAATTCTAAAACTGATACAACTATGTACTTTTATTTATTAGCATGATTGGACTTATTAGAGTTTCTAGTTAGGATGGTCTAAAACAATTAAATAACCCTAACTCTATATACACCAAGAGTTGTAAACATATGTAGTTTTTACTCTTTAATTTCCATATTAAGGTTTTAATTATCTCGCCCTTCTTTGCATTTTATCCTCCATCCTTATTTTTTGATTGAACTATTTAATTTGTCTAATCCGGTTACAAATACTTACAGGAACTATTATGCTCTTTGGGAATTTAATGCGGAGCAACGGCAAGTGATTTCTACTTTTACCTTATACGTTTCATCACAATTTGTTTGATAGTTTGATCTTCAATTACTTAATAAGGAGTATTCAAATCTAGATATCAATGTACTTAGTATTAGTATCAACATCAATATCAATAAATGAGTCTGAGTTTGGTCTCCGATATCTTGGTTAGGTATGTTTTAGTATATGAATGGAAGAGTATTAGGAGTATATTAATACATCGTGTTGATATACATATACATATATGTCAGACGACATTAAGTATGAGCTTCTTTTATGTTGATTACCATACATGATGTCAAGGTGTAGATACCAAACATGCCCCAAAGACATATATGAACGTTTTATAATATATTTACAAGACATTTATTACTTATTCGAAAGTTTTGTCGATAAATATACTTAAACATTTTACAATTTTGTATGTAGAGATCCGTGAGCAGGTGTAGAAAATGAAGTTTCTCATGAACAAACTCATGAAACTCCAGTTGTGAGTTTTATATATAAACATCTATCCATCTATTTTATGTGTAGAAGCAGAGTATCTAACTTGTTAGGTCAATTCTTATTGTATTCTAGGTCAATGTGGCAAATCAAGTGATTAAGGCTCCAATCAACGAAGTTGACATGGGTAAGATCAATATCCTACAAACATGCTACATTTTTTATATTTGAAATGGACCATGTTATTCAAAGTATAACTGAGTATATGATTCATATCAACTCATTTTCGAATCTCTTTCTTCCATAAAATCGATTCGAGAACAGAAGAGATGGCAGGACTTGCGAATTCGAATGCACCTCGTGATGAAGTGAAATTTCTTCCTGTTGTAGACACCCCCAAGCTTGTGATGGATAAGAACACTGGTAAAGATGGCTTGATCGATTATACAATAATTTTATATATTTCTGATGTTGTATTAACAAATATAACAATATACCGTGTACTGAGAAATGTGAATCATGTGGTTGCTCAAGACATTGAGAACAATGTCGAAAACTGCTTGGAAACCACTTCGATGAAACGTGAACGCCAAGAAATCTTAGTAAGCAAACATTCTAGCATATTTTCATGGTCTTATGACTTATTAATATTCTTTTGTGATTCATGATTATATTCAATTTCATGATCCGCGGTTTTGTGTGTAGAAGACTACTCAATATCATTGTCCTGAGAATGGTTTCGAAAATATTGATCACATAGTTGATCAAAATAATTTTGTTGAAGAAGTCTATATTTCTCCGATGATTCAAAATCCCTGGAGGAAGATAGTGAGGTGAGATGAACTAGAATCTTAGTAATATATCTTGAATACTTACATGAACGTGTGTGTGTATATATATATATATATATATATATATATATATATATATATATATATATATATATATATATATATATATATATACCTCGAACTAGAATCTTAGTATTTGCCAAATACAACCTTAGGTTATACAATATCAGTAGTATGTGTATGTAGGGCACATTTAATTGGTAATATATCTTGAATACTTACATGAACGTGTGTTATATGTTCAGGATGATCTTATAAAGTTTACTAGGGATAATACAAACTTGGTCGGTAGATGTGTGACGAAAGATACGTACCGTAAACGCTACATGGGATGGGTTGCGGCGTATGACGTCGAAACCGAGAATTTTACGGTATGAAATAGAATTGTATGGTAATTCTGTTAAGATTTTGTGTGCAAATCTTTGATGGGTATGGGTATATTGTAAATTGTATGCAGTTGTTGTTTGAAGACTCAACTGTCAAAATAGTCAATGTCGCGGATTTAGAAGATTATATGCCGACGGTTGTTGAAATTGAAAGCTATTTTGCCTCAAGGATTCAAAGGTAAAGTATCATTTTATACATTTCGAACTTATGCGTTATGTTTATGATAAATATATCAAAAGTAACAAAGACTTCAACTTGAATATATGATTGGTAAAGGGCTACATCACGCCAAAGTGAAGGACCTCCAGAGAAGAGGCGTAGGAAAGTGATGAAGATTCGCGCCACCCGATGAACACAAAAGATCGTTGTTAGTTAATGAAAGTGAGTAGAATTGGAATGCGTTATTATTTTGATATAGACTAGAACATAGGCTATTCTAGTATCTAAGATTGAATATACTTTGTATGTTTACTTGTTATGGAAGAATGGCGAGAAGAAGTTGACATAAAAGCAAATGTTGAAGCGAAGAAGAAATATTGGGTAACTTTCGTGTCCTTGAAGCTGATTTGATGGATTATGTTATGATTCTTCTGTAATTTTCCCATTAGCTTGTTATGGACATTTTAATTTTAGCAAGGCATCTGAAGACATGGTTTTAATTGCTTTGTTTTATGCTTGGTTTGTGATTTGGATTTGAAGTTTGAATAATGTTTTTATAATTGAATTATCGACATTATATATCTTTACTTGATGTATTTAGGATGCTCACTCAGATTTAACTTCAACATCCTCCTTATGGCTATGTACTCCATTGGTGTCTTTAGGAAGATCAATTATAGCAAGGATTGCAAAAAATATTCTCTTTTACTTATTTGTCGAAAAACCCTACTTCCAACAAACTTTCTAAATTTAGTTTGATTTATAATTGTTATTAAAGAATTTGAAAAAATAGTATAAATCGTAGTAAGGATTGCAAAAAAAATTACAAAATATAGGACTAGGGTTGACAGCACACAAGATTTAACACAAATAATGTCATACTTGTTTCCTTCCCTTTCGGAAATAAACAATGATAAGCTATGTCACCCCATAAGACATTTAAAAAAATACTTGATGTCATTTACATGTCCGTCGAAAAAACTTGGCTACTTCCAATAGCATTCTTAATTTAAGTTATTATTAAACTTAAAAAATTAAAAAATAGTCTAAATTATAAGCACTGAAACAAAAATTATTCCAAACATAGATGTCGATTAGGGTTAACTTTTCAGGGTTGGCACAAACATTGTCATACTCCTTTCCTTTCTCGTTCGGATATTAAAATTGATCCTCTATGCCACTCCTATAAGGTGAAATTTGTTGATCTCATTCATATTATCAAAAAAGTTCTACTTCTGATTAGTATTTTTCATTTATGTTATCCTTAAAAAAAATTAAAAATAACTATTTTATAGTAAGAATTGTACAAAAAAAAAAAGGGAATTTTCGGGTGGTACCCTCGTGGTTTGGGGTATTCCGGATTTTGCCCAACAGTTTTTTCAAGTTCGGATGGTACCCTTTGTAACACCCCAAGTTCTGGGAACTCGAAGCGCTACGGGCTAGGACCGCACAATGGGTCCCGATCCTCAGAGTAGCAACAGAAAATGGATCTTACAACAAGGCACAGACGAATGAAAACCAAAACTCAATATAAAACCAAAGGTTCAAACAAAGGAAAGCGGAAAAGACTCGCAGCCGAGTTCAAAACAAAAGGGAAATAACAAAAGAAACATAAACCCGATCCCGTCCTATAATGTACTGGAACCCGGCTAACCACACCGTCCGGATCACTCAACAGCATCCTGAACCTGCGGAACATCTACAACGACGGTATAAACCGTTAGCTAACATTCTAGGTATAAGCAAGAGTGTAAAGGCACAAACACACATAAGGTAAGATAAACATATAGCATGCTTGCACTCAACCGGTTATTATCTTTCATTAAGTTATCTATTACTAATTCAACTTCTTTTGTCACACGAGAATCTCCCAAAACTCGCCTCCGCTTCCGTCTACCAATAGGAATAGATCAGTACTATCCGTTACCTACGGGTCTGGGTTACAAGAGCACATTCTAATCTCCTGGAGGACTAGACAAGTGGTCACCGCCCGATTATAATACACTTGGGCTAATTAAGGTTATAAAAGGGTGAATCCTATTTCCGATTATCCGTTATAACATGATAACAACGCAAACAAGCCAATAAAATCCAACTAATACGCGGAATGAAGCTAAGTATGTCCAAGGGACTTAACTCACACGAAGGTAACTCAAAGCTCAGGAAGAAGCTCAGTTTCCCTTAGGAAAGGAGCAAGGAAAGCCTGTACGAACAAGCAACACGGATCAGGAACGAAACGGTTGCTAGAAGTCTATGACTTCTAGTCTCAAAGATTTCTAAGAGATCTACGCATGCTAAGGGCTCAACCCTAGTCTTACAACACTTACAGGAGATCAACAACATCCAAAAGATGTAAGGAAAGGAACGAGGAAAGCAAGGAAGGAAGTAACTCACAAGAACGGGAGTTACTGCAGAGGAAACTGCAGGGGGCGGCTGGACTGAGGAGCAGGGGCGGCTGAACAGAGGCGCAGGGACGGCTCTGTGCGGGCGCAAGGGCGACGGCGTGACAGAAAGCGTTGTCGGCTTTCTTCTTCGACAAAACTCGCAGTAAGGGCAACCAAAGCTCGAACCTTTGGCTCCAACACGTCAAGACTCAACTCTAAAGAGCCTGAGAACAATGATACATCAACAACGGGAAGTCAACAAGAACCAAGATTCAAACTTAATTCTTGGAGAAGAAGAAAAGGAGAGAAGACACAGAAAACGAAAGGAAGGAAGCATGCTGAAGTACAAGAACGTAAGGAGGAACAAAGGATGAAGAACTTACACGTTTAACAGGGTCGCAGGAGGCAAGGGACGGCTGCAGCTCTCTAGGGTTTGAAGAAGATAGCAAGAAACGGGAAAAAGGAGAAAAGGAGGGAATATATAGAGAAGGGTTGGAAGGGTAGAAGGAAGGGACGTCTAGGGTTAGGAGAAAAGAAGGAAGACGGGCCAAAAGCCCAAGGATGGTGTAATAACCGAAAATTTTAAATTCCGTTTAATACGGAATTCAGCTGGATTCCGATCCGCTAAAATTTTTATCCTTTTAATAAAATAAAACGAGATGTAGTTTCTATCAGTTTATGTGACTTGATTCACATAAAATGATAAACTAGGTAATCAGAAATAATCCCGTATCTTTAAAAATAAAATAAAACAGCGGTTCTGGGCGAATAACGATGTAGTTATCTTCAACATTAGTTAATTGAGCGGACTGACCCAATTTTCTGACCCATGCCACTGGATCCGGCCCAACAGAACATCCAACCAGCCCATCCTTCCTTACCTGGTTTGTTCAGCCTGAAGCTCACAACAGCCCTTAGCGGGCCCAAACGCTGGTAGCCCAAGAAGGAAATGAGGCCGCCGCTTCTTCTCCACGCAGCCCAGACACGTTCAGCAGCATATCCAGCCGTTACTTACCTCCCCATTATCCTCTCTTAAATTCACGTATATCTCTTAGCGCAAGGATCACACCATCACCGCCGGTAATCTCGCTCTCTCCTTTCTCGCTCTTCGTCTTCCCTTTTCTCTCTCGCGTGGAGTAGCCTCTGCCGCCAGCCTCTCACCCATCTCACAACGACGTGACAAGCGAGATCTGAGCCAACCGATGCCACACCCCCACTGCACACCTCCTGGACCAGCGTAACACTTCCCCAGTGGCAAGGTGAGTTCTTCCGTGAGCATTCTTCCCTCATAGACCCTCTCCTGTCTCTTCGTGTTCACCGGCCGGTTTAATACCGAGTTCCCTTCTCCTTTGCTGCAGTGGACCGATCAACACAGTACAAGGTCTTCCTCCGTTGCAACCGGTGAGCATCGTGTTCCGGTACCTTTCTCTTTCTCCTCCTGTCCCTTCTGTTCCGTGTGATGACAGACAACAGCCTCACCTCCTCTGACCGCTGCAGTGACTAGCCGAGCCTTGCAGTACACGGTGTTGAGTACACTCGAGTCGGCATACGATCCGGTCCAAGACGCCTCGCTACCCCCTGCTGCACCCCAACAACCAAAGGAAAAACGGACTGCTGTAGTGCTATAGGTGAGTCCAGTTTTCCTTGCACTGCTGTACGGTTTATAGGATTGTTGGGGGTTTAAAGTGTACTGAGTATATATAAGTATATACGTAGGAGAGTACTGAAGGTATATATGATTATACATGGTTGAGCAGTAGAAGATAGGCATGATTAGGCATGTTAAGCATGATTAGGTTAGAGTAAAGTGTGCTGAGTATATATATATATATATAACCTATCATGTACATATATGCGTAACTATAGATATGAGAGGATAAATAAGTGTATATAAATATGGGAATAAGTAAAGGGTATATACATGAGTATTTACATAGAGAAGTAACTTTTTTATACGCGGATACATATATGTTTAAGAGTGGATTAATACCCGAGAAGGAAGTAATGTTCTTCTATGTGACGAGTGTTTGAGATTAATCTTATAACCTTTAGTAAACTGTCCTGGAGTAATCAGATATTGGAAACACGTTCAAAAAGAAAATATTAGAAGTTAAGAGGTGACTTTTGAGAATTTCCGGGATTTAAGGTAAAATAACATTTTTACCTTAACAGAGTATGAGATGAATGTTGATACACATGCCTTGTTTAATAGGCGTTTGAGTTACCACGGGTACGGACCGGGTTTGGATTTGTGAGAGTGGCCTTTGATTGAGGTAAGTCCTTGCGACTTACTTAGCCAGTTTCTGGATATTAGTTGGGTGGTAATGGTTGTGTGTGCAATGTGTGTGAACATAATAATAACTTGTTAGGACGACCATATTATTCTGGTTTAAGACCCAAGTGTATTGTAACGGACCGTGACATCACTGCCCAGCTCTGACAAGAGACTGGGAGGTTCTCTATACCTAGACCAGGCAGGTACAAGGTGAGATGCATCGGATCTATTCCTGATGGTTACACGGGGGTGGACGCGAGGTTTGGGAATCCCTCGTGTCACAAAATAAGTATCATTAGTATGAATGAATGACCTAAATGAAGATAATAAATGAATTGTATGAAAACATGATACGTGTTTATGTTGATATGTGTGTGTGCTGTTATTATTCTTCTAATGTTTAGATAACTAGCTAATGGTTTCTCTTGTTGTGTTTGTAGATTTACCGCAGGTTAGATCAGCAGCTGAGTGATCCGGAAGTAGTTGTCAGCCGGGTCTCCGTACTCCTTAGAGTGGGGGTTGAGGTTGTTGTTTGTCGTTCTGTCTTTTGTTAAAACAGTTGATCTTTTTCCCTTTGTTTAAGTACTATAGGCTGCTAGACCTTGTTGCATTCATTCCTTTAAAAATACTATTTCATGAATTTTGTTTTTTCTGATTTGTGTCTTGTTGCAAGATCCTAGTAAGATTGTTGTCAAACTGAGGTCGGGACCCATTGTGAGGTCCTAACAAGTAACGTCCCAAGTTCTGAAAACTCGGGGTGTTACAGATGGAATAAAATAGGAGAAGACGAAGATAAAACAACCCGCAGACGGGCTGGGCCTAGCCGCACCTGCGGCTGGGCCGTGCTGCGACCACGGTAGCAAGGTTGAGCCGCGCCTGAGGCTCCCCTTCACCGCGGGGGCGGTGAAGGCAAAAACCTGGGATCTTACATCAGATCCTCCTAAAAAGAAGTTTTGTCCCAAAACTTGCAAAATCTCACGATCACAACAACACACAGAAACAGAACTGAACTCATATATTTCCCACTCGGGGCACGTAACACAAAACGTCACACAAAAGCATACGCAACGCAACAAAGGAAAAACTACAACAACTGACTATGCTAAAGGTGCAACAAGCTCAGGGTAAAACTCTGGATAGTTCCTCAGGATACTATCCTCTGTCTCCCAAGTCGCCTCATCAGCTCCTCGCATCGACCACTGAATCTTCAACATCGGGATGCCCTTCGAACGCAAGCGTCTCGAACTACGCTCTAAGACAGCCACCGGGTGCTCAACAAATGTGTGGTCTGGCTCGATCACTAGATCCTCATGAATGACGATGTGACTCGGATCCGGTATGTACTCCCGTAGCAGAGACACATGGAAGACCGGGTGAACACCCTCGAGTCTCGGTGGCAAAGCAAGTTTGTATGCTGCCTCTCCTACTCGCTCCAGAATCTCGAACGGTCCAACATATCTGGGGCTCATCTTTCCCTTGACACCGAAACGTCTGACGCCTCGTGTTGGGGATACTCTCAACCAAACCTGAGCTCCAACTCTAGACTCTAGAGGTCTGCGCCTCTTATCTGCATAGGATTTCTATCGACTCTGTGCTGCTAACATCCGCTCGCGGATCACTACTACACGAGCCATGTCATCTTGTATTTGCTCAAGTGCTACTCCGCTAGCACTACTAGGCTCATCCAAACATAGCGGTGTACGGCATCTTTGTCCGTATTAAGCCTCATAAGGAGTCACCCTGATCGATGCGTGCCAACTGTTGTTGTACGAAAACTCCACTAAGGAAAAGTGATCTGGCCACACCTATCCCTAGTCTAACACGTAGGCTCTCAACATGTCCTCGAGAGTCTGGATGGTCCGCTCGGACTGACCATCGGTCTAAGGATGATAAGATGTCATAAATTGTAGATTCTTACCTAGGGCGGCATGAACTTGCTGCCAGAACCTCGAAGTGAACCGTCCGTCTCTGTCAGAGACTATAGTCTTAGGTACTCCATGAAGTCTAACTATCTGTCTCGTGAACTCCTCTGCCAATCGACTTACCGGACACGTTTCCTTGACCGGAATGAAATGTGTGGTCTTCGCCAATCGATCTACTATCACCTAGATAGCATCAAAGCCTCGACTCGGCCTCAAACCGGTCACAAAATCCATAGTGATGTTTTCCCACTTCCACTGAGGGACGGGAAGTGGGTGTAGCTCGCCTTCTAGTCTATGATGCTCGATCTTGACCTTCTGACATGTCGCACACTGAGCTACATATCTCGTCACATCTGTCTTCAGACCTCCCCACCAGAAAGAGCGTCTGATATCTTGATACATCTTACTCGCACCAGGGTGTACTGAGTAAGGTGAAGAGTGAGCCTCCTGAAGGATCCTCTGTCTCAACTCTCGATCTGCGCTCCTGGCGTCTCAAAAATCCGTCAGCACCAACTACAAACTGTGGTGCCTCTCCTCGAGACATCCGGTCTCGGATCTGTGTTAAAGTTGGGCAACTCTCCTGCTTCTGTCGGATTTCGGCCAACAGAGCAGCTACTAACTCCAAGGTGGACAACTGGCTGTCGGAATCTGGAAAGTAGATATCCATCTCTAGCCATGCCAAATCTCATTGTAACTGTGGCTGAGCTGTCAGCCTAGCGATCGCCATCTCCCGGGAAGTCTTCTTACTGAGAGCATCTGCTACCACATTAGCCTTTCCCGGGTGGTATAAGATCTCAAGATCAAAGTCCTTGATCAACTCTAACCATCTGCGCTGATGGTTATTCAACTCCCGCTGAGTGAATATGTACTTCAGACTCTTATGGTTTGTGAAAATCTGACACGTAGCTCCGTATAGATAATGTCTCCAAATCTTCAAAGCATGAACCACAACAGCCAATTCAAGGTCATGGGTAGGGTAATTCTCCTCGTACGTCTTCAACTGTCGAGACGCATAAGCAATCACCTTTCCCCTCTGCATCAAAACACATCCCAAGCCCAGCTTGGAAGCGTCGCTGTAAACCACAAAATCCTCAATGCCCTATGGCTGAGCTAGGATAGGAGCAGAGGTCAACCTCTTCTTCAGCTCCTCGAAGCTCCGTAGGCACGACTCGGACCATACGAACCTCGTAGACTTCCGCAACAAGGAAGTGAGCGGTCGGGCGATAACTGAAAAGCCCTCAACAAAACGCCTGTAGTAGCCTACCAATCCTAAGAAGCTGCGAACCTCCTTAACTTTCTTAGGTGGCGGCCAAGAAGCTACTGACTCAATCTTCGCCGGATCTAATTTGATCCCTTCAGCTGAAACGATGTGACCAAGGAATGCTACCTCGGACATCCAAAACTTGCACTTAAAGAGCTTGGCGTAGAGCTCTCTATCCTGTAAGACCTTAAGAACAATCCTCAAGTGTCTTGCATGCTCCTCTCTACTGCGGGAGTAAACCAGAATGTCGTCGATGAAGACAACTACAATCTGGTCTAGAAAGTCGATGAAGATGCTGTTCATCAACTCCATGAAGTCCGCGGGCGCATTCGTAAGCCGAAATGGCATCACTACAAACTCGTAGTGTCAATATCTAGTCCAAAATGCCGTCTTGGCTACATCCTGCTCTCTCACCCACAGCTGGTGATATCGAGATCTCAGATCAATCCTCGAAAATACAAAAGCTCCATCCAGCTGATCCAAAAGATCATCGATACGGGGCAATGGGTAGTCGATACATAACCTCATTGACCCATCTTTCTTCCTGACGAAGAGAACTGGTGCACCCCAAGGAGATACACTAGGGCGGATGAAGCCCTTCTCTGCTAACTCTTCAAGCTGCTTCTTCAACTCAAACATCTCGATAGGCGCCATACGATAAGGAGCCTTAGAGATCGGTCTCGTACCGGGCTCTAGATCAATGCTAAAGTCTACACTCCGTTGTGGAGGTAAACCTGATGGCTCTCCAAAGACGTCAGCAAATTCACAAGCTACTGGAATCTCCTCCAAAGCTGGACTAGTACTATCCTTCACGGCATAGCTCCAAAAAGCCTCACATCCCTGACTGATAAGTCTCGCAGCTCGAACTGCACTGATGATTGTACCAGTCTTACCGAGATCCCATCCTCGGAAAATCTCAACATGGCCTGCATCTATAGTTACCGTCACTATCTTCTTGCCGATGTCCAAAACTGCTCGATGTCGATCCATCCAATCCATGCCCAGAATAACTTCTTCACGTACTAAGTACATGACGAAGAAGTTAGCTGGCCAATCGCGATCTCCTAACTGGATAGGGCAATCGCGAACCTCTTGAGTACCTCGAATCTTACCCCCACCGGGTAATCCTATAAAGAAGGGTCTACCTTCTACCGTAACTAAGGCCAATCTATCTATGCAAGCATCAAATATAAAAGAATGCCTAGCACCAGTATCGAAAAAAAACTCTGACACGAAAACCATTAATGTGAATGGTACCTGTAGCTGCTGGCGCTGTCGGCTCTACAACACTCCTCAACTCATAAACCCTGGCTGGTGCATCTCTGGTGTTTGTAGATCCACCAACACGTCCTCTACCTCTCCCTTGTCCCGGAGTGGAACCCTGAGGAGCGTAGAACCAGAAACTCTCTCCTGCTGCTGGTACTGAGATCTCTGTCCTCCTCTAGCAACACTGGTAGGTGAAGAACTCTACTGAGATAGCGCCATGCCCTGTCGGCAAAACACAGCTCTGTGTCCGGGCTTGCCGCAAGTAAAGCAAGTCACTGCTGGCTTCTTGCAGTAAGCTCGGATGTGTCCAGCTACTCCGCAGTTATGACACTGCCATCCTCTATCAGAACTCTGCTAGAAACTAGAACGTCCAGGTGTCTGACTACGCCCAAAACCAGCTACTTCAGCTCCAGCACTAGCTGATCCAGTCTTCTGTCTCTTCGTACGGCCTTCTGCCTGAAGATCTCTCTTGAAATCCAGTTGCTTCCTAAGCAAACTTCTTATTGACTCCAGCGTTGAATCCATGTGGTCTAGCAAAAGCTCAACTTCCGAACTTACTCCATCTTGAGCTCTGACGTTCTCAACTACTCTCACGGGTATTGGCGGTGGTGGTGCAGGTCCTCCAGTCTTGATAGCTTCTTCAACTCTTTGCACGTAATCGCGATAGACAAATACTTCGATGGTAAATTGACCTGACTCGAATATTGGTGCTCTCGGTGCTCCGGACTTCTCGATAGTCCTGTTCCCTTCTCGGGAACACCTCTCTCAGCAACTTCTTCAACAAATGCCTCAGCGATAGGCAAATCAGCAATTGGGGCTTGGCCCTGACCTTTAGCTAGTGGAGGTCCTTCTGCACGTTCTCGTCTACGAACGGCAGGTGGAAGAGGTAGTCAACCCCTTCCTCGCCCTATAGCAGATGTAGCTCTAGTACGCGTCATCTGCTATAAGGATAAATATATAAGACTATATATATAGATATAAGGCCACACTACAACTAAAGCAGAAAACCAAGAAAAGCACAAAGGCCACACAAGAAACTACACTACTGAGATCCGCGGAGGTAGTGGTGGTTGCCCGTACATCTATCTCAAACCGACGGTTTAAAACAAAACCCCCTTTTGAAAACATTAGACCCCTTGCGGGTTCTATTTATTTATCCACCCGACCTGTAGAAGATTTCGAGTGCCATTGTTGCCAACCTAGAGCTCTGATACCATATTGTAACACCCCAAGTTCTGGGAACTCGAAGCGCTACGGGCTAGGACCGTACAATGGGTCCCGATCCTCAGAGTAGCAACAGCAAACGGATCTTACAACAAGGCACAAACGTATGAAAACCAAAACTCAATATAAAACCAAAGGTTTAAACAAAGGAAAGCGGAAAAGACTTGCATCCGAGTTCAAAACAAATGGGAAACAACAAAAGAAACATAAACCCGATCCCGCCCTATAATGTACGGGAACCCCGGCAGACCACACCGTCCAGATCACTCAGCAACATCCTGAACCTGCGGAACATCTACAACGGCGGTATAAACCGTTAGCTAACATTCTAGGTATAAGCAAGAATGTAAAGGCACAAATACACATAAGGTAAGATAAACATATAGCATGCTTGCACTCAACCGGTTATTATCTTTCATTAAGTTATCCATTACTAATTCAACTTCTTTTGTCACACGAGAATCTCCCAAAACTCGCCTCCGCTTCCGTCTACCAATAGGAATAGATCAGTACTATCCATTACCTACGGGTCTGGGTTGCAAGAGCACGTTCTAGTCTCCTGGAGGACTAGACAAGCGGTCACCGCCCGATTATAATACACTTGGGCCAATTAAGGTTATAAAAGGGTGAATCCTATTTTCGATTATCCGTTATAACATGATAACAATGCAAACAAGCCAATACAATCCAACTAATACGCGGAATGAAGCTAAGTAAGTCCAAGGGACTTACCTCACACGAAGGTAACTCAAAGCTCAAGAAGAAGCTCAGTTTCCCTTAGGAAAGGAGCAACGAAAGCCTGTACGAACAAGCAACACGGATCAGGAACGAAACGGTTGCTAGAAGTCTATGACTTCTAGTCTCAAAGATTTCTAAGAGATTTACGCATGCTAAGGGCTCAACCCTAGTCTTACAACGCTCACAGGAGATCAACAACATCCAAAAGATGTAAGGAAAGGAACGAGGAAAGGAAGGAAGGAAGTAACTCACAAGAACGGGAGTTACTGCAGAGGAAACTGCAGGGGCGGCTGGACTGAAGCGCAGGGGCGGCTGAACAGTGGCGCAGGGGCAGCTGAACAGAGGCGCAGGGACGGCTCTGTGCAGGCGCAGGCGCGGCAGCGTGACAAAAAGCGGTGTCGGCTTTCTTCTTCGACGAAACTCGCAGCAAGGGCAATCAAAGCTCGAACCTTTGGCTCCAACACGTCAAGACTCAACTCTAAAGAGTCTGAGAACAACGATACATCAACAACGGGAAGTCAACAAGAATCAAGGTTCAAATTTGATTCTTAGAGAAGAAGAAAAGGAGAGAAGAAGAAGAAAACGAAAGGAAGGAAGCATGCTGCAGTACAAGAACGTAAGGAGGAATAAAGGATGAAGAACTTACACGTTCAACATGGTCGCAGGAGGCAAGGGACGGCTGCAGCTCTCTAGGGTTTGAAGAAGATAGCAAGAAACGGGAAAAAGAAGGAAAGGAGGGAATATATAGAGAAGGGTTGGAAGGGTAGAAGGAAGGAACGTCTAGGGTTAGGAGAAAAGAAGAAAGACGGGCCAAAAGCCCAAGGATGGAATAAAATAGGAGAAGACGAAGATAAAACAGCCCGTAGACGGGCTGGGCCTAGCCGTGCCGCGACCACGACAGCGAGGTTGAGCCGCGCCTGAGACTCCCCTTCACCGCGGGGGCGGTGAAGGCAAACACATGGGATCTTACACCCTTAAGTTTATATTGTTTTCCGGATTTTGCCCAAATTCATTAAATTTTTTTAAAATCTATTCAAAACATACAAAAGAAAATAAACTAAAATTAAAAAACAAATTATAATAGAAAGAATGATGTATTTAATAAAGTAAAACATTAACTTTTTTATAAGAAAAATATTTTATATTAATTTAAAAATAAATTAATTAGATAATTTTTTAAAAATTCAAAAAAATTAGTGTTTTATTTTATTTTAAAAATAAATAAATTGGGTTAGCTTTTTTTAACAAAATCTAAAAATATAAGTGTTATACTTTATTTAAAAAATAAATAAAATAAGGATTCTTTTAAAAATTTAAAAAAAAATCACCGTTTTAATTTATTATTAAAATAAACAAATCAGTTTTCTGTTTTTTTATTATTTTTAATATTACTTTATTTTCTTTCTTTTAGTTTTGTGAAATAAATAAAATAGAAAAATTATTTATTTATTTTAATAATAAATTAAAATAGTGATTTTTTTAAATTTTTAAAAGAGTCCTTAATTTATTTATTTTTTAAATAAAGTATAACACTTATGTTTTTAGATTTTGTTAAAAAAATGCTAATCCAATTTATTTATTTTTAAAATAAATAAAAAAACTGATTTTTTTAAAAATTATCTAATTTATATATTTTTAAATTAATATAAATTATTTTTTAAATAAAAAATTACTGTTTTACTTTATTTTAAAAATAAATAAATTATTCTTTCTATTTTAATTTGTTTTTTAATTTTAATTTTTTTCTTTTGTATGTTTTTAATTGAATTTAAAAAAGTGTAATGAATTTGGGCAAAGTCCGGAAATCAACATAAACTTAAGGGTACCATCCCAACTTGAAAAAACTGTTGGAAAAAATCCGGAATACCCTAAACCACGAGGGTACCATCCGGAATTTCCCCAAAAAAAAGATAATATTTCAAACATAGCTGACAAGTAAGGTCTGTAATTAAAACCGAACATTGTTATACTCATTTCGATCATTTCCCATTCAGTGGTTTATAATGACCATATCTACGGGCAATATATAGAATAGTAAAATGTATAGGGTATTATATGAAAATATGAGAGTTTGTTACAACCACCTATCTGTACATATATAGGGCATTTGTAACAGATTCATTTGATGAATTCAATTGATAAATTTCCTTTTCTCGATTGCTTCCATACTCTTCACATGGTATCAGAGCTCATGAAGAGCCTTATACTGTAATTCACTTCTCCTCAATTTTTTTTTTCTCTTCCATGGATGATCAAGGAGATATTGATCATCGAGGTCCAGATAATTCCAGAAATGCCGCTGGTAATGGTAGATCGACTGCTAGACATGGGTCACAAACCCAAACCTAAACCGTAAAAATCCAAACCGGCGGTTTAGGTTTAACCTAAACCGCCAGTTTGGTCGGCGGTTTAGCCGGTTTATTAAAAAAAATTGAAAAACTGGACCAAATTGGACCAAACCGGCGGTTAGGTCACTCATATGTAACCAAACTACATCACATTGTTGATTTTCCTTACACACCTGATTCTTCTTTTTAGTGTGATACTTGTGTTCTTGCCAAGCAACATAAACTCTCCTTCCCACGCAGCTTCTCTTATGCTTCACATGCATTTGCATTGCTACACATGAATATATTGGGTCCCTATCACACTAAAGCACACTGTGGTGCTAGATATTTTCTCACCATTGTGGATGATTTTACCAGGTGTACTTGGATGTTTCTTATGGGAGATAAATTACAGGTCCCTCAACTTTTGACTGGGTTCATTGCTTATGTCAAAACACAATTCAAGATAATGGTCAAGATCATTCGATCTAATAATGGTACAGAGTTTATTCAAAAATCCTTAAAGGATTTCTTTCATGATCATGGCATTCTTTATCACAAAACCATCCCATATTTACCTCAATAGAATGGTCGAGTAGAGAGAAAACATCGACACCTTCTTGAGACTGCCAGAGCCATCGGATTACATGGTCATTTACCTTTCCAATTCTGGGGAGAGTGTATTCTTGCTGCCACATACTTGATCAACTTGATGCCATCCTCAGTCATTAATTGGCAGATTTATTTTGAACTTCTTCATCACAAATCAGTCTCTTATAGTCACCATCGAATTATTGGTTGCCTATGCTATTATTTGGTTCCCTTCAAAGACAAATTTGAAGCAGTGTCTCAACCTTGTGTGTTACTTGGATACCCTCCAGGTCAGAAAGGTTACAAGATTTATGATCTTACTACTCACAAAATCTTTGTCTCTCGACATATCACTTTTAGAGAAGATGTATTTCCTTTTCAAGCTTCATCATCTCTACCTATTTCTCCATAAATACAACCTCAATTATCACTGATATCTCCTTGTTCTGATACTCCTTTTCCTAATTTATTTCACTCACCTCCTCCATTTTCCATTCATTCCCCTATACTACCTAATACCTCTACACCAGTATCTTCTTCTGAATCTCTTGTCCCTTCTTTTTCTAATATTATCCCAGTTCCTTTTGTTTCTTCTCCATCTCCTATTCCTCTCATTCCTCCCTCACGTTGATATAGACAAACTACTAAACCAACAAGGCTCCATGACTATGTGTGCTCCTCCATTTCTTCCTCACCTAATCCTTTTCTTTCTCAATTACACACCTCCTTCTCTGACCCTACCTATGTTTAGTCCCTATGCAATATGATTTCCCATTTTGAACCTTTCCATTATAATGAAGCCAAAGATCATCCTCTTTGGGTTGAAGCCGTGAATCGAGAGATCACTGCCCTTGAAGATAATTTCACATGGGAATTAACTTGTTTGCCCCTTGGTCATAAATCCATAGGTTCCAAGTGGGTTTATAAAGTCAAATACAAACAAGATGGTATTGTTGATCGCTATAAGGCAAGATTAATTGCTAAGGGCTATAGTCAAGTTAAAGATAAAGACTATAAACACAAATTTTCACCTGTTGCTAAGTTCACAACAGTTCGTATTCTTCTTGCTTTAGCAGCTGCCAAGTCATGGCCTCTTCATCAGTTAGACATCAACAATGCTTTTCTCCACGTTTTTCTGGATGAAGAAGTGTACATGACCCCTCCACAAGGATATAATCGACCTATTTTTGGTCAGGTGTGTCGTCTTAAAAGATCCCTCTATGGATTAAAGCAGGCTAGTAGGCGATGAAATTTGGAACTTACTAAATTATTACTGCAGCTTGGTTTTACTCAATCCAAGCATGAATATTCCCTTTTCATCAAAAAGGAGAATTATGGTATTACAGTGGCCCTGGCTTATGTTGATGATCTTTTGCTTACTGTGATGTTCCTTCCACAATTTAGCCACAAAGACAGCCCTTGACAAAGCCTTCACTATGAAGGACCTTGGATTGGCCAATATCTTTCTTGGTAGGGAGATTTCTAGATCTTCTACTGGTCTTTTTCTTAATCAGAGAAAATACATCCTAAATATATTATCATCTTTCAATATGTTGCAAGGCAAAGCTAGTTCCTTCCCCATGCAATGCAATTTAAAGTTGGCTCTAGATGATGGTCCTTTGTTTGATGAACCAAAGTCTTATAGACGCTTGGTTGGCAAGTAACTCTACCTCACACTAACTCGTCCTGATATTACATTCTCTGTACAACATCTCAATCAATTTCTTTCTACTCCTCGTGTTCCACATTGGCATGCATCCATTCATCTTCTTAAATACCTCCAAGGAACTATCCATCTGGCTTTATTCTACCCTTCATCCTCTTCATTATCTTTGACTACTTACAGTGATGCTGATTGGGGCTCTTGTGCCTTTATTTGTCGGTATATTATAGGCTATTGTGCTTTCTTGGGATCCTCTCTTGTGTCATGGAAGAGCAAGAAGCAAAAAACAGTGTCCAAGTCCAGTGTTGAGAGTGAGTATCGGGTTATGTCTACTACAACTTCCGAAATTGTTTGGATTGAAGGTCTTTTGAGTGATCTTAATGTTCATGTCCCTCTCCCTATCACCATGAATTGTGACAATAAGGCGGCTCAACATCTTGCTGCCAATCCAGTTTTTCACGAACTTACTTAACATCTTCGCCTAATTGTCACTATGTTCGTGATGAGGTTCAACGTGAATTCATCTCAACCTCTCATGTTTGTTCATCCTTGCAACTTGCTGATATCTTTACAAAACCCTTGGGCGAACAACAACATGCTTTTCTCTATGGCAAGTTTGGTCTCATCATTCCTCGTCCAGCTTGAGGGGGGGTATGGACAATATATAGAAATAGTATAATGTATAGGGTTTTATATGCAAATATGAGAGTTTGTTACAACCACCTCTATATATATATATATATATATATATATATATATATATGGCACCTGTAACAGATTCATTTGATCAATTCAGTTGATACGTTTCCTTTTCTCTACTGGTTCCATACTCTTCACAATATCAGCACTCACCTAAGACAACAAAGATTGTGTTCTTATCCGCATAAATCTTCATCGAGAAACCCTACTTCTGACTAACATTCTCCACTTATATCACTCGTTTATGGAATTTCATTAACGGATTCATCTAGGTTAAAATGTATATATATATATATATATGTATAAAAGTTGTGCTGTAATATCCGAAAAATTTTATTTACGAAAAATAGCAAAGCAAACTGAACTTAGACTGATTTGAATCCGTTTCACCTCACTCGTGTCAACAACGATTAAAATGTACAAACATGTTTCCTCACTTTCGCATCTCTTCGTTACCCACATAAAATTTGGCCATATAATTCCCACTTAACAGCCCCTCTTCTTTTGTTCTTCATGTACACAACAGCAATGCCAGCAAAGAAGCTGCCTTGTAACGCCCGGGTTCGAAATTTCCGCTCTAGCGTACTTCTATCGATATTTTTTTAATTAAATTATGTTTATATTTTCTTTTAAATGGTTTAAGATGTAAAAATAAATTCCGAGTATATTTATATTCATATTTTGGTTTACTTTCGAAAAATTCGGGAATTCCCGATTCGGAAATCCCGTTCCATCGTTTAACCGAGTTAGTTATCCTATCCTCTTTTTTTTATTATCCTTTTTCTTCTCTTTTCTTTCTTTTATTTTTATTTTGTTCCTTCTCTCTATTGGCCCTTTTTCTGTCGCGCGCGTGGAAGCCTCCCGCCAGTGGAGAAGACAAGGAGCGCCTCCTCGTTTCCCTCCGCCACAGTCTGCACGCCGTCTGCAGCCTACCGCCTAGCCTCGAGTCTGAATCCTCGCTCCCCACCGCCTGCAACCAGCCTTCCTTTCCCTCTGTCTCCTTCTGTATCCCCAGCCCTAATCTCTCACTTTCCCCTTCTGCGCAACACAGCAACTCTCTCTGTTTTCCCCTCTCCCGTTTCTCTTCCTCTCTTCTATTCTCGATCGGAGCCGCAACTGTCTGCAATGCCGCCAGGGGTCCGCCGGGAAGAGCAGAAGCCGCCTCGCCTCCGCCTCGAGCCGCCAACACGGTGAATGGACGCCTCTCTCTCTCCCTCATTTCTCTTTTTCTCTCCTCCCTGCGTAACTCCGCCCCCTGGTTTTGTGTCATAACAACCTGCTGCTGGAGACGCTTCCGTGGAGCCGCCGCCTGCATTGACGCCGGTCACTCGCCCCTCCGCCGTCTGCGCCAGCCACCAGGGTGTTGCCCACTTGCCATTTCCCTTGCTCCTCCTCTGTCGATTGCAACAGTAGGGGAAGAGAGGATTTTGAATAATTGTAAATGTGCCCCTTCTTTTGTGATTATTGCGATTTTGGCCCTACTTTATTAATAACTGCTGTTGTGACCCAAGAATTTTTAGAAATGAACTATTATGCCCCTACAGTAAATTATTACATTATTGGACCCTTAATTTTGTTGTAGTTTGTGACCCAACTCCTTTGCAAATTAACTATGGTGTCTTTGTTGGTTTAAATTCGATTGATGGCCTGAGTTTGAATTGCGGTTTTATAGTCAACTTTCCATTTTGAGTATTTTGCCCGGAAATAGGTTTAAACGAGTTTAACCTTGGTTTTGAAAGCGGATTTTTTCATTGGAATATCTTTATGCGCTAAACCTTCCTTTCAAAATTAGCGTCTAAGCTAATTTTGCTTATCTTTGTTCTTAGGTCCGGAAGCGCCCCGATAAAGGCCATCGAACCCGTTCTCGACATCCGTAGATCGACTCCCGTCTTTTGACGTCGTGTGAGTATTCTTTTCCTCGACCTAGTTAGGTTTAATAGTATCATGCTAGGTTGGATCTAGCATAACTTAGAGCGAATGCCAAGTAGTGGCTTTGAACCTTAGGTGAGTTTTGAAGATTTGATATTGTTTGATAGATTGATGTTGATTCTAAGCTTGAGGTGACATTGCGGTCTAATGAGGTTGTTATAAAGGATTCGAATATATGGTTTGATCTTGTGAGAATCATTAGGCTTGAGGTGTTGATATTATCTTGTGAGGTTGTTTATGGCTTTAAGTTGTATGTTGAGCTTGTGAGAATTTAGGGGTTGAGGTTGTATGATTGTTGAGGTTGTGGACTAGAAAGAGAGTATCCTAGTGGTGTTGTGAGTTATGATCTTGCGAGATCCGAAGGTTTAGAAGTCTTAGGACTTCTAGCTTCTGTTGAGTGTGATGTGAGCACGAGGGATTCTAGGATCTGTCCTAAAATTTAGAACCAAATGGTCTTGCGTAGATCATTTGTATAGAAGTCTAAGACTTCTATTGTGAGTGGGTCATTTTTGATATAGTTATCTTCTTGTGAGCAGGTTATGGGCTTCCTCCCCTAAGGAAGCGAGAATGTTGTGAGTTGAGTGTGGTGACGAGGTAAGTCTCCGGACTTACTTAGCTCGTATTCTCTGTATTAGTTTCGATGTGTGTTTGGTGGTGTGTGTTTATTGTTTATGTGTGTGTTTATTGTTTATGTTATAACATCTAAACCGGTAATAGGACCACCGACTTTATATGTGTATATTTGGCCCAAGTGTATGATAACGGGCGGCGACTGCTTGTCCAGTCCAAAATGGGGATGACTAGGAGGTGCCTTGCGACCACTCCAACGGGTGATGCTGATCCGCATCAAGTAGAAATCCGTATGGTGAAAGGGAACAAGGGCGAGTTCGTTAAGATTCTCGTGTCACAAAAGAAGTTGATTATAAGGGGATATGACCTAATGATAAAAAGATAATAAACCGGCTTGTGTGTTTTGGAGCATGTTCTGTGTTTATGATGCCTTATGTGTGTGTGTGCCAATACCATGATTCTAATGCCTTGAATGCTAGCTAACGGTTTTATACCGATATTATTGTAGTTTCCTTGCAAGTTAGGGAAACGGCCGAGAGATCCGGAAGAGTGGACAGCCGGGGTCCGTACATTTTAGGATAGGTTTTGGAGTTGTATTTATGTATTGTTTATGGTATTATGTATGTCGCGTGTATGGCGTTTGCCTTTGGAGTCGTATCTCGGCTGGAGTCATTCTTTGTTTTCTTTTGGGGTTCATATTATTGCATTAAAATAAATTTCGGTTTTGCTTTTATTTGTGTCTTGTTGTAAGATCCGGTGAAATTGTTGTCAGGCTAAGGGTCGGGACCCATTGTGAGGTCTCAACCCGTAGCGCCCCGAGTCCTACGGATTCGGGGTGTTACAAAAGTGGCATCAGGGCCCTAGGTTGACAACAATGGCACTCGCAATCTTCTAAAGGCCGAATGAAGAATAAATAGAACCCAGACGAGTTCTAACTTTCCGTTTTCAAAATCACATGCATGAGTCGGGGTAGAATGTACGGACCACCACTCCTTCCGCGGATCTCGGCAACTTAGTTATTGGACCTTGATATATATATATATATATATATATATATATATATATATATATATGTAGATATGGATATGAGGTTTGTAGTTATGCATGATATAATTGATTTGTACCTTTGTGATTGTATGCTGCATGATGAACTGGATATATGTGTATAGTTATATATGTGGACAGTTATATGTTTTGGGACCTTATATTGTGGATGAAATGTTGGATGTATTATATTGGTAGTGATATGGACTTAGATTTATATAGTTATGTATACGTATTCTTATTATATATAGTAGTAGAATATGGAGTTATGGGACCTAATAGAAAAGATGATAAGTATAGTATCATCACCTTTAAAGACGATGTGGTTGGCTTGGGATAGCGTTCATACGTGGAGGCGTACACTCAATTATCGCGTTGAGCATTTCGTGTTAACGAACACCATGGCATTCTCGGATTCCTTTAAAAGGATATCGAAGTGGAGGATTAGCGATGACATAAACGAAGGTCAAACAAGTAGAAAGAAGAACTCGAGATGACTAAAGAGAGATTGAGATGGAGCAATAAAAGTAAAGGGAGCAACGTTAAGGTATATAAGTGGTTTTAAAGAAACCGGGATTGTACGAAAATGAGACCAATAGTGAAAACGAACCTAAGTTCTTCTAGAAGACTCGTGGACAACTAAAGATACGAATCGAGAAGGAGATGGATACACTCTAGCAAGGTTAAAGGTGGTATTCCTTCATGACGTGAAGTTTTCTATAGGTGCTCCTAAGCTTTGGAGTCAGCACGAGAAGAGTGATCGAACCATTTGCTAAAGATTTAAGATACCGTAAGTTAAGCTTACGAGGTACCAATAATTGAAGTGTCAATATCAATGGAGTTATTAGAAGAAGGGCATGGTGAAGATTCACGTGGAGTTGACCGATTTCCGTAACAATGATAAGGCTAAGAAACGCCGAGAAGGAGGAAGTGCGTATACATGGTGATCCCAAGAAGATGAAAGACGAAACAATGAGCTTGGATCGAAAGACTTAATATAACAACGAGAGGAATGCGAGTGGAGGCTAATTAATGTCAGAATATTTGAGAAGTACTTTTGCAAAACATTATGAAGAACGATTAATATCCGTCGGGTCTAAGACGTGGAGGGGATGCACGCCACAAGTGAACCTACGCACATTAACCTTTGGGGTTCCATCCTAAAACCAATTGGTAATTGAAGGAGTAACCCTTAGGTTTATATGTTAGGTTCACATTATTCATTTAGTCGATGTGGGACACAATAATCCACACATCTCAACAGAATGGTTTTAGCCTTTCAAAAATATATAGATTGGAAAATACTAGGAAGAAAATTAAGATATTATATTAATCGTATCAACAAAATTTATATTTCAAACAATTAGGAATAAAATTAAAAGTTGACACATAAGTTAATTATAAGTAATATCAAATTTTAAACAAAAAAATATTTTTTCATAAACAAAATAGATGATTATATTTTTGAAATTGAATTCATATAATATTTCTAAAATTTATTACGATAACACTACGTATTAATCAACATAATAATTCTAATAGTATATATAACTATTGACATAGAGAGTGGAAAAAAAAAATATAATATGGAAAAAATATAATATGGTGCATGTTTCATACTATCATTTGGAATTTATAATTTCATGTAATTCACTTCCGCTATTGTTCAAATTCAAGTTGGGATTAATTTAGTATGTTTATTATTGAATTAGTATTTTAGATAAACAATAGAATGATAGTCTAGACAATATTATATTTTTAAATTTTTATGTCTTATTCAATATAAGGTCTAAAAGCAATTTAATATTTATTAAATACTTGTTAATTAATATAATAGCTATATGTTTATATGTTAGAGTTAGAATATAAAATTATTTAAACGTTTTATGAAAGAAAGTTAAAAGAGTTAAAAGTATATATATTTGGTAAGGAATGAATAAGAGAATGACATGTTTCATAAAGTCCTCTATCTTAGTATAAGTGGAAGCTCAATGAAAAACCTTACTCGCGTGATAATTGAATCCGATTGTGTCATGGTCATTCGGCCACGTCATGTCTCATTCCACGTTTCGCTCTCATGGTGGAGCTCTTTTTTTTTAAGGTTAGAGTAGCTCCCGGATGTAGAGCAAGGTATAAGTGTGACCCAAGTTGGGGATACCCTGCTAATACCAATTTTTTCATACATGTCTCCAAGAGGATTCGAACTCGAATCTCCAAACTAACACTTAGGGAGTCTAGTACCACAATCACTAGACTAACTGAGTATTTGTATGGTGGAGTTCTTCTTCATGACATCATTGTTCTTGCAAGTTCTTTTATCGAGTTTACACTTAGACATGTCTCTAGAAACAAATATAACTCGTAGTCTAATATACAAGTTCGGTGGACTACTTCTCCTATTGTCAATTAATTATACGAACGAAGCTCACTAACATGTTGGACTCGGACCCAATACGTATATGTTCTCAAATCGACATGCAACATCATCCTTCACGTTATATTCGATTCATCCGATTTTCAAAATATTTTACTTTTTTTTATATGCCTATGTAAGATTAAAATTGAACTTAATTAATATTATAGTATATAGTTTATTTAATGCTTTAAAATCACGACTTATTTCTAACGTACGAAGTCGTCCCAACTAATAGTTGTTGGGAATTCTCGCAACTCGCCAACAATCAAAGGTGTAAGATTGTATGCTATCAAAATAAGGTGTGGGTAAAATTAAGTTGTTAGAAATTCCCACTACTTGCCAACAATTAGAAGTGTTAGATTGTATGCCATCAACATAAAGTGTGGGTAAAATTAACTAATGACTATAAGTGTGAGTATTTGGGTGTGGTTATTTAAGATTTTTATTGTAGTGTCTCCTCTGCTTCACCGATCGATCTCTCCCACCATCAACATCCACCCAACACTCCTCTCATCTCCATCTGCGGCCACCGGGAACCGCCGGAATCGGGAGAACCAGAGCAGCCTTTTTACACCCTCCTCGAGCCCCCTTCTATCAAGCCGTCGGAGCCTTCAACCACCGGGAAGCCACCGTCGTCACCGTCGAAGCCCATCGGTGCAGTTCTCGCCAGAGCCACACTAGTGCCGTCGGAAAAGCATTAGAAAAGCATTATTGATAGGCGCAGGCCGCGAAATTATGAAAAGGTAACACATGCATCACTTAGAGAAGTCATGAAATGTTGTTTATCTCATATGTCTTGCATGCATGAAAAATGTCCATTTGAAAATATGCCCCTGACTGGATAATTTTATAAGACGGTGCAAGTTTATATTTATAGGAATGACCTATACTTTCTGTTTTTTTTGAAAAATGCCCAGAAATAAATAATTACATAAAGTAGCCTAGATTTTAATTTTTTTTTAGAAATGACCCATATGTTTTAAGATTTTGAATTATTAGCTTAATTAGTTGTTTTTTGAAGCTAACTTGTACAATAGGTTTAATTAAGTGCTTGAGACCTTTAATCTTGTGGGAGTTCTTGTTATTCATATAAGGCATATAATATCTTTGTTGACATGGAAAATAGTTGAAAAATGACTAAAGCGGATTTTAAGGTTTAGAGGCATAATAGCCTAATTTGGAGAACTTTGATAAACGATTTGGGTTCTTCGTTCCTACGATACAATGGGTGCAATACTCCAAATTCTCAGAACTCGGGGCGCTATGGGCTAGGACTTCACAATGAGGTCCGACCCTATCCTGATGTGATTCGGATGCAAGCGGCTAGACTTTAGTATAACATTTTTAACTTCTTATACCAAAGTCCTTTTGTGGTGATTCAAGATGTGTTAGAAAGATAATTTAAAGCTCTTAAAATATTGTGTTATGTGTTTCGTCAAATGAAAACAAGAGCATGTGCAAAACAGACGGTGTTTCAACGTAATGTTACCCGAAATTTCATCAAACGACCCTTTAGTATTTTGATTGTAGTTGTGGATACATTTTTTCCATGGAGTCAAATAAATTCTTTTTGGAAATATGATTTAAATTGCTACAACACTGATGAAGATTTATGTCGCCAATTCAATTTAGAAGATACCCAAAAACGTCTATCTATACAAAGTCATCAATATGGACAAAAATCCAAAAGTCCATATTTCTAACTTCTTCAATGGAGTAAGTGAGGAGCATTCAAAGCTAACTTTAATGAGTGACTTTCCCCATTTTCCATGAAATATATTATTTTTAGTTTAATATGTTTTTCTTATTAGCATAGTCCTACACAATATATAGAGTCATGTATGATCCTTAGAAAAGAAGAGAGAGTTAAGAATTTTCGGAAGAAAAAAAAACAATTTAGTTACTTGGTTTTTGGTGAGATGTCGAAACCTCCTCCTTGGTGAGATGTTGGGTGGATTGTCTTTGTGAGATGCGAGGGCGAAGACATTAGTTCTTATAGGTGAGATGCTTATGAGAGTGGATGCAAGTATTGTGGAGTGAATGATGAGATGCTTGAAGCTCTAGCAATACATATCCTTTATTTTATTTTACATTATCAAAAAATGCAATAAAACACGTGTGTAAGTTTATTTTAGTTTGTGTTTGTCTTGTATCGTTTGATCCTTAGGTTGGGATGTATCATTTGATATCAGAGCCTTCTTCGATGCAAGTTAGTATAGAGGCATCAAGATTCGAGGACGAATCTTTTCAAAAGGTGGAGAGGATGATGTGATTCGGATTCAAACGGTTAGACTTCAATATAACGTTCTTAACTTCTTATTTCGAAGTCCTTTTGTGATGATTCAAGTTGCGTTAGAAAGATAATTTCAAGATCTTAAATATTATGTTATGCGTTTCATGAAATGAAAACTTGATCATGTGCAAAACAAACGGCTTTCAACGTACTATGACCCAAATTTCCTTCAAATGATCCTTCGGTATTTTGGTCGTAATTGTGGTTAAGTTTGTCCAATGGAGTAAAATAAATGTTTATTGCAAAGATGATTTATAGAGCTACAACATTGATGAAGATTTATGTCGCCAAATTAGTTTGGAAGATTCCCAAAAACGTCTATCTATGCAGCGTCATCAATATAGACGGAAATCCAAAAGTTCATTTTTCTAACTTCTTCAATCGTGTAAATGAGAAGCATTCAAAGCCAATTTTAATGAGGGAACTTCCACCTTTGCCATGAATTATATTGTTATTGGTTTAAGTTTATATTTTTTTATTAGCATAGTTCTACACTATATATGGAGTCAAGCATGCTCCTTAGAAAATAAGTGAGAGTTGCTAATTTTTGGAAGAAAAAAATCTATAGATAGTTCCTTGGTTTTTGGTGAGATGCTGAAACCTCCTCCTTGGTGAGATGCGAGGGTGAAGACATTAGTTCTTATAGGTGAGATGCTTATGAGAGTTGATGCGATTATTGTAGAGTGAACGGTGATATGCTTGAAGCTCTAGCAATACATATCCTTTATTTTATTTTCCTATCAAAAAGTGCAATAAAACACATGTGTAAGTTTGTTTTAGTTTGTGTTTGTCTTGCATCGTGAGATCCTTACGTTGAGGCGTATCTTTTGTATCAAAGCTTATTCGATCCAAGTCAATAAGAGGCGTGAATTTTAAAAGGTGGAGAGGATGATGTGATCCGGATGCAAACGGCTAGACTTCAGCATAACATTCTTAACTTCTTATTCCAAAATCTGTTGAGGCGTATTGTTTTGTGAAAATTTTCATACTCTATTCAACCCCCTTCTAAAGTATCTTTATCCTTTATATTCACCTAACGGTTCTTCATAATAAAAACTTGAGCATGTGTAGAACAGACGGTGTTTCAGCGTAATGGACCTGAAATGCCTTCAGACGACCCTTCAGTATTTTGGTCGTAGTTGTGGCTACGTTTGTCCAATTGAGTCAAATAAATGCTTTTTGAAAAGTTGATTTAAAGAGATACAACAATGATAAAAATATATGTCGCCAAATCAGTTTGGAAGATTCCAAAAACGTCTATCTATTTAGGGTCATCAATGTGGACGGAAATCCAAAAGTCCATTTTCTAACTTCTTCTATTGAGTGAATGAGGTGCATTCAAATCCAACTTTAAAACGGGAACTTCCACCTTTGCCATGAATTATATTGTTTTTAATTTAACTTTAAGTCTTTTTATTATTAGCATAGTTCTACACTATATATAGAGCCATGTATGCTCCATAAAAAATTGAAGAGAGGTGAGAATTTTTGGAAAAAAGAGTCTAGTTTCTTGGTTTTTGGTGAGATGTCAAAACCTCCTCCTTGGTGAGATGCCGGGTGGATTGCCATTGTGAGATGTGAGGGCGAAGACAATAGTTATCATAGGGAGATGCTTAGGAGAGTTGATGCGAGTATTGTGAGTGAATAGTGAGATGTTTGAAGCTCTAGCAATACAAATCCTTTATTTATATTTTACATTATAAAAAATGCAATAAAACACGTGTGTAAGTTTGTTTTAGTTTGTGTTTGTATTGCATCGTTGGATCCTTAGGTTGGGATGTATCATTTGGTATCAGAGTCTTCTTCGATGCAATTCAATACGAGGCATGAAGATTCGAGGACGGCTCTTTCTAAAAGGGGGACAGGATGATGCGATTCCTGTAATATCCGGAAAATTTTTATTTCGTTTAATTACGTAGCAAACCGGATTTCGATCCGTTTATCCTTATATGTCTACCTAGTCGGACACAATATCTCAAATTTTATCATTTTATGTAACCTCACTTCACATAAAATGATAAGATTTTTATAGCAAACCCTAATCCATCAAACCCTAGTTTATAACATGACTTGTCCTTGACAAAGTCATGACGTCCTTTTGACGAGATCAAGACGAGACCATGACGAGATTTGACGAGACCATGACGAGATCATGACAAGGTCATGCATGGGCTTGACGAAGCCACGACACGTTTTGACAAGGTTGTGACAAGTTTTGACGAAACCACACCACTCTTTTGCCTACCTTAGTTTCAGCCCAGTTTTGTGTTCTTGCCACTGCTCCAGCCTTGCTTCACGCCAGCCGAGGATGTGCTCCAGCCTTGCTTCACGCCAGCCCAGGATGTGCTCCAGCCTTGCTTCACGCCAGCCCAGGATGCGCTCCAGCCTTGCTACACGCAAGCCCGCCTGGAAGCTAGTCAAGGCGCCAACCCAACAGGTGAAGCCCATCATCTCCAGCAGGTGTGAATGCTGCGTTAGAGGGAAGATCCACTTACCGTAACTGCTCCTTGGATCACGTTGCGTCCTCGCCCTAAACACGTCCAGATTCATTCCGCTACAATGTCTCTTTCCTTCTCTACGCCAACCCTAGCCTCGGCTTCCTCCTGGCTCCCGACGTGATCCAACCGTACACCAGCAGACTCCCGTCTTCGTACACACCAACCTCCCTGGCGCTGCGTTTGTGTCGATGTCTCAACCTTTAGCGTGTTGCCAATCCGAGCAGTCCCTCACAGATCCAGCCGGAGACTCCAGCAGCGCTGTAGCGCGAATGCAAACACAACGGAGGGCCGCAGAAGTGCCTAGCCCTAGCCGCGGGGTGGCCATGAACCAAGACCACGGGGACGTCTTGGCCTAGACGCAGGTGCGTGTTCTACTTGCAGCAAACGCGTCCAGCGACAGCAAGCAACAGCAACTTTCGGGCCTTCGTCTTTCATACCTTCGAGTCTCGGAATCGGGTAAGCTTATACCGCTCTCTCCATTGCACTTCTGTCCAGGTAATACATTCCTAACGAGTGCCCTTTGATGTGTCCTAAGCCTACCAGATGAGCCATAGATGAGCAGTAAGGATTCATGCAGTTTTCTGAATTTTCATGAAGTGACGAACAGTCATCTTCGGGTCCAGATTTGGGTATGTTAGACACCTTCTTTCTTGCTGATTTTCGGATATGTTGTAGTCAGTGTTGCATAGTATATCATACTAAAATTTGGGAATAATCGGAGTTACGGTGTGAGAGTTATAGTTCCCCGAAGTTGGATATTCATGCAGTTTTTCTTTTAGAGTGCTGAGTTGAGGAAATTTGCTTGAGATGCAGTTTTGTGGAATAATTTTGGAGGGGTTATTGACTTCTATTAGACTTGAATTTCTGACATGTTATAGTTGATATAGTATAGTAGATCATACTAAAATTTTAGAGGAATCGATGCTACGGTTTGAGAGTTATGGTGTCTCAAAGTTGACTCCTCACACAGTTTTTATAACTGTGCTGAGTGTTGGGAAAAACAGCATGTGATGCTGTTTTGAGAGATAGTTTTGAATAAGAGTTTGATCTCTGTTTGACTTGATTTTTGGATATGATGTATTTGGCATATTGTGGTGGAACATATTAAAATTTGGGATGAATCCAGCTAGTGGTTTAGGAGTTATAAATTTTTGAAGTTGAGACCTTAAACAGTTTCTGGATGTTGCTGAAATTGTTAAGTGCTGGAATTTTCTGGGTTGTGCAGTCATGTTTGAGCTTAGGTTTGGATACCTTAGAAACATAATCCACCGTTCAGTTTTTAGTATGTTATAGAGTGTCATACATAGTTCAACATATCAAAAGTTGAGACCGATCCAACGGTCGGATCTAGATCCATAGGAGCTCAAAGTAGGCTAGTTGAGCTGTTGAAAAAGAACTCAGAAATTGGCTAAGTATAAATTTCTGGTTTTGGGAACCGACTTTGAGAATTTGTGTAGAAGTGATTATTATGTATTTTTGGGAAATTCTGGATACTATGGATAGAGTGCATATCATACAAGACTTAGAGATTTTTGTTAGACTTTTTATATTTTTATTCGGTTCTCATATCTTAAGCCAAAGTCGGACCTTGACGACTTTTTATGAAAGTCAAGAATGTAGTTAACTCTTCTAAATCTTTAGCAAACTTTCCTTTGAGAGTTTGAGTGTGGTTTTGAGTTTCAAAGAATAGTTTGGAACTTTGTTATGGAATTTTATAAAGTTTCGAGACCATGGGTAAAACAGTCATTTATCCGTATAAGGGTATTTTGGTAATTTAGCTGATGATAGAGTTAAATATCTTAGAAGTCAGAGACTTCTAATTAAGTGGAATATATTATTGATCCACTTGCCTTTTATAACAGGCGGTTGAGTTCATGCGGTTACAGACCGAGTCGAGATAACGAGATTATGTTTGAATTCAGGTAAGTCCTTTGGGCTTACTTAGCTGACTTCCAGATATGAGTGTGGATAATGATAGTGGTGTGTAAATAAGATGTTTATATTTATATTTTTGTAATAATTATCTACCGACCTATACTTGGCCTAAGAGTTACGGGCGGTGGCATTCTGCTCAGTTAGCCTGAGGGCGCTGGAGGTTTCTTTAGGGACTAGTCCATACTCGGTTTGTAGTGATGCTACCGGCGGAGGTCAGCTAGACCTACACCCAGTTGGATAAGGAACGGAGGCGAGAACTGTTAATAGCTCTCGTGCCATAACTGTAAAATTGAATAAGATGAATCACCTAAATAATAGATAATAAACGGTTGAGTGCCAGCATGATGTTTGTTTATAATTTTTCTGCGTGTGTTTGTGCTATTGTTATTCTGCTTATATTTGGATTGTTAGCTAACGGTTTATCCGTGTTGTAGATCTGTAGAGATAGACAGTTGCAGAGAGATCCGGAACGGATGGTCAGCCGGGTCCACGTACTCATTATATGGGGACGGGGGAGTCTTCCATACATCATGCATGTTATGTATCTTTATATATGTTTGTAAGGCTGTCACATGTGTACGTTCATACCATTAAAAATATTATGTTTTAGAAATTGTTTTAAATACATTTGTGCTTTGTTGTAAGATCCTAGTAAAGTTGTTGTTAAACCAAGGTCGGGACCCATTGTGAGGTCCTAACCAGTAGCTCCCCGAGTTCCGAGAATTTGGGGTGTTACAACATGGTATCAGAGCTAGGTTGGCAACAATGGCACTTGAAATCTTCTGAAAGACCGAATGTATAAAATAACTAGAACCCGAAAGGGGTCTAAGATTTTCAAAACGGATTTCTGTTTTTACACACGTGCATAGTCGGGTTGTTGGGTTAGTAGTACGTCGGACCACCATCGTTCTCCGTGGATCTCTGCAACTTGGAATGATAAGTGAGTTAGTATATAGACTTATATTGATATGTTTTAATGTATGATTATATAAATGTGTATGTGTGGCATGTTAGTATCCTAAAGGATATCTTGTATTCTTTAGTTGTGATATCATGAAGCGATTAGCGCATCATGATTAATCGGTAACAAATTTGAAGAGTTTTCCACACGAGATAAGGGATTCAGGCCAGGATGGGGTATGATACTCTGGTGGACATCCTTGTGACCATATAAATCTTCCGAAAAACGAGTGGGCAAAGAAGTACAGATGTGGAGACAATTTTTACCACAAGTACCGTCCGATGGGAAAGGAATCCCCGAGTCAATTCAGGCAGAAGGAACAGGAAGTCATACAAGGGACTTGGTCGTATGAGACTGAAAGATGAATTAGAAGAAGCATGTAAGGGATGACGAGAGATCATATTAGAGATAATGATAAGGGAACAAGAACCATACAGAACGGAGTATAACCAAGAATTTCAGAATAAAAGATGTTACAATCAAGGCAGACGCCGCCACAGGCAAGCATGGGCATGAGAGTACAAAGAAGATAAGGTGCTGACCCGAGGCGAAGAATTAAAGGAGTACAAAGACAACCATTGACAAATGAGTTAAAGACGTGAAATAAACTTCATCATCATAGAGACGGTTTGACTTACTTAGAGATGCAAGAAATTGTAAGAAATCCAGACGTAAGTATCGAATACAGTAGAAGTCTGAAATTTAGACAAAAAGAATTCTATAAAAGTGGCATTACAACATAACACCAGATAAAGGGAAGAATGTGGGAAAGTGATTCTGGTGGACTAAGGAGTCCACAATAACTTCTCATTCACGTAAAGATCTGAGTTACCAACAGTTACAGTCATATTAGATAACCGCAAACAGATGATGAACAAAGTAAGAATAATTGTGAAGACACGCTTACAAGTTATCGTGGAAGACTTAATAAAATCATTGACGGCAGATGAATGTTAGGACTAGACTCAGAAGAATATAGGGATCCCATAAGAGAATAAGAGAAATGCAACTTTGGAAGGAATTGAAGGAGTATTAACAAAGAATTTGGGAGAGATAGATTTCACCAAGCGTATCAAACTTCAAAAGAAATAGAAGAACAATAAGTCCGTGATCTTATAGAAGGTCAACTAAAGACTAGTTGGTAATAACTGAGTCATAACATGTGCAGGTCAACTAGTAGTAACTGGTTGGTAGATAAGGAGACACGTCAGTAACTCTAATTAAGAACTTAAGAGGAAATACTAGACGACAGGAATGACCCTTATGTGTTTTAAGACCAAGAGAATTGTGTAAGTGATTTACTACTTACCGGCTAAGGAAAAGATACATATCACAACTAGTACAGATGAATTATAAAAAGAGAACTAGAGGAGTTTTAACCTAGTTAGAGAGATAAGAAGTGGTGATGAATCACGACGCCAGTATCAAAAGGAGTAGGAGGCCGGTAGCAGAGTCAATAGATTTCAACGGAGCAATATTATAAACAACACTAAGGAAGGAACATGAGAGAATGACCTAGGGGACTCGAGAAAGAGAGTTGGCCTAAGGAAATGGGAGTGGGAAGGATATATGAACTAACGAAGGGAAAGGATTAACCGAGTAGTTGAGGCTTACCAAATTTATGCTAGTAGAGCATGAGAAGAGGGAGTTCAGGATATTGAAATAAGTCAACTATAGACTGACTGACGTCAACGGAGGACGTGCAAGTGTTTCTTTTGGTATTGAAGAGCTATGTGCCGTTAAGAAAAGATATTTGTGATTGTGGATTTATGAATTAGCCTTACCGATGCCTTGGAGGATTTCCTCAAGTAGGTAATGACAACCTTCTTTGATTAATTAAAGGCATGAAGAGAATTGTGTTAGAGATTTCTTATTGGCGGGTTAAGATCAAACTCCGGTTGAGTCAGAGAGTTTGGATCCGTGTTAGAAGAATTCCAAAATTAAACGGGAGAGGTCGTCTTACAATCATTATCTTAGTTCCTTAAGGCAAGTAAGGAAGATACTTGACATTTCACCCGGATAGGACTTATGGTGTAATTGAGAGGGAGAGTTCTAGGGTCAATCGTTGTGGACACACAGAAAATGTTCTTACAATTAATGGGTGACAATATAACTATCAAAGTAGCGCTGTGGAAGCGTGATGGGTCCTAACCCACGGAACAAGAAATTCGAGAATATAGGAAATGACGTGTCGAGTTTAAGACGGTGATAAATGGTGAATTGCATTTCGTTTGGGAGGAACTTGAAATAGGCTACGTGGAGTGACGGGAAATTTTGTAGAGGAACTATATCACCAACTAGATGGACGAGAAAGTATGTGCACGCAGAAGTATAGAAAGAGAGTGGTACCCCATTATAAACCCAAGTGAAGCATGCCGACCTAGTCACATGTAGGCAGACCAGTAAATTTGGAATTTAATACCTAGCATAGTATTTTAGAATGAGTTTCTTGATGAAATGAGAAAAGAAGTAACGAAGTAATAAAGGTGTTGTGTAGGGCCTGCACTAACAAACTCAAGGTGAGTAACTACCAAGTTGAATCGAAGGACAGATAAGAAAAGGAAGCTACGGGAGTGTACTTACCGACCAAACTCGTACATATAGAAAACATAATCTCAAGAGTGGAGTATAAGAAGAATTTTTATCTCGGAATGGAGTCGAGTTGCGTTTGAGTAAGAGGGATATTATAGGACACAATGCGATGTTAACAACTATTGAGTAGTGTGATTAAATAACGGTGATGTGAGATCACCTTGTATCTAATACCGTCATTCCGGACATATTGTATGTCACTCAAGACCTTGAAAAATACGTGAGAAGCCTAAGGTTGAGATAACAATATATTAGATATCCATAAATATTATAATAATGCCAAGTGAATACAGATGATGACCACTAGATTGTGTCTCCACTACTAGACCGGAAAAGGGTAAAGGGATGATTCCTTACCTGAGGAATAAGATGACTGAGTCATATTAAAAGACAAGTGAGTCGTGATACAAAGAGCAATAGGCACTTGGTGAAGTGCTGGCGGAGGTCCAAGACCTTTGGCCTGAGTGTGTAGTCAAGTAAACATAACGAAGGGAAGAAAGTTGACTGGGTTATTTTCTGTACGGTCATCAAAGGACCTGGAGGTGAGTTGCAAAATGTGACCACTTGAGGCTGTAAAGTGGTTTATAAGTGATTGATGGACTGGTAATCCTCACTCTATTGGAGAGTGTAACCCTAGTTTCTACGGATTCAGTTAGAGGTATACTTACCAGACAAAAGTTAGGACATCGGTTTAGAGAATCGGGCAATGAAGCCGGATGATACCGGTGAGATATCTAGTTACCACACTAGAACGTGGTAGTAGGCACTGGTGAGGTCTGTACATGAAAAGATTTCAGAGTTAGTGGTTTTATTAAAAGCCGACGAGGCTACCAAGAATACTATGGATAGTATGAGACATAACCTTTTAGAGACCTTTGTGGAGATAGTTGTAATCTAGGGAGCGACGATTTAGGGCTTGACCCTATATCTGTGTTATGTTGCCTGGCTACTTGTTTATTTCATGCTTGAGTGCTTAGTCAGGATGTGTGTTATTGATGACCTTGATATGCGGGATACCTATATGTGGAAACGATGCCTCTTGTGCGATAACAAGTTGATACATTAGATTCGTACCTTGAGGGTTGACCTTACGAATGACGTATTTTAAGTTTCGGGGCGAAAATTTCTTTTAAGGCGGGATTGATGTAATACCAGAAATATTTATTCCGGCTATTTCGGAAACAAATCATAACTCGACCGTTGTGACTTCTTTCCTGCACTGTAGTTCTTTTGTATGGACTTCGACATTACTAGTCTTCTTTTGAGTTTCGGGACGAAACTTATTTTAAGGGGGTACTGATGTAATATCCGGAAAATTTTTATTTCGTTTAATTACGTAGCAAACCGGATTTCGATCCGTTTATCCTTATATGTCTACCTAGTCGGACACAATATCTCAAATTTTATCATTTTATGTAACCTAACTTCACATAAAATGATAAGATTTTTATAGCAAACTCTAATCCATCAAACCCTAGTTTATAACATGACTTGTCCTTTACAAAGTCATGATGTCCTTTTGACGAGATCAAGACGAGACCATGACGAGATTTGACGAGACCATGACGAGATCATGACAAGGTCATGCATGGGCTTGACGAAGCCACGACACGTTTTGACAAGGTTGTGACAAGTTTTGACGAAACCACACCACTCTTTTGCCTACCTTAGTTTCAGCCCAGTTTTGTGTTCTTGCCACTGCTCCAGCCTTGCTTCACGCCAGCCCAGGATGTGCTCCAGCCTTGCTTCACGCCAGCCCAGGATGTGCTCCAGCCTTGCTTCACGCCAACCCAGGATGCGCTCCAGCCTTGCTACACGCAAGCCCGCCTGGAAGCTAGTCAAGGCGCCAGCCCAACAGGTGAAGCCCATCATCTCCAGCAGGTGTGAATGCTGCGTTAGAGGGAAGATCCACTTACCGTAACTTCTCCTTGGATCACGTTGCGTCCTCGCCCTAAACACGTCCACATTCATTCCGCTACAATGTCTCTTTCCTTCTCTACGCCAACCCTAGCCTCGGCTTCCTCCTGGCTCCCGACGTGATCCAACCGTACACTAGCAGACTCCCGTCTTCGTACACACCAACCTCCCTGGCGCTGCGTTTGTGTCGATGTCTCAACCTTTAGCGTGTTGCCAATCCGAGCAGTCCCTCACAGATCCAGCCGGAGACTCCAGCAGGGCTGTAGCGCGAATGCAAACACAACGGAGGGCCGCAGAAGTGCCTAGCCCTAGCCGCGGGGTGGCCGTGAACCAATACCACGGGGACGTCTTTGCCTAGACGCAGGTGCGTGTTCTACTTGCAGCAAACGCGTCCAGCGACAGCAAGCAACAGCAACTTTCGGGCCTTCGTCTTTCATACCTTCGAGTCTCGGAATCGGGTAAGCTTATACCGCGCTCTCCATTGCACTTCTGTCCAGGTAATACATGCCTAACGAGTGCCCTTTGATGTGTCCTAAGCCTACCAGATGAGCCATAGATGAGCAGTAAGGATTCATGCAGTTTTCTGAATTTTCATGAAGTGACGAACAGTCATCTTCGGGTCTAGATTTGGGTATGTTAGACACCTCTTTTCTTGCTGATCTTCGGATATGTTGTAGTCAGTGTTGCATAGTATATCATACTAAAATTTGGGAACAATCGGAGTTACGGTGTGAGAGTTATAGTACCCCGAAGTTGGCTATTCATGCAGTTTTTCTTTTAGAGTGCTGAGTTGAGGAAATTTGCTTGAGATGCAGTTTTGTGGAATAAATTTGGAGGGGTTATTGACTTCTGTTAGACTTGAATTTCTGACATGTTATAGTTGATATAGTATAGTAGATCATACTAAAATTTTAGAGGAATCCATGCTACGGTTTGAGAGTTATGGTGTCTCAAAGTTGACTCCTCACACAGTTTTTATAACTGTGCTGAGTGTTGGGAAAAACAGCATGTGATGCTGTTTTGAGAGATAGTTTTGAATAAGAGTTTGATCTCTGTTTGACTTGATTTTTGGATATGATATAGTTGGCATATTGTGGTGGAATATGTTTAAATTTGGGATGAATCCAGCTAGTGGTTTAGGAGTTATGAATTTTTGAAGTTGAGACCTTAAACAGTTTCTGGATGTTGCTGAAATTGTTAAGTGCTGGAATTTTCTGGGTTGTGCAGTCATGTTTGAGCTTAGGTTTGGATACCTTAGAAACATAATCCACCGTTCAGTTTTTAGTATGTTATAGAGTGTCATACATAGTTCAACATATCAAAAGTTGAGACCGATCTAACGGTCGGATCTAGATCCATAGGAGCTCAAAGTAGGCTAATTGAGTTGTTGAGAAAGAACTCAGAAATTGGCAAGTATAAATTTTTGGTTTTGGGAACCGACTTTGAGAATTTGTGTAGAAGTGATTATTATGTATTTTTGGGAAATTCTGGATACTATGGATAGAATGCATATCATACAAGACTTAGAGATTTTTGTTAGACTTTTTATATTTTTATTCGGTTCTCATATCTTAAGCCAAAGTCGGACCTTGACGACTTTTTATGAAAGTCAAGAATGTAGTTAACTCTTCTAAATCTTTAGCAAACTTTCCTTTGAGAGTTTGAGTGTGGTTTTGAGTTTCAAAGAATAGTTTGGAACTTTGTTATGGAATTTTATAAAGTTTCGAGACCAGGGGTAAAACAGTCATTTATCCGTATAAGGGTATTTTGGTAATTTAGCTGATGATAGAGTTAAATATCTTAGAAGTCAGAGACTTCTAATTAAGTGGAATATATTATTGATCCACTTGCCTTTTATAACAGGCGGTTGAGTTCATGCGGTTACAGACCGAGTCGAGATAACGAGATTATGTTTGAATTCAGGTAAGTCCTTTGGGCTTACTTAGCTGACTTCCAGATATGAGTGTGAATAATGATAGTGGTGTGTGAATAAGATGTTTATATTTATATTTTAGTAATAATTATCTACCGACCTATACTTGGCCTAAGAGTAACGGGCGGTGGCATTCTGCTCAGTTAGCCTGAGGGCGCTGGGGTTTCTTTAGGGACTAGTCCATACTCGGTTTGTAGTGATGCTACCGGCGGAGGTCAGCTAGACCTACACCCAGTTGGATAAGGAACAGAGGCGAGAACTGTTAATAGCTCTCGTGCCACAACTGTAAAATTGAATAAGATGAATCACCTAAATAATAGATAATAAACGGTTGAGTGCCAGCATGATGTTTGTTTATAATTTTTCTGCGTGTGTTTGTGCTATTGTTATTCTGCTTATATTTGGATTGTTAGCTAACGGTTTATCCGTGTTGTAGATCTGTAAAGATAGACAGTTGCAGAGAGATCCGGAACGGATGGTCAGCCGGGTCCACGTACTCATTAGATGGGGACGGGGGAGTCTTCCATACGTCATGCATGTTATGTATCTTTATATATGTTTGTAAGGCTGTCATATGTGTACGTTCATACCATTAAAAATATTATGTTTTAGAAATTGTTTTAAATACATTTGTGCCTTGTTGTAAGATCCTAGTAAAGTTGTTGTTAAACCAAGGTCGGGACCCATTGTGAGGTCCTAACCAGTAGCTCCCCGAGTTCCGAGAATTTGGGGTGTTACAATTCCGATGCAAACGGCTATACCTCAGTATAACGTTCTTAACTTCTTATTCAGAAGTTTGTTTGTGGTGATTCAAGACGTGATAGAAAGATAATTTCAAGCTCTTCAAATATTGTGATATGTGTTTCATCAAGTGAAAACTTGAGCTTGTGCAAGATAGACGGTGTTTCAACGTAATGTGACCCGAAATTCCTTCACACGACCCTTCAATATTTTGGTCAGAAGGAATGCTTCGCTTATCCGATGAAGGTCCATAAATACTTGTTGGAAAGATGATTTAACGGTAAAACTATTCATGAAGACTACAAGAGCAAATTAGTCCAACAGATGGGTCGTAAATGCAGTTCTTCTAGCAGTTGGATTTATGACCAAAATGTGAAGAGTCCAAAACCAATGTTTCATTATGTGGATCTTTAAAGCATATTATTTAATATGAGTTTTGACCTTGTTTTTGATCTTTCGTCTAGCTTTATTTTTTTACTATTTTAAGTCTAGCATGATTCATAGAGAAATAAGTGAGAGTTTATATTTTTGGAAAAAAGAGTCTAGTTCCTTGATTCTTGGTGAGATACCAAAACCTCCTCCTTGTTGAGATTCCGGGTGGATTGCCTTTGTGAAATGAGAGTTCGAAAAGATTATTTCTTATAGGTAAGATGCTTATGAAAGTTTATGAGAGTATTGTAGAGTGGATGGTGAGATGTTTGAAGCTCTAGCAATACATATCCTTTATTTTATTTTCCATTACAAGAAAATACAGTAAACAACGTGTGTAAGTTTGTGTTTGTCTTACATCGTTGGATCCTAAGGTTGGGCGTATCATTTGGTATCAGAGTCTTCTCCGATGCAAATTAGTGTAGAGGCATCAAGGTTCGAGGACGAATCTTTTTAAAAGGTGGAGAGGATGATGTGATTCGGATGCAAACAACTAGACTTCAGTATAACGTTCTTAACTTCTTATTCCAATATCCGTTCGTGGTGATTCAAGATGTGTTAGAAAGATAACTTCAACCTCTTCAAATATTGTTTTATGTGTTTTATCAAATGAAAACTTGAGCATGTGCAAAACATACGGTGTTTCAACGTAATTTGATCCCAAAATTCCTTCAGACGACCCTTCGGTATTTTGGTATTAGTTGTGGCTACGTTTGTCCAATGGAGTCAACTAAATATTTTTTGGAAAGCTGCTTTAAAGTTATAAAACATTGATAAATATTTCCATCACCAATTCAGTTTGAAAGATGCCTAAAACGTCTATCTATGCAGCTAGCTCTACATAAAACTAAAGATACTTCTTCCTAATACTATCATTTGTCTCCCATGTAGCCTCATCGGCTCCCCGTCTAGACCACTGAATCCGTAGTATCGGTATGTCTTTAGACTGTAAGCGTCTAGTACTCATCTCTAGGACCGCTATTGGATGGTCTACAAAAGTATGACCGGACACTACTATCAAAACCTCGTAACTAATGACATGCCTTGGGTCTATTATGTACTCTCCCAACTGAGACACATGAAAGACTGGATGAACACCCTCCAGTGCCGATGGTGGCGCTAGTCGGTATGTGACCTCTGCGACTCACTCCAAAATCCGAAAAGGTCAGACATATCGGAGACTTAACTTCCCTTAAAGTTGAAACGTCAGACACCTTGGGTCGGTGATACTCTCAACCAAACCCGGGGACCCACTATAAACTCTATATGTCGGCGCCTCTTGTCAACGTAGGATTTTTGACTACTTTGTGCTGCCAACATACAATCTCGGATCATAGCTACTCGGGCAACTCTCCTGCTTCTGTCGGATCTCGCCCAACAGGTCAGTTAGCAATTCTACAATTGTCAAGCGACTACCTAAGTCCGGAAAATAGATCTCAATCTCTAGCCACACTAGATCCCTTTGTAGTTGAGGTTGCATAGTCAATTGATCTGAAGAACCGTAAGGTGAGTGTAAAGGATATAAATACTCTAGAAGGGGGGTTGAATAGAGTATGGGAACTTTTCGCAAAAACCTATCTCAAGGCTTTGAAACTGATTTCAAAGGCCTTGATGTCGATCTGAGCTCTTTGTGACACAACTTGATTTCAAGGGCTTCGAAAGTGATTTCAAGGGCCTTGACTTTGTAGACCTGCAAAACAAAGTTAGTCACAATAAAGCAGGATATGGTGCGGAATTGAAAAGATCGATACGAGGATATGTTCACGAAGTTCGGCTCTAAACAACCTACTCTACGTCCTAGGGTATACCCGTAGGATCTAACTGTTTATTATCAACTTCAAAGAGTCCTAGATACAACCTAGAAGAAATCTCCTTCTTCTCTCATTGTAGTCAATGCTACGATCTAGCTCCAACTCTTAACCTAGCTATAATAGCCTAGTTACTTCGTAGAGTAATATACACTCAAGTATAAAACTCTTTAGATATGCCAATGGAGCTCTCGAGTTTTTTTCTCTCTAAGGAATAAAACTTCTGTGTAAAGAGAGAAAGAAAAACTTCTTGGATCGAATGAAGATGCTTTGGATCGCTTGAAGACTTTGGATATTTCCGTGTAAGCTTGTTGTTATTCTTATTTAATCGACATCTTCATTTATAGTCTTCGATGGAGAAATCTTCTAGCCGTTGGGAAGATGACTGTTGATGTTTCTTCTTCTCCATATAAAATGGTGTATTTGAGATGAGATAGTCGTTGTAGATCTAATATCTTCTCTCTTCTTCTTCTTCTTCTTCTTCTTCTTCTTCTTCTTCTTCTTCTCCTCCATATAAAATGGTGTATGCGGTTCCAAAACTACTCATCAGTCTACATATGACAAGGTTATCATGATTGGCTTGAATCTACATCGGAGTACCACCATCTCTCAGTAAACTCTTATATAAACACTTTTTTGTATTTATCTTGTCGGGGTGACAAAGGATCCATATACAACCTTCAGTCACTCAACATCACTCTATCTCATGTTCACTCCAACCGAGGTGCATACTCCAACTACAATCACCTCAAAACTCGACAAGTCATTTCACCAAAGTGCTAACCTCATAATTGTTCGCTACGAAAAGGGTGTGATAATGATACACGACAAAGTCTTGACTTTATACTCGTAATAAAAGCCTAACTAAGTGAACCCACAGTGTATGGATCGTTATGTAGTAAAAGCAAATATTCCAAGGTCGAACACAAAGAGTGAGGTGAAATCAAAATATGCAATGATCAAAAATAGAACAAACCTAAGTTAAGAAGAAAGATGAATGGTAAGAAAATGAAAATAACAGTATTTTTAGTATTTTTGGTGATCAAGGTACAATTTTAACTCTAGCAAATTAAATCAAGCAAAGCAAAATCAAGATAAGAATAAGGATAAGCGGGCAATGCTGATTCTAGAGATCAAGGTATTTGGTTGCGATTTTAGATTTAAAATTTCTACAAACTAGGAAAAGGTTGCTCTTGCCAAGGAATGGTGTTTCTATGGTGGTAATGATCATGGGGAAGGTCTCACAATCAACTATCCCAAACCCAATCACTTATTACCAGGTAAGTCTCAAGGCTCTAAGGATAGAACATATACTCAAACCAACCACTCTGCCTAAGGGAATTGAACTAACATTCACCGGGTAAGTATTTGGTTAAGCTCACTCAAGCAAGAAGTCTAGCACACTCAATCCAATAAACGGGTTTGAATCCTCTATTACCTAGAGTTCATAATCATCGGTACCTAAGAACGGGAATCACCGGGTAAGTCTCTTCCCAAGCTTTGATTTAAGCCTTAGAGGGATCTAAGAGTATAAAACACTCAACAAAGACTAGGATTCGAGCAATCTAACACCCAAGCATAAGATATATTATATACGGGTCAATAGAAGAAACCTCAGGTGGTTCTAAGATAAACCGCTGTAATAGCTAGGATTTCCGAATTCTAATTAATGTTGATTAACTTAATCGTTGATAGTAATCGACATATAACTCGCGAAAATTTCGCAAGTGATGAGTAAGAGTCCCACCGTTATGTTCCTGGCGTAATTTTGGACGTTTGGGGGAAATTTTTACTTTTTCTCCCGGGTAATTATTTTTACCCTCCGGTGTTATTTGGAGCATTTGGGAGCTCCAATTAATAAAAATGCAGTTGAGAGAAATGATCAGGATATCGGATATGTCCTAGGTATGAAATAACATGGAGAGGCAAAATGGCCAAAAGAGTCGCTATTTCGTTTCTTAACGGCTAAGAAAGATGGCTTAGGATTACACGTTTTCCGAGGCAGTTGTGGAATAATTATCCCTACAATATTCCAGATTTAAACAAACTCAAGCTTTACTACCATGGGTTACAAGAAGATTTTCAAGATTCAACAAGAAGAGCGATTAAACAAGATTGAATGGTTCACAACGAAGAAGATCTCAACAATACTTCTACACAAAGGATCTCGGCCAAAGAAAATATGAACATCAACAAAGAAGAGTGTGGCTTGATAAAGAAGATCCTTAAAAGGCACAAGATCTTTTCCAACAAAAAGAAGTCTTCAAAGATGCAAGAAGAAGAGGATTCAACGATGCAAGGAGAAGAAGACTTGATATTCTAAGAAGAAGAAAATTCACAAATACATGGAGAAGATTTCGGCCAAACAAGAAAACGACGAAAAAAAGGATAAGGGCTTTCAAGTTAGAAGATATCAAAGTCAAAGAAGAAAATCTCCAACGACAATTCAAGAGAAAGAAGATCTAGAGACTCAACAAACAAGATCTTCTTCCAACCAAAAAGATTTTCTTCAAGTAGTTACAAGAGAGAGAAGATATAGATCTCAGCAAACAAGATAGAAGATCTCCAACCAAGAAGATCTTCAACGGCATATCCTAAGGAGAAGATCTAGGATTTCAACAAACAAGATCTTCAATAAACAAGATCTTTAACAACCAAGATCTTCAAAGGCATATCTTAAGAGAAGATCTAGGACTTCAACAAACAAGATCTTTAACCAACAAGATCTTCAACAACCAAGATCTCATATCCTAAGGAGAAGATCTAGGATTTTAACAACCAAAGATAACAAGAAGATCTCAACACAAGATCTCCAACAAAAAGATCTCATAAAGATCTTAACAACCGAAGATAACAAAAAGATCTTAGCACAAGATTTCCAACGGATCTACAACAAGAAGATCTCGGATCTTAAGAGAATATCTTCAACGGATGATTTCCAAAGTGAATAAAGATACTCAACGAGCGTCAAAAAGAAGAAGAAGAAAAAGAGAGAAGATCTTGGAGAATCTACAACAAGCGGCAATGAAGGGAGGCAAGAGAAGAACGACAACTACAACAACGGCTACTACACCTTCAACAACTCACGTTTTCTATGGAGGAATTAGAACGTTGCAACAACTTTTTCAATGGCTACAAGACTCCTCATATAAGACTATAAATGGAGATGAAGTTTGAAGACACAAGACACCGGAAAGTGATCAAGGAAACATATACATCTTCAATCTATCACCATCTTTATTCTTTTCACATATGGGTTGGACTAGCATGGGCCACCTCCAAGGCTCTTGCTTTTTAAGCCGAAAAAGATAAATCTCGGTCGCTCTGATGAAAAGCTCGGTCACGGTTTCTTTCACAAGTTGAGGCCGTGGTTTCTTCTGTGCTCGCCTTATCCTTATCTGCTTTGCTCGAATCCTTTTGTGTTGGTCATAACTTCCCTTTGGTTCTCCGTCACTCTCCACCTCGAGGCTTAGTCCTCATATGCACCATTCTGCTCCAAAGTTCGCCGAATTGCCTGAAAACAAGGCAAGAGTCCATGTAGCCATATATTCTAGCATACTATGCAAAGTTAAGCCTAAATGTGGATTCATGTCTATGCATGCAAAACAAAGGGAAAATCTACCTAAATGCAAGTCTAAATTAAGGACATAATTCATGTTATCAAAATACTCCATACTTGCCTCTTGCTTCTCCCCAAACAAGATTCAAACCTAAGATACTAGATGGCATGAATTATGCATATGCAAAAACGAGGCAAAATATTTTTGGATGTGCTTCTAGTCATAGATCACTCTCAAACTTATGCATCACGGCTAAAGATGAATCATTATATGTCAAAGAGAGATAGACATTTACATTGGAAATCATTGCATGCATAGTAAAGTCCAATTATCTACATCAAATATGAGGTATTCAATCTAAACTAGTAAGTCAAAACACATGCGCAAGATGGTCTTAAGTACTTATCAAGAAAAGGCCAAGAAACGTGTCATGGGTGGGATGCATTCTAGGATATGTGGTGCAAATCCGGTAAAAAGGAACAACTCCACAATCAACACTTCCACACAACATCCACCAAACAAGCAATTATTATTTCTTTCTTTTTTCTTCTTTTTTCTTTTTTTTTTTGTACTTTTCACTTGAGAACATGGCATTGGTGCACAAAAACCAAAACCTTGGTGATTAGAGATCCTCGGAATTTTATCGAGGTGTCTCACACCAGATGCACATACCAAGACTCGTTAGGACTATTGGTCAATTTGACTTTGGCAAGATACAAACACCCGGCTATAAGAATGATATCAAGTTACTCATCATCATGATCAACATCCCCACACCTATTTTTTCTACACAACACACCTCAACTTCAACGTTTTTCAACATCCACCCCACACTTTGCTTTTCACACACCAAACACACTAATATGCTTCATATTTTCCGGATGGGTCAAGAGAGGCAATTTATGCATTTTTTTCAAAGAGTTGCTCAGGCAAACATGATCAAGATAAAGAAGAAAAAAGAACCAAATTGCTTTAATCATTCCAAAATGATGTGTAAGAACTTATCATACGGTTTCAACAATCAACACTCAACATAATCTAGACAAAAGCACATTACAATCCATGCATGAATTCGAGCAAAGTATTCAAATCCCACATATGTCATAAATCAATTGAAACACATAAAGATCATCATAGCCAATTCACAAACAATATGATCATAGGGATCATATCAATCTTAGAAGTACAAAATTTTTCAAATTTTCCAAATGTTTTTTTAGAGAAATATATACAATGCAAAACTTAAAGAAACGTGTGACAAAGAAAATGAAACTATCCTAGATGCAATGCAATGCAATGAAACGAAACATGCAAAATATTGCAAATTTCTTCACCGCATACTCAAAACCCACATTGTCCACAATGTGAAGAAATAAATAGAAAAGTGGAAAAAGATAATCACAATGTAAAATGGCGATCAGGCAAGGCGACTCACTCCTCGGGCCGTGTTGGTGGAAATCTGGGGTACTACGGATCATAAGCGGAACCAAAGGTGTAAAATCCGGAAAAAAAAAAATTTACTTTGGAGATTAAACCCGATTTGATATTTATCGGATCTAAACTTTGTGGATCATTACTAAAGTTGTCTCCAATGTTCACAAGGGCCTTTAGAGAAAATGAATTTACTGACCCAATATGAAAGCTGCTCTTCTTGTTGACGGGCCCAAATTGGAATTTCTGTTGACGGGCCAACACTAGCTTTCTTTTAATTATCCTTCAGCACAAGGATCACGTTTTACCAACTAACCATAATTAGTCTCCATAAACCGATATCACAGGAGACTCATACCATAATTTGCTAAACCTACTATTTCCTCCTTCAACATCCAGCGGCACACCGAACCAGTCCAACCTTGCCTTTTCAGTGACGGTGACAACGTCTTCTTTCACCTTCGTCACGCAGCGCCGGCCACCAGGGAATTTGGCGCATCCGCCTCCGATGCCCCCTGCAAATCTGGAGCAATAACCGTTGTTCTTGTGCACGAGGCGTCACCCTCCCTCCATCGTCGCCGGAATTGTTTCTCTCTCCGTCGCCGATCGAAGAAGCAACAAGTGTGTTCCCTCTTCGTCATCATTGCACACCAACGGAAAGCAACATATCCTTCTGCACGTCCCCCTCAGGCTTGTTGTTGGAACCATTGGTCGGGCCTTTGGGCTTCGCACGGACGGCACCTGCGGCACAAGAGATATCGGGAGAGCCTCAACCATGGACACCGATCACCCCGTCGTCTTTGTCACGTTCCTAGCAAGCCAAGACAGACCTCACGGCTGCCTTTCCGGCGGCGAGTTGAGGCTCCGTTTTCCTTACCTTATCTTGGGCTACCGTCGGAATTGTCAATCGAACTATTATCATCCCAATGAGTCTCTTTTCTGCCTTACAATCTTGTGCTGTTTTTTTTTGGTAGCCATGGTGGTTAAAAGGGTAGTTGAGTGATATACGTAACATTAGGAGTTTGTTCAGGTAGAGTATGTGATAGTTTGGTACGGTATGGATGGCATCATGAGAGAAGCGTACAACTTCTGCAAGTAGGCAAAGGAATTGAAGGACTAAAGGGGTATTGTTTTCACTACTACTTAAAAGTGTTTTAAGTTAGTAACAGCACATGATTATAGATACATGGGGTTAAGAAATGGTCTTTATAGACTTTTAATATTGTAATTAGATTAGTTTAATCCTAGTAATGGCTTTGGACGTCATATATTGCTATGTATATATATATATATATATATATATATATATATATATATATATATATATATATATAAATCAACGAGTTCCACATTTAGATATTCTTAAGTGTTCTTGTTCTCTCATCAGGTACTTATGTGAAGACTTTTAAGATCGATCCGATAAGGCATAGAGCGTTTTAAGTCCTCATCGGAATGTTTGGGAGTTAGGAGTAACGTATTAGTTGGACCTTGGTCGGTTTAGGTTAGGAGTCTGAACGACGGAGATCTTTCTCACTCGCTAGATCATTTCCTTTTAGAGTTGGACTTTATGTCTTGTAGTTTCTGCGGAAGTTCTTGAGACTAGGTTTGGGACACCCTACCACATCGTTATATGATCGTGTGAGGATCAGTGAGACTAGAAGTAGTAACCTTCTAGCATATTGTTATATGATCTTGTAGATATTATTGAGACTAGAAATTGAGCACTTCTAGCATATCGGATAGTCGTTGATTTGTGTGTCTTGTTGCTCAGGCATAGAGTACTTTCCTGTGGGAAGCTAAGCGTGATAGGAGAGATGGGATTATCTTGAGACAGGTAAGTCCCTCGGACTTACTTTGCTAGGTTTTTCGTATTACTTTGACATGTGATGGTGGTGTGTGTTCATTTATCGTTATAACCTAAACCGGACTAGGACGACCCTTATATATACATCAATCGGCCCAAATGCATTACAACCGGGAGGTGACCACTTGTCCAGTTCTACAGGAGATTGGGAGGTGCTTTGCGACCATTCCAACGGGTACACCGTGAGATGCATCGGATCCATATCCGTTGGTACAAGGGGACAGAGGCGAGTTTCGGGAGATTCTTGTGTCACAAAATAAGTTGAACTAGTAATTGAATAACTAAATAAAAGATAAGAACCGGATTGTATGCAAGCATGTTGTTGTGTTTAAATTACCTTATGCGTGTGTGTGCGTCTTTACTGTTATTTTAATATTTGGAATGTTAGCTAAATGTTTTATACCGCTTTGTAGATGTCTTGCAGGTTAAGACGGTTGTAGAGAGATCCGGAGAGGATGGTCAGCCGGGTCCACGTACTCATTTAGATAGGGACGGGGGCGTCTTCAGCTTCTTTATATGAGTTGTATATTTATCGTTGTCTTGTAAGGTTGATACATATCATTCATGTAAATATGATTTAATGTTTTCTAATGATTTAAATACGTTTGTGCCTTGTTGTAAGACTCTAGTAAAGTTGTTGTTAAACTAAGGTCGGGACCCATTGTGAGGTCCTAACCAGTAGCTCCGCAAGTTCCGAGAATTTGGGGTATTACAATATGGTATCAGAGCCCATGTTGACAACAATGGAACTTGCAATCTTATGAAAGACCAAATGTAGGAAATAACCAGAACCCGAAAGGGTTCTAAGAATTTCAAAATGAGTTTCTACTTTTCGGGTTGTTGGGTTTATAGTATGTCGGACCACCATCGCTCTCCAAGGATCTCTACAGCTTAGTAATATGAAATCACGCGGAGCACAAGTCGAGATTCTTTTGGAAAAGAATGCTTTAAATCGAGGCTATGAGGCAGGAAGGAATGCAACAAGCTCTACCTCGATTCAAATATGAAATCACGCGGAGCACAAGTCGAGATTGGACTATTGAACTCCCTAGCCTATAACTTGGGATAATGATTGCGTATTTAGTTATTTGTGTTTGGTTTGTAATGAAGTTCTATAAACTTGTTAAACATATTGTACTCGAATTTTCGGATTGTTGAATTGATGAAGTTCTTGTCTTATTTAAATTTAATTTCAGCAAACATATAAGTTGGTAAAATGCCAATACCATCCGGACCAACCGAAAAAGTTTGTATACCAAAGATTTGGTAAATGGGTTTAGGTGGTTGGTAATGGTACAAGACTTCTCATTACCAATTATAGTTGGTTGGTAGGTGGTAAGGATAAAAATAAGTTGGTAATGTACCGAACCCAACCCTACCTAAAGGCTATTGTATATCCTTTAGTCGAGATATCATGATGAGATCATCGCCTCATGATAAAACGTAGTATACCCTGAATTGTTTTTAACACAGATAGTGGACTCAAACATCGAGTAGAGTATTATGTTCTGGCTGACACCTTGGGGTTTTCAACAATCTTCCGAAGAACGAGTGGACAAGAAGATGGAGACTACGAGATGATTTTAACAATAGGAATAATCAAATAAGAAAGGAATTCTAGAGTCAACTCAGATGGAGGGGATAGAAAGTTGTACAAGGAACTTAGCGATATGAAGACAAGAGATGAAACTCCAAGATGCATGTAAAGACTGACAAGAGCGCATGTTAAAAATGACAATATAGGAGCACAAGGACGAAAATTTACAATTGAGTAGATTTCATAAATGTTGAAATGTTTTAAATCCCTCAGAGATGCAAGAATTTTGAAAAAAATCACGACGCAAGTATCAAAGAGTAGAAGTTTGTAATTGAGACAATGGAATTCTATGAAGACAATGTTACAAAACAACACTAGCGAAGGGAGAAGAGTGAGTGAGAATTACCTGGGTAGACTCAAGTGAAAATCAGGATGCCCTTATGGAATCAATTCAAGAACACAACATACTTGAGTATTTAACATAGAATGAGTGGTAATGATCAATTGACTGTAGTATACCGATCCGGACAGGGAAATGTTACAAGATGAGCCATCTATTAGAAGAGTTCACGAGACAAACATGAGAAACCATCATTCGTTAGATATTATTGTTTCGGTATAGATTTGTTACCGCACCTTGAGAATTTGGAGCTATATAGAAAACTCTATGTCAACAGAGTAATGACTTGTAGACCAACGTAATGTACCACTACGTTGGAGGTGAAAGGGATTGTGGGAGGATAACCACATTAAATATTCCTAGAGAGTATTAAGATAGAGTTCCGAGGAGACGTAAGTGAACCTACCAATTACTAAACTTGCATGTGTCAGTCCTATTAAGAAGTGTGACCGGTGAGTTGTTTAGCTGAGGATTTGTCTAGACAATTGTGAAACTCCATGGGGGTCAAGGACCATAAATTTTTACAGAGATGGGCGGTTGTTCTCGAGATTTTTGGACAGTCAGTACACACGATTTGGAGTATGAGCCTTCAATTTACTATAGCAAAGCGTCCCTAGATTGATGGTCGGTAAGAGAGGACATTTCCGTCAATAGAAGGGAAGCTACAAGGGTGTGCGTTAGATGGGATAACAAATGTGACCAGATCACCCTTTTTCCCGGGGAAGTTCTCATATTAGATCAGATAGTACAAATAATAAGATATGTCCCCTCATAAGACGTAGTATAGGCGGCAATACCGTACCCTTTAATACGGGAATGAACTTGGGAGAGCAAGTGGAGTAGCTAGAACAGAGGTACGATGACCTCACTCAAGTAGTCTTGATCGGATAACGTGTGTTAGAAGCACATAATCGCCGGACATCATACGCCAACAAGAGGTGCTGGCCTCTAGAGCTTAGAGTGAGTGACCATGTTTGGTTGGGAGATTCACAAACCGAGGCGTCCGACGTTTGGGCAGTAAAGGCAAGTTGAGGGTCCGATATGTCGGACCATTGGAAATTTTAGAGGGAAACGGAAAGGCTGCATACCGATTAGCACAAGGCACCCCAGAGGATGCCGACTCAGTTTCTACATATAACATTAAGGGAATACATATCCTGATGTGAGATATGCTATCAACTTTAAGAATTTGATAGTTGGGTCAGATCATACTCTTGTAGAGTATCACGCGGTCATTCTAGAGCCTAGTACTAAACGCCTACGGTCAAACGATATATCGAGGCTACAAATTCATTGTTCTAGACGAGAAGCTTATGACGCTACATGGGAGACGGAGGATAGTATCATGATGAACTATCCTGAGTTTTATGCAGAGCTAGTTGCTGCCATGGGACCGGCGGATTAGTTCTTGGTTTTGATTTTTGTGTGTCTAATTGCTAGTTTTTCATGCTTTGATGTGATTATATGTTCGTGTTAGATCTTGATGTGTTGTTTTCGTAATACGTTTGAGTAATTTTTTGGAAGGGGGTAGCATGCACCTTCTTGTGTACGGACGTTAGTCTTGGTGTTAGACCAGTAATTTGCTCTTATTTAAGTTTCGAGACGAAACTTATTTTAAGGGGGAACTGATGTAAAATCTGCAAAAAAAATATTTACTTTGGAGATCAGACCCGAATTGACATTTATCGTACCGGATCTAAACTTTTTGGATCACTACTAAACTTGTCTTCAATGTTCACAAGGGCCTTTAGAGAAAATGAATTTACTGGCCCAATATGAAAGATGCTCTTCTTGCTGACGGGCCCAAATAGGAATTTCTGTTGACGGGCCAACACTAGCTTTCTTTTAATTCTCCTTCTGCACAAGGATCACGTATTACCAACTAACCATAATTAGTCTCCATAAACCGATATCACAGGAGACTCATACCATAATTTGCTAAACCTACCTTTTCCTCCTTCAACATCTAACGGCGCACCGAACCAGTCCAACCTTGCCTTTTCAGTGATGGCGACAACGCCTTCTTTCACCTTCGTCACGCAGCGCCGGCCACTAGGGAATTCGGCACATCTGCCTCCGATGCCCCCTGCAAATCTGGAGCGATAACCGTTGTTCCTGTGCACGAGGCGACACCCTCCCTCCATCGTCACCGGAATTGTTTCTCTCTCCGTCGCCGATCGAAGAAGCAACAGGTGGGTTCCCGCTTCGTCATTGTCGCACACCAACGGAAAGCAACATATCCTTCTGCATGTCCCCCCCCCCCAGGTTTGTTGTTGGAACCATTGGTCGGGCCTTCGGGCTTCACACGGACGGCACCTGCGGCACAACAGATATCGGGAGAGCCTCAGCCATGGACACCGATCACCCCGTCATCTTTTTCACGTTCCTAGCGAGCCAAGACAGACCTCACGGCTGCCTTTCCGGCGGCGAGTCGAGGCTCCCTTTTCCTTCCGTGATCTTGGGCTACCGTCGGAATTGTCAATCGAACTATTATCATCCCAGTGAGTCTCTTTTCTTCCTTACAATCTTGTGCTATTTTTTTTTGGTAGCCATGGTGGTTAAAAGGGTAGTTGAGAGATATATGTAGCATTAGGAGTTTGTTCGGTAGAGTATGTGATAGTTTGGTATGGTATGGATGGCGCCATGAGAGAAGCGTACAACTTCTAAAAGGGTAGTTGAGTGATATACGTAGCATTAGGAGTTTGTTTTCACAGCTACTTAAAAGTGTTTTAAGTTAGTGATAACACATGATTATAGATATGTGGGGTTAAGAAATGGTCTTTCTAGACTTTTAATATTGTAATTAGATTAGTTTAGTCCTAGTAATGGCTTTGGACGCCATACATTGCTCTATATATATATATATATATATATATATATATATATATAAAAACGAGTTCCACATCTAGATATTCTTTAAGTTAGCACGTTAGTGTGGACTACATTATTAAGTGTTCTTGTTCTCTCATCAGGTACTTATGTGAAGACTTTTGAGATCGATCCGATAAGGCAGGGAGCGTTTTAAGTCCTCGTCGAAATGTTTGGGAGTTAGGAGTAACGTATTAGTTGGACCTTGGTCGGTTTAGGTTAGGAGTCTGAACGATGGAGATCTTTCTCACTCGCTAGATCATTTCCATTTAGAGTTGGACTTTATGTCTTGTAGTTTCTGCGGAAGTTCTTGAGACTAGGTTTGGGACACCCTAGCACATCGTTGTAACACCCCAAATTCTGAGAACTCGGGGAGCTACTGGTTAGGACCTCACAATGGGTCCCGACCTTAGTTTGACAACAGTTTTACTTGGATCTTACAACAAGGCACAAATGTATTTATTTCAAAACATATTATTTTTAATGTATGAATGTACACATGTGACAGCCTTACAAAACATATATATAGATACATAACATGCATGTCGTATGAGAGACCCCCTGTCCCCATCTAATGAATACGTGGACCCGGCTGACCATCCGTTCCAGATCTCTCTGCAACTGTCTATCTCTACAAATCAACAACACGGATAAAACCGTTAGCTAACATTCTATGTATAAGTATAAAGGTAAAAGCACATACACATAACATACACAATCAACATGCAACACTCAATCCTTTTTATTATCTTTTAATTAGGTGATATGGCATTACTAATGATACTTATTTTGTGACACGAGGAATTTCCAAACCTCGCCCCTGTCCCCTTTTACCAACCCGGAATGGTACTAATGCATCTGACCGTCTACCTGACTGGGCTGGTCGCAGGGAACCTCCTAGACTCTCGCAAGAGCTAGGCAGATGATGTCACGACCCGTTATCATACACTTGGGTCAATTAAGTAAATAATAAAGTCGGCCTAATCCGGTTTCGTTATTTATTAAAACTAACAAACACCACTCATACACATTACACTCATACAAGAAGCCAGCTAAGTAAGTCTGTGGACTTACCTGAATCAGATCCCGACTTTCTAATTCGCAAATCGATCTGTACAGTAGGAATTCAGTGGCCTGTCAAAGGAGGCAAGTGTGTCAGCACACTTTCTAGGTGATTAGAAGTCTAAGACTTCTAAGATAGTAGGTCTTAATAGAACGGAATTGATTACAGTATTAATTTATGGTAAAATGACTATTTTACCCTTGGTCTCGAAACTTCCAAAAATTCCCTAATTCATGCCTAAACTCTTATTTGAGGCTAAAGAGTCATATCCTAACTCCTAAAGATGTGTTTGGTTACAAACTGGCAATTTACCCATTTTCCTATTTTCGGAAAGATCGTTAAGGTCCAACTTCGGCTTCAAATATAAAATTTGAATAATCTTATAAAAATTCCGAAATAATTCCCTAGATCATCTATGATATCTCATCTACTCCTAGGAGCAAGAATTTCTTAAAACTGTTCAACCATCACTTCTACAAAAATTTCTAAAGTTGGTTACAACACTTAACAAACAGCACAGTGTCTTAACTTTGAAAAATCATAACTCCTAAACTACTCGCTGGATTTATCCCAAATTTTGATATGTTCTACTGTAAAATCTTATCTATAATGTATCCAAAATTCAGCCGCAAAGAAGATCAAAATCCTATTTAAAACTATCTCACAAAACCGAATTTCAGCACAACAGAAAAACTGCTTACGACTCAATCTTTGAAAAAATCATAAATCCCAAACCACTCACTGGATTCCTCCCAAATTTTAATATGATCTACAAAAACATGTAAACTATATCATATCCAAAATTCAAGCCCAACGGAGATCAAGAGCTTATTCAAAACCATCTCACAAAACAGCATCACTTGTTTTCCCCAACACTCAGCACAGGTATAAAAAGTGCATGAGGCGTCAACTTTGGAACACAATAACTCTCAAACTGTAACTCATATTAATCTAAACTTTTAGTATGTTATACATTGCAATACCGACTATATCATATCCGAATTTCAGCCACAAAAGACGATTATAACTTACCCAAATCTGGACCCGAAGTGGACTGCTGGTCCCTTCCTAAAACTCAGAAAATGCATCTATCTTCACTGTTTCTTCTATGGAAGTTCTGGGCATGATTAGGAGACCTAATAAGCATTCATTAGACATGAAAGATGTGGAAGGAAGTGCAAGGAAGAGGAGGGTATCAACCTTCCCAACTGGACGCAATAGGATCGAGAGAGATTGTAAGAGAGTCTGGCCTCTACCAAACTCCACGCCTGTTGCAGGTGTGTGAAGCGCCTCTCGCCTGGCTATCGACATCAAGGAAATGAGAAGAGCTGGAAGGTAGGAAGCAAATAAGGGGAAGGGAGAAACTGCGGCTCACCTACTCAGAAGGTGTCGCGTGTAGAAGGCTAGACGTCGATGGCTCTCTTGGCTTCACTGATGTCCAAAAGGATAGTCGATTCGGCTGCTGAAAGTTTCCTCCCTTTGCTGGCTCCTTTACTTGCAAGTTTCTGTGTCTGGGATTGTTTCTGAACGTGTGCAGTAGTGAGGTATGGCGAGAAGCAAGGAATCAGGAGAAGGAGTACTAAGATATCGATTGTGCTGGTAGGCAACAGAAGATTGAAGAGTGAGGGACAACGGGTGAAGAGGGAGCAAGACGGCGAGGATATCGTACAGAAGGGAGAAGTGACGATCTGGCCTTGCTGTTCAAGGAAGGAAGTTAATCTCCAGCGTGATATCCGGCCATCACTTCCTATCTTTCAGCCATTACATCACGTGAATAAGGAAGGTGAGTGGCTGCTGTTACGGGGCTGGATAAGAGAGTGGAGATCGGCTGCTATCTTCTTCTTACTAGGCTCGTAATCAGGCTGGGCTGCTGTACGAGGATGGCTGGGCGACAGCAGGTCCGTGTGGGCTGGAAGGTTATGGGTAGCTGGGCCATCATAGCAAAGAGATGGGCTGAAACAATTGCAAGAAGGATGACTAAAATAATTGCAAGAAAGATGGGCTGAATAGTTTGTCAAAACTCGTCATGGCCTTGTCAGGTCCATGAATGAGTTTGTCACAGGTTTGTCGGGCTTTGTCATGGTCTCGTCTCAGCTTAGTCATGATCTCGTCACAGCTTGTCATGATCTCGTCTAAAGTCAGCGATAAGAATGAATTATAATAACTAGGGTTTGATATAAATCTATCATTTTATGTGAATTAAATTCTACATAAAATGATAAATAATTATAAGAATTAGAGCTTGATATAATTTTATCATTTTATGTGAATTAAATTCTACATAAAATGATAAAATTTGTGAAGAAAGAAATACTAGATAGAATGAAAAACCGTCAACGGCTCGAAGTCCGATTTGCTTCGGAATTAAACGGAACGAAAGTTCTGGATATTACAATCGTTATATGATCGTGTGAGGATTAGTGAGACTAGAAGTAGTAACCTTCTAGCATATTGTTATATGATCTTGTAGAGATTATTGAGACTAGAAGTTGAGCACTTCTAGCATATCGGATAGTCGTTGATTTGTGTGTCTTGTTGCTCAGGCATAGAGTACTTTCCTGTGGGAAGCTGAGCGTGATAGGAGAGATGGGATTATCTTGAGACAGGTAAGTCCCTCGGACTTACTTAGCTTGCTTTTTCATATTACTTTGACATGTGATGGTGGTGTGTGTTCAGTTATCGTTATAACCTAAACCGGACTAGGACGACCCTTATATATACATTAATCGTCCCAAATGCATTATAACCGGGAGGTGACCACTTGTCCAGTTCTACAGGAGACTGGGAGGTGCTTTGCGACCATTCCAACGGGTACACCGTGAGATGCATCGGATCCATATCCGTTGGTACAAGGGGACAGAGGCGGCTTTCGGGAGATTCTTGTGTCACAAGATAAGTTGAACTAGTAATTGAATAACTAAATAAAAGATAAGAACCGGATTATGTGCAAGCATGTTGTGTTTAAATTACCTTATGTGTGTGCGTCTTTACTATTATTTTAATATTTGGAATTGTAATATCCGAAAAATTTTATTTCCGACAAGTCCGAGTCAAAGCGATCTCTTTCGATCGATTGACTCTCCTAACCCTACTTAAGGTTACTAAAACAAATTCTATCATTTTATGTACTCTTTAGTCACATAAAATGATGAATTCCAAAACCCTAGTTTATAACATGACTTGTCGTTGACAAGGTCATGACGTCCTAGAGACGAGATCAAGACGAGACCATGACAAGTTATGATGAGGCCATGACAAACTTGCGACGTCATGCATGGGCTTGACAAGGATAGGACAAACTTTGACATGTTTTGGCTAACTAGCCCACTTTTGTTTTAAACCTTCAGCAACACTTACCTCCTTCAAGCCCAGCTCTTTAGGCCCGTTCCACCACAACCCAAGTCGTCCAGCCTTGCACCCCCTTTGGGCTGCTTATTACGCGTCTCAACCCCACACCGTTGCCTTGGAGCCCAGCAGGAGAAGCAGCGCAACCCAGGAAGAGATGCAGGAAGAGAGGGCCGTCTGTTCGTCGGTCTCAGCCCAGGGAGCAGCAGTTACCTCCTTCCCTCACCTTGTAACGAGCCGGAGATCACGCAGAAGATCATGTCGCGATGATCTTTCCCTTCCAGCCGTCTAGACCTGTCCAGATACACTCCATAGATCGCTGCATCTCTCGATCACAATCTTCTCTACCTCTCCTCCCTTCTTCGTCTATCTCCGCTGCTCCTCTGCGTAACCACCACCAGCAAGGAAGACGAGAGATCAGGGCAGTCTTGGCCGACAGTATCGCCCTTACAGACACCCAGCAAGAGCAGTCCCGAGTTGCAGCCGACTACATAGAGATAGATCAGTCTTTGCACGGACGCCTTCCTTCTTGTTGACAAGTGGCAACCTGCCTACTGACTGGTGAGTCTTATCCCTTCTCTACCGGCTCCCCTCTTACTACCCTCATCAACTATTCCTTACAGCTTCTCTCGCAGCCAACACTACCCTTCTGGATCGAGCTGCACTCAGCTTTGTTCTGTCCATCCGGAGTGCCAGTTTGGAGTCCTTCAACCCTTGCAACAGGAAGGTCGAGCCAAGTTGTGAACCCATATTGGTAAGGATTCTATCCTCCCTTACTCCTGTGTTGATCTAGATGAAGTTGGGTGGTGTAGTTAGCTGACATCCCTAGGAATCGAACTTAGGATGTGTAGTGTAGGGTTTACAGTTTTGTGGGTGCAGTGAGTTTCGAACCAAGAACCTGTGTACTTTGAAAAAAGGGTGATTTATGTTGACAGGGAGAATCGAAGTTGAGACCTGCTGCATGCTTTGTTTTCCAGTCTTAACCTGCTGACTTTAGGAGCTAGTTTCGACATCTTAGAATGAACATCCACCGTTGAATTTTTTATATGTTGTAGGTAGATATATGTAGTTTATTGTGTTAAAATTTGGGAACGAGTTAACGGTCGGATTTGAATCTATAAGGTTCCAAAGTAGAGTAGTTGGGTTGTTTTTACAGCAGAAGGAAATTTGACTAAGTATAGATTTTGGCTTCTAGTTCAACCTTAGAGGTTATATGGAAATTATGGTTGTTTTTCTTGAGAAACTCGTGCCCCTATGATCGATAGGTATATTAGAGGAACTAGAGAGTGTTCCCGGAATCCTTAAACATGTAATCTAAATCTTAGATCTTAACTCGAATCGAACTTAAAAATGATCGCTTTATGAAAATCTAGGAATTTTGTAATTCCTGTATTATGGTACTAAAATTCTTCCGTAGAACCGGAATATGAGTTTAAGCTCTAAAAGTAGAGTTGGAAATTAATCATGGAAAAATAAGTTCTAAAAGAAATTAGTAGATTTCAAGAATAAGCTTTGAGAATGTTGACACTAAGGGTAAATGGCCTTTTACCGTAAGAGATATTTTTTCCGTAATTCCTTTATATGAGGTTGGACATCTGGATGAGATATTGATCCACATGCCTTATTTGACAGGCGTTTGAGTTACCACGAGTACGGATCGTTTTGAGACTTGTTAGAGTGTGATTTTACTCAGGTAAGTCCTTGCAAATTACTTAGCCGGTTTCTAGATATTAATTGAGTGATAGTGGTTGTGTGTGTGTGCGATGTGCGTGACTATAATAATAATAACTTGTTAGGACGACCATGGATATTATGAGCTAAGGCCCAAGTGTATGCATAACGGGCCGTGACATCACTGCCCAGCTCTGCCAGGAGACTGGAAGGTTCTCTATACCCAGACCATACAGGTACACGGTGAGATGCATCGGATCCACTCCTGATGGCTACACGGGGGCGGAGGCGAGGTTTGGGAATCCCTCGTGTCACAAAATAAGTATCATTAGAGTGAATGACTTAAATGAAGATAATAAATGGACTTGTTTGAAAGCATGATGGGTGTTTATTATTTTATGTGTGTGTGTGCTATTATTACTCTCTTAATGTTTAGATAACTAGCTAATGGTTTCTCTTGTTGTGTTTTTAGATTTACCGCAGGTTAGACCAGCAGCTGAGTGATCCGGAAGTAGTGGTCAGCCGGGTCTCCGTACTCCTTAGGGTTAGGGTTGTTGGTTGTTGGGGTTTCTTTTGTTCAGACAGTTGTTGTTGTTCCCTTGTTTAAGTACTTTAGGCTGCTAGACCGTGTTGCATTCATTACCTTAAAAATACTATTTTATGAATTTCGGTTTTTCTTATTTGTGTCTTGTTGCAAGATCCTAATAATATTGTTGTCAAACTGAGGTCGGGACCCATTGTGAGGTCCTATCCAGTAATGTCCCGAGTTTTGAGAATTTGGGGTGTTACAGGAATGTTAGCTAAATGTTTTATACCGCTTTGTAGATGTCTTGCAGGTTAAGACGGTTGTAGAGAGATCCGGAGAGGATGGTCAGCCGGGTCCACGTACTCATTTAGATAGGGACGGAGGCGTCTTCAGCTTCTTCATTTGAGTTGTATATTTATCATTGTCTTGTAAGGTTGATACATATCATTCATGTAAATATGATTTAATGTTTTCTAATGATTTAAATACGTTTGTGCCTTGTTGTAAGACTCTAGTAAAGTTGTTGTTAAACTAAGGTTGGGACCCATTGTGAGGTCCTAACCAGTAGCTCCCCAAGTTCCGAGAATTTGGGGTATTACAATATGGTATCAGAGCCCATGTTGACAACAATGGAACTTGCAATCTTATGAAAGACCAAATGTAGGAAATAACCAGAACCCGAAAGGGGTCTAAGAATTTCAAAATGAGTTTCTACTTTTCGGGTTGTTGGGTTTATAGTATGTCGGACCACCATCGATCTCCACGGATCTCTACAACTTAGTAATATACGTATGATATTATATGGACTTATAGTTGTGTACTATTGTATATTATATGGTTATATATATAACATGTTAGTGACCTAAAGGTAGGGCTGGGTAAAATGAGCCAAACGAAACCGTACCGAGGCTTACCAACCGAACCAATTAAATTGGTTACCAACATGTTGGTTACTAATTTAATTAGTATGGTACTGCCGAACCAACTACAAAGAGTTGGTTGTTAGGTGGTAACAATATCCGCGTACCACAGGATTACCGTACCAACCGAGTTTTTTTTATAAAAAAATAAAATAATATATACATACTAATCTTAATATAGTAGTTCATATATAATTATATATGCAATTTTTTTGTACCATTAGATGCAAATTCATATATAATTATACACTTTACTCCCTATAGGGCTTCCCAAATCCCAAATTGAAACAGAACTTCAAGCTCTCTACTATTCTTGCTTTTTGCCGCAGCCGAAACCTAATAGGCTAATACTCATCCCTTTTTCCTGATTTTCATCTCTTGATCTCTTGTTCTCTTGATTCTCTTACATAATATATTCTCTTTACACTTGGTTCTCTACTGATCAATCAACCCGTTAGAAGTTTAAAACCCTAGAAGAGAAGCAATCAACTCGTTCAATAATACGAGAAGCCCTACAATCGATAGAAAACTTTCAAGTATTTTTCTTTTTTGCGATTGAATCGATTTGCTCAAGTGGTACGAATTTTGAACTTGAATCGATTGATTAGGGTATTGTACTTGTGTATCATATATCCCTTTCTAGCTAGTATCTCATGAATCAATTGATTAGGGTAGGGTAGTGTATCATGAATCAGATGATGGTGATGCTTATGTACTATAACATCATCTATTTATGTTGTTTCTGTTGTAGTCAAGTTACTGAACCTAAACATTAGCTAATTATCGTAATATTATTTGTTCTGTATTAAGTTTTTTTACTATCACAGCATTTGTTCTATCATCTAATCTTAATTCTTTTGGAAAAGAATGCTTTAAATCGAGGCTATGAGGTAGGAAGGAATGCAACAAGCTCTACCTCGATTCAAATATGAAATCACGTGGAGCACAAGTCGAGATTGGACTATTGAATTCCCTAGCCTATAACTTGGGATAATGATTGCATATTTAGTTATTTGTGTTTGGTTTGTAATGAAGTTCTATAAACTTGTTAAACATATTGTACTCGAATTTCGGATTGTTGAATTGATGAAGTTCTTGTCTTATTTAAATTTAATTTTAGCAAACATATAAGTTGGTAAAATGCCAATACCAACCGAACCAACCGAAAAAGTTGGTATACTAAAGAGTTGGTAAATGGGTTTAGGTGGTTGGTAATGGTACAAGATTTCTCATTACCAATTATAGTTGGTTGGTAGGTGGTAAGGATAAAACTAAGTTGGTAATGTACCGAACCCAACCCTTCCTAAAGGCTATTGTATATCCTTTAGTTGAGATATCATGATGAGATCATCGCCTCATGATAAAACGGTAGTATACCCTGAATTGTTTTTAACACAGATAGTGGACTCAAACATCGAGTAGAGTATTATGTTCTGGCTGACACCTTGGGGTTTTCGACAATCTTCCGAAGAACGAGTGAACTAGAAGATGGAGACTACGAGATGATTTTAACAATAGGAACAATCAAATAAGAAAGGAATTCTAGAGTCAACTCAGATGGAGGGGATAGAAAGTTGTACAAGGAACTTAGCGATATGAAGACAAGAGATGAAACTCCAAGATACATGTAAGGACTGACAAGAGCGCATGTTGAAAATGACAATATAGGAGCACAAGGACGAAAATTTACAATTTAGTAGATTTCATAAATGTTGAAATGGTTTAAATCCTTCAGAGATGTAAGAATTTTGAAAGAAATCACGACGCAAGTATCAAAGAGTAGAAGTTTGTAATTGAGACAATGGAATTCCATGAAGACAATGTTACAAAACAACGCTAGCGAAGGGAGAATAGTGAGTGAGAATGACCTGGGTGGACTCAAGTGTCCACCATGACCTCTCACTCAACATGGGACTTAAGTTATCGACACCAACGGTTCATACAAGAGAAACCGCAAGTGGATGGAAAATTAAGATCAAAATATTATCGATGATGCGTCTATAACCTACCGGGGGAGATTTGATAAGTTATAGATGACATATGAATAATATAGCTGGACTCGGGTAAAGTGATCTTATCCAGAGAAAGAAAAGTGTAGATTGTGGAAGGAGCTAAATGTTTTAAACGGATAAACTAGAGGGGAAAACTTTTCACCCAGAATATCCACATCGAGGGAGACAGAAGAAAAGTAAGTTTATGATCTTGTACAAGATCAACTACAGAATAATTTAGAAACAATTGAAAATTTACACGTGTGGGTTGACTAGTGATGATTGGTTGGAAAATAAGAGGAATGACAACGGAATTATAGAAGAATTTTATTGACATATGGAGGATCTACGCAAGAGATCAACGACGACACTTGTGAAGTTAAATCGATACAAGTACTAGTATCCTTTGTAGTAACATGAAATGAGTTCAAGCTAGTAACTCTAATTATGAATTTAAGAAGAAGATTTTAACGGCCGGAAATGACCCCTTATGTCATTAATGATATAAAGAAAATTGGTGTGAGCAGTGCCTTACCTACTGGCTAAGAAAAGGGTACAGATCATGGTTAGTCCCGATGGATTGTATAAGAAGAATTAGAGGAGTAAGAAGAAGCAGATGATTTTGATCATGTCCTGCGTCAATCAAGTCAGAGGGTGCATATAATTTCGCTCAAGCGGGACGGATAATGCTCTCACGAGTGAGAGTTGGGTCAATCTTCCAGACTCACTGAGGAAACTTGTGTGACTAAGGGTGTGACATAGAATAACTGGATTTATAGCGGCAGTGCAAGCATACAGCTTATGACGTTAACACTTAGGTGAAAAGACTGGTCTTGTGTTGAGGTGATTACACCTACAATGTACATCTCAATTAGAACATACTTGAGATAGAGTGTTGACAAGCTACAAAAAGTAGTTATATTGATCTTGTGTCACCCCGACAAGATAAATACAGAAGGGTATTTATATAAGACGTTATGGAAAAATGGTGGTCCTCCAATACAAAATCAAGCCAAGTCCGATAACTCGGTCATATGTAAATCAAGGAGTAGTTTTGGAACCACGTACCAATGGGGTAACGTGAAGTATTTTCTCGATTGATGAAAGGAGAATCGATAGAAGTAACAAATTAATCAACGAGATCGGAGAAATCACAAAGAGATTTAACCATCATACTTAGTGTAAGGACTTATAAGATTGTGAAGCGACATGAATATAATTGTAGCCTAGCAGACCGCGAGTCGAGAAATAGGATTTTTGCAAAAGATCATATACATTTGATGCTTCCTGATCAAAGCTCACTAAGAAATGTTGAGCAAAATTAATACTATTGATCGATGAAGCCATGGTGGATGAGGCGTAATCCAGACGGATAGTTTAACAGTGAGAAGAAAAACCATGTATCAAAATGCGTGACTTGCTAACTTTAATTAAATTGTGAAAATCAGGATGCCCTTATGGAATCCATTCAAGAACACAACATATTTGAGTATTTAACATAGAATGAGTGGTAATGATCAATTGACAGTAGCATACCAATCCGGACAGGGAAATTTTACAAGATGAGCCATCTAGTAGGAGAGTTCACGAGACAAACATGAGAAATCATCATGTGTTAGATATTATTGTTTCGGTATAGATTTGTTACCGCACCTTGAGAATTTGGAGCTATATAGAAAGCTCTATGTCAACACAGTAATGACTTGTAGACCAACGTAATGTACCACTACGTTGGAGGTCAAAGGGATTGTGGGAGGATAACCACATTAAATATTCCTAGAGAGTACTAAGATAGAGTTCCGAGGAGATGTAAGTGAACCTACCAATTACTAAACTTGCATGTGTCAGTCCTATTAAGAAGTGTGACCGGTGAGTTGTTTAGCTGAGAATTTCTCTAGACAATTGTGAAACTCCATGGGGGTCTAGGACCATAATTTTTTACAGAGATGGGCGGTTAATCTCGAGATTTTTGGACAGTCGGTACACACGATTTGGAGTATGAGCCTTCAATTTACTATAGCAAAGCATCCCTAGATTGATTGTCGGTAAGAGAGGACAATTCCGTCAATAGAAGGGAAGCTACAAGGGTGTGCGTTAGATGGGATAACAAATGTGACCAGATCACCCTTTTTCCCGGGAAAGTTCTCATATTATATCAGATAGTACAAATAATAAGATATGTCCCCTCATAAGACGTAGTATAGGCGGCAATACCGTACCCTTTAATAAGGGAATGAACTTGGGAGAGCAGGTGGAGTAGCTAGAACAGAGGTAGGATGACCTCACTCAAGTAGTCTTGATCGGAGAACGTGTGTTAGAAGCACATAGTCGCCGGACATCATACACCAACAAGAGGTGCTGGCCTCTAGAGCTTAGAGTGAGTGACCATGTTTGGTTGGGAGATTCACAAACCGAGGCGTCCGACGTTTGGGCAGTAAATGCAAGTTGAGGGTCCGATATGTGGGATCATTGGAAATTTTAGAGCGAAATGGAAAGGCTGCATACCGATTACAACAAGGCACCCCAGAGGATGCCCACTCAGTTTCTACATGTAACATTAAGGGAATACATATCCTGATGTGAGATATGCTATCAACTTTGAGAATTTGATAGTTGGGTCAGATCATACTCTTGTAGAGTATCACGCGGTCATTCTAGAGCCTAGTACTAAACGCCTACGGTCAAACGATATATCGAGGCTACAAATTCATTGTTCTAGACGAGAAGCTTACGACGCTACATGGGAGGCGGAGGATAGTATCATGATGAACTATCCTGAGTTTTATGCAGAGTTAGTTGCTGCCATGGGACCGGAGGATTAGTTCTTGGTTTTGATTTTTGTGTGTCTAATTGCTAGTTTTTCATGCTATGATGTGATTATATGTTCGTGTTAGATCTTGATGTGTTGTTTCCGTAAATCGTTTGAGTAATTTTTTGGAAGGGGGTAGCATGCACCTTCTTGTGTACGGACGTTAGTCTTGGTGTTAGACCAGTAATTTGCTCTTATTTAAGTTTCGGGACGAAACTTATTTTAAGGGGGAACTGATGTAAAATCTGGAAAAAAAAATATTTACTTTGGAGATCATACCCGAATTGACATTTATCGTACCGGAGCTAAACTTTGTGGATCACTACTAAAGTTGTCTTCAATGTTCACAAGGGACTTTAGAGAAAATGAATTTACTGGCCCAATATGAAAGCTGCTCTTCTTGCTGACGGGCCCAAATTGGAATTTCTGTTGACGGGCCAACACTAGCTTTCTTTTTATTCTCCTTCTGCACAAGGATCACGTATTACCAACTAACCATAAATAGTCTCCATAAACCGATATCACAGGAGACTCATACCATAATTTGCTAAACCTACCTTTTCCTCCTACAACATCGAGCGACACCGAACCAGTCCAACCTTAACCTTTTCAGTGACGGCGACAACGCCTGCTTTCACCTTCGTCACACAGCGCCGGCCACCAGGGAATCCGGCGCATCCGCCTCCGATGCCCCCTGCAAATCTGGATCAATAACCGTTGTTCCTGTGCACGAGGCGTCACCCTCCCTCCATCGTCGCCGGAATTGTTTCTCTCTCCGTTGCCGATCGAAGAAGCAACATGTGGGTTCCCTCTTCGTCATCGTCGCACACCAACGGAAAGCAACATATCCTTCTACACGTCCCCCTCAGGCTTGTTGTTGGAACCATTGGCCGGGCCTTCGGGCTCGCACGGACAGCACCTGCGGCACAACAGATATCGGGAGAGCCTCAACCATGGACACCGATCACCCCGTCGTCTTTGTCACGTTCCTAGCGAGCCAAGACAGACCTCACGGCTGCCTTTCCGACAGCGAGTCGAGGCTCCCTTTTCCTTCCCTGATCTTGGGCTAGCGTCGGAATTGTCAATCGAACTATTATAATCCCATTGAGTCTCTTTTCTGCCTTACAATCTTGTGTTGTTTTTTTTGGTAGCCATGGTGGTTAAAAGGGTAGTTGAGTGATATATCTAGCATTAAGAGTTTGTTCGGTTGAGTATGTGATAGTTTGGTATGGTATGGCTGGCGCCATTAGAGAAGCGTACGAATTCTAAAAGGTATGAATTTTGAACTTGAATCGATTGATTAGGGTATTGTACTTGTGTATCATATATCCCTTTCTAGCTAGTATCTCATGAATCAATTGATTAGGGTAGGGTAGTGTATCATGAATCAGATGATGGTGATGCTTATGTACTATAACATCATCTATTTCTGTTGTTTCTGTTTTAGTCAAGTTACTAAACCTAAACATTAGCTAATTATCGTAATAATATTTGTTCTATATTAATTTTTTTTACTATTACAGCATTTGTTCTATCATCTAATCTTAATTCTTTTGGAAAAGAATGCTTTAAATCGAGGCTATGAGGCAGGAAGGAATGCAACAAGCTCTACCTCGATTCAAATATGAAATCACGTGGAGCACAAGTCGAGATTGGACTATTGAATTCCCTAGCCTATAACTTGGGATAATGATTGCGTATTTAGTTATTTGTGTTTGGTTTGTAATGAAGTTCTATAAACTTATTAAACATATTGTACTCGAATTTTCGGATTGTTGAATTGATGAAGTTCTTGTCTTATTTAAATTTTATTTTAGCAAACATATAAGTTGGTAAAATGCCAATACCAACTGAACCAACCGAAAAAGTTGGTATACCAAAGAGTTGGTAAATGGGTTTAGGTGGTTGGTAATGGTACAAGATTTCTCATTACCAATTATAGTTGGTTGGTAGGTGGTAAGGATAAAAATAAGTTGGTAATGTACCGAACCCAACCCTACCTAAAGGCTATTGTATATCCTTTACTCGAGATATCATGATGAGATCATCGCCTCATGATAAAACGGTAGTATACCCTGAATTGTTTTTAACATAGATAGTGGACTCAAACATCAAGTAGAGTATTATGTTTTGGCTAACACCTTAGGGTTTTCAACAATCTTCCGAAGAACGAGTGGACAAGAAGATGGAGACTACTAGATGATTTTAACAATAGGAACAATCAAATAAGAAAGGAATTCTAGAGTCAACTCAGATGGAGGGGATAGAAAGTTGTACAAGGAACTTAGCGATATGAAGACAAGAGATGAAACTCCAAGATGCATGTAAGGACTGACAAGAGCGCATGTTGAAAATGACAATATAGGAGCACAAGGACGAAAACTTACAATTGAGTAGATTTCATAAATGATGAAATGGTTTAACTCCTTCAGAGATGCAAGAATTTTGAAAGAAATCACGACGCAAGTATCAAAGAGTAGAAGTTTGTAATTGAGACAATGGAATTCCATGAAGACAATGTTACAAAACAACGCTAGCGAAGGGAGAAGAGTGAGTGAGAATGAACTGGGTAGACTCAAATGTCCACCATGACCTCTCACTCAACATGGGACTTAAGTTATCGACACCAACGGTTCATACAAGAGAAACCGCAAGTGGATGGAAAATGAAGATCAAAATATTATCGATGATGCGTCTACAACCTATCGGGGGAGATTTGATAAGTCATAGATGACATATGAATAATACAGCTGGACTCGGGTAAAGTGATCTTATACAGAGAAAGAAAAGTGTAGATTGTAGAAGGAGCTAAATGTTTTAAACGGATAAACTAGAGGGGATAACTTTTCACCCAAAATATCCACATCGAGGGAGACAGAAGAAAAGTAAGTTTATGATCTTGTACAAGATCAACTATAGACTAATTAGCAACAATTGAAAATTTACACGTGTGGGTTGACTAGTGATGATTGGTTGGCAAATAAGAGGAATGACAACGGAATTATAGAAGAATTTTATTGACATATGGAGGATCTACGCAAGAGATCAACGACGACACTTGTGAAGTTAAATCGGTACAAGTACTAGTATCCTTTTTAGTAACATGAAATGAGTTCAAGCTAGTAACTCTAATTATGAATTTAAGAATAAGATTTTAACGGCCGGAAATGACCCCTTATGTCATTAATGATATAAAGAAAATTGGTGTGAGCAGTTGCTTACTTACTGGCTAAGAAAAGGGTACAGATCATGGTTAGTCCCGATGGATTGTATAAGAAGAATTAGAGGAGTAAGAAGAAGCAGATGATTTTGATCATGTTCTGCGTCAATCAAGTCAGAGGGTGCATATAATTTCACACAAGCGGGACGGATAATGCTCTCACGAGTGAGAGTTGGGTCAATCTTCCAGACTCACTGAGGAAACTTGTGTGACTAAGGGTGTGACATATAATAACTGGATTTATAGCGGCAGTGCAAGCATACAGATTATGACGTTAACACTTGGGTGAAAAGACTGGTCTTGTGTTGAGGTGATTACAGCTACAATGTACTTCTCAATTAGAACATACTTGAGATAGAGTGTTGACAAGCTACAAAAAGTAGTTATATTGATCTTGTGTCACCCCGACAAGATAAATACAGAAGGGTAATTATATAAGACGTTATGGAAAAATGGTGGTCCTCCAATACAAAATCAAGCCAAGTCCGATAACTCGGTCATATGTAAATCAAGGAGTAGTTTTGGAACCACGTACTAATGGGGTAACCAGAAGTAACAAATTTATCAATGAGATCGGAGAAATCACAAAGAGATTTAACCATCATACTTAGTGTAAGGACTTATAAGATTGTGAAGCGACATGAATATAATTGTAGCCTAGCAGACCGCGAGTCGAGAAATAGGATTTTTGGAGAAGATCATATACATTTGATGCTTCCTGATCAAAGCTCACTAAGAGATGTTGAGCAAAATTTATATTATTGATCGATAAAGCCATGGTGGATGAGGCGTAACCCAGACGGATAGTTTAACAGTGAGAAGAAAAACCATATATCAAAATGCGTGACTTGCCAACTTTAATTAAATTGTGAAAATCAAGATGCCCTTATGGAATCCATTCAAGAACACAACATATTTGAGTATTTGACATAGAATGAGTGGTAATGATCAATTGATAGTAGCATACCGATCCGGACAGGGAAATGTTACAAGATGAGCCATCTAGTTGAAGAGTTCACGAGACAAACATGAGAAACCATCATGCGTTAGATATTATTGTTTCGGTATAGATTTGTTACCGCACATTGAGAATTTGGAGCTATATAGAAAGCTCTATGTCAACAGAGTAATGACTTGTAGACCAACGTAATGTACCACTACGTTGGAGGTCAAAGGGATTGTGGGAGGTTAAACACATTAAATATTCCTAGAGAGTATTAAGATAGAGTTCCGTGGAGACGTAAGTGAACCTACCAATTACTAAACTTGCACGTGTCAGTCCTATTAAGAAGTGTGACCTGTGAGTTGTTTAGCTGAGGATTTCTCTAGACAACTGTGAAACTCCATGGGGGTCAAGGACCATAACTTTTTACAGAGATGGGAGGTTGATCTCGAGATTTTTGGACAGTCGGTACACACGATTTGGAGTATGAGCCTTCAATTTACTATAGCAAAGCATCCCTAGATTGATGGTCGGTAAGAGAGGACATTTCCGTCAATAGAAGGGAAGCTACAAGGGTGTGCGTTAGATGGGATAACAAATGTGACCAAATCACCCTTTTTCCTGGGGAAGTTCTCATATTATATCAAATAGTACAAATAATAAGATATGTCCCCTCATAAGACGTAGTATAGGCGGCAACACCGTACCCTTTAATACGGGAATGAACTTGGGAGAGTAGGTGGAGTAGCTAGAACAGAGGTAGGATGACTTCACTCAAGTAGTCTTGATCGGAGAACGTGTGTTAGAAGCACATTGTCGCCGGACATCATACGCCAACAAGAGGTGTTGGCTTCTAGAGCTTAGAGTGAGTGACCATGTTTGGTTGGGAGATTCACAAACTGAGGCGTCCGACGTTTGGGCACTAAAGGCAAGTTGAGGGTCCGATATGTTGGACCATTAGAAATTTTAGAGCGAAACGGAAAGGCTGCATACCGATTACAACAAGGCACCCCAGAGGATGCCCACTCAGTTTCTACATGTAACATTAAGGGAACACATATCCTAATGTGAGATATGCTATCAACTTTGAGAATTTGATAGTTGGGTCAGATCATACTCTTGTAGAGTATCACGCGGTCATTCTAGAGCCTAGTACTAAACGCCTACGGTCAAACGATATATCGAGGCTACAAATTCATTGTTCTAGACGAGAAGCTTACGACGCTACATGGGAGACGGAGGATAGTATCATGATGAACTATCCTAAGTTTTATGCAGAGCTAGTTGCTGTCATGGGACCGGAGGATTAGTTCTTGGTTTTGATTTTTGTGTGTCTAATTGCTAGTTTTTCATGCTATGATGTGATTATATGTTCGTGTTAGATCTTGATGTGTTGTTTTCGTAAATCGTTTGAGTAATTTTTTGGAAGGGGGTAGCATGCACCTTCTTGTGTACGGACGTTAGTCTTGGAGTTAGACCAGTAATTTGCTCTTATTTAAGTTTCGGGAAGAAACTTATTTTAAGGGGGAACTGATGTAAAATCTGGAAAAAAAATATTTACTTTGGAGATCAGACCCGAATTGACATTTATCGTACCGGATCTAAACTTTGTGGATCACTACTAAAGTTGTCTTCAATGTTCACAAGGGCCTTTAGAGAAAATGAATTTACTGGCCCAATATGAAAGTTGCTCTTCTTCTGACGGGCCCAAATTGGAATTTTTGTTGATGGGCCAACACTAGCTTTCTTTCTATTCTCCTTCTGCACAAGGATCACGTATTACCAACTAACCATAAATAGTCTCCATAAACCGATATCACAGGAGACTCATACCATAATTTGCTAAATCTACCTTTTCCTCCTTCAACATCGAGCGGCGCACCGAACCAGTTCAACCTTGCCTTTTCAGTGACGGCGACAACGCCTTCTTTCACCTTCGTCACGCAACGCCGGCCACCAGGGAATTCGGCGCATCCGCCTCCGATGCCCCCTGCAAATCTGGAGCAATAACCGTTGTTCCTGTGCACGAGGCGTCACCTTCCCTCCATCGTCGCCGGAATTGTTTCTCTCTCCGTCGCCGATCGAAGAAGCAACAGGTGGGTTACCTCTTCGTCATCGTCGCTCACCAACAGAAAGCAACATATCCTTCTACACGTCCCCCCTCAGGCTTGTTGTTGGAACCATTGGTCGGGCCTTCGGGCTTCGCTCGGACGGCACCTGCGGCACAAGAGATATCGGGAGAGCCTCAGCGATGGACACCGATCACCCCGTGGTCCTTGTCACGTTCCTAGCAAGCCAAGACAGACCTCACGGCAGCCTTTCCGGCGGCGAGTCGAGGCTCCCTTTTCCTTCCCTGATCTTGGGCTACCGTCGGAATTGTCAATCGAACTATTATCATCCCAGTGAGTCTCTTTTCTGCCTTACAATCTTGTGTTGTTTTTTTTGGTAGCCATGGTGGTTAAAAGGGTAGTTGAGTGATATATGTAACATTAGGAGTTTGTTCGGTAGAGTATGTGATAGTTTGGTGTGGTATGGATGGCGCCATGAGAGAAGCGTACAATGATGACATGAATTATATACCATTATAATTATGCATATTGTAGAGGTTTACCTCAATTTACCTTGCATTTAGAGAGAACTTGTGTACCTTTTATGCTTTATTCAAATATATTTCAGAAATGGAGGTCTACACGAGTTTTGGTTGAATTATAGGTAAATTGAATGGATTCGAAAGCAAAAGTAGAGCAAGGAGCATCTAAGGTCATTAAGGAAGCTAAAGGAACCTTAGAGGAGTCACAAAGAGCAAAGGAGTTACGTAAAAGAAGCATAAAGGAGAGGAAGAAAACAAGCCAAAAGACGAGCACTTTCTGTTGAAGAAAATCGTGCCATTTACTATATAAATCGGACGATTTTGATCATTAAAAATCGAACGTTTTTATGGGTAAATCGGCCTGCACGATTTTTCTTGCTTTTCGGCCCAATGGTAAAGACAACACAAAGCCCATCACTTTTGGGGTAGAGAAATGTTTTGTCAAACAGCCCATTAGCAAGAAGCTATAGGTTGGAACCCTAGGAACAAAAACGTAGAGGCCGCAGCGGGAAATCTTTACACGTTGGTGAGAGATTGAGGATTCTTGGAGAAGGATTGAAGCACTTTTGCCGGGAAGTCAATCTTGATCATATTTGTGAGATTTCTTTGTTCCATTGAAGTCTTTGTGGTTTTTGAACACGATATTGAGTTAATTGAGAGATACATTGATCAGTTTTGAGATTGGTTTAGAGATTTGAAGGTTATTGAGTTTTTATTTAAGATTCGGGTTTATTTGAATTATTTCACTCAATCTTTATTTTGATTTGATTTTGAAAATGGCTGGCTAAAACCATTGTCATTTTGGGGAGAATAGTTGAAGATTGAAGCTTAGATGATGATAGACTGAACTCATTCCAACATTTAGACCCTGAGAGTTTAGATTTTAGTTTTGCGATAACAGGAAAATCGACCTGTTCTTGGATAAATCGTCCGATTTATCTATGAACAGCACGATTTATTCCCCTGACGAACTTTAATTGAATTAATCTTTAACCCAAGCTAATCCTTGCCTAAATCCCAACCTTGTTTAACCTTTTTAACCTCTATTTGAGTGTATGAAGAGACTTCAAACTTGATTCTACATTTAATAGATTAAGATTACAAGATTTGGGTAATAGAGAGACTCAACATCCTTTATTAAGATTCTAAGTGTGCTTTCTATTCGTTACCTTGGAGAGTCATATCCTGGGGTTTTAGATAGTTAGTTTGAACATAATTCTTGTCTTTAGATCTTTCTATATTGCAGACTCAACAACCCTTATAGAGAGAACCTTTGGACTAGACAAATAGGTTTCGGACCTTCACCGTACGATATCTACCTTTGAACACATAATCTTGGCAATATAAACTTTGTCCTTATATCCATTAGAAGTGTCTTGAATCGAAAGTCGAAATCGGATACTTGAATCCTTGGAATCATTTAACCCTTTATTAATCACAAAAGCTTTTGCATTTTTGCTAGATAATTGAATTTGAATTTACTCTCACCAAATCCCTGAGTTCGACTCTGGACTTCTTACCTTACTACATCCGATCCGTACACTGCGGGTTCGCTTTGCTTTGAGTTCTAGATATAAATTTTAAGACTTTGACGCACACACTTTTGAGCGAACTAGTTTTTGGCGCCGTTGCCGGGGATTTGGTCTTGACCAAATTCGGTTTTCGGTTGTCTAGCTTGAGAGCTCTTGCTGTTGTGATTTGATTAGTCTACTTGAGTGATCTCTGCAAGTTTTATAGGTATATGCGAAAGACTAGATCCACTAAAGATCTAGTTCCTTTCGATCCCGAATGGGAGAAAACTTTAAGAAGAAAGTTGAAGGAAAAGAAAATGGCTGAAAATAACGAGAGAAACATCCAGGCTGAGTTGGATGAAACTCAATATCAACTAAGCTTGAGTGAGAAGGCTCGTATAGAAGTTGAAACGAGTCATCAATTCCAAATTGATGAACTCAAAGCAATGCTGATGGACATGCAATTGGAATTGAACGAATCCAGGAAGAAAAAGAAAGTCAAGACGCCGACTAAGTCCATCAGGAATGATTCATCCGATGATGAAGAGCTCGATCCGGACATGCCGGAACTTGAGGAGATCAATCCAGTGATTCATCCTGTTTGAAACAACCCAAGACCACCGGTTGTTCCTCGCTTCCCAGCTAGGGATGTGAGAGTTGCTAATGAAGGCGATGGACCCCGAACTTTGGGGCAACAGATGGATCCAATTCAGCAACCACGCCGTCTAGGTGTTGATTTCGGAGCTGAAGACATCCAGGAGTTTAGCTTCTCACCACAAGTTATCACCATGGTTTGCCAAAGTCAGTTTGGTGGAGCAAGTGCTGAATCTCCACATCAACACTTGCAGAATTTCGAGATTCTCATGGAGACTATGAAGCCAAAGAAGGCTACTACAAGCAATTACAAGATCAAACCGTTCTTCTTTTCTTTGAAGGACAAAGCTCTAGCTTGGTACCAAACACTTTCAGCTGCAAAGCTGGCCACATGGGAGGATCTATCTTCGGAATTCCTCACCAAGTTCTTCCCGCCATCCAAAACGGCGGAATTGAGAGGTAAGATAAATGCTTTTTCTATGAAACCTAAAGAAAGTTTGTTTTAATCTTGGGAAAGGTTTCAGGATCTCTTGTTGGATTGCCCACACCACGGCATTTCAAAGCTGGAATTATTGGAGATCTACTATAAAGGATTGGATGTGGAAACACAATTCAATCTCCAATCTCTCTCATATGGCACATTCATGGACATGAGAGAGGATGACGCTTGGGACTTCATTGAAAAGCAAGCCCAAGTGATTTAGAAATATTCCCACCGAAAGGTGGATCCAAATAGCCGGAATCAAGGTGATCCAGGAGCTAAGTTGAATCATGCTTCTCAAACACAAATTTTTTCCCTCAACAATGAGATCAAAGAGTTGAAGGAAGTAATCAAAACGAGTCTTCAAAAGACTAAGGAGCAGGAAGTCAACTACATGGGAAGGGATAACAATCAAAGGAATGACTACCGGAACAACAACCAGAACTCTAACTGGAATAACAACAATAGGAACTCCAATAGCAACAATTGGAGATCCAATCAACAAAATCCAGGTAATCCTTATTCTCATGCGGAAAAAGCTCTAACATCTCTATCTTCTTCTACTCCTTTGAAAAGCCAAGAACAATCATCAAATGGATCGAACAAACCCGATCCCATGCTGGAGACGATCCTAGGGAAACAACAAGGATTGGAGAGCTATATAACTTCAGTTGATAAAGCTCACAAGGCTTTTGAAAACCAAGTATTTAGCAAAGCCGGAGAAGTTCCAAGAGATCAAGGGAAACTTCCCGGGAAGACGGAAGATAACCCAAAGGGAAGGGTTATGGCAATCACTACTAGGAGTGGTGTAACAACTATCGATCCTCAACCTAAAGTAGTTGAAACCACCACCAAAGAAGGAGAGGGAAAAGATAAGGAAGATGTCTATGTTCCTTCTCCCGCCTACAAACCGCCTCTACCTTTTCCTCAATCTAGAGCGCGAGCACGCTTAGATAAACACTTCGGTAAGTTTATTGAGCTTTTGAGTAAGCTGCATATTAATATACCTTTTATGGATGCAATTTTAGGTATGTCAGCTTATGGGAAATTTCTCAAGGAAATCCTCTCTAACAAGAGGAAATTAGAAGACATTGGAGAAGTTAAGATGAGTATGGAGTCATCCGAACTCATCAAGACTATGACAGAGAATATGCCACCTAAGTTGCGTGATCCAGGATCATTTCGCATACCCATCACTTTGGGAGAGGTTACTTATGATGCACTTTGCGACCTTGGAGCAAGTGTGAGCATTATACCACTTGCTTATGCAAGGCGGTTGGTCTAGGAGAGCCTAGACCGGTGAAGATAACACTCTACATGGCCGATCGTTCCACCACTAAGCCAGTTGGGATAATAGAAGACATTCCTGTAAAACTCGGTAAGTTTTACATTCCTATAGATTTTGTCGTTCTTGACATCCCTGTAGATTATCCAGTTCCCATCATTCTTGGGACACCATTCCTTGCAACATCCGGATGCATGGTAGATTGCAAGAATGGCCAGCTATCCTTTAATATAGGTGAAGAAAAAGTGGAGTTCGTACTCTCCTCTTTAATCAAGGAGCCAGCCTTGAGAGAAGATGTCTTTAACATCCTTGATGAAGAAGAGTCTAGAGAGGTAGTAAGTTCAATCTTAATGAAAGACCCTCTTCAAAAGGTTCTTAGTATGAGCATCATGGAGGAAGGAGTAGAACATGATTGTGACAATGATGTAAAAGCATTAGAAGATGTAGAGGAAGAACCAGGAGCAGGATTTGAAGAGCAAGAATTAACCCCGGAAACTGTGAAAAAAATTGACCTACACGAAATAAATCGTTCGATTTCTGAAAAGGCAAGTCGATTTTTGACAACAGGAAGAAAAATCGACCCAAAAATCGTCCGATTTTTTTTCAAGGGGGGTCGATCCAGCGATGAATTCTCCGAATTCTATAAACTTGACTGCAGTTGCTCTCGACTCTAATAATGCACCTTCCCCACCTTCATAGGCTTCTCCCATGACATTAGAAGGTCATGAATCATCGATCAAAGCACCTCCCTCATTGGAATTGAAGCCCCTCCCTACACACTTAAGGTACGCATTTCTTGGCACTAACTCTACATATCCAGTTATAGTTAATGTGAAATTGGATGATGTTGAATTAGAGAAGCTTATGAATGTTCTAAGGCAACATAGGAGAGCACTAGGCTATAATATTGATGATTTGGTAGGCATTAAACCTTCCCTATGTATGCATAAAATCTTAATGGAAGAGGATTACAAGCCTTCACGTCAACCTCAAAGACGGTTAAATCCGGTCATGAAAGAGGTCGTGAAGAAAGAAATCCTTAAGCTACTTGATGCAGGTATCATCTTCCCTATTTCCGATAGCAAGTGGGTGAGTCCACTACAAGTAATGCCAAAGAAAGGAGGCATTACCGTTGTTGCCAAAAAAAACAACGAACTTAACCCCACAAGGACAGTTACAGGGTGGCGAATGTGCATCGACTACCGTAAGCTGAACGTGGCTACTATGAAGGACCACTTTCCCCTTCCTTTTATTGATCAAATGTTGGAAAGGTTAGCCCAACACTCTTACTTTTATTATCTAGATGGATATAGTGGTTTCTTTCAGATTCCCATTCACCCGGATGATCAAGAGAAGACGACTTTCACGTGCCCTTGGGGTACGTTCGCTTATAGAAGGATGCCGTTCGGTATATGCAACGGTCCAGCTACCTTTCAAAGGTGTATGATGGCAATCTTCTCCGAATACGTAGAGAACATCATGGAAGAATTTATGGACGACTTTTCGGTATATGGTTCTTCCTTTGATAACTGTCTCTCTAACCTTTCATTAGTTCTTAAGAGATGTGAAGATACTAACTTAGTTTTAAACTGGGAAAAGTGTCACTTCATGGTCACTGAAGGGATTGTGTTAGGTCATCTAGTATCACAAAGAGGAATAGAAGTTGATAGAGCTAAGGGTCTGTTTAGTTGGGGGGTTTGTGGGTTTTTTTTAGTTTAGGGTTATAAAGGTGTAGAAAATGTAGGTGTTTACTTGTGTAGTTGTGGTTTGTGCTAGTTTTTTGGATGGTTGTTTTTGAGGTTCAGAAACTCCATTTTGAGAATCCTCGAATGCAAGGTTTTTGGAGTTTCCGAAATTAATGATACCAACGATGCCCCTTGTTTCTCCTCATTCTTCTCTCCCGATACAAAAGAGAGAGCTGCGCTAGGGTTGGCGAAAATGGCGACCTCCAAAACGGCGAAAGGGAAGAAGGGTTCTGCTGCGCAAATCCGGGCCGGAAAGGCACATGCCACAACCTCCAAAACGATACCAGAAATCTTGCAATCTCTCAGGTTTGGATTTTTGGCAACTTCTCCTCTTCTATCTTCTCAACAGTTGTGTTTTGTGAGGTCTTTCTTCTGTAAATGTTAACTGATTTGTGCTGGATTTGTAGTCTCATTGCCATTATTGTGCTTGATTTGTTAGATATTTCCCTATTTTTGTCAAATGGGTTTGTTTATTGTCTGATTTGTGATTTCTGTATTCTCTATTTTTGTGAGGTCTTTCATCTGTATTCTCTAAACTGGAAGCTCAATTTTTTGTCAATTTGAGCCTGTTTATTGGCTGATTTGTGAGGCTTTCATCTGTATTCTTTATTTTTGTGAGGTTTTTCTTCTGTATTTTCTAGATTGGAAGCTCAATTTTTTTGTGATCGATTAGTAAGCTGGATTGGTAGTCTCATTGTCACTATTATCATTGTCATTATTAGAGCTGAATTTTCATTATTGTGTAATCTGTGATGAAGTAGTAGTGCATCTTCGTGTTCAATGCTTGGAAATTGCCTGATTTGAGCCTTATGTTGTCGTCTTCGTAACAACAGAAAACTTTCAAAGATTTGTCTTCCTTTACAAAATTGTTTTAGTTAAAGCTCAGTATATACAAAACAGAATTAAAAGTGAGAGCTTTAGTGGATATAGATGTGCTGATTCATCGTGTCCTAGGAAGTCAGATTGAATGTCTGAAATGAATATTGGAGGGTAAATAAGGTCATACTGCAGTCAAAAAAATTCCTCTTTATCATCCCATTATTTCCATAACCAAATATGAAAAAATTGCTTCCAGCTTGTCGATTTCTCTCGGGCCTCTTTTATATGGTTACCATTTATTGTTTCATTACTTGTTCCAAGATGCACAACCAAATACTAAATTACCATGCAATATGGACCTATGAATATTAAGCTAATCTATAGTACCCATTTTTTTCTCTCTTTATTTACTAGTAACTCCAGTTCAATTTCTGATTCAATAGAACTGTTGTTGTCCTCCGTCTACTCTAATACGCAAAGGTCTAATTCATGAATTCCAAATTTCCAACACAAATTCCATAATTTGAAGTATCAGATCTACTGTCACAAATCACAACAAATGTTTCATACAACCCAAATTCCTTATATTTATGAAACTAAACTTTTATTTATATGTCATCTTTCTCCATTTCAATTTGTGCTAAGTGGTTGATATTCAGTCTATGATGTTACATCATAGCACCCACATCTATAAATGTCACCACAAATCTATATAATTCATTTTTAGAAGCAAAATATTTGTTGATCTTTTCAATGAATCTGATTATTGTAATTGCTTATATATAATATGAAATATTGATCTTTTGAATGTGTTTGATGATAAGAAGGGTACCTAAGCTTCATACAGTCGAGGGACTAAACTTGATAGATAAGCCCATATGGGAGCCATCTGCAACACATGAATGGGTTTGGGACTCGAGCTCACCTTTTGTGGAAAAACTACCACAGGTATGTTGTCCTTTATAATGTTGTGTTGTGTCCTTTTTTTTGTTTCAATTTTATAATGACAATGTTCTTGTATTATATGTAATAGACTTCTACAGAAGATCAGGAGACAACTAGGAAGACGGACAATCAATCATTTGGGTCTGTCAAGTCTTTTGGGAACTGTGAACTCGCACAACGCTTGGTAGCTATCAATAAGCGAGAAGAGGTTAAAATTGATGCCCTAGAAGTGTGCAACAACGCCTTGATTGATCAGATTGCAGATGTGGCGACCAAATATTGCGTCCTTGGCGTCGAGAACGCAGCTTCAAAGTCCCAAAACAAGCAGCTGAAGATCGTCGTCATTTGTATGATCTTGTGTGGCTTCCTGTACTTCATGTCGGAGTACATGTGTCAGGGTTAGAATGTACTTGTAATGCTTGGTAGGTATTAACATTTTGAAGTCTTTTGTAAGGGTTATAACGTACTTGTAATGTTAGCTAACGCAAGTGTTTTAAGTATTTTGTAAATCCGGTTATGTAACAATGGAAGAACCATAACTTGGGGATGATTGTATGCACAACTACTTTTGTAAGTCTTGACATGGCTTGTAACTCGGGAATGATTGTAGTATTTATGGCATTATGAATGTATGTTTACCATCTGCTCAGGAACTGTTTCATGTGTTCAAAATCTGTGAACGCATGCTGCTTAGGTGCTGTTTTTTTGTCTTTTTTAAATCTGCTCAGGAACTGCTGCTCAAGAACTGTATTGTGTGTTTAAAATCTTTTCAATGAATGTTGCTCATGAACTGATTTGTTGGTCTTTTTTTAATCTGCTCAGGAACTGCTTACATAGTTGGAGAAAGAGACATAGGTGGTGGTTGTATGCATTCACCAAGTGTAGTGATTCTTAGCATAACAAAATGGCCACGCATGGTTAAAATCTTAACGACACTTTGTCCAGTCTTCTTGTTTCTGTTTAAGACGAGTTAATATGACAGGCAATGCAAGGGCTGGACTTTTACACAAATTATCAGTTACATCCAAACCATGATCACCATACAGAAGCTAAACATAATGCACCTGGTTGCTAATTAATAATGAATTAAAATGACGGGAAGTTCCTGACAGGCAGTTCTTGAGAACTTTGTCTGCAGTAGAGGGCTGGACAAGCTCAACATAATGCACCTGATTGTTTAAGACGAGTTAAAATCTTTTCAAGGGCTGAACTTTGTCTGCAGTAGAGGAAAAACATGTTTTAATCAAGGGGCATTAGCTATGAAATAAAAATTGCTAATTAATAATGAATTATGTTGGCCAAAGTTTGCCCAACATAATGCACCTGATTCTAACAGCCATGTGATATTCATATTAGGGGCATTAGTTTTAAAATAAAATTGCTAATTAATAATGAATTATGTTGGCCAAAGTTTGCCCAACATAATGCAGCTGATTCTAACAGCCATGTGATATTCAAATTAGGGGCATGAAATGTATGAAATAAGCTTCTTAAAATAGTTGGCTAGCAAGTTCAGTAATTGTAGTTATGAAAAATGTTAGAGAAGCTTTATAGATCAGTATATACCTTATCATAAGGAGGGACCATGTTGGCTATGTTCCTAACAACGAATGCTTCCCCTGATTGGAAATCCAAGACGTGCGAAGGGCAGACTCGAGAGTTTTGTGAGGCAAATACCATGAACTGGTAACACAATAATCAACAACAGAGATTGTGATTATCAAAGATTGAAAAGCTAAATTGATAATATTAAACCACTTTCATTTTATGCTTCCCTATACGTATATTATATTGTTTCCTGAAGATAAAAAAAAAAGCTACAAATGGCCTTTCATTAGCAACTTTCACACCACATAGTCATCAACAGACGATCATACACTGTATAAGAAGAACAAATAGTAATAGCAAGCAGTAGAAATTCTCTTATGCTTTTTTAAGTACACTTATACCACTGTATGATTTTCATTTTATGTTTGTTTGGGTTTAAAGTACAAAATAGGAAATTCTCTTATAATATAAGTACAAAATATAAGTTCTCATATAACAAATTAGTTACTGTATATATTTATCAATCTATCACAAATGTTTGAAGAGATGAATTATGTTTCAAAAATTACCTTTGGGTTCTAATCTTTTGCCAGCTGACTGAATAATTCAAAATTTTCCTGATAAGCTCAATGCACCTCATGAAGAAATAGGAGCATACTAATGCATATGGCCTAATATAAGTTATATAACTACAACAACATAACAAACTTCTGGATTGATTTCCAGTACAACTCTAAAAGCCATGGCAAAACAGAGGCATTAACAATTCTACAACTCTAAAAAACTCAGCAACTATAGTTGGTGAACACCAACACAGCAAAATATATCACTAAAGACACTACATTCTTGTAAAAACTATATTGCTATCTCGGAGAATAGCGTCCATTAATCTCCTAACTCAACAATTCATGAGCATTTGAATATTTTCCTATAACAGCCATATGTATGCAAGTTGATTCAGTCAGTGAATGAACACCAAAATAAAAATTACACAACACCAAATTAATGTCTGCATCTCAATTACTGTAAAACGAAGATTCTTTTTTATTAATACTACAACATCATAACAAACTTCTGGATTGATTTCCTGCTCTGATCTTTCAGTCCCTATCAGTAAGCTGATTCAATAGAAACTTACCAATATTGACACCAAAAGCGCACTTGCTCAATCTCTACTCCCTTATTTTAGCAGCATAATACCTGAAGAGATTGCTCAATTGAAGCAAAGAGAAGCCTGCTGGTTCCCTTTGATTACAGAGGAGTGTAACCATGTAAACAACAACAATTCAGTTACAACAGAAAGTTATCAATAGAAAGTTATCAATACACTTACAACATAAAGTTATCAATAAAAGGAAGCCACAAAATAAATAGTTCAGATAATTTTCAACTAAAAAGGAAGCCACGATTCAGTTACATCACCAAAATAGAGGATCTTATCACAAAATTCCCCATAACTATGTGAGCAGATACATATGATAGTTACATCAAATCATATGATAGTGCTCACAAATATGTTCAAAAAATCATGAGGACAAAAATATTTCCCCGTATCTTAAATTACTTGCTTATGCTTTTCTTTCCCATATCATCTTGGCTATTTTATCTCGAATGTGTTTCGTTTCACCTCCAAGACTTGTATCCTCCTCTTCACCATCCCCATCATCCCCATCACTTTCTGAAGAGCTGTCATTGTCATTTATTTGTTGGTCATCTACTTCATCTTCATATTCATCTTCAAAAATCACGTCTTCAGGTCCATCACTTCCTGATGGTTCATTCCTAGCTTTGATTACATAGTTATGTAAAGCGAAGCATGCTAGTATTATGTCAACTTGAGTGTCCACTTTGTAAGCGGGCATCACATGTAGAATCTTCCAACGAGCTTTCAAAACCCCAAATGACCTCTCAATGCAACTACGCAGAGATGAATGCAGCTTGTTGAACGCTTCCTTTGAGTTCCCTGGCTCAACGTTCTCAAATTGTGACAAATGGTACCGAGTCCTTGAATATGGAACCATGTAACCTTCTTTGTTCGGATAACCTTTGTCAACCAAATAATAACGGCCTATCTCGAACAAAGGTGGACAAATATCATTTTAGTTAGCATGACGTACACCAATAATTTCCCTAATTTTGGCTGATTTTTGGAAACATACCTGCAGGCGGGTGTGGGAATGCCATGGATGGGGTTGTAATCGCATGCTCAAACACCTTCGCATCATGTGCTGATCCCTCCCAACCAGCAGACACGAATGTGAAAAGCATATCAAAATCACATACCGCCATCACATTGAAGGTGCATATCCCTTTCCGCCCACGGTAAGCTATCTGATCAGCTTCAGGAATACATGCGTTTATGTGAGTACCGTCAATGCAACCAATTGCTCCCAAGAAAAAAGGATTATACCGACTATCATTACTAATGTGTGTAGGAACTTGAGTGAAAGAAGGGTCACTTGGTTTAATGATGTCTTTTGCCATCCCATTGAAACCATCTTCACGACCAACTAAGGCGCTTAAAACATCATGAATGACAGTAGAAACTGTTGCAGTCGACCGTTGGAATCTCTCGGCAACAGTTCGATAGGATAATCCTTGAGCTATCGTGTACAAGAAGATGCCCACTTTTTCAACCACCTGCATCCTAGGGGACCCTTGTAATCCGTATTTATCTGTTAGATCTTTACATAGTTGCCTGAACACACGCCGCTCCATCCGGAAGGCATTAACACACCTTGTCTCTGTCTTTGAATTTAGAATTGAATCCATCCAACGTGAACCGGTAAAAGCTGAATCAAAGACACGTGTTTTGTGGACATGCTTGTAGAAGTGCTCATCTAAAAGGGTTTTTTGCATCCGTAGACATGCCGCCGCACGTAAGTTCCGTTTCCTCCTCCTACGAGCCGCTTCATCAGACATTTTTCAGCTTGTCAATGTGTTTGAAATTAAAGAGCTACACCTGCATACATGCACATAAAAAAAAATTGTAAATTTCCTACATGCCTATATTCAACCATCAACAAATATTTTGACAAATGAAGAGACAAACAAGTATTCAAACAAACTTAAACTTCACATAATTAGAAAGTATCCAATTTCAAAGTGAAAAGGCACACAAGTCTTCTAAGTGATACAAACATGTTCAAACACTTAATGAAAACATAGAAATTGACAACATTGTCACCCTTTAGTCTAAGTTTGCAAATAAACAGTAGCGTCTCTAATCATGTTTTTTCGGAGGAATAAGGCCCTTCATTCCTTCTTTGCTGAACTCCCACTCAAGCCAAGGCAACCTCGCCTCATGGGATGAGAGGCATGTAAAGAGCATACGTTTGTAGTCATTCTCCGTCATAGATAGCGCAAAACACCATAGTCGTGAACCTAGAACAAGGAAGCCTTCTTCAACCATTCCCTCAATAACCTTCAATGCTTCAAGACAAGTACTTTTTGGCTGATTTGAAGCCACAATTGCAGCTGAACTTGCTTGTGCTGTAGATTCTTTTTCGGCCTCCCACATTTCTGCCATTGAATCATTAGCTCTCAATGTAGCATTTAGGGTTTTCTGGTACAAGTTGTAACCACCACTCTTTCGTACATTTCGTTTAGTTCCTCCGGATGATGAGGCGGCTCCAAACCTCTTCTTTGGTTACCCACGTGAGGGAAGTGGGCAACTAAAAGGGAGTTCAACACCGTCCAATGGTACCCCATGAGTGGCATCTTCAACAACAAATCCATCACCAATTAACTCATCCACTGGTAAGTGGGCAGCATATGGAGAATCGTCTTCATCAGTGTATGGAAGTTGAGGCAACATTGTGTTGCACGGCACATTGGTCACATTGGGCCTTGTGATCATAGAAGGGGCAACACAATGAGAACCTGTTGCAAATGTTCCTTGGAAAAGTGACTCCATCATTGACTCGACCTCAGGACAGAACGGATTCTTCCTGAAAACCCGATATTCTTCATTCTCCTGCTCAATTGAGACAAACAAATGAATGGGTAATTTTCAAAATGATTTGACCATTAAAAGGAAGATTATTTTTTGTTCATCATACCTGCAACTTTTGTGCCCACCACTCTGGAGTCGCATCAATACATTGTTTTTGAGGATCCCAACCTAATCCAGTTTCCCCATGCTTCAAGGATGTCCATAGTTTCCATGATCCTCTCATGTTATTGTACTTATTCTTCAATGTTTCTTTCTTGCACTTCATGTTGGTTTTCTGCTCAAATGTCTCTGTCAACTGAATCCAACTAAATCCATTCTTCCCATTCTGCCTTTGATATTCGGTGAGCATTTCTAGAAGAGTCCTAGTTAGAGCATCCGTCCACACAAACGACTTATCTTTCCCCTTAGCACCCGAGCTACCAATATTCTCACCAATATTCTCAGCCATGATTACAAACTGAAACTTGATAGACTAAAATGAAAAAGTGACAAAATATAGACGACAAAAAAACGCTAACAAATTAACAGTTATAATTATCAACATATTAATGCATTAACACTATCAAACCGCATAACTGAAAACTGGTGTCTAATGAGAAACAAAAAGCAAACTGCATATCTAAAATCGCTTGAAATTTCATTTTGACCCCTAATAAAAAAAACTCAGTAGTTAGCATTACTATCAAACTGCATAACTGAAAACTTTGCCTAACTAGCAAACTAAAATCACTTAGATTCCATTTTTTAACTAATCAGAAGTTTAAAATGTAGTTGAATACTCTCTGCATAACTGAAATCTTTGCCTAACTAGCACCCTAAGATCACTTGTTGAATACTCTCTGCATAACTGAAATCTTTGCCTAACTAGCACCCTAAGATCACTTCATTCCATTTTTTTAAACAAGGATGATTTAAAAATGTAGTTGAATACTCTCTGCATAATTGAAATATTTGCCTAACTAACACCCAAGCTACCAATACTCTATGCATTTCTTCAACTAATCAGAATTTTAAAATGTAGTTGAATAGCTAAAATCACTTGATTCCATTTTTTAGAGAGAAACGGACAGCATTTCTACAAACCCTAAAAAATCGAACAAGACGAGATAAGAGAATAATGCACAGCAACTTGAACGAGATGACAGAAGAGATAAAGGGGAAAAAATCGTAAGAGATCTTACCGGTGCCTTCTCTTCTTCGTGTGGAATCGTTCCAAGGTGTTGCTGCTGGAGATTGAACGCTTCTCCTTTCTTCGGTTGTAAAGGGACAATCGTTCGAACAAGAAGACCTACCTTTGTGCCTTCTCTGCAGTCGACGATACCTGTCCAGAACAAGGGTTTGTTGTGTGCTTATCACGTGACTTTTATTACAAGGGTAATAATGTCATTTTCATACTTCGCATCTAATTTAAAAAACTCTAACTAAACACATATAACCAGTTTTTTTAAATAAACTAACCGTCAAATAAACCCGAAATAAACCGCAACCGCAACTACAACCACAACTACAACCACAACCACAAATTCAGGGTATTATAATAAAAACTATAACTAAACACACCCTAAGATAGAAACTATTGAGAAGCTACCTCCTCAATCCTCTGTAAAAGGAATTAGAAGCTTCCTAGGACATGCAGGCTTCTATAGGAGATTCATAAAGGATTTTTCTAAGATTTCAAAACCCTTAACTAATCTTTTAATGAAAGACGCAACTTTCGAATTTTCGAAAGATTGTTTAGAAGCTTTTTGCAGGATCAAAGAAGCTTTGATTTCAGCATCAATCATCCAACCGCCCGATTGGACTCTTCCTTTCGAGGTCATGTGCGATGCAAGCGACGTCGCTATAGGAGCCGTACTTGGACAGAAGAAAGATGGTCGCACTCATGCCATCTACTATGCTAGCAAGACGCTAGACGAGGCCCAATCTAACTATGCCACCACGGAAAAGGAACTCTTAGATGTCGTTTATGCTTTTGAAAAATTTCTTTCCAATCTTGTAGGTGCAAAGGTGATTGTCTATACAGACCATTCAGCAATTCGCTACATATTCACAAAGAAGGATGCGAAGCCAAGGCTTCTAAGATGGATCTTACTCTTACAAGAGTTTGATTTAGAGATCTGTGATAAGAAGGGGTCGGAAAACTCAGTTGCTGACCATCTTAGTCGTCTTCCACGCCTCACCGACGAGATGGATGAACTTCCTATAGACGACTCATTCCCTGACGAGCAACTACATGAGATTGATGAGTGTTTTCAACACATCTCAAAAGGTAATGATCCATGGTTTGCTGACATCGTGAATTACCTTGTTTGTCAGGAGATTCCCCCGGACTTTCGTATGCTCAAAGAAAGAAGTTCTTTAAGGACGTCCGGCACTTCTATTGGAACGAACCTCTTCTATTCAAAAGAGGTCCCGATGGCATATACAGGAGATGTATCCCAAAAGATGAAGTGGAAAGTGTCATCCGCCATTGCCATTCTCTTCCATGTGGAGGACATGCTAGTTCCCACAAGACTTGTGCTAAGGTACTTCGTTCCGGCTTCTTTTGGCCTACACTATTCAAAGATGTACAAAAATATGTTGTTGCTTGTGATGCTTGGCAAAGGACAGGTAATATATCTAGAAGGAATGAGATGCCTCTCAACAACATACAAGAAGTAGAGATCTTCGATGTATGGGGAGTAGACTTTATGGGACCTTTCCCATCTTCTAGCGGAAACCAATATATACTTCTCGCCGTAGACTGTCTCAAGATGGGTTGAGGCAATCGCTTCTCCTACTAATGATGCAATGGTAGTGGTGAAGTTCTTCAATAAAACGATCTTCCCAAGGTTCGGGACTCCCCGAACCATCATTAGTGACGGAGGAACGCATTTCACAGCCCGTCGATTTGAGACTCTATTGGCTAAGTATGGGGTGACCCATAAGATAGCTACACCATACCATCCGCAAAATAGCGGAAAAGTTGAGATACCCAATAGAGAGATCAAGGGAATTTTAGAGAAAATTGTCTCTAAAACAAGGAAGGATTGGTCAATGAAGCTTGACGATGCATTATGGGCGTACAGGACCGCCTTTAAGACAGCGATAGGTACGACTCCATATAATCTCGTTTATGGTAAATCTTGTCATCTTCCTGTAGAGCTAGAGCATAAAGCATATTGGGCTATCAAGTGGCTCAACTTTGACATGAAAGAAGCCGGAGAGAAGCGGCTTTTGGATATCAACGAGTTGGATGAGATCCGGCTAAATGCGTATGCAAACGCAAAGATCTACAAGGAAAGGACGAAGCGTTGGCATGATAAGCATATCATTCCAAAGGATCTGAAAGAAGGAGATCAAGTCCTTCTATTCAACTCAAGGCTTCGACTATTTCCAGGTAAGCTTAAATCCTGTTGGACAGGACCTTATGTAATTAAACGAATTTTCCCCCATGGTGCAGTTGAAGTATGGGGTGAACAAAGAGGAAATTTCAAAGTTAATGGCCAACGGTTGAAGAAATACACACCGGAAGCTCCGGTTGAGGAGATAGCTCCTATCCTCCTCCATTGAACACAAAACCATACACCGTCCAGCTAAAGACGATAAATCAAGCGCTTCTTGGGAGGCAACCCATGATAGTATAATTTTTACCTTCTTTCATCACTTAGTTAGCTTAGTTTAGTTGCTTTGTTTCTTTTATTTTCGCTTTTGTTTGTTCTTTGATGCACTCTTGGTTTGTTGTGTCATTAATCACAAGAAATTAGGTCCAATTTGAGAGATCAATGTAGTGGGGGAGCATAAATTAGTTCAAATCTCAATTTTCAAGAAGAACAAGGAAGGAAATCGAGTTACACAAAGCAAATCGTTCGATTCAGGAACAGAGCAAGTCGATTTTTGACAACAGGAAGAAAAATCGACCCACCAAATCGACCCCCTCTATAAAAATCGTCCGATTTTCTTTGAGTTCTGAGAAAATGAAAGAAACTCGTCCCGACGAATAAATCGCGCAGATAAATCATCCGATTTTCTTCATTAAAACTCGAACCTATATAAAGACTTAAAAACTCGATTCCTTCATTCCACAAAACCTCCATTCCCGATTTCCTTCTCTCAAAAGATCCGAAAATCGCCCACCCTCTCATTTCCTCATTCCTTAATCGTTTTGAACGATTCTTGGCCCTAAACTGAAGCATTTTCAACAAGGAACAAGGATCTAGCAACAACAAGCTCGGCAATCGACTCATCCATCCGGAATTCAGGTTTTTAATTCCGAAACCTAAGTTTTTCGTTCGAATTTGATTCTTGCCTAGAAGTTGTTTGTTTGCTGCGATTGATTGAGGGGTTTGCTTAGGAATTACTATAGGAGACTGTGTGTGGTGATAGTCTAGTCAGAACTTTACAAAATTGTGAGAATCATTGAAATCAATAGAAAAATTGACTCAACCTAGGAAAATCGTCCGATTTTTCCCAAGAACAGGTCGATTTTTAGTTACAGAAATGGGTGCCTTGAAGAGAATAACTAGAAATGCAGGAAAGAAGAAGGGATCTTCTTCCAAAGCCCCTCCCCCACCTCCACCACCCTCTCAAACCATTCCAAAGCTTCCTCCTCCCCTATCTAAACACAAGAAAAGATATGAATGTATCTTAGATCGCCCATTCACCCCACCTCGATACATTGTGCTAGACGACTTAGACTCTTTGTTTGTTCGAGAAGATGTGGATATGATGCTCGATAGATTTGGGCTGAGACAGTTTGTTTTGATTAGGGAGGATGCATACACCGAGATAACCCTAGAGTTCCTTAGCACATTTGAGCATGACCCTAGAGAGAGGACGGTTTCTTTCCGCCTCATGAACCCCAATCATACTATGTCTATTGATACCTTTAGGGATTTGTTTGGTTTTCCCTACTCTAATGCAGGCACATTTGCGAGAGGAGTTAGTGCTAGTGCCTTCTGGGAGACCATTTCAGTGGGAGAGTATGGTCGTGATAAGTGGAGACCCGGGAATTCGAAAGAGACTAGTATGTACAACCACTCCTTTAAGGTAGTACATAGGATCCTTAGTGAGTGCTTATTTGCACGGACGGAAACCCCACAGAAGCTCAAGGCTGACGAGCTCTTCATCTTATATTGTATGATATGCACCACCATCCCCGACATTACCTCTATGCTTGCTGACTATCTAGGAGAGATAGCCAACAAGGCAAAGGTTGACATTTGTGCTGGAGGCCTTGCCGCTCATGTGGCTAAGGTATTGGAGTTAGACTTCTCGGGTTGCACCCTAGCCGAGAGTGCCCAGCCCTTAGGTTCATAGAGATTAGTTGCTAGACAGGTCTTGATTCCTCGAGGGAGAGGAACCCTTCATGTGCCCATGCCATGGGCAAAGGATCCAAAGAAGAAGCCATCCGAGATTATTTGGAAGTCCGAATACACTATTCGGAACAAGAGGAATTGGAAGGAGACATTCGAACTGATGCTTGAGGAGATATCTCCTCCTTTGTATTATGATGATGATGCAGGTGACACTGAGGATGAGGAGGATGATGTGGATGGATTACACCAGGGGAACATGCTCGAGTTCGAGAGTGACACTTATAGTGGTCACGCCACGGATGTCATGGACACCGACACTCATGGTGTAGGACCTAGCAGGACTAGTCGAGGCACTAAGGAGACAAAGGACGACATGCAGCCACCTCGCCACTCTTTTGCACATGCCCCAGGCCATCGACGAGGACGTCGACTTCCCCGCCACTTTAGAGACTTAGTCTCCAGCTTCCAGAGTCTCCACACCGACTATCACGCTCTCCACACCGACTATAGCACCTTGAACACTCAGTTCAAGGAATACCGGCAGGAGACGGACGCTCGGCACTCATCCTATGACGGCCAGATGAGAGATTTATACTACCATCAGTTTGGCCACTTCTATGATCCTAGTGCACCGATGTATCCTTTTCCTCCACCTCCACCACCGACCGAGGATTGAGCTTCCACACCTTTTACGTTGTAAGTATTTTTCTCCATCTTATGCTTGATTTTTCACATTGGGGACAATGTGGATATTAAGTATGGGGTGGGGGTACTTACAATATCTTTTACTTCATCTTAGCACTCTATGCACTTTGTACTACTTTTGATGATTTGGCTTGTAATAACTCTTACACTACTTGCTTTCCACTATGACATTCGCATTTGCATGTTTTTTTTTCAATTACTATGAGTTTTCAAAAAAAATTTGTGATTCTTATGATAGAAATGACCTCTATGATGAGAATTGTGATGTGGATAGGCAAAAAGATGACTTGGTTATGTTGAGATTTTAATCATAGCATGAATGAGCTTTCTTTTGTTACTTGAACACAGGAATAAGTTATATAATTTAGATGTTTTGATAAGAGAATGAAATAATAGTCGAAGCTATATTGCAAGTTCTTTTGTATCATATAAGAATGACCAAGGCAATTCACTTCTTCTCTCTTTTCATATCTTGTTCATGCTAGCTCCTCAATGAAATATGTGACCTTCCTTTTACCATCCGGGAATTAGGATAAGTGATTGAAAAGGCATGTTTGATGTGGGATGGCCAATAAAAATGTGTTAAGTGAAAGTGTAGCAATTCATAAGTTTGGGGACGTTGAACATGAGGATGAGTAACTCGGCACCAATCACATAGTCGGGTGTTTGTGTCTTGCCAAAGTCCGATTGAACGACAAGTCCTAACGGGATATGGTATGTGCATAAAGGGTTTGAGGCATCTCAAAATTGAGAAACGCCGATCTCCTAGGCCTCGGTTATTGTGCACCTCTATCCATACTCTCAAAAAGTAAAGTATAAAGAAAGCAAAGCTTTCACATGCAAAGCATGTGCAGTGAAGTAAAGTTTTTGAAGGTATTATGTTGTTTCTCTTTCCCGGATTAGCACCACAATTGCCTAAAAGAATTCCCTCCTTTAACACGTTTCTTAGACCTTTTCTTTGATTAGAAGACCTTGAGACTTTTATGCATGTATTTAAGACTTCATGGCTTATACTTGTTTGATTTTAATTGTCTCTACATCTTTATCATGTCCTTTATTTGTGTTTTTGAGAAAGAAAAGAGAGTTAGTCCATGTTATTGTTATCATTGATGCATATCTTGCCTTCCTATGCCTTGAAACATCACTTTGAGGGTGATCCAATAAGAAGAAGCACTATCAAATAAAAGATTTTTGAGATTTCATACATATATAATCCATGACATCTTGTATTCTAAATTTGAGTCCTGCTTAGGGACAAGCAAGGGGCAAGTATGGGGTATTTTGATGACATGAATTATATACCATTATAATCATGCATATTGTAGAGGTTTACCTCAATTTACCTTGCATTTAGAGAGAACTTGTGTACCTTTTATGCTTTATTCAAATATATTTCAGAAATGGAGGTCTACACGAGTTTTGGTTGAATTATAGGTAAATTGAATGGATTCGGAAGCAAAAGTAGAGCAAGGAGCATCTAAGGTCATTAAGGAAGCTAAAGGAACCTTAGAGGAGCCACAAAGAGCAAAGGAGTTACGTAAAACAAGCATAAAGGAGAGGAAGAAAACAAGCCAAAAGACGAGCACTTTCTGTTGAAGAAAATCGTGCCATTTACTATATAAATCGGACGATTTTGATCATTAAAAATCGAACGTTTTTATGGGTAAATCGGTCTGCACGATTTTTCTTGCTTTTCGGCCCAATGGTAAAGACAACACAAAGCCCATCACTTTTGGGGTAGAGAAATGTTTTGCCAAACAGCCCATTAGCAAGAAACTATAGGTTGGAACCCTAGGAACAAAAACGTAGAGGCCGCAGCGGGAAATCTTTACACGTTAGTGAGAGATTGAGGATTCTTGGAGAAGGATTGAAGCACTTTTGCCGGGAAGTCAATCTTGATCATATTTGTGAGATTTCTTTGTTCCATTGAAGTGCTTGTGGTTTTTGAACACGATATTGAGTTAATTGAGAGATACATTGATCAGTTTTGAGATTGGTTTACAGATTTGAAGGTTATTGAGTTTTTATTCAAGATTCGGGTTTATTTGAATTATTTCACTCAATCTTTATTTTGATTTGATTTTGAAAATGGCTGGCTAAAACCATTGTGATTCTGGGGAGAATAGTTGAAGATTGAGGCTTAGATGATGATAGACTGAACTCATTCAAACATTTAGACCCTGAGAGTTTAGATTTTAGTTTTGCGATAACAGGAAAATCGACCTATTCTTGGATAAATCGTCCGATTTATCTATGAACAGCACGATTTATTCCCCTGACGAACTTTAATTGAATTAATCTTTAACCAAAGCTAATCCTTGCCTAAATCCCAACCTTGTTTGACCTTTTTAACCTCTATTTGAGTGTATGAAGAGACTTTAAACTTGATTCTACATTTAATAAATTAAGATTACAAGATTTGGGTAATAGAGAGACTCAACATCCTTTATTAAGATTCTAAGTGTGCTTTCTATTCGTTACCTTGGAGAGTCATATCCTTGGGTTTTAGATAGTTAGTTTGAACATAATTCTTGCCTTTAGATCTTTCTATATTGCAGCCTCAACAACCCTTATAAAGAGAACCTTTAGACTAGACAAATAGGTTTCGGAACTTCACCGTACGATACCTACCTTTGAACACATAATCTTGGCAATATAAACTCTGTCCTTATATCCATTAGAAGTGTCTTGAATCGAAAGCCGAAATCGGATACTTGAATCCTTGGAATCATTTACCCCTTTATTAATCACAAAAGCTTTTGCATTTTCGCTAGATAATTGAATTTGAATTTACTCTCACCAAATCCCTGAGTTCGACTCTGGAATTCTTACCTTACTACAGCCGATCCGTACACTGCGGGTTCGCTTTGCTTTGAGTTCTAGATATAAATTTTAAGACTTTGACGCACACACTTTCGAGCAAACATACAACTTCTAAAAGGGTAGTTGAGTGATATACGTAGCTTTAGGAGTTTGTTTTCACAGCTACTTAAAAGTGTTTTAAGTTAGTGACAACACATGATTATAGATATGTGGGGTTAAGAAATGGTCTTTCTAGACTTTTAATATTGTAATTAGATTAGTTTAGTCCTAGTAATGGCTTTGGACGTCATACATTGCTATATATATATATATATATATATATATATATATGTAAACGAGTTCCACATCTAGATATTCTTTAAGTTAGCACGTTAGTGTGGACTACATTATTAAGTGTTCTTGTTCTCTCATCAGGTACTTATGTGAAGACTTTTGAGATCGATCCGATAAAGCATGGAGCATTTTAAGTCCTCATCGGAATGTTTGGGAGTTAGGAGTAACGTATTAGTTGGACCTTGGTCGGTTTAGGTTAGGAGTTTGAAGGACGGAGATCTTTCTCACTCGCTAGATCATTTCCTTTTAGAGTTGGACTTTATGTCTTGTAGTTTCTACGGAAGTTCTTGAGACTAGGTTTGGGACACCCTACCACATCGTTATATGATCGTGTGAGGATCAGTGAGACTAGAAGTAGTAACCTTCTAGCATATTGTTATATGATCTTGTAGAGATTAATGTGACTAGAAGTTGAGCACTTCTAGCATATCGGATAGTCGTTGATTTGTGTGTCTTGTTGTTCAGGCATAGAGTATTTTCCTGTGGGAAGCTGAGCGTGATAGGAGAGATGGGATTATCTTGAGACAGGTAAGTCCCTCGGACTTACCTAGCTAGCTTTTTTGTATTACTTTAACATGTGATGGTGGTGTGTGTTCATTTATCGTTATAACCTAAACCGGACTAGGACAACCCTTATATATACATTAATCGGCCCAAATGCATTATAATCGGGAGGTGACCACTTGTCCAGATCTATAGGAGACTGGGAGGTGCTTTACGACCATTCCAACGGGTACACCGTGAGATGCATCGGATCCATTCCCGTTGGTACAAGGGGACAGAGGCGAGTTTCGGGAGATTCTTGTGTCACAAAATAAGTTGAACTAGTAATTGAATAACTAAATAAAAGATAAGAACCGGATTGTGTGCAAGCATGTTGTTGTGTTTAAATTACCTTATGTGTGTGCGTCTTTAATGTTATTTTAATATTTGGAATGTTAGCTAAATGTTTTATACCGCTTTGTAGATGTCTTGCAGATTAAGACGGTTGTAGAGAGATCGGGAGAGGATGGTCAGCCGGGTCCACGTACTCATTTAGATAGGGACAGGGGCGTCTTCAGCTTCTTCATATGAGTTGTACATTTATCATTGTCTTGTAAGGTTGATACATATCATTCATGTAAATATGATTTAATGTTTTCTAATGATTTAAATACGTTTGTGCCTTGTTGTAAGACTTTAGTAAAGTTGTTGTTAAACTAAGGTCGGGACCCATTGTGAGGTCCTAACCAGTAGCTCCCCAAGTTCTGAGAATTTGGGGTATTACAATATGGTATCAGAGCCCATGTTGACAACAATGGAACTTGCAATCTTATGAAAGACCAAATGTAGGAAATAACCAAAACCCGAAAGGGGTCAAAGAATTTCAAAATGAGTTTCTACTTTTCGGGTTGTTGGCTGTATAGTATGTCGGACCACCATCGCTCTCCACGGATCTCTACAGCTTAGTAATATAGGTATGATATTATATGGTCTTATAGTTGTGTACTATTGTATATTATATGGTTATATATATAACATATTAGTGACCTAAAGGTAGGGCTTGGTAAAATGAGCCAAACGAAACCGTACCGAGGCTTACCAACCGAACCAATTAAATTGGTTACCAACATGTTGGTTACTAATTTAATTGGTATGGTACTGCCGAACCAACTACAAATAGTTGGTTGGTAGGTGGTAACAACATCCGCGTACCACGGGATTACCGTACCAACCGAGTTTTTTTATAAAAAATAAAATAATATATACATACTAATCTTAATATAGTAGTTCATATATAATTATATATGCAATTTTTTTGTACCATTAGATGCAAATTCATATATAATTATACACTTTACTCCCTATAGGGCTTCCCAAATCCCAAATTGAAACAGAACTTCAAGCTCTCTACTATTCTTGCTTTCTGCCGCAGCCGAAACCTAATAGGCTAATACTCATCCCTTTCTCCTGATTTTCATCTCTTGATCTCTTGTTCTCTTGATTCTCTTACATAATATATTCTCTTTACACTTGGTTCTCTACAGATCAATCAACCCGTTAGAAGTTTAAAACCATAGAAGAGAAGCAATCAACTCGTTCAATAATACGAGAAGCCCTACAATCGATAAAAAACATTCAAGTATTTTTCTTTTTTGCGATTGAATCGACTTGCTCAAGTGGTACGAATTTTGAACTTGAATAATCTGCTGGATAAGGATTTGTTGAATCGATTGATTAGGGTATTGTACTTGTGTATCATATATCCCTTTCTAGCTAGTATCTCATGAATCAATTGATTAGGGTAGGGTAGTGTATCATGAATCAGATGATGGTGATGCTTATGTACTATAACATCATCTATTTTTGTTGTTTCTGTTGTAGTCAAGTTACTAAACCTAAACATTAGCTAATTATCATAACAATATTTGTTCTGTATTAATTTTTTTTTACTATTACAGCATTTGTTCTATTATCTAATCTTACCTCTTTTGGAAAAGAATGCTTTAAATCGAGGCTATGAGGCAGGAAGGAATGCAACAAGCTCTAGCTCGATTCAAATATGAAATCACGTGGAGCACAAGTCGAGATTGGACTATTGAACTCCCTAGCCTATAACTTGGGATAATGATTGCGTATTTAGTTATTTGTGTTTGGTTTGTAATGAAGTTCTATAAACTTGTTAAACATATTGTACTCGAATTTTCGGATTGTTGAATTGATGAAGTTCTTGTCTTATTTAAATTTAATTTTAGCAAACATATAAGTTGGTAAAATGTCAATACCAACCGAACAACCTGAAAAATTTGGTATACCAAAGAGTTGGTAAATGAGTTTAGGTGGTTGGTAATGGTACAAGATTTTTCATTACCAATTATAGTTGGTTGGTAGGTGGTAAGGATAAAAATAAGTTGGTGATGTACCGAACCGAACCCTACCTAAAGGCTATTGTATATCCTTTAGTCGAGATATCATGGTGGGATCATCGCCTCATGATAAAACGGTAGTATACCCTGAATTGTTTTTAACACAGATAGTGGACTCAAACATCGAGTAGAGTATTACGTTATGGCCGACACCTTGGGGTTTTCAACAATCTTCCGAAGAACGAGTAGACAAGAAGATGGAGACTACGAGATGATTTTAACAATAGGAACAATCAAATAAGAAAGGAATTCTAGAATCAACTCAGATGGAGGGGATAGAAAGTTGTACAAGGAACTTAGCGATATGAAGACAAGAGATGAAACTCCAAGATGCATGTAAGGACTGACAAGAGCGCATGTTGAAAATGACAATATAGGAGCACAAGGACGAAAATTTACAATTGAGTAGATTTCATAAATGTTGAAATGGTTTAACTCCTTCAGAGATGCAAGAATTTTGAAAGAAATCACGACGCAAGTATCAAAGAGTAGAAGTTTGTAATTGAGACAATGGAATTCCATGAAGACAATGTTACAAAACAACGCTAGCGAAGGGAGAAGAGTGAGTGAGAATGATATGGGTAGACTCAAGTGTCCACCATGACCTCTCACTCAACATGGGACTTAAGTTATCGACACCAACGGTTCATACAAGAGAAACCGCAAGTGGATGGAAGATTAAGATCAAAATATTATCAATGATGCGTCTACAACCTATCGGGGGAGATTTGATAAGTCATAGATGACATATGAATAATACAGCTGGACTTGGGTAAAGTGATCTTATACAGAGAAAGAAAAGTGTAGATTGTGGAAGGAGCTAAAGGTTTTAAATGGATAAACTAGAGGGGAGAACTTTTCACCCAGAATATCCACATCGAGGGAGACAGAAGAAAAGTAAGTTTATGATCTTGTAGAAGATCAACTACAGACTAATTAGCAACAATTGAAAATTTACACGTGTGGGTTGACTAGTGATGATTGGTTGATAAATAAGAGGAATGACAACGGAATTATAGAAGAATTTTATTGACATATGGAGGATCTACGCAAGAGATCAACGACGACACTTGTGAAGTTAAATCGATACAAGTACTAGTATCCTTTGTAGTAACATGAAATGAGTTCAAGCTAGTAACTCTAATTATGAATTTAAGAAGAAGATTTTCACGGCCGGAAATGACCCCTTATGTCATTAATGATGTAAAGAAAATATTGTGTGAGCAGTTGCTTACCTACTGGCTAAGACAAGGGTACAGATCATGATTAGTACCGATGGATTGTATAAGAAGAATTAGAGGAGTAAGAAGAAGCAGATGATTTTGATCATGTCCTGCGTCAATCAAGTCAGAGGGTGCATATAATTTCGTACAAGGGGGATGGATAATTCTCTCACGAGTGAGAGTTGGGTCAATCTTCCAGACTCACTGAGGAAACTTGTGTAACTAAGGGTGTGACATAAAATAACTAGATTTATAGCGGCAACACAAGCATACAGATTATGACGTTAACACTTGGGTGAAAAGACTGGTCTTGTGTTGAGGTGATTACAGCTACAATGTACATCTCATTTAGAACATACTTGAGATAGAGTGTTGACGAGCTACAAAAAGTAGTTATATTGATCTTGTGTCACCCCGACAAGATAAATACAGAAGGGTATTTATATAAGACGTTATGGAAAAATGGTGGTCCTCCAATACAAAATCAAGCCAAGTCCAATAACTCGTCATATGTAAATCAAGGAGTAGTTTTGGAACCACGTACCAATGGGGTAACCTGAAGTATTTTCTCGATTGATGAAAGGAGAATTGATAGAAGTAACAAATTAATCAACGAGATCGGAGAAATCCCAAAGAGATTTAACCATCATACTTAGTGTAAGGACTTATAAGATTGTGAAGCGACATGAATATAACTGTAGCCTAGCAGACCGCGAGTCGAGAAATAGGATTTTTGGAGAAGATCATATACATTTGATGCTTCCTAATCAAAGCTCACTAAGAGATGTTGAGCAAAATTTATATTATTGATCGATAAAACCGTGGTGGATGAGGCGTAACCCTGACGGATAGTTTAAAAGTGAGAAAAAAAACCATGTATCAAAATGCGTGACTTGCCAACTTTAATTAAATTGTGAAAATCAGGATGCCCTTATGGAATCAATTCAAGAACACAACATATTTGAGTATTTAACATAGAATGAGTGGTAATGATCAATTGACAGTAGCATACCGATCCGGACAGGGAAATGATACAAGATGAGCCATCTAGTAGAAGAGTTCACGAGACAAACATGAGAAACCATCATGCGTTAGATATTATTGTTTCGGTATATATTTGTTACCGCACCTTGAGAATTTGGAGCTATATAGAAAACTCTATGTCAACAAAGTAATGACTTGTAGACCAACGTAATGTACCACTACGTTGGAGGTCAAAGGGATTGTGGGAGGATAACCACATTAAATATTCCTAGAGAGTATTAAGATAGAGTTCCGAGGAGACGTAAGTGAACCTACCAATTACTAAACTTGCACGTGTCAGTCCTATTAAGAAGTGTGACCGGTGAGTTGTTTAGCTGAGGATTTCTCTAGACAATTGTGAAACTCCATGGGGGTCAAGGACCATAATTTTTTACAGAGATGGGCGGTTGATCTCGAGATTTTTGGACAGTCAGTACACACGATTTGGAGTATGAGCCTTCAATTTACTATAGCAAAGCATCCCTAGATTGATGGTCGGTAAGAGAGGACATTTTCGTCAATAGAAGGGAAGCTACAAGAGTGTGCGTTAGATGGGATAACAAATGAGACCAGATCACCCTTTTTCCCGGGGAAGTTCTCATATTATATCGGATAGTACAAATAATAAGATATGTCCCCTCATAAGACGTAGTATAGGCGGCAATATCGTACCCTTTAATACGGGAATGAACTTGGGAGAGCAGGTGGAGTAGCTAGAACAGAGGTAGGATGACTTCACTCTAGTAGTCTTGATCGGAGAACGTGTGTTAGAAGCACATAGTCGCCGGACATCATACGCCAACAAGAGGTCCTGGCCTCTAGAGCTTAGAGTGAGTGACCATGTTTGGTTGGGAGCTTCACGAACTGAGGCGTCCGACGTTTGGGTAGTAAAGGCAAGTTGAGGGTCCGATATGTCGGACCATTGGAAATTTTAGAGCGAAATGGAAAGGTTGCATACAGATTAGCACAAGGCACCCAAGTGGATGCCCACTCAGTTTCTACATGTAACATTAAGGGAATACATATCATGATGTGGGATATGCTATCAACTTTGAGAATTTGATAGTTGGGTCAGATCATACTCTTGTAGAGTATCACGCAGTCATTCTGGAGCCTAGTACTAGACGCCTACGGTCAAACGATATATCGAGGCTACAAATTCATTGGTCTAGACGAGAAGCTTACGACGCTACATGGGAGACGGAGGATAGTATCATGATGAACTATTCCGAGTTTTATGCAGAGCTAGTTGCTGCCATGGGACCGGCGGATTAGTTCTTGGTTTTGATTTTTGTGTGTCTAATTGCTAGTTTTTCATGCTTTGATGTGATTCTATGTTTGTGCTAGATCTTGATGTGTTGTTTTCGTAAATCATTTGAGTAATTTTTTGGAAGGGGGTAACATGCACCTTCTTGTGTACGGACGTTAGTCTTGGTGTTAGACCAGTAATTTGATCTTATTTAAGTTTCGTGACGAAACTTATTTTAAGGGGGAACTGATGTAAAATCTGGAAAAAAAAATAATTACTTTGGAGATCACACCCGAATTGACATTTATCGTACCGGATCTCAACTTTGTGGATCACTACTAAAGTTGTCTTCAATGTTCACAAGGGCCTTTAGAGAAAATGAATTTACTGGCCCAATATGAAAGCTGCTCTTCTTGCTTACGGGCCCAAATTGGAATTTTTGTTGACGGGCCAACACTAGCTTTCTTTTAATTCTCCTTCAGCACAAGGATCACGTATTGCCAACTAACCATAATTAGTCTCCGTAAACCGATATCACAGGAGACTCGTACCATAGTTTGCTAAACCTACCTTTTCCTCCTTCAACATCCAGCGGTGCACCGAACCAGTCCAACCTTGCCTTTTCAGTGACGGCGACAACGCCTTCTTTCACCTTCGTCACGTAGCGACGGCCACCAGGGAATTCGGCGCATCCGCCTCCGATGCCCCCTGTAAATCTGGAGCAATAACCGTCGTTCCTGTGCACGAGGCGTCACCCTCCCTCCATCGTCGCCGGAATTGTTTCTCTCTCCGTCGCCGATCGAAGAAGCAACAGGTGGGTTCCCTCTTCATCATCGTCGCAAACCAACGGAAAGCAACATATCCTTCTGCACGTCCCCCCTCAGGCTTGCTGTTGGAACCATTGGTCAGGCCTTCGGGCTTCGCATGGACGACAACTGCGGCACAACAGATATCGGGAGAGCATCAGCCATGGAAACCGATCACCCCGTCGTCTTTGTCACGTTCCTAGCGAGCCAAGACAGAACTCACGGATGTCTTTCCGGCGGCGAGTCAAGACTCCCTTTTCCTTCCCTGATCTTGGGCTACCGTCGGAATTATCGATCGAACTATTATCATCCCAGTGAGTCTCTTTTCTGCCTTACAATGTTGTGCTATTTTATTTTGTAGCCATGGTGGTTAAAAGGGTAGTTGAGTGATATAAGTAGCATTAGGAGTTTGTTCGGGTAGAGTATGTGATAGTTTGGTACGGTATGGATGGCGCCATGAGAGAAGCGTACAACTTGTGCAAGTAGGCGAAGGAATTGAAGGACTAAAGGGGTATTGTTTTCACTACTACTTAAAAGTGTTTTAAGTTAGTGACAGCACATGATTATAGATATGTGGGGTTAAGAAATGGTCTTTATAGACTTTTAATATTGTAATTAAATTAGTTTAATCCTAGTAATGGCTTTGGACGTCATACATTGCTATATATATATGTATATGTAAACGAGTTCCACATCTAGATATTCTTTAAGTTAGCACGTTAGTGTGGACTACATTATTAAGTGTTCTTGTTCTCTCATCAGGTACTTATATGAAGACTTTTGAGATCGATCCGATAAGGCATGGAGCATTTTAAGTCCTCATCGGAATGTTTGGGAGTTAGGAGTAACGTATTAGTTGGACCTTGATTGGTTTAGGTTAGGAGTTTGAACGACGGAGATCTTTCTCACTCGCTAGATCATTTCCTTTTAGCGTTGGACTTTATGTCTTGTGGTTTCTACGGAAGTTCTTGAGACTAGGTTTGGGACACCCTAGCACATCGTTATATGATCGTGTGAGGATCAATGAGACTAGAAGTAGTAACATTCTAGCAAATTGTTATATGATCTTGTAGAGAATATTGAGACTAGAAGTTGAGCACTTCTAGCATATCGGATAGTCGTTGACTTGTGTGTATTGTTGTTCAGGCATAGAGTACTTTCGTGCGGGAAGCTGTGTAATATCCGGAATTTTTATTCCGTTTAATTCTGAATAAAATCGAACTTCGAACCGTTGACGGTTTCCCATTCTATCTAGTATTTCTTTCTTCATAAATTTTATTATTTTATGTAGAATTTAATTCATATAAAATGATAAAATTATATCAAACTCTAATTCTTATAATTATTTATTGTTTTATGTAGAATTTAATTCACATAAAATGATAGATTTATATCAAACCCTAGTTATTATAATTCTTTCGTATCGATGACTTTAGACGAGATCATGACAAGCTGTGACGAGATCATGACTAAGCTGAGACGACGCCATGACAAAGCCCGACAAATTTATGACAAACTCATTCATGGGCCTGACAAGGCCATGACGAGTTTTGACAGATTTTTGACAAACAATTTAGCCCATCTTTCTTAAAATTATTTCAGCCATCTTTCTTGTATTTTTCAGCCCACAGCAGCCCAACAATTCTCGCAGCCCACAGCAGCCCCAACAATTCTCGCAGCCCACAGCATGGTCCTTGGGAGAACACTCGGCCCAGCACGTCCAGCAGTAGTTCAACACGCCAGCAACAGCCCAGGAGCCCAGCACGTCCAGCAACAGTTCAACACGCCCAACAGCAGCCCAGGAGCCCAGCACGTCCAGCAGCAGTTCAACACGCCCAACAGCAGCCCAGGAGCCCAGCACATCCAGTAGCAGTCCAACACGCCAGCAGCAGCCCTAGGAGCGATCTGTAGGTGACGGGGAACGACAGAATGTAACGGCTGCAAATCTTCAATCGGTTCTCTCGCTTCACCTCTACCTTCTGAGCGTCCAGATTCGTCCTTCCCCGCACTTGGATTCCGTCTGCTGCAGCATCACCCACACGCCCCTACACTAGGAACTTCCTTCCCCCATCACCTTCTTCTGGCATCACACACCATAACAGCAAGGGACGCTCGTGCTTTCCCCTTCTATGCTCGTCCACGCCTCTACACTCTCCCTTCCTGAATTTTCTGCGTACAAAACTTCATCCCAAATACACAGCGACACTCTTAGACAAAGCCGGGCACTCCTTTCTGTGAGATCTAGACGATAGTGAGGTGCTGCACACGATGTTTTGGCCAAGCGAGCCTTCTGTACAGACGAGTGTTTTATACTGGTGAGTCTGGGTATGCTAGTTTATTTCTCTTCTTCATGCTGAGCCTAATCTCGTGATTGAATGCTGCATTCACGTGCAGAAGGCTTGAGTTTCACAATCTCAGACCATTGAATCGAGCAAACCAAACAACAACAATCCATCTTTAAATCTGAGAAAGGCAGTAAGGACTGCCGACACAACTGCAGCTCGCCCAATCTTCACTCCAGTCCGGTAGTCCAGAACTCAGTAGCCAAGGTTGGATAAAGGGATTATTACGTCCCTCAATTACTGCAGACTCGTGGGTAAGAGTTCGTCTTCCAACTTTGATAGTAGGGGTATACTTTGTGTTGAGATACAATTGGGTTGAAACTTGAGTAGTGAGTTGTGAGATAAGTAGAGAGTATTTGCTGAGTGAGCTGTCAAAAATAGTTGTGACCATAAACTGCTGTAAATGAATTTTAATTGCTTCAGTTTTGAAGTGAGAAATTGCCTATCTTGTAGACCAATGTTAAAGAGTTACATTGAAGATCCACCGTTAAAATTTTTATAGGTCATAGACAGGATTGCATAGTAAATCATACTAAAATCTTAGACGAATCCATGTTACAGTTTGAAAGTTATTGTGTTCCAAAGTTGACGCCTCATGCAGTTTTTATATATATGCTGAGTGTTGGGGAAAACAGCAAGTGATGCTGTTTTGTGAGATGGTTTTGAATAAGCTATTGATCTCCGTTGGGCTTGAATTTTGGATATGATATAGTTGACATATTGTTGTAGAACATATTAAAGTTTGAGAGGAATCCAACGAGTGGTTTGGGATTTATGATTTTTCAAAGATTGAGTCGTAAGCAGTTTTTCTGGTGTGCTGAAATTCGGTTTTGTGAGATAGTTTTAAATAGGATGTTGATCTCCTTTGCGGCTGAATTTTGGATATATTATAGATACGATTTTATAGTAGAACATATCAAAATTTGGGATAAATCCAACGAGTAGTTTAGGAGTTATGATTTTTCAAAGTGTACTCAGATTTTGGCTAAGTATAGCAAACTTCAAGTGTTGTAACCAACCTTGGAAATTTTTGTAGAAGTGAAGGGTGAACAGTTTTAAGAAATTCTTGCTCCTAGGAGTAGATGAGATATCATAGATGATCTAGAGAATTATTTCGGAATTTTTATAAGTTTATTCGAATTTCTTATTTGATGCAGAAGTTGGACCTTAACGATCTTTCGGAAAATAGGAAAATGGGTAAATTGCCAGTTTGTAACCAAAATCATCTTTAGGAGTTAGAATATGACTTTTTAGTCTCAAATAAGAGTTTAGGCTTGAATTATGGAATTTTTGGAAGTTTCGGGACCAAGGGTAAAATAGTCATTTTACCATAAAGTGGTACTGTATTAAATTATGTTCTAATAGGATCTACTACCTTAGAAGTCTTAGACTTCTAATTACCAAGAAAGTGTGCTGACACACTTGCCTCATTTGACAGGCAACCGAGTTATACAGTTACAGATTGAGTTGTGATTAATTGAGTCGAGATCTGATTCAGGTAAGTCCACGGACTTACTTAGCTGGCTTCTTGTATGAGTGTAATGTGTATGAGTGGTGTTTGTTAGTTATGATAAACAACGAAACCGGATTAGGCCGACTTTATTATTTATGTAATTGACCCAAGTGTATGATAACGGGTCGTGACATCATCTGCCTAGCTCTTGCGAGAGTCTAGGAGGTTCCCTGCGACCAGCCCAGTCCGGTAGACGGTCATATGCATTAGTATCATTCCGCGTTGGTAAACGGGGACAGGGGCGAGGTTTGGGAATCCCTCGTGTCACAAAATAAGTATCATTAGTAATAACCTATCACCTAATTAAAGATAATAAAAGGATTGAGTGTTGCATGTTGATTGTGTATGTTGTGTGTATGTGCTTTTACCTTTATACTTATGCATAGAATGTTAGCTAACGGTTTTATACCGCTTGTAGATGCCTTGCAGGTTAAGACAGTTGTAGAGAGATCCGGAGGAAATGGTCAGCCAGGTCCACGTACTCATTTAGTTGGGGACGAGGATGTCTTCTGTTCTTCATATGCATCATTTTAGTAGCGTTTCTTGTAAGGCTGATACATATTCTCCATGTATATATTGTTTAAAGTTTTCAAATGTTTTAAATGCTTTTGTGCCTTGTTGTAAGATCCAAGTAAAATTGTTGTCAAACTATGGTCGGGACCCATTGTGAGGTCCTAACCAGTAGCTCCCCGAGTTCTCAGAATTTGGGGTGTTACAATATGGTATCAGAGCACTGGGTTGGCAACAATGGCACTTGAAATCTTCTGAAAGACCAAATGTATAAAATAACTAGAACCCGAAAGGGGTCTAAAGTTTTCAAAAACGGATTTCTGTTTTTACACACACGCATAGTCGGGTTGTTGGGTTAGTAGTACGTCGGACCACCATCGCTCTCCGTGGATCTCTGCAACTTGGATCGATAGGGGTGAGTATATAGACTTTTTATGAGGTTTACTATTATATGTTATATACAAGTGTATGCGTAGCTTGTTAATACCCTAAAGGATACTTTATATCCTTTAGTCGTGATATCACGAAGCGATTATCGCCTCATGATAAATCAGTAGCGGACTTGAAGAGTCTCCAAAACGAGGCAATGGAATCAGACCTTGAATTGAGTGTTATACTCGGGTGGGCCGCTTGGTGATCCATACAAATCATCCAGAGAACAAGTGAGCAAGGAAGTAAAGTTATGAAGATAATTCTTACCACAAGCACAATCAGATGAGGAAGAAATCGCTGGGCCAGTTCAGTTAGAAGGAATAGAAGGTTATACATGGAACTCGGGCATACGAGGCCGAGAGACGGAATTAGAAGAACCATGCAAGAGACTACAATAGTGCGGAGTAGAGATAACAATATTGGAACGGGACAAGTAGAATTGAGTACAACCAAGATTGCAGAATCAAGGACATTATAATCGAGGCGGATGCCGCATAGACCATTGTGGGCATGAGAAACCAGAAGAGACAATGTGTTAATCCGGGTGTGAGAATCTAAGGTGCTTGGAATGAAGACTTACAATTGAGTGTAAAAGCGAAAAGGCAGACCCCACAAGCGTGGAGGGTTTTGACCTCCTCAAAGATATAAGAAGTTGGATAGAAACCGCGACGCCAATATCCAAAGAATGGAAGCCGGTAGCAGGCAACGGAGTTTCAGGAAGGTGATATTACCACCAACACCAGTGAAGAAAATCTGTATGAGAGAACGGCCTTGCTATACTCGAGAGTCTAGGGTAACCCGAATTATCACGGGACCTAAGCCATCAACACAGACGGTCCTTGTAACGGGACTACAATTGGGAGGTAATCAAAAATCATCGGAATTACAAGACACTTACCATCTATCATGGAGTGTTAGGAACGACTTTTGACGTCAGGCGAATGGCATAATGAGACTTGAGAAAGATAGTGTCCCAAAGGAAGCAGAAGAGGGAAATATAAGACGAACTAAAGAAGGATAAAAGGATTAATCTAGTAGGTGGTATGCACCAGAAGTTTAATATCAGTAGAGGTATGAAATGGCGATAAGTCAATTATAGACTGTCCGATGTCAACCAAGGACGTGCAAGTATTGTTTAGTATTGACGAGTTATGTGCCGTTAAGAAGAGGTAATTGTGACGGTGGATCTATGGAGTAGCTTTACCGATGCCTTGGAGGATTTCCTCAAGTATGCAACGTCAACCATCTGGGATGAGCAAAAGGTATCGAGAGGATTGCGTTAAAGGTTATTTCTTGTCTGGTTAAGATCAAACTCTGGTCGAGTCAAGGAGTTTGGATCGGTGTTGCAAGAATTAAGGAAGTAAACGGAAGATGGTTGCTTTCCAATAATGATTTTATTTCAGGAAAACAAGTAAGGAAAGTACTTGGTACTTCATCCGGTTAATCATTTTGGACTCACAGAACACGTCCTTATGATTAAGGGGTGACAACAAAATAATCAAAGTAGCGTAGCGGAAGCGTGGTGGGTCCTAAACCACAGAGCAAGAAGCTCAATGGTACTGATGGATGTCGTGTCGAGTTTAAGATGGTGATAGTTGGTGAAATGCATTCTAGTTGGAAGGAACGTGAGATAGGCCATGTGAAGTGACTAGAAATGTCGTACGGAAACTTATGAGCATGTAGAGGTAATAGAAGGAGACTGGTACACTTTTATGGATCTGAGTGAAGAGTGATGGATTTGTACATGTTGCCATGCAAGTAGTTTTGGAATTATATACCTAACGGAGTACGTTAGAGTGATTTCGGACATGGGATCACTTTGTGTCTAATGCCGTCATTTCGGACATATTCTATTTTACTTAAGATCTTGGAAAATGCGTGAGAAACCTAAGTTTGAGCTAACGATGTATTAGAGATCTGTAAATAATATAACAATGCCAAGTGAACAAAGAGGATGACCACTAGATTTGTTTCTTAGTTGCCCGAGTGTAGACCAGAAAAGGGTAAAGGTGACGATTCCTTACCGGAGGAATAAGACGACTGAGTAATATTAAAAGACAAGACCAAGTGGGTCGTGCTGCGAAGAGCATTGGGTACTTGGTAAGTGTTGGTGGATGTCTAAGACCTTTGGCTTGAGTGTGTAGTCAGAACCTTTTCAGCAGGCTGGAAGCAAGTGGTCATAACGAAGGGAAGGAAGTTGAATAGATTATTTTCCGTAGGGTCATCAAAGGATCTGGAAGTGAGTTGTGTAAGGCAACCATTGGAAGTTATAAAGCGGTTTAAAAGTGACTGATGGACTAATATTCCTCACCCTATTGGAGAGTGCAGCTTCAGTTTTCCACGGAGACTAAGTCTGGGAACTGAGTTTGAGATTTTCAGTTGGAGAAATACATACCAGACACAAGTTAGGTCATCAGATTAGAAGATCAGACAGTTGAGCCGGATGATATCGGTGAGATACCCGGTAACCACTCTAGAACGTGGTAGCAGATGCTTGTGATCTAAGTACCTGAAAAGATTTAAGATTTAGTGGTTTTAGGAAAAGCTGATAAGGCTACATAAGATATGCGGGATAATAAGAGACGTAACCTTTCAAAGACCTATGTAGCGATAGTTGCAACCTTGGGAGTGACTAGTTAGGGTTTGACCTTGTATGTGTGATATTGTTTGACTGCTTGTTTATTTCATGATTGAGTATTTATTCAGTGATGTGTTCTTTTGGTAACCTTGATGTGCGGGATACTTAGGTGTGGAAACGACGAGACTTTTGTATAGCGATCAAACACACCCATTCAGTTCCTTAAAGGCCGATCAGGATTGTCTTACCCTAAGTTTAGGGACGAAACTTATTTTGAGGGGGATCTGATGTAACGACCGAATTTTTTCGTTACGTTTTGATAGGGTTATAGGAGTTTAGAAAACAATATTAAAATTTAGTGAGACTAGGATATACAAGTTTATTAATGGAAGTTGTTTAATTAAGTACCTTGTTCTAAGTTTCGGGACAAAACTTATTTTAAGGGGGTACTGATGTAATATCCGGAATTTTTATTCCGTTTAATTCTGAATAAAATCGAACTTCGAACCGTTGACGGTTTCCCATTCTATCTAGTATTTCTTTCTTCATAAATTTTATTATTTTATGTAGAATTTAATTCATATAAAATGATAAAATTATATCAAGCTCTAATTCTTATAATTATTTATTATTTTATGTAGAATTTAATTCACATAAAATGATAGATTTATATCAAACCCTAGTTATTATAATTCTTTCGTATCGATGACTTTAGACGAGATCATGACAAGCTGTGACGAGATCATGACTAAGCTGAGACGACGCCATGACAAAGCCCGACAAATTTATGACAAACTCATTCATGGGCCTGACAAGGCCATGACGAGTTTTGACAGATTTTTGACAAACAATTCAGCCCATCTTTCTTACAATTATTTCAGCCATCTTTCTTGTATTTTTCAGCCCACAGCAGCCAAACAATTCTCCCAGCCCACAGCAGCCCCAACAATTCTCGCAGCCCACAGCATGGTCCTTGGGAGAACACTCGGCCCAGCACGTCCAGCAGTAGTTCAACACGCCAGCAACAGCCCAGGAGCCCAGCACGTCCAGCAACAGTTCAACACGCCCAACAGCAGCCCAGGAGCCCAGCACGTCCAGCAGCAGTTCAACACGCCCAACAGCAGCCCAGGAGCCCAGCACATCCAGTAGCAGTCCAACACGCCAGCAGCAGCCCTAGGAGCGATCTGTAGGTGACGGGGAACGACAGAATGTAACGGCTGCAAATCTTCAATCGGTTCTCTCGCTTCACCTCTACCTTCTGAGCGTCCAGATTCGTCCTTCCCCGCACTTGGATTCCGTCTGCTGCAGCATCACCCACACGCCCCTACACTAGGAACTTCCTTCCCCCATCACCTTCTTCTGGCATCACACACCATAACAGCAAGGGACGCTCGTGCTTTCCCCTTCTATGCTCGTCAACGCCTCTACACTCTCCCTTCCTGAATTTTCTGCGTACAAAACTTCATCCCAAATACACAGCGACACTCTTAGACAAAGCCGGGCACTCCTTTCTGTGAGATCCAGACGATAGTGAGGTGCTGCACACGATGTTTTGGCCAAGCGAGCCTTCTGTACAGACGAGTGTTTTATACTGGTGAGTCTGGGTATGCTAGTTTATTTCTCTTCTTCATGCTGAGCCTAATCTCATGATTGAATGCTGCATTCACGTGCAGAAGGCTTGAGTTTCACAATCTCAGACCATTGAATCGAGCAAACCAAACAACAACAATCCATCTTTAAATCTGAGAAAGGCAGTAAGGACTGCCGACACAACTGCAGCTCGCCCAATCTTCACTCCAGTCCGGTAGTCCAGAACTCAGTAGCCAAGGTTGGATAAAGGGATTATTACGTCCCTCAATTACTGCAGACTCGTGGGTAAGAGTTCGTCTTCCAACTTTGATAGTAGGGGTATACTTTGTGTTGAGATACAATTGGGTTGAAACTTGAGTAGTGAGTTGTGAGATAAGTAGAGAGTATTTGCTGAGTGAGCTGTCAAAAATAGTTGTGCTGAAATAGTTGAGTGGTTTGGGATTTATGATTTTTCAAAGATTGAGTCGTAAGCAGTTTTTCTGCTGTGCTGAAATTCGGTTTTGTGAGATAGTTTTAAATAGGATGTTGATCTCCTTTGCGGCTGAATTTTGGATATATTATAGATACGATTTTATAGTAGAACATATCAAAATTTGGAATAAATCCAACGAGTAGTTTAGGAGTTATGATTTTTCAAAGTGTACTCAGATTTTGGCTAAGTATAGCAAACTTCAAGTGTTGTAACCAACTTTGGAAATTTTTGTAGAAGTGAAGGGTGAACAGTTTTAAGAAATTCTTGCTCCTAGGAGTAGATGAGATATCATAGATGATCTAGAAAATTATTTCAGAATTTTTATAAGTTTATTCGAATTTCTTATTTGATGCAGAAGTTGGACCTTAACGATCTTTCGAAAAATAGGAAAATGGGTAAATTGCCAGTTTGTAACCAAAATCATCTTTAGGAGTTAGAATATGACTTTTTAGTCTCAAATAAGAGTTTAGGCTTGAATTATGGAATTTTTGGAAGTTTCGGGACCAAGGGTAAAATAGTCATTTTACCATAAAGTGGTACTGTATTAAATTATGTTCTAATAGGATCTACTACCTTAGAAGTCTTAGACTTCTAATTACCAAGAAAGTGTGCTGACACACTTGCCTCATTTGACAGGCAACCGAGTTATACAGTTACAGATTGAGTTGTGATTAATTGAGTCGAGATCTGATTCAGGTAAGTCCACGGACTTACTTAGCTGGCTTCTTGTATGAGTGTAATGTGTATGAGTGGTGTTTGTTAGTTATGATAAACAACGAAACCGGATTAGGCCGACTTTATTATTTATGTAATTGACCCAAGTGTATGATAACGGGTCGTGACATCATCTGCCTAGCTCTTGCGAGAGACTAGGAGGTTCCCTGCGACCAGCCCAGTCCGGTAGACGGTCATATGCATTAGTACCATTCCGCGTTGGTAAACGGGGACAGGGGCGAGGTTTGGGAATCCCTCGTGTCACAAAATAAGTATCATTAGTAATAACCTATCACCTAATTAAAGATAACAAAAGGATTGAGTGTTGCATGTTGATTGTGTATGTTGTGTGTATGTGCTTTTACCTTTATACTTATGCATAGAATGTTAGCTAAAGGTTTTATACCGCTTGTAGATGCCTTGCAGGTTAAGACAGTTGTAGAGAGATCCGGAGGAAATGGTCAGCCGGGCCACGTACTCATTTAGTTGGGGACGAGGATGTCTTCTGTTCTTCATATGCATCATTTTAGTAGCGTTTCTTGTAAGGCTAATACATATTCTCCATGTATATATTGTTTACAGTTTTCAAATGTTTTAAATGCTTTTGTGCCTTGTTGTAAGATCCAAGTAAAATTGTTGTCAAACTATGGTCGGGACCCATTGTGAGGTCCTAACCAGTAGCTCCCCGAGTTCTCAGAATTTGGGGTGTTACAAGCTGAGCGTGATAGGAGAGATGGGATTATCTTGAGACAGGTAAGTCCCCCGGAATTACTTAGCTAGCTTCTGCGTATTAGTTTGACATCTGATGGTGGTGTGTGTTCATTTATCGTTATAACATAAACCGGACTAGAACGACCCTTATATATACATTAATCGGCCCAAGTGCATTGTAACCGGGTGGTGACCACTTGTCCAGTTCTACAGGAGACTGGGAGGTGCTTTGCGACTATTCCAACGGGTACACGGTGAGATGCATCGGATCCATTCTCGTTGGTGCAAGGGGACAGAGGCGAGTTTCGAGAGATTCTCGTGCCACAAAATAAGTTGAACTAGTAATTGAATAACTAAATAAAACATAAGAACCGGATTGTGCGCAAGCATGTTGTTGTGTTTAAATTACCTTATGTGTGTGCGTCTTTACTGTTATTTTAATATTTAGAATGTTAGCTAATGGTTTTATACCGCTTTGTATATGTCTTGCGGGTTAAGACGGTTATAGAGAGATCCGGAGAGGATGATCAGCCGGGTCCACGTACTCATTTAGATAGGGACGGGGGCGTCTTCAATTTCTTCATATGAGTTGTAAATTTATCGTGGTCTTGTAAGGTTGATACATATCATTCATGTAAATATGATTTAATATTTTCAAATGATTTAAATACGTTTATGCCTTATTGTAAGATCCTAGTAAAGTTGTTGTCAAACTAAGGTCGGGACCCATTGTGAGGTTCTAACTAGTAGCTCCCCAAGTTCCGAGAATTTGGGGTGTTACAAAAGGTATGACGGTAGAGGTCCTCCAAAATCCCGTTATAGATGGAATGTCAAACCTCGAACATATCCATTCGTCGATCCATGCGCTCCATGTGCCAATTAATCTCTGTAATCTCGCTCGACATGGTATCGAACCTGGAGGTCATCTGCATACTCTGATCGGCGGCGGGTATCATGCCGAGGTGCGTGAGAGAGCGAGTGTCTCGCTCTCATCATAGGCACCTCATACCGTTCAGGATCCTTGTCAATTCCATCCTCACTTGACATGTCCTCCTCAGTGGCCTCATTATCACCATCACCATCGGGACCTACAACATCGGTCCCGGTGTCCATGGCCTCAGCCCCATCATCACTCACCTCAACAGCAGCTGGCACATGGTAAGATCTTCCATGGACAGGTTTGTACGGTTTGATTCTTATGAGAGTCTTACTGGCCTTCCTATATGCCCATGTGGCATTATCAAGTTTTATGTCCATACCTTTCCGGGACCGAAAGACCATCTTCTCAAGAATCCTCTTAGCTTCCACGTTCAAGATCTTCTCTTGAACACTGGCTTGAAGATTGTATAAGGTTCTTACCACGTGGGTGACCCCATACATAAATTAAAGACACTTGATGGCTTTGGCGGTGAAGCGCTTGCAAACATCATTCATCATTGTAAGAGGAGTGCTAAGCCTTAGGAGGGTGAACCGATTGAAGGTTCTCAAATCCGTTTTAGCATCATGAGCTTTTAACAAATACAAGAGAGGTTTCGCCTTGACCTTAGGATGTTTCTTCGGGAGAGACCTCCAACTTCTGGGTGCATCCCGGAAATGATTGAGAACTTCAAAGGAAGTAAGAGCAAATCCCGGTTGAGTTCCTTCAAATTTTGGGCTGCGATTTATGCCAAGATGACAATTCACATATGAAATATCACCCAACTTAACCGATTGTAGCTCAATCTTGGCCACGGGTTCAACAATTTGGCCAAGGTTTTCTAAATCCTCCGCTTCTTCTGTGAGAATTTCAAGAGGAGTTTCGGGGTCGACGGGAGGGAGGCTCAAAACATGGAGTTCTTCTTTGTACACCTCTCTGGTAGAACCTTTTCAACATAAGACACGATGCTTTCAAGGTCATCCAATCTCCTCATCATTCGCTCGAACGTTGATTCAAATTAATCCTTAGGAGGTTGTTGTGGAGGTTGCATTTGAGGCATTGAAGGTTCGTGAGTTTGTTCACAAATCTTGTAAGATCTATAAAGCTCCTTCCAAGATTCAAGCTCATCCTCGATAGCTTCCTCTCTTTATCTTACGAACCATCTCTCATCTTCCAAAGCTTCTTCCTTAAGCCTAAGTTTCCTCAAAACTTCATCAAGTTCGGCCCGTAGGTTCCTTACGGCCATTGGCTACTTAGCAAAGTCAAAGACAAAAGGCGAAACAAGATCAAAAGCAAAAGGACGGTCTACACTATCAATGATCATACAGATAAATCGATCTAGATCTAGTCCCCGACTGTAACACCTCAAATCCGCGGGACTCGGAGTGTCATATTGGGCTAGGATTTCACAATGGATCTTGGTCCTACCTTGACAACAAGTTCATTGGAACTTACAACATGACACTGACAGATTTAAAAACAAATGCATAAAATTGTAAAACTGTACATCCCAAAGAGTAAGACAACATAGCCGAGTATAAGAACTAACACCCTCACACAGGAGGTAACAAAAGATCATCCTCACACAGGAGGGAAAGAAAACAAACTCAAAAGCCCACAACAACCTTTGTACGAGACGTCCTCGGCCTGTCACTCTGCTAGATCACCCAACAGCATGCTTATCCTGTGGGCATCTACAACATTGTAATAAACCATTAGCTATCCATATACATATATAGAGTAATGCATAAGCACAATCACAATCAAGGAAAGATAAACACATCAGCATGCTTTCACTCATTTACCCATTTAATCATCTCAGTATAATGGTCATTCACTCAAATCGTATATATAAATATATATGAAACTATGTGACACGAGGACCAATACATCCTCGCCTCTGAGCCTGCTAGCCAACTGCACAAGTATCGGTCACACAATCCGTGTACCTTGTGCGAGTGGATTGTGCCCTTCCTGTAAAGTCAGTCTGGCCTGACATCAGAGAACCTCCCAGACTCCACGGCGGGATGAAAGGGAAAGGTTATCACAGCCACGCATACGAGGCAATCAATAAAACATAGGTCGGTATAAACGACATCTCATGCTATCATAGCAAACATATAAATCACACACCACTCATGCAAACACCCAATATAAGGATGGCAGCTAAGTAAGTCCTACGGACTTACCTCAACCTCGTATAAAGCTCAACCACAACTCGATCACCTCGACACTAGAGGAACAACACAGCCTATAGACAAGGCCTAAAGAGATGTCACATATGTTATCAAACAAAGGGTCACACCTAGACCCAAAGGGATCCATATACATCCTATAACCTCAAATAATATGTTAAACCTTAAAGCCACATCAGGGCATATATCCAACACATGATTCATCATTAAACTGAAAAATCCCATAATTACCAGAATAATGTAACGAGCATAATGGAAATTCCAATTATCCATTTTAACCAACTTAAGGTCAATTTATACTAAACCACAATACGGAAAACAAATAAATTCATAACTTATTCGTTACTAACCCGATATACGAACCGGAAGAAGATCCAGACTCCTAGCGATACGCGGAGTAAGAGCGCGGTATAAAACCTTACTTTTGATGACTTGCGGTGGTCCGTCGGCGTTCCGATAGCGGTAAACGGAAACTTTACCAAAAAGCTAACAAACGGGAAATAACTTTGTACCACGATGAAGAGTACAAGATAAGGGACTCGATGGTACAACCAGATCGGAAAAAGGATGAACGATGATTGATCTATGGCTAACTAAAGATGAACGAAAGTTTCGCTCTTATTCTCGAGCTCTCTTCTCTGTAAGTTGTAAATGAAATGAAAAGTAAAAGTGAGGAGATGAGATGGATACAAGTGCCGCCATTCTCCTTTGAATACAGCAACTTATTCCTTTATTTTATATAAATATACATGTCTATATAATATATATATATATATATATATATATATATATATATATATATATATATATATATTTATATATATTATAATGGAACTTGGCCGCCTCTTCGTATCATTATTATATATACATAGAGAGAGATCCAACCTATTTAACTGAAATGCGGTTATATTTTCGGTCTCCAAACTTATCAAATTGGAATATAAAATCCGAAATATTATCGGGATAATTAATCCATAATTATCTCGTAAAATAAGCATTCTTCAACCACCTTTCTTAACCGCTAAGAATCGGGATAGCGACTCTTTTTTTTTCATTTCGCCTTTTTATATCATCTCACATCTAGGACATATCCGATGTCCCGGTCATTTCTCTCAACTGCAACTTTATTTATTGGAGCTCTCAAATACTCCAAATAACACCGGTTATTACACCGACAACGGCTCCAAAAACTTGTTCGCTCCCAGAAGAGTGTGATGCACGACAAAGTCTTAAAGTTATACTCGTAATAAAAGCCTAAACTAATCGAACCCAAAACGTATGGATCGTTATGTAACAAAAGAAAATATTCCAAGGTCGAACACAAGCACTGAGGTGAAATCAAAATATGAAACAATCAAAAATAGAACAAACCTAAACTAAGAAGAAAGATGAATGTTGAGAAAATGAATATATAAATATTTTTGGTATTTTTGATGATCAAGGATCAGGTTGAACTCCAGCAAAATAAATCAAGCAAAGCAAAATTGAGATAAGAAATAGGATAAGTGGGCAATGTGGATTCTAGAGATCAAGGTATTTGGTTGCGGTTTTATATTCAAGATTTCTACAAACTAGGACAAGGTTGGGATTGCCAAGGAATGGTGTTTCTATGTCTGAAATGATCACGGGGAAGGTCTCACAATCCACTATCCCAAACCGAATCACTTATTACCGGGAAAGTCTCAAGACTCTAAGGATAGGACATAAACTCCAACCAACCACTCTACCTAAGGGAATTTTAAATAACCTTCACCGGGTAAGTCTCGGGTTAAGCTCACTCAAGCAAGAAGCATGGTACACTCAATCCAATAAAGGGGTTTGAATCCTCTATTACCTAGAATTCATAATCATCGGTACCTAAGAACGGGAATCACCGGGTAAGTCTCTTTCCAAGCTTAGATGTAAGCCTTAGAGGAATCTAAGGGTATAAAACACTCAACAAGACTAGGATTTAGGCAATCTAACACCCAAGAATAGTGATATATCATCTACGGGTCAACAAAGGAAACCTCGGCCAGTTCTAAGATAAACCGCGGCCGCGGTTCCTGAAGAACATGTCAATATTCAAGGGAGCGAGGGTTATATCAACTCTAATCGTCCAATTCTCACATAAACGCTCAGTCTATCATCATAAAAACCACAATCATCAACCAATCACCCTATAATCGCATGGGTTTAGCCAACAACACACATATTTAAATTCAGAAAGATAAAATAAGAATTCAAGCAAACCATAAGCAAGAATAAATAAAGAAGAAATACTTAGCAATATGTCTTCAAAACTCCAATAGAATAATAATCCAACAATAAAAATAGAATCTTTAATCCAAAAGAAAAATAGTTCAAGAACTTAAGTCTTCTTCTCCAAGAATTCTCTCTCACAAATTTTTCCTCAAAACGAATCCAAAAATAACAAGTGTTGTAGTCGTGGGATGTAAAAAACGTGAAAGTGTTGGACGTCATTCTCTATGTTCCAGGGTGAAAGATTTATTGGGGTATATCTAGGGCTGTACTAGCATGGGCCACCTCCAAGGATCTTGCGTTTTGGTCCGAAAAAGATAAATCTCGGTCGCTCTGATGAAAACCTCGGTCGCGGTTTCTTTTGCAAGTCGAGGTTGCGGTTTCTTTTGTGCCCGCCTTCTCCTTCGCTCCTTTGCTCGAATCCTTTGGTGGTATTCCTAGGTTCCCTTTGGTTCTTCTTCACTCTCCTCCTCGAGGCTTAGTCCTCATATGCGTCATTCCGCTCCAAAGCTCGCCGAATTGCCGGAAAACGAGACAAGAATCCGTGTAGACATCTATTCTAGCATAATACGCAAAGTTAAGCCTAAATGTCATGGATTCATATCTATGCATGCAAAACAAAGGAAAAATCTACCTGAATGCAAGTCTAAACTAAGAACATAATTCATGCTATCAATAATCTCTACTCTTGCACCGTTGCTATAAATTCAGTTATTTTGCATCACATCATTAGCCACAAAGGCTTCCTCCGTGAGCATGGAAGATTGACCCAACTCTCGCTCGTGAGAACATCATCATTCTCATTTGGGCAAAATACAATGCACCCCTTTACCTGACTTTATTGACGTAGGGCAATTATCAAAATTCCTCCTCCTCCTCTTACTCCTCTAATTCTTCTTACACGGATTGACCCATTCTAACTATAATCGGTGTTTTTAACTAGCAGGTATGCAACTTCTAACAACAATTCACTTTACACCGTTAAAAGATATAAGAGGGTTGCCAAAATCTCCTCTTGAATGATTGCTTAGAGTTACTTGCTTGAACTCATTCAATGTTACTATCGAGGAACACTCGTGCTTGTATTGATATCACTTCACAATTGTCGTTGTTAACCACCTGAGGAAATCCTCCAAGGTGTCGATAAGATTCCCTCCTAAATTTTGTGGTCACGGTAACCCTTCCTATCAGTCAACAACTCATCAATAGTCAACCAACACATGTATGTCTTCAATTGTCACTAGTTATTTTGTAGTTGCCCTTCTACAAGGTCATAGACTTACCCTTCTTCCATATCTTCCGATGTTGATATTCTCTATGAAGAGTTATCCAGTCGAGTTTATCCATTTTATACTCCTTTAGTTCCTTATAAAATCAATACTTCCCTTTCTTCTGTAAGATAACTATACTCTCTCGACTGTCGTCGTATCATTCATCCGACACTAGTAGGCTTAACAAGCACTTCATGATCACATGAAATCGCATCTTCTCAATTACTATAACATTAGTTATCATCCCCTCACGGTTCTTCTATATGGCCCATGGGTATTGGTAGCTTAATTCCTTCGATTAGTGAGAGCTATTGTTGGGTGTCGAGTTCACCAAGATCGTTTTCACACACTTCCTCTTTTGTTGGTGTTGCTTAGCAAGGTAACCTATATATAATCCTATTGCCCCCGTTAAAGGAACTCCACCATTTGGATAAATACATCATGATCGTTTTTGTAACTCCCGTGTCTTCTAAGAAGTTAATTCGCACCATGATTTTGGCATCAAAATTTCACCTTTAGCCCATCAGTAAGCTTCAATTGCACGTCCCTTTTTATTCTTCATGTCTGGATCGCAACCATATCTCAACTTGACTTTCATGCTTATTATTGTCTTTGAATGCATCCACCTTGCTTGCAACGTCACTTTACCCTCCAAGCGTGCTCATACTCCACTTTGTTTTATTCGTGTCTTAAGATTGTTGACCTGACATTTGGAAGAGTTCTTGAGTGGTTGGCCCCATTTTCCAAAACCTCTCGGTCGTCCATTGCTTCTCCGGAACCACTGTCATGTATTCGTACCACTAATTTTCTTGCACGGCTTTCATTTGATTATGTTGAGTTGACTCAAGATTCCCTCCCTGTTTGATTGTCATTGTTGTTATTATCGTCTTGTAGTCTTCACCTTTCTGCCTCGACGTTCTTTAGTAATTCACATGAGTTACCAGGGTGTTCGCCAAAACATGATACTCAAATCGATCATTTGAGCATACTATCCTTGTATTATTTTTCCTCGAAATCTATTCAGGTGTTACCCAAGGAGTGATGATCGCATCATGCTATCTTAACTAATGGACATAATATAACTACTACGATACTAACATACTACATATATATATATATATATAGCATATCCTAATGAACAATAATATAAGTCCATTAAATGTCTCCTATAATACTAAGCTGCAAAGACCCGCGGAAGTAGTGGTGGTCACACATACTTTATATCTCATCCCGACTATGCACATAATTTGAAGACAAAATTCATTTAGAAAACACACACCCCTTTTGGGTTCTGTTTATTATTTATTCGGCCCTTTAGAAGATTGAAAGTGTCATTATTGTCAACCTAGACCTTTGATACCATGTTGTAACACCCCAAATTTTCAGAACTCGGGGCGTTCCGGGTTAGGACCTCACAATGGGTCCTGACCCTATCCTGACAACAATTTCACCAAATTTACAATGAGGCACAAATAAAGGAAAACCAAATATCATAAATATGTAGTAATGTCATGAATTCAAAAGAAGACCGTCAACCAAATATAATAGAGGAATAACAAAATATTACATTTTTTGCATTAGTGATCATTCACATTATTGATACATTTACCTTTTGCATGATAAATCTTAATTTGTGAATGTTGTAGAATCCTAATAATCGAGGTTGAGAGGCAACTATGAAAGAAGATAAAAATCATTAGATTTGATAGAGGTGGTGAATTTTATCGAAATATGATGAATCATGAGAATGTCCTAGTCCTTTAGAGATGATGAGGAGTATGATGAGAAATTTCAACGTGCCCATATCGTTGTGGATGCATGACCTTATGACTATTGTGTACATGTTAAATCGGGTTCTTAGTAAAGTTGTTCTTAAGACACTTTTCAAGATATTGAAGGGATGTAAACCTAGTTTAAGGCAATTACATGTATGGAGATGTCAGATTCACATATTTATAGTCCACATGAACAAACTCGTACCAAAAACCAAAAGTGGGCGGCACTGCTAAACTCATTGATAATGACAAAGCATTGAGAGTGATACAATTAGAGAAGTGGTCATTAGAGAAATTTCGGCACCAATACCAATTCAAATGTCTAGTGTTTCGTTTGATATTGTTTCACCTAATGGTGTTGGTCCAAACAACAATGTGAAACCAATTGGCATCGACCATGCACCCCATCATGAAAGTGTACAAAATCTTAAACACCAAATATTTCTGATGACTATATGTTATATTTAAAAGAATTTGAATTTAACATGGGATTGGAAAATGACCCGGCTACGTATTCACAAGCCATGCAAAGTGAAGATCCTGACATATGAATTGATGTCATGTTTGATGAAATGAAGTCAATGGCTACAAAAAAAGGTTTGAGAGTTAATCAATTTACCAAAACCATATCGGAAAGCCGATTGTAAGTGGGTCTATAAGACCAAGCGCAACTCTCTTGGTAAAATTGAACAACATAAAGACATACTTGTAGATAGAGGTTTTCATCAAGTAGAGAGCACCGATTTTAATGAGACCTTATATCCCAATCCAAAGAAGGATTGACAATGAATCATTATGACATTAATAAATCATATTGAGTTACACCAAATGGATGTGAAAACGGCTTTTTTGAATGGAAGCTTAGAAGAAAAATTCTATATGGCTCAGCGAGAACGCTTCATTACGGTTCTAAAGGAAAGCATGGTTTGTTTGTTGAAAAGATCAATATATCGATTAAAGCAAGCTTTTGAGAAAGGGAACAAGTTTCATGATACAATTATTGTGATTGGGTTCAACGATAATATAGTTGATCATATTGCATAAACTCGAAGGTCATCGGGAGTAAGTTAAAAAAAATTGTTTTATATGTTGATGACATCTTGATAGCAAGTAGTGACCTTGTCTTAAAACCGGAAACCAAAGACTTTCTTTATCAAAACATTAAAACTAAAGACACGGAAGACGGATCGTGATAGAAATATTTCGTGACATATCACATAGAATATTAGGTTTGTCTCAAATGCATATATCTCAAAGGTTTTGAAAATTTTTCATATGGTGTCATGTAATCCTAATGAGTTAGAGCATAATCAAATGAAAGACTATCATTATGCATCACTTGTACCCATTTAGGGGTATCCACAAGTTTGTACAGACCAAACATCAATTTTGTAGTCGCATGTTGGGTCAGTATCAAAACAACCCGGGTATTGATCATTAGAAAGATGCAATGAAATTGGTGAGGTACTTAGAAGGAGTGAAGAAACATATGTTCACATTTAAGCGTACAAATCACCTTGAGGTCATTGGATGTGAGGGCACTGGGAAAAGCACTTTTGATTATATGTTCATGTTAACTTGATAACGCTATCTCATGGAGGCGTGCCAAACAATCCATTATTTCACCATCCGCTATAGAGGTTGAGTTTGTAGCATGCTTTAATTTGAGGCTACAAATTGCGATTATGATTGCGGGTTTTTTGTCAAGTCTTATAGTTATGGATTCTATTGCTAGGTTGTTGACAATTTATGTGATAACACCTCAACATTATTTTTTTTGAAGAACGATAAGTATTCTAAGGGTATAAATTCTATGGATTCTATTGGTTTGTTGTTTACACGCTGCTAAGTGATGTGACCCTATTTTTATGCTTTTGAGTATTCATTATTGTAACTTCTTAATTTTTATGTTTCATATTATGGAATATTTATGAATATATTACAATAATAAATGATAGCATAAATAGTCTTCCTTCAAGACAATATGGGAACCATTATGATTACTTCTACAGGCTTACTATTGGGACGGACATCCTCGTTGACATAGGCGGAGTCCGCCCCCGCGCAAGATGGAGGTGGAGGCGCACTCCGCCTCCGCCTCCATCTTGCCGTTAGTGTTTTAAAAAAAGAGTTGTTGTATTATACCCGTTGTAAATATATTTGTTGTAAATCATAGCCGTTGTAAATATATCCGTTGGAAATTTTGGAGCCTATAATAACATGTCAAATCATTGTATTATTCACTTACATCCAAGCCACAAAAACGTAAAGAAAAAATCCGTTGAAATGTCAACGTTTTTCGAAGAAGGAGATGTTGAATCCGATGGTAAAAACTCTACTATGTCGTTCGATATTAAAAAAATATAGTGATCCAGAATAAATTCTCGCACAACTTGAAGTAAGTGTACAAACTCATTTATATTTTACTCTATGTTATTTTATTTAGTCGGAATTGTAGAATTAGCAATGTTAGAATAGAGAATCAAAATTGTAGTTTTAGACATTTAAGAATAGAGAATCGAAATTGTAGTTTTAGACATATAAGAATAAAATATCTGTATTTTTAAAATAATACCCTATGTTATATTATTTAGGATCTTATGGAATATTCTCGTGCACTCGGTACCGGTTATTCGTCAAAATTTGAGCTCCACGGATATTTTGCAGATAGAGAGAACTTATGGGGTGGGCTCGGTATGTGGCTAACGTAATGAATATGGTGTTGGTCATTAAAAAATCATGGTTGGATAGAAGGGGCTTTCCTATCCTACAAATGGGTTGTGATAGACACGGAGGACCTAGAAAAGAAAAGGACGTAGATCCCAATCATGTTCCAAGTTCTAGCCGGAAAAAAAACTCCAAGAAGTGTATGTGTTTGTTTGAGCTTGTAGGAACCCAAATTGAAGAGGAAAAGTGGACGGTGAGGGTTGTATGTGGAATCCACTACCACATAATTCCCTCGGTGTTAAGAGGTCATACATATGTTGGACGTATGACTCCCAAGTAGAGCCGAAAGGTGGAACGTGAATTGAATTCTGGCTTAAAACCGAGAGATATATTAAAAACCGTGCAATTAGAGGATCCTGACAATGTCACCTCCATCCGGCAAGTTTACAACACCGGTTTGAAGATTAGAATGGAACAAGCCGAAGGAAAAGGTTCATTGCAACAAGCACTTCATACGTTAAGTTTCAATAATAATCTATGATTTAACGTAATCTTACTTGTTAATCTTTGCAGTGTACCATTTTCAGTCAGTTTGCCCTAATCCTTCAAAACGCTTATTGGACGAGTAAGTCTCCGTGTTCAGAACAACATTGGATGGAAATACCAATTATCGCATATGCACCAGCCACCTGATATAAGATTGCATTGGTTGTCCTTGGAACATCCCACCGACATTCCTACCTACGACAACTATCACTCCTAACCAAGAGGATACAGTCATTTGTTCGATAGCGTTTATATTAAATAACAAACACTTTGTACCGGTAGGTCGACGTTTTACTTTCAATCAATTTATTGTAATTAAACTCAATATTCACTAACCATTTTTTGTAATTTCGTATTTGTAGGTATGGTTAAAAGATGATGTCGCGTTACCGTTGTAGAGCGCAGCTTGAAAACAGTACCACGATCCAAGTGTTGATGGATGGGATGCGCCGTTCATTGTAAGGATATCTCGTTATGAGGAGTTTCGTCGGGCATCGGGAATTGAAGACACTAGTGGAGGATATCTTTAGTCATTTTCATATATTGTTGTCATCATGTTTTAGTCGTTTTCATATATTGTTGTCATTAGGGCTGAGCATAGGTCCAAAACTGTACCGAACCGACAAAAACCGAACCAAACCGAAAACCAAATATTTGAAATACATGGACCAAAAACCGAACCTAAAAAAATAGCTTCGGTTTCGGTTTGGACCGAAAACCAAAAAGTTGAATTATGCGAACCTAAAACCGAACCGATTATATCGGTTTCGGTTCGGTTTAGGTTTTGGACCAAAATGAACCTAAGAATTAAACTAACAAATCTCGATAAAATAAAAATAAAATGAAAATTTCATTTATATAACAATTTTTGTATATTGGTTTCGGTTTTTTGGTTTTTATTCGGTTTTGTCGGTTTCGGACCGAAACCGAAATCCTAAAAGACGCGGACTGAAGACCGGACCTAAATTGTCGGTTTAGGTTCGGTCTAGACCGAAATTGTCGGTTCGGTTCGGTTAACCTGAACCGAACCGAACTTGCTCAGCCCTAGTTGTCATCATGTTTTGGTCGTTTTCATATATTGTTGTTATCATGTTTTAGCCGTTTTAGATAGTTGATTGAAACTCAAGTGTAATAAAAACAAAATAAACATAACTCAAGTGTAATAAAAAAACAAAATAAACATAACTCAAGTGTAATAAAAATAAAATAAACATAAAAACATCAAACTACAACTACAAATGCCATGGAGCATGTTGTGAAGCCCGGACCAGAGATGGAGCCACATGAGGACTACGTCCAATTGCCTCCTCTATCATGGAATCTACCTCCTCGGCAAAATACGGAAGACCGCGAGCCTGAATCTCTCGTAGAAGACCAACAAGAATGTGAAGACGCTGCAATACAGAAAATAAAATGTTAAAATAATTGAAAAATAATGTAAAGGGTAAATTAAGGGTTAGAAACAAACGTACTCTAGCATATGAAACGGGAACATGTGGGGGACAGTCTACAGTTAACTGGAGTGAAATGGATGTCGGCAAGATGTAGGGATGGCAATGGACCGTATAACAAGGCATGTACACATCATCGACGAGGCACGGAGATGTAGTTGGTATCAATCCAACCAGTGAAAATCGGGTCTCCTCCAGGTGGCGGGCTGCCCAACGATCATATGTGGGAGCATATGAAAGCCTTAATCCACATCCATTCGCCGGACGTACCTCATGGATGGGTGGGATCCGGGGTAGAGGCACAGTCTGTACGTACCCAAACTGTCGCAAGAACCGGTCCGGCATGTACGCCTCCTCTATGTCGGATATCCATATGATACCTCGATAGCGATAAACACCAAACTCTCCCCCAAAATCAAGCACACGATCATCATACGGGGTAAAACACACATCCTCCGCCCCCATGTGGTCCAAATGAGCTCGTAATGCATGTAGCCTCTCTGCGCTAATCGACGGAGTCTTTGGGACAGAAAGTCTCGAAGACCAACGTGCATGCCCTAGCAAATTTGGATCCTCCACAACTGCACATCCCAATGATGAAAATGTGCGTAAATCCAAAATTGTACCAAAAAAATTATTAATTTTATCCTTAACAATAAACTTACGTTTTGTAAAGGAAAATATTTATAAAAGCGCACCTGTAAAAATGCAGTACATCCTCCCATCGTTGTCATCTACTTCTTGGTAGAGTCCCCCAAACATCTATAATGAAAAGCAAGGTTTCTGATTCCCCAAGCATACGCCTCTGTCCTCACATGATCTCGTATTAGATCAATAAGCCATGCTCACATCCTGTTGGTAGATTTGTCGACTACCAAAGCCGACGATATGAACAATAACATATAAGCAGATGCAATAGCGTCATGTGGAGGCTCTGGAAGATCCAACATATCATCGACTCTAGTCCTAACAGTCTTGCAAAATAGTTCTATGGTTTGACGTCTAGCCTCAGCAGGAGATAACCCAAAATGATGAACCAGCCAATCATGTTGGACACTATCATCGACGGAAGTCAGTAATGCATCACCATCAACTACTAGTCCCATAATCACCTGAACATCATGCAGCGCTATACCAATCTCCTGTGTTTGTCTTTGGGTGTCACCTCTCAACAAACGCCGTAATCAAACAATGATTGACCCCGCCAAACTGTACGTCCTCCAAATCCGTAAGCTCGCTGCGTCTAGCCAAGCCAAACCACGAAAATGGGTCATCTAGATCTCGCTGCCACTCGCGTAATCTACTAAGAACGTCGAGTCTACTAACAACTCTAATCACTCCGGAATCCATCTTGGCCAATATAAAGCTAGTTATGTGGTCAGCGTAGCCTGTCAATAAAACAAGTACGTCCTCCTCTACTTGCTCCTCAACAGGTATAACACCCCGAATCCGCGGGACTCGGAGTACCACATTGGGCTAGGATCTCACAATGGATCCTGACCCTAACCTGGCACAAGTTCATTGGACCTTACAACATGGCGCTGACAGATATAAAAACAAATGCATAAAACTGTATAAACTGTACATCCAAAAAGTAAGGCAACATAGCCGAGTATAAGAACCAACGCCCTCACACAGGAGATAACAAAAGATCATCCTCACGTAGGTGGGAAAGATAAACAAACCCAAAAGCCCACAATAACTTATGTACGAGACGTCCTCGGCCTGCCACTCTGCTAGATCACCCAGCAGCATGCCTATCCTGTGGGTCATTTACAATATGGTAATAAACCATTAGCTATCCATACACATATATAGAGTAATGTATAATCACAATAACAACCAAGGAAAGACAAACACATCAGTATGCTTTCAAATATTTACCCATTTTATCATCTCAATATAATGGTCATTCACTCAAATCGTATATATAAATACATATGAAACTATGTGACACGAGGACCGATACATCCTCGCCTCTGAGCCTGCTAGCCATCTGCACAAGTATCGATCACACAATCCGTGTACTCTATGGGAGTGGATTGTGCCCTTCCTGTAAAGTCAGTCTGGCCTGACATCAGAGAACCTCACAGACTCCACGGCGGGATGAAAGGGAAAGGTTATCACAACCACGCATACGGAGCAATCAATAAAACATAGGTCGGCATAAATGGCATCTCATGCTATCATAGCAATATATAAAGCACACATCACTCATGCAAACACCCAATATAAGGATGGCAACTAAGTAAGTCCTACAAACTTACCTCAACCTCGATCAAACTCAACCACGATCACCTCTACACTGAAGGGACAACACAACCTAAAAACAGGGCATAAAGAGATATATCAAACTCCTAACAACACAAGGGTCACACCTAGACCCAAAGGGATCCATAGGATCATCCTCAACCTAAACTCATAACCTAACGAACCTCAAAGGTCATACAAGGCATGAACCAAACATAACCTTAACCAAACACATCCTCACACCTCTAGCATGATCCTATACACTCACACTAGGAAAGGAGGGAACAAAGGCATCCTAAGGAAAGCCTATAAGCAACACACACCTGCAGGAACAAATGCAAGACCTTACTAATGTAGGTGAGTGCAGGGGCGGCTAACAGGTGGCACAGGGGCGGATCTTGGCCGGCACAGGGGCGGCTGCAAGGTGGCGCAGGGGTGGCTGGACAGCAGAAGACACCACCTTAGCCATTTATTCACTTCTTCCTTCGATTCTCTACTCCTTCTTCACTCCAACAGCAACATGCATACAGAACATACATACATCAACAACAACCAAACATGGCTGAGACATGATCCAAGCCTAAGGAAACTAAGCTAAGCTAAGGAAAGAGAAGAAAAGAAGAAAGAAAGAAGAGGAGTCATGGAAGCTTACCAACCAAGCTCTCCAGGAGATCAACACAACACCAACACCACCACAAGTTGGTTCATAAGGCTCAACAACAACAACTCTCAACAACAAGCAAGCAAATCAATCAAAGATCTCTCACAAACTCATCCAAACTCAAGGAATAATCAAGGAAGGATGATCCAAGGGAGAAGAGAGGAGAAGATGTACGTAAGGAGAGAGAGAGATGGAGCTGAGAATGGTAAACCCTCATCAAAGGAAAGAGATGAAGGTTATAAAGGGGTAAAAGAGTAAAGCACGGGTCAAAGGGTCAAAGAAGACGGCTGTAGCACACAGAGCCGTAGGGGCGGCCTAGGCAAACCTGCCGGGGCGCTTCCAGGGTCACGCAGGGGCGGTCTAGGCATAAACCTGGCCCTCTGCTCACTCTCTCAGCAACTCAGCAACTAGGCTCTTACATCTCACCCCCCTAAAAACAAGTTTCGTCCCAAAACTTGCAAGATCCCAAATCCTTTTGGTCCCATAAGCCAAGGTATAACTCGCTCTCTCTATCAGAGGTATCACATCACCGCTCAGAAGGTCATAACCTATACAATCCTATAACCTCAAACATAAACATGGAGGAATCATCAACTCCAGAAAACAGGGTCATAAAGCTACCCAAAGGCGTAGAGGAATCACATCTCTCGCCATACCACATCATAAGGCATAGAGGAAGCACATCTCTAGCCAAACCATAACCATATACATCGCATGAAGGAATAACATCTCCACGGAAACTATGTCCATCAAAGTAGCATGGAGGAAAGAACCATCTCCAGCTGAATCCTAATCAACTCAGATAGCATAGAGGAAAGAACCATCTCTAGCTATAAGCATATATCATACTCAAATAGCATGGAGGGAGTAATCATCTCCAGCTATAACACACATCATGCTAGTACAACAAGATCTAATAAGATCATAAAACACATCATAACTAGCATGGAATAGCATATCGAGACATGTAAGCATATAAGCACATCATCACATACTCACTAAGATAGCACTACAATCTACTCATCAACCCTAGATACATCTATCTCCGCATAAAACTCTAGATAGTTCCTCTGATACTATCCTCAGTCTCCCAGGTAGCCTACTTAGGTCCACGTCTAGACCATTGTATCCTCATCATGGAAATGTCCTACAAACGCAGGCGTGTCACACCTAGCTCTAAGACTGCAATAGGATGCTCAGCAAAGGTGTGGTCTGGCTCCACCACCAAATCATCATAACTCACAATGTGTCTCGGATCTGGTATGTACTCTCTCAACTGAGACACATGGAACACAGGGTGAACACCCTCTAACCTCGGATGCAAAGCTAATCTGTAGGCTGCCCTCCCAACTCTATTCAGTATCTTGAAAGGACCGACATATCGTGGACTCAGCTTCCCCTTTATGCCAAAACTTCTGACGCCGCACGTCGGAGATACTCTCAACCAGACATGAGCTCTCACCCTAGACTCTAGAGGCCGACGCCTCTTGTCTGCATATGACTTCTGGCAACTCTGTGCAGCCAGCTTCTCTAATCAACGCTACTCGAGCCATATCATCCTAAATCTGCTTTGACGCTATCCCACTGATACTGCTAGGCTCATCCCAGCATAAAGGTGTACGGCACCTACGTCCATACAAGGCCTCATAAGGAGTCATCCCAATAGATGCATGCCAGCTGTTGTTGTATGAGAACTCAACGAGTGGAAGGTAATCAGACCATCCATGTCCCCAATCCAACACACAAGCTCGCAGCATATCCTCCAAGGTCTGGATGGTCCTTCCAGACTGACCATCGGTCTGGGGGTGAAACACAATCGTGAAGTGTAGACTCTTCCCCAAAGCAGTCTGAATTTGCTGCCAAAACCTCGAGGTTAACCGTCCATCTCGATCAGAGATGATCGTCCTCGGTACACCATGGAGTCTCACTATCTGTCTAGTGTACTCCTCAGCCAATCTACTCACTGGCCACGTCTCTCTGATAGGAATGAAATGTGCCGTCTTTGTCAGTCTATCAACAACAACCCAGATAGCATCAAAGCTCCTACTGGGTCTCAAACCGGTCATAAAATCCATGGAGACGTCCTCCCCCTTCCATTGCGGTACTAGAAGTGGATGGAGATCACCTCCAGGTCTGCAATGCTCGAACTTGACCTGCTGACATGTCACACACTAAGCCACAAATCTGGCTACATCGGGCTTCAACCCTCCCCACCAATATGAACGTTTCACATACTCGTACCTGGATGTACTAAGTAAGATGTACAATGAGCCTCATGCAAGATCCTCTGCCTCAACTCTACATCGGCAGGTACACATATGCAATCTTGTCGCCTCATCACTCCATCAGCTCCAATGAAAAATTGTGGTGCCTCACCACGAGACATCCTCTCTTTGATCCTCATCAAGGTCGGGCAGGTCCCCTGCTTCTGTTGGATCTCATCCAACAAACCAGGTAGAACCTCTAAAGCATGTAACTGGCATCCTAATCAGGAAATTGGATGTCCATCTCTAGCGAAGCTAGATCTCTCTAAAGCTGAGGTTGTACTGTCAATTTGGCAATCGCCTTCTCACGATGTGTCTTCCTGCTCAAGGCGTCAGCTACAACATTCCCCTTTCCAGGATGATACAAAATCTCAAGGTCAAAGTCCTTGATTAACTCAAGCCACCGACGCTGGCGGTTATTCAACTCCCGCTGTGTGAAAATGCACTTTAGACTCTTATGGTCTGTGAAGATCTGACATGTAGCACCATACAAGTAATGTCTTCAGATCTTCAAAGCATGAACTACCGCTGCCAACTCCAGATCATGAGTCGGGTAGTTTTCCTCATATTTCTTCAGTTGTCTAGACACATAAGCAATCACTCTGCCTCTCTGCATCAACACACATCCCAAGCCTAGCTTGGATGCATCACTGTAGACCACAAAATCATCACAACCCTCGGGTTATGCCAAGACAGGAGCAGAAGTCAAACGTCTTTTCAACTCCTCAAAACTCTGAGCACACTGGTCGGTCTACACGAATCTGGTAGTCTTCCTCAAAAGACTCGTCAGTGGACGGGCAATCACAGAAAATCCCTCCACAAAGCGTCTGTAATAACCGGCTAGGCCAAGAAAGCTACGCACTTCCTTGACGTTCGTCGGGGTCGTCTATGCAGCAACAGACTTGATCTTTGCCGGATCAACCATAATCCCGTCGGCGGATACGATGTGTCCAAGGAAAGCAACCTCAGACATCCAGAACTCGCACTTAGAGAGCTTGTCATACAGCTCTTTATCCCTCAAAATCTGCAAAACTGTCCTCAGATGACCGGCATGCTCCTCTCTACTACGAGAGTATACCAGTATGTCGTCAATGAAGACCACCACAAACTGATCAAGGAAGTCGATGAAGATACTGTTCATCAACTCCATAAAGATTGTTGGGGTATTCGTCAGCCCGAATGGCATCACTACAAACTCGTAGTGTCCATAACTGGTACGAAATGTCGTCTTGTGAACATCCTGCTCTCTCACCCTCAGCTGGTGATATACTAAGCTAAGCTAAGGAAAGAGAAGAAAAGAAGAAAGAAAGAAGAGGAGCCATGGAAGCTTACCAACCAAGCTCTCCAAGAGATCATCACAACACCAACACCACCACAAGCCGGTTCATAAGGCTCAAGAACAACAACTCTCAACAACAACAAGTAATGCCATCAAAGATCTCTCACAAACTCAACCAAACTCAAGGAAGAATCAAGGAAGGATGATCCAAGGGAGAAGAGACGAGAAGATGTACGTAAGGAGAGAGAGATGGAGCTGAGAATGGTAAACCCTCATCAAAGGAAAGAGATGAAGGTTATAAAGGGGTAAAAGAGTAAAGCACGGGTCAAAGGGTCAAAGAAGACGGTTGCAGCACACAGAGCCACATGGGCGGACTCTGTGAGCCGCAGGGGTGGCACAGGCAAACCGCAGGGGCGCCTCCAAGGTCACGCAGGGGCGGTCTAGGCATAAACCTGGCACTCTGCTCATTCTCTCAACAACTCAGCAACTCAGCAACTAGGCTCTTACAATAGGTACCTGCTCTGGTAAGTCGTCCTGCTTCTGCTCTATAGGTATCTGTTGTGGTATGTCCTCCTGCTGCCTCTCTCCCTCAACAGGTATTGCTCAGGTACATCCTCTGGCTGAACAGGTACCCGCTCATGCTCACCCTCCAGTATATCATTCACATGAGAAATACCATGCGAGGACTCCTCCGTATCGTAATCAGCGGTAAGTGAAACTAGTCCTACATCCTCCTCGCCAGAAGCCTCTACGGGTGCATGTATAGGTGCGTGAACGGATGCATCAACAGATGCATGAACTGATGTGTCAACAGAAGCCTCTACAAGTGCATTTATAGGTGCCTGAACGGATGCTGAGACAAGTCTATCTCGTTGAGCTTTAGCCTCTCGACGGGCCGATGTTGTGACAAGTCTCGTCGCTCGCTTCTTCTTCTCTCTAATGTTTCTCATCGCAAGCTGAATTTTTTTTAAATTCACATTTTTATTTTTTCTATTATAATATTATATATGTATATATATATATATATATATAGGGTGTGGTTCCCATAAGAACACCCCTAACGTGAGAACATGAGAACAATCGTACACCGTTGGATGTGAGTATTAAGGGTTGAGATTTAGAGTAGATATCAAAAATAATAATAACTACGAATAATAATAATTAGGAATCCAACAATAACTACGAATAATCCACTCAACCAACAATAACTACGAATAATACATTAAACGATATGGCACATTCGTAACAAAACTAATAATAATTCCGAATCTGTTCTCATGTTCTCACGTTAGGGGTGTTCTTATAGGATCTATACTCTCTCTCTCTCTCTCTCTCTCTCTATATATATATATATATATATATATATATATATATATATATATATATATATATATATATATATATATATATATATATATATATATATATATATATATATATATATATATATATATATATATATATATATATATATATATATATTAAATTGCGCTATTATAATACTCATAAAATCGATAACAATACTAGTAACTCTCTGACACAATCCAATTTCAACTATTCCTAACTAATCGAATCTAACTAAACTAACTAGTTTCAAGCCTAATGTAAAAAATACATAAACGATAAAAAAAAACCTTAATAACTAATGTGCAATCGATCCACAAGTGGTCTACCACTAGAACTTCCGATATCTGAATCTCGAACCATTGTTGGATGTATCAAAGAGAAGAAATGAATCAAAGAAGAAAAAAAAGCTCGAATAGAAGCAGGCGGCGGCTAGGTCGAAAAAATGAGCAGGGGAGAGGCGTGAGGAGTCCGCCTCCGCGCCTTGCCGTATACAGAGCTTGGCGCGCAGGCGGACTCCACCTACGCGTGGGCCGGGCGGAGGCCCAATACGCCCCAGCCCAGGCGCACTCCACTTGCGCCTCAGCCCAGGCGGATTGCGCCTCTTCTCCGCCTTCGATTAACATCACTCTTGCTTCTATTAGTATTATACATACTTAATTGTTTTGATTATCTATTGGTGGTAGGGATGGCAATTTCATCTGAACCCAACGGACACCCGATAACCCGATCCATATTAAAAGGGTGAAAATCCGACATGAAGCGGGTGAAAGCGGATGACGGATGAAGTGGGTGATGGATCGGGTCGGATTCGGATGGACCTTTCATCCACCCATCACCCGATCCATCATCCATCCACCCATCCGACCCGTTTCACCCGTTTACACCCGTTATAAATTTATTGAATGTTTACTTGTTTAGTTATCTTTAGGTCCCTTTTAATTTATAAATTGGTATTTACGTGATTGTTTAGCAAAATTTGTACATTTGTTCAGTTCCTAGTATGAACTTATTGTATGCTATGTATTGCTAAATTTCTCTATTTTTCAAAAACTTAAACTTATAACACTTCTTGTAATATTTTCACTTGGAGATTTGTGTTGACTTTATATTTATCATGTTTTTTATGGATACGACTTTTTCGGGTTGAATTTATTTTTATTATTATTAATTTTCCGTATTCGAATCCGAGTTTAATATTGATTCAAAGAAAATGCGTAGAACACCCGAATATCACTTGATCCACCCACTTCATCCATTGGATACGGGTGGATCGGATGCGGGTGGTGGGTTTGGCGGGTGACGGATCGGGTGGGGTGGATGAGATTTCCTCGCGGGTCGGGTGGTGGATTGGGTCATCCACCCACCACCCGATCCATTGTCATCCCTAATTGGTGGTACATGGAAGGGACCGTCTTAATCACCCTTAGTCCCCTTATTTCGCCAAAAATAATATACTTTGACACGATAATAAGACCAAATTATTTTCTATTTTTTAATTTCGCAAAGAGACTCTTCTCCTTTCCTTTGTGGGTGTTATTATGATCAATACCGAATTGATGAATGATGAGCAAAGAAACTCTAATCTCCTTTCTTCTGTGGAATTTATGATCAACAAAATTGATGCCAAGCTCAAACAAATGACAATCTTTCAAATACTTCTCCCTTATTATTCTTCCATAACATAAGCTACACTTCTTGGCAAGTGTCTCAATGGAATGAGAAGACAAAATACCAAGCTCAAACAAGTGCAGACTTCAAGGACTTAGTGAACCGTTCGAGCTCCTTCAACCCTTCCTCCGGCGATTTTGCATCACCTAATATTCTCACCATCGCGCTACCGACAATCACTCCATCAGCTCCCCATCCGGCCACCTGCAAACGGAAACAATGGTACTAGGAGTAAACATAAGTTTGATAGACTGAGCTATTGAGGGTAGAAACATCAATAATCGAGCATATTTAGGCTTTGTTTGGCAGTTGCATTTATAAATATTTATAAATATCTGCCAAACAAAGCTTTAGTGGACTAGAGATATAGTAACCTGTGCTACATGTTCCGGTTGTGATATGCCAAAGCCAACTGCCACAGGCTTCGTTGTTGCCTGCCATAGAAGGGAAAAGATTGCTCATGCCTAAATTGCAGGCTATCAGAAAGCATTCATAATAACCTTGACTATAATGGAACCATTAAACACAGCTCCAACAGTATAAATATATCCTACGACTCTTATAGCTCGTACATCAATTGATTTAGGTAGAAGGGGTATTCAAGTATTGCAATGTTTGCGTTGGTGTTTGTTATGTCCTGAACACTATCTATGTCATTTTTATCTTTAGGTTCGATTGCTATACTGTACTTCATTTGAGTTTGGTGTAACAGTTTCCTTGATTGAAGTTCTGTTTGGCCACTGCTGTTAATGTTTTGGTTAAAGGGTAAATTTTCTTGTAATTCTGTTATGACAGATATGATGAAGGGGTGAGCTGTAATTCTCTACTCGTGATCTCTAGGGTGGTAGCATGAGGCCTTGAGCATACAAATAAGGACTAGGAGAAGGAAGAAGGGATTATTCATAATTATATTTGTAGGCTTTTGCCTTTGGGTCTAAGGAGTTATAATAACTCTTGATACATAGAACCTCTACAGCGTACCAACAATAAATTCATGCAAAAAGTCGAAGACAGCAAACCTCTTTAATTTCTTTTAGAAGCATCTGAACTTTATTGCTCACAGATGCACGGGCACCTGTGACTCCAACTGCACTCACCTGTTCATATAACATACATTTACATTTATATCGGGAGGATAAGTTTTAAGATAAAAATTGCATTACAAAACATCCAAAATGTAGTCAACATATTCCAACACTTTAAATGAAAAAAGAGAGGAACGGGCTAAAACGTTACTATGTTTAATCTTAAATGCTATATAATTATACTTGCTTTGTGGCGAAATACCCTATTGTCGTGCACCGTGGAACAGAAATCTTTACCCTCTAGTGCTGTGCTCAAGGCCATACTTATGTTGTGCAAAGAAATCAAACCTAGTTCAATTATAATCAGCTAGGAAACTGAAAAAATAGATGTATATTTTCATACAATTTCAGCTTACGTGATCAACCAAAGCTGATGCTGCCAATACCCAGCAACATTCATCTTACTTTTCTGTTGTTAAATGGTTGCATATTATATAACCTGCCAGTTCTTTCTAAGTAGGATTGATGAACATTTGGAGTGAATCTGATCATATTATTTATGGCTATTTCCAGAAGCAAGAATCTGAAGAAAAGTGTTTTGGTTTCCCTAACCTTTATGCATGACAAACACGTGGTATAAAATAACTCTATTATCTAATACGTTAAGCCCCCGTTTGGTTACAACTCCGGAAACGGAAACGAAATGGAAATGAATCTGAATATTTTTTGGAATCATTCCTTGTTGTTACATGTAAAGGGCCCGTTTGGAAGCACCGGGAATCATTCCCGGTAACGGAATGATTCCGAATCATTCAAAAAGCTATATTTGGTTAGAGGTCTTTTAACACATAAAATTAATCTCATCCATTCCATTTCCTTTCTCTACCCTTATTCGATTCCATTCCGTTTCCATTCCACCGCTCCAACCAAACGGGCACAAAATGTATTTCTTTCCCTTCATTTTGTTTCCCTATAGGTTATCAAAACTAATCAAATTCTACTACAATTACTTTAAATCACAAGGAATGATTCCATCAAATTTCATGAATAAGGGTATAAATATGAACTAGATTCGTTTTCATTCCGTTTCCATTTCCAGAGTGGCAGAGTTGGAACCAAACGGGCCCTAAAGTGAATGATACCGAAACCTAACCTATATGCATGTACCTTCAAGTAATTGATTCACAGATTCTTTCTCACCCAGTAACTAGGACAAATACAACGTAGGTTTCAAGACTGATCATAAATTTATAATAATGGCTTTCAGAACTTAAGAAGATAAACATGAGAATATATGCAAATATTACTGACACACCGCTGTATATATGGCTAGTGCACAATAAGAAGCTTCTATATTTAAATTTCCAAAGTACATCAAGATTCTAATGCGGCTCGGGATGTTACCAGATAGACAAAGCCTTCTGAAGCTTCAACAATAGCTTTCATTCGAGCAATAGGAGTAGTGGGCGTTGTGAGCAGCACCTTGACCACATAGAAAAACCATGTCAGACTGGCAGTGATGCTATAACTGCTATAAAGATTAGGGGCAATTACGTATCAAAGGCAAAACAAGTGACACCTAACAACTATATCCTTGAAGCTTATACACCACCCAGACCATTGTGATAAGAAATTCAACATGGGTCTATGACTCTAAGGATCTTCCGATCCAGAAAAACGGAAAAGAAAAACGATGCAGGTTCTCAGGCAAAAGTTACATATTTATATACAGACCATTATATACATAGTAGTCTTTGTTTATAAGTTATAACATCAATGAAGTACTGTTAATTATTAATATATCTAATGATTTTGTAATGTACCCTCTAAAATATATGAAGTTTACAATATATTAGATTGGTACTAAAAAACTGTGATCCTACAATGTGTTTTTCTGATCTGCTCAAAAAGGCCCCTTGCCAATCTACAGTATCCAGCTCATAATAATATTTACTCCGATCCCAATCAAATTATTATTGAAGGGATTAAAAAGGATTCTTAACCAAATTATTGCTTATTGAGAGATCTACCAATTCAATGTTGTTCTTGAACGCTTCTTTTCTCAAGATTTCAGTCTCCTCCAAAGGAACGTCAGGAACCACAAGTCCTGAAACGTGATCGCACAGAAAATTGCATAAGAGCACTCAGAAATCGAAGTATGACCAAACCAATATCAAGCATCAATGCAATTTTCAACTAGTGAAAAAATAAGCGACACTTATATGCAGAAAACTGAGAGTTACCATGTACACCAACATCCTTTACAGTGGACATGAAGTTTTCAACACCGCGCTTAAGTATTGGGTTGTAGTAAGAGAACAATGCTACGGGGCATGACAGCTCTGGCATAACCTATTCAGAGAGGAGAAAATACATAAACGATGAGAAGTATAGAAGATGAAAGCTTAAATACAAATTCTGGACAGAGTTATGACATAAAAGATTTTACCTTCCTCAACATTGAAAGAACAGAACCGAAGTCGGTCCCTCTAGCCAATGCACGTGTAGCTGCAGCCTACAATGTGCACATAACAATAAAACCAGAATAAGAATTTGCTTTGTCAAAGACAATGACGGGATTAGTCTTCATTATGTACCTGGATTACAGGACCATCTGCGAGTGGATCAGAGTAAGGTAAACCCAGCTCAATGATGTCAGAACCACACGTGTCAAGCACCTTCAAAGCTTCTGCTGTTACTGAAAGATCAGGGTCACCAGCTGTAATATAAGGGATCAACGCCACCTTCTCAACAACAACAAAAAAGCTTATCAGGACAAAATTTTCCTCAATGCAAATCTCATTGTATGAGATACATATAGGGGCAATTTTTATAATGTTTAAAAACTGTCATCATTGTCTTGAAATTCTTGCCAAACTAACAAACTAAAAGCAGCAATGGGAATTTTATTGGCAACATATGGATAGGTAAAAAACTTTAAACCAAGGGCTCAGACACAATAGAGTAAATTCAGATGACGAGAGCTCACTACAGTTAAGAGTGGTATTATACAGTACAACCATAACACTTCTGAAACAGAATTGATGTTTTCAGGCCACACTACAAGCCAACTAAATCAACTGGAATAAGCTGTCAAGTCGCATGCACATTTCACTAAACATATAGCAAGCACAAGAGACCAAATTTAATTATTCAATTTTCGTATTAGAACTGCTTGAGAAGGAAACAGAACTTAGTCATCTACGCTGGTGATTAGAAGACTGACCCACAAAACCCAAATGAAGTATCAATTAAACCAACAAATACCAACTTTCAATAAAAACCCTTCTACAGCTGAGAAATGAAGAAAGTCGAAATGAGATGTCAAGTCTCGTTCACATTTCATCAAACACATAGCAAGCGTCATCTACATATTCAATTTTCGAATCGAAACTGTGTGGGATGGAAAGAGAAACAATGTGAAGATACTTACTTTTTTCTGCTTTTTCAATTGAGCAAATGTCTCAGAGATTCCAAGAGTTTTTGAAGTAGCAAGAGAGGCCGTGATTTTGGTGGATCTGAAGCAAAGTGCCGATTGCTTATGAGAAGAAGGCGAAGATGTGGTAAGAAATTGCTTCTCAACGCAGTAATTGCGCTGGAGAAAGCAAGTTGATTTCAACGAAATAGCCATTAGAGGAAACTATCCTATGTCGATATCTGCTCTCAAAGAGGGGGTTTTTGTTCACTCACGAAAGCTGTGTTTAGTTATAAGGGAAGGGGCTCCGGTGGAGTGGAGAACTTCTTCAGATGTCTATATTTTATTTCAGAAATATTTTTCTTTTCTTTTTAATCTGAGTTTTAAACTTTTTCTGACTATATTCTTTTATTATTAATAAATTAATATTTTTTAACTTTTAAAAAAAAAATTGTATGCATTTAATAAGTTACATCAAAATGTTCAATTATTGATGATAGAAGGACATAATCCGAAAATTTCTAAAATTTAAGGACACCGTCTAAAAAAATATATGCATTTAATAAAGGCAAAAATGCTCTAAATAACACAGCATTTGCTACTGTTGCGAAAGGTGACACGAACTTTTAAATTGCGGAAAAAAACACGAACTATAGGAAGGTGTTACACTTTTTAGCACTAGTAATTAATCCATTAAAAAAATGTTGGACATTTTATAATTTGTTATAGTTTGGTAAGATATAAATAATAAATTTAATACAAAAATTTATAATTTATTTGCAGTAAATTACTTAAATTACATAAACTATAAATTAGAAAATGAAAATAGGTTTTTTTTGCTTTGCTTTTTTCTTTCTTTTATAAGAAAATATAAATATCAAACATAAACAAATATTTATGACCTAAAAAAAAGCTTAAAAATATTTTTTTTTTCATTTTATAATTTGTACTTATGTAATTTAAATAATTTTGATTTAATGAAGTATACATTTTCATTATATGTTTTCCTATTTTAAATTCTTATTCTACCAACTTATAAAATTTATAATATTTTTTTACTTATTATACTTTTTTTTTCTTATGTAAAAAATAAATATCAAACATAACGCTAAATTTTTTTTAGACATTTTCACAATTTTTTTTAAATTTATATATTTACCAAACTTTAACAAATTATAAAATGTCCAACAAATTTTTTTGGATTAATTACTGGCGCTAAAAAGTGCAGCACCCCATATAGTTCGTGTTTTTTTCCGTAATTTTAAAAGTTTGTGTCACCTTCCGCAACAGTAGCAAAGGTTGTGTTATTTAAAGCATTTTTGCCTCTAATAAATTATATATACCTTTAAAATGACTATAATCAAAATGTTCACTTATTGGTGTCTACACTTGGACAATCACAGTTTTTTTATATTCCGCATTGTGATTTTCGATTACGATTGTTAATTGGTTTTGGTTTCTGCGAAAAACTAAACATGTTCTTTGAGGTTTAGTTCGGTTCCTTTGATAATCTACTAATTTTTTTTAAAATGTTGTGGTTCAGTCCGATTCTTTAGAAAAGTTAAAGACAAACCATGTAAACATTGAATGACTCCGATTCCAATTTAAATGAACTTGGTTCTATTTTGAACTTAACTAATGCAAATAAGATGCAAATAAAAGTTGTTGAGATTTCATTATCAGTTAAACGACCCCGATTTTATATAAATCATAGTTTCAAACGGTTCAAATTAGTTTAAATGATTCCGGTTCGGTTCCAAACGATTCTACTCCCTGATGATACGGGAACCGAACCGCATACATAAATTGATTCCTCTGCGGTTCACTTTCAAACGGTTGCTCTTCTTAACAACCCTATTTTCAACGATGAACAATTTCCCTTTGCAACAACCAGCCGACAACACAACCACCGGCCCAAGACACTGAGCCGTCGCCTATAATTGTCCAGCAGGCCCAAAAGTGGTTGGAATGGTGATTCCACTAATCATATTTTAGTATCCGTTATGATTGATCATGTGTTATGTCCCAACATGATATCTACATGCTTAATTTATGTTTTCATGCCAATATCTATGTTTTTACCTAAGACTTGAAGATAATCTAATGACTACATCATAACATTTGATCAAATAAAGATATTCAATCAAAAGTAAGATCATAAGCACTAACAAAGGATTGTGTTAGTGAAGTCTTACTAGGAAAGTAAACAAGACATCCACCACTTTGATTAGATTTTCAAAACTTACAAAGCCTTCTCATAAACTATTAAAAAAATATCAAAGAAGCTTAAGTTAATGAAAAATATTGTAATAACGAATATACATATAGCTTATTACCCAAAATAGAGAAAATACTTTATTTAATAGAGAAAATACTTTATTTATACATATGAAATATCAAATAACAATCATAATTGTTTTTCGGGTTTTTGGCTTGTGTTCTTTTAATTAATGGTAAGCAAAAAAAATGTTATTTAGACAATTTTTCTAATTAAAACAAATGAAAACTTTATAAAACAAATGTTAAATTGATTATTATGTTGCCCCGACATCGTTTATAGTGGAATCGGTGATCTAATCGAGTTGAATTTGTTTCGATTGTAACGTCTACTAACAATGTAAATCGGTATTAAAATAGAATTTAGCGTGAAAAGCTTAGACGGGTTGAGTGAAGGAATTGTGTCCTTTATCCAAGGTGCAATTACTGATGATGAGATAGGACATTAAATATAGGGATATATAATTCGATAATATTAGGGGTCATGGCGTTTTGCTAGAAGCTAACCATGATCGGTACATTTATATGATAAAATGTATTGCTAGTGTTATCGGGTCCTACGAGGTCACACCATAACGAGTAGGAGAACTGAATCAATTAATGAGAGAATTACCATATAGGAGTATATGGTGGAAAAGGATATATTTTGTAGGAGTACAAAATATATTTTCGAGTTGGTAATTAATAATAGATAAGAGATTATTTATTTATTAATTACTGAACATATATCTTATATTTTAAGGTCGGGCTTTTTAATAGTTAAAAAGCCCAACCCTAATTATATATATTCGATCGATTATGAGGATTTGACGTAAGAAACATTCCGCCGTTTATCATACACGTTCTTCCTCTTCGATCCCTCTCTTAAAATCGAAGGTTAAGGCGATTCTTGTTCAGTCTCGGGTGGACCAACTAGAGGAGTAACACTTGGGACTCTACATATCCTTAAGGAGTTATTGAACACGCATCAAAAGGTATTCCTTTTTCCCCCTTATCTAATCTCTTATGCATGCGATCCTTGTTTAGATGTTTAGGAAATTGTTTCATGAAATTCCGCTTTTACACATCTAAAATCCCTACAGTGGTATCAGAGCCTCTTGCATAAATTGATTAGATCAAATTAAAAAGGCCATGTTTGATGCATCTATTGATTGTTTTCTTTTAATTATGAAAGAGATTGTATGTATGGATTAATTTGTTAGATTAAGGTGTAAAATTGGATACTTAATGATGATTAAGTAAAAGTGATATAATTAATTACTTAAAGGAAATTGTTTCCTGGTAACTTATTGCATGTACCTTACGGCATGGCCAAAGCTTGATTAGGTTATACAGCATGCGTCATTCATATATGATTATTAATAATGATTAAGATTAATGACTCTTAAAGGTAATTAAGTTAAAGGGTCGTGCGGCTATTGTACGTAGCTTTAGGGTTTTACATTATTAATTTTATTAATTATCTAATAGGATTAGTTAATTATCTAAATAATAATATTTGTTTTCAAAAGATATTATATATGATATTCTATCTAGATAAATATGATTTATCAAGTTGAAAATATATAAATTTAATTTGTTAAGATATGCGATATTTTAACTTAGTTAAATTATACCCTAAAATAAAAATATAAGATTTGATTCCTAATAGATATTATATGAGATATTTTATCTAGATAAACTTGATTTATCAAGTTGGAAATAAATAAATTTAATTTTGTTAAGATATGAGATATTTTAACTTAGTTAAATTATATCTTAAAATTAAAAGATATTATATGAGATATTCTATCTAGATAAATATGATTTATTTTCCTTTTAAAATAATTTTTTTTTTAGGATAAATATGATTTATCTTATTTGGAGATTATAATTTAATTATATTAGGATATATGATATCTTACTTAATTAAATTTTATCTTAAAATAAAAGATACCCACCTTTTATGAAAAATTGCTTATTTATGTATGAGGTCTTAATTTAGAAATGTTCTAAATTTTGACAAGTTACTAAAATAATAAATATGTCTAATCTTAGCAATGATCTAACATTAGAAACGTTCTAATATTAGCTAGTTACTAATTTTAGAAAGTTACCATAAATAGAAAGATACTAATTTTGGAAAGGTTCCGAATTTAGAAATTTTACACCTTTAGCATTTTAATGATTAATATATGATATTAATACCATACACAATATGATTGATTAAAACAATACCGGAAAGGAGTTTCCAATTCTATTTTTTTTTCTTTTATGTGATAAAGTGGTTATGTGTATTTTTTTTTATATCATATATGCCATGCTTGTATGTATGTGTATGGTGATATGCTCGTGCAGGCGGTTACTAGTATGGCCCCAAATCTTAGCATAGTTAAATACGATCTGCGCATCGTTATGGTTTTATTGTACACGATCTGCGTGTCGTTATGTATTTTTGTAATTTTCAATTTCTGCAAGAGTTATTTTAAATTCATTATACAAGAAGACCAGAGTCCTAAGGAGCCCGAGCGATGGAGATCCATGAAGGTCCAAGAATGAAGATTTTTTTTAGGGGCCATACTAGGAACCATTTATTTAATGCGTTTTTTGAATGTCTTAAATTCCCACTTGTATGCTTGTTTGTTATTTTTGCTATGAGTTCGCTTTAAAATAACAACCTCGCATGCTTAAAAACGTCCCTTAAAAGAATATTGAGAATTGTCTTCCCATATCATAACCGATCCCTATCTAGGAATTTGTAGGATAGGTTCCGTCAAAGCGGGGTGTCCTTACTTTGACCTAGATACATTGCGGGTATGCTCATACTAAGGGGCATGCTGCTTTGATATGGTTAACTCAACAAAAGACCAAAAGATAAAGTTTTGGATTTTGAGACATAAGGGTGAGTTCACATGAGATGTGTTCCCATCAACCAAGAATTATAAAGAGTTATAATTAGTAAAGGAGTTTACTTACCTTGATTATATGAGACTTAGGGCAGTGCCAAAGTACGCTAAGATTCATATATGATAGGATCTTGGAATCATTTTTGCTCACTAAGGGAATTGATAATATGAGTAGAAATGTGCAAAAAACTTCAATTGTTTATAATTGTTATAACAGTTTATAGCTTTTGCAAAATCAATCATAACTTATTTGCTTTTTATTATTCTGTGTTTATTGTAGTCCACCATGTCAAACAAAAACCTCAAATCTTCTTTACGCTTCATACTCAAATTGAACGAACACAACTTCCTTGATTGGGAGAGAAATCAGAGAATTGTTCTCAGGTCGGAGAACCAAGAGGATGTCTTGGAACATCCAATCCCTAAACTCACATTGGACTCATTTGATGAGGACCACGTGATGAACATGGAGGATAAGAAGCAGGGGAATGTCTCCACTTCGGGTATTCATGTTGTTGAAATTTTGTCAACTAATTCTATTTCATGGGTATTGGATACTGGATGTGTTTCTCACATTACTTCGAATGTACAAGCACTAAGAAATAGAAGGACGTTGCGGAAGGGAGAGGCAGATCTACGAGTTGGTAATGGAGCAAGAGTTGCTGCTGTTTCCATTGGAGATTATTGCTTGACTTTACCTTCTGGCTTAGAGATGGAACTTAATAATTGTTATTTTGTTCCATGCATTACTAAGAACTTAATTTCAATTTCAGTTTTGAACCGTGAAGGTTATACATTTACCATTACTAATCACATGATGATGGAGATTTATAAGAATGGTATTTATTATGGTCGTGCGAATATGAGTAGTAATGGACTATACATATTAGACCTCAAAACTGAGATATATAACATTAATACAAAAAGGCAAAAGTCGAATGAAACAAACGAAGCAAACCTATGGCATTGTCGATTGGGTCACGTAGGCATAAAGCGCATTAAGGAACTCCAAACAGTTGGATTACTTAAACCATTTGATTTGGAATCATTTGAAACATGCGAGTCGTGCCTAATGGGAAAGATGACAAGGTCACCCTTCACTGGTAAGAGTGAACGGACTTCTGAACTTCTAGCCCTCATACATACGGATGTATGTGGACCTATGAGTAAAGAGGCTAGGTCTGGCTATCGCTACTTCATTACATTTACTGATGATTTTAGTAGATACGGGTATATCTACTTAATGAAACAGAAATCAGAATCCTTTGAAAAGTTCAAGGAATTCCAGAATGAAGTGGAAAGACAAACAGGCAAGAAGATAAAAGTGCTTCGATCAGATCGAGGAGGCGAATATCTGAACCATGAATTCGATCATCATTTGAAAAGTTGTGGAATTGTGACACAACTCACTCCCCCGGGCACTCCACAATTAAATGGTGTGTCTGAGAGGAGGAACAGGACTTTGTTAGACAGTGTCCGTTCAATGATGAGTTTTGCGAATCTTCCATTATCCTTTTGGGGATATGCTCTCCAAACAGCTGCGTTCGTTCTAAACAGGACTCCGTCACGTTCAGTTGACAAGACACCATATGAGATATGGACAGGAAAGGTTCCTCACTTGTCATTTCTGAGGGTTTGGGGGTGCGAAGCTTATGTAAAACGTTTACAATCTGATAAACTAGCACCGAAATCAGACAAATGTTACTTTGTAGGATATCCCAAGCAAACAAAGGGGTATGATTTCTACCATCCCATAGAGAACAAAGTGTTTGTTGCTCGGGATAGTGTCTTTTTGGAAAAGGAATTCTTTTCCAATAAGCCAAGTGGGAGAAAAGTTCAAATTAATGAGATTAATTGTGAGCAAGAAACGCAACAACACGAGGACATACAAGATGTCATTGAGGAACTTGACTATTTTAATGAACCTCTTATGAGGCAAGTTAATCCAGTTCAAGAATCAATTCCTACAGTAGATCAGGCTGAAGAGGAACCACATATTGATGTGGAGAACTCTACAAATGAGGGACTGCATAATGATGTAGGAAATCATACAGCTGAAATCTCTCCTATTGTTGGCCCAAATTGGAGATCAAATAGGGTAAGGCAACAACCTAGACATTTGGATGACTATGTGTTGCATGCCGAGATCGAAGTGCTCCTCATGGAGCATAACGAGCCCGCTTCCTACAAGCAAGCTGTGACGGATCAGAACTCCGAAAAATGGCTTGAAGCCATGAGATCCGAAATGGAATCCATGTCTGAAAATCAAGTATGGGACTTGATTGATTTGCCTAATGGGGTAAAACCTATTGGTTGCAAATGGGTCTTTAAAGTAAAGACAGACAAGGATGGAAATATCTCTGTTTATAAAGCAAGGTTGGTTGCTAAGGGATTTAAACAAATTCATGGTATTGACTATGAGGAGACATTTGCCCCGGTCGTCATGATCCGGTCCATTAGGATAATCCTAGCGATTGCCGCCTTCTATGATTATGAGATATGGCAAATGGATGTCAAGACCGCATTTCTAAATGGCTATTTATAAGAGGATGTATATATGATGCAACCTGAGGGTTTTGAGGATCCGAAATATCCTAGGAAGGTTTGCAAGCTTAAGAAGTCCATTTATGGACTGAAGCAAGCATCCAGGAGTTGGAATCTTCGATTTGATGAAGTGATCAAACAGTTTGATTTCATCAGATGTGAAGAAGAACCATGCGTTTACAAAAAGTTGAGTGGGAGCAAGGTGACTTTCCTAGTCTTGTATGTGGATGACATACTACTCATTGGGAATGACATTCCGATGTTGGAAACAGTAAAGGGATGGCTTAAGAAGCATTTCTCAATGAAAGATCTAGGGGAGGCTGAGTACATACTAGGCATCAAGATCTATAGAGATAGATCTAGAAGGCTTATTGGTCTTAGTCAAGAAACTTATATAGATAAGGTTCTACAGAGATTCAAGATGACAGATTCCAAGAAAGGATATCTGCCTATGCAACATGGGATCCATCTCAACAAGACCCAGTGTCCTAAGACACCTAGTGAGATTGAGAGGATGAGCAAGGTTCCCTATGCCTCTGCTATAGGATCCATCATGTATGCAATGACCTGTACTCGACCAGATGTTGCATATGCTTTGAGCATGTGTAGCAGGTACCAGTCGAACCCCGGTGACATTCACTGGCAAGTTGCGAAGAACATCCTAAAGTACTTACGAAGGACTAAAGATGATCTACTGGTATATGGAGGTGATGATGAGTTAGTCATCAAGGGCTATACCGATGCTAGTTTCCAGACTGACAGAGATGGCTTTGAGTCGCAGTCTGGATACGTCTTCATTTTGAATGGAGGAGCGGTAAGTTGGAAAAGCCAAAAGCAGGACACGGTTGTGGACTCAACCACAGAGGCAGAATACATTGCTGCGGGAGAAGCGGCTAAGGAAGCGATCTGGATTAGGCAGTTTATAGCTGAGCTCGGCGTTGTCCCTAGCGTGACGAGGGCAGTTGACGTCTATTGTGACAACAATGGCGCGATTGCTCAAGCGAAGGAACCTAGCTCAAACTCCAAATCCAGACACGTTCTGCGGAAGTATCACATGATCAGACACTATGTTGATCGAGGTGATGTAAGGGTGTGCAAGGTGCACACAGATGATAACATTGCAGATCCATTGACTAAACCCATGAATAGGCCTAAGCATGATAGTCATACTCGGGCCAAAGGGCTCAAACACGTTAGATAATTCTTTTGAACTTCTGTGTTTTGGATTGGGAAACATTTGTTTTTGTCATGGAATTTATGATTGATTTATATATATATGAGTTTTCATATTCTTATTTGATTATTACTTGAATATTAAATAAAGTATCCAAACAATTTATTAATTATCAAATGTGCTTACTGGAAAAGTTCCGGTGAATGAAACCACATTAAGTGAACTGAAATTATTAAATTGAAAAGGATCCATGGTCTGAGTCGTTAACTTGGATACAAACGACTCTAAAGTAGACCATCTTGTGAGTGAATGATGAACGTGGGTTTCATAGTTCATAGGACATGGAGATGTCCAATCGCTTACATAGGTGAGTATGGTGATACTCATCGGATAGACCGATCCTATGGCTCTCATGACTTATTGAGGAGTTATAGCGATTATCATTATTAGTGAGTTCCTTAACATGAGCTTGATATAACTTTCATTTGAAGGATGACATATCTTAGATACTGTTAAGCGCTGACCGTAACAGGCAGTTATAAAGGCAGTAATCAGGGTGGTCAAAATTTGAGTGGGAGTTATAGTCGTTGCAAGATTGGATAAATCCTCCTATACCGGCATACTTTGATGTGTTGGGAAGGATTGGTGTCCCCGGCCACTTGAAGAGTGAGAACTGTGTAAACGCATGGCCATGCTCAGATTTGATCTGTACTGACAGTTTGATCTCAGGAGTTCAAGAAACATATCTGATGGCAAAGATGGTTTCCATCACATAGTCAGATAAGGACATTAAGCGATAAGGGAATTTTAACATTGCACACTTGTATGAAAGTACAAGTGGGAGACTGAAGGAATTGTGTCTTTTATCCAAGGTGCAATTACTGATGATGAGATAGGACATTAAATATAGGGATATATAATCCGATAATATTAGGGGTCATGGCGTTTTGCTAGAAGCTAACCATGATCGGTACATTTATATGATAAAATGTATTGCTAGTGTTATCGGGTCCTACGAGGTCACACCATAACGAGTAGGAGAACTGAATCAATTAATGAGAGAATTACCATATAGGAGTATATGGTGGAAAAGGATATATTTTGTAGGAGTACAAAATATATTTTCGAGTTGGTAATTAATAATAGATAAGAGATTATTTATTTATTAATTACTGAACATATATCTTATATTTTAAGGTCGGGCTTTTTAATAGTTAAAAAGCCCAACCCTAATTATATATATTCGATCGATTTTGAGGATTTGACGTAAGAAACATTCCGCCGTTTATCATACACGTTCTTCCTCTTCGATCCCTCTCTTAAAAGCTTCATCCTTTGTTCTAGCAATCGAAGGTTAAGGCGATTCTTGTTCAGTCTCGGGTGGACCAACTAGAGGAGTAACACTTGGGACTCTACATATCCTTAAGGAGTTATTGAACACGCATCAAAAGGTATTCCTTTTTCCCCCTTATCTAATCTCTTATGCATGCGATCCTTGTTTAGATGTTTAGGAAATTGTTTCCTGAAATTCCGCTTTTACACATCTAAAATCCCTACATTGAGTTGTTGTGACTCGATCTTCGGTTAAGTATTCGAATTTATTAAAAACTTAGGATATAAGTAATTAAACAACATGAAATCGACAAGTACTATGAGATATTGCATAAAGTTACCTTTTGTTTTTAAAATACACACTATTGTAGAAGGCATGTATATCTTACTTCCTTTGTAACGATAGTGTGATTTCCACCTAAAGTTGGGCCGATTGGACTATCTAAGCTTTTCAAAGCACGATGCCTTTTCAAATATCATTTCGCATTTTATATTTATAGGCCCACTTTGCATTTTTATGTTACTTGATAGGCTATAGAGAATTCGGGTATTATGTCATCCAATTGTAGGGCTGGATTCGGTACATTACCAACTTATTTTTACTATTACTACCTACCAACCAACTATAATTGGTAATGAGAAATCTTGTACCATTACCAACCACCTAAACCTATTTACCAACTCTTTGGTATACCAACTTTTTCGGTTGGTTCGGTTGGTATTGGCATTTTACCAACTTATATGTTTGCTAAAATAAAATTTAAATAAGACAAGAACTTCATCAATTCAACAATCCGAAAATTCGAGTACAATATGTTTAACAAGTTTATATAACTTCATTACAAACCAAACACGAATAATTAAATACGCAATCATCATCCCAAGTTATAGGCTAGGGAGTTCAATAGTCCAATCTCGACTTGTGCTCCACGTGATTTCATATTTGAATCGAGGTAGAGCTTGTTGCATTCCTTCCTGCCTCATAGCCTCGATTGAAAGCATTCTTTTCCAAAAGAATTAAGATTAGATGATAGAACAAATGTTGTAATAGTAAAAAAAAATTAATATAGAACATATATTGTTATGATAATTAGCTAATGTTTAGGTTTAGTAACTCGACTACAACAGAAATAGATGATGTTATAGTACATAAGCATCACCATCATTTGATTCATGATACACTACCCTACCCTAATCAATCGATTCATGAGATACTAGCTAGAAAGGGATATATGATACACAAGTACAATACCCTAATCAATCGATTCAACAAATCCTTATCCAACAAATTATTCAAGTTCAAAATTCGTACCACTTGAGCAAGTCGATTCAATCGCAAAAAAAAAAGTACCTGAAAGTTTTCTATCGATTGCAGGGCTTCTCGTATTATTGAACGAGTTGATTGCTTCTCTTCTAGGGTTCTAAACTTCTAACGGGTTGATTGATCTGTAGAGAATCAAGTGTAAAGAGAATATATTATGTAAGAGAATCAAGAGAACAAGAGATCAAGAGATGAAAATCAAGAGAAAGGGATGAGTATTAGCCTATTAGGTTTCGGCTGCGGTGGAAAGAAAGAATAGTAGAGAGCTTGAAGTTCTGTTTCAATTTGGGATTTGGGAAACCCTATAGGGAGTAAAGTGTATAATTATATATGAATTTGCATCTAATGGTACAAAAAAATTGCATATATAATTATATATGAACTACTATATTAAGATTAGTATGTGTATATTATTTTATTTTTTTTATAAAAAACTCGGTTGGTACGGTAATCCCGTGGTACGCGGATATTGTTACCACCTACCAACCAACTCTTTGTAGTTGGTTCGGCAGTACCATACCGATTAAATTAGTAACCAACATGTTGGTAACCAATTTAATTGGTTCGGTTGGTAAGCCTCGGTACGGTTTCGTTTGGCTCATTTTACCCAGCCCTATCCAATTGTGTTCCTTCAATCATAACAAGCAGCATCGATAGTATGTAAGATCGAGTTAAGGTTTGATTAACATGCATGTACATATATCGGTTGTGCCAAACTTAACTTTGATGATTCAATTATTTAGCAGACGACTGTCATGGGAAAACACTTGATCATTGCCGTCAACGGTTGTACGGGTTTATCCATAGCATGACATATGTTCAATTTGTTCCAACCTTTGATGCTTCAATGATTTAACCGACGACCTTGTTATAGGAAAGCGCTTGCGGGTGATGGGCAATTGTCGTATGCAGGGCCGGCCCAACCCTTGGGCGACATGGGTCATTGCCCAGGGCCCAACTATTTTAGGGGCATCATAAATAAATAAAAAATTTATACATACACTAGGTTGCTTGAATTTGTCTTTATAATTTAAGCCCGTTCAAATTTCCAACGTTACTTTTACCCTTACCATTTAATGCATTGAAAGTTGGAACTATATTAATGGGGTCCAACCACCCAATATTTATGGGAAGTGTGAAATTTTGAAATACACAACTATGGTCTGTTTGGTGAACATAATAGATTATTTGGAAGATTAAAATTTCACAATAATCCCCAATAATCTCGATAATCCATGTTGAGGTGGATGAAAAAAATGGGAAGAATAATCTCCCAAAATAATCACCCAAGGTTATAATCCCAATAATCTCGATAATCTCTTGCTCACCGAACGCACCGTACTTAGATCAAACAAAGGGCCCCAACAAACCAAAAAAAATAATTTTAATAAAAGAATTGAGAGTTAGAAGGACTCTTTTTTATTTATAATTAAGTAACTAATTAGTTATATTTTTATATTATAGTTATATTTAAAAATAGGTTTAAATGTATTAGATTTCCTAAATATGAAAAAAATACAATATTAATTATTTTGGTTCGATGTATTTTCTTGTAATCTTCCACTTTTATTTATTTATTTGTTCTTTTATTTATTAATTTTAAAAAATTTCCTCATTTCCTAAATCAAAATTTTCAATTTATATATGACCCATATGAAATGGAAAAATTCACTTCATTCTCAACTTAGTTCACTATATCGCATCTCTTTATTCGTCTTGTTTCTATTGCGATTGAGAAGAAATTTCGAGTTACATTCGGTGTTGATTGATTTGGTGATTGGTGAGACGTACACAAAACAAGATTGGTACGTAGTTTAAATCGCTAAGCTATATGTTAACTAAGGGCACCTGAAAATAATACTGCTCGGGACACAAAAAATTCAAAGACCGACCCTGGTCGTATGGGTTTGTCCATAACATTGGCATATGTTCGATTTGTTCCGACCGTTGAGTTGTAGGGGGAGTGCATGCCCCCGGCTTGCATACACAAGGTTTTGGATACCGCTCCACTAGATATGGAGATCGGTTCGCAGTTATGCTTGTAGAGTTGTAGTTGATATATTGATCATACTTTGTCTCCCTCTCGCCTTAGTAATATTTCGTTAAGTCTTGTTTCGTAGGGATTAGAATAATTAGATTTATTAAATTTACCTCGAAGTTAATAGGTCACAAATTTGTTGTTGGACATAATTTCAACTCGTAATACAAAACCGGTGATTCTACATAAGTACTAGATAAAACTTTTTTGGTTTGTTCTTATTGATATACCTTAAATGTCGCATTTTATAGGGTTGAGTATAGGATGAGACCCGCACGTGGACATTCCTAACGCTTATCAAATGATTAACGAAAACAGCAACGTAAAGGTTATTGTTTCCAGCTTATCAAATAATAAGCCCCCTTTTAAGTGGAACCCTAGTCAGATTTCAAACAAGGTTGTTCAAGGTAATCATATTTTTATTTTATTTTAATGAATTGTTCTTGGATGATATTTCTAGTTAGTAATAGTAGCCATGTAATTTGAAGTAATTTAGATGTTTATGAAAAATAGGTGATCGGTCTGCAACTCTAGTTGTTAAATGTGAAAATTTTATTTTAAAAGTATATAGTTTTCAGGTGATAGTTCACAATCCATGGCATATACATAGATATTTGATAAATATATACGGAGATAGTATTGGAGCTTTATGTATGTATGTATGTAGAGTAGACCTGTTCAAGTCCGGGCCAGCCCGCCCGGCCCGGACCGCCCGCGAAAACGGGCGGGTATGAACATCGACAGAGGCCCGATCGGGCCGCTAGGCCCGTCGGGCCGGGTACGAACAAGATACCAAGCCCTGTCGGGCCGCTCGGCCCGGCCCGGAGCCCGGCAATATATATATATATATACATTTCGTTACAAATAAAGTCACAGTTTAAAAAAAAAAAAAACGGGTACCCGCCGGGCGGGTACGGCAGCCCTAGCAGGCCCGTGAACCGGGCTCAGCCCGGCCCGAGTCCGTCAAAACGGGCTTTTTTTTTTTTTGAAAATGCCCGGCCTGAGCCCGGATATGAATAAGTCTAATGTAGAGGAAAGGAAGCGAGGAGGAAGATGAGGATCGTTAGGAGTTTTGCAGAGTTCAATTGAAAAAAACTTATTTGAAGGAAAATGAGAAATATTGAGCGATATCTAGAGTGTGGATAACATAATCGGGCTTATTTTGTAAGCCCACAACACAACGGCTAGTTTTCTCACATCGGTTCTCAAGTATTTGCACGCCAAGTATTTGCACACCGCCGCAACGCAAAGGTCATTTGTGATGGCAAATGTCATATTTGTGACGACACTCTCGTCACAAATTTGTTTAGTTTTCGTAGTGATGATATATTTATAGTTTGAGTGGTTTGTCATTTGTTTAAACGTTTAAAGTTTAATTCAGTCTATTTTTTGACTTTTTTTATATTTACATTTGTTTTTTGATTTTTTTTTTTCACATTTTGTACAACGATTTCAAAATTAATCAATCGAGTTTGAGATTCATTTTTTTTCTTCTAAAAACAAGTTAGAAAAGCAAATTATTATCAATAGATCCCTTGCAATGCTTTCTTTAATAATAAGAATAGAATGTTATGTCTTATAATACTTTTACATTATTATGATGGCATGAGTAAGTGTTGATCTCTTTAGATATCTTTGGGATGCAGACAAAGGAAGTCCACTAAGCTCGGGGGTGAAGTATTGTCGTGTATGCAGCTCCATCTCCATGCATGTTTTTCTTCTGTCCTTCGAATCTCAATGTACCCCATTTCTTTTTATTATTATTATCATTAATTTTCTTTTCTTTTTCTATTGTAAATATAATCAATTAGAACGCATGCAACTAGCTCCGTCCGATCACATTAGTTGTTGTTGTCACTTTAGTTGTTGTTTTAGAAGTTTGCAAAAATATTAGCTAGACAAGAAAGTAACTAATGAAGACTGTGGACCGACGAGAACCGACCGAGATGTGAAAAAATAAGAACGATTATGAAATGAAAATTCAATCCCGATCTACGATCTAAATTCATGACGCGTACTAGACATCTATATCTCATAAGACACGTACGTATGAGTTTTATGAGGCGCACAGTCAACATAGATGCACACACATAATATATATTGTACACATGCACCTTATTAGGCGCACAAATACCTTGGAGACCCATATATATATATATATATATATATATATATATATATATATATATATATATGGAGCTGCACACACGACATAGATGCACACACATAAAACCTTATTCTATTATTGAAAATTTAGTAATATAATTAAAGAGGTACTAATGTAAAATGTATAACAAAAGTCTAAATTATTAAATAGTTAAAAACAAATTCAAAAGCTAAAGCTAACACTTATTTTAAAAAGTAAATATAAAAATCTTACTCCCTGCAAAAAAGGTTAATAGTGTTATCATTTGTATGTTCCTTAAAAGCATCCAAAATTCTTCACTTTCTCTCATCTCCAAAAATAAATAATCTATCCAACTTGTAATTATAAGAGTAATATTATTGACACCAAAAGGTTGTTAGCCATGACTTCAAATATGTTATTATTTTGCATGGTTAGTAAAGATATAATTATTGGTTAATTCTAATATTGTTGTCCTTCAATCCTTTTCGACCGAAAATATTATTTACATAAATCACTCTTTTGATGCAAAATTTTTAAAAAAAGACATATATTCATAAATATAACCCACTAGTTAAGGTCACTTAAAATTTTAAATTATTAGTGAATAGAACATAAATTAAAATAATAGAATTATAAACAATAATAATTATAAATTTAAAGTAAAATAAATATATTTTGTAAAATATAATTACGATTAATATTCATAATTAATTATTATATTTTATAATGGCGAAAGAAGTTAGCACCGCACGTGACTTCAACCGGGAAGAAGAATTCGTGAGATATTGTAGTCATAAAAGTCAACGAACTTTTACCATCTCAGACCAAATTGTCACACACTGACCTAAATCCATACCGACGTGGCCGACTTTATTTGATTTTAAAAAAATAAATCAAAATTAATAATGTCTTTGTTATGATTTAATTGTCCTTCTACACATTTTCAGAAAATTTGTTTGTACCAAAATACCTTTATTAATTTTCTATAAATTAGCAAATGATGTATCTTATTGTAATCCAAAAAAAATTGAATCTTAATATAGACAATCAAAATTAAATGAATCAATTAATGAAAATAAGGGTAAATTTAACACACTTTGTAAAATAGTTGAAAGTACAACCATTTATTAACAAATTTTAAATGGATAAAACGGTTAGTAAAAATATTCGATCGGACTAATTTAATCCATGAATATGGATATCCGATCTCAAAAATTTCGAATCCAACAATAGCCGTTAATAAAAAAATCCGATTTTGATTCGGAAGAATTTTCATATCATTGGATACGTATAGGGGTTTTGAAAAAAAGTCAAGTTGGGTGAAATATAAATCCGATGGATCTAGTAATAATTACTCGGATCAGATATCCGGGACGGGTTCCGGATCAGATTTGAAATGATTATAAAAAATATTGGATCGGATATCCAAGGCTTCAGATCAGATCGAAACGGATATCTGGATATGTTCACCCCTAAATAAAGGACGATCAAATATTAACAGAGAGAATACGAAATATCGTCCGTACATGATTCGATCTTTCGAATTATAAGGATTAAGGAGTCTAAAAACACATTTTTTATCCTTGTTTCCTTTCTTCATCTATTTTTAACTCATACACATTTTCCCATTATTTTACCGACAATCATCTTCATTTTACCATGCATTTATTTCACGTATTCTCCTTAAACAATTTCATCTCCTTAATTCTCCATCTATTTATTATTCTCTCCATCTTCAGTTTTATCTTCGTAATCGTAGGTTACCAAACATACATATGTAGACGTGGGTCTCGTTAAACCTAAACCACGAAACCGGCTCAAACTGTCGATTTACTTAAACCAGCGGTTTAGGTTGGTAAAAATCCCTAAACCGACAATTTTTTTAGTTTTTTTTTTAAAAAAATAAGTTTAAAATGGAACATACCCTTGTGAGTACTCTAACATTTAAACATGCATTTTCATGTGTTCTTTCATTCTTATTATTTGATTGATCTCCAACATGTTTAGTTTCTTTTGTGACTGACTCTCTTTCAAAAGTACATGCTCATTTGATTTTATTTGCATTGGTATAAATGTTTGAGGCCCTCTTTGATAAACCTATGAGACCTTTTTCACTTTTATATATGTTCCCCCTTCTATTAGCCACTTCTTGCATTTATTATCCTTTCTTTGGTGCTCCTCAAAAAATCTAACAATCGTGTACAACCTCATTTGACCCTATTCGGGGTTGTGCTGAAAGAAGAGAATGAAGAAATCAAGTATGAGTATCCCCTTAAGTGTGAAAGTGAATTTAAGAAGTAAATGCGCAAGTTTGGATGCATATTGACATCATTGACGATAATTCTATGTTTGGTGGAGAGAACAAAAAGTTCTTGCCAAATATGCAGCAACAAATAAATAGTGATTTTTTCAAAAGTGAAGCAAAAGCTTATCCTTGAAAGAGAAATCAAGTGATACAATGTTCAAAGTGTTATGGTTCATGAAGAAGTACAAATGATGAAGAAAAGTGTGAAGTGACATGTTCGCCCAAAAGCGTGTGTTCAATCAAGTCTTAAATTTATAAAACTATAATAAAAGCAAGTGAACCCGCAGTGTACGGATCGGCGTAGATTAGCAAGTATTCCAGAGTGTCGATCACAGGGATTTGGTGAAACAAAACCCAGTCTCAAGTTATCGAGCAAATAAAAGGTAAAGCTTTGCAAATATTGGGAAAACAACAACCCTAAAGATCTAGGTGTCAAATTGTGGCAATCGATTCAAGATATACTAAAGAACTAAGGACAAAGTTAAGAGTTGCAAAGGTATGCTAAAGTAAAGCAATGTACAGTGAAGTTCCAAGACTTTATATGACTTATCTAAAGATACTCTCTATAAAGGTTGTTGAGGCTTCAGTATAGAAAGGATCTATGGACAAGAATTAATCTCAAATACCCAAACTTGTATATCAAGGATCAAAACTAACTAAAACGATTAAGGTTGTGACACTCGAAATCGAAATAGAGGGTGATGAGTCTCACTACTACCTAGAAAAGGATAAACCAAGACTAGATTAAAGCTAATCTTTAACCTTGGATCAAAGTAAAAGCAAAGTTCGTAAACTAGGGTAAATCACGGTCAGATCTTGAGAACCACGGCCGTGGAATTTCAAGAACAGGCCGTCATTTGGGTTCGTCGACGAGATCTCTCTAACTCTCAATGTCCAATCAATTTACGATCGATCTATCATCATTTAAGCCACAACTATCAACCCTTCACCTTAGAATTGCTAAAGGGTTTTAGCCAACAATCATTGTCATGATATCAATATTCAAATTAAAGAGAATAAAAGATGAAAACCCTCGAATACTTAATAAAACTTCAAAACCAATTCTCAAATTCGAACATAAGAAGTGATAATCAATGGATTCAGAATATAGAACACAAAACCTCACAATAATCTAAGGTAAGTATGAAGAACAGGTTGTCAATCCCTCTTCAATGTCAAAACCTAAGAAAGAGGTTAAAACCTTCGGCGATCTTCAAATCCACCCTAGGCAAGAATGCTCCAAGCAAGGTAAGCGGCCGTCAGCGTCTCCGCGAGATCCAACGCAAATGTTGCGAGAGTAAGTGGGCGTAAGCGCGGATCCCCAAAACTCTCTTTTCTGACCTTTTTATAAGACGGGAAAAAGGTAACCGTCCCGGCCCATCACGTAAATAACGTGGCAAATAAAGACTCGTCAAAAGATCGCCTAAATCACGGTCTCAAGGGTTTCCACGACCGTGATCTAGGGCGTGGAAATGGATTACGGTCTCTTGTGACTTCCACGACCGTACTTTAGGCCGTGTAATTTACTGGAATGCTCCACGCTCATGATGCCAAGATTCACGGCCGTGGTTTAGAGCGTGGACTCTTCTACGGCCGATTCAGGGTGTGGAAGTGTAACATGCTTGTGGTTTCCTTTTTGTCGTGACATTCTTCATCCTAGCTCCTTCCTTAGCTTCATTGATGTGTTTCTAGTCCTCGAACATGCTCGAATCCTCTCTTTTCTCTCTCAATAGCTCCCATTTAGCTCCTTTTTGCCTACAATCAACACAAAACTAGTGTAGACATCTATATCGACTATAATAGAGGAATAAGCTAACAATTGCTTCTAAACTTCATCCATGTACACAATAATGAGAGAAAAACAACCAAAATAAGTGCCTAGAATATCGCAATATTTCATGCTAACAAAATACCCCATACTTGTTACTTGCTTGTCCCCAAGCAAGGTCTTTGAAAGCACTAAAATACAAGTTAGAATGAAATATGCATGCAATCTCGAAACAAAAACATTCTTTAGGTAGATGTGCTTCTAGTCAATAGATCATCATCAAACCTTGCTTCATTCATTCTTGAAAACACTCGTATACATAAACCAAAGAATGTAAAGTAAGGAAACATCACAAATTGCTTAAACTTTGAGACAAACATCATAACCTTCAAGTATTTTCAAAATCAAGCATGAGAAGTTTCAATTTAGATCACCAAGTCAAATAAAATTCTTTTGATCTTAATGACTTTCAAGTAAGGTCTAGAATGCGGAAGGGAGATAAACTTATAAGGGATGTGGTGCATGGATCCGGGAAAATGAATAACCCAACTCTTTTTTTTTCACTTTGAATTGCAACACCATTCACTTTTGAGCTTTGCTCTCTTCTTTTTCACATTATTTTTCGACTTTACTTTTGGAAGTATGGACAGCGGTGCACAAAAACCGAAGCCCTAGGAGATCGGCGTTTCTCAATTTCGAGATGCCTCAAACCCTTGATGCACATACCATAATTCGTTAGGAATATCGCTCAATCCGACTTTGGCAAGACACAAACACCGGGCTATGTGAATGGTGCCGAGTTACTCATCGTCATGATTGACTTCCCCAAACCTATTAATTCTATTCTTTGAATGCAAAAATTTGCTTTTATGGCCCTCCCACATCAATCATGCCAAATATCAACTCCTCCAAATTCCCGGATAGGTAAGGGAGGCAATTACTTTCATTGTGGGGCTAAGTGATCAAAGAAAGAAGAAAGAAAATCGAATTGCCTTAATCATTTCATAAAGAAGTATAAGAACTCATCATGTGATTTCAACTTCAATTTCTCAATATGATTTAGATAGAACTTTCACATTATGAAATTTGCAAGAAAGGATAAACAACACATTCAATTTCTTTTCAATTCATTATTCCGTTTAAGCATAGAATTGTCATCAAAAGTTCATTCCACAAGTAAGAACTATCATAGAAGTCATCTCTAGTCTTAGAAGCACAAGAACTCTTTCAAAACTTTCCAAAATTTTCAAATTTTTATGGGTTTTTCAAACTTTTTCATGCAATGCAATAATGAAACGTGTGACTATGAGATTGAAACATGCAAAGTGTTATGGATAGAAGCAAGCAAGCAAATGTAGTAGAGTTATTACAACACATAGTCACACCCCACCCCATACTTAGAACATACATTGTCCTCAATGTTCGAAAAAGAAATAAAGAAAAGAAGAAGAGGAAAATGAACTCACTAAAAATGGTGGTGGGGCGGCTGAACTGTCAATCCTAGAAGCTCATCACTGTGGTGGTGGGAATGGTGGGAATGGATGGAACTCGGGGCTGAAATGCCGCCCAAACTGCTGGCGGTAGATGTCTCGCATCATCCGATCATGCTCATCAGCCCGTACATCGCGGGTGTCCTGGCGGATCTCCAAGTCACCGACTCTCCTAGAAAGATCGGTAGCCCACTCCGGTAGCTGCTCATACCAGGCCGGTGGCTGGCCGTACCAAGCTGGTGCGTCCTGTGGAGTCGGTCCCACCGGTGCTGCTGGTGCCTGACTGTACCATGCTGGTGGAGCTCCCATCCACTCCGGCTGTGCTCCGTACCAAGTGGGCGGAGTGTCTATCCATGTCGGCCTCTCACTCACGCTAGCACGGCGAGAGGAAGAGGCTTCTAAAGGTCCAGCTGGTCGTAGTGAACGCCTGGGAGGGTCAGGGAAATGTGCCGGCTGATCCGGGAAAGTGCCAAAGTCCTGCTCCGCACCTCCTCCCTCAAAACCATCACCTCCTCCTATCTCTTCCTCAACATCTGCAGCCGGTACCTCATCGGGGACGTAGGAAGGTGCTACTAACCTATTTGCATGCATAACAGCGAAGGTGTGTTTCCAATTATGGCGTCCATCCATAATGGAATACTCAGGGAGCCACGGAATGCCTCTACCTCCTCTCTCTTCCCAAGGCATACCGGCGGTGGGTGGACCGCGGTGCCTAGGGAAGATGATACCCCTCGTCATCAAACTATTGAGACCAAAAGGTCTAGCTGCAATCCTAGTACAAGCAAAAAAATCTATCCCCAACTGCCTAGCGATGTGGGTAACCATACCACCATATCCAATGTTGCCGGCTCTCTTATTCTTGAGCTTACTCATGGTGGAGGCTAAGAGGGTAGCACAATCAGCAGGTCTACCGTGCATCATAGCGTAAAGAAGGAACAACTCATATGTCTTAATTTTCTGAGAGGTCTCGGTCATAGGGAAAAGACACTCAGAAAGGACTCTATGGGCTATCTTCAAGGCTAAGTGATAGATGAGCTTAGCCTTGGTGTCAGTTGGCTGCCAGCGGTCCTCGCTGGCATAAATCATAGCAATGTCCTCCCTGAAATCCTTAGCGTATACAATGCTAGGAAAACGACCATTGAAGGTCTCTTGGAACCCAAAGAAGGCTCCGAACTCCAAGATCGAGAACTCGTAGTTCTCCTCCATCAACCTAAAGGAAACTGTCTTGTCCATAGCACCATGCTCAAAAGAGATCACAAACTCCCTAGTAATCTCCTCATATGCGTCTTCCCTAATAGAGGAGAAGACGATCAAACCGGCTCTATCTGGAAGCCATGTAAGGTCATTCACCACATTCAGCGGCTCTAACTCCTCAAGAACTAAGTAGCGCGGTCCTATGACCGCCCTCTTCTCGATCCTTTCTAAGGCATCGAGGTAATCCTCATGGATTTTTGGAATTCTAGGAGGTGGGGGTGATGGTGGCTCACTAGGGGGTACTTGGGAGGAGGAGGAAGCATCACCTTTCCTCTTCTTGCTTCTAGTAGACATTCTCCTTATCAAATCCATTTCAGAGAAGAAATCACGGTCTGTTCTACGAAACCACGGCCGTGGAACCTACAAGGACCGTGGTTCCGCAATGTTTTGCTCAAATCTCAACAAATCAATCACCAAACTCAGCAAAGCCTGCCCTAGACTAATTTCAATCTCAACCCTATGCAATGCCTCTAAGTTCTTGCGAAAAATAGACCCGAATTGACAAAGTAGAGAAATAGAAGAAAAACCTAGGTTTTTGGATCTTTGAATCCAAATTCCGTCTTTTGCAGGGATTGTCCACTTTATTTGTTGATTGGATCTTGTAGATGATCGGAAATGCTTCACTTTAGCACCAAGAATCGCTCGAAACGGTTTCTGAACGAAGAAATGCGGGATGGGGAGGATTTTCGGACTTTAGGTCGTGGAAGAGGGGCGTGGATTTGGGGAATGGGGTGTTTTTGTGAAGGAAGGTGGTTTATATATTGGCCGTAAAATTTTTTGAAAATCACGATCACTCGGGGTGTTCCACGGCCGTGGTTTTGTACGGAACCGTGGCTTTGGTGATTTTTCTCAGACTTTTGCAAATTACGGTCACTGTAGCTTCCACGACCATGGTTTAGGGCGTGGAGCTCTGTGTAATGTGCCAAAATCCAAGTTTCGTCAATTCCTTCTAACATTTTCCTTTCCATTGCCTATTCCATTGTTCCTACATCCAAAAACACGACATACCGGGAGGTATCGAGGGCAAAAACAAAGCAAAACGACTAAACTAATCTAATCTAAGAATGATAAACAAAAGCATAAGTGCAATACCTTGGATTGCCTCCCAAGAAGCGCTTGTTTAAGGTCCATATCTAGACCGTACTTGCATCTATTCGAGTGCGGTAGGCGCGAACTCCTCAGCTTGGAGTTCCGGTGAATAGTTCTTGAGTCGTTGACCGTTCACCTTAAAACTTCCGCCCTTTTCACCCCATACTTCAACTGCGCCATGGGGAAAAACATGTTTGATTAGATAAGGTCCAGTCCAACGAGATTTAAGCTTACCTGGAAAGAGGCGAAGTCTTGAATTGAAGAGGAGAACTTGATCTCCTTCTTTGAGGTCCTTTGGAATGATATGCTTATCATGCCAACGCTTCGCTCTCTCATTATAGATCTTAGCATTCTCATAAGCGTTTAAGCGAAGTTCTTCAAGCTCATTAAGGTCCAAAAGGCGTTTCTCGCCCGCTTCCTTCATGCTGAAGTTCAACCACTTAACCGCCCAATACACTTTATGTTCCAACTCCACCGGTAAGTGACAAGACTTCCCATACACAAGGTTGTATGGTGTTGTTCCTATGAGGGTCTTGTATGCAGTCCTATATGCCCACAATGCATCATCTAGCTTCAAAGGCCAATCTTTCCTTGTCTTCGAAACTGTTTTCTCTAGGATTCCTTTAATCTCCCGATTTGAAATCTCCACTTGTCCACACGTTTGTGGATGATAAGGGGTGGCGATCTTGTGAGTCACCCCATACTTAGCTAGTAGAGCTTCGAATCGTCGGGAAATGAAGTGAGAGCCTCCATCACTAATGATAGTCCGTGGTGTCCCAAACCTTGGGAAAATAGTCTTGTTAAAGAACTTAACCACAACCATGGCATTATTAGTTGGAGAGGCAATTGCTTCAACCCATCTCGAAACATAATGTACAGCTAGAAGTATGTATTGGTTTCCACAAGATGATGGGAAAGGTCCCATGAAGTCTACTCCCCAAACGTCAAAGATCTCTACCTCCTGAATGTTGTTAAGAGACATTTCGTTTCTCCTAGATATGTTCCCTGTTCTTTGATAAGCATCGTAGCAGGAAACAAAGGTTTGCACATCTTTAAATAAAGTAGGCAAAAAAAATCCAGATTGCAATACCTTAACGCTAGTCTTGTTCGAGCTAGCGTGTCCTCCACAAGGTAGTGAATGATAATGACGGATGACGCTTTGCATCTCGTCTTCCGGCACACATCTTCGAATGATGCCGTCAGGACCTCTCTTGAAGAGGAGAGGTTCATTCCAAAAGTATTCCCGGACATCCTTAAAGAACTTCTCCCTGTAAGCATAGGATAGTCCGGGTGGTATTTCCTGACAAACCAAATAGTTAACAAAATCAGCAAACCATGGTTCGTTACCTTTAGCAATCTTGTCGATGCACTCCTCTATGATGTATAAATGCTCGTCCAGAAAGTAGTCATCTATAGGTAGATCGTCGTCCTCTAGATGTGGTAGACGACTCAAATGATCCGCAACTGAATTTTCCGAGCCTTTCTTGTCACGATTCTCTAGATCGAATTCTTGTAGGAGAAGAATCCATCTAATCAGCCTTGGTTTCGCATCCTTCTTTGCAAGTAGATACCGGATCGCAGCATGATCCGTGTATACAATCACCTTTGTACCTACAAGATAAGAACAAAACTTTTCAAATGCATAAACAATAGCTAGAAATTCCTTTTCAGTAGTGGCGTAGTTAGTTGCGCTTCATCTAGCGTCTTGCTAGCATAGTAGATAGCATGGGTTTGTCCTTCCTTCTTTTGCCCAAGCACAACTCCTATAGCTACGTCACTTGCATCACACATAACCTCGAATGGAAGATTCCAATCCGGAGGTTGAATGATCGGGGCTAAGATTAGAGCTTCCCGAATCTTATGAAACGCATCTAAGCTTGCTGCAAAAAATCAAAAACTGCATCCTTCATCAATAGATTAGAAAGCGGTTTTGATATCTTAGAAAAATCCTTTATAAAACGTCTATAAAATCTAGCATGTCCTAGAAAGCTTCTTATCCCCTTCACCGAAGATGGAGGAGGGAGCTTTTCTATGGTTTCTATCTTAGCCTTATCTACCTCAATCCCTCTACTAGAGATCAAGTGTCCGAGTACAATGCCTTCCTTCACCATAAATTGACACTTCTCCCAATTAAGAACTAGGTTAGTGTCTTCACACCTCTGTAGTATAAGAGAAAGGTTAGAGAGACAATTATCGAAGGAGGAACCATAAACAGAAAATTCATCCATGAAAACCTCCATGATCTCCTCTATGTACTCCGAGAAGAAAGCCATCATGCACCTTTGAAAGGTGGCTGGGGCGTTGCAAAGCCCGAACGGCATTCTCCTATAGGCGAATGTATCCCATGGGCACGTGAATGTGGTCTTCTCTTGATCGTCCGGATGAATCGGGATCTGAAAGAAGCCACTATAACCGTCAAGATAGCAAAAATGAGAATGTTGTGCTAACCTTTCAAGCATTTGGTCAATGAAGGGTAATGGGAAGTGATCCTTTCTAGTTGCATTGTTTAGCTTCCGGTAATCAATGCACATCCTTCATCCAGTCACGGTCCTTGTAGGAATGAGCTCATTGTTCTTATTGGTGATAACCGTCATTCCTCCCTTCTTTGGAACAACCTGTATGGGGCTCACCCACTTGCTATCGGAGATAGGGTAGATGATACCTGCATCAAGTAGTTTAAGAATTTTCTTCTTGACAACCTTCTTCATGATCGGATTTAACCACCTTTGAGGTTGTCGTGAAGTTCTAAAGTCTTCTTCCATTAGGATCTTATGCATGCATAATGAAGGCTTAATTCCTACTAGATCCTCTATAGTGTAACCTAAGGCTTTCCTATGTTTTCTTAGAACAACCATAAGCTGACTATGTTCATATTCACTTAGATCGGAACTAACGATTACCAAAAAGGTAGAATTAGATCCTAGAAATGCGTACCTTAGATGTGTGGGAAGTGGCTTCAATTCCATCACTATCGGAGTCTCTAGTGGCTCTTGAGGAGTGTCCAATGCTTCCTTAGAAGTCTCTAAGGGTATAGAAGTTGTTGAAGTAGATTCAAGAACATTGGTAGAAAGAACGTAATTGTCCTCAGGTTTTCCCAAAATTACGGCACCTCTGTTTCCTCCACGGCCGTGGTTTAGGGCGTGGAAGTCAATTACGGCACCTCTGATTGTTCCACGGCCGTGGTTTTGGCCGTGTAACTTACTAGAGTCCTCTGAATAGCTAATTACGGTAATGTTGGTGGGAACCACGGCCGTGGAATAGCACGACTGGCCGTGATTCCTCACGTTTTCTGACCCATCGTAGAGTTTTTCAAACTCTTCTTCATGCACTTCCTTTAGCTCCTCTAAAGCTCAATTTCCTTATTGCATTCCTCTTCCTCTCCTTTCTCCATAATGCTCATAGTGATCACCTTTTGCAACGGATCCTTGAATAGAATTGAGCTTACTTCCTCTCTAGATACCTCTTCGTCATGGATGCTAAACATATCCTCTTCAAGAGCTGGCTCTTTCACCAAAGTGGAAAGAACAAACTCTACTTTTTCCTCTCCTATGTCGAAGGCGAGTTTAGCATTCTTGCAATCCACCATAAAACTGGATGTTGCAAGAAACGGTCTTTCGAGTATGATCGGGACCGGACTATCTGCAGGAATGTCAAGCACAACAAAGTCTATTGGAACATAGAACTTACCAAGCTTGACCGGGACGTCCTCAATGATACCGACGGGACGAGTTATGGATCGGTCCGCCATGTATAACGTCATCTTTACCGGTTTAGGTTTGCCTAAACCAATCTTCCTGCATAAGGCAAGCGGAATGATGCTAACTCTTGCTCCTAAATTACATAATGCATCATATGTGGCATCTCCTACTCCGATTGGAACACAAATGACCCCGTATCCTTCAGCTTTGGGGGTATCTTTTCCTTCATCGTTTTGATGAGATCCGACGATTCCGAACTCATCTTGACTTCTCCAAAGTCTTCCAGTTTCCTCTTGTTAGAGAGGATCTCCTTTAAGAACTTTCCATATGCTGGCATACCTACAATTGCATCAATGAAAGGTATATTAATATGCAGTTTGCTCATAAGTTCAATGAACTTACCGAATTGCTTGTCTAGACGCACTCTTGCTCTAGATTGTGGAAATGGTAGGGGAGGTTTGTAAGCTGGAGGAGGAATTTAGATGTCTTCCTTCTGCTTCGCCTTTTCTTTCTCCTTTTCGACGGGAACTTCAACAAACTTAGGCTGCGGGTCGGTGGTTATTGCTCCGCTCCTAGTTGTGATAGTCATCACCCTTCCTTTCGGGTTATCCTCCGTCTTTTCTGGAAGTTTTCCTTGATTTCTAGGAACTTCCTCAGCATTGCTGAACATTTGGTTTTCTAAAACCTTTTGAGCTTTATCAACCTTAGTGATGTGACTCTCCAAACCTTGAAGCTTTCCCAAGATCGTTTCCAGCATGGGATCGGGCTTCTCTTTCCCCGAAGTGCTTCCACTATTAGATGTTTGCCTTTGGCTTTTCAAAGGAATGGAAGAAGAAGATGGTGGAGTTAGTGAATTTCCTGAATTGGGATAAGAATTACCGGAATTTTGTTGTTGGTTGGAACGCCAATTGTTGTTGTTTGAATTCCTATTGTTGTTCCAATTATTGTTCCGGTTGTTGTTGTTCCAATTGTTCTGGTTGTTGTTCCGGCTGTTGCGATTGGTATTCTCATTCCCATTATGGTTATTGTTGTTTCCTAAATAACCAACACCTTGCTCCTTAGGCTTTTGAAAGCTAGCTTTGATGACTTCCTTTAATTCTTTAATCTCGGTGTTGAGAGAAAAGATTTGAGTTTGAGCAGCTTGTGTTAGCTTCACTTCTTGCTCCACTTGGTTAGCTTCCGCCTTCCGATGAGAGTATTTCTCAATGACTCGGGTTTGCTTCTCAATAAAGTCCCAAGCGTCATCTTCCCTCATGTCATTGAATGAGCCACATGAAAGGGATTGGAGCTTGAATTGTGTTTCCACATCCAGCCCCTTATCGTATATCTCCAACAACCCCAATTTGGAAATGTCATGGTGTGGGCAATCCAATAATAAATCCTGAAATCTTTCCCAAGACTGAAACAAACTTTCATTAGATCTCATAGAAAAAGCATTAATTTTACCTCTCAACTCCGCTGTCGTGGATGGCGGAAATAACTTGGTTAGGAACTCCGAAGATAGATCCTTCCATGTATTGAGTCTTCCATTTGGAAGAGCTTGATACCAAGATAAAGCTTTCCCTTTTAAAGAGAAGAAGAATGACTTGATCTTGTAATTGTTGGTGGTTGCTTTCTTTGGCTTCATTGTCTCCATCTTAATCTCAAAATTCTGTAAATGTTGATGTGGAGATTCAACACTCGTTCCTCCAAACTGGTTTTGGCGAACGATGGTAATAACTTGTGGGTTAAAGCTAAACCCTTGAATATCGTCAGCGTCAAAATTCACACCTAGACGGCGTGGTTGCTGAATCGGATCCATCCTTTGGCCAAGAGTTCTTGGCTCTTCATCTACATGAGCGGCTCTCGCACCCCCAGCTGGGACACAAAGAGTTGCGGCTGGTATTGGATTAATCCGGACTGGATTGATCGTTGGATCCATCTCCTCTAGTGGTGGCATATCCGGATCGAATTCCTCATCATCTGATGATTCCTCTCTAATGGACTTAGTTGGCTTCTTGACTTTCTTCTTCTTTTTAGAATCATTCAGCTCCAACTTCATGTCCAACATCATAGCCCTGAGTTCGTCAATTTGGAATTGATGACTCGTTTCCGCATCTATACGAGCTTTCTCACTCAACCTAAGTTGACGTTGAGATTCGTCTAACTCCGCTTGTATATCTCTCTCTTTATTTTCAGCCATCTTTCTTTCCTTGGCTTTCTTCCTAAGAGTTTTCTCAAGTTCCGGATCAAAAGGCACGAGGTCTTTGTTGGATCTAAACCTGCGCATATACCTAAAAGAACCTGCAAATAATACTCACAAGAGATATCAAATAACAAGAGAAAAGCTCCCAAGCTCGATAACCGAAAACCGAAGTTTGGTTTAGACCAAATCCCCGGCAACGGCGCCAAAAAATTGTTCGCCCAAAAGCGTGTGTGCAATCAAGTCTTAAATTTATAAAACTAGAATAAAAGCAAGCGAACCTGCAGTGTACGGATCGACGTAGATTAGCAAGTATTCCAGAGTGTCGATCACAGGGATTTGGTGAAACAAAACCCAATCTCAAGTTATCGAGCAAATAAAAGGTAAAGCTTTGCAAATATTGGAAAAACAGCAACCCTAAAGATCCAGGTGTCAAATTGTGGCAATTGATTCAAGATATACTAAAGAACTAAGGACATAGTTAAGAGTTGCAAAGGTATACTAAAGTAAAGCAATGTACAGTGAAGTTCCAAGACTTTATATGACTTATCTAAAGATACTCTCTACAAAGGTTGTTGAGGCTTCAGTATAGAAAGGATCTATGGACAAGAATTAATCTCAAATACCCAAACTTGTAACTCAAGGATCAAAACTAACTAAAACGATTAAGGTTGTGACACTCGAAATCGAAATAGAGGGTGATGAGTCTCACTACTACCTAGAAAATGATAAACCAAGACTAGATTAAAGCTAATCTTTAACCTTGGATCAAAGTAAAAGAAAAGTTCGTAAACTAGGGTAAATCACGGTCAGATCTTGAGAACCACGGCCGTGGAACTTCAAGAACAGGCCGTCATTTGGGTTCGTCGACGAGATCTCTCTAACTCTCAGGGTCCAATCAATTTACAATCGATCTATCATCATCTAAGCCACAACTATCAACCCTTCACCTTAGAATTGCTAAAGGGTTTTAGCCAACAATCATTGTCATGATATCAATATTCAAATCAAAGAGAATAAAAGATGAAAACCCTCGAATACTTAATAAAACTTCAAAACCAATTCTCAAATCCGAACACAAGAAGTGATAATCATTGGATTCAGAATATAGAACACAAAACCTCACAATAATCTAAGGTAAGTATGAAGAACAGGTTGTCAATCCGTCTTCAATGTCAAAACCTAAGAAAGAGGTTAAAACCTTCGGTGATCTTCAAATCCACCTTAGGCAAGAATGCTCCAAGCAAGGTAAGCGGCCGTCAGCGTCTCCGCGAGATCCAACGCAAATGTTACGAGAGTAAGCGGGCGTAAGCGCGGATCCCCAAAACTCTCTTTTCTTACCTTTTTATAAGACGGGAAAAAGGTAACTGTCCCGGCCCATCACGTAAATAACGTGGCAAATAAAGACTCGTCAAAAGATCGCCTAAATCACGGTCTCAAGGGTTTCCACGACCGTGATTTAGGGCGTGGAAATGGATTACGGTCTCTTGTGACTTCCACGACCGTACTTTAGGCCGTGTAACTTACTGGAATGCTCCACGCTCATGATGCCAAGATTCACGGCCGTGGTTTAGAGCGTGGACTCTTCTACGGCCGTAATTCAGGGTGTGGAAGTGTAAAATGCTTGTGGTTTCCTTTGTGTCGTGACATTCTTCATCCTAGCTCCTTCCTTAGCTTCATTGATGTGTTCTTAATCCTTGAACATGCTCGAATCCTCTCTTTTCTCTCTCAATAGCTCCCATTTAGCTCCTTTTCGCCTACAATCAACACAAAGCTAGTGTAGACATCTATATCGACTATAATAGAGGAATAAGCTAACAATTGTGTCACGCTAAGATTGTGTAGCACAAAAAGCTTTACATTTATAAACTCGATCTAATCTCCTAAACTACCTAGCAAAACCCGCAGTGTACGGATCGTTATGTAGGAAGGAAAGTATTCCGAGGTCGAACACAAGGACTGAGGTGAAATCAAGTCATTCAATGATCAAAGATAGTGCAAATCTAAACTAAGATGAGATGAGGAATGAAGAAGGTGCAAAACACAATATTTTTGGTTGGTTTTGGGGTGATCAAACAAGGATCACAAAATATGCAAATCAAACAAACAAACAAACACACGAATGCAAGATAGGAGATAAGAGGTAAGATAAGTGGATTCTAGAGATCAAGATTCCCGGTTATGGCATTGGACTCAAGCTTCTAATGATTCTAAGGATAAGGTTGCGGTGTTGGGAAAGGGTGTTTCTCTAATGGAAGCAATTACCGGGTAAGTCTCATGCTTCACTAATCCCGCACCAAACTCCTATTACCGGGTAAGTCTCAAGGAGGTAAAGTTGGGAATTCTACACAAACCGGACACTACTTAAGGGGCAAACCTCTCCTTACCGGGTAAGTCTCGGAAAAGGTAAGTCTCAAGCAACAATCCTAGCACACTCAGTCCAGTAGCGGCTTATGAGGCTCACTACTACCTAGAGTTCATCATCTTTGGTATCTAAGATCGGAAATCACCGGGTAGGTTTCTTTCCTCACTTAGTTTGCTAGCATTAGGTCACCCTAAGCTATATTATGCTCAACAAACACTAGGATTTTAACAATCTAACATCCTAACATACAGATTCACCAATTAAAGAGCAACAGAAGGAAAAATCGGGTGGATCATAGTAAAAATCGGCCGATTTACTCTGAAGAACAGGTTGATTTTTCTCCTCTGGTTTAGGTTTCGGCCACAAAAATCATCCTAAACTAACATGTAAGTCATTTCTATCATCACCCAAGCCATAACCATCAATCCATCACTCTAGAATCACAATAAACTAGCCAAAAACATGCATTTCAAGATCTAAAATCATCATACAAGCATACATGGAATCCATAGCAAGAAGATGAAGTAAGGAAATGAAAGCAATGAAACTTAGCTTGATTTGAGTTCAAAACAACTCTTTCAACACACCAAATGTAGCTCCAAGTCAGATCTTACAACCTTCAACATGTTTCTTCACAAAAATCACTCAAATCTCACCACAAAATTAAAATCTACACTAATCTCTCTCAAGAACACCCACAAGGGTGCCTTGAAGAGAAGCTACAATGGAAGGGTGTTTTGGGAAGATGCTAGAGGAGAAGGATCCAAAAGGAAGGAGAAGGATCCAAAAGGAAGGAGAAGGATCCCTCAAATCAGCCTGCAGGACCACTTAAATACTCCACAAAGAAGCAAGGGCCGGGCAAAGAGATCGTGGGACACGTGGCTTAAGCTGTCAAAGGCCAGAAAATCGACCCAGACAGAAAAATCGGCCGATTTTCCTCAGTATAGGTCAATTTTCTTCAACAGAAACTTGTTATGATCATCTAGCCATGAGTTGCTCCATTGCTTGCACCAACAAGGGTCCTTGTGTCCTTCATTGCTCCAATTATGTTCCTTCAAGGCCTTGGATATGTACCACCATGAGGCTTGACCCTCGAATGTATCGATTAATGTCCAAAAGATCCCCGAATTACCTACAAAACCGACAAAAGCTCGTGTAGACGTCTTTTCTAGAAATATGCACGAAATGAGTGTAAACGTCGTGAACTAATGCCAAACCGTGCATGAATAACGGGAAAAACTATCTAAATGAATGCCTATACTATCGTCATAAATCACGTTATCAAATTGCTTCTAAACTTCATCCATGTACACAATAATGAGAGAAAAACAACCAAAATAAGTGCCTAGAATATCGCAATATTTCATGCTAACATGACAATGCCTTGAAGGAGTTTTGAGTTACAAAGATTCGATACCCTAGAGATAATTATCCATTTTGACCTACTCTTTTGGACCACCAACATCAATTTTTCATGTCCCATACTCCATTACACCCTTATACATACCTCGTGATATGTATCTTGCATTTTAGTTTAATTTGACAGGTGGTGGAGTTAGAGAATGTCTTGACAAGCTATGATAACAACTATTCATGTTTGTTGAGTTTGAGAGTCCATTTCTACATCCTTAAACATGTCTTGTGATATTGAGAGCAAACACATTACCCTTGAGAAGTTTGGATGGCTATGATTCCTTATTTATCCTTTTACTGTGATTGATGCTATGATGAGATGAGTTTGACTTGTATGTTTTCCTCTTAGCTAAGACACTCATTTGTTCTTACACATAGCATGGATACAACATGATCTTACTCAGGGATATGCAGGGTTTAAGTATGAGTTATTTTGACGAGTGTCAAATGTAACACTTTTGACACCTTGCTTTCATGAATATTCTACCCTCTTTTCCATCTCATTCATTCCTATTTGTATGGAAAGCTTTCACTTTTTGTATTTCGGTATCTACCTTGGTTTTTATGTATTTCAGGCATGCACAAGATCAAATGTACCAAAATTACATCCTCTTTGAAGGTAGAGTTGAATAGAAGATCCGTATGACCGAAGAACTATAGCACGAAGTTCGCAAAATTAGCTTTGAAGTGAAATATTCGAGATCGGAAGCGTTAGACGGGAGAAATAACCACATTGTACGGCTTTGTACGGCTAGACGGACGTAAGGTGGCCATTTGGGTCGACACATCGATGTCACAACCCATTTCAAAGACCAACCTAAGAGATTTGCAATAGAAGAGTGAAACGCCCAAGCAAACGGTGGTCATACGGCCGCAGGGTGGCCGGCTAGTCGTATGGAAGCTGTTTGACCGTTTCACCGCCGCAACAAAAATTCAAATCTCCGATTTTATCTATGGAAAGCATATATTTTATGTAACCCTAGATTCCGATTTCTCCCCTATATAAGCATACATCGGCCTTATAGTTAGATACGTTGTTTCCTCCGGAATTCAATAGTCTTCTAATTCCTCCTTATACCGTCAAGTAGTTATTAGCTTTGCCCTAAAGGTTCACCCTACTGGAACCAAAACATTGTGAGCTTTTGTCTTTCTTGATTCAATATATTGTTTTTGATTTATATTCTATCATGTCTGGCTAAGCTTCCTCATGATCTAAGGATTGGACTCGACGATCCCTATAATGATTTATTATTGTTTGCATAAATCTTTATAAATGGAGATTTTGATTTTGCTTCTTTTCAAAGCGCTTTATTCAATTTTTTAATTACCTTCGAAAGAAGTGATGTTTTCATTGGTTTAGATAAAACAAGCGAAGGGCCAAAAGGGAAGTTTATTTTATTGGATTTATTGAAAAGAACTCGGTTTTGAGAGTACTTATTTATCAAAGGTTCGAGGATTTGTAATCATCGTAAGAAAGTTCCAGACTTTGTACCTTTTTAAATTGAAAGGCCACATGCGAATGTTTTTCTTGATATTTTTTTAGATTTCTAAATGTTTCATGGGTTTCCTATACTTGTTGAACCGTTGGTTTGAAAGCTACGTGAGCTGGAAAACAATCTTGATTTTTCTATGCCCAAGGGCTATTTTAGATGATTACCTCCAATTATAATATATCAATATTCATGATGCATACATATATATAAATATACACATGTATAAATTCTTAATTCGTTATAGTGGGGATTCTTGTTTTCTTAGATCACCTTCCATCCATATTTGCTACAATCATAATTGCTCTTGCTTGTTACTCTACTACCTTATTGTTTGCATTATGCTTAAAATAATTAATCATTAGCGTTATCCAAATCAGATGCAATCGATACCCGATTATACTACACTGCTCCAGTATCATTGCGTGGAAGTTGTTTGTACTTCGGTAAACTTCCACGATCACTATACATGATCTCACTATGAAATCATGCAACATCTCTATCATCTACTTATTAAAGATACTAGTGATTAGTTCCGTTTTGTTGCAAAGAAGGGCCTCAAGAGAAGCCAAGAAAGATTCCGCCCTGAACCATACCTCGTTCCCTACAAGGCATAAAATAATAGCATGACCCGCCGTTTCCGTGAATTGGGAGCATCCTCCACAAACTACATAAGTAACAATATGTTTGTTATACAAAGAATATTTCACTACAAGGGCTCATGAGCATATCTTCCATGAAAAGGTTAGCGCTTCACGTGGCAGTTTCAACATCCAAATAAGACTAAAGTATTTTGAACATTGACAATCAATCTTTCTTGCTATGCTTCGATTTTGTGTTACCTATTTATACAATAGGCGCTCTCAACTATGAATTCGCCATCTTTGTCAGGCCATCAAACATAAGAATCGCGTGTCCGTCTATTACTGATTCACATTACCAAAATTCACCTCACGTCTTCCGTAAGTCACATCCTTTTAAAGAGAGATTAAGATTGTACACATGCATAGGTTTTCTAATCTTCCTTATCAATTACGAGCACATAGTTCCAGACATTTCATTATATCAATTGTTGATCCTCCAACCTACACCTTCATACATGATCTCCTTTACCCCAAATGCTTCTCCAAGAATAGCTTGGATTGTTACCAAGAGAAAAGTTTAAGAAAGTCACATTCTTGAAATAACATGCCCGCCTGAGCTAAGGATCCATTGTTCACCATCAACCGCAATCCTTATTTTACAAGTAGAGCACGATTAAGCATCCTTAAATCTCTAAAGTACATTCCTCAAAACCTCTTTGACAAACACATATACTCCTAACTCTTCCAATGAATATGTTTTTTTCTCTTCCTTTATACCAACCAAATACTAGTCATCATGGAATGTATGTCATCAAAAACCCCTTATGAAAGTTTGAACACACTTATCATGATAGTTGGGATACTTTGGATCACATATTTAAGTAAAAGCTCCCTTCCTGCCTAGCGTAACATCCTCTCATTTCAGCCTTGGAGTTTTCAAGCAATCTTGTTCTTGATTTCATCAAAGGTGATTATCTTCGATTGACCAATGATAGTTGGTAGTCCAAGGTAGTTTTTATGTTTTGTAACACGTTACACACCTAACACAACAACCAAATGTGCCCCCATAATACAAGAAACATTTTTTTGCTAAACAAACCTCAAATATCCCGAAGTTAACTTTCTGCACCGAGGCTCTTTCATATATGCTTTAATTACATTGGTTATTATCGAGTTCTCTTGAATATTTTCTCTCGAAAAGAGTAAACTACTATCAACAAAAAATAAATGAGAGATACACGAAGCATCTCTACATACCTGGATATCATTGATACAACCATTCCACCTCCTTTTGAATCTTCCCGGAGAATAATTCAACACATAGAATGAATAATAGTGCTGAAATTGGATCACATTGCATCTATCCTCTCGAAGGTACGTATCACACAACCTCTACGTTATCCCTTCAAGTTGAAGGTAAAACTGGTTGTCATAACACATTCCATCACCCTTTAAATCCACATGCTATCAAAACCAAAATCTTCCATCATCTTTCGTAAGCACCGCCAGACAATCCTATCATACACTTTGCTCATTTCCATCTTTAATGCTATTTCGCCTCTATTTCCAATCCAATTTCTTTTCATGTGAACGAAAATCTCTAAATCTACAATCACATTGTCCATAATTAGACTCCCATTCACAAAGGCACTTTGTTCGTGAGAAACAAGATTGGAGAGAATCAACTTCAACCTATTTGTAAGAACTTTTGAGGCAATGCTATACAAGACTATGTACAAACTTATTGGAACATAGTCTTGTATGTAAACCTCGTTTGTACCTTTGGGATAAGAGTGATGATAATTCGATTTGCCTCACTGTAATACCCCAGTTTTTCCTTCACCACCCCCGTGGTGAAGAGTGCCGCCCCTGCAGCTGACTATAGATTACGCCCGATCTGATTTTTATTCCATTTTATTTCTTTCCATAGATAGAAGATCCGATCTTCTATCTTATGGCCCGGCTTTCCTATCATGTTCTTAACCCTAGAACATCTTTCCTTCTATCTTTTCCCACCATTTCCTATGCATTCCCTCTTTCTCTTCTTTTTCCCGTTTCTTGCATACGCTTTCCTTCAACCTCGAAAGCTGCAACCTTTCCCTTGTGATCTCCTGCAGAACTATAAGTTCTTTACACCTTTGATCTTCCATACGTTCTTGTCACATGCAGAGTGCTTCTCCTTCTACTTTCTTCTTCTTTCTCCTTTTATTCTTATTCTTCTTCCTCTTCACAAGAATAAAGTTTGAGCCTTGATCCTTGTTAGCCTTTCCATTATTGATTTGTTAATGTTCACAAGCTCCCTTGGTTGAGTTGTGAAGTGTGTGTGTGTTGAGGGAAGAAAGCCTTGACCCTTGTTGTGTTCCTTTTTGTCGAAGGAGTCGACAACGCGTTTTGTCACGGCCCCGGCCCCGCGCCCTGTCCAGACACCCCTACAGATCATGCCCAGCGTCGCCCCTGCAGTTTTGTCTGCCGCCCCTGTGGTTTTTTTTGTAGTTTCTCCCGTTTTTGGTGAGCTGCTTCCTTCATTGCTTTCCTCGTTCCTTCAATTGGCTTATGTTGATGTTGTTGGCCCTTCTTGATCTATAAGACTAAGGTTGAGACCTTCGCTTGTGGAGATCTCTTAGAGATCATGGAGACTAGATGTTATAGACTTCTAGCAATCGTTTGGTTCTTGATTTGTTATGCCTTGTTGAGCAGGCTTTCCGTTCTCCTTTCTTGCGGGAAAATTGAGTTGTTCGCTGATCTTTGAGTTTATCTTTTAGTGAGGTAAGTCCCTTTGACTTACTTAGCTGCATTCCGTATATTAGTTTGATTCCTTTGTCTTGCTTGCGTTGTTTATCGTTATATATTAGATAACCAGACTAGGATTGACCTTTATAACCATAATTGGCCCAAGTGCATAATAACCGGACGGTGACCGCTTGTCTGATTCAGAATGGGGAAAGTGGGAGGTGCTCTTGCGACCAGTCCAACAGGTGACAGAAGGATGCATAAGTTATATTATTGTTGGTGAAAGGGGACAGAGGCGAGATCATAGCAATTCTCGTGTGACAACCATAAGTTGAATTAGTAAACGGAATAACCTAATGAAATATAATAACCGGTTGAGTGCGAGCATGCTATATGTTTATATTACCTTATGTGTGTTTGTGCCTTTACTGTCTTTCTGATATCTAGAATGTTAGCTAACGGTTTGTACCGATGTTGTAGATCTTCTGCAAGTTAGGGATGTTGCTGAGTGATCCGGATGGTGTGGTCAACCGGGGTTCTCGTACATTATAGGACGAGATCGGGTTTATTTTTCTGTTGTTGCTTTTCCTTTGTTTTGAACTTGACTGCGAGTCTTTTACGCTTCCCTTTGTTTTAGCCTTTGATTTTATTATAGTTTTGGTTTTCATTTATTTGTGCTTTGTTGTAAAATCCGTTGTGTTGTTGCTACTCTGAGGGTCGGGACCCATTGTGAGGGCCTAGCCCGTAACGCTTCGAGTTCTCAGAATTCGGGGTGTTACAATATGGTATCAGAGCCAGGTTGACAATAAATGGCACTCGAAATCTTCTAAAGGTCGAATAGATTAATAAACAGATGCCGCAAGGGGTCTACGTTTTCAAAAGGGGGTTTTGTTTTAAACTTGTCGGTCTGGAATAGATGTACGGGTGACCACCACTACCTCCGCGGATCTCAGCAGTTAATTTTCTTTTATTTTGGCCTTTATGTGTGCTTTTTCTGGATTTCTACTTTAGATGTAGCGTGGCCTTACATATCTATATATCCCTATCGTAGATGGCGTGTACTAGAGCTACATCTACTGTAGGGCGAGGAAGGGGTCGACCACCTCTTCCACCTTCTGTCCGTGGATGGGGACGTGCAGGAAGACATCCACTAGCTAGAGGTCGGGGTCAAGCCCTGGTTGCTGATCCGCCTATCGTTGAGGCTCGCCGAAAAGGTTGCTACGAGTGTTGTTGCCGAGGCTGGGAATGGGACCGTTGCTAGGTCCGGAGCATAGAGAGCATAGTCGACTGAGTCTGGTCGAGTATCCATCGAAGATTTTGCATATCGTGACTACGTGAAGTGAGTTCAGGAGGCTATCAGGACTGGAGGACCTGCACCATCACCGCTAGTTCCCGTGAGATCAACTAAGGTTTCACAGGTTGTTACTGCACCTGCTAGAGTTGCTGAAATTGCTAAAGCACCAGAGGAGGTGAGAGAGCTGAGACCTCACTGTTGGTTGAAGGCTTTCAACCAGCTGAAGGTTCCTTCTTTCATAGGAAATACTGGATTAGAGGTGGAGTTGTGGCTAGGACAACTTGATTTTGCTATGGAGGCGATCGGTTGCCCCGAGAGACGTCGAGTCGACATGGCACAAACATCGCTTAAGGATTAGGGTCATTCCTGGTGGAGGACTGCCCACAACAAGGTTGGGAGTTGTGAGAAGATGAAGACTGTGATTAGGGATCACTATTGCATTGGAACTATGAGGAGAGATCAATTATAGAATTTTCTTGAGGCTGGTTTGGAGGATCTTTCTATTGCTGAGATCATCAACAAGTTTCAGGAGGAGTTGTCTTTACTAGGTCCGACTGCACCACCCGAGGATCAGCATGTTTATCTTTTCTCTCGGAAGTTGAGAGAGTCTACACACTCCTATCTTGCTGGTTTCCGTTGTGACTCCTCGACGGACTATCAAGATAGAGCATTTGCTTATGAGAGACATTGACCGGATCAAAGGAGAGCTTCTCAGACAAGAGGTCCTGAGAAGAGGCAGAGGAATGGACCAGTTAGTGCTAGAGCTGGAACATCTGGATTTCATATGCCCGGGCATTTTGGTTTCCAACAGTTTTTATAGAGTTGCGACAGAGGACGACGTTGCTTTAATTGTAGAGGTTTCGGACTCATGAGAGTTGATTGTAAGAAGATTGCAGTGACTTGCTTCTCTTGTGGCAAGCCTAGACATCAAGCTGCGTTTTTCCATTAGGGCAAGGCACTATCTCAGTAGGGATCTTCATGTTCGCTCCAAACGGTGTGTGCAAGCTTTAAATTTATAACCCTAGACTTAAGCTTAAAACAAGGATGCGAACCCGCAGTGTACGGGTCAATCGTAGTAAAAAGCAAGGAATTCCAGGGGTCGATCACAGGGACTCGGTGAAACAAAGTCAATACGGTAAGCTTCGTGAATACTAACCACAAGAGCAATCAACACAATCAAAGATGAATAAGAAGTCAATAAAGCAAACATGCAATTCTAGGGATTAAAGCATCTAGTTGTGGTTCCAACTCAAGATCTAAAGATAAGCGGACAAAGCTGAGATTTTTGCGTAGGGAAGGTGTTACTAAAGTGGAGTAGATCACCGGGTAAGTCTCACTACACACTAATCCTAAACCGTAACTCCTATTATCGGGTAAGTCTCAAGGAATCAAGATAAAGAACTATAACCTCAAACTAACACACCATCTAAGGGAATAGAATCAACCTTTACCGGGTAAGTCTCAGGCTAACTCACAAAGATGGGATGAAAGCACACTCAAACCCCAATAAAGGATAAACCTTTATTACCTACACTTATGATCGTTGGTACACAAACTAAGGAATTACCGGGTAAGTCTCATCCTAAGCTTGCATTGAACCAGGGAGGTGTAATAAGAATAGGATTTAGCAAACTCTAACACTTAACTTTCTGTTTAAGATCGGATAAGACACCTCGGTCAGAAGAATTCCACCCCGGCCGAGATGTTCATCAACCGAACGAGATGCTTAGGGTTAAGGTTAAAGACTCGAACTTTCAAGAACCTACTAGAATCTAAGATTATTCTATCATTGTTTTTCCCACAACCTTCATCCAATCACCCTAGAATCACACAAGGAAATTAGCCACTCATCATCATTATGAAAGTATTAAATACATGGGAAGAAGGTGAATATTTGAACAAAGAAGAATTTAATGAAAAGACTTCAATAACTGAATCAAATATCACAACAAAGCGTTCCTTGGATAGCAATCCAAAAAGACAAGACAACAAATGAGGGAATTAAAGACAATCTTACAAAACCCTCCAAAAAGCTATAAAAGCTATAGACTTCAATCTTCCTTCAACCTTCAAAAAGGTTCTTCGAATCTCTCCCAACTGGAGTATGCTGCTGCTGCTGCGTATGCTATAAACCCTTGATCGACGGTATAGCGTATGCTATAAACCCTTGATCGACGGTATAGCGTATGCTATAAACCCTTGATCGACGGTATAGCGTGATATCGGAATTGTGGAAATCCAACCCTTTTTATAGGAAAATAACCCTCCAAAGATAAAATATCTTAGAAAGATCTTCTCTCATAAATATAGGTAAAATATATGATTCTGCATATCTCCTTCCTTCCAGGAGCCAAGCCCAAAAATATAAGATCACTTTCCAAATTTAAAAGATCTCATCCAAGAATAAAATATTCTCTCTGTGTCCTAGGTGTTCGCCTCGGTCGAGTCGGCGTCTCTGGGTCACCTCGGTCGAGATGAATCTCTAGTCAACCGAGGTGAGTCACAACAGAATGTGAAATCTCTCGAATCTGCTCCAAAGTAAATCTTTAATCCATGGCTATGCTCCCTGGATGTAGCTCCAAATGACTCATGACTCCTTTTGCTCCTTTTTGATGCGAAACGTACCATTTTACCTGCAATTACAACAAAACTAGGTGTAGACCTCGATTCTCGCAAAGGTAGATGAAATGGTAGTAAAATCACATAATGCACATACAAACATGCAGATTATGAAAGATAAAACGTCCAAACAAACCCCAAAATATAGACTATAATTCATGCTATCAAAATACCCCATACTTAGCCCTTGCTTGTCCCCAAGCAAGTTCCTCATATAGAAGACAAGATAGAATGGATTATAAGTCAATAAAATCAATGAAAAAAAGTCTTTCAAAAACATTTTATGGTGTGCAACAATCATAGATCACTCTAAGAGAGTACTTCCTGGAATTTAAAAACTCAATATGCTCAAAACATTTTATAAATATAGGAAAGTTGTTCATCTTTGCATAAAATCATAGAATGCATAATAAATCATAATTATCAAAATTAATCATGTATAATCCGATTTAAACCGCTAAGTCAATCAACAAGCTCAAGGTCTCAAGGGCTTCCCAAAAGAAAGGTCAAGACACGTGTAGGGTAGGGATGTATGTAAGGTAATGTGGTGCTAGAATCCGGGAAAAGGATGAACTTCACTTTCACTTTGACTTGCAACATCTTCCACCAATAAGCTTCGCTTATCTCACACTTTTTCTTTTTACTTTACTTTTTGGGATGCATGGACAGAGGTGCACAATAACCGAAGCCTAGGAAATCTGCAATCATCAATTTCTCGAGATGCATCAAACCCTTGATGCACATACCATGACCCGTTAGGAATATCGCTCAATCCAACTTTGGCAAGACACAAACACCCGGCTATGTGAATGGTGCCGAGTTACTCATCTTCATGATTGACTTCCCCAAACCTATTATTGCTTTCTAACACTTTCACTTCCAGCCACTTCTCAACTTTATCTCCACTTGCTTTCACCACTTCGCTTGCTTCCAAATTCCCGGATAGGTAAAGGGAGGCAAAATGTATATGAGGGGCTAAGCATGATCAAGAAGAAGAAGAAGAAGAGAATGAATTGCCTTGATCTTTCCAAGAAGAAAGTGAGAGAACTTAACCTGCGGTGTCAACCTTCAAATTCAACATAATTTGGATAAAAACAAAGTATTAAACATGCTAATAATTTCAAACAAAGCATTTATCAACTTAAACATATTATAAAACCTTTCAAACAAATAAAGAATTTAAAACCAGTAAGTAAACAAGATCTTCACTGAGGTCATATCCAGATAAGTAGCACAAAATCGTTTTCGAAAACTTTCTGTTACGCACCTCGGTTGAGGTGTTCTTGTTCAACCGAGGTGAAATGCCTCGTTTGGCCAAGACTGACTCGGTCGAGGTCAAAATTTTTTTTTTTTTTTTTTAAAACCATTTTTTTCGGTTTCGACGTTTTTCTCAATCAAATAACCTGTAGGTATGCATGTAATATCAGATAATCATATAAATGCAGAAGTGAAGCATAAATAAAATATCCGATAAATATAGAATGTCATACATCAAAAGGTAGTCAAATAATACAAACACCCCATACTTGGGACACACTGTCCTAGTGGGTCAAATATAAGTCTAGAAAATGAGAGTACTCACCGGATAAATAGCTGAACTGCATAAAAGAAAATAAAGAAAATCCTGCAGCTCCTCAATAATCCTGATCCGGCGGTGGTGGTGGTGGCACGTACGGATACTGTGTCGGGTCGAACGGATACCCCATGACACGCTCGAACTGAAGCTGAGCCATGACGTGCTGATAGTGCTGCCGCTCCTGCATCTCGCGGATATCCAGCGATAATGCAGCATATGAGTCGATAACCTGATCCGTCAGGTCATCGATCCGTCGGTGGGCAGCTCGATCTCTCACTCCACGCCTCCTGCGTCTAGCAGGTCTGACTGGAGAAGTCTCAGCTGGTGCCGGCTCTGTCTCCTCCTCATCATCCAAGTCGATGATCGGTGGCGCGCTCATCCCTGCAGTATCCGTCCCTGTATCCATCGGGACTCCACCATCTCTCTCATCCACCGTCTCCTCATCGTCGTCATCCTCCTCCTCCTCAGCCGGGGCAGCTGCTGCCTCTCTATGATCCTCCATCAGTGTAGCCCAAGCTGTCTGCCAGTAATGCGGATCAAAGATTGTGAACTGAGCAGACCAGCGGATCCCCTGTGGTGCAGTCCGCTCCCAAGGCATAGCAACGTATGGAGTGGTCAAACCACGGGGAACCAAAATCCTCCGTGTGATCATCTCTTGTAATCCAAGCGGCTTCGGAGCCGCCGCCATCGTGCAAAAACTGAGGTCCATCCCGTGATAAGTAGCAATATGGGTGACTAGACCTCCGCAGCAAATGTCTCCCTTCGCCTTGGCCTTGATCTTGTGCAGATCCTCTGCCAAGAGCAAGCCAAAGTCTGGGAAACCTCTTGTAACCATGCAGTAGAGGCTGAAGAGCTCGCCCTGTCGGATCTTCTGGGGCGTCTCAGTACGTGCCAGAAGTGTCTCGCTGAATATCCTATGGGCTAGTCTAAAGGCTGGGTGGAAGATGACCTTCTCCCTGGAATCTCCAGGGCGCCATCTGTCTGCATGCTCGGTAATATGGGCAATCTGCCCCCAGAACTCCCTAGCTACGGATCAGGAGGGGAAGTCGGTGGCGGTGGGCTCAGAAAAGCCAAAAATCTCTCTCCATATCTCTAAAGGAACTATGAAGTTCCGGTTCATCAACCGGTACTTCACAGACTGGTCTGTGGGGAGGTAGAAGAAGGAGCTAACAAACTCTAAGGTCGGCTCCAAATAAGCTGGGGCTCGGATCTCAGTAAACTGATCCAGCCCAACAGTAGCAATCATCCTCCTAAGGTCACCATCTAACCCTAGGCAATCAAAAGCCAACACGTCCAGAAAACGTGGTGCGATAACTGGACGGCTAGCTATGCGCTCATAGTCTACCCGGCATCTCTTGTGGATAACCGGGCGGTAAGGACGGGAAGAAGAGGAAGAAGGGGAAGGTGAGGATCTGTCTCTAAGGGCTAGGCGACGATCGGAACTCATTTTTTTTTCAACACTGTCAGACCACCTCGGTCGCTGACAACCCTCAAGAATCACCTCGGTCGAGATGCAGTTCGACCGAACCGAGGCACAACAGTCGCGATTCCAATTCTCAGAAATTCAGTTCTTTTCCCCCAGAAATCACTACAATTGCTTCCTATGGGGTACTTAAATCCTTTCTCAGCAGAATCAGGGGCAACCAAAGCCCAAATCGAAGCGAATGAACGAGTTAGGGTTTCGAGTTATTTTACCTCGTTTCGGTCGATTCGTTCGATTTTCTTGCAGATCTGTTGTTGCAATCGGTTCCTCTACCCTTCAATCACAGTTTAGAAGCAGAAATCTTCGAAAACGAGCAAGATCTGAGAGAGAGCGAAGTGGACTGTCGCCGCGGTCGAGGTGAAGAAGATAAAAAGGTAAAAATAAATTTTTTCCCAATTTATACCGTTCCTGGATCTGCTGTCACTTCGGTCGAGATGGTCTCGACTGGACCGAGGTGGTACGGACCGCGTGGTTCTGCAGAAACCCTAGTCGCCGCGGTTGCTCAAGAATCAACTCGGTCGAGGTGCTCTGACAGTAACCGAGGTGCTTCTGTCTTCTCAGAATCTCGAACTTCTGTCCTTCCAGTTATGCTCCTTCCTTAGATATTCCCTGTTGTCTGTCCAGAACGCCAAAAACAAAGCAAAAACAAAAACAATCTAAGCTAGACTAGAAAACGGGAAAAGAAAGCAATACCTTGGGTTGCCTCCCAAGAAGCGCTTGGTTTAAGGTCGCTAGCTGGACCATGATGCGTCTCAAATGAGGTATATTGGTGCAACCTCCTCAACCGGCGTTTCCGGTTGGTACTTCTTAAGTCTATGACCGTTGACCTTGAAGCTTCCGCTAGTTTCGCCCCATATCTCAACTGCACCATGAGGGAAAACATGTTTCACAACGTAAGGTCCGGTCCATCTAGATTTCAACTTACCTGGAAAAAGGCGGAGGCGGGAGTTGAAGAGTAGAACTAAATCTCCTTCGTTAAGCTCCTTTGGGACGATACGCTTGTCATGCCATCTCTTCGTCCTTTCCTTGTAGATTTTGGCATTCTCATAAGCGTTCAAACGCAGCTCCTCCAGCTCGTTGAGTTCCAATAGTCGCTTCTCACCAGCCTCCTTGATGTCGAAATTCAACCATTTGATCGCCCAATACGCCTTGTGTTCCAATTCAACGGGCAAATGGCAAGACTTCCCATATACCAAATTATAAGAAGTGGTACCTATGGGAGTCTTGAATGCGGTCCTGTACGCCCAAAGAGCATCGTCCAACTTCATGGACCAATCCTTCCTCGTTCTAGAGACGGTCTTTTCCAAAATTGCCTTGATTTCTCTATTCGAGATCTCGACCTGTCCACTAGTTTGAGGGTGATAAGCGGTTGATACCTTGTGGGTTACCCCATACTTCGATAGAAGTGCCTTGAACTTTTGGTTGATGAAATGCGTTCCTCCATCGCTAATGATGATGCGTGGAGTTCCAAATCGTGGAAAGATAGTTCTGTTCAAGAACTTCACAACTACCTTGGCGTCGTTAGTGGGAGAAGCAATGACTTCAACCCATCTAGAGACGTAATCAACTGCAAGGAGAATGTAGAGGTTTCCTCCGGAGGATGGGAAAGGTCCCATGAAGTCAATCCCCCATACATCAAAGATTTCCACTTCTTGGATGTTATTAAGTGGCATCTCATTCCTCCTTGATAAGTTCCCTGTTCTTTGGCATGCATCACAAGAGACAACAAAAGCTTGTACATCTTTAAATAATGTGGGCCAAAAGAAACCGGAACGCAATACCTTAGCGCATGTTTTATCGGTGCTAGCATGTCCCCACAAGGAAGTGAATGACAATGCCTTATGACGCTATTAACTTCATCCTCCGGAATGCACCTTCGAAGCATCCCATCCGGTCCGCGCTTGAATAGCAGCGGCTCGTCCCAGTAGTAATGTCGTACTTCCTTGAAGAATCTTTTCTTTTGAGAGTACGTCAATCCGGGCGGTGTCTCCTGGCAAACAAGATAATTCACAATATCAGCATACCAAGGACCTTTATTATCAGAAAATTGGTGGATGGAATGCTCCACCAACAGTGGATGAATATCAGAGGAGGGAGTAAGAAATTTGTTATTCTCGGCAATCTCAATTGACATCATCTCGCCATCGATCTCGGTCGAGGCGCAGAGGCGTTGACCGAGGTGTTCTTCAGTCGCCTCGCTTAGTCCAGAAAGCGTCTCGGTCGAGGTACTGCTACTGGATCCGAGACTGGAGATCTTCGTCTCCTGGATTAGCTTTTCAGTTTTAGCTCCTGGATCCTCTTCCAGTGCCTTCAAGCTCCGTATATCTGCATCACAAGAAGCATCTATACCTTCCTCCATTAAACTGAAGCTAATAACTCTTTTGAGTGGATCGTTAATAAGGATAGAGCTCACCAATTCTCTTGATTCTTCTTCATCGTAGATGTTGAAGATATCATCAGTTAGCTGCTCCCCTTTCATGGCTGCAAGTAGTGCGAACTCCACCTCATCGCCACCAACATTGAATTTCAACTTGGCGTTCTTGCAATCCACGTTGCAACCCGAAGTTGCTAGAAATGGCCTCCCAAGAATAATAGGGACAGGATAATCTGCGGGAATGTCAAGTACGACAAAATCTATAGGTAGATAGAAGTTACCTAACTTGACCGGAACGTCCTCCAAAATGCCCACGGGATGGGTAATGGAGCGATCCGCCATATAAAGTCGAATCTTGACCGGCTTGGGCTCTCCAAGACCGATCTTCGTGCATAGCTCCAGCGGGATGATGCTCACGCTGGCTCCTAGATCACAAAGGGCTTCGCAAGTGACATCCCCAACTTGAATGGGAATGCAAAACGAGCCGGGATCTCTCAACTTAGGTGGCATCTTTTCCTTCATGATCTTGATAAGCTCCGAAGATTTAGATGTCATCCTAACTTCACCAACATCCTCCAGCTTCCTCTTCCTTGATAAAATTTCTTTTAAGAACTTCCCATAGGCGGGCATACATAAAATAGCATCAAGGAAAGGAATATTAATATGTAGCTTATTCATCAATTCAAGAAACTTACCAAAGTGCTTGTCTAGATGTGCTCTGGCTCTGGACTGAGGGAATGGAAGTGGTGGTTTGTATGCAGGAGGTGGAATATAAGTTTCAGTCGTCCCTCCTGCTTTCTGTTGCTCCACCTCGGTTGGCGTCTCGGTCGAGGTGTTCTTCGACTGGATCTGGACCGAGGTGGTCTGCGTCGAGCGAGGTACTGGATCTGCAGTTTTAAGTCCACTCCTCGTCGTTATGGCCATGCACTGGCCCTTAGGGTTAGTTTCCGTCTTTGCTGGAAGCTTCCCTGGATCTCTTGGCGCTTCATTCGCCCTACTAGCAAGTTGTTATTCGAAGGACTTTTGGGCCCTCGAAAATGAAGTCATAGAATTCTCCATAGCGCTAAGCTTGATCAAGATGGCCTCCAGAACTGCGTCTTTCTTTTCTGGCTGAGACGAACTTGATCCTTGCCCTTGGCTCTTCAATGGAGTAGAAGAAGAAGAAGGGGAAGAGAGGAAAGGGTTAGAGGAATCGTTAGAGTTGGAGTTTGAATGATTGTTACCGTGATTTTGGTTATTCGCCCTCTAGTTGTTGCTATTGGATCCTCTATTGTTGTTGTTGTAGTTGTTGTTTCGGGGACCGTTGTTGTTGTTACGGTACCCGTTGTTGTTGTTGTTGTTCCTTTGCCCTTGCTCTTCCTTCTTAGTTTGAGCGATCAAGAGTTCCTTCAATTGCTTCACGTCATTCTTCAAAGACGTGAGTTGATTGTTGTTGGATTGAGTCTCTTGAAAGTTGACTCTTTTAACGCCACCTTCAGCTCCTTGGTGGGTATATTTCTCCATGTGCAAGGCTTGCTTCTCAATGAAGTCCCAAGCCTCATCAATCGCCATGTCCATGAAGGTACCGGCGGAGAGTAGTTGGAGATTGAACTGGGTGCTTCCGTCCAGCCCTTTGAAGTAGATCTCCAACAACTCGATCTTTGGAATCCCATGATGTGGGCAATCCAAAAGGATATCCTTGAACCGCTCCCAAGATTTAGACAAGCTCTCCTTGTCCTTCATAATGAAAGCGTTGATCTTCCCTCTCATTTCAGCGGTCTTTGTAGGGGGGAAAGAATTTGGTCAAGAATTCCGTAGTCATCTCCTCCCATGTGCTAATTTTTCCTGGAGGAAGAGAATGATACCAAGTAAGAGCTCTATCTTTTAAAGAAAAGTAAAAAGGTCTTAGCTTGTAGTTGTTATTTTCAATTCTGGAAGGTCGCAAGGTTTCCATCAAGATCTCGTAGTTTTGAAGATGTTGATGCGGTGACTCCTTTTCTAGCCCTCCGAATTGGCATTGGCGAATCATGGATAGAACTTACGGTCGAAGTTCGTAGTCATGATCCGCTGGATCTCCTAGGTTCACCCCTGGACGCCTCAGCTGTTGATTAGGGTCCATCCTTTGACCTAGGGTTTGCGGGATTCCTGCAAGAAGAACATCTCGGACCGGCATCCGAGGTGGAAGTATATCGGCCGGGGCATCAGGTACTGGAATCTGCTTCGGTCGCGGGTCAACTACTGGATCCTGCATCGGTCGAGGATCAACAGGAGGATCTTCCCTCGGTCGAAGTAGAATCTGGTCTCGTATGACTGCTATCTCAGCTTCGATTGCTGCAGTCTTGGTGCGATTCTCTTCTTTCTCTTGCCTAAGTTCTTCCTTGCTGAGGCGTAGCAGCTCTAGCGCCTCTTTCAATTGGGCCGCAAGATCGCGATCGTCTTGTTGGGCCATTTTCGCTTCTCTTAAGCGTCGCTTGTATGTCTTTTCTGGTTCGGGATCGTAAGGAACGATTTCCTTCCCAGCGCGGGTTCTTCGCATATACCTAAGAAAGAACCTGCAAAAGTCACTCAAGTAGAGTGGTTAGATGACACGGGGCAAGCGTCCCAAGAGCAAACCGTACCGGCTTGGTCTAGACCAAGTCCCCGGCAACGGCGCCAAAAACTTGTTCGCTCCAAACGGTGTGTGCAAGCTTTAAATTTATAACCCTAGACTTAAGCTTAAAATAAGGATGCGAACCCGCAGTGTACGGGTCAATCGTAGTAAAAAGCAAGGAATTCCAGGGGTCGATCACAGGGACTCGGTGAAACAAAGTCAATACGGTAAGCTTCGTGAATACTAACCACAAGAGCAATCAACACAATCAAAGATGAATAAGAAGTCAATAAAGCAAACATGCAATTCTAGGGATTAAAGTATCTAGTTGTGGTTCCAACTCAAGATCTAAAGATAAGCGGACAAAGATGAGATTTTTGCGTAGGGAAGGTGTTACTAAAGTGGAGTAGATCACCGGGTAAGTCTCACTACACACTAATCCTAAACCGTAACTCCTATTACCGGGTAAGTCTCAAGGAATCAAGATAAAGAACTATAACCTCAAACTAACACACCATCTAAGGGAATAGAATCAACCTTTACCGGGTAAGTCTCAGGCTAACTCACAAAGATGGGATGGAAGCACACTCAAACCCCAATAAAGGATAAACCTTTATTACCTACACTTATGATCGTTGGTACACAAACTAAGGAATTACCGGGTAAGTCTCATCCTAAGCTTGCATTGAACCAGGGAGGTATAATAAGAATAGGATTTAGCAAACTCTAACACTTAACTTTCTGTTTAAGATCGGATAAGACACCTCGGTCAGAAGAATTCCACCCCGGCCGAGATGTTCATCAACCGAACGAGATGCTTAGGGTTAAGGTTAAAGACTCGAACTTTCAGGATCCTACTGGAATCTAAGATTATTCTATCATTGTTTTTCCCACAACCTTCAGCCAATCACCCTAGAATCACACAAGGAAATTAGCCACTCATCATCATTATGAAAGTATTAAATATATGGGAAGAAGATGAATATTTGAACAAAGAAGAATTTAATGAAAAGACTTCAATAACTGAATCAAATATCACAACAAAGCGTTCCTTGGATAGCAATCCAAAAAGACAAGACAACAAATGAGGGAATTAAAGACAATCTTACAAAACCCTCCAAAAAGCTATAAAAGCTATAGACTTCAATCTTCCTTCAACCTTCAAAAAGGTTCTTCGAATCTCTCCCAACTGGAGTATGCTGCTGCTGCTGCGTATGCTATAAACCCTTGATCGACGGTATAGCGTATGCTATAAACCCTTGATCGACGGTATAGCGTAGGCTATAAACCCTTGATCGACGGTATAGCGGGATATCGGAATTGTGGAAATCCAACCCTTTTTATAGGAAAATAACCCTCCAAAGATAAAATATCTTAGAAAGATCTTCTCCCATAAATATAGGTAAAATATATGATTCTGCATATCTCCTTCCTTCCAGGAGCCAAGCCCAAAAATATAAGATCACTTTCCAAATTTAAAAGATCTCATCCAAGAATAAAATATTCTCGCCGCGTCCTAGGTGTTCGCCTCGGTCGAGTCGGCGTCTCTGGGTCACCTCGGTCGAGATGAATCTCTGGTCAACCAAGGTGAGTCACAACAGAATGTGAAATATCTCGAATCTGATCCAAAGTAAATCTTTAATCCATGGCTATGCTCCCTGGATGTAGCTCCAAATGACTCATGACTCCTTTTGCTCCTTTTTGATGCGAAACGTACCATTTTACCTGCAATTACAACAAAACTAGGTGTAGACCTCGATTCTCGCAAAAGTAGATGAAATGGTAGTAAAATCACATAATGCACATACAAACATGCAGATTATGAAAGATAAAACGTCCAAACAAACCCCAAAATATAGACTATAATTCATGCTATCACTTCACCTACTAGCGTTATAGGAGGTGGACACAGACCTCAGTATCATCAGCAGCAGTAAAGAGATCCTGGTTTCCCCTCCTCAGGGTTCCACTCAAGGACAAGGTAGAGGTAGGAGACGAGCTGATGGTGCTGCAGATACCAGAGATACATTAGCCAGAGTTTATGATCCGGGGAGCGATGTAGAGCCGACAACACCAGCGACCACATGTACCATTCATATGAATGAATTTCATGTCAGAGTTCTTTTCGATGCCGGTGCTACGCATGCTTTTATATCGGATGTATGTGTAGATAGATTGGCCTTAGTCACCATAGAGGGTAAACCCTTCTTTATAGGATTACCCGATGAGGGTAAGATCAGGGGTATACGAGAGATTCACGATTGCCCTATTAGATTGGGAGGTCGTGATTGGCCAACTGACTTCTTTGTCATGTATTTAATACAATGAAGAAGTCATTCTGGGCATGGATTGGATAGATCGACAAGCAAGCACTTCTTGACATCGACAAGAGGATAGTGACGGTGACTATAGAGTCAGGCCATGTAGAGATTTTCCTAGGATGGGATCTCGGAAAGACCGGTACATTCATATGTGCAGTCCGAGCCGCGAGACTTATCGGTCAGGCTTGCGAGACTTTCTATTGCTACACCATGAAGGATAGTACGAGTCCAGCATTGGAGGAGATTCGAGTAGCATGCGAGTTTACCGACATGTTTGGAGAGCCATCAAGTTTATCTCCACAAAGAAGTGTAGACTTTGACATTGATCTAGAGCCCGAGATGAGACCGATCTCGAAGGCCCCTTACCGTATGACGCCTATCGAGATGCTTGAGGTTAAGAAGCAGTTGGAGGAGTTAGGAAAGAAGGGCTTCATCCGCCTTAGCGTATCTCCTTGGGGTACACCAGTAATCTTCGTCAAGAAGGAAGACGGGTCGATGAGGTTATGTATTGACTACCGAGAGCTTAACAAGGTGACAATCAAGAATAAGTACCCATTGCCCCGTATCGACGACCTTTTGGACCAGTTACACGGAGCTTCAGTGTTTTCGAGGATCGATATGAGATCCGGATATCACCAGTTGAGGGTGAGAGAGCAGGAAATAGACAAGACGGAATTTCGGACCAGATACGGCCACTACGAGTTTGTAGTGATGCCATTCGGGCTCACTAATGTGCCCACAGATTTTCATGGAGTTGATGAACAACATCTTCATCGACTTTCTAGACCAATTTGTAGCTATATTCATAGATGACATTCTGGTATACTCTCGTAGCAGAGAGGAGCATGCAAGACACTTAAGGATCGTACTCCGCGTCCTGCAGGATAGAGAGCTTTACGCCAAGATTTCTAAGTGCGAGTTTTGGATGTATGAGGTGACATTCCTTGGACATATCGTTTCCGCCGAAGGAATCAAGGTAGATCCGGCGAAGATCGAGTCTGTAGCATCTTGGGCGCCTCCTAGGAACGTCAAAGAGGTACGTGTTCGCCACTTAGCGTGCGTGCAAATAAGCTTTAAATTTATAAAACTAGAATCAAGCAAGCGAACCCGCAGTGTACGGATCGATATAGTTAGGCAAGAATTCCAGAGTATCGAACACAGAGATTTGGGGGGAACAAATACAATTATAGATTATCAAGCAAGTAAATATAAGAAGCTTTTCAAGTATTGGGAAAACAACAATCCTAAAGATCCAAGTATCCAGCTGTGGCAATCGATTCAAGATATACTAATGATATAAGGACAGAGTTGAGGTATGCAAAGATATGCTAATGTAAGGTAATCGTACGGTGAAGTTCCAAAAACCTTATATGACTCACCTACAAGACACTCTCTATAAAGGTTGTTGAGGCTTCAATATAGAAAGGTTCTAAAGATGAGAATTAATGTCAAATACCCAAACTTGTAATCCAAAGATCAAGACTAACTAAATCGATTAAGGTTGTGACACTCACAATCGAGGTAGAGGTTGTTGAGGCTTCACTACCACCTAGAAAAGGCAAGCCAAGACTAAGTTAAAGCAAATCTTTAACTTTGGATTAAAGTAAAAGCAAGTTCGTAAACTTAAGGGAAATCACGGTTAGTTCTTGAGGTTCCACGGTCGTGGACTCAAGAAGAGGCCGTAATTTAGGGTTCGTCGGCGATTCTCTCTAACTCTCAGGGTTCAATCTGTTTCCGATCGATCTATCATCATCTAAGCCACAACTATCAACCCTTCACCTTAGAATTGTTAAAGGTTTTTAGCCAACAATAGTCATATTGATATCAAATTCAAGAATTAAAAGATTGAAAGATGAAAACTTCCGAAAACCTTCAATAAACTTCAAACCAATCTCAAAGTCACAATCAAGAACAATAATCGTCACTAGATTCAGAATAGAACAAACAAACAAAAATCTTAGATAAGAAGGAAGAACGGGATGTCAATCCGTCTTCTAAATCAAACCTAAACAAGAAGAGAAATCTTCTTGCGAACAATCTTCCGAATCTTCGATCTTCCATCAATCCGGAAATCACAATAGCGCTGCGCCAAAATCTCTCAAACAAATCTCCGCCAAATGCGAAATTAGGGCAATTCCAAGCGCAAGTGTATGTGTAAAGCGAAGTCTAAGCAGAGGTTGCAAGATCTCTAAGCGGAGGTGACGGAATCTCTCTTCGTCCGTCCTTTTATAGTGTAAGATAAACTATCGGCCCGGCCCAATCTTTTAAAAGATCGTGGCTTAAAGTGTGGCGAAAAAGATCGCCAAGATCACGGTCGTGGAAGGTTCCACGACCGTAATTTAGAGCGTGGAAATCAACACGGTTTGAACCATCTTCTCCACGGCCGTAGAAGTTACTGGAATGAACCACGCTTCTCTTGCCTGGTTCCACGGCCGTGGACTTGAACGTGGAAAGTGGTACGGCCATATTTTAGAGCGTGGTTTAGGGCAAGAACGTGATTCTTCCCTAGCCTCGTGCATTCTCCAAGTTGACACTCCTTTTGCTCCTAAGAATGTCCTCAATCCATGGAAATGTCAATCAACTTTATCCTTGCTCAATTCCGTTCAGAAATAGCTCTCAATCACCTATAGTCAACATAAAGCTTGTGTAGATCTCTATATCGACATTATAGACAAACTAGCTCACAAATGTATCAATGCTCAATCAATGACTATCAATATGAATCAAAAACACTTAGAAAACGTGCATAAAATATCACAATATTTCATGCTAACAGTACGCAACTTCCTAGGATTGGCGGGATACTACCGTCGCTTCGTGAAGGGCTTTTTAGTTATCGCCCGACCACTTACTTCCTTGCTAAGGAAGACTACAAGATTCGTATGATCCAAGCCGTGCCTACAGAGCTTTGAGGAGCTTAAGAGGAGGCTGACCTCCGCTCCTATCTTAGCTCAGCCAGAGGGCATTGAGGACTTTATCGTTTACAGCGATGCATCCAAGCTTGGCTTGGGATGTGCTCTAATGTAGATCGGTAAGGTTATAGTATACGCGTCTAGATAACTGAAGACGTATGAGAAGAATTACCCTACCCATGATCTTAAGTTAGCTGTTGTTGTTCACACTTTGAAGATCTGGAGGCATTACCTGTACGGAGCTATGTGTCAGATTTTCACACACCATAAGAGTCTGAAGTATATATCAGCGGGAGTTGAATAACCGCCAACGTAGATGGTTGGAGTTGATCAAGGACTTTGATCTTGAGATTTTATACCACCCAAGGAAGGCAAATGTGGTAGCTGATGCTCTTGGTAGGGAAGACTCCCCGGGAGATGGCGATCGCTCGGTTGACAGCCCATCTACAGTTACAACGAGATCGGGCATGGAGAGATAGATATTCACTTCCAGGATTCCGACAACCATCTATCCACCTTGGAGGTGTTACCTGATCTGTTGGTTGAAATCCGACTATAGTAGGAGGGTTGCCTACCTTTGACACGGATCTGAGACACGATGTCTCGAGGAGAGGCGCCACAGTTTTCATTGGTGCCGATGGGATTTTGAGATGCAGTAGCGTGTCTGTGTACCCTCAGATCGAGAGTTGAGACAGAAGTTCCTTCAGGAGGCTCACTCTTCACCTTACTTAGTACATCCCGGTGCGAGTAAGATGTATCAGGATATCAGACGCTCCTTCTGGTGGGGAGGTTTGAAGCTGGACATGACGAGATATGTAGCTCAGTGTGCGACCTGTTAGCAAGTCAAGATCGAGCATCAACAACCAAGAGGAGAGCTACATCTACTCCCCGTTCCTCAGTGGAAGTGGGAGGACATCTCGATGGACTTTGTTACCGGTTTGAGACCGAGTCGATCTGGGTTATAGTTGATCGACTGACGAAGACCTCACGTTTCATTCCTATCAAGGAAGAGTGGTCGGTGAATCATTTAGCAGAGGAGTTCACGAGACAGATAGTGTGATTTCATGGAGTACCTAGCACTATATTCTTTGATAGAGACGGATGATTCACTTCGAGGTTTTGGCAACAAGTGCATGCCGCCCTAGGTACGAGTTTGCAATTTACGACTGCTTATCATCCTTAGACTGATGGTCAGTCAAAGTGGACCATCCAAGCTTTGGAGGATATGTTGAGAACCTGCGTGTTAGACTAGGGACAGGTATGGCATACCACCTTCCCTTAGTGGAGTTTTTGTATTACAACAATTGGCACGCATCAAATAAGATGGCTCCTTATGAGGCTTTACACGGGCAGAGATGCCGTACCCCGCTGTGTTGGGACGAGCCGAGTAGTGCTAGCGGTATAGGACCTAAGCAGATATAGAATGATATGACTTGAGTAGCGGTGATCCAAAAGAAGATGTTAGTAGCACAGAGTCGTCGGAAGTCTTTTGCAGATAAGAGGCACAAACCTTTAGATTTCAGAGTTAGAGCTCAGGTATGGCTGAGAGTATTCCCCGACACGAGGTGTTAGACATTCCGGCGTCAAGGGGAAGCTGAGTCCCAGATACGTCGGACCTTTCGAGATTCTAGAGCGAGTTGGAGAAGCAACATATAGACTTGCATTGCCACCGAGACTAGAGGGTGTTTACCCAGTCTTCCATGTGTCTCAGTTACGGGAGTATGTACCAGACCCGAGACACATCGTCAGTCATGAGGAGTGGTCAAGCCAGACCACACGTTTGTTGAGCATCCGGTAGCTATTTTAGAGCGTTGTACGAGACACTTGCGATCGAAGGACATACCAAAGATTCAGTGGCCGATGCGAGAGTAGATGAGGCGATTTAGGAGAGAGAGGAACTATTCAGAGTTTTATGTTGAGCTGGATGTACCTTTAGCGTAGTTGTTGAGTTTCAGTTTTTCTTTTGTTGAGTTGTGCGTACGCTTTTGTGATGTCTTGAGTTTGTGCCCCGAGTGGGAATATATGAGTTGAGTTATTTGATTCTGTGTTGTTGTTTTGTGATCTTACGGACTGTTGCAAGTTTCGGGACGAAACTTCTTTTTAGGGAGATCTGATGTAATACCCCAGTTTTGCCTTCACCACCCCTATGGTGAAGAGTGTTGCCCCTACGGCTGAATGTAGATCACGCCCGATCTGATTTTTATTCCATTTTATTTATTTCCATAGATAGAAGATCTGATCTTCTATCTTATGGGCCAACTTTTCTATCACGTTCTCAACCCTCAAACATCTTTCCTTCTATCTTTTCCCACCGTTTCCTATATATTTCCTCTTTCTCTTCTTTTTCCCGTTTCTTGCATATGTTTTCCTTCAACCTCGAAATTTGCAGCCATTCCCTTGTGATCTCCTACAAAATTATAAGTTCTTCACCCTTTTGATTTTCCATACGTTCTTGTCACATGCAACATGCTTCTCCTTCCGCTTTCTTCTTCTTTCTCCTTTTGTTCTTCTTCTTCCTCTTCACAAGAATCAAGTTTGAGCCTTTATTCTTGTTGGCCTTTCCGTTGTTGATTCGTTGATGTTCAAAGGCTCCCTTGGTTGAGTTGTGAAGTGTGTGTGTGTGTGTTGAGGGAAGCAAGCTTTGACCCTTTGATGTGTTCCTTGATGTCAAAAGAGTCGACATTGCGTTTTGTCACGCCGCCGCCCCCATGCCCTGTTCAGCCGCCCCTGCGGCTCCTGCCTAGCACCACCCTTGCGGTGTTGTCTTCCGCCCCAGCGTTTTTCCTGCAGTTGTTCCCGTCTTTGGCGAGCTACTTCCTTCCTTGCTTTCCTCGTTCCTTCAATTGGCTTGTGTTGATGTTGTTGACCCTTCTTGATCTGTAAGACTAAGTTTGAGACCTTAGCTTATGGAGATCTCTTAGAGATCATGGAGACTATAAGTTATAGACTTCTAGCAATCGTTTTGGTTCCTGATTCGTTATGCCTTGTTGAGCAGGCTTTCCGTTCTCCTTTCCTGCGGGAAACTAAGTTGTTCGCTGATCTTTGAGTTTACCTTCGAGTGAGGTAAGTCCCTTGGACTTAGTTAGCTGCATTCCGTATATTAGTTTGATTGTTTTGGCTTGCTTGCATTGTTTATCGTTATATATTGGATAACCGGACTTGGATTGACCTTTATAACCGTAATTGACACAAGTGTATTATAACCGGGCGGTGACCGCTTGTCCAGTTCAGAATGGAAAAAGTGGGAGGTGCTCTTGCGACCAGTCCAACATGTGAAAAAAGGATACATACGTTCTATATTGTTGGTGAAAGGGGAAAAAGGCGATATCGTAGTGATTCTCGTGTGACAACCATAAGATGAATTAGTAAATGGAATGACGTAATGAAAGATAATAACCGGTTGAGTGCGAGCATGCTATATGTTTATGTTACTTTATGTGTGTTTGTGCCTTTATTGTCTTTCTGATATCTAGAATGTTAGCTAACGGTTTATACCGATGTTGTAGATCTTCCGCAGGTTAGGGATGCTGCTGAGTGATCTGGATGGTGTGGTCAGCCAGGGGGTTCCCGTACATTATAGGACGAGATCAGGTTTATTTTGCTATTGTTGTTGTTGCTTTTCCTTTGTTTTGAACTCGGTTGCGAGTCTTTTACGCTTCCCTTTGTTTTAGCCTTTGGTTTTATTATAGTTTTGGTTTTCATTTATTTGTGTCTTGCTGTAAGATCCGTTGTGTCGTTGCTACTCTGAGGGTCAGAAACCATTGTGATGTCCTAGCCCGTAACGCTTCGAGTTCCCAGAACTCGGGGTGCTACACTCACAAATGTCTTGTTATCATCTCCACCATTCTTGCACGAATTTGATTACTTCATCTCCCACACCATTCTAGAATTTATGATAAAATACGCATGTAAGCCATCTATGTCTGGCGCCTTTCGAGGATGCATATTGATTCGGATTTGACGCCCAAATTTTCGATCTAGATTGAAAGTCCACAAACGGTCTCAAAAAATAAATTTCGGGTAGGAATCTCGGGCGAGATTCTGGATACGGGGCCGAGATTTATGAAACTTCGAACAAAATAACTTGAGTTTGATGGAATGATAATGGATAGATAAGAAGATGATAATATAAAATGAAATTGATGGAAATATAAGAAGATACGAATCAAGGTATTCTCGCAAAGAAACTTGACCAATTATGTGTCAAAACCCCTTAACGAAGAGCTTACCTTAACCGTCCCTTCTTTAACCTTATACAAGCCTTCTAAATAAGACAATCACAAGGAGGGACTAGAATTGACCATGGGCCCCAACCTTTAAGAAGATTAACATACACAAGCACAACCTAGCAGGAACTCACAACGATTTCATCAAAGGCTCTTTCTTTTGATTGAATAAGAATGAATATAAATATAAATTTCGTAAGTGAAGTAGCGAGTTCACACAACATTGTGGAAATATTAATAAAATTAAATCTGCCTAATAATCTCACACTCGAAGGCTATTTATAGGGGATATTCTCCTACAAAAGATAAGATCTCTAACTAAAAGATAATCCTAAAAGATAAGATCAAAATCAACAAATACCTTTAGAATGCTTTAGAGTCTTAAAGGTATTAAAAATTATTAAAAATTAAATACAACTAATAAGATCACAGCCGGATCGTAGCCATCTCGACATACACCATATCTCGGTCAATTTGTATTAATATCGGGCGAGATTTTGGTCCTCAGGACCGAGATTTCTTTCTGGAACTCTCCTCGTCCTAGCCACCTTCTATGCTTGCTTGATCATCTTAGTCCTTGTATGGTCCTTCCACATTAGCCAACAATGTCACTAAAGAAGACCTAGACATGAATGAGGTCTCTTTAAGTGCACATGTTGCCAATAAGCTAGCAACGTCCTCATGGATGGTCTTTGCTCTTGCTCTAGTGATAACTCCTTCCATGGTGAGACTCAAGGATGATGTGATTGTGTTCTCCTTCAATGCCTTAGTCCTTGATCTTGTGATTAGTCCTTGAGGTGGTGCTAGGGATGATCCTTCATCATACTTGATGTGGGACCATCCTCGACATCTATCATACAAGGACCCGTCACTAGATCAAGGGCTAAAAGGATCCGAGAGAAGACATCGTCAAGGAAGATCAAGGAGAGTTGGAGATGAAGAAATCGATCCACAGATATGAAGAAAATCGGTCGACAAATTCTACAGGAAAATTGACCTACGTGTGAAGAAAATCGGTTGATTTCCTTAGGCGATTTCTTCTTGCTGACACATCTAGAAGATCCGGCCAAATATCTTTTAAACTTGGCAATTTTATCTTTTAATGATTCCTAAAAATTTCAATCTATCTTAAGGGATTATTTAGGTTAGTTTTTATCTTTATAGTTTCGATTTTATATATATTAAAAGATATCTTTGCAAGATTATCTTTAAATATATTTTCCTAGTTTTTGTAGGATTAATCTCCCTTATAAATAGCCCTAGAGGGAGAGGTTATTAGTTAGTTGAGTTATGATTATTGTTTTCCACATTATTGTGAGATACTTGTGACTTTGCTCACGGGGTTTGCATTTCATCATTTCTAATCAATCAAAAGGAGAGTTTTTTGGTTGAAAAGTTGTGAATCTTTGTTAGGTTGTTCTTGTGTGTGTTAATCTTTTTGAAGGTTGGTTCTACAAGTCAAACTAGTCCCTCCTTGTGCTTGTTTTATCTAGAAGGCTTGTGTAAGGTTAAAGAAGGAAGGGTGAAAGGTAATTCTTTGTTAAGGGTTTTGATCCAATTGAGTTCAAGGTTCTTTGCAAGTTTTATAATAGTCTTATCTTCCTATATTTATCATTTATCATTCCATATTCATCTTCTTATCTTTCCATATTCATCTTCTTATCTTTCCATATCATTCACTAATCCATATTCCGAGTATATAGAAAAATCGACTTATTTTTCAAATAAATCGACCGATTTCCTTTATAGAACATCCCGATTTTATCCCAGTTAAGGACTTTCAATCTAGATCGAGAATTGCGGCTTATCCCCGCATCAAAGTGGTATTAGAGCTAAGCGATTGAAGTCCGAACGTTCATCAAAAGTTTTGATTTTTCTTTGAGTTTTCTTTGAGTCATATAAAGTTGAGTCTTTTCTTGTTCGCCATCTTTGCGCGATTATTTGAGTTAACGTGCGTTGATTTGTGTAAGTTTCGGAAGAGAGAAACGCCATCAACCAAACACAAGCCAACCGTTGACCTTGAAACCTCGCCAATACAAAAAAAAGTAAAGGAAAGAAAGTTCTTAAATGACGAATCCAAGAGTCAATTTTTCTCAAACAAAAAACGACATGTTCTTCAGAAAAATCACCCCATTTTTCACCCGATTTTGCCACAGTTGTCAATGTTTTTCACCAAAAAAATTCAATTAGAGATATCAAACGAGGAATGAGATAGAGAGAAGATAAACGACATTTTCGTGGAAGGATAAATAACCAATGAAATTAGGTGGTGCTGTATTTCAAACATAAAAACTTAGTCCAAAAAGCATAATGAAAAGTCGCATCATCTTGAGATCAAAAGTTGTAGTATAAATTTACCGTAAATTACTAATTTCGGTCGTGATGGGGTTCGAGGCAAACTGACGTTAACTACAACGAACATCAACGTGAGATAACAAAACATACATTTACAACCAATATGACTAACATTTAAAGTTCAACCCTACAATTCAATTTAAAGATTCAATAACGTTAACCACATCCACATTGAGTTGTATTTTGATCATTTTTTTAAAAGTATGCTTAAAACGTAGATAATATATTTTGAACCCACAAGAGGGTTGTTCAAAATTTGAATGTAGCCCGTTAAGAAAATCTGTAAATCAAACCGTGGGTACTAAATTAAGATTTTCATGGTGAAACCGTACTCTTGGAACTATAAATGAAGAATAATAAACGGTTGAGATTTTTGATGTAAAATCCTTGGAAATGTAAATGTAGAGTAAGAAACAGTTGTCAAATTTTCATAGGAAACATGAATTAGTCTGATTCGAAGACAAATACCGTTTCTAGTTATGAAAACGAATATAATAAAATAACTTAAAAAAGAGACTACTTTCTACTCAATACCCGACCTATTAATATCTTTCCATAATAGTAATTCAAAATTTTATTATATACAAATATATAAAAAAAAAATCCTACATCTACATGAAAAAAATCATTTTACAATTATTTTTTTTTCATGGTGAAACCATAACCTTGAAAATGTAAATGAAGAATAATAAACGGTTGAAATTTTTGATATAAAATTCTTAGAAATATAAAAACCAAAAATATAATCGACGATTATTTAATATTATTTGTAAATTATTTTGATTTATGTAATGTTGGGTTTTTAGTGGGGTGGGGGAGATGATCTTTTTTGCATCCAAAGTCAAATGGGAACAATTTTAGGTTTCAGATGACTCTAATGTCATTGTCCACTAATTATTATACTAATGACAAATTGGTCTTCGATGTGGGACCCACTCGAAAATCCGGTCACAGAGTGCCAGAGAGCACTCCACTGCAAACTTCAAGTCTCATTTTTGAGCTTCAATAACAGTGCCCAGGTTATTTAAATCAATACCCACTTTCTCTCTCTCTACTAGTCTACTGGGTTTGATGAAATTCGCTCAGTTTCTCTCTATGTTCTTGTTTTTTTCTCCATTTTGTTCCACATTTTTTTAAGAAGAGATGAGCTTGTGTTACAGCTGCTTTGATGCCCTTTTGGCCGCATGAAGAGTCCATCATAACCGAAAGCTAGAGTCTTTTGATTCACACTTCCTCTCTCTCTCGAAGTTCAAACGCCATGGATGTGAGAATCTAGGGTTGACAGAATAGAGGTGCAAATCTTTTCCCCTCTTCCCTTGGTGAGCAGAAATTTGAATTTCAGAAGTTGATTTGTTTGTTTAATGTTCATTTGAATCTCATCTTATGGGTATTATTGAACTAATTGGTTTTTCATGTCTGTTTTCTGAAATTGTCAAGAGGGGAGTTTCTCGGTTTAATGTTCCTTGTAGTAAAAGAAGGAATTTTTTCTATCTTTGGTAATTTGATTTGTCTGAGTATTTTTTTTTCTAGGGTTGTTAAAGATTAGATTAGCTTCTCATTTGAGCTGCTGGTAGGCTAATTTGGAAAATGGAGGGGATTGAAGAAGCTAACAAAGCAGCTGTGGAGAGTTGTCATGCTGTGCTTAATTTACTATCCCAACCACAAGATGAAGCTCAGAAAAGGAGTTTAATGGCTAAAACTGACCAATCAGTGACCAAGTTTAAGAGGGTTGTGTCTCTTCTTAACAATGGTCTGGGTAAGGGTTCAGGGAAGGCAAGGTTTAGGTTCAAGAAATCTATAAACCCCTGTTTTCCCCAAAGGAGTTTACTTGAAAGCCCGATTTGTCGAAAGCCAGATGAACCAACCAAACAGAAACAGCATCTCCAACTTTGGCAAGCCAGCTTGAATGGGGGTAGGAATCAGGAAAATGGTTCAACAACTGAGAATAGTTCTCTTTCTCTTTGTTTGGGGAATCGCCCATCCCTTGGGTTGAGCTCGAACGCGAAATCTTCGCTGTCTACATCGATGCATTACCAGCTTCTTCATCATCAACAACAGCAGATGCAACAAAGGATTCAGCTTCAATCAGAGCAAAAAAATCCTGCTGAGATTTGGTACCGGAAAAGCAACGGTGGCGTGAATCTTAATTTTGATAGCTCTAATTGCACACAGACTGTGTCGTCTACTACTACTAGGTCCTTCATATCATCATTGAGTTTGGATGGAAGCGTGGCGAACGGGAGTGGAAATGGATTCACTTTAATTGGTGCAGCACAGTCATCTGATCATAATTCAAGCCTACATAGAAAGAGGTGTTCCGGAAGAGGGCAAGACGGGTCAATGAGATGTGGAAGCAGTGGAAAGTGTCATTGCTCTAAGAAGAGGTTAGACTCAAGCTTGATCAATTAATGATGCACACACACAATTTTTCTGATGTTTTATATCTTCTATTAATGCAGAAAACACAGAGTGAAGAGATCAATCAGGGTTCCTGCTATAAGTAACAAGAATGCAGACATCCCAACAGATGACTATTCGTGGAGAAAGTATGGACAGAAGCCAATTAAGGGTTCACCTCACCCGAGGTAATTTCTTTTTCTAGCTTACCTCTCAATTGGTTGTAACTCCGAAAACGGAATGAAAACAAATTTAGTCTATATATATTCTCAATCGTCAAATGCCTTGAAATCATTCCTTTTGATTTCAAGTAATTGGAGTAAAATGAGAGGAAAGAAACACATTTTGCATTGAGAATAAGAGAGCTTTCACCATAAGTGTTAGTTTTATAAAATGAACAATAACATTCAAGTAGACTAGATTCATTTCTATTCCGTTTCCAGAGTTATAACCAAATGACTCTTTAAATTGATGCCAAAACTGCAAACTTGCTATTATATTGACTTGTAGTTTGAGCTTGGTGGTTGAAAAATGTTGCTCTTGGTGCAATTTGTCCCTTCAGTTGAAATTCTTGCCTTTGCCAACTCTGTGTAATCTGTGTACAGTAAGTGGCCTTTTTTGCTGGAACAAATTCTTAGTGGATAAAGTGGGACATATTGTTCATTTGAAGGAAATTTGGTTCTTTGTTCTAAATTTGTGGTCCTATGTCTTCTTGACTTCTAAAAATTTGTGGACATTATATAAATATGATAGTCTAGTTCTCTGAAATACAGTGAACAATACAAAGGAACACTGCCATGGAAGAATTATCCAATTCTACTGAATCTCTGAACTATATAAACAACTTTGATTTCTTGAGGCTGAAATGTGTCATTGCTGATTGAGCATTTTGGGGTGATGACTTTGCAGGGGTTACTATAAGTGTAGCAGCATGAGGGGCTGTCCGGCGAGGAAGCATGTAGAAAGATGTTTAGAAGACTCTTCGATGCTCGTTGTTACGTATGAAGGTGAACACACTCATCCCTGTTTGCCGTCACAGTCAACAAACGCGTGATTTCGTCGAAGAACTTGTTTCCCTTTTGAGTTTCTTAGCATTGAAAGAATTGTAGCCGTACAAGGAATGACTTGAACTGTTCCTGTACATACCGGTGCTTGAAAAGGTGAATAGATGTTAGTGTTTCGGATTGGCGGGTTCGGGTTCGGGTTCGGTATCTTTTCGGGTTTGGGACAAAGGTATAATTCAAGACATATATGAAGAAAATATTTGGGGGGTTTCTTATTGTATTGAGCAAGTCTTTTCCTGCCTTATGATGCTTGTCTTGTTCTGAATATGTGAACTGATATGAGAAGTCACTCATAGGATGAATGTGAAAATTTTTAGTATCATGTCATATGAATGTTGCATTACACAAAAAAAATCTAATCATTCAAACGATTCGAATATGAGCATATTATTAAGTTCAATTAAAATTTAGGCTCGGCTTATACATTAAAAAGCTAAAGGTTGTCTCGTTCAAGTCATCATGAAGATGACTGTGAGTCAATCTTCAGTAGGGCTATTATATTATTCAGACTTGGGTTGAGTTTGTTTTACTTTCCAAACGAGTTGAATATGAACACATTTTAAAGACTTGTGTTGAGTTTTTTTTTACTTTCAAAATGAGTTGAATATGAACACATTTTAAAGTTCTGTTAAATTTAGACTTAATTCAGGCTCGTTTATAAGCAAGTTGAACATGATAATGTGAAAAATTGGCATGTTTGGCTCCAATAACATTAATGAGAGAATTGAACAAACTACCTTACTTCACTAATATTAGTTATATGAGTTAGTAAATGCCACCCTTCTATAACTTGGTAAATAGCATAACAAAACATATAAAGACCGATTTATTCTTATCTATTACAATAAATTTATCCTAATTGGTTACAAGAGATATTTCTATAATCTTTATTTGCATAAGATCATTTTGCATTAACGTCATACTTTTTTATAATTTTTATTGGTTTTATTAAACTTTATATAATATATATTTTTCTTATTAAATCTTATATAATTTATAACTTAGGATTTTACAACTTAATTTAGCACAAATAATTTTAACTTGTGTTGATATTCTTGTAAATGAGACATATCGCTTGTAACTTTATTATTTTGGCTGGTAGTCTATTCCACCCACCTAATATCAACCGGAAAATTTGGATCCCTTGATTTATTTATTTTTTTTGAAAATTCTAAATACATGTTAATTATGGTACTTGAATTTTCTCTTGTACTCGATTTAATGTAAATAATTTTCTTATACAAGAATTAATGTAAATAGTTTCTTGTACACGATTCTTGTATCGTATACAAGTAACTCAAAAATATTATTAGTTTAATTTTCTTGTACACAAGTGATTCGACTATCTCTTGTACCTGAAACTCATATACAAGAATTAAATACAAAATCTCAGAGTGTAAAGCGAGAACCGCAACCCAGAGCAGCGCCGGAGAAAATTCACCATCTGAACGAATTACAGCGTGGATCACACAACAAAGACTGGAATTTTATGGAGAAGAAATTTGTAGGTGAAAATGAAAGAAATATTGTGATGGAGTGGGGCAGAAATTTGTGTGGGGATGATTGCGAGGTTGTCTGGTTTGAAATCAAGGACGATTTTGAAAAAATAATTTGGGTTTTACATGATTACAACGCTAGGGTCAACTACGTTGTGGCCCCTAACTCCGGCGCCAACCAGTCCTTCGATTCCTCCTTCCTTTGCAGATCTGGCTTTGTTCAGTAGATGATATGTGATCAGGCGCCTTTATGATTATGGGCTGTATGAACAAGTGTTGTCTTTGTACCACCGATGTGTTTTAGCAGGTTGCCCTTCTGATTGCTATACGTATCCCTTGGTCATCAAGGCTTGTTCGGCTCTTCGTGGGTTGAAATCAGGAGGAGATATTCATGTTGTTGTTTTGAGAACTGGGTCAAAACAAAATTTTGAAGATAACAATGACGATGGAGGCTTTGCAAGAGAAAGGGGCTCAATCACATTGACAGGGATCTATACAATTTTCTAGAGATTTGTGAACAGAAGCACAGTTCATTGTTTGTTGGAAATCAAGTAGGGGTTAGAAGTTTTAGGGATACAAGAAGATGCCCACCAAGTGTTTGTTTTTATGTCCCAAAGAAAATTTCCTTTGGTGAGCTGAATTTTTCTATGACGACGGAGGGCAATGGTTTCCGTCATTGTCCACTTAGATCATTTCATGGGTGTGGTGATGGTAGGGAGGGAAGTAGAGGTTTCTCTTGCCTAGTAAGTCATTTGAAAAGGCAACATCTCTTTGCGGTTGAACGCAAAAATGAAGTTCGGGGCTTACTTGAGTGTGATCTTGATGTTTTTACGGCGTTTGTGGAGGTGCTGGTTGCTCTTAGGATGTGGTTGTGTGGCCGGTGTATGAGTCTTCATTCTCTGAGTCGTGAATTTCGTCACCCAGATGACTCTGTTTCTTCCTTTGGTGACGAGGGTGGATACATTGTGGGTATCTTGAGGCCGCTTGTGGGTATTTCGAGGCCGGTTGCTGGAGATCAAGTTGGGGTGGACAATGCGAGTATGTGTTTTGATGCAGATCTATTGGAGAGGGTTATGCGAGTTCCTATTTCTACCGTGAAAAGCATCCCTCATAGTTGTCGTCTTAGGTTCTCTCAAGCGTTGTTTAGCACTCTCTTGAAGGTGGTAGCTGAGCCCGGGTGTCTAGCTGCTTGGGTTTGTTGTTTTTACTTCCTCGGTGCACTTTGCAGGTGTTCAGGCCTTTGAGCAGGCGAGACAGAAGATCGGAAAGTAGAAAGTCGATACAATATCAGCGGATTTTGCAGGCATTGTCTATTTGGGGAGAGGCTGAGGGTGTTTCGAGTCTAGTGGAAGCCTTGTTAGATGTTCGCCCCTAGAGGTGTGTGCAAATAAGTTTTAAATTTATAAAACTAGAATCAAGCAGCGAACCCGCAGTGTACGGATCGACGTAGTTAAGCAAGAATTCCAGAGTATCGAACACAGGGATTTGGGTGGAACGAACTCGATTGCAGGTTATCAAGCAAGTAAATATGGGAGTTTTGCAGATATTGGGAAACAACAATCCTAAAGATCTAGGTATCCAGCTGTGGCAATCGATTCAAGATATACTAATAATGTAAAGACAGAGTAGAGATATGCAAAGGTATACTAATGTAAGGTAATCGTACGGTTGAGGTTCCAAAAACCTTATGTAACTCACCTAAAAGACACTCCCTATACAGGTTGTTGAGGCTCAATATAGAAAGATTCTAAAGACGAGGATCAGTATCAAATACCCAAACTTATAATCTAAAGATCAAGACTAACTTAACCGATTGAGGTTGTTGAGGCTCACAATCGAGGTAGAGGTTGTTGAGGCTCACTACCACCTAGAAAAGACAAGTCTAAACTAAGTTAAAGCGAATCTTTAACTTTGGATTAAAGTAAAAGCAGGCTCGTAAACTTAAGAGAAATCACGGTTAGTTCTTGAGGTTCCACGGCCGTGGACTCAAGAACAGACCGTAATTTAGGGTTGTCGGCGATTCTCTCTAACTCTCAGGGTCTAATCTGTTTGCGATCGATCTATCATCACCTATGCCACAACTATCAACCCTTCACCTTAGAATTGTTAAGGGTTTTTAGCCAATAACAGTCATATTGATATCAATTCAAGAATTAAAGGATAAAAGATGTAAACTTTCAAGAACTATCAATAATCTTCAAATGAATCTCAAGATCACAATCAAGAACAAGTGTTTTATCAAAAGATCCAAAACGAAGTAAACAATCACAACCTTAGGAAAGAAGAGAAACGGGATGTCAATCCGTTTCCAAATCAAACCTAAACAAGAAGAGAGATCTTCTTGCAAAATCTTCCAAGAACTTCGATCTTCCACAAATCTGAAGATCACAACAGCAATCTCCACTAAAAGTGCGAGTTTTGAGCAACTCTCCAATACGAACTTTGATCTCCAATGAGATCTCCCAAATACCTCTAAATCGAGGGTTTGTGTGTTGCTAAGCGTTGATCCTGTCTATGCGTTAATGTGTAAGCGATGATTGTAAGCGAGCCTGACGGAATCTCTTTTCTTCCGTCTTTTTATAATGCAGGGCAGAGTGTCGGCCCGGCCCGATCTTCAAAAGATCATGGCTTCGAAGTGTGGCGAAAAGATTCGCCAAGATCACGGTCGTGGAAGATTCCACGACCGTAATTCTAGGGCGTGGAAACAATTACGGTTAGTTCCACGACCGTAGAATCCCCTGGAATGAACATCGAATTCTGACTCTGAATCCACGGCCGTAATTCTGAACGTGGTTTGTGATACGGCCGTATTTTAGGGCGTAATTTAGGGCAAGAACGTGATTCTTCCCTAAACTCGTGCATTCCTCAATCTAAGACTCCAAATTGCTTCCAAAAAGTGTCCTCGATCTATGGACATATCAACTCAACTCTCCTTAGCTCGATTCCGTTCGGAAATAGCTCCAAATCACCTATAATCAACATAGAACTAGTGTAGACATCCATATCGACAATATAGGCAATACTAGCTCATATATGCATAAAGATCAATCAAAGACTATCAATATGAATCAAATACGATTAGAAAACGTGCCTAAAATATCACAATATTTCATGCTAACAAATAACCCCATACTTAACACTTGCTTGTCCCTAAGCAAGGTCTTTCAAAAAGCTTTAAACAAGAGTTAGGATGAAATATGTGTACCTTCTTTTGGATGAATGTGACTTCTAAAGAATAGATCATTCTCAAACCTTGCTTCAATCGTTCATCAAACTTTCACACACTCAATTAAAGAGTAAAAAGCAAAGAGAGTTCATGAATCAATTTAACCTCAAAACAAGCATTATAACCTTCAAACATTATCAAAATCAATCATAAGAAGCTTTAATTCAGATCACCAAGTCATATAACATTCTTTTGATCTTAAGGACTTTCAAAGAAAAGGTCTAGAGTATGGAAGGGAAGGGAAAACTTTAAGGGAAAGTGGTGCATAAATCCGGGAAAGTGGACAACTACCTTCTTCTTCTTATGCGGTTCCCGCAACACTTCAACTTAGAGCTTCGCTCTCTTCTTTTCATTCTTCGACTTTACTTTTGGAGTTATGGATAGAGGTGCACAAAAACCGAAGCCTAGGAGATCGGCGTTTTCTCAAAATTGCAAGAGATGCCTCAAACCCTTAGCGCACATACCATAATCCGCTAGGAATATCGCTCAATCCGACTTTGGCAAGACACAAACACCCGGCTATGTGAATGGTGCCGAGTTACTCATCGTCATGATTGACTTCCCCAAACCTATAATTTCTTTCTATTCAATTGATTGCAAAATAATTGCTCTCATGGCCCTCCCACATCAAACATGCCTTTTTCTCATTCACTTTTCCAAATTCCCGGATAGGTGAGGGAGGCTAATATTTCAATGAGGAGCTAGATGATCAAAGAAAGAAGAAAGAAAGTATCGAATTGCCTTAATCATTTCAACAAGAAGTATAGGAACTTATAATGTGATTTCAACTTCAATTTCTCAACATGATTTAGGTAACGTTTTCACATTATAAAACTTGCAAAAGAAGTAGAATTCATTCATTCAAATTCTTTTTGATTTACAATCCTTTTAAGCATGCAATTGTCATCAAACTCAATTCGCAAGTAGTGATTATCATGGAAATCATCTCAATTCATTAGAAGCACAAAATTTTCAAAATTTTTCAATTTTTATGGCTTTTTAAAGTTCTTTTTCATGCAATGCAAGAATGAAACGTGTAACACATAATGAATATGCAATGATAGTCTTGAAACGAAAGCAACATAGAGAGTAGAGTTATTACAAATTTTTAGTGCATCGCACCCCATACTTAGGACGAACATTGTCCCTAATGTTCACAAGAGAGAACAAAAGAAAGAAAAGAAAAAGAAACTCACAAGTGGTGGCGGGAATGTCTAAAACGAACGGTCATGCATCGATCACTGCGGCGCCGGCGGAGGTGGGAAAGGAGAGAAACTCGGATCATAGAACCGCCCAAACTGCTGGCGGTAGACGTCCCTCATCATGTGGTCAAGGTCGTCTAGGCGTCCGTCTCTAGCATCCGCCCGGATCTCTAGTGCTCCAACTCTCTCCGAAAGTCCGGTAGCCCAATCCGGCATCTGCTCGTACCATCCCGGGGCGTGACTGTACCATGATGGAGCATCGGATGGTGCTGGTGCTGGTGGCGGTGGTGGTGCTGCTGGCTGCGTCGTGGACCAAGGAGGGGGTGTGTCGTACCAAGTGGGAGGTGTAGTCATCCACGTGGGCCTCTCACTCACGCTGGCGCGGCGAGATGACGAGCCTGAAGCTCTAGCTGGGCGTGGAGAGCGCCTGGGTACATCCGGGGCCGCCTCCGGCTGATCCGGAAACGTGCCGAACTCCTGCTCCGCTCCTCCACCACTCTCGTACTGCTCTCCCATCTCCTCCTCATCCACAACCGGTGGTGGAACGTAAGGGGGAGCTACAAGCCTGTTCGCATGCATCGCAGCGAACGTCTCCTTCCAATTGTGGCGTCCCGCCACAATGGAATACTCTGGCAGCCACTCAATACCCCTACCCGTCCTACTCTCCCAAGGCATGCCCGCATAAGGCGGACCTCTATGTGTGGGGAAGATGAGTCCCCTAACCATGAATGCATGTAATCCTAGAGGTACGGCGGGTATGCGGGTGCAAGCTGAAAAATCCACACCAAATGTCCTAGCCATGTGGGTCACTATCCCACCATATCCAATGTTCCCCTTCGATTTGTTCTTGAGTTTACTCATCGTAGCCGCCAAAAGAGTAGCACAATCTGCGCGGCATCCATAAAGCATACTGTAAAGAAGGAATAGCTCATCTGTCTTGATCTTTTGGGGCGTCTCCGTCCTAGGAAAGAGACACTCCGAAAGAACACGGTGAGCTATCTTCAAGGCTAGATGGTACATCAATCTAGCCTTGGTATCGGCGGGTTGCCAACGGTCCTCGTCGGCGTAAATCATTGCCACTTCCTCCCAAAAATCCTTGGCGGAAACGCCTCTAGGAAGTCAACCATTGTAGGTCTCATGGAACCCGAAAATGGTCCCAAACTCAACTATACTCAACTGATAGTCTCGATTCATGAGACGGAAGGAGACGGTCCTATCAACATGGCTGTGCTCGAAAGACGTCACAACCTCTCGGGTGATCTCCTCATAAGCGTCTTCACGAATGTTCGTGAAGACAAGCAATCCGGCTCTATCCAAGAGCCATGTAAGGTCATCAACTATGTTGAGAGGATGTAAATCCTCCAACAACAAATACCTAGGGCCAATCACTGCCCTCTTCTCTATCTTCTCAAATGCAGCTAGGTAGTTTTCGTGTATGGTTGGGATGCTAGGGTGAGGAGGTGAGGATGGAGGTGAGGGTGAGGATGGTAATGAGGGAGATGAGGGTGGTGGTGCCCTAGAGGTTGAGGGGTTGCCCTTTCTTTTCTTATTTTGGTTCCCTTTCTTCTCCTTTATCCTTCCTGAAACTCTCCTTACGAAATCCATTTTCAGCAAAAATCACGGTCTGTTCTTGGGGAATTACGGCCGTGGTTTACCCAGCGACCGTAATTCGTCTCAGAAATTCGTGAATCTCAGCAAATTCATCAACAATCACCACAGCAAGCAGTCCTAATCTAATTCCTTCCGGTCTTTATCAGTTCTTCCTAAAAAACTGTAGCAAAAACGAACTAAATCCGTGAAAATCAAGAAGAAAGAAGTAACCTCTTTTTCGGATTGAAAAATCCAAAATGCGTGTTTGTTGATCGATTTCCACTCGATTTGTTGCTTGGATTCTGTTCGTGGTTGGATTTGCTGCAGTTTAGGACGAAGAATCGTTGAAAACGATTAGAAAACGAGGAATTGAGAGAGGTGGAGGGTTTTCGGTTTCTAGGTCGTGGAATTGGGGAAATTTTGGTTAAGTGTGTGAAGAATGTGGGTTTTATAGTGGCCGGCAAAATTTCCAAAAATTACGGTCTGTCGGGGCATTCCACGGCCGTGGAAGTGTACGGACCCGTGGTTTTGGTGATTTTTCAAAGGCTTTTGAAAATTACGGCCACTGTAGCTATGACGACCGTAATTTAGACCGTGGAACCTTCTGTAAATCTTCAAAGTCTAAATTTCGTCACTCCTCTTCGACATTATCTTCCCTTTTTCCTTTTCCATCGATCCTACAACCAAAAACACGAACATACCGGAAGAAATCGAGGCAAAGTAAAGCAAAAACGTCTATTCTAAACTAGTCTATGAATCGAAAACAAAAACAAAAATGCAATACCTTGGGTTGCCTCCCAAGAAGCGCTTTGTTTAAGGTCCGTAGCTAGACCAATCTTGTACTTATTCGAGTGCGGTAGGTGCAAACTCCTCAGCTTGGAGTTCCGGCGAGTACTTCTTGAGTCGTTGGCCGTTCACCTTAAAACTTCCGCTAGCTTCACCCCATACTTCAACTGCACCATGGGGGAAAATACGCTTAATTAGAAAAGTTCCGGTCCAACAGGATTTAAGCTTACCTGGAAAGAGGCGAAGTCTTGAGTTAAAGAGGAGAACTTGATCTCCTTCTTTGAAGTCCTTTGGAATGATATGCTTATCATGCCAACGCTTTGCTCTTTCCTTGTAGATCTTGGCGTTTTCATAGGCATTCAAGCGAAGCTCATCCAGCTTGTTGATGTCTAGGAGACGCTTCTCTCCCGCTTCCTTCATGCTGAAATTTAGCCACTTGATAGCCCAAAACGCTTTGTGCTCCAGCTCTACCGGCAAATGACAAGATTTCCCATACACAAGGTTGTATGGTGTGGTTCCTATGGGAGTCTTGTACGCAGTCCGGTACGCCCATAATGCATCATCTAGTTTCAAGGACCAATCCTTCCTAGTCCTTGAAACCGTCTTCTCTAGAATTCCCTTGATCTCCCTATTTGAGATCTCAACTTGTCCACTCGTTTGTGGATGGTAAGGGGTGGCGATCTTGTGAGTAACCCCATACTTGGCTAGAAGAGCTTCAAAGCGACGGGCTATGAAGTGAGAACCTCCATCACTAATGATTGTCCTTGGTGTTCCGAATCATGGGAAAATGGTCTTGTTGAAGAACTTAACTACCACCATGGCATCATTTGTGGGAGAGGCAATTGCTTCCACCCATCTAGAAACGTAGTCTACCGCCAATAATATGTATTGGTTTCCACAAGAAGATGGGAATGGTCCCATGAAATCGACTCCCCAAACGTCGAAAATCTCCACCTCTTGGATGTTGTTGAGGGGCATCTCGTTCCTTCTAGAAATATTGCCTGTTCTTTGACAAGCATCGCAACAAGAAACAAAGGATTGCACATCTTTAAATAAAGTAGGCCAATAGAATCCAGATTACAATACCTTTGCGCTAGTTTTGTTCGAACTAGCGTGTCCTCCACAAGGTAGTGAATGACAATGGCGGATGACATTTTGCATCTCATCTTCCGGCACACATCGCCGGATGATGCCATCTGGACCTCTCTTAAAGAGGAGAGGCTCGTTCCAATAGTATTCCCGGACGTCCTTGAAGAACTTCTTCCTTTGTGCGTATGACAGTCCGGGTGGTATCTCCTGGCAAACCAAATAGTTAACGAAATCAGCAAACCATGGTTCGTTACCTTTGGAGACTACCTTGATGCACTCCTCTATGATATGTAGGTGTTCGTCCGGAAAGGAGTCATCAATGGGCAAATGGTCGTCCTCTAGATGTGTTAGACGACTCAAATGATCCGCAACAGAATTTTCCGAGCCTTTCTTGTCGCGGATCTCAAGATCGAATTCTTGTAGGAGAAGAATCCATCTAATCAGCCTTGGCTTCGCATCTTTCTTCGCAAGGAGGTACCGGATCGCAGCATGATCCGTGTAGATAATCACCTTTGCACCTACAAGATAAGAGCGAAACTTGTCAATAGCGTAGACAATGGCTAGAAACTCTTTTTCCGTAGTGGCGTAGTTGAGCTGAGCTTCGTCTAGCGTCTTGCTAGCGTAGTATATGGCGTGGGTTCGTCCTTCTTTTCGTTGTCCAAGAACAGCTCCAATGGCTACGTCACTAGCGTCGCACATAATCTCGAAGGGGAGAGTCCAATCCGGAGGTTGGATAATAGGTGCTGAAATTAGAGCTTGCCGAATGGTGTTAAACGCATCTAAACATTCCTGTGAAAACTCAAAAACCGCATCCTTCATCAATAGATTAGTGAGAGGTTTTGATATCTTAGAAAAGTCCTTAATGAAATGTCTATAGAATCCAGCATGTCCTAGGAAACTTCTTATCCCCTTCACCGAAATTGGGGGAGGAAGTTTCTCTATGGTCTCTATTTTGGCCTTGTCTACCTCTATCCCTCTACTAGAGACTAAGTGACCTAATACGATTCCTTCCTTAACCATGAATTGACACTTTTCCCAATTAAGAACTAGGTTAGTGTCTTCACAACGTTGTAAAACAAGAGAAAGGTTAGAAAGACAATCGTTAAAAGAGGGACCGTAAACGGAGAAGTCGTCCATGAAGACTTCCATGATTTCCTCTACGTATTCGGAGAAGATGGCCATCATGCACCGTTGAAAGGTGGCTGGAGCGTTGCAAAGCCCGAACGGCATTCTCCTATAAGCGAACGTACCCCAAGGGCACGTGAATGTGGTCTTCTCTTGATCATCCGGATGTATCGGAATCTGAAAGAAGCCACTATAACCGTCAAGGTAGCAAAAGTATGAATGTTGTGCTAACCTTTCAAGCATCTGATCGATGAATGGCAATGGAAAGTGATCCTTCCGCGTTGCGTTGTTGAGCTTGCGGTAGTCTATACACATTCGCCATCCAGTTACGGTTCGGGTAGGAATGAGTTCGTTGTTCTTATTGGTGATGACCGTCATTCCTCCCTTCTTCGGAACTACTTGAACCGGGCTCACCCACTTGCTATCGGAGATAGGATAGATGATACCTGCATCAAGAAGTTTAAGAATTTCCTTCTTGACAACCTCCTTCATGGTCGGATTCAACCGCCTTTGAGGTTGTCTTGAAGTTCTAAAGTCCTCCTCCATTAGTATCTTATGCATGCATAGGGAGGGTTTAATTCCTACTAAGTCCTCAATAGCATAGCCTATGGCTTTTCTATGTTTCCTAAGGACAGTCATGAGCTGTTCATGTTCATCTATGCTTAATTTGGAACTAACGATAACCGGAAAGGTAGAATTAGATCCAAGAAAAGCGTACCTTAGATGAGTAGGAAGTGGTTTGAGTTCCATCACTTTCGGAGCTTCCAATGATCCTTGAGGAGCTTCCGATGTTTCCTTAGAAGTTTCTAAGGATGTTGAATGGGTTGGAGAAGAATTAGAAGAAGTTGAAGAAGTATGCCGGTCACCTTCTTCCACGGTCAAAATTACGGTCTCCTCTTGTGTTCCACGGCCGTAATATCCTCTGGAATGGAAGTCGATTTTGATCGTGGAATCCACGGTCGTGGAATACAGGGTATGACCGTGGATTCTAATATTCTCAGCCTCATCGTGGAGTTTTTCAAACTCCACTCCATGCATCTCTTCTTGTGCTTCTAAGGCTTCAATTTCCTCTTTGCACTCTTCTTCTTCTCCTACATTGGTTAGACTCATAGTAATAACCTTTTGTAAAGGATCGTTAAAGAGAATCGCACTTACCTCCTCCCTAGACAAACCTTCTTCATCTTGGATATTGTAAATATCCTCATCAAAGATTGGCTCCTTCACTAGAGTGGAAAGAACGAACTCTACTTTCTCTTCCCCAATATCAAAAGCGAGTCTCCCATTCTTGCAATCGACCATGCAGCCGGAAGTTGCAAGAAACGGTCTTCCGAGTATGATCGGGACCGGACTATCTGCAGGAATGTCAAGCACGACAAAATCAATAGGGACAAAGAATTTACCTAGCTTGACCGGGACGTCTTCTACAATACCGACGGGGCGAGTGATGGATCGATCCGCCATGTATAACGTCATCTTGACCGGTTTAGGATCGCCTAAACCGATCTTCCTACACAATGCAAGTGGTATGATGCTCACACTTGCTCCTAAGTCACATAAAGCGTCATATGTGACATCTCCCACTCCAATGGGAATGCAAAATGACCCCGGATCCTTCAACTTTGGGGGCATTTTCTCCTTCATAGTCTTGATGAGATCCGAAGAATCCGAACTCATCTTGACTTCACCGAAATCTTCTAGCTTCCTCTTGTTAGAGAGAAGCTCCTTCAAGAACCCGCAGTGTACGGATCGACGTAGAGGTGTGTGCAACGGCGCCAAAAAACTTGTTCGCCCCTAGAGGTGTGTGCAAATAAGTTTTAAATTTATAAAACTAGAATCAAGCAGCGAACCCGCAGTGTACGGATCGACGTAGTTAAGCAAGAATTCCAGAGTATCGAACACAGGGATTTGGGTGGAACGAACTCGATTGCAGGTTATCAAGCAAGTAAATATGGGAGTTTTGCAGATATTGGGAAACAACAATCCTAAAGATCTAGGTATCCAGCTGTGACAATCGATTCAAGATATACTAATAATGTAAAGACAGAGTAGAGATATGCAAAGGTATACTAATGTAAGGTAATCGTACGGTTGAGGTTCCAAAAACCTTATGTAACTCACCTAAAAGACACTCCCTATACAGGTTGTTGAGGCTCAATATAGAAAGATTCTAAAGACGAGGATCAGTATCAAATACCCAAACTTATAATCTAAAGATCAAGACTAACTTAACCGATTGAGGTTGTTGAGGCTCACAATCGAGGTAGAGGTTGTTGAGGCTCACTACCACCTAGAAAAGACAAGTCTAAACTAAGTTAAAGCGAATCTTTAACTTTGGATTAAAGTAAAAGCAGGCTCGTAAACTTAAGAGAAATCACGGTTAGTTCTTGAGGTTCCACGGCCGTGGACTCAAGAACAGACCGTAATTTAGGGTTGTCGGCGATTCTCTCTAACTCTCAGGGTCTAATCTGTTTGCGATCGATCTATCATCACCTATGCCACAACTATCAACCCTTCACCTTAGAATTGTTAAGGGTTTTTAGCCAATAACAGTCATATTGATATCAATTCAAGAATTAAAGGATAAAAGATGTAAACTTTCAAGAACTATCAATAATCTTCAAATGAATCTCAAGATCACAATCAAGAACAAGTGTTTTATCAAAAGATCCAAAACGAAGTAAACAATCACAACCTTAGGAAAGAAGAGAAACGGGATGTCAATCCGTTTCCAAATCAAACCTAAACAAGAAGAGAGATCTTCTTGCAAAATCTTCCAAGAACTTCGATCTTCCACAAATCTGAAGATCACAACAGCAATCTCCACTAAAAGTGCGAGTTTTGAGCAACTCTCCAATACGAACTTTGATCTCCAATGAGATCTCCCAAATACCTCTAAATCGAGGGTTTGTGTGTTGCTAAGCGTTGATCCTGTCTATGCGTTAATGTGTAAGCGATGATTGTAAGCGAGCCTGACGGAATCTCTTTTCTTCCGTCTTTTTATAATGCAGGGCAGAGTGTCGGCCCGGCCCGATCTTCAAAAGATCATGGCTTCGAAGTGTGGCGAAAAGATTCGCCAAGATCACGGTCGTGGAAGATTCCACGACCGTAATTCTAGGGCGTGGAAACAATTACGGTTAGTTCCACGACCGTAGAATCCCCTGGAATGAACATCGAATTCTGACTCTGAATCCACGGCCGTAATTCTGAACGTGGTTTGTGATACGGCCGTATTTTAGGGCGTAATTTAGGGCAAGAACGTGATTCTTCCCTAAACTCGTGCATTCCTCAATCTAAGACTCCAAATTGCTTCCAAAAAGTGTCCTCGATCTATGGACATATCAACTCAACTCTCCTTAGCTCGATTCCGTTCGGAAATAGCTCCAAATCACCTATAATCAACATAGAACTAGTGTAGACATCCATATCGACAATATAGGCAATACTAGCTCACATATGCATAAAGATCAATCAAAGACTATCAATATGAATCAAATACGATTAGAAAACGTGCCTAAAATATCACAATATTTCATGCTAACAGTAGACCCTTCGGAGCATAGGGCTTTTGAGATGGTGAATGGTGGCTTTGGTGATAGAGGGGGTTTAGAGAGAAATCCTAATATCAAGAAATGCCTCCGCAAGGTTTTGGATGAACATTTTACGGCCGCTGTTAAGGTTTTGTGCTCTTCTGGTGTTGCTTCTTACAGTGAGGAGACTTTGAAGGTGTTAGAGGCTAAACATCCCCACAAACTTCCATCTTCTAAGTCTTGCACTACCTTTCATGAACCACCCCTCATTGTTGACATCGATTTGGTATTTAAATGCATAAAGTCCTTTTCCAAAGGTACTTCTTGCGGTAGAGATGGCTTGAGGGCACAACACATCTTAGACGCTATGTGTGGTGAGGGTTCCTCTGTTACCACGAGTCTTTTGAGAGCGATTACCTCAGTGGTTAATCTTTGGTTGGGAGGCAGGTGTCCCCTGAGTTTGGCCGAGTTTGTGGCTTCGGCTCCTCTTACACCGCTGTTGAAGCCTGACAATGGGATTCGACCCATTGCAGTTGGTACTATATGGAGACGGTTGGTGTCTAAAGTTGCTATGAAGAGTGTGTGTAAGGATATGGGAGGATATTTGGGAGATTTCCAGTTTAGAGTGGGTGTTGTAGGTGGTGCAGAGGCTATTCTACATAGCGTTAATAGAGTTCTGAGTGATCATTATACCGATGGTTCTCTAGCTATGTTGACAGTGGATTTTTCCAATGCCTTGAACTTGGTTGACAGGACCATTTTGCTTAGGGATGTTAGAGAGAGATGTCCGTCTATCTCCTTATGGGTTGATTTCTTGTATGGTCAGACCACCCGGTTGTACATTGGAGATAGGTTTATCTGGTCGGCTACTAGTGTGCAACAAGGAGACCCTTTGGGGCCCCTCCTCTTCTCTCTTGTCTTGAGCCCGCTTCTACATAACATTAGAGACAGCTGCAAGCCTATTCTACATGCTTGGTATCTTGACGATGGGACCATTATTGGTCGATCTGAGGAGGTGGCTAGAGCTCTTGATATCATTCGTGAGTTTGGTCCGGGTTTAGGCCTCATGTTGAATGTTCGCAAAACTGAGCTCTTCTGGCCTTCATGTGATGGGTCTAAACTTAGAGATGGACTAATTCCCCATGACATTGCAAGGTCAGCGTTGGGTGTTAAGTTGTTAGGTGGGGCAGTGAATAGAGATGAAGAGTTTGTTAGAGAGCTTGTCATGAAGAGAGCTATTAAGACAGTTGAGTTGATGCATCTTCTTCCACAGTTAAGGGACCCACAGAGTGAGCTTCTCCTGTTTCGTTCTTGTATGGGTGTTGTTAAGATGTATTTTGTCTTGAGGAATTGTCATCCGGAGCATTGGGTGAGTGCAACAACTTATTTTGATGTTGGGCTCCGTAGATCAGTCGAGTATATTGTGGTTTGTGGGGGCCCGTTTTTTGGAGATCTTCAGTGGCGACTTGCTTCTTTGCCTATTCGATTTGGGGGGCTTGGTCTATACTCTGCTATTGAGACGTCTTCCTTTGCTTTTGTTGCCTCTAGGGCCTAGTCTTGGAAGCTCCAAGACCACATTTTACGGGACAGTGAAGTTGTAGAAATGAGGTCTGAATTGTATGGAGCTTTGGGCAATCTTCAGACTTCTATTCCTGGTTTTGATCTTTCTGTCTTTAATGTCAAGAACACCGTCCCCTCTAAAGCCCAACACGCTTTGGCGAGTGCTCTTTTCGGTAAGACCGTGCAGAAGATGGAAGTTACTTTTGATTTGACCCTAAGACAAAAAGCGGTTTTCAAGTGTCTTCAATCCACACATACCCAAGATTTCCTTCTTGCCGTACTCATTGATGGACTTGGGCAATGTATGTCCTCGATTGAGTATCGTTCGGTTCTTAAGTATCGCCTTATGATTCCTCTATACCCGGTTGATGAGATTTGTCATATGCCCAATTGTCGGAGAATTCTAGATTCTTTTGGGAGCATGCGGTTCATTGTAAAGAGCTTCCTGACTACAAATATAGGCATGATTTTGTCCGTGATGTGTTGTGTGATGTGTTTAGGAGGGCGGGGGTATCGGTTAAGAAGGAAACACATGTGTCCTTCTTGACTGACCCATGAGAGGGGAGGACCACCTTGAGGCCGGCGGATGTCTTGATGTTTGGATGGGCGGGTGGAAAACATGCTTGCATCGATTTGACTGGAGTTTCCGCACTTGTTTGTTTGGGTAGTGTGCCTTTTGCGGTGGGTAAGGCGGCGCTTAATGCGGCTTCTGCTAAGGTGGCCAAACATGAGAAAGCTTGTATTGAAAATCAACATGTGTTTCTTCCGTTCACTTTCAACACCATTGGTTTCCTTGCGCCCGATGCTATTGAAATTCTCAAGAGGGTGCAACGAATCTTGCATGGCAATGTTATGTCTCCTAGGTCTTCTAATGTTGTTTTTAGGAGGATCGGATTTGCTATCCAAAAAGGATTGGCGGCACAACTTGTTGCCCGCCTTCCTTCTAGCTCAATGTAAATTACCAATATAATATATGACGGTGGATCTTTTCGAGTAAAAAAAAAAAGGACAAATTAGTCCCTATATTAATAAAGATGATATGTACTTATTTATATATCATTGAAGAACATCCACTAACTCATTAATACAAGTTTAAGTTACGTAACAAATTCAACGTGAACTTAATATGTTGGATTTTTTTTCCTAAATAATAACAAAATGAAAAAGAATTCTAACATTAGGTACAAAATACAAGTTCGAGAATATGAAGGAATTAGGATCGGAGTAAACCCGCAATTTGAAACTGTGAATCTACAACTTTTTAATGAAAAGGGTGAGAAAACACCTTGTTTTGAGGAAGACGGGTTTAGAACCTCGGACCATTGGAGCATGTGAGCAACACATTTCCACCGCACCACACTGATTTAGTGATATATCTTCAAAACTAAATATACTGTTATCAACAAAACTACGATTGGCGAGTTTCCATTTTCCGCCACATCTTATTTTCAATCTAATCGGTCCTATATTTTGTATTTGTTTTTGTTGAATAATAATTATAACTTTGTATTAAAATTTTAAATTATATAAAATATTTAATAAATTTGTACTTTTATTTATGTAAATGTTTAATGATAGTTATAAATCAATAAAGTAAAGATATAACTAATTATAAAAAATAACACAAATATTTAAGTATGAATTATAATATAATAATTTAATTCAAAAAATTATTTTAAATATTATATTACGATTCAAACTTAAACATTTGTCTTAATTTTTATAAATAGTTATATCTTTACTTTATTGATTTATAAATATCATTTAACATTTATATAAATAAGAGTTATAATTTTTATTGAATATTTTTTATAATTTAAAAAATAACATGAAATTATAATTATTATTCAGTAAAAATATATATAAATTATAGGATCGGTTAGATTAAAAATAAGATGAGGTGGAAAATTGAAACTCACCAATTGTAGCTTTGTTGATAACAATATATTTAGTTTTGAAGATATATGGTGCAGTGGAAATGTGCTGCTCACATGACCGAATGGTCTTGAGTTCGAAACCCTTCTCCCTCAAAATGAGGTGTTTTCTCCCTCTTTCATTAAACAGTGGCGTTAAATTTTTATATTTTTTTAATAAAAGAAATCCGTAGTTTCAAATTGCGGGCTTACTCCAACCCTAATACCTTCCTATTCTCGGAACAACTTTTATTTTGTATCTAATGCTAGAATTCTTTTTCAATCTTGTTATTATCTAAGAAAAAATCCTAATATGTTTAGGCTTATTGTGAAGGAGATGATTCAATTCAACACATGGTCATAACTAGATGGGCATGAGGCCCATTTCTCAATAATCCGGCCCAATCATCTGGGCCTGATTACTTTCCTCGTTCCCATCATTAAAAGCTATTCAGACTTTCACAATATATTCACCCACATAACTCATAATAAGTGAAAATAGTCACATCGACAACTTTATTACTTTTTTTAATAGTTTTTAAAACATTTTAATTTAGGAGATCTTACTTCTTAGTAACAAAATAGATAATACGGTGTGTTTGTTTGTTTAGTTTGTTTGGGTATAACCTACCCACCAACATTACCTCCCGCTCTTCACTGATATGATTTTTAACAATTCTTCTACTCTCTCGAAGTTTAGATTTCGATCTACTGGCTATCTCGACCGGCCAACAAGCTACTAAGGCACCCCCTTTCCTAATTTTTTCTAAACCAGGCTTAAAAAAATTAATTTAAAAAAAAGACAATTAAAGTTAACAATTTGGACCTACCGACTCTGATCTCGCAATCTAATGGTTCCGTTGTCGTCCTAACGACTCCACTAACACCCAAAAAACGTAACACCAAAAAACGTGAGTTAAAAAAAACAACATAAGTAACAAATATCCAATAAACATAAGCAATAAATACCGGAGTATCCATTACCGATTAAGGCCTAACGAGGGAAAAAAACAAGAATAACGGCAAATTTTGGCTTCTCCCGCTGTTGAAGTCAATGATCAAAGAAAATTAAAATTTATCAAGAATTCCGTTTCTTTAATCATTAGTGATTATGGAAACAATATTTAAGAGATGTCCACTTTACCAATGGAAACAAAATTAACTCTTTGTGTCTCCTATAAACAATCATTCCGACAACATAAATCAACCCTCTGTGAACAATCTTCTCCCTACAAATCATCTTTCTCTTATCCATTAAGTTTTACACCTTTATTCATCAAAATAACCGTGTTTTGCAAACTCGTCTTCTGAGGTTTGATATAGTCATTTGCTAGCGGTTTCGTGCGTTTGTCGAGAAGGGGGTGTGGATTTGTGATCGACTTCTGACGGCTCTGTTGCAGTCCAAATCTAAGGTGTCCATAGTTGTTCCTCATGCTTACTTCCTGTGTACTTCCCTCGAAGATGAACTTTTTATGCTCGTTGCCTCCTACTGACTGGATCATCCTTCTTTCCCTTGAAGATTTTTTTGCTTTCGGTTTCATTTTGATGTATTTTTGTGTGTATTTTTTTTGAAATTTTGTGTATTAATGTAACCAGAAAAATGTACATAGGAGAGTACTACACATGGGAATGCAAGAAACAAAGGCAGAGAGCCATCAAGAAGGATTAGGAGAGGTGAATTCCGTAGATCTTAGCCCAAGCCATAGAGTTATGCGATCGATCTTTCCAGTGGTAGACAATGTGACTTTTAGTAGCATTGATGATGTGGTGAGCACAAGTAGCGGGGTGAGTGTAGTTGTTATTGAAGATGAGTTCGTTCCTGGACTTCCATATGAAGTAGATGAAACTAATGATGGTCGACATGGTGATATGAGAGACAAGGTCTTTTCTGAGAGGCTTGTGGTTACTACTCCAGTTCCAAAGGTTGTGGGAGTATGGTTGGGGTGAAGGGATTCGAAGCCATATGGATATCAACTTGAGAACAACTTCAGAGTAGTTGCAATGGTGAAGCAGATGATCTTCATTTTCCTGTTGAAGGTTACACGCTTGCAGATGTTATCATCGGTTAGGTTCCAAGCTTGAAGTTTTGTGAGCGTGGGAAGGCAGTTGTGACTTGCGAGCCAGGCGATGAAGCTGCATTTAGGTACGTTCGAACCGCCCCTGATGGCAACAAGAGTGTATGGTTGGGGAGGGGGAGGTGGTTTCCAACATAGGTTGTATGCAGCCGAGATAGAGAATTTGCCATTATTCTTAGAGGCGAGGCTGTAGAAGGAAGTACCGAACCCAACGTAAAAAATCTCGTCTCTGATCCGGATAAGTTGGCCCTAGTGGATACTATGGTTGTAGTTGAAGCTGTAATTCTAGATGGAGTTCCCCTTCAAGATGTTGCAGTGAACCCATTCAACCCAGATGTCCAGTCCTTGTAGAGGTTGTGTAAGATCAAATATCAGCTTTGAGAGGCAGGCCTTGTTCCAAGAGAGTAGTTCTTTGAAGCCAACACCTTCCTCATTAATAGTGAGGCAGACGGTTTTCCAGGCTACCAGAGAACGATGACTACTAGACTTGCCCGACCAAAGGAATGAACGTAGGAGGCCGTTGATCTTGAGGATAATTGCGTTGGGAATGGTAAGAATGACGCACCAATAGATGTAGAGTGACGAAAGGATATATATGATAACCTGCTTGCGACCAGCATAAGAAAGATTCCTGGCACCCCAGGAGTTGATTCTATTGGTAATCTTTGCAATCAGTGGGTTGTATCCCGAGAGGTTGAGCCTTTTGCTACCAATAGGGATGCCAAGGTAAGTGAACGGGAGCTTGCCAAGTGAGATTCCGGTGGAAGAAGCAAGCAACTCGCTATCCTGTAGTGAAATGCCACAAATGAAGAGGGTCGACTTGGTGAGGTTTATGTTTAGACCGGAGTATCTTCCAAAGGAGTCAAGAGTAGATTTCAAGATGTTGATTGAAGTCGCGTCACCTCTACAAAAGAGCATGAGATCATCTGCAAAACATAGATGAGTAATACGAGGGTGGGCACATTTGGGGTGAATGTTAAAGTTTGGGGTTGCAGTGTTGATTGTTATCATAGAAGAGAGCACTTTCATAACAATAATAAACAAGGGAGGAGAGAGTGGACATCCTTGCCTCAGGCCCCTGGAGCCTTTGAAGAAACCTTTGAGTGAACCATTAATATTGAGAAAGAAGGATGGGGTAGAGATGCAAGCATCAACAAGTCTGATGAAATTGTCCGGGAATCCTATCCTATCCAGACAACGAAGCACGAACTTGTAATCAATCATGTCAAAAGATTTTGAAATGTCAATCTTCATTGAGCAACGAGGAGAGATATGTCTTCTGTTGTACACCACATGATGAGTTCTCTCACTTTCTTCCTGGAAAGACCAAGGCAATTCATTCTTCTCTCTTCTTCTTCTTGATCATGCCTAGCCCCTCATATACATTTTTGCCTCCCTTTACCTATCCGGGAATTTGGAAGCAAGCGAAGTGGTGAAAGCAAGTGAAGTAAAAGTTGAGAAGTTAGCTGGAAGTGAAAGTGTTAGAAAGAAATAAATAGGTTTGGGGAATTCAATCATGATGATGAGTAACTCGGCACCATTCACATAGCCGGGTGTTTGTGTTTTGCCAAAGTCGGATTGAGCAATATTCCTAACGGGTCATGGTATGTGCATCTCAAGAAATTGATGATTGCTGATTTCCTAGGCTTCGGTTATTGTGCACCTCTGTCCATGCATCCCAAAAAGTAAAGTAAAAAGAAAAAGTGTGAAATAAGCAAAGCTTATTGGTGGAAGATGTTGCAAGTCAAAGTGAAAGTGAAGTATATCCTTTTCCCGGATTCTAGCACCACATTACCTTACATACATTCCTACCCTACACGTTTCTTGACCTTTCTTTTGGGAAGCCCTTGAGACCTCGAGCTTGTTGATTGACTTAGTGGTTTAAACTGGATTATGCATGATTAATTTCGATAATTATGACTTATTATGCATTCTATGATTTTATGCAAAGATGAACAACTTTCTTATATTTATAAAATGTTTTGATCATATTTTGATTTTAAATTCCATGAAGTATTCTCTTAGAGTGATCTATGATTGTAGCACACCATAAAAATATTTTGAAAGACTTTTCATTGATTTTCTTGACTTATAATCCATTCTATCTTGCCTTTTTTATGCGGAACTTGCTTGGGGACAAGCAAGGGCTAAGTATGGGGTATTTTGATAGCATGAATTATAGTCTATATTTTGGAGTTTGTTTGGACGTTTTATCTTCAATAATCTGCATGTTTGTATGTATAATATGTGATTATATTACCATTTCATCTACCTTTGCGAGAATCGTGGTCTACACCTAGTTTTGTTGTAATCGTAGGTAAAATGGCACGTTTTGCATCAAAAAGGAGCAAAAGGAGCTATGGAGTCGTTGGAGCTACATTCAGGAACACAAGGAAACATCCAGGAAGCATAACTATGGATTAAAGATTCACTTTGGACCAGATTTGAGAGATTTCACATTCAGTTGTGATTCACCTCGGTTGACTACAGAGTCACCTCGACCGAGGTGATCCAGAGAAGTCGACTCGACCGAGGCGAACACCTGGGATGCGGCGAGAATATTTTATTCTTGGCTGAGATCTTTTATCTTTGGAAAGAGATCTTATATTTTTGGGCTTGGCTCCTGGAAGGAAGAAGATATGCTAGATCATATATTTTACCTATTTTTATGGGAGGAGATCTTTCTAAGATATCTTATCTTTGGAGGGTATTTTTCCTATAAAAAGGGTTGGATTTTCCGCAAATCCATATCATGCTATACCACCGATCAGGGTTTATACACCGAGCAGCCATACTCCAGTTGGGAGATTTGAAGAACCTTTTTTGAAGGTTGAAGGAAGAAAGTCTAGAGCTTTTATAGCTTTTGAAGGGTTTTTGTAAGATTATCTTAGATTCCCTTCCTTGTTGTTTGTCTTGTTGGATTTCTATCCAAGGAACGCTTGTGTTTGATAATTGATTCAGTTATTGAAGCCTTTTTCTTAAGGTTTTCTTGTTCAATTATTCTCTTTCTTCCCATACACTTGATTAATACTTTCATGATGATGAGTGGCTAATCTCTTTGTGTGATTCTAGGGTGATTGGCTGAAGGTTGTGGGAAAAACAATGATAGAATGATCTTAATCACAGTAGGACCCTGAAAGTTCGAGTCTTTAACCTTAACCCTAAGCATCTCGCTCAATCGATGAACATCTCGGCCGGGGTGGAATTTTGCTGACCGAGGTGACTTATTTGATCCGAAACTGAGAGTTAAGTGTTAGAGTTTGCCAAATCCTATTCTTATTATACCTTTCCTGGTTCAATGCAAGCTTAGGATGAGACTTACCCGGTAATTCCTTTGTTTGTTTACCTAAGATCATAAGTGTAGGTAATAAAGGTTTATCCTTTATTGGGGTTCGAGTGTGCTTTCATCCCATCTTTGTGAGTTAGCCTGAGACTTACCCGGTAAAGGTTGATTCTATTCCCTTAGATGGTGTGTTAGTTTGAGGTTATAGTTCTTTATCTTAATTCCTTGAGACTTACCCGGTAATAGGAGTTACGGTTTAGGATTAGTTAGTAGTGAGACTTACCCGGTGATCTATTCCACTTTAGTAACACCTTCCCTATGCAAAAATCTCAGCTTTGTCCACTTATCTTTAGATCTTGAGTTGGAACCACAACTAGATGCTTTAATCCCTAGAATTGCATATTCCCTTTATTGACTTTTATCATCTTTGATTGTTTTAATTGCTTTGTGGTTAGTAATTACTAAAGCTTACCGTAATTGGACTTTGTTTCACTAAGTCCCTGTGATCGACCCCTGGAATTCCTTGCTTTTTACTACGATTGACCCGTACACTGCGGGTTCGCATCCTTGTTTTAAGCTTACGTCTAGGGTTATAAATTTAAAGCTTGCACACACCGTTTGGAGCGAACACGAAGGCACCTTGATAACGACCAATGATGGAGTGTAGAGTGTCGTTGAGTTTTGTAGCCAATATCCTAGCAATGACCTTGTAGGAGGTATTACAGCAAGTGATAGGCCTGAGATCAGAGGGAAGAATGGGGTTATCGATTTTGGGTATGAGGGAGAGTGAGGTGTGGTTGGCACTATGGGGAAGTCTTCCAGTAAGGAAGAAGTTCAGAATGACCTTGGTGAAAGAATTACCCGTAATGTTCCAGGTCCGCTTGAAGAAAAAAGCATTGTAACCATCGGGACCAAGGGCCTTTTGGTTACCAATACCGAATAGGGCCGTTTTAACATCATAAGGGGTAACGATCTTAGCAAGGTTGAGGAGATCATTCGGCGAGATTTGAGGGAGGGGGCAATCCAGGAAGAGGTTGAGCGGGTTAAGATTCTGGGAAGGGTTGAGAATTTTGGTGAAGTGATTCACAAGAATATGGGCAATTTTGTCTGGGTTAAGAGTGGGAGGGTCGTCTGGGTAGTCAGGGTCGATCATTGATTTGATGGTATTTTTGGCTCTTCGAGTAGTGATACAATTGAAGAAGTAGGCACTACACTGATCACCGGATTTGGTCCAGGAAGCTTTGGAGAGTTGTGCAAGAGTGATGCGTAAATGATTCATCTCAGTGTTAAGGGATAGAGTAGTGTCACGTTCAAGTTGTTGTAGGAGAGGATCATGGGGATGAAGTTGGAGGTTTGTTTGTGTGGTAGTTAGGGTTTGCTTGAGGCTCTCAATGGAGTCATGCAATTGCTCCAGTTTGCGGTTTGAGAACTTTTTCAGACTCATTTTGAGGCGTTTCAACTTGGTGGATTGAAGCCTCATGGGACAGTCTTGACACCCAGAAGTTGATTGAGACCAAGAGTGAGACACTATCGAGATAAACTCGTCATGGTTAGCCCATACATTGTTGAAGCGGAATTGACGCTTCGGAGAGTTTGGTTTGGAGTCGGTGGAGAGGAATCCGGGAGAGTGATCAGAAGTGAACGGGGTGTCAAAGAAGGCAGCAGAGTTAGGGAAAACGGAACACCAGTGCTGGTTAGTGACAATCCGATCCAAATTGCTCCAAATTCTGGTACGTAATTGCTTGTTGCTCCAAGTGAATTTGCAGCCAAAGTAGACATGGTCTTGAGGGAGTGGAGGGAGAAGCAATCAGAGAGTTCATCAGTGCACATGGAAGGGGTAGTAGGGCCGGGAACAAGCTTCTCGTCAGGTCTAAGAATGGTATTGAAGTCTCCCATGAGCAACCAGGAAGAGGTTGAGTTGAGGCTTTTAATGGTAGTGATGTTATCCCAAAGGGGCTTACGTTCATCAAGAAGATTGTGGGCATATATGAAGGAGCTTTCGAAGGGGATTGTTGTGTTTGTGGGATCGGCATTGTGGTTTATGGTGATTTTGCAATGGATAATTTGCTCGTTGATGAAGATTGGGGTGAGGCATATGGTTGATGGATTCCACCAAACCCAAATACGACAGTTAAGCACATCAGTGACATTTGAAACGTGTTTCCACGAGGGGATAAGGGAGGAGAGTTTGTCAATCATCGTAGCAGAGAGTTTGGATTCGATGATTGCAAGAAGGTCAAGGTTGTGACGAGTTACTATATCACGGATGGCTTTTTGCTTGTTAGGGTGGTTTAGACCCCTAACATTCCATGCACATATGTTTACATTCATTGGGGGATCGAGTGAGGTGAGGGGTTTGCATCCTTGATGCTAACATGGTTTGAGGTTGAGGTCGGTTCAATAGGATTTGAGGTGGAAGCCGGTTCAAGGTTTGGGATAGAGGAGGGTTCAATAGGATTTGAGTTGTTTGGAGAGAGTGTAGATTGAGGTTTGGGTTCAGGTTGGTTGTTTGAATCTTGGAGAGATTGGGTTTACAAGGAGGGTTTTCAGGGGGGGCTGAGGAAGTAATAGGGGGAACCCGGATGCGAAGGAAATCGTCCGGAGTGGGGAGGAGAGGTTTCGAATTGGAGGAGGGTAGAGGAATGGGTCTATTTGACCCAACCAAGGGATGAGGCTTGCGGGATATGGTTTTGTTGCATCTGTGGCCGAAGACTAGGCAGGATGGACAGTGTTCGGGAATCCATTCGTAGGATATTTTTTGGATTATAGTTTTTCCAGCAGGTCCCAGGAATTTGATCTCACGTAGGAGAGGCTTGAAGGCGGATACTTCGACGAGGATCTTGGAAAACCCGAGTCTGTCCTGGTTGACAGAGCTGGCATCAGAGAGGATGGGATTGCCGATAGCCGATCCAATCTTTGAGAGCATTGTGGAGGACCAAAATCTGTAGTCTAGATTGTGAAGAGTAACCTAGATTGGTATAGAAGAGAGGCTAGAGTTATCCAATGCCATACCATGGTACCATTGCTTGAGAAGAAGCGAAGTCGACCCATTGATGATCCATGGGCTACTATAGAGGATGGAGTTCATGTTTTCTGTCGAAGCAAATTGAAAGACAAAGATCCCGTGTTCATTTCTAAGTATTTTTGGTTTCGAGATTTGGTTCCATGCAAGGGTAACGAAGGAGCACATTCGATTGTAGGCTATAGGGTGACCCAAAGGGAAGCCGATAAGAGAATGCTGCCATTTAGAGACCGTGTCAGAGATGTCATCCTCAGAGAAGTTAATGATGCCACATTCGAAACCTTGGGAATAGGAAAGGGGAACATGGTTCTAGGTAGTATCATTAACTAGGGCTTCTTTGTAGGAAACCTTTGGAATATCTACGTTGGTGCATTCAATGTGGGGGGTAGATGAAGAGATTCCTGATGCCAACTGGGATGGGGGAACCGGAACAATTGGGGTGTTCCCTGGTGATGGTGGTGGAGTGAGCGTGCTAGGCACAAGAGAGGTGTTTGGCGGGGTGGTCACTTGCACGTGCAGATTATTGGGAGCGTTTTCCGGTGGGGAGTTAGGCACGATTAAAACTTGAACATGCTCAGAACTCACAAGATGGTGAGTCATAATGGTGGTCTGTGTATGAGGAAGAGGAGGAAAGAGGTCAACCGATGAAATAGGGGGGAGTGGGTGAAAGATGGGGTTTGGATAGTCGGAGGTTGTTCGATCGGATAAGCTCCTCCGGCACAGGGTCAAAGGGGCTAGGTGGGTTTGGCGAGGAGCCTGGTTTCTTTGGGGGAGTGGTGGGGTGGTTATGACCTTGGATCATCTCTGAAATCTTCACAGATAGTTTTTTGGAACGTTTTGCTCCACCGATTTAAAGCAGTAGGGGGGGGGGGGCGTGGCTGTGGCGGCCACACTGGTGGGGGAGCAGGCCGGGGTCGGCTCCAAGGAAAAGGACGATAGCAGGAGGAACTAAAAGAGAGTGTTTTTGGATTACAGTTCCTCCACTCCTACTTTGAATTGTATTGATTGGTGATATGTGGGGGCGAAATTGAAAGCCACCAAGAGAGAGTTTGGTGCGAAGGATTTTTTTTTGTATTTCTTTTCTCCTATATTTGTGGTTCTTCATGACGGTGTGACTGTCTGCCGATCTTTTCGGCCTTTCGACCCACTAGACGGCGCGCCGTCTAATGGTTTCGAACCGCTTTCCTTTTTCCCAAAAAAAAAACAAAATAGAGAATACGGATTCTTGTTTTCTCTAAGAATCATACCAGGAATGGTTTTTAGGAATTCTATTTTCAAGTTATCACAACTTCAACCAAATGAACACCTAAAGACAACATTATATTACTTATATTTAAATTTAAAATTTTAAACTTTTATAAACATGTGTGTTCTATGTATATCTTCCGAATTGTTATGGGCTGTACTACATGCTCCGACTATAGGCTAAGAGTGGGGTTATTAATCGGTAATTGTGAAAATTGACTCTCAATTGGTAGCAACACTCCTTCCCCGTACACTTCCTAGTCACAATCCTCTCTTTAGTCTGGTACGTAAGTTTTAATATTATCAAAAGGAATTGGAGTATCCAATTCCGACATGCCTACCGCGAGGCGAATTACGTAGTTGATTTCTTGGTGTCTTATTCTTATAACTTGCATCTTGGCTTAAGTGCATTGTTTGACCTCCCGAGGATATAGTGGACATTTTATCTATTGATGTAAATGGTCGTACGAGTGATGATCACTTAGCCTTATTTTTATTTATAGAAAGCGTGTTTAGATGTGCGGAGGGTAACACCATCCTTCTGACAAAAAAATTCCTTCATTATCAATCCAAGATACTTTCATAAAAACTAACGGGAAGACGGTTAAGTGTTCTAGTTAATTGTGTTGTATAAGACTAGGTTAAAAAAGAAGAACCAAATCAAACCTAAGACGAAGAAACCGAGGGCCCGTACCAAATATTATCCAATCAACCAAAAATCATGTTTATTTAGCGACTAAAATAGGACGTTTGAAGTCTTTTAACATATGAAAGTAAGTAACTATTTTCATTTTATTTACTTTCCCTTAGCAATTTTCATTCCGTTTTTATTTCACCTCTCTAACCAAATGTACACTAATTGTACAATAAAACCATTTTAAACAAATGGCGCCGTATATGAGAAAGGAAAGATACTCAACAAATAAGAAAAAAAACAATACATAGGGTTTATAATGGTTCACCTATTATTTGTTATGTTTACTTTGATTTTATTGAGGAGGTCTTATTATTCTAAAAAAATGATGAGGAGTAAGGCTATACAATATATAGAAACGAAACCATAATGATAATACTTGATGCCTAAGTATTAGACGAGGAAAACAATATAATCCATAATTACCCAAACTGCGTAGATACCAGGCCCTCGGAGTTATCTATATCTCCCGAACTTCGAGCAACTAGTACTTTTTATACCAAAATATTTGGTCAAGTATATTAAAATGTCTTTTCACCGGTAAAAAAAACCTTAATTATTATATTGGGTTATACATCTTAAAATATAAGAAAAAAATATATGCGAGAGTTGAGATGAACTTCGAAGAAATACCAAAAATCATCTTAGTATGACGATACAAAAGAAGTTGTACAATCGGAGATCGCTGATGCATAAAAACCGTTTTTAAACCCCAACGAAGCTTAACATTAAATTTTTCGACATAAATCTACGTTAACAAAGACTACTATGCAAAGGGTGTGTTTGACATGTCATAAACACTAGTGTTTACTAGTATTTATGAGGGTAAAGAAATCGACGGGCGTTTGGTAAGCCGAAAAACACTAGTGACTAGTGTTTTTGGAAGTGTTTCCGAAACATTCAAGGAAGCAAGGGTTTTTGAAAAACACTAGTGGTTCTCCAGCAAAATGACTTTGTCGCCCTTATATTTTATTTGTAATTACGATATAACCAGGTATTTAAGGACGCTTCTCTCACATAAAAAATCTAATATCTTCCCTCTCCCCATCGACAGAAGAAGGAATTCGTGCGTCGAAGAACTACTTGCTTTGAACATCAAACATTGTTTTCTCCACCCTCTCACATCAAAATGACTTTGTCGCCCTTATGTTTTATTTGTAATTACGATATAACCAGGTATTTAAGGACGCTTCTTTCACATCAAAATCTAATTTCTTCCCTCTCCCCATAGAGAGAAGAAAGAATTCGTGCGTCGAAGAACTACTTGCTTTAACATCAAACATTGTTTTCTCCAGCCTCTCCATCTTCGTCTCTGGTTTCCAATTCCGATATGGAATTGCTTTTCCTTGATTGTAATTTGTTTTCTTATGGTGTGTTGAATCGATTTGGGGATTAGTGCTTTTGTTTTTCTTCTTCTTCTTCGTTGTGGTGACTCCAAGCTGCGAAATGTCTTCTTCCTCATTCGCAGTTCTCTTGGTCTTCCGCCTTGCTCTACAAGTGTTGCTTCCTCTCATGCCTCTTCATCAAATCCTTCCTCGGCTGTTTCCAACTCCTTTACTCCAAGCTCCTCTCTCTCTTAAATCCTTCCTCTCTGACATCTCCAATTCCCCTCACTTGTATGAAAACTCACTCTTCCATACTCTCCTCCCTGTTATCCTCTCCACCCTCCGCAACCTCAAATCTCTCTCTAATTCTTTCCAATCCCCTTTCCTCCTTCTGGCTAGCTTCTCTTACAAAGAGACCTTCACATCGCCACCCCTCTCCTCTTTGATCACCTCTGCCACCTCCACCTCCTCTTTCGATCTAGTGTCCTTTCTCAGGTCTCTGCTATTGATCTCTCCCACCTAGCCTCTGAATATGATAAAGAGGATCTCGCTTACTACATACGCTATTTGTTCACCAGGCTTCAGATTGCCGGTATAGACTTCAAGGAGAAGGCTCTTCAGAACCTCGTTCAGCTCCTCAACGACAACCCAAAACGTCCTTTCTTAATTTTGAATCTTCAACCTATGAAAGCCAACCCAAAGGTGGAACCTGATGACACTGTTGTCTCTCTTTGACTGGTGTAGATGGTGATTTATAAGTGATGACATGATTGATGACTCTAGTTTAGGCACCTTTTAGATAGTTTTCCTTTCCATTCATGCATGTTTCTGCATTAGTTTGTGACGTTTACGCTTAGTTCATGTATATTGTCAAAATAGACGTCTACACGAGCTCTTGTCGGTTTTGTAGGTGTTTTGGGGAGCTTTTAGAACTTAATCGATACATTTAAGGATCATTTCTCGTGATGGCACACATCCGGACTCTTTATGGAGCAATCTAGGAGCAAAGGAGAACACAAAAGACCTTATTGGTGCATGCCTTGCCACAATTCATGACTTGGTGATCCAAAGAGGGCTGAACAGAGAGAACCACGGCCCAGAGGCTAAAATCTCGATCGTGGTTTTGCCCGTGGTTTCTTCTGGACAGTTGTGACACGTGTCCCATGTTCTCTTTGTCCGACCCTTGCTTTTTGGTGGAATACTTAAGTGGTCCCGCAGGCTGATTTTGAGGATCTTCTTCCTTTTTGGACCCTTCTCCTCTAGCTCTTCTCCAACACTCTTCCATTGTAGCTTCTCTTCCAAGAACCCTTGTGGGTGTTCTTGGGAGAGATTAGTGTAGATTTTAGTTTTAAAGTGAGATTTGAGTGGTTTTGAGTGAGGTTTCCCTTGTTGATACCTTGGAGCTGCATCTTGGACCCTTTATAAGACTTGGTAACTTCTATTCTAGCTTTATAATGTCTTTTCTTTGGTTCATTCTTCATTATCTAGCTATGACTTGCAAGCATGCTCTATTTATGAAGTTTTATCTAGATTTGTATGTTGTTGGCTGAATAGTTGTATGGACTTGCATGTTGGTTTAGGATGGATTTGTGTCGAAACCCTAACTCAGACCCAAACCACGGCATGTTCTTCTAAACTCTAGACCGTGGTTTCTCATGATCAGCCCTTGGTTTTCTCTGTTGTGCTTATATTGATGAATCTGGATGTTAGGATGTAGATGTGTTGAAATCCTAGTGTTTGTTGAGCCTAATCTAGCTTAGGGTGACATAATGTTAGCAACCTTCTTGAGGAATGAGACTTACCCGGTAATTTCCTCTCTTAGATATATAAGATGATGAACTCTAGGTAGTAGTGAGCCAAAAAAGCCGCTATTGGATTGAGTGTGCTAGGATCGTTGCCTAAGACTTACCTTTTCCGAGACTTACCCGGTAAGGAGGGGTTTGACCCTTAGGTAGTGGCCGGTTTGTGTAGAATTCCCGTCCTTAGGTTCCTTGAGACTTACCCGGTAATAGGGCCTTAGGTTCGAGACTAGTGGAGCATGAGACTTACCCGATAATTGCTCCCATTAGAGAAACACCCAACTCCGAACAACCGCAACTTTCCTTTGATCTCTAGAAGCATGAGTCCATTATCATAATCGGAATTCCGAATCTCTAAAATCCGCACTTCTTACCTCTTATCTCTTATCTTTGTGTTTGTGTGTTTGTTTGCTTATTTGTGTTGATATATTTGTGATCCTTGTTTGATCACCCAAAACCAACCAAAAATATTGTGTTTTGCACTTTCTTTATTTCTCATCTCATCTTAGTTTAGATTTGCACTATACATGATCATTGAATGACTTGATTTCACCTCAATCCTTGTGTTCGAGCTCGGAATACTTTTCTTCCTACATAACGATCTATACACTGCAGGTTTCGCTAGGTAGTTTAGGAGATTAAATCGAGTTTATAAATGTAAAACTTTTTGTGCTACATATCTAGCGTAACAGTAAGTTTACCCCACGTGATATGCACATAATAAAAAACACTAGTATATTTGTCAAACACTCATATAATTTTAAAACATTAAACACTAATATTTCCTAAAAACCATCCTAAAACACTTAGTATTTGTAAACACTACCATTTTATATTTTATGCCAAACACAACCAAAATTGCAGAGCTAGTATCTAGTAAGCCCAAGACCGAGAATTATTGACAAGTGGTTATGCATTTCAGGAAACTTTACACAAATGTTATAGGTTAAGACGACACGTGTATGCCCAACCATGAACCACCTTCTATCAATTTATTGATCGGCAAATTTTGTAAGTACATGATTCAAAGCCTATTTAAACTGTTATATATAGTTTGGTACATTGCTAGAAGTGGTGAATCAGAGATGGTATTTGAAGATCCTTTTGATTCCTTAATTGTCTGTTACATAGGATGGTAGAGAATATATAGATACATATAGTGGGCTATGGGCCAAGCATACATTGTGGGCTGTATAGTCTATTATGCCCCCGCGAGCTGAACGTTACAGAGTGACAGTTTAGATCGAAGTTGTTGAAAACGAGCTGATGCAAGAGGCTTGGTGAGAGCGTCCGCAATCTGATCTTTTGAGGTGATGAAGGCAACTCTGAGAGTGTTAGCTGCTATCTTTTCTCGCACAAAGTGATAATCAAGCTCAATATGTTTTGTCCTCTGATGAAAAACTGGATTAGCGGCAAGGTAGGTAGCGCCCAGATTATCACACCAGAGAATGGGGGGGTGATGTAGAAAGACGCCCAGTTCAGTAAGGAGATGTTGTAGCCATATAAGTTCACACGTAGTCTGGCCAAGGGCTCGATACTCTGCCTCAGTGGATGATCGAGATACTGTAGCTTGCTTCTTGGAAGACCAGGACACCAGTGAAGAACCAAAATAGACACAGTAGGCAGCAGTAGACCGGCGATCAGCGTGGTCACCTGCCCAGTCAGCATCACAAAAACCAGAGAGGGTAGAAGAGGAGTTGGAAGAAAGATGAAGGGAAAGGGAAATTGTAGAATTGAGATAGCGAAGGATACGTTTGATTGCTTGCCAATGGATTATGCGAGGATTATGCATATATTGACACACCTTGTTGACAGCAAAGGAGATGTCAGGGCGAGTGAAGGACAAGTATTGTAAACTGCCAGCAACACTTCTGTACAAGGAAGTGTCAGGAAAGGGAGGGGATGTGGTGGATGCAAGATCACAATTAGAAGCCATTGGGGTGGTGACAGATTTGGAGTTATACATATTCGTGGATTGAAGTAAGTTGCGAATATAGGTGGCTTGACAGAGGTTAAAACCAGCAGAAGATCTAGAGACTTCAATACCTAAAAAGTAATGAAGATCACCTAGATCTTTGACAGGAAAATGGGAAGACAGGGAAGACACGAATTGGGATGCAAGGGAGTTGGAGGATGCAATCACAAGGATGTCATCAACATATACTAGGACAAACACAGTGTCGGATTGATGATGACAGGTAAATAAGGAGGAATCAGCTTTGGAGAGAGCAAAACCAAGATGTATGAGGGTGTCACTGAGTTTAGAATACCAGGCTCGAGGAGCTTGGCGTAAGCCATAGAGGGATTTGTGCAACTTACAAATATGATTGGGAAATTGAGGATGCACGAACCCTGGCGGTTGTTTAATGTACACATCTTCGTTCAAATCTCCATGAAGAAAGGCATTTTGTATGTCGATTTGCTTGACTGTCCAATTATTCATTGAGGCAAGGGAGAGTACAAGGCGAATGGTGGAGGGTTTTATGACTGGACTGAAGGTCTCGGTGAAGTCGATTCCAAGGATTTGGTTGAATCCTTTGGCGACTAGGCGGGCTTTCCGGCGTTCAAGAGTGCCATCGGATTTTCTTTTGGTCTTGTAGACCCATTTGACACCAAGAGGATTGGCATGAGGATGTGGTGGAACAAGCGACCAAGTATGAGTTGAGAGGAGGGCATTGAACTCTTGGGACGTGGCTTCACGCCATTCAGGGAATGAGGAAGCTTGAGTATAAGAATGGGGTTCTTCTGGAATGTGGAGGATGGAGGATGCTGCTGATGGAGGCCAGGGGATGGTGCCGTCTGTTCGCACCTTTGGTTTGAAGATAAGGTGTTGGGCTCGAGTGGACATTGGTCTGGCAGGTGGGGAATTAGGTGGGCTGGGCGAGTTAGAAGAAGAGTTGGGTGAGGAGTTGGACCGAGGAATAGGTGAAGTCTCATTTCTGGTGGATGGTCTGATGGGCTGGGTTTCAGCCATGGATTGTGTGGGCTCATTGGAGATGTTGTTATTATTGGAGGGGGAAGATGGGCTAGGGTGTATATGGGCCGGCAGAGCTTCAGAAGAGGGTGTGGATGGTGGGGCTAGATGCCAAGTGAGAGACGATGGTTGGTGTGATGGTGTGACATCATTTGCAAGAATTTTGGTAGTTTGTTTGAACGGGAATTGAGATTCATGGAAAATCACGTCCCGGGATAAATAAAGTCTATTAGATATGTAATCAAGACAAATATAACCCCGATGATGAGGGGCATAACCCAAGAAGACACACGGTTTAGAACGAAAATTTAATTTGTGTGAATTGTAAGGCCGAAGGTTTGGGAAGCAAAGAGAGCCAAATGTTTTGAGATTTTTGAGATTGGGAGCATGATTGTAAAGAACATGATAGGGAGAATTATGATTTAGGGTAGGGGTGGGAAGACGGTTAATTAGATAGACGGCCGTTTCAAAGGCGTAATCCCAAAAGGAAAAAGGTAGAGAGGAGTGTGCGAGGAGGGCTAATCCGGTGTCTACAATATGACGATGGCGATTTTCAATGCTACCATTTTGTGGATGGGAGTATGGACAAGTGAGACGATGATTTATCCCACGTTGAGCAAAGAAAGGTTTAAGCGGTTTGAACTCGGTGCCACCATCGGTTTGGATAGATTTGACTTTGGATGAAAAATAATTTTCAACAAAGTAAATGAAAGCTTGCACATATGAAGATGTGGTTGATTTACTAGACATAGGAAATATCCATAAAAAGTTTGTAAAATCATCTAAAATTGATAAGTAAAACCGATGCCCTCTTGAAGAAGTGGTATGGTCTGGGCCCCAAAGGTCCATAAACAAAAGTTCAAAGGCCTGGGCAGCCCGGGTTGGAGAAAGCGGATGAGGGAGCATGTGGGCTTTAGCTCGTGAACACGATACACAGCGGAACTGAGCAATTGAGGAGTTAGGGCACGGGATCGCTAACGACCGTAGCATTTGTTGGGTGGTTCGAAGAGATGGATGACCGAAGCGGGAATGCCAGAGTTGAAAATTGGAGAGGGTAGATAGGTGGGCCTGTGGTGAAGCTTTGGAAGCAGTCAAGGGCAGGACATACAAGCCGTCTTCAATGGTTCCTTGAAGAATTGTTGCCAGGGAACGTCGATCCTTCACAAAGAAACAATCACGATGAAATTCAAAGAAAACAGGGTTATCAATACAAAATTGACGAACAGAGAGAAGGTTTTTGTTAATTGAAGGGACATGAAGAATATTTTTGAATGAGAAAGAAGATGCAGGAGATTGAGGGGAAGAGAGAAGGTTAGAACCGTAATGCTGAATAGGTAAGGAAGAGCCATCACCAATCGACACAGTATCAGTGCCATTGTAGGACTGTGTGTCAAAGGGAAGGTTGTGAAGATCCGGCGTGAAATGATTTGTGGCTGCAGTATCTGGAGTCCACTGAGAAGTTGAGTGGTGTGCTTGAAATGAGGTTGGAGCAGGTGCCTGGTACGATTGATTGAAGCGGTGCCAGCATTGCAAGGCTGTATGTCCTGGTTTGGAGCAAACCTGGCACACTGGACGGGTATCCTGTTGCCCAGTAAAGTTGTTGTTGGGTCTGCCTGAAGAATTGCCTCTGGGTGAAGGTGAGTAACCAGTATTTGTAGAGTTGGTACCTCGACCACGACCCCGAGGATTTTGATTTGTGGTGTTGCTGTTAAAATTGCTATGTTGATTTCCTCTACCTCGACCTCTGTTGTTGGAATTGTTTCCTGAGTTATTTGTGTAGGATGAGTTGGCAGATAGGTTGGGTAAATGTGAAGAGGAGGATGAGTGATGGAGGATGCGGGCTTCATGGTTCAGGAGGTGGGAAAGGATCATTGTGGATGTGGGTAAAAAGGGTTGAGTGCTGAGGGAAGTAATAATAGGGTCATACTCAGGGGGAAGACCAGCAAATAAAGATGCAGCAAATTCTGAATCTGAAACTTGTTGGCCTGCCATTTGAAGGGAGGAGACTAGAGATTTGACTTTGTTAAAGAAGGAAGTAATGGAATCAGCACCTTTCTTGACAGAAGCTAGTTGAAGGCGGGTTTGTAGGATGTGAGCACTGGAGCGAGCAGTGTAGATCTCATGAAGGGTGTGCCAGACATCTCTAGACGTTGTGCAGTCGGTGACCTGGGTAAGAACTTCCTCAGTGAGGGAGGAGGTGAGAATGGCTAATACAAGGTGGTCCTTGGTGATCCAGTCCAGCTGAGATTGTGTTGGTGTGGAAGCATCGGTTGGGGAAGGAGGGTAAGGCAGTGTGCCATCAACATGACCAAAGAGATTATAAGCTCTAAGGACAGGAATAACCTGTGTTTTCCAGAGGGGGTAGTTGCTGGAGGAGAGTTTGATGTTTATAAAGCTTGAAAAACCGGGAAGAGGTGTAGGCTGTGAAGTAGGTGTTGGGAGGGCGCTTGGAGGTGGTGGTGGTGGAGGTGTTAGTGATGGAGATGGGTTGTTATTTGGAGAGGAGGAGGAGGAGTCGTCTGACATTGTTTAGCACTGCAATGTTTAGTGGACGTTTGTCCTTTTTTGAGGCTCTGATACCATGCTAGAAGTGGTGAATCAGAGATGGTATTTGAAGATCCTTTTGATTCCTTAATTGTCTGTTACATAGGATGGTAGAGAATATATAGATACATATAGTGGGCTATGGGCCAAGCATACATTGTGGGCTGTATAGTCTATTATACATGCAACACATATATACAAACAAGCCAGAGAGTGTAAGCTACAAAGATGGACTTCACACGAGGATGTCAAGGTACCCCTAATTCATTTACCATTCAAAATTGTTACCCTATTTTTTTCTTATTTATGATGGCATGCAGGAAAACAAGAATGGCCAGAGTTGGTTGGTACGAGAGGGCCACATGCTGGGAAAATGAGAACGTTCAAACCACCATTTTGCCCGAGGGAAGCCCGATAACTTATGACTACCGTTGTGATCGCGTCCGAATTTTCGTGGATCGTCACGGTGTTGTGGTTGAGACCCCTAGGGTTTCTTGAAAAAGCATCACATAAGAGCATCATAGATGCAACTATCGTGCTATGTACGTGAAATGTAATAAGTGAATGATGCTAGTAATAAAGAGTCTCAATCTCCTCTTACTAAACTTGTTAAAAATCCAACACTGACCTGACATCGTATAGCTCATCGTGTATATACATGGTCCTTAGATAACATTATTCTAGTAACATTTTATCATAGAACAATTTTTTTCATTAGAGGAAGTTTCGGTACCCTTCGAGAATCTGACCGTTTTAATGTCAATAACAAAATATTATAAAGAAAAAAGAAAATATAAAGTAGTCATCGGAACTCCCCGACCCCTTATATCATTTAGTAAAATATTACTAACACCTTTGGCATCTTAAATAATACATTAAGACCAAGATCAAACCTAAAAGCCATGGTGGCTAAAACTACATTATTTGGCACTGTAGGCATGTCGAAACCGAATTTTCTAGTCTCTTATAAGGTATTCTTGACTCGTAAGTACCAAACTCGAGTGAGAGCGGTGACGAGGGAATTTTTGAAGAAGAGGATTCTCATTTGGGATTTTGGAACCATTTAATAACCCAACTTCCAAGTTAACTTGACTTGAGCCCATACACTATGACGTATAACTCTTCCGTAGATAAAATGTATAAACTCGACTTGAATGTGAGAAGTTATTATCTCAACAAATTTTAGTGAGTCTTCGAGTACTCGGTTATACATTTCCCTCATGAAAAAATATATAACCGAGTAGATTCACATTCCGAATTTTTGAATATGTTATTTTATGTATTGAAACAATTTGGTTTACTAGGCTTTTTCTAGTTTTGTGTTTAGTAAATGTACCCCTTCTCTCCCTTAAGAGAAGAGGAGAAGAGTGTGTATAGTTTGAGAATAAATATAAAAGGTTGGGGTATATTTACTTAATTGAAACATTAAAAAGGCTAATTACTACTATAATTTTTCAAAAAAACCTAGTTACCAAAATTGCCCTTTTATATTTATATTTCAGGTAGTATATAGTAAGTTATTAATACTTTTGAGTATAAAAATATGGTCCAAAGTGCAAAATTTATAAAAGGATAGTTCAAAAGGAATTGTTTATAATTTATAAAAGGATAGTTCATTAATTATAATAGAATAGTTCATAGTGCAAAATATATAAAGGAGTGAAAGTAATAGTTCAAAACTTATTATGGGATAATTCATGAATTATAATAGAATAGTTCATGAATTATAATAGAATAGTTCAAAGTGCAAAATTTATAAAGGAGTGAAAGTAATAGTTCAAAACTTATTATGGGATAGTTCATGAATTATAATAGAATAGTTCATGAATTATAATAGAATAGTTCATGAATTATAATAGAATAGTTCATGAATTATAATAGAATAGTTCAAAGTGCAAAATTTATAATGGATAGTGCATAACTTAGAAAATGATAGTTCATAACATATAAACGATTAATTTATGAACAATTTGATAAAATATATTAAAAAGTAATAGTTCATGGAGTATATAAGAATAGTTCAAAGTTTATAGGAGAATAGTGCATAAATTATAACATGGTAGTTCAAACAAATTTCCATTCATTTCTGAAAAAAAAATTCGTTTCAGAAATTTTTTTTTTTTGGGGACACGTGTCGGCCGTACGGGCGGCCACACGACCGTACCGCATTAATTGAACCGTACCTGAACAAAAGTCTTATATATTGTGTATATAAATGTTCAAGTCAATGAAATAAATTAGACTTTTAGCAGTCTATTTGTCCCTAATTAATTTTTGGTAAATAATATTATAATAAAATTTTGTATAATTGTATTTTTGTTACAAAAGTATAAGTCATAAAACAAACTAGTTACCCTGGCGCAACGGTTGAGACTTCAAGGTAACACGAGGGTCCCAGATTCAGATGACATGGTGGCGCGAATCGGGAGAGAATCCACAAAAAGAAAATCCGGATCTATCAATTTTGAGAGTTGTGGGGGTGGTAAACAACGGGTACTTAGAACCCTTTGAAACGAGAAAGGGTAGGAGCTAAGGATTTGGGCTGATTTACAGCGGTTATCAGGGTGGTGAAACCCAACGGAGATGGAGAGCGGGATGCGGCGGGTTGTTTAAGCTTTGGGAAGTATTGACTTCTTGCTACAGTAGGGAGGGTTTTTAGGTTTTTTTTATGTTTGATGCTATTATTGTTATTATAGATATAACGCACAAATATACAAAGGATATATATTTTGTGGGTAATTTTTAACGAAATAAGATATCAATAATCATAAAATTTGTGTAGATGAAAGTGTACGAGTAGTATATTTAGCATAAATTTATTATAGAAAATATCAATTTTGTGTTTAATTTGTTTAAAAATTTATAGCCGATTTTATTATAAATAAAATTATAAAAAATCATGAAAATAAAGATCTTTGGTGATTTTGCCTGTGTTGATGGATGCAATTAGACAAGAGTTGATGTTTGATAAATGCAAATGTACAAATGTTGATCTTTTAGGTGATAATAGACAAGTGTTCATCTACCGCAAGATTTATTCACAAATGAAGTGTAAGCTCATACAACTCTCCAACTGAGACCATAAATCCAATTTGTCAACGAACAATATCAAACCATTTTCCCTTTGCTTACTGCTCTATAGATATATATACGTATGCCTATTTTGTGTTATATATAATGTCGAAATTGACCATTATAACGCTCCGGATTGGGAAACCAGGAATGTCACTAGAATATGAGTCACACAGTGGATATATTAGATTTAACCTGACAACAAATTTACTATTGGACCTTCCACCAAGAGCACGACAGAACAATATAGCATATATGACTTTTAATTTACAAAAAGTTGTAGTAACATGCACTTTAAATCATGTGAAGAAAATAAGACAAGGATCAAAACAACCTTAATAGCCAACTCAAAAGCAATAAAAGATAAAGACCAACAAGTACACGACCTTCCCAAAACCTAAGACATATGTGGGTCCGGCTTATCACCAACTCTGAGAATTTCTCGCGAACATACCTAGAACTGAGGTTTATCCTAAAAACAACAACATATAAAACCATTAGTCAGCGTCCCAAAATTAGAGTTAGAGCTCAAGAATCAGATCAAACTTGTATGCATCATATAAGGAACCTGTAAAACCCGAAAATTTTAATTTCCAGAAATCCAAATCGAGTTTACATCTATTAATTTTTTTATTATTTTTATCAGAACGGATCTAGCTTTACTGGATCACTTCTGGTTTGCATCTACCATGACGGGGCCTTTACGGAGCTTTAAACGTGACAAGCCCATCAAGGTTTAACTCCTTCATTCAACTTGATGGGACCATCAAGAGGAGTCTTTCTTCCAGCCTTCAACAACCTCCCTCTCTTCCCTTCACGTAACCCTCGTCTTCAACTTGCACATCCAACCTACCTCTCCGTCTTCATTGCCCCAAGCAGCAACCATGGATTGTCTCCCTTCTGAACGGCATCGACAACCGCCGCCAGGAGCATAAACTGGCCGTTCTCTCACTTCTCATGCATGGGATCGACAAAAGGGTAGGCTGGGTTCCTCTTCTTCACCGTCGGGCCCAACAGTAACAGAGAGACATCACCACATCCCCTTTTCGACTAGTGGCCAACATCCAGACGCGCATCAATGCAACAACCGAGGCGGGCTGCACTCTCTACAATCGAATTGTGGGTGCACCGAAGCAATGCCACGGGTGTGCTAGAACTCTAAGCCCTTAGGTGCGGCAACTCCGAGCCGCGGGGCGACATTCGTGAGCAACGGGTACGGCAACCTTGAGCCACGGGTGCGGCAACCTTTTGAGCCTCAGGTGTGCTGAAGCTTATCCGCGGGGGCGCCCCAACGATAGTAACCACAACTCCGTCTTCTTCCTCGTGTATGTGAGCACGTTGAGTCTTGTTAGTCGGGTAAGGACCTCACCCCTCTTCATTGCTTTTCCCTTCACATTTATATACTGATGGGAGCATCCATTTGTGCCGTTAAACCTTCCATTGCAGCCTTGGAAGATGGCTAGAGGAGCATATACATTTCCGAGTTTTAAGAAGTGACATGCAATCAACTTCAGGTCCATATTTGGGTAAGCTAGACTCTTTCTTTATGGTTGATTTTTTGATATGTTATAATTGAGTTACATAGTAGATCATACTAAGATTTGAGAGGAATCCGACGAGTGTTTTAAGAGTTATGGTTTTCCAAAGTAGAGACCTCATGTAGTTTTATAAGTTGGGATGAAATATTCTAAGTGTTGAGGAAATTGCATGTTGAGACAGTTTTGTGATGTAGATCTGATTGGGTTAGATACCTCTAATGGACTTGAAACTTTGATATGTTGTTTATGGATATACGTAATATTATGTATCAAGTTTGGAGAGCGATCCAAAGGGTAGATTCGGATTTGTGATGTTCCAAAGTTAGGTATAAACATAGTTGGTTTATAGAAGAGTTTGGCTAGAATTGTGTTCTTGGAGATGGTTTGGTATTTGTGAATCTTTATGGATTTATATTATAGGGGTAGACATGGCTTTGCATGTGAGTAGGTGTTCTCGGAATGTTTGGAATTTAGGAGTAACGTGTTAGTTGAACCTTAGTCACTAGATCTTCTATTTTTAGAGTTAGACATCATGCCTCTAGTTCTAATAGAAGTTCTTGATACTTTTGAGATTCTTTAGTGTTTCCGGATTCCAGGGGTAAAATCGTCTTTTCTCAAAAAAGAGTCAGTTTAGTACATTTTTTCGGATATTCGTTGTTGACCTAAAAGTTGGAACTTCTAGATGTCGGATAATTTATATTGATACAAGTTTCATGTTATGATCACGCAGTTGAGATCATACTCTCGGATAGGATCTAGTGATATTGTTGACGGGACTTCACCTAATTCAGGTAAGTCCTTTGGGCTTACTTAGTTTCTATCTTATATTGATTGAATGACATGGGTAGTGTGTGCTTACATGTTGATAGTATAATAACTGTTAGTATAACCGACTTGTATTTTGGCCCAAGTGTAAAGGGCGGCGGCATCATCTACTCAACTCTTGCGGGATACTGAGAGGTTTTTCGTGACTAGGCCAGACTAGGTAGACGGGAAGAGTACTGATCCATTCCATATGGTATACGGGGAGGTGCGTCGAACCATTCCTGATGGACAAAGAGACGGAGGCAAAGAGTCGTAGACTTCTCATGCCACACGCTTAATTGAATGAAGAGTGCTTAGCCTTAAGAAAGATAATAAACGGATTTCTATGATAGCATGCTTTGTGTTTATATTTCCGCATTGTGTGTGTTTGTGCTTATGTGTTCTTCTAATATGTAGATTGCTAGCTAATGATTTGATTGTGTTGTTAAATGCTTTGTAGGTATAGGCAGTTGTAGAGAGATCTGGAGTGGATGGTCAGCCGGGTCCACATATTCATTATAGATTGTGACGGGGGAGTCTTCCGTTCTACATGGACGTTATTATAAAACTTTTGTCATGTAAAACTGTCACATGTTTTACATTCATGCAAATATAACTTATAGTTTTCAAAGTGTTTAATTACATTTATGCCTTGTTGTAAGATCTAGTAAAGTTGTTGTCAAACTAAGGTTGGGACCTATTTTGAGGTCTTAACCAATAGGTCTCTGGGTTTAGGGAACTTGGGGTGTTACATATTCTCAAAACAACATACTATAATAGACAATCAAGTTTACCTCATATAAATCACAGTTAAACCTAGACCAAACAGAGAATGTATATGACGGGGTTCATCAAATCAAAATATATAACTTCCTAACAGTAGCATACTATGACATAACTACCAAAAACACCAACAAATAGTCTAAGTATAATGAAGGATAAGAAAGAATATGTACCCTAAATTATTGAACTTGTAAACACGTAAACTATATAAAAGTTGCAAAATCAAAATAATAAAATTTCTCAAAACGTATGAGTAAATCTGTAACGGCAATAATATATCATAATAATTACTTTGATACACACAAACGATGATAATGCTCATGATGATAATGATTATGATGACCTACATATAATGCAATGCAATGCAATGAAATGACTATGTCATCTCTCAACTCTCGGCAACGCAAGGTAACACAACGTTCTCTCAAGTCCACATGTGCCCCTCCGGCGTACTAATTATTATGAATATCTGTTACCATGTATCCTATTTTATATATCCACCCTCTTTCCCCGACTCGCTCTCTACTAAAGCACTATCCAAAATATGTATGCAGGTTTTATATATGGGAGGGACTCCCATCATGTCGTGCGGTCATGCCAGGGACATCACTCCCTCATCAAGCTCACCGTGCCTATGACCATACCGGTGGTTACTAGTTATAAAATACTTTAAAATCATAACTATAATATATATATATATATATATATATATATATATATATATAAGTGCATACGGATATAAAATCTTTAAATCAAGAAAGTACAAGTATACTCACATGCAACACGCCCCAACTTGTAACACGGGTTTCTCAATATCATTAATCAATGTAACACCCCAAATTCTCAGAACTCGGGGAACTACTAGTTAGGACCTTGATGTCATGAATTATATGTCATTATAATCATGCATATTGTGGATGTTTCACCTCAGTTTCCCTTACATTCGAAGAGATTTGTGTACCTTTAAGGTTTATTTCATATATATTTCGGAAATAGAGGTCTACACGAGTTTTGATTGAATTATAGGTGAAAACGATGGATTTGGAAGCAAAAATGGGTCAAGGAGAAGCTAAGGTCAATGAGGAAGCATAAGGAACCTTTGAGGAGTCATGAGGAGCAAGGAAAGTGCGTGAGAGGGTCACACAAAGAAGGTGGAAAACAAGTCAAGAGACGAGCACTTTCTATTGTGAAAAATCGGGTGATACATAAATCGGATGATTTTATTTTAGGAAAAACTGGACGAGTTATGTATTAAATCGGGCGACTTTCACTTGAAACCGTCTAAAAATATAACATTAGAAAGCCCAAAGCTTTTGAGCCTGAAGAGGGATATGATTTGCAGCCCATTAGCGAGTTGGGTTATGTTGGAACCCTAGGAAACAAAAACGGAGGTTGGCACAGAACGGGATTGACGGCATACGAGAGAGATTGGACATTCTTGGAGAGAAGGATTTGTGGAAAGGAGATAGAGTCCAAGATTCAAGAAAGTTGTGAGATCTTTGATTATTGTTCGTTATTGTGATTTGTGAACACATATTTCTGAGTGTTTTGAGAGATTCTATTGAAGTTTTGAAGGATTGATTACAGATTTTGGAGATTTATTGAGTTTTATGCGAAGTTTGGTTTTTATTTGGTTTTCTTTATTCAATCTTGATTTTGATTCAAAAATGAAAATGATTGGCTAAAAACTTTGTGAATCTGGGGAGAATAGTTGATGATTGAGGTTAAGATGATGATAGACTGAACTCATTTAACTATTTGGGCCATGAGAGTTGAGATTTAGCTTTTGCGATTGCGAAAAATCGTGGTGTTCTTGAGAAAATCGGCCAATTTTCCCTAGAACAGTCCAATTTTTCTCTCTAATGTTCCTTAATTGTTTTATCCTTTAATCAAAGTTAAACCTTTACTAAATCCTAGCATTGCTTAACCTTTATAAGCCTTATCCAAGTGTAAAAAGAGACTTCATCATTGATTCTTCACTTGATAGCCAAAGTTTGCAAGATTCGGGTAATAGAGAGACTCAACATCCTCTATTGAGGTTTGAGTGTGCCTTTCACCTTTACCTTCGAGAGTCATATCCTTGGGTTTTAGTGAGTGGTTTGAGTGTTAATCCTTTCTTTGAGTACTCTTCTTGATGAGACTCAACATCCTTCGGGTTGAGAGCTTCCAAGTTGGGATAAGTGATTAGTGGAACTTCACCGTACATTATTCCTTTCTTCGAACACATAACCTTGGCAACACCAACTCTAACCTTTGATCTTTAGAGTGTCTTGAATCGAAAGCCGCAGTCGGATACTTGAATCCTTGGAATCATTTGTCTCTTACATCCTTATAGAAGCTTTTACATCTTGCTAGATATTTTTGAAACCGATTTTATTCTCACCAAATCCCTGAGTTCGATTATGGAATTTCTTGCTTTACTACATCTGATCTGTACACTGCGGGTTCGCTTTTGCTTAAGTTCTGGATATAAATTTAAGACTTTGACGCACACACTTTCGAGCGAACAAGTTTTTGGCGCCGTTGCCGGGGATTTGGTCAAGACCAAATTCGGTTTTCGGTTGTGTGACTTGGGAGCTTTTGCTCTTGTTATTTGATCTATCTACCTTAGTGATTTTGCAGATTTCTCTTTACGTATATGCGAAGGTCTCAATTTGAGAAAGACCTCGTTCTTTTTTACCCTGAACCGGAGAAGACTCTCAAGAAACGGTTAAGCGAGAAAACAATGGTTGAACGCAATGAAAAGAGCCTTCAAGAGGAGTTGGATGAAACTCGGGCTCTTCTTAATGCAAGTGAAAGAAGACTTCTTGAGGAGAAAGCTATAGCTCGTGCTGACAGGGAGCGAATGCAAATTCAAATGGATGAAATCCAGGCGATGGTATTACAAGCAAACTTGATGAAAGCCACCAAGAATAAGAAAGACGAATCATCCGATGATGATATGCCTGAGATGGAAGATATACCACCTAATCCTCGTGTTCTTGTTAATCCTTGTGTTCCTGTTAGAGAAGCGAGAGTTGCTCCTATCGTGGCCGAACCGCAAACTCTTGGACAACGTATGGATCCGAGTCAGCAGGCGCGCCGTTTGGGCGTGAATCTTGGAGATCCGGATGAGCATGACTATGGATTTCGCCCTCAAGTCATTACTATGATCCGCCAGAGTCAGTTTGGTGGAATGGAAAGTGAATCTCCGCACCAACATTTGCCGAATTACGAGATTCTTATGGAGACTTTGAAGCCTCCAAGAACAGCTAACAACAATTATAAGTTGAGACCTTTCTTTTTCTCTTTGAAGGACAAGACTTTAGCTTGGTATCTATCTCTTCCAACTAGAAGAGTTAACACATGAGAGGAGATGACTTCGGAATTCCTCACCAAGATCTTTCCGCCATCCAAGACGGCAGAATTGAGAGGTAAAATCAATGCCTTTTCTATGGAACCTAATGAAAGTATGTTTAAATCTTGGGAAAGGTTCAAGGATCTTCTATTGGATTGCCCTCACCATGGCATTTCAAAGTTGGAATTATTGGAGATTTACTACAAAGGATTGGATGTGGAGACTCAATTCAAAATTCAATCCCTTTCTTGCGGAAATTTTATGGAAATGAGGGATGATGATGCTTGGGACTTTATTGAGAAGCAAGCTTTAGTGATTGAGAAGTACTCTCATAGAAAGATTGAAGGTGGGAATCGAGATTCCGGAGAACCGGGATCAAGATTGAATCCAGCAGCCCAAGCTCAAATTTTCTCCCTCAACAATGAGATTAAGGAGCTGGAGAAAGTTTTGAAGTCCAACATTCAATCAAAAAAGGAGCATGAAGTTGGCTATCTAGGAAGAGAGAATAATCAAAGGAATAGAAATAACAACCGGAACAACCATTGAAACAACAATAAAAACAACAACAAGAACTTCAATAGCAATTGGAAATCCAACCAGCAAAATCCCGGTAATCCTTATTCCCATGCTAAGAATACACTAACATCTCCTTCTTCTTCTTCTACCCCTTTGAAAAGTCAGGGACAAGCTTCATCGAGTTCAATCCAACCGGAGAAAGACAAGTTTGATGCGATGATGGAAACAATCTTGGGAAAAATACAAGGAACGGAGAATCACTTCACTTCGATTTCTAAAGCAAAAAAAGCTTTGGAGATTCAAGTGTTTAGCAAAGCCGGAGAAGTTCCTAGAGATCAAGGGAAGCTTCCCCGAAGGATGGAGGACAATCCGAAAGGGCGTGTGATGGCAATTACTACCAGGAGTGCTGTGACAACCACCACTCCTAAACCCCGAACGGATGATAACGAGAAACAACCCAAATTCGTTGAGGTCCCAGCCGAAAAAGAGAAAGAAAAGGAGAATGACAATGTCTATGTTCCTCCCCCATCTTACAAGCCACCACTGCCTTTCCCTCAGTCTAGAGCGAGAACGCGTCTAGACAAGTATTTCGGTAAGTTTATTGATCTCATGAGCAAGCTGCATATTAACATACTTTTTATGGATGTAATTTTAGGTATGCCAGCTTATGAGAATTTCCTGAAGGAGATCCTCTCCAACAAGAGGAAACTTGAAGATTTCGGTGAAGTTAAGATGAGTTCGGAGTCATCCGAACATATCAAGACTATGACGGAGAAGATGCCCCCTAAACTGCGAGATCCAGGATTGTTTGCATACCTATTGGAGTAGGAGAAGTCACATACGATGCACTTTGTGACCTTGGAGCAAGCGTGAGCATCATTCCACTTGCTTTGTGCAAGAAAGTTGGTTTAGAAGAGCCTAGACCGGTGAAGATGACACTCTACATGGCTGATCGTTCCATCACAAGATGTGTTGGAATCATAGAAGACATTCCCGTAAAACTTGGTAAGTTTTACATTCCTATAGATTTTGTTGTACTTGACATTCCTGTAGATTATCCAGTTCCCATCATACTCGGGAGACCATTCCTTGCAACCTCCGGATACATGGTAGATTTGAAGAATGGGCAGCTTTTATTCAACATAGGAGAAGAGAAAGTGGAGTATGTACTCTCCTCCTTAATCAAAGAGCCAGTTGTAGGAGAAGATTTTTTTAACATCTTTGATGAAGAAGAGTCTAGAGAAGTGGTGAGTTCGATCTTGATCAAAGATCCACTTCAAAAGGTTCTAAGCATCAGAATTGTTGAGGAAGGGGTGGAAAATGATTATGATGATGAGATTCGAGCATTGGAAGATGCAGAGGAAGAGCCAGAAACAAGATTTAAAGAGCTGAAGGAAGTCCCGGAAGAAGCCGAAAAAATCGACCTACACAAAGGAAATCGGGTGATTTTTGAAGATGCAAGTCGACTTTTAACAACAGAAAGAAAAATCGGGGCAAAAATCAACCCATTTGACTCAGGGCAAGTCGATTTTCTTCTCTTTCTCCGACCTCTACAAATTCAATTGCAAGTGTTCTTGGCTGTAGTAGCACACTTCCTCAACCTTCAGAGACCTCTCCAATGACAACCCCTGGTCAAGATTCATCAATCAAAACACCACCATCATTGGAGTTGAAGCCACTCCCTACACATCTAAGGTACGTATATCTTGGACCTAACTCGACGTATCCTGTTATAGTTAGTGCGAACGTGAATGATGATGAACTTGAGAAGCTTATGAATGTTTTGAAACAGCATAGGAAAGCTCTAGGCTATACCATTGATGACCTAGTAGGAATTAAACCTTCTATTTTTATGCATAAGATCTTAATGGAAGAGGATTATAAGCCTTCACGGCAACCTCAATGACGGTTAAATCCGATCATGAAAGAGGTAGTGAAGAAGGAGATCCTTAAATTGCTTGATGCAGGTATCATATTTCCTATTTCTGATAGCAAATGGGTGAGCTCAATTCAAGTAGTCCCAAAGAAGGGAGGGATGACCGTTGTCGCTAACAAGAACAACAAACTCATTCCAACGAGAACAGTTATGGGATGAAGAATGTGCATCAATTACCGTAAGCTGGATGTTGCTACGAGGAAGGACCACTTCCCTCTCCCTTTCATAGATCAAATGTTTGAAAGGTTAGCACAGCACTCTTACTTCTGTTATCTAGACGAATATAGTGGTTTCTTTCACATTCCCATTCATCCGGACGATCAAGGGAAGACCACTTTCACGTACCCTTGGGGTACGTTTGCCTACAGAAGGATGCCATTCGGTTTATGCAACGCTCCAGCCACCTTCCAAAGGTGTATGATGGCAATCATTTAGGAATACATAGAGAACATCATGGAAGTATTCATGGACGACTTTTCGGTATATGTTTCTTCCTTTGATGATTGTCTTTCTAATCTTTCTTTAGTTCTTTAGAGATGCGAAGACACTAACCTAGTCTTGAATTGGGAAAAGTGTCACTTCATGGTTACTGAAGGAATAGTGTTAGGACATTTGATTTCGAACCGTAGAATAGAGGTTGATAGAGCTACGATTGAAACTATAGAGAAGCTACCTCCTCCAGCTTCGGTGAAGGGATTTAGAAGCTTTTTAGGGCATGCCGGTTTCTATAGGAGGTTTATAAAGGATTTTTCTAAGATTTCAAAACCTTTGACTAATCTTTTTATGAAAGACATAACTTTCGAGTTTTTGAAAGAGTGTTTGGATGCGTTCCGGAGGATGAAGTAGAAAGCATTATCCGTCATTGTCAATTTTTTCCTGTGGAGGACACGCTAGTTCTCACAAGACATGTGCTAAGGTACTCCAATCCGGCTTCTTCTGGCCCTCTTTATTTAAGGATGTACAAAGCTATGTTGTTGCTTGTGATGCTTGTCAAAGGACAGGTAATATTTCAAGGAGGAATGAAATGCCCCTCAACAACATCCAAGAAGTAGAGATATTCGATGTATGGGGAGTAGACTTCATGGGACCATTCCTATCATCTTGTGGTAACTAATCGCTGTAGACAATGTCTCAAGATGGATAGAAGTCGTCGCTTCTCCAACTAATGATGCGATGGTAGTGGTAAAGTTCTTCAACAGAACGATCTTTACACGGTTCAGGACTCCCCGAACCATCATTAGTGATGGAGGAACGCACTTCACAGCTCGTCAATTTGAGGCTCTACTAGCTAAGTGTGGGGTGACTCATAAGATCGCCACACCGTACCATCCACAAACGAGTGGTCAAGTCAAAATCTCCAAAAGGGAGATCAAATGGATTCTAGAGAAGACTGTCTCTAGAACGAGGAAGGATTGGGAAATGAAGCTAGATGATGCATTATGGGCATACAAGACCGCTTTTAAGACTCTAATAGGAACAACGCCATACAACCTTGTGTATGGGAAGTCTTGTCACCCTCTTGTAGAGCTAGAGCACAAAGCGTACCGGGCCGTCAAATGGCTCAACTTCAACAAGAAAGAAGCTGGAGAAAAGCGTTTGTTGGACATCAACGAATTGGAGGAGATCCGCCTGAATGCGTATGAGAACGCAAGGATCTACAAGGAAAGAACGAAGAAGTGGCATGATAAGCATATCATTCCAAAGGACTTGAAGGAAGGAGATCTCGTTGGACAGGACCTTTTGTTATTAAGCATGTTTTCCCTCATGGTGCAGTTGAAGTATGGGGTGAAAAGTGTCGAATTTCAAATTAAACGGCCAACGGTTAAAGAAGTACACACCGGAAGCTCCGGTTGAGGAGATAGCTCCTACTCTCCTCCATTGATCATCAAAAGATCAACGTCTAGCTAAAGACTTTAAACGAAGCACTTCTTGGGAGGCAACCCATGGTAGTTCTAACCTTTTTCTTTCTTTTTGCTTTAGAGTAGCCTAGGATATTTAGCTTGTTTGTTTGTCTTTGCTTTGTTTTTGTTTTCCTCGATGCGCTCTCGGTTTGTTTGTGTCATTGATCGCAGGAACTAGGTACAATCTTGGAGATTTGATGGAAAAGGTTGATGCAAATGTGCTTAAAGATGTTTTCAAGGAAAGAAAGGGAATAAATCGACATACCATAAGTAAATCGATCGATTCAAGCTCTAGAGCAAGTCGATTTTTGACAACATAGAGTAAAATCGGACCATAAATCGACCTACCATAAGAAAATCGGTCGATTTTCCTTGAAGATGAGCAAATTGCACAAAAATTGGGCCGGTGAAAAACTCGGGCATATAAATCGGCCGATTTTCTTCGTAAAACAGCCGGCCTATATAAAGCCTTCTCCACTCTTTTCCTCACTCCACACTTAGCCAAATTTCGTTCTTCTTCACTCCTCAAGAGCAGAAAATAGCCCCCCAATCCAATCTGCACAATTGGTAACCATTTTGCACAATTCTTAAGTCTAAACTGAAGCTCTTGCAACAAGGAAGAAGAATCTAGCAACAACAATCGTGGCAAACTGCTTATTCATCCGGAATTCAGTTTTTTCAATCCAAACCTTAAGTATTTCGCTCGATTTTGAATTGTGCTTTGAAGTTGTTGGATTGTTGTGTTTGTTGGAGGGTTTTGCTTAGAAACAACCCTAGGAAGCTGTTTGTGGTGTTGCATTGGTTAGATCTTTACAGATTTGTGAGTTTGGTTGAAATCGAAGAAAAAAACGAACCAACCCTAAAAAATCGGTCGATTTTTCCCCAAGAACAACCCGATTTTCCTTTGCAGAATGGACGCCATAAGGAGAACCACTAGGAACTTAACCAAGAAGAAGGGATCTTCTTCTAGGGCACCTCCACCACCACCACCACCTCCCCTAGCACAATGAAACCTTCCCCCTCCCATTTCCAAACACAAGAAGAGGTCTGATGTAACACCCCAAATTCGCGGGACTTGGAGTGTCACATTGGCCTAGGATCTCACAATGGATCCTGACCCTAGTCTGACAACAAGTTCACTGGATCTTACAACAAGGCACATGTAGATTAAAATCAAATACATAAAAGTTGAGTATGATACATCAAAAGAGTTTACAAACTCATAGCCGAGTACAAAACAACAACATAAACCACAACCACAAAAGATCCCACATCCCACGCATACTAATGTACAAAAGTCCTCAGCTTGTCACACCATTTGGCTCACTCTGCAGTATTCCTAACCTGCAGAACACTACAACACGGTATGAAACCGTTAGCTACAGCAATGAAAAGCATGAAGGTAATAGCACAACCACACATCAACATCACAAATATGCAATGTCACACACATTCATTTATTATCTTTCATTACGTTATTCCATTACTAATTCAACTTCTTTTGTAACACGAGGAGCCTCAAGAACCCCGTCACATCCAACGTAACACAAGAGTTTTGCATGGGGGTGACCTTCACTCGTCCCCTCCTGTGAGATCATCTTCAGGGCACCTCCTCCTAACCAGCATGCGGAGACCGGCGGTTACCGACCGTTATAATACACTTGGGCCAAATAAATGTAATGAATGGTCATCCTAGTCCGGTTTAGGTTATAAATGCACAATCATATGAACACACACAACCATCACAATCATACAATCCACAACTGCACACTAAGTAAGTCCTATGGACTTACCTGATATACTCGTAACCTGTACCACGTCACAGCTTCCCCTTGGGGAAGTAATCAACGCCTGCAATAGCAAGGCACACACAGTCACATACTACAAAGGTTAGGAGACTCATCTCACTAACCACAACCAACCTATATCTCAAATCTAAACCTCAGATCCTCAACACATTCATAGATGCCTAAGGCATATCCTCAACATAACATCTCATCACACTCGTACACATACTAAACCTTAAAGCCATAACCGATATCCATAACATCATCATGATCCTCAACTCATTCTGACACCTAGCATGCATCTAATCAGTATTCCTCAATCTCAAATTTAATCCTAATTTAATTAATTAACCTTTAATTAATTAATTAAATTTCACCAGAATAACTTTTTGCCCGTAGGCCATTTCTAAACCCACCTGTCATCAGATTTCATCAAACAAACAACCCATAAACACCAGAATAATATAATGATCATAATGGAATTTCTAATTATCCATTTTGAAAAGCCTAAGGTCAATTTAGGCCAAATCATAGTACGGAAAACGAATAAATTCATAACTTATTCGTTACTAACCCGATTGACGATCTGAAAGAAGATTCGGAATCACAACGACGCAGGCTACGCATGTACAACATCAAATTCACCGGAATCTGAGCGACGGAACTGTCCTGGTGACATATATGCTTGACCAGGTCCTTATCTGCTCGGAAATGCAGAAACTCGGTACCGATATGAAGAGAATGAAGAGAGGAATCCAAAAACTCAAACGGAATTGAAATCGGATTAGAAACGGAGAGTAGATCTGAGTTTGAATTTTGAGAGAAATCAGAGCTTTTACGAGGAAATGTGAAAGGAAATGAATTAATAAACGATTTTCCGCTATTTATAGTGAGTCGATAATTATCCTTTAGCGAAGTCGATAATTATCCTTTTATCGATCCAATGGCGGGTTGAACCCCCTTCTCCAAACTTCTCGAAATTGGAATACCTCGGAAAACGTGTATTCCTAAGCCGTCTTTTTTAGCCGTTAAGAAACGAAATAGCGACTCTTTTGTCCGTTTTGCCTTTCCATGTTATTTCATATCTAGGACATGTCCGATGTCCTGATCATTTCTCTCAACTGCATTTTTATTAATTGGGGCTCCCAAATGCTCCAAATAATACCGGAGGGTAAAAATAATTATCCGGGGGAAAAAGTGAAAATTTCACCATGAGCCCACAATTACGCCAAGAGCCTAACGGTGGGACTTATACTCAATACTTACGCAATCTTTGCGAGTTATATGTCAATTACTATCACTGATTAAGTTAATCAACATTAATTAGGATTCGGAAATCCTAGCTATTACATCACACACCCCTTAAAAAAAGTTTCGTCCCAAAACTTGAACAATTTCCAAATTCTTTCGGACCCATACGCCGAGGTATAAACACTCTCTCTATCAGAGGTATCACGTCTCTGTTCAAACGTATCAACCTATAACACTCTATAACCTCAAAACACAGCATGGAGGAATCACCAACTCCAGCAACAAGATCATAACGCTATCCAAAGGCATAGAGGAAAAATCATCTCTAGCCAACTACTAACCACGTCACAAGGAATGGAGGAAAGCCGTCTCCAGCCAATCGTACTCGTAACACAACTATGTGGAGGAAACCATCTCCACTCACACTATGTCCATCAAAGATAGCATGGAGGAAAGAACCATCTCCTGCTGATCCTAACACATACACCATAGCATGGAGGAAAGAACCATCTCCAGCTATACCTATCTCGTACTAGCAAACAAGATCTAACAGATCATATGCACAACTCACAGCTAGCACGAAAACACAGCATATCACATAAGCACATAGCATAACATACACTCACTAAGATAGCACCAAAATCTAATCGTGGATCCTACAGGTGCATTTGTCCCGGCGTAAAAATCTGGATAGTTCTCTTGGATACTATCCTCAGTCTCCCGTGTAGCCTCATCATAGGAATATCCTTCGAATGCAGACGTCTCACACCTCTCTTCCTAGAACCGCAAAAAGTTGTTCTGCAAAAGTGTGGTCCGGCTCAACCACTAGATCATCATGACTCACAATGTGCCTCAGATCTGGTATGTACCTCCTCAGCTGAGACACATGAAACATAGGGTGAACACCCTCTAACTTCGGTGACAAAGCCAATCTGTGCACTACTCTCCCAACTCTATCTAGTATCTCGAAAGGACCGACCTATCGGGGACTCAGCTTTCCCTTTATGCAATAACATCTAATGCCTCACGTCGGAGATATTCTCAACCAAACATGAGCTCCTACCCTGAACTCTAGAGGTCGACGCCTCCAATATGCATACGACTTTTGGTGACTCTGTGCAGCCATCATCCTTTCTCTAATTAACGTTACTCGAGCTATATCATCCTGAATCTGCTCTAGCGCTAACCCCCTGGTACTGCCAGGCTCATCCCTGCATAAAGGTGTATGACACCTATGTCTACACAATGTCTCATAGGGACCATCCTTATAGATGCATGCCAACGGTCGTGGTATAAGAATTCAACGAGTGGGAGATAAACAGATCGTCCCTGTTCTCAATCCATCCCACAAGCTCGCAACATGTTCTCTATGGTCTGGAGGGTCCTCTCAGACTGACCGTCTATCTGAGGTAAATCTCAATCATGAAGTGTAGACGCGTTCCCCAAGCAGTCTAAATCTGCTATCAAAACCTCAAAGTAACCCATCTACTACAATCATAGTCGATCGTCCCCGGTACACTTATGGAGTCCCACCATCTATCTAGTGTACTCCTTTGTTATTTCATTCACTGGCCACGTCTCTCAGTAGAGATGGAACGTGTCAACTTCGTAAATCTGTTACCAATAATCTGGATAACACCAAAACTCTTACTGGGTCTCAATCCCATCACAAATTCACATAAAGGTCCTCTCACTTCCACTACAGCACTAGTAGTGCATGACCTCATCTCCAGGTCAGTAACACTTTAACCAAGATCTACTACTTCAAGGTACCTCTTATTCGTACATGGATGTACTAAAGAAGGTGTACTATGGGTGTATTGTAATCTTCTCCACTCAACTCCGTATAAAGCGGTTATATAGACGCAGTTGCGGCACCTCATACTCCTTCTGCTCCGTTAAAGAACTGTGGTGTCTTGCCATGAGACATCCTTCCATCACACTCCCTCAGGGTCAGACAAGTCCCCTGCTTTTGTTGGACCTCATCCAACAAATCAGGTAGAACCCTTAAAACATCAAACTAACGACCTTATCAGCAGTTGTAGGTCCAACTCTAACAAAGCTAGATCATTCTGCAACCGAGGTTGTACAGCAATTCCAACAACTGCCTTCTCTCGAGGCGTCTTCTTGTTCAAGGTATTAGTTACCACATTCTCCTTGCCACTTGTCAGAATGGTACCAAACTTCACGATCAAACTCCTTGATCAACTCCACTCAACGACGCTCATGGTTATTCAGCTTATGTTGCATAAAAATATGCTTCAAACTCTTATGATCGGTGAGAATCTAACATGAAATATCACACCGATATTGCCTTCAAATCTGGACACTTGAACTACCACTACTAACTCAAAATCATGAGTCGGGCAGTTCTCCTCATACGTTCTCAGCACCGTAGTCACGTGATTCCCAAAATCTTCTGATTATCACCGAATAGAAGCAGAGTTCAAATGCTTCCTCTACTCTTCAGAACTCCGACATACTACTTCAACCACACACTTATGGTGGTCTTCCTCAGAAGACTCGTAATTGGATGCACAATCACATAGAATCCTTCCTTAAAGCGTTGGTAGCAATCGGCTGAGCCGAGAACTACGTATTCCTTTAACGTTCATCAGTATCATCCATAAGACTTCATACTTACTCCTCGTCACATCAATCATGATCCTACTGGTAGAACAACATGACCTTGAAGGTTACTTCTGGCATCTCAATTCACATTTAGGGAGCATAGCACACTGGCTTCTATCCCTTGGTTTCTGCAAAACTATCCTCAAATAACCGGTACGTTCCTCTCCGTGGTGAGAGTAAACCAAACGTCATCAATAAGGTCTACTACCAACTGATCAAGGAAGTAGATGATGACACTAATCATCAACTCCTATAACGACTACTAGGACGTTCCTCAACTCAAATGACAGCACTACAACTTGTAATGTCCATAACGGGTATGGAATGTTGTCCTATGCCCACGCTGCTCTCTCATCCTTAACTGATGATATCCTAAGCATATGGAAATCTTGAGAACACAATTGCTTCTCTTAGTTGATCCGACAAGTCATCAATACATAGCGATGAATATACTAGGGCGAACGAAGCCCATCTCAATCCACTCTTCAAATTGCTTCTTCAAGTTCTAACAACTCAATAGGCCATATACCTCATAGGCCTTCTCCCAACCAATCTCGTACCATACTTCAACACAATATCAAAGTCCTCAATCCGCTGAGGCGATAGATTAGACGGTTCAGTAACACGTCTATAAGATCATATACCAGTGGAATACTCTTCAGCGTGGAACTATCTCTTTCCTTCATGGCACAACATTAAAAAAAACATCACCCTCTGGTGTTATCAACCTCGCCGCTCATACGGAACTAAAGACAACTCACCTCCTCAAAGGTCATAACCTCGGAAAACCTCTACTTAGTCGATCTTAGTAGAGACTAGAATAGTCCTCCTACTACTATCTAAACCAACATGATATCTATTCGTGCACCACACACATAAAGACCTTCTCATGCACCTAAGGCATGACAAAGAAGTCTTCAAGCCATACACAAGTCCCTGAACAAAGGGAACAACCACATATCTCGTGGTACCTAAGACCCGTAACTCGTAATCCTATAAAGGAAGATCTATCTTCTATTGTATCCACAGTTAACTATTAACACATGGATCGAAAGACAAGAGGTGCATAGCACTCACAACAAACAAAACTCCACTAGGTAAACCATTAACAAGAATGGTACCTATAACAGCTAACGCCCGAAGCTCTACTGCATATCATTACTCAATCTCAGACCTGTGCTCCTCAGGTATCACTGCGGTCATCACCATAACCTGCACTTCCACTCTTTCTGCATCGGAAAGAGGAAGGTCTTGATGAGAAGAAGCACTAACTTGCTGACAGAAAAGGGCCAGATGGCCTAGTTCACCACAGGTGAAGCAAGCTATCGGTGCCATGGGGCACTCAGAGCGCACATGATCTGGATAACCACAGTTGAGACATATACGTCTCATCCCTGCCACTAGTACGGGTGGCTCCTCTGCACTACCCAGCTCAAAGGCTCTACCTTGAGCTCTTCTAGTATCCGTGGTATTCCTACCACGACCCTTACCTCTACTCAGCCTGGGAACGGATTCTTGAGTAGGCGAATGATCTGGGATTCTCTACTGCCCCCGCGTCTGCTGCTGAGGTGTCTTCTGACCACCTCCCGTCACACTAGTAGAAATAAAACCCTGTCGTGATGCCACTCCAGTTTGCTTACAGAAAACAGCTCTATGACCCTGTCTACCACAGGTAAAGCAAGTCACTGGCAATCTTGGACACTGTGGTCGTACATGTCCAGGCTTCCCACAATTGTAAGAAGTCCTCGTTTCACCAGAAGTCCATGTGAACGAGAAGTACTCAAACGTCTACAAGTCGGGCTCGCTTTGCAACCCGGATATCCAACCTCATCTTTCACTGATTCAACCCGTTATTTCTTCTCTAATCTAGAAGCTTCAGTTGATCTCACAGATGTTGGTAAATCCGGTGTAGATCTACCCGCTATCGCCGCCTCATATACTTGCTGCATATACTCTTGAAACTCGAATCTACTCATGGAGACATGATCATCCTCTTCAAACTCGTTCTCTGCATAGGCAACACAACAACGGATACTGGTCCCTAACTTGGCGCTACTGAAGGAAGAGGGGGTGTACCCCTATCTCGTCCCACTACAGATATTGCTCTAGTCTCAGCCATCTGTAGAATATACGCCCCTAAACTTATAAGGCTATATATATGCCATATGTATCGATATATATATATATATATATATATATATATATATATATATATATATATATATAATACTCATTATTACATGCATACACATCAGCACATAATATATACATATATATATATATATATATCTACACTGTCGAGATCCTCAAATGGGTGACGAATTCTGTACATACTATCCCAAAACATCTGTACTTGCTTAAAATCAAAACCTTTTGAAAATTCAGACCCCATGTGGGTTCTGTTTATTTATCCACTCTACCTTTATTGCAGATAGCAAGTGCCATTGTTTTCAACCTAAGGCTCTGATACCAACTCTGTAACACCCCAACTCCGCGGGACTTGGAGTGTCACATTGGCTTAGAATCTCACAATAGATCCTGACCCTAGCCTGACAACAAGTTCACTGGATCTTACAACAAGGCACAGGTAGATTAAAATCAAATACATAAAAGCTGAGTATGATACATCAAAAGAGTTAACAAACTCATAGCCGAGTACAAAACAACAACATAAACCACAACCACAAAAGATCCCACATCCCACGCATCCTAATGTACAGAAGTCCTCGGCTTGTCACACCATTTGGCTCACTCTGCAGCATTCCTAACCTGTAGAACACTACAACACGGTATGAAACCGTTAGCTATAGCAATAAAAAGCATGAAGGTAATAGCACAACCACACATCAACATCTCAAACATGCAATGCCACACACATTCATTTATTATCTTTCATTACGTTATTCCATTACTAATTCAACTTCTTTTGTAACACGAGGAGTCTTAAGAACTCCAAGGGAAAGAGCATATACAACCTATCCTTCAAGATATCACACCGAATCCTCAACGAGTCTTTGTTCGCGAGAACAGAGACACCGTAGAAGGTCAAGGCAGATGAGCTTTATATCCTCCATTGCAGGACTACATGTACCATCCCAGAAACCACCACCACACTAGCTGAATATCTTGGGAAGATACCCACAAGAAGAAAGGGGTCATTTGTGCTGGAGGCCTTGTCACATACGTGGCCAAGGCATTGGAGCTGAATTTATCTGATTGTCGTTTAGCTGAGAGTGCACGGCCCTTGGATCACAAGGATTGTTGGCTATACAGGTTTTGATTTGTAGAGGTATGGGCAGTTTGCATGTGGCCATGCCATGGGCAAGGAAGCCGGCTGAGATTGAGTGGAAATCCGAGTATACTATTCGGAACAGAAGCAACTAGAAGGAGACGTTTGAGAACTACTTTGATGGGATGGATCCTCCGACCGTGCATTATGATGAGGATGAGGAGGATGAGGAGGAGGATGATGATCGTTATGAGGAGGGAGATGCAGCATACCAACCTTCCATGCTAGAGTTTGAGAGCGACACATGCAGCGATCATGCTACAGATGTTATGGATACAGATACACATGGTGTTGGACCCAGTAGGACTAGTGGAGGTGCAGAGGGGACCGAGGATGAGATACCGGCTCCACGTCATTCATTGTCTCACGCACCCAGTCGTAGGAGAGGACGCGGACGTATATTTGGATTCCAACAACAAATGCGAGCATTGGTTGCCGGCATTCGAGGTTTGCGCATTGACTATCAGGCCCTCCATACCGATTACCAAGCACTCAACACCCATTTTACTCGGTAGCGTGGGGTGATAGATGCGCGGCACTCCTCCTATGATGGACAGATGAGAGACATGTACTACCACTCCTTCGGTGCCTTCTATGACCATGGAGCTCCGAGGTATCCATACCCACCGCTACCACCGCCAGCTGAGGATTGAGAATTCACTCCATTTTACATTGTAAGTATTTTTCTCCATCTTGTGCTTCACTTCTCACTTTAGGGACAATGTGAAGGTTAAGTATGGGGTGGGGGTACTTACAATCTCTTTCCTATTATCGCCCTTTTGTACTTTACATTGCACCTTATGACTTGGTTTGTAATAACTCTTGCACTATCTTTTTCCACTATGGCATTTGCATTGCATGTTTCATTCATGAATTTGTGAAATTTTCAAAATTTTTGTGCTTCTTATGAAGGAAATGACCTCTATGATGATGATTGTGATGTGGAAAAGGCAAAAGATGACTTAGCTATGTTGAGATTTTAATGGTAACATGAATGAATTTGATTGTCTTGTTTGAATGCATGTATGATTTATATGATGTTGATGCCTTGATAGGAGAATGAAATAATGATCGAAGCTATTTTATAAGTTCTTATGCATCATGTTGGAATGACCAAGGCAATTTGCTTCTTTTCTTGTTCATGCTAGCTCCTCAATAAAAATTTTATGACCTCCCTTTTGACCATCCGAGAATTAGGATAAGTGGTTATGTAAGACATGTTTTATGTGGGAGGGCCATCGAAAAAATGTTAAGTGAAAGTTTAGCAAAAATAGGTTTAGGGACGTTGAACATGAGGATGAGTAACTCGGCACCATTCACACAGCCGGGTGTTTGTGTCATGCCAAAGCCTGAATGAATGACAAGTCCTAACAGGATATGGTATGTGCATCAAGGGTTTGAGGCATCTCGAAAATTGAGAACCGCCGATCTCTTAGGCTTGGGTTTTTGTGCACCGTTGTCCATGCTCTCAAAAAGTAAAGTAAAAGAAAGGAAAATTTACATGCAAAGCATGTGTGGCGAAGTTATGTTCCTAATGATCTTGTCGTGTTGTTCCTCTTTGCCGGATTAGCACCACATTATCTTAAAGATTTCACACCCTTAACACGTTTCTTTGACCTCTTTTGATTTGGAAGACCTTGAAACCTTTGTGCACTTGTTTAAAACTTCATGGCTTAGATTTGTTTGATTTTGATTATCTCTACATCATTATCATGTCTCTTATATGTCTTTGAGTAAGAAATGATGATTTGTCCATGATAAGGTTATTATTGATGCATACTTTGTCCTCCTATGTCTTGAAACATTACTTTGAGGGTGATCCAAAAGAAGAAGCACATTTCAAAAAGTTTTTGAGTTTTTCGCATCATATAATCCATGACATATTGTGTTCTAGATTTGAACCTTGCTTTGGGATAAGGAGGAGGCAAGTATGGGGTATTTTGATGACAAGAATTATATGCCATTATAATCATGCATATTGTGGATGTTTCACCTCAGTTTCCCTTACATTCGAAGAGATTTGTGTACCTTTAAGGTTTATTTCATATATATTTCAGAAATAGAGTTCTACACGAGTTTTGATTGAATTATAGGTAAAAACGATGGATTTGGAAGCTAAAATGGGTCAATGAGTAGCTAAGGTGAATGAGGAAGCATAACGAACCATTGAAGAGTCATGAGGAGCAAGGAAAGTGTGTGAGAGAGTCACACAAAGAAGGTGGAAAACAAGCCAAGAGACGAGCACTATCTGTTGTGGAAAATCGGGTGATACATAAATCGGACGATTTTCCTTTAGGAAAAATCGGACGAGTTATGTATTAAAGCGGGCGATTTTTACTTGTAACTGTCTAAAAATATAACGTTCGAAAGGCCTTAAGAGGGATATGATTTGTAGCCCATTAACGAGTTGGGTTATGTTGGAACCCTAGGAAACGAAAACGGTGGTTGGCACAGAACGGGATTGACGGCATACGAGAGAGATTGAAGATTCTTGGAGAGAAGGATTTGCGGAAAGGAGATAGAGTCCAAGATTCAAGAAAGTTGTGAGATCTTTGATTGTTGTTCGTTATTGTGATTTATGAACACATTTCTTTGAGAGATTCTATTGAAGGTTGGAAGGATTGATTATAGATTTTGGAGATTTATTGAGTTTTATGCAAAGTTTGGTTTTTATTTGGTTTTCTTTATTCAATCTTGATTTTGATTCAAAAATGAAAATGATTGACTAAACACCTTGTGATTCTAGGGAGAATAGTTGATGATTGAGGCTTAGATAATGATAGACTGAACTCATTTAACCATTTGGGCCTTGAGAGTTGAGATACCTTTTGCGATTGCGAAAAATCGTGGTGTTCTTGAGAAAATCGGCCGATTTTCCCTAGAACAGTCCGATTTTTCTCTCTGACGTTCCTTAATTGTTTTATCCTTTAACAAAAGTTAAACCTTGCCTAAATCTTATCATTGCTTAACCTTTTTAACCCTTATCCAAGTGTAAGAAGAGACTTCATCATTGATTCTTCACTTGATAGCCAAAGTTTGCAAGATTCGGGTAATAGAGAGACTCAACATCCTTTACTAAGGTTTGAGTGTGCCTTTCACCGTTACCTTCGAGAGTCAAATCCTTGGGTTTTAGTGAGTGGTTTGAGTGTTAATCCTTTCTTTGAGTACTCTTCTTGATGAGACTCAACATCCTTCGGGTTGAGAGCTTCCAAGTTGGGATAAGTGAGTAGTGGAACTTCACCGTACATTATTCCTTTCCTCAAACACATAACCTTTGCAACACCAACTCTGTCCTTTGATCTTTAGAGTGTCTTAAATCGAAAGCCGTAGTCGGATACTTGAATCCTTGGAATCATTTGTCTCTTACATTCTTATAAAAGCTTTTACATCTTGCCATATATTTTTAAAACCGATTTTATTCTCACAAAATCCCTGAATTCGACTCTGGAATTTCTTGCTTTACTACAGCTGATCCGTACACTGCGGGTTCGCTTTTGCTTAAATTCTAGATATAAGTTTAAGACTTTGACACACACACTTTCGAGCGAACAAACCTCACAATGGGTCCCGACCTTAGTTTGACAACAACTTTACTAGGATCTTACAACAAGTCACAAACGTATTTAAATCATTTGAAAATATTAAATAATGTTTACATGAATGTTATGTATCAGCCTTACAAGACAACGATAATTATACAGCGCATGTGAAGCAACTGAAGACGCCTCCATCCCCATCTAAATGAGTATGTGGACCCTGCTTACCATCCGCTCCGGATCTCTCTGCAACTGCCTAAAACTGCGAAGAACTAACAATATGGATAAACCGTTAGCTAACATTCTAAGCATTAGAATAAAGGTAAAGGCACACAAACACATAAAGAAGACAAACACACACAACATGCAAACATTGAAGTCCGTTTATTATCTTTATTTACGTTATTCCTTACTAATTCAACTTTCAGTTTGTGACACGAGAATCCCCGAGACTTGCCTCTGTCCCCGTTTACTAGCAAGGAATAGTACCGATGCATCCGACCGTCTACCTGTCTAGGCTAGTCGCAGAGAACCTCCTAGCTCTTGCAAGAGGTAGGCAATGATGTCACCGCCTGTTATCATACGCTTGGGCCAATTATATAATATATAGGTCGTCCTGTTCCGGTTTCGTTGTTTTAACATAACTAACACACACCACCAATACAGAACATGCTAATACGAAGAAGCTAGCTAAGTAAGTCCGTGGACTTACCTGAACCAGGTCAAGTCCCGTCAACCAAAGCACTCGATCCCGCTGAGTAATATTTCAACCGCCTGATCATAACATAAAGCTCATATCTATATACTATCCGACATCTAGAAGTCGCATCTTTTAGGTAAACAATGGAAATCCGAGAAACTGCACTAAACCAAATCTTTTCTAAGAAAAGACGGTTTTACCCCTAGGATCCGGAAACTCTAAACTTCCCTGAGATCTCAAGAACATCTACAAGAAACCCAACCTAGATATCAAACTCTCCGGAGGAAGGATCTATTGAGTTTGAAAGATGACTATCTTTCAAACTTACTATCTACTACTAAGGCTCAACTAATATATTGCTACTAAATCCCAAACATACAAATTCACCTACTCACATGCTCAACCATGACTACAAATGATATAAACCCTAAAGATACACAATCCCCAAATCATCTCCACGATCACAAACTTAAAACCTAGCACAACTCTTCTAAACTAAACTATACTTATACCCAACTTCGGAACATCACAAATCCAGATTAAACAAACGGATCACTCTCAACTTTTACCACATGCTAACATGCATATCCATAAATAACATATCCAAAATTCAAGTCCAACAGAGGTCAATAATTAATTCAAATCTATCTCACAAAACTGCATCACAAGCAATTTATCCAACACTAAGAATATTTAGCACACTTATAAAAACTGCATGAGGAACCAACTTTGGAAATTCATATCCCCTAAACTATAACTTGGAATACTCTCAAATTTCATTATGTTCTACTATGAAATACAAACTGTAACATATCCGAAATTCAGCAACAAAGGAGGAGTCTAACTTACTCAAATATGGACCCGAAGTTGACTGTTCGTCACTTCTTGCAACACTCAAAAAGTGCATGAATCTTCACTGCTTCCTTTATGAATGTTTTGAGTATGATAAGGAGACATAAAGGGCATTCATAAGGCATGAAAAACGTGGAAGGAAGTGCAAGGAAGAAAAGGGTATCAACCTTACTCGATTCCAAGACTCGGAAGGAAGCAAGAGGGTGACACAAGGTTGCGGTCGAGCCAACTATTGCACTGGGATGGAGAGGCAAAGGGTTCTAGTCACTCGGGATTGCGTGCACCAGGAGAGAAGAGCAGCCACAGTCCCAGAAGGCGCCGCTGTGGCGGACTGGATGCGCACCTGCAGGGTCTTCTCTTGTCGTAGCAGTGTTGTAGCTGTGAGGATGGAGGCGAAGGGGGCTAGTCTTGGTGTTGCTGTCTCCTGCAGGCCAAGAGGGAGGCGGCTCATTTTGCTGGTCTGCCGGTGTGGAAGGGTGGATCCGGTGTCCCATCAAGGAGGACAACTAGTCCGATATAGGTGGGTCTGGGGTTGCGCGAGAAAGGGTATCAGTCTCCCCTTACCTACACCCGCGAGATTCATCGAGGAGGGATAACGACTGCGGATGGAAGGCGACGGTGAGGTGGAGACGACCACTGTCACTAGTGGATGGAGGGCTAGGGTTCCGACTACGCGCGAGGGTTGGAGGAAGCTAGGGCTGGAGGGAGGTTGTGTTTTACGTGAGAAACAGGGAGAGAAGGAAAGAAGGTTGAGGCAAGGAGAAGGAAGAAACATGGGTGGCTGGAACTGCTCCTTATCGGGCCCGGATGGTAGGGTTTCAAAGGCCAAAACTCTCAACTTTATAATGGGTCAGGAAGGCATGCCACTGATGGGCCCGGATGGGTCCATTTTAAAGAATAAGGAAGGTAGATAAATAAGGAGTAGTTTGGTTGACTCGAAAGTTATCGGGAATTAAATTTGTGGATGTTACAATCAACAAATTCTTAGAGACAACTATCAAATCCTCCTCACACAACACAAGCATCTACTCAGCTACTTGTCACAAACTCATAACACCAAAATACTTTCACCTCCAAAACATCTATCTACAAAATACTCATGATAATACTTATTAAAGACTAACTCAAAACCAAAAGTAAACTCTTAGTCACCTCATCTTAGAAGACCATATACATCACTTCCTACCTAGAATACCAACAATAACAACCATCTCTAACAATTGAAGATATATTGTATACATGTTAAATTCCTTCAATTTTTATCACCGTCAAGACAACTATACAACCACATAAATTTTTTCAATCTTCATCATATCATGTATCCTTCTATCACGTGTACCATCTACTTATATCATTCTCCATAACCATAATCATATCGTATCACCCATACATACATTCTTGTGTATCATCGTCTATACTATCACCTATGTCAACATATCTAGATACTCATATTAAACACATCTCACACTCTCATCGCTATTTGTAACACTTTCCATTTCAATTTATATACATCCTTAACACTTTTCCTAGGTAAAGTCGCCATAATACCCTCTTAGTATAAACACTCAAGATACAATGAAAAACACAATATAGTGACAACCCTTTAAAACATAAATCTTATAAGTATAATTTCTAAAATATGTTCTACTCATAATCAACAACAAATCTAATCTGAAACAAGACGCCAACTAAGTAAGTCAATATGACTTACTTGCAAAGACAAATTTCACAGTCACCGTGATAACTATCCAAAACAAGTCATCAACACCAAGTACCTAATAACAAAATATCATAATTTATCATCAATTAACTCAAATAAATATAAAATATCTAAAAGAAATTATTAGATAATGCATTCTGAGTAAGGTTTAGGAAACCTTACGTATCGAGGGTCAAATGTCAAGCATCGATATCAAGTCTCTCTCTTCATTCAAATGTGCCTCCAAAGTGCATGATACCTAAACAAACAAACTAGACAATTTTTAGTTTCATTCACTAAAACTTGGGCCAATAATTACAATTATAAAAATATAGGTTATTTTCCGTATTTATAAACGTGGGTGAATAATCTATAGTTCAACCAATTGGGGCAATTAGTGAACCTTCAAAAGTCTCGGGCTTTTTTCATAAATTTTGGGTCATTTTCTGTAATTATCCATTTTGGACATTTTTGCAAATTCCAACAATATGGGCCATTTAGCACAAATATAAAATATAGGGCAAAAATCGTACTTATACCCAAAATCTTAAAGACCCAATTAGGGTTTGCTGGAGGGTGCATGTGGTGGCGGCAAGGGGGCTCGATCCCGGCGACTAGGGAGCTCGACGGCGAGGCGACAACTACGGCGTTCTGGTGGCTCTTCGTCCTCGGCGGCAAACGGCAACAGGCCTAGCGAAGCGTATAACTCAGTTGATTTCTTAGTATTTTTTCTAGTAACTTGCCGCTTGACTTGTAATAGCTAGGATTTCCGAATTCTAATTAATGTTGATTAACTTAATCAGTGATAGTAATTGACATATAACTCGCGAAGATTGCGTAAGTGTTGAGTATAAGTCCCACCGTTATGTTCCTGGCGTAATTTTGGGCTTATGGTGAAATTTTCACTTTTTCCCTCGGGTAATTATTTTTGCCCTCCGGTATTATTTGGAGCATTTGGGAGCTCCAATTAATAAAAATGCAGTTGAGAGAAATGATCAGGACATCGGACATGTCCTAGATATGAAATAACATGGAAAGGCAAAACGGACAAAAGAGTCGTTATTTCGTTTCTTAACGGCTAAGAAAGACGGCTTAGGAATACACGTTTTCCGAGACAATTGTGGAATAATTATCCCTACAATATTCAAGATCTATTATTCCAATTTCGAGAAGTTTGGAGAAGGGGGTTCAACCCACCATTGGATCGATAAAAGGATAATTATCGACTTCGCTAAAGGATAATTATCGACTTCACTATAAATAGCGGAAAATCGTTTATTAATTCATTTCCTTTCACGTTTCCTCGTAAAAGCTCTGATTTCTCTCAAACTTCAAACTCAGATCTACTCTCCGTTTCTAATCCGATTTCAATTCCGTTTGAGTTTTTGGATTCCTCTCTTCATTCTCTTCATATCGGTACCGAGTTTCTGCATTTCCGAGCAGATGAAGACCTGTTCGAGCATATATTTCACCAGGACAGTTCCGTCGCTCAGATTCTGGTGAATTTGATGTTGTACATGCGTAGCCTGCTTCGTTGTGATTCCGAATCTTCTTTCAGATCGTCAATCAGGTTAGTAACGAATAAGTTATAAATTTATTCGTTTTCCGTACTGCGATTTGGCCTAAATCGACCTTAGGCTTTTCAAAATGGATAATTAGAAATTCCATTATGATCATTATATTATTCTGGTGTTTATGGGTTGTTTGTTGATGAAATCTGATGATAGGTGGGCTTAGAAATGGCATGCGGGCAAAACGTTATCCTGGTGAAATTTAATTAATTAATTAAAGGTTAATTAATTAAATTAGGATTTAATTTGATATTTAGGAATACTGATTAGATGCATGCTAGGTGTTAGAATGATTTGAGGATCATGATGATGTTATGGATATCGGTTATGGCTTTAAGGATTAGTATGTGTACGAGTATGATGAGATGTTATGTTGAGGATATGCCTTTGGCATTTATGAATGTGTTGAGGATCTGAGGTTTAGATTTGAGATATAGGTTGTGTAATATCCGGAATTTTTCATTTCATTTTAATTCCGTAGCAAACCGGAGTTTAATCCGTTGATTTTCTCTATCTACCTAGTAGTACACTATCTCAAAATTTCATCATTTCATGTAACCTCACTCCACATAAAATGATAGAATTTTATATCAAACCCTAATCTATCAAACCCTAATTTTATCATGACATGTCCTTGACAAAGTCATGACACCCCTTTGACGAGACCAAGTCGAGATCATGACAAGGCCATGCATGGGCTTGGCAAGACAATGACGAGTTTGGACAAGAACTTGACAACATCAACCCACTCTTATTCTTACCTTGTTTTCAGCCCATTGTGATTCTTATTATTACCTTGTCCAGCCCACTCTTCCCTTGTCCGCAGCTTTGTTACAGCCCATACCTCACAACACCCTTACCTTGTTTTGGGCCGCCTGGCCTCCCTTCTCCTCCTGATGCCGCCTACTGCAGAAGCCCAACGAGATTTTGGCTAAGTATTATAGATAAGATTTTATAGTAGAACATATCAAAATTTGGGATAAATCCAGTGAGTGGTTTAGGAGTTATGATTTTTCAAAGTCTACTCAGATTTTGGCTAAGTATAGAATTTGTAAAGGGAGTAGTCAACTTTAGGAATTTTTATAAAACTGTTGAATGAACAGTTTGGAGAAATTCTTTCTCCTAAAGTTAGATAGGACATCATAGATGATCTAGGGATTTAAGTCGGAATTTTTATAAGCGGTTACGAATTTTATATTTGGATTCGAAGTTAGACCTTTACGATTTCCCGGAAAATAGAAACATAGGAAAAATGTTAGCTTGTAACCAAACGAAGCTTTGGGAGTTAGAATATGATTTTAGAATCTCAAATAGGAGTTTAGACATGAATTTTAGAATTTTCGGGAATTTCGGGACCAAGGGTAAAATGGTCATTTTACCCTAAATTAATACTGCAACTAGTTATGTCTTAATACATTATTCTATTTTAGAAGTCTTAGACTTCTAACTACGTAGGAGTGTGCTAATGCACTTATCTCCTTTGACAGGCAACTGAGTTGCTACAGTTTACAGAGCGAGTTGGTTTACAGAGAGTCGAGCTTTATATCAGGTAAGTCCTTTGGGCTTACTTAGCTGACTTCTAAATATGAGCATGAATGATGATAGTGGCGTGTGATTGAAATGTTTAGAGAGATAGGTTGTGATATATATTTACCGACCTATACTTGGCCTAAGAGTAACGGGCGGTGGCATTCTGCTCAGTTAGCTTGCGAGCGCTGGGGGTTTCTTTAGGGACTAGTCCATGCTCGGTTTGTAGTGATGCTACCGGCGGAGGTCAGCTAGACCTACACCAGTTGGATAAGGAACGGAGGCGAGAGCTGTTAATAGCTCTCGTGCCACAACTTAAATTGAATAATGTGAATCACTTAAATAATAGATAATAAACGGTTGAGTGCCAGCATGATGTTTGTTTATAATTTTTCTGCGTGTGTTTGTGCTATTGTTATTCTACTTATATTTGGATTGTTAGCTAACGGTTTATCCGTGTTGTAGATCTGTAGAGATAGACAGTTGCAGAGAGATCCGGAACGGATGGTCGGCCGGGTCCACGTACTCATTAGATGGGGACGGGGAAGTCTTCCATACGTCATGCATGTTATATATCTTTATGTATGTTTGTAAGGCTGTCACTGGTGTACTTTCATACCATTAAAAATATTATGTTTTTTGGAAATTGTTTTAATTACATTTGTGCCTTGTTGTAAGATCTTAGTAAAGTTGTTGTTAAACTAAGGTCGGGACCCATTGTGAGGTCCTAACCAGTAGCTCCCCGAGTTCCGAGAATTTGGGGTGTTACAGGATGGTATCAGAGCTCTGGGTTGGCAACAATGGCACTTGAAATCTTCTAAAAGACCGAATGTATAAAATAACTAGCACCCGAAAGGGGTCTAAGATTTTCAAAACGGATTTCTGTTTTTACACACGTGCATAGTCGGGTTGTTGGGTTAGTAGTACGTCGGACCACCATCGTTCTCCGTGGATCTCTGCAGCTTAGTAGATGAGAAATAGTTTGTGGACTTATAGTATTGTATGTTTATGTAAGTTATATGTATATCTATACGCATGTAACTTTTTAGTACCTTAAAGGATAGGAAATATACTTTAGTTGAGTTAATATCATGCGATCATCGCCTTATGATAAAATTTTAGTAGATCGTAAAGAGTATCTCTATAGGAAAATAATGGACTCCGACCTCGGAGTAAAGTAATGTGTCCTGACGTACATTCTGGCGATTCCTACAATCATTTGAAGAACGAGTTGACATAAAGTGAAGATTAAAAGATGATTCTTAACCACGAGAATAATTAGATAAGAAAGAATATCAAATAAACTCAGATAGAAGTGATAGAAGTCCATACAAGGAATTTAGCGGTGGGAAGACGAGAGATGAAACTCAAGAATATACGTAAGGACTGATAAGAAGCGCAAATTGAAGCGGACAAAATCGGAATACAAATTAAGTGGTGTCGAGTACAACTACACTTGGCGGGTTAAATGACAGTGCAACAAAGGTGGACGGCGCCATAGGCAAGTATGGGCCTGAGAGTACAAAGAAAATATGGTGTTGACCCCGATGTGAAGAATTAAAGAAGTACAAAGACAGAAATTGAAAAAAAAAAGGAGTTACAGACGAGAAATAAATTTCTTCATAATAGAGATGGCTTGACTTCCTTAAAGATTCAAGAATTTTGAAAGAAATCATGAAACAAGTATCAAATACAATAGAAGTTTGAAATTTCGACAACATATTTCTATAAAGGTGGAATCACAGAACTACACCAACCAATTCGGAAGAATGTGAGAAAATGAGATTGGTGGACTCAAGGGTCCGCAATAATTTCTCATTTACAAAGAGATTTAAGTTACCAACACTAACGGTTCATACCAGAGAATCGCAAACAGATGATGACTAAAGTAAGGAGAATCGCGAAGACACGCTTACAAGCTAATGTGGAAGACTTGATGAACTCATTGACGATAGATGAATGCTAGGACTAGACTCAGAAGAGTATAGTGACCTCATAAGAGAACAAGAGAAGTGCAGACTGTGGAAGAAACTAAAAGAGTATTAACAAAGAAACTAGAGGAGATAGATTTTCACCAAGTCTATCAAACTTCAAAAGAGATAGAAGAACAATAAGTCTGTGATCTTATGGAAGGTCAACTACATATCAGTCAGTAATAATTGAGACATAATACGTACGGGTCAACCAGTGGTAACTAGTTATCATATAAGGAGGATAACCATAGAATGATGAAAGAATTTTATAGACGTCTAGAGGACCCTTCAAGAGATCAACAACGACAAATGTGAAGCTAAATCGATCCGCGTGCTAGTACCTTAATAATAACATGGAGTGAGTTCGAGCAAGGAACCCTAATTAAGAACTTAAGAAGAAAGACTAGACGTTCAGAAAGGACCCCCTTTATGTCATTGAAGACCAAGGGAAGCGTGTGAGGGATTTACTGCCTACTGGCTAGGAAAAGGGTGCATATCACAGTTAGTACAGATGGATTATAAAAGAAGAACTAGAGGAGTAAGGAGTATATGATTTTGATAAGGTTCTATGTCAATCAAGACAGAGTGTGTGTAGCATTCCCTACTAGATAAACCGCAAGTGGAAGGAAGTTAAGGTCATGAGAGTTTTGTAGACTTGATTACAAGCTATATTGGAAGACCTAGAAAAGACCATTGATGTCAGATGGACGACACAGTGAGACGCGAGAAATGGAGTTAGCTCACGGGGGAACCGGAAGTTGTAATGTAGAATGAGCTAAAGGAGTATAAATTGATGAACTTGAGTAAGTAGTGTTCACCAGGAAATTTAACGGCAAAAGAGGTATGAGAAAAGTGAGTCCCGGAAATGGAGATAAGTCAACTATTGACTGACCGACATCAACTGAGGACGTGCAAGGGTTGTTTGGGATTGACGAGCTATGTACAATTAAGAAGAGATATCTGTGATTGATGATTATTGAATTAACTATACCGATGCTTTGGAGGAGTTCCTCAAGTAGACAACGAAAATCTACTTAGACAACTAAAGGTATAGAGAGAATCGTGTTAGAGGTTACTTCTCGGTTGGTTAAGATCAAACTTCAATCGAGTCAGGAAGTTTGGATCCGTGTTAGAAGAATTCCAAAAGTAAACGGAAGAGGTCGTCTTCCAACCGTTATCTTAGTCCCTTAAGGCAAGTAAGGAAGGTACTTGGTATTTCATCCGGATAGGACTTATGGGGTAATTGAGAGGGAGAATTTTGGGTCCATCAATTTGGACTCACGGAAAATGTCCTTATGATTAGCGGGTGACAACATAATTATCAAAGTAGCGCAGCGAAAGCGTGATGAGTCCTAACCCACAGAACCGGAAACTCGAGAGTACAACAAATGACGTGTCGAGTTTAAGACGGTGATAATTGGTGAAATGCGTTTCGTTTAGAAGGAACGTGAAATAGGCTACGTGGAGTGACAAGAATTTTGTCGAGGAACTGTATCACCAACTAGATAGACGAGAAAGTATGTGCACGTAGAAGTATAGAAAGAGACTGGTACCCCATTATAGATCCAAGTGAAGCATGCCGACCTAGTCACATGTTGGAAGACCAGTAAATTTGGAATTTAATACCTAGCATGGTACTTTAGAACAAGGTTCTTGATAAAATGAGAAAGGAGGTAACGAAGTAATAAAGGTGTTGTGTAGGGCCTGCACTAACAAGCTCAAGGTGAGTAACTATCAAGTTGAATCGAAAGACAGATAAGAAAAGGAAGCTACGGGAGTGTACTTACAGACCAGTACTCGTACATATAGAAAACATAATCTCAAGAATGGAGTATAAGAAGAATTTTATCTCGGAACGGAGTCGAGTTGCGTTTTGAGTAAGAGGAATATTATGGGACACACTGCAATGCTAACAACTATTGAGTAGAGTGAGCAAATAACGGCGACGTGAGATCACCGGGTATCTAATATCGTCATCCCGGATATATTTTATGTCACTCAAGACCTTGGAAAATACGTGAGAAGCCTAAGGTTGAGCTAACAATATATTAGAGATCCATAAATAGTATAATAATACTAAGTGAATGCAGACGATGACCACTGAATTTGTGTCTCAAGTGCTAGACCAGAAAAGGGTAAAGGTCATGATTCCTTACCTGAGGAATAAGATGATTGAGTCATATTAAAAGACAAGATCAAGTAGGTCGTGATACGAAGAGCATTAGGCACTTGGTAAAGTGATGGCGGAGGTCTAAGACCTTTGGCCTGAGTGTGTAGTCAAGTAATCATAAAGAAGGGAAGAAGTTGACTAGGTTATTTTCTGAACGGTCATCAAAGGACCTGGGGGTGAGTTGCAAAATGCGACTACTTGAGGCTATAAAGTGGTTTATAAGTGAGTGAGGGACTAGTAATCCTCACCCTATTGGAGAGTGTAAACCCAGTTTCTACGTATTCAGTTAGAAGGATACTTACCAGACAAAGATTAGGGCATATGTCTCATACTATGCATAGTATGAGACATAACCTTCTAGAGACCTTTGTCGTGATAGTGGTAACCTAGGGGGCGACGAGTTAGAGCTTGGCCCTATATCTGTGTTATATTGTCTCACTACTTGCTTATTTTCATGCTTGAGTACTTAGTTGGTGGTGTGTGTTTTATTGGTGACCTTTGATTGCGAGGTACTTAGATGTTGAAACGACGAAACTTTTGGAGTAGTGATTAGGTACACTAGGTTTGTAACTTTGTTGTTCCTTGGAGGCCGACCTTCCGATTGACGTATGTTAAGTTTCGGGGCAAAACTTATTTTTAAGGGGGATTGATGTAATACCCGGAAAAATTTTCTTCCGGCTATTTCAGAAACAATTTAGAACTCGACCGTTGTGACCTCTTTCCGGAGCTTTAGTTCTTCTGTATGGCCTCTAATGTTACGAGTCTTCTTTTAAGTTTCGGGACAAAACTTATTTTAAGGGGGCAATGATGTAATATCCGGAATTTTTCATTTCATTTTAATTCCGTAGCAAACCGGAGTTTAATCCGTTGATTTTCTCTATCTACCTAGTAGTACACTATCTCAAAATTTCATCATTTCATGTAACCTCACTCCACATAAAATGATAGAATTTTATATCAAACCCTAATCTATCAAACCCTAATTTTATCATGACATATCCTTGACAAAGTCATGACACCCCTTTGACGAGACCAAGTCGAGATCATGACAAGGCCATGCATGGGCTTGGCAAGACAATGGCGAGTTTGGACAAGAACTTGACAACATCAACCCACTCTTATTCTTACCTTGTTTTCAGCCCATTGTGATTCTTATTATTACCTTGTCCAGCCCACTCTTCCCTTGTCCGCAGCTTTGTTACAGCCCATACCTCACAACACCCTTACCTTGTTTTGGGCCGCCTGGCCTCCCTTCTCCTCCTGATGCCGCCTACTGCTGAAGCCCAACGAGAGGTGCACCAGCCCAGGAAGACAGCAAGCACCAGCCCAGCTGTGTAGGGAGCTGCCCACGTAATGAAACGCTGAAGTGAAGAGGAGCCGAATCTGCAGTTGTAACCGCTCCTAAGATCACGCAGCAATCAACTCTACTTGCCTTGTGTAGCCACAGCCGTGTTTCCATCCAGATTCATGCGAGATCTTTCCCCCTTTCCCTTCTGTGTTGACGTACAGAGCCTCAGCAGATGACTCCATCGAAAGATCCCTCACACAGATCAATCAGGCGGCCGCCTTATGCATCTCACACAAAGCACGCCTGTCGCCGCCTTCTGCATCTCGCCCAGCAAGCCCTCCCTTGTGCTCTCGCAGCTGACGAAGGACGCACCACAAGCAGCAGGATGGCAAGCCTTCTGCACGTCCAGGCTGGCGCAGGTCTCGCAAGCAAACAGCAGCCACGCAGGCCATGAAAGCCCAGGCGCAACAACCATGTCCGCCCTTCTGGCCTTACTTCCTGATACTTCTGTCGATACTAGCGACTGCACAGAGAGGGAGAACTTCAGTCCAGTAAGCAGGTAAGCACATGTGACCGTTCCTCAGGTGCAACAACAGACTCGACAAGAGCATGGCGCTATCTTCATCCTCTCACTCAGGTCATGAATTAGGGTAAAGGTGATACCCTTCTTTTCTTGCACTCCCTTCCACACATTTCATGTCTAATGAATGCCTATTATATCTCCAAATCATGCCCAGAACTTCCATAGAAGAAACTATGAAGATAGATGCGTTTCTGAGTTTTTTTGAAAGGGACGAGCAGTGAACTTCGGGTCCAATTTTGGGTAAGCTATACTCTTCCTTTTTGACTAGTTTTCGGATATGTTATAGATGGTATTTCAAAGTAAATCATACTAAAATTTCAGAGGAATCCATGTTATGGTTTGAGAGATATAGGGTTTCAAAGTTCAGTTTTATAAATGTGCTGAGTTGAGAAAAACAGCATGGGATGCTGTTTTGTGAGATAGTTTAGAATAGGCTTTTGATCTCTGTTAGGCTTGAATTTTTTATATGATATAGTTGACATCTTGTTGTAGATCATATTAAAATTTGGGAAGAATCGAAGTTACGGTTTGAGAGTTATTGTGTTTCAAAGTTGACGTTTTTATATATGTGCTGAGTGTTGGGAAAAACAGCAAGTGATGCTGTTTTGTGAGATGATTTTGTATAAGCTCTTGATATCCGTTGGACTTGAATTTTGGATATGATATAGTTTACATATTGTTGTAGAACATATTAAAATTTGAGAGGCATCCAGCAAGTGGTTTGGGATTTACGATTTTTCCAAGATTGAGTCGTAAACAGTTTTTCTGTTGTGCTGAAATTCGGTTTTGGGAGATAGTTTTAAATAGGATTTTGATCTCCTTTGCAGCTAAATTTTGGATATATTATAGATAAGATTTTATAGTAGAACATATCAAAATTTGGGATAAATCCAGTGAGTGGTTTAGGAGTTATGATTTTTCAAAGTCTACTCAGATTTTGGCTAAGTATAGAATTTGTAAAGGGAGTAGTCAACTTTAGGAATTTTTATATAACTGTTGAATGAACAGTTTGGAGAAATTCTTTCTCCTAAAGTTAGATAGGACATCATAGATAATCTAGGGATTTAAGTCGGAATTTTTATAAGCGTTTATGAATTTTATATTTGGAATCGAAGTTAGACCTTTACGATTTTCCGGAAAATAGAAACATAGGAAAAATGTTAGCTTGGAACCAAACGAAGCTTTGGGAGTTAGAATATGATTTTAGAATCTCAAATAGGAGTTTAGACATGAATTTTAGAATTTTCGGGAATTTCGGGACCAAGGGTAAAATGGTCATTTTACCCTAAATTAATACTGCAACTAGTTATGTCTTAATACATTATTCTATTTTAGAAGTCTTAGACTTCTAACTACATAGGAGTGTGCTAATGCACTTATCTCCTTTGACAGGCAACTGAGTTGCTACAGTTTACAGAGCGAGTTGGTTTACAGAGAGTCGAGCTTTATATCAGGTAAGTCCTTTGGGCTTACTTAGCTGACTTCTAAATATGAGCATGAATGATGATAGTGGCGTGTGATTGAAATGTTTAGAGAGATAGGTTGTGATATATATTTACCGACCTATACTTGGCCTAAGAGTAACGGGCGGTGGCATTCTGCTCAGTTAGCTTGCGAGCGCTGGGGGTTTCTTTAGGGACTAGTCCATGCTCGGTTTGTAGTGATGCTACCGGCGGAGGTCAGCTAGACCTACACCAGTTGGATAAGGAACGGAGGCGAGAGCTGTTAATAGCTCTCGTGCCACAACTTAAATTGAATAATGTGAATCACTTAAATAATAGATAATAAACGGTTGAGTGCCAGCATGATGTTTGTTTATAATTTTTCTGCGTGTGTTTGTGCTATTGTTATTCTACTTATATTTGGATTGTTAGCTAACGGTTTATCCGTGTTGTAGATCTGTAGAGATAGACAGTTGCAGAGAGATCCGGAACGGATGGTCAGCCGGGTCCACGTACTCATTAGATGGGGACGGGGAAGTCTTCCATACGTCATGCATGTTATATATCTTTATGTATGTTTGTAAGGCTGTCACTGGTGTACTTTCATACCATTAAAAATATTATGTTTTTTGGAAATTGTTTTAATTACATTTGTGCCTTGTTGTAAGATCTTAGTAAAGTTGTTGTTAAACCAAGGTCGGGACCCATTGTGAGGTCCTAACCAGTAGCTCCCCGAGTTCCGAGAATTTGGGGTGTTACAGGTTGGTTGTGGTTAGTGAGACGAGTCTCCTAACCTTTGCAGTATGTGATTGTGTGTGCCTTGTTAATGCAGGCGTTGATTACTTCCCCAAGGGGAAGCTGTGACGTGGTACAGGTTACGAGTATATCAGGTAAGTCCATAGGACTTACTTAGCGTGCAATTGTGGATTGTATGATTGTGATGGTTGTGTGTGTTCATATGATTGTGCATTTATAACCTAAACCGGACTAGGATGACCATTCATTACATTATTTGGCCCAAGTGTATTATAACGGGCGGTAACCGCCGGTCTCCGCCTGTTGGTTAGGAGGAGGTGCCCTGAAGATGATCTCACAGGAGGGGACGAGTGAAGGTCACCCCATGCAAAACTCCCGTGTTACGTTGGATGGGACGGGGTTCTTGAGGCTTCTCGTGTTACAAAAGAAGTTGAATTAATAATGGAATAACGTAATGAAAGATAATAAATGAGTGTGTGTGGCATTGCATATTTGAGATGTTGATGTGTGGTTGTGCTATTACCTTCATGCTTTTCATTGTTGTAGCTAACGGTTTCATACCGTGTTGTAGTGTTCTGCAGGTTAGGAATACTGCAGAGTGAGCCAAATGGTGTGACAAGCCGAGGACTTCTGTACATTAGGATGCGTGGGATGTGAGATCTTTTGTGGTTGTGGTTTATGTTGTTGTTTTGTACTCAGCTATGAGTTTGTAAACTCTTTTGATGTATCATACTCAGCTTTTATGTATTTGATTTTAATCTACCTGTGCCTTGTTGTAAGATCCAGTGAACTTGTTGTCAGGCTAGGGTCAAGATCCATTCTGAGATCCTAGCCCAATGTGACACTCCAAGTCCCGCGGATTTGGGGTATTACATGACTTAAGTGTATTGTTTGACCCTCCCGAGTATAGTAGCAATGAGCATTGTCAGGTTCAGTTTGATTTTTGGACCGGATCAAACCGGACCGAAACCAACAAGTCAGGTCTTCAATCCAAACAGTTCGGTCCACAATCGGTCCGGTCTGTACCTATTTTTTCCCTAAAAAAAAAGACAAACGCCCTTACGCAATACACATAATTCGGTCCATATTCGGTCCACAATTAGTTCATCCATAATTGATTAAAGTAATAAAAAATTTAAGTAATCAAAAGAGTTAAAGTAATCAAAATCATTGGTATAAATATGAGTATTTTGAATGTTTGGTATAGGTATTAGGTATCGTAAATATCACACAAGATTTTCGGTCCATCCAAACCTGGATCGAATAATTCAGTCTATTTCCGGTCTGTATTGTCCCGGTCCGGTCAGGTTCAAATTTGGTCCGGTCCAGGTCCGGATCTATGTACAATCCTACTCTCGAGGGTATAGGGGTCCCTTTATCCGGATGATGTAAGGGGTCGGACTATCCCCGAGTGATCATCTCTTAGCCTTATTTTTATTTATTGTAAACATGTTTATATGGACGGAGGTAACAAACCTTCTTTTAACAAAAATAAATCTCCAATTGCTGATCCGATATACTTTTTCACAAAACCTAATTGGGAAGATGGCTAAGCGTTATAGTTAATTTTGTTATATAAGACTATGTTAAAAAATAAGAACCAAATCAAACCTAGGGCGAAGAAATTGAGGGCCATACCGAATGTTATCCAATCAACCAAAAATCATGTTTGTTTAGCGACTAAAATAGGACATTAGAAGTCTTTTTAACAGATGAAAGTAAAATAACTATTTTCATTTCATTAACTTTCCCCTAACGATTTTTATTCCGTTTTATGGCACTCCTCTAACCAAACGGACACTAATTGTATAGTAGAACCATTATAAACATATGGTGCCGAATATCAGAAAGGAAAGATTCTCAACAAATAAGAAAAGGAACAATACATAGGGCTTATAATGGTTCACCTATTATTTGTTATGCTCACTTAGACATAATTTATTGAGGAGTTCAAATCCTTATCCTTACTATACTAAATGTAGGAGTTGGCTGAATGAACAGTCAATTTCCATTTTTCACCCTTCTTTTTTTTATTGTTTTAATACGTGTCCCCTTATCCAGCCTTCTACCCTGACGTGCCGCGTTTCTCGTGCTCCTCTTTGTCACCGTCTGCCTTCTCCTCTTCCACTGTGAAGGTGTGGGAAAGAAGATTGTCCACCCAACACCATCACCACCGACGGAGATTTCCATATCAAACCCTAGAGCTTCACTCCATCCCTGCACCCTCTTCACGAAGTTGTTGTTCTTCCTTTCAGATGGGCTACCACCATCACCTTCTCTCCTCCTGCATATCTCTTCCTCGCCCAATCATTTTCGCTCTCTCCATCCACCTTCCCTTATACAAGCTCGTGTTCTTCGCGCTTCGCTTCCTCATGTGGTACCTTTTTCAATCTTGTCTTTCTGTGTCTTCTTTTTGCCGTTTCGTTCAATGCCTATTGTAGGCTAATTGCTGATGAATGTTTTCGCGATTGGAATTGTTTGTCTTCAAACTACCATCTACACTGGTTGGACGTGTTCTTAATTTTTGATGTTAAGTATGAAGTTAGTTTGGGGATTCTTTTTTTTGTGACTTTCCATATTAGATTGGATTGGACTGAAGAAGCAACGATGGCTGGTGCAAGAGAAGCTAGAATATCACCCGCTATTGAGGTATGCTCTGTTTCTTCATGCATGTCACTGGTTTCCTTAAGAAGGACATAAGATTACTGATTTGCAATGGCATATGATTGGATTTCTTCTGTTCTTTGTGTTGACTATTGGAAATTTTATTCATGTTCCCGAAGCAGTTGGTAATTCAGTTCAACACAACATTTTCTGCAGGGACCTTTCTTTTAATAAAGATCTCACTGGGTCTATCTCTCCACAGTTGGGATAGCTTATGAATTTGAACATCTTGTAAGATTTATCAAAACACTTGAATATCTTAGGCCTTCTTCATAAGCTGTAGGTATTCTGACATTCATTTGTCCTACTAGATGTGATTTGGATGTTATTAGGTTGTGGCTCCAGGGGTAGCAAATCTACGCCCAACATAAGAGCAATTAATAACATAAATCTGCAAAAAGCAACCATCTCAATTGCAGTTCATGAAGCAACAAAGAATAAGTAACTCTTTTCTCTAACTTTGATATGATTTTGATCTAGACTTCATTTTTAATATTAGTTTTTAATTTGTTTTTGAACATCCTCTACTATTGCTAATTTCTATTTGACGTTTGAAGTGATTCTATAATTTGTGACTTCTATCCTTGTTGTGTTGTGATTAGCAAGCATCAGATATATGTATCCAAAGAAGAAAAAATACTAATTATTCACAATTTTGTGTGCCTTTCATGCTTGTAAAAGGCATTCAATAGACAAGACTACAATAAATTGATGTCTCATACATCAACCTAAATTTGTTCACACAGATGTAAGTTTCACACATTTGTGGAAAATTCATTAATGTTATGCTAAGAAATCAGTCTGTGCATATGCAGGGAAAAAAGGGCCCAACCGTAGAATGAGCAAAATCATTAAGGAATACAATTTTTAAACCTTAAACTCAAAATGCATCCAAAAAACTCACCGATAATTGGCATTAGCCTTCCCAATTAAGATTGCACCACAGCTCCACAACTTTGATACACGGACTCCATCCTTCTTTACACTCCGATACTCATGAAACCATGTTGTTCCACCTGTTTAAAAGAGTGGGGAGCTAATACTTGACAAGAGACAGAAGCAATTAATAACAAAGTCTTACCCTTAGATAGATAGGGATAGGAGTCAATATCATCCTTGACTGCTATGAAAATTCCATCTAAAATTCATATAGGAGCCCCTACAAAACAACGAGTTAGTTGAGGCTTCAGTCCTCCACTGCTTTCTTTTTTAATACTCGAGGAAAAAACAGATAATTTTAACTGATCTCAGTAGAGCATAATCAATTTTGCAAACAGATAGTGTATTACCTCCTTCATGCCTTTGGGTAGAAGCAGCAACTTGCTTTTTGATATCCTTGGGGTCATATGCAATGAGAAAGAGAGCTGACGGATTGTTTTTATCGAACTCCTCCAAAACAGAGATTAAATGTTGAGCAAGCTATAGTTGAAAGGACGTGAGGTTTATCCAACAATGCATCTAAATTACAAATAAAGTGATTCAAAAAACAGACCATCAATGGGGTAGCAAGCTTTGCCCGATAAGCATACGCATAATCACGGATCTTCCAATACCTAAATGACGTCTCCAAATTGTTATTCCAGCACTTAGCAGGATCATATTCTGCAAGGCATTCTAACGCAGCCGCCACGCGTTCTTCAGGTTTACCATCTTCTTCAACGAAAACTAGCATATCAAATCCCATGTTGCGTCATAGTCTATTAGATGGTATTTATCCCACTATTTGTATATTCGTCATTTCTCACGCACTTTCACTTTAGTAGCTGAAGTGCTCTATATTTTCTTATTTTCCCTCAATTTCTTATTAGACAATAATATAAGAGGACAAGTGAAAGAGCACGAAAGGAAAACCTTGAGGAGGGTACTCGGTTTTATACATTGGTAGCTCAGGAATGACAATTTTTCTCAATAGCTGTCAAAACACGACAAACAGGTAAACAAACTATACAACATGATTACCCTTTAGTGTTAACTGTTGAAGAGAAATATGTAAATAGTCAAAATCCAAAATAGAGGCCTCAATCATTTTGTTCAGCTTTTTCAAGTAGTATGTAATTGAAGGTCCTATAGCTGGAGCGTCCAGGACATTGATGAAACACTTGAGAGTCAGCCCTGTGATATGGGGAGCTGCAAAGAGCAAATCAATATAGTATGTATGAATACAAAGCTACTAATACCATTTTAAATCGTCAAAATTATTGTACAAGATATAACCAGCAAAGCATGAAAACTGATTTTATGAGTAATTATACCACGTTTGAAGCTTGTTTTTATAAGAATACCATGTTACTTTTGTAGTGCAATATCAAGGTCTTGTATTTTTCATTCTTATATGGCATCATGCAATTAGGGAATTAGGTACTTATTCATGCTGCAATATGCAATTAGGGAATTAGGTACTTATTATCTCTCGATCCGGCGATAGTCGACGCTTTATTCTGTCACCACTCTAGAGTTCCTTAGGGCGGTTGCTCCGACAACGACGACAATTGCTCCGCCTCCACTGGACCACTTGTTGTGTCGGGATACATCTCTCCCTCAGGTATATCTTCCCTCTCCGTCTTATGTTCTTTGTCTCCAACTTTTCAATCTCCTTCCTTCTATTCCGATGATTCTCGCTAGGGTTCTTCTCCGACTAGATTTCTCTAAGTTCTCTCTTGCAATTTCACTTCCTCTAAGTTCTTTTCCGTCCAGATTTCTCTAAATTCGGAGTTGATTCTTGAAATACAACATTTAATGGGGAAGGTGCTGAAGCTGATTCTTCTTCAGATGATGAATAACCCAAAAAGTGGTATTGCGTTAGCTGTTTATTTTGATAGATATTTGCTTCCAAAATTAGACTCAATATTTTATTATCTGATCTTTAATGGAAATTGATATTATGTGAATGAATTCAAATAAGAGTTTTGAGGTGACCAGAGTTGGGCGATGAACACCTTTCTGGGGAGTTTCTTATTGCCTCTACTACTATTTACAGGTTCTGTCTTTACTTTTGCCTCTCAAAACTGTTTGTTTCTTTTCACATCACATATGTTTACTTATATTGAGAAGCTAAATGTCCTTTTTATTTCTGTTGATGTGAACTAATGCCTTCCAACGAAGGAATCCAAACAATTTTGAGATCTTTCCTTGGAAAGATTTACAGGAGCCGGTTAGTAATTTTATATATATTATAGTACACAACAATGTATATGGTTACATGTGTTTATTTGTTAAAGAAGGAGAATAATTAGATTATTCAGCTGTTTGACATGTGGATTGAAGAACGATTATGTTTATTGTAGATGTTACTTTCACTAAAAGTTTACTTTCCATTGGTAAGGTTCTATTAGCCACCGGGTACTCTGATTGCTAAGGGTTTGCTATATGACGTATTGAATGTCTTTTTGTTGATATTATCTCCTCCCGTCTATGTATATACCTACATAATTCAGCATGTGTTAATTAAAAGGTTTGTTGTTTTTATCATTTGCTCTTGGCATTAATATCAATGTATGCTTTTGTTTTGCTTCCTTAATTCACTCTCAAGGTCCTTCAAATAAAAAACAAGCAACTGTTTGCACCTAAATTTTAGCATTAGCATCATGTATCTCCTCTTCCCATTCTTGAAATCTCCTTTCAATTTTTTCTATTACCAAAAACTGTTCAATTTAATCATGTAATTTTATATATAATCATGTTTGACCTCATTTGAGTTTTGTAGGGACAACATGAATTTGAGTTATGAATGGATTCATTTGTGTGCTTGTGAGTTGTGATGACGACATCAGTTTCTTGGAGGCAGGTCTACATAGCGGTCATGGACACGGCCATATGGTGTTGGCTTATTAACAGGTGGCTTGGGCGAATCAGGAGTCACCTTTACTACAATTGTCCAAGTGGAAACTACTTTGAATAATAGGCTTTTGCCATTGGGTCTCGCTCACAAGCAACAAAGATATACATGGAACGCAAGTTCGAGACTTTCATAGACGCTTCTCGCTTCTCGGGACGAGCTAATCAAGCATGCCTGTTCTCTATGAAGAAGGATAATATGAATTGTTTTTTTTTTAATTTGTTGTTGAATCTAAGTTCTAGAGCTTGATTTCATTTATGTATTTGTTGTTCGGTGTTGTTTCAACCCCTATTGTTATGCTACCGGCTACGGCTCTTGTTAGGACTTGAAGAATTCATTACTTTAGTGTGTTAATTGCATTTTAAGCGTCGAAGGAAAGATAATTAATATTGTAGCTTCAACCTCAATTCTCTTGTTCATTTTATTTCTAAGCTTCAACCTCAATTCTCTTGTTCATTTATTTCTAAGCTTCAACCTTTCAGAATGCAATTCATACAAATCATTTAATGATAAATTGTACGTTTACAAGTTACGGTGCGCGTGCGTAGCACGTGCGACCCGACTAGTTACAGTAAAAACAAATGATACGGAGTAAAATAATACAATATATAAGTTCAAAATTACCCAAACTGTGTAGATACCATGCCGTCGGAGATATCTCTATCTCCCAAACTCCAAGTGGCTGGTACTCTTTATAGTAGATATTTGGTCAAGTATATTAAAATGTCTTTTTGAAGTTAAAAAGGCTTAAATATTATATTGGGTTACACATGTGAAATATAAGAAAACAAATATCCGAGAGTTGAGATGAACTTGGGAAAAATACCAAAAATCGTCATATGACGATACAAAACAAGTTGTACAATCGAAGATCGCTGATGCAGAAAAATCCAAGACCGAGTATTATTGACAAATGTTGATACACTTCAGGGAAATTTAGACAAATGTTATAGGTTAAGATGTTACGTGTACGCCCAACCATGAACCACCTTCTGTCAATTTATTAACGGAACTCGTATTCGCACGGTTCAGGATTTACGAAATGCACGACTCATTCGCAAAGCGTGAACGTAAGACCACGTTCACGCTTTGCGAATGAGTGAAAGGGTCACGCATTCGCAATGCGTGACCGTGACGGTCACGCATTGCGAATGCGTGACCCTTTCACGCCCTAAAAGCGCTTACGGAATGAGAATCCGTAAGCGCTAACATTCAAAACAAAAATTCGGCAACAGCGACGGCGACGACGAAGAGGGCAAAGCCGAATCAAGCACCATTCGACACAAAATCAGCAATGGACAAAGACGGTAACGAAGGAAGGCCATTTCAGAAGCGGAAACACGACCCGAGAGAGGTATCGTTTGATTTTTGTTCGGTTTTTGCTCGGTTTTCGTTTTTCACTTTTCGGTTCGTAATTGAGCATGAAATGGACATGAATAGGTTAGATTGTTGTTGAATTAGTTAGATTTAGGTTGATTGGAAAGAGATTGGTGAAATGGTGGCCGTATGACCTTCGACAGTCCGCCTTCAATGGCGGACTGTCGAAGAAGATGAACAGTACTCCCACGGTCACGCATTGCGAAACCGTGGGAGTACTGTTCATCTTTTAATGCATTGGAATTATAATTCCAATGCATTAAATTAAATAAAAATATATTAAATATATAATTAATTTTAAAAAACTTAATTTAATTAAAGAATAATAAATACAAATTAAATTAAATAAAAATATTTTTATTTAATTTAATTGTAACATATTAAATATATTAAATTAGTTTATCCAATTTAATTTAAAATAAAATGGATTAAAAATATTATATTAAATATATTAACATTATATAATCTTAATTAATGTATATTAATTCAAAATAAACGGAAAAAATATATCTAATTAATTTAATTGTAATATATTAAATATATTAAATTAGTTTATCCAATTTAATTTAAAATAAAATGGATTAAAAATATTATATTAAATATATTAACATTATATAATCTTAATTAATGTATATTAATTCAAAATAAACGGAAAAAAATATATCTAATTAATTTAATTGTACTATATTAAATATATTAAATTAGTTTATCCAATTTAATTTAAAATAAGATGGATTAAAAATATTATATTAAATATATTAACATTTTATAATCTTAATTAATGTATATTAATTCAAAATAAACGGAAAAAAATATATCTAATTAATTTAATTGTAATATATTAAATATATTAAATTAGTTTATCCATTATACTTTAAAATAAGATGGATTAGAAATATATAAAATAAAATAGATTAAAAATATATATAATTAAAATCTCTACCTTTACTTTTTCCCCCTAATTTTATTTATGTAATTATAATTTATTTAATTTATTTTAGTTTCTTTTAAATTCAATTTAAATGAAAGTAAAGGAAACTAAATAAAAGAAAATTAATTAAATTGGCTTGTAATATCAAATATAGATATTACAGGCCATGCAGAGACATAGACGGAGGCGTCCCACGGCCTCGGCTCGTAGAGATGGTCTCGCCACCGCGAGGGCTACGATGGGGAGGAGGTCCCACGTAGCTGGTTCGGCTGCCGACACACCACCACCACAGCAGCCACAGAGACCATGCATCTCAGATGCATCTCCGGCTCTCCCTCGGGAGGTTCTTCCACCACCGACGTATGGATCTGACTCGGACCAGGATGTGGCCCGTCCTTCTGTACAGGCAGGGGAGATAGATCCCACAGCTGGCGAGCGCGTTGATACTACTGCTGACGAGCAGGTTGAGCCACCTACTGATATTACTGCTGACGAGCACATGGAGACAGCTGCAGATATTCCTGCTGAGGAGCAGGTAGAGCCACCTGTTGGCGATCATACCGAGCAGCGAGATTTTGACTTCGATGCTCCAGCTGCAGATCCTGTAGTACCGCCGCAGCAGGAGCCATTTGTACCGGCTGATCGAGGCCGTGTAGTTGCTGATACAGGGGCACCATTGATCAGCGATGTGCTCACTTGCTATGCCGGACACCGTGCTCGAGGTGTCTGGATGGGAGAGGTAGATAACTAAACACAATTACAACACATTATCTTACAAAAAGTAAATTAATAAAACGTTTAATTGAATATTCGTTGTGTTATGAAGGAGGATTACAGGAGGCCGATGACAGCTTTACGGCGGATAGAGCACATTCAGACACTCAGTAGATGGATTTCCGACGCTGATAGAGCGGACCCCACTTCCTGGTTTGCTTTAGCATCTCAGAGTGGCTTGATGGGTTTGCTAGATGTCTCTTTTGCTGGAGTTGACCACGCCCTCATACATGCATTTGTGGAGCGCTGGCATCCAGAGACTAGCAGTTTCCATCTACCTTGGGGTGAGATGACCATCACCCTGCACGATGTAGCCGTCATCCTAGGCATTAGGATTGATGGAGAGGCCATGGTCACACCTATGCTGGCACGAGATAGGGTTAGGTGGCTGAGTGATACATTTCACATATCAGAGGTGGAGGCTAGGAGTCACCAGACAACTCTACCAGTGGACCTGTTGAGGACTGCGTATGATGCCATTCGGCGCGACCCAGCTACCCCAGCTGAGGAGGTGGCATCTGTGTTTCTTCTTTTCTTTTTAGGGTCATCCTTGTTCGTCGATAAATCGACGAACAAGATTCGACCTTTTTTGATCGACTTCGTGCGAGACCATGGGCGGACTGGAGACTATGCTTGGGGCACCGGCGTCCTAGCGTACTTGTACTCGTACGTATAACTATCACTCTACTTCAATACCTAATAAATTCTTATTGTTACTGTTATGATAAAATGACAAATCTGGACTTTACCTACAGTATGTTGGGCGATGCCTCACGACTGAAGGTGAAGACGATAGGAGGATGTACATCCCTTCTACAGGTAAGAACTTTCATTGTAATTAGTCACTTTAGATAAGAACTTTCATTTGTTAATCTTACTAATAACATCTTTCATTTACTTTAATATTTACAGTTCTGGATCTATGCCCACTTCCCGTCCTTGGGTTGTTCAGCGGCAGAGGATCCAGGACGTCATGGATCTGCCATATGGGCTTCTAGACTGTCTGTTCCGAGGACACCAGCACCCACTCTTGAGAGGTTGAGATCCTTGCGCTCACAGTTAGATCAGATGAGAGCGGAGGACATCAAGTTCATGCCATATAGCGATAGAGTGTTAGATTTTGAGGGCGAGTTTGCTGTGTCGAGGTACCGAGGGACGATCCAGATAGGAGATATCATCGAGGCATATATGCCGGATCGAGTCCTCCGACAGTTTGGGTACATTCAGACGATCCCACTTCAGAGGATTGTCCCTTATTTGGAGCAGCGCCCCGCTTCTGGCAGTAGAGGGTATAGGGTGAGATTCCATGGCGCAGATGATCGCTGGGCTGCTAGACACGAGGAGGCGAGCAGATTTGCGCTTCAGGGTCAGACCAGGGCCCCTTTACCATGGACAGTATCTGAGGACTACATGTCCTGGTTTAGCGAGCGGTGCCATCCATTTCTCCTTCCTGGCTCAGCTATGCAGTCTCCACCGGTAGATCGTCCTCCTCCGGTCCCTGTTTCAGATACTCGGGTACGGGATATTATTTAAAGTTTTATAGTATTATGCTTTACCTTTAACTGACAACTTTATTTTCCAATGCAGAGGCTACACATTATTCAGGCCCGCCTACGGGATATTATTAGTCGTGGCTCAGTGACTATGGAGGACATACATACGATGTACGACGAGTCAGTTGGCCAGGACGTTCATATTGCACCATCTCAGGTCAGGGCGACACAGCCGAGACGAGATTGATGTACTTTACATTTTGTAGTATGGTGGACATACATGTCATGTATTTTAACTTTTGGTGTATACAAGTTTATTGAAGTTATGAAGTTTATTGAAAGTTTAATGAATCTTATTGAAAGTTTATTGAATCTTACAAGTTTATGAAGCTTATGAAGTTTAATGAAAGTTTATTGAATCTTATTTTGTAGTATGGAGATTAATATCCATTGAATCTTATTGAAAGTTTATTGAATCTTACAAGTTTATTAAAGCTTATGAAGCTTATGAAGTTTAATGAATTCATTCCTTAATATTCATCAAGTGGAGCATTGTAGTCATAGCTAGTAGCAACGAATCATCCATTAGTATTTCCGATGTAGAACAGAGGATCGACGAAGAAGAAAAGACTAAGAGATTGACTATCACTTCATAAGCTTGCCTTACAATACAAACATCCATCAACCAAATGAAACCCTGAAACACATATAACATATCACTCTGAATCTGAAATGTCTGAATAAGATATGAGATTGATCCACACTTCTCTGGGACACTCTTTGCGCCGGAGGTCGTCGAACATCTTGAATCTATCACTGAAGTGTGCATCCCATCCATCAACGCTAGAATCATGTCCACGCCTCCATGGAAGGGTCAAAGGTGGTAATGGAGAGTCTGGTTTAAGCCAAACCTAACGAAAGATGATTGCCAAATGAAAAATTGATTACCTTTTTTTGTCATCCTTGAATAAAAGTAACAGAATATATGAGATATAAGTGGTGTAGAAAGAAAGAAAACTTACGGCTACAAAGTGATTGCCATTGACCCACGCTATTGCACGAATCTCTGTTGGGGGTTCTTGGTTCTCAACCGTTGTAACAATTGGTAAACATGTCTCGGGGGTAGAGCCAAGTATAACAACTGCACACCGGTAATATGTCGCTGCTACTGTTGAAATAAGTGGACACTTCATCCAATTCTCCGGCCCACAAGGTATAGGATCAGTCCACCAAGTGGCCTCGATAACTTGATCGACCGTCCATTTTACCGCCGACTATTGACAAAAAAAAAACAAATATTAGTGAAATTTATCATTTTATCAACAAAATATAGTAAATCAAAGAAAAGGATGAAGGGGTTATCAACAAAAAATACTCACACGTGCGTACAAGTCCTTTCTCATCAACAACTCCGTAGCCAATTCCCTTCTAACAATCAAGTAATCTTCTTCCGAGTATCCCGAAACCACGGCAAGAGATCTAAATCCACAATGCCCATCTCCTTTAACATCATAGGCTGAAAGGATGAAGGGTTTCATGAACTTCTGCATCTGATCACCCTTGAACCGATAGTTCTTAGAACGTCTGGTGGTGCCTTTCTTACCACGTGGCTCAGCCTCCTCAACTTTAACTTCAACTTTGGCCTCTTCAGGCTCGGGCTCCTCCACTTTAACTTCCACATGTTGTCTTGCTTTAGGTGGACGACCTCGAGGACGTGGACGTGCCGATCCAGAACCATGTTCAAACCGACTTGGTTCTCTCCTTGTTGAAAGAATGCCGTACTTTGGTGGTCTTCCTTTAGTTCTGACTTTCTGCTCTGGTACTCTCAGCGTTGATTTTCCCGGACTTGTAATATCTTCATATGATGAAGCCATCCGCTCAAGCACATCTCTCGGAAGCAAATTCTTGTCCAATCGCTCCCTAAAGTCATTGAGTGACTCCATGTATGGATCAATATGGACAACCTCATCTTCATGCATCGGATTCAATTTTTCCCATCGTACTTGCTTCCAATAAGGGTGAATCTGATCCAAACGTATTGGCTCCCGATGCCTAATAGCAATATAGAACTCGTGCGTACAAGGCAATCCATGAGCTTCCCTCCAATATGAATCCTTACATGTTGTCAAGCTTCTAATTTGCTTTGCCTTCTCGTAGATCTCCAACAACTCCAAAAAGCACTCGTTGCTTACTTTGTTTCGGAGCAAATCAAATATAGGCACACGCACAGCCAACAACATCCTCTCACGTGACATCTCTATTGACGCTTGAATCTTATCAATCTGATCATTTACCATCAAGTCAATGTTCTCCATCACCAACTGAAATCCTTGAACGGTAGAACGCAATGTACCCTTCAACAATGAGTGTGCTGACTCACACCTAACAACCAATATCAATTCAATAAATTAATCTACAAGACAAACATTAGAAAACAATTGCAAACAATATAGAAATAAGTTCTTACGCATTCGTTGTCCTCGTGCCAAAGTGTAGATGCAAGTCGCACCAATATCGAACAATTGCTTCCTTGTAGGGGATTAGCCATGTAGTTTCCAAATACTCCATCAACCTCGGATAAGCTTGCCAATGCACTTTCATTTCACCCAAACGACGCTCGTAACTCTCAGGAGATCTAGATTCAATAAGAGCATGGTAGTGTGCTGCAAAAACAGCTTGTAATTCCTTTGACCGAGTCACCGCCCAAGATCTATGTTGGATGTTGCACTTTATATGAAAGGTGCAAATCATGTGCTTCACATCCGGAAAAACAACACCGAGGGCACTTATGAGTCCTAGCTCTCTGTCCGTCACAATCACCCCCGGTGTAACATTTCCGCACACATGTCGGAGTCTCCGTAATGCCCACTGGTAATGATTGGCGTTTTCCTTGGCCATGAAAACAAATGCTATTGCAAACGTCAACCTCGTGCTAGTGATACCGACAATCTCTAACAACGGCATCTTGTACCTATATAGGATATATTATGAGTTTACATTTATATTAAACTAAAATCATAATAACATGTATATTAAAACTTACTCGTTCGTCTTGTACGTCGTGTCCATTATGATGACATAAGGAAATAGGTTGAGGAGATGTCTTGAATCCGGATGCATGATGAAAAAATCTGAAATTTCTTCCGATTCCGAGCATCTTCTCACATTTACATAATAACGACGCTCCTCTAAAATATGTAGGGCTTGTTGGAGAGGACTCCGTCCTTTGGCTTGTAGCTTCCTAATCTTCATTCCAGCATTGTATATTTGTTCGATTGTGCTGACGTTGTATGGATCATCTAACTTTATTGACTTCAATATATTTCTCGGCTTGAAACCCGACCCAAGCTCACGTCCCACCTTCCGAAATTGTTTCTCCGTCAATCTCCCAGCATATGTGTGTCCCTTCAACTGCTCGGGAAGTGTATGATTGTGCACTCCATTTATAACATGCAACGTCCACTTCTCAGCCTCGCTTTGTACGCCCTCAAGCTCAAAACAACATCCGTCCTTCTTCGATTTCTGTGCTCGACTAGAAGATGACTCGGTATCAGGATCCACATCTTTCTTCTTACGAGGGGCTCCAAGAATTCTTCCACGGTCACTTTTACAACACATTCCATTCTCTAGATCTGAAACATTAAGGAGCTCCTCTCACATCACATAGATCTAGATCTGAAACATTAAGAAGATGAATCCGATTGAAGGGTTGCAGGACCGGACCTGCTTCCACTCGTGCGATAGAAGATGCAAAAGCTGTTGCGCGTGACCTGCTTCCAATTCGGATCTCTCTTTCCGTCGAATGTGAGCAGCAATTCTGGGAAGGCTCGATCGGTCGACTTTGTGCAGGGAATCAAGAAGATGAATCCGATTGAAGGTATTCATGTAGATATACTAGGGAAACTGAGAAGGGTTGTTGTTTTGTGGAAAAAATGTTCTATTTATTCTTTTGAAACATGTTACAATTTGTTGTTTGGAGTTCATAGTTCAAGCTCTTTCATTCATAATTTATGGTCCCCCTTGCTTCCAATAAGGGGACTGATATAGATATTGGATTGTTGACTCTGAAATTCAAACAGATAAGTGAGATGAATAGTTGTATTTTGTGATATCTCATTCATATTTCTACCAGAGTCTCGGCCACTAATCATGCAACAAAGCTAAATTCTCCACTAATATATATCCCACATGAATACAATTAAAACAGTCTCGGCCACTAATCATGCAACAAAGCTAAATTCTCCACTAATATATATTTAGCTGCTCGTGTTTTGCAAGCAGGCCATGATCTCTTTGGTATGTATAATAAGAACTACTCGTGTTTTGCAAGCAGACCATGATCTCTTTGGTATGTATAATAAGAAGTGTATAATAATTTCTAGTACGAATAGTTTCTGGTATGTATAATTTGTGGTATGTATAATTTCTAGTATGTGTATAATTTCTGGTATGTATAATTTCTGGTACGAATAGTTTTTGGTATGTATAATTTCTGGTATGAATAATTTGTGGTATGTATAATTTCTGGTATGTATGTGTATAATTTCTGTTATGTATAATTTCTGGTACGAATAGTTTCTGGTATGTATAATTTCTGGTATGTATAATTTCTGGTATGAATAATTTCTGGTATGTATAATTTCTGGTATGATAATTTCTAGTATGAAATTTTTGAGAAATTCTGGTATTAGAAATTCCGGTATGAAAAATTTAGTCCAGAAAATAAAAAAGAAAATAATAAAAAAAAGGCAAAAAAAATAATTTAAAAAAAAAACAAATTCAGTAATTAAAAATTAAAACTTATACTTATATAACAAATAACAAACATCATTTATTACTTTGTTTCAAAATAGAAGGTTTAATAATTTTTACCTACCATTAAATGAAAGTGGTAAAAAATTTGGGGTACACTTTCTTAAACAAAAACTCAAAAAGGCCTACTATGTCAAATTATCCCAATGATATAAGGGGTTAGGAGTATTCCTTCTGATGACTACTTAATATTTTCTTATTTTATTGGTAATATTTTTTTTTATTAATATTAAAACGGTCCGATTCCCGAATGGTTTAGAACTTCCTTAAATGAAAAAATGGTTTTATAATGAATATCTGAGTGCAGTATGTACACTCATATATATACACGATGTTAGATTTTTAACAAGTTTAGTAAGAGGAGATTGAGACTCTTTATTACTAGCATCATTCACTTATTACATTACACGCACATAGCACGATAGTCGCATCTATGATGCTCTTATGTGATGCTTTTTCAAGCAACCCTAGGAGTCTCAACCACAACACCGTCACGATCCACGAAAATTCGGACACGATCACAACGGAAGTCGTAAGTTACTAGGCTTCCCTCGGGCAAAATGGTGGTTTGAACGTTCTCATTTTCCCTTTCTATTATCGCGGCAGCATGTGACCCTCTCGTACCAACCAACTCTGGCCATTGTTGTTTTCCTGCATGTCATCATAAATAAGAAAAAAATAGGGTAACAATTTTGAATGGTAAATGAATTAGGGGTACCTTGACATCCTCGTGTGAAGTCCATCTTTGTAGCTTACACTCTCTGGCTTGTTTGCATGTATGTGTTGCATGTACCAAACTATATATAACAGTTTAAATAGGCTTTGAATCATGTACTAACAAAATTTGCCCATTAATAAAGGGGGATATTAAGGGCACGGCGGTCGATTTCGTATACGCACCACGTAGACGTGATGCGTAACCTTCACGGTCACGCATCGCGTAACCGTGAAAGGTTCACGGTTACGCGATGCGTGACCGTGAAGGTTACGCATCACGTCTACGTAGATTTATGACCGTTGAGATTCGAACGTTGAAAAGTGACCGTTGTAATTCGAACGTTGTAAAAGTGACCGTTGTAATTTGAACGTTATTGATTTCATTTGGTTATATAAAGATAGTAATAGAAGAGGTGAAAAACGCTCACAACATCTTCGAAAAAACAACACAACGTTTTCTGGAGAACAGCTGCGAGAATGTCAACACACGAGGATGATGAAGTGATGATTCCGTTCGACGATACAAAATTTAGTGATCCAGACGAGTTTCTTCGGCATTTCGAGGTAAGTACTTTATAACCGAAAATATAGAAAAACTAGAATTGTTGTATATAATGTATTTTTAAGTTAGATATAGTTGCAATTAATTAGGAAACATTTATTATAATTCGTGTTTTTATTATTTGGAGATTAGAAAACCGAAAACTAGAAATTTTATAGTTTTTTTTTCTATGTGAACTAGGATCTTCCGAATTATTCTCGTGACGAAGGGAGTGATTATTCGCGAATGTTTGAAATTCGCGGTTTTTTCCATGATCGCGAGACGATGGTGGATTGGGCTCGATTCATGGGTGGAACCATGAACATGGTGTTGGTTACTAGTAGGTCGTGGAAGAATTCTTGGGGGTTCGTTACGTTTCGTTTGTAAGGGTAGGGAGGTGGGACACGGATCCAGGTGGAGATGAGGTCAAGAACTATATGTGAGTAATGACAATTGTGTAGGAGATGGTTTTCATTTTCAGGGTGGATGTTGCACAGTTTACAGGAGTCGTCCTGGACGAGGTTCCAAGCATTAAGATTAGAGAGAGTAGGGAGTTTCCCATGGCTGGCAAGCCAAGTGATGAAACTACTCTTGGGTATAATCATACGATTCCATATGATACCGAGCCGGTAGGTTGGTTGGGGAGCATGGGGTCTCCAGAAGTGCGTGTATGCAGCAGAGATTGAGAACTTTCCATTGGGATTGGAGGTGAGTTTGATGAAGTTACGTCCTTTTGTGGTGTTCATGATTTCATCTCTAATTTTGATAATTTATCCCCAGACATAGCTATGCTTGTAGGTGAACACAATCGACCAAATGGACTGACCTTTGAGTATGTTTGCTTTGACCCAATCAGACCAGAGGTTGTGACTTTGCGAGGAAGGGTCATGATCGAAGATGAGGTTGGAGAGGCAGACTTTATTCCAGGAAAGAAGATTTTTGAAACCAAGACCGCCATAAATTTTAGAGAGGCATACAGTGCTCCAAGCAACCAGGGAGTGATGGCTAGAAGACTTACCAGACCAAAGAAAGGATCGGAGAAGGCTCTTGATCCGATTCATGATGGTAGTTGGAATGATAAGAACGTTGCACCAGTAGAAGTCAAGGGACATAGGATGGATTGGATCACCTGCTTTCTTCCTCCGTACGAAAGGTTTCTTGAGCTCTAAGAGTTGATTTTTTGTGTGTTCTTATGGATTAGTGGTGTGTATTCAGCCTGACTCAGTCTCTTGCTGCCAATAGGAATACCAAGGTATGTGAATGGTAATGATCCTTGAGCAATTCCCGTGGTGGAGGAAAGCTCGTTACAATCTTGCTGAGATAGACCACCAAGGAAGAGAGATGATTTGGTCATACTAATGTTCAGTCTAGAGTAACCACCGAATGAGTCAAGAGTGTTCTTTAGAATGCTGATAGATGTAGAGCCTCCTCTGCAGAACAACATGATGTCATCTGCAAAACAAAGGTGAGTAATATGTGGTGTAGTGCATTTGGGGTGAGAGTTGAAGTTTGGGGTAGAGGTGTTTATGTGCAGCATGGATGATAACACTTCAAGGCCAATAACAAAGAGAGGAGGGGATAAGGGACAACCTTGCCTCAGACCCCTTGTACCATTGAAGAACCCTTTCAGAGCGCCATTTATGTTGATGGAGAAAGAGGCAGTGGTGATGCAGGCTTTGATTAAGCGAATGAAATTATCAGGGTAACCCATTCGAGCAAGGCAGCGAAGCACAAAATTGTGGTCAATCATATCAAAAGCCTTTGATAGATCAATCTTTAGGGCACATCTGGGGGAGATATGGCGTTATTTGTATTTTTTGAAGATCTCCTCGCAGAGTAGGATATTGTGTTTGATGGATCGGCCCTTTACATAGGCGCCATGGTAATTGCCAATGACAGATGGGAGAGTTTTGTTCAGTTTAGCTGCCAAGATATTTACAATAATCTTATAAGATGTATTGCAACAAGATATGGGACGGAAGTCAGAAGGCAACAAGGGGTTCTCTTTTTTGGCAATAAGAGAGATAGCAGTGTTTTTTGTTTGGTGGGAGAGTCCGCCTGAGGAGAAGAAGTCAAGCACAACCTTAGTGAGGACGTTATTAGTTATGTCCCAAGTGGATTTGAAGAAGTAGGCATTGAACCTGTCAGACCCAGGGGCTTTATAATATTTGATGCTAAAGAGAGCATTTTTGACGTCCAAGGGAGTAACGTTACAATTCAGGTTTTCCATATCTTCGTGCGAGATTTGGGGCATGGGGCAATCTGGAAATAAATTTTGGGGGTATAAGGAGATTGTTGGCATGAGGATCTTAGAGAAATGGTTGATCAATATATCCGAGATCTTCTCATGATTTAGGGTTGGAGCGTTCCCTAGGTCTTCAGGATCAATGAGACTCTTTATGTTATTTCTCGCTCTTCTTGATGAGATGCTCTTGAAGAAGTAACCGTTGCATTGATCGCCAAACTTAGCCTACGAAGCTTTTGATAATTGGCCAAGAGTAGTGTGGAGTTGGTACATCTTGGAGTTGAGGTCAATCGTAGCGGATCTTTCGGTATTCAGAAGAATAGGATCAAAGGGGGGTATTTTGGAGCTTTGTTTGGGCTGTGGCAAGAGTGGTTTTCAGGCTTTCAATGGAGGAGTGTAGATCTTCCATCTTTTGGTTTGAGAATCACTTGAGGGCTTTTTTCAGGTGTTTCAGATTGGCAGTACGTGAGTATGGACTTGGGTTATTGTGGAGTATGTGGGAGTGATTCGACAAAATAGAGGCAACAATGTGCTTGAAGTTCTCATGAGCAACCCAGGTATTGTTGAAACGTAATTGTTTATTTGGATTTGGGGTTTTGCTGTCTAAGGAGAGGATGCTAGGAGAGTGGTCCGATGTTAAGGGATTGTCAAAGAACGCCGAAGAGTTGGGGAAGGCTTGGGTCCAGAATGGGTTAGAAGCAATGCGATACCGTTTATACTAGATCCTGGATGATATCTGCTTGTTATTCCATGTGAATTTGCATCTAGAGAAATCAATGTCCTTGAGGGAGTTTAGGGTAAAGCAATCAGTAAGCTCTTCAGAAGGTGGTATTGTGGAGGAGCTGTATGAGATCTTTTCGTCCGGGCTTAGAGTGGTATTGAAGTCTCCCATAAGGATCCAAGGAGTGTTTGAGATGAGAGATTTGATGGTGGCGATGTTGTTCCATAGAGGGGTGCGCACATCCTTTAAGTTGTAAGCGTAGATGAAGGAACAATCAAAGGAGGTGACGGTGTTTGAAGTATTGTGTGGGTTTTGGGGGAGAGTGGAGATGGGGTTTAGATTGAGAGAATTTGGGTTCCACCATACCCAAATGCGACATTTGTGCGGAGGAGAGATGTTTGAGATGTGATTCCAGTTTGGAAGAAGGGATGAAAGCTTATCCATCGAATGCTTTGATAGCTTTATTTCTATGATCGCCAGGAGGTCTAGTTTATGCATGCTAACAATGTCACGTATGGCCTTTTGTTTATTTGGATGGTTTAGGCCTCGAATTTTTCATGTACACAGGTTAACATTCATTGGTAACTACTTGAGCGGAGGAAGCATTCTTGATGCCTTCAAAAGGGGTGGTACTTTGTAGGGAAGCTGTTGAGATTGGATCTTGAGGAATGGTTGTGGTTTGGATTTGTGGTGAGGGAGGAAAAAGAGTCGGGTTGGGTGGTAGAGCCACTGGTGGTGGCTTCAAGGTGACGAGTGATAGGCGAAGGTGATGGTATGGGAGGGAGGGGTTCTGCATGGTTAGGGTTGTCAACAGTAAGAGGGGGAGGGAGGGGTATATCATGGGGGCTTAAGATGCGTTGGGAGATATCTGGGGTAGGAAGAATGGGTTTGGTGTTTGTGGAGGGAGCATGCATTCTTCTTCGGCCTTTGGCTTGGGGAAGGCTTGAGGTTGTGTTTGGTTTCTTGCATCTGTGCCCGAAGACAAGGAATTTTTGGCACTGTTCAGGGAGCCACTCATAATCTATTTTCTGTAAAATAATTTCTTCATTTGGACCCATGAAGGTTATCTCACGGAGCAGGGCTTTGAAGCTTGAACCTCGACAAGAATTTTTGTAAACCCTAATCGGTCGTGATTTGCAGAGCAAGTATCGGTAAGGATGGGAACACTAATAGCAGAGCCTATTTTGACAAGCATGTGAGGGGACCAGAACCTGTAGTCGAGGTCATATAGTGAGGCCCATACCGGAACAGAAGAGAGACTCGAATAATCAAGACTCATGCCATGAGTCCATCGTTTGAGAAGGAGCGAAGATGAGCCACTTATCACCCATGGGCTTCCTTGAAGGATGGAGTTTAGATCTTCGTCAGAGTTGAAGTGGAAGATAAAAGTTCCATGGTCATTACGTATGATCTTGGGTTTGGATATGATTCCATGAAAGAGCAGCGAAGAAGGCCATGCTGTGGAATGCGAGAGGGCTACCTAGCGGAAATCCCACAAGGGATCGGGACCATTTTGAGACATTATCAGAGATGTCTTCCTCGGAGAATTTAATGATCCCATTTTTTAGGCATGGGGAGAAGGAGAGTGGGACATGATTCCCACAAGAATCATTTAAAAGGATATCTTTGAGATAAGGCGGTGGAGGTAGTTTCAGAAGATGATGTCGGAGCAGGGCTCTTTGGTAGCACAAGGGGAGGTTCTAGAGATCCCTTATCAAGAGTAGGGTCAAGAGTGGAGGATGATGGTGGAGGGTTTGAACGTGGGGGACATGGTAGAGGTGGGAAGAAAGAATCAAAAGAGATGATCGGGGTTGTGATAACCGTTGACTGGATATGCGCATGCTGTTTGATTTGATGATCTCGTCCGGGACAAGGTCAAATGGGCTTGGAGACTGAGAGGGAGAGTTTGGTTTAGTTGGTTGGCTAGGGCTGTGTATCAGATCGGGGATCTTCACTGATAGCTTTCTTGTTCGGTTTTTTGTTCCTCCCATAGTTGGGAGGGGGGGGGGATTTTTAAAGGGTAAATGGGATTGTGGGTTGTTATTGTACGTATGAGCTCAATCAGTTCTCTTATGTTTCAAATTAAATAAAATAAACTCTTGTTATTTCTTACAAAAACATTAAATAGAAAATAAAAAAATTGTCAATTTTATCCCTTCTCACTCGATTACGTTAACCAATAACCAACATTTTTACCTTTAGCTTTAATTAAGAAAATTATGGGACTCAGTTTGTATTAGCGATACAAAAAAGCTTTAGTGACCCATTCTTCTATTTTTAAAAATGCTTGAGTTTTGGCATTGAAATTGGTAGTTTGTGGGTTCGAACCTAATCGATAGTCTCATATTATCTATTAGACTAATTGAATTTCTGTTATTTTAGAAAAAATTATACTAAATGTAAGTTTAATATCCAATATTAACTAACCGAATTTAAATATTTCAACTGTAATACATAAAACGTAATACCCAATTTCAAATAATTATTTTAATTCTCAATCTTAATTATTCATGTCGAATATCCTTAATTACCTATTTTAATCGGATAACTTTCCAAATACCCAATTTCGTAATATTCAATTTTCGTTACCCATGTTTAACACCCAATTTACTAATATCCAATTATAATACTTTATTACTCGATCATCTTAATTATGCAACTCGAATACACTCAATTATCCAAATCAGATGTGAAAACCCTAATTTACATATTGAAGTCTGTTCTTCACATTAGATGAGTAAAAATATTATCAAGTTATTTTATTAATTTATATTTGATTTTATTCATATAATCTTTATTATCTTTATTGTAACCCTATATAAATAATAATATAGACGTTATAACAATTACGGCCTTTTCCGTCAAAATCTATAAAAATATGAATTATTTTCTTTCAAATATGCTGATAGTGATTGTCTGTATTTTTAAAATTATGTTAGCATGCAATATGCATGGATATTTTCTCCACGTACATGAGTAGCATGAATGCAGTTGGACAAGTGTAAGAGCAACCCTATAACAAATCTCCAACTCGTGAACCACCGTTGTAGCATTACTTTATAAATATTGCTACCAAATTATTTTGTGTTACACTTGAAATCGACAACCAAGAGAAGATGGCATATTTACGACAATGTTCCGGTAAGTTAAACTAATAATAAGTTTATTTTTCTAACATAAAATAACGAGATAATATTCTTATTATAAAATTATTATCAGGGAAGCAGGAATGGCCGGAGCTCGTTGGAGAGAGAGGGTCCAAGGCTGCCAAGATCATCGAAAACGAGAACGAAGACGTGCGAGCTATCGTCTTGCCTGAGGGTAGCGGGGTGCCTAGAGACCTCCGATGTGACCGTGTGTGGGTTTTTATAGACGAGCGAGGAGTTGTTGTTGATACTCCTGTTGTTATGTGAATGAACTAGCAAGTTTCGTGCAAGAGGGTGTCTTATATTATCAAGCACGTTATAAATAAAGTGTGTTACAATTAAATATCTACATGTAACCTATGTCATATTATCAACGTGCTAAATAAAAACCCCTTTTTTGTTTTAGCTATCACACATGTTGGTGCAAGTTAGTTCATATGTTTAAAGCATATATATTGTCTAAGTTATATACTAAACATTAATGTTAACACACTTAACTTAACTTACAAAAGTAAAAGTGCATCCAAATGTTATTCTTGTTTTTGAAATGTTAATTGTATTGATTGAGATGGTGGGAATTTACAAGTACAAAGGTGGCAAAAGGCACAGTGCGACAGATCAATTACAAACAGCAGTATTCAAGATCAGCCATAGGCAGAAGGAGGCTCAGAAGCCAGAGCGGAGGAGTTAGGTGAGTCCCTTGAGGAGGAGAGTGATGCCAGCCCTGTCCATAGTGCTACTCTTCCAGCAAAAATCAAGGTGGTGTTTGGTGGAAGCAATGATCTCCGCAGCGCAATCAACAGCCCTGGTGAAGGAGTTGTTATAAACCATGTTGTTCCTAACCCGCCATGTGTGATAGATGAATGAGATGATTGACCCGATCCTAATCGTATCCATAGGGTTGGCCTTACGAGCATTCCATGAATCCAGCCAAAGCCAAATGTTATTGATGTATGGAGCAGAGTAGGGAGTTCGAGTCCAGCGAGAGACGATGTCGAGGACAAGAGAGGTGTAGCTACAATGATGCCAAAGGTGATCATCATTCTCGCTAGAGTTGTGACAGAGCTTACAAGTGTCGTTCGTGATCAAGTTCCAGGATCGAAGCTTATCTAGGGTGGGGAGGCGCTTGACAGCAGCAAGCCAGGCAGTGAAGCAGCATTTGGGTTGATTGGTATGCAGCCAGATAGCCTTGAAGGGGTTAGGGTTGGGGATGGGGCGGCTGGGGGTGAAGATTGCGAGTGCATTTCTCCTAGAAAAGGAGCCATTAGGGTTTAGGAGGGCGTCACCCCTACAGCGACCGAGGCTAGGAAGGGGGATGGAGTCTCTAACCCGGAGGAGGGCTCTCCAGAAGACGCTGTGGTGGGGCTTTGCTGTGCAATTCCATATAGAATAAGTTATTTTGAAGAGATGGCGCTTAACCTAGGATAGCCAGATGTTTGGCTCCCCCCGATCGAGATCATGAATGAGGCAAGCAAAGTCCACCTTGTTCTTGATAGCAAGGTCAGGAAAATCAAGCCCACCAAGGTTCTTTGGGGAGCAGACGGAGGGCCAAGCCACCAGAGCCCTCGAGCTGCTATCCGTACCAGTCCAGAAGTATGATCAAATAAGCCTATTAATCAGTGTGATGACCTTTGTAGGAATCATAAACATTGAGCTCCAATATTGGCTAACAGCGAAGAGGATGGATTTAACGATTTGAGCTCTACCGGCATAAGAAAGAGCTTTTGCACTCCAAGAATGAATGCGTTTAGTGATCCTGGATATGAGAGGGAGGTAATCAGAGCAGTACAGCCTTCTGCTGCCGAGTGGAATGCCAAGGTAAAGGAAGGGAAGGGCGCCAACACTCATGCCAGTGACATTGACAGCGTTCGTAATTTCGTGGCTCTCTATCCCTCCCAGGTAAAGGCAAGATTTGGTAGGGTTGATGACAAGGCCTGATGCTTTGCCAAACGAGTGAAGAGTATCAATAAGTATTTTAATGGAATGCGTATCGCCCCTACACACAAGAAGGAGGTCATCAGCGAACGCAAGGTGAGTAATTTTAGGGTTTGAGCATCGAGGGTGAAAGTTGAAATCTGGGCAGGAGGTACTTGAGAGAAGCATTCTTGTGAGAAACTCAATGGCAATTGAGAAGAGAGGTGGAGACAAGGGACATCCTTGTCTCAATCCACGCGTGCTCCGGAAGTGACCCCTAAGGGAGCCATTGATATTGATCGAGTAGGAGATGGTTGAGATACATTCTTTGATCAGCTTAATGAAGTGAGCAGGGAACCCCATCAGATGGAGACAGTGAAGGATGAATTCATGATTAACAGTATCAAAAGCCTTCGAAATGTCAACCTTGATAGTTGCTCTTGGGGAGATATTTTTCCTGCCATATTTGTGAAGCAGTTCCTGGCATAGCAGCACATTGTGCTTAATCGATCTCTTAGAAACAAAGGCGCTTTGGTTGAAGCTGATCAGACTGGGGAGCACAGCGTTGAGACGAGCGGAAAGTATCTTTGCAATGGCCTTGTAAATGGTATTACAGCAACAGATGGGTCTATAATCTGCAGGAGTTTGAGGAGAGTCACATTTTGCAATTAGGGAGATAGTGGTGTGGTTAACCTGTTTCAATAATCTGCCATGTGTGAAGAAGTCCAGGATGGCATCAGTGCAACTCTTGTGAATGATATTCCATGCTGATTTGAAAAAGGAGGAGCTATACCCGTCCAGACCAGGAGCTTTGTTACTGCCGATGTTGAAGAAAGCGGCCTTGATCTCTTCAGGGGTGACCAGTACGTTCAAGGACGTAGAGTCCTCATGAGTAAGGGTGGGGAGATTTACTATAGGGAACGGTTGAAGAGGGGCCTTGTTTTGGGGGTTGAGAGTAAGTTTGAAGTGATTTACCAGGATGTTGTCAATAAGGATCGGGTCGAAAGTCATAGAGCCATCACTGGATCGGATAGACTTGACAATATTTCCGCATCTTCTATTTTTGATACTTCTAAAGAAGTAAGACGTGCATTGATCTCCATGAGTATACCATTTTGCTTTGGAGAGTTGTGCCAGAGTGGTGTGAAGAGACTTGTAGCTCTCGTTTAATGCAGCAAGGTGTCCCTTCTCTTCATCATGAATGGTGGAGTTGTGAAGGTTGGTTTGGAGGTTGGCTTGGGTGGCATGGAGAAGCCTACGATGCTCTGCAATATTGGACTGAAGGTCTTCCAATTTAGCGCTTGGAAATTTTTTGAGTAGGGGCTTAAGGGTCATCAGCTTCCTGGCAAGCTGGAACATTGCATTACCCTCAACAACCGAATTCCAGGCACCACTGACAGTGTCAAGGAAGGCTTCATGGTTGGTCCACTCATTATTAAATCGGAAGGGAAAGCTCCTCCAGGGAACGACCTCTTCAGTGAATAGTAAAGCGGGCGAGTGATCAGAGACATCCGCATGGTCAAAATGGGCTTTTGTAAGGGGGAAGGAGTTGAGCCAAGTCGAGTTGGAGAGAACACGGTCAAGTTTACTCCAAATACGAGGGTTAGATTGTTTGTTGTTCCAAGAGTATTTGCAACCAGTGAAAGACAGGTCATCAAGCCTGCATTGCTCAAAACATGTCTCTAATTCGGTTGATGTTTGTGAGAGATTCACGAGGCCATTTGAGGTTTTCTCGTCTGGTGAAAGCATGACATTGAAGTCACCAAGAAGCGCCCAGGGCATGCTAGTGTTTAGGTGGCTCAGTGTAGATATAGCAGTCCATAGGTCCTCACGTGCCTCCGGAGCATTGTGAGCATATATGAAAGAAGTTTCAGCAATAATAGTCTGATCAGGGTTGGGTAGAGGCTTTGTAACATGGCAATGAATAATTTGATCAGTGATAATAGAGGCAGTGAGATTGAGCTTCGCCGGGTTCCACCAGACCCAGATGCGGCAGTTATGGGAGACTAAAGAGTTGGAAATATGGTTCCATGAGGGGAAGAGAGACTTGGAGATTTTTGCTTCATTCTTGGATCTGAGCCGAGTCTCAAGGATGGCAATCACGTCAAGGTTGTGCCTCTTGGCAAGATGTTGAATGGCTCTTTGTTTAGAGGGTTCATTTAGCCCTCTAATATTCCATGTACACATACGTAGCACTATCATTGGGCGGTTTTGTTTGAGTCATTGATAGCACTAGCAATCAATGAGGGGGTTGAGGAAGTTGGGGGAGTTGAGGAGGGAATAGCAGTTTCTTCAGGAGGAAGTAGAGGGGTCGTGGCAGCGGTTTCGTCAATGGACGTGGTATAAGTGGGAGGGAGAGTGGGAGGGAGGGGTTGAGAGGGTATTTTGAGATTAGCATCAAGGTTGCTGGGCCTTGGTTGATCAGAGTGTTGAGGAAGATGTGTATGAGTAACTGAGGAAGGGAGTTGGGTACTTGTAGGCTTGCGCGAGGGGTTTATAGGGTTTGTGGGTATTGGCTGGATCATCATCGAGGGGTCTGGAGTGGGTAGTATAGGAATGGGGTTTGGGTCGGGGGAGAAGTGTATAAGCCTTGTGCTTTCCTTTGGGAGGAGCCCCGTCAAGAGGCATGGCTGACTTAGGCTGGGGACAAACATGCCCGAACACCAAGCAGGAGTCACAACGGGGGGGAAGCCAATCATAGGTAACTTTCTGGATAAAGGATACACCGTCGGGGCCCATCAGTGTGATCTCCCTCAAGAGAGGCCTAGAGGCATTGATGTCTACCAGGATTCTAGCAAAGCCCAGTCTTTCATGGTTTGCCGAGCAGGCATCAGTGAGAATAGGGGTGCCCAGGGCGGAGCCGATCTTGGAGAGCATATGCGTTGACGAAAACCTATAGTTAAGATCGTGCAAGGAGACCCAGATGGGGACAGAGTTGAGGCTGGAGTAATCAAGCGGGAGGCCCTTGGACCAACGTTTGAGAAGTAATGTTGTGGATCCATTCACCATCCAGGGGCTACCAAGTAGATTGGAATTCAGATCTTCTTCACACGAGAAATGGAAAACGAAGATGCCCCTATCATTCCGGAGTATCTTAGGTGCAGGGATAGTGTTCCAGAACTCAACAACAAACTTGGTCATACGTTGGAACGAGATTTGATTTCCAAGAGGGAAGCCAACAATGGAGAGTTGCCATTTCTTCATTGAATCCGAGACCTCATCATCAATGAAACGAATGACTCCATCCTCGAGTCCAGGAGTGAAGGCAAGGGGGACATGGTTCCAGGAGAGACCTTTCGTTGCGATTTCCTTGTAATTAATCATGGTGGTAGGCACCTGGACCCTGCTGGCAGAGCATGCACGGCTCATAGGGGATGGAGGTGAAGAGTCGGGTGCATGGGGACGTGAAGGGTCGGAAGGTGAAGTGCTGGTTATTGCATGCTTTTGAATTAGTTCGGGAACAGTGCAAGCAGCATGGGAAAGTGGAGGGGCTGCTTTAATTGCATGCGGGGGAGCTGAAGGGTTGGCACTAGGAGGGTGTGGTATCATGGTAGCTGGAGGAGGTTCAGGATGCAGCACAGACCCTAAAGAGTCAGGGTTAAGTTCCTGGTCCTGGTTCGGGCAAAGGTTTGTCGATAAGTCAACAAGGATAGGGTCTTTTAGAGGGGGTTTGGGGGTGTTCGGGCATAAGGGGGAAAACCAGGACAGAAGCAAGGGCGGGGGGCTTTGATGCGAGCCTGATATTATTGGACCGGATTAGATCGTCGGGGATGGGTTGGGTCTTTTTTTCCAATGAGGTGGGTGATGGAGGTGTGGCCTGCTTACTGGGTGGTGTGTTGTGAGGTAGGGGCGGTGCAGTTCCGAAAGTTTGATGGTATGCCTTCGAGACCTCCGTGAGCCAGCCATGGGGAGGGGCGAGGAGTAGGGCGGGGCACGGCCGGGGAGGCCGCACTAGGGTGGCGCAAGCAGCAGCTTACACCGGGGGGGAAGAGAGAGAAGAGAGCGAATCGAAGCAAAAAGTTGACATAACTTGAAATTTAGAGCAAGTTTGATGTGGGTAACCGTGTATATTCTTGTTTTGTTGTACAAAGACTCATACTTGTGATGTATTATATCGGGTAAAGTTTGGAACTTATGAATTAAATGGACTGGTCAGGTTAAATAACCGAGAAGCCTAATCGTTTTTAGGGTTGATCAAAAGTAGGTCGGTTTATCTGAACCGAACCGATCTGTTTCGATGAGTTATTGTTCAAACCAAACCAAAGTTGCATAATTAAGTTCGGTTACAGGTTAAGCTATTTTTGGGTTTTGGTTCAGTTGAAGGTTCGGAACCAATTTTTCGGTTCAAACCGAAATTAAATGCAAAAAATCGAACCCGTCTAGCCGTCCTTAAGGTAGGGTTTAAAAGATCCCATAATTCACGCTTAACTAACATAACTGCTCGACTCAGATTTCAGAAGCCAAGGCGATTGGGAGGTCAACAGTGTGATAACTAGGAGGGGGAGGTCAACGACTCAGAAGCGAGGACGAGGATGACGACTGGGTCGGAGGAAGAGCGACAACGATTAAGTTCTTCGGTTTCCTACCAGTTTGGGAGGAATGTTGGCTACAATTGGGTTCTTTGATTTCCTTTCCTTGTTTCTTCTCTCGAGTCTCGACAGTTGACCCATGGACGAAAGTTTTCTTTTGTTTTTTCTTGAATCTCGTTTCTCGACAGTCGACGGTCACAAATGACGATCCTAAGAGACGGCGGAAAATCTCGATTGTTCTTCGCTTTTTCCTCGATATGGCTTTGGATCTGTTTCAGTTTTCGATTGTTCTTTACTTCTTTTTATCCTTGATTCTTTCCCAGTTTAGATATGTAACATTTCAAATTTGGATCCGGTTAAAACACCGATGTCACCCTAGCCCGAAATGACTCGAGAACCGACTAAGCCGATCGTTATGGTCCAAGAATCGATACTACCCGATAATCCTTTCCAACCCGAACAGTTGGTACCCAACCAAAACATATCCGACCCAAAATAAACCTCTTAACCTTATTTACCCGACCGATTCCAACCCGAACATGTTGTGACCAGACCCGAACTCGACCTGTATTACCAAACTTGTTGTGAACCGACCCAAATCCCAACTTATTATCCCATTATTATCGATATGGAAAGATATTCCTCCCCACAACTATACGGATACCACATCATAACCACATAGGAGTGAGGACATCGATGCCTCCTGGTCCTGGATCCCCACCATGATTTACATTTATTTTTATTGGTAAGTTATTTATTTAATCTTTTATTTGACTTTTATTGATAAATTTGTGAACGATGTAGAAGTAGCCGCCCATGTGTTCATTTGGCCACACCATGATTTTCTTGCAATTTTTATTTTACTTTTGGATATCTTTGTCTCTCTCGTGAGACGAAAACACCCTACTCATAAGGCTATAAATACCGTTGCCTATTGGTATGCTAAACACAAACTCACAAGTATAAACAAATTCTCAAATCCACAAAATGAAGGTTTCAATTGAGAGGAAGTTGTTTGCAGTTTCCTGCATTCTCCTCATTGGTCTCATATTCGTTGTTGAACCTCTTGCTGCTGCAAATGACTGCGGCCCAGGTACCATATTTGCTGTGGTTCATAGCAATAAGATTTATTCGGGTTTTCGACGGTTCTTGTTTACATTGTTTTTTCGTGTTTTCTCGTATGTATTGGTTCGACAATAAAACATATCTTTAATAACAAGAAGATTATTAATTTTGTATTTTCGAAAATTCTCTTATATATTGGTTCTTCATGCGAGGAGTATACTATTCTATTACGTGGAAATCTACGTGCTTTAAATAATGAACAAAAAATACGCGCTCATTTGCGCATTCGTTTATTTTTTTTTTGTACGTTAGTTGTTCATTTTAATTTGGTATAACCGTTCATTTTTTTAAAAAGGAATTTGGCCAAATAGGCCCTTTTCTATTTTCATTAGATTTGTGTACCTTTTCATTTTTTACCACTTTCATTAAATTGAAGTTGGAAGGTAAGATGTTTGATTAGGGGGTACATTTACAAAACATATTTATATCATGGGCCTAGTTACTAGAAACAAACCTCAAGAAGGCTTACTTAGCTAATTTGACCTTTTTTAAACAATGATAAAAAAAAATATGCGCTCATTTTGTTTAGGATAAAAGTTTATTTTCGAAAATTTAGTTAAAATAAACAATTAGTTATTAAAAACTGAACTCGATGGTATAAAAATCAAACAAAATTTTCTCCTCACATCCTCTATACAAATAACCTTCCCAACCGAACTAGCTCTATATATATATATATAGATTTTAGTTCAAGTGAGGAGAGAGCTTGTAGATAGAAATTAGGAGGGCTGTAAGCCATTGGATGAATTTAAATCAAGGGCTCTCACACGCTCATCATTAATGGCATTTTTGTAAATTGACTAAAAATCTAAAAAAATACCCTTACGTTCAAAATAGTAATCGGTGTTCATACTTTTATATGTCATTGTTCATGTTTTTATACATCGGTGTTCATAGTATTTTTATTCATCAAAGTGTCATGTCCATTTATTTTTTTTTTTTGTTCATTTTATAATGCATAGATGTTCATTTACAGTATATAACCACAAAAAATAAAAAAAACTCATCACAAAACGTTAAAAGATTATCATAATATGTTATGTATGTGTCAAAGTTATAGATAAGTAATTGGTGTTCATACTTTTATACGTCATTGTTCATGTTTTTATTCGTCAGTGTTCATACTTTTTATATCATTGTTCTTGTGAATATTATAAACTATTTTTTTATAAGGCATTTTACCGAACAGTTTGTGTGCACACTAAAAGGAGCATATAGATTATTCAATTGGAGCTATTAGACCAACTCAACATATGTATATACATGTATTTTCTCAATCAAACTTATCAAACACAAAATGATTCAAACAAATTTGATTTCGAACACAAACATCAATCATAATGAAACCTAAACATTAAGAATGAAAATCTAAATAGTGAGAGTAGAAATTCGAATAAACAAAACCTGAATCGTCTTGTATTCTCTTTGATTTCACAATTTTTTATGTAATCGATCTTTGAATATTATAAACACGATTTTTTAGAAAAGTATAATTTTCAATGCATACATACTTGTACAAAAATGACCATCATATTTTATTAACACGATTTGGAAGAATAGTATAATTTTTTTAAAAATCCAAAAAAAATGTTTTACAAAAATACAAAAATGAACAATTAATGTTAAAAAACGAATAGTTAGTGTTAGGAAAAAATGAACATTTATTGATAAAAATATGAACAATGACTCTTTTAAAAATGAACACATACTCATAAAAATATGAACACCAATTTTTATTTACAAAAAGAAAAAAGTTGGACAAAAAAAAAAGGTAACGTGGCATGCCACATGTCACCACCCCGGCTCTCCTCATTCCTATCTGCAAGGGTCCTCCTCACCGGAACTAGACCCTAATATATATATATATATATATATATATATATATATATATATATATATATATATATATAGGGTGTGGTTCCCATGAGAACACTCCTAACGTGTATACATGAGAACAATCGTACATCGTTGGATGGTGAGTATTAAGGGTTGAGATTTAGAGTAGATATCATAATTAATAATAACTACGAATAATAATAATTAGGAATCCAACAATAACTACGAATAATACATTAAACGATATGACACCTTCGTAACAAAACTAATAATAATTACGAATTTGTTCTCATGATTACACGATAAGCCTGTTCTCATAGGATTTATATTCTCTCTCTCTCTATATATATATATATATTGAAAATAGTCGGTATTTATTTAACCACATAATTTGTGTGTTTAGCTAATGCAAAAAAAAAATTTGGTACGATTGTAGGCAAAAGCAGCTGGCCGGAGCTTGTTGGAGTGAAAGGGTCGAAGGCAGCTATCATCATAAAGAAGGAGAATAGGTTCGTCACTAATGTGGAAATATGTCCTCCATCATCTTGTGTGACTAAAGACCGTCCTTGCAACCGTGTTAGGCTTTTCTTAGATAAACTCAACGGAGTTGTTACTAAGACCCCTATCAGGGGTTGAGCAAATTAAGATGCAAATCACATGCAACTAGTGTTAGTCGAGCATGGTCGACGTTGCAATATACATGCAACGTTATGAGTATGTAATATGATAAATAATTGCTCGTATTTTGTATTATGTACTTGTCTTAATTAAGCCAATAAAGCATTACATGCTGTCTCATTTTGTAAATTGTCGTGACCGTACGAATTTTGTTGAAACAATTTGGCCTACTAGGCCTTTTTTAGTTTTTTTTTAAGAAAATGTACCCCAAATTTTTTACTATTCAAATTAACGTTAATAGGTAAAATAACACAACCTCAAGTATCGTCCCGCTCATTCACCAAACAAACGCTTCGTTTTCCTTCATACCAGAGAAGCGATTCTCAAACAAAAACTCCCAATCATCTCCCTCAATCTCTCTCGTAATCTCCATTTTCTTCAACTTTGATTCCTTCTTCGTCTATCTCCGGCCATCTCCTTCACTTGAACTCTCATTTTCGTCTTCGTTTATACCCGAAACACACCAGAAACTGATTCGATTTTCGTAAACCCTAAAAAACTGAAAATGTCGACTCCGTCAAAAGTCCCTGCTAACCAATCTTCTTGTGATGTTCCTACTTTCAACCTTCTAACTCCTACGCCTCTTTTACCTGTTGAAGAAGCCATAACAAACAAGGGTCAGGTTTCTGTTGTGTCTGAGCATGAAGCATGTCTTTAAATTGTATTATTTGGTGCTCGAACAATCGATATACCTATGGTTAGTATTGCGTTGATACACTTTCATATTTTATGGTATTATAGTTTCTAGTATGTGTTCATATTAGGGTTTGTAAGTTTATTCATCGTTTCTGGTATTTTGTTTTGATATGATTGTTCTATGTTTTGTTCTGTCTTTATATTTACATGAGTTTTCTGGTATGTTTGTATGTTATTAGATGTTCTGGTATGTTATTGGTTTTAAGTTTTCTAGTATTTGCTTTAGTTTAATATTCTGGTATGTGTTTATTGTTAGGGTTTCTGGTATTGCAGGTTGATGTATTACTTTCATGTATGTTTTTTTGTATTTGCTTTAGTTTAAAATTCTGGTATGTGTTTATGGTTAGGGTTTCTGGTATTGCATGTTGATGTATTACTTTCTGATATCTTTTCTGGTATTTGTTCATATGAGGTTTAATGTTTTCTGGTATTAGATGTTCTGGTATGTTATTTGTTTAATGTTGTGTCTGAGCAGTGAAACAAGTTTTTAAGTTTATTTATTAATGTTTTTTGGTATTTTTTAATATGAGGTTTTTATATTACTCTTTGGTATTTCATGTTGATGTATATATTGATATTGTTTTCCAGTATGTTTACACAGGCTGTTGAAGAAAACGTTATTGATGGACATGAAGAGTCCTTTGTAAGTTGAATGCCTGATATGAGTTTCTGATTTGTTGTTGTAATGTTTTTCTTGTATTAACAATCTTGTTTCCTTTACTAGTTGATGTACAGATTCGATGATAACCCAAAATACAAGGCAACACGGATAACTGTTTTATCTCGTGTAAATATGGTTAATTTTTTACTTGAAGGGTTGGATGCCAATAGGCAACTACTGTTCAAGAACTCTATATTTTCAGACCTAATCTTCCTTTGTACAAATCTTAAAATTTCCAACCAATTAATACATTTCATGCTTCTACATGAGGTGAAAACTGACCGCAAACACTCTATGTGGTTTGCAATCAACAAAACTCTGCTTACATATTTATAACTATACACCCAACCTTTTCAGTTTAGTTTGGTACCTCCATTCCACTTTCTATTGTTAATGTGTTTATTTATTTTTTTGTTGTATATTTTTGTTCATAAGGTTTGGCTTAAGCGAGTTTTCTGAAATTACCGGCCTTGAGTGTCGGTTTCATGTATACAATGAAGAAGAAAATGTCTACATAAAGGAGTTGTTCGGCATCCCCATGTGTCAATTGGGGCTTTTGGCGGAAAAATATTCAAAACTTCCTAAGAATGACGAAAGGAAATTTAAGAAGGCTCTGCTGCTCTTTGTTGAATTTGTTTTGCTTAGGAATGACAAGAAGAAGTCTGTCTCCAATCTTCCTCTTTCCCTTCTGAAAGACATGGATGCCTTTAATTCTTATCCATGGGAACGCCTTGTCTTCAATAAGACACTTGACATCCTTAGGGAGTGCGAGCCAACAAAGTTTCGGAGATCAGGAAATTACTGTCCTTTTGGTTTTCATTTGGCATTCCAGGTATGCTTCTGGTTTTCCATTTATGTGTCTCTAGTATGGTTATATTTGGTATTTTATTATGGTTTACATTTCTGGTATGATTGGTTTTCATTTATGTTCCTCTGGTATGAGTAATTAGTTACTAGAAATGTTAATTTTGTGATTTTATGGTATGCTTTATTGCATTAGCATTTCTGGTATGTGATTCTGATTTGTGTTTCTTGTATTTTGTTTTCATGTATTTAATTTTGGTTGACTGTTTATGTTGTATAATTGAGTTATGTGATGTATTGTGTTGTTTCTAGTATGTTTTGAATTTATACTTTATGGTATGAGTTTACTTGCTTTCTGGTTTTATGATATGCACTTCTGGTTTCATTTTCTGGTATGATATTATGTTATTAGTTTCATATTATTTATTGATTTGAGTTTCTGGTATGGTCTATTCATGTGTTTCCTGTTCTATAATTTGCAGGTTTTCATCCTTGACTCTATCCCCAAACTAGCATCGTTGTTTGCCACATGTGTTGATTAAGAAGCACCCCACTTTGTCTTAAGTGGGTTTCATCAATCAAGGGGGAGATGAAATGCAGCTTGCAAACAATCAAAGATGCAGTGTCATCGGTGACCCAAGATGGCATCAAAACTATCCCACTCTCCCTAGAAGAACCAGAAACCGAGGATGACTGCAAGTGGTGGGGGGATGAAGTTTTGGACCCAATTGGCTATCTATGTCATCTTTTCAAAGTTGCGTTCCACAATGTACGTATATGCAGGCCCGGAGGGCCTGGTGTCAAGGTTATCAAGGATGCCCCAAAGAAGGAGAAATCCGACAGTGATGACTTTGTTGCTGCTCCTCCTCCTCCTGCGTCATATTTTGAGGTTGCCAAGACCACAAAAAGTTGAAAAGAAAGAAGATGGCTCAAAGAAGAGGAAAAATGAAGAGGGAAGAAAAAAGTATTTCAATATATTTCATACTCAATCTATCTTTTAATTATGTGACATTAGTTTGTGTTATGGTAGTCTCTTTAGTTTTATTGTATGAATGCTTTTTTGCTTTCTGGTATGTGTTTGTTAGTTTCTGGTATGCATTTTATATAACTTCTGGTATGAGTTTCTGTTTTTGTTTTCTGGTATGAATGCTTTCTTACTTTCTGGTACGTGTCTGTTAGTTTCTGGTTTGTGTTTTATCTTTGTTTTGGTATAAGTTTTGTTTACAGTCTTGTATTAGTTTTAATATGTTTTCTAGTATGATCTTTTGAAACTTGTTTCTTGTGTATATTGTTATGTTTTATTTGGTTTCAGTTTCTAGTATGTTTATCATTTACTTAATAATGTTTTTTTTAATGTAGGGTTGCATCTAAGAAACCTAAGACAAAAAAGATTGTTGAGGAAGCTGAATGGTAAACTGAAGTTGAATACACATTTATATTATCATACCAGAATTATTAATTTTTAAAATATTTGGTCTATTGTTTTAGCCCCGAAGAAGAAATGATGGCATTGTTTACTCCACTAAGGTTGATGTTGCACCATCTAGCCCTGTTGGGATTGTTGATGCTCTAGAAATGGATACCAATGTCCCTACAGAAGTTGTGGTTGCACCACCTCTCCCTGATCCCACCACCTCCACTATTCCTACCACAAACAGGTAATTGGTATTCTACATACCAAAATTTATTAGTTTCAATTGCTTATTTGATATCGCATTTGTAATCTTGTACTATGTTAATGTATAGGGTGTCTGATTGGGTTGAGTATTTAATAAAACAAATACAAACCCAAAATCAACTGATTTCTGAGTTGGTCAAGAAGGGTGAGCAACAAGATGCCACTATCAACGAAGTTGTTATGAGGCAGAAGGGACAAACTATGACCAAACACAGAATAGAAGGGCAATATTTCATGATCCTCACCAATGTTCAAAGGATGGCCGGTTCTTCTAAAGGCACCAAACCCTCTAAAAAGCCCCCCTACCTCCAGCTGATGCTCCTAAGGTAGAAATTCTTGGGTTTCTTCAAGTTCTGAAGAGACGCCATCTACAGAAAAGCCAAAGCCCCAGCCCTAGCCCAAGGAGGATGCTGAAGTTGATAAGTCCAAGGAAGAAGCAGTGGAAGAGGTATAATACACTACTATTCTTCATGTGTTTTGTTTCCGTGCATATTTGTTAATGTTTGTGTTATGTTTTCATTCTGGTACGGAAACCAATACCATATGTAGTCGTGAAAGGGAAAGTTAAAACCAAAGGACCGAGGAGAATGGGTTTACGTCAAAAGAAACTCAGCGACCGTGTCGTATCTCCCTATGTCGTCCCATTAAAAATCCCCAAGGCACCCAAGCATAATTTCTTGAGCAAGAAGGATAGAGATGTTTTTTATGCTTGGTACCTTGACCCGACGACTTTAGAAGATTTTATTACTGGATTTCACCATTCAGCAAATAAGAAAAACTTCAAGATCTTACTCCAAAAACCTGGCTGGTTGTGGGATTATGTAAGTTAACACTAACCTTACTTTTATTCAAGTTAATAATTTCTGGTATGATGTTTTTCTTGTATGACTTTCTATTACGAGCTATTGATGTGTTTCTGGTATGAGGTTGGGTTTACATTTTGTTTTTAAAATATCTGGTATGATGTGTTGAACTGCTTTCTGGTATGAGCTAGTTGTATAAGAGTTTGGTATGACTTTGATTTGTGTTTTTTTTGGTTTTCTAGTATTATGTATTTCATTAGTTTTATGGTATGTGATTCTTTCATTTTACCATAAATTATCATTTGACTTCCTGAGATGATTTATTGCTTGAGCTTTCTGGTATTTGTTTATGTTTTGTGATTCTGGTATGATGTGTTTTCATGTATGTGTAACTTGCCTGATGGTTTTCATGTCTTGAATTCTGGTATGAAATTTTTATTTGTTTTTGGTATGATTCTCATATGAGCTTCTGGTATTGAATTATTAGTTTTTTTTCCTACTTTACAACAACTGGATGAAATGATTGCATACCTCCGAAAAGCTGTAATTGAACATCCCGAGGTTTATGGCCGTTTTCCATTCTTCCCGTAACGTTCATCAACTACTTCAACGATGTGCGCTATAAAGAATTCTTAGAGGCCAAAAATACAAGGAAGTTTAATTATGGTGAAGAAATTTCAAATTTTATATTTGGACTTAATCCCCCCATCTTCGCCAAGAGCTTATATGAAGTCGATACAATATACACTGCCATCAACATCAATGGTAACCACTCGATAGCGCTACAAATTGATTTAATTAAATGGTGTGTTGTTGTATATGACTCAATTGTGGACTTTATGTCCGATGGGAACTTGAAAGATTTGCTTACCCCATTCCTTATTATGTATCCTCACATTCTGAAACTTTATGGAGAATTTGAGAGGTTTGGGGACAAGCTTGATAATTCATTGTAGTATGTTCGAAAGACAGCCAAAGAAGTTCCACAGAACAACCCAAGGTAATTTCTACAATACTACTCATATGTTTCTGGTATGTTCATTAGTATGATGTTTTGGAAAGATACTTATATAATCTGTTGTCTACAATTGCAGTGGAAGATGTTGTGTATTCAAAATCAAGCACATTCAGTATTTGTCATCTGGACGAACTGATTTGTCAAACATATGTCAAGAATACGTCCCAGCTTTCAAGGAACAATTTTTTGTTATTATGTACCATAGGGAGTGGGTGAAACCCCACGAGTCCCTTTGAAACTGAAACTGTCCTATATGATGTTGTCTACAATTGACATTGTTGTAATTTTGTGTTTGTGTAGCATCAATGTGTACATGATAAACTGATATTTTGATATTGACCCACTCTGTTGTAACAGTTACTCAGGTTGTATATGTTGACTCTTTTGTAATATAATCTTGTTGATGACTCAATAACAAGTATCTGTTAATATAGTTTCTTTACCAGAAGTGTTTCTGTTGCGATTTAGGATTCTGGTATTTCATTTATGTGCCTCTAGTATGAGTATATCTCGTATTTTTTGTTATTGGTTATACTTCTAGTATAATTGGTTTTCATTTATGTGCCTCTGGTATGAGTAATTACTTACCAGAAACGTTCATTTTGTGATTTTATGGTATGATTTATTGCATTAGTATTTCTGGTATGTGTTTCTGGTTTGTGTTGCTTGTAGTTTGTTTTCATATATTTGATTCTGGTATGATTATTTGTTTACCAAAAATGTTCAATTTGTGATTTTATTGTATGATTTATTGCATGAGCTTTCGGGTATGCATATATAGCCTGATGGTATTCTTTTATTGGATTCTGGTATGAGTTTTTTTATTGAGTTTTTGTTATTATCTGTTATGCTTCTGGTATGAGGACTTTTACACATAAAAGAAACATATATTAATATAGCAACTGTTTTCTACAAATCTCATAATGAAAAAAATCATAATTTGAATTTCTGATATGTGTCTTCATTCCTTCACCATTGGTTGATTTCGGCAAGTTTTTTTTTGTTATGGCCATGCCGCAACAACTACATTTCTTCTTCTTGCTTTCTTCCCTTGATCCCCGTATCCTAGCTTTAGGCAATCTTCCGGTTCTCTTCCTCTTTATAGGAGGGTTACATTCAATATATGTAATGCAACTTGGAATATCTAAATTCTTATGATCTACGATTGGGTATATTGTCTCCTCATATGCCGTCTTCCAATATTCGGTACTATAATAATTACTTACTAGAGAAGCCGGATTCATTTTCAACATCTTTGCTGCAACTATTGCATGAGCACGGTATTTCCTCAATATCAAATTTCTTGCAAGTGAAACTCCTATTCACTAAACATACAACTTCTCTTTCCTGGTTCCACGTACCATCCATACTTTGTTGCATCCCCATATTTAGCTTGTATTAGGGCATCGACGTTTGGTGTTGTCATTTATGTACATGATGCAGCATTTTCCCTTCGCGTTGCAAACCATCTACCCATTGTTTGCCTGATAACGTATATGAAGTCAAGCACTGGATAATCTCTTGCATCACACAATACACTATTTATACATTTTGTGTTGTTGCTTGTCATAATGTTGTAATGTTTGGCGGGGCAAAAAGCTCGGGACCAAGCAGCAAATCCAATTTCTTTCAACAACTGCGCAACTACTACCTTCTCCTACAAACATTTTCAGGTACACATGAAGTTATATACAATACAAGAAAAGTCATACCAGACACGTAACATGTTTTCATACTAGAAAAAGGTAATACCATAATCATTGTTCATCAATGATAATGTTCAATACTAGAAACATATCATGTATGATACCAAAAACGAGCAAAAAATGCATACCTGAATTCATACTAGAGATTAAATGTAATAGCAGAAATGATAATGTTCATACAACAAACCTAACATGCATTCATACCAAAAAATTAATACCAGAGTCACTATTAATGAAAGGGACAATACCAGAAATGAAATAAACCACCAGAAATGAAATACCAGAAGCATAATATGATTGCATACCAGAAAATACTATAAACTAGAATAAACATACCATGTTTATATTTTCAAAGAGTTCAAGACACTTATCCTTTTTGTAGTACCTAGCAGAATCCAAGAACATTTGTCGAACTATATTCTTGGTTGACTTTTTCTTGATGTTCCCTTTCAAGTGGTACATGCAAACTCCATGGGATGCTTTTGTGTAGTGCTTAATACATACCATTTTTTATTGACATGTGTTTGTCCGATATAAATAGTTGCTCCTCGCTGTCAGGGACAAACTTGTGTATATGATAGAAGAAGAAATCATACGAGTCATCACATTCACGATCAACAATCGCAAATGCTAGCGGGTATATTTGTTGGTTTGCGTCTTGTGCTGCTGCAAGCAATAGCACCCCACAATATTGTCCTTTTAAAAATGTTATGTCGACTGATATAACCTTAAACAACAACAATCACCAATCAATTAGTTTTCTAGTATACTAGAAAAGGATAATACTCATACCAGAAACTTCATTGTTCAAATATATATCACTATACCAGAAACTAAGCATGTAAGTAAACCAGAAATGATCTTACAAGAAGCACATTTATCTAACAATACCAGACACTGAATATACAAACCAGAAAAGAGCATACCAAAAACATAACTCTAATGCTTACTAGAAACATAACTCTACTACCAGAAGCTATATCATTCATGCATAATTCATAATACTAGAGGCATAACTTTATTACATACCAGAACAAGAATAATACCTTTCTCATTACTGAATATCATTTGATTGATTGTCCCAAAGCAAAGAAGTCATACTTGAATTTGTTTTCATCATCCAATTGCAACGCTACAATAGTGTTCGAATTAGCCTCTTACAATCGATGTAAGTACACCGGCACACCCTTGTAGTTTTCTTCATTTGTTCCTCTTATATTGTCCTTCACAGCCTCTTGTGCCATCCAATATTTCCAGTAGCTAGCTTCTAAACAATGCTCGTTTCTCAAATTTTCAATAATTGTCTTAGGCTCGGGGAGTTTGTGTGTATTAGCATACCTGAATCACATAAACAATATGATTTTAATGGAGTTCATACCAAAATCAAAGAAAACAATATAGAATTGAATAATATATGTGATAATAAGCAATGGACTTACATTTTGGCAACTATTTCAGCAATGACATGATATGAGACCTTTCTGCGATAATTTCTTCTTGTATGGAATGAACAAGTGTGTTCTCTGGGATACTTTGTTAGTGCAAACACTTTCGATTTCTTGATTTTTGAGAATCGCATGCGCCACTTACAATTTTTATCTAGACATCGCACAAGAACAACAAGCTTGATAGACTTTGTTATTCTATATTGTGTACATTCGGCAACAACATTCAAACACAATGCATTTTTCACTGCGATTTTATCCTTGAACTTTTGACCAACCTTAAGACCCCATTGAGTTTCTTCAGGTTCAACTTCAGTGATTGCATAGCTATTTTCTGTTTCTATTTCAGTCACACTAGGAGCAACAATAATGGACAGTGTATGGATGAGATTCGTTAATTTCTTCAATTTCTGGTATAACAATTTTAGACTTTAATCTCACACACAATGGTATACTCCAGCATGGTTGAGTCAATTGATTAGCTTCAACAAAATCCTCAAAATCTTCTACCGTCTCAAAGGTTGCAACGCTTCATTTAAGGTATTCTTGTATGTAAGTTCCAATTTGTGCACGATCTCATCTACTTGAAAATGTTTGGCAATCAACATCCTAATTTCGGGTATGCTAACTGGATCTCCAACAGTGATGGGTTTGCACACTACTTTATCCCCTATATATGTCCATTCATTTTCCACAAATTTTCATTCTCCTCCACAATAAACCAAAATTTGTAAATGATGCCTAACAAGTTCTGTATATACCAGAAAAAAACTACTATAAGTATACCAAAAGGTAAAGTATGCACAACACCACAAACAAAGCATGTTACATACCAGAAATAAGCATACCTGAAATACTAGAAACAGGATGATACCATAAACTGATCATGTACACGTATCAAAAAGTCACATACCATAAACACAATTTTGAAACAATACCAGAAACAAAATTAACAATCAAATACCAGAGAAATGATGATACCAGAAAAATTATTATTCAAATATAATGTACATACCAAAAACACAATTATCAAACAAATACCAGAAACATTGTTGTGACATCTTCAATACCAGAAGTCATTCAAATGATTATACCAGAGAATAATGATACCAGAAAGACAATTATCATACTAAAAAAGGGATTATACCAGAACTCATTCATTCATACTAGAATTAAGGAAACAAAGTAGCAACAAGGTTCATACCACAATCGTTAATCAAATTGATACTAGAATAGAGAAAATCCAAATGTCATGGATAGAACCAAAAATTGAAATCATAACACACTCATTCATACCAGAAATATAATTTAAAACAAAACAAAATATGACGATGCCTTAACCAGAAATACAAGAATTTGATCAAAATTTCACAATGGTGAACATAATACTAGAATAATACTAAAGAAGATGGCGAGAGAGAGAGAGAGAGAGAGAGAGAGAGAGAGTATAATATTGCGAGAGAGATACCTGGTTAGATCGATGCGATTTTTGGTATTTGAAGTGTTGAACCACAATTCGATTGCGTTGTATTCGTTTCTGGTGTTTGATCGTGGATCTTACCAGAGAAGATTGCGAGATCGATGCCGATAAAGAGAGAGAAGAGAGAAAGTAGATCGATAATTGTGATACCAGAGAAGGAGAAGCTTGCGAGTTCAAGAGGAGGAGAAGAATGAAATCTGAAATCGCTTTCCTTTGAGCGTAAAAGAAGAGAGAGAGAAGAAGGATAAAATTACCTAATTTTATGGTAACTAATTGCCTTTTAACACAGTAAATATGATTTGGGGTATATTTTCTTAATTAAAAATATAAAAAAAACGTAATTAGTTGCATGGTTTCTTAATATAGCCTAGTTACCAAATTTCCCCAATTTTGTTTCATTTAACCACCTATTATTACTATTGTATTGACGATTAACCACATATTACATAGTTCCGTCTAAATCCGTTAGTTAGCAACGCTTATCAAATTAATCAATAAAAAAAATCAAAAGTGCAGCAAGATATCCACATTTGCCTTTTACTCGTAAGTAATTAGTTAGATACTACATCACTGTTTATTCTTCTAAATTCTTAATTGCACACTCAACTCATTGCATTCATTAGGTTCATGATAGAACATAAGTCAAATGAGATTCCGTCCTGAAAATCAACTAATAGTAGGAGAAATAAGCAACGTACTAGTATATGAGGCTCGTAATTCTAACTTTAATGGGAAATTATCTTTTATTGCAACCCGTCCTCACAATTGAAACTATAAGACATTACTTTGGCACTTGGACAAAAGGATGTACTAGGTCATTCTCTTTATACCTGACCCACAAGTTAGGATCAAGGTTAGCCATTCTAATACCATGTGAAAGTCCAATTGGATCAACACGCCGATTAGGCTAACCGCTCTAATGTGATGTTAAAGTCAAACGGACTAAATCTCGAATGTTGTGTGCATACAAACACATAGATGCGTTAAGCACAAATCCAATACATAAACAAATAGAGGTTTCATTCTAAAACTAAATGTCATAAAAATCATTAATTCTCATACCTTAGGTAATAGGCTCTCAATCCTCTAAGTTTTAATGAAAAAAGTTTATTATCTTAGTAGTTGGTGATAACTTATGTACATAAGCCAATGTTTTTTACTGGAAAAGCCTGACGGATTCGAACCAACTTTTAAGGTAGATTTGACAATTGTCAACATACATTTTTAGGCCCGTTTGATTTCAACTCCTAAAACGAAAATGAAATGGAAACGAATTTATTTCATATGTATATTTTTATTCATGAAATTTCATGAAATCATTCCTTTTGCCTTCATACAAAATGCCCTTACCTTCCCACATTTTGTTTCTCTATAAGGTATCAAAAGTAATCAAATTCAACTCTAATTACTTCAAATCACAAGCCATGATTCCAAAAACTTTCATGAACAAGAGTATACATATGGACTACATTCGTTTTCATTCCATTTTCGATTCCGAAATTAAAACCAAACGGGCAGAGCCCGCCGATGAAGTGGTCGAATCGGGGGACTAAAACCTCTACGACAAAGACCTGTTGTTCTTAAAAAAAAGTATGGATATAAGATAAAATCATCTCTTCTTGCATGATTAAAGAGAACAACGGGAAGAAATCAACATCTGCCTTCCATTTGAGCACTTTTCCTTCCGAATCCGGCACCGTCGATGCCGGCATAGGGTTACTTCCACCATCGACGCCTTCCGTCTGGATTCCTAAGTTCATGAGATTGAAGATAATGATTCTTTTATGATACAATAACCTAAATACATAAACATTATTTACCTACATCTTCTATTTCTTATAATTTGTTTTGCCATAGCAATCTCTTATTTCCAACGGCTACAACCAAATAAAGTTTAATTAATTAGTATGTGAAATCGGGCAAAGATTACCACCAACAATTAACTTAATGTTGGAGATAATAAGTTCCCACATCGAAAGTTGAGGACATTCGGAGCCTAGTATATAAGGTCGGTGGACTACTCCTCCTATTGTCCATTGATTTTAGGATGAAACCTCATCAGGCTTATGTACTGGACTTGGGCCTAATGCGCATGTGTACTCGTATACACACGACCCCGCTCTACCGGTCCGCCTGTATCGGACTTTGACACTTACCAATGAAGTTGTCATCCCGACAACAAAAATGTTTGGCTTTATTCCGAGGCACAGCACAAATAAACATGTTGAACACAACCAACTAATCATCCTTTATTACAACAATTCAGCAATGATTTGTATATCGGGTGATTGCCATATAAGAATGAAATTAGTACCGTTTGGTTGTAACTCCGGAAACATAAACGAATGAAAAATTTATCTAGTTCATATTTGTACCCTTGTTCACGAACTTTTTTGAAACCATTCCTTGTGATTTATTGCAAAATGCATTTACTTTCTCCATTTTGTTTTCTTATAGGATAACAAAACTAACAAATTCCACTATAATTACTTTAAACCATGATAAGGAATGATCTAAAAAAATCATGAATAAAGACAAACCTATGGACTAAATTCGTTTTCATTTCGTTCCGTTTACGTTGTTAAAATCAAACGGGTCCTTAATATATATAATGTCAGCGTTATTTCCGTTTATATTGGATTTTATTCTTATAATCTTTATTATCTCAATTGTAATCCTACATAAAATGCCTATATGAAATGATATTATGTTAGTATGCTGATACTGTTTGTATGTATTTTTAAAATTATGTTAGTATGCATGGATATTTTCTCCACGTACATAAGTAGCATGAATGCAATTGGACAAGTGTTGATCTAGATTCAGGGTTGAATTGGCAAATGTAAGAGCAACCCTACAGCAAATGTCCAACTCGATCATGAACCACCATATGGAAGCATTACTTTATAAATATTGCTAGCAATTATTTTGTGTTACACTTGAAATCGACCACAGAAAAAATATGGCATATTTTCAAGAATGTTCCGGTAAGTTAAACTAACCATTAGTTCATTTTTCTAACATAAAATAACGAGATAATATCCTTATTACAAAATTATTATCAGGGAAGCAGGCATGGCCGGAGCTCGTTGGAGAGAGAGGGTCCAAGGCCGCTAAGATCATCGAAAACGAGAACGAAGATGTGCGAGCTATCGTCTTGCCTGAGGGTAGCGGGGTGACTAGAGACTACCGATGTGACCGTGTGTGGGTTTTCGTAGACGAGCGAGGAGTTGTTGTTGCTACCCCTGTTGTCAAGTGAACGAACTAGCAAGTTTCATGCAAGAGGGTGTCTTCTATTATCAAGCACGTAATAAATAAAGTATGTTACAATTAAATATGTATATGTAACCTATGTCATATTATCAACGTGCGAAATAAAGAGCCGTTTTTGTTTTAGCTATCCCACATGTTGGTAAGTTATAGTTCAATTTGTTTAAAGCTTATATATTGTCTAAGTTTTATCTTTTTTTTTTTTAATAAATTTATATTAAACCAGAAGAAATGTACAGAGAGTGTGGAGAGGGGGGGATTGCCCAATCAATTACATGAGTATAATCCTAAGTCTTTTAGTCCAGAAAGAAGTGTTTGAAGATCTTTCCTTCCAGCAGGAGGAAGTGTAAGGAAGTGTAGTTCTTGACATCGTGAATGATGTTGTGTGCTCTTGATGATGGGAGGGTAGTTTTCTGGTTGAAAATTTTCTCATTCTTGGCTTTCCGTATGTGGTAAATGTAAGCAGTGAGAGTAGGCAGTCTTGTATGTGAGATGAGATCATGTTTGATAGGTTTGTTCGTGTTGATTCAGGTCCACATGCAAGTATTGTAGGGAAGGGGAAGGGGAATGTTGATCCATCTTGAGATGAGGTCGAGGACAGTTGTAGAGAAGTTGCATTTGTGTAACAAATGATCTCCATCTTCGGTGTGAATATTGTAGAGGGTGCAGGTGGGGTTTATGGTGTTGTCCTATGTAAGGACCCTAGAGAGGGTGGGGAGCTTTTGGTGACTCGCAAGCCAAGCGATGAAGCTGCAGCGGGGGATATTGAGTCCTAACATTTTTTTAGTAAGGTTAACACGGTTAACTCACAAGTTGCTGGTTAATTTATAGAAATAAAGTAAAAATGCATATACCTAGATTGCAGGTAATCGACTGCAAAACAAACATCCAACATCTCAATTCAAGGACTAAAACATACATGCCCGGCCACATCCCGCGTTACATGTCAAAATCAAAAACATAGACAGAGGTATAAAAGCAAAATTGAGCCTAGTGACCCCCTCATGCCCGAGCAATCTTCATATCTAGCTATTTCCATGCACTCGGAGATGTCCTAATGATCATGCTCCTTCCACTCACGCTTAACTCAACTTACAAAAGTAAATGTGCATCCAAATGTTAATCTTGTTTTGTTGTACAAAGGTTCAAATATTTGTGATGTATTAAATTGGGTAAAGTTTGGAACTTATGATCTAATTCTATATATGACTGAATCTGAATATAATGGACTGGTCAGCTCAATAACCAAGAAACTGTTAAGATGGGTGGAATATTGTTCCACATGAACAATATGATAACATCCGAACCTAATATATAAGAGCTATGACTATTCTTTCTATTGTCAACTGGTTTTAGGATTGAACCCCGAAGGCTTGTGTGTAAGTTCACTTTACGTGCATCCCCTCCACGTATTAGACCTTCCAAATATAAAAGAGATAATTAGATAAAATGCACCTCAACATAAAATTCCTTAACTAAATAGCATAGACCTATAATTTATAACTAAATAGCATCTTTTAATCAATAATACTAGATTTGTCCCTATTAACATATCTCAATTCTATCCAATTTAGTTACAAGAGGATCTGAAAATTATTAATACAATAATTTAATTTAAGAAGGTACATAATTCCTAGAATATCACACATTATTTGCAAAAAAAAAAAATTAATGATGTACGACTTACATGAAACTAGTATGTATACAAGAAATATACAAGAATTGAATATACATGATTTGCATTGAACTGTACAAGCATGTACGGGTCATATAGAAGAATATCACACGTTATTTGCAAACAAATTGATGATGTATGATTTACATGAATTCATAAATCTACCATGTTACATGAACTACATAAATTAGTATAAGATAATAATAGGGATCTTCAATGTTATAGGAAATTAGTATATCCACAAGAAAGGTACATGATTGCAGCTACAAGATTTACATTGAACTGTCAAAATTAAAGTTAATGTATAATTTTTAAAAAGAAGATTAAATTGTGAGAGCCAACTTGTCCAGTTGGCATTAGGGTGGGAGGGACTACCAACCAGAGATCAAGTCTTCATGACTACATTTGTTTATTAGTATTTTTATATTTCTTGTAAAAATTATAAAATTACAAAAAAATACTTATCATTTACAAAAATAAGTTACAAGAAATTTTGATTGAAAATTTATTACGTTAATTTAAATTATTAACCATTAATGATTCCCCTTCTACAATTAGGGTGTATTATAATTTAAAAGGCAATAATATATACAAAATCTTATAATTGATTATATGAGGACAATTTAGTCTAAAATTTTAAAACGATGTCATATACTAATAAAATTAATGAGGTGCACAATTACTAAACAATATTAGTGCGCTAATGCTACTTTGCAAATTCACTCAATATAAAAAGATAATTTAACATGGTATCAGAGGCAAGGTTCGGGCGGGTCTCGGCTCATAAAATTGTCTCACATTGACAATATGATAATAACCGAACCTAACATATAAGTAATAGGGATACTCCTCCTATTGTCAATTGATTTTAGGATGGAACTCCGAAGGCTTATGTGTAAGGTTCACTTACGGGCATCCGCTCCACGTATCAGACTCAAAACCTAATATTATTAGGGTTAGCAAAAGTAAGTCGGTTCATCTGAACTGAACCAATCCGTTCCGATGAGTTTTTGTTCAAACCAAACCAAAGTTGCATAATTAGGTTCGGTTATCGGTTTAGCTATTTTAAGTTTTTGGGTTTCGGTACGGTTGAGTGTTCGGAACCGATTTTTCAGTTTAAACCGAAATTAAAAGTAAAAAACCGAGCCCGGCTAGTTGTCCATAATTAAGGTTAGGGTTTAAAAGAACCCATAATTCACGCTTGACCAACATAAATGCTCGACTCAGAAGCCAAGGCGATAGGGAGCCAATAGAGTGATGAGTAGGAGTGAGAGGTCAACGACTCAGAAGTGAGGACGACGGCGACGAATGGGTGGGAGGAAGAGCGACAAAGATTCGGTTCTTCAATTTCCTACTTGTTTGGGAGGAATGTTGACTATGATTGGGTTCTTCGGTTTCCTTTCCTTGTTTCTTCTCTCGAGTCTCGACAGTCGACCCATGAACGAAAGTTTTCTTTCGTTTTTTCTTGAATCTCATTTCTCGACAGTGGACGGTCACAAGCGACGACCACAAGAGACGGCGGCATATCTCTATTGTTCTTCGCTTTTTCCTCGATTTGGCTTTGGATCTATTTCGAACTTTGGTTGTGCTTTACTTCTTTTCATCCTTTCTTCTTTCTCAGTTTAGATATGTAATGTTTTGGATGTTTCGAATTTGGATCCGGTTAAAACACCGATGTAACCGTAGCTCAAAATTACTCGAGAACCGACTACACCGATCCGTTATGGTTCAAGAACCGATACTACCCGATGACACCCGACCAAAACACATCCGACCCGAAACAAAGCGCTTAAAAACCTAGCCTTTTTTTACCCGACTGATTCCAACCCGAGCATGTTGTGTCCCTACCCAAACTCGACCCGTCAGCCCCGTTTGACACCATTGCCAAGAACCGAGACTACCCGATAACCTGCTTTAACCCGAATAATTGTTGTCCGGCCCAAACCGACTGCTTAAAAACCAACCTGTTTTCATCCGGCCCGATTCAAGCACGAACTTGTTAACTCACCCAAACCCAAACTTGTTATTTCATTATTATCGATGTTGAATGATAATCCTCCACGCGACCATACGTATACCACAACATAACCTAATAGGAGTGAGGACATTGTTGCCACCTGGTCCTGGATCCCCACCATGATTTGCATTTATATTTATTTCTTTAATCTTTTATTTGATTTTTATTTATAAATTCGGGTAATTGCAATATAAGATTGAAATTAGTACCCGTTTGGTTGTAACTCCGAAAACATAACGGATTGAAAATTTATCTTGTTCATATATATACCTTGTTCACGATTTTTTTAAAAAATCATTTCTTGTGATTTGATACAAAATACATTTACTTTCCTTTTATTTTTTATAGGATAACAAACGGGACGTTAATATATATATATTGTCTGCGTTATTTTCCTTTATTATGAACTGAGCTAAGGATAAATTTCATTAGATGTATATGTTATATTCAGAAGCCGCCCATGTTTTTCTTGATGTGTATGTACAACTTAGTACAAAAGTTATCCATTGGTTTTGTGTACATGCATTCATATCCGCGATAAGTACTATGGTATAAGACCTTGTGGACCTGTGGTCACTAAATTTGGTACCACCGGTCTAGCTTGGACTATTTCATTACATTGATTGCACGGACAACTAAACAATCGAACATTTGATTCGAGTTTTGAAGTAAAAACACAATGATAATGATTAAAATAAAATTAATAATATTTATTCTTTTTATTGAAAAACATCCGATTATATATATCAAATAAATATGTTCATGTGTTTTTTTTTAGAAACAAGGTAAGAGACTCGTTCACCATGAAGTAACGGTGAAACGAGAGGCCGTGAAAATACGGCAGACGGAAACATCCGTCAAGAGAACAAGATAAACTAAGAAAAATCAGCAAGAACCAAGACACAGGAGAGCAACAATGGAGCAAGCACGGATGTGAAGGGAGAACTCCAAGAAGACGAAGCAGGTGAAAAACGAGCCAAACATTGCCGAAGTAGCACCGTCGGAAGCAGGTACAACAGGAACGAACGTCTGGGGAAGTGAAAGACGAGACTCCAAGGAAGCATTTTCCAACAAAAGGAGTTGTCAAGAAGCACACGACCACGACTACGATCCAAACACGACTTAAAACACTCACTCGCATCAACCGAAGAACAAGAATGATTCTTAAAAGTACTCAAAGAGTATGAAGAACCGTTAGGTGAATAAAAAGGATAAAAGATATTCTAGAAGGGGGGTTGAATAGAGTATGAGAACTTTTCGCAAAAACCAATCTCAAAGCTTTAAAACCAATTTCAAGGGTCTTGATGTCGATCAGAGCTCTTTGTGACACACTTTGATTTCAAGGGCTTTGAAACAACTTTCAAGGGCCTTGACTTTGTAAACCTACAAAACAAAGTTAGTTACAATAAAGCAAGATAAAGTGCGGAATGTAAAAGATCAACACGAGGATATGTTTACGAAGTTCGGCTCAAATAGCCTACTCTCCGCCCCAGGGTATAGCCTTAGGATCTAACTATCTATTATCAGCTTCAAAGAGTCCTAGATACAAACTAGAAGAAATCCCCTTCTCCTCTCACTATAGCCAACGCTACGATCTAGCTCCAACTCTTCACCTTGCTATAATAGCCTAGTTACTTCGTAGAGTAACACACACTCTAGTATAACACTTTTTAGATATACCAATGGAGCTCTCGAGTTTTATCTCTCTCTAGGGGATAACGCTTTTAGTGAAAGAGAGAAAGAAAAATTGTTTGATCGAATGAAGATGTTTTGGATCACTTGAAGACTTTAGATGTTTCCGTGTAAGCTTATATCTTTGTTCTTCAATCTCCATCTTCATTTATAGCATTCTATGGAGAGGTCTTCTAGCCGTTGGAAAGATGACCGTTTGAAGATGATTCTTCTTCTCCATGAAAATTGCTTCTTTGTTGAGATGAGGTAGACGTTGTGAATCTTCATATCCTTGAAATACGTTGATCTCTCTGGCCCATAAGCTTCTCGTATTTGTTGTGACGTTATCAAATTCTTTAGCAGAGGATCTTCGTGCTTTCGGTTGAGGATATTTGCAAGATCCTTTTAAGAATCAAATCTTTCTTGGTCGGTTGAGATCTTGTTTCAATCATATCTTCTTGTTGAGCATATCTTTCCTGGAAGATCTTCTTTGGTGCTTTGTTAGATAAGTGATTTGAATTCATTTAGCGTGCAGCCTTGACGTCTCTTTTGTTCCCTTGAAATGAATTTCAAGGCCTCCGTCTTTTTTTTTGAAAAGTTATATATTAGCTCAGTGAGAGAATGTACAAGGTGCCATCTAGGCTACAAGGACATTGAGCAAAATGGAAAGAAAGTATCAAGAGACTAGATACAAGAGCCTTGAGAGGCAACAGAGAGCAGTTACATCAGTTGGATGCCGAGAGTGTTGGCCCAAGAGATAGAGAGATCGGATCTATCCTTCCAGTGGTGGGAGAAGTGATTCTTGGTAGCCTGAATGATGCTATGAGCGCATGAGACTTCACTAGTAGCTTTGTTGTTGTAAACAATATCGTTCCTTACCCTCCAGATGAAGTAGATGAAGTTAATTATTGTGGCAATTCTGACATTGGAGATGAATCTGTGTTTGTGCGGGTTGATAGATCCAAGCCAATTCCAGATGTTGCACTTGTAAGGGAAAGGGGCAGGGACGTGCATCCATCTGGAAACAAGATCAAGAGTGATGGAGGCATAGCTGCAGTCATGGAAAAGGTGAGCCTCATCCTCAGGACTGTGATCGTAGAGGTAACAAGTGTCATGTTGATTAAGATTCCAGGCAAGTAGTTTTGTAAGTGTAGGGAGTCTTTGGTGGGCAGCAATCCAGGCAATGAAACTGCTCTTTGGAGTGTTAGTCTTCTTCCAAATATTGTTGTAGAGAATGGGGTTTGTTGGTGGAAGTTGCGGTTTCAGGTAGATGTATGCAGATGATGTGGAGAAGTTACCATTTGGCTTGACGGTGGTTGAGATGAATGATGGGCTGGTAGGTGATCTCTGAATGTATAAGATCAGGTCTCTAACCTTCAGAAGGGAGTTCCAAGAGAAGCTGAACTTGTAGTTAGCCTCACAGTTCCATATGGAGCATTGTTTGAGTATGTTGTTACTGACCCAGGAGGACCACAAGTTGAGCGTGGATTGGTGGGAGTTGAGCTCGAAGATCAGCTTGGACATGCATGCTTTGTTCCAGGCAAGTAGTTCCTTGAAACCAAGCCCGCCATCAGCCTTCGGGGAGCAGACAGTAGCCCAAGCAATCAAAGATCTCCGACTGGAGTCGTTGCTAGACCACAGGAAGGATCGGAGCAGGCCATTGATCTTCAGGATGACAGTGTGGGGAATGGGAAGCAAGGCGCACCGGTAGTACTGGAGGGGTATCAGTATGGAGGAAATGAGCTGTTGTCTTCCGGCATATGATAGTTTTCTGGCACTCCAGGCATTTATTTTGTGAGTGATTTTGTTGATGAGTGGTAAGTAGTCTGCGTTTCTGAGCCTTCGGCAGCCGATGGGAATGCCCAGGTATGTAAACGGAAGAGTGCCAATGGGGATACCAGTAGAGGATACAAAGAAGCCTTGGTCTTGTGGGGCAATTCCCCCCAGAAAGAGTGAGGATTTGTTGACATTGATGTGCAGTCCAGAGTAGAAACTAAAATGGTTGAGTGTGTTTTTTAGGATGTTGATGGATTCGATGTCACCCCTGCAAAACAAAAGAATATCGTCAGCAAAACAAAGGTGGGTTATGCGTGGGGAGGAGCATTTTGGGTGTGGGTTGAAGCTTGGGTTGGCAGTGTTGGCTTGGATCATAGATGATAAGACCTCGAGGGCAATATTGAAGAGGGAGGGAGATAGTGGACAGCCCTGACGAAGGCCCCTGGAGCCTTTGAAAAACCCCTTAAGTGTCCCATTGACATTGATAGAATAAGTGGGGTTAGCAATGCAAGCATCAATGAGTTTGATGAATTCGATAGGGTAACCCATTCTACCAAGGCAGTTGATGATGAATCGGTGATCAATCATGTCGAAGGCTTTGGATAGATCCACTTTAATAGCACACCTGGGTGATAAGTGCTTCTGATTGTATTTTTTTAACAGCTCTTGGGCGATGAGAATGTTGTGCTTAATCGATCGACCCTTGACGAAGGCTCCTTGGTAGTTTCCAATCATTGAGGGCAGTGTGGCATTCAGTTTAGTAGCAAGTATCTTGGCTATCACTTTGTATGGGGTATTGCAACATGAGATTGGCCTGTAGTCGGATGGTGAACTTGGGTTTGGCTTTTTGGCGATGAGAGAGATAGATGTATGGTTGTATTGTGTGGGGAAGACTCCCGTATTGAAAAAATTGGTGATCGCCTTGGTGAAGGCAGGTCCTGTAATGTTCCAGGATTGCTTGAAGAAGTGGGCATTAAATCCATCAGGACCAGGCGCCTTCATATCCCCGATGGAGAATAATGCAGTCTTGATCTCGTCAGGGTTGACGTTGCAGCTAAGTAGACCAAGAAGATCGGTGTTCGCTCCAAACGGTGTGTGCAAGCTTTAAATTTATAACCCTAGACTTAAGCTTAAAACAAGGATGCGAACCCGCAGTGTACGGGTCAATCGTAGTAAAAGCAAGAAAATTCCAGGGGTCGATCACAGGGACTCGGTGAAACAGAGTCAATACGGTATGCTATGTCAATTCTAACCACAAGAGCAATTAACACAATCAAAGATGAATAAGATGTCAAATAAAGCAAACATGTAATTCTAGGGATTAAAGCGTCTAGTTGTGGTTCCAACTCAAGATCTGTAGATAAGCGGACAAAGCTGAGATTTTTGCGTGGGGAAGGTGTTTCTAAAGTGGAGTAGATCACCGGGTAAGTCTCACTACACACTAATCCCAAACCGTAACTCCTATTACCGGGTAAGTCTCAAGGAATTAAGATAAAGAACTATAACCTCAAACTAACATACCATCTAAGGGAATAGAATCAACCTTTACCGGGTAAGTCTCAGGCTAACTCACAAAGATGGGATGGAAGCACACTCAAACCCCAATAAAGGATAAACCTTTATTACCTACACTTATGATCGTTGGTACACAAACTAAGGAATTACCGGGTAAGTCTCATCCTAAGCTTGCTTTGAACCAGGAAAGGTATAATAAGAATAGGATTTGGCAAACTCTAACACTTAACTCTCAGTTATGGATCAGATAAGTCACCTCGGTCAGCCAGTTTCCACCTCGGCCGAAATGTTCATCGACTGAACGAGGTGCTTAGGGTTAAGGTTAAAGACTCGAACTTTCAGGATCTCACTGGAATCTAAGACTATTCTATCATTGTTTTTCCCACAACCTTCAGCCAATCACCCTAGAATCACACAAGGAAATTAGCCACTCATCATCATCATAAAAGTATTAAATGTAAGGGAAGAAGGTGAATATTTGAACAAAGAAGAATTTAATAAAAAGACTTCAATAACTGAAACAAATATCACACAAAAGCGTTCCTTGGATAATAATCCAACAAGACAAGACAACAATTGAGGGAATTGAAGACAATCTTACAAAACCCTTCAATAAAAGCTATAAAAGCTATGGACTTCAATCTTCCTTCAACCTTCAAAAAGGTTCTTCAACTCTCTCCCAAATTGGAGTACGCAGCTGCTGCGTATTTTTCAGTATAGGCGGATTACTTGCGCTGATAGCGGATGTTCGGTGTATGCGGGATGTTCGAATTGTGGGAAATCCGACCCTTTTTATAGGAAAATAACCCTCCAAAGATAAAATATCTTAGAAAGATCTTTTCCCATAAATATAGGTAAAATATATGATTCTGCATATCTCCTTCCTTCCAGAAGCCAAGCCCAAAAATATAAGATCACTTTCCAATTTTAAAAGATCTCAGCCAAGAATAAAATATTCTCGCCGCGTCCTAGGTGTTCGCCTCGGTCGAGTCGGCGTCTCTGGATCACCTCGGTCGAGATGAATCTCTGGTCAACCGAGGTGACTTAGAACTGGATGTAGAATCTCTCAAAACTGGTCCAAAGTGAATCTTTAATTCATGGCTATGCTTCCTGGATGTAGCTCCAAATGACTCATGACTCCTTTTGCTCCTTTTTGATGCAAAACGTACCATATTACCTGCAATTACAACGAAACTAGGTGTAGACCTCGATTCTCGCAAAGGTAGATGAAATGGTAGTAAAATCACATAATGTACATACAAACATGCAGATTATGAAAGATAAAACGTCCAAACAAACCCAAAAATATAGACTATAATTCATGCTATCAAAATACCCCATACTTAGCCCTTGCTTGTCCCCAAGCAAGTTCCGCATATAGAAGACAAGATAGAATGGATTATAAGTCAAGAAAATCAGTGAAAAAGCCTTTCAAAAACATTTTATGGTGTGCAACTATCATAGATCACTCTAAGAGAGTACTTCCTGGAATTTAAAAACTTAATATGCTCAAAACATTTTATGAATATAGAAAAGTTGTTCATCTTTGCATAAAATCATAGAATGCATAATAAATCATAATTATCAAAATTAATCATGTATAATCCAGTTTAAACCGCTAAGTCAATCAACAAGCTCAAGGTCTCAAGGGCTTCCCAAAAGAAAGGTCAAGAAACGTGTAGGGTAGGGATGTATGTAAGGTAATGTGGTGCTAGAATCCGGGAAAAGGATGAACTTCACTTTCACTTTTGACTTGCAACATCTTCCACCAATAAGCTTTGCTTATTTTGCACTTTTTCTTTACTTTACTTTTTGGGATGCATGGACAGAGGTGCACAATAACCGAAGCCTAGGAAATCTGCAATCATCAATTTCTTGAGATGCATCAAACCTTTGATGCACATACCATGACCCGTTAGGAATATCGCTCAATCCGACTTTGGCAAGACACAAACACCCGGCTATGTGAATGGTGCCGAGTTACTCATCTTCATGATTGACTTCCCCAAACCTATTATTGCTTTCTAACACTTTCACTTCCAGCCCACTTTTCAACTTTCTTGCTTTCACCACTTCGCTTGCTTCCAAATTCCCGGATAGGTAAAGGGAGGCAAAATGTATATGAGGGGCTAAGCATGATCAAGAAGAAGAAGAGAGAAGAATGAATTGCCTTGGTCTTTCCAAGAAGAAAGTGAGAGAACTTAACCTGCGGTGTCAACCTTCAAATTCAACATAATTTGGATAAAAACAAAGTATTAAACATGCCAATAATTTCAAACAAAGCATTTAGCAACTTAAACATATCATAAAACCTTTCAAACACATAAAGAATTTAAAACCAGTAGATAAACAAGATTTTCACTGAGATCATATCCAGATAAGTAACAAAAATTCGCTTTCGAAAACTCTCAGTTAACACCACCTCGGTCGAGGTGTTCTTGGTTCAACCGAGGTGAATCACCTCGTTCGGCCAGAATCTCCCCGGTCGAGGTCAAAAAATTTTTTATATACCCCATTTTTTTTCAGTTTCGACGTTTTTCTCAATCAAATAACCTGTAAGTATGCATGTAATATCAGATAATCATATAAAGGCAAATGAAGCATAAATATGAAAATATCCGATAAATAAAATACATCATAAGTGTCGAATACATCAAGTAGTCACGTAGTCAAATAATACAGACAAATACCCCATACTTGAGACACACTGTCCCAATGGGTATAATAAAAGTCTAAAATAGGAGAACTCACCGGATAAGAGCCGAACTGCATAAAAAAATATAATAAAGAAACCCTGCAGCTCCTCAGTAGTCCTGATCCGGCGGTGGTGGTGGTATGTAGGGGAACTGAGTCGGATCATAGGGATGGCCCATGATACGCTCAAACTGTAGCTGAGCCATCATGTGCTGATGATGCTGCCGCTCCTGCATCTCGCGGATATCCAGCGAAAGTGTAGCATATGAGTCGATAACCTGATCTGTCAGGTCATCGATCCGTCGGTGTGCAGCTCTGTCCCTCACTCCACGCCTCCTGCGTCCAGCAGGTCTGACTGGAGATGTCGCGGCTGGCGCCGGCTCAGTGTCCTCCTCGTCATCTAAATCAATAATAGGTGGCGCGCTCGTCCCAGCTGTATCTGTCCCTGTGTCCATCGGGACGCCACCTCCTCTCTCATCCATTGTCTCATCATCGTCGTCATCCTCATCCTCAGCCTCAGCAGGGGCAGCTGCTGCCTCTCTATGATCCTCCATGAGTGTATCCCAAGCAGTCTGCCAGAAATGCGGATCAAAGACTGTGAACTGCGCAGACCAGCGGATACCCTGAGGTGCAGTCCGCTCCCAAGGCATGGCGACGTATGGAGTGGTCAAACCACGGGGAACTAGAATCCTCCGTGTGATCATCTCCTGCAATCCCAGCGGCTTCGGAGCCGCCGCCAATGTACAAACGCTGAGGTCCATCCCGTGGTAAGTGGCGATGTGGGTGACTAGACCTCCACAGCAAATATCTCCCTTCGCCTTGGCCTTGATCCTATGCAGATCCTTTGCAAGGAGCAAGCCAAAGTCTGGGAAGCCTCCTGTAACCATGCAATAGAGGCTGAAAAGCTCACCCTGTCTGATCTTCTGGGGCGTCTCAGTACGCGCCAGAAGTGTCTCACTGAAGATCCTGTGGGCAAGTCTGAAGGCTGGGTGGAAGATGACCTTCTCCCTGGAATCTCCAGGGCGCCATCTGTCTGCGTGTGTAGTAATGTGGGCTATCTGTCCCCAGAACTCCCTAGCTACGGATCGGGAGGGGAAGTCTACAGCAGTGGGGTCAGGAAAGCCAAAGATCTCTCTCCAAACCTCTAAAGGAACGATGAAGTTCCGGCTCATCAGCCGGTACTTCACAGACCGCTCTGTGGGAAGGTAGGAGAAGGAGCTAACAAACTCGAGTGTCGGCTCTAAGTAGGCTGGGGCTCGGATCTCAGTGAACTGATCTAGCCCTACTGTAGCAATCATCCTCCTAAGGTCAGCATCTAACCCTAGGCAGTCAAAAGCGGACACATCCAGAAATCGTGGTGCGATGACTGGACGGCCAGCTATCCTCTCATAGTCTACCTGGCATCTCTCGTGGATGGCCGGGCGGTAGGGACGGGATGAGGAAGGAGAAGGGGAAGGGGAGGATCTGTCTCTCAGAGCTAAACGGCGATCTGAACTCATCTTCAAAACACACTGTCAGACTACCTCGGTCGACTGACAAATACCAAGAATCACCTCGACCGAGGTGCAGAGCGACTGGACCGAGGCGAAGACAGTTCGATTTCCACTCTCTGAATTTCAGTTCTTTTCCCCCAAAAATCACTACCGATGCTTCCTAAGGGGTACTTAAAGATTTTCTCAACAGAATCAAGGGCAACCAAAGCCCAATATGCAGTAAACGAGCGAGTTAGGGTTTTCGAACGTTTTTACCTCGTTTCGGTCGAAACGCTCAAATTTCCTGCAGATCTGTAGTAGCAATCGACTCCTCTACTCTTTAATCGCGGTTTGGAAGCAGAAATCTTCGAAAACGAGCGAGAGACGAAGGAGAGCGAGGTACTTCTGTTCGCCGCGGTCGAGGAGAGTAAAAAAACGAAACTGTAAAATTTTTTTCTTTTTATACTGTTACTGGATCTGCTGTCACCTCGGTCGAGATGGTCTCGACTGGCCCGAGGTGGTATGGACCGAGGTGGTTCTGCAGAAACCCTAGTCGCCTCGGTTTCCTCAAGAATCAACTCGGTCGAGGTGCTCTGACAGTGACCGAGGTGCTTCTGTCTTCTCTGAATCTCGAACTTCTTTCCTTCCAGATGTGCTCCTTCCTGTTGTCTGTCCAGAACGCCAAAAACAAAGCAAAGCAAAGCAAAAACAAAAACTATCTAAGCTAGACTAGAAAACGGGAAAGAAGGGCAATACCTTGGGTTGCCTCCCAAGAAGCGCTTGATTTAAGGTCGCTAGCTGGACCATAATGCGTCTCAAAGGAGGTAGGAGATTCCCTCACCCCATACTTCACCTCCATCGTGGGGTGAAGTAAGTAGATCCATCAAACGCTCCAAGACGTGTAGGTGCTCGTCGGGGAATGAATCGTCTATGGGTGGGCTGTCCGTCTCGCGGGAGGATTCCGGTAGCCGGCTGAGGTGATCCGCAACTGAATTCTCGGATCCCTTCTTATCGCGGATCTCTAGGTCAAACTCTTGAAGCAAGAGAATCCATCGAATAAGGCGCGGCTTTGCATCTTTCTTAGCCAACAAGTAACGAATGGCTGCATGGTCGGTGTAGACAATGACTTTCGCCCCTACTAGATAGGAACAAAACTTCTCGAAAGCATATACAACCGCCAATAACTCTTTCTCGGTGGTAGCGTAGTTGCGTTGTGCTTCATCTAGCGTTTTGCTAGCATAATAAATGGCGGTGGTCCGTCCATCTTTCTTCTGTCCAAGCACCGCTCCTACGGCTACATCACTAGCGTCACACATGACCTCAAAGGGTAAGGTCCAATCAGGAGGTTGGATAATGGGAGCGGAGATCAACGCTTCCTTAATCCTGTAAAAAGCATCAAGACACTCCTGCGAAAACTCAAAAACAACATCTTTATTCAAGAGGTTTGTTAGAGGTTTAGAAATCTTGGAGAAGTCCTTGATGAATCTCCTGTAGAAACCTGCATGCCCGAGAAAACTCCTCACTCCTTTAACAGAACAAGGAGGAGGGAGTTTCTCAATAGTCTCGATCTTAGCTCGATCGACCTCAATACCTCGATTAGAAACGAGGTGTCCTAGCACAATGCCTTCATTAACCATAAAATGACACTTCTCCCAATTCAAAACGAGGTTAGTGTCTTCACATCTTTTAAGCACTAGAGAAAGGTTAGATAGGCAATCATCAAAAGAGGAACCATATACAGAAAAATCATCCATGAATACCTCCATGATCTCCTCTATGTACTCGGAGAAGATAGCCATCATGCATCGCTGGAAGGTAGCGGGTGCATTGCACAATCCGAATGGCATCCTCCGATAAGCAAACGTCCCCCAAGGACAAGTGAAAGTGGTCTTCTCCTGATCATCCGGATGGATAGGAATCTGGAAGAACCCACTATAGCCGTCCAAGTAACAAAAGTGTGAATGCTGGGCCAACCGTTCGAGCATTTGATCAATGAAAGGAAGCGGAAAATGATCCTTCCGAGTTGCCGTGTTCAGCTTCCTATAGTCGATGCAAACTCTCCAGCCCGTAACGGTCCTTGTTGGGATTAACTCGTTGTTCTTATTCGTTACAACGGTCATCCCTCCTTTCTTCGGGACGACATGCACCGGGCTAACCCACTTGCTGTCCGAGATAGGATAAATAATACCTGCATCCAACAACTTAAGAACTTCCTTCTTCACAACCTCTTTCATGATCGGATTTAACCGTCTTTGAGGTTCCCGTGAAGTCTTATGATTATCTTCCATTAAAATTCTATGCATGCAGAAAGAAGGGTTAATGCCAATAAGATCATCAGTGGTGTAACCTATGGCTCTTCGATGCTTTCTCAGGACATGCATTAGCTTAGATAATTCAGAATCGGAGAGGGAAGCACTAGCAATAACGGGATAAGTAGAATCCGGCCCAAGAAAGATGTACCTCAAGTGGCTAGGGAGTTGTTTAAGCTCCACAACTGGGGGTGCTTTCTGGGAGGGGTCTGTGCTTCCTCTTTCCAGTGGAGTGGTGTCAGAAACTGGACTGAATGCAATCTCAGTTTGAATCGTCTCGCTGTCGACCTCGGTCGAGGCGCAAAGGCGTTGACCGAGGTGTTCTTCAGATGCCTCGCTCCGTCCAGAAAGTGCCTCGGTCGAGGTATTGTTACTGGAACCGAGACTGGAGATCTTCGTCTCCTGGACTAGCTTCTCAGTTTTAGCTCCTGGATCTTCTTCCAGTGCTTTCAAGCTCCGTATATCTGCATCACAAGAAGCATCTATACCTTCCTCCATTAAACTGAAGCTAATAACTCTTTCGAGTGGATCATTAATAAGGATAGAGCTCACCAATTCCCTTGATTCTTCTTCATCGTAGATGTTGAAGATATCATCAGTTAGTTGCTCCCCTTTCATGGCTGCAAGTAGTGCGAACTCCACCTCATCGCCACCAACGTTGAATTTCAACTTGGCGTTCTTGCAATCCACATTGCAACCCGAAGTTGCTAGAAATGGCCTCCCGAGAATGATAGGAACAGGGTAATCTGCGGGAATGTCAAGTACGACAAAATCTATAGGTAGATAGAAGTTACCTAACTTGACCGGAACGTCCTCCAAAATGCCCACGGGATGGGTGATGGAGCGATCCGCCATGTAAAGTCGAATCTTGACCGGCTTGGGCTCTCCAAGACCGATCTTAGTGCATAGCTCCAGCGGGATGATACTCACGCTGGCTCCTAGATCACAAAGGGCTTCACAAGTGACATCCCCGACTTGAATAGGGATGCAAAATGAGCCGGGATCTCTCAACTTAGGTGGCATCTTTTCCTTCATGATCTTGATAAGCTCCGAAGATTTAGATGTCATCCTAACTTCACCAACATCCTCCAGTTTCCTCTTCCTTGATAAGATCTCTTTTAAGAATTTCCCATAGGCGGGCATACCTAAAATAGCATCAAGGAAAGGAATATTAATATGTAGCTTATTCATCAAGTCAAGAAACTTACCAAAGTGCTTGTCAAGATGTGCTCTGGCTCTGGACTGAAAGAATGGAAGTGGTGGTTTATATGCAGGAGGTGGAACATAAGTTTCTGTCGTTCCTCCTGCTTTCTGTTGCGCCGCCTCGGTTGGCATCTCGGTCGAGGTGTTCTTCGACTGGATCTGGACCGAGGTGGTCTGCGTCGAGCGAGGTACTGGATCTGCAGTTTTGAGTCCACTCCTCGTCGTTATGGCCATGCACTGGCCCTTAGGGTTAGTTTCCGTCTTTGCTGGAAGCTTCCCCGGATCTCTTGGCGCTTCATTCGCCCTATTAGCAAGTTGTTGTTCGAAGGACTTTTGGGCCCTCGAAAATGAAGTCATAGAATTTTCCATAGCACTAAGCTTGATCAAGATTGCCTCCAGGACTGCGTCCTTCTTTTCCGGCTGAGACGAACTTGATCCTTGCCCTTGGCTTTTCAATGGAGTAGAAGAAGAAGAAGGAGAAGAGAGGAAAGGGTTAGAGGAATCATTAGAGTTGGAGTTTGAGTGGTTGTTACCGTGATTTTGGTTATTCGCCCTCCAATTGTTGCTATTGGATCCTCTATTGTTGTTGTTGTAGTTATTGTTTCGGGGTCCGTTGTTGTTGTTACGGTACCCGTTATTGTTGTTGTTGTTGTTCCTTTGCCCTTGCTCTTCCTTCTTAGTTTGAGCCATCAAGAGCTCCTTCAATTGCTTCACGTCGTTCTTCAAGGACGTGAGCTGGTTGTTGTTGGGTTGAGTCTCTTGAAAGTTGACTCTTTTAACTCCACCCTCAGCTCCTTGGTGGGTGTACTTCTCCATGTGCAAGGCTTGCTTCTCAATGAAGTCCCAAGCCTCGTCAACCGCCATGTCCATGAAGGTACCGGCGGAGAGTAGTTGGAGATTGAACTGGGTGCTTCCATCCAGCCCTTTGAAGTAGATCTCCAATAACTCAATCTTTGGAATCCCATGATGTGGGCAATCCAAAAGGATATCCTTGAACCGCTCCCAAGATTTGGACAAGCTCTCCTTGTCCTTCATGATGAAAGCATTGATCTTTCCCCTCATTTCAGCGGTCTTCGAGGGTGGAAAGAATTTGGTCAAGAATTCCGTAGTCATCTCTTCCCATGTGCTAATTTTTCCTGGAGGGAGAGATTGATACCAAGTAAGAGCTCTATCTTTTAAAGAAAAGTAAAAAGGTCTTAGCTTGTAGTTGTTGTTCTCAATTCTGGATGGTCGCAAGGTTTCCATCAAGATCTCGTAGTTTTGAAGATGTTGATGCGGCGACTCCTTCTCTAGTCCTCCGAATTGGCATTGGCGAATCATGGCTAGAACTTGCGGTCGAAGTTCATAGTCATGATCCGCTGGATCTCCTAGGTTCACTCCTGGACGCCTCAGTTGTTGATTAGGGTCCATCCTTTGACCTAGAGTTTGTGGAATTCCTGCAAGAAGAACATCTCGGACTGGCATCCGAGGTGGAAATACCTCGGCCGGGGCGTCAGGTACTGGAATTTGCCTCGGTCGAGGATCAACTACTGGATCCTCCCTCGGTCGAAGTAGAATCTGGTCCCGAATGGCTGCAATCTCAGCTTCGATTGCTGCAGTCCTGGCATGATTCTCTTCTTTTTCTTGCCTTAGCTCTTCTTTACTGAGACGTAGCAGCTCCTGCGTCTCTCTTAATTGGGCCGCAAGATCGCGATCGTCTTGTTGGGCCATCTTCGCTTCTCTTAAGCGTCGCTTGTATGTCTTTTCTGGTTCGGGATCGTAAGGAACGATTTCCTTCCCAGTGCGGGTTCTTCGCATATACCTAAGAAAGAACCTGCGAAAGTCACTCAAGTAGAGTGGTTAGACAAAACGGGGCAAATGCCCCAAGAGCAAACCGTACCGGCTCGGTCTAGACCAAGTCCCCGGCAACGGCGCCAAAAACTTGTTCGCTCCAAACGGTGTGTGCAAGCTTTAAATTTATAACCCTAGACTTAAGCTTAAAACAAGGATGCGAACCCGCAGTGTACGGGTCAATCGTAGTAAAAGCAAGAAAATTCCAGGGGTCGATCACAGGGACTCGGTGAAACAGAGTCAATACGGTATGCTATGTCAATTCTAACCACAAGAGCAATTAACACAATCAAAGATGAATAAGATGTCAAATAAAGCAAACATGTAATTCTAGGGATTAAAGCGTCTAGTTGTGGTTCCAACTCAAGATCTGTAGATAAGCGGACAAAGCTGAGATTTTTGCGTGGGGAAGGTGTTTCTAAAGTGGAGTAGATCACCGGGTAAGTCTCACTACACACTAATCCCAAACCGTAACTCCTATTACCGGGTAAGTCTCAAGGAATTAAGATAAAGAACTATAACCTCAAACTAACATACCATCTAAGGGAATAGAATCAACCTTTACCGGGTAAGTCTCAGGCTAACTCACAAAGATGGGATGGAAGCACACTCAAACCCCAATAAAGGATAAACCTTTATTACCTACACTTATGATCGTTGGTACACAAAATAAGGAATTACCGGGTAAGTCTCATCCTAAGCTTGCTTTGAACCAGGAAAGGTATAATAAGAATAGGATTTGGCAAACTCTAACACTTAACTCTCAGTTATGGATCAGATAAGTCACCTCGGTCAGCCAGTTTCCACCTCGGCCGAAATGTTCATCGACTGAACGAGGTGCTTCGGGTTAAGGTTAAAGACTCGAACTTTCAGGATCTCACTGGAATCTAAGACTATTCTATCATTGTTTTTCCCACAACCTTCAGCCAATCACCCTAGAATCACACAAGGAAATTAGCCACTCATCATCATCATAAAAGTATTAAATGTAAGGGAAGAAGGTGAATATTTGAACAAAGAAGAATTTAATAAAAAGACTTCAATAACTGAAACAAATATCACACAAAAGCGTTCCTTGGATAATAATCCAACAAGACAAGACAACAATTGAGGGAATTGAAGACAATCTTACAAAACCCTTCAATAAAAGCTATAAAAGCTATGGACTTCAATCTTCCTTCAACCTTCAAAAAGGTTCTTCAACTCTCTCCCAAATTGGAGTACGCAGCTGCTGCGTATTTTTCAGTATAGGCGGATTACTTGCGCTGATAGCGGATGTTCGGTGTATGCGGGATGTTCGAATTGTGGGAAATCCGACCCTTTTTATAGGAAAATAACCCTCCAAAGATAAAATATCTTAGAAAGATCTTTTCCCATAAATATAGGTAAAATATATGATTCTGCATATCTCCTTCCTTCCAGAAGCCAAGCCCAAAAATATAAGATCACTTTCCAATTTTAAAAGATCTCAGCCAAGAATAAAATATTCTCGCCGCGTCCTAGGTGTTCGCCTCGGTCGAGTCGGCGTCTCTGGATCACCTCGGTCGAGATGAATCTCTGGTCAACCGAGGTGACTTAGAACTGGATGTAGAATCTCTCAAAACTGGTCCAAAGTGAATCTTTAATTCATGGCTATGCTTCCTGGATGTAGCTCCAAATGACTCATGACTCCTTTTGCTCCTTTTTGATGCAAAACGTACCATATTACCTGCAATTACAACGAAACTAGGTGTAGACCTCGATTCTCGCAAAGGTAGATGAAATGGTAGTAAAATCACATAATGTACATACAAACATGCAGATTATGAAAGATAAAACGTCCAAACAAACCCAAAAATATAGACTATAATTCATGCTATCAATCGGGGGGTAAGGTGGGAAGTTGGCAGTCAGGGAAAAGATTATGCGGATTAGGGGCGGTTGTGGGGTTGAGAATGATAGAAAAGTGGATGGTTAGGATTTTGGATATTTCTTCCTGGTCATATATTGTGGTGTGGGCGTTATCCAGAGGGTTAGTGAGGCATTTGATAGCGTTCAGGGCTCTTCTAGCCATTATTGTAACACCCCGAATCCGCGGGACTCGGGATGTCATATTGGGCTAGGATCTCACAATGGATCCTGACCCTAGCCTGACAACAAGTTCACTGGACCTTACAACATGGCACTGACAGATATAAAACAAATACATAAAACAGTACAAACTGTACGACCCAAAGTAAACAACAGCATAGCCGAGTATATAAAACGACATCCTCACATAGGAGGTACAAAATATCATCCTCACGCAGGAGGGGAAACACAACAACCCCAAACCAACCACCTAATGTACGAGAGTCCTCGGCCTGTCACCTTGCCAGATCACCCAGTAGCGCCTAACCTGTAAACATCTACAACACGGTATGAAACCGTTAGCTAACCATACATATATGAGGTAATGCATAAGCACAAGCACAATCATGAAAAATAAACACATCAGCATGCTATCACACATTTACCCATTTATTATCTTTATATAATAACCGTTCAGTCAAAAACCGTATATATATAGATAGATGAAAGTATGTGACACGAGGACCGATACATCCCCGCCTCTGAGTACAATGTCCAGCTGTACGAGTATCGGTCACACAATCCGTGTACCCTATGGGAGTGGATTGCGCCCTTCCTGTAAACCAGTCTGGCCTGACATCAGAGAACCTCCCAGACTCCACGGCGGGATGAAAGGGAAAGGTTATCACAGCCACGCAGTGGGGCAGTCAATAGAACATAGGTCGATAAAAACGACAACTCATGCTATCATAGCAAACATATAAAGCACACACCACTCATGCAAACACCCAATATAGGGATGGTAGCTAAGTAAGTCCTACGGACTTACCTCAACCTCGTATAAAACTCAACCACGATCACCTCTACACTGGAGGGACAACACGGCCTATAAAAAGGCATAAAGAGATATATCAACCTCTATTCATCAAAGGGGTCACACCTAGACCCAAAGGGATCCATAAGAATCATACTCAATCTATAAGCCTCAGAACCAACTAAACCTCAATATCTCAACATAACTCACAATTCCTCAAATCTCAAGGTAGTATCTAATCAACATTCCTCTATCTCAATTCTAATCCAAATTTAATTAATTAACCTTTAATTAATTAATTACATTTCGCCAGAATAACGTTTTGCCCGCATGCAATTTCTAAACCCCCTGTCATCAGATTTCATCAAACAAACAACCCATAATTACCAGAATAATATAACGACCATAATGGAATTCCTAATTGTCCTATTTGACAAGCCTAAAGTCAATTTAGGCCAAATCGCAGTACGAAAAACGAATAAATTCATAACTTATTCGTTACTAACCCGATTGACGATCTGAAAGAAGATTCAGAATCACAACGACGCAGGCTACGCATGGACAGCATCAAATTCATCGGAATCTGAACGACGGAACCGTCCTGGTGACATATATACTCGACCAGCACTCCATATACTCGGAAATGCAGAAACTCGGTACCGTTATGAAGAGAATGAAGAGAGGAATCCAGAAACTCAAACGGAATTGAAATTGGATTAGAAACGGAGAGTAGATCTGAGTTTGAAGGTTGAGAAAAATCAGAGCTTTTACGAAAAAACGTGAAAGAAAATGAATTAATAAAGGATTTTCCGCTATTTATAGTGAAGACGATAATTATCCTTTAGTAAAGTCGATAATTATCCTTTAACCGATCCAAAGGCGGGTCAAACCTCTTTCTCCAAACTTCTCGAGATTGGAACATTAAATCTGGAATATTGTAGGGATAATTATTACACAACTGCCTCGGAAAACGTGTATTCCTAAGCCGTCTTTCTTAGCCGTTAAGAAACGAAATAGCGACTCTTTTGGCCGTTTTGCCTCTCCATGTTATTTCATATTTAAGACATATCCGATGTCCTGATCATTTCTCTCAACTGCATTTTTATTAATTGGAGCTCCCAAATGCTCCAAATAACACCGGAGGGTAAAAATAATTACCCGGGGGAAAAAGTAAAAATTTCCCCAAACGTCCAAAATTACGCGAGGAACAGAACGGTGGGACTCATACTCCTCACTTGCGAAATCTTCGCGAGTTATATGTAAATTACTATCAACGATTAAGTTAACAAACATTAGTTAGAATTCGGAAATCCTAGCTATTACATCATACACCCCTTAAAAAAAGTTTCGTCCCGAAACTTGAACAATTCCCAAATCCTCTCGGACCCATACGCCGAGGTATAACTCTCACTCTTTCTATCGGAGGTATCACACCTCCGTTCAAAAGATCACAACCTATAACAATCTATAACCTCAAGTATAAACATGGAGGAATCATCACTCCAGGAAACAGGGCCATAACGCTACCCAAAGGCGTAGAGGAATCACGTCTCTCGCCATACCACATCACAAGGCATAGAGGAAGCACATCTCTAGCCAAAACATATCACATGCATAGAGGAAATACGTCTCTAGCCAACCCATAAACATATATATCGCATGGAGGAATCACATCTCCACTTAACTATGTCCATCAAGGTAGCATGGAGGAAAGAACCATCTCCAGCTGAATCCTAATCCCACTCAAATAGCGTGGAGGAAAGAACCATCTCCAGCTATAAATATAATCATACCGTGGAGGAAGTAATCATCTCCAGCTATAGCATACATCACGCTAGCACATCAAGATCTACTAAGATCATAAATCACATCACAACTAGCATGAAATAACACATCAAGGCAAATAAGCACATAAGCACAACATTCATCAAGATAGCACTAAGATCTACTCATGCTCCCACAAATGGGTCTGTCCCAACATATACTCTGGATAGTTCCTCAGGACACTATCCTCAGTCTCTCACATAGCCTCTTCACGTCTTCATCTCGACCATTATATCCTCAAGATGGGAATGTCTTTCAAATGCAAGCGTTTCATATCTTATTCCAAGAGTGTAATTAGATGCTCAACAACGATGTGGTTCAACTTAACCACTAGATCATTATAACTCACAAAGTCTGGTATATACTTTCTCAGTTGAGACACAGGAACACTGGGTGAACATCCACCAACTTCAGAGTGAAAGCTAAACATCATGTTGCCTCCACAAAACTGATCAAGATCTCAAGTAACCGACATATTGGAAACTTAGTTCCCTTTTCCATAATACACAACTAACGTCTCACAGCTGAGATACCTCCAGCCGGACATGAACTTTTGCTTGAACTTTAGAGGTTAACGCCTCTTGTCTACATATAATATCTGGTGACTCTGTACATCCAGCATTCTTCCTTCAATCAACGTTACTTGAACTATAAAATCCTGAGTCTGGTCAGGTGTTATTCCACTCTACTGCTAGATCACTTCTAGCATAAGGATATACGACATCTATGTCTATATATTGACTCATAGGGTCATCCCAAAAAGATGCACGTCCTTCATTGTTATATAATAAACTCATTAATGGAAGGTAATATAACCATCCACGTTCCCATTCAACTTACAACTTATAATAGATCTTTAAGATCTAGATGATCCTCTCTAACTGAGCATCTGTCAGGGGGTGAAGTGTAGTCATGAGGTACATACTCGTCCCCAAAGCAGTCTAAATCTGCTGCCCAAAATCTCAAAGTAAAAACATCCATCTCGATCAGAAATGATCGTTCTCGGTATACCATGGAGTCTTACTATTTGTCTAGTGTACTCCTCAACCAATACATTCACTAGCCACGTCCTTCTGATAGAAATGAAACGTGCCGGTTTCATTAATCTGTTACCAACAATCCAAATAACATCAATCTTCTACAAGGTCACAATCCCATAACAAAGTCCATAAAGATGTCCTCCCAAATTCTACTACTGCACTGGTAGTGGGTGGGGGCTTATCTCTAGATCGGAAATACTATATCTGGACCTGCTGACATGTCACACTATATATCACAAATCTAGTTATATCGGCTTCATATAATATAATTGTCTCATCTCGTGGTACATCTTACTCGTACCTGAATGTACTGAATAAGGCGTACAATGGGTATACGTAATATTCTGTCTCCATCTGCATCAGCAGGAACACAAAAGCGGTCATGACTCTTCATCAGTCCATCTACTCCTATGGAGAACTATGGTGCCTCAGTATGAGACATCCTTTCTCTAAACCTTGTCAAGGCCCGGCAGGTCTCCTGCTTCTGTTGGACCTCATCCAACAGACCAGGTAGAACCTCTGAGGTATAAATGGGTATCCTTATCAAGGAACTGATTGTCCAACTCTAGCCAAGCTAGATCTCTTTGAAGATGAGGTTGAACTATCAGTCTCACAATCATCTTCTCTTGGAGCGTCTTTCCATTCAAGTTATCGGCGACAACATTCAACTTCTCTGAATGATATGAAATCTTCAAGTCAAAGTCTTGATCAACTTAAGATCTTAATACTGGCGGTTATTCAATCCCTATTGCATAAAATATACTTCAGATTTCTATAATCTATAGAAATCTGACATGAAGATCACACCGGTACGGTCTTCAAAATTTAAAGGCTTGAACTACCACTATTAACTCTAAATCATGAGTCGAGTAGTTCTCATCATACGTTCTCAGCTGTAAACACACATATCAATAACCCTACTCCTTTGTAGTAATACACATCTCAAACTTAGCTGGGATGTATCACCGTAAATCACGGGATCCCAAAAATCTTCTAACTACAACAGAATGGAAGTAGAGGTCAAATGCCTCCTCAACTCTTCAGAAGATAGACACACTGCTTTCATCACGTAGTTATGGTGGTCTTCTCAAAAGACTCACAAATGAATACATAATCATATAAAATCCTTCGTCAAAGCATTGGTAGCAATCGGCTGAGCCGAGAAAACTACGTATTCCTTAATGTTCATTAGTATCTCCCATGTTACAACATACTAAATTATCGTCTGGTCAACCATGATCCCACTGGCGGAGACAACATGGCCTAAAAAGGCTACCACTGGTTCTCAATTTACACTTAGAGAGCGTAGCATACAACTCTCTATCTCTCGAAATCTGCAGAGGTCCTTAGACGATCGGTCTACTATTCTCTACTATGAGAGTATACCGACATGTCATCAATGAAGTGCACCACCAACTAATCAAGGAAGTCGATGAAGATACTATTCATCAACTCCATAAAAACTACTAAAACATTCGTCAACCCAAATGACATCACTACAAACTCGTAGTGTCCATAACGGGTATGGGATGTTATCTCATACACATGTTGCTCTCTCATCCATGACTAGGGATATCTTGAGCACAAAGGAATCTTGAAAACACAATTGCTTCTTGAAGCTAACTCATCAGGTCGTTAATACGGAACATGGAACCCACTAGGGTAAAAGAAGCCCGTTTCAGTCAACTTTTCAAGTTATCAGTACAATATCTCAACAAGCACCATATAGTGTGGCTTTCCCATTCAATCTTGTATCATACTTCAACTCGATAACAATGTCCACACTCCGCTGAGGTGGCAACTAGACGGTTCAATAACACGTCTATAAACTCATAAACAACTAGAATACCTTCCATTGTTGGACTATCTCGCTCCTTCATGGTATAACACTAGAAGGCGTCATATCCCTCTTCTATCAGTTCGCTGCTCGTACAGTCCTGATGAAAAACCCGTCTCTTCAAAGGTCTTAACCTTATAAGACCTCTATTATTTTACCATCTCAGTAAAAACTATAATAGCCTTACTATTAATATCTAACACCGCATGATATCTATTCATCCAATCCATACACATAATGACTTCCTCATGCACCTACGGCATGGCAAAGAAGTCTACAAGCCATACACAAGTCCCGGAATAAGGGAACAACCACATATCTCGCGGGTACCTCAGACCCCTAGCTGGTAATCCTGTAAAGGAAAGTCCACCTTCTACTATATATCAAAGATCAACCATTAACGCATGCATCGAAAGACAAGAAGTGCATAACACTCATAACAAACAAAACTCCACTAGGTAAACCATTAACGAGAATGGTACCTGTAACAGCTAACTCCCGTAGCTCCACTACATATCATTACTCGATCTCGGATCTATGCTCCTCAAGTATCACTGAGGTCCTCACTATAGCCTCCACTTCCACTCTTTCAACACTAGAAAGAGGAAGGTCTTGCTGGGAAGAAACACTACCTTGCTGACAGAAAGGGGCCAGATGGCCTAGTTCACCACAGATGAACAAGCTATCGGTGCCAAAGGGCACTCAGAACGCAAATGATCTGGATAGCCACAATTGTAACATAATTGTCTCATTCTTGCAACCTGTGCAATTGAAGGGTAACTCGACCTTCATCGTCCACCTGGAATGATCTCACTCTTGAAGGGAACTTGTAAAGGCAATGCCTTGCCCTGTCGACAAAACTTCGCTCTATGCCCTGCTTTACCACACGTAAAGCATATGATGGGCGCCTTTGGGCACACAGCTCGCCAGTGTCCCAACTTCCACGCAATTAAAACACTGTAGTTCCTTGCTAGTCATCTTCATGGCCAAAGGATCACTAGATTGTCCTGATATTGGACTTGGTTCCCCATTCATCATCTTTGCTTCTCCAGTAACTGATTCAGTTCATTGCTTCTTTCCGGATCCAGAAGCTTCAGTTGATCTCACAATTGTTGGTAAATCCGGTGTGGATCTACCCGCTATCACCGCTTCATATACTTGTTACATATATTCTTGAAACTTGGATCTACTCATGGAGACACGATCAGCCTCTTCAAACTCGTTCTCTGCCATAGGCGAAACAACAGCGGAAACTGGTCCCTGACTTATCACCACTGGAGGAAGAGGGGGTGTACCCCTACCTCATCCCACTACAGATACTGCTCTAGTCTGAGTCATCTGTAGGATATACGCACCTAATCTTATAAGGCTATATATATGCCATAGGTATCGATATGTATATAATACATCCACATAATCCATAGTACACACAGATATATATACATATCTACGCTGCAGAGATCCATGGCAGAGGTGACGACTTCTCGTACATTCTATCCCAAAACCACACTTAAAACCAAAACCTTTGAAAACGTCAGATCCCATGTGGGCTCTATTTATTTTACCTATCAAACCTCATTGCAGGTAGCAAGTGCCATTGTTGTCAACCTGGGCTCTGATACCAACTCTGTAACACCCCGAATCCGCGGGACTCGGGATGTCACATTGGGCTAGGATCTCACAATGGATCCTGACCCTAGCCTGACAACAAGTTCACTGGACCTTACAACATGGCACTGACAGATATAAAACAAATACATAAAACAGTACAAACTGTACGACCCAAAGTAAACAACAGCATAGCCGAGTATATAAAACGACATCCTCACATAGGAGGTACAAAATATCATCCTCACGCAGGAGGGGAAACACAACAACCCCAAACCAACCACCTAATGTACGAGAGTCCTCGGCCTGTCACCTTGCCAGATCACCCAGTAGCGCCTAACCTGTAAACATCTACAACACGGTATGAAACCGTTAGCTAACCATACATATATGAGGTAATGCATAAGCACAAGCACAATCATGAAAAATAAACACATCAGCATGCTATCACACATTTACCCATTTATTATCTTTATATAATAACCGTTCAGTCAAAAACCGTATATATATAGATAGATGAAAGTATGTGACACGAGGACCGATACATCCCCGCCTCTGAGTACAATGTCCAGCTGTACGAGTATCGGTCACACAATCCGTGTACCCTATGGGAGTGGATTGCGCCCTTCCTGTAAACCAGTCTGGCCTGACATCAGAGAACCTCCCAGACTCCACGGCGGGATGAAAGGGAAAGGTTATCACAGCCACGCAGTGGGGCAGTCAATAGAACATAGGTCGATAAAAACGACAACTCATGCTATCATAGCAAACATATAAAGCACACACCACTCATGCAAACACCCAATATAGGGATGGTAGCTAAGTAAGTCCTACGGACTTACCTCAACCTCGTATAAAACTCAACCACGATCACCTCTACACTGGAGGGACAACACGGCCTATAAAAAGGCATAAAGAGATATATCAACCTCTATTCATCAAAGGGGTCACACCTAGACCCAAAGGGATCCATAAGAATCATACTCAATCTATAAGCCTCAGAACCAACTAAACCTCAATATCTCAACATAACTCACAATTCCTCAAATCTCAAGGTAGTATCTAATCAACATTCCTCAATCTCAATTCTAATCCAAATTTAATTAATTAACCTTTAATTAATTAATTACATTTCGCCAGAATAACGTTTTGCCCGCAGGCAATTTCTAAACCCCCTGTCATCAGATTTCATCAAACAAACAACCCATAATTACCAGAATAATATAACGACCATAATGGAATTCCTAATTGTCCTATTTGACAAGCCTAAAGTCAATTTAGGCCAAATCGCAGTACGAAAAACGAATAAATTCATAACTTATTCGTTACTAACCCGATTGACGATCTGAAAGAAGATTCAGAATCACAACGACGCAGGCTACGTATGGACAGCATCAAATTCATCGGAATCTGAACGACGGAACCGTCCTGGTGACATATATGCTCGACCAGCACTCCATATACTCGGAAATGCAGAAACTCGGTACCGTTATGAAGAGAATGAAGAGAGGAATCCAGAAACTCAAACGGAATTGAAATCGGATTAGAAACGGAGAGTAGATCTGAGTTTGAAGGTTGAGAGAAATCAGAGCTTTTACGAAAAAACGTGAAAGAAAATGAATTAATAAAGGATTTTCCGCTATTTATAGTGAAGACGATAATTATCCTTTAGTAAAGTCGATAATTATCCTTTAACCGATCCAAAGGCGGGTCAAACCTCTTTCTCCAAACTTCTCGAGATTGGAACATTAAATCTGGAATATTGTAGGGATAATTATTACACAACTGCCTCGGAAAACGTGTATTCCTAAGCCGTCTTTCTTAGCCGTTAAAAAACGAAATAGCGACTCTTTTGGCCGTTTTGCCTCTCCATGTTATTTCATATCTAAGACATATCCGATGTCCTGATCATTTCTCTCAACTGCATTTTTATTAATTGGAGCTCCCAAATGCTCCAAATAACACCGGAGGGTAAAAATAATTACCCGGGGGAAAAAGTAAAAATTTCCCCAAACGTCCAAAATTACGCGAGGAACAGAACGGTGGGACTCATACTCCTCACTTGCGAAATCTTCGCGAGTTATATGTAAATTACTATCAACGATTAAGTTAATAAACATTAGTTAGAATTCGGAAATCCTAGCTATTACAATTATGCCCTTGAAGAAGTAACCACTACATTGATCTCCAAATTTGCTCCAAGCAGCTTTCGACAATTGCGTAAGGGTATCCTTAAGGTCATTTTGGTTGGTGCAAAGGGACATGAGAGTGTTGCGTTCAAGATTGATGAGGGATGGGTCGAAGGGTGAGTTTTGAAGGTTGGTTTGGGTGTTGGCAAGGGAGTTTTTGAGGCAGGCAATGGTTGAGTTAAGCGTCTCAAGCTTGACGCTTGGGAATCGTTTGAGTTGAGGTTTCAAGTCCCTGAGTTTAGTAGTGAGTGTGAGCATTGGGCATTGCGAGGGACTGGGGCCATTGAGAGCCCATGATGAGGTGACGGTTGGTATAAAGTTTTCATGCTTAGTCCATGTGTTGTTGAATCTGAACTGGCGGTGGGAAGTATATGGCTTGGGGTTGATGGTGAGGATGGCAGACGAGTGGTCTTAAATGTTTGGGGTATCGAAGAATGCAGTCGAGTTGGTGTGGTTGTTGAGCCAGGCAGTATTCACCACAATACGATCCAGTTTGCACCAAATACGGTTTGGGAATTGCTTGTTGTTCCAGGTCATAGTACAGCCCGAGTAGTCAAGGTCTGAGAGGGAATTTTCCGAGAAGCAAGCGGCCAATTCATTAGAGTGCAGGCTGTTCGGGGAGGGGATCTCCGAGATCTTTTCATTTGAGGATAGAATGGTGTTGAAGTTGCCCATGAGGAACCATGGTGTGTTCGTGTTGAGTCGATTGATGGTAGTAATGGCATCCCAAAGGGGAGTGCGCTCCTCCGCAATATTGTGAGCGTAGATGAACAAGCCCTCGAGTGTTGGAGGTGGGGTTGAGTTTGTGGAGTTGGTATCTTGATGGTTGAGTGTGATGGAGCAATGAATGAGTTGGTTACACTTGAGGATTGTGGTGAGTTGGGTAGTGAGTGGGTTCCACCAAAGCCAGATTCGACATCTGTACTCAATAGAGAAGTTGGAAGTGTGATTCCAATTAGGAATCAGGGAGGAAAGATGACTCATCTTATTCTCAGTAAGCTTTGTTTCTATGATAGTTATGATGTCCAAATTGTGGGTCTTTACTGTGTCACGAATAGCCTGGTGCTTGCTGGGGTGATTAAGACCCCTTATGTTCCATGAACATACATTAAGATACATAGACAACATTTTGTGTGCATCCCGTATCCTTGATAGCGAGATAAGAGGTTTGAGGGGAGGATGGAGGGTGGATTGTATCTGGTAAGGTTGATGAGGCTGGTGGTGTAGGTGTAGTGTCAGGGGGTGTGGATGTTGAGGTCACTGGGGTTGTAGGAGGGTGAGAAGGCTCTTGGACAATCTTGTCAAGAGGGAGAGATGAGTTGTAGGAGGTTGAGGTGATGTTACTTGCAGGGAGTGAGTTGTGGATTTGAGGCTCAGTTGGTGTAGGAGGATCAAGATTAGGTTGGGAACTTGTTGGGGCAAGGTTAGTCGGACCAAACTTTGGTATGAGTTTTAGATTGGTGGTTGGGTTCAGGCGTTGTGAGGCGTCAGGGGTGGGCAGGATTGGCTTGATGGATGAAGCAGGCATTGACCGGGTGTGTGTCATCCTAAAGCGATTGTTTACAGGTTGTTTGACATTCAAATTCCTCTTGCATTTGTGTCCGAAGATTTGGCAGTTTGGGCAGTGATCAGGGAGCCATTCGTAAGTCACCTTTTGCTCAATTCTTTCGCCTTCAGGTTCCATGAGGGTAAGTGTACGGGTGAGTGGTTTGCTTGCATGTATCTCTATGAGAATTCTGGCAAACCCAAGGCGCTATTGGTAAGCGGAGTAGGCGTCAGTGAGAATTGGGATGCCGATTCCAGAACCAATCTTTGCTAGCATCCGTCTTTTAATCACTCTAAACTCCTTATCTTTCCTTGCATCCGATTTCAAGGTCTTCCAAGGTCCTTTGAAGTGCCTTTCAAAACCTGCACTCATTCAATACAAACCACCAAACCAAACCAAGCAACTTGATATATAATCAATAAATTGTTAGTGTAAAAACCACTCCATTTGTGTTTAAGTCTTCCATCATCATCACCTATACAAATATATAATCAAGGTGGAGTTTCAGAGTACTTATAACGGGTTAAAAATGAGCATATATAAGTCCGTAGCTCGTGTTCATAAAGGTCCTAAAAAGAATATATTTTCTTTTATTCAACATTCCATACTTGAGTTGGGCAATTAAAATTCCATGCATGAGTTGGGCAATTAACATTCCATACTTGAGTTGGGCAACACGGTTGTTCAAATAGTATACATATTTTATTTGTTTGGACAACGGTTGTTCAAGTAGTATATATATTTTTGTTCATATATTCGATTATGACCAATAGATGATCATATTATTCATAAAAGCTCGAGCTTTCCTACTTTGTTGGCCCCAAAAAGGACACACATCATTGATTAACCATTTGTTTGATCTACACTTATTGAACTGTTATAAGAAAAGGTTGGTTCTCGTCATTTGTGAATTCGTAAAAGAATTTACAAAATTTTCATCAAGCTTTGCATCTCCCAACAAAGATAGAAAAAGCTTGATCATTATTTGGTCTTGACATGGACCCAGTCATTCCCTGCACAAAGCAACAAAAATCACCAGCAACTGCTATTCGAAAGGCTAAAAAATTCAAACAGAAAACAAGTCCATTCAAGTTGAAAGTATGAGCTTTTTATATATTCAAACATATTAGTTTCCAAATGTTTGTAGTACAATCACGATTTTTGATAGCATGAATTATTGTCTATATTTTGGGACTTGTTTAGACGTTTTATCTTCAATAATCTGCATGTTTGGATGTATATTATTTGATTATATTGTCGTTTCATCTACCTTTGCGGGAATCGAGGTCTACACCAAGTTTCGTTGTAATCGTAGGTAAAATGGCACGTTTTACATCAAATTGGAGCAAAAGGAGCTAAGGAGTCATTGGAGCTACATCCAGGAGCTTAAGGAAGAATTCAGGAATCATGGAATTGGATTAGAGATTCACTTTGGACCAGATTTGAGAGATTTCACATTCAGTTGTGATTCACCTCGGTTGACTACAGAGTCACCTCGACCGAGGTGATCCAGAGAAGCTGACTCGACCGAGGCGAACACCTTGGACGCGGCAAGGATATTTTATTATTGGCTGAGATATTTTATTTTTGGAAAGAGGATCTTATATTTTTGGGCTGGATTCTTGGAAGGAAGAAGATAATTTAGCCCATATATTTTACCTATTTTTATGGGAAAAGATCTTTCTAAGATATCTTATCTTTGGAAGGTAATTTTCCTATAAGAAGGGTTGGATTTTCCACAAATCCACATCGTGCTATACCACCGATCCACTATCACCCGGAGACGTGCTTACACACCGGAACAGCCGCATTCCCATAGTTGGGAGATTTGAAGAACCTTTTTGAAGGTTGAAGGAAGATTGAAGGAAGAAAGTTTATAGCTTTTATAGCTTTGTGAAGGGTTTTGTAAGATTCCCTTAGATTCCCTTCATTGTTGATTGTCTTATTGGATTTTGATCCAAGGAACGCTTGTTGTTTGATAATTGATTCAGTTATTGAAGCCTTTCTCTTAAGGTTTTCTTGTTCAATTATTCTCTTTCTTCCCTTATATTTGATTATTGCTTTCATGATGATGAGTGGTTAATTTCTTTGTGTGATTCTAGGATGATTGGCTGAAGGTTGTGGGAAAAACAATGATAGAATAATCTTAATCACAGTAGGACCCTGAAAGCTCGAGTCTTTATCCTTAACCCTAAGGCATCTCGCTCAGTCGATGAACATTTCGGCCGGGGTGGAATTCTTCTGACCGAGGTGACTTATCTGATCCGAAACTGAGAGTTAAGTGTTAGAGTTTGCCAAATCCTATTCTTATTACACCTTTCCTGGTCAATGCAAGCCTAGGATGAGACTTACCCGGTAATTCCTTTGTTTGTTTACCCAAGATCATAAGTATAGGTAATAAAGGTTTATCCTTTATTGGGGTTTGAGTGTGATTTCATTCCATCTTTGTGAGTTACCCTGAGACTTACCCGGTAAAGGTTGATTCTATTCCCTTAGTTGGAGTGTTAGTTTGAAGTTATAGTTCTTTTCCTTAATTCCTTGAGACTTACCCGGTAATAGGAGTTACGGATTGGAATTAGTGAGTAGTGAGACTTACCCGGTGATCTATTCCACTTTAGTACACCTTCCCTATGCAAATATCTCAGCTTTGTCCGCTTATCTTTAGATCTTGAGTTGGAACCACAACTAGATGCTTAAATCCCTAGAATTGCATATTCCCTTAATTGACTTTTTATCATCTTTGATTGTTTTGATCACTTTTGTGGTTAGTAGTTGCATTGACAAACCTATACCTGCTTTGTTTCACTACGTCCCTGTGATCGACCCCTGGAATTTCTTGCTTTTTACTACGATTGACCCGTACACTGCGGGTTCGCATCCTTGTTTTAAGCTTACATCTAGGGTTATAAATTTAAAGCTTGCGCACACCGTTTGGAGCGAACAAGTTTTTGGCGCCGTTGCCGGAGACTTGGTCTAGACCGAGCCGGTTGCGGTTTGCTTTCGGGGCACTTGCCCCTGTTTCTACTGACCACTCTACTTGAGTGACTTTCGCTGGTTCTTTTTAGGTTTATGCATAGAACCCGCGCTGGGAAGGAAATCGTTCCTTACGATCCCGAACCAGAAAAGACATACAAAAGACGCTTGAGAGAAGCGAAGATGGCCGACCAAGACAATCGCGATCTTGAGGCCGAATTGAAAGAGGCGTTAGAACAGCTACGCCTCAGCAAAGAAGAGCTGAGACTGGAGAGGGAAGAAACTCGTGCAAGGACTGAAGCGATCGAAGCAGATATGGCAGCTTTACGAGACCAGTATCTACCTCGACCGAACCCAGATCCTTGACCGAGGCAAGACCCTGCTCCAGATCCTCGACCGAGGTAGAATCCAGTACTTGTCGCCCCGGCCGAGATACTTCCACCTTGGATGCCAGTCCGAGATGTACCTTTCGTAGGTATTCCACAAACCCTAGGGAAGAGGATGGACCCTAATCAACAACTGAGGCGTCCAGGAGTTGACCTAGGTGATCCAGCGGACCATGATTATGAGCTTCGACCGCAAGTTCTTTCCATGATTCGCCAATGCCAGTTTGGAGGGCTAGAGAGGGAATCTCCATATCAATATCTACAAAACTATGAGATCTTGATAAAGACCTTGAGACCTTCAAGGCTGGAAAACAACAACTACAAGCTAAGGCCTTTCTACTTCTCTTTGAAAGATAGACTCTTACTTGGTATCAATCTCTTCCTCCAGGAATAATTAGTACTTGGGAGGAGATGATGACGGAATTCTTGACTAAATTCTTTCCCCCCTCTAAAACCGCTGAAATGAGAGGGAAGATTAATGCATTCATCATGAAGGATAAGGAGAGCTTGTCCAAGTCATGGGAGAGGTTTAAAGACATTCCAAAGATAGAGTTGTTGGAGATATACTTCAAGGGACTGGACGGAAGCACCCAGTTCAACCTTCAACTACTATCTGTCGGCACGTTCATGGACATGCCGATTGACGAAGCTTGGGAGTTTATAGAGAAGCAAGCTTTGCACATGGAGAAATACTCCCACCAAGGAGCTGAAGGTGGGGTTAAAAGAGTCAACTTTCAAGATGCTCCGCCTAACAACAATCAACTCACGTCTTTGAAGAATGACGTGAAACAATTGAAGGAACTCTTAGTTGCTCAAACCAAGAAGGAAGATCAAGGATCAAGGAACAACAATGGATACCGTAACAACAACAACGGTTCCCGGAACAACAACTACAACAACAATAGAGGATCCAACAGCAATAATTGGAGGGCAAACAACCAAAATTCGGGTAGCCATCATTCTAACTCCAATTCGAATGATTCCTCTAATCCTTTCCTCTCTTCTTCTTCTTCTTCTACTCCATTAAAGAGTTAGGAGCAAGGATCGAGTTCGTCCCATCCAGAAAAGAAAGACACAGTGCTGGAGGCCATCTTAATCAAGCTAAGCTCTATGGAGACATCCATGACTTCATTTTCGAAGGCACAAAAAGCCTTAGAACAACAATTCTTCAATAAGGCGAATGAAGCGGCGAGAGATCCAGGGAAGCTTTCAGCAAGGACGGAAAGTAACCCTAAGGGCCAAATTATGGCCATAATGATGAGGAGTGGACTGAAGACTACAAATCCAGTGCCTCGGTCGATGCCAGTACAGACGAAGACCACCTCGGTCTAGATGTAGTCGAAGAACACTTCGGCCGAGATGCCAACCGAGGTGGAGCCACTGAAAGCGGAGGAGAAAACTGAAGTTTATGTTCCACCTCCTGCATATAAACCACCACTTCCATTCCCCCAGTCAAGGGCCAGAGCACATCTAGACAAGCATTTTAGTAAGTTCCTTGACTTGATGAATAAACTACACATTAATATTCCTTTCCTTGATGCTATTCTAGGGATGCCCGCCTATGGGAAGTTCTTGAAAGAGATTCTATCAAGGAAGAGGAAGCTGGAAGACTTTGGTGAAGTAAGGATGACGTCTAAATCCTCGGAGCTTATTCAAATCATGAAGGAGAAGATGCCACCCAAGTTAAGAGATCTCGGCTCATTTTGCATTCCCATTCAAGTTGGGGATGTCACTTGTGAAGCCTTATGTGATCTAGGAGCCAGCGTGAGCATCATTCCGTTGGAGCTATGTGTTAAGATGGGACTTGGAGAGCCCAAGCCGGTTAAGATAAGGTTATACATGGCGGACCGCTCCATTACCCATCTCGTGGGCATTCTGGAAGACGTTCCGGTTAAGTTAGGTAACTTCTATCTACCTATAGACTTTGTTGTGCTTGATATTCCCGCAGATTATCCTGTTCCTATCATCCTCGGGAGACCATTTCTAGCAACTTCGGGTTGCAATGTGGATTGTAAGAACGCCAAGCTGGAGTTCAATATTGGCGGAGATGAAGTGGAATTCACATTACTTGCGGCAATGAAGGGAGAGCATCTAGGAGATGATATCTTCAACATCTATGATGAAGAAGAATCAAGAGAATTGGTGAGATCTATCCTTATTAACGATCCACTTGAAAAAGTTATTAGTTTTAGTTTAATGGAGGAAGGTATAGATGCTTCTTGTGATGCAGATATACGGAGCTTAAAGGCACTGGAAGAAGATCCAGGAGCTAAAACTGAAAGACTAATCCAGGAGAAGAAGATCTCCAGTTTCGGTTCCAGTTGCAGTACCTCGACTGAGGCACTTTCTGGACCGAACGAGGTGGCTGAAGAACATCTCGGTAAACCTCTCTGGACCTCGACCGAGGTCAAAAGCGAGATAATGTCAACTGAGACTTCTGAAAGTCTAGTTCTTCAATCTACTCCACTGGAAGGAGGAAGCAAGGATCCCCCTCAGAAAGCACCCCCAGTTGTGGAGCTTAAACAACTCCCAAGTCACTTGAGGTATGTCTTTCTTGGACCGGATTCTACTTATCCCGTTATTGTTAGTTCTTCCCTCTCCGAATCTGAATTACCTAAACTAATGCATGTCCTGAGGAAGCATCAAAAGGCTTTGGGTTATACTATAGATGATCTTATTGGCATTAAGCCTTCTTTCTGCATGCATAGAATTCTAATGGAGGACGATCATAAGACTTCACGGGAACCTCAAAGACGGTTAAATCTGATCATGAAAGAGGTTGTGAAGAAGGAAATTCTTAAGTTTTTGGATGCAGGTATCATATATCTTATCTCGGACAGCAGATGGGTTAGCCCAGTACTGTAGTTCCGAAGAAAGGAGGGATGACCGTTGTGACGAATAAGAACAACGAGTTAATCCCAACCAGGACCGTCACGGGCTGGAGGGTTTGCATCGACTATAGGAAGCTGAACGTGGCCACCCGGAAGGACCATTTTCCACTTCCCTTCATTGATCAAATGATCGAACGGTTGGCCCAGTGTTCGCTCCAAACGGTGTGTGCAAGCTTTAAATTTATAACCCTAGACTTAAGCTTAAAACAAGGATGCGAACCCGCAGTGTACGGGTCAATCGTAGTAAAAAGCAAGGAATTCCAGGGGTCGATCACAGGGACTCGGTGAAACAAAGTCAATAACGGTAAGCTTCGTGAATACTAACCACAAAGAGCAATTAACACAATCAAAGATGAATAAGAAGTCAATAAAGCAAACATGCAATTCTAGGGATTAAAGCATCTAGTTGTGGTTCCAACTCAAGATCTATAGATAAGCGGACAAAGCTGAGATTTTTGTAAGGGGAAGGTGTTACTAAAGTGGAGTAGATCACCGGGTAAGTCTCACTACACACTAATCCTAAACCGTAACTCCTATTACCGGGTAAGTCTCAAGGAATCAAGATGAAGAACTATTACCTCAAACTAACACACCATCTAAGGGAATAGAATCAACCTTTACCGGGTAAGTCTCAGGCTAACTCACAAAGATGGGATGGAAGCACACTCAAACCCCAATAAAGGATAAACCTTTATTACCTACACTTATGATCGTTGGTATACAAACTAAGGAATTACCGGGTAAGTCTCATCCTAAGCTTGCTTTGAACCAGGAAAGGTGTAATAAGAATAGGATTTGGCAAACTCTAACACTTAACTCTCAGTTATGGATCAGATAAGTCACCTCGGTCAGAAGAATTCCACCTCGGCCGAGATGTTCATCGGCTGAACGAGATGCTTAGGGTTAAGGTTAAAGACTCGAACTTTCAGGATCCTACTGGAATCTAAGATTATTCTATCATTGTTTTTCCCACAACCTTCAGCCAATCACCCTAGAATCACACAAGGAAATTAGCCACTCATCATCAGTATGAAAGTATTAAAATATATGGGAAGAGAGTGAATATTTGAACAAGAAGAATTTAATGAAAAGACTTCAATAACTGAATCAAATATCACAACAAAAGCGTTCCTTGGATAGCAATCCAACAAGACAAGACAACAAGTGAGGGAATTGAAGACAATCTTACAAAACCCTCCAAAAAGCTATATAAGCTATAGACTTCAATCTTCCTTCAACCTTCAAAAAGGTTCTTCAAATCTCTCCCAACTGGAGTAGGCTGCTGCTGCTGCGTGATCTTCTCGTAAGCAAGATCTTCTCGTGTAAGCGGGGGTTTTTGATTTGTGGAAATCCAACCCCTTTTATAAAAAAATAACCCTCCAAAGATAATAAATCTTAGAAAGATATTTTCCCATAAATATAGGTAAAATATAAGATTCTGCATATCTCCTTCCTTCCAGGAGCCAAGCCCAAAAATATAAGATCACTTTCCAATTTTAAAAGATCTTATCCATGAATAAAATATTCTCGCCGCGTCCTAGGTGTTCGCCTCGGTCGAGTCGGCGTCTCTGGATCACCTCGGTCGAGGTGAATCTCTGGTCAACCGAGGTGAGTCACAACTGAATGTGAAATCTCTCAAAACTGGTCCAAAGTAAATCTTTAATCCATGGCTATGCTCCCTGGATGTAGCTCCAAATGACTCATGACTCCTTTTGCTCCTTTTTGATGCGAAACGTGCTATTTTACCTACGATTACAACAAAACTAGGTGTAGACCTCGATTCTCGCAAAGGTAGATGAAATGGTAGTAAAATCACATAATATACATACAAACATGCAGATTATGAAAGATAAAACGTCCAAACAAACCCCAAAATATAGACTATAATTCATGCTATCACCCAGCATTCACACTTCTGCTATTTAGATGGCTATAGTGGTTTCTTCCAGATCCCTATCCATCCGGATGATCAAGAGAAGACCACTTTCACTTGTCCATGGGGGACATTCGCTTATAGGAGGATGCCATTTGGATTATGCAATGCACCCGCCACCTTCCAGCGATGCATGATGGCTATCTTTTCCGAGTATATAGAGGAGATCATGGAGGTATTTATGGATGATTTTTTAGTATATGGTTCCTCTTTTGATGATTGCCTATCTACCTTTCTCTAGTACTACAAAGATGTGAAGACACTAATCTTGTTTTGAATTGGGAGAAGTGTCACTTTATGGTTAACGAAGGCATTGTGCTAGGACACCTCGTTTCTAATCGAGGTATTGAGGTCGATCGCGCTAAGATCGAGACTATTGAGAAACTCCCTCCCCCTTGTTCTGTTAAAGGTGTGAGGAGTTTTCTCGGGCATGCAGGTTTCTACAGGAGATTCATCAAGGACTTCTCGAAGATTTCTAAATCCCTAACTAACCTCTTGAATAAAGATGTTGTTTTTGAGTTTTCGCAGGAGTGTCTTGATGCATTTTACAGGATTAAAGAAGCGTTGATCTCCGCTCCCATTATCCAACCTCCGGACTGGACCTTTCCCTTTGAGATCATGTGTGATGCTAGTGATGTGGCAGTAGGAGCGGTGCTTGGACAAAAGAAGGATGGCCGGACCACCGCCATTTACTATGCTAGCAAGACGCTAGATGAAGCCCAGCGTAACTACGCCACCACCGAGAAGGAGCTATTGGCGGTTGTATATGCTTTCGAGAAGTTTCGTTCTTACTTAGTAGGAGCAAAAGTCATTGTCTACACCGACCATGCAGCCATTCGTTACTTGCTTGCTAAGAAAGATGCCAAGCCACGCCTTATTCGATGGATTCTCTTGCTTCAAGAGTTTGACCTAGAGATCCGCGATAAGAAGGGATCCGAAAATTCTGTTGCATATCACCTCAGCCGGCTACCTCCATCTTCACGTGAGATGGACAACCCACTCATAGACGATTCATTCCCCGATGAGCACTTACACTTGTTGGAGCGTTTGATAGACTTACTTATCTCACCCCATGATGAAGGTGAAGTATGGGGTGAGGATACCTCCCATCACGCATAGAGACGCCGTACGGTCCAGCTAGCGACCTTAAAACAAGCGCTTCTTGGGAGGCAACCCAAGGTATTGCTTTCTTTTCCCTTTTTCTAGTCTAGCTTTAGATAGTTTGATTTTGCTTTGCTTTGTTTTGTTTTTGGCGTCCTAGACAGACAACAGGTGACATCTAAGGAAGGAATACAAACCAGGAGCACAACTGGAAGGACAGAAGTTCGAGAATTTGAGAAGACGGAGTTTGACTGAGACACATCTCGGTTGCTGTCACAGCACCTCGACCGAGATGATTCTTGAGCAACCGGGGCGATTAGGGTTTCTGAAGATCCACCTCGGTCCGTACACCTCGGTCCAGTCGAGACCATCTCGACCAAGGTGACAGCAGTTCCAAAAAAGGGTATAAAAGGGGCTGAAGATTTCTCTCTCTTCTCTTTACCCTCTTCTCGACCGCGGCGCATTTTCCACCTCACTCCTCCGTTCTTCGCTCATTTTCAACGATTGTTGCTTCTAAACTGAGAGAAAAGGGTAGAGGATCGCATTGCAAGCACCAATATGCAGAAAGAACGAATCGAATCGACCGAATCTGGGTAATTATCGAAAAAACCCTAACTTCGTCTTTCTCTACTGATTTCTCTCGTTCTGGGCTTTGGTTGCCCCTACATTTGCTGAGAAACAGATTAAGTACTCCATAGGAACCTGTGGTAGTGATTTTGGGGGAAAAGAACTGGATTTTTGAGGGAATCGATCGAGCAGAGTTTCGCCTCGGTCTAGTCAGCCTGTGCCTCGGCCGAGGTGTTCTACAGAGTTGTCAGGGCGACCGAGGTGACCTGACAGTTTGCAGAAAGATGAGTTCTGAGAGACGGTTGGTCCTGAGGGACAAATCTTCTCCTTCTCCTTCTTCTTCCTCCCGCCACACTAGACCGGTGATCCACGAGAGACACCGGGTCGATTATGACCGCATAGCGGCCCGTCCAGTGATTGCACCCCGCTTCTTGGACATTTCAGCTTTTGACTGCCTCCACGTCGATGATGACTTGAGGCGTATGATTTCTGTTGTGGGGCTGGAGCAGTTCACAGAGATTAGAGCTCCAGCCTATCTAGAGCCGACCCTGGAGTTTGTCAGCTCCTTTACCTACCTGCCTACCGAGCGTGCCGTGAAGTACCGGTTGATGAACCGGAACTACTTGGTTCCTTTAGATCACTGGCGGGATATCTTTGGCTTCCCGATCCCGACTGTTGCTGATTTTCCCTCCCGAGCTGTAGCTAGGGAGTTCTAGGGACAGATTGCTCACGTGGTTGAGCATGCAGACAGATGGCGACCTGGAGACTCCAGGGAGCGGATTATATTTCATCTTGCTTTCAGACTGACCCATAGGATCTTCAGTGAGACTCTTCTGGCGCGTACAGAGACGCCCCAAAAGGTCAGACAGGGGGAGCTTCTGAGCTTATACTACATGGTGACTGGAGGAGTCCCAGATTTTGGATTGATGCTGGCAGAGGATCTACATAAGATCAAGGCAAAGGCGAGGGGCGACATCTGTTGTGGAGGTATTGTGACTCATATAGCGAGTTACATGGATATGGACCTCAGTGCTTGTACCATGGTGGCGGCTGCCAAGCCGCTTGGACTTCAGTAGATGATCACTCGGAGGATACTGGTTCCCCGAGGACTTATTACGCCATATGTGGCGATGCCATGGGAGCCGACTGCACCACAGGGGATCATAATGTTCTGGTTGAACCACATTAATGGTTTCATCAATGGTTCCATTGAGAAACGCTGTTTTCACATCCATCTGATGTAACTCTAAATCAAAATGAGCTACTAGTGTCATTATTGTCCTAAAAGAGTCCTTAGATGAAACCGGAGAAAAAGTCTCTTTAAAGTCAATACCTTCCTTTTGAGTGAATACCTTTGCAACTAGACGAGCCTTATATCTTTCGATATTGCCTTTTGCATCCCTTTTGGTTTTAAATATTCATTTACAACCAATGGATTTTGCACATTTTGGCAACTCGACAAGATCCCATACGTCATTGTCCTCATGGATTTCATCTCCTCTTGCATGGCTTTAATCTAGTATTGAGAGTTAGAACTTTGAAGGGCCTCAAGGAGATTGATTGGATCATCCTCTGCAATACTTGCAGAATCTTCTTGTTCCATAAGATACGCGATGTAATCATCTGTATCTCTCCCACGGGATCTTCTTGTTCTACTAGATATATAATGTAGTCATCCGGAATTGTATATCTTCTTTCTCTACCGGATCTCCTTAAAGGCACTTCTTGAGGTGGTTGAATTTGCTCTATGGAAGGAACTTCATTGTTGTCTAAAACCGGAGTTGTTTCTTGAAGAGTGTCAAGAGTTGTATCTTGATCACTTTCAATAACAATATTAGGAAGAGAGATAAATTTCTCTTCCTCAGGGAGAACTTCGTCAAGAATGATATTCCTTAATCCTTCCCCTCCAAATTCTACATCCTCAAGAAATCTGGCATTTCCCGACTCAAAAAATGATCGGGTAGCGGGATCATAAAATTTAAACCCACAAGAGCGTTCAACATATCCAACAAAGTAGCAACTAGTTGTCTTAGAGTCCAACTTTCTTTCGTTAGGCTTGTAAGGCCTTGCTTCAGCTGGACATCCCCTAATGTGTAAGTGCTTTATGCTGGGCTTTTTCCCATTCTACATTTCATATGGGGTTTTAGCTACCAATTTGCTAGGTATTCTATTAAGGATATATACTGCAGTTTTTAGCGCTTCTCCCCAAAGTGATTAGGTAAAGAAGAATGATTAATCATACTTCTCACCATATCCAATAGTGTTCTATTCCGTCTCTCAACAACACCATTCATACTGGGTTTGCCCGGCATAGCGTACAAAGGGACAACTCCACACTCCTTTAGGAAGTTAGCAAAGGGTCCTGGACGTTGTTCTCCTGATCCATCATATCTGCCATAGTATTCTCCACCACGGTCAGATTTAATGGCTTTAATCTTCTTACCAAGTTGAAGTTTAACTTCAGCTTTGTAAGCCTTGAAAACATCCAGAGATTGTGACTTCTCACGTATCAAGTAAAGGTATCCATATCTGGAGTAGTCATCTATGAACGTAATAAAGTATTGTTGACCATTCCACGCAGTTGTAGGGAATGGACCACAAATATCCGTATGTATTAGTTTTAAGACTTTTGTACTTCTGGTGGCACCTAACTGTCTTATGTTTGTTAACTTTCCCTTGACGCACTCAACACAAACTTGAAAGTTTGTTAAATCAAGGGAATCAAGAATTCCTTCTGACACAAGCCTTTTAATTCTCTGTTTAGATATGTGGCCTAAGCGCTTATGCCATAAGAATCCAGAATCTTCATCCAATTTTTGCTTTGTACTGCTAGAACCTGTGTGCAGGATTTCATTATGGGAAGCAACCGTTTCTAGCATATAAAGACGATCAATTAAGATACCGGTACCAACAAGATTTGAATTTAAGGAAATACTGAATTTTCCATTTCCAAAACTACAAAGGTATCCACCTTTGTCCAAACAGAAAGTAGAAATTAAATTTCGTTTAAACAACGGAGAAACAAAAGTATCCTTCAAATTCAAATAACATCCAGTACTTAAATTTAATCTAAAATGCCCTATTGCTTCCACATGAACTTTATTGTCATCGCCAACATAGATGAATCTTTCAGCATCACTTGGTGGTCGACTCCAAAGGCAACCCTGCATTGACACACAAATGTGAGTAGTAGCACCAGAATCTACCCACCACGTGTCAATAGGTACAGAAGCTAAATTTGCCTCAGAACAAACTAGAGCGAGAACTTTACCCTTCTTTTCACGCCAAGCAACGTACTTAGGACATGCTTTCTTCATATGTCCTTCCCTTTTGCAGAAAAACAAGTGAGTTCATCACTTTGCTTCTTCGCCTTTTTTTGCACACGTGTACCAGCTGCAGTACCCTTAGCCTCTTCTTTGATTTGTTTTGAGAGCTTGATGCAAAGTGAGCACTTTCTGTCTTATCTCTTTTTATCCTGTCCTCTTCTTGCACACATTGTGAAATGAGCTCATTAAGAGTCAATTTCTCCTTCTGAGTATTATAATTCACCTTAAAATGACTGAATTGTGTGGGAAGAGACAGGAGAACTAAATACACGAGTAAATCACCATTTATCTCTAACTTTAGTGCCTTTAATTTTCCCGCAAGATTTGACATTTCCATAATGTACTCCCTTATATTTTCTTTTCCTTTGTACCTCATAAAAATCAGAGCAGTCAAATGGTTGCTTGTTTCTGCTTTCTCATTCTTGGCAAAATATTTTTGAATTGCCTCAAAGGATTCCTTAGCATCTTTTCTCTCAGAAATAGAGCCCCGAAACGCTTCCGGAATGGAACGTTTCATGATCATATGACACATGCGGTTAGAGCGATCCCACTTCTCTACTTTCGTTTCATTGGAGTTATCCTCAGCCAAAGTGGGTCGTTCAGTCCTTCGCGCAAGGTCTAGATCCATACATCCGAGAACGATTTCGACATTCTCCTTCCAGACCTTAAAATTTGTCCCATTGAGCATTGGAATGGAACTGACTTGAGTAGAAACATTAGTAGTAGTTGTTGAAACTAAACATAAAAGCAAAAAAATAACACAATTAATCAATTAATTTTAAAACAAGATACTCAACACAACTTGACATTTAGTGTTTGCACAAAACATCAATTGTAAATAGTACTCTCAATGCAACAATTAAATATTGATAATAAATCCGGTCAAACAATAGCCTTTCTTTGGACCGACTATCATTCACATGGATAACCTTTATATTTATCCCTATTCATTGTCGCATGCACTTTCATTACTTGGCCAAACATTGACCTTCCTTTGGGCCGATCAATATCCGCATAATTAATGAAAGCACAATTGATTAATCAATATATCATCCTTAATGTGATTTTGTTTGGCCAAATATTAATCTTCCTTTGGGCCGATCAATATTCGCATAAACAAGTATAATCACTAGTGTATCTAATGTTTGGCCAAATATCAACCTTCCTTTGGGCCGATTGATATCCGCATAAACAAACGATACACTAACCCTTATAATTTTAAATTAAAATAATTTACATAATATAGACTACTTTGGTAGCATATTGTTTCAATTAATTTAATTTAAAATAAACTTTAAATATATAGATACTTAAATATATCTCGTGTAAATAAAATCTGAATATTACACTCGATAACCTTTAATCGATACAAAATATAGTGGAAAAGACCAAAATTTTATGCTCATAAGAACAGCCACACTACGTACCAATTATATATAAAACATGATATTATTTTATAAAGCAATAAGCTTTTCAAAATAATATCTCAACAGAAAAAAAAAACATATGCCTTTCATCTGAAGTATGATCCATAGGATAAGAAAAGCATAGGCTTTTCAACTGAAGTAAGATATGTAGGATTGCACGCAATCATGACCATATCCATATATATATATATATCTTTTACAAAACTTATATACTAAAAGATACACGTATAAATATACGTAAATAACCGAAAGCAAATAGTATATAAGAAAACCAAATACAATATACGCATGTGGTATATACATATATATTTGTATATAAATCAGCCACGTAACCTTGCACTGCAGCCATGTGGTATATACATATATACATTTTATATATATATATATATCATTTTCATTCCGAGTCCATAAATATATCACCCAACTGTTGGAATAATCAAATTCCCTAAACTGTAAACGCAAGGATCAATATCATGTTAGAGTTATTAAGGAATCTAGAATTTACATATCTGGTTTCATAGTAGCAATTGGATCAAAACTTTAGTGCGGAATCTACGATCCGAATGAGCGCCGCAGGTATACAGTCTTTCTCAGTCAAACCTCCTTAAGTTTTCTCTCTGATGGGAAGAGAATAAAAAAACTGCTGATTGATTTGACGTATTGGGAACCATAAACTAATAACGTTTATATAATGACCTAATAGAATCTCATTAAGCCTATTGGGCCAAAGTCTGGCATTCACCCATTAAGCCCATACCGCTTAATTAAAGTCTACGGGTTTAACTCGATCGAATCTCTTTTATTAGCCCGCTAATATATTTAGTCATATAATATAATTGGTTACTATAATATGTAAGCCCACTAATAATAATAAGATTTAATAAAACCTTACACCAACGAGTCGTATAAGATTAGGGAGGGGCATTGATGCCAAGGTCCCCTCTTCGTATTGAACACTACCGTTTCTGTATGTGCATGGCGCCAAATAGTTATTTGTTCTACTTTTATCAGTAAATTTGTGAACGATGTAGACACTACACTAGCCGCCCATGTGTTCCTTTGATCACACCACGATTTTGTTGTTTATTTAAGTATATTTTGGATGTTTGGGAAATTGAAGGTCCATTTATTGATCAAAAACTAAGTTACTATATAATTCTTGACAAATAAAACACCCTACCTATAAATAGTGATGCCTACTAGCATGCTAAACACATCCATTACAAACTCACAACAATAAACACATACTCAAACACACAAACATGAAGCCTTCGATTGAGAGGAAGTTGTTTTCCGTTTCATGCATTCTCCTCATTTGTCTCATATTTGTCGTTGAACCACTTGCAGCTGCAAATAACTGCGGCCCAGGTACTGTATAATTTTCGATAGATAAAAATGTGTGAATACTTGGTTTGTTTAGTAAGTGAATGAGTAGTTCGATCCTAATGGTAGTGTACATGGAAACCTAATATCATTGTAGGTAAAAATCGTTGGCCGGAACTTGTCGGTGTGAAGGGGAAGAAGGCCGAGGCCATCATAAAGAAGGAGAATAGGTTTGTGACCACGGTGGAGGTGTGTCCTCCGTCATTTTGTGTGACTTTAGACCACAGGTGTGACCGTGTCCGGCTTATCTTAGATAAACTCAATGGAGTTGTTACTAAGATCCCTCAAAGGGGTTGACCAAATTTGCAAATCATATGCAATTAGAGTTAATCGGGCATGGTCAACGTTGCAATGTACCTGCAACGTTATAAGTTTGTAATATGATAAATAATTGCCCGTCTTTTAATTTCTTGTTTGTCTTAATTAAAGTAATAAAATATTAAGGTCTCATTTTATAAGTTATCATGTATTATGTAATTACCGTTTTTTTTAATTAACGGCCGCTTGATTTGTTGTTGGGATGATTGTAAACATGTGGTTGGGGTCAATTGGGTGTGCGAGGCGAGACACAAAATTTTTTAAAGTTCAATTAAGTTTGAATTAATTAGGAAAATAGGACCCCTTAAATTATCTTTTATAAACTAGGTCTCTATATAAAAAAAAGAAAAAGTAGATATGAAAACTAGAAAATAGGGGCAATAATTTTTTAATTGAAATGATGGTGATTAGATTTTTAATTTTGATTTAAGTATTTTTTTTTTTACATGTTTACCTTGTATTTTTGGTTAATGTAGTTAGTTTGATGAAATTTTCAAGTCCATAAATGTTTAATCTTTTTGGATGACACTGTTTTCGTTACCCAAATATGAATTGTAGTATTTTTCTAATCACCATCATTTCAATTAAAAAAAATTATTGCCCCTATTTTCTAGTGAAACAATTTGGTTTACTAGGTTTTCTCTAGTTTTGTGTTTAGTAAATGTACCCCTTGAGAGAAGAGTGTATAGAGTTTGAAAATAAATATAAAAGGTTGGGATATATTTACTTAATTGAAACATTAAAAAGCCTAGTTACTACTCTATTTTCTCAAAAAGGTCTAGTTATTAAAATTGTCCTTTTCTAATTTCCATACCTACTTTTTCTTTCTTTTATATAAAGACTTAGCTTACAAAAGATAATTTTAAGGATCCTACTTCCCTAACTAATTAAACTATATTAAATACCAAAATCCCTTAAAGATAATATTTATACTAGATCAAAACGGAGAACGACATCACCCTACTAAATATGTAAAATATAACATTAACGACATTAAAATATAACATTAACGGCATATCAACAACTACGTGTACCTACATTTTCAAAGTTTACCGATGTTTTGCCATGTTAGATATATTGTACGTAATACTATAACTTATTATCTTTGGAAGGCACATATACCGTAACTTATTATTATCGTACGACATTAAATAACTGGAAAAATCAAGAAAGTTACCGTTAAATTAGGTTAAGCCCTCGTTTGGTTGTAATTCCGACAACAGAAACAAAATAAAATGAATCTAGTATCAAAAGATTCAAAACTAATCAAATTATACTCCAATTACCTCAAACCACAAAGAATGATTTCAAGAAATTTCGTGAATAACATATATGCATGAAGTAGATTCGTTTTCATTCCGTTTCCGTTTTCGAAGTTGGAACCAAACGGGCCCTAAATTCTAACTGGAATTGCATATAAAGGAGTAGCTTTCCTAAGGCTCATCCCAAACTTGTCATCCATGTTTATGTCTCCGGGTGTCACTCCATCTTCAAGCTTCCACTCAAACAAGTTTACTAAATTTCCCAACATTAACGGTAACATCCTGATTGCCAACGGAAGCCCGACACATATCCTACGACCGCTACCGAACGGAATAAGCTCAAAGTGATTACCTTTGACATCAGTTTCGGCATTCAAGAACCTCTCCGGTTCGAATTCATTAGGGTTTTTCCATAGGCTTGGATCTCGCCCCATTGCCCATATGTTCACAAGCACTTGCGAGCCCTTGGGTATCATGAAGCCATTAACCTCGGTATCAGCCTCGGCTTTTCTAGGCACTAGAAGCGGCACTACAGGATGTAGCCGAAAGATCTCCTTGATTATTGCTTGCAAGTACGGCAGTCGAGCGAAATCTTCTTCCTTGACGAAGTTTCCTTTACCTATGACTCGGTGGAGCTCTTCGTGAGCGACTTTGAGCTTAGTTTGCTCGCGAAGTAGTTCCGTCATTGCCCATTCTATCGTGTTTGATGTTGATTCGGTTCCCGCTCCAAAAAGATTCTACATTAAGATAAAACATGTCGAAGAAGAATGACCTAATTCGATTCCTAAAATTCAAAGATCAAAGAAAGAATATCGTACCAAAAGCATATGACGGATTTCATGAAGCTCGAAATCCTCGTTCTTGTCATGACAAATCTTAAGAAGAGCATCCAAGACGTCGTTGCCCTCGGGTTCTCCACTATTCCGCGCAGCCAACCTTTTGTCTATTATCATGTCAAAGATATCGAACAATTTTCGTATACAAACTCCGGTTCTCCTTCTGAGTCCCTGCGGATCGAGGCTTTTGAAGATTGGGAACAAATCCGCGAGGTTGGGTTTTCCGGAGAATACCGAGATACTTGAAATCAATTGCTTAAACTCGCGGGAAAGCTCGGAGTCAGAATCGGCTAGATCCATGGAGAAGAATGTGTTTGAGAGAAGGTTGAGGCTTGTGTCCGAAGCTACTTGCCCGACATTCACTGCAACTTTGGCTTGGCTGCAATTAGTAATGTAAGAAACAAGATCTTTGATCTTGTTCATTCTTATCTCTTGATTGGCATCCAGACTTTTGCTCGAGAACAACTATGGATTAGTTCATCAAGGAAAACTCCATCAAAATATATTCGTTTGATTTACTAATTAATCAATAGTTTGTAACAAATTAGTTGTGTGTGATTGTTAAGTTAAACTCAGTCAATAGATTTATTCATTGTAACATAGTACATATGGAGAAAATGAGGACATGTTCAATCAATTATAGAGTACAAATAATATTGGGATTAGAGGACCAATAACATGTGTCATTCGATCAGGTGAAACAACGTCCGATTTTTTTTGTTTTATAATAGTGTTTTTAGTTAACATAAATAAGTAATATTTCACAAAAATAGTTTGTAATCCTTTTCTTCCTCTGTAGTATTTAAAGTTAGCAAGAACTTCTTTTCCACATTGATACATAATGAGAAGATTGGCTTGATAATGTTTTTTTCACCCGTACATAATCTACTAAGCTTATTCGACGGTTTTGAGATTAGGCTATAAATGAAAGTATATAATTGTATACAACGCAGCGTAATCAACAATTTAGTTTTGGGTCCATTTGGTAACCGGTAACAGTAACATAGGATTACGTAAATGAATATGAGGATTACCAGCATTATTTGAACGAATAATTAAGAAAATGAAATGTTTACGATAATTAATATGAAAATAATTGAAATGAGATTTTGGTAAAATGATTATGATTTTGTATAAATTTTAAAAAAAGTACCTAACAATCTTTTTTACAAAATAAAAGAGATGAAAAAAAAAAGGAATTTTAACTAACAATTCTTATAATCGAAAGTTTTATAGAATTACAAAATTTCCACAATCTAATTCTAATCTTTATAATTCAACTCCTTTCATCTTCTTACTTCACTTACCAAACGAGATTAAAAAAACTATTTTTCTATTTTAATTTTCATATTTTTAATCTCCTTAATCTATTAATTACTAAACCGAACATTTGGCAATTATTAGGTGAAACTCCATGAATACATGTAATATCGTAATTGAAAAAGTTATATACACGTCATTCGTTTTATATCGTAAAAGAAGAATATATATTTTAAAGTACCAGAGTGTTGGCGATTTTGCGCAAAGTGCGCCAGCGATGAGCGGCGGGCATAAGGATGATAGAGTTGGCGGGCAAATCATGAACTTGGAGACAATCCGGCACCATTCTGCCGGAGAAATGAACGTCTTTCTTCTGCAGAATCTGACGAGCCATCTCCGGCGAGGAGACAACGACTGCGTTGAGAAACCCAAATCGGAGAAGCATCAATGGGCCATGGGTTTTGGCGAGTTGAGCCAAGGCTTGATGGGGTTTGGTTGTGAGGTTGTGGAGGTTTCCGATGATCGGAAACGGAGTTGGTCCCCGGGGAAGCCTTCTTATGGGTCTTAACAGCTTCTCTGTCACTAGCCACTGAATGAGTGTCCATATTACCACCACACCAACAATTGACTTCATCATGGTTACCAATTCCATCATATGTTGCTCTCAATTTTGGTCTCTCTCGTAGTCGATGAACTCGCGTTACCTCTCCTACTATTGATTTTTCTTTGTTTCATTTGGTGAGAGGGTGACATGTGAGTCTCCATTTGGCCATCAATGCGGTGCCCACGTGAATAGGTCACCCATTGATTCAGTGACAGCCCATTCCCGAATTAAAAAGTGTATATGTATGTCAGCAATCGGATTCGATTATTTATCTTGTCTATTCATTTATTAGAATCGGAATTGATTAACGTATCGACAAAAATCTCTTAGTCACCGTAACTATGTACTCCGCGTGCGATGATAGAGTTTATCTCTTAGTCACCGTAACTATGTACTCCGCGTGCGATGATAGAGTTTAACTACGTATATATTATATACGTGTAGTCGGAGTCCATAAAAAATAGAAATTTTTCAACATAAATTTTTTATTTATATGAAACTACTATTACGGTCCCTATATGTGTAGCTAAAGAATCTATCAACTACCCACTTTGTGGTGACTATTTAGAGATTTTCAGCGGTACATTATGAAACCACGGATTTTAACGAGCCTGTGTGTTGAATATTAAACCACGGATTTTAACGAGCCTGTGTGTTGAATATTATTAAACCACAAAATGACATTAAAAAAATTAAAAATCATTGCATTTAGGATGAAAGCAACATTAACTTATTACGGTGCTATACAAAACTAAGTTAATAAACATAGTTGGTTTGTTTGTAGAGAACTAAGTTAATAAGAAAATTAAAAAAACTCTGAGCACATCCGAAAAATTATAAATCATCATTAGAAAACTAAAAGACCCTTGGTACATCCAAAAAAGTATAAACTACATAAGCATCATACGGAATTTTTTTTTTAAAGTACTAAATATTTTTAAACAGCATATAAATCAGTCCTGATAACAATTTTTAGGACTCAGCTATACGATTCGCACATTTGATAGCAAGACCCATTCAAGGGAATGAATTGATTTACATTTTTCATGAGTTTGAGTCTATTTATATTCGTGATTAGGTCATTTTTCATTCTATTTATACTCGTGATTCCTGCCCGTCCACCAAACAAGTGCTATAGCAAAGAACATGAACATAACAAAACAGTTTTTAGAGTGCTATATTTAATATACCATAAATCCCACGAGGTTCGGTTTGGGATTGAAGGAAATATATCAGCCCCGGCATCTCCCAAAAACAAGCTACCAGTTTACTCTGCATTCTAAAGTAGGAAAAAATGCCTCTCATCTAACCACTCCAAATTAGTACCTCGTGTCGCTGGACTAACGATCTCGTTGCCGTGTTCGTTAGATCAAACAGCAGTGTCGTCTATTTCTTCTTCTTTGATTTGTATGACTGGGTATAAGCAGTGCCCTGAACAATACAAGATACGTTCAGCTATCCTCAATATGGTGCAGCATTACTCTAAGGTGATAATGTGATATACAACAATCTATGCAATTCTAAGAATATTGCGGTTTAACTGTAACACAGTAATACAGTACATACCTCCAGCCACTCATCCATTGAGGCATCTGTTGACCTAGTCCCAACCTCCACCTTCGGAGCCCTCTTAGAATTCTGTTGTAACATAATACAAAGCCAGAAATGTCAGAATCAATACAGTCCTTCATCATGGGATTTACAACCCATTTTTTAAATTCAATTCAAACTTGCAAAAGCAGCATTGCGCATAAAACGCTTCAGCTCATAAATACCTTTGAAAGGCTTTGAATTTGTGCACGAATCCACAACCCCAGGGCAACCAGAAGGCCGATTCCAAGGGTAACCAAGAAAAGTGTCTCAACACTTACAAACCCACTTGGCTCAACAACCTCAATGGTACTATTGTAAAAGGTGCTTTGGTAGGGCTGTTCGTCTATTTCATAGACAATGGTTCCAACAAGATCGAATGATGAAGGCTGCAGTAATAGAGGATAAGTTAAACACCGGTAATCAATCAAACATGATATGTCATTTAGACATATATACCATTGTTTACTATTATATAGAAGTGAATGGAATACTCCATGACAATGAGCATACTGATAGAATTCATTACCTGCAAGAACTTGCTGACTGCAAATATGTAAGGGAATGTAGCTTGAGCTGAGGCTGGTACAGATGCATTGTTAAACACCTAATGCCAAATGCAGTTAGATGACTAATAGCCCGAGACAGATCAAACTAATCAACAACAGATGTCTTTCCTACAGTATAGGTAAAAAATAACTAAGAGGCTCGGAACTATCATGCAATAATACACACCAAGCAGAACATTATAATTCTTGAAGTTTTCATGAATGGAAAAGGTAACCAACTAAAGACAGACATTGCCAACGATGTCATAACAAATATCACCCACCTACATCAAAGAAAGTTAGAACCCTACACAATAATTCAGCTAAAACCTGACAATAGTCAAATAAGACGGTTAATTTACACTCAATCAGGCTAGTTTCTCACTCTCCAACAAGTTTCTATAATTTAATTCTAGTCTTTTCAATTGCCAATTCACCAAGTTATATATTATTAAATTATACTCATTAGGGATAAAACATGGATTTATCAATCTAGTTTGTTCGGATGATTAGCCTAGGAGGAATCTATCAGTGAGGTTCCCTGGCCAACGTATGGTGGTTATAGAAAAGTCAGTAAGGCAAATGGGAAAAACACACCCTATCAGTAGGACATGTAACTCATTTATTAATTAGGGGATAAAATAATGTGAAACCTGCAATAGTAGATAACTGTAACACACCCACATATATACACATATACTGCAGTAACCTCAAACCCATTAAGGGCTCGTTTGGGATGACTGTAAGAATGGGGTTGGAATCAAGAATCGGAATGGAATAAGGAATTGGAATAAGTCATTCATGATACTTGGTGTTTGGTATGATGCTGGAATGAATTATTTTCGACACATGTTTTTGACTTTATATGAGTTACTAAACGAGAAATCATATCCTATTTGATGATATATGTGTGAAGTTTATAATGTAAATATATGTTATTTTTTAAACTACATTTAAAAAATGAAGACTAACGAATAATTTAAAGAGTAAACACTAAACAATCGTCATCCCAAATAAATAAGTATATATTTCTTCTATCAAATATATTTTTTCTAATTGACCAAGTTATATTGTTTTCGAAAATTTTCCGGTTACATTACATAATGAATGAAATATTGGTATAACAGTTAAATAAATTATTTGTCAAAATCATGTTTGATATGAAATAAATATATATATTTTAAATTAATTGATGGACGATACAAAATTTTATTTAAAAAAATTATTTTTATTTTGTGAAACTAAATAAGAAGTATATATATATATATATATATATATATATATATATATAAATATGGTTTTAAATTTAAAATGAGTTTATGTTGGAATGGGATACCCATCTTTAAATTATGGAATCAACTTCTTCTTTATAGTTGGAATGAATCATTCCATGGAATCATTCCCATTCCAATTCCAAGCCTTACCAAACACGAGGTATTGGTATATAAATATGGTTTTAAATTTAAAATGAGTTTATGTTGGAATGGGATACCCATCTTTAAATTATGGAATCAACTTCTTCTTTATAGTTGGAATGAATCATTCCATGGAATCATTCCCATTCCAATTCCAAGCCTTACCAAACACGAGGTATTGGTATGACTCATTCCGATTCCGATTCCTTATTCCATGGGAATCGTACCAAACGAGCCCTAATATGACTGGCATTTTATAAACCCAACTCTAAAAATCATCTGAACCATTGCAAGAAATGCCAGGATAACTAATGCAATGTTATTCACACCACAGAAATTCAGAAATGTTCAAAAAGATAAAAGTTGCATCTACCTGTGCAGTCAGATTTTGCACTAGCATTCGGTGATCGTAAGGAATGTGGACACTAGCCTTGATTGCAACAATATTCAGGCTACCTTCCCCTATGTACAGATTCAGACGTAAGATACTAAGATCACATTTGTAAGAAACAAAGAAACAGTTCCTGTCTAAGAAGATATTCAAGCTAAAAATGCCTTTCTACTAAGTTGCAACTTTGATTTTCATCCATCACTTTTGGGTTCAAGCAAAAACGAAATATAAAGAAAATGTAGAAATGTTTAATGATTCTTTTTATTGAATTAACATTGTCCATAACATGTATCAATTCAACTACCCACAATCACATAAAAGCAAAACTACTAAAGGGCCTGACCAATAGAACAATGCACTCTTTATCCTGAGTGCCGTAGAGGGAAACAATGCTCTTTTTTTGGTAGGAAGAGGGAAACAATGCTGGTATATAGAGAGAAGGGGAAGTTTTTACCTTCATATTTTATTCCTACAAGGAGCTCTGTCTCTTCGCCAGCCGTCACCACTGCAGAAACATATCCGTGTTAAGAAACCAACACCATGCTAAGCTTGAAAATTCGTAAGTAATGCAGATCCAGTGAATTAAAAAGAAGATTTATAAAATACAATCAGCATAAAAAGATTATACATTTTGCGATGTTCTTTGGGAAGACACAAACAGTTTCAACACCAGAAGCCGGACTAAAATTATCATCAGCAAACGAAGGGGCTTCGTCATTTTCAGTCACAATCTCGATGTCTCCAGAATCATCAGCATCAGCAGATTGGGATCTGGCAACTGTCAAATTAACAAGAATCAGCAAACGAAACTTGGAATCAGTAATAGCCAACATAAATCAGCAAAAAAAACTCAACTCCGAACCGAACAACAGTAGGCAATTGAATCCACAACACAAACACAGATCTAGAGTGTGGAATAGTAGGGGAAACCGGATCTCAAGGAAAAACATTAGAATTATTGAAAACGAATTTGAATGCATCCTTCGCGAATCAATTGAATCCACAACACAAACACAGATCTAGAGGACGAAATAGTAGGGGAAACCGGATCTCAAATTTACGGGATATGATTTCAAAGAAAAATATCGGAGTCATCAAAACCGAGGTTGCGTTGCATGCAGGGATCAGAGTTGCGACGACTAGCAGTTACATGAAGCGAAATACACTGAAGTAAACACGAGAAATAGATAGAGATGAAGAAGGAGAATCACCTTGAAGGAAAGGAGAAGCTAGAAGGAGTAAAGCGAGGAAGAAAACCCTAATCGCCATGGATGGATGGAGAGAGAGCGAGAAACAGGATCAAGCAGCCAAAACTGAAAATATTATGATTACTGATTAATCCAACCAAACACCTCAAATGAAGGAAGTAAGATATCAGACGTGAGACGAGATGGCCCAGATTCTCTTGGGTCAACTTGCCACGTGTCATGCTCCTCTCCTATTAATAATTATCTTTTTTTATATATCTCATTTGTATAATTGAATTTGCAAATGCTGGTTAGGTTCCAATTGTAGGATTTTTTTCCAGAATAATAATAAACTAAATGTTATTTCTTAGATTAGGTACGACCTAAAACTATTTCCGAGTATAGGAAGGAATTAGGTTCGGAGCAGACCCGCAGTTTGAAACTGCGGGTTTAAAATGAATAACCCGCAGTTCTAAACTGCGGGTTTCATTTCTTTATTAAAAAAAAGGTAACCCCCAGTTTAGAACTGCGGGTTTCTCAAGAAAAAAAAAAAAAAAAACAGTGAAGTTTTGCTTCTAGCAAAACTCGAACACAAAATAATTTAGTTCAATATCAATGCTCTAGCCACTAGACCATGGAACCTTTTATTAATTTAAGAAGAGATGTAATTAATATACCTTATCTGTTCATAAATACCTAAAAAACTAATACGTGGGATTCGATCCATTACAATACCAACATGTTTCCGCTAAGCTACACTATTTTTGTGATATAAGTTCAAAACTTAAATATATTTTTACAAAATCGTATTTGTGTTATTTTTTTATAGATAGTTATATTTTTAACATAATTATATATTTACCTTATTGACTTATAAATATCATTCAACATTTATAGAAATAAGAGTTCTAATTTTTATTGACTTATAAATATCATTATATTTTTAATATAATTAGTTTAACTCCTACATTTTGTACTTATTTTTTTTAACAATAATTATAATTTTATGTTATTTTTTAAAAATTATATAAATACTAAAGAAATTTTTTAACTCTTATTCCTATAGATATTAAATAATATTATAAGTCAATAAAGTATATATATATATATAATTTTGTTAAAAAAATATAACTATTTATAAAATAAAACAAAAATATGATTTTAACTTCGAATTCGTGAGTTATAATTTTCCTCTTCATCATATTTTCAATATAGATGGTTTAACTCCTATATTTTGTATGTGTTTTTTCGAACAATAATTATAATTTCATGATATTTTGTAAACTTATATGTTATAAGTCAATAAAAATTGTAACTCTTATTTCTATAAATATTGAATGATATTTATAAGTCAATAAAGTAAATATATAATTATGCTAAAAATATAACTATCTATAAAAAATAAATAACACAAATACGATTTTGAGTTTGAATTTCACCTTTGTTGATAAAAATATATTTAAATTTTGAACTTATATCACAAAAATAGTGTAGCTTAGCGGAAACATGTTGGTATTGTAATGGATCGAATCCCACGTATTAGTTTTTTAGGTATTTATGAACAGATAAGGTATATTAATTACATCTCTTCTTAAATTAATAAAAGGTTTTATGGTCTAGCGGCTAGAGCATTGATATTGAACTAAATGGTTTTGTGTTCGAGTTTTGCTAGAAGCAAAGCTTCACTGTTGTTGTTTTTTTTTTTTTTTTTTTTGAGAAACCCGCAGTTCTAAACTGCGGGTTACCTTTTTTTTTTTAATAAAGAAATAAAACCCGCAGTTTCAAACTGCGGGTTTAAAGCTCCGAACCTATTTCCTTCCTATACTCGGAAATAGTTTTATCCCATACCTAATCTTAGAAATAACTTTTAGTTTATTATTATTCTGGAAAAAAATCCCCAATTGTAAAGAAATCTAAATATTTCTATACCCAGAAAATAAGATGCACAAGATTGTTAAATATTTTGTAATTATTATTATATTTAAAAAGAGTGATAATTCCGATGAATCAAATAATGGGTAAATGTCAATTTAGTTGGATCTTGTGTTTTGGTAAGTGAAATAAGATACAATCGACCCTCATTGATTGTTTCGTATTTTTTCACCGGTGTAAATAATGTCACTTTATAATAAAAAAATATAGAAGAATAATTTTAATAAGGGTAAAGTTTTATGGTTTGATAGTTGGATTGTGAAAATGAATGGTTGGTTGATAACAAAAAAAATTGTTTAATCCAAAATATAAACGGTGAATGTTGTCATTCTTATAATTTAGATTAATATGTTGTTAACTGACAAATCTTCGACCTTACTAGTTTTTCTATCACAATACCAGATTGCCCGATTATAATCTACGATGAAACCTTGAATATGATATCAAATATTTGTAAGGAAGTGATATACTTCCTCCATTTTTATCTTGATTTTGAAACCTCGGAATTTTCCTTGAACTAATTTGTACAACGAATCTAGAGAAAATGTGTGCATTAGTTTCTGACTTAAAGATCAATATTTCATTGAAACTTTTTCTTCATACAATGTCTAGGGTTGTTCATTCCCGAATATTGATCCGTTCGGATATACTAATTCGGATATCTGGTAAAATTTTAAGGTAAAACCGCTATTTGGATCCGATTCGAAAATGCCGAATATCCGGTCCAAAAATGTAAACGGATTCGAATATCCGAAATATCTGATTACACACAGTTTGGATTGTTTTTTTTTACAAATATGTGCTTTTTTAAGATGAAAACTCAAACAAAATAAAGCATTAATAAAGTAATTCAACTTAAAGATACCAATTATGTTCAACATAAGTTGAAAATTTACAAATCACAACAAAACACAATATGTTCAACATAAATTGAAAGTTAACAAATCACAACAAACAACACAAAAGCCTAAAAAATACACCACCAAAGTCTCTATTGCAACTTTGCAACTACATGATCAAGACTTTATAACTATGAGGTCGTTGCTTGAGTGATGGGTACTCAATATCTTACTGTTAAAGGATATTTAGGAGTGTTACTCTAGCCGAATAAACCAAGTGTTGGTAGGTTGATGATCAACACATTTAGAATCGAATTGAGTTTAAAATTTTTTGATGTTTAATGAAATAAACAAGCCTGAACCAAGCTTTATTCAAGCTAATCCAATTCGCTTTATGAACAAGATCTTTGGTATCCTCGGATTTTAGTCCATTCAGAATCCATAAACCAGAGTGCCAATGGCACATTATGTCTCAAGCTTCCTTCAATTTGCAGCCATACTTGCCCAGAACCAACAAGAGGCTTCCCTTTCAAACCCTCATTTTCTTGTGATCCATTCCATCCTCCTCACTATGGTTGAAGCCTGGGCAATAATAGATAGTGAAAACTGTGTCCTTAACCAATTTTGGCTGCCAGCTTTCTTAGAGGCCAATACTGCTGTTGCTCATGTGGTAACCATGCAATATGGTAAGAAAGCATCCCACCAAACAAAAACTGATGTTTACAAAGGAAAGACCACATTTATGTGATCATGTATTACTCATCAAAGCATAAGCACCTTCTGCAGGCATAAGATAAGCGCGGGACTAATTTCTAATTCCATTAGACAGAAAGGCTCTTAACAAACTTTAATATACAGACAACAATCCAACAGAAAAATCGGTTTTAAAAGTGTAATACTATTTGTGAAAGAGTAGACATAAACTAGATGATAACCCTGTCAACATCAGCTTGCAGTTTCTGTAGCCTGCTGAATTGCTTCGTATGTGTTCTTCTCCTCGTTGTATGAGTACCTGTTTCAAAAACATGTAACATTACTTGGCACAGCACCTTCAAGTATCTCAAGGCTAAATAACATTTCGATTCAATCCAAACTCATAAGCATTGCTTTTGCTAATTTCCCTTAATGGGTTAGATCTTGAGACAGATTATAAGGGATATCCATCCGGAAAGGAACAAATCATGTCCCCTTGTTCAACTAATTTGCTTCATAATTGAAAATGAACTTCGTGGAGAGGACCTAATTCCTCGAAATATACAATTGCTCGAAATCTATGCCATACATACAGCTACAAAAAGGAATAAACTCATCCAAATCCAAGCATATGTTTTTTCCTACTGAAGAGCAGATCCAGGGATCCAGCCTTTTGCAACCTTATATACAGAAAACTATCATTATACATCCATACTTCCCAGCTTTGGCGTTCTCATCCATCAAAATCAATACATGAATACATTACTAAAAGCACACGCCAACTGATTTTGATTCAACAGAAGGTAGATGTACGGGATTAAAACTAGTTATAGGGGACAACTTGGCCACAGGAGGAGGGAACTACATATAATCCTCACACACATGCTGACATGCAATAAATCACGCAATGGGTTGAGGGACAGGAAAACGACTCACCTGTGGATAAGTTATAAATGATACAACACTAAGAAATCTGTTCTGAGGTTCCCCAGTTCCCCTATTCCTATCTCCACATTTATAATGAAGACTTGCATGACAATATGCTACAACAAATTACATGAGGACTTCTGTGAGATCATCACCACTCATAATTGCTTGAAGATGTGAAGCCGTGGCTATATAGTGAGTTATAGACACTAAGGTATTCAACAAGGTATGTCCTAGTAAAAGACGACTTGGAGGGGTCATGGTCAAAAAATGTTCTTTACTGGCAAAAAGTGGTTCACAAAGAACGCAAGAAACATGTGTGAGGTAAAGAGACTAGTGAGTCGAGCGCAAATATAAAGATGAGACAAGTATGCGAAGACTGCTACATGCTGATGGAATGCCTCACAACAAGCAAAAAACAAGATAACTTATCATGGATAAACATGCAAGTAATTTAAGACAATTTATTATGGATAAACATAAAAGTATGTTGTAAAAGCTAGATTTCGGAGAAAAGCGTAAAAATGTGGAGGAAGACTAGAGAAACAAACCATATTCCTGTCGATGCACAGCAATACAATCCTGAAGATGGATCATAGTAGTAGCCTAAACTGCTGCTGTAGTAGTAACTATTGCAATCAAATATGCGTAAACGTTAGATGGCCAGCTTGAGATAAAATGCAAAGAAAATCCAAATAGTTGTTTGATCTTGATGTAAATTAATTGAGAAGATTACCCAGAGGAATCATCAAACACGTAGTCTGTTTGTCCAGCCATAAAGCCTAGTAATAAACAAGAATCAAGTCAACTTCTGATCAATCAACATCACTTAAGAGAGCAAAAAAATTCAATTTTCTATTAGATCAACAAAAAATGGCACGCATTTCAAGATCATGATCTCCCTCTCGCATGTGTCATGGACCGTGGTAGTATGGTACCACTGTCTTCACTCATCAAGTTCCCAGAATTGTTAATATTTGACTATGATCTCCCTCACGCGTTTGTCATGGACCGTGGTAGTATGGTACCACTGTCTTCACTCATCAAGTTCACGGAGTTCTTAATACTAGACTTCCAAACAGGTCAAATATTTCTTTCAAAAAAGAAATAAATCTCAGCCTACATACCTGGGGTACTGTTGTTTGGTGATGTTTGATTACTCACTCCGTGGCCATTTGAAGAAACAACCTTGCTGTCATTAGCTGGTGTATTGATGGAAACATTTTCATCATCACCAAACATATCAAATGTGTCTGCATCAGCTGATGGAACTTCTGTTGTAGATACATTTAGGCCAACAGTTGCATCAGCACTAGAATTTGCAACCACTCGACTAGAAGGGAGGCCATTTTTCCGTGCCTGAACCAGACTTTCATATCCTTCTACAACAATCAAGTAGAATAAGCAGGTCACTAATTAGCCAAACATACGTGTCATTAAACAAGAGTTTAATCATACAAGGATATGCAAAGGCAACATAAACTGGAAAGGCAGAGGTAGTAATCTTCCATATAATGAGAGAAAAATGTTGGGTTGGAGGTTATATTGCATCCCACAATATTTCTTTTCCATCTTTATTTAAGATCGAAAAACAACACATTCCTGTAAAACAAGCATTTGCCATACTCTCAATGAAAATCCAACGCAAAGAGAAAATAAATTGGAAGAGACTACAATATTTACTAAACTTTCAACCATTCTAAGATCTCTAAAACCCTACATAATTCCTATGTAGATTTGGAATATGCGACCAACTATACTCTTAGTCTCACTTCTAGTGCCACCGGTCCAAGGGATGTGGGAGAAACTGGAGTGTATTGGTGTGTGTATTCAGTGACTATTCTAGTTTGTTACTTAAATGTAATCTTGTTTTTATTTTTGATCTTCATTAGTTAAAATCAACATATTAATATACTTTCTCCCTTTGCGTTTAGGCGATATGCACCTTGTTGATTTCTTTAGCTTTACACATTGTTAATGGGTGTTACAACATTAGAAACATTTTCCCCGATAGGAATATAAAGAAACATCTAACTGAAAAGTTTATATATCAGCAATGATCTTTCATTGTATGCACAAATCACTCAAAGTTGATCCAAGTGGTAAAACATGAAAGCAGTCAACTGAAAGTATGTAGTTGGTAGGGGTGGGAAAAATAGAGTTCCTAAAAATTACAGAATAAAAGCAGGACCTACCAGCTTCACGCTGAAACAACTCTTGTGTCTCATGGTAAACATCTGTAGAAGTAAATTTGAATTGGTCAAAAGCCTTTTCAAGGTGCTGAAATAACTAGGCATGCAAAAATCAAATGGTAAAGCAAAAAATAAAGGCAACAACAGCCTTCATACTTAAAAAGTATTAAATTGATTTATAGGTATTCAAGCTGCTCACCATAATCACCATTATCCATCAACTTCATAGCATCTTCAGTAAGTTGATCAAACACAAGCTTTGTTTCTACTGTCATCTTCTCCTTCTTGCTGTTTGAATTTCCCTTTAGTCGTCTTAAAGCTTGCAGGACCTGTCAAGAAAAATGTTAGGATGGATTAATTGTAAGCAAGTAAATAAAACAGACAACACAGGGCATATGTTGTTGCTCATCAGTAATTTTCAATTCAAAATTGAAAGGAGCAAACATCTAAAAAAGAGATGATGGCCTGCAACGGTGGATGGAGAGAAAGCATACCGTTTCACCTGGCTCAAGAGCATCAGCTATACGCCTCTTAATTTGTCCAATATCATCAGAGGTTAAGCCTTCTTCTTCTTCGTCTTCGCCATCTTTGCTTTTCAATACAGAATATTTTTTAGCAAGTTGTGGATCCACTTCAATATTATCCAACCATGAATCCTGCAAGAATTGATTTCCTTATAAATCTATTAACTAGGAAGAAGCAATCTGAGAACATAGTTTTGAGCAAAAGGTTGTTAGAAGAAAAAACCTTTTCTTCCTTCTCGCCTACGAATTCAACAAAATTGCCGGCTGCATCGAAGTAACCTTCCTCCCTCTCATTGTCAAGGTTAAAAGGTTCGATTTGAATTCCATCTTCAACAAAATTTTCATTCACCTGATATTTAACAAACACAAACCAGTATGTATTCAAAAATTATAGGTCCAACAACTAATTCACAGGAGTAGAGTGAAATGAAAAACTATACAACATTGGAAAGATAGAAATTATACATCCAACATTATCAAGAAAAAGTTGCATCTATTTTGTAGATTTAGGCAAATCTAATCAGAAACGGGGTATATTACTACAATTTATAAAACATTGCAGATCAGGAGCCATACCAAACCCCAAATATACATGAGTAGTAACCAATAGGAAAGAGTATAAAGCAGAAGGAATTATGAACCTCATAGTGAACTTCAGCCCTGGAAAGGTCAGAGAACTGGTCTTGCTCCTCAGTAAATATCTTAGTCGTCGTGTGGGCGCGATGTTCAGCCCTCTTTTTGGCAGCGAGGCGAGCATCAGAAATGGAATCTTGGCCACCATTGCCAGCATCACTCGCACCATGAGAGATGGAGAAAATCTGCTCGGAAGCAAGTTTGGCCTTCTTTTTCGGAAACCTAACCTTCTTTTGTCTTACCAATCAAAATTGAAACAACATTTGTAAAATTAATTCTCCAAGAGAAAATAAACAAAATACATAACATGATTTGGAATAGAGAAGAGAAAGATAAATTACGATTGGGATTTTTCGGAGTCTGTGAACTCCATCTCCGTGAAAGGCCGTTTGCGGGAGGTGCCTCCTTCCATAGTTAACCTAGTGAGACAAAACTGAATCCATAAACAAAGACCTTGTTTCATAACTAATTCCATAAACAAGGACCTAGTTTCATAAATTTATAGGTAGAAAAAAACTAGTTTCTCAAATTTCTACAAAAAACAATAATTCGTCAAATAAAGACTTGTCAAATTCATATAAAAAATAATGTGTCACTATTGACAACTTGGAATTAAAAAAAACTCATGCGACATATAGGTCTACAAACTGGACAAAAAATAGGTATATTTCATCAAAATGAATACATTTACCACATTAAAACGGCTTATTATAATCAATTCAAATTTTGTTTAAAACTAAATAGAAGAAACAAATTCATCATTGCTCAACACTCTGCGCAGTGCTTTACTGCTTTGTCATCTTCCTCCTCCACCCATCACTGACACATGAAGGACTAATCACCACCACTCCACCTACAATAACCCCCAAAACACTATCCTCTAATCCACCTCTTCTATGTGAAGTGCAAGTCACCTTCTTGCTGAATGCAGATGATTAGGCTCTTCACAGGCAAGCTTTGGCAATGACACTTCACCCTATAATATACTGGAATCTAGATTGCATATTGCATAAATAACTTATTTGGATGGTTGGCTAGTTTGATTTCCATGAAATTTATGCAAAAGGCCCAATAACTGTTCTTTTTACCATTTAAAAAGTGTTCTCTTTACCATTCAATGGATCGACAGTTCAACACGAATAATATTGCGGATGACATGATCCATCGGAACAACTGTTCTATTTACTGTTCACCCAAATAACAAGAATAGCCCAGGCAAGGGCTGTGCAAACAACAAAGTGGTAATTTAAAACCTGGCAGCCAAATCGAACTAATTTCCGTGCAATTGCAAACTAATCTAGCATTCTAGAACTAATCAAGCATGGGTATTCGGCCTATGCATAGGTAATGCAAAAGCCCAAAATCGATTTCTATATTTAACATGTTAGGGTTAGGGGTCATACCTAGATTCGAAATGGGAGGGGGATCGGGTCTGATTGTGCACCAGAGGGTTCCGAGGCGGCGGAACGCGGATGGCCGAGGCGTGGAGACGACCTGGGGCAGGCGGCGGAGCTTTGCGCTGCTCACGGTTGGGTGAGTGAGACGAGGGGGAGAGGAGCAAGGGGATGGGGCGCGACAGACGAGACGCGACGGGGGAGGTGGGGAGTCCGTGTAAGTTACGGCGGATGAGGTCGGAGCAGACTTGGGTTGTGGTGGCGACCGCAGGGGGGAAGTCGGCCGGAAAGACAGTGAGGAGATATAGAGGTAGTTGTTTGTGAATTGTGATAGAGATAGAGGGGGCGCTGGCCGCGCGGTAAAAGAAAAATATATATAAAGCAATTTTGGTAACTGGATATTTTTTAAAAATTATAGTAGTAATTAGCCTTTTTAATATTTTAATAAATATATCCTAATTTTTTGTATTTATTCTTAAATTTTACCCATTTTTTTTTTCAAAGAGTGTATTTACTAAACAAATCTATTATACTTACTAAAACAGAGCACGGGTTGATGACGTGGCGCGCTGTAGACGCAGGATTAGATTAAAGAAGTATACAAAATAAAAGCACGTAAAAAAAAAACCTATTTCACAATATTCTTTCTCATTTTTTTTCAAAACCCGCACAAGGTGCGGGTATTATACTAGTAAAACTAGAAAAAGCCTAGTAAATCAAATTGTTTTAAAAAATATATTATATTATTAATTTTACATATTAAAACAAATTATAAGAAACCTTTGTACCTCAGTATAGATGTATTCTAAATATAATTTTATAATAAATATTATAATACGTTAAGTGTAATGTTAAAAAAAATTAACAATAAAATAAAATAAGAAATATATTAAATATTTTTTTTATTTTTCCTAATTAATATATTGAATTTCAATAAATATAGATTAAAAGTATTTACAATAAAATGGTAGCTTAATTAATAGATTTTATAAATCAAAATTTGTTTTTGAAAAATATTCATTTTGAAGTTTTCAAAATACCGAGATCAATTTGTTTAATTTGATAAATACATTTATAAAAGTTGAATTTATTTAGATGAGATCACAACAATAATTAAATTAGTCAAAATTTTCAATAATTAATTTCACAGGGTATTTTAAATTACACAAATTTTTAAATAAGTGATATATTTTTTCATTAAGTTTTACATACAAACATGAAATTTTCCCTTAAATTACCTATAAAACAATAATAACACTAAAAATCGTTCTATTAACCAAAAGCCCGAAACAGACTTGGGTCGTGGTGGCGACGGCGGGAAGTCGGCCGGAATGACAGTGAGGAGATATAGAGGTAGTTGTTTGTGAATTGTGAGAGAGATAGAGGGGGCGCTGGGCACACCCGCACGGTAACTAGGTGTATCGAAACTAGAGCTGTCAAACGGGACTGACGGGTTATAACAAGCTCGGGTTGGAATTGGGTCGGGTAAAAAGTAGACTTGGTTTTTAAACGGTTTGTTTCGGGTCGGGTTGGGTACCAAATGTTCGGGTTAAAACGGGTTATCGGGTCGCATCGGTTCTTTTCGTGGTGTCAAACGGGGTTGGTGGGTCGAGTTCGGGTCGGGTCAAACGGGTTGGCGGGTCGAATTCGGGTTGGAAGCGAGCCGGTATAAATAGGTTTGTTTTTGTTAGCGGGTTGTTTCGGATCGGGTCAATTTGGGTCGGGTATTAGTTGTTCGGGTTGTTTCGGATCGGGTCAATTTGGGTCGGTTATTAGTTGTTCGGGTTGGAATGGGTTATCGGGTAGACTTGGTTCTTGTGTCATAACAAATCGGTTTAGTTGGTTCTCGGATCACTTCAGGCTGATTAATTTTGTTTTTTAATGTTTTGAGAGGTGCCAATTAAGGCGGGTCAAGTTCGGTTGGGTCAAAGATGATTTGATTTCCTAACATCTTAATTTAGGTCGGTTTTGGATGGTGTAATTTCTCGAGTTAAATCCAAATTTCCTAGTTATGTGAATATTTTGGTCTAATAAAATATGGCATCCGCAGATGATTTAAGTTGGATCGGATAATTATTCGCCAATATGATTAGTATGGGTGTCAAAACCAATTTGATCCGTCAATCTAGTTTGAAAAATCAGTTGACTCGATCCGAAAAACCCCGATATTTTAGTACCCGTTTTGATCCGGTCCGAATCCGATACGGGAGATCTTTCTGGATCACCGGATCAGATACAGATCAGAGTTTTAGGCATCCGAATATCCACGGATATCCGAATAATACTGGATATCCGCCTATCCGGATAGTCACGTATCAGTGGCTCACCGGATATCCATGGATAATCGGATATCCAAATATCCATGGATAATCGGATTCATCGCCTCATTAGATCGTCTTAGGCATCCAACTACCCGTTTTGTTTTATGAAGAATAAATCAACATTGTATGTACTAATATTTATATTTAAAAATATATGTATTTAATGAGAAAATATTTGAGTTAGGCAAAACAATGAATTAATAATGTTAATCTGTTACAACTTAATAACTTATGCATACTTGGTTACTTCATAAGTTCATAATAACTTTTTATTATAAGTGGGTCTGATTTTAATTCTTATAAATGTGATTATAATTTGGTCTTAATAAAAATATTTTAATAGAAGTTGGTCTCATTTAAATGAACAAATGTCTATAATAATCTTTAATTATAAGTTAGTCTCGTACTCTCGTTTTCAGATATAGTTATAAAATATAAAGATATAGATATCTATTGTTTTAAAACCTTAATTTTATTTTCTTATTATAACGTACTTCAATATTCTATTTTTTTTATCATCTATATGATTATCATTTGGGCAATTTTGGTAATTAGGCCTTTTTGAAAAACTATAGTAGTAACTAGGCTTTTTAATGTTTGAATTAAGTAAATATACCCCAATCTTTTGTATTTATTATAAAACTTTACACACTCTTATCTCAAGGGGTACATTTACTAAACACAAAACTAGAAAAAACCAAATTGTTTCTTATCCATTTTTACTTTGATTTTGTTTTGTGCCTTTTAATTGTTTTTTCATTACATGTGATAAACAAAGTAGCATATACATATCCGGATCAAACGGATATTCAAATCAAGAGGATATTCGGATCAATCAGATATCCGGATCCGGCTAAATCATTTTTGCATATTCAGATCAAGAGGATATCCGGATCAATCGGGTCAAACAAAAGTCATTCGGATCATCCGGATATCCTTGGATAATAATCCGATCCGATCCAACCAAATCTGTAACACCCCAAGTTCTTGGAACCCGGGGAGCTACTGGTTAGGACCTCACAATGGGTCCCGACCTTGATTTAACAACTTTACTAGGATCTTACAACAAGGCACAAATGTAATTAAAACAATTTCAAAACATAAAATTTTATTTTATGAATGTGCACATGTTACAACCTTACAAAACATATATATACGTAACATGCATGTCGTATGGAAGACTCCCCCGTCCCCATCTAATGAATACGTGGACCCGGCTGACCATCCATTCCGGATCTCTCTGCAACTGTCTAACTCTACAAATCTACAACACGGATAAACCGTTAGCTAACAATCCAAATATAAGCAGAATAAGGATAGCACAAATACAAGCAAGGAAACATAAACACCCATCATGTTGGCACACAATTCGGTTATTATCTGATAGCTTAGGTGATTCACTTTAATCCGTTTTAAAGTTGTGGCACGAGAATCTTAAGAGTTCTCGCCTCCGTTCCTTATCCAACCGGTGTAGGTCTAGCTTACCTCCGCCGGTAGCATCACTACAAACCGAGTGTGGACTAGTCCCTAAAGAAACCCCCAGCGCCCTCAGGCTACTGAGCAGAATGCCACCGCCCGTTACTCTTAGGCCAAGGTATAGGTCGGTATATAATTATTACTAAAATATAACCATAAACATCTCATTCACACACCACTACCATTATTCACACTCATATCTAGAAGTCAACTAAGTAAGCCAAAGGAATTACCTGAATCCAAACATAATCACGTTATCTCGACTCGGTCTATAACCGCAGGAACTCAACCGCCTGTTATAAAGGAAAGTGGATCATTAATGTATCCCACTTAATTAGAAGTCTTTGACTTCTAAGATATTTAACTCTATCATCAGATAAATTACTGAAATACCCTTATACGGGTAAATACCCATTTTACCCCTGGTCCCAAAAACTCTCAAAGATCCCATAATATGTTCCCAAACCTTTCTTTAGGGCTTAGGGCCTGTTTACCTGCGGGTTTATAAACTTCATTTAGTTTATAAACCCGAGCTTTATTTGTTGGTGGGTGTTTACATGTAAATGAGTTTATTTTCGAATGGGTTTATTTGGGTTTATAAACCTCTAGAAAATAACCTCCTCAATCCAAGGTTATTTTTCTTGGACGAGTTTATTTATTTTGTATACCCGAAATTGCCCTCATTTGTATATTTACAAATCCGACCCTAACATTCACACCCGTGAAATTCCTTTCTTTCAAAACAACCGCATTATTATCGTCCACAACTATACCTTCGAGATTTGAGTTTTCGATTACCCTCTATAACGCCCCAATTTTTAGGCGTGTTCGCGATATTATTTTTGAGGATTTTATCGATATTTATATAGCGTATATTTCCTTTTTCTTTTTATTAAAAGTATGTTACAACGTAAAATATCGTTTCCGAGAATATTGAAATTTTGGGTACGTTTACGTATATCCCTTTTATTATTTACGGAAACATTCGGAAAAATTTTCCCGATCCAGAAATCCCATTCCGATTATTTTGATCTAGTTATATGATACTCTTATTCTTTTCCTATTTTTATTTTTTATTTTTTTTTCCACTGCTTCTTTAGTTCCTTCTTTTTCCTGTGCACGGCACCATGATTGCCTGCCCTAGCCTGGCCTCTCTCTCTTCTAACCGACCCCTCGATTCCCTTGCATCACCTCCTCGTGACAGCCTCGTTAACGTATCTCTTCACCTCTTCCTTCCCCAGGTTGCTTCTCCTCAGCCCTCTAGACTGGAGCAAACTCATCTGTTCTTCCCCTTGACCACCACTGTCGAACTCTCGCTGCAATGTCTCTCCTTCTAGCCACCTCACTCGAACCTCACCAGCAGCCTCCAACAACCATCTCTCGCCCTCTCGTTAATAGTGACGGAATCGGACTGCCGTCTTGGTCCCCACCTCCCTGCACTCACCTCTCTGTTAACCTGCTTCTCTCCCTCTTCTTTTTCTTTCTGTTGAGTCCCGTAGAGGGAAGCTCCTTGCCGCCACTGTCGCCGGGGACTACCGTGCTCTGCCTCCTCCTTCGCCTGGCCATCGGAGCCGCTGCACAGCCCAGCCGCCGCCTTTCCTCCTTCCATCTTTTGGCGCGTCAGAGCACCTCACCGGAGGCCGGGTTTCCGCCACCCTTTCTTCCTATCCTTTCCCTCTCGGTCCTCTACGCAACCCCTCCTCTGCAGCCGCTTGCTTGGAGCAACAACCGCCTGAACCTCCGCCTCCATGCCGTGTGTTAGCATGAAATATTGTGATATTTTAGGCACGTTTTCTAATCGTATTTGATTCATATTGATAGTCTTTGATTGAGCTTTGTGCATATGTGAGCTAGTATTGCCTATATTGTCGATATGGATGTCTACACGAGTTCTATGTTGATTATAGGTGATTTGAAGCTATTTCCGAACGGAATCGAGCAAAGGAGAGTTGAGTTGATATGTCCATAGATCGAGGACACCTTTTTGGAAGCAATTTGGAGTCTTAGATTGAGGAATGCACGAATGAAGGCCAAAAAACCACGCTCTTACCCTAAATTACGGCCGTGGAAACCAAGTCAGAATTCGATGTTCATTCCAGGGGATATTACGGCCGTGGAACTAACCGTAGTAGTTTCCACGCCCTAAATTACGGTCGTGAAAAGATTCCACGACCGTGATTTTGGCGAATCTTTTCGCCATGTTTCGAAGCCACGATCTTTTGAAGATTGGGCCGGGCCAACATTTTGCCCTGCATTATAAAATAGACGGATGAGGCAAGATTCCGTCACCTCGCTTACGACCTTTCAACCCTCGCTTAGCGGCGAAACGCAAAAAACCCTCATCTTGGAGGTAATTTGGAGATCTCATTGAAGATCAAAGTTCGTATTGAAGAGTTGCTGTTTGCGATCTTCGTGTTTGTGGAAGGTCGAAGTTCTTGGAGGATTTTGCAAGAAGATCTCTCTTCTTGTTTAGGTTTGATTCAGAATCGGATTGACATCCCGTTTCTCTTCTTTCCTAAAGATTGTGATTGCTTGGTCCGTTTTGAATCTTTGGATAAACACTTATTCTTGATTGTGATTCTGAGATTCACTTGAAGATTATTGATAGTTCTTGAAAGTTTTCATCTTTTATCTCTTAATTCTTGAATCAATATCAATATGACAGTTATTGGCTAAAAACCCTTAACAATTCTAAGGTGAAAGGTTGATAGTTGTGGCTTAGATGATGATAGATCGATCGTAAACAGATTAGACCATGAGAGTTAGAGAATTATCGCCGACAACCCTAAATCACGGGCTGTTCTTGAGTTCCACGACCGTGGAATCTCAAGATCCAACCGTAATTTCCCTAAGTCTACGAGCTTGCTTTTACCTTAATCTAAAGTTGAAGATTTGCTTTAGCTTAGCTTAGACTTGTCTTTTCTAGGTGGTAGTGAAGCCTCAACAACCTCTACCTCGATTGTGAGCCTCAACAACCTCAATCGGATAAGTTAGTCTTGACCTTTAGATTATAGGTTTGGGTATTTGATGCTAATTCTCGTCTTTAGAATCTTTCTATACTGAGCCTCAACAACCTGTATAGGGAGTGTCTTTTAGGTGAATTACATAAGGTTTTTGGAACCTCAACCGTACGATTACCTTACATTAGTATACCCTTGCATATCTCGACTCTGTCTTTATATCATTAGTATATCTTGAATCAACCTTTCGTAAGGAGAGTTTCGGGAAGGATAAAGGAGAAGAAAGGGGACCAAAATAAGAAAAGAAAGGGCAACCCCTCCACATCTAGGGCACCGCCACCCTCATCTCCCTCACCACCATCCTCACCTTCACCTCCATCTTCACCACCTCACCCTAGCATCCCAACCATACATGATGACCACCTAGCTGCATTTGAGAAGATAGAGAAGAGGGCAGTGATTGACCCTAGGTATTTGTTGTTGGAGGATCTACATCCTCTCAACATAGTTGACGATCTTACATGGCTCTTGGATAGAGCCGGATTGACCGTCTTCACGAACATTCGTGAAGATGCCTATGAGGAGATCACCCGAGAGGTTGTGACGTCTTTCGAGCACAACCATGTTGATAGGACTGTCTCCTTCCGTCTCATGAATCGAGACTACCAGTTGAGTATAGTTGAGTTTGGAGCCATTTTCGGGTTCCATGAGACCTACAATGGTCGATTCCCTAGCGGTATCTACCCTAAGGATTTCTGGGAGGAGGTAGCCATGATCTACGCCGACGAGGACCGTTGGCAACCCGCTGATACCAAGGCTAGATTGATGTACCATCTAGCCTTGAAGATAGCTCACCGTGTTCTTTCGGAGTGTCTCTTTCCTAGGACGGAGACGCCCCAAAAGATCAAGACGGATGAGCTATTCCTGCTATACTGTATGCTCTACGGTCGCCGCGCAGATTGTGCTACTCTTTTGGCGGCTACAATGAGTAAATTGAAGAACAAGAGGAAGGGGAACATTGGTTATGGAGGGATAGTGACCCACATAGCTAGGACATTCGGAGTGGATTTTTCTGGTTGCACCCGCATACCCGCCGTACCTCTAGGATTACATGCGTTCATGGTTAGGGGACTCATCTTCCCCACACATAGAGGTCCGCCTTATGCGGGCATGCCCTGAGAGAGTAGGACAGGCAGGGGTATTGAGTGGCTGCCGGAGTATTCCATTGTGGCGGGACGCCACAATTGGAAGGAGACGTTCGCTGCGATGCATGCGAACAGGCTAGGAGCTCCCCTTTACGTTCCACCGCCAGTTGTAGATGAGGAGGAGATGGGAGAGCAGTACGAGAGTGGTGGAGGAGCGGAGCAGGAGTTCGGCTCGTTTCCGGATCAGCCGGAAGCGGCCCCGGATGTACCTAGACGTTCTCCACGCCAAGCTAGAGCTTCAGGCTCGTCATCTCGCCGCGCCAGCGTGAGTGAGAGGCCCACGTGGATGACTACACCTCCCACTTGGTACGATACACCCCCTCCTTGGTCCACGACGCAGCCAGCAGCACCACCGCCACCACCAGCACCAGCACCAGTCGATGCCCCCGCATGGTATGGTCACCCCCCGGGATGGTACGAGCAGATGCCGGATTGGGCTACCGGACTTTCAGAGAGAGTCGGAGCACTAGAGATCCGGGCGGATGCTAGAGACGGACGCCTAGACGACCTCGACCATATGATGAGGGACGTCTACCGCCAGCAGTTTGGGCGGTTCTATGATCCGAGTTTCTCTCCATTCCCACCACCACCGCCGCCGCAGTGATCGATGTATGACAGTTTGTTTTAGACATTCCCGCCACCACTTGTGAGTTTCTTTTTCTTTTGCTTTCTTTTGTTCTTTCTTGTGAACATTAGGGACAATGTTCGCCCTAAGTATGGGGTGGGATGTACTAAATGTTTGTAATAACTCTACTCTATATGTTGCTTCCATTACGAGACTATCATTGCATGTTCATTATATGTTACATGTTTCATTCTTGCATTGCAAGAAAAGTGACTTGAAAAACCCATAAAAATTGAAAAATTTTGAAAATTTTGTGCTTCTAATGAATTGAGATGATTTCCATGATAATCACTACTTGTGAATTGAGTTTGATGACAATTGCATGCTTAAAAGGATTGTAAGTTGAAAAGAATTTGAATGAATGAATTTTACCTCTTTTGCAAGCTTTATAATGTGAAAACGTTACCTAAATCATGTTGAGAGATTGAAGTTGAAATCACATTATAAGTTCCTATACTTCTTGTTGAAATGATTAAGGCAATTCGATACTTTCTTTCTTCTTTCTTTGATCATCTAGCTCCTCATTGAAATATTAGCCTCCCTTACCTATCCGGGAATTTGGAGAAGTGAATGAGAAAAAGGCATGTTTGATGTGGGAGGGCCATGAGAGCAATTATTTGCAATCAATCGAATAGAAAGAAATTATAAGTTTGGGGAAGTCAATCATGACGATGAGTAACTCGGCACCATTCACATAGCCGGGTGTTTGTGTCTTGCCAAAGTCGGATTGAGCGATATTCCTAGCGGATTATGGTATGTGCGCTAAAGGTTTGAGGCATCTCTTGCAATTTTGAGAAACGCCAATCTCCTAGGCTTCGGTTTTTGTGCACCTCTATCCATAACTCCAAAAGTAAAGTCGAAAAAGAAGAGAGCAAAACTCTAAGTGAAGTGTTGCGGAAACCGCAAAAGAAGAAGAAGGTAGTTGTCCACTTTCCCGGATTTATGCACCACTCTCCCTTAAAGTTTTCCCTTCCCTTCCATACTCTAGACCTTTTTCTTTGAAAGTCCTTAAGATCAAAGGAATGTTATATGGCTTGGTGATTTAAATTGAAGTTCTTATGATTGATTTTGATAATATTTGAAGGTTATAATGCTTGTTTGGAAGTTAAATTGATTCATGAGTTTTCTTTGCCTTTTACTCTCTAATCAAGTGTGTGAAAGTTTGAAAAACGATTGAAGCAAGGTTTGAGAATGATCTATTGTTTAGAAGTCACTTTCATCCAAAAGAAGGTACACATATTTCATCCTAACTCTTGTTTAAAACTTTTTGAAAGACCTTGCTTAGGGACAAGCAAGTGCTAAGTATGGGGTTATTTGTTAGCATGAAATATTGTGATATTTTAGGCACGTTTTCTAATCGTATTTGATTCATATTGATAGTCTTTGATTGAGCTTTGTGCATATGTGAGCTAGTATTGCCTATATTGTCGATATGGATGTCTACACGAGTTCTATGTTGATTATAGGTGATTTGGAGCTATTTCCGAACGGAATCGAGCAAAGGAGAGTTGAGTTGATATGTCCATAGATCGAGGACACCTTTTTGGAAGCAATTTGGAGTCTTAGATTGAGGAATGCACGAATGAAGGCCAAAAAACCACGCTCTTACCCTAAATTACGGCCGTGGAAACCAAGTCAGAATTCGATGTTCATTCCAGGGGATATTACGGCCGTGGAACTAACCGTAGTAGTTTCCACGCCCTAAATTACGGTCGTGAAAAGATTCCACGACCGTGATTTTGGCGAATCTTTTCGCCATGTTTCGAAGCCACGATCTTTTGAAGATTGGGCCGGGCCAACATTTTGCCCTGCATTATAAAATAGACGGATGAGGCAAGATTCCGTCACCTCGCTTACGACCTTTCAACCCTCGCTTAGCGGCGAAACGCAAAAAACCCTCATCTTGGAGGTAATTTGGAGATCTCATTGAAGATCAAAGTTCGTATTGAAGAGTTGCTGTTTGCGATCTTCGTGTTTGTGGAAGGTCGAAGTTCTTGGAGGATTTTGCAAGAAGATCTCTCTTCTTGTTTAGGTTTGATTCAGAATCGGATTGACATCCCGTTTCTCTTCTTTCCTAAAGATTGTGATTGCTTGGTCCGTTTTGAATCTTTGGATAAACACTTATTCTTGATTGTGATTCTGAGATTCACTTGAAGATTATTGATAGTTCTTGAAAGTTTTCATCTTTTATCTCTTAATTCTTGAATCAATATCAATATGACAGTTATTGGCTAAAAACCCTTAACAATTCTAAGGTGAAAGGTTGATAGTTGTGGCTTAGATGATGATAGATCGATCGTAAACAGATTAGACCCTGAGAGTTAGAGAATTATCGCCGACAACCCTAAATCACGGGCTGTTCTTGAGTTCCACGACCGTGGAATCTCAAGATCCAACCGTAATTTCCCTAAGTCTACGAGCTTGCTTTTACCTTAATCTAAAGTTGAAGATTTGCTTTAGCTTAGCTTAGACTTGTCTTTTCTAGGTGGTAGTGAAGCCTCAACAACCTCTACCTCGATTGTGAGCCTCAACAACCTCAATCGGATAAGTTAGTCTTGACCTTTAGATTATAGGTTTGGGTATTTGATGCTAATTCTCGTCTTTAGAATCTTTCTATACTGAGCCTCAACAACCTGTATAGGGAGTGTCTTTTAGGTGAATTACATAAGGTTTTTGGAACCTCAACCGTACGATTACCTTACATTAGTATACCCTTGCATATCTCGACTCTGTCTTTATATCATTAGTATATCTTGAATCGATTGCCACAGCTGGATACTTGGATCTTTAGGATTGTTGTTTTCCCGATAATTTGCAAACTCCCATATTCACTTGCTTGATAACCTGCGATCGAGTTCGTTCCACCCAAATCCCTGTGTTCGATACTCTGGAATTCTTGCTAATCTACGTCGATCCGTACACTGCGGGTTCGCTTGCTTGATTCTAGTTTTATAAATTTAAAGCTTATTTGCACACACCTCTAGGGGCGAACACCGTGCCGCCAGAAACGCCGCCGGAAGGGAGCCTGCCTCGCCCAGACGCCGGCACTCCTGGCCTCGCTGCAAGCCGCCGCCGGAGCCCTGCGTTCCTCCTTCCCCCTATGCCGCTTCACTGTAGGGTTTTAATAACGCTTTTGGATATTTACAGCGGGCCCCCTCTTATTATGGTTAATTACAATTTGTGCCCACTACTTTGAATTTATAGTAATGACCCTAATTTTTAGAAGTTGTATTTTATACCCTGCAGAAAAGTAATTATGGGAAATGACCCAAGTTTTGGAAAGATGGTTTTATGCCCCTGCTGGATTATATTTTGCGGTTTTGGCCCAAAGTTTAATTACGGATTATGACCATAGTTTGGAACGGGATAGTTTGCCCCGGAAATATGTTAACGGTTTCTAACCTCGGGTTTTTAACTATGGAGATATTCTTATGATTATAGATACTATATATATTATTCCCTTGGTTGGTTTAATTCGATTTATGGCTTAAAGTATTCATTACGTTTTCATGACCCAATTCCGTGAATTTCATATTTTTGTCGGGAAGGTTACTGCGGATTTTGACCTATGTTTTTATAATTGTATAAATTCCCGGAAAATGTTTTTAACTAGTTTTAAAATTGGCTTTTGCAAACCGAGCTTTCCTTAGTCTTATACACATTATATGTTCCGTTCAAATTTAGCGTATGAGCTAAATTTGATTAGTTTTGTTCTAGGTTCGGGAGCGCCCCATATAAGGCCCAACGAATTCATACTCGTCATCCGTTGATCGTCTTTCGTCTTTTGACGTCATGTGAGTTACCTTCTTCCACGATCTAGTTATGTTTAGTTGTAGAATCATGCTAGGTTGGATCTAGCATAACTTAGGGCAAATGCCAAGTAGTGGCTTGGAACTTTAGGTGAGGATTTGAGGATGGTTTGAACGTTCTAAGGATTGAGGTGTGTATGTTATCATGTGAGCTTTGTTGAGGTTGTAAACATGTGTTTGTTGAAATTGTGGAGTTAGGATGAAAGTATTCTAGCATGTGGTTATAGTTGAGATCTCGTGAGTTTATGAGGGCTAGGAGAGTAACCTAGTTTATGGGAGTGTATGATCTTGTAAGAGTACATAGAAGTCTAAGGACTTCTAACTTGCGTGAGTGGTCGTTGATTATCGTGCCTTGTCTTGAACAGGCTTTGGTTATATTCTTTCCGAGAGTGTTATCGGTTTCGGTTAGCTTTGAGACGAGGTAAGTCTCCGGACTTACTTAGCTCGTATTCTCTGTATTAGTTTCAATGCGTGTTTGGTGGTGTGTGTTTATTGTTTATGTGTGTGTTTATTGTTTATGTTATAACATCTAAACCGGTAATAGGACCACCGACTTTATATGTTTATATTTGGCCCAAGTGTATGATAACGGGCGGTGACCACTTGTCTAGTCCAAAATGGGGATGATTGAGAGGTGCCTTGCGACCAGCCCATCGGGTGATGCTGATCCGCATCAAGTACAAACCCGTATGGTGAAAGGGGACAAGGGCGAGATCTTTAAGATTCTCGTGTCACAAAAGAAGTTGAATTAGAACGGGATATGACCTAATAATAAAAAGATAATAAACCGGATTGTGTGTTTTGGAACATGTTGTGTGTTTATGATGCCTTATGTGTGTGTGTGCCAATACCATGATTCTAATGCCTTGAATGCTAGCTAACGGTTTTATACCGATATTGTTGTAGTTGTCTTGCAGGTTAGGGACGCGGCCGAGAGATCCGGAAGAATGGGCAGCCGGGGTCCGTACATTTTAGGATGTGTTTTGGGGGGTTGTTTTTATGTATTGTTTATGATATTATGTATGTCGCGTGTATGGCGTTTGCCTTTGGAGTTGTATCTCGGCTGAAGTCTTTCGTTGTTTTCTTTTGGGGTTCATATCGTTGCATTAAAATGAATTTCGGTTTTGCCTTTATTTGTGTCTTGTTGTAAGATCCAGTGAAATTGTTGTCAGTCTAAGGGTCGGGACCCATTGTGAGGTCCCAACCCGTAGTATCCCGAGTCCCGTGGATTCGGGGTGTTACACCCTCCTATTCATATATATATTGGATTATTCTTTAATCTTTTTAGGGGTAAAAATGTATTTTACACTAAAATAAACCCAAAAAAAAACCTTAAATAAACATCCTTATCAAAATAATATATATAAACTGATCGAGTTTATAAACCCGAAAATAAACCATAAACCCATATAAACCCATTTAGTTTATAAACCCATATAAACCCATTTAGTTTATAAACCCATAAAAATACAAACTTCTAGTAAACAGACCCTTAGTTTCATAATCTAACTCTTGAGAGTTAGTTTAAGTAGAACTTATAGATTACACATTTTTCTTAACTTTTAACAAGGTCACTAACGTCCAACTTTAGCCTATGATACGAGTCCCGAATAAAAATATAAAAATTCTAACAAAAGTCACTAAAGTCTTCAATGTTATGCACTCTATCCATAGGAGCAAGAACTTCCCAAAAATACCAAATAATCAATTCTACACAAATTCCCAAAGTCGGTTCCAAAACCAGAAAATTCAGACTTAGCCAAAACTGAGTGTTTATAAACTGCTCAACCAGTCCACTTTGGGCCTTCATAGATTTAAATCCAACCGTTGGAGCAACCCCAAATTTTGATACATCATACTATGCATGACACTCTATAACATACTAAAAATTGAACGGTGGATTGTATTTATCGGGTATCTAAACGTATGCTAAAAAATGACTGCACAACACAGTTTCCAACACTTAGAGAATTTCAGCTACATCCAGAAAACTGTTTAAGGTCCCAACTTCGAAAAATCATAACTCCTAAACCACTTGCTGGATTACTCCAAAATTTTAATATGTTCTACTACAATATGCAAACTATATCATATCCAAAATTCAAGCCTAATAGAGATCAATAACCTATTCAAAACTATCTCACAAAACAACATCACACACAGTTTTCTTAACATTCAGCACACTTATAAAAATTGTATTAGGAACCAACTTTAAGACACTATAACTCTCAAAATATAAATCTGATTCCTCTCAAATTGCAGTATGATCTACTATGCAATACCCACTACAACATATCCGAAATTCAGGCTCAAAAGAGGAGTCTAACTTACCCAAATTTGGACCTGAAGTTGACTGCTCGTCCCTTCCAAAAACTCAAAAAACGCATCCATCTTCACAGTTTCTTCCATGGAAGTTCTGGGCATGATTAGGAGATATAATAAGCATTCATTAGACATGAAATGTGTGGAAGGGAGTGCAAGAAAGAGAAGGGTATCACCCTTACCCTAATCCATGACTTGAGCGAAAGGATGAAGATGGCGCAAGGTTTCCGTCAAAGCTGCTGTTGCCCAAGAGAGGAGAGGCATCATGTGCTTACCCGCCTGCAGGAATGAAATTCTCCCTCCCTGTGGAGTTGCCAGTACCGACAAGAGTATCAGGAAAGCAAGGCCAGAAGGATGAGGCCAAAAGGATGGGCGTTGTTGCTACACATGGTCTTTCAGGGCTTGTGTCACTGCTACTGTCGACCGGCTCAAGAGAAGGAGTTGAGGGGCTCAGTTACAATTGATGGGTTGCTTGCAAGGAGAGAAGGAAGGTAGGGAGGAGAGGCTTCGCCTGCTCTCTTGCGTCGACGAGGAGGAAGCCCGGAGGTGGTATACGCCTACACTCGACAAGGTATCAGTAACTTCCTGCTGATTGTCGCTAGGGTGCAGTGCAGTGTGCATAGGTTATGGCTGGTTGCTTCTACGCTGGCCATAACTCCTTAGCGTCAGAGTAGATTGATGGCGCCTGGTGGTGTGATGAAGACGAGAGAGAAGGCTGGAGATAGACGGCCAAGGGGAAGGATGAGAACAACGAGAGGTTACGGTGCAGGCTGAATGTATGTAGACGTGAAGGTGGGGAGAGGAAGTCGGTAACTTCTTGCTGGAATTAGGCATTGCAAGCGAGGGCAAGAGGGAGCCGGTTGCTTCTACGCTACCAGGCCGCACTAGGGTTTCGTCTAGGGTTTACGGCTGACTGAGAAGATACAAGGAGAGTTGGGCTTGGATAGGCTCTTGTCAAGACATTGTCATGGGCTTGTCATCACCTTGTCATGGGCTTGTCTTGAGCTTGTCTTGAGCTTGTCAAACACTTGTCAAAAGGCCCTTTAAACTAGTCTTGTAAGAGTAAGACTAAGATGATATATTCTTTTATGGGTGTAGAGAAGCTACATAAATTAATAAAATGTTTTTATTTATGATGATAAATATCATGTAAGGAGGTTTAAACTTGTCGCGGATCCGCTTCGACTCGAGGTTAAACGGAAGAAAATTTGCGGATATTACAAAATCATTTCGCATACTATATTTTGGAATCTAGATCAATCGGACATCCAGATAATTATCCGATCCGATCTTGAGAAAAATGTCGGATATCCAACCAAATACAGATCGGAATGGATATTTGAATCTTAAAACCGGGAGATATTTAACACAAGTGATCATTACAATTATCTCGATAATTATGGCTAGTGAATGAGACAGATAATCTATGAATATATAAGAAATTTAATGGTACTAAAAAGGAAAGAGAATATTGAAAAACAAAACACATTTATTAGTATTTTGATATAAGCAGTTTATCTTCTTCCTTTGCTAATCACTGACATTTATTGATGATTTTATATTGATATTTTTTAATAATCTAATTTAATATTCATTAAAATGTATTTAATAATAATAATAATAGTAATAATAATAATAATAATAATAATATTATTATTATTATTATTATTATTATTATAAATTATCGTCTACTTCATTTAGCTAATTGTCGACCAAGGGTTAATATTAACAAAAAATATTTCATTATATTATTTTTATCTTAAAAAATAAAGTAATCTATGTTTATTCAATTTATCAAAGTAATCTAATAAAAACAAAATATAATATTAGGGTGTGAGAACAAATATAACTAATATTGAATGGATTAAAAAGTACTAAAATTATCTTTCTTATTCTCTAACCTTAATTTACCAGAGATCTCAATATTTAAAATTATCTTTCATATTTTATAACCTTAATTTGCAATTTGCTTAAAGATCTTAACATTTAAATTTTATGAATATAATAAAGTAATGCTATTGAATAGGAAATACAATAACAAACACATTTATTTAGTATTTTTAAATGCATTCAATATTGGTTACATTTGTTCTCTATTTTGTTTTTTAGTTTATTTTGAATAAACAAACATAAATTACTTTGATTTATTAAGATAAAAATAATGTATTGAACATATTTTTTTTTATTAATATTAACCTTTGATCGATAATTATCTAAAGAAGCAAATTGATATTTTAAATGTCATTAAAATAACAATACAAAAATTTTAATTATTAAACAATTAGATTAAATGAAAATATCGATACAAAACATCCATAAATATTAGTGATTAGTAAAGGAGGAAACAATACTTATATGAAAATATTAGATTTTTATTTTTTCAATGTTAGCTTCCTTTTAGTACTATTAAATTTCTTCTATTTTCATAAATTATCTTTCTTATTCACTAGCCATAATTATCAAGATGATCTCAATTATTACTAGCCATAATTATCAAGATGATCTCAACCTTTAAACTTAATTAACGTTTTAGATCCATGCAACTTCACCATGAAGTTGTTTTTGAACTTCACTGAAGCCGGACCGGGATAAATACTATCTATTTTCTTTCTTGATAAATCATGTCAAATTATCAATTTAAGTCAAAACTCAAATTCTATTAATTCAAATTGAATAATTTTATATTTTGTAAGAGAAAAATAAAAGATGAAAACTTAACATATTCTATACATATCATGAACTTATGATGCATGTAAGAGTAATGAACTTATGATAAATGTAATAGTATTATTGATTTAAAATTTTAGGTTTTAGTTGTGTAATTTCTTTATTAATTTACTCCGATTTAACATGTCATATTGGCTCGGGTTACTTCATAGTTCATTGTTCATACTATCACATCATTTTACTTCACATTATCAAGGTTATCTAGGGTTGGGTTATTTTGGACTAACGAGTCATTTCAAGTCTGGTTAATTTGGGCTAACATATCATTTCGGGTTGGGTTACTTCAGGCTATCGAGTCATTTCAGGCGGGTTACTTTGGGTTATCAGGTCATTTTTGTAAGACCCCAGTATTTGCTTTCACCGCCCCTGTAACACCCCGAATTCTCAGAACTCGGGACGTTACTGGTTAGGACCTCACAATGGGTCCCGACCTCAGTTTGACAACAACATTACTAGGATCTTGCAACAAGACACAAATAAAGAAACCGAAATTCATAAAATAGTATTTTTAGGGTAATGAATGCAACACTGTCTAACAGCCTAAAGTACTTAAACAAAAGAAACGAATAATTGTCTTAACCAAAAGAAAGAAAAGACAAATACAACTCCCAACCCCCACTCTAAGGAGTACGGAGACCCGGCTGACCACTACTTCCGGATCACTCAGCTGCTGGTCTAACCTGCGGTAAATCTAAAACACAACAAGAGGAACCGTTAGCTAGTTATCTAAATATTAGCAGAATAATAGCAGCACGTAACACACACAAAAATATATAAACACCCATCATGCTTTCAAACAAGTCCGTTTTATTATCTTGAATTAAGTTACTCTTTCACGCTAATGATACTTATGTTGTGACACGAGGGATTCTCAAACCTCGCCTCCGCCCCCGTGTAACCATCAGGAATGGATCCGATGCATCTCACCTTGTACCTGCCTGGTCTGGGTATAGAGAACCTCCCAGTCTCCTGTCAGAGCTGGACAGTGATGTCACGGCCCGTTATACATACACTTGGGCCTTAAACGTAATAATAACAGTCGTCCTAGAAAGTTATTATTATTAAAGAACGCACATAGCACACACAACCACTATCACTCAACTAATATTCAGAAACTGGCTAAGTAAGTCGCAAGGACTTACCTGAGTCAAAATACTCTCTAACCCGTCTCACACAGTCTATACTCGTGGTAACTCAAACGCCTGTCAAATAAGACAGGTGTATCAAAATCACATCTCGCTGTCCAACCTCTTGCGAAGGAATTACGGAAAAACAACTCTCTTATGGTAAAAGACCATTTTACCCCTGGTACCGAAAGTTCTCAAAGTTCACTCTTGAGTCCTACTAAATTCCTTTTAGGATTTGTTCTTTATGATTAGTCTCTCTCTCTCTGATAGTTTTTCTTATAATTTATAAGTTATAGCTCGGACCACTTTGCTCTTACCTAGGTATATATATATTTACGTACATACCCTAACTTTTCCTTCAACTCATATACTTATGTAACTACTCGGTACTTGCATATATATTTCCAGACATTTATATTTCTCATTTCATACTGTTATATATATATATATAGATATACTTACATATGCCACTATATATATCCTTATATATATATATACCTATGTAGATACATGTCCAAAGCTCCAATCTATTCCCATAACTATCTTTGTACTTATGTCTAACACACTGCAGTGTATATCTATACCACTATATCTTTCCCATCTATATCCAACTCGTACCCATAAATCTATATACCTTCATACCCTCCTATACGTATATATACACTTATACGTTCAAAAATCTCAGTTGATACATTTCTATTCACAGTTTTATTCACATACCTACATGTTCCATTCTCAGTTTATCATTCACGTTCATTCACAGGTTCATTCACGCATGAACAGGAGGAGAAGGACGGAGGAGGCTCTTACCGGCTGCAGTCCGATAGGGGGGTCCTAGGCGGCGCCGAGTTGCAGTCGAAGGCGAGGAGATCTAGGCTGGTGCAACACAGCAGCCGCAGGGGAGGGGTTAGCACTGCGTGCCGGAACCAAAAGAGGGAAGGGATAGGCGGACGACTCACCTTGTTACCGACGCTGGTCCAGGAGGGTGCAACGGTGCGTGGCATCGGCACAGGGAAAGGACACAGCAGGAGGCGGCGACCCACTGGTGGAACTCGCACGGCTGGGCGTCTTGGTGGTCGCAGCGGCGGGGCGGTGCTGTTGTAGGCGGAGGAGAAGCAGCGTCACTGGTTCCTGCCGGCCGAAGTGCAACAGCGTCTCAATCGGGTGTGGAAACGAGAGGAATAAGCGAGGGAAAGAGGAGTGCTTACCGGACTCGACTGAAGGCGGCGCAGGCTTGGCGGTGGCATCTCCGGTCGAAGGCGGTAGCGGCGCTGGTGGTTGCGGCGGGTCTGTGTTGCGAGAGAGAATAGGAAGCAGCAACGTTGCAGTTCCAGATGGTACGGGTAGGAGGTAAGCGGCAAGGGTTAGATTAGGATTAGGTTAATTTTAATTAGTTTAGGGTTAATGATGGGCTTAGGAAAGTGGGCTGATGGCTTGGGCCTAGGGTTGGCCCAATTGAGCGGTTATCTCATGAAATCAAAAGCGGAACTCATAACTCGTTAATTATGTGAGGAAATTATATAATACGAAATTAAATTCCGTATTATCTAATTTATTATTATTTTTAATTTAAGGCGCGTATTTAATTCCGGTTATAAGGTTTCATCATTTTATGTGACTTAAAGTCATATAAAGTGATAACATTTAAACTCGTTTTATTTTATTTATTTATTATTTAAGATTGTCGCATCGGAATTTGGTTAATTGCAGTTTACCGGAACTTTAAAATTTTCGGTTATTACAGCCCCGCGGTGAAGAAGGCCGCCTCTGCGGCCGAGGTGATCCGCCCCTGCGGATGACGACAGATCGTGCCCGATCTTTCTTCCGTTCTTTTTATCTTCCTTCCATAGATAGAATATCCGATATTCTATCCTATGAGCCGGTTTCCTGATCTTCTTTCTAAACCCTAGATGCCTTTCCGTCTATCTTTCCAGCCCGTCCCTATATATTCCCGTCTTTTCCTCTTTTCCCCATTTCTTGCTTACGTCTTCTTCAACCCTAGAGTGTTGCAGCCCTGTCCCTGTGTTCTTGATGAACGTGTAAGTTCTTCTTCCCTTGTTCTTCATCACGTTCATGTGCTGCTGCACCTTGCTTCTCCTTCTGTTCCGGTTTCTTCTTTTCGTTCTTCTCTTTTCTTCTTCTCCAAGGATGAAGCTTGAGCCTTGATTCTTGTGGAGTGTTCCGTTGTTGATCCTTTGTTGTTCTCAGGCTCTCTGGAGTCGAGTCTTGACGTGTTGGAATCAAAAGTGCAAATTTTGGTTGCCCCTGCTGCGAGTCTTGTTGAAGAGAAGCTCGACAGTATCTTCTGTCGAAGATCTTCCCCCGCGCCTGCTTAGAGCCGCCCTCGCGCCTCTGTCACGTGCCGCCTATGCGCCTCTGTCCAACCGCTCCTGCGGTTTTGCACTGCAGTAACTCCCGTCTTTGGTGAGTTGCTTCCTTTCTTGCTTTCCTCGTTCCTTTTCCTTGATCCTTGTGGTTGTTCCTTGTTCCCTGAGTTGCTGTTAGACTAAGGTTGAGCCCTTAGCTTGTGTAGATCTCTTAGAGATCGTTGAAACTAGAAGTTATAGACTTCTAGCAACCGTTTCGTTCCTGATCCGTGATGCTTGTTCGTACAAACTTTCCTTGCTCATTCCTGAGGGAATCTGAGCTTTTCCTGAGTTGTTCCTGAGTTGTTGTTGTTGAGCTTTGAGTTATCTTCGAGTGAGGTAAGTCCCTTGGACTTACTTAGCTTCATTTCGCGTATTAGTTTGATTGTTTTGGCTTGTTTGTGTTGTTTATCATGTTTATAACGGATAACTGGAAATAGGATTCACCCTTTGATAACCTTAACTGACCCAAGTGTATTATAATCGGATTGTGACCACTTGTCTACTTCTACAGGAGACTAGAATGTGCTCTTACAACCCATACCCGTAGGTAACGGATAGTACTGATCAATTCCTATTGGTAGACGGAAGCGGAGGCGAGTTTCGGGAGATTCTCGTGTGACAAAAGAAGTTGAATTAGAAATGGATAACCTTAATGAAAGATAATAACCGGTTGATGTGTGAGCATGCTATGTGTTTTCTTTACCTTATGTGTGTTTGTGCCTTTACGCTCTTGCTAGTATCTAGAATGTTAGCTAACGGTTTATACCGTCGTTGTAGATGTTCTGTAGGTTTAGGATGTTGCTGAGTGATCCGGATGGTGTGGTCAGCCGGGATTCCCGTACATTTGGGTTGGGTTACTTCGGACTATCGGGTCATTTTGGGTCGGATTACTTCGGGATATTGGGTCATTTCGGGTCGGATTACTTCGGGTTGTCGGGTCGTTATCGGGTTATTCTACTCGGGTTTTATCGGGCGGGTCATTTTCTAGTTCGACCGTTTGGGTTATTTATTATTTCGGGTTAAATTAATATCAAGCGGGTCGGTTCCGGGTATTTTCTTTTTTTTTAAAATTTTCGGGGCTAGGTCGGGCTCGGGCTCAGGTTTGTCGGGTCGGTTTGACGGGTCGGGTCAACTTTTGACAACTCTAATCGAAACCAAAATAATATATTATATCATTAATTTTACGTATTAACGGGTCGGGTCAACTTTTGACAACTCTAATCGAAACCAAAATAATATATTATATCATTAATTTTACGTATTAAAACAAATTATAAGAAACCTTTATACGTCAGTATCATTTAAGAGATTATTAGTATATTATCCGTACCTTGTATAAAATATATTTTAAATATAATTTTATAATAAATTTTATAATATATTAAGTGTAATGTTAAAAAATTAACAATAAAATAAAATAAGAAATGTATTGAATATTTTTTTTTCCTAATTAATATATTGAAATTGAATAAATATATATTAAAAGTATTTACAATAAAATGGTAGCTTAATTAATAGATTTTATAAATCAAAATTTGTTTTAAAAATATTCATTTTGAAGTTTTCAAAATACCGTTATAAAGAGATCAATTTGTTTAATTTGATAAATACTTGTACAAAAGTTGAATTTATTTAGGATGAGGTCACAACAATAATTAAATCAGTCAAAATTTTCAATAATTAATTTTACAACAGGGTTTTTCAAATTACACAAATTTTTAAATAAGTGATATATTCTTTCATTAAGTTTTACCTATAAACATAAATTTTTTTCTCAAACTACCCATAAAACAATAATGACACCAAACATCGTTCTATTAACCAAAAAAGTTATTTTAAATTTTTTTTGTGATACTTAGGATCATAAAAAATCATAAGATATCTAAAAATTTATTTTCCAAATAAGTTAAATAATAATGAAAGAATATATTCCATCTCGTGATCATTTTACATGATACTTAGTATAATAAATTCTCATCAATGAGGTTATAGGGAAAAAAATGTTGTAAATTTGCATATGGTGTTGAAGTCTAAGTAAAAGGAATTTTATTAGTGACTTACAACATCACCAAATTGTTCATTTTTCACCATATTTCCTAAGAATTTCTCCGGATCGTTGATTCATGATTAAATTATTGCATATGTCTCCTACATTAATTTGGTGAAAGACAAGACTTAAATAAATAAACATGCTATAAGAAGTGCAATAGCTTATATTTTTTCAAGTTGTAATAAACCTTAATCCTTGGGTGTGCCACCATTCAAAAAATTAGTAATTTTGTAAAATTACTAATTTTTCCAAGCTTCAACATGCTAGACTTTTAATGTATGCATTCACTTATTATAATTTAACCATTGTGAAAAAACATCGATCCGTTGACCAAGCAATACATTATACTCTTATCAACCTTACCCTCTTATTAATTTACTTACCCTCTCCCTTTTCCTTTCCCTTCCCCTTACCCTAGAGAACGCGCCCCACGCGTCATCCCTTCCCTTTCCCTTACCCTCTCTCGCCGCCCTCTCCTCTTCCATGAGAGGCTCTAAACGCCCCGAGAAGCTCTCCATTAAGCATTAAGTCGTTCCCCATAAATCCATGTCCTCATCAGGTCTACTACCAAGCCCTTTCCCCAGAACCTCTAGCCCTTTCAACATTGTCCCAAAAGATCTCATTTGGCTAACAATCATCGGCTTTCCAAAAATCTCACATCGCCTCCGCCGCCGGCCATCTCCTCCCAAGTGCCACCCTCCAACCAATCATATCCCGCCTTCGTCCGCTCCCTCCTCCCATACCACCACCTCCACCACTTCTCAACAACTCCCTAGTATAGTTTCATTAGCTAATGCTTCTGAGTCTCCCCCCATTATTCATGCTTATCCTCTAACCACTTCCAACCCCTCAACCATAGATGTCTCCCCTCCTGCTTCACCCACCCCCTCCCTTGATGACCCCTCATCCACGCCCTTCCCCTTCAAATATGTTGTCTCGAAAAACAACATTTGGAATCACATTCCCCTCACCTTTACCCCAAGGCTCGAGGATGAAATTATATCATTCACCAAGGAGGATATTTCTGAACTCACCAATAAGTGGGAGTTATCCCTCGTGGGAATTCCAACCGGCAGCCCTATCAGCTTCAAGAGGTTAGAGACCATTGTCTCTCATGCATGGAACTCGATCCAACAACCTAAAATAATCCTCAACGACAAAGGCATCTTCATCTTCCACTTCAATTCAAGGAGGATCTTAAAATTATCCTTCACAATAGCCCATGGATCCTTAATGGCTCTTCCACCCTTCTCTTGAAATGTTGTTCACATGGCATGCAACTATACTACTCTTGTCTTGACTCTCTACCAATCTAGGTCACCCTCCCCAACCATGGTCTCAACACATGCTTGCTAAGGTTGGATCCGCCATTAGCACTCCTATCCTCAATGACACCTCTCAACTCACCAAAATCAACTCGGTTTAGCTAAGTTCCTCGTAGAAATCTCGGCCTTTAAACCCCTTCTCCGTGAAGTTAGATTCAAAGGCTTTGGTGAGGAAGTTATCTCTCAAAAGATCAACTATGATTGGCTCCCTGATCACTACGCTACCCACAAAGTTTTCGAGAACAAGTGCAGGTCTTCGAACCGCACCCTCCCCTTGCAACCTCCTCCAAGACCCGTCTTAAATACACCTCCACTCATCGTGAACCCTTTCTTCCCACTCCCGAACATTCCCTTCTCATCTCTCATCATCAACCTACATCTTATGATGTTGTTCCTCCTTCCTTTTTTAACCCGAAGCCTGCCTCCCCTTTTAACAATTCACCTAAGATCTTGCTTAACCTTCTCATCTACCTTCTACCTTGTGTTCCTCTGATAATCCTTTACTCACTACATCTCACCCTTTTGACCTCATTGGTCTATATGCTCCCTCCTCTTACCCCCTCATTCCTCCCCCCTCCATACTAGATATAGGTTGCAAACCTAAACCGCCAAACCGTTGGCACCTAATTTAAAAAAATAAAAATATTTATGTAATATCTTTTTATACATTGAATTTTTTGTAATATTTTTTTAATAATTTTTTGTAAAAAAATAAAATTACTAATTTAGTAAATTAAAATTTTTTTTTTAATACATTTAAAATTTATAGAAAAAATTGGTGTAAGGAAGCCCTTTTTGTATCCATGATACAATCTAGGCCCCTCCAATTTTCTCCCTAAAAATTAATAGAAAAAAGATAAAATAAATTAAAAAGATAAGTGAATATTAATTGTGGGGATCACTCTCATTAAAAAGATTCTCTCCCTTAATTAATATGGCTGTTTTTTAATTAAATAAGAAAAATGAGAGTGGTCCCCACAAATTCTATACATAATTTTATGTACATGATTTCGCACGCAGATTATGTACATGATTTCGCACGCAGATTATGTACATGATTTCGCACGCAGATTATGTACATGATTTCGCACGCAGATTATGTACATAATTTCACACGCAAATTATGTACATAAAATTATGTAATTAATTTTAATGTCAACAAATAAGCGACTCTTTGAAAAAAAATAAGCAATATTAAATAAGGGAGAAAATCTTTTTAATGTTAAAACTAATTCCTTAATCGTAGCGGACCACTCTAATTTTTCCTTTTTTATTTTAAAAAATTAAGGGACAAAATCTTTTTAATTTTGAATAATTGTAGGGGACCACTCTCATTTTTCTTTTTAATTTTGAAAATATCTTAAATTTTTTTAGATGTTATCTTTTTCTCAAAATTACAAGGGGCCTAGTTAATACACATTGAAACAAAAAAGCCTACTTAATCTACATTTATACAATAAAAGCCTACTTACCCCTTTTACTCAAATTTATATTACATTAGTAAAGTTTTGTAAATTGGAACTTTACATGAAATTATTTATACATTGAATTTTTTATACATTTAAAATTTTTAAATAAATAAAATTACTATCTTTTTATACATTGAATTTTTTATACATTTACTATCTTTTTAAACATTGAATTTTTTTTATTACAATAGCATCTTAATAGAATTACTAAGTAAATAAAAGAGAGAAAGTAAAACAAAAAACAACAAGTAAAATAATTACAACAAAGCGAACTCATTTTTTTAAAATTTTTTTTATTACATTAGCATTTGAATAGAACTACTAACTAAAATAAAATAGAGCAAGTAAAATAAAAATACTAACTAAAATAAATAGAAATCGAACTCATTTATTTATACATTCAAAATTTTTATATTACATTAGCTTTTGAATAGAATAATTACTAATTAAATAAAATTACTAACTAAAATAAAAGAGAGCAACTAAAATAAAATTACTAACTAAACTACAAGAAAGAGAATACTCATTTTTTTTATACATTCAAATTTTTTTATATTACATTACCATTTGAATACAACTAATTAAAAAAAAAAGGAGAAGGCTTGAACCGGTTTCCCGGTTGCCTACATATCCTCTTGGGGTTTAAGAGGAATCAAAGCCTACGTAGTTCTCTTACCTTTGCTTACCTTTTTCGGACTTCCGAGTTGTTTTCGTTACCCCCTTACCTTTGCGCCTCGGACTCGGAAGTAGTGGCCGGATCATCGGAGTTGAAATCCGATTTTGAGTCATAAACGGGTGCATTCCGTTGTTTCCTCTTCTCCGCCCTTATCCAATCTTGAATACAAACTTGAGCTTCCAATTTGTCGGGCTTCAATTGACTCCTCTTGTAGCTTAGCATGTTTCCTCCTTGACTAAAAGCTTGCTCCACGGCCACCGTTGATGCGGGGACGGCCATAATTTGTTGCACAATCTTGGTCAATGTTGGATACTTTGGGGCCATCTTCTTCCAATAATCTAAAACTTGAAAACTATCACTTTCAACATCAAAACTTAAAGGAGTTGTTAGATAATCTTCAAATTCCGCACTTGCGGATGAATGTCTAGGTGTTTTTGTTCTTTTAGCTAAAATTTGTTTTGCTTTAGAAAGAATAGAAGATGAAGAAGAAGAAGAAGAGGGTGGGCGAGTTGATTGGGTGGAAGCACTACTAGCACTTGTTTCAAATAAAGAAAGCAATTTACCAATTTCAACACGAGTAGTAAGAGTAATAGAATTAACGTTCTTAATAGAAGATAAACCTAAACATTCATATTCCGCATAAAAAAATGGAAAAGCTTGAGATGCAATTAAGTTGGCTAATCCTAAAGATTCATCAACATGATTATAAGTAATTAAAGAAGATTGAGAGGAAGAGGATGCAAACCCGTGGGACAATTGAGTTTGTCCCGTGATATTCCGAGCTTCTCCGGATGATACTTTTGCATGTGGGTTTGCAAAGTCCGTATCTGCCCTTCGCCTTCCACTTGTACACCTTCGGACAATAATTGTACGTAACTTGGCAATGATCATCCACCACCGGACCCTTCTTGTAATGCTTCGTGAATATGTCGGAGGTGAGCATTTTCAGTGAAGGGGCTTGTCGGAATGGCCCTTCACCTTGACCTTGTGGAACTTGTGGCATTTCCGAATCCGAAATTTGAGTCTCGCTTTCTTGTGTGCTAGGAAAGAAAGCGGGACTCGGAGTAAAGTCGTAGTCGCTTGAGTTGTAATAACCGAAAAAATTATTTCCGATAAAATTCGAATCAAAACGAGATTTGGGAACCCTTGACCTCTTTAAAATACCTAACTTTACGTCTAACACTAATTTTATCATTTTATGTAAGTTTTATAACTACATAAAATGATGAAATATACACCAAACCCTATATATATATATATATATGTCTTTTGACAAAGCAATGACAAGGCCCAAGACAAGAGTGGAATGCCCAGCTGCCCTTGACCCAACCCAACAGCAGAATGCCCAGCTGCTCATCCCATCTCACGCAGCAACCCTAGTTGCACCTTCACGCTGGGAGGTTACGCCGGATCCCTCTCCTTGCCTCCTCTCCTCTCTCGCACGTCCCTGCTCTTCTTCTTTGTGGAACCATCGCTGCTTCTTCATCACTGGACGAACCACCGCCAAGGTTGACGCCAACAGTCTTCCCTTCCCTACACTCAACCACCACACTAGTAGCCTCGAAGTCGCACTGCAGCTCTGTAGCAGGCCACCTTGCATTCGCCTCCTTCCTCTACGCGCACCATCTTCCTTCCCGTGACCAGCAGCGGCGCTCCTTCTACGGCGGTCATGCCAGGAGTACCCATCGGCCGCCTCTCCCTTCAACTACAACCGATCGAAGACAGCAGCAGAAGAAGCCCAGATCCGCTGGGGCGGAAGTAACAGAAGATCGTCTTCGTCCTTCTTTCTTGTGCACACGAGCTTGTCGGATTTTGATTGGCGGGTAAGGACCCTACTTCCCTTCACCTCCGTACCCTCTGTATATATGTGCTAATTAAAATTCCGTTGGGATTTTAGAACTGTCCCTAACAACCTCGAAAATTGGCTGGAAGAGCTGAGGCGTTTTCCGAGTTTCAAGAAGTGATAAACAACCGACTCTGAGTCTAGATTTGGGTACGTTAGACTATTCCTTTGCTGCTGATTTTCGGATATGTCATAGTCGGTATTGCATAGTAGATCATATTGAAATTTGAGCGTATTTTGAGTTACAGTTTAGGAGATATGGTTTTCTCAAGTTGGCTCCTCATGTAGTTTTCTAAGTGTGCTAGGTTTGAGAAAAACTGTTTGGGATTCAGTTTTGTGGAATAGATTTGAATAGATTTGGATGGATTATTGACTTCTGTTGGACTTGAATTTCGGACATGTTATAGTTGGTATAGTATAGTAGATCATACTGAAATTTGAGAAAAACTGTTTAGGCGCGTTTGCGAGATTTTTTTTTTCGGTTTCTATCGATATTTTATTAGCTTAAATGTTTTTTTCAAGAATGATTTTCATTTCGGAATATATTTGTTTTTTTACGAGCTTATGTTTTGTATATAATTTCCGTATGTCATTTTACGGGAAATTTTGGAAATTTTTTTTATTCCATCCTAAAAATACCGTTCCGGGTATTTTTGATCGGGATTATTTTTAATTCCCATATTTATTTATTTTCTTTCTTGTTCTTTTTTTTCCTTCTCAACGCCAATTGATGGCGTGTTCTGGTCTGGCAGTTGGTGCCGTGTACCTTCCCCGCCCAGCCTGGCCATAGCCCATGCACCCTGACGTCTGTTGTCCCTGCAGCCTCCTAGTGAGCTATACCCGACCCTTCAACCCTCTACTCGCCTTTTTTCTGCACACTGACCCTCAACCTCAATTTTTCTCTCAGCTCAGCTAATCTCCATCCCTCCACTCTCCTCTATACTTCTTCTCCTGATGCTCTTTGTTTCCCCTTCTCTTTGTGTCGATTGCCACCGGACAAAACTACAACAACCAAACTCGGCCATGTTCTTCTCTGTCCCCACCGGAGACCCACCACGAAGCCTAGCCGCCGCCCTTGTGTTTTGATTGCCTTGAAGCCCACTCGAAGCCGGAGTAGTACCTGTGCAGATGTGCCTTCCGCCGGAGCACATTTGCAACCGCTCCACCTTAGCAGCAATCGACACCACCAGGGGGAGCCCTTTTGCTCTTCTCTTCCGCAACCAACGAGCCCACCAGGGAGCCCCGCTGCCTGTGTCGATTGGCCGGAAAGCCACACCTGTGGAGCCGTCTTTGTGCTGCGCTGCCGGAGCCGATCTCTGCCGGAGCCGATCTATACCGAAGCCACACCTCCAGGAGCCCCTGCTTGCCCTGACTTTCCACCGTTTTCCCTTTGCCGGAGCTCCGCCTGCGCTCCCACTACCGGGAGAGCCGCCAACGCCTGCGCAACCTACCCTGGTCTGCTTCGCCTCACCCGGATCCGCCATGGCTGAGTTCCTCTGCCGCCGCCTGTGGCTCCCAGCCAAGCGCTTACCCTATTTTAATCGGGGCTTAAATTGTTTTGATGAAATTACAAAATATAACCCATATTTTATATTTGCAGAATTGACCCCAACTTTTGTGAAGTTGTAGAAGTGCCCCTGTTTGTATATTTACAGAAAATGCCCAAGGTTTTATTTTCGGATTTATGACCCAAAGTTTATTTCGGGAAATGGCCAAGTTTCGAGAGTTTCTTAGTTGTCTGGAAAGTTGTTTTGGTTTTGACCCGTATTTATAAATTGTTGTGATCACCCCGGAAAATGCTTTGCGAGTTTTACCCTTGTTTTGAAAGCCGGATTTCTTTAGTTTTTTATATGCGTTAATCTCCCTTCCAAAATTAGCGTTTAAGCTAATTTTGTGTAGTTTTGGTTTTAGGTCCGGAAGCGCCCCGATAAAGGCCTAACGAGTCCAATTTCGACATCCGTCTTGACGTCGTGTGAGTATTCTCTTCCTTGATTTAGTTATGTTTAGTATTAGTTTCATGCTAGGTTGGATAATCTAGCATAACTTAGAGTTAATGCCAAGTAGTGGCTTTGAACCTTAGGTGAATTTCGAGGACTTGATATTGTTTGATGGATTGATGTTGATTCTAAGCTTGAGATGTTGGTTATCTGGTGAGGTTGTTATAAGGATTTAAGTTATATGGTTGATCTTGTGAGTGTTTTGGGGCTCGAGGTGGGGTTGTATGATCTTGTGGGATTTTGGAGTATAGGTTTGGCTTATCCTAGTTGCGTTGTGAGTTTTGATCTTGCGAGATCCGAGGGTTTAGAAGTCTTAGGACTTCTAGCTTGTGTTGAGTGTGATGTGAGCATGAGAGATTCTAGGATGCGGTCCTAGAATTGAGAGTCAAATGGTCTTGCGTAGATCATTTGTATAGAAGTCTAAGACTTCTATTGTGAGTGGGTTGTTGTTGATATAGTTATCTTCTTGTGAGCAGGTTGTGGGCTTCCTCCCTAAGGAAGCGAGAGTGTTGTGAGTTGAGTGTGGTGACGAGGTAAGTCTCCGGACTTACTTAGCTCGTATTCCTTGTATTAGCATTGACGTGTGTTTGGTGGTGTGTGTTTATTGTTTATTGTTTATAACAACTAAACCGGAATTAGGATTACCGACCTTTATATTATTTTGGCCCAAGTGTATGATAACGGGCGGTGATAACTTGCCTGGCTCCCGCGAGAGCTAGGAGGTTCTCGGCGACTATCCCGTGCTGGTAGACGGTCGGATGCATCAGTACCATTCCATACCGGTAAGTAGGGACCGAGGCGAGTTTCGATGACTCTCGTGTCACAACCTAAGTTGAATTTGAACGGGATATGACTTAATAATAAAAAAGATAATAAACCGGACTTGCGTGCTTTGGTGTATATTGTGTGTTATGTTGATTTACTTGTGTTTGTGCCTTTCACCTTGATTCTAATACTTCGAATATTAGCTAACGGTTTTATACCGATTGTTGTAGATTGCCTTGCAGGTTAGGAATGCGGCCGAGAGATCCGGAAGAGTGGGCAGCCGGGGTTGCGTACATTTTAGGATTGGGTTTATGTTGGAGTCGTGTTTGAGTTTTGTATTTATTATATATTGTATGCCGCGTGTATGACATTTGGTCTTTCGGTTGTATCTCGGCTGAAGTCTTTGGTTTGTTTGGTTTTGGGTTTCTTTGCATTGCATAAAATGTATTTGGTTTTGGCCTTTATTTGTGCCTTGTTGCAAGATCCGGTGAAATAGTTGTCAAGCTAAGGGTCGGGACCCATTGTGAGGTCCCAACCCGTAGCATCCCGAGTCCCGCGGATTCAGGGTGTTACAAAAGTGGTATCAGAGCCCTAGGTTGACAACAATGACACTCGTAATCTTCTAAAGGCCGAACGAGGAATAAATAGAACCCACACGGGTTTTGACTTTTCATTTTCCAAATCACATGCATGAGTCGGGGTAGAATGTACGGACCACCACTCCTTCCGCGGATCTCGGCAACTTAGTTTATTGGATTTATATATATATGTAAATATGTAGATATGTATATATTGATTGTAGTTGCATGTTAGACTTGATATATATGTATAGTTATATGTGTGGACTATAGTGTGTTTTAGACCTTGTTTTCTTGTTATGAATTACCGGATGTGTTATATTAGTAGTTATGTGGACATAGGCATATATAAGTTTATATACGGACTCTTATATATAATAGTATATAGTATGGAACCTTATAGTTAGGACGACGGAAAGATAGCATCACCTTTAAGACGACGTTGTTGGCTTGAGATAGCGTTCATATGTGGATGAGTATGCTCAAGTATCGAGTTGAACATCTCGTGCTAACGAACACCATGGCAGTTATCGGATTCCTTTAAAAGGCCTTCAAAGAGAAGGATTAGAGACGACATAAACGACGGACGAACAAGTTGAAGGAAAAACTCGAAACAACTTAAAAACAAGAAATTGAGATGGAAGCAATGCAAGTAAGGGAGCAACATTAAGGTATAGAAGAGGTTCAAAAGAAACCATGATTGAACGACAACACGACCAATAGATATAGCGAGTTTAAATTCTTCAAGAAGACACGTGAACAACTAAAGATGCGAATCGAGGAGGAGATGGTTACATTCTAGCAAGGTTGATGGTGGTATTCTATTAAGATGTGAAGTTTTCCTTAGACACTCCTAAGCCTTGGAGTCAAGATGAGAAGAGTGATCAAACCAATTGCGAAAGATTTAAGATACCGTAAGTTAAGCTTACGAAGTACCAATAAGTGAAGTCTCAACATTACTAGAGTTATGAGAAGAAGGGCATGAAGAGGATTCACGTGGAGTTTACCGGTTTTAGTTATGACGATAAGACTAAGAAACGCCAAAGAGGAGGAAGTATGTATAAATAATGATCCCAAGAAGATGAGAAACGCAACAAGAAGCGCTTGATTAGGGAAAGACTTAAGATACCAACTAATAGAGACGCGAGTGGACGCTAATTAAGGTCAGAATATTTTAGAAGTGCTTTTTCAAGACATCACGAAGAGCGGTAAGATTATGAAAGTGAGTCATGTGACACAAAGAGCCGGGAAAGCTATAGTTATCTTACAGAATTGGAAGGAAGCGTAGAGCGTAGAAGGAGTTAATAAAGTTTGTGAAGAGTGATATGAGCAAGTGAAGTTTAAGGTAAAGTACCCCGGGGAGGGTAGCCTTCATGAGAAGGTAACATGAGAAGTGTAGTAGAATAATAAGTCATTGACTTCGGAGAAGGTCAAATACAAGTTAAGCGGTGACAACTAAGAACACACAGGTGCGAGTTGTCTATTGGTGAGTGTAGAGGGGATGAGTAAACAAGATTATGGGCATTTAGAGGATCAAAAAAAAAAAAAACCGCGGTGGACCAATGTCTATGGTATGGAAGTACGTCAATAGTGCGCATTTGTTTTAAATCAAATAATGTGGAACAAGTTCAAGGAAGTGGCTGTTATAGACCTCCTAGTGGAGGATGGATATGACCCTTTGCGACCTTCTTAGGTCATGAGAACGGCATATGGGGGACCCGGATTAGAAGTTTTAAGGTTTGACCATGGTAAAGGTAACTAGTAGATCCAGAGGAAGGTGAGGTTTCATGGTTTGTGGTGCGTAGACGGGAGTACAATAAGAGAATGCATAGTATGTTCGTTCTAATGAAATGGATGGTGTGTTTTCACGAGCAAAAGTTGAGTCAGATGTTCCAAACTCACACGGAAGAGCTACAATGGCTATAGCGTGAAAGGTGAGACATAGATTAGAGCAACGCTGCAAGCTTAGAGTTATGATGATTAGTGCTTGGTGAAGTGATGAGTGGATCTTTTAGTGATTGCGGTTGGGGAATTTTGCCTAAAGGCATACCGGCACAGTTGTAAAGTTGTTCATGGAGTATCGAGAGATGCATAAGGTGACCAATAAGAGTAAGAGAAGATCGAAGTTTTGAAGTTTGATGTCGACAAGAGATGTACAAAAAGTATATGGAAGATTGAGGTTAGAACCTCTACCGTCGGGTTGACTTTACATACGGACAGTGAAGTATAATTTCTACACCTACTTGAAGAAAGGATGTATATGGTGAGAGCTTATGTAGAATACAAAGAGCTTCTCCCATATGTTGGGATGTCGCGGAAAGCGAAGAAGATAAGGTTAATTGTTTTTTAGCACAGTTAAGTTCTGCAATTTGGACCCTTATGGTTGCACATAAGTGAGAAACCTTAGAAGAGTTTTACAATCATGTCATCAAAGAGGAAGAATGAGATTAAGTTAAAGGAATACTTAAATAAGGCTACAAGAGTCAGAAGACTCGAGCTAGTCTCTCGAGTTCAAGAGATGAAGGATCTCTGAAAGAGGGCGGTAAACATTGTAGCTAAAGATGGAGCAATACACGTGTTTGAAGGACGTCACCCCAAAAGATCGGGGTAGATCAATTGTGTCATGACCACTTGTAAAGTGATAAGACAAGATTGTGTCGGTTATTACGATATGCGACGGGAAGAGAAAAGATGGAACTTGAGATACCACAGAGTCTTAATACGTCGGAGTGTGGATTTTTCCACTAAGGTCGAGCTTGACTTAATTCCGATGTCTAAGGCGCCGTATAGAATAACACTTGTGTAGAGACATGAGTTGTGGAAGCAAGTGAAAGAGGAATTGCAAGAACTTAGTAATAAGATTTCATTAGAATTAGCGAAATGCCATAGAGAACACTAGGCGTTATCGTGAACTCTTGATTTGAAGTTCATATTGGAATATGTCTTAAACTCTTGATTTAAAGTTGTTATGGAGAACCCTTGTTTGCGAAAAGTGGACGGTTATCTCCGTTGTACATCGATTACTGTGAGTTGAACAAGATAATGGTGAAGGACAAGTATCCCTTACAACGAAATGACGATCTACTCGATCGGTCACGAGGGTCAGTAGTCGCTCCTAAAATTGATTTAAAGGCTGATTGCCACCAATTGAGAATTCGAGATCAGGATATTGCAAGTACGGCAGTCTGTACAAGGTATGATCACCATGGGCCTGAAGTGATGTCATTTGGGCTTACTATTGCCCCGTATAAGATATTTTGGTCTACTCTCAAAGAAGAGAGAAATTGTATGACAAGATGTCTTGGGATAACAACCCCGAAGAACGTGGAAGAAGTTACAAGATTTTTGGGATGTTGGTCATTACCGGATTTGTGGAGAGATTTGCCAAAGTAACACCATCTATGACTAACCTATTCTGGGCGAAAATGAAGTATTGAGTATGACGAAAATTGACAATGGAGTTATTGATAGTTAAAATGAGATTCATTGGTGCAACTGTCTTGAAATTGCCTCGAGGTATGATGGGTTTGAAGTGTACAAGTGATTTTTCAAGACAAGGTCTTGATTGAGTATTGAGGAACGATGTAAGAGTAATGGCATATGTGTCTTGTTAGTAGAAGCTGTCACGCTAGGATGTGTAGCACAAAAAGCTTTACATTTATAAACTCGATCTAATCTCCTAAACTACCTAGCGAAACCCGTAGTGTACGGATCGTTATGTAGGAAGGAAAGTATTCCGAGGTCGAACACAAGGACTGAGGCGAAATCAAGTCATTCAATGATCAAAGATAGTGCAAATCTAGTCTAAGAAAGAAAGAAACAAAGAAATGAAAATGATGATATTTTTGGTTGGGTTTTTGTGGTGATCAAGCAAAGGTCAAAATTCATGCAAAATACTAAATCAAACTAACAACTCAAGCTAGCAAACAAACAAGTGACTCAAACACAAGCTATGAGATCAAAGAGAGAAAAAGTGGATTCTAGAGGTCAAGATTTACGGTTATGGCATTGGACTCAAGACTCTAAAGATTCTAAAGATTAAGCTGCGGTGTTGGGAAAGAGTGTTTCACTAATGGAAGAAATTACCGGGTAGGTCTCTCACTTCGCTAATCCCGCATCAAACTCCTATTACCGGGTAGGTCTCAAGGGGTTAGAGTAGAGAATTCTACACAAACCGGACTCCACTTAAGGGGCAACCCTCTCCTTACCGGGTAAGTCTCGGAAAAGGGAAGTCTCAAGCAATAATCCTAGCACACTCAATCCAATAGCGGCTTGTGAGGCTCACTACTACCTAGAGTTCATCATCTTAGGTGTCTAAGGTCGGAAATCATCGGGTAGATCTCTTCCCTCACTTAGGTTGATAGCATTAGGTGGTCCTAAGCTAAATTATGCTTAATAAACACTAGGATTTTCAACAACCTAACATCCTAACATACAGATTCATCAATTAAAGAGCAACAGAGATAAAAATCGGATGGATCTTAGATAAATCGGCCGATCTGGCTGATGAACAACCCAATTTTTCTTCCTGGGTTAGTTTTTGTGCATACGAATCATCCTAAACTAACATATAAGTCCATTCTATCATCACCCAAGCAATAAGCATCAATCTATCACTCCAGAATCACAACAAACTAGCCAACAACATGCATTTCAAGATCTAAAATCATCATACAAGCATATATGTAATCCATAGCAAGAAGATGAAGTAAGGAAATGAAAGCAATGAAACTTAGCTGGATTTGAGCTCAAAACAAGTCTTTCAACACACCAAATGTAGCTCCAAGTCAGATCTTACAACCTTCAACAAGCTTCTTCACAAAAATCACTCAAATCTCACTACGAAATTGAAATCTACACTAATCTCCCTCAAGAACACCCACAAGGGTGTCTTGAAGAGAGCTCCCAATTGGAAGAGTCTTTGGGAAGATGCTAGAGGATGTGGGAGAGGGAGAGAATCCCATGGATCAGCTTGCAGGCCCACTTATATTCTCCACCAAGAGCAAGGCCGGACAAGAGATCATGGGACACGTGGCTTAAGCTGTCAAAGGCCAAAAATCGACCCAGTAGGAAAAATCGGCCGATTTTCCTAGGTGTAGGTCGATTTTCTTCAACAGAAACTTGTTATGATCATCTAGCCATGAGTTTCTCCATTGCTTGCACCAACAAGGGTCCTTGTGTCCTTCATTGATCCAATTATGTTCCTTCAAGGTCTCAGATATGTACCACCATGAGGCTTGACCCTCGAATGTATCGATTAGTGCCCAAAAGATCCCCGAATTACCTACAAAACTGACAAAGGCTCGTGTAGACGTCTTTTCTAGAAATGTGCACGAAATGAGCGTAAACGTCGTGAACTAGTGCCAAAACGTGCATGAATAACGAGAAAAACTATCTACATGTATGCCTATACTAACGTCATAAATCACGTTATCAGAAGCGGTGTGAAGTAAAGTACTTCCTTCATTACTTGGAACTTGCAACAAGAATTGATGAAACATAACATCAAAGTTCGTTTGACAAGAGCCAAAGCCAACATTATAAATTGGAAGTTTGATCTTCTTTGTTAGAGACAAGCAAAAAAGAAGCATATGGAAATGGTGTATAGAGAAAGACCTGAGAAGAAAGTTAAGTTCCGTTTTACGGACCTTTTTGAGAGATGAGAACAAGTAGGTTGTGTTTACAAAATTATGTTGCCACAAAGAGTGGAGAGTGTTTTCTGATGTTTCTATCGTAACAGTCATGGGAGTATATACCTTACTTGAGTTAATGTTAGTCGTGATGATCTAGTGGCAGACGAGGAGCCGATGAGGCTACCGGGAGGACATGTTATAACATCTTTGGTTGAGTTTTACGTTGATCTAGTAGCATTAATAGAGTTTACGGGTTAGACCTAGTTCTTCACTTGGTTGAGTTATGTGCATATGTGATGTTATGTGTAGTTTATGCCCTGTGCGGGAATGTGCTTTGTAACCTGATATATCTTGTGGTGGTAGCTTGATTAGATAATGTGTTTAGATTAGAAGGTTTAAGCCTTCTTAGTTTGAGAGTTCATACCTCGGCCTTAGGGACCGATATGTTCGTCGCATAGCAAGTTTCAGGACGAAACTTGTTCTAAGGGGGATCTGATGTAACGCCCCAATTTTTAGGCGCGTTTGCGAGATTTTTTTTCCGGTTTCTATCGATATTTTATTAGCTTAAATGTTTTTTCAAGAATCATTTTCATTTCGGAATATATTTGTTTTTTTTACGAGCTTATGTTTTGTATATAATTTCCGTATGTCATTTTACGGGAAACTTTGGATATTTTTTTTATTCCATCCTAAAAATACCATTCCGGGTATTTTTGATCGGGATTATTTTTAATTCCCATATTTATTTATTTTCTTTCGTGTTCTTTTTTTCCTTCTCAACGCCAATTGATGGCGTGTTCTGGTCTGGCAGTTGGTGCCGTGTACCTTCCCCGCCCAGCCTGGCCATAGCCCATGCACCCTGACGTCTGTTGTCCCTGCAGCCTCCTAGTGAGCTATACCCGACCCTTCAACCCTCTACTCGCCTTTTTTCTGCGCACTGACCCTCAACCTTAATTTTTCTCTCAGCTCAGCTCATCTCCATCCCTCCACTCTCCTCTATACTTCTTCTCCTGATGCTCTTTGTTTCCCCTTCTCTTTGTGTCGATTGCCACCGGACAAAACTACAGCAACCAAACACGGCCATGTTCTTCTTTATCCCCACCGGAGACCCACCAGGAAGCCTAGCCGCCGCCCATGTGTTTTGATTGCCTTGAAGCCCACTCGAAGCCGGAGTAGTACCTGTGCAGCTGTGCCTTCCGCCGGAGCACATTTGCAACCGCTCAACCTTAGCAGCGATCGAGACCACCAGGGGGAGCCCTTTTGCTCTTCTCTGCCGCAACCAACGAGCCAACCAGGGAGCCCCGCTGCCTGCGTCGATTCGCTGGAAAGCCACACCGGTGGAGTCGTCTTTGTGCTGCGCTGCCGGAGCCGATCTCTGCCGGAGCCGATCTATACCGAAGCCACACCTCCAGGAGCCCCTCCTTGCCCTGACTTTCCACCGTTTTCCCTTTGCCGGAGCTCCGCCTGCGCTCCCACTACCGGGAGAGCCGCCAACGCCTGCGCAACCTACCCTGGTCTGCTTCGCCTCACCCGGATCCGCCATGGCTGAGTTCCTCTGCCGCCGCCTTTGGCTCCCAGCCAAGCGCTTACCCTATTTTAATCGGGGCTTAAATTGTTTTGATGAAATTACAAAATATAATCCATATTTTATATTTGCAAAATTGACCCCAACTTTTGTGAAGTTGCAGAAGTGCCCCTGCTTGTATATTTACAGAAAATGCCCAAGGTTTTATTTTCGGATTTATGACCCAAAGTTTATTTCGGGAAATGGCCAAGTTTCGAGAGTTTCTTAGTTGTACGGAAAGTTGTTTTGGTTTTGACCCGTATTTATAAATTGTTGTGATCACCCCGGAAAATGCTTTGCGAGTTTTACCCTTGTTTTGAAAGCCGGATTTCTTTAGTTTTTTATATGCGTTAATCTCCCTTCCGAAATTAGCGTTTAAGCTAATTTTGTGTAGCTTTGGTTTTAGGTCCGGAAGCGCCCCGATAAAGGCCTAACGAGTCCAAGTTCGACATCCGTCTTGACGTCGTGTGAGTATTCTCTTCCTTGATTTAGTTATGTTTAGTATTAGTATCATGCTAGGTTTGATAATCTAGCATAACTTAGAGTTAATGCCAAGTAGTGGCTTTGAACCTTAGGTGAGTTTCGAGGACTTGATATTGTTTGATGGATTGATGTTGATTCTAAGCTTGAGGTGTTGGTTATCTAGTGAGGTTGTTATAAGGATTTAAGTTATATGGTTGATCTTGTGAGTGTTTTGGGGTTCGAGGTGGGGTTGTATGATCTTGTGGGATTTTGGAGTATAGGTTTGGCTTATCCTAGCTGCATTGTGAGTTTTGATCTTGCGAGATCCGAGGGTTAGAAGTCTTAGGACTTCTAGCTTGTGTTGAGTGTGATGTGAGCATGAGAGATTCTAGGATGCGGTCCTAGAATTGAGAGTCAAATGGTCTTGCGTAGATTATTTTTATAGAAGTCTAAGACTTCTATTGTGGGTGGGTTGTTGTTGACATAGTTATCTTCTTGTGAGCAGGTTGTGGGCTTCCTCCCTAAGGAAGCGAGAGTGTTGTGAGTTGAGTGTGGTGACGAGGTAAGTCTCCGGACTTACTTAGCTCATATTCCTTGTATTAGCATTGACGTGTGTTTGGTGGTGTGTGTTTATTGTTTATTGTTTATAACAACTAAACCGGAATTAGGATTAACGACCTTTATATTATTTTGGCCTAAGTGTATGATAACGGGCGGTGACAACTTGCCTGGCTCCCGCGAGAGCTAGGAGGTTCTCGGCGACTATCCCGTGCTGGTAGATGTTCGCCACTTAGCGTGCGTGCAAATAAGCTGTTCGCTCAAAAGGGTGTGCGTCAAAGTCTTAATATTTATATCTAGAACTCAAAAGCAAAGCGAACCCGCAGTGTACGGATCGGGTGTAGAAAGGTAAGAATTCCAGAGTCGAACTCAGGGATTTAGTGAGAAAATTTCCAATTTCAATTATCTAGCGAAAGTATAAAAGCTTTTGTGATATGATAAAGAGAGAAATGATTCCAAGGATTCAAGTATCCGATTTAGGCTTTCGATTCAAGACACTTCTATAGGTATAGGACAAAATTTATATTGCCAAGATTAAATGTTCAAAGGTAGGATTCGTACGATGAAGTTCCGAAACCTATATGACTAATCTATAGGTTCTCTCTATAAGGGTTGTTGAGGCTGCAATATAGAAAGATCTAGAGACAAGAATTATATTCAAACTAACTATCTAAAACTCCAGGATATGACTCTCCAAAGTAAGAGTAGAAAGCACACTTAGAATCTTAATAAAGGATGTTGAGTCTCTTTATTACCCAGATCTTGCAATCTTAATCTATTAAATGTAGAAACAGGTTTGAAGTGCATTCATACATTCAATTAGAGTGTAGGAAGGTTAATCAAGATTGGGGTTTAGGCAAGGATTAGTTTTGATTAAAGATTAATTCAATTAAAGTTCATCAGAAGGATAAATCGCCATGTTCATAAGAAAAATCGGCCGATTTTCCTCAAGAACAGCCCGATTTTCCTGTTTGTCGCAAAACTAAAATCTAAATTCTCAGGGTCCTAATGTTTGAATGAGTTCAGTCTATCATCACCTAAGCCTTAATCATCAACTATTCTCCCCAGAATCACAAGGTTTTTAGCCAACCATTTTCAAAATCGAATCAAATTAATTATTGAAGAAGATATCGGAAAGAAACCAAATCTTGAACGAAAAAAATTCTATAACTCTCAAATCTGTAAAACAATCGTCAAATCCGTTCAATGTATCTCTTAACAACTCAATTTCGTGTTCACAAACCACAAACAAGGCAAAGGAATAAAGAAATCTCACAATCAAAGATCAAGAATGACTTTCCGGTAAAAGCTCTTCAATCTCTCTCCAAGATTCGTCGATTTCTCCAAAACGTGTAAAGATTATCCTGTGCGACCCCCCCGTCTTCGTTCGTAGGGTTCTCTTCTATAGTTTCTTGCAGATGGGCCGTTTGGCAAAACTCTCATCTAGCCCAAATTAATTGGGCTTTATGTCGTCTTTTCATTTGGCCGAATCGTGAAGAAAATCGACCCAGTCGATTTTGGTGAAAAATCGTTCGATTTCAAGGTATGAAAATCGTACGATTTTTATATATATTGGCACGATTTTCTTCAACAGAAAGTGCTCTTCCTTTGGTTCGTCTTCTATGCTTCTCCTTTGCAATTCCTTAGCCCTTAGTGATCCTTCTAAGACTCCTTTAGCTTCCTTAACATCCTTAGATGCTTTTGCTTCATTTTTTTCTTCCAATTCAACTCTATTTACCTACAATTCATCAAAATCTCGTGTAGACCTCTATTTCCGACAATTGATTGAATAGAACATAAAAGGTATGCAAAATCCCTCTAAATGCAAGGTAAATAGAGATAATGTGCTGCAATATGCATGAATATGATGATACATAATTCATGTCATCAAAATACCCAATACTTGCCTCTTGCTTGTCCCTAAGCAAGACTCAAATTCAGAATATAAGATGTCATGGATTATGCATGTATGAAACTCAAAAACTTTTCTTTTGGTAGTGCTCCTTTTCATTGGATCGCTCATGAAAGTGATATTTCAAGGCGTAAAAGGGGCAAAGCATGTATCAATGATGACTATAAGATGAACAAACTCCCTTTTCTTTCTTGAAAGCATAAATAAAGAACATGATAAAGGTGTAGAGGCAATCAAATTCAAACAAATCTAAGCCATTAAGTCTTAAACACATGCATAAAAGTCTCAAGGTCTTCAAATCAAAGGAAAGGTTCAAGAAACGTATTAAGGGAAGTGGTTCTTTTTGGCTATTGTGGTGCTAATCCGGGAAAGAGGAACACATAACACCTTCAAGAATTTTCTTCACCGCACATGCTTCGCATGTAGAAAGCTTTGCTTTCATTATACTTTACTTTTTGAGAGTATGGACAGCGGTGCACAAAAACCGAAGCCTAGGAGATCGGCGTTTCTCAATTTCGAGATGCCTCAAACTCTTGATGCACATACCATATCCCGTTAGGACTTGTCGTTCAATCGGACTTTGGCAAGACACAAACACCCGGCTATGTGAATGGTGCCGAGTTACTCATCCTCATGTTCAACGTCCCCAAACTTATGAGATTTTGCACTTTTTCAATACATTTTTCTTGACCCTCCCACATCAAACATGCCTTTTTCAATCACCTATCCTAATTCCCGGATGGTAAAAGGAGGGTTACATATTTTGTTGAGGAGCTAGCATGATCAAGATATGAGAAAAGAAAAGAAGTGAATTGCCTTAGTCATCCTTAAATGATGTAAAAGAACTTGCAATGTAGCTTCGACTATTATTTCATTTTCTCATCAAAACAACTAAATCATATAACTTATTCATGTATTCAAGTAACAAAAGCAATTTCATTCATGCTATAATTAAGATCTCAACACAACTAAGCATCTTTTTAACTATCCATATACACAATTTTCATCATAGAGGTCATTTCCATATAAGAAGCACTTAAAATTCTTGAAAATTCATAGGTTTTGAAAAAGTTCATGCAAATGCGAGTGTCATAATAGGAAGCAAGCCGTGCAAGAGTTATTACAAGCCAAATTGTCAAGAGTAGTGGAAAGTATATAGAGTGCTAGAATGAAACATAAGGTATTGTAAGTACCCCCACCCCATACTTGACATCCACATTGTCCCCAATGTGAAAATCAAGCATAAGAAGGAGAAAAATACTTACAATGTAAAAGAAGTGGAAGCTCAATCCTCTGTCGGTGGTGGAGGTGGTGGATATGGATACATCGGTGCGGAGGGATCGTAGAAGTGGCCGAACTGGTGGTAGTACATGTCCCTCATCTGGCCATCATAGGATGAATGCCTAGCGTCCGTCTCCTCCCTGTAGTTTCTGAACTGTGTGTTCAGGGTGTCATAATCGGTGCGGAGGACACGGTAGTCGGTGCTGAGGCTCTGAAAGCTAGTGACTAGCTCCCTGAAGTGGCGTGGAGCTCGGCGTCCTCGTCTAGGGCCTGGAGCATGTGCATAAGAATGTCGAGGTGGCTGCATGTCATCCTCCGTCTCCTCATCCTGCCTGCTAGTCCTGCTCGGTCCTGCTCCATGAGTGTCAGTGTCCATGGCATCCGTAGCATGCCCGCTATGGGAATCGCTCTCAAACTCGAGCATGGTCTCCTGTCCTCCATCCTCCTCTGAGTCACCTACATCATCATCATAATAAGTAGGAGGTGAGAACTCCTCAAGCATCACCTCAAAGGTCTCCTTCCAGTTCCTCTTATTCCGAATGGTGTATTCGGATTTCCATATGATCTCGGATGGCTTCTTCTTTGGATCCCTGTGCCATGGCATCGGCACATGAAGAGTTCCTCTCCCTCGAGGAATCAAGACCTGTCGAACTACCAACCTCTGCGAGCCTAAAGGAAGGGCACTCTCAGCTAGAGTGCATCCCGAGAAGTCATAACCTAGAGTCCTAGCCACATGAGTGACCAAGCCTCCTGCACAGATGTCACCCTTGGCTTTGTTGGCTATCTTTCCTAGATAGTCAGCAAGCATGGTGGAGATGTCGGGAGTGGTGGTGGATGTCATGCAGTAGAGGATAAAAAGCTCATCAGCCTTGAGCTTCTGTGGAGTCTCAGTCCGGGCAAACAAACTCTCACTGAGTATCCTATGCACTACCTTGAAGGAAAGGTTGTACATACTTGTCTCCTTGGAGTTTCCGGGTCTCCACTTATCCCCTCCGTACTCTCCTACGGAAATAGCCTCCCAAAAATCACTAGCATTGAGGCCTCTAGCAAATGTGCCTGCATCTGAATAAGAAAAGCCAAACAAGTCGCCAAAAGCATCAATGGATAAAGTGTGGTCTTGGCTCATGAGGCGGAAAGTGACCATCCTTTCCCTAGGATCATGCTCAAACGTACTAAGGAATTCTAGGGTGATCTCCCTATAAGCATCTTCCCTGATCGTGGCAAACTGTCTCAACCTTGCTCTATCAAGCATCATATCAACATCCTCTCGAATATACAACGAATCTAAGTCATCAAGCACTATGTAGCGAGGAGGGGTGAATGGGCGATCTATAATGCGTTCATAGCGTTTCTTATGCTTGGATAGGGGAGGGGGAAGCTTAGGGATGTTGGTAGGTGGTGGTGGAGGTGGGGCAGGGGCTTTGGAAGAAGATCCCTTCTTCTTCCCCGTGTTTCTAGTTATCCTCTTGACAAGATCCATTCTAAGTCCTAAAAATCGACCTGTTCTTCACTTAAATCGGCCGATTTTTCTGGGTTGGGTCGATTTTTATCTCGATTTCCACGATTCTCACAATTCTGTAAAGTTCTGTTCAATCTATCACCACACACAGTTCTCTACAATGAATTCTAAGCAAATTCCTCTATCAATTCCAACAACAAAGCACTTCCTAAGCAACTTCAATTTCAAGTGAGAAACTTATGTTTTGGAAAGAAAAACCTGAATTCCTTATGGAGCAGTCGATTGCCGTGTGTGTTGTTGTTAGATCCTTGTTCCTTGTTGAAAATGCTTCAGTTTGGAGCCAAGAATCTCTCGAAATGGTTAAGGAATGAGGATTTGAGGGTGTGGCGATTTTTCGGCGTTCTTGAGAGAGGGGAATCGAGAGTTGAAGATGTGGGAATGAAGAAGATCGAGTGTGAAGTCCTTATATAGGGTCGACGATTTCTGAAGAAAATCGGCCGATTTTTCTGGTCGATTTATTTGTCGGGGCGATTTTTCTTTCTGACTGAAAAAATCGGACGATTTATTTTGGCAGGTCGATCTCCAGGTCGATTTTTGTTTCTGTTGAGAAAAATCGACTTCCTCTGTTACTGAATCGGACGATCTTCTTATGGTAGGTCGATTTCCTTCCTTGTTTTTCTTGAATCTCGAAGATATAACTTAATTGTGCTCCATTCTCCGTGAATCTCTCACATTTGGACCTAGTTTCCTGCGATTAATGACACGACAACCCAAGAGTGCATCGAAGAACATATAAAAACAAAAAACGAAGAAACAAAGCAATTAATCTATTCTAACTAAGTGAGGGAAAGAAGGGAAAACTATACTATCATTGGGTTGCCTCCCAAGAAGCGCTTTATTTATCGTCTTTATCTGGACGGTGTATGATGTTGTGTTCAATGGAGGAGGATAGGAGCTATCTCCTCGACTGGAGCTTCCGGTGTGTATTTCTTCAACCGTTGGCCATTAACCTTAAAACTTCCGCTTTGTTCACCCCATACTTCAACTGCACCATGAGGGAAAATTCTTTTAATCACAAAAGGTCCTGTCCAACGGGATTTGAGCTTACCTGGAAATAGACGCAGCCTTGAGTTGAATAGGAGGACTTGGTCTCCCTCCTTCAAGTCTTTTGGGATGATGTGTTTGTCATGCCAGCGCTTTGTCCGTTCCTTGTAAATCTTTGCGTTCTCATACGCATTTAGTCGGAGCTCATCTAGCTCATTGATATCTAGGAGTCGCTTCTCTCCGGCTTCTTTCATGTCGAAGTTGAGCCACTTGATAGCCCAATAAGCCTTATGCTCTAGCTCTACAGGAAGATGACATGATTTACCATAAATGAGATTATAGGGAGTCGTACCTATTGGTGTCTTGAAGGCTGTCCTGTATGCCCATAGTGCATCGTCAAGCTTCATTGACCAATCTTTCCTCGTTTTAGAGACGGTCTTCTCTAAAATCCCTTTAATCTCTCTATTGGATATCTCGACTTGCCCGCTGGTTTGCGGATGATAAGGTGTAGCTATCTTATGGGTCACCCCATACTTAGCTAATAGAGTCTCGAATCGCCGGGCTGTGAAATGCGTTCCTCCGTCACTAATGATGGTTTGGGGAGTTCCGAACCTTGGAAAGATCGTTTTGTTGAGGAACTTCACCACTACCATTGCATCATTAGTAGGGGAGGCGATTGCCTCCACCCATCTTGAGACATAGTCTACGGCAAGAAGTATATACTGGTTGCCGCATGAAGATGGGAAAGGTCCCATAAAGTCGATGCCCCATACATCAAAGATCTCTACTTCTTGTATGTTGTTGAGAGGCATCTCATTCCTCCTGGATATATTACCTGTCCTTTGACAAGCATCACAAGAAACAACAAACTTTTGCACATCTTTGAAAAGTGTAGGCCAATAAAAGCCGGAGCGAAGTACCTTAGCACAAGTCTTGTGGGAACTAGCATGTCCGCCACATGGTAGAGAATGGCAGTGTCGGATGACACTATCTATCTCATCTTCGGGAATACATCTCCTGTAGATGCCATCTGGACCTCTTTTGAATAGAAGAGGTTCGTTCCAATAAAAATGCCGGACGTCTCTCAAGAACTTCTTTTGAGCATATGAAAGTCCGGGTGGAATCTCCTGACAAACAAGGTAATTTACAATGTCAGCAAACCATGGATCATTACCTTGTGATATGTGTTGAAGACACTCTTCAATCTCGTGCAGCTGCTCGTCAGGGAAGGAGTCGTCTATCGGAAGTTCATCCGACTCGCCGGTGAGTTGCGGAAGGCGACTAAGGTGATCGGCGACTGAGTTCTCCGATCCTTTCTTATCACGGATCTCTAAATCAAACTCTTGTAAGAGTAAGATCCATCGTAGGAGCCTTGGCTTCGCATCCTTCTTCGTGAATAAGTATCGGATTGCGGAGTGGTCCGTATAGACTATCACTTTCGCACCTACAAGTTAGGAACGAAATTTCTCAAATGCATATACTACGGCTAAAAGTTCCTTTTCCGTAGTTGCGTAGTTGTATTGAGCCTCATCTAGCGTTTTGCTAGCGTAGTAGATGGCATGAGTGCGACCATCTTTCTTCTGTCCAAGAACGGCTCCTATAGCGACATCGCTTGCGTCACACATGACCTCGAAAGGAAGAGTCCAATCGGGTGGTTGAATGATTGGTGCCGAAATCAAAGCTTCTTTGATCCTGCAAAAAGCATCTAAGCAATCTTTCGAAAATTCGAAAGTCGCATCTTTCATCAAAAGATTAGTCAAAGGTTTTGAAATCTTAGAAAAATCCTTTATGAATCTCCTATAGAAGCCTGCATGTCCTAAGAAGCTTCTAATTCCTTTTACCGATGAAGGGGGAGGTAACTTCTCAATGGTTTCTATCTTTGATCGATCTACCTCTATTCCCCTTTGTGACACTAAGTGACCTAACACAATTCCTTTGGTGACCATGAAATGACACTTTTCCCAGTTTAAGACTAAGTTAGTGTCCTCACATCTCTTAAGAACTAGTGAAAGGTTATAGAGACAGTTATCAAAGGAAGAACCATATACCGAAAAGTCGTCCATGAAGACTTCCATGATATTCTCTACATATTCGGAGAAGACTGCCATCATACACCTTTGGAAAGTGGCTGGAGCGTTGCATAATCCGAATGACATTCTTCTATAAGCGAACGTACCCCATGGGCACGTAAAGGTTGTCTTCTCTTGATCATCCGGATGAATTGGTATCTGAAAGAAACCGCTATATCCATCTAAATAACAAAAGTAGGCATGTTGGGCTAACCTTTCCAACATTTGATCGATGAAAGGAAGGGGAAAGTGGTCCTTCCTTGTGGCCACGTTCAGTTTGCGGTAGTCGATGCACATTCGCCACCCTGTAACTGTCCGTGTAGGGATGAGTTCGTTGTTCTTGTTGGCAACAACGGTAATGCCTCCTTTCTTGGGTACTACTTGTACCGGACTCACCCATTTGCTATCAGAAATAGGGAAGATGATACCTGCATCAAGTAGCTTAAGGATTTCTTTCTTCACGACCTCTTTCATTGCCGGGTTTAATCGTCTTTGAGGTTGGCGTGAAGGTTTGTAATCCTCTTCCATTAATATTTTGTGCATACATAGAGAAGGCTTTATTCCTACTAAATCATCAATGGTGTAACCTAGTGCTCTCCTATGTTGCTTCAAAACATTTATGAGTTTCTCTAATTCATCATCATTCAAATTTGCATTGACTATAACTGGATATGTGGAATTAGTGCCAAGAAATGCGTACCTTAAATGCGTGGGGAGTTGCTTCAATTCTAATGATGGAGGTACCTTGGTTGGTGATGAATCGTGGCTTTCGGATGTTGTGGGAGAGGTCTCTATAGGTGTGGGTACTTCATCATTAGATTCGGAAGCGGCTGCGGTGAAGTCCGGAGAATCCATAGAATTACTCATTGAATCGACCCCCCCTGTAATAAATCGGTCGATCTTCTGCACGATTTTTCGTTCTGTTGGAAAAAATCGTGCTACCTCTTCATGAATCGGGCGATTTATTGTCGTCAGGTCGATTTTAGTTTCTGTCGGAAAAAATCGTGCTACCTCTTCATGAATCGGGCGATTTATTGTCGTCAGGTCGATTTTTGTTTCTGTCGAAAAAAATCGGATTGAATCTTCAGAAATCGGACGATTTATTTCTGGCAGGTCGATTTTCTTCACAGTTTCCGGAGTCCACTCTAGTTCTTCAATTTTTGCTTCTAGTTCTTCCTCCACATCATTTAATGCTTTCACATCCTCATTGCAGTCATGTTCCACCCCTTCCTCCATGATGCTCATGCTAAGAACCTTTTGAAGAGGGTCTTTCATCAAGATCGAACTTACTATCTCTCTAGACTCTTCTTCCTCAACAATTTCAAAAACGTCATCTTTCAAGGCTGGCTCCTTGATTAAGGAAGATAGTATGAATTCTATCTTTTCTTCACCGATATGGAAGGATAGCTGGCCGTTCTTGCAATCTACCATGCATCCAGATGTGGCGAGGAATGGTCTCCCGAGGATGATGGGAACCGGGTAATCTGCAGGTATGTCAAGAACGACAAAATCTATAGGTATGTAAAACTTACCTAGCTTTACCGGAATGTCTTCTAATATTCCCACCGGCTTAGTGGTAGAACGATCGGCCATGTAGAGTGTGATCTTCACCGGTCTAGGCTCTCCTAGACCAACTGCTTTGCATAGAGCGAGAGGTATGATACTCAAACTCGCTCCAAGGTCACAAAGAGCATCATAGGTAGCTTCTCCCAAAGTGATGGGTATGCAAAAGGATCCTGGATCGCGGAGCTTGGGTGGCATATTCTCCGTCATAGTCTTGATGAGTTCGGATGACTCCATACTCATCTTGACTTCTCCTATATCTTCCAACTTCCTCTTGTTGGAGAGGATCTCCTTGAGAAATTTCCCGTAAGCCGGCATACCTAAAATCGCATCCATAAAAGGTATGTTAATATGGAGCTTACTCATAAGTTCAATGAACTTACCGAAATGTTTATCTAGGCGTGCACGCGCTCTAGATTGAGGAAAAGGTAGAGGTGGTTTGTAAGCGGGAGGAGGAACATAGACTTCTTCCTTCTCTTTTGCCTCTCCTTCTTTTGTGGAGGTATCAACTACTTTAGGTTGAGGGTCGACGGTCGTCTTTCCGCTCCTAGTAGTTATTGCCATAACCCTTCCCTTTGGGTTATCTTCTGTCTTTCCGGGAAGCTTCCCTTGATCTCTTGGAACTTCTCCGGCCTTGTTGAATACTTGGTTTTCTAAAGCTTTGTGAGCTTTGTCAACCGAAGTTATGTAACTCTCCAATCCTTGTAGCTTGCCTAGGATCGTTTCTAGCATGGGATCTGGTTTGTTTGATCCGCTTGATTGTTCCTGGCTTGTAGAAGGAGTAGAAGAAGATGGAGGTGTTAGAGCCTTTTCAGCATAAGAGTAAGGATTACCTGAACCTTGCTGATTTGACCTCCAATTGTTGTTATTTGAGTTCCTATTGTTGTTGTTGTTGTTCCAATTGGAGTTTCGGTTGTTATTGTTGTTGTTGCCCCAATTGGAATTCCGGTTATCATTCCTTTGATTGTTGTCTCGCCCCATGTAGTTGGCTTCTTGCTCTTTAGTCTTTTGAAGACTCGTTTTGAGCACTTCCCTCAATTCTTTGATGTCATCTTTGAGGGAGAATATTTGTGTTTGAGCCGCTTGATTCAACTTGGCTCCCGATTCGCCTTGATTCCGGCTATTTGATTCCACCTTCCGGTGGGAATACTTCTCAATCACTTGGGCTTGCTTCTCAATGAAGTCCCAAGCATCGTCCTCTCTCATATCCATGAATGTGCCGCAAGATAGAGATTGGAGGTTGAATTGTGTCTCCACATCCAACCCTTTGTAGTAGATCTCCAATAATTCCAGCTTGGAAATGCCATGGTGTGGGCAATCCAACAAGAGATCTTGAAACCTTTCCCAAGATTGAAACAAGCTTTCGTTAGGTTTCATAGAAAAAGCATTTATTTTACCTCTCAATTCCGCCATTTTGGATGGCGGAAAGAACTTGGTGAGGAACTCCGAAGACAATTCCTCCCATGTAGCTAACTTCGCAGCCGGAAGTGTTTGGTACCAAGCTAGAGCTTTGTCCTTCAAAGAGAAGAAGAACGGCTTGATCTTGTAGTTGCTTGTAGTAGCCTTCTTCGGCTTCATAGTCTCCATGAGAATCTCAAAATTCTGCAAGTGTTGATGCGGAGATTCAGTACTTGCTCCGCCATATTGACTTTGGCGAACCATAGTGATGACTTGTGGTGAGAAGCTAAACTCTTGGATGTCTTCAGCTCCGAAATCCACACCTAGACGGTGCGGTTGCTGAATTGGATCCATCCGTTGCCCCAAAGTTCGGGGTCTATCTTCGTTATTGACAGCTCTAACATTCCTAGTCGTAATGCGAGGGACAACCTTAGGTGCTGGAGTGTTTCGGTTAGGACGAAGTGATGGATCAATCTCTTCAAGTTCCGGCATATCCGGATCAATCTCGTCATCATCGGATGAGTCATTTCGAATGGACTTAGTTGGTGTCTTGACTTTCTTCTTCTTCTTGGAGTCGTTCAACTCCAACTTCATGTCCAACATCATAGCTCTTAGTTCATCAATCTGAAATTGATGACTTATTTCAGCTTCCTTTCGAGCCTTCTCGCTCAGCTGGAGTTGGCGTTGAGCTTCGTTCAGTTCAGCCTTGTAGTTTCTCTCATCGTTTTCAGCCATTTTCTTCTCCTTCAACTTTCTCCTCAAAGTTCTTTCTAATTCGGGATCGAAAGGAATTAGATCTTTAGTGGATCTAGTCTTTCGCATATACCCAAAGAACCTGCGAAGATCACTCAAGTAGACAAATCAAATCACAAGAGCAAGAGCTCTCAAGCTAGACAAACGAAAACCGGATTTGATCTAGACCAAATCCCCGGCAACGGCGCCAAAAACTTGTTCGCTCAAAAGGGTGTGCGTCAAAGTCTTAATATTTATATCTAGAACTCAAAAGCAAAGCGAACCCGCAGTGTACGGATCGGCTGTAGAAAGGTAAGAATTCCAGAGTCGAACTCAGGGATTTAGTGAGAAAATTTCCAATTTCAATTATCTAGCAAAAGTATAAAAGCTTTTGTGATATGATAAAGAGAGAAATGATTCCAAGGATTCAAGTGTCCGATTTAGGCTTTCGATTCAAGACACTTCTATAGGTATAGGACATAATTTATATTGCCAAGATTAAATGTTCAAAGGTAGGATTCGTACGATGAAGTTCCGAAACCTATATGACTAATCTATAGGTTCTCTCTATAAGGGTTGTTGAGGCTGCAATATAGAAAGATCTAGAGACAAGAATTATATTCAAACTAACTATCTAAAACTCCAAGATATGACTCTCCAAAGTAAGAGTAGAAAGCACACTTAGAATCTTAATAAAGGATGTTGAGTCTCTTTATTACCCAGATCTTGCAATCTTAATCTATTAAATGTAGAAACAGGTTTGAAGTGCATTCATACATTCAATTAGAGTGTAGGAAGGTTAATCAAGATTGGGGTTTAGGCAAGGATTAGTTTTGATTAAAGATTAATTCAATTAAAGTTCGTCAGAAGGATAAATCGCCCTGTTCATAAGAAAAATCGGCCGATTTTCCTCAAGAACAGCCCGATTTTCCTGTTTGTCGCAAAACTAAAATCTAAATTCTCAGGGTCCTAATGTTTGAATGAGTTCAATCTATCATCACCTAAGCCTTAATCATCAACTATTCTCCCCAGAATCACAAGGTTTTTAGCCAACCATTTTCAAAATCGAATCAAATTAATTATTGAAGAAGATATCGCAAAGAAACCAAATCTTGAACGAAAAAAATTCTATAACTGTCAAATCTGTAAAACAATCGTCAAATCCGTTCAATGTATCTCTTAACAACTCAATTTCGTATTCACAAACCACAAACAAGGCAATGGAATATAGAAATCTCACAATCAAAGATCAAGAATGACTTTCCGGCAAAAGCTCTTCAATCTCTCTCCAAGATTCGTCGATTTCTCCAAAACGTGTAAAGATTATCCTGTGCGACCCCCCCGTCTTCGTTCGTAGGGTTCTCTTCTATAGTTTCTTGCAGATGGGCCGTTTGGCAAAACTCTCATCTAGCCCAAATTAATTGGGCTTTATGTCGTCTTTTCATTTGGCCGAATCGTGAAGAAAATCGACCCAGTCGATTTTGGTGAAAAACCGTTCGATTTCAAGGTATGAAAATCGTCCGATTTTTATATATATTGGCACGATTTTCTTCAACAGAAAGTGCTCTTCCTTTGGTTCGTCTTCTATGCTTCTCCTTTGCAATTCCTTAGCCCTTAGTGATCCTTCTAAGACTCCTTTAGCTTCCTTAACATCCTTAGATGCTTTTGCTTCATTTTTTTCTTCCAATTCAACTCTATTTACCTGCAATTCATCAAAATCTCGTGTAGACCTCTATTTCCGACAATTGATTGAATAGAACATAAAAGGTATGCAAAATCCCTCTAAATGCAAGGTAAATAGAGATAATGTGCTGCAATATGCATGAATATGATGATACATAATTCATGTCATCATAAGCTTTAAATTTATAAAACTAGAATCAAGCAAGCGAACCCGCAGTGTACGGATCGATATAGTTGAGCAAGAATTCCAGAGTATCGAACACAGGGATTTGGGGGGTTAAATCCAATTATAGGTTATCAAGCGAGTAAATGTAAGAAGCTTTTCAAGTATTGGGAAAACAACAATCCTAAAGATCCAGATATCCAGCTGTGGTAATCGATTCAAGATATACTAATGATGTAAGGACAGAGTTAAGATATGAAAAAGTATGCTAATGTAAGGTAATCGTACGGTGAAGTTCCAAAAACCTTATATGACTCACCTACAAGACATTTTCTATAAAGGTTGTTGAGGCTTCAGTATAGAAAGGTTCTAAAGGTAAGAATTAACGTCAAATACCCAAACTTGTAATCCAAGGATCAAGACTAACTAAACCGATTAAGGTTATGACACTCAAAATCGAGGTAGAGGTTGTTGAGGCTTCACTACCACCTAGAAAAGGCAAGCCAAGACTAAGTTAAAGCAGATCTTTAACTTTGGATTAAAGTAAAAGAAAGTTCGTAACTTAACACAAAATTACGGGTAGTTCTTGAGTTCCACGGCCGTGGAAGCTCAAGAACAGACCGTGGATTAAGGTTGTCGGCGATTCTCTCTAACTCTCAGGGTCCAATCTGTTTACGATCGATCTATCATCATTTAAGCCACAACTATCAACCCTTCACCTTAGAATTGTTAAGGGTTTTTAGCCAACAATAGTCATATTAATATCAAATTCAAGGTTTAAAAGAATGAAAAATGAAAACTTGCGAAAACCTTCAATAACTTTCAAACTAATCTCAAATCCACAAATCAAGAACAATATCTTCAATAGACTCGGAAAAACTCAAACAATCAAAACCTTAGATAAGAAGGAAGAACGGGATGTCAATCCGTCTTCTAAATCAAACCTAAGTAAGAAGCGAAATCTTCTTACGAACAATCTTCCGAACAATCTTCCGAATCTTCGATCTTCCGTCAATCCGGAAATCCAATGGCAAAGCGCAAAAATCTCTCAAACACAATCTCCGCCAAATGCGAAATTAGGGCAATTCCAAGCGCAAGCGTAAGATGCGTCTATGCGTAAGCAAATGTGACGGAATCTCTTTTCGTTCGTCCTTTTATAGTGTAAGATAAAATATCGGCCCGGCCCAATTGCGTAGGAGATCGTGGCTTAAAGTGTGACGAAAAAGATCGCCAAGATCACGGTCGTGGAAGGGCTCCACGGCCGTAATTTAGAGCGTGGAAATCAACACGGTTTGACATAGCTTCTCCACGGCCGTAGAAGTTGCTGGAATGAACCACGCTTCCCTTTCCATGGTTCCACGGCCGTGGACTTGAACGTGGAAATCAGTACGACCGTATTTTAGAGCGTGATTTAGGGCAAGAACGTGATTCTTCCTTAGTCTCGTGCATCCTTCAAGTTGGCACTCCCTTAGCTTCTAGGAATGTCCTCAATCCATGGACATGCTCAATCAAATCCATCCTTGCTCCATTCCGTTCGGAAATAGCTCTCAATTACCTATAATCAACATAAAGCTTGTGTAGATCTCTATATCGACATTATAGATAAACTAGCTCACAAATGCATCAATGCTCAATCAATGACTATCAATATGGATGAAATACACTTAGAAAACATGCCTAAAATATCACAATATTTCATGCTAACAAATAACCCCATACTTGCCACTTGCTTGTCCCTAAGCAAGGTCTTTCAAAAGCTTTAAAACACAAGTTAGGATGAAATATGTGTACCTTCTCAAAACAAAACTTCTTTTTGATGAATGTGCCTTCTAGTCAATAGATCATTCTCAAATTTTGCTTCAATCGTTTATAAGACTTTCATACACTTAATCAAAGGGTAAAGAGCAAAGAAAACTCATGAATTAATCAAACTTCCATACAAACATCATAACCTTCAAACATTATCAAAATCAATCATTAGAAACTTCAATCTAGATCACCAAGTCATATAACATTCTTTTGATCTTAAGGACTTTCAAAGAAAAGGTCTAGAATGTGAAAAGGGAAGGAAAACTTTAAGAAATGTGGTGCATGAATCCGGGAAAGTGGATAACTACTCTTTTCTTCTTCTCTTGCGGTTTCCGCAACACCTTCAACTTAGAGCTTCGCTCTCTTCTTTTCATTTTTCGACTTTACTTTTGGAGTTATGGATAGAGGTGCACAAAAACCGAAGCCTAGGAGATTGGCGTTTCTCGATTTCGAGATGCCTCAAACCCTTAGTGCACATACCATAATCCGCTAGGAATATCGCTCAATCCGACTTTGGCAAGACACAAACACCCGGCTATGTGAATGGTGCCGAGTTACTCATCGTCATGATTGACTTCCCCAAACCTAAAATTTCTTTCTATTCCTTTGAATGCAAAGTATTACTTTCATGGCCCTCCCACATCATGCATGCCTTTTTCATTCAACTCCTCCAAATTCCCAGATAGGTAAAGGAGGTCAATATTTCAATGAGGGGCTAAGTGATCAAAGAAAGAAGAAAGAAAAATCGAATTGCCTTAATCATCTCAACAAGAAGCATAATAACTTATAATGTGATTTCAACTTCAATTCCTCAACATGATTTAAGTAACATTCATCACATTATGAAACTTGCAAAAGAGGTATAATTAACTCATTCAATTTCTTTTCAATTCACTATTCGTTTAAGCATGCAATTGTCATCAAACTCAATTCACAAGTAGCGATTATCATAGAAATCCTCTCTATCTTTAGAAGCACAAAATTTTCAAAAATTTTTCAATTTTTATGGGTTTTTCAAACTCTTTTTCATGCAATGCAATAATGAAACGTGTAACAATATAATGAACATGCAAGATAGTCTCAAATAAAAGCAATCATAGTGAGTAAGAGTTATTACAAACTTTTAGTCACACCCCACCCCATACTTGGAACAAACATTGTCCCTAATGTTCAAATAGAAGAAAGAAAAGAAGAAAAGAAAGAAAGAAAAAGAAACTCACAAAATGGCGGTGGAGCGGCTAAAACTGTCGGTCATGCAAATCATCACTGTGGTGGAGGCGGAGGCGGGAATGGAGAGAAGCTAGGATTGTAGTGCCGCCCGAACTGCTGGCGGTAGACGTCTCTCATCATATGGTCGAGGTCGTCCATGCGTCCATCTCTAGCATCGGCTCGAATCTCCAATGCTCCTACTCTATCAGAAAGGCCAGAAGCCCACTCCGGCATCTACTCATACCATCCCGGAGCCTGACTGTACCACCCTGGTGCATCTGACGGTACTGGTGCTGGTGGCGGTGGCTGCTGTGCGGACCATGGAGGTGGAGCTCCGTACCATGAAGGAGGTGTCTCCATCCAAGTGGGTCTCTCACTCACGCTGGCGCGGCGAGAAGATGAACCTGAAGCTCTGGCTGGACGTGGAGAACGTCTGGGTATGTCAGGGGCCGCATCCGGCTGATCCGGAAACGTGCCAAACTCCTGCTCTGCTCCTCCTCCCTCCTCATACTGATCTCTCATCTCCTCTTCCTCAACTACGGGCGGTGGTGGGACATATGGAGGAGCTGCAATCCTGTTCGCATGCATAGTTGCGAACGTAGCCTTCCAATTATGGCGTCCAGCCATAATGGAGTACTCCGGGAGCCACTCAATGCCCCTCCCCGTCCTGCTCTCCCAAGGCATAGCTGCATAAGGTGGACCTCTATGGGTAGGGAAGATAAGACCTATAGTCATGAAGGCCTGGAGTCCTAGGGGTACGGCTGGGATGCGTGTACATGTAGAAAAATCCACCCCTAATATCCTAGCAAGATGGGTGACTATCCCACCATATCCAATGTTGCCCGCCCTCTTGTTCTTTAGCTTGCTCATGGTAGCAGCTAAGAGGGTGGCGCAGTCAGCAGGGCGCCCATAGAGCATAGAGTACAACATAAAGAGCTCATCCGTCTTGATCTTCTGAGGTGTCTCCGTCCTAGGGAAGAGACACTCAGAAAGAACACGGTGAGCAATCTTCAAGGCTAAGTGATACATCAACTTAGCCTTGGTATCAACTGGTTGCCAGCGGTCCTCGCTGGCTTAAATCATAGCAACCTCCTCCCAAAAATCTTTGGCGTAAACGCCGCTAGGAAAACGACCATTGAAGGTCTCTTGGAACCCAAAGAAGGCTCCGAACTCCCGAATGGTAAAATCATAGTTCCTTTCCATCAGACGGAAAGAAACTGTCCTATCAACGTGGCTGTGCTCAAAAGACGTCACAACCTCTCTCGTGATCTCCTCATAAGCATCCTCTCGGATAGCCGAGAAGACGATAAAACCGGCTCTATCCAAGAGCCAAGTAAGGTCATCTATAATGTGGAGGGGAGCTAGATCCTCCAACAATAGGTACCTAGGTCCGATAACAGCCCTCTTATGGATCCTCTCGAGTGCATCTAGATGATCCTCGTGAATGGTAGGTACTCTAGGGCTAGGAGGTGCGGGTGATGAAGGTGATGATGGAGGTGAAGGGGAGGACGGTGGTGGTGCTCTAGAGGATAAAGAGGAAGAGGGGTTACCCTTCCTCTTTTTGTTCTTATCCTTCTCATTCTTCTTCTCCTTAATCCTCCCAGAAACTCTCCTTACAAAATCCATTAATGTTCAAAACCACGGTCTGTTCTTGGTGTTCCACGGCCGTGGAATTGACAGAGACCGTGATTCGTCTCGCTTTTTCTCAAAATTCAGCAAACAACACTCAAACTCAGCAATCAGGCAACCCTAGTCTAATTCCTTCCAATTTCAATCAGTTCTCCTATAATTTCTAGCAAAAACGAACCCAAATTGACAAGGACAGAGAAGAGCGAAAAAACCTAGGTTTCGGATTTTAAAATCCGAATTCTGCGTTCCTTGGTGATTTGCCGCTCGATTCGTTGCTTGGATCTCGTAGATGGTCGAATTTGCTTCAGTTTTGGTCGAAGAATCGTTGAAAACGATTAACGAACGGAGAATTGAGGTGAGGGGCGTGGAATCGGCGAAAATGGTCGTGGAATTGGGTTTTGTGAAGTGTTTTTGTGAAGAACGTGGTTTATATAATGTCCGGCAAAATTTTTGAAAATCACGGTCTGTCGGGGGGTTCCACGGCCGTGGAAATGTACGGAACCGTGGTTTTGGTAATTTTTCAAAGGCTTTTGGAAATTACGGTCACTGTAGCTGTCACGGCCGTGGTTTAGGCCGTGGAACTCTCTGTAATGCTCCAAAGTCCAAGTTTCGTCACTTTTCTTCAAAATTAACCTTCCGCTTTCCTTTTCCACTGTTCCTACATCCAAAAACACGAACATACCGGAAGAAATTGAAGGCAAAACAAAGCAAAAACGTCTATTCTAAGCTAAACTATGAATCGAAAACAAAAAACGTAAATGCAACACCTTGGGTTGCCTCCCAAGAAGCGCTTTGTTTAAGGTCCGTAGCTAGACCAAATTCGCACTTATTCGAGTGCGGTGGGCGCGAACTCTTCAGCTTGGAGTTCCGGCGTATACTTCTTGAGTCGTTGACCGTTCACCTTAAGGCTTTCGCCCGCTTCACCCCATACTTCAACTGCACCATGGGGGAAAAATGCGTTTGATTAGAAAAGGTCCGGTCCAACGAGATTTAAGCTTACCTGGAAAGAGACGAAGCCGTGAATTGAAGAGGAGAACTTGATCTCCTTCTTTGAAGTCCTTTGGAACGATATGCTTATCATGCCAACGCTTTGCTCTCTCCTTGTAAATCTTGGCGTTCTCATAGGCATTCAAGCGGAGTTCTTCAAGCTCATTAAGGTTCAAGAGACGCTTCTCTCCCGCTTCCTTCATGCTGAAATTCAACCATTTGATAGCCCAAAACGCCTTGTGCTCCAACTCTACCGGTAAGTGACAAGACTTCCCATACACAAGGTTTTATGGTGTGGTTCCTATGGGAGTCTTGTACGCAGTCCGGTACGCCCATAATGCATCATCAAGCTTCAAGGACCAATCTTTTCTAGTCCTTGAAACCGTCTTCTCTAGGATTCCTTTGATCTCCCGATTTGAGATCTCAACTTGTCCACTAGTTTGTGGATGATAAGGGGTGGCGATCTTGTGAGTAACCCCATACTTAGCTAGAAGAGCTTCAAAGCGCCGGACAATGAAGTGAGAACCTCCATCACTAATGATAGTCCTTGGTGTCCCAAATCGTGAGAAGATGGTCTTGTTAAAGAACTTAACCACCACCATGGCATCATTGGTGGGAGAGGCAATTGCTTCCACCCATCTAGAAACGTAATCCACCGCCAAGAGTATGTATTGGCTTCCACAAGATGATGGGAACGGTCCCATGAAGTCAACTCCCCAAACGTCGAAAATCTCCACCTCTTGGATGTTATTGAGAGGCATCTCGTTCCTCCTAGAGATATTTCCTGTTCTTTGACAAGCATCGCAGCAGGAAACAAAGGATTGCACATCTCTAAATAAAGTAGGCCAAAAAAATCCAGATTGCAATACCTTAGCGCTAGTCTTGTTCGAACTAGCGTGTCCTCCACAAGGTAGTGAATGACAATGGCGGATGACACTTTGCATCTCATCTTCCGGCACACATCGCCGAATGATGCCATCCGGACCTCTCTTGAAGAGGAGAGGTTCATTCCAAAAGTATTCTCGGACATCCTTAAAGAACTTCTTTCTTTGTGCGTAGGATAATCCAGGTGGTATCTCCTGACAAACCAAATAGTTAACAAAATCAGCAAACCATGGTTCGTTACCTTTGGAGATCACATCGATGCACTCCTCAATAATGTGTAGTTTTTCGTCCGGGAAGGAGTCATCTATAGGTAATTGGTCGTCCTCTAGATGTGTTAGGCGACTCAAATGATCCGCAACAGAATTTTCCGAGCCCTTCTTGTCGCGGATCTCTAGATCGAATTCTTGTAGGAGAAGAATCCATCTAATTAGTCTTGGCTTCGCATCCTTCTTTGCAAGGAGGTACCGGATCGCAGCATGATCCATGTAGACAATCACCTTTGCACCTACAAGATAAGAGCGAAACTTCTCAATAGCATAAACAATGGCTAAAAATTCATTTTCCGTAGTGGCGTAGTTTAGCTGCGCTTCATCTAGCGTCTTGCTAGCATAGTATATGGCATGGGTTCACCCTTCCTTTCGTTGTCCAAGAACAGCTACTATAGCTACTGCTATGCTCAGGATATATGATGTGTGTACGCAATAAGCTTTAAATTTATACTCGTTATATTTATCCTAACTCCTAGCGAACCCGCAGTGTACGGGACGTTTGTAGTAGGGATAGTATTCCGAGGTCGAACACAAAGACTAAGGTGAAATCGAGTCAAACAATGGTCATAGATAGTGTGGATCTAATCAAAGAAAAGGTCAAGGAACAAAGAAATGAAAATCTCGATATTTTTGGTTGGTTTTTGTGATGATCAAGCAAGGATCACAAATCAAGGAAGACAATAAAACTATCTAACAACTCAACTAGCAAACAAACAAGTAACTCAAAACACAAGTATATGATCAAGAGAGAAAAGTGGATTCTAGAGGTCAAGATTTCCGGTTATGGCATTGGACTCAAGGTTCTAAGGATTCTAAGGACAAGCTGCGGTGTTGGGGAAGAGTGTTTCACCAATGGAAGTAATTACCGGGTAGGTCTCTCACTTCACTAGTCCCGCATCAAACTCCTATTACCGGGTAGGTCTCAAGGGGTTAAAGTAGGGAATTCTACACAAACCGGATACTACTTAAGGGGTAACCCTCTCCTTACCGGGTAAGTCTCGGAATAGGGAAGTCTCAAGCAATAATCCTAGCACACTCGATCCAATAGCGGCTTATGAGGCTCACTACTACCTAGTATTCATCATCTTAGGTATCTAAGGTCGGAAATCATCGGGTAGATCTCTTCCCTCACTTAGATTGATAGCATTAGGTGATCCTAAGCTAAATTAGGCTTAATAAACACTAGGATTTAAACAACCAAACACCCTAACATTCAGATTCATCATTTAAAGAGCAACAGGAGAATAAATCGGGCTGTTCTACAGCTAAATCGGCCGATCTGGCTGATGATCAGGGCGATTTTTCCTTCTGGGTTGGGTTTCGTGCATACAAATCATCCTAAACTAACATATAAGTCCATTCTATCATCACCCTAGCCATAACCATCATCCATCACTCCAGAATCACAATAAACTAGCCAATAGTATGCATATTAAGATCCAAAATCATCACACAAGTATACATGGCTTTCATAGATGGATGATGAAAGATGAGCAAGTTAAATCAATAAATCTCAGCTGAATCTAAGTTTAGCAAGACTTACAACCCTTAAAACGAAGTTCCAAAACGTTCCTAACAATCCTTGCAATAGTTCTTCAATCCAAGACTACAAAAATCACTCAAAACCTCACTATCACTCTATGTTTAGTGTTCTTCTTCTTCCTTCAAATTGAGAGAGTTTTTGTTCCCCCCAAATCTTGCCTCCAATGGATGAGATGTGAATGAGAGAATGTGGGAGAGGAGAGATGCTCAGCAACAGCTTGCAGGACCACTTATATTCTCCACCAAGAGCAAGGCCGGATCAAGAGATCGTGGGACACGTGGCTTAAGTTGTCAAAGGCAGGAAAATCGACCCAGAGGAATAAATCGGCCGATTTTCCTGGCAGTTGGTCCGATTTTCTTCAGCAGAAGCATGCTATGATCGTCTAGCCATGAGTTGCTCCATTGCTTGCACCAATAGTGGTCTTTGTGTCCTTTGTTGCTCCAATTATGCTCCTTCAAAGCTTTGGATGTGTACCACCATGAGGCTTGACCCTCGAATGTATCGATTAATGTCCAATAGATCCCCGAATTACCTACAAAACCGATAAAAGGTCGTGTAGACGTCTTTTCTAGAAATATGCATGAATTGAGCGAAAACGTCATGAACTAATGTCAAACCGTGCATGAATAACGGGAAAAACATTCTAATTAAGTGCCTAAACTATCGTCATAAATCACGTTATCAAAATACCCCATACTTAAGATTTGCTTGTCCCCGAGCAAGATCCAACTACAGACTAAGAGATGACATGATTTATGTATGCAGAAAAACAACAAAATCTTTTTGGAATTGTGCTTCTAGCATTGGATCACCTTCATAGTCATGTTCATAGCAATGGACAAGCAATCATGCATGAAATAAATGAAGGCATGGAAAGAAAATTATACTTAACTAGAAGTCATGCATGAGAGGTGAAAATGAAGAAGTCAAGAAGATCATGAGCATGTCAAATCTAGATCACTAAGCCTTACACACATGCATTTAGGTCATTAGGACTTAGGAAAGAAGGGGCTAAGAAACGTTGTGATTAGGTGGGAATTTTTAAGTCATGTGATGCTAATCCGGGAAAGGAACTAACTCCACAATTTTGTTTTTGCTCATCTTCCCAACAAGTGTATAATTTTCTCCATCTTTTCTTTGTTTTCTTTTCTTTTTCACTTATTTTTGAGACAATGGCGTTGGTGTACAAAAGCCGAAACTTTGGTGATTAGCCGTCCTCGGGCTTTTTCTATTTTTCGAGGTGCATCCACACCGGGCACACATACCAAATCTCGTTAGAACTATCGGTTTATTTGACTTTGGCAAGGCACCAACACCCGATTATGTGAAGTGTGCCGAGTTACTTGTCATTTAAACCAACGTCCCCAAACCTATATTTTTGTCTACACTTTCACAACAAATTCAGCACTTTATTCACATCGTTCTTTCATCAACCATTTCAACCCACACTTGCTTTTCACACACATCAACACACTAGCATGCTCCTAGTCCCGGATGGGTCAAAAAAGGTAAAATTTTTCATCAATTGGGGTGCTCAAACAACATGATCAAGATGAGAAGTAGAGAAAGATGAATTGCCTTAATCACTCCTAAATGATGTTAAAGAACTAGCATGCAATTTCGATTTTCAATACTCAATTCAATCAAGGCAAACATTCATGATCACAAATCATTCATGGGATTCAAGATAAGTACTTCAAGTCCACATATGCATTCATCTATTCAACACATAAGGCAATCCATAGCCAATTCACAAGACAATTTCATCATAAGGGTCATTCCCAAGCTTAGAAGCACTAAAATTTTTAAAATTTTCTGATTTTTTGGATTTTTTTTTTTCGAAATACGTATATACAATGCAAGACATAATGAAACATGTGACAAAATTAAACTATCCTAGATGCTACTCATGCAAGTGATCATGAAAACCCCACCCCATACTTAGAAACACATTGTCCCTAATGTGTAAACTAAATAAAGAAATGAAAGAGAGTCCTCACAATGTAAAATTGGTGATGCTTTGGTATTTCGGTTCACATTGAATGATGATGGTGGATGATCGATCAAGGATGGTAGAGAGCTCTTGATGCTCATTAAGGTGTCGGAACCCGCGCTTGGCACCGCAAGCTGTCCAAGTTCCACGTCCGCTCCACCCATGCTCGATTGGAGATCACCACTTTCCTTTACAGAAGGAAAAATCGCCCCAACAACCCAGGAAAATCGGCTGATCTGGCTGAAGAACATGCCGATTTTTCTGGGTGATTTCCTCCTCGTCCGTGTGCTTGGATCTTGTACCTTCAACAGTTCCATGAGGTGTTCACATGACCTCCAATATCTCATCACACATGACAATCAACAAGATCTAGCATTCAAAAACACAAAAGAAAAACAAAGCACACCAAGAGTAAGATTCAAACAAAAGCAAGAAAAACAAAGGGAAAAATATGTACCAATGGGTTGCCTCCCATTAAGCGCTTCTTTAAGGTCATTAACTTGACCAAATTCGGGAGCGTTTCACTCAAGGTGAAGTGGGGCAATCACTTCCACCGGGGCTTCCGGGATGTATTTCTTCAAACGATGCCCATTCACCTTGAAGTTACCACAATGATCTCCTCCTATCTCTACCGCTCCATGAGGAAAGACCTTATTCACAACATAGGGACCCGTCCATCTTGATTTGAGCTTTCCGGGGAAAAGCCGCAGTCTTGAGTTGAAGAGAAGCACTAAGTCACCCTCATTCAACTCCTTTGGGATGAGGCGCTTGTCATGCCAACGCTTGGTCCTCTCCTTGTAGATCCGGGCATTCTCATAAGCATCCAACCGGATCTCCTCAAGGGCGTTCATGTCTAGCAACCGCTTCTCACCGGCCTCCTTGAGATCAAAATTTAACCACCTTATAGCTCAATATGCTCTATGCTCCATCTCTACCGGAAGGTGGCAAGACTTGCCATAAACTAGGTTGTAGGGAGTGGTGATAACACGATTGATGACTTAGGTTTAGGTAATCATTTAGATAGATTCATCACTCATTCATGCATGATTTAGCACAAATTCGCAACGTTTGCACTCAATTCGCATATTTTGTCGAGATAGACGTCTACACGGACTTGTGCGTTGCTTTGTAGGTATTTCGGGGGGTCTTTTGGACATTAACCGATACATTTGAGGGCCAAGCTTCATGATGGTACACATCCAAGGCTAAGGAGGAGCATAAATGGAGCAACAAGGGACACAAAGACCACTATTGGTGCAAGCAATGAATCAACTCATGGCTAGACGATCATAGCACCTTTCTGCTGAAGAAAATCGGACCAACAAGCAGCTAAATCGGCCGATTTTCTCCTGCTAGGTCGATTTTTGAGGCTTTGACAGCTTAAGCCACGTGTCCCACGATCTCTTGTCCGTCCTTGCTCTTGGTGGAGAATATAAGTGGTCCTTCAGGTGGTTGCTGAGCATCTCTCCTCTCCCACACTCTCATTGACAGCTCATTGATTTTGGAGGAAGATTGGAGGAGAAGAAAAGCTCTCAAGGATTGAAGGAAGAAGAAGAACACCATTGTAGGAGAATAGTGAGGTTGTGAGTGATTTTGAGTTGCTTTTGTAGTCTTGGATTGAAGAACTTTTGCAAGTATTGTTAGGAACGTTTTGGATCTTCATTTAAGAGTTTGTAGGTCTTGCTACAACTCGAATTTTGCTGAGATTTATTGATTTTGTTTCTCATCTTTCATTATTCATCTATGAACACCATGTATGCTTGTTTGATGATTTTGGATCTTGATATGCATATTATTTGCTAGTTTATTGTGATTCTAGAGTGATGGATTGATGGTTATGGCTTGGGTGATGATAGGATGGACTTATATGTCAGTTTAGGATGATTTATATGCACGCAACTCACGACAGAAAAATAAATCGACCAGTTCATCAGATAAATCGGCCGATTTATCTGTAGAACAGCCCGATTTATTCTCCTGTTGCTCTTTAAATGATAAATCTGCATGTTAGGATGTTTGTTTGTTTAAATCCTAGTTTTTAATAAGCCTAATTTAGCTTAGTATCACCTAATGCTACCAATCTAAGTGAGGGAAGAGATCTACCCGATGATTTCCGACCTTAGACACCTAAGATGATGAATGCTAGGTAGTAGTGAGCCTCATAAGCCGCTATTGGATCGAGTGTGCTAGGATTATTGCTTGAGATTTCCCTATTCCGAGACTTACCCGGTAAGGAGAGGGTTTCCCTTAAGTAGCATCTAGTTTGTGCGGAATTCGTTACTCTAACCCCTTGAGACCTACCCGGTAATAGGAGTCTGATGCGGGATTAGTGAAGTGAAAGACTTACCCGGTAATCGCTTCCATTAGTGAACATTCTTTCCCAAACACCGCAGCTTGTCCTTAGAATCCTTAGAACCTTGAGTCCAATGCCGTAACCGGAAATCTCGACCTCTAGAATCTACTTTTCTCTCTTGATCATATACTTGTGCTTTGTGTTACTTACTCGTTTGCTAGCTTAATTTGTTAGTTGTTTTATTACCTTGCTTGACTTGTGATCTTTTTTCAATCACCACAAAAACCAACAAAAATATTGCGTTTTCCATTTTCTTTGTTCCTCATCTTATCTTAGTCTAGATTCACACTTCATCGCTTGACTCGATTTCACCTTAGTCTTTGTGTTTGACCTCGGAATACTTACCTTTCTACAAACGTCCCGTACACTGCGGGTTCGCTAGGAGTTAGGATAAATATAACGAGTATAAATTTAAGACTTATTGCGTGCACATCACACGATCTTAGCGTGACAAGTTTTTGGCGCCGTTGCCGGGGATTAGGTCTAGATTGAGTCTATTTGTGATTGTTTATAGTGTAGATCTTTCTTGTTGCTTTTGATCTCTCTTTGGTGTGTGTCTTTGCTTTTCAGGACATCATCTCTCTCTTTAGGTGTATGCGAAGATCTCGTGGCAAGGATTTAGCTCCATTCGATCCCGAACCGGAGAAAACCCTTCGATCTAGATCCAAGAACATCCGAAAAGAGAAAGAGATGGCCGGAAGGAACCTCCAAGCTGAGTTGGATGAAGCCTTAGAGCAAATAAGGCTAAGAGATGAGCTCTTGGAGAAAGAAAGGAGACTTGCCAATGAGAGGCAAGAGGAAACTAGGAGGGAGATTGAGCAGATTAGGCAAGCCCTTGTTCAAGGAGAGCTTAATCGCCGACAACCTCCACCTCCTCCACCACCGGTGGAACAACCGCAGCCGGCGGCTAATGTTAGGGTTGTGCCCATTGCCATTGAAGAGCCACAAACCCTAGGGAGACGTATGGATCCGGCACAAAGAGCACACCGTCCGGGTGTGAACTTAGGAGATCCCGCAACCCACAACTACGAGCTCCGCCCTCAAGTTCTACAAATGATCCGGCATAATCAATTTGGAGGGATGGAAGGAGAGTCTCCTCATCAACACTTGATGAACTATGAGATCTTGATGGAGACTCTTAGACCGCCAAGATTGGAGAGCAACAACCATAAGCTTAGGCCTTTTTCCTTCTCTCTTAAGGATAAAGCCTTAGCTTGGTATCAATCTATTCCACAAGGGCGAGTTGGTACTTGGGAGGAGATGACAACCGAGTTTTTGACTAAGTTCTTCCCACCTTCCAAGACTACCGAGTTAAGAGGGAAGATCAATGCCTTCGTGATGAAGGATAGAGAGAGTTTGTTCAAGTCTTGGGAGAGATTCAAGGACCTTCTCCTAGATTGTCCACACCATGGCATACCGAAAATTGAGCTATTGGAGATCTATTTCAAAGGACTTGATGAAGATAGCCAATTCAAGCTTCAATCCCTTTCCGGTGGGACTTTCATGGAGAAGCATGTAGATGATGCTTGGGAGTTTGTGGAGAAGCAAGCTCTAGTAATTGAGAAGTACTCCCATAGGAAGAGTGAAGGGAGAAAGGCGGGAGCATATGAGGTGAGTGAGGTCACCATGAGCAATTTCAAGCTTGACGCCATCAACAACGAGCTAAAGTCCTTGAGGGAGTTGTGTGCTAAAACTTTGAAGAACCAAGCAACTCCTCAAGTGCTTCCACAAGCTAACCTATCTTCCAAGGAGGAGGATGTGAATTACATGGGAAGGGGCAATTACAACAATTATCAAGGCCCAAGGAACTTCAACAACAACTGGCAATTCAACAATTACCGGCCCAACCATAACCATCCCGGGTTTTCTTACTCTAACCCGGATGGAGCCTTGAACCCTCCCGCTTCTACAAGCACAACTCCACTACCAAAAGCTTCACAAAAACCTCCACCCGGATTTACTCAACCTCCAAAGGATAGAACCGAAATGATGTTTGAGCAATTGCTTGGAAGGTTGAGTGGTCTTGAGAGCACGGTGACTTCTATCTCAAAGGCTCAAAAGGTTTTGGAAGCACAAGTTTTCTAAAAGGCGGGTGAAGCACATAGAGATCCGGGAAAGCTTCCCGGAAGAACCGAAGAAAACCCAAGAGGCCAAGTGTTGGCTATTACAACAAGAAGTGGGTTAAGCATGAAGGATCCTTTGCCCAAGGAGAATGCTAAAGGGAAGCAAGTGGTGAATGAAGAAGAGACTTTGCAAGGAGATGGAGGCAAGAGCAAAGATGTAGAGCCAACCTATGTGGCACCGCCTCCATACAAGCCACCACTACCGTTCCCTCAATCACGAGCAAGAGCTCGCTTGGACAATCATTTTAGTAAGTTCCTTGAACTAATGTCTAAATTACATATTAACATTCCGTTCATGGATGCTATTTTAGGGATGCCGGCATATGGCAAGTTCTTGAAGGAAATACTCTCCAACAAAAGGAAGTTGGAGGAGTATGGTGAGATAAGGATGACTAAGAGATCCTCGGAGTTGATTCAAACGATGAAGGAGGAGATGCCTCCCAAGATAAGGGATCCGAGATCCTTTTGTGTGCCAATCGGAGTAGGAGAAGTGAAGTATGACGCCCTATGTGATCTTGGGGCAAGTGTGAGCATCATTCCGCTTGCACTTTGCAACAAGGTTGGACTAGGAGAGCCAAAGCCGGTCAAGATGACCCTTTACATGTCAGACCGCTCGATCACTCATCCGGTTGGAATCTTGGAGGACATTCCGGTGCAATTAGGGAAGTTCTATGTGCCCATAGACTTCGTTGTTTTGGATATCCCTGCGGACTATCCGGTTCCTATCATCTTGGGGAGACCTTTCCTAGCTACTTCCGGGTGTCTAGTAGATTGCAAGAATGGAACCCTCTCCTTCAACATTGGAGAAGAAAACATCAAGTTCAAGCTATCCACAATGATGAAAGGACCAACCCTTGATGAAGATGTATTCAACATAGTTGAAGAAGAAGAATCTAGAGAGGTTGTGAGCTCCATCTTGCTCAAGGATCCACTTGAGAGGGTTCTTAGCTCAAGCTTGATGGAGGAAGGAGTTGAGGAGAGTAGCAATGAAGTAATCAAGGCCTTGAATGCATTAGACGAGCTACCAAGTGTTGGGTTTGAAGTGCTAGAAGAAGAGGAAAACTGCCAGAAAAATCGGACTGAAGGGCAAAAATCGGCCGATTTTTGTACTTGTGCTGAAATTTCAGCCAGTTTTGCCAAAACAGAAACTCAGATCGACCCACCCTCAGATAAATCGTCCGATTTTTCTTCCTGGACCGATTTTCCTGAGTCTTTTCAGCATCAACCACTTGAGTGTGAGCAATCATCAAGGGACTTCAAGGAGGCTTCCATGGCTTTGCAATCATCTCAACCTACATTGTATGGATCGTCTCCAACCGAAAAAGGTCCTCCTCAACTTGATCTTAAACCTCTTCCTTCTCATTTAAAGTATGCTTTTCTTGGTTCAAATTCTACTTATCCGGTGATTGTGAATGCATCTTTGAATGATGATGAGCTTAATAGATTGTTGAATGAGTTGAAACTGCATAGAAAGGCAATAGGATACACCATTGATGATCTTGTTGGCATCAAACCATCTTTGTGCATGCATAGGATAATGATGGAAGATAATCATAAACCATCTATTAAACATCAAAGAAGATTGAATCCCATAATGAAAGAGGTAGTCAAAAAGGAAATCATTAAGTTGCTAGATGCGGGAATTATCTACCCTATCTCGGATAGTAAGTGGGTTAGTCCCGTTCATGTAGTACCTAAGAAGGGTGGGATGACCGTAGTAACCAATGAGAACAATGAACTAATCCCGACGAGGACGGTTACGGGATGGAGGATGTGTATTGATTATAGAAAGCTTAACACGGCCTCTAGGAAAGATCACTTCCCTCTCCCCTTCATTGACCAAATGCTAGAGAGATTAGCTCAACATTCTCATTTTTGCTACCTAGATGGCTATAGTGGATTCTTCCAAATCCCTATCCACCCCGATGACCAAGAGAAAACAACCTTTACATGTCCATGGGGAACTTTTGCTTATAGGAGAATGCCATTTGGGTTGTGTAATGCACCCGCCACCTTCCAAAGGTGTATGATGGCTATCTTTTCGGAATACATTGAAAATATCATGGAAGTGTTCATGGATGATTTCTCTGTTTATGGTTCTTCCTTTGATAATTGCTTGGCTAACTTGTCATTAGTATTGCAAAGATGTGAGGAGACAAATCTTGTCTTAAATTGGGAAAAATGCCACTTCATGGTAAGTGAAGGTATTGTGTTAGGACACTTGGTGTCTAACCGTGGCACTGAGGTTGATAGGGCCAAGATTGAGACGATAGAGAAGTTGCCGCCACCTACCTCGGTGAAAGGGGTAAGGAGTTTCTTAGGGCATGCCGGTTTTTACCGGAGGTTCATTCAAGACTTCTCTAAAATCTCTAAGCCCCTTACTAACCTACTAATGAAGGATGTTGAATTTGTTTTCTCCAAAGATTGCCTTGAGGCTTTTTGTAGGTTGAAGAACGCCTTGATCTCCGCACCTATCATGCAACCTCCGGATTGGAGTTTACCGTTTGAGATCATGTGTGATGCAAGCGATGTAGCCGTTGGGGCTGTTTTGGGGCAAAGGAAAGATGGGCGAACTCATGCCATTTATTATGATAGCAAGACGCTAGATGATGCCCAACTTAACTATGCCACAACCGAGAAAGAGTTGCTAGCGGTAGTGTATGCCTTTGAGAAGTTTCGGTCATACCTTGTTGGAGCGAAGGTCATTGTTTATACGGATCATGCTGCGATCCGTTATCTACTTACCAAGAAGGATGCCAAGCCTAGGTTGATTCGGTGGATCCTTCTTCTTCAAGAGTTTGACTTGGAAATCCGGGACAAGAAGGGATCCGAGAACTCCGTGGCGGATCACCTTAGTAGACTCCCACCATTGGAGCTTAAAAGAGAGGACATCCCGATTGATGACTCCTTCCGGGATGAGCAATTGCAAATGGTGGAGGAATGCTTGTTCCAAGTGTCTAGAGGAAGTGAGCCATGGTTTGCCGACATTGTGAACTACCTAGTGTGTGAGGAAGTGCCTCCCGGTTTGACATATGCCCAAAGGAAGAAGTTCTTCAAAGATGTGAGGCATTACTATTGGAGCGAGCCACTTTTGTTCAAAAGAGGGCCGGATGGAATGTTTAGGAGATGCATACCGGAGGATGAGGTGGAGAGTGTGATCCGCCATTGTCATTCCTTGCCATGTGGAGGGCATGCTAGCTCACACAAGACATGTGCTAAAGTGTTGCAATCGGGTTTCTTTTGGCCAAACTTGTTCAAGGATGTGCAAAGCTTTGTGGTAGCTTGTGATGCTTGCCAAAGGACGGGCAACATCTCAAGGCGAAATGAGATGCCCTTGAACAACATACAAGAGGTAGAGATATTTGATGTGTGGGGTGTGGACTTCATGGGACCATTCCCTTCTTCATGTGGCAACCTCTACATCCTATTGGCGGTTGACTATGTTTCGAGATGGGTGGAGGCAATCGCCTCTCCTACAAATGACGCCAAGGTTGTGGTGCAGTTCTTCAACCGAGTGATCTTTCCTAGGTTTGGAACACCAAGGGTGATCATAAGTGATGGAGGGAAGCACTTCACCAATAGGAACTTTGGGGCACTTTTGGCTAAGTATGGGGTGACTCATAAGGTGGCAACACCTTACCATCCCCAAACTAGTGGCCAAGTGGAGATCTCCAACCGGGAGATCAAGGTCATTCTTGAGAAGACGGTATCAAGGATGAGAAAAGATTGGGCTATGAAGCTCGATGATGCCTTGTGGGCATATAGGACAGCCTTCAAAACACCAATTGGCACCACTCCTTACATGTTGGTCTATGGCAAGTCTTCCCACCTTTCGGTAGAGATGGAGCATAGAGCTTATTGGGCCATTAAGTGGCTAAATTTTGACCTCAAGGAGGCCGGAGAAAAGTGGTTGCTAGACATGAACGCCCTTGAGGAGATCCGGTTGGATGCATATGAGAATGCTCGGATCTACAAGGAGCGGACCAAAAGGTGGCATGACAAGCGCCTCCTTCCAAAGGAGTTGAATGAAGGCGACTTGGTGCTTCTCTTCAACTCGAGGCTGCGGCTCTTCCCCGGAAAGCTCAAATCAAGATGGACCGGGCCATATGTGGTGAAGAAGATCTTTCCTCATGGAGCGGTAGAGATAGGAGGAGATCATTGTGGTGACTTCAAAGTGAATGGGCATCGATTGAAGAAGTACATCCCGGAAGCCCCGGTAGAAGTGATTGCCCCGCTTCACCTTGATTGAAACGCTCCTGAATTTGGTCAAGCTAATGACCTTAAAGAAGCGCTTAATGGGAGGCAACCCATTGGTACATATTTTTCCCTTTCTTTTTCTTGCTTTTGTTTAATCTCACTCTTGGTGTGCTTTGTTTTTCTTTTGTGTTCTTGGGTGCTAGATCTTGTTGATTGTCATGAGCTATGAGATGTTGGAGGTCATGTGAAGACCTCATGGAGCTATTTAAGGTGCAAGATCCGAGCACATGGACAAGGAAGAAAGCACCCAGGAAAATCGGATTGTTCATGCACAAAATCGGCCGATTTTCCTGGGCTATGGGGCGATTTTTCCTCTGTATAAAGGAAAGTGATGATCTCCAATCAAGCATGGGTGGAGCGGACGAGGAACTTGGACGGCTTGCGGTGCCAAGCGCGGGTTCTGACATCATAACGAACATCAAGAGCTCTCTACCATCCTTGATCGATCATCCACCATCATCATCCAATGTGAACCGAAATACCAAAGCATCACCAATTTTACATTGTGAGGACTCTCTTTCACTTCTTTATTTAGTTTACACATTAGGGACAATGTGTTTCTAAGTATGGGGTGGGGTTTTCATGATCACTTGCATGATTAGCATCTAGGATAGTTTAATTTTGTCACATGTTTCATTATGTCTTGCATTGTACATACATATTTCGAAAAATCCAAAAAATCAGAAAATTTAAAAAATTTTGTGCTTTCTAGGCTTGGATATGACCCTAATGATGAACCTTGTCTTGTGGATTGGCTATGGATGGCCTTATGTGTTAAATTGATGAATGTATATGTGGACTTGAAGTACTTCTCTTGAAACCATGAATGATTTGTGATCATGATGTTTGCCTAGAATGAATTGAGTATTGAAAGTCGAAATTGCATGCTAGTTCTTGCACATCAATTAGGAGTGATTAAGGCAATTCATTTTCCTCTACTTCTCATCTTGATCATGTTGCTTGAGCACCTCAATTGAGATAAATTTGACCTCTTTTGACCCATCCGGGAATAAGAGCATGCTAGTGTGGTGATGTGTGTGAAAAGCAAGTGTGGGGTGAAGTTGTTGATGAAAAGAATGTCATGCATAAAATGCTGAATTTGTTGTGAAAGTGTAGCCAAAAATATAGGCTTGGGGACATTGGCTTAAATGACAAGTAACTCGGTACACTTCACATAATCGGGTGTTGGTGTCTTGCCAAAGTCAAATAAACCAATAGTCCTAACGAGCTTTGGTATGTGTGCCCGGTGTGGATGCATCTCGAAAAATAGAAAAAGCCCGAGAATGTCTAATCACCAAGGTTTCGGCTTTTGCACACCAATGCCATTGTCTCAAAAATAAAAGAAAGAAAAGAAAATGAAGAAAAAACAATATATACACTTGAGGGAAGTTGATAAGAAATTTGAAGTTGTGGTTGTTTAGTTCCTTTCCCGGATTAGCATCACATAGCCTAGAAAATTCCCACCTAATCACAACGTTTCTTGGCCTTCTATTTTACAAGTCCTTTTGACCTACTTGCATGTGTGTAAGACTAAGTGATTTAGATTGGATATACTCATGATCATCTTGACTTCTTCATCTTTACATTTCATTGCATGCTATCAAGTTAAGTGTAATTGTCTTTCCATGCTTTCATTTATTTGATACATAATTGCTTGTCCATTGCCATGAAACATGACTATGAAGGTGATCCAATATTAGAAGCACAAACCCAAAAAGATTTTGCCATTTTTCTGCACACATAAATCATGTCATCTCTTAGTCTATAGTTGTGAATTTGCTCGGGGACGAGCAAACCTTAAGTATGGGGTATTTTTGATAACACGATTTATGACTTAGGTTTGGGTAATCATTTAGATAGATTCATCACTCATTCATGCATGATTTAGCACAAATTCGCAACGTTTGCACTCAATTCGCATATTTTGTCGAGATAGACGTCTACACGGACTTGTGCGTTGCTTTGTAGGTATTTCGGGGGTCTTTTGGACATTAACCGATACATTTGAGGGCCAAGCTTCATGATGGTACACATCCAAGGCTAAGGAGGAGCATAAATGGAGCAACAAGGGACACAAAGACCACTATTGGTGCAAGCAATGAATCAACTCATGGCTAGACGATCATAGCACCTTTCTGCTGAAGAAAACCGGACCAACAAGCAGCTAAATCGGCCGATTTTCTCCTGCTAGGTCGATTTTTGAAGCTTTGACAGCTTAAGCCACGTGTCTCACGATCTCTTGTCCGTCCTTGCTCTTGGTGGAGAATATAAGTGGTCCTTCAGGTGGTTGCTGAGCATCTCTCCTCTCCCACACTCTCATTGACAGCTCATTGATTTTAGAGGAAGATTGGAGGAGAAGAAAATCTCTCAAGGATTGAAGGAAGAAGAAGAACACCATTGTAGGAGAATAGTGAGGTTGTGAGTGATTTTGAGTTGCTTTTGTAGTCTTGGATTGAAGAACTTTTGCAAGTATTGTTAGGAACGTTTTGGATCTTCATTTAAGAGTTTGTAAGTCTTGCTACAACTCGAATTTTGCTGAGATTTATTGATTTTGTTTCTCATCTTTCATTATTCATCTATGCACACCATGTATGCTTGTTTGATGATTTTGGATATTGATATGCATATTATTGGCTAGTTTATTGTGATTCTAGAGTGATGGATTGATGGTTATGGCTTAGGTGATGATAGGATGGACTTATATGTCAGTTTAGGATGATTTATATGCACGCAACTCACGACAGAAAAATAAATCGACCAGTTCATCAGATAAATCGGCCGATTTATCTGTAGAACAGCCCGATTTATTCTCCTGTTCCTCTTTAAATGATAAATCTGCATGTTAGGATGTTTGTTTGTTTAAATCCTAGTGTTTATTAAGCCTAATTTAGCTTAGTATCACCTAATGCTACCAATCTAAGTGAGGGAAGAGATCTACCCGATGATTTCCGACCTTAGACACCTAAGATGATTAATGCTAGGTAGTAGTGAGCCTCATAAGCCGCTATTGGATCGAGTGTGCTAGGATTATTGCTTGAGATTTCCCTATTCCGAGACTTACCCGGTAAGGAGAGGGTTTCCCTTAAGTAGCATCTAGTTTGTGCGGAATTCGTTACTCTAACCCCTTGAGACCTACCCGGTAATAGGAGTCTGATGCGGGATTAGTGAAGTGAAAGACTTATCCGGTAATCGCTTCCATTAGTGAACATTATTTCCCAAACACCGCAGCTTGTCCTTAGAATCCTTAGAACCTTGAGTCCAATGCCGTAACCGGAAATCTCGACCTCTAGAATCTACTTTTCTCTCTTGATCATATACTTGTGCTTTGTGTTACTTACTCGTTTGCTAGGTTAATTTGTTAGTTGTTTTATTACCTTGCTTGACTTGTGATCTTTGTTCGATCACCACAAAAACCAATAAAAACATTGCGTTTTCCATTTTCTTTGTTCCTCATCTTATCTTAGTCTAGATTCACACTATCTTTGATCATTGCTTGACTCGATTTCACCTTAGTCTTTGTGTTCGACCTCGGAATACTTACCTTTCTACAAACGTCCCGTACACTGCGGGTTCGCTAGGAGTTAGGATAAATATAACGAGTATAAATTTAAGACTTATTGCGTGCACATCACACGATCTTAGCGTGACAAGTTTTTGATTTTTGATAACACGATTTATGACTTAGGTTTAGGTAATCATTTAGATAGATTCATCACTCATTCATGCATGATTTAGCACAAATTCGCAACGTTTGCACTCAATTCGCATATTTTGTCGAGATAGACGTCTACACGGACTTGTGCGTTGCTTTGTAGGTATTTCGGGGGTCTTTTGGACATTAACCGATACATTTGAGGGCCAAGCTTCATGATGGTACACATCCAAGGCTAAGGAGGAGCATAAATGGAGCAACAAGGGACACAAAGACCACTATTGGTGCAAGCAATGAATCAACTCATGGCTAGACGATCATAGCACCTTTCTGCTGAAGAAAATCGGACCAACAAGCAGCTAGATCGGCCGATTTTCTCCTGCTAGGTCGATTTTTGAAGCACGTGGCTTCATCGGACCACTTATATTCTCCACCAAGAGCAAGGACGGACAAGAGATCGTGGGACACGTGGCTTAAGCTGTCAAAGCCTCAAAAATCGACCTAGCAGGAGAAAATCGGCCGATTTAGCTGCTTGTTGGTCCGATTTTCTTCAACAGAAAGGTGCTATGATCGTCTAGCCATGAGTTGATTCATTGCTTGCACCAATAGTGGTCTTTGTGTCCCTTGTTGCTCCATTTATGCTCCTCCTTAGCCTTGGATGTGTACCATCATGAAGCTTGGCCCTCAAATGTATCGGTTAATGTCCAAAAGACCCCCGAAATACCTACAAAGCAACGCACAAGTCCGTGTAGACGTCTATCTCGACAAAATATGCGAATTGAGTGCAAACGTTGCGAATTTGTGCTAAATCATGCATGAATGAGTGATGAATCTATCTAAATGATTACCTAAACCTAAGTCATAAATCGTGTTATCAAGTGGTGCCAATTGGTGTCTTGAAAGCGGTCCTATAAGCCCACAAGGCATCATCGAGCTTCATATCCCAATCTTTTCTCGTCCTAGAGACCGTCTTCTCAAGTATCCCTTTTATCTCCCGGTTGGAGATCTCTACTTGGCCACTAGTTTGGGGATGGTAAGGTGTTGCCACCTTATAGGTCACCCCATACTTAGCCAAAAGTGCCCCAAAGTTCCTATTAGTGAAGTGCTTCCCTCCATCACTTATGATCACCCTTGGTGTTCCAAACCTAGGGAACATCACTCGGTTGAAGAACCACACCACCACCTTGGCATCATTTGTGGGAGAGGCGATTGCCTCCACCCATCTCGAAACATAATCTACCGCCAATAGGATGTAGAGGTTGCCACATGAAGAAGGGAATGGTCCCATGAAGTCCACACCCCACACATCAAATATCTCTACCTTTTGTATGTTGTTCAAGGGCATCTGAGATGTTGCCCGTCCTTTGGCAAGCATCACAAGCTACCACAAAGCTTTGTACATCCTTGAACAAACTTGGCCAAAAGAAGCCCGATTGTAACACCTTAGCACATGTCTTGTGTGAGCTAGCATGCCCTCCACACGGCAAGGAATGACAATGGCGGATCACACTCTCCACCTCATCCTCCGGTATGCATCTTCTAAACACTCCATCTGGCCCTCTCTTGAACAAAAGTGGTTCACTCCAATAGTAGTGCCTGACGTCTTTGAAGAACTTCTTTCTTTGGGCATATGTCAATCCGGGAGGCACTTCCTCACATACTAGGTAGTTCACAATGTCGGCATACCATGGCTCACTCCCTCTAGACACTTGGAACAAGCACTCCTCCACCATTTGTAATTGCTCATCCTGGAATGAGTCATCAATCGGGATGTCATCTCTCTCAAGCTCTATCGGTGGGAGTCTACTAAGGTGATCCGCCACGGAGTTCTCGGATCCCTTCTTGTCCCGGATTTCCAAATCAAACTCTTGAAGAAGAAGGATCCACCGAATCAACCTAGGTTTGGCATCCTTCTTTGTAAGGAGGTAGCGGATCGCAGCATGATCCGTATAAACAATGACCTTCGCTCCAACAAGGTATGACCGAAACTTCTCAAAGGCATACACTACCGCTAGCAACTCTTTCTCGGTTGTGGCATAGTTAAGTTGGGCATCATCTAGCGTCTTGCTAGCATAATAAATGGCATGAGTGCGCCCATCTTTCCTTTGCCCCAAAACAGCCCCAACGGCTACATCGCTTGCATCACACATGATCTCAAACGGTAGGCTCCAATCCGGAGGTTGCATGATAGGTGCGGAGATCAAAGTGTTCTTCAACCTACAAAAGGCCTCAAGGCAATCTTTGGAGAAAACAAATTCAACATCCTTCATTAGTAGGTTAGTAAGAGGTTTAGAAGTTTTAGAGAAGTCTTGAATAAACCTCCGGTAAAAACCGGCATGCCCTAAAAAGCTCCTTACCCCCTTCACCGAGGTAGGTGGTGACAACTTCTCTATCGTTTCAATCTTGGCCCTATCAACTTCAATGCCACGGTTAGACACCAAGTGTCCTAACACAATACCTTCACTTACCATGAAGTGGCATTTTTCCCAATTCAAGACAAGATTTGTCTCCTCACATCTTTGCAATACTAATGACAAGTTAGCCAAGCAATTATCAAAGGAAGAACCATAAACAGAGAAATCATCCATGAACACTTCCATGATATTTTCAATGTATTCCGAAAAGATAGCCATCATACACCTTTGGAAGGTGGCGGGTGCATTACACAACCCGAATGGTATTCTCCTATATGCAAACGTTCCCCATGGACATGTAAAGGTGGTTTTCTCTTGGTCATCGGGGTGGATAGGGATTTGGAAGAATCCACTATAACCATCTAGGTAGCAAAAGTGAGAATGTTGAGCTAACCTCTCTAGCATTTGGTCAATGAAAGGAAGAGGGAAGTGATCTTACCTAGAGGCCATGTTAAGCTTCCTATAATCAATCCACATCCTCCACCCCGTGACCGTCCTAGTCGGGATTAGTTCATTGTTCTCATTGGTCACTACGGTCATCCCACCCTTCTTAGGAACTACATGAATGGGACTAACCCACTTACTATCCGAGATAGGGTAGATAATTCCCGCATCTAGCAACTTAATGATCTCTTTCTTGACTACCTCTTTCATTATAGGATTCAATCTTCTTTGATGTTCAATAGAGGGTTTATGGTTATCTTCCATCATTATCTTATGCATGCACAAAGAGGGCTTAATGCCAACAAGGTCATCAATGGTGTATCCTATTGCCTTTCTATGCAGTTTCAATTCATTCAACAATCTATTAAGTTCATCATCATTCAAAGATGCATTCACAATCACCGGATAAGTAGAATTTGAACCAAGGAAAGCATACTTTAAATGAGAAGGAAGAGGTTTAAGATCAAGTTGAGGAGGACCTTTTTCGGTTGGAGACGATCCATACAATGTAGGTTGAGATGATTGCAAAGCTATGGAAGCCTCCTTGAAGTCCCTTGATGATTGCTCACAATCAAGGGGGTTGATGCTGAAAAGACTTAGGAAAATCGGCCCAGTCAGAAAAATCGGCCGATTTTCCTGGGGGTAGGTCGATCTGAGTTTCTGTTTTTACAGAACTGGACGAAATTTCAGCACAAGGCAAAAAATCGGCCGATTTTGTCCCTCCAGTCCGATTTTTCTGCCTGTTCCTCTCTTCTTCTAACACTTCAAATCCAACACTTGGTAGCTCGTCCAATGCATTCAAGGCCTTGATTACTTCATTGCTACTCTCCTCAACTCCTTCCTCCATCAAGCTTGAGCTAAGAACCTTCTCAAGTGGATCCTTGAGCAAGATTGAGCTCACAATCTCTCTAGACTCCTCTTCTTCAACTATGTTGAATACATCTTCATCAAGGGTTGGCCCTTTCGTCATTGTGGACAGCTTGAACTTGATGTTTTCTTTTCCAATGTTGAAGGAGAGAGTCTCATTCTTGCAGTCTACTAGACATCCGGAAGTAGCTAGGAAAGGTCTCCCCAAGATGATAGGAACCGGATAGTCCGCCGGGATGTCCAAAACAACAAAGTGTATGGGCACATAGAACTTCCCTAGTTGCACCGGAATGTCTTCCAAGATTCCAACCGGATGAGTGATTGAGCGGTCCGCCATGTAAAGGGTCATCTTGACCGGCTTCGGCTCTCCTAGCCCAACCTTGTTGCAAAGTGCAAGCGGAATGATGCTTACACTTGCCCCAAGATCACATAGGGCGTCGTATTTCACTTCTCCTACTCCGATTGGCACACAAAAGGATCCCGGATCCCTTAGCTTAGGAGGCATCTCCTCCTTCATTGTTTGAATCAACTCCGAGGATCTCTTTGTCATCCTTATCTCCCCATACTCTTCCAACTTCCTTTTGTTGGAGAGTATCTCCTTCAAGAACTTGCCATATGTCGGCATACCTAAGATAGCATCCATGAATGGAATATTAATATGCAATTTAGACATAAGTTCAAGGAATTTACTAAAATGGTTGTCCAAGCGAGTTCTTGCTCGTGATTGTGGGAACGGTAGTGGTGGCTTGTATGGAGGCGGTGCCACATAAGTTGGCTCAACATCCTTGCTCTTGCCTCCATCTTCTTGCAATGGCTCTTCTTCATTCACCACTTGCTTCCCTTTATCATTCTCCTTGGGTAAAGGATCCTTCATACTCAACCCACTCCTCGTTGTAATAGCCAACACTTGGCCTCTTGGGTTGTCTTCGGTTCTTCCGGGAAGCTTTCCCGGATCTCTATGTGCTTCACCCGCTTTTTGGAACACTTGTGCTTCCAACACTTTTTGAGCTTTGGAAATGGAAGTCACCGTGCTCTCAAGACCACTCAACCTTCCAAGCAATTGCTCAAACATCATTTCGGTTCTATCCTTTGGAGGTTGAGTAAATCCGGGTGGAGGTTCTTGTGAAGCTTTTGGTGGTGGAGTTGTGCTTGTGGAAGCGGGAGGGTTCAAGGCTCCATCCGGGTTAGAATAGGAAAACCCGGGATGGTTGTGGTTGGGCCGGTAATTGTTGAATTGCCGGTTGTTATTGAAGTTCATTGGGCCTTGATAGTTGTTGTAATTGCCCCTTCCCATGTAATTCACATCCTCCTCCTTGGAAGATAAGTTAGCTTGTGGAAACACTTGAGGAGTTGCTTGGTTCTTCAAGGTTGTAGCACACAACTCTCTCAAAGACTTCAATTCATTATTGATGGCATCAAGCTTGAAGTTGCTCATGGTGACCTCACTCACCTCATATGCTCCCGCCTTTCTCCCTTCACTCTTCCTATGGGAGTACTTCTCAATCACTAGAGCTTGCTTCTCTACAAACTCTCAAGCTTCATCCACATGTTTCTCCATAAAAGTCCCACCGGAAAGGGATTGGAGCTTGAATTGGCTATCTTCATCAAGTCCCTTGAAGTAGATTTCCAATAGCTCAATTTTCGGTATGCCATGGTGTGGACAATCTAGGAGAAGGTCTTTGAATCTCTCCCAAGACTTGAACAAACTCTCTCTATCCTTCATCACGAAGGCATTGATCTTCCCTCTCAACTCGGTAGTCTTGGAAGGTGGGAAGAACTTAGTCAAAAACTCGGTTGTCATCTCCTCCCAAGTACCAACTCGCCCTTGTGGAATAGATTGATACCAAGCTAAGGTCTTGTCCTTAAGAGAGAAGGAGAAAGCCCTAAGCTTATGGTTGTTGCTCTCTAGTCTAGGCGGTCTAAGAGTCTCCATCAAAATCTCATAGTTCATCAAGTGTTGATGAGGAGACTCTCCTTCCATCCTTCCAAATTGATTATGCCGGATCATTTGTAGAACTTGAGGGCGGAGTTTGTAGTTGTGGGCTGCGGGATCTCCTAAGTTCACACCCGGACGGTGTGCTCTTTGTGCCGGATCCATACGTCTCCCTAATGTTTGTGGCTCTTCAATAGCAATGGGTACAACCCTAACATTTGCCGCCGGCTGCGGTTGTGGTGGTGGAGGAGGTGGAGGTTGTTGACGATTAAGCTCTCCTTGTACAAGGGCTTGCCTAATCTCATCAATCTCCCTCCTAGTTGCCTCTTGCCTCTCATTGGCAAGTCTCCTTTCTTCCTCCAAGAGCTCATCTCTTAGCCTTATTTGCTCTAAGGCTTCATCCAATTCAGCTTGGAGATCTCTTCCGGCCATCTCTTTTCCCTTTTTAATGCTCCTTGATCTAGATCTAAGAGTTTTCTCCGGTTCGGGATCGAATGGAGCTAAATCCTTGCCACGAGATCTTCGCATGCACCTAAGGAGTAAGAGATGTCCTGAAAAGCAAAGACACACACCAAAGAGAGATCAAAAGCAACAAGAAAGATCTACACTATAAACAATCACAAAATAGACTCAATCTAGACCTAGTCCCCGGCAACGGCGCCAAAAACTTGTTACGCTCAGGATATATGATGTGTGTACGCAATAAGCTTTAAATTTATACTCGTTATATTTATCCTAACTCCTAGCGAACCCGCAGTGTACGGGACGTTTGTAGTAGGGATAGTATTCCGAGGTCGAACACAAAGACTAAGGTGAAATCGAGTCAAACAATGGTCATAGATAGTGTGGATCTAATCAAAGAAAAGATCAAGGAACAAAGAAATGAAAATCTCGATATTTTTGGTTGGTTTTTGTGATGATCAAGCAAGGATCACAAATCAAGCAAGACAATAAAACAATCTAACAACTCAACTAGCAAACAAACATGTAACTCAAAACACAAGTATATGATCAAGAGAGAAAAGTGGATTCTAGAGGTCAAGATTTCCGGTTATGGCATTGGACTCAAGGTTCTAAGGATTCTAAGGACAAGCTGCGTTGTTGGGGAAGAGTGTTTCACCAATGGAAGTAATTACCGGGTAGGTCTCTCACTTCACTAGTCCCGCATCAAACTCCTATTACCGGGTAGGTCTCAAGGGGTTAAAGTAGGGAATTCTACACAAACCGGATACTACTTAAGGGGTAACCCTCTCCTTACTAGGTAAGTCTCGGAATAGGGAAGTCTCAAGCAATAATCCTAGCACACTCGATCCAATAGCGGCTTATGAGGCTCACTACTACCTAGTATTCATCATCTTAGGTATCTAAGGTCGGAAATCATCGGGTAGATCTCTTCCCTCACTTAGATTGATAGCATTAGGTGATACTAAGCTAAATTAGGCTTAATAAACACTAGGATTTAAACAACCAAACACCCTAACATTCAGATTCATCATTTAAAGAGCAACAGGAGAATAAATCGGGTTGTTCTACAGCTAAATCGGCCGATCTGGCTGATGATCAGGGCGATTTTTCCTTCTGGGTTGGGTTTCGTGCATACAAATCATCCTAAACTAACATATAAGTCCATTCTATCATCACCCTAGCCATAACCATCATCCATCACTCCAGAATCACAATAAACTAGCCAATAGTATGCATATTAAGATCCAAAATCATCACACAAGCATACATGGCTTTCATAGATGGATGATGAAAGATGAGCAAGTTAAATCAATAAATCTCAGTTGAATCTAAGTTTAGCAAGACTTACAACCCTTAAAACGAAGTTCCAAAATGTTCCTAACAATCCTTGCAATAGTTCTTCAATCCAAGACTACAAAAATCACTCAAAACCTCACTATCACTCTATGTTTAGTGTTCTTCTTCTTCCTTCAAATTGAGAGAGTTTTTCTTCCCCCCAAATCTTGCCTCCAATGGATGAGATGTGAATGAGAGAATGTGGAAGAGGAGAGATGCTCAGCAACAGCTTGCAGGACCACTTATATTCTCCACCAAGAGCAAGGCCGGATCAAGAGATCGTGGGACACGTGGCTTAAGCTGTCAAAGGCAGGAAAATCGACCTAGAGGAATAAATCGGCCGATTTTCCTGGCAGTTGGTCCGATTTTCTTCAGCAGAAGCATGCTATGATCGTCTAGCCATGAGTTGCTCCATTGCTTGCACCAATAGTGGTCTTTGTGTCCTTTGTTGCTCCAATTATGCTCCTTCAAAGCTTTGGATGTGTACCACCATGAGGCTTGACCCTCGAATGTATCGATTAATGTCCAATAGATCCCCGAATTACCTACAAAACCGATAAAAGGTCGTGTAGACGTCTTTTCTAGAAATATGCATGAATTGAGCGAAAACGTCATGAACCAATGTCAAACCGTGCATGAATAACGGGAAAAACATTCTAATTAAGTGCCTAAACTATCGTCATAAATCACGTTATCAGCTACGTCACTAGCATCGCACATAACCTCAAAAGGAAGAGTCCAATCCGGAGGTTGGATAATAGGTGCGGAAATTAGAGCTTCCCGGATCATGTTAAACGCATCCAAGCATTCCTGCGAAAACTCAAAAACTGTGTCCTTCATCAATAGATTAGTTAGCGGTTTTGATATTTTAGAGAAGTCTTTTATGAAGCGTCTATAAAATCCGGCATGTCCTAGAAAACTTCTTATCCCTTTCACCGAAGTTGGGGGAGGAAGCTTCTGTATGGTCTCTATTTTCGCCTTATCCACCTATATCCCTCTACTATAGATTAGGTGTCCCAATACAATTCCTTCCTTTACCATAAATTGACACTTCTCCCAATTAAGAACTAGGTTAGTGTCTTCACACCTTTGTAAAACAAGAGCAAGGTTAGAAAGGCAATTGTCAAAAGAGGAACCGTATACGGAGAAGTCATCCATGAAGACCTCCATGATTTCCTCAATGTATTCGGAGAAGATGGCCATCATGCACCTTTGAAAGGTGGCTGGGGCGTTGCAAAGCCCGAACGCCATTCTCCTATAAGCGAACGTACCCCATGGGCACGTGAATGTGGTCTTCTCCTGATCATCCAGGTGTATCGGAATCTGAAAGAAACCACTATAACCGTCAAGATAGCAAAAGTGCGAGTGTTGCGCTAACCTTTCAAGCATTTGATCGATGAAGGGTAGTGGGAAGTGATCCTTCCTCGTCGCGTTGTTAAGCTTGCGGTAGTCTATGTACATCCGCCATCCCGTTACGGTTCGGGTAGGAATGAGTTCGTTGTTCTTGTTGGTGATGACCGTCATTCCTCCCTTCTTCGGAACTACTTGAACCGGACTCACCCACTTACTATCGGAGATAGGATAGATGATACCTGCATCAAGAAGTTTAAGAATTTCCTTCTTGACAACCTCCTTCATGGTCGGATTCAACCGTCTTTGAGGTTGTCTTGAAGTCCTAAAGTCTTCCTCCATTAATATTTTATGCATGCATAGGGAGGGTTTGATTCCTACTAAGTCTTCTATAGTATAACCTAAAGCTTTCCTATGTTTCCTAAGGATAACCATAAGCTTACTATGTTCATCTATGGTTAGATCGGAACTAACAATAACCGGATAAGTAGAGTTAGGTCCTAGAAAAGCATACCTTAGATGTGTAGGAAGTTGTTTCAATTCCATTGCTTTCGGAGCTTCCAATGGTTCTTGGGGAGCATCCGATGCCTCCTTAGAAGTGTCTAAGGGTGTAGAAGGTGTGGGAGAAGAATCAAAAGAAATTGAAGAAGTGGTACGATCACCCTCTTCCACGGCCTGAATCACGGTTTCCATGCATCCTCCACGGCCGTGGTTTAGGGCGTGGAAGGTGGTTACGGTTGCTCTGCCTCCTCCACGACCGTGTAACCCTCTGGAGTGAGCCACGCTTTGGTTTGTGAAATCCACGGCCGTGGAATATAGTGTATGGCCGTGGATCCTCACGTTTTCTGCTTCATCGTGGAGTTTTTTAAACTCCTCTTCACACACTTCCTCTTGTGCTTCTAAGGTTTCAATTACCTCATTGCACTCCTCTTCTTCCCCTACATTTATTAGACTCATAGCAATAACCTTTTGCAAAGGATCTTTGAAGAGAATCGCACTTACCTCCTCTCTAGACAACCCCTCTTCATCTTGGATATTGAATACATCCTCATCAAAGATTGGCTCCTTCACTAGAGTGGAAAGAACGAACTCTACCTTCTCTTCTCCTATGTCAAAGGCGAGTCTAGCATTCTTGCAATCGACTATGCAGCCGGAAGTTGCAAGAAACGGTCTTCCGAGTATGATCGGGACCGGACTATCTGCAGGAATGTCAAGCACAACAAAATCAATGGGAACAAAAAATTTACCTAGCTTGATTGGGACGTCTTCTACAATACTGACGGGGCGAGTGATGGATCGATCCACCATGTATAACGTCATCTTCACCGGTTTAGGGTCGCCTAAACCGATCTTCCTACATAATGCAAGTGGTATGATGCTCACACTTGCTCCCAAGTCACATAATGCATCATATGTGACATCTCCCACTCCTATGGGAATGCAAAATGACCCCGGATCCTTTAGTTTTGGGGGCATTTTCTCCTTCATGGTTTTGATGAGGTCCGAAGAATCCGAACTCATCTTAACCTCTCCAAAATCCTCTAGCTTCCTCTTGTTGGAGAGGAGCTCCTTTAAGAACTTGCCATAAGCCGGCATACCTACAATAGCATCAATGAAAGGTATATTAATATGCAGCTTGCTCATGAGTTCTATAAACTTACCAAATTGTTTATCTAGGCGTGCTCTCGCTCTAGATTGAGGGAATGATAGGGGAGGTTTGTAAGCCGGAGGAGGAACGTAGACATCTTCCTTCTCCTTCCCCTTCTCTTTGTCTTCCTCAACGGGGACTTCAACAAACTTAGGCTGCGGATCGGTGGTAGTCACTCCGCTCCTAGTTGTGATTGCCATCACCCTTCCTTTAGGGTTGTCCTCCGTCTTTCCTGGAAGTTTCCCTTGATTCCTAGGGACTTCCTCCGCATGGCTGAACATTTGGTTTTCTAAAACCTTTTGGGCTTTATCAACCTTAGAAATTCGATCATCAACCTTAATGATGCGGTTCTCCAATCCTTGGAGCTTTCCTAAAATTGTTTCCAACATGGGATCGGGCTTCTCCTTCCCCGAAGTGTTTCCTCCATTAGATGTTTGCCCCTGGCTTTTCAAAGGAGTAGAGGAAGAGGAAGGTGGAGTTAGTGAATTCGAATTGGAAGGATAAGAGTTACCGGAGTTTTGTTGATTGGAGCGCCAATTGTTGTTGTTTGAACCCCTATTGTTGTTCCAATTGTTGTTCCGGTTGTTGTTGTTGCCATTCCAATTATTCCGGTTGTTGTTCCGGTTATTGTTGTTGTTGCGATTGGTATTCTCACCACCGTTGTTGTTGTTGCCCAAGTAGCCAACATCTTTCCCTTGTTGCTTTGGGAAGTTGGTCTTGATAGCCTCCTTCAACTCTTTGATCTCATTGTTGAGGGAGAAAATTTGATTTTGAGCTTCATGTGTGAGCTTTGCTCCTTGCTCCACACGATTTCCTTCAACTTTCCGGTGGGAATACTTCTCTATGACTCTTGCTTGCTTCTCAATGAAGTCCCAAGCGTCATCTTCCCTCATGTCCATGAATGTACCACATGAGAGGGATTGGAGCTTGAATTGTGTCTCCACATCCAGCCCCTTATAGTATATCTCTAGCAATGCAAGCTTGGATATGCCATGATGAGGACAATCCAAGAGCAAATCCTGAAACCTTTCCCAAGATTGAAACAAACTTTCGTTAGATCTCATGGAAAATGCATTAATCTTACCTCTAAGTTCCGCCGTTTTGGATGGCGGAAAGAACTTAGTGAGGAACTCCGCGGAAAGGTCTTCCCACGTGTCTAGTTTCCCACTAGGAAGAGCTTGGTACCAAGACAATGCTTTCCCCTTCAAGGAGAAGAAGAAAGGCTTGAGCTTATAGTTGTTGGTAGTCGTGTTCTTCGGCTTCATTGTCTCCATCATACACTCAAAATTTTGTAAGTGTTGGTGTGGAGATTCAGCGCTTGTCCCGCCAAATTGGTTTTGGCGAACAAGAGTAATAACCTACGGGTTGAAGCTAAACCCGGCATCATCAGCATCAAAATTCACGCCCAAACGGCGTGGTTGTTGCGTTGGATCCATCCTTTGGCCAAGAGTTCTTGGCTCACCATCTACACGTTCGATCCTAGCATTCCTAGGTGAAATGCGTCGGTTGGCAGCTAGTCGTGGAACGAATGGATTGACATTGATAGTTGGATCAATGTCCTCTAGTGGCGGCATGGAAGAGTCACTATCACCAGCGGATGAATGACTTCTAGCCGATCTTGATGACCTTCTTGAGGATTTCCTGCTATTCTTCATCTTAAGGTCGCTTAATTCCATCCTCATTTGGAACACAACATCAGTTAGATCATCAACTTTAGATTGATGACGATCCATTTCCTCTCTACGAGTCTTCTCACTCCATTGGAGTTGAGCTTCTTTCTCCGCTAACTCTGATTGAAGATCACGTTCGTTTTCTTCATCCATTTTCTTTTCTTTACGCTTTTGCCTTAAAGTCCTCTCAAGCTCTTGATCAAGAGGTAAGAGATCCTCGGTGTTCCTAGACCTACGCATGCACTCAAAGAGATATCAAATAACAAGGGAGAAACTCCCAAGCTTGACAACCGGCAACCGAATTCGGCCTAGACCAAATCCCCGGCAACGGCGCCAAAAACTTGTTCGCCACTTAGCGTGCATGCAAATAAGCTTTAAATTTATAAAACTAGAATCAAGCAAGTGAACCCGCAGTGTACGGATCGATATAGTTGAGCAAGAATTCCAGAGTATCGAACACAGGGATTTGGGGGGTTAAATCCAATTATAGGTTATCAAGCGAGTAAATGTAAGAAGCTTTTCAAGTATTGGGAAAACAACAATCCTAAAGATCCAGATATCCAGCTGTGGCAATCGATTCAAGATATACTAATGATGTAAGGACAGAGTTAAGATATGCAAAGGTATGCTAATGTAAGGTAATCGTACGGTGAAGTTCCAAAAACCTTATATGACTCACCTACAAGACACTTTCTATAAAGGTTGTTGAGGCTTCAGTATAGAAAGGTTCTAAAGGTAAGAATTAACGTCAAATACCCAAACTTGTAATCCAAGGATCAAGACTAACTAAACCGATTAAGGTTATGACACTCAAAATCGAGGTAGAGGTTGTTGAGGCTTCACTACCACCTAGAAAAGGCAAGCCAAGACTAAGTTAAAGCAGATCTTTAACTTTGGATTAAAGTAAAAGCAAGTTCGTAACTTAACACAAAATTACGGGTAGTTCTTGAGTTCCACGGTTGTGGAAGCTCAAGAACAGACCGTGGATTAAGGTTGTCAGCGATTCTCTCTAACTCTCAGGGTCCAATCTGTTTACGATCGATCTATCATCATCTAAGCCACAACTATCAACCCTTCACCTTAGAATTGTTAAGGGTTTTTAACCAACAATAGTTATATTGATATCAAATTCAAGGTTTAAAAGAATGAAAAATGAAAACTTGCGAAAACCTTCAATAACTTTCAAACTAATCTCAAATCCACAAATCAAGAACAATATCGTCAATAGACTCGGAACAACTCAAACAATCAAAACCTTAGATAAGAAGGAAGAACGGGATGTCAATCCGTCTTCTAAATCAAACCTAAGTAAGAAGCGAAATCTTCTTACGAACAATCTTCCGAATCTTCGATCTTCCGTCAATCCGGAAATCCAATAGCAAAGCGCAAAAATCTCTCAAACACAATCTCCGCCAAATGCGAAATTAGGGCAATTCCAAGCGCAAGCGTAAGATGCGTCTATGCGTAAGCGAAGGTGACGGAATCTCTCTTCGTCCGTCCTTTTATAGTGTAAGATAAAATATCGGCCCGGCCCAATTGTGTAGGAGATCGTGGCTTAAAGTGTAGAAAAAAAGATCGCCAAGATCACGGTCGTGGAAGGGCTCCACGGCCGTAATTTAGAGCGTGGAAATCAACACGGTTTGACATAGCTTCTCCACGGCCGTAGAAGTTGCTGGAATGAACCACGCTTCCCTTGCCATGGTTCCACGGCCGTGGACTTGAACGTGGAAATCAGTACGGCCGTATTTTAGAGCGTGATTTAGGGCAAGAACGTGATTCTTCCTTAGTCTCGTGCATCCTTCAAGTTGGCACTCCCTTAGCTTCTATGAATGTCCTCAATCCATGGACATGCTCAATCAAATCCATCCTTGCTCCATTCCGTTCGGAAATAGCTCTCAATTACCTATAATTAACATAAAGCTTGTGTAGATCTCTATATCGACATTATAGATAAACTAGCTCACAAATGCATCAACGCTCAATCAATGACTATCAATATGGATGAAATACACTTAGAAAACGTGCCTAAAATATCACAATATTTCATGCTAACAGTAGACGGTCGGATGCATCAGTACCATTCCATGCCGGTAAGTAGGGACCGAGGCGAGTTTCGGTGACTCTCGTGTCACAACCTAAGTTGAATTAGAACGGGATATGACTTAATAATAAAAAGATAATAAACCGGACTTGCGTACTTTGGTGTATATTATGTGTTATGTTGATTTACTTGTGTTTGTGCCTTTCACCTTGATTCTAATGCTTTGAATATTAGCTAACGGTTTTATACCGATTGTTGTAGATTGCCTTGCAGGTTAGGAATACGGCCGAGATATCCGGAAGAGTGGGCAGCCGGGGTTCCGTACATTTTAGGATTGAGTTTATGTTGGAGTCATGTTTGAGTTTTGTATTTATTATATATTGTATGCCGCGTGTATGACATTTGGTCTTTCGGTTGTATCTCGGCTGAAGTCTTTTGGTTTGTTTGGTTTTGGGTTTCTTTGCATTGCATAAAATGTATTTGGTTTTGGCCTTTATTTGTGCCTTGTTGCAAGATCCGGTGATATTGTTATCAAGCTAAGGGTCGGGACCCATTGTGAGGTCACAACCCGTAGCATCCCGAGTCCCCCGGATTCGGGGTGTTACAGGTTAGACTTGAATTTTGGATATGATATAGTTGGCATAATGTGGTAGAACATATTAAAATTTGGGATGAATCTAGCAAGTGGTTTAGGTGTTATGATTTTTCGAAGTTGGGACCTTAAACAGTTTTCTGGATGTTGCTGAAATTGTTGAGTGTTGGAATTATTTGGTGTTGTGTAGTCATGTTTGAGCTTAAGTTTGGATACCTTATAAACATAATTCACCGTTCAGTTTTTAATATGTTATAGAGTGTCATGCATAGTGTGGTGTATCAAAAGTTGGGGTTGATCCAACGGTTGGATTTAGATCTATGAAGGTCCAAAGTGGATTGGCTGAACAGTTAAGAAATACTCAGTTTTTGGCTAAGTCTGAATTTCTGGTTTTGGAACTGACTTTGAGAATTTGTGTAGAAGTGATCATTATGTATTTTTGGGAAATTCTAGCTACTATGGATAGAGTGTATAGCATAAAAGACTTAGAGATTTTTGTTAGACTATTTATACTTTTATTCGGTTCTCATATCTTAAGCCAAAGTCGGACCTTGGCGACTTTTTATGAAAGTCAGGAATGTAGTTAACTCTTCTAAATCTTTAGCAAACTTTCCTTTGAGAGTTTGAGTGTGGTTTTGAGTTCCAAAGAATAGTTTGCAACTTTGTTATGGAATTTATAAAGTTTCGGGACCAGGGGTAAAACAGTCATTTATCCGTATAAGGGTATTTTGGTAATTTATCTGATGATAGAGTTAAATATCTTAGAAGTCAGAGACTTCTAATTAAGTGGGATACATTATTAATCCACTTGCCTTTTATAACAGGCGGTTGAGTTCCTGCGGTTACAGACCGAGTCGAGATAACGGGATTATGTTTGAATTCAGGTAAGTCCTTTGGGCTTACTTAGCTGACTTCTAGATATGAGTATGAATAATGGTAGTGGTGTGTGGATGAGATGTTTATAGTTATATTTTAGTAATAATTATATACCGACCTATACCTTGACCTAAGAGTAACGGGCGGTAGCATTCTGCTCAGTTAGCCCGAGGGCGCTGAGGGTTTCTTTCGGGACTAGTCCATACTTGGTTTGCGGGGACGCCACCGGTGGAGGTGTGCCAAACCATCACCAGTTGGATAAGGAACGAAGGCGGGAAATCTTAACATTTCTCGTGCTACAACTTTTGAAACAGGATGAAGTGAATCACATAAGTTGTCAGATAATAACCGGATTGTGTGCCAGCATGTTGAATATTTATATGCTTCTTCTTATGTGTGTTTGTGCTATTTATCTTTCTACTTATATTTGATCAGTTAGCTAACGGTTTATCCGTGTTGTAGATTTGTAGAGATAGACAATTGTAGAGAGATCTGGGACGGATGGTCAGCCGGGTCCACGTATTCATTAGATGGGGACGGGAGAGTCTTCCATACGACATGCATGTTATGTATTTATATATATGTTTGTAAGGCTATCATATGTATACATTCATACCATAAAAATATTATGTTTTAAAATTGTTTTAAATACATTTGTGCCTTATTGTAAGATCCTAGTAAAGTTGTTGTTAAACCAAGGTTAGGACCCACTGTGAGGTCCTAACCAGTAGCTCCCTGAGTTCGGAGAACTTGGGGTGTTACATGGGTGATCTGGGTTTGCCATTTCACTTGATTGAAAGATCAAGAATACGAGAAAGAGAATACGCGATGGAGATTGAGAGTAGTAGTAGATAGATGAAAATGTTGGTGTGAGATAAATGGAAGAATTGTATGGTATTTATAAAAATTATGGGTAGAAATTTTTTTTAATTAAACAAATATTACAAAACTAAAAAAAATAAATAAAAGTGGGGCCCACCGGCTCTTTTTTTTGCCAAACCGCTGGTTTAGGCAATAAAAAAAATTTTAAAAATGGCCAAACCGCCGGTTTAGGTTTGGCTCTCGGCCAAACCTAAACCTCCGGTTCGACCAAACCGGCAAACCTAAACCGCCGGTTTGGTCAAACCGGCGGTTTACGCCGGTTCACAAACCGCCGGTTCGGCGGTTTGGTTTGAACCGGACCCAAGTCTACTCCATACCCATCTCTAACAACAAGGTTTGTCATCATACCATACCAACCACCCCTTATGAATCTTAAAATTTGTTCATGGAACATCCATGGGCTCAACCACCCCAACAAACAAAAGCCATCAAAAAGATAACCAAAAGGCATCAGATTGACGTTCTTGTCATTATTTAAACCCGTCTCAAAAATAACAAGGAAGACAAGATTGATTCCCCCCTCTTTCCTTGCTGGAAGAATCTCTCTAACGGCTCCCACTCTCACAACTGTTGGATCTAGGTCTGGTGGAACCCCCACAAACTCAATCGTACTCCTATCCTCATCACCGACCAACTTATCCATTGTCACCTTACCTTTCCTAACAATGCACCCCTCCTTGATTTCACCTTTATCTACGCCCATAACTACCATATAGACCACACCCCTCTATAGGACTACATTAACACCATCCGCCTCCTCAACTCCTCCAACCCTTGAGCTCTTCTTGGTAACATTAATGTTACGCTCTCTCCAGCCGAGAAGATTGTTGATAACTCCCCACCATTTCCCAATACTCCACTAAACTCGCCTCATGATTCCACCAAAATCATCTTTCCGACCACCCTTACTCTGGTTACAAACTTACATGGAACAACAAGCCACCGTGCATAGGGGTGTTCAAATAAAATCCGATCCGCCAATAATCCGACGATCCGACTCAAGTATATCCGAAATTTACTCGATCCAACGGAAAGCTATCCGTATCCGCTCCGATCTGGAAGAAAATTTCGGATACGTATCTTGTTTTTTTATACCCGGATATCCGTTATCCGATAATATAGAAAATATTAAATGATTTATGTCACTGATGTTCAACCAACTGAGTTGGTGAGAGGGAGTGCCAGATTTCTTTATTCATGCATATGGTGAGAGGGAGCGTTCAGTCTCTCTCGCTTTGTTGTGCCGAATATGCCGATTTTTTGCAATCTCTCACAGTCCCTAAACTTCATGCTTCGACCCTCGATCTCTTATTTGTTGTTAGCAGTTTATATTATATAGGTTATACCTTGTATGTTACTGATTATTTTAAGTTGCTATTACTCAGAGTTTGTTGTGCTGATTTGCTGAGTCTTGCTCATACTCAGACCAATTTGCTCCAGATCTAGTCTCAAGTGTACTAATTTCAGTAGTTTGTAGTGCTGATTTGTAGTGAGCAGTTTATAGTACCTTGTAAATGTTACTATTTCAGTAATTTTGTAATGCAGATTTTACAGATGTAGTAGTTTACACATTTTACAGATGCATTTTACAAATGCAGTTTACACATATAGTTTACACATAATTTTTACAGATGCAGTTTACAGATTTTTGCAGATGTTGTGTATCCGGATCATCCGGATATCCGCTATCGGATATCCGATCCGTTTACACTTCTCGGATCGGATATCCGACAGATTTTGGATCGGATCCGGATACCATTTTCACAAAAAAAAATTCTCGGATATCCGGGAATGAACAGCCCTAACCGTGCACTAGAATTTGGTGTAAGCTTGATAGAATCCTCACCAATCACCTTTGGCCCAACACTTACCCCAACTCCTCAGCCTTTTTCGATCACCCTTACATTTTTTACCACTCTCCCGCTATCCTCTCCGTCACCAACTTCAAATCCAAACCTAACTCACCTTTCCATTTTAACAACACCTGGACCATGCATGAGGACTTTATCTCTTGTATCTTTAATGCTTGGAAGACACTCATCTTTGACAACCCTATGTTTAGACTTGTTCATAAAGTCAAGCATCTCAAACCATTTCTCAAAAAATACCCGAGTGCTAACTTGGAAACTCTCTACTCTACCCTTGATGATTGCAAATATCAACTCTTCAAAACCCAAGATGCCCTCCAATCCCACCCTCTTGACCTTGTCCTTCAAGAGGCCAAGAGTATTGCTCTCCAAAAGCTCAACTCCTCTCTTGATCTCCTTCACGCCACAACTACCCAACTCGCCAAAGTCAATTGACTCAAATCTGGTGACCGATGCAACTCTTGCTTCTTTAGAAGAATCAAAACGAGGAGATGTGCTAATAGGCTCTACGTCTTGAACAACTATAACAACACCCTCTCTCATGACCTTGACCAAATCTCCACCTCCATGATCAACCACTTCACCTCAATTGTCGGACCCAAACACAACAACTCCCATCGCCCCTTCTCACCTCTCACCCAGATGACATCCGATCCCTCACCCTCCCCATCACCCCGGAGGAAATCAAGGATGATAGCTTCTCTATTGGAGATTATAAGTCCCTAGGCCTAGATGGCGACAAATCCCTCTTCTTTAAAGCTTCCTAGCACATAGTCAAAGATGACTTCACAAGCCTCATCCTCGACTTCTTTGCCTCTGAAAGAATCTTGAGGCAAATTACCACACTTTCATATCCCTCATTGCCAAAATAGACAACCCTACCTCCCCGGCCGACTTTCTCCCCATTTTTTGTTGTGGCACCATTTATAAAACCATCGCCAAAATCTTGTCCAACCGCCTCAAGAACACCCTCTCTCACATCATTGGTCCTTACCAAAGTGCTTTCGCCGAGGGACGATCGATCAAACACAATATCCTCATTTGCCAAGAGCTCCTAATAAACTACAACAAGAAATATATATCACCCAATGTGCCATCAAAGGGGATATTTGCAAGGCTTGCCACCATTGATCATAACCTCATCCTCAATGTCTTTAATCTCTTTGGCTTTCCCACAAGTTTCATAAACTTAATCAAAGCCTATATCACAACCACTTCCTTCCCGATCAACATCAATGGAAAATTGGAAGGAATTTTTAAAGGTACTAGAGGCCTAAGACAAGGTTGCCCCTTCTCCCTCTCTTTGTTTGTCATTGTAATGGAGTACCTTTCCGCCATGATCCACAAGACCACAATCAATCCCAAACTTCAGTCTTCATCCCAAATGCTCCACAACTCGCATCACCCACCTTTGCTTTTCGGATGACTTCATTCTCTTCTGTAGAGGTGATCTCATCTCCTTACTCACCTTGAAAAACACTCTTGACATCTTTGGCGACCGTTATGAACTAAGGATCAAGCTCTCTAAATCAACCATCTACACGGGTGGCCTCTCTAATGATGATCAAAACAACATCACTAACTACCTTGGAATCTCTAGATAAGACCTCCCTTTATACTACCTTGGCGTGCCTGTTGGAACTAAAAGACTCAATATTTTTGACTACCAACCGCTCATCAACAACATCACCCAAAGAGTCCACTCTTGGAGTGCTAAGGTCCTTTACTGTGTTGGAATAAAGCAACTCATCTCGTCTATGCTTATGTCTATACAAGCCTACTGGAGCTTCATCTTCCTCCTTCTCTTCTTCCTTCCTCAATCATTGACAGGATTTAAAGCATCATTTGATCCTTCTTGTGATCGGGTAAACAGTGCAAAATAGATCCTTTGTCGCTTGGAAGACAATTTGCAAACCTTTAAACGATGGCGGTCTTGGCTTTAAGGAGCTCATCTCTTGTAACAAAGCAAACATCACTCGTTTTATTTTTGAAATTGCAACCAATAACCATACTTTGTGGTGTTGATAAGCTCCTCACCAATTGGACTCCTAGAAGAATCATCGACTCCATCACCAACCCCAATGGGTCCTTCTCTACTACTAAGACCTAGAACCTCTTCAAAACCCCTAGCTCTACCACCCCATGGTGCACACTCATCTAGAAAGGGCTCAACACACCTTAATTTAGCTTCATTACTTTGGTCTCCGACCAGTAAAGACTCCCCACTCTTTCCAAACTCCACAATAATTGGCACCTCATCTCAAGCAACAACTGCAAGCTCTGCCAATCGCACCTTGAAGACGAGAAACACCTTTGGAGCAACTACTCTTTCACCTCCATTGTTCTCGACATCATCTCGAGATGGACTCATCTACCTTTTCCTTCTCACTACCTTCCCAACCTTTGGAGCTGACTTGGTTCTTATAATAATTATAACAAAACTTTATCAACCAAGTATGTGTATCTAGTATCACTAATTTCATATACTTCACATGAAAAGCGAGAAATGACTTCATCTTCAACAACACCTCAAGACATGTCATAGCTTGCGCCAACAGCATTATCCTCATGACCAAAAACTTCTCTTCTAATCACTAGAAAGATCTCTCCCTTGATTCCATCTCCTAGGCCAAGATTCTTGGAATTCACCTCCACTAGCTCTTCTCATCCCTCTTGCTCTCTTATTCTCGATGCACTTTGTTTCTCATTTTATTTCTTCCTAGTCTAGTAGACTTCTTGTACATCCAACATTCTTCTTTATAAACGTAAATTTTCAAAAAAAAAAAACCTTACACTCTTAACAATTTGATACACTTGTTTTGAGGCATGATATTTGTTCGTTATGTCTATATCTTTGATAGAAGCAATAACTTGTTATGTACATCACACAACAATCATCTCATAATTTACTCCAATGACATAAATAAAAAGCTCACGGGTAAACGTAATTTGCATAAGAAAAACTTCTCAGGAAATATTTGGATCAGGAAAAATAATGCTTAATTTTAGCACACAAGTTGTTAGTCTTTACTTACTCAAGAACAAAAATAAGCTCCATGGTTATAATTTTGAATTGGCCTGACGAGCAAGTACTATGTAATATGGGTCTTGCTCTGCCTACTCCATCTCTAAATGAAATTATACAAAAGTATCGGCATTATAACATTACATAAAAAGAAAGAAAATGAAATTTACAATGTTCCACAATACTCAAGTTTAATCCTGATCGTGAAAGTTTTACCAAAGTACAAACAACCTCCCCGCAAGTTTTAACAAATCGAGTTAAAATTGTGCGGTTGACTTGTTTAGGTTCTTGGAGGCACGTTTGGATGAGAAGATAGTCGTGTTGACTTCGATACACAATATTCTACATTGTGTGACTTCGAGATGCGAGTCTCCTAAGGCCTTAGATAAGTATCGTTCTATTTGGGCGTTTAGTATAGGTAGGGATATTGCTTGAGTTGATGGTCTTACATATTATGATATTTTATTAGGTGATTAGTTGCTTGGATTTGTTGTGGTGTTTATTGGAATTCGTCTTTTTGAGGTAAGTCATATCGAATTCTTAGATGTCGTTCTGTTTCAGGTTAAGTTTGTCGTTGATTGCGAGTAGGACTTATATTATTATTATTTATTATTATTATATTTTATCTCATTACATGTTTGCAAATGTTTTTAAAGTAAGTTGTGTGTTGACCTTGTTACCTTTAGGGCTTTAGAGAGTACTTGTTGTTTGTGTGAGTAGCCGAGAGTTAGGTTTGTGTTGCGTTTGCAAGGATCAAGATTGTGATAGATAAAGTTATGTTTGAGACTACAGTAGATAGAGCTGTGATTGAAATCATGACAGACATAATTGTGATTGAGATTGTGGCAGACCGAGTTATGACTGATTTTGTGAGTTATGTTGATAATAGGGTAATTGGTTATGTTATGCACTAACAGTTATGCCTAGAGGGTAATTAATTATGTTACGCACTAACAGTTACACCTCATGATACCGAATTATGACATATGATTTTATGATATATTGGCCTAGGCTAATTGGTTATGTTACACACTAATAGTTAAGCCTAGAGGGTAATTAATTATGTTGCACTATCAATTATGCCTCAAGAGACCCAATTATGATAGACGGGTCATATGATATATTGGACTAAGAAAATTGATTATGTTAAGCATTGACAATTAAGTCTAAAAGGTAATTGGTTATGTTACGCACTGACAATTACACATCAAGAGACCAAATGGTGACTACTTGTTAAAAATGAGAGATGTTGTATGATTTGGACAGAGATATGACGGGTGTTATATATGAGCAAAGATAGGTATAGTCAGGAATGGTGATAATTGTTGATGAATAAAGATATGGTTGGGATCAGCGTTACCGTACCTTGTTTTTATTTGTTGTGGTGGATTTAGTTATTATATATTTATATGATTTACGTTCTTGCTTAGCTTGCTCCTTCATTTTCTTGATGGATTTTGCTAGTTGGTTTACACTTCTAAGTATATACTTATATTTAGATGTTTTTATTGATAGATTGATTTTCGTGTCCCTTACATGACACGTACGGGTTTAATCTGATTCCGGAGCTTAGACTACATTCTTGGAACGTTAGCTAATGGTTTGTTTGTTGTTGTTTTAGGACCTGATTCAGGTATTGGACTCGTCTTGGAGATTACCTTTTGGGAGATGATGTACAACCAGACTCACGTGTGCCTTAGGATTTTGGAAATGTTGTTGTGTCTTGGTCTCGGGTTTTCTGGATGTTGAGATTGAGTCACGGGGTTGTTTTGCCTTTGTAATTCTTTTTGCATGGTTTCAAGTTAACATTATCTAATTTGTTTTGAGAATAACGGTCGGATGTTTTATTTTATATTTATCGTGCTCTTGTTGGAAGATTCAATAGTAAATTTGTTGTCAGACTAATTCTAGTGGACAAACTGTGTGGTCCACATCCTAATGGCACCTCGAGTTCCAAATACGGGGCGTTATAGTGGTTAGCCGAGTATGCGTATTTAATAATATTGTGTTATGATGAGTAATAATATGTTGACTAGCGCTATGTTAGAATGTCATGTGCTATTTGATTTTTGAGGTTGATGTTTTCCTTGCATAACTTTGTTTTCTGCATAACAATTATTTTTCAATTTTATAAATTGTGTCATGTAGCAAGATATACTTTTGTCGTTGTCAAACTAGAGTTTTGACCCATTTGATTTTCCTTGCTCGTAATATTCCGAGTTTAGTGGAACACTCTTTTCTTAAATTTGAAAATGGCTTGGATTATAATAATTGGATAGCGCTTCAAGTCCCGTAAAACAACTGCAAATTTGCTCTAGTTTGTGTGACCAAAACCATACGGTTCGAACCGATTGTGGAGTACACTAATACTCGATGGATTATGAAAGAAAAATAGATGAGCATAATTCATTGTTGGTGTGTGTGTTTTGAATGAGAGAAGAAAGCTCCCTTTTATAGTAACGTTGGAGTAGCATATGCAATGAATGCGCTAAATATATTTTTGGATTCTCACTCCGTATTTAAGACCGAAATTGGATATGAATGTAATCCCAAGGACACATCTAATACATGTTTCCTGTTTTAGTGATAGATCAATTGACTAATTCAATCAACCCTTATTAGAATGTGGATCTGCTTGACCCAAAAAAGATAGAATTCAGTGATCAACTTATTGTGAGAATGAATATGAATTCTCCTTGGGGTTTCCGTCATCAGACGGCTCATATCAATAATGAACAAACTTTATATAATTACAATAGGCAACCCTCTATTTACAGTAATTACATATTCTATCATACCCCCACAGTCGAAACTTGAGGAGGTAGTATAGTAAGACTGGATCTAAAATCTAGAAACAATTGTCTAGGCAACCCTTTTGTAAAAATATCTGCATATTGAAAAGTCGAAGGTACGTGTAGAACTCGAACGTGACTGCGGGCAACCTTATCTCGGACGAAGTGAATGTCAATCTCGATGTGCTTGGTTCGTTGGTGTTGACTCGAGTTGCTGGCAAGATACGTTGCTGAGAAGTTGTCAGTGAAGACCACAATAGCTTTGGTAAGGGGGCAATAAAGCTCAAACAGTAAATTGCGAAGCCATGAACATTCCGACACAACATTGACAACTCCTCTGTATTCGGCCTCGGCGATAGATCTGGAAACCACAGATTGGTGTTTGGCAGACCACGAGATTAAAGTATCGTTGAAGAAGACACAATATAACACTTGAGTAGGAGAATAATTATGGATGGAAGAAGAAGGAAGAATGTTTAGGAGGTAGCATGAAATTTGCACGGCATGGGACCAATAGGAAATTGGAATAGAAGCATGGAATAAAAGTGAATGCATCATGTTATTGATTGTTCGAATGATTCGCTCGGCTTTACCGTTTTGGGGAGATGTGTGAGGGCATGAAAGCGGGAAAACAATACCATTGTCAACAAAACATTTGTGGAAGCGGGTGTTATTAAACTCCCCACCCATATCGCATTGAAAACTTTTGATGGGAAGAGTAAATTGCGTTTTGACAAATTGGTGAAACTGGACAAATATATCAAATACGCGACTTAAACTTGATTGGAAAAATCCATAGAAAATGAGAGTAATCGTCAAGAAAAAGTAAATAATATTTGAAACCGTCCCGACTCGGGATAGGAGAAGTCCAAAGGTCACTATGTATAATGTCAAAAGGGGCAATAGACCGAGATGTGGAACGATCAAAAGCTAATGTATGATGCTTCCCTAATTGACAAGCATGACAAAGAGGAGACATCGTAGACTTATTACAACGAATAAAAGAAGAATTTCTAAGAAAATCGAAAACCGGAGCACCGGGATGACCAAGGCGGGCATGCCAAAGATTGGACGACTCGACGGAAAGAGCATGGTGAACACTAGTGGGGGGACGAGTGACAGGATAGAGTTCCCCGGAACTATTACATCTCAAACGTGTGATCCCCGTGTGTAAATCCTTCACAGAAAACCCAAAAGGGTCAAATTCGACGGAGGCATTGTTATCAGTTGTAAAACGTCTAACAAATACTAAATTTTTGACTATTTTTGGGGCAATGAGGACATTTGATAGGTGAAGAGGCGATTTAGTGGTGGGGATAGTAGTATCTCCAATACTTGTGATGGAACACGCATACCATTTCCGACAATTATCGAATTTAATGACCCATTATGGGAAAAAGACGAGAGAGAACCTAAATTATTCGTCATATGTGATGTTGCGCCGGTGTCCATGTACCAATTGTTGTCCGCCGGATTTAGTGTCATCGTAGCAAAAGCACTATCCACTGTAGTGGGCTGGGAGGAAGCAGCAAACAGGGCCTGCTGAGGCGTCATTGGGCCAGGCCCAAAATAGGCTCGTTGGGAGTGCTGTTGGAATGGAGGCCGAGTTGGGCCGGCAGAAGACTGGGTCGTGGGCCATGCTGGGCTAGAAGCTCCTCCTGCAGCGTTTGGAGGCAAAGGAAGCCAGCCATAGTGAGGGTGCCAAGCAACCCTAGCCGGAGCGCCACCATTGTTGGTTCGTTTGGACCCTTTCCAACCCGACCACGCCGGGTGTGTGAGACCTCCGACGATGCAGTGCCGCCACCAGTCTGTTGCGAGGACGTTGAGCCCGATTGAGGTTTGGACGGTGAGCTCGAGGCCGGTTGACGGGAGTCGGCGGTGAGGGCTATTGGGGCTGTTCCGGCGGCCGATTGAGCCGTCATGCGAGTTTCCTTGAGTAATAGCTGAGAGCAAGCCTTGGGGAAGCTTGGAAGGGGATCGGTCTATTGAATAAAACTTGCCACGACATTGTACTCAGTAGGCAATCCCGAAATAAGTTGAAGAACAAGGCGGGTTTCAGGAACCGGAGATCCAACTCCTTTGAGTTGATCGGCTAGAGACTTGAGTTGAAGACAATAAGCATTAACTAAAGCAAAGCCGGATAACTTACAGTTCGAGAACTCATTTTCGAGATAGATGGCACGTGTGTTTTTGTTATCTTGAAAGATGTCCTTGACTCGATTCTATGCCTGAAGCGCAGTATTATCAGAGTCAAGAATTTACAACATAATATCTCTTGAGACCGTACTGTAGATCCATTGAAAAACCGCAACGTCGACTTGAAGCCATAAAGAATTATCAATATCCGTTGGTCGGGGAACCTTTTCATCGATGTGATCGAGAACGTTGTGTGCTTTTGCAGTAACGCGAAAGAGGGTAACCCCAGAAGCATACGAAGTATCATGGTCAAGGACAAGGACAATGTTATTTTTTATGTTGGAGATTCCGAGGGTGGAATGGAAGGAAGATTTCCGTTCTGCAACCATCGAGGAATGTCGGGAAGGGGAAAGCAAGAAAAATCGGCGGTGGCCGTAGGGTTAGGGAGAAGCGGAAGATGTTTAGAGGAACGATAAGTCTAATACCATGTGAGAATGAATATGAATTCCCCTTGGGGTTTCCATCATCAAACGATTCATATTAATAAGGAACAGACTTTACATAATTACAGTAGACAACCCTCTATAGACATGTTACCGGTTCAAACCAAACCGCCGAACCGGCGGTTTGTGAACCGGCTCAAACCGCCGGTTTGACCAAACCGGCGGTTTAGGTTTGCCGGTTTGGTTGAACCGGCGGTTCGCGGTTTAGGTTTAGGTTTGGTTCAACCTCAAACCTAAACCGACGGTTCGAACCGGTGGTTAACCGCCGGTTAAACCGGCGGTTAAACCGGCGGTTAAACCGCCGGTTTGAGCCTTTTTTTATTTTTTTTTAATTTTTTTTTTGGCCAAACCGGCGGTTAACCGCCGGTTTAACCGGCGGTTTGGCCAAAAAAAAGGTCTCTTTGCAATTTTTAAAGTTATAAAATAATTTTAATTAATATATATATATATATATATATTTTTTTTTTGTTTTTTTTTTTTTAAAAGTCATGTGCCAAACCGCCAAACCGGCGGTTTGGCGGTTTGGCAAACCGCCGGTTTAGGTTAAACCTAAACCGGCAGTTCCTCATTGGCCGGTTTAGGTTTAGGTTTGGCTTTTGCCAAACCTAAACCGCCGGTTCCTAAACCTAAACCGGCGGTTTAGGAACCGGCAACATGTCTAACCCTCTATTTACAGTAATTACATATTCTATCACTTAACACAATCCACATATGGGCCGAAGTCATTCCTAAGAGCCCGCAAACACGACTTGACACACGTCCAACTGAGTTAGGTTATCTCTACATAAATATCGGTAACCATTATACCATATTCCTATTATATAGGGTTGGACATAGGACGAGGCGGGACGAGAATGATGTCATCTCGCGTCCAGTCCCGCAAATTATAAGCGGGACGGGACGAGATTTACAACTTATTTTCTTCGTCCCGCGCGGGCCTTGTCTCATGTGGTACGGGACGGGCCTAACCCGCAAGAATTATGCATGGATTATATTCAACATTTGTATTGATTTTTTCTCTCATGTTTAAAGACACAAATGATAAAAAAAAACTCGGTACCGAATTACCGATTCAAGAGGCCTACATTAGTATTTAGTACATTCAAAACGAATATATAAGTTACAGCAAAGTGTGTCTTAACGTATCACACTAAAAAAACCTAGTATTGCGCTACATTAATTAATGATAGTTTACAAAATATAACATTATTTTACATGTTGTGATTCAAAGAATGTTATCTTTTAGTATTTTATTACTTTTATAATTCTTATAAATATAAAATTATAATTTATATATATATATATATATATATATATATATATTATTTATCTATATAATACTTTTAGGGCTCGTTTGGTAGCACCAGGAATCATTCCAGGTAACGGAATGATTCCGAATCAATCAAAAAATGCGTTTGGTTAGAGGTTTTTAACACATGAAAGTAATCTCATCGTTTCCATTTCCTTTCCTAACCCTTATCCGATTCCATTCCGTTTCCATTCCACCGATGCAACCAAACGGGTACTTAAAGTTATAAAAATATTATTTATATATATGCGGGATGAGACGAAATTAACCGGGATAGAAAATTTTCGTCCCGCATCCCGTAAAATTTTTCACGGGACGAGACAACACGGGATACACATTTTTTTCTTCCAAATTCCGCAGGAATCATTACGGGATTAGAATGAGACCGAGACGAGACAGGATTAACCGGAATTTATGTCCACCCCAATATTATATGCTAAATCGGAGGATTGATTTTTTTTGTCACGTATCCCCTCGACATTTCACCGAGGTTCAGAACTTTTTCTTAAGTATTTTAGATCTATTATAATTACTAAAGCTAAAAAATTCATATCATGTGTTAATTCAAAATAATTTAAAATTGACGTGTCAAAGTCCCCAATTATTGTTATATTATTATTTTGTAGCTATCTATTAAAACTAATTTTTAATCAATTTATCTTACGTAGATAAATATAAAATTTACCTATGTGTTGAAATTTTAACTAATAATAAAAAATATATTTCACATTATTTTATATTTATAATTTAAATCACAAATTTACAAAAGTATTAGATAATAACATTATAATAATACTTAAATTTTAAATCAAATTACACAATGTACGAGTATAAACCAATCAACGTCTTTAAAAGGTGTTACTTTTTTTTTCTTCTTCATATCTCGTTTACAAGAGCTAAATCACCAGTAATTAAGATTCCAAATTTATTTTTGAAGTTATTAAATTTTAACTAATAATAATAAAAATATATTTGACATCAAGAAACATCTTTTATTGCAAAAATTAAATATAGTTAAATGTTATTTCCTTAAATTTAAAATTGGACTGAAGTACAGAGATACTATTTGCCTATTTGGAACTCTTTGAAAACCTGAGACATCACATGAAATTGTTCAAATTATAGGGAACATCAAGCGTAATTTTTATAAAAATATTCTAACGTGTTAGATAAAGTGAATTTTTTATTTAATAAAGAATTAAAAATTGAAAAAGAAAGGAAATAGTTAATTGAATCACGAGGTTGGCACTTGGCAACGTGTAGGGTACTATCCCAAGTCCACCTTCTCCTCGTGTTACAAAACCAATAAATAAATATCAGATTCTCACTTTCAAAAGGGGATGAACACAAACAACAGAAAACCCCAAACCCTAATAATTTCTAGATCTTCAACACTAATCTGTGAAACCAGCTCAACAACCCACCTCAAATTCGTCTTCTTCTCTGCTCAAATTCAAGATCTTTTTCTCCAATTTCCAGGCAGATAATAGGTAACAGCTTCTCATGCTCAATTCTTACTTTTCACATCTCAAATCATTCTTCCCTATTGGATTATAGTGATTTTGGTGATAGGCTTGTTGTTGGTTAGCTTAGGAGTGGATAGTTTGTTGGTTGAGAAATGGGTGATCAGTTGTGGTTGAATGACGGGGAGAAATCTATGGTGGAAGCTATTTTGGGTGCTGATGCTACTAAGTTATTGGCAAGTTCAATTTCTGAGAAGTCTTTGTCGGAATTTGATGGTTCTGATGATGATTTGAATGTGCAAGAAGGGTTGTGTAAGGTTGTGGAAGGATCTTGTTGGAGTTATGCAATCTATTGGCAAATTGCAAGTTCCAAAAATGGAAATCCGGCCTTGATTTGGGGTGATGGGCATTTCCAGGATCTGGAAGCTCGGGTTCGAAGTGGAACTCGAAACTCGGGAGAGGGAAAGGATGAGGCGAAGAAGAAGGTTCTTCAGAGGTTACATGCTTGTTTTGGTGGGTCACAAGAGGATAATTTTGCTGATTCGTTGGAGAAGGTTCCGGATTTGGAGATGTTGTATCTTACATCGATGTATTATTGGTTTCCATTGGATTCGTCTTCGGGTCCTGCATTGGCTTTGGCGAGTGGGAGGCCGGTTTGGGGGAATGATGGTAAAGGCTGTTTGAATAAGTATGAGTCACGGGCGTATTTGGCGGAATTAGCTGAGATTCAGACGGTTGTGTTTGTGCCGGTGAAGAGTGGTGTTGTTGAATTGGGGTCGGTTAAATCTGTTCAAGAAGAACAGAGCATAATGCAATTGGTGAAGGGTGTATTCGGGGGATTAGAGTCACAAACCCGAACAGCCAAGGCGTTTCCAATGATTTTCGGACGTGAACTTAGTCTAGGTAGTGGATCAAAGCCACATTCTGTTAACATAAGCTTTGCTCCAAAAGTGGAAGGTGATGTTGGGTATTCCCCGGAATCATACGAAGGGAAAGGGAAAGGTTCGAGTACTGAAGCAGACGGTAAGCATCATATTGGTTCGTCTTCTAACGGGTGTCAAAGTGAAGAGAAAGATGGAAAGTTGTTTCCGGAGCTGAATTTCGGTTTGGAGAGAGCAAATGAGGAGCAAATGACCAACCCAGACGAGCCTAAGCCAAGGAAGAGAGGTAGAAAACCAGCAAACGGAAGAGAAGAGCCTCTAAACCACGTAGAAGCGGAAAGACAGAGACGCGAGAAGCTTAATCAACGATTCTACGCACTAAGAGCCGTAGTCCCAAATATCTCGAAGATGGATAAGGCTTCCCTTCTTGGGGACGCCATATCTTACATTACTGAAATGCAGAAGAAGATCAAGATGCTCGAGACTGAGAAGGAGATGAAGGATAATCAAGTGGAACCTAAAGATATCGAGTTTCAGGCTCACCAAGATGGCGCGGTTGTGCAGGCGAGTTGCCCTTTGGAGGCTCACCCGGTTTCGAAAATCGTTCTTGCTATGAGGGAACATCAAATTAATGCCCAAGAGGCAACAGTTTCTGCTACGGAAGATAAGGTTGTTCACACTTTCACAGTTAGAACACAAAGCCCTGCTTCTGCTCAGCATCTAAAGGATCAGCTTCTTGCTTCACTATCAATGTGATTCTTCAATGTATTAGTTGAAGAATTTCACCTATTGTTAATCTCGCAGGAAAACAGTGCAAGTTAATTGTATTTTGGTAGCTCTGTATGATTTTCATTATCTATTTTCGGTTTTCTCAACTTTCAACATGTTCATTTGAACGTATATGTCTAATGTCTATTGTGTCCGAGTCCAACATCACAGATTCATATATGATTTGAGTTTTGTGGTCGTAGAAAATAACTCATTCAGGCAAAATTTTAGGGGTTTTCTCGATTGTAGTTGGGTTTACTTGATAATGTGTCCCTCTCATTCATCTTTCAACTCTCAGTTCCATGTACCCTTATCTCCAATTTTTCACTTTCGAACCGAATCATTACTTAGGGGAGTCGAGAAGACGTACAAACCTTTTAATGAGGAGGATCCTTTTAGATGATTTGCGAGGGGTTAGTTTTCATCATATGACCCGTTTGTGGGTTTTTTTTAATAGAGGAGGGAACATCATCATTCCGTTTTCAACAAAAGAAAATCCATACAAATTATTTTTGGGTTCGGTAAGTATCAGAAGAGCATTGCGTTCTTGGTAAGGAAGTTGCCCTTCCAAAGGTTGGTTCGCAAGATTGGTCAGATATGCGGTTCTAGAGTGATGTTGTTCTTGCACTTGAGGAGGTTGTTGAGGGCTTACCTTATTGGTCTCTTTGAACCGGAAAATGTGAAGTAGATGGTAAATGGTGAAAGGGAAAGGCTTGACTTCTTTGTTAATAGGAAACAAATGTGAAAAGAAGAAGATGGGAAGAAGTGGAACATTTGATTTATTTGTTCACCCATAAAAACATTACAACAACCTATAATCCGTTATTTTGGGTATTTTTACGGTCTAGTTTCACTAAACACGTCATAGTATTTTTATAGAAATCGAAATATAATTAAATTTATCAGATATCACATATTCACATCCATAATCCACAACTAAAACCACAAAAAATTTAATTTTTTTTTTTAAATTTACTAAACAAGTCATGAAAAGGTAACATTTTTATTTGATGCTATCTTTTTCTGTTGATGAAAGTAGAGAGTGGCAACTATTGTTGAATTTGACAAATGTAAAGCTGAAACATGTGGAAGTCATGACAATGAAAGCACATCCATATCAAGTATAGGAACACTCTTATATTCTAAGAAGGTGTGCCTTTGAATTCCCAAAATTTATTCACACTTTTTAAATACAATACACGAGTTATCGAGAGGTGTTTAAACCAAAGTTTTGGACTTTCTAGTATTTCCGGCACCAATTATACCAACAAATATAGTATTATTTTTTTTATCAACTCCATATGGTATTATCAACCCTTCAACTCATTAAACTTTTCTCATTAACTTCATTCAATTTCAAGATATTTCAACTTTTACAAGTTCATTCCATTCGATTAAAGGAGACGACACTAATTTTGCCGTTTCGAATAGAAAAACATCGTCAACAATGAAAAAAACAGGTTTGAACATATAACGTTTTTAATTTAGAGTTTTGAACTAGTTATATTAGTTTTTGTTCATATTTGATTTTAGATTGAAATTTGTGTTGAATTTGTTTTACGTTGTTAAAAGTATTATAATAATAATAATTTATTTTCATACTATTTGTATTGACTTCCTAGCGACTCGCAATTATTGAGTGTGCTTTATGTTGTTGATAATAGTTGAATGATTATCTAATTTGAAATGATTGAGTTTATAATCACTCTCTATTGTTTTAGGTGTTTTATGTTGTTGACAACATTAACATCCTTGTTTTGAATGTACTTTTTGTTATTGACAACAACACACTACATTTGTGTGTTTGTTGTGTTGTTGACAACGTCTTATTTTGTTATTCTAATATTGTGAACAATATTTAAAACATTATTTTGTTAATTTTGGTAATGTTGACAATACTAAGACATATTATTTTGTTATTCTAGTTTTGTTGACTGAACTTAAACATATTATTTTATTATTGTTGACATGACCTAAACACACTATATTGCTATGCTAGTGTTGTTGACAACACTCACTCCTAATTTTTTGGGTGTTGTTGACAACACCAACACCACTTATTTTGGTGTTTTTAATGTTGTTAATGTGAGAATAATAAGATTTGGATAAATTTCCCTTAGGGTTTCCATCGTCAGATGACTCGTATTAATATGTATAACAATTTTACATAATTACATAGGGCGGACCTCTATTTACAATAATTATATATTCTATCATACCCCCGCAGTCGAAACGGGAGGAGACGTAACAGTGAGACTGGATCTAAAATCAAGAAATAGTTGTCGTGGTAGGCCCTTTGTAAAGATGTCTGCATACTGATAAGCCGAAGGCACATGAAGAACTCGAACATGACCGCGCGCAACCTTATCTCGGACGAAATGAATATCAATCTCGATATGTTTGGTCCGTTGATGTTGAACCGGGTTGCTGGCTAGATAAGTAGCAGAGATATTGTCTGTGTAGACAATGGATGCCTTGGCAAGAGGACAGTGAAGCTCAAGCAAAAGATTGCGAAGCCAGGAACATTCAGAGACAACGTTGGCAACGCCTCTATACTCTGCCTCTGCGCTGGAGATAGAAACCACAGATTGCCGTTTGGCAGACCACGAGATAAGGGTGTCATTGAAGAAGACACAATAGCCTGATGTGGATCGGCGTGTATCAGGACAACCCGCCCAATCAGCATCAGTATATGCAATGAGATCAGTTTTTGGTGAAGGGGAGATGGTGATACCTAATGAAGCTGTCCCAGAAATATAACGGATGATACGTTTCAAGGCAGCGAAATGAGGCTCTCGAGGATCATGCATGAAAAGACATATCTGTTGAACAGCAAAACTGATGTCAGGTCTTGTGAAAGTGAGGTACTGGAGTGCCCCTGCCAAACTGCGATACAATGTGGGATCACTGACGGGTGGTCCAGAGGAGGCGCTGAGCTTGATAGAGGGTTCAGCAGGAGTGACAGCTGGTTTACAAGCAGTCATCTTGGCTCGTGCAACAATTTCGTGAGCATACTTGTCTTGAGACAAAAACAGTCCTGATGAAGATCTCTGAACAGAGATGCCCAAAAAATAAGATATGGAGCCGAGATCAGACATAGCAAACTCCCTGCTTAGGGAAGTAGTGAGAGTGCGGCGGAGGGCATCGGATGAGGCAGTGAGTATGATATCATCAACATAAAGTAACAGATAAGCAAGATTATTCCCATGCCGATAGATAAACAGAGAAGAATCGCTCTTACTGCTTGTGAAACCGATGCTGAGTAAATATCCTGCAAATCGTTGAAACCAAGCTCGGGGTGCCTGCTTTAGCCCATATAGAGATTTCTTTAATAAACAGACGTGGGAGGGACGAGCAGAGTCAACGAACCCAGGGGGTTGAAACATGTGAACTGTCTCGTTGAGATGCCCATGGAGAAAAGCATTATTTACATCAAGTTGATGAATAGGCCAAGAGCGAGACACAGCTAAGCTGAGAACTGTGCGAATGGTGGCGGGCTTAACAACCGGACTGAAAGTCTCATCGCAATCTATTCCAATTTGCTGGGAACATCCATTGGCTACTAGGCGCGCCTTATATCTCTCAAGAGAACCATCAGATCTGAACTTATGACGGAAAATCCACATACACCTCACAATATTATTCTGTTCAGGACGAGGAACAAGAACCCAAGTACCATTTCGTATAAGGGCTCGATATTCGTCGAGCATGGCAGCGGACCATTTTGGATCCTGGAGAGCTAATTTGTGGGATGTGGGTATAGGAGATAAGTCGGATATGGTGGTGGTATTGAGGTCGAATATTTTGACGGGGTTTGAAAATACCGCTTAAAGAGCGAGTATTTGGCCGGTTGGTGGGATTTATATTCGAGGGGGGTTGTTGTGTGGAATTCACTGTGGAGGATGTGGGATGGGGTGCGGTCGGTGGAAGAATTGGCAGCTCATGTGGAGCGTTGCCAACAGTGGAGGAAGATGGGCCAGCGTGAACAGATGGGGATGGTGGGCCGGCATGGTCAGAGGAGGAAGATGGGCCGGCTTGGTCAGAGGAGGAAGGCGGGCCAAAAATATGGACTGGCTGAGGTGTGAATGAGGACGTGGGCCCAGGCGGAGGTGGGAGGGCAGCAGGTGTGTCATCAGATGTGGGCCGGATTGGTGAAGGATGGGCCTGAGATGCAAATTGCTGGACTTGATGATAAGTAGAGCAATTGGGTTCATTTTCCAGCACCGCAGAAGAAGAGTGAAACGACTCATACTTTAAAAAGGGAAAAATGGACTCATCGAAAGTTACATGACGGGAAATAATAATTTTATTTGATTTCAAATCCAAACATTTATAACCTCGGTGATGACTCGGATATCCTAAAAAGACACAAGGAGTTGTCCTAGGAGTTAATTTGTGGGGAATTGTTGCGTTTTGATTTGGGTAGCAAAGACACCCAAAAACGCGGAGATGATGATAGGAAGGTGTTGAAAAATACAACACTTGGGTGGGGGATTGATTTTGTATTGTGGTGGATGGAAGGATGTTAAGGAGAAAACATGCCACGTCAAGGGCATGAGACCAAAACGTGATGGGTAAGGAAGCATGAAAAAGTAGAGAACGCATCATGTTGTTGATGGTGCGAATGACACGTTCGGCTTTTCCATTTTGTGGGGAGGTGTGAGGACAAGAAAACCGAAAAGTAATGCCATGGAGGGCGAAGAATGAGTGAAATTGATGATTATCAAACTCGCGACCCATGTCACAATGGAAAGTTTTAATAGGGGCATTGAATTGTGTTTGAATAAATTTATGAAATTGCACAAAACGATCAAAGACTTGAGATTTGAATTTAATTGGAAATACCCAAAGAAAATGTGAGAAATCATCAAGAAAAAGAAGATAATATTTGAAACCTTCCCGACTAGGAATCGGGGAAGTCCAAAGATCACTGTGAATGATGTCAAAAGGTGCAACAGTTTTATTAATAGAACGTTCAAACGGTAGCCTATGATGTTTTCCAAGTTGACAAGCATGACAAAGAGAGGAGTCGCGCTCCTTATTGAAACTAAGAAAAGAAAACTTCCTAAGAACATCTAGAACCGGCATGCCAGGATGGCCTAGACGGGCATGCCAGAGACTCGATGACTGAGCGGAAAAAGCATGAGCTGGTGCAGAATCCTTGGTAATTGGATAAAAGTCCCCAGAGCTATTGCATCTCAGGCGAAGGTTCCCCGTGTGTAAATCCTTCACAGAAAAACCAAACGGGTCAAACTCAATAGTGGCATGGTTGTCGGTTGTGAAACGGCGAACGGAGACAAGGTTTTTAACTAGTTTAGGTGCAACGAGGACTTGGGATAAATGTAGTGGTTTGGAAGGGGTTGGAATTTTAGCTTCACCAAGACCTGTAGATGGAATCCGCATGCCATTTCCGACAATTATCGAATTTAATGAACCATTATATGAGATGGACGAGAGGTTACTTGAATTATTCGTCATGTGGGAAGTAGCACCGGTGTCCATGTACCATAAATTATCTGCGGGATTTAACGTCATAGTTGCAAATGCTTGATCGACGGAAGTGGGCTGCAGAAAAGGAGAAGCAGCAGCTACATGGGCCTGTTGGCCGTTGGGCTGCGCTGGGGATGGGCCCACAGGCCCTGCTGAGTTGGAAATGGGCAAGGGGGGCGCTGCAGTCCAGGTGGGTAAACAGGTCAGTGGGCCGGACTCCATTGGGCCGGAGACTGCTGTGGGCCGGAGTACACAGGGACCCATCCGGAGTTAGGGCGGAAAACGTACTGCGTAGGTTGCTACTGTGCGCCGCCGGTTCGGTTCTTGCCCTTCCGGCCTCTGTTGCGGCTGCGCTGGGTGGCGTCCTGGTTGCCGGCAGAGGTGGTTCCACGGTGGTCGGTGGACGGAGACTTGGCCGAGCTTCTAGTGGCGGCGGTGAGAGCCGCAGAGTCTGTCTCATTCCCTTTTTGTTTGGCCATACGTGTTTCTTCAAGGATGAGTTGCGAACGTGCTTTTTGAAACGTTGGCAAGGGATCCGTTTGTTGAATGAAACTAGCAGTTGTGTTATACTCAGCAGGTAAACCGGACAATAATTGAAGGACTAACCGATTGTCGGAGATTGGTGAATCAACACCCTTGAGTTGATCAGACAAGGCTTTCATGTGCTGACAGTAGGCGGCTATGGAAGCAAACGACGCCAATTTGCAATTGGAAAATTCATGTTCCAAATAAACTGCGCGCGTGTTCTTGTTGTCTTGAAAAATATCCTGAATGCGACCCCAAGCTTTGAGAGCGGTGTCGTCGGGATCAAAAATTTGAAGAAGAATATCCTTTGAAACCGTACTATAGATCCATTGCAGAACAGTAGCGTCAACTTGATTCCAGAGAGCATCGTCAATATCAGCAGGGCGGGGAACTTTTGCGTCAATGTGATCCAAGACGTTGTGTGCCTTGGCGGTGACACGAAAAAGAGTAACCCATGATGCATATGGCGTGTCATGATCTAGAACGAGAGCGATATTGTTTTTGATGTTGGATATCCCAAGAGCGGAATGAAACGTATGTTTCTTCTCCGTAGTCATTGGGGTCGGTAAAAGGAGTACGAAGAGAAGTAGGTTACGCGACGGCGTTGAAGGGAAGAAGCCGGCGTGAATAGAGCGGAAGGTGTGGAGGAGAAGGGTTATGGAACGTAACCCTCTGATACCATGTGAGAATAATAAGATTTGGATAAATTCCCCTTAGGATTTCCATCGTCAGATGACTCGTATTAATAGGTATAACAGTTTTACATAATTACATAGGGCGGACCTCTATTTACAATAATTACATATTCTATCAGTTAACAATAATAACATCAATGATTAAGTATTTTTGGTATGCTAACATCACAAAACCCTCACTTAAATGTTTGTTGTGTTGTCAATAAAACTTCAAAATTATTTTGTTATTTTGACGTTGTTGACAAAACCAACTTATTAAGTATGATTTTTTTATTGCATCACATAAAGCATTTACATTATTTATTTTTCTTTGTTTTTCTTTCAGTATTACAGTTTTAAAACATTATTTTGTTTTCATTTGAAGTTGATGACAAAGAAAGTTTGTGTATGAGATAATGTAAATTTAATGTATTGGTTTTTTTATTTTTGTTAAAGCCACATTACTCAATTTTTTTAATATATGGTGTTGTTGACAACACCGTAACTTTGTTTTAAAGTGTTTTTGAAGTTGTTGAATGCAAAAAAAAAAAAATAATGACTTAGTGTTTATGTTAATGTAAAAACATTATAACATTGTTTTATAGTACATTGAGTATTCTTCACAACACAATAACTCTATTTGATAGTTCTAACTGGGGGTGTTGTTGACAACACAACAACACTACCTTGTGTATGCGGTGTTGTTCACAACACAAAACGTTTGCGATTTTGCTGCACAAACCTTGTAGTTAGGGTTTTCAATATACTATCGTGGATAAAAGAATACAATCCTAAACCTATCTATTTATAATGAAATAGATAGAACCCGTATCGCGGGGCTCCACCCCCTGCACCACCTTGTCACCCCGGGCCCATTAGTCAATGGGCCCAAAATATGTTTTCCCGCTTACCCGGCCAGGACCTTGCTCACTTGCTATTCTTCCTAGGCCTTCGGTCCAAGAAGAGCTCGTCTCGATCGGTCATTGGTCCATCGTATCACTATACCTAGATTTATTGTCTTATTATAACAGGTACGTAAGGAGAAATGCCTCACCAATGTAGGATGGACAACTCTTGGTGAAGAATGGGTTAAAATTAATGCAGATGAGTTTGTACAAGGAAATACAGCTACGATTGGGGGTGTCATTCACGACTCGCACGGGAAGTGGCGTGGAGGATTTGTCTTCAACATTGGTTCCCGCACGGTTTTGATGGGAGAGCTATGGGGTCTTTGCATGGGATTGCACCTCGCATGGGAAAAGGGTTTTCGTAGAGTGATCGCGGAGATCGATTATGAGCTTGTTGTTAGGCTTGTCAATTGTAATATTCCACCCACATATCCACTCTTTAGTGTGGTATCAAGGTGTCAAGACTTCTTACGTAGGGACTGACTTGTTCAGCTCTGTCACATTTATTTGGAGGCTAATGATTTTGCCGATTGTTTGGCTTCTTTAGCCTTCGAGTACCCATTAGGTTTTTTCCTCTTATTCATCCCCCGTTAGTTTAACTCCGTTTTTGAAAATCGATGCCCGCGGAGTAGCTACCCAAAGGCTAGTCATTTGTTAACTTCGTTTTATATTTTATGCAAATAACACGGGTTAAACTCAGGTCTTCCCCGTCCCCTTACCAAAAAAATTAAAAATAAATAATGTCTATTACTTCTAAACATACACTTGGACAAGGTTTATTGTCAATTCGTCAAATTTATTTATAATTTTTTAATTATGCTTGTTTTGTTAAGGGTTTTTTTTTTTGAAAAAAAATTTTGTCCAACCCTACAATTATTATAAAAAAATAATAATTTACGCGTTATGTATTTGAGAGTATAAGGTTACAAATTTCAAAATAATTTACCGTAATTTATATATGTACTTTGTGATTTTGGTAAGCCTATAAGCATATTGTTTGTCCATGTCAAACAATACACTCAATCAAATAATCTTTTACTCGATGATACAATGGATCAGACTATCCAAATAATAACTACTTAGTCATCACAAAAATTCAATCGCTGCTGAGGGCATTCCTTTGGTCTGGGAAGTAAGCGAGCAAGCACTTTTTAGTTGCCTGGGACACGGTCTGCACTCCAAAAAGCGTTGGTGGCCTTGGCTTCCTGGACTTGCTTGCCAGAAATAAAGCCTCCCTGGTCAGACTCATTTACGATATTGACAAGAATGTCAATGACATATGGTGCTAGTGGATTGAGAAAAACATTAAAGCGCCACTCTATCTAGAACCATTGCCCCAACACCAACCATAGTACCTTCTAGAAGAGCTTTATATCCATTCGTACCGTTCTACAGACCCTTTCTTCTGGCCTGAATCCGGTTGATTCCATCACCAATGCCACTGACTCTTTTTCCCCTAAGAAAGCCTATGACATCTTCCGCTCCACCTCTGTTTCACCTCCCTATCCAATCTGCTCTATAATCTGGCATCACCTCATTATTCCCAAATGCAACTGCATTCCCTGGCTTGCCAACCTTCGCCGCCTCCCTACTCTTACTAAGCTACACAACTGCAACCTAATTAACAATGTGACTTGCAAGCTATGTGATAGCTTCCCCGAAGATGACCTTCACCTGTGGAATGGCTGCAGCTACACCTCACTAATCCTTGACATCATCTCCAGATGGTCTAGAGTCCCATTCCCGGCTCCCTACATCCACAATATATGGTCTTGGCTCTCCACTCGTCGCAATCCAAAGAAGAACCTCCTTGAGGCTGCCTCTATCTCATACGTCGTCTCCTCCATTTACATTACATGGAAGGCACGCAACAACATCATCCACAACAACACTTTCACAAGCGCCATTGAATGTGTTGGAGAAGCCATCCATGCTACCAAGCTCCACCTTTCCCTTCATTGGAAAGACAAGTCTTCTACTTCTCTGGTCACTGCTAGGATGCTAGAAATCTGCTTGCCTAGTCCTTCCCCTTCTACTCTCTCATGTACCTCTCTTCTCTTTGACTAATGCCCTTGAGCTCCAAATCTTGTAAATTCTCCCTTCTTAATACATAGTAATTTTTCAAAAAAAAATAAAATGTTACTTGATATATGGAGTCTATTAGACCTTCTTCGACCCAAACAATATGATGTGTTCAAATAAACTTAAAATACACATTTTTATTAAGCATGAGCTAGCAATATAAGCATAAACGAGTACACCCCCACAAGATACAAGATCAATTGGCAAATTATTTTCTACTCTTAGACACATGTATGCCTGATGCCCATATGACCTAATAAGGTGGCTAGCTAGGGTTACTTAAGCAGCGCGAGGGACATTAGAAACAAGTCCTCTAGGTCCGGCGATGGGAACGAACACACGATTACATATGTAGTTGTAAGGCACCGCTGTGTTGTATGGAATCACGATTGGGTAAAGACTTGGATTCTCCTTAATTATTTGAGCCGCAGCTTCACAACCCGGAACTCCTACCAGCTCTGGCCACATCGTTTTTTCTGCATAGATTTACGTAATAAATAAAGCTTATAAGAAAAGTAAGTTAGGAAGTGAGCATTTGAGAGCAACAAGATTACGGAGATTATGGTATCTTATTGTAACTTATATTCTTTTCATTTTATAAGCTACACGAAGGGAGCTTACGAAGCTTATCATAGTTAATGAATGATACATTAGAAATATAACCCTACAAATAGTAATATTAAATAAAAAGTAAACCCTTTATAAATAATTATTATAAGTATATCAACTACAATAAAGTTCTTTCTCCCAAACATTGATCAAACTTATAAAAAAAGTTAGTTCAATCAGCTATTAATTTTATCTACCTATTAAACTTCGGATACAAATAAATTTTAGCTTCAGTTTCACCTCCAACAAACTAATGGTTCTCAAATGGACTCTACGTGGTTGGGTGTCACCACATTTAAGATTTTTATCACAAAAAACTCGTTTATTAATGAAAATCTCACAAAATTATCGAGTGGAATATAAAGTCTTAGGGCTACTCCTATATATATATTACCAATTTGATTTAAAATAGAATCACGAAAGGCTTGTGTGCTTAGGTTCACCTTGTTGTGTATACACTCTACGTATTAGACTCGTTGGTTATAAAAGATAAATTAACAGTATAAAACTGACCCGGGCATCCTTGGTATGCTGCTTCCAGTGGATGAAACCATAGTGTAATAGCCAGAACGAGAAGAAGACCTGAAATGGCGTTAAAGTTGGTCGAAGCCATAAATAAGAGCTTTAGATTGATTTGGTTCTGTGATCTATGAGTACTTGATGCTCTTAGTCTTATTTGTATTTATAGGCACAAAGATCCGTAGCATACTGGTATATACAAGGAAAGGGACAAGTATTACACTTTCACTGCACGCTACGTAAGCATATTATTGTTACACGTACTTTAATTATATAAACCACGTAACTCAACGGAAAAATACTAGTTTATTATGCACTAGTGTTTTATAAAGTTTGTTTAATAATCCACGTCTACACATTTTGTAAAGAACTGAATCGGCCAATTGATAATCATACGAGGAGTAGTCACCCTCCTAACATCGTTTGCTATAGACGGTAAAACAATATTAGGGATGAAACAAACAATACATGGAGACCCACCCGAAACATAAATACTTAATATTGTTTGTTTTAGGGTAAATGTGGTGAAACCGGATGTCCTAGACTCTTAAAAGAGATTTAAAACTCAAACCTTTGGTATTAATTCGTCACAAATATGACTTACATATATAACTCCTATACAATATTTACTATCCATCTTAAATACAAAAGATATCTTCAATATCTAGGTCTTTAGACAAGTCTATACATAAGATAATGGCGTTTCATATATTTGGTAGATATCGTAATACTTTCCCTGAAGTTGGAGCATAAAAGTCTTGACTATCTAACTTGTCTGATAAAAAAACTAAATGAATGTTGACCGGAGGCCTTGGTAAATATGACAACGAGTTGATTCGCCAAACAAACATGTGTTGTGACTATATATGAAGCATCATTGATTATGATCCCTTACTATATGAAAATTTGCCTGAATAAGTTTTGGGCGCTCCCGAAGACAAGATTTGTAGTAATATGTAGAGTTGTTTGGTTGTCACACAAGCTCACATGTAGTGTATCATAACTCGATATTCGGCTTCAACAAAAGTCACGAAACAATTGATTTTTTTCCTTCTTGTTCTCCAAGATACGGAAGATTCACCAAGCATAATAAATAACCTCGGCATGGACAAGAGATTAATTGGATATGTTCAAAATCACAAATGTGTTGAGTTGGTGAGAACTTTTATTAGTCGAGGGGATACCTTGCTTTTTTCTTTTTTTTTTTTAAAGTAATGAATAACTCGTAACTTAGCAGCTCAATGACTCTTTCTTCGTTTCTATGTATAGAAACTGAGCGAGGATGCGAACAACATAGTTGAGATTATGATGAGTAAACGTCAAATAGATGAGTTTGTTGGAATATAATGAAATTTCCTAAACAATAAAATTAAGAATCAATTATGCTAGAGTTATTAAGAAATCGAAGATTATATACATGTTTTCATAATAGCAAACATATCAAACTATAGTGAAAAATCTATGATCTGAATGAGCGTCGGAGGTATATCGTCAAACCTCATCAGTGTTTCTTTAAGTTTCCTCTATAATCGGTAGAGAACAGAAAATGATGAATTAATTTGACGTACTGGGGACCATAATCCAATATCGTTTATATAATGATCTAACAGAACCCCATTAAGCCTATTGAGCTCAACTCCAATATCCACCCATTAAACACATACCGCTTTATTAAAATACATGAGTTTTACCTTTTTGAATCACTTTTATTTGCCCATTAGTTATTAGTCTTATAGTATAGTCGTGTGTTATAACATGTATTCCGCTAACAATGAAATTTGTAAATTAATATCTCAATCTCCCGCTTGGCCATATGAAATAAATAACGATATTATCCAAATTATTTATTTCAATGTGGTCTATCTCATACATCAATATGAGATCACAACTGCATTCATCACAATCATCGTAACTAAACCTTTCATGTTTATCATGTTAATATATTCAAATATGACATAGATCAAGCATGGATGAGTGACATGAAAATTACATGTAATGTGATCTCATAACATATTTATTTTCAATTGGTCCTCCTTTATTAGGAGATTAATCCAAAACAGTTTAAAAGGTAAATTATGACGACCTTTATTATGCATATATGAACTATAAAACATAAAACATATGATCAAACTCCCCTAAGTCAAGGGATTACAAAATATATCAAGCCGCATATGAGTAGTGTGCTCATTAAAATATTTAGGTGACAACACCTTAGTTAGCAAATCTACCATAATGGAGTTTGTATTTATGTGTTCTATACAAATCTGCGCATTTTGAATTTTTTCCTTCAATGACAAGTATTGGATGTCAATGTGTTTCTCCCTTACTGAGCTTATATGGTCTTTCAATTCCACTTGCGACTACGTAGCCATATCCCATGAATGGATGCTCCGAAGCAAACCATGAACTCTACAACCATAGTATAGGTAGCTACAAGTACTTGTCTGACACTTTTTCAAGATATAGCCCCTTTAACTAGCATAAAGACATAGCGTGAGGGGATTTTCAACTATCATTACAACCAGCAAAATCTGAATCAGAATATCCAATGATCTCCAACTTGTTTGATTTCTTGTAGGTTAGTATGAAGTTCTTCGTTCTTTGCATATACCAGAGTGCTCTTTTGCTTCTTTTCAATGATCCGATCCATAATTACTTAGGTATCTGCTCAAAAGTCCAACAATAAATTAAATGCTATGTCAAGACGAGTACAAACTTATATGTCCTTTACTGATTTCAGTTTTGTTTTTTTGTGCTTCATTGCCTTCGTTCCTTGGTTGTGTAACGGAAAAGTCTCTTGTTCGTGCGTGTCAAGTTTTTGTCAAGCAAGATCAATGTTCTCAATGTCGTTTCAATTGGTTCAACCTCATATGTCCTTTACTAATTTTGTTTTTGTATTCCTTCTCTATCCATCCATCTCAAGAATTTCCAACCCTCTTCTCTATTTTGAGTTATGCATTGCAAAATCGAGTTTTGGTGTCAAAGATCGGACAATCTATGTCTATCCCCGTATCACAATCGACATTGTTCTTTGTGTTTGTGTTGTTGTTGTTGAATTTCATAATAACATAAACAAACAACCAAACTATGAGTTTGTTTGGTATACTGAAACTTAATAAAACTAAAAAAATGTGAATGAAAATGAAGGAAATAAAACAAAATAATTTTATTTTTATGTTCTTTTAAAACGAGAATGAATGGGATAAATTATGTGTTAAATCACCAATATGAGCTTTTATAAAAATTATGTATTGGTTTCGTCATCCAACTCAGAGGGACAATAAAAATTAATCAGGAAGGCCTCCAATGCCATTCTCTTGAATTGCACATAAGTTTTAATAAGTGGGATGGTCTGAAACATAAACATATATTGTTTTTCTTCAGAATTCGTTGTTATTCCTTCTCTTGCCCGCCTAATCTTTTTTATAAGATCATGTGGCATTGATTGGAGAGCTAGATGTTGTCGTGTAGTGACAAATCTCAAGCCTTTTGGAAACCTTGTGAATTCTTTGCATGTAGAAATGACCAGCTTCTTCAGCTGTGACATTGCTCCTTCTTCTATTGTCTAGTCTTCCAAATGAAGAAGAAAAAACACCATTAAACACTCAAGTTGTGAAAATATCCGAATCATGTTTTGCATATAAACATGAAAGCAAAGGGGTAATCCTTACAACCTTAAATGTTCACAATGACCAAGTTCCAATATGTTGTAATCTTATAAGCTTTGTTGTGATCCAATTCCCTCCTCCTAGTAAAGTGTCTAACTCCAATTTATCCTCCATTACTCGAATGCCTAAATCATTACTGTTTTAATCACCCAAATCATGCTTTGTATATAAACACTACAAAGTCAAGGACACATTCCCCTCTTGAAATCGAATATCTAATGCATTGTATATACTTAACTTCTGGTAATACTTTGTATATAAATCTACAAAATCGAATGAATTCCAACCAAAATTCGCTGTCTAATGCTTTGTATATACTTGACTTCCACAGACCAAATCGAATGTCTAATGCTTTGTTTATATACACTACAAACTTCTTCATATTATTATTGGAGGAAGACTGCTTCTCATGTGCCGTTTCTTCTTTGACTGGATAGAAGCCAGAAACCAAATGAAGAATACAAAGCTGAGCCATTCATTATTGGTCTCCTCTCAACAGTAACATCTTTTCTATTTCTAGTGATACACATGAGAGTAGGGCCGTCCAATGAATTTCGAGGGCTTGGGTCAATATTTTTTTATTATCAATTTAAAAATTATATTTTATTAGGAAAAAAGGAAAAAAAAACAAATTAAACATACTTTTTTTTTTAATAAAAAGTACATGAAAAAATGACAATAAAAAGTAAAATATATTTGTTAATTAATAATTTAATCACTTACTATATTAGCAATAAAAAACGTAAAATATGATTGTTCTTAACTTTAATATATTTTTGAAGAAAAAAATTTAAACAAAAAAGAAGATAAAAAAAATATATTATAAAATGGAAGATAAAAATTTATATTATAAAACAGAAAAATAAAATAAATAAAACAACAAGTAGTGGAAAGGGGATTTGAACTCTTGAACATTTGTACTTAATATTGGGGTTTAACCACTATGGCAAGCACTCTTTTAATTCATAAACTAACTAAAAATAAATATAATGGGGCAATTTTGGTAATTAGGCATTTTGGAAAAACTATAGTAGTAACTATGCTTTTTAATGTTTCAATTAAGTAAATATATTCCAACCTTTTGTATTTATTCTCAAGCTCTACACACTCTTCTCTCAAGGGGTACATTTACTAAACACAAAACTAGAAAAAGTATAGTAAACCAAATTGTTTCAATATAATGGACCCCAAGAAAAGTGGAGGCCTTGTACCGTAAGATCTAATGGCACCCCTTGTTAGACGGGCCTACATGAGAGAGGTGACTACAAAAAAGCTCAATGCAATATTTGAAGCCCATTGAGCTTCTAAATACATATCTTCAAATGTAACCCTAGTTTTGAAAATGTTAACCTTAATTTCAATAGACAAAACACAACGCTACAAAGGATAACCCTAACATTGACATTGAAAATCAGAATTAGTTTCACGAACAAATGCTAGAGAAGGGGAAAGAGAAATGGAGAGTAATCATAGTATGACCTTTGAAATGCAAGTAAGATTTCAAGCGACAACACAAGATACAAAATTTGAGTCTTGAAGCACCAGGAATTGAAGGCCTTAAAAGGGATTGATAAGAAGAACTCAAAACTGAGGTTTTTTGGAGGAGCATGTATTCTTCACTCATAGCGCTTCGAATCTTCAAGAACGAAATAAGACTTTGATTCTTGAATTAGAAAAATCAAGGAGAACGTGAAGGAGAAGAAGTGAAGGAGAAGAAGCACTAAACGAGACGCCGAAGAAGTGAAGAGAAGGAGAAGACTAAAAGAGAAATTAAAAGCCCTAAATCCTTCAGTTTCAAGGGTACTCAGCCAAAACATTTTCATTCAATTCAACATCATCCCGTCGCATGAATGTGTCAATTGATTCATCCCAATATTTCATTCCATTCATTCGATTGAATGAACGCAAAGCAACAAATCGAACACCATTGCAACTCATTCAGTCGATTCATTCGACCGAATGAGGCATACCGAATGGCCCCTATATAGATAATTTTACATTGTTTTCATGTTCTTTTCAAAACAGGATGTTGATGAGACACTAAAATCATTTTAGAAAAATAATATACAATAATTAACCTATTTCTAGTGAAGTTGTAGTGCTTAATACCTTCTATTGTAATATGTTCAAGTGCATTCAATTAGAAGATCTAAATGTAGTTCATACTGAGAGCTAAAAGATTATATCCACCTTTCAACATAGGCAACAATCAATCGAACGCTAAAGTAGTAGTAATAATAAAAAACCCTTCCCCCTCCAGAAGAACGTGCCTCACGCGCTGCCTTCTCTTAGCCTCCCTCCTCGACGCCCTCCATCGATGGCAGGTTCAAAACGCTCGAAGAAGCTCTCATTTAAGCTCTCGGACCTCAACCGGAAACCTACCCTACCAACAAAGCCTATTCCATCGCCGCCCTCCCCATCCTCGCCTCCCAGCCCTTTTGATACCGTTCTTGAAGATCTTATCATCTCTAACAATCGCAGACTTGCTAAAACCCCTCCCGCCTCCCCACGCCTATCCTCCGACGTCCTTTTTCCTCCCTTACAGGCCCGTCCCGCCTCCCCTCAGGTTCACCATAGCATCCCTAACCAATTAGATATGGACGCCTCTCTAGTTGCCTCTGTTGTTGTCCTTAGCCAAACGGTTGTTACCAACACTGAAGAAAACCCAGCCCTTCGCACCCTGGAGACGGTTGAGATAGCCCTCCCTTTGGAACTAAGCCCTTCGGACTCCCCCTCTCAGACTCCTCTGACAACCTTTTCGCATGCCCCTCCTCCCTCTCTCTCTTCACCCAATGCATCTTAAGCCGCCCCCTCGTTCTCCTGCAAAGACATAGTTACGAGGAATGCACGCTGGAACCATGTTCCCCTTGCATTTACTCCTAGGCTGGAATCGGGGATAATCAATTTCACTCATGAAGAAATAGTAGAGACCACCAAAGAATGGAACCTCTCCCTTATTGGATTCCTCATTGGAAGTCCCATAAGTTTTCGACGTATGATGACCTTCATCAACGAACACTGGAACTCCATCACTCAACCAAAAGTTCTCAGAAATGACAATGGTGTGTTCATCTATCACTTTGCATGCGAAGACGACCTCAATGCAATACTCCTCGGCAATCCCTGGGTCACGAACAGTACGACCACCCTTATACTAAAGAGATGGACAAAGGACCTACCCTTGGATTAATCTTGCTTAAACTCTATACCAATCTGGCTACATTTCATGATCTTGATCTTCGCTTCTGGTCTCCTTTCATGCTGGCCAGGATAGGGTAAACTTTGGGCACCCCAATCCTAACGGATTCGTGCTCTGCTCACAAAGATAGTCTGGGGTTTGCTCGTATCTTGGTCGACGTCCAAGCCTCCAAGCCTCTTCTTAGAGAGGTGCTTCTTTTTGGACCGGATGGCGAGACTATCCTACAAAGGATCACCTATGACTGGATCCCTCCTCACTGCCCAATATGCCTTACATTTGGTCACAGGTGCATGGCACCCAAACCCCAACTCAAGATCCCAAGACGTAAGTTTTCTCACGTCAAGGTCAAGCCAAACCCTAACACCACCCCCTTCTACCCACACTAGATGAATCATTTAAAATCATCAAAACCCCCATAATTCCACCCAATACACCTTACCTCATCAATCCAGTTGCTTCTAACATGGAAGCTCCTGGTCAGGCCTTACCTCCATCTCCTCCCGATACCTTCCCCTCACACCCAAACCCTAACCCCAAAGAGCAAACTGACCCTATCTCCAAAGAGCAAATAGATGCCAAATCCATTCCGAAGACAAGCCCAGTCCAACCCTCGTCTTCGGAGGAACCTTCACCAGCACTTACTGCCTCTCAAGAAAAGTGCTCCTCCCTACCTTCACCAACACCACCCCTACCTTCCCTTGGCATCAAGAGTTGCCTAGGGCTAAGCACAACTTCTCAATGAATCTAAAAGTTTATTCTTGGAACATTAGGGGATTAAACTACCCTAATAAGCAAAAAGTTGTTCAAGATCTTTTTAAGAAACATGACATCAATCTCCTGGCCATCATCGAGACAAGGCTCAAAACAAATAAAGAACATAGGGTTGCCAAGCATCTTTTCCCAACTTGGAGTCAAGTTTCTAATTCTATGGCACAACTTTCCAAAGCAAGATGGATAAAGCATGGGGACCAATGTGACTCCTATTTTTTCAGGAGTATCAAGGCTAGAAGATGTGGCAATAGAATCCAATCTATCAAAGAGAGTGATGGAATCATCACATACGACCCTACCCTTATTGCGTCAACCCTCATCAAGCACTTCAAATCTATCCTTAACCCTCCTACCCATCATACAAGCAACCTGATTCCCGACATCACTATCCATAGCCTTAGCCCTCTTGACATCTCTACTCTTTCTAATCCGGATGAGATAAAAGAAGCTCTTTTCAGTAATGAGGACAACAAAAGCCCGGGCCCAAATGGCTATAACACTCTCTTTTTCAAGGCATTATGGAACGTTACTAAGAATGAGTTCACCTATGCCGTAATGGACTTCTTCTCTTCTAGGAAACTACTTAAGCAGGTTAACCATGCGTCGATCTCGCTCATTGCCAAGAAAGACAATCTAATGACTCCCTCTGATTACCGTCTTATCTCTTGTTGTAACACCACATACAAAACGATAGCCAAGACCCTTTCCTCACGCATTAATTCCATTCTACCACGCATCATAGGACCATATCAAAGTTCTTTTATTAGCAACAGATCCATAAAGTATAATGTGCTCATATGCAGGAACTCCTCAACAAATATAGTAGGAAGCACATCTCCCCTAGGGCTGCCCTGAAAATTGACATCTCTAAGGCTTTCGATTCTATTGACCATGAAATTATTCTTCACTGTGTCAACAAGATGGGCTTTCCTAAGTTCTTCATCCATTTGATTAGAGAATGTATCACCACTACCACATATTCAATCAACTTCAATGGTTCTCTCATTGGCCATTTCAAGGGCACTAGAGGCCTTAGGTAAGGATGCCCTCTTTCCCCTCCTCTCTTCACCATTGCAATGGAATTCCTCTCACGCATGATCCACCACAATACCTCTAACCTGGACATCAACCTTCACCCAAAATGTCACAATCCACGTATTACCCAACTTTGCTTCGGGGATGGCATAATGCTCTTTTGTCGTGGCAACCTTCACTCCATATCCACTCTGAAGTCTACTCTTGACTCCTTTGGATGGATTTTGGGGCTGAAGATTAATCTCTCCAAGTATTCTATCTTCATGGGGGAATCTCTAATGCCAACCAAACCCAGATCATTCACAGTGCCGGCTTCACTAAGGGCTCCCACCCCTTCCATTATCTTGGCGTTTCGGTGGGTAGTAGGAGGCTCAACGAGAAGATCCAATCATGGAATGCCAAACTACTATCTTATGCTGGTAGGATTCAACTCATCTCTTCAATACTTTATGCCATTAATCTGTAATGGTGTACTATGTTTATGTTGCCTGCTTTGATCTTGTTCAAAATTCAGACGCTGCTAAGATCATTCCTTTGGTTTGGAAAAGAGTCGAGTAAGGGATCTTGTAGCTTGAAATACAGTATGTACTCTCAAGATTGATGGAGGCCTTGAATTCTCTGACCTTCTTGCCAGGAACAAATTCTCCTTGATCAGACTTATCTTTGACATTGATCGAGAAGCTGATGACCTCTGGTGCCTTTGGATCTCGCGCAACATATTGAAGCGTTTGTCCATTTGGAATCACCGTACCAATTCAAATCATAGTTTCTTTTGGAAGAGTTTGATCAAAGTCCACAATGAACTCCCAATGGCTACCACTGGATCGAGCCTTGTCGATGCAATCTCTAATCCTAATGGATCTTTCTCCCCTAATAAAGCCTACTCCATCTTCCGAGCAACTAATCTTCCCCTGCCTGTCTCCATTTGTACCGTCATGTGGAACCATCTTAACATTCCTAAATGCCGATGTATTGCCTGGATTGCTAATCTCCTACGTCTGCCTACCCTTACCAAGCTTCGTAGATGGAATTTGATTAATGATGTTACTTGTAAGCTTTGTGATAATAAACCGGAAGATGATGACCATCTTTGGTCTGGGTGCAGTTATACCTCTTTGGTACTCGATATTGTCTCTAGATGGTCCAAAGTACCCTACCCTGCTCCATACATAAATAACCTTTGGGCTTGTCTTAGTACAAGCTGTAACCCTAAAAAGAATCTGCTCGAGTGTGCCCGTACCTCTTCGATAAGTGCTTTCATCTACTTCACATAGAAGGCCCGTAACAATCTTGTTCACAACAACATTTTTACAAGAGGCATCGACAGCTCCGAAGAAGTAATCCAGACAACCAAGCTCCATCTTGTCCACCATTGGAAGGATAGACCGACTTAGTCTATTAACACAACTAGAATGCTCGGAATGCACTTAGTCTAGTCTCTTTTGTTCCCTTCTTCTGTTTTGCATCCGTGCTATGTCTTCCTCTCCCTCTCATGTAAATCCTCTTTTTCTTATTACAAGTAAATTTTTCCAAAAAAAAAATCAACCGATCAACATTAGTATCATATTCTCTCACCTTGTTCCATTTGAGAAAAACACCCCTAAAAACATCTCGGTGAACGTTGGTATCGCATTCTCTCTTTTTTCATCTACTTCATTCCTCTACTATTTTCTACCCATACTAAACTCAACAATTTAGTCTCTCTCAATTCTTTTATTTTTGGATGAGTCAACGGTATATATATTGATCGCGGTGTGGTTTTTACAGCAAGTATCAAGCAAACTTAAGGGGCATTCATAGTATGTGTGTTGACTACTTAACCCTTTAATAATTAATAATAAAGTATAACTTGATACGTGGAGGTTATTAGACCCTGTTCGACCAAAGCAATTTGACGTTTCCACATAAACTTAAAATACACACATTTTTATTAAGCATGAGCTAGCAATATAAGCATAAAGGAGTACACCCCCACAAGATCAATGGGCAAATTATTTGCTACTCTTAGACACACATTTATGTGTGATGCCCGTATGACCTAATAAGGTGGCTAGCTAGGGTTACTTATCCAGCACCAGGGATATTAGAAACAAGTCCTTGGTGTCCGGCGATGGGAACATACACGCGAGTACATATGTAGTTGTAAGGCACCGCTGTGTCGTATGGAATTACGATTGGGTCAAGACTTGGATTCTCCCTCCTTATTTGAGCCGCAGCTTCACAACCCGGAACTCCTACAAGCTCTGGCCATGTCGTTTTTTCTGCATGAATTTACGTAATAAATCAAACCATGCATAAATATGATATTTACATGATAGCTATATGGTTTAATTCAATAATATAGGTTTTGTAACACTATTTTATCTAAAAATTAGTTTTTTATGAAAAGTATTATAACATATGAATGGCATGCATGCATGTTGTAATTTAGGAAATTTAACATCAAGTTTGCAATTTTTATTTGAAGAATCTTGATTTATGCAATTTTAGCTTTTTTTTTTTTTTTTTTTTTGGAAACATCGTAACATTTGAGAGCAACAAGATTATGGAGATTATTGTATCTTATAAAATTTCCGTTTCATAAGCAACATGAAGGCAGTTTACGAGCTTATAATAATTTAATAAATGATATATTACAAATATAACCCTATAAATATTAATATTAAATGAAAAGTAAATCCTGTAAAATAATTTTGATATACATCAACTACAATAAAAAATTTTCTCCCAAACATGCATTAAGCTTATAAAAAAAACTCGTTCAATCAACTATTAATTTCAGCTACCGACAAACTTCGACTACCAATAAGCTTTAGCTTCAGTTTCAACTCCAATAAACTTATTGTTCTCAAATGAACCCTACGTGGTTGGGTGTCACCATATTACAAAAAACTCGTATATTAATGAAAATCTCACAAAATTATCATGTGGAATATTACTAGGGGTGCTATACGAGCGGAAAAAGCCGAGCATTAGCATGCTCAAGATCGGCTCGTTTATAAACGAGCCGAGCCCAAACCAAGCTTTTGACGAGCCGAACCCGAGTAGTTCGTCTAAAATAATACTCATACAATGTTAATTTATCCGAACGACCCGAGCTTTTGATGTGCCAAACGCAAGCCGAGCCATAGAAGCTTTTCTCATGTATAAGCCTAAATATTACTTTAAATTATGGTTTGAAACTGACCGGGGCATCCTGGGTATGCTGCTTCCAGTGGCTGAAACCATAGTGCAATAACCAGAACGAGAAGAAGACCTGAAATAGCCTTAAAGTTGGTCGAAGCCATAATTAAGAGCTTTAGATTGATTTTGTTGTGTGATCTACGAGTACTTGATGCTCTTAGTCTCATTTGTATTTATAGGCACAAACGATCCGTAGCATAGTAGTATATACAAGGAAAGGGACAAGTATTACACTTTCAGTACACGTTACGTAAGCATATTATTGTTACACTTTTATAGCAAGTGGCAAATATTCTCTACTTCAACAATTATATATAAACCACGTAACTCAACGGAAAAATACTAGTGGATTATCTACTAGTGTTTTTTAAAGTTTGTATATTCACCTACGCTTGATTATAAATTGTATATGTGGATGATGGAAGACTTAACATTATAAGCGGTTTTAAAAACTAACAAATATCGATTGTTTCTAGATTGTATGATTTGGTTTTGTATTTGTTAAATGTATGCAGACCTTGAAAAACATTTCAAAGGATAAACGCAGGCCTTGAAACTCATTATAAGGGATAAGCACGGAAATCTTGAAAGACAATTCAAGGGATAAAAGCGGAGGCCTTGAAAAGCGATACAAGCGAGGATTCGGCTGAAGGCTTTTCAAATTCAAGAATCAAATCTCAACAAACCAAATCTATCAAGGATTACAAGGAGATCTTCAAAAGATCTCGACCAGCCAACAAGAAGATCTTCAAGAGAAGATCTCGGAAAGCCAGCAAGAAAATCTTCAAGAGAAGATCTAGATCAAAATAAAGATCTCCAACGACAACAAAGATCTTCCAAGAAGATTTCACACAAAGAGGATCTTCAACAACTTAAAAGATCTTGGAGCGTGGACTAAGGGCTTCAACGACAAAGATCTTCAACGGCTCTTTCAAGGAGAAGATCTCGAAGATGAAGATTCTGAAACATGCTTCAAGGAGAGGAAGTAGATGAAGACGATAGAAGATCTTACAATGGCTACTTCATCTCAACCAAACACCGTTTTCCATGGAGAAAGAAGAACATCACAGCGGCCCTCTTACAACGGCTAGAAGAGTTCTCCGTAGAAGACTATAAATAAAGATGTCGATTCAAGAGAACCACAACGAGCTTACATGGAAACATCTAAGTCTTCAAGCGATCAAAACATCTTCATTCATTCCAAAAGTTTTTCTTCCTCTTATCTTACAAAAGTTTACATCCTCAAAGAGAGAAAAACACTAGAGCCTGTCACGCTAGGATGTGTGTAGCACAAAAAGCTTTACATTTATAAACTCGATCTAATCTCCTAAACTACCTAGCGAAACCCGCAGTGTACGGATCGTTATGTAGGAAGAAAAGTATTCCGAGGTCAAACACAAGGACTGAGGCGAAATCAAGTCATTCAATGATCAAAGATAGTGCGAATCTAAACTACGAAAAGAGAAAGGAATAAAGAAATGAAAATCTTGATATTTTTGGTTGGTTTTTGTGGTGATCAAGCAAAGATCACAAATCAAGCAAGATAATAAATCAAACTAACAACCCAAGCTAGCAAAATAAATAAGCAACACAAGCACAAAATATGTGATAAAAGAGAGAAGAGTGGATTCTAGAGGTCAAGATTTCCGGTTATGGCATTGGACTCAAGGTTCTAAAGATTATGAGGACAAGGCTGCGGTGTTGGGAAAGGGTGTTTCTCTAATAGAAGCAATTACCGGGTAAGTCTCATGCTTCACTAATCCCACACCAAACTCCTATTACCGGGTAAGTCTCAAGGAGGTAAAGTTGAGAGTTCTACACAAACCGGACACTACTTAAGAGGCAAACCTCTCCTTACCGGGTAAGTCTCGGAAAAGGTAAGTCTCAAGCAACAATCCTAGCACACTCAGTCCAATAGCGGCTTATGAGGCTCACTACTACCTAGAGTTCATCATCTTTGGTATCTAAGATCGGAAATCACCGTGTAGGTCTCTTTCCTCACTTAGCTTGCTAGCATTAGGTCACCCTAAGCTATATTATGCTCAACAAACACTAGGATTTCAACAATCTAACATCCTAACATACAGATTCATCCATTAAAGAGCAACAGAAGGAAAAATCGGGTGGATCATAGCAAAAATCGGCCGATTTGCCTGAAGAACAGGCCGATTTTTCTTCCTGGGTTAGGTTTCGTGCATACAAATCATCCTAAACTAACATATAAGTCCATTCTATCATCACCCAAGCATTAACCATCAATCCATCACTCCAGAATCACAATAAACTAGCCAACAACATGCATTTCAAGATCTAAAATCATCATACAAGCATACATGGAATCCATAGCAGGAAGATGAAGTAAGGAAATGAAAGCAAAGAAACTTAGCTGGATTTGAGCTCAAAACAAGTCTTTCAACACACCAAATGTAGCAACAAGTCGGATCTTACAACCTTCAACAAGCTCCTTCACAAAAATCACTCAAATCTTACTACGAAATTGAAATCTACACTAATCTCCCTCAAGAACACCCACAAGGGTGTCTTGAAGAGAGCTCCCAATTGGAAGAGTCTTTGGGAAGATGCTACAGGATGTTGGGGAGGGAGAGTATGCTCAGCAACAGCTTGCAGGCCCACTTATATTCTCCACCAAGAGCAAGGCCGGACAAAGAGATCGTGGGACACGTGGCTTAAGCTGTCAAAGGCCAAAAATCGACCCAGTCAAATAAATCGGCCGATTTTCCTGAGTGTTGGTCCGATTTTCTTCAACAGAGACTTGTTATGATCATCTAGCCATGAGTTGCTCCATTGCTTGCACCAATAAGGGTCCTTGTGTCCTTCTTTGCTTCAATTATGTTCCTTCAAAGCCTTAGATGTGTACCACCATGAGGCTTGATCCTCGAATGTATCGATTAATGTCCAAAAGATCCCCGAAATACCTACAAAACCCGACAAAAGCTCGTGTAGACGTCTTTTCTAGAAATATGCATGAAATGAGTGTAAACGTCGTGAACTAATGCCAAACCGTGCATGAATAATGGGAAAAACTATCTAAATGTATGCCTATACTAACGTCATAAATCACGTTATCAAAATACCCCATACTTAAGATTTGCTCGTCCCCGACATGATTTATGCATGCAGAAAAACAACAAAATCTTTTTGGAATTGTGCTTCTAACATTGGATCACCTTCATAGTCATGTTTCATGGTAATGGACAATCAATCATGTATCAAATGAATGAAGGCATGGAAAGACAATTATACTTAACTAGAAAGCATGCATGAGAGGTGAAAATGAAGAAGTCAAGATGATCATGAGTATGTCCAATCTAGATCACTAAGTCTTACACACATGTATTTAGGTGACAAGGACTTAGGAAAGAAGAGGCTAAGAAACGTTGTGATTAGGTGGGAATTTTTTTAGGTCATGTGATGCTAATCCGGGAAAGGAACTAACTCCACAATTTCATTTTTGCTCAACTTCCCAACAAGTGTATAATTTTCTCCATCTTTTCTTTGTTTTCTTTTCTTTTTTCACTTATTTTTGAGACAATGGCATTGGTGTACAAAAGCCGAAACCTTGATGATTAGCCGTCCTCGGGATTTTTTATTTTTCGAGGTGCATCCACACCGGGCACACATACCAAAGCTCGTTAGGACTATCGGTTTATTTGACTTTGGCAAGGCACAAACACCCGATTATGTGAATGGTGCCGAGTTACTCGTCATTTAAACCAACGTCCCCAAACCTATATTTTTTTTCTACACTTTTCACAACAAATTCAGCACTTCATTCACATCATTCATTCATCAACAACTTCACCCCACACTTGCTTTTCACACACATGAACACACTAGCATGCTCCTATTCCCGGATGGGTCAAAAGAGGTTAAATTTTTCATCAATTGAGGTACTCAAACAACATGATCAAGATGAGAAGTAGAGAAAGATGAATTGCCTTAATCACTCCTAAATGATGTGCAAGAACTAGCATGTAATTTCGACTTTCAATCCTTAATCCAATCAAGACAAGCATTCATGATCACAATTCACACATGGGATTCAAGATAAGTACTTCAAGTCCACATATGCATACATCAATTCAACACATAAGGCCATCCATAGCCAATTCACAAGACAATCTCATCATAAGGGTCATTCCCAAGCTTAGAAGCACTAAAATTTTTTTTAAATTTTCTGATTTTTTTGGATTTTTCGAAATATGTATGTACAATGCAAGACATAATGAAACATGTGACAATATTAAACTATCCTAGATGCTAATCATGCAAGTGATCATGAAAACCCCACCCCATACTTAGCAACAAATTGTCCCCAATGTGGAAACTAAATAAAGAAGTGAAAGAGAGTTCTCACAATGTAAAATTGGTGATGCTTTGGTATTTCGGTTCACATCGAATGATGATGGTGGATGATCGATCAAGGATGGTAGAGAGCTCTTGATGTTCATTATGATGTCGGAACCCGCGTTTGGCACCGCAAGCCGTCCAAGTTCCACGTCCGCTCCACCCATGCTTGATTGGAGATCATCACTTTCCTCGACAGAAGGAAAAATCGGCCCATAACCCAGGAAAATCGGCCGATCTGGATGAAGAACAGTCCGATTTTCCTGGGTGCTTTCTTCCTCGTCCATGTGCTTGGATCTTGTACCTTCAACAGTTCCATGAGGTTTTCACATGACCTCTAGCATCTCATCACACATGACAACAACAAGATCTAGCACCCAAAAACACAATAGAAAAACAAAGCACACCAAAAACAAAAGCAAAAACGTAGACGAAAGAGAAAAGGGAAAGAGTTGTTACCCTTGAGTTGCCTCCCAAGAAGCGCTTCTTTTAGGTCATTAGCTTGACCAAACTAAGAGGATGTGTCAATCCACCTCGAATACCATGGTTTGCTTGAGGAGTCCAAGCAACCATCGCTTTCCGGCATCCATGATGACAAGCAAGGGCCACTTGATGCCCAAATAAGCTTTAAGTTCTCTCTTCACCGGTGAGTAGTAGACTCCTTCATCACCGCTCCCTTGATGATAGTATGGAGTTACAACCATAGGTGCCACCCCATACTTAGACAATTGGTACTCCGCGGTCACACCGGTGAGATGCTTGCCATCCTCATCCTCTATGATCCAAAGAAGGCCGATTCTTGGAAAGAATTCTTCATTGAGGTGCTTCATAACCATCATGGATCCATCATGCTTGCCTCTATCATTCAACATGGGAGACTCCTTAGGAAAGGGACTCCAATCTTCACGTGTACTCCGGGCAAGCAAGAAAGGATTGAAAGGAGTTGAAGTTAACTTAGGGCTCTCCCTCGTGAGCTCTTCAAGTGTGGTTTCGGGGTTGATGGCAAGGATGTCCGGGGGTGAGAGTACTTCATTGCATTCCTCCAAAGGTGAAGGAGGTGGAGGTAAGCCTTGAAGGATGGTAGGATCTCCTAGCATAAGAGCATGCCTAATCTCCTCAATCTCCCTCCTCATTTGTTCTTCTCTCTCGACATTCAATCTTCTTGCATCCTCCAGGGCCAAATCCCTTAGCCACAATTGCTCCCGAGCTTCATTCAACTCTTTCTCAAGGTCTCTATTGGTTATGGTTGAATCGGGTAATTCTTGGATCTCCTCATGGTGAACCTCCTCTTTTTGAAATACTTCCGCTTCAAGCACCATGTGGGCACTCGAAATGGAAGCAAGGTTGCTCTCTAGATCATCCATCTTTCTCAACATTGCTTCTAACATTGATTCCACTCGGTCATTGTGAGGTTGATAGTGAGGTTCCACATAAGGCAATGTAGTCATGTGAGCTTGATCATGGGACTCATGATAGGCATTAAACTCCTCCCAATACTCAAACTCATCATGGAGATGTCCTAGATCTTGGCTTTCCATCCACTCCTCATACTCCATGTTGCCAAGGTCGTCTTGGAAGTACAATCCGTCCATGGCAAACATGAAAAGGCAAAGACAAAAACAACACAAGATCAAAAGTAACAAGAAAGATAAACACTAAAAACGATCAAAAGCAAATGACTCAATCTAGACCTAGTCCCCGGCAACGGCGCCAAAAACTTGTCACGCTAGGATGTGTGTAGCACAAAAAGCTTTACATTTATAAACTCGATCTAATCTCCCAAACTACCTAGCGAAACCCGCAGTGTACGGATCGTTATGTAGGAAGGAAAGTATTCCGAGGTCGAACACAAGGACTGAGGCGAAATCAAGTCATTCAATGATCAAAGATAGTGCGAATCTAAACTAAGAAAAGAGAAAGGAATAAAGAAATGAAAATCTTGATATTTTTGGTTGGTTTTTGTGGTGATCAAGCAAAGATCACAAATCAAACAAGATAATAAATCAAACTAACAACCCAAGCTAGCAAAATAAACAAGCAACACAAGCACAAAATATGTGATAAAAGAGAGAAGAGTGGATTCTAGAGGTCAAGATTTCCGGTTATGGCATTGGACTCAAGGTTCTAAAGATTCTAAGGACAAGGTTGTGGTGTTGGGAAAGGGTGTTTCTCTAATAGAAGCAATTACGAGGTAAGTCTCATGCTTCACTAATCCCGCACCAAACTCCTATTACCGGGTAAGTCTCAAGGAGGTAAAGTTGGGAATTCTACACAAACCGGACACTACTAAAGGGGCAAACCTCTCCTTACCGGTAAGTCTCGGAAAAGGTAAGTCTCAAGCAACAATCCTAGCACACTCAGTCCAATAGCGGCTTATGAGGCTCACTACTACCTAGAGTTCATCATCTTTGGTATCTAAGATCGGAAATCACCGGGTAGGTCTCTTTCCTCACTTAGCTTGCTAGCATTAGGTCACCCTAAGCTATATTATGATCAACAAACACTAGGATTTCAACAATCTAACATCCTAACATACAGATTCATCCATTAAAGAGCAACAGAAGGAAAAATCGGGTGGATCATAGCAAAAATCGGCCGATTTGCCTGAAGAACAGGCCGATTTTTCTTCCTGGGTTAGGTTTCGTGCATACAAATCATCCTAAACTAACATATAAGTCCATTCTATCATCACCCAAGCTATAACCATCAATCCATCACTCCAGAATTACAATAAACTAGCCAATAACATGCATTTCAAGATCTAAAATCATCATACAAGCATACATGGAATCCATAGCAAGAATATGAAGTAAGGAAATGAAAGCAATGAAACTTAGATGGATTTGAGCTCAAAACAAGTCTTTCAACACACCAAATGTAGCTCCAAGTCGGATCTTACAACCTTCAACAAGCTCCTTCACAAAAATCACTCAAATCTTACTACGAAATTGAAATCTACACTAATCTCCCTCAAGAACACCCACAAGGGTGTCTTGAAGAGAGCTCCCAATTGGAAGAGTCTTTGGGAAGATGCTACAGGATGTTGGGGAGGGAGAGTATGCTCAGCAACAGCTTGCAGGCCCACTTATATTCTCCACCAAGAGCAAGGCCGGACAAAGAGATCGTGGGACACGTGGCTTAAGATGTCAAAGGCCAAAAATCAACCCAGTCAAATAAATCGGCCGATTTTCCTGAGTGTTGGTCCGATTTTCTTCAATAGAGACTTGTTATGATCATCTAGCCATGAGTTGCTCTATTGCTTGCACCAATAAGGGTCCTTGTGTCCTTCTTTGCTCCAATTATGTTCCTTCAAAGCCTTAGATGTGTACCACCATGAGGCTTGATCCTCGAATGTATCGATTAATGTCCAAAAGATCCCCGAAATACCTACAAAACCCGACAAAAGTTCGTGTAGACGTCTTTTCTAGAAATATGCATGAAATGAGTGTAAACGTCGTGAACTAATGCCAAACCGTACATGAATAATGGGAAAAACTATCTAAATGTATGCCTATACTAATGTCATAAATCACGTTATCAAAGCCCGATTGGCATATCTAGATAGTGTTATACTCGAGTGTGTGTTACTTTGCGAAGTAACTAGGCTATTATTGTTAGGTTAAAGTTGGAACTAGATCGTAGCATTGGTTACAGTGAGAGAAGAAAGGGATTTCTTCTAAGTTGTATCTAGGACTCTTTGAGCAGATAATAGATAGTTAGATCCTACGGGTAAAGAAACCCTAGGACGGAGACGTAGGCTGTTAGAGCTGAACTTCGTAAACATATTACCGTGTCGATCTTTTAATTCTGTACTATATGTGCTTTATTGTGACTAACGTTGTTTTGCAGGTTTTTAGAGTCAAGAACTTGAAATCACTTTGAAAGCCCTTGAAAACAAATTTTATCACAAAGAGCACAAATCGACTTTAAGGCCTTAATATCAGTTTCAAAGCCTTGAAATAGGTTTTTGCAAAAAGTTCTCATAATCTATTCATCCCCCCTTGTAGAGTATTTATATCCTTCATATTTACCTATACGGTTCTTCAATTGGTATTAGAGCTAGACTCACGTATATTGATTTAACCATCAGTGAGACTAATCATGAACTCTGTAGGTGATGGAGGATTCGCTCAAGGAAGATCCACATCTCGACCACCACTCTTCTACGGCAACAACTTTTCCCATTGGAGAGCACTAATGCAAATGTTTGTTGATAACACGATTTATGACGTAGGTTTAGGCACTCATTTAGATAGTTTTTCCGCTCATTCATGCATGGTTTAGCACTAGTTCATGACGTTTGCACTCAATTCATGTATTTTGTCGAGATAGACGTCTACACGGACTTTTGCATGCTTTGTTGGTATTTTGGGAGCTTTAGGAGCTTAATCGATACACTTATGGATCGTTCCTCGAGATGACACACCTTCGGACTCATTGGGAAGCAAGCTAGGAGCTAAGGAGGACACATGGGACCTTATTGGTGCATGCCTTGCACCAAATTGTGGCTTGATGATCCATAAAAGTATGAATCACCAAAACCACGGCCACTGAGACTTCCACGGGCGTGGAAATAGGCCATGGTTCTCCTTGCACAGCTGCGACAGCTGTCCCACGATCTCCATAACCGACCCTTGCCCTTGATGGTGTATAAAAAGTGGTCCTGCAGGCTGTTGAGGGTAGACCCCATCACTCCATTCTCTCCCACACTCTTACCTCAGACATATTCTCTCATCGGAAGATTGGATTGGAGCTACTCTTGGAGGAGAAGAAAGACTTCCATTGGAGAAGAAGAGAAGAACACACCATTCTTAGTTTTTCATAGCTTTTAAAGTGAAGATCGTTGGAAACATTTTCTAGGGTTGTAAGAACGAATCGAACCTTCTTTTGAAGGGTTGTAAGTCTCTCTTTTGACATCTATTCAGCTCGTTTTTCTTGTTCTATTTGCTTCATCTATCTTTCATTTCATTAATTTGACATGGACTCCATGATTTTATGTTTGATGACCTTGATTGCGATGATGCATGTTGTTGGCTAAATAGATGAGATTCTAGGGTAAGGGAAAGATGGTTATGGCTTGGACTATGATAGAATGGACTTAGATGTACCTTTGGATGAATTGTTTGCTCGAATCTAACCTGTGTTGTAAATCACGGCCTGTTCTAGTAGGTTCCACGGCCGCGGTTCTTGATGAACTGCCCGTGATTTCGTCTAACTTGCTTGTATTGATAAATCTGAGTGTTAGGTTGTTAGATTATTGAAATCCTAGTGTTTGTTGAGCTATATCTATCCTAAGGTGACCTAGTGTTAGCAAACTAAGTGAGGAAAGAGACCTACCCGGTGATTTCCGCTCTTAGATACCGAGGATGATGAACTCTAGGTAGTAGTGAGCCTCACAAGCCGCTATTAGACTGAGTGTGCTAGGATAGGTGTTTAGGACTTGCCTTCCCGAGACTTACCCGGTGAGGAGAGGTTGGATCCCTAGATAACCATCCGGTTTGTGTAGATGTCCCTACCTTAGGCTCCTAGAGACTTACCCGGTGATAGGACCTTAGGTGCGGGATTAGTGGGTCATGAGACCTACCCGGTAATTGACCCCATTTGAGAAACATTCCTTCCCAACATATCATAGTTTATCCAAGGATGATTAGAAGCTTGAGTCCAATGCCATAATCGGAATTCCCGACCCCTAGAATCCTCTTTTCTCTCTTTGATCACATATTTTGTGTTTGCCTTGTTTATTTGTGTTTAAGCTTGATTTCTTAGTTTGTTTTGCCACCTTATATCATTGTGATCCTTGATTGATCACCACACAAAACCAAACCCAAAAACATTGTTATTTTTCCTTTCTTTGTTTCCTTCATCTTATCTTAGACTAGATCAACACTATACTTGATTACTTGTTGATTCAATTTCACCTCAGTCTTTGTGTTCGACCTCGGAATACTATCCTTACTACAAAACGTCCCGTACACTGTGGGTTCGCTAGGAGTTAGGAAAAATATAACGAGTATAAATTTAAGACTTTTGCGTGCATCAATTCCTACCGTAACAAGTTTTTGGCGCCGTTGCTGGGGACTAGGTCTAGATTGAGTCATTTTTGTGATTATTTATAGTGTAGGTCTTTCTTGTTGCTTTTGATCTTGTTTGGTTTGTGTCTTTGCATTTTCAGGACATCTCTCACTCTTTAGGTGTATGCGAAGATCCCGTGGCAAGGATTTAGCTCCATTTGATCCCGAACCGGAGAAAACCCTTAAAACTAGATCTAAGAGCATTAAGAAGAAGAAAGAGATGGCCGCAAGAGATCTTCAAGCTGAGTTGGATGAGGCTTTAGAGCAAATTAGGTTAAGAGATGAGCTCTTGGAGAATGAAAGGAGACTTGCCAATGAGAGGCAAGAAGCAACTAGGAGGGAGATTGAAGAGATTAGGCAAGCTCTTGTGCAAAGAGAGCTTAATCGTCAACAACCTCCTCCACCACCACCACAACCGCAGCCGGCGGTTAATATTCGGTTTGAGCCGATAATGATTGAGGAGCCACAAACGTTAGGGCAACGTATGGATCCGGCTCAAAGAGTGCACCGTCCGGGTGTGAACTTAGGAGATCCCGCAGCCCATGATTATGAGCTCTGCCCTCAAGTGCTACAAATGATCCGGCATAATCAATTTGGAGGGATGGAAGGAGAGTCCCCTCATCAACATTTGATGAACTACGAGATACTGATGGAGACTCTAAGGCCGCCTAGGTTGGAGAACAACAACCATAAGCTTAGGGCTTATTCCTTCTCACTTAAGGATAAAGCCTTGGCTTGGTACCAATCAATTCCACTAGGGCGTGTGAGTACTTGGGAGGAAATGACAACCGAGTTCTTGACTAAGTTCTTCCCACCTTCCAAGACTACCGAGCTAAGAGGGAAGATCAATGCCTTTGTAATGAAGGATAGAGAAAGCCTATTCAAGTCTTGGGAGAGGTTCAAAGACCTTCTCCTAGATGGTCCATACCATGGTATACCGAAAATTGAGCTATTGGAGATCTACTTCAAGGGACTTGATGAAGATAGCCAATTCAAGCTTCAATCTCTTTCCGGTGGGACTTTCATGGAAAAGAATGTAGATGAAGTTTGGGAGTTTGTAGAGAAACAAGCTTTGGTGATTGAAAAGTACTCCCATAGGAAGAGTGATGGGAGGAAACCGGGAGCGTATGAAGTGAGTGAAGTCACCATGATCAACTTCAAACTCGATGCAATCAACAATGAGCTTAAGTCTTTGAGGGAGTTGTGTGCTACAACTTTGAAGAATCAAGCAAGCCCTCAAGTGCAAGTGCAAGCAAACTTATCTTCCAAAGAGGAAGATGTGAATTACATGGGAAGGGGAAATTTCAACAATTATCAAGGCCTAAGGAACTTCAACAACAACCGGCAATTCAACAATTACCGGCCTAACCACAACCATCTCGGGTTTTTATATTCTAACCCGGATGGAGCCTTGAACCCTCCCGCTTCCACAAGCGCAGCTCCACCACCAAAGGCTTCACAAGAACCTCCACCCGGATTTACTCAACCTCCAAAGGATAGAACCGAGATGATGTTTGTTAATCTTGCATTTGAGAAACACCCTTTCCCAACATACCATAGCTAATCCAAGATTGAATAGAAGCTTGAGTCCAATGCCATAACCGGAATTTCTAACCCCTAGAATCCGATTTTCTCTCTTTGATCACCTATCTCGTGTTTGTGTTTGCTTAATCGTGTTGCTAGCTTAGTTGTTTGTTAATCTTGCATGATTTGTGATCCTTGATTGATCACCACAAAACCAATCCAAAAACATTGAGATTTTCATTTCTTTATTCCTTTCTCTTTTCTTAGCCTAGATTTACACTATCCTTAGTCACTATTTGATTCAATTTCACCTTAGTCTTTGCGTTCGACCTCGAAATACTATCCTTACTACAAACGACCCATACACTGTGGGTTCGCTAGGAGTTAGGAAAAATATATCGAGTTATAAATTTAAGACTTTTGCGTGCTACATTCTTAGCGTAACAATTATGTTGACGGTGTGTTAAGTACGATTATGTCACAATCTAACCTTGAAATCACTAAATTTCTTAAAGACATTATCATATGTGATAAAGAGCATAGAGTAAGGATAAGTTCCTTAAGAGAAAGGGTTCTCAAATAAGATAAAAGACTTAGTGAGATGTCTCTGGAAATTGAAAATCTTAACACTAAAAAGTTAGACCTTGATGACAATATTAAGGCCTTGGAATCGGAAAATGCAATTCTCAAGGCAATCTCTCTTCTCTCCATCGAGACTATATCGATCTAGAGAAAGAGAAGGTTGATCAAACTATAACGTGTCAAGACCAGAAGGTCGCACTTATTCAATTCACTCGTTCGAAAGCCCATCTCGAAAGAATGATGGGTGAGCAACAAGCTTCTCTTAACAAGAATGGTATAGGCGATCACATAAGTTTTCCTAGAAAAACAACTACCACTTTTGTTAAAGATAAATGAAGTATTCACATGCCCACATGTTTCTATTGTTGTAAAAAGGGTCACGTAAAATCAACATGTCCATATAGAAGAAATGGCCCTTACGTCATAAGAAACACTTATCCTCTATGTCTAAGGAAACAAGTTAGGCAAATATGGGTTCCTAAAGGTACTAGACCCACGAACATGATTGAGTTTGAATATGGACCAAAATATGCAATTTGGTCGACTCGGAAAGGTTGATGATTGTTGTTTTGCAGGATATAACCACGGTTAAGGAGCATAAATGGATATTAGATAGTGGTTGTTCAAGACATATGAGCAGACAAACTTCACTGTTCTTTGATCTAAAGAAGCAATCATGTGGAACCATTACGCTTGGTGATAAAGGAAAGTGTAACATCATTGACATTGGTAAAATTGGTTATAATTCATCTAACTTTATTGATGATGTCTATCTTGTTGACGGTTTAAAGTATAACTTGCTTAGTAACTCTCAAATATGTGATAAATGCAACAAGGTGATTTTTTCACATAAATGTGAAGTTCAAGATAAAATATCGGGTGATGTTGTGCTTACTTCTCCTAGATGTAATAATGTTTATTCAATGAGCACTAACCAAGTTTCAAGAACTAAGCTAACATGTCTCAAGGCCTTGACTGACGATCCAAGGCTTTGGTATAGACGACTTGGTCATGTAAGCATGCATACAATGAAGAAACTACTTTCAAAAGATTTGGTACGTGGTTTGCCAAACCTAAACTTCAAGGTAGATGAACTATGTAAAGCTTGTACACAAGGTAAACAAACAAGAGGTTCATTCAAACCAAAGAAGGTTATCTAAATCTGAATCAACATGGAGATCATAATTCTAATGGAGAAGAAGATCCTAAAGCTCATGAAACGAATATGCAAGAAAAGATTCAAGATACCGGAGAACAATCTCAAGACCTTGAAACGCATCTCCAAGACCATGATACGAGAAACGGCACAACCATAAGTCAGTTTCAGGGCCTTGAAACCCAACTGCAAGACCTTGATATAGGATCTTACGACAATACTCCAGCGGTACCTGAATCTAATCAAGAAAATGAGCCACAATCTTCAGGAACTGTTTCATCATTCAAAAGAAGAAAGTTTCAACATTCTTCATACCATCCACCAGAGGATGTGATCTCAAATCTAAACGCAGGAGTTCAAACCTGATCTAGGGTTAACAACTTGTGTGCTTTCTCGGCATTCGTGTCTCTTATAGAGCCCAAGAACTATGTTCAAGCTCTACAAGAACCTGACTGGATCATGGCCACGCCAAATGAACTAAATGAGTTCGAGAGAAACAAAGTTTAGACACTCACGTCTAGACCTAAGCAACAATCCGTCATCGGCACAAAATGGGTATTTTGAAACAAGTTGGATGAAAATGGAAAGGTTATTCGAAACAAACCACGACTTGTAGCTCAAGGCTATAAACAAGAAGAAGGTATTAATTATGAGGAGATTGTTGCTCCGGTTTCTAGGTTAGAAGCCATATATATGCTACTTGCCTTTGCATCCTTCATGCATATAAAGCTCTTTCAAATGGATGTTAAATGTTCTTTTCTAAATGGCTTCTTAGAAGAAGCAGTCTACGTTGCTCAACCTCCTGGTTTTGAAAATGATGAATTTCCGGATCATTTTTTTTGAATTGGACAAAGCCCTTTATGGTCTTAAGCAAGCTCTTCAAGCTTGGTATGAAAGATTGTCCAAATATCTCCTTGAAAACGATTTCAAAAGAGGTTTGATTGACAAAACTTTGTTTGTCAAAACCAATGGCAACGATCTTTTAGTAGTACAAATCTATGTTGATGATATATTATTTGGTTATACTAACGATTCTCTATGCAAGGAATTTTTAGATATTATGTGTAGGGAATTTGAGATGAGCTTAATGAGAGAGTTCAATTTCTTTTTTTGTACTTCAAGTCACACAAGCAAAGAAAGGAATTTTCCTTAATCAAAGCAAGTATACCAACAACTTGCTCAAGAAGTATAAAATGGATCAATCCAAGGTAGAAAAAACTCCTATGAGTTCCACACTTTCACTTGACCAAGACAAGGATGGTAAAAGTGTTGTTCAAAAGGAGTATCAAGGTATGATCGGTTCTTTATTATATCTAACCGCTAGTCGACCTGACATTATGTTTAGTATGTGTATGTGTGCAAGATTTCAAGTTGATCTCAAAGAGTCACACTTGATAGCTGTAAAGAGGATATTTCGGTATCTCAATGGCACTAGGGATTCAGGGTTATGGTATCCATGTCAAAACTCGTTTTAACTTGTTGGCTATTCAGATGTTGACTTTGTAGGCTATAAGGTCGATAGAAAGAGTACTTCTGGGTGTTGCCAATTCCTAGGGTCATCCTTAATCAGTTGTCACTCTAAGAAGCAATACTTTGCCGCCCTATCCACAACTGAAGCCGAATATATAGTTATTGGAGCCTGTTGTGCACAAATCCTATGGATAGCTCAACAACTTCGTGATCTTGGTTTTGATGTCAAAGGTATACCTATTAAATGTGATAATACTAGTGCTATTTTGATTACTTAAAATCCTGTGAAGCATTCAAGAACAAAGCATATCGATGTAAGGCATCACTTCATACGTGAACATGTTGAGAAAGGTGATGTTTTGATTTCTTTTATATCAACTAACTTACAGCTTGCAGATATATTCACTAAGCCTTTACCTGAAGATCGATTCAATTTTATTAGATTGGGCTTGGTATGTTGAACGAGGAAGCATTAATTTAGGGGGAGTAAATCGTTTTATTTCCTCCTTATAATGCATCCCACTTTTCCATTTCAAGGCCTTGAAATGCAATTCAAGGTCTTTAAAATGGAATTCAAGGGCTATATTGAATATCACAGATCGGTTTAATGGTTTATATCTTTTTAGATATTTGATCATTAAATTATTTTAAAGAAATTTTTTTAAAATGATATCAAAACATTTTGTTTTCAAATTCAAATCTTTTTTGAGAAATGGTTGAGATTTAATAGGAAAGCATGCAAACCAATTTTGGTTTTCAAGGTCTTGATTCTCTCATGATCTTGTCAAACCATAAATTGATTTCACATACTCTCTTTAAATACAACTCTCCTTCTTCCTCTTTCTTTTTCCTTCTTCAACATTTTACAGCCCACATATTGTACTCTTTCTCTTCCAAAACTCTTTCGACTTCTCTCACAAATGAATCCATGGCATCCAAACGTCAATCAACCGGTGAAACCTCATCTTCGGTCACAAAACGCTCAAAAATAGTTCACATCTCCTCAGATTCGGATTCTCCTACTCTAATGGAATATTTTGAGATATGTGCCCAGACGGGTTTGCCGTCTAACTGGTTCAGAAACCACACGGCCGTGGGCACCTAGCTTGATGGATTCAAAGAACGACCGCTCTGCATGTGTGAGTCGGTTGATCTGGAGCTTTTCCTCTCCCTCAGTCTACCATGCATTACCTTGCTCCGAGGATGGTCTATTTGGAAGTTCCTCAATCCAGGAGAAATTGGATATCCAAGACTGACCCGTCATGTCAATCATACCGCAAGGAGGGAAAGAGGGAATTAACACTTGAATCAGTGGTAAAAGGTAAAACTATTACCCTCTCTTTGTCAGTTATTGCTCAAATACTAGGGATTCCCACCTCCACCTCTTATGACCATCCTCCTAGAGCTAAAACTGTCAAGTTAGCCAAGGAATAGTTCCTTCTACCCAACTCCCCTTTATAGCCAACCCAAACGTCCCTTATCTTAGAAGCCAGAATCATTTATGTTGTGATTGACTGCTCAGTCTTCTGAGTTGTTTTACCATGTGTTGAACGGATTAGATGTTGACCTTCCTAGCCTCATATTTAACCACATGCTTCACATGTGGTCCAATCAAAGATTTTGGTAGGTGGGATAGAGAAATATTTGGCATTGAATATTTCTCATTGTGGAATTTATTTGAAGCTCGTACAATTAAAGATTTTGGTATTCATGTTTGGTTTTACTTCACTGTTGAGAAACGAAAGATGACTTCCATCTCTAAGCAGATATCACTCGCTTCTTTTTGGGTGTGAAGCGGTTTCAAACCAAAATACATGGATGATTAAATCAAAATACGTGGTACCGGGTGAGACTGACCCTCTTTTGAGAATTATCTCCCTACTTTGATTGACATGTTTGATGGAGACACACGGTTATAGGGGCATACTGTTGGAATAATTAAGTTCCCTAACCATAAATGCAAGGATCAATTATGTCAGATTATAAAAAAATCTTGAATTACATACCTAGTTCCATAGTTACAATCAGATCAAACCTTAGTATGGAATCTATGATAGGGTTTCTTTAGGTTTTCTTTTTGATGAGTAGGGAATTGAAAACCACTAATTGATTTGATGTATTGGGCACCATAACTAATATCGTTTATATAATGACCTAAAAGAATCCCATTAAGCCTATTTGGCCAAATTTTGGTATCCAACCATTAAGCTCATACCGCTTAATTAAAGTGTACGGGCTTTACTTGATTGAATCACTTTTATAAGCCTGCTGATATTTAGTCATATAACATAAGTGGTTATTATAATATTTAAGTCAACTAATAATAGCAATAATATTAAGAAATTGATGACATGAATTATATGCCATTATAATCATGCATTTTGTGGATGTTTTACCTCAGTTTCCTTACATTCGAAGAGATTTGTGTACCTTTAAGGTTTATTTCATGTTTATTTTGAAATAAGAGGTCTACACGAGTTTTGGTTGAATTGTAGGTGAAAACGATGGATTGGGAAGCAATAATGGAGCAAGGAGTAGCTACGGTCAATGAGGAGGCATAAGAGACCTTTGAGGAGTCATGAAGAGCAAGGAAAGTGTGTGGAAGAGTCACACAAAGAAGGTGGAAAACAAGCCAAGAGACGAACACTTTCTGTTGTAGAAAATCGGGTGATTTATTACCTAAATCGAAAGATTTTCCTGTAGGAAAAATCGGACGAGCTGTGTAGAAAATCGGGCGATTTTCCCTTGTAACCTTCAAAATATAATGCTCGAAAGCCCAAAGCTTTTGGGCATGAAGAGGAGTATGATTTGCAGCCCATTAGCGAGTTGGGTTATGTTGGAACCCTAGGAGACATAAATGGAACGTCGCATAGAACGGGATAGACTGCAGACGACATAGATTAGAGATTCTTGGAGAGAAAGGATTTGTGGAAAGGAGATAGAGTTCAAGATTCAAGAAAGTTGTGAGACTTTTGATTATTGTTCGTTATTATGAATTGTGAACACATATTATTGAGTATTCTGAGAGTTTATATTGAATTTTTGAAGGATTGATTACAGATTTTTGAGATTTATTGAGTTTTTTGCAAAGTTTGGTTTTTATTTGGTCTTCTTTATTCAACCTTGATTTTGATCAAAAAATGAAAATGATTGGCTAAAAACCTTGTGATTCTGAGGAGAATAGTTGATGATTGAGGCTTATATGATGATAGGCTGAACTTATTTAACCATTTGGACCCTGAGAGTTGAGATTTAACCTTTGTGATTACAAAAAATCGTGGTGTTCTTTAGAAAATCGACCGATTTTCCCTAGAACAGTCCAATTTTTCTCTCTGATGTTCCTTAAGTGTTTAATGCTTTAACCAAAGTTAAACCTTTCCTAAATCCTGGCCTTGCCTGACGTTTATAACCCTTATCCAAGTGTAAGAAGAGACTTCATCATTGATTCTTTATTTGGTAACCAAAGTTTGCAAGATGCGGGTAATAGAGAGACTCAACATCCTCTATTAAGGTTTGAGTGTACCTTTCATCTTTACCTTTGAGAGTCATATCCTTGGGTTTTGGTGGGTGGTTTGAGTGTTAATCTTTACCTTAAGTACTCTTCTTGATGAGACTCAATATCCTTCGGGTTGAGAACTTCTAAGTTAGGATAAGTGAGTAGTGGAACTTCATCGTACACTATTCCTTTCTTCGAAACACGTAACCTTGGCAACGCCAACTCTGTCCTTTGATCTTTACAGTGTCTTGAATCGAAAGCCGCAGTCGGATACTTGAATCCTTGGAATCATTTATCTCTTACATCTTTATAAAAGCTTTTACATCTTGCCATATATTTTTGAAACCGATTTTATTTTCACCAAATGCCTGAGTTCGAGTCTGGAATTTCTTGCCTTACTACAGCTGATCCGTACACTGCAGGTTCGCTTTTGCTTAAGTTATGGATATAAATTTAAGACTTTGCACGCACACTTCTGAGTGAACAAGTTTTTGGCGCCGTTGTTGGGGATTTGGTCAAGACCAAATTCGGTTTTCGGTTGTCTAGCTTAGGAGCTTTTGCTCTTGTTATTTGATCTATCTACCTTAGTGATTTTGCAGATTTCTCTTTAGGTATATATGAAGGTCTCGATTTGAGAAAGTCCTCGTTCCTTTTGATCTTGAACCTGAGAAGACTCTCAAGAAACGGTTAAGGGAAGCAAAAATGGATGAACATAATGAAAAGGACCTTCAAGGTGAGTTGGATGAAACTCGAGCTCTTCTCAACGCAAGTGAAAGAAGACTTCTTGAGGAGAAAGCTGTAGCTCGTGCTGATAGAGAGCGATTTCAAGCTGAAATGGATGAAATCCGGGCATTAGTACGATAAGCAAACTTAGAGAAAACCGCCAAAGATACGAAAGACGAATCATCCGATGATGATGTGCCTGAGCTGGAAGAAATACCACCTAATCCACCACTTAATCCTCGTGTTCCTGTTAGAGATGCAAGAGTTGCTTCTATCGTGGCTGAACCACGAACTCTTGGGCAACGAATGGATCCGAATCAGCAACCTCGCCGTTTGGGCGTGAATCTTAGAGATCAAGATAAGCATGACTATGGGTTTCGCCCTCTAGTCATTACTATGATCCGCCAAAGTCAGTTTAGTGGAATGGAAACGGAATCTCCGCATCAATATTTTCACAATTATGATATTCTTATGGAGACTTTGAAGCCTCAAGGAGCAACCAACAACAACTATAAGTTGAGACCTTTCTTTTTCTCTTTTAAAGACAAGGCCTTAGTTTGATATCAATCTCTTCCAACTGGAAGAGTTAACACATGGGAGGAGATGACTTCGGAATTCCTCACCAAGTTCTTTCCACCATCCAAGACGACGGAGTTGAGAGGTAAAATCAATGCCGTTGCTATGAAACCTAATGACAGATTGTTTAAGTGTCAGGAAAGGTTCAAGGACCTTCTATTGGATTTCCCCCACCATCTCTTTTCAAAGCTTGAGTTGTTGGAGATATACTACAAGGGATTGGATGTGGAAACTCAATTCAAACTTCAACCTCTTTCGTGGGGCACTTTTATGGAAATGAGAGATGATAATGCTTGGGAGTTCAGTGAAAAGCAAGCTCTTGTGATTGAGAAATATTCCCATAGAAAGATTCAAGGTGGGAATCGAGATTCCAAAGATCCAGGATTGAATTTGAATCACGCAAGTAAAGCTCAAATCTTCTCTCTCAACAATGAGATTAAGGAGTTGAAAGAACTCTTGAAAACCAGCATTTAATCAAAGAAGGAGCAAGATGCTGGCTACCTAGGAAGAGAGAACAATCAAGGTAATAGAAAATAATAACCGGAACAACCATTGAAACAATAACAACAACAACAACAACAACAACAACTGGAAATTCAACAACAATTGGAGATCGAATCAGCATAATCCCGGTAATCCTTATTCCCATGCTGAAAATGCACTAACACCTTCTTCTTCTTCTTCTTCTTCTACACCTTTGAAAAGTCAGGGACAAGCCTCATTGAGGTCGAGCAAACCGGAGAAAGACAAGTTTGAGGCGATGATGGAAACAATCTTAGGGAAGATGCAAGGGATGGAGACTTCCATCACTTCGATTTCCTAAGCACAAAAAGCTTTGGAGAATCAAGTGTTTAGCAAAGCCGGAGAAGTTCCTAGAGATCAAGGGAAGCTTCCCGGAAGGACGGAAGATATTCCGAAGGGGCGGGTGATGGCAATTACTACTAGGAGTAGTGTGACAACCACCAATCCTAAACCCCGAACGGATGACAACGAGAAGCAACCCAAATTCGTTGAGGTCCTGGCCGAAAAGGAGAAAGAAAAGGAGAAGGACGATGTCTATGTTCCTCCTCCATCTTACAAGCCACCACTACCTTTCCCTCAATCTAGAGCGAGAGCGCGTCTCGACAAGCATTTCGGTAAGTTTATTGAACTCATGAGCAAGCTGCATACTAACATACCTTTTATGGATGCAATTTTAGGTATGCCAGCTTATGGGAAGTTCCTAATGGAGATCCTCTCTAACAAGAGGAAACTAGAAGATTTCAGTGAAGTTAAGATGAGTTCGGAGTCATCCGAACTTATCAAGACTATGATGGAGAAGATGCCCCCTAAACTGCGAGATCCAGGATCGTTTTGCATACCTATTGGAGTAGGAGAAGTCACATACGATGCACTTTGTGACCTTGGAGCAAGCGTGAGCATCATTCCACTTGCTTTGTACAAGAAAGTTGGTTTAGGAGAGCCTAGACCGGTGAAGATGACACTCTATATGGTTGATCGTTCCATCACTAGACCTATTGGAATTATAGAAGACATTCCCGTAAAACTTGGTAGGTTTTACATTCCTATAGATTTTGTTGTGCTTGACATCTCTGCAGATTATTAAATTTCCATCATTCTTGGGAGACCGTTCCTTGCAACCTCCGGATGCATGGAAGATTGTAAGAATGGGCAGCTATCATTCAACATAGAAGAAGAAAAAGTGGAGTTTGTACTCTCCTCCTTGATCAAAGAGCTAGTTGTGAGAGAAGATGTTTTTAACATCATTGATGAAGAAGAGTCTAGAGAAGTGGTGAGTTCGATCTTGATCAAAGATCTACTTCAAAAGGTTCTAAGCATGAGGATCATTGAGGAAGGGGTGGAACATGCTTGTGATGATGAGATTCGAGCATTGGAAGATGCAGAGGAAGAGCCAGAAGCAAGATTTGAAGAGCTAAAAGAAGTCCCGGAAGAAGCTGAAAAAATCGACCTACACAAAGGAAATCGGGTGATATTTGAAGATGCAAGCCGATTTTTGGCAACAGAAAGAAAATTCGGACAAAAAATTGACCGATTTACTTCAGGGGAAGTCGATTTTTCTGCTATTTCTCTGACTTCTACAAATTCAATTGCAAGTGTTCTTGGCTGTAGTAGTACAATTACTCAACCTTCAGAGACCTCTCCAATGACATCCCTTGGTCAGGATACATCAATCAAAGCACCACCATCATTGGAGTTGAAGCCACTCCCTACACATCTAAGGTACGCATTTCTTGGACCTAACTCAACATATCCTGTTACAGTTAGTGCAAACTTGAATGATGATGAACTTGAGAAGCTTATGAATGTTCTGAAACAACGTAGGAACGATCTAGGCTATACCATTGATGACCTAGTAGGAATTAAGCCTTCCGTATGTATGCATAAGATCTTAATGGAAGAGGATTATAAGCCTTCACGTCAACCTCAACGACGGTTAAATCTGATCATGAAAGAGGTCGTGAAGAAGGAAATCCTTAAGTTTTTTGATGCAAGAATCATATTTCCTATTTCTGATAGCAAGTGGGTGAGCCCACTTCAAGTAGTTCCAAAAAAGGGAGGAATGACTGTCGTTGCTAACAAGAACAACGAACTCATTCCTACGAGAACAATTACGGGATGGAGAATGTGCAATGATTACCGCAAGCTGAATGTTCCTACGAGGAAGGACCACTTCCCTCTCCCTTTCATTGACCAAATGCTTGAAAGGTTAGCACAAAACTCTTACTTTTGTTATCTAGATGGATATAGTGGTTTCTTTCAGATTCCCATTCATCCAGACGATCAAGAGAAAACCACTTTCACGTGCCCTTGGGGCACGTTTGCCTACAGAAGGATGCCATTCGGTTTATGCAACACCCCAACCACCTTCCAAAGGTGTATGATGGCCATCTTTTCAGAATACATAGAGAACATCATGGAAGTATTCATGGACGACTTTTCGGTATATGGTTCTTCTTTTGATGATTGTCTTTCTAACCTTTCTTTAGTTTTTAAGAAATGTGAAGACACTAACCTAGTCTTGAATTGGGAGAAGTGTCACTTTATGGTCACTGAAAGAATTGTGTTAGGACATTTTATTTCGAACCGTGGAATAGAGGTTGATAGAGCTAAGATTGAAACTATAGAGAAGCTACCTCCTCCAGCTTTGGTGAAGGGAGTTAGAAACTTCTTAGGGCATGCCGGTTTCTATAGGAGGATTATAAAGGATTTTTTGAAGATTTCAAAACCTTTGACTAATCTATTGATGAAAGATATAACTTTTGAGTTTTCGTAAGAGTGTTTGGATGCTTTCTACAGGATCAAGGAGGCTTTGATTTCAGCTCCTATCATCCAACCACCCGATTAAACACTTTCATTTGAGCTCGTGTGTGACGCAAGTGACGTATGCGTAGGAGCTGTACTTGGACAAAAGAAGGATGGTCGTACTCAAGCCATCTACTATGCTAGCAAGATGCTAGACGAAGCTCAACTGAATTAAGCTACCACAGAGAAGGAGCTTCTTGCCGTTGTTTTTGCATTTGAAAAATTCCGTTCTTATCTTGTAGGTGCAAAGGTGATAGTCTATATAGATCATTCCGCCATTTTCTACCTATTCAATAAGAAGGATGCAAAGCCAAGACTCCTAAGATGGATCTTACTTCTGGAAGAGTTCGATCTATAGATCCGTGACAAGAAATGGTCGGAGAACTCGGTGGCTGATCATCTTAGCCGTCTCCCACACCTTACTTGCGAGGCGGATGAGCTCCCTATTGACGACTCGTTTCTAGACGAGCAGTTACATGAGATTGAAGAATGCCTTCATCAGATTTTGAAAGGTAATGACCCATGGTTTGCTGATATTGTCAATTACCTTGTTTGTTAGGAAATCCCACCAGGACTATCATATGCTCAAAGAAAGAAGTTCTTTATAGACGTCCGACATTTTGACTGGAATAAACCTCTACTCTTCAAGAGAGGTCTTGATGGAATGTTCAGGAGATGCATTTTGGAGGACGAAGTAGAAAGTATCATCCGTCATTTTCACTCTTTGCCTTGTGGAGGACACGCTAGTTCTCACAAGACATGTGCTAAGGTACTCCAATTTGGCTTCTTCTGGCCCTCTTTATTTAAGGATGTACAAAACTATGTTGTTGCATGCGATGCTTGTCAAAGGACATATAATATTTCAAGTAGGAATGAGATGCCCCTCAACAACATCCAAGAAGTAGAGATATTTGATGTATGGGAGTAGACTTCATGGGACCATTCCCATCATCTTGTGGTAACCAATACATACTTCTAGTTGTAGACTATGTCTCAAGATGGGTAGAAGTTGTTGCTTCTCCAACTAATGATGCGATGGTAGTGGTGAAGTTCATCAATAAAATGATCTTCCCAAGGTTTGGGACTCCCCGAACCATCATTAGCGATGGAGGAACGTGCTTCACAGCTCGCCGATTTGAGGCTCTACTAGCTAAGTATGGGGTAACTCATAAGATCACCACACCGTACCATTCGCAAACAAGCGGACAAGTCAAGATATCCAACAGGGAGATCAAAGGGATTCTAGAGAAGATTGTCTCTAGAACGACGAAAGATTGGGCAATGAAGCTAGATGATGTATTATGGGCGAACATGACCAATTTTAAGACTCCCATAGGAACAACACCATACAACCTTGTCTATGGGAAGTCTTGTCACCTTCTTGTAGAGCTAGAGCACAAAGCATATTGGGCCGTCAAATGGCTCAACTTCAACATGAAAGAAGCCGGAGAAAAGCATTTCTTTGACATCAACAAACTAGAGGAGATCCGCCTGAATGCGTATGAGAACGCAAGGATCTACAAGGAAAGAACGAAGAAGTGGCATGATGATCATATCATTCCAAAGGACTTCAAAGAAGGAGACCTCGTTCTCCTATTCAACTCGAGACTTCGACTCTTTCCAGGTAAGCTTAAATCTCGTTGGACAAGACCTTTTGTTATTAAGCATGTTTTCCCTCATGGTGCAGTTGAAGTATGGGGTGAAAAGTGTGGAAGTTTCAAATTAAACGGTCAACGATATAAGAAGTACACACCGGAAGCTCCGGTTGAGGAGATTGCTCCTATTCCCCTCCATTAATCATCAAAAGAGCAACGTCTAGCTAAAGACTTTAAACGAAGCGCTTCTTGGGAGGCAACCCATGGTAGTTCTAGCCTTTTTCTTTCTTTTTGCTTTAGAATAGCTTAGGATAGTTAGCTTGTTCGTTTGTTTTAGCTTCGTTTTTTGTTTTCCTCGATGCGGTCTCAGTTTGTTTGTGTCATAGATTCTAGGAACTTGGTACACTCTTTGAGTATTGATGAAAAAGGTTGATATAAATATGCTTAAGGATGTTTTCAAGGAACAAAGGAGAATAAATCGACTTACCCTAAGTAAATCGATCGATTCAGACTCTAGAGCAAGTCAATTTTTGACAACACAGAGAAAAATCAAACCAGAAATCGACCCAAAAAATCGGCCAATTTTCATCATTAATAGCCGGCCTATACCTTATCCACTCTTCTTCCTCATTCCACACTTAGCCAATTTTCGTGCATTTTCACTCTAAAAGAGCCAAAAATCGCCCCTCATCCAATCTCCTCATTTGGTAACCATTTTGCACGATTCTTGAGTCTAAACTAAAGCTCTCGCAACAAGGAAGAAGAATCTAGCAACAACAATCGTGGCAAACTGTTCATTCATCCGGAATTCAGGTTTTTCCATCCAAAACCTAAGTATTCGCTCGATTTTGATTCGTGCTTAAGAGTTGTTAGATTGTTGTGTTTGTTGGAGGGTTTTGCTTAGAAACAACCCTAAGAAGCTTTTTGTGGTGTTGCATTGGTTAGATCTTACAGATTCGTGAGTTTGGTTGAAATCGAAGAAAAAATTGGACTAGCCCAGAAAAATCGGCCGATTTTTCCCAAGAACAACCCGATTTTTCTTTGCATAATGGACTCCATAAGGAGAACCACTAGGAACTTAACCAAGAAGAAGGGATCTTGTTCTAGGGCACTTACACCACAACCACCACCACCTCCCCGAGCACGACCAAACCTTCATCCTCCCGCTTCCAAACACAAGAAGAGGTATGAACGCCTCTTAACTCGACCCATTATCCCTCCTCGCTATGTGGTTTTGGATGACTTAGATACGTTGTTTGTGAGAGAGGATATTGATTGGATGCTGAAAAGAACAGGGCTGAGTCAATTTGCACTTATTACACAAGATGCGTATGTTGAGATGACTCTAGAGTTTGTTAGCACTTTTGAGCATGATCCAAGAGATAGGAGTGTTTTCTTTCGGCTTATGGATGAGGTTTATGAGATGTCTATTCCTACATTTGGGGATTTGTTTGGCTTTCCATAATCTTCTGTAGGCACATTCCCGAGAGAAGTGAGTGCTAGTGCTTTTTGGGAAAGCATCTCCATTGGAGAGGCCGGAAGGGACAGATGGAGACCGGGGAACTCCAAAGAAAAGAGCATTTACAACCTATCCTTCAAGATAGCTGACTGGATCCTCAGCGAGTCTTTGTTCGCAAGAACGGAGACACCACAGAAGGTCAAGGCGGATGAGCTTTACATCCTCCATTGTATGACTATAGGTACCATCCTAGACACCACCACCATGCTTGCTGACTATCTTGGGAAGATAACCAACAAGAAGGCAGGAAACATATGTGTTGGAGGCCTTGTCACTTACGTGGTCAAGGCATTGGAGCTGATTTTTTCCGATTGTCGTTTAGTTGAGAGTGCACACCCCCTTGGTTCGCAGAGCTTGGGCACTCTACATGTGGCCATATTCGCTCCAAACGGTGTGTGCAAGATTTAAATTTATATCCCAAGAAATATGCTTAAAACGAGGATGCGAACCCGCAGTGTACGGATCAATTATAGTAAAAGCAAGAATTCTGGGGTGTCGATCTCAGGGACTTAGGTGAAACAAAGCAAGTATAGGTCGTCAATGTAACTAATAACCACAAAAGCGATTAAAGCAATCAAAAGATGATAATAAGGTCAATTAAAGGAAATATGCAAATTCTAGGGATTAAAGCATCTAGTTGTGGTTCCAACTCAAGATCTCAAGATAAGCGGAGAAAGCTGAGATTTTGCAAAGGGAAGGTGTTTCTAAAGTGGAATAGATCACCGGATAAGTCTCACTACTTACTAATCCCAAACCAAAAGCTTTTATTACCGGGTAAGTCTCAAGGTACTAAGGAAAGGAACTATAATCTCAAACCAACACACCAACTAAGGGAATAGAATCAACCTTTACCGGGTAAGTCTCAGGCTATCTCACAAAGATGGGATGAAGGCACACTCAAACCCCAATAAAGGATAAACCTTTATTACCTACACTTATGATCATGGGTAAATAAACAAAGGAATTACCGGGTAAGTCTCATCCTAGGCTTGCATTAAATCAGGAAAGGTGTAATAAGAAGAGGATTTGGCAAACTCTAACACTTAACTCTCAGTTTTGGATCAGAAAAGGTCACATTGGTCAGTCAAGTTACCCCGGACGAGATGTTCGTCGACTGAACAAGGTACTCTAGGGTTAAGGTTAAAGACTCGAGCTTTCAGGGTCCTACTGGGATTAAGATTATTCTATTATCGTCTTTCGCACAACTTTCACCCAATCACCCTAGAATCGCACAAGGAAATTAGCCACTCATCATCATGAAAGCAATAATCAAATATATGAGAAGGGAATGAATATTTGAACACAAAAACCTTAAGAACAAGGCTTCAATAATTGAATCAAATATCAAACAAATCAACGTTCCTTGGATAACAAATCCAACAAGACAATAAAACCAAAGGGAATCTAAGAAAATCTTACAAATCCCCTCAAAAGCTATCACAAGCTATGAACTTCCTTCCTTCAATCTTCAATTCTTCCTTCAAACTTCCAAAAATCCTTCCTTACTGAAGTGTGGAGAATATTGTTGATCAAAAGATGGCTGAATTGTGGAAAATCTAACCCTTTATATAGGAGAATTATCTTCCAAAGATAATAATATCTTAAAAAGATAATTTCCTATAAAATATACATATCTCTAAAATAGATCTCCTAAATATATGATCTTCCTTCCAAAAATCTAGCCTAAAAATATAAGATATCTTCCTTCAAAAAATAAAAGATCTAAGCCAAATAAAATATATCTCGCCGGCGCCAGGGTGTTCGCCTCGGTCGGGACGCTCCTCAAGATCACCTCGGTCGAGGTGACACTGTAGCTGACCGAGGTGAATATCAGGTAAATGTGAAATCTCTAAAATCTCGTCCAAAGTAAATCTTCTTTGTTAATTCCTTGCTCTCCGAGTTCTCTTTTAAGCTCCTGAATGTAGCTCTTATGACTTCTTTGCTCCTTAGCTCCATTTCGATCCAAAATGTGCCATTTTACCTATGATTACAACAAAAATTGGTGTATACCTCGATTCCTGTAAAGGTAGATGAAACAACAAAATAATCACATAATATACATTCAAACATGCAGATTATTGAAGATAAAACGTCTAAACAAGTCCCAAAATATAGACTATAATACATGCTATCAAAATACCCCATACTTGTCCCTTGCTTGTCCCCAAGCAAGTTCCAAATCTTAAGTACAAGATAGAATGGATTATAAGTCATAAAGATCAATGAAAAGTATTTCAAAACATTTTAGTGGTGTGCTCCACTCATAGATCACTCTAAGAGAATGCTTCATGGTATTTAAAATCGAAATATGATCAAAACATTTTATAAATATAAGAAAGTTGTTCATCTTTGCATAAAGTCATAGAATGCATAATAAATCACAATTATCGAAATTAATCCTGTATAATCCGGTTTAAACCACCAAGTCGATCAACAAGCTCGAGGTCTCAAGGAATTTTCAAAAGAAGGTCAAGAAATGTGTGAGGGTGGGATGTATATAGGGAATGTGGTGCTAGAATCCGGGAAAAGGATCTTCACTTCACTTGCTTTGAACTTCAACATCTTCCACCAATAAGCTTTGCTTATTTTACTTTTTACTTTTTGGGATGCATGGACAGAGGTGCACAATAACCGGAGCCTAGGAGATCAGCAATCATCAATTTCTCGAGATGGCTCAAACCCTTGATGCACATACCATGACCCGTTAGGAATATCGCTCAATCCGACTTTAGCAAGACACAAACACCCAGCTATGTGAATGGTGCCGAGTTACTAATCATCATGATTGACTTTCCCAAACCTATTTGTTTCTTTCTAAACTTCCAGCCAACATCTCAACTTTTCTTTCACTTGCTTGCTTCCAAATTCCCGGATAGGTAAAGGGAGACAAATATATATGAAGGGCTAAGCATGATCAAGAAGAAGGAGAGAAGAGAATGAATTGCCTTAATCATCCCACAAAGAAAGTGATAGAACTCATCATGTGGTGTCAACCTTCAAATTCAACATAATTTTGATAAGAATAAAGTATTAAACATGCCAAAAATTTCAAACTAAGCATTTCGCAACTTAAACATATCATAAAACCTTTCAAACATATAAAGATTTCAAAACCAATCTGCAAACAAAATCATCACTGAGGTCATATCCAGAAAAAAAGCACAAAAATCGTTTCGAAAAATATTTTAGTTAAACCGCCTCGGTCGAGATGTTCTAAGTCAACGAGGTACTGGACCTCGTTTGGCAAGAATCGTCCCGGTCGAGGTCATAAAAAATTTTGTTCTTAACTAGTTTTTGACGTTTTTCTCAATCAAATAACCTATATGCATGCATGTAGTCTCAGATAAGCATATAGAGCATAAGAAAGATCATAAATAACAAGTCATACACATAATGTCAAGTAAGATACATCCAAATACCCCATACTTGGGACACATTGTCCCATTGGGTCAAAATAAGTCTAAATACAGAATACTCACCGAACATAAGCTGAGCTGCATAATAAATAAAGAAAAGAAATCCCTGTTAGCTCTAATCCTGATCCGCTGGTGGTGGTGGTGGATATGGGACGTAAGGATGTTGGGATGGATCAAAAGGATAACCCATAGTCTGCTGGAACTGTATCTCCATCATCCTGCGCTGGTAATGTTGGCCCTCTAGCATATGACGTGCCCAACCCTCAATCTCTCGACGCTGATCATCAAAACGCTCACGGATGTCAACTGTCAGGGCAACATAGGCGTCGATCATCTGATCTGTGAGGTCATCAATCCTCTGATGTGCTACTGGGTCTCTGACTCTGCGGCGGCGGGATCTGCGCTAAAATGGTGGTGGTGCTGCTGCCTCCTCCTTTGTCGCCTCGTCGTCTAAGTCGACAACTGGCACACTGGGGCCGGCTATATATGTCCTTGTCTACATGGCAGCACCGCCATCATCATCCTCAGCTTCCTCCTCTACCTGAGCAGCTGCAGCGTCTCTAGCATCCTCTATATAAGGTATCCAAGCGGTGGACCAATACTGAGGATCGAAGACTGAGAACTGAGCTGACCACATGATACCCTGAATGGCAGTCTGCTCCTAAGGTATAGCCATGTACGGTGTAGTGAGTCCACGAGGAACCAGAATCCTCCTCGTGATCATCTCCTGAAGTCCGAGCGGCTTTGCAGCCGCCACTAACGTACAAGCACTCAGATCCAGATCCATGACCGTCGCTATATGAGTCACTAGTCCTCCACAACAAATATCTCCCTTCCCCTTAGCCTTGATCCGGTGCAGATCCTCAGCTAACATGGTCCCAAAATCAGGCACTTCCCCAGTCACCATACAGAAAAGACTAAGAAGCTTCCCTTGCCTAACCTTCTGGGGCGTCTCAGTACGCGCCAGAAGGGTCTCACTAATGATCCGGTGGGCTAGAGGGAAAGCAAGGTGGAAGATGATACGCTTCTTGGGGTCTCCAAGTATCCACCTATCAACATGCTCTATAACATGAGCAATCTATCCCCAGAACTGTCGCGCTACGGCTTGAGAAGGGAAGTCGGGAACTGTAGGGGTCGGGAAGCCAAAAATATCTCTAAAATGGTCCATGGGAACAATGTAGTTCCGGTTCAGCAACCGGTACTTGATGGCTTTCTTCTCAGGCAGGTGAGTAACAGAACTCACAAACTCTAGTGTGTGCTCGAGGTAGGCTCGAACTCTAATCTCCATAAACTGCTTTAGCCCTACCATGGAAACCATCCTCCTCAAATCATCATCTACATGGAGGCAATCAAAAGCAGAAATATCCAAGAAACGCGGCGCATTCACAAGGCTCGCGCATATACGGTCATAATCCGCTCGGTGACGCTCGTGAATCACCGGAATGGAAGATCGGGATGCAGAAGAAGGTGAAGAACCACTGGGAGCATCCCTCAGAACTAACTGGCGATCAGAACGAGAACTCATTCTTTCTGTTGACAGGTTACCTCGGTTGGTCTGACAAGGCTTAAGAACACCTCGGCCGAGGCACAGGTCGACTGGACCGAGGCGAAAGGCTGGGCGATTTCAATTCTCAAATTTCCAGTTCTTTTCCCCCAATATCACTACCAATTGTTGCTATGGGGTACTTAAGCCTTTTCCAACACAAATCAGTGGCGACCAAAGCCAATAATGTCCAAAATCAGTAAAGAGAAGAGAGGTTAGGGTTTCCGACAATTTACCCCAAATCACGCAGTTTCGAAGCGTTTTTCCTTCGGTTTCTTGCTTCTCTTGCTTTTCCTTGTGAGATCGGAGCAAAAATCGTAGAAAACGATCGAAGAATGGAGAAACGTTGCGAATCTTGCGCCGCGGTCGAGAAGAAAATAGGAGGGAAGAGGGAGAAATTGTTTCCCCTTTTCTACCCCTCGCCGATTCTACTGTCACCTCGGTCGAGGTGGTCCCGACTGGACCGAGGTTTCTGGACCGAGGTGGATCGTTGTCAGCCCTAGTCGCCTCGGTTGCTCAAGAATCATCTCGGTCACGGTGCTGTGACAGCAACCGGGATGTGTTTCAGTAAAACTCTGTCTTCTCGAATTCTCAAACCTCTGTCCTTTCAGTGTTTCTCCTGAGTTGTAATCCTTCCTTAGAAAGTACCTGGTTTCTGTCTAGGATGCCAAAAACAAAACAAAGCAAAGCAAAAGCAAACTATCTAAAGCTAGACTAGAAAAAGGAAAAAGAAAGCAGTACCTTGGGTTGCCTCCCAAGAAGCGCTTGATTTAAGGTCGCTAGCTGGACCGTACGACATCCCTAAACAAGGTATATCGGTGCAATCTCCTCAACCTGGACTTTCGGTTGGTATTTCTTAAGTCTATGACCATTGACCTTTAAGCTTCCACTTGTTTCTCCCTAGATCTAAACTGCACCATTAGGGAAAACATGTTTCACAACGTAAGGTCCTGTCCATCTAGATTTCAACTTACCTAGAAAGAGGCAAAGGCGGGAGTTGAAGAGTAGAACTAAATCTCCTTCTTTGAACTCCTTGGGAATGATGCGCTTGCCATGCCTTTTCTTTGTCCTTTCCTTGTAGATTTTGGCATTCTCATAAGCGTTCAAACGCAGCTCTTCCAGCTCATTGACGTCCAATAGCCGCTTCTCACAGGCTTCCTTGATATCGAAATTCAACCATTTGATTTCCCAATGCGCCTCGTGTTCTAAATCAACGGGCAGATGGCAAGACTTCCCATATACCAAATTATAAGGTGTGGTACCAATGGGAGTCTTGAATGCGGTCCTGTAAGCCCAAAGAGCGTCGTCCAGTTTCGGGGACCAATCCTTCCTCGTTCTAGAGACGGTCTTCTCCAAGATTTCTTTGATTTCTCTATTCAAGATCTTGACCTGTCCACTAGTTTGAGGGTGATAAGAAGTTGCTACCTTGTGGGTTACTCCATACTTCGATAGAAGTGCTTTAAACTTCCGGTTGATGAAATGTGTCCCTCCATCGCTAATAACGATACGTGGTGTCCCAAAACGTGGAAAGATAGTCCGATTGAAGAACTTTACAACCACCATGGCGTCATTAGTGGAGGAGGAAATGACTTCCACCCATCTAGAGACGTAGTCAACAACTAAGAAAATGTAGAGGTTTCCTCCGGATGATGTGAAAGGTCCCATGAAATCAACTCCCCATACATAAAAAATCTCAACCTCCTGGATGTTATTGAGTGGCATCTCATTCCTTCTAGATAAGTTCCCTGTTCTTTGGCATTCATCAAAAGAAACAACAAACGTTTGCACATCCTTAAATAATGTAGGCCAAAAGAAACCGAAACGTAATACCTTTGCGCATGTTTTGTGAGCGCTAGCGTGTCCTCTACAAGGAAGCGAGTGACAATGCCATATGACACTAGTAACTTCATCTTCCGAAATGCATCTTTGAAGCATCCCGTCCGGACCTCTCTTAAACAGTAGAGGTTCATCCCAATAGTAGTGGTGTACATCTTTAAAGAATTTCTTCCTTTGAACGTACGTTAATCCGGGCGGTATTTCCTCACAAACAAGATAGTTAACAATGTCAGCATAACAAGGTTCTTTAGTATCAGAAGCTTGGTGGAGCCAGTGCTCCACCAATTGTGAATGAGTTTCAGAAAAGGGAGTAAGAAGTTTGTTATTCTCAGTTGAAAGCATCTCGCTTGATGTCTCGGTCGGTGCCCGAGGTGGGTGACCGAGATGTTCTTTAGATAAGAACACCTCACTTGGTCCAGAAAGTGGCTCGGTGGAGGTACTGGAATTGGGACCGAAACTGGAGATTCTCCTCTCCTGGATTAGTTTTTCAATCTTAGCTCCTGGATCTTCTTCTAGTGCCTTTAAGCTCCGTATATCTGCATTATAAGAAGCATCTATACCTTCCTCCATTAAGCTAAGACTAATAACTCTTTCAAGAGGGTCATTAATAAGGATAGAGCTCACTAATTCTCTTGATTCTTCTTCATCATAGATGTTGAAGATATCATCTTCCAGCGGCCCTCCTTTCATTGCAGCAAGCAATGCAAACTCCACTTGATCTCCGCCAATGTTGAATTTCAACTTTGCGTTCTTACAATCCACATTGCAACCCGAGGTTGCTAGAAATGGTCTTCCGAGAATGATAGGAACGGGATAATCTGCGGGTATATCAAGTACAACAAAGTCTATAGGTAAATAGAAGTTACCTAACTTAACTGTAACGTCTTCCAAAATGCTCACGGGATGGGTAATGGAGCGGTCCGCCATGTATAACCTTATCTTCACCGGCTTGGGCTCTCCAAGTCCGATCTTCACACATAGCTCCAGCGGGATGATGCTCACGCTAGCTCCTAGATCACATAACGCCTCACCAGTTACATCCCCAACTTGAATGGGAATGCAAAAAGAGCCGGGATCTCTCAACTTGGGTGGCATCTTCTCCTTCATGATTTGAATGAGCTCCGAGGATTTAGATGTCATCCTTACTTCACCAAAATCTTCCAATTTCCTCTTCCTTGATAGAATTTCTTTTAAGAACTTCCCATATGCGGACATTCCTAGAATAGCATCAAGGAAAGGGATGTTAATATGTAGCTTATTCATCAAGTCAAGGAATTTATCAAAGTGCTTGTCTAGATGTGCTCTAGCCCTTGACTGGGGGAATGGGAGTGGCGGTTTGTATGTAGAAGGTGGGACATAAACTTCAGTTTTATCCGTCGCTTTCTGGGACTCCACCTCGGCTGGCACCTCGACCGAAGTATTCCTCGTCTGTACTTGGACCGAGGTGTTCTTCGTCTGCACTGGCATCGACCGAGGCACTGGATCTGCAGTTTTCAGTCCACTTCTCGTCGTTATTGCCATGATTTGTCCTTTAGGGTTGCTCTTTTTTCCTTGCTGGGAGCTTCCCTGGATCTCTTGGTGCTTCATTCGCCTTATTAAAGTATTTTTGCTCTAAGGCTTTTTGTGCTTTCGAAAATGAAGTCATGGACGTCTCCATAGCGTTGAGCTTGATCAAGATGGCCTCCATCAGTGCATCTTTCTTCTTTGGCTGGAACGAACTTGATCCAGGCTCCTGGCTCTTCAATGGAGTGAAGAAGAAGAGAAAGGGTTAGAGGAATTATTAGAATTGGAATTAGAGTAAGGGTTACCCGAATTTTGATTGTTAGATCTCCAATTGTTGTTGTTGGAGCCTCTATTATTGTTGTAGTTGTTGTTCTGGGAACCATGATTGTTGTTCCTTGAGCCTTGATATCCTCCCTTTTCCTTCTTGGTGTGAGCAACCAAAAGGTTCTTCAATTGCTTCACATCATTCTTGAGGGAAATGAGTTAATTATCATTTGATGGAGCTTCCTGGAACTTAACTCTCTTAACTCCATTTTCAGCTCCTTGGTGGGAGTATTTCTCCATGTGTAAAGCTTGTTTCTCAATGAACTCCCAAGCTTCATCAATTGGCATGTCCATGAATGTGCCACGGATAGTAGTTGAAGATTGAATTAGGTAGTTCCATCCAATCCCTTAAAGTATATCTCCAACAACTCTATCTTTGGAATCCCATGATGTGGACAATCCAAGAGAACATCTTTAAATCTCTCCCATGACTTGGACAAACTCTCCTTGTCCTTCATGATGAATGCATTAATCTTCCCTCTCATTTCAACGGTTTTGGAGGGGGGAAAGAATTTTATTAAGTAATCCGTCCTCTTCTCCTCGCATGTGTTGATTTTTCTGGGAGGAAGAGACTGATACCAAGTAAGCGCCCTGTCCTATAAAGAAAAGTAAAAAGGCCTTAGCTTGTAATTATTATTTTCCAGCCATGAAGGTCTCAAGGTCACCATCAAAATCTCATAGTTTTGCAAATGTTGATGCGGAGACTCCCTCTCTAAACCTCCAAACTGGCATTGGCAGATCATGGATAGAACTTGCGGTCGAAGTTCATAATCATGCTCCGCTGGATCACCTAGGTTGACTCCTGGACACCTCACTTGCTGGTTTGGGTCCATTCTGGACGCCTTACTTGCTGGCATTGGCATTAGCGGATCATGGATAGAACTTGCGGTCGAAGTTCATAATCATGCTCCGCCCGATTTTTCTTTGCATAATGGACTCCATAAGGAGAACCACTAGGAACTTAACCAAGAAGAAGGGATCTTGTTCTAGGGCACCTCCACCACCATCACCACCTCCCCGAGCACGACCAAACCTTCCTCCTCCCGCTTCCAAACACAAGAAGAGGTATGAACGCCTCTTAACTCGACCCATTATTTCTCCTCGCTATGGGGTTTTGGATGACTTAGATACGTTGTTTGTGAGAGAGGATATTGATTGGATGCTGAAAAGAACAGGGCTGAGTCAATTTACACTTATTACAGAGGATGCGTATGCTGAGATCACTCTAGAGTTTCTTAGCACTTTTGAGTATGATCCGAGAGATAGGAATGTTTCCTTTCGGCTTATGGATGAGGTTTATGAGATGTTTATTCCTACATTTGGGGATTTGTTTCGCTTTCCATCATCTTCTGCAGGCACATTCCTGAGAGAAGTGAGTGCTAGTGCTTTCTGGGAAAGCATCTCCATTGGAGAGGCCGGAAGGGACAGATGGAGACCGGGGAACTCCAACGAAAAGAGTATTTACAACCTATCCTTCAAGATAGCTGACCGGATCCTCAACGAGTCTTTGTTCGCAAGAACGGAGACACCGCAAAAGGTCAAGGCGGATGAGCTTTACATCCTCCATTGTATGACTACAGGTACCATCCTAGAAACCACCACCATGCTTGCTGACTATCTTGGGAAGATAGCCAACAAGAAGGCAGGAAACATATGTGCTGGAGGCCTTGTCACTTACGTGGTCAAGGCATTGGAGCTGATTTTTTCCGATTGTCGTTTAGTTAAGAGTGCACGCCTCCTTGGTCCGCAGAGATTGGTTGCTAGACAGGTTTTGATTCCTAGAGGTATGAGCACTCTACATGTGGCCATATTCGCTCCGAACGGTGTGTGCAAGCTTTAAATTTATATCCCAAGAAATATGCTTAAAACAAGGATGCGAACCCGTAGTGTACGGATCAATTATAGTAAAAGAAAGAATTCCGGGGTGTCGATCTCAAGGACTTAGGTGAAACAAAGCAAGTATAGGTCGTCAATGTAACTAATAACCACAAAAGCGATTAAAGCAGTCAAAAGATGATAATAAGGTCAATTAAAGGAAATATGCAAATTCTAGGGATTAAAGCATCTAGTTGTGGTTCCAACTCAAGATCTCAAGATAAGCGGACAAAGCTGAGATTTTGCAAAGGGAAGGTGTTTCTAAAGTGGAATAGATCACCGGGTAAGTCTCACTACTTACTAATCCCAAACCAAAAGCTCGTATTACCGGGTAAGTCTTAAGGTACTAAGGAAAGGAACTATAATCTCAAACCAACACACCAACTAAGGGAATAGAATCAACCTTTACCGGGTAAGTCTTAGGCTAACTCACAAAGATGGGATGAAGGCACACTCAAACCCCAATAAAGGATAAACCTTTATTACCTACACTTATGATCATGGGTAAACAAACAAAGGAATTACCGGGTAAGTCTCATCCTAGGCTTGCATTAAATCAGGAAAGGTGTAATAAGAATAGGATTTGGCAAACTCTAACACTTAACTCTTAGTTTCGTATCAGAAAAGTTCACCTCGGTCAGTCAAGTTCCACCCCGGCCGAGATGTTCGTCGACTGAACGAGGTACTCTAGGGTTAAGGTTAAAGACTCGAGCTTTCAGGGTCCTACTGGGATTAAGATTATTCTATCATCGTCTTTCCCACAACTTCCAGCCAATCACCCTAGAATTGCACAAGGAAATTAGCCACTCATCATGATGAAAATAATAATGAAATATATGAGAAGGGAATGAATATTTGAACACAAAAACCTTAAGAACAAGGCTTCAATAACTGAATGAAATATCAAACAAAGCAGCGTTCCTTGGATCACAAATCCAACAAGACAATAAAACCAAAGGGAATCTACAAAAATCTTACAAATCCCCTCAAAAGCTGTCACAAGCTATGAACTTCCTTCCTTCAATGTTCAATTCTTCTTTCAAACTTCCAAAAATCCTTCCTTACTGTAGTGTGGAGAATATTGTTGATCAAAAGATGGCTGAATTGTAGAAAATCCAACCCTTTATATAGGAGAATTATCTTCCAAAGATAATAATATCTTAAAAAGATAATTTCCTATAAATATCCATATCTCTAAAATAGATCTCCTAAATATATGATCTTCCTTCCAGAAATCTAGCCCCCAAAAAGATAAGATATCTTCCTTCCAAAAATAAAAGATTTAAGCCAAATAAAATATATCTCGCCGGCGCTAGGGTGTTCGCCTCGGTTGGGACGCTTCTTAAGATCACCTCGGTCGAGGTGACACTGTAGCTGACCGAGGTGAATCTCAGCTGAATGTGAAATCTCTTAAATCTGCTCCAAAGTAAATCTTCTTTGTTAATTCCTTGCTTTCTTAGTTCTCTTTTAAGCTCCTGAATGTAGCTCTTATGACTCCTTTGCTCCTTAGCTCCATTTCGATCCAAAATGTGCCATTTTACCTCTGATTACAACGAAACTTGGTGTAGACCTCGATTCCCGTAAAGGTAGATGAAACAGCAATATAATCACATAATATACATTCAAACATGCAGATTATTGAAGATAAAACGTCTAAACAAGTCCCAAAATATAGACTATAATACATGCTATCAGTACTATTCAGAACAGAAGCAACTGGAAGGAGACGTTTGAGCACTACTTTAATGGGATGGCCCCTCCGACCGTGTATTATGATGAGGATAAGGAGGATGATGATTATGAGAAGGGAGATGCAACATACTAGCCTTCCATGCTAGAGTTTGAGAGCGACACACACAACGGCCATGCTACAGATGATATGGATCCAGATACACATGGCACTGCACCCAGTAGGACTAGTGGAGGTGCAAAGGAGACCGAGGATGAGATACCGGCTCCACGTCGTTCCTTCTCTCACGCACCCAGCCGTGGGAGAGGATGCGGACGCAGATTTGGACTCCAACTGCAGGTTGGAGCATTGGTTGCTGGCATTCGGGGTTTGCACACTGATTAACAAGGCCTTTATACCGACTATCAAGACCTCCACACTGATTATAGGCACTCAACACCTAGTTTACTCGGTACCGTGAGGTGACGGATGCGCGACACTCCTCCTATGATGGAAAGATGAGAGACATGTACTACCATTCCTTCGGTGCCTTCTATGACCATGGAGCTCCGAGGTATCCATACCCACCTCCACCACCACCAGCTGAGGATTGAGATTCCACTTTATTTTACATTGTAAGTATTTTTCTCCATCTTGTGCTTGACTTCTCACATTGGGGACAATGTGAAGGTTAAGTATGGGGTGGGGGTACTTACAATCTCTTTCCTATTATCGCACTTATGTACTTTACATTGCACCTTATGACTTGGTTTGTAATAACTCTTGCACTATCGTTTCCACTATGACATTTGCATCACATGTTTCATTCAAAAATTTGTAAAATTTTTCAAAATTTTTGTGCTTCTTATGATGGAAATGACCTCTATGATGATGATTGTGATGTGGAAAGGGCAAAAGATGACTTAGTTGTGTTGAGATTTTAATGGTAACATGAATGGATTTGACTATCTTGTTTGAGTGCATGTATGATATATATGATGTTGATGTCTTGATAAGAGAATGAAATAATGATAGAAGCTATATTATAAGTTCTTATGCATCATGTTGGAATGACCAAGGCAATTCACTTCTTTACTTTCATATCTTTTTCATGCTAGCTCCTCAATGAAAATTTTGACCTCCCTTTGACCATCCGGGAATTATGATAAGTGGTTATGTAAGGCATGTTTGATGTGGGAGGGCCATTGTAAAAGTGTTAAGTGAAAGTTTAGTAAAAATAGGTTTGGGGACGTGGAACATGAGGATGAGTAACTCAACACCATTCACATAGCCGGGTGTTTGTGTCTTGCCAAAGTCCGAATGAACGACAAGTCCTAACGGAATATGGTATGTGCATCAAGGGTTTGAGGCATCTCGAAAAATTGAGAATCGCCGATTTCCTAGGCTTCGGTTTTTATGCACCAATGTCCACACTCTCAAAAAGTAAAAAAAAAAAAGAAAAGCAATTTTACATGCAAACCATGTATGGTGAAGTTATGTTCTTAATGCTCTTGTGTCGTTCCTCCTCTTTCCCGGATTAGCACCACATTACCTTAAAGATTTTCCGCCCTTAACACGTTTCTTTGACCTCTTTTGATTTGGAAGACCTTGAGACCTTTGTGCATATTTTTAAGACTTCATGGCTTAGATTTGTTTAATTTTGACTATCTCTACATCTTTATCATGTCTCTTATATATGTCTTTGAGTAAGAAATGATGATTTGTCCATGATACGGTTAATATTGATGTATACTTTGTCATCCTATGCCTTGAAACATTACTTTGAGGGTGATCCAAAAGAAGAAGCACATTTCAAAGAGTTTTTGAGTTTTTCGCATAATATAATCCATGACATCTTGTGTCCTAGATTTGAACCTTGCTTGGGGACAAGCAAGAGGCAAGTATGGGGTATTTTGATGACATAAATTATATGCTATTATAATCATGCATATTGTGGATGTTTTACCTCAATTTCCCATACATTCGAAGAGATTTGTGTACCTTTAAGGTTTATTTCATGTTTATTTCGGAAATAGAGGTCTACACGAGTTTTGGTTGAATTGTAGGTGAAAACGATAGATTTGGAAGCAATAATTGAGCAAGGAGTAGCTCAGGTCAATGCGGAAGCATAAGAGACCTTTGAGGAGTCATGAAGAGCAAGGAAAGTGTTTGGAAGATTCACACAAAGAAGGTGGAAAACAAGCCAAGAGACGAACATTTTCTGTTGAGGAAAATCGGGTGATTTATTACCAAAATCGGACGATTTTCGGGTAGGAAAAATCGGACGAGTTGTGTAGAAAATCGGGCGATTTTCCCTTGTAACCGTCTAAACATATAACGCTCGAAAGCCCAAATCTTTTGGGCTTGAAGAGGAGTATGATTTGCAGCCCATTAGCGAGTTGGGTTATGTTGGAACCCTTGGAGACGAAAATGGAACGTCGCACAGAATGGGATAGACGGCAGACGACAGAGATTAGAGATTCTTGTAGAGAAAGGATTTGCGGAAAGGAGATAGAGTTCAAGATTCAAGAAAGTTGTGAGACTTTTGATTATTGTTCGTTATTGTGAATTGTGAACGCATATTATTGAGTATTTTGAGATATTCTATTGAATTTTTAAAGGATTGATTACAAATTTTGGAGATTTATTGAGTTTTATGCAAAGTTTGGTTTTTATTTGGTCTTCTTTATTCAACCTTGATTTTGATCCAAAAATGAAAAATGATTGGCTAAAAACCTTGTGGTTCTGAGGAAAATAGTTGATGATTGAGGCTTAGATGATGATAGACTGAACTCATTTAACCATTTGGACCCTGAGAGTTACGATTTAACCTTTGCGGTTGCGAAAAATCGTGGTGTTCTTGAGAAAATCGGCCGATTTTCCCTAGAACAGTCCGGTTTTTCTCTCTGACGTTCCTTAAGTGTTTTATCCTTTAACCAAAGTTAAACCTTGCCTAAATCCTAGCCTTACCTTACCTTTATAACCCTTATCCAAGTGTAAGAAGAGACTTCATCATTGATTCTTTACTTGGTAACCAAAGTTTTCATGATTTGGGTAATATAGAGACTCAACATCCTCTATTAAGGTTTGAGTGTACCTTTCATCTTTATCTTCGAGAGTCATATCCTTGGGTTTTTGTGGGTGGTTTGAGTGTTGATCTTTACCTTAAGTACTCTTCTTGATGACACTCAATATCCTTTGGGTTGAGAACTTCTAAGTTGGGATAAGATGGTAGTGGAACTTCATTGTACACTATTCCTTTCTTCGAAACACGTAACCTTGGCAACGCCAACTCTGTCATTTGATCTTTAGAGTGTCTTGAATCGAAAGCCGTAGTCGGATACTTGAGTCCTAAGAATCATTTATCTCTCACATCTTTATAAAATCTTTTACATCTTGCCAGATATTTTTGAGACCGATTTTATTCTCACCAAATCTCTGAGTTCGACTATGGAATTTCTTGCCTTACTACAACTGATTCGTACACTACGGGTTCGCTTTTGCTTAAGTTCTGGATATAAATTTAAGACTTTGCACGCACACTTTTGAGCAAACAGAAATCATACACATACACCATCAAGGGCTTGTTTAGTATCAGATCGGTTTCTTTTTTTAGATTGTGATAGATGGAGATTGTTTGTTATTCTTTCAAGAATCTTGTTCCCACGAGATCGCTTTTAGGGATTCTTTCTTGAATATAACCTCCAAATATAATGTAACACCCCGATTCCTAGAGGACTCGGAATGCTACGAGCTGGGACCTCACAATAGGTCCCGACCCTTAGCCTGGCAACAACTTCATCGGACCTTACAACACGGCACAAATAAAAAGGCAAAACACATAGTTTTATAACATGAGCGGAAGTAAAAAGTAAAAATCTGAAAAAGGAACAATCCTGCCGAGTCTCAAAACTAAAGAACAACATAAGTCTCAACATTCATGAAATATAAAGATAACAGCCCCGTCCTATAATGCACGGAACCCTGGCTGCCCACTACCGCCGGATCACTCGATCGCCTCTCTAACCTGCAAGGCATCTACAAGCGGTATAATACCGTTAGCTGACAATCGATGCACAAGTATAAAGGTAAAAGCACAAGCACACAACATACACAATCAGCATGCAACACTAAATCCTTTTGTTGTCTTTAATTAGGTGATATGTCATTACTAATGATACTTATCTTGTGACACGAGGGATTCCAAAACCTCGCCCCTGATCCCGTTTACCAACAAGGAATGGTGCTAATGCATCTGACCGTCTACCTGCCTGGGCTGGTACAAAGAACCTCCTAGACTCTCGCAAGAGCTAGGCAGATGATGTCATGACCCGTTATCATACACTTGGGTCCATTACGTAATATAATAAAGTCGGCCTAATCCGGTTTCGTTATTATCCTAACTAGCAAACACCACTCATACACAATACACTCATACAAGAAGCCAGCTAAGTAAGTCCGTAGACTTACCAGTCTCCGAAGCGCACAAAGGTTACTTCCACAAAGCTCAAAACTAACCCTCAACAAAATACCACCACAAGCGTCACGTAACTCACACTAGACTTCTAAGGTTCAACCACTCTAAAGCATTCCAGTTCAACTACCCTAGGCGAGCCTAACATGCTTCTAGGGTATAACGAGTCTAAGGAAAGAAAAAAGGAAAAGCAAGAACGAGATTCGGGACTCACTAGAGCAAAACCGCCCATGCGCCTGCCTGAGCCGCCCCTGCGCCTACCTTGGTCCGCCCCTGCGTCGATCTGGGTCTGCCCTTGCGCCTGAAAGAAGCCGCCCCTGCGCCTTGGTGAATCCGCCCCTGCGCCTGTCTGTGCAGAAAGTCTGTCGGCTGAGTTATTCGATTGTGCAGCTGGTCCTTTAGGGTCTCCTTTGGTGCTATGAACGTCTTCTAGTTCTCTCACTTGGTCTTAGCCTCCCTCCAAGGTCTAGCTTCATCATCGAACCAACAAAACAACGATAAATCGTTGAGCAAGGATTCAAGAGTGTCTTCTATTCAAGCCATGGAAGGGAATGGAAGAAAGAAGAAGGAAAAGAAAGAAAGAAGAAGAATGGAAGGAACCTTACCCACATCCCGTCACTACAGTCCCGACCTCACGAATGGTGGATCCAAGCTGGAGCACTCCAAGGGAAGAATGGAGGAGAAGAATGTAAGAGGAAGTGCAAGAGGAGTAAGTGGGTAGGAGAAAGAAAGTAACGTGAGTAGAAAATGAGAGGAGGAGAAGAGTTGGCTGCATAAAAGAGGGAGGATACCAAAGGTCTCCAGCCCATAACTCCTCATGGAATTTAAGAGGGGAGTTAAAAAGGATCGGAATGTGAACGGTTGCCAAAAACGTTGTTACCCCGCCCACGCGTGTCACCGCCCCAGCGGGAATCCTAGCCGCACCTACGGCTTACTCGATTGTGTCGCCAAAGACGCAAGGGCGTGAGCCCTTGCGCCCGGCTTCTACCCTCATCTAACTCAATCCAAGCGTAATGAAAAATCTGGTCGTTACATATAATACAATCTCTAAACCCAATCTAATACCAAACAACTCTTAAACATAATCCCCAACAATCTCTACCCAAACAATCTAAATGAATCTCCTACAACAATCTAATACCAAACAGACGCCAAATACACTTATGACATAGTTTCCAACCATGTCAATACACACCATGAAGATGCACAGTTTTCAAACATATGTGGCGCCTCCGTGATCCCATGAGGGCGAGAATGTTTTTATGGTTGGTTGCACACAATCGTTCACCAACTGGGAGAGGAAGAGGAGACACCTAATAGATAATGTTACATGTGTGATTTACGGGAAAGAACTCGAAAGTTTTCTCCATGTTCTTCGAGATTGGACACACAAAGCTCAAGTTTGAAAAGCACTGTTACCTAACAATGCCCATTCTACCTTCTTTGCTGAAGCGGAAATTTGGTTACATATTAACATTAGATGCTCCGAAAAACTTTGCAACGACACATCATGGAACCTAAGATTTGTTGTGGATACTTGGTGGTTATGAAGGTGGCAGAATGCGGCTATTTTCAAAGGTCACCCTTGCCACCAAATTAAATAGGGATATTTTCACTAAACAAAATGTTACTTATTATATGTCAAGTATGAGATTTTGAAGGAATCACTACCAACATACAATGACTTTTGTAAAGTGACACCTTCTATTGTCTGGGTGAATCAAGATATATAACGATGGTGCAAACAAAGATGGAGGGAGAGCTATTGCTATTGGAATATTGTGAGATGACATGGGTCGGTGGATCAAGGGTTTTGTCCAAAACCTAGGAGATTGCTCAGTTCTAAGAGCGGATCTTAGGGGTGTTATCAATGGCTTGTAACTTGCTTGGATCATGGATTTTCGCAAGGTATACATGGAGATTGAGGCCTAGGCAATTGACACCCAATTAACAAAGTGGTTCCGGTATGGCACTCCTCTCTAGTATGGTACAAAGGTGTCAAGTCTTACTTAGTATAAACTAGGACATCCGATTTCGACATATTTACCGTGAAGCAAATGTTGTTGCGGACTATCATGTCTAATGATATGGTTAGTTGAATAAGCCCTAGAATAATTGTGATGTAACTCTTTTACTCTTCAATAAAAGGTGATTTCGTCGCCTCACTTACCAAAAAATAATCAGAAGAGTGGATAGTATTGTTAAAATTTGACAATGAAAAGCTTAAACATGTGGAAGTGACGGAAATGAAGGTACATCCCCACCAAGTATATGAACACTCTTACACATGTTCCCACAAGGCAAATTTATTCAGGAAGAAAAACAAGAAACTCAAAATCTAGTACGTTATCCATCCATAGAAGAAAACAAGGTAAATTTTTGTTGTTTAAGTTCAAATTAAGTTTCATATTTTCATTGTAGTCTAGTTTTAGTTTTTTGTTACACCTTATTCATCCAATTTCTTTTGTTTTTTCAATTTTTTCAGAATATTTGAGCTTTGATTTAAACTCCATTCTAACGGCACAATCGAACACATTAAGAGGCGTGCCTTTGATTTGAACCTATTACTAGATGAGAATGACGTACACAGCGTGAGTTACGATTTTGATTTGAACTTCCAACCAAACGGAATTGTAAAGTTGGATGTTGATATTAGAAATGAATCAAACAATTTTTCTAGTGAACGGGAAGAAGCCCGTCCAATAATGAAATTTGAAGTAGTAGTACTAAAAATTCTGAAAATTTATATCCCAAATTTTAATTGGACTTAAGTTTGTATTGAGATGTTTGACAAATTGTTGTAGTAAAGTAACAAGAGAATTTGTAATGTTATTCTTTTGAGTGCTTTTCAATTTCTAGCGGATTTTGTAAAGGAAAACTTTGTAAATTTGTTAGATTGAGAGCAATGTAATTTTGTATTGTTCAATGTGATGATATTTATATAATATTTTTTCTTTTCATGATTTTTAATTTTTAGGTGTTTGTTTATTTTGGTTGAATGTACTATCTAAGCCACCGTTTGGTTGTAATTTCGGAAACTGAATTAAAATGAATCTAGTACATATGTGTACCTTGTACATGAATCTTTTTGGAATCATTCCTTGTGATGATTCAACAATATTTGGTAGCTATCAATCACAAAAAGAAAACTATTCCTTTATGGTGTGAAGAATTATGATTCACATTGTTTCCTCATGTACATAAGTAAATCATATTTGCATATTTTTTGGAAACCGTGATAAGAAACTTTTGGTGTTTGAGATGAACCTTTAAAGCTACTGCCCCACCCATAGAATGTCCGAACAAAAAGCAAGGAAGAGACTAGCCCTCAAGGCTTTCTGCCAAAAAAATAGCATAGCCAATAGTTAAATTATATTTGATGATTTAACATGATTTATTAGCAATCAATCATAAAAAAAATTTTATTCTTGTATGGTGTGAAGAATTATGATTCACATTGTTTCCTCGTGTACATAAGTAAATCATATGTAGCACCCCAAATTCTCAAAACTCGTGATGCTACGGATTAGGACCTCACAATGGGTCCTAACCCTAGCCTGATAACAATTCACCGGATCTTGCAATAAGACACAAATAAATATCAAACTGAAATAGATAAAATGCCAAAAAGTCATTAATTCAAAACAAAAGACAAGACTCCCAGCCAAGTACTATAAACAGTAATGTCAAATGAAAAAGAAATAAAGAACCCAACATCCCGTCCTAAAATGTACGTGAACCCCGGCTAACCACTCCGACCGGATCACTTGGCAACATCCCTATCATGGAAGACATCTACAACACGGATAAAACCGTTAGCTAACGTTCTACATATTAGGATAACGGTAATAGCACATACACACATAAAGTAGGAATAAACACATAGCATGCTTACACATCAATCTGGTTATTATCTTATAAACGTGATTCACTTTCTAGTTCAACTTTTTTTGTAACACGAGGATTTCCCGAACCTCGCCTCTGTCCCGGTATACCAACAGGACTGAATCCGATGCACCTTATCGTGTACCTGTTTTTGCCAATCGTAGAGAACTTCCCAATCTCATGTCAGAGTTGGGCAGTGAAGTCACCGTCCGTTACTACTTGGGCCATATAACAATAAAGGTCGTCCTATCAAGTTATCGTTATTAACACTCAAGCACACACCACTATTACAATCATGCTAACACACAAAAGGTCAACTAAGTAAGCACAAGGGACTTACTTGTATCAAGGTAATCCCAAGTATCAACAACGCCCAGTTCCTGCACGAATACACTCTATGCTTGATCATACAAGGCACACACATCATAAACCATCCAACAGCTAGAAGTTTCCAACTTCTTGTCTCAATGATCATAACAAGATCATGTATCAACAATAACTATAGTCCACACCCCCACATGCTCATAATATACTCATAGGGTAACTAGAAGGGTAAGATCATATACCTATAGCAAATCCCTAAGCCGAAAGCTTGAGGCTAGGAACCTACTAGAGTGATTCCGCGACCGCGGAGAGATGAAGGTGCAATCGTAGGGAAGCAATGTCGGCGCGATCGCGGCTACACAGAGGCGCAACCGCGATGACAAGATCCGAGACGCTGCGATCACAACGACAGTTGGCCGCGAATGCGGTGACAAGGTAAAGACGCGACCGCGGTTTGAGAAGGCGCGGCCGCGGGAGAAGTACAAAATAGTTGTCACCTTTCCTTCTTTGACGTTCAATAAGACACACTACTCCTTCACACTCCGTTGTTGGCCTTATCCATCATGTAAAGGGTTAGAACTGATTGGAAGCATCATCAATATACACATAGTGTAAAGGGTAGAGATTAGACCATATCTTACCCTTCCACACTCTTCAAGAAAGAACGATTCTTACCTCCTCTATGTGTGTGTGATGATGGGACACTACTGATTGCTTCTAACTCTCAAACGATCGGCTTGATAAGGATGAAAGAAGACAATTGCTGAACGCAAGACAAGTATGAAAGAAGGAGAAGAAGAAGGGAGAAAGGAAGGAGAAGAGAGGAAAGAAAATTACGTAGCTGGAGAAGCCTGATAGGGTTTGCAAAAGGGATAAAAAAAGATACAGGATCGTTCTTTATTAAGAGGAATTTACGAGGTTAAAAAAAGGAATTAGATTGAAACGGTTACAAAAGATAAGGCTGCAATTTGTCAAAATACCGCACCCATTGCGACCGCAGGCCGCGTGGGCAATGACGGCCTCAGATCGCCCTCTTGTTGACTCCAAGTGGAGTCTACAAGTAAAATGGGTTCTCAAACCTGTATAGAGATCCGAAGTTCACAACTTCGGATCGGGTTTCGGAAATAAAAATTCCGGTCGTTACATCAATTCCCCCTAAAACAAGTTTCGTCCCGAAACATAGATAAGCGCAGAGCTTCTCGGATTTACACACCAAGGTATATCAACAATTCCCTTTGAAGGCTTAAATCTTCTAAGCTACATATATGTTCTACTCAAACTAGCAAATCAAGATCTAACAAGATCACATATCACATTCCAACATGGAACACAAACAACACATAATAACACAAAAGCACATAAATCTCAACGAGAACTGAACCGACACTAACCCGTTGGTCCCACATATGCAACTAGCTCTGCATAGAACACCAGATAGTTCCTCCTGATACTATCCTCCGTCTACCAAGTAGCCTCATCGGCTCCCCGTCTAGACTATTGGATTCTAATTATTTGTATGTCCTTAGACCGTTAGCGTCTCATACTCCTCTTTAGGACTACTACTGGATGCCCTAAAAAATTATGATCCGGCTCGACCACTAGATTCTCATAACTTATAATGTGTCTTGGGTCTGATATGTACTCCCACAACTGAGACACATGAAAGACTGGGTGAACACCCTCTAGTCTCGGTGGTAACATGAGTCTGTACGCAACCTCTCCAACTCGCTCTAGAATCTCAAAAGGTCCGACATATCGTGGACTCAACTTCCCCTTAATGTCAAAACGTTTGACGCCTCGCGTTGGTGGTATTCTCAACCTGACTTAGGCGCCTACTCTAAACTCTACAGGTCGGCGTCTCTTGTCGGCGTAAGACTTTTGACGACTCTGCACTGCCAACATACTCTATCGGATCAGAGCTACTTGGTTTATGTCATCATGTATTTGCTCAGGAGCTGCAACACCTACTCCCATCGGTTCATCCCAACGTAGAGGTTTACGGTACCTCCGCACATATAACGCCTTATAATGAGCTATCCCGATCGATGCATGCCAGCTGTTATTATAGGAAAACTCAACCAAGGGACAACGAGCTGGCCATACTTGTCCCGAATCTAATACACACGCTCTCAGCATGTCCTCTAAAGTTTGTATGATCCTCTCCAACAAGCCATTCGTCTGAGGGTGATACGTTGTCGTAAAGTGGAGACTCGTCCCCATAGCTACATGCACCTGTTGGTAGAATTCCGAGGTAAACTATCCAGTTTTGTCAAAGACGATGGTCCCCGGTAACCCATGGAGCCTCACTATTTGTCTAGTGAACTCCTCAGCTAGCCGATTCACTGGCCATGCTTCCTTAATAGGAATGAAATGTGCATTCTTTGTTAGTTTGTCTACCACCATGCAGACGGCATCAAAGCTCCTACTAGGTCTCAGACCCTGTGACAAAGTCCATCGAGATGTCCTCCCACTTCCAATGTGGTACTAGTAGTGGATGGAGCTCTTATCCTGATTTGCGGTGCTCAATCTTGACCGACTAACAGGTCGCACATTGAGCTATATATCTCGGAACATCGGGCTTCAGCCCGCCCAACCAGTAAGTGCCTCTCACATTTTGATACACCTTACTAGTACCTATGTGTACTGAAAAAGGTGTAGTATAAGGCTCACTCATGATCCTCTGTCTTAGCTCTTTGTCAGACAACACACATATACGCTTCTAGTGTCTCATCACTCTGTCCGCGCCTATAGTGAACTATGGTGCTTCACCTTGAGACATCCTCTCTCGGATCCTGGTCAGCGTCGAGCAACTCTCCTAGTTTTGTTTGATCTCTCCTAATAGATCAGGTAGTAGCTCTAAAGGTGGACAACTGATTGTCCGCTTCGGGAAACTGAATATCCATACCTAGCCAGGCTAGATCCCTCTGTAACTGAGGTTGTGCCGTCAGACAAGTTATCTCGTTTTCTTGAGGTGTCATCCTACTAAGGCCATCGTCGACCACATTCGCCTTCCCTGGGAGATACAAAATCTGTAGATCAAAATCCTTGATCAGCTCTAGTCACCTTCTCTAGCGGTTATTCAACTCCCGTTGAGTGAATTTGTACTTCAGACTCTTATGGTCTGTGAAGATTTGACGCGTCGCTTCATAATGATAATGACTTTAAATCTTAAGGGCATGTGTCACTACAGCTAACTCGAGGTCATGTATCGGGTAATTCTTCTCATACATCTTCAGACGCGTATGCAATAACCCTACCCCGTTGTATCAAAACCCATCCCAAACCCAACTTGGATGCGTCACTATAGACTACAAAGTCCTCAATACCCTTAGGTTCTGCTAAGATCGGAGTAGAAGTCAACCTCCTCTTCAACTCCTTGAAGCTCTGTTGACACAGCTCAAACCACACAAATTTTGTAGTCTTCCTCAATAGACAGGTGAGTGGCCGGGCATTCACTGAAAACCTTTCCACAAACCGGCGGTAATAGCCCGCCAAGCCTAGGAAGATGCGTACCTTCTTAACATTCCTCGGAGGCAGCCATGAAGATACAACTCTATCTTCCCCGAATAAACCTTGATCCCCTTGGCGGAAACTATGTGACCAAGGAAGGCTACCTCAGACATCCAAAACTCACACTTAGAGAGCTTAACGTACATCTCTCTATCCCGCATGACTAATAGCACTATCCTCAAGTGTCCTGTATGTTCCTCTCTGCTCCTAGAGTACACTAGGATGTCACCACAAACTGGTCTAGGAAGTCGATGAAGATACCGTTTATCAACTCCATGAACACGGAGGGCGCATTCGTAAGCCCAAATGGTATCACTACAAACTCGTAGTGGCCATACCTGGTCCGAAATGCCATCTTAGGCACATCATGCTCTCTCACCCTTAACTGGTGATATCTTGACCTTAGATCAATCCAGGAGAACAAAGTAGTTCCATGTAGTTGTTCTAACAAGTCATCGATGCAGGGCAACGGATACTTGTTCTTAATATTCACCTTGTTCAACTCCCTATAGTCCATGCACAACCTCATCGACCCGTCCTTCTTCCTCACAAATAGTACCGGTGTGCCCCATGGAGAGACACTAGGGTTTATGAATCCCTTTTTATCTAACTCCTCTAACTTCTTCTTTAACTCCAGCAACTCGATAGGCATCATGCGGTAGGTGCCTTCGAGATTGATCTAATCCCTACTCTAACTCGATACTGAAATCTACGCTCCTCTACGGTGGCAAACCGGGTGGCACACTGAATACATCCGTACGTGAACTCACTCACTACTGGAATGTCCTCTAATACCAGACTCTTACTCTCCTTCATGGCGTAACACCAAAAGGCCTCATAACCTTGCCCAATAAGCCTCGCAGCGTGGACTACACTGACGACTGTACCGGTCTTTTTGAGGTCCCAACCTCAAAAGATCTCCACGTGACCAGCATCGGTAGTGACCGTCACGGCCCTCTAACCAATATTTAAGACTACACCATGCCGTTTTATCCAATCCATCCCTAAAACTACTTCTTTATGTACTAAATACATGACAGAGAAGTTCACTAACCGTCACGATCTCCCAAATAAATGAGATAATCGTGAATCTCATGAGTACCTATAACCGTACCTCCATCGGGTAACCCTATAATGAAAGGTGTCTCCACTAATTTATCTAAGTTCGATCTCTCTACACAAGCATCAGAAATAAAAGAGTACGTAGCATCCGTATGAAATAACACTTTAATGGGTAAACCATTAATTTGAATGGTACTTGTAGTCGTTGGCTTTGTCGGCTCATCAACGCTCCTCAACTCAATTACTTTATCATGTGCACCTCTCGTGTCAACTGTACCAGCACCACGTCCTCTACCTCTACCCCTTCCTTGTGTGGAACTCTGAGGAGGAGCATGACCCGCAGCCCGATGCTTCTGACCTTGAGCTTGCTACTGAGACGGTCTGTGTCCATCTCCTATAGTTCTAGCAAGGGAAGATCCATACTGTGATGGCGCCTCGTCCCGTAGGCAGAACAAAGCTCGACGACCTAGCTTGCAACACGTGAAGCAAGTCATTGGTGACTTTTTAAACTCGGCTCGCATATGTACATACTATCCGTAGTTATCAAATTGTCGTCCCCTATCAAAAGTCTGTGTTGTCGGCTGATAACTAGGGTGTCCTTGTGTCTGACCTCGCCCAAAACCTGAAGCTCCGGTACCAGTATTGGCATGGCCAATCCTCTGTCTCTTCTATGTCCCTCCTGACTAAGCAGCCCTCCTCGGACCCGGTCGGTCCCTCTCATGAGCTGAAGTTCGGTCATGGTAGTCCAATAGTGACTCACAACGAAAACCTGTAAGATACGCACAGGTACTCTCCCTCAACCTCTGAGAAAACAAGTACATATGTTAGTCCTCTAGAGGTGTGGCTAGACCAAGTAGTGCAAACTCCTCTTTGAACTTCTTGATCGTCTCGTAAACAAGAATGCCCTCAAACCCTACCTCAAGGAAGTCCTATAGTATCTCCCTCCTTAGTGCGGCGGGGCAGAAATGTTCCCATATGAGACTCCTCATCTACTCAAACCTCGTGATCCTACTACATCCGGTCCTCCACCAGTATTGTGTCTGGTCTTTGAACAAGGTTGCACTAACTGTACTCGCCGATCCTCTAGGAAGCGGTCGACACTAGTGTAGTCTCTATGTGCCCAACCAATGTTCCACCTCTAACCCCACCTTCCCTTCGAACGGGGGTACTCCCATCAAGTTAAAAGTCTTCAACCATGAATCTAGTCTCGGTTCCCTTGGCTCATCTCGAGCCTTGTGAATCTCACCTCCTTTCTTTGGTGAAGCTGACACCTATGTCACCCTCAATGACACCTTAGCTGATTCCGTATGAACTGGTCGACCGGGGGCACATCTCCCTAACCTAGCTGCCCCTTCCACCTAGCAGACATACTCTTGAAACACAATCACTCCCATCGAGACACGATCTGTCTTAGCTTACTATGCCATGTGAGCTCTTGATCTACCCGTCGTCCCATTCCCAACCTCGGGAACTACACCCTCACCAACCTCTCCGGCTCTATCATCCGCTGCACGTGGAACAAAAATAGGGACTTGGCCCTAAACACTCGCTACTGGAGGCCTACCTGCTAGTCTGCATCCTCGGACTACAAGAGTTAGAGGTGGTAGACTTCTACCTCAGACTATAAGATATATCGCTCTAGTACGTGCCATCTTCGATAAGGACATGACTAACGTAAAAGGCCAATCTACTAATATTGTGGGAAATCAAAGTCCAAAAATAACAACTAAAGTCCAAAATAACAAGCTAGGCTGCTGAGATCCACGGAAGTAGTGGTGGTCCCCCATACATTCTATCCCACAACGACTATGCACATGTTTAAAACAAAATTTATTTTAAAACTCAGGCCCTTTTCGGGTTTTGCTTATTTATCTATTTAACCTCTTAGAAGATTGCGAGTTCCATTGTTGACAACCTAGAGTTTTGATACCATGTTATATCACCCCAAATTCTCAAAACTCGAGATGCTAAGGGTTAGGACCTCACAATGGGTCATGACCCTAGCCTGTAACAAGTTCATCGTATCTTGCAACAAGGCACAAATAAATATAAGACCAAAATAGATAAAATGACAAAAAGTCAATAATCCAAAACAAAAGACAAGACTCCCAACCAAGTACCACAAACTATAATGTCAAATGAAAAAGAAATAAAGAACCCAACATCCTATCCTATAATGTACATGAATAAACACATAGCATACTTACACTCTGACCGGATCACTCAGCAACATCCGTATTGTGCAAGGCATCTACAACACGGATAAAACCATCAGCTAACATTCTATATATTAGGATAACGGTAATAACACATACACACATAAAACGGGAATAAACACATAGCATGCTTATACATCAATCTTGTTATTATCTTATAAACATGACTCACTTTCTAATTCAACTTCTTTTGTGAAACAAGAATCTCCCGAAACTCGTCTCTGCCCCCATATACCAACAAGACTGAATCCGATGCACCTCACCATGTACCTGCCTGGGCTAGTCGTAGAGAACCTCCTAGTCTAGTGTCAAAGTTGGGCAGTGTGTCACCGCCCGTTACCACTTTGGCCATATAACAATAAAAGTTGCCTATCAAGTTATCGTTATTAACACTTAAGCATACACCACTATTACAATCATGCTAACACACATAAGGTCAGTTAAGTAAGCCCAATGAACTTGCTTGTATCAAGGAAATCCCAACTATCAAAAAAATACTCAGTTCCCCCCACGAATACACTCCACTCTTGATCATACAAGACACTTACATCATCAACCATTCAACCGCTAGAAGTTTCCAACTTCTAGTCTCAATGATCATCACAATATCATGTATCCAACATAAACTATAGCCCACACCCCGACATGCTCATAATATACGCATAGGGTAACTAGAAGGGTTAGATCATATACGTATAGCAAATCCTTAAGCCAAAAGCTTGAGATTAGGAACCAGCTGAAGTGATTCCGTGATAGCGGAGGAATGAAGGAACGACCGCGGGGAAGCAATGTCGGTACGACCAAGACGGCACAAAGGCACGACCATGGTGACAAGATCCTAGACGCCACGACCGCGGCAACAAGTATCCGCGTCTACGGTGACAAGGTAAAGGTGTGACCGCGGTTTGAGAAGGCACGACTGCAACAGAAGTGCATAACGGTTGTCGCCTTCCCTTCTTCAACGTTCAGCACGACACACTACTCCTTCACACTTCGTTGCTGGCCTTAGCTATCATGTAAAGGGTTTGAAATGATTGTAAGCATCATAAATATACACATAGAGTAAGGGGTGGAGATTAGATCGCATCTTAACCTTAATCCCTCGTTCTTCAAGAAAGATTGATTCTTGCCTCCTCTACGTGTGAGTGACGATTGGACTCTAATGATTGCTTCAAAAAATTAGACGATCGGTTTGATATGGATGAAAGTAGACAACTACTGAACACAAGACAAGTATGAAGGAAGGAGAAGAAGAACGAAGGAATGAATGAGAAGAAAGGGAAGAAACTTACGTAATTGGAGAAGAATGTTATGGATTGCAAAAGGGCAGAAAAATATGCAGGATCATGTTTTATTAAGAGGAATATATGAGGTTACAAAAAAGAAAAGAGATCTGAAAACTCCACCTTGAGTATATATTTGATTATGTGATAATGGAAGACTTAACACAAATGAGCGGTTTTTATACTAACAAATATCGATTTTATTTCTAGATTGCTTGGTTTGTTTTGATGTTTTTCACATATATGCAGGCCTTGGAAAGCATCTCAAGGGATAGATGAAGGCCTTGAAATCGGATACAAGGGACAAGCGCTGAGATTGAATGATATGTCAAAGGTGCAAAATGGAGGCCTTGAAAATCATTTCAAGGGATCAAAGCCGAAGCCTTGAAACAAGATTCAAAGGACATGAGGGCTGGAAGGAATTCAAATCTCAAACAACCAAATATACGAAGGATCAAGAGAAGATATTCCAAGGAGATTCGACCAACTAGAAGATCTCGACAAAAAAGATTTGGTCCAACAAAATGGATCTCGCAAAGATCCTCAACAAGGCGCAAGACTTCTTCTCAACGGATATTAAAAAATATCGAATATCTTCAGCTAAAGATTCTCAACAAACCTGAAGATCTCGATGCTTGAACGACAAAGATCTTCAACAGCGTGAGAAGATTACGGAGAAGAGGAATCAACGTGCTTTAAGGAGATGAAGAAGATAAGGCATATCTACAATGACTATCTCATCTCAACCAAGAAGTGTTTTCTATGGAGAAGAAGAAACATCAACAAAAGTCATCTTCTCAACGACTAGAAGACTTCTCCATCGAAGACTATGATTGAAGATGTCGATTAAAGAAGAAGAACAACAAGCTTACACGGAAATATCTAAAGTCTTCAAGCGATCCGAAGCATCTTCATTCGTTCCCAGAAGTTTTTCTTCCTCTTTATTTACAAAATCTTTATTCCTTAGAGAAAGAAAAACACGAGAGCTCCATTGGAATATCAAAAGAGTATTATACTCGAGCGTGTGTTACACAACGAAGTAACTATGCTATTATAGCTAGGTTAAGAGTTGGAGCTAGATCGTAGCATTGGCTACAGTGAGAGAAGAAGGGGATTTCTTCTAAGTTGTATCTAAGACTCATTGAAGGTGATAATAGATAGTTAGATCCTACGGGTAAACCCTAGGATGGAGAGTAGGCTGTTAGAGCCGAACTTCGTAAACATATCACCGTGTCGATCTTTTCATTTTTGTACCATATCTTGTTTTATTGTGACTAACATTGCTTTGCAGGTTTACTAAGTCAAGGCCCTTGAAATCACTTTCAAAGTCCTTGAAACCAAGTTGTGTCACAAAGAGCTCAGGTCGACATCAAGGCCATTGAAATCAGTTTCAAAGCCTTGAGATAGGTTTTTGCGAAAAGTTCTCATACTCTATTCAACCCCCCTTCTAGATTATTTATATCTTTTATATTCACCTTACGGTTCTTCAATTGGTATCATATCTAGACTCACGTATATTGATTTAACCATCGGTGACACCAATCATGAACTTTGTAGGTGATGGAGGTTTTACTCAAGGAAGATCCTCACCCCGACCACCACTCTTATGTGGCAACAACTTTGCTCATTGGAGAGCACTAATGCGATTGTTCATTATTGATCAGGACACGGAACTATGGACCATTATTCAAAATGGCCCAAAAACCTCAACCACCACAGTTGAGGGAGTCCAAGTCGCAAAGAAGGAAGTTGACTTCACACAAGCCAACTTGGATAGTGTTTCAAAGAACTACAAGGCCATGAATTTGCTCTGCTGTGAATTGGACACAAATGAATTCAACCGTGTCTCATCATGCAAGAGTGCTAAAGAAATATGGGACAAACTTGTAGTCACATACGAAGGAACAAGTCAAGACAAGATAACAAAGATATGCATCTTCCTCAGGCAATATGAGCTATTCAAGATGAACCCAAATGAACCAGTCAAAGAAATGCTCACAAGATTTACTGAGATCGTGGACAACCTGAACTCACTTGAAAACATCTTCACAAACGAAGAGAAAGTAAGGAAGGTTCTAAGGAGCTTACCTAAAGCTAAGTGGGGACCAAAAATGACTGCAATCGAAGAAGCTCAAAATCTCACAACTCTTCCTCTTGACGACCTTCTTGGAAAACTCATCACACACGAGATGGTTCTTGGTGAAGAAGATGGAGAGCTCCCATTCAACACAAAGAACCTGGCACTATGATCTAAGAAGGATGAGATACCATCAGAGGAGAAACATAGTGATGATGAAGATGAGGAAGATCCCTTTGCCTTGATCTCTAGGGGTCTCGCGAAGATTCTTCAAATGAAGAAACAATTTGCAAACAATAAGGAATATCCGCGAACATCAAGACCTCGTGGTAAGTTTTTTAACTCTAACAAGAAAAATAAAGTTCTGACTTGTTTTGAATGTGGTGAAAGATATCGTCTCATAAAGGATTGTCCACAAAAGAAGAGGAACAACTTTAGGAAGAATGATCGAAAGAAGAAAGCTATGGTAGCTTCATGGAGTGATTCAGATTCCACAAATGAATTGGAAGACGAAAAAGAACAAGCAAACCTTTGTCTAATGGCCGATCATGAAGAAAATCAAGATCACTACATTGATAATGTGGTAAGTACCATTATGTCTCAACCTGAATTTGATCTTACACAATTCCTTAAAGACATAATCATATGTGATAAGGAACATAGGTTTAGTCTATGTTCGTTAAGAGAGAAGCTTTTCAAACAAGAGAAAAGTTTAAGTGATATGTCTTTGAAAATTGAAAATTTTAACAGTGAAAAGTTAGACCTTGATATCAATATCAAGGCCTTGGAATAAAAAAATGTGATTCTCAAGGGCAATCTCTCTTCTCTCCATCGAGAATGTATCGATCTAGAAAAAGAAAAGGTTGATCTAAGTGTGACGTGTCAAGACCAGAAGGCTGCTCTTATTCAATTCACTCGATCGAAAGCTAACCTCGAAAGGATGATGGATGAGCAACAATCTTCCCTTAACGAAAATGGTATAGGCTATCATGTTAGTTTTCCCAGAAAAACAACTACCACTTTTGTCAAGGCTAAAAGAAGTATTCATATGCCCTCATGTTTCTATTGTTGTAAAAAGGGTCATGTAAAATCAACATGTCCATATAGAAAAAATGATTCTTACATCATTAGAAACACTTGTCCTCTATGTCTAAGGAAACAAGTTAAGCAAATTTGGGTTCCTAAAGGTACTAGACCACCAAACATGATTGAGTCTGAATATGGACCAAAATATGCCATTTGGTCGACCCGGAAAGGTTGATGTTTGTTATTTTGTAGGACATCATCAAGGTAAAGGAGCATAAATGGATATTAGATAGTGGTTGCTCACGACATATGAGTGGAAAAAGCTCATTGTTCTCAAATCTAAAGAAGCAATCATCTGGAACCATTACGCTTGGTAATAAAGGAAAGTATGACATTATTGGCATTGGTGAAATTTGTTATAATTCATCTAACTTCATTGATGATGTATATCCTGTTGACGGTTTGAAGTATAACTTGCTTAGCATCTCTCAAATATGTGATAAAGGCAACAAGGTGATTTTTTATTTATAAAAATGTGAAGTTCAAGACAGGACATCGGGTAAGTGTTTATAGCTCCTAGATGTAACAATGTTTATTCTAAGAGTACTAACCAAGTTTCACGAACTAAGCTAAAGTGTCTCAAGGCCTTCACTGACGATCCAAGGTTTTGGCATAGAAGACTTGGTCACGTAAGCATGCATACAATGTACAAGTTACTTTCAAAGGATTTCATACGTGGCTTGCCAAACCTAAACTTCAAGTTAGATGAACTATGTAAGGCTTGTACACAAGGTAAACAAACAAGAGGTTTATTAAAACCAAAGAAGGTTGTAAGTTCTTCTCGACCCATTGAACTTTTACATATGGATCTTTGTGGTCCTATGCGTGCTAAATCTCCCAAAGGTAAATAGTATATCCTTGTCATTGTGGATGGTTTTTCTCGTTTTACGTGGATATCATTCTTACAGGAAAAATCAAAATCCTTATTTGAGTTTTTAAAATTATGTAAAGAGTTGCAAACTTTGAAAAACCTACCTATCGTTTCGATAAGAAATGATCATGGTAGAGAATTTGATCAACTAAAGTTTGATTTGTTTTGTGCAAAGTATGGTATTTCACACAACTTTTCAGCTCCTAGAACTCCTCAACAAAACCGGGTTGTGAAACATAAGAACCGCACCCTAGAGGATATGTCTAGGACCATGATTTTAGAAAACAGTTTGCCAAAATGTTTTTGGGCTGAAGCAGTCAATACAGCTAACTACATCTTGAATAGATGTTTAATCCGCCCTATCTTGAAAAAGACTCCACATGAACTCTTTAAGGGTAGAAAACCTTATATTTCTTATTTTAAACCCTTTGGATGTATGTGCTTTGTCCATAACAATGACAAAGACAACCTTGGTAAATTTGATGCAGGAAGTGACGAAGCAATATTCATTGGACATGCTTTTACAAGCAAAGCTTATCGTGTTTATAATAAACGTACCAAAATCGTTGAGCAAAGTATTCATGTAATATTTGATGAAAGCAATGATGGTACTTTGAGTGAAAGTTTTGCAGATCTTAATCTAAATCAACATGAAGATCATAATTTTGATGGAGAAGAAGATCCTAAAACTCAAGAAAAGAATATGCAAGAAACGATTCAAGATACCGTAGAACAATCACAAGACCTTGAAACGCATCTTCAAGACCTTGAAACAAAAAACGACAATGTCAGAACTCCGTTTCAAGGCCTTGAAGCCCAACTTCAAGGCCTTGATATAGGATCCAAGGGCAACACTCCAGCGGTACCTGAATCTAGTCAAGCAAACGAGCCCCAATCTTCAAGATCTTTTCCATCTTACAAAAGAAGGAAGTTTCAACATTCTTCTTACCATCCACCAAAGAATGTGATCTCAGATCCAAACGCAGGAGTTCAAACTCGATCCAGAGTTAACAACATATGTGCATTCTCAGCGTTCGTGTCTCTTATTGAGCCCAAGAATTATATCCAAGCTCTTTAAGAACCCGACTGGATCATTGCCATGCAAAATGAACTAAATGAGTTTGAGAGAAACAAATTTTGAACCCTCACGTCTAGACCAAAGAACCAATCCGTCATTGGCACAAAATGGGTTTTTCGAAACAAGTTGGATGAAAATGGTAAAGTCATTCGAAATAAAGCACGACTTGTAGTTCAATTTTATAACCAAGAAGAAGATATTGATTACGAGGAGACTTTTGCTCCAGTTGCCAAGTTAGAAGTCATACATATGCTACTTGCTTTTGCATCTTTCATGAGCATAAAATTATTTCAAATAGATGTAAAATATGCTTTTCTAAACGGCTTCTTAGAAGAAGAAGTCTATGTTGCTCAACCACTTGGTTTTGAAAATGATGAATTTCCTGATCATGTTTTTAAATTGGACAAAACTCTTTATGGTCTTAAGCAAGCTCCTCGAGCTTGGTATGAAAGTTTGTCCGAGTATCTTCTTGAAACAATTTCAAAAGAGGTTTGATTGACAAAACTTTATTTATCAATCCAGAGGCAATGATATATTAGTAGTACAAATCTATGTTGAAGATATATTATTCGGTGCTACTAGCGATTCTCTATGCAAGGATTTTTCAGATATTTTGTGTAGGGAATTCGAAATAAGCTTAATGGGAGAGTTAAATTTCTTTCTTGGACTTCAAGTTACACAAGCAAAGAAAGGAATCTTTCTCAATCAAGGAAAGTATACCAAAGACTTGCTTAAGAAGTATAAGATGGATCAATCCATGGTCGCAAAAATTCCTATGAGTTCTACACTTTCACATGACCATAACAAAGATGGTAAAAGTGTTGTACAAAAGGAGTATCGAGGTATGATCGGTTCTTTGTTATATCTAACCGCTAGTCGACCTGACATTATGTTTAGTGTGTGCATCTGTGCAAGGTTTCAAGCTGATCCTAAAGAGTCAAAGTTGATAGCGGTGAAAAGGATATTTTGGTATCTCAATGGCACTAAGGATTTAGGGTTATGGTACCAACGCTAAAGCTCGTTTCACCTCGTTGGCTATTCAAATGATGACTTTGCATGCTATAAAGTCGATAGAAAGAGTACTTCTGGATGTTGCCCATTCTTAGGGTCATCCCTAATCAGTTGGCACTCCAAGAAGCTAAACTCTGTCGCCCTATCCACAGCTGAAGTAGAATACATAGCTGCGGGAGCCTATTGTGCACAAATTCTATGGATCGCTCAGCAACTCGGTGATCTTGGCTTTGATTTAAAAGGTATCCCGATTAAATGTGATAATACTAGTGTTATTTGAATCACTAAAAATCCTGTGCAGCATTCAAGGACAAAGCATATCGATGTAAGGCATCACTTCATACGTGATCATGTAGAGAAAGGTAATGTTTTGATTTCTTTTATATCAACTGACTTGCAGCTTGCAGATATATTTATTAAGCCTCTTCCTGAAGATCAATTCAATTTTATTTGATTAGAGCTTGGTATGTTAAACAAGGAAGTATTAACGTAGGGGGAGTAAATCGTTTTATTTTCTCCTTCGTATGCAGTCCATTCTTCAATTTCAAGGGCCTTGAAACGAAATTCAACGCAAAATTGAAAATCACGGATCTGTTTAGGGGTTAATATCTTTTAGATATTTTGATCTCTAAATTATTTTAAAGAAGGATTTTTAAGATGATTTCAAAAGTCCTTATTTTCGGATTCAAAGATTTTGTTTGAAAAAGTTGTTGAGATTAAATTGGAAAGATTTTAAACAAATTTCGTTTTTCAAGGCTTTGATTTTCTCAAGATCTTGTTAAAACCATAAATTTTTTTTATTTTTCCTTTTAAAAGCTAAATCTTCTTCCTTCCCTATTCAACATTTTTACAGATGCCAAAAACATCTCACTCCGCCTTTTCAAAACCCTTGATTTTCTCTCACAAATCCATCTATGCCTCCAAGAAGCAAGAAAACTGTCCACCGTCTAGCTTCGACATTCAAGAAGGAATCTTCCCGATCTTTGATCCGAGATTAGTATATGATGTTTGTGGAAGCTCGCACAATCCACCTATACCACCAGCCCCCGGTCCACCTCCAAACGCCCCCCAAGGGCCAGGTCTGACTCATCTCTATTCTTCTTTTAATGCATCTAACATTCCGCACTTTGGTGGTGAATTTCAGTAATTAGGAGAAGAGGATGGAAGAGGGCAAATGGAGAGACTACCCTAGACGTCATCACAATCCTAGGAGAGGTCGTGACTATGAGCCTTATAGACCTCCCCCACATAATGATGGAATTGGGAAGGTTAAGGTCAAAATTTCAAGTTTCGAAGACAAGTGCGATCCGGACGTTTACATGGAATGAGAGACTAAAATGGAATAAATTTGGTCTTGTCATAACTTTAGTGAAAAAAGGAATATCCAACTTATTGCATTGGATTTCCAAGGATAAGCCTTAGTTTGGTGGGATCACCTTATGAAAGAAAGGAGAAGAACGCTAGATCTAGACATCAACGATTGGGAGCAAATAAAGTCCTTAATGAAATCTAGATTTGTGCCTCAATACTATGCTAGAGAAGTGAGACAACGATTGAAGAACCTCCAATAATGTTCCATGATTGTAGAAGAAGTATACACCACTATGCAAATGACGATGGTGAAGGTTAACGTTCAAGAGGATGAGAATTCCATTATGGCTCGGTTTTTAAGAATTTTGTATCCTTCACTAGCCAATGAAATTGATTTATATCCATATGCTACAATGACTAACCTGTTGCATTTGGATATAAAGGTAGAGAAGAAGATCAAAGGTCGGAACCATGGATCGAGTTCGTTGAAACCAAAGAGGAAATCTCGGACTGAGATTATGCCCAAGATTCCTCGAAAGATGAGAGCAAGAGTCGAGTTCTCGATCCAACAACCTAGAAATCTTATACACAGTCTCTCTCTTTGAATGAGCCTCCAAAGGATAATAAAGGGAACACTTCTAACTCTACTTTACGTTCTAGATATATTGTATGCTTTAAATGTCAAGGTAGAGGTCACTATATGCGAGATTGTCCTAATAAAAGAGTATTAATTTTAATCAACAAGGACAATATGAAAGTGAGGAAGAGCATGAAAATGATCATATCCATCATAATGCATTGGATGAACATAATAGCGCCAGTAATAGTGATGAAGGTTGTGAATATGAGCGTGGAAAATCTTTAATTGCTAAGAGAACTTTGCATCTTAAGATAACCCCATGTGAGGATAATCAAAGGGAAAACCTTTTGCATACTAGATGTCTTGTTCAAGGACATGTGTGCAATATAATTATTGATGGTGGTAGTTGTTGCAACATTGCTAGTGATGAATTGATCACTAAGTTGAAAATCAATACTTCTCTATCATCCTAGACATTATAAATTGTATCGGATGAATGATTGTGGCGAATAGAAAGTTACTAAAGAAGCTAAGATTTCTTTCACCTTAAGAAAGTATGAGGATACTATTATATGTGATGTTGTGTCCATACAAGCATGTTATATCTTATTGGGGCGTCCATGACAATTCGATAGAAGAGTCAAGCATGATGGATTCACTAATAAGCATTCATTTGAGTTCAATGGACAACAACCACTCTTAAACCTATGACTTCTTTGCAGATCGCATAACATTATGACAAAAAGAAGAAGCAAAGCAAAGAGAAGAAGCGAGAAACGCATTCCAGAGAATATATCTCGGGCAAAACCATAAAATCTCCCCCGAGATCTGAAGAATCTCGTCCCAGTTCAAAGAGTTCTCAATCCAATTCGAGGTCTCAACCCAACCTCACAAAATCTCAGCCCCGTAGCACAAATATCGCATGAGATTTATCACCCGAGATTGCTTTTGTTGAGACTAATCGAGTCCTTTTAGCATCCAAAGGGGAGTTTCTTGAAGATTTTGTTCCTTTGGATACTGTTTTGGTGAGCCTATGCAAAAGCCTTATGACTTTGAGTGATGAAGTCAAGGCTACCTTACCTCAAAACATTTTAAGGACTTTAGATCAGTTTCGTGTCGAATTTCTGGATGAGGTTTTTGCAGGTCTTCCACCTTTTTGAGGCATTGAGCATCTAATTAATTTCATTCCATGTTCTACACTTCGAAATCGCACAAAATATAGGATGAGTCCTGAGGAAAGTCAGGAAATTCTGGATCAAGTGCAAGAGCTTTTGATTAAAGGCTATGTTCAAGAAACCTTGAGTCCATGTACGGTTCCAGTTCTCTTGGTACCTAAGAAAGATATTAGTTGGAGGATGTGTGTTGATTGTAAGGTGTTCAATAACATTACTATCAAGTATCGTCATCTCATCCCCAGGTTAGATGACATGCTAGATGAGCTTAGTGGAGCTACCTTGTTCTCCAAGATTGATCTTAAGAGTGGTTATCATCAAATCCGGATGCGGGAAGGAGATGAAAGGAAGACAACGTTTAAGACTAAGTTTGGTCTTTATGAGTTGTTGATTATGCTTTTTGGTTTGACTAACGCTCCTAACACATTTATGAGATTGATGAATCATGTATTGCTTCATTTCATTGGAAAGTTTGTGGCTGTCTACTTCGATGACATTCTCATTTACAACAAATCACTTGAGGAGCATGAAGATCATTTGAGGGAAGTACTATGAACTCTTAGAATTGAATCTTTATATGCTAATATTAAGAAATATCAAGTTGTTTTCCTTAGATTTGTAGTGATTACAAGAGGTCTAGAGGTGGACAAGGAGAAGATTAAACCATCTAAGATTGGCCTACACCTGCCACAATCGGCCATGTCCGATCTTTTCATGGACTAGCAACATTTATAGACGTTTTCTACGGGATTTTAGTACCATTGCAGCCCCCCCCCCCCCCCCCCCGTCTCTCACGAAGAAAGAAGTACAATTAGAGTAGGGAGAAGCTCAAGAGAAGGCATTTAAGGAGTTGAAAAAGCAACTATCACATGCACCACTTCTAGCACTTCTAGATTTCACTAAACCATTTGAGGTTGAATGTGACGCATTATGAATTGTCATTACAGGAGTGCTTATGCAAGAAGGTAAGCCACTTGCCTACTTAGTGAAAAATTGAGAGGAGCATGCGTGAATTATTCGAGCTATGATAAGGAATTATATGCTTTATTTTGAGTTTTCGAGATATGACAACATTATCTTTCACCTAATAAATTCATCCTTAAAACTGATCATGAGTCTCTAAAGTATTTTAGGAGTCAAGATAAGTTTAATAGGAGGCATGGTAGATGGATGGAGTTTATAGAAACTTTTCCTTATATCATCAAATATACGAAATAAAAGGATAATTTTGTTGTTGATGCCCTTTATAGGAGACATTCATTGATCACTACTATGGATTCTAAGGTCTTAGGTTTCTATTATTTTAAGGATCTATGTGTGGGTGACATTGATTTTGGTGATATTTATACGCAATGTAAATCTTGGCCTTATGCCAGAAATCTCGCCCGAGATTCTGACCGAGATTTTCCTCAGTTGCGTAATAAATTCTTTTTTTTTTAAGGTTTTACGTTCTATGAGGATAAAGTGTGTATCCCTAAATGTTCTCTTAGACTGATAATTATTGAGGAAGCTCATATGGGAGGTTTAATGAGAAATTTTGGTAGAGATAAGACTTATCACATGCTGCATTCACACTTTTACTAGCCTCGTATGCTTAAAGATGTTGAGAACATGCTTAAGAGATGCATTGTGTGCTTAAATGCCAAGGCTAGATGGAAACCACATGGTTTGTATACTCCCTTACCTACACTTACTTCATCGTGGCTTGATATTAGTATGGACTTTGTTGTAGGATTACCAAGGACTAAGAAGAGGAGAGATTCTAGTTTTGTGGTTGTTGATCGTTCTTCTAAAATGTCTCATTTTATTGCTTGTCATAAGGCCGATGATGCTTATAATGTGGCTGACTTGTTTTTTAGGAAAGTTGTTAGGTTGTATGGAGTACCTAGCACTATTGTAAGCGATAGGGATGTTAAATTCCTTAGTTTCTTTTGGAAAACTCTTTGAAGAAAGCTTAATGTTGTTATTTTTAACATCTAGTCATGGTCAAATGGATGGTCAATTGGAAGTCACTAATAGGACTTGGACTACTATTTTGAGGGTTATTTTGAAGGACAATTTGAATGCTTGGGAGGATGTCTTACCACATGTAGAATTTGCCTATAATCGTGCATTGCATTCATCCACTAATCGAACGCCTTTTGAGTGTGTCTATGGGTTGAATACTTTGACCCCTTTTGATCTTATACCGTTGCCTATAGAGGAGCGAGTAGATTTTTGCAGGTAAACAGGTTGAGTTCATCAAGGAGTTACATGAAAAGACACGCATAAGGCTGGAAAACAAAGGGGAAAATGTGACATTCAAGGTGAATCGGAATCGCAAGGAAATGTTATTCAAACTAAGAGAACGAGTTTGGTTGCATCTAAGGAAAGCAAAATTTCCGTGGAAGAGGAAGTTGAAGTTGTCTCCACAGGGAGATGGATCATTTTGTGTGAAGCGTAAGGTTGGAAACAACGCTTATCTCGTGGAGCTCCCAACTGAGTATGGAGTAAGCAAGACCTTCAATGTAGGGGACTTGACTCCTTTTGAGTCTAATGATGAGCATATTGGTGATTCAAGGATGAATCCTTATTAAAAAGGGGAGTATGATGAGATACCATCCCCAATACCACCTCAAGGGTCAATCACAAAGTCAAGGATCAAGGCATTGAAGGAGAACACAACCATATTACCTTTGAGTCCCACCATGGAAGGAGTTATTACTAGAGCGAGAGCAAAGACCGTTGTTGGCTACTGTGGAAGGACCATACCATACCCATGATGATCAAGCATGCATAGAAAGTGGCTAGGACAAGGAAAGAGTTGAGGACCAAAATCTCGCCGGATATTTATATAGATTGACCGAGATTTGATGCCTGTCGAGGTTCATAAGATCCGGTTGCGATATTATTAGTTATAGATATCTTATATTATTTAAATACCTTTAACGTTCTAAAATATTCTACAGGAATTTGTTGATTTTTGATCCTATTTTATAGGATTATCTTTTAGTTAGATTAGTTTTTTTGTAGGAGAATCTTCCCTATAAATAGTCTTAAAGGGTGAGATTATTAGGTAGATTTGATTTGATTAATATTTCCACAATAGTGTGAACTCGCTACTTCACTTATGAAGTTTGTGTTTTATTCATTCATATTCAATCAACAGAGAGAACCTTTGATTGAATCGTTGTGAGTCCTTGCTAGGTTGTGTTTGTGTTTGATAATATTCTTAAAGGTTGGTGCTTCTGGTCAATTTTAGTCCCTCCTTGTTCTTGTCTTATTTAGAAGACTTGGGTAAGGTTAAGGGAGGGTTAATGTAAGCTCTTAGTCAAGGGGTTTTGACTCATACTTGGTCAAGGTTCTTTGTGAGAATACCTTGGTTTGTATCTTCCTATATTTCCATCAATTTCATTCCATACTATCATCTCCTTTTCTTTTCAATATCAATACATCATCTCACGATCTTTTGTTATAGTTTCATAAATTTCCGCCCCGTAACCAGAATCTCACCCGAGATTCGTTGTCTAAGACAGTTTGTGGACTTTCATTCAAGATCGGAAACTGCGACATCAACCCCGCATCAGTTCCAATTCACATATCACTCTCCAAAGTTCAACCGCAGGTACCAACACCACCCCAAAGTTAGCAACAAAGCCAACAAAGCCATTGTAGTCCCTTATCAACGCCCTTCTCGAACAATTCGATGGATTTTGGTATCGTATTCTCTTTTTTATCTTCTTCATTACTCTACTATTTTCTACACGTACTACACTCAACAATTTCCTATCCCTCCAAATCTTTTATTTTCTAATTTTCGACTACAAATTACAGTATGAACCTCTTGTTTTCTCCATCACCAAATCAGGGTTCCTCTGGTCCATCCTTGCTATTACGAGTTTAATGTTCAATGGACTTCAATTGGCTAGTGTTGATGCTCTAACAGAAATTGAGATGGTTCTATGTTTGCCTAATAGGAACATTGTTGATTATTATGCTTCAACTGATGTGTTTAGCATGCATGTGGAATGTGCTACTTTGTTCCTCTAAAAAGTTCAAAATGCTCTAATAACATGGAGGATTTTGGAGGGTTAGATGTGAAGGATTATGGCGAGTTAGATGTGATTTGGTGGTCCATTGCACGTGTGAGTGCGTATACACATTTGACCCGATTTCAACACATAAGTCTAATTTGGTTTCATCATAAAACCAATTGACAATAAAAGTAGTCTACCGACCTTATATATGTCAATTCCTATATAATATCGACGTGTGAACTTTCATGCTCCACATCTATCACTTCTAAACATACAATTGGTCAAGGTTTATTGTCAAATTTGTTTGTACATTTTTTCTTGTTATCACCTTATTTTTATAAGTATGCTTGTTTTGTTAAGGGTCTAATGTTTTATTTTATCCAAGGGCCCTCTAATGTTAGGTCCAACCCCATAAATATATGAAATTTAGGTGTTGTGTATTTGAGAGTATAAGGTTACAAAAATACACTTAGTCCAATAATATTATACTTGAGATTAGGCTATTGGACTAAGTGTATTGTTTGACGTCAAACAATACACTTAGTCCAATAATCTTATACTTGAGGGTATTAGGGTTCAAATTATCCCCGACGATAACTATTTAGTCCTTTTCACAAGTAATAAGAAAGCATAACTTGATGCGCGTAGAGGCATAATTTGAGGTCTCCAAATAAACTTAAAATACGTACGTTCTTATTAAGCATGAACAATATAAGCATAAACGAGTACACCCCCAGAAAATCAATGGGCAAATTATTTGCTACTCTTAGACACACATGTATGTGCGATGCCCGTATGACCTAATAAGGCGGCTAGCTAGGTAGGGTTTCTTAACGAGCTATAGGGGCATCAGTAACAAGTCCTCTGGCTCCGGCGATGAGAACAAAGACACGAGTACATATGTAGTTGTAAGGCACCCCTGCGTTGTCTGGAATCACGATTGGGTCAAGATTCGGGTTCTCCCTTCTTATTTGAGCTGCAGCCTCGCATCCTGGAAGTCCTACAAGCTCTGGCCATATCTTTTTTTCTGCATGGATCTATTTACTATTTAGTATGCATATCTACAATATACGTTATTACCTTATTTGATTGATACATGAATGATAGTCGGAAAAAAAGATTTTACAAGGCATTCCTTAAGAAAATTAGGGATATGGGTTAGAACCTAACGTGCTCCCGATCATGACACAAACTAAGAACTATATCATATCAGTATCTAAATAATCAGATTGCATATCTGACATAATAACTTAACGAAAAGTGGTGGATGAAAGTTTTAATATGTGTCGAGTAGGTCAAGTAATAACATCACACGACGAATCGAGTAACAACAACTCCAAACATTTACCACACCCAATCCGTTTTCATCCATCTAGAAATATGGAAAGTACCACTATTTGGTCGATCGTGTGTCACCATATTTACGATTTTCACCACAAAAGACACGTCTATCATTGAAAATTTCACAAAATTATCGATAAATTAGAAAATTTCGGACAGAGTCTGTAACTAAGTGGAATATTGGTTTAAATATTGATATGAAACTGACCGGGGCATCTTGAGTATGCTGCTTCCAGTGGCTGAAACCATAGTGCAATAACCAGAACGAGAAGAAGACCAGAAATGGCCTTAAAGTTGGTCGAAGCCATAATTAAGAGCTTTAGATTGATTTGGTTGTGTGATCTATGAGTACTTGATGATCTTAGTCTCATTTGTATTTATAGGCACAAAGATCCGTAGCATAAGTATTACACTTTCACTACACGTCACGTAAGCATATTATTGTTACACTTTTAATACAAGTGGCAAACATTCTCTACTTGAACAATTATATATAAACCACGCAACTCAACGGAAAAATACTAGTGGATTATGTTCTAGTGTTTTTTAAAGTTTGTTTAATCATCCACCTATACGAGTTTTATAAAGAATTGAATCGGCTAATTGTAACATACGAGGAATAGTCACACTCCTAACATCGTTCGATATAGACGGTAAATGTGGTGAAACTGGATGTCATAGACTTAAAAGACATTTAAGATTCAAACTTGTGTATTAATTCTCTACAATTATGACACACATATATTTACTATGCAATATTTACTATCCATCTTAGATACAAAAGATATCTTCAATATCTAGGTCGGTAGGCAAGAGAATATATATGATAATTATGGATCTGCGACTTCACTGTGAAGTTCCGTAAATCTAAACCCTTGATTAAAATCAAGGGTGAAGATTCACTTATTAATTAAGGATGAGAAATAAAGGAAAAGGGGGAATTCATTTGAGATATTCTCAAATCCGGAGTAGCTGTCTAGCTCCCCTCTAGTTGGGAACCCTTTTCGACGCCTCTCACAAAGAAGAAAGAATAAGCAGTAAACCTAACGACGGTGGAAGAGCAGCAAATGAGATCAAATTTCTCCATGATCCCAAGAACCCTGCCGGCGGGCTCACGCACAATCCCTCACTTATAGCTACTATCCTCTTAAGCACTTCTCTGAGATTTTTGCATCCCTCTACAATTCACAACCCACATAACCTCTTTCCTGATTGCCGCCTACCATCCATCTCCCCGGAGGACAAAACTGCTCTCAGCAAAACCTTCACCAAAGATGACATTAAGTAGACACTTTTTCACATGGGTGATTATAAAGCCCCTGGTCCGGATGGATACAGCGTCTTGTTCTTCAAATCTACATGAAAGTGATGAGTTCTCAAACGCGATCTTGGACTTCTTCCGAAAAGGAAAATTATCTAGCCGGATGAACCACACCTCGATATCCTTGATTTCTAAATGTCCTAATCCTTTGAAGGCCTCGGACTTTAGGCCCATCTCCTGCTGCAACACTTCTTACAAGGTTATTACAAAGCTCTTGGCCAATAGACTCAACACCATCCTTCCTTCAATCATCGGCGGGTATCAAAGTGCATTCGTCAAGAGCCGATTAATTAAGCACAATATTCCGATTTGTCAGGAGCTTTTTAAGAAGTACAATCAACGCAAAATCTCCCCGAGATGTGCTCTTACAGTGGATATTTCAAAAGCTTTTGATACCATTGATCACAAATTCATCCTTAACATACTGCTTGAGAAGACTGGACTTTCCTAAGGATTTTGTTCAATTAATTGGTAGTTGTATCACCTCTCTTACCTATTCTATCAACTTGAACGGTTCTCTCCATGGGTTCTTCAAGGGTACTCGTGGACTCAGGCAGGGCTTTCCTCTCTCCCTACCTCTCTTCACTATTGCCATGGAGATTCTTTTCTCGATGATCACCACAAACACCACAAATCCCGACTTCAATACCCATCCCAAATGTGCCTCCCCCACCTCATCCACCTTTGTTTTGCTGATGATTTGCTACTATTTTGCAGGGGTCATCTCACTTCTTTAAACATTTTGAAGGATACCTTGGATCACTTTGGTCATTACTCGGGCTTACTCGTCAACCCTGCTAAGTCTGCGCTATTCATTGGAGGTCTCTCTTCTGACGATTGTACCCATCTCTCTGCGGCTACTGACGTGCCTCTCGGTGCCCTTCCTTTCACCTATTTGGGGGTGCCCGTGGGTAGTAAGCATCTTAACTTTCGTGATTACACTCCCCTCATCACGAAGATAACTACAAAAATTAACTCTTGGAGTGCCAGACGCCTTTCTTATACGGGGAGGAAGCAGGTCATTGCTTCTATTCTCATGTCTATCCATCTTTACTGGTGCAATGTTCTCCCCATCCTTATGATGATTATCCAAAAAATTCAAGTGCTGCTGCGCTCCTTCATATGGCCGGGAAAGGCTTCTAGCGCCAGATCATTGGTTTCTTGGAATACTATTTGTCACTCATATGCTGATGGCGGACTTCCTTTCAAAGATATTCTCTCTTGGAACAAGTCCTGCATCTCAAGACTCATCTACGACCTCGACCGATGCAACCTTATTGACAACCTTTGGTGCGAATGGACTAATTGTAACATCCTTAAAGGCGCGTCTATTTGGTCCTACCCCTCTTCCTACAAGCACAGTCACACTTGGAGTACGATCATCAAGAGTAGGGATGAAATTCTCAGAACTTCATACAACCGGAACTTCATCCTGCTCTCCAGTTCCAATGGGCAATTCAAGACTTCTGCTGCCTACGGCTTCTTCCGGAATCAGCCTGATCCCCCCACTCAATACAACCTTTGCATCATTTGGAAGGGGCTAACCGTTCCAAAGTGTGGTTTTATCACCTGGTTGGCTAGTCTGCACCGTCTTCCCACCCTCTCAAAGCTTGCAAATTGAAACATCATACAAAACGACACTTGCAAGCTCTATAACCACCGCTCCAAAGACGAGTTTCATCTCTTCCAACTATGCAGCTACTCTTGTCTCGCTCTTGACCTCATCTCCAAGTGGTTGAGAACTCCTTCCCCGCTCCCCTACAGACACAACATCTGGGAGTTGTTGCGCTCCTTGAAGCCCAGCAATAATGATCTCATTGCTCACGTTCAGATCTCTTCTATCTCGAGCGTTATATACTTCGTTTGGAAAGTTATGAATGATCTCATTTACAATGGTAGCACTATTCACCCCTCCATCTGTGCAAAAAAACTCCATAAGTGCTACCAAAACTTTCACTGCTTGCACTTGGAAAGATCGATCCCCCCAACTCTATCATGTGGGCCAGCATCCTTGGCATTCATCTGGACTAGTTTCTTTGTTATCTTGTTCTTTTCTTGTTTTTCTAAGTCTAGTAGACCATCTCTTGTAAATTCTAGTTACTAATATAAATATTTTTCAAAAAAAAAACCTAACAACGGTGAACATGGGGTTTCTTATTCTTTTGAAGACCGTGAATTCTTCCCCTCCAAACCTTTGAAAGACATTGAAGACTACTAAACTGTAGGTGCTATTCTCTTCTTCTTTTAATCGCTTTTCTTTCCTTCTTATTTGACGATGTCGGGTGAGTCTATGGAGGAAGATAGTTTGGTTTATCCGATCGACAAACACATCACTCTGATGTTGAGGTATGATTGAATTTAGTCTCAATTATAGTGATTTGGGTTTGGAGGCCTTCTTGCTTGGGCTGTTTTGTTATAATTTTTTCTCGTAGACTCGGTTTGTTTAGTCTCTCCAATTCGTTTTGCGTTCATAGTTTTATTAGGTTGGTGACTAAAATTAGCATCTTATTTGAAAACAAAGAGAAAATTGGGTCTTTGGATGCCTTCGTGCTTGGTAAGCATTAAGCATTGTGTTGCCCAGTTTGGATTTTCTTTTATCACTAATTGAAGCAACATTGGGTATATAACTTGTGAACTCTTACAATTTACAAGTGTTCTTGTGGAAAGCATAAACAAATAGGATATTTTTTGGACAAGGGCTTTGAACTACTGATGTTTATTTAATTATACCTATGTGTTTCTTTATGTGAAACTTTCTGTTGTGAATGTATATAAACAATCAATTACAGTAGCATGCAAACTGGATGGACAAACTGCATAATACTAATCAAGGTTCTTATAGATTCAAATAATGAAAACTTGCAATTTTTAATCAAGGGTGTGAATATAATCTACAATCACAAATTCACCAAAATTGGTTAAAAAGCTAATAATATAAAATCAGAAATGACCTTTGTGGACTATTTGTTTAGCCTATTAGCTCAAATTGAAGAGCAATGTGCTTACGCATAAAGATATGGGTTAAAGTCCCATATAGACTATTTTTTTTCCTTCAAGAGATTTGTTTTGTATAGAATTAGGTGGTAAGAGGAGAAAGAAAGGAAGTATATTTAAAACTATATGATATTATATGGATTTATTGGTGTTGTTTGGTGCTATTGAAACTGGTTGTTTTTAGTTTCAAGGTTGTCTGCTCTTATCACTTCAGTGTTGGTGTTATCTAGACTTGCTAGTGTTGTCCGGACCATTTCTCAGTTCAGATTAAGGGAAGTTTGCTACTGAAACTGGTTGGTGATTTTCTTCTACTTGTTCCTCTCCTGTTTTTTCAATCAAGGTTGCTTGCCCCTTTGCTGAATGTAGCTTGCAATTGGTTAAGATACTGATGAACAAATACCCCCTTTCTAAATGAAATGTATAGAAAAGGGTAGATTGATCGATCCATCTCTTTGATCAACCTTCTTTGTATCTGTTGATGGGATAAATAATTTATCACATTGATATGACTTGTTAGTCACACTTCCTTTTAATGATCCAATTGGTCTAATGTTTTGCTAACTACAAGAAATTCCAACTAAAAAGGACATGACTTGCTTCTTTGGCTCGTGTTTGAGCTCTTTCCACTAGTTTCCTGATTCTAGGAGCCAATTCCCTTTCACTAGTTTCATGTCTCATTTCAAACTCCATCAATATAGAATAGAATGAATTCACAAATTACAAAGTCACCAAAATCCAATTAAGCACAATTCTCTTCCTTAAATCCAATTACAAACTCTATATATTTGTTTCCTCACATTTGAAACTAGCATAAGTTTCTAGCATTCTAATTAACATCACTTCAGTAAACTTGTTTGGGGATAAAATTTTTCAAATCTTAAATTTGATGAAATTAAAAAAAAAATCGATTGATTACTCAAAATTTCGCATGAAGCTAAAATTTTATCGTCAAAGTTACGAACATTTTTTTATGTATAAAAAAAAATGTGTCACAAATATTAAGTCTTAATCTAAGTCGTTAAATATTATAGTTCAAACTTAGCCTACTCCTAATATGTATCAATTTAGTATGAAAGCTAATTATACTAATTCGCTGATAATATACTAAATTAACAAAAAAGATTAAAATATAAAAAAAGTCCTTCTCTTTCAAGTTGAATACAAATATACTTGATAAAGAAAAAGTTATACAAAAGAAAAAGGTTAGTGGGAGGTTAATGGGTATGACTTCTCTAAACCACCGTAACTTTTCTTCAACTGAAGTATAAGTGGGAAAGAGGACTTTTAAAATAAAAAAAGGGGAGGCTAACCTAGAGCAAGAAAAAGAAGAAAGAGCAAAACTAAATACAGAGAGAGGAGACTCCGTTTTTTGTAAGAAGATGAGCCTCCAATTCTCAAACTAGCCTTCTTTCAATTTGTACATGGAAAGTAAGAAACAATGAGGGTCTTCTTTCTAGCAATCTACAAAAAGAGGAGCAACGGAAAAGAAGAACATCAACCGGAAATGAAGTACCCCGATGGAGACAAAGAAGCCTTAGCATCTCAAAAGAAAGGTTTCGATCGGAATCAAATCGTATGTTAGTTTGAAATCAAATGGTTTCGCTATTGCGACGGGGATCGTAGTGGGATTGAAAGAGAATTCTTTTACCCCTATAATCACATGTAGATCGAAATCAACTTCGATTTGATTTCGGTCTTAGTTTAAATATATATAACGGAATTTCGGTTCTTCTTCTTCACAAATACAAACACAAAACAACGGTTTAACAAAGATCCAAACTGTAGGAATGATCTCAAAATCGATTCAAGCCCAAACACGGAGTTCTTACACTCTGCTTCTTTTTCGTCGGAGCCGAGAGCTAATTTTCACCATCTCGCACTTTACTTCTTTAGATCTTGCGATATCGGGTTAAAGGTTTTCCTTTTCATATTTCCTCCGGTTGCTTGTTGCAAGAGACAAGGAGTTGAAGAAGTATTAAGTTTTACAGAGAAATGAAAAGAAGTGATTAAAGAAGAAGAGAAAGAAAACAAATGGTCAGAAGAAAACAAAGAAAAGAACAAATAAAAGAAAATAAGAAGTAAATGGGTAAAATGTGTCAGACGTGTAAAATGTGGAAGGTGGAGAAGCTTTAGGGGTTATTAATTACTCTATTTTTTTAGCTCCTATTTTCTTTGGTTATAAAACAACAGCAAAGAAGTCTTTTTCTTCCTTCATTTTACTAAGTTGCAAACATACGTTTACTACAACAACAAAAAAAGAAGAAAAGATTCAAATTGGGAGTTAGGAGGAACTATATTATGCTAATAAAAGGCTAATAAAAGGCAAATAAAAGAAGTCAAACACCATTTTTACATGATTAAAACTCTTGAGGCTTGGTTCTTTGATTATCCCAAGTCACGTTTAGGGTTGTCAAAAATAAACCCAAGAAAATTGTTTTATTCATTATCACCTCCAAGTTGAAGGATCAAATAGACGCTAATTGCTGTAATCGGACCGAAAGTTTCTACTTTGAATCACTACATGGACTCATAGTTGGATCGAAAGTGCTTACTTTCGACCACTACACCGACTTGTAATCATATCGATAAAAACTACTTTCGATTGTTGCAATTGTCCCAAATATTGCTACAAAAATGTGTTTCATGTCTATGGCCTTCTTCCTTTGTTCTCTCCAACAATCTTAATCCATTTGTAAATGGACTCCCATACTTCTTCAAATTTGTCTTTCAAAAGACTTTTAAGTATAGCTTTTTTATCAATGATGCCTATAAAATGCTTTCCTGTGGAAGACAACAAAGAAGGAGAAACAAAGAAAATAAGAAAGTAGGAGAGAGTAATCAAATGAAAAATGGGACCCATATCATTTTTCTTTTAAGAAAACAAAAAAAAAAGAAAAAAAAGTAAATTAATGTTGTAAAATTAATTTACGTGGAAAGGTGTCCCTTCCAATTCAACTATTAGTTTATTTACAAAATAAACCCACAAAAATTAACTTTTATTAAAAATAACCCATAAATATGTTATTTACAAAAGTGACCCCATTAAGACAAAATCTTATAATTAGGATCATAAATTTACGATTATGTCTCGTAATTAAACATCCTTAGGTAGAACTACGTTATGGCTTGATACTCGTTCTGAGTTACGTAGGAAATCCGATCATAAATTAAATTGGATTCAGTCAACCCGTCCGAGTAAAATAAATTTTAAATTAAATCTTGGACGTATAATGAAAAGACACCAAGTTTTTCTAAAGTCGATATAAAGCATCAGTTCATCGAGTTTAACCACAAAACAAAAATCCAAATCATATATCTTTTATCTAGAACTACGTAAGGACTTGCGTCACTCAAATGGCTACGTAGGTAGCTCGATATATTATCAGGTACAGTCGTAAATCAAACTCAAAAATTACTTTTTTTTAACGAACTACGGGTGGTTTGATCTCTTTTATAAGAGTACGTAGGAAACTCGACTAATAAATTGTCGAGTTCTGCCGCAAAAATTAAATTAACTTTTATGTAAATATAAAAGTCACAAACGAACTACGGGTGGTTTGATCTCTTTTATAAGAGTACGTAGAAAACTCGACTAATAAATTGTCGAGTTCAACTGCAAAAATTAGATTAACTTTTATGTAAATGTAAAAGTCAGTAACGAACTACGAGCGATTTGATGTCTTAAAAATAAAAAAGACTACGTAGGAAACTCGACTTATAAATTATCGAGTCCAATCGCACAAATTAAATTGACTTTTAAAATATAAAGTCAAACACGGTTTAAAAGAACTACGTATGATTTGATTCCGCCTTTACGGATACGTAGGAAATTTGATACAAAACAAATACGTATTAAATTCAATCACAAAATATATTTTTGACTTTTATATGAAATGAAATTAATAAAGTTAAATTTTAAATATTCTCTTAATACAAAAGAATTCGTATCAAATTCAATCACAAAGTATATTTTTGACTTTTATATGAAATGAAAGGCATAAAGTTAAATTTGAAACAGTCATTTAAGAACTACGTGCGACTTGATTCCTAATCAATTATACGTAGGAAATTTGGTAAATTATGAGCCAGATTCAGTCACGGGACGAAAAATTAAATAAATGAAATATCACTTTTCTTGATCATGCGCATGATAGCGGGATAAATTAAGCAACCCTTCCTAAAAGGTGGGTTCAATTTAATCCTTTGATGCATAATCGAGATATAAATGCCATGCAAATGATAGTTGGATCATCGTCTAGGCAACCCTTCCTAGAAGGTGGGTCGGGACTTTGATTCTCTGATGCATGAAAACACCGCACGGAACTATGTAAGGCTTGATCCTCTTTAATGAGGTACGTAGGCAACCCGTCCAAAAACGGGTGCAGCCCAAATCGCTAAAACAAACCAAATATCGGTATTTATATAACTTAGAATCAAAAGGTCAAAAAGAGAGGGTCGAACTCAATTAAAAATTAAATAAAATGTGTTTTGTAAATTTGTATTTGAATAACACATAAAATGTGTTTTGTAAATTTATGTACATTTTTACTCAACATATTTTTGGCACGCCCAGTGGGACCTTTTCTTTCTTTTAATCTCTAAGTTATACATATACTAATGTTTGATCTTATTTAATTGCAAGGAAATGGCATCAAGGGCGATTGTGAACTTCAATGAACTCCCGCCTACCTTCGTCATTCAAGGAGGGCGATGGCTCCGTCGCAAGTTATTTGATGTTGTCTTTGACATTGCTCCTAATGCAATCTGTGCTGAAATCCCTTTGAAGAACTCTTTCAAGAGTCTTCAAGGGTTGGAGGAACATGCAACTCCGAGGACGTCCATGACACTTTCGGGACATGGGGGCATGAAGCCCAACAACAAGTTCAACAACAAGAAACCTCCTTATGTCAAAGTTGGACATGACAATTCTCTTAGCTTTAATGGCACAAAGCCTTCTTCTAGGGTTGTCCCAAGGCCAATCATTCGAATCATCAAGAAGAATGTTGCGCCTGTTGGTTGTAATATCCGGAATTTTTATTCCGTCTAATTCCGTCGTTGACGGTTTCCCTTTCTATCTAGTATCTCGTCCTTCACAAATTTCATTATTTTATGTAGAAGTTAATTCACATAAAACGATAAAAATATATCAAACTCTAATCCTTAGAAATATCCATTATTTTATGTAGAATTTAATTCACATAAAATGATAAATCTATATCAAACTCTAATCCTTATAATTATCTATTATTTTATGTAGAATTTAATTCAATTAAAATGATAGATTTATATCAAACCCTAGTTATTATAATTCATTCTTACCGATGACTTTAGACGAGTTTTGACAAGTTGTGACGAGACCATGACTGAGCTGTGACAAGGCCATGACAGAGCCCGACAAATCTGTGACAAACTCATTCATGGGCCTGACAAGGCCATGACGAGTTTTGACAGATTTTTGACAAGAAAAACAACCCATCTTTCTTACCTTAATTTCAGCCTTGCTCATTAAACCAGTGTCAGGCCAGCTCGTTTGCTTGCCTTGCCCAGCCCACACCGAATTTATGCTGCCCAGTAATCACACATTCAGCAGCCCATACACTCAGCTGCCTAATGAGACTTACAGCAGCCCAGAGACGTCTTGTCACCAGCCCAGCAGTGTGACTTCGAGCCCAGCCGCAACAGTCCAGGAGAGGCTGGTTACGAGCCCATTGACAGCCCCTCCAGCCCAACACATTCAGCTCCCTCCAGCCTAGCGTTCAGCCCTCTCCAGCCAGTGATCTACGTGTGAACAGCCGGCCCTTCTCCTTCCTTCTCTCCTTCATTTAACGGCTGCTGAAGAGCCTTCTGTAACAGCCGGCTTTAACGCAGCATTGACACTTTTTTACTCCTACAGCAGCGCTTTGATTTTCTTCTATCTTCTGTCACGCTCAGAACAGTCCTTGCATCGTCTCTTTCTAATCTCTTCAACGCTGTAGCAATCAACAACCAAGGAAGGAAGTGTCTCGTTCCAGCGTCTTAGCAGCAACCATCTGTTGCGTGCCCAGAAAGACGAACAAGAGCAGTCCAGCGGCGGAGCCACCCAACAGTTCAGCCACGTTTGGAAGCTTCTCTCTGCATAGGTGAGTCTAATAACAATTCTCCTTACCTATGTGCGCTAGGATTGGCTACTAATCGTGTCTTCTCTATGCTGAAGACTCGAGTCTTCTTAGATCAAACGTACAGCAGCCAACTTCGTCTTATCCCTATCGTCAGAGTATTCCGAAGCCAAGGTCAGTGGGAGATCGTTAGTGCATGGTTTCTTCAACAACTTGCAAGTAGTGAGTAAGCACTTCCGTTCTTTCCTTTTGACAGTGATGTCTTCTATTATAAGACCCGTTAGGATAGATTGGAGTGAGTGTTCTGGATAGAAGAGAATAAGGGACTGCTGTAAAGGAATTATTTTAAGTGTTTCTTTCATTTTTGATGTTGAAGATTACCCACTGTTGTGAATAAATGTTAAAAAGATTGGTTGAAGATCCACCGTCGAATTTTTAATAGATCATATATAGATATACATAGTTTACCGTGTTAAAATTTGGGAACAAATGAACGGTCGGATTGAAAGTTATAGGGTCTCAAAGTGAAGTAGTTGAGCTGTTTTTCCAGCAGAAAATTTTGACTAAGTATGGGAACATTTGTAGTGTTGTAGCCAACTTTAAAGATTTTTGTAGGAATAACGATTGAACAGTTTTAAGAAATTGTTTCTCCTATGAGTATATTAGAGATCATAGATAAGTTAGAAATTTATTTTAGAATTTTATAAGTTTATTTTAATTTCATATTTAAAGCTGTAGTTGGACTTTAGTGACTTTTCGGGAAATAGAAAATGGGTAGTTTTTATAGTTGTCACCTAAAATCATCCTAGAGAGTAGAATATGATTAGTTAGCCTCACGTAAGAATTTAAGTACTTTTTACGGGTTTTTGGAAGTCTCGGAACCAAGGGTAAAATAGTCAATTTACCTTAAATAAACACTGTACTAACTTCTGCACATAGAATCGTACATCTTAGGAGTTTTAGACTTCTAAGTATACAAGGAAAAGTGTTGACCCACGTGCCTCCTTTGACAGGTAACTGAGTTCCTGCAGCTACTGATTCAGTGTTGTTAAGAGAGACGAGATTTGATTCTGTAAGTCCACTGACTTACTTAGCTAGCTTCTTGCATGTTTGTGATGCGTATGAGTGGTGTGTGATAGTTAAGATAAATAACAAAAACGGAATAGGCCGACTGTAGTATATTGTATAATTGACCCAAGTGTATGATAACGGGTCGTGACATCATCTGCCTAGCTCTTGCGAGAGTCTAGGAGGTTCCCTGCGACCAGCCCAGTCCAGTAGACGGTCACATGCATTAGTACCATTCCGCTTGGTAAATGGGGACAGGAGCGAGGTTTGGGAATCCCTCGTGTCACAAAATAAGTATCATTAGTAATGACGTATCACTTAATTAAAGATAATAAAAAGGAATGAGTGTTACATGTTGATTGCGTATGTTGTGTGGTTGTGCTTTTACCGTTATACTTATGCATAGAATGTTAGCTAACAGTTTTATACCGCTTGTAGATGCCTTGCAGGTTAGGGAGGCAATCAAGTGATCCGGTGGTAGTGGGTAGCCGGGGTTCCGTGCATTATAGGAGGGGACTGTTATATTTTATTTCATGACTAATGAGACTGATGTTGGTATTTCTGGTTTTTGAGACTTGGCTGTATTGTTTTCAGAATTTGGATTCTTTTTATTTCGCTCATGTTATAAAACTCTTTGTTTTGCCTTATTATTTGTGCCGTGTTGTAAGGTCCGATGAAATTGTTGCCAGGCTAAGAGCCGGGACCCATTGTGAGGTCCCAGCTCGTAGCATTTCGAGTCCTCTAGAATCCAGGGTGTTACATTGGTATTCTTGCTGAAAACATTCTTAAGAAGGTCAACAAGTCTCGGAAAAAGAGGGTACGCAAGAATGGTTCCCGCCGTAACTCTGGACCGCTTCCTAAGCTAGCTTCCTCACCGGCTCTAAAGCAAGCCAATGCAATCCTTTATGAAGCTGCAAAAGAGCTTTTAGACTTAAAGCATGCAATGGATAATTATCCAATGACTACCGCAAGACAAATTCTTGTAGGGTCAATTTCTATCACATTGGACAAATTTGAGCAAGTCTACATGACTTCTTATTTTGAGGAGGTTGCTCAACCAAAAGCTCCAAAGCTTAAAATCACCAAACCCTCACAGGCCAAGAAAAATCCAAATGAGAATGAAGTGATTGAAGAAACTTCTAAAACTCAAAAGAAAGAAAGAAGTCTTCGTATTTCTAAAAGCTCAGTCTCCCAAGAGGCTCAAGTTGTGTCTTGTGATGGTCCAGTTATAAGATCAAAAGCTAAGTCAATGACGTATGCTCAAGTAACTTCACAGCCACCAAGTCCACAACGAGAATTGGAGGAAAGTTCAAGTTCTTCTTTGTATGGAGATTTATCTTCTTTATTCCAAGAGGAGGAATTTCCACAAGTTGTTACAAAGGAAGGAGCAACGAAAGTTGTAGTCCAAGATGAATATGAGAACATGCAAGTTTTTATGACCGGAACAACAAGTGTTGAGGAACAACTTCAAGACTTGCAAAGGTCTTTAGCCGCAAGGGAAGCTCAAATAGCTACACTTATGGCTCAAATTGAGAACCAAGCTAATTCTAGTCGACATGAGCCAATAAGGACGAATGATGAAAGTCCTGGTGGTAGGTCGTCCGTTTTCCCACAAGAGATTAGGGAAATGATTGCCCAAGGAATCTGAGAATTCCAAGTGTCACAAAACCCTCCAATACTCGGGTATAGAAAGCCATATCCAATCCAATATGATTCAGTACCAGTCCCTCCTGGTTATCAAAGACCAGCTTTTGATAAGTTTGTTGGAATGCATGGATCACCACACGAGCATTTGGCTCTTTTCTACTCAGCATGTGGTGAGACCGCATTGAGTTATGCTTTGTTGATCCGACAATTTGTGCAATCTTTAATAGGATCAGCATTTACTTGGTACACTCAACTTCAACCAGGATCAATCCACACATGGGATGATTTACAAAGAGCATTCCTAGCTCAATTTGTGAGCTCTAAAACAAAGGTCTCTATTATGGATCTTGCTAATACCATTCAAAGATCAAATGAGGTTGCAAATGATTTTATCGCCAGATGGCGAAGCTTGAGAAAAGCTAAGTGAAGAGGCATGTGTCCAGATGTGCACTAATAACTTAATTCCTGAGTTAGCAGGACATGTTGGTAGTGCTGAGCCTCGTTCTTTTGATGCCTTAGTTTCAAAGGCTTGCAATGTTGAACGACAATTGGCTCAGCGTGATGCAAAAACCTATCGTTCTCAAGCAAATGAACTTAAAAGAGATGATGGAAAAAGACCTTTTAAAAGGGGAGAGTCAATGGCAACCTTTATTAAACCCGGAAATAAAGTCTTCACAGGAAATAATTCGCCAAATCCAGATAAAGGAAGAGGTAAAGACGCCATTAAAAGACTCACTCTTGAGGAAAGGAAGCAAAAGAAATATCCTTTTGACGATGATGATGTCCAAGGAATTTTCGATGAGTTGATTTCGTCTAAGCTTCTTACTCTTCCAGAGTCAAATGAAAGGCCAAATGAAGTTGGAAGGACAAATGATCCAAAGTATTGTCCTTATCATCAAATTATTAGTCACCCTATCAAAGATTGATATGTATTCAAAGATATAGTTGAGAGGATGATTAACAAAGGATAGATCGAGATTGAAGTTGAAGACTCGGTAGCTCCAAAGGCTTCATCAAATACTACATCCTATGTGGATACGGATAATTTAGTGACCCCAAATACACACGAAGAACAATCAGGGTCAAATGAAGATGAGGGTATTCCCACGGTTTCCTTACCTATGATGGCCATACCCGTACAATTTTCAGTATACGGTGGCAAAGATATGCGCATCGTTTGGGCATACCCTAATATACCAAGAGATGGTCCCGGAGTCTCAACTCTATATGAGATCATGACATGCTCAGATATCGAAGATCTGTTTTCAGATGATAATGATGTTGACATTGATAGTGATTTTGAGTGGAAAACTTGTGTAACTCGAAAGACCCGACTAGAAGCCATTCACAAATCGAGTTCTCTTGGGTTTAGAATGATCGGAAGAAAACCCGAGAAAAAGAAAAACAAAAAGAAGAAAAAAAAGAAGGAAAAGAAGCCAAATTCTGATTCCGAGGAAGAATACATTCAACTTGAGAGGGTACTGGTTACCCTAAAAGATTTTGTCCCCAAAAAATTTTATGCTGATGAAGATCCTTCAGAATATGAGGTATTTTGGGGCGATGAAGTTGCTCAATGTTGCATGACCACATGGGCCGACATATGTGAAGAAGAGGAGGAACTAGAAGTTGATGCAGTTTCTCTTCGTTCCGGATGTCAACTTCTATCTCCAAAACCCAATGAAAAAGGAAAGGAGAAAGGATCGATGTCCAATGAACATTCTAAAGTGACAAATTTTAAAGAACGTCTTGATAAAGAAACACCTCAATTACCTCAGAAAAATGTGGAGGACATTAAGGCATTACAAAAAGAATCCACTTCTCACGTACCGGTTTCGCTTCATAAAGCTCCGTACAAAGAGAAAGTAAAATATGACGTCATTAGTCACTTGAAGCGCATTCCTGCACGCTTGAGTGTTTATGATGCCCTACAAATGTCAAATGAATTGAGGAAGACATTAATTCAAGCTCTTATGAATCCCGATGATTGTAAAGATCAAGTTGAAATGTTGGAGTTTAATGATGTTTCATTATCTCCGTCAACTCAATGTGCCTCATGCATGGCTTGTATAACATTCTCGGATGAAGATCTTCTATTAGGGAATGAATATCATAATCGACCATTATATGTTACGAGCACCATTGGGGATACAAAGATAAATCGAATATTTTGGATTGTGGATCCGCAGTAAATCTTCTTCCATTAAGGGTACTAAGGACAATGGGGCTGACGACCGAACATTTATTTCCTACTTTGTTAACCATCCAAGGTTTCAATCAAGTGGGACAAAAAGCCATGGGTACCATTGCATTACAGATTGTTCTTGACAATCTTTATAAAGATGCTTTGTTCCATGTCATAGATGCGGACACCTCTTATAATGCTTTACTTGGTCGACCATGGCTTCATGCCAGTAAATCCATTGTTTCTACTCTTCATCAATGTTTGAAATACACTGATGATAATGGAAATGAAAGGATTATTCGGGGCGACCCAAACCCTTTTAACGGAGAAAGTGATAATTATGCCGATGCCAAGTTTTATAAGGCGGTTAATTTCGACTCAAGCATGCCCATGAAGGTTGTCAATGGTAAAAATACCAGTAATGTTCACCAAGCACCTAAGGTTTCTCTGAACGGGAAGAATGAGAAAGGTGATACATGTTCTAAGGTGTTCTTTAAATACACACCAAAAGAAAAACGACAAGCCGTCCAAAAATCCTTGAACTCGGTAGAGAAGGTTATGAACTCTCTCATGACAAGTTACACATTTCCTCTACGGAAAATTGACCAGTCTATTCCAAAAATGACTTTGGTAATTCAAAAGTCCTTCGGGTTTAAAACAAGTGATAACAGAAGGGTAGTGTCAAGAGTTGAATCCAACAATCCTCCCTCCAAAACACTTTCAAGGAAGTAGAACAAAAAACTCAAAGTGAAAAACTCGAAGTTCTTTTCAAAAAGCAAAGCTCCATATATCCCCTACAATGAGGATGATATTGAAAAATTGAAGGTTTCTTACGAAGGGGCTATACTGACAACAAGTTTTGAAGAGCCTTTGACATTGACTCCGGAGGAGCAAAGCTTGTTTCTCGAAGATAAAGCAACAACATCTCCGATTTTAGTATTTGATAGGCTTGAAACTGGTTCAACAAGTGGAGCAACAAGAGCTTTTGTTTTTTAAAGGCTTGAATGTAACACCCCAAGTTCTGGGAACTTGAAGCGCTACGGGCTAGGACCGCACAATGGGTCCCGACCCTCAGAGTAGCAACAGCAAACGGATCTTACAACAAGGCACAACCGAATGAAAGCCAAAACTTAATATAAAACCAAAGGTTCAACCCAAAAGAAAACACAAAAGCTCCACAACCGGGTTCAAAACAAAAGGGAAGCAACAAAGGGAAAACAAAACCCGATCCCGTCCTATAATGTACGGGAACCCCAACTGACCACACCATCCGGATCACTCAGCAGCATCCTGAACCTGCGGAACATCTACAACTACGGTATAAACCGTTAGCTAACAATCTAGGTATAAGCAAGAGTGTAAAGGCACAAACACAAATAAGGTAAAGAAAACACATAGCATGCTTGCACATGAACCGGTTATTATCTTTCTTATAGTTATTCATTACTAATTCAACTTCTTTTGTCACACGAGAATCTCCCGAAACTCGCCTCCGCTTCCGTCTACCAATAGGAATAGATCAGTGCTATCCGTTACCTACGGGTATGGGTTGCAAGAGCACATTCTAGTCTCCTATAGAACTAGACAAGTGGTCACCGCCCGGTTATAATACACTTGGGCCAGTTAAGGGTAACAAAGGGTGAATCCTATTTCCAATTATCCGTTATAAACATGATAGCAATGCAAACAAGCCAAAACAATCCAACTAATACGCGGAATGAAGCTAAGTAAGTCGAAGGAACTTACCTCACACGAAGGTAACACAAGAGATCAACGAACAACTCAGAAAACACTCAAGGAAGCTCAATTTCCCTCAGGAAAGGAGCAAGGAAAGCCTGTACGAACAAGCAACACGAACCAGGAACGGAACTGTTGCTAGAAGTCTATAACTTCTAGTCGCAACGATCTCTAAGAGATCATCACATGCTAAGGGCTCAACCTTAGTCTTACAATAATTCAGGGGAACAAGGAACAACCATAAGGAACCAAGGAAGGAACGAGGAAAGGAAGGAAGGAAGCAACTAACCAAAGATGGGTACTACTGTAGAGAAACCGTAGGGGCGGTTAGACAGATGCCCAGGGGCGGCTGAACAGAGGCGCAGGGGCGGTTCTGTGCAGGCGCAGGGGCGGCTGCACAGATCTCACAGCAGGGGCAACCGAAGCAGGGGCAACCAAAGCTCGAACCTTTGGTCCGAACACGTCAAGACTTAACTCCAGAGAGCATGAGAAACACGAAAGGTCAATAACGGAACACTCCACAAGAATCAAGATAGAAGGAGAAGACATGCAGCATTGTAAGAACGTGAGGAAGAACTAGGAAGGAATAAACTTACACGTTCAGCAAAGTTGCAGGAAGCAAAGGACGTCTGTAGCTCTCTAGGGTTTGAAGGCGATAGCAAGGAACGGGAAAAAGGAGAGAAGGAAGAGAATATATAGGGAGGCTGGAACGCTAGACGGAAAGGGCGTCTAGGGTTAGAAAGAAAACAAGGAAACTGGCCCATATGATAAAATATCGGGTATTCTATCTATGGAAGAAAGATAAAACGACGAAAACATATCGGCGCAATCTGTCGCACGATCCGCAAGGGCAGATCTCGCAGCCGCAGGGGAGGCTGGCCGCAGGGGCGGCCCTCTTCACCGCAGGGGCGGTGAAGGCAAAAACCTAAGATCTTACATCAGATCCCCCTCAAAAGAAGTTTCGTCCCAAAACTTGCAAAATCCAAATGGTCACAACAACGCACAATAACAGAACTGAGCTCATATATTCCCACTCGGGGCACGTAAAACAAAACGTCACACAAAAGCGTTCACCACGCAACAAAGGAAAAAACAAACAACCGACTAAGCTAAAGGTGCAACAAGGTCAGCGTAAAACTCCAGATAGTTCCTCTGGTTATTATCCTCTGTCTCCCAAGTCGCCTCATCGGCTCCTCACCTCGACCATTGTATCTTCATCATCGGTATGTCCTTCAAACGCAAGCGTCTCGTGCAACGCTCTAAGACAGCCACCGGGTGCTCTACAAACGTATGGTCTGGCTCGATCACAAGATTTTCATGACTGACGATGTGTCTCGGGTCAGGTATGTACTCCCGTAGCTGAGACACATGGAAAATTGGGTGAACACCCTCGAGTCTCGGTAGCAACACAAATCTGTATGTTGCCTCTCCAACTCGCTCAAGAATCTCGAACGGTCCAACATATCTGGGACTCAGCTTCCCTTTGACACCGAAACGTCTAACGCCTCGTGTCAGGAATACTCTCAACCAAACCTGAGCTCCAACTCTGAACTGCAGAGGTCTGCGCCTCTTATCTACATAAGACATCTGTTGGCTCTGTGCTGCTAGCATCCGCTATCGGATTACTGCTACTCGAGCCATGTCATCTTGAATCTGCTCGGGTGCTACTTCGTTGGCACTACTAGGCTCGTCCCAACACAACGGTGTACGACATCTCTGTCCATATAAAGCCTCATAAGGAGCCGTCCTGATCGATGAGTGCGAACTATTGTTGTACGAAAACTCCCCTAAGGGAAGGTGATATGGCCACACCTATCCCTAGTCTAACACACAGGCTCGCAACATGTCCTCCAAAGTCTGGATGATCCGCTCAGACTGACCATCGGTCTAAGGATGATCCGCTCAGACTAACCATCCGCTCATACCTAGGGCGGCATGAACTTGCTGCCAGAACCTCAAAGTGAACCGTCCGTCTCTGTCAGAGACTATGGTCCTAGGTACTCCATGAAGTCTCAGTATCTGTCTCGTGAACTCCTCTGCTAATCTACTCACCGACCACGTTTCCTTGATCGGAATGAAACGTGCGGTCTTCGTCAGTCGATCTACAATGACACAAATAGCATCAAAACCACGATTCGGTCTCAAACCGGTCACAAAATCCATAGAGATGTCTTCCCACTTCCACTAAGGAACGGGGAGTGGGTGTAGCTCGCCCCCTAGTCTATGATGCTCGATCTTGACCTGTTGACAAGTCGCACACTGAGCTACGTATCTCATCACATCTAGCTTCAGACCTCCCCACCAGAAAGAGTGTCCGATATCCTGATACATCTTACTCGCACTAGGGTGTACTGAGTAAGGTGAAGAGTGAGCCTCCTGAAGGATCCTCTGTCTCAACTCCCGATCTGACGGCACACAAATGCGCTCCTGGCGTCTCAAAACTACGTCAGCACCAACCGTAAACTGTGGTGCCTCTCCTCGAGACATCCGGTCTCGGATGTGTGTCAAAGCTGGGCAACTCTCCTACTTCTGTTGGATTTCGGCCAACAGATCAGGTACTATCTCCAAGGGGGACAACTAGTTGTCGGTATCTGGGAAGTAGATATCCATCTCTAGCCATGCCAAATCTCGCTATAAGTGTGGCTGAACTATCAGCCTAGCGATCGGCATCTCCCGGGAAGTCTTCTTATTGAGGGCATCTGTTACCACATTAGCCTTTCCCATGTGGTATAAGATCTCAAGTTCAAAGTCCTTGATCAACTCTAACCATCTGCGCTGGCGGTTATTCAACTCCCACTGAGTGAATATGTACTTCAAACTCTTATGGTCTGTGAAAATCTGACACGTGGCTCCGTACAGATAATGTCTTAAAATCTTCAAAGCATGAACAACAGCGGCTAACTCAAGATCATAGGTAGGGTAATTCTCCTCGTACGTCTTCAACTGTCGAGACGCATAAGCGATCATCATTCCCCTCTGCATCAAAACACATCTCAAGCCCAGCTTGGATGCATCGCTGCAAACCACAAAATCCTCAATGCCCTTTGGCTGAGCAAAGATAGGAGTAGAGTTCAGCCTCTTCTTCAGCTCCTCGAAGCTCTGCAGGCACAACTCGGACCATACGAACCTCGTAGACTTCCGCAGCAAGGAAGTGAGCGGTCGGGCGATAACTGAAAAGCCCTCAACAACACGCCTGTAGTAGCCTGCTAATCCTAAGAAGCTGCGAACCTCCTTGACATTCTTAGGTGGCGGCATGGAAGCTACTGACTCAATCTTCTCCGGATCTACCTTGATCCCTTCTGCTCAAACGATGTGACAAAGGAATGCTACATCGGACATCCAAAACCCGCACTTAGAGAGCTTGTCGTAGATCTCTCTATCCTGTAAGACCTGAAGAACAATCCTCAAGTGTCCTACATGCTCCTCTCTACTGCGGGAGTAAACCAGAATGTCGCCGATGAAGACAACTACAAACTGGTCTAGAAAGTCGATGAAGATGCTATTCATCAACTCCATGAAGACTGCGGGCGCATTCGTAAGCCTAAATGGCATCACTACAAACTCGTAGCTTCCATATTTGGTCCGAAATGCCGTCTTGCCTACGTTCTGCTCTCTCACTCTCAGCTGGTGATAACCAGATCTCAAATTAATCCTCGAAAACACTGAAGCTCCATGCAGCTGATCCAAAAGATCATCGATACGGGGCAATGGGTACTTGTTCTTGATTGTCACCTTGTTCAGCTCTCGGTAATCGATACATAACCTCATTGACCCATCTTTCTTCCTGACGAAGAGAACTGGTGCACCCCAAGGAGATACACTAGGGTGGATGAAGCCCTTCTCTACTAACTCCTCAAGCTGCTTCTTCAACTCAAGCATCTCGATAGGCGCCATACGATAAGGAACTTTAGAGATCGGTCTCGTACCGAGCTCTAGATCAATGCCAAAGTCTACACTCCGTTGTGGAGGTAAACCTGATGGCTCTCCAAAGACGTCAACAAACTCGCAAGCTACTGGAATCTCCTTCAAAGTTGGACTAGTACTATCCTTCATGGCATAACACCAAAAATCCTCACATCCCTGACTGATAAGTCTCGCAGCTCAAACTGCACTGATAATTGTACCAGTCTTCCCTAAATCCCATCCTCGGAAGATCTCAACATGACCTGTATATGTAATTATTGTCACTGTCCTCTTGCCGATGTCCAAAACTGCTCGATGTCGATCCATCCAATCCATGCCCAGAATAACTTCTTCATGTACTAAGTACATGACGAAGAAGTTAGCTGGCCAATCGCGACCTCCCAATCTAATAGGGCAATCATGAACCTCTCGCATACCTCGTATCTTACCCCCATCGGGTAATCCTATAAAGAAGGGTCTATCCTCTACAGTAACTAAGGCCAATCTATCTACACATGCACCAGATATAAAAGAATGCATAGCACCCGTATCGAAAAGAACTCTGACAGGAAAACCATTAATGTGAATGGTACTGTAGTTGCTGGTGCTGTCGGCTCTACAACACTCCTCAACTCATAAACTCAGGTTGATACATCTCTGGTGTCTGCAGATCTACCAACACGTCCTCTACCTCTCCCCTGTCCCAGAGTGGAACCTTGAGGAGCGGTAGAACCAGAAACTCTCTGCTGCTGTTGTTGGTACTGCGATCTCTGTCCTCCTCCATCAACACTAGCAAGTGAAGAACCCTGCTGGGATAGCGCCTTGCCCTGACGGCAAAACGCAGCTCTTTGTCCGGGCTTGCCACAAGAAAAGCAAGTCACTGTTGGCTTCTTACAGTCAGCTCTGATGTGTCCAACTACTCCGTAATTATGACACTGCCATCCTCTATCAGAACTCTGTTGGAAACTAGAATGTCTAGGCATCTGACTACGTCCAAAACCAGCTGCTCCAGCTCCATCACTGGTGGATCCAGTCTTCTGTCTCTTCTCAAGACCTCTTGTCTGAGAAGCTCTCCTCTGACCCGGTCGGTCTCTCTCATAGACAGAAGCTCTATCTTGATAGTCCGTCGAAGACTCACAACGGAAACCAGTAAGATAAGAGCGTGTCAACTCTCTTAGCCTCCGAGAGAAAAGGTAAACATGCTGATCTTCCGGTGGTGCAAACGGACCTAGCAACGCCAACTCGTCCTGAAACTTGAGGATTATCTCAACAATAGGCAAATCCTCGAATCCAGCCTCAAGGAAATCGTGAAGACGATCCCTCCTCATGGTTGCAGGGCAACAGCGATCCCTGATCACTGTCTTCATCTGCTTATAATTGGTGACCTTACTACAAATTGTCCTCCACCAAGAATGAGCCTGATCCTTCAGCAACATCTGTGCTATGTTGACTTGACGTCCCTCAGGGCAACCGATAGCCTCCATAGCAGAATCCACTTGTCCTAGCCACTGTTCCACCTCCAAGCCAGTCCTTCCCATGAAGACGGGAACCTTCAGCTGGTCGAAAGCCTTCAACCAACTGTCAGGCTTTGGCTCTTTTCCTTCAGCCGACGCTCTAACAACCTCAGCAAATCCAGCAGGTGGGGCAACAGCTTGTGTAACTCTCTGCAAAACCTCACCTAATCTCACAGGAACTGGCGGCACTGGTGCTGGTCCTCCAGTCCTGATAGCCTTTTCAACCCTCTGCACATAGTCGCGAAATGAAGAAGCTCCGATAGACACTCGTGCAGATTCTGTTGATGGCGCTCTCTGTGCTTCAGACCTAGCAACGGTCCCATTTCCAGCCTCAGGAACAATGCTCTCAACAACCTCTTCAGCAAATGCCTCAATGATAGGCGGATCACCAACTGGGGCTTGGCTCCGACCTCTAGCTAGTGGAGGTCTTCCTGCACGCCCTCGTCCACGGACGGCAGGTCGAAGTGGTGGTCGACCCCTTCCTCGCCCCATAGCAGTTGTAGCTCTAGTACGCGCCATCTGCTATAAGGATAGATATATAAGACTACATATATAGATATAAGGCCACGCTATAGCTAAAGAAATAGTCCACAAAAAGCACATATGAAGGCCAACACAAAAGAAACTACACTGCTGAGATCCGCGGAGGTAGTGGTCGTCGCCCGTACATCTATCCTAGACCGAAAGGTTAAAAACAAAACCCCCTTTTGAAAACATTAGACCCCTTGCGGGTTCTATTTATTTATCCATCTGAACTTTAGAAGATTTCGAGTGCCATTGTTGCCAAGCTGCTCTGATACCATATTGTAACACCCCAAGTTCTGGGAACTTGAAGCGCTACGGGCTAGGACCGCACAATGGGTCCCGACCCTCAGAGTAGCAACAACCAACGGATCTTAAAACAAGGCGAATGAAAGCCAAAACTTAATATAAAACCAAAGGTTCAACCCAAAAGAAAACACAAAAGCTCCACGGCCGGGTTCAAAACAAAAGGAAAGCAACAAAGGGAAAATAAAACCGGATCCCGTCCTATAATGTATGGGAACCCCGGTTGACCACACAATCAAGATCACTCTTGTAACACCCCAAATTCTAAGAACTCGGAGAGCTACTGGTTAGGACCTCACAATGGGTCCCGACCTTAGTTTGACAACAATTTTACTAGGATCTTACAACAAGGCACAAAAGTATTAAAAAACATTTGAAAACTTTAAACAATATATACATGAAAAATATGTATCAGCCTTACAAATCAAAGGTACTAAAACGACGCATATGAGGTATATAAGACAACCTCGTCCCCGACTAAATGAGTACGTGGACCCGGCTGACCATTCCCTCCGGGTCTCTCTGCAACTGTCTTAACCTGCAAGGCATCTACAAGCGGTATAAAACCGTTAGCTAACATTCTATGCATAAGTATAAAGGTAAAAGCACAATCACACATCATACACAATCAACATGCAACACTCAATCCTTTTATTATCTTTAATTAGGTGATAGGTCATTACTAATGATACTTATTTTGTGACACGAGGGATTCCCAAACCTCGCCCCTGTCCCCGTTTACCAACGCGGAATGGTACTAATGCATTTGACCGTCTACCGGACTGGGCTGGTCGCAGGGAACCTCCTAGACTCTCGCAAGAGCTAGGCAGATGATGTCACGACCCGTTATCATACAATTGGGTCAATTACGTAAATAATAAAGTCGGCCTAATCCGGTTTCGTTGTTTATCATAACTAACAAACACCACTCACACGCATTACACTCATACAAGAAGCCAGCTAAGTAAGTCCGTGGACTTACCTGAACCAGGTCAAGTCCCGTCGACCAAAACACTTCATCCCGAAGAGTAATATCTCAACCGCCTGATTATAACATGAACCGTGTATCAATAACATATCCGACACCTTAGAAGTTTCCAACTTATAGGTTACCAAAATACTCTCATAAGATAAAAGACGATTTTACCCCTAGGTCTTGAAACCCTAGAAATATACCTAGAATAATTCCCAACTATCTTATGAAAACTCAAAACCATAATCTAAACCTCAATACAAAGATTTAACTAAGTTGGAACATTTTTCAACTTCTTACTTTTCCCGAAAACTCCCAAGGATCCTACTTTGATCAATCCTAAAACACTAATAACCAAATCCAAAAATTCCAAACCTCCAAACTTTGTATCACTCTAATATAAGTCATGCTTAGTCTAAACTAACACGCTTATACTAAATCCCAAAATTTCGAGAAGGACTTAAATGCACGCTGCCCTATCAAGTCGAACCCAAAAACTTAATTCTACTTCAAATAAATACACGACAAAAGAACAAGAACACATATTAGTGTAATTTACACTAATGTACTAACCTAAGGAACATCTAAAAGGTGGAACTCGTTTATATATATATATATATATAAAAGGTCAAAAGTCTAACTAGGATTAGACTAATTAAAACACAAATAATTATGACAGTAAGGTCAAAAGTGGGAATGCTGATTTTGATATCACTAACTTAAAATCATTCTGATAGAAATGAAATTGATACTCCAGTAGCAGCCACCATCCTAATATAGCCAAACTGCATCCAAACAAGTTGAAGCAAAATATGATACAACGTCAAAACCCCAATAACCTTACCATTCTTCTTACTACCTACGTACCCTAGCCCAAGAGATCCAACTACCATGCTTACCCTGCGGTGCTACTGGAAGATAAACAAAAGGAGACTCACCGGTAAACTACGTCTCGGTCGACCACAAGAGACAATCGAGATCAGTGAGGAAAGGCTCGACTACACGCAGGAACGACAACCTAGAGCGATCGACTTGCGTAAGCTTTCCGGCAATTGTCAATAGCGCACCAAGATGGAGGACTTCATGATCCGCTGTGCTCGGTGTAGCTGCTGAAGGAAGGATTTGGTGGTCTTCATCTCGATCGAGAAGAACCGGAGGTACTACGGCTCTTGCCCCTTTGGTGTGCGACTGCGACGAAAGCAAGTGTCCTTGGGTGGTTGCGCTTCAACGGGGAGTTCGATCGATCTATGTCCAAAAGACATATGTTGCTATGGAGGTTGAAGATAATGAAAATAATTTGGCTTGGAACGAGTGATGTTTGAAGAGAGGGGAAGAGAACGAAGGCTCGATTGAAGAACGGCGGAATGGATATCAACAGGGATGTGGAAGTTAAAAGGATCCGTGGCAAAAATCGTGGGTGAGTTATCGGGGAAAAGCAAATCGTTAGGTTCCCGTAAAAGGTGATTCGGTTGGCTACTTCATGAGGCCCGCTTCATGTGGCCCACTTGGCAACATGGCCCACTAATTTTAAGCTTATATTTTGGTAGGAGTTGTGTGATAGGTGTAAATAACTCACCCATAAAATAACTTGTATAATATATATGAATAAATCTAATTATTGAAAATAATAAAAAAAATGAGACAACTACCCCCACATAAAATCCGGTTTACTGATATTATGCCGGAATAATAAAATTTCCGGATATTACAACTCTGCAGCATCTTGAACCTGCCGAACATCTACAATGACGGTATAAACCGTTAGCTAACAATCTAGGTATAAGCAAGAGTGTAAAGGCACAAACACACATAAGGTAAAGAAAACACATAGCATGCTTGCACATCAACCGGTTATTATCTTTCTTATAGTTATCCATTACTAATTCAACTTCTTTTGTCACACGAGAATCTCCCGAAACTCGCCTCCGCTTCCGTCTACCAATAGGAGTAGATCAGTGCTATCCGTTACCTACGGGTCTGGGTTGCAAGAGCACATTCTAGTCTCCTGTAGAACTAGACAAGTGGTCACCGCCCGGTTATAATACACTTGGTCCAGTTAAGGGTAACAAAGGGTGAATCCTGTTTCCAATTATCCGTTATAAACATGATAGCAACGCAAACAAGCCAAAACAATTCAACTAATACGCGGAATGAAGCTAAGTAAGTCCAAGGGACTTACCTCACACGAAGGTAACACAAGAGATCAACGAACAACTCAGAAAACACTCAAGGAAGCTCAATTTCCCCCAGGAAAGGAGCAAGGAAAGCCTGTACGAACAAGGCAAAACGAACCAGGAATGAAACGGTTGCTAGAAGTCTATAACATCTAGTCTCAACGATCTCTAAGAGATCATCACATGCTAAGGACTCAACCTTAGTTTTACAACAACTCAGGGGAACAAGGAACAACCATAAGGAGCCAAGGAAGGAACGAGGAAAGGAAGGAAGGAAGCAACTAACCAAAGATGGGTACTACTGTAGAGAAACCGTAGGGGTGGTTAGGTAGATGCCCAGGGGCGGCTGAACAGAGGTGCAGGGGCGGCTCTGTACAGGCACAGGGGCGGATCTTCGTCAGAAGCTACTGTCGGGCTTCTCTTCGACAGATCTCACAACATGGGCAACCAAAGCCCGAACCTTTGGTTCGAACACGTCAAGACTCAACTCTAGAGAGCGTGAGAACAACGAAAGGTCAACAACACTCCACAAGAATCAAGGCTCATGCTTGATCCTTGAAGAAGAAGAAAGGAAAGGAACGCAAGGGAGAAACCAAAACAGAAGAAGAAGACATGCAACACTGTAAGAACGTGAGGAAGAACTAGGAAGGAATGAACTTACACGTTCAGCAAAGTTGCAGGAAGCAAAGGACGGCTGCAGCTCTCTAGGGTTTGAAGGAGATAGCAAGGAACGGGAAAAAGGAGTGAATAAAGAGAATATATAGGGAGGCTGGAACGCTAGACGGAAAGGGCGTCTAGGGTTTGAAAGAAAACAAGGAAACCGGCCCATAAGATAGAATATCGGATATTCTATCTATGGAAGAAAGATAAAACGATGAAAACAGATCGGCGCGATTTGTCGCACGATCCGCAGGGGCGGATCTCACAACCGCAGGGGCGGCCCTCTTCACCGCAGGGGCGGTCCTCTTCACCGCAGGGGCGGTGAAGGCAAAAACCTAGGATCTTAAATTGAATATGTCGATGAGCCTAAAAACAAAGCAAAACAAGTAAAAAATGGGAAAAAGGAATAGAAAAAGGCATTGTGCACAAATGATAGTGAAATAACTTGAAAAAGACCTTCATAGAAGGTGGGTTCGAGTTGTTTTGGTGATGTGTACAGAAAAAAAGGGCTAAAATAAATCAGTTCCCAAACGAACTACGAAATGGCTTGATCCCTCACAAAGAGGGTACGTAGGCACTCTAGCTAACCAAATGCTAGGTGTAGCCACAAAAACAAAAAGAGTCTTAAGTTTCCAAACGAACTACGGAAGGCTTGATCCCTCACAAAGGGGGTACGTAGGCAGTCTGGCTAATCAAATACTAGGTGCAGCCCCAAAATCCAACAAAATATTTTCCTTTCTTTGTTTAAAGAAAAGAAGAGTTAGAAAAATACGTCAACGAAAGATGATAAGTTGAAGGCTTCAATGCCTAAATTGAACTACTTTAAACATCATTCTCAAGTTTGATGGTTAATCCCAATTTCTTCAAAACAAAAGTTCCTTTCAAGGAAATTTTTTTTAAATTTCCCCAAATATTTGATCAAATTCATAATTGCTTTGCAATGTGAATTTTCTCATACCCTCAAACAAAAACAAAATCATATTCTTCCAAACACTTTTATTTTTATCTCAAAGAAAGAGAGATAAATCATGTTGACTAACGTCATCAAAGTACTTTATCAATGAAGCCCCCAAAACTTAAAAGAGATACCTATAAAATCTCTAAATCAATGGCACAAAGCTCTCAAAACTAAACATTTGTCCGTCACAAATAGGCCTCAAGCCAAATATGAAATTTCAAAAAAAAATTACAAAGAAAAAGTATTCTACAAAGCTCAAAGTTTTATACCCATACGTCATATTCTTGACCAAGTGAATATGGGTAAATTTCATATCCAAACAAATTTTTGTTGGAACTATTCAAATATATACAATATGTTCCTCTTTTATGCATGCATAAATGAAACCAAATGGTTTCAAATGTGAAGCGTCTTACAAGAAAAATCTCGAACTTTAAACGTGTTTTATTCTCACACGCATAAAGTTCACGGGGCAACTGTTTGGGGGTAAAATTTTACAAATCTTGAATTTGATGAAATTAAAAAAAATCGATTGATTACTCAAAATTTCGCATGAAGCTAAAATTTTATCATCAAAGTTACGAACATTGTTTTTTATGTATAAAAAAAATGTGTCACAAACATTAAGTCTTACTCTAAGTCGTTAAATATTATAGTTCAAACTTAGCCTACTCCTAATATGTATCAATTTAGTATGAAAGTTAATTATACTAATTAGCTGATAATATACTAAATTAATAAAAAAGATTAAAATATAAAAAAAGTCCTTCTCCTTCAAGTCGAATACAAATATACTTGATATAGAAAAAGTTATATAAAAGAAAAAGGTTAGTGGGAGGTTAATGGGTATAACTTCTCTAAACCACCGTAACTTTTCTTCAATTGAAGTATAAGTGGGGAAGAAGACTTTTAAAATAAAAAAAAGGGGAGGCTAACCTGGAGCAAGAAAAAGAAGAAAGATCCAAACTAAATACAGAGAGAGGAGACTCCGTTTTTTGTAAGAAGATGAGCCTCCAATTCTCAAACTAGGCTTCTTTCAATTTGTACATGGAGAGTAAGAAACAATGAGGGTCTTCTTTCTAGCCATCTACATAAAGAGGAGCAACGGAAAAGAAGAACATCAACCGAAAATGAAGTACCCCGATAGAGACGAAGAAGCCTTAGCATCTCAAAAGAAAGGTTTCGATCGGAATCAAATCGCATGTTAGTTTGAAATCAAATGGTTTCGCTATTGCGACGGGGATCGTAGTGGGATTGAAAGAGAATTCTTTTACCCCTATAATCACATGTAGATCGAAATCAACTTCGATTTGATTTCGGTCTTAGTTTAAATATATATAACGGAATTTCCGTTCTTCTTCTTTACAAATACAAACACAAAATAACGGTCTAACAAAGATCCAAACTCTAGGAACGATCTCAAAATCGATTCAAGCCCAAACACGGAGTTCTTACACTCTTCTTTTTCGTCGGAGCCGAGAGCGAATTTTCACCATCTCGCACTTTACTTCTTTAGATCTTGCGATATCGGGTTAAAGCTTTTCCTTTTCATATTTGCTCCTGTCGCTTGCTGCAAGAGACAAGGAGATGAAGAGAGTATTAAGTTTTACAGAGAAATGAAAAGAAGTGATTAAAGAAGAAGAGAAAGAAAACAAATGGTCAGAAGAAAACAAAGAAAAGAACAAATAAAAGAAAATAAGAAGTAAATTGGTAAAATGTGTCAGACGTGTAAAATGTGGAAGGTGGAGAAGGTTTAGGGGTTATTAATTACTCTTTTTTTTAGCTTCTATTTTCTTTGGATATAAAGCAACAGCAAAGAAGTCTTTTTCTTCCTTCATTTTACTAAGTTGCAAACATACGTTTACTGCAACAACAAAAAAAGAAGGAAAGATTCAAATTGGGAGTTAGGAGGAACTATATTATGCTAATAAAAGGCTAATAAAAAGACAAATAAAAGAAGTCAATCACCATCTTTACATGATTAAAACTCTCGAGGCTTGGTTCATTGATTATCCCAAGTCACGTTTGGGATTGTCAAAAATAAATCCAAGAAAATTGTTTTATTCATTATCACCTCCAAGTGGAAGGATCAAATAGACGCTAATTGTTGTAATCGGACCGAAAGTTTCTACTTTCGATCACTACATTGACTCGTAGTTGGATCGAAAGTGCTTACTTTCGATCACTACAACGACTTGTAATCATATCGATAATAACTACTTTCGATTGTTGCAATCGTCCCAAATGTTGCTACAAAAATGTGTTTCATGTCTATGGCCTTCTTCCTTGGTTCTCTCCAATAATCTTAATCCATTTGTAAATGGACTCCCATACTTCTTCAAATTTGTCTTTCAAAAGACTTCAAGTATAGCTTTTTGTCAATGATGCCTAAAAAATGCTTTTCTGTGGAAGACAACAAAGAAGGAGAAACAAAGAAAAGAAGAAAGTAGGAGAGAGTAATCAAATGAAAAATGGGACCCATATCATTTTTCATTTAAGACAACAAAAAAAAATAAAAATAAAAACAAAGTAAATTAATGTTGTAAAATTAATTTACGTTGAAAGGTGTCCCTTTCAATTCAACTATTGGTTTATTTACAAAATAAACCCACAAAAATTAACTTTTATAAAAAATAAACCATAAATATGTTATTTATAAAAGTGACCCCATTAAGACAAAATCTTATAATTAGGATCATAAATTTACGATTATGTATCGTAATTAAACATCCTTAGGTAGAACTACGTTATGACTTGATACTTGTTCTGAGTTACGTAGGAAATCTGATCTCAAATTAAATTGGATTCAGTCGACCCGTCCGAGTAAAATAACTTTTGAATTATATCTTGGACGTAAAATGAAAAGAAACCAAGTTTTTCTAAACTCGATATAAAGCATCAGTTCATCGAGTTTGACCACAAAACAAAAATCCAAACCATATATCTTTTATCCAAAACTACGTAAGGACTTGCGCCACTCAAATGGCTACGTAGGTAGCTCGATATATTATCGGGTACAGTCGTAAATCAAACTCAAAAATTACTTTTTCTAACGAACTACGGGTGGTTTGATCTCTTTTATAAGAGTACGTAGGAAACTCGACTAATAAATTGTCGAGTTCTGCCACAAAAATTAAATTAACTTTTATGTAAATATAAAAGTCACAAACGAGCTACGGGTGGTTTGATCTCTTTTATAAGAGTACGTAGGAAACTCGACTAATAAATTGTCGAGTTCAACTTCAAAAATTAAATTAACTTTTATGCAAATGTAAAAGTCAGTAACGAACTACGAGCGATTTGATGTCTTAAAAATAAAAAAGACTACGTAGGAAACTCGACTTATAAATTATCGAGTCCAATCGCACAAATTAAATTGACTTTTAAAATATAAAGTCAAACACGGTTTAAAAGAACTGCGTATGATTTGATTCCGCCTTTACGGATACGCAGGAAATTTGATACAAAACAAATACGTATTAAATTCAATCACAAAATATATTTTTGACTTTTATATGAAATGAAAGTCCTAAAGTAAAATTTAAAATATTCTCTTAATACAAAAAGAATTCGTATCAAATTCAATCACAAAGTATATTTTTGACTTTTATATGAAATGAAAGTCATAAAGTTAAATTTCAAACAATCATATAAGAACTACGTGCGACTTGATTCCTAATAAAGGATACGTAGGAAATTTGGTAAATTATGATCCAGATTCAGTCATGGGACGAAAAATTAAATAAATGAAATATCACTTTTCTTGATCATGCGCATGATAGCGGGATAAATTAAGCAACCCTTCCTAGAAGGTCGGTTTAATTTAATCCTTTGATGCATGATCGAGATATAAATGCCATGCAAATGATAGTTGGATCATCGTCTAGGCAACCCTTCCTAGAAGGTGGGTCGGGACTTTGATTCTCTGATGCATGAAAACACCGCACAGAACTACGTAGGCTTGATCCTCTTTAACGAGGTACGTAGGCAACCCGTCCAAAAACGGGTGCATACCAAATCACTAAAACAAACCAAATATCGGTATTTATATAACTTAGAGTCAAAAGGTCAAAAAGAGAGGGTCGAACTCAATTAAAAATTAAATAAAATGTGTTTTGTAAATTTATATTTGAATAACACATAAAATGTGTTTTGTAAATTTATGTACATTTTTACTCAACAAAACTGCTAACCATTTTCGTTATAGAGAAAAACAAATAAAATAACCTATATGGGATTTGAACTCATATCTTTGTGCGCAAGCACATTTCTCTTCCAATTGAGCTAATAGGTTAAACAAATCGAGTAGTATAGACATGAAGCAACCAGTTAGAGAATTGGCACCATACAAAATCAAAACCTACTATAAATTAAAGAAATTTACTCAAATTCCAGCACTTATAGTAAATTAAAAACATTTACTCAAATTTGAATTGACAAGCAATATTTGAATTTTGCAGCAACATGATGGCATGATAATTAACTAAGAAACAAGAGTAGGTCTCAATATACAATAATCTCAAACTGTTTTTGCTTACTAGCAATTGGTAAGTGCATACAATGATAATAGGGTATGCCTAGCTCTCTTGGGTATTATGTCGAGCAGATGATATGCACCATTGCAGTTTATATAAAAACCTTTCATGATACAAAATTCTGGACAATCAATCTCCTAAACGGAACAAAATCCACCTCTCGGTCATTTGCATAAACGAGTTGAAAATAGACAAACCTGGTAATCGATCCTTTAGTTTTGAAGGAGAAGAGAAGACAATCACGTGATTTGGGAGAGGGGCTTGGTAATCTGTTCTTAATTCACAACCATCGATCTCTCTGGATATATCTACGGATTGAGGACGATTGCTACAACTCTTCGCCGCCATCTTAAATCTATATGTATATATCGATCGATTGATTCATCTCTCTATCGTCTTTCTTCAATTCTTCTGAAAATTAAGAAATAGCAAGAAGAAAGTTTTGGGATTCAGCGTATCAAATTACTGTTTTTAATTGTTTCTCTCTCCTACTAATTACCTTTTAAAATAATATAATTTTTAATTAACTTTCTACTTACTCTTAAATGAGAGGATCTCATCCATTCAATTTAATCAACGGTGTGAATTTTTTAAAATTCACTGTGAAGTTTGTTTATAACTCCATGGGAGCTGAACCTGTAACACTCCAAGTTTTGGGAACTTGAAGCGCTACGGGCTAGAACCGCACAATGGGTCCCGACCCCCAGAGTAGCAACAACAAACGGATCTTACAACAACGCAAAGACGAATGAAAACCAAAACTTAATATAAAACCAAAGGCTCAAACAAAAGAAAACACAAAAGCTCCACAACCAGGTCAAAACAAAAGGGAAACAACTAACGAAACAAAAACCCAATCCCGTCCTATAATGTACGGGAGCCCCGGCTGACCACACCATCCGGATCACTCAGCAGCATCCTGAACCTGCGGAACATCTACAACGACGGTATAGACCGTTAGCTAACATTCTAGGTATAACCATGAGTGTAAGGGCACAAACACACATAAGGTAAAGAAAACACATAGCATGCTTACACATCAACCGGTTATTATCATTCATTAAGGTTATCCATTACTAATTTAACTTCTTTTGTCACATGAGAATCTCTCGAAACTCGCCTCTGCTTCCGTCTACCAATAGGAATAGATTAGTACTATCCGCTACCTACGGGTCTGGGTTGCAAGAGCACATTCTAGTCTCCTGTAGAACTAGACAAGTGGTCACCGCCCGGTTATAATGCACTTGGGCCAGTTAAGTGTAATAAAGGGTGAATCCTATTTCCAATTATCCGTTATAAACATGATGGCAACAAAAACAAGCCAAAACAATCCAACTAATACACGGAATGAAGCTAAGTAAGTCCAAAGGACTTACCTCACACGAAGGTAACACAAGAGATCAGCGAATAACTCGGAAACACACAAGGAAGCTCAGTTTCCCTTAGGAAAGGAGCAAGGAAAGCCTGTACGAACAAGCAACACGGATCAGGAACGAACCGGTTGCTAGAAATCTATGACTTCTAGTCTCAAAGATCTCTAAGAGATCAACACATGATAAGGGCTCAACCTTAGTGTTACAACAACTCAGGGGAACAAGCAACAACATAAGGAACCAAGGAAGGAACGAGGAAAGGAAGGAAGGAAGCAACTCACCAATGACGGGAGTTACTGTAGAGAAACCGCAGGGGCGGTTAGACAGATGCGCAGGGGAGGCTGAACAGAGGCGCAGGGGTGACTTTGTGCAAGCGTAAGGGCGGCTGTGACAGAGGCACAGGGGCGGCTCTGTGCAGGCGTAGGAGCGGATCTTCGTCAGAAGCTACTGTCGGGCTTCTCTTCGACATATCTCACAACAGGGGCAACCAAAGCTCGAACCTTTGGTTCCAAAATGTCGAGACTCCACTCCAGAGAGCTTGAGAACAACGAAGGGTCAATAACGGAACACTCCACAAGAATTAAGGCTCATGCTTGATCCTTGGAGAAGAAGAAAAGTACAAAAGATAGAAACCAAAACAGAAGGGAAGGCATGCAACGCTTAAAGGAACGTGAGGAAGAACCAGAAAGGATGCATTTACACGTTCAGCGGGATTGTAGGAAGCAAGGACGGCTGCAACTCTCTAGGGTTTGAAGACGATAGTAAGGAACGGGAAAAAGGAGAGAAGGAAGAGAATATATAGGGAGGCTAGAACTCTACATGGAAAGGGCGTCTAGGGTTAGAAAGAAAACAAAGAAACCGGCCCATAAGATAGAATATCGGGTATTCTATCTATGGAAGAAAGATAAAACGACAAAAACAATTCGGCACGGTCTATTGCACGATCCGCAGGGGCGGATCTCATAGTCGCAGGGGCTGCTGGCCGCGGGGGCAGCCCTCTTCACCACAGGGGCGGTGAAGGCAAAAACCTAGGATCTTACATCAAATCCTCCTAAAAAGAAGTTTCGTCCCGAAACTTGCAAAAGCCAAACGGTCACAATAACACACAGAAACAGAACTGAACTCATATATTCCCACTCGGGGCACGTAACAAAAAACGTCACACAAAGCATTCACAACGCAACAAAGGAAAAATCCAAAACAACAAACTAGGCTAACGGCACAACAAGCTCAGCGTAAAACTTCGAATAGTTCCTCTGGACACTATCCACTGTCTCCCAAGTTGCCTCATCAGCTCCTCGCATCGACCACTGTATCTTCCACATCGAGATGTCCTTCGAACGCAAGCGTCTCATACTACGCTCTAAGACAGCCACCGGGTGCTCTACAAATGTGTGGTCTGGCTCGATCACTAGATCCTCATGACTGACGATGTATCTACGGTCAAGTATGTACTCCCGTAGCTGAGACACATGGAAAACTGGGTGAACACCCTTGAGTCTCGGTGGCAATGCATGTCTGTATGCTGCCTCTCCAACTCGCTCAAGAATCTCGAATGGTCCGACATATCTGGGACTCAACTTCCCTTTGACACCGAAACGTCTGACGCCTCGTGTCGGGGATACTCTCAACCAAACTTGAGCTCCAACTCTGAACTCTAGAGGTCTGCGCCTCTTATCAGCATAAGACTTCTATCGGCTCTGTGCTGCTAACATCTGCTCTCGGATCACTGCTACTCGAGCCATCTCATCCTCGTGTCGGGGATACTCAATGCGTGGCAATTGTTGTTGTACGAAAACTCCACTAAGGGAAGGTGATCTGGCCACACTTCTCCCCAATCTAACACACAAGCTCGCAACATGTCCTCCAAAGTCTTGATGGTCCGTTCAGACTGACCATCGGTCTGAGGATGATAAGCAGTAGTGAACTGTAGACTCGTACCTAGACCGGCATAAACCTATTGCCAGAACCTCAAAGTGAATTGTCCGTCTCTGTTAGAGACTATGGTCCTAGGTACTCCATGAAGTCTCACTATCTGTCTCGTGAACTCCTCTGCTAATCGACTTACCGGCCACGTTTCCTTGATCGGAATAAAACGTGCGGTCTTTGTCAGTCGATCTACTACGACCCAGATAGCATCAAAACCACGACTCGGTCTCAAACCGGTCACAAAATCCATAGAGATGTCTTCCCACTTCCACTGACGGACGGGAAGTGGGTGTAGCTCGCCTCCTAGTCTATGATGCTCGATCTTAACCTGCTGACAGGTTGCACATTGAGCTACATATCTCGTCACATCTGGCTTCAGACCTCTCCACCAGAAAGAGCGTCTGATATCCTGATACATCTTACTCGCACCAAGGTGTACTGAGTAAGGTGAAGAGTGAGCCTCCTGAAGGATCCTCTGTCTCAACTCTCGATCTGACGGCACACAAACATGCTCCTGGCTTCTCAGAACTCCGTCAGCACCAACTGCAAACTGTGGTACATCTCCTCGAGACATCTGGTCTCGGATCTGTGTCAAAGCTGGGCAACTCTCCTGCTTCTGTCGGATTTCGGCCAACAGATCAGGTACTATCTCCAAGGTGGACAACTGGCTATCGGAATATGGGAAGTAGATATCCATCTCTAGTCATGCTAAATCTCGCTGTAACTGTGGTTGAGCCGTCACCCTAGTGATCGCCATCTCCCGGAGAGTCTTCCTATTGAGGGCATCTGTTACCACATTAGCCTTTCCCGGGTGGTATAAGATCTCAAGATCAAAGTCCTTGATCAACTCTAACCATCTGCGCTGGCGGTTATTCAACTCCCGCTGAGTGAATATGTACTTCAAACTCTTATGGTTTGTGAAAATCTAACACGTGGCTCCGTACAGATAGTGTCTCCAAATCTTTAAAGCATGAACAACAACAGCTAACTCAACATCATGGGTAGGGTAATTCTCCTCGTACGTCTTCAGCTGTCGAGACGCATAAGCAATCACCTTTCCCCTCTGCATCAAAACACATCTCAAGGCCAGCTTGGATGCGTCGCTGTAAACCACAAAATCCTCAATGCCCTTTGGCTGAGCTAGGATATGAGCAGAGGTCAACCTCTTCTTCAGCTCCTCAAAGCTCCCCAGGCACGACTCGGACCATACAAACCTCGTAGACTTCCGCAGTAAGGAAGTGAGCGGTCGGGCGATAACTGAAAAGCCCTCAACAAAACGATTGTAGAAGCCTGCTAATCCTAAGAAGCTATGAACCTCCTTGACGTTCTTAGGTGGCGGCCAAGAAGCTACTGACTCGATCTTCGCCGGATCTACCTTGATCCCTTCTGCTGAAACGATGTGACCAAGGAACGCTACCTCGGACATCCAAAACTCGCTCTTAGAGAGTTTGCCGTAGAGCTCTTTATCCTGTAAGACCTGAAGAACGATCCTCAAGTGTCCTGCATGCTCATCTCTACTGCGGGAGTAGACCAGAATGTCGTCGATGAAGACAACTACAAACTGGTCTAGAAAGTCGATGAAGACGCTGTTCATCAACTCCATGAAGACTGCGGGCGCATTCGTGAGCCCGAATGGCATCACTACAAACTCGTAGTGTCCATATCTGGTCCGAAATGCTGTCTTGGGTACGTTCTGCTCTCTCACCCTCAGCTGGTGATATCCTGATCTCATATCAATCCTCGAAAATACTGAAGCTCCATGCAGCTGATCCAAAAGATCATCGATACGGGGCAATGAGTACTTGTTCTTGATCGTCACCTTGTTCAGCTCTCGGTAGTCGATACATAACCTCATTGACCCATCCTTCTTCCTGATGAAGAGAACTGGTGTACCCCAAGGAGATATACTAGGGCGGATGAAGCCCTTCTTTGCTAACTCCTCGAGCGACTTCTTCAACTCAAGCATCTCGATAGGCGCCATACAATAAGGAGCCTTAGAGATCGGTCTCGTACCGGGCTCTAGATCAATGTCGAAATCTACACTCCTTTGTGGAGGTAAACCTGATGGCTCTCCAAAGACGTCAACAAACTCGCAAGCTACTAGAATCTCCTCCAAAGCTGGACTAGTACTATCCTTCATGGCATAGCACCAAAAAGCGACACATCCTTGACTGATAAGTCTCGCAACTCGAACTGCACTGATGACGGTACCAGTCTCCCCGAGATCCCATCCTCGGAAGATCTCAACATGGCCTACATCTGTAGTTACTGTCATTGTCCTCTTGCCGATGTCCAAAACCGCTCGATGTCGATCCATCTAATCCATGCCCAGAATAACTTCTTCATGTACTACGTACATGATGAAGAAGTTAGCTGGCCAATCGCGACCTCCCAATCTAATAGGGCAATCGCGAACCTCTCGCGTACCTCGTATCTTACCCTCATCGGGTAATCCTATAAAGAAGGGTCTACCCTCTACAGTAACTAATGCCAATCTATCTACACATGCATCAAATATAAAAGAATGCATAGCACTAGTATCGAAAAGAACTCTGTCAGGAAAACCAATAATGTGAATGGTACTTGTAGATACTGGCGTTGTTAGCTTTACAACACTCCTCAACTCAAAAACTCTAGGTGGTGTGCATCTCTGGTGTCTACAGATCCACCAACACGTCATCTACCTCTCCCTGTCCCGGAGTGAAACCTTGAGGAGCGGTAGAACTAGAAACTCTCTGTTTTTGTTGCTGCTGGTACTGCGATCTCTGTCCTCCTCCGGCAACACTAGCAGGTGAAGAACCCTGCTGAGATAACGTCTTGTCCGGGCTTGCCACAAGAAAAGCAAGTCACTGCTGGCTTCTTGCAGTCAGCTCGGATGTGTCCAGCTACTCCGCAGTTATGAAACTGCCGTCCTCTATCAGAACTCTGCTGGAAACTAGAACGTCCAGGCGTCTGACTACGCCCAAAACCAGCTGCTCCAGCTCTTACACTGGCTAATCCAGTCTTTTGTCTCTTCTCAGGATCTCCTGTTTGAGAAGATCTCCTTTGACCCGGTCGGTCTCTCTCATAGGCAGAAGCTCTATCCTGGTAGTCTGCCAAAGACTCACAATGGAAACAGTAAGATAAGAGCGTGTCGATTCTTTCAATCTCCGAGAGAAAAGGTAAACATGCTAATTCTCCGGTGGTGCAGACGGACCTAGCAACGCCAACTCATCCTGAAACTTAAGGATGATCTCAGCAATAGGCAAATCCTCGAATCCAGCCTCAAGAAAATTCTGAAGACGATCCCTCCTCATGGCTGCAAGGCAATAGCGATCCCTGATCACTGTCTTCATCTGCTCATAACTGGTGACCTTACTACGAATGGTTCTCCACCAAGAATGAGCCTAATCCTTCAGCAATGTATGTGCTCTGTTGACTCGACGTCCCTTAGGGCAACCGATAGCCTCCAGGGCAGAATCCACCTGTCCTAGCAACTGCTCCACCTCCAAGCCAGTTCTCTCCACGAAGATGGGAACCTTCAACTGGTCGAAAGCCTTCAACCAACTGTCAGGCTTTGGCTCTTTTCCCTCAACCAGCGCTCTAACAACCTCAGCAACTCCAGCAGGCGGGACAACAGCTTGTGTAACTCTCTGCAAAACCTCAGCTGATCTCGCAGGAACTGGCGGCACTAGTGTTGGTCCTCCAATCCTGATAGCCTCCTCAACCCTCTGCACATAGTCGCGAAATGCAGAAGCTCCGATGGATACACGTGCGGACTCTGTTAATGGCGCTCTCTGTGCTCCAAACCTAGCAGCGGTTCCATTTCCAGCCTCAGGAACAATGCTCTCAGCAACCTCTTCAGCAAACGCCTCGGCGATAGGCGGATCAACAACAGGGGCTTGTCCCCGACCTCTAGCTAGTGGAGGTCTTCTTGCACGCCCTCGTCCATTGACGGCAAGTGGAAGTGGTGGTCGACCCTTCCTTGCCCCATAGCAGATGTAGTTCTAGTATGCGTCATCTGCTATAAGGATAGATATATAAGACTACATATATAGATATAAGGCCACGCTACAGCTAAAGAAAAAGTCCAGAAAAAGCACATATAAAGGCCAACACGAAAGAAACTACACTGCTGAGATCCGCGGAGGTAGTGGTGGTCGCCCGTACATCTATCCTAGACCGAAAGGTTAAAAACAAAAACCCCCTTTTAAAAACATTGGACCCCTTGCGGGTTCTATTTATTTATCCATCTGACCTTAGAAGATTTCGAGTGCCATTGTTGCCAACCTAGAGCTCTGATACTATATTGTAACACCCCAAGTGTTCGCTCCAAACGGTGTGTGCAAGCTTTAAATTTATAACCCTAGACGTAAGCTTAAAACAAGGATGCGAACCCGCAGTGTACGGGTCAATCGTAGTAAAAAGCAAGGAATTCCAGGGGTCGATCACAGGGACTTAGTGAAACAAAGTCCAATTACGGTATGCTTAAGTAAATACTAACCACAAGAGGTGATCAAAACAATCAAAGATGATATAGAAGTCAATAAAGGAAACATGCAATTCTAGGGATTAAAGCATCTAGTTGTGGTTCCAACTCAAGATCTAAAGATAAGCGGACAAAGCTGAGGTTTTTTTGCATGGGGAAGGTGTTTCTAAGTGGAATAGATCACCGGGTAAGTCTCACTAATCACTAATCCAAAACAGTAACTCCTATTACCGGGTAAGTCTCAAGGAATTAAGATAAAGAACTATAACCTCAAACTAACACACCATCTAAGGGAATAGAATCAGCCTTTACCGGGTAAGTCTCAGGCTAACTCACAAAGATGGGACGAAAGCACACTCAAACCCCAATAAAGGATAAACCTTTAGTACCTACGCTTATGATCGTTGGTACACAAACTAAGGAATTACCGGGTAAGTCTCATCCTAAGCTTGCATTGAACCAGGAAAGGTGTAATAAGAATAGGATTTGGCAAACTCTAACACTTAACTCTCAATTTCGGATCAGATAAGTCACCTCGGTCAGCCAAATTCCACCCCGGCCGAGATGTTCATCGACTGAGCGAGATGCTTAGGGTTAAGGTTAAAGACTCGAACTTTCAGGGTCCTACTGGAATCTAAGATTATTCTATCATTGTTTTTCCCACAACCTTCAGCCAATCACCCTAGAATCACACAAGGAAATTAGCCACTCGTCATCATGAACGCAATAATCAAATATATGGGAAGAAGGTGAATATTTGAACAAGAAGAATTTAATGAAAAGACTTCAATAACTGAATCAAATATCACAACAAAAGCGTTCCTTGGATATAAATCCAACAAAGGAAGACAACAAGGAAGGGAATCTAAGATGATCTTACAAAACCCTTCAAAAGCTATAAAAGCTATAATCTTCAATCTTCCTTCAACCTTCAAAAAGGTTCTTCAAATCTCCCAACTGGAGTATGGCTGCTGCGTACAATAGGTGTAAGCGAGATTTCCAACTGTATGCGGATGTCGGATTTGTGGGAAATCCGACCCTTTTTATAGAAAAATAACCCTCCAAAGATAAGATATCTTAGAAAGATCTCTTCCCATAAAAATAGGTAAAATATATGATCTAGTATATCTTCTTCATTCCAGGAGCCAAGCCCAAAAATATAAGATCTCTTTCCAAAGATAAAAGATCTCAGCCAAGAATAAAATATTCTCGCCGCATCCCAGGTGTTCGCCTCGGTCGAGTCGACTTCTCTGGATCACCTCGGTCGAGGTGAATCTGTGGTCAACCGAGGTGAGTCACAACTGAATGTGAAATCTCTCAAATCTGGTCCAAAGTGAATCTCTAATCCGTGGCTATGCTTCCTGGATGGTTCCTTATGTTCCTGAATGTAGCTCCAATGACTCCATAGCTCCTTTTGCTCCTTTTTGATGCAAAACGTGCCATTTTACCTGCGATTACAACAAAACTAGGTGTAGACCTCGATTCTCGCAAAAGTAGATGAAATGGTAATATAATCACATATTATACATACAAACATGCAGATTATGAAAGATAAAACGTCCAAACAAACCCCAAAATATAGACTATAATTCATGCTATCACCAAGTTCTGGGAACTTGAAGCGCTACGGGCTAGGACCGTACAATGGGTCCGGACCCTCAGAGTAGTAACAACAAACGGATCTTACAACAAGGCACAGACGAATGAAAACCAAAACTTAATATAAAACCAAAGTTTCAAACAGAAGAAAATACAAAAGCTCCACAGACGGGTCAAAACAAAAGGGAAATAACAAATGAAACAAAAACCCAATCCCGTCCTATAATGTACGGGAGCCCCGGTTGACCACACCATCCGGATCACTCAGCAGCATCCTGAACCTGCGGAACATCTACAACGACGGTATAAACCGTTAGCTAACATTCTAGGTATAAGCAAGAGTGTAAGGGCACAAACACACATAAGGTAAAGAAAACACATAGCATGCTTACACATCAACCGGTTATTATCTTTCATTAAGGTTATCCATTACTAATTCAACTTCTTTTGTCACACGAGAATCTCCCGAAACTCGCCTCCGCTTCCGTCTACCAATAGGAATAGATTAGTATTATCCGTTACCTAAGGGTCTGAGTTGCAAGAGCACATTCTAGTCTCCTGTAGAACAAGACAAGTGGTCACCGCCCAGTTATAATACACTTGGGCCAGTTAAGGGTAATAAAGGGTGAATCCTATTTCTAATTATCCGTTATAAACATGATGGCAACACAAACAAGCCAAAACAATCCAACTAATACGTGGAATGAAGCTAAGTAAGTCCAAGGGACTTACCTCACACGAAGATAACACAAGAGATCAGCAAACAACTCGGAAACACACAAGGAAGCTCAGTTTCCCTTAGGAAAGGAGCAAGGAAAGCCTATACAAACAAGCAACACAGATCAGGAACAAAACGGTTGCTAGAAGTCTGTGACTTCGAGTCTCAAATATCTCTAAGAGATCAACACATGCTAAGGGCTCAACCTTAGTCTTACAACAACTCAAGGGAACAAGGAACAACATAAGGAACCAAGGAAGGAACGAGGAAATGAAGGAAGCAAGCAACTCACCAAAGACGGGAGTTACTACAGAGAAACCGCAGGGGCGGTTAGACAGACGCGCAGGGGAGGCTGAACAGAGGCGCAGGGGTGTCTCTGTGCAGGCGCAAGGGCGGCTGTGACAGAGGCGTAGGGGCGGTTGTGACAGAGGCGTAGGGGCGGCTCTGTGTAGGCGCAGGGGTGGATCTTCGTCAGAAGCTACTGTCGGGCTTCTCTTCGACAGATCTCACAGCAGGGGCAACCAAAGCTCGAATCTTTGGTTCCAACACGTCGAGACTCCACTCCAGAGAGCCTGAGAACAATGAAGGGTCAACAACGGAACACTCCACAAGAATCAAGGCTCATGCTTGATTCTTGGAGAAGAAGAAAAGAACGAAAGGAAGAAACAAAAACAAAAGGGCAGGCATGCAGCGCTTAAAGGAACATGAGGAAGAACCAGAAAGGATGCACTTACACGTTCAGCGGGATTGTAGGAAGCAAGGACGGCTGCAAATCTCTAGGGTTTGAAGACGATAGCAAGGAACGGGAAAAAGGAGAGAAGGAAGAGAATATATAGGGAGGCTAGAACTCTAGATGGAAAGGGCGTCTAGGGTTAGAAAGAAAACAAGGAAACCGACCCATAAGATAGAATATCGGGTATTCTATCTATGGAAGAAAGATAAAACGATGAAAACAGATCGGCGCGATCTGTTGCACGATCCGCAGGGGAGGATCTCACAGTCGCAGGGGCGGCAGGCTGCGGGGGCGGCCCTCTTCACCGCAAGGGCGGTGAAGGAAAAAACCTAGGATCTTATAGCACCGGATAATTATGTTTAGTATATTTGATAGATATTGTAATGCTCCTTCAAGTTGGTGCATAAAAGTTATGACTATCTAACTTGTGTAGTAATAGACTAAACGGGTGTTGACCAGAAGCCTTGGTAAATATGGTAGCGAGTTGATTTGCCAAACAAACATGTGTTGTGACTATATATGAAGCCTCATTGATCATCATCCCTTACTATATTAAAATGATATTTCGTATATTTGGTAGATATTGTAATATATGATAATGATGTTTTGTATATTTGGTAGATATTGTAATGCTCCCCCTCAAGTTGGTGCATAAAAGTCTTGACTATCTAACTTGTGTAGTAAAATACTAAACGGGTGTTGACTAGAAATCTTGGTAAATATGGTAACGAGTTGATTTGCCAAATAAACATGTGTTGTGACTATATATGAAGCCTCATTGATCATCATTCCTTACTATATGAAAATTTATCTCAATATGTTTTGTGCGCTCACTAAAGACCAGATTTGTAGCGATATGTACAGTTGTTTGTTTGTCACACCATAACCGCATAGGATGATAATGAACAACCCCAAGAGACTTGAGTAGTGCCTTGAGCCAAACAAGTTCAGTGTTGTGTGTCATAACTTGATATTCGACTTCAACAAAAGTCTTGAAACAATTGATTTTTTCCAAGATACGGAAGCTTGACCAAGCATAATAAATAACCCCGACATGAACAAGAGATTAATTGGACATGTTCAAAATCACAAAATGTTTTGAGCTAGAAGCTTTTATTAGACGAGGGAATACTTGCTTTTTTTTAATTAATGAATAACTCGTAACTTAGCATCTGAGTAACTCTCGGTTGGTTTCTATGGAAACCGAGCGAGGATGTGAACAACATAGTTGAAGATCACGATGAGTAAACGTCAAATAGATGAATTTTTTGGAATATAATGAAATTTTCTAAACTATAAAATCAAGAATCAATCTTGCTAGAGTTATTAATGAATCGAAGATTACATACCTGTTTTCATAGTAGCAAATGGATCAAACTATAGTGCAAAATCTATGATCCGAATGAGCGTCGTAGGTATATCGTCTTTCTCAATCAAACCTACTCACTGTTTCTTTATGTTTCCTCTATGATTAGTAGAGAACATAAAACGAAGAAGTGATTTGACGTAGTGAGGATCATAACCCAATATCGTTTGTCTGATGGCCTAATAGAACCCCCATTAAGCTAATTGAGCCCAAATTCAGTATCCACCCATTATGCTCATACTGCTTTATTAAAGTCCACGAGCTTTACCTTTTTGAATCATTTTTATTAGCTCTTCGTAACTAGTCTTATAGTATAGTTGTGTGTTATAATATGTAATCCCACTAACAATGAAATTTGTAAATTAATATCACAATCTCCCACTTGGCCACATAAATTAAATAACTATATTATCCAAATTCTTTATGTGTACACAAAATGAGTAATTTTATGTAGACTTATTATTTATTTCAATGTGGTCCATCTCATATATCAATATGACATCACAACGACATTTGTCACAATCATCGTAATTAAACCTTCCTTTTTCATCATATTAGCATACTTAATGACATAGATCAAACATGGATGAGTGACATGAAAATTACATGTAATGTGATCTCATAACATGTTTATTTTCAACTTGTCCTCCTTTATTTGGAGATTAATCCAAAACAACCTTTAGTTCAAAATGTAAATCATGACAACTTTGTTATGCATATATAAACTATAAAACATAGAATTAGGGATGTTTGAGTTAGCTGGCGGGATTTAGAGTTCGGGACCTGAAATTGCTCTTTTGCAAGCCTAACACTCTCATACCAGGATGGGAGTTGGGGGGAAAGATCTGTGGGAAGCCCTAAAATCTCACTCAAAATAGTAGGGGTGAGAGAAATCGGGGTACCTTTAACCGTTGTCTCGAGGGTGAGGGTTCCCTTTTCCCTTTTTGTTGAGAGGTTGACATAAAACAACCTTGTGAGTCTGGTGAACATTGTGTCTCTTGGGGTGAGAACCTTCCAGATGGAGCAATTTTTGAGCATCGAAACATAGGGAAGCTGAAGCATCTCGAAGAGCTCCAGGTGGACCAAATCGCACATGCAGAGGGGGCGATTGTACGTGAAACCCGTCCAGCCATGTTCCAGTGGCTTTGAAGATGATGAACCAGATGGTTGGAAGCCCGGTATGCGGTGAAATCTCAATGTCCTCGGGAAACTATTGATCGTTTGTTGTAGAGGAGATGTGAGCGGAGTCTTCTTTGTAAGTCGAAGCAAGATGGTATGAGGTTTTCTTTGAGTTTCTCTTGGGATCCATGGATGATTTTGTGAGAGGAAGAGAGAATATTTGGAAGATGAAAGTGTAAAGCAAATGAGTTGTAAAACATTGAAGAAGGAAAGAGATACAGGAGGAGGGAGGAAGGTATTTAAAGGAAGCAAGTCAGATCAATTTATGGCTTGTCAAAATCTTGAGAGAATCAAGGTCTTGAAAACCGAAATTGGTTTGCTTGCTTTCCTATTAAATGTCAACCACTTTTCAAAAAAGATTTGAATTTGGAAACAAAATCTTTTGAAATCATTTTCAAAATCCTTCTTTAAAATAATTTAATGATGAAATTTCTAAAAAGATGTAAACCATTAAATTTATCCGTGATATTCAATATAGGACTTGAATTCCATTTCAAGGACCTTGGATTGCATTTCATGGCCTTGAAATGGAGAAGTGGGCTGGATTATAAGGAGGAAATAAAGCGATTTACTCCCCCTAAATTAATGCTTCCTTGTTCAACATATCGAGCTCTAATCAAATAAAATTGAATCGATCTTCAAGTAGAGTCTTAATAAATATATCTGCAAGTTGTAAGTTAGTCGATATAAAAGAAATCAAAACATCACCTTTCCCAACATGATCATGTATGAAGTGATGTCTTATATCGATATGCTTTGTTCTTGAATGTTGCACATGATTTTTAGTAATCGAAATAACACTAGTATTATCATATTTAATAGGTATACCTTTGAGATCAAAGCCAAGATCACGAAGTTGTTGAGCTATCCATAGGATTGGTGCACAACAGGCTCCAACAGCTATGTATTCGGCTTGGGTTGTGGATAGGGAGACATAGTTTTGCATCTTGGAGTGCAGACTGATTAGGGATGACCCTAAGAATTGGCACCATCTAGAAGTACTTTTTCTATTGACCTTATAGCCTGCAAAGTTAGCATCTGAATAGCCAACAAGGTGAAACAAGTTTTGACGTGGATACCATAACCCTAAATCCTTAGTGTCGTTGAGATATCGAAATGTCATTTTCACATCTATCAAGTGTGACTCTTTGGGATCATCTTGAAATCTTGCACACAAGCACACACTAAACATAATGTCAGGTCAACTAGCGGTGAGATATAACAAAGAACCGATCATACCTCGTTACTTCTTTTGTACAACACTTTTACAATCCTTGGCTTGATCAAGTGAAAGTGTGGAACTCATAGGAGTTTTTGCTACCTTGGATTGATCCATTTTATATTTCCTGAGCAAGTCCTTGATATACTTTCTTTGATTAAGGAAAATTCCTTTCTTTGCTTGTGTGACTTGAAGTCCAAGAAATAAATTTAACTCTCCCATTAAACTCATCTCGAATTCTCTACACATAATATCTGAAAATTCTTTGCATAGAGAGTCCTTAGTAGAACCAAATAATATATCATCAACATAGATTTGTACTACTAAAAGATCGTTGCTTCTGGTTTTACTTGGACAATCTTTCATACCAAGCTCGTGGAGCTTGCTTAAGACCATAAAGAGCTTTGTCCAATTTAAAAACATGATCTGGAAATTCATCATTTTGAAAACGTAGACTTCTTCTTCTAAGAAGCCATTTAGAAAAGCACATTGAACATCCATTGAAAGAGTTTTTATGTTCATGAAGGATGCAAAAGGAAGTAGCATACTTATGGCTTCTAACCTGGCAACTTGAGAAATTTTTTTCCTCATAATCGATACCTTTTTCTTGGTTATAGCCTTGATCTACAAGTCGTGCTTTGTTTTGAATAACCTTGCCATTTTCATCCAACTTGTTTTGAAATACCCATTTTGTGTCAATGACGGATTGTTGCTTAGGTCTACACGTGAGGGTCCAAAATTTGTTTCTCTCGAACTCATTCAGTTCATTTTGCATGGCCATGATCCAATCAGGTTCTTGAAGAGCTTGAGCATAGTTCTTGGGCTATATAAGAGACACGAACGCCGAAAAAACACACAAATTGTTAACACTAGATCGGGTTTGAACTCTTGCGTTTGGATCTGAGATCACGTTCTCTGTTGGATGGTATGAAGAATGTTGAAACTTTCTCCTTTTGAAGGTTGGAACAGATCCTGAAGATTGTGGCTCATTTGCTCGACTAAGTTCAAGTACCGTTGAAATATTGCCTTTGGATCCTATATCAAGGCCTTGAAGTTGGATTTCAAGGCCTTGAAACTGGCTTCTGGCAACGCCGTTTGTCATTTCAATGTCTTGAAAATGTGTTTCAAAGTCTTGAGATTATTCTCCGGTATCTTGCATATATTCTTGCATATTTTTTTCTTGAGGCTTAGGATCTTCTTCTCCATCAGAATTATGATCTCCATGTTGATTAGATTTAGATCTGCAAAACTTTCACTCAAAGTACCATCATTGCTTTCATAAAAAATAACATGAACACTTTCGTCAACAATTTTGGTACGTCTACTATAAACACGATAAGCTTTGCTATTTGAAGCATTTCCAATGAAGATAGCTTCATCACTACGTGCATCAAACTTACCAAGGTTGTCTTTTGCATTATAATGGACAAAGCACGTGCATCCAAAGGGTTTAAAATAGGAAATATTAGGTTTTTCTCCTTAAAAAGTTTGTAAGGAGTCTTTTTCAAAATAGGACAAATTAAGCATCTATTCGAGATGTAATTAGCCGCGTTAACAACTTCAGCCCAAAAACTTTTTGGCAAACTATTTTCTAAAATCATAGTCCTAGACATGTCCTCTAGGGTGCGGTTCTTACGTTCCACAACCCCGTTTTGTTGAGGTGTTCTAGGAGCCGAAAAGTTGTGTGAAATACCATATTTTGCACAAAACCAATCAAACTCAAGTTGATCAAATTCTCGACCATGATCGCTTCTAATAGAGACGATAGGTAGGCTTTTCAAAGTTTGCAACTCCTTACAAAGTTTTGAAAACTCAAACAAAGCTTTAGATTTTTCCTGTAGAAATGAGATCCATATAAAACGAGAAAAATAATCCACAATGACAAGGATGTACTTTTTTCCCCTATGAGATTTGACACGCATAGGACCACATTAATCCATATGTAAAAGTTCAATGGGTCGAGAAGAACTTACAATCTTCTTTGGTTGGAATGAACCTTTTGTTTGTTTACCTTGTGTACAAGCCTTACATAGTTCATCTACCTTGAAGTTTAGGTTTGGCAAACCACGTACCAAATCGTTTGAAAGTAGTTTCTTCATCGTATGCATGCTTACATGACCAAGTAGTCTATGCTAAAGCCTTGGATCGTCAGTCACGTTAGCTTAGTTCCTAAAACTTGTTTAGTGTTCATTGAATAAATATTGTTACATCTAGGAGCAGTAAGCACAACATCACCCGATATTTTATCTTGAACTTCACATTTACTTGAATAAAAAATCACCTTGTTGCCTTTATCACATATTTGAGAGATACTAAGCAAGTTATAGTTTAAACCGTCAACAAGATAAACATCATCAATAAAAATAGATGAATTATAACCAATTTTATCAATGTCAATAATGTTACACTTTCCTTTATCACCAAGCGTAATGGTTCTAGATGATTGCTTCTTTAGATTTGAAAACAATGAGATTTTTCCACTCATATGTCTTGAGCAAACACTATCTAATATTAATTTATGCTCCTTTACCTTGGTGATATCATGTTTGGTGGTCTAGTACCTATAGGAACCCATATTTGCTTAACTTGTTTCCTTAGACATAGAGGATAAGTGTTTCTAATGATGTCAGGGGCATTTCTTCTACATGGACATATTGATTTTACGTGACCCTTTTTGCAACAATAGAAACATGTGGACATGTGAACACTTCCTTTAACTTTAACAAAGGTGGTAGTTGTTTTTCTAGGAAAACATACGTAATTACCTATACCATTTTTGTTAAGAGAAGATTGTTGTTCACCAATCATCCTTTCGAGATTGGCTTTCGAACGAGTGAATTAAATAAGTGCAACCTTCTGGTCTTGACACGTCACCATTAGATCAACCTTCTCTTTCTCTACATTGATATAGTCTCGATGGAGATAGGAGATATTGCCCTTGAGAATTGCATTTTCCGATTCTAGGTCCTTGATATTGTCATCAAGGTCTAACTTTTCAATGTTAAGATTTTCAATTTTCAAAGACATCTCACTTAATCGTTTCTCTTGTTTGAGAAGCTTTTCTCTTAAGGAACGTATCCTTACCCTATGTTCTTTATCACATATGATAATGTCTTTGAGGAATTGCGTGAATTCAAGGTTAGATTGTGACATAATCGTACTTACCAACATAGTGATTTGGATCTTCTTCATGATCGGCCATTAAGCACAAGTTTGCTTGTTTTTTCTCGTCTTCTGACTCAATTGTAGAATCTGAGTCACTCCATGATGTTACCATAACTTTCTTCTTTCGATCATTCTTCCTAAAAATTTTCCTCTTCTTTTGTTGACAATCCTTTACGAGATGATCTACTTCACCATATTCAAAACAAGTCACTACCTTAGTTTTCTTATTTGAGTTAGAAAACTTACCTTGAGGTCTTGATGATCGCGGATATTCCTTGTTGTTTGCGAATTGCTTCTTCATTTCAAGAGTTTTTGCAAGACCCCTTGAGATCAAGGCGAATGGATCTTCCTCATCTTCATCATCACTGCCTTTCTCCTCTGATGTTATGTCATCCTTCTTGGATCTTAGAGCAAGATTCATTGTGTTTAATGGGAGCTCTCCATCTTCTTCACAAAGAACCATTTCATGAGTGATTAGCTTTCCAAGAAGGTCGTCTAGAGCGAGTGTAGTGAGATTTTGAGCTTCTTCAACTGCGGTCACTTTTGGTCCCCACTTAGCTTTAGGTGAGCTCCATAGAACCTTCCTTACTTTTTCTTCATTTATGAAGACCTTTCCAAGTGAATCAAGATTGTTCACAATCTCGGTGAATCGTGTGAACATGTCCTTGACTGACTCATTCGAATTCATCTTGAATAGCTCACATTGTCTAAGGAAGATACTTGTATTTGTCTCCTTGACTTGACTTTTTCCTTCGTACGTGACAACCAAATTGTCCCATATTTCCTTTGCACTCTTACATGATGAGACACGGTTGAATTCATTTATATTCAATCCACAATAGAGCAAGTTCATGGCCTTGTAGTTATTCAAAACACTATTCAAGTCGGTTTGAGTGAAGTCTGCTTCCTTCTTTTTGACTTGGACTCCTTCCACCGTGTTGGTTGGGATTTTAGGGCTAGTTTGAATGATGCTCCATAGTTCCATAACAAACATTCGCATGAGTGCTCTCCAATGGGCAAAGTTGTTGCCGCAGAAGAGTGGTGGTCGAGATGTCGATCTTCCTTGAGCGAATCCTCCATCACCTACAAAATTCATGATTAGTCTCACTGATGGGTAAATCAATATACGTGAGTCTAGCTCTGATACCAATTGAAGAACCGTATTGGTGAATATAAATGATGTAAATAATCTAGAAGGGGGGGGTTAAATAGTGTATGAGAACTTTTTGCAAAAACCTATCTCAAGGCTTTGAAACTGATTTCAAGGCCTTGAAATCGATCTATACTCTTTGTGAGAAAACTAGTTTTCAAGGGCTTTGAAAGTGATTTCAAGGCCTTGACTTCGTCAAACTTCAAACAACGTTAGTCACAATTAAGTGAGAAATAGTGCGAAATTAAAAGATCGACATGGTGATATGTTTACGAAGTTCAACTCTAATAGCCTACGTCTCTGTCCGAGGGTTTCTTTACCCGTAAGATCTAACTATCTATTATCTGCTCAAAGAGTCCTAGACACAACCTAGAAGAAATCTCTTTCTTCTCTCAATGTAGGCAATGCTACGATCTAGTTCCAACTCTAACCTAGCAATAATAGCTTAGTTACTTTGCAGATTAACACACACTCGAGTATAAAACTCTCTAGATATGCCAATGGGGCTCTAGTGTTTTTCTTTATATGAGGATGTAAACTTTTGTAAGCTAAGAGGAAGAAAATTTTTTGGAACAAATGAAGATGCTTTGATCGCTCGAAGACTTAGATGTTTCCGTGTAAGCTGGTTATAGTTCTCTTCAATCGCCATCTTAATTTATAGTCTTCTATGGAGAACTCTTCTAGCCGTTGTGAGAGGGCTGTTGTGATGTTCTTCTTTCTCCATAGAAAACAGTGTTTGGTTGAGATGAAGTAGCCGTTGTAAGATCTTCTATCATCTTCATCTACTTCCTCTCCTTAACGCGTGTTTGAGAATCTTCATCTTCGAGATTTTCTCCTTGAAAGCGCCGTTGAGGATCTTTGTCGTTGAAGCCCTTCATTCACGCTCCAAGATCTTCTAAGTTGTTGAAGACTTCTCTCTTGGATAGTCGTGGAAGATTTTCTGAGATCTTTTGTGTAATCCGTTTAGAAAGATTCTTCTTATCTTGCGTCGATAAGATTTTTCCAAGATCTTATTGTTGGGGCCGAATCTTCTTGTTGGCCGAGATCTTCTCTTTGGTCGATTGAGAATCTCTTTGTTGCCGAGATCTTCTCTTCAAATCTTATTGAAAGATCTTTTTGTAATCCTTGATAGATTTGGTTGTTGAAATTTGAATCTTGATTTTGAAAAGCCTTCACTTGAATCCTCCCTTGTAGCGTTTTTCAAGGCCTTCGCATTTATCCCTTGAACTGCTTTCCAAGACCTCCACGTTTGTCCCTTAAATTGCTTTTCAAAATCTCCGTGCTTGTCCCTTGTAATGAGTTTCAAGGCCTCTGTTCATCCTTTGACATGTTTTTCAAGGCTTGAACACATTTAACAAACACAAAACCAAACCATACAATCTAGAAATACAATCGATATTTGTTAATTTATAAAACCGCTCATAATGTGAAGTCTTCCATCATCCACATATACAATTTATAAACAAGGTGGAGTTATCACCGTGCTATGAGCCAATTGAGTTCACAAGTGGTGGATGTCATAACTTCATATTCGGCTTCAACAAAATATCGCAAAACTATTGATTGTTTCTTTTTTTTCCATGATACAGAAGATTCGCCAAGCACAATTAAGAACCCCGTCACAAGTGGCCGTTGTTGAAATTGACCAGGACGTCGTTAACTCGCTAGAAGACAAATGGAAGACCTCTATTATCATTAAGGTGTTGGGAAGAAACGTTACTTACAATCTTCCCGAACAAAGGCTCTACCAACTATGGCGCCCGTCAAGCCAATGAAAATTCTTGATCTATATTCGCTCCAAAAGGTGTGTGCAAGCTTTAAAATTTATAACCCAAGAAGTATGCTTGAACAATATGCGAACCAACAGTGTACTAATCAATTGTAATAAAAGCAAGAATTTCAGGGGTCGATCACAGGGACTACGGTGAAACAAAGATCGGAAATCAGGTTGTTAAATAACTAGTGACCACAAATTAAAGCAATCAAAGATGATATAAATTCAGATAAAGGGAATGCGAATTCTAGGGATTAAAGCATCCAGTTGTGGTTCCGACTCAAGATTTCAAAAGATGACATGGGCAAAGCTGAGGTTTGCAAAGGGAAGGTGTTTCTAAGGTCAGAATAGATTGCCGGGTAAGTCTCATTACTCATTATCCGAAACCAAAGCTCCTATCACCGGGTAAGTCTCAAGGTACTAAGAAAAGGAACTATAATCTCAAACCAACACACCACCCAAGAGAATAGAATCAACCTTTATTGGGTAAGTCTTATGCTAACTCACAAGGATGGGATGAAGGTACACTCAAACCCCAATAAGGGATAAACCGGCACACTCAAAACCCAATAAAGAATAAACCTTTATTACCTACACTCATGATCTTGGGTAAACAAGCAAAGGAATCACCGGGTAAGTCTCATCCTAGGCTTGCGTTGAACCAGGAAAGGTGTAATAAGGATAGTATTTGGCAAAGTTAAACTCTTAACTTAGATAAGGTTCAGGAAAGGTTCACCTCGTTCAGTTAAATTCCATCCCGGCCGAGATGTTCAATGACTGACCGAGGTGTTCTACGGTTAAGGTAAAGGCTCGAGCTTTCAGGGTCCTGTTGGGATTAAGATCATTCTATCATCGTCTTTCCCACAACTTTCAGCCAATCACCCTAGAATCGCATAAGAAACTTAGCCAACAATCATCATGATAACAATAATCAAATTTATAAGAAAGGAATCAATATTCAAACAAGAAAACCTTAATTCAAAGGTCTCAATAACTGAATAAATCAAACAACAAATCATCATTCCTCAAGTCACAATCAGAAAAGACAACAAACCAAGAGCAATCTAAGAAGATCTTACAAACTCCTTCAAAAGCCAACCTCAACTATGATTCCTTCCTTTCTTGAACTTCAACCTTCAAACTTCCTTCAACTCTTACTTCAACTCTTCAGAAAATACTCCAGAAAATCCTTGATCCGAAGATGGCTAAATTGTAGAAAATCAGCCCTTTATATAGGAGAATTATCTTCCAAAGATAAGATATCTTAAAAAGATAATTTCCTAGAAAATATATCCATATCTCTTAAAATATATCAGCCAAATATAATATCTTCCTTCCAAAAATCCAGCCAAAAATATATGATATTCTCCATCCAAAATTGAAGATCTCAGCCAAAAATAAAGATCTCGCCGGCGACAGGCTGTTCGCCTCGGTCGGGACGCTCCTCAAGATCACCTCGGTCGAGATGGTACTGTAGCTAACCGAGGTGAATCTCAGCTGAATGTAAATCATCTCGAATCTGGTCCAAAATCAATCTTCTAAATCATTTCCATGCTTCCTGAGATCTTCTTATAACTCTTCAAAGCTCTAGAATGGAACTCCTAAGACTCCTTAGCTTACTTTGCTCCATTTCGTTCCAAACGTGCCATTTTACCTACAATTATAACGAAACTAGGTGTAGACCTCGATTCCCGCAAAGGTAGACAAAACAATAATATAATCAAAGAATATACATCCATACATGCATATTTATGAAGATATAACATCTAAACCAATCCCAAAATATAGACTATAATACATGCTATCAAAATATCCCATACTTGTCCCTTGCTTGTCCCCAAACAAGTTCCAAATCTTAGATACAAGATAGAATGGATTATAAGTCAGAAAGATCAATGAAAAACATTTCAAAACCTTTTGTGGCGTGCTCCACTCATGCATCACCCTAACATGGCAAATAAAATCAAGACATGATCAAAACATTTTATAGATATAAGAAAGTTGTTCATCTTTTCATAAAATTATAGAATGCATAACAAATCATATTTATCGAAATTAATCATGTATAATCCAGTTTAAACCACCAAGTCAATCAACAAGCTCGAGGTCTCAAGGGCTTCCAAAAGATTCAAGAAACGTGTAAGGGTGGGATGTATATAGGGTATGTGGTGCTAGAATCCGGGAATAGGATATTTTCTTCACTTTTCTTTGAATCTCAACATCTTCCACCAATAAGCTTTGCTTATTTACTTTACTTTTTGGGATGCATGGACAGAGGTGCACAATAACCGAAGCCTAGGAGATCAGCAATCATCAATTTCTCGAGATGCCTCAAACCCTTGATGCACATACCATGACCCGTTAGGAATATCACTCAATCCAACTCTGGAAAGACACAAACACCCGACAATGTGAATGGTGCCGAGTTACTCATCATCATGATTGACTTCCCAAAACCTAATTGTTTCATTCTAACACTTTCAGCCAACATCTCAACTTCACTTTCACTTGTTTTTCTTTGCTTGCTTCCAAATTCCCGGATAGGTAAAGGGAGGCAAATATGTATATGAGGGGCTAAGCAAGATCAAGAAGAAGAAGAGAAGAGAATGAATTTCCTTAATCATCCCAGGAAGAATGTGATAGAACTCATCATGTGGTGTCAACCTTCAAAATCCAACATAATTTTGATAAAAACAAAGTATTAAACATGATAAAACTTCAAACGAAGCATTTGGCAACTTAAACATATCATAAAACCTTTCGAGTATATAAAGATTTCAAAATCAATCTACAAACAAAATCATCATTGAGGTCATATCCAGAGAAGAAGAACAAAACGTTTCGAAAAACTCTCAGTTAAGAACCCACTCGGTCGAGGTGTTTTGGCGTCATCCGAGGTATTCATCCTCGATCGGCCATGAACATCCCGGTCGAGGTCATAAAAAAAATTTCAAACCAGTTTTCGACGTTTTTCTCAAACAAAAACCTGTATGTATGCATGTATGCATGTAATGACAAATAAACACATAGAGCCAAGTAGACAGAATAAGATTATAATATCCAAGGGAGTCATACAAACATACACATAAGTCACATAAAATACATCCGAATACCCCATACTTGGGATACATTGTCCCAATGGGTCAAATATAAGTTTAAAGAACAGGATACTCACCAGACCTAGCTGAACAGCATAATAAATAAAGACAAAAATTCATAAAGCTCTAGTCCTCGTCAGCTGGTGGTGGTGGATGTGGGATGTAGGGGTGCTGGGTCGGGTCAAATGGATAGCCCATCATCTGTTGGAATTGAATCTCCATCATCCGATGCCGGTAATGCTGGCTCTACCCTATCTGATGTATCCATCCATCAATGTGTCTACGCTCATCATCAAAGAGTTAGGACATGTCTACCGTCATAGCCGCATAAGAGTCAATTATCTGCTCAGTCGGCTCATCAATCTGTCGGTGAGCCTCCAAATCTCTACGTCTACGGGATCTGTGCTGAGGTGGTGGTGCTGGTGCTGCTCTCTCCTCCTCTATCGCCTCATTATCTAGATCAACAACGGGAATACTAGGGCCGCCGGTATTAGTACCGGTCTCTATGGCAGCTCCTCCATCATAACCCTCATCATCATCAATAGTAGCGTCTCTAGCATCCTGCATGTAGGGAAAACAAGCAGCAGACAAATACTGACGGTCAAAGATAGAGAACTGAGATGACAACAAAATGCCCTGAGGTGCAGTAGTCTCCCAAGGCATGGCAATGTAAGGTGTTCCAAGGCCACGAGGAACGAGAATACGTCTCGTGATAATCTGCTGCAATCCCAGTGGCTTCGCAACCACAACTAGTGTGCACGCATAAAGATCCAGACCCATAGCAGTAGCAATGTGGGTAACCAACCCTCCACAACAAATGTCGCCCTTCGACTTGCCCTTGATCCTGTGCAAGTCCTCAGCTAGCATACCAGCAAAATCAGGAACTCCTCTTGTGACCATACAAAATAGACTCAAAAGCTCCCCCTGACGGACATTTTGGGGTGTCTCAGTACGCGCCAAAAAAGTCTCACTAAAGATCGTGTGAGCTAGGCGGAAGGCAAGGTGGAATATGATGCGCTCCCAGGAATCCCCGGGTCTCCACCTATCACTATGCTCAGTCACGTGGGCTATCTCGCCCCAAAAATCTCGAGCTACGGCTTGGGAAGGAAAATCAGAAACTGTCAAGGTAAGGAAGCCGAAAATCTCCCTAAACTGATCGATGGGCACCATATAATTCCGGTTCATCAACCGGTAATTGATCTCATTCCGCTCAGGCACGTACGTCACTGAGCTCACAAACTCCAAAGTCGGCTCCAAATAAGCCGTCGCCCTAACCTCCATGAACTCGTCCAGCCCTACCATGGAGATCATCTTCCTCAAGTCCTCTGCCACATGGAGGCACTCGAAGGCATCAATGTCAAGAAACCGTGGGGCAACGATAGGACGCCCGCAAATACGATCATAGTCAGTCTAGTGTCACTCGTGGATCACCGAAATCGAATACTGTGAAGCAGAAGAAGGAGAGGACTGGTGGGAACTACTAGGTCTGTCTCTCAAGACCAACTAGCGATCAAATCTGCTACTCATGTTTCTGGATGAAGAACACCTCGGTTGCCCTGAGAACACCTCGGCCGAGACACAGCCGACTGGACCGAGGCGAACTGCTGTTCATTCGCGAATCTCAAATCTGTAAGTTATTTTCCCCCAAATCACTACCAAAGGCTTCCTAGGGGGTACTTATATCTTTCTCAACAATAAACAGTGGCAACCAAAGCCAAATCTGTGCAGAATCGACAAAAGAAGAACGAGTTAGGGTTTTGGAATGAAATACCCAGATTCTACATATTTGGAGCGTTTTCCTTGTTGTTTGATGCTTGGAAACTGATCCTCTTGCTTTCTCCGGTGTAATCGAGCAAAAAATTGTGGAAAACGGGCAAGAATCGAAGATTTGAGGGATTTGGGTCGCCGCGGTCGAGGTTCGCTTTGGGAGGGAAAAGGTGAAGAGAGAGAAACCGTCTCGCCTTTTATACCCCTCGCTAATTTTGATTTCACCTCGGTCGAGGTGGTCCCGACCAGACCGAGGTGTCTGACTAGATGTCAGACCTAGTCGCCTCGGTTCCCCAAGAACATCTCGGTCAAGGTGTTGTGACAGCAACCGAGATGTGTCTCAGTCAAGCTCCGTCTTCTCAATTTTTTGAACTTCTGTCCTTCCACTGTAACTCCTGAGTTGTAATCCTTCCTTAGAAAGTACCTGGTTCCTGTCTAGAAGACGCAAAAACAAAACGAAGCAAACTATCTAAAACTAAGCTAGAAAAGGGAAAAGAAAGCAATACCGTGGGTTCCCTCCCAATAAGCGCTTGGTTTAAGGTCGCTAGATGGACCGTACATCATCTTCAAACAAGGTGTAGTGGTGCAATCTCCTCAGCTGGGACTTCCCGTCGGTATTTCTTCAGTCTATGACCGTTGACCTTAAAGCTTCTGCTTGTTTTACCCCAAATCTCAACTACACCATAGGGAAAAACATTTTTCACAAGGTAAGGTCCTGCCCATCTAGATTTCAACTTACTTGGAAAGAGGCGGAGGCGGGAGTTGAAGAGTGGAACTAGATCTTCTTCTTTGAACTCCTTTGGAATGACGTGCTTGTCATGTCATCTCTTCGTTCTTTCCTTGTAGATCTTGGCACTCTCATAAGCGTTTAAGCGTAACTCCTCCGGTTCATTGATGTCTAATAGTCTCTTCTCTCCGGCTTCCTTGATGTCGAAATTCAACCACTTGATTGCCCAATATGCCTTGTGCTCCACCTCAACGAGTAGATGACAAGACTTCTCATATACCAAATTGTAAGGGGCGGTACCTATGGGAGTCTTGAATGCAGTCCTATAAGCCCAAAGAGCATCGTCCAACTTCATGGACCAATCCTTCCTCGTCCTAAAGACGGTCTTTTCTAGAATTGCCTTGATTTCTCTATTCGAGATCTCAACCTGCCCACTAGTTTGAGGGTGATAAGGGGTTGCTACCTTGTGGGTTACCCCATACTTTGATAGAAGTGCCTTGAACTTCTGGTTGATGAAATGTGTCCCTCCATCGCTGATGATGATGCGTGGTGTCCCAAAACGTGGAAAGATAGTCCGGTTGAAGAACTTCACAACCACCATGGCGTCATTAGTGGGGGAGGCAATGGCTTCCACCGATCTAGAGACGTAATCAACAACTAAGAGAATGTAGAGGTTCCCTGCGGATGATGGGAAAGGTCCCATGAAATCGACTCCCCATACGTAAAAAATCTCAACCTCTTGAATATTGTTGAGTGGCATCTCGTTCCTTCTAGACAAGTTCCCTGTTCTTTGGCATGCATCACAAGAAACAACAAACGTTTGCAAATCCTTAAATAATGTAGGCCAAAAGAAAGCAGAATGTAATACCTTAGCGCACGTCTTGTGAGCACTAGCATGTCCTCCACAAGGAAGCGAGTGGCAATGCCGTATGACACTAGAAACTTCATCTTCCGGAATGCATCGTCGAAGCATCCCATCTGGACCTCTTTTGAACAATAGAGGTTCATTCCAGTAGTAATGACGTACATCCTTGAAGAACTTCTTCCTTTGAGCGTACGTCAATCCGGGCGTTATTTCTTGACAGACAAGGTAATTGACAATATCAGCATACAAAGGCTCTTTACCCTTAGAAACTTGGCAGAGCCAGTGCTCCACCAACTGTAAGTGACTCTCAGAAAACGAGTAAGAAAGTTTGTTGTCCTCATTTGACAAAATCACGCTTGCTGTCTCGGTCAACGTCCGAGGTGGGTGACCAAAATGTTCTTCAGATAAGAACACCTCGCTTGGTCCAAGAAGTGCCTCGGTTATGGTACTAGAACTGGAGCTGAAACCTAATGTGTTTTTCTTCTCCTATATTAGTTTCTCAATCTTAGCTCTTGGATCTGCTTCCAATGCTTTTAAGCTCCGTATATCTGCATTACAAGAGACATCTATACCTTCCTCCATTAAACTAAAACTAAGAACTCTTTCAAGAGGATCGTTAATAAGGATAGAGCTCACCAATTCTCTTTATTCTTCTTCATCATAGATGTTGAAGATGTCATCTTCCAGCGGATCTCCCTTCATTGCAGCAAGCAATGCAAACTCCACATGATCTCCACCAATGTTGAATTTCAACATGGCGTTCTTACAATTCATATTGCAACCCGAAGCTGCTATAAATGGTCTCCCGAGAATGATAGGAACGGGATAATCTGCGGAAATGTCAAGCACAACAAAGTCTATAGGTAAGTAGAAATTACCTAACTTGATGGGAACGTCCTCCAAAATATCGACGGGATGGGTAATGGAGCGATCCGCCATGTATAGCGTCATCTTCACCGGCTTGGGCTCTCCAAGGCCGACTTTCTCACATAGCTCCAGCTGGATGATACTCACGCTAGCTCCTAGATCACACAATGCATCATAGGTTACATCCCCAACTCGAATGGGAATGCAAAATGAACCGGGATCTCTTAATTTGGGTGGCATCTTCTCCTTCATGATTTGAATGAGTTCCGAAGGCTTAGATGTCATCCTCACTTCCCCAAAATCTTCCAGCTTCCTCTTCATTGATAGAATCTCTTTCAGAAACTTCCCATAGGCGGGCATCCCTAGAATGACATCAAGGAAAGGGATGTTAATGTGTAATTTATTCATTAGGTCTAAAACTTACCAAAATGAATGTCTAGATGTGCCCTCGCCCTTTGTTGAGGAAAAATGTGTATAAATTTCCCAAAACATTATTTTATTTCATTTTTAAATATATTTTAGTTCGACCCTTTTTTTTTATCCTTTTGATTCAAAATAATATAAATACCAAAATATTTAGGGGTTTTTATTAATTGGGTTGCACCCATATTTTTAAGGGTTGCCTACGTATCTCTTTAAAGAGAATCAAGCCTTACGTAGTTCAGTTAGTTTCATGCATCAAAGGATGTAATCTAGACCCACCTTCTATGAAGGGTTGCCTAAATATAACCCAACTATCATTTGCATGGTTTATATTTTCGTTCATGCATCAAAGGGATGAAATTAAACCCACCTTCTATGAAGGGTTGCTTAATTCTCCTAATATCATGTGCATAATTAGATTATGTTTATTTTATTTTATTTTGTGTTTGTTTTATGTGACTGAATTTAGTGCATTATTTGTTTGCGCTAAATTTCCTACGTATCCTATGTTAGGAATTAAGTTGAACTTAGTTTAATTTAAGAGATTTTTTTTACCTTTTATATATATATTTGAAAGTCATTTTTTTTTTATGTGATTGAACTCAACCAATTTCGAGTCAAGTTTCCTACGTAGTCCGTTTTATGGACATCAAATCATACGTAGTTCTTTTATTTATGGGTTATTTACTAAAATTATTTTAATTATTTATATATACACGTATATACATATATATATATATATATAGTTTTATTTTTTTCTTAGAAAAGCCAATTTATATTTTTAACCCCTTAAAAACTTACTACTTTTTTTTTTTTTGAAAAGTCAACATGTATTCTTGGATTTCTATGTTCCATGTCCATCTTGCCTCACGTGATAAACAGCACAAATAGTGCTTTGTATATATATTCTTTTTTTTTAAGTTAGATTTAAATATGTAAAGGACTCTCCGCTTTGCCTACACGTGACAATACAACACAAGTAATGTATATTTCCCTTTTTTTTATTAAGTTAAATTTGAATAAAAAAATGTATAGGACAAAACATCTGCTGACATCTCTCTCTTCATTTCTATCCCCCAAAACTAGACCCAGTTCTCACGACTTAGCTCCCTCACCATCTCCTTCACTTTCTCCCTTCTAAGCATGTTCATGGTGAAGAAATTGAGCCTCCAATTGTTATGGTGAAGAAATTGAGCCTTTGAATTGCTTATTCCCGCACGAGTCGTCAATAATCTCTCCGGAATGACTCTCCTTTTTTTCCAGATTATGAAGAAAACTTTGTTGATGAGAAGACCAAGTCCTCCTGTACTCTACAACAAGATTTCAAGAATTGAGGTATGTAAATCTATCCTTTGGCTTTCCTCTAATTATTTTCCTTTGTGAGGACTCTTTTTGTTGATTTTTTTGATGATTATAGGGTTAAGTTAAAAAGGAAGTATATAAGGTATAATAATATCCAACGAATTTAATTTCATAAATTCTATCATTTTAATTTAAGAAATTATCTGAAAATGCAACCTTTTTTGAATTTGAAATCAAATGAATTTTTTTTTAATCTAAAATCATATATCCCATATTCCTTCCAAACCCACATTCGGACTTATTCTCGATGGTTTTTTACTTGCAGAAACATATATCGAAAGGACCTTTTGTTGTTCGAACTGAAGAGAAACCTCTCTACCCACATGCCGTTTTGCTCTACTGATTGGTTTGAACCCAGAAAATGAGTCGGGTAAAGCTCTTCGTACCCTCTATTCTTAGCTTCATTTGGAAAAGGAATGTACTTATGCACTATGTAATTTGTAAATGTAAAATCAAATATGTATTTAGTGTTCTGTAGACTAGTTTTCATTTTTGAGAACTTTGAAGTCAATTGATATACTTGTGGGTGATTGATGCAAATCCTGGATTGTTCATGTGTTTGATGTTGTGTTTTGTCTTTCATTTCGATCGAAACTCTGCAGTTTTAATGAAAATTTAGTGATACAGTTCCTTATCCTATCTGACTATGTTTTTTTTTCCGTAGTGGCGGAATCCATCGATTCCTTCCGACTACAGATTTTTTGTAGCGGTGGAATCCATCGATTCCCTCCGACTACAGAGTCGTAGTGGCGGAATCCATCGATTCCCTCCGACTACGGGTTTTTGTAGTGGTGGAATCCATCGATTCCCTCCGACTACGGAGTCGTATTGGCGGAATCCATCGATTCCCTCCGACTATGGGTTTTTGTAGCGGTGGAATCCATCGATTCCCTCCGACTACGGGTTCACAACAATGTATATGTAGTTTAAAACGATTATGACTTCAGTGTAGTATTTCAGAAGTAAAATGGTCGACAACAATCAATCTCTTGTTTCCAAATCTTCTTTGAAAATTAGTTAACTAAAAGAATAACTTATGTTTCCTGTTTAAATTGTCAAATGGAATCATTCGACGAAAAATGAGAGATGTGTAGGCTATAGTTAGGAAGTGCAGAGAAAGAGGTACTAAAGCAAGATCATTAAGAAAAGGGGGGGGAAATGTATAGATAAAATTTTTAGAGCCATGATGAACATGTACCTTTTTTGTGAGATTAATGATTAGAGATTAGATCTCTCTTTTTCACAAATGAAAATCACATATGGCAAGATGAAAGAGAAACCTATACTTACAATAAAAACAGTAGAATAAAAAAATGATTTACTGTATTATTGATTATCTCTGTGTACTTTCCCTCCTTTTAATCTTGTAGTCTCTTCTGTGCTTTCTTCTTTCTGATTCACTCTTTCTTCTGTGTATTCTTTCTTGTTTTGAGATCACTTTTTTTAACCCCTTTTTCCTATACGTTTCTCTAATTTATAGAAAACAGAAAGTAACTAGTTATCAGTGCAGACAAAAATAACCACCCGAAAACTAACTACTAACCTCCCAACTGTTAACTTCCTCTCTTTTTTTTTGTTTTACATTTTTTTATCAAAACCCTTTCTGTTCTAATTTCCTCTCTTTTTTCTCTTGACAGCTCCCCTTAATTTACTTACCCATGAATATAAGATCATGAAATTTTATGATCAAACAGTTGCCCCCAAACTTTGATTGTGTGAATTCTTGAACGCATTCAAAGTTTGTCCTCGATGTTTATGTCCCATTTATACATATGTTTCTATTGTTGTAACCTACTGAATGAGATATATGTCTACTATATTATTTTTATTTTTTGTTTTGCAGAAGTCTCATATGAAGATTGATGGACAAGTCGAATCACAAAGAGCTCCGAGAGATGATGGAAAGGAAGTTGTGTATGGTCCTTCTTATAATAGAGCTATTTCTTTTACAGAATTGAACGTCAACTCTTCTGCCAAGGAAGCTCTCACTTTAGTAAGGAAGGATGAGATTCATAAAGGAAGTTTCAAGTTTTTTCTATATGGTTAAAAAGGGTGTATACTGCCTACAAAGGGTTTCGGACCACTATTTAAAGCTGTACTTCTCGAAAAGACCCGTCTTGAAGATGACTTTTCTAAAGTAGACGAAGAATTGTATCCTATTGTGAAGAGACTCATGGATGAGCATAGGAATTGAGGTGTTGAGTTTATGTTTCGTGGTTTATCCTCTTTTATCGACACTCTTATGGAACGGACTGAGCGCATTATTTGCAAACATGCAGAGAAGTTGAAACAAGAAGGTATTTACGGGCTTGTTGGAGCTTCATACTATCCTTACTACTATGACAAAGAGGTGTGGAAGGCATTTTGTGAACATTGGAGTGCTTTAACAAATACACTCCATCATGGAGGAGGTGAAGTAGGAATCTCTCTAAATGATTTAAAACAGATTTGTGGTCTTCCTATTTTAGGTGGTCCTTATTAGGAATATTTACCACTTATCAAGCAGCTTCTAGATGACACCAAATGTTCACCCACTATAGTAGAGCTCTTGAAAATCCATGCCAAACTTTGTGATCATGAAGGTACTAAAGAGGTATCCTGGTACAAATGGGTCCGCCATTTTTACAGAGGTAAACACTCCATCAAAGCATTTGGAGAATCCTCTTCTTCTTCGAGTGGTAAGAAACATCCTCATATTTTACTTGAAAAAGGTAGTATGAAGAAATCTTTATCACTTCAGGTTACAACAGATGGAGAACTGACAGCTTTCATAGCTCTTTTGCTTAGCAGATTTGTTCTACCCGGAGATAATATGTTTGTTAGACCAGAGACGTTCATGATGGCTTCGCTCATGGCTCAAGGTAAACAAATACCCTTAGCTCCCGTTGTTCTAGGACATATCTATCATGGAATGGGGAAGGTGGCAACCTTTCAAGGTAATCCGGGTAGAGCTAAACCGAGCTTTGGGATTCATTTCATTATTGGTTGGTTAGCTGAGAATTTTCCAGCACTGTATCGGTGCCGCACTGACAATGAATTTAAAGATGGATACCCGGCTCTAGTGAGGTATGCTGGTATGAATGGTAATCCTTTAAATTTATACCAAGCTAGATTATTATTCAGAGGCACAAAACACTTCTTTTACCGAGCTGCAAGTTTTGGGGCTGAAGTTGGTGGCAAGGACTATGTTGATTCAGGGACTCTTTCAGATTTGTGTTTTGAGCATTTAATGAGCATTCGCCATTCTTTCTTACCAATTCGTGTAGGAAATATCCTTGCTTTAGAGCCATACTACCCCAACAGATTTGCTCAACAATTTGGATTTGACCAAGGTATTCCTTCCAACAGCTTGAGTTATCACTTTTTTGACAGAAGTCCAAAATCTCTTGAAGATGTCGCCAGGGCATACACACGATTATTCAGAAAGAATACCGGTACTCATTTCTACATCCCATTTGATTACCACCAGGGGACCTACACTTATACTTACTGTAGTTGGTGGGCAAGAATTTCTACACCTTATCTGGCTCAGTCATGTAATAAAGTAAAGAGTATTTTGCTCAGAAAAAATTGTATTGAAAGGGAACCGATTCTTGTGATTATAGACTCGAGATCCGTCACTCTCGGACTACAAGGTGTCGTAAGATTTTCTGATCACGATAAACCTACTGCAAAATCCCCTCCTTCGATTAAGTCACCACCTCAAATGCGAATTGGCGTCTCGTCAATGCTGAAAGCCGTCACAGACAAGAGAAAAGTTGATCCTACTGAAAATTTACAAGACAGAGCATCGCCCAGTGAAGATGTGAATCCTAAAAGAGCGCGATACAGCAGACCAAGTAACTCCGATAGCTCTCACTCTGTTGGTTTTATAGATTTGCCGGTCAATGATAATCTAACTAATGCTGATAATACCATTTGTGCTAATGCCTCTTATCCTGATAACATTGCAATTGTAACATTTCCTGAGTCGTCATCTTCAAGCGAAGGACAAAAAAATTTGGAATTACTCTCCTCAGAAAATGTTGATATTACGTTGCAAGACGTGCTTTCTTCGATAAAAAGTGACTGTATACGTCACAGTTTTTCTAGTGGGATAAATTCCCTCGTAAGAAACATTTCTGATTTAGATTCCCCGGAGAATTTATTGGTTGAACGTCTTCAAATCTTGGGGTCTATTGGTACTTTGGAAGCTATGGCCACCGTTAACAATGTTCTTTTGGAATGGTTTATTTCAAAAATTCAAGAGTTATTTACTGTTGCTGATGTTCTTATTGAAATGAAGGGCAAGGTGGATCTGAAGCGTATTGAGGACTTACGGGCTACTCTTACCAAGTGCTTAGCGGAACTTGAGACTCATCAAGCTTGAATCCCCGAGTTGACTCAAAGGCTCTCGGACTTGAAAGAACAGGAGGTTGAGCTTGAAACCTTAAAGGAGAAGATTAAGAAGATGGAAGCCGATATCGAACTTAAGAGAGCCAGTCTGACGACAGAAGATGCTGAATTGCAAAATTCTATTCAACAATATCAGAGTGAAGAAACACACCTCCAGAAAGAACTTCATCAAGCTGGAGATATAAAAGTTGATGAACTTAAGGCCAAGAAATGTGATTTTCAAGCTTTAATAGGTGTCATATGTGCTTTTGCCCCAGAATAAGCATTTTATTTAGTTTCTAGGTTTGTTGTTCAGTCTTTTGCTTTTATTCCCCTCTTCCTTTTTTCTAACATATTTATGAATCCGTACACATGGATGTGGATAATCAATTTATTTTGCTCTAGTTCATCATGTCTCTTCTTTTCTTTTCTTTTTTTAATTTTATTTAATGGATTGACTTCAACCTTCTCCTGCTATAACTTTTTTTAGGTAATATGGTATGTGGCTAAAACGAGATGCCTGAATCCACTAAATTACAACCATTATTTCACATATATAAATTATTATCATCAATACGCATGTATAACCATTCTTGTATCATGAATCATTAGTTTATTATACTTTTGATCAACAAAATAGGTGATCATCATTATCTTATAATCATAAAGCTGAAGCTTAAAACTTTACAATATAATGGTTTAGATGTCAATACATACTCTTTTGGCCCTAACCTCTAAACCATGATTAGATGATACTAGTTTGATTATATATATATATATATATATATATATATATATATATATATATATATATATATATATATATATATTAATTATTATGGTTGCACCTAGCATTTTGACCAACTAGACTGCCTACGTACCCTCTTTTTGAAGGATCAAGCCGTTCGTAGTTCTTCGCGAACTATTTTTTTTTTTCCGCCCCTTCATCGTACACATCACCGAAATAATTTGAGCCCACCTTCTATGAAGGGTTTCTCAAATCACTCAACTATCATTTGCATACTTAAGGGCTCCAAAGTAAACTATGCATTTTTTTATTATTATTTTTTTATATATTTTTTTTATCAGAGTTAAAAGGTTAAAGACTTAATTCGATACCTATTTGTACCGAATTCCTTCTGTAACCCCTAGGAGTACATCAAATCTTAATGTAGCCCTCCGAATATTTAGAGATCTTCAAGTGAAGTACTTCTTCACAAACTTTCCGTTTACAGAAGTGTAAATCACTCTACCATCCATATGCGAGAGTTCGTAAGCACCTTTTGGGAAGACTTTAGTGATGACGTAGGGACCTTCCCATTTTGGTTCAAACTTCCCTTGCGATATTCTATTGATGACAATAGGTCTTTTTATTGTAAGAACTAGATCACCGACCAAAAATGAGTGAAATTTGACTCGCTTATTAAATGCCCCAGCAACTTGTGCTTGATAAATCTCAAGTTTTTGTTGTGTTGCCAATCGATGCTCGTCTAAAGCTTCAAGCTCAGCCAAACGAATCTTAGAATTCTCGTCTAGATTTGATACTTGTACTGCAACTCTAAGGGAAGGTAGTTGTATTTCCAAGGGCAAGACAACTTCTGACCCAAAGACCAAATTGTAAGGCGTACATCCAGTGGATGTTCTGGTAGTCGTTCGATATGCCCATAATGCTTCAGGTAGACGTTCATGCCAATCCCTCTTGGATTTTGATACCATCTTTTTGAGGATTTTGCAAAGCACCTTATTAAAAGCTTCGGCTTGACCGTTTGAGGATGGATTGTAGCTTGATGAGAAGCTATGTTTAAAACCAAATTTCTGGGCTTGTCTCACCATGAGTTGATTCTTGAAATATAGGGCGTTATCTGAAATTATTTTTGAAGGAACTCCGTATCCATAGATCAGTTGAATCCTTATGAAATCAACAATTTCTTTGGCCCCCACTCGTTTCAACGGTACGACTTCTGCCCATTTTGAGAAATAGTCAGTTGCAGCCAATATGTATAAATGACGACGAGACGATGATGGTTTTATAGGGCCTACAACATCAAGACCCCATGCATCGAAAGGCCAAGACAAGGCAGTTGGATGAAGAAATTGGGGTGGTTGATGAATGAAGTCACTGTGTATCTGACAAGAGTGACAAGCTTTAGCGAACTCTATTGCGTCCTTCACCATGGTCGGCCAATAGTATCTCAAACGTTTAATTTGATCGGCTAATTTGGGACCAGCTTGATGTGCCCCGCATATTCCTGCATGAGTTTCTGTAAGGATAAATTTGCTTTCTTCTTTTGATAAACATCTAAGTAAGACTCCGTCAAAAGCTCTACGATATAAAGTATCATTTTCTAACAAGAACCTTACTACCCGTCGCTTTAGATCTATCTTCTGTTTCGCGTCCTCGGGCATGATTCCATGTTGCAAATATTCAAGAAATGGTTGTCGCCAATCCATCTCTTCATTAATCTCAAAAACTGAGACCCCATGCGCTTCCTCAATTGGCTTGAGCTGATCTAGGGCCGATGTTAACAGATGACGTTCTCCAACTGTCACTTGAATTTCTCTTTCGTCGGGAAGCGTCAGTGATGCTGCTAATTTCGCTAGAGCATCGGCTTTATTATTTTCAGACCGTGGTACGTGCATAATTTTGATATCTTGAAACTGTTGCACGAGGTCATTTGCTCTTTGGTACAAAGGAATTAGGCTAGAGGTTTTGACCTCATATTGTCCATTTACTTGTCTGATGATCACTTGAGAATCACCAAACACCCTTAAAGGATCAATATGCATTTCAAGGGCTATTTCAAGGCCAATGAGAAGTGCCTCATATTTTGCTACGTGGTTTGTACATGTCTCCAAAAGAGAAAAGGAATAGGGCACTAATCCACCGAAAGGTGTGATGAATATAATGCCCACTCTGGCATTTTGTTTTGTTGATGCACCGTCGAAATATAATTGCCATGTACCTTCTCCTATCGTGAAAACTTCCTCATCAGGTAAGTCGTCTGATAGCTCCTCGTTGTCCGGGGTCGGATGAGCAGCTAGAAATTCAGCAATGATTTGTCCCTTTATTGCCTTTTGAGGTACAAATTTGATATCAAAGGGTGCTAAAAGCATAGCCCATTTGGCCAATCTTCCAGACAAAATTGTTTTTGATAAAATATATCGTAAGGGATCAGCTTTTGATACCAATGTAATTGGGTGAGACAACAAGTAATGTCGCAATTTTTGAACGGCGAATATTAGTGATATGCATATTTTCTCCATGGTGGAGTAATTATGTTCTGCTCCTACCATTGTCCGACTTATGTAGTACAAAGCATTTTCTTTTCTTTCATCATTGTGTGGGGCAAGCATAGCCCCCAATGATCGCTCAAGGGTTGGCGTGTATAAAATCAGCGGTCTTCCTTGTATAGGTGCCATTAATACTGGTGGATTTGACAAGTATTTCTTGATACTGTCCAAGGCATTTTGACATTGTTGATCCCAAATAAATGGTGAGTAGAAATGGTTGACACCTCCCTGTTAAATTTGAGATGAAACGTCTTATGTAAGCGAGCCTCCCTTGTAATCCACGAAGTTGGCGAAGGTTCTTTGGAGGTGGCATTTGAACAATTGCTTTTATTTTATCGGGGTCGATTTCAATTCCTCGGTAGCGTACAATGAATCCAAGAAATTTTCCTGAACTTACACCGAATGCACATTTGAGAGAATTCATCTTGAGTTGGTGCATGCACAACCTATCAAAAATTATACGAAGGTCATTGGGGTGATCCACCTTTTCATTTGTTTTAACCACTAGATCATCTACATAACATTCAATGGACCCGTGGAGTAAGTCATGAAATATGGTCGTCATAGCCCGTTGATAAAAGGCTCCAGCATTTTTTAAACCGAAAGGCATCACTGTATAACAAAATGTTCCTTGGGGGACTCGAAAGGCCGTCAACTCCTCGTCTTCAGGATTCATCTTAATTTGATTATAACCCGAAAAACCGTCCATGAAAGACAAGGCTTTGAATCCGGTAGTGGAATCCACCAAGAGCTTGGTGATGGGTAATGGAAACTCATCTTTAGGGCATGCTTCATTCAAATCCCTAAAATCCACACATATGCAAAGTTGACCATTCTTTTTCTTGACGGGAACTATGTTAGCGAGCCAAATAGGATATTGAACTTCACGGATGAATCTTGCTTTGATGAGCATATCCACCTCAACATTGATTTGACTAGTTAACTCCGGACGGAAGCGTCGTTGTGTTTGTTTTACTGGCTTTTTACCGTCAAAGATTGCCAACTTGTGAACAACAACATTTAGATCTAAGCCAGGCATATCTTGTTATCCTCAAGCGAAAACATCTTTATACTCTCGAAGGAGATTTTCATATACTACTTTCTCATTTTCTGTTAACAAAGCACTAATGAAGATGGGCTTAGGATCCTCACTTGTCCCCAAATTAATTTCTTGAAGTTCATCAACAGTAGCTTGTCCTCCATCTTCTAGTTCTGGTGGTGCTGGTTGAATTGTGTTGATGAAATCAAGTGATTTTTCAAATGCCTCTTGATCATGATGACTTTGGGATTTTCCATCACCTATTACGGACATCATATTTACCTCCTCAGTATAGGTATTTGTAGGAGTTTTTTGCTTCCAAGAAATGATTTTCAAGTACTTCTTCTTCTTGAGTTTCCACTTTCTACCTCCTTTTGCCCATTTGTCTTTAGGTATTTCAAGTCTTTGGAATACAGAAACTCGCGACATACCTTTCATGGGAGTTGCATCGAGCCTGTCAAATACTGACACTTGAGGTGATACAACCGTATCTTCGGAGAAGATATGTTGTTCTTTGGGTGTTAGTATTGTTGACTCCATAAATTTTGACGTCAAAATTCCTCCCTCTAGAGAAATCAGTAAATTTCTACAGTTTTCTTCATCTAAAAGTTTTTGTAGGGATTTTCTTTTTTTCTTTTGCATTTTGACCTTGCGATTTCTGTTTGCTCTTGAGGAAGAATCCTCGTAATGAGGATTGAAAGTTTCACTTCTTAAAATCATATTTTTATTGTCATCTTCCAAATCTTCAAAAGACTTATGGATGATTATCGCCTTCCTTGGCAAAGACTGGTCAATCTTCCGAAGGGGACAAATATAACTCTCCATAAGAGAATGCATAACTCTTTCTACGGAGGTTAAAGGTTTTTCACCAGCCTCTCTCTTATTCTTCGGTGTATACTTGAACAACACCGTAGGTTGTGAATTTTTATCATTATCATTTTTCGAGGATATTTGGGCTACCTTCTTGATCTCTTTATCCTTTCGCAAGCAAGAGATTTTGTCACCTCTGTGTATGAGTGTATTTGGATCAAAGCTTATGGATTTGTAAAACTTAGCATCGGCATAATTGACATTCTCCCCGTAAAAAGGGTTAGAATCTCCCCGAATAGTTCTTACATTTCCTTCATCATCGGTGTATTTCTGGCATTGATAAAGTGTGGAAGCTATGGATTTACTGGTATGTAACCATGGACGTCCAAGTAGGGCATTGTAGGAAGTGTTTGCATCGATTACATGGAAAAGAGCATCTTTGAACAGATCATCTAATACCACTTTTAAAGTTATAGTACCCATGGCTCTTTGCCCAACTTGATTAAAGCCTTGTATCGTGAGCAAAGTAGGGGATAATTGACTAGATGTTAGCCCCATCGCTCTTAAGGCCTTGAATGGAAGGAGGTTTACAGCTGACCCACAATCAAGCAAGATTCGGTTAATCTTAGTATCTCCAATTGTGCCTGTCACATATAATGGTCTATTATGATGCTCTTCCCCTAACTGTAAATCTTCGTCAGAGAATGATATACAAGCCATGCATGAAGCGCATTGGATTATCGGAGCTAATGATACCTCGTTAATTTCAATTGGATCTACTTGGTCTTTATAATCTTCCGGATCTGTAAGGGCTTGGATGAGTGCCTTTTTCAAATCTTTTGACATTTGTAATGTATCATACACACTTAAACGTGATAGGATGCGTTTTAGATGATTTATCACATCGTACTTGACTCCTTCTCTCTTAGGTATTTTTTTAGTTGAATCTAATCCCTTAAGAGTAGAGTCCTTTTTGTGTTCTTCCTTACTGTTTTGAGGTGACTTAGGAGGTTCTTTGCCAAGACATTCCCCAGAAGTTAATGCTTTCGAGTTTTTGTTAGAGCCTGACTCTTTCTCCTTTCCTTTTGTCACTGGAGGAGAAAGTTGGCGTCCGGATCGAAGAGTAACCGCATCTACTTCCGATTGCTCCTCTTCACAACTATCTGCCCAAGAGACCATACAACATTGGGCGGTTTCTTCACTCCAAATATCTTCTTCATTTGAAGTTTTATCTTTAATAATTTCCGCAAGGATAAAATCTTTCAAAGTAATGGGTATCCGTTCAGGTTGAGTGTAATCATCTTCGTGACTTTCCCATTGTTTCTTTTCTTTCTTAACTTTTTTGCTCTTAATATTCCTTTTCTTGTTTTTCTTCTGCCTCATGCTGCTTGTACTAGACTCTGGCTGACTTACACATCTAGTGAATACTTGTTGAGGATTTCTTCGACCGGCACAAGTTTGCCACTCAAAATCACTATCATAGTTGTCGTCATCGTTTGAGTATAAATCTTCAATGTCAGAGCAAGTCATTATCTCATATAATGTCGGAATCCCTGGACCATCTCTCGGCATATCGGGGTATGCCCATACAATGCGGACGTCATCTTCGTCTTCGACTGAAAACCGCACTGGTATTGCCATTAGAGGTAGAGAAACTGTCGGAATTTGTAAGGGGATCTCCAGCTCTTCTACAACTTTTGAGACTGGGTTTGTGGTCTCTATGGCTTCTAATGTAGAAATTGTGTTTGATGATGCTTTTGGAGCATGTGATGGTCCACCTTCAATCTCAATTTCACCTTTGTTTACCATCCTTTCGATAATGTCTTTAAAGACATAACAATCTTTAATTGTGTAACTAATCAATTGATAGAACGGGCAATAGTTTGGGTCACCCGTTTTGCCAACCTCTCTAGGCCTTTTTTGCTCTGGAAGAGTTATGAGTTTAGCGGTCATCAACTCATCAAAGATCCCTTAAACATCGTCATCATCAAAGGGATATTTCTTTTGTTTTCTTTCTTCAAGGGTAAGCTTTTTGCTACCGTCCCTTGACTTATTATTTTTTTTTGAAATCTGGAATTGTTTCCGCCATAGGTTCTATTTTCTGTCTTAATGAAAGTCGCAAGATAATCTCCTTTCTTTTGTGGCTTCTTGACTTCTTCTCTTCTACTATCGCCAATTTGAGGTCGACTAATGCTTTTGGCGCGACGTGTGAGTTGTCTTTCAACATTACACGCCTTCGAAACCAAAGCACTAAATGAGGTTGGCTCGGCACTTCCAACATGCACCGCTAATTCTGGAAGTAGATTATTTGTGCACATTTGCACACATGCGTGCTCACTTAGTTTTTCTGGACATTGCAACCTGAGACTTCTCCATCTCGCAATAAAATCATTCGCGAGTTCATTAGGTCTTTGAAAGGTGTTTGCAAGATCCATGATTGAAACTTTGGCTTTAGAGCTCACAAATTGAGCTAGAAATGCCGTTTGAAGATCGTCCCATGTTTGGATGGACTCTGGTTGAAGTTGTGTATACTAGGTAAATGACGATCCCCTTAGTGATTGTACAAACTGTCTAATGAGTAGTGCATCTTCAAGTGCCGTTTTACCACATGCTGAATAGAAATGGGCTAAATGTTCATGTGGTGACCCATGAATCCCGTCAAATTTATCAAAGTTTGGTTTTTGATATCCTGGAGGAAACGGAATTGAATCATAGTGTGCCGGGTATGGCTTTCTATATCCGACAACAGAAGGGTTTTGGGCTTTTTGGAACTCTTTAATCCCTTGGGCAATCATCTCCCGGACTTCTTGAGGAGAGATGGATTGGTTATTGTGTGAACCATCATGACTTGTACCTATATGCTCGCGCAGGTTTCCATGAGTTTGAGTTTTTGCTTGAGCTACGAGTGATGCTATTTGGGCATCCTTCTCGGCCAATTGTTCTTGTAAATTTCGAAGTTGTTCTTCCATACTTGTAGTTTCTGTAGTCAACAATGACATGCTATTTACTTCATCTTGAAGACCACTGTATTTCTTTCTTATACCGGTCATAGGTGGGAACTCTTCTTCTTGAAAAAGAGTAGTCTTATCTCCATACAAAGGAGAGAAAATGCTTTCTTCCGATAAGCTCCTTGATCCTGTTGTTGGACGAGGTGACGGAGATGGTGTCCTTGAAACTGTATCAGCAAAGGACATTTGCAAGGATTTTGACCTTGTAACGGGACCTGTGTAGGTCTGAGGTCGATCATCTTGTGAAATTGCTTTATTTGTTTTTGACGAGACTCTCGTTTTTACAAGAGTCCGTGGGACTTGAACAATCTGCTTGTTGTCTTGATTTCTTTTTGACTTTGCAGACTTGATTATCTTGGCTTTAGATGCCCTTGGTAGACCCTCCTCATAAGAAGTCATATTCACTTCAGCGGACCCTCCAATGAAGATGGGGATGGATCCAATGTATATTTGAGTTGGTAAAACATCTTGAAAAGTCCTAGTTGGACCACTTTGTTTTGTTAGATCATGCTTCGCCTCGCAAAGTTTTCTTTATTAACTCTAAGGCTGTAGATTGTGCTAGCCGACGAAGCGCCTTTGGCCTCTTGGATCCATTCTTACGAGTCCTTCTTTTAGGCTTAGTGATTTCTGTGGAGGAAGAGTGTCTCTCCTTAACCCCTTCACCGGTCTTGATGACTTGGATAATGGTTTTGCTGGGATGTCCAATTGTTGGTTTGTTGCCGCTGGTACTTGGTCCCATATTGTAACTAACTTGGGACGTGTTTGGCTTCTTGCTAGTCGGATGAACTGACTTGAAGCTATGAAGCTTTGTGCCCCTTTTGTGTGTCACCGTTGTAGGCGGATTTGATATCCAACCATGGGTGATCTTGTCCTCCGAAGCTTGCAAGGCTCCGAAAGAGTTCCTTAGTACGATTTCTGCCGTAATTGAATCCCGGGTAACTTGGAAAAGCATTTCAAATGACATTTTCCTGATCATTTGGCATCACTTGACAACGAATGTTGCGGGAAGCTCGTTGAACTTGATTGTTTCTTTTGGCGCCATTTCCCTTACACCAAAGTAAACTTAAAGTTAGCATCAATATTACTAAGAGATGAAAAGAAAAATAGGGTCCCACTTGGCATGCCAAAAATATGTTGAGGAAAAATGTGTATAAATTTCCCTAAACATTATTTTATTTCATTTTTAAATATATTTTAGTTCGACCCTATTTTTTTTATCCTCTTGATTCGAAATAATATAAATACCAAAATATTTAGGGGTTTTTATTAATTGGCTGCACCCATATTTTTAAGGGTTGCCTACGTATCTCTTTAAAGAGAATCAAGCCTTACGTAGTTCAGTTGGTTTCATACATCAGAGGATGTAATCTAGACCCACCTTCTATGAAGGGTTGCCTAAATATAACCCAATTATCATTTGCATGGTTTATATTTTCGTTCATGCATCAAAGGGATAAAATTAAACCCACCTTCTATGAAGGGTTGCTTAATTCTCCTAATATTATGTGCATAATTAGATTATGTTTATTTTATTTTATTTTGTGTTTGTTTTATGTGACTGAATTTAGTGCATTATTTGTTTGCGCTAAATTTCCTACGTATCCTATGTTAGGAATTAAGTTGAACTTAGTTTAATTTAAGAGATTTTTTTGACCTTTTATATATATTTGAAAGTCATTTTTTTTATGTGATTGAACTCAACCAATTTCGAGTCAAGTTTTCTACGTAGTCCGTTTTATGGACATCAAATCATACGTAGTTCTTTTATTTATGGGTTATTTACTAAAATTACTTTAATTATTTATATATATACATATATATATATATATATATATATATATAATTTTATTTTTTTCTTAGAAAAGCCAATTTACATTTTTAACCCCTTAAAAACTTACTAATTTTTTTTTAAAAAAAAGTCAACATGTATTCTTGGATTTCTATGTTCCATGTCCATCTTGCCTCACGTGATAAACAGCACAAATAGTGCTTTGTATATATATTCTTTTTTTTTTTAAGTTAGATTTAAATATGTAAAGGACTCTCCGCTTTGCCTACACGTGACAATACAACACAAGTATGTATATTTCCCTTTTTTTTATTAAGGTAAATTTGAATAAAAAAATGTATAGGACAAAACATCTACTGACATCTCTCTCTTCATTTCTATCCCCCAAAATTAGACCCAATTCTCACGACTTAGCTCCCTCACCATCTCCTTCACTTTCTCCCTTCTAAGCATGTTCATGGTGAAGAAATTGAGCCTCCAATTGTTATGGTGAAGAAATTGACCCTTTGAATTGCTTATTCCCGCACGAGTCGTCAATAATCTCTCCGGAATGACTCTCCTTTTTTTCCAGATTCTGAAGAAAACTTTGTTGATGAGAAGACCAAGTCCTCCTGCACTCTACAACAAGATTTCAAGAATTGAGGTATGTAAATCTATCATTTGGCTTTCCTCTAATTATTTTTCTTTGTGAGGACTCTTTTTGTTGATTTTTTGATGATTCTAGTGTTAAGTTAAAAAGGAAGTATATAAGGTATAATAATATCCAACGAATTTAATTTCATAAATTCTATCATTTTAATTTAAGAAATTATCTGAAAATGCAACCTTTTTTGAATTTGAAATCAAATGAATTTTTTTTTTAATCTAAAATCATATATCCCATATTCCTTCCAAACCCACATTTGGACTTATTCTCGACGGTTTTTTACTTGCAGAAACATATATCGAAAGGACCTTTTGTTGTTCGAGCTGAAGAGAAACCTCTCTACCCACATGCCGTTTTGCTCTACTGATTGGTTTGAACCCAGAAAATGAGTCGGGTAAAGCTCTTCTTACCCTCTATTCTTGGCTTCATTAGGAAAAGGAATGTACTTATGTACTATGTAATTTGTAAATGTAAAATCAAATATGTATTTAGTTTTCTATAGACTAGTTTTCATTTTTGAGAACATTGAAGTCAATTGATATACCTGTGGGTGATTGATGCAAATCCTGCATAGTTCATGTGTTTGCTGTTGTGTTTTGTCTTTCATTTCGATCGAAACTCTACAGTTTTAATGAAAATTTAGTGATACAGTTCCTTATCCTATCTGAGTATGTTTTTTTTTCGTAGTGGCGGAATCCATCGATTCCTTCCGACTACAGATTTTTTGTAGCGGTGGAATCCATCGATTCCCTCCGACTACGGAGTCGTAGTGGCGGAATCCATCGATTCCCTCCGACTACGGGTTTTTGTAGCGGTGGAATCCATCGATGTAATAACCAAAAATTTTAATCCCGTTAAAACCGAATTTAACCAAATTCCGAGACCTCAATCTGAAATTAAATAAAACGAGTTTAAATTCTATCATTTTATGTGACTTTGATTCACATAAAATGATGAAAACTAGGTTACTGGAAATAATTTACGTACCTCAAATAAAATACGAAATTACATAATACGGAATTTAATTCCGTATTTTATTCCCGCAAATTACCTACCAATCCGTACGAGTAACGAGTCACGTATTCTTATTTTACGCGAGGGCAGACTGGATGTGGCCCATTACTAGGCCCACATACCAAGCCCACCAGCCCACTTCCTAAACTAATACTAACCCTAACCTAATTACGTTTAATTTTTAACCTAAACCTAATCTTGTCCCTCATCGATTTGTCGCTGCTCTCCCCTCTCTCTCGCGGCACGAACGAACAGCAGCGGAACGTCACGCCAGATCGAGCCGCCACTGAGCCCTGCGCCGCCTTCCGTCGACCGCCCAAACATCACCGGAACCCTGGTAAGTCGCCGCCTTCTTCCTCCTCGTCATTCCCTTCCCGAACCAGCACTCGCTAACCAAACACCGCAGTTCTCGGCCAGCAGTGACCCAGCACCGCCTCTGTAGTACCAAAACCACCGTCGAGTCCTGCTGCAGCCACCACCGGGTCCAGCCGTTCCCTCTGTCGATCGCCTGCTGAGTCGAACCAGTCCACAGTCCACTTTCTTCGATCGTAGTGACCGACCTTTCCAGTGCTAACCAGGACGCTGAACTCGTCGAGCACACTGCAGGAATCCAAGGCGGGAAGAACGGTGCAACGACGAGCCAGTTGAGACCCTGCGAGCCATCCTGCGGAATCGAACCGGACTGGGCTCCTTTGAATACGTAATGAGGCTGTAGACGGTGTAATAACCGAAAATTTTGACACTGCGGTAAACTGCAACTAACTAAATTCCGATGCGACAATCTTAAATAATAAATAAAATAAAATAAAACGAGTTTAAATGTTATCATTTTATATGGCCTTAAGTCACATAAAATGAGGAAACCTTGTAAACGGAATTAAATACGCGCCTTAAGATAAAATTAATAATAAACTAGATAATACGGAATTTAATTCCGTATTATATAATCTCCGTACAAAATTAACGGGTTACGAGTTCCGCTTTGATTTCAGGAGATAACCGCTCAATTGGGCCAACCCTAGGCCCAAGCCATCAGCCCACTTTCTTAAGCCCATCCTTAACCCTTAATTAAAACCTAATTAAAATTTAACCTAATCTAACCTATCGCTACTGTTGTGTGCCGCACCCATCTCTCCCTTACCTTCTGCATCTAGTCGACCGCAGCTTGCCTTGTGCACGTTGGAAGCCAGCGCCAGTGAGCAGCCGTAACGAGCCGTCGCAACCTCCGCCACCAGGCCGTCGCCGTCGGACTTGTCAACTAACCAGGGCGTCCAGGTTAGCCACGATCCCGCCCATCTCTTTCCACCATCTTTTATTGTTTCGAAGCGGCCGGAACTAACCTTACCATCCCGCAGCCGTTGCGAGTTCCACCGGAGCCATCACCGCCGAGCCTGCGCCGCCGACCGCTGCAGCAGTCCGGTAAGTCTCGCCTCCCTTCCTCGCTTCTTCCTCTCATCCCGCACTGGATAACGCTGTTCGCTTCGGCCGTAGTGGTGCAGCAACCGGACCACCGTTCGTTCCGACGCCGAAGCCAGGGCAGCCGCCTCGCAGCACCGGAATCCGGTAAGTGGTTGCTCTTCCTTCTCCTCGCCTTCTGTCTCGATCGAGAATGCTAACCGCCGCCTCTCTTCGGCCTGTAGCACTGCCGCTCCCGACGACCAGGGCATCGCTACCACCGCGAGACGCCGCCTCTGCTGATTCCGTAGCCAGGCCGACCACCAGGGGATACCGTGCTTCAGCCGCCGGTCGCAAGCAGGTCCTTCTTCATCCTATTCCTGCGAGTATTTACGAGATTTGTATATGAATATCTGTAAATTGAATACGAATATCTTAAAGATTTTATACGTATATAATTAAAATAGGATACGTATATATTTGAGATTGTATACGTATATATTTGAGTTAGAATACGTATATAAACTGAGATTGAGTTGCTAGTACACGGTGAGGGGTATATACATATACATATTTGTAAGTACACTGCGAGATGTATATATATATATATATATATATACATATGAGAATTGTATGAGTATAGTACCATGTATACATGCATATATATATATAAGAAGTAGAAGCGGGAAGTTATAATAAATAAGTATCAGTTAGTATAGTGTATATAGGAGTTGTGTATGCCGGGCATATATAAATATACATAAATATATATTATATAAAAATAAAAGTGTACATAAGGGAATTAAAGTTATACATGTGGATCGACATATATATAAATCTACTCATATGAATGGGAGTTACGGAAATGTCATGTATATAGTTATATGTGTATATATATATATTTAAATACCGAATGGTTACGGTTTTAATAGGAAATGGAAGTAAAGGTGAGAGTATGTACCTATGTATACATACGTTTAGAAGAGTAAAGTAATAATAGGGAAGTAAAGAGGGATTTTGGTTCTTGGAAGAGTTTTAGAGTGTAACTTATAACTGGTGTAACTATCAAAGGGAATTGATAGTTTTCTAATTTTAAACTTCGAGAAATTACGATACCAAGGGTAAAATGGTCTTTTACCATAAGAGAGCTTTTTCCGTAATTCCTTCGCATGAGGTTGGACGTCGGAATGTGATTTTGATACACATGCCATATTTGACAGGCGTTTGAGTTACCACGAGTACGGACTGTTTGAGACGCGTTAGAGAGTATTTTGACTCAGGTAAGTCCTTGCGACTTACTTAGTCAGTTTCTGGATATTAGTTGAGTGATAGTGGTTGTGTGTACTTTTTGCGTGTTTAATAATAATAACTTGCTAGGACGACTGTTATTATTACGTTTAAGGCCCAAGTGTATGTATAACGGGCCGTGACATCACTGCCCAGCTCTGACAGGAGACTGGGAGGTTCTCTATACCCAGACCAGGCAGGTACAAGGTGAGATGTATCGGATCCATTCCTGATGGTTACACGGGGACGGAGGCGAGGTTTGGGAATCCCTCGTGTCACAAAATAAGTATCACTAGAGTGAAAGAGTAACTTAAAACAAGATAATAAAACGGACTTGTTTGAAAGCATGATGGGTGTTTATATTTTTTATGTGTGTGTTTGTGCTGCTATTATTCTGCTAATATTTAGATAACTAGCTAACGGTTCTTCTTGTTGTTGTTTTTAGATTTACAGCAGGTTAGACCAACAGCTGAGTGATCGGAAGTAGTGGTCAGCCGGGTCTCCGTATTCCTTAGAGTGGGGGTTGGGGGTTGTGTTTGTCTTTCCTTTCGTTTGGTTAAGACAGTTGTTCTTTTCTTTTGTTTAAGTACTTTAGGCTGCTAGACAGTGTTGCATTCATTACCCTAAAAATATTATTTTTATGAATTTCGGTTTCTTTATTTGTGTCTTGTTGCAAGATCCTAGTAATGTTGTTGTCAAACTGAGATCGGGACCCATTGTGAGGTCCTAACCAGTAATACTCCGAGTTCTGAGAATTCGGGGTGTTACAACATGGTATCAGAGCTCTAGGTTGGCAACAATGGCACTTGAAATCTTCTGAAAAACCGAATAAGTTTTAAGCAGAACCCGAAAAGGGGTCGGAGTTTTAAAAAGAAAATTTTTGGTTTTAAATGCATGCATAGTCTGGTTGGGAATAGAAAAGTACGGCTGACCACCACTACTACCGCGGATCTCAGTATGCTTAGTATGGACTTTAAGTTTTACTGTAGATGGACTATATGGACTTTAGCTAGTAGTAATTATAGTTATTATCCTTTACGGAGATGGCACGTACTAGAGCTACGCTAGCTACTGGTCGAGGCAAAGGTCGTCCACCTCTCCCTCCAGCTGGACCAGGTAGGGGAGATAGGACCCCTACAGTTAGAGGACGCGGCCGTGGAGGTAGACCTCCACTAGCCCGAGGCCGAGGTCGAGCTCCTCAAGAGGATCCACCAGCAGTGATCATGCCAAAGGCTGGAGTGGAGGAGGTAGCTGAGAGTGTAGCTCCTGAGGTCAGGAATGAGACCGTTGCTAGGTCTGGAGCACAGAGAGCACGTTCGACGGAGTGAAGACGTGTTTCCATTGGAGCGACTGAGTACAGAGAGTACCGAGCATACGTTGAGCGGATGGAAGAGGCTGTTAGGACAGAGAGACTTACCCAGGTACCACCAGTACCGGTTAGATCTGTCCAGGTGACACAGGGAGCGCCTCAGGTGCTAGCTGTACCTGAGAGGAGGGTTGTGGCTGATAGAGCTCCTACTGGGTCTAGAGCACCGAGACCGGATGAGTGGTTGAAGGCTTTCAACTCTCAGAAGGTCCCCTCATATAGTGGAGAGATAGGACTGGAGGTGGAGCACTGGATTGGACAGGTAGAGACTGCGTTAGAGGCAATACGCTGCCCAGAGGATCGGCAGGTGGACTTGGTGCAGACCTGCTTCACTGGAGATGCTCATTCCTGGTGGCGGACCATGTGTAGTCGAGTCACTAGTTGGGAGCAGATGAGGAGCATTGTTAGAGACAGATACTGCCCTGTCTCGTTGAGGAGAGAGAGATTCCAGGACTTCATTGAGGCTGGATTTGAGGACATTCCGATTGCTGCTGCCATCAAGAAGTTCCAGAAGGAACTGACACTGCTTGGACTAGCTGCACCTCCTGAGGAGCAGCATGTATATCTTTTTTCGAGGAGATTGAGAGAGAGCACTCGGTCCTATCTGGCAGGATTTCGCTGTGAGACTCTGTCAGACTATCAGGATAGAGCATCTGCATATGAGAGAGACAGACCAGTGTCGAGGAGAGCTGCTCAGTCAGACTAGCCGGATAAGCGGCAGAGGACAGGTTATGTTAGTGGTAGTTCAGGAGTAGCTGTTTTTGGACGGGGACAGACTCAGGGACGACAAAGCCATACAACTACTGGTCAGACTTCAGCTAGTGGCTTGCAGTGCCACAACTGCAGTAACTATGGACATATCCGATCGAACTGCACGAAGCCAGCAGTGACTTGCTTCCAGTGCGGCAAGGTTGGACATAGAGCTGCATTCTGCCGTTAGGGCAAGGCTCCATCTCAGCAGGTTTCTTCTCCTGCAGGATTATCAGGGAGTGTACAGAGATCGCCACAGTACCGGGTTCCGAGTCAGCTGCAGCAGTACAGAGCTCCTGGTCAGCAGCAGTCTTACAGGGCTCCAGGACACACACCATCACAGAGTGCTATGCAAGGATCAGGTCGGGGCAGAGGACGTGGTAGCGTGGCTGATACTAGGGGAGCTCAGGCACGAGTATTTGAGTTGAGAGATGCTGATCAGCCAGATGCACCGACTGCCACAGGTACGATCCAAATTCATGACTTACCTGTACGAGTTTTATTTGATACGGGGGCTACACACTCCTTCATATCTGATGCATGCGTAGATAGGTTGTCCTTAGCTACTGTAGAGGGGATACCTTTTATGATAGGCTTACCTGATGGGAGTAAGGTAAGAGGGACTAGAGAGATCTTTGGATGTCCTGTTCGCATGGGAGATCGAGACTGGCTAGTCAATTTTCTAGTCATGCCCTTAGCTCATGACGATGTCATTTTAGGGATAGACTGGATGAGGAAACACGGAGCAGTCTTAGACATTGGTAGGAGGACAGTGACCGTTGTCACGGAGGAGGGCCATAGAGTAATATTCCGAGGTTGGGACCTCGGAAAGTCAGGTACAGTTATCAGTGCAGTGAGAGCAGCGAGACTGATAGCACAGGGCTGCGAAGCCTTCTGGTGTTATGCCATGAAGGAAAGCAAGAGCCTGACTATAGAGGAGATACTTGTTGCATGCGAGTTTGCAGAGGTATTCAGTGACGACCTGCCAGGACTACCCTCACAAAGGAGCGTTGATTTCAGCATTGACTTAGAGCCGGGCACGAGACCTATCTCGAAGGCTCCGTACCGTATGGCACCTATAGAGCTGCTTGAGCTGAAGAAGCAGTTAGAGGAGCTAGCAGAGAAGGGTTTCATACGCCCTAGTGTGTCTCCTTGGGGTGCACCAGTGTTATTTGTGAAGAAGAAGGACGGATCGATGAGGCTGTGCATAGACTACAGAGAGCTGAACAAGGTGATCATTAAGAACAAGTACCCACTACCACGCATAGATGATCTGTTGGACCAGTTGCATGGAGCGTCGGTATTCTCGAGGATAGACTTGAGATCAGGTTACCACCAGTTGAGGGTGAGAGATCAGGACATACCTAAGACGGCATTCCGGACTAGGTATGGTCATTATGAGTTCGTAGTGATGCCATTTGGGCTCACTAATGCACCAGCGGTGTTCATGGAGTTGATGAATGGGATATTCATTGACTTCTTAGACCAGTTTGTAGTGGTCTTCATTGACGACATCCTAGTCTACTCTAGGAGTCGAGAGGAGCATGCCGGACACTTGAGGACAGTACTACAGATTCTACAAGATAGCCAGTTGTATGCTAAGCTATCCAAGTGTGAGTTTTGGATGTCGGAGGTGGCTTTCTTAGGTCACGTGGTGACTGCTGAGGGTATTAAGGTCAATCCGGCAAAGATCGATTCAGTTTCTTCTTGGCAACCTCCTAAGAATGTTAAGGAGGTTCGCAGCTTTCTAGGTTTAGCAGGTTACTACCGCCGGTTTGTGGAAGGGTTCTCTTTGATTGCCCGACCACTTACTTGTCTTCTGAGGAAGACCACTCGGTTTGTCTGGTCTGAGCCGTGTCAACAGAGTTTTGAGGAGCTGAAGAGGAGATTGACGTCCGCTCCGATTTTAGCACAGCCTGAGGGTACTGATGACTTTGTGGTATACAGTGATGCATCCAAGCTGGGCTTGGGGTGCGTCTTGATGCAGAGGGGTAAGGTCATAGCCTATGTGTCTCGCCAGTTGAAGATGTATGAGGAGAACTACCCCACACATGATCTAGAGTTGGCTGTAGTAGTCCATGCTCTTAAGATCTGGCGTCACTATCTATATGGGGCGACATGTCAGATCTTTACAGACCATAAGAGTCTGAAGTACATATTGACTCAGAGAGAGTTGAATAACCGCCAGAGGTGGTGGTTAGAGTTGATCAAGGACTTCGACCTTGATATCCTCTACCACCCCGGAAAGGCGAATGTGGTAGCTGATGCTTTGAGCAGGAAGACGCCTAGGGAGAGGGCGATAGCTCGGTTGACAGTACAGCCACAGTTGCAGAGAGACTTGCCTTGGTTGGAGATAGAGATTCAGTTTCCCGATACTAACGGTCAGTTGGCTACCATGGAGTTACTTCTTGATCTGTTGGATGAGATCCGACAGAAGCAGGCGACTTGCCCTACTTTGATCAGGATCCGAGACAGGATGTCTAGAGATGAGCCCCCACAGTTTACTATTGGTGCAGATGGGGTGATGAGACGTCAGGACCGCGTTTGTGTGCCGTCAGATAGTGAGTTGAGACAGAGGATACTAGGTGAGGCTCATGCTACCCCATACTCAGTACATCCTGGAGCGAGTAAGATGTACAAGGATGTGAGACGGTCCTTCTGGTGGGGTGGTTTGAAGCCCGATGTGACTCGGTATGTAGCTCAGTGCGCGACCTGCCAACAGGTCAAGATTGAGCACCGTAGGTCTGGAGGAGAGCTCCACCCACTTCCAGTACCACAGTGGAAGTGGGAGGATATATCTATGGATTTTGTCACAAGTTTGAGACTCAACAGAGGATTTGACGCTATTTGGGTAGTGGTAGACCGCCTGACGAAGACCGCACGTTTCATTCCGATTAAGGAAACGTGGCCGGTGAGTCGTCTGGCAGAGGAGTTCACCAGACACATTGTGAGACTCCATGGAGTACCGAGGACTATCGTCTCTGAAAGGGATGGACGTTTTACCTCGAGATTTTGGCAGCAAGTACATACTGCTTTGGGGACGAGTCTCCACTTTACTACCGCTTACCACCCACAGACAGACGGACAGTCTGAGAGGACCATTCAGACCTTAGAGGACATGCTTCGGGCGTGTGTACTAGATTGGGGACATGTATGGCCAGATCACCTTCCACTAGTAGAGTTTTCGTATAATAATAGCTGGCACGCGTCTATTGGGATGGCTCCCTATGAGGCTTTATACGGGCGGAGATGTCATACACCATTATGTTGGGATGAGCCCAGCCGAGTTGATGGAGTAGCTCCAGATCAGATACAGGATGACATCGCTCGGATTGCCCTAGTCCGAGAGCAGATGTTAGCAGCTCAGAGTCGTCAGAAGTCCTACGCCGACAAAAGGCGTCGACCTTTGGAGTTTAGAGTGGGTGCTCAGGTGTGGCTGAGAGTGTCACCCACGAGGGGAGTCAGGCGTTTCGGCATTAAGGGGAAGCTGAGTCCCCGATATGTCAGACCTTTTGAGATCTTGGAGAGAGTTGGAGAGGTGGCCTACAGACTAGTACTACCGCCGATACTAGAGAGTGTTCATCCGGTCTTTCATGTATCTCAGTTGAGAGAGTACATTCCGGATCCGAGACACGTCATTAGCCATGAGGATCTGACAGTTGAGCCTGACCATACATTTGTAGAGTACCCAGTAGCTGTCCTGGAGCACAGTACCAGACGTCTGCGATCCAAGGAGATACCTATGTTGAGGATCCAGTGGTCTAGGAGAGGAGCTGATGAGGCCACTTGGGAGACTGAGGAGAGTATTAGACGTAACTATCCCGAGTTCTTTGCGGGGTTAGAGGTTACTCCTGTTTGACGAGTTAGTACTCGGATGTTGTGTTGTTTGACCTTTCAGGTTTTCATATTGATTTGAGTGATTCTGTTTTTGTGCTACTTGTCTGTTTGATGCTTGAGTAGCTGCATGGTAGGAAATGAAAAGGTCGAGAAACTAAAATATACCGAAGGGATGTGTGAGTAAGTGGAACAATCTAAGTTTCGGGACGAAACTTCTTTTAAGAGGGCACTGATGTAATAACCGAAAATTTTAACGTTGCGGTAAACTGCAACTAACTAAATTCCGATGCGACAATCTTAAATAATAAATAAAATAAAATAAAACGAGTTTAAATGTTATCATTTTATATGACCTTAAGTCACATAAAATGAGGGAACCTTGTAAACGGAATTAAATACGCGCCTTAAATTAAAATTAATAATAAACTAGATAATACGGAATTTAATTTCGTATTATATAATCTCCGTACAAAATTAACGAGTTACGAGTTCCGCTTTGATTTCAGGAGATAACTGCTCAATTGGGTCAACCCTAGGCCCAAGCCATCAGCCCACTTTCTTAAGCCCATCCTTAACCCTTAATTAAAACCTAATTAAAATTTAACCTAATCTAACCTATCGCTACTGCTGTGTGCCGCACCCATCTCTCCCTTACCTTCTGCATCTAGTCGACCGCAGCTTGCCTTGTGCACGTTGGAAGCCAGCGCCAGTGAGCAGCCGTAACGAGCCGTCGCAACCTCCGCCACCAGGCCGTCGCCGTCGGACTTTTCAACTAACCAGGGCGTCCAGGTTAGCCACGATCCCGCCCATCTCTTTCCACCATCTTTTCTGTTTCGAAGCGGCCGGAACTAACCTTACCATCCCGCAGCCGTTGCGAGTTCCACCGGAGCCATCACCGCCGAGCCTGCGCCGCCGACCGCTGCAGCAGTCCGGTAAGTCTCGCCTCCCTTCCTCGCTTCTTCCTCTCATCCCGCACTTGATAACGCTGTTCGCTTCGGCCGTAGTGGTGCAGCAACCGGACCACCGTTCGCTCCGACGCCGAAGCCAGGGCAGCCGCCTCGCAGCACCGGAATCCGGTAAGTGGTTGCTTTTCCTTCTCCTCGCCTTCTATCTCGATCGAGAATGCTAACCGCCGCCTCTCTTCGGCCTGTAGCACTGCCGCTCCCGACGACCAGGGCATCGCTACCACCGCGAGACGCCGCCTCTGCTGATTCCGTAGCCAGGCCGACCACCAGGGGATACCGTGCTTCAGCCGCCGGTCGCAAGCAAGTCCTTCTTCATCCTATTCCTGCGAGTATTTACGAGATTAGTATATGAATATCTGTAAATTGAATATGAATATATTAAAGATTTTATACGTATATAATTAAAATAGGATACGTATATATTTGAGTTAGAATACGTATATAAACTGAGATTGAGTTGCTAGTACACGGTGAGGGGTATATACATATACATATTTGTAAGTACACCGCGAGATGTATATATATATATATACATATGAGAATTGTATGAGTATAGTACCATGTATACATGCATATATATATATATAAGAAGTAGAAGCGGAAAGTTATAATAAATAAGTATCAGTTAGTATAGTGTATATAGGAGTTGTGTATGCCGGGCATATATAAATATACATAAATATATATTATATAAAAATAAAAGTGTACATAAGGGAATTAAAGTTATACATGTGGATCGACATATATACAAATCTACTCATATGAATGGGAGTTACGGAAATGTCATGTATATAGTTATATGTATATATATATATATATATTTAAATACCGAATGGTTACGGTTTTAATAGGAAATGGAAGTAAAGGTGAGAGTATGTACCTATGTATACATACGTTTAGAAGAGTAAAGTAATAATAGGGAAGTAAAGAGGGATTTTGGTTCTTGGAAGAGTTTTAGAGTGTAACTTATAACTGGTGTAACTATCAAAGGGAATTGATAGTTTTCTAAATTTAAACTTCGAGAAATTACGATACCAAGGGTAAAATGGTCTTTTACCATAAGAGAGCTTTTTCCGTAATTCATTCGCATGAGGTTGGACGTCGGAATGTGATTTTGATACACATGCCATATTTGACAGGCGTTTGAGTTACCACGAGTACGGACTGTTTGAGACGCGTTAGAGAGTATTTTGACTCAGGTAAGTCGTTGCGACTTACTTAGCTAGTTTCTAGATATTAGTTGAGTGATAGTGGTTGTGTGTGCTTTTTGCGTGTTTAATAATAATAACTTGCTAGGACGACTGTTATTATTACGTTTAAGGCCCAAGTGTATGTATAACGGGCCGTGACATCACTGCCCAGCTCTGACAGGAGACTGGGAGGTTCTCTATACCCAGACCAGGCAGGTACAAGGTGAGATGCATCGGATCCATTCCTGATGGTTACACGGGGGCGGAGGCGAGGTTTGGGAATCCCTCGTGTCACAAAATAAGTATCACTAGAGTGAAAGAGTAACTTAAAACAAGATAATAAAACGGACTTGTTTGAAAGCATGATGGGTGTTTATATTTTTTATGTGTGTGTTTGTGCTGCTATTATTCTGCTAATATTTAGATAACTAGCTAACAGTTCTTCTTGTTGTTGTTTTTAGATTTACAACAGGTTAGACCAGTAGCTGAGAGATCCGGAAGTAGTGGTCAGCCGGGTCTCCGTACTCCTTAGAGTGGGGGTTGAGGGTTGTGTTTGTCTTTCCTTTCGTTTGGTTAAGACAGTTGTTCTTTTCTTTTGTTTAAGTACTTTAGGCTGCTAGACAGTGTTGCATTCATTACCCTAAAAATATTATTTTTATGAATTTCGGTTTCTTTATTTGTGTCTTGTTGCAAGATCCTAGTAATGTTGTTGTGAAACTGAGATCGGGACCCATTGTGAGGTCCTAACCAGTAATACTCCGAGTTCTGAGAATTCGGGGTGTTACAAACGGTGCGTTCATCCCTCATTTGTATATTTATACGTATATCACACCTGCAGGAATAATGGTGAAATGAAATCTTTGAGTTCATATGTATATATGCGTAGAGTTAGAGATAGATAGGTGTATGTGTCAGAGTATATATACGGACGGGTATAAGTATACATTGTTGAGGATGCGAATGCGAGGAGGGTCGATTTGTAACGTAAATGCATAGTGATACGAGTATGTATATATATATATATATATATATATATATATATATATATATATATATATGGACGTATAAGTTAGTGTGTGTAAAATATATAGAAGCTTGGAATTAGTAGGTATGTAATCTTTATATAAGAGTATATTATAAGCATAAATACAGTATATATAAAAAAATGTGAGTTATATATAAGTACAAGTTGAGAGTTATGAAATTATGTAGATACAAATGAGTTGAGGAGAGAGATTAAAAACATGTTTGACGTTATAATATATGTAGTAGCATAATTAGTAACCGGAGGGAAGGAGTGTTGTCCTTCTTCGAGTGTCACGAGTTTGACCTTATAACCTATAAGTAGTTATCCGAGAGACTTAATTTATGGAAAATAAGAAATGAAAGAAATTAGTAGAATTCCAGAATAAACTTTGAGAATTTGCGATACCAAGGGTAAAATGGTCTTTTACCGTAAGAGAGCTTTTTCCGTAATTCCTTCGCATGAGGTTGGACATCGAGATGTGATTTTGACCCACATGCCTTATTTGACAGGCGTTTGAGTTACCACGAGTACGGACTATTTCGAGACGTGTTAGAGAGTGTTTTGACTCAAGTAAGTCCTTGCGACTTACTTAGCCAGTTTTTGGATATTAGTTGAGTGATAGTGCTTGTGTGTGCTATGTACGTGTTTTAATAATAATAACTTGCTAGGACGACCGTTATTATTACGTTTAGGGCCCAAGTGTATGTATAACGGGCCGTGACATCACTGCCCAGCTCTGACAGGAGACTGGGAGGTTCTCTATACCCAGACTAGGCAGGTACAAGGTGAGATGCATCGGATCCATTCCTGATGGTTACACGGGGGCGGAGGCGAGGTTTGGGAATCCCTCGTGTCACAAAATAAGTATCATTAGTGTGAAAGAGTAACTTAACTTAAAATAATAAATGGACTTGTCTGAAAGCATGATGGGTGTTTATATCTTTATGTGTGTGTGTGCTACTATTATTCTTCTAATATTTAGATAACTAGCTAATGGTTTCTCTTGTTGTGTTTTTTTTAGATTTACCGCAGGTTAGACCAGCAGCTGAGTGATCCGGAAGTAGTGGTCAGCCGGGTCTCCGTACTCCTTAGAGTTGGGGTTGTTGGTTGTTGTGGTTTCTTTTGTTAAGACAGTTGTTGTTTTTCCCTTTTAAGTACTTAGGCTGCTAGACCGTGTTGCATTCATTACTTTAAAAATACTATTTTATGAATTTCGGTTTTCCTTATTTGTGTCTTGTTGCAAGATCTTAGTAATATTGTTGTCAAACTGAGGTCGGAACCCATTGTGAGGTTCTAACCAGTAATGTCCCGAGTTCTGAGAATTCGGGGTGTTACAATCGATTCCCTCCGACTACGGAGTCGTAGTGGCGGAATCTATCGATTTCCTCCGACTACGGGTTCACAGCAATGTATAAGTAGTTTAAAACGATTATGACTTCAGTGTAGTATTTTAGAAGTAAAATGGTCGACAACAATCAATCTCTTGTTTCCAAACCTTCTTTGAAAATTAGTTAACAAAAGAAGAACTTATGTTTCCTGTTTAAATTGTCAAATGGAATCATTCGACGAAAAATGAGAGATGTGTAGGCTATAGTTAGGAAGTGCAGAGAAAGAGGTACTAAAGCAAGATCATTAAGAAAAGGGGGGAAAATGTATAGATAAAATTTTTAGAGCCATGATGAACATGTACCTTTTTTGTGAGATTAATGATTAGAGATTAGATCTCTCTTTTTCACAAATGAAAATCACATATGGAAAGATGAAAGAGAAACCTATACTTACAATAAAAACAGTAGAATAAAAAAATGATTCATTGTATTCTTGTTTATCTCTGTGTACTTTCCCTCCTTTTGATCTTGTAGCCTCTTCTGTGCTTTCTTCTTTCTGATTCACTCTTTCTTCTGCGTATTCTTTCTTGTTTTGATATCACTTTTTTTAACCCCTTTTTCCTATACGTTTCTCTAATTTATAGAAAACAGAAAGTTAGTTATCTGTGCAGACAAAAATAACCACCCGAAAACTAACTACTAACCTCCCAACTGTTAACTTCCTCTCTTTTTTTTTGTTTTACATTTTTTTATCAAAACCCTTTCTGTTCTAATTTCCTTTCTTTTTTCTCTTGACAGCTCCCCTTAATTTACTTACCCATGAATATAAGATCATGAAATTTTATGATCAAACACCCTTGCCTGAGGGAATGGAAGTGGTGGTTTATAAGCAGGATGTGGAACATAAACTTCAGATTTATCCTTCGCTTTTTGGGGTTCCGCCTCGGTTGGCACCTCGACCGAAGTGTTCATCTGGTCGTGGCTTGACCGAGGTACTGGATCTGCAGTCTTCAGTCCACTGCGTGTTGTGATTGCCATAATTTGTCCCTTAGGGTTGCTCTCTGTTCTTGCTGGGAGCTTCCCTGGAACTCTTGGCGCTTCATTCTCCTTGTTGAAGAATTGTTGTTCTAAGGCTTTTTGTGCATTCGAGAATGAATTCATCGATGTCTCCATAGCGTTGAGCTTGATCAGAATTGCCTCCAGCACAACATCCTTATTTTCTGGCTGGGACGAACTTGATGAAGGCTCCTGGCTTCTCAATGGAGTAGAAGAAGAAGATGAGGTGTTAAAAGCATCATTAGCATGAGAATAAGGGTTACCGGGATTTTGTTGATTAGATCTCCAATTGTTGTTATTGGAGTTTTTATTGTTATTGTAATTGTTGTTCTGCGGCCCTTGATAGTTGTTTCTTCCTTAATATCCTCCATCTTGCTCCTTCTTCGTTTGAGCTACTAAAATCTCCTTCAATGCTTTTACTTCATTGCTAAGCGAGGTGAGTTGAGCTCCATTTGATGATGTGTCTTGGAAGCTAACTCTCCTTGCTCTATTTTCAGTTCCTTATGGGAGTACTTCTCCATGTGTAAAGCTTGCTTTTCAATGAAATCTCAAGTTTCATCTATTCGCATATCCATAGATGTGCAGGCGGAAAGTAATTGGAGATTGAATTGAGTAGCTCCATTCAAACCCTTGAAATAAATTTCCAATAACTCGATCTTTGAAATCCCATGATGTGGGCAATCCAATAGAAGATCCTTGAATCTTTCCCATGACTTGGACAAACTCTCCTTGTCCTTCATAATAAAAGCATTGATCTTTCCCCTGAATTCAGCGATCTTAGAGGGATGAAAGAATTTAGTAAGAAACTTCGTCGTCATCTCTTCCCAAGTGTTGATTTTTCCGGCCGGAAGAGATTGATACCAAGCAAGCACCTTGTCTTACAAGGAGAAATAGAAAGGCCTTAACTTGTACTTGTTCATCTCCACTCTTGAAGGTCTCAAAGTCTCCATCAGAATCTCATAATTTTGCAAGTGCTGATGCGGAGACTCTCTCTCCAAACCTCCAAATTGACATTGTCGGATCATGGTTAGAACTTGCGGTCGAAGTTCATAGTCATGCTCAGCTGGATCACCTAGGTTGACTCCTGGATGCCAAACTTGTTGATTAGGATCCATCCTCTGTGGGTTTGTGGAAATCCATCAAAAAGAATGTCTCGGATAGGCATCCGAGGTGGTAAGTGTACCTCGGCTGGGGAAACATGAACTGGGTCTTGCCTCGGTCGAGGATCTGGGATCGGTCGAGGCAGAAACTGGGCCCTTAGAGCGGCCATATCTGCTTCAATTCCTTCTGTTCTAGTGCGAGTCACGTCCTTCTCTCGTTGCAGTTCTTCCTTACTGAGGCGTAGCTGTTCCAACGCCTCCTTCAATTCGGCTTCAAGATCTCGATTGTCTTGATTTGCCATCTTAGCTTCTTTCCATCTTCTTTTGTAGGTCTCTTCTGGTTCGGGATCGTATGAAACGATTTCCTTTCCAGCACGAGGTCTTCGCATAAACCTAAGGAAAGATCCTGCGAAAACACTCAAGTAAAGCGGTCAAAAGAAACAAGGGCAATAGCCCTGAAAGACAACCGAAACCGAACTTGGTCTAGACCAAGTCCCCGGCAACGGCGCAAAAAACTTGTTCGCTCCAAAAGGTGTGTGCAAGATTTAAAATTTATAACCCAAGAAGTATGCTTGAACACTATGCGAACCCGAAGTGTACAGATCAATTGTAATAAAAAGCATGAATTTCAAGGGTCGATCATAGGGACTATGGTGAAACAAAGATCGGAAATCACGATGTCAAATAACTAATGACCACAAATTAAACCAATCAAAGATGATATAAAGTCAGATAAAAGGAATGCGGATTCTAGGGATTAAAGCATCCACTTGTGGTTCTGACTCAATATCTCAAAAGATGACATGGACAAAGCTGAGGTTTGCAAAGGGAAGGTGTTTCTAAGGTGGGAATAGATTACCGGGTAAGTCTCACTACTCACTATCCCAAACCAAAGCTCTTATCACCGGGTATGCCTCAAGGTACTAAGGAAAGGAACTATAATCTCAAACCAACACACCACCCAAGGGAATAGAATCAACCTTTACCGGGTAAGTCTCAAGCTAACTCACAAGGATGGGATGAAGGCACACTCAAACCCCAATAAAGGATAAACCTTTATTACCTACACTCATGATCTTGGGTAAACAAACAAAGGAATCACCGGGTAAGTTTCATCCTAGGTTTGCGTTGAACCAGGAAAGTGTAATAAGGATAGGATTTGGCAAACTTAAACTCTTAACTCAGATAAGGTTCAGGAAAGGTTCACCTCGTTCAGTTAAATTCCATCCCGGCCGAGATGTTCAATGACTGACCAAGGTGTTCTACGGTTAAGGTAAAGGCTCGAGCTTTCGTGGTCCTGCTGGGATTAAGATCATTCTATCATCGTCTTTCCCACAACTTTCAGCCAATCACCCTAGAATCACATAAGAAACTTAGCCAACAACCATCATGATAACGATAATAAAATTTATAAGAAAGGAATCAATATTCAAACAAGAAAAACTTAAGACAAAGGTCTAAATAACTAAATAAATCAAACAACAAATCAGCGTTCCTCAAGTCACAATCAGAAAAGACAACAAACCAAGAGCAATCTAAGAAGATCTTACAAACTCCTTCAAAAGCCAACCTCAACTATGATTCCTTCTGATGACATGAATTATATATCATCATATTCATGCATATTGCAGCACATTATCTCTATTTACTTTGCATTTTGAGGGATTTTGCATAACTTTTATGTTCTATTCAATCAATTGTCGGAAATAGAGGTCTACACGAGATTTTGATGAATTGCAGGTAAATAGAGTTGAATTGGAAGCAAAAAATAGAGCAAGAAGCATCTAAGGGTGTTAAGGAAGCTAAAGGAGTCTTAGAAGGATCACAAAGAGCTAAGGAATTGCAAAGGAGAAGCATAGAAGACGAACCAAAGGAAGAACACTTTCTGTTGAAGAAAATCGTGCTAATGTATATAAAAATCGGACGATTTTTATACCTAAAAATCGAACGGTTTTTCACTAAAATCGACTGGGTCGATTTTCTTCACGATTCGGCCAAATGAAAAGACGACATAAAGCCCAATTAATTTGGGCTAGATGAGAGTTTTGCCAAACGGCCCATCTGCAAGAAACTATAGAAGAGAACCCTACGAACGAAGACGGAGAGGTCGCACCAGATAATCTTTACACGTTTTGAAGAAATCAAGGAATCTTGGAGAGAGATTGAGGAGTTTTTGCCGGAAAGCCATTCTTGATCTTTGATTGTGAGATTTCTTTATTCCATTGTCTTGTTTGTGGTTAGTGAACACGAAATTGAGTTGTTAAGAGATACATTGAACAGATTTGACGATTGTTTTACAGATTTAAGAGTTATAGAATTTTTCATTCAAAGATTTGGTTTCTTTGCGATATCTTCTTCAATAATTAAATTGATTCGATTTTGAAAATGGTTGGCTAAAAACCTTGTGATTCTGGGGAGAATAGTTGATGATTAAGGCTTAGATGATGATAGACTGAACTCATTCAAACGTTAAGACCCTGAGAATTTAGATCTTAGTTTTGCGACAACAGGAAAATCGGGCTGTTCTTGAGGAAAATCGGCCGATTTTTCCTATGAACAGGGCGATTTATTCCTCTGACGAGCTTTAATTGAATTGATCTTTAACCAAAACTAATCCTTGCCTAAATCCCAATCTTGATTTACCTTTTTACCCTCTAATTGAATGTTCGAATGCAATTCAAACTTGTTTCTACATTCAATGGATTAAAATTGCAAGATTCGGGTAATAAAGAGACTCAACATCCTTTATTAAGATTTTAAGTGTGCTTTCTATTCATACTTTGGAGAATCATATCCTGGAGTTTTAGATAGTTAGTTTGAACATAATTCTTGTCTTTAGATCTTTCTATATTGCAGCCTCAACAACCCTTATAGAGAGAACCTATAGATTAGTTATATAGGTTTCGGAACTTCATCGTACGAATCCTACCTTTGAACATTTAATCTTGGCAATATAAATTATGTCCTATACACGTAGAAGTGTCTTGAATCGAAAGCCTAAATCGGATACTTGAATCCTTGGAATCATTTCTCTCTTTATTACATCACAAAAGCTTTTATACTTTCGCTAGATAACTGAAATTGGAATCTTTCTCACCAAATCCCTGAGTTCGACTCTGGAATTCTTACCTTTCTACAGCTGATCCGTACACTGCGGGTTCGCTTTACTTTTGAGTTCTAGATAAAAATATTAAGACTTTGACGCACACCTTTTGAGCAAACAAGTTTTTGGCGCCGTTGCCGGGGATTTGGTCTAGATCGAACCCGGTTTTCGGTTGTCTAGCTTGAGAGCTCTTGCTCTTGTGATTTGATTTGTCTACTTGAGTGATCTTCGCAGGTTCTTTAGGTATATGCCAAGGAGTAGATCCACTAAAGATCTAATTCCTTTCGATCCCGAATTAGAAAGGACTTTGAGGAGAAAGTTGAAGGAGAAGAAAATGGCTGAAAACGATGAGAGAAACTACAAGGCTGAACTGAATAAAGCTCAACGCCAACTCCAGTTGAGTGAGAAGGCTCGAAAGGAAGCTGAAATAAGTCATCAATTTCAAATTGATGAACTAAGAGCTATGATTTTGGACATGAAGTTGGAGACGAACGACTCCAAGAAGAAGAAGAAAGTCAAGACACCAACTAAGTCCATTCGAGATGACTCGTCCGATGATGACGAGATTGATCCGGATATGCCGGAACATGAAGAGATTGATCCATCACTTCGTCCTAACCGAAACACTCCAACACCTAAGGTCGTCCCTCGCATCACGACTAGGAATGTTAGAGCTGCCAATAACGAAGATAGACCCCGAACTTTGGGGCAACGAATGGATCCAATTCAGCAACCGCGCCGTCTAGGTGTAGATTTCGGAGCTGAAGACATCCAGGAGTTTAGCTTCTCACCACAAGTCATTACTATGGTTCGCCAAAGTTAATATGGCGGAGCAAGTACTGAATCTCCGCATCAACACTTGCAGAATTTTGAGATTCTCATGGAGACTATGAAGCCGAAGAAGGCTACTACAAGCAACTACAAGATCAAGCCGTTCTTCTTCTCTTTGAAGGACAAGGCTCTAGCTTGGTACCAAACACTTCCGGCTGCGAAGTTAGCTACATGGGAGGAACTGTCTTCGGAATTCCTCACCAAGTTCTTTCCGCCATCCAAAACGGCGGAATTAAGAGGTAAAATAAATGCTTTTTCTATGAAACCTAACGAAAGCCTGTTTCAATCTTGGTAAAGGTTTCAAGATCTCTTGTTGGATTGCCCACACCATGGCATTTCCAAGCTGGAATTATTGGAGATCTACTACAAAGGGTTGGATGTGGAGACACAATTCAACCTCCAATCTCTATCTTGCGGCACATTCATGGATATGAGAGAGGATGATGCTTGGGACTTCATTGAGAAGCAAGCCCAAGTGATTGAGAAGTATTCCCACCGGAAGGTGGAATCAAACAGCCGAAATCAAGGCGATACGGGAGCCAAGTTGAATCAAGCGGCTCAAACACAAATATTCTCCCTCAAAGATGACATCAAAGAATTGAGGGAAGTGCTCAAAACGAGTCTTCAAAGGACTCAAGAGCAAGAAGCCAACTACATGGGGCGAGACAACAATCAAAGGAATGATAACCGGAATTCCAATTGGAGCAACAACAACAATAACAGCCGAAACTCCAATTGGAATAACAACAACAACAATAGGAACTCGAATAACAACAATTGGAGGTCAAATCAGCAAGGTTCAGGTAATCCTTACTCATATGCCGAAAAAGCTCTAACACCTCCATCTTCTTCTACTCCTTCTACAAGCCAGGAACAATCAAGCGGATCAAACAAGCCGGATCCTATGCTAGAAACGATCCTAGGCAAGCTACAAGGATTGGAGAGCTACATAACTTCGGTTGACAAAGCTCACAAAGCTTTAGAAAACCAAGTTTTCAACAAGGCCGGAGAAGTTCCAAGAGATCAAGGGAAGCTTCCCGGAAAGACAGAAGATAACCCAAAGGGAAGGGTTATGGCTATAACTACTAGGAGCGGGAAGACAACCGCCGACCCTCAACCTAAAGTAGTTGATACCTCCACAAAAGAAGGAGAGGCAAAAGAGAAGGAAGAAGTCTATGTTCCTCCTCCCGCTTACAAACCACCTCTACATTTTCCTCAATCTAGAGCGCGAGCACGCCTAGATAAACATTTCGGTAAGTTTGTTGAACTTATGAGCAAGCTCCATATTAACATACCTTTTATGGATGCGATTTTAGGTATGCCAGCTTACGGGAAATTCCTCAAGGAGATCCTCTCCAACAAGAGGAAGTTGGAAGATATAGGAGAAGTCAAGATGAGTATGGAGTCATCCGAACTCATCAAGACTATGACAGAGAATATGCCACCCAAGCTCCGCGATCCAGGATCATTTTGCATACCCATCACCTTGGGAGAAGCTACCTATGATGCTCTTTGTGACCTTGGAGCAAGTGTGAGTATCATACCTCTAGCTCTATGCAAGACAGTTGGTCTAGGAGAGCCTAGACCGGTGAAGATCACACTCTACATGGCTGATCGTTCCACCACTAAGCCGGTGGGAATATTAGAAGACATTCCAGTAAAGCTAGGTAAGTTTTACATACCTATAGATTTTGTCGTTCTTGACATACCTGCAGATTACCCGGTTCCCATCATCCTTGGGAGACCATTCCTCGCCACATCTGGATGCATGGTAGATTGCAAGAACGGCCAGCTATCCTTCCACATCGGTGAAGAAAAGATAGAGTTCACACTATCTTCCTTAATCAAGGAACCAGCCTTGAAAGATGACGTTTTTGAAATTGTTGAGGAACAAGAGTCTAGAGAGATTGTAAGTTCGATCTTGATGAAAGACCCTCTTCAAAAGGTTCTTAGCATGAGCATCATGGAGGAAGGGGTGGAACATGACTGCAATGAGGATGTGAAAGCATTAAATGCTATGGAGGACGAGCTAGAAGCAAAAATTGAAGAACTAGAATGGACTCCGGAAACTGTGAAGAAAATCGACCTGTCAGAAATAAATCGACCGATTTCTGACGATCCAGCACGATTTTTTTCGACAGAAACTAAAATCGACCTACCAGAAAAAAATCGACCGATTTCTGACGATCCAGCGCGATTTTTTTCGACAGAAACTAAAATCGATCTGACGACGATAAATCGCCCGATTCACAAAGAGGTAGCACGATTTTTTCCAACAGAAAGAAAAATCGTGCAGAAGATCGACCGATTTATTACAGGGGGGGTCGATTTACTGAGTAATTCTATGGATTCTCCGGACTTCACCGCAGCCGCTTCCGAATCTAATGATGAAGTACCCACACCTATAGAGGCATCTCCCACAACATCCGAAAGCCACGATTCATCACCAACCAAGGTACCTCCATCATTAGAATTGAAGCAACTTCCCGCACATTTAAGGTACGCATTTCTTGGCACTAATTCCACATATCCAGTTATAGTCAATGCAAATTTGAATGATGATGAATTAGAGAAACTCATGCATGTTCTGAAGCAACATAGGAGAGCACTAGGTTACACCATTGATGATTTAGTAGGAATAAAGCCTTCTCTATGTATGCACAAAATATTAATGGAAGAGGATTACAAACCTTCACGCCAACCTCAAAGACGGTTAAACCCGGCAATGAAGGAGGTCGTGAAGAAAGAAATCCTTAAGCTACTTGATGCAGGTATCATCTTTCCGATTTCTGATAGCAAATGGGTGAGTCCGGTGCAAGTAGTACCCAAGAAAGGAGGCATCACCGTTGTTGCAAACAAGAACAACGAACTCATCCCTACACGGACAGTTACAGGGTGGCGAATGTGCATCGACTACCGCAAACTGAACGTGGCCACAAGGAAGGACCACTTCCCCCTTCCTTTCATCGATCAAATGTTGGAAAGGTTAGCCCAACATGCCTACTTTTGTTATTTAGATGGATACAGTGGTTTCTTTCAGATACCAATGCATCCGGATGATCAAGAGAAGACAACCTTTACGTGCCCATGGGGTACGTTCGCCTATAGAAGAATGCCGTTCGGTTTATGCAACGCTCCAGCCACCTTCCAAAGGTGTATGATGGCAATCTTCTCCGAATATGTAGAGAATATCATGGAAGTCTTCATGGACGACTTTTCGGTATATGGTTCTTCCTTTGATAACTGTCTCTATAACCTTTCACTAGTTCTTAAGAGATGTGAGGACACTAACTTAGTCTTAAACTGGGAAAAGTGTCATTTCATGGTCACCGAAGGAATTGTGTTAGGTCATTTAGTGTCACAAAGGGGAATAGAGGTGGATCGATCTAAGATAGAAACCATTGAGAAGTTACCTCCCCCTTCATCAGTAAAAGGAATTAGAAGCTTCCTAGGACATGCAGGCTTCTATAGGAGATTCATAAAGGATTTTTCTAAGATTTCAAAACCTTTGACTAATCTTTTGATGAAAGATGCGACTTTCGAATTTTCGAAAGATTGCTTAGATGCTTTTTGCAGGATCAAAGAAGCTTTGATTTCGGCACCAATCATTCAACCACCCGATTGGACTCTTCCTTTCGAGGTCATGTGCGACGCAAGCGATGTCGCTATAGGAGCCGTTCTTGGACAGAAGAAAGATGGTCGCACTCATGCCATCTACTACGCTAGCAAAACGCTAGATGAGGCTCAATACAACTACGCAACTACGGAAAAGGAACTTTTAGCCGTAGTATATGCATTTGAGAAATTTCGTTCCTATCTTGTAGGTGCGAAAGTAATAGTCTATACGGACCACTCCGCCATCCGATACTTATTCACGAAGAAGGATGCGAAGCCAAGGCTTCTACGATGGATCTTACTCTTACAAGAGTTTGATTTAGAGATCCGTGATAAGAAAGGATCGGAGAACTCCGTCGCCGATCACCTTAGTCGTCTTCCGCAACTCACCGACAACTCGGATGAGCTTCCGATAGACGACTCCTTCCCTGACGAGCAGCTGCACGAGATTGAAGAGTGTCTTCAACACATATCACAAGGTAATGACCCATGGTTTGCTGACATTGTAAATTACCTTGTTTGTCAGGAGATTCCACCGGGACTTTCATATGCTCAAAAGAAGAAGTTCTTGAGAGACGTCCGGCATTTTTATTGGAATGAACCTCTTCTATTCAAAAGAGGTCCAGATGGCATCTACAGGAGATGTGTTCCCGAAGATGAGATAGATAGTGTCATCCGACACTGCCATTCTCTACCATGTGGCAGACATGCTAGTTCCCACAAGACTTGTGCTAAGGTACTTCGCTCCGGCTTTTATTGGCCTACACTTTTCAAAGATGTGCAAAAGTTTGTTGTTTCTTGTGATGCTTGTCAAAGGACAGGTAATATATCCAGGAGGAATGAGATGCCTCTCAACAACATACAAGAAGTAGAGATCTTTGATGTATGGGGCATCGACTTTATGGGACCTTTCCCATCTTCATGCGGCAACCAGTATATACTTCTTGCCGTAGACTATGTCTCAAGATGGGTAGAGGCAATCGCTTCTCCTACTAATGATGCAATGATAGTGGTGAAGTTCCTCAACAAAACGATCTTCCCAAGGTTCGGAACTCCCCGAACCATCATTAGTGACGGAGGAACGCATTTCACAGCCCGTCGATTCGAGACTCTATTAGCTAAGTATGGGGTGACCCATAAAATAGCTACACCTTACCATCCGCAAACCAGCGGACAAGTCGAGATATCAAATAGAGAGATTAAAGGGATTTTAGAGAAGACCGTCTCTAAAACACGGAAAGATTGGTCAATGAAGCTGGATGATGCACTATGGGCATACAGGACGGCCTTCAAGACACCAATAGGTACGACTCCTTATAATCTCGTTTATGGTAAATCATGTCATCTTCCTGTAGAGCTAGAGCATAAGGCTTATTGGGCTATCAAGTGGCTCAACTTCGACATGAAAGAAGCCGGAGAGAAGCGGCTCTTAGACATCAATGAGCTAGATGAGCTCCGAATGAATGCGTATGAGAACGCAAAGATTTACAAGGAACGGACAAAGCGCTGGCATGACAAGCACATCATCCCGAAAGACTTGAAGGAAGGGGACCAAGTCCTCCTATTCAACTCAAGGCTGCGTCTATTTCCAGGTAAGCTCAAATCCCGTTGGACAGGACCTTTTGTGATTAAGAGAATTTTCCCCCATGGTGCAGTTGAAGTATGGGGTGAACAAAGCGGAAGTTTTAAGGTTAATGGCCAACGGTTGAAGAAATACACACCGGAAGCTCCAGTCGAGGAGATAGCTCCTATCCTCCTCCGTTAAACACAACATCATACACCGTCCAGCTAAAGACGATAAATAAAGCGCTTCTTGGGAGGCAACCCAATGATAGTATAGTTTTCCCTTCTTTCCCTCACTTAGTTAGAGTAGATTAATTGCTTTGTTTCTTCGTTTTTCGTTTTTATATGTTCCTCGATGCACTCTTGGTTTGTCGTGTCATTAATCGCAGGAAACTAGGTTCAAACGTGAGAGATTCGCGGAGAATGGAGCACAATTGGGTTATATCTTCGAGATTCAAGACAAACAAGGAAGAAAATCGACCTACCATACGAAGATCGTCCGATTCAGCAACAGAGCAAGTCGATTTTTCTCAACAGAAACAAAAATCGACCTGGAGATCGACCTGCCAAAATAAATCGTCCGATTTTTTCAGTCAGAAAGAAAAATCGCCCCGACAAAAAAATCGGCCTGAAAAATCGGCCGATTTTCTTCAGAAATCTTCGACTCTATATAAGGCGATCACACTTGATCTTCTTCATTCCCACATCTCCAACTCTCGATTTCCCTCTCTCAAGAACGCCGAAAAATCGCCACACCCTCAAATCCTCATCCCTTAACCATTTCAAGAGATTCTTGGCTCCAAACTGAAGCATTTTCAACAAGGAACACGGATCTAACAACAACACGCACGGCAATCGACTACTCCATAAGGAATTCAGGTTTTTCTTTCCAAAACCTAAGTTTTCTCACTTGAAATCGAAGTTGCCTAGGAAGTACTTTTTTGTTGGAATTGATAGAGGAATTTGCTTAGGATTCATTGTGGAGAACTGTGTGTGGTGATAGATTGAACAGAACTTTACAGAATTGTGAGAATCGTTGAAATCGAGATAAAAATCGACCCAGCCCAGAAAAATCGGCCGATTTTTGTGAAGAACAGGTCGATTTTTAGGACTTAGAATGGATCTTGTCAAGAGGATAACTAGAAACACGGGGAAGAAGAAGGGATCTTCTTCCAAAGCTCCAGCCCCACCTCCACCACCACCTACCAACATCCCTAAGCTTCCCCCTCCCCTATCCAAGCATAAGAAACGCTATGCACGCATTATAGATCGCCCATTCACCCCTCCTCGCTACATAGTACTTGATGACTTAGATCCGTTATATGTTCGAGAGGATGTTGATATGATGCTTGATAGAGCAGGGTTGAGACAGTTTGCTACGATCAGGGAAGATGCTTATAGGGAGATCACCCTAGAATTCCTTAGCACGTTTGAGCACGACCCTAGGGAAAGGATGGTCACTTTCCGCCTTATGAGTCAAGACCACACTTTGACTATTGATGCTTTCGGCGACTTGTTTGGTTTTTCTTATTCAGATGCAGGCACATTTGCTAGAGGCCTCAATGCTAGTGATTTTTGGGAGGCTATTTCCGTAGGAGAGTACGGAGGGGATAAGTGGAGACCCGGAAACTCCAAGGAGACAAGCATGTACAACCTTTCCTTCAAGGTAGTGCATAGGATACTCAGTGAGAGTTTGTTTGCCCGGACTGAGACTCCGCAGAAGCTCAAGGCTGATGAGCTTTTCATCCTCTACTGCATGACATCCACCACCACTCCCGACATCTCCACCATGCTTGCTGACTATCTAGGAAAGATAGCCAACAAAGCCAAGGGTGACATATGTGCAGGAGGCTTGGTCACTCATGTGGCTAGGACTCTAGGTTATGACTTCTCGGGATGCACTCTAGCTGAGAGTGCTCTTCCTTTAGGCTCACAGAGGTTGGTGGTTCGACAGGTCTTGATTCCTCGAGGGAGAGGAACTCTTCATGTGCCGATGCCATGGCACAGGGATCCGGAGAAGAAACCATCCGAGATCATATGGAAATCCGAATACACCATTCGGAATAAGAGGAACTGGAAGGAAACCTTTGAGGCGATGCTTGAAGAGTTCTCACCTCTTACTTACTATGATGATGATGCAGGTGATTCAGATGAGGAGGAAGAGGATGGAGGATAGGACACCATGCTCGAGTTTGAGAGCGATACCCATAGCGGGCATGCTACGGATGCCATGGACACTGACACTCATGGAGCAGGACCGAGCAGGACTAGTAGGCAGGATGAGGAGACGGAGGATGATATGCAGCCACCTCGACACTCTTATGCACATGCTCCAGCTCCTAGACGAGGACGCTGAGCTCCATGCCACTTCAGGGAGCTCGTTACTAGCTTCCAAAGCCTCAACACCGACTATCATGCTCTCCACACCGACTTTCAGACCCTGAACACTCAGTTCAGGAATTACAGAGAGGAGACGGACGCTAGGCATTCTTCATATGATGGCCAGATGAGGGACATGTACTATCACCAGTTCGGCCACTTCTACGATCCCTCAGCACCGATGTATCCATATCCACCACCTCCACCACCGACAGAGGATTGAGCTTCCGCTTCTTTTACATTGTAAGTATTTTTCTCCTTCTTATGCTTGATTTTCACATTGGGGACAATGTGGATGTCAAGTATGGGGTGGGGGTACTTACAATACTTTATGTTTCACTTTAGCACTTTATGTACTTGCCACTACTCTTAACAATTTGGCTTGTAATAACTCTTGCACGGCTTGCTTTCTATTATGACACTCGCATTTGCATGAACTTTTTCAAAACCTATGAATTTTCAAGAATTTTAAGTGCTTCTTATATGGAAATGACCTCTATGATGAAAATTGTGCATATGGATAGGTAGAAAGATGCTTAGTTGTGTTGAGATCTTGATTATAGCATGAATGAAATTGCTTTTGTTACTTGAATACATGAATAAGTTATATGATTTAGTTGTTTTGATGAGAAAATGAAATAATAGTCGAAGCTATATTGCAAGTTCTTTTACACCATTTAAGGATGACTAAGGCAATTCACTTCTTTTCTTTTCTCATATCTTGATCATGCTAGCTCCTCAATGAAATATGTAACCCTCCTCTTACCATCCGGGAATTAGGATAGGTGATTGAAAAAGGCATGTTTGATGTGGGAGGGCCAAGGAAAATATATTGAAAAATTTCACAAGTTTGGGGACGTTGAACATGAAGATGAGTAACTCGGCACCATTCACATAGCCGGGTGTTTGTGTCTTGCCAAAGTCCGATTGAACGACAAGTCCTAACGGGATATGGTATGTGCATCAAGGGTTTGAGGCATCTCGAAAATTGAGAAACGCCGATCTCCTAGGCTTCGGTTTTTGTGCACCGCTGTCCATACTCTCAAAAAGTAAAGTAAAATGAAAGCAAAGCTTTCTACATGCGAAGCATGTGCGGTGAAGAAAATTCTTGAATGTGTTATATGTTCCTCTTTCCCGGATTAGCACCACAATAACCAAAAAGAACTCCTTCCCTTAATACGTTTCTTGAACCCTTTCTTTGATTAGAAGACCTTGAGACTTTTATGCATGTGTTTAAGACTTAATAGCTTAGATTTGTTTGAATTTGATTGCCTTTACACCTTTATCATGTTCTTTATTTATGCTTTCAAGAAAGAAAAGGGAATTTGTTCATCTTATAGTCATCATTGATACATGCTTTGCCCCTTTTATGCCTTGAAATATCACTTTGAGAGCGATCCAATGAAAAGGAGCACTACCAAAAAGAAAAATTTTTGAGTTTCATACATACATAATCCATGACATCTTATATTCTGAATTTGAATCTTGCTTAGGGACAAGCAAGAGGCAAGTATGGGGTATTTTGATGACATGAATTATATATCATCATATTCATGCATATTGCAGCACATTATCTCTATTTACTTTGCATTTTGAGGGATTTTGCATAACTTTTATGTTCTATTCAATCAATTGTCGGAAATAGAGGTCTACACGAGATTTTGATGAATTGCAGGTAAATAGAGTTGAATTGGAAGCAAAAAATAGAGCAAGAAGCATCTAAGGGTGTTAAGGAAGCTAAAGGAGTCTTAGAAGGATCACAAAGAGCTAAGGAATTGCAAAGGAGAAGCATAGAAGACGAACCAAAGGAAGAACACTTTCTGTTGAAGAAAATCGTGCTAATGTATATAAAAATCGGACGATTTTTATACCTAAAAATCGAACGGTTTTTCACTAAAATCGACTGGGTCGATTTTCTTCACGATTCGGCCAAATGAAAAGACGACATAAAGCCCAATTAATTTGGGCTAGATGAGAGTTTTGCCAAACGGCCCATCTGCAAGAAACTATAGAAGAGAACCCTACGAACGAAGACGGAGAGGTCGCACCAGATAATCTTTACACGTTTTGAAGAAATCAAGGAATCTTGGAGAGAGATTGAGGAGTTTTTGCCGGAAAGCCATTCTTGATCTTTGATTGTGAGATTTCTTTATTCCATTGTCTTGTTTGTGGTTAGTGAACACGAAATTGAGTTGTTAAGAGATACATTGAACAGATTTGACGATTGTTTTACAGATTTAAGAGTTATAGAATTTTTCATTCAAAGATTTGGTTTCTTTGCGATATCTTCTTCAATAATTAAATTGATTCGATTTTGAAAATGGTTGGCTAAAAACCTTGTGATTCTGGGGAGAATAGTTGATGATTAAGGCTTAGATGATGATAGACTGAACTCATTCAAACGTTAAGACCCTGAGAATTTAGATCTTAGTTTTGCGACAACAGGAAAATCGGGCTGTTCTTGAGGAAAATCGGCCGATTTTTCCTATGAACAGGGCGATTTATTCCTCTGACGAGCTTTAATTGAATTGATCTTTAACCAAAACTAATCCTTGCCTAAATCCCAATCTTGATTTACCTTTTTACCCTCTAATTGAATGTTCGAATGCAATTCAAACTTGTTTCTACATTCAATGGATTAAAATTGCAAGATTCGGGTAATAAAGAGACTCAACATCCTTTATTAAGATTTTAAGTGTGCTTTCTATTCATACTTTGGAGAATCATATCCTGGAGTTTTAGATAGTTAGTTTGAACATAATTCTTGTCTTTAGATCTTTCTATATTGCAGCCTCAACAACCCTTATAGAGAGAACCTATAGATTAGTTATATAGGTTTCGGAACTTCATCGTACGAATCCTACCTTTGAACATTTAATCTTGGCAATATAAATTATGTCCTATACACGTAGAAGTGTCTTGAATCGAAAGCCTAAATCGGATACTTGAATCCTTGGAATCATTTCTCTCTTTATTACATCACAAAAGCTTTTATACTTTCGCTAGATAACTGAAATTGGAATCTTTCTCACCAAATCCCTGAGTTCGACTCTGGAATTCTTACCTTTCTACAGCTGATCCGTACACTGCGGGTTCGCTTTACTTTTGAGTTCTAGATAAAAATATTAAGACTTTGACGCACACCTTTTGAGCGAACACCTTCCTTCCTTGAACTTCAACCTTCAAACTTCCTTCAACTCTTACTTCAACTCTTCAGAAAATACTCCAGAAAATCCTTGATCCGAAGATGGCTGAATTGTAGAAAATCAGCCTTTTATATAGGAGAATTATCATCGAAAGATAAGATATCTTAAAAACATAATTTCCTAGAAAATATATCCATATCTCTCAAAATATATTAGCCAAATATAATATCTTCTTTCTAGAAAGCCAGCCAAAAATATATGATATTCTCCTTCCAAAAATAGAAGATCTCAGCCAAAAATAAAGATCTCGCCGGCGACAGGGTGTTCGCCTCGGTCGGGACGCTCCTCAAGATCACCTCGGTCGAGGTGGTACTGTAGCTGACCGAGGTGAATCTCAGCTGAATGTAAATCATCTCGAATCTGGTCAAAAATCAATATTCTAATTCATTTCCATGCTTCCTGAGATCTTCTTATAACTCTTCAAAACTCTAGAATGTAACTCCAATGACTCCTTAGCTCCATTTCGGCCCAAACGTGCAATTTTCCCTACAATTACAACGAAACTAGGTGTAGACCTCGATTCCCGCAAAGGTAGACAAAACAACAATATAATCAAAGAATATACATCCATACAGGCAGATTTATGAAGATAAAACGTCTAAACCAATCCCAAAATATAAACTATAATACATGCTATCAATCTACCCAACAACTACTATGCTGTTAGATTTTCCAATGAGGAGGACTTCCTTAGAGCACTCATTGAGGGGCCATGGGAAATTTTTGGTCACTACATCACTGTCACGCCTTGGACTGCTCAATTCAACGCCTTCAATGACACTATGTGCATAATGTTCGTGAGGGCAAGACTTTCTGATCTCCCCATGCAACTATATAATGAAGCAAATAATAGATAGTTAGAATCATAGGGTCGAAAACCCTATGCGGAGAGTAGGTTGTTAGGGCCATGCTTTGTAAACATATCGAGTGTTGATATTTTCATTTCTGCACTTTATATCGTTTATATTTCTATCCTTATTTATCCCCTACTTGGTTCTTCAACCCTAATTTTGATATTTGAAATTTAAAATTTGTGTTCCGAACAAATACTAGAGAAGGGAAAATAGAAATGGAGAGTAATCATAGTCTAACCTTTGAAATGCAAGGAGGATTTCAAGCAACAACACTAGATACAAATTTGAGTGTTCAAGCACCAGGAATTGAATGCCTTAAAAGGGGTTGATAAGGAGAACTCAAAACAAAGGTATTTCGGAGCAGCATGTATTCTTCACTCGTAGCGCTTCGTTTCTTCAAGTACGAAATAAGGCTTTGATTCTTGAATTAGGAAAATCAAGGAGAATAAGTGAAGGAGACAAAGCACTGAACTAGCCGATGAATAAGTGAAGAAAAGGAGAAGACGATGAGAGAAATTGAAAGCCCTAAATCCTTCAGTTTCAAGGGTACAAATATCATCCAAAACATTTTCATTCGTTTCCACCTCACCCCCTCGCATGAATGATTCAGTCGATTCAATTTTCATTCCATTCATTCGACCGAATGAATGCCAAGCAGCAAAACCAAACACTATTGCTACTCATTCATTTGATTCATTCGACTGAATAAGGAATACCAAACGGCCCCTATATAATTATTACTGCATTGTTTTCATGTTATTTTCAAAACATGATGTTGATGGGACACAAAATCATTTTAGAAAAAGAATATAAAATGGTCAACCTATTTCTAGTGAAATTATTGTGTTCAATACATTCTATTATGATATGTTCAAGTGCATTTAATTAGAAGATCTAAGTGTAGTGCATATTGAATCTGCATCAGAAGTTGCGAAAGGATACGTGTTGAGTTTTTTCCAATAAATTTTAGAAAACCATGGATGAGAGCTAAAATATTATATTCACCATTCAACATATACAACAATCACATCGATGAACGTTAGTATCATATTATCTCACCTCATTTCATTTGGGAAAAACACCCTAAATCATACTGGTGAACGTTGTTGTCGCTAGGATTAGTAGGACAAAAAAGCTTTACATTTATAAACTCGAACTAAAATCCTAAACTACCTAGTGAAACCCGCAGTGTACGGATCTTTATGTAGGAAGGAAAGTATTCCGAGGTCGAACACAAGAACTGAGGTGAAATCAAGCCACTCAATGATCAAAGATAGTGTACATCTAAACTAAGAGATGAGCAAGGAATAAAGAAAACCAAAAAACGATATTTTTGGTGGTTTTGGGTGATCAAACAACAAGGATCACAAATATAAGGACACAAACAAGCAAACAACACACAAACACTTAGATAGGAGATAAGAGGTAAGAAATACGGATTCTAGAGATTCGGAATTCTGGTTATGACAATGGACTCATGCATCTAATGATCAAAGGAAAGCTGCGGTTGTTCGGAGTTGGATGTTTCTCTAATGGGAGCAATTACTGGGTAAGTCTCATGCTCCACTAGTCTCGAACCTAAGCCCTATTACCGGGTAAGTCTCAAGGAACTAATGTCGAGAATTCTACACAAACCGGCCACTACCTAAGGGTCAAACCCCTCCTTACTGGGTATGTCTCAGAAAAGGTAAGTCTTTGGCAACGATCCTAGCACACTCAATCCAATAGCGGCTTTTGAGGCTCACTACTACCTAGAGTTCATCATCTTATGTGTCTAAGAGAGGAAATTACCGGGTAAGTTTCATTCCTCAAAAAGGTTGCTAGCAAAGGTCACCCTAGGCTAGATTAGACTCAACAAACAATAGGATTTCAACACATCTACATCCTAACATCAAGATATATCAACAATAGAACAACATCTCACAATCTTGGGTAGATGATACACATCTCGGCCGAAATGAGATGAAGAACAGGCCGAGATCCTAAACTGAGATAGGGTTTCGAACACAAATCCATCCTAAGTTAACATGCAAGTCCATACAATCATAGTCCAAGGCATAATAATCATTCCTTCACCCAAGAATCGCACCTATTCCGCCAACAACATACATTTCTAGATGTAACTTCATCATATAAGCATGTTTGCAAGTCATGGATAGAAAATGAAGAATGAGCCAAAGAAAAGACATTAACAAGGGTAGAATAGAAGTTACCAAATCTTACAAAAGCTTCAAGAGCTGCTCCAAGTTGTCAACAATGGAAACCTCACACAAAACCACTCAAACCTCACTATAAAACTAAAATCTACACTAACCTCTTCCAAGAACACCCACAAGGGTGCTTGGAAGAGAGAAAACAATCCAAAGAGAGTGTGTGGGAGAAGATAGGTCAAAAGGTGTCCAAGGAGACCCAAAACAACCTGCAACATCACTTAAGTACTTCCACAAAAGCAAGGGTCGGACCAAGAGAGATGGTGCCATGTGTCCTGGTGGTTCAATAGAGCATCTCGGTTGGCTCCAGGGGCATCTCGGCCAAGATGGGTGAGCCATGGACCGAAATGGCACTATTCCAGCTCCAAACACCACTTAAACGTGAATTAGACCAAGCCTTACACCAACTAGGGTCCTTGCCTTCTTCATTCCTCCAAGCATGAGTCATTTGGAACCATAATTCCGGACCAAAATGAGGCTCAAACCTCGAATATGATCAATAACATCTCAAAGGTCCCCAAAACACCTACAAAACCGACAAAACCTCGTGTAGACGTCTATTCCAACAATATGCATGAATTAAGCGTAAATGTCACGAACTAATGCGGAAACATGCATGAATGAAATGAAAAACTACCTAAATGAGTGCCTAAACTAGTGTCTTAAATCATGTTATCAAACGTTGGTATCATATTCTCTCTTTTTTTTCATCCACTTCATTCCTCTACTATTTTCTACCCATACTACACTCAAGAATTTATTGTCTCTCTCAATTCTTTTATTTTTGGATGAGTCAACGGTATATATTTTGATCGCGGTGTAAGTTTTGACAACAAATATCAAGCAAACTTAAGGGACACTCATAAATATGTGTTTTGACTAGTTAGCCATTTTATGATTAATAATAAAATGTGACTTGATACGCGGAGATTATTAGACCTCCTTCGACCAAAGCAATTTGATGTCTCCAGATAAACTTAAAATATACACATTTTTATTAAGAATGAGCTAGCAATATAAGCATAAACGAGTACACCGCCACAAGATCAATGGGCAAATTATTTGCTACACTTAGACACACATGTATGTGTGATGCCCGTATGACCTAATAAGGTGGCTAGCTAGGGTTACTTAACCAGCACCAGGGATATTAGAAACAAGTCCTTGGTATCCGGCGATGGGAACATACACGCGAGTACATATGTAATTGTAAGGCACCGCTGTGTCGTATGGAATTACGATTGGGTTAAGACTTGGATTCTCCCTCTTTATTTGAGCCGCAGCTTCACAACCCGGAACTCCTACGAGCTCTGGCCACGTCGTTTTTTCTGCATGGATCTACGTACTATATAGTAGGCATATCTATGATATACTTTATTAACTAATATGATTGATACATGAATGATTTTAGTCGGGAAAAAAGATTTTACAAGGCATGATCTAAGAAAATTAGGGATATGGGTTAGAACCTAACATGCTCCCGATCATGACACAAACAAAGAACTATATTATATCCGTATTTAAATAATTAGATTGCATATCCGACACAATAACTTAATGAAAATTGGTGGATGAAACCTCTAATATGTGTCGAGTAGGTCAAGTAATAACATCACACAACGAATCAAGTAAAACAACAACTCCAAACATTTACCACACCCAATCCGTTTTCACCCACCTAAAAATATGGAAAGTACCACTATTTAGTTGATCGTGTGTCGCCATATTTACGATTTTCATCACAAAGGACACGTCTTTTATTGAAAATTTCACTAAATTATCGATAAGTTAGAAAATTTTGGATGAGTCTTCATCTAAGTGAAATATTGGTTTAAACTATGGTAAGAAACTGACCGGGGCATCCTGGGTATGCTGCTTCCAGTGGCTGAAACCATAGTGCAATAGCCAGAACGAGAAGAAGACCAGAAATGGCCTTAAAGTTGGTCGAAGCCATAATTAAGAGCTTTAGATTGATTTGGTTGTGTGATCTATGAGTACTTGATGATCTTAGTCTCATTTGTATTTATAGGCACAAATATCCGTAGCATAGTATTACACTTTCACTACACGTCACGTAAGCATATTATTGTTACACTTTTATTACAAGTGGCAAATATTCTCAACATGAACAATTATATATAAACCACGCAACTCAACGGAAAAATACTAGTGGATTATCTACTAGTGTTTTTTAAAGTTTGTTTAATCATCCACGTATACGAGTTTTATAAAGAACTGAATCGGTTAATCGATAATCATACAAGGAGTAGTCACAATCCTAACATCGTTCGATGTAGACGATAAATGTGGTGAAACTGGATGTCATAGATTCTTAAAAGAGATTTAAGGTTCAAACTTGTGGCATTAATTTTCTACAAAAATGACTTAACTCCTATACAATATTTACTATCCATCGTAAGTACAAATGATATCTTCAATATCTAGGTCTTTAGGTAAGAGTATACACATGAAAATGATGTTTTGAATGTTTGGTAGATATTGTAATACTTCCCCTCAAGTTGGTGCATAAAAGTCTTAATTATCTAACTTGTCGGGTAAAAAATTAAATGAGTGCTGACTAGTGGCCTTGGTAAATATAGCAACGAGTTGATTTGCCGAACAAACATTTGTTGTGACTATATGAAGCATCATTGATCGCGGTCACTTATTATATGAAAATTTGTCTCGATATTTTTTTTTCGCACTCATGAAAGACCAGATTTGTAGCAATATGTAGAGTTGTTTGATTGTCACACCGTAACCACACAGGATAAGAATAAACAACCCCAAGAGACTTGAGTAGTGCTTTGAGTCAAACAAGTTCACAAGTGGTGTATGTCATAACTCAATATTCGGCTTCAACAAAAGTTGCGAAACAATTGATTTTGTTCCGTCTTGTTTTCGAAGATACGGAAGATTCATCAAGCATAATAAATAACTCCGACACAGACAAGAGGTTAATTGGGCATGTTCAAAATCACAAAATGTGTTGAGCTGGAGAGAAATTTTATTACACGAGGGGATACCTTGTTTTATTGAGTAATGAATAACTCGTAACTTAGCAGGTCAATTACTCTCGGTTGGTTTCTATACAAAACCGAGTGAGGATTCGAACAACATAACTGAGATCATGCTAAGTAAACGTCAAATAGATGAGTTTGACACGAACTTACAAAAACTAGTTACATAGAAAATCCATCCTAAAAAACGCTCTCCTCTCTCTCTTACCCCCTCGCCCTTCCGTAGCCGGCTCCGCCTGCTCCTCCCCTGAGCAGCCTCCCGGCTGCTCCCCCCCCCCCCCCACCCCGTCCCCATCTGCCCCACCTCCCCCTCATGGCTGGCTCGAGGAGCTCCAAACGTCTCTCCATCAAACTCTCCGACCTACAAGCAAAGACCAACAATGCCACTAACACCCGACCTAACCCTACCCTCTCTAGCTCTCCGGTGAGCCCCTTCGAGTCTATTCCTGAGGACCTTATACAGTCTAACAACCAGAGGCTTATCAACTGCTCTCAGCCAAGGCTTAACACCACTGACATATCCTCAGTCATAATCTTCCCGCCGCTCTCCCCAAGTACGATCCACAACCCTCAACCGACCTCCATGGCGCCTCTCTCTAACACCAACCCAAGCCCTAACTCCCAGGCTTCCCAGCCTAACTCACAACCCCCCCAGATGCTGGGCTGCGTTCACACTGACGCTTCACCACCCCCCCTAAATGCACCCCTACACCTCCCTCCAACTCATCCGACCAACATCCCATGCCAACTTTAAACGCCCTACTTCCCCATAAAGACACAATCAATGCCTCTACCCCCCTAGCCGACCCCTCGATCTCCTACAAAGATGTTACCTCGAGCAACCTCTGCAGTAACCATGTCCCTCTGCACTACATCCCTGGACTCGAATCTGGATTCATCAGATTCACTGAGGATGACGTTGCTGAAATGACCCAGAAATGGTCGTTATCCCTGGTTGGGTTCCCCCTGGGAAGCACCACCAACTTCCAGCGTATGGAGGCCTTCACTCGCGTTCTTTGGAACATTGTCTCTCCACCAAAAATCATACGAAAAGACAATGGAGTCTTCATTTTTCAATTTGCAAATGAAGAAGATCTCAACTCTATCCTTCATGGAAGTCCCTGGATCATCAACAGCTCTACCACTCTACTACTCAAAAGATGGACGAAAGACCTTCCCCTTGACTACTCCTGCTTGAGCTCTGTCCCCATATGGGCCACGCTGCATGACTTGGATTACCGCTTCTGATCGAAGCACATGCTTGCCATGATTGGATCTGCCTTAGGCACCCCCATACTTACGGACTCTTGTTCAGCAAATCAAGACAGGATAGGTTACGCTCGCATTCTTGTTGATATCCAGGCTTCCCGGCCCCTCCTTCGTGAAGTCACCCTCTCTGGGCCTGACGGGATCCTAATCACACAAAAAGTTACGTACGATTGGATCCCCCCCCCCATTGTTCTTCCTATCTCATTTTCGGCCATAACTGCTCCCCAATGAAAGCAGCCAACAGAACTGGAGGTGACAAACCGCTCCATAACACTCGCCACAAAACTCGCAACTATCCCAACCTTGACCCAATCCTCCCAACTCCTGATCCTTCCCGCAAGATCGACCATATCCCATCCATCAACCCTCACACTACTTTCCAATCTAATACCTTCACCAAACCAAACCACCTCACAAACACCACAACAAAAACGAAAAAATAACCCACTTCCCCCATCACAACTCAGACTGTCCTCCCCATGCAAACCCTAATTGCATGCACAGAATCCTCTTCACTCTCAAAACCCAACGCCCCAAGTAACCCTGATCCACCCATCTCTCCCTCTGAGCTACCACTTGACCCCACCTCGAACACTACGAGGACCACCCCCACTCCCCCATCGCAAGATGACCTTGACGCTTCACACTCTCTTCCCTCCCTTAACCTCATCCTGCCAACAAGTGTTGCTCAGGATATTGCAATTGGTTCTAATGAATATTAAAGCATGTTCATGGAACATTAGGGGCCTGAACGACCCTATCAAACAAAAATCCGTTCAGAACTTGCTGAAGACCGACGACATTGACATCATGGCTATCCTGGAAACCAGGCTACGTCCCAACAATGAATCCCGCATCTCCAAACACCTTTTCCCCTCTTGGAAGCATATTTCCAACTCCCCTCTTTCACGTAACTGCCTCATTTGGATCTGGTGGAATCCATCCAAAATCCATCTCACCACTACCCTCATTACAGATCAAATCATTCACTGTAAAGCCTCCCTACACCAGCCCCTCTCTAATCAATCACAACACTTTAAGCTTTCCTTCATTTACGCCCATAACAACCCTAAGGACAGGATCAGTCTCTGGACCTCCATTGACACGATTGGGCTCCTCAATTCAACCACGTCCTGGGCTCTTCTTGGAGACTTCAATGTCACCCTTACCCCTGATGAGAAGAACACAAACAACTCGCCTTGCATCTCCCAGCAATCAAACGAACTTGCTACATGCCTCGACCAAAATAACATCATTGATCTACCATACTCGGGAAGCAATTACACCTGGAACAACAAGCAGATCGGTTTGCGTACTTGGTGCAAGCTCGACCGTATCCTTACCAATCCCACTTGGCTCACCAACTTTCCTCACTCGCATGCCCACTTTGACTTGCCTAATGTCTCGGACCACTCTCCTGCCCTTCTCTCTAGCACCCCACCAACGAGCAAGTTTAACCTCCCTTTCAGATTCAACAATCTCTAGACAAACCATGAGAGCTTCGCTCCTAGTGTCAATCGAATTTGGAGTGTTGATATCACGGGCAATCCGATGTTCATTCTCACCAGAAAGTTGAAGAGCCTCAAACCAATTCTCAAAAAATTTAGCAGCCAAAAACTTGAGGAAATTCATGATGCAATCAATCACAATAGAAAGAGCCTCCAATGCGTACAAATCAGGCTACGTAATGATCTTCACAACCTCTCCCTCCAAACTGAAGAGAAATCCCTCACAGCATCCCTCAATGATTGCACCAGGACGCTCAACACCACCCTTGGACAATTATCCAAAGCCAGATGGATAAAACATGGAGATCAATGCTCTTCGTATTTTTTCAGAAGCATCAAAACCAGAAGGAGCCATAAACGTATACATTCAATCAAAAACTTGGATGGCAGCACTACCACCGATCCTGACCTTATCGCCTCCGCCTTTATCTCCCATTTCCAAACTACCCTCAACCGCCAGCCCACACCAATACCCCTCCTTTCCCTGACTTACCCTTACCAACCCTCTCCCCCTCTAACAAAATTTTTTTTTCAATGCAGGTTACGGATGAAGAAATCAAAAAAGCTTTATTCGGCATTGGCAACAACAAAGCTCCAGGTCCAGATGGCTACAATGCTAAATTCTTTAAGGCCTCCTGGGACATCATAAAAAGAGACTTCACTGATGCTATTCATGATTTTTTCAAGCACGGGAAACTTCTCAAGCAAATCAATCATGCCTCAATCACCCTCATCGCAAAATCGGACACCCCTACCACACCTGCCGACTACCGACCAATCTCTTGCTGCTCTACCATATACAAAACCATAGCCAAGATCCTGTCTACCCGCCTCAGCTCAATCCTCCCTCACATCATTGGACCATATCAAAGTGCATTCATCAAGAACCGCTCTATCAAGCACAACGTGCTCATTTGCCAAGAACTGCTACACAAGTATACTCGGAAAAACATCTCCCCTAGAGCTGCTCTCAAGGTCGACCTCTCCAAAGCCTTCGATACCATAGACCATACCTTCATCACACTGCATGACCAAAATGGCCTTCCCCGATCACTTCATCAGCCTGATCAATGAGTGCATCTCTACGGCCACATATTCTGTCAATCTTAATGGATCACTTCGTGGCCACTTCAAGGGCTCTAGAGGTCTTAGGCAAGGATGCCCCCTGTCCCCCCTCCACTTCACACTTGCCATTGAATACCTCTCCCAACTCATCCTCTCCAATACCACAAACTCTCCCTTCAACCTTCATCCTAAATGCAAAAGCCCAAAAATCACCCACCTCTGCTTTGCCGATGACCTTATGTTATTCTGCCGTGGTGACTGCACTTCCATAAAAACCCTCATGGACTCCCTTAATACCTTTGGTGAGCTCTCGGGACTTAAAATCAACGCTGCCAAGTCCTCTATCTACATGGGGGGAATGACTTCTCAGGATCAGACCATGGCCTGCTCCATCACTGGCATCAACCCAGGCACATTACCTTTCCACTTCCTGGGAGTCCTTGTTGGTAGCAGGCGACTCGCCATCTCTGACTTTCTGCCCCTCATTCACCGCACCACCAAACGTATCCATTCCTGGAGTGCAAAGAAGCTATCTTATGCAGGTCGTGCACAGCTCATTAACTTGATCCTTATAGCCATTAAGCAATACTGGAGTTCGATCTTCCTCCTGCCTGCATTCATCATCAGCAAAATACACGGTCTCCTCCATTCTTACCTCTGGGCTGGGAATGTGAATAGTGGGCGTGCCTTGGTTGCCTGGTCTACTGTCTGTACCCCTAAGGCCTCGGGTGGACTCGACTTCCCTGACCTCAACACAAGAAACAAGGTACTGCTTACTAAACTTCTTTTTGACATCGAACGAAAGGATAACAATCTATGGTGCAATTGGATCGAAAGCAACACCCTCAAAGGCAATTGTATATGGAGCGCCAGACCCAAAGTTCATCACAGCTATTCCTGGAAATGTCTACTGAAAATCAAAGATGAATTACACCCTCCTATGGCCAGTACCAATGCTACCCCGCTGCTGTGCAATGCCAACGGCACCTTCTCAGCTCGTAACGCACATCTACTACTTAGACCGGACATCCCTCTCCTCACCCACCCCCCGTATAGATCCATCTGGCTCAAATACAACATCCCAAAATGCAGTTATATCGCCTGGATTGCTAGTCACCGAAAGCTCCCCACTCTAGCCAAGATTAAAAGTTGGAACCTCACTGACTCAGATACGTGCAAACTATGCAACTACATGGCTGAAGACGATGACCACCTCTGGCACGCCTGCAGCTATACATCTCTCGTACTGGACATCATCTCTAGATGGACTAGAGTCCCTTATCCTGCACCATATATCAGCAACATTTGGTCATGGTTAAGCTCGAATCACCCCCCAAAACATAAGCTCATCGACAACCTACGCGCTGCATCGATCATCACTTTCATCTACACCACTTGGAAAGTCCGTAACTCGCTCATTTTCAACCACTCTTTCACCAGAGCTGTCGATTGTGCTGCCGATGTTATCAATACTCTCAAGACTCATTTTGCTCTCCAGTGGAAAGACCGGTCCCTTGACTCGAGAGCAACCGCCACCATGCTTGGAATCTCCGTCCTCCCCTCTCCACCCTAACCCTAGCATGCTCTCCCTCTCCCATCTCCTCTCCTCATTCCCTCTCCACCCTAACCCTAGCATGCTCCCCCTCCCCCCTCTCTTGATCTCGCTCCTCATCTTTTGTAACATGCACCGTGATCTCTCCCTGTAAATTCTTCAATTCTTAATACAAGTAATTTTTCAAAAAAAAATAGATGAGTTTGTTGGAATATAATGAAATTTCCTAAACTATAAAATCAAGAATCAATAATGCTAGAGTTATTAAATAATCAAAGATTACATAACTATTTTGATAGTAGCAAACAGATCAAACTATAATGAAAAATCTATGATCCAAATGAGCGTCATAGCTATAATATTGTCTTCCTTAGTCAAACCTCCTTAGTGTTTCTTTAAGTTTCCTCTATGAACGGTAGAGAATAGAGAACAATTAAGTAAGTTGACGTAATGGGGACTATAACCCAATATCGTTTATATAATGACCTAACAAAACCCCATTAAGCCTATTGAGCTCAATTCCAGTATCCACCCAATAAACTCATGCCGTTTTATTAAAGTCCACGAGCTTTGCCTTCTTGAATCACTTTTATTAGCCTATTAGTAATTAGTTTTATAGTATAGTTGTGTGTTATAATATGTAATCCCACTAACAATGAAATTTGTAAATTAATATCACAATCTCCCACTTGGCAATTTGAAATATATAGCAATATTATACAAATTTTTTATGTGTACACAAAATGATCGACTAGCTTTATGTAGACTTATTATTTTTCTACTGTGGTCCATCTCATATATCAATATGAGATCACAACGACATTCGTCACAATCATCGTACCTAAACCTTTTGTGTTCATCATGTAAGTATATTCAATGACATAGATCAAGCACGGATGAGTGACATAAAAATTACATGTAATGTGATCTCATAACATGTTTATTTTCAATTGGTGATCCTTTATTTGAAAATTAATCCAAAAAAAACCTTTAGTTCAAAATGTAAATCGTGACGACTTATTATGCATATATAAACTATAAAACATAGAACATGTAAGAGCCTTAGTTTTAGGGATACCACCCCTGTGATTTTGTTCACCACCGTGCGACACCGCCCCGCGGTTTCAGTGTCAAGCACCGCCTTCTTTGACCGTTTCTTTTTCCTTTACTTCCTTTATAAGGAAACTCTTCCTCCTCCTGATGAAGGTTTTCTATTTCCTTCTGCAAACTCCTCCATTTTCATGTTCTTCTTCTCCTCTCTTCTTCCTTTGAGCTTTCTCTAGAATCTTTGTAAGAGCAAGTGTTGTGAAGCTTTGGTTGTGTATGTGGATGCTTGAGATGATGAGGTTGACGTCGCTGTTGGTGGTTGAGGATTGAGAGGCCAGCTTGAGAGTGTTGGATTTAAGTTCTGTTGTGGTAAGCATTTCATCTTTCTTCCTGTTCTTCTTCTTTTCTTCCTTTCTTCTTCTTAGATAAGAAAATCCCACAAGTTTGATCTTGTGTACCTTCCTGGACGTGTGATGATGTTTATATATGTATATATGTTGATGATTTCCTTTGGGCAATGAAGAAGTGAAGAGATCAAGTGAGAGATCAAAGAGAAGTTTCAGAGGCACCCCTTTGTTGTTCGACCGCCCCTGCGGCTGAGTCTCACCGCCCCTGCGGTGTGTTGCCGCCCATACGCCTTCTTGCTTCCGCATGTGCGTTTGTCAAGGACATACCAAGTGTGGTATGTTTCCTTCCTTTCCTTTTAGCTTAGCTTGAGACTGAGGCTAGACTAGTGAGGTGTGTGATGAGCTTGGTGATGTATATATTGAGGTAATGTCTTAGGAATTTGTGAGTATCTTGAGATATCGATGTTTAGATACGAATTACGGTTTGGATATGGTTGTGGGATGTAAGAGGTGAATCTCCTAACTATGGTAGTGTTTGATATTGTGTGTGCCTTGCTGATGTAGGCGCTGATCGTTTCCTCAAGGAGAAATTGTGACGTGGTGCATGTTTACTTTTGGGACAGGTAAGTCCTTTGGACTTACTTAACGAGCAGTTGTGGATTTGAGTAATTGTGGTAGTTTTGCTTGTGCATACAATTGTTGCATTTATAACCTAAACCGGACTAGGACGACCACATATGTATATTTAAATGCCCCAAGTGTATTATAATGGGTCGTGACCACTTGCTTGTAGCTCGCCGAGAGTATGGAGTTGCTCTACAACCAGTCCACCATGGGGGGAGGTAGATCCCCATACCAACCTAGGGGTTAAAGGGGACAGAGGCGAGGTTCAGGAGATCCTCGTATTACAAAATAAGTTGAATTAGTAATGGTATAATGTAATGAAGATAATAAACGGTTTTGTGTGTTACATTGCATGTTGTGAGGTGACGATGTGTTTCTATGTGCTATTACTATTATTCTGATTCATAAACTGTTAGCTAACGGTTTTATACCGTGTTGTAGATATTTTGCAGTATAGAAAGACTGCAGAGTGAGCCAGACAAGTAAGTCCTTTGGACTTACTTAACGAGCAGTTGTGGATTTGAGCAATTGTGGTAGTTTTGCTTTTCCATACGATTGTTGCATTTATAACCTAAACTGGACTAGGACGACCACATATGTATATTTAAATGGCCCAAGTGTATTATAATGGGTCGTGACCACTAGCCTGTAGCTCGCCGAGAGTATGGAGTTGCTCTATAACTAGTCCACCATGGGGGAGGTAGGTCCCTATACCAACTTGGGGGTTAAAGGGGACAGAGGCGAGGTTCGGGAGATCCTCGTATTACAAAATAATTTGAATTAGTAATGGTATAATGTAATGAAGATAATAAACGGTTTTGTGTGTGTACATTGCATGTTGTGATGTGACGATGTGTTTGTATGTGCTATTACAATTATTCTGATTCTTAAACTGTTAGCTAACGGTTTTATACCGTGTTGTAGATATTTTGCAGTATAGAAAGACTGCAGAGTGAGCCAGATGGGTGATCATCCGAGGGCTTCCGTACGCTAGGTTGTGTAAGGGTTTTGGGATATTTTGTACATGTTTTGTATATGTGTGATTGCCGTTTTGTACTCGGTTGTGTTTTGTAAACCTTTTGATATATATTTATACAGTTTTATGTATTTGGTTTTATATCTATCTGTACTTTGTTGTAAGATCCAGTGAACTTGTTGTCAAGTAAGGGTCAGAATCCATTGTGAGATCCTAGCCCAGTAGCGCCCCGAGTCCCGCGGATTTGGGGTGTTACAGAACATCTAATCAAACTCCCCTAAGTCAAGGGATTACAAACTATCAAGCCGCATACGAGTAGTGTGCGCATTAAAAGATTTAGGCGGCAATCCCTTAGTTAAAAGATCTAATATAATGAAGTTTGTTTTTATGTGTTCTATACAAATCTGCCCATTTTGAACTTTTTCATGCAATGACAAGAATTGAAAGTCCATGTGTTTCTCCTTTACCGAGCTTCTATTGTTATTGGAGAACAAAACTACAACCTTATTATCACAAAATAACTTCAATGGTCTTTCAATTCCATTTGCGACAAAACTACATAACCATATTCCATGAATGGATGCTCGGAAGCAAGTCATGAACTCTACAACCATAGTAGAGGTAGCAACAAGTATTTGTTTGACACATTTTTCTAAGATAAAGCCTCTTCCACTAGCATAAAGACATAGCATGTGGTGGGTCGTCAACTATCAATACAACCGGAAAAATCTGAAACAGAATATCCAACGATCTCCAACTTGTTTGATTTCTTGTAGGTTAGTATGAAGTTCTTCATTCTTTGCGAACACCGGAGTGCCCTTTCGGCTTCTTTCCAATGATCCGATCCATGATTACTTAGATATTTGCTTAAAATCCCACAATAAATGCTATGTCAAGACGAGTACAAACTTAAGCATACCATAGACTCCCTACCACCGAATAATAGGACATCTTTTGAATAACCTTTACTTCAAGATTTTTCTCTATTATTGGTGTATCTCTAGCTGAACAATCTTACATGTTAAAACTGCTTAGTATCTTTCTGATATAACCCTTTTGTAAAACTTTTGGAGACTTTAAGATTGGTTTGTTAGTATTTGAATTTCTAAGACAAAAGAGGTGTCCCAGAGATTTTTCATCGTAAAATTTCTAATGAAAATTTTCTTGGTTTCGTGCAACAAGCATATATTATTGCAAGCCAACAATATGTCATTAACATACAACACCAAAGAGATAAACTTACTCCCGTTGAATTTGTGATATACACAACCTTCAACCTTATTCACCTCAACTCTAAAAGATTTAATCACCTCATAGAATTTATGATTTCATTGCCTCGATGCTTGTTTGAGTTTGTAGATGAATTTCTTTAATTACGAACCATAAATTTTGAATTTTTGGACTCAAAATATTATGGTTGAATCACATAAATGATTTATCAATGGTTCCATTGAGATACATATGTTGTGACTATGAAGCATCGTTGAACATGATCCCTTATTATATGAATGTTTACCTCGATATATTTTATGAGCTCATGAAATATAAAATTTGTAGCAATGTGTAAAGTTGCCTAGTTGTCGCACCATAACCGCATAAAATGAGAATGAGCAACCCCAAGATATGTGAGCCGTGCTATGAGCCAAATGAGTTCACAAGTGGTGGATGTCATAACTCGATATTCACTTCAACAAAGGATCGTGGAACAATTGATTTTTTTCTTTGTTTTTCCATGATACGGAAGATTCACCAAGCATAATAAAGAACCCCATCACAAACAAGAGATTAATTGAAGATGTTGCATAACCGGAACCACAAAATGTGTTGAGCTGTAGAGAACTCTTATTAGACGCGGGGATAACTTGCCCAAACAATGCTTTTATGCAATGAATAACTCGTAACCTAGCAGCTCAATGACTCTCGGTTGGTTTCTACTGAAACCAAGCGAGAATGTGAACAACATAGCTGAGATGAGGATAAGTAATCATCAAATAGATAACTCGACCGATCATCTTGCCTCTTGTTTAGGTTGAGCAAGTAGTGGGCGGGTCCCTAGTGTAAAAGTATGATTGGGTTCAATGACAAATGCAGTTGGGAACCAAGATGCCCAAATTCAAACAATATATTCAATGCATACTTCCTTTGCAAGAGAAAAGGTCAAAAGAAGTACTAATAATCTCGATCCCAAGAAAAATTTGTAGATGACCAAGATCTTTGTGTGATAATCACATAACACTGCAAAAAAAAAAAACAGTAGTTTTACATAAAAGTTATATCATATAGTCTGATAGTCATATAGATTGAGAGTGTATGCTACACTTCTAAAGGATAAAAATCGAAAGAAAAAAAATTAGAGCTTATACTCTTGATTTTAAAACTCAAATAGATTAGTTCAAAAACCGGGTTTAGTTCAATAAAATTGTAACATGTAGAGGCTCCAAGAACCGGGTTTAGTTCAATAAAATACCTATTTGCATGTACTAAATCACAAGCATGCAACCATGGAAGTCAAATACTGAAATAGGTCAAACCAGGCAACCTTACTCATTTTTTCTTTCATAGATAGAAGCTGGAAGTCATGAAAATGAAAGCATATAATTCAACACACAAATTCAAGCATTTGGACTAACTTATAGAGGTGCTGATAATTAATGAGCAATAATATTATGGGTAAATATTTAGTTTCCCTCTATGTTTTATCATTATTATCGTTTTTCTTGTTTAATGTTACCGTTATAGATATTATATATATATATATATATATATATATATATATATATATATATTATATTTATACTTCAATAAAATAAGTTAAATGATTCATTTTATAAGAATATTATTTTTACATAGTATCAAACTTGAAACAATCCTCAAACAAAACACGTTCGGGAAAATTCGAGTATGGTTGCTCTTGAAACAACCAATCATTACTGCCTACATCCATCAGATCATCATGGAATTTCTCTTATTTCAGTCATCCTCAAAGGTGAAACAAAACTTTTCGAATGGAAAAGGATTCTGATGAATGTTTTACGAGCCAAGCAAAAACTTGGTTTAATTGATGGAACAATTAAATGTCTGGATGAGACATCTTCCGACTTTTGCACCTGTAGGTAAACTAGATTATGTCAAAATATTTCTTGCAGTAGCTTCCAGTCAACGTTGGGAATTACATCTCATGGACGTCCAAAATGCGTTTCTCCATGAGGATCACCATGAAGACGTCAACATGACATTGCTTCCGGGATTCACAATCTCGGATCCAACCAAAGTTTGCAAGCTCAAAAAGTCGATATATGGACTTAAACAGTCCCCTCGAAACTCGTTTCACAAACTCGGGCAAGCACTTTGTCATGTTGAGTTTGTTCAGTCAAAAGTGGATTAGTTGTTACTTACGTATGTCCTTCCAGGTATTTGTATCCACATTTTAATTTATGTCAATGTTTCAATTATAATTGGTAATGATTGTCATATTATTTCTTGATTCAAAGTGTATCTCAAATCATGTTTTCATATGAAAGATCTTGGTAAATTACATTTTTTTTTCTTAGCATTGAAATTATACACACTCCACATGACCTTTATGTTGCTTAGAAAAAATACGTCTTAGATATCTTGTCGGAAACAGCTACCCTGGAATCACGTCCAATCACATTTCCAATCGAACCTGAATACAATTTAGCACAAAATGAATCTACGACTCTCTTTGATCCCGATCGCTATCGAAGATTAGTTAGGCGACTAGTTTACCTTTCAATCGCTAGACCGGACCTCACTTACTTGGTCCATATTCTATCTCCATTTTTGCAACATCCAACGACCCAACACTGGAATGTGGGATTGCGAGTTTTATGATACTTGAAGAATAATCCAGATTAGGGTATTTTACTTTTCAAATTAATGCATTATGTGACTCGGATTATGCGTCTTGTCCCATCACTCGTAGATCTACAATGGATTTTGTTATCTTTCTTGAGAAGTCTCTCATCTCCTAAAAAACTAAAAAGCAAAGTACGGTTTCAAGATCTTCTATGAAAGTTGAATATCGGGGAATGGCGTCAACAACATGTGAAGTCAAGTGGATTAAAATTTTGCTATCTTCTTTGGGTATTGTCCACAGCCAACCGATCAATCTTTGGTGTTACAACCAAGTTGCTCTACACATTGCGTATATTCCCGTTTTTCATGAACTAACCAAGAATATCGAGGTGGATTTTCATGTCGTTAGAGATGTAGTTAAAAACAAGACCATCAAAACTCTAGACATTCGTTCCAACAATTAACTCAGGGACATCTTCATCAACGCTCTTGACCATCAATTATTTCAACATCTTTTGAGTAAGTTAGGCATTTATGATACACATGTTCTAACTTGAGGTGATGATAACCAAAAATAATATTATGTGTAACGTTAATATATATATATATATATATATATATATATATATATATATATATATATATATATATAGGGTGTGGTTCCAATGAGAACACCCCTAACATGTATACATGAGAACAATCGTACACCGTTGGATGGTGAGTATTAAGGGTTGAGATTTAGAGTAGATATCATAATTAATAATAACTACGAATAATAATAATTAGGAATCCAACAATAACTATGAATAATCCACTCAAGCAACAATAACTACGAATAATACATTAAACGATATGACACCTTCGTAACGAAACTAATAATAATTACAAATTTGTTCTCATGTATATACGTTAGGGGTGTTCTCATAGGATCTATACTATATATATATAGGGTGTGGTTCCCATGAGAACATCCCTAACGTGAGAACATGAGAACAATCGTACACCGTTAGATGTGAGTATTAAGGGTTGAGATTTAGAGTAGATATCAAAAATAATAATAACTACGAATAATAATAATTAGGAATCTAACAATAACTATGAATAATCCACTCAACCAACAATAACTACGAATAATACATTAAACGATATGGCACATTCGTAACAAAACTAATAATAATTACGAATCTGTTCTCATGTTCTCACGTTAGGGGGTGTTCTCATAGGATCTATACTCTATATATATATATGTAGGGTGTGGTTCCCATGAGAACAGACTTATCGTGTAATCATGAGAACAATCTTAGACCGTCAGATAGTGAGTATTAAAGGTCGAGATTTAGGGTAGATATCATAATTAAAAATAACTACGAATAATAATAACTACAATAATTCATTCAACCAACAATAACTACGAATAATACATTAAACGATATGACACATTCGTAACAAAACTAATAATAACTACAAATAATATATTATTGTTCTCATGATTACACGATAAGCCTGCTCTCATATGATATATATATATATATATATATATATATATATATATATTATTTTTGTCATCCAATAAGGTCAATAGCACTAACTAGGCTTTTTAACAAGTTAACCCTCACTGTCATAATCTCCAGGCCTCTCAGAAGGACACAACAACCCGTCTCCTTTCCTCTATGAACTGCCTTAGAACCACATTGAGCCAACTTGCAAAAATCAAATGGTCTAGTCATGGAGACCAATGCGACTCCTACTTCTTCAGAAGTATCAAAGCCAGGAGATGTGCTAATAACATCAAATTCATCAAAGATGCCTCCAATGTTATTAACCATGACCCGGAGAACATTGCAATCATCATCATCGACCACTTCACATCCATCCTCAACCCTCCGAACCATCAAACCACAACCCCTCTCCCCAACTATGACCTACCCTATCTCAGCCCTCTTTACTTTGATTTTCTATCTTTCTATACAGGGTACTCCGGAAGATGTTAAAAATTCCCTCTTTAGTATTGGTGAAAACAAGGCCCCAGGACCGGACGGTTTCAATGCCTTCTTCTTCAAAAAATCTTGGAACGTAGTCAAGGATGATTTCACGTCGGTTATCCTCAATTTCTTCACCACCGGTAGAATGCTCAAGCACACCAACCACACCTCCATATCTCTTATTACCAAAGGTGATAACCCCTCTTCCCCATCCGACTATCGACCCATATCCTGCTGCAACACCACTTACAAGACCATAGCCAAGATCATCGCTACCCGTATCAACTCCATCCTCCCTAACCTCGTCGGGCAATACCAAAGTGTGTTTATTAGCAAAAGATCAATCAAGCATAAGATACTCCTATGTCAAGAAATGCTCAACAAATACACCAGAAAGCACTCTTACCGAGAGCAACGCTGAAGATAGACATACAAAGGCTTTTGACACAATTGATCACAACTTTATACTCCATTGCCTCCGGACGATTGGTTTCCCTGACCACCTCGTTCTTTTGATCCAAGAGTGCATAACCTCGGCCTCGTACTCAATCAACCTCAACGGGAGTCTAAAGGGCCACTTCAAGGGCTCCAAGGAAATTAGACAAGGTTGCCCCCTCTCCCCACCCCTCTTTGTTATTGCCCTCGAGTACCTCCCCGCTATGCTCAAGACCTACACTTCAAACCCAAATTTCAATCTCCATCCAGTGACGACATTACCTCCATTCTTATTCTTAATTCCACGCTTGAGGATTTTGGATTGATTTCTGGCCTCAAAATAAACCTGTAGAAATCCTCAATGTACCTTGGAGGCATTCCCACACATAACCATAACTCCTTTGCCCAAGACTGGATTTATCAGCGGATCTCCCTCTTCATTATTTGGGCGTGCTTGTTGGTAGCAAGAGATTAAATCTCGTTGACTATCACCCTCTTATCCACAAAATCACAAAATAAATCCACTCCTGAAGCGTCAAGCTCCTCTCCTATGCCGGTAGAGTGCAAATCATTACCTCTATTCTCCAATTCATGTACCACTATTGGTGCACAGTCTACTTCTTCCCTCCCACTATCATCAACAAGATTCAGGGGCTACTCTGATTTTTTCCTTTAATCTGTTAACAAGTCCAGTCATCGATCCCTCGTTGCTTGGAACTCCGTCTGCATGCCAACGAATTGTGGCCGCCTTGGCTTCAAGGACATCCTCTTCAGAAACAAGGCCTGCTTTGCCCATCTCCTTTATGACCTTGACACTAACCCCGACTCCCTTTGGTGCAGATGGATTACTCGTAATATCCTCAAGGGGCAATCTATCTAGACCTCATTTGCTCGCAACACCCACAACTTCTCTTGGCGAAGCATCATTAAGGTTAGGGATGAGCTCCTAACTCTGTGTAACGGACGAAATGACATGTCGACTATCTCCTCCCCTTCCAGCTGCTTCTCCTCTAAGGTCACCTATGATCTCTTCAGGAGACCTTCCCTTCCTCTCACCAACTTCAACTACAAGGCTATCTAGTTCAGCATCAACATTCCTAAATGCAGCTGTATCACATGGATAACATGCCTTGACAAACTTCCCACTCTTGACAGGCTTCGCCAGTGGAATTTGATCACAAAAGACACTTGCAAGCTCTATCATTCCTTCCCTGAGGACGCTAACCACCTATGGAACCAATCCAGCTACACATCGCTTGTCGTGGATATCATCACCCAATGGAACAAGACACCCTACCCCGTCCTTACCTCTATAACCCCTAGTAGTGGTTAGCCTCCTACACTGACCCTAAGCGAAGCCTCAACGACAGTGTAAGAATCTGCTCCATTGCCTCCTTCATCTACTACACATGGAAAGCTAGGAACCTCCTTGTCCACAACGAAACATTCACCCGGGCTATTGATTGTGCGAATAATGCTATAAATGCAACCAAGAACTACCTAACTCATACATGGAAGGATCGAACCATTGACTCCATATCTCATACTAATAGGCTTGGCATCCACCTTGTATAACTCCTCCTTTCTCTCTCCCTGTTATCTTCTTGCAATTGTATACTCTCAGCTCTATGGAGCTTGTACTCTCCCCTCTTTCTAATATACGTAAATTTTCAAAAAAATAAATAAATTTAAAGGGATATACAAAATAAAAGTCTTTTAAAAAGAGCCTACTTCATCAAATTTTTTTTAAAAATGAAATAAGTGAATTTATTTATTTTATAAGAATATTATTCTTACAGGTGCAGATGAACGCAATGCATACATAGAAGAAAATTAGTGTGTATGAACAGCCAAAACACCAGTAATGTGCTCCCTCCTTTCCTGACTGCAAAGATTTTCCAAGCAAAGAATTCAAGATTCAATCTAATCGTCTTCTTGACCTCTTCAATGCTCACCTAAACCCCTAAATTATATGCACCAAGTTCATATAAATATATATATATATATATATATATATATATATATATATATATATATATATGAGTTATATTGTTTTGTGTTTACATATTGATCTAAAATAATGATGGGCATTCTCCAAAGTAGGAAAAATACGATTATTTTGTGCACTTCTTGCGTACTACTAGTACTTATAATGCATCAACTCGTTCAACCAATGGAAGCTGCAAGAATACTTGAAGAAGATCAATGGGTTAAGGCCAACGAGGGCTTGTTGCTAGAGTCTCTCCCTCGAGAGAGATCGTCGTCTTCTACCTCGAACCCTTGCACATGGATACGTGGGAGCAAGAAGGGTGGAAAGTGCACTACGATGCTCCAAGAGATGAATCTGGCTGGACAAGGATTTGGCAATGGTCAAATGATGTTCCCTAACCATATTCTTAGGATGGGTGTGGCTTCTTTGGTGTCTGAGTCCGCAAACTCGCAATCTTGACCAAATCTCGAGGTTTACAAAATTTTAAACACTATGCAAAACTATCATAGGGGTGGTATAAGTTTACAAATGTTTGTTTTTTTTCTTGGATACGAAAAATTATATTTCAATATGAACAAAAAAATCAATATATTAGCATCATTGGAAGAAGTATATGATATACAAAGTAATTAAACATTCTTAGTCGTCTTTGTTATAATAAGCAAACTCGCAATCTTGCATGTATGTTTTGTGTACGATAATTTTTCTGTTAAATGGGTTAAACGAACATCATTAATTAGACTTATGTGTGATGAGCCCTAGCCTAAAAACACATGTTGTATTCACACCTACATATTTGTGAACAGTACCCCAAGTTATTTTGGCCGGCCCACCGGTACTTCACATGGTTTTAGAATGGTTTGTTCTCAGGTCCTGACTTATTAGACTTGTCAGTCTTAAGACATTTGATGACGGACCTGGACTATAATTGTCCATCCAAACAGATTAGCCAGGGGACGTGTGAAAATTATTCCATTGGATAATAAACAACCCCATGATCTCGTACAAGAATAAGAACCCGTAAATTCAGAAAAATAACTTTTATTCGAAACTGCGAGCCATACAAACAAACATAACAAGAGTACACCCTCTCGAGTCTCGACTCGCCGGATAACAACATAAAAGATGAAAAGCCATAACATCCCATGAAGATGGGTAAATTATTAACTAGTCTTGGACATGCTTATATGTATGCATGTTCCTATTGCGTTACTTAACCGGCGTGAGGGGTATCAGATACAAGTCCCAAGTGTCCATTGATGGGAATGTAGACACGAGTACACATATAGTTATAAGGTATTGGTGTGTTGTGTGGAATCACGATGGGGCTAAGAAATGAATTCTCCTTTTTAATCTGAACAGCAGCTTGACATCCTGGAAGTCCCACTAGCTCTGGCCATGTCGTTTTCTCTGCATGGAATAATACACATTATACTAAACCATGTATATATATATATATAGATCAGGGCTCATATGTAAACAGCTCTTATCGTGTGAACGTGTAAACACCGAATATATATAATTATACCGCCGAATATATAGATACAAGTCTGGCGAATCTTCTTCCATTAATAACACGATTTTTGTATCCTTTAATATCGTCTAATCTCAGCCATCTATTTAACGATCTAACGGATACAATTTGTTCTCATTTTACATGATAAGAGTTGTTTACATGAGAGTCAACCTCTATATAGATATATAATTTGTTACCAACCATCAACTTGAAGACATGTCATACATTTAGGGTTGTTGTGTGCTATGTGATTAATTTTCGGGTGAGTTGGATATATGGTTCATGAGTTTTGAAACATGAACGAAAGATTCTCCTTCTCACACTAATTATAGTTCGATAATTTTGCATTCATGATTTTTTTTATGTTATAATATGTCTTGATTATAATACTCGATAAAAAAACACGCGCAAGTCAAGTTCAAAGAAATTACGAAAAGAAAACAAACGATTTCTTAAGGTATATGTTAAAAATTTTGGTTTGGGAAGAAAGCTTTAGTAACGATCTTGGAGAAAACTTAAAAGAAAGTTAAAATGGATATAATTAGAGAAGTATTTTCAAATCAATTCTCTTAATGCAAAAAATTTCTCGTATTTTACCATTTGCTTCCATTTGTCTCGCAAATAACAAATTAATAGTTTTTCTCGAACCTCGTTTTACAAGAGTGATGTTTTGGTTTGAATGAATGTGAAACTCACCAGGGCATCGTGATAGTATTGCTTCGAGTGGCTGAGATTGTAGGGCAATCAACACGAGAACAAGGCATGAAATGACCAAGTATTTTGTGGAAGACATAATGTTGTTAAGTTTGGAATGATGGAGAGATACAAGAGGCTTGATGATGAAGAGCTTTAGGTTGATGGAGATGTGGTTTATGTGAGGACTTAAGCTGACAGATGTATATATAGGCTCAAATATTAGTATGTGTATAATATATTCAAGCCGGAAAACCATAGCCCCCATCTGTAAATAACAACACTACAAAATGGAAAAGAACATTAATTGGGAAAAATCAAAGTTTGTTTTCCGCAAATTTAATTTCGGTGATTTAAAAATTGATTTTTGGGCTACCTCAAACGGTTTTGTTATCCGGAACCACAATGGAGAGGTTATTAGTCTCGATGCAAAAAAATCATTTTAATTTGGTTCTAAAAGTAGAAGCATTTGCTCTTAAATCTGGCTTGCAAGAAGCTATCAAATTGCAAACAAAAAAAAAAGATCGAAATAGAGGGCGATAATTTGTGTGTCATTAAGACACTCTAAGGTTTGTCGGCTTTTCCCGTGTGATGTCGAGATGATTTTATCCGACTTCATACCGAATCATCGTTTTTAGGCATGTTTTCAAAGAAATTAACGGTGTTGTTGACCGGTTGACCCATTTGGAAATCTTGATACCCAACACCATTTTTTTATGATCCCGAACTTCGTATTCTCATCCGCAAGGATGCTTTGGGTTGGACAACTTCTAAGAGGTAGATCAACCTAACCGCTATCCGTTATAAAAAAAAAAGAAAAAGGAAAACCGTAGGCCCTAGTTGATAAGTTGAACCCATATTTTACACAATTTCCGGATAACGTCCCTTTACTTTAGAATTTTTGTATTATGCACAAAGATTATCGAAAGAATTTTGCCAAAAAGGCTCTTTTTTATTTTCTTTTGATTTGTATATCCCTTTAATTTTTACAACTTTCATTAATGTTAGGTAAAACTAATTAACCCCTCTCTTTATAAAAAAAAACAATGGAATGAAAGCATGGTTTACCTGAAACATATTCTCAAATTATAACAACTTACACAGCGGGTAGCCATAGAGAAAATATTTGATGTTTCCAACGGAACTTGGAGTCAGAATTCTTGGCATTAACATATCAATGGCTCTTTGGTTCCTCTTCTAAAGGAAGAGGTGTTCTTTGGCTTTAAGTAATGACGTAATTAAATTATTATTATTATTATTATTATTATTATTATTATAACCGAAGGTAAAACACATTACAAGCCGTTGGATGGAAGCTGTCTAACAAGTTGGGCTCCACATCCCTTTTGGATGGTAAACGCAATCCTTGTCAAAATAAAGCAAGTACTCCTACTATATCCGGGCAACTCTTTAGCAACCGAGCCCAACCTTTTAAGAAGTTCCACCGCGTCGTCACCCAGGTCACCAAATGTGGAAAAGGAAAAGGGAAGAAAGTGATACCCCATGGAGCTACAAACCTCCGATATTTCTTTCTCTTGTTATCAGCAGCGACCCTCACAGCTTTACTCAGGATGAAGCTAAAAAGGCCAGGTGAAGTTAAAGGAGATGTACTTGTGATGTCGACACATGTGTCTTTGCCTTGAAACCAATTATAGAAAAGGATGTAGGCGGGACGCAGCTCCCCACCACCACCATCAACCATACCAGTATGGACCTTCTTTCGAACAGAGATCTCATTCTTAAGACACTCATAAAAAATGAGATCATGGACCATGTTATGCCGGTGCTTAATACCAACCTGTGCAGTACAAGAAAGAGCATGGTCACCCCAAGAGTCCAAAATGCCTTTCTCACAAGCAGGGCACTTGGAACTCTCTCCAAACATCTCAATGACAAGGCGCTACTTTATGACGGTCCGAAAGGTGGCGGGTTCATAACCTGACCAAGACCAGAAACCGGGACCGCTTTAAGTCACTACTGAGCCAAGGGTAATCTCAAGTTTTCAGCTAAGGCCTTCTGCCTAATCGAAAGGTCAAAGTCCCTCAGAAAACACTTAAGCACGATATTGTAATAGCATCCAACCAATTTCTTCATTAAATGGGGGTTGAGCACATCACACTCATGTCCAAGTCGTAGTCTTTACAGAACTTGACCCAACAAGCAACATCCATCTCAAAAGCAACTCCATCGCCTGAAACACCACAAAAACTCATACTAGAAATTCATACTAAAAGTTAATGCCAAAAAATTAATGCTAGAAAATTCATGCCAGAAAATTCATACCAGAAAATTCATACCAGAAAGTTCGTACCAAAAATTCATACCTGAAAATTCATACGAGAAAATTCATACTAAAAAGTTCTTACCAGAAAATTCATACCATAAATTTGGAAACACAGACGTTGTCAATCTAAATCTCAAAAATATATGCATTTCAATTGAAATCAATTCGAGTTCCAACCCAAATCTACAGCTCCGATGACGAAACTATAAGATTTACAATGACAAATAAAAAATAGATGACCACTGTGATGTTATTGGTTAATTTCCGGAAGAGGTCGCCCTCTTGGTGTTTCATATCAATACGAACGGTATTTACGTTATGGTGCCTCACAAGTTCAACCGGTTGAACCTTCTTCGTTAGTTGGATGTAAGCAAAAACGGTTTGCCGGGAATTTCACCATTCACTAGGGTTGTGATCTCGCATCCGAGATTGAAATTCCTAGATATGAGATGAGGTACAACGAGATTAAATCCGGTATAAGTGGTGGTGTCTCTGGGAAAATTTTCCACGGCTTTGTGCCGGCTAGTATTAGGAATATGTCTAGGCTAAATGAGATTACCCTATGGATATACATTGGACTCATGGCTTGCCTACGGCCGGAACTCAAATCGGATACCTTCAAAGCCATATCCATGAGGGGCATATGGAGTGGGCAACGAAACGTGCTAACAGCCGTCGGTATTCAGGCTCCGTCCAGACTGAAACTCGAACTCCATTCCCTATCTTCCATCCAAGCCCTTCAAGTAGTAAAGAATTTCAAATGTCCAGACGAGGGCCATGAGGCGAGGTCGTTTGAGGGTGTGAGCAGGCTCGTCGGCTCTGGTGGAGGAGGAGTCAAAGTCGCCGGAGTTGGGGTGGTGGAGAGGAGGAGGAGGCGGGGGGATGCTATGGTGGTGGTGAGTAGGGTGTCGAAAGCGAGATGAGTTTTGGGAAAATTAGAGCTTCGGAAAGAGGATGAGATTTTCAAAACCTTTTAACGGTAAAAAAAATTTGGGGTACATTTACTTAATAGAAAAATGTTACGGGGCTAGTTGGTAGAGCAAAATCTCAAAATAGCCTACTTAGTAGATTTGACCAAGGTTAATTTAATTTTAGGGCTTTGAAGTTTCTTGGAATATACCCACTTCTATCATCCATCAGTTAATATTTTGAGAAAAATATAAAAGTATTGTTTATTAGTTATCATCAATAGTCGTGAATTTGAATGTATCGATAACTTCATGGATGGATAGTGTTTTTTCCTTAAAATGTTAACTTATGGACGATTAGAGGGTATATTCCAAAATTGTTTAAAGCTTCGGAGAACTATAAGCAAAAATAGAAACACACTTGGGCATAATACTAAAAAATTAAAAGAATAGAGACATCATCCAAAATTTCCCTAATTATTTTTATCTGCATAAGAATTGTAACAATTTTTAAATGTTCATACGATTTAATGGTTGTCCACAGTTTACCTGATAGTTGTTAAAATGGATAAAAGAACTTATGTATAGAGGGTTGTTTAGGTACGGCCCATTATTGTGGTAAGGTTGTGCGGCCGTATAAAATGTTGACACATGTCCCAATTTTTATTTTTAAAAAAAAAAATATATTCTGTATATTTTTAACTATAGTGAACTACCATATTATAAATTCTGCACTATTCTCTTATAAACTTTGAACTATTCTCATATAATTCATGAACTATTACTTTTTAATATATTATATCAAATTATTTATAAATTAATCGTTTATATGTTATGAACTATTCTATAATAATTCATGAACTATTACTTTTTAATATATTATATCAAATTATTTATAAATTAATCGTTTATATGTTATGAACTATTCTATTATAATTTATGAACTATCATTTTATAAGTTATGCACTATCCCTCTATAAGTTTTGCATTATGAACTATTCTATTATAATTTTTGAACTATCCTTTTATAAGTTATGCACTATCCCTCTATAAATTTTGCATTATCAAATATTCTATTATAATTCATGAACTATACTTTTATAAGTTATGCACTATCTCTTTATAAGTTTTGCACCATCATTTTCATTCGTTTCAGAAAAAAAAATTAAATTAAATTTGGGACACGTGTCAGCCGCACAGCCGGCCGCACAGCTTTACCGGAAATTAAGAGCCGTACCTGAACAGTAACCCTTATGTACAAAGTAATTCAAACTTAGTTTTGATTTTGATTCAATTTTCAAAAATATACACTAAACAAACTCATATATATTACTTGGTATATATATACCTATTTTTGCATAGAAGACAATTTCTGCATGTTCATGATCTTCACGTTTCGTTAAGAAAATATTCAAAACTAAAATGAAAATTGGATAAGTTAGCTGGCTAATACAGGTAGGATATAGAAATGATGTGAGGAGATACTACAATATATAGTAGTACAAATATGATCAATCGCATCACTCTCTACCATGCATGTTATTAGTTCACGGGTTGCTCGATCGATCTGTCGCGATTGTCGTAAGGCAACTTAAGCATAGTTTAAAACAATGCACCAAGTAAAAGACGTATGGTAATGTCATCAATTTATTACAAGTCTTTTCAATATATTAATGTTATACAGTGAGATATAACAAATAGACATGTAAAGACAACACAAAATGTAAATTCTAAATATACAAAGTTAAAAATGCTAAAGTAAGATCGACATATGACACAAAATGTAAATTCTTAATATACAAAGTTAAAAATTTTAAAGTAAGATCGAAATAGGACTTATTAACGTAGTCCGGGTGTTAAAACTCTACGTTTACGGAACCTCAAGAGAGGAGATCCGGTCCGAGATTTCACTAAGCATTAAAGACATGTTACAATAAGCGTAGTTTGAGTTCGCATGCAAGACAACTCAGTAATCAATCCTATTTTAGGAGTACAAAGCATAAGAGTATAAGCTGATAGAGATTGATAGCGAAATAGCCCTTGTATGGCTAAACAAAGCTTCGATCAAAACATTGTTATCTTCGTAGTAATGACTCTCATCGGAGACACCCAGATACAAGGATAAACATCATCGAACCACCGTAGGCACCTCCTCTTCTCACCCTGTAACCCTAGCCACCTCCTCTTCTCTCTGTCTCTCGAACTATTTATATCTATGAAACTGTGTGATAGTTGTTGTCGATCTAGGCTTACCTCAATGCCGGTGTAATACTTGGGTTTTGGCATATTTCTTTGTCGAAAAAATTTTGGATTAAATTGAGTGAGTCAAGTTTTGAAAAATTAATTATGCTTTAATTGGAGATTTTTAGGGATTAAATTGAGTAAGTCAAGTTTTGAAAAATTAGTTATGCTTTAATTGGAGATTTTAGGAAATGATGATACGAAGTTGATCTACGTTATTTGTGGAATTCTCACGGGTTGTGCTCATCGTCATTCCACAAACCCTAGCCTCCTCTATTTTTTTTCCCTTGGCCGGAATAGGAAATCAGATTCTTGCCAGAAGAATTCCGTCAGAAACTATTTGAAACCACAAACTCGTCTCACTTCACATAGGTAAACTCGAGCCAACTTTTGCGTGTCCCCACTCGTCTTATTTGTTCTCCATGGTCGTCGTACAAAGAACCGTCCTCACCACTATCCCAATAACGAGCCATCGCCTCCTCGTTGTCAGGACCATAAGCCATTGCCCTCTTGTTGAACCTATTAGTAAAGACTGACTTAGTCTATAGTTTGTTTAGATCTTATCTAGGTTGTTCGTCTTCTTGGGTATCTTCTCTCTCATAGATCTCGTATGTATAAGTATCGTTCTTCCTCTACGAATAAGAAACGCAATTCATTCAACCTTCATATAGTATCAGAGCCATATATCCCCACACACAACCACCTTTCTTTTTCTGCAATACAAAAATGACTGAGTTTGCATCCTTTGTGGCGAATCCGTATGAGCCCACAAAGCCATTCACGATTGTAGTCTTAACCAACATCATAAAATTGGTTCTAACCAATTACTTCAATTGGAAGCAGGTTGTCATTGCTATACTCGAAGGATTTGATCTCCAGGGGTATGTTCTGGGTACCGTTGCGGTCCCAACAACAACCTTAGTTAATTCATCAACACCAAACCCGGCGTATCAAACCTATCACCGACAAGACAAGTTGGTGTATGGATCTCTTCTTGGAACGCTATTGTCCGAGGTGGAAAGCTTCGTGGCGGCATAAACCACTTCTCATGGCGTCTGGACAACCCTCTACCTCACATATGGCAACCCCTCTTGTGGTCATGTAAAGCAAGTAAATGATCGTTTACGATCTGTTATGAAGGGAACCGATTGAATTACGGTGTATCTTCAATAACTTCGATCTCTAGCCAATCTCTTGGCTTCTCTGACTCGCCGGTTCTACAAGAAGGCCTAACAGATTATGTACTACGGGGTCTGGACAAACATTATCTTCACATTATTCATGCAGTCAATGCACGAGACACTACGATTAGCTTTGAAGCACTACATGAAAAGTTGATTAACCATGAGTTACAACTAAAAATCAAAGAGAAGAATCCAGCAACACCTATAACTACATTCAACACACAAGCCAAGTCGTCACGCAACACAATTAAACACTCTAACTCTACGAGGTCTTCCTCCACTCCAGCTCATGGCATCCCTTGCTAATCTCAGAATCAACCATAAAACCCCACAAATGCAAACATTGGCGGACCAAAACCGCTCAAGGGACGGTGTCAATGGAGACGTCAAGTCGGCCATGTATTGAACCAATGCAGTGTTTTTGGAACTCAACACCCAACCATTGAACCACCGCCCTCAAATAGATTCCCTCTAACACCACAAGCCAATGTGATGACCCTCCGGCAATTAGACGTCAACAACACATTTTTGCAGGGCACTCTACTAGAATTTTTTACATGGTGCAACCACCGAGTTTTATTGATGCTTCTAAACCGACACATATTTGTAAGCTCAACAAAGCTCTATACAGATTGAAACAGGCTCCTCGAGCATGGTACAATGCGCTGAAGGAATTTCTTCTACACTTGAGTTTTTCAAACTCCATTGTAGACGCATCCCTTTTCAGCCTATACAAGTCCACCACCATCATCTAATTACTGGTATATGTGGACGATATAATCATCATTTGCAACTCCGACATAATGGTGTCACGCTTGATAAGTTTATTGTCAGCTCGGTTCTTGCTAAAGGATATGGGTTGTTTAACCTATTTTCTAGGTGTTGAAGTGCTACCAGCATCAACTAGCGCTTTCTTATCTCAAAGAAAGTATGTTGGTGATCTCCTTCAAAAGGTGGGCATGGACAATGCCAAAGTTGTCTCCACACGCATGACTCCGTGAGATCAGCTGCATGGTGTCCATGATTCTATCATTCCTTCACCACAAGATTACAGAACTGTAGTTGGTTCTCTACAATATCTCGGACTCATTAGACTAGGCGTTGGTTTTTCTTTCAATAAACTTCCTAGTTTATGCAGCGGCTTACTGTGGTCCACTGGAATGCATTGGAACGCCTACTCATGTATTTATGTGGAACCAAGAACTATGGTAATACCATTTATGCATCTCCATCGTTCTCTTTGTACGCATATTCTGACGCTGACTGGGCCGGAGACAAAACAAACTATATCTCTACCACTGGTTATTTTCTGTACTTTGGTTCAAATCCCATTTCATGGATTTCAAGAAAATAGAAAGCGGTTGCTCGTTCATCTTCATAGGTCGAGTACAAAGCTCTAGCCAACACTACATTTGAGTTACTATGGGATACAAGCCTCCTAGACGAGCTCAAGATTAATGTTTCAACTGTTCCAGTGGTATATTGTGATAATATCGGTGCCACTTTGTTAAGTGCAAATCCTGTATTTCACTTTCGGATGAAGCATATTTCTTTAGCATATCACTTTGTGCGTGAGCAAGTCCAACAGGAAAAGTTGAGAGTCAGCTTTGTGTGTACAAAGGATTAACTTGCTGATGTTTTGACGAAGCCTTTACTAAGGCCTAAGTTCCAGGGTCTACGTTGTAAGTTACGTCTTACACATGTCCGCCTTATTGAGAGGGGATATTAGTAAAGGTTGACTTAGTCTATAGTTGTTTAGATCTTATCTAGGTTGTTAGTATCCTTGGGATCCTTCTCCCTCATAGATCTCATGAGTATAAGTATCGTTCTTCCTTTTTGAATAAGATATGAAATTCATTCAACCTTCATAAAACCATGTTGGCGAGCGTCATCCTCCAGGGTTGGAACCGAGACAAAATCGAACCTCACCGGGGTTGTTTCTCTCCAATCCCCATCGTTGGATTTTCTACCTGCCTTTAGTAGCCACCAACAGAAAAACCAAGAGGAGGCGTCTTCGTTGCCTCCGTAGTCGAGCCATGACTACGTCGCCAAGGCCGCCATCAAGTATCTTGCCCCCGTCTAGCCGCCGTTCCGAGTCCTGAACCTGAGTCTAGGATCAACCATCATCTTGGCCAGCCCTGGTTCAAACATCTTGAAGCATGCATTTCTTGTTGTCGCTGGAGAAACCGCATTCGTCGATCTTGCCACCACCCGAGTTGCCCTCGGGATGCAACTGTCGCTAGCGAAGCCCACCTAGGAAAGAAGCAACAACCAACCAAAACCCTAGATCGGAAATCTTGACTTTTGGGTCAATTACATAAGGCTCCCATACTTTAGTTACGTTTATGGCTCAAATTTCTAGAATTTGCAAATCTGTCCCGAATTGAATAATTACAAGATTTGGCCCAAGTTTATAATTATGGAAAATGGCCTTTATTTGATGGCCTAAGTTTTAGTGAATTGCGATAAAACTTGTGTAATTGGTTTGTTTAGGTTTCTAACACCTTGGATAAACACTTGGATATGAAGTGAGACTCGATTTGACATTGATATGCAACAATGACCTTTATCCTAACCTCCGATATGTAAGTGATCCTAAACCTCAATCGGATTCCATTCTTAAGATTTGTTTGTAGATTGATTGTTTTGGATGAAGTTGATTGATGATTGTATCCATGGTATATTGATATTATGTACTTAAATGTCGGTGACTAAGTTCGATAGTTATTATGGTGATTTTGGGGCTCGTCTATTTGAGGTAAGCCATTTTGACTTACTTAGTTGTCGTCTTATTTTAGATTAAATTTGTGGTTGATTATGGGAAGAACATAACTTGAGAATTATACCTATATTATTTATGTTTTAAATAATTTTATTCAAATTGTTATAATTGTTTTAACTTTAGTGTTTAGAGAGGTTGGTTTTATGATGGAAATTGTTGGTAAATGTGTTATAGATTGATGGAAAGTGTTACAAATAACGATAGGAGTGTGAGGGGTTCTTGTTACGAGTATGTTGATATGATGCCATAGGTGATAGTATAGACGATGACACTTGAATGTACGTATGAATGATAGGATTTGATGACGGTTATGGAGGAAGAAATAAGTTGGTGGTTGCATTTCAAGGAAGTGTATAATATATTGAGGATTGTGATAAGCTATGTGAGTAAATAGTTGTTTTATTAGTGAAGAGAATTGAAGGAATTAGCATATGTATGTTAGGTTCTCAATTGCTAGAATGGGTTGATAGTTGTGTGGTGTAGATAGTTTTATTAGGGAGATTCGATTAATTAAAGAGTTTATTTTGGTTTTGAGTTAGTGTCTATTATTTTTATCCTCTGAGACCTTGTGTAGATAGATGTGTAGAGGACGGAAGTGATATGTTGTACTATGAGTTTGGAGAGGAGTAGTTGAGTAGATGATTGTGTTGTGTGGCGTGAATATTATATTTGACGGTAACGAATATATAAGGATGTGATGGAATCAGATTTGTTCACGATTGATGATGAGAAATCCGTGTTGCATGTGAGAATAGTGGGACTTTCTTGTTTGAAAGACTTAATAGGCTTGTGCACCTAAATGCATAATATATAGTTATGATTTCAAAGTATTTTACAACTGATAACCACCGGTACGGTCATAGGCATGGTGACCTCGATAAGGGAGTGATGTCCCAAGTATGATCATGTGACGTGGTAGGAGCCCCTTCCATATATAAAACTTGCATTCATGTTTTGGACAGTTTTCTAGTATGGACCGATTCGAGAAAAGATGGTGGACATATAAAATGGGAGACATGATTACAAATCCTTGTAACCATTAGTATGTTGGATGGACACATGCGGACTTGAGAGAGCGTTGTGTTACTTTGCGCTGCCGAGAATTGAGAGATGACACATTCACTGCAATGCATTGCATTATCTATAGAGTTAGTCATGCATTTTTAAATAATTATATTATTTGTTTTACATCTATATATACATATATAGATATATGTATAAATAATGAGATTACAAGTCCAGTGGTTTAGTGTACATATTCTTTCTTAACATTCTTTATACTTAGAATATCCCGGTTTCCTTTTTGATAATTACGTCTCGATATTTTATGTTTGAGAGATTAGCTAGGTTGACATGTTGAATATTGACTTATGCGCTCCTTTTTTTATGAAGAATTAGGTTATATATATATGAGGTGGTCATGACTTTATCATTAATATTTTTGTTTTCATGTTCTTCATATGATATACAAATTTGATCTGATTCTTGAGGTATGACTCTAATTTTGGGACACTAGCTAATATTATTATACGTTGTTGTTTTTAGGATAAGCTTCGGCTCTAGGTATGTTCGCGAGAAATTCTTAGAGTTGGTGATCAGTTGGAGTCGCGTGTGCCTTAGGTTTTGGGAATGTCGTTTACTTGTTGATCTTTATCTTTTATTGCTTATGAGTTGGTTGTTAAGGCTGTTTTGGTTCCCGTCTTATTTTTCTTTGCATGATTTAAAGTGCATTTTACTAAAATTATTTGTAAATGAAAGTTTGGATATGTTATAATGTTTTATCGTGCTCTTGTTGGAAGGTCTGACAGTGAAGTTGTTGTCAGAATAAATCTAGTGAACCCATTGTGTGGTTTATATCCTAGGGACGCTCTTGGTTTTCCAATCCGAGGGGTTACACCTAGGTTGTTTAAGACATCATGGTCACCTCCTGGATGAGTAAATTGTTAGCATGAAATATTGTGATATTTTAGGCACGTTTTCTAAGTGTATTTGATTCATATTGATAGTCTTTGATTTAGCATTGTTGCATTTGTGAGCTAGTTTGCCTATATTGTCAATATGGATGTCTACACTAGCTTTATATTGATTATAGGTGATTGAGAGTCATTTCCGAACGAAATCGAGCAAAGAAGAGTTGATTGAGTATGTCCATGGATTGAGGGCATTATTAGGAGCAAAATGGAGTTCAACTTGAGGAATGCACGAGTTTAGGGAAGAATCACGTTCTTGCCCTAAACCACGCTCTAAAATACGGCCGTACTACAAACCACGTTTAGTTCCACGGCCGTGGAACCTTGCAAAGAGAGGCGTGATGCATTCCAGTAACTATTACGGTCGTGGAATCCATGGTTCAAACCGTGACACTTTCCACGCTCTAAATTACGGTCGTGGAACCTTCCACGATCGTGATCTTGGCGATCTTTTTCGCCACATTATGAAGCCACGATCTTTTGAAGATTGGGCCGGGCCGATATTTTATCTTGCCCTATAAAAAGACGGACGAAGCAAGATTCCGTCAGCCCCGCTTAGCCGCACTTTTGCGACCTCGCTTTAGACCTTGGCTTACGCCTTCGCTTAGCGGCATCTACATCTCATTGGAGATTGAAGTTCGTGTTGGGATTTGCCCTAATCTCGCACTTTTGGTGGAGATTGCTATTGAGATTTCCGGATTGACGGAAGATCGAAGCTTTTGGAAGATTGTTGCAAGAAGATTTCTCTTCTTGTTTAGGTTTGATTTAGAAGACGGATTGACATCCCGTTCTTCCTTCTTTCCTAAGATTGTGTTTGTTTGCTTTATTCTGAATCTATTGACAACATTCATTCTTGATTGTGACTTTGAGATTGGTTTGAAGTTTATTGAAAGTTTTCGGAAGTTTTCATCTTTCTATCTTTTAATTCCTGAATTTGATATCAACATGACTGTTATTGGCTAAAAACCCTTACAATTCTAAGGTGAAGGGTTGATAGTTGTGGCTTAGATGATGATAGATTGATCGTAAACAAATTAGACCCTGAGAGTTAGAGAGAATCATCGACGAACCCTAAATCACGGTTTGTTCTTGAGTTCCACGGCCGTGGAGTCTCAAGATCTACCCGTAATTTCCCTTAACTTTACGAACGTGCTTTTACTTTAATCCAAAGTTAAAGATTTGCTTTAACTTAGTTTAGGCTTGCCTTTTCTAGGTGGTAGTGAAGCATCAACAACCTCTACCTCGATTGTGAGTGTCACAACCGTAATCGGTTAAGTTAGTCTTGATCCTTGGATTGCAAGTTTGGGTATTTGACATTAATTCTTGCCTTTAGAACCTTTCTATATTGAAGCCTCAACAACCTGTATAGAGAGTGTCTTGTAGGTGAGTCATATAAGGTTTTTGGAACTTCACCGTACGATTACCTTACATTAGCATACCTTTGCATATCTCAACTCTGTCTTTATATCATTAGTATATCTTGAATCGATTGCCACAGCTGGATACTTGGATCTTTAGGATTGTTGTTTTCCCAATATTTGCAAAAACTCTCATATTTACTCGTTTGATAACCTGCAATTGAATTTGTTCCCACCCAAATCCCTGTGTTCGATACTTTGGAATTCTTGCTTAACTACGTTGATCCGTACACTGCGGGTTCGCTTGCTTGATTCTAGTTTTATAAATTTAAAGCTTATTTGCACACACCTTTAGGGGCGAACAAGTTTTTGGCGCCGTTGCCGGGGATTTGGTTTCGGCCGAATTCGGTAGCCGGTTGTCAAGCTTGGGAGCTTGCTCTCGTTATTTGATATTACTTTGAGTGCATGCGCAGGTCTAGGAACACCGAAGATCTCTTACCTCTTGATCAAGAGCTAGAGAAAACTTTAAGGCAAAAGCGCAAGGAAAAGAAGATGGCTGAAGGACACGAACGTGATCTGCAAGCTGAGTTGGCGGAGAAGGAAGCTCAACTCCAATGGAATGAGACCCTCCGCCAGGATGAAATGGATCGTCATCAATCTCAAGTTAACAATCTACAAGACATGATCTTCCAAATGAGGGTAGAACTAAGCGACCTTAAGAATAAGGGAAGCAAGAAATCCTCAAGGAGGGCATCAAGGTCTAGAAGAAAAGGTCACTCATCCGCTGATGATAGTGATTCTTCCATGCCACCGTTAGAGGAGATTGATCCCACGATCAATGTGAATCCTTTCCATCCACGGAGAGCTGCTAATCGTCGTGTTCCACCAAGGAATGCGAGGATCGAACGTGTAGATGAAGAGCCAAGAACTCTTGGCCAGCGGATGGATCCAACACAACAACCACGCCGTTTGGGCGTGAACTTTGATGCTGATGATGTGCAAGGGTTTAGCTTCAACCCTCAAGTCATTACTCTTGTTCGCCAAAACCAATTTGGCGGGACAAGCGCTGAATCTCCACACCAACACTTGCAGAACTTTGAGTGTATGATGGAGACAATGAGACCAAAGAGCGCTACTACCAACAACTATAAGCTCAAGCCTTTCTTCTTCTCCTTGAAGGGGAAAGCATTGTCTTGGTACCAAGCTCTTCCTAGGGGGAAACTAGACACGTGGGAAGACCTTTCCGCGGAGTTCCTCACCAAATTCTTTCCGCCATCCAAAACGGCGGAACTTAGAGGTAAGATTAATGCTTTTTCCATGAGACCTAACGAAAGTTTGTTTTAATCTTGGGAAAGGTTTCAGGATTTGCTCTTGGATTTCCCTCATCATGGCATATCCAAACTTGCCTTGCTGGAGATTTACTACAAGGGGTTAGATGCGGGAACGCAATTCAACCTCCAATCCCTCTCATGTGGAACATTCATGGACATGAGAGAAGATGACGCTTGGGACTTCATTGAGAAGCAAGCAAGAGTCATAGAGAAGTATTCCCACCGGAAAGTGGAGGGAAATCGTGTGGAGCAAGGAGCAAAGCTCACACATGAAGCTCAAAATCAGATTTTCTCCCTCAAGAATGAGATCAAAGAGTTGAAGGAGGCTATCAAGACCAACTTCCCAAAGCAACAAGGGAAGGATGTTGGTTATTTGGGCAACAACAATGGCGGCGATAACAATAACCGGAACAACAACCGGAATAACAATTGGAATGGAAACAACAACAACCGGACCAATAATTGGAACAACAATAGGGGTTCAAACAACAACAATTGGCGCTCCAATCAACAAAATTCTGGTAACTCTTATCCTTCCAATTCTAATTCACTAACTTCACCTTCCTCTTCCTCTACTCCTTTGAAAAGCCAGGGGCAATCATCTAATGGAGGAAACACTTCGGGGAAGGAGAAGCCCGATCCCATGTTGGAGACGATTTTGGGAAAGCTTCAAGGGTTGGAGAACCGCATCATTAAGGTTGATGATCAAATTTCCAAGGTTGACAAAGCTCAAAAGGTTTTGGAAAACCAAATGTTCAACCATGCGGAGGAAGTTCCTAGGAATCAAGGGAAACTTCCAGGAAAGACGGAGGACAACCCTAAGGGAAGGTTTATGGCAATCACAACTAGGAGCGGAGTGACTACCACCGATCCGCAGCCAAAGTTCGTTGAAGTCTCCGTAGAAAAGGACAAGGAGAAAGAGAAGGGGAAGGAGAAGGAAGATGTCTACGTTCCTCCTTCAGCTTATAAACCTCCCCTACCATTCCCTCAATCTAGAGCGAGAGCGCGCCTAGATAAACAATTTGGTAAGTTCATAGAACTCATGAGCAAACTGCATATTAATATACCATTTATTGATGCTATTGTAGGTATGCCGGCCTATGGCAAGTTCTTGAAGGAGCTCCTCTCCAACAAGAGGAAGCTAGAAGACTTCGAAGAGGTTAAGATGAGTTCGGATTCTTCGGATCTCATCAAAACCATGAAGGAGAAAATGCCTCCAAAGCTAAAGGATCCGGGGTCATTTTGCATTCCCATAGGAGTGGGAGATGTCACATACGATGCGTTATGTGACTTAGGAGCAAGTGTGAGCATCATACCACTTGCATTGTGTAGGAAGATCGGTTTAGGCGACCCTAAACCGGTGAAGATGACGTTGTACATGGCGGATCGATCCATCACTCGCCCCGTCGGTATTGTAGAAGATGTCCCGGTCAAGCTAGGTAAATTCTTTGTTCCCATTGTTTTTGTCGTGCTTGACATTCCTGCAGATAGTCCGGTCCCGATCATACTCGGAAGACCGTTTCTTGTAACTTCCGGCTGCATAGTCGATTGCAAGAATAGTAGACTCGCTTTTGATATAGGAGAGGAGAAAGTACAGTTCGTTCTTTCCACTCTAGTGAAGGAGCCAATCTTTGATGAGGATATTTTCGATATCCAAGATGAAGAGGGTTTGTCTAGGGAGGAGGTAAGTGCGATTCTCTTTAACGATCCTTTACAAAAGGTTATCACTATGAGTCTAACCAATGTAGGGGAAGAAGAAGAGTGCAATGAGGCAATTGAAGCCTTAGAAGCACAAGAAGAGATAGGTGAAGTGGAGTTTGAAAAACTCCACGATGAGGCAGAAAACGTGAGAATCCACGGTTATACCCTGTATTCCACGGCCGTGGATTTCACAACCAAAACCGTGCCTCACTCCAGGGAGTTATAGGGTCGTGGAGAAGATGTGACAACCGTATTTCCCTTCCACGCCCTAAACCACGGCCGTGGAGGCCATGAGGAACCCGTAATTTTGGGCGTGGAAAGGAGTGATCGAGACACTTCTTCAACTTCTTCTGATTCTTCTCCCACACACTCATCACCCTTAGAAACTTCTAAGGAGACATCGGACGCTTCTCAAGGATCATTGGAAGCTCCGAAAGCAATGGAACTCAAACCACTTCCTACTCATCTAAGGTACGCTTTTCTAGGATCTAATTCTACCTTTCCGGTTATTGTTAGTTCCGATCTAAGCATAGATGAACATAATCAGCTCATGATTGTCCTTAGGAAACATAGGAAAGCTATAGGCTATACTATTGAGGACTTAGTAGGAATTAAACCCTCCCTATGCATGCATAAGATTCTAATGGAGGAAGATTTTAGAACTTCAAGACAACCTCAAAGGCGGTTGAATCCGACCATGAAGGAGGTTGTCAAGAAGGAAATTCTTAAGCTTCTTGATGCAGGTATCATCTACCCTATCTCCGATAGTAAGTGGGTGAGTCCGGTTCAAGTAGTTCCGAAGAATGGAGGAATGACAGTCATCACCAACAAAAACAACGAACTCATTCCTACCCGAACTGTGACGGGATGGCGGATGTGCATAGACTACCGCAAGCTCAACAATGCAACGCGGAAGGATCATTTTCCATTGCCATTCATTGATCAAATGCTTGAAAGGTTAGCACAACATTCACATTTTTGCTACCTTGACGGTTATAGTGGTTTCTTTCAGATTCCGATACACCCGGACGATCAAGAGAAGACCACATTCACGTGCCCATGGGGTACGTTTGCTTATAGGAGAATGCCGTTCGGGCTTTGCAACGCCCCAGCCACCTTCCAACGGTGCATGATGGCCATCTTCTTCGAATACGTAGAGGAAATCATGGAAGTCTTCATGGACGACTTCTCCGTATACGGTTCCTCTTTTAACGATTGCCTTTCTAACCTTTCTCTTGTTTTGCAAAGGTGTGAAGATACTAACCTAGTTCTTAATTGGGAGAAGTGTCAATTTATGGTTAAGGAAGGAATTATATTAGGCCACTTAGTCTCTAGTAGAGGGATAGAAGTAGACAAGGCTAAGATAGAGACCATAGAGAAGCTTCCTCCCCCAATTTCGGTGAAAGGGATAAGAAGTTTCCTAGGACATGCTGGATTTTATAGACGTTTCATTAAGGACTTTTCTAAGATATCAAAACCTCTCACTAATCTATTGATGAAGGATGCGGTTTTTGAGTTTTTGCAGGAATGTTTGGATGCGTTTAACACCATTCGGCAAGCTCTAATTTCAGCACCTATTATCCAACCCCCGGATTGGACTCTTCCCTTTTAGATTATGTGCGATGCTAGTGACGTAGCTATTGGAGCTGTTCTTGGACAACGAAAGGAAGGGGCAACCCATGCCATATACTATGCTAGCAAGACGCTAGATGAAGCGCAGCTCAACTACGCCACTACCGAAAAAGAGTTTTTAGCCATTGTCTATGCTATTGACAAGTTTCGCTCTTATCTTGTAGGTGCAAAGGTGATTGTCTACACGGATCATGCTGCGATCCGGTACCTCCTTGCGAAGAAAGATGCGAAGCCAAGGATAATTAGATGGATTCTTCTCCTACAAGAATTCGATCTTGAGATCCGCGACAAGAAAGGTTCAGAAAATTCTGTTGCGGATCATTTGAGTCGCCTAACACATCTAGAGGACGACCATTTACCCATCGACGAATCCTTCCCGGACGAATACTTACACCTTATTGAGAAGTGCATCGATGTGATCTCCAAAGGTAACGAACCATGGTTTGCTGATTTTGTTAACTATTTGGTTTGTCAGGAGATACCGCCCGGACTATCCTACGCACAAAGGAAGAAGTTCTTTAAGGATGTCCGGGAATACTATTAGAACGAGCCTCTCCTCTTCAAGAGAGGTCCGGATGGCATCATTCGGCGATGTGTGCCGGAAGATGAGATGCAAAGTGTCATCCGCCATTGTCATTCACTACCTTGTGGAGGACACGCTAGTTCGAACAAGACTAGCGCAAAGGTATTGCAATCTGGATTCTTTTGGCCTACCTTGTTTAGAGATCTGAAATCCTTTGTTTCTTGCTGCGATGCTTGTCAAAGAACAGACAATATCTCTAGGAGGAATGAGATGCCCCTCAACAACATCCAAGAGGTGGAGATTTTTGACGTTTGGGGAGTCGATTTCATGGGACCATTCCCATCCTCTTGTGGAAACCAATACATACTATTGGCGGTGGATTATGTTTCTAGATGGGTGGAAGCAATTGCCTCTCCCACCAATGATGCCATGGTGGTGGTTAAGTTCTTCAACAAGACCATTTTCCCGCGATTTGGGACACCAAGGACGATCATTAGTGATGGAGGTTCTCACTTCATTGCCCGGAGCTTTGAAGCTCTTCTAGCTAAGTATGGGGTTACTCACAAGATCGCTACCCCTTACCATCCACAAACGAGTGGACAAGTTGAGATCTCAAATAGGGAGATCAAATGAATCTTAGAGAAGACGGTTTCAAGGACTAGGAAGGATTGGTCTTTGAAGCTTGACGATGCATTGTGGGCATACCGGACTACATACAAGACTCCCATAGGAACCACACCATACAACCTTGTGTATGGGAAGTCTTGTCACTTGCCGGTAGAGTTGGAGCACAAAGCGTTTTGGGCTATCAAGTGGTTGAACTTCAGCATGAAGGAAGCAAGAGAGAAGCGTCTCCTAGACATCAATGAGCTGGATGAACTCCGCTTGAATGCTTATGAAAACGCTAAGATCTATAAGGAGAGAGCAAAGCGTTGGCATGATAAGCATATCATTCCAAAGGACTTCAAAGAAGGAGATCAAGTTCTCCTCTTCAATTCAAGGCTTCGTCTCTTTCCAGGTAAGCTTAAATCTCGTTGGACCGGACCTTTTCTAATTAAGCGTATTTTCCCCCATGGTGCAGTTGAAGTATGGGGTGAAGCGAGCGGAACTTTTAAGGTGAACGGCCAACGACTCAAGAAGTATACGCCGGAACTCCAAGCTGAGGAGTTCGCGCCTACCGCACTCGAATAAGTGCGAGATTGGTCTAGCTACGGACCTTAAACAAAGCGCTTCTTGGGAGGCAACCCAAGGTATTGCATTTTTGTTTTTGTTTTCGATTCATAGATTAGCTTAGTATGGACGTTTTTGCCTTGTTTTTGCCTTCGATTCCTTCCGGTATGTTCGTGTTTTTGGATGTAGGAACAATGGAAAAGGAAAAGAGGAGGATGATGTTGAAGAAAAGTGACGAAATCTGGACTTTGGAACTATACAGAGGGTTCCACGGCCTAAACCACGGTCGTGACAGCTACAGTACCCGTAATTTCCAAAAGCCTTTGAAAAATCACCAAAACCACGGTTCCGTACACTTCCACGGCCGTGGAACACCCCGACAGACCGTGATTTTCAAAAATTTTGCCTGTGACTATATAAGCCACATTCTTCACAAAAATCATCCCAAAACCCCTCTTCCACGCCCTAATTGCCGAAATCCACGACCCTCTCTCAAATCCTCGTTTCTTAATCGTTTTTAACGATTCTTCCTCCTAAACTGAAGCAAATTCAACCACAAACAAGATCCAAGCAACGAATCGAGCGGAAATTCACCAACGAACGCGCAATTCGGATTTTTCAATCCGAAAAATAGGTTTTTTCTCTCTTCTTGATTCTTGCCGATTTGGTTCGTTTTTGTTAGAGATTTTTAGGAAGAACTGATTGAGATTGGAAGAAATTAGATTAGGACTGCCTGTTGTGGAGATTGATTGCTGATTTGCTGAGATTTGTGATTTTCTGAGACGAATCACGGTCTCTGGGGGAATTACGGCCGTGGTTTCCATAGAACAACCCGTAATTTTCGACAGAATGGACTTTGTAAGGAGAGTTTCGGGGAGGATCAAAGAGAAGAAGAATGATCAGAATAAGAAAAGGAAGGGTAATCCCTCCTCCTCCTCTTCATCCTCTAGGGCACCACCACCCTCTTCCCCTTCACCTCCATCCTCACCTTCACCTCAATCCTCACCTCCTCACCCTAGAATCCCGACCATACACGACGATCATCTCGATGCACTCGAGAGGATCAAGGAGAGGCCAGTGATTGGCCCTAGATACTTGTTGTTGGAGGATCTAGCTCCTCTCAACATTGTTGATGATCTTACTTGGCTCTTGGATAGAGCCGGACTGATTGTCTTCTCGGCTATCCGAGAAGACGCTTATGAGGAGATTACGCGGGAGGTTGTGACATCTTTTGAGCACAGCCATGTAGACAGGACCGTCTCTTTCCGTCTCATGGAAAGAGACTATCATCTTAGCATCCGTGAGTTTGGGACCATTTTTGGGTTTCAGGAGACCTTTAACGGTCACTTTCCTAGTGGCGTTTACGCCAAGGATTTTTGGGAGGAGGTGGCGATGATTTACGCTAGCGAGGACCGCTGGCAGCCCGCTGACACCAAGGCTAGGTTGATGTACCACCTAGCCTTGAAGATTGCTCATCGTGTTCTTTCGGAGTGTCTCTTTCCTAGGACGGAGACGCCCCAAAAGATCAAGACGGATGAGCTCTTCTTGCTCTACTCCATGTTGTATGGACGCCGTGCTGATTGTGCTACTCTCTTGGCTGCTACTATGAGCAAGCTCAAGAATAAGAAGAAGGGAAACATAGGATATGGTGGGATAGTTACCCACATTGCTAGGAGCTTTGGTGTTGATTTTTCTGCTTGCACCCGTATACCGGCCGTACCTTTAGGGCTACATGCTTTCATGACTAGGGGTCTCATTTTCCCCACACATAGAGGTCCGCCTTATGCGGGCATACCATGGGAGAGCAGGACGGGTAGGGGTATAGAGTGGCTACCGGAGTACTCCATTATGGCGGGACGCCGTAATTGGAAGGAGACGTTCGCTGCTATGCATGCGAACAGGATAGCAGCTCCCCCATATGTCCCATCGCCAGTTGTTGAGGAGGAGATGGGAGATCAGTTTGAGAGTGGAGGAGGAGCTGAGGAGGAGTTTGGCACGTTTCCGGATCAGCCAGAGGCGGCCCCCGATGCACCTAGACGTTCTCCACGTCCAGCTAGAGCTTCAGGCTCGTCTTCTCGCCGCGCTAGCGTGAGTGAGAGGCCTACGTGGATGACCACACCTCCTACATGGTATGGCGTTCCCCCTCCTTGGTCTACAGAGCAGACAGCAGCACCAGCACCACCACTAGCACCATCCGACGCTCCAGCATGGTACAGTCAGGCTCCGGGATGGTACGAGCAGATGTCGGACTGGGCTACCGGACTTTCAGAGAGAGTGGGAGCATTGGAGATCCGAGCCGATGCTAGAGACGGACGCCTAGACGACCTCGACCACATGATGAGGGATGTCTACCGCCAGCAGTTTGGGCGGTTCTATGATCCTAGCTTCTCTCCATTCCCGCCTCCACCAGCGCCGCAGTGATGAGGATTTGATGATTGACCGTTCGCTTTAGACATTCCACCGCCACTTTGTGAGTTTCTTTTTCCTTTCTTCTTTTCTTTCTTTCTTTTGAACATTAGGGACAATGTTCGTCCTAAGTATGGGGTGGGATGTACTAAAAGTTTGTAATAACTCTTACTCACTATGCTTGCTTCTATTCGAGACTATTTGCATGTTCATTATATTGTTGCACGTTTCATTATCGCACTGCATGAAAAAGAACTTGAAAAACCCATAAAAATTGAAAAATTTTGAAAATTTTGTGCTTCTAATGAATTGAGATGATTTCTATGATAATCACTACTTGTGAATTGAGTTTGATGACAATTGCATGCTTAAAAGAATAGTGAATTGAAAAGAATTTGAATGAATGAATTTTACCTCTTTTGTAAGTTTCATAATGTGATGGATGTTACCTAAATCATGTTGAGAAATTGAAGTTGAAATCATACTATAAGTTCTTATACTTCTTGTTGAGATGATTAAGGCAATTCAAATTTTCTTTCTTCTTTCTTTGATCATTCTAGCTCCTCGTTGAAATATTGACCTCCTTTACCTATCCAGGAATTTGGAGAAGTGAATGAAAAAGGCATGTTTGATGTGGGAGGGCCATGAGAGCAATTATTTGCAATCAAAAGAATAGAAAGGAATTCTAGGTTTGGGTAAGTCAATCATGATGATGAGTAACTCGGCACCATTCACATAGCCGGGTGTTTGTGTCTTGCCAAAGTCGGATTGAGCGATATTCCTAGCGGATTATGGTATGTGCGCTAAGGGTTTGAGGCATCTCATAAAAATTGAGAAACGCCAATCTCCTAGGCTTCGGTTTTTTGCACCTCTATCCATAACTCCAAAAGTAAAGTCGAAAAAAAAAATGAAAGGAAGAAGAGCGAAGCTCTAAGTTGAAGTGTTGTGGAAACCGCAAAAGAAGAAGAAGGGTAGTTGTCCACTTTCCCGGATTCATGCACCACATTCCTTAAAAGTTTCCCTCCCTTTCCACATTCTAGACCTTTCTTTGAAAGTCCTTAAGATCAAAAGAATGTTATATGACTTGGTGATCTAAATTGAAGTTTCTTATGATTGATTTTGATAATGTTTGAAGGTTATGATGCTTGTTTAGAAGTTTGATTAATTCATGAACTTTCTTTACCTTTTACTCTTTGATTAAGTGTATGAAAGTCTTATAAACGATTGAAGCAAGATTTGAGAATGATCTATTCTTTAGAAGGCACATTCCTCCAAAAGAAGTATTGCTTTGAGAAGGTATACATATTTCATCCTAACTTTTGTTTAAAGCTTTTTGAAAGACCTTGCTTAGGGACAAGCAAGTGTTAAGTATGGGGTTATTTGTTAGCATGAAATATTGTGATATTTTAGGCACGTTTTCTAAGTGTATTTGATTCATCTTGATAGTCTTTAATTTAGCATTGTTGCATTTGTGAGCTAGTTTGCCTATATTGTCAATATGGATGTCTACACTAGCTTTATATTGATTATAGGTGATTGAGAGTCATTTCCGAACGAAATCGAGCAAAGAAGAGTTGATTGAGTATGTCCATGGATTGAGGGCATTATTAGGAGCAAAATGGAGTTCAACTTGAGGAATGCACGAGTTTAGGGAAGAATCACGTTCTTGCCCTAAACCACGCTCTAAAATACGGCCGTACTACAAACCACGTTTAGTTCCACGGCCGTGAAACCTTGCAAAGAGAGGCGTGATGCATTCCAGTAACTATTACGGTCGTGGAATCCATGGTTCAAACCGTGACACTTTCCACGCTCTAAATTACGGTCGTGGAACCTTCCACGACCGTGATCTTGGCGATCTTTTTCGCCACATTATGAAGCCACGATCTTTTGAAGATTGGGCCGGGCCGATATTTTATCTTGCCCTATAAAAAGACGGACGAAGCAAGATTCCGTCATCCCCGCTTAGCCGCACTTTTGCGACCTCGCTTTAGACCTTGGCTTACGCCTTCGCTTAGCGGCATCTACATCTCGTTGGAGATTGAAGTTCGTGTTGGGATTTGCCCTAATCTCGCACTTTTGGTGGAGATTGCTATTGAGATTTCCGGATTGACGGAAAATCGAAGCTTTTGGAAGATTGTTGCAAGAAGATTTCGCTTCTTGTTTAGGTTTGATTTAGAAGACGGATTGACATCCCGTTCTTCCTTCTTTCCTAAGATTGTGTTTGTTTGCTTTATTCTGAATCTATTGACAACATTCATTCTTGATGTGACTTTGAGATTGGTTTGAAGTTTATTGAAAGTTTTCGGAAGTTTTCATCTTTCTATCTTTTAATTCCTGAATTTGATATCAACATGACTGTTATTGGCTAAAAACCCTTAACAATTCTAAGGTGAAGGGTTGATAGTTGTGGCTTAGATGATGATAGATCGATCGTAAACAGATTAGACCCTGAGAGTTAGAGAGAATCGTCGACGAACCCTAAATCACGGTTTGTTCTTGAGTTCCACGGCCGTGGAGTCTCAAGATCTACCCGTAATTTCCCTTAAGTTTACGAACCTGCTTTTACTTTAATCCAAAGTTAAAGATTTGCTTTAACTTAGTTTAGGCTTGCCTTTTCTAGGTGGAAGTGAAGCCTCAACAACCTCTACCTCGATTGTGAGTGTCACAACCGTAATCGGTTAAGTTAGTCTTGATCCTTGGATTGCAAGTTTGGGTATTTGACATTAATTCTTGCCTTTAGAACCTTTCTATATTGAAGCCTCAACAACCTGTATAGAGAGTGTCTTGTAGGTGAGTCATATAAGGTTTTTGGAACTTCACCGTACGATTACCTTACATTGGCATACCTTTGCATATCTCAACTCTGTCTTTATATCATTAGTATATCTTGAATCGATTGCCACAGCTGGATACTTGGATCTTTAGGATTGTTGTTTTCCCAATATTTGCAAAAACTCTCATATTTACTCGCTTGATAACCTGCAATTGAATTTGTTCCCACCCAAATCCCTGTGTTCGATACTCTGGAATTCTTGCTTAACTACGTCGATCCGTACACTGCGGGTTCGCTTGCTTGATTCTAGTTTTATAAATTTAAAGCTTATTTGCACACACCTTTAGGGGCGAACATAAATCAGATAGCGGATCAAGGCTGAAAAAACACTACCTTCCCAAATGTAGTGATTTTTCGACTATACTCTCAAACAAATATTTTTTTCAGTAACATGTGTCTAGAATCATTTCTATTCATGTGGGTGATTGTTATAACCAATTATTTAAACAAGTAGTGCACCGGTTGTTTCGGGAAAATTTCCAGTGGGCTTGCCATCGTCAACACCGAAAAACGGAAGCATTGACTTATTCTCCGCGATCACTGAATCGTGGTATACTTATTTGCTAAAATTGGATTTCGAGTGAATGAGATAATGATGCCCGAAGTTACATGTACAAAACACAAACTTGGGAAAATGAGCAAAAATGTGGCTATCCCACATCGACTAAAAGGAGTAGAATCCTCATACTATATAAGGAGGAAAAATGCTAAAAGGCCATGGGCTTTTGGTCATTACCCATTTTCAATGGGACGCTGGCGTAGGTAGATGTAATATCCGGAATTTTCATTCCGTCTAGTTCTGTTATAAACTCGATCTCAATCAGTTTATGCTTATCCGTCTACTTAGTTAGACATATTATCATAGGATTTATCATTTTATGTAGACTCCTACACATAAAATGATAGAATCTTTTAAATAGTTTATCATTTTATGCAAACTACTCCCGCATAAAATGATAGAATTCTTAACCGATCTTAATCTATAATAAACTCCATATCCGCCTAGTCCGTATATTTATGTGTCGGAATCTTGTCCAGCCAGAAACTCGCTAAATTAAGGAGCCCAGCCGCAGTCCAGTTTAGCCCATCTGTTACTCTATATTCCAACTCAACGGATCCAGCCCTGCAGCCCGTCTTCAGCCAGTTCGGCCCTGCAGTCTTCAGCTCAGCCCAGCAGCGTTGTCTTGCTAGTTCAGAAGCGCCTGCATTCTTCAGCTCAACCTAGCAGCAGCACAACTCTAGCCCAGCAGTAGCACTCCAGCGCAGTCCACCCAGCCCAGAAGCAGCCCACTGCTGCCTTGTCCAGCGCCAGCTCCAGTCCACCGCTGCCTTGCCTATTTCAGCCTAGTTCGACCTTGCATTCTGCAGCCAAAGCCAGCCCAACAACAGCAGTTGCCAACGCTTGCTTCAACCCAGAAGAACGACCCTTTGTATTCTTCAGCCAACAAAAGATCTACAGCCATTAATTGCTCTTAAACTCCCACATAATAGCACATACGGTTCAGCTACAATTACGCAGCAGTTACACAACATTCCCTTCTGCACACAGCCTTCTGTCCATGTTCAGAACCCCTTCTCCGCCTCTATTCTACAGCACAACACGCCATTGATCCATACAGCTTTCAGTCGCAACAATTGTTCCATCGAAGGTCTACAACGGAGAGGAAACCGCTACAGCTGCAGTCATTACATCGTTAAGAGCCTAGAACCGAGAAATCTGAGTTCCTTCATTCCTCCGGTAAGATACAGCTTCGATTCCTTCTCTCCCTTCTACTGTGATTAAGCGCATACACTTTCTCCTTGTGCTGGACGAATCTGTCAAGGATTCAGGAGAGTTGCCTTCCACCGCAGCAGGGATTTTCACCTCGATTTCTTGAGACATTGGTGCCGGACGGCGCAGTGATAACGAGCCTTCCCTGCTGAAATCCGAGAGGTGAGCCATCGCTCTCCTGCAGTCCAATTCTTGCTCTCTAGATATTATAAATGTATAGATTAAGTATGTTTTCGGTTTTGTTATGAATAGAGATCAAACCAAGGAAATAGAGGGATAGTAAGTGGATTGTTGAAGTCTCCTGTAGGTCCAATTGATAATAACTGGATAATAATGAGAGTAGAGTATACTACCCTAGAAATAGAAGTGAAATACTCGTTTTTGAACTCAGCTTAGTACTTGAGTAATGGTCAATGTTGGGGACTAATGTGTGAGCGTTTGGATAAAGATCCACCGTTGAATTTTGAGTGAAGTAGCCAACTTTGTGAATTTTTATAAAATTAATGGCTGAACAGTTTGGAGGAATTCTTTCTCCTAAGGTTAGATATAACCTCATAGATGATCTAGAGATTTAATTCGGAATTATTATAAGCTGTTAAGAATTTTATATTTAGAACCGAAGTTAGACCTTTACGTTTCTTCCGGAAAATAGAAACATATGAAAAATGTCAGTTTGGAACCAAATAAAATTTTAGGAGTTAGAATATGATTTTAGAACCTCAAATAGGAGTTTAGACATGAATTCTAGATTTTTCGGGAATTTCGGGACCAAGGGTAAAATGGTCATTTTACCCTAAATTAACACTGTAACTAGTTATGTCTTAATACATTATTCGATCTTAGAAGTTTTAGACTTCTAACTACGTGAGAGTGTGCTAATATACTTATCGCCTTTGACAAGCAACTGAGTTGCTACAGTTTACAGAGCGAGTGGTTTACAAAGAGTCGAGCGTGATAACAGGTAAGTCCTTTGGGCTTACTTAGCTGACTTCTAAATATGAGTATAAATGATGATGGTGGTGTGTGATTGAAATGTTTAGAGAGATAGGTTGTGATATATAATTACCGACCTATATTTTGGCCTAAGAGTAACGGGCGGTGGCATTCTGCTCAATAGCTTGCGAGCGCTGAGGGATTTTTTAGGGACTAGTCCATACTTGGTTTGTAGTGATACTACCAGTGGAACTCAGCTAGACCTACACCAGTTGGATAAGGAACGGAGGCGAGAACTGATAATACTTCTCGTGCCACAACTTAAAGTGAATAATGTGAATCACTTAAATAATAGATAATAAACGGTTGAGTGCCAACATGATGTTTGTTTATTTTGTTTCTGCTTGTGTTTGTGCTGTTATCATTTTTGCTTATATTTGGATAGTTAGCTAATTGTTGATATGTTGTTTAGATTTGCCTCAGGTTAGAGCAGATGCCGAGTGATCCAGACGGTAGTGGTCAGCCGGGGTGTCGTACTTTAGGATGTTTTACCATTTCTTCATTTGTGGGATTTACAGTTGAACTTTGTTTCCTTTCGTACTTTGTTATAATACGTTTTCCGGCTGTAGTTGACCTGGTCACATTCATACATTGTTAAAAACTATTTTATGATTTCTGGTTTTCCTTATATGTGCCTTGTTGTAAGATCTTGTTAAGTTGTTGTCAAACTAAGGTCGGGACCCACTGTGCGGTCCTAACCAGTAACTCCCTAAGTTGTAAAATTTGGGGTGTTACATAACCGACCACAAGCGTTAAGCTCAGACTCAGGTTATCTAGGCCATGACGAGAATTGACTTGATTGATGGTGTTGGGCTGGTCACTCAAGGCTATCATTTTTTGTCCAATCTCCTCATGGATTGCACAGTTCAAATGTTTAGGCCCAATCTCATCATGGGTTGTAGAGTTAAAATGGTCCGGACCCAAAGCTTTGTCAAATCAAGCATCAACTATATAAATGAAAGAAATAAAGATTTTATGTACGAACTTAATTTAAAAATTTTTTAGTTAACGAAATATATGTATTTTAAATTTTGTATTAAAAGCTTTGATATCCTTTGTCGTCTGAGTTCACCTAAAAAAGATGGTCTTGTCTTCTCATTCCAACACATAACCGAAGAAAAAAGACAAACATCTTCTCCCCTCTTTCCTCTTAAAAACTTGACAGTGCAACGCAGAAGCGGTTTGTCAGATTTCCAAAGCTAATATGGCTCTTGGATCTAGTGCAGTTTTATCTTGTGATTCAGAATGTATTCAAACCGACATAATCCGGGGCGTTTTCAGAATTAAGGAAACTGATCTTCTCTTTTGACTCTACACATAGTGACGGTATTGTTATCCTATATATTTTCTACTTAACTTTGATGTTCTTAAGGTTTTCGGAAGAAGTTTTGAAAAATACAATCTTACAGAATCATGAACAATTGGCCCCTTCGGCAAATTGGCGTCAATGATGTCTTTCTCCGAGCTCAATTGTGGGAACGTGTGTTTATGCCTCAACCACCTAGAGTCACCGACTCTACTCTACCAACCCATGTGTACTTACAACATAAAGGTATGCATGGACTCAAACAAGCCCCTCGTGTAATATCCGGAATTTTTATTCCGTCTAATTCTGCCGTTGATGGTTTCCCTTTCTATCTAGTATCTCTTCCTTCACAAATTTCATTATTTTATGTAGAATTTAATTCACATAAAATGATAAAATTATATCAAGCTTTAATCCTTATAATTATCTATTATTTTAGGTAGAATTTTATTCACATAAAATGATAGATTTATATCAAACCCTAGTTATTATAATTCTTACCGATGACTTTAGACGAGTTTTGACAAGGCTGTGACAAAGCCAAGACAGCATCCTTCTCAGCCCACAATAACCTCAGCTGGCCTTTGCAACCCACAACAGCCCAGCATCCTTCTCAACCCACAATAACCTCAGCTGGCCTTTGCAAACCACAGCAACCCATCATCCTTCGCAACCCACAACAGCCCAGCATCTTGCGTAGCCCACAACAGCCCCAACATCCGTTGCAGTCCAGCCAGGAGCAGCCCAAGGAAAGCCACGCTAGAACGTTCAGCTGCTCCTTCTCCCATCTGCTTGTAACAACTGCATAAATGAGATAATTAAGGAGTTATAACAGCCCTATAATCACGCCAGAAGAGAGAGAGAACTACAACATCCAATCGTCCCTCCTTACTCTAGATTCACGCCCAGAAGAGAGGGAGAACTACAGCAGCCAATCGGCTCTTCCTTGCTCCAGATTCACGCCCAGAAGAGAGGGAGAACTACAGAACCCAATCGGCTCTCCCTTGCGTCCAGATTCACGCAGCAAGCAGCCCCTGCTGTTGCCCACATTCTGCACACATTCCTTCACGCAACGGCTGTGGTGAGTTTAAATCCTTTGACCCCCTCTTCACCTTCTATTCTGTCGTTCCTACCCATCTGAACGAGACCTTATGCAGTGGTAGTCGAAGGCTGGTTTGGACGGCCTTCAGCACAGCAGTGAGGACGTTCTGAACACCCTAGTCGACTCCAGGAGCACCTTTACAGCATACGTTTCTGCATACGTTCGGTTGGTCTCTGTTAGCATGAAATATTGTGATATTTTAGGCACGTTTTCTAATCGCATTTGATTCATATTGATAGTCTTTGATTGATCTTTGTACATATGTGAGCTAGTATTACCTATATTGTCGATATGGATGTCTACACGAGTTCTATGTTGATTATAGGTGATTTGGAGCTATTTCCGAACGGAATCGAGCAAAGGAGAGTTGAGTTGATATGTCCATAGATCGAGGACACTTTTTGGAAGCAATTTGGAGTCTTAGATTGAGGAATGCACGAAGTATAGGGAAAAACCACGTTCTTACCCTAAATTACGGCCGTGGTTTCTGAGTCAGAATTCGATGTTCATTCCAGGGGATTCTACGGCCGTGGAACTAACCGTAGTAGTTTCCACGCCCTAAATTACGGTCGTGGAAAATTCCACGACCGTGATCTTGGCGAATCTTTTCGCCATGTTTCGAAGCCATGATCTTTTGAAGATTGGGCCGGGCCAACATTTTGCCCTGCATTATAAAATAGACGGATGAAGCAAGATTCCGTCACCTCGCTTACGACCCTTCAACCCTAGTTTAGCGGCAAAAACGCACGCTTAGCAACGCACAAACCCTCATCTTGGAGGTAATTTGGAGATCTCATTGAAGATCAAAGTTCGTATTGGAGAGTTGCCGTTCGTGATCTTCGAGTTTGTGGAAGATCGAAGTTCTTGGAGGGTTTTGCAAGAAGATCCCTCTTCTTGTTTAGGTTTGATTTTGAAACGGATTGACATCCCGTTTCTCTTCTTTCCTAAGGTTGTGATTGTTTACTCTGTTTTGAATCTTTTGACAAACACTTGTTCTTGATTGTGATCTTGAGATTCTATTGAAGATTATTGATAGTTCTTGAAAGTTTTCATCTTTTATCCTTTAATTCTTGAATCAATATCAATATGACAGTTATTGGCTAAGAACCTTTAACAATTCTAAGGTGAAGGGTTGATAGTTGTGGCATAGGTGATGATAGATCGATCGCAAACAGATTAGACCCTGAGAGTTAGAGAATTATCGCCGACAACCCTAAATTACGGGCTGTTCTTGAGTTCCATGACCGTGGAATCTCAAGATCCAACCGTAATTTCCTTAAGTTTACGAGCTTGCTTTTACCTTAATCCAAAGTTAAAGATTTGCTTTAGCTTAGTTTAGACTTGTCTTTTCTAGGTGGTAGTGAAGCCTCAACAACCTCTACCTCGATTGTGAGCCTCAACAACCTCAATCGGATAAGTTAGTCTTGATCTTTAGATTATAGGTTTGGGTATTTGATGCTAATCCTTGTCTTTAGAACCTTTCTATATTGAGCCTCAACAACCTGTATAGGGAGTGTCTTTTAGGTGAGTTACATAAGGTTTTTGGAACCTCAACCGTACGATTACCTTACATTAGTATACCTTTGCATATCTCAACTCTGTCTTTATATCATTTAGTATATCTTGAATCGATTGCCACAGCTGGATACCTGGATCTTTAGGATTGTTGTTTTCCCAATAATTTGCAAAACTCCTATATTTACTTGCTTGATAACCTGCAACCGAGTTCGTTCCACCCAAATCCCTGTGTTCGATACTCTGGAATTCTTGCTTAACTACGTCGATCCGTACACTGTGGGTTCGCTTGCTTGATTCTAGTTTTATAAATTTAAAGCTTATTTGCACACACCTCTAGGGGCGAACAAGTTTTTGGCGCCGTTGCCGGGGATTTGGCTTCGTCCGAATCCGGTAGCCGGTTGTCAAGCTTGGGAGCTTGCTCTCGTTATTTGATTTTTCTTTGAAAACGATTAGAGAATGAAGATTTGGGATAGGCTGCGGGTTTTCGGTATTTAGGGCGTGGAATTGGGGAGGAATTGTGGTGTTTTTGTGATGAAGTGTGGCTTTTATACTCGCAGGCAAATTTTCAAAAATCACGGTCTATCGGGGCATTCAGGGATGTACTAAATGTTTGTAATAACTCTACTCTATATGTTGCTTTCATTCCGAGACTATCATTGCATGTTCATCATATGTTACACGTTTCATTCTTGCATTGCATGAAAAAGAACTTTAAAAACCCATAAAAATTGAAAAATTCTGAAAATTTGATGCTTCTAACGAATCGATATGATTTCCATGATAATCACTACTTGCGAATTGAGTTTGATAACAATTGCATGCTTAAAAGGATTGTGAATCAAAAAGGATTTGAATGAATGGATTTTACCTCTTTTGCAAGTTTTATAATGTGAAAATGTTACCTAAATCATGTTGAGAAATTGAAGTTGAAATCACATTATAAGCTCCTATACTTCTTGTTGAAATGATTAAGGCAATTCGATACTTTCTTTCTCCTTTCTTTGATCATCTAACTCCTCATTGAAATATTAGCCTCCCTAACCCATCCGGGAACTTGGAAAGTGAATGAGAAAAAGGCATGTTTGATGTGGGAGGGCCATGAGAGCATATATTTGCAATCAATTGAATAGAAAGAAATTATAGGTTTGGGGAAGTCAATCGTGACGATGAGTAACTCGGCACCATTCACATAGCCGGGTGTTTGTGTCTTGCCAAAGTCGGATTGAGCGATATTCCTAGCGGATTATGGTATGTGCGCTAAGGGTTTGAGGCATCTCTTGCAATTCTGAGAAACGCCAATCTCCTAGGCTTCGGTTTTTGTGCACCTCTATCCATAACTCCAAAAGTAAAGTCGAAAAAGAAGAGAGCGAAGCTCTAAGTTGAAGTGTTGCGGGAACCGCATAAGAAGAAGAAGGTAGTTGTCCACTTTCCCGGATTTATGCACCACTTTCCCTTAAAGTTTTCCCTTCCCTTCCATACTCTAGACCTTTTCTTTGAAAGTCCTTAAGATCAAAAGAATGTTATATGGCTTGGTGATCTAAATTGAAGTTCTTATAATTGATTTTGATAATATTTGAAGGTTATAATGCTTGTTTGGAAGTTAAATTGATTCATGAGTTTTCTTTGCCTTTTACTCTCTAATCAAGTGTGTGAAAGTTTGAAAAACGATTGAAGCAAGGTTTGAGAATGATCTATTCTTTTGAAGCCCCTTTCATCCAAAAGAAGGTACACATATTTCATCCTAACTCTTGTTTAAAGCTTTTTGGAAGACCTTGCTTAGGGACAAGCAAGTACTAAGTATGGGGTTATTTGTTAGCATGAAATATTGTGATATTTTAGGCACGTTTTCTAATCGCATTTGATTCATATTGATAGTCTTTGATTGATCTTTGTACATATGTGAGCTAGTATTACCTATATTGTCGATATGGATGTCTACACGAGTTCTATGTTGATTATAGGTGATTTGGAGCTATTTCCGAACGGAATCGAGCAAAGGAGAGTTGAGTTGATATGTCCATAGATCGAGGACACTTTTTGGAAGCAATTTGGAGTCTTAGATTGAGGAATGCACGAAGTATAGGGAAAAACCACGTTCTTACCCTAAATTACGGCCGTGGTTTCTGAGTCAGAATTCGATGTTCATTCCAGGGGATTCTACGGCCGTGGAACTAACCGTAGTAGTTTCCACGCCCTAAATTACGGTCGTGGAAAATTCCACGACCGTGATCTTGGCGAATCTTTTCGCCATGTTTCGAAGCCATGATCTTTTGAAGATTGGGCCGGGCCGACATTTTGCCCTGCATTATAAAACAGACGGATGAAGCAAGATTCCGTCACCTCGCTTACGACCCTTCAACCCTAGTTTAGCGGCAAAAACGCACGCTTAGCAACGCACAAACCCTCATCTTGAAGGTAATTTGGAGATCTCATTGAAGATCAAAGTTCGTATTGGAGAGTTGCCGTTCGTGATCTTCGAGTTTGTGGAAGATCGAAGTTCTTGGAGGGTTTTGCAAGAAGATCCCTCTTCTTGTTTAGGTTTGATTTTGAAACGGATTGACATCCCGTTTCTCTTCCTTCCTAAGGTTGTGATTGTTTACTCTGTTTTGAATCTTTTGACAAACACTTGTTCTTGATTGTGATCTTGAGATTCTATTGAAGATTATTGATAGTTCTTGAAAGTTTTCATCTTTTATCCTTTAATTCTTGAATCAATATCAATATGACAGTTATTGGCTAAGAACCTTTAACAATTCTAAGGTGAAGGGTTGATAGTTGTGGCATAGGTGATGATAGATCGATCGCAAACAGATTAGACCTTGAGAGTTAGAGAATTATCGCCGACAACCCTAAATTACGGGCTGTTCTTGAGTTCCACGACCGTGGAATCTCAAGATCCAACCGTAATTTCCTTAAGTTTACGAGCTTGCTTTTACCTTAATCCAAAGTTAAAGATTTGCTTTAGCTTAGTTTAGACTTGTCTTTTCTAGGCGGTAGTGAAGCCTCAACAACCTCTACCTCGATTGTGAGCCTCAACAACCTCAATCGGATAAGTTAGTCTTGATCTTTAGATTATAGGTTTGGGTATTTGATGCTAATCCTTGTCTTTAGAACCTTTCTATATTGAGCCTCAACAACCTGTATAGGGAGTGTCTTTTAGGTGAGTTACATAAGGTTTTTGGAACCTCAACCGTACGATTACCTTACATTAGTATACCTTTGCATATCTCAACTCTGTCTTTATATCATTTAGTATATCTTGAATCGATTGCCACAGCTGGATACCTGGATCTTTAGGATTGTTGTTTTCCCAATAATTTGCAAAACTCCTATATTTACTTGCTTGATAACCTGCAACCGAGTTCGTTCCACCCAAATCCCTGTGTTTGATACTCTGGAATTCTTGCTTAACTACGTCGATCCGTACACTGCGGGTTCGCTTGCTTGATTCTAGTTTTATAAATTTAAAGCTTATTTGCACACACCTCTAGGGGCGAACAAGTTTTTGGCGCCGTTGCCGGGGATTTGGCTTCGTCCGAATCCGGTAGCCGGTTGTCAAGCTTGGGAGCTTGCTCTCGTTATTTGATTTTTCTTTGAAAACGATTAGAGAATGAAGATTTGGGATAGGCTGCGGGTTTTCGGTATTTAGGGCGTGGAATTGGGGAGGAATTGTGGTGTTTTTGTGATGAAGTGTGGCTTTTATACTCGCAGGCAAATTTTCAAAAATCACGGTCTATCGGGGCATTCAGGGATGTACTAAATGTTTGTAATAACTCTACTCTATATGTTGCTTTCATTCCGAGACTATCATTGCATGTTCATCATATGTTACACGTTTCATTCTTGCATTGCATGAAAAAGAACTTTAAAAACCCATAAAAATTGAAAAATTCTGAAAATTTGATGCTTCTAACGAATCGATATGATTTCCATGATAATCACTACTTGCGAATTGAGTTTGATAACAATTGCATGCTTAAAAGGATTGTGAATCAAAAAGGATTTGAATGAATGGATTTTACCTCTTTTGCAAGTTTTATAATGTGAAAATGTTACCTAAATCATGTTGAGAAATTGAAGTTGAAATCACATTATAAGCTCCTATACTTCTTGTTGAAATGATTAAGGCAATTCGATACTTTCTTTCTCCTTTCTTTGATCATCTAACTCCTCATTGAAATATTAGCCTCCCTAACCCATCCGGGAACTTGGAAAGTGAATGAGAAAAAGGCATGTTTGATGTGGGAGGGCCATGAGAGCATATATTTGCAATCAATTGAATAGAAAGAAATTATAGGTTTGGGGAAGTCAATCGTGACGATGAGTAACTCGGCACCATTCACATAGCCGGGTGTTTGTGTCTTGCCAAAGTCGGATTGAGCGATATTCCTAGCGGATTATGGTATGTGCGCTAAGGGTTTGAGGCATCTCTTGCAATTCTGAGAAACGCCAATCTCCTAGGCTTCGGTTTTTGTGCACCTCTATCCATAACTCCAAAAGTAAAGTCGAAAAAGAAGAGAGCGAAGCTCTAAGTTGAAGTGTTGCGGGAACCGCATAAGAAGAAGAAGGTAGTTGTCCACTTTCCCGGATTTATGCACCACTTTCCCTTAAAGTTTTCCCTTCCCTTCCATACTCTAGACCTTTTCTTTGAAAGTCCTTAAGATCAAAAGAATGTTATATGGCTTGGTGATCTAAATTGAAGTTCTTATAATTGATTTTGATAATATTTGAAGGTTATAATGCTTGTTTGGAAGTTAAATTGATTCATGAGTTTTCTTTGCCTTTTACTCTCTAATCAAGTGTGTGAAAGTTTGAAAAACGATTGAAGCAAGGTTTGAGAATGATCTATTCTTTTGAAGCCCCTTTCATCCAAAAGAAGGTACACATATTTCATCCTAACTCTTGTTTAAAGCTTTTTGGAAGACCTTGCTTAGGGACAAGCAAGTACTAAGTATGGGGTTATTTGTTAGCATGAAATATTGTGATATTTTAGGCACGTTTTCTAATCGCATTTGATTCATATTGATAGTCTTTGATTGATCTTTGTACATATGTGAGCTAGTATTACCTATATTGTCGATATGGATGTCTACACGAGTTCTATGTTGATTATAGGTGATTTGGAGCTATTTCCGAACGGAATCGAGCAAAGGAGAGTTGAGTTGATATGTCCATAGATCGAGGACACTTTTTGGAAGCAATTTGGAGTCTTAGATTGAGGAATGCACGAAGTATAGGGAAAAACCACGTTCTTACCCTAAATTACGGCCGTGGTTTCTGAGTCAGAATTCGATGTTCATTCCAGGGGATTCTACGGCCGTGGAACTAACCGTAGTAGTTTCCACGCCCTAAATTACGGTCGTGGAAAATTCCACGACCGTGATCTTGGCGAATCTTTTCGCCATGTTTCGAAGCCATGATCTTTTGAAGATTGGGCCGGGCCGACATTTTGCCCTGCATTATAAAACAGACGGATGAAGCAAGATTCCGTCACCTCGCTTACGACCCTTCAACCCTAGTTTAGCGGCAAAAACGCACGCTTAGCAACGCACAAACCCTCATCTTGAAGGTAATTTGGAGATCTCATTGAAGATCAAAGTTCGTATTGGAGAGTTGCCGTTCGTGATCTTCGAGTTTGTGGAAGATCGAAGTTCTTGGAGGGTTTTGCAAGAAGATCCCTCTTCTTGTTTAGGTTTGATTTTGAAACGGATTGACATCCCGTTTCTCTTCCTTCCTAAGGTTGTGATTGTTTACTCTGTTTTGAATCTTTTGACAAACACTTGTTCTTGATTGTGATCTTGAGATTCTATTGAAGATTATTGATAGTTCTTGAAAGTTTTCATCTTTTATCCTTTAATTCTTGAATCAATATCAATATGACAGTTATTGGCTAAGAACCTTTAACAATTCTAAGGTGAAGGGTTGATAGTTGTGGCATAGGTGATGATAGATCGATCGCAAACAGATTAGACCTTGAGAGTTAGAGAATTATCGCCGACAACCCTAAATTACGGGCTGTTCTTGAGTTCCACGACCGTGGAATCTCAAGATCCAACCGTAATTTCCTTAAGTTTACGAGCTTGCTTTTACCTTAATCCAAAGTTAAAGATTTGCTTTAGCTTAGTTTAGACTTGTCTTTTCTAGGCGGTAGTGAAGCCTCAACAACCTCTACCTCGATTGTGAGCCTCAACAACCTCAATCGGATAAGTTAGTCTTGATCTTTAGATTATAGGTTTGGGTATTTGATGCTAATCCTTGTCTTTAGAACCTTTCTATATTGAGCCTCAACAACCTGTATAGGGAGTGTCTTTTAGGTGAGTTACATAAGGTTTTTGGAACCTCAACCGTACGATTACCTTACATTAGTATACCTTTGCATATCTCAACTCTGTCTTTATATCATTTAGTATATCTTGAATCGATTGCCACAGCTGGATACCTGGATCTTTAGGATTGTTGTTTTCCCAATAATTTGCAAAACTCCTATATTTACTTGCTTGATAACCTGCAACCGAGTTCGTTCCACCCAAATCCCTGTGTTTGATACTCTGGAATTCTTGCTTAACTACGTCGATCCGTACACTGCGGGTTCGCTTGCTTGATTCTAGTTTTATAAATTTAAAGCTTATTTGCACACACCTCTAGGGGCGAACAAGTTTTTGGCGCCGTTGCCGGGGATTTGGCTTCGTCCGAATCCGGTAGCCGGTTGTCAAGCTTGGGAGCTTGCTCTCGTTATTTGATTTTTCTTTGAAAACGATTAGAGAATGAAGATTTGGGATAGGCTGCGGGTTTTCGGTATTTAGGGCGTGGAATTGGGGAGGAATTGTGGTGTTTTTGTGATGAAGTGTGGCTTTTATACTCGCAGGCAAATTTTCAAAAATCACGGTCTATCGGGGCATTCAGGGATGTACTAAATGTTTGTAATAACTCTACTCTATATGTTGCTTTCATTCCGAGACTATCATTGCATGTTCATCATATGTTACACGTTTCATTCTTGCATTGCATGAAAAAGAACTTTAAAAACCCATAAAAATTGAAAAATTCTGAAAATTTGATGCTTCTAACAAATCGATATGATTTCCATGATAATCACTACTTGCGAATTGAGTTTGATAACAATTGCATGCTTAAAAGGATTGTGAATCAAAAAGGATTTGAATGAATGGATTTTACCTCTTTTGCAAGTTTTATAATGTGAAAATGTTACCTAAATCATGTTGAGAAATTGAAGTTGAAATCACATTATAAGCTCCTATACTTCTTGTTGAAATGATTAAGGCAATTCGATACTTTCTTTCTCCTTTCTTTGATCATCTAACTCCTCATTGAAATATTAGCCTCCCTAACCCATCCGGGAACTTGGAAAGTGAATGAGAAAAAGGCATGTTTGATGTGGGAGGGCCATGAGAGCATATATTTGCAATCAATTGAATAGAAAGAAATTATAGGTTTGGGGAAGTCAATCATGACGATGAGTAACTCGGCACCATTCACATAGCCGGGTGTTTGTGTCTTGCCAAAGTCGGATTGAGCGATATTCCTAGCGGATTATGGTATGTGCGCTAAGGGTTTGAGGCATCTCTTGCAATTCTGAGAAACGCCAATCTCCTAGGCTTCGGTTTTTGTGCACCTCTATCCATAACTCCAAAAGTAAAGTCGAAAAAGAAGAGAGCGAAGCTCTAAGTTGAAGTGTTGCGGGAACCGCATAAGAAGAAGAAGGTAGTTGTCCACTTTCCCGGATTTATGCACCACTTTCCCTTAAAGTTTTCCCTTCCCTTCCATACTCTAGACCTTTTCTTTGAAAGTCCTTAAGATCAAAAGAATGTTATATGGCTTGGTGATCTAAATTGAAGTTCTTATAATTGATTTTGATAATATTTGAAGGTTATAATGCTTGTTTGGAAGTTAAATTGATTCATGAGTTTTCTTTGCCTTTTACTCTCTAATCAAGTGTGTGAAAGTTTGAAAAACGATTGAAGCAAGGTTTGAGAATGATCTATTCTTTTGAAGCCACTTTCATCCAAAAGAAGGTACACATATTTCATCCTAACTCTTGTTTAAAGCTTTTTGGAAGACCTTGCTTAGGGACAAGCAAGTACTAAGTATGGGGTTATTTGTTAGCATGAAATATTGTGATATTTTAGGCACGTTTTCTAATCGCATTTGATTCATATTGATAGTCTTTGATTGATCTTTGTACATATGTGAGCTAGTATTACCTATATTGTCGATATGGATGTCTACACGAGTTCTATGTTGATTATAGGTGATTTGGAGCTATTTCCGAACGGAATCGAGCAAAGGAGAGTTGAGTTGATATGTCCATAGATCGAGGACACTTTTTGGAAGCAATTTGGAGTCTTAGATTGAGGAATGCACGAAGTATAGGGAAAAACCACGTTCTTACCCTAAATTACGGCCGTGGTTTCTGAGTCAGAATTCGATGTTCATTCCAGGGGATTCTACGGCCGTGGAACTAACCGTAGTAGTTTCCACGCCCTAAATTACGGTCGTGGAAAATTCCACGACCGTGATCTTGGCGAATCTTTTCGCCATGTTTCGAAGCCATGATCTTTTGAAGATTGGGCCGGGCCGACATTTTGCCCTGCATTATAAAATAGACGGATGAAGCAAGATTCCGTCACCTCGCTTACGACCCTTCAACCCTAGTTTAGCGGCAAAAACGCACGCTTAGCAACGCACAAACCCTCATCTTGGAGGTAATTTGGAGATCTCATTGAAGATCAAAGTTCGTATTGGAGAGTTGCCGTTCGTGATCTTCGAGTTTGTGGAAGATCGAAGTTCTTGGAGGGTTTTGCAAGAAGATCCCTCTTCTTGTTTAGGTTTGATTTTGAAACGGATTGACATCCCGTTTCTCTTCCTTCCTAAGGTTGTGATTGTTTACTCTGTTTTGAATCTTTTGACAAACACTTGTTCTTGATTGTGATCTTGAGATTCTATTGAAGATTATTGATAGTTCTTGAAAGTTTTCATCTTTTATCCTTTAATTCTTGAATCAATATCAATATGACAGTTATTGGCTAAGAACCTTTAACAATTCTAAGGTGAAGGGTTGATAGTTGTGGCATAGGTGATGATAGATCGATCGCAAACAGATTAGACCCTGAGAGTTAGAGAATTATCGCCGACAACCCTAAATTACGGGCTGTTCTTGAGTTCCACGACCGTGGAATCTCAAGATCCAACCATAATTTCCTTAAGTTTACGAGCTTGCTTTTACCTTAATCCAAAGTTAAAGATTTGCTTTAGCTTAGTTTAGACTTGTCTTTTCTAGGTGGTAGTGAAGCCTCAACAACCTCTACCTCGATTGTGAGCCTCAACAACCTCAATCGGATAAGTTAGTCTTGATCTTTAGATTATAGGTTTGGGTATTTGATGCTAATCCTTGTCTTTAGAACCTTTCTATATTGAGCCTCAACAACCTGTATAGGGAGTGTCTTTTAGGTGAGTTACATAAGGTTTTTGGAACCTCAACCGTACGATTACCTTACATTAGTATACCTTTGCATATCTCAACTCTGTCTTTATATCATTTAGTATATCTTGAATCGATTGCCACAGCTGGATACCTGGATCTTTAGGATTGTTGTTTTCCCAATAATTTGCAAAACTCCTATATTTACTTGCTTGATAACCTGCAACCGAGTTCGTTCCACCCAAATCCCTGTGTTCGATACTCTGGAATTCTTGCTTAACTACGTCGATCCGTACACTGCGGGTTCGCTTGCTTGATTCTAGTTTTATAAATTTAAAGCTTATTTGCACACACCTCTAGGGGCGAACAAGTTTTTGGCGCCGTTGCCGGGGATTTGGCTTCGTCCGAATCCGGTAGCCGGTTGTCAAGCTTGGGAGCTTGCTCTCGTTATTTGATTTTTCTTTGAGTGCATGCGCAGGTCTAGGAACACCGAAGATCTCTTACCTCTTGATCAAGAGCTAGAGAAAACCTTGAGGCAAAAGCGCAAGGAAAAGAGGATGGCTCAAGAGAACGAACGCGATCTTCAAACTGAGTTGGCGGAGAAGGAAGCTCAACTCCGATGGAATGAGACTCTCCTCCAGGATGAGATGGATCGTCATCAATCTCAAGTTAACGGTCTACAAGACATGATCGTCCAAATGAAGATAAAGATGAGCGACCTTGAAGATAAGGTGGGCAAGAAGTCCTCTAGAAGGAGAACAAGGTCTAGAAGAAGAAACCACTCACCCACCGATGATAGCGATTCTTCCATGCCTCCGTTAGAAGAGATTGATCCCACGATCAATATAAATCCTTTCAATCCACAAGGAGCTGCTAACCGCCGCATTCCACCTAGGAATGGGAGGGTCGAACGTGTGGATAATGAGCCGAGAACTCTTGGCCAGCGGATGGATCCAACACAACAACCACGCCGCTTGGGTGTGAATTTTGATGCTGAAGATGTACAAGGGTTTAGCTTCAACCCTCAAGTTATCACTCTTGTTCGCCAAAGCTAGTTTGGCGGTACAAGCGCTGAATCTCCACACCAACACTTGCAAAACTTTGAGTGTATGATGGAGACGATGAGACCAAAGAGCACTACTACCAACAGCTATAAGCTCAAACCTTTCTTTTTCTCTTTGAAAGGGAAAGCGCTATCTTGGTACCAAGCTCTTCCTAGTGGGAAACTAGAAACGTGGGAAGATCTCTCCGCAGAGTTTCTCACCAAGTTCTTTCCGCCCTCCAAAACGGCGGAACTTAGAGGTAAGATTAATGCTTTTTCTATGAGACCTAACGAAAGTTTGTTTCAATCTTGGGAAAGGTTTCAGGATTTGCTCTTGGATTGCCCTCATCATGGCATATCCAAGCTTGCCTTGCTGGAAATTTACTACAAGGGGCTGGATGCGGGAACGCAATTCAACCTCCAATCCCTCTCATGCGGAACGTTCATGGACATGAGAGAAGATGACGCTTGGGACTTCATTGAGAAGCAAGCAAGGGTCATAGAGAAGTATTCCCACCGGAAAGTGGAGGGAAATCGTGTGGAGCAAGGAGCAAAGCTCACACATGAAGCTCAAAATCAGATTTTCTCCCTCAACAATGAGATTAAAGAGTTGAAGGAGACTATCAAGACCAACTTCCCAAAGCAACAAGAGAAGGATGTTGGCTATTTGGGCAACAACAACGGCGGTGATAACACCAACCGCAACAACAATAACCGGAACAATAACCGGAACAACAATTGGAATGGAAACAACAACAACCGGAATAACAACAATTGGAACAACAATCGGGGTTCGAACAACAACAATTGGCGCTCCAATCAACAAAATTCCGGTAACTCCTATCCTTCCAATTCCAATTCACTAACTCCACCCTCTTCTTCCTCTACTCCTTTGAAAAGCCAGGGGCAATCATCAAATGGAGGAAACAATACGGGAAAGGAGAAGCCGGATCCCATATTGGAAACAATCTTGGGAAAGCTTCAAGGGGTTGAGAACCGCATCATCAAGGTTGATGATCAAATTTCTAAGGTTGACAAAGCTCAAAAGGTTTTGGAAAATCAAATGTTCAACCATGCGGAGGAAGTTCCTAGAAATCAAGGGAAACTTCCAGGAAAGACGGAGGACAACCCTAAGGGAAGGGTAATGGCGATTACAACTAGGAGCGGAGTGACTACCACCGATCCGCAGCCTACGTTCGTTGAAGTCCCCGTAGAGAAAGGCAAAGAAAAGGGGAAGGAGAAGGAGGACGTCTATATTCCTCCTCCAGCTTTCAAACCTCCCCTACCGTTCCCTCAATCTAGAGCGCGAGCGCGCCTAGACAAGCAATTCGGTAAGTTCATAGAACTCATGAGCAAACTGCATATTAATATACCTTTCATTGATGCTATTGTAGGTATGCCGGCTTATGGCAAGTTCTTGAAGGAGCTTCTCTCTAACAAGAGGAAGCTAGAAGATTTCGGTGAAGTCAAGATGAGTTCGGATTCTTCGGATCTCATCAAGACTATGAAGGAGAAAATGCCCCCAAAGCTGAAAGATCCGGGGTCATTTTGCATTCCCATTGGAGTGGGTGAGGTCACATATGACGCTTTATGTGACTTGGGAGCAAGTGTGAGCATCATACCACTTGCATTGTGCAGGAAGATCGGTTTAGGCGACCCTAAACCGGTGAAGATGACGTTATACATGGCGGATCGATCCATTACTCGTCCCGTCGGCATTGTAGAAGACGTCCCGGTCAAGCTCGGCAAGTTCTTTGTCCCCATTGATTTTGTCGTACTTGACATTCCTGCGGATAGTCCGGTCCCGATCATACTCGGAAGGCCGTTTCTTGCAACTTCCGGCTGCATGGTCGATTGCAAGAATGGGAGACTCGCCTTTGATATTGGGGAAGAGAAAGTAGAGTTCGTTCTTTCCACTCTAGTGAAGGAGCCAATCTTTGATGAGGATATTTACAATGTCCAAGACGAAGAAGGTTTATCTAGGGAGGAGGTAAGTGCAATTCTCTTTAACGATACTTTACAAAAGGTTATTACTATGAGTCTAACCGATGTAGGAGAAGAGGAAGAGTGCAAAGAGGAAATTAAAGCCTTAGGAGCACAAGAAGAGATGTATGAAGTGGAGTTTGAGAAACTCCACGATGAGGCTGAAAATACTCGAATCCACGGTCATACTCTGTATTCCACGACCGTGGATTCCACGACCAAAATCAACCTCCATTCCAGAGGATATTACGGCCGTGGAACACCAGAGGAAACCGTAATTTTGACCGTGGAAAAAGGCGATCGGCATACTTCTTCAACTTCTTCTAATTCTTCTCCAAACCATCCAACATCCTTAGAAACTTCTAAGGAAACATCGGAAGCTCCTCAAGGATCATTGGAAGCTCCGAAAGTAATGGAACTCAAACCACTTCCTACTCATCTAAGGTACGCTTTTCTTGGATCTAATTCCACCTTCCCGGTTATCGTTAGTTCCGAATTAAGCATAGATGAACACGAACAGCTCATGATTGTCCTTAGGAAACATAGAAAAGCCATAGGCTATACTATTGAGGACTTAGTAGGAATTAAACCCTCCCTATGCATGCATAAGATACTAATGGAGGAGGACTTTAGAACTTCAAGACAACCTCAAAGGCGGTTGAATCCGACCATGAAGGAGGTTGTCAAGAAGGAAATTCTTAAACTTCTTGATGCAGGTATCATCTATCCTATCTCCGATAGCAAGTGGGTGAGCCCAGTTCAAGTAGTTCCGAAGAAGGGAGGAATGACGGTCATCACCAATAAGAACAACGAACTCATTCCTACCCGAACCGTAACAGGATGGCGAATGTGCATAGACTACCGCAAGCTCAACAATGCAACGCGGAAGGATCACTTTCCATTGCCATTCATCGATCAAATGCTTGAAAGGTTAGCACAACATTCATACTTTTGCTACCTTGACGGTATAGTGGCTTCTTTCAGATCCCGATACACCCGGATGATCAAGAGAAGACCACATTCACGTGCCCTTGGGGTACGTTCGCTTATAGGAGAATGCCGTTCGGGCTTTGCAACGCCCCAGCCACCTTTCAACGGTGCATGATGGCCATCTTCTCCGAATACGTAGAGGAAATCATGGAAGTCTTCATGGACGACTTCTCCGTTTACGGTTCCTCTTTTAACGATTGTCTTTCTAACCTTTCTCTTGTTTTGAAAAGATGTGAAGACACTAACCTAGTTCTTAATTGGGAGAAGTGTCAATTCATGGTTAAGGAAGGAATCGTGTTAGGACACTTAGTCTCTAGTAGAGGGATAGAAGTAGACAAAGCTAAAATAGAGACCATAGAGAAACTTCCTCCCCCAATTTCGGTGAAGGGAATAAGAAGTTTCCTAGGACATGCTGGATTTTATAGACGTTTCATTCAGGACTTTTCTAAGATATCAAAACCTCTCACTAATCTATTGATGAAGGATGCAGTTTTTGAGTTTTCGCAGGAATGTCTAGATGCATTCAACACCATTCGGCAAGCTCTGATTTCAGCACCCATTATCCAACCCCCGGATTGGACTCTCCCTTTCGAGATTATGTGTGATGCTAGTGACGTAGCCATTGGAGCTGTTCTTGGGCAACGAAAGGAAGGGCGAACCCACGCCATATACTACGCTAGCAAGACGCTAGACGAAGCCCAGCTCAACTACGCCACTACGGAAAAAGAGTTTCTAGCCATTGTCTATGCTGTTGACAAGTTTCGCTCTTATCTTGTAGGTGCAAAGGTGATTGTCTACACGGATCATGCTGCGATCCGATACCTCCTTGCAAAGAAAGATGCGAAGCCAAGGCTGATTAGATGGATTCTTCTCCTACAAGAATTCGATCTTGAGATCCGCGACAAGAAAGGCTCAGAAAATTCTGTTGCGGATCATTTGAGTCGTCTAACACATCTAGAGGACGACCATTTACCCATTGATGACTCCTTTCCGGATGAACACCTACATATCATAGAGGAGTGTATCAAGGTAGTCTCCAAAGGTAACGAACCATGGTTTACTGATTTTGTTAACTATTTGGTTTGCCAGGAGATACCACCCGGACTGTCATACGCACAAAGGAAGAAGTTCTTCAAGGACGTCCGGGAATACCATTGGAACGAGCCTCTCCTCTTTAAGAGAGGTCCGGACGGCATCATCCGGCGATGTGTGCCGGAAGATGAGATGCAAAGTGTCATCCGTCATTGTCATTCGCTACCCTGTGGAGGACACGCTAGTTCGAACAAAACTAGCGCAAAGGTATTGCAATCTCGATTCTATTGGCCTACTTTATTTAAAGATGTGCAATCCTTTGTTTCTTGTTGCGATGCTTGTCAAAGAACAGGCAATATCTCTAGAAGGAACGAGATGCCCCTCAACAACATCCAAGAGGTGGAGATTTTCGACGTTTGGGGAGTCGATTTCATGGGACCATTCCCTTCTTCTTGTGGAAACCAATACATACTATTGGCGGTAGACTACGTCTCTAGATGGGTCGAAGCAATTGCCTCTCCCACGAATGATGCCATGGTGGTGGTTAAGTTCTTCAACAAGACCATTTTTCCGCGATTCGGAACACCAAGGACGATCATTAGTGATGGAGGTTCGCACTTCATAGCCCGTCGCTTTGAAGCTCTTCTAACCAAGTATGGGGTTACTCACAAGATCGCCACCCCTTACCATCCACAAACGAGTGGACAAGTTGAGATCTCAAATAGGGAGATCAAGGGAATTCTAGAGAAGACGGTTTCAAGGACTAGGAAGGATTGGTCCTTGAAACTAGATGATGCATTATGGGCATACCGGACCGCATACAAGACTCCCATAGGAACCACACCATACAACCTTGTGTATGGGAAGTCTTGTCATTTACCGGTAGAGCTAGAGCACAAAGCGTTTTGGGCTATCAAATGGCTGAATTTCGGCATGAAGGAAGCGGGAGAGAAGCGTCTCCTAGACATCAACGAGCTGGATGAACTCCGTTTGAACGCCTATGAAAACGCTAAGATCTACAAGGAAAGAGCAAAGCGTTGACATGATAAGCATATCATTCCAAAAGACTTCCAAGAAGGAGATCAAGTTCTCCTCTTCAATTCGAGACTTCGCCTCTTTCCAGGTAAGTTAAAATCTCGTTGGACTGGACCTTTTCTAATTAAGCGTATTTTCCCCCATGGTGCAGTTGAAGTATGGGGTGAAGCTAGCGGAAGTTTTAAGGTGAACGGCCAACGGCTCAAGAAGTACTCACCGGAACTCCAAGCTGAGGAGTTTGCACCTACCGCACTCGAATAAGTGCGAGCTTGGTCTAGCTACGGACCTTAAACAAAGCGCTTCTTGGGAGGCAACCCAAGGTATTGCATTTTCGTTTTTGTTTTCGATTCATAGTTTAGCTTAGAATAGAAGTCTTTTTGCTTTGTTATGCCTCGATTTCTTCCGGTATGTTCGTGTTTTTGATTGTAGGATCGATGGAAAAGGAGAAAGGAGGAATAATGCCGAAAAGAAGTGACGAAATTTGGACTTTGCAGCTTTACAGAAGGTTCCACGGTCTCAATTACGGTTGTCATAGCTACAGTGGCCGTAATTCTCAAAAGCCTGTGAAAAATCACCAAAACCACGGGTCCGTACAATTCCACGGCCGTGGAATGCCCCGATAGACCGTGATTTTTGAAAATTTGCCTGCGAGTATAAAAGCCACACTTCATCACAAAAACACCACAATTCCTCCCCAATTCCACGCCCTAAATACCGAAAACCCGCAGCCTATCCCAAATCTTCATTCTCTAATCGTTTTCAACGATTCTTCGCTCTAAACCGCAGCAAATCCAACCAAGAACAAGATCTAAGCAACAAATCGAGTGGAAAACGATCAACCAACCCGCATTTTGGATTTTTCAATCCGAAAAAGAGGTTATTTCCTTCTCTTCGATTCTAGTGGATTTGGTTCGTTTTTGCCATAGATTTTTAGGAAGAACTGACAAAGATTGGAAGGAATTAGATCAGGGCTGCTTGTTGTAGTGAAATTTGGTGAATTTGCTGAAGATTCACAAGATTCTGTGTCGAATCACGGTCTCTGGAGGTTCCACGGCCGTGGTTTCTGAAGAACAGACCGTAATTTTGAACAGAAATGGATTTTGTAAGGAGGATGTCGGGAAGGATTAAGGAAAAGAAAGGGGAGCAAAATAAGAAAAGAAAGGGCAACCCCTCAACCTCTAGGGCACCACCACCCTCATCTCCCTCACCACCATCATCACCTTCACCTCCATCTTCACCCCCTCCTCCTAGCATTCCAACCATACACGAAAACCACATAGCTGCATTCGAGAAAATAGAGGAGAGGACAGTGATAGGTCCTAGATATTTGTTGTTGGAGGATCTACATCCTCTCAACATAGTAGATGACCTTACATGGCTCTTGGATAGAGCCGGATTGCTCGTCTTCACGAACATTCGTGAAGACGCTTATGAGGAGATCACCCGAGAGGTTGTGACGTCTTTCGAGCACAGCCATGTTGATAGGACCGTCTCCTTCCGTCTCATGAATAGAGACTACCATTTGAGCATTGTTGAGTTCGGGACCATTTTTGGGTTCCATGAGACCTACAACGGTCGACTCCCTAGAAGCGTTTCCGCCAAGGATTTTTGGGAGGAAGTGGCTATGATCTACGCCGACGAGGACCGTTGGCATCCAGCTGATACCAAGGCTAGATTGATGTATCATCTAGCCTTGAAGATAGCTCACCGTGTTCTTTCGGAGTGTCTCTTCCCTAGGACGGAGACGCCCCAAAAGATCAAGACGGATGAGCTATTCCTTCTTTACGCTATGCTTCATGGATGCCGCGCAGATTGTGCTACTCTTTAGGCGGCGACAATGAGTAAACTCAAGAACAAATCGAGAGGGAACATTGGATATGGTGGGATAGTGACCCACATAGCTAGGTCGTTTGGTGTAGATTTTTCAGCCTGCACCCGCATACCCGCCGTACCTCTAGGACTACATGCATTCATGGTTAGGGGACTCATCTTCCCCACACATCGAGGTCCGCCTTATGCGGGCATGCCCTGGGAGAGTAGGACAGGCAGGGGTATTGAGTGGTTGCCAGAGTATTCCATTGTGGCGGGACGCCACAATTGGAAGGAGACGTTCGCTGCGATGCATGCGAACAGGCTTGTAGCTCCCCCTTACGTTCCACCACCGGTTGAGGATGAGGAGGACATGGGAGAGCAGTACGAGAGTGGTAGAGGAGCGGAGCAGGAGTTCGGCACGTTTCCGGATCAGCCGGATGCGGCCCCGGATGCACCTAGGCGCTCTCCACACCCAGCTAGAGCTTCAGGCTCGTCATCTCGCCGCGCCAGTGTGAGCGAGAGGCCCACGTGGATGACTACACCTCCCACTTGGTAAAGCACACCTCCTCCTTGGTCCACGACGCAGCCAGCAGCACCACCGCCACCACCAGCACCAGCACCAGCCGATGCCCCCACATGGTATGATCACGCCCCGGGCTGGTATGAGAGGATGCCGGATTGGGCTACCGGACTTTCAGAGAGAGTCAGAGCACTAGAGATCCGGGCGGATGCTAGAGACGGACGCTTAGACGACCTTGACCACATGATGAGGGACGTCTACCGCCAGCAGTTTGGGCGGTTCTATGATCCGAGTTTCTCTCCATTCCCACCTCCACCGGCGCCGCAGTGATTGATGACCGGACCGCTCGTTTTTAGACATTCCCGCCACCATTTGTGAGTTTCTTTTTCTTTTCTTCCTTTTGTTCTTTCTTGTGAACATTAGGGACAATGTTCGTCCTAAGTATGGGGTGGGATGTACTAAATGTTTGTAATAACTCTACTCTATATGTTGCTTTCATTCCGAGACTATCATTGCATGTTCATCATATGTTACACGTTTCATTCTTGCATTGCATGAAAAAGAACTTTAAAAACCCATAAAAATTGAAAAATTCTGAAAATTTGATGCTTCTAACGAATCGATATGATTTCCATGATAATCACTACTTGCGAATTGAGTTTGATAACAATTGCATGCTTAAAAGGATTGTGAATCAAAAAGGATTTGAATGAATGGATTTTACCTCTTTTGCAAGTTTTATAATGTGAAAATGTTACCTAAATCATGTTGAGAAATTGAAGTTGAAATCACATTATAAGCTCCTATACTTCTTGTTGAAATGATTAAGGCAATTCGATACTTTCTTTCTCCTTTCTTTGATCATCTAACTCCTCATTGAAATATTAGCCTCCCTAACCCATCCGGGAACTTGGAAAGTGAATGAGAAAAAGGCATGTTTGATGTGGGAGGGCCATGAGAGCATATATTTGCAATCAATTGAATAGAAAGAAATTATAGGTTTGGGGAAGTCAATCATGACGATGAGTAACTCGGCACCATTCACATAGCCGGGTGTTTGTGTCTTGCCAAAGTCGGATTGAGCGATATTCCTAGCGGATTATGGTATGTGCGCTAAGGGTTTGAGGCATCTCTTGCAATTCTGAGAAACGCCAATCTCCTAGGCTTCGGTTTTTGTGCACCTCTATCCATAACTCCAAAAGTAAAGTCGAAAAAGAAGAGAGCGAAGCTCTAAGTTGAAGTGTTGCGGGAACCGCATAAGAAGAAGAAGGTAGTTGTCCACTTTCCCGGATTTATGCACCACTTTCCCTTAAAGTTTTCCCTTCCCTTCCATACTCTAGACCTTTTCTTTGAAAGTCCTTAAGATCAAAAGAATGTTATATGGCTTGGTGATCTAAATTGAAGTTCTTATAATTGATTTTGATAATATTTGAAGGTTATAATGCTTGTTTGGAAGTTAAATTGATTCATGAGTTTTCTTTGCCTTTTACTCTCTAATCAAGTGTGTGAAAGTTTGAAAAACGATTGAAGCAAGGTTTGAGAATGATCTATTCTTTTGAAGCCCCTTTCATCCAAAAGAAGGTACACATATTTCATCCTAACTCTTGTTTAAAGCTTTTTGGAAGACCTTGCTTAGGGACAAGCAAGTACTAAGTATGGGGTTATTTGTTAGCATGAAATATTGTGATATTTTAGGCACGTTTTCTAATCGCATTTGATTCATATTGATAGTCTTTGATTGATCTTTGTACATATGTGAGCTAGTATTACCTATATTGTCGATATGGATGTCTACACGAGTTCTATGTTGATTATAGGTGATTTGGAGCTATTTCCGAACGGAATCGAGCAAAGGAGAGTTGAGTTGATATGTCCATAGATCGAGGACACTTTTTGGAAGCAATTTGGAGTCTTAGATTGAGGAATGCACGAAGTATAGGGAAAAACCACGTTCTTACCCTAAATTACGGCCGTGGTTTCTGAGTCAGAATTCGATGTTCATTCCAGGGGATTCTACGGCCGTGGAACTAACCGTAGTAGTTTCCACGCCCTAAATTACGGTCGTGGAAAATTCCACGACCGTGATCTTGGCGAATCTTTTCGCCATGTTTCGAAGCCATGATCTTTTGAAGATTGGGCCGGGCCGACATTTTGCCCTGCATTATAAAATAGACGGATGAAGCAAGATTCCGTCACCTCGCTTACGACCCTTCAACCCTAGTTTAGCGGCAAAAACGCACGCTTAGCAACACACAAACCCTCATCTTGGAGGTAATTTGGAGATCTCATTGAAGATCAAAGTTCGTATTGGAGAGTTGCCGTTCGTGATCTTCGAGTTTGTGGAAGATCGAAGTTCTTGGAGGGTTTTGCAAGAAGATCCCTCTTCTTGTTTAGGTTTGATTTTGAAACGGATTGACATCCCGTTTCCCTTCCTTCCTAAGGTTGTGATTGTTTACTCTGTTTTGAATCTTTTGACAAACACTTGTTCTTGATTGTGATCTTGAGATTCTATTGAAGATTATTGATAGTTCTTGAAAGTTTTCATCTTTTATCCTTTAATTCTTGAATCAATATCAATATGACAGTTATTGGCTAAGAACCTTTAACAATTCTAAGGTGAAGGGTTGATAGTTGTGGCATAGGTGATGATAGATCGATCGCAAACAGATTAGACCCTGAGAGTTAGAGAATTATCGCCGACAACCCTAAATTACGGGCTGTTCTTGAGTTCCACGACCGTGGAATCTCAAGATCCAACCGTAATTTCCTTAAGTTTACGAGCTTGCTTTTACCTTAATCCAAAGTTAAAGATTTGCTTTAGCTTAGTTTAGACTTGTCTTTTCTAGGTGGTAGTGAAGCCTCAACAACCTCTACCTCGATTGTGAGCCTCAACAACCTCAATCGGATAAGTTAGTCTTGATCTTTAGATTATAGGTTTGGGTATTTGATGCTAATCCTTGTCTTTAGAACCTTTCTATATTGAGCCTCAACAACCTGTATAGGGAGTGTCTTTTAGGTGAGTTACATAAGGTTTTTGGAACCTCAACCGTACGATTACCTTACATTAGTATACCTTTGCATATCTCAACTCTGTCTTTATATCATTTAGTATATCTTGAATCGATTGCCACAGCTGGATACCTGGATCTTTAGGATTGTTGTTTTCCCAATAATTTGCAAAACTCCTATATTTACTTGCTTGATAACCTGCAACCGAGTTCGTTCCACCCAAATCCCTGTGTTCGATACTCTGGAATTCTTGCTTAACTACGTCGATCCGTACACTGCGGGTTCGCTTGCTTGATTCTAGTTTTATAAATTTAAAGCTTATTTGCACACACCTCTAGGGGCGAACAGTCTCTCACTCCCTAATTGTTCTCTTTATATTCAGTCCAGTAGGTAAAATCACTAGGATGATAAGCTGGCACAGCAGATAGATTAATCATGTATGCATACAAGGATGATTGCACTAGAAAAGATCTTGGGATGTTAGATTTAGGTTGATGTTTAGATGGTGCCTTGAAAGATACGAACTATGGACTTAGGGGTAGTGTAAAGGGTGAGTTATACTGATAAGTGAGTTCAAACTAGAGACCTATAGGAGTGTGTTGTGGCTGTAAAGGATTTATTTTAATTGTTTCTTTCAGTTTTGAAGTTGAAGATTACCCACTGTTGTGAATCAATGTTAAAGAGTTTCGTAGAAGATCCACCGTTGAATTTTTAATAGATCATTGATAGATATACATAGTTTACCGTGTTAAAATTTGGGAATAAATGAACAGTCGGATTGAAAGTTATAGGGTCTCAAAGTGGAGTAGTTGAGCTGTTTTTCCAGCAGTAAATTTTGACTAAGTATGGGAACATTTGTAGTGTTGTAGCCAACTTTAAAGATTTTTGTAGGAATAACGATTGAACAGTTTTAAGAAATTCTTTCTCCTATGAGTAGATTAGATATCATAGATAATTTAGAAATCTATTTTAGAATTTTTATAAGTCTATTTTAATTTCATATTTGAAGCTGTGGTTGGACTTTAGTGACTTTTCGGAAAATAGAAAATGGGTAGTTTTTATAGTTGTCACCTAAAATCATCCTAGGGAGTAGAATATGATTAGTTAGCCTCAAGTAAGAATGTAAGTACATTTTACGGGTTTTTGGAAGTCTCGGAACCAAGGGTAAAATAGTCAATTTACCTTAAATAAACACTGTAATAACGTCTGCACATAGAATCGTACATCTTAGGAGTTTTAGACTTCTAAGTATCCAAGGAAAAGTGTTGACCCACGTGCCTCCTTTGACAGGCAACTGAGTTCCTGCAGCTACTGATTTAGTGTTTTAAGAGAGACGAGATTTAATTTTGGTAAGTCCACTGACTTACTTAGCTAGCTTCTTGCATGTGTGTGATGTGTATTAGTGGTGTGTGATAGTTAAGATAAATAACGAAACCGGAATAGGCCGACTGTAGTATATTATATAACTGACCCAAGTGTATGATAACGGGTCGTGACATCATCTGCCTAGCTCTTGCGAGAGTCTAGGAGGTTCCATGCGACCGGCCCAGTTCGGTAGACGGTCACATGCATTAGTACCATATGCGTTGGTAAACGGGGACAGGGGCGAGGTTTGGGAATCCCTCGTGTCACAAAATAAGTATCATTAGTAATGACGTATCACTTAATTTAAAGATAATAAAAAGTATTGAGTGTTGCATGATGATGGCGTATGTTGTGTGTTTGTGCTTTTACCTTTATACTTATGCATAGAATGTTAGCTAACGGTTTTATACCGCTTGTAGATGCCTTGCAGGTTAGGGAGGCGATCGAGTGATCCGGCGGTAGTGGGCAGCCGGGGTTCCGTGCATTATAGGACGGGACTGTTATATTTTATTTTATGACTATTGAGACTGATGTTGGTATTTCCGGTTTTGAGACTTGGCTGTATTGTTTTCAGAATTTGGATTATTTTTATTTCTCTCATATTATAAAACTCTTTGTTTTGCCTTTTTATTTGTGTCGTGTTGTAAGGTCCGATGAAGTTGTTGCCAGGCTAAGGGCCGGGACCCATTGTGAGGTCCCAGCTCGTAGTATTTCGAGTCCTCTAGGATTCGGGGTGTTACAATATGGTATCAAAGCCAGGTTGGCAAGAACGGCACTCGCCATCTTCAAAAAGGCCGAATAAATAAATAAACGGAAACCGCAAGGGTTCCGAACTTTTAAAATGAAAATTTTGTTTTCCAAACCATGAGCATAAACGGGCTGGGATAGAATGCACGGACCGCCACTACCTCCGCTAAACTCGATAGCATAGTTTATTGGACTTGTGTTATAACTTGTAATTTTAGTAACATTGTGACCTTTAGAAGTGACCTAAAGTAATAAAATAGTTATGTCCTTACTAGGAACTAAAGTAGTCTTATATTGATCACGTCATTACCAGATGGCATGTACGAGAGCGACAGCTTACGTTGGACAAGGAGAGGGCCGACCTCCCCTTCCTCCTGGAGCTCCAAGACAGGGACGTGTGGGCAGGCCTCAGAGAGGCCGAGGTCGAGGACGTGTCCCTGTTGTAGATCCGCCAACTGCGGATGTACCTGCTGAGGAGGTGGCCGAGAGTATTATTCCAGAGGTTAGGGATGAGACTGCTATTAGGTCCGGAGTACGGAGTGCAGGGCCTGCTGATTCTGGCCGCGTATCGTTTGGAGTATCGGAGTATCGAGCTTACGTCCAACAGGTGCAAGAGGCATACAGGGCCGGAGCACCACCTCCAGCACCACCAATGCCAACTAGGTCAGTAGAGGTCTCTCAGAGGGTGACTCAGGTGGTAGTTCCACCGGCAGTAGCTGCACCAGTGAGAGTTGTCGAGGATGACCGAGTGAGAGACGAGCTGAGGGTACCGAGACCAGATGAATGGTTGAAGACATTCAACCATCAGCGAGTTCCCACCTTCGACGGGAACGTTGGACTTGAGGTGGAACATTGGATCAGTCATGTGGAGTCCGCGCTAGAGGCGATTCGCTGCCCTGAGAGTCGTAAGGTGGAGCTGGTTCAGACATTGTTTAGGAACCAGGCACAGTACTGGTGGAGGACAGTGAGGGGCGGAGTGTCCCGATTTGAGCAGTTACTGAGTCTCGTGAGAGAGACCTTTTGTCCTACCTCACTGAGAAGGGACCGAGTGCAGGACTTCTTGGAGGCAGGTTTTGAGGATGTTCCGATAGCTGAGGCTATTAGGAGGTTCCGGGAGGAGCTGTCACTGTTGGGTCCTGCTGCACCACCTATGGACCAGCACGTGTATCTGTTTTCCCGGAGACTGAGAGAGACTACCTGCTCCTATCAAGCAGGGTTCCGCTGTGATTCCTTAGCGGATTATCAGGATCGGGCTTCAGCGTATGAGAGGGACCGACTGGGTCACCGGAGAGCTATGCAGTCTGGAGGGTCAGACAAGAGACAGAGGACCGGACCAGTCAGCACTGGAGTAGGAGGGTCAGGTCATAGGCGTGGTCAGTCCCAGGGCCGTTCTAGTCACCAGGTGGCACCGCCGATGGGATTTAGAGCACGTCAGTGCTACAACTATGGGGAGCAGGGACACATTAAGCCGGAGTGTAGGAGGCCACCAGGTACATGTTTTACTCGCAGCCAGCTGGGCCACAGGGCTACCTTCTGCCGACAGGGCAAGGTAACATCACAGCAGGGGTCCTTACCTGCTGGTACCCCAGGAGGAGGACAGAGGCAGTCTCAGTATCAGGCTCGGGGTCAGCAGTAGTGGGCTCCGGATCAGGCATATTCACAGGGTTCTGCTCAGATTCCAGCTAGAGGTAGAGGGCATGGTGGAGGCACTTCAGAGACTAGGGGTACTCAGGGTCGAGTCTTTGAGTTGAGGAGTGCCGTAGAGCCAACAACACTTGCAGCCACAGGTATTATCACGATTCATGGCTTTCCAGTCTGAGTATTTTTTGATACGGGTGCGACGCACTCTATCATATCTGCTGATTGCATAGATAGGCTGACCTTAGATACGGTAGAGGGGGAACCTTTCCTTATAAGGTTACCCGATGGGAGTAGGGTTCGTGGTACTCGGGAGATTCACGATTGTCCTATCCACTTGGGAGGTCGTGGCTGGCTAGCCGACTTTCACGTCATGCACTTAGTGCATGAGGAGGTCATACTCGGGATGGATTGGATGGACCACCATAGAGCTATTCTGGACGTCAGGAGGAGGACAGTAACGGTCACTACGGAGTTTGGGCAGGAGGAAGTCTTTCGAGGGTGGGACCTTGGAAAGATCGGGACAGTCATTAGTGCGGTCCGAGCCGCAAAGCTCATAGGTCAGGGATGTGAGGCCTTTTGGTGTTACGCCATGAAGGAGGAGACGAGTTCATCATTAGCAGAGACCCCGGTAGCTTGTGAGTTCAAGGATGTCTTTGGTGAGCCGCCTGGCTTACCACCACAGAGGAGCGTAGATTTTGGGATTGAGTTGGAGCCCGGCACGAGGCCGATCTCCAAGGCTCCATACCGCATGGCACCAGTCGAGATGCTTGAGCTTAAGAAGCAACTCGAGGAGTTGGCAAAGAAGGGTTTTATCCGACCCAGTGTGTCTCCCTGGGGTACACCAGTCCTTTTCGTCAAGAAGAAGGACGGATCCATGAGGCTTTGTATCGACTATCGAGAGTTGAAAAAAGTCACCGTCAAGAATAAGTACCCGCTGCAGCGTATTGATGATTTGCTGGATCAGTTATAGGGAGCTACGGTGTTTTCACGTATCGACTTGAGGTCAGGATATCACCAGCTGAGAGTACGGGAAGAGGACATACAGAAGACAGCATTTCGGACCAGATACGGTCATTATGAGTTCGTGGTGATGCCTTTCGGGCTCACTAATGCTCCTGCTGTCTTCATGGAGTTGATGAATGGCATCTTCATTGACTTCTTAGATCAGTTTGTGGTAGTTTTCATCGACGACATCTTAGTGTACCCCCGGAGTAGGGAGGAGAACGCCGGCGTTACAAGATAGAGAGCTTTATGCTAAGCTCTCTAAGTGTGAGTTCTGGATGCCTGAGGTTGCCTTCCTTGACCACATTGTCTCCGCCGAAGGAGTCAAGGTGGACCCGGAAAAGATAGAGTCAGTTGCGTCATGGCTACCCCCTAAGACGGTCAAGGAGGTACGCAGTTTTCTAGGTCTGGCCGGATACTACCGTAGGTTTGTGAAGGCTTTTTCTGTGATTGCCAGACCACTTGCTTCCTTGTTAAGGAAGTCCATCAGATTTGTATGGACCGAGCCCTGTCATCGGAGCTTTGAGGAGCTGAAGGAGAGATTGACTTCTGCTCTGGTGCTAGCACAACCAGAGGGCGTTGAGGACTTCGTCGTTTAGAGTGATGCATCCAAACTAGGCTTGGGATGCGTTCTGATGCAGAGGGGTAGGGTCATTGCGTATGCGTCTCGACAGCTGAAGACGTATGAGGAGAATTACCCTACTCACGACCTTGAGCTAGCTGCAGTTATTCATGCCTTGAAGATCTGGCGTCATTACCTCTACGGGGCCACTTGTCAGATCTTCACAGACCACAAGAGTATGAAGTACATATTCACTTAGCGGGAGTTGAATAACCGCCAGAGGAGATGGCTAGAGCTGATTAAGGACTTTGACTTAGAGATCCTTTATCATCCGGGGAAGGCGAATGTGGTCGCCGATGCCCTTAGTAGGAGGACACCTCGCTAGGCTACGATTGCTAGATTGACTGTTCAGACCCAGTTGCAGAGAGATTTGATTTGGTTGGAGGTAGACATCCGGTTTCCCGATATTGATGGGAATTTGTCAGCATTAGAGGTTTCACCGGATCTGAAGGAAGAGATCCGGCACAAACAGGAGGGTTGTCCAGCACTGATGAGGATCAGGGAGAGAATGTCCAGAGGGGAGGCACCACAGTTTGTGGTGGGTGCAGATGGGATTTTGAGGCGCCAAGAGCGCATATGTGTACCCTCTGACAGAGAGTTGAGGCAGCGTATACTGCAGGAGGCTGATTCTACACCTTACTCCGTCCACCCCGGCGCGAGTAAGATGTATCAGGATATACGACGATCTTATTGGTGGGGCGGGCTCAAGCCCGACGTGGCTAGATATGTAGCCCAGTGTACGACCTGTCAGCAGGTCAAGATTGAGCACCACAGGCCCGGAGGAGAGCTCCAACCACTTCCAGTTCCACAGCGGAAGTGGGAGGACATTTCCATAGACTTCGTTACTGGCCTGAGGTTGAGTAGAGGCTTTGATGCGATATGGGTTGTAGTGGATCGGTTGACGAAGACGGCACGATTCATTCCTATTAAGAAACGTGGCCGCTGTCTCGTTTAGCCGAGGAGTTTACCCGACAGATTGTGAGGTTCCACGGAGTGCCGAGGACGATCATTTCAGATAGGGATGGGCGTTTTACCTCGAGGTTCTGGCAGCAGGTACACGCCGCCTTAGGGACGAGCTTACAGTTCACCACGACATACCATCCTCAGACAGACGGGCAGTCTGAGAGGACTATTCAGATCCTTGAGGACATGTTGAGGGCGTGTGTGCTTGATTGGGGGCAGGTATGGCCCGACCACCTCCCTTTGGTGGAGTTTTCTTATAACAATAGTTGGCACGCGACTATTGGGATGGCTCCTTACGAGGCACTATATGGGTGGAGGTGTCGTACACCTTTGTGTTGGGACGAGCCTGGGAGGATGAGTGGGGTAGCGCCCGAGCAGGTCCAGGATGAGATGGCTCGGGTAGCATTGATCCGAGAGCGGATGTTGACCGCACAAAGCCGTCAGAGATCTTATGCTGATAAGAGGCGCATGCCTCTGGAGTTCAGGGTTCACGCCCAGGTATGGTTGAAGGTGTCACCGACGAGGGGTGTTCGACGCTTCGGCATTAAAGGGAAGTTGAGTCCCCGATATGTCGGGCCCTTTGAGATCCTAGAGCGGATAGGAGAGGTGGCTTATAGATTGGCATTGCCACCCTGATTGGAGGGAGTCCATCCATTGTTCCATGTGTCTCAGTTGAGAGAGTATGTGCACGACCCGAGACACATAGTGAGCCATGACGACCTAGTGGTCGAGCCGGATCATACATTTCCTGAGCACCCGATCACAGTTTTGGAGAGAGGTATGAGATGCCTTCGATCGAAAGTAATACCCTTGTTGAGAGTACAATGGTCGAGACGAGGGATTGACGAGGCCACTCGGGAGACGGAGGATAGTATCCGGTGGAACTATCCCGAGTTTTATGCGGATCTAGAGACGTCTATAGGACCGTCAGGTAGTTCTACATCCTTGTTTGGTTACTTTTAGTGATTGTATGTGTGATATGTTTGATGTGCTTGTGTGTAACCATATGTGTCTTGATGTGGTAACTTGTTAGTCATAGGGCTCACTTACGTTTATGATCTTGGGAACTACCATAAGTTTCGGGACGAAACTTATTTTGTGGGGGATCTGATGTAACGACCATTTTTTTCGTTACGCTTTGATAAGGTTAGAGAAGTTTAGAAGAGGAAATTAAATTTCAGTGAGACTAGGACATACCAGTTTATTTATGGAAGTCGTTTAATTAAGTACCTTGTCCTAAGTTTCGGGACGAAACTTATTTTAAGTGGGTACTGATATAATATCCGGAATTTTTATTCCGTCTAATTCCGCCGTTGATTGTTTCCCTTTCTATCTAGTATCTCTTCCTTCACAAATTTCATTATTTTATGTAGAATTTAATTCACATAAAATGATAAAATTATATCAAGCTCTAATCCTTATACTTATCTATTATTTTATGTAGAATTTTATTCACATAAAATGATAGATTTATATCAAACCCTAGTTATTATAATCCTTACCGATGACTTTAGACGAGTTTTGACAAGGCTGTGACAAAGCCAAGACAGCATCCTTCTCAGCCCACAATAACCTCATCTGGCCTTTGCAACCCACAACAACCCAGCATCCTTCTCAGCCCATAATAACCTCAACTGGCCTTTGCAAACCACAGCAGCCCAGCATCCTTTGTAGCCCACAACAGCCCAGCATCTTGCGTAGCCCACAGCAGCCCCAACATCCGTTGCAGTCCAGCCAGGAGCAGCCCAAGGAAAGCCACGCAAGAATGTTCAGCTGCTCCTTCTCCCATCAGCTTGTAACAGCTGCATAAATGAGATAATTAAGGAGTTGTAACAGTCCTATAATCACGCCAGAAGAGAGAGAGAACTACAACAGCCAATCGTCCCTCCTTCTTCCAGATTCACGCCTAGAAGAGAGGGAGAACTACAGTAGCCAATCGGCTCTTCCTTGCTCTAGATTCACGCCCAGAAGAGAGGGAGAACTACAGTAGCCAATCGGCTCTCCCTTGCGTCCAGATTCACGCAGCAAGCAACCCCTGTTGTTGCCCACATTCTGCACACATTCCTTCACGCAGCGGCTGTGGTGAGTTTAATCCTTCGACCCCCTCTTCAACTTCTATTCTGTCGTTCCTACCCATCTGAACGAGACCTTATGCAGTGGTAGTCGAAGGCTGGTTTGGACGGCCTTCAGCACATCAGTGAGGACGTTCTGCACACCCTAGTCGACTCCAGGAGCACCTTTACAGCATACGTTTCTGCATACGTTCGGTTGGTCTCTCACTCCCTAATTGTTCTCTTTATATTCAGTCTAGTAGGTAAAATCACTAGGATGATAAGCTGGCATAGCAGATAGATTAATCATGTATGCATACAAGGATGATTGCACTAAAAAAGACCTTAGGATGTTAGATTTAGGTTGATGTTTAGATGGTGCCTTGAAAGATACGAACTATGGACTTAGGGGTAGTGTAAAGGGTGAGTTATACTGATAAGTGAGTTCGAACTAGAGACCTATAGGAGTGTGTTGTGGCTGTAAAGGATTTATTTTAATTATTTCTTTCAGTTTTAAAGTTGAAGATTACCCGCTGTTGTGAATCAAAGTTAAGGAGTTTCGTAGAAGATCCACCGTTGAATTTTTAATAGATCATAGATAGATATACATAGTTTACCGTGTTAAAATTTGGGAATAAATGAACACTCGGATTGAAAGTTATAGGGTCTCAAAGTGGAGTAGTTGAGCTGTTTTTCCAGCAGTAAATTTTGACTAAGTATGGGAACATTTGTAGTGTTGTAGCCAACTTTAAAGATTTTTGTAGGAATAACGATTGAACAGTTTTAAGAAATTCTTTCTCCTATGAGTAGATTAGATATCATAGATAATTTAGAAATTTATTTTAGAATTTTTATAAGTCTATTTTAATTTCATATTTGAAGCTGTAGTTGGACTTTAGTGACTTTTCGGGAAATAGAAAATGGGTAGTTTTTATAGTTGTCACCTAAAATCATCCTAGGGAGTAGAATATGATTAGTTAGCCTCAAGTAAGAATGTAAGTAAATTTTACGGGTTTTTGGAAGTCTCGGAACCAAGGGTAAAATAGTCAATTTACCTTAAATAAACACTGTAATAACGTCTGCACATAGAATCGTACATCTTAGGAGTTTTAGACTTCTAAGCATCCAAGGAAAAGTGTTGACCCACGTGCCTCCTTTGACAGGCAACTGAGTTCCTGCAGCTACTGATTTAGTGTTTTAAGAGAGACGAGATTTAATTCTGGTAAGTCCACTGACTTACTTAGCTAGCTTCTTGCATGTGTGTGATGTGTATTAGTGGTGTGTGATAGTTAAGATAAATAACGAAACTGGAATAGGCCGACTGTAGTATATTATATAACTGACCCAAGTGTATGATAACGGGTCGTGACATCATCTGCCTAGCTCTTGCGAGAGTCTAGGAGGTTCCATGCGACAGGCCCAGTCCGATAGACGGTCACATGCATTAGTACCATTCCGCCTTGGTAAACGGGGACAGGGGCGAGGTTTGGGAATCCCTCGTGTCACAAAATAAGTATCATTAGTAATGACATATCACTTAATTTAAAGATAATAAAAAGGAATGAGTGTTGCATGTTGATTGCGTATGTTGTGTGTTTGTGCTTTTACCTTTATACTTATGCATAGAATGTTAGCTAACGGTTTTATATCGCTTGTAGATGCCTTGTAGGTTAGGGATGCGATCGAGTGATCCGGCGGTAGTGGGCAGCCGGGGTTCCGTGCATTATAGGACGGGACTGTTATATTTTATTTTATGACTATTGAGACTGATGTTGGTATTTCCGGTTTTGAGACTTGGCTGTATTGTTTTCAGAATTTGGATTCATTTTATTTCGCTCATGTTATAAAACTCTTTGTTTTGCCTTTTTATTTGTGCTGTGTTGTAAGGTCCGATGAAGTTGTTGTCAGGCTAAGGGCCGGGACCCATTGTGAGGTCCCAGCTCGTAGCATTTCGAGTCCTCTAGGATTCGGGGTGTTATACCTCGGACGTGGTACATTTTGCTCTACACTCACCTACTTCACCTTGGATTTTGCAAATTTGCCTGAAACACGTCTTTGTTTTATCTTAAACACCTCATTGGTGTGGTCTTCTTCATCATCTATGTTGATGACAATCTAATTGCATTTTCCTCTACAACCTTAGTTCACAATGTCATCACTTGCATCGCTAGTCATTTCTCAATTAAAGACTTGGGTCATTTGCGTTATTTTTTGGTATAGAAGTTGAAGAACCGCTAGGTGAATAAAAATGATAAAAGATACTCTAGAAGGGGGGAGGGGAGGAGGTTAATAGAGTATGAGAACTTTTTGCAAAACCAATCTCAAGGCATTGAAACCAATTTCAACGGCCTTGATGTCGATCTGAGCTCTTTGTGATACTTTGATTTCAAGGGCTTTGAAACAACTTTGAAGAGCCTAGACTTTGTCCTCCTGCAAAACAAAGTTAGTCACAATAAAACAAGATATAATGTGGAATTTAAAAGATCGACACGAGGATATGTTTATGAAGTTCGGCTCTAAATAGCCTACTCTCCGTCCCAAGGTATAGCCTTAGGGTCTAATTATCTATTATCAGCTTCAAAGAGTCCTAGATACAAACTAGAAGAAATCTCCTTCTTCTCTCACTTTAGCCAATGTTACGATCTAGATCCAACTCTTCACCTTGCTATAATAGCCTAGTTACTTCACAAAGTAACACACACTCAAGTATAACACTCTTTAGATATGCCAATGGAGCTCTCAAGTTTTGTCTCTCTCTAGGGGATAAAGCTTTTTAGAGAAAGAGAGAAAGAAAAACTATTTGATCGAATGAAGATGTTTTGGATCGCTTGAACACTATTGATGTTTCCGTGTAAGCTTTTGTCTTTTTTCTTCAATCGTCATCTTCATTTATAGCCTTCTATAGAGAGATCTTCTAGCCGTTGGAAAGATGACCGTTTTAAGATCATTCTTCGTCTCCATGAAGATCGCTTCTTGGTTGAGATGAGATAGCTAGACGTTGTGGATCTTCATCTCCTGAGAACACGTTGATCTCTCGCTCTTTAATCTTCTCGTATTTGTTGTAACAATATCAAATTCCAGAGGAGAGAATCTTCGTACTTTTTGGTTGAGGATCTTTGTAAGATCTTTATTGGCTGGTTGAGATCTTCGCTTGATCATATCTTCTTGTTGAGAAAATCTCTCCTAGAAGGTCTTCTTAGTAATTTGAATTCCTTTAGCGTGCGGCCTTGACTTCTTTGTTCCCTTGGAATACATTTCAAGGCCTTCGTCATTTGAACATTCTAAACTACTTGTCTTTCAAGGTCTTTCAAGGTCTTCCAAGGTCCTTTGAAGTGTCTTGCAAAACCTGTAGTTTATTTAATCCAAACCACCAAACCAAACTAAGCAACTCGATATATAATCAATATATTATTAGTGTATCAAACTTCTTCATTTCTTTATAAGTCTTCCATCAACAACACCTGTACAATTTTATAATCAAGATGGAGTTTTCAATCTCCCCCTTGATGGAAGACAACACAAATGTTTTCGTACGTGCATCGTAAAGTTCGCGATGCATATATGAATATCAAACTTAAAATGCAGAATGCAGAATATCGAATGTCAGATCACATTCATTTCTCCCCATTTGTCTTTCAACAAGGGAGAAAAATAGTTAAAGCACGGGAATTTTAAAAGCATTACAACCCAAAGAAGAGAGTATTTCCACAAAACCACAAAAATAAGTCAGTTCCCTCAAACATCAAGCTCAATCCTCCTCATAGAACCTCCTTTTTCCCTTAGATGAAGACTTCTTATGACTCCAATCATCCATTTCAGCTCCTAGATGTCGTCTCTTTTCTTCAGCTCTTCATTTCTTAGCCACTTCTTATTTGATTACTGGCTAAATAGTTGGCTCAACATGAGTTGGATACAAAATAGATTTATTATGTACACGTCGTTTGCAATTCATCAGCACATTTTCAACTTTCTCTTGAGTATGTTGAGCTACATCTTCAGGCATGGGCAGTAAACATCCCATAGTAGTAAGAGTAAGATCATTCATCAAATACATTTTATTGACTTTAGCATTTAGGGTAGATAGCAATTCATAATTGACATCCATTCTTCTCTTAGTGTCAAACTGGAAATAAGACATTTCATGATTCAGACATACTAGTTCTTTCTCACAACCTTCTAACCTGATTTCGGGAGTAGGAGTAGAAGATGTTGGAGCATCTTGAGTTGGAATTGGAGTAACTCCTTTCCCTTTTAAATCCCATGTGTTTGCAAGAGTCTTCTCAATCCCTAGTCTTTCTAAGCAGTTCTCATCAATCTTGCCAGAAATTGACTGTCAATCTCCAAAGGATGTATCAATCTTGAAATACTCAAAGATCTGAGGCAGCAAATTTTCATAAGGTAGAGGGATGAGTCGCTTAGAGTTGAAAGAATGTATCATATGGTTGAGAATGAGGTTAGGTACATCAATGTCTAACTCAGACATAATCAAATGAATTAGTTCCACGGATTGATCAATCAACAGTTCTCTTGAGTTTGCACGAGGAACAACACATCGAACCAGAATGGTAAACACAATTTTAGCATATAGGGTTAGGGAAGTATGAGTAAGTTGGCGTGAGGTTGAATTTGGAACTAGAAACTTCTCCTTAACAATACGAACACTCTCTGATCATGAGGGATGATTGAACACAATATCTATAGGAATTCCAAAAATCTCACTTAAAACAAAAGAAGTGAGCGAAATTAGGGTACCTTTCACTAAAGATTCAAGATTGATAATTCATTTGTCCCGTTTAGTTATGAGATTGACATAAAACATCCTCGTGAACCGTGCAAAAGCAAAATCTCTTGGGTTTAGAATTTTCCAAACTATCGAACTCTTGAGCTTGTTTATGCACGGGATTTGAAGAGTTTCGAGAAATTCAGTGTTCACCAGATGGCACATACAGAGCGGTCGATTGTGAAAACCATCAAGCCAAGATCCTGAGGCTTGGAAATTAATGAACCAAGATGTGGGAAGACCGGTCGCCTGAGAGATGTCCAAATCCTCAAAAAGTGTTTCTTCATTTGCAATCGAGGAGCTTTGAACAGATTTCTTTTTGGGAGCTTGAGGAGCGGATTTCTTGCTTCTGGGTGCCATGGGTGATGTTTGAGAGAGAAAACAATGGGTTTTTTAAAAAGGGTTTCTGTGAAAGAGAAGAATGAAAAAGATAGGAAAATCTGGTCCTTTTAAACGAATGCAAAAAATAACAAGATATTGAGAAAATCAAGCCTTTTACAGAACAAAAATATTTCCAAAAAAAACTCAACCAATTGTTTTCAATTCCTAAACAAATGAAACCATAAAAACAATTTAAGAATTGATATATCTAAAAGATATTAATTCTTAAATGGATCCGTATTTCTTAATTTACCCTTGAAACTTGTTTCAAGGCCCTTGAATTGTCTTTCAAGGCCCTTGAATTGTCTTTCAAGGCCCTTGAAAACAATAATTGGGCTGCATACGTAGGAAAAAATAAAATGATTTATTCCCCCTACGTTAATGCTTCCTTGTACAACATACCAAGCTCCAATCTAATAAAATTAAATTGCTCTTCAGGAAGAGGCTTGGTAAAGATATCTGCAAGCTGCAAGTTAGTAGATATAAAAGAGATCAAAACATCACCTTTCTCAACATGATCACGTATGAAGTGATGTCTTACATCAATATGTTTAGTCCTTGAATGCTGCACATGATTTTTGGTTATAGAAATGGCACTAGTATTATCACATTTTATAGGAATACCTTTCAAATCAAAGCCAAGATCACGAAGTTATTGAGCGATCCATAGAATTTGTGCACAACAGGCTCCCGCAGCTATATATTCAGCTTCGGTTGTGGATAGGGCGACAAAATTTTGCTTCTTGGAGTGCCAACTAATTAGGGATGACCCTAAGAATTGACAACATCCAGAAGTGCTTTTTCCATCGACCTTATAATCTGCAAAGTCTACATCTGAATAACCAACAAGATGAAACGAGCTTTGACGTGGGTACCATAACCCTAGATCCTTAGTGCCATTGAGATACCAAATAATTCTTTCCACAACTATCAAGTGTGACTCTTTATGATCAGCTTGAAATCTTGCACACATGCACATGCTAAACATAATGTTAGGTCGACTAGCAGTTAAATACAACAATGAACCGATCACATCTCAATACTACTTTTGTACTACACTTTTGCCATCTTTGTCATGGTCAAGTGAAAGTGTTGAACTCATAGGAGTCTTTGCGACCTTAGTTTGATCCATCTTGTACTTCTTAAGCAAGTCCTTAGTATACTTGCTTTGATTGAGAAAAAAATCCTTTCTTTGCTTGTGTAACTTGAAGTCCAAGAAAGAAATTTAGCTCACCCATTAAGCTCATTTCAAATTACCTGCACATAATATATTTGAAAATTCCTTGCAAAGGGAATCATTAGTAGCACCAAATAATATATCATCAACATAGATCTGTACTACTAAGATATCGTTGCCTCTGGTTTTGATGAATAAATTTTTATCAATCAAACCTCTTTGAATATGTTTTCAAGAAGATATTTGGACAATCTTTTATACCAAACTCGAGGAGCTTGCTTAAGACCATAAAGAGCTTTGTCCAATTTAAAAACGTGATCAGGAAATTCATCATTTTCAAAACCAGGAGGTTGAGCAATGTAGACTTCTTCTTCTAAGAATCCGTTTAGGAAAGGACATTTTACATCCATTTGAAAAAGTTTTATGCTCATAAAAGATGCAAATGCAAGTAGCATACGTATGACTTTTAACCTGACAACCGGAGCAAAAGTCTCCTCATAATCAATACCTTCTTCTTGGTTATAGTCTTGTACTACAAGTCGTGCTTTATTTCGTTTGAATTTGCCACTTTCATCCAACTTATTTCGAAAGACCCATTTTGTGCCGATGACGGATTGGTATTTTGGTCTTGAAGTAAGAGTCCAAACCTTGTTTCTCTCAAACTCATTTAGTTCGTTTTGCATGGCAATGATCCAATCGAGTTCTTGAAGAGCTTGAACATAATTCTTTGACTCGATAAGAGACACGAACGCGGAGAAAGCACATAGATTGTTCACTTTAGATCGAGTTTGAACTCCTGCATTTGGATGTGAGATCACATTCTCTTGTGGATGGTATGAAGAGTGTTGAAATTTTATTCGTTTGTAAGATGGAGCAGATCCTGAGGTTGAGCCTCATATGCTTGACTAGATTCAGGTACCGTTGATATATTGCCCTTGGATCCTATCTCAAGGCCTTGAAGTTGGGTTTCAAGCCCTTGAAACGGAGTTTAGACATCACATTCTCTGTTTCAAGGTCGTGAAGATGTGTTTCAAGGTCTTGAGCGTTCTCTTCGGTATCTTGAATCTTTTCTTGCATATTCTTTTCATGATCTTTAGGATCTTCATCTTTGTTAGCATGAAATATTGTGATATTTTAGGCACGTTTTCTAAGTGTATTTCATCTATTTTGGTATTCATTGATAAAGCATTGAAGCAATTGTGAGTTAGTTTATCTATTTTGTCAATATAGAGGTCTACATAAGCTTTGTGTTGATTGTAGGCAATTAAGAGCTAAAACCGAACGGATTGACAGAGAATGGAGATAGATTGAGCATGTCCAAGGATTGAGGACATCACTAGGAGCTAAGGAGGATGCTAAGATGAAGAATGACACAAAAACAAAGGAAATTACGAGCTATGAATATTCCACGCTCTAAAGTACGACCGTATTAGAGTCCACGCTCTAATCCACGGCCGTGGAACCTTGGCAAGACGAGCGTGGTGCATTCCAGCAACTTACACGGCCGTGGAGAGTTGTGACAAACCGTGATCCAACTCCACGCTCTAAATTACGGGCGTGGAACCCTTCCACGACCGTGATCTTGATGATCTTTTATGCAATATTTTAAGCCACAATCTTCTACGCACATGGGCCGAAGACGCATTTTATTTGGGCCTATTTAAGGATGGAAAGAGAGAGATTCCATCACCTTCGCTACCGCTACCTCTACTTACCCTAGTTTACGCTTTCGCTTTAACGGCAGTTGAGAGATTTGCGCCTAGCCTTATTGAGATTTCCGGATTGACGGAAAGTTGGAGAAAGAGTGAAGATTTGGAAGATTGTTCGTAAGGAGATTTCATACTTTGTCCTTAGGTTTGATTAGAAGACGGATTGACATCCCGTTCTTCGTTCTTATCTAAGATTGTGATTGTTTGTGTTATTCTGAATCTACTTGCATCATTGTTCTTGTTTGTGGATTTGAGATTGATTTGAAGGTTATTGAAGGTTTTCGGAAGTTTTCATCTTTCATTCTTTTAAATCTTGAATTTGATATCAATATGACTATTGTTGGCTAAAACCCTTTAGCAATTCTAAGGTGAAGGGTTAATAGTTGTGGCTTGGATAATAATAGATCGATCGTAAACAGATTGGACCCTGAGAGTTAGAGAGAATTGCCGACGAACCAAAATCACGGTGTGTTCTTGAGTTCCACGGCCGTGGAATCTCAAGATCCACCCGTAATTTCCCTTAGTTTACGAACCTTGCTTTTACTTTAATCCAAAGTTAAAGATTTGCTTTAACTTAGTCTTAGCTTGTCTTTTCTAGGTGGTAGTGAAGCCTCAACAACCTCTACCTTGATTCCGAGCGTCACAACCTTAATCGGTTTAGTTAGTCTTGATCCTTGGATTACAAGTTTGGGTATTTGACATTAATTCTTGACTTTAGATTCTTTCTATACTGAAGCCTCAACAACCTTTATAGAGAGCATCTTTAGTTAAGTCACATAAAGCCTTGGAACTTCACCGTACATTGCTATACATTAGTATACCCTTGCAAACCTCAACTCTGTCCTTATATCTTTAGTATATCTTGAAACGATTGCCACAACTGGATTCCTGGATCTTTAGGATTGTTGTTTTCCCAATATTTACAAAAGCTCATATATTTACTCGCTTGACAATTCTATAATTGGATTTAACCCCCCAAATCCCTGTGTTTGATACTCTGGAATTCTTGCTTAACTATATCGATCCGTACATTGCGGGTTCGCTTGCTTGATTCTAGTTTTATAAATTTAAGACTTATTTGCACGCACGCTAAGTGGCGAACAAGTTTTTGGCGCCGTTGTCGGGGATTGTTCTTGCTTTTTCTATTAAATTTTCTGCTTGAGTATTCTTGCAGGTTTGTGTTCTTAGGTACATACGAAGTTCTCGATCCGGCAACGGAAGAGAGTTTTGCCAAAGAACAAGTTTTTGGCGCCGTTGCCGGGGATTTGGTCTAGGCCGAATTCGGTTATCGGTTGTCAAGCTTGGGAGCTTCTCCCTTGTTATTTGATATCTTTTCGAGTGTATGCGTAGGTCTAGGAATAACGAAGACCTCTTACCTCTTGATCAAGAGCTTGAGTGGACCTTGAGGAGAAAGCGAAAGGAAATAAAAATGGCTGAAGAAAGAGAACGTGATCTCCAATCGGAGTTAGCGGAAAAGGAAGCTCAACTCCAATGGAGTTAGAAGACTCGTAGGGAAGAAACGGATCGTCATCAAATGAAGGTTGATGATCTAACGGACATGATGTTCTAAATGAGGCTAGAAATAAACAACCTCAAGGAGAAAAAGAAAAGTAGGAGACCGGGAAGATCGGTTAGAGCCAACTCATCCAATGAGGATAGCGACTCCTCCATGCCACCACTAGAGGAAATTGATCCCACGATCAATGTGAATCCATTCTTTCCACGGCCAGCTGCAAATCGCCGTGTTCCACCTAGGAATGCGAGGGTCGAACGTGTAGAAGAGGAGCCAAGAACTCTTGGCCAAAGAATGGATCCAACGTAGCAACCATGCCGTTTAGGTGTGAACTTTGATGCTGACGATGCACAAGGGTTTAGCTTCAACCCTCAAGTTATTACTATTGTCCGCCAAAACCAATTTGGTGGAACAAGCGCTGAATCTCCACATCAACATCTACAAAACTTTGAGATTATGATGGAGATAATAAAGCCGAAGAACGCAACTACCAACAGCTACAAACTCAAGCCTTTCTTCTTCTCCTTGAAGGGGAAAGCATTGTCTTGGTATCAAGCTCTTCCAAGTGGAAAGCTTGAAACATGGGAGGATCTTTCTTCGGAATTCCTCACTAAGTTCTTTCCGCCATCCAAAACGGCGGAGCTAAGAGGTAAGATTAATGCATTTTTTATGAGATCTAACGAAAGTTTGTTTCAATCTTGGGAAAGATTTCAGGACTTGCTATTGGATTTCCCTCATCATGGCATATCCAAGCTTGCACTATTGGAGATATATTATAAGTGGCTGGATGTGGAGACACAATTCAAGCTCCAATCCCTTTCATGTGGTACATTCATGGACATGAGGGAAGATGACGCTTGGGACTTCATTGAGAAGCAAGCGCGAGTGATAGAGAAGTATTCTCATCAGAAAGTGGAGGCGAATCATGTAGATCAAGAAGCAAAGCTATCACAAGCAACTCAAACTCAAATCTTTTCTCTCAACACGGAGATTAAAGAGTTGAAGGAAGCCATCAAAACCAACTTTCCGAAGCACAAGGAGCAAGATGTGGGTTATTTAGGCAACAACAATATCCACAACGGTAATGAGAATACCAATCGCAACAACCGGAACAACAACCGGAATAATTGGAACAACAACAACAACCGGAACAACAATTGGAACAACAATAGGGGTTCAAACAACAACAATTGGCGCTCCAATCAACAAAATTCCGGTAATTCTTATCCTTCCAATTCAGGAAATTCACTAACTCCACCTTCCTCTTCTTCCACTCCTTTGAAAAGTCAGGGGCAAACATCTAATGGTGGAAGTACTTCGGGGAAAGAGAAGCCCGATCCCATGTTGGAAACAATTTTGGGGAAGCTTCAAGGGTTGGAGACTCGCATCATCAAGGTTGATGATCACATTACTAAGGTTGATAAAGCCCAAAAGGTTTTAGAAAACCAAATGTTCAGCCATGCGGAGGAAGTTCCTAGGAATCAAGGGAAACTTCCAGGAAAAACGGAGGACAATCCAAAAGGAAGGGTGATGGCAATCACAACTAGGAGCGGAGTAACAACTACCGACCCGCAACCTAAGTTTGTAGAAGTCCCCGTTGAGAAAGAGAAAGAGAAGGGGAAGGAGAAGGAAGATGTCTACGTTCCTCCTCCACCTTACAAACCTCCCCTACCGTTCCCGCAATCTAGAGCAAGAGCGTGTCTAGACAAGCAATTCGGTAAGTTTATAGAACTCATGAGCAAATTGCATGTTAATATACCTTTCATTGATGCTATTGTAGGTATGCCAGCTTATGGTAAGTTCTTAAAGAAAATCCTCTCTAACAAGAGAAAGCTAGAGGATTTTGGAGAGGTTAACATGAGTTCGGATTTTTCGGATCTCATCAAGACCATGAAAGAGAAGATGCCCCCAAAGTTAAAGGATCTGGGGTCATTTTGTATTCCCATAGGAGTGGGAAATGTCACATATGATGCATTATGTGACTTAGGAGCAAGTGTGAGCATCATCCCACTTGCATTATGTAGGAAGATCGGTTTAGGCGATCCTAAACCGGCGAAGATGACGTTATACATGGCGGACCGTTTCATAACTCATCCCGTCGGTATTGTTGAAGACGTCCCAGTCAAGCTAGGTAAATTCTATGTTCCTATAGATTTTGTTGTGCTTGACATTCCTGCAAATAGTCCGGTCCCGATCATTCTCGGAAGACCGTTTCTTGCAACATCCGGCTGCATAGTCGATTGCAAGAATGCTAGACTCTCCTTTGACATAGGAGAAGAGAAGGTAGAGTTCATTCTTTCCACTCTAGTAAAGGAACCAATCTTTGATGAGGATATATTCAAAATCCAAGATAAAGAAGGGCTATCTAGAGAGGAGGTAAGTGCTATTCTCTTCAAAGATCCTTTGCAAAAGGTTATTTCTATGAGTCTAATGGATGTAGGGGAAGAAGAGGAGTGCAATGAGGCAATTGAAGCCTTAGAAGCATAAGAAGAAGTATGTGAAGAAGAGTTTGAGAAACTCCACGATGAGGCAGAAAACATACGGATCCACGGTCATACACTATATTCCACGGCCGTGGATTTCACCAACAAAAGCGTGGAGCACTCCAAAGGGTTACAAGGTCGTGGAGAGAACAGAGCAACCGTAAAAATTTTCCACCCCCAAAATTACGGCCGTGGAGGATGCAAAGAGGCCGTAATTTTGGGTGATTCCGAAGGTAATTGTGTCTCTTCCTCAACTTCTCTTGATTCTTCTCCAACTCCTTCTACATCCTTAGACACTTCTAAGGAAGCGTCGGAAACTCCTTAAGAGCCATTGGAGACTCCGATAGCTATGGAATTGAAACAACTTCCTACACATCTAAGGTACGCATTTCTTGGACCTAATTCTACCTTTCCGGTAATTATTAGTTCCGATTTAAGCATAGATGAACATAGTAAACTTATGGTTGTCCTTAAGAAACATAGGAAAGCCTTAGGATATACTATAGAGGACTTAGTTGGAATCAAACCTTCCCTATGCATGCATAAGATCTTAATAGAAGAGGACTTTAGGACTTCGCGACAACCTCAAAGGCAGTTAAATCCGACCATGAAGGAGGTTGTCAAGAAGGAAATTCTTAAATTGCTTGATGCAGGTATCATCTACCCTATCTCCGATAGCAAGTGGGTGAGTCCGGTACAAGTGGTTCCGAAGAAGGGAGGAATGACGGTCATCACCAACAAGAATAACGAACTCATTCCTACCCGAACCGTAACAGGATGGCGGATGTGCATAGACTACCGCAAGCTAAACAATGCGACGAGGAAGGATCACTTCCCACTACCCTTCATCGACCAAATGCTTGAAAGGTTAGCACAACATTCGCACTTTTGCTATCTTGACGGTTATAGTGGTTTCTTTCAGATTCCGATACACCCGGATGATCAAGAGAAGACCACATTCACGTGCCCATGGGGTACGTTTGCCTACAGGAGAATGCCGTTCGGGCTTTGCAACGCCCCAGCCACCTTTCAACGGTGCATGATGGCCATTTTCTCCGAATATATAGAGGAAATCATGGAGGTTTTTATGGATGACTTCTCCGTTTATGGTTCCTCTTTTGACAATTGTCTTTCTAACCTTGCTCTTGTGTTACAAAGGTGTGAAGACACTAACCTAGTTCTTAATTGGGAAAAGTGTCAATTTATGGTGAAGGAAGGCATTGTATTAGGACACTTAATCTCTAGTAGAGGGATTGAGGTGGATAAAGCTAAAATAGAAACAATAGAAAAACTTCCTCCCCCAACTTCGGTGAAAGGGATAAGAAGTTTTCTAGGACATGCTGGATTTTATAGACGCTTCATAAAAGACTTCTTTAAAATATCAAAACCGCTTACTATTCTATTGATGAAGGATGCAGTTTTTGAGTTTTCGCAGGAATGTTTAGATGCGTTTAATATGATTCGGGCAGCTCTAATTTCAGCTCCGATTATCCAACCTCCGGATTGGAATCTTCCCTTTGAGGTTATGTGTGACGCAAGTGACGTAGCTATAGGAGCTGTTCTTGGACAAAGGAAGGAAGGACGAACCCATGCTATCTACTACGCTAGCAAGACGCTAGATGAAGCGCAGCTCAACTACGCCACTACGGAAAAGGAATTTCTAGCCATTGTATATGCAATTGATAAATTTTGCTCTTATCTTGTAGGTGCAAAGGTGATTGTATACACGGATCATGCTGCGATCCGGTACCTCCTTGCAAAGAAGGATGCGAAGCCAAGGCTAATTAGATGGATTCTTCTCCTACAAGAATTCGATCTAGAGATCCGCGACAAGAAGGGTTCGGAAAATTCTATTGCGGATCATTTGAGTCGCCTAACACATCTAGAGGACGACCACCTACCTATAGATGACTCCTTTCCGGACGAGCACTTCCACATTATAGAGGAGTGCATCGATGTGATCGCCAAAGGTAACGAACCATGGTTTGCTGATTTTGTTAACTATTTGGTTTGTCAGGAATTACCGCCCGGATTATCCTACGCACAAAGAAAGAAGTTCTTTAAGGATATTCGGGAATACTTTTGGAATGAACCTCTCCTCTTTAAGAGAGGTCCGAATGGCATTATTCGGCGATGTGTGCCGGAAGATGAGATGCAAAGTGTCATCCGCCATTGTCATTCACTACCTTGTGGAGGACACGCTAGTTCGAACAAAACTAGCGCTAAGGTATTGCAATCTGGATTCTTTTGACCTACACTATTTAAAGATGTGCAAACCTTTGTTTCCTGCTGCGATGCTTGTCAAAGAACAGGAAATATATCTAGGAGGAATGAGATGCCTCTCAACAACATCCAAGAGGTGGAGATCTTCGACGTTTGGGGAGTAGACTTCATGGGACCGTTCCCATCATCTTGTGGTAACCAATACATACTTTTAGCGGTTGATTATGTTTCAAGATGGGTTGAAGCGATTGCCTCACCCACCAATGATGCCATGGTAGTGGTCAAGTTCTTTAACAAGACCATCTTCCCACGATTTGGGACACCACGGACCATCATTAGTGATGGAGGCTCTCACTTCATTGCCCGGCGCTTTGAAGCTCTTCTACCTAAGTATGGGGTGACTCACAAGATCGCCACCCCTTATCATCCATAAACTAGTGGACAAGTGGAGATCTCAAACCGGGAGATCAAAGGAATCCTAGAGAAGACGATTTCAAGGACTAGGAAGGATTGGTCCTTGAAGCTAGATGACGCATTGTGGGCGTACCGGACTGCGTATAAGACTCCCATCGGAACCACACCATACAACCTTGTGTATGGGAAGTCTTGTCACTTACCGGTAGAGTTGGAGCACAAGGCGTTTTGGGCAATCAAGTGGTTGAATTTCAGCATGAAGGAAGCGGGAGAGAAGCGTCTCTTGGACCTAAATGAGCTTGAAGAACTTTGCTTGAACGCTTACGAAAACGCCAAGATTTACAAAGAAAGAGAAAAGCGTTGGCATGATAAGCATATCATTCCAAAGGACTTCAAAGAGGGAGATCAAGTTCTCCTCTTCAATTCAAGGCTTCGTCTCTTTCTAGGTAAGCTTAAATCTCATTGGACCGGACCTTTTCTAATCAAACGTATTTTTCCCCATGGTGTAGGTGAAGTATGGGGTGAAACGGGCGGAAGCTTTAAGGTGAACGGTCAACGACTCAAGAAGTATACACCGGAACTCCAAGCTGAAGAGTTCGCGCCCACCGCACTCGAATAAGTGCGAATATGGTCTAGCTACGGACCTTAAACAAAGCGCTTCTTGGGAGGCAACCCAAGGTATTGCATTGTCATTTTTGTTTTTGATTCATAGATTAGTTTAGTTTAGACGTTTTTGCTTTGTTTTGCCTTCGATACGTTCCGGTATGTTTGTGTTTTTCGATGTAGGAACAGTGGAAAAGAAAAGGGGAAGAGAAAACTTGAAGAAAAGTGACGAAACTTGGACTTTGGAGCATTACAGAGAGTTCCATGGCCTAAACCACGGCCGTGACAGCTACAGTGACCTTAATTTTTAAAAGCCTGAGAAAAATCACCAAAACCACGGTTTCGTACATTTCCACGGCCGTGGAACCCCCCGACAGACCGTGATTTTCAAAAATTTTTACGGCCAGTATATAAACCACGTTTCTTCACAAAACATAAACCACAACCTAAAATTACTCCCAAATCGCCGATTCCACGCCCTTCCTCTCAATTCTTCGTTCGTTAATCGTTTTTAACGATTCTTTGGCCTAAACTGAAGCAAATCCGATCATCAACAAGATCCAAGAAACGATTCGAGCGGCAAATCACCGGAGAAGCCACAATTCGGATTACAAAATCCGAAAACCTAGGTTTTTGGCACTTTCTCTCTCTTTGTCGATTCGGCTTTGTTTTTGATAGAAATTATAGGAGAACTGATTGGAATTGAAAGGAAATTAGTATAGGGCTGCTTGCTGCTGAATTTGGTGAATTTCTGTTGGATTTTGAGAATTTTCGAGACGAACCACGGTCACTGTACATTCCACGGCCGTGGAAATCCAAGAACAGACCGTGGTTTTTGACAGAATATGGATTTTGTGAGGAGAGTATCCGGTAGGAACAAGGACAAGAATAAGGATAAGGATAAGAACAAAAAGAGGAAAGGCAATGATGCTTCCTCTTCTAGGGCACCACCCCCTTCATCTCCTTCACCTCCCTCATCACCGTCACCACCTCGCCCTAGGATCCCTACCATCCACGAGGATCATCTCGATGCCTTAGAGAGGATTCATAAGAGAGCGGTCATAGGACCTAGGTACCTATTACTTGAGGAGTTAGAGCCTCTACATGTGATAGGGGACCTTACTTGGCTCTTAGATAGAGCCGGCTTAGTCATCTTCTCCGCTATTCGGGAAGATGCTTATGAGGAGATTACGAGGGAGTTTGTAGTTTCCTTTGAGCATAGCCATGTTGACAGGACAGTTTCTTTCCGGATGATGGAAAAAAACTATGATTTTTCGATTAGAGAGTTTGGAGCCTTCTACGGGTTCCACGAGACCTTCAATGGTCGTTTCCCCAGTGGCGTGTACGCCAAGGATTTCTGGGAAGAGATCGCTATGATCTACGCCAGCGAGGACCGCTGGCAGCCAGCTGATACCAAGGCTAGGTTGATGTATCACCTAGCCTTGAAGATTGCTCACAGGGTACTTTCTAAGTGTCTCTTCCCTAGGACGGAGACACCTCAGAAAATCAAGACAGATGAGCTCTTCCTTCTCTACTGTATGCTATACGGTAGACCTGCAGATTGTGCCACCCTCTTAGCTGCTACTATGAGCAAGCTAAAGAACAAGAGGGCTGGTAACATTGGATACGGTGGGATGGTCACCCACCTTGCTCGATAGTTAGGGGTAGATTTCTCTACTTGCACACGTATTGCTGCTACACCCCTAGGACTCCATAGCCTCATGACTAGAGGCATCATCTTCCCTACCCATAGAGGTCCACCATATGCTGCTATGCCATGGGAGAGTAGGACCGGGAGAGGTATAGAGTGGCTCCCCGAGTATTCTATTATGGCTGGACGCCATAACTAGAAGGCGACGTTCGCTGCCATGCATGCGAACAGATTGGTAGCCCCTCCTTACGTCCCACCACCACCAGTTGTAGAGGAGGAGATGAGAGGAGGAGATGATTATGAGGGAGGAGGAGGAGCTGAGCAAGACTTTGGTACATTCCCGGATCAACCGGATGTATTTCCCGACATACCTAGACGTTCTCCCCACCCTGCTAGAGCATCTGGCTCTTCCTCTCGCCGCGCTAGTGTGAGCGAGAGGCCGACTTGGATGACAGATCCTCCTGCATGGTACAGGACGCAGCCGGATTGGATGGGAGCTCCACAGCCACGGCATGCACAGCCGCCACCTGCACCAGCACCTTCATATGCACCGGCGTGGTACAACCAGCCGCCTGGTTGGTACGAGCTGCTGCCACAGTGGGCTACCGACCTTTCCGACAGGGTTGGAGCTTTGGAGATCCGTGCTGATGCTAGAGACGCACGAGCTAACGATCTGGACCACATGATGAGAGACGTTTACCGTCAGTAGTTCGGGCGGTACTATGATCCCAGCTTCTCTCCGTTTCCACCACCGCCTCCACCGCAGTGATGACTTTGATGATCGACTGTTTTAGTCGCTCCACCACCATTTTGTGAGTTTCTTTTTCTTTCTTTCTTTTCTTCTTTTTCTTTTTGAACATTAGGGACAATGTTTGTTCCAAGTATGGGGTGGGGTGTGACTAATAGTTTGTAATAACTCTTACTCACTTTTGTATGCTTCTATCGAGACTACCTTGCATGTTTCATTCTATTGCTACACGTTTCATTATTGCATTGCATGAAAAAGCGTTTGAAAAACCCATAAAAATTGAAAAATTTTGAAAATTTTGTGCTTCTAAGGATAGAGATGATTTCTATGATAATCACTACTTGTGAATTGAGTTTTGATGACAATTGCATGATTAAACAAATAGTGAGTTGAAAAGAAATTGAATAAGTTGATTATTCCTCTTTTGCAAATTTCATAATGTGATGAATGTTACTTAAATCATGTTGAGAAAACAAGGTTGAAATCACATGATAAGTTCTTATGCTTCTTTTTGAGATGATTAAGGCAATTCGATTTTCTTTCTTCTTCCTTTGATCATTTAGCTCCTCATTGAATAATGACCTCCTTTACCTATCCGGGATTTTGGAGGAGTTGATAGTTGGCATGTTTGATGTGGGAGGGCCATGAAAGCAATATTTTGCATTCAAAAGAATAGAAAGAAATTATAGGTTTGGGGAAGTCAATCATGATGATTAGTAACTCGGCACCATTCACATAGCCGGGTGTTTGTGTCTTGCCAAAGTCGGATTGAGCGATATTCCTAGAGGATTATGGTATGTGCATCAAGGGTTTGAGGCATCTCATAAAAATTGAGAAACGCCATTCTCCTAGGCTTCGGTTTTTGTGCACCTCTATCCATAACTCCAAAAGTAAAGTCGAAAAATGAAAAGGAGAGAGCGAAGCTCTAAGTTGAAAGTGCTGCGGAAACCCCAAGAGAAGAAGAAAAGAGTAGTTATCCACTTTCCCAGATTCATGCACCACATTCCTTAAAGTTCTCCCTCCCTTTCCGCATTCTAGACCTTGTTTGAAAGTCCTAAAGATCAAAAGAATGTTATATGACTTGGTGATCTAAATTGAAGTTTCTTATGATTGATTTTGATAATGTTTGAAGGTTATGATGTTTACATGGAAGTTTGATTAATTCATGAGCTTTCTTTACTCTTTACTCTTTGATTATGTATATGAAAGTCTTATAAACGAATGAAGCAAAATTTGAGAATGATCTATTGATTAGAAGGCACATTCATCTAAAAGAAGTTTGGCTTTGCGAAGGTACACATATTTCATCCTAACTTGAGTTTTAAATCTTTTGAAAGACCTTGCTTAGGGACAAGCAAGTGGCAACTATGGGGTTATTTGTTAGCATGAAATATTGTGATACTTTAGGCACGTTTTCTAAGTGTATTTCATCTATTTTGGTATTCATTGATAAAGCATTGAAGCAATTGTTAGTTAGTTTATCTATTTTGTCAATATAGAGGTCTACATAAGCTTTGTGTTGATTGTAGGCAATTAAGAGCTACAACCGAACAGATTAAGAGAGAATGGAGATAGATTAAGCATGTCTAAGGATTGAGGACATCACTAGGAGCTAAGGAGGATGCTAAGATGAAGAATGATACAAAAACAAAGGAAATTACGAGCTATGAATATTCCACGCTCTAAAGTACGACCGTATTAGAGTCCACGCTCTAATCCATGGCCGTGGAACCTTGGCAAGACGAGCGTGGTGCATTCTAGCAACTTACATGGCCGTGGAGAGTTGTGACAAACCGTGATCCAACTCCACGCTCTAAATTACGGGCGTAGAACCCTTCCACGACCGTGATCTTGATGATCTTTTACGCAATATTTTAAGCCACAATCTTCTATACACATGGGCCAAAGACGCATTTTATTTGGGCCTATATAAGGACGGAAAGAGAGAGATTCTGTCACCTTTGCTACCGCTACCTCTGCTTACCCTAGTTTACGCTTTCGCTTTAACGGCGGTTGAGAGATTTGCGCCTAGCCTTATTGAGATTTCCGATTTGACGGAAAGTTGGAGAAAGAGTGAAGATTTGAAAGATTGTTCGTAAGGAGATTTCATACTTTGTCCTTAGGTTTGATTAGAAGACGGATTGACATCCCGTTCTTCGTTCTTATCTAAGATTGTGATTGTCTGTGTTATTCTGAATCTACTTGCATCATTGTTCTTGTTTGTGGATTTGAGATTGATTTGAAGGTTATTGAAGGTTTTCGGAAGTTTTCATCTTTCATTCTTTTAAATCTTGAATTTGATATCAATATGACTATTGTTGGCTAAAACCCTTTAGCAATTCTAAGGTGAAGGGTTGATAATTGTGGCTTAGATAATGATAGATCGATCGTAAACAGATTGGACCCTGAGAGTTAGAGAGAATCGCCGACGAACCAAAATCACGGTGTGTTCATGAGTTCCACGGCCGTGGAATCTCAAGATCCACCCATAATTTCCCTTAGTTTACGAATCTTGCTTTTACTTTAATCCAAAGTTAAAGATTTGCTTTAACTTAGTCTTAGCTTGTCTTTTCTAGGTGGTAGTGAAGCCTCAACAACCTCTACCTCGATTCCGAGTGTCACAACCTTAATCGGTTTAGTTAGTCTTGATCCTTGGATTACAAGTTTGGGTATTTGACATTAATTCTTGACTTTAGATTCTTTCTATACTGAAGCCTCAACAACCTTTATAGAGAGCATCTTTAGTTAAGTCACATATAGCCTTGGAACTTCACCGTACATTGTTGTACATTAGTATACCTTGCAAACCTCAACTCTGCCCTTATATCTTTAGTATATCTTGAATCGATTGCCACAGCTGGATTCCTGGATCTTTAGGATTGTTGTTTTCCCAATATTTACAAAAGCTCATACATTTACTCGCTTGACAATTCTATAATTGGATTTAACCCCCCAAATCCCTGTGTTCGATACTCTGGAATTCTTGCTTAACTATATCGATCCGTACACTGCGGTTTCGCTTGCTTGATTCTAGTTTTATAAATTTAAGACTTATTTGCACGCACGCTAAGTGGCGAACAATCTTCATCCGAATTGTGATGTTCTCATTGATTGAGATTTAGATCTGTAAAATTTTCACTCAAAGTACCATCATTGCTTTCATCAAAAACAACATGGATGCTTTCCTCAATAATTTTGGTACGTTTGTTATAAACACGATAAGTTTTGCTATTTGAAGCATATCTAATCAATATAACTTCATCACTACGTGCATCAAATTTCTCAAGGTTATCTTTGCCATTGTGATGAACAAAACAAGTACATCCAAAGGGTTTGAAATATGAAATATTTTGTTTCCTTCCTTTAAAGAGTTCATAAGGAGTCCTTTTCAAAATAGGGCGAAATAAACATCTATTCAAAATGTAATTAGCAGTGTTTACTGCTTCAGCCCAAAAACTTTTTGGCAAACTATTTTATAAAAGCATAGTCCTAGACATATCCTCAAGAGTGCGGTTCTTACGTTCCACAACTCCATTTTGTTGAGGGGTTCTAGGAGGTGAAAAGTCATGTGAAATACCATATTTTGCACAAAACAATCAAACTTTAGTTGATCAAATTCTCTACCACGATCACTTCTTATAGAAACGATTGGTAGGTTTTTCAAAGTTTGCAACTCCTTACATAATTTTGGAAACTCAAATAAAGCTTCAGATTTTTCTCGTAGGAAAGAGATTCATGTGAAACGAGAGAAATCATCCAATATAACAAGGATGTACTGCTTGCCTCTGGGTGATTTGACACGCATATGTCCACAAAGATCCATATGTAAGAGTTCAATGGGTCGAGAAGAACTTACAACTTTCTTAGGTTTGAATGAACCTCTTGTTTGTTTACCTTGTGTACAAGCCTTACATAGTTCATCTACCTTGAAATTTAGTTTTGGCAAACCACGTACCAAATCTTTTGTAAGTAGCTTCTGCATTGTGTGCATGCTTACGTTACCAAGTCTTCTATGTCAAAGCCTTGGATCATCAGTCAAGGCCTTTAGACATTTTAGCTTAGTTCCTGAAACTTGGTTAGTACTCATAGAATAAACATTGTTACATCTAGGAGCAGTAAGCACAACTTCACCCATCTTTTTATCTTGAACTTCACATTTTTCTGAATCAAACAATATTTTGTTGCCTTTATCACATATTTGAAGGATTCTAAGCAAATTATACTTCAAACCGTCAACCAAATATACATCATCAATGAAGTTAGATGAATTATAACATATTTTACCAATGTCAATAATGTCACACTTTCCTTTATCACCAAGCGTAATGGTTCCAATTTATTGCTTCTTTAAATCTGAGAATAATGAGCTTTTTTCACTCATGTGTCTTGAGCAACCACTATCTAAAATCCATTTATGTTCCTTTACCTTGGTGATATCTTGCAAAACAACAAACATCAACCTTTTCGGGTCGACCAAATGGCATATTTTGGTCCATATTCAGATTCGATCATGTTTGGTGGTCTAGTACCTTTAAAAACCCATATTTGTTTGACCTGTTTCCTTAAACATAGAGGATAGGTGTTTCTAATAATATAAGGATAATTTCTTCTATATGGACATGTAGATTTAACATGACCCTTTTTACAACAGTAAAAGCAAGTAGGCATATGAATACTTCCTTTGGCTTTGACAAAAGTGGTAGTTGGTTTCTAGGAAAGCTCCTATGATAACCTATACCATTTTTGTTAAGAGAGGATTGTTGTTCACCCATCATTCTTTCAAGATTAGCTTTCGAACGAGTAAACTTAACCACTGTAGCCTTCTGGTCTTCATATGTCAAAGTTAGATCAACTTTCTCTTTCTCTAGATCGATATAGTTTCGATGAAGAGAGGAGATGTTGTCCTTAAGAATCGCATTTTCCGATTCCAAGGTCTTGATATTGTCATCAAGGTCTACCTTTTCCGTGTTAAGATTTTCAATTTCCAAAGACATCTTACTTAGTTGTTTTTCTTGTTTAAGAAGCTTTTCTTTCAAAGAATTTATCCTTATTTTATGTTCCTTGTCACATATAATAATGTCTTTAAGGAATTATTTCATGTCAGATTTAGGTTGGGACATAATTGTACTTACCACATTGTAAACATATAGATTTGAATCTTCTTCATGATCGGCCATGAGACACAAGGAGGTCATCAAGAGGAAGAGTTGAGAAATTCTGAGCTTCTTCGATGGCAGTCATCTTTGGTCCCCACTTGGCTTTAGGTAAGCTCCTTAGAACCTTCCTAACTTTTTCTTCATTTGTGAAGACCTTTCCTAGTGAGTCCAAGTTGTTCACAATCTCAGTGAATCTTGTGAACATTTCCTTAACTAGTTCATTTGGATTCAACTTGAATAGCTCATATTGTCTGAGGAAGATGCTAATCTTTGTTTCCTTGACTTGACTTGTTCCTTCGTAAGTGACAACGAGTTTGTCCCATATTTCCTTTGCACTTTTGCATGATGAGAAGCGGTTGAATTCGTTGGCATCTAATCCGTAGTAGAGTAGGTTAATAGCTTTGTAGTTCTTTGACACACTGTCGAAGTCAGCTTGTGTGAAGTCAGCTTCCTTCTTTGGCACTTGGACACCTTCAACCGTTATAGTTGGGAATTTGGGGCCATTCTGGATGATGTTCCATAGTTCCATGTCCTGATCAATAATGAACATATGCAGGAGTGCTCTCCAATGGGCAAAGTTGTTGCCACAGAAGAGTGGTGGTTGAGATGAGGATCTTCTTTGAGCAAATCCTCCATCACCTACAGGATTCATGATTAGTCTCACTGATGGTTTAATCAATATATGTGAGTACAACTCTGGTACCAATTGAAGAACTGGTAGGTGAATAAAAAGGATAAAAGATACTCTAGAAGGGGGGGGTTGAATAGAGTATGAGAACTTTTCGCAAAACCAATCTCAAGGCCTTGAAACCAATTTCAAGGGTCTTGATGTCGATCTGAGTACTTTGTGATACTTTGATTTCAAGGGCTTTGAAACAACTTTTAAGGGCCTTGACTTTGTACTCCTGCAAAACAAAGTTAGTCACAATAAAGCAAGATAAAATGCGGAATGTAAAAGATCAACAGGAGGGTATGTTTACAAAGTTCAGCTCTAAATATCCTACTCTCCGTCTCAGGTCATAGCCTTAGGATATAACTATCTATTATCAGCTTCAAAGAGTCCTAGATACAAACTAGAAGAAATCCCCTTCTTCTCTCACTGTAGCCAATGCTACGATCTAGCTTCAACTTTTCACCTTGCTATAATAGCCTAGTAACTTCGCAGAGTAACACACACTCGAGTATAACACTCTTTAGATATACTAATGGAGCTCTTGAGTTTTATCTCTCTCTAAGGGATAAATCTTTTTAGAGAAAGAGAGAAAGAAAACTATTTGATCGAATGAAGATGTTTTAGATCGCTTGAAGACTATTGATGTTTCAATGTAGGCTTCTGTACTTGTTCTTCAATCGCCATCTTCATTTATAGCCTTCTATGGAGAGGTCTTCTAGCCGTTGGAAAGATAACCGTTTGAAAATCATTCTTCTTCTCCATGAAGAACGCTTCTTGGTTGAGGTGAGATAGACGTTGTGGATCTTCATCTCTTGAGAACACGTTGATATCTCGCTCCTTAATCTTCTCCTATTTGTTGTAACAATATCAAATTCCAGAGGAGAGAATCTTCATGCTTTTCAGTTGAGGATCTTTGTAAGATCTTTATTGGCTGGTTGCGATCTTTGCTTGATCATATCTTCTTGTTGAGCAATTCTCTCCTAAAAGATCTTCTTAGTAATTTGAATTCCTTTAGCGTGAGGCCTTGACTTCTTTTTTCCCTTGAAATTCATTTCAAGACCTTCGTCGTTTGAACATTCTAAACTCCTTGTCTTTCAAGGTCTTCCAAGGTCCTTTGAAGCGTCTTGCAAAACATGCACTTTATTTAATCCAAACCACCAAACCAAACCAAGCAACTCGATATATAATACATTGTTAGTGTATCAAACTACTTCATTTGTGTATAAGCCTTCAATCATCAACACCTGTACAACTTTATAATCAAGGTGGAGTTTTCAGAAGTTATTCCAGTCTCACAAGGTTTATTTCTAAATCAACGCAAGTATATCAAATATCTCCTTGCTAAATTTGACTTGAGTAATGCTCGCCCCGTGTTAACTCCACTCTCCACTGATCACCCGCTTAACCTCACAACTGACACCCACTCCCCGACCCTATCTAGTACCGACAAGCCCTCGGCAGTCTCTAGTATCTTTTTCACTCGCCATGGGCAAGCGTTTTATATTTATGCAATTCCATTTCTTATTAGTTAATATGCACATTTTAATACCTAGCAATAGACTTTTTCATTTTCGGGCTCGTCTTGGGATCAGGTTGGGATTTATAAAATTGTTGGTTCGTTTATCCGGACCCGACTGAGCCCAAATGACAGGCATTTAACGGTTGTTGTACCCGGCCGGCTGGGCCTGCGGGTAATTTTCTATATTTTTTATTATATAAAAATATTTAAAAAAAATTTTCAATACAAATTTTATTTAAAAATAAAATATATTTAAGATATTTTATGTAATATCTATTAAATTAATTATAATTACATTAAATATTGTATATTTATACTTAATATTTATAGTATACACAATATAATATATATTTGTATATTGTTATACTTATCCGGGCTGATGAGATGAGTTATTTGGTCCGATCAAGCTTCCTCCTATGTTCATACCACCCATTTTACGGACAGATGGATCAGGTCAAACAAACTACCCAGAAATAATCATGTATAAGGTATATATAATAGAATCATTTTCTTAGGACCATTTATCTTCCGGTTTACGGTGCATCTCTTTTGATTGTCTAGCAAGGGATGTATAATAGATACATTTTTTTTACCAAATCCGTTATACATTTAACTTTTATTTATTATTAGTTAAAGTGTTTTTTTGAAAGGTTTACATATATTTAGAGGAGAATTTACAGAAGGGGTCACTATGACCAATAGTTAGGAGCAAAAGCAAAACAAGATACAAACCCAAATACAACCTACAAGAGATGAATTTCGAGCAAACTAGCCAACATGATGGAGTTGGTAGAACGATCTTACCACCGGTGTGTGGTGACGTTCTTGACAGCTTTGATGGTGTGATTGGCGCACGGAGTGGGGAGGGAGGAGTGTTGTTATATATGAGATTGTTCGTAGCTTTTCCGGTGAAGTAAATGTAGGAAGTGATCGAGGAGAAGCGAATGTTAGAGATAAGATCATGCTTTCGGGGTTTTGTGTTCACGAGCCAAGCCCATATGTCTTTGGAGTAGGGGTAGGGGGTGTGGAGCTTCGTCCAGTGTGACATAATGTCCAACACAAGGCTAGTGAAGCTGCAAGAGTTCCAGAGGTGAAAAATGGTTTTGGAATAGTTACCACAAAGCTTGCTCAAGTCATCGGAAATGAGGTTCCAATGCAACAATTTGCTAAGGGTACGGAGCTTTTGGTGGAAGGCAATCCAAGAGATGAAGCTACACTTGGGACTATTTAACCCTTTCCAAAGTTTCTTGAGGTTGATGGTGTTAGGAGGGAGTATTTGATTCCGGAAGAAAGTGTAGGCAACCGAGGTGTTGAAGGCCCCATTGGGGAGTACGATGGGGTTAAGGGGGCTTGATTTGCGCCTAGTAGTGAGAATCTCATCCCGGACCTTGAGTATCATACTCCAAGTGTGATTATGATTGTGCTTGTGTTCGATGTTCCAAATGGTGAAGCTCTTTAGAATGTTCTTGCGGATCCAGTTGCACCACCAGTTGTCAAGATTTAGATCAATCTCAAAGATGAGCTTGTACATGTAGGCTTTATTTCAGGAGAGTAACTCTTTGAAACCGAGCCCTCCATGATCAATAGGAGAGCATACGGTGTTCCAGGAAACGAGGGCATGGTTGCTACTGTTAGTTTCGGACCAAAGGAAGGATCTAAGTAGGCTTTGGATGGTGTGGAGGATTTTGACGGGGATGAGAAAAGCCGTGCACTAGTAGTGATGCATTACCATGAGAATGGATGAGATTACTTGTTTCCTGCGGTATATGAGAGTTTTTTGGTGTGCCAAGAGTTTATTTTTGCAGTGATTTTATTGATGAGGGGTTGGTAATCAAGAATGTTAAGGCGTTTGCTATTGATAGGAACTCCAAGATAGTGAAAGGGAAGGCTACCAAGGGAGATACCGGTCCTACTAGTGAAGGGATGATGATCTTGAGGAGGAACTCTGCCAAGGAAGAGTGAGGACTTCTCGATGTTTATCTTCAGCCCCGAGCATCCGCCAAAGGAGTCAAGCATGCTCTTAAGAATGGAGATGGAGGTGATGACGGCCTTGCAAACAAGTAAGAGATTATCAGCAAAACATAGGTGGGTTAGGCGAGGGCTATTGTATTTTGGGAGGGGGTTAAAGTTGGGGTTGAGTGTGTTGACATGGATCATAGAGAAAAGTATTTCCATTGCTATGACGAAGAGGGGTGGGGAGAGGGGACAACCCTGGCGAAAACATCTAGAGCCTTTGAAGTAGCCTCGGAGAGAGGCATTCACATTGATAGAGTAGGTTGTGTGAGTGATACAAGCTTTGACCAGATGGATAAAGAGGGTAGGGAAGCCGAACATGCTAAGGCTGTGAAGAATCAAGCTATGTTTAATGGTATTGAAGGCCTTGGAGATATCCACTATAATGGCACATCTAGGGGATATGTGGGTTTGATTATACTTCTTGAAGATTTCTTGGAAGAGAAGTATGTTATGTTTGATGGAAGACTTAACTTTATGAGCAGTTTTACAAACTAACAAATATTGATTGTATTTCTAGATTACATGTTTTGGTTTTGTGTTTGTTAAATGTGTGCAGGCTTTGAAAAGTATTTTAAAGGATGAACGCAGGCCTTGAAACTCAATTCAAGGGACAAGCACGGAGATCTTGAAAAGTAGTTCAAGGGACAAACGCGGAGGCCTTGAAAAGAAGTTCAAGGAATAAACGTGAAGGCCTTGAAAAGCGATACAAGGTAGGATTCGGCTAAAGGCTTTTCAAAATCAAGATTCAAATCTCAACAACCAAATCTATCAAAGATTACAAGAAAACCTTCTAACAAGATATCAAGAGAATATCTTGGCCAACAAAGAGATTCTCAACGGAGCAAAGAGAAGATCTCGGCCAACAAGAAGATTCGGCTCCAACAAAAAGATCTTGCAAAGATCTTATCGATGGAAGAGGATAAGAAGAAGCTTTCCAACGGATTACACAAAAGATCTCGGAAAATCTTCAACGGCTATCCAAGAGAGAAGTCTTCAACAACTTAGAAGATCTTGGAGCGTAAACTAAGGGCTTTAATATCAAAGATCTTCAACAACTCTTTAAAGGAGAAGATCTCGAAGATGAAGACTTCCAACGTTCGTCAAAGAGAAGAAGTACATGAAGAAGATAGAATATCTTACAACGGCTACTTCATCTCAACCAAACACCGTTTTTCATGGAGAAAGAAGAACATCACAACGGCCCTCTTACAATGGCTAGAAGAGTTCTCCATAAAAGACTATAAATGAAGATGGTGATTGAAGAGAATAACAACAAGCTTACACGAAAACATCGAAGTCTTCAAGCGATCAAAGATCTTCATTCCAAAAGTTTTCCTTCCTCTTAGATTACAAAAGTTTACATCCTTGGAGAGATAAAAAAATCCATTGCAACATCTAGAGAGTGTTATACTCCAGCGTGTGTCATTCTACGAAGTAACTAGGCTATTATTGCTAGGTTAGATTTGAAACTAGATCGTAGCATTGGCTACAGTGAGAGAAGAAGGGGATTTCTTCTAGGTTGTACCTATGACTTTTTGAGCAGATAATAGATAGTTAGATCCTATGGGTAAAGAAACTCTAGGAGGGAAACGTAGGTTGTTAGAGCTGAACTTCGTAAACATATCACCGTGTCGATCGTTTAATTCCGCACTATACTCGCTTTATTGTGACTAACGTTGTTTTACAAGTTTTCGAAGTCAAGGCCTTGAAATCGGTTTCAAAGCCCTTGAATACCAGTTTTGTCACAAAGAGCACATATCGACTTTAAGGCCTTGAAATCAGTTTCAAAGCCTTGAGATAGATTTTTGCAAAAACGTTCTCATACTCTATTCAACCCCCCTTCTAGAGTATTTATATTCTTATTATTCACCTATACGGTTCTTCGATTGGTATCAGAGCTCGAATCACGTATATTGATTTAACCATCAATGAGACTAATCATGAACTCTATAGGTGATGGATGATTCGCTCAAGGAAGATCCACCTCTCGACCACCACTCTTCTGCGGAAACAACTTTGCCCATTGGAGAGCACTAATGCAAATGTTTGTTATTGATCAAGAAATGGAACCATGGAGCATCATTAGAACTGGCCCTTAAATCTCAACCACCATGGTTGAAGGAGTCCAAGTTGGAAAGAAGGAAACCGACTTCAATCAAACCGACTTGGATAGTGTTTCAAAGAACTACAAGGCCATGAACTTGCTCTATTATGGATTTGATGCAAATGAATTCAACCGTGTCTCATCATGCAAGAGTGCAAAGTAAACATGGGACAAAGTAGTTGTCCCATACCAAGGAACAAGTCAAGTCAAGGAGACAAAGATAAGCATTTTCTTCAGGCAATATGAGCTATTCAAGATGAACTCAAATGAGTCGGTCAAGGAGATATTCACACGATTCACCGAAATTGTGAACAACCTTGATTCACTTGGAAAGGTCTTCACAAATATAGAGAAAGTAAGGAAGGTTCTAAGGAGCTTACCTAAAGCCAAGTGGGGACCAAAAGTGACCGCAATTGAAGAAGCTCAAAATATCACTACACTTCCTCTAGACGACCTTCTTGGAAAGATAATCACCCATGAGATGGTATTTGGTGAAGAAGATGGAGAACTTCCATCAAACACAAAGAATCTCGCCCTAAGATCCAAGAAGGATGACATACCATCAGAGGAAGAAGACAATTATGATGAAGATAAGGAAGATCCATTTGCCTTGATCTCAAGGGTTCTTGCAAAATTTCTTCAAATGAAGAAACAATCCGCAAACAACAAGGAATATCCGCGATCATCAAGACCTCGAGGTAAATTTTCTAACCCAAATAAGAAAACTAAAGTGCTGACTTGTTATAAATGTGTTGAAGCAGATCATCTCGTAAATGATTTTCCATAAAAGAAGAGGAGAAACTTTAGGAAGAATGATCCAAAGAAGAAAGCTATGGTAGCATGATGGAGTGACTCAGATTCTACAAATGAATCAGAAAACGAGGGAGAACAAGCAAACTTGTGCTTAATGGCCGATCATGAAGAAGATCCAAATCACTATGTTGATGGTGTGGTAAGTACGCTTATGTCACAATCTAACCTTGAACTTACGCAATTCCTTATAGACTTTATCATATGTGATAAAGAACATAGGGTAAGGATAAGTTCCTTAAGAGAAAAGCTTCTAAAACAAGAGAAAAGCTTCTAAAACAAGAGAAAAGACTAAGTGAGATGTCTTTGGAAATTGAAAATCTTAACACTAAAAAGTTAGACCTTGATGACAATACCAAGGCCTTGGAATCGGAAAATGCAATTCTGAAGAGCAATATCTTGTCTCTCCATCAAGACTATATCAAAAGGTTGATCTAACTGTGACGTGTCAAGACCAGAAGGCTGCACTTATTCAATTCACTCGTTCGAAAACCAATCTTGAAAGGATGATGGGTGAGCAACAATCTTCTCTTAACAAGAATGGTATAGGCTATCACGTAAGTTTTCCTAGAAAAACAACTACCACTTTTGTTAAAGCTAAAGGAAGTATTCACATGCCTACATGCTTCCATTGTTGTAAAAAGGGTCATGTAAAATCACCATGTCCATATAGAAGAAATGACCCTTACATCATTAGAAACACTTATCCTCTATGTCTAAGGAAGCAAGTTAAGCAAATATGGGTCCCTAAAGGTACTAGACCACCAAACATGATTGAGACTAAATATGGACCAAAATATGCCATTTGGTCGACTCGGAAAGGTTGATGATTTCTGTTTTGCAAGATATCACCAAGGTTAAGGAGCATAAATGGATATTAGATAGTGGTTGCTCAAGACATATGAGTGGCAAAAGCTCATTTCTCTTAAATTTAAAGAAGCAATCATCTGGAACCATTACGCTTGATGATAAAGGAAAGTGTAACATCATTGACATTGGTAAAATTGGTTATAATTCATCTAACTTTATTGATGATGTCTATCTTGTTGACGGTTTAAGTATAACTTGCTTAGTATCTCTTAAATATGTGATAAAGGCAACAAGGTGATTTTTTATTCAAATAAATGTGAAGTCCAAGATAAAATATTGGGTGATGTTGTGCTTACTGCTCCTAGATGTAACAATGTTTATTCAATGAGCACTAACCAAGTTTTAGGAACTAAGCTAATGTGTCTCAAGGCCTTGACTGGCGATCCAATGCTTTGGCATAGACGACTTGGTCATGTAAACATGCATACGATGAAGAAACTACTTTCAAAGGATTTGGTACATGGTTTGCCAAACCTAAAGCTCAAGGTAAATGAACTATGTAAGGCCTGTACACAAGGTAAACAAACAAGAGGTTCATTCAAACCAAAGAAGATTTGAATCTTAATCAACATGGATATCATAATTCTGATGGTGAAGAAGATCCTAAAGCTCAAGAAAAGAATATGCAAGAACATACTCAAGATACCGGAGAACAATCTCAAGACCTTGAAACGCATCTTCAAGACCTTGAAACGACAAACGGCGCTGCCAGAAGTCAGTTTCAAGGCCTTGAAACCCAACTTCAAGGCCTTGATATAGGATCCAAAGGCAATACTCCAGTGGTAGCTGAATCTAGTCAAGCAAATGAGCCACAATCTTTGAGATTTGTTCTAACCTCCAAAAGGAGAAAGTATCAACATTCTTCATACCATCCACCAGAGAACGTGATCTTAGATCGACAGGCAGGAGTTCAAACCTGATATAGGGTTAACAACTTGTGTGCTTTCTCGGCGTTCGTGTCTCTTATAGAGCCCAAGAATAATGTTCAAGCTCTTCAAGACCCCGATTCGATCATGGCCATGCAAAATGAACTGAATGAGTTTGAGAGAAACAAAGTTTGGACCCTCACGTCTAGACCTAAGCAAAAATCCGTCATTGGCACAAAATGGCTATTTCAAAACAAGTTGGATGAAATTGGCATGTTTATTCGAAACAAAGAACGACTTGTAGCTGAAGGCTATAACCAAGAAGAAGGTATTAATTATGAGGAGACTTTTGCTCCGGTTGCCAGGTTAGATGCCATAAGTATGCTACTTGCTTTTGCATCCTTCATGAACATAAGGCTCTTTCAAATGGATGTTAAATGTGCTTTTCTAAATGGCTTATTAGAAGAAGAAGTCTACGTTGCTCAACCTCCTGGTTTTGAAAATGATGAATTTCCGGATCATATTTTTATATTGCACAAAGCTCTTTATGGTTTTAAGAAAGCTCCTCGAGCTTGGTATGAAAGATTGTCCAAGTATTGACAAAACTTTATTTATCAAAACTAGAGGCAACGATATTTTAGTAGTTCAAATCTATGGTGAAGATATATTATTTGGTGCTACTAACGATTCTCTATGCAAGGAATTTTCAGATATTATGTGTAGGAAATTCAAGATGAGCTTAATGGGAGAGTTAAATTTCTTTCTTGGAGTTCAAATCACACAAGCAAAGAAAGAAATTTTTCTTAATCAAAGCAAGTATACCAGGACTTGCTTAAGAAGTATAAAATGGATCAATCCAAGGTAGCAAAAACTCCTATGAGTTCCACGTTTTCACTTGATCAAGACAAGGAAGTAAAAGTGTTATTCAAAAGGAGTATCGAGGTATGATCGATTCTTTGTTATATATAACCACTAGTTGACCTGACATTATGTTTAGTGTGCGTAGGTGTGCAAGATTTCAAGCTAATCTCAAAGAGTCATACTTGATAGCTGTGAAAATGATATTTCGGTATCTCAATGGCACTAAGGATTTAGGGTTACTGTATCCACGTTAAAACTTGTTTCACCTCGTTGGCTATTCAGATGTTGATTTTGCAGGCTATAAGGTCAATAGAAAGAGTATTTCTGGATGTCGCCAATTCTTAGAGTCATCCCTAATCAGTTGGCACTCCAAGAAACAAAACTCCGTCGCCCTATCCATAGCCAAAACCGAATACATAGCTGCGGGAGCCTCTTGTGCACAAATCCTATGAATAGCTCAACAACTTCGTGATCTCGGTTTTGATATCAAAGGTATACCTATTAAATGTGGTAATACTCGTGCTATTTCGATTACTAAAATCCTATGCAACATTGAAGAACAAAGCATATCGATGTAAGGCATCACTTCATAAGTGATCATGTTGAAAAAGGTGATGTTTCGATATCTTTTATATCGACTAACTTCTAGCTTGCAGATGTATTTACTAAGCCTCTACCTGAAGATCGATTCAATTTTATAAGATTAGAGCTTGGCATGTTGAAAAAGGAAGCATTAATTTAGGGGGAGTAAATCGTTTTATTTCCTTCTTATAATACAACCCACTTTTCCATTTCAAGGCCTTGAAATGCAATTCAAGGTCTTCGAAATGGAATTCAAGGGTTATATTTAATATCACGGATCGGTTTAATGGTTTATATCTTTTTAGATATTTGATCATTAATTTATTTAAAGAAGGATTTTTAAAATGATTTTAAAATATTTTGTTTTTAAATTCAAATTTTTGAAAACTGGTAAAGATTTAATAGGAAAGCATGCAAACCAATTTCGATTTTCAAGGTCTTGATTCTCTCAAGATCTTGTCAAACCATAAATTAATTTGACATACTCCCTTTAAATGTAACTCTCCTTCTTCCTTTATCTCTTTCCTTCTTCAACTTTTCACAACCCACTTGCTTTACTCTTTCTCTTCCAAAACTCTTTCGACTTCTCTCACAAACACATCCATGGAATCCAAATGTCAATCAACCTCTGATGCCTCATCTTCGGTCACAAAATGCTCCGAAATAGTTCACATCTTCTCAGATTCAGATTCTCCTACTTCAATGGAAGACTGCCAGATATGTGCTCAGACGGGTCTGCCTTCTAATTGGTTCAGAAACCACACGGCCGTGGGAAACCTGGCTCGATGGATTCAAAGAACGGCCACTCTACATGTGTGAGTCATTCCATATAGAGCTTCTTCTCTCCCTCAATTTTCCATACATCACCCTGCTCCGAGGATGCTCTATTTGGAAGTTTCTCGATCCTGGAGAAATTGGATATCCAAGACCGACCAGACTATTCTTCTTCAATCTTACCGCGAGGGAAAGAGGGGATTTAACCCTTGAATCGGTGGTAAAAGGTAAAACTATTACCCTCTCTTCTTTGGTTGTTGCTCAAAAACTAGGGATTCCCAACTCCACCTCTTATGACCACCCTCCTAGAGCCAAATCTATCAAGTTGGCCAAGTAACAGTTCCTTCTACCCAACTCCCCTTTGCAGTCAACCCAAACGTCCCTAATCTTAGAAGCTAGAATCATTTATGTTGTGCTTGTACGATGTGTTGTGCCTTGGGCAAAATGCAGGGATTTGCTGATTGATTAATCTTTTGATTTGCTTTATCATGTATTGAACGGATTAGATGTCGACCTCCCTAGCCTCATCCTTAACCACATGCTTCACATGATCAATGCCACCAGTGATACCCCTCTCCCTTATGCCAATCTGCTTCCTAAAATCTTTTGATACTTCTCCATTGAAACTGCTAATGAAGAAACCCAAATTGTTTCTAGGAAGATTGATGAGGAATGCTTTGAAAGCATGGGGATAGAAAAGACTCTCACTAGAGAATAGATTTTAAAAGAACAGGGTGTCGGCTCATCTTTAGCAACACAAAGACTAGATGCCATGGATTTTGGTCTGGAAACATTGAGGAAGGACATGACGGATTTTAGATCTGAAATTATAGATAAACTGGATGCTTCACAGGACTTGTTGGCGATTTTGCATTCAAAGGTCAATCAGATGTTCCATATGAATGCCTCACCTATGCATTTGCAAGAAGCATCAAGCCCTTGCCGGAGGAAGATGTTGAAGCAACAAGGAAACAAGCAGAAGAGGTGATGCTCCAATGTTATAAAATGGTCAAAAATCGGCCTATTTGTCAACATGTTACTGAGGAACCAAACATTCTGACCATCGACGAGTTTGGCATGGTGAAAAAGTACAAGAATCGGAAGGATGACAGAAGAGTGGTAAGTCCTTGAAAACTATCGCCCTAGACGAAGCTCATCCCCGTTTGAGGCAAAAGTGCAACAATGACTTGCGAGGAAAAGGGCACAGAAACCCAAAGTGGTACCAAGAAAGAATTTCAAAGTCTTGAAACTAGTTTTAAGGCCTTGACATTCATTTCAAGGCCTTGACAAGGATTTCAAATCCCCCTTGGCTTTGATTTCAAGGCCTTGATATCCGTTTGTGTGACTTCGTTTTAAAATTGTATTGGTTTTTGGAAATAATTTTCATGGGTTTGTAATAATTTTAAACTCCCATATTTTAATGTTTTTTCGCCTTTGTGAAAAGACAGAAGGGGAGAATTAAATATGTGTGTTGATCCGATATTTTTGCATTCTGCATTTTTTGATATTATTGCATATGTATCGCTAACATTAAATGCATGTACGATATTTGTTTTGTTTTTCATCAAGGGAGGATTGATAACTCCACCTTGATTATAAATTGAATATGTGGATGATGGAAGACTTAACATACGAGCGGTTTTATAAACTAACAAATATTAATTATATTTCTAGATTGCATGGTTTGGTTTTGTGTTTGTTAAATGTGTGCTGGCCTTGAAAAACATCTCAAAGGATGAACGCAAACCTTGAAACTCAGTACAAGGGATAAGCACGGAGATCTTAAAAAGCAGTTCAAGGGACAAAAGCGGGGGCCTTGGAAAGCAGTTCAATGGATAAACGCGAAGGCCTTGAAAAGCAATACAAGGGAGGATTCGGCTGAAGGCTTTTCAAAATCAAGATTCAAATTTCAACAACCAAATCTACCCAGGATTACAAGAAGATTTTGTAACAAGATATCAAGAGAAGATATCGGCCAATAAAAAGATTCTCAACGGCGCAAAGAGAAGATCTCGGCCAACAAGAAGATTCGGCTCCAGAAAAAGATCTTCCAAAGATCTTATCAACGCAAGAGGATAAGAAGAATCTTTCCAATGGATTATACAAAAGATCTCGGAACATCTTCAACGGCTATCCAAGAGAGAAGTCTTCAACAACTTAGAAGATCTTGGAGCGTGAACTAAGGGCTTCAACGTCAAAGATCTTCAACGGCTCTTTCAAGGAGAAGATCTCGAAGATGAAGACTTCCAACATGGATCAAAGAGAAGAAGTAGATGAAGAAAATAGAAGATCTTACAACGGCTACTTCATTTCAACCAAACACCGTTTTCCATGGAGAAAGAAGAACATCACAACGGCCCTCTTACAACGACTAGAAGAGTTCTCCATAAAAGACTATAAATGAAGATGGCGATTGAAGAGAACAACCACAAGCTTACACGGAAACATCTAAGTCTTCAAGCGATCAAAGCATCTTCATTCCGAAAGTTTTTCTTCCTCTTAGATTAAAAAAGTTTACATCCTCAGAGAGAGAAAAACATTAGAGATCCATTGCAATATCTAGAGAGTGTTATACTCGAGTGAGTGTTACTCTGCGAAGTAATTATGCTATTATTGCTAGGTTAGAGTTGGAACCAGATCGTAGCATTGGCTACAGTGAGAGAAGAAGGGGATTTCTTCTAGGTTGTAACTCTATGAGTAGATAATAGATAGTTAGATCCTACGGGTAAAGAAACTCAAGGATGCAGACGTAGGTTGTTAGAGTTGAACTTCGTAAACATATCACTGTGTCAATCTTTTAATTCCGCATTATATCTCGCTTTATTGTGACTAACGTTGTTTTGCAGGTTTTCGAAGTCAAGGCCTTGAGATCACTTTCAAAGCCCTTGATAATCAGTTTTGTCACAAATAGCACAGATCGACTTCAAGGCCTTGAAATCAATTTCAAAGCCTTGAGATAGGTTTTTGCAAAAAGTTCTCATACTCTATTCAACCCCCCCCCCCTTCTAGAGTATTTGTATCCTTATTATTCACTTATACGGTTCTTCAGCCCTTTCCCGAAGGCACTTTGGTACTTGCCTATGATATTGGAGAGGGAGGCATTGATCCTAGAAGCCAAGATCTTGGCAATAGTTTTGTAAACGACTTTACAACTAGGGAGATTGGCCGGAAGTCTGAGGGGTGAGTAGGGCTCATCTTCTTGGCAATAAGGGTCATGGATGTGTGGTTTAGCGGCTTGAGCAATTTGTCAGAATTGAAGAACTCGAGGATGGCCTAGGAGAAGTCATGCCCTATGATGCTCCAAGAAGCTTTCATGAAGTAAGCATTAAAATTGTCTAGGCCTGTCCCCTATATTAAATAGAGTGTTCTTGATCTCGTCAGGAGAAACGGCTTTGGTGAGAGCAAGGGCATCGTCCTGCGAGATTTATATAATTTAGGGAAAAAACTAAATAACTTAATCATAATATGACGTAAATAAACATATATTTAAAAAAAAAATATGGCCTACTAGGCTCTTTTTGGTTTTTGTTAAAGAAACTATACCCCATAATTTTTTACCACTTTCATTTAATGGTAGGTAAAACTAATTAACCCTTCTATTTAAAAAAAAATGTTTGTTATTTGTTATTTGTTATTAAAGTGTAAGTTTTAATTTTTAAAAACTGAATTTGTTTTTTTATTTTCTTTTATTAACTTTTTCTCTTTTTTATTTTCTTTATTTTATTTTATTTTCTGAAATGAAGAATTTTTCACATACCGGGATTTTCACCTACCGGAATTTTCACATACCGGAATTTCCAATACCGGAATTTCACATACCGGAATTTCACATACCGGAATTTCACATACCGGAATTTTACATACCGAAATTTTCACATACCGGAATTCTCACATACCGGAATTTTCACATACCGGAATTTCCAATACCGGAATTTCACATACCGGAATTTCACATACCGAAATTTCACATACCGGAGCTTCACATACCGGAATTTCACATACCGGAATTTTCACATACCGGAATTTCCAATAACGGAATTTCACATACCGGAATTTCACATACCGGGATTTCACATACCGGAAGTTCACATACCGGAAGTTATCATACCGCAATTTCACATACCGGAATTTCACATATCGAAGCTTCACATACCGGAAGTTATCATACCGGAAGTTATCATATCATACCGGAAGTTATCATATCATACCGGAAGTTATCATATCATATCGGAAGTTATCATACCGAAATTCATTTTTTTATTTTCTTTTATTTTTTTTGTATTTTTTTGTATTTTTTTGGAATGCATACCGGAGTTTCACATACCGGAAGTTCACATACCGGAGCTTCACATACCGGAAGTTCACATACCGGAAGTTATCATACCGGAAGTTATCATATCGTACCGTAAGTTATCATTCCGGAAGTTATCATATCATACCGGAAGTTATTATACCGGAAGTTATCATATCATACCGGAAGTTATCATATCATATCGGAAGTTATCATACCGGAAGTTATACCAAACATATGTCATAGTTTAGAATTAAGAATTATATACCGGAGAATTACATACCGGGAGTTATAAAAATGGTATGAGCAAAAACGCAACATTCAGGTATCAACCTTAAAGCAACAAAAATGTCTCTAAAAATGGTATAACCTTCTTCTTTGCCCAAAGATGATCAAGATCACTGTCAGCATCATCCTGAGCGAGCAAAGGTTGTAAATTCACCAATGTAAACATCATTGGCATCCGGTATGAACCTCCGTTATAAAACAATTTCGGTATGAACTTCCGGTATGAAAATTTTTGTTATGAACATCTGGTACGAACTTTCGGTATAAAAATTTCGGTATGAACTTCCGGTATGAACTTCCGGTATGAAAAACTTCGTTAGGAACTTCCGGTATGAACTTTCGGTATGAACTTTCGGTATGAACTTCCGGTATGAACTTTCGGTATGAACTTTCGGTATGATCTTCCGGTATGAAAAATTTCGTTATGAACTTCCGGTATGAACTTCCGGTATGGAAAAGTTCGGTATGAACTTCCGGTATGAAAAACTTCGTTATGAACTTCCGGTATGAACTTTCGGTATGAACTTCCGGTATGAACTTCCGGTATAAAGAATTTCGGTATGAACTTTCCGTATGAAAATTTTCTTTATGAACTTCCGGTATGAACTTTCGGTATGAACTTCCGGTATGAAAAATTTCGTTATGAACTTCCGGTATGAACTTTTGGTTTGAACTTTTGGTATGAACTTCCAGTATGAACTTCCGGTATGAACTTCCGGTATAAAAAATTTCAGTATGAACTTCCGGTATAAAAAAATTTGGTATGAACTTCCGGTATGAACATCCAGTATGAACTTCCGATATAAAAATTTTCGGTATGAACTTCCGGTATGAAAATTTTCGTTATGAACTTCCGGTATGTAAAATGTCCTGTATGTAAATGTTCGGTATGTAAATGTCCGGTATGTAAATATCCGGTATATAAAATGTCCGGTATGTAAATGTCCGGTATGTAAAATGTTCGGTACGTAAATGTCCGGTATGTTAATGTCTGGTATTTAATGTCCGGTATGTAAAATGTCCGGTACGTAAATATCAGGTATGTCAATGTCTGATATGTAAATGTCCGGTATGAAAAAAGAAAATAAAAAGGATAATAAAATAAAATAAAATAAAAAAAACAAATTAGTAATTAAAATTAAAATTTACGTAACAAATATCGAATATTCTTTTTTTTTTTTTAATAGAAGGGTTAGTTAGTTTTACCTTACCCTTAAATGAGAGTGGTAAAAAGCGTATATTTAATTAGCCCTATTTAGAACGTGGGCGGCTTCATGCAATTATGTGGTGAAGCGGCCATGCAGGTATTGATGGGCACAATCGACAACACATTTATTGATCAGAAAGATAGGATGATACATCATCTTGATTACGTAAGAATATGACATGAAAATTAAATACACATCCTGCAACCACGAACAACAGGTTTAACTACTATGCCCATGGGATAGCTAGGTTACCAGCGCTCCCTAGCCGATGCGAGGGGCGGAATTAACGAGTCCGAATTGACCCTTGATCGGAATCCGAACACGGTTGCATCTGTAGTCCGAAAAGACTGTAGCATCGTATGGGAGGACGATGGGGTCAAATGTAGAGTTCTCTTTCTTTATAATACTAGCCGCTTTGCATCCTGCCTTTCCCACAAGCTCCGGCCATGTCGTTGCTCCTGTGTATATATATATGTGAGTAGGTAAGTAATATGAATCAAATCAAGATTTATAACAAAGATGGAGTATTAAGATCGTTAAATAGTTCATAGACTCACCGTTGGGACGAGTGGGACATCCAGGCAATAGCTTCGAGTGATTGAAAGTTTAGGGCAAGAAGGAGAGCAAAGCATGCAAATGACACAAACTTCCTTTGTGTTGAATCCATTTTAAGTCTTAAGCTTTTGGAAATTCTTCTTGTGTGGTATTTAGAGCTTGTTGTGATTGTATTTATAAGCATTGCCGTGGAACCTATCCCACTCCTCTTGTAAATGGAGTGTAACCCACGGCTTCTCCTTGCCGATTGGTTTTGCGAATTGGTTTTACCTATATGGGATCATGTGGGCTTGTGTACGTGTGACGTGCATACACTCACGTCTTAGATTCGACGAATATAAAAAATTAACGTAAAGCAATCACGTGGGCTTGTTTCAAATCTTGTTGTCATTGTATTTATAAGCATTGTTGTGGAAACTATCTCACTCCCATTGTAAAGGACGATGGTTTGATTGTCTCAAGTCGACTATACCAAGTATGTGAGTGTAACTCATGACTTTTCCGTGCCAATTGGTTTTAACTACGATGAGATCACGTGAGCTTGTGTACGTAGGTTCAGTGACGTGCATCTCCTCCACACGTTAGACACGACGAATATGAAAAATTGATATAAAGCAATAATGTGTCTAATTATAACTTTGTATGCTTTTGCCAACTTTGGATAAAAATACAATAGTGTTTGCCTTTTAACATCATCGTAATTGTTTTTTGTTTTTGATACAAAGGTAAGAACAAAGGGAGGGTTAGTTTCTCGAAACTGGATGTCCTAAAACATTATTTCGGATGAGGTCTTCAACGTTTTGTGGTATGATCTCAATGCATAAAATCGGGATGTGTCCAAGCAGCACCAACTTGTCAGTAACAATGTTTATTTCCCTAAAGATATGTTTAACTCATAAAATGCATGAAACCATTGAACATAGAGGAGTTTTTTGATATGATTATATACACTTCCCAAAAGGACTTCCACATGTGGTTGAACGAATTGATGAACACCAATTTATCACCTTCGACCTCTAAGTCCGATAAACCAAGACTCGCGTTCTTTTGAAAACTCTCACAGAGAGCAAAAGATTTTGTCTCAGGAACATAACTAACTTCACATCTTCCCTAACCTACAACAATAAATAGACCAAGATTGTTCCGATTAATAAAACCAAATGCATTTTTATCAGATGAGTTCTTGATGCGTCAAAGTTGATTTTTATACAAGTCCCATTATATTAGGTTTCTGCCATTTAACTTTTTTTTTTCTTTCTTCTATTTCTGGATGATTGACTGTTATTAATTATTTCATTGTTAGCCTTATCCCATTCATTAATTTGTTTGCACACTATCTGATTCAGATCATGTGGCACTTTTTTTTTTTTATTATAAACTATTTGGTTCCTAGTTACTAACATTTATACAAACATGTCTCGTAATTGTTGTTACAAGGTAGTGTTGTTCTAACAAAAATATATTTTCTTATTAGTTATTATGCACATTTTATACTTATTCAATTCCATTTTTACTCCTCTACAATAATATTTTTATGATTGTGCTACGACAAAATAGGCTGATGTTACCCCTGGCTGTGATACTCTTGTCCCTATCATGTGTATCTTGTTTTGAACTTGAATCCTGAACTAGTGTTCTATCCCATCTTGTAAATTTATTCTCAATACAATTAACATTTCAAAAAAAAAAAAAAATAGTTGTCATGATTCATGAAGTTTAGGCTTTCGGCGCAGCCGAAATACCCTTTTATTGTTTTTTCCCCTTGGAATTTGAATTCTTGATCATACATAACGTATATTTAATTTTTAACTATATTTTTCAAAATAGTATTTTTATTGAAATCAAATTATTTTCAAATACGTGGTCGAACCACACAAAAACAAAAGCATGTTTAATACATGGACGACTTCATTGCAATTATGGTAGAGGGACCAAGGTGCAGTATGCTGTATGCAATGTGGCCGGTGTATCTTAAAAAGTCTACTATTAAAGATCACGTTAGTGAGGTCCGTAGTATATACGGACGAGAGATGAGCCAAATCCAATCTAAATCTTGTGGGGGCAACGAGCGAATACAAATTCGTCTTTAAACACGTGTGATCGTTTTCACTAGAGTAAACCGAAATTTTTTTAGGGAGCATTCGGTTGCACGCAGTTATCGGGGTTATCCGAGATTATTTGGAGATATTATTTTTTTTCCGATTATTTTGGAAGGTTATTCTGACCTTTTTATAATACAATTTAACGGGAATTATTCAGATTATCGGGAATATTGTAGTTATTATAATCTCCAGAATATTCCCGCCATCTACCGAACGTGCCCATAAACAAGATTGTGAAGTGGTTGGTAACGATGAATTTGGGTGAATTCCCGGTACACGTACTCGGATATTTTAGCTAAACCAGTTGTGTTGCGCGTGCGTAGCACGCGCGTCATGAACTTGAAACGTGTTTGTTGTTACCGTTTAATAAGTGTCAAAGCCCGATACAGACGGACCGGTAGAACGAGGGTCGTATGCATACGAGCGCACATGCGCATTAGGCCCAAACCCAGCACATAAATCCGGCGAGGTTCCATCCTAAAACCAATTGGCAATAGGAGGAGTAGCTCACCGACCTTATATACTAGGCTCAGAATGTTCCATCTTTCGATGGTGAACGTTTTATTCGTCAATAAGCGATCAAAAGTTACAAATTTGATTAAACATAAAAGTAATACATTTGTAAGTGAAGTAACAATTATAATTACTGTTAGTCTAATTACAACATTACTACGCTGGTTGTTGTTTGATGTCATTGTAGCTGATAAGTTTATTTGTTGTCCCTACATTGCTACTTGAATGTGTTTGGAGTATGTCGTTCTTTTGATATACATGGATAAGAAATACATCTTAATGACCGAGATAAACGCATCTCGATGATCGAGATACATGGCTGGACAATGCCTTATTAGAAAACGAACTAGTAGCCTCCTTTGTTACGAAGACAGGGTTTAGTGTGTTTGTTTGGTGAATGGCACCCTCGGTAATTAAAGAAGACTTGTAGTAGTACCATCTTTTGTAGCATCTCTACGATAAAGTACTATACAAATTTGAAAAAGGTAAAACGTGTAAATTACCTACAATTTTCAAAAGTGGGCAGAATACACAACAAAGTATGCTAACAGGAAATCACTATCTCTTATCACCTTCTTCTTCTTTTTCTTTGAACGCGCGTGCAATACACATATCAAACTTCATAATTTCAATTGAAATGCCTCCAGTTTTAATGTTGTATTTGCAGTCCCGCTATAATCTGTACAAGAGATTGACCTGTACAGGACATCCGAATGAATCATGGGAAGTCAACCTCCCAGTTGAGAAGGTTCCTCACGAGCTTCCGGAACCAGCACTTGGGATCAATTTTGCTGCAAGAGATGGAACGAACCGAAGAGGCTGACTTTTTCTGGTTGGAGTGCATAGTCATTGTTGGTTTCTTTCTGTTGCCTTTTATTTTGGTGCCCATCTTATTTCATGTGGATTGCTAATCCTACACTTATTACAATGTGTACCAAATTAGATGACCGACAAAATAGATGAAAGGGAATATACGAACTAAAAACCACGAAATATTGAGATTGACTTATACAAACGTGCGTGAAGCGCGCGTGCCATGACTAGTAATAACAAACAAACAAGGTTCGGGTCAGAGACACCATGTTGAAGTTGTTAGGATTTAGTTTAAACCCGGTTCGAGTCAATCATGTAGAGCGGGCTAGAGTTTTGTAAGTGTTACGCCGTGTTTGGTAAGTTTGGTCATGGTACTTAGGTTGAGTTGTTGATGTGTTGAATGTAGAGTGTTTGGGCCTAGTTGATCGGGGTCCAATCAACCTATCTTCTATGCATGTGCGGTACACGTGATCACTTGAGTGGTGGAACGTTGTGTTGATGATGAAACGCAGCGTTGCTTGAGGGTTGCTTCTGGTCACCGAGTACTTAAGCTTACCTTGCCTTCTCCAAACCTAGCGCGCCGAAACACTTCAGCTACTCGAATTTCTATATCTGAGAGAGAAGAAAGAAACACACATGAGTATCACGGAGAGAGAGGGAGAGAGATCCGAGTTGAGTGCTTCACACAAGATTGTTCTTGAGTATTCTTTGTCGTCTTGCTCTTGCTTTGACTCAAAGCACGGATCAGTAGCCTGGAAGGTTGTTGCAGATCTCTTCCCTATCCATCTTATTCTTGTCTTTAAGTTCTTCGTTAGATATGTTGTGGTTTTAATTGTTGATTTATGCCTCTCTTGTAACCGATTCCATACTGTAATCTGCTTAGTGGATTGGGTTGGCTCTCCCATCCTGAGATCCCACAGAGTAGGGCTTAACCAGATTGCGTCACCAAACTCTTGTGTGTTCTAAGTGTGTTTTGAATCATTGGATTGCTCTAGATCCAATTGTGTTTATCAAATCATTCAGTTGGTATTAGAGCACGGTTTGTTTTTTGATCTAGTTCTTAGATCTTGTTTGTTTTCTTGGTCTTTACCCCTAGAACTCTCTGTTCCTTTGCTTCCGCTGTTCTCTCTTCATTTGATTTCTCAAAACCCTTCGAAAAACTCTTCTATTTTACCTTCTCTTCTTGAGTTTAAGATACAGAAAAGAGGATACTCCTTCAAACACTCTTGCTTAAGGATCCCTATATCTGGAAGTTATCTAAAAGTTTAAAAACTTGAAGTGTTTTTAAAATCTTTGAACTTCCACAGTTTGACGAGTACTTTCGTACAAGACTCTTTTTATATCAAAATAAGTACGACATCTAGGATCGTGTCTTCATAGACACGGGACTATGTCGGAAATCACAGTGTGGATTAAGCCCTTCGATGGTACATCTGACTTTGCCATTTGACAGCTAAAGCTGAAGGCAATCTTGATCAAGGAGAAATGTTGGAGTACAGTACAAGGAAAGTTCCCTCTAGATACCTCACATGATAGGAGATAGGAGCTTGAGGAACAAGCTCACTATGAAATTTTTATACGGGTAGTTGACGACGTGGCTCGTTAGGTTGTGAGTCTCACTAACCTTGCTATACTTTGGAACAAATTAGAAGATCTATATCTTCAAAATCTTTGTCTAGTCGTATATCTTTATTATTTAGATTGTTCAACTTTCGCAGGAATGTCAACTTATCTTTGTAATATCCGGAATTTTTATTCCGTCTAATTCCACCGTTGACGGTTTCCTTTCTATCTAGTATCTCTTCCTTCACAAATTTCATTATTTTATGTAGAATTTAATTCACATAAAATGATAAAATTATATCAAGCTCTAATTCTTATAATTATCTATTATTTTATGTAGAATTTAATTCCCATAAAATGATAGATTTATATCAAACCCTAGTTGTTATAATTCATTCTTACCGATGACTTAGACGAGATCATGACAAGCTGTGACGAGTTCAGGACTAAGCTGAGACGAGACCATGACAAAGCCCGACAAACTGTGATAAACTCATTCATGGGCCTGACAAGGCCATGACGAGTTTTGACAAGGCTGTGACAAAGCCAAGACAACACTCTCAACCCACAATAGCCTCAGCTGGCCTTTGCAAACCACAGTAGCCCAACATACTTCTCAGCCCACAATAACCTCAGCTGGCCTTTGCAATCCACAGCAGCCCAACACCCTTCGTAGCCCACAGCAGCCCAGCATCATGCGTAGCCCACAGCAGCCAGCACTTGCGTTCAGTAGGGAGGAGCAACAGCCTGCCCTTCTCTTTCCTTCTCTCCACCTTGTAACGGCTGCTGAATTGAAGAAGCTGCTGTAACTACCCATTAAACGCACAGCAGGGAGGAGTAACAGTCGGCCCTTCTCTTATCCATTCAGTAGGCTATCTCTCCTACCCCTGCGTACAAAACAATCGTCACTCAACAACCATTCAAGCAACGTTTGACAGCAACAAGGAGGCTAGCACTTGGTTGCGTTTGGAACCAGCGGAGTGCACTTGAAAAGCCCAGCCATAAGCGCCCCTACCCATCGACCCTAACTGTTCCGGACCAAGTTGCTCAGCTACAAACCGGAGACTCGCAGCCACCACTCCAGGGACGAACAGCCTTCAACTTCTGCACGCGAGATTCCTGAGTAAGTTGGTTGCTGGCTCTCTCTCGCTCTCTCTTTTCCCTATACGTTCATAGCTTCAGCTTTCTTCCTCCCTCCATCTGCGTTTATACTAATCACAGGAACTCACATACTCCTTCTCCCTTTCTTTACTTCAGCCATATATGCGCTTATAACTGGTGACAAACCCTCTAGGAATCCATATACTCCAGCCAAAGGAACAACTGTAGAGGGGCTGTTACATCTTTCAATTTTCCAACTGTGACGAACAGCCAATTTTGGACTCCGATTTGAGTAAGCTAAACTCCTCATTTGTTGCTGCACTTTGGATATGTTACAGTTGACCTTGCATAGTATAACATACTGAAATTTTAGAGTATTCCGAGTTATAATTTACGAGATATGGTTGCCCAAAGTTTGGCTCCTCATGCAGTTTTATAAATGTGCTGAGTTGAGAAAAACAGCATGGGATGCTGTTTTCTGAGATAGTTTTGAATAGGCTTTTGATCTCTGTTGGGCTTGAATTTTTGATATGATATAGTTGACATATTGTTGTAGAACATATTAAAACTTGAGAGGCATACAGCGAGTGGTTTGGGATTTATGATTTTTCCAAGATTGAGTCGTAAGCAGTTTTTCTGTTGTGCTGAAATTCGGTTTTGTGAGATAGTTTTAAATAGGATTTTGATCTCCTTTGCATCTGAATTTTGGATATATTGGAGATAAGATTTTATAGTAGAACATATCAAAATTTGGTATAAATCCAGCGAGTAGTTTAGGAGTTTTGATTTTTCAAAGTTAAGACAGTGTGTTGCTTGTTAAGTGTTGTAACCAACTTTAGAAATTTTTGTAGAAGCGATCCTTTAACAGTTTTAAGAAATTCTTTCTCCTATGAGTAGATGGGATATCATAGATGATCTAGGAAATTATTTCGGAATTTTTATTAGATTATTCGAATTTTATATTTGAAGCTGTAGTTGGACTTTAGTGACTTTTCGGGAAATAGAAAATGGGTAGTTTTTCTAGTTGTTACCTAAAATCATCCTAGGGAGTAGAATATGGTTAGTTAGTCTCAAATAAGAGTTTAAACATAAATTACGAAATTTTTAGAAGTTTCGGGACCGAGGGTAAAATAGTCATTTTACCATAAATTAATACTGTAATCAATTCCGTTCTATTAAGACCTATTATCTTAGAAGTCTTAGACTTTTAATTACCTGGAAAGTGTGCTGACACACTTGCCTCCTTTGACAGGCTACTGAATTCCTACATTTACCGATGAGTGGTGATTAAGAGAGTCGAGATTTGATTCTGGTAAGTCCACGGACTTACTTAGCTGGCTTCTTGTATGAGTGTAATGTGTATGAGTGGTGTTTGTTAGTTATGATAAACAACTAAACCGGATTAGGCCGACTTTATTATTTACGTAATTGACCCAAGTGTATGATAAAGGGTCGTGACATCATCTGCCTAGCTCTTGCGAGAGTCTAGGAGGTTCCCTGCGACCAGCCCAGTCAGGTAGACGGTCATATGCATTAGTACCATTCCTTGTTGGTAAACGGGGACAGGGGCGAGGTTTGGGAATCCCTCGTGTCACAAAATAAGTATCATTAGTAATGACATATCACCTAATTAAAAGATAATGAAAAGGATTGAGTGTTGCATGTTGATTGTGTATGTTGTGTGTTTGTGCTTTTGCCTTTATATTTATGCATAGAATGTTAGCTAACGGTTTTATCCGTGTTGTAGATTTGTAGAGATAGACAGTTGCAGAGAGATCCGGAATGGATGGTCAGCCAGGTCCACGTATTCATTAGATGGGGATAGGGGAGTCTCCCATACGACATGCATGTTATGTATCTATATATATGTTTTGTAAGGCTGACACAGGTGTACATTCAAACATTAAAAATAATATGTTTTGAAATTGTTTTAAATACATTTGTGCCTTGTTGTAAGATCCAAGTAAAATTGTTGTCAAACTAAGGTCGTGACCCATTGTGAGGTCCTAACTAGTAGCTCCCCGAGTTCTCAGAATTTGGGGTGTTACAATATGGTATCAGAGCTCTGGGTTGGCAATAATGGCACTTGAAATCTTCTGAAAGACCGATTGTATAAAATAACTAGAACCCGAAAGGGGTCTAAAATTTTCAAAACGGATTTATGTTTTTACACGAGCATAGTCGGGTTGTTGGGTTAGTAGTACGTCGGACCACCATCGCTCTCCGTGGATCTCTGCAACTTGGATCGATAGGAGTGAGTATATAGACTTTTTAGGAGGTTTATTATTATATGTTATATACATGTGTATGCTTAGCTTGTTAGTATCCTAAAGGATATTTTATATCCTTTAGTCATGATATGATGAAGCGATTATCACCTCATGATAAATCCATTGCGGACTTAAAGAGTTTTCAACATGAGACAAAGGACTCGGACCTTGGATCAAGTATTATACTCGGGTGGGCGTTCTAGTAACCCTTGTTAACCATCCAAAGAACTAATAGGCAAAGAAGAAATAGATGTTGAGATAATTTTCATCACAAGTACTACCTAATGAGAAAGAGATTCCTAAGTCCACTCAGATAGAAGTGATTTATTGAAGTCCGTACAAGAAATTTAGCGGTGGGAACACGAGAGAGGAGAATCAAGGATGCATGTAAGGACTGATAAGAAGCACAAATTGAAGAGGACAATATCGGAATACAAATCAAGCAGGGTAGAGTACAACTACACTTGACAGGTAAACGACAGTGCAACCAAGGTGGACGACGTCATAGTCAAATATGAACCTGAGAATACAAAGAAGATATGGTGTTGACCTTGAGGTGAAGAATTAAAGGACCACAAAGACAGACACTTACATTGGAATTAAAGAGGAAAGGAAAACCCGTAACCATTGTGAATGGTGGATTTCTTCAAGACTACGAAATTTTTAAAGAAATCACGACACAAGTATTATAGAGAATGCAAGTCTGTAATTGAGAGAAAGGAAGTCCATGAAGGAAATGTCACAATACAATGGTAACAAAAAGAAAAGTGTTAACTGTAGAAGAAGTTAAAGAGTATAAATGAATAACCTAGTGGATTACTCACACATCGAAAGATATAAAAGAAAAGGTTATGATCTTGTAGAAGATCAACTTTATACTAGCGAGTAACAACCGAGAATGTACACGTATGGGTGACTAGTTCACTGGATGGAAGATAAGAAGAATAACCACATAAATTATAAAAGACTTTTATCAACATCTGGAGGACCCTTCAAGAGATCAACGGCGACAAATGTAAGGCTAAATCGATACACATGCTAGTACCCTTAATAGTAACATGGAGTGAGTTCGAACCAGTAACTATAATTATGAACTTAAGAAGAAAGACTAGACAGCCAGGAATAACCCCTTTATGTCATTTGAGACCAAGGGAAATTGTGTGAGTAATTTACTACCTAGTGGCTAGGAAAGAGGTACATGTCACAACTAGTACAAATGTATTGTAAAAGAAGAACTAGAGGAGTAAAGAGTATACACTTTTGATAAGGTTCTATGTCAGTCAAGACAGAGCGTGCATAGCATTACATACAAGGGAGAACGATGATTCTTTTCCGATATTTACGGAAGAAACCCTTGTGATTAAGAGGTGCACGGAATGAAGACCTACAATTGAGAATAAGAGCTAGGATAGACCCCACCAGTGAAGAGAAGTTTTAACCTCGTCCAAGGTATAAGAAGTTGAAAGGAATCACGACGCCAATATCAAAAGGGTAGGAGGTCAGTAGCAGAGTCAAGGTTGTCAACAAAGATTTTGAAGGAAGTAGTACACCAAAAGTTTAATACCAGTAGAGGTATGAGAAGAGTGAGGAGGAGATATTGAGATAAGTCAATTATAGACTAACCAACGTCGACGGAGGACGTGCAAGTATTGTTTAGTATTGAGGAGTTAGGTGCCAATAAGAAGAGATATTTGCGACTGTGGATTTCGAAGTAGCTATATCGACGCCTTGGAGGATTTCCTCAAGTAGGCAACGACAACCTTCTTGGATGAATTAAAGATATAAGGAGAATCATGTTAGAGATTTCTTATTGGATGGTTAAGATCAAACTCCGGTCCAGTCTGGTAGTTTGGATCGGTGTTAAAGGAATTAAGGAAGTAAACGGAAGATGTTGTTTTCCAACTGTGATTTTATTTCAGGAAGACAAGTAAGGAATGTTCGTGATACTTGATCCGGATAGGACTTAGGGTGTAACCCAGAAAAAGAGTTTTGGGGATAATCACTTTGGACTAGCACAAAAACGGGACTATCAAAGTAGCGCAGCGGAAGTGTGGTGAGTCCTAACCCACCGAGCAGGAAGCTCAAAGGTACATTTGGTTGGAAATGATGATAGTTGGTGAGATGCTTTTGTTTGGAAAGAACGTGATATCGGCTACGCAGAGTGACTGGAAATACTGTAGGAGGATATAGAGGTTACAGCAAAAGAGTGTTTCCCTATTATGGATCCGAGTGAAGAATGACGGCTTCGTTACATGTTGCTAGACAAGTGGTCTTGACTGCTATACTAATGGAGTACTCTAGAGTGAGTTTTCTTGAGGGATTAGGAGAAGAATTAGCTACGTAACAAAAGAATTGTGCAGGGTTACCCTAGGAAGCTAAAAGTGAATAACTACCCTACCGAGGCAGAAGACAGATAAGGAAAGAAGCGACAAGAGTATGCTTGCAACTCAGTAATCGCGCATAGAGAAAGCATAATCTCGGGTAGAGTTTACGTGTAATGTTGTATCAGAACGGACCCGAGTTGCGTTGCAAGTCAGAGAAATATTATCAGTCTGATAGCCGTGAAGGATTTAGGAGTGGAATGCTGATGGTGTGTTGGCAGTTTCCGAATAGTTATGATCAAACAATGGTGAGGTAAGATCACCTTGTGTCTAGTGTTGTCTTCGCGAATACATTCTATACCACCTAAGATCTTGATACTGCGTAAGAAGCTTGAGTTGAGCTAGAGATCTATAAAATACCCGGAACCCTTCAAAAGACCAAAAGGAAAGGAATTGGAATAAATTACCTCAGGAAGGTCATCAAAAGATCTAGAGGTGAGTTATGTAAGATAGCCTTGTGAGACCTTGCAAGCGGAGTTAAAAATGATTGATGGACTAGTATTCTTCACCCTAACCCCATTGTCCATGGATTACTTAGAGGGAATATCTACTAAACACCAGTTAGGTCCACAGATTAGAGGATCGGACAATTGGGCCGAATGATACCGGTGAGATATCCGGTAACCACTCTAGAACGTGGAAGTAGGCGCTTTTGATTTAAGTACTTGAAAAGATGTAAGATTTAGTGGTTTTATGAAAAGCCGATAAGGCTACCTAGGATAACGGGGATAGTAAAGGACGTAACCTTTCAAAGACCTATGTATCGATAGTTGTAACCTCGGGAGCGACTAGTTAGGGCTTGACCCGGTATCTGTGTGATATTGTTTGACTACTTGTTTATTTTGTGCTTGAGTGTTCAGTCAGTGATATGTGCTTTTGGTAATCTTGATGTGCGGGAAACTTAGATGTGGAAACGACGAGACTTTTGTGTAGTGATCAAACACACCCATTTGGTGCCTTAAAGGCCGATCAGGATTGGCTTACCCTAAGTTTCGGGACGAAACTTATTTTGAGGGGGATCTAATGTAACGACCATTTTTTTTTCATTACGCTTTGATAAGGTTAGAGAAGTTTAGAAAAGAAAATTAAATTTTAGTGAGACTAGGACATACCAGTTTATTAATGGAAGTTGTTTAATTAAGTACCTTGTCCTAAGTTTCGGGACGAAACTTATTTTAAGGGGGTACTGATGTAATATCCGAATTTTTTATTCCGTCTAACTCCGCCGTTGACGGTTTCCTTTCTATCTAGTATCTCTTCCTTCACAAATTTCATTATTTTATGTAGAATTTAATTCACATAAAATGATAAAATTATATCAAGCTCTAATTCTAATAATTATCTATTATTTTATGTAGAATTTAATTCCCATAAAATGATAGATTTATATCAAACCCTAGTTGTTATAATTCATTCTTACCGATGACTTAGACGAGATCATGACAAGTTGTGACGAGTTCAGGACTAAGCTGAGACGAGACCATGACAAAGCCCGACAAACTGTGACAAACTCATTCATGGGCCAGACAAGGCCATGACGAGTTTTGACAAGGTTGTGACAAAGCCAAGACAACACTCTCAGCCCACAATAGCCTTAGCTGGCCTTTGCAAACCACAACAGCCCAACATACTTCTCAGCCCACAATAACCTCAGCTGGCCTTTGCAATCCACAGCAGCCCAACACCCTTCGTAGCCCACAGCAGCCCAACATCATGCGTAGCCCACAGCAGCCAGCACTTGCGTTCAGCAGGGAGGAGCAACAACCGGCCCTTCTCTTTCCTTCTCTCCACCTTGTAACGGATGCTGAATTGAAGAAGCTGTTGTAACTGCCCATTAAACGCACAGCAGGGAGGAGTAACAGTCGTCCCTTCTCTTATCCATTCAATCGGCTATCTCTCCTACCCCTGCGTACAAAACAATCGTCACTCAACAACCATTCAAGCAACGTTTGACAGCAACAAGGAGCCTAGCACTTGGCTGCGTTTGGAACCAGCGGAGTGCACTTGAAAAGCGCAGCCAGAAGCGCCCCTACCTATCGACCCTAACTGCCTCCGGACCAAGTTGCTCAGCTACAAACTGGAGACTCCCAGCCACCACTCCAGGGACGAACAACCTTCAACTTCTGCACGCGAGATTCCTGAGTAAGTTGGTTGCTGGCTCTCTCTCGCTCTCTCTTTTCCCGATACGTTCATAGCTTCAGCTTTCTTCCTCCCTCCATCTGTGTTTATACTAATCAGAGGAACTCACATACTCCTTCTCCCTTGCTTTACTTCAGCCATATATGCGCTTATAACTGGTGACAAACCCTCTAGGAATCCATATACTCCAGCCAAAGGAACAGCTGCAGAGGGGCTGTTACATCTTTCAATTTTCCAACTGTGACGAACAGCCAATTATTGACTCCGATTTGAGTAAGCTAAACTCCTCATTTGTTGCTGCACTTTGGATATGTTACAGTTGACCTTGAATAGTATAACATACTGAAATTTTAGAGTATTCCGAGTTATAGTTTACGGGATATGGTTGCCCAAAGTTGGCTCCTCATGCAGTTTTATAAATGTGCTGAGTTGAGAAAAACAGCATGGGATGCTGTTTTCTGAGATAATTTTGAATAGACTTTTGATCTCTGTTGGGCTTGAATTTTTGATATGATATAGTTGACATATTGTTGTAGAAAATATTAAAATTTGAGAGGCATCCAGCTAGTGGTTTGGGATTTATGATTTTTCCAAGATTGAGTCGTAAGCAGTTTTTTTGTTGTGCTGAAATTCGGTTTTGTGAGATAGTTTTAAATAGGACTTTGATCTCCTTTGCGTCTGAATTTTGGATATATTGGAGATAAGATTTTATAGTAGAACATATCAAAATTTGGGATAAATCCAGCGAGTAGTTTAGGAGTTTTGATTTTTCAAAGTTAAGACAGTGTGCTGCTTGTTAAGTGTTGTAACCAACTTTAGAAACTTTTGTAGAAGCGATACTTTAACAGTTTTAAGAAATTCTTTCTCCTATGAGTAGATGGGATATCATAGATGATGTAGGGAATTATTTCGAAATTTTTATTAGATTATTCGAATTTTATATTTGAAGCTGTAGTTGGACTTTAGTGACTTTTCGGGAAATAGAAAATGGGTAGTTTTTCTAGTTGTTACCTAAAATCATCCTAGGGAGTAGAATATGGTTAGTTAGTCTCAAATAAGAGTTTAAACATAAATTACGAAATTTTTAGAAGTTTCGGGACCAAGGGTAAAATAATCATTTTACCATAAATTAATACTGTAATCAATTCCGGTCTATTAAGACCTATTATCTTAGAAGTCTTAGACTTCTAATTACCTAGAAAGTGTGCTGACACACTTGCCTCCTTTGACAGGTTACTGAATTCCTACATTTACCGATGAGTGGTGATTATGAGAGTCGAGATTTGATTCTGGTAAGTCCACGGACTTACTTAGCTGGCTTCTTGTATGAGTGTAATGTGTATGAGTGGTGTTTGTTAGTTATGATAAACAACGAAACCGGATTAGGCCGACTTTATTATTTACGTAATTGACCCAAGTGTATGATAACGGGTCGTGACATCATCTGCCTAGCTCTTGCGAGAGTCTAGGAGGTTCCCTACGACCAGCCCAGTCAGGTAGACGGTCATATGCATTAGTATCATTCCTTGTTGGTAAACGGGGACAGGGGCGAGGTTTGGGAATCCCTCGTGTCACAAAATAAGTATCATTAGTAATGACATATCACCTAATTAAAAGATAAAAAGGATTGAGTGTTGCATGTTGATTGTGTATGTTGTGTGTTTGTGCTTTTGCCTTTATATTTATGCATAGAATGTTAGCTAACGGTTTTATCCGTGTTGTAGATTTGTTGAGATAGACAGTTGCAGAGAGATCCGGAATGGATGGTCAGCCAGGTCCACGTATTCATTAGATGGGGATAGGGGAGTCTCCCATACGACATGCATGTTATGTATCTATATATATGTTTTGTAAGGCTGACACAGGTGTACATTCATACATTAAAAATAATATGTTTTGAAATTGTTTTAAATACATTTGTGTCTTGTTGTAAGATCCAAGTAAAATTGTTGCCAAACTAAGGTCGGGACCCATTGTGAGGTCCTAACTAGTAGCTCCCCGAGTTCTCAGAATTTGGGGTGTTACAATCTTTGCATTATAACCTTGATATATTTCTTAAATTGACACAAGAACTAGAAAGATGTAATGATAAGATTTATGATGATCACTCTGCTATTCTTTTATTGAATATCTTGCCTAGTCAGTTTGACAATTTTAAAGATGTTATCCAGTTTAGTCATGATGAAATCTCTAAGGACAAAATTCTGAAACAAATCATACAGAAAAATAAAAGTATGAAAGTCTTTAAAAATGGCCATAAAATTGATGACAAATCTGAGGCTCTCATGTTAAAAGGATATAAAAAGAATAAAAACAAGTATAAGGCTAATAAAAAAATAAAAAAAAATGCTTATATTGTAGTAAATTAGGGCATTATCAGGAAGAATGTAGAAAGAAAAAGAAAGATGAGGCTAATAAGGACAAATCGTCTCATTTTGCATCTATATGTTAATCTGAACACCCTGATGAACTACTTGTATGCTCATCTGAACATGAATATTCTAAGTATCATATGCTTATGTCTCGACATGTGTATCATCATGAATTGTTAATGTGTGCTTCCAAATCTACTAAAAATGACTGGATTCTTGACTATGGATGTACTATGCATGCTACTTCAAATAAAGTTGTGTTTAGTAGTATAAAATTGTACAATGCTGGAGAAGTTATGCTAGGAGATAACACTAGTTTAGCTATAAAAGGGATTGGAAATGTAACTTTATGTATGCATAATGGTGTTACTAGAATATTGCAAAATGTTAGATGGATTCCCAAACTTAGAAGAAATTTGTTATCAGAATCTGTCTTTGATGATTTAAATTGTACCATTGTCACCAGAAATGGTGTTACAGATGTGATTAGAAATGATGTTGTCTTGATTAGGAGTATTAATAAAGGAGGATTATATCATGTTGTCACCTCACCTCAAATTAATATCACTAAGCATATGATACTTAGAATATTCATGTTCAGATGAGCATACAAGTAGTTCATCAGGGTGTTCAGATTAACATATAGATGCAAAATGAGACGATTTGTCCTTATTAGCCTCATCTTTCTTTTTCTTTCTACATTCTTCCTGATAATGCCCTAATTTACTACAATATAAGCATTTTTTTTAATCTAGTAGACTGGGTCAAATGGGTAATAAGGGAATGTTTAGTTTATTCCAACAAGTTTGATAGATAAGAAACATGTTAATCTAGATATGTGTGAAACCTGTATCTTAGGAAAGAAAATCAAATATAGTTTCACACCATCTAGCTATGTAGCCAAACAACCTTTAGAATACATTCATTCTGACATCTGGGGACCTACACAGGTAGATACTTAGGAAAATATGGGTCTATCTTTTTAAAACAAAAAAAATGAAGCCTTTGAAACCTTTAAGAATTACAAGACTCTTGTTGATACACAACCTAATAACAAAGTTAAATGTCTAAAAACTGATATTGGCCTTGAATTTTGCGAAAAAGATTTTGATAAATTCTACAAAGAAAAAGGAATTAAAAGAAACTTAACAATCCTTGGAACACCTCAGGAGAATGGTATTGCTGAAAGAATGAATAGAACTTTTCTTATAAAAAAAAAGTTGTATGCTTGTTAGTGTTGGTCCCAAACCTTCCCTGTGGGGAGAAGCTGTTACTACAACTTCTTACCTCATTAAAAGATCCCCTTCCTCAGATATAGGTTTCAAAACTCCTTATGAGTTATGGTCTAACAAGAAACCTAATCTAGAATACCTTAAGCCCTTTGTATGCACGGCCTACACTCGTGTGAGTGAAGGTAAGCTGCAACCAAGAGCTAAAAAGGGTATCATGTTAGGTTATCCTAAGGGTGTCGAAGGTTATAAGCTTCTCCTAATTGAACTTGGTGGGTATAAGGTAGTTGTGTCTAAGAATGTTACTTTTAATGAAACTAAATTTCACTTTAAAAATAAACATTTCAATGAGACCAATAGCACTGCCGGTGAGTCTAAGGAGAAGTCCAACAATAGGGCCTCTTTTACATGCCTAGTGCTAGTCACAACAATGTTGAAGAAGAATTTGACATTGGTGACTATTCTGAAGGTAGATTACTACCTAATGATGACACTACTGCTAGTGAAAGCAGTAGCCTTCCTTCGCAACAAATAAACAACATTAATCCACATATTAACCAATTAAGGGGGGGGGGGAAATAATCCTAATCCTAATATTTGTCAAGATCCTAGTGATATCACATTCCCGCTACTAGTGGGACTTGTCATGAGACTCAAAATAACGTGAGTCCTCCTTGCACTAGTCTTGATCATGAGAATGACTCACGTCATTTTGATTTTCATGATTTGTACCAACTAACTAGGGACAAGGATCCTAGGACTATAATCCCTAATAACAAATATGTTAATATTGTTGAATATGCCTTGATTACTGCCTCTATTATGAAAAGTCACTACACTCCTGAAATTATGAACAAGTTGTTAACTCTAAAGATTCAAAACTATGGATAGCTGCTATGAAAGATGAAATTGACTCTTTGCATGCTAATGATACTTGGACTTTCGTTAAAAAATCTAATAGTTTTAAGCTAGTTCGGTGTATGTGGATTTATAAAATGAAAGAAGGCTTGTCCTTGAATGAACCTAATAAATACAAGGCTAGATTAGTAGCAAAAGGGTTTACTCAAAGAGAAGGAATTGACTATAATGACATTTTTGCTCCAGTGGTTAAGTGTAAAACGTTGAGAGTTATGCTTGTTATGACTGCTGTGTTTGATTGGGAATTAGAACAAATGGATGTTAAGATTGCTTTCTTGCATGGTGATTTAATTGAAACTATATACATGTCCCAACCTAAAGGCTTTGTTAAATCCCAATGCTTGTAGTTTGCTTAAAAAGTCTATCTATGGACTAAAACGGTCCCCTAGACAATGGAACCTAAAATTTGATTTTGTATGATTAAATTGGGTTTTGTCAGAAGTAAATATGAGACTTGTTTATATTTTAAGAATGTGAAGAAGCATGATCCCTTGTATGTGTTGCTTTATGTTGATGACATATTACTTATATCTTCTTCTAAAGTTCTGATTACTAGTATAAAACTTGATCTGAAAAATCCCTTTGACATGAAAGACCTTGGACATGCTAAAAAGATCTTAGAGATATCCATTATTAGAGATAGACCTAAGAAAATCATATTGGTGTCTCAAACTGACTATGTGCATAAGGTGCTTCAAAAGTTTAACATGCTTAATTGTAAACCTAAACCTATACCTTTTGGAGGGCACCTAGAATTATCTAAAAAAGATTGCCCTACCACTGAAGAAGGTAAAAATAAAATATCTAAAGTGTCTTATGATGTTGTTGTTTGTTCTATTATGTATGATATGTTGTGTACCCGACCCGATCTTGCTTTTGGTATATCTATGTTGAGTAGATATGTGTCCAATCTTGGGTTACTTCACTAGGATGCTATGAAATACCTATTGAGATATCAATATGGTACTAAAGGAAAATGTCTTGTATATAAAGAACATATTTCTCGTACTAACCTTGTTCGCTTTGTAGATTCTGACTATGCTAGTAACAAAGATAACAGGAAGTCGACCACTGTTATTTACTTCACTTGGGTGGGTAATTGTATCTCTTGGATGTCACAACAACAGTCTGTGGTAGCTTTGTCTTCAACTGAAGCTGAATATATGGCTGCTACTGAGGCTGCTAAGGAGGCAACTTGGCTAAAGGGCTTGTTGGAAGAAATAGAAAACAAGACTTATGTTCCAATCATTTATACTAATAGTCAAAGTGCATTGTATTTGTGTAAAGATCCAATGTATCATGAAAGAACAAAGCATATAGATATCAGGTATCACTACATAAGGAAGAAGGTCAAGCACAAGCATCTAGTTATACAAAATATTAAAGGAGATCTAAATCCAGCAGATTTTGGCATCAATATCATCACTGTTGATATGTTCTCTTATTTAAGAGATTCTCTGCATATTGAGAATGGTACGTAAAGACGGTATCCTTGGATCGATGAAGGACAGGAGTACCCCTAATTCACTACTAGTAGTATACAATGTTAGAACCGAGTTTAGGAGGGCATCTGTTAGGATTTAGTTTAAACCTTGTTCGAGTCAAACATGTAGAGCGGGATAGAGTTCTGTAAGTGTTAGGCCGGGTTTGGTAAGCTTGGTCATGGTACTTGGGTTGAATTGTTGATGGGCTGAATGTAGAGTGTTTGGACCCAGTTGACCGGGGTCCAATATAAACTCCAACCTTTTTGTGCATGTGCGGAACACGTGATCACTTAAGTGGTGGAATGTTGCGTTGGTGATGAAACGCAGCGTTGCTTGATGGTTTCTTTTGGTCACCGATTACTTAATCTTACCTCGCCTCCTCCAAACATAGCACGCCGAAACACTTCAGCTCCTCGAACCCTAGATCTTGAGAGAGAAGAAAGAAAAACAGATGAGTATTCCTGAGAGAGATAGATCCTAGCCGAGTGCTTCACACAAGATTGTTCTTGAATGTTCTCTGTCGTCTTGCTCTTGCTTTGATTCAAAACACAGATTGGTAGTTTGGAAGGCTGTTGTAGACCTCTTCCCTATCTATCTTATTCTTGTCTTTAAGTTCTTCGTTAGATCTGTTGTGGTTTTGATTATTGTTTTCTGCCTCTCTTGTAACCGGTTCCATATTGTAATCTGCTTAGTGGATTGGGCTGACTCTCCCCTCCTGAGATCCCGCAGAGTAGGGATTACCCGAACTACGTCACCAAAATCTTGTGTAATATAAGTGTGTTTTGAATCATTGGATCGCTCTAGATATCCAATTGTGTTTATCAAATCATTCAGTAGAGTTTTATTAGAAACTGATACAACCCATATAGTTACGCGTTTAAAGTGCGTAGTAGAAACAATTTTCACATTTGGCTTCCGAAGCTGAAGTTGAATTTCACATCTAGCTCTCAAAACCAAAACAAAATTTCATATATGGCTCCTGTAATAGAACACAAGTGCGTACCTATTTAAGCACAATTTTTATTTCAGAACCAGCTGGGCTCCAATGAAGTTATCTTATCAACTTCATGGTGAAGTTTAGTGAATTTAAACCATTGATTATTATTAATGGTTAAGATTCATTTCTTAGATCGATGGAAAAGGAAAGAAAATATCTACAAGATCATTCCTTTACCAATTTATATAAAGTGATTAATTTAAAATTTATATTAATTTTAAGTTCAAATATATTTACTTTTAAACCAACTATTAATTTTTAAAAAAGTAGTTTATTTTTAACCCATCTATTTTAAAAGTGTAAATTATTGGTACAAATGACTACGACCGATCCTTTAAATTACATAAATCTTTTTAAATTATTTATTTAAAAGATATGATAAAATTACATAAATGATAAAATATAATAATCATTTATATGATAAGTTTGAAGTAAACAAAAATTTATGCAGGAGTTGTAAAATTTCTACATCAACGTTATATCTTTAGTATTAATATATGAATGAGATTTAAAAATATTTTAAAATTAACTGGTAATTAAATTTGTTTTATCCAATGGTATCTCAACACTAAAACGTGATTTGATATTATTTTATTTATATCAAATTTGTAAAATTATTTACTAATAGACCTAGTTAAAATCATATAATCTCATGACATGTGAATTAATAGATATTATAAAATTATACTTTTCGCAAAATCGATATTATTCATGACTAAGTAGGTGATAATGCAAAATAATATTTTTATAAAATTAAACCCGCACAATAATTGGAAGTAGATATATTATCATTATCTTCAAAATATATTATTTCCATAAGTGTTTAATAGATCAATAAATCTTGGCCATTAGATTGAATCAATGGTTAAAATTTGTCCAACTCCACCATGAAGTTAAATAACAACTTCATGGGAGCCCGACTGCAGAACCAGAGGATACCCGTGTTCACACAATTTCTATTTTGGGCCCAAGCGTGGAATTTCCGAACAGTTTCCGGCATTCAATATTCTCCGAATTACAAAACTTGTTGAAGATAATAATTTTTCTCATCTAAAGTGTGATATTTCGAGTCTGGTATATTAGTTTGGTGGACCATTCCTATTATCATTTGGTTTTAGAATGAATCTCGTTGGACTTATGTATTGGGTTTGACCTAACGTGCGATTTGTCGGAATGAATCCGAGTGCGTAATATAAGCATCATATAAAAAAAATTTACAAGTGAGAAAATCTTTGGCAAACAAACGCAAAGACGTGCCCCATTCTTTGACTCATTTATTGATCATAAAGATAGGATGATACAACATCTTGATAACGTACACCAATGACATGAAAATGAAATACACATCCTGCGATCATGAACGCAGGTTTATTTAACTATTATGCCCATAGAATAGCGAGGTTACCGGCGTTCCCTAACCGATGCGAGGGGCAGAATCGACGAGTCCGAATTGACCCTTGATCAGAATCCGAACACGATTGCACCTGTAGTCCGCAAAGACTGGAGTGTTGTATGGCAAGACGATGGGGTCAAATGTAGAATTCTCTTTCCTTACAATAGTAGCCGCTTCGCATCCTGCCTTTCCCACAAGCTCCGGCCATGAATTTTCTCCTATAAATACAGGGACGGATTCAAAATTAAAATTTAGGATACGTCAAAAACCATTGAGTCAAGTGAATATTCATCAATAGGCTTACAACTTTGAGGTGGGCTAGAGCAACCCTAGCCCATCTCAACATGACTATCAAGACTTAATTAATTAAGCATTAGATAGTTCATGAACTCACCGTTGGGACGAGTGGGACAATTAGAAAATATAGCTTCGAGTGATTGGAAGTTTAGGGCAAGAAGGAGAGCAAAGCATGCAAATGATACAAATTTCCTTTGTGTTGAATCCATTTCAAGTTGTAAGCTTTTTAGAATATCCTCGATCTTCTTGTGGGGTTTTAGAGTTTGCTGTGTTGGTTCAAATCTATTTGCGATTGTATTTATAAGCATTACATACATGTCCATGAAACATGTTTATTATGTGGGTGGCTATCAAAGTAAATATTATTGGTAGAATGGTTGGACCATATTGTATCCAATATAAGCATATAAGGAGCATAGTATATAAGTTGCCAGTTGGTGTGTTATTTTTTTTTTCCAAATTAGTTAACTAAGTCTTTTTGAGTTTTATTTACTAGTAACTAGGCACATGGTATAGATATATTAGTAAATGTACCTCTTATCAAACTGCTTACCTTTCATCTTCAATTTAATGAAAGTGATAGAAATTATTATTTTTTTTTTGGAAAGTGATAGAAATTATAGGGATACACAAACCTAATGGAAATAGAAAAGAGCCTATTTGACAAAATTCTTTCTACTTTTATTTATAGTCAGTCAGTTTCGGAATAAAACTATACTATTTTTATGCGTTGGATTCACGACGAATGTTCATGTTCGCTCAAAATGTGAAATATCTCGGAGTTTATCATGATAGTAGAATTTTCATTAAAACTAATAACATATGAAAGGGAAAGTATGGAAAGAGTTCGGTAACTTCAATATCATGAAGTTCAAGGAAGCAACGATGTGTTACAAGGTCATCATCGACCGAAGCCATGTACAAAGCTATTGCCGACACATCCTCTAATGTTTTTTGGATGGTGTAATTGTTGAATTGGGTACTCGATTGTCACACAAATCTATCATTTATTGTGATAACGCTGGAGCAATGTCCTTGAGTTCCGATCTAGCTTATTATGAAACAAGTGGTGTTGGCTTATCATTTTGTGTGTGAACAAGTGCAAAGGGTAAACTTCGAGTTGTCCATGCATCAATCAACGATCAACTTGTTAATGTTATAACAAATCCTCTACTTCGTCCACGCTTTCATGGTCTTATTTTCAAACTCGACTACTCAAGAAATGTTTGTTCATCAATAATGTTAGTGTGCTCGCTACTTAATTTCTCAAGACTCAACCGAGTAGAATGATTTCATTTTACTTAAAGACCTAAACATGCAAAACAAATGTCTTAACATTTTACTTGAAGGACTAAGCAAACACATTTTGTTGGTTAGTATGTTATAATTTTTTTCTTCTATAAATTTTAGAAAAATAAATGGACCGTAATATCAAACAATTATCCCGACAAATCCTCTTAAAATATGTGGTCGAACTAATGAAAACAAGAAACATGTTTAATATAAGGGCGGCTCCCTTGGAATTATCGTTGAGTACACTTACATATATATATTTGGGTAGCTTACAAAACCTAGTTTATTCCATAACCTATTAAAGGCATGCAAAAACAAATCTTATAAGGAAACAATTGAGTACATATTCCACGTCATATGTCTATCTCGCATATCCTTCTATTAAATTTAACAATTATCTTATGAGTTTTGTCTTAATTCTAAAGGGACTAGACCCGTACAGAATATATGTTTTGGTGCTGAATTACGGAGTATTGTCATTGTAATACGTGTCAAATCAAAATTTAAGGATGGAAGACCGTTGCCCAATGAGGACCGCTGTTGAATATCGTCCCAAATGCAAGAGAAGGGTGTATATTGATGTCGATTGAGGCATTGATGTAACTAATTAACATTGAGTTAATCGTATGCTAGTGATTGTGTTTGGCAGAAGAGGTCTCAGGCACGGTCGTGTTTTCGTTTTGCACGGAGGGCATAAAGCATGTTGTGTTGCCAATCCAAGTAGTTGTCACATTTGAGGATGAAAGAGCAAATGTTGAGACTCGGATGATCAGATGGTTGAAGGTAAAAAGGATTTGTAACAGCGAGAGTCGTATTAGGGGTCATAAGTGAAAGATAGGATTAATGTATGCCTGGTATCATGAAAGATAACCGATAATACTCGAATATGCTTTATTCATACGTGAAAGGGTACTTATATAACGGAAGGATATAAAATGCATTAAAAAAAGGATCAAACTAGGAATATTACATTAAGTTTTGAAGAAGAAGAAGAAGATTGTTTGGAATACAAAATATATATATATATATATATATATATATATATATATATATATATATATATATATTGTATTCCAAACAATCTATATGCTCCTTTTAGTGTGCACGTAATCTATTCGATAAATTGCATTATAGAAAAATAGTTTATAATATTTAAAGGAATAACGACATAAAAAGTATGAACACCGATGAATAAAAACATGAACAATGACGTATAAAAGTATGAACACCGATTACTTATCTATAACTTTTACACATACATATATAACATATTATGATCATCTTTTGATGTTTTGTGATGAGTTTTTATTTTTATTTTTTGTGGCTATATATTGTAAATGAACATCTACGCATTATAAAATGAACACAAAAGAATAAATGAACATGACACTTTGATGAATAAAAACACTATAAACACCGATGTATAAAAGTATGAACAAATCTTAGAGCAAAAGTTCAAAGATGACAATAGTTATTAAAAGGAGCATATAGATTGTTTTTGAAATGGTTATTAAAAGGAGCAAAGATGACAAAATATATATATATATATATATATATATATATATATATATATATAAATCAACAAATCTTAGAGCAAAAGTTCAAAGATGACAATAGTTATTAAATTTTTGAAATGACATTGATAGATCATGGGTCATGTATAGTGAACTCTTCTAGATTATTCGGGAGATTATGATTCTATAATAATATTGATAATTGAAGTTAAGATGATTTTTTTTTAAAAAAAATAGGCAAGAATAATCTTGTAAAATAATCTCCCGATAATTGCAAAAAGAAAGACAATTATACCGCTCGATTGGAGGGGCACGTAGGACAAAATATTATTGAATGAGCGAGAGGCTTGTATGATGAGTTGCATTCCAATCTAAATTACACTATAGGGTGCATTGATAAATCTTGGCAAACAATAGACCTTACATGGTCATCTCCATTCAATGCTTTGTCGGTGTCTTAACCCGTACCATATGCATGTCGGAGTAGTTAAAGTAAACCGGCCTCGACAACTTCGGGCTATCCCTTCCCCAATATGGGTAAACGAGCATATATGGACATTAGTTTTTTTGCCGAACAGGTGGCAGAGTCCGTTATGGAAAAGTAAATCTAGGGATGAAGTCCGAACAAGCTTCTTATCTGGCCCGAAAGTCAAAAACTTAATTTTATTTATTGAAAATGTAAATTTTATCTATTTTATCAATTGAGAAATATAATTTTAATAGACTACTTAGTTTTGTATAATATATATACAATTTATTTATTTTGTAAATATAATAAAAATGGCTCCCAAGAAAACACCCAAGTCCGAACTAAGATGGGTTTGGTCAGGTCTTGTGGCCTGAAAGTCGGGTTGGGTTTGAGTTCCGCATAGCGTTCAAACATAATTTAGCTCATTTAATCCCAACATGATCCGATCCAAGCCTGAAGATGCTCAAGTCTACACTCAAGTCTCGTTGTGAAGATGACGGCTCCATGCAATTATAGTAATGGGGTCATGCATTAAGACATTAATGGTATAATCGACAAATATAATAACAAACAAACAAGGTTATTCAGGTTAGAAACACCCATATAAAATATATAAAATAAGTTCAATTATGCAATTCGGTTGTATAATGCTATTTTTTTTGATTAGACACACGAAGATGGAAGTCGGTCGAAGGCGATACAAGCCAAACAATTACATATTTGGAGGGCTAACAAACATGTTTATGATAGAATATGCAATTATTGTAAATAGAGGGTTTTCTATGTAATTATGTAAACATGTGATTGTTATTAATATGGCTATCAATCGATGAAAACCCTAAGGAGAATTTATCCATATTCTCACATGGTATCAGACTTATCGTTCCTCTAACCTCTTCCGCTCTCTTCTAACCCTACAATTGTTCTAAGTCGCCACCGATCTTTCCCCTTCACAAAGTCCCTCGATGGCTGCAGAACGGAAACCTTCCTTTCATTCCTCCCTCGAAATCTCCAACATCAAGAATAACATTTCCCTCGTCCTCGACCATGAAACTCCGTATGCTTCTTGGGTTACCTTAATTTGCGTTACTACGAAAGCTCACAATGTTCTCGATCATATCGATGAAAAGGTTCCCAAACCAATGGATATTGATTATTTCTTATGGCTACAAGTCGACGCTGCAGTTCTTCAAAGGATTTACAGGTACGGTCTCACGGGATATTCTTCTACAAATCCTTGACTGTGACGATACTACGCTTCAGGTATGGAATTGAGTCAAAGACATCTTTCAAGATAATAAAAACACTCGTTCCGTCTACCTTGAACATGAGTTCTCAAATTGTAAGTTATGAGGCTTTGCTTCCATTAACGCTTATTGTCTTCAACTCAAGTCGTTGACAAATGAACTCAAAGAAGTTGGCTCACCGGTTCTTGAAACCCGTCTCGTTCTTCAACTTGTTTTGGGATTACCTTCTGAGTACAATGTCGCGACGAGTTTCATTCAACAAACCGAACCACTTCCGAGTTTCACAAAGGCTTGGTCTCAATTACTTCTTGAGGAGACTCGAATGGCGTCCCAGTCAGCCCACAGATCATCATCAACGGCGTTAACCGTCGATGCACGTACATCCTCCTCCGGCTCGACTTCGCAGTCACATTCCGGCTCCTCCATTGCAACGCCGGACCCATCGGCTAACCGGCGTGGTCGAGGCCGGAAGACCGGCAACGGAACCCTGGCGGCTGTGGACAAGCTCTTGGCGGTGGCGGTCACCAACCCGGTTGGCGTCCCCAGGGTTGGTACCCTCTGTCTCAGCCCACCACTGGCGGCCCAATTCCTGGTAGTCGGCCCAGTACCATACGGGCCTAGTCCGCCCTCCTTGTCCATTCCCTCAGCAACCCGTTTTCCAGCAACCCCAGTAGGGACTTCTTGGACCTGGCTCAACTCCGCCTTTCCAACAAGCCCATCTTGTTGCTTCTACACAACCCAATGAATTGGATCACTCTTTTGCTACCATGTTCTATAATCCGGCGGACAATTATTGGTACATGGACACGGACCCGACATCATATATGACGAATAATTCAGGTTCCCTCTCGTCTTTTTCACATAATGGGTTCATTAAATTCGATAATTGTCGGGAATGGTATGCATGTTCCTTCTACAAGTATTGGAGATACTACCATCAGTTGTCCCACACCACTCCCATGTGTCCTCCTGCACGCAAAACTTACCCATAAATGCACCTATTTCCGTAGCTTTGCCATTGTCATTACCGACCCGGCCAGACTTGGAGTCAATCCGGAATAGTCCAACCCAAACCCATATTCGACCTATCCGTTTCAACCTGCGCAATGTGCCCATTACCCAATTCCCACAATGTAGCTCTTCAAGCCCCGTATTGGACCGCTGCCTTGCTCGATGAATATCGATCCCTTATGCGGAATAAGACACAGGTCTTGGTTCTTCGTACTAATGGTGCTAATATTGTGCGATGCATGTGTATTTTTTGGCATAAGTACAGGTCATATGGCTCCCTTGAGCGGTACAAAGCCCGCCTAGTTGCTAATGGGTGTTCTCAACAGGTTGGCATTGATTGTGATGAGACGTTCGGTCTTGTTGTCAAATCGGCAACCATCCGTATGGTCCTCAGCATTGCCGTGTCTCTCTCTCTTGTTCCATTCACTAGTTGGACGTTCAAAATGCTTTCCTTACGGGCATCTGAACAAAACGGTGTATATGTTTCAACCACCCGGTTTCCGCGACTCCTCCCGACCCAATGATGTATGTCTTCCGTAGAAGTCTCTCTATTGTCTTAAGCAAGCCCCCGAGCTTAGTTTCAACGTTTTGCAGGCTTCTTGCATCATCACATTGGGTTTATCGGAAGTAAGAGTGACTCCTCCCTTTTATTTATAAACAGGAATCCGACATTGCCTATCTGCTTCTATATGTCGATGACATTATCCTTAATTACTGCCTCTTCTAATACTTTGCGCAAGCATTTGATACAACTTTTGAGTAAGGAATTTGCTCTTAAAGATTTAGGCCCTCTATCCTATTTCTTGGGCATATCTGTTTGTCGGACATCTTCCAGTTTGTTCTTATCACAGGATAAATATGCTTGTGACATTGTTGAACGAGCAAAGATGACTAACTGCAAACCGTCTGCTACCCCTGCTGAGACGTCTGTCAAGTTAAGTGCCTCCTCTAGTCTAGCTATTAGTGATCCGACACATTACCGAGTTTGACTGGGGCTCTTCAATACCTAACTTTCACCCGTCCTAACATCAGTTATGAAGTATAGCAGGTGTGCCTCTTTATGCACGACCCCAAGGAAGCTCATTTTGTTGCTCTCAAGCGTATCATCCGATACATCTCTACCACGTTATCGTTAGGTATCACCATTTCTTCTTCTCCGAAATCTGACCTTATTGCCTATACAGATGCGGACTAGGCCGGCTGTCCTGATAAACAACGTTCAACCTCAGGTTAATGTGTCTTCTTCAATGACACTATAGGCAAAGTATAGTGGAGTTGCCAATATTGTTTCTGAGTGTTCGTGGCTCCGCAATATTTTGCTTGAGCCACATTGCCCGCTTGTCAAGGCATCTATTGTCTACACCGACAATATTTTTGCTACTTATCTTGCCAGCAACCCTGCTCAACACCAACGGACCAAGCATAATTAGATTGACATTTACTTCGTCCGAAATAAGGTTGCCCACGGTCACGTTTGAGTTCTTCACGTACCTTCGGCTTTTCGATATGCATACATATTTGCAAAGGTCCATTAAGACAATTGTTTCTAGATTTTAGATCCAGTCTTACTGTAATGCCTCATCTAGTTTCGATTACGGGGTATGATAGAATATGCAATTATTGTAAATAGAGGAATGCCCTATGTAATTATGTAAATACGTTATTATTATTAAGGCTGAATTTGCAATGTAGGCCTTTTACAATGTAGAGTTTGGATTTAGGGTCTCCCAATTATACATTTAGAAAATGGGCTCCTATATACTAGATGAAATCAGAAAAAGTAAAAAAAAAAAGTGATAGTCATTTATTTGATTGATGACAATTTGATGGACATTTTACAAGGAATTTGTGCCAAATAAATGCAACCGTTTTTCTTCCCTATTTATAAACTCATGTCCCTTCTTCTTCCCTTCCAATGCAGTTCCGCATGTCCTTTCTTCTTCCCTTCACCGAAATCTGGAAGCAATCCCCTGTTCTATTTTTGGGTCCCTGTTCTATTTTTGGGTAAGCAGCAACGTTTGTTTTTGGGTAAGCAATATCCAAAACTGCATACCCAAACTGCACACGCATATACTCAATAAGCAATACAAAAAATGCATACCCAAAAAATGCATACCCAAACTGCACACCCATATACTCAATGATCAATACCAAAAAATGCATATCAATCACTCAATAAACAATACCAAAAAATGCATACCAAAAAAATGTATATTAATTACTCAATAAGCAATACTCAAAACTGCACACACATATACTCAATAAACATTACCCAAAAATACTTACCCAAACTGCACACACATATACTCAATAAACAATACCCAAAAAATGCATATCAATCGCTCAATAAGCAATACCCAAAAATACATACCCAAAAATGCATACCCAAAAATGCATACCCAAAAATGCATACCCAAAAATACGACCCCTGGCAGCGTCTTGTAGTGAGGGAAGGCTCGTCGACTACTTCTTCTTGTGCATCGAAGGCACCGATTGCGGCACTCTAAACCCCTAGCGGCCAATCGGTAGCGATGGAAGGCGACGACTGTGCTTTCTTTGGTCCGGTGGTGCAGAGAAGGGTAGGGGAAGAGGCGGAGAGAGGCAGAGAACGAGAGAGGAAGAAGGGGAAGACTTGTCAGAAGCCTCGACTGGCTGGGGAAGAAGATTGAAGGCATGCAGTGCCGGTTCCGGTTTTCATCTGAGACGGAAAGTGGATGAGAGACTGAGAAGGTAGGGAAGTGAAGGTCCGGCGGCTGAGCAAGAGAAGAAAGAAGAATGATGCGGCTAGGTTAAAAAAAAGAGGTTGGCATTTAAATTTTCTACATCCCATCATTTCAATTCAAAATAACCTCAATAATATCCCTACAAATACAGCTATTAATTTTTTTTGCAGGCCTAAATTTTTTTTGACAGCCCATTCATCCATCCATCTTTTCTTGAGAGACCCACAAATACAGCTATTAATTTTTTTGCAGGCCTAAATTATACTAGGAGCCCACTTTACAAAAGTAAAATTTTAGGAGCCCTATTTCCCTCATTTATTCTATTATTAATATGACCCAGCCGTCGATGAAAACCTAAGGTAATCTCACAGTTTCATTTGGCTCTCAAAACCGAATACTGTGTTTGGCTCACGTGCGTAATTATTTACCCACAATTTCTGTTTCGGAGCCCAATTGCGTAAATGTTTTCACACAATTTTTATTTTGATCAGAAAGATAGGATGATACAACATCTTGATAACGTACAAATGACATGAAAATGAACAACAAGTGCAACTTTATTTAGCTTGTAAACCCATTATCGCATGGTTACTAGCGTTCCCTAGCCGATGTTTGGGACGTATTCGACGAGTCCGAACTGACCCTTGATCGGAATCCGAACACGATTGCACCTGTAGTCCAAGTTGACCGGAGAATCGTATGGCAAGACGATGGGGTCAAATGCAGGATTCTCTTCTTTTATAATATGAGCAGCTTCACATCCTGCCTTGCCCAAAAGCTCCGGCCATGACGTCGTTCCTGTACTTAAATCACATACATATATGATCAATAAGAATGAAGATCAAGATTTCTAACAAAGCATGGAGTTAATTATGTATTAGTTGGTTTGTTAACTCACCGTCGGGACGAGTGGGACATCCAGGCAACTCTATATCAGCTTCGAGTGAGTGGACGCTTAGGGCAAGAAGGAGAGCAAAGAATGCAAATGAAGCCAACTTCCTTTGTGTTGAATCCATTTCCTCTTCTTGTGTTGGTTCATATCTACTTGGGATTGTATTTATAAGCATTATGTAGCCAGATGAAACATGTTTATTATGTGGGTGGCTATTAAACTAAATTTTGTTGGTTAGTTTGGTTGGAGCTTAGTCGTGATAATGAAATGTTTTCATATCGATTATAAGCATATAACGAACGTAGTACATAAGTCGATAGTTGAAATTATACCGAGTCTATGATTTGGACTCGCGACTAATGTTCATGTTTGTTCAAAAGTGCGAAATCTCTATTATATTGACTCATTGTAATTTATTATGGTATTAGAATTGCCCTTAAGACCGATAACTTATGAAAAGGAAAGTAAGTAGGAAGCTCAATAACTTCAATATCATGGTTCGGAGTTCAAGGAAGCAACGATTTATTGTTAGGTCATCAACCGAAGCAGGGCACATAAGTCATTGCAGACTGATGACATGTTAGAAATGACCGATAATGTTGGAGCAACGTGCTTGAGTTCCAATCTAGTTTTTCATTCCATAATGAAACACGCTACAACACTACGTTGGACTTACAGTTTTATGTCTGAACAAGTGTATAGAGGTTCACTTCGGGTTGTCCATGTGATCAACTTGTCAATGTTCTAACAAATCCCATGCTTCATCCACGCTTTTAGGGTCTAGTTTCCAAACTCAGACTCACTCATGATACGTCCATTTTGAGTAAGAATGTTAATTATCTATATTTGAACCGTTATCTCTTTTTCAATATATAAGTATTACAGATTTTAGGACCTTAATTCCTAACACTTATCTGCTAAGTTATGAGTAAATTAAGTTATTGAACTCGTTTTACTTTCGTTCATTAAGACATGCCGTCAAAGTTCAACCGAAATAAATTGTTACACTTGAAATAATATATGGATGATTTTGACATGATTATAACCGATAAATTAACTATCTATATTTACGGTCAATTAATTTTAGGATATCCTAAAATTAATTTTATCGATAACCGTTATCTCTTTTTCAATATATAACTATCTATATTTACGGTCAATTAATTTTATCGATAAAACCCACAAATAAAACGTATACATCATACAAAATAATACGACCTTAACATTTTACTCCATGGACTTAACAAATATATTTGTTGGTTAGTATGATATCGATTTTTTCTAATATAAATATTAGCAAAATGAAAGGACCTTAACATCCAACGACACTCACCACCAATCCTATATAAAAATATGTGGTCGAACTAATAGAACAAAAAACATGTTTAATATAAGGGCGGCTCCCTTGGAGTTATCGTGGAGTACATATATGTTATTAGGTAACTTACAAAACCTAGTTGATTCGATTAGCTATTAAAGGCATGCAAAAACAAATCTAGTAAGGATACAATTGAGTACAACTATCTTATTATAAGTTTTTTTTTTTGTTCTAATTTCTAAAGATATTGGTTCAGGTACAAAGCCTAGATTCCGGTGCGGAAGTAAGGAGCGTTGTTGTTATGGTACCAGTCAAATTTTAAATTATGCTGTACTAATGATTCATATACATTTTACAATTTTTTTTTTTAAATTCAACATCATGAATGAACTAAAAATATAAAAAGTTTAAACTAATTGAACACTTAGTATACAAATTTTTTTTTTAAGTTTCAAGAATCTGGTGTAAGCTGGATCGAATTGTCACAAACACTCACTAGGCCTCTTCTTTCCCCAACTCCATGGCCTTCATTGATAATCCTTTCACTCTGGATGACTCGCCAGACATTCTATCCCACGCTAAACCTACCCCTCCTCAACGCCAGTTCCGCTTCAATAACGTATGGGCGTCTCATGAGATCTTCAACTCCACTATTGCTCATTCTTAGACCCTCCCTACTCATGAGTCTCATGCGGGTTCTATGCTCAAGCGTATCCTCAAGCAAAAACGCCTCAAGAGTTCCCTTAAAAAGTTCCCAAAAGATGGAGAACTTACACTTATCTATTGAGAGTCTCAAAGCCACCCTTGCCACTACCCAAACAAACCTTCAAAATTCTCCTCTTGATCCTCACCACTTGGAGACAGAACGAACCACTACTGCCTCCCTCAACTCAAAAATGGATCAACTCCGTGTCACCCTTGCCCAATTGTCAAAGGCCTCCTGGGCCAAATTTGGTGATCAATGTAATGGTTATTTCTTCAAAAGTATCAAGTCGAAAAGAGTCTCCAACGTCATTAAGAGTATAATTGACCCCGATGACCTAGAAAACGGACCCACGCTAAACCCGGATAGGATCTCCGATATTCTAGTAAATCATTTCTCCAAATCCTAAACCCGATTGCACCGATCGATAAACCCTCAAAACCTGTTCCCGGACTGCCCTCTCGCTTCCATCTCTCAGAAGGACGTGACTCCCCTTTGTAGTGATGTTTCTCTTGATGATATCAAAAATGCCCTCTTCAACATTGGTGACTACAAAACTCCCGGGCCGGACGTGTACAACGCCTATTTCTACAAAGCTACTTGGAGCATCACTGGTGAAACATTCTCAAATGTCATTCTTGAATTCTTTAATACCAGCAGACTCTCACACCAAGTCAATTACAACTCTATTTCCTTAATTGCCAAAAAGGAAAATCTCATGCTTCTCTCCGATTTTAGGCCCATATCATGTTGCAATACCTCTTACAAAGTCAATGCAAAGATCCCCCCTCCAAGCTTAATGCTACCCTTCCCTCTGTGATTGGAAATTACCAAGGAGCGTTTGTAAAGGGAAGATCAATCAAACACAACATTTTAATATGCCAAGAGATATTCAAGAAGTACAACCGTTGTCACATATTCCCGAGATGTGCTATAAAGATTGACATATCAAAAGCTTTTGATATGATTGAACACAACTTTGTGCTAAACTGCCTTGCTAGGATTGGTTACCCAGACAAATTCATCCACCTTATTGAAGCCTGCATCACGTCCACTTACTTCTCCATCAACCTAAACGGATCTCTGAAGGGGTACTTCAAGGGTTCTAGGGGTTTGAGGCAAGGCTTCCCCCTATCTCCTCCACTCTTTTTTATTGCCAAGAATGCCTTTCTTCTATGATTAGGGTCAACTCTACAACACCGGACTTCAACATCCATCCAAAATGTACTACTACACGTCTCACTCACCTTTGTTTTGCTGATGATTTAATGTTCTTCTGTAGGGGAGACTCTACCTCCATTAACATATTGAAGAATACCCTTGACTCTTTCGGGCACTACTCAGGCCTTCTCATTAATTTGGCTAAGTATTCTCTATTCATTGGATGCCTTTCTTCGCATGATAGTGATCTTCTCTCCAACGCCACTGGCCTTCCTCTTGGCACGCTCCCATTCACTTATCTCGGCATACGAATTGTCAACAAGAGGCTCAACCCTATGGAGTACCTCTCTCTCATCACCAAGATAACAAACAAAACTAAATCTTGGAGTGTAGGAAACCTCTCGTATGCTGGAAGAAAGCAGGTTATAGCATCCATCCTCATGTCCCTTAATTACTACTGGTGCTCGGTGCTTATAATCCCTACCTCAATCATGCTCAAGATTCAAGGACTTCTTCGTTCCTTTCTCTGGTCGGGTAAGGTCACTAGTCCCCGAGCAAGGCGTACTTATCCAAGATCATCTACGAGTTGTTGCCTCTCAAAGAAGGAGGGTGATCTTCGCTTTAAGGAGTTGTTGTCTTGGAACAAGACGTACTTATCCAAGATCTTCTACGAGCTTGACCCGGTAATCCAAAACCAAAACCTCTAGGCTAAGTGGCTTAATTTGAACATTCTAAAAGGGCAGTCTATTTGGACTTATGACTTTAACTATAAGCACACCTACGTTTGGTGTCAAATTCTCAATGTTCTGGATGAGATAGTGGCTTCAACAAATGGCCCTAACTTCAATAGGCTCTCCACCAAACCTAATGGTAACTTCTCCACCTCTGCAACATATAATATCTACTAGAAGGCTAAAGCTCATCCCCCTCCATACCGTCTAGGGATCATATGGAAAGGCATGAACATGCCAAAATGTAGTTTCATTGGGTGGATAGCCAGCCACCAACGTCTACCTACCCTCTCCAGGCTTCTCTCTTGGAACCTCATCCAGGATGAAACTTTCAAGAGTTGCAATCTCTACGTAGAAGACGAGGACCATCAATTGCATAAATGCAACTACTCTATGCTTCTGATTGATCTCATCTTAAAGTATCTTAGAATACCAACTCCTTATTTCTACAGTCACAATATTTGGGACTGGATTAGCAAGCTTAACCCTCAGAAGAACGACTTGTCTACCCATGTTTGCATTTCCACCATCACAAGCTATATCTACTTCATTTGGAAGTTCCGGAGTGACCTCATCTACAGCCAAAGACTCACTCACACAACCACATGTGCCCATCACATCATTGTTGACTCCAAACGGTGTGTGCAAGCTTTAAATTTATAACCCAAGAAGTATGCTTGAACAAATATGCGAACCCGCAATGTACGGGTCAATTGTAATAAAAGCAAGAATTTCAGGGATCGATCACATGGACTTAGGTGAAACAAAGCACAGAATCAGGTTGTCAAATGTTGCAAATAAGTAATTAAAGCAATCAAAGATGATGTAAAAGTCAAGTAAGGAAAAATGCAGATTCTAGGAATTAAAGCATCTAGTTTTGGTTCCAACTCAAGATTTCAAAGGATAATGCGGACAAAGCTGAGGTTTGCAAAGGGAAGGTGTTTCTAAGGTGGGAATAGATTACCGGGTAAGTCTCACTACTCACTATTCCAAACCAAAGCTCCTATTACCGGGTAAGTCTCAAGGTACAAAGGAAAGGAACTATAATCTCTTACCGACACACCACCTAAGGGAATAGAATCAACATTTACCGGGTAAGTCTCAGGCTAACTCAAAAAGATGGGATGAAGGCACACTCAAACCCCAATAAAGGATAAACCTTTATTACCTACACTCATTATCTTAGGTAAACAAGCAAAGGAATCACCGGGTAAGTCTCATCCTAAGCTTGCATTGAACCAGGAAAGGTGTAATAAGGATAGGATTGGGAAAACTATAACTCTTAACTTCAGTTTCGGATCAAGGAAGGTTCACCTCGTTCAGTCAGATCCCACCCCGGCCGAGATGTTCTTCGACTGAGCGAGGTGTTCTAGGGTTAAGGTTAAAGACTCGAGCTTTCAGGGTCCTGCTGGGAGTAAGATCATTCTATCATCGTCTTTCCCAGAACTTTCATCCAATCACCCTAGAATCGCATAAGAAACTTAGCCAACAATCATCATGATAACAATAATCAATTTAATGGAAAGAGAATCAATATTCGAACAAGAAAACCTTAAGAAAAAGGTTTCAATAACTCAATCAAATAATCAACAAACAAGCGTTCCTCAATCAAAACTCAACAAAGACAATAAACCAAAAGACAATCTAGAAAGTCTTACGAACTCCTTCCAAAAAGCAATTCCAACTATGACTCCTCCCTTCCTTGAACTTCAATCTTCAATACTTCCTTCAAATCCTCCAAAAAATCCCTCAATTGTTGGATGCTCCAAGCATGGTTGAACTTATGGAAAATCTAACCCTTTATATAGGAGAATTATCTTCAAAAGATAAAATATCTTAAAAAGATAATTTCCTATAAAATATATATCTCTCTCTCAAAATAAATCAATCAAAATCATATCTTCCTTCCAGAATTCCAGCCCAAAAATATAAGATATCTTCATTCTAAAAATAAAAGATCTTAGCAAAAAATATGGATCTCGCCGACGGCAGGGTATTCACATCGGTTGGGACGCTCCTCAAGATCACCTCGGTCGAGGTGACACTGTAGCTGGCCGAGGTTAATCTCAACTGCATGTGAAATCTCTCGAATCTGGTCCAAAGTAAATCTTTTTAATTATTTCCATGCTTTCCGAGTTCTTCCTTAAGCTCTAGAATATAGCTCCAATGACTCCTTAGCTCCTTAGCTCGATTTTAGTGCAAAACGTGCCATTTTACCTATAACTACAACGAAACTAGGTGTAGACCTCGATTCCCGTAAAGGTAGATAAAACTACAATATAATCACATAATATACATCCATACATGTAGATTATTGAAGATAAAGCGTCTAAACCAATCCCAAAATATAGACTATAATACATGCTATCAAAATACCCCATACTTGTCCCTTGCTTGTCCCCAAGCAAGTTCCAAATCTTAGATACAAGATAGAATGGATTATAAATTAGAAAAAGTTCAATGAAAAGTATTTCAAAACATTTTTGTGGTGTGCTCCACTCATAGATCACTCTAAGAGAATGCTTCATGGCAAATAAAATCAATACATGATCAAAACATTTTATAAATATAAGAAAGCTGTTCATCTTTGCATAAAATCATAGAACGCATAATAAATCATATTTATCGAAATTAATCATGTATAATCCAATTTAAACCACCAAGTCAATTAACAAGCTCGAGGTCTCAAGGGCTTCCAAAAGAGGTCAAGAAACGTGTCAGGATGGGATGTATATAGGGAATGTGGTGCTAGAATCTGGGAAAAGGATCTTACTTCACTTTCTTTGAAACTCAACATCTTCCACCAATAAGCTTTGCTTATTTTACTTTACTTTTTGGGATGCATGGACAGAGGTGCACAATAACCGAAGCCTAGGAGATCAGCAATCATCAATTTCTCGAGATGCCTCAAACCCTTTATGCACATACCATGACCCGTTAGGAATATCGCTCAATCCGACTTTGGCAAGACACAAACACCCGGCTATGTGAATGGTGCCGAGTTACTCATCATCATGATTGACTTCTCCAAACCTATTTGTTTCTCTCTAACACTTTCAGCCAAGATCTAAACTTCACTTTCACTTTCTTTTCTTTGCTTGCTTCCAAATTCCCGGATAGGTAAAGGGAGGCAAATATGTATATGAGGGGCTAAAGAGTGAACAAGAAGAAGAAGAGAAGAGAATGAATTGCCTTAATCATCCCAGGAAGAATGTGATAGAACTCATCATGTGGTGTCGACCTTCAAATTCAACACAATTTTGATAAAAACAAAGTATTAAACATGTTAAAACTTCAAATAAAGCATTTTGCAACTTAAACATATCATAAAACCTTTCGAGCATATAAAGATTTCAAAACCAATCTGCAAACATAATCATCACTGAGGTCCATATCCAGAGAAGAAGCACAAAACGTTTCGAAAAATCTCAGTTAAGAACCCACCTCGGTCGAGGTGTTCTGACGTCATCCGAGGTATCTACCTCGTTCAGTCAAGAACATCCCGGTCGAGGTCAATAAAAAAAAATTCAAACCAGTTTTTGACGTTTTTCTCAATCAAAAACTTGTATGTATGCATGTAATGGCAGATAAACACATAGAACCAAGTAACAAAATAAGTTCATAAATATCCGGGAGTCATACAAGCATACACACATAAATATCCAATCATACACCTAAATACCCCATACTTGGGACACATTGTCCCAATGGGTCAAATAAAAGTCAAAATAAATCAGGAAACTCACGGACCTAACTGAACTACATAATAAATAAATAAATAAAGAAAATCCCTGCATCTCTAATCCTCGTCAGTTGGTGGCGGTGGTGGTGGATGTGGAACATATGGGATGTAGGTGTTGGGATGGATCAAATAGATACCCCATCATCTGCTGGAACTAAATCTCCATCATCCGCTGCTGGTAATGCTAGCTCTCTCTAATCTGATGCATCCAGCCGTTAGTGTGTCGGCGCTCATCAACAAGGCACTGGGACATATCCACTATCATGGCATCATGTGAGTCGATTATCTGATCAATCAAGTCGTCGATCCGTCGGTGAGCCTCGGGATCTCTGTGCCTGCGAACTCTGCGCCGAGCTGGTCGTGGTGGTGCTGCTGCCTCCTCCTCTGTCGCCTCGTCGTCTAGGTCGACAACTGGCACACTAGGACTGGTGGTATCAGTACCGGTCTCCATAGCAGCTCCGCCATCATCATACTCCTCCTCATCATCAGCTGGTGCAACATCTCTAGCATCCTGCATGTAAGGAAACCATGCAGACGACCAATATTGACGGTCGAAGACTGAAAACTGAGTTGACCAAAGAATGCCCTGTGGAGCCGTCATCTCCCATGGCATAGCTACATATGGCGTACTGAGACCACGAGGGACGAGAATACGCCTCGTGATCATTTCCTGAAGACAAAGCGGCTTCGTAACCGCAACCACTATACATGCACTCAAATCCAAACCCATGGCAGTAGTAATATGGTTCACTAATCCACCACAACAGATATCTCTCTTGGACTTGCCCTTTATCTTGTGCAAGTCCTCAGCCAGCATCCCTCCAAAGTCAGGGACTCCACCTGTAACCATACAGAACATGCTTAACAACTACCCTTGTCGGACCTTCTAGGGCGTCTCTGTACACGCCAAAAGAGTCTCGCTGAATATGCGGTGAGCAAGACAAAATGCTAAATGAAAGATGATGCGCTCTCTAGAGTCTCCAGGTCTTCATCTGTCACTATGCTCCACCACATGGGCTATCTCGCCCCATAAGTCTCGAGCTACGGCTCGGGAAGGAAAGTCGGTAACGGTGCAAGTCGGGAAGCCAAAAACCTCTCTAAACTGATCCATCGGTACTATGTAGTTCCGGTTCAGCAACCGGTACTTGATGTTGTTCCTTTCACGCATGTGAGTGACTAAACTCACAAACTCCATAGTCAGATCTAAGTAAGCTGGAGCTTAGATCTCCATAAACTCCTCCAGCCCTACCATCGAAATCATTTTCCTCAAGTACTCCACCACGTGGAGGCACTCGAAGGCAGCAACATCTAAAAATCGCGGGGCAACTATGGGACGCCCGCATATCTTGTCGAAATCAGCTTGGTGACGCTCATGGATCACCGGTATAGAAGGGTGAGATGCAGAAGAAAGGGAAGAAACATAAGGCCTATCTCTCAGAACCAGCTGGTGATCGGATCTGTTGCTCATGATTGCTGATAAGATGAACACCTTGGTTGCTCTGACAACCACCTCGACCAAGACACAACCGACTGGACCGAGGCGAAGGGCTGTTCGATTTCACTCTTTGATTTTCCAGTTATTTTCCCCCAAAATCATTACCAATTGCTTCTTATGGGGTACTTATATCCTTTTCAGCAATTATAGTCGGCAACCAGAGTCGGATCTGTCCTAAATCAGTGAAAGGAGAGAAGTTAGGGTTTTCGAACAATTTACCCAGATTATGCAGATTTGGAGCGTTTTTCTCGCAGTTTGGTGCTTGAAATCCGATCCTCTTGCTTCTCTTGGTGAAATCGAGCCAAAAGTTGTGAAAAACGAGCAAGAAACGAGGAAACGAGGGGAAATCTCCGCCGCGGTCGAGGCTGAAGTTGAGAGGGGAAAGTGAGGAGAGAGAAATCCGCTTCGCCTTTTATACCCCTCGCTGAATTTGATTTCACCTCGGTCGAGGTGGTTCCGACCGGACCGAGGTGTCTGACTGGATGTCAGACCTAGTCGTCTCGGTTGCCTCAAGAACATCTCGGTCGAGGTGCTGTGACAGCAACCGAGATGTGTCTCAGTCAACTTTGTCTTCTCAATTTCTCGAACTTGTCCTTCTAGTGTAGCTCTTGAGGTGTAATCCTTCCTTAGAAAGTACCTCGTTTCTGTCTAGAGGATGCAAAAAGCAAAGCAAAGCAAACTATCTAAAACTATGCTAGAAAAAAGGGAAAAGAAAGCAATATCTTGGGTTGTCTCCCAAGAAGCGCTTAATTTCAGGTCCCTAGATGGACCGTACATCATCCCTAAACATGCTGGAGGGTGTCCTCATCCCATACTTCACCTTCATCATGGGGTGAGATAAAGAAGTCTATCAAACGTTCCAGCAAATGCAAGTGCTCATCGGGGAATGAATCATTTGTGGGTAGGTCGTCCTTCTTGCGCGAGGAGGGAGGTATCCGGCTGAGGTGGTCCGCAACAGAATTCTCGGACCCCTTCTTATCGCGAATCTCTAGGTCAAATTCTTGAAACAAGAGAATCCAACGAATAAGACGCGGCTTCGCATCCTTCTTAGCAAGCAAGTAACGAATAGCTGCATGGTCAGTGTAAACAATAACTTTTGCTCCCACTAAGTAAGAGCGAAACTTCTCAAAAGCATATACAACCGCCAAGAGCTCCTTTTTGGTGGTGGCGTAGTTCAGTTGAGCCTCATCTAGCGTTTTGCTAGCATAGTAAATGGCGTTGGTTCGGCCATCCTTCTTTTGTCCAAGTACTGCTCCTGCGGCCTTATCACTCGCATCACACATGATCTCAAAGGGCAAAGTCCAGTCGGGAGGTTGAATGATAGGAGCGGTGATCAACGCCTCCTTTATCCTGTAAAACGCATCAAGGCATTCCTGCGAAAACTCAAAAACAACATCCTTATTCAAGAGATTAGTGAGTGGTTTAGAAATCTTCGAAAAATCCTTGATGAACCTCCTGTAGAAACGTGCATGCCCGAGAAAACTCCGCACACCCTTTACAGAACTAGGGGGAGGAAGTTTCTCAATAGTCTCGATCTTAGCTCTATCGACCTCAATACCTCGGTTGGAAACGAGGTGTCCTAGCACAATTCCTTCACTAACCATAAAGTGACACTTCTCCCAATTCAAAACAATATTAGTGTCTTCACAACGTTGCAGCACTAAAGAAAGGTTAGTTAAACAATTATCAAAAGAGGAACCATATACCGAAAAATCATCCATGAATACCTCCATGATCTCCTCAATGTACTTGGAAAAGATAGCCATCATACAGCGCTGGAAGATAGCGGGTACATTACACAATCGAAATGGCATCCTCCTATAAGCGAATGTTGTTCGCTCCAAACGGTGTGTGCAAGTTTTAAATTTATAACCCTAGATATAAGCTTAAAACAAGGATGCGAACCCGCAGTGTACGGGTCAATCGTAGTAAAAAGCAAGAAATTTCAGGGATCGATCACAGGGACTTAGTGAAACAAAGTCGGAATAGGTAAGCTTTGTAAATACTAACCACAAAAGGTAATTAAAACAATCAAAGATGATAAAAGCCAATAAAGAAAACATGCAATTCTAGGGATTAAAGCATCTAGTTGTGGTTCGAACTCATGATCTAAAGATAAGCGGACAAAGCTGAGATTTTTGCATAGGGAAGGTGTTACTAAAATGGAATAGATCACCAGGTAAGTCTCACTACTCTCTAATCCTAAACCGTAACTCCTATTACCGGGTAAGTCTCAAGGAATTAAGATAAAGAACTATAACCTCAAACTAACACACCATATAAGGGAATAGAATCAACCTTTACCGGGTAAGTCTCAGGCTAACTCACAAAGATGGGATGAAAGCACACTCAAACCCCAATAAAGGATAAACCTTTATTACCTACACTTATGATCTTAGGTAAACAAACAAAGGAATTACCGGGTAAGTCTCATCCTAGGCTTGCATTGGACCAGAAAAGGTGTAATAAGAATAGGATTTGGCAAACTCTAACACTTAACTTTCAGTTTCGGATCAGATAAGTCACCGCGGTCAGACGAATTCCACCCCGGCCGAGATGTTCATCGACTGAACGAGATGCTTAGGGTTAAGGTAAAGACTCGAACTTTCAGGGTCCTACTGTGATTAAGATCATTCTATCATTGTTTTTCCCACAACCTTCAGTCAATCACCCTAGAATCACACAAAGAGATTAGCCACTCATCATCATGAAAGTATTAATCAAATATATGGGAAGAAAGAGAATAATTGAACAACAAAACCTTAAGAGAAAGGCTTCAATAACTGAATCAATTATCAAACCAACAAGCGTTCCTTGGATAGAAATCCAACAAGACAATAACAAAGAAGGGAATCTAAGATGATCTTACAAAAACCCTTCAAAAAGCTATAAAAGCTCTAAAATTCCTTCCTTCAACCTTCAAAAAGGTTCTTCAAATCTCCCAACTGGAGTATGGCTGCAGCGGTGTATTAAACACAATCGGTGGTATAGCATGATATGGATTTGCGGAAAATCCAACCCTTTTTATAGGAAAATTACTCTCCAAAGATAAGATATCTTAGAAAGATCTCTTCCCATAAAAATAGGTAAAATATATGATCTAGCATATCTTCTTCCTTCCAGGAGCCAAGCCCAAAAATATAAGATCTCTTTCCAAAGATAAAAGATCTCAGCCAAGAATAAAATATTCTCGCCGCGTCCCAGGTGTTCGCCTTGGTCGAGTCGACTTCTCTGGATCACCTCGGTCGAGGTGACTCTGTAGTCAACCGAGGTGAGTCACAACTGAATGTGAAATCTCTCACATCTGGTCCAAAGTGAATCTTTAATCCATGGCTATGCTTCCTGGATGTTTCCTTATGTAGCTCCAATGACTCCTTAGCTCCTTTTGCTCCTTTTTGATGCAAAACGTGCCATTTTACCTACGATTACAACAAAACTAGGTATAGACCTCGATTCCCGTAAAGGTAGATGAAATGGTAATATAATCACATATTATACATACAAACATGCAGATTATTGAAGATAAAACGTCTAAAGAAACCCCAAAATATAGACTATAATTCATGCTATCAAATGTCCCCCATGGGCAAGTGAAAGTGGTCTTCTCTTGATCATCCGGGTGGATAGGAATCTGAAAGAAGCCACTATAACCATTTAGATAGCAAAAATGGGAATGTTGAGCTAACCGTTCAAGCATTTGGTCGATGAAGGGAAGTGGAAAATGGTCCTTCCGAGTGGCCACGTTCAGCTTCTTGTAATCGATGCGCATCCTCCAACCCGTAACGGTCCTTGTTGGAATCAACTCGTTGTTCTTATTCGTCACAACTTGCTATCCGATATGGGAAATATGATACCTGCATCCAACAACTTAAGAATCTCCTTCTTCACAACCTCTTTCATGATCGGATTTAACCGTCTTTGAGGTTCCCGTGAAGTCTTATGATCGTCCTCCATTAGTATCTTATGCATGCAAAAAGATGGCTTAATACCAACAAGATCATCAATAGTATAACCTAAAGCCTTTCGATGGTTCCTCAGGACATGCATCAGTTTAGACAATTCAGTTTCAGAAATTGAAGCACTAACGATAACGAGATAAGTAGAATCCGGACCAAGGAAAGCATACCTCAAGTGACTAGGAAGTGGTTTAAGCTCCACAACTGGGGGTGCTTTCTGAGGGGGATCCGTGCTTCCTCCTTCCAGTGGAGTAGACTTAGATCAAAGAACTGGACTTTCAGAAGTCTCAGTTGACATCATCTCGCTTATGACCTCGGTCGAGGTCCAAGGTGGGTGACCGAGATGTTCTTCAGATAAGAACACCTCGCTTGGTCCAGAAAGTGCCTCGGTCGAGGTACTGGAACTGGGACCGAAACATGAACTGCTCTTCTTCCCTTGAATTAGTCTCTCAATCTTAGCTCATGGATCTGCTTCCAATACTTTTAAGCTCCGTATATCTGCATCACAAGAAACATATATACCTTCCTCCATTAAGCTAAAACTAAGAACTCTTTCAAGAGGGTCATTAATAAGGATAGAGCTCATCAATTCTCTTGATTCTTCTTCATCATAGATGTTGAAGATATCATCTTCCAACGGCTCTCCTTTCATAGCAGCGAGCAATGCAAATTCCACTTGTTCTCCACCAATGTTGAATTTCAACTTGGCGTTCTTAATTACAATCCACATTGCAACCCGAAGTTGCTAGAAATGGACTCCCGAGAATGATAGGAACTGGATAATCTGCGGGTATGTCAAGTACAACAAAGTCTATAGGTAAATAGAAATTACCTAACTTGACGGGAACATCTTCCAAAATGCCCACGGGATGGGTGATGGAGTGATCCGCCATGTATAGCCTTATCTTCACCGGCTTGGGCTCTCCAAGTCCGATCTTCTAACATAGCTCCAGTGGGATGATACTCACGCTGGCTCCTATATCACACAACGCCTCACAAGTTACATCCCCAACTTGAATGAGAATGCAAAATGAACCGGGATCTCTCAATTTGGGAGGCATCTTCTCCATAATTTGAATGAGTTTTGAGGACTTAGATGTCATCCTTACTTCTCCAAAATCTTTCAGCTTCCTCTTCCTTGAAAGAATCTCTTTCAAAAACTTCCCATAGGCGGGCATCCCTAGAATAGCATCAAGGAAAGGGATTTTAATGTGTAGTTTATTCATTAGGTCTAGAAACTTACCAAAATGCTCTCCTAGATGTGCTCTGACCCTTGACTGGGGGAATGGAAGTGGTGGTTTATAAGCAGGAGGTGGAATATAAACTTCAGGTTTGCCCTTCGCTTTCTGAGGCTCCACCTCGGTTGGCACCTCGACCGAAGTGTTCCTCGTCTGATCTTGGAACGAGGTGTTCTTCGTCTGTACTGGCACCGACCGAGGTATTGGATCTGCAGTTTCCAGTCCACTTCTCGTCGTTATTGCCATAATCTGTCCTTTAGGGTTGCTCTTTGTCCTTGTTGGGAGCTTCCTTGGATCTCTTGGCGCTTCATTCGCCTTGTTAAAGAATTGTTGCTCTAAGGCTTTTTGTTCCTTCGAAAATGAATTCATTGATGTCTTCATAGCGTTTAGCTTGATCAAGATTGCCTCCAGCACTGCATCTTTCGATTCTTTTCTGGCTGGGACGGACTCGATCCAGGCTCCTGGCTTCTCAACGGAGTAGAAGAAGAAGAAGAAGAAGAAGAAGAAGAAGAAGAAGAAGAAGAAGAAGAAGGGGGGGGGTAAGAGCATTTTAAGCATGAAAATAAGAGTTACTTGGATTTTGTTGAGTAGATCTCCAATTGTTGTTGTTGGAGTTTCTATTTTTTTTGTAATTGTTGTTCCGTGACCCTTGGTTGTTGTTTCTTCCTTGATATCCTCCATCTTGCTCCTTCTTCGTGTGAGCTACTAAAAGCTCCTTCAATTGTTTTACATCATTGCTAAGCGAGGTGAGTTGAGCTCCATTTGATGAAGTATCTTGGAAGCTAACTCACTTTGCTCCATTCTCGGCTCCTTGATGGGGATACTTCTCCATATGAAAAGCTTGCTTTTCAATGAAATCACAAGCTTCGTTTATCGGCATATCCATGAATGTGCCGGCGGAAAGTAGTTGGAGATTGAATTGAGTAGCTCCATCCAATCCATTGAAGTATATCTCCAGCAACTCTATCTTTGGAATCCCATGATGTGGTAAATCTAATAGAACATCTTTGAATCTCTCCCATGACTTGGACAAACTCTCCTTGTCCTTCATGATGAATGCATTGATCTTCCCTCTCATTTCAGCGGTCTTGGAGGGAGGAAAGAATTTAGTTAGAAACTTTGTCGTCATCTCTTCCCAAGTGTTGATCTTTCCGGGTGGAAGAGATTGATACCAAGCAAGTGCCCTGTCTTTCAAAGAAAAATAGAAAGGCCTCAACTTGTAGTTGTTATTTTCCATCCTTGAAGGTCATAAGGTCTCCATCAAAATCTCATAGTTTTGCAAATGCTGATGCGGAGACTCCCTCTCTAAACATCCAAATTGGCATTGTCGGATCATAGATAGAAATTGCGGTCGAAGTTCGTAATCATGCTCAGTTGGATCACCTAGGTTGACTCCTGGACGCCTCACTTGTTGATTAGGGTCCATCCTCTGTCCTAGGGTTTGTGGAACTCCACCAAAAATATAAGAAATCTTCTTTCCAAAAATAAAAGATCTCAGCCAAAAAATATGGATCTCGCCGGCGGCAGGGTATTCGCCTCGGTCAGGACGCTCCTCAAGATCACCTCGGTCGAGGTGACACTGTAGCTGACCGAGGTGAATCTCAACTGAATGTGAAATCTCTCGAATCTGGTCCAAAGTAAATCTTCTTAATCATTTTCATGCTTCTTGAGTTCTTCCTTAAGCTCCAGAATGTAGCTCCAATGACTCCTTAGCTCCTTAGCTCCATTTTAGTGCAAAACGTGTCATTTTACCTATAACTACAACGAAACTAGGTATAAACCTCGATTCCCGTAAAGGTAGATAAAACAACAATATAATAACATAATATACATCCATACATGTAGATTATTGAAGATAAAATATCTAAAACAATCCCAAAATATAAACAATAATACATGTTATCAATCATCATCGCCACCAAGAACTACACTTCAATACATTGAAGAGATCGATCCCAAAATTCTCTCGCTTGGCCTAGGATCCTTGGTAGCCACCTCTATTATGCTTTTTAGTTACGTCTTTCGATTGATCTTGTTGTAACCTCGTCTAGTTGAACCCCATGTACATTCTCCTTTCTATATATATATTAACCTTTTAAAAAATAGTATAAATATTTTAAACATTTTTCCTCCCGCTTTTTATCCTTCTTTTTCTAACGGGCATTTTTCGTTCAAAATTGTTTTCTACATTCCTTTCAATTTTTCAGTTAGTTCATATTATATTATACTAATGATTCAATTTAAAAAAAAAATCATAGTTCAAAATAATGCATGAACTAACGACATAAAACATTAAATGACTTGGATTAATGTAGACCATTGGCTCAAGTCCATCAACGGTTCAAACTACTCCATAAATTCGAACCGCAAACTACTTTCTATCTGAACCGGACCCATTTCTAAATAAATGTATAATTGAATTATAATATTGAAATCTAGTACCTAAAATTAAACATAGGGTCAGATTAGTAAAAATTATAGGGTCAGGTTAGTAAAGATATTATAGGATTTATTTTAGGTTCTTTTATGTGAGGTTATATTTTTTATGCGTTTAGTTGTAGATTGAGAAAAGCATGGGTAGTTTATTTTGTAACAACAAGATAATTTTATTCCGGAGATCCGATCCGAGTTGCTGGTTACCGGATCTACAGTTAGATCCATGAGAGAACTCCGGCCATAAAGAAGTCGACGCGGTCGCGCCTGTTCCTTCCCGCGGTCTCGCCCAGTTCTCTCTGTCGCGGTCGCAGTATGTTTTCGCCGCGGTCGTGCATGACAATAGATATCGCCATATCTTTCGTAACAAACTTGATTCTTTTGTTTCTCCATATACACGATCTTTTCCTCTTTCCTTATACACGTAACAACATCCTCCTTCCCTTTAACATGAAACCCTAACCTATCCTTCCGCCTATCTTCATCTTTAAACCATCGGCTAAATACTGCGCTCACCCTCGCGTTCAACAGACAACCAGGAGAACCAATCATCTTTGTACGAGGCAAACCAGCAAGCAAGGGTTTCCTTCACCTTGTGGTCATGCACAACAACCTAGGGAGAGCTTTCGTGCAATTGCAAGCCTGGACAACAAGCAAGCAAGTAAGTCCCTTCCCTTCGCTTCATCTCCGTCTTTATCACGTTACTACAAGTCCTAAGCAGATCCTTCCACTTTTGCACAAGAACAAAAACCAACAGCAACCCCAGTCTTTGCATCTCGTGGTCGCGGCCTTTCGTCCTGCGATCGCACCCTCCATTTTCTGCTATCGCGCAAATCCTCTCCCCGCGGTCGCGCAAACACCCTTTCCGCGGTCGCATCTACGTTTTCCCGCCCTCGCGTACTTCCTCCAAAGTTGCAAAGTGGCGAGCATCCAACTTTGGAGACATATCTAGGTATGTTAGACTTCTCCTTTTTGGCTGAATTTTTTATAGGTTGTAGTTGAGATATTATTGTAGAGCATATCAGAATTTGATAAGAGTTTGGTGAGTGATTTAGGAGTTATGATATTCCTAAGTTGAGACCTTAAGCAATTTTCTAGGTTATGCTGAAATATTATAAGTGTAGGGAAAACTAGTTGTGATGTAGTTTTTAGATTCAATTATGATTGTGTTAGACATTTATGATGGACAAAAATTTTTGAGAGGTTATAGTCTATATAGTATAGTTCTTCATGACAAATTTTGGGATCGATTTAACAGTTGGATTTAGTTTCGTGATGTTATAAAGTAGGGTACAAACCTAGTTGTGAAGAGAAAAGGGAATTTGGCTAAGTATACAGTTTAGTATTTTTGGAAACAGTTTTTGTGTGTATCTTGATGATTTTTTTTCTTGTGAAGTTGACATCATGTTGTTGGATATTAGTAGAGGTTTATGAATCTTCATAGAGCCTTTAGAGTTTTCCGAAATCAAGGGTAAAATTGTCTTTTTATAGAAAACGGTCAGTTTAGTACGTTTTCTCAAATAGTCGTTGTTAACCTAAAAGATGGAAACTTCTAGATGTTTGAAAATTTATTGATCAAAGTTTCTTTTTATGATCAGGTAGTTGAGATTATACTCATATAGGATCAAGTATTATCATTAACGTAACTTGATCCAATTCAGGTCAATTCTTTGGCCTTACTTAGCTAGCTTTCTGAATATTGGTGTGGACTATGATAGTGATATGTGATTTGTGCTAATCTAATTCACCTGATATTTAGTATGTTAGCTAATGATTTTATCCTATGATGTTAGATGTATTGCAGGATAGGGTAGCTGCAGAGTGATCTCGATGGGAGTGGTAAGCCGGGTTCCCCGTACACTGTAGGACGGGTTTTAGGCTTTCTATTATTTCATTCTTCTTGTTTTGCATTAGTTGTCTTTGGATTACGTACTAATGCAGGACTTGGCTGACAGTCTTTCCTTGAGATCATGACCTTATTGCATATTTATCTCTAGTCAGTTACCTTTATTTGTGTCTTGTTGTAAGATTCGGTAAAATTGTTGTCTGCTAGGGTGATGACCCAATTGTGAGGTTCTAACCCGTAGCGTTCTGAACTCTGAAAAATTAGGGTGTTACATATTTGAGCTTAAAAACCACAAAATATAACTTTCTTCCCTCAAGATTATATGAGGTTATATTTTAGATATGTCTTTTTACATAAAATTAATCCCAAACAAAATACACAACCAACATCAAGACTTTGATTATATAAATAACTCCATATAAAATAATCTCAAGACTTTGATTATATAAACAACATCAAGAAAGTTCCTAACTCAATAAAAGACGGATGGAGTTTGAACATGAGAATCAGATCACGGTAGAAAATGGAGAAGATTTGTACCCCAGATATGCACTTTAGTTCGCCGGAGATCCCTCGGAGGCAGGGGGTGGGAGACTCTACATTCGGCGTCATTACCAGATCTAGCCGATCGAGAAAGAATCTCAATCAGAGTACTCATGGCACGGATTTGCATCTCCAAATCTGAACGCCCTCCACCGCTAGCCGCGGACATCGTTGTTGATCTTGATCTCTTATTCTTCATGAACTTGAGCTTGAGGTGGTTGTTGAGGATAGCGCGACTCAACCTCGTTCTCCCTCTCACCGCAACCACCAACGAACGATCTGCGGCCTCCCGCACAGCAAACCTCGACGCGGAGCCGATGTCGACGAGGAAGAAGGGCTGAGTTGGAACTTTTTTAGCGATTGGAGAAGTTTCGAGGAGTAGATTTATCCGCCGCCAACGCCTCCAATTCGCCTTCTTCTCACTCGTCTCTGTCGCCGGCTGCTGAAGGAACGTCGCTGCTCCAACGCTCTTTGACTTCGGCTGCCGCCATCAAGATGAAGAAGGCGCTAAGTCGCTGAGATTGCGATCTTCGACTTCCGGCTTAGGGTTGAAGAGAGCAGGGCGTATTCCGAAGGCTGAGAATGGTTAAATTAGTAAGGTCAAATAATACAGTTACCAAATTTAATTAACGGTTTCCTTGTTTTTAGCCAATTAAGATATTCGAAATTATTAATTATCTTTTAAATGTTACCTTAAATACTTAATTAAGATTCTCTTTCCACCTTATTTATCTTTTTATTTTAATGGTTAATATTAGGGGCCTTGTTTGTATTATAGAAAAAATAGTTACCCTACTACCTTAATCTTCTCTACTATTTTTATGCGTTGGATTCACGACGAATGTTTATGTTCGCTCAAAATGTGAAATATCTCGGAGTTTATCATGATAGTAGAATTTTCATTAAAACTAATAACATATGAAAGGGAAAGTACGGAAAGAGTTCGGTAACTTCAATATCATGAAGTTCAAGGAAGCAACGATGTGTTACAAGGTCATCATCGACCGAAGCCAAGTACAAAGCTATTGCCGACACATCCTCTAATGCTTTTTGGATGGTGTAATTGTTGAATTGGGTACTCGATTGTCACACAAACCTATCATTTATTGTGATAACGTTGGAGCAACGTCCTTGAGTTCCGATCCAGCTTATTATGAAACAAGTGGTGTTGGCTTATCATTTTGTGTGTGAACAAGGGCAAAGGGTAAACTTCGAGTTGTCCATGCATCAATCAACGATCAACTTGTTAATGTTATAACAAATCCTCTACTTCGTCCACGCTTTCATGGTCTTATTTTCAAACTCGACTACTCAACAAATGTTTGTTCATCTATAATGTTAGTGTGCTCGCTACTTAATTTCTCAAGACTCAACCGAGTAGAATGATTTCATTTTACTTAAAGACCTAAACATGCAAAACAAATGTCTTAACATTTTACTTGAAGGACTAAGCAAACACATTTTGTTGGTTAGTATGTTATAATTTTTTTCTTCTATAAATTTTAGAAAAATAAATGGACCGTAATATCAAACAATTATCCCGACCAATCTTCTTAAAATATGTGGTCGAACTAATGAAAACAAGAAACATGTTTAATATAAGGGCGGCTCCCTTGGAAATTCGTGGAGTACATATATGTTATTAGGTAGCTTACAAAACCTAGTTAATTCCATTAGCTATTAAAGGCATGCAAAAACAAATCTTATAAGGAAACAATTGAGTACATATTCCACATCATATGTCTATCTTATAAGTATTTTGTTTTATTAGTTCGACCTCATATTTTTATTAAATATAACAACTATCTTATAATTTTTTTTTTCTTATTTCTAAAGATATTGGTTCAGATACGGAGCATAGATTCTGGTCCAGAATTATAAAGGGTTGGCGTTGTGATACGAGTCAATAAAAAACCTTCTTTTTTTTCTAACGTCAATTTTTTCTTTCAAGTTTTTGTACATTACTTTTAAATTTTTTGTTCAGTTAGTTCAAATTATACCGTACAAATAATTCATACACATTTTTATAAAATGTTTGCGGATGGCATTATCCACTTTACTAATGATGATGTCTCTGGCCCGTTATCCAAATGGTCGCGTACGCTCATTGGGTTCCCTATGGGCAATTCCCTAGCCTATCAACGTATGGTCAGCCATGCCTCTCTCCACTGGAACCACATTGCCATGCCTAAGATCCTACGCAACGAGCATGGAGTCTTCGTTTACCACTTCGAATCCGATGAAGACATGAACACCATCCTTCTTGGCGTTGGACTACTCCAGCCTTGCTTCCATTCCAATCTGGGCATCTCTTCATGATCTTGACGTTAGATTTTGGTCGCCTCTTATACTTGCAAAGATTGGTTCTGCCATAGGCATCCCACTGCTCACTGATCAATGCTCGGCTAATCAAGGGAGGCTCGATTATGCTAAGATTCTTGTTGAAGTCCAAGCGTCTAAGCCTCTACTTCGCGAGATCACCTTCATTGCTCCAGAAGAGGAGATCATAACTCAAAAGATCTCCTACGAATGGCTTCCAGTGCACTGCCCAACTTGCCTCACTTTTGGCCATCGCTACAAACCTCCAAATGGTAATACCATGGGTATCAAAAAATCTCAAAGAGCAATACCCAACCCATCCCCTAACCAGGAGCCTCTGCTGCCCACCCCTGATGCTTCTCTCCGCATCAATGCTACCCAAGGCATTCACCAAACTCAAGCTTCGTGCCCCATCACTTCAACCCCTTCCATTCCCAACCCTAAACCTCCTTCACTCCCCTTATCTTCAAACCAAGCTCACAAACCTTCCCCACCCGGAACTCAACCACCCACGCCCAATCCTATTGCAACTCTCCCAAATGGAATTCTAAACACACTCCTATCTCCTTCACCATCACCATCATCTCAAACTCCAATCCAAGTGCCTACTTCCACCCAATACACGCCAGGCCCTAGTGAATGCATCAAGGATGTTGACACTCTACCCCAACCTCTCAATGTCGATTAAAATCGGTTCATGGAACATCCGAAGCCTTAACCATCCCAACAAACATAAGGCCATCCGGGAATTGATAAAACTCCACAATCTCGACATCTTAGCCATCCTTGAAACCAAAGTCTCTGAACCCAAGATGTTGAAACTCACATCCCTCATTCCAAGTTGGAACCAAACCTCAAACGTCTCCCCAGAGCTCAAATGCCGCATTTGGCTTTGGTGAGATCCAAATTCCACTCTACTCACCCCAATCTTCCAAAATGATCAAATCATTCACTGCAACATCAGCATTCTCAATGCCCCAGTCAACACAAAGCTAGACTGCTCCTTCGTCTACGCCCATAACCTTCCTGCTGATCGTATTCCTCTCTGGGACAACATTATCACCATATCTCTTCTCAACTCGAATAGGCCTTGGGTCCTAATGAGTGACTTTAACACTACCCTTAGCCTTGATGAGAAATTCTCTCAAAACATGACCTCCTCGAATCATCCTTCTACTGAGCTCTTGGATTGCTTCTCCAGGAACTCTTTGTCAGACCATGACTACTCAGGCCATAAATTTACATGGAATAATAAACAGGAGGCCTCTAGGATTTGGTGCAAACTCGACCGAATCATTATCAACTCCCACTGGAACTCACACTTCCCGATCTCCAAAGCCCTATAACCCTCAAATCTTTGACCACTCCCTAGCTATTCTGGATCTTGAAGCAAAAGACTCCCCCTCCTCATCGACAATTTCAATTCAACAACAGTTGGGCCTCCCACGAAGGGTTCCTCAACACAGTCTCAAATGCATGGGCTACTCACTCAAACCCCAATCTTGGGAAGCTGAACTCTCTCTTTTCCAAGCTTCGCAACCTTAAACGGTCCCTCAAGAGATTTCCATGTATCACTCTTGAGAATCTCCACTCTTCTATTGAGCAACTAAAGAAGCAGCTTGATGATACTCAAACGAGTCTTCAAACCAACCCACAAAATACCTCCCTCCATGACACCGAACGTGCTACCCTTTCCCTACTGCATACAACACAGGAGAGCCTTCACACAACACTCAATCAACTCTCGAAAGTTTCATGGGCAAAAAATGGTGACCAATGCAGTGGGTACTTCTTCAAATGCATTAAATCAAGAAGAGCACATAATGCTATCAAGTACATCCAAGATCCAAATAACTTGGGTGTGGGTCCTTCGGTTAGCTTGGCTGAGATCTCTACTATCCTTATCAAACATTTCTCCAAGATTCTCAACCCTTCAAACCACCATAGCCCACTTAACCTATTTCCTGATTGCCTTCTCCCTTCCATCTCTCTTGAGGATTCGGCCCTTCTATGCATGAAGGTCTCGCCAAGTGAAATTAAAAATGCCTTATTCAGTATTGGTGATCACAAAGCGCCTGGTCCATATGGGTACAATGCTCTCTTCTTCAAATCCTCCTAGGCCATCACCGGCAATGATTTTTGTTCTGCTATTGAGGAGTTCTTCAACACTGGTTACCTTCCTCACCACATCAACGTCGGTCCAGTTTGCGGAAGTGACAATCAGTCAACACTGGTTACCTTCAACACTGGTTACCTTCCTCTCCAAGCCGTACCCAACAACCTCGGAAGATAGCTTGAATAAAGCTGAGGCATTTTCTGAATTTGCGGAAGTGACAATCAGTCAACGTCGGTCCAGTTTTGGGTAGGTTAGACTCCACCTTTACTGCTGATTTTCGGATATGTTTTAGTCGATATTATATAGTATAACATACTAACGTTTGAGAGGAATCGGAGCTACGGTTTGAGAGTTATTGTGTTCCAAAGTTGACGCCTCATGCAGTTTGTATATATGTGCTGAGTGTTGGGGAAAACAGCAAGTGATGCTGTTTTGTGAGATGGTTTTGAATAAGCTCTTGATCTCCGTTGGGCTTGAATTTTGGATATGATACAGTTGACATATTGTTATAGAACATATTAAAATTTGAGAAGCATCCAGCGAGTGGTTTGAGATTTATGATTTTTCAAAGATTTAGTCATAAGCAGTTTTGCTGTTGTGCTGAAATTCGGTTTTGTGAGATAGTTTTAAATAGGATTTTGATCTCCTTTGTGTCTGAATTTTGGATATATTATAGATACGATTTTATAGTAGAAAGTATCAAATTTTGGGATAAATCCAGCGAGTAGTTTAGCAGTTATAATTTTTTCAAAGTTAAGACAGCGTCCTGTTTGTTAAGTGTTGTAACCAACTTTAGAAATTTTTACAGAAGTGATGCTTTAACAGTTTTAAGAAATTCTTGCTCCTAGGAGTAGATGAGACATCATAGATAATCTATGGAATTATTTCGGAATTTTTATAAGATTATTCGAATTTTATATTTGAAGCCGAAGTTGGACCTTAACGATCTTTCCGAAAATAAGGAAATGGGTAAATTGTCAGTTTGTAACCAAACTCATCTTTAGGAGTTAGAATATGACTCTTTAGTCTCAAATAAGAGTTTAGGCATGAATTAGGGATTTTTTTGGAAGTTTCGAGACCAAGGGTAAATTAGTCATTTTACCATAAATTAATACTGTAATCAATTCCGTTCTATTAAGACCTACTATCTTAGAAGTCTTAGACTTCTAATCACCTAGAAAGTATGCTGACACACTTGCCTCCTTTGACAGGCCACTGAATTCCTATTGTACAGATCAATTTGTGAATTAGAAAGTCGAGATCTGATTCAGGTAAGTCCACGGACTTACTTAGCTGGCTTCTTTTATGAGTGTAATGTGTATGAGTGGTGTTTGTTAGTTATGATAAACAACGAAACCGGATTAGGCCGACTTTATTATTTACGTAATTGACCCAAGTGTATGATAACGGGTCGTGACATCATCTGCCTAGCTCTTGCGAGAGTCTAGGAGGTTCCCTGCGATCAGCCCAGTCCGGTAGACGGTCAAATGCATTAGTACCATTCCGCGTTGGTAAACGGGGACAGGGGCGAGGTTTGGGAATCACTCGTGTCACAAAATAAGTATCATTAGTAATAACCTATCACCTAATTAAAGATCATAAAAGGCTTGAGTGTTGCATGTTGATTGTGTATGTTGTGTGTTTGTGCTTTTACCTTTATACTTATGCATAGAATGTTAGCTAACGGTTTTATACCGCTTGTAGATGCCTTGTAGGTTAAGACAGTTGTAGAGAGATCCGGAGGAAATGGTCAGCCGGGTCCACGTACTCTTTTAGTTGGGGATCGGAATGTCTTATGTTCTTCATATATGTCGTTTTGGTACCTTTGCTTTGTAAGGCTGATACATATTCTTCATGTATATATTGTTTAAAGTTTTCAAATGTTTTAAATACTTTTGTGCCTTGTTGTAAGATCCAAGTTAAATTGTTGTCAAACTAAGGTCGGGACCCATTGTGAGGTCCTAACTAGTAGCTCCCCGAGTTCTCAGAATTTGGGGTGTTACAGTCTTGCCGATTACCTTCCACTTATCACCAAAATTACTAACAAGATTAATACCTGGAGCATGAAGAATATCTCGTATGCTGGTCGGAAACAAATCATCACCTCAATTCTAATGTCCCTTTACAACTATTGGTGCTCGATTCTGCTCATCCCCTCTACTGTCATTCACAAGATTCAAAGCCTTCTACACTCCTTTCTATGGGTTGGCTCTGATTCTAGCTGTCGCGCTCCAATCTCTTGGAGTACATTATGTCTCTCAAAGGAGGATGGTGGTCTAGGGTTCAAGGAGATTCTCTCTTGGAACAAAGCATGCCTTGCAAAGCTCATCTTTGAGCTTGATACGACCAATCACAATCAGAACCTTTGGTCCCAATGGATCCACTCTAACATTCTTAAAGGCATGTCCATCTGGTCTATTACCACTAGATACAAGCACAGCTTAATCTGGAATCAAATCCTTACTGTCAGGGACGATATCACTGCTTCAATGAATGGGCCGACCTTCATCTCCAAGACATCTCTGCTGGAAACCTACTACAACTGGACCTCCATTTCTGGTAAGCGCCATCTGGAAAAGCATCTGCATTCCTAAATGCTCTTTCATTGCTTGGATTGCTTACCACAAGCGGCTTCCTACGCTCACAAAACTCACTGCCTGGAGGATTGTCCTTGACGATACGTGCAAACTATGCAACTCTGGAATTGAGGATGAAGATCACATTCTTCACTGCTGCAGCTTCTCCCTGTTGGTGCTGGACCTTGTTTCTAGATGGCTTAGAGTAAGCCAACCTTACCCATACGCCAGTAACATCTGGAGCTGGATTGCTCAACTCTCTCTCCGAAAAGATGAATTCCTTAACCATGAACGCTTATCCACCATCACAAACTTCGTATACTTCATCTGGAAGGCCAGAAACGACATCATCTTCAACCACACATCTACGCATGCTACTACTTGTGCTCACAACATCATCAACAACACAAAGACTCACACAACTTACCAATGGAAGGATAGATCTCACAACTCATTAGCTTGGGCCAAGATTCTTGGCATTCATCTTACCTAGTGCTCATGTACTTACTCATAGTCTCTTGCATTCCTAGGGTAGTTTCCCTCCTTGTATATTCAATCCTGTTACTAATATAAACCATTTTCAAAAAAAAAATATATATAAAAATTTTGAACCTTTTTCCTATAATTTTTCCTATAACTTTTCCCTTCTTTTTCTAACGGGCATTTTTTGGTTCAAATTTCTTTTTACGTTTCGTTCAATTTTTTGTTTGGTTAGTTCATATTATATTACACTAATGGTTTATTTTAGAAAAAAAAAAAACATAGTTCAATATAATCCATGAACTAACAATATAAAATATTAGAACTGTTAGCATATAAAGTTTGAACGAAATGAACTAAAATTATGAAGGATGAAATGACTAACTATGCTTTTTACCACTATTACTCTATTAAGAGTACCCATAACATAAACTCATTTGGTAAATATACTCCTATTTAACCCAATTCTTTTATAAAAGAATTTGGCCAAATAGGTCTTTTTTATTTTCTTTAGTTTTCTATACGCCTATTTTTTAACCCCATGTAATTTGATATTAAGTAAAACTCAACCCAATTTTTTTACTAACGCGCTCTCTTGTGTTTTCTTTTAATTTCCTTCTCGCCTCTCTTCCTTCAGGATTCGGGACGAGATCTTGGAGAATGCAAATGATCTAACGTTCATCAACCACTCTTCGTCGCCTACCGGTAAATTCTCTACATCAAACGCCTATGACTTTTTTTGGAAGCCTCTTTGCCCTCATACTACTTATAGTTGGGAGGTCATTTGGAAAGGGCTGAATGTGCCGAAATGTGGTTTTATCTCGTGACTAGCTAGCCACAAGTGCCTTCCTACGCTCTCAAAGCTTCTCTCATGGAACATCGTTCAAAACAATACATGTTACCTATGCAACCTGCACTCATAAAATGAAGACCACCTTCTACACAATTGCAGTTACTCCACTATGGTCCTTGATCTCATCTCAAAGTGGATCAGGTTTCCATACCCCTACCATTACAAGCATAGTATATGGGACTGGATTAGCACTCAAAATCAGAGGGAAAAAGACCTGATCTCACATGTGCGCACCTCTACCATTACGATCTATATCTACTACATCTGGAAAGTACGGAATGATCTCATATTTGGCCAAAATAACACTCACTTCGCCACATGTGCACATAACATCATCCAAGCTACAAAGAACCACACCTCCAGTCATTGGAAAGACCGATCTCAGCAATCCCTCGCTTGAGCCAAGATTCTTGGAATTCACCTCCATCCCTCTACTTAATCTTTCTTTCCATAGTATGCTTCTTTTTCCTTGTCTGTTGATGATTATGGACTAAGCTGTCTCTGTAAATCCCTTTAATATACGAATTTTTCAAAAAAAAAAAACAGCAAACCACGATACCTTCTTCCCATTTTCATCGTCTCTTCCACTTCCATCTTGATTAGGCCGGCGAACTCTCCCATTCCGACTTTCAAGTTCATCAATTTATCATCGCCGATCTCTCCCATATCAGGATATCAAAACCATTTCTTTTTTTTTCGCATTTCTATATAAACCCTAATCAACCAAAAAAATGTCTCAACGATCCAAAGATAAAGCTCAACTATACCCATATCTGATGTAGCTAACTTCCAACTATTAACCCCAACTCAACCTGCACCATTTAATGAGTCGGTTACAACTCAGGGGCAAGTACCTCCAATGTCTAATAAGGAGGAAGACATGCAAATAGTTGTCGTTGGAGGCCCAAGCCAAGAAATTGGCATGGTTAGTAAGGCTTTGATACCCTCTGATTTGTTCTTTATTTTCTGGTGATAACTCCACCTTGATTATGAATTGTCTATGTGGATGATGGAAGACTTAACATTTATGAGTGGTTTTATAAACTAACAAATATCGATTTCATTTCTAGATTGCATGTTTTGGTTTGTGTTTGTTAAATGTGTGCATGCCTTAAAAATGTTTTCAAAGGAAGAACGTAGGCCTTGAAACACATTTCAAGGGATAACAGCCGAAACCTTGAAGCGATACAAGGGAGACATCGGCTGGAAGCTTTTCAAAATCAAGATTCAAATCTCAACAAGATCTTCAAACAAGATATCAAGAGAAGATCTGGGTCAGCTCAACTAGAAGATATTCAACAGGTTTGATTAGAAAATCTTGGCCCAACAACAAGATCTCATAAACATCTTAACAACCAAAGATAACTAGAAGATCTCAGCACAAGATCTTCAACGGATTTACCACGAGATCTCATAAAGATCTTAACAACCGAAGATAACAAGAAGATCTCGGCACAAGATCTCCAACGGATCTACAACAAGAAAATCTTGGAGTTAGAAGATGTGAGAAGATCTCGGGATAGAAGAAGATCTACAACAAGAAGATCTCGGATTTTAAGAGAAGATCTTCAACGGCAAAATCCAAGAGAGAAGATCTTGGATCTTCAACAAAAAAAGATCTTTACCGGCTCATTTCCATAGAGAAGATTACGGTGATGAAGATCTTCAACGAGTGTCAAAGAGAAGAAGAAGAAGAAGAAGAAGAAGAAGAAGATCTTACAACGACTACTTCACCTCAACCAAGTAGCGTGTTCTATGGAGAAAGAAGAACGTTACAAACGGCTATCTTACAACGGCTAAGAAGTTCTTCATAGAAGAGTATAAATGAAGATGGAGCCTGAAGAAGAAGAGATATAGAAGCTTACACGGAAACATCTAGGTCTTCAAGCGATCAAAGCATCTTCATTCTTCAAAACGTTTTTCTTCCTCTTAGTTTACAAAAGCTTACTTTTGCTAGAGAGAGAAAAACACGAGAGCCTCATTGGAATATCTAGAGAATGTTATACTCGAGTATGTATTATTCTACGAAGTAACTAGGCTATTATTGCTAGGTTAAGAGTTGGAACTAGATCGTAGCATTAGCTATAGTGAGAGAAGAAGAGGATTTCTTCTAGGTTGTATCTAGGACTCTTTGATACAGCTAATAAATAGTTAGATCCTACGGGCAAAGAAACCCTAGGACAGAGACGTAGGCTGTTAGAGTTGAACTTCGTAAACATATCATTGTGTCGATCTTTTTCTTCAGTACTATATCTTGCTTAATTGTGACTAACGTTGTTTTGCACGTTTTTAGAGTCAAGGTCTTGAAATCATTTTCAAAGCCCTTGAAAACCAGTTGAGTCACAAAGAGCACAGATCGACATCAAGGCCTTGAAATTAGTTTTAAAGCCTTGAGATAGGTTTTTGCGAAAAATTCTCATACTCTATTCAACCCCCTTTCTAGAGTATTTATATCCTTTATATTCACCTATACGATTCTTCAATTGGTATCAGAGCTAGGCTTACGTATATTTGATTTAACCATCAGTGAGACTAATCATGAATTTTGCAGGTGATGGAGGATTCACACAAGGAAGATCCACCTTTCGACCACCCCTTATCTGTGGTAATAATTTTATTCATTGGAAATCTCTAATGTAAATGTTTGTCATTGATCAGGATCTGGAACTATGGAGCATCATCAAAATTGGTCCAAAAGTTCCAACTAAGACCAATGCTACCGGAACTAATGTGCCTAAAAAGGAAGATGATTTCAATCAAGCTGATTTGGAGAAGGTGGCTAAGAACTACAGAGCCATGAATTTACTCTATTGTGGATTGGATGCTAACGAGTCCAATCGTGTCTTACCATGCAAAAGTGCAAAAGAGATATAGGATAAATTGGTGGTAACATACGAAGGAACAAGTCAAGTAAAACAAACCAATATCAACCTTTTCCTAAGGCAGTATGAGTTGTTCAAGATGACACCTGATGAGACGGTGAATGAAATGTTCACACGATTCACTCAAATTGTGAACAATCTAGATTCTCTCGGAAAAGTTTTCACAAATGAAAAGAAAGTCAGAAAAATCTTGAGAAGTCTACCTAAGTTGAAATGGGGCCAAAGGTGACTGCTATTGAGGAAGCACATGAAAATCTGAGGATTCTACCCTTGGATGATCTACTAGGAAAGCTTATCACTCACGAAATAGTTCTTAATGAAGAAAATGCATAAGTATCCTTAAAAGTGAAAAACATGGCTCTAAAATCCAAAAGGGAAGAAGATTTATCAAAAGATGAAGAAAGTGAGGATGATGAAGAAGCTCCTTTGACTTTGATTACAAGACGACTTGCTCAAATTATGAAGATGTTGAAACAACTCTCGAACAGAGAATATCATAGATCATCAAAGTATAAATGTAAGTATTCTAAATCCAATAAGAAATCTAATGTACTAACATGTTTTGAATGTGGCGGAACAGATCATCTAGTGAATGAGTGTCCACAAAGGAGAAGGAACAACCTTCGGAAGAATGATCGAAAGAAGAAACCAATGGTAGCCTCAAGAAGTGACTCAGATTCCTCTAGTGAAACTGACACTAAAAGTGATCAAGTAAATCTATGCTTGATGGGTGACCAAGAATAAAATCCCGAATGACATCTTGATGGAGTTGTAAGAAATTTAATTTCTAATCCCCACTGTTGTTCTTTTTGAATTTCTTTAAAATATGATCATTAGTGAAGAAGAACATATTCTTGAAAATAAATCCTTGAGGGAAAAGCTAAATAAACAAGAGAAAAGAGTGAGTGAATTGTGTCTGGAAGTTGAAAATCTCAACACTTCAAAGTTAGACCTTAATGCCAATGTCAAGGCCTTGGAATTGGAAAATGTGATTTTTCAGGAAAATCTCTCTTCTCTACATCAAGATTACGTTATCTAGAGAAAGAAAAGATTGATCTAATTGTGAAGTGTAGAGACCAGAAGACGACACTCATTCAATTCAATCGTTCTAAAGCTAATCTCGAAAGGATGATGGGTGAACAACAATCCTCTCTTAACAAGAGTGGTCTTGGTTATAACAAAAATTTTCCAAGAAAAACGGTGAGCACTTTTGTTAAAGCTAAAGGAAGTTCACATGCACCCACATGTTTCTATTGTTGTAAAAAGGGACATGTTAAATCAACTTGCCCTTATAGGAGAAACGATCCCTACATCATACGAAATACTTATCCTCTATACCTAAGAGAATATGTTAAACAAATTTGGGTTCCTAAAGGGACTAGACCACCAAACATGGTTCAACCTAAGTATGAATCAAAATTTGTCATTTGGTCTAGCCGGAAAGGTTGATGTTTGGTTGTTTTGTAGGATATCACCAAGATTAAGGAAGCATTATCGTAGGAGGAGTAATGTCTACTGTTTTTAAAATGCTTATCTAATTGACCTCTTTCATATTCGGTGTTATTCTCTTTGATTTCAAGGACTTGAACTTATATTTTGTTTCTCCCTTGTTCAAAGACAAAAGGGGAGAAATTATATGTGATGTTGATGCATATAACTAACAATGAATGCAGGTTTTATATTTATTTTATCTTCCATCAAGGGAGAGATTGATAACTCCACCTTGATTATGAATTGTCTATGTGGATGATGGAAGACTTAACATTTATGAGTGGTTTTATAAACTAACAAATATTGATTACATTTTTAGACTGCAATATTTTGGTTTGTGTTTGTTAAATGTGTGCAGGTCTTGAAAAGCATTCAAAGGAAGAACGCAGGCCTTGAAACACATTACAAGGGACAAGCGCAGTGATATTGAAAAGCAGTTCAAACCGAAGCCTTCAAAAGTGATACAAGGGAGACATCGGCTAGAATATTTTCAAAATCAAGATTTAAATCTCAACAACCAAATCTACCAAGGATCAAGAGAAGATCTTCAAACAAGATATCAAGAGAAGATCTCACCCAACTCAACTAGAAGATGTTCAACAGATTTGATTAGAAGATCTTGGCCCCAACAACAGAAGATCTCGGCACAAGATCTCCAACGGATCTACAACAAGAAAATCTCGGAGTTAGAAGATGTGAGAAGATCTCGGGATAGAAGAAGATCTACAACAAGAAGATCTCGGATTTTAAGAGAAGATCTTCAACGGCAAAATCCAAGAGAGAAGATCTTGGATCTTCAACAAAAAAAGATCTTCAACGGCTCATTTCCATAGAGAAGATTACGGTGATGAAGATCTTCAACGAGTGTCAAAGAGAAGAAGAAGAAGAAGAAGAAGAAGAAGAAGAAGAAGAAGAAGAAGAAGAGAGAGAGAGAGAGAGAGAGAGAGAGAGAGAGAGAGAGAGAGAGAGAGAGAGAAAATAGAAGATCTTACAACGGCTACTTCACCTCAACCAAGTAGCGTGTTCTATGGAGAAAGAAAAACGTTACAAACGGCGATCTTACAACGGCTAAGAAGTTCTCCATAGAAGAGTATAAATGAAAATGGAGCCTGAAGAAGAAGAGATATTGAAGCTTACACGAAAACATCTAGGTTTTCAAGCGTTCAAAGCATCTTCATTCTTCCAAAAGTTTTTATTCCTCTTAGTTTACAAAAGCTTACTTTCCTAGAGAGAAAAAAACACGAGAGCCTCATTGGAATATCTAAGAGTGTTATACTCGAGTGTGTGTTACTCTGCGAAGTAACTAGGCTATTATTGCTAAGTTAAGAGTTGGAACTAGATCGTAGCATTGACTATAGTGAGAGAAGAAGGGGATTTCTTCTAGGTTGTATCTAGGACTCTTTGAAGCAGATAATAGATGGTTAGATCCTACGGGAAAAGAAACCCTAGGATGGAAACATAGGCTGTTAGAGCTGAACATCATAAACATATCACTGTGTTAATCTTTTTCTTCCGCACTATATTTTGCTTAATTGTCACTAACGTTGTGTTACGCTAAGATCGTGTGATGTGCACGCAATAAGCTTTAAATTTATACTCGTTATATTTATCCTAACTCCTAGCGAACCCGCAGTGTACGGGACGTTCGTAGTAGGGATAGTATTCCGAGGTCGAACACAAAGACTAAGGTGAAATCGAGTCAAACAATGGTCATAGATAGTGTGGATCTAATCTAAGAGAAGAGAAAGAAATAAAGAAAGGAAAATGAAGATATTTTTGGTTGAGTTTTTGTGGCGATCAAGCAAAGATAACAAATCAAACAAGATAACGAAACAACCCAACAACTCAAGCTAGCAAAACAAGCAAGTAACACAAAACACACAAGTGTATGATCAAGAGAGAAAAGTGGATTCTAGAGGTCAAGATTTTCGGTTATGGCATCGGACTCAAGGTTCTAAGGATTCTAAGGACAAACTGCGGTGTTGGGGAAAGAATGTTTCACTAATGGAAGCAATTACCGGGTAGGTCTCTCACTTCACTATCCCGCATCAAACTCCTATCACCGGGTAGGTCTCAAGGGGTTAAAATAAGGAATTCTACACAAACTAGATACTACTCAAGGGGTAACCCTCTCCTTACCGGGTAAGTCTCGGAATAGGGAGATCTCAAGCAATAATCCTAGCACACTCGATCCAATAGCAGCTTATGAGGCTCACTACTACCTAGAATTCATCTTCTAAGGTATCTAAGATCGGAAATCTTCGGGTAGATCTCTCACCTCACTTAGGTTGATAGCATTAGGTGATCCTAAGCTAGATTAGGCTTAATAAACCCTAGGATTTAACAACCTAACACCCTAATCATACAGATTTATCATTTAAAGAGCAACAGAGAAGGAAATCGGGTGGATCATAGGGAAATCGGCCGATTTACCTGATGAATAGGCCGATTTTCCTCTCTGGTTAAGGCTTGGTTCAATCAATTCATCCTAAACTAACATATAAGTCCATCCTATCATAGTCCTTGCCATAACCATCAATCCATCACTCCGGAATCACAATAAACTAGCCAATAGTATGCATATCAAGATCCACAATCATCAAACAAGCATACATGGTGTTCATAGATGGATAATGAAAGATAGGCAAGCAAAATCAATAAATCTCAACTGAATCCAAGTTGTAGCAAGACTTACAAACTCTTAAATGAAGATCCAAAACATTCCTAACAATCCTTGCAATAGTTCTTCAATCCAAGACTCTAAAAATCACTCAAAACCTCACTATAACTCCTAGAATGGTGTTCTTATTCTTCCTTCAATCCTTGAGAGCTTGTCTTCTCCTCCAATCTTTTCCTCCAATGGATGAGCTGTGAATGAGAGTGTGGGAGAGGAGAGATGCTCAGCAACCACCTGCAGGACCACTTATATTCTCCACCAAGAGCAAGGACGGACAAGAGATCGTGGGACACGTGGCTTAAGTTGTCAAAGCCCCAAAAATCGACCCAGTAGGATTAAATCGGCCGATTTAGCTGCTAGTTGGTCCGATTTTCTTCAGCAGAAACATGCCATGATCGTTTAGCCATGAGTTGATCCATTGCTTGCACCAATAGTGGTCTTTGTGTCCCTTGTTGGTCCATTTATGCTCCTCCTTAGCCTTGGATGTGTACCACCATGAGGCTTGGCCCTCGAATGTATCGGTTATTGTCCAAAAGACCCCCGAAATACCTACAAAGCAACGCAGAAGTCCGTGTAGACGTCTATCTCGACAAAATACGTGAATTGAGTGCAAACGTCGTGAATTAGTGCTAAACCATGCATGAATGAGTGAGAAATCTATCTAAATGATTACCTAAACCTAAGTCATAAATCTTGTTATCAAAAATACCCCATACTTAAGGTTTGCTCGTCCCCGAGCAAATTCCCAACTATAGACTAAGAGATGACATGATTTATGTATGCAGAAAAATGGCAAAATCTTTTTGGGTTTGTGCTTCTAATATTGGATCACCTTCATAGTCATGTTTCATGGCAATGGACAAGCAATTATGTATCAAATAAATGAAAGCATGGAAAGACAATTACACTTAACTTGATAGCATGCAATGAAATGTAAAGATGAAGAAGTCAAGATGATCATGAGCATATCCAATCTAAATCACTTAGTCTTACACACATGCAAGTAGGTTATAAGGACTTGTAAAATAGAAGGCCAAGAGACGTTGTGATTAGGTGGGAATTTTCTAGGCTATGTGATGCTAATCCGGGAAAGGAACTAAACAACCACAACTTCAAATTTTCTTATCAACTTCCCTCAAGTGTATATTTTTCTTCATTTTCTTTTCTTTCTTTTATTTTTGAGACAATGGCATTGGTGTACAAAAGCCGAAACCTTGGTGATTAGCCATTCTCGGGCTTTTTCTATTTTTCGAGATGCATCCACACCGGGCACACATACCAAAGCTCGTTAGGACTATTGGTTTATTTGACTTTGGCAAGGCACCAACACCCGATTATGTGAAGTGTACCGAGTTACTTGTCATTTAAACTAACGTCCCCAAACCTATGTTTTTGTCTACACTTTCACAACAATTTCAGCATTTCATTCACATCATTCTTTCATCAACAACTTCACCCCACACTTGCTTTTCACACACATCAACACACTATCATGCTCCTATTCCCGGATGGGTCAAAATAGGTCAAATTTTTCATCAATTGAGGTGCTCAAACAACATGATCAAGATGAGAAGTAGAGAAAGATGAATTGCCTCATTTATTCCTAAATGATGTGCAAGAACTAGCATGCAATTTTGACTTTCAATACTCAATTCAATCAAGGCAAACATTCATGATCACAAGTCATTCATGGAATTCAAGATAAGTACTTCAAGTCCACATGTGCATCATCAATTAAACACATAAGGTCATCCATAGCCAATTCACAAGACAATTTTCATCATAAGGGTCATTCCCAAGCTTTAGAAGCACTAATTTTTTAAAATTTTCTGATTTTTTTGGAATTTCCGAAATATGTATGTACAATGCAAGACATAATGAAACATGTGACAAAAATTGAACTATCCTAGATGCTAATCATGCAAGTGATCATGAAAACCCCACCCCATACTTAGAAACACATTGTCCCTAATGTGTAAACTAAATAAAGAAGTGAAAGAGAGTTCTCACAATGTAAAATTGGTGATGCTTTGGTATTTCGGTTCACATTGGATGATGATGGTGGATGATCGATCAAGGATGGTAGAGAGCTCTTGATGTTCATTATGAGATTGGAACCCGCGCTTGGCACCGCAAGCCGTCCAAGTTCCACGTCCGCTCCACCCATGCTTGATTGGAGATCATCACTTTCCTTTACAGAGGAAAATCGGACCAGCTACCCTGGAAAATCGGCCGATTTCTGTGAAGAACAGTCCGATTTTCCTGGGTGCTTTCTTCCTTGTCCATGTGCTCGGATCTTGCACCTTCTTCTCAACAGTTCCATGAGGTTTTCACATGACCTCCAGCATCTCATAACTCATGACAATCAACAAGATCTAGCACCCAAAAACACAAAAGAAAAACAAAGCACACCAAGAGTGAGATTAAACAAAAGCAAGAAAAAGAAAAGGAAAAATATATATCAATGGGTTGCCTCCCATTAAGCGCTTCTTTAAGGTCATTAGCTTGACCAAATTCAGGAGCGTTTCAATCAAGGTGAAGTGGGGCAATCACTTCCGCCGGGGCTTCCGGGATGTACTTCTTCAATCTATGCCCATTCACCTTGAAGTTACCACAATGATCTCCTCCTATCTCCACCGCTCCATGAGGAAAAACTTTCTTCACCACATATGGCCCGGTCCATCTTGATTTGAGCTTTCCGGGGAAAAGCCGCAGCCTTGAGTTGAAGAGAAGGACAAGGTCGCCTTCATCAACTCCTTCGGGATGAGGCGCTTGTCATGCCATCGTTTAGTCCTCTCCTTGTAGATCCGGGCATTCTCATAAGCATCCAACCGGATCTCCTCAAGGGCGTTTATATCAAGCAACCTCTTCTCTCCCGCCTCCTTGAGATCAAAATTTAGCCACTTAATGGCCCAATAAGCTCTATGCTCCATCTCTACCGGAAGGTGGCAAGACTTGCCATAGACTAGCTTGTAAGGAGTGGTGCCAATTGGTGTTTTGAAGGCGGTCCTATATGCCCACAAGGCATCATCGAGCTTCATAGCTCAATCCTTTCTCGTCCTTGAGACCGTCTTCTCGAGAATCCCCTTGATCTCCCGGTTGGAGATTTCCACTTGGCCACTAGTTTGGGGATGGTAAGGTGTTACCACCTTATGAGTCACCCCATACTTAGCCAAAAGTGCCCCAAAGTTCCTATTGGTGAAGTGCTTCCCTCCATCACTTATGATCACCCTTGGTGTTCCAAACCTAGGAAAGATCACTCGGTTGAAGAACCGCACCACAACCTTGGCGTCATTTGTAGGAGAGGCGATTGCCTCCACCCATCTTGAAACATAGTCAACCGCCAATAGGATGTAGAGGTTGCCACATGAAGAAGGGAAGGGTCCCATGAAGTCCACACACCATACATCAAATATTTCTACCTCTTGGATGTTGTTCAAGGGCATCTCATTCCTCCTTGAGATGTTGCCCGTCCTTTGGCAAGCATCACAAGCTACCACAAAGCCTTGCACATCCTTGAACAAGTTTTGCCAAAAGAAGCCCGATTGCAACACTTTCGCACATGTCTTGTGTGCGCTAGCATGCCCTCCACATGGCAAGGAATGACAATGGCGGATTACACTCTCCACCTCGTCCTCCGGTATGCATCTTCTAAACATTCCATCCGGCCCTCTCTTGAACAAAAGTGGTTCACTCCAATAGTAGTGTCTCACATCTTTGAAGAACTTCTTCCTTTGGGCATATGTCAATCCGGGAGGCACTTCCTCACACACCAAGTAGTTCACAATGTCGGCATACCATGGCTCACTTCCTCTAGACACTTGGAACAAGCACTCCTCCACCATTTGCAATTGCTCATCCCGGAATGAGTCATCAATCGGGATGTCATCTCTCTCAATCTCTAAGGGAGGTAGTCTACTAAGGTGATCCGCCACGGAGTTCTCGGATCCCTTCTTGTCCCGGATTTCCAAATCAAACTCTTGAAGGAGAAGGATCCACCGAATCAACCTAAGTTTGGCATCCTTCTTTGTAAGGAGGTAACGGATCGCAGCATGATCCGTATAGACAATGACCTTCGCTCCAACAAGATATGAGCGGAACTTCTCAAAAGCATATACCACCGCTAGCAACTCTTTCTCGGTTGTGGCATAGTTAAGTTGGGCGTCATCTAGCGTCTTGCTAGCATAATAAATGGCATGAGTGCGCCCATCTTTCCTTTGCCCCAAGACAGCCCCAACGGCTACATCGCTTGCATCACACATGATCTCAAACGGTAAGCTCCAATCCGGAGGTTGCATGATAGGTGCGGAGATCAAAGCATTCTTCAACCTACAAAAAGCTTCAAGACAATCTTTGGAAAAGACAAAATCAACATCTTTCATTAGTAGGTTAGTGAGAGGCTTAGAAATTTTAGAAAAATCTTGAATAAACCTCCGGTAAAAACCGGCATGCCCTAAGAAACTCCTTACCCCTTTCACCGAGGTAGGTGGTGGCAACTTCTCTATAGTTTCAATCTTGGCCTTATCAACCTCAATGCCACGGTTAGACACCAAGTGTCCTAACACGATACCTTCACTTACCATGAAGTGGTATTTTTCCCAATTCAAGACAAGATTTGTCTCCTCACATCTTTGCAATACTAATGACACGTTAGCCAAGCAATTATCAAAGGAAGAACCATAAACAGAGAAATCATCCATGAACACTTCCATGATATTTTCTATGTATTCCGAAAAGATAGCCATCATACACCTTTGGAAGGTGGCGGGTGCATTACACAACCCAAATGGCATCCTCCTATATGCAAAAGTACCCCATGGACATGTAAAGGTTATTTTCTCTTGTTCATCGGGGTGGATGGGGATTTGGAAGAATCCACTATAGCCATCTAGGTAGCAAAAATGAGAATGTTGAGCTAACCTTTCTAGCATTTGGTCAATGAAAGGGAGAGGGAAGTGATCTTTCCTAGAGGCCATGTTCAACTTCCTATAATCAATGCACATCCTCCATCCCGTAACCGTCCTAGTTGGGATTAGTTCATTGTTCTCATTGGTTACTACGGTCATCCCACCCTTCTTAGGTACTACATGAACGGGACTAACCCACTTACTATCCGAGATAGGGTAGATAATTCCCGCATCTAGCAAATTAATGATTTCCTTTTTGACTACCTCTTTCATTATGGGATTCAATCTTCTTTGATGTTCAATAGAGGGTTTATGATTATCTTCCATCATTATCCTATGCATGCACAAAGAGGGCTTGATGCCAACAAGATCATCAATGGTGTATCCTATTGTCTTTCTATGCAGTTTCAATTCATTCAACAATCTATTAAGCTCATCATCATTCAAAGATGCATTCACAATCACCGGATAAGTAGAATTTGAACCGAGGAAAGCATACTTTAAATGAGAAGGAAGAGGTTTAAGATCAAGTTGAGGAGGACCTTTTTCGGTTGGAGACGATCCATACAATGTAGGTTGAGATGATTGCAAAGCCATGGAAGCCTCCTTGAAGTCCCTTGATGATTGCTCACATTCAAGTTGTTGGTGCTGAAAAGACTCAGGAAAATCGACCCAGGAGAAAAAATCGGACGATTTTTCTGGCAGTGGGTCGATCTGAGTTTCTGTTTTTGCTGAACTGGCTGAAATTTCAGCACAAGGACAAAAATCGGCCGATTTTTGCCCTCCAGTCCGATTTTTCTGTCTGTTTTCCTCTTCTTCTAGCACTTCAAATCCAACACTTCGTAGCTCGTCCAATGCATTCAAGGCCTTGATTACTTCATTGCTACTCTCCTCAACACCTTCCTCCATCAAGCTTGAGCTAAGAACCCTCTCAAGTGGATCCTTGAGCAAGATTGAGCTCACAACCTCTCTAGACTCCTCTTCTTCAACTATGTTGAATACATCTTCATCAAGGGTTGGTCCTTTCATCATTGTGGACAGCTTGAACTTGATGTTTTCTTCTCCAATGTTGAAGGAGAGGGTTCCATTCTTGCAATCTACTAGACACCCGGAAGTAGCTAGGAAAGGTCTTCCCAAGATGATAGGAACCGGATAGTCCGCCGGGATGTCCAAAACAACGAAGTATATGGGCACATAGAACTTCCCTAGTTGCACCGGAATGTCTTCCAAGATTCCAACCGGATGAGTGATTGAGCGGTCCGCCATGTAAAGAGTCATCTTGACCGGCTTTGGCTCTCCTAGCCCAACCTTGTTGCAAAGTGCAAGCGGAATGATGCTCACACTTGCCCCAAGATCACATAGGGCGTCATACTTCACTTCTCCTACTCCGATTGGCACACAAAAGGATCCCGGATCCCTTAGCTTAGGAGGCATCTCCTCCTTCATCGTTTGAATCAATTCCAAGGATCTCTTTGTCATTCTTATCTCCCCATACTCCTCCAACTTCCTTTTGTTGGAGAGTATTTCCTTCAAGAACTTGCCATATGCCGGCATACCTAAGATAGCGTCCATGAACGGAATGTTAATATGCAATTTAGACATTAGTTCAAGGAACTTACCAAAGTGATTGTCCAAGCGAGCTCTTGCTCGTGATTGAGGGAATGGTAGTGGTGGTTTGTATGGAGATGGTGCCACATATGTTGGCTCTACATCCTTGCTCTTGCCTCCATCTTCTTGCAATGGTTCTTCTTCATTCACCACTTGCTTCCCTTTAGCATTCTCCTTGGGCAAAGGATCCTTCATGCTTAACCCACTTCTCGTTGTAATGGCCAACACTTGGCCTCTTGGGTTTTCTTCGGTCCTTCCGGGAAGCTTCCCCGGATCTCTATGTGCTTCACCCGCCTTTTGGAACACTTGTGCTTCCAAAACCTTTTGAGCCTTTGAGATAGAAGTCACCGTGCTCTCAAGACCACTCAACCTTCCAAGCAATTGCTCAAACATCATCTCGGTTCTATCCTTTGGAGGTTGAGTAAATCCGGGTGGAGGTTCTTGTGAAGCTTTTGGTGGTGGAGTCGTGCTTGTGGAAGCGGGAGGGTTCAAGGCTCCATCCGGGTTAGAATAGGAAAACCCGGGATGGTTATGGTTGGACCGGTAATTGTTGAATTGCCGGTTGTTGTTGAAGTTCCTTGGGCCTTGATAATTGTTGTAGTTGCCCCTTCCCATGTAATTCACATCCTCCTCCTTGGAAGACAAGTTAGCTTGTGGAAGCACTTGAGGAGTTGCTTGGTTCTTCAAAGTTGTAGCACACAACTCCCTCAAGGACTTTAGCTCGTTGTTGATGGCGTCAAGCTTGAAATTGCTCATGGTGACCTCACTCACCTCATATGCTCCCGCCTTTCTCCCTTCACTCTTCCTATGGGAGTATTTCTCAATCACTAGAGCTTTCTTCTCCACAAACTCCCAAGCATCATCTACATTCTTCTCCATGAAAGTCCCACCGGAAAGAGATTGGAGCTTGAATTGGCTATCTTCATCAAGTCCTTTGAAGTAGATCTCCAATAGCTCAATTTTTGGTATGCCATGGTGTGGACAATCTAGGAGAAGATCTTTGAATCTCTCCCAAGACTTGAACAAACTCTCTTTATCCTTCATCACGAAGGCATTGATCTTCCCTCTTAACTCGGTAGTCTTGGAAGGTGGGAAGAACTTAGTCAAAAACTCGGTTGTCATCTCCTCCCAAGTACCAACTCGCCCTTGTGGAATAGATTGATACCAAGCCAAGGCTTTGTCCTTAAGAGAGAAGGAGAAAGCCCTAAGCTTATGGTTGTTGATCTCCAATCTTGGCGGTCTAAGAGTCTCCATCAAAATCTCATAGTTCATCAAGTGTTGATGAGGAGACTCTCCTTCCATCCCTCCAAATTGATTATGCCGGATCATTTGTAGAACTTGAGGGCGGAGCTCATAGTTGTGGGCTGCGGGATCTCCCAAGTTCACACCCGGACGGTGTGCTCTTTGTGCCGGATCCATACGTCTCCCCAAAGTTTGTGGCTCTTCGATAGCAATGGGTACAACCCTAACATTCGCCGCCGGCTGCGGTTGTGGTGGCGGAGGAGGTGGAGGTTGTTGACGGTTAAGCCCTCCTTGCACAAGGGCTTGCCTAATCTCATCAATCTCCCTCCTAGTTGCTTCTTGCCTCTCATTGGCAAGTCTCATTTCTTCCTCTAAAAGCTCATCTCTTAGCCTTATTTGCTCTAAGGCTTCATCCAATTCAGCTTGGAGATCTCTTACGGCCATCTCTTTCCCCTTTTTAATGCTGTTGGATCTAGATCTAAGGGTTTTCTCCGGTTCGGGATCGAATGGAGCTAAATCCTTGCCACGAGATCTTCGCATACACCTAAAGAGTAAGAGATGTCCTGAAAAGCAAAGACACACACCAAAGAGAGATCAAAAGCAACAAGAAAGATCTACACTATAAACAATCACAAAATGACTCAATCTAGACCTAGTCCCCGGCAACGGCGCCAAAAACTTATTACGCTAAGATCGTGTGATGTGCACGCAATAAGCTTTAAATTTATACTCGTTATATTTATCCTAACTCCTAGCGAATCCGCAGTATACGGGACGTTCGTAGTAGGGATAGTATTCCGAGGTCGAACACAAAGACTAAGGTGAAATCGAGTCAAACAATGGTCATAGATAGTGTGGATCTAATCTAAGAGAAGAGAAAGAAATAAAGAAAGGAAAATGAAGATATTTTTGGTTGAGTTTTTGTGGCGATCAAGCATAGATAACAAATCAAACAAGATAACGAAACAACCCAACAACTCAAGCTAGCAAAACAAGCAAGTAACACAAAACACACAAGTGTATGATCAAGAGAGAAAAGTGGATTCTAGAGGTCAAGATTTTCGGTTATGGCATCGGACTCAAGGTTCTAAGGATTCTAAGGACAAACTGCGGTGTTGGGGAAAGAATGTTTCACTAATGGAAGCAATTACCGGGTAGGTCTCTCACTTCACTATCCCGCATCAAACTCCTATCACCGGGTAGGTCTCAAGGGGTTAAAATAAGGAATTCTACACAAACTAGATACTACTCAAGGGGTAACCCTCTCCTTACCGGGTAAGTCTCGGAATAGGGAGATCTCAAGCAGTAATCCTAGCACACTCGATCCAATAGCGGCTTATGAGGCTCACTACTACCTAGAATCATCTTCTAAGGTATCTAAGATCGGAAATCTTCGGGTAGATCTCTTCCCTCACTTAGGTTGATAGCATTAGGTGATCCTAAGCTAGATTAGGCTTAATAAACCCTAGGATTTAACAACTTAACACCCTAATCATACAGATTTATCATTTAAAGAGCAACAAAGAAGGAAATCAGGTGGATCATAGGGAAATCGGCCGATTTACCTGATGAACAGGCCGATTTTCCTCTCTGGTTAAGGTTTGGTTCAATCAATTCATCCTAAACTAACATATAAGTCCATCCTATCATCGTCCTTGTCATAACCATCAATCCATCACTCCGGAATCACAATAAACTAGCCAATAGTATGCATATCAAGATCCAAAATCATCAAACAAGCATACATGGTGTTCATAGATGGATAATGAAAGATAGGCAAGCAAAATCAATAAATCTCAACTGAATCCAAGTTGTAGCAAGACTTACAAACTCTTAAATGAAGATCCAAAACGTTCCTAACAATCCTTGCAATAGTTTTTCAATCCAAGACTCTAAAAATCACTCAAAACCTCACTATAACTCCTAGAATGGTGTTCTTCTTCTTCCTTCAATCCTTGAGAGCTTGTCTTCTCCTCCAATCTTTTCCTCCAATGGATGAGCTGTGAATGAGAGTGTGGGAGAGGAGAGATGCTCAGCAACCACCTGCAGGATCACTTATATTCTCCACCAAGAGCAAGGACGGACAAGAGATCGTGGGACACGTGGCTTAAGCTGTCAAAGCCCCAAAAATCGACCCAGTAGGATTAAATCGGCCGATTTAGCTGCTAGTTGGTCCGATTTTCTTCAGCAGAAACATGCCATGATCGTTTAGCCATGAGTTGATCCATTGCTTGCACCAATAGTGGTCTTTGTGTCCCTTGTTGCTCTATTTATGCTCCTCCTTAGCCTTGGATGTGTACCACCATGAGGCTTGGCCCTCGAATGTATTGGTTATTGTCCAAAAGACCCCCGAAATACCTACAAAGCAACGCACAAGTCCGTGTAGACGTCTATCTCGACAAAATACGTGAATTGAGTGCAAACGTCGTGAATTAGTGCTAAACCATGCATGAATGAGTGAGAAATCTATCTAAATGATTACCTAAACCTAAGTCATAAATCTTGTTATCACGTTGTTTTGCAGGTTTTCGGGGTCAAGGCCTTGAAATCATTTTCAAAGCCCTTGAAAACCAGTTGTGTCACAAAGAGCACATATCGACATCAAGGCCTTGAAATTAGTTTCAAAGCCTCGAGATAGGTTTTTGCGAAAAGTTCTCATACTCTATTCAACCCACCCCCCCCCCCCTTCTAGAGTATATTTATATCTTTTATATACGGTTCTTCATTTGGTATTATTGTTTCTAGTATGAGTTTGAGATTAGAGTTTGATGAGTTTATCGTATGGTTTCTATTATGAGTTGTTATGGTTTTCTAGTATGATTTGTTTCGTTTATATATTGATAGGAATTGTCTAGTATGTGTTTTTTAATGTTTTTTTGCTATGTTTTTCTGGTATGTTTTCCTAGTTTTTATTTTTTCGGGTATGTTTTTCTGGTATATTTTTCTAGTATTAGTTTCTAATATGAGTTGTTGATGTGTTTCCTGTGTATATAGATATGATTTGTCCAATATGCTTTTTTATTTGAGTTTCTGGTATTAGTGTTGTATGGTTTCTAGTATGGTTTGTCGATATTGATATGATATTCTAGTATGAGCTCTGATATGATTTATCTATATTGATATGGGTTTCTCTTATGAGTTTGATATGAGGTTTTGGTATGGAATGTTGATGTGTACATTGATATGAGTTTCTAGTATATTAACACAAGCAGAGGAAAACTGGTGATTAATGTAAATGAAGAGGAAATCTATACACAAAACTCCTTTGCAAGTTGATATTCTTTTTATTACGACTTACAATATTAATTCCACTTACTATATAAGAAGCTTGTTTCCTTTCCTAGATTGTGTACATGTTTGATGATAATGAAAGATATGTGACATCATGGATAATTTTGTTGTCCCATGTAAATATAATGAGTTTCATATTAGAAGGGTTGAATGACAGTGACCAAGAAAGGTTGAAAAACAATACATATATTTAGGGACGTAATTCGTCTTTGTACAAATATGAAGTTGTCCAACCAATTAATACACTACATGCTTCTGCATGAGGTAAAAACATACCGCAAATACTCAATGTGGTTTGCCATTAACAATACTCTACTTAAGTATTTATAACTACACCCTTTTCAGTTTGGTACCTGAATTCCACTTTGTATTGTTAATGTGTTTCTTTCTTTTGAATAATCTGGTTTATAAGGTTTGGTTTAAGCGAGTTTAAAGAAATAACTGACCTAGAGCGTCAGTACAACTCATACAAAGAAATAAAAGACATTGATATGAGCGAGGTGGTCGTCATCCCCAGATGTGCATTGGGATCTTTGGAGGATGCATAATCATCACTTCCTAATAACGACAAATACAAATATAAAATGGCTTTGATTCTTTTTGTTGAATATGTCCTGATGGGGAATGACAAGAAGAAGTTAGTGGCCAATCTAACTCTTCCCTTGCTGAAGAACATGGAAGCTTTTGATTCCTTCCCATGGGGCGCCTTGTTTTCAGAAAGACACTTGAGAGCCTTCAAGAGTGCAAGCCGACCAAGTATCGTAAATCAAGAAACTACTACCTTCTTGGTTTTCCTTTGGCAATCCAAGTATGATTGTTTTATGTTGTATATATGAGTTATGTGACGTATTGTGTTGTTTCTGGTATGGTTTTCATTTTATAGTTTTTTTGGCATGAGTTTATTGCATGAGTCTCTTGCTTGTATGAGTTTGATAGAGTTTTTGTTGTGGATATGTATTATGATATGAGTTTATCTTGTGTTTTTTTATTGTATTTTTTCTGGTATGGGTGTTATTTTATGATATGTTTTTCTAATATCATTTTCTAGTATGAGTGTTTGCTATTAGTTTGATATCATTTATTGATATGACTTTCTAGTATGCTTTGTTGATGTGTTTCCTATGTATAATTGACATGTACATGTATTTGAATCAATCCCCAAGCTGGCATCCTTGTTTGCCAAATCTGATGAAAATGAAACAATCCCACTATGTGTTAAGGGGGTTTCTACAAATAAGGGGAAGAACAAATATAGCTTCCAAACAATTAAAGAAACAACATCTTCTTTGACGAAAGATGACATAAAAACTATCTCATTGTCCCCGGATGATCAAGATGTTGAGGATGACAATAAGTGGTGGGGTGAAAATGTGGATGAAGATAGCTTTTTTTATGTCATTTCTTTAAGATTAGGTTCCACAACGTCTGGGTATGCAGACCCAAAGATGTTGATGACAAGGGAAACAACAAGTCTCCCCAAAAGAAGGAGGAATCCGACAGTGATGAATTTGTCGCTCCTCCTCCTCGACCACGTCGGCTTGTTTGAAGTTGCCAAAACCTGAAAATTCAATCAAGAAAGAAGCTCTCAAGAAGAGGAAAACTAAAAAGAGAAGTAATGATGTTAGAAGAAAACGGTAAATATATTTCATACGAAATCTTGTAATTATCTGGTATGAGTTTCTAGTATGTTTATCTGGTATGATTTGATGATGTGTTTCCTGTCTATATTGATACGATTTGTTTGGCATGAGTTTTTGGCATGTTTTTCTAGTATGAGTTTGGAATGACTTTGTGGTATGAGTTTGGTATGAGTTTCTAGTATGATTTGTTAATGTGTTTCATGTGTATATTGATATGTTTTGTCTGGTATGAGTTTCTAGTATGTTTTTCATATAGTTAATAATTTTTTTTATGCAATGATGCATGCAAAAAGGTGCAGAAATAAGAGAGTTGTAGGAAGGAAGGGTAAATAGTTACATACCTAATTATATTTTCATACCAGCATTTTCATTTTTTTTTTATCATCTTTTCTCTTGTTTTAGCCAAGAGGAGATGGATGCGTTGACTAGTCCCTCAGAGACTATGGTTGCATCATGTAGCCTTGTTAGGAAGGATGAACCTCTAGAAATGGAGATCAATGCCCCTACAAGTTTATATGTAGATAATCCTCTGGCTGATCCTACATTTATTGATCCTACCATCAATAGGTAAATAAGAGTTTACATTATGGTTGTTTGTTAATTACAAAAGCTTATTTGATCTCACATATATAATCTTGTACTATGTTAGTGTATATGGAGCCTGAATGGGTGCAGAGTTTGATGAAACAACTTAAAACCCTTCAACAAGTGACTACTGAGTTGGTAAAGAAGGTTTATGAGAAAGATAAAACGATCAACAATGTAGTTATGAAACTGAAGGAACATAATGTCACCCAAAATCGAAAAGTTTGGTATTGCTTCAAAACTTCTCTAAGCTTGGAAAGATGACCCCTTCTTTTTAAACCCCCCAAACGCTCCAAGACCCTGGCCCCAACTGATGATGCTGAAAAAGAATTTTATCGGGTTTCAATTTTGGAAGAGACGGAAAACAAGCAAGATGATCAAGGAGTGGAAGTTGGTAAGCCACATGAAGAGAAAGAGGTATAATACACTACTATTCTTGATGTGATTTGCATGCATGCACATTCATTAAGGTTTGTATTATGTTGTGAATTTGTTCAAGAATTCAAAACAAGACGAAGTGGCCAAAGCAAAAGCAATAGTACCGAGGAGAATGAGTTTACGTCAAAAGAAACCTACCGACCTTCTCGTAGCTCCCTATGTTGTGCAAATAAAGATCCCTAAAGCACCAAAATATAGTTTTATCGATAAGACGGAAAGAGATGCATTTTATTCTTGGTACCTTTACTCGACGAAAATGGATGCCATAAGTGGATATCAACATGAAGCAACTAGGGATCACTTCAAGTTTTTACTGAATAAAACTAGATGGTTGTGAGATTATTTAAGTCGATACTAACCCTAATTTTATCCAAGTTAATAATTTGTGGATGTGTTTCTAGTGTGACTTTTTGGTATGAACTATGGATGTGTTTCTAGTATGAGCTCGTCTCCGCGGTTTGTATTATGAGTTTTTGGTATGATATGTTGATTTGTTTTCTGGTATGAGTTTCTAGTAAGAGCTTGTTATATGAGAATCTGGTATGACTTTGATATGTGTTTTTAATATTATTTTCTAGTATGAGATCTTGTTGTGTTTATTGTATGATTTTCTGGTATGAGTTTATTGTATGAGATTCTGTTATGATTTTCTGGTATTAACAATTGTGGTATGAGATTGATGTATTAGTTTGTTGATATAATTTCTGGTATGCGATCTTGATGTGTTTATGGTAGGAGTCTTATACGAGTTTCTAGTATGTTTTTATATTGTATGAATTTCTAATACTGAATTATTAGTTTTGTTTCTAATTTACAACAACTTGATGAATTAATCGTATACTTGAGAAACGTTGTGCTTGAATACCTCGACGTTTATCAACGCGTTGCCATATTTCCCGGACGATTCCAACCGTGTTTCAACCAGGCGCGCTATTGTGAATACCTAGAGATATCAAAGAAAGGGGAGGTCGAGTACAGTTTTGGAGATCAAGTTCACAACTTTTTATTTGGATCTTAACCACCAACCTTAAACAAGCCATTATATGAAGTCGATGTCATATACACTACCATGACCACTGAGGGTAAACATTGGATAGCCTTACAAGTCGATCGTGAGTTTTATGTTTGACGGGGACTTGAAGGATTTGCTTACCTCATTCCTCGTCATGTTCCCCCACCTTCTGAAAACTCACGGAACATTTGAGAAGTTTTGCGACAACCTCAATAAGCCTTTGGGATACATTCACAAGAAAGCTGAAGAGGTTCCTCAAAACAACCCATGGTAAATTATACATTACTACTCATATGTTCCATGCATTGTACATTAATATATTGGTTTGGATAATAACTTATACAATCTGTTGTTGCATGGTAGTAAGAGTTGTGGAGTCTTCATCGTCAAGCACATACGGTATCTGTCATCGGGACATAATGATTTTTCGATGATATGTTAAGAATACGTGCCAGCTTTCAAAAAACAATTTTCATTAATTATGTACAATAGGGAGAAATTTTAAATTGCTTTTGTATTGACTTTGTTGTAGTTGTGTGTTTGTGTAGCTTGAATATGTAAATGATAAACAAATATTTTGGAATTGACTCTATTGTAATTTTAGGTTGTTGTTGTATTGACTCTTTTATAAGTTTAACTTGTTGATAACTCAAAAACAAATATTTTGGTATTATGGTTCGTTTACTAGAAATGTACATGTTGTGGTTTTTTGGTATGATTTATTGCATGAGTTTTTTAGTACTTGTTTATGGTATGGGATTTGGGTATGATTGGTTTTCATGTATGTGATTCTAGTATAATTATTTCTTTACCAAAAATGTCCCTATTGTGATTTTTTTGGTATGATTTATTGTATAAGCTTTTTGTATGGGTATTTGACATGATGGGTTTCATTTATGAGATTCTGGTATGTCTTTCTGGTATGAGTTTTTGATAGAGTTTTTGGTATTATCTGTTGTTGTGTTTCTGGTATGAGGATGTTTACCCGAAAACAAACATATACTAATATAAAAACCGTTTAATACAATCTCATATCAACATAAAAATCATCATTTGCATTCTGGTATGTGTTTTCATCCTTTTAGAAGTGGTTGATTTCGGCAATTGTTTTTGTTATGACCTACCATGCCACAACAACTGCATTTCTTATTCCCTTCACCTGTGCCCCGTATCTCAGATTTAGGCAATCTTCTAGTTCTCTTCCATTTTTTAGGAGGGTTGCATTCAAAAGCTACAATGCAACTTGGAATATCTAAATCCTCATCGTCAAGTGTTGGGTATATTCTCTCCGCATATGCTGTTTTTAATTATTCAACGCTGTAATAATCACTTACCAAGGAAGCTGTTTGTTTAGTGGATAGTAGTTGCACATGATATCTTCTCAATATCAAATTCCTTGCATGTGCAACTACTATCCACTAAACAAACAGCTTCCTTTTCCTGGTTCCATTGTACCTCAAACAATAGTCTTTTTGGATCAAGATTGTAGCACCCATACTTTGATACCTCGACATACTTATCTTTTATTAGAGCTTTGAAGTTCGGTGTTGCCAAATCTGTAACACCCCGAATCCGCGGGACTTGGGATGCTACGGGCGGAGACCTCACAATGGGTCCCGACCCTTATCTTGACAATAATTTCACCGGATCTTTCCAACAAGGCACAGATAAAGGCAAATACCGAATTCGTTTTAAAGTATGCGAGAGACACTGAAATGTAACGTACAAGGTGGAAAGTCAGTCGAGTCCCAAAACGACAACAACTCCAAATACATAAGTGATGCGATCGAACTCGATTCGAACACGAGGATCCACCGACACAAGTTCACACTCGGATTGGAATCGGTGAAATGGAACTCCGTTTTTTTGGATTTTGTGTTTTTGGATATGAAAACCAAATTCCCTCGGCCTCTCACTTTGGGAATCTCTCAACTTGAACGAACTACCCTCAGAATCTCACTTTGGGGTTCGAACCTTCGTTCCTCGGCCTCTCACCTTAGAACCACCTAAGCATCTCACCTAGATGTTTGAAAACTAAGCATCTCACCTAGAATTAGGTTTGTTTTTCTCAAAGTGAAAACACCACTTTTGATTGACTCAACTCTATATTCCCTTAAAAACGTTTGTGGGAGAGGCCTTATATAGGCTGAAAATTCAGCACCTAACTCCCAACATTAAAGGCTTACAAGTTCAAGAGTTGTGACATTAAACATAGAGCAAACATAGGGACTTTCAACCACCTACTTTCTCCACCTACTTTTCCATAATTAATACATAAATTCATGCATAATATATGAATAATATGAGGATAATATGCTGCATAAAATATGTATTGGGTGGACGTGCATATGTTTTGTATAACCATCTTTCATGCGTCCATGCGTGATCTTGGTCAAAAATCCACTCAAGTATAAACGCTGCTTCATTGTCGGGTCATTTTCACCCTCTTCCTCTTGGAGTCTCGACTTCTCATAAACTATAAAGTGGTAGATCTTGAACATACCTTCGAAAGTAGTACTTGTAGGTCTTCTAACTCCAAACGAAGCTCCAAATATAGGCATTTTACTGAGAGTGCACACATTTGACAGCTTAGCCAGATCGAGCGAAATATGACTTAAGTTGACCACACTCGGAGTGAACATTTTCGGCTTCATCTTGGGGCTCTCGGGGATCACATCATCCCCTTTCCCTTGAAAAGGATTCGTCCTCGAATCCGTCATGCCATCCTTGGGAAAGTGATTGTCGGATTTATTAACATGGTAACTACCTCTCTCAACTTCGTCTCCATCATGTCGAGATGCTTGACTACAATCCGGGTTCAAGGGAAGGGCAGACAACCTTCTCCATATCTCAACTAGTTGGGCTTCAATCCTGTCCAAACGTTGGTCGATTCGATTACCACCGTTTCTTTTGTCGTTGATGTTCCGTGGTGATGGAGGCACATGATCCGGTGGACAAGGACGTTGGGATAGTGGAGCAGCCTTCGGCGGTGGTATAGGCGGTGATATGTACTTTGTTTTGCTTGTTACTTTCTCAACTCGGCTAATTGGAAAGTATGACGCCTCCTTCATCCATTTTTCGACCACTCTACGGCGCCGATCTTCCTCTTCTTTATTTCGAGCCTCCTTTTCTCGACGACGACGTCGTTCTTCTTCCTCTTGTTTACGAGCTTCGTCTTCACGGCGACGGGCTTCTCTTCTCTTTCGTCGTCTTTGTAATTCTTCATAGACGGCCTCGTAAAGATCGTCTTCCATTTCACTCAAACGAAGATAGCCATCGTCATACTCTCGAATAGCCCATCGAACGTATTCTTCATTTATTGTTCTTTTTCGATCGCGTCTTGACATTCTCGAACAGTTCACAACCCGAAGCTTGAGGAACTCGCACCGTTGGGCTCTGATACCACTTGATTAGATCGAATTCGCACTCATTGGGCTCTGATACCACTTGATGTGATCGAACTCGATTCGAACACGAGGATCCACCGACACAAGTTCACACTCGGATTGGAATCGGTGAAATGGAACTCCTTTTTTTTGGATTTTGTGTTTTTGGATATGAAAACCAAATTCCCTCGGCCTCTCACTTTGGGAATCTCTCAACTCGAACGAACTACCCTCAGAATCTCACTTTGGAGTTCGAACCTTCGTTCCTCGGCCTCTCACCTTAGAACCACCTAAGCATCTCACCTAGATGTTTGAAAACTAAGCATCTCACCTAGAATTAGGTTTGTTTTTCTCAAAGTGAAAACACCACTTTTGATTGACTCAACTCTATATTCCCTTAAAAACCTTTGTGGGAGAGGCCTTATATAGGCTGAAAATTCAGCACCTAACTCCCAACATTAAAGTCTTACAAGTTCAAGAGTTGTGACATTAAACATAGAGCAAACAAAGGGATTTTCAACCACCTACTTTCTCCACCTAATTTTCCATAATTAATACATAAATTCATGCATAATATATGAATAATATGAGGATAATATGCTGCATAAAATATGTATTGGGTGGACGTTCATATGTTTTGTATAACCATCTTTCATGCGTCCATGCGTGATCTTGGTCAAAAATCCACTCAAGTATAAACGCTGCTTCATTGTCGGGTCATTTTCACCCTCTTCCTCTTGGAGTCTCGACTTCTCATAAACTATAAAGTGGTAGATCTTGAAGATAACTTCGAAAGTAGTACTTGTAGGTCTTCTAACTCCAAACGAAGCTCCAGATATAGGCATTTTACTGAGAGTGCACACATTTGACAGCTTAGCCAGATCGAGCGAAATATGACTTAACTTGACCACACTCGGAGTGAACATTTTCGGCTTCATCTTGGGGCTCTCGGGGATCACATCATCCCCTTTCCCTTGAAAAGGATTCGTCCTCGAATCCGTCATGCCATCCTTGGGAAAGTGATTGTCGGATTTATTAACATGGTAACTACCTCTCTCAACTTCGTCTCCATCATGTCGAGATGCTTGACTACGATCCGGGTTCAAGGGAAGGGCAGACAACCTTCTCCATATCTCAACTAGTTGGGCTTCAATCCTGTCCAAACGTTGGTCGATTCGATTACCACCGTTTCTTTTGTCGTTGATGTTCGGTGGTGATGGAGGCACATGATCCGGTGGACAAGGACGCTGGGATAGTGGAGCAGCCTTCGGCGGTGGTATAGGCGGTGATATGTACTTTGTTTTGCTTGTTACTTTCTCAACTCGGCTCGTTGGAAAGTATGACGCCTCCTTCATCCATTTTTCGACCACTCTACGGCGCCGATCTTCCTCTTCTTTTTTTCGAGCCTCCTTTTCTCGACGACGACGTCGGTCTTCTTCCTCTTGTTTACGAGCTTCGTCTTCACGGCGACGGGCTTCTCTTCTCTTTCGTCGTCTTTGTAATTCTTCATAGACGGCCTCGTAAAGATCGTCTTCCATTTCACTCAAACGAAGATAGCCATCGTCATACTCTCGAATAGCCCATCGAACGTATTCTTCATTTATTGTTCTTTTTCGATCGCGTCTTGACATTCTCGAACAGTTCACAACCCGAAGCTTGAGGAACTCGCACCGTTGGGCTCTGATACCACTTGATCAGATCGAATTCGCACCCATTGGGCTCTGATACCACTTGATGTGATCGAACTCGATTCGAACACGAGGATCCACCGACACAAGTTCACACTCGGATTGGAATCGGTGAAATGGAACTCCTTTTTTTTGGATTTTGTGTTTTTGGATATGAAAACCAAATTCCCTCGGCCTCTAACTTTGGGAATCTCTCAACTCGAACGAACTACCCTCAGAATCTCACTTTGGAGTTCGAACCTTCGTTCCTCGGCCTCTCACCTTAGAACCACCTAAGCATCTCACCTAGATGTTTGAAAACTAAGCATCTCACCTAGAATTAGGTTTGTTTTTCTCAAAGTGAAAACACCACTTTTGATTGACTCAACTCTATATTCCCTTAAAAACCTTTGTGGGAGAGGCCTTATATAGGCTGAAAATTCAGCACCTAACTCCCAACATTAAAGTCTTACAAGTTCAAGAGTTGTGACATTAAACATAGAGCAAACAAAGGGACTTTCAACCACCTACTTTCTCCACCTACTTTTCCATAATTAATACATAAATTCATACATAATATATGAATAATATGAGGATAATATGCTGCATAAAATATGTATTGGGTGGACGTGCATATGTTTTGTATAACCATCTTTCATGCGTCCATGCGTGATCTTGGTCAAAAATCCACTCAAGTATAAACGCTGCTTCATTGTCGGGTCATTTTCACCATCTTTCTCTTGGAGTCTCGACTTCTCATAAACTATAAAGTGGTAGATCTTGAAGATACCTTCGAAAGTAGTACTTGTAGGTCTTCTAACTCCAAACGAAGCTCCAGATATAGGCATTTTACTGAGAGTGCATTTATTTGACAGCTTAGCCAGATCGAGCGAAATATGACTTAACTTGACCACTCTCGGAGTGAACATTTTCGGCTTCATCTTGGGGCTCTCGGGGATCACATCAATAAGTCAATAAATCCAAAACCATAACATAAAGCAAAACATCCCCGTCCTATAATGTACGGAGACCCCTCCACTCCTCCACCTTACTCGGCGGCATCCCTAACCTGCAAGGCATCTACACAATCGGTTTAAAACCGTTAGCTAATATTCAAGGCATTAGAAACAAGGTGATGGAACAAACACACATCATCATAACACACAACATGATCTAAACACACAAGTCCGGTTCGTTATCTTTTTACTATTAAGTCATATAACGTTCTAATTCAACTTATATTTGTGACACGAGAATCACCACATGATCTCACCTCAGTCCCTACTCACCGTCAAGGAATGGTACTGATGCATCTGACTATCTAGCTGCCCGGTCTAGTCACCGAGAACCCCTAGCTCTCCGCAAGAGATAGGAAGTGTTGTCACCTCCCATTATCATACACTTGGGCTAAAATAATGTAAAGGTCGTCCTATTTCCGGTTTTGTTGTTATAACATAAACAATAAACATACACCACCAAACACGCATCGAAACTAATACAAAGAAACGAGCTGAGTAAGTCCGTAGAATTACCTCGTCCCAAAAGCTAACTTACAAACCACTCTCGCTTCCCTTGGGAAGAAGCCCACGGCCTGCCCACATGAAGATATATGTTAACAACTAACTCACTCAAGAAGTCTTATACTTCAACACAAATGATCTACGCAAGACCATTTGACTCTCATTCTAGGACCGCATCCTAGAATTCATAACACTCACATCTCACTCAACGCATGAGGAGATCTATTGACAGCCTACTCTCTCATAAGATAAAACACCACAACCACAAAGGAGCAACCTAGCCTAGAAGGTCCAATATGCTCATCATACAGAAATCCATCAAACTCCCACAAGCCTTAAGGGTTCCAAGGTTCACAACCACTAGATGGTATTCACAACTACCTAGGTCCATCCTAGGCATGCTACTACCCTGATACAACCTCATAACAAAGGAATGGACGAAGAAGAAGGGAGAAGAGAAGCCTACTGTTGAAGAAACACAGCCGCGAAGTCAAGCTGGAGCCCCTGCAATGAACTGTCACCGCCCCAGCGGCCTCTAGCGCCGCCCCTGCAGTTGTCAGGCGTCTTGGAGCCGCCCTTGAGGCAGTCTGTATTCGCCCCTACGGTGGCCTGGGTCCGCCCCTACGCCTCTAATGATCCGCCCCGCGGTCGAACAACAGAAGGTCGTCTTCTTCATCTTCGCTTGTGGATCTTGAACTCCAATGGCATCCTCTTCTTATTGGGTCTTCACACATCACCAAACACTGAATCTAAACTCCTCTCCACGACCTAATCATTCTAGGAATACATGCATACAAAGGATTCAAGATCAACTCTCTTCCAACGCTTCAACCATGGAAATGGAGAAGGAGGGAAGAAGAAGAAGGTAACAGGTGGGAAGAAGGAAGAAGGGAGGAGAGAATGTTTACCCAAACAGAATCCAAAGCTTTTCATTGCTGGCTATAGTCCAATAGCTCCAAGGAGAAGAGGGTGATGAGAGCACAAGAGAGGAAGAGTGTGAAAGAGAGTAACGTGAAAGATATTATGAGGAGAGAGGGAAGGGACACAAGGTTGCACAAAGGGGGAGGGAAACAAGGGGTCAGCTGACCTCTTGTCCCTTGTGCTAGAATCGAGAGGTCCAAAGCAAGATGGGTATCGTGGGGTCGGAACGGAATTTTGGAAATAAAATCCCGTTACTCATCATCTCGTGTCTACGGAAAAATGACCCGCACCTACAGAAAGGTCGAAACCCGTTAACTAACCGGAATAAAAATTCCGGATGTTACAAAATTTGTACTTGCCGCGGCCTTTTCCCTTCGCGTTGCAAACCTCTACTCACCAGCTGTTTGATAACATCAATTAGGGTAAGCACCGGATAATCCCTTCCATCACGCAATACATTATTAATACATTCGGGTAAACATGCAATTTTATACCAGAAAATTCGTACCAAAAACATAATAGGTATGCATACTTGGAAAAAAAAAACTAGAATCATGGTTAATCAAACATAATGCTCAATACCATAAACAAATCACATAATACCGGAAATGAGCAGAAAATTCATACCAAAAACAAAACAGGTATGCATACAAGAGAAGGTCATACCAAAATCATGATTAATGAAAGATAAGGAACAATACCAGAAACAGAGCACGTCTTTATACCTGAAACCCACCACATACGCAATACTAGAGATATAACATGATTGCATACTAGAAAAATATCATAATAATGATTAGTGTAAACATACCAACTTTATATATTCGAACAATTCTAGGCAGTTATCCTTCTGTAGCACATAGAAGCATCCGAGAACATTTGCTGAACTATACTCTTAGTAGACTTTTTCTTGATATTACCTTTTAAGTGGTACATGCAAAATCTCTACGATGCTTTTGTGTAGTGCTTAGCCATCCCGTTCTTTATTGACATATTCTATCAGATAAAAATAGTTGTTGATTGGTGTCAGGGACAAACTTGTGTATGTTCAAGAAGAAGAAATCTCACAAGTCGTCACATTCACGGTCAACAATAGCAAATGCAATTGGCTATATTTGTTGGTTTACGTCTTGTGCTTTGTAAGCAATAACGCCCCGCCATATCATCATTTAAAAAAGGTTTTTTCCACTAAAATAACCTTAAACAACAATAATCACACATTCAATTAGTTTTTGGTGATACCAGAATATTGAAAATGCACAATATCAAATACTAGAATATCAAAAAAATTTATACAAATTGCGCAGTACCAAATATGCATACCAGAAGTACTTAATATTTCTCAATACCAAAAACTCATCAACATATTACTTGATATGAAAAATGCATAACTTATACAAGAATTAGAACTTATCCAATACCTTTCTCATTACCGCATACCCTCTGATTGATTATCCAAAAGCAAAGAACACATATTTGAATTTGTTTTCCTCATCCACCACAAGCGATACAATAGTGTTCGGATTAGCCTCTTCCAATCGATGTAAGTACACTGGAACACCCTTGTATACCTCTTCATTTGTTTTTATATTGTCCTTCACTGCCTCTTATGTCTTCCAACATTTCCAATAACTAGCTTCTAAACGATCCTCATTTCTCAAGACACCAATAATGGTCTTTGGCTCAAGAAATTTGTGTGTATTTGCATACCTGAAAATTGAATAAGCAGTATTATTTTCATCCAATTTATACCAAAAACAAACAAAAAAAACATAGAATTGAAGATCATATGTGATAATAAGCAATGAACTTACATGTTTGCAACTATTTCATCAATCACATGATATGACACCTTTCTGCGATTAGTTCTTCTTGTATGGAATGAATAAGTGTGCCCTTTGGTATATATACTTTGTTATTGTAATCACTTTCAATTTCCGTTATTTGGAGAACAACACGCTCCACTTTCGGTATTTATCTAGACATCGAGCAAGAACAACCAGCTTGATAGACTTCGTTATTTGTATTGTGAATAGTGAACAACAACATGCAAACACAATGCATCTTTCACTTTGTTTTTATCCTTGAACTTTCGATCAATCTCTGATGACATGAATTATGTATCATCATATTCATGCACATTATAGAAGATTGTCTCAGTTTACCTTGCATTTAGAGAGATTTTGTGTGCCTTTTATGTTCTATTCAATCATTTGTCGGAAATAGAGGTCTACACGAGTTTTTGATGAATTATAGGTAAATGGAATGGAATTGGAAGCAAAAGTGGAGCAAGGAGCATCTAAGGATGTTAAGGAAGCTAAAGGAGTCTTAAAGGGTTCATAAAGAGCTAAGGAATTGCAAAGGAGACGCATAGAAGACGAGCCAAGAGAAGAGCACTTTCTGTTGAAGAAAATCGTGCCAATATACATATAAATCGGATGATTTTCTCCTATAGAAATCAAACGGTTTTGTGTGTAAATCGACTGGGTCGATTTCTTTTGTTTTTCGGCCAAATGAAAAGACGACACAAAGCCCAATTCTTTTGGGCTAGAAGAGAGTTTTGCCAAACAGCCCATTTGCAAGAAACTATAAAGAAGAACCCTACGAACGAAAACGAGGAGGCCGCAGCGGGAAATCTTTACACGTTTGCGAGAATTCGAAGATTCTTGGAGGAAGATTGAAGGACTTTTTGCCGGGAAGTTATTCTTGATTCTAGTTGTGAGATTTCTTTGTCCATTGAAGTGCTTGCTGTTTTTGAGCACGAATTTGAGTTACTTAAGAGATACATTGATTTGTTTTGACAATCGTTTACAGATTTGAAGGTTATTGGATTTTTTATTCAAGATTCGGTTTCTTTGTGATATTTCTCTCAATATTTAATTTGATTCGATTTTGAAAATGGTTGGCTAAAACCTTTGTGATTCTGGGGAGAATAGTTGATGATTAAGGCTTAGATGATGATAGACTGAACTCATTCAAACATTAGGACCCTGAGAGTTTAGATTTTAGTTTTGCGACAACAGGAAAATCGGACTGTTCTTGAGGAAAATCGGCCGATTTTCTTATGAACAGCACGATTTATTCTTCTGACGAACTTTAATTGAATCAATCTTTAATCAAAACTAATCCTTGCCTAAATCCCAACCTTGATTAACCTTTTTACCCTCTAATTGAATGTATGAAGACACTTCAAACCTGATTCTACGTTTAATAGATTAAGGTTACAAGATTTGGGTAATAAAGAGACTCATCATCCTTTATTAAGATTTTAAGTGTGCTTTCTATTCTTACTTTGGAGAGTCATATCGTGGAGTTTTAGATAGTTAGTTTGAACATAATTCTTGTCTTTAGATCTTTCTATATTGCAGCCTCAACAACCCTTATAGAGAGAACCTTTAGATTAGTCATAAAGGTTTCGGAACTTCACCGTACGAATCCTACCTTTGAACACTTAATCTTGGTAATATAAACTCTGTCCCATATCTATAGAAGTGTCTTGAATCAAAAGCCAAAATCGGATACTTGAATCCTTGGAATCATTTTACCTTTATTTGATCACAAAAGCTTTTCGCACTTTTTGCTAGATAATTGAAATCGAAATTACTCTCACCAAATCCCTGAGTTCGACTCTGGAATTCTTACCTTACTACAGCTGATCCGTACACTGCGGGTTCGCTTTGCTTTGAGTTCTAGATATAAATTTAAGACTTTGACGCACACCTTTTTGGGCGAACAAGTTTTTGCCGCCGTTGCCGGGGATTTGGTCTAGACCAAATTCGGTTTTCGGTTGTCTAGCTTGAGAGCTCTTGCTCTTGTGATTTGATTTGTCTACTTGAGTGATCTTTGCAGGTTCTTTAGGTATATGCGAAAGACTAGATCCACTAAAGATCTAGTTCCTTTCGATCCCGAATTGGAGAGAACTTTGAGAAGAAAGTTCAAGGAAAAGAAAATGGCTGAGAACGACGAGAGAAACTACCAGGCTGAACTGAATGAAGCTCAACGCCAACTCCAGTTGAGTGAGAAAGCACGAAAAGATGCTGAAACGAGTCATCAATTTCAGATTGATGAACTAAGAGCTATGATGTTGGACATGAAGTTGGAGTTGAACGAATCTAGGAAGAAGAAGAAAGTCAAAACACCAACTAAATCCATTAGGAATGACTCATCCGATGATGAAGATCTTGATCCGGACATGCCGGAGCTGGAAGAGATTGACCCACTATTTCGTCCTACTCGAACCACCCCGAAACCAAGGGTTATTCCTCGCAACCCAACTAGGGATGTGAGAGTTGCTAATGAAGGTGATAGACCCCGAACTTTGGGGCAATGGATGGACCCAATTCAGCAACCACGCCGCCTAGGTGTGGATTTCGGAGCTGAAGACATCCAAGAGTTTAGCTTCTCACCACAAGTCATCACCATGGTTCGCCAAAATCAATATGGCGGAGCAAGTACTGAATCTCCACATCAACACTTGTAGAATTTCGAGATTCTCATGGAGACTATGAAGCCGAAGAAGGAAACTACAAGCAATTACAAGATCAAGCCGTTCTTCTTCTCTTTGAAGGACAAGGCTCTAGCTTGGTACCAAACACTTCCAGCTGCGAAGTTAGCTACATGGGAGGAATTGTCTTCGGAATTCCTCACCAAATTCTTTCCGCCATCCAAAACGGCGGAATTGAGAGGTAAAATAAATGCTTTTTCTATGAAACCTAATGAAAGCTTGTTTCAATCTTGGGAAAGGTTTCAAGATCTCTTGTTGGATTGTCCACACCATGGCATTTCCAAGCTGGAACTATTGGAGATCTACTACAAAGGAATGGATGTGGAAACACAATTCAACCTTCAATCTCTCTCCTGTGGCACATTCATGGACATGAGAGAGGATGATGCTTGGGACTTCATTGAGAAGCAAGCCCAAGTAATTGAGAAGTATTCCCACCGGAAGGTGGACACAAATAGCCGGAATCAAGGCGATCCGGGAGCCAAGTTGAACCAAGCTGCTCAAACACAAATATTCTCTCTCAAAGATGACATCAAAGAATTGAGGGAAGTACTCAAAACAAGTCTTCAAAAGACTAAGGAGCAAGAAGCCAACTACATGGAAAGAGACAACAATCAAAGGAATGATAATAGGAATTCCAATTGGAACAACAACAACAATAACAACCGGAATTCCAATTGGAACAACAACAATAGGAGCTCAAATAACAACAATTGGAGGTCAAATCAGCAAAATCCAGGTAATCCTTACTCTCATGTTGAAAAGGCTCTAACATCTCCATCTTCTTCTACTCCTTCAACAAGTCAGGGACAATCAAGCGGATCAAACAAACCAGATCCTATGCTAGAGACGATCCTAGGCAAGCTACAAGGATTGGAGAGTTACATAACTTCGGTTGACAAAGCTCACAAAGCTTTAGAAAACCAAGTATTCAACAAAGCCGGAGAAGTTCCAAGAGATCAAGGGAAACTTCCCGGGAAGACGGAAGATAACCCAAAGGGAAGGGTTATGGCAATAACTACTAGGAGCGGCAAGACAACCACCGATCCTCAACCCAAAGTAGTCGAAACCACCACAAAAGAAGGAGAGGCAAAAGAGAAGGAAGAAGTCTATGTTCCTCCTCCCGCTTACAAACCACCTCTACCTTTCCCTCAATCTAGAGCGCGTGCACGCCTAGATAAACATTTTGGTAAGTTTGTTGAACTTATGAGTAAGCTACATATTAACATACCTTTTATGGATGCAATTTTAGGTATGCCGGCTTACGGGAAATTCTTCAAAGAGATCCTCTCTAACAAGAGGAAATTGGAAGACATAGGAGAAGTCAAGATGAGTATGGAGTCATCCGAACTCATCAAGACTATGACGGATAATATGACACCCAAGCTCCGTGATCCAGGATCCTTTTGCATACCCATCACTTTGGGGGAAGCTACCTATGATGCACTTTGTGACCTTGGAGCGAGTGTGAGTATCATACCTCTTGCTCTATGCAAAGCAGTTGGTCTAGGAGAGCCTAGACCGGTGAAGATCACACTCTACATGGCTGATCGTTCCACCACTAAGCCGGTGGGGATATTAGAAGACATTCCGGTAAAGCTCGGTAAGTTTTACATCCCTATAGATTTTGTCGTTCTTGACATACCTGCAAATTATCCGGTTCCCATCATTCTTGGGAGACCATTCCTTGCCACATCCGGATGCATGGTAGATTGCAAGAACGGCCAACTGTCCTTCCATATTGGTGATGAAAAGATAGAATTCATACTCTCTTCCTTAATCAAGGAGCCAGCCTTGAAAGACGATGCTTTTGAAATTATTGATGAAGAAGAGTCTAGAGAGGTAGTAAGTTCGATCTTGATGAAAGACCCTCTTCAAAAGGTTCTTAGCATCAGCATCATGGAGGAAGGAGTGGAACATGATTGCAATGAGGATGTGAAAGCATTAAATGATGTGGAGGAAGAAATAGGAACAAGAATTGCATAACTAGAATTAACTCCGGAAACTGTGAAGAAAATCGACCTGCCTGAAATAAATCGTCCGATTTGTGAAAAGGCAATCCGATTTTTATCAACAGAAACAAAAATCGACCCGACTAAACTAAATCGTCCCCGATTTTTTTCGACAGAAAGAAAAATCGTACCTCAAATCGACCGATTTACTTCAGGGGAGGTCGATCCAGAGGGAAATTTTCTGGATTCTCCAAACGTCTCCGCAGCCACTCTCGAATCTAATGATGCCGTACCCCCATCTCTAGAGGCCTCTCCTACAACATTCGAAGGCCAAGATTCATCATCAATCAAGGTACCCCCATCATTAGAATTGAAGCCACTTCCCACGCATTTAAGGTACGCATTTCTTGGCACTAATTCCACATATTCGGTCATTGTCAATGCGAATTTGAATGAAGCTGAATTAGAGAAACTCATGCATGTTTTGAAGCAACATAGGAGAACATTAGGCTACACTATTGATGATTTAGTAGGAATAAAGCCTTCTCTATGTATGCACAAAATTCTAATGGAAGAGGATTACAAACCTTCACGCCAACCTCAAAGACGGTTAAATCCGGCAATGAAAGAGGTCGTGAAGAAAGAAATCCTTAAGCTACTTGATGCAGGTATCATCTTCCCTATTTCCGATAGCAAATGGGTGAGTCCAGTACAAGTAGTACCCAAGAAAGGAGGCATTACCGTTGTTGCCAACAAGAACAACGAACTTATCCCCACACGGACAGTTACAGGGTGGCGAATGTGTATCGACTACCGCAAACTGAACGTAGCTAAAAGGAAGGACCACTTCCCCCTTCCTTTTATCGATCAAATGTTGGAAAGGTTAGCCCAACATTCTTACTTTTGTTATCTAGATGGATATAGCGGTTTCTTTCAGATCCCAATTCATCCAGATGATCAAGAGAAGACGACTTTTACGTGCCCATGGGGTACGTTTGCTTATAGAAGGATGTCATTCGGCCTATGCAACGCTCCAGCCACCTTCCAAAGGTGTATGATGGCAATCTTCTCCGAATATGTAGAGAATATCATGGAAGTCTTCATGGACGATTTTTCGGTATATGGTTCTTCCTTTGATAACTGTCTCTATAACCTTTCACTAGTTCTTAAGAGATGTGAGGACACTAACTTAGTCTTAAACTGGGAAAAGTGTCATTTCATGGTCACCGAAGGGATTTTGTTAGGTCATCTAGTATCACAAAGGGGAATAGAAGTTGATAGAGCGAAAATAGAAACCATTGAGAAGTTACCTCCCCCTTCTTCAGTGAAAGGAATTAGAAGTTTCTTAGGACATGCAGGCTTCTATAGGAGATTCATAAAAGATTTTTCTAAGATTTCAAAACCCTTGACTAATCTTTTGATGAAGGACGCAACTTTCGAATTTTTGAAGGATTGTCTAGATGCTTTTTGCAGGATCAAAGAAGCTTTGATTTCAGCACCAATCATTCAACCACCCGATTGGACTCTTCCATTCGAGGTCATGTGCGACGCAAGCGACGTCGCTATAGGAGCCGTTCTTGGACAGAAGAAAGATGGTCGCACTCATGCCATCTACTACGCTAGCAAAACGCTAGATGAGGCTCAATATAATTATGCAACTACGGAAAAGGAACTTTTAGCCGTAGTATACGCTTTTGAGAAATTTCGTTCCTATCTTGTAGGTGCAAAGGTGATAGTCTATACGGACCATTCCGCAATCCGATACCTCTTCACCAAAAAGGATGCGAAGCCAAGGCTTCTAAGATGGATCTTACTCTTACAAGAGTTCGATTTAGAGATTAGAGATAAGAAAGGATCGGAAAACTCCGTTGCCGATCATCTTAGTCGTCTCCCACAACTCACCGGCGAGACGGATGAACTTCCCATAGACGACTCATTCCCTGACGAACAGCTACACGAGATTGAAGAGTGTCTTCAACACATCTCAAAAGGTAATGATCCATGGTTCGCTGACATTGTGAATTACCTTGTTTGTCAGGAGATCCCACCCGGACTTTCATACGCTCAAAAGAAGAAGTTATTTAGTGACGTCCGGAAATTCTATTGGAACGAACCTCTTCTATTCAAAAGAGGTCCCGATGGCATTTACAGGAGATGCATCCCCGAAGATGAGTTAGATAGCGTCATCCGCCATTGCCATTCTTTACCATGTGGCGGACATGCTAGTTCCCACAAGACTTGTGCTAAGGTACTTCGTTCCGGCTTCTATTGGCCTACACTTTTCAAAGATGTGCAAAAGTTTGTTGTTTCTTGTGATGCTTGTCAAAGGACAGGTAATATATCAAGGAGGAATGAGATGCCTCTCAACAACATACAAGAAGTAGAGATCTTTGATGTATGGGGCATCGATTTTATGGGACCTTTCCCATCTTCATGCGGTAACCAATATATACTTCTTGCCGTAGACTATGTCTCAAGATGGGTAGAGGCAATCGCTTCTCCTACTAATGATGCAATGGTAGTGGTGAAGTTCTTCAATAGAACGATCTTCCCAAGGTTCGGAACTCCCCGAACCATCATTAGTGACGGAGGAACGCATTTCACAGCCCGTCGATTTGAGACTCTATTGGCCAAGTATGGGGTGACCCATAAGATAGCTACACCTTACCATCCGCAAACCAGCGGACAAGTCGAAATATCCAATAGAGAGATCAAGGGAATTTTAGAGAAAACCGTCTCTAAAACAAGAAAAGACTGGTCAATGAAACTTGACGATGCACTATGGGCGTACAGGACGGCCTTCAAGACACCAATAGGTACTACTCCCTATAACCTTGTCTATGGTAAATCCTGTCATCTTCCTGTAGAGCTAGAGCATAAAGCCTATTGGGCTATCAAGTGGCTCAATTTTGACATGAAAGAAGTCGGAGAGAAGCGGCTCTTAGACATCAATGAGCTAGATGAGATCCAGCTAAATACGTATGAGAACACAAAGATCTACAAGGAGCGGACAAAGCGTTGGCATGATAAGCACATCATTCCAAAAGACTTGAAGGAGGGAGACAAAGTCCTCCTATTCAACTCAAGGCTGCGTCTATTTCCAGGTAAGCTTAAATCCCGTTGGACAGGACCTTACGTAATTAAACGAGTTTTCCCCCATGGTGCAGTTGAAGTATGGGGTGAACAAAGCGGAAGTTTCAAGGTCAATGGCCAACGGTTGAAGAAATACACACCGGAAGCTCCGGTCGAGGAGATAGCTCCTATCCTCCTCCATTGAACACAAACCATACACCGTCTAGCTAAAGACGATAAATTAAGCGCTTCTTGGGAGGCAACCCATGATAGTATAATTTCTCACCCTTTTATCGCTTAGTTAGAGTATATTAGTTGTTTTGCTTCTTTGTTTTCGTTTTTATTTGTTCCTCGATGCACTCTTGGTTTGTCGTGTCATTAATCGCAGGAAATTAGGTTCAACTTGAGAGATCCATGGAAAAAGGGAGCATAAATCAGTTAAATCTTCGAGATCCATGAAGAATAAGGAAGGAAATCGAGATACACTAAGTGAATCGTCTGATTCAGGAGCAGAGCAAGTCGATTTTTGACAACAGGAAGAAAAATCGACTTGAAGATCGACCTGCCAAAATAAATCGTTCGATTTTCCATGTGTTCAGAGAAAAATCGAGTTACCCAAAGTAAATCGTCCGATTCAGAAGTAGAGCAAGGCGATTTTTGACAACAGGAAGAAAAATCGACCTGGAGATTGACCTGCCAAATTAAATCGTCCGATTTTCTTTGAATCCAGAGAAAAATCGCCCCGACGATTAAATCGACCTTATAAATCGTCCGATTTTCTTCACAGTTTCTCGACCCTATATAAAGACTCAAACACTCGATCTTCCTCATTCCACAACCTACCACTCTCGATTTCCCCCTTCTCAAGAACGCCGAAAATCGTCCTTACCCTACAATCCTCATTCCTTAATCATTTTGAGTGATTCTTGGCTCTAAACTGAAGCATTTTCAACAAGGAACAAGGATCTAGCAACAACAAGCACGGCAATCGACTCCTCCACAAGGAATTCAGGTTTTTCTTTCCAAAACCTAAGTTTCTAATTCGAAATTGAGGTTTGCTTAGGAAGTGTTTGTTTGTTGGAATTGATTGAGGAATCTGCTTAGGAATCATTATAGGAGACTGTAGGTGGTGATTGCTTGAACAGAACTTTACAGAATTGTGAGAATCGTTGAAATCGAAAGAAAAATCGACCCAGCCCAGAAAAATCGGACGATTTTTGTGAAGAACAGGCCGATTTTTTGACTCAGAATGGATCTTGTTAAGAGGGTAACTAGAAACACGGGGAAGAAGAAGGGATCTTCTTCCAAAGCCCCTCCCCCACCTCCACCACCACCTCAAAACATCCCTAAACTTCCCCCTCCCCTATCCAAGCACAAGAAACGTTATGAACGTATCGTAGATCGCCCATTCACCCCTCCTCGCTACATAGTGCTAGATGAGTTAGACTCATTGTTTGTTCGAGAGGATGTTGATATGATGCTTGACAGGGCTGGACTGAGCCAGTTTGCTACGATTAGGGAGGATGCTTATACCGAGATCACCCTAGAATTCATTAGTACATTTGAGCATGATCCTAGGGAAAGGATGGTCACCTTCCGCCTTATGAGCCAAAACCACACTATGTCCATCTACACTTTTGGAGACTTGTTTGGCTTCTCTTATTCAGATGCAGGCACATTTGCTAGAGGTGTCAGCGCTAGTGACTTTTAGGAGGCTATTTCAGTAGGTGAATATGGTGGAGACAAGTGGCGACCCGGAAATTCCAAGGAAACTAGTATGTACAACCTCTCCTTCAAGGTAGTGCATAGGATTCTCAGTGAGAGCTTATTTGCACGGACAGAGACTCCACAGAAGCTCAAGGCTGATGAGCTTTTCATTCTCTACTACATGACATCCACCACCATTCCCGACATTGCCACCATGCTTGCTGACTATCTAGGAAAGATAGCCAACAAAGCTAAGGGCGATATTTGTGCAGGAGGTCTTGTCACTCATGTGGCTAAGACAATGGGATTGGACTTCTCCGGATGCACTCTAGCTGAGAGTGCCCTTCCATTAGGCTCCCAGTGGTTGGTTGTTCGACAGGTCTTGATTCCTCGAGGGAGAGGAACACTTCATGTGCCCATGCCATGGCACAGGGATCCGAAGAAGAAGTCATCCGAGATCATATGGAAGTCCGAATACACTATTCGGAACAAGAGAAACTGGAAGGAGACGTTCGAGTCGATGCTGGAGGAGTTCTCTCCTCCTACTTATTATGATGATGATGCAGGTGACTCCAAGGAGGAGGATGAGGATGGAGGACAGGGGACCATGCTCGAGTTTGAGAGCGACACTCATAGCGGTCATGCTACGGATGCCATGGACACCGACACTCATGGTGTAGGACCTAGCCGTACTAGTAGAGGCGATGAGGAGACGGAAGATGACATGCAGCCACCTCGCCGCTCATTTGCACGTGCTCCAGGACATGGACGAGGACGTCGCCCCCCCCCCCCCCCCCGTCACTTTAGGGAGCTAGTCTCTAGCTTCCAGAGCCTCAGCACCGACTATCATGCTCTCCACACCGACTACGAGACCCTGAACACTCAGTTCAGGAACTACAGGGAGGAGACGAACACTAGGCATTCATCCTATGATGGCCAGATGAGAGACTTATACTTCCACCAGTTCGGCCACTTCTACGATCCTAGCGCACCGATATGTCCCTCTCCACCACCTCCACCGCCGACAGAGGATTGAGCTTCCACTTCTTTTACATTGTAAGTATTTTTCTCCTTATGCTTGATTTTCACATTGGGGACAATGTGGATGTCAAGTATGGGGTGGGGGTACTTACAATACCTTATGTTTCATTCTAGCACTTTATGTACTTTCCACTACTCTTGACAATTTGGCTTGTAATAACTCTTGCACTACTTGCTTTCCATTATGACACTTGCATTTGCATGATCTTTTTCAAATCCTATGAATTTTCAAAAAATTTTGTGCTTCTTACAATGGAAATGACCTCTATGATGAGAATTGTGTATGTGGATAGGCAAAAAGATGCTTAGTTGTGTTGAGATGTTAATCATAGCATGAATGAGTCTACTTTTGTTACTTGAACGCATGAATAAGTTATATGATCTAGTTGTTTTGATAAGAGAATGAAATAATAGTCGAAGCTATATTGCAAGTTCTTTTACATCATATAAGGATGACTAAGGCAATTCACTTCTTCTCTTTTCTCATATCTTGATCATGCTAGCCCCTCAATGAAATATGTAACCCTCCTTTTACCATCCGGGAATTAGGATAAGTGATAGAAAAAGGCATGTTTGATGTGGGAGGGCCAAAGAAAATGTATTAAAAGAAAGTGTAGAAATTCATAAGTTTGGGGACGTTGAACATGAGGATGAGTAACTCGGCACCATTCACATAGCCGGGTGTTTGTGTCTTGCCAAAGTCCGATTGAACGACAAGTCCTAACGGGATATGGTATGTGCATCAAGGGTTTGAGGCATCTCGAAATTGAGAAACGCCGATCTCCTAGGGTTCGGTTTTTGTGCACCGCTGTCCATACTCTCAAAAAAAAGTAAAGTATAATGAAAGCAAAGCTTTCTACATGCGAAGCATGTGCGGTGAAGAAAAATCTTGAAGGTGTTATGTGTTCCTCTTTCCCGGATTAGCACCACAATTGCCAAAAAGAATTCCTTCCCTTAATACGTTTCTTGAACCTTTTCTTTGATTAGAAGACCTTGAAACTTTTATGCATGTGTTTAAGACTTAATGGCTTAGATTTGTTTGACTTTGATTACCTCTACACCTTTATCATGTCCTTTATTTGTGCTTTCAAGAAAGAAAAGGGAGTTAGTTCATCTTATAGTTATCATTGATACATGTTTTGCCTTTTTATGCCTTGAAATATCACTTTGAGGGTGATTCAATAAGAAGAAGCACTACCAAAAGAAGAGTTTTTGAGTTTTCATACATATATAATCCATGACATCTTATATTCTAAATTTCAGTCTTGCTTAGGGACAAGCAAGAGGCAAGTATGAGGTATTTTGATGACATAATTATGTATCATCATATTCATGCATATTATAGAAGATTGTCTCAGTTTACCTTGCATTTAGAGAGATTTTGTGTGCCTTTTATGTTCTATTCAATCATTTGTCGGAAATAGAGGTCTACACGAGTTTTTGATGAATTATAGGTAAATGGAATGGAATTGGAAGCAAAAGTGGAGCAAGGAGCATCTAAGGATGTTAAGGAAGCTAAAGGAGTCTTAAAGGGTTCATAAAGAGCTAAGGAATTGCAAAGGAGAAGCATAGAAGACGAGCCAAGAGAAGAGCACTTTCTGTTGAAGAAAATCGTGCCAATATACATATAAATCGGACGATTTTCTCCTATAGAAATCGAACGGTTTTGTGTGTAAATCGACTGGGTCGATTTCTTCTGTTTTTCGGCCAAATGAAAAGACGACACAAAGCCCAATTCTTTTGGGCTAGAAGAGAGTTTTTCCAAACAGCCCATTTGCAAGAAACTATAAAGAAGAACCCTACGAACGAAAACGAGGAGGCCGCAGCGGGAAATCTTTACACGTTTGCGAGAATTCGAAGATTCTTGGAGGAAGATTGAAGGACTTTTTGCCGGGAAGTTATTCTTGATTCTAGTTGTGAGATTTCTTTGTCCATTGAAGTGCTTGCTGTTTTTGAGCACGAATTTGAGTTACTTAAGAGATACATTGATTTGTTTTGACAATCATTTACAGATTTGAAGGTTGTTGGATTTTTTATTCAAGATTCGGTTTCTTTGTGATATTTCTCTCAATATTTAATTTGATTCGATTTTGAAAATGGTTGGCTAAAACCTTTGTGATTCTGGGGAGAATAGTTGATGATTAAGGCTTAGATGATGATAGACTGAACTCATTCAAACATTAGGACCCTGAGAGTTTAGATTTTAGTTTTGCGACAACAGGAAAATCGGACTGTTCTTGAGGAAAATCGGCCGATTTTCTTATGAACAGCACGATTTATTCTTCTGACGAACTTTAATTGAATCAATCTTTAATCAAAACTAATCCTTGCCTAAATCCCAACCTTGATTAACCTTTTTACCCTCTAATTGAATGTATGAAGACACTTCAAACCTGATTCTACGTTTAATAGATTAAGGTTACAAGATTTGGGTAATAAAGAGACTCATCATCCTTTATTAAGATTTTAAGTGTGCTTTCTATTCTTACTTTGGAGAGTCATATCCTAGAGTTTTAGATAGTTAGTTTGAACATAATTCTTGTCTTTAGATCTTTCTATATTGCAGCCTCAACAACCCTTATAGAGAGAACCTTTAGATTAGTCATATAGGTTTCGGAACTTCACCGTACGAATCCTACCTTTGAACATTTAATCTTGGTAATATAAACTATGTCCCATATCTATAGAAGTGTCTTGAATCAAAAGCCGAAATCGGATACTTGAATCCTTGGAATCATTTTACCCTTATTTGATCACAAAAGCTTTTCGCACTTTTTGCTAGATAATTGAAATCGAAATTACTCTCACCAAATCCCTGAGTTCGACTCTGGAATTCTTACCTTACTACAGTTGATCCATACACTGCGGGTTCGCTTTGCTTTGAGTTCTAGATATAAATTTAAGACTTTGACGCACACCTTTTTGGGCGAACAATCTCAATGCCCCATTTAGTTGCTTCAGCTTTAACAGGAGTGATTGCATAATTATTCACTGCTTCCATTGCATGTATAGTAGGAGCGACAACAATCGTAGTACATGGACAATCTTCATTAACTTCTTCAATTTCTAGTATAACATTTTTAAACTTTAATCTCACACACATTGACACCCTCCAGCATACTTGAGTGGATTGATTAGTTTCGACAAAATCCTGAAAATATTCTACCGTCTCAATATCAAACGGTTGCAATGTTTCACTTATGCTATTCTTGTAAGTAAGTTCCACATCGTGCACCGTCTCATCTACTTGAAAATGTTTTACGATCAACATCCGTATGTTTGGTAGGTTAACAAGATCTCTCACAGTAATGAGTTTGCTTGCTACCTTATCCTCCATATATTTCCATACACCTTCCACAAATTTTCATTCTCCTCCACAATAAACGACGTTTTGGATAGGATTCAAGCCTAACAAGTACTGTAAATACCAGGAAAAAAATAACATAAGCATACCATAAAACAAAAGAATGCACAACACCACAAACAGAGCATGCATGTCTCACATCAGAATATATCATACCAGATATACAACACAACAAACAATATCATAAACCGAACACTTATGCATATTAGAAACATAACACTAAGAAAAATTGATTATTCAACGATAATGCACAATACCAGAAACTGAACTAGGTCACAAACCAGAAATGAGCATACTAGAAAAACACCACAAACAATACCAAAAAAATTACACTTATACATACCAAAAAAATATAAAACCAGAAACTTGAATATTCAAAAATAATGAACAATACCAGAAATTGAGCACGTATACAAACCAGAAATGAGCATACCAGAAACATAACTCTAATGCATACCTACCAGAAAAGGATAATACCAAAAACTTGATTATTCAAATATACTTCACAATACCATAAACTAAGCACTTATACAAACCATAAATGAGTATACCGGAAACAAATTTATTATACAATACTATAAACATAACTCTCATTCATACTAGAAAAAAGGATAATACCAAAAATTTCAATATTCAAATATAATTCACAATACTAGAAACATAACTCTAATGCATACCTACCAAAAAAGGATAATACCAAAAACCTGAATATTCAAATATAATTCATAATACCAGAAACATAACTCTAATACATACCTACCAGAAAAAGGATAATACTAGAAACTTGATTATTCAAATATAATTCACAATACCAAAAAATGATCACGTATAGAAACTAGAAATGAGCATACCAAAAACAAATTTATTAAACAATACCAGAAACATAACTCTCATTTATATCAGAAAAAGGATAATTCAAAGACAAAGCCAATACCTAAACTGAAAAGCTTTACATATCATAAACATAACACTCGTTCATACCAGAAATAAATAATACCAGAAAAATGATTATTTAGAGCAGTGATAATGCACAGTGCCAAAAACTTAGCATGTCTCATACCAGAATTACAAGAATGTTACCAAAATTACATGATGACGAACATAATACTAGATTAAAAGAGAAGAAGGTGGTGAGAGAGAGAGAGAGAGTAGAAGATGGCGAGAGAGATACCTGTTGATTTTTGGTATATCTGTTGTGAGGAATAACAACGGCGATTTTTTTGGTATGAGTTTCCGTTGATTTCGAGAGTAGAAAATGTCAGTTGCGATGGCGATTGTGAGGCGATGACGATGACACGAGAGAGAAGAATATTGCGAGAGCGAGAGAAGAAGATTGTGAGAGCGAGAGTTGTTGTTTCCATTTTGATTGTAATTTCCAAGAGAGAGATATTACTAGATTCTAATTCTATTTGCACATTAAATTTTTTCGGGGTATATTTATTAAATGGGTTGATGGTATGGACCTAGTTAATAGAGCAAAAACTGAAAAAAAATTAGTTAGCAAATTTGCCCTTTTTCATCTAGGGAGAATTATATATTGGGTAAAATGAGATGGGCCTATAAAACAAAATTGAAAAAATTGGTGTAAGGAAGCCCTTTTGTATCCATGATACGGTCTCTCCAATTTTCTCCCTAAAAATAAAACTAAATTAAATTATAAAGAATCTATTAATTGTGGGACCACTTTAACTAAAAAGATTCTCTCACTTAATTAAGAAGGATAAATAACTATTAAAAATTAAAAAAATAAAATAAATTAAAAAGATAAGTGAATATTAATTGTGGGACCACTCTCATTAAAAAGATTTTCTCCCTTAATTAATATGGTTGTTTTTTAATTAAATAAGAAAAATGAGAGTGGTTCCCACAAATTTTGTACATATTATGTACATAATTTCGCACGCAGATTATGTACATAATTCCGCAAGAAGATTATGTACATAATTCCGCACGCAGATTATGTACATAATTCCGCACGCAGATTATGTACATAATTCCGCACGCAGATTATGTACATAATTCCGCACGCAGATTATGTACATAATTCCGCAAGCAGATTATGTACATAATTCGCACGTAAATTATGTACATAAAATTATGTAATTAATTTTAATGCCAACAAATAAGCGACTCTTTGAAAAAAAATAAGGAATATTAATTAAGGGAGATAATCTTTTTTATTTTAAAAAAATTAAGGGAGAGAATCTTTTTAATTTTAAATAATTGTAAAGGACCACTCTCATTTTCTTTTTTAATTTTAAAAATCTCTTAAATTTTTTTAGATTTTATCTTTTTTTCAAAATTACAAGGGCCTAGTTAATACACATTAAAACAAAAAAGCTTACTTAATCTACATTTATACAATAAAAGCCTACTTACCCCTTTTACTCTTCAAAAACCTATAAAAAAAGAACATATTTAACCCATTTCTTTCAATTATGAATTAGATAATAATTGTTACAATTTTTTTCATGAAAATTATAAAAGTTTCATCACATCCACCCTTTTTAAAACAGATTTTTAAAATAACAAAATTATTCTCACACCCTCTAAAAATTATAAATTATTATCATTGGACAAATGTTGAGATCTGAATGATCCGATGGGTGAAAATAAAAGAGATTTGTAATAGGTCGTAGTAGGTGTTACAAGTGAAAGAGATGATCAATGTATATCTCGTACCATAAAAGATAGCCGATAATACTCAAATTTGCTTTTATTCATATGAAAGGGTACTTATATAAGGGAAGGATATAAATTGCATAAAGAAAAGGATCAAACGGAGTGAGTTGTATTGGCCATAAGAGTAGAGCATGGATTCACATTATATATATTATTGTGTATATGGGAAATACATATTAATAGTGAACTTCTTTAAAATTATTCAGAAGATTATGTTTCCATAATAATCTTGATAATTTAAGTTGAGATAATTTTTTTAAAAAAACAGGTTAGAATAACCTTGTAAAACAATCTTCCGATAATTCCATAACTATACCACTTGATTGGAGGGACGTCTGGGACAAAATATTGTTGAATGAGCGGGAGGCTTATATGAGTTGTATTCCAATCTAAATTACATTATAGGGTGCATTGATAAATCATGGTAAAGAATAGATGTTAATTACATGGTCATCTCCGTTCAATGCTTTGTCGGTGCCTTAACTCGTACCATATGCATGTTGGAGTAGTTAAAGTAGACCGGCCTCAATAACTTTGGCGTAACCCTTCCCCCCAACTTGGGTAAATGGGTATATATGGACAATAGTTTTTTTTGCCGAACAGGTGTCCGAGTCCAGTTTGGACAAGTAAATCTTTGGATGAAGTCCGAACAAGCTTCTTATCTAGCCCGAAAGCTAAAAACTTTATTTTATTAAAATGTTAATTTGATTTATTGAAAACATAAAACTTTTCATACATTATTTCTTGAAAAACATAAATTTAATTAGCCTACTTAGTTTTGTATAATATATATATAATTTATTTATTTTTAAAAATATAATAAAAATGGCTCCCAAGAAAACACCCAAGTCTAAACTAAGAAGGGGTTTGGTCGGACCTTGTGACCTGAAATTCAGGTTGAGTTTGAGTCCGGCACAAACCGTCAAACATAATTCGGCTAATTAATTCCAACCTGATCCGATCCAAGCCTGGAGATGCTCCAGTCTACACTAAAGTAGGAGTGAGCATTTTCTGTTTCGGTTCGGTTATTGGACCAGACCGGACCTAGACCGGACCGAAAACAACAGGTCCGGTCTTCTGTCCGGACCTATATTTTTTGTATAAATAAATAAATAAAACAGACCGGAAATATTTTGTTTAAATAATGTTCCGGTCCGGTCCAGATCCGGATCTACAATTTTGTAAATATCACAAGTTTTTTTGTTCATCCGGTCCTTGACCGGTTTTGGACCGGACCTAGACTGAATAATTTGGTCTATTTCCGTCTGCATTATTCCGGTCCGGTCCAGATCCGGACGTATGAACACTCTTACACTAAAGTCTCGTTGCGAAGAGGACGACTCCATCCATGCAATTATAGTAAAGGCGTCAGTCATGCATCAAGACATTAATGGCATCATCGACAAATATAATAACAAACAAACAAGGTTAATTCTGGTTAGAAACACCCATATAAAATATATAAAATAATTTCAATTATACAATTAGGGTGTATAATGCTATTTTTATTTATTTTTAATTAGGCACACGACCTTCAAAATGGAAGTCAATACAAGCCGCACATTTACATATTGGAGTGCGTAACTATTTACCCACAATTTATGTTTCGGACCCCAAGTGCGTACATGTGTTCACACAATTTTTATTTCGATCATAAAAGATAGGATTATACAAGATCATGATAACATACTTATGACATGAAAATGAACCACAAGTGCAACTTTATTTAGCTTGTATACCAGCGTTCCCTAGCCGATGCGTGGGGTGTATTCGACGAGTCCGAACTGGCCCTTGATCGGAATCCGAACACGATTGCACCTGTAGTCCCTATTGACCGGAGAATTGTATGGCAAGACGATTGGGTCAAATTCAGAATTCTCTTCCTTTATAATATCAGCAGCTTCGCATCCTGCCTTTCCCACAAGCTCCGGCCACGACGTTGTTCCTGTACTTACATAAATATATGATCAATAAGAATCAAGACCAAGATTTCTAACAAAACATGGATTATCAAGAGTTAACTCACGGTCGGGACGAGTGGGACATCCAGGCAACTCTATATCAGCTTCGAGTGAGTGGACGCTTAGGGCAAGAAGGAGAGCAAAGAATGCAAATGAAGCCAACTTCCTTTGTGTTGAATCCATTTCCTCTTCTTGTGTTGGTACATATCAGCTAGTAGGGATTGTATTTATAAGCATTATGTGTTTATTATGTGGTGGGCTATTAAAGTAAATTTTGTTGGTTAATTTGGCTGGAGCTTAGCCGTGATAATGAAATGTTTCCGTGTCGATTATAAGCATATAAGGAATGTAGTATATAAGTCAGTGGACTACTCTCTTTTTAATTGATTGATTTCAAGTTGAAATTACACCGAGTCTATGTTTTGGACACACGGCTAATGTTCATGTTCACTCAAAGTGCGAAATCTCTATTATATTGATCCAGCGAAGTTTATCTTGGTATTAGAACTGCCCTAAGACCGTTAACATATGAATGAGACGGGAAAGTAAGTAGAGAGTTCAGTAACTCCAATACCATGGTTCGGAGTTTAAGGAAGCAACGATGTATCGCTAGGTCATCAACCGAAGCCGAGCACATAAGTCATTGCAGACTAATGACATGTTAGAAATGCCCTTAAATTATTAGACGGACTGGGTACTCGATTCTCACATAAACTTGTCATTTATTGCATATTATCATCTTTGAGCAACGTGCTTGAGTTCCACTCCAGTATTTCATTCCATAATGAAACACACTACATTGGGCTTATAGTTTTATGTGTGAATAGGTGTAGAGGGGTTCACTTCGGTTTTCCATGTGATTAACTTGTAAATGTTCTAACAAATCCCATACTTCGTCCACGCTTTTAAAACATCCCTAACAGATTCTTTAAACTCTTCTTCAAAATGGAGAATCAAAATTAAAAATGTACCATTTATATTTTTATCAAATAAACAGAATCTCTATCTTGGAGAATTCTCCATTTATTTAGAGAATATCTTCAAATTTAGAGAAGAGTTCCCACTTTTTTCCATTATTTTTCATTTTGGAGAATAAAATGGAGAATTTGTTGGACCAAAAAAATCTTTAAAATTCTCCAAATATTCTAAAATGGAGAAGTTATTGGGGATGCTGATCTAATTTCCAAACTCGGATTCACTCACGGTACATCCATTTTGAGTAAGAATGTTAATCATATATAGTCTTGAATGTTTATTTGAATCGTTATTTCTTTTTCAATATACAGTTGTTACATATTCTCTCGAGCTTAAACTCTGATTCTTATCTGCAAGGTTATCATTTAAATATCGATATAAGTATATACTCAAATATATTCAGTAGTAAATTAAGTTATTTAACTCTCTTTTTACTTTTCCGTTCATAGACGTGCCGTCAAAGTTCAACTAAAACACATTGTTACACTTGAGATAATATATACGGAGGCTAAAATGTTGTGACATCTATGCATGCTCGAACATACAAAATATATTTGTTGGTTAGTATATTAAAAAAATTTTCTTCTATAAATTTTAGAAAAATAAATGGAGCATAATATCAAACAATTATCCCGACAAATCCTCTTAAAATATGTGGTCGAACTAATGAAAACAAGAAACATGTTTAATATAAGGGCGGCTCCCTTGGAATTATCGTGGAGTATATGTATATTATAAGGTAGCTTACAAAACCTAATTAATGCGATTATCTATTTTTTTTTTTTGAATGCGATTATCTATTAAAGGCATGCAAAAACAACTTTTGTAAGGATACAATTGAGTACATATCCCACGTCATATGTCTATGTCGCATATCCTTTTTATTAAATTTAACAACTATCTTATATGAATTTTATTTTTATTTCTAAAGAGATTGGTTCTAGTACGGAGTATAGGTTATGGGGCAGAATTATGAAGCGTTGTCGCTGTGATACGAGTTAAAAAAATATTCCTTAACGGTCACTTTTTCATTCAAGTTTGTGTACATTTTGTTTAAATTCTTTGTTCAGTTAGTTCAAATTATACCGTACTAATAATTCATATACATTTTTATAAAAATTTTGTAAGTTTAACATAATGCATAAACTAATAATATAAAATGTTTGAGCTAATTGGACTCTCATTTTGAACTAAGTACAAAAAATTTGAAATTTTTTCCTTTAGTTGTTTCCTTCTTTTTCTAACGGGCATTTTTTCGTTCAAATTTTTTTACATTACGTTCAAGTTTTTGTTCGGTTAATTCAAATTATAATATACTAATGGTTCATTTTAAAAAAAATAATAATAATAGTTAAAATTTATGCATGAACTAACGATATAAAATATTAGAATTGTTAGTATATAAAGTTTGAATGAAGTGAACTAAAATTATGAATTAGATAATCATTGTTACAATTTTTCTCACGAAAATTACAAAAAAGTCACAATGTCGTCCTTTCTGAAACAGATTTTTCTAAAGGACAAAGTTTTTCTCATACCTTCCAAAAATTATAAAATTATCACCACATCCCTCATAAATCATTAAATGGCATTAAATGATGTAGACCATAGGTCTAAGATTACTCCGAAAATTTGCACCGCAAACTACTCTCTACCGGAACCAGTGTAAGATCCTAGATTTTTGCCTTCACCGCCCCCGCGGTGAAGGGGAGCCGCATGCGCGGCTCAACCTCGCTGCCGCGGTCGCGGCTAGGCCCAGCTCGTCTACGGGTTGTTTTATCTTCGTCTTCTCCTATTTTATTCCTTCCTTGTGCTTTTGGCCCGTCTTCCTTCTATTCTACTAACCCTAAACGTCCCTTCCTTCTACCCTTCCAACCTTTCTCTATATATTCCCTCATTTCCTCCTTTTTCCCGTTTCTTGCTATCGTCTTCAAACCCTAGAGCGCTGCAGCCGTCCCTTGCCTCCTGCGACCCTGTTGAATGTGTAAGTTCCTCCTTACATTCTTGTACTGCAGCATGCTTCCTTCCTTTCGTTTTCTTCTTCTTCTCTCCTTTACTTCTTCTCCAAGAATCAAGTTTGAACCTTGATTCTTGTTGGCTTTCCGTTGTTGATGTATTGTTGTTCTCAGGCTCTTTGGAGTTGAGTCTTCACGTGTTGGAGTCAAATGTTCGAGCTTTGGTTACCCTTGTTGCGAGTTTTGTCGAAGAAGAAAGCCGACAGCTCTTTCTGTCACGCCGCCGCCCTTGCGCCTCTGTTCAGCTGCCCCTGCGCTTCAGTCCAGCCGCCCTTGCGGTTTCCTCTGCAGTAACTCCCGTTCTTGTGAGTTACTTCCTTCCTTGCTTTCCTCGTTCCTTTCCTTACATCTTTTGGATGTTGTTGATCTCTTGTGAGTGCTGTAAGACTAGGGTTGAGCCCTTAGCATGCGTAGATCTCTTAGAGATCTTTGAGACTAGAAGTCATAGAGTTCTAGCAACCGTTTCGTTCTTGATCCGTGTTGTTTGTTTGTACAGGCTTTCCTTGCTCCTTTCCTGAGGGAAACTGAGCTCTCTTGAGTATTCCTGAGTTGTTATTCCTGAGCTTTGAGTTACCTTCGTGTGAGGTAAGTCCCTTAGACTTACTTAGCTTTATTCCGCGTATTAGTTGGATTGTATTGGCTTGTTTGTGTTGTTTATTCATGTTATAACGGATAACTGGACTAGGTTTCACCCTTTATAACCTTAACTGGCCCAAGTGCATTATAACCGGGCGGTGACCACTTGTCTAGTTCTTCAGGAGACTAGAATGTGCTCTTGCAACCCAGGCGTGTAGGTAACGGATAGTACTGATCTATTCTTATTGGCAGACGGAAGCGGAGACGAGTTTCGGAAGATTCTCGTGTGACAAAAGAAGTTGAATTAGTAATGGATAACCTTAATGAAAGATAATAACCGGTTGAGTGCAAGCATGCTATATGTTTATCTTACCTTATGTGTGTTTGTGCCTTTACACTCTTTCTTATACCTAGAATGTTAGCTAACGGTTTATACCGTCGTTGTAGATGTTCCGCAGGTTCAGGATGCTGCTGAGTGATCTGGACGGTGTGGTCAGCCGGGGTTCCCGTACATTATAGGACGGGATCGGGTTTTTGTTTCGTTTGTTGTTTCCCTTTTGTTTTGAATCTGGCTGTGGAGTTTTGTGTTTTCTTTTGGTTTAACCCTTTGGTTTTATATTGAGTTTTGTTTTCATTCGTCTGTGCCTTGTTGTAAGATCCGTTTGCTGTTGCTAATTTGAGGGTCGGGACCCATTGTGCGGTCCTAGCCCGTAGCGCTTCGAGTTCCTAGAACTTGGGGTGTTACAATATGGTATCAGAGCTGTGGGTTGGCAACATTGGCACTCGAAATCTTCTACAGGTTGGATGGATAAACAAATAGAATCCGCAAGGGGTTTAACGTTTTCAAAAGGGGTTTTTTGTTTTTAAACCATTGGTTTGGGATAGATGTATGGGCGACCACCACTACCTCCGCGGATCTCAGCAGTGTAGTTCTTTTGTTGGCCTTTATGTGTGCTTTTCTTGGTTTTCTGCTTTAGCTGTAGCGTGGCCTTATATCTATATATATAGTCTTATATATCTATCCTTATAGCAGATGACGCGTACTAGAGCAACATCTGCTATAGGGCAAGGAAGGGGTCAATCACCTCTTCCACCTGCCGTTCACGGACGAGAACGTGCAGAAGGACCTCCACTAGCCAGAGGTCGGGGCCAAGCCCCAATTGCTGATCCGCCTGTCGTTAAGGCGTTCGTTGAAGAAGTTGCTGAGAGAGGTGTTCCCGAAGTAAGGAACGAGACTATCAAGAAGTCTGGAGCACAGAGAGCACAAATGATCGAGTCCGGTCAAGTGACCATCAAAGTATCTGCATATCATGATTACGTGTAGAGAGTTGAAGAAGCTATCTAGACTGGAGGACTTGCACCAGCACCGCCAATACCCGTGAGAGTAGTTGAGAACGTCAAAGCTCAAGATGGAGCAAGTTCGGAAGTTGAGCTTTGGCTAGACCACATAGATTCAGCGTTGGAGTCAATAAGAAGTTTGTTCAGGAAGCGACCGGATTTCAGGAGAGATCTTTAGGCAGAAGGCCTTACAAAGAGACAAAAGACTGGATCAACTAGTGCTAGAGCTGAAGCAGTTGGGTTTGAGCGTAGTCAGACGCTTGGACGTTCTGGTTTTCAGTAGAGTTTTGATAGAGCACGGCAGTGTCATAAATGCGGAGTAGTTGGACACATCCGAGCTGATTGCAAGAAGCCAACAGTGACTTGCTTTTCTTGCAGCAAGCCCGGACATAGAGCTACGTTTTACCGTCAGGGCAAGGCACTATCTCAGCAGGGTTCTTCACCTGCTAGTGTTGCTGGAGGAGGATAGAGATCGCAGTAACAACAACAACAACAACAACGAGTTTCTGGTTCTACCGTTCCTCGAGGTTCCACTCTGGGACAGGGGAGAGGTAGAGGACGTGTTGGTGGATCCACAAACACCAAAGATGCGCCAGCTAGAGCGTATGAGTTGAGGAGTGTTGTAGAGCCGACAACGCCAGCAGCTACAGGTACCATTCATATTAATGGTTTTCCTGTCAAAGTTCTTTTCGATACTAGAGCTACGCATTCTTTTATATCTGATGCTTGCGTAGATAGATTGGTCTTAGTTACTGTAGAAGGTAGACTCTTCTTTATAGGATTACCCGATGGGGGTAAGATTCGAGGTACTCGAGAGGTTCGCGATTGCCCTATTAGATTAGGAGGTCGCGATTGGTCGGCTTACTTCTTCGTTATGTACTTAGTACATGAAGAAGTTATTCTCGGCATGGATTGGATGGATCGACATCGAACAATTCTGGACATCGGCAAGAGGACAGTGACGGTAACTACAGATGTAGGCCATGTTGAGTTCTTCCGAGGATGGGATCTTGGGAAGACTGGTACGGTCATCAGTGCAGTTCGAGCTGCAAGACTTATCAGTCAAGGTTGCGAGACTTTTTGGTGCTATGCCATGAAGGATAGTACCAGTCCGACTTTGGAAGAGATTCCAGTAGCTTGTGAGTTTGCTGACGTCTTTGGAGAGCCATCAGGTTTACCTCCACAAAGGAGTGTGTAGACTTCGGCATCGAGCTAGAGCCCGGTACGAGACCAGTCTCTAAAGCTCCCTATCGTATGGTGCCTATCGAGATGCTTGAATTGAAGAAGCAGCTCGACGAGTTAGGAGAGAAGGACTTCATCCGCCTTAGTGTATCTCCTTGGGGCGCACCAGTTCTCTTCGTCAGGAAGAAAGACGGGTCAATGAGGTTATGTATCGACTACCGGAAGCTGAACAAGGTGACGATCAAGAACAAGTACCCATTTCCCCGTATCGACGATCTTTTGGATCAGCTGCATGGAGCTTCAGTGTTTTCGAGGATCGATATGAGATCTGGATATCACCAGCTGAGGGTGAGAGAGCAGGATGTAGCTAAGACAACATTTCGGACCAGATATGGACACTACGAGTTTGTAGTGATGCCATTCGGGCTTACGAACGCGCCCGCTGTTAGCATGAAATATTGTGATATTTTAGGCACGTTTTCTAAGTGTATTTGATTCATATTGATAGTCTTTGATTTAGCATTGTTGCATGTGTGAGCTAGTTTGCCTATATTGTCAATATGGATGTCTACACTAGCTTTATGTTGATTATAGGTTATTGAGAGTCATTTCCGAACGAAATCGAGCAAAGAAGAGTTGATTGAGTATGTCCATGGATTAAGGGCATTCTTAGGAGCAAATTGGAGTTCAACTTGAGGAATGCACGAGGCTAGGGAAGAATCACGTTCTTGCCCTAAACCACGCTCTAAAATACGGCCGTACTACAAACCACGTTTAGTTCCACGGCCGTGGAACCTTGCAAAAAGAGGCGTGATGCATTCCAGTAACTATTACGGTCGTGGAATCCATGGTTCAAACCGTGACACTTTCCACGCTCTAAATTACGGTCGTGGAACCTTCCACGACCGTGATCTTGGCGATCTTTTTCGCCACACTTTGAAGCCACGATCTTTTGAAGATTGGGCCGGGCCGATATTTTATCTTGCCCTATAAAAAGACGGACGAAGCAAAATTCCGTCATCCCCGCTTAGACGCACTTTTGCGACCTCGCTTTAGACCTTGGCTTACGCCTTTGCTTAGCGGCACAACCCTCGTTTGGAAGCATTTACATCTCATTGGAGATCAAAGTTCGTATTGGGATTTTGCCCTAATCTCGCACTTTTGGTGGAGATTGCTGTTGAGATTTCCGGATTGGCGGAAGATCGAAGTTTTTGGAAGATTGTTGCAAGAAAATTTCTCTTCTTGTTTAGGTTTGATTTAGAAGACGGATTGACGTCCCGTTCTTCCTTCTTTCCTAAGATTGTGTTTGTTTGGTTTATTCTGAATCTATTGACAGTATTCGTTATTGATTGTGACTTTGAGATTGGTTTGAAGTTTATTGAAAGTTTTCGGAAGTTTTCATCTTTCAATCTTTTAATCTTTGAATTTGATATCAATATGACTGTTATTGGCTAAAAACCCTTAACAATTCTAAGGTGAAGGGTTGATAGTTGTGGCTTAGATGATGATAGATCGATCGTAAATAGATTAGACCCTGAGAGTTTGAGAGAATCGTCGACGAACCCTAAATCACGGTTTGATCTTGAGTTCCACGGCCGTGGAGTCTCAAGATCTACCCGTAATTTCCCTTAAGTTTACGAACCTGCTTTTACTTTAATCCAAAGTTAAAGATTTGCTTTAACTTAGTTTAGGCTTGCCTTTCCTAGGTGGTAGTGAAGCCTCAACAACCTCTACCTCGATTGTGAGTGTCACAACCGTAATCGGTTAAGTTAGTCTTGATCCTTGGATTGCAAGTTTGGGTATTTGACATTAATTCTTACCTTTAGAACTTTTCTATATTGAAGCCTCAACAACCTGTATAGAGAGTGTCTTGTAGGTGGGTCATATAAGGTTTTTGGAACTTCACCGTACGATTACCTTACATTAGTATACATTTGCATATCTCAACTCTGTCTTTATATCATTAATATATCTTGAATCGATTGCCACAGCTGGATACTTGGATCTTTAGGATTGTTGTTTTCCCAATATTTGCAAAAACTCTCATATTTACTTGCTTGATAATCTGCAATTGAATTTGTTCCCACCCAAATCCCTGTGTTCGATACTCTGGAATTCTTGCTTAACTACGTCGATCCGTACACTGCGGGTTCGCTTGCTTGATTCTAGTTTTATAAATTTAAAGCTTATTTGCACACACCTTTAGGGGCGAACAAGTTTTTGGCGCCGTTGCCGGGGATTTGGTTTAGGCCGAATTCGGTTATCGGTTGTCAAGCTTGGGAGCTTTTGTTTTTCTTTTAATCTTTTGGTATGAGTTTTTGAGTTTTCAGATTTTTCAATGGATGGAAGCAACTATGAGATAGCGAGGAACGAAATTAGGGGTCTCAAAGATGAGCTTGATGAAATTTGGAGGCAAAGGCTTAGGGACGAAGCTTTGGAAGAAGAGAATTAGAGAGCAATACAATTAGCTAGGTTGGAGCAATATAAATATTTACAATATATATTTGAGTGCATCAACTTTAGTAACGAAAGAGAAAGAGAAGAGGCTATTGAGAATGAGCTTGCAGATTGGGATAAGCTTCATATCCCTCAAAAGGTTTATGAGCAACCTATTGAAGATCTGTTTCAATCAACGTGTGAAAAGTTGTTGAAGAAGCTGGATGACATGGAAAGCAACTTATCCTATGTTATCAAAGCTAAGGCGGAGGAGAAGTGCGACGAAGAACTCCAAGTTTCGATCGTTCCTCCGCTCGATTCTGAAGCTCCTCTTGAAGTCCTCATTGAAGAAGAGGAAGAAGTGGTGAACCTTGGCCAAATTACTGAAACTGTGGCCAAGGTTGAAGAAGATCCAGCTGAGTTGGGAGATATTTCATGTATGGATCATCATCCCAACATGAAACTTGTGTCAAGCCTTGAAGAACTTAACAAGGTATATTGTCTTACTTCCTTTGAAATTCCTATTAAAATTTCTAATTCTTTTAGGAATGCACCGGAGAGTTGGAGGACTCTTCCAAAAGAACCTCCTAAGGTGAAGATGAAACCTCCATTAAAATTGCTGGAAATAGATGCTCCTTGGACTACAAGGAGAAAAATTGGCAAGCGCTTCAACGCCAATGTCAATAAGTGTCTTTTGTTCAAGTATGGGGTCATTCACATGACGAAGACCATACATTATCCCCAAGTTGGAGATGGGGAGGCTAGGAGGATTCTCGAGAAACTGATTTCTCGGTCTAGGAAAGGATGGGATGCAAGGCTGAATTATGTCCCATTAAAGCATAGGAAAGCTAGGAGGATTCCGGTGAGAATCAAACCGTACAAGCTTGTACGTGGGAGATCTTACCACTTGCCGGTGAAATTAGGAATCGGAGATTTTTTGGAAAGAGTTTGATGATGGATTTGAAGAGCAATCCAAGATGTTCAAGGTGCATTGAGTCATCTATGGATATTGGTCTAGCTAAGGACCTAAAACAAAGCGCTTCTTGGGAGGCAACCCAAGGTAATGCATCATTTTCCCCTTTTCTTCTCCTTAGATTAGGTTAGAGTAATTTTTTTTGTTTGTTTTTCTTCGATACCTTCCGGTATGTTTGTGTTTTTGGATATCAGGAATAAGGAATAAGCAAGAGTAGGTGAGAAAAGTCGAAAAGAATGACAAAACTTGGATTTTTTTGCGAGCAACAGAAAGTTCCACGGCCAAAGAGGCAAAACCACGGCCGTGGTTTGCTAAATTGGACCGTGGAATGCTTTGTCGAGAGCAACAGAAAGTTCCACGGCCAAAACCACGGCCGTGGAAATTCCCGACCCGAAAAAAAAAAAAAAAAATTTCTGAAAAAAATTTTCGGCGGAAAGACGTTCCCCTTCTTCATTCTTTGACGTCGATTGGAGTATTCGGAATTCCCTATTGAGCTTCTATAGATTCCCATCACCACCGGCAGATTGATGATTCGTCTTGCCTAATTCGCCATCTTACATTGTGAGTATCCTTTTCCATCTTTTCTTTTCTTCACATTGGGGACAATGTGAGTTTTAAGTATGGGGTGGAGGTATTTGCAATACCATTTGCATGTTTTATGTCTTGCATCATATGATTTTAAAAATTTTGAAAAATTTTAAAATTTTTGTGCTTCTAGAATGGATATGATCTCTATGATGAACATTGTTTTGTGGAATAGCTATGATAATTTTGATATGCTTGAATTGATTTATGACATATGTGGGATTTGAATACTTTGTTAGAATTTCATGCATGTTTGATAATTCGCTTTCATTCTAAATCATGTTGAGTGTTGAAGGTTGAAACTGCATATAAGTTCTTACACTTCTTATTGAAATGATTAAGGCACTTCGATTTTCTTGCTTCTTTCTTTGATCATTTAGCCCCTCAATGAAATAATAGCCTCCCTTACCTATCCGGGAATTTGGAGGAGTTGAAGAATTGGCATGTTTAATGTGGGAGGGCCATGAAAGCAATTGTTCGCATTCAAAAGTAAAGAATAGAAATTATAGGTTTGGGGAAGTCAATCATGACGATGAGTAACTCGGCACCATTCACATAGCCGGGTGTTTGTGTCTTGCCAAAGTCGGATTGAGCGATATTTCTAACGGATGATGGTATGTGCGCTAAGGGTTTGAGGCATCTCATAAAAATTGAGAAACGCCAATCTCCTAGGCTTCGGTTTTTGTGCACCTCTATCCATAACTCCAAAAGTAAAGTCGAAAAATGAAAAGAAGAGAGCGAAGCTCTAAGTTGAAAGTGTTGTGGAAACCGCAAAAGAAAAAGTAGAAGAGTTGGATTATTCCTTTTCCCGGATTCATGCACCACATCCCTTATAAGTTTCCCTCCTTTCCGCATTCTTGACCTTACTTGAAAGTCCTTAAGATCATTGGAATGTGTTTGGCTTTGTGGTCTAAATTGGATTTCTCATGATTGATTTTGATATATTGCAAGTTATGATGCATGTTATGATTTTCTTACAAAGTATGATTATCCTTTCCATGCTATATTTCCTTTCGACCATATGATGATTACCATTAGTTATGAAGCAACTATTTGAGGGTGATCTATGAATAGAAGCACAACCAAAATATTGTGGTTTTTCTTTATTTTTGCATATTCATAATCCATATCATCTTGTATTTTAAGTTTGAACCTTGCTTGGGGACAAGCAAGAGGCAAGTATGGGGTATTTTGATGACATGAATTATGACCTATTTTTAGGCATGTATTTATATAGATTTTCCCTTAATTTTGCATGCATATACATACATTCATGGCATTTATGGTTATATTTACCTACTTTGCAAGAATAGAGGTCTACACAGAGTTTTATTGCATTTGTAGGTAATTTGGCGAATTATGGAACAAAAATGGCACATTTAAGGATTAAGCCTTAAAGCGGGACAAAAAGGAGCATAAAAGGAATTTAGGACGCGTCAAAGTATTCTCTGATACCGTCTGACGCGCCAAAGTATTTTCTGATACCTTCGGACGCGGCCCAAAGTATTCTCTGATACCTTCGGACGCGGCCCAAAGTATTCTCTGATACCGTCTGACGCGCCAAAGTATTTTCTGATACCTTATGACGCGGCCCATAGTATCTTCTGATACCAGCGGATTCGACTTCTTTTCAGCCCAAATATTTAAGGTTTTATCTTTAAACCCTAGAGAGATCCTACATATATTGAAGAGCCTTCAACATTGAAGGGGGAGTCAATTTCTCCAGAGGACGGTGACAGCCCCAGGATTTGGATCCTCAAAGAGAGGGACGCTTGAAGGTTTTATTGCGTACAAGAAAGATTTGGGAAAGGACGCACTTTCCTATTTTTGGAGTTGGAAGATCTTAGGGTTTACATTTGAAGGCGGATTGACATCCCGTTCTTCATTGTCCCTAGAAATTTTGTGAGGTTTTTCTGTTCCTTTGATTCTACATCCATTGAACGCGCTTTGCGATTATTGTGTTTGATTGACATTTGTTTTGGTTTTATTATTGAGATTTCAAGGTTATACCTTTTCTCCCTTTCATATTTGATTATTGATATCATAATGATGATTATTGGCTAAAACCCTTTAGCAATTCTAAGGTGAAGGGTTGATAGTTGTGGCTTAGATAATGATAGATCGATCGTAATTTGATTGGACTCTGAGAGTTAGAGAAATATCGTCGACACCCTAAATCACGGCCTGTTCTTAGGTTTCCACGGCCGTGATTCCCCAAGAACTACCCGTGATTTACTTCAGTTTACGAACCTTGCTTTTACTTTAATCCAAAGTTAAAGATTTGCTTTAACTTAGTCTTGACTTGCCTTTTCTAAGTGGTAGTGAAGCCTCAACAACCTCTACCTCGATTGTGAGTGTCACAACCGTAATCGGTTAAGTTAGTCTTGATCCTTGGATTACAAGTTTGGGTATTTAACATTAATTCTTGTCTTTAGAACCTTTCTATATTGAAGCTTCAACAACCTGTATAGAGAGTGTCTTGTAGGTGAGTCACACAAGGTTTTTGGAACTTCACCGTACGATTACCTTACATTAGTATACCTTTGCATATCTCAACTCTGTCCTTATATCATTAGTACATCTTGAATCGATTGCCACAACTAGATACTTGGATCCTTAGGATTGTTGTTTTCCCAATAATTTGCAAAGCTCTTACATTTACCCGCTTGATAATCTGAAATTGAATTTGTTTCTCCCCAAATCCCCGTGTTCGATACTCTGGAATTCTTGCTTAACTACGTCGATCTGTACACTGCGGGTTCGCTTGGTTGATTCTAGTTTTATAAATTTAAAGCTTATTTGCACGCACGTTTAGGGGCGAACACCCGCAGTCTTCATGGAGTTGATGAACAACATCTTCATCGACTTCCTAGACCAGTTTGTACTTGTCTTCATCGACGACATCCTGGTTTACTCTTGCAGTAAAGAGGAGCATGCTAGACACTTGAGGATTGTTCTTCGGGTTTTACAGGATAGAGAGTTGTACGCCAAGCTCTCTAAGTGCGAGTTTTGGATGTCCGAGGTAGCATTCCTTGGTCACATTGTTTCAGCTGAAGGAATCAAGGTAGATCCGGAAAAGATCGAGTCAGTAGCATCTTGGCCGCCACCTAAGAACGTCAAGGAGGTCCGCTGCTTCTTAGGATTGTCGGGCTACTACTGGCGTTTTGTGGAAGGCTTTTCTGTTATAGCCCGACCGCTCACTTCCTTGTTACATGAGTCTACGAGGTTCATATGGTCCGAGTCGTGCCTGCAGAGCTTCGAGGAGCTGAAGAAGAGGTTGACCTCTACTCCTATTCTAGCTCAGCCAGAAGGCATTGAGAATTTTGTGGTTTACAACGACGCATCCAAGCTGGCTTGGGATGTGCTCTGATGCAGAGAGGTGAGGTGATTGCTTACGCGTCTAGACAGCTCAAGACGTACGACAAGAATTACCCTACCCATGACTTGGAGTTGGCTGCTGTGGTTCACGCTCTGAAGATTTGGAGGCATTATCTGTATGAAGCTACGTGTTAGATATTCACCGATCACAAGAGTCTGAAGTACATATTCACTCAGCGGGAGTTGAATAACCGCCAGCGCAGACGGTTGGAGTTGATCAAGGATTTTGATCTTGAGATCTTATACCACCCGGGGAAAGCTAATGTGGTAGCAGATGCCCTTAGCAGGAAGACTCCCCGGGAGATGATGATTGCTAGGCTGACAGCTCAGCCACAGTTACAGCGAGACCTTGCGTGGCTAGAGATGGATATCTATTTTCCGGATTCCGACAGTTACCTATCCACCTTGGAGATAGTACCTGATCTGTTGGCCGAAATCCGACAGAAGCAGGAGAGTTGTCCAGCTTTGACACAGATCCGAGACCGGATGTATCGAGGAGAGGCACCACAGTTTGTAATTGGTGCTGACGAAGTCTTGAGACGTGAGGAACGTGTTTGTGTGCCTTCAGATCTAGAGTTGAGACAAAGGATCCTTCAGGAGGCTCACTCTTCACCTTACTCTGTACACCCTGATGCGAGTAAGATGTATCAGGATATCATACGCTCTTTCTGGTGGGGAGGTTTGAAGCCAGATGTCACGAGATATGTAGCTCAGTGTGCGACCTGTCAGCGGATCAAGATCGAGCATCACAGACCAGTAGGTGAGCTACACCCACTTCTCGTTCCTTAGTGGAAGTGGGAGGATATATCTATGGATTTCGTTACCGGTTTGAGACCGAGTCGAGGCTTTGATGTTATCTGGGTGATAGTAGATCGATTGACGAAGACCGCACGTTTTATTCCGATCAAGGAAACGTGGCCGGTGAGTCGATTGGCAGAGGAGTTCACGAGACAGATAGTGAGACTACATAGGGTACCTAGGACCATTGTCTTTGACAGAGACGGACGGTTCACTTCGAGGTTCTGGCAGCAAGTTCATGCCGCCCTAGGTACGAGTCTACAGTTCATGACAGATTAACATCCTCAGACCAATGGTCAGTCCGAGCGGACCATCCAGACTCTGGAGGACATGTTAAGAGCCTGCGTACTAGACTGGGGACAGGCGTGGCCAGATCACCTAACCTTAGTGGAGTTTTAGTACAACAATAGTTGGCACGCATCGATCAGGATGGCTCCTTATGAGGCTTTATACGGACAGAGATGTCGTACACCGTTATGATGGGATGAGCCTAGTAATGCTAGCGGAGTAGTACTTGAACAAATATAGGATGACATGGCTCGTGTAGCAGTAATCCGGGAGTGGATGTTAGTAGTGCAGAGTCGACAGAAGTCTTATGTAAATAAGAGGCGCAAACCTTTGGAGTTCAGAGCTGGAGCTCAGGTTTGGTTGAGAGTATCCCCGACACGAGGCGTCCGACGTTTCGGTGTCAAAGGGAACCTGAGCCTCAGATATGTTGGATTGTTCGAGATCCTTGAGCGAGTGGGAGAGGCAGCATACAGACTTGCTTTGCCACCGAGACTCAAGAGTGTTCACCCCGTCTTCCATGTGTCTTAGTTACGGGAGTACATACCGGACCCAAGACACACCGCCAGTCACGAGGATCTAGTGATCGAGCCAGACCACACATTTGTTGAGCACCCGATGGTTGTCTTAGAGCGTAGTACGAGACGCTTGCGTTCGAAGGACATCCTGATGTTGAAGATTCAGTGGTCGATGCGAGGAGCTGATTACGCGACTTGGGAGACAGAGGATAGTGCCCAGAGGAACTATCCGGAGTTGTACGTTGAGCTTGTTGCGCCGTTAGCTTAATCTGTTGTTTGGTTTTTCCTTTGTTGCGTTGTGAACACTTTGGTGTGACGTTTTGTGTTACGTGCCCCGAGTGGGAATATATGAGTTCAGTTCTGCTTCTATGTGTTGTTGTGACCGTTTGGCTTTTGCAAGTTTCGGGACGAAACTTCTTTTTAGGGGATTTGATGTAAGATCCTAGGTTTTTGCCTTCACCGCCCCTGCGATGAAGGGGAGCCGCATGCGCGGCTCAACCTCACTGCCACGGTCGCGGCTAGGCCCAGCCCGTCTACGGGCTGTTTTATCTTCGTCTTCTCCTGTTTTATTCCATCCTTGGGCTTTTGGCCCGTCTTCCTTCTATTCTCCTAACCCTAGACGTCCCTTCCTTCTACACTTCTAACCCTTCTATATATACTCCCTCATTTCCTCCTTTTTCCCGTTTCTTGCTATCGTCTTCAAACCCTAGAGAGCTGCAGCCGTCCCTTGCCTCCTGCGACCCTGTTGAATGTGTAAGTTCTTCATCATTTGTTCCTCCTTACATTCTTGTACTACAGCATGCTTCCTTCCTTTCGTTTTCTTCTTCTTCTCTCCTTTACTTCTTCTCCAAGAATTAAGTTTGAACCTTGATTCTTGTTGGCTTCCCGTTGTTGATGTATCGTTGTTCTCAGGCTCTTTGGAGTTGATTCTTGACGTGTTGTAGCCAAAGGTTCGAGCTTTGGTTACCCTTGCTGCGAGTTTTGTCGAAGAAGAAAGCCGACAGCTCTTTTTGTCACGCCGCGCCCCTGCGCCTGCACAGAGCCGCCCCTGCGCCTCTGTTCAGCCGCCCCTGCGCCTCAGTCCAGCCGCCCCTGCGGTTTCCTCTGCAGTAACTCCCGTTCTTGTGAGTTACTTCCTTCCTTACTTTCCTCATTCCTTTCCTTACATCTTTTGGATGTTGTTGATCTCTTGTGAGTGCTGTAAGACTAGGGTTGAGCCCTTAGCATGCGTAGATCTCTTAGAGATCTTTGAGACTAGAAGTCATAGACTTCTAGCAACCGTTTCATTTCTGATCCGTGTTGCTTGTTCGTACAGGCTTTCCTTGCTCCTTTCCTGAGGGAAACTGAGCTCTCTTGAGTATTCCTGAGTTGTTATTCCTGAGCTTTGAGTTACCTTCGTGTGAGGTAAGTCCCTTGGACTTACTTAGCTTCATTCCACGTATTAGTTGGATTGTATTGGCTTGTTTGTGTTGTTTATTCATGTTATAACGGATAACTGGACTAGGTTTCACCCTTTATAACCTTAACTGGCCCAAGTGCATTATAACCGGGCGGTGACCACTTGTCTAGTTCTTCAGGAGACTAGAATGTGCTCTTGCAACCCAGGCATGTAGGTAACGGATAGTACTGATCTATTCCTATTGGCAGACGGAAGCGGAGGCGAGTTTCGGGAGATTCTCGTGTGACAAAAGAAGTTGAATTAGTAATGGATAACCTTAATGAAATATAATAACCGGTTGAGTGTAAGCATGCTATATGTTTATCTTACCTTATGTGTGTTTGTGCCTTTACACTCTTGCTTATACCTAGAATGTTAGATAACGGTTTATACCGTCGTTGTAGATGTTCCGCAGATTCAGGATGCTGCTGAGTGATCCGGACGGTGTGGTCAGCCGGGGTTCCCGTACATTATAGGACGGGATCGGGTTTTTGTTTCGTTTGTTGTTTCCCTTTTGTTTTGAACCCGGTTGTGGAGTTTTGTGTTTTCTTTTGGTTTAAGCCTTTGGTTTTGTATTGAGTTTTGTTTTCATTCGTATGTGCCTTGTTGTAAGATCCGTTTACTATTGCTACTCTGAGGGTCGGGACCCATTGTGCGGTCCTACCCCGTAGCGCTTCGAGTTCCCAGAACTTGGGGTGTTACAATCAGATCCATTTCTAAAATAAATGTATAATTGAATTATAATATTGAAATCTACTATCTAAAATTAAACTTGGGGTCAATTTAGGAAAAGATTACAGGATCAGTTTAATAAAAGATTATAGGGTTTACTTTAGGTTATTTATATGAGGTTATACTTTTTAGAAAAAATGATCAAAAACAATACCAACTATGAGGTATGAATCAAAAATAATACAAACTTTAAAAATTACTATTTGATATACAAACTATTTCACATTAAACCAATTTGGATACGGGGTGAAAATCTAACCAAATTTTATTACAAAAATCGCCCATATATTTTTTAAATCACACAAATGACCCATATATTTTATGTTCTTTCAAAAATCACCCATGTTATTTTTGTATACTTAATGAATTAGGTAACAAAAGTTAGACATCACTTTATTTTTAATATGAAGGTAGTTATTCATTAACAAAAATTAAGTTTCAAAAAAAAATTGCTTAGTAGAACCTTGTTTAGTGTCATTATTATTTTATGGGTAGTTTGAGGGAATAATCTATATTTGTAGGTAAAAATTAATGAAAGAATATATTATTTATTTGAAAATTTGTGTACTTTGAAATCTTAAAACTAATATATTTAACATAAATTTGTGGAAAAAATCTACATTTGATGTTTAAATTTTAAAAAAGTCATAAATTAATCTTATTTTATACCAAATTTTTTTTGGGAATGTCACCAAGTATGGGTCTTTTAACCAAATTTTTATTTTTAAAGTTTTAAAACTTCTCAATCATTCTTATAGTTGTATTTTAAATAAATGTCCTAAAAATAATTAAGAATAAAGTGATAACTAACTTTTATTATATAATTCTTTAGGTATAAAAAAAATAATATGGGTGTTTTTTGAAAGAAAATATAATATAGGGATAGTTTTGTGTGATTTTAAAAGTTATGGGCGATTTGTGTAATAAAATTAGTCATAATTTTACCCCGTATCAAAATTGGTTTAATGTGAAATAGTTTATATACGAACTAGTAATTTTTAAAGTTTGTATTATTTTTGGTTCATACTTCATAGTTGGTATTATTCTTGGTCTTTTTTCATATTTTTTATGTGTTTAGTTGTAGGTTGAGAAAATAACGTGGTGGTTTATTTGAACTTAAAATCCACAAAATATAACTTTCTTCGCTCAAGATCATATAAGGTTATATTTTAAATATATCATTTTACATAATATAACCCCAGAAAAAATAAACAACTAAACAACAATACCTTGATTATATATATAACTCCATATAAAAAAAAACCAGAAATAACATATAGCCTCAAATAAATTCATTTAGATTAAAAAAAGGCAAAAAATAAATTTACCTACAATCAAGGTTATTTATATAAATCCATCAAAACATAAGCCTAAATATAACAATTATCTCATATAACCTTATTTAGATTACAATCCCTTAAAAAAAACATCTTGTACTACTCGTTTTTATCCATTACCCCACTCGATCGGGACACTCCTCCATCCATTAGGCCATTAAGGTGAACAATATTTATAGTACAAGAAATTTATAGGATTTTTCTCTGGTTGCCATCAAGGTATAGACTTTTTCTCTTTGTATCCAGTATCCACTAAGTTTCAAAATTCCTCTTAGTGCCATCAAGGTTTCATTTGTTTCCTCTTTTTACCCATTCTTAATATATTATATTAGAATTTATTTAAAAATTATAAAAAAAAATTAAAAATTAAATTTAAAATAGATTATGACCTTAATTAACAAATTTATAATTGAAATAGTTTTTATATATATATTTTTTTTATTTTTTGAAATAAATATATTTTTAATTTTTGAATTGAAATATCTTTTTAATTTTTACTTTTGATTTAAAAAATATATATAATTTAAGTTAAAAATATTTATTAAAAAAATTAATAAATTATATTTTTTAAAATTTTTTGAGAGTCCAAAAAATTAATCATATAATATTTTTTAAAAGTTAATTTTCTATAATTTATTTTAAATTGAAAATAACAATATTATTTTTTATGTGTTAATTTATTATTTTTTATACTATACTTTTCCATAATCTTAAAATTAAAAAAAGACATAATTTTTTAAAATTTTCGAATTAATATAATAAATTATATAAAATTTAAATTCAAAATTAAAAAAAATTATATTTTCATTCTCTAGACTCTTAATAAAGTTTCAAAAAAAAAATTATTTAATTTTATATATATATTTTAAATCGAAAGTAAAAAGTAAAAAAATAATTTAATTCAAACAAAAAAATATATATTTATTTCAAAAAATAAAAAAATGCATATAAAAACTATTTCTATCATAAATTTATTAATTAAACTAGTGCATTGTCCGTGCCCTGCACGGGTAATTGTTAAAACAAAATCTTTTTTTTCACATGACATATGGACGATTAACATCAAATTTTAATTTTTTTTTAATAAAAATTTAGGTGGAAAGAGACTCGGTGGTCTCCGGCACATCTAGACGCGCTTTTATTGATATGAAAATGGACTAAGTAGTAATCAATCAGGGGATAGCCCGACTCCTTACATAAAACAAATAAATATAATTCCATTATACCCTCATAAGGGTCAAGCAATACATTTATATTGTCTAACATGATTAAAAAAAATACTAAAAAATCTAAGACTAATATTTGATTCTTCTGATCACTCCGTTGTAAAGAATGACCAGATCCGGAAAAAAATAATAAAAATGTTATGTATAGCATTTATATATAAAAAAAACATTAGTTGCACTAATATTATGCACATTAATAAATTTATCTGTACGGTGCTATTTTATTATATAAAATAATAAATATACTTTTTGTTGTAATTACCTATAAATGAGATTCTCGATATGCACGACTTATGAATAAAGTTGAGTAAGCATGTACTTTCAGTAGTACCAACTCTTAAATAAAAAATAAAACAATCACGCTTGATTATCCTGAGAAAATAAATAGATGATTGAAATATGGACAGGAAAAAAAAATGAACCTCATCGTATACCACATTGCTCGTAGTATCTTGTGAACTGTATGTAGGATCACAAATCATAATCCTTAATCCATCCCTACTCGTCACCCTTGAGACCGCAACGTAAAATTGGTCATGTGTGAATACCGGTCTAGGCAAATACAATCCGACATGTGATAGCGACTGCCCTTGACTTTTGTTTATAGTCATAGCAAAGCATACCAAGATAGGAAACTGTCTCCTTTTAAATCTAAAGGGAAACTTTGCATCCGTAGGTGATAGAACGGTATGCAGAATGAAAACCGTGTGACCTATATTGTTGCCAGATATTATATCTGCTTCAATGATATGTCTACCGAGCTTCTTTACTATCAATCTAGTACTGTTGCACAAGCCTGCTGACTGATCAATGTTTCTTATCAACATGATAGGGATCCCAACCTTTAATTTCAACACGTGATTCAGAAAACCGAAAAATTTTATGCTATTCAATAACTCGTCCGAGATGAATCCGTCATCAACGAAACCCTCAGTTACGCATATAGTATCAAAACTCAAGTAAACCTTCTCCTCCCCAGGTACCAGCGATAAAATATGGTCATTGACCTTTTCAACTATTTCATTGGTAGGGGAAAGAATAACTCTTTCTTGAAAGTAAGTAGCCGGATCTCCAATATCAAATGTCAAAGGATAAGTGGATTGAACGATAGTACTGATAGGGTCATCTGTAGACGTAAGTAGGAGATATGATCCTCAGGAATATTAATAGCAATTCATCTTTACTTATTCATAAAACGATAAAATATTCACGAAATTTTTTCTTCTTATTATTCTACATTAATAAATTTAATTCTTATACAACAAACACTTTTTTTAAAAAAAATTATACATAGCACAACTTCGTTATGGACTTAGAAATAAATTACTTTAATATATTGTGATTATCTAAACGGAACCTAAAAGTTTAATTTTGTTAAAAAAAATAATGAAACGGAATGTTTACTTAATAATAAAATGAGAATATAAAGTTTAATTGTAAAAGAAATACACAAAAACTGAAAGAAGTTTATAAATACAAATAAAAAAATAAACAAAATTATTAGATGAATAAAAATTGGAATTAAAATTTTATTCTTGTAACGCCCACGTAATATGTAACAAAATATTTAGATAAAAAGAATATATGTATTTTATGATTAAAAGAATAGAAGGCGAAAACGAAATACTTAGTAAAATAAAATACCGGTACTATAATATTTTTTATTTAAAAAAAACAGATATATTCATTAATAAAACGGAATATAAAACTTAGAAAATTAAAAGAACAGTTTATAGATAAAAATATTTATATTTAAAAAAAACAAACAAATTTGTTACTACATACTACGTACAGAGAAGATTTAATGCAAAAACTCCACTGCCTCTCCAGCTTATGTGGGTGCTAGGGCGCCTCCTCCAACTGTCCTTCCTTCGCCGGAAACGTAACGCCGCCAACCTCCACCACCACCTCTGCTGCCATGGTTTACTTATTCGTCAACTCTCTCTGAAAAAGAAATTAGAAAATGCACGCGAACCCGAACATTCGCCCAAGAAATTCTCCTTAAGAAAAGGAAATTGCACTGTAGTATTTCGAGGTTATATCTACTCCGTTGAATTGGTTGAGAGTCGTATCAACGGTTATTATAACGGTGGCCCATAACCGGTAAAGGCCGCAACATCGGTTCCAAATATTCCTTGAACGCTAAATGGTATCGTGATTGAATGTCAAACTCTTTGTACTTCAACCCGATTACCCGATCCGACCAAAGTGAACTACTTTACCCGATTAAATTGAGATACTCTGTATTCCACTACTGATTTTGGTTGATTCATTATAATAGAAATAAAATTCCAGCATTGCATCAAGATAAATTGCAGTAATGATACAATAACTTAATATAGGAGTACTTGGAACTAAGAAAGTTGGCTTTGGTCAATTTGGTTGTCATGGCAGACACAAGAACAACATTGTTGAGCTCTTGCAACTTGTGACTACAAGCAAGGGCTACATTCTTTCCAACATCACTTTCAGAGATTGCAAAGTTGCTAGACAGATCCCAGTTCCACTGCCCCTTCATCATGCAAGGTCACAGACTTCACACCAGCAAGGCAGCAATGATAAGGTTTTTTTGATGGGGAAAGAAAAAATAATGAATACTTCACTCAGGGTTAGGTCAAGTGAGTCATCTTCTTCCAAGCCATCAAGCTCAACCCTACCATCGTCCATTCTATAAGTAATCAGGACTCAAGAGTCTCGGCTCTCGATGGTGATTCTGATGGAAGAAAAGAAAACACAACAGTTCGGATCAATGAATGCAGAATATAATCAAAATGGTGTTGTATCCAAGAATTAACAAGATGGGAGAAGAAATTGAGGCAGCGTACCGGTGAATGGTGATGGCGCCAGAAAGAAGAAAGCGAAGAATAACGTCAAGGGAGAAAACTCGTGGACATAAATCATTAGTTGGGAATTCAACAAAAAGAAATTCTGTAAATAGTTAATGTAAGCTTGAAATTTGATTTCTTCCCTGAGAAAGATCCACAGGTTCTCCATCCTAATTAAAATCAGTAGAAAACCAAAAGAAAAGATAAAGAGAAGACAGATGTTACAGTAGGAATTCAAGAAAAGTAAAAGCTCCACAACCTTCTTCAATAACCAGACCTTCACTAACTCGCTTGAGTCGAACCATAAAGCTCAGCCAACTGTAAATAACTCAACAAATATAAAGAAAAACCATTGCAAATATCAAAAACAATATGAATTTACCAAGAAACTAAGATCACAACCGGAATGCAAGGCCTTGCCGAATAGGAATTCAAGAAACGCTAGGTGTTTGATATATAGTAAAAATTTATGTATTAACTTGTTGGAGAAGATTTAATTGATAAGATTGCGTGAGAAGTTTTACGTTAAAAAGATATGGCCCAATAATTTAGGATCCAATTTGGTGACTTTTTGTGAGAGGATTAATACGAGATTTAATTTATTGTTACGTTAAACATAATAAAATAACTACTCAGGAGGAAAATAGTTGTAACTAACTAAAAGATACGTTAAAAAGAATAAAAATAATAAATTAACTTTATAAATTAGGTTTTTGATAAGGTAAACAAATCGGATCCATAACTATTGAAAATTTAGAAAACTTGAAACGATTTCCCTCTAACATTTAGGGATTTTAATAAAAAGAAATTTTAATTAATTTAATTTTTTTAATATAAATTATGGTGGTTAGGATCCTTATAAAATTATAATTAAAATAATTAATAATAATAACAGTTTACTAATTACTTTAAAGATTAATTAAAATGGTATTTTAGTAAGTATTTTACAAAAAAAAAAAAATCCTATGTGGCATTACTGGTTGATTGATATGTGACGGTAGTGTCCTTAGTTTTAGTAAGTAATATAGATTATTGACATCTGTTTTAGTAGAGTATATAGATATTGATTAATCGGAAGACGAAAATTATAGTGTAAATTTACATAACTGAATTCACCAAATTAAATTTATTAAAATACGAAACTATATAAGTAAAATTAAAATTAATTCCTTACTATCAAAGATGAAATTTTAAAAAATAACAAAATTTACAAAATAAATAAAATTGAATGCCGTACATTCCATTTGGTTTAAAAAATTAAGAAATTATAAATTTATTAATTTAACAATTAGTTAGTTATCATATATTTTTTTTATTTGAAAAGTTACTTAGAATTTACGAAAAATACTTTAAAAGTATTTTTAAAAATTTATTAATTTAGCTAGTTAGTTAACAAAATCTTTTTATTTTAATTAATAAGATGAATAACACGAAATTTAAATAGAATGGCATTTTAGTAAATATTTTAGAAAAAATCCTATGTGGCATACCTAGTTGATTGACATGTGGACTTAGTGTCCTTTGTTTTAGTAAGTAATATAGATTTAATGCGGTCATAATCTATTTTAAAATTATTTTTCAAATTTTTTAATGAATTTTAATGTAATATATTAAGAATGGGTATAAAGAGGAAATAAATGGAACCTTGAGGGCACTAAGAGAAATTTTAAAACTTAGTGGATACCAAGAAAAAAAGTTCAAAACTTGATGGCACCAAGAGAAAAAATCCAAATTTATATTATAAATACACTACCAAAAAACCCAGTTGTTGCCATGGAGAATTAGCCTCGAATTATTTCGTGGATAAATTTGTGGGTATCACCACTTTACCCACGAATATAGATTTTATGGCTATGTAGCAAGGGAAACATTACGTGGCTAATTGGCAAGAGAAAAACAAATTCGAGGGCAAATTCATTGTCAATTACTCTCCAAAAATCCCCGAACCCAAAAAGGAGGCCAATTTTTAAGGCTAAATACCCACGCATAATGTGTCGTGGTTAAATTTGTGTGTATTTACCCTCGGGTATCAAGTGAGGCTAGATTCGAGCCTATTACCAACAAATTTATTTCGAAGGTAAATTTGTGGGTACATTAATTATCTCATTCTTTGGAACCAACCAACATTTATTATTCTTCTACTTTACCATTTCTTTAACCTTAGACACATCTGGATCTTCTTCTTCAAACCCTCTTCACCAAATTCTCACGTATCTTCTCTTCATTCTCTCAATTTAGAACTAAAATGTTTCATTATTTTCATGTTTAGAAGATAATCGAGCAAAATCGGATATTTATATATATATATTATATTGCATAATAATCATATGTATAATTTCTTCTAAAGTTTGTGAATATATGATAATGTCTTTAATTTGTAATACTTGTGAAGTAAAATAGAAAAAAAAAAAGAATTCTTCTTGGATATTTTCCATTATGAACTTAGCCACGAAATGTCTATTCATGGGTATTTTTGTTGTTGGTAGCCACAAAAGTAGGGGTGGGCATAAATCTCGATTAATCTCATCTTGTCCCGATCTCATCCCGATCCCCAGCGGAATTTCAAAAAAATGTACATCCCGTCCCATGAAAAACTTGTGGGACGAGGCACGGGACGGAAACTTCTCATCCCGGTTAATCCCGTCGGGTCCCGCATATATATATATATATAATATTTTATAATTTTAAAAATATTATAGAGATAAATAATATATATAAATTATAATTTTATAATAATAAGAATTATAAATGTAATAAAATACTAAAAGATAACATTTTTACATGTTGTGTGATTCACAATGTGTAAAAAAATGTTATCTTTTGTAAACTATCATTAGTGTCGTACATTGCTGGGTTTTTTGAATGTGAATCGGTAAGACACACTTTGATGTAACTTGCATTCGTTTTGAATGTACTAACTAGTAATGTAGGCCTCTTGAATCGGTAATTCAATATTGAGTTTTTTTTTTTATCATTTGTGTTTTTAAACATGAGAAAAAATAAGTACAAATGTTGAATGTAATTAGTGCATAATTCTTGCAGGATTAGGCTTGTCCCGTTCCACGTGGTACAAGGCCCGTGCGAGACGAAGAAAAAAACTTGTAAATCCCGTCCCGTCCCACTTATAATTTGCGGGACGGGACGTGGGACGACCTCCGTCCCGTACCATGCCCAATCCTACACAAAAGTGTAGTTGAGGCTAAACCCTTGGCTATAGTTTTGACTTCTATTATTTTGGATAATCGCAATGAATCAGAAACAAACTTATTTTTTATCTTATTTAATATATGGTTAATTGATAGTGGTGATTTTTTTTTATCTAGGTATGCAAACATGGAGAACCGCGAATGGATGTATGAAAGATGACAACCTAATGGTGGTGGTTATAACGTTGAATTTCTTGAAAATGTTGTAAAATTTATCACTTTTACAATATCACAAGTTCATTTGATGGATGGGGAGAAGATAAAATATCCTTGTTCAAAATGCAAGAATGGAAGATTTCATAAATTAGACGATGTTCGAGCTCTTCTATATCGAAAAGATTTCCTTGAGGATTATTTTTGGTGGACATCACACGATAACTACCGTTTGCCTCTATGCCCGTTGTAGAGGAGCGACCAAACTCGACGAATAATGGTATGAACTTATTCGGATAGAGATGCATTTTTTTTATAATTTAAATTATACTCAAAGAACGGTTTTGATATTGTTTGTCCGAGTTTTTTTCCACCTCCATGGTTTGACCCTAGCACACCCATCAGCGAGTCAAGTAATAATAATGTGTTGCATGAAACTCATGTGGTGATTGAAGAAGAGATGAACATGACACAACCGACCATGATGTTTGGTCCTGCCTAAGATAACATTTCCTTATTGTCACAAAAGTTATTTGAATTGTTAAGGGCATTAGAGGATCCACTATATCATGTTCTTCCATTTCAAAATTAGCCGTAGTGGGCTCATTGATGGAGTTAAAGGCTAAGCACAATTTGAAATACCCCTAGTGTATAACATTATGTCAAACTCATAATTGATCATTCTTCATCAATAAAAATGTTGCGTATTCTCCCCTATACCTTTGGATCAATCTTCATATAAGAGATAAAATGTTGCTTAGTCTTGGTGCTGCATAACGCCTTCATTCATGGTTCCTAGTCATTTTCATTTCAGTTCTAAAATGTAGGTTAATTTCATCAACCTCAGAATAATACCTTTGGTCGTTTGTTTTAAAATTAATAGTTGTCCATTTATATTTTTGGGTGATGGCAAATATTATGTGATGCAATACGGTCGGACCAATCACCAATGTGTTTAGTTTCGGTTATGTATTATTGTTTCAAATTGTATTTCTAGGGTTCAGAAGTAGATTTTAGAAAGCTATTTTTGATAAATTCATGATTGTATTTCAACTCGATCACCGGAGCCTACACATTAGAGGGAACAAGCTTTTGGCTTGGAGTTAGCAAGGTAGGTCCAATGGCCAAAGGTGAGATGGGGAGCCTTTTGTGCCCATCCAATTGAGGTAGAACTTCCAGCATGGTAGATGTCAAGGCATAATCCGAATTATGAATGTCAATGTTGTTTTCAATTATTCTTTTCAACTCATCAATATCGGAAATGTCAAAAACATCTTCTATAATGGGTTCAATTATATCAATAGCACAAAGAGAATGATCATCGATGGGGTGTTTCATAGCATCATAAATGTTAAATTCAACCACTTCACCATCAAACTCCATTGTCAATTTCCCACTAACGTAATCAATTTTAGTTCTAGCTATTTTTAAGAATTGCCTCCCCAATAAAATAGGTGCAACATGTGAATCATGTTCCATATCCAATAGAAAGAAATCATCAAAAAAAAATCAAATTATCAACCATAACTAACGCATCTTCAGCTATTCCCTTAGGATAAACATAAGATCTATCCGCTAGTTGGACAACAAGGAAGAACATTTATTGACGCACCTAGGTCAAGCATTGCTTTGTCAAAGTGAGTGATAGTTGATGGAATCACTATCAATTAGGGTAGTTTTTAGAGTCTTTTTTATTGCATTAGTGTTAGTTTATGCTACTAACTCGGTCCAGAAGAAGAAGATCAAAAGAAGCTAAAGAAGGAGTTATAAGCACTTAGGAGTGAAGATCGATCACGAAGCAAAGCTTCAGCTGCCTTACCGCCCCTGCAGGTCCTTGCAACCGCCCCTGCGGTGACTTGCCTTGACGAGACGAAGACCAGCTCCGCTGCGCCTCCCACTGCGCCCTTCCTGCGCCTCGCCTTGGGAGCTGGAAGGTGAAGAGTCTGTGTCACTGCCCCTGCGTTGGCCTTAAGGCGCCCCTGCGCCTTGACATAAAAAACGTCCAGAAGGCGGATGTAACGCCCCATTTATTGGGCGCGTTTTTGATTTTTATTTTCCTCCTTTTATCGATATTTCATTAGCTTAAATAAATTTATATAACTTTTAGAAGTACTTTTCTGGCATAAATTATTTTTTTTCCGCGAGTATATTTATATTTTAGATACGTATGATTATTATTTCTATGGAAAAATTCGGAAAAATTCCCGATCCGAAAATCCCGTTCCTATTGTTTTTGAACAAGTATAGTGTTTTACTCTTTTTTTATTTATTTATTTATTTTTTTCCTTATCTTTTATTTATTCTTTCTTCTCTCCCTCCTGTGGATGAGCTGTTCGGATCTCTCTCTCACCGACCCTTGGTTACCATCATTCCCGCCCAGCTATGAAGAGCCTAGACAGGCCTCGCTTGTCCGCCTGCAACCTGACTTAGCCAGCATGCCCTCTCTTTTCCTTCCTAGCACAGTCTACTGACTCTACTCGACCCCTTTACTCACCTTCTCTGTTTCATTGCAATGAGCAATACTCATCCCTCTGTTTTCATTCTTCTCTCATGTCCAAACTCACCCACAGAATGGCTGCCAATTTCCGCCCAATACTGTCGCCAGGGAGCAACCTAACGCACCGCCTGCCCGGCTGTCGAGCTCACTGGAGACACAAAGGTCGAGCAGCCACCATCAACAACCACCCATCTCACCCCTTTCTCGGGTTTCCCTCGATCTTCCTCTGCAACAACCGGGGGGTGGAACCTCGCCGGAGGAGCACCTTCGTCGACGACAGGCGAAGCCGCCACATCGGAGCCACCACCGGCCTTCTGCCGCCGTCTCCAGGCCGAGAAGAGCGCCGCCCGATCTGGAGAACTCAGGCAGCCTTTCCTCTTCTCCCCCCTGCTGTCTATTCTCTCTGTTGCGAGGTGGGAAGGTCGCAGCCTTCGAATCCCACCGGAGGGCCACCCTTGTCACCGCCAGGAAGGAAGCCTCCGTTGCCTCGCCGCCTCGCCGCCATCGAAGCCACCGGAGGGACACCGTTGCTTTCCCCCTTTTCTCCTGTGTTACCTGCGCAACCCTGCCCCAGTGAGCCCCGCCGGACTGAGTGCGCCACCGCTTCCGCTCTGGGCCGTCAGGAATGCCGCCGGAGAGGAGGAGCCCTGCCTTCGCCCCGCCTGCCGGAGCCTCTGCCGCCTCTCTCCTTGCTGGCTGCCGCTTGCTTCCCCTTTCCTGTTCCTTTTGTTATGCAGGTTGTTTATCATTGGGGAAGAGGCATTTTAGGGTTATATTTCAGCCCCTCACTTATGCTATATTACAGATTAGAACCCATCTTTTTATTTACATATTTGACCCAACTTTTTGGAATTGAACTTTATGCCCCTGCTGGAATTATTTACAGATTTTGGCCCAAGGTTTTATTTACGGAAGATGGCCCAAATTCCTAGAGTTGTATATTGTGTCCGGGAAATGTATTTACGGTTTTTAAACTTGGGATTTACTTCGAGTTAAATTCTTATTTATATTTATATATATTGTGACCTTGTTGGATGGATTTCGGTTTACGGGTCAAGTTTTTAATCAAGACATTTATGACCAAGTATCTTGTATTGTACTTTTACCCCGGAAGGGAATTACGGGATTTTAAAGTTGACATTTGAAAAACGAGTTTTACCTTTGGGTTATACATTATATATATTTAAAATCAAATTTAGCATAAAAGCTAAATTTCCTTAGCTTTTGTTTTAGGTCCGGAAGCGCCGATATAGACCAACGAATCCTTTCTCCACATCCGTAGATCGTCCTCCGCCATCGACCTTGTGTGAGTACCTCTTCCTCGATTTAGTAATGTTTAGTATTAGTGTCATGCTAGGTCGGATAATCTAGTATAATTTAGAGTAAATGCCAAGTAGTGGCCTTGAACCTTAGGTGAGTTTTGAGGATTTATGATCGTTCTAAAGCTTGAGGTGTTATCATCTTGTGAGGATTGTAAGGTGTTGAGTATTTGGTTGATCTTGTGAGCTTATGAAGATTGAGATTATGGTTATATGTTTGTTGAGATTGTGGTGACTAGGACGAGAGTATCCTAGCACGTGTTGTGATGGTTATGACCTTGTGAGATCGTGAGGATTAGGAGGTTGTTATCTTATTATGGTTATGGTTTATGATCTTGCGAGATCATTGGGACTAGAAGTCTAAGGACTTCTAGTATGTGAGAGAGATGTTGATCGTGTGCCTTTTTACAGGCATTGAGCGTCTTCCTGCGGGAAGCTGAGAGTGGTGATTAGCGGGATTATCTTTGGGATGAGGTAAGTCTCCGGACTTACTTAGCTCGTATTCCTTGTATTAGCATTGATGTGTGTTTGGTGGTGTGTGTTTATTGTTTATTGTTTATAACAACTAAACCGGAATTAGGATTACCGACCTTTATATTATTTTGGCCCAAGTGTATGATAACGGGCGGTGACAACTTGCCTGGCTCCCGCGAGAGCTAGGAGGTTCTCGGCGACTATCCCGTGCTGGTAGACGGTCGGATGCATCAGTACCATTCCATGCCGGTAAGTAGGGACCGAGGCGAGTTTCGGTGACTCTCGTGTCACAACCTAAGTTGAATCAGAACGGGATATGACTTAATAATAAAAAGATAAATAACCGGACTTGTGTGCTTTGGTGTTTATTGTGTGTTATGTTGATTTACTTGTGTTTGTGCCTTTCACCTTGATTCTAATGCTTTGAATATTAGCTAACGGTTTTATACCGATTGTTGTAGATTGCCTTGCAGGTTAGGAATGCGGCCGAGAGATCCGGAAGAGTGGGCAGCCGGGGTTCCGTACATTTTAGGAGTGGGTTTTGGTTAGAGTCGAGTTTGTATATTATTCATGTATTTTGTATACCGCGGGGTGGCATTTGTCCCTTGGTGTTGCATATCAGCTGAAGTCTTTTGTTGTTTCTTTCGGGTTTTCTTTCATTGCATAAAAATGTATTTAAGTTTTGGCCTTTATTTGTGCCTTGTTGCAAGATCCGGTGAAATTGTTGTCAAGCTAAGGGTCGGAACCCATTGTGAGGTCCCAACCCGTAGCATCCCGAGTCCCGCGGATTCGGGGTGTTACAGAAAGGTCAGACGTTGAAGTGCAATAAAGATCCGCCCCAACGGAGTTATGTAGCCGCCCCAACGGTTCTGAAGAAGATCAACCAATTTTGCCTAAACCGCCCCTGCGGTTCCTGAAGGCCGCCCCTGCGGTTTAACGCCGGAAGCTTTACTCCGGCTGTTTACACCACCTTTATGGCATTTAAGGTGGCTGTTTTAGGTCGGCTATTTACTCCTAATTAAGTGACTTTTGTAGAATAAATAGTCCATGGCTGATTGCTAGAATCATCCATACTTTTCCCCATAAAATCCATTTTAGACTTGCGTTTTTCCATTGTAATGAGTTGCTAACTCCCTTGCTACATTGGGTTGGTTTGAAGCTGCTTTGTTACTTTGGTTGTAAGTTCTTTTTAATATAAGTTTTTATTCAGTAATGCTTTGTGTTTCCTTGATCTCCATTGTTTAATTGCATGTTAACTATTACTTGAGATTGATCACCTTAGGTTCTAAAGTGCATGTAAACAACTAGGACTAACAAGTTCCGGGTTCGGGTCTTTAATCTAGTAGCAACTTTAAGTAATAACGGGTTGTAATTACTTAAAGAAAAGGAACACAAATATAAAGATAAGTTTATCGGTTTTAATCTTCTCTTTATATCCCTTAGTCTTTGTTTGAATGCTAACTTGTTATTTGTTCTTGTAGGTTTACGGAACTTTAATAAGTTAAGTTGTGTTGATGCCGGTTGGCTCAACACATATGTATGATCGAGACGGGAGATTACTTAAAGAATTTATAAAAGGAAGGCACCAAAGTAGCAATTGCATGCTTAGAATCAACCTAGTGTAGATTCATCCATTATCGTCTTAATTGTCGCATTAATTGTTTTCATAAGTTTTTGTGCATCAATTCAACCAAAAACACCCCCCCCCTTGTGTCACTTGTCATTGTAATCGATAATTGCATCTAAAACACCTTAACTCTTTTGGGTTTGACCCTTACTTAATGACTATTCTTGTTCTTAGTGCTAAGTCGGGATTTACTTTTGATTGGGTATAGACGACCATAGAAATACCATCGGTCAAATTTTGGGGCCGTTGCTGGGGAGTTTTTGTGTTTTATTGTTATTATGTATTATTGGTTTGAACCATTTTTATGGTTCAAACCCGTGCTACTAATTTCGGCTTTGCTTCTTTTGATCCAGAAATTGAGAGGACGCACATTCGGCAACGAAGACAACAACAACTTCAACAAGAGATGGCTGACCGTACTCTTCGTCAACTTACGCAGCCCACCTTGGCTCAAAACCCTCTTGCGGTCGCTATACCGGCACTAGGGGAAGGAGTCAACTTTGAGCTCAAGCCGGGCCTTATTCACTTGCTTCCATCCTTCCATGGGCTAAGTGGTGGAGACCCCATCAAGCACCTTGGAAAGTTCCATACTGTATGTATGAGCATGAAGCCGGCCAACATTACCGAAGAACAGATCAAGATGAGGGCATTCGGCTTCACACTCAAAGATTTGGCGGATGATTGGTATTACCACCTTCCATCCGGGAGTATTGAGAAAATAATATTTTTAAATATTTTTATTTATTGAAAAAAAAAAATTTAATCAGACTACTTAGTTTTGTATGATATATATACAATTTATTTATTATTTAAAATATAATAAAAATGGTTCCCGAGAAACCACCCAAGTCCGAACTAAGACGGGTTTGGTCAAACCTTGTGACCCAAATTCGGGTTAGATTTGAGTCCAGCACAACTGCGAAACATAGTTTAGCTAATTAAATCCCAACTTGATCCGATCCAAACCTGAAGCTGCTCAAGTCTACACTAAAGTCTTGTTGTAAAGATGACGGCTCCGTGTCCGTGCAATTATAGTAAAAGGGTCATGCATCAAGACATTAATTGCATCATCGACAAACATAATAACCAAGAAACAAGCTTAATCACGGCTGCCCGGCGGGCTTCGGCCGTTGTCGCGGCCCTACGGCCGCGCGACGTGCCGTTCTGGCTAAGGGCACGCCCAAAGGATGAAGTGGCTTTGATTACAGAAACGGAACCCTAACCATCATACCAATTAGTCGCATAGGAGAATAAGCAAACATAAAAAACGTTCTCAACCGCTCTACCTTCCCAGCTTGGTTCTTGCCGGAGGTAGGCTCCCCGCCTCCTTCCCCCACCCCCCTCCTCCACCCCGTGTGGCTACCCGCCTACCCCCTCCCCCTCACCTGTCATGGGCACCACAAAACGATCCAAAAAACTCTCCATGAAACTGTCGGAATTAAACCGTAACACCAGCATCCCGTCTAATCCCCACTCTCCCTCCAAGCCCCATAGAGTTTGTGCCGGAAGAGCTCATTCGTTCAAACAACGTCCGACTATCAAGACCCACAACGCCAAACCCCCCTGATCTATCATCGGAATCTCTTTTTCCCCCTTTCTCCCCATTGCCTACCCCTGTGATGTCCTCCGAAACCATCGACTCCTCTGAAGCTATTCCATCAGGCCCAACCACCGTTGCTATTCCGGGCTGTCCAAATCCTACCCCTATTGCGATGATCCAAGCAAATCTTTCAACCATCCTGGTCCCTTAAAATAGCCCACCTGCAACACCCCATCCTCCAGCTCCAGCACCTCCTCAAACCTCTTCCTCTCCCATTCCTCCAGTTTCGGGAAAGCCCCCTCCCGCTGACACGCCGCCTTCTGACATTCCCCTCATTAATCCCACGCCTATTTTTGAAAACCCACCCATTATTCAATGCTCCAAGCCTGTTGAGATACCCTCCCCTTTATTCAAAGACATCCTCAAAAAGAACCCTACTCTAAATCACGTGCCACTTTCCTACACTCCTGGTCTTGAAAATGGCGTAATCCCCTTCTCTTTTGAAGACATTTCCGACTCTCTGTCAAAATGGAACCTCTCCTTGGTCGGGTTCCCTCTGGGCTGCCCTCTTGCATTCCAACGCATGTGCAACTTTGCTGCTGTCTCTTGGAACAACATCACAAAACCAAAAATCCTAAAAAATGACAAGGGTGTTTTTATCTTCCAATTTGCTTGTGAAGAGGACCTTAACTCTACCCTTCTTGGAAGTCCATGGATCATCAATGAATCTACCTCTCTTTTGCTGAAACGTTGGTTCCAGGGCATGACTCTAGACTATGCTAGTCTCTCTTCGGTTCCTGTTTGGGCTACTCTTCATGACCTCGACTATCGGTTTTGGTCGCCTCACATGCTCGCTAAGATTGCGTCTGCAATCGGGATCCCTCTTCTCACCGACCACTGCTCTGCCCATCATGAACGTCTCGGCTACGCAAAAATTCTTGTGGAGATTTCGGCCTCCAAGCCCCTCCTTAGGGAGATCACTTTTCTTGGGCCTTGTGGGGAGTCTATTTCACAAAAGATCACTTACGATTGGATCCCGGAGCATTGCCCTAGTTGCCTCGTCTTTGGACACTGCTGCAAACCTAAGGCTAATGCCGGCCGTACCGAGGCTAGGGCTCCCAGGACTCACCTTCCCCCCTTCTCTAAGCCCCCAATCCTTCCCACCCCTGATATCAGTCGCCGTCTCCCTCTCTCAAAACCTCTATCCGCCACTGATTGCCTTGGTGTGCAGGCTATCGAAACTGCCCCTCTAACCCTAAACCCGTCTTCAAGTAACCTCCCCTCTCCCCTCTCCTCAATCATATCAACCGTCTCAAACGAGAATCCCGTAATCCCCTCAAACCCCTCAATCCCCCTGGATACCTTTCGGACCACTCAGGCCACCCAGTCCGGCCATTCCAACCCCTCCACCACCCCTTGTCCTCAAACACCCACCCAACCTACTAGCTTAGCGTCCCTTACGCAGAATCACCCTAACCCCCCTATTGGTAAGCGTCAAGGATGCTTGCCCCACTGTAATCAACTTATGATGAATCTAAACATTGGCGCTTGGAATATAAGGGGATTAAATTACCCCAATAAGTAGAAAGCAATTCGCGAAATGATCATGCACCACAACCTTGATGCTCTAGCCATTCTAGAGACTCGTCTTTCCGATATAAAGATGAATAAACTCTCGCTTCTCATCCCTAACTGGAACCATTTCTCAAACTACTCTCCTACCTATAAATGTAGGATCTGGGTTTGGTGGAACCCGATCTCTACTGACCTCAATCCTATCATCCACAACAACCAACTGATCCATTGTATTCTATCCCCACCCAGTGCTCCCAACACTCTCTACCCCTTCGCCTGCACCTTTGTGTACGCTCATAACTCTCTTGATGATCGTGCCCCCATTTGGAGCAACCTTGAGGCCATAAAGCTCCTCAACAACAACGCCCCTTGGGCGATCCTTGGTGATTTCAACACAAGTTTATGTGAGAACGAGAAGATTTCGAACGACTCTCACAACTCTCATCCACATACCTCGGAACTTGCTAATTGTCTCGCTTCTAACTCCCTCTCCGATCACATCTTCTCCGGCTGTAGGCTGACTTGGAACAATAAACAAATCGCCTTCTGTATATGGTGCAAACTGGATAGGATCCTCATCAATCACACTTGGCCAAACGCGTTCCCCAACTCTTCGGCCTTCTTTGATAACCCCTTCATCTCGGACTACTCCCCAAGGATCCTCTCCCTCAACCCTATCCATTCCTACCCCAAGCGTCAGTTCAGATTCTACAACAACTGGGCTGGCCATGAGCTTTTCGAGACTACTGTTTCCCATTCTTGGAACCTCGCTACCCCTCAAAACATTGGATGCAGCATGAACACGTTAGCCCTTAAGCTTAAGCGGCTTACATCCTCCTTGAAGAGGTTCCCTAGTGAACAAATGGAGGACCTCTTCTCATCTATCGCAACCCTTAAATCATCCCTGCATTCAACCCAAACCAACCTGCAAAACTCTCCCCTTGATATAACTCTTCTGGAAAGCGAGAAGTGCCTTACCCTTGATCTAAACATAAAGATGAACCTGCTCAGATCTAACCTTGCTCAACTCTTCAAGGAATCCTGGTCCAAACACGGCGATCAATGCACTTCGTTTTTCTTCAAAACTATAACTACTAGAAGAGCGGCAAATCAGATTAAAATGCTCTATGACCCCAACCACCCTGCCGATGGGCCCGCACACAATCCCTCAAATATAGCCACCATCCTTCTGAATCACTTCTCTGGAATTCTACATCCATCATCGATCCACAACCCACATAACCTATTCCCTGATTGCCATCTCCCATCCATTTCCCCGGAGGATAAAATCGATCTTTGCAAATCTTTTACTAAAGATGACATAAAGCAGATCCTCTTTCATATGGGTGATCAGAAGGCCCCTGGCCCAGATGGCTACAATGCCTTCTTCTTCAAATCTACCTGGAATATTACGGGGGATGATTTTTCAAATGCCATACTGGATTTCTTTAGTTTGGGCTACTTCTCCAGCCGGTTAAACCACACCTCTATCTCCCTGATTGCAAAGTGCCCTAATCCCACAATGGCTTCGGACTTTAGGCTCATCTCCTGCTGTAACACATCTTACAAGGTTATTGCTAAGCTCTTGGCCAATAGACTCAACTCCATTCTTCCTTCAATTATCGGCCGGTACTAGGGGGCTTTCGTTAAGGGGAGATTCATCAAAGAAAACATCCTGATTTGCCAAGAGCTGTTCACGAAGTACAACCAAAGTCGCATCTCTCCGAGATGTGCTCTAAAAGTGGATATTTCTAAAGCTTTCGACACCATTGATCACAAGTTTATCCTTAACTGCTTGAGAAGAATGGAGTTTCCTGAGAAGTTTGTTCAATTGATTGGTTGTTGTATCACCTCTCCTACCTACTCTATCAACCTTAATGGTTCTCTCCATGGGTTCTTTAAGGGCTCCCGTGGGCTCTGTCAGGGTTGCCCTCTCTCCCCTCCTTTCTTCACCATAGCCATGGAGGTCCTCTCCTCGATGCTAACCACAAACACCACAAACCCAGATTTCAATCCCCATCCAAAATGTGCCTCCTCTCGACTCACTCACCTTTGTTTTGCTGACGATTTGCTACTTTTTTGCAGGGGCGATCTCACTTCTCTTAACATCCTACAGGACACTATGACTCACTTCGGTCGCTACTCTGGGCTGCTCATCAACCCTTGTAAATTGGCGCTCTTCACTAGCGGTCTCCCTTCTAATGTTAGCGTCCTTCTCGCTTAGGGCTCTGGAGTGCCCCTTGGTGATCTCCCCTTCACCTATTTGGGCGTTCCTGTTGGCAGCAAGCGTCTAAATATTCGTGACTTCTCTCCCCTCATAACAAAGATCACTGCAAAGATAAACTCTTGGAGTGCCAGATGCCTTTCTTATGCTGGTAGAAAGCAAGTCATTGCTTCTATTATCATGTCTATCCATATCTACTGGTGCAATGTTCTTCCCATTCCCTTGATGATCATCCATAGAATCGAGGGGCAGATGCGCTCCTTCTTATGGTCGGGAAAGACCTCTAGCGCTAGATCTTTGGTTGCTTGGAATTCTATCTATAGATCCTATGATGATGGTGGTTTGAACTTCAAAGATATTCTCTCATGGAACAAGTCCTCCATCTCTAGACTTATTTTCGACCTTGACCGCTGCAACCCGAATGACAATCTCTGGTGCGAATGGATTAACAGCAACATCCTAAAAGGTACGTCCATTTGGTCCTACCCCGCCTCCTACAATCATAGCTACACTTGGAGCACAATCATCAAGATTAGAGACGAAATTATCGAAGCTACATCCAGACAGAACTTCATCATGCTCTCTAGTACCGATGGGCACTTCAACACATCGGTTGTCTACAGGTTCTTCAAAACGCCGTCTGTTCCCGCCTCCCAGTACAACCTCAGCATCATTTGGAAGGGGTTAAACGTTCCAAAATGTAGTTTTATCACCTGGTTGGCCAGCCTTCAACGCCTCCCCACCCTCTCGAAGCTGTCCAATTGGAATATTGTTCAAAGCGACACTTGCAAACTTTGCAACAACCACTCTGAAGACGAGAATCACCTTTTCCAACTCTGCAGCTATTCATCTATGACCCTTGACCTTATTGCCAGATGGACGAGAACCCCTTCCCCTCTTCCCTACAGGCACAACATTTGGAATTGGTTGCGTTCCCTGAAGCCTTGTAAGAAAGACCTCATCACCCACGTTAGGATCTCCTCTATCACGAGTTTCATCTACTTCGTGTGGAAAGCAAGAAATGACCTTATCTATAATGGCACCTCTACTCACCCCTCTACATGTGCTAAGAATGCCATTAGTGCCACAAAAACCTTCGCTGCGTTATCTTGGAAAGAACGATCCTCCAACTCTATTATGTGGGCAAACATTCTGGACATCCAATTTTGACTTATTCCCTGTTGCTTTCTTCTCTAATGGTCTAGTAGACCTTTCCTTGTAAATTCTTGTTACTTGTATAAAAATTTGTTCAAAAACAAAAACAAGCTTAATCCGGCTTAGAGTCGACACACCCATATAAAATATATAAAATAAATTCAATTATATAATCCGGGTAATAATGCTATTTTTATTTATTTTTAATTAGGCACACGATCTTTAAAATGGAAGTCGGTTAAAGTCAATACAAGCCGCACAATTACATATTTAGCGTGCTTACTAGAAACATGTTTCACATTTGGCTCCCAAAACCTAATTCGACGTCAATAATACATAAGTGCGTAACTATTTACTCACAATTTTTTTGTTCCGCAGCCCTAGTGTTGAGTCTACATCGACAATATACTGCGTGCACCTAATATATAAGTCTTAGGCTATTTCTACTATTGAGTGTGAAATGTTCAACCTCGAAAGGCTTGTGTGTAGGTTAATTTTGTCGTTATTGAGTGTAAAATGTTCAACCTCGACAATATCATACTACGTGAACCTAACGCATAAGTCCTAGGGCTAATCCTCTATTGACTTATGTGTATGTTCACTTTGACCTGCAATCCCTTTACATATTAGACGTGTCAGATATAAAAAATAAATTAACAAAGTGCCTACATGTGTTCACACACAATTTCTGTTTCCGAGCCCAAGTGTGTACATGTGTTCACACAAGTTTTATTTGATCATAAAGGTAGGATGGTACAACATCTTGATAAAGTACAAATGACATGAAAATGAACCGCAAGTGCAACTTTATTTAACTTGTACACCCATTATCGCATGGTTCCTAGCCGATGTGTGGGACGTATTCGACGAGTCCAAACTGGCCCTTGATCGGAATCCGAACACGGTTGCATATGTAGTCCAAAGTGACCGCAGAATCGTATGGCAAGACGATGGGGTCAAATTCAGAATTCTCTTCCTTTATAAAATGAGCAGCTTCGCATCCTGTCTTTCCCACGAGCTCCGGCCATGACGTTGTTCCTGTACTTATATATATATGTATATAAGAATGAAGACCAAGATTTCTAACAAAGCATGGAGTTAATTATGTATTAGTTGGTTTGTTAACTCACCGTCGGGACGAGTGGGACATCCAGGCAACTCTATATGAGCTTCGAGTGAGTGGACGCTTAGGGCAAGAAGGAGAGCAAAGAATGCAAATGACACCAACTTCCTTTGTGTTGAATCCATTTCCTCTTCTTGTGTTGGTTCATATCAGCTACTTGTGATTGTATTTATAAGCACTATGTACATATATATGAAACATGTTTATTATGTGGACGGCTTTTAAAGTAAGTTTTGTTGGTTAGTTTGTTGGAGCTTAGCCGTGATAATGCAATGTTTTCGTATCGATTATAAGCATATAAGGAATGTGGTATATAAGTAGGTGTACTAGAAACTCTCTTTATAATCGATTGATTTCAAGTTGATATTACACCGAGTTTATGTTTTGGACTCACGAAGTTCATATTCGCTCGAAAGTGCCGTCAAAGTTTAACAAAAATAAATTGTTACACTTGAGATAATATAGAGAGGATAAAATATTTTGACATATATGCACGCTCCAACATACAAAATATATTATGATATGAATTTTTCCACTATAGATTTTAGCAAAATGAAAGGACCCTAACATCGAACGATGATCACCACCAATCTTTTATAAAAATATGTGGTCGAACAAATAAAACAAAAAACATGTTTAATATAAGGGTGGCTCCCTTGGAATTATCGTGGAGTACATATATGTTATTAGGTAGCTTACAAAACCTAGTTAATTCCATAACCTATTAAAGGCATGCAAAAACAAATCTCGTAAGGATACAATTGAGTACATATTCCACGTTATATGTCTATCTTATAAGTTTTTTGTTTTATTAGTTCGACCACATAAATTATTAAATGTATAATTTAATGATTAAATGACATGAATTAATGCAGAGTGTAGACCATTGGTTCAAGTCCATCAACGGTATAGATTACTCCTTAAATCCGCACCACAAACTTCTCTTTGCCTGAACTAGATCCCTTTCTAAAATAAATGTATAATTTAATTATAATATTGGAATCTAATACCTAAAATTAAGCCTAGGGTCGGTTTAGTAAAAGATTATAGGTCTATATTAGGTTATTTTATTTGATGTTATATTTTTGATGTGTTTAGTTTTAGATATATATTTTTACAATAAAGTAACCTCAAATAAAATAAACAACTAAACATTAATGCCTTGATTATATAAATAAATTTATAAAAAAAACTCTGAAAATAACATATAATCTCAAATAACTTTATTTAAATAATAATAAAAAAGCCAAAAATATATTCACCTACAACCAAAGTTATTTATATAAATCCGCTAAGAAATAATCCGAATATAACCTATAATCTCATATAACTTCATTTAGATTACAATCCCCTATCTAAAAAGAACATCTTTTACTACTCGTGTTTATCCATGGATTGAGTGATTTAGATCCACTAAGATCCACTAAGATCAAAGTTGATATCGATGTCAGCTAGTTGTCATCGAACTGAAACAACTTCAAACAACTAGACAAAACCAAATACAAAGATAAGGGCCATAATCCAAGATGAGACCTAAAAAATACAAACAGGGGTTTAAGTCGGGATTCAGATATCTAAAATAAACCTATAAATTCAGGAAACAATTTCCCTTCTGTTCTTTTCTAGGGCTTCGATTGGTAAACCTACAACCTAGAGATTCAAGAGAGGACTAGAAGGGATTAAGGAGTTTAAGGGATGAACGAACCTTCAGAGTGAAGAGTATAGAACGAACCTTTAAAGTGAAGAGTTCATAACGAACTTGAAGGGGAGAGTTGCATACTTGGATGGACTTATGGATTGGGAACGAAGCAATTAGGGCTGAGAGGGCAGTCTATGATGGGACACGGTGAAATGCGAGGAGGAGCCAAACAAGGACTCTGAAAAGCTCTACTACCTCAGGGATCTGGAACGTGGCGTCGAGGAGCTTTCCTACTCTGCCCAATGAAGATGATGGTAAATGACGAAGATAATGGTAAACCCTCATAGAGATAGACAAGAGACAGAGATAGAGCGGAGATATTGATGATGATGGTAGATAAGAATAAAACAATGTGTAATTTAACCCAAAATTTTCACTATGGCGCCTTTATCTTTTTCATTTTGCGTCAATTATTTTAGACGCACCATTACAATTATCATTACTATAAGTGTTCTTCTTTAATTTTATATAACCATTACAAATGACCGTTACAATAGTTTGTCTATTGTAACATAAGAGAACATCCATTACCGACGTAGTATTACATTAAGTCAATTTTGTATAACCGTTACAAAGATCATAACCTTACCAACTTATGGTAACATAATAAAAAATCCGTTGCAATTATACAGTTACAATAGGCCAGTTATTTAGTAGTGCCTCCACATATATTTGTATCATAAATAATTATGTTGTTTGACATATTTGTATTTAGTTATTTTCCTTTCTCATTCTCTACACAATCGATAAATATTTAATACTTTTCTTTGAACTTTTCACTTTGTGAGTTTTCTTAGTAAACATATTTTAGGTAACTAATTCTTCAAATTTTATTGGACTTTTTAAATAAATAATAAAAGTTTGCAAATTTTCATTCAAATAGTACATAGAAAACTATATGGTGATTTGGGTAAAAAAAAAAAGACGTTTTTGGTGAAATGACCCTAAAACACTATAACACTATGTGTGTGTTTGGCTGCAATAAAACACTAGTGTAAACTAGTGTTTTGTTGATTTCAAAATAATCTGGTTGTTTGGATGTGTAAGATACACTAGTGTATGGGTTTATTGTGTGTGTTTTTGAAACCCTCATCCGGATGAGGGTTTCTATTTTTGGCTAGTGTTTTCAGAAACAAAAATACCATCCTACCCTCACTTTTGATGATAATTACTTCAATTTACCGGATATAAATTTAACCCCCTATCTTGTTTCCCACTGGCCCCAATTCTTTCGACGGAAGAGAGCTTCGTCTTCTCTATTCTTCGCTTCGTCACTTCACCATTCCGAAAGGCTCTTCCCTCACTAGTCGACGAAGAAAAAAGAGCTCTAGTTATGGACGAAGTAAAAGAGAGCTCAGCAAGCATCAGACAAATGAAGAAACCTAATACAACAAGCAACATTTGTCCAGCAAGCGTTTGTTCAACAAGACATTAGGTCGTAGAAATTTCATGATTCTGTCTCAAATTAACGAAATGAATATGAAGAACCGAAGAAGGACGAATGAAGTTAGGGCTTTCGAAATCATGGATTCTCAGCAAGCATCAGACACATGAAGTTAGGGCTTTCTAATTTCTGGATTCTCAGACAAGAATCGAAGAATGGAGAATCGAAGAACGAAGACGCTAGACGGGTTCAATGCCTAACACAGCAAGACAAGCTAACTTGGAATCGAAGAACGACGGCGGCTAGACGGAGATATACTGGTTGCACTAGACGACTTCCGGCTGCTTCGGTGTGGTCTTCCGGCTTCTTGTGTGATGGTAACAGATAGAAGTGTGACAAATTGGTATTCATGTAACCTAGGTAAATTAGATGAAATTTGGGGGCAAATAAGTAATTTTGTTAAAAAAACAATCTGAAAAAAACACTAACGTACCAAACACGTAAGTGTTTTTATGTACTTAAAAACACTACCAAAAACACTACAAAACAAATACACTAGTGTTTTAACAACATCGAAACCAAATGGTTCGACACTCGTAGTGAGGAATCAATCGAATCCAACCAGCCACGGAAATTTACAGCAGAGGTATCAGTTGAATCCAACCAACCGCATTTTTTTGTGTGGGGCCCAAAGTAAGTACTTTCGATCCAACCACGAGCTTGGTGCAACGATCGAAAGTAAATACTTCCAATCAACCACGGTTTAGATGCAGCGATCGAAAGTAAGTAATTTCAATCAGCCATGGATTTTTTTCTGTAGTGGACAGAAGTAATTACATTCGAACCGACTACGAATCTAGTACAGTGATGTCGAAGGCAAGTTCCATCAAAGATCATTTGTTTCTTTTTTTTTTTTGTATCTTCCTCACTTAAGATCTCAACACATTCTCATTCATATGCATGTAAAATCCCCCAAATGATACTTGTTATTGGTGGTTTTGTTGATCAAGAGAGGAGAATAAAGGACATACAATTTCTTTTCAAACTCAAAATGATCAAAAATGGGGGAGAGTTTTGATAGAATACTGAATTTTAAAAAATAACAAAGAAATAGAATGAATTTGAATGGGGATTGAACAATGAATGCCCAATGAAACATTCATAGTTTTGCCGTAAATTATAAACTTTCAAATTAAATTAATTAAAAAGAAATGATGATCATAACCATCTCTAACACTTACTGTGTTTTAATTCAAACAATGTAAAAACAAAGTTCTTCTTTTTTGGCAATTTCTACTTTTGCACTGAATTTGTTTCAGTGTTTCTTCTATACGTGCTCCTTTTTCCCTTTCTTCAAATTCTTTCTTTGTTTCTTATATTCCCCCGATATTCTCCCCCTTTTCTTCTTAACAAATGGTGTTTAAATAGATAATAGGATTAGTCAGTTATAGTAATAACTACCAATAACCACTACAACTGTAACACCCCGAATTCTCATAACTCGAGACATTACTGGTTAGGACCTCACAATGGGTCCCGACCTCAGTTTGACAACAATTTTACTAGGATTTTGCAACAAGACACAAATAAGAAAAACCGAAAATCATAAAATAGAATTTTGAAGAGATGAATGCAACAACGTCTAACAGCCTATAATACTTAAACAACGAAAAAGACTAGCTGTCTTAACAAGAAGAAAGAAACAACAAGGCAACCACCCAACACCACTCTAAGGAGTACGGAGACCCGGCTGACCACTACTTCCGGATCACTCAGTTGCTGCTCTAACCTGTGGTGAAGCTAAAAACACAATAGAACAACCGTTAGCTAGCTATCTAAACATTAGATAAATAAGAATAGCACACACACACATCATAGCAAAAGTAAACACTCATCATGCTTTCAAACAATCCATTTATTATCTTTACTTAGGTCATTCACTCTTACTAATGATACTTATTTTGTGACACAAGGGATTCCCAAACCTTGCATCCGTTCCCGTGTAACCATCAAGAATGGATCCGATGAATCTCACCTTGGACCTGTATGGTCTGGGTATAGAGAACCTCCCAGTCTCCTGTCAGAGCTGGGCAGTGATGTCACGGCCCGTTATACATACACTTGGGCCTTAAATGATAATAATAACAGTCGTCCTATCGATTTATTATTATAAACACACATCACACACACCACTATTGTTATTCAACTAATATCCAGAAACTAGCTAAGTTGTAAGGACTTACCTGAATCAAATCACACTCTATCAAAACTCAACTCGGTCCGTACTCGTGGTTACACAAACACCTGTCAAACAAGGCATGTGGATCAAAATCACATCCCTAAACTCTTAGAAGTTATAAACTTCTAAGTTATACAATCTCATGAAGAGCAATTACGAAAATGTCTCTCTTAAGGTGAAAATATTATTTTACCCCTGGTTCCGAAAATCCTAAGATTTTCCTATATTTATTTCCAACTCTCCTTTGGAGCCTATTTCCATACTCTAGTGCTTACGGAAAAGTTTCGTACAGAAATAAAGGAGTTGTACAAAATTCTAGATTTTCACTAAACGGTCATTAAGGTCCGACTTAAGTTAAGATCCAAGACTTAAATAAAAAGATAAGAATTTTCGGAAACAATCTCTAGATCCTCTAATATATGTATACTAAACATAGGGTAAAGGTCTCTTAAAAACTCGACCAAACTCTTACATAAATTGTAAAGTCGGACTAGAAGCTAAAAATCTATACTTAGTCAAATATCTTCCTGCTTCAAAAACAGCTCAAGTGCTCTACTTCGAGCTCCTATAGATCCAGATCCAACCGTTGGATCGGTCACAACTTATGATATATTAAACTATGTATATCCCTCTATGTCATGCCAAAACTTGAACGGTGGAAGTTTAATTTAAGGCATTGAAAACTGGACCCAAAGATGGATACTCCATCCAGAAATCTGAAAGAACAAGGTTGCAAGAGGTCCGAGCTTCGAGACTTGCTGCCAACATCCACAACATTAATAATCTTAACCCAAGACTCTAAGGTATAAGACTCCAGGAATAACTCTTGATCCTACTAACTTATACCCCCACTTCCACTCTTACAGTAACTACTACATTCTTCTATTTCACAAAATAGTAATGAATCCAAACTTACCCCGTTGCAGATGACGGGATCAACAGGTGCTCGAGTTTGCTATTGTCGTCTTCCGATGGTCGATGGAAGGGATCACTTGGCTCTCCGCTGCGTTGTCCAACAGATCGTCAAGGATAACGTCCCTGGTGTGCAAAATTGTCTGCACAGTCCGTCGAGGGTCATCAGCATATGCCTTGATCTCTGGGTCCAAAGCGGGAGAAAGGAAGGAACACTTACCGACTACTGCGAAGGGGATGCACTGCGCCAGCGGTCGGAACAGAAGAAGGTCTTCCTAGTTCATGTGGTCGAACCTCTACGCTGAAGCCTTCTAGATGTCGACTGGGTTGTTGCCTCTGCGTTGAAGCCTTCCAAACGTCTCTGCCTTGCCACGATACAGGAGGGAGGAGCGTCAGTGTCTCGGTGCTGGCCGTTGAAGAGGAAGCGGTTCCAGGCGCCGATGAAGACCGTCTCTGGTTGCAGTCGCTCGGACACGCTGGTGGTCGTTGCTGTCACCGTCGATTGTGTAGAAGGGGGAAGTAGTAGGTAATGTATGGGGCTCGTTATTAGGTTAGAGTCATTAGGTTTAGCCGGCTAAACGTAATTAGGAGAGAATTAGGGTAAAGATAGAGGTTTTGGGCAGACAGCTAAATAAAATGGGCCCAGTCCGATGGTCTGCTCAACCCGCTAAATGATGGGCTACTACGTGAGTCGTAATCGTACGGAACAACTTTTCGAGTTTTTTAAAAAAATTCTATTCGGTTTACATATTTATCAGTTTATGTGAATTTAGGTCACATAAAATGATAGAATTTAATATTGTTTTATTTTATTTAAAAAGAATAAAGATTGGCGGATTGGAATCCGGTTTGCTCGGGTATTAAACGGAAAAATAAATTTTTCGGGTATTACATCAGTGCCCCCTTAAAATAAGTTTCGTCCCAAAACTTAGAATAATGTAACTAATCAAACGATTTTCTTTGTATATCTTGGTGTCATAAAAATTTCGTTTTCTACCATGCAACTACTCAATCATCATAATCACACACACATCATAGAAAACACAATCACTCAATCCAAGGTAAAAGCATGAAAAGTCAAACAACACAACATCCCAGTACTAACTCGTCGGTACAAAAGTAACAGCTAACCCCGCAAAGAACTCGGGATAATTACATCTAATACTCTCCTCTGTCTTCCAAGTGGCCTCATCAGCTCCTCGTCTAGACCACTAGATCCTCAACATCGGTATCTCCTTGGACCGCAAACGTCTAGTATTGCGCTCCAAGACAGCTACTGGGTACTCCACAAATGTATAGTCAAGCTCCACTATCAGATCCTCATGGCTGATGACGTGTCTCGGGTCTGGAATATACTCTATCACTTGAGATACATGGAAGACCGGATGGACACTCTTTAGTCTCCGCGGTAGTGCTAAACGGTAGGCAACCTCTCCAACTCTCTCCAAGATCTCAAAAGGTCCGACATAACGGGGACTCAACTTCCCCTTAATTCCGAAACGCCGGACTCCTCTTGTTGGTGACACTCTCAACCACACCTGAGCACCCACCCTGAACTCCAAGGGTCGACGCCTTTTGTCGGCGTAGGATTTCTGGCGACTCTGAGCTGCTTACATCCGTGCCCGGACTAGGGCAATCCGAGTGATGTCATCCTGTATCTGATTTGGAGCTACTCCATCAGCTCTGCTAGGCTCATCCCAACATAATGGCGTGCGACATCTCCACCCATACAAAGCCTCATAAGGGGCCATCCCAATAGACGCGTGCCAACTGTTATTATACAAAAACTCTACCAATGGAAGGTGATCTGGCCATACCTGTCCCCAATCTAGTACACAAGCCCGCAGCATATCCTTTAACGTCTGGATGGTCCTCTCAAACTGAGCGTCGGTCTGTGGGTGGTAAGCATTAGTAAAGTGCAAACTCATCCCTAAAGTAGTATGTACCTGCTGCCAAAATCTCGAGGTGAAATGTTCATCCCTGTCGGAGACGATAGTCCTCGGTACTCCATGGAGTCTCACAATGTGTGTGGTGAACTCCTCATCTAGACGACTTATCGGCCACATTTCCTTAATCGGAATGAAATGTGCGGTCTTTGTCAGACGGTCTACCACTACCCAGATAGCATCAAAACCTCTATTGAGTCTCAATCCTGTGACAAAATCCATAGATATATCCTCCCACTTCTACTTTGGTACTAGAAGTGGGTGGAGCTCTCCTCCGGACCTACGATGCTGAATCTTGACCTGTTGACAGGTCGCACACTGAGCTACATACCGAGCCACGTCGGGCTTCAAACCACCCCACCAAAAGGAACAACTCACATCCTTGTACATCTTACTCGCTCCAGGCCGGATGTACTGAGTATGGGGTAGTATGAGCCTCACCTAATATCCTCTGCCTCAACTCACTGTTTGATGGTACACAAATGCGGTCTTATGTCTCATCACTCCATCAGCACCAATAGTGAATTGAGGTGCCTCGCCTCGAGATATCCTGTCTCGGATCCTGGTCAAAGTCGGGCAAGTCTCTTGCTTCTGTCGGATCTCTCCCAATAGATCAGGAAGTAACTCCAAAGTAGCCAACTGACGAGCTGTATCTGGAAATTGAATCTCTACCTCTAACCAAGCCAAATCTTTCTGCAACTATGGTTGTACCGTCAACCGGGCTATCGCCCTCTCCCGAGGCATCTTCCGGCTCAAAGCGTCAGCTACTACATTCGCCTTTCCGGGGTGGTAGAGAATCTCAAGGTCGAAATCCTTGATCAACTCTAACCACCACCTCTGACGGTTATTCAACTCCCGTTGAGTGAATATGTACTTCAGACTCTTATGGTCTGTGAAGATCTGACATGTCGCCCCATAGAGATAGTGACGCCAGATCTTAAGAGCATGGACCACTACAGCTAACTCTAGGTCGTGTGTGGGGTAGTTCTCCTCATACATCTTCAACAATCGAGACACATAGGCTATGACCTTACCCCTCTACATCAAAACACACACCCAAGCCCAGCTTGGATGCGTCACTGTATACCACAAAGTCGTCTGTACCCTTTGTATACAAAATATCAGATGTATATGATTTTCTCAAAAATCAAATTCCTTGCATCGCATTTAGTATGTTTTCCTTATACTCATGTCGTTTTACCTTCTTTAACTCTTTACCACCAGTAGGATAGTTAAATCCCTTTAAGTTTCCTCATATACGCCTTACGGACCACGTTGGTTGGTCTTATTACTTTTATCCACTCTTATGTCATCAATCGAGCTTGAATTTTCATTGGAGTGCCACCAATTCTCACTAACTCTTATATAGACACCTTTCGGTAATTATCTTATTGGGGTAATACTGGATTCATATAGCAACCTTTAGTCATTCAACTTTACTCCTTCTCATGTCTGTTCTAGCCAACATGTAGATTCCATCTGAAATCACCTCACAACTCGATCAAACATTTCACCAAGGCTTTAAATCATACTCTTTTGTGCCGCCTCTACAATTCCAATTATATAGTGTCATATCTTTAATCACAAGGGCTTCCTCTGTCAATCTAGACAGTTTGACCCCACTTTTTCTCGGAGGAGCACCATCAGTCCTACTTGTGTGGAATGCTAAGACATAGTACATGTCCACAATCGTCTATTTCTTCTTACTCTTCTAGTTCTACTTACAGGGATCCCTCCATACTAACTTTGTTATGTATCTTTCCTTAGTCAATAGTAAGCAACTACTCACAACAATTCTCTTTACACCATTACTATCATCAATGGTCATTACCGACCGTCAAGAGCTTCTCTTTAATTCCTTTATTAGAGTTGTCATATTGGACTCATTCAATGTTATCATCACGGCTACTAGTACTTGTATTGATTTACTTTACCATTACCGTCGTTGATCTCTGAAAGAAATTCACTAGGTGTCGATAAAATTCCTTTATAACCTTGTGGTTATTCTTCTTATCTGTCACCCAACCATCACTAGTTATCCATCATGTGTAAATTCTCTGTTGTTACCAGCTAGTCTGTAGTTGACCTTCTATAAGATCGTATACTTACTTCTCTTCTATCTCTTTTGAGGTTTGATATACTAGGTGAAAATAATTCTCTTCCATTTATACTCCTTTAGCTCCTTCTACAAATTACACTCCTATAAGATCACTATACTCTTACGAATCTAGTCGTATCTTCCTCTTCCGTCAACGGGCTTATCAATTCTTCTACGATACTTGTAGGCATTTCTCCATGATTCTTTTTACCTGAGTTATTGTCCACTTGTGGTTCTCTGTTATGACCCGCTAGTGTTATTAAATTAAATCACTTCGTGAGTGATAAATTATTAGAGACCCTCTTTTTCACCAAGACCATTCTCCTACACCCTCCTTCCATGGGGTGCTGTTTGTACTTCCACCTTTATTGAAATCCGGTCTTTGTTGTATCCCGATCCTTGTTGTGATTCTTGTGTTTTCTAGGAGGTCACACCACTTCTATGTTGGTGAAATTTGCCTCCCCTTTCTAGCAACCTGTAAGCTTCCATTTTGCGGCTCTTTAATTCTTCGTATCGGGATGGACAATGTATCTCATCTTGACTCCTACGTTTATGATTGTCTCGGTTTCCCAACTTGATTGTGGTGGCAAGTAGCTTGTCGAGAGTGATCATCTTCCGCTCTACTTCTCGCCTTAAACTTTCACCTACTGATCTGTTAGTAAGCTTAGATTCAATGCTTCTTGTCTGGATCGCGACTATATTTCTCCTTGACTTTCATGCCTAGGTGTTTTTCTAAAGGCATCCCCTTTGTTTGTAACATTGCTTTACACCACACTTGGAAGAACCTATGGGTTGTCTCTTCCAATTTGTATACTTGTCGTTCATCCAACGCGTTTCCGGAACTACTCTCCTGTATATTCTTCATTTGATCCTATCAAGTTGACTCGGGATTCCCTTCTTATCATCGTCGTTGGTGTTGTCTTTTATTCTTCACTTTTCCGTCTCGACGTTCTTCACATGTTCGAAGTAGTTTTCTGGACGTTCGCCTACCCTAATTTTCATAAGCTGAGCGTACTTATCCTTACGTTGAAACCCTTCAAATATACTTAGGTGTGTCAACGGAGTGAGGATCTCATTGGTTATCTCCGTTAAGGGCATAATATAACTATAATTTCTACTAATCTTCGGCATATACTTATCTATATCACATATCTTTATAAACAAGCTAATAAGTCAACAAAACACTTCTAAAAGTACTAAGCAGCTAAGATCCGCAGAGGTAGTGGTAGTCATCCATACTTTCTATCCCCAACCAGACTATGCATGCATTTTGAAAACTAAAAGTCCTTTTTAAAACTTAGATCCCTTTTCGGGTTCTGCTTAAGTACTTATTCAGTCTTTCAGAAGATTTCAAGTGTCATTGTTGCCAACCTAGAGCTCTAATACCATGTTGTAACACCCCGAATTCTCAAAACTCGAGACATTACTGGTTAGGACCTCACAATGGGTCCCGACCTCAGTTTGACAACAATTTTACTAGGATCTTGCAACAAGACACAAATAAGAAAAACCGAAAATCATAAAATAGAATTTTAAAGAGATGAATGCAACAACGTCTAACAGCCTATAGTACTTAAACAACATAAAAGACTAGTTGTCTTAACAAGAAGAAAGAAACAACAAGGCAACCAAACCCCACTCTAAGGAGTACGGAAACCCGGCTGACCACTACTTTCGGATCACTCAGTTACTGCTCTAACATGTGGTGAAGCTAAAAACACAACAGAACAACCGTTAGCTAGCTATCTAAATATTAGATAGATAAAAATAGCACACACACACACATCATAGAAAAAGTAAACACAAATCATGCTTTCAAACAATCCATTTATTATCTTTACTTAGGTCATTCACTCTTACTAATGATACTTATTTTATGATTTTCGGTTTTTCTTATTTGTGTCTTGTTGCAAGATCCTAGTAAAATTGTTGTCAAACTGAGGTCGGGACCCATTGTGAGGTCCTAACCAGTATTGTCTCGAGTTCTGAGAATGGGGGTGTTACAACAATTGTCAAGATTTTCTTTTAATTAAAAACACAATTATTTACTTCTTTCGTTTTACGATTGTTTTGCAGTCCTTTTTCTATTTTTTTCAAATTTTTATTTCTTTAACTTTTGCTCAAATTTTTTTTAATTTCTTTCACACTTTAAATTTAAATACTTAAAACATAACCCTATATAACTTAATTTTTTCACTTTAGGAAGAAAGTTTTTTTTTTCTTTAGTAGTTATTCTACAAATGATAAATTTGTTAAAATTTAGGGTCAAACAGATGCCCCCAAACTTTGTACATATGAAGCGTTGAATGCGTCCAAAGTTTGTCATATGTATGGATTTTATCGTATATCCAATTTATAAAATTTATCCCCATTTTTTAATATTTTTTTAGGGGTGGCTGCATCTAGCGTATTTGATAGCGAAATTGCCTAAGTACCTTCCTGTTGAAGGATCAAACCGTTCGTAGTTCTTTTTGAAATGATTATTTATTTTATTTTTTTTTATCCCCCTTCATCGTACACATCACCGAAATATTTTGAGCTCACCTTCTATGAAGGGTTTCTCAAATCACTCAACTATCATTATATACTTAAGGACTCAAGAGTATAACTATGAATGCTTTTTTATATATGCTTTTTTTGTATTTATATAGTTCATATATAAATATGTATTTACACTTAATGCACTAAGGATTAAATTTAGACCCACCTTCTATGAAGGGTTGCCCAAATGTTGATCCATTATCATATGCATTTTTTTATTTTAAATCTCATTCATACGCATCACCAAAACAGCAAGAACCCACCTTCTATGAAGGGTTGCTCGAGTCATTTTGACTATCATTTACGTAATGAGAATTTTATTTTCTTATTGATTGATTTTTTTTTTTTTTGGCGACTGCATCCGACACATGTTTTTTGTATTGAATTTCCTACGTACCCTTGTTGGGATCAAGTCTTGACGTAGTTCCTGAGGCAAAGGATGAGATCAATTGATTCTTCAAGTGTCCCGGACCGTGATGCACGTCAGTGTGAGAACATTGACGATTTTAACGTTTCCTGTTTATTGAGGACATCACATTTATCTCCTCGTTGTCAACATCTAAAGGAGCGCATGCCCTCTATTCTTCTTGTGTTTTGACATTTTATTCCCTTTCACGCAATTTTTCTTGTGTGTAGGCTCAACAATATTTTCAAGCCTCTAGAACACTGAGACTCGATGTGCCCCAGTTATGGGACTTCCATTGAGTCTATCAAATACCGACACTGGAGGAGTTGTCTCCATATCTTCCGAAAACATTTGTTGTTCTTCTAGTGTCAATATTTCCGGCTCTATAATCCTTGTTGTCAAGAGCCCTTCTTCTTGAGAGATTTGGAAATTATTGCAATTATCCTCGTCCAAATCCTTTTGTAAAGTTTTCCTCTTTGGAAAGGACAACCGCTTGTGTACTTTGATTTTATGACTTTTGTATAATTTTGAGAATGAGGCCTTGTGGCAAGGACTTGAGACCTTTCCTTTCAAAACCAATCGCTTATTTCCAGCTTTCTCATGTCCGGAAATTTGGCGAATGACCCTATTTTTTCTTGGCATAAATTGATCAATCTTCCGGAGTGGGCAAGTATAACTTGTCATGAGAGACTGCATGATTTTCTCGACGGAGGTCAAAGGCTTTTCCCCCATCTTCCTCTTATATTGGCTTATACTTAAATAACACCTTAGTCTGTGTGTTTTTGCCGTTGGTCCCTCTTGAGGTCACATTGGATATTTGCACAACTTTTTGAATCGACTTTTCTTTCGAAAGCTCCACACTTTTATTGCTTTTGTACAAAGGTGTATTTGACTCAAAGCTTATGCCCTTGTAGAACTTAGCATCAGCATAGTTGACATTTTCCCCATGAAAAGGGTTTGAGTCTCCTCGGACTGTTCTTTCATTTCCCTCTTCATCTGTATATTTCAGACATTGATGGAGGGTGGAAACAATTGATTTACTTGTATGTAACCATGGTCGTCCAAGTAAAGCATTATAGGAAGTATTTACATCAATTACATTAAAAAGGGCGTCTTTGTAAAGCTCATCTAACATCACCTTTAGAGCTATAGTACCCATGGCTTTTTGCCCTACTTGATTAAAACCCTGAATGGTGCGCAAAGTAGGGGATAACTGGTTAGAGGTCAACCCCATTGCTTTCAAGGTCTTAAACGGAAGGAGATTTACTGCTGATCCACAATCAAGCAAGATGCGATTGATCTTGGTATCTTCTGATCATTCCCGTGATATACAAAGGCCTATTATGATGCTCTTCACCTAATTCCAAATCTTCGTCGGAGAATGTTATGCAGGACATACATGAAGCACATTAGATTATTGGAGCTAATGATACTTCGTCAATCTTAATTGGGTTAACTTAATCCTTATAGTCTTCTGGATCTGTAAGGGCTTAGATAAGTGCCTTTCTTAAATCCTTTGACATATGTAATGCATCATATACACTTAAACGCGCAGGGATGCGTTTTAGATGATTTATACATCATATTTGACTCCCTCTCTTTTAGGTACTTTTCGAGTTAAATCCGATTCCTTAGGAGTAGGGTCTTTTTGTGTTCTTCCTTATTGTCTTGAGGTGAATTATGAGGCTCTTTGTCAAGACATTCTTCAGGAGATGATGCTTTTGAGTCTTTTATATTGGTCGACTCTTTCTCATTTCCTTTTGTCACTGGAGGAGAAAGTTGCCGTCCAAATCGAAGAGTAACCGCATTTGTTTCCGATTGCTCCTCTTCACAACTATTTGCCCAAGAGACCATACAACATTGGGCGGTTTCTTCACCCCAAAGACCTTCTTCATTTAAAGATTCATCTTTAATAATTTCCTCTGGGATGAAATCTTTCAAAGTAATGGGCATCCGTCGAGGTTGAGTGTAATCATCTTCATGACTTTCCCATTGTTTCTTTTCTTTTTTAACTACTTTGCTCTTATTATTCTTTTTTTTTTTGTTTTTCTTCTGTCTCATGTTGCTTGTACTAGACTCTGGCTTAGAATATTTGTTGAGGTTTTCTTCGACCGGCACAAGTTTGCAATTCAAAATCACTATCATAGTTGTCGTCATCGTCGGAGTAAAAATCTTCAATGTCAGAGCAAGTCATGATCTCATATAATGTTGGAATCCTTGGACCATCTCTCGGCATATCGGGGTATGCCCATACAATGCGGACGTCATCATCGTCTTCGACTGAAAACCGCACTGGTATTGCCATTAGAGGTAGAGAAACTATCATAATTTGCAAGGGAATTTCCGGATCTTCTTCAGCTGTACAGACCGGATTGGTGGTCTCTATGGATTCTATTGTAGAAATTGTGTTTGATGATGCTTTTGGAGCATGTGAGGGTCCACCTTCAATCTCAATTTCACCCTTGTTTACCATTCTTTCAAAAATGTCTTTAAAGACATAACATTCTTTAATTATGTGACAAATGAGTTGATGGAACGGGCAATAGTTTGGGTCGTCTGTTTTGCCAACCTCTCTAGGCCTTTTTAGCTTTGGGAGAGTTATGAGTTTAGTGGTCATCAACTCGTCAAAGATCCCTTGAACATCATCATCATCAAAGGGATATTTCTTTTGTTTTCTTTCTTCAAGAGTGAGAGTCTTATTAGAATCTCTTGATTTGTTTTTCTCTTGAGATCTAGGGTTACTTGCCCCAAAAAACTTGTTGTCTGATTTAATAAAAGTCGCCATGGAGTCACCTTCCTTTTGTGATCTTTTAACCTCCTCTATTCTATTATCACTAGTGTGAGGTCTATTAACAATTCTTGCACAACGTGCAAGTTGTCTTTCAACATTACACGCCTTAGAGACCAAAGCACCAAATGACGTTGGCTCAGCACTTCCGACATGCACTGCCAATTCTGGTAGTAGATTATTTGTACACATTTGAACACATGCGTGCTCACTTAGTTTTTCTGGACATTGCAACCTGAGACTTCTCCATCTCGTAATGAAATTATTTGTGAGTTCATTAGGTCTTTGAAAGGTGTTTGCAAGATCCATGATTGAAACTTTGGCTTTAGAGCTCACAAATTGAGCTAGAAATGCCGTTTGAAGATCGTCCCATGTTTGGATGGACTCTGGTTGAAGTTGTGTATACTAGGTAAATGATGATCCTCTTAGTGATTGTACAAATTGTCTAATGAGTAGTGCATCTTCAAGTGCCGTTTCACCACATGCCGAATATAAATGGGCTAAATGTTCATGTGGCGACCCATGAATCCCGTCAAATTTATCAAAGTTTGGTTTTTGATATCCAGGAGGAAACGGAATTGAATCATAGTGGGCCGGGTATGGCTTTCTCTATCCGACAACTAAAGGGTTTGGGGCTTTTTGGAACTCCTTAATCCCTTGGGCAATAATCTCCCGGACTTCTTGAGGAGAGATGGATTGATCATTGTGTGAGCTGTCATGACTTGTACCTATATGCTCGTGCAGGTTTCCATGAGTTTGAGTCTCTGCTTGAGCTACGAGTGATGCTATATGGGCATCCTTCTCAGCCAATTGTTCTTGTAAATTTCGAAGTTGTTCTTCCATGCTAGTAGTTTTAGTAGTCAACACTGGCATGCTATTTGCTTCATCTTGAAGACCAAGGTATTTATTTTTTATACCGGCCATAGGTGGAAAATCCTCTTCGTGAAAAATAGTAGTCTTTTCTCCGTACAAAGGAAAGAAAACGCTTTCGTCCGATAAGCTCCTTGATCCTGTAATAGGACGAGGTGACGGAGATGGTGTCCTTGAAACTGTATCAGCAAAGGACATCTGCAAGGATTTTGACCTTGTAACGGGACCTGTGTAGGCCTGAGGTGGATCATCTTGTAAAATTGCTTTATTTGTTTTTGGGAGACTCTTTTTCTCAAGAGTTCGTGAAATTTGAACAATCTGCTTGTCATCTTGATTTTTTTTTGACTTTACAGATTTTATTATCTTGGCTTTAGATGCCTTTGGTAGACCCTCCTCATAAGAAGTCATATTGACTTCAGCGCACCCTCCAATGAAGATGGGGATGGATCCAATGTATATTTGAGTTGGTAAAACATCTTGAAAAGTCCTAGTTATACCACTTTGTTTTGTTAGATCGTGCTTCACCTCGCCTAGAGTTTTCTTTATTAACTCTAAGGTTGTAGATTGTGCTAGCCGATGAAGTGTCTTTGGCCTCTTGGACCCATTCTTGTAAGTTCTTCTTTTAGGCTTGGTGATTTTTGAAGTAGAGCGGCTCTCCGTAACCCCCTCACGGGTCTTGATGACTTGAGTAGTGGGATTACAAGGGTGTCTAATTGTTGGCTTAGTGCCACTAGTACTTGGTCCCATCTTGTAACTAGTTTGGGACATGTTTGGATTCTTGTTGGTCGAATGAATTGACTTGAAGCTATGAGGCTTTGTGCCCCTTTTGGGTGTCACCGTTGTAGGTGAATTTGATATCCAACCATGGGTGATCTTGTCTTCTGAGGCTTGCAGAGCTCCGAAAGAGATCCTTAGTGGGATTTCTCCTGTGATTGAATCTCGGGTGACTTGGAAAAGCATTTCAAATGACCTTTTCCTCATCATTTGGCCTCCCTTGACAACGAAGGTCGTGGGAAGCTCGTTGAACTTGATTGTTGCTTTTGGTGCCATTTCCTTACAACCAAAATAAAACTAAGGTTAGCATCAATATTACTAAGAGATGAAAAGGAAAATAGGGTCCCACAGGACGTACCAAAAATATGTTGAGGAAAAATGTGTATAAATTCCTAGAACATTATTTCATTAATTTTCATGATATTTTAGTTCGACCCTATTTTTTTTACCCTCTTGTTTCGAAATAATATTAATACAAAATATTAAGGGGTTTTTTATTAATTAGGCTGCACCCGGATTTTTAAGGGTTGCCTACGTATCTCTTTGAAGAGAATCAAGCCTTACGTAGTTCAGTTGGTTTCATGCATCAAAGGATGTAATCTAGACCCACCTTCTATGAAGGGTTGCTTAAATATAACACAACTATCATTTGCATGGTTTATATTCTCATTCATGCATCAAAGGGATGAGATTAAACTCACCTTCTATGAAGGGTTGCTTAACTCTCCTAATATCATGTGCATGAGTAGAAAATTTATTTATATTTCTTATACTTTGGTATTTTATAAATTTCGGATTTTTAGTTTTAGACTTTAATTTTATACGAAAGTCAAAGATTTGTTTTTAGCATTTTAATACATCTGTCACATGGACTTTATTGTATTTTATTTATTTTGGGCGACTGAACTTGGTACATATTTAATTTCGGACCAAGTTTCCTACGTAACTCATAATCGAGTATCAAGTCCTTATGTAGTTCTGAAAATTAATTTTATAAATATACATTTGATTTATGTCCGAGATTTATATCAACTTGACTCGAACGGGTCGACTGAATCCAATTTAATTTGATATCGGATTTCCTACGTAACTCAGAACGAGTATCAAGTCATAACGTAGTTTTACCAATTTATTTTAAACAAGATATTTACTTGTTCTTGACCTTAAACTTGTGGTCATTTATGAGAAACCCAAAATTAAGTATATACATGATAAACACTTTTATTTGACGGATTATCTTTGAAAATATTCACTGTAATGTATCATTTGACAATGAACCTATAAATTTCATATGTACAACTACTTACGTAGTTGCATGCATGCAAACCTCGATTTATGTTCAAGGTATATGCGAACACTTATCCTTCGTGGTCTCTTATTTTTATGGATTATATTTTGAAACTTTAGTTTGATAGCCAAATTTAGAAGAACAATAAATATGTTTAAGTATATTCATCTTTCCTAAAGCACGCTAACTTATATTAGAGATGAATATAATTCTACTAATATATTTTGCAAGTTCAAGTAAGACAAAACTTGAAGGATTTACTATTTATCGGGATTACATCCTCACATAATCATCTTTTCCTTCTTACTCATCTTCTTAGTTTTGATCAATTTAAATCTTTTACAGAGGGGTATTTCTTTGCTCTTTCCATTTTGATATATTCTACTTCCGATGTCTATTAAAGCTCCCATCAGATTGTTCATCAAAGAACTTATGTGTCATGGATAAGTACACAACAATCAAAGTCATCATTTCAATCGATTGCAATAATTCCATTTAGTCCTATTATGGACTTCTATAGCAATCGATAATAAGTACTTTCAACCAACTACGGGTTTGGTGTATCGAACGAAAGTAAGCACTTTCATAGTAGCTACGAGTTTGTATATGTGGTGAACGTCATTGTTGTAATATCCGGAATTTTTATTCCGTTTAATTCCGAATCAAGTCGGATTTCGAGCCGTTGACGGTTTCCCATTCTATCTAGTATTTCTTCCTCCACAAATTTTATCATTGTATGTAGCATTTAATTCACATAAAATGATAGAATTATATCAAACCCTAATTCTTTTAATTGGTTCTTAACGACGACTTGTGACGAGACCAGGACAAAGTTGTGGCGAGACCACGACAAAGCTGAGACGAGGTCATGACGAAGCCCGACAACTTTGTGACAAGGTCATGCATGGGCCTGACAAAGCCATGACGAGTTTTTGACAAGTTTTGAGAAACTTTCAGCCCACTTATTCTTGCCTTGTTTCAGCCCATTGTTTCTTACTTGGATTTAATTTTCCCAGCCCTTGCCTTAACCCTTGCTGGCGGATCAAAGCAGCCCAAGAGGCCCAACAATCACACCATCAGCAGCCTACACACTCAGCTGCTTAATGAGGCTTGCGGCAGCCCAGAAGAGTGTTGATTCCAGCCTAGAACTCCATTAGATGCTGCCCAATCTTCCACGTTGTAACAGACAGCTCTTCCCCTTCCTTATATCACGTAACAACAATGAATAAATGAGGCAAATAAACAGCTGAAACAGCCCCAGTTTCACGCTAGAAGAGAGGATTGTAACACCCGAATCCTAGAGGACTCGAAATGCTACGAGCTGGGACCTCACAATGGGTCCCGGCCCTTAGCCTGGCAACAACTTCATCGGACCTTACAACACGGCACAAATAAAAAGGCAAAACATAGAGTTTTATAACATGAGTGAAATCAAAATCCAAATCTGAAAACAATACAGTCAAGTCTCAAAACCAAAAATACCAACATCAGTCTCAACAGTCATAGAATAAAATATAACAGTCCCATCCTATAATGCACGGAACCCCGGCTGCCCACTACCGCTGGATCACTCGATCGCCTCCCTAACATGCAAGGCGTCTACAAGCGATATAAAACTGTTAGCTAACATTCTATGCATAAGTATAAAGGTAAAAGCACAAACACACAACATACGCCATTAGCATGCAACACTCATTCCTTTTTATTATCTTTAATTAAGTGATACGTCATTACTAATGATACTTATTTTGTGACACGAGGGATTCCCAAACCTCGCCTCTGTCCCCGTTTACCAACGCGGAATGGTATTAATGCATGTGACCGTCTACTGGACTGGCTGGTCGCAGGGAACCTCCTAGACTCTCGCAAGAGCTAGGCAGATGATGTCACGACCCTTTATCATCACTTGGGTCAATTATACAATATACTATAGTCGGCCTATTCCGGTTTCGTTATTTATCTTAACTATCACACACCACTCGTACACATCACACACATGCAAGAAGCCAGCTAAGTAAGTCCGTGGACTTACCAGAATCCAATCTCATCTCTCTTAACAACGCTCAATCAGTAACTGCAGGAACTCAGTTGCCTGTCAAAGGAGGCATGTGCGTCAACACATTTCCCTGGATACTTAGAAGTCTAAACTCCTAAGATGTACGATTCTATGTGCAGAAGTTATTACAGTGTTTATTTAAGGTAAATTGACTATTTTACCCTTGGTCCCGAGACTTCCAAAAACTCGTAATATGTACTTAAATTCTTACTTGAGGCCAACTAATCATATTCTACTCCCTAGGATGATTTTAGATAACAACTAGAAAAACTACCATTTTCTATTTCCCGAAAAGTCACTAAAGTCCAACTACAGCTTCAAATATGAAATTAAAATAAACTTATAAAAATTCTAAAATAAATTTTTAAATTATCTATGATATCTAATCTACTCATAGGAGAAAGAATTTCTTAAAACTGCTCAATCGTTAATCCTACAAAAATCTTTAAAGTTGGCTATAACACTAAAACGTTCCTATAGTTAGTCAAAATTCAATGCTGGAAAAAAAAAGCTCAACTCTTCCACTTTGAGACCATATAACTCTCAATCCGACCGTTCATTTCTTCTCAAATTTTACCATTGTAAACTACTTATATCTACCTATTATCTATTAAAATTTCAACGGTGGATCTTCTACGAAACTCTTTAACATTGGTCTATAAAAATGGTAGTTTTCAACTTCAAAATTGAAAGAACAATTAAACCAAATTCTTTTACAGCAGTCCCTTATTCTCTCCTAACCAGAAACACTCACTCCAATCTATCCTAACGGATCTTTATAATAGAAGACATCACTGTCAAAAGGAAAAGACGGAAGTGCTTACTCACGACTTGCAAGTTGTTGAAGAAACCGTACACCAACGATCTCCACCTGGCCTTGGCTTCGGAACCTCTGACGACAGGGCTAAGATGAGGCTGGTTGTTGTACGTCTGATCCAGGAAGACTCGAGTCTTCAGCACAAAGAAAACCCGGTCAGCAGCCAGGCCTTAGCGCACATAGGGTAAGAAGAACATTTCGGAACTCACCTATACAGAGAAAGGCTCCCATATGTTGTTGCACTGCCTGATGGCTCAGCCGCTGGTGTGCTCTTTGCGTATGCAGCGAGTGAACACAACCCTGGAGAGGCTTGTGCAACGAGAAACCCCAAAAATGGATAGACGAGCAGTTGTTGTAGTCCTCTCCTCTGCTGGCTGTTTTCCTTGCAATTTTCTGTGGTTGGAACGTTGTTGAAAGTGTATAGACGAGTAGGAGAGTCTTGTACAAAAGGACGGATGATCTTCAGCCTTTAATCGATCATTAAAGCCTCCTCTCAGCCGTTACATTGAGTAAAAGCAGGAAAAGAAACGGTTGTATATGTGGAGAGGACGAGATGTGCAGCTGATCGTTTTATGTTGGGTTGAGCGTCTCACTAGGCTGCTTCTGGCTGGGCATAGGAGAGTGGGCTGATGTGGGCTACGAAGGCTAACTGGGCTATTGTGGGCTGCGAAGGCCAGCTGAGGTTGTTGTGGGCTGCAAAGGATGCTGAAATTAAGTAGGAATAATGGGCTGAATAGTTTGTCAAAAACTTGTCAAAACTCGTCATGGCCTTGTCAGGCCCATGAATGAGTTTGTCACAGATTTTTCGGGCTTTGTCATGGCCTCGTCTCAGCTTAGTCATGATCTCGTCTAAAGTCATCGATAAGAATGAATTATAATAACTAGGGTTTGATATAAATCTATCATTTTATGTGAATTAAATTCTACATAAAATAATAAATAATTATAAGAATTAGAGCTTGATATAATTTTATCATTTTATTTGAATTAAATTCTACATAAAATAATAAAATTTGTGAAGAAAGAAATACTAGATAGAATGGGAAACCGTCAACGGCTCGAAGTCCGATTTGATTCGGAATTAAACAGAATAAAAATTCCGGATATTACATTAGTACCCCCTTAAAATAAGTTTCGTCCCGAAACTTAGGACAAGGTACTTAATTAAACGACTTCCATAAATAAACTGGTATGTCCTAGTCTCACTAAAATTTAATTTCCTTTCCTAAACTTCTCTAACCTTATCAGAGCGTAACGGAAAAAAAAACTGGTCGTTACATCAGATCCCCCTCAAAAATAAGTTTTGTCCCGAAACTTAGGGTAGTTCCCAAGATCATAAAACGTAAGCAAGCCCTATGACTAACAAGTTACTACATCAAGACACCTATGGTTCACACACAAGCACATCAAACATATCACACATACAATCACTAAAAGTAACCAAATAAGGATGTAGAACTACATGACTGTCCTATAGACGTCTCTAGATCCGCATAAAACTCGGGATAATTCCGCCGGATACTATCCTCCGTCTCCCAAGTGGCCTCTTCAATCCCTCGTCTCGACCACTGTACTCTCAACATGGGTATTACTTTCGATCGAAGGCGTCTCATACCTCTCTCCAGAACTGCTATCGGGTGCTCAGGAAATGTATGATCCGGCTCGACCACTAGGTCGTCATGGCTCACTATGTGTCTCGGGTCGTGCACATACTCTCTCAACTGAGACACATGGAAAACTGGATGGACTCCCTCCAATCGGGGTGGCAATGCCAATCTATAGGCCACTTCTCCTATCCGCTCTAGGATCTCAAAGGGCCCGACATATTGGGGACTTAACTTCCCATTAATGCCGAAACGTTGAACACCCCTCATCGGTGACACCTTCAACCATACCTGGGCGCCGACCCTAAACTCCAGAGGCATGCGCCTCTTATCAGCATAAGATCTCTGACGGCTCTGTGCGGTCAACATCCGCTCTCGGATCAATGCTATCCGAGCCATCTCATCCTGCACCTGCTCGGGCGCTACACCACTCATCCTCCCAGGCTCATCCGATCACAAAGGTGTACGACACCTCCGCCCATATAGTGCCTCGTAAGGAGCCATCCCAATAGTCGCGTGCCAACTATTGTTATAAGAAAACTCCACCAAAGGGAGGTGGTCGGGCCATACCTGCCCCCAATCAAGCACACATGCCCTCAACATGTCCTCAAGGGTCTGAATAGTCCTCTCAGACTGCCCGTCCGTCTGAGGATGGTATGCCGTTGTGAACTGTAAGCTCGTCCCTAAGGCGGTGTGTACCTGCTGCCAAAACCTCGAGGTAAAACTCCCATCCCTATCTGAAATGATCGTCCTCGGCACTCCATGGAACCTCACAATCTGTCGGGTAAACTCCTTGGCTAAACGAGACACCGGCCACGTTTCCTTAATAGGAATGAATCGTGCCGTCTTTGTCAACCGGTCCACTACAACCCATATCGCATCAAAGCCTCTACTCAACCTCAGGCCAGTAACGAAGTCCATGGAAATGTCCTCCCACTTCCACTGTGGAACCGGAAGTGGTTGGAGCTCTCCTCCGGGCCTGTGGTGCTCATCTTGACCTGCTGACAGGTCGCACACTGGGCTACATATCTAGCCACGTCGGGCTTGAGCCCGCCCCACCAATAAGATCGTCGTATATCCTGATACATTTTACTCGCGCCGGGGTGGACGGAGTAAGGTGTAGAATGGGCCTCCTCCAGTATACGCTGCCTCAACTCTTTGTCAGAGGGTACACATATGCGCTCCTGGTGCCTCAAAATCCCATCTGCACCCACCATAAACTGTGGTGCCTCCCCTCTGGACATCCTATCCCTGATCCTCGTCAGTGCTAGACAACCCTCCTATTTCTGCCGGATCTCTTCCGTCAGATCCGGTGAAACCTTTAATGCTGACAAATACCCGTCAGTATTTGGAAACCGGATGTCTACCTCCAACCAAATCAAATATCTCTACAATTGGGTCTGAACAGTCAATCCAGCAATCGCAGCCTCGCGAGGTGTCCTCCTACTAAGGGCATCGGCGACCACATTCGCCTTCCCCGGATGATAAAGGATCTCTAAGTCAAAATCCTTAATCAGCTCTAACCATCTCCTCTGACGGTTATTCAACTCCCGCTGAGTGAATATGTACTTCAGACTCTTGTGGTCTGTGAAGATCTGACAGGTGGCCCCGTAGAGGTAATGACGCCAGATCTTCAAGGCATGAATGACTGCAGCTAGCTCAAGGTCGTGAGTAGGGTAATTCTCCTCATACGGCTTCAGCTGTCGAGACGCATACGCAATGACCCTACCCCTCTGCATCAGGACGCATCCCAAGCCTAGCTTGGATGCATCACTGTAAACGACGAAGTCCTCAACGCCCTCTGGTTGTGCTAACACCGGAGCGGAAGTCAATCTCTCCTTCAGCTCCTCAAAGCTCCGCTGACAGGGCTCGGTCCATGCAAATTTGATGGACTTCCTTAACAAAGAAGTGAGTGGTCTGGCAATCACAGAAAAACCCTTCACAAACCTACGGTAGTATCCGGCCAAACCTAGAAAACTGCGTACCTCCTTGACCGTCTTAGGGGGTGGCCAAGATGCAACTGACTCTATCTTTGCCAGATCCACCTTGACTCCTTCGGCGGAGACAATGTGGCCAAGGAAGGCAACCTCAGGCATCCATAACTCACACTTAGAGAGCTTAGCATAAAGCTCTCTATCCACTAAACCCGCAACACCGTTCAGGTGTCCCGCGTGCTCCTCCCTACTCCGGGAGTATACTAAGATTTCGTCGATGAAAACTACCACAAACTGATCTAAGAAGTCAATGAAGATGCCATTCATCAACTCCATGAAGACAGCAGGATCATTGGTGAGCCCGAAAGGCATCACCACGAACTCATAATGACCGTATCTGGTCCGAAATGCTGTCTTCGGTATGTCCTCTTCCCGTACTCTCAGCTGATGATATCCTGACCTCAAGTCAATACGTGAAAACACCGTAGCTCCCTGTAACTGATCCAGCAAATCATCAATACGCGGCAACGGGTACTTGTTCTTGACGGTGACTTTGTTCAACTCTCGATAGTCGATACAATGCCTCATGGATCCGTCCTTCTTCCTGACGAAGAGGACTGGTGCACCCCAGGGAGACACACTAGGTCGGATGAATCCCTTCTCTGTCAAATCCTTGAGTTGCTTCTTAAGCTCAAGCATCTCGACTGGTGTCATGCGGTATGGAGCCTTGGAGATCGGCCTCGTGTCGGGCTCCAACTCAATCCCAAAATCTACGCTCTTCTGCGGTGGTAAGCCAGGCGGCTCGCCAAAGACATCCTCGAACTCACAAGCTACCAGGGTCTCTGCTAATGATGAACTCGTCTCCTCCTTCATGGTGTAACACCAGAAGGCCTCACATCCCAGACCTATGAGCTTTGCGGCTCGGACCACACTAATGACTGTCCCGATCTTTCCGAGGTCCCACCCTCAAAAGACTTCCTCCTGCCCAAACTCCATAGTGACCGTCACTGTCCTCCTTCTGACGTCCAGAACAGCTCTATGGCGGTCCATCCAGTCCATCCCAAGTATGACTTCTTCATGCACCAAGTGCATGACATGAAAGTCGGCTAGCCAGTCACGACCTCCCAAGTGGATGGGACAATCGTGAATCTCCCGAGTACCACGAACCCTACTCCCATTGGGTAACCTTATGAGGAAAGGTTCCCCCTCTACTGTATCTAAGGTCAACCTATCTATGCAGTCATCAGATATGAAAGAGTGTGTCGCACTCGTATCAAAAAGTATTCGGACTGGAAAGCCATGAATCGTGATAATACATGTGGTTGCGGGCGTTGCTGGCTCTACGGCACTCCTCAACTCGAAGACGCGAGCTTGAGTACCCCTAGTCTCTGAAGTGCCTCCACCACGCCCTCTACCTCTAGCTAGAATATGAGCAGAACCCTGTGAATAAGTCTGACCAGGAGCCCGCTGCTGCTGACCCCGAGCCTGATACTGAGACTGCCTCTGTCCTCCTCCTGAGGTACCAGCAGGTGAGGACCCCTGCTGTGATGTTACCTTGCTCTGTCGGCAGAAGGTAGCTTTATGGCCTAGCTGGCCGCAAGTAAAACATGTAACTGGTGGCCTCCTACACTCCGGCTTAATGTGTCCCTGCTCCCCACAGTTGTAGCACTGACGTACTCTAGATCCCATCGGCAGTACCACCTAGTAACTAGAACGGCCTTGGGACTGACCACGCCTATGACTTGACCCTCCTACTCCAGTGCTGACTGGTCCGGTCCTCTGTCTCTTGTCTGACCCTCCAGACTGCATAGCTCTCCTGTGACCCAGTCGGTCCCTCTCATACGCTGAAGCCCGATCCTGATAATCAGCTAAGGAATCACAACGGAACCCTGCTAGATAGGAACAGGTAGTCTCCCTCAGTCTCCGGGAGAACAGATACACGTGCTGGTCCACAGGTGGTGCAGCAGGATCCAACAGTGACAGCTCCTCCCGGAACCTCCTAATAGCCTCAGCTATCGGAACATCCTCAAAACCAGCCTCCAAGAAGTCTTGCACTCGGTCCCTTCTCAGTGAGGTAGGACAAAAGGTCTCTCTCACGAGACTCAGCAACTGCTCAAATCGGGACACTCCGCCCCTCACTGTCCTCCACCAGTACTGTGCCTGGTCCCTAAACAATGTTTGAACCAGCTCCACCTTACGACTCTCAGGGCAGCGAATCGCCTCTAGCGCGAACTCCACATGACTGATCCAATGTTCCACCTCAAGTCCAACGTTCCCGTCGAAGGTGGGAACTCACTGATGGTTGAATGTCTTCAACCATTCATCTGGTCTCGGTACCCTTAGCTCGTCTCTCACACGGTCATCCTCGACAACCCTCACTAGTGCAACTACCACCGGTGAGACTACCACCTGAGTCACCCTTTGAGAGACCTCTGCTGACCTAGCTGGCACTAGTGGTGCTGGAGGTGGTGCTCCGGCCTTGTATGCCTCTTGCACCTGCTGGACATAAGCTCGATATTCCGATGCTCCAATCGATATGCGACCAGAATCAGCAGGCCCTACACTCCGTACTCCGGACCTAGTAGCGGTCCCATCCCTAACCTCTGGAACGATACTCTCGGCCACCTCCTCAGCATGTACATCTACAGCTGGCGGATCTACCACAGGAACACGTCCTCGACCTCGGCCCCTCTGAGGCCTGCCCACACGTCCCTGTCTTGGAGCTCCATGAGGAAGGGGAGGTCGGCCCTCTCCTCGTCCAACGTAAGTTGTCGCTCTCGTACATGTCATCTGGTAGAGACGTGATCAATATAAGACTACTTTAGTTCCTAGTAAGGACATAACTATCTTATTACTTTAGGTCACTTCTAAAGGTCACAATATTACTAAAATTACAAGTTATAATAGAAGTCCAATAAACTATGCTATCGAGTTTAGCGGAGGTAGTGGCGGTCTGTACATTCTATCCCAACCCGTTTATGCTCATGGTTTGGAAAACAAAAATTCATTTTAAAAGTTCGGAACCCTTGCGGTTTCCATTTATTTGTTTATTCGGCCTTTTTGAAGATGGCGAGTGCCGTTGTTGCCAACCTAGGACTCTGATACCATATTGTAACACCCTGAATCCTAGAGGACTCGAAATGCTACGAGCTGGGACCTCACAAATGGTCCCGGCCCTTAGCCTGGCAACAACTTCATCGGACCTTACAACACGGCACAAATAAAATGGCAAAACATAGAGTTTTATAACATGAGCGAAATCAAAATCCAAATCTGAAAACAATACAGCCAAGTCTCAAAACCAAAAATACCAACATCAGTCTCAACAATCAAAGAATAAAATATAACAGTCCCGTCCTATAATACACGGAACCCCGGCTACCCACTACTGCCGGATCACTCGATCGCCTCCCTAACCTGCAAGGCATCTACAAGCGGTATAAAACCGTTAGCTAACATTCTATGCATAAGTATAAAGGTAAAAGCAGAAACACACAACATACGCAATCAGCATGCAACACTCATTCCTTTTTATTATCTTTAATTAAGTGATACGTCATTACTAATGATACTTATTTTGTGATACGAGGGATTCCCAAATCTCGCCCCTGTCCCCGTTTACCAACGCGGAATGGTATTAATGCATGTGACCGTCTACCGGACTGGGCTTGTCGCAGGGAACCTCCTAGACTCTCGCAAGAGCTAGGCAGATGATGTCACGACCCTTTATCATACACTTGGGTCAATTATACAATATACTACAGTCGGCCTATTCCGGTTTCGTTATTTATCTTAACTATCACACACCACTCGTACACATCACACACATGCAAGAAGTCAGCTAAGTAAGTCCGTGGACTTACCAGAATCCAATCTCGTCTCTCTTAACAACACTCAATCAGTAACTGCAGGAACTCAGTTGCCTGTCAAAGGAGGCACGTGGGTCAACACATTTCCCTTGATACTTAGAAGTCTAAACTCCTAAGATGTACAATTCTATGTGCAGAAGTTATTATAGTGTTTATTTAAGGTAAATTGACTATTTTACCCTTGATCCCGAGACTTCCAAAAACTCGTAATACGTACTTAAATTCTTACTTGAGGCTAACTAATCATATTCTACTCCCTAGGATGATTTTAGGTAACAACTAGAAAAACTACCCATTTTCTATTTCTCGAAAATTCACTAAAGTCCAACTACAGCTTCAAATATGAAATTAAAATAAACTTATAAAAATTCTAAAATAAATTTCTAAATTATCTATAATATCTAATCTACTCATAGGAGAAAGAATTTCTTAAAACTGTTCAATCGTTAATCCTACAAAAATCTTTAAAGTTGGCTATAACACTAAAACGTTCCTATACTTAGTCAAAATTCAATGCTGGAAAAAAACAGCTCAACTCTTCCACTTTGAGACCCTATAACTCTCAATCCGACCGTTCATTTCTTCTCAAATTTTACCACTGTAAACTACTTATATCTACCTATTATCTATTAAAATTTCAACGGTGGATCTTCTACGAAACTCTTTAACATTGGTCTATAAAAATGGTAGTTTTCAACTTCAAAACTGAAAGAACAATTAAACAAAATTCTTTTACAGCAGTCCCTTATTCTCTCCTATCCAGAAACACTCACTCCAATCTATCCTAACGGATCTTTATAATAGAAGACATCACTGTCAAAAGGAAAAGACGGAAGTGCTTACTCACGACTTGCAAGTTGTTGAAGAAATCGTACACCAACGATCTCCACCTGGCCTTGGCTTCGGAATCCTCTGACGACAGGGCTAAGATGAGGTTGGTTGTTGTACATCTGATCCAGGAAGACTCGAGTCTTCAGCACAAAGAAAACACGGTCAGCAGCCAGGCCTTAGCGCACATAGGGTAAGAAGAACATTTTGGAACTCACCTATACAGAGAAAGGCTCCCAGATGTGGCTGCACTACCTGATGGCTCAGCCGCTGGAGTGCTCTTTGCGTCTGCAGCGAGTGAACACAACCCTGGAGAGGCTTGTGCAACGAGCAACCCCAAAAATGGATAGACGAGTAGTTGTTGTAGTCCTCTCCTCTGTTGGGTGTTTTCCTTGCAATTTTTTGTGGTTGGAACGTTGCTGAAAGTGTGTAGACAAGTAGGAGAGTCTTGTAAAAAAGGACGGATGATCTTCAGCCTTTAATCGATCATTAAAGCCTCCTCTCAGTCGTTACATGGAGTAGAAGCAGGAAAAGAAACGGTTGTATATGTGGAGAGGACGAGATGTGCAACTGATCGTTTTATGTTGAGCTGAGCGTCTCACTAGGCTGCTTCTGGCTGGGCATAGGAGAGTGGGCTGTTGTGGGCTACGAAGGTTAGCTGGGCTGTTGTAGGCTGCGAAGGCCAGCTGAGGCTGTTGTGGGCTGCAAAGGATGCTGAAATTAAGTAGGAATAGTGGGCTGAATAGTTTGTCAAAAACTTGTCAAAACTCGTCATAGCCTTGTCAGGCCCATGAATGATTTTGTCACAGATTTGTCGGGCTTTGTCATGGCCTCGTCTCATCTTAGTCATGATCTCGTCACAGCTTGTCATGATCTCGTCTAAAGTCATCGATAAGAATGAATTATAATAACTAGGGTTTGATATAAATCTATCATTTTATGTGAATTAAATTCTACATAAAATAATAAATAATTATAAGAATTAGAGCTTGATATAATTTTATCATTTTATGTGAATTAAATTCTACATAAAATAATAAAATTTGTGAAGAAAGAAATACTAGATAGAATGGGAAACCGTCAACGGCTCGAAGTCCGATTTGATTCGGAATTAAACGGAATAAAAATTCCGGATATTACAAGGACTGTTGCAACGCTATTATCTCTCTTCCCAGTCCACATTCATTCCAAAGATTCTTCTTCTATTTTCCCGATGCACGCCTGGGAGTAATACCGAAGATTTACCTGTCTTTCTTCCGTACTCAGTTCCGAGATCCAAAGACAGCACAGCGCTTGAGACTGGACATCGTTCAGCTTACGTGAAGGACTAGAAGTTGCTGTGAATCGAGATCATCCCCACTGCGAGTCAGCACGTCTGCTTGCAACTCTCTGCATAGGTGAGTTCTAAACATACTCCTCCTTACCCTATGTGTGCTAAAACCTGGTAATTGATCGTGTTTTCTTTGTGCTGAAGACTCGAGTCTTCCTGGATCAGACGTACAGCAACCAGCCTCATCTTAGTCCTGTCATCAAAGGATTCAGAAGCCAAGGTCGGGTGGAGATCGTTAGTGTATTGTTTTCTTCAGCAGCTTGCAAGATCGTGAGTAAGCACTTCCGTTTTCCGCTTGTTAGCAGTGATGTCTTCTGTTATAGAGATATGTTAGGTTAAGACTGGAGTGAGAGTTTCTGGATAGGTAGAGAATAATGGCTAAGTATACTGGCAGAAGAGGGAGAACCAATGGACTGTTGTAAAGGAATTGTTTTAATTGTTTCTTTCAGTTTTGAAGTTGAAAACTACCCATTGTTGTAGACCAATGTTAAAGAGTTACGTAGAAGATCCACCGTTGAAATTTTAATAGATAATAGGTAGATATATTTAGTTTACCGTGTTAAAATTTGAGAAGAAATGAACGGTCAGATTGAAAGTTATAGGATCTCAAAGTGGAGTAGTTGAGCTGTTTTTCTAGCAATGAATTTTGACTAAGTATAGGAACATTTTTAGTCTTGTAGCCAACTTTAAGGATTTTTGTAGAAGTGATAATTGAACAAATTTAGGAAATTCTTGCTCCTATGAGTAGATTAGATATCATAGATAATTTAGAGATTTATTTTAGAATTTTTATAAGTTTATTACTATTTCATATTTGAAGTTGTAGTTGGACCTTAATGACTTTTCGGGAAATAGAAAAGTGGGTAGTTTCTCTAGTTTTACCTAAAATCATCCTAGAGAGTAGAATATGGTTAGTTAGCCTCAAGTAAGAATTTAAGTACGTATTACGAGTTTTTGGAAGTTTCGGGACCAAGGGTAAAATAGTCATTTTACCTTAAATAAGCACTGTAATAATTTCTGCAAATAGGATCTTACATCTTAGGAGCTTTAGACTTCGAAGTACCTAGGGAAATGTGTTGACCCACGTGCCTCCTTTGACAGGCAACTGAGTTTCTGCAGTTACCGATTGAGTGGTGGTTAAGAGAGAGTCAAGATTTGATTCTGGTAAGTCCACGGACTTACTTAGCTGGCTTCTTGTATGAGTGTAATGTGTATGAGTGGTGTTTTTTAGTTAAGATAAACAACAAAACCGGAATAGGCCGACTTTAGTATATTGTGTAATTGACCCAAGTGTATGACAACGGGTCGTGACATCATCTGCCTTGCTCTTGTGAGAGTCTAGGAGGTTCCCTGCGACCAGCCCATTCAGGTAGACGGTCAAATGCATTAGTACCATTCCGCGTTGGTAAACGGGGACAGGGGCGAGGTTTGGGAATCCCTCGTGTCACAAAATAAGTATCATTAGTAATGACATATCACCTATTAAAGATAACAAAAGGAATGAGTGTTGCATGTTGATTGTGTATGTTGTGTGATTGTGCTTTTACCTTTATACTTATGCATAGACTATTAGCTAACGGTTTTATACCGCTTGTAGATGCCTTGCAGGTTAGGGAGGCGATCGAGTGATCTGGCGGTAGTGGGCAACCGGGATTTCGTGCATTATAGGACGGGACTGTAATCTTTTTATTTCATGATTGTTGAGACTGATGTTGTTATTTTGGTTTTGAGACTTGGCTGTATTGTTTTCAGATTTGCACTTTTCCTTTCGCTCGTGATATAAAACTCTATGTTTTGCCTTTTTATTTGTGTCGTGTTGTAAGGTCCGATGAAGTTGTTGTCAGGCTAAGGGCCGGGACCCATTGTGAGGTCCCAGCTCGTAGCATTCCGAGTCCTCTAGGATTTGTGGTATTACAATTGTTTCGGTTAAAGTAGTAATCCCCGTACCATCTTCTTTATAAAAATAAACATCAGTCACGTATATAGTGTGACCAAGAAAATATTTTAATCTCCATTCAATGATATGGATCCAAAACAAAATGTTTAAATAGGACTACAGACCATGAACAAGAAAGACAAGCACAGAAGCAAATGCCTACATCCCTACACTTATGCTTTAAGATGATTTCTCCAAACCTCAGTATTTGAATTTCAATGTTGTATATTGCTTGATAACAAACCCACTGTACTTTCCCTCTTTCGTACCTTCTTTCTAACATGTCTTGTTGCTTTCAGATTAGAACCGTTTTATTTACTTCTTTTCATTTGAAGTTCTTCTTAGTTACCCTATATAATACAAAATAATCATCTACTAAATGGGATGATTAATTCCTATTGGTTAAGAAACATTCTGGTCCTTCCCTTAGGGTAACAATAACATTTCGAAGATCGTGAGAAGGTGCCACAATTCAATCTTTTACTTTAACAACATCGAAACCAAATGGTTCGACACATGTAGCGAGGAATCAATCGAATCCAACCAACCACGGAAATTTACAGCGGAGGAATCAATTGAATCCAACCAACCGCATTTTTTTTGTGTGGCGGCCGAAAGTAAGTACTTTCGATCCAACCACGAGTTTGGTGCAGCGATCGAAAGTAAATACTTCCAATCAACCACGGTTTAGATGCGGCGATCGAAAGTAAGTACTTTCAATCAACCACGGATTTTTTTGTGTAGTGGATAGAAGTAATTACATCCGAACCGACTACGAATCTAGTACAGTGATGTCGAAGGCAAGTTCCATCAAAGATCATTTGTTTCTTTTTTTCTGTATCTTCCTCACTTAAGATCTCAGCACATTCTCATTCATATGCATGTAAAATCCCCCAAATGATACTTGCTATTGGTGGTTTTGTTGATCAAGAGAGGAGAATAAAGGACATACAATTTCTTTTCAAACTCAAAATGATCAAAAATGGGGGAGAGTTTTGATAGAATACAGAATGTTAAAAATAACAAAGAAATAGAATGAATTTGAATGGGGATTGAACAATGAATGCCCAATGAAACATTCATAGTTTTGCCGTAAATTATAAACTTTCAAATTAAATTAATCGAAAAGAAATGATGATTATAACCATCTTTAACACTTACTATGTTTTAATTCAAACAATGTAAAAACAAAGTTCTTCTTTTCTGGCACTTTCTACTTTTACATTGAATTTGTTTCAGTGTTTCTTCTGTACGTGCTCCTTTTTCCCTTTCTTCAAATTCTTTCTTTGTTTCTTATATTCCCCTGATTATCTCCCCCTTTTCTTCTTAACAAATTAGTGTTTAAATAGATAATAGGATTAGTTAGTTATAGTAATAACTACCAATAACCACCACAACTGTCAAGACTTCTTTTAATTAAAAACACAATTATTTACTTCTTTCATTTTACGATTCTTTTGCGGTCCTTTTTCTATTTTTTTCAAATTTTTATCTTTAATTTTTGCTCAAATTTTTTTTAATTTCTTTCACACTTTAAATTTAAATACTTAAACATAATCGTATATAACTTAATTTTTTTCACTTTAGGAAGAAAGTTTTTTTTTTTCTTTAGTAGTTATTCTACAAATAATAATTTTGTTAAAATTTAGGGTCAAACATATCACTCTCGAACTCTAGGATATATCCTTGGTAAGCTGCAGCTCCGTCCTCAAAGTCCTCCTCATCATCATCATCCTCTCCCTCCTCATCATCGTCATAATAAGCAGGTGGAGGGGCCTTCTCATCAAACATAAGCTCGAAGGTCTCCTTCCAGTTCCTCCTATTCCGAATGGTGTATTCGGACTTCCACTCGATCTCAGCCGGCTTCCGGGAAGGCTTCCTTGCCCATGGCATTGGTACATGCAATGCTACCATGCCTCAAGGAATCAGAACCTGCCTCGCCACTAATCGTTGTGAACCAAGAGGATGGGTGCTCTCCGCTAAGCTGCAATCTGAAAAGTCAAGCTCTAACGTCTTTGCCACATGAGTGACAAGGCCTCCAGCACAAAGATCGCCCTTCGACTTGTTGGCTATCTTCCCGAGATAGTCAGCAAGCATAGTAGCGGTGTCCGGAATGGTACCGGTGGTCATACAGAGGAGAAGATACAGCTCATCCGCCTTCAGCTTCTGTGGCGTCTCTGTCCTAGCAAACAAGGACTCACTAAAGATCATGTGGGCAATCTTGAAGGAGAGATTGTACATACTTGCTTCCTTCGAATTTCCCGGTCTCCACTTATCTCCTCCTGCTTCTCCAAAGGAGATACTCTCCTAAAAAGCACTAGCGCTCACGCCCCGTGGAAATGTGCCTGCAAAGGAAGAGGGAAAACCAAATAGATCTCCAAAAGTAGGTATAGACATGGCATGGTCCTCATTCATGAGCCAGAAAGTAACACTCCTATCTCTAGGATCGTGCTCAAATGTACTAAGGGAACTCATGGGTGATCTCGGTGTAAGAATCTTCTTGGATGAGCACAAACTGACCCAACCCTATCCTTTCCAGCATCATATCAATGTCCTCCCTCACAAACAACGCATCCAAGTCATCAAGCACTATATAACGAGGAGGGGTGAAAGGGCGATCTAAGAGACGTTCATATCTCTTCTTATGTTTGGAAAGGGGAGGAGGAAGGTTTGGCTTAGCTAGGGAAGGTGGTGGTGGTGGGCGAGGTGCCCTAGAAGAATAACCCTTCTTCTTCCTGCATTCCTAGTGATTCTCTTCAAAGTCTCCATTCTGCATACAAAAATCGACCTGTTTTTGGCAAAAATCGGGCGATTTTTCTGGGTTTGGGTCGATTTTTCTCACGATTTCAACACAAATCACAAATCTGTAAAGTTCTGAGCAATCCAACACCACACAAAGCTTCCTAGGGATGTTTCTAACCAAATCCCTCAATCAAATTCAGCAATCTAACAACTTTTAAGCAATATTCAGGATCGAACGAAATACTTAGGTTTTGGATCGAAAAAAAACCTGAATTCCGGATGAATAAGTAGTTTGTCAAGCTTGTTGTTGCTAGATCCTTGTTCCTTGTTGAAAATGCTTCAGTTTAGGCTCAAGAATCGTTCAAAATGATTACAAATTTGGGAGATGGGAGGGTAGGCGATTTTCGGCTTTTTGGAGCAAGAGGGAACGATTTTGGTGAAGTGTTGGAATGAGAAAACCGAGTGGAGAAGGCTTTATATAGGCTAGCCAAAATACAAAGGAAATCGACCGATTTTTCTGGGCGATTTATTTGTCGGTCCGATTTTCCATCCCTTTCACACCTTAAGCAAGAAAATCGACCGATTTTTTTCTGGGTGGTCGATTTTTCAATCGATTGCCAAAAATCGACTTGCTCTGTAGCCTGAATCGATCGATTAACTTGTGGTAAGTCAATTTACTCCCTTCTTTTCCTTGAAAAATGTATTTGATCCAATTTATTGCAACTTTCTCCATCAATTCCTCAAACTTTCACCTAGTTCCTGCAATCTATGACACAAACAAACCGAGAGCGTATCGAGGAACAAACAAAGCAAAAACAAAAGCAAACAAACAACTAACCTAAGCTACTCTAAGATGAAAAGAAGGCAAAAGAACTACACTACCATGGGTTTCCTCCCAAGAAGCGCTTGATTTAACGTCTTTAGCTGGACGTTGCTTGTTTAAATGCTTAATGGAGGAGGATAGGAGCTATCTCCTCAACCGGAACTTCCGGTATGTACTTCTTCAACCGTTGGCCATTGACCTTGAAACTTTCACTTTGTTCACCCCATACATCAACTGCACCATGGGGGAAAACACGTTTAATTACATAAGGTCCTGTCCAACGGGATTTAAGCTTACCTGGAAAGAGTCGAAACCTTGAGTTGAATAGAAGAACTTGATCTCCTTCCTTCAAGTCCTTTGGGATGATATGCTTATCATGCCACCGATTCGTTCTTTCCTTGTAGATCCTTGCGTTCTCGTACGCATTCAGTCGGATCTCCTCTAACTCATTGATGTCCAATAGCCGCTTCTCTCCGGCTTCTTTCATGCTGAAGTTGAGCCACTTGATGGCCCAATATGCTTTATACTCTAGCTCTACAGGAAGGTGACAATACTTCTCATACACAAGGTTGTATGGTGTTTTAACTATGGGTGTCTTAAAAGCGGTCTTGTATGCCCAATATGCATCATCTAGCTTCATTGCCCAATCCTTTCTTGTTCTAAAGACAGTCTTCTCTAGAATTCCTTTATCTCTCTATTAGATATCTCAACTTGACCGCTTGTTTGCGGATGGTATGGTGTGGCAATCTTATGGGTTACCCCATACTTAGCTAATAGAGCCTCAAATCGACGGGTTGTGAAGTGCGTTCCTCCATCACTAATGATGGTTCGGGGAGTCCCAAACCGTGGGAAGATCGTTCTATTGAAGAACTTCACCACTACCATTGCATCATTAGTGGGAGAAGCGATTGCTTCTACCCATCTTGAGACATAGTCTATGGCTAGAAGTATGTATTGGTATCCACAAGACGATGGGAATGGTCCCATGAAGTCCACTCCACATACATCGAATATCTCTACTTCTTGTATGTTGTTGAGGGGCATCTCATTCTTTCTTGAAATATTACATGTCCTTTGACAAGCATCACAAGCAACAACATAGTTCTGCACATCTTTAAATAAGGTAGGACAAAAGAAACCAGATTGGAGTACCTTAGCACACGTCTTGTGGGAACTAGCATGTCCTCCACAAGGAAGAGAATGGTAATGGCGGATAATGCTTTCCACCTCATCTTCCGGGACACATCTTCTATACATGCCATCGGGACCTCTCTTAAAGAGTAGATGTTTATTCCAATAGAAGTGTCGGACGTCTCTAAAGAACTTCTTCCTTTGAGCATATGAAAGTTCGGGTGGGAGTTCCTGACAAACAAGGTAATTGACAATATCAACAAACCATGGGTCATTACCTTTCGAGATTTGTTGAAGACATTCTTCAATCTCGTGTAGTTGTTCGTCGGGGAATGAGTCGTTAATAGGGAGCTCATCCGTCTCATCGGTGAGGTGTGAGAGACGGCTAAGGTGATCGGCGACTGAATTTTCCGAGCCCTTCTTGTCACGGATCTCTACATCAAACTCTTGTAAGAGCAAGATCCATCTTAGAAGCCTAGGCTTTGCATGCTTCTTTGTGAACAAGTAATGGATTATTGAATGATCCGTGTAGACTATCACTTTCGCACCTATAAGATAGGAACGGAATTTCTCAAAAGCATAGACAACAGCAAGAAGCTCCTTCTCCGTGGTAGCATAATTCAGTTGAGCTTCGTCTAGCGTTTTGCTAGCATAGTAGATGGCATGAGTGCGACCATTTTTCTTTTGTCCAAGTACAGCTCCTATAGCTACGTCACTTGCGTCGCACATGATCTCGAAAGGAAGAGTCCAATCGGGTGGTTGGATGATAGGAGCTGAAATCAAAGCTTCCTTGATTTTGCAAAAGGCATCTAAACATTCTTTCGAAAACTCGAAAGTTATGTTCTTCATCAAAAGATTAGTCAAAGGTTTTGAAATCTTAGAAAAATCCTTTATGAATCTCCTATAGAAACCTGCATGTCATAAAAAGCTTCTAACTCCTTTCACCGAAGATGGAGGAGGTAGCTTCTCTATAGTTTCAATCTTAGCTCTATCAACTTCTATTCCTCTATTCAAAATCAAATGACCTAACACAATGCCTTAGGTGACCATAAAATGACATTTCTCCCAGTTTAAGACTAGGATAGTGTCTTCACATCTCTTAAGAACAAGGGAGAGGTTAGAGAGACAGTTATCAAAGGAAGAACCATATACCGAAAAGTCGTCCATGAATACTTCCATGATATTCTCTACATATTCCAAAAAGATTGCCATCATACACCTTTGGAAGGTGGCTGGAGCGTTGCATAAAAGGAATGGCATCCTTCTATAGGCAAACGTACCCCAAGGGCACGTGAAAGTTGTCTTCTCTTGATCATCCGGGTGAATGGGAATTTGAAAGAAACCGCTATATCCATCTAGATAACAAAAGTAAGAGTGTTGGGCTAACCTTTCCAACATTTGATCAATGAAAGGAAGGGGGAAATGGTCCTTCCTTGTGGCAACATTCAGTTTATGGTAGTCGATGCACATTCTCCATCCCGTAACTGTCCTTGTGGGAATAAGTTCGTTGTTCTTGTTTGCAACAATGGTAATGCCTCCTTTCTTTGGAACCACTTGTAAGGGGCTTACCCATTTGCTATCAAAAATAGGAAAGATGATACCTACATCAAGTAGCTTAAGGATTTCTTTCTTCACGACCTCTTTCATGATCGGATTTAACCGTCTTTGAGGTTGACGTGAAGGTTTGTAATCCTCTTCCATCAAGATCGTATGCATACATAGAGAAGGTTTAATTCCTACTAAGTCATCAATGGTATAGCCTAAGGCTTTCCTATGTTGTTTCAGAACATTCATAAGCTTCTCAAGTTCATCATCACTCAATTGTGCACTAACTATAACAGGATATGTTGAGTTAGGTCCAAGGAATTCATACCTTAAATGTGTAGGAAGTGGTTTCAACTCTAATGAAGGTGGTGCCTTGGTTGATGATTCTTGATCATCAAGTGTCATAGGAGAAGCCTCTGAAGGTGGAGGAAGTGTGTTATTATAGTTAAGAGCAACTGCAATTGAGTTCGTAGAAGTTGGAGAAATTGCCGAAAAATCGACCTCCCCTTATGTAAATCGGTCGATTTTTGGTCCGATTTTTCTTTTTGTTGTTAAAAATCGACTTACATTATCAGAAACCGGGTGATTTTCTTTGTGTATGTCGATTTTTTCAACAGATTCCGGGACTCTTTTTCAGCTCTTCAAATCTTGCCTCCGGCTCTTCCTCTGCATCTTCCAATGCTCTAATCTCATCATCACATTCATGTTCCATTCCTTCCTCAATGATACTCATGCTAAGAACCTTTTGAAGTGGATCTTTGATCAAGATTGAACTCACCACTTCTCTAGACTCTTCTTCATCAAAGATGATAAAAACATCTTCTCTCAAAGCTGGCTCTTTGATTAAGGAGGAGAGTACAAATTCCACTTTCTCTTCCCCTATATTGAATGATAGCTGTCCATTCTTGCAATCAACCATACAACTAGAGGTTGCAAGGAATGGTCTCCCAAGTATGATGGGAACTGGATAATCTACAGGAATGTCAAGAACGACAAAATCTATAGGAATATAAAACTTACCAAGTTTCACGGGAATGTCTTCTATGATCCCAACAGGCCTAGTTATGGAACGATCAGCCATGTAAAGTGTCATTTCACCGGTATAGGCTCTCCTAGACCAACCGTTTTGCATAAAGCAAGTGGTATGATGCTTACGCTTGCTCCAAGGTCACAAAGTGCATCATATGTGACTTCTCCTAAGGTGATGGGTATGCAAAATGATCCTGGATCACGCAGCTTAGGTGGCATGTTCTCCGTCATAGTCTTGATAATTTCGGATGACTCCGTACTCATCTTAACTTTACCGATGTCTTCTAATTTCCTCTTGTTAGAGAGGATTTCCTTTAGGAACTTCCCATTAGTCGGCATACCTATAATTGCATCCATAAAAGGTATATTAATGTGCATCTTACTCATAAGATCAATGAACTTACCGAAGTGTTTATCTAGACGCGCTCTTGCTCTAGATTGGGGAAAAGGTAGAGGTGGTTTGTAAGCAGGAGGAGGAACATAGACGTCTTCCTTCTCTTTTTCCTTCTCCTTTTCTTTTTCAGCGGGGGCTTCAACTAGTTTGGGTTGTGGATCAGTGGTTGTTACACCACTCCTAGTAGTAATCGTCATTACTCGCCCCTTTGGGTTATCCTCCGTTTTTCGGGAAGCTTTCCTTGATCTCTAGGAACTTCTCCGGTCTTGCTGAACACTTGATTTTCTAAGGCTTTTTGTGCCTTATCAACCGAAGTGATATGATTCTCTAGTCCTTGGAGCTTTCCTAAGATTTGTCTCTAGCATAGCATCATGCTTATCCTTCTCCGGTTTGCTCGAGCCATTCGATGTTTGACCTTGGCTTTTCAAAGGAGTAGAAGAAGATGGAGATGTTAGTGCATTTTTAGCATGTGAATAGGGATTACCGGGGTTTTGTTGGTTGGATCTCCAATTGTTGTTGTTGGAGTTCCTGTTGTTATTCCAATTATTGTTCCGGTAGTTGTTCTTATTGTCTTGGTTGTTGTCCCTTCCTAGGTAGCCAACATCTTGCTTCTTCGTCCTTGGAAGGCTAGTTTTTATGACTTCCTTCAACTCCTTGATCTCACTGTTCCGGTAGTTGTTCCTATTGCCTTGGTTGTTGTCCCGGCAACGGCGCCAAAAACTTGTTCGCTCAAAAGTGTGTGCGTCAAAGTCTTAAATTTATATCTAGAACTTATGCAAAAGCGAATCCGCAGTGTACGGATCAGCTATAATAAGGCAAAAAATTCCAGAGTCAAACTCAGGGATTTGGTGAGAATAAGATCGATTTCAAAATATCTGGAAAAGTGTAAAAGTTTTTGTAATTAATAAGGAGACAAATGATTCCAAGGATTTAAGTATCCGACTGCGGCTTTTGATTCAAGACACTTCTAAATATCAAAGGACATAGTTGGTGTTGCCAAGGATATGTGTTTCGAATGAATGTATCGTACGGCGAAGTTCCAAAACCTATATGTCTAACCCAAAGGCTCTCTCTATAAGGGTTGTTGAGGCTGCAATATAGAAAGGTCTAAGGATAAGAATTTTACTCAAACTAACCACCCAAAACCCAAGGATATGACTCTCAAAGGTAAAAATGGAAAGCACACTCAAACTTTAATAGAGGATGTCGAGTCTCTCTATTACCCGAATCTTGCAAGCTTTAGCTATCAAGTGAAGAATCAATGATGAAGTCTCCTCTCACACTTGAATAGGGGTTAAAAAGGTTAATCAAGGTTAGGATTTAGGCAAGGATTAACTTTGGTTAAAGAATAAATCAAATAAAGATCGTCAGGGGAATAAATCGGGTTGTTCTTCACTAAATCGGTCGATTTCCCTTAGAACAGGTCGATTTTCCTGTTGTCGCAAAGTTAAATCTCAACTCTCAAGGTCCAAATGGTTAAATGATTTCAGTCTATCATCATCTAAGCCTCAATCATCAACTATTCTCCCCAGAATCACAAGGTTTTTAGCCAACCATTTTCATATTCAAATCAAAATCAAGATTGAATGAATAAAACCAAATAAAACTCGAACTTTGAATAAAAACCAAATAATCTCCGAATCTGTAATTAAATCTCAAAACCTTTCAAAGAATCTCTCAAAACTCTCAACAATGTGTTCACAAATCACAAAAATCAGAAGGGAAACAAAAGATCTCACAAACTCCTTGAATCTTGACTTCTTGTTTCTTTCCTTCAATCTTCTCTCCAAGAACCTTCAATTCCGCAAAAGCGTGTAAATCTTTCCTCCTCTGCAAAACCTCCGATTTCCGTTCCTAGGGTTCCAATGTATACTTTCTCGCTAATGGGCCGCTTGGCATATCACTTCTTAGGCCCACAAGTGATGGGCTTTGGGTCGTAATATTTTTAGCCGAAAGCTGAAGGAAAATCGTGCGATTCAATACAATAAAAACCGTTCGATTTTTGTGAGGAAAATCGTCCGATTTTCCTTGTAAATGACTCGGTTTTCTTCAACAGAAAGTGCTCATCTCTTGACTTGTTTCCTTCCTTCCTTTAGTGACTCTTTTACATACTTCATTTGCTCTTTATGACTCCTCTAAGGTTCCTTAAGCATCCTTATTGACCTTAGATACTCTTTGCTCCACTTTTACTTCCAATTCCATTGAATTCACCTATAATTCAACCAAAACTTGTGTAGACCTCTATTTCCGGAATATAAATGAAATAAACCTAAAAAGTACACAATTCTCTCCAAATACAAGGTAAATTGAGGTAAACCTCCACCATATGCATGATTATAATGGCATATAATTCATGTCATCAATAGGGAATACTGAAACCAAAGTTATTGAAATAACACTTATTGAAAATAAATTACGAAATGAATAGACAATAGAAAAATGAATGCGACGATTGACAACGTAGGGGATAACCTGAAAATTCAGACGAAGCAACTTTGAAAAAATCCGATCTTCAAATTATCACAACCCTGAAAAAGATGAAGAAATATGATTAATATTGGAAGACAAAAACCGTCAGGAAAAGGATGGGGTATTATCTACATATATAGAGTGAGAAATAAAACGTGGAAGAGAAGTGAAACGTGGAAGAGAAGTTTAGGTTTTATGATCAACCAACTTATGGAATTAGTAGATATTATCAGATGCTGATTTTTTGTTTTTTGATAAAACGTACAAGAGAAGTCTAGAAGTGATATACTTAACTTATTTTGGATTAACTTTTTAAAAGATTAGTTAAAAAAAAGTTTTTTTTAGATTTTGTTTTGATAAAACGTACGGAAGAACTCTAGAAGTGATATACTTAACTTATTTTGGATTAATTTTTAAAAAAATTAGTTAAAATTTTTTTTATTTTTTTAAGATTTTGTTTTGATAAAACGTACCAGAGAAGTCTAGAACGTGATATACTTAAATTTATTTTGGATTAATTTGTTGAAAGAATTTGGCCTACCAGGCTCTTTTTGGTTTTTGTCAAAAAAAACTATACCTCATATTTTTTTACCACTTTCATTTAATGGTAGGTAAAACTAATTAAGCCTTCTATTTAAAAAAATGTTTGGTATTTGTTATTTGTTATTTAAGTGTAAGTTTTAATTTTTAAAAACTGAATTTGTTTTTTTATTTTCTTTTATTATTTTTTTCTCTTTTTTATTTTCTTTATTTTTTTTATTTTCTGGAATGAAGAATTTTTCACATACCGGAATTTTCACATACCGGAATTTTCACATACCGGAATCTCCAATACCGGAATTTCACATACCGGAATTTTCAATACCGGAATTTCACATACCGGAATTTCACATACCGGAGCTTCACATACCGGAAGTTCACATACCGAAAGTTATCATACCGGAAGTTATCATATCATACCGAAAGTTATCATATCATACCGGACGTTATCATATCATACCGGAAGTTATCATATCATATTGGAAGTTATCATACCGGAATTTATTTATTTATTTTCTTTTGTTTTTTTTGTTTTTTTATTTTCTTTATTTATTTTTTTTTTTTTGGAATGCATACCGGAGTTTCACATACCAAAAGTTCACATACCGGAGCTTCACATACTAGAAGTTCACATACCGGAAGTTATCATATCATACCGGAAGTTATCATACCAGAAGTTATACCAAACAAACTAATTTTATGTCATAGTTTAGAATTAAGAATTACATACCGGAGAATTACATACCGGAGAATTACATACCGGAAGTTATAAAAATGGTATGAGCAAAAACGCAACATTCAGGCATCAACCTTGAAGCAACAAAATTGTCTCTAAAAATGATATAACCTTCTTCATTGCCCAGAAACGATCAAGACCACTGTCAACATCACCCTTATCGAGCAAAGGTTTTAAATTCACCAGTGTAAACATTATTGGCATCCGGTATGAACTTCCGGTATAAAACAATTTCGGTATGAACTTCCGGTATGAAAATTTCCGTTATGAACATCCGGTATGAACTTTTGGTATGAAATTCCGGTATGAACGGTATGAACTTCCGGTATGAACTTTCGGTATGAAGTTCCGGTATGAACGGTATAAACTTCCGGTATGAACTTTCGGTATGAACTTCCGGTATAAAAAATTTCGGTATGAACTTCCGGTATGAAAAACTTCGTTATGAACTTCCGGTATGAACATTCGGTATGAACTTCCGATATGAACGGTATGAACCTCCGGTATGAACTTTCGGTATGAACTTCCGGTATAAAAAATTTCGGTATGAACTTCCGGTATGAAAAACTTCGTTATGAACTTCCGGTATGAACTTTCGGTATGAACTTCCGGTATGAAAAATTTCATTATGAACTTCCGGTATAAAAAATTTCGGTAAGAACTTCCGGTATGAAAAAATTCGTTATGAACTTCCGGTATGAAAAATTTCGTTATGAACTTCCGGTATAAAAAATTTTGGTATGAACTTCCGGTATGAAAAACTTCGTTATGAACTTCTGGTATGAACATTTGGTATGAACTTCCGGTATGAACTTCCGGTATGAACTTCCAGTATGAACTTCCGGCATGAACTTTCGGTATGAACTTCCGGTATAAAAATTTTCGGTATGAACTTCCGGTATGAAAAATTTTGTAATAAACTTCCGGTATGAACTTCCGGTATAAAAAATTTCCGTATGAACTTCCGGTATGAAAAACTTCGTTATGAACTTCCGGTATGAACTTTCGGTATGAACTTCCGGTATAAACTTCCGGTATAAAAAATTTCGGTATGAACTTCCGGTATGAACTTCTGGTATGAACTTCCGGTATGAACTTCCGGTATGAACATCCGGTATGAACTTCCGGTATAAAAAATTTCGGTATGAGGGTATGAAAATTTTCGTTATGAACTTCCGGTATGAACTTCCGGTATGTAAAATGTCCAGTATGTAAATGTCCGGTATATAAAATGTCTGGTATGTAAATGTCCGGTATGTAAAAGTCCGGTATGTAAATGTCCGGTATGTTAATGTCCGGTATGTAAATGTCCGGTATGAAAACAGAAAATAAAAAGGGAAATAAAATAAAATTTAAATTAAATTAAAAATAATTCAGTAATTAAAATCATAATTTACATAACAAACATCAGATATTCTTTCTTTTTTAATAGAAGGGTTAATTAGTTTTACCTTACCATTAAATGAAAGTGGTAAAAAATCATGGGGTATATTTACTAAATAGAAAACTAGAAAAGGCCTAGTTAGTATACAACAAAATAAAAAAAGCCTACTTACCTAATTAGCCCTTAATTTTTTAAAAGATTAATTAAAAAAAAGATTTGAAATTAGATTTTGTTTTAGTAAAAAAAGATTTATTGGGCTTAATTTGTGATTTAGTAAAAGATTTAATCCGAAAAAAATTATGAGGGCGCTATGTCATCATTAGTTTAGTGTACTTTAGTAGTATATATAGATTTAAATCAAAAATCGTACAAGAAATTAAATTTATGAGAGACACAATATCTAAATAATCATCGGCGTACATTCAAATAATAATGTGAACTAAGTTCTTGTGCAAGATTGTTCTATGACATCCTAAGCTCTCCATGGTCCTCCCATCAACTCTCTAAATTATCATACTTGTCATAAAACACATCATAAGTGTTTCAAAGTACCTAAAATTACAAACAAAAGGGTAGACATCCAATTTCACAATATAAACCAAAAATAGTGAAACGACGTCTAATTTCATGTCGAATGATGTAAAACTCAACTAAATGTATGTCCTACGATGACTAATATACATGTCATCCAAGCAATACTTCAGTCTGTGCAATTCTCATGTCAAAACGGAAGATCACCTTTGGATGAACTGCACCTTCACCAGCCTTGTCCTTGACAATGTCCTAAGATGGATCCGTACCACCCACATTCACAACGACCTCCTCTATTGGCTACATTGGCCTGACTTATCTGGTCCTAAAAAGGACTTTATCCACCAGGTCTGAAAATCAGCAATCTCCTCCTTGTCTACTTGACATGGAAGACCCGCAATGAGATCATCTTATGTAATACTACACACACTGATATTGAATGCGATAATAGGATCATCCTCATAAAAAACTAATTTTCTAGCAATTAGAAGCCTCGCGATAACTACACAATTTTTTGGACTAATATCCTTGACATTCACCTTCTCTAATTTTTTTCCTTCTATTTTGTTTGTCTCTTATCCATGCACTTTGATCGTCTAGTTGGTAGCTTATGTGTACCCTTCTTCCTCTATAATATAGGCACATTTTCAAAAAATATATATACATGTCAATGGCGGCACTTCTATACATGCATGACGTGTAAACCGGAACTTTTAATGAATGTGCTAAAGAGCAACAACTCACCCATGTATTTATTATATGGTCAAGATCATGTGAGAACCTTTCTTATTATAAGAAGTGAACTTCTAAGAAGTGTTGTACAAAAAAAATAATCTAGGCTCTCAATTTTTTCACGTGTCCTGCGCATGGGAAATGAGTGAACGGTCGTCCACGATCGTGCACCTTTGATTGTTAGGATGTTGTGTTTAACCGGAGTGCCAGTCATGTGCAAGATCGGGTTCATCAAGTGCATGATCGTGTTCAAAAGGTGCATGATCGTGCACTTTTTTTTGTAGGAGGTCGTGCTCAACAAGGGTGTCGGTTGTGTGCACAATCATGTTCACAGGTGTAGGATCGTACACTCTTTGTTTGTTGGAAGGTCGTGTTCAACAAGGGTGCCGGTTGTGTGCATGATCATGTTCATCGGGTATAGGACCGTGCACCTTTATTTGTTAGAAGGTGCGTGCACAGTCGTGTGCATGATCGTGTTCACTAGGTTCAAGACCGTGTTCAAAAGGTGCACGATCGTGTTCACTGAGTGTAAGACCGTGCTCAAAAGATGCACGATCGTGCCCCTTGTTCATGATAAACTTACATGTAAAAATAAAGTGGTATTCACAACTTTGAAGTTTTGAACTCTAATTAATAGGTTCTGTCCCACCCTTTTACCAATTGTACATAACTTTTGTTCACGGTGTGTTGTTCATCGTGCACGAATGAACAACGTTGAGTGAAAATGAAAATAGGTAGGGTGCACGATCATGTTGACAAGGTTCACGATTACACGCCTACGATCGTGTGCCGTGCTAACGAGCTTCAAGAGGTCGGTTATAAAAGTTATTGTATACGATGTAAGGTCTTATTAATTTATTTAATCATGATTTTGGTTATAAAAGTTATATGGAGTCAAAAGGTATTAAAATTTAAATTATGTTTTCATTGAGATAAAGTTATAAAAAGTTATTGTTTATAATGGAAGGGCTTATTACTAATTATTGTAACATTGTAATAAAAATTTATATAATTCTCTTATAACTTATTTTTTTCAGTGTTTTTATTTGAAAAGGTAGCATGGTTATGAGACAAAACAAAAGGAAAGCATCAAATAAAGTGAATGTCGAGGATATTAGTTTAAAAAATTGTGTCGTTATCGCGGGTCTTCCAATTGGCAAAAGTGTAGTTTTTTTAACAACAATGATGATCTTATTAGTGCATTCAATGGCAAATGTGTGTAGCGTTATTAAAGATAATTTCATTGTGAGTCTTCCTTGTGAAGTAGACAAAGGAGGTGATGGTTGATTTTCTGACCTGATGGATAAAGTTGTTTTTATTAACAGATAAGTTAGACCAATGGATCCAGTAGAGGAGGTTATTATGGCTATGAGGGTACGGATCCATCTTAGGACAATGTCAAGAACAAGGTTGGTGAAGGTGCAATTCATCCAAAGGTGATATTCGATTTTGGCTTGGGAGTTGCACAATCTGCAGGTAATCAACTTCAATCTAATAAAATATATTTGTAATAAATGCAAGCAATCCGTTTCACTCTATTTCTAATGTTATAACTTCATGTGAAGGAGGGTGTCATTGCTACTGAAATTGGAGATAATGGTATAAGATTGTTTGTTGAGAACAACAATGGTGGGGTAAGTATTGTCTCTTTTCTGTTCTTGTATTTTTATACTTTGTAATGTTTTTTTTTTCTAAAATTGTTGAGGTGTCCATCAACTGTTGAGAACTCTTTTGGTTGTATCTTTGAATTCCCTTAAAATTAACCAGTAGATGAGCCTATGTATTGTCTACTTTCAAAAAAGGAGAAAACAAGATTTGAATGCTTGAATGTTGATAATATACAACCTCCCACTTGTTTGAATATTTGCATACAAGAGTTGAAATCTCTAGTACATGCCAATTGCTTGTTTGAATGTTGATAATGGTAAAGGGTTTGAATTCTTGCTCCCGGAGATTTAGACCTTTCATCCTTTTTTTTTCACATATGAAAATTTATTGTTATATTATAGTGGAACTTATTGTAGGTCACACAAATATATTAGAAAATAAACATTATTTGATTATCATGCATAGCATCACCTTCTAACATTTAAATAGATAAGCCATAAAATGTGACATTTGGATAAATATTCAATGACATGTATAGAAAATAAAAAAAATGCTTGTCAAATGGAAAATGAAGATTAGATGCAAAACTGACAACCATATATTTTTAAATGATCGTGAATGACATAGGCGATAAAATTTAAATTTTCAACTATGTTTGTTCTAATTTTTTAGAAACGAATCATAAGAATCAATTTGTTACAACTGACAATAAATTTCTTGTTTTTTATAAATATGATTGCATGTTGACAGTTTTTGAGACCAACCTTTCTTATGATGAGAAGAATGGCAATGTTGAAGGCCCAAACCCTAATGATAATTTCAATGATCTTACCCTTGATCAAATGAAACATAGCCTTAAATTAGTGACATTAATGTTGGAGAAGTCAGCTAGCACAATTTTTCCAAAGACTCGATCTAGTTTGGAGAACGAGATCAAGAATTTGTTGAAAAAAGTAAACTCCGTGCTTTAACTCATTCTCTTAGTTTCACTCAAAAGTATTTTAAGGTAATTTACCTATGCATTTTCCAATTGCTGGCTCCTTATTTTAGTAAATTTGACTGATAAACTACTAGGTATGTATTTGATCATTGATCGATGTCTTATTATTTTTTTTGGCTTGATGACATCACAACTCTTCGTCATTTAAAGTGGATGGTAGCTAATAACTTATGAGCACTTGATCGTATTTAACAGCTAGTTTAATTTGTTGATCATTTATGTGATACTTGTTGTCTAATTTCGATCCAGAAGTTGTCGTAATATTTATTGAACATGGGAACGATGATTTTAATGTTAAATGTGGACTCTCATGGTTGACGTTGGGGGTGTGGATGCTTGTAAGCTCATTTGTTGAGCTCTCTACCAGTTACGGTATAATTAGATGCCATTTTTTGTTGAAGAAAGTAACAAATGCATTGTTATTGTTATAGTTGACAATAGATTCCATCTTCTTGTAACAAATGCATGTTAACTGTTTTTGATACCGAGCTTTATAGTGTAGAGAAGAATGACAATGCTGAAGAGAAAAGTACGCAAGGTGACAATAAGGTTTCTAGTGTGTAGAAATGATCATGGTGGTTTTGATAAAGCTACAAAGAGTTTATGTCCAAGAGAATGGAATAAGAGCAAGTATTTAGTCCTCCCGCTATAAACCTTAGCTACTAATAAAAGGTTATTCCCTATTTAGAAGATTCAGAAATTGATAATCCTAAGAGCCTAGGTAATGCTTTACATGTGAAGTGTAGCAAAGGGAGGATGGAGTCTAAGAAATCACTTACAAGTTTTTATTTTTGAGGAAATAACCACCACTTTAGTTGTTTATTGCGGACCATTTAATACCCCTCCAATAACCAGGATACGACGTTATAAAAAAACCAGTATAAATCGTTATTTTTTTACGTGTTGGAAGATTTTGGTGGCTATCATCGGGTTATCCAATTGCATTTTTTTTTGTAAATCATTTAGCACTAGAGTGATCTCATATACACCATTTATTCTTCGTAATCGAATTTATGTCGGTTTTATTTTAACGACTCTATTTTTCATACTAAATAAGTCAATTGACACTCGAGGAGAAGGAACCCATCATAGTTATATATTAGACTCTCTTTATCTTTTCATAACCGATGTGAGATCATTTTCTTATATATTACATTTTTTATCTTTATCTCTTCATAATTGATGTGGGATTATTTTCAAAAGATTTTGTGTTGTTTTCTACTTGAGCATTGAAATATATATATATATATATATATATATATATATATATATATATATATATATATATATATATATATATATATATATATATAATGTATTTTGAACATGATACAACCTAGGATGAGCTTTGCATAGTTTTTAATGAGATTGATTTTATTCTTGTTTGTTTGTCTACTAACTTGTGAGGTTCTTAGCGCAACTCATATCATATACTTATTTACTAACCTAGTTGGTTTCGGTAAAGGACTACGCATTCAATCTTAGTTCAGTTTTGGATATGCATGTGAATTATATGTTGGTAAAATATGAACGGTTAGTTAATAAATGTAAGCTAAACGTTCAATTTTTTAAAAATGAACCTAAAGCCAGCAAAGAATCACCACTGCCATTTGCCAACTCCCTGGTAGGTACCATAGAGAAGAGCCTCATGCTCCAAAGAGAAATTGGGGTTAAAACCAATATCCATTTCCAAAAAACATGTAGACGGAAAATATTTTGCTTAGGAAGTCTTGGAAGCAAAAAATCTGAGTTTGGATGAGGCGCCACCCTTTCTTAGCAAGCAAGACAATATTGAAATCCTTGAGATCCTAAAGCCCATACCACCATCAACTTTGGGTGTACAACTTGTTCCAACTAAGTTGATGCATCTTTGGGTGTTTCTCGTTGTCTTACCAGAAGTTACACAACATCCGTTCCATCTCCCTACAAACCTCTAAAGGCAAAGCAAAGCAAGACATGTAATACATCGGATAGATTGTGTCACCGATTTAATTAAAATATAAGTTTCAGCCTTTGAAAGCGACTTTGTTCTCCAATTATTAATTATCTTTCACATTCTCTCCTTGATGGTAGAGAAGATAACTTTCTTTGATCTCTCAACCATGGTCGAAAAACCCAAATATTTCTCGTGCTTTTCCATCTCCACAATACCCAAAATCACCATTTATTGGCTCTATTAACCGAACGGACCCATTAAGTCCGTTCGGATACTATAATTTTTAGGGTTGAAGTTGAACTTTGTGAATTGATTGGGTTGAAAATTTTGCTTTTTCTTCAACCACTCGGTAATAGATTAAGGGTCCGTTTGGTTCCAACTCCGGCAACGGAATGGAAACGAATTTAGTCCATATGTATATCCTTACTCATGAAATTTTGTGGAATCATTCCTTGGGGTTTCATACAAAATGTAATTACTTCCTCACACTTTGTTTCCCTATAGGGTATCAAAAGTAATCAAATTCTATTCCAATTACTTCAAACCACAAGGAATGATTCCAAAAACTTTCATGAACAAAGGTATATGTATGGACTAGATTCGTTTCCATTCTGTTTTCGATTCCGGAGTTAAAACCAAACGGGCCCTAAGTGGTTATGGGATTGAAAAATAAATTTCAAATTCAATCACCATTGATGCCGAACGGACCCTATAGTTTTGATTCACTAATACTAGGTTTCAATCGCCTAGGGATTAACGATTAGTGCTACAATGAAACATCTAAAACTGAAAGCGGATAAACGAGCACCGACAACGAAGAGAAATAAGAAAGTTATTTTTTTGTCCACTCGTTGTGGTTGGTTTGTTTGATATTTGATTGTACCAAAATGAAACAATGACGGATGAGAACGGCATCCGATGCAAAATAGAAGTCACCTGAGTTTAATAAGTAATTACTTTATAACTATTTTCATACTCTTTGCCGTAATAATCACCTCTATTTTCATCTCCTCATTCATATTCATTTACAATAATCCCGTCTTATCAAACGTATCCGTACACTCAATGTAAAATGTGATTATGTGACCAGGAAAATGATCACTTTAGTTAAATATTAATAAATTCAAAATCTACTTATCAAAGAAGCAAATTTCAAATTAATAAATTCAAAATCTATCTTCGTAATCTACTTATCAAAGAAACCAGTACTCCAATGTACAGGTTAATTTGGTCCAGCCGATCTGGACCTGGACGGGATATTCAAGTTCGGTCCGAGTCCGGGTTTGGTCCGGACCGGATGAACAGTAATATGAGCTAATAGCGATGGACCTGACCCAGTAATCCATCACCATCGGGCCTCCACCTCGTGGGCTGTGAAAGACCATTAAAGTTGCTGAATAAAATATAATACCATTTTGTCCTTTGCAAAAAGTTTCGACTTTAACTACATTCTCATTCGCAAAAGTGCGCACTTTCACTGTGTAGAGAAATGGCGAACCCTGAGAAGCCATGGAAGGTGGAGTACGCCAAGTCTTCGAGGTCTTCTTGCCGAACATGCAAATCTTCCATCGACAAGGAGAATCTTCGTCTTGGCAAGATGGTCAAGTCCACACACTTCGACGGCCTTATGCCTGTATAAACCCTCACTTTCTTGTTCTGTTCATCGTCAAATTTTAGTTTTTCGAAACCATTTCTCTTGCATTGTGTTGTCTTATCTCGTAATTGCGATTAATTTTTGGTTTGACGGTTTTGTTTGTTCTTTATGGGAGCTTTCTCTGTTGATCACGAAAAGGGGCTTTTTGAAGATTTATTGTTTATTTGGAATATTGTTGTATAATATACTTTACTGTGAAAATTGAACGATATTTGTTCACAATTTGGAATTTTGGTTTTATTTGCTCGGGTTAGTGTAGTAATGGAGTGACAGTGACTAGACAAAATTAACCTATACATTGGAATACATTGGAGTGGTTTCTTCTTGGTTATCCTATTCACTCACTGAATCAGTGGGTATGGCTGTATAGAATGGATTACTTCTTAGTTAGTTAAGCGTCGCGTGGTATTCAATCCCATATGACCATATCAGGATATAAGAATTCGATATCAATTTGAGGATACGAGTATGAGATTGATACCCCCTTTGTTTGGTATGTTGAAGCTGCAATTAGCGATACCGATATCCCTGAATTCCATATCTGGAGATACCAAACACCAGGTACTTGTGTGTGTTATCCAATTATGGATACCTAATGGGGCTTAGTGTAGCCTTCAAGATATCATTCAATTGCGAGAAAGAACTTGGCTCATTACCGTCTCTCCAAGTCTTAGCAAGATAATTCTTGTAGAGTCTATGCTACTTGGAATATTTTTAGTTTTAGACTTTTAGTAATATTCGTGTCATGTTGTTTCCTTTCAGTAAAAACATAATTTCAAAACAATTTCATTCAATAGATAAAACTCACCTTGAAATCTTGATTAAATGCATCCATGGCTTTTGCTGTTGTAGTCTAATTATCTTTTTACCTAAACGGCTAAACAGATGTGGAGCCATGCTGACTGCATCATGCGGAAAGCAAAACAGATTAAACTGTAAGCATTGGCATGCTCACTTTCTCTTCATAATTGATTAATGTAGAAACCATTGCCTTATTCTGCTTTATATCAAGTCGCTTATCAGCAATTGAGGGGTTTGCCACACTATGGTGTGGCTTTTGCTTGCTGACTGAAATTTTTTACTGATGCATTCAGCATTGAGGACGTTGGAGGAATTGAATCACTGCGATGGGAGGATCAAGAGAAGATCAGAAAATATATAGAGGGCAGTGGAGTAACACCAAGTAAAACTGCCGCACTGACACTCACTCAACCCATGGTCTATGGAGTTGAGGTCTCTAAGTCATCTCGTGCTGGTTGCAAGAAGTGCAGCGAAAAGATAATGAAGGGAGAGGTAATTGTTCATATCTGCAAAGTGTATCTCGTCTTGTTAACCCTATCCTGTAATTAAGGTGCAGATCTCAAAGTATACTTTCCTATCCTTTTTTTTGTTTTCCACTATAGGATACAGTCATACAGATATCAAACTCTAAAAGCTGTAAATCCTAACTAAGCTCATATAGCTGAGTATTCAACTTGCATTGGTTATTCTGTCAGGTACGTTTATCTGCAAAACCTGAGGGTCAAGGAGCCAGGGGTTTGGCATGGTATCATGCAAATTGTTTCATGGAGTTGTTCACCTCAGTTGAAGTGGAAAAGCTGTCAGGGTGGAGTGATCTTTCAGCTTCTGAACAAGCCACTATCCATTCTCTTATTAAAGGAAAAACTACAGCAGGAAGTGGTAAAATTTGCCTTACAACATTAGTTATTTAAGAAAATTCTCATGGTATCTGCAAATTCTGCATAGCTGGAGTTTATCCATTTTTGTGGTAACTGGTCACCCTTAAGTTTGCGCACATGATCCATCCCTTAACTAATACTAATGCTCCATCAAAATATTTGTTAACTTGTAATGGCTTATCTTTGAAAAAAGATAGCAATGTAAAGAATTTGAGATAATTTATTTTAAAAAACGTCCAAGAGCATCCTAGTATTAGAACCCTACATCCTTTAATATCAGAACTCTTCATCTAGTATGGAGAGGGGGAGGTAGGGCACCATGGAAAGCAAGGAGAGAGACACAGACATGATTCTGACAACAAGAGCTATGAATATCTGCAATCATTGCAAGCAACATCTGTAAGTTTCTCTCTTTAATGTTTTCCACGGTATCTGTCAACCTAAACAGTAGCCTCACTAATCTTAGCTAGATTGGGAGTTTGACGTTGCTAGCCTTTTACTGGCTTTTGTTTCTCTCTCTCCTTGCTAACATTGGTGTTATGTCTCCCTCTTTTTACTGGGTGAAGCATTATTATATTACAGATACAGAGGAGTTAGGGTCATGACTTGAAGATGGTCTTGATCTAGGAATTAATGACTTTCTCTATCTTATTCCCATTCTGTTTTTCTATCTTCACTAATTGAACAATTTCAACTTGACGGATACTTTCTGAGAGTGAAGAATGAGTACAAGATGGACCATGTGCAAAGTTAAGGGTTACCACATGAAAAATAAAAAAACTTGGTCTACTAAACAGAATTTGCGTAAACTCGGGGTAACAATGCTGAAGTTCCGCATCATTTTCTACTCATGTTGAAAGAGTTTCTTGAGGCTTTCAATTTTTCCTAAACTTGCTTTCGCCTTCAGATCCTCAAAGTAAACTCCAGGAACCCATGGGTGCTTGCAAGCGCAAAAAGGCTGTTGATAGTGATCAAAATGCAAAGATTGCCAAAACCGATCCTGATGTATCTGCAAAGAACACTGTTGATGCAGAACTTGATCACTCAAAAGACGCTGTATTAAATGGCAAACTAGAGGCGCAAACTAAGGAATTGTGGGCTCTTAAAGATGATCTTAAGAATCATGTTTCAACAGCTGATTTGCGAAAGATGCTTGAAGCTAATGATCAAGATTCCACAGGAGGAGAGCTTGTCTTAAGGGACTGCTGGTAAGTTCAAGCGCTCAAGTTGTTGGTTGGCTGCTGTCGATGAGAATTTCATGACTTCATTTTATGATACGAGGCTCTAAAACATGTCATACTTTTTTTTAAGTGCTGATGGGATGCTGTTTGGACCACTCAAGAAATGTCCAATGTGTACTGGCCTTCTCCGTTACACTAACTCTGGAGGTGTGTACTATTGTCGTGGTTATCTGTCAGAATGGAGCAAATGTTCTTACAATACTACTCAACCTGAGCGTGTTAAAGGCAAGTGGAAGATCCCAGAAGGAACAGACAACCAGTACCTTTGCAAGGTATTTTGACACTGGACTAGTAGAAAAAGTTTATAGTACACTTGCTTATTTTTGTCGATTATAAATCATAACTTTGTTTAAACTGATTGATTCACAGTGGTATAAGTCACAAAAGACATCTAAACCAGTTCGGATACTACCTTCTGTAAATTCCAGTTCTACTTCTGGAAGTCAAGTTGCTAACAGGCATACTCTGTCTGCCAATGATGAAAAGTTAGGAGATCTACGAGTTGCTATATCCGGTTCAACAAAAGAGTCTCTTGTAGGTTTTCTCTGCTACATGTCTTTAGTTTATTTTACCATCAATCAGGTAGAGCTATGGTCATGTTGAACTTTGCTTGTATAGTTGTATTTAAGAACTTTCACATCAATTGCTTGTTACTGTAATAATATTATGTTCTTTTGATTGGCTGGTCATTACATATAATTCCTTAGCCACGGACTCACGGGAAACGCTTTCTTTTTCAACAGAAAGAGTTCAAGAACCAAATTGAGGCGGCAGGTGGTCAGGTTTATCCCAAGATCAAGAAAGGTCTTGTAACATTTGGATTTAAGCTTGAACCCTCCCTTCCAATAAAGAACTGAAAACATTTTTTTAATCTGGAAATATACTGCATGCTCTGCTTGTTTCTATGCAGACACTAATTGCTTGGTTCTTGTGGGTGGAGAAGTAGTGGAGTCAGATGCTGAGGTTAGAAAGGCAAGGTAAAGTAGGCATATGGTGTCTTTTATTATATCCATTAGAATAATGTCATTTTCTATGTACTAAACCTAATCTAATCCATGTTGTCAGGAGAATGAAAATACCTATTGTAAGAGAAGATTATCTAGTTAACTGTATCACGAAGCAGAAAAAGCTTCTATTTGACCTATACAAAATTGAAGCAATAGGTGAACCTGCCAGCATGACCACAATCAAAGTGAAAGGTCGAAGTGCAGTGCACGAGGCTTCTGGGCTGCAAGATCATGGTCATATTCTCGAGGATGGCCCAAACATCTATAACACAACCTTGAACATGTCGGACTTATCAACTGGTGTTAACAGGTAATTGTGCTGAAAGACTTAACATTGTAAGCGCATTTTTTATTCTTCAGTGCATTCAGATAGTATCAACTTTTTTCAGAAGCCCCTTCACTTGCACCTTTTCTTGCTTCTTTTTGTGAAAAGATGATTGATCTGTTGCTTTCTACATTTTGGCTTTTGTGCCCTATTATTTTTGCTAATGGATTGCGATTTGTTGTGTCACATGAAGTTACTACATCCTTCAAATAATTGAAGAAGATAAAGGGAAAGGTTGTTATGTTTTCCGTAAGTGGGGTCGTATTGGTGATACAAGAATTAAAGGGGAGAAAATTGAGGAGATGTCAAAACCGGATGCAATTGAAGAATTCAAAAGGTTGTTTTTAGAAAAGACTGGAAACCATTGGGAGGCATGGGTGCATCGGCAAAATGTTCAAAAGCGACCTGGAAGATACTTTCCATTGGATATTGTACTTCTCATTCTCTATCCTTCAGTTTTATCTGCTTGCCCATGGTGTACTTGCACTCATTTCTCACATTCTCCGTTATTATTTGTTTTCAAAAGGATTACGGGGCCAGCAAGCAGGTGACCAAGAAAAAAGCTAATGATGATAATTGCCGACTTGCTCCTGCAGTAGCAGAATTGATTAAGATGCTGTTCAATGTGGAGGCATACAGGTTGGATCAATATATTTCCCTACATACATGTCAGTCCTTATCGTAAATCTTCTCACTTGCAGTTATGATTCTGTTGGAACTTTGCAGAGCTGCTATGATGGAATTTGAGATCAATTTGTCAGAGATGCCACTTGGAAAGCTGAGTAAAAGCAACATCGAGAGAGGTAACCATATTGATATAAATTTATAAGCTTCTGTTATCTTTTAGAATTGATGAATTGTTTCTAATGCTATTTTTTTTAAACCTGAAGACGGAATTGTGTTGGAGTTTTTCTTGTTTTCCTAATGGGCGAGTCAATGTTTTGTAGGTTATGAAGCTTTGACCCAGTTGCAGAATTTATTTAGCAATGATGCTCTTGATCCATCTATGAGAGAAAGCTTAATTGTTGATGCCAGTAATAGATTCTTCACCATAATACCATCCGTTCATCCACATGTAATTCGAGATGAGGATGATTTCAAATCAAAGGTAAATGATGTTCTTTGGTGCTCCACTGCTCTATCTACATTGTACTTTGGTTGCACTTGTAAGATTTTATAGAGAGCTTCATGTAGGTGATAACAGTATAACACTTCATGATGATTGATCTTGTGTACAAGCTGTGCCTGTGTTTGGGAAATCCAGTTGAAAGACATGCTAAATGAACTATAGCAATTTTATATTATATAATTGCCAATTTGTCTCATGAATTCTTACAGATTGACAATTCTTACAATGCTTCTGACTTGTGATAGGTAAAAATGTTAGAAGCTCTCCAGGACATTGAAATAGCTTCCAAACTCGTTGGCTTTGATGCCGATAATGATGACTCCCTTGATGAGAATTATAAGAAACTCCAGTGTGATATTTCTCCACTGCCTCATGATAGTGAAGAGTTTAGATTGATAGAGAAGTATCTTTTGACTACTCATGCCCCTACTCACACGGTGGGTCAATTTTTAAATTTCAATTTTCTGCTTTCTGCTTATTGCAAGAACATAATGTCATTTTCTAAGATAATCTTGGCAAACATCATTAGGAATGGGCACTTGAGCTGGAAGAAGTTTTCTCCCTTGAGAGAGAAGGAGAGTTAGATAAGTATGCTCCTTACCGTGAAAAACTTGGCAACAGAATGCTCCTTTGGCATGGTAAACTAGTAAACTACTGCTGCTTGCATGCTCCAATGCTTAAGTATACATTTTTCAAATTAATTTTATTGATATGTTTTTATGAAAATGACTTTTCCCTTTCTCTTGCCAAGGTTCTCGGCTGACAAATTATGTGGGTATCCTCAGCAAAGGATTGAGAATAGCTCCTCCTGAAGCTCCAGTCACTGGCTATATGGTCTTTTGTCATACCCTTTTCATCTTTTTCTCTTTAATGATTATGTCACTGTTTTATACTTGAATCTTGTTTTTGTAACATAGATGATGGTTCCTAGTGATTGAAATAATTTTCCATGCAGTTTGGAAAGGGGGTTTACTTTGCTGATCTGGTCAGTAAGAGTGCTCAGTATTGTTATACTGACAAGAAAAATCCTGTGGGTTTGATGCTTTTGAGTGAAGTTGCACTCGGTGAAGTTTATGAGCTGAAGAAGGCCAAGGTAACTACCACTGGTTCACTGTATTGGTTTTTCCAATTCATCAATTAGATATCATTCTCGTATATATGAATTATCTCCATAATCACAATTCTATATTTTGGCAAGCAAACGGTTATGCCCCATTATAAAAATGTTATAGCCTAGTTTTCCAATAATGGATGATCTTATATTCTAGAATCCATCCATTGTCAAACCTTGTTTTTCAGTACATGGACAAGCCTCCCAGGGGAAAACATTCTACCAAAGGGCTTGGCAAGAAGATACCTCAAGAATCGGAATATGCCCAGTGGAAAGATGGGGTGGTTGTTCCCTGTGGAAAACCTGTTGATTCAAAAGTAAAGGCATCAGAGCTCATGTACAATGAGTATATTGTCTATAATACTGCTCAGGTAAGTCTTCACTTTCTTAAAACATAGTAATTCTATTAGCGTTTTCATTTTAATGTTTTTATCTTGACAGCATGCTTTCAAATGGTTAGTGTTCCTCGGTCCTCTGACCAATGTATTTCAACAAGGGGAATAAAGAAGTGTAGTTGGGTAACCCAAAAACAAAACTATAATAGATTTGGTGACCATTTGAATTGTTGGACTTTTGGACAGGTTAAGATGCAGTTCTTGTTGAAGGTCAGATTTAATCACAAGAGATGAGCCTCGGTCCATTAGCAGGATAAGATCTTCAATTTCGTGGTTCGGTATGGGTACATAGTTTCCATGTTTGTCGTCTGTGTAGTTGAATTTCCTTTTGGCTCAAACCCGGAAACAGGTCCTTTCGGATATGCATTTGCATCTGATTTTGATTATGCTGATCAAGTAATGCTTGGTCGTGTGATCTCATTTTGGGTTTGAATGGAGATCACCCTAGGTGTAAATGCTCTAGGCTTTGTGGAGTTTAGTCATGGCTCGGATTCTGCTATGTTTCTTGCAAAAGAACATGATTTTTTCCATTCGCTGATGCAACTTTGTTTTGATGAATCATTCATTTAGACATGTCAATTGGTTTGATCTTGAGTCCAATATTAAACACTAATCCTAAATTTTGGACAAACATGGTCAGATATTTTGATGGGCCACATCTTGGTTAGGGTTTTGATCAGGGGATGTTGCAGACAAGAGTGTTCAGAGTTTGCTAACCGACATTTTGCTTTTACCCAAGATTGGCTACCATGAGCTCATCTTGGTGTGGTTTCGGTTTGGGTTAGTTAAAAACAATTTCGGCATATAAAAAGAATTGAAAAAGCTAACCCCTGTTTGGTTAGAAGCCCGGAAACGGAAACAGAATGGAAATGATTCTAGTCCATGTGTTTATCTTATTCATGAATATTTTTTGGAATCATTTCTTGGGTTGCATGTAAAATGTAGTTGTTTTTCCCATTTTGTTTCCCTAGGGTATCAATAACAATCAAATATTACTACAATTACTTAAAACCAGGAATGATTTCATAAAATTTCATGGATAATGGTATACATATGTACTAAATTCGTTTTCATTCCGTTTCCGGAGTGAAACCAAGCGGGCCCTGAATATATCGGCTTTGATTTACTATCGTTAAAATTAATCGCAATCCGGTAGGGCCTAGATTGAAAAAAAAAAAAATTTGCCTGGCAAAAAAATTTGGGCGCCGCCTGATTGGGAAAAAAAATTTAGCGTCGGCGCCATCCGTCAATGTTCAAACTAGGTGCTGGTGCCTTGCGAGTTTTGTTGGCCCTTGTAAAATTGAGCGCCGTGTATATAACACACCTGAAAAGAATTCTAGCATTCTAGTTTTACATCTTTTTCTATTTAGAATGCTCGCGGTGAATGTCGAATGTTGGCACTAACAGCCTATCCCGTCAGTTCCGCGGCTTGCAGTTTATGGCCATTTTGCCACAAAATCGAACGGAAAAAAAAACTTTTTCAATCGATTTTAATGACTTATAGACTAATCTAATACAACTTAACTTCGTCTTTTAACATAACTTAGCACCGGTATAGTAATTATGTTAACCCATTCACGTTCAAATTTTCATTGGCAATTGTCATCCCTTATTACCAGTGCAAATATAAGATTGCATTTACTTATCCAAATCACCTATCCCACTCTCTTAATTGGTTAATTTTCGATCTACAAGACAATAAAGTACAAATTTAAATGATTAATTGATAATTTTTTTGTGATGGAGCTAACCCATCAGGAAGGAACAAAACTGTAACAAGGGAAATGGACGGTTAAACACAAATCCTTCAAAACATGATCCTAAATTTGTAGTAGAACAATGGAAATGTCAAGATCCCACAATGACTACAAACATGAACTCAAAACAAATATAGTTACATCCCTCCCAGTGCAGAGGATTCATGTTCGATTCCTTTTGCTAATGTAAGATAACTTAGGGCCTTAGAGCATTCTCAATAGCTTCTCCATTTTAGAATATCTGATGAATTTTAAAGATTTTTTGGTCCAACCGATTCTCCATTTCATTCTCCAAAATGGAGAATAATGGGATAAAGTGGAGAGTATTCCCTAGATTTGAAGACATTTTTCAAATAAATGGAGAATTCTCCCAGATATGAAATCTGTTAGATTTGATAAAAATATAAAGGGTAGATTTTTACTTTTAATTCTCCATTTTGGAGAATAGTTTAGGGAAGTTGTTGGATGCTCTTAGAGTGTTTTTGACGTAGCTTTTTCGATAAATTTTGATGAAACTTCGTGTTTTTGGATAGTCGTGGTTTGAAAAATAGTTTTTTCATTAGGTTTAGTTTTTCGGGAGATTTTTGAAAAACTGCAACTTATAGCTTTTTAGGAAGCTTCCTAAATAAAAATGATGATTTTGCCCTTGTTTATATTAGGAAGTATTTTTTATATTTATAAAATGAATCCTTTCTGATAATTTTACCCCTAAAATCTACCTAAATATCTTGTTTTATTACCAAACACTCAATCAATTTTTTAATAATTTTTCATATTCTATGAAACTATTAAAAAAAATTACCCAACGAACTACATAATAAACTAAAGTTATTTAAAAAAAAAAAGAAGCTAAACTACCCAAAAATATCGTCTTACCAAACAAGTCCTTAGAAAATTTAGATTTATTATCTGATAACTGGTATCAGATAAGCAAGAAGAAACTAAACAGAGCAAATACAAAGTTGGAAGCTGCCCAGATCCCAGACAGTAACCAAAACACACATTCAAACCTTTGCTATCAATCTCAAACTGATCAGACAATCCACAAAGTTGGAAGCTGCCAAGAATAATACAAGAAAATTTTAGGGTTTTCAACTTCCCACTATCCTCTCTTTTCCTTCTTTTGAAGAGGTGGGGTAGCAACAAAACAAGCAAAACTTTACAAGGTAAAAAAGAAAAACACACAAAATACAAGCAAATCACACAACTTGGCTGCCCAGAAGACTACAAGCAACTCCCACAATTTACCATACAAACTTAGCCAGGAAACCAGTAGCAACCTTAGGTCGCAGTTTCCGCTGTTTGCAGTATCTGCACTAGTGACCACAACACTTCCATCCTGTGCAAGTTTCTGTTATTCTGTCCCTGCAATATTCCGTCCCCGCTTTCAATCATCCGATCCAATCAATATAAACTAGCAATAATAAAGATACATGTCTTCTTTCACTATGTGTTTTTCCTAATTTGATACAAACCCAAAATTATGTCTGTATTTTCCATTACTTAGATTAGGAGTTGAATACAAAACCAAGGATTCCTCAAAATTGGCTGAATATGAGATTCTTGCACTCAGATTTGATCTTTTTTTCTTTGGTTCCTAACATAATAACTCATGTTTAGTTAAACTTTTGTATTCCTCAAAATTGGCTGAATATGAGGCTCTAGCATTCAGTCAATAACCATCTAATGTTACAAGTATATCAGGCAATAAACAATTGCACAAGATATATTATGTTTACTGAACTTTTTTTTCTCCTTATATCAGGAGACAAATATTTAAAACCGGTATTTCACTATAAACTTGAGATTTACTATACGAAATGACATTTCAAGGAACCAATGAAAAAGTTTACCTCAACCACAAAACGCATCCATGTTTTGTCTCCATGGCCCTCGGTTACGCCCTTTAAAATAGTCAGGCCAAGGCCCCTGATAACCTCAGATATTTGAAGAAAATGGTCGCAATCCTCGCATAACATCTGCAAAAGCATATATGGGCAATAAATGGTTGAATTTCCTGAAAGCATGGACTTCTATTGAGCTGTTCTTTTGCAATATCAGTTTGCTTTTCATTTCTTGAATATACTAAAAATAAATTAATTTAGTGAGGACATACCTCAATCAGCATTTGCCCATTCAAATTGAGATTTTCAACTAGAATCGGGCAAATCTTCATATGGCCGCCCACCTCCACAGCCCAGCTTGCACCTTGCTCATAATTGGAACCCCCATCTTTGTTGACCTATGAACAAAGACAAAAGGTACAGTTCAATAACTGTTTTTCGATATTTAGCAGACAAATTCAAGATCGAAATTGGTTTAACTTTGCATCATGATGACAGCAATCAAAGGGTCAGATGAGTAACCGATTTTAGGAAATGCAACAGATAGATCTTACCCTCAATCTAGCACAACTGTTAAGTTTGTCAGCATGTTTGGAAATGCTTTGAAGAAAGAGCATATGCTTGACTGTGCGCTCCAACAATGAGTCAATACTACACTGCAAGAACCAACAAACAAATTTGAGTACACAAGCTAAACTAGATATTCATGATGAATAATGGGGTATTTAGTGACTAAATAATAAAGACAGCTCGTTTCATAATGGTAATTTAGGATATAAGGGTGTTCGGAAGGGACTACTTACTGATGGGATTTTTTAAGTTAACCAAAAAAAAGGCCCCATCCAAAAAATATTGTCCACGTTTTATTGTTATAAAAAAAATAGTTATGTATACCCCTAACCTAGAAGACAGCAAAATATTACCTTTGATCCATTTGGCACTAGTTCTCGCAACTCCTTAATACGATCCTGAATCAATTGCCTGTCCCTGGGCCGAGGGCGGCAGCTTTCACCAGGTCTTGCTCTTTTCTTGTTTCCTTTTTCAGGATCAGTTGATCTCAAGGATTGTTCTTTGCATAAACTGGGAACTGATGCCGAACAGCCATTAGAAGTCCTCATGCCATAGGAACCTGATGAAGTCAAGCAATGCTGTATACTTTCCTCGAGAATTGAAGAGCAGTCCATCGAGTAACAAGCTGAACCAACTGTATGGCTAGTGTTACTTGAAGGTTCAGGCGTCTTTTCAGTAGTCAATAAAGAGTCAGCAGATGAAGCAAATGACTTTACACGCTTGAAAGTGCTATCTTTGCTGCAAATACTAGCTACCACAGCTTCTAGAAGATGATCCGTCCCTGTGTCTGACGTAAGCATGCTATGCTCCATCCCATTTGCTATGTCAGATACTGTTACACATTCTGATTTCCCTGTTTCCCACCATGATGGATAATTTTGTTTCAGAAACTCTGGTCCGAGCGCTTCATGTAGCTCATAACCAGCAGACAGGTTAAAAGATGATGTCAACGCCTCGAGGTAACTATCATCTGCAGGGGTTTCCAAGTTCTTTCCGATATCCCTTTGTAATTTTTTATCCCAAGATTGTAAAGATGATGAATAGTTGGACTTGACGCCATAGTTAGTGGGAGAGAGTAGAGAATCATATAAAGTTTGGCTTCCTGCAAAATTGGATTCAGAAATTGATGTAGCCTTCTGAACAGTGTTGTCATTTACTGCTTTCGATTCCTGCTTTCTGTATGCTGAATGAACCATTTTGACATTCTCAACATCCTCTGAAATAGATGAATCTAGTGCACCATTCCTCGCCAATCCACCAGCCTCATAGACACGTGGAGGTAACATAGCACCTTGACAAACGTCACCTTGTTTTTGGAAAGGCATAAATGTGTTTTCCCCGGTTTTGGCTTTTGTGGGTTCTAGCAGACATTTTTGAAGGATATTTGCACTCAAAGGAATATCTGGCTGGGAAGTGGGAAAAGAGAAGATAAAAGTCATGTCTAGCATGCAAGATACAGAGAAATAATCCAAGTTATGGAGGGTACGAAAATAAATTCACACCACATGTAGCATTGTCTGGATGCTTTGTTGCATCGGGTTAGAGACATGACTTCGTGGGGACTCTTGCATAGGTGAAAACAAATCTCTGAGACGGGCCAAGAACTTCAAATCTTCTTTCACCTATTGCAGGATGGAACAATGGATTTAAAAACCAAACATATATCAATATCACCGGTCTGATGGTTCATATGCCAAATAGATTCACCACCACCACCAACCAAAAAATATAAAAGGAAGAAAGAAAGTTTCCAGTAAGATTCCTGACTAAAACAAGGATGCTTTTTCAGACCCTGTTCTTGCTCAGCGAGATTACATTGACCATGATTAGCCACCTCATGAGATAGCTACACACACTTCTGTAATTCTTCAGTAGAACTTGATAATGTTCGCTGTTTAGACAACCCATCGTTGCTATCTTAAAATACTTAGCCCGTGGAATAGAAAATAAGAAAAGCAATCATAGCTAGCACGATGAGGATCTCTAGTGTCATCAACGGCTTTCATGATCACATATTGAGATATTCTTGATATACTCTCTAATTTCTCTTAGAAGCCTAATTCAGGTCTCCATTTCCAGAATAGCCTATCTCAAATAATCGAACAAGCCTACAGAAGTGGATGCAGCTCTCACATACTCCACTATACGGAGAATCACTATTTTAGATCCATATATTATCAAATTTTCACAATGATATTCATTAAAAAAAAAAGCAACCAAAGAAATTGTTTGAAGACCACATTGCAATCAAGGTCAATATGCTGTTCCGAAAGGAGAACTAAGATGTCATTCGAGGAGGATTTAAGTGGATGTCTACCATATTCCTTTTGCAAGTAGTATAACTACAAACGATATACAGAAGTAAACCATAGAAATTAATCAGTAAATTATCACTTACTTTGCTCAGGGAGCCAAGCTGCAGAACACCATGGGGAATAATAGCTGCAACAACAATCGTCTGACAAGAAAGACAACACAATTCGAGGAAACTTAAATGAAAGTACATAATGAATATACAGGTTAGCAGTAACTAGCAAAACCATCAAACTTGTGTTCATCTTTGAAAGCCATAAACATCAAACTTCGATATAGAGAAGCATGTCAGCAACTGCCAAGATGCAGAAGCAACTTTAATTGCGAAGGCATACCTGAACTCCAGCGGAAAACTGTGATTGCCACCCATCATAGTGCTGAAAAGCCGAAAATTACCAGTGAAAACCATAGCAAGATAACTGATTAATTCAGTGAAATATGTTCAAAATTCATATTTTTCTCTATGAAGAATTAATAAAGAGATGTTACCTCAGATGATGATAAGGAATTTACAACTTGTTCATCTGCAAAAATCCATTGATGCTTTCCAGTAACAGCAACCTGCCCGATAATCCTGTCAATATACATGAGAGTTTACACCTTACTGTTGGTATTTTTAGTCCCACGTACAATTCCAAAGTCCCCAGAATTGTTTATGGCCAGTAAAAAGTAAATTTGTAGACAACTTAATTTACAAGTGTGAGCAATCACCACAACTAGATCATAAATCTCAAATAAAATCAGACTAGATATATCAGGCCAAACTAAATTTCATATAAATACATATAAAAGAAAAAGAAAATATTGAACATTTCACAGATGGAATCATACCCCTCTCCTAACGAATATACATGATACGACATTTTTGCCACAGCCAAACCAAGAGCATCATGAGGGAAACGATCATCACACAAGCTTGAAAGTGCTTCAGTGCACTTGCTCTCACAAATATCATGCTTCGGATGACTCTGGTAGAATGCATCTTCCCAGGTGAGGACCCTGCGTTAAATAAGCTGAAGCACGTGAATTGAATGGTCTCCACTTCTATCAAAACCAAGAACTGAGCAAATAAAGCACACCCTAAGGCCAACCGCAAACTGCTGCTATGCTCATGGATACAACAATATTTGCCAGGATAAAAATCTATTTCTTGTCCAAATCATGGAGGCATATCTTTCCTCTAAGTGGTAAACAAAAAAAATCAACTAAACTCTATTTTCTTGTCCAAATCATGCAGCTTTATCTGGATTTGCAGTTAAACCAACACCACTAAGCAAACTAAATTTACATTACAACAACAGAAATTTTCACAATTCAATAGCCCTTGGCCTTTGCACTTCCCCCATGTTATGAACATGAAATAAACATTTTTATGTCCAATAACAATAGTTAAAAGAAACACTTACATCCGAGACCGGTGTTTAAGCTTCCAAAGTACGGCGTAATTCCACTCAGTATTCAAACAAAGGCTCCGGAGTAACTGCTGTAGGTGAGTAGCCATGATCACCAAGCTTAGCAAATGCAAAAAATCCTAAAAAACTTCCCACCCCCTAACCTACAAGAAATAACTTCCCACAGCTTCCCAGTTGGTGATTTTGTTGAAAGAGAACAAAAAAAAACCCTAATTATCACCAACTCCCTTAACCTAACTTCCTCTGTATGATCCTCTGCCTGCCTGTTTCCTCCTTAACCCAGCTCTCCGTTTAATTGGTGGATCTCCTGTTGGCAGCAGCAAGCAATCTCTCTCCATTTGCACTCGAAACCCCTCCAAAGAAACCCCTCTCGAAATAACACACCCCTAGTAAAAAAAAATCAGCAATAAAGAAACAGTGATTTCTCGTTCACCCAATTCATCAAACAGCTTGCCATCATTTCAACACTGAAAAACCAGAAATCCACCTAAATCCCCAAAAGTTGCAGCACCCAATTGTGGAATCAAAAAGCCTTTCCCAAAGTTCAGCTAATATCAGACGACATTGATAATGCAAAGCAACTTAAAATTTTGAAACTGGAGGCAAATTATCGCCAGCTTAAATTTGCCTTTGCCCAGGAAACCCTGGCTATATTATTTGGACCAGAAATCAAAGAGACTGAAAAAGGGTTTATCTTATTACCACCACCACCACCTCAAATGGAAAGCAAATTTCCACAGACAAACACAGAAAACAGAGAAAGAAAGAGAGGAACTTGTGAAGATTTCAATGAACAACCCTGTTCTCTTCTTGTTGGTGTAAGAATTTTTGAGAGCCTTTTTTCCTTTGATCAATCTTTTATGTGGGAAGAACAGCAGCCTTTTAGCAATCTCTTTGCTTTTCTTCTTTTCCTGTAGTGTAGAATACGAAGTGCTTCAGTCTATTGTACGCCTATGGTGCGCACTCCTTCTTAACATACGCACCTTGCGCACTTTAGACTGTGCCATATCTAAGTTTGATATTCAGAGATTTACCCCTAAATTGTATGGATGTGATTGCAGAGGTAGAACAACAAATGGGATTGGTTTTAGATTATATAAATCAATTTCATACAATCTCAAAAGATATCAATCAGTAGTAAAAAATGATTTTTTTTTTATTTTTTTTGAATTAGTCAAGTCATAAGTAGAGGTGAATTTTTTTAAAAAATTAAAATTTAAAGTAATAAAAATGATTTGTTTCTCTGGTATTCTTAAAATGGCCAACAAAATGATGTGAGAGTGAAGAGTGGCTTCATATCCTTGAATCACTCTTTCTTACAATGTCAATCATGTTAAAGCACATTCACATACAAAACAAAATTACATAAATGAATAAAATTTTAACCTCCTTATTAAAAGGCTTTTTATCATTATTTTCTTGAATGATTTTAGTCTGAATAAAGCTGTGGAATCCTACATACACAAAGGGAAATCCTCATAAATATTTGCCTCCTTTTTTCATATCTTCATATACCTTAAATCCCCTTATTATATTGTTTTAAATTAGAAAAATAAACTAGTAGGTAAAATACAATAATTAACTTGAAAAATGAAAATTACTTTCTTAGTTGAATTTTCAGTTGATTTGTAGGTGAAGTTTTGATAAAACGATATGCTTATAATTTTAATCTATATATTAATAAGTTAAGTTAAAAATATTGTTTTTCGCCCCTCCTAAAATATTTGTAGTTATACTACTTGCAATATGAGACTAAGATGAATGAAATGGATTCCACCGTTTTATATATTAGAAATTAATTTATATCATTTACGATCTTTATAAAAGTTTAAACTATAAATTAGAGATTTCTGCCTCTTCTTATATATTATAAAATTTTTAGAATAAATTACACATAATATCCTTAAAATAGCCTAATTAAGATATGAAAAAGTCTAATACTTATTTTGTCTATACTTGGTGTGGAAATCGTATCTCATGTAAATCTTAACAATAGTCCATAATTTCACAATCTTTCCACCGAAACAAAGTACGTAACAGGTAACAGCTAGTGAAGTTGTTAAAGAAATTATGTTGTTACAAAGTGTTTTCAACGAAATTGAGTATACACCTTATATAGTTACATAGACAGTCAAATTATATAATACTTATGCAAATATCTTGTCCACCATGAGATCGAGAATCAAACACATTAATTTCAGAAATCGCTATATTAAAATAAAATATAAAAATAAAGAATTTAATGTACACAAAAAATGGATGGTGAGACTCAATGCAAAGATTGTACATCAAATTACTCTGCTTTTATTTATATTATGTTTATTATAATTGTTTGATATATTTTGATGGCATAAGAATGAATACCCATCCTTTAAATGTCATGATTTCCTTTGATCTCTTCTCATAATGACAAATGAGCTGTAATCATCCTTTTTCATCTCCTATGGTAGATCAATTAAGCTGATTAATTAGCTCGCAATGAAGGAGTAAAAAACAAAATAATAGATGGGTAAAAAAGAAAAAGAAAAAGAAATGATTAGCATTGAATAATAATAATAATAATTACATATCTGCCTAACAAATGTATGCTTTAATGAAGGATGTTCAATTTGTCGGAGGTAATTCACCTATATCCTAAGCATTCTAGTAGACATCAATCATTATTCATATCATTTTTACCTAAATCTTTGTTTTTTCAAATTAGAATTCAATTTATTAGATTGACCCATATATAATAATTGTTTTATTACTCTAAATTAAATTATCTATACTATCTTTTTACAATAGATTGTCATTTAGTCATCAGCATAATTTTTGTTTATAAATAACTTATTACAATAAAATAGTTAGTGGTTTTACTTTTAGCATATTGAGAATTTTTTTTTGGAAATTTTTCTTTTTTTAATTTTAACTATACTTTTTCTACAATTGATTTATTAGCTTATTACAAATTAGTTATTTTGTTTTATTAAACTTTTAAAACAGTTATACACCTCAATACTACTAATATTATTGAGAGTAGTACTATTTAATTGCCTCAATTCTACTAGTTTGCAAAAAAATCAAAATACCCATTTTTATATAATTTTTAATTTAATATTTGTTAATTTTTCTTATATCCGTTTTGGGACCAACGACATGGGAGATCGACACACGTCCAGTGAGTCACACACAATCATACGGGATTATATTCTAAAACCAATTGACATAGGAGTAATCTATGGACTTATATATTGACTCACAATATCTTGCTTATCTATGCGGAACGCATCTTATTCCCTTACATCTCAACAATATCAAGACAAAAAATTTTTTTGAAACTGTTACAGAGAGATTGAGATGATTAGAGGTGATAATTTTCGGGCTCGAGTCGGATCCAAGACGATTTTTTTGTGTGGATTTTGTCCGTTTACTTGTACCCTGTTTGTACCCTCTGACAGTTTGGGCTAGGTACTCGAACGGACAACCCATTTTAATTTTTTTGTTTTAATATATAATTATTAAAATATGCATGGATACATAATACTATATTAGTTAATATAATAAATATATATGTAAAAATAATATTAATCCCGGCTAGGCTTTTGGTGTTGACCGGATCTGACCCGGTATGATTAATAGACAGAACTTTTCATCTATTCAAATCCGCCCGTTTTTTTCCGACAGACCTACTCGGTTGGTATCAAGTCTAGAAATGATGATATCACACTCCATGTTGGACTATTTTTTCACGAGATTCAAATTAAACATGTATATGGAGAAATTAATTGTGTAGATGTTCATTTTTCCAACTATTTTTCATTATATTTTTTTTACTTTGGTAAATAGTATTTACTGTTGGAAATAGTACTATTAAAGCGGTTAAAAGTAAAAAAAATGTTTAAAACTTACAAATTGTTTTTGAACATAATAATTGGTAGAAACAACATGACTTGTTGATGATGATCATATGTGTCTTTTACCTTAGGTCAACCAGTAACTTTTTATTGAGTGTTGGATGTAAATGTTTGTTTATTATTTTATACTTTCACTATTGTATAATTTATATTTCTTGTAGAGACATTTGTGTATGATTGAGAGGCCAAAAAGAATAAATGACCTTGGGGTTCTTTAATGGCCAATTTTAAGCCTTTTCATTATTATTTAAGCAACCCCAGACAGTAATCAAATACTCATAAGTGGGTCAGTGAATAAAATATTAAGTATAGCAACTTTCTAAATCTATGTAGATTAAAAGAGTTTTGATTTGCAAATATTTTACTGATTATAAAGTTTTGTTTAGAGTTTTGATTTGCAAATATGTACCTATGTGTTTGGTGAGAAGTGGAAGGTTATTTTGCAGGTGAACATAAAAAAGGTAGAATTAAATATTTTTTAACATTTTTTTTACTAAGATTATAAGATTATCGAAAATGAAGTTTTTTCCATCAATATCTCAATCAAACACACTCAAACACTATGAACAAATTAAAAAAAAATTAAAATGGATAAAAATAATCTTACATTTAAAAACTCTATAAATATATTTGACCGTTAACTTGTAAATAAAAAAATTATTCAAAATAAGGATCTAGCACGGTCCACAATTAATACAAACTATACAAGTTATTATTAAGCTATAATACAAAAACTGTTCATAACTTTTGAAATTTTACAAAAATAAACCCTCTTATTTTTTAAAAATACCTAAATCACTTAATATTTTTTAATTTTAGAAAAAAAAAAACACTCTTTGTTTTAAATTTACAAAAATAAAACCACTTTTTATTTAAGTTTTTCTACCGAGTGAGTATACAAGTTGAGTTTTCATCGACCATTTGCTTACAACTTAATTTATTTAAAAAGTTTTGGATATATAATTACTGATTTTTTCTAATTGAAAATAAAAAGGTGGGTTTTATCAACTTATAAATTGTGGACCTCAATTTTTTATGTTTTCAATTTTGTGTGATCAAGAACTCCTTTTTAAAGGGTATATTCATTTAAAAAATAAATAAAAAAAAAAAATAAGTAAATAATATATATATATATATATATATATATATATATATATATATATATATATATATATATATATATATATATATATATATATATATATATATATATATATATATATATGAGGTAAGTATTATGTAAGGCTGCAAAGAGTTGAAAGTAGTTAAGATTCCTAGTCCACTAAGCCCTTCATATGATAAAGACTTTGATCACTTTCACTCCCAAATCAAAGAGATTGGGAACCAAAATGATCCCAACTAGATTTTGCAGCCTTGCTTTATGCCAACAATCACACTTCTTAGTCTCCTATTGCAATGAGCAAATGTCCAACCTTCATCACAAACTAGTCAACATAGGCAGCCAAGAACAATTTTTCTTTCAAATTAGTTTTTTTTTTTTTGAAGTTTAGTGTATGCAATTAGAAAGATTATGCTTCTAGATACTTTTTGTTATATATTGTTTCTTTAGATAGAATATGCCATATTGATTACAAACATATAACTTAGTCTTTACATCATCAAATTTAACTAATTCGAGAAGACTTTTATCGCATGATGTATTCGTAAGTTGTGCAAATTCCTCGTGTTGTTTGGTCTACTAATTCTTTTAATTTATATTTTAGAGTATACTTTAAGAATTTTGATCTACACAAAAAATTTATATAGTATATTTGTGAATTTTACAAATAAAAAAATATATTAAAACAATATTTCATAATCAAGGTTGTTACAATGGTTGAAAAAGTGTCATTCGGGACCTGTTTGATTTTTGATGGAGATTTTCATTTAGATTAATCTAGATGGAGATTGTTAATCTCCAACAATCTTGAAAAAAGAAGATTATTTTTGAAATTATTTTCACCCATATAAATATTTTAATAATATAATTTATAATCTTCGTCCAACATCAAACACCTCACCAAAAATAAACTCTTCCATTTAATCTTAATGAATTTTCTATAATCTAAAACTAAATATGCCCTAATCTAATAGATTGATGAGTACTAGTTAGTAGCTACATGCCCTAATTAAAACTTTGTAATCAAGAAAGAGATGCCTTTAGAAGAGTTTGGTGATGGAGCATAATACATGTACAATATAGTCAACCAAATATGCCAATTTGCTAATATTAATTGTAAGAGTGTAGAAGAATATTTCAGAAGAACAAATGAAATTTTCTTTTAATCCCTTAGGTTTAATAATTTTCATTTGACAAGATTTCAAAAGGGCATTGTAGGCTTGTAGCGCCTAAATGCCATATTGCCCTTGAATATTCTTGTTCCTCTTACAAATTTACAGTATTAATGAATAATAATTATAAATATTACTTTTGTAAAAACATTTTCCTATTATTATTATTATATCACCTATGTATTGTACAACTACATCTTTTATGTAATGAATAATAATTATAAATATTTTTTTTTAAACATTTACCTATTAGTATTATTATTATGATTATTATTATGATTATTATTACAATTATTTACATACTATAGATTATCTATTGTTTAACTTATCTTGTAAACAATATTTTATTTTATAAATAATATTAGGAAAAATTAATATCTATATTTGTATTAATGTAATACAGTTTGATAAAAATATGTTTACACAATAAAATTTTCTAATATTTTTAATAAGTTATTTTTATGATGATTGATCGTTGAAGTTTTACTGAATGGTAACAACAACCTCCTCCACGAATATCACGGAATCGGATGTATCATATTCGGGTATTGAATTCTCGATGACCGTGTCTGATTCGAATGATACTAATAATTAACTATTAAGTAAAAAGAAAGTTATAAGACAACAATGGTGGCAAGAAAAAGCAATAATAACCTTAATTGTATGATGGAAGCGATCTAAGGAAACAAGAATCTCACTGTAATGAATTAAGATATTATTACATATATATGACTCATGAACATTGATATATGAATTATTGCAGGTAACTATCTAAAATAACATTTGGTATAGACAAACAAAGACCGTATTTTCCAACTCGTGTAGCTCTCAATCCAACGACATGTATAGAAAAACCCATTAAAAACTTAGAAATTCAGAAAAGATCAAGAACAACCTTCGCTTTTGGCTATTCAATTAGAAAAATATACAAAGAGCGGAACTTTCTACGATAATTAGAAATCATCGAAGCTTTGATAAGCTAGTACTCTCAAAACCAAGCTCTTTTCAATAAATACAATAAAATGTCATCGCGTGTGGCTCTTCGATTGTTTTATCTAAACTAGCTATAAAACCACCTCTTTCGAAGGTAAATAAAAGATAGGAATGAAGTATTTTGAAAAGTAACAATATCACAATCTCAATTCATAAATATATATATATATATATATATATATATATATATATACACGCAAACAATAAACTACATCATTATAAGGATCATCCAATCCTTAGATTAGGAGGGAGATTAGGCAGACATGATCACATATAAATCAAAGACGATATATAAAATCAAGAAGACATAAACTCATAACTTTTTGGTTCCAGTTGGGTGGACCTTCAAATCTAACAACTACTTGACGGTTAGGGTAAGGAGAAATATGAGTAATGCCTAATTCAGGATGAAGCAACGTATCTAACCCTACGGTTGACTATGAATATAAAAGGGAAAATCTTGGAGTTTAAGTTTACACAAAATATAAACATTCCAAAGTTAAAATCAGAAGATTTGATTTTCTTCTCTACGGCAGTCGAAACGGCCACCATACGGCCGTACGCAAGCCGTTCACATGTCATTTTGTCAGACCGCAATGGGCAGTTTGGGTTGGACTTTGAAACGGGCTTCGACGGAGTCTTCTGCAGCGATGATATCTTCGAAACAGCCACCATATATACGGTCAGGTAGGCCGTTTCATCTAGCCGTTTAGCTTCTTTATTGCTTTAAAACGTAGATCTTAACTTTAAGGTATATTCAAGGGACTTTGTGTTGGAGTTCCTTAGTCATGTAAAGTCTTCTCTTAACTCTGACTTCATGGAGGATGCATTTCTGGCACAATTGATACCTCAAATGCTTGAAACATAGAAAAATCAAGGTGGATACCGAAATACGGAAAGTGAACGCTTTCTATACAAATAGTGATATATGAGAGAACAAACGAGGTATAAAATGCATGAATATAAGGTCTAAAAAATGTTACATTTGAAATTCTCCAAATACCCCATACTTAAACCTTGCTCGTCCTTGAGTAAGATCATATCGTATGCATATCTGTAAAAACAAATGAGTACCTCAACTAAGAGGAAAATATAACAACTCAAACCATGTCATCATAGCATCAATCATTGTAAGAGGATTAATTAAGAATCATATCCACCACCTATCAAGTGAAACTAAAATGCGAGATAAATATTATGAGGTCTTTGATAAAGGTGTAACGGGATATGGGACATGGAAAAGTGATGTTGGTAGGCCAAAAAGTATATCAAAATGGCAAATAATATCCGGGGTATCGAATCTTTATAACTCGAAACACCTTCAAAACATTGTCATTTAACACTTTTCTTCGTAATTTGTGCTTCTTGATTGCTCTTTCAGGAATAAGCTTTTCTTCACTTTTAAACCGATCACTATTTATTTGTTGTTGCATATTTGGTGGAAACTTTTTGTCATCTCCACAAAATATGAAAATATCTTCAATAATGACCATATGCATAAGAACTCGCGCATTTACTTCTTGAATTCACTTTCACACTTCAAGGGACCCCATACTTAATTTTTTTTCATTTTTTCCTTCTATCACAATCCCAAATAGGGTCAAATGAGGCTATGCACGACTGTCATAAATTTTTGAGGGGAACCAAATAAGGAAAAATAAAGGCAAGAAATGACTAATAGAAAGGGAAAATATGTAAAGGTGAAAAATGTCACATAAGCTTATCAAAGAGGGGCATCAATCATTTAAATATCATAACATATAAAATCAATTGAGCATGTAGTTTGAAAAGAGAGTCAATCACAAGTTTTAAAAGAAATTAAACACGCTGGAGATCTCACAAAAATAAGAAAGAAAGGACACATGAAAATGCAAGTCCCTAAGCTAGAGCGCTTACAAGGGTTATGTTTGGGTAAGCTAATCATCAATAACCATCCAGTAACTGATGTGCATAAACAATAGCAAGAAGTAGTAATCAAAAGCATCGTTGGTAAGTCAAGTGTAATAACATAACATATTTCAATTTATGGAAGTAAGAATGATGAGAATCGACTCAATCTACGCAAAATGCAATATTTTTGTGGTTTTGTGTTTATGAATGCATGCCGAAAGATAAAAGACTTAAAAAAGGGAAAAGGCATAATAATAATAATAATTATTATTATTATTATTAGAAGAAGAAGAAGAAGAAGAAAAGTAAAGTATTACAAGAAGTTAGTTGGGAGCCTCGTAACAAATTGAGTCCCAACACCCTTTTGGATGGTAAACCCAACGGAATAGAAAATCATTGTTAGACCCACCGATGTCATGACTCTTAGCAACCATTTTGACGCGTTTCAAAAAGCCAATAGCATCTTTACCAAGCTCCCCAAAGGTAGAGAACGCAAAAGCCATGAAGTTATAACCTTTAGCAGCACAGATGTCTCCATATTTCTTCCTTTTCCGGTCCGTAGCTTGGGTGATCGCTTTTCCGGGCACAAAAGAGCCATTAGCGATAAATGTGAAAGGTGAGGCACCCACCACATCGATACAAGTGTCTCTACCCTTGTCCCAACCGTAGACCAATAAATCCCCTGGTCTCAACTCCACACCATCAGTGCTAACCATGCTTGTATGAGCTTCTTTTTGAACCTTGATACCGGTCTCATAGCAAATGTCAGCTAGAACATCACGAACCAGGTTATGTCTATGTTTGATCCTAAGGTCCCGCCTACAGTGGAGAACATGATCCCCAAATGGGTCCATCCCGTCAGTACAACTAGGACAGGTGGGGAACCCTTCAAACATGGAATAGAGAGACAATACTGGAGGACAACACGGAACTGTCTAGGAGGCATGGTCTGAGCAAGGCCCTCGATGGGGGCGGACAAAAGGAAATCTTGAGAACGTTCACTCACAACCTACAAGATATGAACATGTCTAGGAGTTGGGTGAAGCGTGTCCACCAAATTGCCATCGATGAATCTGAAATATCGATCCGCCAAAACAAACATATATATTATGGGGCGGGGGATATAAACAAGTCATCGATGCTAGAACCAATGCAGGTAACAAACCTATCAGTGGAATGAGCGAGAACACTGTCAAAACGAAAGGCGGATGAGCACGATCCCCAGAACAAACCTCAAACGACTGCTCCCTATCAACAACCCTACTCAAGATGGAGGACTGAAGCTTATGTGATTGGAGACAAGAGGCAATGAAGGCAAAATGGCTAATGTCGTGCGCAGAAAAAATACCGAAGCCCCCGAGCTTAAGGGGAAGAGTAGCTTGACGCCACTGCCAAGGACCAAACCCCGGACCACCCGACATAACAATGTGTTCGAGGGAAGTACGGAGTTCTTCATCAAAACAACTAATGGCCCCGATGAGAGCATGAGGAGGGCATGTACGGAGAGCGAACTGAAGTCTAGAGACCCCAATACAATTTTCTCAAAAGAAGTAGTTCGCATTGGGGATCCTCAAGCTTGCTGACAGCCTTCAAAATCTCAATCGTTTTGTCAACCCGTCTCATCACCAACTCATTGCAAAAAGAAACATTAATACTAGCCGGTCCTCCAAGGAGTTTAACTCCCAATTTAGGTCTAGATATGTCAAAAGGGAAACAACCTACAACTCTACTCCTGGGATCCTCATAGGGCCAGAATAACTCAGTCTTATGGATATTGATGAAAAGGCCGAGATCCGGACCATCCATCCTAATAACCTCGAAGGTCTTGGCCACCTCCAAAGTGTCACCAACTAACGTACCATCGTCCAAGTACCAAGCATTAAGATCAAGCTTGCATGAATTGTGAATTCTGGAGACCAAAAGGTGGAGGACCAGAGCGAAAAGTAGTGGTCCGAGGGAGTCCCCTTGCCGACCCCTTGGCAAGAGCGTAAGGTCAAGTCACGCCAGTATAACCGAGCAGGCTGAGCATAACAAAATTCAACCCAGTGAGCGATAAAAGGGAAATGAGCACGCACTTCCCGAACAAGAGCACTTCTATCTACAAGGTTGAAAGCATTAGAAAATTCAACCGAAAGAAGAGACTTACTGCTATCAGAGCCTTTTTCCACAAGAAGTCTATTAACCGAGTGGAGGATAGCTTCACCCCCTCCGGAAACACCGACGCCAAACTAATGAGTCTCCAAATAACCGCTAAGAGGCTTGACTACAAAAGAAGCCGCAGATTTAGAGACGAGCCTCCTCCAAATAGAGCCCACAACAATAGGACGAATACCTCCCCCTGTCTTTACCAAAGGAGTGAGAGGAGCGTTGGCGACGAATTTGGCGAGCGAACGGGGGCAAGAGCCTAAAAGGAAGAGGTTAAAAACCCCGGTAATAGCAACTAACAACTCCTCAGCAATACTTGTAGCAGCTCCGCTAAGGATCTCAACCAAAGGTTGGGCTCGGAGTCCGTCCTTACCACATGAGTACCTTTGGGAAAGGTCTTAATCCGATTAAGGACCGTTTCCTTACTCATTGACAAAGCAGGTTCCGATGGGGCCGACGGAACAACCGGAGGGGGGCAAACGGGATGCTTGACGACCAAGTCAGAAATAGTACGGTCACCGAACGGAGCAACCCCTGAGGAAGTGAGGACCCTAATGGCCGCCCCGTAGTGCCCATCACCCATCTTGCGCTTGAATTGGACCAAATTAGACTCAAACAGGGAAAGAACTTTCTTATTCTTATCAGGGGCAGGAGGGGGGGGGGGGTGAGAGAGATAATATCGAGAAGAAGGGCTTGCATCCCTCTTGGTTCCTTCCACTTGGCCAGAGCAGACGCCATGAGCGCAAACTAAACCGCCTTCCTTGAAGCGGACGTATTGAAAGAGTAGGAGGAATACACCCAAGTGTTGAGGACACACACAGGGAGGATGAGCAACTGAACCTAGAAAGCGACATTCGACGGCTGTGCTAGCACCTTATTGAGAGCGTCAAGAAAGAACCTCCCAAACCCCAAACGAAGCTTGAAAGGGATACTCTTAGGAGTAACAAACCGCTGATCCAGAAAACGCTCAAGCAAAACAACATCAAATAAAAAATCAGAAGACAAGTCCGAGCGCCCACCTTGGGGAGCAAGAAGTTCCGAAAGTCCAGCATCATTAGAAACCGAAGGACCGGACGGCCTCGGGATCCCGAAAATGAAAAAATGCTCATCATGACATCCACTATCAGGTCCAGCAACAAGCAAGTCAACCCACCATGTTTGCAAGCCATTTTGGACGTGTGGTTGCGTAAACACGAACCACATAACCACCGGCCAAGCCGCTCGAGGTTAGATGCAAGAAGGTCATAGACAAACGTGTTAGAAGAGATAATGTCTTTGTATTTCCCGACAGCCTCTGGAGAACAAAAATGGCGAGAGAGGTGATCAACAAAATACTTCGGTATAAGACCAGAGTTGGCCGGAAATCATCCCTATAACCTTCACCACCTTTGAAGGGACAATGAAAGCGCTCCACTACTTATGGGAGCGACATGAACGCTGAGCAACAATAACAAACCAAGACACTGGAAAACTGAGCAAAAGCAACCTGGAACACACACAAACGCCAAGACACTGTTCTTGAGCAAACCAATAAACCACCACACTACGAAACGCGAAATCAAGAAGAAAGAAGACAAAGAGGGGCGAATGAACTGATAAAAACAACAACTGAAAGAAGCAAAAATAGACAACAAAACAAAGAAGGGTCCAGCCAGGTGAGACCAAGAACTGAACAACAACATACCGGAACCTGCAAGACCTAAGCATCAACCATCAACGGTCCCTGACAAACCGCCGACGAACATACGAGCCTGCGAGGGACAGGCAAACCCTAACGGTGCAAATGAACGCACCAGTGAAGGATCAAAACCAAGCAAACAACACATATACTTGAGAAGGGCATCAGGACAGAGAAAACGCATGGCCTAGCACGAGCCGGCCGCCGACAGAAGCACGAGAAACTGACGGGAGATGAAACGACACCATAGAAGAGGGAAGAGGAAGACACGGTTGACCATCCCTAGGTAGACCATCGAACGACGCCGGGAAAGAGAGGCCGGACGAGCGGAGGAGAAGGTATACCGAAGTCACCAGACCATGCTGGCCGGAGGAAGCCAAGCGGACCGCCGGAAATCGCCGGAGATAATAATAATAATAATAATAATAATAATAATAATAATAATAATAATAATAATAATAATAATTGTGACATAAAAAGAGAAGCATGAAATGCGAACGTGAGTAAAGCAACCCATACTTAAACCACACATTGTCCTCAATGTGAAAAAACAAGAAAAAAGAAGAAAATACTCACAATGCAATGCATATGGTGGTAAAGGAGAGAAGGTGGTAGATGGTGAAATGTTTTGGAGCCTTTTATAAGCCCACTTCTTGTAACATTCAAGTCTTCGAATATCCCTACATAGAATATAACCATTCGTCATCTTAATAAATGAGGAAAACAAAAGCAAAAAAATGGAAGAAAATGGAAATTCAAAACTCATGGGTTATCTCCCATGTAGCGATTGTTGTTGTCATTAGCTTGACCCATGTGGATTACTCCATGGGGATTCCTTCACCACCACGGATGAAGGTGTATGCAAGGTGGGCGCCAGCGGAGTGTGGGAAGTGAGCGGGGACGAAGAGAAGACTCTTGTAACGCCGGGTGTGTGTGGATCGTTGTTCTTGAGGTGAAGGTGAAAGGGGGCATATGTTGTTGACTGATGGGGTATAAGGGGAGAAGGTTTCATGGCTGGAGTGAATGTTGTAGGAAGGAGGTGATGATGGAGGTGAGGAAGGGTGGAGATTTATTGTATTATTGTTGCTTCACTAGAGTGTAACATACGAAATTTTGGAATTTGGCTTCTGGGGTGGTGAAACGGGTTGTGAACGGTCATGAAATGGCTTAGATGGTTGTTCAATGGCTATTTGATGACCGTCTGACATTGAATTTTTGGAAATACTACTTTGAACGGCTTGTTGAGCGGCCATGTTCGCAGTTAGCTTGCCCGTATGAGGCCATTTGGTGGCCGCCTGGTAGCCGTTCAAATTTAAATCTTGGCTATGGCTTTCGAATTATTTTCGAAAAAAACTTGGAGGAAGATGAAACGGTTTGTGAAAGGTCATGAAAAATTTTTGCTTGGCCGTTTTGTGGCCATTTTCTGACCGTTTCTACTTGCGACTTTTTCAATTAGTTCAACTGAAAATTTTAAATTCATCCATTTTCCACCTTTTGTAGGGATGAATTCCTGACCATCTAGCTTCTTAATAGCATCTTCTAGGGTAATATCCATGTGTTCCAAGTGGTCATTAAGTTCTTAGCGGGTGTCTTCTACAAGATCTTTCACAGTTTCTTTGAGCTTGTGAATTGTAGTTCTCATGTCGTTATGTCCTTTGAGCACCTCTCTCAACGTCAATTCCATAGCAGTAACTTGTGGGGTTTTCTGCAAGGCAAAACATCTAAAGAGGGGTTGTATTCAATGATCATACACTAATGGTGTTAGTTATAGCACAAATCATCATCAAGCAAGGAACGTTTAGGAAGATTAGGAAGAGTAAACTTCATTGTTGCTTCATCCAAACGAAAGATAATGAATCCTTCTCGAATGTCTATGGGAGCTCCAACTGTAGCAAGAAAGGGGCATCCGACAGTCACATGGACGTTGTTACCTGCATCAACATCAATAACCACAAAATTTACAAGCATCTTGTGCTTGTCAATTCTTACAACAATGTTCTCAAGTATGCTAGCACGTCTTATGACAGACTTTTCGGCCAAGGTCAAGGTGAATTTCACCGGTGATAGTTCTCCTAGTTCAAATGGTTTACACATTTGAAGTGAGGTATCACTCACACTAGGTGTTAAATCACATAAACAAGTGTGCTTTCTTCTACCGAAGGTTAATGGGATGCAAACGCTTCCAAGATCTCCTTTCTTGGGCGACATCTTTGTCCTAAGCATGGTGTTGCACTCTTCGTGATATCAATTGAATCTTCATAATTGCGGAGCTTACAATCTGATAGCAATTCCTTCATAAAATTTGAGTACTTAGGTATTTGTTTCAATGCCCCAACAAGTCGAATATCCAAGTTAAGCTTTTTCATGCGCTCCAGAAATTTTTCAAAATCTCCATCTATCTTCTTCCTATTATGAGCTTGACGAAAAGGAAGGGGATGTCTACATTGTTTAGGAGGTGTAGTAACAATTACCTCTTCGGGAGCAACTTTCACCTCAATTGTTCTCTTCGTAGTCATCTCAGTGGCTACGGGATCAGTAGTTTATTTTCTGCTTCTTAGCGTGATGACACAAACTCCTCTAAAATTTGATTACGTGGTTGTAGGGAGTTTTTCTTGAGCCTTCTTGAGTTATTGGCTGAGTTGGACAACTTGAGCCTCCAACATCTTACGTCTTATGCCAAACACTTAAACAGTGGTTTCCATCTTGTTGAATTTTTCTTCTATACTCATGATCGAGTTCTTGATGTCTCCTATAGATCCAGCGAGTGCTTGCCGTCCATTAACGAGCCTCTCCAAAATTTTATCTTGTACGGTTGGTGTTCTATCTTGTGCATGAGTTTGTGCTTGATCAAGAAATGAGATCTTTGGACAATAAATTTATCCTAGGGAATTGTGGGAAATTCCTTTGTTGGGAAGGTCTTACATAGGTGTTGTCCCTTTGATATTCTCTTTGATTTCCTATATAGTTGACTTTTTCCATGGCCTCAAAAATATATCATGTGGTAATTGAAGGCTGAATAATCCTCTATCTCATGACATGTGCCCTTGTGAATCATAATTTTTGTGTCCGTCAAATTCCTAGTAGCGTCATTTAGTCCATTGTAAAAATATTTCAGAACTGCTCCCTTCTCGAATCCATGGTGAGGGCATGAATACAATAACTCATTTAATCTTTCACATGCGGAATGGATGTACTCTCTATCTTTCATGTCAAAGTGAGAAATCTTCTCCCCAATCTCAATAATTTTGTGGGGAGGAAAATACTTGTTTAGGAAAACCATTGTTAATATCTCTCGAGTAGCAAAAGTACCTGAAGGGTGATTTTGCAGTAGCTTGTAGTATTTCCTATCAAAGAAAAATTGAATGCCCGCATTATCAAGGCATCAAGAGTAATGTTCTCATAATTCAAAGTATTCATGATATTCTCAAAATTTCGTACATGTTGATGTGGGTTCTCGTTCAGCATTCCTGAGAATTAATCATTTTAGATAAGCCTTGAGGTTGAAGTCTTGAACTCAAAGTGCAGGGAGCACAAAAGCATGGTGTGACACTTGATAACACGATTTATGACGTTAGTTTAGGCATCCATTTAGATAGTTTTTTCCGCTATTCATGCATAGTTTGACATTAGTTCATGATGTTTACGTTTGATTCATGCATATTGTCGAGATAGACGTCTACACGAATTATTGTCGGTTTTGTAGGTATTTTGGGGAGCTTTTGGAGCTTAATCGATACATTCGAGGATCATTCCTTGTGATGACACACTTCTGGACTCAGTAAGAAGCAAGTTAGGAGCTAAGGAGAACACATAAGACCTAGTTGGTGCATGCCTTGCACCAACTCATGGCTTAACGATCAAAGGAGAGCTGTTTGAGCAAAACCACGGTCCAGACCCAGATTCCACGCCTGTGGTTCTGACCGTGATTCTCTCTGGACAGTTGTGACAGCTATCTCACGATCTCCATAACCGACTCTTGACCTTGATGGAGGATATAAGTGGTCCTGCAGGCTGATTCTCAACACACATCCTCTCCCACACTCTCTCATTCCACAACATTCCATTGGAGGCTACTCTTGGAAGGGAGCAAAAACACTCTCATTTGGAGAAGAAGAAGAAGAAGAACAGTTTTAGAGTTTTCATAGTTTTTGAGAGGTTTTTGCGTGAGTTTGTTGAAGTCATTTGTAAGGAACAATTTGGACCTTCTTTTGAAGGGTTGTAAGTCTTTCTTAACAATTATTCAGCTTGGTTTTCATTTTCTACTTGTTTCATTTCTCTTTCATTTCATTTTCTTGCTATGGAAGCCATGAATGAATGCTTGTTGAGTTTGATTGTTAAAATGCATGTTGTTGGCTAAATAGATGCGATTCTAGGGTAATGGAATGATGGTTATGGCTTGGACTATGATAGAATAGACTTAAATGTATCCTTGGATGAATTGCTTGCTCGAACTTAACTTCTGTTGAAAATCACGGGTTGTTCTTCCCCTCCACGCCCGTGGTTCTAGATGATTTGCCCGTGATTTTGTCTGTTGTGCTTGTATTGATAAATCTGAATGTTAGGATGTTAGATTGTTACAATCCTAGTGTTTGTTAAGCATAATCTAGGCTAAGGTGACCTAATGTTAGCAATCTAAGTGAGAGAAGATACTTACCCGGTAATTCTCGCTCTTAGATCCTAAAGATGATTAACGCTAGGTAGTAGTGAGCCTCATAAGCCGCTATTGGACTGAGTGTGCTAGGATAGATGTTTAGGACTTGCCTTCCCGAGACTTACCCGGTAAGGAGAGGTTAGATCTCTAGATATCAATCCGGTTTGCGTAGAATTTCCGACCTTAGGCTTCTAGAGACTTACCCGGTGATGGGACCTTAGGTGCGGAATTAGTGGACCATGAGACCTACCCGGTGATTGATCCCATTTGAGAAACACCCTCTCCCAACATATTGTAGCTAGTCCAAGATTTATAGAAGCTTGAGTCCAATGCCATAACCGGAACTCCCAACCCCTAGAGTGCGCTTTTCTCTCTTTGATCACATATCTCGTGTTTGTTTTGCTTGTTTGTGTTGCTAGCTTAGTTTGTTCGTTTGATTTGTTAATCTTGCATGATTTGTGATCCTTGCTTAATCACCACAAAACCAATCCAAAAACATTGTGATTTTTATTTCTTTATTTCTTTCTCTTTTCTTAGACTAGATTTGCACTATCCTTAGTCACTATATTTGATTCGATTTCACCTTAGTCTTTGTGTTCGACCTCGGAATACTATCCTTGATACAAAACAACTCATACACTGTGGGTTCGCTAGGAGTTAGGAAAAATATATCGAGTTATAAATTTAAGAATTTTTTGTGCTACACGTTCTTAGCGTAACAAGTTTTTGGCGCCGTTGCTGGGGACTAGGTCTAGATTGAATCATTGTTTGTGATTGTTTATAGTGTAGGTCTTTCTTGTTGCTTTTGATCTTGTTTGGTTTGTGTCTTTGCATTTTCAGGACATCTCCCATTCTTTAGGTGCATGCGAAGATCTCGTGGCAAGGATTTAGCTCCATTCGATCCCGAACCGGAGAAACCCTTAAAGCTAGATCTAAGAGCATTAAGAAGAAGAAGGAGATGACCGCAAGAGATCTTCAAGCTAAGTTAGATGAAGCCTTAGAGCAAATTAGGCTAAGGGATGAACTCTTGGAGAATGAGAGGAGACTTGCCAATGAGAGGCAAGAAGCAACTAGGAGGGAAATTGAAGAGATTAGGCAAGCTCTTGTGCAAGGAGGTTAATCGTCAACAACCTCCACCACCACCACCGCAGCCGGCGGTTAATGTTCGGTTTGAGCCGATCATGATTGAGGAGCCACAAACGTTAGGGCAACGTATGGATCCAGCCCAAAGAGTGCACCGTCCGGGTGTAAACTTAGGAGATCCCGCAGCCCATGATTATGAGCTCCGCCCTCAAGTGCTACAAATGATCCGGCACAATCAATTTGGAGAGATGGAAGGAGAGTCTCCTCATCAACATTTGATGAATTATGAGATCTTGATGGAGACTCTAAGGCCGCCTAGATTGGAAAACAACAACCATAAGCTTAGGACTTTTTCCTTCTCACTTAAGGATAAAGCCTTGGCTTGGTACCAATCCATCCCACTAGGACGTATGAGTACTTGGGAGGTGATGACAACCGAGTTCTTGACTAAGTTCTTCCCGCCTTCCAAGACAACCGAGCATAAAGGGAAGATCAATGCCTTCATGATGAAGGATAGAGAGAGCCTATTCAAGTCTTGGGAGAGGTTCAAGGACCTCCTCCTAGATTGTCCACACCATGGTATACCGAAGATAGAGCTATTGGAGATCTATTTCAAGGGGCTTGATGAGGATAGCCAATTCAAGCTCCAATCGCTTTCCGGTGGAACATTCATGGAGAAGAATGTGGATGAGGCTTGGGAGTTTATAGAGAAGCAAGCCTGATAGCATGTATTATAGTCTATATTTTGGGACTTGTTTAGACGTTTTATCTTCAATAATCTGCATGTTTGGATGTATATTATGTGATTATATGGTTGTTTCATCTACCTTTACGGGAATCGAGGTCTACACCAAGTTTCGTTGTAATCGTAGGTAAAATGGCACATTTTGCATCGAAATGGAGCTAAGGAGCAAAGGAGTCATAGGAGCTATATTCAGGAGCTTAAAAGAAAGCTCAGGAAGCAAGGAATTAACAAAGAAGATTTACTTTGGACCAGATTTAAGAGATTTCACATTCAGCTGAGATTCACCTCGGTCAGCTACAGTGTCACCTCGACCGAGGTGATCTAGAGGAACGCCCCGACCGAGGCGAACACCCTGACGCGGCGAGATATATTTTATTTGGCCGAGATCTTTTATTTTTGGAAGGAGAGATCTTATATTTTTGGGCTAGATTTCTAGAAGAAAGATCATATATTTGGGAGATCTATTTTAGAGATATGGATATATTTTATAGGAAATTATCTTTTTAAGATATTATTATCTTTGGAAGATATTCCTCCTATATAAAGGGTTAGATTTTCCACAATTCAGTCATCTTCTACACACCCAATTAGGGAGATTTCTGGAGTATTTTCTGAAGCATTTGAAGGAAGGATTGAAGGTTGAAGGAAGAAAGTTCATAGCTTTGTGATAGCTTTTAAGGGGATTTGTAAGACTTTCTTAGATTCTCTTTGATTTTTTTCTTTGTTTGATTTGTGATTCTAAGGAACGCTGATTTGTTTGATATTTGATTCAGTTATTGAAACCTTGTTCTTAAGGTTTTTGTGTTCAAACATTCATTCCCTTCTCATATATTTGATTATTGCTTTCATGATGATGAGTGGCTAATTTCCTTGTGCGGTTCTAGGGTGATTGGCTGAAAGTTGTGGGAAAAACAATGATAGAATAATCTTAATTCCAGTAGGACCCTGAAAGTTCGAGTCTTTAACCTTAACCCTAGAGTACCTCGTTCAGTCGACGAACATCTCGGCCGGGGTGGAACTTGACTGACTGAGGTGACCTTTTCTGATCCGTAACTGAGAGTTAAGTGTTAAAGTTTGTCAAATCCTATTCTCATTACACCTTTCCTAGTTCAATGCAAGCCTAGGATGAGACTTACCCGGTAATTCCTTTGTTTGTTTATGCAAGATCATAAGTGCAGGTAATAAATGTTTATCCTTTATTGGGGTTTGAGTGTGCCTTCATTCCATCTTTGTGAGTTAGCCTGAGACTTACTCGGTAAATGTTGATTCTATTCCCTTAGTTGGTGTGTTGGTTTGAGATTATAATTCCTTTCCTTAGTACCTTGAGACTTACCTGGTAATAGGAGCTTTGGTTTGGGATTAATGAGTAGTGAGACTTACTTGGTGATCTATTCCACTTTAGAAACACCTTCCCTTTGCAAAATCTCAACTTTCTCCGCTTATCTTGAGATCTTGAGTTGGAACCACAACTAGATGCTTTAATCCCTAGAATTTGCATATTTCCCTTAATTGACCTTATTATCATCTTTTTGATTGCTTTAATCACTTTTGTGGTTATTAGTATATTGACAACCTATACTTGCTTTGTTTCACCTAAGTCTCTGAGATCGACACCCCGGAATTCTTGTTTTTACTATAATTGATCCGTACACTGCGGGTTCGCATCCTTGTTTTAAGCATATTTCTTGGGATATAAATTTAAAGCTTGCACACACCGTTTGGAGCGAACAAAGCCTTGGTGAGAGAAGTACTTCCATAGGAAGAGTGATGGGAGGAAACCGGGAGTTTATGAAGTGAGTGAAGTCACCATGAGCAACTACAAGCTCGATGCAATCAACAATGAGCTTAAGTCTTTGAGGGAGTTGTGTGCCACAACCTTAAAGAGTCAAGCAAGTCCTCAAGTGCAAGTGCAAGCCAATTTGGTTTCCAAAGAGGAGGATGTTAACTACACGGGAAGGGGAAATTACAACAATTATCAAGGCCCAAGGAAGTTCAACAACAACAGCCGGCAATTCAACAATTACCGGCCCAATCACAATCATCCCGGGTTCTCTTATTTTAACCCGGATGGTGCCTTGAACCCTCCCGCTTCCACAAGCGCACCACCACCACCTAAGGCTTCACAAGAGCCTCCACCCGGTTTTGCTCAACCTCCAAAGGATAGAACCGAGATGATGTTTGAACAATTGCTTGGAAGGTTGAGTGGACTTGAGAGCACGGTGACTTCCATTTCTAAAGCTCAAAAGGTGCTAGAAGCACAAGTGTTACAAAAGGCGGGTGAAGCACAAAGGCATCGGGGAAAGATTCCCGGAAGGACCGAAGACAACCCAAGAGGCCAAGTGTTGGCCATTACAACAAGGAGTGGGCTGAGCATGAAGGATCCCTTACCAAAGGGGAATGACAAGGGAAAGCAAGTAGTGGTGGAAGAAGAGCCGTTGCAAGAAGAAGGAGGCAAGAGCAAAGAAGATGAGCCGACATATGTGGCACCACCTCCATACAAGCCACCACTACCATTCCCACAATCACGAGCAAGAGCTCATTTGGACAAACATTTTGGTAAATTCCTTAAACTTATGTCTAAATTGCATATTAACATTCCGTTCATGGATGCTATTCTAGGTATGAGCTCATATGGAAAATTTCTGAAGGAAATACTCTCCAACAAGAGAAAGTTGGAGGAGTATGGAGAAGTTAGAATGACGAAGAGATCTTCGGAGTTGATACAAACCATGAGGGAGGAGATGCCTCCTAGGCTAAGAGACCCGGGATCTTTTTGTGTGCCAATTGGGGTTGGAGAAGTGCAATATGAAGCCCTATGCGATCTTGGAGCAAGTGTAAGCATTATCCCGCTTGCACTTTGCAATAAGGTTGGGCTAGGAAAGCCAAAGCCGGTCTAGATGACCCTCTACATGGCGGACTACTCCATCACTCATCCCGTAGGGATCTTAGAAGACATACCGATTCAGCTTGAGAAGTTCTATGTGCCGATTGACTTTGTTATTTTGGACATCCCGGCGGACTATCCGGTTTCTATCATTTTGGGAAGGCCATTCTTAGCCACATTTGGATGCTTGGTGGAGTGCAAAAAAGGAATTCTCTCTTTCAACATAGGAGAGGAGAATATTAAGTTCAAGCTATCCACAATGATGAAGGGGCCAACCCTTGGTGAAGATGTCTTCAACATTGTCGAGCAAGAGGAGTCTAGAGAAGTTGTGAGCTCGATCTTGATCAAGGACCCCTTGGAAAAGGTTCTTAGCTTGATTTTGATGGAGGAAGGAGTTGAAGATGATTGCAATGAAGAAATAAAGGCTTTGTATGCATTGGAAAAGGAGACAAGTGCTGAATTTGAAGTGCACGAAGCTATGATGAACTACTGTAGGAACCACGGCCAGAGGGGGAACCACGGCCGTAATTTTTCCCGTGAAACTCTCTAGAATGCTCAAATGTGCCAGCTTCTCAGATTCCACGACCGTGGTTGTGCCAGAGGCCGTGATTTTGCCCGTGGTTTCTCTAGAAAGTGTCTTAGTTGTTGATCAAGCTTCAAGGAGTCTTGGGGAGTCTTCCATGGCTTTGGAATCATCTCAACCTACATTGTATGGAGCATCTCCAACCGATAAAGGTCCTCCTAAACTTGAACTTAAGCCCCTACCCTCTCATTTAAAGTATGCTTTTCTTGGTGAAAATTCTACTTATCCGGTAATTGTGAATGCATCTTTGAATGATGGTGGACTTGATAGATTGTTGCATGAGTTGAGATTGCATAGGAGAGATATTGGCTATACCATTGATGATTTAGTTGGCATTAAACCTTCCTTGTGCATGCATAAAATCTTGATGGAAGATAATCTTAAACTTTCAATTGAACCTCAAAGAAGATCGAATCCCATAATGAAGGAGGTAGTAAAGAAAGAGATCCTTAAATTGATAGATGCGGGGATCATTTTCCCGATTTCGGATATTAAATGGGTTAGTCCCGTTCATGTTGTTCCTAAGAAGGGTGGTATGACCGTAGTTACTAATGAGAACAATGAACTAATCCTAACTAGGACGGTTACGGGGTGGAGAATGTGTATTGACTATAGGAAGCTTAATGTTGCCTCTAGGAAAGACCACTTACCTCTTCCCTTCATTGACCAAATTCTAGAGAGATTAGCTCAACATTCACACTTTTGTTACTTAGATGACTATAGGGATTCTTTCAAATCCCTATTCACCCCGATGACCAAGAGAAAACCACATTTACATGTCCTTGGGGAATATTTGCATATAGGAGAATGCCATTTGGGTTGTGTAATGCACCCGCCACCTTTCAGAGGTGTATGATGGCTATCTTTTCTGAATATATTGAAAACATCATGGAAGTGTTTATGGATAATTTCTCGGTTTATGGATCTTCATTTGATGATTGCTTAGCTAACTTGTCTTTGGTGTTAAAGAGATGTGAGGAAACTAACCTTGTTTTGAATTGGGAGAAATGCCATTTCATGGTGAGTGAGGGCATTGTGTTGGGACACTTGGTTTCCCAACGAGGCATTGAGGTTGATAGATCAAAGATAGAAACAATAGAGAAGTTGCCACCACCTACCTCGGTGAAGAGGGTAAGGAGTTTCTTAGGGCATGCCGGTTTTTACCGGAGGTTTATAAAAGATTTCTCTAAAATTTTTAAGCCTCTCACTAACCTACTAATGAAGGATTTTGAGTTTTTTTTTCTCCAAGGATTGCCTTGAAGCGTTTTGTAGGTTGAAGAATGCCTTGATCTCCGCCCCTATCATACAGCCTCCGGATTGGAGCCTTCCGTTTGAGATAATGTGTGATGCAAGTGATGTGGCCATTGGAGATGTCTTGGTACAAAGGAATATGGGCTTATACATGCCATCTATTATGCTAGCAAGACGCTAGATGACGCCCAACTCAACTATGCCACAACCGAGAAGGAGTTGCTAGCGGTGATGTATGCCTTTGAGAAGTTCCGATCGTATCTTGTGGGAGCCAAGGTCATTGTGAACACGGATCATGCTGTGATCCGTTATCTCCTCACAAAGAAGGATGCCAAGCCTCGTTTGATTCGTTGGATCCTTCTCCTTCAAGAGTTTGACTTGGAAATTCGGGACAAGAAGGGTTCCGAAAATTCGGTGGCGGACCATCTTAGTAGGCTATCATCATTGGAGATTGAGAGAGATGACATCCCAATTGATGACTCATTCCGGGATGAGCAATTGCAAATGATGGAGGAGTGCTTACTCCAAGTGTCTAGAGGTAATGAGCCATGGTATGCGGACATAGTGAACTACCTTGTGTGTGAGGAGGTGCCACCCGGTTTGTCCTATGCCCCAAGGAAAAAGTTCTTCAAGGATGTGAGGCATTACTATTGGAGCGAGGCTCTCTTGTTCAAGAGAGGGCTGGATGGAGTCTTTAGGAGGTGCATCCCGGAGGATGAGGTGGAGAGTGTGATCCGCCATTGTGACTCCTTGCCATGTGGATGCCATGCTAGCTCACACAAGACATGTGCAAAGGTATTGCAATCCGGGTTTTATTGGTCTAATTTGTTTAGGGATGTGCAGAATTTTATAGTGGCATGTGATGCTTGCCAAAGGACGGGCAACATCTCAAGGAGGAATGAGATGCGCTTGAACAACATACAAGAGGTTGAAGTGTTTGATGTGTGGGGTGTGGACTTCATGGGGCCATTTCCCTCTTCATGTGGCAACCTCTACATCCTATTGGCGGTGGACTATGTGTCAAGATGGGTGGATGCAATCGCCTCTCCCACCAATGATGCCAAAGTGTTGGTGCGGTTCTTCAACCGAGTCATCTTCCCTAGGTTTGGAACACCAAGAGTGATCATAAGTGATGGAGGGAAGCATTTCACTAATAGGAACTTTGGGACACTTTTGGCTAAGTAAAGGGTGACTCATAAGGTGGCAACACCTTACTATCCCCAAACTAGTGGCCAAGTGGAGATCACCAACCGGAAGATAAAGGGAATACTTGAGAAGACGGTTTCTAGGACAAGAAAGGATTGGGCTATGAAGCTCGATGATGCCTTGTGGGCATATAGAACCGCTTTCAAGACACCGATTGGCATCACTCCCTACAAGCTAGTTTATGGCAAGTCTTGCCACCTTCCGGTGGAGATAGAGCATAGGGCGTATTGGGCCATAAGGTGGCTGGATTTTGACCTCAAGGAAGCCGGTGAGAAGAGATTGCTAGACATCAATGCTTTTGAGGAGATCCGGTTGGATGCCTATGAAAACGCCCGGATGTACAAGGAAAGGACCAATCGTTGGCATGACAAGCGTCTCATCCCAAAGGAGTTGAGTGAAGGTGACTTAGTCCTTCTCTTCAACTCAAGGCTGCGGCTCTTCCCCGGAAAGCTAAAGTCAAGATGGACGGGTCCTTATGTGGTGAGGAAGGTCTTTCCCCATGGAGCGGTTGAGATAGGTGGGGAGCATTGTGGAGATTTTAAGATGAATGGGTACCGTTTGAAGAAGTATATTCCGGGAGCTCCGGTTGATATGATTGCCCCACTTTACCTTGAGTGAGACGACCCCGAATTGGGTCAAGATAATGACCTTAAAGAAGCGCTTAATGGGAGGCAACCCATTGGTACATGTCTTTCCCTTTTCGTTTTTGTTTTGGTTTTCATTTTTCTGTTTTTGTTTTTCTGTGTTTGTGTGTGTTTGGTGTTTGTGTGCTAGAGTCTAGGTAGCATAGAAGCCTTGCAAGGCATGAGGATGATGATGATGATCCCGCATCAATTGTGGGTGGAGCGGACGTGGGACTTGGATGGCTAGCGGTGCTTAGCGCGGGTCCCGACGCCATAATGAACATCAAGAGCTCTCTACCACCTTTGATTGATCATCCACCATCACTTCACATGAGTGAACCAAAATACCAAAGACACCACTTTTACATTGTGAGGACTCTCTTTCACTCTTCTTTACTTGATTTGCACATTGGGGACAATGTGTTTCTAAGTATGGGGTGGGATTTTCATGATTATTTGCATGATTAGCATCTAGGATAGTTTCATATTGTCACATGTCTCATTATGTTTTGCATTGTACATACATATTTCAAAAATTCCAAAAAATCAGAAAATTTAAAAAAATTTTAGTGCTTCTAAGATTGGGTATGACCCTTATGATGAGATTGTTTTGTGAATTGGCTATGGATGGCCTAATGTGTTGAATGGATGTATGCATATGTGGACTTGAATTACCTATCTTGAATCCTATGTATGGATTGTGATCATGATGTTTGCCTTGATTGGATTGAGGATTGATAGTCGAAATTACATGCTAGTTCTTGCACATCATTTAGGAGTGATTAAGGCAATTCATCTTTCTCTACTTCTCATCTTGATCATGTTGATTGAAGCACCTCAATTGATATAAAATTTGACCTCTTTTGACCCATCCGGGAATAGGAGCATGCTAGTGTGTTGAGTGTGTGAAAAGCAAGTGTGGGGTGAAGTTGTTGATGAATGAATGTTGTGAATGAAGTGCTGAAATTTGTTGTGAAAAGTGTAGAAAAAATATAGGTTTGGGGACTTTGGTTTTGATGACGAGTAACTCGGCACCATTCACATAATCAAGTGTTTGTGCCTTGCCAAAGTTGGATAAACCGAATGTCCTAACGAGCCTTGTGTCACGCTAGGAAATAGCACAAAAAGCTTTACATTTATAAACTCGAACTAAATCCTAAACTACCTAGCGAAACCCGCAGTGTACGGATCGTTATGTAGAAAGGTAAGTATTCCGAGGTCGAACTCAAAGACTAAGGTGAAATCGAGTCAAGCAATGATCAAAAATAGTGTAAATCTAGGCTAAGACAAGATGAGGAACAAAGAAAATGGAAAACTCAATGTTTTTGTTGGTTTTTATGGTCATCAAGCAAGGGTCATAACTCATGCAAAGCAATAAATCAAACCAAACCAAAAATCAGCACAAATAAACGAGTCAAACGAGATATTGATCAAGAGAAAGGGAAGACGGATTCTAGGGGTTGGAAATTCCGGTTATGGCATAAAACTCAAGTTATCTATTCATTCTTTGGATTGATTATGATATGTTGGGATTAAGTGTTCCTAAAATGGGATCAATTACCGGGTAAGTCTCATGATCCAACTAATCCACACCTAAGGTCTCATTACCGGGTAAGTCTCTAAGAACCTAAGGGGAGGAATTTAACACAAACCGGATTGTTTAATTAGGGATCTAACCTATCCTCACCGGGTAAGTCTCGGAAAGGGAAGTCCTAATCAACTATCCTAGCACATTTAATCCAATGGCGGCTTATTAGGCTCACCATTACCCAAGGTTTTGCTATTTTAGATTCTAAGGGCAAGGATTACCGGGTAAGTCTCTCCTAACACTTAGTCGCTACACTAGGACACCCTAGGGTAGGTTAAACTCAGCAAAAACTTAGGGTTTCAACAATTTTATGAACCTAAGATAAGATCCTTCGAACCAGGAAGAACCACGGTTTGTTCTACAGAAACCACGACCGTGGTTCTTCAAGAACTACCCGTGATTTCTAACAGTAGCTACGTTCATAAACAAAAATCATCCAAAGGTAAATCTAAGTTCGTCCTATCATAGATCTAGCCATAACCATCCTTTCCTTACCCTAGAATCGCATCAATCTAGCCTACAACATTCATATTAGAAATCAAAACAAACAAGCATAGATTCATAACCTCCATTGCAAGAAAATGAGAGAAAGAAGATGAACAAATGAACTTCAAACACAATCTAAATCTGAAGATGAAATTAGAACGACTTACAACCCTTCCAAAGGAAGGTTCAAGAGTTCAAAAACTTCTAGAAATAAATCCGAAAATACAAGAGCTAAGTGTGTCTTCTCCTCTCCAATGGTAATGGCCCCTTTCTTCTTCTTCTTGCACTTTCCTTCCTAGAAAAAGTCCTTCTTCTTCTTGGAATATATTTTGTCAAAGAAAAATGGAGAATATGTGAGCTGCTCTCAAACTACCTAAATCCCAGCTGCCTCTAACAACTATCAAGGACCACTTTTATAACCAATTCTTCATGAGCTGGCCATGAGAGTCGTGGCACAGCTGTCACGAGAATCTGGCAAAATCCACGGTCATTTCCACGGCCGTGGTTCTTCAGAGAACCGTGATTCTGTGCAGAAACTTCGCCTTGGATCATTAGGCTGTGGTTTGGTGCATGGCCTGTGTTGGCAAGGTTCCTTGAGTCTTTCTCAGCCCTTGCCTTGCGTTCTAATGAGTTTGGAAACGTGTCGTTTTGGCTCGAAACTTCCCGAAATACCTACAAAACACACACAAGTCCGTGTAGACGTCTATCTCGACAAAATACATGTTTTGAGTGCAAAACGTATTGGACTAGTGCTAGATAATGCATGATTGAGCGAGAATTCTACCTAAATGTGCACCTAAAACTATGCTATAAATCGTGTTATCAAAATACCCCATACTTAAGGTTTGCTCGTCCCCGAGCAAATTCCCAACTATAGACTAAGAGATGACATGATTTATATATGCAGAAAAATGGCAAAATCTTTTTGGTTTTGTGCTTCTACTATTGGATCACCTTCATAGTCATGATCAATGGCAATTGAATAAGCAATTATGTATCAAACAATAAAGTCATGGAAAGACAATTGTACTTAACTCAAAAACATGCATGAGTTGGGAGGACGGAGATGTCAAGAAGATCAAGAGTCTATCCAATCTAGATTACTAAGTCTTACAAACATGCAAGTAGGTCATAAGGGCTTGTGACATAAAAGGCTAAGAAACGTTTCAATTGGGGAGGGGAATTTTCTAGGTATGTGATGCTAATCCGGGAATGGAACTAACTTCACTTCCTTGTCCTCGATCAACTTCCCCCAAGTGCATATTTTTCCCTATCTTGCTTTCTTTTCTTTTTCTTTAGCTCATTTTTGAGACAATGGCATTGGTGTACAATAGCCGAAACCTCGGTGATTAGCCATCCTCGGGCTTTTTCTCTTTTTCGAGGTGCATCCACACCGGGCACACATACCAAAGCTCGTTAGGGCTATTGGCTTATTTGACTTTGGCAAGGCACCAACACCCGATTATGTGAAGTGTACCGAGTTACTTGTCATTTAAACCAACGCCCCCAAACCTATTTTGGCTACACTTCCACAATAATTTCAGCATTCCATTCACGACATTCTTTTCATTACATCTTCACCCCGCACTTGCTTTTTACACATTCAAACACACTAGCATGCTCCTATTCCCGGATGGGTTTTAAAAAGAGGTCAAATTTTATATCAATTGAGGTGCTCAAGCAATCATGATCAAGATGAGAAGTAGAGAAAGATGAAGTGCCTTATTCATTCCTAGATGGTATGCAAGAACTATCATGTAATTTCGATTTTCAATACTCAATCCATTCTAGGCAATCATCATGATCTCAAGTCATTCATGGAATTCAAGAGAAGTAGTTCAAGTCCACATATGCATTTATCAATTCAACACATAAGGCCATTCATAGCCAATCACAAGACAAGTTTCATCATTAGGATCATATCCAAGCCTAGAAAGCACAAAAAATTTTTAAATTTTCTGATTTTTATGGAATTTTCGATTTAAGTATGTACAATGCAAGATATGTGCAAATATTAACCTATCCTAGATGCTCATCATGCAAAGGATCATGCAAACCCCACCCCATACTTAGAAACACATTGTCCCCAATGTGGTATTCAAGTAAAGAGAGTGAAAGAAGGTTCTCACAATGTAAAATGGTTTTCTTCGGTATTTGGGAATTCCTAAGAGGATTGATGTTGGATGATCCTTTCAACCATGGTAGGGAGCTCTAAGCATCCTTCAAGCTTTGAAACCCGCGCTAGGCACCGCTAGCCGTCCAAGTTCCGCGTCCGCTCCACCCATGATTAGTGAGGGTTTCATCATCATCATTTCCAAGAAAGGTTTCCAATGCCACTAATGTTCTTGCACACATAAAATAGACAAAACACACAAAGCACACAAAAACAGAAAAATCTAAGCTAAAATGAAGAAAAAAAATGTTACCGATGGGTTGCCTCCCACCAAGCGCTTCTTTAAGGTCATTAGCTTGACCAAGCTCGGGAGCGTTTATGCAAGGTGAAGCGGGGCGATCATGTCTATTGGGGCTCCCGGAATGTACTTCTTCAAGCGATGCCCATTCACTTTGAAATCTCCACAATGCTCCCCTCCTATCTCAATAGCTCCATGGGGAAAGATCTTCTTTACCACATATGGCCCAGTCCATCTTGATTTGAGCTTTCCGGGGAAAAGCCTTAGCCTCGAGTTGAAGAGAAGGACAAGATCTCCTTCACTCAACTCTTTTGGAATGATCCTCTTGTCATGCCACCTTTTGGTTCTCTCCTTGTAAATCCGGGCATTCTCATAAGCTTCCAACCGGAGTTCCTCAAGGGCATTGATATCAAGCAATCTCTTCTCTCCCGCCTCCTTGAGGTCAAAATTTAGCCACTTAATGGCCCAATAAGCTCTATGCTCCATTTCCACCGGAAGATGGCAAGACTTGCCATAGACCAATTTGTAGGGAGTGGTGCCAATAGGTGTCTTGAAGGCGGTTCTATATGCCCATAGTGCGTCATTGAGCTTCATGGCCCAATCCTTCCTTGTTCTAGACACCGTCTTCTCGAGGATGGCCTTGATTTCTCGGTTGGAGATCTCCACTTGGCCACTAGTTTGGGGGTGGTAGGGTGTGGCCACTTTATGAGTCACCCCATACTTGGCCAAAAGTGCTCCAAAATTCCTATTTGTGAAGTGCTTCCCTCCATCACTAATGATCACCCTTGGTGTTCCAAACCTAGGGAAGATCACTCGGTTGAAGAACCGCACCACCACCTTGGCATCATTCGTAGGAGAGGCGATTGCCTCTACCCATCTTGACACATAGTCCACCGCCAATAGGATGAATAGATTGCCACATGAAGAAGGGAATGGTCCCATGAAGTCTACACCCCACACATCAAAAATCTCAACTTCTTGGATGTTGTTCAAGGGCATTTCATTCCTCCTTGAGATGTTCCCCGTTCTTTGGCAAGCATCACATGCCGCTACAAAACCTTGCACATCTCTAAACAAGTTAGGCCAATAAAAACCGGATTGCAATACCTTGGCACACGTTTTGTGTGAGCTAGCATGGCCTCCACATGGTAGGGAGTGACAATGCCGGATCACACTCTCCATTTCATCTTCCGGTATGCATCTTCTAAGCACCCCATCCGGGCCTCTCTTGAATAGAAGTGGCTCGCTCCAATAGTAATGCCTTACATCGTTGAAGAACTTCTTCCTTTGTGAATATGATAATCCGGGAGGCACTTCCTCACACACCAAGTAATTCACAATGTCGGCATACCATGGCTCACTTCCCCTAGCCACTTGGAATAAGCATTCTTCCACCATTTGCAATTGTTCATCCTGGAACGAGTCATCTATCGGGATGTTGTCTTTCCCAAGCTCTAATGGTGGGAGTCTACTAAGGTGATCCGCCACCGAGTTCTCGGATCCCTTCTTATCTCTTATTTCCAAATCAAACTCTTGAAGAAGAAGGATCCACCGAATCAACCTTGGCTTGGCATCCTTCTTTGTAAGTAGATAACGGATCGCCGCATGATCCGTGTAAACTATGACCTTCGCTCCAACAAGGTACGAGCAGAACTTCTCAAATACATACACTACCGCTAACAACTCCTTCTCGGTAGTAGCATAATTGAGTTGGGCATCATCTAGCGTCTTGCTAGCATAGTAAATAGCATGAGTGCGCCCTTCTTTCCTTTGCCCCAAAACGGCCCCAACGGCCACATCACTTGCATCGCACATAATCTCAAATGGTAGACTCCAATCCGGAGGTTGCATGATAGGTGCGGAGATCAAGGCGTTCTTCAACCTACAAAACGCTTCAAGACAATCTTTGGAAAACACAAAATCAACATCTTTCATTAGTAGGTTAGTGAGAGGCTTAGAAATTTTAGAGAAATCTTGAATAAACCTCCGGTAAAAACCGGCATGCCCTAAGAAACTCCTTACCCCCTTCACCGAGGTAGGTGGTGGCAACTTCTCTATTGTTTCAATCTTAGCCCTATCAACCTCAATGCCACGGTTAGACACCAAGTGTCCTAACACAATCCCTTCACTTACCATGAAGTGGCATTTTTCCCAATTTAAGACAAGATTTGTTTCCTCACATCTTTGCAACACCAATGACAAATTAGCTAAGCAATTATCAAAAGAAGAACCGTAAACAGAGAAATCATCCATGAACACTTCCATGATATTTTCTATGTATTCCGAAAAGATGGCCATCATACACCTTTGAAAGGTGGCGGGTGCATTACACAACCCAAATGACATTCTCCTATATGCAAATGTACCCCATGGACATGTAAAAGTTGTTTTCTCTTGGTCATCGGGGTGGATAGGGATTTGGAAGAATCCACTATACCCATCTAGATAGCAAAAGTGAGAGTGTTGAGCTAATCTTTCTAGCATTTGGTCAATGAAGGGGAGGGGAAAGTGATCTTTCCTAGAGGCCATGTTCAATTTCCTATAATCTATACACATTCTCCATCCCGTGACCGTCCTAGTTGGTATTAGTTCATTGTTCTCATTAGTTACTACCGTCATTCCACCTTTCTTAGGTACTACATGAACGGGGCTAACCCACTTACTATCCGAGATAGGGTAGATAATTCCCGCATCTAGCAACTTAATGATTTCCTTCTTGACCACCTCTTTCATTATAGGATTCAATCTCCTTTGATGTTCAATAGAGGGTTTGTGGTTATCTTCCATCATTATCTTATGCATGCACAAAGATGGCTTAATGCCAACCAAATCATCAATAGTATAACCAATGGCTTTCCTATGCAATCTTAGTTCATGCAGCAATTTAGCAAGTTCATCATCACTCAAGCATGCATTAACAATCACCGGATATGTAGAATTATCACCAAGGAATGCATACTTTAAATGAGAGGGGAGGGGTTTGAGTTCAAGTGAGGGAGGACCTTTATCAGTTGAAGACGATCCAAACAAGGTTGGATGAGATGAATCCAAAGCAAATGAAGACTCTCCTTGGCTCCTAGAAGCTTGATCATCATCAAGAGCTGATTCAGGGGAAACCACGGTTGGAATCACGGTTGGCTCAACTTCCATGACCGTGGTTCTTGCCAAGCTTGCTTCTCGGAGTTGTCCAGAGAGTTTGACGGCCGTGGAACCCAAATCTCGACCGTGGAACTTGCAGCTGTTCACAATTTCTTCATGGCTCTCAAATCCAACTCTTGGCTCCTCTTCCAATGCCTCCAAGGCTTTGATCTCTTCATTGCAATTCTCCTCAATGTCTTCCTCCATCTTACTCAAGGTAAGAACCTTCTCCAAGGGATCCTTGATCAAAATCGAGCTCACCATTTCTCTAGATTCTTCTTGCTCGACTATGTTGAAGATATCTTCATCAAGGGTTGGCCCTTTCATCATTGTGGACAGCTTGAACTTGATGTTCTCCTCTCCTATGTTGAAGGAGAGAGTCCCGTTCTTGCAATCCACTAAACATCCGGAGGTAGCTAAGAAAGGTCTTCCTAGGATGATGGGAACCGGGTAATCCGCCGGAATGTCCAACACTACAAAGTCAATAGGCACATAGAATCCTCCCAATTGCACCGGAATGTCCTCAAGAATCCCAACTGGATGAGTGATAGAACGGTCCGCCATATAGAGGGTCATCTTGACCGGTTTTGGCTCTCCTACCCCGACCTTGTTACTAAGTGCAAGCGGTATGATGCTTACACTTGCTCCAAGATCACAAAGGGCTTCGTACTTCACGTCTCCTACTTCAATCGGAACACAAAAAGAGCCCGGATCCCTTAGCTTGGGAGGCATTGCCTCCTTCATTGTTTGGATTAACTCCGAGGATCTCTTGGTCATCCTAATCTCCCCATACTCCTCCAACTTCCTTTTGTTGGAGAGTATTTCTTTCAAGAATTTTCCGTATGCCGGCATTCCTAAGATGGCATCCATGAACGGAATGTTAATATGTAACTTGGACATTAGTTCAAGGAACTTACCAAAGTGATTGTCCAAACGAGCTCTTGCTCTTGATTGTGGGAACGGTAGTGGTGGCTTGTATGGAGGCGGTGCTACATAAGTTGGCTCTACATCCTTGCTCTTGCCTCCATCATCTTGCTTTCTTCCCTCTTCTACCACTACTTGACTCCCTTTAGCTTGGTCCTTGGGCAAAGGATCCTTCATACTCAACCCACTCCTTGTTGTGATAGCCAAAACTTGGCCTCTTGGGTTGTCTTCGGTTCTTCCGGGAAGCTTCCCCGGATCTCTATGTGCCTCACCCGCCTTTTGAAAGACTTGTGCTTCCAAGACCTTTTGAGCCTTAGAAATTGAAGTAACGGTGCTCTCAAGTCCACTCAATCTTCCTAGCAATTGTTCAAACATGACTTCGGTTCTATCCTTTGAAGGTTGAGTAAAACCGGGTGGAGGTTCTTGTGAAGCTCTTTGTGGTGGAGTTGTGCTTGTGGAGGCGGGAGGGTTCAAGGCTCCATCCGGATTAGAGTAAGAAAACCCGGGATGGTTGTGGTTTGGCCGGTAATTGTTGAATTGCCGGTTGTTGTTGAAATTTCTTGGGCCTTGGTAATTGTTGAAGTTGCCCCTTCCCATATAATTCACATCTTCCTCCTTGGAAGACAAGTTGGCTCGTGGAGGTGTTTGAGGAGTTGCTTGGCTCTTCAAGGTGGTAGTGCACAACTCTCTCAAGGACTTCAACTCATTGTTGATGGCGTCAAGCTTGAAATTGCTCATGGTGACTTCGCTCACCTCATATGCTCCCGCCTTTCTCCCTTCACTCTTCCTATGGGAGTACTTCTCAATCACTAGAGCTTGCTTCTCCACAAACTCCCAAGCATCATCTACATGTTTCTCCATAAATGTCCCACCGGAAAGAGATTGAAGCTTGAATTGGCTATCTTCATCAAGCCCCTTGAAGTAGATCTCCAATAGCTCAATCTTCGGTATACCATGGTGTGGGCAATCTAGGAGAAGGTCTTTGAATCTATCCCAAGACTTGAACAAACTTTCTCTATCCCTCATCACAAAGGCATTGATCTTTCCCCTTAACTCGGTAGTCTTGGAAGGTGGGAAAAACTTGGTCAAGAACTCGGTTGTCATCTCCTCCCAAGTACCAACTCTCCCTTGTGGAATAGATTGATACCAAGCCAAGGCTTTGTCCTTAAGAGAGAAGGAAAAGGCCCTTAGCTTATGGTTGTTGCTCTCCAATCTTGGTGGTCTAAGAGTCTCCATCAAAATTTCATAGTTCATCAAATGTCGGTGAGGAGACTCTCCTTCCATCCCTCCAAATTGGTTATGCCGGATCATTTGTAGAACTTGAGGGCGGAGCTCGTAATCATGGGCTGCGGGATCTCCTAAGTTCACACCCGGGCGGTGTGCTCTTTGTGCCGGATCCATACGTTGCCCCAATGTTTGTGGCTCATCCATAGCAATGGGCACAACCCTAACGTTCACCGCCGGCTGCGGTTGTGGTGGAGGTTGAGGAGGTTGTTGACGGTTAAGCTCCCTTTGCACAAGTGCTTGCCTAATCTCCTCAATCTCCCTCCTAGTTGCCTCTTGCCTCTCATTGGCAAGTCTCCTTTCTTCCTCCAAGAGCTCATCTCTTAGCCTAATTTGCTCTAAGGCTTCATCCAACTCAGCTTGGAGATTCCTACCGGCCATCTCTTTCTCTTTTCGAATGCTCTTGGATCTAGATCTAAGGGTTTTCTCCGGTTCGGGATCGAATGGAGCTAAATCCTTGCCACGAGATCTTCGCATACACCTAAAGAGTAAGAGATGTCCTGAAAAGCAAAGACACACACCAAAGAGAGATCAAAAGCAACAAGAAAGATCTACACTACCAACAATCACGAAATGACTCAATCTAGACCTAGTCCCCGGCAACGGCGCCAAAAACTTGTCACGCTAGGAAATAGCACAAAAAGCTTTACATTTATAAACTCGAACTAAATCCTAAACTACCTAGCGAAACCCGCAGTGTACGGATCGTTATGTAGAAAGGTAAGTATTCCGAGGTCGAACTCAAAGACTAAGGTGAAATCGAGTCAAGCAATGATCAAAAATAGTGTAAATCTAGGCTAAGACAAGATGAGGAACAAAGAAAATGGAAAACTCAATGTTTTTGTTGGTTTTTATGGTCATCAAGCAAGGGTCATAACTCATGCAAAGCAATAAATCAAACCAAACCAAAAATCAGCACAAATAAACGAGTCAAACGAGATATTGATCAAGAGAAAGGGAAGACGGATTCTAGGGGTTGGAAATTCCGGTTATGGCATAAAACTCAAGTTATCTATTCATTCTTTGGATTGATTATGATATGTTGGGATTAAGTGTTCCTAAAATGGGATCAATTACCGGGTAAGTCTCATGATCCAACTAATCCACACCTAAGGTCTCATTACCGGGTAAGTCTCTAAGAACCTAAGGGGAGGAATTTAACACAAACCGGATTGTTTAATTAGGGATCTAACCTATCCTCACCGGGTAAGTCTCGGAAAGGGAAGTCCTAATCAACTATCCTAGCACATTTAATCCAATGGCGGCTTATTAGGCTCACCATTACCCAAGGTTTTGCTATTTTAGATTCTAAGGGCAAGGATTACCGGGTAAGTCTCTCCTAACACTTAGTCGCTACACTAGGACACCCTAGGGTAGGTTAAACTCAGCAAAAACTTAGGGTTTCAACAATTTTATGAACCTAAGATAAGATCCTTCGAACCAGGAAGAACCACGGTTTGTTCTACAGAAACCACGACCGTGGTTCTTCAAGAACTACCCGTGATTTCTAACAGTAGCTACGTTCATAAACAAAAATCATCCAAAGGTAAATCTAAGTTCGTCCTATCATAGATCTAGCCATAACCATCCTTTCCTTACCCTAGAATCGCATCAATCTAGCCTACAACATTCATATTAGAAATCAAAACAAACAAGCATAGATTCATAACCTCCATTGCAAGAAAATGAGAGAAAGAAGATGAACAAATGAACTTCAAACACAATCTAAATCTGAAGATGAAATTAGAACGACTTACAACCCTTCCAAAGGAAGGTTCAAGAGTTCAAAAACTTCTAGAAATAAATCCGAAAATACAAGAGCTAAGTGTGTCTTCTCCTCTCCAATGGTAATGGCTCCTTTCTTCTTCTTCTTGCACTTTCCTTCCTAGAAAAAGTCCTTCTTCTTCTTGGAATATATTTTGTCAAAGAAAAATGGAGAATATGTGAGCTGCTCTCAAACTACCCAAATCCCAGCTGCCTCTAACAACTATCAAGGAACACTTTTATAACCAATTCTTCATGAGCTGGCCATGAGAGTCGTGGCACAGCTGTCACGAGAATCTGGCAAAATCCACGGTCATTTCCACGGCCGTGGTTCTTCAGAGAACCGTGATTCTGTGCAGAAACTTCGCCTTGGATCATTAGGCTGTGGTTTGGTGCATGGCCTGTGTTGGCAAGGTTCCTTGAGTCTTTCTCAGCCCTTGCCTTGCGTTCTAATGAGTTTGGAAACGTGTCGTTTTGGCTCGAAACTTCCCGAAATACCTACAAAACACACACAAGTCCGTGTAGACGTCTATCTCGACAAAATACATGTTTTGAGTGCAAAACGTATTGGACTAGTGCTAGATAATGCATGATTGAGCGAGAATTCTACCTAAATGTGCACCTAAAACTATGCTATAAATCGTGTTATCACCTTGGTATGTGTGCCCGGTGTGAGGCACCACGGAATAATCCCGAGGGTCGCTAATCACCAAGGTTTCGGCTTTTGTACACCAATGCCATTGCCTCAAAAATAAGTGAAAGAAAAAGAAAGTGAATAAGAAAAGAAAAGAAAGAAAAGATGGAGAAAAATATACACTTGTTGGAAAGTTGATCAAAATGAAATTGTGAAGTTAGTTCCTTTTCCGGATTAGCATCACATGACCTAAAAATTCCTACCTATTCACAACGTTTCTTGGCCTCTTCTTTCCTAAGTCCTTGTGACCTATTTGCATGTGTGTAAGACTTAGTGATCTAGATTGGATATACCCATGATCATCTTGACTTCTTCATTTTCACCTTGCATGCATGCTTTCGAGTTAAGTATAATTGTCTTTCCATGCCTTCATTTATTTTATGCATGATTGCTTGTCCATTGCCATGAAACATGACTATGAAGGTGATCCAATGTTAGAAGCACAATCCCAAAAAGATTTTGTTGTTTTTCTGCATGCATAAATCATGTCATCTCTTAGCCTATAGTTAGATCTTGCTCAGGGACGAGCAAACCTTAAGTATGGGGTATTTTGATAACACGATTTATGACGTTAGTTTAGGCATCCATTTAGATAGTTTTTCCTGCTATTCATGCATAGTTTGGCATTAGTTCATGACATTTACGTTTGATTCATGCATATTGTCGAGATAGACGTCTACACGAACTATTGTCGGTTTTGTAGGTATTTTGGGGAGCTTTTGGAGCTTAATCGATACATTCGAGGATCATTCCTCGTGATGACACACTTCCGAACTCATTAAGAAGCAAGTTAGGAGCTAAGGAGAACACATAAGACCTAGTTGGTGCATGCCTTGCACCAACTCATGACTTAACGATCAAAAGAGAGTTGTCTGAACAAAACCACGGTCCAGACCCTGATTCCACGCCCGTGGTTCTGACCGTGATCCTCTCTGGACAGCTGTGACAGCTGTCCCACGATCTCCATAACCGACTCTTGCCCTTAATGGAGGATATAAGTGGTCCTGCGGACTGATTCTCAACACATATCCTTTCCCACACTCTCTCATTCCACAACATTCCATTGGAGGCTACTCTTGGAGGGGAGCAAAAACACTCTCATTTGGAGAAGAAGAAGAAGAAGAACACTAGTTTTAGAGTTTTCATAGTTTTTTAGAGGTTTTTGCGTGAGTTTGTTGAAGTCATTTGTAAGGATTTGTAAGGAACAATTTGGACCTTCTTTTGAAGGGTTGTAAGTCTTTCTTAACAATTATTCAGCTTGGTTTTCATTTTCTACTTGTTTCATTTCTCTTTCATTTCATTTTCTTGCTATGGAAGCCATGAATGAATGATTGTTGAGTTTGATTGTTAAAATGCATGTTGTTGGCTAAATAGATGCGATTCTAGGGTAATGGAATGATGGTTATGGCTTGGACTATGATAGAATAGACTTAAATGTATCCTTGGATGAATTGCTTGCTCGAACTTAACTTCTGTTGAAAATCACGGGTTGTTCTTCCCCTCCACGCCCGTGGTTCTAGATGATTTGCCCGTGATTTTGTCTGTTGTGCTTGTATTGATAAATCTGAATGTTAGGATGTTAGATTATTGAAATCCTAGTGTTTGTTAAGCATAATCTAGGCTAAGGTGACCTAATGTTAGCAATCTAAGTGAGAGAAGAGACTTACCCTGTAATTCTCGCTCTTAGATCCTAAAGATGATGAATGTTAGGTAGTAGTGAGCCTCATAAGCCGCTATTGGACTGAGTGTGCTAGGATAGATGTTTAGGACTTGCCTTCCCGAGACTTACCCGGTAAGGAGAGGTTAGATCTCTAGATATCAATCCAGTTTGCGTAGAATTTCCGACCTTAGGCTTCTAGAGACTTACCCGGTGATGGGACCTTAGGTGCGGGATTAGTGGACCATGAGACCTACCCGGTGATTGATCCCATTTGAGAAACACCCTCTCCCAACATATTGTAGCTAGTCCAAGATTTATAGAAGCTTGAGTCCAATGCCATAACCGTAATTCCCAACCCCTAGAGTCCGCTTTTCTCTCTTTGATCACATATCTCGTGTTTGTTTTGCTTGTTTGTGTTGCTAGCTTAGTTTGTTCGTTTGATTTGTTAATCTTGCATGATTTGTGATCCTTGCTTAATCACCACAAAACCAATCCAAAAACATTGTGATTTTTATTTCTTTCTCTTTTCTTATACTAGATTTGCACTATCCTTAGTCACTATATTTGATTCGATTTCACCTTAGTCTTTGTGTTCGACCTCGGAATACTATCCTTGCTACAAAACGACCCATATACTGTGGGTTCGCTAGGAGTTAGAGAAAATATATCGAGTTATAAATTTAAGACTTTTTTGTGCTACACGTTCTTAGCGTAACAACACCCTTTGTCTAGGATTCATCCTAGTGTCCAACGATTGAGGGTGAAGATTCCTTTCAACAGCAAGTTCAGCATTGAGCCGAGCAATTTCGGCTTGCGGATCAACAATAGGGAGTTGGTTGTCCATTGCTTAACTTGCGTTAACTTTATGGGTAATTTTTTTGTTTGTGAAGAGTGCGTTCAATCTCGTTGTCAAGAGGGACAAGTTTGCTTGGGTCGTGGACTCTTCTCATTCCTTATGCCTGTAAATAAAAAACAAAAAAATAAATTAATAAATCCAGCAATAAAAACAACTTATAACAACTGTTACGCTAGAAAGGTAGCACAAAAAGCTTTACAATTTATAAATCGATCTAAAATCCCGAACTAACTAGCGAAACCTGCAGTCTACGGATCATTATGTAGGAAGGAAAGTATTCCAAGGTCGAACACAAGGACTGAGGTGAAATCAAATCATTCAATGGTCATGTATAGTGCAAATCTAAACTAAGAGATGAGAAATGAATAAAGAAAAGCAAAACACAATATTTTTTGTTGGTTTTGGGTGATCAAACAAGGATCACAAAATATGCAACACAAACAAGCAAACAAACACACAAACACAAGATAAGTGATAAGTGTAAGAAGTGCGCATTCTAGAGATCAAGAAATCCGGTTATGGCATTGGACTCAAGCAATCTAAACATCAAAGGAGAGTTACGGTTGTTCGGAGTTGGGTGTTTCTCTAATAGGAGCAATTACCGGGTAAGTCTCATGCTCCACTAGTCTCGAACCTAAGGTCCTATTACCGGGTAAGTCTCAAGGAACCTAAGGACGGGAATCTACACAAACCGGCGACTACCTAAGGGTCAAACCCCTCCTTACCGGGTAAGTCTCGAAAAAGGTAAAACGATCCTAGCACACTCAATCCAATAGCGGCTTTTTTGGCTCACTACTACCTAAAGTTCATCATCTTATGTATCTAAGAGAGGAAATTACCGGGTAAGTCTCATTCCTCAAATAGGTTGCTAGCAAAGGTCACCCTAGGCTAGATTAGGCTCAACAAACAATAGGATTTCAACACATCTACATCCTGACATCCAGATTATCAATAAAAGAACAACAGAACAAAACCATGGGTGGATCATGGAAACCACGGCCGTGATAACATGAAGAACAAGCCGTGATTTTATGTCTGAGCTAGGTTTTCGAACACAATCCATCCTAAGCTAACATGCAATTCCATAAAATCATCATCCAAGCCATAAACATCAATCTATCACCCTAGAATCACAACTATTCAGCCAACAACATACAAATCTAGATCAAGCTTCATAAATAAAGCATGCTTGTATGTCATAACTAGAAAGTGAAGATAAGATCAAAGAACAAGAAGCTACTTAGCTAGATAGATGCTTCTACAATCTTACAAAGGTTCCAATGGCAGCTCCAAGATCCAAAATTACAAGCTTCCAAGGAAACACACTCAAAACCCACACAAACTCACTCTAGATCCACAAACTACACTAATCTCATCCAAGAACACCCACAAGGGTGCTTGGAGGAGAGATACAATCCACAAGAGAGTATTGGAGAAGGTGATGTGCAAATCCTTTGTCTACAGCTTGCAAAACCACTTATGTACTCCACCAAAAAGCAAGGGTCGGACAAAGAAATCGTGTGACAAGTGTCAAAGTTGTCCTGACATAAACCACGGGCCAAAACCACAGGCGTGGTTTTGCTAGGTAGGTCGTGGTTTTCATCAGGAAGCCCTCCTTGGATCACCCAGTCATGAGTTGGTGCAAGGCATGCACCAACAAGGTCTTTTGAGTTCTTCTTTGCTTCTTGCTTGCTCCTTAGGGAGTCCGGATGAGTGCCACCACGAGGAATGATTGTCGAATGTATCGATAAAATCCAAAAGCCCCCCAAAATACCTACAAAACCGACAAAAGCTTGTGTAGACGTCTTTTCTAAAAATAAGACTCGATTAAGCATAAACGCCACAAACTAATGTCAAACCATGCATGAATAAGGGGAAAAACTATATAAATGAATGGCTAAACTAGTTTCATAAATCATGTCATCAACAACCAAGAATTAGGTATCAATCAATTATACGAGTGGTCCCCAACAACGGCGCCAAAAACTTGATCTTGAGTTTTACCGAATGGTAACAACAACCTCCCACAAGTATCCCGGGATTGGATGTAGTATACTCGAGTATTGAATTCTCAAGAGTTTGACTTCTTTATTGTTTTAAATTGTAGAAACGGCCATCATACGGTTAGCTAAGTCGTTTCATCTAGTTGTTTGGCTTCTTTATTTTTTAAAATCGCATATCTTCACTTTAAGGTATATTCAAGGGACTTGTGCTACAGTTCCTCGGTCACGTAAGGTCTTCTTTTAGCTCTAACTTCAGGGCGGATGCATTTATGACACAATTGATACCGCAAATGCTTGAAACATTGAAAACACAAGGTAGATACCGAAATACGGAAAGTGAATACTTTCTATACAAATAGTGATGTATGAGAGAGCAAAAGAGGTATGAAATGTATGAATATTAGGTCTAAAAAGTGTTACATTTAAGTACTTTAACACTCGTCAATAATTTATCATTTTTTAGAAAAGATGGTATAATTAAGTAATTTTATAAGATAAATTGTACACAATAAAAATAGGGTGATTTTTGGTAAGTATGCCTTTTTTCTAACGAGGTACAAAATATGCACATATCCTAATGATTAATTAGAAAAGAAAAGTAGTCGAGTTAACTTATGTTCTTTAATAATTCTAGGAAAAGGAGAAGCACATGCCCAACTTTACTTACTCAATTTCACGTATCAAACTTCATTCACGTTCTCAACTTCACTCATGTATCCAACTTCAGTTACACAATTTGTTTACCCAATTCCAATCACCTAAATTTCGATTACCAATTTCAGTAACCCGACTCCACGACTCCACCTACCCAATTCCAAGAAGTTGAGTACATTAGTGAAGTTAGGTACGTGAGGTTGAGTAAGTGAGTGAAGTTCGATACGTGATTTCCCCCTTCTTCCCAAGATTATTAAATTATATTATTTAATACAACTAATTATTAGATTTTTTCCTTTTTCCTAGGATTTTGCGTCTCTTGCCTTCAAATCCGAAAATGAGGAAAATATAGTTTTCTCCTCGTTAACCCTATTATTTTTATAATAATTAAAAATTAAAAATACATACTTAGTCTACTTAGTAAAATTTAGAGAACAAACTTAGTTTACATAATAAATAAAGGTATTATTAGTTCATTATTTTCATAAAAATACTTCATAATATTAAATAATTTATTTTTTTGAAAGGAATATTGGCTAATTAGAGATTAGAGATGCTAGTATAACTTAAGCGAATGGTAAGTGATAGTAGCAAAAAGAACCGCCAAACGAATCCAACGATAGATAAGGGAATCCAATGAAATAATAATAAATATAACTATATTAATGTAAAATACAATACAAGCATAAGAATAAAAATAAAATCTTGTTTTTTTAAGAAAAAAGTCGTTACTTTATTTGATGCTTTAATTTGATAAGATATATTTGGTGCAAACAATCGGATTAATTAACGGTTGATATAGATAGCTATAAAAGGGCGCCACTCATTAGCCTACTAATCACAATTAGCTTCCTCTTTTTGAAAATGAAAACCAATGTGTACGGATCAGTAACATTCAAAGTGTCTCATAATATTGGATATTAAAACTTAGATTGCGGAATATTAGATGTCAAAATCCAATATAAATACTGTACTTCATCACTATTTACGATAGGTGTTTACATACTACTCAATTAATTATGGGCAATTTTGGTAACTATACCCTAACCTTTTGTATTTATTTTCAAACTCTACACACTCTTCTTTCAAGGGACACATTTACTAAACACAAAAGTAGAACAAGCCTAGTAAACCAAATTGTTTCATTAAAATAATTATTACTACTAAATTACTCAAACACTATTATTTATAATTATAATAGAAAGAAATTGACAGGATAACCACAAAATTTATGGATATAAATATACATACTAGCTCGCAACTTTCCTCGTGAAGTTTCTAATACCATTGATCGTACCCATTTTCGGATAGACCCGTCGACGCCGGTTTTTTATTTTTTATTTTAATAAAAAAATTTGTTTCTTTAAGTTTTAACTAATAATGTTATCTTGGTTTAAGGTTGTTACCGTGTATTGTTTTGAAGGAAGTAGTTTGTTTGCGATTCCGGTAAAAAAATTGTCATAAGCAAATCGACCCAATGAAGATAGATCTAAACATCAGAACAAAATTTTGAAAGGAGCCAAAAAGGTTATCCTCTTCGATTGTATCATGATCTTGTAAATAACTATAAAAAACATGTTTGATTTTCTAGTATTTGTTAGTGTTGCTAGCGTCATTGGTACTAAACCAAGATTTTAACCCTACAAAAAAAGGTCAAATAAAAACACAAAGAAAGAAGAACTACATCGATGGTCAAAAGAGATAGTAGTATGACAAACAATCGGCTCCAAAAGTACAAGATTCAAAGCCTACAACCACCAAATGTGTAATAACCGAAAAATATATATATATATATATATATATATATATATATATATATATATATATATATATATATATATATATATATATAAAATAAAATTTTTATTTTCCGTTTAATACGTGATCAAACCGGTTTCCGATCCGCGAACCTTAATCATTAAAAATAAAGAAAAACGATATTAAATTCTATCATTTTATGTGACCTTGATTCACATAAAATGATAACTTTTATAATTCCGTAAATAATTCCGTACTTTTAACGGTTCCGGCAATTAACGAGTATTCTTTCAGCTTTGAGTTTTATTTTATGAGCTGGCCCAATGGACCCAGCCCAAAAACAATTACAGCCCAGCCCAACCTATTATCTACCCTAACCTTAACCTAATTAACATTTAACCTAATCTAAGCATTCCTAATCCTAATCTAATCGGCAACCTAACTACTACCTTTCCACGTTACTCCTGCGAGATCGGCAGAGCAGCAACAAACCTGCGCCGGGACTGGACTGAAGACGCCGACCAGTGACGCCGCACCGCTCTCCCTCCACGCCGGACTGTGCACGTCTACGTTGGCCAGCGAAATGGAACCGACCCTCGATCGCAAGACCACCACAGAAAATCGCCCAGGTTGCCGCTAGAGTCGAGGATCCAGGACTAGTGTTGCCGCTGCTGTAGAGTGACCACAGGGACGGACCTCTCCTGTATCATCGTCGGACTGCCATCTTGCCGCCTGACTTCCGCCAACCGGCCCTGCTGAACGAAGCTCCTCACGACCAGGCAGCACAGCGACGGTCTATGCTAGCTCCTCGTGTTCTGCAACCTCCAAGTGCCAGCAACGAAGGTAACGTACCTCCTGTCCTCTTCGTCTTTTCCTTTCCGCAGCCTCGATCGGGAGACGTTCCTCACCTCCCTGGTGACTGTTGCTACGCAGGCTCGGTTTCGATCGACTTCGGCCACAACTCTTCCCTCATAAGCGTGACGATTGTGCTGGACGGGTAAGTCGGTCTTCATCTGTACAGTGTGTGTATATAAGTATAGAAATAAGCATGTGCAGTGTGTAAATATATATACATATGCATAAGCGCAGTGACAGTGTGTGTATATAAGTATAGAAATAAGCATGTGCAGTGTGGAAATATATATACATATGCATAAGCGCAGTGGGTACATAATTATAAATATAAGTCAGTGCATCGTGTATGTAGGTCTATATATATATATGCATAAGGGTAGTATATATATAAGTCTATGGATGTATGAATAAGTGCAGAGGAGTGACATAAGTATAAGTGTATATATTAAGGGTTGAGAGATGAATATAATTATATATGAATAAGCTCAGTGGACATGTATCTATATACATAGATGTATAAGATTAGATACGTATAAGTTTGTATATAAGTGTAATAGTAGTATGCATATGTAAGTATATATATATAGATATATATTTATAGGTATAAGTATAATATATATATATATATATATATATATATATATATATGTAAGTATATATATATATAGGTATAAGTGTAAGACATATATAAGTGTATATATATGAATAGGTAGAGTGTATATATACATAAGTATATATACATAATTATAAATATACATAGATGGGTACGAGTAACGTATAATATACGTACACATGTATGAATAAGAGTAGAGTAACCGGAAAAAGGGATAATGTTGTTCTCTTTGACGAGTGTTTGAGATTTAACCTCATAATCTCTAGTAAACTACCCTCGAGAACTAGATCTTGGTTCTTTAGTTCTAAAAGAATATATTGGAAATTAAATGTTAGACTTTTAAGAGTTTTCGGGATCAGGGGTAAATAGTCTTTTACCTTAAGAGAGTTGTTAAGATGTATTTTCTCTTTATGAGATTATGCCTCTTAGAAGTTTATAACTTCTAAGAGTATGAGATGTGACTTTGATACACATGCCTTACTTGACAGGCGTTTGAATACCACGAGTACGGACCGGGTTGAGACTTGATAGAGTGTGATGTGATTCAGGTAAGTCCTTGCGACTTACTTAGCTGGTTTCTGGATATTAGTTGGGTGATAATGGTTGTGTGTGTGCAAAGTGTGTTATAATAAAAATAACAACTTGTTAGGACGACCGTGGTTATTATGTGTTAAGGCCCAAGTGTATGTATAACGGGCCGTGACATCACTGCCCAACTCTGTCAGGAGACTGGGAGGTTCTCTATACCCAGACCATACAGGTACACGGTGAGATGCATCGGATCCACTCCTGATGGGTACACGGGGGCGGAGACGAGGTTTGGGAATCCCTCGTGTCACAAAATAAGTATCATTAGAGTGAACGACTTAAATGAAGATAATAAATGGTTTGTTTGAAAGCATGATGTGTGTTTATGATTTTATGTGTGTGTGTGCTATTATTATTTCTCCTAATGTTTAGATAACTAGCTAATGGTTGTTTTGTTGTGTTTTTAGTTTTACCGCAGGTTAGAGCAGCAGCTGAGTGATCCGGAAGTAGTGGTCAGCCGGGTCTCCGTACTTCTTAGAATGGGGTTGGGATGTTTCCTTTGATGTTCTTTCATCTTGTTAAGACAATTAGTATGTTTCGTTGTTTAAGTACTATAGGCTGTTAGACGTTGTTGCATTCATTCTTTTAAAAATACTATTTTATAAATTTCGGTTTTTCTTATTGTGTCTTGTTGCAAGATCCTAGTAATATTGTTGTCAAACTGAGGTCGGGACCCATTGTGAGGTCCTAACCAGTAATGCTCCGAGTTTTGAGAATTCGGGGTGTTACAACATGGTATCAGAGCTCTAGGTTGGCAACAATGGCACTTGAAATCTTCTGAAAGACCGAATAAGTACTTGAGCAGAACCCGAAAAGGGATCTGTTTTAAAAAGGATTTTTGGTTTTCAAATGCATGCATAGTTTGGTTGGGGATAGAAAAGTACGGCTGACCACCACTACTACCGCGAATCTCAGTATGCTTAGTATGGACCTTAGTTTTACTTTAGTTGGACGTTTTAGCTTGATATAAGATGTGTAATATAGATAAGTATATGCCGAAGATTAGTAGAAATTATAGTTATGTTATACTTTAACGGAGATAACATAATGAGTTTCTCACCCCTTGACACATCTAAGTAGATTTTGAAGGTGTCAACGTGAGGATTAGTATGCACACCTTAGGTGCATTAAGGAAGACGAACGGCAGACAACTCATTCGAGTTTGTTTGAGGAACGTTGAGACGGAAAAGTGAAGCCTAAAAGACAACACCAACTACGATGACAAGAAGGGAATCCCGAATCAACTCAATAGGATCAAATGAAGAATATACATGAGAGTAGTTTCAGCAACGCGTTGGAGGACCGACAAGTATACAAATTGGGAGAGACAACCCACAAATTCTTTCAAGATGGAATAAAGCAACGTTGCAAACAAAGGGGATGCCTTCAGAAACACACCCAGGCATGAAGGTCAAGGTATAGCAGCGATCCAGACAAGAGGCATTGAATCTAAGCTTACTGACGGACTAGAAGGTGAAAGTTTGAGGCTAGAAGCAGGGCGGAATATGATCATTCTCGACAAGATACTTGACACCACAATCAAGATGGGAAACCGAGACAATCATACGCGTAGGATTCAGGATAGATACATTGTCCAATTCAATACGAAGAATCAAAGAGCCGCACAATGGAAACTTACAGATTGCTAGAAAGTGGAAGGTTGATTTCGTAAACATGTAGGTGAAGTGACCTTCTAGAAGACACGAGAGTCCAAAGAATAAGGTTTTGACCCTGATATGAAGGACTAAAGGAGTACAAAGATGGAAATTTACAGTGGAGCTTAAGGACGAAAGATAGATATCATAACTAGGGAGACATATTGACTTCTTCAAAGATACGAGAATTTTGAAAGAAGTCCCGACGCATGTATTAAAGAGGGTAGAAGCCTTTAACGGAGATAACGGATTTTCATAAAGGCAATGTTACAAAACAACGCTAACGAAGGGAGAAAAGTAAGTGAGAATGATCTGGGTAGACTTAAGAGTCCAACATGACCTCTCACTCAACACGGGACTCGGTTAATACAACAACGGTTCATACAAGAGAAATCGCAAGTGGATGGAACTTTAGATCCAAGGATTTACAAAGACGCGTCTACAAGCTATCGGGAAGAATTGATAAACCGCTATAGTTAGTATATGAGTAACACAACTGTACTCGGGCAAAGTGATCTAATAGAGAGAAGGAAAGGAATAAATCGTAGAAGGAGCTAAATGTGTATACACGGATAACATAGAAGGAATAACTTTTCACCCAATATATGCATATCGAAGTAAATAGAAGAAAAGTAAGTTTATGATCCTGTATAAGATCAACTACAGACTATCTAGTAACAACCGAGGATTTACTTATATGGGAGAATATGGAGGACTAGTCAGCAGATAATAACAGTGGATTTATATGAGAAACCGATTGGTATATAGAGGATCTCTGCAAAAGATCAACGGTGACAATGGTGAAGTTTAATCGATACAAGTACTAATGCCCTTAATAGTAACATAGAACGAGTTCAAGCCAGTAACTTTAGGTTAAGAAGTTAAGGAGAAGATTTGGACGGTCGGAAATGACCCCTTAGATCACTAAAGAGATAAAGGAAATGGTTGTGAGTAGTTGTCTGCCTACGGGCTAAGAAAAGGGGTGATCCCAATACGGATGGATGTGTAAAAAGAACTAGAAGAGTGAGAAGAAACTGATGGATTGGATCATATCCTACGTCAATCAAGACAGAGGATTCTTAACATTCCACACAAATAGGAATGATGGTTCTTGATCCCCCGAGAGTTACAAAGGGAGCCTTTGTGACTAAAGATGTAACACGGAATAACTAGAGTTAGAGAGGCGGCACAAACATAGAGATTTGGACTTAGTGTTGTGGTGGATTGTCTTGTCAAGTTGAGAGGTAGTTGTAGGTAGAATTTACATTTTGGGTTGAATAGACATGAGAAAGAGTAATATTGAATGAATGAAGATTATTATACGGACCCGATATCACGCCCGTAAGATAGGTACTAAGAAGTGTGTATATAAGAGTTTAAGGAGAAATGGTGGTATTCCAATGCAAATTCAATTTAATCGTGATAACTCAGAAATATGTAGATGGGTGAGTAGTTGTGAAACCATGTACTCATAGGGGTGTAACTATCATACGGGATATGAAGACTTAGAGAAGATAAAGCGGCAGAAGTATAAGACTACATAGTAAGATGTGAGTCGGGAGATCGGATTTTTGGAGGAAGCCACATACAGGTGATGTTACTATACCAATGATACCAGGAGATGTTCTACAAAAGTCATGTAAAAGTCTTGCTAAATTTAAATAAAGTGTGGGGATGGGTATGCGTCTATGAAATCTATGCAAGAATGTAAGATGACTGTGGTTTCAACACTGAATGAGTAGTAATGATTAGCTGACGGTTAGAGACCAAGTCGGACAAAGAAAATGAACAAGATTAGTCACCTAGTAGAATAGGTGACAAGACAAACATCAGAGACCATAGTTTGTTATATATATGGATAGTTTATCTCGAGGTTTTGGACAACCAGTACTCACGGGTAGAGTACAAGTCTTCCCTTTACTATAGTAAATCATCTATAGACAGAAGGTCTGTTTGAAGAGGATCTTACCGTTATTAGAAGAGAAATTACATGCGAAGAGTTCGGTAAATTATCATGGCTAACGGAAGACGTCATTATGATTAATGGGTGACAATAGATTGATCAGAGTAGCGCAACAGAAGCATGGTGGACCCATAACCCATAGAACATGAAACTCAATGTTATGTCCACCGTGCCCCAAAGTTAAGGAATCGTAGATCGATATGCAAATGTCCGCATGGAGTGTGCTTTGGGTTATATGAAGTTGAAAGCCTGACCAAAGGCATATAATAATTCATTAACGGAGAGGCGATCCGATTGAGTCATATTAGAAAGACGAGACCAAACGAGTGGTCTTACATAGAATATCAGGCACTTAGTAAAGTGCCGGGATATGTGAAAGATCATTATTATAGAAATTATAGTCGGAGTTTTCCGAAAGACTAAAATCAAGGGGATTCAGCGGAATGGATCAAGCTCTTGTTATTTAACTAGAGTCATCAAAAGTGTTCAGAAGTAAGTTGAGAAATGTATTCTTCTAAGGTCCGAAAGTAGATTGAGAGGTTATTTATCAACCAGCACTCCTACCCAGAGTTCACAAGTAATAGTTAAGGGGCTACATATTAGACCCAGGACAGGTCATCAAAAATGAGGATATGATAGTTGAGCCGACCGTACATTTGTAGAGTACCCAGTAGCTGTCCTGGAGCGCAGTACTAGACGTCTGCGGTCCAAGGAGATACCGATGTTGAGGATCCAGTGGTCTAAACGAGGAGTTTATGAGACCACTTAGGAGACAGAGGGGAGTATTAAGCGTAATTATCCCGAGTTCTTTGCAGGGTTAGCTACTGCTTCTGTACCGACGAGTTAGTACTCGGAGGTTGATTGAGTGATTGTGTTTTATGTGACGTGTGCCTAAGTTGATGATTGAGTAGTTGCGTGTTAGAAAATGGAACTTAATGAAACCAGGTTATACAAAGAAAGTCGTTTGGTTAGATATTTTATTCTAAGTTTCGGGACTAAACTTATTTTAAGGGGGCACTGATGTAATAACCGAAAAATATATATATATATATATATATATATAAAATAAAATTTTTATTTTCCGTTTAATACGTGATCAAACCGGTTTCCGATCCGCGAACCTTAATCATTAAAAATAAAGAAAAACGATATTAAATTCTATCATTTTATGTGACCTTGATTCACATAAAATGATAACTTTTATAATTCCGTAAATAATTCCGTACTTTTAACGGTTCCGGCAATTAACGAGTATTCTTTCAGCTTTGAGTTTTATTTTATGAGCTGGCCCAATGGACCCAACCCAAAAACAATTACAGCCCAGCCCAACCTATTATCTACCCTAACCTTAACCTAATTAACATTTAACCTAATCTAAGCATTCCTAATCCTAATCTAATCGGCAACCTAACTACTACCTTTCCACGTTACTCCTGCGAGATCAGCAGAGCAGCAACAAACCTGCGCCGGGACTGGACTGAAGACGCCGACCAGTGACGCCGCACCGCTCTCCCTCCACGCCGGACTGTGCACGTCTACGTTGGCCAACGAAATGGAACCGACCCTCGATCGCAAGACCACCACAGAAAATCGCCCAGGTTGCCGCTAGAGTCGAGGATCCAGGACTAGTGTTGCCGCTGCTGTAGAGTGACCACAGGGACGGACCTCTCCTGTATCATCGTCGGACTGCCATCTTGCCGCCTGACTTCCGCCAACCGGCCCTGCTGAACGAAGCTCCTCACGACCAGGCAGCACAGCGACGGTCTATGCTAGCTCCTCGTGTTCTGCAACCTCCAAGTGCCAGCAACGAAGGTAACGTACCTCCTGTCCTCTTCGCCTTTTCCTTTCCGCAGCCTCGATCGGGAGACGTTCCTCACCTCCCTGGTGACTGTTGCTACGCAGGCTCGGTTTCGATCGACTTCGGCCACAACTCTTCCCTCATAAGCGTGACGATTGTGCTGGACGGGTAAGTCGGTCTTCATCTGTACAGTGTGTGTATATAAGTATAGAAATAAGCATGTGCAGTGTGTAAATATATATACATATGCATAAGCGCAGTGACAGTGTGTGTATATAAGTATAGAAATAAGCATGTGCAGTGTGGAAATATATATACATATGCATAAGCGCAGTGGGTACATAATTATAAATATAAGTCAGTGCATCGTGTATGTAGGTATATATATATATATATGCATAAGGGTAGTATATATATAAGTCTATGGATGTATGAATAAGTGCAGAGGAGTGACATAAGTATAAGTGTATATATTAAGGGTTGAGAGATGAATATAATTATATATGAATAAGCTCAGTGGACATGTATCTATATACATAGATGTATAAGATTAGATACGTATAAGTTTGTATATAAGTGTAATAGTAGTATGCATATGTAAGTATATATATATAGATATATATTTATAGGTATAAGTATAATATATATATATATATATATATATATATATATATATATATGTAAGTATATATATATATATAGGTATAAGTGTAAGACATATATAAGTGTATATATATATATAGGTATAAGTGTAAGACATATATAAGTGTATATATATGAATAGGTAGAGTGTATATATACATAAGTATATATACATAATTATAAATATACATAGATGGGTACGAGTAACGTATAATATACGTACACATGTATGAATAAGAGTAGAGTAACCGGAAAAAGGGATAATGTTGTTCTCTTTGACGAGTGTTTGAGATTTAACCTCATAATCTCTAGTAAACTACCCTCGAGAACTAGATCTTGGTTCTTTAGTTCTAAAAGAATATATTGGAAATTAAATGTTAGACTTTTAAGAGTTTTCGGGATCAGGGGTAAATAGTCTTTTACCTTAAGAGAGTTGTTAAGATGTATTTTCTCTTTATGAGATTATGCCTCTTAGAAGTTTATAACTTCTAAGAGTATGAGATGTGACTTTGATACACATGCCTTACTTGACAGGCGTTTGAATACCACGAGTACGGACCGGGTTGAGACTTGATAGAGTGTGATGTGATTCAGGTAAGTCCTTGCGACTTACTTAGCTGATTTCTGGATATTAGTTGGGTGATAATGGTTGTGTGTGTGCAAAGTGTGTTATAATAAAAATAACAACTTGTTAGGACGACCGTGGTTATTATGTGTTAAGGCCCAAGTGTATGTATAACGGGCCGTGACATCACTGCCCAGCTCTGCCAGGAGACTGGGAGGTTCTCTATACCCAGACCATACAGGTACACGGTGAGATGCATCGGATCCACTCCTGATGGGTACACGGGGGCGGAGGCGAGGTTTGGGAATCCCTCGTGTCACAAAATAAGTATCATTAGAGTGAACGACTTAAATGAAGATAATAAATGGTTTGTTTGAAAGCATGATGTGTGTTTATGATTTTATGTGTGTGTGTGCTATTATTATTTCTCCTAATGTTTAGATAACTAGCTAATGGTTGTTTTGTTGTGTTTTTAGTTTTACCGCAGGTTAGAGCAGCAGCTGAGTGATCCGGAAGTAGTGGTCAGCCGGGTCTTCGTACTTCTTAGAATGGGGTTGGGATGTTTCCTTTGATGTTCTTTCATCTTGTTAAGACAATTAGTATGTTTCGTTGTTTAAGTACTATAGGCTGTTAGACGTTGTTGCATTCATTCTTTTAAAAATACTATTTTATGAATTTCGGTTTTTCTTATTGTGTCTTGTTGCAAGATCCTAGTAATATTGTTGTCAAACTGAGGTCGGGACCCATTGTGAGGTCCTAACCAGTAATGCTCCGAGTTTTGAGAATTCGGGGTGTTACAAAATGACGATGGTAGTCTCAGCCCGTTTATCCGGGCAAGGAATTTCTTTTTGACTTGGATTTAAGGCCTATGATTTAAGCTTTTCAACACAAGCAATATGGATCTTTTCACCCAGTATAGTCTTTGTTTGATACGACATTGATACCGTATTGTCAAGATAGCAGGTTTATTATAAGAGCGGAATTTGTGGGAGCACAAATAAATTACCTGAAATCCATTAAGGAATCATCACTTGATTTTGGTTTGGATCTCGAATGAAAACAATCTATATTTATAACACATAAACTGAAGTTTACATCATTTTCTAAATCAAAACCAACAATAGAGAGAACTAAACCACTAGAAGACAAATGTCGACTCAACCACAGCTTCTTCGTGTTGTCGATTTAAAAGACTTGAAATATGAACTTCCTCCATCTTTTTATTTGCTTTACCCTTCAAGCATAGAAATCAACAAGCTTAAGGCTGAAAAGTTCTCATGACAACTCGAATTTTAGGAGCCTAGAAGCTCGCTGACAAGAATCGGGAGAATATTGGCACACAGTAGAGTCGATTCTATGTGTTTGGGGATCGAAAGGAATGAATTGGGGGAGACCTTTGGTTGAAATTAGAGTTGATTCCGTTTTTGAGGTGTTTTGCGGTTTGGTGGAAGCCATCAAAAGTAGAGACTTGGGCCCTGTTTAGTCAAGGTTTCTTCTCATCATTTAGTTTCAGTTTCCAAATTTTTTTTTCCAAAAGCGTTTAGTAACAGTTTCTGCGTTGCAATGAAGGTTTATAGTTGTGGTTAACAAGGGTTTCACATCTCCAATTTCAGAAACTACTCTATGAAGGTTTGGGGAGTTTCATCGAGAGATTTCTCATTCATGCCCTTCTCATATCTCTCTCATTCACACATCTCCTCCACACTCAGCACTCCTCACACAGCAGTTCGGCGATTCTTCTCTCAAAAGTGACTGCTAGGATTTGGCGAAAATGGACGACGCCCATGAAAAGCTACCTCGTCAATGGTCTCCAAAGCTACTCCTGAAATCATGTGTTCACTGAGGTTAGGGTTCTTCTTCTCTTATTAGTACACATCCAAAAGTACTGTTCTTTTTCAAGAACGAGGTAATGGTAGTGATTATGGGCATCTTCTGCCAATTTTTGTTTCAAATGCTGTTACGTTTTTTAGAAATTATGCAGAGCTTTAAAGAACTTTTACTTTTGAGAAATTTGTGAGTGTTTGGGCATCTTCTGTGAACAATTGCTGCTCCAAAGAACTTATTACAGTGGGCATCTTCTGTTTGCATTTTTTTGAAATGTTGTTACTTTTTTGAGAAACTATGTAGGATCTTTAACTGATTGAATTTTTGTTTATAGTATACATAAATTAATTGAATTTGATGCTTGTTTTGATTAGGGGAATTGTAGGTATGCATTATATGGACGTGTTCAGCATGGAAATTGTTCTCATGTTTGTGTTTAGTTGATAATCTTTGGAATTGTTCTGAAAGTTAAACTCTAAATTACAGTGGGCATCTCCTTGTTACTTATATAACTATCTTGCCTTCTTTCATATAATGAACCATGCTTACTGGTTCTCATGCCTTCTTTCATATGACTATCGAAAAAATCAATATAAAATAAAATGCTCAATCAAGAAGAACTGAATGTTGTTAAAATGGAACGTGATTAATGAACCATTAACAATTCCATTACATGTGAACTTATAAGGAAGATAATTGCCATTGGTTTTGTAATTCTACAACCAACTCTGTAGAAGAAAGAGCAGTGCAAATAAATCAGAAATGAGAGTCACTGCTATAATGTGTTCCTTATATGAATTTAATTATACAACTAAAGTTAAGCTGTTAGGGAACTTTAGTAATATGTGAGAGATCATTAGTTGCTTTCCAAGATGGAAAGATCGAGAAAATGTGATGCAGATCTCATGCCGGTTCATCTAAAAACTGATATACATTTTTATTATCACTCACTTCCCTAAAAACTAAGATGTAAATTTACAGATTACAAATTGTAGCTTAGACAGGGCCTATATGATATTTAAGAACAACATATAGCTTAAAGTAATCCTCGCCGAGTTTAATATTCATCTACAAGTACGCCCATATGACCTCTATTTTACTAAAATCTACTAAGAATTTACTCAATCGAGAAAGGGAAAAAAATCCTATATAGTACTATCTTAATACTTGTTGATGGATTAGACATACTTGTCTTTTGTGTTTATTATTTTAGCTTCGTTAAATATTATAGCATAACTCTTGTGTAATATTGACACATTTCATAAAATAATCCTCAATACTGATAGATTTTTTCAGTTTTAGGGGTTAGTATTAATGATGTGCTTTCTTCTTTATTATATCTATTAATAAAATATGTAATATAAAAATGTAGTGATAAGGTTATGGTTACCCGTGGTTTCTGCGTACACTTGTGTCCATTTACATATTGGAGTTGATCCAATACTATAAAAACTTTTTTTTGAGTTTTTAACAAACTTGTGTGAATTGGGTAAACTTGCTTCAACCTTTTTGCTAAAGCTTTATTAGAACTTATTTACACTAACCTTTGTATATGTTATTGTTGATCACAAGGGCACCTAAGCTCCATATGGTCGAGGAGGCAGGGAAGTTGATAGAGAAGCCTATATGGGATGTAAAATCACCTACAAAATATGATTGGGTTTGAGACTCTAACTCACCTTTTGTGCAGAAACTTCCTCAGGTAATGAGCTCCTCAAGCGTATGTGGTGTTATATTCTTCGGTTTGGATTGCATAATGACGACTTTTTTGTGATGTGTAGAATTCAACAGTCAAAGAAGGGACAACTATGTACCATGGGCAATCAAGTGGGTCTGTGAGGATGTATGAAAACTGTGAACATGCAGTACGCTTGGTAGCTATCAATAAGCGTCAGGAGATAAAGATCGATGCCCTTGAAACCTTCAACAATGCCTTGGTTGACCAAGTTGCAGATATTACTACCAAGTATTGCATCCTCGGTGTTAAGCATTCAGCTTCAAAGGCCCTTAACAAGAGACTGATATGCGTCTTAGTTTGTATTATCTTGATTGTCTTCATGTATTTGGTGTTTGATTATATGTGTAAGGGTTAGAATTAACTTGTAATGGTTAGGTATTAACAATACTGATCGTTTTGCTTATGTGATGTTTGTAATGCGGCAATATGTAAGGGATTGTAGTGTCTGCCGACTCCGGTTATGTACCAACCTTAGGATAGTTCCTTATTTTGTATTTTGCTGACTATTGTAATATTTCTATTAGGTAAAACACTTGGTGGGTATGTTGTTGTATTTTGCTGAATATTGTAATATTTCTACTTATCTTCTTGTTGTGAATGATTTCCCATGCCTCAACTTTAGTTCCAATAACAAAGGTAGCTCAGCAACGTTATAACTACCTCTCTATTTTGAATTTTGTAGGCTTAAAGTGTTACAGTTGCCTATGTTCTCTTATAATCATGGTAGCCTGTAAATGGAATTGAGTATGTATACAATTCATTTGATATCATTGGTTGCAGGATTCTTCATACTTGTTATGTTTTTACTACTTTGATCATTAAGTATGTATACAACTCCTTTGAAGGCTGAAAGTTCCTACTGAAAATTTGTTGTCATTGGTATATTTTACAAATGGTGATGATTTTTAATTACTTTTGACCCTCCTCTGATTCTTCTTGCAAATGGTTATGGTTACTTTTGTTGGGTTGTAGTTACAAGGCCTCTATTGGAGTTCCAATTGATATGGATAGGGAAATAAATATGTCTTGTGTTTTCCGGAGAGTGAATTCATGTGTGGATGAAACTTTTCTTTGTTGGGTTGGATTGTTTTGAAAAGTTGATGGTGGTTAGTCAAAGGCAGTGATTAATTTAGACATTGCAAATTAGAGCAATGAAAGGAGGAGAGTTTATAGTCAAGTGGAACATGTGGTTGGTTCTGCAATTTGACATTAATGGGGCCTTGATCTGCATCTCTATCCCCCTCTAGCATTAACTATGAAGGTCAGTGGTAAATATTTTGTGTTGTTATTGTTCTGTCAAATTTTTTGATTGGTGTTATTGGCATTAATGTGGTTGGTGATGAGTACCACTAACATTTTAATACTTGCTAACGCAACACAATTATAAATCCCTGGCAGAAGGTAGAAGGGATCAGCAGAGACGATTTCAGGATGCTAAATTGGTCCTCTGGGAATGAACTGTGTAAACAAGGCTGCAAGAACTCCATCTAAACATGTTGCACACCTACCATGCACACACATATGTGTAACTAGACATGTCATTATGTCAATCAACTCAAGCTTTAGTAGTGATGGATTATTTTGCTTTTTTTGATATATTTTATGATTGTTGTGATGCAGTCAGAATACTGACCGAGTTCCTTCCTAGTACTTTTCTTGCGTCTTTAGAGAAGAATAAGTCCAAGAAGAAGATAAAGATTGTTGGAGATATCCCATTCATTTCCGCTTCCTCCAAATTGAAGGAATTAGGCTTACCTAATTACCTAAGCTATTTCTACCACTATTTATTTATAATAATATCTTTTATTTTTAGTTGTTTTTAATAAATAAAAAAACAGTGATCGTAAGAAACTTCTCTTGAAATATTAAATTACTTGGTTTCTATTTCCCATGTTCAACCAAACGAGCCCTAATTGAATCTATATATTGATGTTTACTGTGAGGCACTACATGATCTAGTTGTCATATTGCCTTCCAGGTTCAAGGTGGTGGAAATGTTGGAAATGCCTTGACATGTGCAGCTCGTTTGGGTTTGCGTCCAAGAATTATTTCTAAGGTCGTTTCTTTTTTGCTGTCTTTTCTTATTTTACTTGCTTGCAGGTTAATTTAACCAAATTGAATCTGATAAGCTAACTTAAAATCTAAACCTTAACGTTATTAGGCTGTTGATAATTCTCAAGGTACAAGCATTTTGGAGGAGCTAGAAGTTGACGGTGTAGATACTTCATATATAGTGGTTAGCTTTCTGAATTAATGATCTGCAACTTTTCTTTCTCTATCATTTTGTACAATTGTTTTCGGTTCATCAGAATTGTTGATTTGGCTGCTGAATCAATTAGTATCAAACCCGATTTGAATTGAAAGTCCGTGTTCTAATATTGTTTACAGGTTTTCACCATGGGTATACTTATGTATTACCAAATCACACTAGGAGGCTCTATATCTATCATCTTAATATATTTATACCACTGCTTATACAGTCATTTTTTTGGTAAACCAAACTATTAAACTTGGATTTCAGTATGTTGATAAAATTCCCCTATACAATACTTTTTTATCAGTATTAAGTGAGTTTTAATTTTTAGCTGAATTTTAATAGGGTAAAATGGGGTAGTGGTGTTTTGTTTCAATGAGCATATTAAGGGCCCCAATTTAATATTGTGTACAAAATAAGCCCCTTCATTATATACAAAAAAAATTTATTAAAATTAGAAAAATCAATTAAGGAAATAAGGATATTTCTCTCTCTAATTGTACGATATATTCTGCGGCGTTATTATAGGGAAGTATCTCATAGGTTCTTCATCTGCATCGTCTCCCTCACGGCGTCACACGAACAACAGCCACAATATATTCGTCTCCGTCTCCAAACAAGTTTCTTTTGGGTTTCGTTCAATACAATTGCAGTATTTCGGAAACATTAAGCATGTTTATCTGCTTGGGTACAAAATCATCTAAGTATACTGTTTTTTATCTATCATTTTTTTTCCGTATTTGGTTCCTGGTAAGTCTATGTTTCTCCTGTCTAACCTTCTTCGGACGCTCTTCTCGATAACTCCCATGATTTGTGTACATAATTGAAAATGAAGCATCGTTGTGTTAAATGATGATCCTTGTATTTTGGAAACAATAAGCATGTTTATCTGATTGGGTACATAATCATCCACGCTATACCTTCCATGATTTTTGTACATAATTGATACTGAAGCATCGTTGTGTTAAATGATCATCATTGTATTGTGTGTATATGTACATAATGGATTATGAAGCATCGTTGTATCTGGACATGATTATACTAGGATATGTTATGTACATATGTATGACTTCTTAATTTACTTGTGTATATGTACTTATGTATGACTTCTTATTTTCCTTGTGTATTAGTCAGTTTGTGTACATCTGATGTCGAGTGTTTTCATAACATTATATTGCGGGGGGAAATGGGAATTGTTGAAAGATGTATGGACCTACAGTAGAGATGTGAAAAGCAAGCCCATGGTCGTTGATTTATCTTGCACTTTTGTTGATTTGAGGAATGATATTGCACGCCAATTTGAAATATCTCAATCAGAATCCGTTTTGGACCTGTCCTACAAGAATCCTTTCAATCCAGGACTACAACCATTTCAACTTACAACAAGAGATGATTTGGATACATTTATCTGGATAAATGAACTGCCGGATTTTAAGTGGAGTATTCCTTTGTGTATAACCACTTTTGAAGAACATAATCATACTGGTGGGGAGTTAGTAGTTGTACCTGATTTACATGAAGAGCTTAACTGCTTGAGAACTTCTACGGAATGTCTTGACAACGGGCTGTCACAAATTGATTTGTGTACACATATGTCAAGTGTGTTAGACAACGATCATGTAGATGATACGTGGAGTGAATCAATTGCACTAGTTCGTCAAAGTCAATCTTATGTGCCTGTTGGAAACGATTATGAATTTGTTGGGAAAACATATCGTACAAAAACCGAGCTGAAGAATGCATTGTGTCTACATTCTATATCGGAATGTTCACAGTATAAAATTGTTAAGTCAAAGAGGAAGGCTGTCACTGCAATATGTATTGATGAAGCATGCAAATGAAGAGTTCGTTTCAATATGCTTGGTGAATCAAGTATATTTACAACAACAAAGTTTGTCTCTACACACACATGTTCGTATCAATTGAGGCGAAAAGGTAACAAGGGTGCTTCCTACCACGTCATAGCAGAGAAAGTGAAATTAATGTATGTTACTTTACTTTTCTATACAATACTGTTATGTAAATATCTTGTGTATGTACATATCTTGTGTAATTCGTGCATTATGTAGGTACGCCAACTCCAAAAAACTACCATCGGTAAATCAGATAGTAACAACAATGAAAAGTTTACACCGTATTGATGCTAGTTATTGGAAGTGCTGGAAGACCCAAGAAGAAGTGAAGGACATGATTAGAGGAACTTTTGAGGATAATTACAACTTAATCCCTTCCTATTTGTATATGCTGGAGGAAGCCAATGAAGGATCATATGTTGGACTTATAGTTGACGAATATAATCGTTTCAAGTATGTATTTGTAGCATTCGGTCAGTCAATACGAGGGTTTAAATCGATGAGGAAGGTACATATTCTTAAACCATATAATATCATCTTGTGTTCTATTGTTCATTTATGTAGGTAGATTATGTACAAGTGCAATATGTTGTAGGTTATCACAGTAGACGGAACACATCTTAGTGGGAAGTACGGGGGAGTATTGCTTGTTGCAACTGCCCAAGATGCAAATCAACAGATATATCCCATGGCATTTGGCATTGTTGATAGTGAGAATGATGCGTCGTGAGAGTTTTTTTTGCAAAATCTGGAACGCATCGTGCCGGACAGTGACGACCTTGTGTTTGTATCAGATAGACATAATTCAATCAAGAAAGGTATATCGTCTTCCTATAAAAAAGCATTTCATGCATACTGTATTTGACACCTTAAAGGGAATCTCAGAAAGAGGACAAGATCCAACCGAATACTGCAGTTGTTCATTGATGGAGCCATGAGATGTAAGGAATCTGAGTGCATGCCAATACTTAGGCAGATTAATTTGGTATGTTATGTACATAATGCCTCTTATGTTACCCTTATTCGTATACATAATGCTTTGCATGGCGACATTGCCTGTATTTGTGTGCATTAAAGCTGATTTTCATACACAGAAAAGCCAATAGTTGGATCTCTGCTACATGAGATAGGGCTGTCAATATGGGCACGGTCATTATTGCCGGCAAAACGGTACAATATCATGACAAGTAACAACGCCGAGTGTGTTAACGCATTGATGAAAGAGGGGAGGGAATATCCAGTTTTAGCGTTGCTTGATGAGATTAGACAATTCATGTCGCGATGGTTTGCCGAGCGTCGACAAAGGTCTCAATCTTGTGTAGAGGTTTCCACACTAAAAATTGAAGCGATCATCCAGAAAAGATTCAACGATTCTGCCTCTTACTTTGTGTATGTCCTTGATGCGGATAGAATGGAGTTTGAAGTGAAACGGGGTGACGAGCATGTAATCGTTTGTTTGCAAACAAAGTCTTGTGAATGCAAGGAGTTTGATGTGGAAGAAATACCGTGCATACATGCTATAGCTGCATCAAAACATCTTGGTATGAGTCCTTCTTATCTCATTAGTATGTATTACTCTACTGAAAATTGGAGGGCTGCATATTCGGAGATAATTTATCCAGTACAGAACAAGTCGGAATGGAATATCCCGACATGCATATCGGAAATGAAATGTGATCCTCCAATAAGGCGTAAACGGTGTGGAAGATTGCCTAAAGCAAGAATACGGGCCTCGTGGGAACCAAAGAGTAAGCGGAGATGTGGTTGTTTTGGATTTAGTGTACACACGAAGAAGACTTGTCTAAATCAACCAAAGAAGGCAATGTGATACATAATTTAGTTAATTATATGCTTTATGTACGAAGAAAAATTGTGTAGTTCTGAATAAATGGTTTTTGTCTTATGTACAAACATCACATCCTGGTATCCTATTTTATTAAATATTTGAATATTATCAAAATTCTTATATTGGATATAAACAGTTCTTTAAATATCATGTACAAAATGTTAAAACATATTATGTAGTTCGAATATGGGTGTGTACTTCTCATTAAGAAGTCAAACGAGAAATACACATTCTGTTTGTGATTTGTTCGTTAGACTTCTTAATCGAGAAGTACACAAGTTTGTACACAAACGCCCTATATTGTGTATTATTAATATTTATAAATTGTATGTACATTAGATAGGTTTGTGTACTAATATATCTCAGTATAAAGTAATACAGCATGTGTATTTCTCATTAATAAGTCACACGAAAACATGACATTCTGCTTGTGTACTATAATATCATGTACACACGCCCTAAATTGTGCATTATTACATGTTATGTACATTTTTGTTTTTGTGTGGTTGTGTATTAGGACATGTTATGTACATTTTTTTTCTCTTGTGTTTGTGTACTGTGACATGTTATGGACATGTTATGTACGTTTCTGTTTCTAATTACTAGGACATGTTATACTAGGATATGTTATGTACATATCTGTTTCTAAATACACCATAATGATAAAAATGTCTGATTGAAGTAACACGAAGACGTGATAAAACTGTCCCCCTTAATGAATATGTTTGTAAGGACGACATAATAATTGAAATGTGTACTTCACGAATCAACATAACATAACATGAAAAAAATGTCCGCATTAATGAATCTGTTACACAAGAAAACAAAAGTAAATTGTCTTGGAATGTGTTCAACTCTCATCAACCCAATCTGGTCATCCCCTTGAGAATATAATTATGTATACACATTAAATGTTATGTAATAATGTAACTTACCCGTTAACATTGACTTTCAGACCAGATTTTCTGATAATTTTGAATGGCCTCTTCAAATTCTCGCCTAACTTTGTGTGTCTACCATGTATCCTTAACACCTGAGGGAACATAACTGCCAAAGGTTCGAGTAAATGCTGAACTCTTTCTTCTTTTATGTACATAACTTGTGGGTCATATACATAAATGGTCCAATCAATTAGGTTGATCTCTAGTGATACCCAGTGTGAATCCAGAAGGTTAAAGGGGGAATATATCTTCTCAACATCGTACAAAGGCTTCCTGAATATAGCTGGGACATCTCCAGTTATGACCTGGAACCATTTTTCGTTCAACTTGGGTTTCTCATTCTTCACAGCTACATACTTAGCAAATGTGGTTCTATTATATGCCCTTGTCCATTCAGTAGAAAGCACAGCTATCCTTCCAAATCTTTTTGGACACTGAACAACACTTTGCGGATATGTACCAATATCTCATCAATTACCTGCAGATTCCAATGATATAATTTTCTTATGTACATATATAAATATGTACATAATCACTTAATGTACACAATGTTATTGACAGCTTACCTCGTCTTTGATCTAACCACCCGGTTTCAATATATCTTGAATTGCTGCTCTTGTAATGTTCTTGATATAACCCCTTATCGAACCTTTACAGTCCTTGTTCTTCACCCAATTATATAGACTTTGATGCTCATTCAAATCAAGAATGCTATTGGAAGGCTCCTTCGGTAAGCTCACATTTTTCCTGTACGGTGTACGTACATATTTACTATCCTTCTTAAGCCGTAACCCAATCTTGCGTGCTTGTTGGGCTTCCTCTATGCCCTGTTTAACAGTTTTAATATGTAAGTTTCCATACATATTTTCACAAAAGATTTTGATACATAATATTTGTTGTGCTATTACAATTAGTTGATTTACATTACATAGTTCAAAGTGTCTACTGGAATCAACATTACATATTACATAATATATTTATGGTGGTCATACCTCACTGGATCCACCCCTAATTTCTCGATTTTTGCATCATCAATAATGTCTTCCTTGTCAACGTCAGCACGTGTAGGAGTCTGTTCGGGAGCAGTCGATTTTTTCACATTTTCCAGTGATAATATTCTTGATTTTAATCTCCGTACGCTTGCAAGATTGGTAAATTGTTGTGTCCATCTTGTCGTACAGAGTTCCCAAATCCCTGGAATATGTGGTGAGTTCTTCAATCATTATCCCATGATGCTCTACCTTCTCAGCAAGTTCTTTCTGATCTCGTTGAATGGTGTCCAGCTTATCCATAAGTTCAACAACTCACACTGGTTTATGTGTATCCATCATATTATGTACACAAAGTAAATTAGTGAATATTAAGAGATTCTATAACTGTTATGCATAGGGTATAAAAATGTACATACCTCACTGGTACATTGCTTTTATGTTCGTCTTTCCTTCCTTCTTCAACAATAACTTCATCTATATTCTTTTTTGGTGAAAGTGTGGGGTATGCTTCCACATTTGATTGATCATTTTTTTCCCTTTCTTTTGTTTTACTCCTCGATGATCTGTGTACATATGAAAACAATAAGCATTGTGTACATAAATATATCATTGAATAATTTATTTTATGAACTAGCTAAATGAACTAACCTTGTGTGTGCATTGATCTTGTCTTCGCCAGACTTGCCAATGTCGACACTAATGTTTTCAGTTGCAATCTTAGGTGGAGGTGTAAGGGTATCTTTATTTATTGACTGTTGAATATTGTCCTTTTCCTTTGTTGTCATCTTTGAGGATCTACACACAACAATTTATTCTTATGAGTATGGAGATATTTATTGATATATTTGTGTAATAATGTAAACATAATAGTAAAACTCACCTTGTTTGTTCTTGAACTTTGGCGTCAACCGACTTGCCAACTTCAACATTAGTCTTTTCCTTCTCATTATCAACTGATTGTGCGTGAGCGTCTTCAATAGAAGATGGAATAATGGGATCCTTTCCCTTTGATATCCTCTTTGATGATCTACAAAAAATACATCAATCAGAAAAATAAAGTCTTTTATGTAATTGTGTACTTGTGTATCTAACCTTGTCCGTTCATAGATCTTGCCTTCAACAGACATATTAACTTCACCTTCCACCTTTTCATTTTTCTTCACCTCGGTTGGTGATTGCCTATTCTCATCAGTTGATGGTTGGGTTATCTCCTTTCCCTTTGTTGTTCTGTTTGAAGCCCTACACAAGTTACAATATTTAGACACAATATTCATGTTTATAATTGGGTACATAAATACATCAATCAGAAACATAAAGTCTTTTATGTAATTGTGTACTTTTGTAACTAACCCTGTCCGTTCATATACCTTGCCTTCAATAGACATATTAACTTCACCTTCCACCTTTTCATTTTTCTTCACCACGATTGGTGATTGCCTATGCTCATCAGTTGATGGTTGGATTGGATCTTTTCCCTTTGTTGTCCTGTTTGAAGCCCTACACAAGATACAATATTTAGACACAATATTTTTATATAATTGGGTACATATATCGTGTGCTGATACAAACCTTTTTGTTTGGACATTATGAATGTTTGCATCTGGTTTTCTTTTCCTGCTTTGCTTGTCCTCCTCTGTTACATTTTGACAAAAAAAAATAGATATGTTTATACACAATAAGAAGACTTATGTACATATGTTCAATTGTGTTGAATATTACCCTTCTTCTTAGGTGGATCAACAAATGCATCATCATCTGCTTCAACAACACCAATGCTTCTGATCACAACACTAGAGCTACCAGCCCTATATTTGAAAAAGTAAAAACATTATCAAATAGGAAGTGCCTAATGTTGTGTGTACATAAAATTTATTTAATCCAAATCTGAATGTTTCCTCTTAAGCATTTACTTTACTAGGCCTTGTTATTATCACTTCTGCATCTTGAAATCCATTATCAAATAGGAAGTCAATTCTATCATCTTCGCCCTCAATTGGCCACCAGTTAATGTCATCGTTTTCAATAAGTCCTTCAACAGTTTTGATATCCTCTTTCTTTAGGTTATCCACAATGCCCTTTATCTCAGTGTATCCGGGGAACGTCTTGCTAGACTTCCCAGATCTTGATACGTACCGCAGACACATTCGTTCCGCCTCCTCATCATTAATGCTTGCGTAATAATGTGCAAGCTTTGGAACAGAATGAAACAGCCAAATCTATGGAAAGCATTGAAAATTCAACATAGTTAAATGAATATGTAAGCACCGTATATTTGTATAAATTATGTACACACAACAAATATGTATAAATATGTAATCAAAACAATATGAAAATTACAAACCTGTAATCAAAACAATATGAAAAGTATAAATATGTAATCACCTTCCACCTTTTCATTTTTCTTCACCTCGATTGGTGATTGCCTATGCTCTTCAGTTGATGGTTGGATTGGATCATTTCCCTTTGTTGTCCTGTTTGAAGCCCTACACAAGATACAATATTTAGACACAATATTTTTATATAATTGGGTACATATATCGTATGCTGATACAAACCCTTTTGTTTGGACATTATGAATGTTTGGATCTGGTTTTCTTTTCCTGCTTTGCTTGTCCTCCTTTGTTACATTTTGACAAAAAAAAATAGATATGTTTATACACAATAAGAAGACTTATGTACATACGTTCAATTGTGTTGAATATTACCCTTCTTCTTAGGTGGATCAACAAATGCATCATCATCTACTTCAACAGCACCAATGACAACACCAATGTTTCTAATCACAACACTAGAGCTACCAACCCTATATTTGAAAAAGTAAAAACATCATCAAATAGGAAGTGCCTAATGTTGTGTGTACATAAAATTTATTTAATCCAAACCTGAATGTTTCCTCTTTAGCATTCACTTCACTAGGCCTTGTTATTATCACTTCTTCATCTTGAAATCCATTATCAAATAGGAAGTCAATTCTATCATCTTCGCCCTCAATTGGACACCAGTCAGTGTCATCGTTTTCAATAAGTCCTTCAACAATTTTGATATCCTCTTTCTTTAGGTTATCCACAATGCCCTTTATCTCAGCGTATCCAGGGAACGGCTTGCCAGACTTCCCAGATCTTGATACGTACCGCATACACATTCGTTCCGCCTCCTCATCATTAATGTTTGCGTAATAATGTGCAAGCTTTGGAACAGAATGAAACAGCCAAATCTATGGAAAACATTGAAAATTCAACATAGTTAAATGAATATGTAAGCACCGTATATTTGTATAAATTATGTACACACAACAAATATGTATAAATATGTAATCAAAACAATATGAAAAGTACAAACCTGTAATGCAAGGGGAAACCCTCCAATATTGTACCCTCCACTAGGTCGTTCTTTGCCGGCTTCACATGATTGGAAGAACCTCATTGTCTGGTTAAATGCCAAATGACCTCATGGGATAGAATTGAACATACCCATATCGTTGACAATGTTGATGGTCTGTTGGTAAACCATTGTTTTCCTGTCCTTTGCAACGACCACTGTTTCAATGAGCAGCATTAGAGCCATTTTTAACTTTTGTGATGACTCTTTCGGTGTTCTTACGTATATCTCCTCCAAATCTTTGGTTGTGCATCTTTCAATCCCAACCACCCTCTTCATATCAACATCTGGTAAATCATCAATAGAATGCCCAGAATCGTCCAGTTCAGTCCAGTAATGTCGGAAAACTCTATTAGTCCAAATCTAATTAGAACATTGTTGATGCCGAACCACATTGAATGCTTTCTCCTTGTCTTCACTTCTCTCATAAGCATGAAGTGTATTACTTGATTGCTCATCTTGAGCCTTGTGCTCATGTGAATTAACGGAGCAAAGGGTCCGTTCCTTACTTTGGTCTTGTCTTCCTCACTCAAACCGTCCATTATAGTGGGTATCATAACTGGCCTACAGAAGCAATTGATCCTAGCCAGCTCATTCTTGTCATTCTCATCTCATCTGTATGTAAACTGTAACAACATAAGTCAGTATTATGTACATAATGAGTTTGTGTACATATGAGATGAGAACTAATTTGTTTATATTAAAATGCACACCTTAAGCTGGGTAGTGTGGCTGTCATACATACGTACAACATCTTGGGTGTAGGTGTCATCCATCCTCTGTTACAATTACAATGCAAACAATTATTGAATTTATTCATGGATTATGTAAATGACAAAAGCTGTACTTGTTTATGATGTACATAAAACAGATTATGTAAAGCTTGATGATTGGTAAATGTGTACACATGAATATATTGTACATAATAGATATGTATATAATGTACATGTGTATGTTGTGCATAGTTAATGTTCTACCACGATTATGTAAAGTTGTGCATAGTGTGGTTGTCATACATCATTCTTGATTATTGTTAGTTGTGCACATAATTAATGTTCTACCATGATATGCTTTAGTGTGTATACATAAATCATTCATAATATGCTTTACTGTCTATATGTAAGGCATGATAAAGGTTCTACCATATCATGCTTTTCTACTTATGGTTTCCCAAATCAATCATTACAAATACCTGTAAGGAAGACCCTGCACCTGATTTATCTTGTTGCTTCCTCATGTGAGGCTTAATACCCATCATTTTTTTCTTGCCATTGTCTTTCTTGTATTCAGACAATTGCAATATATCAGTTACATATGTCAGTTTCAATTGAATGATATAAATATTGTGGTAATTTATAACAATGTTTGATCTAATGTACATATCTAACACACACCAGCCTGTACATAATCTACGTTTCTTGTCAAAATATATTCAGTCCTATGAAGCATCATAATGTATGTACACATTTAACACATCTATTCTTTGTCAGTACATATATTATCTGCTTGTGTATCATAATGTATGTACACATCTAAAACATATATTCTTTGTCAGTACATATAGTATCTGCTTGTGTATCGCCATATCTCATTCAATGTGTACATAAATTAGATTTTTTACTAAATACAACATCAAACAGAGCAAATAGCAACCAATTCCAACTATTTTTGTTTGTAAAATGTAAACAATCACTATCACAGTTGTAGACTGGTGTACTAAAATTGAACATAGTCATCCCTACCAAACTTCTAAAATCAATTTATGTACATAGTGTACCAACAAACCAAAATCAGTACACATTTGTACATGCAAGCTTAAAAGTATGCATGATTCTTCTACAACCCCTTAATTTCGATTCAAAAATTTCCAGATCTAGAAAAAAATGTCAGCTTTACCAAAAAAATTTCGTCAGTATGAGTCAGTGTTTGTTTCTTTTGAATCAAGATTTAACATCCCAAATTAATGCTTGAACATGCATTATATCGAATCTTCAAAACCTTGTTTTAACGAAAGAACTGATTTTTTCAATCAAACCATGTAAAAGACAGTGAAGAAATCATACATGCGTTTGATTAGCTATGGCGAGTTTTTTCTGAGTACGTTAAACGATTTGCTATGTTTTACCTGTTGAAGAAGAAGGAATAGACGACAAACGATTGTGATCCTTGTGCTAGTCTGGAAGTCGCCGGCAAGTTGAACTCTCAAAATGCTATGGCGAGCATCTTCCGAAACACTCTCGATTTTGGTTTGGTTTTTCGTGGAAGTTGAAAAGGCGGATTTTGTGGGCTATTAATGAGGATGATTTTGTCGGTTACCTTCTTAAAACCATCTCTCCGATATTTTAGCTTATTTTTGGGCTTATTTAAAATATTTTACCATATTAATAACTTCCATCAGCCTAATTAATACCTTAATTTATTTATTTTTATAAAATCAAAACAATCAAGGGCCTAGTTTGTTTCTTAGAAAAAAAAGACACCCCAACCCCTTAATCTTCTCATTTTAGTATGTATGTATGTTGGTTATACTCTAAAGATTTTTTTACCTCTAGGTTTCAAAGGAGGGCTGTTAGCATGAAATGTTGTGATATTTTAGGCACGTTTTCTAAACGTATTTGATTCATATTGATAGTCTTTGATTGAACTTTGTGCATATGAGAGCTAGTATTACCTATATTGTCGATATGGATGTCTACACTAGTTCTATGTTGATTATAGGTGATTTGGAGCTATTTCCGAACGGAAACGAGCAAAGGAGAGTTGAGTTGATATGTCCATAGATTGAGGACACTCTTTGGAAGCAATTTGGAGTCTTAGTTTGAGGAATGCACGAGTTTAGGGAAGAATCACGTTCTTGCCCTAAATTACGCCCTAAAACACGGCCGTACCACAAACCACGTTCAGAATTACGGCCGTGGATTCAGAGTCAAAATTCGATGTTCATTCCAGGGGATTCTACGGCCGTGGAACTAACCGTAATTGTTTCCACGCCCTAAATTACGGTCGTGGAATCTTCCACGACCGTGATCTTGGCGAATCTTTTCGCCATGTTTCGAAGCCATGATCTTTTGAAGATTGGGCCGGGCCGACACTTTGCCCTGCATTATAAAAAGACGGATGAAGCAAGATTCCGTCACCTCGCTTACGACCTTTCAACCCTCGCTTAGCGGCAAAGGCACGCTTATAATCCACGTTTAGCAACGCACAAACCCTCATCTTGGAGGTAATTTGGAGATCTCATTGAAGATCAAAGTTCGTATTGGATAGTTGCTGTTTGTGATCTTCGTGTTTGTGGAAGATCGAAGTTCTTGGAGGGTTTTGCAAGAAGATTCCTCTTCTTGCTTAGGTTTGATTTAGGATCGGATTGACATCCCGTTTCTTTTCTTTCCTAAGATTGTGATTGTTTACTCCGTTTTGAATCTTTTGATAAACACTTGTTCTTGGCTGTGATTCTGAGATTCATTTGAAGATTATTGATAGTTCTTGAAAGTTCCCATCTTTTATCTTTTAATTCTTGAATTGATATCAATATGACTGTTATTGGCTAAAAACCCTTAACAATTCTAAGGTGAAGGGTTGATAGTTGTGGCATAGGTGATGATAGATCGATCGCAAACAGATTAGACCCTGAGAGTTAGAGAATTGTCGCCGACAACCCTAAATTACGGCCTGTTCTTGAGTCCACGGCCGTGGAACCTCAAGAACTAACCGTGATTTCCCTTAAGTCTACGAACCTGCTTTTACTTTAATCTAAAGTTAAAGATTTGCTTTAACTTAGTTTAGACTTGTCTTTTCTAGGTGGTAGTGAAGCCTCAACAACCTCTACCTCGATTGTGAGCCTCAACAACCTCAATCGGATAAGTTAGTCTTGATCTTTAGATTATAAGTTTGGGTATTTGATACTAATCCTCGTCTTTAGAACCTTATCTATATTGAGCCTCAACAACCTGTATAGGGAGTGTCTTTTAGGTGAGTTACATAAGGTTTTTGGAACCTCAACCGTACGATTACCTTACATTAGTATACCTTTGCATACCTCAACTCTGTCTTTATATCATTAAGTATATCTTGAATCGATTGCCACAGCTGGATACTTGGATCTTTAGGATTGTTGTTTTCCCAATATCTGCAAAACTCCCATATTTACCTGCTTGATAACTTGCAATTGAATTCGCTCCACCCAAATCCCTGTGATCGATACTCTGGAATTCTTGCTTAACTACGTCGATCCGTACACTGCGGGTTCGCTGCTTGATTCTAGTTTTATAAATTTAAAACTTATTTGCACACACCTCTAGGGGCGAACAAGTTTTTGGCGCCGTTGCCGGGGATTTGGTTTCGTCCGAATCCGGTAGCCGGTTGTCAAGCTTGGGAGCTTGCTCTCGTTATTTGATTTCCTTTGAGTGCATGCGCAGGTCTAGGAACACCGAAGATCTCTTACCTCTTGATCAAGAGCTAGAGAAAACCTTGAGGCAAAAGCGCAAGGAAAAGAGGATGGCTGAAGAGAACGAACGCGATCTTCAAACGGAGTTGGCGGAGAAGGAAGCTCAACTCCGATGGAATGAGACTCTCCGCCAGGATGAGATGGATCGTCATCAATCTCAAGTCAACGGTCTACAAGACATGATCGTCCAAATGAGGATAAAGATGAGCGACCTTGAAGATAAGGTAGGCAAGAGGTCCTCGAGAAGGAGATCAAGGTCTAGAAGAAAAAGCCACTCATCCGCTGATGATAGCGATTCTTCCATGCCACCGTTAGAAGAGATTGATCCCACGATCAACATGAATCCTTTCCATCCACAAGGAGCTACTAATCGCCGCATTCCACCTAGGAATGTGAGAGTCGAACGTGTGGATAATGAGCCAAGGACTCTTGGCCAACGAATGGATCCAACACAACAACCACGCCGCTTGGGTGTGAAATTTGACGCTGAAGATGTGCAAGGGTTTAGCTTTAACCCTCAAGTTATCACTCTTGTTCGCCAAAGTCAATTCGGCGGTACAAGTGCTGAATCTCCACACCAACACTTACAAAACTTTGAGTGTATGATGGAGACGATGAGACCGAAGAACGCTACTACCAACAGCTATAAGCTCAAACCTTTCTTCTTCTCCTTGAAAGGGAAAGCGTTATCTTGGTATCAAGCTCTTCCTAATGGGAAACTAGACACGTGGGAAGACCTTTCCGCAGAGTTTCTCACCAAATTCTTTCCGCCTTCCAAAACGGCGGAACTTAGAGGTAAGATTAATGCTTTTTCTATGAGACCTAACGAAAGTTTGTTTCAATCTTGGGAAAGGTTTCAGGATTTGCTCTTGGATTGCCCTCATCATGGCATATCCAAGCTTGCCTTGCTGGAGATTTACTACAAGGGGCTGGATGCGGGAACGCAATTCAACCTCCAATCCCTCTCATGTGGAACGTTCATGGACATGAGAGAAGATGACGCTTGGGACTTCATTGAGAAGCAAGCAAGAGTCATAGAGAAGTATTCCCACCGGAAAGTGGAGGGAAATCGTGTGGAGCAAGGAGCAAAGCTCACACATGAAGCTCAAAATCAGATTTTCTCCCTCAACAATGAGATCAAAGAGTTGAAGGAGACTATCAAGACCAACTTCCCAAAGCAACAAGAGAAGGATGTTGGCTATTTGGGCAACAACAACGGCGGTGATAACACCAACCGCAACAACAATAACCGGAACAATAACCGGAATAACAATTGGAATGGAAACAACAACAACCGGAACAACAACAATTGGAACAACAATCGGGGTTCAAACAACAACAATTGGCGTTCCAATCAACAAAATTCCGGTAACTCCTATCCTTCCAATTCCAATTCACTAACTCCACCCTCTTCTTCCTCTACTCCTTTGAAAAGCCAGGGGCAATCATCTAATGGAGAAAACAATACGGGAAAGGAGAAGCCGGATCCCATGTTGGAAACGATCTTGGGAAAGCTTCAAGGGATGGAGAACCGCCTCATTAAGGTTGATGATCGAGTTTCTAAGATTGACAAAGCTCAAAAGGTTTTAGAAAACCAAATGTTCGATCATGCGGAGGAAGTTCCTAGAAATCAAGGGAAACTTCCAGGAAAGTCGGAGGACAACCCTAAGGGAAGGGTAATGGCGATTACAACTAGGAGCGGAGTGACTACCACCGATCCGCAGCCTACGTTCGTTGAAGTCCCCGTAGAGAAGGACAAAGAAAAGGGGAAGGAGAAGGAAGACGTCTATGTTCCTCCTCCAGCTTTCAAACCTCCCCTACCGTTCCCTCAATCTAGAGCGCGAGTGCGCCTAGACAAGCAATTCGGTAAGTTCATAGAACTCATGAGCAAACTGCATATTAATATACCTTTCATTGATGCTATTGTAGGTATGCCGGCTTATGGCAAGTTCTTGAAGGAGCTTCTCTCTAACAAGAGGAAGCTAGAAGATTTCGGTGAAGTCAAGATGAGTTCGGATTCTTCGGATCTCATCAAGACTATGAAGGAGAAAATGCCCCCAAAGCTGAAAGATCCGGGGTCATTTTGCATTCCCATTGGAGTGGGAGAGGTCACATATGACGCTTTATGTGACTTGGGAGCAAGTGTGAGCATCATACCACTTGCATTGTGCAGGAAGATCGGTTTAGGCGACCCTAAACCGGTGAAGATGACGTTATACATGGCGGATCGATCCATTACTCGTCCCGTCGGCATTGTAGAAGACGTCCCGGTCAAGCTAGGCAAGTTCTTTGTCCCCATTGATTTTGTCGTACTTGACATTCCTGCAGATAGTCCGGTCCCGATCATACTCGGAAGGCCGTTTCTTGCAACTTCCGGCTGCATGGTCGATTGCAAGAATGGGAGACTCGCTTTTGATATTGGGGAAGAGAAAGTAGAGTTCGTTCTTTCCACTCTAGTGAAGGAGCCAATCTTTGATGAGGATATTTACAATGTCCAAGACGAAGAAGGTTTATCTAGGGAGGAGGTAAGTGCGATTCTCTTTAACGATCCTTTACAAAAGGTTATTACTATGAGTCTAACCGATGTAGGAGAAGAAGAAGAGTGCAAAGAGGAAATTAAAGCCTTAGGAGCACAAGAAGAGATGCATGAAGTGGAGTTTGAGAAACTCCACGATGAGGCTGAGAATACTAGAATCCACGGTCATACTCTGTATTCCACGACCGTGGATTCCACGACCAAAATCAACCTCCATTCCAGAGGATATTACGGCCGTGGAACACCAGAGGAAACCGTAATTTTGACCGTGGAAGAGGGTGATCGGCATACCTCTTCAACTTCTTCTAATTCTTCTCCAAACCATTCAACATCCTTAGAAACTTCTAAGGAAACATCGGAAGCTCCTCAAGGATCATTGGAAGCTCCGAAAGCAATGGAACTCAAACCACTTCCTACTCATCTAAGGTACGCTTTTCTTGGATCTAATTCCACCTTCCCGGTTATCGTTAGTTCCGAATTAAGCATAGATGAACACGAACAGCTCATGATTGTCCTTAGGAAACATAGAAAAGCCATAGGCTATACTATTGAGGACTTAGTAGGAATTAAACCCTCCCTATGCATGCATAAGATACTAATGGAGGAGGACTTTAGAACTTCAAGACAACCTCAAAGGCGGTTGAATCCGACCATGAAGGAGGTTGTCAAGAAGGAAATTCTTAAACTTCTTGATGCAGGTATCATTTATCCTATCTCCGATAGCAAGTGGGTGAGCCCAGTTCAAGTAGTTCCGAAGAAGGGAGGAATGACGGTCATCACCAATAAGAACAACGAACTCATTCCTACCCGAACCGTAACTGGATGGCGAATGTGTATAGACTACCGCAAGCTCAACAATGCAACGCGGAAGGATCACTTCCCATTGCCATTCATCGATCAGATGCTTGAAAGGTTAGCACAACATTCATACTTTTGCTACCTTGACGGTTATAGTGGCTTCTTTCAGATTCCGATACATCCGGATGATCAAGAGAAGACCACATTCACGTGCCCTTGGGGTACGTTCGCTTATAGGAGAATGCCGTTCGGGCTTTGCAATGCCCCAGCCACCTTTCAACGGTGCATGATGGCCATCTTCTCCGAATATGTAGAGGAAATCATGGAAGTCTTCATGGACGACTTCTCCGTTTACGGTTCCTCTTTTAACGATTGTCTTTCTAACCTTTCTCTTGTTTTGCAAAGATGTGAAGACACTAACCTAGTTCTTAATTGGGAGAAGTGTCAATTCATGGTTAAGGAAGGAATCGTGTTAGGTCACTTAGTCTCTAGTAGAGGGATAGAGGTAGACAAGGCTAAGATAGAGACCATAGAGAAACTTCCTCCCCCAATTTCGGTGAAAGGGATAAGAAGTTTCCTAGGACATGCTGGATTCTATAGACGTTTCATTAAGGACTTTTCTAAAATATCAAAACCTCTCACTAATCTATTGATGAAGGATGCGGTTTTTGAGTTTTCACAGGAATGTCTAGATGCGTTCAACACCATTCGGCAAGCTCTGATTTCAGCACCCATTATCCAACCTCCGGATTGGACTCTCCCCTTCGAGATTATGTGTGATGCTAGTGACGTAGCCATTGGAGCTGTCCTTGGGCAACGAAAGGAAGGACGAACCCACGCCATATACTACGCTAGCAAGACGCTAGACGAAGCTCAGCTCAACTACGCCACCACAGAGAAGGAATTTTTAGCCATTGTCTACGCTATTGACAAGTTTCGCTCTTATCTTGTAGGTGCAAAGGTGATTGTCTACACGGATCATGCTGCGATCCGGTACCTCCTTGCGAAGAAAGACGCGAAGCCAAGGCTAATTAGATGGATTCTTCTCCTACAAGAATTCGATCTTGAGATCCGCGACAAGAAAGGCTCGGAAAATTCTGTTGCGGATCATTTGAGTCGTCTAACACATCTAGAGGACGACCATTTACCCATTGATGACTCCTTTCCGGACGAACACCTACATATCATAGAGGAGTGCATCAAGGTAATCTCCAAAGGTAACGAACCATGGTTTGCTGACTTTGTTAACTATTTGGTTTGCCAGGAGATACCGCCCGGACTATCCTACTCACAAAGGAAGAAGTTCTTCAAGGACGTCCGGAAATATTATTGGAACGAGCCTCTTCTCTTCAAGAGAGGTCCGGATGGCATCATCCGGCGGTGTGTGCCGGAAGAGGAGATGCAAAGTGTCATCCGCCATTGTCATTCACTACCTTGTGGAGGACACGCTAGTTCAAACAAAACTAGCGCAAAGGTATTGCAATCTGGATTCTATTGGCCTACTTTATTTAAAGATGTGCAATCCTTTGTTTCTTGTTGCGATGCTTGTCAAAGAACAGGCAATATCTCTAGAAGGAACGAGATGCCCCTCAACAACATCCAAGAGGTGGAGATTTTCGACGTTTGGGGAGTCGATTTCATGGGACCATTCCCTTCTTCTTGTGGAAACCAATACATATTATTGGCGGTAGACTACGTTTCTAGATGGGTGGAAGCAATTGCCTCTCCCACAAATGATGCCATGGTGGTGGTCAAGTTCTTCAACAAGACCATCTTTCCGCGATTCGGGACACCAAGGACAATCATTAGCGATGGAGGTTCTCACTTCATAGCCCGTCGCTTTGAAGCTCTTCTAGCCAAATATGGGGTTACTCACAAGATCGCTACCCCTTACCATCCACAAACGAGTGGACAAGTTGAGATCTCAAACAGGGAGATCAAGGGAATTCTAGAGAAGACGGTTTCAAAGACTAGGAAGGATTGGTCCTTGAAACTAGATGACGCATTATGGGCATACCGGACTGCATACAAGACTCCCATAGGAACCACACCATACAACCTTGTGTATGGGAAGTCTTGTCATTTGCCGGTAGAGCTAGAGCACAAAGCGTTTTGGGCTATCAAATGGCTGAATTTCGGCATGAAGGAAGCGGGAGAGAAGCGTCTCCTAGACATCAACAAGCTGGATGAACTTCGCTTGAACGCCTATGAAAACGCCAAAATTTACAAGGAAAGAGCAAAGCGTTGGCATGATAAGCATATCATTCCAAAGGACTTCAAAGAAGGAGATCAAGTTCTCCTCTTCAATTCGAGACTTCGCCTCTTTCCAGGTAAGTTAAAATCTCGTTGGACTGGACCTTTTCTAATTAAGCGTATTTTCCCCCATGGTGCAGTTGAAGTATGGGGTGAAGCTAGCGGAAGTTTTAAGGTGAACGGCCAACGGCTCAAGAAGTACTCACCGGAACTCCAAGCTGAGGAGTTTGCACCTACCGCACTCGAATAAGTGCAAGATTGGTCTAGCTACGGACCTTAAACAAAGCGCTTCTTGGGAGGCAACCCAAGGTATTGCATTCTCGTTTTGTCTTCGATTCATAGATTAGTTTAGAATAGACGTTTTCACTTTATTTTGCCTCGATTTCTTCCGGTATGTTCGTGTTTTTGGTTGTAGGATCGATGGAAAAGGAGAAAGGAGGGATAATGTCGAAGAGAAGTGACGAAATTTGGACTTTGAAGCTTTACAGAAGGTTCCACGGTCTAAATTACGGTCGTCATAGCTACAGTGGCCGTAATTCTCAAAAGCCTGTGAAAAATCACCAAAACCACGGGTCCGTACACTTCCACGGCCGTGGAATGCCCCGACAGACCGTGATTTTTGAAATTTTGCCTGCGAGTATAAAAGCCACACTTCATCACAAAACCACCACAATTCTTCCCCCATTTCCACGACCTAAATACCGAAAACCCGCAGCCTCTCCCAATTCTTCATTCTCTAATCGTTTTCAACGATTCTTCGCTCTAAACTGCAGCAAATCCAACCACGAACAAGATCCAAGCAACAAATCGAGTGGAAATCGATCAACAAACGCGCATTTTGGATTTTTCAATCCGAAAAAGAGGTTATTTCTTTCTCTTCGATTCTCGCGGATTTGGTTCGTTTTTGCCATAGATTTTTAGGAAGAACTGACAAAGATTGGAAGGAATTAGATTAGGACTGCTTGTTGTGGTGATAATTGGTGAATTTGCTGGGATTCACGAGATTCTGTGACGAATCACGGTCTCTGGAGGTTCCACGGCCGTGATTTTTATAGAACAGACCGTGATTTTTGCTGAAAATGGATTTCGTAAGGAGAGTCTCAGGAAGGATAAAGGAGAAGAAAGGGGAGCAAAATAAGAAAAGAAAGGGCAATCCCTCCACATCTAGGGCACCACCACCCCCATCTCCCTCACCACCATCCTCACCTTCACCTCCATCTTCACCCCCTCACCCTAGCATCCCAACCATACACGAAAACCACCTAGCTGCATTTGAAAGGATAGAAAAGAGGGCAGTGATTGGCCCTAGGTACTTGTTGTTGGAGGATCTACATCCTCTCAACATAGTAGATGACCTTACATGGCTCTTGGATAGAGCCGGATTGCTTGTCTTCACGAACATTCGTGAAGACGCTTACGAGGAGATTACCCGAGAGGTTGTGACGTCCTTTGAGCACAGCCCAGTAGATAGGACCGTCTCCTTCCGTCTTATGGATCGAGACTACCACTTGAGCATTGTTGAGTTCGGGACCATTTTCGGGTTCCATGAGACCTACAACGGTCGACTTCCTAGAGGCGTTTCCGCCAAGGACTTTTGGGCGGAAGTGGCCATGATTTATGCCGACGAGGACCGTTGGCAACCAGCTGATACCAAGGCTAGATTGATGTACCATCTAGCCTTGAAGATAGCTCACCGTGTTCTTTCGGAGTGTCTCTTTCCTAGGACGGAGACGCCCCAAAAGATCAAGACGGATGAGCTATTCCTTCTTTACGCCATGCTTTATGGATGCCGCGCAGATTGTGCTACTCTTTTGGCGGCGACGATGAGTAAACTCAAGAACAAATCGAGAGGGAACATTGGATATGGTGGGATAGTGACCCACATAGCTAGGAGCTTTGGTGTAGATTTTTCAGCTTGCACCCGCATACCCGCCGTACCTCTAGGATTACATGCATTCATGGTTAGGGGACTCATCTTCCCCACACATAGAGGTCCGCCTTATGCGGGCATGCCCTGGGAGAGTAGGACAGGCAGGGGTATTGAGTGGCTGCCAGAGTATTCCATTGTGGCGGGACGCCACAATTGGAAGGAGACGTTCGCTGCGATGCATGCGAACAGGCTTGTAGCTCCCCCTTTTGTCCCACCACCGGTTGAGGATGAGGAGGAGATGGGAGAGTAGTACGAGAGTGGTGGAGGAGCGGAGCAGGAGTTCGGCACGTTTCCGGATCAGCCGGATGCGGCCCCGGATGTACCTAGGCGCTCTCCACGCCCAGCTAGAGCTTCAGGCTCGTCATCTCGCCGCGCCAGCGTGAGTGAGAGACCCACGTGGATGACTACACCTCCCACTTGGTACAGCACACCTCCTCCTTGGTCCACGACGCAGCCAGCAGCACCACCGCCACCACCAGCACCAGCACCAGCCGATGCCCCCACATGGTATGATCACGCCCCGGGATGGTATGAGAGGATGCCGGATTGGGCTACCGGACTTTCAGAGAGAGTCGGAGCATTAGAGATCCGGGCGGATGCTAGAGACGGACGCTTAGACGACCTTGACCACATGATGAGGGACGTCTACCGCCAGCAGTTTGGGCGGTTCTATGATCCGAGTTTCTCTCCATTCCCACCTCCACCGGCGCCGCAGTGATTGATGACCGGACCGCTCGTTTTTAGACATTCCCGCCACCACTTGTGAGTTTCTTTTTCTTTTCTTTCTTTTGTTCTTTCTTGTGAACATTAGGGACAATGTTCGTCCTAAATATGGGGTGGGATGTACTAAATGTTTGTAATAACTCTACTCTATATGTTGCTTTCATTCCGAGACTATCATTGCATGTTCATTATATGTTACACGTTTCATTCTTGCATTGCATGAAAAAGAACTTTAAAAAAAAAAAAACCATAAAAATTGGAAAATTTTGAAAATTTGGTGCTTCTAATGAATCGATATGATTTCCATGATAATCACTACTTGCGAATTGAGTTTGATAACAATTGCATGCTTAAAAGGATTGTAATTCGAAAAGAAATTGAATGAATGAATTCTACCTCTTTTGCAAGTTTTATAATGTGAAAACGTTACCTAAATCATGTTGAGAAATTGAAGTTGAAATCACATTATAAGTTCCTATACTTCTTGTTGAAATGATTAAGGCAATTCGATACTTTCTTTCCTCCTTCTTTGATCATCTAACTCCTCATTGAAATATTAGCCTCCTTTACCCATCCGGGAACTTGGAAAAGTGAAAGAGAAAAAGGCATGTTTGATGTGGGAGGGCCATGAGAGCAATTATTTGCAATCAATTGAATAGAAAGAAATTATAGGTTTGGGGAAGTCAATCATGACGATGAGTAACTCGGCACCATTCACATAGCCGGGTGTTTGTGTCTTGCCAAAGTCGGATTGAGCGATATTCCTAGTGGATTATGGTATGTGCGCTAAGGGTTTGAGGCATCTCTTACAATTTTGAGAAACGCCAATCTCCTAGGCTTCGGTTTTTGTGCACCTCTATCCATAACTCCAAAAGTAAAGTCGAAAAATGAAAAGAAGAGAGCGAAGCTCTAAGTGAAGTGTTGCGGAAACCGCAAAAGAAGAAGAAGGTAGTTGTCCACTTTCCCGGATTTATGCACCACTCTCCCTTAAAGTTTTCCCTTCTCTTCCATACTCTAGACCTTTTTTTTGAAAGTCCTTAAGATCAAAAGAATGTTATATGACTTGGTGATCTAAATTGAAGCTTCTTATGATTGATTTTGATAATGTTTGAAGGTTATAATGCTTGTTTAGAAGTTGAGTTGATTCATGAATTTTCTTTACCTCTTACTCTCTAATTAAGTATGTGAAAGTTTGAAAAACGATTGAAGCAAGGTTTGAGAATGATCTATTCTTTAGAAGTCACATTCATCCAAAAGAAGGTACACATATTTCATCCTAACTCTTGTTTAAAGCTTTTTGAAAGACCTTGCTTAGGGACAAGCAAGTGTTAAGTATGGGGTTATTTGTTAGCATGAAATGTTGTGATATTTTAGGCACGTTTTCTAAACGTATTTGATTCATATTGATAGTCTTTGATTGAACTTTGTGCATATGAGAGCTAGTATTACCTATATTGTCGATATGGATGTCTACACTAGTTCTATGTTGATTATAGGTGATTTGGAGCTATTTCCGAACGGAAACGAGCAAAGGAGAGTTGAGTTGATATGTCCATAGATTGAGGACACTCTTTGGAAGCAATTTGGAGTCTTAGTTTGAGGAATGCACGAGTTTAGGGAAGAATCACGTTCTTGCCCTAAATTACGCCCTAAAACACGGCCGTACCACAAACCACGTTCAGAATTACGGCCGTGGATTCAGAGTCAAAATTCGATGTTCATTCCAGGGGATTCTACGGCCGTGGAACTAACCGTAATTGTTTCCACGCCCTAAATTACGGTCGTGGAATCTTCCACGACCGTGATCTTGGCGAATCTTTTCGCCATGTTTCGAAGCCATGATCTTTTGAAGATTGGGCCGGGCCGACACTTTGCCCTGCATTATAAAAAGACGGATGAAGCAAGATTCCGTCACCTCGCTTACGACCTTTCAACCCTCGCTTAGCGGCAAAGGCACGCTTATAATCCACGTTTAGCAACGCACAAACCCTCATCTTGGAGGTAATTTGGAGATCTCATTGAAGATCAAAGTTCGTATTGGATAGTTGCTGTTTGTGATCTTCGTGTTTGTGGAAGATCGAAGTTCTTGGAGGGTTTTGCAAGAAGATTCCTCTTCTTGCTTAGGTTTGATTTAGGATCGGATTGACATCCCGTTTCTTTTCTTTCCTAAGATTGTGATTGTTTACTCCGTTTTGAATCTTTTGATAAACACTTGTTCTTGGCTGTGATTCTGAGATTCATTTGAAGATTATTGATAGTTCTTGAAAGTTCCCATCTTTTATCTTTTAATTCTTGAATTGATATCAATATGACTGTTATTGGCTAAAAACCCTTAACAATTCTAAGGTGAAGGGTTGATAGTTGTGGCATAGGTGATGATAGATCGATCGCAAACAGATTAGACCCTGAGAGTTAGAGAATTGTCGCCGACAACCCTAAATTACGGCCTGTTCTTGAGTCCACGGCCGTGGAACCTCAAGAACTAACCGTGATTTCCCTTAAGTCTACGAACCTGCTTTTACTTTAATCTAAAGTTAAAGATTTGCTTTAACTTAGTTTAGACTTGTCTTTTCTAGGTGGTAGTGAAGCCTCAACAACCTCTACCTCGATTGTGAGCCTCAACAACCTCAATCGGATAAGTTAGTCTTGATCTTTAGATTATAAGTTTGGGTATTTGATACTAATCCTCGTCTTTAGAACCTTATCTATATTGAGCCTCAACAACCTGTATAGGGAGTGTCTTTTAGGTGAGTTACATAAGGTTTTTGGAACCTCAACCGTACGATTACCTTACATTAGTATACCTTTGCATACCTCAACTCTGTCTTTATATCATTAAGTATATCTTGAATCGATTGCCACAGCTGGATACTTGGATCTTTAGGATTGTTGTTTTCCCAATATCTGCAAAACTCCCATATTTACCTGCTTGATAACTTGCAATTGAATTCGCTCCACCCAAATCCCTGTGATCGATACTCTGGAATTCTTGCTTAACTACGTCGATCCGTACACTGCGGGTTCGCTGCTTGATTCTAGTTTTATAAATTTAAAACTTATTTGCACACACCTCTAGGGGCGAACAAGGGCAACTCACCATTCACCTATATCATAGTTGATAATGAAACGTGAAAATGGTTGTATTATGCTTGAAAGAAGTCCAAAGAGTGATACTTTGTTATATTCATTTCTCAAGTGATGATTAATAAATTGATCTAACTTGGTCATACTAGCTCCTTGCTTGAGCTAGAGAGTAGAGTATTTGATCTCTGATATCTGTTTTTGGTATCACTGTAGCTTTATCATAAATTAATGGTGGATTGTTGCATTGCATGTATCATAAATTAATCGACAGATGCTTATGTTGTATCACCATATGCCTTGAATTGAACCGTTTGTCCCATAACCTTGAATGCTAGTTGCAATACACAGATGAAGATTGGAAATACTGACTCGGATATATGATTCTATTCTGGAATAGGGTACACAGAAAAAGGAACCCATTAGCTGGTGTGACTGCTGTCATTTTGAGAAGATCCATATTATATAAGTTGTCACACATGAATCTGTCACCTTTTGTGTGGCATGAATATTTGTAGATCCCTCAGTTGTTATCAAGTGATATTTGTACTGACAATTTTATTTTTTTGGTGTTGGTCTAGGCGAACCTGCTATTGGAGATATGGAAAAGGGGCCAGAAGTTCAGAATTGGGAATGACAGTACCATTAAAGAGGAAGAAGACTAGGGTTGTTATTCCTGATGTTGTCAAAATGGATGGAGTATGGGATGAGAAAGTTGGTATGCTAGAAATCAAGCAGAAAAGTCACATAAGCAGAATGGTCAAATGTAAAAATGCTTATACAAATTCAGCAACTGAGAAAAATGACGAGATGGATTTTTTGTCTTCCTGTCATGAACAGATTAGGGATATCACCATTTGTATTGTAAGCTGAAGATTTCGAAATGAATTTTATAGTTGCTGAACCTATATGTAACATACATTACAAGCAGAATGGTCAAATGTAAAAATGCTTCAGAATGGTCAAATGAATTTTATAGTTGCTGAACCTATTTCCTTGTTTGGTAGATCAAGTTAGAATGATCAAATGTAAAAAAAACACTTTGTAACCCCATTTACAAAAACAGTAAAACATACAACCCCTGTGGTTGTGGTCCTTTGGAGTGAGTAAAACACATAAAATGTGTCCAAAGGGCGAGTTCAAAGCAAATATACAACAGATGAAATGCTTCAGATATTTCAAGAGCTAGCAACATGCATGCGCCATGAGATACCAATTCTCAAGCAGAAGCCAAAAAATACAACATCATATATATTTCCATTCTCAAGAAAAGAGGTAAAACCATACAACATCATATCGAAGCTTCAAAAATCTCAAGCTTCATATAGTAGTACATACATGTTGCATCATACGACAAAAAATTAATGACTTTTATACAACACTTCCTTAATCACAATATCCTAACAAAATGATATTGTGATTAAGAAGTGATGTAGTCATTAGCTACAAAAGGTTAACCTGCATACAATTGACCCCCTCCACACATCATGTTTTTTTTACAAAAAATTGATAACTAGTACACAACACTATCTACTCATAACCCACTCCACAACATTGCAGCAGTATTATCCCGTATTTGTCTTGTTGCACCACCAGCATTTAGATATTTTTCCTCCTCATCACACTCTTGAACTACCTTCGTTGTTCACATCTTGTTCTTCATTGACATCTTCCTCTTCAAAATCCATGTTTTGGGTAGAGTCATCTACTGTTGATGATTCAGTTTGGGCTCTCATTACATAATTATGCAATGTAAAACATGACAAAATTATGTCCACTTGTGTTTCCACATAGTAACTTGACATAACTCGTAATATCTTCCAACGAGCCTTAAAGACCCCAAATGATCTCTCTATGCAACTACGAAGGGGGGAGTGTAACTTGTTGAACGCTTCCTTCGAGTTCGTTGGAGCCACATTCTCAAACTGTGACAAATGATATTGGGTCCTACTGTAAGGAACCATGTAAACTTCTTTATTTGGATATCCTTTGTCAACCAAATAGTAACGACCTATGCCATTGTAAATATAGTTAGATGGATGTAGTAGTTAGATTAGTATGTGGAATTCACAGGTTTCTTACTGGATGGTGGGTGCGGGAATCCCATTGACGACGTTGAAATGGCATGCTCAAACACTTTTGCGTCATGGGCCGAACCTTCCCAACCAGCAGACACAAAAGCAAATGTCATATCAAAGTCACATACTGCCATTACGTTGAAGGTGCATATACCTTTGCGGTCGCGGTAAGGTATCTAGTTAGCCTCTGGAATACATGTGTTTATGTGAGTGTCGTCTATGCAACCTATTACCCCTTTAAAGTACGCCGAGTACCTACTATCATCTCTTATCTTTTTTGGCACCTTGCCAAACAAATGGTCCTTTGGTTTAATGTGATCACGTGCCATGCCATTGAATCCATTTTTCCGTCCAACTATGGCGTCTAACACACCTCATGGAAAACGGTAGAAACCGTTGCAGTTGATCTTTGAAACCTCTCAGCTACAGTTCGATACGTCAAACCCTGTGCAACCGTGTACACAAATATCCCTACTTTTTCGATTTATACGCATTCTTTTGGAGGCTTGAAGGTCATACTTAATAGTTAAGTCCCTAAACAGTTCATGAAAGACACATCTTTCCATTCGAAAGGCGTTGACACATCTCATCTCAGTGTTAGAATTTAGAACTGAATCCATCCACCGTGAACCCGTGAATGATGAATCATACACACGTATCTTATGGACGTGTTTGTGATAGTGTTCTGAATGAAGTTCTTGCTCCATCTGAAGATGAGCCGTAAACTGTAACACTCCGATTCCGCGGGACTCGGGATATCACATTGGGCTAGGATCTCACAATGGATCTTGACTCTAGTCTGACAACAAGTTCACTGGACCTTACAACATGGCACTGACAGATATAAAAACAAATAAATTAAACCGTATAAATTGTATAACCAAAGTTAAACAACAACATAGCCGAGTATGAAACGACATCCTCACACAGGAGGGAAAACAAGACATCATCCTCACGTAGGAGGGAAAACATAAACAACTCCAAAACCAACCAACTAATGTACGAGAGTCCTCGGCCTGTCACCCTACCAGATCACCCAGCAGCACCTATCCTGCAAACATCTACAACACGGCATGAAACCGTTAGCTAACCATATATATATAAGGTAATGCATAAGCACCAGCACAAGTCATGAAAGATAAACACATAATCATGCTATCACACATTTACCCATTTTATTATCTTCATATAATAGTCATTCACTCAAATCGTATATATATATGTATATATATAGATGAAAATATGTGACACGAGGATCGATACATCATTGCCTTTGAGAATGATAGCCCTCTGGAGTGGATCGGTCACACAACCCGTGTACCCTATGAGAGTGGTGTTGTGTCCTCCTCGTATACCAGGTCTGGTCTGTCTCAAGAGAACCTTTCAGACTCCACGGCGGGATGAAGGGGAAAGGTTATCACAACCACGCATACGAGGCAATCAATAAAACGTAGGTCGGTATATACGACATCGCATGCTATCAAGCAACATAAAAAACACACACCACTCATGCAAACATCCAATATAAGAATGATAGTTAAGTAAGTCATACGGACTTAACTCAACCTCATATAAAGCTCAACCACAACTCGATCACCTCAACATTGGAGGAACAACACAGCCTATGGACAAGGCATAAAGAGATGTCACATTTCTTATCAAACAAAGGGTCACACCCAGACCCAAAGGGATCCATAGGGATCATATACATCCTATAACCTCGAATAACATGTTAAACCTTAAAGCCACCAGGGCATAAATCCAACTCATGATATCATCATCAACTAAAATCCCATAATTACCAGAATAATGTAACGAGCATAATGGAAATTCCAATTATCCATTTTAACCAACTTAAGGTCAATTTATACTAACCCGCAATACGAAAAACGAATAAATTCATAACTTATTCGTTACTAACCCGATATACGAACCGAAAGAAGATCCAGACTCCTAGCAATACCGGGAGTAAGAGCGCGGTATAAAACCTTACGTCTGATGACTTGCGGTGGCCCGTCGGCGTTCCGATAAAGATAAACGGAGGCTTAACCAAAAAGCTAGCAAACGGGAAATAAATTGGTACCACGTTGAAGAGAACAAAATGAGAGACTCGATGGTACAAACGGATTTGAAATCGAATCAAAGATGAATGATTTATAGAAGGTTAAAGATGGATGTATACGTTAGTCATTCTCTCTCCTCTGTAACTTCCAATTTGAAAGTTGAAACTCAATTTGAAATTGAAGATGTTAGCTGTTACATTAGCCGACTTCCCTGAATATATATATATATATATATTAATGTTTATCCAAAACATTTAATTAAAACGCGGTTATGTTTTCCGATGTCCAAACTTTATGAAACTGGAATATAAAATCCGAAATATTATCGGGATAATTAATTCATAACTATCTTGTAAAATGGGCATTCTTAAGCCACCTTTCTTAACCGCTAAGAATCGGGATAGCGACACTTTTGTCCACTTGACCTCTCCGTGTTATTTCATATCTAGGACATATCCAATGTCCTGATCATTTCTCTCAACTGCATTTTTATTAATTGGAGCTTCCAAATGCTCCAAATAACACCGGAGGGTAAAAATAAATACTCGTGGGAAAAAGTAAAAATTTCCCCAAACGTCCAAAATTACGCAGGAACATAACGGTGGGACTCATACTCATCACTTGCGAAATCTTCGCAAGTTATATGTCAACTACTATCGACGATTAAGTTAATCAACATTAATTAGAATTCGGAAATCCTAGCTATTACATCAACAATGCACGCCTCCGAAGCCGCGCACGTCGTGACTCATCAACATACATTTTGTAGGAAAGATGCACTACACTGCACATAGGTACGACGTGCGCGGCTTCGGAGGATTTAACCGGAATAACTACAATCGTCGATAGTAATTGACATATAACTCGCGAAGAGTCACGACGTGCGGGTTTCGGGTTCTCATTGTGTTATCCCCTACATGGCTCCTATTTCCATGGGTTTCGGGTTCGGGTTTCGGGTTTCGGGTTTCGGGTTCTCATTGTGTTATCCCCAACACAACTCATCTACGTACTCAGCTGGAACTGTATCATCATCTTGACCGGTTAAATCCTGGAATGTTGCTGCGTCCGGAATAACTACAATCGGAGCCATGTAGGGGATAACACAATGAGAACCCATGGCAATAGTCCCATGGAATAGTAGTTCCATTATCGACTCCATCTCGGGGTTGAAATCATTCTTCTTGAAAACTCTAAATTCCTCATTCTCCTGTAAAGTTAATTCAAAACAAAAATCATATATCATAAAATTTGTTAATCAAGGGTATAAATTATCAAATCAAAACATTGGACCCGTACCTGCAGTTTTTGTGACCACCATTCCGGAGTTGCAGATATGCATTGTTTCTCATAGTCCCATCCCAATCCGGTCTCTCCATGCTTTAGATTTAACCATAGCTTCCAAACGGATCTCAAATTATTATATTTGTTCTTCAATGTGTCTTTCTTGCATTTCATGTTTGTTTTCTGCTCAAACAAATCTGTCAAGTGTTTCCAACTGAATCCATTCTTCCCATTTTCTCGTTGGTAATCGCTCATCAAGTCTCTAGTGAGAGCATCAGTCCATATGAAACACTTTTCCTTACTCTTGCATAACATTTTAGTAGTATTCTCATTCATTTTTGTTCTGAACCAATGCACAATATTAAACATACAAGAAACCCAATGTAACATCACCAATATTCATAATCAGTGCAGTAATATACAGAAGCATGCGTATACGAATATAATTGCAAGGCCTTGTTTGGGACATGCTTGATAAATAATTTTTATCTTTATAAAATGCAAGAACCATGATTACATTGGCTTGTATATATCAATTAGAACGTAACTGTTGTGTTTACAAAACATAATTCATTGTATAAATTCTACAATACATACTTCATTGTATAAATTCTGCAACCTGTAGAAATACCAATTAACACAGCAATATACCTACAAACACTTCAGCTATTTTCAAATTGAGAAAAATTAAAATCAACAAAGAACATCATCTTCAGTACTGTGTGCTCACAATCGAACGGATTTGGGGAGACTTGCATAAACCATTTATTGTATCCATGATCATAGAAAACACAGATTTGTGGAGTGCAGGAAATTGATATGAAGCATCGATGGATTTAGGGAGAGTTTCATCGACAGATTTGAGGAGTACAAGAAATTGATAGCAAGAAAGGAGACTAACCTCAGTATTCGATCCCGTAGTGCTCACAATTGAACGGATGAACAACCATAGATCTCAGAAGAGCTTCGCGTGGTCGCCTAGGGTTCTTCAGTTAGGCCCTTTCTTCTCGTTCGACGACTAGTGAGTTTTGAGAGAAGCACATATCGTAAAAGGGTAAAGTTAACAAGTTGAATATGTTGTAATTTGTTATTTTTAACGGGGGTATATAAGTCTTTTTATCATATCGAAAACTAGTGTCAACCACCTAAATAAACACGTCAAGCAGTTTCGTAAACAAAACCGTAATCTACCAAAAACTCGTACTACAACCACAACCACAACCACAACAGCAACCATGAAATCGATTTTACTAAACAAGGTCTTGAAGGCAAGTCAGGCAACAATTGAAAAGGGGTTTTGGGAAGGTTTACCTTATGCTCAAAGAGAGTGTTTTTTTGCTTACCGATAACTTTGTATTCAAGGCAATACTAATCTTTAAAAGAATATCCATGATAGGTGAGCATTTGACACTAAAAGACTAAAACTTGAGGGTAGAAATCTAAATGAACATTTGAAATGGTCAGTTAGACAATTTTTACTCATTTATACTTGGTATTTGTGTATACTAAAATTGTTTATTAATATTTAAATCAGGACCGACTCGTTGATTGTGGATGTCTGGTCCGTTAACATTAACAAATCACAAAAGAGTCCACCAATTTTAAAAGATAAGAGTATATTGGAAAAATTGTTAAAGTTGAGGCCTCAAACCTGAGACCTCATGAAACATAAAAAGATTTCCTTTACCATATGGGGTATCAACGTATTGTACTAACTATCCAATTTTTTTTCATTATGAGGCCCAAAAAATTAAAGACTACTATTTATAATAGGTGTTTGTGTATGCTAACTTATTTATTAATTAAAACACTATTTTAACTCAAATGTATTATATATCCATTTTAAAATTATCAAGGGCAATTTTGGTAACTAGGCCTTTTTGAAAAACTAGAGTAGTAACTAGGCTTTTCAATGTTTCAATTAAGTAAATAACTCCAACCTTTTGTATTTATTCTTAAACTCTACACACTCTTCTCTTGTACATTTACTAAACACAAAACTAGAAAAAACCTAGTAAACCAAATTGTTTCAATTCTTATCAATTAATCTTACTAATTGAAAATTTACCTTCCCTTAATAGATGGTAAATTAATCATAAAGTGATGGAACACGAGCTAGAACAAGGAAATGGACATGAAATTTGCACCGTAAAATTAGTAAGCTAGAAATCAAGAGTGATAATGTTTATGTCATTGAAACATTTAAAGATGCTTGACTATTTAAAATTGAGATGATAATCTCTATTTCATGTGTTTGTTTTTTTGTATCTCTCATATCCCCGAAAAAAATTAATGTATGATCAATAAATTGTGTTATAAACCATACCGAAGGTCGATGGTTCTTCTAATATAGAGCTCGTTTGTTTTTAATCCACACAGACATAAGCCAGTCAACAAGTTCATAACTCAAGCTATTTAAAAATGGATTGTAACATCTATGTAGTCCTAGAATATTTCGTTCTCCTTAATTTTTAAGGAATATCTTCTTGCTTTTTCATCGATTAGACAAGTCGTATCTTATAATACCGAATCCTAATACTTAAATTAAAAGTATGGTCTAGTATATTAAAGTAATAAACAAAAGGTCCATTTATCCAAATTTATCATAACTTTTAACATGAGCATGAAAGAAAAATGTGAGATGTAATTATTTCTTTCCCATAAAAACCCCATTTATATTTAATGCAAAGTAAGCATATGATAGTCTAAATATAGCTATGTTTAGTTGGTAGAATACACATCAACATCAAAGAGGCCCATTAAGCAAAGAAGATAAGAGTGTAATTTGATGTTGTGGTGAACACCCAATTATGATTTACCATCGGCCAAATACATGATTATGACAAGCCCACTACCTTAAGTTGGCAGTCAATTTTGAACAATAAACTCGAAGCTTCTAAATTTGGACCACTTAATTACCAATCAAAATCTGCCAATTATATGGTTTAAATGCTTAATCTTCACTTAGGGTTCAAATTATACTCGCAACTGTGAAAGCTTAAACTTTTTTAGGAATTTCAAATGAAATACTATAAATATAATTCTATAAAAATTAATTTTAAATTAAAAAAAACCCCTTAATTTTTATAATTTTACACTTAGGTCAGCTTCAATAAACTTCTCTAAAATATCCATCAAAGTCCTGTTCAATCAACAACTTACTCACTATTCAATAAGTTTTATTTTCAACTTCAAGATAAACTCGCGATTTTCAAACGGACCATAAATCACATCTGCTCCAGCCCAACCAATTAAGTTTGATTGGAGATGTCTATTGGTCATTAAGAGAAGCATGGACTGTAATACTATATGATATATATCCCAAAAATGAATGAAGTATGTGCATCTTCAGACATTGGGCTTCGGTCCATGAGAAGTTCAGCTTGACCCATATATTCTTTAGACCCAATTCAACAAAAATGGATATTCAAATACCCAATTCACCAAACATGGATCTTCAAATACTAATTCAGCCTGAGCCCTGAGGTGTTCATTCTGCTTAGGGGCGTAATATGAGTCGAGCATTGACATGTTTCAGCTCGGCTCGCATATAAACGAGTCAAGACTAATTTTGTACGAGTTTTAAAATGTGTTCACATTCGGCTAATTTAGAAAGTGAATGAGCTCGAGCTGAGCTTTTGACAAGCCGATCCCAAGCTAAGCCCGGATAAAATAATGCTCCTATAGTGGTATTTTAGCCGAATGAGCCGATTTTTACCCGAAAGAGCCGAACCTAAATTTTATACGAGCTTTAAAATGTGTTCATATTCGACTCGTTTAGACAATGAACGAGTTCAAGCCGAGCTTTTGACGAGCCGAACTCGAGTAGCTTGTCTAATATTCCATTAATATCCCTAATTTTGCTCACTACATTGGAGATTTCCCCCCTAAACTAGTATTGTAGTTCAATTTGCAAAGAATAGATACAATAAGAATATGAAGTATTTTATGATAGATTTTAATAATATTTGGTTTTCGACTTGAGACTCCTAATTGACCTTATGATCGTTTATTCACACAACACGAGGATTGAGTCAAAATATCCCTAGTGACCGTTTGATTAGTACTGTGTAATGAAAACAGAAAACAAAAAATAGCTTAAAGTAATATTTATTAAGGTTAACCGAACATAAATGGATACTAAGCATGAACATTCTTTTTCCTTTTCTAATCGTTATCTTTTTGTTTTTTTTTTTGTTCCAGATTACCAAATAAACGACCCCTAACTAACACTTCTGACTAATCCAGACTTTCAAACTAAAAAGTTATTCTAGGATGTATCAAACTTAACATTGATTTAAAATTTCTACTAGACAGGCAATATTCTTATGGGATTGATGTTTGTTTACGGGTTCCAATTAGTCAAGTCAGGCATCCTCTTCTTACGTTATTATAACTCTTCTTTCTTTAACATGTAATACTGTACGGAATTATGCTATAGTACGGGGTTGTCTAAATGCAGAGACATCTCAGAGAAGATTAAGCAATAAGCATAAGCATAAGCAACCTTGCCTTTTGTTGACGTCTGTATAACTTCTTGTTGATCGAATCTTACTATAAAGACATATTATATGCGAAAAACGAATGCAGCATGCTTTGTCCAACTCCCATGCTTCCTGTTCAGAGAAAAAGAATGAACATATTTCTCCATTAGAGCTCTTAGCCACCTTGCTCAACAAAAAGGAAACTATAAAGTAAAGGAACATATTAACTATAGTTGTTGAAAATATTCCAAATATTTAGTTAGGCTCCTTTTTCTTATTGTTATCAATCACATGGCATTATCATCTATGATTTATGGAGATTGATTTATGGAGATTGATTATTGGTAGCATCAAGTTTAAAGTCTTTTGAGTGTGGAAATGTCCACGTCAATAATATGATAACACGTAAAACTACTCTTCCTATTGTCAATTGGTTTTAGAATGGAACATGAAGGCTTGTGTAGGTTCACTTTAACGTGCAAAGATAAATTAACAAAAGTTGGAGTCATGAGACCACTAATGATAAAAAAAAAAATAAAAAAAATCCCGTTTTGCAACTCACCTCATAGCCAAGCCTTCAGTCTCCTGCAATTTTTGCAATTATAATACAGAAGCAAGAAATTATAAAAGAAAAGAAGCAAAGAATGGGAACCAAAGAATACTGCAAGGTGGAGAATAAGCATTTATTTATGCTACATACATTATCAAGCAATAAGCATAAAGGTTATCTGAATATTTAGTCTGACAACTTTTTCATCCTCTTCCTCTTCTCAAATTAAATTAGTGTTCCAGGAAAAAGATTGATTCTAGCACACCAGTTGCCGTACTACCAATCACAATTTTTAGAAGAAAAAATATTCTGAAAATAGTAGATTTTATTAAAAAGAATCCAAAAGGAGAGCAGAGAGAAACTTGGTTTACCAGTGAACGTTCTATGACAGTTTAAAGTTTAGGAAGTACAAAATCTGGTTTCACTTACCTTCATGTTCGTATCGACACATCACTCGCATATTGTAATATCGTGCTGCAAAGTAGGCACGTATCATATCCTTGATCTTGTAGTTTCCTTTTCTATAGAATAGGCTTTCATTTCAGAGATGATTGTCACTGTCAATGCCTTCTTTACATGCAGGGTCTTATCATCTTCTTGATAAATTGAAGTGGCGTAAATAGGAAGTTCCGGTGTTGCTTAGCCTACTTGAAGCAAGATCATTAAGCAAAAGATAGTAAACTAATTAGTTGCAGAAGTGTTAGTTTTGTTTGTTAAGTTATGATAAATTTCTCAATTTACTGAACAGATGTTCAATTAGTTTGGATTCAGTAATATCTAAAGTTATAGCTCCAACTCAACATAACTTTGCACATCCATTACCATTTTCCACAAATAATAGTCTGCAAAAAGGAGGAAAAGAAGAATATATCTCTTTTCGATTTTTATATGTTTTAATCAACACATTTTTCTTAACAATAGTCGCAAGAAATTTTTTCTAGGAACGATTCACCTTTTCCCTATGGAAAATTGGGCAGAAGAACATGATACTCTGCAAGATGACCCCGAGAATCATGTGACCTTATATAAGAATACCTGATGCATGGTCTCATGCTTTGTGCTAGATCAGCCAACAAGAGAGGCAGAATTCGAGATAACACTTTAAAGGAGGAAAGCAGAAACACTTACAAGAGGGAAAGCCAATGGCTCATGAGGTATTGAGACTGGTGGACACCTGTAAGAGGCTGAAGCCACACCTTCTCATGATCGTAGTTCAAGTTGCCTCTGCGTTCCTTTACTTCATAACTGAAGCTGCTTTCAACCATGGAATGAATCCCCATGTTTATGTTACATATCGCCATATTGTAGGTGCCGTTGTGGTGCTACCGTTTGCTTATTTTCTTGAAAGGTATCTTCCCTTTTACTCGGCTTTGTGGTCATTGTCAAGAACATCAGACTTGTTTTGCTTTACAAAAAGTCTCTTTCCTAACATTTTTAAGTAATATGTAGTACTAATTAAGACCCTTGACCATGAAGTTTCAGATATTAAGAATGCAAAAAAGAATAGTGGACTCAAACAAATGAAACAAACATACAATCAGTACACAGCAATTAGTGTACTTTCTAAATAACCCTAAGTTCAACACAAGGTCAATTGTTGAAAGCTTTAATATGGCGTTTTTTATGGTCTCTTTTCTTGTATGCAGAAAAACGAGGCCAAAGATGACCTTGACAATGTTTGCTGAGTTATTTCTGTTTGCTCTACTAGGGTAAGAAAAAGTCCCTTTTTAAGGATCAATATTACTTGCATTGAAAATGATCAACTACTAAAACCATTCCCTTTTGTCTTCATCGTATCTATTCATTCAATTCAGGGTTGGGTTATCAACAAACATGTACTTTGCAAGCTTAAAGTACACTTCACCAACATTTGTATCTGCAACAGTAAACACCATCCCAACACTGACTTTTATACTGTCGGTTGTTTTCAGGTGAGGATATTGACTTCTTATCCAGCTAAACTCATCTTATTTAACTACTAATTGAGAAAGTAACTCTTGGAATTTTCTGTTCTTTACCAAACATAAATGCAGGATAGAAAGTCTCAATGTTAGAAATCCTCGTGGGCTTGGGAAAGTCATAGGATCCGCGGTCTCACTAGCAGGAGTCATGACACTGACATTATACAGAGGAGAACAAGTTAAAAGCTTGTGGAGCTCTTCTTTCCACATTTCAAAAAGCACCTTTCAACAGGATTGGGTTAAAGGTTCAGTTCTTTGCGTGGCTAGCTGCATCTCATGGTCTATATGGTTCACAATGCAGGTACACGGATCGGTATTTTACCTCAAAGATCTTTACTAGCTGACTAGTTATTGCTTAACAGTTAAATAGCTAGAAATGACAACATGAAAGTTAACTTTATGCATACAGACGAAGGAAACTATACATGTTCTCAAGTTTCACATAGGGTCTGTTGGGACGTCATGCATTATAACGCGATCATGCAGTAGGATTTAATACTAAACTATGCAGCATTGAATGTAAAATAGATTACAAATAGTCCATAGATTTGGTTCACAGAACTCTTTCACAAACGCATAATCTAGCAGGCTATCCACACATCAATTGTGATTTTAAATTTGTTTGAATAAAATGTGTAGTATGCATCCAAACACACCCTTAAGCCTATTCACACCAATTGTGATAAAAATTTGTTTGTATAAAACGTGTAGTATGCATCCAAACACACCCTTAAGCCTTGTGACCTCATTTCAAGTATGTATCGTAGAAACAAAGGAGAAAAATTTACAATATAAATTAACTGGCCACTGCAAGAGAGAAGTAACTTAAAATGGAACCTCGATATAAGAAGGATTATTTACGTACTGTCAGAAATTTTTAGGGAATTATTCTCAAGAAATATCCAGCACGGCTGTCTATATCAACATGGGCAAACTTCCTTGGAGCCGTACAGTCCGCTGTCTTCACTGTATTCATCACTCAACACGAACCAGCTGCTTGGTCAACCACATCCTGCATTGATGTCACGGCCATCCTTTTTGGTGTTAGTAAACTGCCAATCATATAACTCATAGACATGTGTATATATCAATTCCAATTCTTATCATAATGAAAATAAGGACATGGACATTTATCAATGCAGGGTTTAGTATCATCTGCTTTAAATCAAATAATGTTGATCTGGTGTACCAAAGAAAAAGGGCCTGTTTTCGTGACCATGTTTTGCCCCCTTCAGACACTGCTAGTGGTGGTCTTTGCATATTTTATCCTCAGTGAAAGCCTATACATGGGGAGGTAACTGTTGTCATACCTTGTCATGCTTCCGACAAGTTACCTATTTGACGTTGTTCTAAGAAATTTTCTTTTGGTGGCTTGACAGCATAGTGGGAGGATTCACAATAATAACAGGTCTGTACCTATTTCTATGGGGCAAAGCAGGAGATACTAAGGTATGCATTGAAACCCAAGAAGAATCCCTTCCAACATTCACCGAAGATAATAACTACAAACTGCAGAGTATAGCTGTAACAGAGAAGAAAGAAGTTGAAGAGAATTAAGGCAAAATGTTCATTAGATGGTCAGTGATAAGCCTTCTATCAACTATCAAGCAACTAATTCATAGAGTACACGATTGATACCTCAATCTCTTGCTATTCGTGCTTGCTATTTAAAGGTAGTCCTTACATACAAAGTTTGTAAACACAAGTCCAAAGAATATTAACACTTTGGGTATTTCCCCTTTCTAATTTCATCCAATCTATTAATTTTATTTACCAGTAAGTCAAAGGAAGAATATTGACATCTTTCATAGCTAGTGAAGATAAAAAGAAAGTTCGCAATCACTATCAATTAATTTACAACTACCAGAACCTCTTTAGACAGAGAATATCATTTAGCTCAATGGCAGTACTATTACCTGTATCTTAAAACCAATTTGACTTTTAGGATTTGCCAATTCAGTAAGGCATAAAATAGATTCAAATAAAATGTCAATCAGCAACCAAATCATTTCATTCGATTCAAAACCTCACAATATGGGTCTTTTTCCAGGCAAATACCAGGTCCACTTGTTTTAATTTATACTGTCACAACCACAAGGTCCACAATAGCCATTTTTGGAACTTTAGAACTTTAGACTGGTGTTCCCTAGCAATGCATCAAAATGCAGAATTCTTCTTGACTTAATAAAAATTGCATATATATTGATTGAAGCTGATGACAGGTTTAAGTGCTCACTGAACAATCAAGTCATAAAATCCACAAGCAGCTGCAAATTAGCTTTAGCTGGCTCAGTAGCAGGTTTGCGCTATCAGACTGATCTACCTGCACTTATAGATTTGTTGAGGAACAGATATACACAAAGATTAACAAATAAGATCATTTAATTTTGAGCTATTTGCACCGGAAATGATTTATCAAAGCAAAACATATAGTTTGAAGAGAAACAAACCGAGTATACTGTACTAGAGTATCCCCGGTTGATTTCCAGCGCTCGGATATTTGTCTGGGGAAAGCTCTTGAACCGTCTTTAGGCTGCTCTTCAGCTTCTTTTTATATTGAAAAGACAACGGATGCATTAGAATTTGATTGCAAAGGATAATAATTTGAGCAGGCGTATGAATAGAATCAGTACGGTATCAAGCAGCAGATGAATTTTGAACAAAAACTTCTTAATATACAATTTTGATGACCGTTAAAGAGTTGATTGATTGAAACAGACGATGAACCGCATGAAACAGCAAGCACACATCAGACATCGATTGTATCCGCCTCTTTGCTTGTGAGATTGATGAACCCTAGGAACAAAATTTCCCCCCGAAGCACAAGGACCGGAGAAGAATGAGTTGAAATCTTCGTTAATAGATATCTCGCAACATTCTTCATACGTCACCTCATCACCGGAATCTGCACACTAGTAGCTATGATTCCATCGGATCAAAATTTGGATCTGATCGCTTCAGATGCCAAATATATGGATCAACTCAACATAATTCATCATAACACTTTCAACCGGATAGAAATCTGACCAAACCTTTCGTAATCGGATGATTACTACAGCAGTGTAGTCCAGGTGGTAGGGCTAAATCCACCTCCGATCACCACAACCGCAAAAAGAGACTTCAGTCTTCACTCTTCAGAGCATGGAGTCTGGCGGGAAACCTGACGTGGCAAGTCGATCGATTTACCATAAAAAGGGTCCAGGTTTTTCTTCACTGAATATGGGCTATTTTAAATGGGCTTAACCTGAATTACGGCCCATGTAGAGACACCTGGCCCAACTAACCTTTTTTCCGGAAACAATTTAATGACAAACCGTACTTGCTACTTATAAATAATATTATAAATGAAAATTATTGCTATTGCTATCATTTAGGAATTAGGATATCACATGAAGTTATTAGAATTATGGTATTTATATTAAATTTAGTATTACATAACTAATATCCAGTGAAGTTTTGTAATATTTTTAATTTTAACATATAAATACAAGAAATTTATAAGAATGGGTTTCTAATCGCATCTAGCGGAATTCCTCAGGCGAAAACTTATTCCGTGAAATCAATAAGCCTGAATATCACATCCCAATCCGTGAAGAAATGAGAAATGAAAGGGTTTGACCATGATGTTTATTTCATTATACATGTTGCTTCATCTATTTCGTAAGGAGGAGGAGGAGAAGAGATTTAAACGAAGTATCAGCCGGAGACGAGAAGGATAGGGGTTGTTAATCACTTTTATGGGGAGATCCCATGTCCGATCTTCGACCTCTCAAAAAATGGATGTGTCTCGAAAAACTCTCCTAAACATTCACTAGGAGGACTAAGAGGAGAGGAGACCTAGGAAATATTCACTGAAGCGAGAAAAAGGACTGAGAGGAGACCTAGGAAATATTGACTAGGAGAAGTCTATATTGGCAGAAGGGATGAGCTTCTCGATATGCTTTGTGCAATCTCATTCTGCCGGTCTCCAAAGGGTACTTAACGAGAATCAAAATCAGGTATGAGTCACCCCTCATCCCCTTGAACAATATATTTAGAACTATATATATGAATTATTTGTTCTTTTGGGCAAACTTAACCTCTTTCTTTCTTTCTAGAGTTTATCGATAAAAACTATTATATATGATATTTGCCCAACCAATTTAAACAACTTTTTTGTACATGCAAAATAGTTACCTACTAATTTGTAGCCTTATCTTCACTTAGTCTCACGACTGGACAGTGAAGCTTGCTCAATCAATACTGAAATATTCAAACTTTAACCAATCAACTCGTGAAAATCATGAATATCCCGCTCTAGGCAAAACTCTATCTAAAGTACATAATGCTTATCTGTTTTTTTTTTTCATGAATTCCATGGGTAAGGTATTATCTATGGTTACTAACTGCAACTTTACAACCTATTGCTTTTTAAATAGAGTGAATTTGCTATGTAGTCTTAGTTCACTAATTTTGTTTAGTAATTATGCACCTCAATAACTTTGTTAGAATATGACATCTTTTAAGATTTTAAGACTAATTTACCCTTATACAAGAATCTAAAAGATTACTAATTGATTATTGCTTTTTAATTGACCCACAATCCCTAATTGAAGAAGTTGTATTTTGAAAGAGTTACCAATTTTGATCAGCGTAATCAATTAGCAATTAATCGTGTATAAGAAAATTTTACAAGAATTGATAAAACTAGTATGTTACATGTTTGTACTCTTCATGTGAATCATGTATCATCAATTTCTCTATGGAATGAATGAGTTTGGGTTTTAGATGAAACGCTTGAACCGTGTACAAGAAAATTGGTTTGGTTTTATATGAAACGCTTGAACCGTGTACAAGAAAATTAGTTACAATAACTTTTGTGCAAGAAAATTAGTGTACAAGCAAAAGTTAAGTATCATAACTAACGTATATTTATAATTTTCGAAAGAAGATAAATCGTGAAATCCAACTTGTCCAGTTGGTTAGGGTGGGAGGAAGGGACAACCAATCAGAGATCAATTCTTGGTGACTACATTCGTTTATTAATTTTTCATATATCTTGTAAGAATTATAAAATTACAAGAAAATAAGTATGATTTACAAGAAAATTTGTCTCATTTACGAGAATAAGTTACAGTAAAGTTATAAGAGAAACGCCTAAATTAGGATAAAATTTATTATAATAAATAAGGGTAAATTTGTCATTTTTTTGTTTAATAAGGCTATTCACTTAAAATTTATAGGCCTAGGTTATTTACTAAACAAAATTAATCATTGGGTGCATTTGATCCAATTCTCTCTTTTGAATAACGTTAAACAAACTCACTAGTTTAGTTCATGTATAGATCTATCTATGCACTATTGGGAATTTTGCATAATTAATAGGAAAAATAACTCAAAATAATACCAACTTTGAAAATTACTAAGAGCGATACAAACTATCAACGTATTTACCAAAAATACAATGTCTTATTTTTTCGGTGAAAATACTAGTTCCGGCGATGACATGGCAACCAGAATTTGACATGTCATCAAAAAATAGATTTATTGTGTGATGTGGATTATTTTTATAAAATCAAGTTAATAGCACGTAAAATTTTTAAAAATATATATATTAAGTTCTTTTTTAAATTATTATATTTAAATATAGTTTTTGTAACTATTTTTAATATAAGGTTTTACAAATTATTTTGTAAAAAAATATTTTTTTTTAAAAGAAATTTTTTTGTAATATATATCTATATATATATATATTAAAAAAATCGTTTTCTTGTGCTTTTTTTTAAAAAAATTTTGGGAAATTTTTTATTTTGTATATTTTTAATTAATTTTAATGTTCTTTAAATCGTTTTTTATTTATTTAAAAGTTAGTTAAAATATATAAAACTCCAAAAAAATTTTAAAAATTTACAAGAAATTTTTTTAAAAGTACAAACAAAATTATTTAAAAAAATATGTTTATAAAATTTTTTTATTTTTTTTAAATTATAATTTTTTAAATTAAAAAATAGTTACGAATTTATTATTATTATTATTTTTATATTTTTAAACATATTAAATGTTATTAACTTGATTTAAAAAAAATAAAATCCACGTCACATAATTATTTTTGATGACATGTCAAATTCCGGTTGCCACGTCATCGTCGGAGTTAGAATTTTCGCCGGAAAAGTAAGACGTATTATTTTTGGTAAATACGTTGATAGTTCGTATCACTCCTATTACTTTTCAAAGTTGGTATTATTTTTGGTTGAATGATGATAGTTGGTATTATTTTGAGTTGTTTTTCCAAATTAATATTATGCAATCTATAAAAAACGACAAAACATATATGTTATGAACGAAGTTTTAGCCTTGTTTAGGTCTTCATATTCGGACAACTACCTATTTCATTTTAACATTGCTCTTACGACTTTCTTTGAGTTTTTAATATTGATAATATCTCTCAATATCCATTTTATGTTTAGCATGTTGATGGAATGTTTTGATATTGATGGACTATTTTATAGCAAACAAAACTCTTCTATTAATAGTGTGTTTGTCATATGGAGAACAAACTTCGAATGAATTTTCCCAATGAACCTCAATGAGAAACTCCTTCAAACTATTGTTCTTATGGTTTACAACAATCCAACTATAATAACAACTCTCTTGTGCTACAAAATCACAATTTATTTATGAACGCTGGATTAGTTGTACAATGTATATGTTGTATGATGATGCAAATATCACAAAATTGTAGCGACATGTATTTTGATGAGCAGTCCAACAATATAAGTAACAAGATAAATGAAGCAATAAGGTTAACAAAAATATGAACAATGTTCATTTAAATATGATATCAAATGATATTGCTCAACCAGGTTAAATCATGGAGCAACAACTCATTTGTACTTTCTTCTTGTTCGTTGGTCTTTAAAACAGGTGATGTGAAACTAATATAGTGTAAACTGGCATCCAAAGTATTTTAGTGGAGGATTAACACGGTAGAGCTTTATGCACAAAACAATAGTGTCAAGCGCATAAATATAACCATACACGGGCAATTGTACCCACATGTTGTTGGAATTTCGGTGCCCGGTTTTAGACCAAAGGGCCTTAGTCTCACTTATGTGAGTAGACGGTTCTCCCAATTGCCAATCAAATTAATATAATTATCTTGAACTAAAAACAAGTTATTAACCAAGGGTTTATAATCTCCACAAAGGAGTAGACAAAACCCAATCAAGAGTTTGTAGTCTCCAAAGGAGTAGACAAAACTCAACCAAGAGTTTGTAACCTCCAAAGGAGTAGACAAAATTCAACCAAAAAGAGTTTGTAATCTCCAAAGGAGTAGACAAACTCAACCAAGAGTTTGTAATCTCATAAAAGGAGTAGAAAAACTCTAATAGAAGTTAAGTTCAATTGCACGTCTTATAAACCGGTTGTTATATGTTAAAACCATTGACTTGGATAATGTAATGAGTCATTCATAAATGAATTTTCCTTCTAAGTGTATTCTCCCCTACACCGGGAATATCCAAATACCTTAGTGGGATAAAACATTACACGTTACAAAGACTAAGTAAGAGACTTACTTGTCTTACTTTGTAGAAAGTGTATTCCTAGGTTTTGTCAATACAAAACCAAACTAAGATGGATGTCTATCCTTTGTCAATATAAAGGAACTATACTGGTCTTTCGAGTTTTGCAAACAAGCTTATAAGAAGGTCTATCCAATGTCAATACAATGAAACTAAAAGCTTTATTGTTGGAAAAACGAATGTAAAATCAAGTTCAAATGACTCTCCCTTTTATAGGCACAGGGGGTCAAGGTTTTGGGGAGTTAAAAGCGGTTAAAATCGGTTTTGGAAGTTACTTGGAAGTTACTTGGAAGATGGGCTTTGAAGCCCTAGAAAGCCCGAGGCCCGAGGCCCACATAAGGAGCCCAAAATTGCTCCCCGGAGCTAGCTTAGAGCTAGCTTATTTTTCTTGGTCTAAACACTTTCAATGAGCTTCATTCACTTTAATATAGCTAGGGTAAGCTCCAAGATCCTCAAACACTCAATATCTTAGCTCAAGCTAGTGTAGCTCTTTAAGAAGCTCACTAACTGCTTCATTGACATTCACTAAGCATTTGAGCTTGGATTGCTCCCAATTTTTAACCACATATTCTTTAGCCAATATAAGGCCAAAGAACCAAAGATGTGCCGATAAAATGTGGCTAAAAAGCCCCAAATGTCGGCCTTCTAAAAGCTAGCACAAGTTGACCTTGTCACTATGGTCCGGGTTGCGGGAGGCAAGCCAAGTGATCGGCACTAAGATCAACTAGTATTATAAAGGGAGTCAAATCGAGTTTTGCAAACAAGCTTATAAGATGGCCTATCCAATGTCAATACAATGGAACTAAAAGCTTTATTGTTGCAAAAACGAATGTAAAATCAAGTGCAAATGACTCTCCCTTTTATAGGCATAGGGGGCCACGGTTTTGGGGAGTTAAAAGCGGTTAAAATCGGTTATGGAAGTTACTTGGAAGATGAGCCTTGAAGCCCTAGAAAGCCCGAGGCCCGAGGCCCACATAGGGAGCCCAAAGCCGCTCCCCGGAGCTAGCTTATTTTTCTTGGTCGAAACACTTTCAATGAGCTTCATTCACTTTAATATAGCTAGGGTAAGCTCTAAGATCCTCAAACACTTAATATCTTAGCTCAAGCTAGTGTAGCCCTTTAAGAAGCTCACTAACTGCTTCATTGACAATGACTAAGCATTTGAGCTTTGATTGCTCCCAATTTTTAACCGCATATTTTTTAGCCAATATAAGGCCTAAGAACCAAAGGTGTGCCGATAAAATGTGGCTAAAAATCCCCAAACGTCGGCCTTCTAAAAGCTAGCACAAGTTGACCTTGTCACTATGGTCCGGGTTGCGGGAGTCAAGCCAAGTGACCGTCACTAAGAACAACTAGTATTATAAGGGGAGTCGAATCGAGTTTTGCAAACAACCTTATAAGAAGGCCTATCCAATGTCAATACAATGGAACTAAAAGCTTTATTGTTGCAAAAACGAATGTAAAATCAAGTGCAAATGGCTCTCCCTTTTATAGGCATAGGGGGCCACGGTTTTGGGGAGTTAAAAGCGGTTAAAATCGGTTATGGAAGTTACTTGGAAGATGGGCCTTGAAGCCCTAGAAAGCCCGAGGCCCACATAGGGAGCCCAAAACCGCTCTCCAGAGCTAGCTTAGAGCTAGCTTATTTTTCTTGGTCTAAACACTTCCAATGAGCTTCATTCACTTTAATATAGCTAGGGTAAGCTCCAAGATCCTCAAACACTCAATATCTTAGCTCAAGCTAGTGTAGCTCTTTAAGAAGCTCACTAACTGCTTCATTGACATTCACTAAGAATTTGAGCTTGCTCCCAATTTTTAACCACATATACTTTAGCCAATATAAGGCCTAAGAACCAAAGGTGTGCCGATAAAATGTGGCTAAAAAGCCCCAAACGTCGGCCTTCTAAAAGCTAGCACAAGTTGACCTTGTCACTATGGTCCGGGTTGCGGGAGGCAAGCCAAGTGACTGGCACTAAGAACAACTAGTATTATAAGGGGAGTCGAATCGAGTTTTGCAAACAATCTTATAAAAAGGCCTATCCAATGTCAATACAATGGAACTAAAAGCTTTATTGTTGCAAAAACGAATGTAAAATCAAGTGCAAATGGCTCTCCCTTTTATAGGCATAGGGAGTCACGATTTTGGGGAGTTAAAAGCGGTTAAAATCGGTTATGGTAGTTACTTGGAAGTTACTTGGAAGATGAGCCTTAAATCCCTAGAAAGTCCGAGGCCCACATAGGGAGCCCAAAACCGCTCCCCGGAGCTAGCTTATTTTTCTTGGTCTAAACACTTCCAATGAGCTTCATTCACTTTAATATAGCTAGGGTAAGCTCCAAGATCCTCAAACACTCAATATCTTAGCTCATGCTAAAGAAGCTCACTAACTGCTTCATTGACATTCACTAAGCATTTGAGCTTGGATTGCTCCCAATTTTTAACCACATATTTTTTAGCCAATATAAGGCCTACGAACCAAAGGTGTGCCGATAAAATTTGGCTAAAAATCCCCAAACGTTGGCCTTCTAAAAGCTACACAAGTTGACCTTGTCGTGAATCACCTTGCTTTGATTCGACTCCCCTTATAATACTAGTTGTTCTTAGTGCCGGTCACTTGGCTTGCCTCCCGCAACCTGGACCATAGTGACACACATGTGAACAACTCATTGCACCTTGTCTCAAGTCAAGCTCAACGGTTACAATGAAGACTTAGCCCAAATCTCCAACACATGTACACATGTAGGAATAATGGAAGTACTAGCTACCACCCACCATAAAAAGAAGTTATAAATGAGGACCATTTTCTGAAATTGTAGAGGTATGAAAAAAGAACTTTTGGACAAACATTAACCTAACATGTAAAAATAAGCATATCCAAATGATTATGCTAGCCGAAACAAAAACAAGTTCTAAACTTGATGATGTAATATGGAAAATACAGGTTTTGACAATATTTACTTTATCTCAACTAGCGACTTTGCCGGTGGATTATGTCTCGTATGGAAAAAGTACCAACGGAAAGACAAAATAATAAAATAACTAAAAAATAAAATGGATATCGCAGCAAAAAAATAGATTTGTGACCGCACTCTACTTCGGCAAGCATTTGCTATCGTTAATGGGGTGATTTTTGCAATGGCACAACGTCGGTACTAAGTGTTGTCGCTATTGGTCATTTTTTGCGACGGCACAACGACGACAATTTCCGCCACACTGATGCAGAATTCTATTATCATAGACCACCAATTTAGCTTTACCTAATCCTAAGTTTATAAGCCTATTGTGCATCATATGAAATTTATGCAAGGTAAGTAAAATCTACTGTTAAAGAAGCATTAGGCTTAATCACAATGTGCAATTAGATGAGTTTCAATGGCTTATTTGTTTCCTCCAGAAAAGATGTAGAATCCATGTAGTTATAAATTATCTTATTCAGTTAGCAAAATGTTGAAAAAACATAGTAATAATATGTACGATTGTTTATGTGTTAAACCCCACAAGAGGGATGAAGTAGCGCTATATCTCTGTTTCAAAATTGCATACTTGATAAACTAACAAAAGTTTCACCCCAAAACTAGTGATTTGATCATGAATCTAAATTGAATAATCCTACTCATAGAGTACGGTAAGGATAAGATTTGAATTAACCTAACTCATAATCACCATTAGTTGCACGTTGCAGGTTGTAGTAGCAACAACAACCATATAAACATTGTGAATAGTGAGGCCAAGATCACCATGGAATCGAAACGACCATATTTGAATAGTATCTCCTGTGCAAAACCAATTCTCATGGAAAAACTTCATCTAACCATTGGTTAGAGCAAACCACCAACTACTCTTCTTCTCATCTTAGTTCCACTTTACGATCTTCATGGGACACATCTCAAACAGAGGATTCAACACTGTAAAAGGGTCGACCACCATAATCTTGAGTTTTTTATTCAACTTCATGTTTCTATCATCAACATACTTTTGAATAAAATGTTCCTCTTCAAGGTGCAAGAAGCTCTTCTCGATCATCTTTTTGGGAAAATGAGGCGAGCGTGATTACGGTTCATGTCTGTAGTGGTGAGTCTCTTTCTCATGATCAGTTGTATGCTTTCTTCGTCACCATCCTTCACAACAATGAAACCATGATATCTTTGATGGAGTTCTTGGCAATTGGGTGGGACAAGTCGTGTGCGCTTAATCTTGAGATTGGGCTTAGCATAATCGGCATCATTGTTCAGGTTGATCACAATACCGAAGAGGTTCAATCCCGATTGTTCTTCAAGATTGCGGTTTTTCAACACTCCGAACAACTTGGTATTAGGCTTAACATCCATCACGAGCAATGATGATCAAAAAAGAAAGAAAACGAAGCGTTTAGAAACCAAGCTAAGATCGAATCCATGGAGTTACAAAATATTTTATTCAGTTAGAAAAATGTTGAAGAAATAGAGTAATAATATGTACGATTGTTGATGTGTTGAACACCCACAAGAGGGATGAAGTACTACTATTTCTCTGTTCCAAAAGTGGATACTTAATAAACTAACAAAAGTTGCACCCCTAAACTAGTATTTTGATCATGAATGTAAATTGTATAATCCTACTTACAAAGTACGCTAAGACTAAGATTTGAATTAACCTAAATCATACCATTAGTTGCAGGTTGTAGGTTGTAGTAGCAGCGGCTACCATATAAACCTTGTGAATAATTAGGCCAAGATTTCCATGGAGTTGAAACGACCAGATTTGAATAACATCCCCTGTGCACAACTGATTCTCATGCAAAAACTTCATCCGCACTGTTTAGAGCAAATCACCAACTACTCTTCTTCTCATCATGGTTCCACTTTGTTATCTTCATGGGTCGCATCTCAAACAGAGGATTCGATACCGTAAAAGGGTCGACCACCATAACCCTGAGTTTGTTCTTCAACTTCTTGTTTCCACCATCAACATACTTTTGAATCAAGTGTTTCTCTTCAAGGCGCAATAAGCTCTTCTCGGTCATCTTTTTAAGCTAAGTTAAGCGAGCGTGATTACAGTTAATGTCTGTAATTGTGAATCTCTTTCTCGAGATCAGTTGTACGCTTTATTCGTAACAACCCTTCACAACAGCAAACCACAATATCTTTGAGAGAGTTTTAAGATTGTAGGTTATAGTAGCAACAACATCCATTTAAACCATGTAACTAATGAGGCCAAAAACGCCATGAAGTTAAAATGACCAGATTTGAATATAATCCTCTGCGCAAAACCGATTCACATGCAAAAACTTCATACCCTCACTAGTTATAGCAAACCACCAACTACTCTTCTTCTCATCATAGTTCCACTTTGCAATCTTCATGGGATACATCTCAAACAGAGGATTCGACACCGAAAAGTGTTGAACATCATAACCCTGAGTTTGTTCTTTAGCTTCCTATTTCCACCAAAAACATACTTTTGAATCAAGTGTTCCTCTTCAAGGCACAAGAAGCTCTTGTCGATCATCTTTCTAGGCAAAGTGAGGCGAGCAGGAGTACGGTTCATGTCTGTAGTGGTGTGTCTCTTTCTAAAGATTAGTTGTATGCTTTCATCGTCGCCGCCCTTCGCAATAACGAAACAACGGTATCTTTGAGGGAGTTCTTAGCGATTGGGTGTGACAAGTCTTGGATGGTTCATCTTGATACTGGGCTTAACATCATGAACGCCGTCGTTGAGGTTGATCATAATGCCGAAGAGCTTCAATCCCAACTGTTCTTCAAGATTGCAGTTTACCAGCACTCCGAAAAACTTGGTACTGGGCTTAGCGCCCATCAAGAGCAACGATGATCAAAGAAGAAAGAAAATGAAGCGTTTAGAAAAGGATCGATGATCGATTGAAGGAGGAAAAGAGTCATTTATATATCAACAAAAATCATTTGTTATATTTTGGAAACAAAAAACTTTCCTAAATTATATTTTAGGATTGTAGGCTATAGTAGCAGCGGCAACCATCTCAACTTTGTACATAATGAGGTCAAAATCACCATGGAGTTGAAATGACGAGATTTGTATAAACATTCCCTCCGCAAAACCGATTCTCTTGCAAAAACACCATCCAATCATTGGTTAGATCAAACCACAAACTACTCTTCTTTTCGTCATAGTTCCACTTTTAGATCTTCATGGGACGCATCTGAAACATAGGAATCGACACCGTAAAAGGGTCGACCACCATAACCCTGAGTTTGCTATTAAGCTTCTTGTTTTCACCATCCACATACTTTTGAATAAAATGTTCTGCTTCAAGGTGCAAGAAGCTCTTCTCGATCATGTTTCTGGACAAAGTGAGGCAAGAATGATTACGGTTGTTGACTGTAGTGGTGAGTCTCTTTCTCAAGATCAGTTATATGCTTTCTTCGTCATCGCCCTTCACAACAACAAAATCACGGTATCTTTGAGGGAGTTGTTGGTGATTGGGTGGGGAAAGTTTTGGCCGCTTCATCTTGAGATTAGGCTTAGCATCATCACCGTCGCCATTGAGGTTGATCACAATGCCGAAGACCTTCAATCCCGACTGTTCTTCAAGATTGCGGTTTACCAGCACTCCAAACAACTTGGTATTGGGCTTAACGTCCACCACGAGTAGCGATGATCAATGAAGAAAGAAAATGAAGCGTGTAGAAAAGGATCAATGATCGATTGAATGAGGAAGAGGGTCATTTATATATACACAGAAATCATTCGCTATATTTTGGGAAACAAAATACTTTCCTAAACTATTTTTAGGATTGTCGTTTATAGTAGCAACAACAACCATCTAAACCTTGTAAATAATGAGCCCATGATCATCATGGGTTTGAAACGACCAGATTTGAATAACATCCCCTGCGCAAAACTGATTCTCATGCAAAAATATCATAGACTCACTAGTTAGAGCAAACCACCAACTACTGTTCATCTCGTCATAATTGCAATTTGCATCTCAAACAAAGGATTCGACAATGAAAAGGGTCGACCACCATAACCCTGAGTTTGTTCTTCAGCTTCCTCTTTCCACCAAAAACATACTTCTGAATCAAGTGTTCCTCTTTAAGGTGCAAGAAGATCTTATTGATCATCTTTCTGGACAAAGTGAGGCGAGTGTGATTATGGTTCATGTTTGTGGTGGTGTGTCTCTTTCTCAAGATCAGTTGTATGTTTTCTACGTCACCGCCCTTCACAATAACAAAACAACGGTATCTTTGAGGGAGTTCTTGGCGTTTAGGTGGGACAAGTCATGGGCGCTCCAACTTGAGATTGGGCTTAACATCATCATTGTCATCGTTGAGGTTGATCACAATGTCAAAGAGCTTCAATCCCGACTGTTCATCATTATTGCGGTTTATCAACACTTCAAAGAACTTGGTAATGGGCTTAACATCCATCACGAGCAGCATCGATCAAAGAAGAAAGAAAATGAAGCGTTAGAAAATGAGTGATGGCCGATTGAAGGAGGAAGATGGTCATTCATATATCAACTGAAATCGTTCGTTATATTTTGGGAAACAAAATACTTTCCTAAATTAAATTTTAGGATTGTAGGTTGTATTGTAACGACGGGGATCTAAACCTTGTAAATAATGAGGCCAATATCGCGATGGAGTTGAAACGACCAGATTTGAATATCACCCTCTACACAAAACCGATTCTCATGCAAAAACTTCATCCAATTACTAGTTAGAGAAAACCACAAACTACACTTCTTTTCATGATAGTTTCACTTTTTTATCTTCATGGGACGCATCTCAAATAGAAGATTCGACACCGTAAAAGGGTTGACAACCATAACCTTGAGTTTGTTTTTAAGCTTCTTGTTTCCAGCTTCAACATACTTTTGAATCAAGTGTTCCACTTCAAGGTGCAGGAAGCTCTTCTCGATCATCTTTTTGGACAAAGTGAGGCGAGCATGATTACGGTTATTGTCTGTACTTATGCTTTCATCATCACCGCCCTTCACAAAAACGAATCCACGGTATTTTTCAGGGAGTTCTTGGCGATAGGGTGGGACAAGTCTTGGGCGTTTCATCTTTAGACTGGGCTTAGAATAATCACAGTCGTCGTTGAGGTTGATCTTAACGCCGAAGAGCTTCAATCTTGGTTGTTCTTCATGATTGCGGTTTATCAGCACTCCGAACAACTTTGTACTAGGCTTAACATCCATCACAATCGGCGTCGATCAAAGAAGAAAGTAAATGAAGCGTTAGAAAATGAGAGATGATCGATTGAAGGAGGAAGATGGTCATTTATATATCAACCGAAATCATTCGTTATATTTTGGGAAACAAAATAATTTCCTAAATTATATTTTTGGATTGTAGGTTGTATAGTAACAATAGGCATCTAAACCTTGTAAAAAATGAGGCCAAGATCGCCATAGAGTTGAAACGACTAGATTTGAATAACATCCTCTACGCAAAATCGATTCTCATGAAAAGCTTCATCCAATCACTGGTTAGAGCAAACCACCAACTACTCATTTTATTGTCATAGTTCCACTTTGCGATCTTCATGGGACGCATCTCAAACAGAGGATTCGACACCGTAAGAGGGTCGACCACCATAACCCTGAGTTTGTTCTTAAGCTTCTTGTTTTCACCATTAACATACTTTTGAATCAAGTGTTTTGCTTCAAGGTGCAAGAAGCTCTTCTCGGTCATCTTTATGGATAAAGTGAGGCAAGCATGTTTGTTGTTCTTCTATATAGTGGTGAGTCTCTTTCTCAAGATCAGTTGTATGCTTTCTTCGTCACCTCCCTTCACAACAACGAAATCACGTTATCTTTGAGTGAGTTCTTCGAGATTGGATGGGACAAGTCGTGGGTGCTTCATCTTGAGATTGGAATTAACATCATCACCGTCGTCATTGAGGTTGATCACAACACCAAAGAGTTTCAATCCCGACTATTCTTCAAGATTGCGGTTTATCAACACTCCGAACAACTTGGTACTTACCTTAACGTCTATCAAGAGCAACGATGATCAAAGAAGAAATAAAAAAATGAAGTGTTTAAAACAAAGGAGTTATAATCAATTGAAGGAGGAAGAGGGTCATTTATATATCAATAGAAATCATTCTCTCTATTTTAGGAAACAAAATACTTTCCTAAATTATATTTTCGGATTGTAGGTTATAGTAGCAGCGACAACCATCTAAAACTTGTAAATAATGAGGTCATGATTGTCATGGAGTTGAAACGACCAGTTTTGAATGACATCCCCTACTGAAAACCGATTCTCATTCAGAAACTTCATACACTCACTAGTTAGAGCAAACCACCAACTACTCTTCTTCTCGTCATAGTTCCACTTTGCGATCTTCATGGGACATATCTCAAATAGAAGAAACGACGATCAAATAAGAAAGAAAATGAAGCGTTTAGAAAATGAGCGATGATCGAATTCATGGAGTTACAAAATATCTTATTTATTTAGCAAAATGTTAAAAAAAATAGAGTAATAATATGTACGGTTGTTCATGTGTTAAACACCCACAAGAGGGATGAAGTAGCGCTATTTGTTTGTTTCAAAATTCGATACTTGATAAACTAACAAAATTTACACTCTTAAACTAGTGATTTGATCATGAATCAAAATTGAATAATCCTACTTACAAAGTACATATGGCTAAGATTTGAATTAACCTAACTCATAATCACCATTAGTTGCAGGTTGGAGGTTGTAGTAGCAACGGGAACCGTCTAAACCTTGTGAATAATGAGGCTAAGATCGTAATGGAATCGAAACGACCAAATTTGAATAACATCTCCCGTGCAAAACCGATTATCTGCAAAAACTTCATCCAATCACTAGTTAGAGCAAACAACCAACTTTTTCTTCTTCTTATCAAAGTTCCACTTTACGATCTTCATGGTACGCCTCTGAAATAGAGGATTTGTCACCGTAAAAAGAGCCGACCACCATAACCATGAGTTTTTTTCTTTAGCTTCGTGTTTTCACCATCAACATACTTTTGAATGAAGTGTTCCTCTTCAAGGCATAATAAGCTCTTCTCGATCATCTTTTTGGAGAAAGTAAGGCAAGCGTGATTAGAGTTCATGTTTGTAGCGGTGAGTCTCTTTCTCAAGATTAGTTGTATGCTTTCTTCGTCACCAACCTTCACCACAACGAAACCACGGTATCTTTGAGGGAGTTCTTGACGATTGGGTGGGATAAGTCTTGGGCGCTTCATCTTGAGATTGGGCTTGGCATCATCACCATCGTCGTTGAGGTTGATCACAACACCGAAGAGCTTCAATCCCGATTGTTCTTCAAGATTGGTGTTTATCGGCACTCCGAAAAACACGATATTAGGCTTAACATCCATCAGGAGCAGCGATGATAAAAGAAGAAAGAAAAATAAAGCGTTTAGAAAAGGAGAGATGATTGAATCAATGGAGTTACAAAATATCTTATCCAGTTAGCAAAGTCTTGAAGAAAACAGAGTAATAATATGTACGATTGTTTATGTGTTAAACACCCACAAGTGGAATGAAGTAGCATTATTTATATGTTTCAAAATTGGATACTGATAAACTAACAAAAGTTGCACCCCAAAACTAGTGTTTTGATCATGAATCTAAATTGAATAATCCTACTTACAAAGTACGGTAAGGCTAATATTTGAATTAACCTAACTCATAATTACCATTAGTTGTTGGTTGCACGTTGTAGGTTGTAGTAGCAGCGGCAGTCATCTAAACCTTGTGAATAATGAGGCCAAGATCATCATAAAGTTGAAACGACTAGATTTGAATAACACGTCCTGCACAAAATTGATTCTCATGCAAAAACTTCATTCAATCACTGTTTAGAGCAAACCACCAACTACTCTTTTTATCGTCATAGTACCACTTTGCGATCTTCATGGGACACATATCAAACAAAGGATTCGACACCGTAAAAGGGTCGACCACCAAAGCCTTGAGTTTCTTCTTCAGCTTCTTGTTTCCACCATCAACATACTTTTGAATCAAGTGTTCCTCTTCAAGGCGCAATAAGCTCTTCTCGGTCATCTTTATGAGCAAAGTGAAGCGAGCGTGATTACGGTTAATGTCTACAGTGGTGAGTCTCTATCTCGAGATCAGTTTTATGCTTTATTCGTAATTGCCCTTCGCAATAACGAAACCACAATATCTTTGAGGGAGTTTTATGATTGTAGGTTATAGTAGCTACGACAACCATTTAAACCTTGTAAATAATGTGGCCAAGATCGCCATGAAGTTGACACGGCCAAATTTGAATATCATCCTCTGCGCTAAACCAATTCTCATGCAAAAACTCCATCCACTCACTAGTTATAGCAAATCACCAACTGCTCTTCTTCTCGTCATAGTTCCACTTTGTGATCTTCATGGGACACGTCTCATATAGAGGATTCGACACCGAAAAGGGTCGACCACCATAACCCTGAGTTTGTTCTTTAGTTTCCTATTTCTACCAAAAACATACTTTTGAATCAAGTGTTCCTCTTCAAGGCGCAAGAAGCTCTTATCGATCGTCTTTCTAGGCAAAGTGAGGCGAGTGTGATTATAGTTTGTCTGTAGTAGTATGTCTCTTTCTAAAGATTAGTTGTATGCTTTCATCGTCTCCGCCCTTCGCAATAACGAAACAACGATATGTTTGAGGGAGTTCTTGGTGATTGGGTGTGACAAGTCTTGGACGTGTCATCTTGAGATTGGGCTTACCATCATCAACGTCATCGTTGAGGTTGATCACAATGCCAAATAGCTTCAAATCCGATTGTTCTTCAAGATTGCGGTTTATCAGGACTCCGCACAACTTGGTATTGGGCTTAACTTCCATCAGGAGGAGCGATGATCAAAAAAGAAAGAAAATGAAGCGTTTAGAAAAGGATCGATGATCGATTGAAGGAAGAAAGAGGGTCATTTATATATCAACAGAAATCATTCTTTATATTTTGGAAACAAAATACTTTCCTAAATTATATTTTAGGATTGTAGGCTATAGTAGTTGTTACGCTAGAATTGGAGCGCGAAACGCGTCCGAGGCAAGAATGTCAAAAACTTGTTCGTCCAAAACGTGCACACAAAAGTATTAAATTTATAACTCGTAATATTTTCCTAATCTACCTAGCGAACCCACATTGTATGAGTCGTTTCGTAGCAAGGTTGGTATTCTGAGGTCGGACACAAAAACCAATGTGAAATCAAATCATTCAAGTGATCATGAGTAGTGCAAATCTAGACTAAGAAAAGGGAAAGGAATAAAGAAATCAAAATCATGATATTTTTGGTTGGATTTTATGGTGATAAATCAAAGATCAAGGTCATGCAAGGTTATCAAGTAAACAAGCAACACAAACACAATTAATATAAGAAAACGGATTCTAGAGATCAATATTTCCAGTTATGGCATTGGACTTAAGCTTCAAAACATCAATGACAAAGTTGTGGTTGTTATGGGAAAGGGTGTTTCTCTTATGAGAAAAATTACGGGGGAGGTCTCATGTTCCACTAATCTTGCACCAAGGTTCCTATTACCGGGTAAGTCTCAAGGAACTAAGGTAGAGAATTCTACACAAACCGGATCACTACCTAAGGGTCAAACCCATCCTTACCGGGTAAGTCTCGTTAAAGGTAAGTCTTACACAACAATCGTAGCACACTCAATCCAATAGAGGCTTTTACACTTCTACTACGTAGGGTTTATCATCTATACCTAAGAGCGGAAATTACCGTGTAAGTCTCATTCCGTACTTAGTTTGCTAACATTAGGTCACCCTAAGCTAGATTCAACTCAACAAACACTAGGATTTAAACAATCTAACATCCCAACATACATGTTCATCAATTACGGACAATAGAAGCAAAATCTCGGGTGGATCATGAGCATCTCGGCCGAGATAATATGACGAATAGGCCGAGATTTTATTTTGAGTCAGGTTTTGGGCACACAAATAATCCTAAACTAACATTCAAGTCCATTCTATCGTCATACAAGCCATAACTATCTATCCATCACCCTATAATCACAACTACTTAGCCTACAACATGCATTTCAGGAACAAAAGTCATCATACAAACACAAATGCAATCCATAGAAAGAAGATGAAGTGAAAGCAATGAAACTTAGCTGAATAAGAGTTCAAAGTAAGTCTTACAACACTCCAATGGTAGCTCTAAGTCAGATTCTTACAATACTTCCACAACATCCACTACTACAAAAAGGACTTTATAATCCGGTTAGTTGAGGGTTTATAATCCGGACCTGCACCGGATTAAAGGTTAGGGGTGTATTTGCCCCCAGGTTTTATAATCCGGGCGTTTTTTTGCCAAGCACCGGTGTATTTGCTAGGTTCATTTTGCCCTGTTTTTGGATCGTTTGTTTGCCCAGATTATTTGACATTTTATAATCCGGATAATGGACTACATATAATCCGGATGTGGAACATCTGGATTATATAAGTGATCAAATATCCGGATTATATGAAACGTATATAATCCAGAGGAACATCCGGATTATATAGTTGTGTAAAACACCGGAATATTTCCTTTTTTTTATAATCCGGACTAAGATAAACGGATTAAGAAGTTTAGTGGTGGCGTCATTGGGTGAGGTTAATATACACCGGATACTTACAACCGGATTATTATAATTTTGACTTTATACACCGCCAACATATATCCGGATTATTTTCTCTCTATTTTTTTTTATATATTTCATTCTATTTTCGAATATATCACATGTAACATTTGATTTAAATCCAATAATCGATTTTTCACACATTTGAATTATACCAAAACATAATAAACCTGCTCATTAATTGTCATAAACTAAAACGAGCCATGAAAACATGTTTACAGCCATTGCTAAACTTTAACCATACGCCTAAACAAACGAAACTAGAAAAACTTAGTCAGTGAGTTACAAGATTCAAAAGACAATTACTGATATGAGTCGTTCAAGGTACTTTGATTCTTCTTAAGGACCTCGTAATCAAAACAATTTTACCATCGCAAATGACCACTTTGCGGAAAATTTTAAACACTGTAATAAACAAAGGTATATAACACGTCACATAGAGACAAACTATAAAAGAACAAACTTCAAAATATAGATGTCATAAGCAGTGTATGAGAAGAAAATTAAGCATAAATACTTGTCAAAATTCTTGTTGAGACAAAACATAAGAAATGTCATGCATAGATGTTACTTGAGATGTCATGCAATACTATACCACTATAATATTTGTTTATTAGTAAGTAACAAAAAACATTGCCTAAATTACATCACTTTTTACATACCTAAAAGACGAGTTGAAGCAAATATTCTAACCACTCTTTTCGGATTTGATCAACCTCGCCATCGGAGTAAATACTCTTTCTACCATACCACTGTAAAATAATATAATTATATTAGAAGTTAAATTGATATAGCACGATAAAAACAAAGAATGTTAATTTAAAAAGATTGGAGAACATACTATTTTTGGGACAGTGTCACTTTTTCTTAGTATTACCTCCCACATAAACCTCAACACATGGTACCCACAATCTATCAAAGTTGTTTGACATGGACACTACAACATAAATACATAATTTAATAAATTATATCATGACATGTTTAATTTTACAAAAAACAATAGTATACATATTTGATATAAAATATAAGTAAAATTTAAAAATATAGATTTTACCTTTATGACATTCCATAAAATTTGTGTTCTCGGCTTTTTCTTTCCCAAATTGCAATATAAGTAGCCCGTTGTTTGATGGTACCAACACCGATTTCAGGAGATATCAAAGTTGGACAAAAAAATCTGAACATATCACATGATTTGCTATGAGTTTCCCACAAATATCTACAACAACGTCCGGGGTAATATATTACAGTTCATTCTTTGTGCATAAAAAAAAATTGTCGAAACATACCTCATATATATTGATACATGACACATTTGTATGTGCAATCTGTCGAGGATGACCTGAACTGGTTCCGCGTTCATAGAGAAGCCAATATGTTTATGATTAAAAAGATTTTTCGGAATTTGGACATCCCAAGTTTACCATCACCAAATTCTTCTAACATCCAACGAAAATCGTCAACCAGACTCGGAATAGAATCCATATCCAAGGGTTTGATTATAGATTCTTTGGTCAAGGATTTACCCTTATTTACTTCTGTTAATGATTCCGGGGAGCCCTTCACATTAGTGATTACATTAATAAATATAAAAATAAAATCTAAGATTACTTGTAAAATTATACACACTTTCATGATAACTTACCATGATGGGCTTCGCAAGATGATCATACCACTTGATGTATTGGCCCACTGAATCTGACAATTTATGAACTTCTTCGGTAATGAATGGCACATCAACTTCACCTCTTTTGGTTGGATCAAACTTCTGATAGTGATAATAAATAACAGTTTTCTCCATCATCAATGCTAGGGTGCAATGCATATATAAGAAAGATAAATTTAAACCAAAAGATAAGCTCCTAGCTGCTACAACACATAATAAGGACAACTCTAGCAGGAACTCCAGCAAACCAGTGAAAACAAGCCCAATAGACGCTGTTGACAGAGAATTAGAAGCAGAGGATCAAGTGACAATATATAAAGAGATGGTGACACAAGAAAGATTAGATAACATTAAGTTTTGCTCTTTTGGTTGGATCAAACTCCTGATAGTGAGAATAAATAATAGTTTGCTCCATCATCAATGCTAGGGTGCAGTACATATATAAGAAAGATAAATTTAAACTAAAAGTTAAGCTAAAGTTCAAATATTTGAAGGTGTTGAATTGTAAGCGTAAAAAGAAAAAGAGAATGTTTTGTGCAAAATAATATAAACAAGGGGTTGATTTGTGTAATTTAACCTACATATTCTTTTTAAGTTCCATTGGCTGCCTCTCATGAAACTTCAACATATCCTATCTCGATAAGCACCAATAAACAAATATTTCCCACATTGGGATATATCATCAAATAGGAAATTAATTAAAAAAAAATAGCACTGAGTGCAAGAAAACAAGGATTTCCTTCAAATTTGCTTCTGCATCATTGTATTTTCAACAGGTTTTGTAGTGTAACTATACAGTTCCTACTTCCTACACTTCTGATTTAATTTATTTTCTAGTTCTTGCAGAATCAAAAGTGTGTCCCAATTTAGGACCTTGCTGCCGAATTTAGGTTGAGAACACAAGACTGTATATATACATATCACATGAAGAAATGTGGCCGACTATATTAGACGTCAATGTAGAGTCAGTATTTCGCATCTGGCTAGCAAGTCTAACAAGTTCATTGACTTGGAGCCTAAAGCTCAACTATTGGAAGAACGATAGAAGCATATATAATAGACAAAAACACAGTTCAAGATGTAGAGTAGGCAAAAATTGCAAGAGTGAAAAGAGTTGTTCTGCTCATCATACAATAAACCTGCGGCAGCAGTATTATAACAAATTGGGATGAATAAACTACTGTTTTCAGTTCAAGAAGTAGTGATAGGCGTACAACGTACATAGAAAACGATAGAAGCATAGTAGACAAAAATGCAAACCGTCCAATTCATAGCATATAAGACTTTACCTCTGATTTGAGAATGATTCTTCAAAAACCAATTCAAGAACGAATTGTCACCCTCTTCAGTGTCCACAGTCGGTTTCAAGCAAACATTTGAAATCTAAACCTCAAATAAAGAACCCTAAAGCAAACATTGCAAGAGTGAAAAGAGAGTGGAATTAGCTTAAACAGAGGATGTATTAGCACAGGAAGGGCAAAGATGGAGATAAGCTTACCGATTTGAAGATTGTTAAAGGAGCAGTTGATCAAAGATTTTCTAAGCCCAGCGAATTGATCGAAAGAACCCTAAAGTCGACGAATATAGATGAAAAAAGGGGTAGAGGGTGCGCAGGGGAAAAGTAAAGCGGGATAGTTTCTGCCTTGAGAACGGGAGACCCTTAGTAATCCGGGAGTGCATTACAACTTAATGACTTGCCAGTTTGGAAAATTGTTTATATATCTTTATATTCCGATTTTTCACAAAACCGGGTTATTTGGGTTATCAAATAATCCGGGGGTTCATATTATGGTGTATTTGTACCACTTATCACATAATTTAGCAAAGTTTATATTCCGAATTGTAATCAAACCGGATTATAATTATTTATTGATCCTATTTCTTATTTTATAATCCATAAATTACACGTCCGGATTATATGTCATGGAATATAAATCCAATTTTGTAGTAGTGATCCTCTTCAAAACCTCTCAAACCTCACTTCAATCTCTCAAATCTAAGTTTTAATCTAATCTAATGTATCCCAAGAACACCCACCAAGGGGTTGGGAGAGAGTTGGAAGGAACCCTCAAACGTCAGCCTACATTGCCAATGTTATAGTTCACCGAAGGTAAGGAAAGGTCAAGCAAAGGAATCGTGTGACAAGTGTCGAATCTCGCCAGAACAAGAATCTCGGGCCAAAATCTCGGCCGAGATTCATGTGGATGAACCGAGATTTCCAACTTCAGATTGCCTTGGATCATCAAGTCATGAGTTGGTGCAATTCTTGCACCAACTAGGGCTCTTGTGTTCTTCTTTGCTCCAAGCTTGAATCCTTCGGAACTTTGGATATGAACCGCCACGAGGCTTGATCCTCGAGTATGTCAATAACGTTCAAAAGATTGCCGAAATACCTACAAAACCAACAAAAACTCGTGTAGACATCATTTCTAGCAATATGCCTCGATTAAGCGTAAATGTCAGAAACTAATTTTGATTCATGCATGAATAAGGGGGGAAACTACCTAAATGAGTGCCTAATCTAATGTCATAAATCATGTCATAAGTAGCAGACGCAAATATCTAAACCTTGTACATAACGACCAGATTTGAATAACATTCCCTGCACAAAGTCGATTCTCATGCAAAAACATCATCCAATCATTAGTTAGAGTAAAACACAAACTACTCTTCTTCTCGTCATAGTTCCACTTTTCGATCTTCATGGGACGCATCTCAAACAGAGGATTCGACACCGTAAAAGGGTCGACCACCATAACCTGAGTTGGTTCTTAAGCTTCTTGTTTTCACCATCAACATACTTTTGAATCAAGTGTTCCGCTTCAAGGTGCAAAAAGCTCTTCTCGACCATGTTTTTGGACAAAGTGAGGCAAGCATGATTACAGTTCTTGTCTACAGTGGTGAGTCTCTTTCTCAAGATCAGTTGTATGCTTTCTTCCTCATCACCCTTCACAACAATGAAATCACGGTATCTTTGAGGGAGTTCTTGGCAATCGGGTGGGACAAGTCTTGGGCGTTTCATCTTGAGATTGGGATTAGCATCATCACCGTCGTCATTGAGCTTGATCACAATGCCGAAGAGCTTCAATCCCGATTGTTCTTCAAGATTGGGGTTTATCGGCACTCCGAAAAACTTGATATTAGGCTTAACATCCATCAGGAGCACCGATGATAAAAGAAGAAAGAAAATAAAGCATTTAGAAAAGGAGCGATGACCGATTGAAGGAGGAAGAGGGCCATTTATATATCAGCTGAAATCATTCGCTATATTTTAGAAAACAAATTACTTTCCTAAACTATTTTTTAGGATTGTAGGTTATAGTAACAAAGACAACAATCTAAAACTTTTAAATAATGAGGCCATGATCGTCATGGAATTGAAACGAACAGATTTTGAATAACATCCCCTGCGCAAAACCGATTCTCATGGAAAAACTTCATAGACTCACTAGTTAGAGCAAACCACCAACTACTCTTCTTCTCGTGATAATTCCACTTTGCGGATTTTACGGAACGCATCTCAAACAAAGGATTCGACACCGAAAAGGGTCGACCACCATAACCATGAGTTTCTTCTTCAACTTCCTCTTTCCTCCAAAAACATACTTTCTAATCAAGTGTTTCTCTTTAAGGCACAAGAAAATCTTATCGATCATCTTTCTGGGCAAAGTGAGGCGAGCGTGATTACGGTTCATGTCTGTCGTGGTGTGTCTCTTTCTCAAGATCATTTGTATGTTTTCTTCGTCTCCACCCTTTGTAATAACAAAACAACGGTATCTTTGAGGGAGTTCTTGGCAATTGGGTGGGACAAGTCATGGGCGCTTCAACTTGAGACTGGGCTTAGCATCATCACCGTCGTTGTTGAGGTTGATCACGATGCTGAAGAGCTTCAATCCCAATTGTTCTTCATGATTGTGGTTTATCAGCACTCCGAAAAACTTGGTACTAGGTTTAACATCCATCACGAGCAGCATCGATCAAAGAAGAAAGAAAATGAAGCGTTAGAAAACGAGCGATGGCTGATTGAAGGAGGAATATGGTCATTCATATATCAACCAAAATCATTCGTTTGTATTTTGGGAAACAAAATACTTTTCTAAATTATATTTTAGGATTGTAGGTCGTAGTAGTAACGACAAGCATCTAAACCTTGTAAATAATGAGGTCAATATCGCGACGGAGTTGAAACGACAAGATTTGAATAACATCCTCTACACAAAACCGATTCTCATGCAAAAACGTCATCCAATCAGTACTTAGAGCAAACCACAAATTACTCTTCTTCTCGTCATAATTCCACTTTTCGATCTTTATTGGACGCATCTCAAATAGAGGATTCGACACCGTGAAAGGGTAGGCCATCATAACCTTGAGTTGGTTCTTAAGCTTCTTGTTTTCACCATCAACATACTTTTGAATCAAGTGTTCCGCTTCAAGGTGCAAGAAGCTCTTCCCGATCATGTTTATGGACAAAGTGAGGCAAGCATGATTACGGTTCTTGTCTTTAGTGGCGAGTCTCTTTCTCAAGACCAGTTAATGCTTTCTTCCTCAACGCCCTTTGCAACAACGAAATCACGGTGTCTTTGAGGGAGTTCTTGGCGATTGGGTGGGACAAGTCATGGGCGCTTCAACTTGAGACTGGGCTTAGCATCATCACCGTCATCGTTGAGGTTGATCACAACACCAAAGAGCTTCAATCTCAACTATTCTTCATCATTGCGGTTTATCAGCACTCCGAACAACTTGGTACTAGGCTTAACATCTATCACGAGCAGCGTCGATCAAAGAAGAAAAAAAATGAAGCGTTATAAAATTAGCGATGGTCGATTGAAGGAGGAAGATAGTCATTCATATATCAACCGAGATCATTCGTTATATTTTGGGAAACAAAATACTTTCCTAAATTATATTTTAGGATTTTAGGTTGTAGTAGTAACGACAAGAATCTAAACCTTGTACATAATGAGGCCAAAATCGCCATGGAGTTTAAACAACCAGATTTGAATAACATTCCCTACACAAAACCGATTCTCATGCAAAAACATCATCCAATCATTGGTTAGAGCAAACCACAAACTACTCTTCTTCTCGTCATAGTTCCACTTTTCGATCTTCATGGGACGCATCTCAAATAGAGGATTCAACACCGTAAAAGGGTCGGCCACCATAACCCTGAGTTGCTTCTTAAGCTTCTTGTTTTCACCATCAACATACTTTTGAATCAAGTGTTCTGCTTCAAGGTGCAGGAAGCAATTCTCTATCATCTTTCCGGACAAAGTGAGGCGAGCATGATTACGGTTCTTCTCTGTAGTGGTGAGTCTCATTCTTAAGATCAGTTGTATGCTTTCTTCCTCAACGCCCTTCGCAACAACAAAATCACGGTATCTTTGAGGGAGTTCTTGGCGATTGGGTTGGACAAGTCATGAGCGCTTCAACTTGAGACTAGGTTTAGCATCATCACCGTCGTTGTTGAGGTTGATCACAATGCCAAAGAGCTTCCATCCCGACTGTTCTTCATGATTGTGGTTTATCAGCACTCCGAACAACTTGGTACTAGGCTTAACATCCATCACGAGCAGCGTCGATGAAAGAAGAAAGAAAATGAAGCGTTAGAGTATGAGCGATGGTCGATTGAAGGAGGAATATGGTCATTCATATATCAACCGAAATCATTCGTTATATTTTAGGAAGCAAAATACTTTCCTAAATTTGATTTTAGGATTGTAGGTTGTAGTAGTAGCGACAGGCATCTAAACCTTGTATATAATGAGGTCAATATCGCGATGGAGTTAAAACAACCAGATTTGAATAACATATTCTACGCAAAACCGATTCTCATGCAAAAACTTCATCCAATCACTAGATAGAGAAAACCACAAACTACTCTTCCTCTCGTCATAGTTCCACTTTGCGATCTTCATGGAACATATCTCAAACATAGGCTTCGAAGATCAAAGAAGAAAGAAAATGAAGCGTTTAGAAAATGAGCGATGATCGAATTCATGGAGTTACAAAATATCTTATTAATTTAGCAAAATGATAAAAAAAAAAAGAATAATACTATGTACGATTGTTTATGTGTTAAACACCCACAAGAGGGATGAAGATACACTATTTCTCTATTTTAAATTCGATACTTGATAAACTAACAAATTTTGCACTCTTAAACTAGTGATTTGATCATGAATCTAAATTGAATAATCCTACTTACAAAGTACAGTAAGGCTAAGATTTGAATTAACCTAACTTATAATCACCATTAGTTGTAGGTTGGAGGTTGTACTAGCAGCGGGAACCATCTAAACCTTGTGAATAATGAGGCTAAGATCGTAATGGAATCGAAACGACCAAATTTGAATAACACCCCCCCCCACCCTACCCCACCCCGCGAAAAACCGCTTATCTACAAAAACTTTATCCAATCACTAGGTAGAGCAAACCACCAACTATTCTGCTTCTCTTCAAAGTTCCACTTTACGATCTTCAAGGTACGCATCTCAAATAGAGGATTCGTCACCGTAAAAGGGTCGACCACCTTATGAATTTGTTCTTTAGCTTCCTCTTTTCACCATCAACATGCTTTTGAATGAAGTGTTCCTCTTCAAGGCGTAATAAGCTCTTCTTGATCATCTTTTTGGGGAAAGTGAGGCAAGCGTGATTAGAGGTCATTTTTGTAGTGGTGAGTCTCTTTCTCATGATCAGTTGTATGCTTTCTTCGTCACCACCCTTCATCACAACGAAACGGTATCTTTGAGGGAGTTCTTGACAATTAGGGGGACAAGTCTTGGACGCTTCATCTTGAGAATGGGCTTAGCATCATCACCATCGTCGTTGAGGTTGATCACAACGCCGAAGAGCTTCAATCCCGATTGTTCTTCAATATTGGGGTTTATCGGCACTCCGGAAAAATTTATATTAGGTTTAACATCCATCAAGAGCAGCAATGATAAAAGAAGAACGAAAATAAAGCGTTTAGAAAAGGAGCGATGATCGAATCGATGGAGTTTCAAAATATCTTTTTCAGTTAGCAAAATGTTGAAGAAAACAGAGTAATAATATGTACGATTGTTTATGTGTTAAATACCCACAAAAGGGATAAAGTAGCTTTATTTATGTGTTTTAAAATTGGATACTCGATAAACTAACAAAAGTTGCACTCCAAAACTAGTGTTTTGATCATGAATCTAAATTAAATAATCCTACTTATAAAGTACGATAAGGCTAAGGTTTGAATTAACCTAACTCATAATCACCATTAGTTATTGGTTGCACTTTGTAGGTTGTATTAGCAGCGGCATCCATCCAAACCTTGTGCATAATGAGGCCAAGATCGCCATGAAGTCAAAACGACTAGATTTGAATAACATGTCCTGTGCGAAACTGGTTCTCATGCAAAAACTTTATATAATCATTGTTTAGATCAAACCACCAACTAATCTTTTTATCTTCATAGTTCCACTTTGCGATCTTCATGGGACGCATCTCAAACAGAGAATTTGACACCGTAAAAGGGTCGACCACCATAACCCTGAGTTAATTCTCAGCTTCATGTTTTCACCAACAACATACTTTTGAATAAAGTATTCCTCTTTAAGGCACAATAAGCACTTCTCGATGATCTTTCTAGGCAAAGTGAGGCGAGAGTGATTACGGTTCATGTTTTTGGTGGTGAGTCTCTTTCTCAAGATCAGTTCATAAAACTTCGCAAGCGCCCTTTGCAACATCTAAACCTTTTCCCTATTTCTCTTCTCCTTCTCTCCTTCAACCTTCCTATCCATTCAAGCAAGTTAGAGACTTCTTCCCTTTTCCGTGAACGATTGCAAGGTATTAGGCAAGGAACCCTCATTGTGCATTCTGGACAAATAGTAAGCAATTCCTCCCCATTCTCCTTCTTCCTTTCTTAATCTTCCATCAAGGGTTTCTCTTGACTCTTCCTTGCTCTTTTTCGTGTTATGCATTGATTGTTAGATGAAAAGATGATTTGGTACCTCCAGTCTAGTGGCCGATCCAAAGAACAAGAACCTCCAACCAAGGACATATCAAGGTCGTGCTGCACATCGACGAATGCAACGACAAAAGTTCGGACTACTCCGGCGGTCGCGTCTGCACTCTACCGCGGTCGTGCATGTTCTTTGTCACCGCGGTCGCACTTGTTCATTGTCACCGCGGCCGTGCTTCACCTACGCCGTGGTCGCGTCTTGTCACGACGGTCGCGCCCGCTTGTCCCCACAGTTGTGCCTATTTCCTCAAGATTGCGGAATCTCTCTAGAAGGTTCCTAAGTTCGAGATTTCGACTTAGGAATTGGATCTAGGTGTAACATTGCTTCCTAACAGCTTCCTATTATTTGATATATAATTATATAGAATAGTATTCCATAGTATATGTTGGAGTTGAATTCCGTTTAGTTGTTGGTCTTGGTTTGATCCTTAAGGACTAGAACTTGGAGACTTCTAGTGATGGGATAGGTTGTTGATGCTATGCCTTAGTTTATATCAGGCAGTTGAGAGCTTTATCGCGGATCAAGATTGTGATTAGCTGGACTTAGCCTATTACAGGTAACTCCTTTGGGCTTACTTAGCTACATCTGTATATTGGTTGAATGGCATGTGTGATGTGTGTTATTACTTGTTTATTAGCGATAACTAGATTATGATGACTTGTTTTTTTTGCCCAAGTGTAATAGACAGTGGCATCATCCGCCCAGCTCCGACGTGAGACTGGGAGGTTCTCCACGACTAGCCCATACATGGTATGCGGGGAGGTGCACTGAACCACTCTTGATGGTATACTGGAAGGTGCATTGAACCACTCATGTTGGTACACGGGGACGGAGACGAGAGTCGGTAGACTCTTGTGCTACAAGCATAATTGAATTAGAAGTGAATGACTTAAGTAAGATAATGAATGAATTTTGTGAGAGCATGTTATGTGTTTCATTTCCGCACTATGTGTGATTTTGCTTGTGTTATTCTTCTAATAAGTAGGTTGTTAGCTAACGGTTTATCCGGTGTTGTAGATGTTTTGCATGTTAGGGTAGTTGCCGAGTGATCCGGATGGAATGGGCAGTCGGGGTTCCCGTACGATATAGGACGGATGTGGGTTTATGGTTATTTCATTGCAGTTATTGACATTAGTACTTAGTAGTTCCGTTTAAGACTTTGTTGTTATACTCGGTTGAGAGTTCTTTTATTTGATCATGACATTGCATATTATTTATTCAGTTTTTATACTTATATGTTTGTGTCTTGTTGTAAGGTTGTGTGAAACTGTTGCCAAAATAGGGTCGGGACCAATTGTGAGGTCCTAAACCGGAGTGTCCCGAGTATGAGATTTGGGGTGTTACAATGATCACACGTTGTTGTTATCATAAGACGTTACTTAGTCAATTTTATTTAGGGGGGGTCAATGGGGCGGAAATCCCCGATACCCAATAGGGATCACCGTCACAGGGATGGGACGAAAAAAATTAAAGGGGATTAAAACGGGGGTCGGAAAAAGTGTCATTCCCCGCATGGGGATAGGATGAGGTTATAGGTCCCTGTCGCAATCCTTGTCCCGACCCGTCTTGGTTGGGGATTACCACGGGATTTTCCGATAAGTAGAATAAAAAGACAAATTAATGGTGATTTATAATTTTTAAATATAATTATAAATATTTTCACTACTATATGATTTTATTTTATTAATTTGGGTTAGTATTTTTTAATTTTAGTTAAATATATTATTTATATAATTAATTTCTATATTTAACTCATGTCAATTTATAAATGAAAAATTGACAAGAAAACTCACGAAAAAATCGACTGTAACTATAATTGGAGAAAATTAGGCAGGAATGGACGAGTACAACTTTTAATCCCCGAACGGGTATGGACTATTGAGAGGGGAATGTGAGACATTATGCTAAACATGCATGTTGATAAATATGCCACTCCCTGAACCGAACCCGTCTCATTGACACCCTCTATATCGCACGTTGATCTATAATACCTTTTTGTATCAACTTTTTATAACATAATATTACTCGATCTCGATGTGTGATTTATATTATACAGTACGTTAACTAATGGCCATAATATTATTCATCTTTATAATTAATAAATTATAAAAGTAACAATTTATATTTTAAAAAAAGTAAAGATCAAATATTATTGGTATTTTATCAGATAGTAATTAGTATTTTACAAAAGTATATATTAGAAATGATTTTCAATCTCCCAAAACTAATTTGAATATCTTCCTCTTGGTGCTTTAGAGGTGAGCATTTTCGGATATTCAATTTAATAATTTTATAAAAAATCGGTGAGTATTTTCCGATCTGAATTCAAGAGTACCCGAATATCCGACGCTTATATCCAAATTAGATATCTGATCCAAAATTTGATCCGGATATCCTATTTGAGTCGACCCAAAAATTTATTAATAGACTAGTCGGATATATCCGATCCGATTTTTTTCTCAAAACCTAGATCCGTATCTGATCCAATGATCCGAAAAATACTCCCACATCGGATTGGACTCAGATCACCAACTACCGGATATTTCAGATTCAGATTTTTCCGGATTGGATCTTCGAATTCACGGATCGGATTAGTCGGATCGGAATTTTTTTGCTCAGCGGCTGAAACTGATTTGATTTCTCTGTGGTAGTTAATGTGGGATTCAAAATTCCTGGTTTCTGGAATTAAATTAATGGATTCAAGATGATTGAAGATTAAAGAGAAAAAAAATGTAAGAGCATTTAAGTAGAGAACATGCTCATCTATCTTGTCTGCCTATTAACACCCATATAATATTTTGGTTTCTGTAACTCTGAAAAATAGTTAACTTGTTTTGCTGTCTTCTCCCACATGATCAAACCCAGACACTAATCATACTTGTTTTAGTGCTCTAGCCTTTGACCACAATAAAACCCGGTTCTATTTTCGGGTCTAAATGCGTACAATGTGACCGCAAGATTTAACAATTTGATCCGGGTCAGAAATTATGGTTTGACCCAGATCAGTATAGTGCAGTTTGGACAAGTAATCGGCCGTAGAACGAATACAATCCGGTTCAAATATGATCCCAATTTGACAAAACGGTCTAGATCAGATTTATGTATAAGGCCCGCAGGGTTGTTCATCGGTCCAAAATTGAACGGTTTGAACCGAATACTCAGGTCCGGTCCAAACCAATATGGACCGGTTGAACAAGTTTTTTTTAAATAATTTTTTGGCTTTTTGGGTCCAATTAAAAATCTAAGCACGGTCTAGATCGGGTCTAAATATTCAATCTAGGTCCAGTCCAGCGAGAGTATTTCAGGTCTGGTCCGATCCGGACCTCTAACGTCATCCCCACATCAGTAATAATGGGATAATGAGTGTAGTATATAAGGTTGTTGCTAATTGATTTTAGATAGAACTTTGATGGACTTATGTGTTGAACTTAAACCCAACACGCATATACGTTCGGACGTACAATGGTACTAAATCTTTGATCCAAACCGGATTACGATCCGAATCAAGATCGGAATATACATCAACTTTCTAGATTAGAGTAAGAATCATTATTTTTCTTCACTTAAGAAACATCAAAATCATTGCCTTAAGAGACAAAAAAGAAGTAGATTGATCATTAGACCAAGAATCATTCTTTGGTTCTTATCACAAAAAACATCAATTATGTTCCATGAAGCTCAAAAAAGCAATGATTTTCTGATGTCCACGCCTGCATTCTCTTTGTGGGAAAAAATATGTTCTTTAGCTATCAAATAGATCATATACTTTACAAACCAAAAACATACAACCAAAATAAATTGAATAAAATCCTAGAAACATAAAAAAGAAAATAAAGATTTGATCTTCATAGATCAGATTGAATAGGCAAGATTGCACTCTTTGAACCCTGACCTTGTCCAAAAGAAAAGAATGATCTTCTAACTGATCTTCCATTACTAGAGCTTGCAGATTCGTTCCTTATATGTCTATTCTGCCTTATGATCTGTTGAACTTGCAAGAGAAGTTGTCGATCGGTCGCGGAATCCATGGAGAATGATCTTCTCATAGGTTGATTCACATTAAAGTCTTCATCTTTGTTTCTTACATTGATACATTCATCTCCCATCATTGATCCATGATGGTAAAGCTTCCGCCTTTCGTTCTTGATTTCGTCATTTCTTCTAGATGAATGAATCTCAATGACAACAAAGTCATGATCTTGAGGGTTTGAGGAAGTGGGTATGATCTCCTGTGGAGAGGAGCTTGGAGCTACAATGTGGTCAAGTGGAGATGATGATCTTTTAACACCTGAAATGCTTGATCTACAAAGTGGGCAATTTGCATTGTTGACAAGCCAAATATCAATGCAATCTAAATGGAAAGTATGACCACAATGTGGAAGTACTCTTAGCATTTCTTGATCTTCAAACTCACTTAAACAAACTGCACATCCTCTAAAGCTTCTTTCTCCTCTACTACCACTACTACTAAAACTACTACTTCTACTATTACTACCCTTTGTTTTGTACTTGAATGTTGGGATATCTCTAAGCACAAGCTCATCAAGTCCTCTATGGATCTCGGTTGCAGGAGAGGAGAAAGCCATCCATGACTCGTTCGAGTGGGGCCCGCGATCACGAGTGAACGAAAACCGCCTTAGGGGATGGAAATGTTGCCAATTTAGGCAGCATTTGATTACTACTATGTAGTAGCTTACCATTAAGAAGGCTGTGACCATTATGGCTAGTAGAGCTATAGCTAAGATTGGGAAGTTGTTGAATCCTGAAAATGAAGTTGGGGGTGATAATGAACTGAGATTTTGTTGTGTTTTGATGAAGAACATAGGTTGAGATTCATGGCTTGTTGGGTTGAACTCCATTGTTGAAGCTCTGAGATTTTGAGGTGTTTTTTTGGAGTGTGAGAAAGTGGAGGTGGGTTTTGAGATCTTCAAATATGAAGAAGAATCCAAGATTTAGGATTTTATTTTAATATTATAATGTAAGAAGTGGGGAAGGTGACTAAGACAAGGAAAAGGGAAATTTCGGATAATGGTATTGTACTCTAATAAATATTTTTGGTATATCATGTGTATCACTTTTAAAACGGAATTCGATTGGGTCGGAAAAATTACATAATTCCGCGTATGATATGAGTATTGAAAATCAATTTCACATATACGACTCTTAAAGTTAAAATCAATTACTACTATGTAGTAATTGAAGCACGACTACATGCGTGAAGGTCACTTATTCTCCTTTTCAAAGAAAAAAAAGTTAAAATCAATTACTCACATGATTCATAGTGAAAATCATGATCGATGTTGAATTTTAAATTTGGGATGACAATTTATGAGCTACAACTCATATGCATCATTGGATTTTGATATGAGCTACAAATGCACAAATAGTTGGCTCTATTCACAACTTGAAAAACTTTTATTTTGAAACCCGTATGTGTAACTGACGCACGTACCGACTGTTTTTATTTCGGAGACTATGCATGCAATTGATTGTTGACTATTTATATTTCGGAGTCAATACACGTAATTGATTAAACCCTAATCACGTATTCTGTCAACTCTGTCAACGTAATTAGAGAAACAACTAAATTAAATATATGACATTGTTTAAAACTCTCGATTTTTTTTTTCGAATTATGTTAAGTGGTTTTTCGGCTTTTTGGACGGTATCCTTGAACTTTTTAATTTTTTTGGAATACACCATTTCACCATTTATAATCATTTATAACTTTACTAATATTTTGAGGGAAAAAAAAAGATAAATATCATCTAGATGTTCAAAATAATGATACTAAAAGATTATTATTATTTTTTTAAAATTTTTTAACTATAAATGATCAAACGATATATTTCCAGAAATCATAAAGTATAACGACACGATCCAAATACTGTTTTTTTAAAAAACAATACAAGAAAATATAAAATATACCGGATTTTAAAAAAAATAATGAAGTAAAAGTTGGCAAGTAATGTGAAAGCTTAATGGAGACTTTGCATTGATTGGCTTTTTATGGGATTATAATATATTAAGCATGGAGATGGGGGATCAGAGACAAAGACAGATGTGTGTTTTATAATCAAAATATAAAATTAAAAAATTATGAAAAATATGTACAGTACATTACATTATTTAACCTTAGTTTTATTTTATTTTCTCACACCAATTTAAAGCTGTAATGTAGTGAGTGAATGAGCAAGACTAAGGCATCAGTGGGTACGGACTAATATATTGTGTGCCCGTTTGGTTGGAGCGATGAAATGGAAATGGAAATGGAATGAAATCGGATAAGGGTAGAGAAAAAAAATGAAATTGATGAGATTACTTTTATGTGTTAAAAGACCTCTAACCAAACGCACTTTTTTATTGATTTGGAATCATTCCGTTACCGGGAATGATTCCCGGTGTTTCCAAACGGGTATGGTTTCGGTTGGTTCTATATATTGAAATATTTTTACAAAAATATTTAAAATGATAAAATTAATTTTTTTTAAATATTTATAATAATTATTGATAATATATACCAAATTTACAATATTTTCATACTCTAAATTTTACTTTAAAAATTACTCGACATTAAACAAAATATTCTTTTAAAAAGATTAACAATATTTTTCTTAAGATTGTTATGTTGTAAAATTAATATTTTATTTTTTTATTTTTTTTTCTGAAGATAAATTTTCTATACGTGCTTTTATCATAATTAAATTTTAAACATGAATTTTATTAAATTATGATATGAGTTAGGTGGTTACTTGACACATTATTTTATCCTACTCTATTTGTATATAAATTTTGTCTAGATTTTACTTACGTTTAATTTTTAGTTTAACATTTTAGTAATATTGTAAATAATAATATTAAAACTTTTATTTCAGAATTTCAAATCTGGGATAGGTGATGAGAACTTTAATTAAAACAAAATTAGTTGACTAATTAGGTATCATGGGTTGTTGACAGACAGGCATGGAAGTGCTACTCGTTGGGATTTAATTTATAAATAATTACTTATCCGTGTTCGTACTTATAAATATTATAAATGCATGTTGGAATTCTTAAATTTCGGGTTTTGTTTCCCTTCCTTCATCTTGTGTGTGTGTGTTTTGTGAAGCACTAAACTTTGAATACTCCAATGTACACACATGGAAGCACAAATTAAGGAAGTACTGCTCAAGTTGTTGAACTATTCAAGTGTGTATATTGTATAGTATTAAAACTCCACATGCATCTAAAACTTTAGATTATGAGATCAGATTGTAATAGCCGAGTTTTTAATATCTCGAATTTTGGGTCAGATGGGTCGTTCGGATTTAGTCGATTGTCTTGGTGAAAAATGTCTTATTTGAACTTGTTAAATTGGAGACTATGAAATTATATTGGAAGTTCGAAAAATAACGAAAGATAGATTGACATGGGGAATTAGAGATAATGTTATTTTATACTTTCTCTTAAAGTTTTGTTTATCACCAAGTCAATAATCTTTTAATAATATAAAGTCAAACAAAAAATGTTTATATTTATTCTTAAATGCCTAATTAAAAAGGATTAACCGTCCTCAAGTGTTATGCTTATACGAGATCGAAAGTATGTCGGAACGTCCCCGCCTACTAGATGGGGATCGAAATGCTTGGAAGATTATATATAATTTAGATGATTAGGAATTAACCTAGAGTAGTTATATGGTTAATAATGATACGTATAAAAAAAATGAAGATACATGTAGGTAGTGTATGAGGTCGAGCTACAAGGATTGTTCCTCTTACAACAAGGATTGTTGCTCCTACAACGCCTATGTATGAGTTGTAGGAGCAAATCCAAATATTGTGTGCTCGGAGGAGGACAAACCCAAACATTGTTCTTCATGCATTGGGTTTACAAGATCAAGGCTCACAAGTACCCAATATAGGAGCAACAATAAGGTCAGAATTTGAAGTAAGACCTCCCATTATTCCAATGTCACCCCACCTTAGTGTGAAGTAAAACCAAACCAATGGTTTAAGACACTAAAAAAGATTGGTGTTCCTAAATTTGTGTATTCATGTATTTGCAACCTTATTTGCATTCCTATGTTGGTTTGTGTTTGACTACTATAGTTGATACACATCGATGGTGATAAGAGCAATGGCTAAGGCTAATGAGATTAGGAGGATCAATAATATCAATCCCAATAGTACAAGAGCTTGAAGATGGTTTTCAAGATGAGCTGCCTAGGTTAACTCTAGAAAGCATATAGATTTCGCTATTAATTTAGAGTCTGGGCACAAGATTGATATCAAAAGCTTCTTATCGTATGACACCCAGTGGCGGAGCCAAGGGGGGTAAGGGGTGGGACCGTGCCCCCCCAAAACGACGTCGTTTAGTGTTAAAGAAAAAAAATAAAACCCCCCTTAAAACGACGTCGTTTTGAAGTTTTTTTTAAAAAAAAACCCTAAGCTCATCCTTCTGCCTTCTGCAAAAACCCTCGACGGCTCGACCACACAAAAACACAAGTGAAGAGGTCTTAGAGAGTTAGAGGTGAGTCACGCTCACGCAAGCACTCGCCGTCGCCGAGCCCTTCGCCGTCCGCCGCTGGCCCGCTGCTCAACCTCACTCCGTCGCCGGTCCTTCCCCTTCGCTGTTGGAGGTTGGTCTAGGAGGTCGAGTCTCGAGTGTTGTTTATGCTGTTGGGCTCGGGAACACAAAATTTGGAGAGGCTAACATTAATGACAACTGACTTATGGCGATAATGTTGAGGTAATCCTTAGTTGTAATCACTTTCAAGAGTGATGTTAATGAGTGACCTAATTGAACCAATTTGATTCACTGGAGACCCCAAATCTGGATTCATCATGTTTAATGTGGATTTCATTCGAAAATTGAAATGGTGAATGTGATTACTTTTATGCCGGAAACCCTAATAAACTCAATCATGAAATGATCTGTGAATTTCATGTTTGATCTGGATTCATCATGTTCACGCCATCACTGTCACTCTGGCATCAAGGTAAGATAGCATATTCCTCTTCAATTTTCTTCTTGTTAAAATTCATGCTGAGTGTTGAGTGCTGAAAATTCCCTTTTGATTTCACTGATTTGTGTTCATGCTGAATTTTTATGCAGTTGAAATTCTGTTAAACTTGTTTGATTGTGTATTGATTGTTGATTGTGATTTGTATTCAATTTTTATGTTGGGTGCTGGATTTTCATGCTGTTGATTGCTGAATTTTCATGCTGCTGAATTTCCTGAAAATTTCTTTGTAAGCCTAAAGTTTGATTGTTTGTAGCTTTTCCTGAATTTTGTGAGTCAACAATAGAATTGTGTTTGTTTAGTGTAAAGAGTGCTCAGATTTGTGAGCCTGAATTTTTATGATGTTAAATATCTTAAGCAACTAGTCCCCCCTTCAATTACTTTCTGGCTCCGCCACTGATGACACCAATTGAGAATAGGTACTCGTTGTCGCACTTTCATGAAGAGATAATCCGAAGACAATATTCTGAACATAATATGACCACTATGAGTTTGTAGTTATACCATTTGAAATGACTAACCCCCCTATAGTTTTTATGAAATCGATCAATCAGATCTTCATTGAATATTTAGATCGATTTGTAGTGGAATTCATTGATGACTTGAGGACGGATTTAGGAGTTTTGAAGATACACCATTATAGAAAAAGTTTTCTAAGTGCGACTTTTGTAATGTCTATATATTATACAAAACTAATGCATAACCCGCACCTTGTGCGGGTATATTTATATTGAATATTTTGAGTAATATGTCATGAGTCGTGCGAACTAAAAGAATATTTTTGAAACATTATAATAGTGTTCACCTTTATTATACTCAAAACGATAAAATAATCATGCATAAATAATTTCTTATTGTTCTACACTTAATCCTTATACAACGCACATTTTATTTTTCTAAAATTGAAACAAATTATTTATCAATAATTTCTTTAAAAAAATAGAAACATAAAATATCTAATAGAATTTTAACTTGAATCTACAATTTCTTTTTTATAAAAAAATAAGTTATTTATCTATATAGATATAAAAACGTAATCTGAACGAAGTTGTTGAGATAACAAAACCGATTGTAATTTGTTAATTTTAAAGAAATCAAATCCAAATTTTTTAACGATTTAGTTTGTTAGTTCATCTAAAAACAAAATCCAGAGAGAAATATCAATAAAGCCACAAAAATCCGGAGAGAAATATATAATTTAAGATACATTTAATATTGAATAGTTATAACAATAGAATGAGGATTTGATGCGAAACAAAGGGAGTTTATTTACGCTTCTTTAATTGATATGGTTGCTTTAGGTCTTCGTAATTACAAGGAACACATCATTGCATGAATCGGTAAAAAAAAATGTACACAATAGAACAATATTTAAACTTTTAAAATTCATACAATAGAGGAAACACTTCTCCTTCATATTCATCTAAAATATTATGAGAAAAAAATATACATATACAATAGAGAATAAAGTCAAGTATCAAAGATGCATCCTTCTTGATTTCGATCCCGCTCACCGCTCCATGGATGATTTCGAAAATCATAATTTGACAGCAACCATGATCTTTTGAGGTTTAAGGTTGATTTTCTTGCCCGTCTCAATTCTCATCACCGTCATTTGTCGATGCTGCAAGTTGATCTCCTTCTTCGTCGTTGTTTTCAACATCCAGGATGACTCTTCTTTGAACTTTTTGCCACCAATTATGTCTTCTTCCTGAATATTTGTCAAGTTTGGATAATTTTCCTAACAAAGTGGTAGTGTGTTAATATTTTTCTTGAAAAATTATGCGAGGACCTTAATATTGAGAACCTAGATAACATAAACAATTTGGAGACTCCAATCTAAAGCGTGCAAGATCAACATGAATTTAATCTTAACAAAGAAAATACATACCTAATGACTGTATGTAGCAATCTTAAACTAATACCTATAACAATCAATTTAGAAAATTTGTAGTCTTCGTGATTAAAAATTAAAAGCGCCACAAAGAGAACACACAAGATTAGCATAAGATCACACAATATTAGAAAAAATCTACAACAATATATATAAATAAATAAAGCATGTATAAAAAATACAGTCCAATCTATTTCAAATCCACCCATGACATTTGTACCTCAATGTTCTATCATTGCCGCAAAAAATGGCGCATTCACATCTATCATCTGCACCCACCAAAATCAAAATCACCAACATACATGTCCTTTACCATTTTGTAATAGATTCGGATCTCCCCAAACAGTAGAGGATCGACAAGCACGCACGTGGAAGCGTACATGAAACAATAGATGGCATAAAGTAATTTTAACAGGCCGGAGTCGGTCAAAAAATCTCGGAAAGCACTGCGATTAAGGAGGTAGGAGTTTTGTTCATCATTTGCTCTCTTGGTTGCTTCAAGGGGGATTGAAGTTAGTGGATGCGAATTTTGTGTGGCCTCGTAGGATAGGGTTGAAGAGACCATTTTGAAGGATGTTAGAGTTCCCACATCAACAAATCTTAAATTTGATCTTAGTGTCACGTAGGAAAGGGAGGGTAAATGGGCACACGATTTAAAATAAATTCATCTACTGCAAGATGAAAAGAAGATGAAACTCTAGCCAATAACTATGAGCCATGTGGATTCATGTATTTATAACTACTTAAAATGAATTTTAATGCTCAATATATGAAATAAAAAAATAATTCTATATTTTATAAAATAATTTTATCTCTTCATAGACACCTATTTTGTGTTTATATATATATATATATAGAGAGAGAGTATAGATTATATGAGAACACCCCCTAACGTGAGAACATGAGAACAGATTCGTAATTATTATCGGTTTTGTTATGAATGTGTCATATCGGTTAATGTATTATTCGTAGTTATTGTTGGTTGAGTGGATTATTCGTAGTTATTGTTGGATTCCTAGTTATTATTATTCGTAGTTATTATTATTTTTGATATCTACTCTAAATCTCAACCCTTAATACCCACATCCAACGGTGTACGATTGTTCTCATGTTCTCACGTTAGGGGTGTTCTCATAGGAACCCCACACCCTATATATATATATATATATATATATATATATATATATATATATATATATATAGAGAGAGAGAGAGAGAGAGAGACTCCAATGTAAACAACCTTTACCATGTAAAATGAGAACAAATTGTATCGTTAAATCGTTAAATACATGACTGAGATTAGGTGATATTAAAGGGGAAAAAACCGTGTGATTAGTGAAAGAAATATCCCGCGGTATAGTCACATATATTCGGCGTATAGTATATATTCCGTAAGAGTTGTTTACATATGAGTCAGGATCTATATATATTCTACTTTAAAAATTATATTTTATACTTAACTTAATGTCATGACACATATTTTATCACTTATTTTGATGTATTAATTTATAAGTAAAGTATAATTTAAATTTTCTGTTTAGCATTTTTTCTAGATTTTTATTGACAATACTAATAGAAAAAAAGTAATACATAGAATCTGATATGTTAAGAACAAATATTGTGTTCTATTGATGTGAATGAAAAGATTAGTTGTGTTCTTAGGTTGATATGGAAGAGTGAGAAAGATAAAAAAAAAAAAAAGCAAAACAAAATTAGTTAAGAATAATCTTAACCTTTCACTAATGTGGATGCCCTTAGGATGATATTGGATAGTCAATGGCGATCATGGAGGTTATGAACGTCGAGTAAGTGAAACATTTATTTTGTGTCGTCAAAGGCTCATTGATTTTCTAATGAGCGTAAGCGAGGTAGATAAAACTTAGGTGTTCATATATAGTGAAAGTTATGTGAAAAGTGTATGAGATAAGTTTACGAAGAAAAAAATAAATTTATAAATTTACATATGTTGAAGTTATCGAATTATTAGCTAAACTGTAAAAAAAACAAAAAAATATAAATCGGTTGAAGATATTGTTAATTTGTTGAATGAATTTTTAGAGATAATACGGTTTACTTCCTCGATAAGTCTATGTCAGCAACGTATATGAGAAGTCTAATAATTAATTTTCTTTTATAAAAAAATTGGTTGAAGATATTGTAACATCCGAAATTTTTATTCCGGTTCGTGAGCGAGTTATCAACCTTCCCGCAAGCGCGACTCAGTTTTCCCGTAGCCACGAGGTGTTGAGTGCCGGGATTTATTCCCAAAATCCCGCGCTGACCCTTCGTTTTCCCCTTTCCGCTCTCTGACCCCTCGTTCCCAGCTGAGGTGACAAGAGATCAGCTGACCCCTTGTTTCCCTCCCACCTTTTCAGCCCAACTCTCCCTCTCTCCTCACTTTTGTTTCACGCTTTTCACTTCTTCTCCTATCCCTTGTGCTATTTTCTCTTCCTTCTCCTTGGAAGCTCTTGGCTAGTGATCTGCAGTATTGGAGAGCTTTGGTTCTGTTTTGGTAAGCTTTCTTCCTCCCCTTTTCTCTTTTTTTGCTGATTTCCTTTCCCATTCTTCTCTTCTCCTCCATGGCTATGGAGGAAGCTTTTGGAGAGAGACCTTGTTGAATCCTTGCATGTTCATGTTCTTAGCTCGTTTAGGTCGTGGAGAGGAGTCTAAGATTAGTGGTTGGTGTTTGGAGAAGACCCAATAAGAAGAGAAGGACATTGGAGCCCGAGATCCACAGTCGAAGACGAAGAAAACGCTGTTTTTGGAGTTCTACCGCGGGGGTAGGACCAGGCGCCGCGGGGCGGAATCTAGCCAGCCGCAGGGGTGGTGAGCAGCGCCGCGGGGGCGGCGTCAGGATTTCCAGGCGCCGCGGGGGCCGTGACCTTCAGCACGCAGTCGCGCCTTTTGTTTCCGCGGCTACGTTTCTTCAATAGTAGGCTCATCTTCTCCCTTCTTCTTCGTTTCTTCCTTAGTTGTGAGGTTGTTTCATGTTAGTATCATGCCTAGGATGGACCTAGGGTAGTTGTGAATGTCATGTAGTGGCTTTTGGGACCTTAGGCGAGTGTGTGAGGTTTTCGGATTATTCTAAGGTTTGATGATGTATGTTCTGAGTTAATTCGTGGGATGAGTATATGGCTGCTCCTTGTGAGGCTTTTGAGGTTGAGATTGTACGTTTATGGCTGTGAGGTTGTGAGCTAGGATATGCGTATCCTACCATAGAGTGGTTACTGTTAAGATTGTTGAGACTAGGCATGTTTATCCTAGTATGTTTTATGGGTTTTGATATTGCGAGATCATAGGGTCTAGAAGTCTAAGGACTTCTAGCTTGTCTTGAGTGTGATGTGAGCATGAGGGATTCTAGGATACGGTCCTAGAATGAGAGTTAAATGATCTTGCGTAAATCATTTGTGTAGAAGTCTATGACTTCTTGAGTTGAGCGAGTTGTTGATATAGATATCTTGTTGTGAGTAGGTGTAGGCTTCTTCCCAAGGGAAGCAAGAGTGTTGCGTGTGTTAGCGTTTGGGACGAGGTAAGTCTTCGGACTTACTTAGCTCGTATTCTTCGTATTAGTTTTGATGGGCGTTTGGTGGTGTGTGTTTTGTTGGAGATTTGGGCTAAGTCTTCATTGTAACCGTTGAGCTTGTCTTGAGACAAGGTGCAATGAGTTGTTCACATGTGTGTCACTATGGTCCGGGTTACAGGAGGCAAGACAAGTGACCGGCACTAAGAACAACTAGTATTATAAGGGGAGTCGAATCAAAGCAAGGTGATTCACGACAAGGTCAACTTGTTCTAGCTTTTAGAAGGCCGACGTTTGGGGCTTTTTAGCAATATTTTATCGGCACACCTTTGGTTCTTAGGCCTTATATTGGCTAAAGAATATGTGGTTAAAAATTGGGAGCAATCCAAGCTCAAATGCTTAGTGAATGTCAATGAAGCAGCTAGTGAGCTTCTTAAGGAGCTACACTAGCTTGAGCTAAGACATTGAGTGTTTGAGGATCTTGGAGATTACCCTAGCTATATTAAAGTGAATGAAGCTCATTGGAAGTGTTTGGACCAAGAAAAATAAGTTAGCTCTAAGCTAGCTCCGAGGAGCGGTTTTGGGCTCCCTATGTGGGCCTCGGGCCTCGGACTTTCTAGGGCTTCAAGGCCCATCTTCCAAGTAACTTCCACGTAACTTCCATAACCGATTTTAACCTCTTTTAACTCCCCAAAACCGTGGCCCCCTATGCATATAAAAGGGAGAGCCATTTGCACTTGATGAAAGATTCGTTTTTGCAACAATAAAGCTTTTAATTCCATTGTATTGACATTGAATAGGCCTTCTTATAAGCTTGTTTGTGAAACTCGAAAGACCAGTATAGTTCCTTTGTATTGACAAAGGATAGGCATCCATCTTAGTTTGGTTTTGTATTGACAAAACCTAGGAATACCCTTTCTACAAAGTAAGACAAGTAAGTGTCTTACTTAGTCTTTGTAACGTGTAACGTTTTATCCCACTAAGGTATTTGGATATTCCCGGTGTAGGGGAGAATACACTTAGAAGGAAAATTCATTTATGAATGACTCATTATATAATCCAAGTCAATATTTTAACATATAATAATCGGTTTTTAAGACTTGCAATTGAACTTAATTTCTATTAGAGTTTAGTCTACTCCTTTTTGGAGATTACAAACTCTTGGTTGGGTTTTGTCTACTCCTTTGTGGAGATTACAAACCCTTGTTTAATAACTTATTTCACTTCAAGATAAATTATATTAATTTGATTGGCAATTAGGACAACCGTCTACTCACTTAAGTGAGACTACGACCCTTTGGTCTAAAACCGGACACCGAAACTCCAACAATCTTCTAAGTGTATTTATTGTTAATTGTTTTGTAGGATTGAATTGATTAATAATGAGTAAGACGTTAATGACATAAATGACTTCTCGTTTTGGAAAGTTGGATAAGTTTGAGGGTGTAGACTTTAGGAGGTGGCAAAAGAAAATGCACTTCCTCTTGACTACACTAAAAGTTGCTTATGTACTCACTACACCTAGACCGGCCGAGCCGGTTGATGATATGGTGGAGGAGATAGAGGTTGTCCGACGAAGGAGCAAATGGGATAATGATGACTACATATGTCGTGGTCATATTCTCAATGGCATGAGTGATGCATTGTTTGATGTATACCAAAGTGTAGAGTCATCAACATCAATGTGGGATCAACTAGAGTCTAAGTACATGGCGGAGGATGCTTCATCTCGCAAATTCTTAGTCTCGAATTTTAACTCATATAAAATGGTGGACTCAAGGCCGGTAATGGAACAATACAATGAATTGCTCCGGATTCTTGGAAGGTTCACTCAACATGCCATGCATATGGATGAGGCCATTGCGGTTTTATCTATAATGGATAAGCTCCCCCTTTCTTGGAAGGACTTCCGCCATGTGCTAAAGCACAAGAAGGAAGAACTCACATTGGTGGAACTTGGCTTTCACCTTCAAATTGAACAAGATCTTAGGGCACAAGAAGGGGGACTCAAGAAGGAGGATAAAACTTCTACTTCCCACGAGGCCAACATGATGGATGGCAAGGGCAAAAGGAAGAGGTTCAAAGGAAATGACAAAGACAAAGACAAGAGAAATAAGTCCAAGAAGTTCAAGAAGGATAATATTGACAAGAAACCAAAAGGTTCTTGTTGGAAGTGTGGCAAGTCTGGCCACTTCAAACGGGATTGCAAGGTTAAGGACAATGGATCCAAGGGTGGAGGCCAAAGTGGCCAAAACCCCTCAAACCAAGGTGACTCACTTATGAGTCTTGATTCTAACTTTGATATAAATTCTGATTTGAATTATGTGTCATTGACTTTTGAATGTTTGTCCATGCAGGATGATGACCTTGGATGGTGGGTTGACTCGGGTGCAACAACTCATGTTTGCAAAGATCGGCGTTGGTTCAAGACATACGTTGTTGCTAACGATGGAACACTCATGCATATGGGAAATGAGTCTACCACCCCGTTCTAGGAAGATGACGGGTTGATCTATACTTTACAAGCGGCAAGACTCTGGTCTTGTTAAATGTACTACATGCACCGGCCATTAGAAAGAATGTGGTTTCTGGTGGTGTACTCAATAGGCTTGGCTTCAAACAAGTCATAGAAGCCGACCGCTATGTATTATCTAGGAGAGGAACATTTGTAGGCTTTGGCCATTGGAACAATAATATGTTTCTTCTCTCTTTATGTAATAAACTTTCTAATACTAATATAAACAAGAATAGTTTGTTTACATTGTCTTCTTCTTCTTCTTCTTCCAATTGTGATTTTGTCAAATGGCATGCACGGCTTGGACATGTTCATTTTAAGCGTATGAATGACATGACTAAGGTTGGTATTTTACCTAAACTTGACTTGCCAAAAGACAAGTGTAAAACGTGCATGTTGACCAAGATAACAAGAATTCCATTTCCTAGAGTTGAAAGAGAACAATCAATGCTCGGCTTAGTCCACTCGGATCTAGGCGACTTGCAGTGTACTCCTTCATTAGGAAAGAAGAAGTATTACGTAACATTCATAGATGATTACTCTAGGTATTGTTACGTATATCTACTCTTTGCAAAGAGTGATGCCTTAGACAAATTCTATGTATTCAAGAATGAATCTGAGTTGCAATAAGGTACCTTAATAAAAAGACTACGCACAGATCGTGGTGGTGAATTTATGGATAAGGAATACTTTGAGAGTGTCGGGATCATACATGAGACCACGGTACCTTACACACCACAATCAAATGGTGTGGCCCAACGAAAGAACCGAGTGCTTAAAGAGATGATCAATGCCATGTTGTCTTACTCGGGTCTTAAGAATTCGTTTTGGGGTGAAGCTATGCTCACGGCAAACTACTTGCTTAATCGTGTTCCAAACAAAAGAAGCAAGAAGACTCCTTACGAACTATGGTTCAAAAGGAAACCAAACCTACATTACTTACGAGTTTGGGGATGTCGAGCCATAGTAAGGCTAAATGACAACAAACGTAAGACTTTAGGTGAAAGAGGTGTTGAGTGAGTGTTCATTGGCTATGCCGAACACTCCAAAGCTTATAGGTTCTATGTGATAGAACCAAATGACTTCATCTCGGTTAATACCATAATAGAGTCTAGGGATGCCATCTTTGATGAAGATCGCTTCACCTCGGCTCCTAGGCCTAGGGAAGTGATCAACATGACCTTAGATGAGGAATACCCAAACAAGCATCATAGGGTTCAAGATGAATCCCGGCAAGCGTCCCACGGGCTTGACTTGCCAAAGCTTGCTCCTATAGGCACTAATTTGTCCCAAAAATCGATTTTCCAAGTGTTCTTGGTTGAAGGGTCAAGGGATAATAAAATGGATCGTCACTCTTACTTTCATATAGATGAGGATCCAAAGACATTTGACGAGGCCATGAAGTCTCAAGATGTTGCCTTCTGGAAGGAAGCAATCCAAGAGGAGATGGACTCCATTATGGGTAACCATACATGGGAGTTAGCCAACCTTCCTTCCGGTTGCAAACCTTTGGGATGCTAATGGATCTTCAAGAGGAAGATGAAAGTTGACGGTTCCATTGACAAGTTTAAAGCACGCTTGGTCATCCAAGGCTTTAGACAAAGGGAAGGTGTCGATTACTTTGACACATATGCTCCGGTGGCTAGGATTACAACCATTAGGTTGTTAATAGCTATGGCGGCTATACATAATCTAGTGATTCATCAAATGGATGTCAAGACAACATTCCTTAATGGTGATCTAGATGAGGAAGTGTATATGAGACAACCTGAAGGGTTTGTTTTAAAAGGACAAGAGCACAAAGTGTGTCGCTTGGTCAAATCCTTGTATGGACTAAAGCAAGCTCCAAAACAATGGCTTCAAAAGTTTGATGATGTCGTATTGTCAAATGGATTTAAGATAAATCAAGCTGACAAGTGTGTCTATAGTAAGTTTGATCATACCGGTCAAGGTGTAATCATATGCTTATATGTTGATGACATGTTGATCTTTGGAACAAACCAAAGACAAGTAGATCTCACTAAGGATTTCTTGTCCACTAAGTTTTCTATGAAAGACTTAGGTGAGGCGGATGTAATTCTAGGCATAAGAATCAAACGTGATGCTAAAGGCTTAAGCCTCACACAATCACACTACATTGAGAAGATTGTCAAACGCTTCCAATGTGATAAAAGTTCAACTGTTAGTACTCCTATGGACTCAAGTGAAAAATTGATACCCAACTAAGGATCAGCTGTCTCTCAACTTGAGTATGCACAAGTAATAGGATGTTGCATGTATGCAATGACTATCACTAGGCCAGATATTGCTTTTGCTATTGGTAAATTGAGTAGGTACACAAGTTGTCCTAGCTCACAACATTGGAAGGCACTAAGGTGTGTGCTTAGGTACCTCAAGGGGACCATGGGTTTTGACATCTTGTACAGTAAGTATCCTTCAGTGATAGAAGGCTACTCAGATGCGTCATGGATCACTAATCTAGATGATCACTCATCCACCACAGGATGAGTTTTCTTGTTAGGTGGTGGTGCCATTTCGTGGGCTTCAAAGAAGCAAACATGCATCACAACCTCGACCGTGGAGTCCGAGTTTGTGGCACTTGCCGCTGCCGGTAAGGAAGCTGAATGGCTAAGAAATTTGGTTCTAGAAATTCCTCTATGGCCAAAACCGATTTCTCCTATCTCAATTCATTGTGATAGTGCAGCTACGTTGGCTAAAGCTTATAGCCAAACGTACAATGGAAAATCAAGACATCTTGGTGTGAGACATAGCTCGGTTAGAGAGCTCATAACTCACAGTATAATATCGGTCGATTTTGTGAGAACACACAATAATCTAGCCGATCACTTAACCAAGAGCTTGGCTAGGGAGTTAGTTCAAAAGTCAACCAAGGGGATGGGGTTAACGACCTAAATTGAAAACGACTTGTCATGGGACACCCAATTCGCCTATGGCTTGATGCCTTAGCCGAATTCAATGAGGAAAGCCCATTTCAAGAAGTTGTTAGCATAAAATATCCATCAAAGGTAATGCTCTATGCCTATATAATAAGTATAGTTTAAAATATGTAATTTCTTAACAACTCTTTTGAAAAATTGCAATTATAGGTGCAAGATCAAAGAGAGTTGGCTACGTGAACGTGAAGTGTCAAGGCTTCTTCAAGGGAGTAGATGGTCGACTCGCCTATATGTTCATCAAAGGGTTAGGACACAATAGCCTTTAAATGTGTCATTTATTTGTAAAGGAAATGTAAATTTTGTGTATGTTGCCTTCATGTACTTAAACAAGTTAAGTGGTTCAATCCATTAGGACCCCACAATTCTTTAGTGCAGAATGTGTAATTATACTAATTCAATAAATTCAATCCAAAGATATTTATGATTATGCGAATATTTTGTTTGGATGTATGTCTATTAAAAGTTTCTTGACTTTGCTCAAATGGGGGAGGAATGTTGGAGATTTGGGCTAAGTCTTCATTGTAACCGCTGAGCTTGTCTTGAGACAAGGTGCAATGAGTTGTTCACATGTGTGTCACTATGGTCCGGGTTGCGGGAGGCAAGACAAGTGACCGGCACTAAGAACAACTAGTATTATAAGGGGAGTCAAATCAAAGCAAGGTGATTCACGACAAGGTCAACTTGTGCTAGCTTTTAGAAGGCCGAGGTTTGGGGCTTTTTAGCCACATTTTCTCGGCACACCTTTGGTTCTTAGGCCTTATATTGGCTAAAGAATATGTGGTTAAAAATTGGGAGCAATCCAAGCTCAAATGCTTAATGAATGTCAATGAAGCAGCTAGTGAGCTTCTTAAGGAGCTACACAAGCTTGAGCTAAGATATTGAGTGTTTGAGGATCTTGGAGCTTACCCTAGCTATATTAAAGTGAATGAAGCTCATTGGAAGTGTTTGGACCAAGAAAAATAAGCTAGCTCTAAGCTAGCTCCGGGGAGCGGTTTTGGACTCCCTATGTGGGCCTCGGGCTTTCTAGGGCTTCAAGGCCCATCTTCCAAGTAACTTCCACGTAACTTCCATAACCGATTTTAACCTCTTTTAACTCCCCAAAACCGTGGCCCCCTATTATGCGCCCTTGGATGTCCCTTTTACGTTGACCATAGACGAGGAGGACGAGGCTCTTAAAGTTCGTTCAGATGGACCGATCACCCGATCCCGAGCTAAGGCCATTGCTCGAGCCACCGGCTCCATCATCGCCCGCATTACTTCTTCACTTGGTTCCATTACCGGCATGCCATGTCTCTACACCACCATGGCATAGGCTACCGGTTCCGTTAGCAGCATGTCTCGTCTTTCCGACTCAATGGCATGAAGCTAGCTTATTTTCGGACTATATTTTTATGTTTTCCTTTTTATGTAATAAAAGGGATATTCCGTATAAGAATATTCTCATTTAAACTTATCCTTTTAGGTTTTTCCTTTTGGGCTTTTCTTCATGTATTTTTGTTTGGCCCGTTGGTCCATAGGTAGGCAAGACTCTCTATATAAGAGATATCTTGCCTCACTTATTTTCCATGTTCAATATTACTAAGTTTTGAGAAGAATTTCCTCCTACTTAGCTTGGGCATCAAAACCTCTCTTCTATCTCTCAAATTTCTTCCTTGGATCTCGTCTTTGATCCCAAAAATCCATATTCGAGGATTCTTCTTAAGAATCAACCTTCGATCCACACAAAAAGGTTTATTCGATCTCTCTAGATCGAAGTAACCTTTGTTTCTTCATCACTTCCGCCCCTTGGGATCCGAAACGATACAACGTTGCACAAAGAATCAAGGAGTAGTTGGAGTTTTGCTTGATCTAGATCCGGAGTTATCCTTGGTTACCTCCAAGGACGCATCAAATTGGTATCAGAGCAAGGGATCAAAGCTAAGTTCTCTTTACTCTTGTTTTTGTGTGTTATTATCTTAAACCTATTTAGCCTTTTTGTTCATGATGTTCTTCGTTTGTTCATGATGTTCTTCATTTGTTCTTCATGATCTTCATGTTGTTCATCATGTTCTTCATCATGTTCATCCATTTTCCTTGATATTTTTTTTCCCCTTTTCCGTGTTTAATTCAAAACAAAACGTACAAAAATAGGAGATATTTGGTTTGCCTTCAAACCATTTATCAAACCCGTCTTTTTCTTAAACCGACCCAATCCGACAATTTTGTTAATTAATTTCACCAAATCTCTTGGGGTATTTTTGTTAACGAAAAGTTCGGATATCTCGCATTTGATATTCCAAGAAAAGCAAAAAAAACTCTTCATCAATACGGATTTGTGTTCAAAAAAAAAAAAAGAAAGTGTTGCTCAAAACGTTTCAAAAAAACAAAACACACAAAGTGAAAAGACGTCCGGCAAACCGGTCCATCCGAAAAATCGGATTTTACAAAATGGTCAAAGACCGAAAGCAAGCAAAGCTTGCCGAGTGAACAATCCGTCCATCTTCTATCTCTCCATTTTCTTACATACGTTTGCAAAATATCACTTGTTTATTTGTGTGTAATTGGTTCAATTTTGTTGGATTTGCCTTCTTTTCCTAACCGCCAAACGGCCTTCCCCAAAGTAGAACCCGATAACGCACTTGAGCTAAGTTGACCTAACTTGTCACCTTGCTCACTTGATTGCTTGCAATTGTGTGCTGATTTGAAGTAATGACTAACATTGAAATGGAAACTTCTCAGGATTCTGGTCCATAAGATTTCAGTGAACCTTTGGCTCAAGAAACTGCTTCGTTGTCCCTCAAAAATGACTCCATCAGGCGAGAATTGGAAGCCTTGAAGGCACAACAAAAGTTTGATGCCTTGACCCGAGAAAACATTGCCTTGAAAAAAGAGCTAGAAGCTCTTAAGGCCCTTCAGATTGCTCAACGTCCCACCCCAACATATCCAAATGAGACCGTGGCCAATGCTTCCACATCCGATGCACAACGGAAAGGCAAGAAACTTTTGGGAGCCGGGCCATCAAACGTTACCCGGCTTGCGTCTGTCATTGAATGCACCCATCCTTTACCTCTTGACGGAAATGAGTCCCATGAAGACGAGGAGGAATTCCCCGACCCGCCTCGAGATGATTTTCCCATAGTCGATACGGAACATCGGCACCAATATTATGAGCATCAACATCAACGGTATGTCCCTTCTCTACCTCCACCTAGTGTGCCCCGCACCGACCGTTAAACCCGGGAAGAGCCCCGGTACCGTCCCAACTCAACCACCAATCATGGTCGTGAGCATGATCGTTCCGAACACCGTCGCCAACGGTCACCCCGGCAACCGAGGACCCTTGACTTTGATGAATACGATGAGCAACACAACTTCAACGAGTTCTCCGGTGATGAATCCGATTTAGAACGGGTAGCACATAACCGTCCGTGGCACCCACCCGTCATAGACCCTTATGTGAACCAAGACTGAGGTGAAGAATGATTGTCTCCCCCAAATCCACCTAGGCAGGCCCCACCCGTTCATGAGCGGCCACCGGCGAGCCTGTGCCGATGATGTCTACATTCCACCGCCCCGCCCGGACCCCTACCGAGCTCGTAGGGAAGGTAAGGTTAAGTTCCCTACCTTTCGTGGTGAATATGATCCGTGTGTTTTTCTTGATTGGGCGCAGGATATGAAACGAGCATTAAAACATTGTCATTATGAGGAGGAATACGAGAAAATTGAGGCGGCAACTCTATACTTTGAAGGAGATGCCAAGTCTTGGTGGAACCGGTATGAGTTCACCCGTGAGAGGCGAGGATGGGCACCAATTGAGACATTTGAGCAATTGCTCTATTGCATGACCAAGAAGTACGTGCCCAAGGACTTTAAGAATGATATGCGGTTGCAAATTGCCGAGTTCAAACAAGGCAACCTCACTCCGGTGGCTTACTTGGCTAAACTTGAGGACATGTACATTAAGGCCGGCGTCTCGGCCTCCCCCTTCGCCCTCCGCACAAAATTTATATGTGGGCTTAATGCCTCAATCCGGCGGCCGCTCGAGATTGTTCCATTCAAGAATTTGGGAGCATTATGCCATGCCGCCATGAAGCTATACAAGCAACAACTCGAAACACCGCGATCTTCTAGGTATACCTCTTTCTCGAGTCCATATCTTTATCCATCTAACACACGTTCTCGAGATGCGCCTAGTCCTCCAGATACCGACGCTTCCATAGGAGCCCAACGGACCGATCTCTCCAATAGGCAAGCGGGTACCGAGAAGGCACCAACCCATGGCCCGGCACCGGCGCCTCCCTCTCGAGGTCAACAAGGACCCTTACCGGCGGCTCGCCCAAGGGAGCCCGTGTGCTACAAGTGTAGCGGTTTTGGCCATGTGCAACGTGATTGCCCAAACACCAAACGTGTCTTGTTTGCCGACCCAGCATATTTCGAGGATGAAGAAGGTTAACAAGACGACGATATCATTATTGAGGATGACCATGCCACCGACCTCCATTTTGGCATGGAACCATGTGACGACGAGCTTGCTTGCGCTCCGGCACAACCCGGCAAATTCGCTCTTGTTTCTCGTCGTATTTTGGCTATTAAAGAGCATATTCCTATTGATCAACGCGAGAATCTCTTCCACTCTCGTTGCTTGGTTAATAATACGAGCCGTTCTCTCATCATTGACGGGGGCTCTTGTTGCAATATTGTCAACGAACGAGTGGTAAAACACTTCAAGTTGCCTACGACCCCCCACCCAACGTGATAACATGAATTATAGTCTATATTTTGGGGTTTGTTTGGACGTTTTATCTTCAATAATCTACATGTTTGTATGTATAATATGTGATTATATTACCATTTCATCTACCTTTGCGGGAATCGAGGTCTACACCTAGTTTTGTTGTAATCGTAGGTAAAATGGCACGTTTTGCATCAAAAAGGAGCAAAAGGAGCTATGGAGTCATTGGAGCTACATTCAGGAACATAAGGAAACACCCAGGAAGCATAGCCATGGATTAAAGATTTACTTTGGACCAGATTTAAGAGATTTCACATTCAGTTGTGACTCACCTCGGTTGACTACAGAGTCACCTCGACCGAGGCGAACACTTGGGACACGGCGAGAATATTTTATTCTTGGCTGAGATCTTTTATCTTTGGAAAGAGATCTTATATTTTTGGGCTTGGCTCCCGGAAGGAAGAAGATATGCTAGATCATATATTTTACCTATTTTTATGGGAAGAGATCTTTCTAAGATATCTTATCTTTGGAGAGTAATTTTCCTATCAAAAGGGTCGGATTTCCCACAAATCCGACACGCTGCATACACTCGGAGATCCCGCATAGCACGCTATACATCCGCTATCACCTCGCTTACACCTAATACACCGCAACATCCATACTCCAGTTGGGAGATTTGAAGAACCTTTTTGAAGGTTGAAAGAAAAAAGTCTATAGCTTTTATAGCTTTTGAAGGGTTTTTGTAAGATTATCTTAGATTCCCTTCCTTGTTGTTTGTCTTGTTGGATTTCTATCCAAGGAACGCTTGTTGGTTATATAATTGATTCAGTTATTGATGCCTTTCTCTTAAGGTTTTCTTGTTCAATTATTCTCTTTCTTCCCATATATTTGATTAATACTTTCATGATGATGAGTGACTAATCTCTTTGTGTGATTCTAGGGTGATTGGCTGAAGGTTGTGGGAAAAACAATGATAGAACGATCTTAATCACAGTAGGACCCTGAAAGTTCGAGTCTTTTACCTTAACCCTAAGCATCTCGCTAAGTCGATGAACATCTCGGCCGGGTGGAATTTGGCTGACCGAGGTGACTTATTTGATCCGAAACTGAGAGTTAAGTGTTAGAGTTTGCCAAATCCTATTCTTATTACACCTTTCCTGGTCCAATGCAAGCCTAGGATGAGACTTACCCGGTAATTCCTTAGTTTGTTTACCTAAGATCATAAGTGTAGGTAATAAAGGTTTATCCTTTATTGGGGTTTGAGTGTGCTTTCATCCCATCTTTGTGAGTTAGCCTGAGACTTACCCGGTAAAGGTTGATTCTATTCCCTTAGATGGTGTGTTAGTTTGAGTTTATAGTTCTCTATCTTAATTCCTTGAGACTTACCCGGTAATAGGAGTTACGGTTTTAGATTAGTGAGTAGTGAGACTTACCCGGTGATCTATTCCACTTTAGTAACACCTTCCCTATGCAAAAACCTCAGCTTTGTCCGCTTATCTTTAGATCTTGAGTTGGAACCACAACTAGATGCTTTAATCCCTAGAATTGCATATTTCCTTTATTGACTTTTATCATCTTTGATTGTTTTAATTGCTTTGTGGTTAGTGATTGCTAAAGCTTACCGTAATTGGACTTTGTTTCACTAAGTCCCTGTGATCGACCCCTGGAATTCCTTGCTTTTTACTACGATTGACCCGTACACTGCGGGTTCGCATCCTTGTTTTAAGCTTACGTCTAGGGTTATAAATTTAAAGCTTGCACACACCGTTTGGAGCGAACAAGTTTTTGGCGCCGTTGCCGGGGACTTGGTCTAGACCGAGTCGGTTACGGTTTGCTTTTGGGGCACTTGCCCCCGTGTCTACTTACCACTCTACTTGAGTGACTTTTGCAGGTTCTCTCTTAGGTTTATGCGAAGAACCCGCACTGGGAAGGAAATCGTTCCTTACGATTCCGAACCAGAAAAGACATACAAACGACGCTTAAGAGAAGCGAAGATGGCCAACCAAGACAATCGCGATCTTGAGGCCAAATTGAAGGAGGCGCTAGAGCAGCTACGCCTCAGCAGGGAAGATCTAAGGCAAGAGAAAGAAGAAACTCGCACCAGGAATGAAGCGATCGAAGCAGATATGGCAGCCTTACGAGACCAATATCAACTTCGACCGAGGGAAGATCTAGTTCCCGATGCTGGACCGATGCAGGTCCCAGTCGCTGACCCTCGACCGAGGCAGGTTCTAGTACTTGACGCCCCGGCCGAGGTACTTCCACCTCGGATGCCAGTCCGAGGCGCTCTTTTTGCAGGAATCCCGCAAACTCTAGGTCAAAGGATGGACCCCAATCAACAACTGAGGCGTCCAGGAGTTAACCTAGGAGATCCAGCGGACCATGACTACGAACTTCGACCGCAAGTTCTATCCATGATTCGCCAATGCCAGTTCGGAGGGCTAGAGAAGGAATCCCCACATCAACATCTTCAAAACTATGAGATCTTGATGGAGACCTTGAGACCCTCAAGGATTGAAAACAACAACTACAAGCTAAGACCTTTTTACTTTTCTTTAAAAGATAGAGCTCTTACTTGGTATCAATCTCTTCCTCCAGGAAAAATCAGCACTTGGGAGGAGATGACTACGGAATTCTTGACTAAATTCTTTCCCCCCTCTAAGACCGCTGAAATGAGAGGGAAGATTAATGCATTCATTATGAAGGACAATGAGTGCTTGTACAAGTCATGGGAGAGGTTCAAGGACATTCTTTTGGATTGCCCACATCATGGGATTCCAAAGATAGAGTTGTTAGAGATATACTTCAAGGGACTGGACGGAAGCACCCAGTTCAACCTCAACCTACTCTCCGCCGGTACCTTTATGGACATGGCGATTGACGAAGCTTGGGACTTCATCGAGAAGCAAGCTTTGCATATGGAGAAGTACACCCACCAAGGAGCTGAAGGTGGAGTTAAAAGAGTTAACTTCCAAGATACTCAGCCAAACAACAATCAACTCACGTCTTTGAAGAATGACGTGAAGCAATTGAAGGAACTCTTGGTTGCTCAAACCAAGAAGGAAGATCAAGGACAAAGGAACAACAACAATGGATACCGTAACAACAACAACGGTTCCCAGAACAACAACTACAACAACAACAATAGAGGATCCAACAACAACAATTGGAGGGTGAACAACCAAAATTCTGGTAACAATCATTCTAACTCCAACTCTAACTCTAACGATTCCTCTAATCCTTTCCTCTCTTCCCCTTCTTCTTCTTCTACTCCATTAAGAGCCAGGGGCAAGGATCAAGTTCGTTTCAGCCGGAAAAGAAAGACACAGTGCTGGAGGCTATCTTGATCAAGCTTAGTGCTATGGAGACTTCTATGACTTCATTTTCAAAGGCCCAAAAGGCCTTTGAACAACAACTTGCAAGTAGGGAGAATGAAGCGCCAAGAGATCCAAGGAAGCTTCCAACAAGGACGGAAAGCAACCCTAAGGGCCAGATCATGGCCATAACAACGAGGAGTGGACTGAAAACTGCAGATCCAGTGCCTCGGTCGGTGCCAGTACCGACGAAGACCACCTCGGTTCAAGTGCAGTCGAAGAACACTTCGGCAAAGATGCCAACCGAGGTGGAGCCACAGAAAGCGGAGGGGAAAACTGAAGTTTATGTTCCACCTCCAGCATACAAACCACCACTTCCATTCCCCCAGTCAAGGGCCAGAGCACATCTAGACAAGCAATTTGGTAAGTTCCTTGACTTGATAAATAAACTGCTCATTAACATTCCTTTCCTTGATGCTATTCTAGGAATGCCCGCCTATGAGAAGTTCTTGAAGGAGATCCTATCAAGGAAAAGGAAACTGGAAGACTTTGGTGAAGTAAGGATGACATCTAAATCCTTGGAGCTTATTCAAATCATGAAGGAGAAGATGCCACCTAAATTGAGAGATCCCGGCTCATTTTGCATTCCCATTCAAGTTGGGGATGTCACTTGTGAAGCCCTTTGTGATCTAGGAGCCAACGTGAGCATCATTCCGCTGGAGCTATGTGTGAAGATCGGACTTGGAGAGCCCAAGCCGGTCAAAATTCGATTATACATGGCGGATCGCTCCATCACCCATCCCGTGGGCATTTTGGAAGACGTTCCGGTCAAGTTAGGTAACTTCTATTTGCCAATAGACTTTGTTGTACTTGACATTCCCGCAGATTATCCTGTTCCTATCATTCTCGGGAGGCCATTTCTAGCAACTTCGGGTTGCAACGTGGATTGTAAGAACGCCAAGTTGAAATTCAACATTGGTGGCGATGAAGTGGAGTTCGTATTACTTGCAGCCATGAAAGGAGAGCAGCTAAGCGATGATATCTTCAACATCTACGATGAAGAAGAATCAAGAGAATTGGTGAGCTCTATCCTTATTAACGATCCACTCGAAAGAGTTATTAGTTTTAGTTTAATGGAGGAAGGTATAGATGCTTCTTGTGATGCAGATATACGGAGCTTAAAGGCACTGGAAGAAGATCCAGGAGCTAAAACTGAGAAGCTAATCCTGGAGACAAAGATCTCCAGTTTCGGTTCCAGTTGCAGTACCTCGACCGAGGCACTTTCTGGACTGAGCGAGGCGACCAAAGAATATCTCGGTCAACGCCTCTGCGCCTCGACCGAGGTCGATGGAGAGATGATGTCAACTGAGACTGCTGAGAATAACAAACTTCTTACTCCTTTCTCTGACATTCATCCTCAGTTGGTGGAACATTCTATCCACCAACTTTCTAATAATAAAGGACCTTGGTATGCTGATATTGTGAATTATCTTGTTTGCCAGGAATTATCGCCCGGATTGACGTACTCTTAAAAGAAGAGATTCTTCAAGGACGTACGCCATTACTACTGGGACGAGCCGCTGCTATTCAAGCGTGGACCGGATGGGATACTTCGAAGATGCATTCCGGAAGATGAAGTTAATAGCGTCATACGGCATTGTCATTCACTTCCTTGTGGAGGACATGCGCTAAGGTATTACGTTCCGGTTTCTTTTGGCCTATATTATTTAAGGATGTGCAATCATTTGTTGTCTCTTGTGATGCATGCCAAAGAACAGGAAATTTATCAAGGAGGAACGAAATGCCACTCAATAACATTCAAGAGGTGGAAATCTTTGATGTATGGGGGATAGACTTCATGGGACCTTTCTCATCCTCCGGAGGAAACCTCTATATTCTTCTTGCAGTTGATTACGTCTCTAGATGGGTTGAAGCCATCGCTTCTCCCACTAATGACGCCAAGGTGGTTGTGAAGTTCTCAAACAGAACTATCTTTCCACGTTTTGGAACTCCACGCATCATTATCAGCGATGGAGGAACACATTTCATCAACCGGAAGTTCAAGGCACTTCTATCGAAGTATGGGGTAACCCACAAGGTACCAACCCCTTATCACCCTCAAACTAGTGGACAGGTCGAAATCTCGAATAGAGAAATCAAGGCAATTTTGGAGAAGACCGTTTCTAGGACGAGGAAGGATTGGTCCATGAAATTGGACGACGCTCTTTGGGCCTACAGGATCGCATTTAAGATTCCCATAGGTACCACCCCTTATAATTTGGTATATGGGAAGTCCTGCCATTTGCCCGTTGAGTTAGAACACAAAGCATATTGGGCGATCAAATGGTTGAACTTCGACATTAAGGAGGCCGGCGAGAAGCGGCTATTGGATATCAACGAGCTGGAGGAGCTGCGTTTAAACGCTTATGAGAATGCCAAAATCTATTAGGAAAGGACGAAGAAATGGCATGACAAGCGTATCATCCCTAAGGAGCTTAACGAAGGAGACTTAGTTCTACTCTTCAATTCCCGCCTCCGCCTCTTTCCAGGTAAGTTGAAATCTAGATGGACCGGACCTTATGTTATGAAACATGTTTTTCCTCATGGTGCAATTGAGATATGGGACGAAACGAGCGGAAGCTTCAAGGTCAATGGTCATAGACTCAATAAATACAAACCGGAAATTCCGATTAAGGAGGTTGCACCAATATACCTCGTTTGAGACGCACGATGGTCCAGCTAGCGACCTTAAACCAAGCGCTTCTTGGGAGGCAACCCAAGGTATTGCTTTCTTTTCCCTTTTTCTAGTCTAGCTTAGATAGTTTTGCTTTTGCTTTGCTTTGTTTTGTTTTTGGTGTTCTAGACAGACAATAGGTGACATCTAAGGAAGGAGTACAAACCAGGAGCATAACTGGAAGGATAGAAGATCGAGAATTTGAGAAGACGGAGTTTGACTGAGGCACATCTCGGTTGCTGTCAGAGCACCTCGACCGAGATGATTCTTAAGCAACCGAGGCGACTAGGGTTTCTGAAGAGCCACCTCGGTCCGTACCACCTCGGTCCAGTCGAGACCACCTCGACCGAGGTGACAACAGTTCCAGAAAGGGTATAAAAGGGGTGAAATTTCTCTCTCCTCACTTTACCCAAACCTCCTCGACCGCGGCGCTCCCTTTCACCTCGCCCTTCGATTCTTGCTCGTTTTCGAAGATTTTCGCTTCCAAACTGCGATTAAAGCGTAGAGGATCCCAGTGCAAACGTCGATCTGCGAAGAAATCGAACCGAAACGGCCGAACGAGGTAAAAAAGAACAAAACCCTAACCTCGCTGATTTTGCTTCGATTTGGGCTTTGGTTGCCCCACATTTGCTGAAGAACAGATTAAATACCCCATAGGAACCAGTTGTAGTGATTTTGGGGGAAAAGAACTGGATTTTTCAGGAAATTAGTTGCGCAGTTTTTCGCCTCGGTCCAGTCGTGATGTGCCTCGGCCGAGGTGTTCTTCAGTGTTGTCAGGCCGACCGAGGTGATCTGACAGAGAGAGTTTGAAAATGAGTTCTGACATACGGCTTGCCATTAGGGATAGATCCTCCCCTTCTCCTTCTTCCTCTTCTTTCAGATCTTATCGACCGGTGATCCACGAGCGACACCGGGTCGATTATGACCGTATAGCAGCCCGTCCAGTGATAGCACCTCGCTTCCTGGACGTATCAGCCTTTGACTGTCTCCATGTGGATGGGGACATTAGACGGATGATATCGACGGTAGGGCTAGATCAGTTTATTGAGATCCGTGCACCCGCCTATCTGGAGCCTACCCTAGAGTTTGTTAGCTCCTTCACCTACCTCCCCACAGAGCGTTCTGTGAAGTACCGGTTAATGAACCGGAACTTCATAGTTCCATTAGAGTATTGGAGAGACATTTTCGGTTTCCCAGCCCCGACCGCTGTTGACTTCCCTTCCCGGACTGTAGCTAGGGAGTTTTGGGGACAGATTGCTCACGTAGTTGAGCACGCACACAGATGGCGCCCTGGAGACTCCAGGGAGCGTATTATTTTCCACCTAGCTTTTAGGTTAGCCCACCGTATTTTCAGCGAGACGCTTCTGGCGCGTACTGAGACGCCCCAGAAGGTCCGACAGGGGGAGCTTTTTAGCCTATACTGCATGGTGACTAGAGGGATCCCCGACTTTGGCTTGATGCTGGCAGAGGATCTACACAGGATCAAGGCCAAGGCGAAGGGGGACATCTGTTGCGGAGGACTTGTGACCCACATCGCCAGCTATCAGGATATGGATCTCAGCGCTTGCATTATGGTGGCGGCTGCCAAGCCGCTAGGGCTGCAGGAGATGATTACCCGGCGGATTCTGGTTCCCCGAGGACTGACTACGCCGTATGTGGCGATGCCATGGGAGCCGATTACACCTCAGGGGATCAGGTGGTCAGCCCAGTTTACAGTTTATGACCCTCATTACTAGCAGACCGCTTGGGCCCCACTGATGGAGGATGCGAGGGAGGCAGCAGCTGCACCAGCTGAGGAGGAGGATGAGGAGGAGACTGCTGATGTTGATGATGACAGGAATGATGGAGTCCCGATGGATACAGGGATGGATACTACTGGGACGAGTGCGCCGGTTATTGATCTTGATGATGATGATACTGAGCCTGCACCAGCCACATCTCCAGTGAGACCTGATAGGCGTAGAGCACGCCGACACAGAGACCCAGAGGCTCACCATCGGATCGATGATCTGACAGATCAGATGATCGATTCTTATGCTGCCTTATCACTGGATATCCGCGAGATGCAGGAGCGACAGCATTACCAGCATATGATGGCTTAGATTCAGTTTGAGCACATCATGGGCTACCCGTTCGACCCGTCTCAGTATCCATATGTGCCACCACCATCACCACCGGATCGTGACTACTGAGAGCTGCAGGATTTTCTTTCTTATTTATTATGCAGCTCAGCCTTATGTCCGGTGAGTATTTTTCCTTAGACTTATTTTGACCCACTAGGGACAGTGTGTCCCAAGTATGGGGTGTTTATTGATGTATTATCTGACTCTTATGGATGTATGACTCGACTTTATATGATATTTATGTTTTATTTATGCTTCAATATGTTTATCTGAGATTGCATGCATACATACAGGTTATTTGATTGAGAAAAACGTCGAAACTGGTTTTAAAAAAAAATAAAAAATTTTGACCTCGACCGGGGCAATTCTGGCCGAACGAGGTGTTTCACCTCGGTTGACCTAAGAACACCTCGACCGAGGTGGGTTAACTGAGAGTTTTCGAAACGATTTTTGTGCCTCTTATCTGGATATGATCTCAGTGAAGATCTTGCTTACTGACTGGTTTTGAAATCTTTATGTGTTTGAAAGGTTTTATAATATGTTTAAGTTGCTAAATGCTTTGTTTGAAATTTTTGGCATGTTTAATACTTTGTTTTTATCCAAATTATGTTGAATTTGAAGGTTGACACCACGTTATGAGTTCTCTCACTTTCTTTCTGGAAAGACCAAGGCAATTCATTCTTCTCTCTTCTTCTTCTTGATCATGCTTAGCCCCTCATATACATTTTGCCTCCCTTTACCTATCCGGGAACTTGGAAGCAAGCAAAGTGGTGAAAGCAAGTGAAGTTAAAGTTGAGAAGTTGGCTGGAAGTGAAAGTGTTAGAAAGAAATAAATAGGTTTGGGGAAGTCAATCATGATGATGAGTAACTCGGCACCATTCACATAGCCGGGTGTTTGTGTCTTGCCAAAGTCGGATTGAGCGATATTCCTAACGGGTCATGGTATGTGCATCAAGGGTTTGATGCATCTCAAGAAATTGATGATTGCTGATTTCCTAGGCTTCGGTTATTGTGCACCTCTGTCCATGCATCCCAAAAAGTAAAGTAAAAATAAAAAGTGTGAAATAAGCAAAGCTTATTGGTGGAAGATGTTGAAAGTCAAAGTGAAAGTGAAGTATATCCTTTTCCCGGATTCTAGCACCACATTACCTTACATACATCCCTACCCTACACGTTTCTTGACCTTTCTTTTGAGAAGCCCTTGAGACCTCGAGCTTGTTGATTGACTTAGTGGTTTAAACTGGATTATGCATGATTAATTTCGATAATTATGACTTATTATGCATTCTATGATTTTATGCAAAGATGAACAACTTCCTTATATTTATAAAATGTTTTGATCATATTTTGATTTTAAATTCCATGAAGTATTCTCTTAGAGTGATCTATGATTGTAGCACACCATAAAAATGTTTTGAAAGACTTTTCATTGATTTTCTTGACTTATAATCCATTCTACCTTCCCTTTTATATGCGGAACTTGCTTGGGGACAAGCAAGGGCTAAGTATGGGGTATTTTGATAGCATGAATTATAGTCTATATTTTGGGGTTTGTTGGGACGTTTTATCTTCAATAATCTGCATGTTTGTATGTATAATATGTGATTATATTACCATTTCATCTACCTTTGCGGGAATCGAGGTCTACACCTAGTTTTGTTGTAATCGTAGGTAAAATGGCACGTTTTGCATCAAAAAGGAGCAAAAGGAGCTATGGAGTCATTGGAGCTACATTCAGGAACATAAGGAAACACCCAGGAAGCATAGCCATGGATTAAAGATTTACTTTGGACCAGATTTAAGAGATTTCACATTCAGTTGTGACTCACCTCGGTTGACTACAGAGTCACCTCGACCGAGGTGATCCAGAGAAGTCGACTCGACCGAGGCGAACACTTGGGACACGACGAGAATATTTTATTCTTGGCTGAGATCTTTTATCTTTGGAAAGAGATCTTATATTTTTGGGCTTGGCTCCCGGAAGGAAGAAGATATGCTAGATCATATATTTTACCTATTTTTGTGGGAAGAGATCTTTCTAAGATATCTTATCTTTGGAAAGTAATTTTCCTGTAAAAAGGGTCGGATTTCCCACAAATCCGACACGCTGCATACACTCGGAGATCCCGCATAGCACGCTATACATCCGCTATCACCTCGCTTACACCTAATACACCGCAACATCCATACTCCAGTTGGGAGATTTGAAGAACCTTTTTGAAGGTTGAAAGAAAAAAGTCTATAGCTTTTATAGCTTTTGAAGGGTTTTTGTAAGATTATCTTAGATTCCCTTCCTTGTTGTTTGTCTTGATGGATTTCTATCCAAGGAACGCTTGTTGGTTATATAATTGATTCAGTTATTGAAGCCTTTCTCTTAAGGTTTTCTTGTTCAATTATTCTCTTTCTTCCCATATATTTGATTAATACTTTCATGATGATGAGTGGCTAATCTCTTTGTGTGATTCTAGGGTGATTGGCTGAAGGTTGTGGGAAAAACAATGATAGAACGATCTTAATCACAGTAGGACCCTGAAAGTTCGAGTCTTTTACCTTAACCCTAAGCATCTCGCTAAGTCGATGAACATCTCGGCCGGGGTGGAATTTGGCTGACCGAGGTGACTTATTTGATCCAAAACTGAGAGTTAAGTGTTAGAGTTTGCCAAATCCTATTCTTATTACACCTTTCCTGGTCCAATACAAGCCTAGGATGAGACTTACCCGGTAATTCCTTAGTTTGTTTACCTAAGATCATAAGTGTAGGTAATAAAGGTTTATCCTTTATTGGGGTTTGAGTGTGCTTTCATCCCATCTTTGTGAGTTAGCCTGAGACTTACCCGGTAAAGGTTGATTCTATTCCCTTAGATGGTGTGTTAGTTTGAGTTTATAGTTCTTTATCTTAATTCCTTGAGACTTACCCGGTAATAGGAGTTACGGTTTTGGATTAGTGAGTAGTGAGACTTACCCGGTGATCTATTCCACTTTAGTAACACCTTCCCTATGCAAAAACCTCAGCTTTGTCCGCTTATCTTTAGATCTTGAGTGGGAACCACAACTAGATGCTTTAATCCCTAGAATTGCATATTTCCTTTATTGACTTTTATCATCTTTGATTGTTTTAATTGCTTTGTGGTTAGTGATTGCTAAAGCTTACCGTAATTGGACTTTGTTTCACTAAGTCCCTGTGATCGACCCCTGGAATTCCTTGCTTTTTACTACGATTGACCCGTACACTGCGGGTTCGCATCCTTGTTTTAAGCTTACGTCTAGGGTTATAAATTTAAAGTTTGCACACACCGTTTGGAGCGAACACAATGCCTTACGGACTTCAATGGATTTCCGATACGGCTTGTGACACCGTCACACAACAAGCTTGGGTGACGTTTTCTATTGGCGCCTATGTTGATAAGGTCCTTTGTGATGTTATCAAGATGGACGCCACACATGCCCTATTAGGACGACCATGGCAGTTCGATCGCCGAACATATCATGATGGTTATCTTAACCGGTACATGTTCCAATATAATGGAAAACGGGTCACACTTTTGCCTATGACTCCGCACGAAGTTTTGGTTGACTATGCGGAACGGAAGAGGCAACAAACTATAGATGAGTCCGCTAAGGCACCGGCAAAATCGGATCCCCGGAGTCCCGATGTTGTCAATGCTAGTACTTCCAAATCCCGGAACACCGCCCCTCTTGTCCATGCTACCGAGTCCAAAGGTAGTAAAGGTCGCATCGTTCCCCCGAGCGCACCTTTACCATCTTCGGACCCCGTAATTCAAGGACGGTGTGAGCCGAGGATACTTTTAGCTCGCCGGCATGATTTGCAATCGGTCATGGAAGGCAAGTTCCAATGTTTCTTACTTGTCCCATTCTGTTTATCTACTTCTCATGACCCGAGTAATGTGCCACACGAGGTGTCTTTGTTTTTATCCGAGTTTCAGGATATTATGCCCAAAGACCTTCCACCCGGCTTACCACCAATTCGAGGGATTGAACACCAAATTGACTTTGTGCCCGGTGCTTCCTTGCCAAACCGTGCCGCGTACCGAGCTAGTCCGGAAGAGACGAAGGAGCTACAACGTCAAGTGCAAGAGATCCTAGACCGGGGACATGTGTGTGAATCCTTATCACCATGTGCCGTCCCGGTAATCTTAGTACCAAAGAAAGATGGATCATGGCGGATGTGTGCTGATTGTCGTGTCATCAACCAAATTACCGTCAAATACCGCCACCCGATCCTGCGCCTTGATGACATGTTGGATGGGCTTCATGGCGCCACCATCTTCTCCAAAATTGATCTCCGGAGCGGTTACCACCAAATCCGGATGGCCGAAGGTGACGAGTGGAAGACGGCGTTCAAAACGAAGTATGGACTCTATGAATGGCTTGTCATGCCTTTTGGCCTCTCCAATGCCCCATCTACCTTCATGCGCCTCATGAACCATGTCTTGCGCCGATTCTTGGGTACATTTGTTGTTGTTTATTTTGATGATATTTTGGTGTTTAGTACGTCTTTGGAAGATCACATCGGGCACCTTCTCCAAGTGCTCGAGTGCCTTAGACAAGAGCAATTGTATGTCAACTTTGACAAATGCGTCTTTTGCTCGGACACCACTATCTTTCTTGGCTATGTCGTGTCTAAGGACGGACTACGAGTAGACGAATCTAAAGTTCGTGCTATTCGGGAGTGGCCTACTCCTACTACGATCACCATGGTCCGAGCCTTTCTCGGCTTAGCGGGTTTCTACCGACGCTTTGTCAAGGACTTTAGCACGGTAGCGGCACCGCTCCATGAGCTCACTACCAAGGGTGTCACGTTTGAGTGGCGTGATATCCATGCTCGAGCATTTGATGCGCTCAAAGACCGCCTTTGTAATGCACCATTACTCCAACTCCCAAACTTTTCGAAAACTTTCGAGGTGGAGTGTGATGCATCAAATGTAGGCATTGGAGGATTTCTTTTACAAGAGACTCGTCCAATTGCCTACTTTAGTGAAAAACTGTCCGGTCCTTCGCTCAACTACCCTACATATGACAAGAAACTATATGCTCTAGTTCGTTGTCTTAAGACATGGCAACATTACTTGTGGCCGAAGGAGTTTGTGATTCATTCGGATCATGCGGCTCTTTCGTATCTCAAGAGTCAAACAAATCTCAGTCGGCGCCATGCTAGTTGGGTAGAGTTTTTAGAGACCTTTCCTTATGTCATTCGGCATAAGAAAGGCAAAGAGAATGTGGTAGCCGATGCCTTTCTCGCCGCTATGCCCTCCTTGTGTATATGGATGCCAAGATACATGGCTTTGCTCTTATCAAAGAGTTATATGCCACGGATCTTGACTTCAAGGACATATGGGCACAATGCCTCGACCTCCGAGAGCACGAGTCTTTCTTTATTAACGATGGCTATCTTTTCCAAGTGGGCAAACTTTGCATTCCGCGCTCATCTATACGCCATTTGTTGGTCAAGGAAGCTCATGAGGGCCGTGGTCATTTCGGTGCTACCAAGACCCTTTCCGCTCTCCAAGAGCATTTCTTTTGGCCCCGGATGCGTATGCATGAGACACGGTTTTGCAAGGGTTGCATCACATGTCATCATGCAGTCACGCCAAGGTCCGGATGGAATGAACTCTCCTTTGCCTATACCAATGGGACCTTGGGAGGATCTATCCATGGACTTTGTGGTAGGATTGCCTATGTCAAAACGAGGCAAAGACTCCATTTTCGTGGTAGTCGATCGCTTCTCCACAATGGCTCATTTTATTGCATGTAAAAGCACCCAAAATGCTAGTGAAGTTGCCACCTTGTTCTTTGACAATGTGGTGCGTTTACATGGGATATCACGTTCCATCGTTAGTGATCGGGACGTGAAATTCGTAAGTCACTTTTGGAGAACGTTATGGGGAAAACTTGGAACCAACTTGTTGTTTTCAAGTAGTTATCACCCCCAAACCGATGGTCAAACGGAGGTGACCAATCGGACTCTTGGTGCTCTACTTAGAGCCACCACTAGAACCAATCCACGTAGGTGGGAGGACTTACTTTCTGTTGTGGAGTTTTCGTATAACAGGTCTAGGCACACGGCAACTAAATTGTCCCCATTTGAAGTCGTCTACGGCCTTAATCCACACACACCGTTGGACTTCACTCCCCGTCCGCTCAAGGACGGAAAACACATCATCGCCGGGAACCGAGCCGCCCAAATTATTGAGCTTCATGAGCGGACTAGGACACAACTCGAACGTCGTGCCGCCCAACTTGCCGAACAACGCAACAAGGGCCGCCGCGATGTCTCTTTTGAGCCTGGTGATCTTGTTTGGCTCCATCTAAGGAAGGAGCGTTTTCTAACTCGCCGCATGAGCAAGCTCTCGGACCGTGGTGATGGCCCATTCCGCATCTTAGCCCGTCATGGCCCGAATGCATACAAGTTAGAGCTCCCGGATTCCTACGGAGTACACCCGACGTTCAACGTCAAGGACCTTTCCCCTTATGTTGAGCCCCTCTTTGACGATGGTGAAACGGGGACGTTTCACAGCCAAGATGGGGGACTGATGCGCCCTTGGATGTCCCTTTTACGTTGACATAGACGAGGAGGACGAGGCTCTTAGAGTTCGTTCAGATGGACTGATCACCCGATCCCGAGCTAAGGCCATTGCTCGAGCCACTGGCTCCATCATCGCCCGCATTACTTCTTCACTTGGTTCCATTACCGGCATGCCATGTCTCTACACCACCATGGCATAGGCTACCGGTTCCGTTAGCGGCATGTCTCGTCTTTCCGACTCAATGGCATGAAGCTAGCTTATTTTCGGACTATATTTTTATGTTTTCCTTTTTATGTAATAAAAGGGATATCCCGTATAAGAATATTCCCTTTTGAACTTATCCTTTTAGGTTTTTCCTTTTGGGCTTTTTTTCATGTATTTTTGTTTGGCTCGTTGGCCCATTGGTAGGCAAGACTCTCTATATAAGAGATATCTTGCCTCACTTATTTTCCATGTTCAATATTACTAAGTTTTGAGAAGAATTTCCTCCTACTTAGCTTGGGCATCAAAACCTCTCTTCTATCTCTCAAATTTCTTCCTTGGATCTCATCTTTGATCCCAGAAATCCATATTCGAGGATTCTTCTTAAGAATCAACCTTCGATCCACACAAAAAGGTTTATTTGATCTCTCTAGATCGAAGTAACCTTTGTTTCTTCATCGCTTTCGCCCCTTGGGATCCGAAACGATACAACGTTGCACAAAGAATCAAGGAGTAGTTGGAGTTTTGCTTGATCTAGATCCGGAGTTATCCTTGGTTACCTCCAAGGACGCATCACCCTATGCCTATAAAAGGGAGATCCATTTGCACTTGATGAAAGATTCGTTTTTACAACAATAAAGCTTTTAGTTCCATTGTATTGACATTGGATAGGCCTTCTTATAAGCTTGTTTGCAAAACTCGAAAGACCAGTATAGTTCCTTTGTATTGACAAAGGATAGGCATCCATCTTAGTTTGGTTTTGTATTGACAAAACCTAGGAATACCCTTTCTACAAAGTAAGACAAGTAAGTGTCTTACTTAGTCTTTGTAACGTGTAACGTTTTATCCCACTAAGGTATTTGGATATTCCCGGTGTAGGGGAGAATACACTTAGAAGGAAAATTTATTTATGAATGACTCATTACATAATCCAAGTCAATGTTTTAACATATAATAATCGGTTTTTAAGACTTGCAATTGAACTTAATTTCTATTAGAGTTTAGTCTACTCCTTTTTGGAGATTACAAACTCTTGGTTGGGTTTTGTCTACTCCTTTGTGGAGATTACAAACCCTTGTTTAATAACTTATTTTACTTCAAGATAAATTATATTAATTTGATTGGCAATTGGGACAATCGTCTACTCACTTAAGTGAGACTACGGCCCTTTGGTCTAAAACCGGACACCGAAACTCCAACATGTTTTATTGTTTATGTTATAACAACTAAACCGGAAATAAGATTACCGACCTTATATTATTTGGCTCAAGTGTATGATAACAGGCGGTGACAACTTGTCTAGCTCTTGCGTAGAGGTAGGAGGTTCTTGGCGACTAGCCCGTGTTGGTAGAAGGTCGGATGCATAAGTAACATTTGATACGCCCCCGGATGGCGATGCCATCCGTGTTTCCGGCTAGAAGGACCCGCACATTTTGAAGACAGTTATTATTATTTTGGCTATTTAATAATAAGTCTTTTTGTATTCGGAACTTTAATTCCGGAACTTAATTCCGTGAATTAAATTCCGACCTTTCATATTTTAGGCTTTTCATATTCGGAACTTAATTCCGACTTTTAATTCCGTCATTTATGTTTGAACCTTTTGTATGGCCTCCATCCACTATATAAGGATGGCTTAGCTCATTTGTAAATCATGTCTAAGTTGAATACTAAGTATTGAGAAGGAAAACCCTCTTACTTAGTTTAGGCATCATCTCTTCTTCTACCCTCTAAATATTCTATCTTGGATCTAGTCTTTGATTCATGCCTTCAGATTCGAGATCCTTTTGAAGGATCAACCAAACGCTTCCGCCACCTAAATTCTAAGTTTTATCCAATTACAAACGATCAAAAAGAAGTAGTTGAAATTTCTCCTCGATTTAGATCACCCGTAATTTCTATCATTGGTATCAAAGCTCGGGATCGAGGTCAAGTTTCTTTACAAATTTTTTTGATTATTTATCAATTTTTTTTTCTCTCTCTTTGGTGTTCTTCAAAGATATTCAGTGTTCTTCGAAGATCTTCAACTATTTCTTCGGTGTTCTTCGAAGATCCTCAATTTTTTATTCATCGTTCATCATGTTCTATGATGATTATGATTCTTATGATGAGGAAGATGAATGGTTACCTCCTCCATACCCACCGAAGGCCAAGAAAACCACCCGGAGGTACCAACGGAGAGAATACTTTAAGGAGGAGTTGTGGTTGCCTCCTCCGGCCCCACCAAGGCCCCACCGACGGCGTCCTAATCTCCAAGAGGAGTGGTTGCCTCCTCCAATTACACCAAGGCCTAAAGAGAGCATCCATGGGTATCCACATGAATACTGACAACGTGTTGCCGTCTTAGCCAAAGAGAATGTCGCTCTAAAGCATGATATAGAAGCTTTGAAGGCACAAATGGCCTCCCTCATGACGGCAACCCAACAAGAAGAACCGTTGTGTGATGATCCATTAGAAGAGGCCAAGGAAGAAATCATCATTCCGGAGGTATCCCCGATTATTCCAATTCATCTTGTCAATCCGCTATGTGGAGAGTACTTTCAAGATGACAAAGATGAAGCCCTCATTGAGAAAGAAGAAATCATCGACTCCGACAACGGCACAATCGTGTTGATGGAATACAAATCCGAGTCGTATGATCCGAGGTTTGTCTTTACATTGCCAATTGACTTCCAACTTGGCTTGTTCTTCAAAATTTTCAGCATGGCATCAACGTTCCCCATCAAGGTTCTTGACGGCATGATAGACAAACTCCACAACACCGCCACCTTGAGGGATTGCATATTCAACAAACGCCGCAAAGCCACAATGTTGAAGGACTACAAGTCCAAGCCGTCCGACAATGTGCATTCGGTGTTGATTTTCAAGGGTCTTGTTCCTCAAGTGACTCCTTTTCTTTTTTGACGGTGAAACGAGGACGTTTCACATTTAAGAGGAGGAGAATGATACGCCCCCGGATGGCGATGCCATCCTTGTTTCCGGCTAGAAGGACCCGCACATTTTGAAGACAGTTATTATTATTTCGGCTATTTAATAATGTCTTTTTGTATTCGGAACTTTAATTCTAGAACTTAATTCCGTGAATTAAATTCCGACCTTTCATATTTTAGGCTTTTCATATTTGGAACTTGATTCCGACTTTTAATTCCGTCATTTATGTTTGAACCTTTTGTATGGCCTCCATCCACTATATAAGAATGGCTTGGCTCATTTGTAAATCATGTCTAAGTTGAATACTAAGTATTGAGAAGGAAAACCCTCTTACTTAGTTTAGGCATCATCTCTTCTTCCACCCTCTAAATATTCTACCTTGGATCTAGTCTTTGATCCATGCCTTCAGATTCGAGATCCTTTTGAAGGATCAACCAAATGCTTCCGCCACCTAAATTCTAAGTTTTATCCAATTACAAACGATCAAGAAGAAGTAGTTGAAGTTTCTCCTCGATCTAGATCACCCGTAATTTCTATCAACATTCCTTGCCGGTAAATGGGGACCGAGGCGAGTTTTGGGAGATTCTCGTGTCACAAAAGAAGTTGAATTAGAACGGGATATGACTTAATAATAAAAAGATAATAAACCGGATTTGTGTGCTTTGGAGTATGATGTGTGTTTATGATGATTTACTTGTGTTTGTGCATTTCACCTTGATTCTAATGCCTCGAATATTAGCTAACGGTGTTATACCGATGTTGTAGATTGTCTTGCAGGTTAGGAATGCGGCCGAGAGATCCGGAAGAGTGGGCAGTCGGGGTTCCGTACATTTTAGGAGGGGTTTTTGGTTGGAGTTGGGTTGTGTATTGTTCTTCAATTATTGTGTTTTGTATGCCGCGTGTATGGCGTTTGGTCTTTGGAGTTGTACCGCGGCTGAAGTCTTTGTTTGCATGTTTTTGGGTTTTCATTACATTGCATAAAAAAGTATTTCGGTTTTTGACCTTTATTTGTGCCTTGTTGCAAGATCCGGTGAAATTGTTGTCACGTTAAGGGTTGAGACCCATTGTGAGGTCTCCACCCATAGCATTCCGAGTCCCGCGGATTCGGGGTGTTAAAGATATTATTTTGCTAAACGAATTTATGATTTACTAAAAAAATTATATCTAGATATTTATTTCTATATACGACGGGAAAAAAATCAATCAACTGATTTGATTTATTTGCCAAAATTTAAATTATAACATTTATAATTTAGATATTGCTTTAGTAAAAAAAAGGGGTTAATTTGTAATTTAATAAAAGATATAATTCGAGAAAAACCGCCGCGTCAGCATTATGTCGTCTAAGGTTGCGTTTGGTTGGGGATTAAAGAAGGTTAATTTAGATTAAAATTTAAGAGATTAATTTATGTAAGTGTTTGGATGAAGATGGAGATTATGAAAAAGATTATATCAAGGGTTAATTGAGATTATAAATGGCCAAAAATTAACCTCATATTAACAAGGTTAAAAGAGATTAATTTTCAACCATCAATTAGGATTTCACTAAAATTTATAAATCTGTATCGATTAAACCCATTAAAAATCCTCAACCAAACAACTTGGTGTAGATTATTTTACATCAAATATTCCTTAATTCCCGCATAAAATTTAACCCCTATTAAATTCCATCTAGATTAATATTACAAATAACCTCCATCTCCTACCAAATACACCCTAATTTAGTAAAGCATATAGACAAAACATGTTTTTTGTAAAAAAAAAACTTTACAAGTAATAACAGTTATGCTTATTTAAAAAACCAAAAATTTATAAAAATTTTCAATTTTATTTTTTTTCCAGTAAAATTCATAATTGATTTGCATTTTTTTGAAATTGAAAAACATCAAATGGGTTTTGTTTTAGTAAAGAAAATAAATTTTTAAAAACAAATACTCCTATAAAAAACACTAACAATTTTTTAAAAACAAACAGATACGCTATAAGAGTAGTTCTTTTTTTTAGTAATGGCTTTTTTATTAAAACAAAACAAACATAAAATTTTATTATTTATTTACAAAACAAAACAATAATAGTTTTTTTGCATAAAATAAACAGAAATGTGATTATGAATTCATTTAACTTTACCATTTTAGATTCACTATGAAAGATTTAATTATTGTCAATTGATTATAAAATTGTTTATATGTTTTATTAGAATAATTCTTTGTTGAATGGGTTCCTTTATTAAAAGCAACATGAAACCAAGTCTAAAAGTAAAATATTTGTAATAGTAATTGAAATGTCTTTTTAAAATAAAATATATACGGAGTAAAAAAATTTAAAAGATGAACAAACCAATTTTTTACTAAAAAAAATATCATTAGATTAAGTACTTCTTACAAAAACAGTAAAAGATTTATATGCTTTAGTAAAAAAGTTTTAAAAAAATCAGAAATCAGTTTAATTAAAAATTGGAAATCTGTTTAATTAAAAATAAAAGTTTTAGAATATTCGTATTAACATATTATTCAAAAAAAAAGTTTTAAAAAAATTTTAGATCCAGATTTTGCTTTCACGATAAAGACGTCAGTTAGTTTTAAAAAATTTATAATCTTTAGCAAAAAAAAATTTATTGGCTTAGTTTGTTATTTAGTAAAAGATTTAATCCGAAAAAAACTGTGGAGATGCCACGTCGGTATTAGTGTCGTTTGTTTTAGTAAAGTATATAGATTGTAAAGTCGTCTTGTATAGCAAACATACAATTTAACAATATTGTAATGTCTATATACATTATACAAATTCAATTCATATTATTATTAGAAGAGAATATATATATATATACTTGAATTTAAAATATTATTTTATAAGCTTATATTGTAAATCTCATAAATCAGATCTTTGGAAATCCAAAGTCATATGTAATACTTCGGAAAGCTAAAGTCGTCTTTGATACTTTGAACAATACAAATATGGCTCTGTGTGAATTTTGCGACTTAATTGAGCATTAGACTTTTTTCTAAGAAAATCCGCTTTTTATAGCGCTTTTCGGATAAGATTATCTCCTAAAAGTATTATCTTTTAGCATGAATTTTTATAGTAACCTATTATTTACCCAAGCCCAGGTTCCCATCGAAGGGTGGTACTCGCATGTGGTTGAAAGTCTTCAATCATGAATCCGGTGACGTGTTATTGGCTCATTTCGAGCCCTGACAATATACTCTATCCAGTGTAGCTTGTATCGGAGGTACTCTCTATGACACATCAGCTGACCTCGCATGCACTAGAGGATCTGGAACATGTCCCCCAGTCCTAGTTGTCTCAAAACTACTTGTTGGGCGTACTCTCTAAACTTGGTCGCTCCCATCAAGACGCGACCCGACTCAGTTATCTGCTCTCTTTGTGATCCTGGTCTAGCAGCAGTCTCATTCGCGACTTCGGGAACTACGCTCTCAACAACCTCCTCAGTCCTATCATCTACAATCTAGCTACTAGCGGCTCAGCTTTGGGGACTCTACCCCGACCTCTCGCTATAGGAGATCTACCTCCTCGACCTTATCCCCGGACTACATGAGTTCTATCACCCCTACCCCACCCAACAGGAGGAAGAGGTGGACGACATCTACCTTGTTCTGCAACAGATGTCGCTCTAGTACGTTCCATTTGCGAGACGTATCATAACTAAGATATAAGGCCAAGCTAACTAAGACATGTAATAAATCAAAGTCCAACATATCAAACTAGGCTGCCGAGATCAGTAAGACCCCCAGTTTTAGCCTTCACCGCCCCCGCGGTGACAGTGGCCACCCCTGCGGCAGGGCGAACCGCCCTGCGGATTCGTCACAGATCGCGATGATCTGTTTTCCATTCGTTTTATCTTGTTTCCATAGATAAAAGATCCGATCTTCTATCTTATGGGCCGGCTTCCTTATCTTCTTCCTATCCCTAAAACATCTTTCCTTCTATCTTTTTCCTCGTTTCCTATATATTCCTTTTTTTCCTTCATTTTCCCGTTTCTTGCATACATCGTTCTTCAACCCTAAAGCTGCAACATTGCTACCTTCCTTCCCTTGCTGAACGTGTATGTCTCCTTCTCTGAGTTCTTCATCACGTTCATGATCTGCTGCAGGCCTTTCTCCTCTGTTTCGTTTTCTTCTTTGTTCTTCTCTTTTCTTCTTTTCCAAGGATCAAGTTTGAGTCTTGATTCTTGTGGATCGTTTCGTTGTTGAATCGTGGTTGTTCTCAAGCTCTTTTGGTTGAGCTTGACGTGTGTGGATCAAAGGATCGAGCTTTGGAACCCTTGTTGTGAGTTTGTGCCAAGAGAAACCCCGATAGTCGTTGTTGTCACGCCGCCGACCCCGCGCCTCTGTTGTGCTGCCCCGCAGGAAGTACCCAGTACCGCCCTCGCGGTTTGTCCAGCCACACCTGTGGTTTCTCTACAGTGTCCCCGTTATTTGGTGAGATGCTTCCTTCCTTGCTTTCCTTGTTCCTTTCCTTGGTCCTTATGGATGTTGTTGACCCCTTGTGGGTTAGCTTGTGTAGATCTCTTAGAGATCATTGAGACTAGAAGTTATAGACTTCTAACAATCGTTTCGGTTCCTGATTCGTGATTCCTTCTGGAGCAGGCTTTCCGTTCTTCTTTCCCGAGGGAAACTGAGTCGTTTGCTTAGCTTTGTGTTTAAATTTGAGTGAGGTAAGTCCCTTGGACTTCCTTAGATTCATTCCGTATATTGGTTTGAGTGTGTTGGCTTGTTTGTGTTGTTATTACTGTATAACGGATAACCGGACTATGATTGACCTTTATAACCGTAATTGGCCCAAGTGTATGATAATCGGGCGGTGACCACTTGTCTAGTTCTTATTGAGACTAGGAGTTGCTCTTGCGACCCAAACCCGCAGGTAACGGATAGTACTGATCTATGCCTGTTGGTAGACGGAAGCGGAGACGAGTTTCGTGAGTTTCTCGTGTGACAAAAGAAGTTGAATTAGTAATGGATAACTTGATGAAAGATAATAACCGGCTGAGTGTGAGCATGCTATATGTTTTTATTACCTTACGTGTGTTTTTTCCTTTACAGTCTTTCTGATATCTAGAATGTTAGTTAACCGTTTATACCGATGTTGTAGATGTTCCGCAGGTTAGGGATGCTGTTGAGTGATCCGGACGGTGTGGTTAGTCGGGGTTCCCGTACATTATATGACGGATTGGGTTTCTGATCTGTTGTTTCTTTCCCTTTTGTTTTGAACTCGGTTGCGAGTCTTTTACGCTTCCCTTTGTTTAAATATTTGGCTTTATATTGAGTTTTGGTTTTCATTTATTTGTGCCTTGTTATAAGATCTGTTGTGTTGTTGCACTAAAAAAAAATAATTCAATTAGCCACGCTTGTTGGCGACGGCAAGAGTTTGCCGTCGCCATTGTTCTTTATTTGCCGACGACAAAGAGACGACAACATCAACGTGACAAAAATACCAATTATTTGTGTCGGTAGTTTAAGGTCGTCGATAATAGTCATGTAGTTAGCGTCGGCTAATCTCTACCATGGCTAATGAACGGGACCTTTGACGATGGTCTTACGTTGCCGACGCCACATTAAAAAAGCCGAACTTTAAAAAAAAAATCGCGCCGAGCTTAAAATTTAGAGTCGCTATGAAAATTTCCCTCCCGGATCCCTCCACTCACTCTTCTTATCGCCAAACCCAGACTTGTAACACCCCAAGTTCTGGGAACTCGAAGTGTTACGGGCTAGGACCTCACAATGGGTCCCGACCCTTAGAGTAGACCAGTTGCATGGAGATATGGTGTTTTCACGGATTGAAATATGGTCAAGATATCACCAGTTGAGAGTGAGACAGCAAGATGTGCCTAAGACGGAATTTTAGACCAAATATGGTCACTACAATTTTGAAGTGATGCCATTTGGGCTCACGAATGCGCCCGCCGTCTTCATGGAGTTGATGAACGACATCTTCATCGACTTTCTAGACCAGTTTGTGGTGGTCTTCATTGACGATATCCTAATGTATTCTAGGAGCGGAGAGGAGCTGTTAGCATGAAATATTGCGATATTCTAGGCACTTTTTCTAGTTGTTTTTCATCCATTATAGTGTTCATTGATAAGGCATTGAAGCAATTGTTAGCTAGTTTGCCTACATTGTCGATATAGAGGTCTACATAAGCTTTGTGTTGATTATAGGTGAATAAGAGCTAAAACCGAACCGATTGAGAGAGAAAGGAGAAGATTTGAGCACATCCAAGGATTAAGGACACATCAAAGAAGCCAAGGTAGATGCTAGGATGAAGAATGACACGACACAAAGGAAACCACAAGCAATTTACACTTCCACGCTCTAAAATACGGTCGTAGAGAAGTCCACGCCCAAAACCACGGCCGTGGATCTTGGCAACATGAACGTGGAGTATTCTAGAGAGTTACACGGTATAAAGTACGTACGGTCGTGGAAATCATGAAGAACCGTAATCCACTTCCACGCTCTAAACCACGGTCGTGGAACTCCATGAAACCGTGATTTAGGCGATCTTTTGACGAATAAAATATTGACATATCATTTACGTATATGGGCCGGACGGTTATTTTATCCTTCCTTATAAAGGGGCTGGAGGAGAGAGAATTCGGGACCTTCGCTTACGCTCACTTATACGCGTTTAGGGTTGCATTGGACGTCCGAAGATTTGCACTTGCAAACGGAGAATCATGAGGGTTTGAAGATTTGGAAGATTGTGTGTGGCGGAATTTGCGTCTTTTGTCCTTAGGTTTGATTAGAAGACGGATTGACATCCCGTTCTTCGTTCTTATCAAGGATTGTTATTGGTTTGTGTTTATTCCAAATCTGATATACATTATTACCCTTGTTTGTGGATTTGAGATTGATTTGAGATTTATTGAAGGTTTTCGAAGGTTTTCATCTTTCATTCTTCTTAATCTTGAATTTGATATTATAATGATAGTTATTGGCTAAAACCTTTTAGCAATTATAAGGTGAAGGGTTAATAGTTGTGGCTTAGATGATGATAGATCGATCGTAAATAGATTGGACCCTGAGAGTTAGAGAGTTTCGCCGACGAACTAGAATCACGGTCTATTCTTGAGGTTCCACGGCCGTGGAACTCAAGATCTGCCCGTAATTTGTGCCAGTTTACGAACCTTGCTTTTACTTTAATCCAAGGTTAAAGATTAGCTTTAATCTAGTCTAGACTTGTCTTTTCTAGGTAGTAGTGAAGCCTCAACAACCTCTATTTCGATTTCGAGTGTCGCAACCTTAATCGGTTTAGTTAGTTTTGATCCTTGGGTTACAAGTTTGGGTATTTGAGATCAGTTCTTGTCTTTAGATCCTTTCTATACTGAAGCCTCAACAACCTTTATAGAGAGTACCTTTAGATAAGTCATATAAAGCCTTGGAACTTCACCGTACATTGCTTTACCTTAGTATACCTTTGCAACTCTTAACTCTGTCCTTAGTTCTTTAGTATATCTTGAATCGATTGCCACAATTAGATACCTGAATCTTTAGGGTTGCTGTTTTTCCAATATATTTGCAAAGTTTTACCCTTTTACTTGCTTGACAACTTTACAGCTGAATTTGTTCCCTCCAAATCCCTGTGTTCGATACTCTGGAATTCTTGCTTAACTACGTCGATCCGTACACTGAGGGTTCGCTTGCTTGATTTATAGTTTTATAAATTTAAGACTTATTTGCACGCACGCTAAGTGGCGAACAAGTTTTTGGTGCCGTTGCCGGGGATTTGGTCTAGGCCGAATTCGGTTACCGGTTGTCAAGCTTGGGAGCTTGCTCTTGTTATTTGATATCTCTTTTGAGTGATATTTGCAGGTTACTTTAGGTATATGCGCAGGTTTAGGAACAACAAGGACCTCTTACCTCTTGATTAAGAACTTGAGAAGACTTTGAGGAAGAAACTCAAAGAAAGAAAGATGGTTGAAGAAAAGGAGCGGGATTATCAAACAGAGTTAGCGGAATCCGAAGCTCAACTTAGATGGAGCGAGAAGACTCATAAGGAAGAATCGGACCGTCATCAATCGAAAATCGATGAGCTAGCGGATATGATGTTTCAAATGAGGCTGGAATTAAGCGACCTCAAGAAGAAGGAGAGGAGGAAACTAACAAGATCGGTTAGAGCCAATTCATCCGATGAGGATAGCGACTCCTCCATGCCATCTCTTGAAGATCTTAATCCGACGGTCAACATTAATCAATTTAATCCAAGACAAAGACCGACTGCCAATTATCGTGTCCCGGCTGGGGGTGCGAGAGTCGCTCGTGTAGAAGAAGAGCCGAGAACTCTTGGCCAAAGGATGGATCCAATTCAGCAACCACGCCGTCTAGGTGTGAACTTTGATGTTGATGATATGTAAGGGTTTAGCTTCAACCCACAAGTTATTACCATCGTTCGCCAAAGTCAGTTTGGAGGAACGAATAGTGAGTCTCCACATCAACATTTACAGAATTTTGAGATCTTAATAGAGACCATGAAGCCAAAGAACGCAACCACCAACAACTACAAGATCAAGCCATTCTTCTTCTCTTTGAAAGGGAAAGCTTTATCTTGGTATCAAGCTCTTCCAAATGGAAGACTCAACACATGGGAGGATCTTTCTTCGGAGTTCCTCACCAAATTCTTTCTTCCATCTAAAACGGCGGAGTTGAGAGGTAAGATTAATGCATTTTCTATGAGATCTGACGAAAGTTTGTTTCAATCTTGGGAAAGATTTTAGGATTTACTATTGGATTGCCCACACCATGGCATTTCCAAATTGGAGCTATTGGAGATATACTATAAGGGGTTGGATATGGAAATACAATTCAAGCGCCAATCCTTATCATGTGGCACATTCATGGACATGAGGGAAGATGACGCTTGGGACTTCATTGAGAAGCAAGCCCGGGTCATTGAGAAGTACTCTCACCGGAAAGTAGAAGCAAATCATGTGGAGCAAGGAGCAAAGCTAACACAAGATGCTCAAACTCAAATCTTTTCTCTCAATACCGAGATTAAAGAATTGAAGGAAGTCATCAAAACCAACTTCCCAAAGCAAAAGGGGCAAGATGTGGGTTATTTGGGAAACAACAATAACCACAATGGGAATGAGAATACAAACCGGAACAACAACCGGAACAATTGGAACAACAACCGGAATAACAATTGGAACAACAATAGGGGTTCAAACAACAACAATTGGCGTTCCAACCAACAACATAATTCCGGTAATTCTTATCCCAATTCAGGAAATTCATTAACTCCACCTTCTTCTTCTTCCATTCCTTTGAAAAGTCAGGAACAAGCATCTAATAGTGGAAGCACCTCGGGGAAAGAGAAGCCCGATCCCATGTTGGAAACAATTTTGGGAAAGCTTCAAGGATTGGAGAGTCACATCATTAAGGTCGATGATCACATTACTAAGGTTGATAAAGGCCAAAAGGTTTTAGAAAACCAAATGTTTAGCCATGCTGAGGAAGTTCCTTGGAATCAAGGAAAACTTCCAGGAAAGACGGAGGATAAGCCAAAAGGAAGGGTGATGGCTATCACAACTAGGAGCGGATCAACAACCACCGACCCGCAGCCTAAGTTTGTGGAAGTTCCCGTCGAGAAGGAGAAAGAGAAGGGGAAGGAGAAGGAAGACATCTACATTCTTCCTCCAGCTTTCAAACCTCCCCTACCATTCCCGCAATCTAGAGCAAGAGCGCGTCTAGACAAGCAATTCGGTAAGTTTATTGAACTCATGAGCAAACTGCATATTAATATACCTTTCATTGATGCAATTGTAGGTATGCCAGCTTATGGGAAGTTCTTAAAGGACAACCTCTCAAATAAGAGGAAATTAGAGGATTTTGGAGAGGTCAAGATGAGTTCAGATTTGTCGGATCTCATCAAGACAATGAAGGAAAAGATGCCTCCAAAGCTGAAGGATCCGGAGTCGTTTTGTATTCCCATAGGAGTGGGAGATATCACATATGATGCATTATGTGATTTAGGAGCAAGCGTGAGCATCATTCTGCTTGCCTTATGCAGGAAGATCGGTTTAGGCGAACCTAAACTAGTGAAGATGACGTTATACATGGCGGATCGATCCATAACTCGTCCCGTCGGCATAGTTGAAGACGTCTCGGTCAAGCTTGGTAAGTTTTATGTTCCAATAGATTTTGTTGTGCTTGACATTCCTGCAGATAGTCCGGTCCCGATCATACTCGGAAGACCGTTTCTTGCAATATCCGGTTGTATGGTTGAATGCAAGAATGCTAGACTCGCTTTCGACATAGGAGAAGAAAAAGTAGAGTTCGTTCTCTCCACTTTGGTGAAGGAACCAGCTTTTGACGAAGATATATTCAACATCCATGACGAAGAGCTATCTAGAGAGGAAGTAAGTTCGATTCTCCTCAAAGATCCCTTGCAAAAGGTGATCTCTATGAGCATTATGGACATAGGGGAAGAAGAGGAATGCAATGAGGAAATTGAAGCTTTAGAGAAGCAAAAGGAAGTGTATGAAGAAGAATTTGAAAAACTCTACGATGGGTCAGAGAAGGTGAGAAACCACGGCCAGTCGTGCTATTCCACGGCCGTGGAATCCACCAACATGACCGTAATCAGCTATTCAGAGGACTCCAGTAAGTTACACGGCCAAAACCACGGCCGTGGAACAAACAGAGACACCGTAATAGATTTCCACGCCCAAAACCACGGCCGTGGAGGGAACAGAGGAGCCATAATTTTGGGTGAATCTGAAGGCAATTGTGTTCTTTCCGCCACTTCTTTTGATTCTTCTCCAACAACTTCTACAGCCTTAGAAACTTCTAAGGAAGCATTGGACACTCCTCAAGAGCCATTAGAGAGTCCTATAGTGATGGAATTGAAGCCACTTCCCGCACATCTAAGGTACGCATTTCTAGGACCTAATTCTACCTTTCCGGTAATTGTTAGTTCCGATTTGAGTATAGATGAACATAGTAAGCTTATGGTTGTTCTTAAGAAACATAGGAAAGCCTTAGGGTATACTATAGAGGATCTCGTAGGAATCAAGCCTTCACTATGCATGCATAAGATCCTAATGGAAGAAGACTTTAGAACTTTGCGACAACCTCAAAGGCGGTTAAATCCGACCATGAAGGAGGTTGTCAAGAAGGAAATTCTTAAACTACTTGATGCATGTATCATCTATCCTATCTCCGATAGCAAGTGGGTGAGTCCCGTACAGGTGGTTCCAAAGAAGGGAGGAATGACGGTCATTACCAACAAGAACAATGAGCTCATTCCTACGCGAACCGTAACAGGATGGAGGATGTGCATAGACTACCGCAAGCTAAACAACACAACGAGGAAGGATCACTTCCCACTACCCTTCATCGACCAAATGTTTGAGAGGTTAGCACAACACTCACACTTTTGCTATCTTGACGGTTATAGTGGTTTCTTTCAGATCCCGGTACATCCGGACGATCAAGAGAAGACCACATTCACGTGCCTGTGGGGTACATTTTCTTATAGGAGAATGCCGTTTGGGCTTTGCAACGCCCCAACCACCTTTCAAAGGTGCATGATGGCTATCTTCTTGGAGTACATAGAGGAAATCATGGAGGTTTTTATGGATGATTTTTCTGTTTATGGTTCCTCTTTCGATAATTGTCTTTCTAACCTTGCTCTTGTGCTACAAAGGTGTGAAGACACTAACCTAGTTCTTAATTGGGAGAAGTGTCAATTTATGGTGAAAGAAGTCATTGTATTAGGACACTTAATCTCTAGTAGAGGGATTGAAGTAGATAAGGCTAAGATAGAGACTATAGAAAAGCTTCCTCCTCCAACTTCGGTGAAAGGAATAAGAAGTTTTCTAGGACATGCTGGATTTTATATACGCTTTATAAAGGATTTCTATAAGATATCAAAGCCGCTTACTAATCTATTGATGAAGGATGCAGTTTTTTATTTTTCACAGGAATGTTTAGATGCGTTTAATAGATTCGAGAAGCTCTAATCTCAGCCCCGATTATACAACCTCCGGATTGGAATCTTCCATTCGAGGTTATGTGTGACGCAAGTGATGTAGCTATAGGAGTTGTGCTTGGGCAAAAGAAGGAAGGACGAACCCATGCTATCTACTACGTTAGCAAGACGCTAGATGAAGCGCAGCTCAACTACGCCACTACCGAGAAAGAATTTCTAGCAATTGTATATGCATTTGAAAAGTTTCTCTCTTATCTTGTAGGTGCAAAGGTGATTGCATACACGGATCATGCTGCGATCCGGTATTTGCTTGCAAAGAAGGATGCAAAGCCAAGGCTATTTAGATGGATTCTTCTCCTACAAGAATTTGATCTAGAGATCCGTGACAAGAAAGGTTCGGAAAATATTGTTGCGGATCATTTGAGTCATCTACCACATCTTGAGGACGACAATCTACCCATAGATGACTCCTTTCCGGACGAGCATTTACATATCATAGAGGAGTGCATCGACAAGATTAGTAAAGGTAATGAGCCATGGTTTGCTGATTTTGTTAACTATTTGGTTTGCCAGGAATTACCACCCGGATTATCCTATGCACAAAGAAAAAAGTTCTTTAAGGATGTTCGGAAATACTTTTGGAATGAACCTCTCCTCTTTAAGAGAGGTCCTGACGGCATCATTCGACGATGTGTGCCGGAAGATGAGATGCAAAGTGTCATCCGTCATTGTCATTCACTACCTTGTGGACGACACGCTAGTTCGAACAAGACTAGCGCTAAGGTATTGCAATCTGGATTCTTTTGGCATACTTTATTTAAAGATGTGCAAACCTTTGTTTCTTGTTGCGATGCTTGTCAAAGAACAGGGAACATATCTAGGAGAAACGAGATGCCTCTTAACAACATTCAAGAGGTGGAGATCTTTGACGCTTGGGGAGTAGACTTCATGGGACCTTTCCCATCATCTTGTGGAAACCAATACATACTTCTAGCCGTAGATTATGTTTCGAGATGGGTTGAAGCAATTGCCTCACCTACTAATGATGTCATGGTTGTGGTTAAGTTCTTTAACAAGACCATTTTCCCACGATTTGGGACACCACGGACAATCATTAGTGATGGAGGCTCTCACTTCATTGTCCGACGATTCGAAGCTCTATTAGCTAAGTATGGGGTGACTCACAAGATCGTCACCCCTTACCATCCACAAACTAGTGGACAAGTGGAGATCTCGAACTGGGAGATTAAAGGAATTCTAGAGAAGACGGTTTCAAGGACAAGGAAGGATTGGTCTTTGAAGCTAGATGATGCATTATGGGCATACCGCATATAAGACTCCCATAGGTACGACGCCATACAACCTTGTGTATGGGAAGTCTTGTCACTTGCCGGTAGAGTTGGAACATAAAGCGTATTGGGCAATAAAGTGACTGAACTTCGGCATGAAGGAGGCAGGAGAGAAGCGTCTCTTGGACCTTAACGAGCTTGAAGAACTCCGCTTGAACGCCTACGAAAATGCCAAGATCTATAAAGAAAGAGTGAAGCGTTGGCATGATAAATATATCATTCCAAAGGACCTCAAAGAAGGAGATCAAGTTCTCCTCTTCAATTCAAGACTTCGTCTCTTTCCAGGTAAGCTTAAATCTTGTTGGATTGGACCTTATCTAATCAAACGTGTTTTCCCCCATGGTGTAGTTGAAGTATGGGGTGAAAAGGGCGGAAGCTTTAAGGTGAACGGTCAACGACTCAAAAAGTACTCACCGGAACTCCAAGCTGAATAGTTCACACCTACCGCACTTGAATAGGTGTAAGTACGGTCTAGCTACGGACCTTAAACAAGCGCTTCTTGGGAGGCAACCCAAGGTATTGCACTTATGTTTTTGTTTTTGATTCGTAGATTAGAATAGTTTAGACGTTTTTGTTTTGTTTTGCCTTCGATACCTTCCGGTATGTTCGTGTTTTTGGATGTAGGATTAATGGAAGAGGCAAGGGAGAAGGAAAAGTTAGAAGAAAATTGACGAAACTTGGACTTTGGCACATTACAGAGAGTTCCACGGCCAAAACCACGGCCGTGACAGCTATAGTGACCCTAATTTGCAAAAGCCTGAGAAAAATCACCAAAACCACGGTTCCGTACATTTCCACGGCCGTGGAAACCCCCGAGTGACCGTAATTTTCCAAAAATTTTATGGTTACTATATAAACCACGTCTCTTCATAAAGAACACCAAAAATACCCAATTCCACGCCCAAAATCGCCGAAAACGACCCCTTCTCTCAAATCTCCGTTCGTTAATCGTTTCGAACGATTATTTAACCCAAAGTGAAGCAAATTCAACCATCTACAAGATCCAAGCAAAAAATCGAGCAGACAATCACTGGAGAAGACGGAATTTGGATTTTAAAATCCAAAAACCTAGGTTTTCTTCTTTCTCCTTCACTTTGTCGATTTGAGTAAATTTCGCAAGAATTTTTAGGAGAACTGATTGGAACTGGATTGGAATTAGTCTAGGGTTGCTGTCTGTTGATTTTGGTGTTGATTGAGTGAATTTTGAGAAATTACGAGCCGAACCACGGTCACTGGGCATTCCACGGCCGTGGAAACTGAAGAATAGGCCGTAATTTTGGATAGAAATGGATTTGGTTAGGAGAATGTCTGCTAGGAATAAGAAGAGGAAAGGGGATGCTTCCTCCTCCTCCCAAGTACCTCCTAGTGAGCCACCATCACCCCCACCCCCTAGAATTCCAAAAATCCACAACGATTACCTTGATGCCTTAGAAAGGATCGAGAAGAGACCGGTCATAGGACCACGATATTTGCTGCTTGAGGAGTTAGAACCACTGAATGTGGTAGGCGACCTTACTTGGTTGTTAGATAGGGCAGGGTTGATCATCTTCTCCACCATTCGAGAAGATGCATATGAGGAGATCACTAGAGAGTTTGTGATCTCTTTTGAGCACAGTCACGTAGATAGGACAGTTTCCTTTCGGCTGATGGAGAGGAACTATGAGTTTTCGATCCTAGAGTTTGGAACCTTCTTTGGGTTCCATGAGACCTTCAATGGTCGTTTCCCTAGCGGTGTATACGCTAAGGATTTCTGGGAGGATATTGCCATGATTTACGCCAGCGAGGACCGCTGGCAACCTGCTGATACCAAGGCTAAGCTCATCTACCACTTAGCCTTGAAGATAGCCCACCGAGTACTTTCTGAGTGTCTCTTCCCTAGGACTGAGACTCCTCAGAAGATCAAGACTGATGAGTTGTTTTTGCTGTATTGTATGCTGCATGGTAGGCTTGCTGACTGTGCCACCCTCTTAGCTTCTACCATGAGTAAGCTAAAGAACAAGATGGTTGGAAATATTGGATATGGTGGGATGGTCACCCACATTGCTAGACAGCTAGGTATCGACTTTTCTGCATGTACTAGGATAGCAGCTAGACCATTAGGACTTCAGAGCCTCATGACTAGAGGGTTGATCTTTCCTAGGCATAGAGGTCCACCTACCGCTGCCATGTCTTGGGAGGGTAGAGGAGGTAGAGGTGTTACATGGTTTCCCGAGTACTCCATTATGGCTGGACGCCATAACTGGAAGGAGACATTCGCTGCTATGCATGCGAATAGATTGGTAGCACCTCCATACGTTCCCCCATAGATGCCAGCTACAGACGAGGAGGAGATGACAGGAGATGACGGTTTTGAGGGAGGAGGTGAGGAGCACGACTTTGGCAGTTTTCCGGATCAGCCGGACACATTTCCCGGCCTCCCTAGGCAGTCTTCCCGCCCTGTTAGACCTTCCGGTTCTTCCTCTCGCCGTGCTAACGTGAGTGAGAGGCCGACATGGATGGCGACCCCTCCCGATTGGTATAACACGCAGCCAGAGTGGATGGAAGCTCCACCGACTTGGCATGCACAGCCACCGACTGCACCAGCACCATCAGATGCACAAGCTTGGTACAGTCAGGCGCCGGAGTGGTACGAGCAGCTACCGGAGTAGGCCACCGACCTTTCCAGGAGAGTCGGTGCTTTGGAGATCCGGCAGGACGCTAGAGATGCACGAGCCGATGCGCATGATAGGATGATGAGGAACATCTACCGCCAGCAGTTTGGGCGGAACTTCGACTCCAGCTTCTTCCCGTTTCCACCACCACCGGCTCCTCAGTGATGACCATGGATGATCGTAGCATTAGCCGCTCCACCGCCGTCTTGTGAGTTCATTTTCTTTCTTTCTTTTCTTTATTTCTTTTTGAACATTAGGGACAATGTTTGTCTCAAGTATGGGGTGGGGTGTGACTATCGTTTGTAATAACTCTACTCACTTTGCTTGCTTTGATTGAGAACACTTTGCATGTTTCATTCCATTATCACACGTTTCATTATCGCATTACATGAAAAAGCTTTTAAAAAACCCATAAAAACTGAAAAAGTTTGAAAATTTTGTGCTTCTAAGAATTGAGATGATTTCTATGATAATCACTACTTGTGAATTGAGTTTTTGATGACAATTGTATACCTAAACAAATAATGAATTGAAAAGAAATTGAATGTGTTGATTTCTCCTCTCTTGCAAGTTTCATAATGTGAAGAGTTTTATCTAAATCATATTGAGAAATCAAGGTTGAAATCACATGATAAGTTCTTATACTTCTTGTTGAGATGATTAAGGCAATTCGATTTTCTTTCTTCTTTCTTTGATCATTTAGCCCCTCAATGAAATAATGGTCTCCCTTACCTATCCGGGAATTTGGAGGAGTTGAATTTTGGCATGTTTGATGTGGGAGGGCAATGAAAGTAAAATTTTGCATTCAAAGAATAGAAAAGGTTGTAGGTTTGGGGAAGTCAATCATGCCGATGAGTAACTCGGCACCATTCACATAGCCGGGTGTTTGTGTCTAGCCAAAGTCGGATTGAGCGATATTCCTAACGGATTATGGTATGTGCATCAAGGGTTTGAGGCATCTCGCAAAATTGATAAACGCCAATCTCCTAGGCTTCGGTTTTTGTACACCTCTGTCCACAACTCCAAAAGTAAAGTCGAAAAATGATGTGAAAAAGAAGAGAGCAAAGCTCTAAGTTGAAAGTGTTGTAAGACCGTGAGAGAAAAAGAAAAGAGTTAGTTGTCCACTTTCCCGGATTCATGCACCACATTCCTTATAGTTTCCCCTTCCTTTCCTCCTTCTAGACCTTATTTGAAAGTCCTTAAGATCAAGAGAGTGTTATTTGCCTTGGTGATCTAAATTGAAGTTTCTTATGATTGATTTTGATAATGTTTGAAGATTATGATGCTTACATTGAAGTTTGATCAATTCATGATGTCTCTTTCCTCTTTATTCTTTGGTTATGTATATGAGCGTCTCATGAATGAATGAAGCAAGGTTTGAGAATGATCTATTAACTAGAAGCACATTTACCTAAAAGATGTTTTGTTTTTGAGATTGCATGCATATTTCATCCTAACTTGTTCTCTAAGTTTTGAAAGACCTTTCTTGGGGACAAGCAAGTGGCAAGTATGGGGTATTTTGTTAGCATGAAATATTGCAATATTCTAGGCACTTTTTCTAGTTGTTTTTCATTCATTATAGTGTTCATTGATAAGGCATTGAAGCAATTGTTAGCTAGTTTGTCTACATTGTCGATATAGAGGTCTACATAAGCTTTGTGTTGATTATAGGTGAATAAGAGCTAAAACCGAACCGATTGAGAGAGAAAGGAGAAGATTTGAGCACATCCAAGGATTAAGGACACATCAAAGAAGCCAAGGGCGATGCTAGGATGAAGAATGGCACGACACAAAGGAAACCACAAGCAATTTACACTTCCACGCTCTAAAATACGGTCGTAGAGAAGTCCACGCCCAAAACCACGGCTGTGGATCTTGGCAACATGAACGTGGAGTATTCCAGAGAGTTACACGGTATAAAGTACGTATGGTCGTCGAAATCATAAAGAACCGTAATCCACTTCCACGCTCTAAACCACGGCCGTGGAACTCCATGAAACCGTGATTTAGGCGATCTTTTGACGAATAAAATATTGACATATCATTTACGTATATGGGCCAGACGGTTATTTTATCCTTCCTTATAAAAGGGCTGGAGGAGAGAGAATTCGGGACCTTCGCTTACGCTCGCTTATACGCGTTTAGGGTTGCATTGGACGTCCGAAGATTTGCACTTGCAAACGGAGAATCACGAGGGTTTGAAGATTTGGAAGATTGTGTATGGCGGAATTTGCGTCTTTTATCCTTAGGTTTGATTAGAAGACGGATTGACATCCCGTTCTTCGTTCTTATCAAGGATTGTTATTGGTTTGTGTTTATTCCAAATCTGATATACATTATTACCCTTGTTTGTGGATTTGAGATTGATTTGAGATTTATTGAAGGTTTTCGAAGGTTTTCATCTTTCATTCTTCTTAATCTTGAATTTGATATTATAATGACAGTTATTGGCTAAAACCTTTTAGCAATTCTAAGGTGAAGGGTTAATAGTTGTGGCTTAGATGATGATAGATCGATCGTAAATAGATTGGACCCTGAGAGTTAGAGAGTTTCGCCGACGAACCAGAATCACGGTCTGTTCTTGAGGTTCCACGGCCGTGGAACTCAAGATTTGCCCGTAATTTGTGCTAGTTTACGAACCTTGCTTTTACTTTAATCCAAGGTTAAAGATTAGCTTTAATCTAGTCTAGACTTGTCTTTTCTAGGTAGTAGTGAAGCCTCAACAACCTCTATTTCGATTTCGAGTGTCGCAACCTTAATCGGTTTAGTTAGTTTTGATCCTTGGGTTACAAGTTTGGGTATTTGAGATCAATTCTTGTCTTTAGATCCTTTCTATACTGAAGCCTCAACAACCTTTATAGAGAGTACCTTTAGATAAGTCAGATAAAGCCTTGGAACTTCACCGTACATTGCTTTACCTTAGTATACCTTTGCAACTCTTAACTCTGTCCTTAGTTCTTTAGTATATCTTGAATCGATTGCCACAATTAGATACCTGGATCTTTAGGGTTGCTGTTTTCCCAATATATTTGCAAAGCTTTACCTTTTTACTTGCGTGACAACTTTACAACTGAATTTGTTCCCCCCAAATCCCTGTGTTCGATACTCTGGAATTCTTGCTTAACTAGGTCGATCTGTACACTGCGGGTTCGCTTGCTTGATTTCTAGTTTTATAAATTTAAGACTTATTTGCACGCACGCTAAGTGGCGAACAGGAGCATGTAGAGAGGAGCATGCAGGGCACTTGAGGACTGTACTCCGATTCCTGCATAATAGAGAGTTGTACGCTAAACTCTCTCAATGTGATTTTTGTTAGCTTCAGGTGACCTTCCTTGGTCACATAGTTTCCTAGGCTTGGCGGGCTACTATCGTAGGCATGTGGAAGGTTTTTCCGTGATCGCCCGACCACTCAATTCCTTGCTGAGGAAGTCTACCAGATTTGTTTGGTCCGAGCCATGCTTGCAGAATTTCAAGGAGCTGAAGAGGAGGTTGACCTCCGCTCCTATCTTAGCACAACCGGAAGGCATTGAGGATTTTGTGGTCTACAACGACGCATCCAAGCTGGGCTTGAGATGTGTCTTGATGTAGAGAGGTAGGGTTATTGCATACGCCTCTAGGCAGCTGAAGACGTGTGAGGAGAACAACCCTACCCACGACCTTGAGTTAGCTGCGGTAATTCATGCGCTGAAGATCTGGCGGTATTATTTGTATGGAGCTACGTGTTAGATCTTCACAGACAATAAGAGTTTGAAGTATATTTTCACTCAATGGGAGTTGAATAACTGTCATAGGAGATGGCTAGAGCTGATCAAGGATTTTGATCTGCATATATTGTTCCATCCGGTGAAGGCAAATGTGGTCGTCGACGCCTTGTTAGGAAGACTGTTCGCTCCATACGGTGTGTGCAAGCTTTAAATTTATAACCCTAGATGTAAGCTTAAAACAAGGATGCGAACCCGCAGTGTACGGGTCAATCGTAGTAAAAAGCAAGGAATTCCAGGGGTCAATCACAGGGACTTAGTGAAACAAAGTCGGAATAGGTAAGCTTTAGCAATTACTAACCACAAAAGCAATTAAAACAATCAAAGATGATAAAAGTCAATAAAGGAAATATGCAATTCTAGGGATTAAAGCATCTAGTTGCGGTTCCAACTCAAGATCTAAAGATAAGCGGACAAAGCTGAGATTTTTGCATAGGGAAGATGTTACTAAAGTGAAATAGATTACCGGGTAAGTCTCACTACTCACTAATCCCAAACCGTAACTCCTATTACCGGGTAAGTCTCAAGGAATTAAGATAAAGAATTATAACCTCAAACTAACACACCACCTAAGAGAATAGAATCATCCTTTACCGGGTAAGTCTCAGGCTAACTCACAAAGATGGAATGAAAGCACACTCAAACCCCAATAAAGGATAAACCTTTATTACCTATACTTATGATCTTAGGTAAACAAACTAAGGAATTACCGGGTAAGTCTCATCCTAGGCTTGCATTGAACCAGGAAAGGTGTAATAAGAATAGGATTTGGCAAACTCTAAAACTTAACTCTTAGTTTTGGATCAGATAAGTCACCTCGGTCAGCCAAATTCCACCCCGGCGGAGATGTTCATCGACTGAGCGAGATGCTTAGGGTTAAGGTAAAGACTCGAACTTTCAGGGTCCTACTGGGATTAAGATTATTCTATCATTGTTTTTCCCACAACCTTCAGTCAATCACCCTAGAATCACACAAAGAGATTAGCCACTCATCATCATGAAAGTAATAATCAAATATATGGGAGGAAAGAGAATAATTGAACAAGAAAACCTTAGAGAAAGGCTTCAATAACTGAATCAATTATAAAACCAACAAGCTTTCCTTGGATAGAAATCCAACAAGACAATCAACAAAGAAGGGAATCTAAGATGATCTTACAAAAACCCTTCAAAAAGCTATAAAAGCTATAGACTTTCTTCCTTCAACCTTCAAAAAAGTTCTTCAAATCTCCCAACTGGAGTATGGCTGCAGCAATGTATTCGGATGTATACAAGCTGTTCCGAGTGATAGCGGATGTTCCGGTGATGTGCCGGTGTTCTTCGGTGTAAGCAGATGTCGGATTTGTGGGAAATCCGACCCTTTTTATAGGAAAACTACTCTCCAAAGATAAGATATCTTAGAAAGATCTCTTCCCGTAAAAATAGGTAAAATATATGGTCTAACTTATCTTCTTTCTTCCAGGAATCCAGCCCAAAAATATAAGATCCTCTTTCAAAAGATAAAAGATCTCAGCCAAGAATAAAATATTCTCGCCGCGTCCCAGGTGCTCGCCTCGGTCGAGTCGGCTCCTCTGGATCACCTCGGTCGAGGTGACTCTGTAGTCAACCGAGGTGAATCACAACTGAATATGAAATCTCTCAAATCTGGTCCAAAGTGAATCTCTAATCCAAGGTCATGCTTCCTGGATGTTTCCTTAAGCTCCTGAATGTAGCTCCAATGACTCCTTAGCTCCTTTTTTATGCAAAACGTGCCATTTTACCTACGATTACAACAAAACTAGGTGTAGACCTTGATTCCCGCAAAGGTAGATGAAATGACAATATAATCACATAATATATATACAAACATGCAGATTATTGAAGATAAAACGTCTAAACAGGCCCCAAAATATAGACAATAATTCATGCTATCAAAGACGCCTCGAGAGAAGGCGATAGCTTGATTGACGGCTCAACCTAAGTTGTAGAGAGACCTAGCGTGGCTAGAGATGGATATCCAGTTTTCGGATACAAACAACCATATGTCCACCTTAGAGATGTAATCTGATCTGTTGGGCGGGATCCGATAGAAGCAGGAGAGTTGCCCGGCTTTGACACGGATCTGGGACATAATGTCTCGAGGAGAGGCACCATAGTTTACCGTAGGTGCTAATAGAGTGTTGAGATGCCAAAAGTGTGTGTGTTCCGTAAGATAGAGATTTGAGACAATGGATTTTACAGAAGGCCCACGCTATACCTTACTCAATACACCCAGGTGCGAGTAAGATGTATCAGGACATCAGACATTTCTTCTGGGAGGGTGGGCTTAATTCAGATGTGGGTAGATACGTAGCCCAGTGTGTGACCTGTCAGCAGGTCAAGATTGAGCACCATAGGTCAGGTAAAGAGGTTCATCCATTATAAGTACCACAATGGAAGTGGGTGGACATCTCCATGGACTTCATCACCGGTCTGAGACCGAGTATGAGCTTCGACGTTATCTGGGTTGTGGTAGGTCGACTAACGAAGACCGCACGTTTCATTCCTATTAAGGAAACTTGGTCGGTGAGTCGGTTAGCAGAGGATTTTACTAGGAAGATAGTGAGACTCCATGGAGTACCGAAGACCATCGTCTCGGATAGATATGGACGGTTTACTTCGCGGTTCTAGCAGCAGGTGTACGCCGCCTTAGGTATGAGCCTTCATTTCACGACCGCCTATCATCCTCAGACGGGCGGTCAGTCCGAGAGGACTATATAGACCCTTGAGGACATGTTGAGAGTCTGTGTGCTAGACTGGGGACAGGTGTGGCCAAATCACCTCCCTTTAGTTGAGTTTTTATATAACAATAGGTGGCACGCGTCGATCAAGATGGCTCCCTATGAGGCGTTGTACGGGCTGAGATGTCGTACACCGCTATGTTGGGATGAGTTGGGTAGTGCTAATGGAGTAGCTCCCGAGCACGTACATGATAACATGGCCCGAGTAGCGACGATCTGAGAGCGGATGCTGGCCGCCCAGAGTCGCCAAAAGTCTTATGATGATAAGAGGTGCAAGCCTCTAGAATTTAGAGTGGGAGCTCAGGTTTGGTTGATAGTAACACCGACGCAAGGCGTTAGACGTTTCGGCATTAAGGGGAAGTGGAGTCCCCGATATGTCAGACCTTTTTGAGATCCTTGAGCGAGTTGGAGATGCGGCATACAGACTTGATTTTCCACTGAGATTAGAGAGTGTTCACTCGGTCTTCCATGTGTCTCAGCTACGGGAGTACATACCAGACTCGAGACACATTATCAGTCATGATGACTTAGTGGTCGAGCCGGACCACACGTTTGCGGAGCATCCGGTAGTTGTCCTAGAGCATGGTACGAGACCCTTGCGGCTGAAGGACATACCAATGATGAGAGTAAAATGGTCTAGATGAGGAGTCAACGAGGCTACGTGGGAGACAGAGGATAGTATCATGAAGAACTATCCAGCGTTCTATGTAGAGCTAGCTGCACCAGTAGGATTGTCGGGTGACTCTCTGTCCCTTCCTTGTTGAGTTTATGTGCATATGTGATGTTATGTGTAGTATGTGTCCTGTACGGGAATGTGATGTATGATCTGTTAGATCCTTGTGTGTTAGCATGAGTAGATCATGTGGATAGGTTAGAAGGATGATGCCTCAGGTTTTCTGGTGTGCATACCTCATCATGTGAGACCGAGAGAATCATCGTTCATTTAAGTTTCGGGACGAAACTTGTTTTAAGGGGGATTTGATGTAACAATAGAAAATTTCGTTCCGGTTACCGACCTTTACGACTTCTTTCGGGACCACAAGAGTGGTGCCGAAAGGGAGTTCCCGGCCCTGCAGCCCCAGAAGCCCGCGGACGCGGCAACCTGGTGTTGCCGCAGTCGCGGCAAGGCCTAGCCGCAGGTGCGGTTGTAGAACATATCGTGGGAGATCTTTTTTTAACCGTCGTCCTATTAGGTTCCTTTTTTCGTTTATTCTATCTACGAATCTCCTAGGGTTGCTGCATTCTCTTAGGAACCATCCTTCAACCGCTTCATTCTTCTCCTCTTACATAAACCTCATCCTTCTCTTCTCCAACCTCTTATTCCTCCCTTGTTCTTCCTTCCTTCAAGTGTGTGTGCGAGTTGCAACCTTCTACACATGTGTTGGAGACAATGTACTCTATGGCAAGTCTCTGGATCAAACAGTAAGGCTTCTCTTCTTCCTCTTTTGTCTTCTTCGTTTCTCCTTCTTCTTAGCAAGGAATCAAGATCAATTCTTGATTTTGTGTGTTGCCTTTTTATCCGGTGTTGTTAGTGTAATCCAGGTGATAATAGTGGTTGTAGTTTGAGTGGGAAATGCAGAGTAGAGAAAAGCCAGCCTTGGAGGAGGTTTCTGCTCATTGAAGTACCTTTGACGTTCGTCCTTGGAGTTATCCCGCACCCGCGCCCTTCCAGATTTACTGCCCTCGTGGGTTAATGTCACCGCGGTCGCGGCATATTGGAGTTTGTCACCGCGCCTGCGCCTCTCTTTCCCCGCGGCCGCGCCTTGTCTCCATCGGGTACCGTTTTGTGGTATTTCACGTCCTTCCTTTCTTCCTTGTTTATCCTAGAGTTATATCATGCTAGGTTGGACCCTAGCATAACTAGTGAGAATGCATTTAGTGGCTTGTCGATTCTTAGGTGTTTGAAAGTGGACTAAAAGCGTTGAGCTTGTTGTGAGGATGTTGACCTTATGAGGATCTTGAGACTAGTATTGGGAATATCCTAGCATGTTGTGGTATGACCTGGTAGAGGTCATTGAGACTAGAAGTAGGAACCTTCTAGCATGATGTTATATGACCTTGTATAGGTCATTGAAACTAGAAGTCGAGGACTTCTAGCATGTCGGATAAGTCTTGATTGTGTACCTTGTTGTTCAAGAATAGAGTAATTCCTACGAGAAGCTGAGAGACAGATTTATAGTTGGGATTACTTTGAGACAGGTAAGTCCACTGGGCTTACTTAACTGACTTATATGTGTTAGCTTAGCTGTGATAGTGGTGTGTGTTGGATGTTTATATTAAGAACATGTTAGGACGACCTTTTATTTTTGTATTGTCCCAAGTGAATGATAACCAGGCGGTGACAACTTGTTCAGTTCTACAGGAGATTAGGAGGTTCTCTGCAACTAGTCCAGGTAGGTAAACGGTGAGATGCATCGGATCCGGTCATGTTGGTATAAGGGGACAGAGGCAAGTTTTGGGAGATTCTCGTGTTACAAAAGAGGTTGAATTAGTACAGTGTATCACCTAATGAAAGATAAAAACTGGCTTGAGTGAGATCATGTTTTATGTGTTATATTACCCTATGTGTGATTGTGTTGTTATAGTTATTCTAATTCATAGAATGTTAGTTGACGGTTTAATCTGTTGTTGTAGATGCCTTGTAGGATAGCGATGATGCCGAGTGATCTGGTCGGAGTGGTCAGCCGGGGGTGTTGCTTTTACGTTGTTTTGTAGAACTCGGGTGAGAGTCAGATTCTTTATTATCATGTTCAACCGTTTGTTATCAATTTGAGATTTTCTATTTATTTATGCATTGTTGTAAGATCTCGTGAAATTGTTGTCAAGCTAAGGGTCAGGACCCATTGTGAGACACTAGCCCGTAGCATCCCCGAGTTCCTAGAATTTGAGGGTGTTACACTTTCACATAAGTTCATTTATTATTTTATGTTAAGTCATACACTTTCTAATTCAACTTATTTTGTGACACGAGGATCTCCCGAACCTCGCTTATGTCTCCGTGTACCAACAGGACTGGATCCGATGCACCTCATCGTGTACCTGTTTGGGCTAGTCGTAGAGAACCTTCAAGTCTCATGTCAGAGATGGGTAATGATGTCACCGCCTGTTATACATACACTTGGGCCACATTACAATAAAGGTCATCCTACTCAGGTTATTGTTATACAACACTCAAGAAAACACCACTATCACAAATCATGCTAACACGCAGAAAGTCAGCTAAGTAAGCCCAATGGACTTACTTGTACCAAGGTAATCTCAGCTAATCAACACTCTCATATCCCGTAGGAATAAACTCCACCGCCTGATAACAAGGACACGTGGATCAAAACTTTATCGATCATCTAGAAGTCTCAACTCCTAGGTCGACCATGTGTAACATCAGCCTGTTCCAACAACTTTAACCACCTTCATGTCCATTAGAAATCCATCCTTATAACAAGTTCCGAAAACTGCGTTAAAGCAATTTCCCTATATTTAACGTTTATCCTCAACATCCTCAAAACAACTTAGACCTTAATTCCTCAAGATAAACCCTTTACGCTACTAACTGGTATTCACTCTAGTTCTGCTATGTTCCAACCTAACATGAAATCAAAATTAGACAACGAGAGAGGAACAACATACCAACAATTGGCACTCTCTGGAGAGATGACACCACGAGATCAGTTCTCACCACGGTATCTCTTCTCGAGGGCAACATTGTTCCCTATTCTAATCGGGCTTTGATACGGGTAAGTTAAGAACTTAAAAAATGTGTCCTTTGATGTCATATGCTCTCTTCTTCCCTGATTATCTAGGGTTCTATTTTTGTTCACGTTTATGTGTGTTGATGACTAATAGGTGTCTTTGTCTTTTAACTTCCCACTTTCAATTTTTTGATATGCTATTATGCTTCTTTTTAGGGCTGAGCATCGGTTTAAAACCGCAAAATTGCAACCGCAACCGAACCTGAACTGCAAACCGCAAACCCAGAATACGGGAACTGCAGTTCAAATCGCACGGTTGCGGTTCGAATCGCAAATGAACCACATTTTGCGGTTTGGTTGCGATTTGCGGTTCGGTTCATCAACCGAACAACAAACCCCTTATAAAAATTTTGTTCACTTGATGACAGTGCAATCCCCTCCTATCACCGAATGACAGTGAAATTTTGTTTCTTATACTTCTATCACCAAATGACAGTGCAGTCCCCTTCTATAGAAATGTTGTAATTTGAAGTTTAAGGTGCATAACTTCAAACTTTGAAGCCTGCTGAACTTTTGTTCGGAGAAAAGTTTTCACGAAAATACGTAGGCCACTGCCACTATCGTAGCCAGGGGGAGTTTGCCGCCGCCACTGTCCTCGTTTTGGGAGTTAGCTGCCGCTTACTGTCATCCGCTGCCTGTTCCGAAACTCATTCCTAGCTCTGGTTAGTCCTATCCTCGCCCGCTTAAACCCCCGATCGCCGCCAGAGGCCGCAACTATCACCCGACTCACCCTAAGGTAAACCCTCCTTCCCTCTTTGTCTCAGTAGTAAAACCGGTTAAGGCATACTAAAAATGTTTGTAAAATTGAAATATAAGAATGCTGCACTTAAGGTGTTTGATGAAATGCATATACAAAATGAGGAGCTCTGTAACTTTCCACCGACTTACGTTGATCCTAAATGATCGTTTAAACTTGGTTTTGAAGCATTCGGTAGAGTTTCATTAGAAGGATTTTATATTACTTTTACATTCTTTTTTATTAAATTCAGAATAATGGGAATGGATCAGTAAAGGTTTGTTTCACAAAAAAGGTTAGGTTTTGAAAGTGCTAGTTCTTCAATTCCCTCTCTTTTGATTATTGTTCGTCTAAGAGTTAAGACAATAGAGAACAGTTCTTGAGTTGATAACTTTCTATTCTGTGTATTTGAATGAAAGCAGTTCTAATGATTATTTGAAGCAATTTGAAATTTTGAAGACTTGACGATCTCTGAATATATTATAGTCTACTTCTCTTTGAATTGTTAATTTGGAAATTTGTTTATTGATTGTCCGAGTTGCAATTTGTATTTTTCCTAGGTTCACTTTTGATACCAATGCTTTCCCATTTCAAGCCAAGGAATGTTGTCCCGTTTATCAATTTGAATCTGGGTACCAGATTTCATTTTGCTTTGACGGCTGACACAAAACAAGAAGTTCGTAATATCATCAAACTCATCAATGATCATCAATTTCCTGATCTCCCACTTCAGCCTACCCTCTCTCAGTACCTTCCATCTCCTAAGATTTCGAGTTCCTTGGTAGAGAACATTCTTGGAGGGCTATTTGCAGCTCATACCAATGGTCTTAAAGCCTTCGAGTTTTTCAAATTCTGCATCAATTTCTCAGATTGGCAGCCAACTCCAGCTGCATTCGAGATGACTCTGCATATCCTTGCCCGGATGCGGCATTTTCATCAAGCATGGCTGCTGATGGAAGAAATTGGTAAGAGACATCCGTCCTTGCTGACACGCAAGTCAATGAGCATTTTGTTGGCGAAGATTGCTAAGTTCAAGTCTTATGAAGATACTCTTGAGGCATTTGAGAGGATGGAAAAGTGTGTATTTTTGCATAAAAGGTTTGGTACCAACGAGTTCAATGTACTCATTCGTGCATTTTGTGCTGAGAGGCAGATGAAAGAGGCCAAGTCAGTATTTTGGAAGATGCATTCACGATTTCCTCCGGACACCAAGACCATGAACATTTTGCTTGTGGGTTTTAAGGAATCGGGTGATATAACTGCTGTTGAGTTGTTCTACCATGAAATGCTGAAAAGAGGATTTAAGCCTAATTTTGTAACTTATGGCATCAGAATTGATGCATACTGCAAAAAAGGTTGTTTTGGTGATGGATTAAGACTTCTGAAAGAAATGGGTCGGGTTGGTCTCTTGCCCACTTTGGAAATACTTACTACCTTGATTCATGGTGCTGGTATAGCTCGAAACAAGGCGAAAGCTTGGGAATTGTTCAATGACTTGTATACAAGAAATTTAAAGCCTGATGGAGGTGCTTATTGTGCATTGATAAGCACACTTGTTAGGTGTAAGGATGTAAACGCTGCTATTTCTGTGATGGATGATATGGAGAAGAATGATGTTATCCCTACAGACATGATCTACCATATGATATTTTATGGACTGATGAAGACATCTGGAATTGAAGGAGTTATGGAGTTTTTTGGGAGAATGACTAAGAAAAATGTCGTGCCACAAACACGAACAGTAGTCATGCTAATGAAATTTTTCTGCCAAAACTTCCGTGTTGATTTGGGGTTGAATTTGTGGGATTACTTGATAGAGAGGGGTTTTTGCCCTCACGATCATGCATTGGCTCTTCTAGTTACAAGCTTGTGTGCACAAGGGAGGCTGCAAGAAGCTTTTGTGTGCTCAAAGCAGATGCTAGCTAGAGGAAGACGTTTAAGTGATGCTGTTTTTAATATGCTCGAAAGGCATTTGCTGGAAGCTGGTGAGAATGACAACTTGAGGGTCCTTGATGAGATGAGAAAGAAGCTAAATTCTTTTGTCAAGGAGCACCAGGAGATGCAGTTGATTTCCTGATACTTGTGTAATAAATTTAGGTAAATTCTATTGACTTCACTTTTGTTAATATCTTGCCTTGTTCTTTTTATTTTAAAGAGAAAATCAGATGCATCTAATAAAAATAACCTTTCAATTACCTTTGGGATTCACTGATGAACAAATTCAATTTTTTTTCCGATTGTGGGTAGTTAGTTTCACACCAGATCATGCATGAGTGCATGACCACGGTACCTGTTAGTTATTAAAATGAAGGAAGACTCTGGAATTAGGCAGTTAGGGCTATGAGGAATATTTATTAGAATGACAATGGATTATGTTAAACACTTATCTAGCATGAATATCAGAATAGCCCCTTGGATTCTAGCATCCATCATCTATCTTTGTATTTGAGTTTAAGCCTTTGGCCATATAGAATTTCCTATTGGATGAGGGGTAAACTCTCGGGATTGATTATTTGGCTCTGGTTTATCTCTATTGTATTTGTGCTGCATTCTTAGTATGTCAATAAGTTATTTGTGTGTGTCCGATTTGTACTCTATCAGTTTCCCGGTGAGCTTGGCTTTAGGGTCTTCTTAATGAGAAAAAAGTGTAAAGAGAAACCTTTTTTCTAAAAAAAAGTTACATTCATGTTCCCTTTATGAGGCTCATAATTGAGTTTTTGAGCTCGCAAATTTATCCCCTTTCGAGTTATATTATATGCATTAAAGATTTCTGTTGATCTTGATAGTTCTTACGAACCAGTCTCATTTTGTTTAACTCACAGTTGAACCCTATGTTATTTGAGGTCTTCTTATTGCAGTGGAGATCAGCGAAGCAGGACCAAGGAAATTGCATACCCACTATCAGGTTCTACCCATCGTAGCATGCTGATGTCGGGGCTATATTACGAGGAATTGATAATGGGTTAGAGTAGACCGAGGGAGGCAAAATCTTGCAATAGTGAACAGCTGAAGGTTGGTTATTCGAACCTGCATATATTTATCTTCTGTGGTGCTTAATGCACTTCATTTTGTTGAAATTAACTTTGCTCCCATGACACCTAAGTTTAAGGCTCTTGAATTGCACCCGGATAAGAGGCCGGATGATCCTAATGCCCATGAAAACTTCCAGAAACTTAAATCATAATACGAGATGATCACCAACTAGAAATGCATTGTGCTCATGTAGGTATAATGTCACTTTTTATTTCTGTATTTTCTGCATGTAGTTGGAACTAGGTTCTGCACTCTAGGTATTCAGTTTTTCAATTCTTGCTTACTTCTGCATAAACTGGTTATTGATACAAGTTTTGTCCTTCTAAAAGGCATTACAGTGTTTCTGCACAATACATTTTTCATTTATGTTAGAATTATCATAAAAAGATACAGTATTGGAGTCGTTATTTTGATTTTGGCTGTAGCTCTGAACTTTGGTGCAAATATCATCCTTTTGATTCTTGAGAAATATTCTTGCTTATTTCCTCTGGTGCCTGTTATCTTTGCAGGCTGCAAAAGGTGGCCATTAGGGTTAGTGGGGCAGAGATGTTGAAGGCTATTTATCAACAGCTTACCTGAGAGGTAATACTAATTTTCTTGTAAACAATGCTAGTAAAACCTAGCAGTACTCTGCTAGTCTGCTGTAAATGTTTTATGATTTGCACTGAACTTGAATTAACTGATAGGGAGGTATGTGTAAAGGGTAAAGCCATTAAAGGAAGTGTTGGTGAAATATTTTATGGTTGCTCTTGTGGCATCAAGGCCTTGTAGGTGTTGCTGTGATTGGTGTTTCTACCATTTCCACCAACATTACAAACAATTCTTCGTGATTTGGGTCTTCAATCGTCTAAAACAAGAGTGTTCATGTGCGCCAGAGGGACCATCTCGTGCACCACACCAATAGCACCATGCGTGAGTCCGTGAATCCCGATGCATGATTATTCATCTGGTCATGATATATAATTTGAAACGCTGCTCAATGATCACAATTTATGCTTTTGACATAATCGTTCAGGGTGAACGACTTATTTCCGTATGATTGTTCAAGGTGGCTTGGTTTCTATTACCCTTCCAACGATTGACATACGGAGATGATATTTTTACAAATCATGCTAAAATATTTATGATTTACTGAGAGTGATTTTATCCGTTCAGACGGAAAATTACTTACGGGACATTGTAATCGGATCGGGTTTACGAGTCGAAGCCAGATTATGTCAACGAAGCGGTGCCCAGGAGTCCAAATGCGTGAATGGAGAGCAGGCGGAAACCGACTCCGCCCCCAGGCGCATTGCACCTGCGCCCCAGGCGAGGATTAATATGCCAATTCGCCTTGCACACAAAGCCACAAGCTTCTCTTCGTCTTCTTTGTTGATGTTCTCTTGTGCCTGCACTCAGTAGCCGCTGCCTCGCCTCGCACCTGTTTTTCTCTTCTCCTTCTTCTTCTTTGCCCTTCATCTGCAAGTTGGTGCTGATTGTTTTTGGTGAAGGGTTCATCGGTAATAAAAAAAAATGGAATCCAAATCAATTTAAGGGATTTTTCAAATCAATTTCTTCATGTGCACTGTTGCAAATTTGAATTCATGTGTTGTTGCGAATTGATGTTGCAAATTTGAATTCATGTTTTGTTGCGAATTGATTTTAGGAGCAAATTTGAACTCATGTGTTGTGAATCGATTTAAGAAGGAGATAGGTTTTGAATGTCTCTGAACTATTTTGAAATTGTTTTCCAAATCAACTTCTTGAATGCTTGTGCACTGTTGCGTATTTGAATTCCAAATCAATTTCTTCTGCTGTTATAAAATGGAATTCAAAATCAATTTAAGCAAGAGATTTTTCAAAGGAAGAATATTGAACTATGTACACAGTTGTGATATCCTTTCACTTCTTGCAAATGTTATTTAAGGTGTTCAAATATCTCATCTAACTATTACAGTGATCAACCTTTCAAGATACAGTTTGTTGTTTGATGTTAGCTGGTTAAGTGCAGTCTCGGCCGTTCAAATAGCGTCGCAACGGCATAGGATAAGCGAGACGTTCAACCCGATAAAGTGCAGTCTCGGGCGCAGTCAAGAGCTGGAAATGGGACTCATCCACAACGTGCCTCCGGGGCACAATCCAAATACGCCCCAGAGACGCATCCAGACTGCACCCGGGAGACACATCCAGACCGCGCCTGTATTGTCTCCCGTGTCTGATCGAATAGCATTTCTTTTACTAAATAATGTTAATATTTCTGAACGCCGGTCATTTTCACAACTTTGACATATTTTTTGAAATTAAAAAAAAAAACTTTAACCCTTTAATTATTACTACGTTATTTTATGGAAAATTCCGGATAGTACCCTCGTGGTTTGGGGTATTTCGGATTTTGCCCAATAGTTTTTTTCAAGTTCGGATGATACCTTAAGTTTATGTTGTTTTCCGAATTTTGCCCAAATTCATTACACTTTTTTAAATTCCATTAAAAACATACAAAAGAAAATAAACTAAAATTAAAAACAAACTAAAATAGAAAGAATAATTTATTTATTTTAAAAATAAAATTAAAACAGTAAAAAAAAAAATTTATATTAATTTAAAAATAAATAAATTAGATAATTTTTAAAATTTTCAAAAAAATCAGTGTTTTACTTATTTTAAAAATAAATAAATTGGATTAGAATTTTTACAAGAAAATCTAAAAACATAATTGTTATACTTTATTTAAAAAATAAATAAAATAAAGACTCTTTTAAAAAATAAAAAAAATCACTGTTTTAAATTATTATTAAAATAAATAAATAAATTTTCTATTTTATTTATTTCCCAAAACTAAAAGAAAGAAAATAAAGTAGTATTAAAAATAAAATAAAAAATAAAAAACTGATTTATTTATTTTAATACTACCTCCGATCAAAAATAAGTGTCGTTTTAGCATTAGAAATTTGATCAAAATTATCTGTCGTTTTAAGTTTTCTAGGCCAATAAATGAACAATAATTATAAGAAATGTTCTTGAAAATTGGTGTAAATGATTAATTTTAGTTCTAAAATCTTTCTTATTGGTTTAAAGGAAGGTTGAATATTAAATAAGTGATAAGATTTAGAAAAACTTTACAAAATCTATGTTATTTAATATTTTTCTTAAAAATTGTGTCAAAGGCTAAAACGACAGTTATTTTTGATCGGAGGGAGTAATAAATTAAAACAGTGTTTTTTTAAAAATTTTAAAAGAATTCTTATTTTATTTATTTTTTAAATAAAGTATAACACTTATGTTTTTAGATTTTGTTAAAATATGCTAACCCAATTTATTTATTTTTAGAATAAAATAAAATAATGATTTTTTTGAATTTTTTAAAAATTATCTAATTAATTTATTTTTAAATTAATATAAAATTTTATTTTTATAAAAAAGTTACTATTTTACTTTAAGTTTTAAAATAAACAAATCATTCTTTCTATTTTAATTTATTTTTTAATTTTAGTTTATTTTCTTTTGTATGTTTTGAATAGATTTTAAAAATTTTTAATAAATTTGGGCAAAATCCGGAAAACAATATAAACTTATGGGTACCATCCGAACTTGAAAAAACTGTTGGGAAAAATCCGAAATACCCAAAACCACGAGGGTATCATCCGGAATTTCCCTTATTTTATTTATTGGCGTTGTTATAATCAACATCATGTTTTATTTTTTTTCCCCTTCAAACACAATAATATAATCAAGTTAATCAACATCATATGGAATTTCCCTTATTTTATTTATCACTTTCAATTTCAATTTTTTTTTATATTAAGCCATATTGCTTCTTTTATAAAAGCTTTTAACGCGAAGACTTCTACTTTAATTAGAGTTAAAATTGTTTTTCTTAGCGTCCAAACTAATAACTTTACCGTTACGATCACGTCAGCATTTTTAAAATTTATTTACAGATTTGTCACAATGTATTTTATAAAAAAAAATTTTATTAGAATTTGTAAACACTCGTCATGCCACGCTAATTTTATTAAAATAAATAATTAAAAAAATAAATCTACTTATCTAATAATCAAAATTAACAAATTGATCTATTCTAACTCGATTTGTTGAGAAAATCTAACGCAAATCTTCTAAAAAGATTTGACACATTTGTTAAATTTAAAACTAAATCAAATTTTGCTCCTCTATCTTTATATAAGTAAAAGTGATAATATATTAAGGTATAAATATAATACTCGAAAAATAATCTTTATAATAGAATATTAATTATGTCCTTTTATTTATTTTTAAAAAAATTAATCCTCACATGTTAGTCATATTAATTAATAAAAAAATCCGTCCGTCAACAAAAATGAAATCCCAAAACCCCTCTACCCATCAGATCTACGCGCAAAAGCCCACCCCTCCTAACACCCAAAACCCTAAACCTAAACACCTCCCTCCCCAAGGCTGCCGCCGCTTGCACCTCCTCCTGCCAGAAACTATGCCTGGTGTTTCTTCGCTGTGTACTCCTCTTCTCGATTCAGGTTTCAATTTCATTCGACAAAATTTGGACGATGGAGCAATCCTCAATCTCCGAAAAGCGTCCGACTTTTCAATCAAGGGATGTCTCCTACTCACGAATCCATTGGTGTGGTTGGTCTGTGCTTGGATTCAACATGAGGTTGCGATCCAGTTGGTATTGTATGTACCCCTGTCCTGAAGTCGTTCCGGTTTCCGATCATGGGCGCGGGAAAAGAGCCTGGAACCTCCGGCTGGACCCCCTTTCGCGCAAGACTTCTAGTCAACGTCTCAGGGCTAGTGTTTGGTCTTGCGGCTTCGGACTGCACCCGTTTGTTTTCTATTTGGAAGGTTTCTCCATCTCCTTCTCTTCTTTGGAAAGATTCGTTGGGATCTCAATTTTCAACCAACATTTCCAGCGGCTAATCCACCTTTGTGTTCACTGGACTGATGTTTTGAAATCTATGCCCAGAAGAGTAGACATGAACCTGTTTCAAGATACAGGTATGACCCAATTTGATCTTTGGTCAATGACCAATATCCAAACACTAAGTCTGAGTCTGCTAGACCAGCATAACAAATCTCTCTGGAGAGCTAGAAGAGTATGGTTTCCCAACCTACTCCCCCAAAACTCTAAAAACGCTAACAGCAAGTTGGACATGAACCATCCGACAAAGCAAATATATGTGTGCATACAGTTCACTGCATTTAGATTATTGAAGTTCAATATGATGATTTGGTGTTTCTCTTTAGCTGAATGTGATGATTTGGTGTTTCTCGTTGCTATGACAGGGTCGCAAGGTATAGCTAGCAGGGTTGTTAGTATACTGCGAGATTTAAAAAAATATGATCAGGAACCAGTAATAACTAATGACTATTGGGCATGGATGTCAAATCTGCCAAGATTCATTAGAGATTGGAGTAAAATCGATTTCTTACTAAACTGGTTAAAATATTGGCCAAATATGCAGCTGAAGTGCTCCATCCCAAGATTTTTTGACTTGGAAAATACTTGGCATATTAATTTGGGTATTACCTGCTGGTTTTTTACAGCGCCTAACAGAAAAAGAATTAACCGGAATGCCCCTACTCAGCTACTTGAGCTAGTAATGAAAAGGAACAACGCAGGTTCATCGCCCAAGAATATGGAGTTAAGCACTCAAAGGGCTCACTGTTTGTACTTGTGCAGTAAAACGAATAAGGCTGGAATTGATGAATTACCATACCTTAGGCAGCAGTGTAAATATTTTTCACCTATTTACCAGTCAGAACTAAGAACTAATATAATAAGTTCTACAATTTATGGTGTCCATAAACTAAACTATGAGCAAGTTTTTAATCTTGGGAGTCCACGTATGGCTAATATGTCCAACTACAATAAGAAATGCATGCTAGAGAAGTGTGATAGCATACTCCTGGAATGTCATTATGTCTCTCTACTAAAAATATCGAACCTTAAGGGCGGCTTTTTTAGCCCAAGTATATACAAGAGTATCATCTTTCCCAAAATAACCCTAACATTTGATAAGAAAATGAATACTACAAAACAATGTAAACCAGAAGGTAAGTGTCCAATAAACAAATTACTAAATCAGATCAAGATCCTAAGCAAGATTGAGAGTATAGGATACCTTTATACACTTAAAGCTCTTAGTCTAATAAACATTATCATCTTAGGTAAAAATGATGGCCCCCTACCATCCAACACAAGTACTAAGTAATTATGAAGATAGCCTTCTGGAATTGTCGAGGTATCAGGAAGAAAAATTTTTGGACAGACATAAGAATAACAACGCAAAATGAGCATATTGATATGTTAATGTTAGCGGAATTAAAAACAAATATCGAACCTTCTGAATCATGTTGGAGGAGTGCGGGGTTTGATAGTATATGTTTTATCCCATCGGATGGCTTAGCAGGAGGATTATGTCTTCTATGGAAAAACAACCTACTCATCAATGAAAAAGTAGAATTGAGACATAAGGATAAAAGATTCGTTATTATGGATCATACAAGTTTCGAATCGAAATTCAACATGGCTATATTCTTCATTTATGCACCTCCAAATGAGGGGCTTAAAGATGAATTCTGGAATAAACTAGTAGATACTATAAACGCACAAACCAAACCAGTAATCATAATGGGCGACTTCAATGATATCCTCAACCCATCCGACAAGCTGGGAGGTGCACCATTACGAATCAATCGACTTCAAAGACTACAAAATGTAGTTCAGCAATGCAACCTCGTGGACCTTATTTCTAAAGGGAATGAATTCACATGGCGGAAGAGACGAGATGGAGAGAATAATACGTATGAAAAGCTAGATAGAGCCATGGCACATTGTGAGGTGCTTAACGCGTACAATTCCATCCATGTATGGAACCATGCGTTCACATCATCTGATCATTGTTTTATCACAACTGAGATTGGTAACAAAATACAAAGATTCAAGAACAAACCATTCCGATTTGAACTCATGTGGACCGAAAGAGAGGATTGTGAGAGAATTGTCAGACAGTGTTGGAGAACACAAATACCGGGGACACACATGTTCAAATTAGTCAGAAAATTAAATCTCCTCAAAACCAAGCTCAAAGTCTGGAGTAAGTTAAAATTCGGGAATATAAATAGACAAGTCCGAGAAACGGATGCAAACATTGAGAAGCTACAAAAACTTAATTTCAGAAGCTTTTCTATTCAACAAAACGAACGATTAAATAGTCTATATAAGAAGAGAGAATGCCTACTAGAATTTCAACAAAGGTACTGGATGCAAAGAGCTAAAACCAAAGCATTAGAATGTGGAGATAAAAACACTAGATACCACCATAGGAAAGCAACAGGCAGGCGGAATAGAAAATCAATAAGTTCCATTCATAGCGCGAACGGTACTGTAATATCTGTCGAGGACGAAATTAGCTCTGAGTTCCTCAAGGACTATAAGGACCGATTCAGGTCCAATCAAGCTAACGAGCACAACATAGTACAAAACCTTGAAGTCATTACCAAAGAGATCACGGATAGTGAAAATATGGAGCTAATCAAACCGGTCTCAAACGAGGATATCCGAAAAGCTGCTTTCGATATTGGAAGCGATAAGTCTCCAGGACCAGATGGTATGCCTGCTGGCTTCTTCCAAAAATACTGGGCAATTATTGGACCTGATGTTATCCGGGCAACAAAGAGTTTCTTTAGCTCGGGTAGAATCCTAAAACAAATCAACCATACATTTATTACCCTAATACCTAAAGTGGACAACCCATCTCTAACCACACATTATAGACCGATAAGTTTATGCTCAACAATATATAAAATAATTTCAAAAATTCTAGCAAACCGACTAAGGAGGCTGCTACCGAAACTCATCCATCCGCTACAAAGTGCCTTTACACAAAACAGATCAATCCATGATAATATACTCATAGCACATGAGATCTTTCATGGGTTCAAGGGCAAAAAAGGGAAGGAGGGCTTCATGGCCATTAAACTAGATATGGAAAAAGCATATGATAGAGTGGAATGGCCATTCATCTTGGCTGTTCTCGAAAAATTTGGTTTTGAGCAAAAGTTCATCAGTTGGATTAGAGAATGCATATCTACGGTATCATACTCCATCCTAATCAATGATAAACCATCAGAAGTAATATACCCTGAGAGGGGCCTTCGTCAAGGTGATCCGCTATCACCTATGCTATTCAACTTAGGAGCAGAAGTTCTTGCCAGGAACATCCAAAAAGAATGCAACCAAAATAATAAACTAATTGGCTTTCCAGTTACAAGAGGAGGAACTACTGTTCCATTTCTAGGATTCGCGGATGATATCATTATATTTGCCAAAGCGTCCTTAAATGCTAGCACACAAATTCTGGAGATACTAAATAGGTACTGCTATATCTCGGGACAAAAAGTCAATTTTCATAAATCCTCATTTCAAACTACGAAAAATGTTGGAGATGAAATGGAGAGACTAATCCAACTAAAAATTGGAATAAATGCTACCCAAGAACTGGACAAATATCTTGGTTGTCCTATTATCAACGGTAGAGTAAATAAAACAATCTTTGAAGATATAATAACCAAGTCTAGGAAGCAACTGACGGCATGGAAAGCATCTACACTCTCCCAGGAAGGGAGAACAATCCTAATCAAGGCAAACCTGAATGCCAAGCCAAACTACATAATGCAAAGCTTCATGCTTCCATCCCACATTCATAAAGAACTTGATCAAATCAACCGCAATTTTTTTTGGAATAAAGGACCTAAACACCACCCTCTCATCAGCTGGGATAAAATTTGCAAACCAAAACAGTGTGGAGGTGTGGGTATTAGAAAAGCAGAAGATATGAACAAGGTTCTCCAAATGAAACTACTTTGGAAAATTATGGTAGACCCAAACAATATATGGGTTAGAATAGTGAATGAAAAATACCTTAAAGACTCATTCCTATGGAACTACAAAACACAGAAAAATACATCCTGGCAGTGGAGAAGACTAATGAATCTCCGATCTGAATTCGAGAACGGATTAAGATGGAGTGTGGGGGATGGAAGCACCATAAAATTCTGGAAAAGTAAGTGGGTGATTGATCAACCGCTCATTAATCTTCTTGAAGATAATGGGAATATTGATGAAAATGAACTAGTAGGTAACTATATTACTGAGAATAAATGGGACACCCAAAAACTTGAAACTAAAGTAGGAAACCTCCTCCCAAAAGAGGCTATAGCTGCAATCAAATCATACCAACTCCCGAAGTCCTTTATTCGAGATCGGCTATATTGGGCAGCCTCGGACAAAGGATCATTCACGACAAAATCAACTATGGATCTTATACAAAAAAATAAAGGGCTCACAGCCAATGCGAATGGATGGATTTGGGATATGGACATCATGCCCAAAGTTAAAAATTTTACTTGGAAACTGGCGATTGATGGACTCCCTACTAAGGAAAATCTGGAGAAACAAAGGGTACCAGTGCCCATGCATTGTGTTCTCTGCAACCACCCTTACGAAACTGCGAAACATTTGTTCTTTAATTGCCCCTTCATGGTGGGAAATCTCAATAATGCCAACACTCTGATTGGGCTTCAAGTTGTAAGCAACTCTAACCACAACATAGCAAATATGATCACACAACTTAACAATAAGCTAGATAATAATCAAATGGTTCAACTTGCGGTTACATGGTGGAATGTCTGGATCGAAAGAAACCAAAATATCTTCAATAATAAGAAAATCCAGCAAATTGGGATACGAATACAGGATCAGATTAGGAATTGGAAAGACGCTAACAAAACTAAAAACACAACAACACCAAAAACGCCTCAAAGAAACAGGAAAACTACAAATATTATGTGGATAAAACCTGATAACGGATTTATCAAATTAAACTTTGATGGATCCAAACGCGAGTCCGGAGAATCAGCCTTCGGATACATTCTCAGGAATCAACATGCATCAACCATCTCCCTAGGCTATGGACAATGTGGGAACGCATCGGTCCTTCATGCTGAAGCATGCGCGCTAAGGGAGGGTTTGATCAGAGCATGTGATCTGGAGATCAATAAACTGGAGATTGAAGGTGATAACCTTACAATCATCAATTCCATTAAACAAATGTGGAAACCCCCATGGGAACTTGATCTCATCATTTCGGATATTTCTAACATTTTACTTAGTTTCCAGCAGGTCAAAATACAGCATGTCTTCAGGGAAGTCAATAGTGTTGCCGATAAACTCGCGAAGTTGGGACACGACTACCCCATAGGTGATTCAGCGATCCCCCCAGAGGTGGTGGATCTCATCCGGAAGGATGCCCTAGGTTGGAGAATCTCGAGAAGATGATCTACCCTAACTGCTTACCGTACAGTATCAAAAAAAAAAAATTAATCAATAAAAAAATAATTTTTATTATAAATTAATATCAAATCTGTAAAAATATAATATTTTTTTATTTAGACTTGCGGGCACTAAACTAGTTAAAACAATTTGGTTTATTAGGCTTTTTCATATTGAGTAAATGTACCCTTGAGAAAAGAGTGTATAGAGTTTGAGAATAAATACAAAAAAGGTTGAGATATATTTATTAAATTGAAATATTAAAAAAACTAGTTACTATTATAGTTTTTTAAAAAAACCTAATTATCAAAATTGCCCAAACTAGTTTGATTCTAAAATAACCGTTATTGTGATGAATAGAACATACAGATATATAATATTTATCGTCACAAGCGTAACCTAGAATTATTGTGTAGCTTTACACTTTACAAAAAGAAAAATCATCTCCCATGGCCGGCGGGGTTTATGGTGTGCGAAGCCTGGAAACGTCTTTATCAAAGACTATTGTCATCATCGATTCACTCTTCTTCTACTGGTCTTTCTACTCTTCCCCTGAGCCTGAACCAATATCAACCGCCACTAGATTGATCCCGCATTGATTTCCTTATCCCAATTTCTGATTCGAAGTCTCCGTGGATCTGCGCACCATTACTGGTAATTAGACTAATTCCCCTCCCTCAAAAATCAATTCTTTAGAACTATTTTGCTTCAATTAGTCCTGGGTTCGTCACTCTGGCTTGAGAAGTTGACTTTTTCAGTTGTACTGCTTGCTCTTGTGTTTTATTTCCAATTTAACTGCTGTTGGTTTCGATCTATATATATCTATATCTTGTATTGAAAATCTGACTACCCTGTGTCACGTGTAGTCCCGAGTGCCCTCTTTCGGTAGGTGTTCTATCTTGCATACATTTCGTGCCTCTTTTCGTATCTATACTTTGTCTATGTTGGTTGCTTGTGTCTCTGCTGTTGTTTACCCATCCAAATGTCAACGTTCGATTGTGGACGGCATGTTTCAGGAAACAAAATTGCATTGTTCCGCCCACCACGTGTTTGATAAAAGTCCTCTGAGTAATCTGTGCTTTCATTTCACCATTTTCGACGGCATGTTTACTTTTGGCTACCTGTTATGAAAGCTTAAAAAACGTATTTTTAAACAACTCTTGCCTTCTTATGAATGCTTACTATGATTCTTTGTAAAACAGTATGCCAGCAATGTGTATCTTCTTCCTATATCTGTAACGTCTCTCATCTTTTTAAATAGGAAGTGCTTTGATTTTAAGCATGCTGTTACTGTTTCAATAGGTTCTACCTTTTCAATTTTGCCCCTCAGTTAATTCATTTGATGTAATCAAGTAATTTATTCTATATGATTGATTAATTACCTTAAAGCATGTAGTTTGTTTATTTACATTGCTTCATGAGATTGCCCTTTTTTTGTTTCCTTTCTGAATTTGTTTCCTCGATTAAATATAATTGGCTTCTATAAGGAGTAAAAAGATTGAGTTAATACTTCCAACTTGCATGCTCCATTAAGAGTCTCTTTAGTGACTTAGTCTAATTTTTCATTTCCCCTTTTTCTGTTATATTATTCTAATAACAACTAAATATGGTAAAAATCATAAACAAGTAGTGAATGCTTTCATTCCACACCTTATTCAGCAATGTGGATTTTTCCCTTGATTTATGCCCTTAGAAAACTCTTTTTATGGAGCCTTAAAACAATTAGGAATGAGAAGAATGGAGATTTTAATAGTTAGTGTTCTTGTCAGTATCATTTACGGGATGAAGAGATTTCACACCTTCTATCAGATTATGATCTTTAATGAAACAATGGTTTCCGGAATGAAGGAACAATATGTGTAATATCAACATTCAAAACCTGTATTTCTTGTGCAATTGTATGTGCAATACAGTCTCAAGTTAGACTGTTTATCTTGTAGCTATCCTTTGATGTCATATGCTCTCTTTTCCCCCAATTATCTGGGGTTCTATTTTTTTTTCTCGTTTATGTTTGTATTTGTCTTTTAACTTGCCCAATTATAATTTTCTGATATGATATTATGCTTCTCTTCCTTTTGCTATTTTGTTTCTTATATTTGTATCACCAAATGACAGTGCAATCCCCTTCTATTGAAATGCCGCTGCTCTAAACTTTAAAACGGTTATCTTTTCCCATAGACTTCTATATAGACATACATATTCACTTGTTTAATTTATTGGTATTTTTTGATGAAATTATTATAAGGTAACAAAATAGTGTCAATCAGGCTAAACAAACTCAAAATATGTCAATCTTGCTCAATCTCATACACCAATTTGTGTTTACTCCTAATTTTGACAAATTTATAAAATTGATTAAGTATTACAAAAACACACATGTATGCCTTCCGAAGTGTGCGGGAATACAACTAGTTATTTAAAAGGGGGAATTGTTGGACTTTGATGTTTTGCCCAGTTGACCTAAATTCTAGATCCATGCCCTATTTATCTTTATCTTTCTGAGTTTTAAAAAAAATTGAATTGACTTTCTTATTTTGAATGCTTGGATTGAACTTGTTGATGACTTGCATGTGTTTGTTACGTAGGAAGTCATCTTTCTTTTTCCCTTTGTTGATTGAATAGGTCTTGTCTTAATCATTCTCCATCTCTGTAATATATTCTTGTTGAAGCACCGTCATTTAATGTTGTTTTGCTGCTTATTTTAAAAAAAAGATAGTTGCTATCATAGTGTGAAATTTATGTATTGTAAATGTGGCTTCTTTACTGAGGTGAAATCAAAGATAATAGTCCCCTTAAAACAAAGATAATAGTCCCCTTAAAACAACAGAAAAACACATTTTTTTCGCAATATCTTTGTCGTTTTTGTTTAGTGATATTACCTTGATGATTTGTCCTAATTAGTTGAAGTTTGAAGTTTAAGGTGCATAGCTTCAAACTTTGAAGCCTGCTGAACTTTTGTTCGGACAACAACCTGAAATTGGAGCTTTTGCTATTGTACGAGCTTAGGATTAAAGGTTCATTGCTTTTTTACACTACCATATCTTCTAATAAAGTATCCTGCAAAACAAAGCTGTAAACTAGATCGAAATGTGAGTCATGTGACAACTTTACAACGTTTGAACGTTTGATAGTTTCTTGTTTTGGGATCTATCACAAGGTTTTTTTCCTCATGGAAGCTTCAGAACAGTATCACCTTTGCAAAGTGATTGTTTGTGTAGAAATATTTTCTCCTCGACATGAACCTTTGCTTTTGTATATGATCTAATAGAACAAGTGCAAACGGATATTGTTGGTGACCTCTTTTGTTTGTGTGAAATGGCAGTATTTATGCGATTAAGGATTTTCTTCCATAAAATACTCCCTATCTTCTAAAATGAGTAAAAATCCTCCTTCCAAACATAAGCTAGATTGAAATATCTTAAATTTGATTAAATTTTTAGATTGAAAGATCTTAAATTTGATTAAATTTTTTGTATATTTATATTGACAAGGTTTTTTCTTCCTTTCACGGAAGCTTCAGAATAGTTTCAGCTCTGATACGCCATTGAACTTGTAGAGAGACTTCTACTGAGCATGTGACCATTACTTTTACAATATGAATTGAACTTGTAGAAAGACTCCTACTGAGCATGTGACCTTTACTTTTACAATATGAACTAAAAGAATATATGCGAACATGCGATGTTATTGATTTCCTTTGCTTGTGTTTCACTCTTTATAGGTATTTATTCCATCCATTTTATTGTACAAACGCTCAAGAGATGGGGGAGGATAACCGTGATGGTGCAAACTGGATAGCGAGTAAGTTAGGAGACGCCATGCGAAAATGCTTGTTCTCTGTTCTATCTGCAGGACCTGTCCCGGATCATATAGCATTCATCATGGACGGGAACCGAAGATATGCCAAAAAACACAGTATCATAGAAGGTGCAGGACATAGGCTAGGATTTAGAGCTCTCATGTCCATGCTTAGGTACTGCTACGAGTTAGGTGTCAAATACGTCACCATATACGCCTTTAGCATCGACAATTTCAAAAGAAGCCCGGAAGAAGTGAAATCTCTCATGGAACTTTTACAAGAGAAGATGGAAGCTTTACTCGAAAAAGACAGCATCGTAAGCCAATATGGTATCAGGGTTAATTTTGCAGGTGACTTAACTTTTTTAAACGAATCAGTAAATTTGGCTGCAAAGAAGGTTATGTCATCTACTTCTAAGAACACCAAGGCAGTGTTATCAGTCTGCATTGCTTACACTTCCACCAACGAGATTCTCCGCGCTGTTCGAAATGCTTGCGAAGAGAAATATGTTATTAGTTTGGTTGATGTTGACAAGCATCTAGACTTGTCAGTTGGTCCTGACCTGGATATCATTATCCGGACTTCAGGTGAGACCCGGTTGAGCAATTTTCTGTTGTGGCAAAGTGCACATTGCCTTCTGTATAGTCCATCGTCCTTGTGGCCAGAGATCAATATTTGGCATTTGGTTTGGGCAGTTCTAAACTTTCAGAAAATGCATTCTTACCTTGAAAAGAAAAAGAAGCAACTATGACTCATTCACCAGCAGCAACTGTATACGATACGATGTGGGTTTTCCGAGTCTTACTGACATCAAAGGTTTGTGTTGTTGTTTTGGTATGAATGATGAAACTTTGGCTGGAAATTTGAATCTTTGCTTGGAATTGAAATTTGTCATGCCCTTGTTAAGTCTGGGGATGATTGCTTCTTATTTTTTTTGGTCTCTTATAGTGACATACCCTTGTTATTATTAGGGGATGGCTGAGCTGTCTAACTTTGGCATAGAAAAGTTACCTATTTATGGAAGAATCAGCAGAAGTAGATTTTGAGCTTTTTGATGAGGACCATAATGATTGACATTTTACGTTGAACAATTCGGAGTAGCTCTCTATTGTTTTTGTGTTGAATGCTGCATTTTCATTATAAAATCAGCAACTAGAGGATGGGTTTGGTCAATCTGAGCTACTGGGCCGTTGACCAATAGAAGGAGAAAGCGTTGGGCCAATATGGGCCGTTCACAGGATTGGAGCCGGACCCTTATTGTGGGCTTTTCCTGAAACATTGGGCCAATTTAGACTAATTCCACTTTTTATTCCATGGTTATATTTTTCTCATAACATGTCCTTACTATTAATCTTAATAAGTTATATAAAAGTTATGACACTTTCGATAAGTTCCTGATGCAATTTCATTATAAATCATGCTTTTACAGGTGCACTTTTCGAAATAGTAAAACAGTATGATTTTCAAAAGTATACATTTTATATATTTGTAAAATGTGTGATTGTAAAGTACAATTTATTGTGATAAATTTCAATAAACTAGTAAGTTTACACTTTTATTGAAGTGATCGCGTTTTACACAGTTATAAGTTTATATAGATACTTAAGTCTATTATATGAGTATAACTCGAATGAAATCAATAAGTTTTAGGAAGGAATCTGATCTGTTCTTGGGTACCACTTTTTACTTGAAAATGTTTTTCTTTTTCCTTTTAGGTCATTAATAATAGTTAGATGAACGGAATCTGGATCCTCTCCAAAGCAAAAGCTCTTAATATTTACCTAATTAAATCAATGGTTGAGATCTATTCTATAACACTAAAATTAATTATTAATAAAAACAAAATCAATTGCTACCTTCTATAGCTTTCACTGAGTCGTTTAACAGAGGAAGCATGAATCACGAGGTCGTCGAGCTTGAATCTGATTTAGAAATCATTTTCCTAATTGCTAAAAACTATTCTAAATCTTGATTCTTAAACTGTGCCTGAAAATCCGAATAAACTAGAAAACAATGTAGCTTCATTCAATTTTTCAGCTAATCACCGCAAGTTACCTGCTATAGCCATTTCAACTAATCACCACACAAATTAGCAGAACTAAGATCAATTATCTAACTACATTCCAATTCAACAAAACCCAACTCATAAACCTACGGAAAAAGCTCTACCTAGATGGAAATTCCACTAATAAACCCACATTTTCAAAATTCAAGCGCAAAGAAGTAAAATTGAGACGAACCCAAGTGTGTAGATTCTGAGAAAGACGGCAGAATCCAAACCGGCATATCAACGAGTTCATTCTCTGACATTCTAAGAGCTTGAGGCATCCAATTAAGGAAATTAAAGTAAGTCTAGAAGTTGAGATTAGCGAACTTGGAGACATAACCGCTACTAGAACCATCGGCTCTTCGCTCGACAACCTTCCTGCTTCCTCTATTAAACGGATCAATGGAAAGCGATAGAAAGTTAGATTTTGTTTTTATTAATAATTAATTTTAATGTTATTAGAATAGATCTCAACCATTGATTTAATACAAGGGTTCTAGATTGAGACGTTGTATTTGTGAAAATTTTGATCCTGAATCAAGAATATATATATATATATATATATATATATATATATATATATATATATATATATATATATATATATATATATATATATATATATATATATATATATATATATATATTTTAGTTCAAGTGAGGAGAGAGTTTGTAGATAGGAATTAGGAGGGTTGTAAGCCATTGGATGGATTTAAATCAAGGGCTCTCACACGCTCATCATTAATGGCATTTTTGTAAATTGACTTAAAATCTGGCAAAATACCCTTACGTTCAAAATAATCATCGGTGTTCATACTTTTATATGTTATTGTTCATGTTTTTATACATTGGTGTTCATAGTATTTTTATTCATCAAAGTGTCATGTTCATTTATTCTTTTGTGTTCATTTTATTATGCATAGATGTTCATTTACAGTATATAACCACAAAAAATAAAAAAAAAACTCATCACAAAACGTTAAAAGATGATCATAATATGTTATGTATGTGTCAAAGTTATAGATAAATCATCGGTGTTCATACTTTTATACGTCATTGTTCATGTTTTTATTCCTCAGTGTTCATACTTTTTATGTCATTGTTCCTGTAAATATTATAAACTATTTTTCTATAAGTCATTTTGCCGAACAGTTTGCATGCACACTAAAAGAAGCATATAGATTATTCAATTGGAGCAATTAGACCAACACAACATATGTATATACGTGTATTTTCTCAATCAAACTTATCAAACACAAAATGATTCAAACAAATTTTATTTCGAACACAAACATCAATCATAATGAAATCTAAACCTTAAGAATGAAAATCTAAACAGTGATAGTAGAAATTCGAAGAAACAAAACCTGAATCGTCTTGTATTCTCTTTGATTTCACAATTTTTTATGAATTGATCTCTGAATATTATAAACACGATTTAAAAAAAAAGTATAATAAAAAAAATGAACATCATATTATAAACATCATAACTGTAAAAAAAAAATTGAATACATACTTGTAAAAAAATGAACATATTTTATTAACACGATTTGAAAGAATAGCATAATTTTCAAAAAAAAAATCCGAAAAAAATATTTTAAAAAAAATACAAAAATGAACAATTAATGAAAAAAATGAATAGTTAGTGTTGAGAAAACATGAACATTTATTGATAAAATATGAACAATGACTCTTTTAAAAATGAACGCATACTTATAAAAGTATGAACACTAATTTTTATTTAGAAAAAAAAAAAACAGTGATGTGACATGTCACATATCACCACCCCGGCTCTCCTCATTCCTATCTGCAAGGGTCCTCCTCACCGGAACCGGACCCTATATATATATATGGTACCGAATACCCCAAAATCGACGAGAGTTCACTCTGGAGCTTCACTACATATGAAAGTATTTTATAACATTGTCCAAATTTAAAAACGAACGACTAAACATATAGTCAAAGTGAGTCACTATTTTGAGCCCACCAAAATCAACTTTACATGCATAAAAGTCGCCGACGATTTAAGTGTATAGTGCCTTCTCAGAACAAAATTGTATTCAAACATGTTCATTTTCGGCTTCGAGATGTAATCCATTTGCCAAAAAAAAAAATAATAGATTGAACTCTGATTATTCACACAAACCACCCCTTAATTGTGAACATTTACACAAAATTACCACCAACAAAAAAATAATATAGTATCCGAAACACCACTTCAACCTATAGTCCACTAAGTACACGTTCAAAAACATGCATAAGGTATTACGACTACCTTAAGCAACTTAAGTAAAAATAATTCATGATTGTGATTAATTTACTAAATTGTTAGATATATAGTGATTAATTTACTAATGTATTTTATATGCATTTGCACGAGGGGTGGGCAACGGATTGATCCGATCCGATCCGAATACCCGGATATCCGAATAGAAATTTTCATAAACCCCCTGATCCGGATCCGATCCGTATACGGCCGGATATCCGGCACTTTTTTCCCGGATCGGATCATTATCCGCGGATATCCGACCGATCCGATTGATCCGAATTTCAAAATATAGTATCTGAAAATCATTTTAGCCGGATCGGATCGGATTATTATCCGCGGATATCCGGATGATCCGTTTTATCCGAATGACTTTAGCCGGATCCGGATATCCGCTTGATCCAAATATGCGTTTGATCCGGATATGTATTTGCTACTTTATTTATCACAAAATGTAATAAAAATAATTCAAAGACACAAAAAAAATCAAAATGAAATTGATAATCATATAGATAATAAAAAAAAATGAGAATATTAATGTACATTATAATAAGAAAATAAAAATAAGGTTTTAAAACAATAAATATCTTTATCTTTAAACTTTATAACTACTTCATACAATACCATATAAAAAAAATTGAGAATGCTAAAGTAAAAGTAAATTATTTAACTTGGATAAATATTAATTTTTTATACTTCAAAATATTAATATATAGAAAATATTATTATTAAATATCATCAAAGTCAATTAACTTATTTTTATTGTAATAAAAGTTAATTGATTGTATTTCATTATAAATATTATGAGTAATAATTATACAAGAAAACGATATCTACAAAATTATAATAGAATATAAAACTTTGTATATATATTCTAAAACGATCTTGTATTTATATAAACACATACATATATATGTATGTATATATAGGCGGTTTAATTAAATATCATCAAAGTCAATTCACTCATTAAGTTTCCCCTAAGTTGTGGAACCCATATAACATTATGGAGAACTCTAATTTTTCCATCAAACATGCATATAGGTACATTTCCTACTCCTCTAATAGCCAAGGCTGTATTATCTCCTAGCATAACTTCTCCACCATCAAATTCATGCAGAGAACTAAACAGAGATTTATCAAAAGAGGCACGCATGGTACAACCAGAGTCTAGGATCCACAGATTAGAATTTAAAGAGTCAAACTCAGCACACATTAGTAATTCACAAGGATATTCAGTTTGAATTTTCTCAAATAAAGACACCTTTCCATCAGGGTTTTTACTATTCTTAGCATCATCCCTCTTTTTCTTCCTACATTCATTAGCATAATGTCCTGGTTTATCACAGTAATAACATTTCTTGTTATTTTTATCAAAATCAGAAGGTCCAGGTTTGTCTTTCTCATATTTTTCATTCTTCTTGTTTTTAAAGTATTTAGGATTTCCTTTAGCCATAAGAACTTCAGGTTTAACATCTGATTTTCTTTTCAGTTTTACTTTTGAACACTTTCAAGGTATCATTCTTTTCAGTTATAGCTTCTATTATCTTTTCTTGAGTAATATTATCCGACCTAAACTGTATCACATCTCTTAAAGTGTTAAACTAGGCAGGTAAGGATCCTAACAACAAGACAACAAGGTGAGTTTCTTTAATTTCATCATCACATCTAGCCAGATCCTGATTCATTCTTAAAAATTTGTCCAAAATTTCTTTAAGAGTTGGGTTAGTGTCCATTTGAAGGTAAAGAGTGTATGTAACAAGGAGATCCTAGAGGGAAAAGATTTTTTCAAATATAGTTTTTCTAGGGCATCCCACAGAGATTTGACAGAGGTGTAACTTACAACCTGACGAGCCACGTCGTCAGTTAACCTAATCATAATCTCAACATGGGCTTGCTCACACATCTCTTTTTTCTTTTCTTCAAACGTCATGGCCAAGTAATCTCCAGTGATGGCTTTGAGACATTTCTCTTTGGTGAGGATGACCCTCATTTTCACCTGCCACATGGTGAAATCTCCATTCCCATCGAATGACTTCATCCTTATTGTGGAGTTTGTCATTTTTCACATGTAGATACAAGAAATTAGTACTTGTGTGATGAGCAAACTGACAGACATATCTCACAGATAAGAGGTAACAAGGGTTTTTAAACAAGATACGGTAGTAAAGGGAATCAAGAACAATAGTCAGACAAATCAGATCTTTCAACAAGAACAAAGAACACAGAGGAAGACAAGATCAGATACACAAGAGATTTAACACAAAGATCTTTTTCAAAGAACACCAACAAAAGCTCTGATACCAATCTGTAATATGTTTAATCATGTAATTGAAGGATGTATGTCAAGATTGAAAGATCAACACAAGCAATTGTTTATGCAGTTCGGGTGTTAAAACCCTACATCTACGGAACCTCAAGAGGGGAGGTCCGATCCCAGATTTTACTAGGTATACAAGATGGTTATAATATAGTTTTGATTACAAGATGCACACAAGATCAATCCGTAACAAAAACCTATATCTAGAGTAGAAGTAAGAACAAAATGAGATAGGAAGAGCAAGGTATCGAAATAGCCCTTTGATAGTATGAATTATAGTCTATATTTTGGGGTTTGTTTGGACGTTTTATCTTCAATAATCTGCATGTTTGTATGTATATTATGTGATTATATTACCATTTCATCTACCTTTGCGAGAATCGAGGTCTACACCTAGTTTTGTTGTAATCGTAAGTAAAATGGCACGTTTTGCATCAAAAAGGAGCAAAAGGAGCTATGGAGTCATTGGAGCTACATCCAGGAAGCATAGCCATAGATTTAAGATTCACTTTGGACCAGATTTGAGAGATTTCACATTCAGTTGTGACTCACCTCGGTTGACCACAGATTCACCTCGACCGAGGTGATCCAGGGGAGTCGACTCGACCGAGGCGAACACCTGGGACGCGGCGAGAATATTTTATTCTTAGCTGAGATCTTTTATCTTTGGAAAGAGATCTTATATTTTTGGGCTTGGCTCCTGGAAGGAAGAAGATATACTAGATCATATATTTTACCTATTTTTATGAGAATAGATCTTTCTAAGATATCTTATCTTTGGAGAGTAATTTTCCTATAAAAAGGGTTGGATTTTCCACAAATGGGGACCCCGCATATACATGCTATACCATCGATCAGGGTTTATACACCGCAGCAGCTATACTCCAGTTGGGAGATTTGAAGAACCTTTTTGAAGGTTGAAGAAGGAAGATTATAGCTTTTATAGCTTTTGAAGGGTTTTGTAAGATCATCTTAGATTCCCTTCCTTGTTGTCTTCCTTTGTTGGATTTATATCCAAGGAACGCTTTTGTTGTGATATTTGATTCAGTTATTGAAGTCTTTTCATTAAATTCTTCTTGTTCAAATATTCACCTTCTTCCCATATATTTGATTATTGCTTTCATGATGATGAGTGGCTAATTTCCTTGTGTGATTCTAGGGTGATTGGCTGAAGGTTGTGGGAAAAACAATGATAGAATGATCTTGATCATAGTAGGACCCTGAAAGTTCGAGTCTTTAACCCTAACCCTAAGCATCTCGCTCAGTCGATGAACATCTCGGCCGGGGTGGAATTTGGCTGACCGAGGTGACTTATCTGATCCGAAACTGAGAGTTAAGTGTTAGAGTTTGCCAAATCCTATTCTTATTACACCTTTCCTGGTTCAATGCAAGCTTAGGATGAGACTTACCCGGTAATTCCTTAGTTTGTGTACCTAAGATCATAAGTGTAGGTAATAAAGGTTTATCCTTTATTGGGGTTTGAGTGTGCTTCCATCCCATCTTTGTGAGTTAGCCTGAGACTTACCCGGTAAAGGTTGATTCTATTCCCTTAGAAGGTGTGTTAGTTTGATGTTATAGTTCTTTATCTTAATTCCTTGAGACTTACCCGGTAATAGGAGTTACGGTTTTGGATTAGTGAGTAGTGAGACTTACCCGATGATCTACTCCACTTTAGAAACACCTTCCCCATGCAAAAACCTCAGCTTTGTCCGCTTATCTTTAGATCTTGAGTTGGAACCACAACTAGATGCTTTAATCCCTAGAATTGCATGTTTCCTTTATTGACTATTTATCATCTTTGATTGTTTTAATTGCTTTTGTGGTTAGTATTTACATAGCATACCGTAATTGGACTTTGTTTCACTAAGTCCCTGTGATCGACCCCTGGAATTCCATGCTTTTTACTACGATTGACCCGTACACTGCGGGTTCGCATCCTTGTTTTAAGCTTACATCTAGGGTTATAAATTTAAAGCTTGCACACACCGTTTGGAGCGAACAAGTTTTTGGCGCCGTTGCCAGGGACTTGGTCTAGACCGAGCCGGTTACGGTTTGCTTTTGGGGCACTTGCCCCCGTGTCTTCTAACCACTCTACTTGAGTGACTTTTGCAGGTTCTTTCTTAGGTTTATGCGAAGAACCCGCACTGGGATGGAAATCGTTCCTTACGATCCCGAACCAGAAAAGACATACAAGCGACGCTTAAGAGAAGCGAAGATGGTCCAACAAGACAACCGCGATCTTGAGGCCGAATTGAAAGAGGCGCTAGAGCTGCTACACCTCAGCAGGGAAGAGCTAAGGCAGGAAAGAGAAGAAACTCGCACCAGGACTGAAGCAATCAAAGCTGATATGGCAGCTTTAAGAGACCAGTTTCTACCTCGACCGAGGAAAGATCCTGTTCCAGATCCTCGACCGATGCAGGTCCCAGTCGTTGACCCTCGACCGAGGCAGATTCCAGTACCTGACGCCCCGGCCGAGGTACTTCCACCTCGGATGCCAGTCCGAGATGCTTTTCCTGCAGGAATCCCACAAACCCTAGGTCAAAGGATGGACCCCAATCAACAACTGAGGCGTCCAGGAGTTAACCTAGGAGATCCAGCGGACCATGACTATGAACTTCGACCGCAAGTTCTATCCATGATTCGCCAATGCCAGTTCGGAGGGATGGAGAAGGAATCACCACATCAACATATTCAAAACTACGAGATCTTGATGGAGACCTTGAGACCCTCAAGGATTGAAAATAACAACTACAAGCTAAGACCTTTTTACTTTTCTTTAAAAGATAGAGCTCTTACCTGGTATCAATCTCTTCCTCCAGGAAAAATCAGCACATGGGAGGAGATGACGACGGAATTCTTGACCAAATTCTTCCCCCTTCAAAGACAGCTGAAATGAGAGGGAAGATCAATGCTTTCATTATGAAGGACAAGGAGAACTTGTCCAAATCATGGGAGCGGTTCAAGGACATTCTTTTGGATTGCCCACATCATGGGATTCCAAAGTTAGAGTTATTGGAGCTATACTTCAAAGGATTGGACGGAAGCACCCAGTTCAATCTCCAACTACTCTCCGCCGGTACATTTATGGACATGGCGGTTGACGAAGCTTGGGACTTCATCGAGAAACAAGCTTTGCACATGGAGAAGTACACCCACCAAGGAGCTGAAGGTGGAGTTAAACGAGTTAACTTCCAAGAAACTCAGCCCAACAACAATCAACTCGCGTCTTTGAAAAATGACGTGAAGCAATTGAAGGAACTCTTGGTTGCTCAAACCAAGAAAGAAGAGCAAGGACAAATAAACAACAACAATGGATACCGTAACAACAACAACGGTTCCCGGAACAACAATTACAACACAACAATAGAGGATCCAATAGCAACAACTAGAGGGCGAACAACCAAAATTCTGGTAACAATCATTCAAACTTCAACTCTAACGATTCCTCTAACCCTTTCCTCTCTTCCCCTTCTTCTTCTTCTACTCCATTAAAGAGCCAGGGGCAAGGATCAAGTTCGTCTCAACCGGAAAAGAAGGACGCAGTCCTGGAGGCTATCTTGATCAAGCTCAACGCTATGGAGACTTCTATGACTTCATTTTCGAAGGCCCAAAAAACCTTTGAACAACAACTTGCAAGTAGGGCGAATGAAGCGCCAAGAGATCCAGGGAAGCTTCCAGCAAGGACGGAAAGCAATCCTAAGGGCCAGATCATGGCCATAACTACGAGGAGTGGACTGAAAACTGCAGATCCAGTGCCTCGGTCGGTGCCAGTATCGACGAAGACCACCTCGGTCCAGGTACAGTCGAAGAACACCTCGACCGAGATGCCAACCGAGGTAGAGCCACAGAAAGCGGAAGGAAAAACTGAAGTTTATGTTCCACCTCCTGCATACAAACCACCACTTCCATTCCCCCAGTCAAGGGCCAGAGCACATCTAGACAAGCACTTTGGTAAGTTCCTTGACTTGATGAATAAACTGCATATTAACATTCCTTTCCTTGATGCTATTCTAGGAATGCCCGCCTATGGGAAGTTCTTGAAGGAGATCTTATCAAGGAAGAGGAAACTGGAAGATTTTGGTGAAGTTAGGATGACATTTAAATCCTCGGAGCTCATTCAAATCATGAAGGAGAAGATGCCACCTAAATTAAGAGATCCCGGCTCATTTTGCATTCCCATTCAAGTTGGGGATGTTACTTGTGAAGCCCTTTGTGATCTAGGAGCCAGCATGAGCATCATCCCGCTGGAGCTATGTGCGAAGATCGGACTTGGAGAGCCCAAGCCGGTCAAGATTCGACTTTATATGGCGGATCGCTCCATCACCCATCCCGTGGGCATCTTGGAGGACGTTCCGGTCAAGTTAGGTAACTTCTATTTACCGATAGATTTTGTTGTACTTGACATTCCCGCAGATTATCCGGTTCCTATTATTCTCGAGAGGCCATTTCTAGCAACTTAGGGTTGCAACGTGGATTGCAAGAACGCCAAGCTGAAATTCAACATTGGCGGCGATGAGGTGGAGTTCGCATTACTTGCAGCCATGAAAGGGGAGCAGCTAACTGATGATATCTTCAACATCTACGATGAAGAAGAATTAAGAGAATTGGTGAGCTCTATCCTTACTAAAGATCCACTCGAAAGAGTTATTAGCTTCAGTTTAATAGAATAAGGTACATATGCTTCTTATGATGCAAATATAGGGAGCTTAAAAGCACTGGAAGAGGATCCAGGAGCTAAAACTGAGAAGCTAACCCAGGAGACGAAGGTCTCAAATTTCGGTTCCAGTTGCAGTACCTCGACCGAGACACTTTCTAGACTGAGCGAGGCGACTGAAGAACATCTCGGTCAACGCCTCTGCGCCTCGACCGAGGTCGATGGCGAAATGATGTCAACTGAGACTACTGAGAATAACAAACTTCTTACTCCCTTCTCTGACACTCATCCTCAGTTGGTGGAACATTCTATCCACCAACTTTCTGATAACAAAGGACCTTGGTATGCTGATATTGTGAATTATCTTGTCTGCCAGGAAATACCGCCCGGATTGACGTACTCTCAAAAGAAGAGATTCTTCAAGGAAGTACGCCACTACTACTGGGACGAGCCGCTGCTATTCAAGCGCGGACCGGATGGGATGCTTCGAAGATGCATTCCGAAAGATGAAGTTAATAGCGTAATACGGCATTGTCACTCACTTCCTTGTGGAGGACATGCCATCACCGATAAAACATGCGCTAAGGTATTACGTTCTGGTTTCTTTTGGCACACATTATTTAAGGATGTACAATCGTTTGTTGTCTCTTGTGATGCATGCCAAAGAACAGGAAATTTATCAAGGAGGAACGAGATGCCACTTAATAACATTCAAGAGGTGGAAATCTTTGATGTGTGGGGGATAGACTTCATGGGACCTTTCCCATCCTCCGGAGGAAACCTCTATATTCTTCTTGTAGTTGATTACGTCTCTAGATGGGTTGAAGCCATCGCTTCTCCCACTAACGACGCCAAGGTGGTTGTGAAGTTTTTAAACAGAACTATCTTTCCACGGTTTGGAACTCCACGCATCATCATCAGCGATGGAGGGACGCATTTCATCAACCGGAAGTTCAAGGCACTTCTATCGAAGTATGGGGTAACCCACAAGGTATCAACCCCTTATCACCCTCAAACTAGTGGACAGGTCGAGATCTCGAATAGAGAAATCAAAGCAATTCTAGAGAAGACCGTCTCTAGGACGAGGAAGGATTGGTCCATGAAATTGGACGATGCTCTTTGGGCGTACAGGACCGCATTTAAGACTCCCATAGGTACCACCCCTTATAATTTGGTATATGGGAAGTCTTGCCATTTGCCCGTTGAATTAGAACACAAAGCATATTGGGCGATCAAATGGTTGAACTTCGACATTAAGTAGGCCGGCGAGAAGCGTCTATTGGAAATCAACGAGCTGGAGGAGCTGCGTTTGAACGCTTATGAGAATGCCAAAATCTATAAGGAAAGGACGAAGAGATGGCATGACAAGCGTATCGTCCCAAAGGAGCTTAACGAAGGAGACTTAGTTCTACTCTTCAACTCCCGCCTCCGCCTCTTTCCATGTAAGTTAAAATCTAGATGGACCGGACCTTATGTTGTGAAACATGTTTTTCCTCATGGTGCAGTTGAGATATGGGGCGAAACTAGCGGAAGCTTCAAGGTCAACGGTCATAGACTTAAGAAGTACAAACCAGAAACTCCGGTTGAGGAGGTTGCACCAATATACCTCGTTTGAGAGGGGCATCATGGTCCAGCTAGCGACCTTAAACCAAGCGCTTCTTGGGAGGCAACCCAAGGTATTACTTTCTTTTCCCTTTTTCTAGTCTAGCTTAGATAGTTTTTGCTTTTGCTTTGCTTTGTTTTATTTTTGGCGTTCTAGACAGATGACAGGAAGCACCTAAGGAAGGAGCATAACTGGAAGGACAGAAGAATCGAGAATTTGAGAAGACGAAGTTTGACTGAGGCATCTCGGTTGCTATCAGAGCACCTCGACCGAGATGATTCATGAGCAACCGAGGCGACTAGGGTTTCTGAAGAATCACCTCGGTCCGTACCACCTCGGTCCAGTCGAGACCATCTCGACCGAGGTGACAGCAATTCCAGAAAGAGTATAAAAGGGGGATTTATTTTCTCTCTCTTCACTTTCACCCTTCCTCGACCGCGGCGACAGTTTCACCTCGCTTCTCTGATTCTTGCTCGTTTTCAAAGATTTCTGTCTCCAAACTGCGATTAAGGCTTAAAGGATCCCAGTGCATCATCGATCTGCAAGAAAATCGAACCGATTCGGCCGAACGAGGTAAAACAAAACCGAAACCCTACCTCTCCGATTTCGCTTCGATTTGGGCTTTGGTTGCCTTTGCATTTGCTGAGAAAAGGCTTAAGTACCCCATAGGAAGAAGTTGTAGTGATTTTGGGGGAAAAGAACTGAATTTTCTGAAGAAATTAGAAACCCAGTTTTTCGCCTCGGTCCAGTCGAGCTGTGCCTCGGCCGAGGTGATTCTTGAGCGTTGTCAGTCGACCGAGGTGACCTGACAGTGACATATTGTTGAAAATGAGTTTTGACAGGCAGATTGTGCTGAGAGATAGACACTCCCCTTCCCCTTCTTCCTCTTCTTCCCGACCTTACCGCCCGGTGATCCATGAGCGACACCGGGTGGATTATGAGCGTATTTCTGGCCGTCCAGTGATTACACCACGCTTCCTGGACGTGTCTGCTTTTGATTGCTTCCAGGTAGACGAAGACCTTAGGAGGATGATTTCTACAGTAGGGCTGGATCAGTTTACTGAGATCCGAGCCCCAGCCTATTTGGAGCCCACCTTAGAGTTCATTAGCTCCTTCACCTACCTTCCCACAGAGCGATCTGTGAAGTACCGGTTGATGAACCGGAACTTCTTAGTGCCACTAGAGTACTGGAGAGAGATTTTTGGCTTTCCTGAGCCCACTACTGTTGACTTCCCTTCCCGATCTGTAGCTAGGGAGTTTTGGGGACAGATTGCCCACATTACTGAGCATGCAGACAGATGGCGCCTTGGAGATTCCAGGGAGAAGGTCATCTTCCACTTAGCCTTTAGGTTAGCTCACCGGATCTTCAGTGAGACACTTCTGGCGCGTACTGAGACGCCCCAGAAGATCCGACAGGGAGAGCTTTTCAGTTTATACTGCATGGTTACTGGGGGTATCCCGGACTTTGGCTTGATGTTGGCAGAGGATCTGCACAAGATCAAGGCCAAGGCGAAGGGAGCCATCTGCTGCGGAGGGCTTGTCACCCACATCGCTAGTTATCAGGACATGGATCTCAGCGCTTGCATGATGGTGGCGGCTGCCAAGCCGCTTGGGCTACAAGAGATGATCACTCAGCGGATTCTGGTTCCCCGAGGTCTGACTACACCGTACGTGGCTATGCCGTGGGAGCTGACTGCACCACAGGGGATCAGGTGGTCTTCCCAGTTTACTGTTTTTGACCCTCATTATTGGCAGACCGCTTGGGCTCCACTGATGGAGAATTACAGAGAGGCAGCAGCTGCCCCAGCTGAGGAGGAGGCAGATGATGAGGAGACAGTTGATGAGAGAGAGGGTGGAGTCCCGATGGATACAGGGACATATACTGTAGGGACGAGCGCACCAGTTATAGATCTGGATGATGAGGATACTGAGCCTGCACCTGCTGCATCACCTGTGAGACCTGCTAGGCGTAGAGCACGCCGACACAGAGATCCCGAGGCTCATCGTCGGATCGATGATCTGACGGATCAGATGATAGACTCTTATGCTGCCCTCACTGTGGACATGCATGAGAGGTTTGCTGCCCAGCACCGACAGATTGACAGTTGGACTCATCAGATGCTCGAGGGACAGCACTATCAGCGCAGGATGATGGAGATCCAGTTCCGGCAGGCTATGGGTTATCCATTCGACCCGTCTCAGTATCCGTACGTGCCACCACCACCACCACCGGATCGGGATTCTTGAGAGCTGCAGGATTTTCTTTCTTATTTTTACGTAGTTCAGCTATTTATCCGGTGAGTACTTTATTTCTTAGACTTATTTTGACCCACTGGGACAGTGTGTCCCAAGTATGGGGTATTTGTGTATTACTTGACAGTTATTTGATGTATGACTCTATTTGACCGGATATCTATATTTATGCTTCACTTTTGCATCTATATGTTTATCTGAGACCACATGCATACTTACAGGTTATTTGATTGAAAAAAACGTCGAAACTGATAAAAAAAAACTGGTTTAAAAAAAAAAAATTTTGACCTCGACCGGTGGAGTTTTGGCCGAACGAGGTGTTTCACCTCGGTTGACCTAAGAACACATCGACCGAGGTAGGTTAACTGAGAGTTTTAGAAACGATTTTTGTGCTTCTTATCTGGATATGATCTCAGTGAAGATCTTGTTTACTGACTGGTTTTAAATTTCTTTATGTGTTTGAAAGGTTTTATAATATGTTTAAGTTGCTAAATGCTTTGTTTGAAATTATTGGCATGTTTAATACTTTGTTTTTATCCAAATTATGTTAAATTTGAAGGTTGACACCGCAAGATAAGTTTTCTCACTTTCTTCCTGGAAAGACCAAGGCAATTCATTCTTCTCTCTTCTTCTTCTTGATCATGCTTAGCCCCTTATATACATTTTGCCTCCCTTTACCTATCCGGGAATTTGGAAGCAAGCGAAGTGGTGAAAGCAAGTGAAGTTAAAGTTGAGAAGTTGGCTGGAAGTGAAAGTGTTAGAAAGTAATAATAGGTTTGGGGAAGTCAATCATGAAGATGAGTAACTCAGCACCATTCACATAGCCGGGTGTTTGTGTCTTGCCAAAGTCGGATTGAGCGATATTCCTAACGGGTCATGGTATGTGCATCAAGGGTTTGATGCATCTCAAGAAATTGATGATTGCTGATCGATTTCCTAGGCTTCGGTTATTGTGCACCTCTGTCCATGCATCCCAAAAAGTAATGTAAAAAGAAAAAGTGTGAAATTAGCAAAGCTTATTGGTGGAAGATGTTGAAAGTCGAAGTGAAAGTGAAGTACATCCTTTTCCCGGATTCTAGCACCACATTACCTTACATATATCCCTACCCTACACGTTTCTTGACCTTTCTTTTGGGAAGCCCTTGAGACCTCGAGTTTGTTGATTGACTTAGTGGTTTAAACTGGATTATGCATGATTAATTTCAATAATTATGACTTATTATGCATTCTATGATTTTATGCAAAGATGAACAACTTTCTTATATTTATAAAATGTTTTGATCATATTTTGATTTTTCAAATTCCATGAAGTATTCTCTTAGAGTGATCTATGATTGTAGCACACCATAAAAATGTTTTGAAAGACTTTTTCATTGATTTTCTTGACTTATAATCCATTCTATCTTGCCTTTTATATGCGGAACTTGCTTGGGGACAAGCAAGGGCTAAGTATGGGGTATTTTGATAGCATGAATTATAGTCTATAGTTTGGGGTTTGTTTGGACGTTTTATCTTCAATAATCTGCATGTTTGTATGTATATTATGTGATTATATTACCATTTCATCTACCTTTGCGAGAATCGAGGTCTACACCTAGTTTTGTTGTAATCGTAGGTAAAATGGCACGTTTTGCATCAAAAAGGAGCAAAAAGAGCTATGGAGTCATTGGAGCTACATCCAGGAAGCATAGCCATGGATTTAAGATTCACTTTGGACCAGATTTGAGAGATTTCACATTCAGTTGTGACTCACCTCGGTTGACCACAGATTCACCTCGACCGAGGTGATCCAGGGGAGTCGACTCGACCGAGGCGAACACCTGGGACGCGGCGAGAATATTTTATTCTTAGCTGAGATCTTTTATCTTTGGAAAGAGATCTTATATTTTTGGGCTTGGCTCCTGGAAGGAAGAAGATATACTAGATCATATATTTTACCTATTTTTATGGGAAGAGATCTTTCTAAGATATCTTATCTTTGGAGAGTAATTTTCCTATAAAAAGGGTTGGATTTTCCACAAATGGGGACCCCGCATATACATGATATACCATCGATCAGGGTTTATACACCGCAGCAGCCATACTCCAGTTGGGAGATTTGAAGAACCTTTTTGAAGGTTGAAGAAGGAAGATTATAGCTTTTATAGCTTTTGAAGGGTTTTGTAAGATCATCTTAAATTCCCTTCCTTGTTGTCTTCCTTTGTTGGATTTATATCCAAGGAACGGTTTTGTTGTGATATTTGATTCAGTTATTGAAGTCTTTTCATTAAATTCTTCTTGTTCAAATATTCACCTTCTTCCCATATATTTGATTATTGCTTTCATGATGATGAGTGGCTAATTTCCTTGTGTGATTCTAGGGTGATTGGCTGAAGGTTGTGGGAAAAACAATGATAGAATGATCTTGATCACAATAGGACCTTGAAAGTTCGAGTCTTTAACCCTAACCCTAAGCATCTCGCTCAGTCGATGAACATCTCGGCCGGGGTGGAATTTGACTGACCGAGGTGACTTATTTGATCCGAAACTGAGAGCTAAGTGTTAGAGTTTGCCAAATCCTATTCTTATTACACCTTTCCTGGTTCAATGCAAGCTTAGGATGAGACTTACCCGGTAATTCCTTAGTTTGTGTACCTAAGATCATAAGTGTAGGTAATAAAGGTTTATCCTTTATTGGGGTTTGAGTGTGCTTCCATCCCATCTTTGTGAGTTAGCTTGAGACTTACCCGGTAAAGGTTGATTCTATTCCCTTAGATGGTGTGTTAGTTTGATGTTATAGTTCTTTATCTTAATTCCTTGAGACTTACCCGGTAATAGGAGTTACGGTTTTGGATTAGTGAGTAGTGAGACTTACCCGGTGATCTACTCCACTTTAGAAACATCTTCCCCATGCAAAAACCTCAGCTTTGTCCGCTTATCTTTAGATCTTGAGTTGGAACCACAACTAGATGCTTTAATCCCTAGAATTGCATGTTTCCTTTATTGACTGTTTATCATCTTTGATTGTTTTAATTGCTTTTGTGGTTAGTATTTACATAGCATACCGTAATTGGACTTTGTTTCACTAAGTCCATGTGATCGACCCCTGGAATTCCTTGCTTTTTACTACGATTGACCCGTACACTGCGGGTTCGCATCCTTGTTTTAAGCTTACATCTAGGGTTATAAATTTAAAGCTTGCACACACCGTTTGGAGCGAACACCCTTGTAAGGCTAAGCAAAGCTTTCGGCCAAGCTTTACTATCTTCAATCTAAAGATCTTCGGCTGGAGAGATCTGGGAGAGGATGACCGTCTCAACCCAATCGAATCATCTCCGACTTCTCTTCTGTTGCTCTCTCTCTTTTTCTCTCAAAGGAAGAACACTCTCTTCATTGGCGACAAGGCTCCAATGTCTCACTTAAAGTTAGATGAGGTAAGCGCATCTTATATAGCATCTCCTCTAAGTCCAAATGCAGCGTTTCATTTAAGCGGTGCCAAACCAAGCCAAACCCAAGGGATAATCTTCAAAGCTCGAACCCGGTTCAACATATATAAGAAGCTGCCCAGAAGACAACCATTCTAACCCACATAGCCAACTCTATGTATCAAATACAGATAAACAGCACGGGCCATAGCTCCTAATGTGACCAGGCTACCAGGGTTCAGTGACACTCACTTGAACCAACAACTAGGTCAACATTAGTCACCTACAACAAGTGTTAGTCACCTTAATCCAATACCCTAGACCTAGGAATCTATTACACATCAATTCAATTGCGTGCACTGTGTGTAATCTAAACTATACAACATGAATCATAAAGTTAACAATGACCTTATATTATACATCTCTATATATTATACCACGTGGGGCAATTTTCTTCATATAATTAATTTATTCGATGTGCATTTAATTTAATACACTTAACTTTTGATATTAATGTGAAGTTCATATGAACATCTTCTAATGCATGTGAATACTCAAAGTTATAGTGTACGAAGTCATCACTTCAATTTTGCAACGTTAATTATAACCAATGTTCACTGAAAAAATATGGATAAATTGGTGAATTGAGCTTTTTAGGCCAATGAGTTGGTATTTAGGGCTCCTCCCTTTTTTAATTGAAAAATTGCCCCCCCTAGAAAATAGGTTGGAAAAAAATATAGTACAAAAGCTATCAACTTGTCCATCCCATTTGATTTGACATATTTGACATTTAATATTTATCTTCACCTATTACACAAATGCACAATTCTCAACATGTACACTTTTTCATCTTCTACCCAAACATTCGTTTACCCAAAAACGTCATTGTCATACCCAAAATAAATTTGTCAAATTACACAAACATACCCAAAAAACTAAAACATCAAAAACCATTATACCCATAAATTGGGTAGTATTTTGTTTTATTAAATATTCATACTCAATGCATTCATAAATTGGGCAGAATTTGTCATATCCAAATTTTACACAAATCGATATTGTACACAAACATCAATATCAAATGACATTTGGTCATTATAACACAGTTTGGGTAAGCATAAAACATACCTAACATTTTACTATAAACATACTCAACAATAAGAAATATACCACAAAAACAACAAGCATATACCCAATAAAATAATCATACCCATAAATTGGGTAACATTTTACCAAACTTATATAATGCTCTAAGATTAAATCTACATGCCCAACCGTACCAATAATTTGGGTAATGAATTACAACATAAAATAATGATACCCATAAATTGGGTAATCATACCCCTAAACAGTATACTCAATTCATCAAACGCATACTCAATACTAAACAAAACGAATAAAAAACATACCCAAAATCTAGGAGAATTAGTTTACCAAAACATACCGATCTAGTTTCAACTAACCAAAAAATCCAGATCTAGTTCCAACTACTCAAAAAATACAAGAGGGGGAGAGAAAAGTGAAGGAATTGAAAAATAGAGGAAAAAAATAGAAGTTAATGAGGAGAGAGAAAAATGAAGAAATTGGGTAATTAGGGCTCACCACTATCATATACAAGAGAGAGAGTTACGGGTGAGAGAAAGTGAGAAGAGAGAAAAGTGAAGGAATGAGAAATAAAGAAAAATATTATAAGGAAGGTATCCACCACCATCTTTTCTATTCTTACCTATTCTTCTAATTTGCAGGCCTACTTTCACATATTTTATGTAGGAGCCCATTTTAAAAATTCAAACTTTCAACAGCCTCATTTCCCCAATTTTTTCAAAAAATATCCAAAACAATATTTTCGGGTCACTTTGTAAATATAATTTCAACATCCATTAGATTCATCTTTATTCCGTTTGAATTTCCTTTTATTTGATACAATCAAATGATTATAATATTAGCCTCATTGTTATTTGATAGCCATTCTATATGTACGCGTACAAGAAATAATTATTTTAAATTATGTAATAAATATGCTTGACAATTTTAAATCATTTCTATAAATAAAAACATATATAAAAAATATAATAAATGAAGATGGTAATTTGACATAAAATAGAGATTGATTAAGCATTTTCATAGAAACGGTATAAGGCGAAGACTTTTAGGGCCCGTTTGATTTTAACTCCGAAAATGAAAATGGAAATGGAATGAAAACGAACCTAATACATACGTATATCCTTGTTCGTGAAATTATTTAGAATCATTTTTTGTGTTTGAAATAATTGGAGTGAAGTTTGATTATTTTGATACTATTTTGTGTGAAATAATAAGAAATGGTTTGAAATAATTGGAGTGAAATTTGATTATTTTGATACTATTTTCTAAAATTACGATCAGACGGAGACTTATTTAATTTATGAGCAAGTTTTCATTAGGAACACTTTGTAGTTGACAGGTAGTTTTCTATAATATACTCCAAAGTTGAATTTCAAAAAGCAAGCAAAAATGTTGACTTAATCTCTTGAAATCTCGACCGAGTCAATCGTTTGACCGTTTGACTAACAAACTTGAACAAATGTCTCAATCTAACATGGTTGTACACTTGCCCAACCTCCATTTTGATTCATTCCTCTTGGGCCTCGTTTGGTTAGATCAAATTGGCACATAATCTACAAGCATAGAAAGTAGGGGCAAGCAAAACCGATCCGGTTAATTCGTTCCACTAACACGAAGATCTAATCCAAAAAAAAAATAAATCAGAATTCAAAATGATCTTTTAATTGATTATCCGAATTTGATTCGAAAAAACCGAATATACCTAACTAGTCCATATAATAATTATTTGGAATAACCAAATATCTGGTCCAGATATTCAATCTACCCCAATAAAAATAGACTATAATTAATGTTAACTTATTTAATGTTAACTTTGTGAACTCATATACCTCAAATATCCAATCTGGTCAAGAAAAAGGATTAATGGGTTTCCAACTCTGAATTGATTGGATTAGTATATTCTTTTTAATATATATTTGTTCTTTAACAATTTTATAAATTTAAATAGAAAATTATGATTTTTTTTAATGTTCTAGTTTTTTGCTTTATTATAATTAATACTCCCTCTAATCATGATTAACTGTCATTTTACTATTTGACACAATTTTTAAGAAAAATATTAAATAACATAGATTTTGTGAAAAAATTTTCTAAATCTTACTCCCTCCGTAACAAAATGTTTGTCATTTGAGCAATTAGTTTAGTTTAACAAAATGTTTGACACTTCTATAATATTAATGCATAGATATAATGATTACACTACTATCAATGAATTAATTATTCTCGATTTAACTCTTTGTACTTTCTAATTGGCTAAAATCTATTGAAAAATGAGTTTTTTCTAGGAAACATGAATAAAATCATTAAAGATTGTACTTATCACCCAAACAATTAAAAACTTTATTTGATTGTTTAAAGTCATTAGCTATTCCTTAATTCATGTGTCCAACTCTCAAATGACAAACATTGTGTTACGGAGGGAGTATCAATTATTTAATATTCAACCTTCTTTTAAACCAATAAGAAAGATTTTAGAACTAAAATTAATCATTTACACCAATTTTCAAGAACATTTCTTATAACTATTGTTCATTTATTGGCCTAGAAAACTTAAAACGATAGATAATTGTGATCAAATTTCTAATGCTAAAACGACACCTATTTTTTATCGGAGGGAGTATTAGTTATATAAAGAGAAGATTTCAGCAGTCAAATTTTTTATAATAACAGTTACTTTGATATAAAAACTCAAATATTAAAGGAATGTATATTTACACAAATTTTAAATTTATTTGCTACCGAATAAATTTACACGGCCCCGGTACTTAAATAGAACGTTGTTGGATAATGTCGGTCAAATTTACTAACTTAGTCTTTTTTCATATTTACTCTTAATAGAGTACACATAACATAAACTTATTAAGTAAATATACCCTTTTCATAAAAGTGTAAAAATTAAAGGGGTCTACAAAACAAAAGCAAATAAATAAGATCCTACTTACCAAATTCTTTTTTATTATAAACTATGAATAACAAAAATTGATTTTAATATTTGAGCGCCAAAGCCAATACCAATTTTTTCTGGATTTTTTTGTAAAAAAAAAAATGTCGACCGAACACGGTGAAAATTGATTTTTTGATATTAAAAGATTGCAGAGTGAGATAAATAATTAGTACGTACAAAATAGTAAGTGAGAGGTGAAGTTATTATTTTATAATATTAGGTGTTTTTTGTGTGTTTTTTACACTAGTAATACTTTTTAACCAAACTTATATAGTTGTCCTGCATTTTTAATTACTAACCAAACGAGTCCTAAGACTTTCTAAGTTGAAAGCATGATTTCTTAAATTGATTTAGTACAACATTTATTATTTCTAAAAATTTGACACACTCGATGGCTTTCTAACTTCCTCTTGACTTCTTCTCCTATGGAATATATACCTAGCTGACGTATCAAGAAATAACAATTAGGCATCGAGGTAGAAGTATTTAAACGTTTGTTAGATATAATTTGTAAAAATTAGAAATATTACAGATTTTTTTTATCACTAGTATGATACATATAAACACCAAAATACTAAAATATAATGACAATGAATATAGTTCATATGTATATATACCCTCATTTGTTAATGTCTTCGAATTTATTTCATGTGACTTTAAGAGAATAATGTAGGATAGGGTGAATTTTGGAAAAAAAAAAAAGACAATTTTGGTAACTAGGCCTTTTTTAAAAACTACAGTAATAACTAGACTTTTTAATGTTTTAATTATGTAAATATACCCCAACCTTTTGTATTTATTCTCAAACCCTATACACTCTTCTCTACTCTTCTCTCAAGGGGTACATTTACTAAACACAAAACTAGAAAAAGTCTTGTAAACCAAATTATAAAAAAAAAAAATTAAAATGAGAAAGTTCTAATAAAATTTTATAGATGAATAATGACATGAAATTAAATTAGATTTGTTTTCTTTTATTTTCACGATTACAACCAAACGATTCAAAACCTATATTATCTTTGTTATTCTTTGTCAAACATACATTAAAAGTATTATGAGGCGTATCACAAACGGTGTATGACGTTAGATATTGTTGGGATATGGAATCTAATAGATCGAGTGAGCTCAAATCAATTGTTATTAGAATTTCTCACTTCTTATATTCTTAGTATCCATTTGGTTATAGAGGGTGTCACGAAAACGGTTAAGGAGAAAAAAATGAAATAAAAATGGTTATGTTTTTTTTTTATGTGTGCGTTAAAAGAAGTCTAACAATTTATTTTAGTCGTTAAATAAACATGATTTTTGATTGATGGTAATGTTTTCGTTTTCGATAATGATTCTTAACAATTTCAAATGGACTCTTAATTAGTATGACTAAAATAAAGATTCTATCTTTAAGGGTTTTAATTCTTTAATACATATTCACATAAATTATCGTAATTGTCATCACAAAAATACAGTATAAAACTCTGACTTGATAGGGTTCTCAAACATATTCACGGATTCGTGAAGCATAGAGTAATTAAACATTTTTGTATTCTTGTATAACTTTTTATACTCTTACACCCGTCTCTCACCTCGTTCCCTAATATACCCTAACATAAAGGGGACACGTTCAGTAAACTACACACAAATTAACGAGTTTCATCTTAAAATCATTCTTGTTTGTATTATCGACCTGGATAACATTTTATTCCCAAACATCTCAGCAGATCGAATTTCGTAGATTAAGCTATGTAAACATATCGAACCAAATTGGAAGAAAAGCCCTTGCCATTCATTGCTCATTATATAATAACTCTTGAGAAAAGCATGCAAAATACACTTAAACCCTAAACTAAGATATCACCATGCTAGAATAACACATTCATTCTTCTCTTCTTCCTATATATCTTCAAAACTCGTCGTTTCCATCAATTCTTGAACTTGTCCTTTTGGCTCTCAAGCATTTCCTCCAACAAGTTATCATCCAAACACTCAAACTCAATAACTTGTTCCTCTTCTCTTCCTACACTACTCGAACTCGATCCTCCCCCTCCAAAACAATGTCTTCCGAGGCTAAACGACGAACTCGAACTCCCTTCATCAACATTACTATGATATTGTTGCTCATTAGGGAAATTAAGGATAGCTTGATGTCCTCGCAACGCGAAAGCCGCCTTGTCGTAAGCTCTCGCGGCTTCCTCGGGTGTGTCGTACGTCCCGAGCCATAGTCTCGCCCCATTCTTCTTCGGGTCTCGTATCTCGGCTGCGTATTTCCCCATGGTCTTCTTCTCACTCCTCGGAACTTCGAACCCGAAGCTTGGTCTACTCTTCCTCTCCCTCCTCCTCCTTCCATAAGTTCGAAAACGGGTATCGGAAATGGGTACCCGGTATAGTGTACGAGAGTGTTATGGTATAATGAGATGAAGGGCCTGGCTTGTTATTTTTTTTTGATGAAAGGGCTTGGCTTGTTACTTGTTATAAGCTATGAGTTTATATGCATATTTGCATGGGGCTAAATCAAAGGTTGTAAGTTGAGTCAAAATAGGCGGATTCTTAGTTTGTAGGGATTAGAGCTTCTGATTTTCTGATGTTGACCATCGTATTAAATGTCTTCATATATGTTGGTGGGTGGCGATGGCTGAGTTCAACGTTAAGTATTTGGTATTCTATGGGGGCTAGCTTCTGGATTCTTCTGTTACTATATTTTAACATTATATATGGGATTCACATTGGACGGGATCGAAGTCGTTCCACATCACGTTCTAAAAAATTATAAGCGAGACGGGACTTGCAACTTTTTTTTTTCGTCCTGTGCGGGCCCTGTTTCACGTAGGACAAGAATTGGAATGAAACGGGACGTACTTAATCCCGTAAGAATTATACAATGATTATATTCAATATTTGTATTTTTTTTCTTCACGTTTAAAGAAATTAAAAACTTGATACTTAATGATGGATTCAAGAGGCCTATATTAGTATTTAGTACATTCAAAATGAATAAAAGAACACCATTGGGTATATTTTTTTTTGGTTGGAACCAGTGGGTATAAGTTTTTTTTATTCGTTTATAAATGAGACGAGTCCGAACTCGAGCTTAATATGAGATTTAAAATGCGTTCATATTCGGCTCGTTTAGAAAGTGAACGAGCCGAACTTTTGACGAGCCGAGCCCGAGTAGCTCGGCTAAAATAATGCTTCTATAGTGTTATTTTAATCGAACGAGCCGAGTATTGGCATGCTCAAGCTTGACTCATTTATAACGAGTCTAGCCCGAGCCAAGCCTAGATTTTGTACGAACTTTAAAATGTGTTCGTATTCGGCTCGTTTAAAAAATGAACGAGCTCAAGCAGAGCTTTGACGAGCCGAGTTCGAGCCGAATCCGAATAGCATATTACAGCCCTGCTTCTGGCCGCCTTTGCTTTTCATATGATTTTTCCTTTTCAGATTCATTTTTTCAGATGGGGTTTTTCCGATTTATTTAATTCTTGGTATGTAAAACGTAAAGTTTTCTTTTAGTAATTTAATTTCTTTCATTTAACTCCTTTCTTTCTTTTATTTATTTATTATTTATTTATTTCGGTTAAAATTCGAAAAACCCTAAACCCCGTACATACCATTCAAATTTTTCTAAAAAAAGAAAAGGCATACATTGTATTTCTTGTTTGACAGCTTCTTTTCTTGGTATATACTTTATGGAATATTTGACCAGTCTGACTTTCTGTTTCCAAACAAACTGCATTCATTCCATGCTCTACTGCACGGGACCACGCCCAAAACCACTCATTCACTTCTGGACCGGTTTCTCCTTCCTAGACCGGCCAGTCTAGGTAAACGTCCACTTTGTACACTAGAATTTGTTCGAATGGACCGTTATGCCCGAGTGTGACATGATCGGAATAGATATGGATAGAGTTTTTCCTCCGGTCTAGGCTAGTTGAACCAAAGTTTTATACTATTTATTGGACCTAAAATTTTGACAAATCGATTCGGACCTGAATATTTGGTCCAGGTCCGATCGGTCCGGTCCGGATTGAAATTTGAACATCTTGGATGCAGACGAAGTTCAAGAAACTTCATATTCATCCCGAAGGTGTGGAAAAAGTGAGAAGATCATCCATATACCACTCTCTTTTTATTGTTCTATTATTAGTCAAATTAATAATTATATTTGTTTAACTTGAAATTTTTTTTAAAAAAATTGACTTAAATACGGTATAAAAAAAACATATATAACGAGGATTATACTATTTTGATTTTGTTGATTTATTTGTTTTTATATTCATTTTTAAGAGAGAACATCAAGCTCTAATTTGCCTCTCATACTATCCAAGATCTGGATTTATCCCAGCCCAAAAAGTTGGGCAAAATTTGACTACAAATCTGTTTGAGTTTGAAGATGTCCAAATCTACTCCTTGCTGATATTCCTCTTTTCCTAAGTACATTTCACCCAAATAAATCTAATAAATAAAATATTTCCACATGAGTTTTAAAATTTTTATATTTACATATTAGAAAAAAATTAAGGAACCAATTATACTAAAAAAAATAATAAAAAAAACTATCTTTTTTATTTGCTGAGTGTTAAGAATATTTTTGTTTAGTGATTGTTAAGAAGTCTTGTTTCTAGTGTAACACCCTAAATTTTGAGAACTCGGGGAGCTACTGGTTAGGACCTCACAATGAGTTCCGACCTTAGTTTGACAACAATTTCACTAGGATCTTACAACAAGGCACAAAAGTATTTAAAACATTTGAAAACTTTAAACAATATATACATGAAGAATATGTATCAGCCTTACAAAGTAAAGGTACCAAAACGACACATATGAAGAACAAAAGACATCCCCGTCCCCAACTAAATGAGTACGTGGACCCGGCTAACCATTCCCTCCGGATCTCTCTACAACTGTATTAACCTACAAGACATCTACAAGCGGTATAAAACCGTTAGCTAACATTCTATGCATAAGTATAAAGGTAAAAGCACAAACACACAACATACACAATCAACATGCAACACTCAATCCTTTTATTATCTTTCATTAGGTGATAAATGATACTTATTTTGTGACACGAGGGATTCCCAAACCTCGCCCCTGTCCCCGTTTACCAACGCGGAATGGTACTAATGCATCTGACCGTCTACCGGACTGGGCTGGTCGCAGGGAACCTCCTAGACTCTCGCAAGAGCTAGACAGATGATGTCACAACCCGTTATCATACACTTGGGTCAATTACGTAAATAATAAAGTCGGCCTAATCCGGTTTCGTTGTTTATCATAACTAACAAACACCACTCATACACATTACACTCATACAAGAAGCCAGCTAAGTAAGTCCGTGGACTTACCTGAATCAGATCTCGACTCTCTTAATCACAACTCAATCTGTAACTGTATAACTCGGTTGCCTGTCAAAGGAGGCAAGTGTGTCAGCACACTTTCTTGGTAATTAGAAGTCTAAGACTTCTAAGGTAGTAGATCCTATTAGAACAGAATTCAATACAGTACCAATTTATGGTAAAATGACTATTTTACCCTTGGTCCCGAAACTTCCAAAAATTCCATAATTCAAGCCTGAACTCTTATTTGAGACTAAAAAGTCATATTCTAACTCCTAAAGATGATTTTGGTTACAAACTGGCAATTTACCCATTTTCCGAAAGATCGTTAAGGTCCAACTTCGGCATCAAATAAGAAATTCGAATAAACTTATAAAAATTCCGAAATAATTCTCTAAATCATCTATGATATCTCATCTACTCCTAGGAGCAATAATTTCTCAAAACTGTTCACCCTTCACTTCTACTAAAATTTCCAAAGTTGGTTACAACACTTGCAGTTTCCTATACTTAGCCAAAATCTGAGTACACTTTGAAAAATCATAACTCCTAAACCACTCGCTGGATTTATCCCAAATTTTGATATGTTCTACTATAATATGTCAACTATATTATATCCAAAATTTAAGTCCAACAGAGATCAAAAGCCTATTCAAAACTATCTCCCAAAACAGCATCCCATGCTGTTTTTCTCAACTCATCACATTTATAAAAAAAATTGCATGAGGAGTCACTTTGCAACATCATAACTCTCAAACCGTAACTCCGATTCTTCCCAAATATTAGTATGATCTACTATGTACTACTGACTACAACATATCCAAAATTCAGCCAAAAAGAAGAAGTCTAACTTACCCAAATCTGGACCCGAAGTTGACTGCTCGTCACTTCCGAAAACTGAGAAAAACGTAATAGCTCTCTGCGGTTGTTTTCTTGACTGAAATACATGGTTCCAAGATGGTTTAGCATCAGCTATAAGTACACATATGATTGAAGGAAAGCAAGGTTGAAAGAGTATGGTTACACTCAACTATAAAACTCGCCCAAGAGGCTCACGAGGTTGCAACCAGGAGTAGAGGAGGGCAGTCATGCGCAACCTGAAGAGGAAGATGTGTTGATGTTAAGTGTCTTCTGGGTAGATCTGGGAAGGTTGTGAGGCGGTTGTTTTGCAGCAATGCAGTTCGTCATTGTCGATCAACTTCTCTACTCGAATCGGAATGAAGGAGCTAGTGTGTGCCGGACACAAGGTGAAGGGATGTGCAGAAGGGTGAACGCTCCTGCTGCTACTCCTGATTGTTGGTCTTGCCGGCTCCTATGCGTAGAAGGACGCCCAGGTGCTGCTTGTGCACGACTCCAGGGCTGGAAGACGACTGGAGAGGAGGGTCGACATAGGAGGTTGCAAGGGCTGCGGTGGGGGTGCTGAAGAGGTCTTCTGTACGCATCACTGACGGAAGGAAAGAGGGAGGAACTTCAATGCGTGAGTTCTGGCTGTTACGGCACTCTCTCAGCCGTTACGTGAGATAAGGAAGGAGAGGAGTTGGGCTGCTATTACGTGGGAGGTAGGAGGGGCAATTGCTGTGCTTCCTGGGCTGCGAGATGAGGAGCAGCAAGCCCGCATCTGATGGAGTTCTGGGTTGCGAGATGAGGGACAATTGTTGTACTTCCTGGGCTGTGAGATGCAGCTGAAGACATGGCTTGCTGAAGGCTTGGCTGGCTGGGCAACACTAGGTTCGGTGTGGGCTGGAGCAAGGCAAACGAGGTGGGCTGAATCAAGGGAAGAATGTGGGCTGAATTTGTCAAAGCTTTGTCACAACCTTGTCAAAACGTGTCATGGCTTTGTCAAGTTCATGCATGGCCTTGTCATGATCTCGTCATGGTCTCGTCATATCTCGTCATGGTCTCGTCTTGGTCTCGTCAAAAAGACGTCATGACTTTGTCGAGGACATGTCATGATATAAACTAGGGTTTGATAGATTAGGGTTTGATATATAATTCTATCATTTTATGTGAATTAAATTCTACATAAAATGATAAAATTTGTGGAGGATGAAATACTAGGTCGAATGGAAAACAGTCAACGGATCAAAATCCGATTTGATACGGAATTAAACGGAACGAAAATTCTGGATATTACATCAGTACCCCCTTAAAATAAGTTTTATCCCGAAACTTAGAACAAGGTATTTAATTAGACGACTTCCATACATAAACTTGTTTATCCTAGTTTCAATAAAGTTTAATTTCGTTTTCTAAACCCCTCTAACCCTATTAAAGCGTAACGAAAAATCCGGTCGTTACATCAGATCCCCCTCAAAATAAGTTTCGTCCCGAAACTTAGTGTACGACAATCCTGATCGGCCTTTAAGGCACCAACTGGGTGTGTTTGATCACTATGCAAAAGTCTCGTCGTTTCCACATCTAAGTATCCTGCACATCAAGGTTACCAAAAGAACACATCACTGACTAACACTCAATCATGAAATAAACAAGCAGTCAAACAATATCACACATACAAGGTCAAGCCCTAACTTGTCACTCCCGAGGTTACAACTATCGCTACATGGGTCTTTGAAAGGTTACGTCTCTTACTATCTCCAATCTTAGGTAGCCTTATCGGATTTTCATAAAACCACTAAGATCTTAAATCTTTTCAGGTACTTAGATCACAAGCATATGTTACCACGTTCTAGAGTGGTTATCGGATATCTCACCGGTATCATCCGGCTCAACTGTCTAATCCTCTAATCTGATGACCTAACTCGTGTCTGGTAGGTATCTCTCCAACTGAAATTCTCAAACTCAGTTCCCAAACTTAGTCTCCGTGGAAAACTGAAATTCTAGATCCTTTGATGACCCTACGAAAAATGATCTATTCAACTTTCTTCCCTTCGTTATGACCACTTGCTTCGGGCCTTCTGAAAATGTTATGTCTACACAATCAGGTCAAAGGTCTTGGACATCCACCAACACTTACCAAGTGCTCAATGCTCTTCATATCACGACCCACTTGGTCTTGTCTTTTAATATTACTCAGTCATCTTATTCCTCAGGTAAGGAATTGTCACCTTTACCCTTTTCAGGTCTAACACTCGAGACAACAAAAAAATCAAATCTAGTGGTCATCTTCTCTGTTCACTTGGCATTATTATATTATTTATAGATCTCTAATATATCGTTAACTTGAACCTAGGCTTCTCACGCATTTTCCAAGATCTTAAGTGACATAGAATATGTCCGGAATGACGGTATTAGACACAAAGTGATCTCATATCACCGTTATTTGATCATAACTACTCGATTAATGCTAGCACACCATCAACATTGCAATCTTATATCCTCCCCTTTTATCGGACTAGTAATAGCCCTCTAACTCAAAACGCAACTAGACTTTGTTCCGACATAACATTACACATAAAATCTACTCCGAGATTATGCTGTCTTTAAGCACGGTTACTAGGTTACAAGTATGCTCCTATCGCTTCTCTTTCTTATGTATCTTCGACTCAGGATGGTAGTTACTCACTTTGAGCTTTCTAGTGAAGACCATGCATAATACTTTTATTATATTGTCAATTCTTTTCTCAATCCATCGGGAAGACGACTCTATAGTGCTTCATTCGGTACCCACATTACTTATTTGTCGACATGTGATGAAGTCGTCATGTTTCACTTGGATCCATAAAGGGTACCACTCTTTTTCTATAACCTCTATGCGCACATACTTCCACGCCTACCTTGTGGTGATACTGTTCTTCCATAAAATTTTTAGTCACTCAGCGTAGCCTAGCTCGTGTTCTTTCCAAACGGAATGCATCTGACAACCTATCATTCTTTGAAACTTGACACGTTATTTCTCTGTACCATTGAGCTTCCTGCTCTGTGGGTTAGGACCCACCACGCTTCCGCTGCGCTACTCTGCTTATCCTGTTGTCACTCATTAATCCTAAGGACCTTTTCTGTAAGTATAACATGATTGACCCCAAAACTCTTTCTTCCAATTACACCATGAGTCTTATACAGATGAAGTATCAAGTACCTTCTTCACTTTCCTTAAGAAAATAAAACAACGCTTGAAAAACAACTTCTTCCGCTTATTTTCTTAATTCTGCTACCCTGGATCCAACTACTAGACTCGACCGGTGTTTGATCTTAACCAACCAAGAAGTAACCTCTAACACGATTTTCTATACCTTTAGTTGTCTAAGAAGATTGTTGTTGCATACTTGAGGAAATTCTTCCAGGCGTCGGTAGAACTACCCCATAAATCCACAGTCGCAATTATCTTTTCTTAGCGGTACATAACTCGTCAATACCAAACAACACTTGCACATCCTCAACTGATGTCGTTCAGTCTATATTTGACTCATCTTTGTATTCCAAACTTACTCTTCTCATACCCCGTCTGGTATCAAAATTCTTTGGTAAGCATCACCTACTCAATTAATGCTTTTATACTTCTTTAGTTTGTTCTATCTTTCACCCTCCCGCTTCCTTTGGGCTAACTCCATTCCTCTAGTCCGATTGGGTCATCCATATGACATAAATAGTCGTTTCAAGTTTTCCACGATAGCTTGCAAGCGTCTTTGCAATTCTTATGGCCGTAATGATCATCCACTTGCAGTTCCTCTTGCATGGACCGTCGGTGTGGATGGCTTAGGACCCGTGATAATTGAGGTTACCCTAGACTCTCGAGTCTAGCAAGACCGTTCTCTCATACACATTTCTTCACTGGAGTTGGTGGTAATATCGCCTTCATGAAGCTCCGTTGACCCTGCTATAGGCTTCCATTATTTGGATATTCGCGTTGCCGTTTCTTTCAACTTCTTATATCTCTGAGGAGGTCAAAACCTCCCCACGCTTGTGGGGTCTTCCTTTTCACTTTTACACACAATTGTAGGTCTTCATTCCGTGCTCCTTAGATTCTCACACCCGGATTGACACTCTGCCTCTTCTAGTTTCTCATGCCCATAAGGGTCTATGGGCATCCGCCTCGATTGTAATGTCCTTGATTCCGCAATGTTTGTTGTACTCAATTCTACTTGCCCCGTTCCAATATTGTTATCTCTACTCCGCACTCTTATAGTCTCTTGCATGGTTCTTCTAATTCCGTCTCTCGGCCTCGTATGCCCGAATTCCTTCTACGGCCTTCTATTCCTTCTAACTGAACTGACTCAGGGATTTCTTCCTCATCTGATTGTGCTTGTGGTAAAAGTTTATATTCACAACTTTACTTCCTTGATCACTTGTTCTTTGGATGATTTGTAAGGACCACCAAGCAACCCACCCGAGTATAATACTCAATTCAAGGTCCGATTCCATTGCCACGTGTTGGAGACTCTTCAAGTCCGCTACTAATTTATCATGAGGCGATAATCACTTCGTGATATCACGACTAAAGGATATAAAATATCCTTTAGGATACTAACAAGCTAAGCATACACATGTATATAACATATTATAATAAACATCATAAAAAGTCTATAAGCTAACTCCTATTGATCCAAGTTGCAGAGATCCAAGGAGAGCGATGGTGGTCTGACGTACTACTAACCCAACAACCCGACTATGCGTGCGTGTAAAAACATAAATCCGTTTTGAAAATTTAGACCCCTTTCGGGTTTTAGTTATTTTATACATTCGGTCTTTCAGAAGATTTCAAGTGCCATTGTTGTCAACCTAGAGCTCTGATACCATATTGTAACACCCCAAATTTTGAGAACTCGGGGAGCTACTGGTTAGGACCTCACAATGGGTCCCGACCTTAGTTTGACATCAATTTCACTAGGATCTTACAACAAGGCACAAAAGTATTTAAAACATTTGAAAACTTTAAACAATATATACATGAAGAATATGTATCAGCCTTACAAAGTAAAGGTACCAAACCGACACATATGAAGAACAAAAGACATCCCCGTCCCCAACTAAATGAGTACGTGGACCCGGCTGCCCATTCCCTCCAGATCTTTCTACAACTGTATTAACCTACAAGACATCTACAAGCGGTATAAAACCGTTAGCTAACATTCTATGCATAAGTATAAAGGTAAAAGCATAAACACACAACATACACAATCAACATGCAACACTCAATCCTTTTATTATCTTTAATTAGGTGATAGGTCATTACTAATGATACTTATTTTGTGACACGAGGGATTCCCAAACCTCGCCCCTGTCCCCGTTTACCAACGCGGAATGGTACTAATGCATCTGACCGTCTACCGGACTGGGCTGGTCCCAGACTCTCGCAAGAGCTAGGCATATGATGTCACGACCCGTTATCATACACTTGGGTCAATTACGTAAATAATAAAGTCGGCCTAATCCGGTTTCGTTGTTTATCATAACTAACAAACACCACTCATACACATTACACTCATACAAGAAGCCAGCTAAGTAAGTCCGTGGACTTACCTGAATCAGATCTCGACTCTCTTAATCACAACTCAATCTGTAACTGTATAATTCGGTTGCCTGTCAAAGGAGGTAAGTGTGTCAGCACACTTTCTTGGTAATTAGAAGTCTAAGACTTCTAAGGTAGTAGATCCTATTAGAACAGAATTTAATACAGTACCAATTTATGGTAAAATGACTATTTTACCCTTGGTCCCGAAACTTCCAAAAATTCCATAATTCAAGCCTAAACTCTTATTTGAGACTAAAAAGTCATATTCTAACTCCTAAAGATGATTTTGGATACAAACTGGCAATTTACCCATTTTCCGAAAGATCATTAAGGTCCAACTTCGGCATCAAATAAGAAATTCGAATAAACTTATAAAAATTCCGAAATAATTCTCTAGATCATCTATGATATCTCATCTACTCCTAGGAGAAATAGTTTCTTAAAAATATTCACCCTTCACTTCTACAAAAATTTCCAAAGTTGGTTACAACACTTGCAGTTTCCTATACTTAGCCAAAATTTGAGTACACTTTGAAAAATCATAACTCCTAAACCACTCGTTGGATTTATCCCAAATTTTGATATGTTCTAATATAATATGTCAACTATATCATATCCAAAATTCAAGTCCAACAGAGATCAAAAGCCTATTCAAAACTATCTCCCAAAACAGCATCCCATGCTGTTTTTCTCAACTCAGCACATTTATAAAAAAAACTGCATGAGGAGTCACTTTGCAACATCATAACTCTCAAACCGTAACTCCGATTCTTCCCAAATATTAGTATGATCTACTATGTACTACTGACTACAACATATCCAAAATTCAGCCAAAAAGAAGAAGTCTAACTTACCCAAATATGGACCCGAAGTTGACTGCTCGTCACTTCCGAAAACTGAGAAAAACGTAATAGCTCTCTGCGGTTGTTTTCTTGACTGAAATACATGGTTCCAAGATGGTTTAGCATCAGCTATAAGTACACATATGATTGAAGGAAAGCAAGGTTGAAAGAGTATGGTTACACTCAACTATAAAACTCGCCCAAGAGGCTCACGAGGTTGCAACCAGGAGTAGAGGAGGGCAGTCATGCGCAGCCTGGAGAGGAAGATGTGTTGATGTTAAGTGTCTTCTGGGTAGATCTGGGAAGGTTGTGAGGCGGTTGTTTTGTAGCAATGCAGTTCGTCATTGTCGATCAACTTCTCTGCTTGAATCGGAATGAAGGAGCCAGTGTGTGCCGGACACAAGGTGAAGGGATGTGCATAAGGATGAACGCTCCTGCTGCTACTCCTTATTGTTGGTCTTGCCGGCTCCTATGCACAGAAGGACGCCCAGGTGCTGCTTGTGCACGACTCCAGGGCTGGAAGGCGACTGGAGAGGAGGGTCGACAGAGGAGGTTGCAAGGGCTGCAGTGGGGCTGCTGAAGAGGTCTTCTGTACGCATCAATGACGGAAGGAAAGAGGGAGGATCTTCAGTGCGTGAGATCTGGCTGTTACGGCACTCTCTCAGCCGTTACGTGAGATAAGGAAGGAGAGGAGTTGGGCTGCTATTACGTGGGATGTAGGAGGGGCAACTGCTGTGCTTCCTGGGCTGCGAGATGAGGAGGGTCAGGCCCGCATCAGATGGAGTTCTAGGATGCGAGATGAGGGACAATTGTTGTGCTTCCTGGGCTGCGAGATGCAGCTGAAGACATGGGTTGTTGAACGCTTGGCTGGCTGGGCAACAGTAGGTCCGGTGTGGGCTGGAGCAAGGCAAAAGAGGTGGGCTGAATCAAGGGAAGAATGTGGGCTGAATCAAGGGAAGAATGTGGGCTGAATTTGTCAAAGCTTTGTCACAGCCTTGTCAAAATGTGTCATGGCTTTGTCAAGCCCATGCATGGCCTTGTCATGATCTCGTCATGGTCTCATCATATCTCGTCATGGTCTCGTCTTGGTCTCGTCAAAAAGACGTCATGACTTTGTCGAGGACATGTGATGATATAAACTAGGGTTTTATAGATTAGGGTTTGATATATAATTCTATCATTTTATGTGAATTAAATTCTACATAAAATGATAAAATTTGTGGAGGATGAAATACTAGGTCGAATGGAAAACAGTCAACGGATCAAAATCCGATTTGATACGGAATTAAACGGAACGAAAATTTCGGATATTACATCTAGTCTTTGGACCATCAAGAAGACTTGTTAACAATCCATAAGGTGTTAAAAAGTCTTGCTGATACTTCAAAAGATATCAAAAGTCTTGTTGGCAGTCCAAAAAATGTCAAAAAGCCTTATTGACAATCCTGAGTGTGTAAAAAACCTTGTTGATAGCATCTGAAATGTTAAGCCTTATTGTCAACAAGTGTGTTGACAACCTCTGAACTATCAACACTTGCTAACAACTTGTTAAAAGTAAAAATTTTTTTAATTAAATGGTAAAAAACAAAACTTAAAAAATTGGTGGTTAGTTTTTCAGTTAAATTGATTATCCAACCTAATTTTTTTTTACTAGGTTGCACGCGCATGCGAACTTCTTCAATAAAAACCGGAAATTTAATTTCATCATTAACCGGAAATATTATTACGTACGATATCATGTTACAAAAATTAAAGTATAATGCATACGAGATCGGACGACAAAAAAATTAGTTTGCTAGTGACGATGTGAAGGTATCGCATGCAACTCGGTGTTGTCCATTGAGTTATGTTGGTGTCATCTTTGAAGAGTTTCACACCTAACAAGCCCTTCGATGTTTTAAGAATCTAGGAACAAAAGAAACATATATAAATGAATAAATATCACATATGATACATTTCCTGATGAACAGCTAGAAACAAGCATGATTAAGGAAAGATAAACAAAAAACTACTCATGTAGTCATGTAGTAACAATGGATTAACTTTTCATATAGAAAACTGTTATTCTTGTATGAAACCAGTAAGCCATATCCCATAAAAAGTTCAGACTAACGCATACATATGCGGTGAGTAATTGTTTTGTATGCACCAGTACGAGAGTATCTTAGCTTTGAAAAGCATCAATATTGATCAAGAAAAACACAAATAGGATAAATTTTGGACCCAATTGTTGGAAGCTCTTTGATTAAGCTATTAGACAAAATAATTACTCACCGCATATTTAGGTATGTCCGGATTCTTCATATTCATATTCATATTCGCAAGACCTTGCATAGGAATAGAGTATAAACTAGAGAAGCTTAGAGTAACACAAAAAAGAAATGTTAGCAAAAAGTGAAACTGATCAAGTAATTTGCAGCATAAACAATATTGGAATGACACAGGAAAAAACAAGCAAGGCCACACAATATAGTTTTACTTATAAGTTCAGAACGTATACAAACTTTATACCCAACATAGATTTCCTGATCTCTGTTAGCATGAAATATTGTGATATTTTAGGCACGTTTTCTAAGTGTATTTGATTCATATTGATAGTCTTTGATTTAGCATTGTTGCATTTGTGAGCTAGTTTGCCTATATTGTCGATATGGATGTCTACACTAGCTTTATGTTGATTATAGGTGATTGAGAGCCATTTCCGAACGGAATCGAGCAAAGATGAGTTGATTGAGATGTGTCCATGGATTGAGGGCATTCTTAGGAGCAAAATGGATGTCAACTTCAGGAATGCACGAGGCTAGGGAAGAATCACGTTCTTACCCTAAACCACGCTCTAAAATACGGCCGTACTACAAACCACGTTCAGTTCCACGGCCGTGGAACCCTGCAGGAGAAGCGTGATTCATTCCAGGAGCTTTTACGGTCGTGGAATCCATGGTTCAAACCGTGTTGATTCCCACGCTCTAAATTACGGTCGTGGAACCTTCCACGACCGTGATCTTGGCGATCTTTTTCGCCACATTTTGAAGCCACGATCTTTTGAAGATTGGGCCGGGCTGTTCGCTCCAAACGGTGTGTGCAAGCTTTAAATTTATAACCCTAGACTTAAGCTTAAAACAAGGATGCGAACACGCAGTGTACGGGTCAATCGTAGTAAAAAGCAAGAAATTCCAGGGGTCTGTTCGCCCCTAGAGGTGTGTGCAAATAAGTTTTAAATTTATAAAACTAGAATCAAGCAGCGAACCCGCAGTGTACGGATCGACGTAGTTAAGCAAGAATTCCAAAGTATCGAACACAAGGATTTGGGTGGGAACAAATTCAATTGCAGATTATCAAGCGAGTAAATATGAGAGTTTTGCAAATATTGGGAAAACAACAACCCTAAAGATCCAAGTATCAAGCTGTGGCAATCGATTCAAGATATACTAATGATATAAAGACAGAGTTGAGATATGCAAAGGTATGCTAATGTAAGGTAATCGTACGGTGAAGTTCCAAAAACCTTATATAACTCACCTACAAGATACTCCCTATACAGGTTGTTGAGGCTCAATATAGAAAGGTTCTAAAAGCAAGAATTAATGTCAAATACCCAAACTTGTAATCCAAGGATCAAGACTAACTTAGCCGATTATGGTTATGACACTCACAATCGAGGTAGAGGTTGTTGAGGCTTCACTACCACCTAGAAAAGGCAAGCCTAAACTAAGTTAAAGCAAATCTTTAACTTTGGACTAAAGTAAAAGCAGGTTCGTAAACTTAAGGGAAATTACGGTTGGATCTTGAGACTCCACGGCCGTGGAACTCAAGAACAACCCGTAATTTAGGGTTCGTCGGCGATTCTCTCTAACTCTCAGGGTCTAATCTGTTTATGATCAATCTATCATCATCTAAGCCACAACTATCAACCCTTTACCTTAGAATTGTTAAGGGTTTTTAGCCAATAACCGTCATGTTGATATCAATTCAAGGATTAAAAGATAGAAAGATGAAAACTTCCGAAAACTTTCAATAATCTTCAAACCAATCTCAAAGTCACAATCGAGAACAAATATTGTCAAGGGATTCAGAATAAAGCAAACAATCACAATCTTAGGAAAGAAAGGAGAACGGGATGTCAATCCGTTTTCCAAATCAAACCTAAATAAGAAGAGAGATCTTCTTGCAACAATCTTCCAAAAGCTTGGATCTTCCGCCAATCCGGAGATCTCAACAGCAATTTCCACCAAAAGTGCGAGATTAGGGCAAGTCCCAAAAGCGAATTTCGATCTCCAATGAGATGTCAATGATTCCTAGCAAGGGCTCAAACGGCGTTGAAATTCTCTAAGCGGAGATGAAACGTGGATTGCCAAAATTCCCTAAGCAAGCATTAAGCGATCATGACGGAATCTTGCTTCGTCCGTCTTTTTATAGGGCAAGATAAAATATCGGCCCGGCCCAATCTTCAAAAGATCGTGGCTTCAAAATGTGGCGAAAAAGATCGCCAAGATCACGGTCGTGGAAGATTCCACGACCGTAATTTAGAGCGTGGATTATGTCACGGTTTGAACCATATGTTCCACGGCCGTAATAGTTACTGGAATGCATCACGCCTCTCTTTGCAGGGTTCCACGGCCGTGGAACTAAGCGTGGTTTGTAGTACGGCCGTATTTTAGAACGTGGTTCAGGGCAAGAACGTGATTCTTCCCTAGCCTCGTGCATTCCTCAAGTTGAACTCCAATTTGCTCCTAATAATGCCCTCAATCTATGGACATATTCAATCAACTCTTCTTTGCTCGATTCCGCTCGGAAATGACTCTCAATCACCTATAATCAACATAAAGCTAGTGTAGATATCCATATCGACAATATAGGTAATACTAGCTCACATGTGCGACGATGCTCAATCAAAGACTATCAATATGAATCAAATACGTTTAGAAAACGTGCCTAAAATATCACAATATTTCATGCTAACAAATAACCCCATACTTAACACTTGCTTGTCCCTAAGCAAGGTCTTTCAAAAAGCTTTAAACAAGAGTTAGGATGAAATATGTGTACCTTCTTTTGGATGAATGTGACTTCTAAAGGGTAGATCATTCTCAAACCTTGCTTCAATCGTTTTTCAAACTTTCACACACTTAATCAAAGAGTAAAAGGCAAAGAAAATTCATGAACCAACTTAACTTCTAAACAAGCATTATAACCTTCAAACATTATCAAAATCAATCACAAGAAACTTCAATTTAGATCACCAAGTCATATAACATTCTTTTGATCTTAAGGACTTTCAAAGAAAAGGTCTAGAATATGGAAGGGAAGGGAAAACTTTAAGGGAAAGTGGTGCATAAATCCGGGAAAGTGGACAACTATCTTCTTCTTCTTATGTGGTTTCTGCAACACTTCAACTTAGAGCTTCGCTCTCTTCTTTACACTTTTCGACTTTACTTTTGGAGTTATGGATAGAGGTGCACAAAAACCGAAGCCTAGGAGATCGGCGTTTCTCAAATTTTTCAAGAGATGCCTCAAACCCTTAGCGCACATACCATAATCCGCTAGGAATATCGCTCAATCCGACTTTGGCAAGACACAAACACCCGGCTATGTGAATGGTGCCGAGTTACTCATCATCATGATTGACTTCCCCAAACCTAGAATTTCTTTCTATTCTTTTGATTGCAAAAATTTGCTCTCATGGCCCTCCCACATCAAACATGCCTTTTTCATTCACTTCTCCAAATTTCCGGACAGGTAGAGGAGGCTAATATTTCAATGAGGAGCTAAAATGGTCAAAAGAAAGAAGAAAGAAAATTCGAATTGCCTTAATCATTTCAACAAGAAGTATAAGAACTTATAGTGTGATTTCAACTTCAATTTCTCAACATGATTTAGGTAACATTTATCACATTATGAAACTTGCAAAAGAGGTGAAATTCATTCATTCAAATTCTTTTCAATTCACAATTCTTTTAAGCATGCAATTGTCATCAAATTCAATTCACAAGTAGTGATTATCATAGAAATCATCTCAATTCATTAGAAGCACAAAATTTTTCAAAATTTTTCAATTTTTATGGGTTTTTCAAGTTCTTTTTCATGCAATGCGATAATGAAACGTGAAACACATAATGAACATGCAATGATAGTCTCAAATGAAAGCAAGCATAGTAAGTAGAGTTATTACAAACTTTTAGTACATCCCACCCCATACTTAGGACGAACATTGTCCCTAATGTTCAAAAGAAAGAAAGAAAAGAAGAAAAGAAAAAGAAACTCACAAAGTGGTGGCGGGAATGTCTAAAACGAACGGTCATGCATCATATCACTGCGGTGCTGGCGGCGGCGGGAATGGAGAGAAGCTCGGATCGTAGAACCGCCCAAACTGCTGGCGGTAGACGTCCCTCATCATGTGGTCAAGGTCGTCTAAACGTCCGTCTCTAGCATCCGCCCGGATCTCTAGCGCTCCTACTCTCTCTGAAAGTCCGGTAGCCCAATCCGGCATCTACTCGTACCATCCCGGGGCCTGACTGTACCATGCTGGGGCGTCGGATGGTGCTGGTGCTGGTGGAGGTGCTGCTGGCTGCTCTGTAGACCAAGGAGGGGGAACGCCATACCATGCGGGAGGTGTGGTCATCCACGTGGGCCTCTCACTCACGCTAGCGCGGCGAGATGGCGAGCCTGAGGCTCTAGCTGGACGTAGAGAGCGTCTAGGTACTCTGGGGCTGCCTCCGGCTGGTCCGGAAATGTGCCAAACTCCTGCTCGGCTCCTCCTCCACTCTCAAACTGATCTCCCATATCCTCCTCCTCGACAACCGGTGGTGGGACATAAGGGGGAGCTGCTATCCTGTTCGCATGCATCGCAACGAACGTCTCCTTCCAATTATGGCGTCCCGCCATAATGGAGTACTCTGGTAGCCACTCTATACCCCTACCCGTCCTACTCTCCCAAGGCATGCCCGCATAAGGCGGACCTCTATGTGTGGGGAAGATGAGACCCCTAACCATGAAAGTATGTAGCCCTAAAGGTACGGCCGGTATGCGGGTGCAAGCAGAAAAGTCGACACCAAAACTCCTAGCAATGTGGGTAACTATCCAACCATATCCAATGTTCCCCTTCTTCTTGTTCTTGAGCTTGCTCATCGTAGCAGCCAAGAGAGTGACACAATCAGCCCGGCGTCCATAAAGCATGCAGTAAAGCAAGAATAGCTCATCCGTCTTGATCTTTTGGGGCGTCTCCGTCCTAGGAAAGAGACACTCCGAAAGAACACGATGAGCGATCTTCAAGGCTAGATGGTACATCAATCTAGCCTTGGTGTCAGCGGGTTGCCAGCGATCCTCGCTAGCGTAAATCATAGCCACCTCTTCCCAAAAGTCCTTGGGGTAAACACCACTCGGAAATCGACCATTAAAGGTCTCATAGAATCCAAAAATGGTCCCAAACTCACGGATACTCAACTGATAATCTCTCTCCATGAGGCGGAAAAAGACGGTCCTGTCTACGTGGCTGTGCTCAAAGGATGTCACAACCTCCCGTGTAATCTCCTCATATGCGTCTTCTCGGATAGCCGAGAAGACAACTAATCCGGCTCTATCCAAGAGCCAAGTGAGGTCATCAACAATGTTGAGAGGAGTTAGATCCTCCAACAACAAATATCTAGGGCCAATCACTGGCCTCTCCTTGATCCTATCAAGTGCATCAAGATGGTCATCGTGTATGGTCGGGACTCTAGGGTGAGGGGGTGAAGATGGAGGTGAAGGTGAGGATGGAGGTGAAGGTGAAGAGGGTGGTGGTGCCCTAGAGGATAAGGAGGAGGAGGGATTACCCTTCCTCTTCTTATTCTGCTCATTCTTCTTCTCTTTTATCCTCCCTGAAACTCTTCTCACGAAATCCATTCTGCTCAAAATTACGGTCTGTTCTTCAGCAAACCACGGCCGTAATTTACCCAGAGACCGTGATTCGTCTCAGAAAATCACAAATCTCAGCAAATCCACAATCAATCTCCACAATAGGCAGTCCTAGTCTAATTTCCTCAATTCTCAATCAGTTCTTCCTAAAAATCTCTAACAAAAACAACCGAATCAGCAAGAATCAAGAAGGGAAAAGAAAACCTCTTTTTCGGATTGAAAAATCCGAAATGCGCGTTTGTTGGTGAATTTCCGTTCGATTCGTCGCTTGGATCTTGTTTGTGGTTGAATTTGCTGCAGTTTGGGAAGAAGAATCGTTGAAAACGATTAGGAAATGAAGATTTGAGAGGGGGTCGTGGGGTTTCGGCACTTAGGTCGTGGAAAGAGGGATTTTTGGGATGAATTTGTGAAGAATGTGGCTTATATAGTTGCAGGCAAAATTTTGAAAATCACGGTCTGTCGGGGTGTTCCACGGCCGTGGAAGTGTACGGAACCGTGGTTTTGGTGATTTTTCAAAGGCTTTTGGAAATTACGGTCACTGTAGCTATGACGACCGTAATTTAGACCGTGGAACCCTCTGTAAAGCTCCAAAGTCCAAATTTCGTCACTCCTCTTCAACATCATCCTCCTCTTTTCCTTTTCCATTGATCCTACATCCAAAAACACGAACATACTGGAAGAAATCGAGGCAAAAACAAAGCAAAAACGTCTATACTAAGCAAATCTATGAATCGAAAATAAAAACAAAAATGCAATACCTTGGGTTGCCTCCCAAGAAGCGCTTTGTTTAAGGTCCGTAGCTAGACCATTCTCGCACTTATTCGAGTGCGGTAGGCGCAAACTCCTCAGCTTGGAGTTCCGGCGTATACTTCTTGAGTCGTTGGCCGTTCACCTTAAAACTTCCGCTCGCTTCACCCCATACTTCAACTGCACCATGGGGGAAAATACGCTTAATTAGAAAAGGTCCGGTCCAACGGGATTTAAGCTTACCTGGAAAGAGGCGAAGTCTTGAATTGAAGAGGAGAACTTGATCTCCTTCTTTGAAGTCCTTTGGAATGATATGCTTATCATGCCAACGCTTTGCTCTTTCCTTGTAGATCTTAGTGTTTTCATAGGCGTTCAAGCGGAGTTCATCCAGCTTATTGATGTCTAGGAGACGCTTCTCTCCCGCTTCTTTCATGCCGAAATTCAGCCACTTGATAGCCCAAAACGCTTTGTGCTCCAACTCTACCGGCAAGTGACAAGACTTCCCATACACAAGGTTGTATGGTGTGGTTCCTATGGGAGTCTTGTACGCAGTCCGGTATGCCCATAATGCATCATCAAGCTTCAAGGACCAATCCTTCCTAGTCCTTGAAACCGTCTTCTCTAAGATTCCTTTGATCTCCCTATTTGAGATCTCAACTTGTCCACTTGTTTGTGGATGGTAAGGGGTAGCGATCTTGTGAGTAACCCCATACTTAGCTAGAAGAGCTTCAAAGCGGCGGGCTATGAAGTGAGAACCTCCATCACTAATGATCGTCCTTGGCGTCCCAAATCGCGGGAAAATGGTCTTGTTGAAGAACTTAACCACCACCATGGCATCATTGGTGGGAGTGGCAATTGCTTCCACCCATCTAGAAACGTAGTCTACCGCCAATAGTATGTATTGGTTTCCGCAAGAAGATGGGAATGGTCCCATGAAATCGACTCCCCAAACGTCGAAAATCTCCACCTCTTGGATGTTGTTGAGGGGCATCTCGTTCCTTCTAGAAATATTGCCTGTTCTTTGACAAGCATCGCAACAAGAAACAAAGGATTGCACATCTCTAAACAAAGTAGGCCAAAAGAATCCTGATTGCAATACCTTTGCGCTAGTCTTGTTCGAACTAGCGTGTCCTCCACAAGGTAGTGAATGACAATGACAGATGACACTTTGCATCTCATCCTCCGGCACACATCGCCGAATGATGCCATCCGGACCTCTCTTAAAGAGGAGAGGCTCGTTCCAATAGTATTCCCGGACGTCCTTAAAGAACTTCTTCCTTTGTACGTAGGATAGTCCGGGCGGTATCTCCTGGCAAACCAAATAGTTAACAAAATCAGCAAACCATGGTTCGTTACCTTTGGAGATCACGTTGATGCACTCCTCTATGATATGTAGGTGTTCGTCTGGAAAGGAGTCATCAATGGGTAGATGGTCGTCCTCTAGATGTGTTAGACGACTCAAATGATCCGCAACAGAATTTTCTGAACCTTTCTTGTCGCGGATCTCAAGATCGAATTCTTGTAGGAGAAGAATCCATCTAATCAGCCTTGGTTTCGCATCTTTCTTCGCAAGGAGGTATCGGATCGCAGCATGATCCGTGTAGACAATCACCTTTGCACCTACAAGATAAGAGCGAAACTTGTCAATAGCATAGACAATGGCTAAAAACTCTTTCTCGGTAGTGGCGTAGTTGAGCTGCGCTTCATCTAGCGTCTTGATAGCATAGTATATGGCATGGGTTCTCCCTTCCTTTCGTTGTCCAAGAACAGCTCCAATAGCTACGTCACTAGCGTCGCACATAATCTCAAAGGGTAGAGTCCAATCCGGAGGTTGGATAATAGGTGCTGAGATTAGAGCTTGCCGAATGGTGTTGAACGCATCTAAACATTCCTGCGAAAACTCAAAAACTGCATCCTTCATCAATAGATTAGTGAGAGGTTTTGATATCTTAGAAAAGTCCTTGATGAAACGTCTATAAAATCCAGCATGTCCTAGGAAACTTCTTATCCCTTTCACCGAAATTGGGGGAGGAAGTTTCTCTATGGTCTCTATCTTAGCTTTGTCTACTTCTATCCCTCTACTAGAGACTAAGTGACCTAATACGATTCCTTCCTTAACCATGAATTGACACTTCTCCCAATTAAGAACTAGATTAGTGTCTTCACACCTTTGCAAAACAAGAGAAAGGTTAGAGGGGCAATCGTTAAAAGAGGAACCGTATACGGAGAAGTCGTCCATGAAGACTTCCATGATTTCCTCTACGTATTCGGAGAAGATGGCCATCATGCACCGTTGGAAGGTGGCTGGGGCGTTGCAAAGCCCGAATGGCATTCTCCTATAAGCAAACGTACCCCACGGGCACGTGAATGTGGTCTTCTCCTGATCGTCCGGATGTATCGGAATCTGAAAGAAACCACTATAGCCGTCAAGGTAGCAAAAATGTGAATGTTGCGCTAACCTTTCAAGCATTTGATCAATGAATGGCAATGGAAAATGATCCTTCCGCGTTGCATTGTTGAGCTTGCGGTAGTCTATGCACATCCGCCATCCAGTCACGGTTCGGGTAGGAATGAGTTCGTTGTTCTTGTTGGTGATGACCGTCATTCCTCCCTTCTTCGGAACTACTTGAACTGGACTCACCCACTTACTATCGGAGATAGGATAGATGATACCTGCATCAAGAAGTTTAAGAATTTCCTTCTTGACAACCTCCTTCATGGTCGGATTCAACCGCCTTTGAGGTTGTCTCGAAGTTCTAAAGTCTTCCTCCATTAGTATCTTATGCATGCATAGGGAGGGTTTAATTCCTACTAAGTCCTCGATAGTATAGCCTATAGCCTTCCTATGTTTCCTAAGGACAATAATGAGCTGTTCATGTTCATCTATGCTTAGATCGGAACTAACAATAACCGGGAAGGTAGAATTAGATCCTAAAAAAGCGTACCTTAGATGAGTAGGAAGTGGTTTGAGTTCCATTGCTTTCGGAGCTTGCAACGATCCTTGACAAGCATCCGATGTCTCCTTAGAAGTTCCTAAGGGTGATGAGTGTGTTGGAGAAGAATCGGAAGAAGTCGAAGAAATGTCTCGATCACTCTCTTCCACGGCCAAAATTACGGGTGGATCTTGTCCTCCACGGCCGTGGTTTAGGGCGTGGAAGGGAAATACGGTTGTCACATCTTCTCCACGGCCGTATAATCCCCTGGAATGAGGCATGATTTTGGTTGTGGAATCCACGGTCGTGGAATACAGAGTATGACCGTGGATTCTGACATTCTCAGCCTCATCGTGGAGTTTCTCAAACTCCTCTTCATGCATCTCTTCTTGTGCTTCTAAGGCTTCAATTGCCTCATTGCACTCTTCATCTTCCCCTACATTGGTTAGACTCATAGTGATAACTTTTTGTAAAGGATCGTTAAAGAGAATCGCACTTACCTCCTCTCTAGACAAACCTTCTTCGTCTTGGATATTGTAAATATCCTCATCAAAGATTGGCTCCTTCACTAGAGTGGAGAGAACGAACTCTACTTTCTCTTCTCCTATATCAAAAGCGAGTCTCCCATTCTTGCAATCGACTATGCAGCCGGAAGTTGCAAGAAACGGTCTTCCGAGTATGATCGGGACCGGACTATCTGCAGGAATGTCAAGCACGACAAAATCAATGGGAACAAAGAATTTACCTAGCTTGACCGGGACATCTTCTACAATACCGACGGGGCGAGTGATGGATCGATCCGCCATGTATAACGTCATCTTCACCGGTTTAGGGTCACCTAAACCGATCTTCCTACACAATGCAAGTGGTATGATGCTCACACTTGCTCCTAAGTCACATAAAGCGTCATATGTGTCATCTCCCACTCTAATGGGAATGCAAAATGACCCCGGATCCTTCAGCTTTGGGGGCATTTTCTCTTTCATGGTCTTGATGAGGTCCGAAGAATCCGAACTCATCTTGACCTCACCGAAGTCTTCTAGCTTCCTCTTGTTGGAGAGGAGCTCCTTCAAGAACTTGCCATAAGCCGGCATACCTACAATAGCATCAATAAATGGTATGTTAATATGCAGCTTACTCATGAGTTCTATGAACTTACCGAATTGTTTGTCTAAGCGCGCTCGCGCTCTAGATTGAGGGAATGGAAGGGGAGGTTTGTAAGCTGGAGGAGGAACGTAGACGTCTTCCTTCTCCTTCCCCTTCTCCTTGTCCTTCTCTACGGGGACTTCAACGAACGTAGGCTGCGGATCGGTGGTTGTCACCCCGCTCCTAGTTGTAATCGCCATCACCCTTCCCTTAGGGTTGTCCTCCGTCTTTCCTGGAAGCTTCCCTTGATTTCTAGGAACTTCCTCCGCGTGGTTGAACATTTGGTTTTCTAAAACCTTTTGAGCTTTATCAACCTTAGAAACTTGATCATCAACCTTGATGAGGCGGTTCTCCAACCCTTGAAGCTTTCCCAAAATCGTTTCCAATATAGGATCGGGCTTCTCCTTTCCCGAAGTGTTTCCTCCATTAGATGATTGCCCCTGGCTTTTCAAAGGAGTAGAGGAAGAGGAAGGTGGAGTTAGTGAATTTGAGTTGGAAGGATAAGAGTTACCGGAATTTTGTTGATTGGAGCGCCAATTGTTGTTGTTTGAACCCCTATTGTTGTTCCAATCGTTGTTCCGGTTGTTGTTGTTTCCATTCCAGTTGTTATTCCGGTTGTTGTTCCGGTTATTGTTGTTGCCGCCATTGTTGTTGCCCAAATAACCAACATCCTTCCCTTGTTGCTTCGGGAAGTTGGTCTTGATAGCATCCTTCAACTCTTTGATCTCATTGTTGAGGGAGAAAATCTGATTTTGAGCTTCATGTGTGAGCTTTGCTCCTTGCTCCACACGATTTCCCTCCACTTTCCGGTGGGAATACTTCTCTATGACTCTTGCTTGCTTCTCAATGAAGTCCCAAGCGTCATCTTCTCTCATGTCCATGAACGTTCCACATGAGAGGGATTGGAGGTTGAATTACGTTCTCGCCTCCAGCCCCTTGTAGTAAATCTCCAACAAGGCAAGTTTGGATATGCCATGATGAGGGCAACCCAAGAGCAAATCCTGAAACCTTTCCCAAGATTGAAACAAACTTTCGTTAGGTCTCATGGAAAAAGCATTAATCTTACCTCTAAGTTCCGCCGTTTTGGATGGCGGAAAGAATTTGGTGAGGAACTTCACGGAAAGGTCTTCCCACGTGTCTAGTTTCCCACTAGGAAGAGCTTGATACCAAGATAACGCTTTCCCCTTCAAGGAGAAGAAGAAAGGCTTGAGCTTATAGCTGTTGGTAGTAGCGCCCTTCGGTCTCATTGTCTCCATCATACACTCAAAGTTCTGCAAGTGTTGGTGTGGAGATTCCGCGCTTGTCCCGCCAAATTGGTTTTGACGAACAAGAGTAATGACTTGAGGGTTGAAGTTAAACCCTTGCACATCTTCAGCATCGAAATTCACGCCTAAGCGGCGTGGTTGTTGTGTTGGATCCATCCGCTGGCCAAGAGTTCTTGGCTCATTATCTACACGTTCGATCCTCACATTCCTAGGCGGAATGCGGCGATTAGCAGCTCCTTGTGGATGGAAAGGATTTACATTGATTGTGGGATCAATCTCCTCTAGCGGTGGCATGGAAGAATCACTATCATCAGCGGATGAGTGACTTTTTCTTCTAGACCTTGATGCTTTCCTTGAGGATTTCTTGCTTCCCTTATTCTTAAGGTCGCTCATCTCTACCCTCATCTGGAAGATCATGTCTTGTAGATTGTTAACTTGAGATTGATGACGATCCATCTCATCCTGGCAGAGGGTCTCATTCCATTGGAGTTGAGCTTCCTTCTCTGCTAACTCCGCTTGAAGATCACGTTCGTGTCCTTCAGCCATCTTCTTTTCTTTGCGCTTTTGCCTTAAAGTTTTCTCTAGCTCTTGATCAAGAGGCAAGAGATCTTCGGTGTTCCTAGACCTGCGCATGCACTCAAAGTAATATCAAATAACGAGAGCAAGCTCCCAAGCTTGACAACCGGTTACCGAATTCGGCCGAAACCAAATCCCTGGCAACGGCGCCAAAAACTTGTTCGCCCCTAGAGGTGTGTGCAAATAAGTTTTAAATTTATAAAACTAGAATCAAGCAGCGAACCTGCAGTGTACGGATCGACGTAGTTAAGCAAGAATTCCAGAGTATCGAACACAGGGATTTGGGTGGGAACAAATTCAATTGCAGATTATCAAGCGAGTAAATATGAGAGTTTTGCAAATATTGGGAAAACAACAACCCTAAAGATCCAAGTATCAAGCTGTGGCAACCGATTCAAGATATACTAATGATATAAAGACAAAGTTGAGATATGCAAAGGTATGCTAATGTAAGGTAATCGTACGGTGAAGTTCCAAAAACCTTATATAACTCACCTACAAGATACTCCCTATACAGGTTGTTGAGGCTCAATATAGAAAGGTTCTAAAAGCAAGAATTAATGTCAAATACCCAAACTTGTAATCCAAGGATCAAGACTAACTTAGCCGATTATGGTTATGGCACTCACAATCGAGGTAGAGGTTGTTGAGGCTTCACTACCACCTAGAAAAGGCAAGCCTAAACTAAGTTAAAGCAAATCTTTAACTTTGGACTAAAGTAAAAGCAGGTTCGTAAACTTAAGGGAAATTACGGTTGGATCTTGAGACTCCACGGCCTTGGAACTCAAGAACAACCCGTAATTTAGGGTTCGTCGGCGATTCTCTCTAACTCTCAGGGTCTAATCTGTTTACGATCAATCTATCATCATCTAAGCCACAACTATCAACCTTTCACCTTAGAATTGTTAAGGGTTTTTAGCCAATAACCGTCATGTTGATATCAATTCAAGGATTAAAAGATAGAAAGATGAAAACTTCCGAAAACTTTCAATAATCTTCAAACCAATCTCAAAGTCACAATCGAGAACAAATATTGTCAAGGGATTCAGAATAAAGCAAACAATCACAATCTTAGGAAAGAAAGGAGAACGGGATGTCAATCCGTTTTCCAAATCAAACCTAAATAAGAAGAGAGATCTTCTTGCAACAATCTTCCAAAAGCTTCGATCTTCCGCCAATCCGGAGATCTCAACAGCAATTTCCACCAAAAGTGCGAGATTAGGGCAAGTCCCAGAAGTGAACTTCGATCTCCAATGAGATGTCAATGATTCCTAGCAAGGGCTCAAACGGCGTTGAAATTCTCTAAGCGGAGATGAAACGTGGATTGCCAAAATTCCCTAAGCAAGCATTAAGCGATCATGACGGAATCTTGCTTCGTCCGTCTTTTTATAGGTCAAGATAAAATATCGGCCCGGCCCAATCTTCAAAAGATCGTGGCTTCAAAATGTGGCGAAAAAGATCGCCAAGATCACGGTCGTGGAAGATTCCACGACCGTAATTTAGAGCGTGGATTATGTCACGGTTTGAACCATATGTTCCACGGCCGTAATAGTTACTGGAATGCATCACGCCTCTCTTTCCAGGGTTCCACGGCCGTGGAACTAAACGTAGTTTGTAGTACGGCCGTATTTTAGAACGTGGTTCAGGGCAAGAACGTGATTCTTCCCTAGCCTCGTGCATTCCTCAAGTTGAACTCCAATTTGCTCCTAATAATGCCCTCAATCTATGGACATATTCAATCAACTCTTCTTTGCTCGATTCCGCTCGGAAATGACTCTCAATCACCTATAATCAACATACAGCTAGTGTAGATATCCATATCGATAATATAGGCAATACTAGCTCACATATGCGACGATGCTCAATCAAAGACTATCAATATGAATCAAATACATTTAGAAAACGTGCCTAAAATATCACAATATTTCATGCTAACAGGGTCGATCACAGGGACTCGGTGAAACAAAGTCAATAACGGTAAGCTTCGTGAATACTAACCACAAAGAGCAATTAACACAATCAAAGATGAATAAGAAGTCAATAAACAAACATGCAATTCTAGGGATTAAAGCATCTAGTTGTGGTTCCAACTCAAGATCTAAAGATAAGCGGACAAAGCTGAGATTTTTGCATCGGGAAGGTGTTACTAAAGTGGAGTAGATCACCAGGTAAGTCTCACTACTCACTAATCCAAAACCGTAACTCCTATTACCGGGTAAGTCTCAAGGAATTAAGATAAAGAACTATTACCTCAAACTAACACACCATCTAAGGGAATAGAATCAACCTTTACCGGGTAAGTCTCAGGCTAACTCACAAAGATGGGATGGAAGCACACTCAAACCCCAATAAAGGATAAACCTTTATTACCTACACTTATGATCGTTGGTACACAAACTAAGGAATTACCGGGTAAGTCTCATCCTAAGCTTGCTTTGAACCAGGAAAGGTGCAATAAGAATAGGATTTGGCAAACTCTAACACTTAACTCTCAGTTTAGGATCAGACAAGTCACCTCGGTCAGACGAATTCCACCCCGGCCGAGATGTTCATCGACTGAGCGAGATGCTTAGGGTTAAGGTTAAAGACTCGAACTTTCAGGATCCTACTGGAATCTAAGATTATTCTATCATTGTTTTCCCCACAACCTTCAGCCAATCACCCTAGAATCACACAAGGAAATTAGCCACTCATCATCATTATGAAAGTATTAAATATATGGGAAGAAGGTGAATATTTGAACAAGAAGAATTTAATGAAAAATACTTCAATAACTGAATCAAATATCACAACAAAAGCGTTCCTTGGATATAAATCCAACAAGATAAGACAACAAGGAAGGGAATTAAAGACAATCTTACAAAACCCTTCAAAAGCTATAAAAGCTATGATCTTCAATCTTCTTTCAACCTTCAAAAGGTTCTTCAAAACTCCCAACTGGAGTACAGCTGCGGCGATGTATGTTAGATAAGAGGGAGTGATAGCGGATCTTTCGGTGTAAGCGGGGTGTTGGATTTGTGGAAATCGAACCCTTTTTATAGGAAAATAACCCTCCAAAGATAAAATATCTTAGAAAGATCTTTTCCCATAAAAATAGGTAAAATATAAGATCTTCTTCCTTCCAGGAGCCAAGCCCAAAAATATAAGATCACCTTCCAAAGATAAAAGATCTCAGCCAAGAATAAAATATTCTCGCCGCGTCCTAGGTGTTCGTCTCGGTCGAGTCGGCGTCTCTGGATCACCTCGGTCGAGATGAATCTCTGGTCAACCGAGGTGAGTCATAACTGAATGTGAAATCTCTCAAAACTGGTCCAAAGTAAATCTTTAATCCATGGCTATGCTCCCTGGATGGTTCCTTATGCTCCTCAATGTAGCTCCAAATGACTCATGACTCCTTTTTGATGCAAAACGTGCCATTTTACCTACAATTACAGCAAAACTAGGTGTAGACCTCGATTCCTGCAAAGGTAGATGAAATGGTAATATAATCACATATTATACATGCTAACATGCAGATTATTGAAGATAAAACGTCCAAACAAACCTCAAAATATAGACTATAATTCATGCTATCAAAATACCCCATACTTAGCCCTTGCTTGTCCCCAAGCAAGTTCCGCATATAGAAGACAAGATAGAATGGATTATAAGTCAAGAAAATCAATGAAAAGTCTTTCAAAAACATTTTTATGGTGTGTTACAATCATAGATCACTCTAAGAGAATACTTCATGGAATTAAAAACTCAATATGCTCATAACATTTTATAAATATAGGAAAGTTGTTCATCTTTGCATAAAACCATAGAATGCATAATAAGTCATAATTATCAAAATTAATCATGTATAATCCAGTTTAAACCACTAAGTCAATCAACAAACTCAAGGTCTCAAGGGCTTCCCAAAAGAAAAGGTCAAGAAACGTGTAGGGTGGGGATGTATGTAAGGTAATGTGGTGCTAGAATCCGGGAAAAGGATGAACTTCACTTTCACTTTGACTTGCAACATCTTCCACCAATAAGCTTTGCTTATTTCACACTTTTTTTCTTTTTACTTTACTTTTTGGGATGCATGGACAGAGGTGCACAATAACCGAAGCCTAGGAAATCAGCAGTCATCAATTTCTTGAGATGCATCAAACCCTTGATGCACTTACCATGACCCGTTAGGAATATCGCTCAATCCGACTTTGGCAAGACACAAACACCCGGCTATGTGAATGGTGCCGAGTTACTCATCTTCATGATTGACTTCCCCAAACCTATTATTACTTTCTAGCACTTTCACTTCCAGCCAACTTCTCAACTTTAACTTCACTTGCTTTCACCACTTCGCTTGCTTCCAAATTCCCGGATAGGTAAAGGAGGCAAAATGTATATGAGGGGTTAAGCATGATCAAGAAGAAGAAGAGAGAAGAATGAATTGCCTTGGTCTTTCCAGGAAGAAAGTGAGAGAACTTATCTTGTGGTGTCAACCTTCAAATTCAACATAATTTGGATAAAAACAAAGTATTAAACATGCCAATAATTTCAAACAAAGCATTTAGCAACTTAAACATATTATAAAACCTTTCAAACACATAAAGAACTTAAAACCAGTCAGTAAACAAGATCTTCATTGAGATCATATCCAGATAAGCAACACAAAAATCGTTTTCGAAAACTCTCAGTTAACCCACCTCGGTCGAGGTGTTCTTGGTCAACCGAGGTGAAACGCCTCGTTTGGCCAAGACTGACTCGGTCGAGGTCAAATTTTTTTTTTTTAAAACCATTTTTTTTTTTCAGTTTCGACGTTTTTCTCAATCAAATAACCTGTAAGTATGCATGTAATATCAGATAAACATATAAAGGCAAATGAAGCATCAATATGAAATATCCGATCAAATGTGCGTACATCGAAATCATCAAATAAGTACATCAAAAGTCATCACATAAATACAAATACCCCATACTTGGGACACACTGTCCCAGTGGGTCAATATAGGTCTAGAGACAAGAGTACTCACCGGATAAATAGCTGAACTGCATAAAAATATAATAAAGAAAATCCTGCAGCTCATCAATAGTCCTGATCCGGTGGTGGTGGTGGTGGTACGTACGGATACTGAGTCGGATCGAACGGATAGCCCATAGTCTGCTGGAACTGTAGCTCCATCATCCTACGCTGATAGTGCTGCCCCTCTAACATCTGATGAGTCCATCTGTCAATGTGTCGGTGCTGGGCAGCAAATCTCTCATGCATGTCCACAGTAAGGGCAGCATAAGAATCTATCATCTGATCTGTCAAGTCGTCGATCCGACGATGAGCCTCAGAATCTCTATGACGGCGTGTCTGACGCCTAGCAGATCTAGCGGGAGGTGCAGCAGGTGCAGGCTCAGTATCCTCCTCATCATCCAAGTCTATGATCGGCGGTGCGCTCGTCCCTGCAGTATCTGTCCCTGTATCCATCGGTACTCCACCATCTCTCTCGTCTATAGTGTCCTCATCATCGTCAGCCTCCTCCTCCTCATCCTCAGCTGGGGCGGCTGCTGCCTCCCTATGATCCTCCATCAGTGGAGCCCAAGCTGTCTGCCAATAATGTGGATCGAAAACTGTAAACTGAGCAAACCAGCGGATCCCCTATGGCGCAGTCCACTCCCATGGCATAGCAACATATGGAGTGGTCAGACCTCGGGGAACTAGAATCCTCCGAGTGATCATCTCCTGCAATCCAAGCGGCTTCGGAGCCGCCACCATCGTACACGCACTAAGGTCCATCCCATGAAAAGCAGCTATGTAGGTGACTAGACCTCTGCAGCAGATATCTCCCTTCGCTTTAGCCTTGATCTTGTGGAGGTCCTCTGCCAAGATCAAGCCAAAGTCTGGGAAACCCCCGTGACCATACAGTAAAGGCTGAAGAGCTCGCCCTGTCGGATCTTCTGGGGCGTCTCAGTACGCGCCAGAAGTGTCTCGCTGAATATCCTATGGGCTAATATGAAGGCAAGGTGGAAGATGACCTTCTCTCTGGAATCTCCAGGGCGCCATCTATCTGCATGCTCAGTAATATGGGCAATCTGCCCCCAGAACTCCCTAGCTACAGATCGGGAGGGGAAGTCAGTGGCGGTGGGCTCAGGAAAGCCGAAAATCTCTCTCCAAACCTCTAAGGGAACTATAAAGTTCCGGTTCATCAACCGGTACTTCACAGACTGCTTTGTGGGAAGGTAGGAAAAGGAGCTAACGAACTCTAGGGTCGGCTCCAAGTAAGCTGGGGCTCGGATCTCAGTAAACTGATCCAGCCCGACTGTGGTGATCATCCGCCTAAGGTCTCCATCTACCCCTAGGCAATCAAAAGCCAACACGTCCAGAAAACGTGGTGCAATCACTGGACGGTTAGCTATACGCTCATAATCTACCCGGCATCTCTCGTGGATCACCGGGCGGTAAGGTCGGGAAGAAGAAGAAGGAGGGGAAGGTGAGGATCTATCTCTGAGGGCAAGGCGACGATCGGAACTCATTTTCTCTCAACTACTGTCAGATCATCTCGGTCGCTGACAACCCTCAAGAATCACCTCGGTCGAGATGCAGTTCGACTGGACCGAGGCGCAACAGTTTACGATTCCAATCTCAGAAATCCAGTTCTTTTCCCCCAAAAATCACTACAATTGCTTCCTATGGGGTACTTAAGCCTTTTCTCAGCAGATTCAAGGGCAACCAAAGCCCAAATCGAAACGAATGAACGAGTTAGGGTTTCGACTGTTTTTACCTCGTTTCGGTCGATTCGTTCGATTTCTTTGCAGATCTGTAGTTGCAATGGGATCCTCTACTCTTCAATCGCAGTTTGGAAGCGGAAATCTTCGAAAACGAGCAAAAACAGAGGAAGCGAGGTGAGGAGCGCCGCGGTCGAGTCGAAGAGAGTAAAAAGGTAAAAAATAAATTTTCCCCCTTTTATACTGTTCCTGGATCTGCTGTCACCTCGGTCGAGATGGTCTCGACTGGACCGAGGTGGTACGGACCGAGGTGGTTCTGCAGAAACCCTAGTCGCCTCGGTTGCTCAAGAATCAACTCGGTCGAGATGGCTTCGACTGGATCGAGGTGCCTCAGTCCAACTTCGTCTTCTCGAATTCTCGAACTTCTGTCCTTCCAGTTATGCTCCTTCCTTAGATGTCTCCTGTTATCTGTCTAGGACGCCAAAAACAAACAAAACAAAGCAAAAGCAAACTATCTAAGCTAGACTAGAAAACGGGAAAAGAAAGCAATACCTTGGGTTGCCTCCCAAGAAGCGCTTGGTTTAAGGTCGCTAGCTGGACCATAGTGCGTCTCAAATGTGATGGGAGGTGCCTTCACCCCATACTTCACCTCCATCGTGGGGTGAAGTAAGTAAATCCATCAAACGCTCCAACAAGTGTAAGTGTTCATCGGGGAATGAATCGTCTATGGGTGGGTCATCCGTCTCGCGGGAAGATTCCGGTAGCCGGCTGAGGTGATCCGCAACGGAGTTCTCGGATCCCTTCTTATCGCGGATCTCTAGGTCAAACTCTTGAAGCAAGAGAATCCATCGAATAAGGCGTGGCTTGGCATCTTTCTTAGCCAACAAGTAACGAATGGCTGCATGGTCGGTGTAGACAATGACTTTCGCCCCGACTAGATAGGAACGAAACTTCTCGAAAGCATATACAACCGCCAATAACTCCTTCTCGGTGGTAGCGTAGTTGCGTTGTGCTTCATCTAGCGTCTTGCTAGCATAATAAATGGCGGTGGTCCGTCCATCCTTCTTCTGTCCAAGCACCGCTCCTACGGCTACATCACTAGCGTCACACATGACCTCAAAGGGCAAGGTCCAGTCAGGAGGTTGGATAGTGGGAGCGGAGATCAACGCCTCCTTAATCCTGTAAAAAGCATCAAGACACTCCTGCGAAAACTCAAAAACAACATCTTTATTCAAGAGGTTAGTTAGAGGTTTAGAAATCTTAGAGAAGTCCTTGATGAATCTCATGTAGAAACCTGCATGCCCGAGAAAACTCCTCACACCTTTAACAGAACAAGGAGGAGGGAGCTTCTCAATAGTCTCGATCTTAGCTCGATCGACCTCAATACCTCGATTAGAAACGAGGTGTCCTAGCACAATGCCTTCATTAACCATAAAATGACACTTTTCCCAATTCAGAACAAGGTTAGTGTCTTCACATCTTTTAAGCACTAGAGAGAGGTTAGATAGGCAATCATCAAAAGAGGAGCCATATACAGAAAAATCGCCCATGAATACCTCCATGATCTCCTCTATGTATTCGGAAAAGATGGCCATCATGCATCGCTGGAAGGTAGCGGGTGCTTTGCACAATCCAAATGGCATCCTCCGATAGGCAAATGTCCCCCATGGACAAGTGAAAGTGGTCTTCTCCTGATCATCCGGATGGATAGGAATCTGGAAGAATCCACTATAGCCGTCCAAATAACAAAAGTGTGAATGCTGGGCCAACCGCTCGAGCATCTGATCGATGAAGGGAAGTGGAAAGTGGTCATTCCGTGTGGCCGTGTTCAGCTTCCTGTAATCGATGCAAACCCTCCAGCCCGTAACGGTCCTAGTTGGGATCAACTCGTTGTTCTTATTCGTTACAACGGTCATCCCTCCTTTCTTCGGAACGACATGCACCGGGCTAACCCACTTGCTGTCCGAGATAGGATAAATAATACCTGCATCCAACAACTTAAGAACTTCCTTCTTCACAACCTCCTTCATGATCGGATTTAACCGTCTTTGAGGTTCCCGTGAAGTCTTATGATTATCTTCCATTAGAATTCTATGCATGCAGAAAGAAGGCTTAATGCCAATAAGATCGTCCGTGGTGTAACCTATAGCTTTTCGATGCTTTCTCAGGACATGCATTAACTTAGACAATTCAGATTCGGAAAGGGAAGCACTAACAATAACGGGATAAGTGGAATCCGGCCCAAGAAAGACATACCTCAAGTGACTAGGGAGTTGTTTAAGCTCCACAACTGGGGGTGTCTTCTGGGGGGGATCCTTGCTTCCTCCTTCCGGTCGAGTGGATTCAAAAACTGGACTTTCGGAAGTCTCAGTTGACATCATCTCGCTATCGACCTCGGTCGAGGCGCAGAGGCGTTGACCGAGATGTTCTTCAGTTGCCTCGCTCAGTCCAGGAAGTGCCTCGGTCGAGGTACTACAACTGGAACCGAAACTGGAGATCTTCGTCTCCTGGATTAGCTTCTCAGTTTTAGCTCCTGGATCTTCTTCTAGTGCCTTCAAGCTTCGTATATCTGCATCACAAGAAGCATCTATACCTTCCTCTATTAAACTAAAACTTAGAACTCTTTCGAGTGGATCGTTAATAAGGATAGAGCTCACCAATTCTCTTGATTCTTCTTTATCGTAGATGTTGAAGATATCATCAGTTAGCTGCTCCCCTTTCATGGCTGCAAGTAGTGCGAACTCCACCTCATCGCCACCAATGTTGAATTTCAACTTGGCGTTCTTGCAATCCACATTGCAACCCGAAGTTGCTAAAAATGACCTCCCGAGAATAATAGGAACAGGATAATCTGCGGGAATGTCAAGCACGACAAAATCTATAGGTAGATAGAAGTTACCTAACTTGACCCGAACGTCCTCCAAGATGCCCACGGGATGGGTGATGGAGCGATCCGCCATATCAAGTCGAATCTTGACCGGCTTGGGCTCTCCAAGTCCGATCTTCGTACATAGCTCTAGCGGAATGATGCTCACGCTGGCTCCTAGATCACAAAGGGCTTCACAAGTGACATCCCCAACTTGAATGGGAATGCTAAATGAGCCGGGATCTCTCAACTTAGGTGGCATCTTCTCCTTCATGATCTTAATAAGCTCCGAGGATTTAGATGTCATCCTAACTTCACCAAAGTCTTCCAATTTCCTTTTCCTTGATAGGATCTCCTTTAAGAACTTCCCATAGGCGGGCATTCCTAGAATAGCATCAAGAAAAGGAATGTTAATATGCAGCTTGTTCATCAAGTCAAGGAACTTACCAAAGTGCTTGTCTAGATGTGCTCTGGCTCTGGACTGAGGGAATGGAAGTGGTGGTTTGTATGCAGGAGGTGGAACATAAACTTCAGTTTTCCCCTCCGCTTTCTGTTGCCCCGCCTCGGTTGGCATCTCGGTCGAGGTGTTCTTCGACTGGACCTGGACCGAGGTGGTCTGCGTCGAACGAGGTACTGGATCTGTAGTTTTAAGTCCACTCCTTGTCGTTATGGCCATGCATTGGCCCTTAGGGTTGCTTTCCGTCTTTGCTGGAAGCTTCCCTGGATCTCTTGGCGCTTCATTCGCTCTACTCGCAAGTTGTTGTTCGAAGGACTTTTGGGCCCTAGAAAATGAAGTCATAGAATTCTCCATAGCGCTAAGCTTGATCAAAATGGCTTCCAGAACTGCGTCTTTCTTTTCTGGCTGAGACGAACTTGATCCTTGCCCTTGGCTCTTTAATGGAGTAGAAGAAGAAGAAGAAGAAGGAGAAGAGAGGAAAGGGTTAGAGGAATTATTAGAGTTGGAGTTAGAATAATTGTTACCAGGATTCTGGTTGTTTTGATTGTTCGTCCTCCAATTGTTGCTATTGGATCCTCTATTGTTGTTGTTGTAGTTGTTGTTATTGTTCCGGGAACCGTTGTTGTTGTTACGGTATCCATTGTTGTTGTTCCTTTGTCCTTGCTCTTCCTTCTTGGTTTGAGCAACCAAGAGTTCCTTCAATTGCTTCACGTCATTCTTCAAAGACGTGAGTTGATTGTTGTGGGATTGAGTGTCTTGAAAGTTGACTCTTTTAACTCCACCTTCAGCTCCTTGGTGGGTGTACTTCTCCATATGCAAGGCTTGCTTCTCAATGAAGTCCCAAGCCTCATCAATCGCCATGTCCATGAAGGTACCGGCGGAGAGTAGTTGGAGATTGAACTGGGTGCTTCCGTCCAGTCCTTTGAAGTAGATCTCCAACAACTCGATCTTTGGAATCCCATGATGTGGGCAATCCAAAAGGATGTCCTTGAACCGCTCCCATGACTTGGACAAGCTCTCTTTGTCCTTCATAATGAAAGCATTGATCTTCCCTCTCATTTCAGCTGTCTTTGAGGGGGGAAAGAATTTGGTTAAGAATTCCGTCGTCATCTCCTCCCATGTGCTAATTTTTCCTGGAGGAAGAGATTGATACCAAGTAAGAGCTCTATCTTTTAAAGAAAAGTAAAAAGGTCTTAGCTTGTAGTTGTTATTTTCAATTCTGGAAGGTCGCAAGGTTTCCATCAAGATCTCGTAGTTTTGAAGATGTTGATGCGGTGATTCCTTCTCTAGCCCTCCGAATTGGCATTGGCGAATCATGGATAGAACTTGCGGTCGAAGTTCGTAGTCATGGTCCGCTGGATCTCCTAGGATGACTCCTGGACGCCTCAATTGTTGATTAGGGTCCATCCTTTGACCTAGGGTTTGCGGGATTCCTGCAAGAAGAACATCTCGGACTGGTCTCCGAGGTGGAAGCACATCGGCCGGGGCGTCAGGTACTGGAACCTGCCTCGGTCGAGGGTCAACTACTGGATCCTGCATCGGTCGAGGATCAACAGGAGGATCTTCCCTCGGTCGAAGTAGAATCTGATTTCGTATGACTGCTATCTCTGCTTCGATTGCTGCAGTCTTGGTGCGATTCTCTTCTTTCTCTTGCCTTAGTTCTTCCTTGCTGAGGCGTAGCAGCTCTAGCGCCTCTTTCAATTCGGCCGCAAGATAGCGGTCGTCTTGTTGGGCCATCTTCGCTTCTCTTAAGCGTCGCTTGTATGTCTTTTCTGGTTCGGGATCGTAAGGAACGATTTCCTTCCCAGTGCGGGTTCTTCGCATATACCTAAGAAAGAACCTGCAAAAGTCACTCAAGTAAAGTGGTTAGATGACACGGGGGCAAGCGCCCCAAGAGCAAACCGTACCGGCTCGGTCTAGACCAAGTCCCCGGCAACGGCGCCAAAAACTTGTTCGCTCCAAACGGTGTGTGCAAGCTTTAAATTTATAACCCTTGACTTAAGCTTAAAACAAGGATGCGAACCCGCAGTGTACGGGTCAATCGTAGTAAAAAGCAAGAAATTCCAGGGGTCGATCACAGGGACTCGGTGAAACAAAGTCAATAACGGTAAGCTTCGTGAATACTAACCACAAAGAGCAATTAACACAATCAAAGATGAATAAGAAGTCAATAAACAAATATGCAATTCTAGGGATTAAAGCATCTAGTTGTGGTTCCAACTCAAGATCTAAAGATAAGCGGACAAAGCTGAGATTTTTGCATGGGGAAGGTGTTACTAAAGTGGAGTAGATCACCAGGTAAGTCTCACTACTCACTAATCCAAAACCGTAACTCCTATTACCGGGTAAGTCTCAAGGAATTAAGATAAAGAACTATTACCTCAAACTAACACACCATCTAAGGGAATAGAATCAACCTTTACCGGGTAAGTCTCAAGCTAACTCACAAAGATGGGATGGAAGCACACTCAAACCCCAATAAAGGATAAACCTTTATTACTTACACTTATGATCGTTGGTACACAAACTAAGGAATTACCGGGTAAGTCTCATCCTAAGCTTGCTTTGAACCAGGAAAGGTGTAATAAGAATAGGATTTGACAAACTCTAACACTTAACTCTCAGTTTAGGATCAGACAAGTCACCTCGGTCAGACGAATTCCACCCCGGCCGAGATGTTCATTGACTGAGCGAGATGCTTAGGGTTAAGGTTAAAGACTCGAACTTTCAGGATCCTACTGGAATCTAAGATTATTCTATCATTGTTTTCCCCACAACCTTCAGCCAATCACCCTAGAATCACACAAGGAAATTAGCCACTCATCATCATTATGAAAGTATTAAATATATGGGAAGAAGGTGAATATTTGAACAAGAAGAATTTCATGAAAAAGACTTCAATAACTGAATCAAATATCACAACAAAAGCGTTCCTTGGATATAAATCCAACAAGATAAGACAACAAGGAAGGGAATTAAAGACAATCTTACAAAACCCTTCAAAAGCTATAAAAGCTATGATCTTCAATCTTCCTTCAACCTTCAAAAGGTTCTTCAAAACTCCCAACTGGAGTACGGCTGCGGCGATGTATGTTAGATAAGAGGGAGTGATAGCGGATCTTTCGGTGTAAGCGGGGTGTTGGATTTGTGGAAATCCAACACTTTTTATAGGAAAATAACCCTCCAAAGATAAAATATCTTAGAAAGATCTTTTCCCATAAAAATAGGTAAAATATAAGATCTTCTTCCTTCCAAGAGCCAAGCCCAAAAATATAAGATCACCTTCCAAAGATAAAATATCTCAGCTAAGAATAAAATATTCTCGCCGCGTTCTAGGTGTTCGCCTCGGTCGAGTCGGCATCTCTGGATCACCTCGGTCGAGATGAATCTCTGGTCAACCGAGGTGAGTCATAACTGAATGTGAAATCTCTCAAAACTGGTCCAAAGTAAATCTTAAATCCATGGCTATGCTCCCTGGATGGTTCCTTATGCTCCTCAATGTAGCTCCAAATGACTCATGACTCCTTTTTGATGCAAAACGTGCCATTTTACCTACAATTACAGCAAAACTAGGTGTAGACCTCGATTCCCGCAAAGGTAGATGAAATGGTAATATAATCACATATTATACATGCTAACATGCAGATTATTGAAGATAAAACGTCCAAACAAACCTCAAAATATAGACTATAATTCATGCTATCACGGGCTGTTCGCTCCAAACGGTGTGTGCAAGCTTTAAATTTATAACCCTAGACTTAAGCTTAAAACAAGGATGCGAACCCGCAGTGTACGGGTCAATCGTAGTAAAAGCAAGAAAATTCCAGGGGTCGATCGCAGGGACTCGGTGAAACAAAGTCAACACAGTATGCTACGTTAGTTCTAACCACAAGAGCGATTTACACAATCAAAGATGAATAAGATGTCAAATAAAGCAAGCATGTAATTCTAGGGATTAAAGCATCTAGTTATGGTTCCAACTCAAGATCTATAGATAAGCGGACAAAGCTGAGATTTTTGCGTGGGGAAGGCGTTTCTAAAGTGGAGTAGATCACCGGGTAAGTCTCACTACACACTAATCCTAAACCGTAACTCCTATCACCGGGTAAGTCTCAAGGAATCAAGATAAAGAACTATAACCTCAAACTAACACACCATCTAAGGGAATAGAATCAACCTTTACCGGGTAAGTCTCAGGCTAACTCACAAAGGTGGGATGGAAGCACACTCAAACCCCAATAAAGGATAAACCTTTATTACCTACACTTATGATCATTGATAAACAAACTAAGGAATCACCGGGTAAGTCTCATCCTAAGCTTGCATTGAACCAGGAAAGGTGTAATAAGAATAGGATTTGGCAAACTCTAACACTTAACTCTCAGTTATGGATCAGATAAGTCACCTCGGTCAGAAGAATTCCACCCCGGCCGAGATGTTCATCAACCGAACGAGATGCTTGGGGTTAAGGTTAAAGACTCGAACTTTCAGGATCCTACTGGAATCTAAGATTATTCTATCATTGTTTTTCCCACAACCTTCAGCCAATCACCCTAGAATCACACAAGGAAATTAGCCACTCATCATCATAATGAAAGTATTAAATTTAAGGGAAGAAGGTGAATATTTGAATAAAGAAGAATTTAATGAAAAGACTTCAATAACTGAGTCAAATATCACAACAAAGCGTTCCTTGGACAATAATCCAACAAGACAAGACAACAATTGAGGGAATTGAAGACAATCTTACAAAACCCTTCAATAAAGCTATAAAAGCTATGAACTTCAATCTTCCTTCAACCTTCAAAAAGGTTCTTCAACTCTCTCCCAAATTGGAGTATGCTGCTTCTTGCGCTGATAGCGGATGATCGGTGTATGCGGGATGTTCGAATTGTGGGAAATCCGACCCTTTTTATAGGAAAATAACCCTCCAAAGATAAAATATCTTAGAAAGATCTTTTCCCATAAATATAGGTAAAATATATGATTCTGCATATCTCCTTCCTTCCAGGAGCCAAGCCCAAAAATATAAGATCACTTTCCAATTTTAAAAGATCTCAGCCAAGAATAAAATATTCTCGCCGCGTCCTAGGTGTTCGCCTCGGTCGAGTCGGCGTCTCTGGATCACCTCGGTCGAGATGAATCTCTGGTCAACCGAGGTGAGTCACAACTGAATGTGAAATCTCTCAAAACTGGCCCAAAGTAAATCCTTAATCCATGGCTATGCTTCCTGGATGTAGCTCCAAATGACTCTTGACTTCTTTTGCTCCTTTTTGATGCAAAACGTACCATATTACCTGCAATTACAACGAAACTAGGTGTAGACCTCGATTCTCGCAAAGGTAGATGAAATGGCAGTAAAATCACATAATGTACATACAAACTTGCAGATTATTGAAGATAAAACGTTCAAACAAACCCCAAAATATAGACTATAATTCATGCTATCAAAATACCCCATACTTAGCCCTTGCTTGTCCCCAAGCAAGTTCCTCATATAGAAGACAAGATAGAATGGATTATAAGTCAAGAAAATCAATGAAAAAGCTTTTCAAAAACATTTTATGGTGTGCAACTATCATAGATCATTTTAAGAGAGTACTTCCTGGAATTTAAAAACTCAATATGCTCAAAACATTTTATAAATATAGGAAAGTTGTTCATCTTTGCACAAAATCATAGAATGCATAATAAATCATAATTATCAAAATTAATCATGTATAATCCGATTTAAACCGCTAAGTCAATCAACAAGCTCAAGGTCTCAAGGGCTTCCCAAAAGAAAAGGTCAAGAAACGTGTAGGGTAGGGATGTATGTAAGGTAATGTGGTGCTGGAATCCGGGAAAAGGATGAACTTCACTTTCACTTTGACTTGCAACACCTTCCACCAATAAGCTTTGCTTATTTCGCACTTTTCTTTTACTTTACTTTTTGGGATGCATGGATAGAGGTGCACAATAACCGAAGCCTAGGAAATCCGCAATCATCAATTTCTCGAGATGCATCAAACCCTTGATGCACATACCATGACCCGATAGGAATATCGCTCAATCCGACTTTGGCAAGACACAAACACCCGGCTATGTGAATGGTGCCGAGTTACTCATCTTCATGATTGACTTCCCCAAACCTATTATTGCTTTCTAAAACTTTCACTTCCAGCCCACTTCTCAATTTTGACTTCATTGCTTTCACCACTTCGCTTGCTTCCTAATTCCCGGATAGGTAAAGGGAGGCAAAATGTATATGAGGGGCTAAGCATGATCAAGAAGAAGAAGAAGAAGAAGAAGAGAATGAATTGCCTTGGTCTTTCCAAGAAGAAAGTGAGAGAACCTAACCTGCGGTGTCAACCTTCAAATTCAACATAATTTGGATAAAAACAAAGTATTAAACATGCCAATAATTTCAAACAAAGCATTTAGCAACTTAAACATATTATAAAACCTTTCAAACACATAAAGAATCTAAAACCAGTCAGTAAACAAGATCTTCACTGAGATCATATCCAGATAAGTCACACAAAATCGTTTTCGAAAACTTCTCAGTTAACCCACCTCGGTCGAGGTGTTCTTGGTTCAACCGAGGTGAAACACCTCGTTTGGCCAGAATCTCCCCGGTCGAGGTCAAAAAAAAAAAATTTTTAAAACCATTTTTTTTTTTTTCGGTTTCGACGTTTTTCTCAATCAAATAACCTGTAGGTATGCATGTAATATCAGATAATCATATAAAGGCAAATGAAGCATAAATATGAAAATATCCGATAAATATAATACATCAAAAGTAGTCGAATACATCACGTAGTCAAGTAGTCAAATAACAAACACCCCATACTTGAGACACACTGTCCCAGTGGGTATAATAAAAGTCTAAACAAGAGAACTCACCGAATAAAAGCCGAACTGCATAAAAAAGATATAATAATAAAGTCCTGCAGCTCCTCAGTAGTCTCGATCCGGTGGTGGTGGTGGTATGTAGGGGTACTGAGTCGGGTCATAGGGATGGCCCATGATACGCTCAAACTATAGCTGAGCCATCATGTGCTGATGATGCTGCCGCTCCTGCATCTCGCGGATATCCAGCGAAAGTGCAGCATATGAGTCGATAACCTGATCCGTCAGGTCATCGATCCGTCGGTGTGCAGCTCTGTCCCTAACTCCACGCCTCCTGCGTCTAGCAGGTCTGACTGGAGACGCCTCAGCTGGCGCCGGCTCAGTGTCCTCCTCGTCATCATCCAAATCAATAATAGGTGGCGCGCTCGTCCCAGCTGTATCTGTACCTGTGTCCATCGGGACGCCACCTCCTCTCTCATCTACTGTATCATCATCATCGTCGTCCTCGTCCTCAACCTCCTCCTCAGCCTCAGCAGGGGCAGCTGCTGCCTCTCTGTAATCCTCCATAAGTGGAGCCCATGCTGTCTGCCAGTAGTGTGGATCAAAGACAGAGAACTGTGCAGACCATCTGATGCCCTGAGGTGCAGTCAGCTCCCATGGCATAGCGACGTAGGGTGTAGTCAAACCACGGGGAACTAGAATCCTCCGTGTAATCATCTCCTGAAGTCCGAGCGGCTTGGCAGCCGCCACCATGGTACACCTACTCAGATCCATATCCTGATACCTAGCGATATGGGTCACTATCCCTCCGCAGCATATATCTCCCTTCCCTTTGGCCTTGATCCTGTGCAGATCCTCTGCCAGCATCAATCCAAAGTCAGGGTATCCACATGTGACCATGCAGTATAAAGAGAAGAGCTCCCCCTGTCGGACCTTCTGGGGCGTCTCAGTACGCGCCAGAAGCGTCTCGCTGAAGATCCTGTGTACCAACCGAAAACCTAGATGATAGATAAGCTTCGCCCTGGAATCACCAGGGCGCCACCTGTCTGCATGCCTCGTAATGTGGGCGATCTGACCCCAGAACTCTCTAGCTACAGCTCGGGTCGGGAAGTCTACAGCAGTGGGGGCAGGGAAGCCAAAAATGTCTCTCCAGTGGTCAAGAGGTACTAAGTAGTTCCGGTTCATCAACCGGTACTTCACAGCCCTCTCTGTGGGGAGGTAAGTGAAGGAACTGACAAACTCGAGGGTCGGCTCAAGGTAGGCTGGGGCTCGGATCTCAGTAAACTGATCCAGCCCGACGGTGGTGATCATCCTCCTAAGCTCTCCATCTACGTGGAGACAATCAAAGGCAGAAACGTCCAAAAATCTAGGAGCGATAACTGGACGACTAGCAATACGATCATAATCTACCCGGTGTCTCTCGTGGATCACCGGGATAGAAGGTCGGGATGCGGAAGAAGAAGGGGAAGGAGAGGATCTATCTCTAAGGGCTAACAATCTGTCAGAACTCATCTTCAAACTGTACTGTCAGACTACCTCGGTCGACTGACAAACTCCAAGAATCGCCTCGACCGAGGTACAGGTCGACTGGACCGAGGCGAAGGCAGTGCGATTTCCAACTCTCTGAATTTCAGTTCTTTTCCCCCAAAAATCACTACCGATGCTTCCTAAGGGGTACTTAAAGGTTTCCTCAACAGAATCAAGGGCAACCAAAGCCCAAATTTCAGTAAACGAACGAGTTTAGGTTTTCGAACGTTTTTACCTCGTTCCGGTCGAAACGCTCAAATTTCTTGCAGATCTGTAGTTGCAATCGACTCCTCTATCCTTCAATCTCGGTTTGGAAGCAGAAAACGTCAAAAACGAGCAAGAAACGAGGTGAGCGAGGTGCGTCTGTTCGCCGCGGTCGAGGAGGGTAAAAAAATGAAAATGTAATTTTTCCCCCTTTTATACTTTTACTGGATCTGCTGTCACCTCGGTCGAGATGGTCTCGACTGGTCCGAGGTGGTATGGACCGAGGCGGTTCTGCAGAAACCCTAGTCGCCTCGGTTGCTCAAGAATCAACTCGGTCGAGGTGCTTTGACAGTGACCGAGGTCCTTCTGTCTTCTCAGAATCTCGAACTTCTGTCCTTCCAGTTGTGCTCCTCCTTAGATATTCCCTGTTGTCTGTCCAGAACGCCAAAAACAAAGCAAAGCAAAGCAAAAACAAAAACTATCTAAGCTAGACTAGAAAACGGGAAAGAAGAGCAATACCTTGGGTTGCCTCCCAAGAAGCGCTTGATTTAAGGTCGCTAGCTGGACCATTGTGCGTCTCAAACGAGGTAGGAGGTTCCTTCACCCCATACTTCACCTCCATCGTGGGGTGAAGTAAGTAGATCCATCAAACGCTCCAAGACGTGTAAGTGCTCGTCGGGGAATGAATCGTCTATGGGTGGGCTATCCGTCTCGCGGGAGGATTCCGGTAGCCGGCTGAGGTGATCCGCAACTGAGTTCTCGGATCCCTTCTTATCGCGGATCTCTAGGTCAAATTCTTGAAGCAAGAGAACCCATCGAATAAGGCGCGGCTTTGCATCTTTCTTAGCCAACAAGTAACGAATGGCTGCATGGTCGGTGTAGACAATGACTTTCGCCCCTACTAGATAGGAACGAAACTTCTCGAAAGCATATACAACCGCCAATAATTCCTTTTCGGTGGTAGCGTAGTTGCGTTGTGCTTCATCCAGCGTCTTGCTAGCATAATAGATGGCGGTGGTCCGTCCATCTTTCTTCTGTCCAAGCACCGCTCCTACGGCTACATCACTAGCGTCACACATGACCTCAAAGGGCAAGGTCCAATCAGGAGGCTGGATAATGGGAGCGGAGATCAACGCTTCCTTAATCCTGTAGAAAGCATCAAGACACTCCTGCGAAAACTCAAAAACAACATCTTTATTCAAGAGGTTAGTTAGAGGTTTAGAAATCTTAGAGAAGTCCTTGATGAATCTCCTGTAGAAACCTGCGTGCCCGAGAAAACTCCTCACACCTTTAACAGAACAAGGAGGAGGGAGTTTCTCAATAGTCTCGATCTTAGCTCGATCGACTTCAATACCTCGATTAGAAACGAGGTGTCCTAGCACAATGCCTTCATTGACCATAAAATGACACTTCTCCCAATTTAAAACAAGGTTAGTGTCCTCACATCTTTTAAGCACTAGAGAAAGGTTAGATAGGCAATCATCAAAAGAGGAACCATATACAGAAAAATCATCCATAAATACCTCCATGATCTCCTCTATGTACTCGGAAAAGATAGCCATCATGCATCGCTGGAAGGTAGCGGGTGCATTGCACAATCCGAATGGCATCCTCCGATAGGCAAACGTCCCCCATGGACAAGTGAAAGTGGTCTTCTCCTGATCATCCGGATGGATAGGAATCTGGAAAAATCCACTATAGCCGTCCAAGTAGCAAAAGTGTGAATGCTGGGCCAACCGTTCGAGCATTTGATCAATGAAGGGAAGCGGGAAATGATCCTTCCGAGTTGCCGTGTTCAGCTTCCTATAATCGATGCATACTCTCCAGCCCGTAACGGTTCTTGTTGGGATCAACTCGTTGTTCTTATTCATCACAACGGTCATCCCTCCTTTCTTCGGAACGACATGCACCGGGCTAACCCACTTGCTGTCCGAGATAGGATAAATAATACCTGCATTCAACAACTTAAGAACTTCCTTCTTCACAACCTCTTTCATGATCGGATTTAACCGTCTTTGAGGTTCCCGTGAAGTCTTATGATTATCTTCCATTAGAATTCTATGCATGCAGAAAGAAGGTTTAATGCCAATAAGATCATCCGTGGTGTAACCTATGGCTTTTCGATGCTTCCTCAGGACATGCATTAACTTAGATAATTCAGAATCGGAGAGGGAAGCACTAGCAATAACGGGATAAGTAGAATCCGGTCCAAGAAAGATATACCTCAAGTGACTAGGGAGTTGTTTAAGCTCCACTACTGGGGGTGCTCTCTGGGGGGAATCCGTGCTTCCTCTTTCCTGTGGAGTGGTATCAGAAACTGGACTTGATGAAGTCTCAGTTTGAATCATCTCGCCATCGACCTCGGTCGAGGCGCAAAGGCGTTGACTGAGGTGTTCTTCGGTCGCCTCGCTCTGTCCAGAAAGTGCCTCGGTCGAGGTACTGCTGCTGGGTCCGAGGCTGGAGATCTTCGTCTCCTGGATCAGCTTCTCTGTTATGGCTCCTGGATCCTCTTCCAGTGCTTTCAAGCTCCGTATATCTACATCACAAGAAGCATCTATACCTTCCTCCATTAAACTGAAGCTTATAACTCTTTCGAGCGGATCGTTAATAAGGATAGAGCTCACCAATTCTCTTGATTCTTCTTCATCGTAGATGTTGAAGATATCATCGGTCAGTTGCTCCCCTTTCATGGCTGCAAGTAGTGCGAACTCCACCTCATCGCCACCAACGTTGAATTTCAACTTGGCGTTCTTGCAATCAACGTTGCAACCCGAAGTTGCTAGAAATGGCCTCCCGAGAATAATAGGCACTGGATAATCTGCGGGAATGTCAAGTACGACAAAATCTATGGGTAGATAGAAGTTACCTAACTTGACCGGAACGTCCTCCAAGATGCCCACGGGATGGGTAATGGAGCGATCCGCCATGTAAAGTCGAATCTTGACCGGTTTGGGCTCTCCAAGACCGATCTTAGTGCACAACTCCAGCGGGATGATGCTCACGCTGGCTCCTAGATCACAAAGGGCTTCACAAGTGACATCCCCAACTTGAATGGGAATGCAAAATGAGCCGGGATCTCTTAACTTAGGTGGCATCTTTTCCTTCATGATCTTGATAAGCTCCGAAGATTTAGATGTCATCCTAACTTCACCAACATCCTCCAGCTTCCTCTTCCTTGATAAGATTTCTTTTAAGAACTTCCCATAGGCGGGCATACCTAGAATGGCATCAAGGAAGGGAATGTTAATATGTAGCTTATTCATCAATTCAAGAAACTTACCGAAGTGCTTGTCAAGATGTGCTCTGGCTCTGGACTGAGGGAATGGAAGTGGTGGTTTATATGCAGGAGGTGGAACATAAGTTTCTGTCGTTCCTCCTGCTTTCTGTTGCTCCGCCTCGGTTGGCATCTCGGTCGAGGTGTTCTTCGACTAGGTCTGGACCGAGGTGGTCTGCATCGAGCGAGGTACTGGATCTGCAGTTTTGAGTCCACTCCTCGTCGTTATGGCCATGCACTGGCCCTTAGGGTTAGTTTCCGTCTTTGCTGGAAGCTTCCCTGGATCTCTTGGCGCTTCATTCGCCCTATTAGCAAGTTGTTGTTCGAAGGACTTTTGTGCCCTCGAAAATGAAGTCATAGAATTCTCCATAGCACTAAGCTTGATCAAGATTGCCTCCAGGACTGCGTCCTTCTTTTCCGGCTGAGACGAACTTGATCCTTGCCCTTGGCTCTTCAATGGAGTAGAAGAAGAAGAAGAAGGAGAAGAGAGGAAAGGGTTAGAGGAATCATTAGAGTTGGAGTTTGAATGGTTGTTACCGTGGTTTTGGTTATTCGCCCTCCAGTTGTTGCTATTGGATCCTCTATTGTTGTTGTTGTAGTTGTTGTTTCGGGGTCCGTTGTTGTTGTTACGGTACCCGTTATTGTTGTTGTTGTTCCTTTGCCCTTGCTCTTCCTTCTTAGTTTGAGCCATTAAGAGCTCCTTCAATTGCTTCACGTCGTTCTTCAAGGACGTGAGTTGATTGTTGTTGGGTTGAGTCTCTTGAAAGTTGACTCTTTTAACTCCACCTTCAGCTCCTTGGTGGGTGTACTTCTCCATGTGCAAGGCTTGCTTCTCAATGAAGTCCCAAGCCTCGTCAACCGCCATGTCCATGAATGTACCGGCGGAGAGTAGTTGGAGATTGAACTGGGTGCTTCCGTCCAGCCCTTTGAAGTAGATCTCCAACAACTCGATCTTTGGAATCCCATGATGTGGGCAATCCAAAAGGATATCCTTGAACCGCTCCCAAGATTTGGACAAGCTCTCCTTGTCCTTCATGATGAAAGCGTTGATCTTCCCTCTCATTTCAGCGGTCTTTGAGGGTGGAAAGAATTTGGTCAAGAATTCCGTAGTCATCTCCTCCCATGTGCTAATTTTTCCTGGGGGAAGAGATTGATACCAAGTAAGAGCTCTATCTTTTAAAGAAAAGTAAAAAGGTCTTAGCTTGTAGTTGTTGTTCTCAATTCTGGAAGGTCGCAAGGTTTCCATCAAGATCTCGTAGTTTTGAAGATGTTGATGCGGCGACTCCTTCTCTAGCCCTCCGAATTGGCACTGGCGAATCATGGCTAGAACTTGCGGTCGAAGTTCGTAGTCATGATCTGCTGGATCTCCTAGGTTCACTCCTGGACGCCTCAGTTGTTGGTTAGGGTCCATCCTTTGACCTAGGGTTTGTGGAATTCCTGCAAGAAGAACATCTCGGACTGGCATCCGAGGTGGAAGTACATCGGCCGGGGCGTCGGGTACTGGAATCTGCCTCGGTCGAGGATCAATTACTGGATCATGTATCGGTCGAGGATCAACAGGAGGATCCTCCCTCGGTCGAAGTAGAATCTGGTTCCGAATGACAGCAATCTCAGCTTCGATTGCTGCAGTCCTGGTGCGATTCTCCTCTTTCTCTTGCATGAGTTCTTCCTTGCTGAGGCGCAGCAGCTCCTGCGTCTCTCTCAATTGGGCTGCAAGATCGCGATCGTCTTGTTGGGCCATCTTCGCTTCTCTCAAGCGTCTCTTGTATGTCTTTTCTGGTTCGGGATCGTAAGGAACGATTTCCTTCCCAGTGCGGGTTCTTCGCATATACCTAAGAAAGAACCTGCAAAAGTCACTCAAGTAGAGTGGTTAGACAAAACGGGGCAAATGCCCCAAGAGCAAACCGTACCGGCTCGGTCTAGACCAAGTCCCCGGCAACGGCGCCAAAAACTTGTTCGCTCCAAACGGTGTGTGCAAGCTTTAAATTTATAACCCTAGACTTAAGCTTAAAACAAGGATGCGAACCCGTAGTGTACGGGTCAATCGTAGTAAAAGCAAGAAAATTCCAGGGGTCGATCGCAGGGACTCGGTGAAACAAAGTCAACACAGTATGCTACGTTAGTTCTAACCACAAGAGCGATTTACACAATCAAAGATGAATAAGATGTCAAATAAAGCAAGCATGTAATTCTAGGGATTAAAGCATCTAGTTATGGTTCCAACTCAAGATCTATAGATAAGCGGACAAAGCTGAGATTTTTGCGTGGGGAAGGCGTTTCTAAAGTGGAGTAGATCACCGGGTAAGTCTCACTACACACTAATCCTAAACCGTAACTCCTATCACCGGGTAAGTCTCAAGGAATCAAGATAAAGAACTATAACCTCAAACTAACACACCATCTAAGGGAATAGAATCAACCTTTACCGGGTAAGTCTCAGGCTAACTCACAAAGGTGGGATGGAAGCACACTCAAACCCCAATAAAGGATAAACCTTTATTACCTACACTTATGATCATTGATAAACAAACTAAGGAATCACCGGGTAAGTCTCATCCTAAGCTTGCATTGAACCAGGAAAGGTGTAATAAGAATAGGATTTGGCAAACTCTAACACTTAACTCTCAGTTATGGATCAGATAAGTCACCTCGGTCAGAAGAATTCCACCCCGGCCGAGATGTTCATCAACCGAACGAGATGCTTGGGGTTAAGGTTAAAGACTCGAACTTTCAGGATCCTACTGGAATCTAAGATTATTCTATCATTGTTTTTCCCACAACCTTCAGCCAATCACCCTAGAATCACACAAGGAAATTAGCCACTCATCATCATAATGAAAGTATTAAATTTAAGGGAAGAAGGTGAATATTTGAATAAAGAAGAATTTAATGAAAAGACTTCAATAACTGAGTCAAATATCACAACAAAGCGTTCCTTGGACAATAATCCAACAAGACAAGACAACAATTGAGGGAATTGAAGACAATCTTACAAAACCCTTCAATAAAGCTATAAAAGCTATGAACTTCAATCTTCCTTCAACCTTCAAAAAGGTTCTTCAACTCTCTCCCAAATTGGAGTATGCTGCTTCTTGCGCTGATAGCGGATGATCGGTGTATGCGGGATGTTCGAATTGTGGGAAATCCGACCCTTTTTATAGGAAAATAACCCTCCAAAGATAAAATATCTTAGAAAGATCTTTTCCCATAAATGTAGGTAAAATATATGATTCTGCATATCTCCTTCCTTCCAGGAGCCAAGCCCAAAAATATAAGATCACTTTCCAATTTTAAAAGATCTCAGCCAAGAATAAAATATTCTCGCCGCGTCCTAGGTGTTCGCCTCGGTCGAGTCGGCGTCTCTGGATCACCTCGGTCGAGATGAATCTCTGGTCAACCGAGGTGAGTCACAACTGAATGTGAAATCTCTCAAAACTGGCCCAAAGTAAATCCTTAATCCATGGCTATGCTTCCTAGATGTAGCTCCAAATGACTCTTGACTTCTTTTGCTCCTTTTTGATGCAAAACGTACCATATTACCTGCAATTACAACGAAACTAGGTGTAGACCTCGATTCTCGCAAAGGTAGATGAAATGGCAGTAAAATCACATAATGTACATACAAACTTGCAGATTATTGAAGATAAAACGTTCAAACAAACCCCAAAATATAGACTATAATTCATGCTATCACGGGCCGATATTTTATCTTTCCCTATAAAAAGGCGGACGAAGGGAGATTCCATCATCCTCGCTTACCCCCGCTTAGACGCGTTTTGCGACCTCGTTTTAGAGTTACGCTTGCACCTTCACTTTGGAGATTTTTGGCGGTTCTTGCAAAAGACGTATTTTTCCCTTTCCTTGGAGTTGCCCTAATCTCGCACTTTTGGTGGAGATTGCTGTGGAGATTTCCGGATTAACGGAAGATCGAAGTTTTTGGAAGATTGTTGTAAGAAGAATTCTCTTCTTGTTTAGGTTTGATTTGGAAGACGGATTGACATCCCGTTCTTCTTTCTTTCCTAAAATTGTGATTGTTTGCTTTATTCTGAATCTATTGACAATATTCATTCTTGATTGTGACATTGAGATTTGTTTGAAGTTTATTGAAAGTTTTCGGAAGTTTTCATCTTTCAATCTTTTAATCTTTGAATTTGATATCATAATGATGATTGTTGGCTAAAAACCCTTAACAATTCTAGGGTGAAGGGTTGATAGTTGTGGCTTAGATGATGATAGATCGATCGTAAACAGATTAGACCCTGAGAGTTAGAGAGAATCGTCGACGAACCCTAAATCACGGTTTGTTCTTGAGTTCCACGACCGTGGAATCTCAAGATCCACCCGTAATTTCCCTTAAGTTTACGAACCTGCTTTTACTTTAATCCAAAGTTAAAGATTTGCTTTAACTTAGTTTAGGCTTGCCTTTTCTAGGTGGTAGTGAAGCCTCAACAACCTCTACCTCGATTGTGAGTGTCACAACCGTAATCGGTTTAGTTAGTCTTGATCCTTGGATTACAAGTTTGGGTATTTGACATTAATTCTTACCTTTAGAACCTTTCTATATTGAAGCCTCAACAACCTGTATAGAGAGTGTCTTGTAGGTGAGTCATATAAGGTTTTTGGAACTTCACCGTACGATTACCTTACATTAGCATACCTTTGCATATCTCAACTCTGTCTTTATATCATTAAGAATATCTTGAATCGATTGCCACAACTGGATTCTTGGATCTTTAGGATTGTTGTTTTCCCAATAATTTGCAAAGCTCTTACATTCAATTGCTTGATAACCTACGATCGGATTTATTCTCCCCAAATCCCTGTGTTCGATACTCTGGAATTCTTGCTAATCTACGTCGATCCGTACACTGCGGGTTCGCTTGCTTTTATTCTAGTTTTATAAATTTAAAGCTTGATTGCACGCACGCTTAGGGGCGAACAAGTTTTTGGCGCCGTTGCCGGGGATTTGGTTTAGACCGAATTCGGTAGCCGGTTGTCAAGCTTGGGAGCTTTGCTCTCGTTATTTGATACTTCTTTGAGTGCATGCGCAGGTCTAGGAACACCGAAGACCTCTTACCTCTTGATCAAGAGCTTGAGAGGACTTTAAGGCAAAAGTGCAAGGAAAAGAAGATGGCTGAAGAACACGAACGTGATCTTCAAGCGGAGTTGGCGGAGAAGGAAGCTCAACTCCAATGGAATGAGAACCTCTGCCGGGATGAAATGGATCGTCATCAATCTCAAGTTAACAATCTGCAAGATATGATTTTCCAAATGAGGATAGAACTAAGCGACCTTAAGAATAAGGGAAGCAAGAAATCCTCAAGAAGAGCATCAAGATCTAGAAGAAGAGGTCACTCATCCGCTGATGATAGTGATTCTTCCATGCCACCGCTAGAGGAGATTGATCCCACAATCAATGTGAATCCTTTCCATCCACGGGGAGCTGCTAATCGCCGCATTCCACCTAGGAATGCGAGGATCGAACGTGTAGATAAAGACCCAAGAACTCTTGGCCAGCGGATGGATCCAACACAACAACCGCGCCGTTTGGGCGTGAATTTCGATGCTGAAGATGTGCAAGGGTTTAGCTTCAACCCTCAAGTTATTACTCTTGTTCGCCAAAACCAATTTGGCGGGACAAGCGCTGAATCTCCACACCAACACTTGCAAAACTTTGAGTGTATGATGGAGACAATGAGACCGAAGAGTGCTACCACCAACAACTATAAGCTTAAGCCTTTCTTCTTCTCCTTGAAGGGGAAAGCGTTGTCTTGGTACCAAGCTCTTCCTAGGGGGAAACTAGACACGTGGGAAGACCTTTCCGCGGAGTTCCTCACCAAATTCTTTCCGCCATCCAAAACGGCGGAACTTAGAGGTAAGATCAATGCATTTTCCATGAGATCTAACGAAAGTTTGTTTCAATCATGGGAAAGGTTTCAGGACTTGTTATTGGATTGCCCTCACCATGGCATATCCAAGCTTGCATTGCTGGAAATTTACTACAAGGGGCTGGATGCGGGAACGCAATTCAACCTGCAATCCCTCTCATGTGGAACATTCATGGACATGAGAGAAGATGACGCTTGGGACTTCATTGAGAAGCAAGCAAGGGTCATAGAGAAGTATTCCCACCGGAAAGTGGAGGGAAATCGTGTGGAGCAAGGAGCAAAGCTCACACATGAAGCTCAAAATCAGATTTTCTCCCTCAACAATGAGATCAAAGAGTTGAAGGAGGCTATCAAGACCAACTTCCTAAAGCAACAAGGGAAGGATGTTGGCTATTTGGGCAACAACAATGGCGGTGATAACACCAACCGCAACAACAACAACAATAACCGGAACAACAACCGGAATAACAATTGGAATGGAAACAACAACAACCGGAACAATAATTGGAACAACAATAGGGGTTCAAACAACAACAATTGGCGCTCCAATCAACAAAATTCCGGTAACTCTTATCCTTCCAATGCTAATTCACTAACTCCACCTTCCTCTTCCTCAACTCCTTTGAAAAGCCAGGGGCAATCATCTAATGGAGGAAACAATACGGGAAAGGAGAAGCCCGATCCCATGTTGGAAACAATTTTGGGAAAGCTTCAAGGGTTGGAGAACCGCATCATTAAGGTTGACGATCAAATTTCTAAGGTTGATAAAGCTCAAAAGGTTTTAGAAAACCAAATGTTCAGCCATGCGGAGGAAGTTCCTAGGAATCAAGGGAAACTTCCAGGAAAGACGGAGGACAACCCTAAGGGAAGGGTGATGGCAATCACAACTAGGAGCGGAGTGACTACCACCGATCCGCAGCCTAAGTTCATTGAAGTCCCCGTAGAGAAAGACAAAGAGAAGGGGAAGGAGAAGGAAGATATCTACGTTCCTCCTCCAGCTTATAAACCCCCCTACCATTCCCTCAATCTAGAGCGAGAGCGCACCTAGATAAACAGTTCGGTAAGTTCATAGAACTCATGAGCAAGCTGCATATTAATATACCATTTATTGATGCTATTGTAGGTATGCCGGCTTATGGCAAGTTCTTGAAGGAGCTCCTCTCTAACAAGAGGAAGCTAGAAGACTTCGGAGAGGTTAAGATGAGTTCGGATTCTTCAGATCTCATCAAGACCATGAAGGAGAAAATGCCCCCAAAGCTAAAGGATCCGGGGTCATTTTGCATTCCCATAGGAGTGGGAGATGTCACATACGATGTGTTATGTGATTTAGGAGCAAGTGTGAGCATCATACCACTTGCGTTGTGTAGGAAGATCGGTTTAGGCAATCCTAAACCGGTGAAGATGACGTTGTACATGGCGGATCGATCCATCACTCGCCCCGTCGGTATCGTAGAAGACGTCCCGGTCAAGCTAGGTAAATTCTTTGTTCCCATTGATTTTGTCGTGCTTGACATTCCTGCAGATAGTCCGGTCCCGATCATACTCGGAAGACCGTTTCTTGCAACTTCCGGCTGCATAGTCTATTGCAATAATGGTAGACTCGCTTTTGATATAGGAGAAGAGAAAGTAGAGTTCGTTCTTTCCACTTTAGTAAAGGAGCCAATCTTCGATGAGGATACATTCGATATCCAAGACGAAGAAGGGTTGTCTAGGGAGGAGGTAAGTGCGATTCTCTTTAACGATCCTTTACAAAAAGTTATCACTATGAGTCTAACAAATGTAGGGGAAGACGAAGAGTGCAATGAGGTAATTGAAGCCTTAGAGGCACAAGAAGAGATGCATGAAGTGGAGTTCGAAAAACTCCACGATGAGGCAGAAAATGTGAGAATCCACGGTCACACACTGTATTCCACGGCCGTAGATTTCACACCCAAATCCGTGTCCCACTCCAGGGGGTTATACGGTCGTGGAGAAGACATGACAACCGTATTTCCCTTCCACGCCCTAAACCACGGCCGTGGAGGACAAGAGGAACCCGTAATTTTGGGCGTGGAAAGGAGTGATCGAGACGCTTCTTCAACTTCTTCTGATTCTTCTCCCACACACTCAACATCCTTAGAAACTTCTAAGGAGACATCGGAAGCTTCTCAAGGATCATTGGAAGCTCCGAAAGAAATGGAACTCAAACCACTTCCTACTCATCTAAGGTACGCTTTTCTAGGATCTAATTCTACCTTCCCGGTTATTGTTAGTTCCGATCTAAGCATAGATGAACATAATCAGCTCATGATTGTCCTTAGGAAACATAGGAAAGCTTTAGGCTATACTATTGAGGACTTAGTAGGAATTAAACCCTCCCTATGCATGCATAAGATACTAATGGAGGAAGATTTTAGAACTTCAAGACAACCTCAAAGGCGGTTGAATCCGACCATGAAGGAGGTTATCAAGAAGGAAATTCTTAAGCTTCTTGATGCAGGTATCATCTACCCTATCTCCGATAGTAAGTGGGTGAGTCCGGTTCAAGTAGTTCCGAAGAAGGGAGGAATGACGGTCATCACCAACAAAAACAACAAACTCATTCCTACCCGAACTGTGACGGGATGGCGGATGTGCATAGACTACCGCAAGCTCAACAATGCAACGCGGAAGGATCATTTTCCATTGCCATTCATTGATCAAATGCTTGAAAGGTTAGCACAACATTCACATTTTTGCTACCTTGACGGTTATAGTGGTTTCTTTCAGATTCCGATACACCCGGATGATCAAGAGAAGACCACATTCACGTGCCCATGGGGTACGTTTGCTTATAGGAGAATGCCGTTCGGGCTTTGCAACGCCCCAGCCACCTTCCAACGGTGCATGATGGCCATCTTCTCCGAATACGTAGAGGAAATCATGGAAGTCTTCATGGACGACTTCTCCGTATACGGTTCCTCTTTTAACGATTGCCTTTCTAACCTTTCTCTTGTTTTGCAAAGGTGTGAAGACACTAACCTAGTTCTTAATTATGAGAAGTGTCAATTTATGGTTAAGGAAGGAATTGTATTAGGCCACTTAGTCTCTAGTTGAGGGATAGAAGTAGACAAGGCTAAGATAGAGACCATAGAGAAGCTTCCTCCCCCAATTTCGGTGAAAGGGATAAGAAGTTTCCTAGGACATGCTGGATTTTATAGACGTTTCATTAAGGACTTTTCTAAGATATCAAAACCTCTCACTAATCTATTGATGAAGGATGCGGTTTTTGAGTTTTCGCAGGAATGTTTGGATGCGTTTAACACCATTCGGCAAGCTCTAATTTTAGCACCTATTATCCAACCCCCGGATTGGACTCTTCCCTTTGAGATTATGTGCGATGCTAGTGACGTAGCTATTGGAGCTGTTCTTGGACAACGAAAGGAAGGGCGAACCCATGCCATATACTATGCTAGCAAGACGCTAGATGAAGCGCAGCTCAACTACGCCACTACCGAAAAAGAGTTTTTAGCCATTGTCTATGCTATTGACAAGTTTCGCTCTTATCTTGTAGGTGCAAAGGTGATTGTCTACACGGATCATGCTGCAATCCGGTACCTCCTTACGAAGAAAGATGCGAAGCCAAGGCTAATTAGATGGATTCTTCTCCTACAAGAATTCGATATTGAGATCCGCGACAAGAAAGGTTCAGAAAATTTTGTTGCGGATCATTTGAGTCGCCTAACACATCTAGAGGACGACCATTTACCCATCGACGACTCCTTCCCGGACGAACACCTACACCTTATTGAGGAGTGCATCGATGTGATCTCCAAAGGTAACGAACCATGGTTTGCTGATTTTGTTAACTATTTGGTTTGTCAGGAGATACCACCCGGATTATCCTATGCACAAAGGAAGAAGTTCTTTAAGGATGTCCGGGAATACTTTTGGAACGAGCCTCTCCTCTTTAAGAGAGGTCCGGATGGCATCATTCGGTGATGTGTGCCGGAAGATGAGATGCAAAGTGTCATCCGCCATTGTCATTCACTACCTTGTGGAGGACACGCTAGTTCAAACAAAACTAGCGCAAAGGTATTGCAATCTGGATTCTTTTGGCCTACTTTGTTTAGAGATGTGCAATCCTTTGTTTCTTGCTGCGATGCTTGTCAAAGAACAGGCAATATCTCTAGGAGGAATGAGATGCCCCTCAACAACATCCAAGAGGTGGAGATTTTCGACGTTTGGGGAATTGATTTTATGGGACCGTTCCCATCCTCTTGTGGAAACCAATACATACTATTGGCGGTAGATTACGTTTCTAGATGGGTGGAAGCAATTGCCTCTCCCACCAATGATGCCATGGTGGTGGTTAAGTTCTTCAACAAGACCATCTTCCCGCGATTTGGGACGCCAAGGACTATCATTAGTGATGGAGGTTCTCACTTCATTGCCCGGCGCTTTGAAGCTCTTCTAGCTAAGTATGGGGTTACTCACAAGATCGCTACCCCTTACCATCCACAAACAAGTGGACAAGTTGAGATCTCAAATAGGGAGATCAAAGGAATCCTAGAGAAGACGGTTTCAAGGACTAGGAAGGATTGGTCTTTGAAGCTTGACGATGCATTGTGGGCATACCGGACTGCATACAAGACTCCCATAGGAACCACACCATACAACCTTGTGTATGGGAAGTCTTGTCACTTACCGGTAGAGTTGGAGCACAAAGCGTTTTGGGCTATCAAGTGGTTGAACTTCAGCATGAAGGAAGCGGGAGAGAAGCGTCTCCTAGACATCAATGAGCTGGATAAACTCCGCTTGAATGCTTATGAAAACGCTAAGATCTATAAGGAGAGGGCAAAACGTTGGCATGATAAGCATATCATTCCAAAGGATTTCAAAGAAGGAGATCAAGTTCTCCTCTTCAATTCAAGGCTTCGTCTCTTTCCAGGTAAACTTAAATCTCGTTGGACCGGACCTTTTCTAATTAAGCGTATTTTCCCCCATGGTGCAGTTGAAGTATGGGGTGAAACGGGCGGAAGCTTTAAGGTGAACGGCCAACGACTCAAGAAGTATACGCCGGAACTCCAAGCTGAAGAGTTCGTGCCTACCGCACTCGAATAAGTGCGAGACTGGTCTAGCTACGGACCTTAAACAAAGTGCTTCTTGGGAGGCAACCCAAGGTATTGCAATTTTTGTTTTTGTTTTCGATTCATAGATTAGCTTAGTATAGACGTTTCCCTCTTTGTTTTGCCTTCGATTCCTTCCGGTATGTTCGTGTTTTTGGATGTAGGAACAATGGAAAAGGAAAAGGGGAGGATAATGTTGAAGAAGAGTGACGAAATTTGGACTTTGGAGCTTTACAGAGAGTTCCACGGCCTAAACCACGGTCGTGGAAGCTACAGTACCCGTAATTTCCAAAAACCTTTGAAAAATCACAAAAACCACGGTTCCGTACAATTCCACGGCCGAGGAACACCCCGACAGACCGTGATTTTCAAAATTTTACCTGTGACTATATAAACCACGTTCTTCACAAAAACCACCCACAAAACCCCTCTTCCACGACCTAAAAGCCGAATCCACGCCTCCTCTCTCAATTCCTCGTTTCTTAATCGTTTTTAACGATTCTTCTTCCTAAACTGAAGCAAATTCGACCACCAACAAGATCCAAGCGACGAATCAAGCGGAAATTCACCAAGGAACGCGCAATTCGGATTTTTCAATCCGAAAAATAGGTTTTTCCACTCTTCTTGATCTTTGTCGATTTGATTTGTTTTTGTTAGAGATTTTAGGAAGAACTGATTGAGATTGGAAGAAATTAGATTAGGACTGCCTGTTTGTGGAGATTGTGTGTTGATTTGCTGAGATTTGAGACTTTTTGAGACGAATCACGGTCTCTGGGAGAACCACGGCCGTAGAATCTGTAGAACAGCCCGTAATTTCTAACAGAATGGACTTTGTGAGGAGAGTTTCGGGGAGGATCAAAGAGAAGAAGGATAACCAGAACAAGAAGAGGAAGGGTAATCCCTCCTCTTCCTCATCCTCTAGAGCACCACCACCCACTTCCCCTTCACCTCCATCATCACCTTCCTCACCCTCACCACCTAGCCCTCGAGTACCGACCATCCATGAGGATCACCTTGGTGCACTCGAGAGGATCCATGAGAGACCTGTGATTGGTCCTAGGTACTTTTTGTTAGAGGAGCTAGTTCCTCTTAACATCGTAGATGATCTTACTTGGCTCTTGGATAGAGCCGGACTAGTTGTCTTCTCAGCTATCCGAGAAGACGCTTATGAGGAGATTACACGGGAGGTTGTGACGTCCTTCGAGCATAGCCACGTGGATACGACCGTTTCTTTCCGTCTTATGGAAAGAAACTATGACTTTAGCATCCGTGAGTTCGGGACCTTCTTTGGGTTTCAGGAGACCTTTAACGGTCGCTTTCCTAGTGGCGTTTACGCCAAGGATTTTGGGAATAGGTAGTGATGATTTACGCCAGCGAGGACCGCTGGAAACCTGCTGACACCAAGGCTAGGTTGATGTACCACCTAGCCTTGAAGATTGCTCATCGTGTTCTTTCGGAGTGTCTCTTTCCTAGGACGGAGACGCCCCAAAAGATCAAGACGGATGAGCTCTTTTTGCTTTACTCCATGTTGTACGGGCGCCGAGCTGACTGTGCCACTCTCTTGGCTGCTACTATGAGCAAGCTCAAGAACAAGAAGAAGGGCAACATCGGATATAATGGGATAGTTACCCACCTTGCTAGGAGCTTGGGTGTTGATTTTTCTGCTTGCACCCGCATACCGGCCGTTCCCTTAGGACTCCATGCCTTCATGACTAGGGGTCTCATCTTCCCCACACATAGAGGTCCGCCTTATGCGGCCATGCCTTGGGAGAGCAGGACGGGTAGGGGTATAGAGTGGCTACCGGAGTACTCCATTATGGCGGGACGCCATAATTGGAAGGAGACGTTCGCTGCTATGTATGCGAACAGGATAGCAGCTCCCCCATATGTCCCACCACCAGTTGTTGAGGAGGAGGAGATGGGAGATCAGTTTGAGGGTGGAGGAGGAGCCGAGCAGGAGTTTGGCACGTTTCCGGGTCAGCCTGAGGCGGCCCCCGATGCACCTAGACGTTCTCCACGTCCAGCTAGAGCTTCAGGCTCGTCTTCTCGCGGCGCTAGCGTGAGTGAGAGACCTACATGGATGACCACACCTCCTGCATGGTACGGAGCTCCACCTCCTTGGTCTACAGAGCAGACAGCAGCACCAGCACCAGCACCATCCGACGCTCCAGCATGGTACAGTCAGGCTCCGGGATGGTATGAGCAGATGCCGGATTGGGCTACTGGCCTTTCGGAGAGAGTAGGAGCATTGGAGATCCGAGCCGATGCTAGAGATGGACGCTTAGACGACCTCGACCACATGATGAGGGATGTCTACCGCCAGCAGTTTGGGCGGTTTTATGATCCTAGCTTCTCTCCATTCCCGCCTCCACCAGCGCCGCAGTGATTGATTGCATGACCGTTCGCTTTAGCCATTCCACCGCCACTTTGTGAGTTTCTTTTTCTTTTCTTCTTTTCTTTCTTTCTTTTGAACATTAGGGACAATGTTCGTCCTAAGTATGGGGTGGGATGTACTAAAAGTTTGTAATAACTCTTACTCACTATGTTTGCTTCTATTCGAGACTATCATTGCATGTTCATTATATTGTTGCATGTTTCATTATTGCAGGGCATAAAAAAGAACTTGAAAAACCCATAAAAATTGAAAATTTTGTGCTTCTAATGAATTGAGATGATTTCTATGATAATCACTACTTGTGAATTGAGTTTGATGACAATTGCATGCTTAAAAGATTAGTGAATTGAAAAGAAATTGAATGCGTTGATTGTACTTCTTTTGCAAGTTTCATAATGTGAAGAATGTTACCTAAATCATGTTGAGAAATTGAAGTTGAAATCACACTATAAGTTCTTATACTTCTTGTTGAGATGATTAAGGCAATTCGATTTTTCTTTCTTCTTTCTTTGATCATTTTAGCTCCTCATTGAAATATTGACCTCCTTTACCTATCCGGGAATTTGGAGAAGTGAATGAAAAAGGCATATTTGATGTGGGAGGGCCATGAAAGCAATTATTTGCAATCAAAAGAATAGAAAGGAATTCTAGGTTTGGGGAAGTCAATCATGATGATGAGTAACTCGGCACCATTCACATAGCCGGGTGTTTGTGTCTTGCCAAAGTCGGATTGAACGATATTCCTAGCGGATTATGGTATGTGCACTAAGGGTTTGAGGCATCTCGTAAAAATTGAGAAACGTCAATCTCCTAGGCTTCGGTTTTTGTGCACCTCTATCCATAACTCCAAAAGTAAAGTCGAAAAATGAAAGGAAGAAGAGTGAAGCTCTAAGTTGAAATGTTGCGGAAATCGCAAAAGAAGAAGAAGAGTAGTTGTCCACTTTCCCGGATTCATGCACCACATTCCTTAAAGTTTCCTTCCCTTTCCACATTCTAGACCTTTTCTTTGAAAGTCCTTAAGATCAAAAGAATGTTCTATGACTTGGTGATCTAAATTGAAGTTTCTTATGATTGATTTTGATAATGTTTGAAGGTTATGATGCTTGTATGGAAGTTTGATTAATTCATGAGTTTTCTTTACTCTTTACTCTTTGATTAAGTATATGAAAGTCTTATAAACGATTGAAGCAAGGTTTGAGAATGATCTATTCTTTAGAAGGCACATTCCTCCAAAAGAAGTATTGCTCTGAGAAGGTACACATATTTCATCCTAACTTTTGTTTAAAGCTTTTTGAAAGACCTTGCTTAGGGACAAGCAAGTGTTAAGTATGGGGTTATTTGTTAGCATGAAATATTGTGATATTTTAGGCACGTTTTCTAAGTGTATTTGATTCATATTGATAGTCTTTGATTTAGAATTGTTGCATTTGTGAGCTAGTTTGCCTATATTGTCGATATGGATGTCTACACTAGCTTTATGTTGATTATAGGTGATTGAGAGCCATTTCCGAACGGAATCGAGCAAAGATGAGTTGATTGAGATGTGTCCATGGATTGAGGGCATTCTTAGGAGCAAAATGGATGTCAACTTCAGGAATGCACGAGGCTAGGGAAGAATCACGTTCTTACCCTAAACCACGCTCTAAAATACGGCCGTACTACAAACCACGTTCAGTTCCACGGCCGTGGAACCCTGCAGGAGAAGCGTGATTCATTCCAGGAGCTTTTACGGTCGTGGAATCCATGGTTCAAACTGTGTTGATTCCCACGCTCTAAATTACGGTCGTGGAACCTTCCACGACCGTGATCTTGGCGATCTTTTTCGCCATATTTTGAAGCCACGATCTTTTGAAGATTGGGCCGGGCCGATATTTTATCTTGCCCTATAAAAAGGCGGACGAAGGGAGATTCCATCATCCTCGCTTACCCCCGCTTAGACGCGTTTTGCGACCTCGTTTTAGAGTTACGCTTGCACCTTCACTTTGGAGATTTTTTGCGGTTCTTGCAAAAGACGTATTTTGCCCTTTCCTTGGAGTTGCCCTAATCTCGCACTTTTGGTGGAGATTGCTGTGGAGATTTCCGGATTGACGGAAGATCGAAGTTTTTGGAAGATTGTTGCAAGAAGAATTCTCTTCTTGTTTAGGTTTGATTTGGAAGACGGATTGACATCCCATTCTTCTTTCTTTCCTAAGATTGTGATTGTTTGCTTTATTCTGAATCTATTGACAATATTCATTCTTGATTGTGACATTGAGATTTGTTTGAAGTTTATTGAAAGTTTTCGGAAGTTTTCATCTTTCAATCTTTTAATCTTTGAATTTGATATTATAATGATGATTGTTGGCTAAAAACCCTTAACAATTCTAGGGTGAAGGGTTGATAGTTGTGGCTTAGATGATGATAGATCGATCGTAAACAGATTAGACCCTGAGAGTTAGAGAGAATCGTCGACGAACCCTAAATCACGGTTTGTTCTTGAGTTCCACGACCGTGGAATCTCAAGATCCACCCGTAATTTCCCTTAAGTTTACGAACCTGCTTTTACTTTAATCCAAAGTTAAAGATTTGCTTTAACTTAGTTTAGGCTTGCCTTTTCTAGGTGGTAGTGAAGCCTCAACAACCTCTACCTCGATTGTGAGTGTCACAACCGTAATCGGTTTAGTTAGTCTTGATCCTTGGATTACAAGTTTGGGTATTTGACATTAATTCTTACCTTTAGAACCTTTCTATATTGAAGCCTCAACAACCTGTATAGAGAGTGTCTTGTAGGTGAGTCATATAAGGTTTTTGGAACTTCACCGTACGATTACCTTACATTAGCATACCTTTGCACATCTCAACTTTGTCTTTATATCATTAAGAATATCTTGAATCGATTGCCACAGCTGGATACTTGGATCTTTAGGATTGTTGTTTTCCCAATAATTTGCAAAGCTCTTACATTCAATTGCTTGATAACCTACGATCGGATTTATTCTCCCCAAATCCCTGTGTTCGATACTCTGGAATTCTTGCTAATCTACGTCGATCCGTACACTGCGGGTTCGCTTGCTTTTATTCTAGTCTTATAAATTTAAAGCTTGATTGCACGCACGCTTAGGGGCGAACAATCTCACCTACACAAAATAGGCAATATATTGTCAATTTATCATAGGAGATATTAAAATAGTATATTAAAGCAGCCAGACCTATAAAAGCTATTTCTTTGTTTCTTTACATGTAACAGAGACATAACAAGCCCCACATCATTTACCAATATGCATGAATCCTATATGTTTATGAATGATTGGTGAAAAACTCTATCGAAGATTCAAATAAAACCCGATCGGATCTAGAGTGATCCAACCAATCAAAAACACATATGAACACAAAAGATTTGGTGACGCAGTTCGAGTTAAGCTCTACTTTGTGGGATCTCAAGAGGGGAGAGCCAACCCAATCCACTAAGCAGATTTACAGTATGAACCGGTTACAAGATAGGCAACAACAACTAAAACCTATTCAGATCTAAATAAAGTAAAAGGCAAAAAAACGAAGGATAGGGGAGAGGTCTGTAAAACCATCAGGGTAATCGATCTGTGCTTTGACGCAAAGCAAGATCAAGATGACAGAGAACACTCAAGAATACTCTTGTGTGAAGTACTCAGCTCGGATCTCTCTCTCTCTCTCTCCAAGTTACTCTCCTTGTTTTCTCTCTTCTCTCTCACAGAACTAGGCTTTTGAGGAGTTGAAGTGTTTTGGTGCGCTTAGGGTTGGAGAAGGTAGGTAAACTTATGTACTCTGTGATCGGAAGCAATCCATAAGCAACACAGCGTTTCATCACCAACACGCCGTTCAACAGCTTAAGAGATCACGTGCTCTGCACATGCATATGAGATGGACTAAAGCATCTATTGGACCCCGATCAACTGGGCCAAACTTGCTCTGCATTCAGCCCATCAACAACTCAACACAAATACCTTGTCCAACACTTCACCAAACCGGCCTAGCTCTTATAGAACTCTGGCCCAACTAACATGGTTGACTCGAACCGGGTTTAACACTAACTCATAACAAATGCCCTCCTAAACCTGGTTCTAACACTGCATACTACCAGTAGTGGATTAGGGTACTCCTGTCCATCCTTGATCCAAGTTTTTTTTGTCTTCTTTAGCCATTTTCAATATGCAGAGAGTCTCTGCAATAAGAGAACTTGTCCACTGTGACAATCTTGGTTCCAAAATCAGCTGGATTGTGATCTTCTTTGATCTTCTGTATCAACAACTGCTTGTGCTTGACCTTCTTCCTTATGTAGTGGTACCTGATATCTATATGCTTTGTTCTTGATGATACATTGGATCTTTACACAAATACAATGCACTCTGACTATCAGTATAAACAATAGTTGCATAAGTCTTATTCTCTATTTCTTCTAACAATCCTTTGAGCCAAGTTGCTTATTTGGTAGCTTCAGCAGCAGCCATATACTCAGCTTCAGTTGAGGACAATGCAACAACACATTATTGCTGGGACTTCCAAGATATATAGTTTCCATCCCACGTGAAGTAAAAGTAGTAGACTTCTTGTTATCTTTATTACTAGCATAATCAGAATCTACAAATCCAATCAGATTAGTACGAGAGATATGTTATTTATATACAAGACATTTTTCTTTAATACCATACAAATATCTAAGTAAATATTTCATGGCATTCCAGTGAGGCATCCCAGGATTATACATGTATCTACTTAACACAGATATACCAAAAGCAAGGTCAGGTCTAGTACACAACATAGCATACATGACAGAACCAAAAACAACATCATAAGATATATTAGGCATTTTACTTTTGAATTCATCAGAGGTAGGAGAATCCTTCTTAGACAGTTATAGGTTCCCTCCTAAGGGTATATGTGCAAGTTTAAAATTAAGCATATTGAACTTCTGAAGAACCTTATACACATAGTCAGTTTGGGATAACAACATGGTTTTCTTAGATCTATCTCTAATAATGGATATACCTAAGATTTTCTTAGCATGACCAAGGTCATCTCAAAATGATTTTTCAGATCATGTTTTATACTAGTAATAAGAACTTTAGAAGAAGATATAAGCAATATGCCATCAACATAGAGTAACACATACAAAGGATCATGCTTCTTCACATTCTTAAGATATAAACAAGTATCATATTCACTTTTGACGAAACCCAGTTTGATCATACAAGAGTTAAATTTTAGGTTCCATTGTCTAGGATACAACTTTAATCCATAGATAGATTTTTTAAGCAGACAACATGCATTGGATTTTTAGAATCAACAAAGCCTTTAGGTTGAGACATGTATATAGTTTCAATCAAATCACCATGCAGGAAAGCAGTCTTAACATTCATTTGTTCTAGTTCTCAGTCAAACACAGTAGTCACAGCAAGCATAAGTCTCAAAGTTTTATACTTAACCACTGAAGCAAAAATGTCGTTATAGTCTATTCCTTCTCTTTGAGTAAACCCTTTAGCTACAAGTCTAGCCTTATACTTATTAGGTTCATTTATAGATAGACCTTCTTTGATTTTATAAATCCACCTACACTGAACCAACTTGAAATTATTAGGTTTGTTAAATAAAGTCCAGGTATCATTAGCATGCATAGAATCAATTTTATCTTTCATAGCAATTATCCATAGTTTTCAATCTTTACAATTAACAACTTGTTCATAGGTTTCAAGAGTATAGGGATTTTTTACAACAGAAGCAATAATTAGAGCATATTCAGCAATATTGGCATATTTCTTATTAGGGATTATGGTTCTTGGAGCCATGTCCCTAGTTAGCTGGTACAGATCATGAAAATCAAAATGACTTGAGTTTCCATGATCTTGTCTTGTACCAGTGGAACTCAGGTCATTTTGATTTTCATGACCGGTTCCATCACTGGATGACAATGAGGTGTTACTAGGGTCTTGAGAAATATTAGGACTACATTCCCCCCTTAATTATTGAGTATGTGAATTACTGTTATCATTTATAGGTTGTGAAGGAAAAGTACTGCTTTCACTAGCAGTAGTGTCATCATTAGGTAGAACACTACCTTCAGAATAGTCACCAGTGTCAAATTCTTCTTCAACATTGTTGTGACTGGCATTGGGCATGTAAAAGGAGGTTTCATCATTGGAATTTCCTCAGACTCACCAGCAGTGCTATTTGTCTCACTCGAATGTTTATTTTTAAAGTGAAAATCAGTTTCATTAAAGGTAACATTCCTAGACACAACTACCTTATACCCACCTGGTTGAATAAGGAGAAACTTATAACCTTTGACACCTTCATGATAACCTAACATGATACCCTTTTTAGCTCTTGGTTGCAACTTGCCTTCACTCACATGAGTGTAGACCATGCATCCAAAGGCCCTAAGGTAATTTAGATTAGATTTCCTGTTAGACCATAACTCGGAAGGGGTTTTGAAACCTATAGCTGAGGATGGGGATCTATTAATGAGGTGAGAAGCTATTGTAACAGCTTCTCCTCATATGGAAGGTTTGAGACCAATACCCACTAGCATACATCTTGCTTTCTCAAGCAAGGTTCTATTCATTCTTTCAACAGTTCCATTCTGCTGAGGTGTTCCAGGGATAGTTAGATGTCTTTTAATACCTTTTTCTTTACAAAATATATCAAATTCTTTGTTACAGAATTCAAGGCCATTATTAGTTTTTAGACATTTAACCTTTTTATTGGTTTGTGTTTCAACAAGGGTCTTTTAGTTCTTAAAGGTTTTAAAGGCTTCATCTTTGGTCTTAAGAAGATAGACCCAAACTCTTCTAGAGAAATGATCTATGAAGGAGATAAAATATCTCCTTCCTCCTATGGTGTTGACCTATGCAGGTCCCTAGAGGTCAGAATGTATGTACTCTAGAGGTTGTTTGACTACATAACTAGAGGGTGTGAAACTATGTTTGGATTTCTTACCTAAGATACAGGTTTTACATATATCTAGAGTAGCAGGTTTCTTATCTATCAGGCCTTGTTGGTATAAACTAAGCATACCCTTATTACCCATGTGCGCCAGTCTACTATAGAGGAGAGTAATTTGAGCTAGAGTCATGTGATTAGAGGATTTAGAGACATTAATTTTAGATGATGTAACTACATGGTAAAATCCCCCTTTATTAATACTTCTAATTAGGACAATATTGTTTTTTTATCACATCTCTAACACCATTTTTGGTGACAATGGTACAACCCAAATTATCATAGACAGATTGTGATAATAAGTTTCTTCTAAGTTTGGGAACCCATCTAACATTTTGTAATATTCTAGTAACACCATCATGCATACATAAGGGCACATTTTCAATTCCTTTTATAGCTAGACTAGTGTTATCTCCTAGCATAACTTCTCCAGCATTGTACAATTTTATACTACTAAACACTGATTTATTTGAAGTAGCATGCATAGTACATCCAGAGTCAAGAATCCAATCATTTATAGTAGTAGAATTGGAAGTACACATAAGCAGTTCATGATGATATATATGTCCAGACATAGGCATATTATACTTAGAAAATTCATGTTCAGATGAGCACACAAGCAATTCATTAGGATATTCATAGATAGATGCAGAATGAGTAGATTTGTCTTTATTAGATTCATCTTTCTTTTTCTTTCTACATTCTTCTTGGTAATGTCCTAGTTTACTGCAATAGAAGCATTTCTTATTCCTTTTACTAGAGTCATTTGACTATTTGGTTTTATCCTTTTCAGGCTCATTTTTCTAATTGTACTTATTTTTATTCTTTTTATTTCCTTTCATCATAAGCGCCTTAGATTTATCATCAGTTTTATAACCATTTTTAAAGACTTTCATATTTTCATTCTTCTGTATGATTTGTTCCAGAATTTTATCTTTAGAGATTTCATCATGAATAAATTGGATAACATCTTTAAAGTTGTCAAACTGACTGGACAAGACATTCAACAAAAGAATAGCAGAATGATCATCAGAAATCTTATCATTACATTTTTCTAAGTCTTGTGTCAATTTAAGAAAAATATCAAAAGATTATCATGCAGATAGGTTGACATTCATTCGAAAATTGAACAATCTACACAACAGAGATATACCACTAGGCAAAGATTTTTTAAGATACATTTCTTCTAATTTTTTCCAGAGTGTAGAAGGATTAGTGAGACTTACAACCTGACGAGCCACGTCGTCAGCTAACCGTATAAAGATCTCAGAATGAGCTTAATCCTCAAGCTCCTGTCTCCTATCAAGTGAGGTATCTAGAGGGAACTTTCCTTGTACTGTGCTCCAGCACTTATCTTTGATCAGGATTGCTTTTAGCTTCAATTGCAATATGGCAAAGTCAGAGGTGCCATCGAAGGGCTTAATCCTCACTGTGTTTTTTGACATAGTCCCGTGTCTAAGAAGACACGATCCTAGATGTCGTACTTGGGGTCAATGTAAGACGAGTGTTGTACAAAAGACCTCGTCGGTCTGAAGAAAAATCAAAGATCTTAAAAACACTATAAGTTTTTCGATCTTTTGATATTTTTGTGTTTTAGGATCCCTTAAGCAATGATGCTTGAAGGAGTTATCCTCTTTACTGTGTTTAAAAACAGAAGGTAAAACATAAGAGTTTTTCGAAAGAAAAAAGGGGGTTTTGAAAGGAAAAACAAAGCGATTGAGAACAACGGAAGCAAGAGAAATCAAAGAGGAAATTTTGGGTATAAAGATCGAGAGCGAAAATAAGATCTACTAAACCAGATCGAAAAGCAGGGCTTTGATACCAATTTGAAAAAACTCTATCGAAAATTCAAATAAAAACCCGATCGGATCTAGAGTGATCCAACCAATCAAAAACACATATGAACACAAAAGATTTGGTGACGCAGTTCGAGTTAAGCTATACTCTACGGGATCTCGGGAAGGGAGAGCCAACCCAATCCACTAAGCAGATTTACAGTATGAACCGGTTACAAGATAGGCAACAACAACAACTAAAACCAGAACATATCTAAATAAAGTAAAAGACAGAAAAACGAAGGATAGGGGAGAGGTCTGTAAAACCATTAGGGTAATCGATATGTGCTTTGACACAAAGCAAGATCAAGACGACATAGAACACTCAAGAACACTCTTGTGTGAAGCACACGGCTCAGATCTCTCTCTCTCCAGGTTACTCTCGTTGTTTTCTCTCTTCTCTCTCACAGATCTAGGGTTTCGAGGAGCTGAAGTGTTTCGGCGCGCTTAGGGTTGAAGAAGGTATGTAAGCTTAAGTACTCTGTGACCAGAAGCAATCCTTAAGCAACGCAGCGTTTCATCACCAACGCGTCGTTCAACAGCTTAAGAGATCACGTGCTCTGCACATGCGTATGAGATGGACTGGAGCGTCTATTAGACCCCGATCAACTGGGCCCAACTTGCTCTTCATTCATCCCATCAACAACTCAACACAAGTACCATGTCCAACACTTCACCAAACCGGCCTAACACTTACAGAACTCTGGCCCAACTAACATGGTTGACTGGAACAGGGTTTAACACCTACTCCTAACAATTGGTATAACCAAGATATGGTATCGGTGATACACTAATACCTGGCATTGCTCATATCCATATCGAAATATCCTCATAAATTGGGCTATGATGCTTTCACCAATCCCTCAACAGAGAGTCATATCAATCCTATATTTGAGGTATCAATACCAGCTGAGCCCTAATAGAGTATCCTCTTGCAATTAACTAAATTATAGAAGCTCATTATGTAGACAAATTTCAACCTTACAATTGATTCTTTGGCCTAAATCTTTCCGCTACAAAATTAAACCTAAGAAAGAAAGAAAAATAGCAATAAAATCTTCTAAATCAGGCACTTGTTGTAGAAGTATCCGAAGGTAGACACCACACAAAACATGACCAGCAAGACAATTAAGCTGAAGAAGAGAATCGAGGTAAGACTGATACGATTGGGAACCATCTTCTTCTTGCTCTATAGTAACAAAGCCTAAGGCTTGATTCTCGCCATCTCTCAAGAGGGTCAAATTATTTGTTGATGATACTGATATTCGATTAACCACACTTGAAAAATCGCACAACTAAACAATCAAAGTAAATCGAGCCTTAGATTTACTAACTTGAATTGGAAATACAAGAGAATATAGTGAAACCGTAGGATTTGAACTTCAATGGAAGATAAATAAATAAATAATAAACAAATAAAAATTGACAAATTAGCCAGGAAAACAGTTGCAAATGGAGAGAAAACCTTGGGTTAGGGATTGAGGATGTTGGAAACCTACAGTAACATGTCGTCTTCGATTAGGAATGTTTGATTCTCAACATCCTCTTTGTTCCTACAAACCTTGGAGCGTCGTCTCCTCTTCTTCCTCCCTTGTACAGTCAACCTAGGAGGTTTCTGGTCCGCGACATCCTTTTTGTCATGAAAAGAGGGAGAAGTAGAGGAGAAGGTGGAGGGGACTAACATCGGAACTGCCATGGTGTCCTGAGAAGTTAAGATGCTAGAAGCGGCGACATTTAGGGTTGGATGATCTTCAAAAGGGGAAGAAGAATAGGAGAAAATCTTACCCAGGACAGTGAAGAAGAAGCCCCTAGTCAAACATCATTATTATCGTCTGAGACCGATTCAAAATGAAAACTGAGCAGTGATGACATGAAATATGACCTTAGTATAGATGTGCATGTAGCTAGTATTTCATTTTGATTCATATTCACCTATTTCATTAGAATCAAGATCTACACAAGTTTTATTACAATTGTAGGTAAATTGGTGAGAATTGGAGCGGAAATGGAGTATTCATGGACAATGAATCAAGGGGGACCACTGAAAGAGCATTCCGGGACTAAAAAAGAAGTACGAATCAAGTTTTGGGAGATATATGGGAGATCTAAGATCACACGCCTCAAAGAAGAAATCTCGGTCGAGGACATGAAATCTCGGCCGAGATTCTCTTCGGGCTTAGCGGTGGTTTTTATATTTTAGCCCAAAACGCAATCTTTCAAACCCTAGCTTCGTTCTATAAGATAGAAGTCTCCAAGAACGAAAAGGACACACAGACCCTATTGGAGATTTACGCGATATTGCAACAAGAAGCCTTTGATTCGCAGCTTGGACATGGATTGAGAACCCATACTACATCAACATTAGAGATTGAGAGAGACATTGAGATTCTTTTGTGAGATTATTCTAGTTTTTTTTTATTTCTTTGATTTAGAACACAAGAACATATCTTTGTTATTGATTTGGTTTATTTTATGATATTAGAAGACACGTTGTTGAGTATTTGTTACGTTTCTTTCGGTTTCATTGGTTTCTAGATTATATATATATATATATATATATATATATATATATATATCTTGATTTGAATATGATGATTGTTGGCTAAAACCCTTGCGATTATAGGGTGATTGGATGAAGGTTGTGGTTTAGATAATGATAGACCGACCTTTACAAACAGATTGGACCCTAAGAGTTATGTTTTTACCTTCGTAGAGACAAATCTCGGGTTGTTGTTGAGAATCTCGGCCGAGATTTCACCAAGAACTTACCGATATTTCCTCTGTCGTACCTTACATGCTTTATCCTTAAACTTTGGTTAAAGATTGCTTAAACCCTAGCTTTGTTGAACCTTCATAACCTATATCCAAGCTTGGGAAGAGACTTACCCGGTGATTTCCTTGCTTGGTTGCCAAAGATGATGAGTTCTAAGTAATAAAGGTTCATCCTTTATTAGGTTTTAGTGTGTCTTCCTCTTTCCTTTATGAGTTAACTTGAGACTTATCCGGTGATGGTTAGTTCTATTCCCTTAGGTTGAGTGGTTGGTTTAAGACTATCATTTCTTTCGCTTGAAGCTTTGAGACTTACCCGGTGATAAGTTTTTTTGGTTTGGAATAGCGGATAGTGAGACCTCCCCCGTGATCTATCCCACCTACAAAACACCTTTTCTTTGCAATCCCAGCTCTGTCCATATATCTTTAGAAGTTTTGAATCGAAAACCACAATTGAATACTTCGATCTCTAGAATCTGCATTTTCCCGATTATTACATATATTATTATCATCGCTTTTTGTTATTTTTCGTTGATTGATATTTGCAAAATTGTCTAGCTGGATTGCTTTTACAAGTTGGTTTCACCACAATCCCTGTGATCGACCCTGAAATATTTGTTTTTACTGTGATCGATCCGTACACTACGGTTCGCTTATTTTCTTTATTTCCGGTATAAATCTAAAGTTATTTTCCTTCATACACACACACACACACACACACACGTTCTGAAGCGAACAAGTTTTTGGCGCCGTTTCCAGGGACTTGGTCTAGACCAAGCGTTAACTCGGTTGTCTAGCTTAGACCTTTTGCTTTTTCTATTGACCTTTTTCTTTGAGTAGTTTTGCTTGCAGAAATTCTCTTTTCCTTTTAGGTTTATGCGAAGAACTTGCGACTGTAGAGAACTCGTTCCATACGATTTTGAACTAGAAAGAACCATCCGAAGGAGGCTAAGAGATGCTAGTCAAAGAAGAATTGTTGAAGTAGAAGTCCAGGCTGCGTTGGAACAAGTGAGGCTTGCAAATCAGCGAGCACGTGATGTGGACGAACGAGCACCTCAAAGAGAGGAAGAAGCTCGTGAAAAGGAGGATGCACTTCAAGCACAATTGGACGAGATGAACAACGACAAACATTATGAGAAACCATCTCCTTTAAAGAGGAGGAAACGTCCACGTTGAGATTCCACCTCCTAATGCAACGCACCCTCATCCACAAGCGGCGGCACCTCACCCTCCGGTGAGTAACGTTAGAGTTGATCCAATTGTGGAAGAACCACAAACGCTTGGACAAAGAATGGGTCCAACGCAATGTACGTGCGCTTATCGGTATAGATTTCAGAAATTCAGCTGACCATGATTATGAGTTCCACACTCAAGTTATTTCTATGATCAGCCAAAGTGAATTTGGAGGATCCAAAGGGGGAGTCTCATCATTTACATTTATAGAACTACAAAATTCTTATGGAAACATTGATACCTCCTAGATTAGAAACTAATAATCATAAATTGTGAGGTTTTTCTTTTTCTTTAAAAGATAGGACACAAGCATGGCTTCAATCTTTACCGGAAGGAAGAGTAAACACATGGGAGGACATGACCTCCGAATTTCTTACAAAATTCTTTCCACCTTCAAAAACTTCTGAATTTAGGGGTAAAATTAATGTTTTTTCTATGAAAGACAGGGAAAGCTTGTTCAAATCTTGGGAGAGATTCAAGGACCTTCTACTCAATTGTCCTCATCACGGGATCTCGAGGATAAAGCTTCTTGAAAAGGCTTGGATGAGAACACATAATTCCGACTTCAATCCCTCTCCGAAGGTACTTTCATGGATAAGCACATTGACGATGCATGGGAGTTAATTGAGAAGCAAGCTTTGGTGCAAGAGAAGTACTCTGAAAGAAGAAGTGATGATAGGCTCCGGAGACTCAGAGTCCATGAGGTAAGTATTACTACCAACCTATCTACTGAAGTTGATACTCTTAAACATCAGATGAAAGATATGCAAAAATCTTGAGCACCAGCACAAGCAAATTTACCTCCTAGGGAGCAAGACATGAACTACACGGGTAGAGGAGATTATCAAGGAAACTATCAACAACCCCAAAACAACAATTACCACAACAAAAATTCTCAAAGAGGGGGAGGTTGGCGCACCGATCATAGTCATCCCGGATTTTCATACTCGAATTTGGATGGCGCACTTAATCCACCCGCATCCTCTAGCCAAGCTCCACCTCCAAGGACTCAAAATCCCCCACCGGTGTTCAACCAACCTCCAAAGGATAAGACGGAGATGTTGTTGGAAAAATTGTTAGAAGAGGTGAAAGAGATAAAAGACGACATGAACTCTCTTTCTAAGGCTCAAAAGGCCTTGGAAAATCAAGTTTTTAACAAGGTTGGAGAAGTTCCTAGAGATCAAGGAAGACTTCCCGAAAGAACTGAAATCAACCCAAAGGGACAAGTGATGGTTATCACCACTAGAAGCGGAAAAAAAAAGAGCCATTGCCCAAGAGCGTTGATAAAGGGAAGCAAGTCATGATCGAGGAAGATCCGGAACCAAGCAAGAAGGAGAAGGAAAAAGAACCATTTTATTTACCTCCTCCAACATATAAACCACCACTTCCATTCCCACAATCTCGCGCTAGAGCACGCCTCGACAAACACTTTGGTAAGTTCCTTGAACTTATGAGCAAACTACATATTATCATTCCGTTCATGGATGACATTGTAGGTATGCCCGCATATGAGAAGTTTTTAAAGGGAATCCTCTCCAACAAGAGGAAATTAGAAGACATTGGGGAAGTAAGGATGACCAAGAGATCATCCAAACTAATCCAAACGATGAGAGAGGAGATGCCGCCACAGCTAAGGGATCCCGGATCCTTTTGCGCTCTCATAGGCGTTGGAGAGGCGACTTATGAAGCCTTGTGCGATCTTTTAGAGCAAATGTGAGCATCATAACACTTGCGTTATGTGAGAAAGTAGGGCTCGGAATGCCAAAATCCGTCAAGATTACACTCTACATGGCGGATAGATCAATAATGCGTCCGGTGGGAAATCTTGAAGACATTTCCATATTGCTAGGTAAGCTATACATTCCCATTGATTTTGTAGTTTTGGACATTCTTGTAGATCATCCGATTCCAATTAAACTTGGAAGGTCATTCCTTGTAACTTCCGGTTGCATGGTGGATTGTTAGAATGCAACGCTCTCTTTCAACATAGGTGAAGACCATATAGAGTTCTTGTTGGCAGCTATGGTCAAAGGTCCAACCTTTGGAGAAGATATTTTCAACATCTATGATGAAGAAGAATCAAGGGAGATAGTGAGTTCTATTTTGCTCAAGGATCCGCTACAAAAGGTCATAAGTATGAGCATTATTATAGAGGGAATAGAGGAGGACTGCGATTCCGAAGTGCAAGCTTTAGAAGAGTTGGAGGAAGATCCTAAGGGTAAATTTGAAAAACTAAAATATGGCACAAAAACAATGTCGATTGTTACCTCGACCAAAATCTCGCTCGAGATTTTCAAAGGCAGACCGAGATTTCTAGAAATTCTAAAACTTCTCCAAAGCTTCTTAAAAGCATTCCCGGACGTCTCCCCACCCCTTCTACAACCATGGAAGAATCTCGTGATGCCTCGGAAGGCCATAACGCCTCAACAAAGGAACCTCCTACTTTGGAGTTGAAACCTCTTCCCACACATTTAAGGTACGCATTTCTAGGACGAAACACTAAATATCCGGTCATAGTTAGTGCTAATGTGAATGAAAATGAACACAATAGGCTAATGAATGAACTATAACTGCATAGAAAAGCAATAGGGTATACTATAGATGATCTTGTTGGCATTAAGCCTTCTTTATGCATGCATAAGATTTTGATAGAAGATAATCATAAGCCTTCACGAGAACCTCAAAGACGGTTAAATCCGATCATGAAAGAGGTTGTGAAGAAAGAAATCCTTAAGTTATTTGATGTAGGTATTATCTTCCCAATTTTTGATAGCAAGTGGGTGAGCCCCGTCCATGTAGTACCAAAGAAGGGAGGAATGACCGTTGTGACTAACAAAAACAATGAGTTGATTCCTACAAGAACAATAACGGGATGGAGGATGTGCAGCGACAACAGAAAGCTGAATGTTACAACAAGGAAGGATCACTTCCCCCTTCCCTTCATCGATCAAATGCTTGAGATATTGGCACAACATTCTCACTTCTGCTATTTGGATGGGTATAGTGGATTCTTCCAAATTTCCATCCATCCGACCGATCAAGAGAAGACCACCTTTACGTGCCCTTGGTGTATGTTTTCTTATAGGATAATACCGTTTAGATTTTTCTACGCATGGGCCACCTTCCAAAGATGCATGATGGCCATATTCTCCGAATATATAGAAAACATCATGGAGGTTTTTATGGATGATTTTTCAGTTTATGGCTCCTCTTTTGATGATTGTTTAGCTAACCTTTCTTTAGTTCTTCAAAGATGTGAAGACACTAACTTTGTCTTGAATTGGGAAAAGTGTCACTTCATGGTAAGCGAAGGCATTGTTTAAGGGCATTTGATATCAAACCGCGGCATTAAGGTTGATAGGGCAAAGTTAGAAACCATCGAGAAGTTACCTTTACAAACATCGGTGAAAGGGGTAAGAAGTTTCCCTGGTCATGCAGGATTTTATAGAAGGTTCATAAAAGACTTTTCTAAGATTGCTAAACCATTGACTAACCTACTAATGAAGGATTTGGTTTTTGAATTTTCAAGGGATTGTCTAGTCTTTTTCAGGATTAAGGAAGCTTTAATATCGCCCCAATCATTCAACCCCCGATTGGAATCTTCCATTTGAGAGCATGTGTGATGCAAGTGACGTAGCCGTAGGAGCGGTACTCGAACAAAAGAAGAATGGACGCACTCATGTCATCTAATATGCTAGCAAGACGCTAGACGAAGCTCAACTCAACTACGCTACGATGAAAAAGGAACTTCTTGCGGTGGTCTAAGCTTTTGAAAGTTTCCTTCCTACCTTGTGGGAGTGAAAGTGATTGTCAACACCGACCACGCAACAATACGGTATTTGCTCACTAAAAAGTGTGCAAAACCGCGGCTTATTAGATGGATCATCCTCCTACAAGAGTTTGACTTAGAGATATGATAGCATGTATTATAGTTTATATTTTGGGATTGGTTTGGATGTTTTATATTCATAAATCTGCATGTATGGATGTATATTCTTTGATTATATTGTTGTTTTGTCTACCTTTGCGGGAATCGAGGTCTACACCTAGTTTTGTTGTAATTGTAGGGAAAATGGCACGTTTTGGACCGAAATAGAGCTAAGGAAGCTAAGGAATCATTGGAGGTAAATTTTGGAGCATTGAGGAGTTATAAGAAGAGCTTAAGAAGTATGAAAATGATTTGGAGGACTGATTTTGGACAAGATTAGAGAGATTCACTCTCAGCTGAGACTCACCTTAGTCAGCTACAGTACCACCTCGACCGAGGTGATCTTCAGGAGCGTTTGGACCGAGGCGAAGTGATGACGGGACATAAGATCTTTATTTTTGGTTGAGATCTTCTATTTTTGGAAAGTGAATATCACATATTTTTGGATGGATTTCTGGAAGGAAGAATATCTTTTTGGCTGATATATTTTGGAAGTAAGAAAGATTACAAGATATTTTAAGGAAGGAAATTATCTTTTTAAGATATTTTATCTTTGGAAGATAATTCTCCTATATATGTGGGCTGATCTTTTGGAATTTAGCCATCTTCAGATCATCTTCGAATCATCTTCGGATCACCGAATCTTCGGATCACATAAGTTTTGGAGAGTTTTGAAGGAAGTTTTGAAGGAAGTTTGAAGGTTGAAAATCAAGGAAGGAAGGAATCTAGTTTGAAGTTGGCTTTGAAGGAAGTTTGTAAGATTTTCTTAGTTTGGTTTGGTTTTGTTATCTTTTCTGATTTGTGATTGAGGAACGCTGATTGTTTGTTTGATTGATTGTTTGATTCAGTTATTGAGACCTTTGTGTCAAGGTTTTCTTGTTTGAATATTGATTCCTTTCTTATATATTTGATTATTGTTATCATGATGATTGTTGGCTAAGTTCTTTATGCGAATCTAGGGTAATTGGCTGAAAGTTGTGGGAAAGACGATGATAGAATGAACCTTTATCCCAGTGGACCCTGAAAGATCGAGCCTTTACCTTAACCGACGAACACCTCGGTCAGTCGTGGAACATCTCGACCAAGATGGTACATAAACTGAACGAGGCGAGCCCTTTCCTGATCCTTATCTGAGTTGAGGTTTTTGTTTCCCAAATCCTATCCTTTTTATACCTTTCCTGGTTCAACGCAAGCCTAGGATGAGACTTACCCGGTGATTCCTTTGTTTGTATACCCAAGATCATGAGTGTAGGTAATAAAGGTTTATCCTTTATTGGGGTTTGAGTGTGCCTTCATCCCATCTTTGAGAGTTAGTCTGAGACTTATCCGGTAAAGGTTGATTCTATTCTCTTGGGTGGTGTGTTGGTTTGAGATTATAGTTTCTTTCCTTAGTACCTTGAGACTTACCCGGTGAGAGGATCTTTGGTTTGGGATAGTGAGTAGTGAGACTTACCTGGTGATCTATTCCCACCTTAGAAGCACATTCCCTTTGCAAACCTCAGCTTTGTCCACGTTATCTTTTGAGATCTTGAATCGGAACCACAACTTGATGCTTTAATCTCTGGAATCCGTATTTCTTTTACCTGGTTATTACATCATCTTTGATAGCTTTGCTTTGTTGCGTGTTTGTTATTGACAAACTGAATTACCGATCTTTGTTTCACCATAATCTTTGTGTTCGACCCTGGAATTCTTGCTTTTATTACAATCGATCCGTACACTGCGGGTTCGCTATTTTCAATTATTATTGGTATAAATATTAAAGCTTGCACACACCTTTTGGAGCGAACAAGTTTTTGGCGTTGTTGCCGGGAACTTGGTCAAGACCAAGTTCGATTTCGGTTGTCTTTCGGGGCTATTGCCCTTGTTGCTATTGACCACTTTACTTGAGTGATTTCGCAGGATCTTTCCTTAGGTTTATGCGAAGAACTCGTGCTGGCAAGGAAATCGTTCCTTACGATCCCGAACCAGAATTAACCTACAAGCGAATATTGAAAGAAGCTAAGATGGCCGATCAAGACAATCGCGATCTTGGAGCCGAATTGAAGGAGGCATTAGAACAACTGCGCCTCAGTATAGAAGAACTGCAGCGAGAGAGAGAGAGAGACGGGACTCACACAAGAACTAAAGGAATTGAAGCTGATATGGCTGCTCTAAGGGCTCAGTTTTTACCTCAACCGATCCCAGATGCTCGACCGAGGCAAGACCCAATCCAAGTTGCCCCGGCCGAGATACACCCACCACCTCGGATGCCAATCCGAGATGTTCTTTTTGCTGGAGTTCCACGAACCCTAGGTCAAAGAATGAACCCCAATCAGCAAGTCAGACGTCCAGGAGTCAACATAGGAGATCTAGTTGAGCATGATTATGAACTTAGACCTCAAGTTCTAACCATGATTCGACAATGTCAATTTGGAGGTTTGGAGAGAGAATCTCCACATCAGCATTTGCAAAACTATGAGATTATGATGGAGACTTTGAGACCATCAAGAGTGGAGAATAACAACTACAAGTTGAGGCCTTTCTACTTCTCTTTGAAAGACAAGGCGCTTGCTTGGTATCAATCTCTTCCGGCTGGAAAAATCAACACTTGGGAAGAGATGACGACGGAGTTTCTAACTAAGTTCTTTCCTCCTTCAAAGACCGCTAAATTGAGGGGCAAGATCAATTCCTTTATCATGAAGGACAAGGAGAGCTTGTCCAAGTCATGGGAGAGGTTCAAGGACTTTTTGTTGGATTGCCCACATCATGGGATTCCAAAGATCGAGTTGTTGGAGGTATATTTCAAGGGTTTGGATGGAGATACTCGATTCGAGCTCCAATTACTTTCCGCCGGCACTTTCATGGATATGCCGATAGATGAAGCTTGGGATTTCATTGAAAAGCAAGCTTTACACATGGAGAAGTACTCCCATCAAAGAGTTGAAGATGGAGCAAGGAAAGTTATCTTCCAAGACACATCATCAAATGGAGCTCAACTCACCTCGCTTAGCAATGAAGTAAAGGCATTGAAGGAGCTTTTAGTATCTCAAACAAAGGAGTAAGATGTAATATCCGGAAATTTTATTCCGTTATTTCCGTAGGAAACTGGATTTCGATCCGTTGATCCTTATATGTCTATCGAGTCGGACACAGTATCTAAAAATTTTATGATATTATGTAACCTCACTTCACATAAAATGATAAGATTTTATAGCAAACCTAATCCATCAAACCTTAGTTTATAACATGACTTGTCTTTGACAAGGTCATGATGTCCTAGTGACGAGATCAAGACGAGCCCAAGACGAGTTATGACGAGGCCATGACAAGTTCATGACAAAGCCATGCATGGCCATGACAAGCTTTTGACAAGGCCTTGACCACTTCAGCCCATCCCTCCCCTTACTTATACGCCATCCCGCACCCTTCCTTGTCTATAGCCCGTTCAGCCACTGCTCTCCAGCCCAAGAACAAGCTCAGTCGTACAGCAGCTTCAGCCCATCTTCTATCCCTTGTCTCGGCCCAGTTTACCAACCTCTTACTCCTCCTAATTGGGTCATCTGATTCTCGTCCTCACCAGTAAGCTGGTCGCTACATGAGTCCAGCAAGGAAGGGGCACGCAGCCCATGAAGACAAGGAGTTTGCAGGGTTGGCCTGCTTCGTCGCTCTACAAAAAACTCGTGTGAACGTAGGGGCGTTTAGATCGTTGAGATTCCGCTATTTACTCCCGAGATCTCCCTTAATCAATACCTTCCGTTTTCAACCAATACTCCCTAGCACACAGGCGCCAAGATTCATTGAGCGTCCTTTCTGCACCAACGTACCAACCTTCAGATCTTCAGACTCCCTTCTAGCAGACGAAGAAGCAGCAACGAGCAGCTGGACGCCCATCCTTCTGCACACGAGACCTTCTGAGTAGGTGAGCCGTTGTTTCTCCATTTCCCCTATCTGCTTCCTACCTTCCAGCTCCTCTCACTTCCTTGCTGTCGACAGCCAGGCGAGAGGACACTTCACGCACCTGCAACAGGCGTGGAGTTTCGTAGTGGCCAGACTCCCTTACAGTCTCATTCGATCCTATTATGTCCAACCGGGTAAGGACCTATCTATCCTCCTATCTTCATCTTCGTTTATACCCACCACAAGGACTCACGTACCTCTTCTTTTGTTCCGGACAAACTTCCATCTCGACCACCCTATGGTAGCAGTGATACGGGTTAGAGTCTCCCACTTGGGTCAACAGTGAAGCCGAGCCAAGCCTTGATCCCAGTCCGGTAAGAGATCAGCCCTCCCTTGCTCTTGTTATTGACATAGATGCAGCTTGTGTATGTGTGCATAGTGATCTCCATAGGAATAGAACATTGAATGTGTGAACTAGAGTATATAGATTTGTGTGTTCAGTGAGATTCAAACTAGGGACTTATAGGAAGGTTGTTATTGTTGTAAAGGTGAGCAATAAAAAATAGAAGTGAGAAACCTTTTCTTTAAATCTCAGTTTGTAAGTTGGAAATGGTCACTTTTGTAGATCAATGTTAAATAGTTAGGTTGAAGATCCACCGTTGAAATTTTGATAGGTCCTAGATGGATAAATGTAGTTTCCTGTGTAAATATTTGAGAATAAATGAACGGTCGGATTAGAAGTTATAAGGTCCCAAAGTAGAGTAGTTGAGCTGTTTTTCCAGCAGTGAAATTTGGCTAAGTATAGGAAATTTTAAGTGTTGTAAACAACTTTAGAAATTTTTGCAAAAGTGATGGTTGAACAGTTTTAAGAAATTCTTGCTCCTATGGGTAGATTGGATATCATAGATGACCTAAGGAATTATTTAAGAATTTTTATAATTTTATTCGAGTTTTATATTTGAAGCCAAAGTTGGACCTTAATGACTTTTCGGGAAATAGGAAAATGTGTAGTTTTTCTAGTTTTACCCAAACTCAGTCTTTAGGAGTTAGGATATGGCATTTTAGTCTCAAATAAGAGCTGAAACATAAATTATGGAATTTTTGGAAGTTTCGGGACCAAGGGTAAAATAGTCATTTTACTATAAATTAGTAATATAATCAATTCTGTTCTAATAAGATCTACTATCTTAGAAGTCTTAGACTTCTAATTACATAGGAAGTGTGCTGACGCACTTACCTCCTTTGACAGGCAACTGAGTTGCTACAGTTACAAATCGAGTGGTGCTTACAAAGAGTCGAGACTTGAATCAGGTAAGTCCTTTGGGCTTACTTAGCTGACTTCGAGATATGAGTGTGGATAATGATAGTGGTGTTTGAATGAGATGTTTATAGTTATATTGTAGTAGTAATTATCTACCAACTTACACTTTGGCCTAAGAGTAACGGGCGGTGTCATTCTGATCAGTTAGCTTGAGGGCGCTAAGGGTTTCTTTAGGGACTAGTCCACACTCGGTTTGTAGTGATGCTACCGGCGGAGGTAAGCTAGACCTACACCCAGTTGGATAAGGAACGGATGCGAGAACTGTTAAGAGTTCTCGTGCCACAACCGTAAAATTGAGTAAGGTGAATCACTTAAGTAATAGATAATAACCAGTTGTGTGCCAGCATGATGATTGCTTATGTTATCTTGAGTGTGGTTGTGCTATTATTATTTCTGCTTATATTTGGATAGTTAGCTAACAGTTGTTATTGTTGTGTAGACGTACCGCAGGTTAGAGCAGATGCCGAGTGATCCGGATGTTAGCGTCAGCTGGGGTGTCGTACTTCTTAGGACGAGTTGCAATTTGCTTTGTTTTTGGTCTTTCAGTTATGACCTTTTCCTGTTTCTCAGATTGTGATACTTTGTGTTTTCCGGATGTTATTACTTCTGGTCACATTCATGACTTTTTTTTAAAATATACTTTATGTTTTCTGGCTTTTCCTTATTTGTGTCTTGTTGTAAGATCTAGTTAAGTTGTTGTCAAAATAAGGTCGTAACCCACTGTGAGGTCCTAACCAGTAGCTCTCCGAGTTCTGAAACTTGGGGTGTTACAACATGGTATCAGAGCCCTAGGTTGGCAACAATGGCACTTGAAATCTTCTAAAAGGTCAAATACATAAATAAGCAGAACCCGAAAGGGGTTTGAGTTTTTCCAAAAGGTTTTTGTTTTCAAAATGCATGCATAGTCGGGTTGGGATAGAAAGTACGGACGACCGCCACTACCTCCGTGGATCTCGGTATTCTTAGTATGATCACTTTAGACTTTTACTGCTTTTGACAACTTAGTTAGATTATAACTGTAGTTGTTATCGCTCGTGTAGATGGCACGTACTAGGGCTACACCAGCGACTGGTCGAGGTAGAGGTCGTCCACCTCTTCCTCCAGCTAGACAAGTTAGAGTTGATAGGACTTCGGCTGTTAGAGGTCGTGGCCGTGGAGGTAGACCTCCACTAGGGAGAGGTCTAGGGCGAGCTCCTCGAGAGGATCCATCCGCAGAGAGCATGTCAGATGCTGCTGTAGAAGAGGTAGCTGAGAGTATGGTTCCCGAGGTCCAGAATTAGACCGCTGCTAGGTCTGGAGCACGTTCGATTGAGTCAAGACGCGTTTCTATAGGAGCATATGAGTATAGAGAGTACAAAGCATACGTCCAGCGTATGGAGGAGGCTGGAAGGACAGAGGGACTTGCCCAGGTACCGACAGTACCGGCTAGGTTAGTTCAGTTTAGGTGACTCAGAGAGTGACTCAGGCGCCGGCTGTGCCTGAGAGAAGAGTTGAGGCCGACAGAGCTCCTGCTGGGTCTAGAGCCCCGAGGCCGGATGAGTGGTTGAAGGCTTTCAATTTCCAGAAAGTTCCCTCATTCAATGGAGAGATAGGGTTGGAGGTGGAGCATTGGACTCATAGAGATTGCACTAGAGGCGATACGTTGCCCAGAGGATCGATTGGTAGAGTTAGTACAGACCTTGTTCACGGAGGATGTCCATTCCTGGTGGCGGACCATTCGTAGCCGAGTCACCCGTTGGGAGCAAATGAGGAGTATTATTAGAGAGAGGTACTGCCCTGCCTCGTTGAGGAGAGAGAGGTTTCAGGACTTCATTGAAGCGGGATTCGAGAATATTCCGATTGTTGAGGTAGTCAAGAAGTTTCAGAAGGAGTTGACCCTACTTGGACCAGTTGTACCTCCTGAAGAGCAGCATGTGTACCTCTTCTCCGGGAGAGTGAGAGAGAGAGCACCCGTGCTTATTTAGCAGGATTTCGCTACGAGTCTCTATCAGACTATCATGATAGGGCTTCTCCATATGAGAGAGATAGGCTAGTTTTGAGGAGAGATAGGCTAGTTTTGAGGAGAGCAATTCAGTCTGGTGGGCTGGATAAGCGGCAGAGGACAAGATATGCTAGTAGTGCAGTAGTAGCTGGTTATGGGCGAGGAAAGACTCAGGGGAGACCCAACTATCACCCTACAGTTCAGACTCCCGGTAGAGATCGACAGGGCTTTAACTGTGGTAGTCGCGATCATATCAAGACAGACTGCAAGAGGCCACCTACTACATGTTTCACTTATGGCAAGCCGGGACACAGGGCTACCTTTTGTCGTCAGGGTAGAGCTCCTTCACAGCAGGGTTCTTCCCCTGAAAGTGTTGAGAGGAGTGGACAGAGACCTCCTCAGTACTGAGCACCGAGTCAGCAGCAGCAGTAGTACAGGGTTCCAGGACATCCTGCTTCACACAGTACTGCACAGGGACCAGGCCATGGCAGGGACGTGGTGGTACTATTGACACCAAAGGAGTTCCGTTGAGAGTGTTTGAACTGAGAAGTATTGATCAGCCAGCGGCACCTGCGACCACAGGTACTATCTAGATTCATGATTTACGTGTGCGAGTTTTATTTGATACGGGTGCTACGCACTCCTTTATATCAAATGCATGTGTAGATAGGTTGTCCTTAGATACAGTAGAGGGTGTACCTTTTGTGGTTGGTTCACCTGATGGGGGTAAGATTAGAGGATCCCAAGAGATTTATGACTGCCCTATTTATCTGGGAGATCGGGATTGGCTGGTAAATTTTCTAGTCATGCCCTTAGCACATGAGGACGTGATCTTGGGGATAGATTGGATGACGAGACATGGAGCGGTCTTAGACATTGGCAAGAGGATTGTGATTGTCGCCACTGAGGAGGGTCACAGAGTGATATTTCGAGGTTGGGACCTCGGAAAGTCCGGCACAGTTATCAGCGCAGTGAGAGCAGCGAGACTGATAGCACAGGGTTGTGAGGCCTTCTAGTTTTATGCCATGAAGGAAAGCAAGAGCCTGACAGTAGAGGAGATACCAGTTGCATGCAAGTTTGCAAACGTATTCAGTGACGATTTTCCGGGGTTACCCCCATGGAGGAGTGTGGATTTCAGCATTGAGCTAGAGCCGGGCACGAGACCGATCTCGAAAGCCCCATACCGCATGGAACCGATAGAGCTACTTGAGTTGAAGAAGCAGTTAGAGGAGTTAGCAGAGAAGGGCTTCATACGCCCTAGTGTTTCTTCCTAGGAAACACCGGTGTTGTTTGTGAGGAAGGATGGATCGATGAGGTTGTGCATCGATTACAGAGAGTTGAACAAGGTCACCATCAAGAACAAGTATCCACTGCCACACATAGATGATCTGTTGGACCAGTTGCATGGAGCGTTTGTGTTTTCGAGGATAGACTTGAGATCAGGTTATCACCAGCTGAGGGTGAGGGATCAGGACATACCTAAGACGGAATTCCGGACTAGGTATGGTCATTATGAGTTTGTAATGATGTCATTTGGGCTCACTAATGCGCCAGCGGTATTCATGGAATTGATGAACGGGATTTTCATTGACTTCTTAGACCAGTTTGTAGTGGTCTTCATTGACGACATCCTAGTTTACTCTAGGAGTCGAGAGGAGCATGCCGGGCACTTGAGGACAGTGTTACAGATTCTGCAGGATAGCCAACTTTATGCTAAGCTGTCCAAGTGTGAGTTTTGGATGTCAGAGGTGGCATTCCTAGGCCATGTAGTGACTGCTGAGGGGATTAAGGTCGACCCGGCGAAGATTGAGTCAGTTTCTTCTAGGCAACCTCCGAAGAATGTTAAGGAGGTTTGCAGCTTTCTAGGTTTGGCAGGTTATTACCGCCGGTTTGTTGAAGGGTTTTCCCTGATTGCCCGACCACTTACTTGTCTTTTGAGGAAGACTACTCAGTTCATCTAGTCTGAGCCGTGTCAGCAGAGTTTTGAGGAGCTGAAAAGGAGATTGACGTCTGCTCCGATTTTAGCTGTTGATTACGTTTCTAAGTGGGTGGAAGCCATGCTTCTCCTACTAATGACGTCATGGTGGTTGTGAAGTTCTTCAATAGAACTATCTTTCCACGGTTTGGGACGCCGCATATCATCATCAGCGATGGAGGGACACATTTCATCAACCAGAAGTTCAAGGCACTTTTGTCGAAGTATGGGGTAACCCACAAGGTAGCAACCCCTTATCACCCTCAAACTAGTGGGAAAGTTGAGATCTCGAATAGAGAAATCAAGGCAATTTTGGAGAAGACCGTTGCAAGAACGAGGAAGGATTGGTCCTTGAAGTTAGACGATGCTCTTTGGGCTTATAGGACCGCATTCAAGACTCCTGCTGGTACCACCCCTTACAATTTGGTATATGGGAAGTCTTGTCATCTACCCGTTGAGTTGGAACACAAGGCATATTGGGCAATCAAGTGGTTGAATTTCGACATCAAGGAAGCCGGAAAGAAGAGACTTTTAGAAATTAATGAGCTGGAAGAGTTGTGCTTAAATGCCTATGAGAATGCCAAGATCTACAAGGAAAGAACGAAGAGATGGCATGACAAGCATATCATTCCTAAGGAGCTCAAAGAAGGAGATCTTGTTCTACTCTTCAACTCCCGCCTCCGCCTCTTTCCAGGTAAGTTGAAATCTAGATGAACAGGACCTAACGTTGTGAAAACTATTTTTCCCTATGGTGTAGTTGAAATATGGGGCAAAACTAGCGGAAGTTTTAAGGTCAACGGTCATAGGTTGAAGAAGTACCGACCGGAAGTCCCGGCTGAGGAGATTGCACCATTATACCTTGTTTGATGACGGCACACGATCCAGCTAGTGACCTTAAACCAAGTGCTTCTTGGGAGGCAACTCAAGGTATTGCTTTCTTTTCCCTTTTCTAGCTTAGTTTAGATAGTTTACTTCGTTTTGTTTTTTGCGTCCTCCTGGACAGGAACCAGGTACTCTCTAAGAAAGGATTACAACTCAGGAGATACACTGGAAGGACAGAAGTTAGAGAATTGAGAAGACGGAGCTTGACTGAGACACATCTCGGGTGCAGTCACAGGACCTCGACCGAGATATTCTTGGTCAACCGAGGCGACTAGGTCTGACATCCACTCTTACACCTCGTTTCACTCAGGAACATCTCGACTGAGGTATAATCAAATTCAGCGAGGGGTATAAAAGGCGAGATGGTTTCTCACTCTTCCCACTTTTTCCCTCTCTACGACGCACCTCGACCGCGGCCCCTACTCCTCTCAAATTCTCGATTCTTGCTTGTTTTCCACATTTCTTGGCTCGAATTCACCGGAGGAAGCAAGAGATTCAGTTTCCAAGGAACAAACAGCAAGGAAAATGCTTCATTGTGCAGAATATGGGGTATTTTGTTCCAAACCCTAACTCCTTTCTTCTTTTGTCGATTTTGAGTAGATCTGGCTTTGGTTGCCATTGTTTGTTGCTGAAAAGGAAATAAGTACCCCATAGGAAGCTTTTGGTAGTGTTTTTGGGGGAAAAAGCTTACAGATTCAGGAGTTGCGTTCGAACAGCACTTCGCCTCGGTCCAGTCGACTGTGTCTCGGCAGAGGTGTTCTTGGCGACCGAGGTGTTCTTCACAATGAGTAACAGATCTGATCGACAGTTGGCCTTGAGAGACAGGTCTAGCAGTTCACACCATTCCTCTCCTTCCTCAACTTCCTCAGCTTCCTAGTTTTCCATTCCAGTGATCCACGAGCGGCACCAAAAGGACTATGACCGGATTTGCGAGCGCCCCATTGTTGCCCCGCGTTTTCTTCATGTTGATGCCTTCAAGTGCCTCCATATGGTGGAGGACTTGAGGAAGATGATCTTCATGGTTGGTTTGGAGGAGTTCATGACTATTAGAGCACCGGCCTATCTGGAGCCGACGATGGAATTTTTGAGTTCGGTGACTTACGTGCTGGAGCATCATGGGATCAAGTACCGGCTGCTTAACAGGAACTACGCAGTTCCTATGGATCAGTTTAGGGAGATTTTCGGCTTCCCTACACCTATAGTGACTGACTTTCCTTCCCGAGTGGTGGCTCGGAGTTTCTGGGGAGAGATTGTCCACATGACAAATCATAGAGACAGATGGCAGCCCGGAGATTCCCGGGAGCGTATTATCTTTCACCTTGCCTTTCGCCTAGCTCACCGGATTTTCAGCGAGACTCTTTTGGCGCGTACTGAGACGCCCCAAAAGGTCCGTCGGGGGGAGCTGTTGAGCTTATTTTGCATGGTGACAAGAGGAGTTCCAAACTTTGTTGTCATGCTGGCAGAAGATTTACACAAGATAAAGGGAAAGTCGAAGGGCGACATCTGCTACGGTGGGCTGGTGACCCACATCGCCACTTCCATGGGACTTGACTTATCAGGATGTACACTTGTTGCGGCTTTGAAGCTGCTGGGACTGCAGGAGATGATCACCCGACGCATTCTAGTTCCTCGTGGTCGTGGCACACCCTACGTTGACATGCCATGGGAGACGACATCTCCACAGGGAATTATGTGATCATCTCAGTTTTCTGTCTTTGATCATCAGTATTGGTCTGCTGCTTGGTTCCCTTATATGCAGGATGCTAGAGAGGCAGTTGAGAAGGAGGAGGATGATGATTATGGAGGTGCATCCATGGAGACTGGTACTGACACCGGCGGACCTAGTGTTCCCGTTGTTGACCTTCACGACGAGGTGACAGAGGATGAGAGAGCAGCACCACCACCGCCTCCTCAGTGAAGATCCCGCCGCCATAGAGATCCCGAGGCCCACCGTCGGATTGATGAGCTGAATGATCAGATGATTGACTCCTACGCGGCCCTGACAGTTGACATCATTGAGCGCTTCGTTGATGAGCGTAGACACATTGAGGGATGGACGCATCGGATGGAGGAGAGCCAACACTTCACTAGACGGATGATGGAGATCCATTTTCAGCAGATGATGGGCTATCCATTTGACCCGACCCAGCATCCCTACATTCCACATCCACCACCGCCAACTGACGAGGATTGAGCTTCATGGATTTTCTTTATTTATTATGCAGTTCGGCTAGGTCTAGTGAGTACTTTATCTTTCAGACTTATATTTGACCCATTGGGACAATGTGTCCCAAGTATGGGGTATTTGGATGTATTTATGTGACTTATGTGCTGCTATGGCTTGTGTGACTCTTTCGGATATTATTGTTTATGCTCTATATGGTTATCTGTCATTACATGCATACATACAGGTTTATGTGACTTCTGTGCTACTATGACTTGTATTTATGTGACTTATGTGCTACTATGGCTTGTATGGCAAAAATTTGACAATTTCGTATTTAGATCACTAACCCCTTTAAGTTAATTTCTATTACGTTTTCTTTTTTGCAATTTTATCCCTTTTTTTAATATTGAAGTCTCTAGTAAAGTTTGATAAATTTGATAAGTTTGTATAATTTAAGAAGGTTTTTTAATCTAATTTTAAGTAATTTTGTATAACTAGTGACCTTTATTTTCCAATGAACAACCCTCACTTTTCTTCAACATAAAATAAAAGGAATAAACGAGAAAATTGATGGAGGAGATTGGTGAAATGAGGTATTTTTTGTAACTTGTAAACTAACTAGACACCTAATTTTCTTAATTAGAAAATAAAGGTAAAATTGAGTAGTTATGGCTGAAAATAAGAAATGATAATTATTTAATATTATTAATTGGTAACCAACCAATTAATGATAACCGTTTGAGAAAAAGGAAATTGTATTGAACTAATTATTTTTGTCTCTCCTCTTAATTATAATAAAAAAAATATTTTTATTATAAACATTTTGTCAATTGTAAGATTCGAACTCTAGATGAGTTGGCTCAACTCCCGGCGTTATACCAGCTGAACTAATTAAACTTTGTGTATTCTTTTGATGATACACAAATTAATTACACAAAATGACAGACTTGTGTACATGACATAAACAAACGAAACTTATGTAATTAAAAATTTTACCTAATGTGTTAACTACATAAATTGACATAACAAATGAAATTGTGTAACCAAACCCCGGGTAAATGACGGACTTGTGTACATGACATAATTCGTATGAACTTTCTTCATGTATTACTTCCTTATTTAATGGTTTGAATTTATTATTTCCGTAAAAAAATGCTGAGAATATCACAACTCAAGATATCCAGATTAGTTATAGATTACTTCCTTATTTAACAATATAGGATATTCATTAGCATCTTTAATTAGGCAGAATATTAAAATTAAATAGGAGAGAAGGATGACAAATTAAGTAGGATCTTTAATTATTTTCAAATATTTTTTTTTATGAAAATAGGAAGTGTCTAATTTGTCTAACCATAAAAAAAATTATCTAATTTATACTACATGTTACATAAACTACTTACTTAGTCAACTCTTCAAATCTAAACCTTTCGTAGTTTTCAGACAAAATATAACATTGATTACTTTATTAAAATGGTTTTTCTATAAGAGTTGCTCTTATAATGAGACAAACAGAATGATAATGATTTTATTTATCTATAAAAATGATAATGATTTTTTTAAAATCCGGTCCTAGTTTTAGTTTTTTTCACAATATAAATTATATATTATGATGTATTATATCATCATTTAAAATGATAACTAATAAAAATAAAATTAGAGGAATGATTTCAAAACGTTTATAAAAGCTGAAAACTGAAGCCCAGACAAACAAAAATGCTAAATATGCATTATTTTCTCCGTATTGATTATTTTTATTGGGCCTTCTGGAATTCCCAATTAGTAGGCCCAATCATTAATTGGCCCAACTTATTTCTTTCTGTGTAGAATTTAACAATCTTTTATTTCTTTTCTTTTATTTCTTCTTTTTTTTAAAGGAGAATATATAATATATATTCAATATATCATATACTTTTACAGAAAAAGTTTTAAAACTACAATAATTCAATAATAATATAATTTTATAATTAAAATTTTGATTTAGTTCGTTTTATTTAAAATTTCAAACCTCAATCGATATTGTCAAATTTTCGGCATAGATGGACCGTAGAGCGAAGACGTGCGTATACGAGTGTCGACATACGCGTTACACTCAAGCCCAATACATAAACTTGATGGGTTTCATGCTAAAATCAATTAGTAATAGCCTATTAATAGGGTTGATATATGAGACAAGCTTTTGGGGCTCGACTCGCATTCGGATCGTTAAAAGTTCGGCTCGTTCGGGTAAAGCTTGCTTGTTCGTTAAAAATAACACTATATGAACAGTATTTTAGACGAGCTACTCGGTCTCGACTCGTTTATAAACGAGTCGAGCTTAATCATGTTGAGGCTCGGCTCGTATAACACCCCTATAGCCTAATAGAAGGAATAATTCATCAACCTTATATACCATTCTTTTTGGTAAGTATCAACCTTATATGATGAGCTCCAAATGTCCACACTTTAATGTGAGAACTTATTATCTTCAACACGTCCACACAAGTGTAACTAGAGTGTGTATATATATATATATATATATATATATATATATATATATATATATATATATATATATATATATATATATATACTGACTCATATGTAAACAACCCTTATAGTGTTTAATGAGAACAAATAATAGCCCTTGATCTGATTAATCCAATGGCTGAAATTTTACACAAATATTCTCTTAAAAAGCCAAACCACTCTCCTAATTGTAGTGTGTAATACACTCTCCCAGTTAAGGTAATTTCTTTATTTTTTTAATAATTCTAAATAACATCTTCTTCCACTATTTTAGGTACTTACAATTCACAGAATCTTCCAATTAATTGATAGGGTAACAAATAATATCTTCGAAATTGCACTACCCATATCAGATTACTCAGCATCATCAACCACACGTATCTACGTATCTGCTACCGTTTTGTCTTCAACGTTTTGCTGCTATTGTTTTGTCTTCTGTGTCGCCGGAAAATCAACCATATCTTCGCCGGAATAATTCAAAGTAAGTGATTCGTTTTCATTTTACATTCTAACCATCATCAACCACACGTTTTGTCTACCGTTTTTTCGTCTTGTGCCTTCATCTTAATGGTGTCTCTTGGTCGATGTGTTACATGTGTTGTCGTTTGATGATCGGGTTACATATCAAAAGTCTTCGTGTCATTGTTGGATATTATAATTTTAGACTCATGTTTTTTTTATCATTATAGGTCCACATTTATCGGATGATTTGTGTAGGACAAAGCAACATTTCGACATCAATGGAAGAAGGTAAACACGTCATTGAATGTGAATTGGGTTTTTACGATGACATTAATATATCAATAGATATTTGGTTTCATATTAACGAATATATGTGACTATACTGCCGAATACGTTCTATAAATTGGTACGAAAACAAATATGGCACCGGTTATGGTTTACCCGCTCATCAAACATTAAACATACTCGTAATCATTAACTATATTTCAATTATCAGATTATAAATCTGTAGTGAATTTTTTACAGATTCCGGAAATGAAAGGGATTGGCATGTTAATGGATTCGGCATTGATGCTAACATGGAGAGTATGGATGATTTTTATGAAGCAGCGGAAAATGAAGAGCTCAACGATGCAATAGACATGATGCAATCATCGGGGAAAACAAAATATTGGACTCTACAGTACGATGAATTCATACAAACCATTGATAGAAATATTATTTCCGGTAATATAGAAATATTTATAACTATATTTGTTAATATAGAAATATTATTTCCGGTAATCTTGTTTGTAATACGATTACATTTTATAGTATTGAAACGCCAAATAAGAAAGTGTAAACTCCATTACCCAAGTGTACATGTTGCGCTCATTAACATATGACACACTAAAATATTCTATATCCGGTAAATATATCTTGCATATTCTGAAAAATATATCGTTCATATTCGGTAAAAAGTATATTTTCTAATCCGTCATATTATCTATGATAAACGGTGTTTGCATATAGAATAACGATCATCTTCCTATGTTTCCTCAAGTGTAAAGGTTGTGCTCTTTAACATACAACACCTAATATATGAAGCATCCATTAACTATATTAAATATATTCTGAAATTATATCGTTCATATTCAGTAATGAGTACACTTACTAATCCATCATATTATGTATGGTAAACGGTGTTTGCATACAAGATAAAAGTTGGCTTCCAATGTTTGTTGTGTTATACTCACTGTAGCAAACGAGTTGTCTGAAATAACATATCAAAAGAGTTTTGACATTGTAGCATAAAGCTTTGACATTAATAAAGACATGAGTGTCAAACACATTAATCCCTACATAAGTGATTCAAATATCCAAAAAGAGAAAGAAACTGTAGTATATAGTTTTGACATAGTGTAGCAAAACAGTTGTCCGGAACAGCATATCAAAATAACAACTTGGATCGTCTATTCCTCATCATCCATAGCATTGTTAATCTCCAACGCCCCTCTAGCAACTATACGCGGTATTTCTTGCAACACTGTGTTTTACCATGTCAAGATTTCCAAAATCTTTCATGTGATCTGTTGATATTAAGCACTTGTTTAGTTCGTAGTTAAAAATGTTGTACATTGCTTCGAACTCAACGCCCCCTTCGGCACCAATTGAAAGTAATTGCGTACAAGTTTGCAACACTTTTTAACGTTATCTTCCACACAGAAACAAAACAGCTATTAGCGAATAAAAAAGTAGTATGCTATCGAATATGTGTAGTAAAAATCATCAGATATGTGTAGTAAAAATCATCGGATATCAACTCATAAAGAAACGACTTACAAATCATATTATAGAATATCACATGAAGAACAACATTCAATGCTAATATATACCAAAAAATAACCAATCGCATATGAACAGGCATGCGTAAACATTCATGAATAATGGACTTATCAGGATATTAAAATCAAAAGCCACTGACACCAATCGTATATGAACAGGCATGGGTAAAATGGCTCAAGCGTAACTCGCATTCGACAAGGCATCAACAACATTCAACAACAATAGCATAGTAACCCAAACTCGACAAAAATATTTCAATATCAACAACAAAAATCAATAGACATTCAGTTTTGGAACATTCAACAACGATGGACAACCGATTATATAAACCAATACTCAATAACACAACTCAAATATGGACAGACAAGCGAAAAACAACAATAAAAGTACCTCTTGAGACGGATTAGTCGTGAATAGTCGAAGAAAACCCTAATGTGTGTAAGAATCGACGAAGAACAGAATGTTTCGATGCAGAACGCCGAATACAATCACTTATATAACCGAATACGGCCACCGAACAGGATATTAAGTTGTAGAACTCCGAATACAGTCGACCACAAAGAACCCTAAATTGAAGAAGTAGAGGACGGAGATATCCACAACGAAATTAGGGATTTCGTTAGTTTTAACCCCAAAAAAACCCTAAATTGAAGAATCGAAAAAAGAATGTAATCCAAGAATGTTCATTACCTCGAGTGAGAACGCAGAACGCCGAATACAGTCACTTATAGAACCGAATACAGCCACCGAATAGGATATTAGGTTGTAGAACTCCGAATATCGTCGAACACAAAAACAAATACGGAATCGACCCACGAACACTGCGCCGGGGACTGCAATGGCGCCGAAAACTGGATGACGAAGTAGAGGACGAAGATATCCACAACGAAATTAGGGATTTCGTTAGTTTTAACCCCCAAAAAACCCTAAATTGAAGAATCGAAAAAAGAATGTTATTGAAGAATGTTAGTTACCTCGAGTGAAGACGTTGAAAGGCGAACACAGTTGCTAGTGTACAATGGATGGGGAAGAAAGCTCCTGCTCCAAAGACGTCGTCGAATGCTGGATGAAGTTATCGGCACCAAAGAGATGCTTCAGTTCAAAAACACAGGATTGTGCTTTGGAGGAAGAAGCGGGATACGAAAATAACCGTAAGAATATTTAGTGGTCTTATTTAAGGAAAATATTAAAATCGGTGGAAGTTATGGAGAGTGTGGTTTAACACGCGCCTACACCTTCCATAAAATTAAGGTTTATGTAATTATTATTTTTTTTTAATTAAAATAATGCTTAATCTCAGCCGTCCATTATATTGATCCAACGAATATAATTCGTTCTCATTGAACACTATAAGGGCTTTTTACATGGGAGTCAAACTCTCTCTCTCTCTCTCTATATATATATATATATATATTAATATAGGGTGTGGTTCCCATGAGAACACCCCCTAACGTGAGAACATGAGAACAATCGTACACCGTTGGATGTGAGTATTAAGGGTTGAGATTTAGAGTAGATATAAAAAATAATAATAATTACGAATAATAATAATTAGGAATCCAACAATAACTACGAATAATCCACTCAACCAACAATAACTACGAATAATATATTAAACGATATGGCACATTCGTAACAAAACTGATAATAATTACGAATCTGTTCTCATGTTAGGGGGTGTTCTCATAGGATCTATAGTATATATATATATATATATATATATATATATATATATATATATATATAGAGAGAGAGAGAGAGAGAGAGAGCGCCTTATCGTGTAATATGAGAACAGTTCGTAGTTATTATTAGTTTTGTTACGAAGGTGTCATATCGTTTAATGCATTATTCGTAGTTATTGTTGGTTGAATGGATTATTCGTAGTTATTATTAGTTTTAGAATATTATTTATCTAATAATTATGATATCTACCCTAAATCTCGACTCTTAATACTCATCATCCGACGGTCTAAGATTGTTCTCATGATTACACGATAAGGTTGTTCTCATGGGAACCGCACCCGAAAGATATATATACACCCTAATTACACTTGTTCATAGTCTAGGAATGCGGGTCTATAGAGGTCAATCGGTTCGTAACCACGTTAAAGTCCAATATAAATGGACCGTAGAAAGAAAATCGTATAGTTAGGAATGCACATGCACGTTATGTCAAACCAACACAAAAAGCCCAACGGAGTTCAATTCTAAAATCAATCTTTAACTTATACATCTCACTGACTTTATATATTAAAGTCGGAATTTCTCTAGCATAGAAGTAAAAACTTATCAATTATCATCCACACATTATTAAAAAAATATACAAAACTTTTCAATAATAAAAGTCGTTACCTTTCAAGTGGACAATTATAACATAATCTTAAAGTTTTTCTTTTTTTCAAGGGAAGAAAACCAATGAGAAAGATGAACCGAACCCGGAAACAAAGTGGATTTTGGAAATCTTCTTAGAAGATAATGTTTTTTTTTTTTATAAAATGGGTATGAAATTTTAGTTCTTTTATTTCAACAAGATCTAAATCTTAATGGATCCATAAGTCATTTTTAAGGGTCCATGTTTTAAAAATGGGAATTTCTATTAAATTTTGATTTTTTTTTAAATAAAACTCAATATATTTAAAAAGAAGGTTCTTCTAACCTACGGCATATAGGTGAAGCTGTTTGATTAGGACACTTAAAGCTTTAAAATATAAGGAGGGTTCAGATATGGATGATAGCTTTTTTTTTTTTTTTTTAACGGAAAGCGGTTAGGTTGGACTATCTTCTAGAGGTAGTCCAACTAAAGCATCCTTGCGGATGAGAACACAGAGTTCGGGATCGTCAGGAAAACTGGTGTTGGGGTTCGAAATTCCCAGATGGGTCAGTCGGTCAGCAACACGGTTGGTTTATCTGAAAATATGTCTGATGTGGACTTCGTCAAAAAAGCGGAGATCCAACATGAAGTCGGAAATAATCATCTCGACCTCCCATGAGCAACTCCACAATCCTTGGAGTGCCTTGATAACACAAAGATATGGATGATAGCTTTTGATACAAAATTATATATAGATAGCATCGTCATTTTAATTTTTTTTATTTTTTTTCAGGATACTTTAGCTTATAAAAGATTGTTATATTCTTTTATTAAAATTATAAAAATGTCACCGCGTCCCCTTTTCTTAAAAGATAGTTTCAAAAAGATAAAACTGACATCGTACCTTCTAAAAATTACAAATTTATCATTACATTTCTCCTAAATCATTAGATTACGTGTATGAATGTAGATCATTAGATCAAGTCCATCAACATATGATATTACTCCGTTAATCCGCACCACAAGATCACTATCTATGTAATCAACCCCAATATAAAGTAAAAACACCTTTTAAAGTTATAATTTTTAATAAATATATTTATAATTTTTTAAAAGTAGAATTACCTTTTATAATATAAATTACAAAATAAACCGCCTATAATCATTTTAGATAATTATTATACTAATAGACTAAAATACCCTTAATCAACTAACTAAAATGAGTATTCTGGTTGTATATATTTCTAATGCCTCTTTATAATAATATTGGGAGAATTTGACATACTAGGCTTTTTTGAGTTTTTGTTTAAAAAAGTGTACCCCAAATTTTTTACCATTTTCATTTAATAGTAGGTAAAAATTATTAACCCTTCTATTTAGAAAGAAATAATAAATGATGTTTGTTATTTGTTATATAAGTATAAGTTTTAAATTTTAATTACTGAATTTCTTTTCTTTTATTATTTTTCTTGCCTTTATTTATTTATTTTTTATTTCTTTTTTATTTTCTGGAATGAATTTTTCATACCGGAATTTCTCATACCAAAATTTTCATACCAGAAATTTTCATACCAGAAATTTCATACAAGAATTTCTCATACCAGAAATTATTTTCATACCAGAATTTTGTCATACCAGAACTTCTCATACCAGAACTTGTCATACCAGAAATTGTCATACCAGATTTTTTTTCATACCAAAATTTTGGTCAAATTTTTTCATACCAGAATTTTGTCATACCAAAATTATTTTCATACCAAATTTCTTTCATATCAGAAGTACATACCACAATTTTCTACCATAATTTTGGTGAAATTCATTCCAAAATTTTATGATTTTCTACCAGAATCTCTCATACCAGAAATTTTTCATACCAAAAAACTCATAACAAAATTTTCTGGTAAGAATTTTACATACCAGAAAATTCTGGTATGAGTTTTTTGGTATGAATTTCATACCAGAAATTCGTACTAGAAATTCTGGTATGAAATTCATACCTAAAAACTCGTACCAGAAAATTCTGTCAATTTTCTAGTAAGAATTTTACATACCAGAAATTAGCAGATTATCATGAGAAAGCACAAGCAAATTCCAGTACCAGAATTTTACTCCTATACGAGCTTTTCAAAAATAACCAAAACAAGCAATGAGTTGCACACATGTTTAATGACCATATTGCTATGGACTTTTCTAAATGGCCACATTTTACAGCCAATTTCCCCAGCCATCCATTTAGCAACAAGCCCTCTAGAAAATCCTCTACTGCAATAAAAGAAAGTCATAGAAATCCTAAGAGTACACATCAGGTTTGTGATACAAAAGTTAGAAAACATTGAATGCATTCTATAAAATGGGTATCATGCCAAAACCTTTGTCCATTTCGATCTCTACCAGTGAGCTGAGCTCACTCGCCATGAATGTTTGCAACAGGATGCTAGAGCCAAGATCAGGAAGCTAGAGGTGATGTTAGCTTCTGTCGTTTGCAAAAGACAATTAATACATTGTCCTGAAGGAGCCAAGGTGGTCTGGTACACTTTAATGAATTACAAAGCAAGAGAATAAACCTTGGGTCCAAAGACTTGTAGACCCCACTCATGGATATCATCTTTAATCTCAAGTCCATTTGAGGGATTGTCCTTCCCGTCAATTTCTTTTATCTGAAGAAAGTTAAGTCACACTAGTTGCAATGGATAAGGTAAAAACTAGAGAATAGACACCACGTAGATCTCTCTAGTTACCAGTTCATGGAACTCATCAACAACTTCAGAAAGTTTCTTTTCAGTCTTGTCCTCGTCATCAGAGGGGACGTGTTTACAAGCCTTCACAGATCTATCGGTTTCACTACCCGCAGAAGGAGAAGAAAAACTTACCAGAAAGAAGAGATCGCGTGATGAGAAAACTGCACCCGAGAAAATGAAGAAGACGGATCTTAGTCACAACCGAACGAAGGAATCTGAATCGGAGAAATGTAGAAGAAAAGAAGACGGGAGACAGGAGAGATGGAAGGGGAGCTACGGCGGAGATTGGGAACACAGGGAGAGTGGAGAGATGGAAGGGGAGCGGCGGCAGAGAGGAAGGAACACAAGGGTTAGGGTTAATTTGGTAGGAGTATATTTGAACGGTAAAAATAAGAAAGGGGTATAGTTTCTTAATTGAATAATCATAAAAGCCTAGTTTGTACCACTAATTCTCAAAAAAGTCTAGTTTCCAAATTAGCCCAATAATATTTACTTAAAAATTTGAGTTTAAATTTTTTGCTTGATGCAAAAAACTCATTCAAAAAACAAATCTCACTTCTTTTTCTTTTTTTTTTCTCTTTTTAATAATACAGGTATGTTAAGTTTGATTATGCAAGAACTATGGAGAAAATTAAAAAAAACTATTGATTTTTTTCTCAATCGTATAAAATGTTAAAGTTAAATTAATAAAAAAAATTAGATAAACATCTATTGACAAAAATAAATTGCAAAAATACTAATATTTAATTAAGAGTTAAAGGCAATTTGGTCAAATAGTTTATGCTTCATTAATTAGTATGGGTGATTTACTTGGTTCTATATTAAAAAATATAAAAGATTAAAACAACATAATTTAAAAATGTGGTGATCTTTAAAAATAATTTATAATTATTAATGGTAATAAGTGATATTATTAATATTAAAACTACATTAAATGTTTAGAAATATTTATATATTTTATACAAAAAACAATTATCTTAGTCCATACTCTAAGAATATAATATAAAGAAATAGTGAATATAAGTCAATATGATGCATACGAGCTTCTGAGAAGTCTCCTGCTCGTAGTCGTCGAGAAATGTCAATTTTCAATGGAGAAGAAGACAATGTCGAGATTTTCTCGGAAGCTCCTTCAAACCATATTATTACTTTAGTTTATTAATAAAATGTTAAAGTATATTATAACTTTAATTAATATTATAAAAATGTTGGGTTACGTAATATCTACCAACTCTACTTAATTAAGGATCTTCATGCATTGTATTCTTTTAAGGACTTGGTATAAAATCAACAATGGAGATTAATAATTATAACTTTAAAGTATAAATGTCAAATCTACTTAGATAAATAAATAATAAGTCCATAGAAAGTTATTACAACATGTGACAAAAATATGTTTGATGCATTTTGTAATTCATATGCATTGAATGTCAAAATTCGTATATTCAATTAAAGATTGAGAAGGTCCTTCACATGGGGTTCGAGAGGCAGAGTCATAGATGACCTAAAGAGTACGGTGTCCTCGTAGTTTAAGTCGCTTTCCATTTGTTTTGACATTTACTGTTTGGCTCGGTCTGATACTTGATCGTCAAACATTATCTTTAGAATTTTAGTACTTGGTTTATTGTATCGTTAATTATGCCTTCAAATTATTTGTTTGATACGCAATATGAAACTCTTCAAATAAAACTTCTGACATATTCAATATCGAATCCATAAAATACGTATGCTATTTTTTTCCCCCTTTTTTGGTTGAATTTTCGTTCTTTCTCATATTCCGTACTAAAATGTATTATTTCGTTATACATAAAAAGGTTGTAATATGTTTGTCAAAAATACAAATATATAACCAATATGTTTTTGATGCGAGTGTTTTTTAAACAAATAGGATTTGGTGTAATTTAGTGTGATTCTCGTTTTTGTCAATTGGAGTGAGAGTTTAGTAAAACCAGCTTCAGTGTTGTGGTTGTAAACGAGTTTGTGGTTTTAAGAACATAGATATACATACGTGTTTTTAATAAAATACCAAAATACGCCTACATAAATTATTTTCATCGATCTACAACAAAACGATGGAGCTCTTCTCTTACATCTTCTTCCCAATGATAACCTTCAATGGTGGTAGTAACTAGTAAGCCTTTAACTCTTTTATGCTTCATCTTCTTTTCCTCCTAATTCAACGACTTCAAGAAAATAGAAGCAAGAAACAAATTGCTATGTGGCTTCAAGGAATCTAGGCAATTTAACGATTGGATCTTGACCGCAACCAATAGTTCGTCTTCTTTGTCCATCGAGTATGTAAAAATGTTGGGTTTGGAAATATTTTAATCATTGTCAAGTTGATCATAAGGAAAGATTTAGGGTTAAAAAATTAAATTTGGGTGCTATTTGGAACTATTAGCCAAACAACAACCATAGCCACATCTGGAGCATGATTATTAGGGTCCGAGATGATGTCCTCTCTTTTGGGTCTGGGATTAACTACCTAAACCTTATCTCTCATCCAAACGGGTCTTTCTCTACCATGACTGCCTATAGCTTCATCAGAAACTCCACCCTTTCTTCAAACACCACCTCGCTTAACATGATTTGGCATGTCCTCAATATAAAAGTGTAGTTTCATTGCCTGGATTGCAAGTCTTCAGAGACTTCCACGCTCACCAAGCTCCTCAATTGGAACATAATTGTTGATGACACTTTCAAGCTTTGCCGAAGCCACCTTGAGGACGAGGCACACCTTTGGAACAAGTGTAGTTATACCAGTCTTGTGCTCGATATCATCTCCCGTTGGACAAGACTGCCCTATCCTTACCCTTCCTCCCATAACCTTTGGGCCTGACTTAGCTCCCGACTATCCTCCAAGCGCTCTCTCATCTCCAGCATTAGAGTCTCCTCGATCACTGCCTACATCTACTTCACCTGGAAGGCCATGAATAAGCTCATCTACAACAACTTTACCTCAACTACTGCTTGCACACACTCCGCTATTCTTGCCATCAAGAACTTCACTGCTCACCATCGGAAGGATTGCTCCACCGACTCTCTTGTGTGGGCAAACTTGCTTGAAATTCATCTTGTGTAGTCCCTCTCCTCTTTCTTTTGCTCATATTGTAATCTTGGTTTTCCCTGGTGAGTCGACCACCTCATGTAAATCCTCCTTCTCTTTTCTATATACGAAAATTTTCAACAAAAAAAAAATCGGGTGCTACAACTCGCTCCAAGTAAACCGTCCGTTGTTGACACCATTTTTTGTGCAAAACGAATTACTCCACACGACCATAGTCTAACGTGGATCAGGTATGGATAGAGTATATGAGACCAGAACAACCCAAGTGCTGTGTTTGAAAACATTTATTTTCTTACGTATAAACGATATACATTTAGTATTTTAAAAAGGTTACGTAGTTTGAACTCAAATACCATCATTTATAGACTACACTATAATTAATTCAATTAATTTTATTAAAGGGTATAATATAAAACGCAAATTACCATTACATGAACCCGAGAACCCAAGAATTGAAAGGAAAAAAAAAAGTTGCGATGATCATTACAATACTTTGATTTTAATTCTTCCCTTTAAATTTGGTTGGAATTCGGTTAAGTACGAATGTCGAACTGTATGACTTGTCTAATTCCGGATAAAACGGAATTAGACAAGTTATACAGTTCGACATTCGTACTTAACCGAATTCGAGCCAAATTTAAATAAAATTTTGGCTACATCTCGGTCTGACCGAACCCGAATATTCTTAGAAGCACAATATTATTCAATTCTCATTTTAAAAAAAAATTCATTCTAATTCTAATAAATCGGATTATAGTATTATAGAACCATTGTTTATATTTTTGTTTTGTTGGTGCAGTTATCATGATAAGGTATATTTAGTTAGTTGTATAAGATATAGATTTTGATCATTTTCGTCTTTTTGTGGCGGCTGGATAATGATGACTACTCATTTTAGTATATATATTTAATATAATGCTAGTGGAACAATATACGATTTCCTATTTGTTGCATTTGGATATTAACTATTTGATTTTTTTTTTTAATTTTGTCACGTTACTAGTGACTTTTTCAATATACTTAGGCACGATCATATCGCTAATCGAGAATGAAAAATTGTGAATGGTGTTTTAACTTGATATCTAAGAAATAAAAATTTAATTACAAATAAATAAAGTACCAACACCGGGTACTTTTTGGAAGGATGATGCGATCGCAACAAGTATGCGGCGCAATCGCGGTGACAAGGTCGGCGCGACCGCGGATGATGCAGGCTCTACCGTGGTGACAAAGGACATGTGCGATAGGTATCAGAAGCGTCCTTCGACGATTTGCCGTTGTTGTTCTTCGATCTACAACTCTGCAAAGCAATTGCAAGTCTTTGATGATGTTGATGTGAGGGAAACCAAACAGAGGGAAGACACCATTAATCACAAGCTCAGGAGTAAGAGAAGAAAAACAAGATTCATTCCTACCCTTCTATACTTCAACCAAGGAGATCGTGGAGGAGTTCTCTGCGTGCAAGGGCGACACAAGGATTCACCGGTATGCTATTACTGCTTAGTCGATGAAGGCCAAGGTTGAAGCTTCTCCTGAAATCGAACAAGATGAAGAATGAATGATAAAGAAAAAAGGAGAGGAGATGATTACGTGAATTGGGAAAGCTAAAGGAGGCAAAACCAGGGTTGTGTGAATAAGAGAGGGGAGCAAATTAAAAGATCGGATTTACCGAAAAGGAAAGAAGATATCCCGACGTATATAAAAGTTCGGGTGGATATGTTATCTTGCCACGCCCCGCGGCCCCGGTGACTCACTACATAACACCAAAATCAAAATTCCGGTTGTAACATCAGTTCCCACTAAAAACAAGTTTCATTCCGAAACTTAAATAAGTGCAGGTCACTTCGGTTTTAAAAAATGAAGCATACGACCGTACCACAAGAAGGCATTAACCCTTCTAACACTACTGAAACGTTCCACATCAACTAACACATCAAGATATATGAAGATCATAACATCACATCCATGCGTGGAAAACACACAATTTACATATAAAATTACACAAGAATAGAGCCGAGAACTAACCCGTCGGTCCTACAGCTACAGCTAGCTCTGCATAAAATTCCGGATAGTTCCTCCTAATACTATCCTCCGTCTCCCATGTAGCCTCTTCGGGTCCCCGTGTAGACCATTGAATCCGTAGTATTGGTATGCCCTTAGACCATAATCGTCTAGTACTCCTCTCTAACACCGCTACCAGATGCTCTACAAAGGTATGATCCGGCTCAACTACCAGATCCTCATAACTAATGATGTGTCTCGGGTCTGGTATATACTTTCGCAATTGAGACACGTGGAAGATTGGGTGAACACCCTTTAGTGTTGGTGGTAGCGCTAGTCGGTATGCTACCTCTCCGACTTGCTCCAAAATCTCAAAAGGTATGACATATCGGAGACTTGACTTCTTGTTAATGTTGAAACGTCGGACGCCTCGCGTTGGTGATACTCTCATCCAGACCTGAGCGCCTACTCTAAACTCTATAGGTCGGCATCTCTAAAGTGGGCAAGTGATTGTCCGTGTCGGGAAACTGAATGTCCATATCTAGCCAAGCTAGATCCCTTTGTAACTAAGGTTGTGCCGTCAGACAAGCTATCGTCTTCTCTCGAAGTGTGTTCCTACTAAGGGTATCCGTGACCACATTCGCCTTTCTTGGGTGATACAAAATCTCTAGATCAAAGTCCTTGATCAACTCCAAACATCTCCTCTAGCGGTTATTCAACTCCCGTTGAGTGAATATATACTTTAGAATCTTATGGTTTGTGAAGATCTAGCATGTCGCTCTATATAGATAGTGACGTCAAATCTTTAGAGCGTGTACTACTACAACTAACTCGAGGTCATGGGTCGGGTAATTTTCCTCACATGTCTACAACTTTCTAGACGCGTATGCAATGACCCTACCTCCCTCCATCAAAACACATCTCAAGGAAGCTTGGATGCGTCACTGTAGACAACAAAGTCCTCAATACCCTCCGGATGTGCTAGAATCGGAGCGGAAGTCAATCTCCTCTTCAACTCCTCAAAGATTTGTTGACATGGCTCGGACCACACGAATCGGGTAGTCTTCCTCAATAGGCAAGTAAGTGGTCGGACGATCATTGAAAACCCTTCCACGAACCGACGGTAATAGCCCGCCAAACCTAAAAAGTTGCGTACCTCCTTAACATTCCTCGGAGTTAGCCATGAAGATACCGACTCGATCTTCATTGGATCAGCCTTGATCCCTTCAGCGGTAACTACGTGACCTAGAAAAGCCACCTCAGACATCCAAAACTCGCACTTGGATAACTTAGTATACAAGTCCTTATCTTGCAGAACTCACAACATTGTCCTCAAGTCCCTTCGTGCTCCTCTCAATTCCAAGAGTACACCAAGATGTCATCGATAAATACCACCACAAACTGATCCAGAAAGTCGATGAAGATACCTTTCATCAACTCTATGAACGCGGCCGGCGCATTCGTAAGCCCAAATGACATCACTACAAACTCGTAGTGGACTTATCGGCTCCGAAATGCCGTCTTAGGTATGTCCTGATCTCTCACCCTCAGTTAGTGTTAGTGATAACCCGATCTCAAGTCGATCTTGGAGAACACCGTCGCTCCATGTAGTAGATCTAGCAAGTCATCTATACGAGGCAACATGTACTTATTCTTGATGGTCACCTTATTAAACTCTTTGTAGTCGATGCACAACCTCATCTACCCGTCCTTCTTCCTCACAAACAATACCGGTGCGCCCCATGGCGAAACACTAAGGCGTATGAAGCCCTTCTTCAATAATTCCTCCAACAACTTCATCAACTCAATAGGCGCCATGCGATAGGGCGCCTTCGAGATGGGTCTCGTACCAGGCTCCAACTCAATGATGAAATCGATGATCCTCTGTGGAGGTAAGCCTAGTAGGTCACTAAACACGTTGGTGAACTCGCATACCACCGGAATCTCCTCTAATGTTGGGCTCTTACTCTCCTTCATGGCATAACATCAAAAAGTCTCAAAACCTTGTCCGATCAACCTAGCTGGTCTCACTACGCTGATGATTGCTCCCAACTTTCCGAGTTCCCAATCTCGGAATATCTCCACGTAGGGATGACAATGGATCGGGTGGTGGGTGGATGACCCTATCCGCCACCCGACCCGCGAGAAAATCTCATCCACCCCACCCGACCCGCCACCCGCCAAACCCATCACCCGCATCCGATCCACCCGCATCCAACGGATGAAGCGGGTGGATTGGGTGATATTCGGGTGTTCTACGCATTTCCTTTAAATCGATATTAAACTCGGATTCGAATGCGGAAAATTAATAATAATAAAAATAAATTCAATCCAAAAAAGTTTAATCCATAAAAAACATGATAAATATAAAGTCAACACAAATCATTCAAGTGGAACTATACAATAAGATCATAATAGGAACTATACAAATGTATAAATTTTGCTAAACAATCAGTAAATCACCAAATTTATAAATCAAAAGGGAACTAAAGATCACTAAACAAGTAACCAATCAATAAATTTATAACGGGTGTAAGCGGGTGAAACGGGTCGGATGGGTGGATGGATGATAAATCGGGTGATGGGTGGATGAAAGGTCCATCCGAATCCGACCCGATCCATCACCCGCTTCATCCGTCATCCGCTTTCACCCGCTTCATGTCGGGTTTTCACCCTTTTATTATGGATCGGGTTATCGGGTGTCTGGCGGGTTCGGATGAAATTGCCATCCCTATCTCCACGTGACCTACCTTGGTAGTGACCGTCACGGTCCTCCTACCAATATCTAGGACTATTCCATGTCTATCCATCCAATCCATCCCCAACATGACTTCCGTATGTACTAAGTACATGACGAATAAGTCAACTAACTAATCACGATTTTCCAAACGAATGGGACAATCATGAATATCCCTAGTACCTCTAACCTTACCACCATTGGGTAAACCCTATGAAGAAAGGTGTTCATTTTACTGTATCAAAGTAAATTCCAAACTCAATACTAAAACGAACATAGTGATTTAGGTCGTTTATATCTTATCAAAGTAAATTCCTAGGTCGTTTAACATATACTTGTGCTTATAATAAAAGAATTAAATATACTAAACCTTTTCACCACTATCTGACATTCACACTAGTTCTGCTAGGTTCCAACCTAACATGATAATAACAATAAAAAACCTAAGACAACAAGAAGGGATCAACGTACCAACACTAGGTACTTTTTCGAAGGATGATGCGACCGCGGAACAAAGAGGCGCGATCGTGGGAAAGGGTGTCGGCGCGACCACAACAAATATGCGGCGCGACCGCGGATGTTGCAGGCGCAACCGCAGTGACAAAGGACAGACACAACCATGGCGATAGGTATCAAAAGCACCCTTCAACGATTTTCCGTTGTTGTTCTTCGATCCACACCTCTGCAAAGCAATCGAAAGTCATTGTTGCTGTTGATGTGAGGGAAACTAAATAGAGGGAAGACACCATTACAAGTTGTGGAGTAAGAGAGGAAAAACAAGATTCATTATTACCCTTCTATACTTCAACCAAGGAGATCGCGGAGGAGTTCTCTTCGTGCAAGGGCGACACATAGATTCACCGGTCTACTGTTACTGCTTAGTCGATGAAGGCCAAGGCTGAAGCTTCCGCTGGAACCGAACAATATGAAGAATGGATGATGAAGAGAAAAGGAGAGGAGATGATTACGTGAATTGGGAAAGATGTAGTTAGGGTTTCAAAGGATACTGAACTAGGGCTGTGTGAATAAGAGAGGGGAACAAAAGATCGGGTTTACCGAAAAGGAAAGAAGATATTCCGACGGTTACAAAAGATCGGGCGGATTTGTTATCTAGCTTACCGCGACCGCGACAAGACTTGGGTGCGGGCGCGGTGACTCACTACATAACACCGGACTAAATATTCTGGTTGTTACATGTGAAACTTGATTATACTTGTGTACTGAACCAAAAACAACCCGATAAGCCAAAATTAACCAATCTAATACAAACCGATATCCAAGTTACAACATGATTATGTGTAAGAATTTTATCATTATACGGTTAAATATTTATCTTGTTAAAACATGTTATTACAAACAACGTTCGTATTATTACAAACTAATATTACAAAAATATTTATTTTTATGAACATACATATCCATTCGTAAGGTCGTAGATCTTGTTGAGGCTAGATGGAACACTCATTGTATACCAAATTTTGTTTACTTTAAAATTTTGCTCAATCAATAACGTTTGCAATTAAAAACACACTTTTTCCACCAAAATAAAAATAGTAAATAAATGGGAAAAACACATATATTTTGACTTGTAGCCTTATAGGTACATATTTCAATTTCAATTTCAAAATCAAATCTGTTAAAAATTGGCCAAATGTGGATATGGGGATTGAACCTATGCTATTCATAAGGCCCATGTGTGGGTCATCTACACGTGAAGAATTCAATTTGTTCCTATCATCATAATTTCTACACTGTCACTGAAGTCTTCTACACCAAAGCTATGTTCTACTCATACGTCATTATCACCTATGAAGCATCGGACGAGGCTTCCTTAACCAAAGATACCTTTCAAATGACTCTTAACGATAGAATATAGGAGTTCGATACAATATACGACATGCCGTCTAATAAATTGAATGACTGAAAAGGTTTAACGGGCGGACATACCGTTATATCAGGTAACCCGACAGTAAGGAGAACTTCAAGGGAAAAGAGAACGAGCCAATAACTAGAAAGCGACAAGTAAAATGTTCATCGTCGAAGGAATTGCACAGGAAGAGAGCACGGGACAACTATGGACGAAAAGAAGTAGCATAATGAAATGCAGTCTTGTTGATTTTCTTTGTAAAAATATTGCCAATAGAAATAGTAGCTCATCACATTCATGTAATCCCGATGTGGAAATATTTCATTCTCCACGCGCATCTCAAGTACAATTGTCGGATTCAGTTTATACTTAACAAATCCAATCGAAAATGTGCATTTCAGTATCTTAAAGCATATTAGCCTAAAAAACCAGAACTTTAACCGAAACACACCAATACCATATAAAATTTAGGTGGTTCCGGAGGTTTTGTACATTTAAGCGCATATGTGTGAAAAGTTTAAATTTAACACATACATGTATGGTTGTCGAGGTTTAACACATTTATGGGTTGGGCTTGAGCCTAACGCTTATGTGCATTCACATGCACACAACCCCTGCTCTACGGTCCGTCAACCGCTTCTATTCGACTCGCGATCCTAACTTGTGGGCAAGTGTCAACTTGGTCTATACCCCTAGTTGCACTTGCGGGGTGTGTTGAAGATAAAAAGTTCTCACACTGAAAGTTGGAGACCTTCTGAGCCTAGTATATATGGTCGGTGGATTACCCCTCCTATTGTCAATTGATTTTAGGATGAAACCACGTCGGATTTATGTATTGTTCTTTAACCTAACGCGCATGTATGATCGTATGCACACAACCGCCACTATACGGTTCGTATGTACCGAACTTTGACAAACTCATCAACTTCATATAACGGATGCAAGTAAACTTGTTATTATCGACTCGAGAACACCTCATTATCCGGGATCCAAGTCATATATGTTAGACGTTTTGAAAGTTAGTTGGACTAATGTTAAGTACGCACATTACAATAGTTAGAAAATAACAAGATCAAGAAAGAAAGGAAACATGCACGAAACATAGTTTTGCTAGCGGGCAAATAGAAGTGTTTATGGAGAAAGTATTTTCCATTGCAATATGTCTAGTGTCATCATATGTTGAGTAACGACATATCAAGGCATTATAGTCGCTCTTCTTTAGTTCTAACTCAAATATCACCTCGGACGAATATTCTGAATGAACATTTTTGTAAGAAACTAGGCTCATCGAGTTCAAATTTAAGATTTTCATTATGGTTCTTGGAGACCCTTCGATGCACTTTCATCGAAAATGTATGTGTATCGTTTTGTTGGTCTCCTTCTCTTTCCCTCTCGTGGTGTTCTCATATCGGTTGTGTACTTCATATTCTCGTCGTTTTTTATACTTTTTCTTGTTATTTTAATTTATACTCCCTCCGGTCATAATTGTTTGTCTTTTTAGCTCTTGACACAATTTTAATAAAAATATTAAATAACATAGATTTTATACAGTTTTATTCAATCTTATCACTAGTTTAATATTCACCCTCTTTTAAACTAATAAGAAAGATTTTTGACCTAAAAGTACTCAATAAAAACAATTTTCAAGGACAACTTCTATACCTATTATTCATTTATTGACCTAGAAAACTTAAAACAAAAAATAATTATGATCAAATTTTTTATGCTAAAACGACATTTATTTATGATCGGAGTGAGTATTTGTTTTGCTCTTTCTAACGACCTCTTTGTCTATCATTTAATGTGGCCCTTAGTTATATGAAGTGTGTCTAGTCTATAGAACCCCTATTTCATCAATAAAAAAAAGGTTAATCAAAATATACCTCGGGAAAAAGATTATAGAATATGTGATAAATAAGAAGATATATTTTTGTATATAAAAATTTGGTTTTGAAAAGGTTTCTTGTGAAGGCGGGGTGATGAACAAAAGTTGGTTTACTACCGGTTTATTTTCTTTACATTATCCGACCCACCCCTCGTCAAGGGTTTCCCCACATCCAATGAGTGAAACCAGTGGATAGGGTACAATGAGATTTCGAGTGTTCAACATGATATTTATAGACCTATAATAAATCAAATATTCTACCGAAAATCAAGAAAATACTTAAATTAACTAAAAACAACATAAAATTGTACATATTAAATTCAAGTACAACAATATTATCCAACAATGATCCAAAACACAAATTATAACAAGTTAACAATAAGAGCCAAAATAAATTAGAAAAGAAAATGAATTAATAAAAAAACGGAGAACTTACTTTAATACAATTTATAAATTAACAGAATAAAGGTATAAATTTAGAATATAAAAAATTATAAACGTATAATATATTAAAAATATATATTATTTTAAACGGTGAGCTTTACCATCCGTTTTCACCAGATAATAATATTTACATTTAGTTAGGAGAAGGCGGACAAAAGGTTTTGTTGTCAACCCCATTTATATAACAAATTCATTCCTTTTAAAAACTACGTCTGAATAACTAACATTCTCACATAAACTGGTACACCCTCTTAAAAATCTCAACAACATTCGATGCAGCTAAACGGGTAAAAAACGAACGGAAAAACAGAGCTCGATGTTCACCATTTTTTAAAAAAGTTTAGGTCTTTTTCACCGGATAGGGTGATTGGATATCTTACACGTTGTCTAATTAATCCATGGTTGGTGTACTTTTACACTTTTACCCCCCAATATGGTTTGAGTTTTATCCTCATACACTCATACTAATCTACCCACCGAGTAAAATAATAACCCAAAGGCCCAGGGGCGGCGCCCACTGCCAGTAATTAGGCATTTGTGGGCTACTTAATTATGATTAAAACAAGTATTAAATAAATTAACCCTTAACCAACCCGACGTCATACATTTGAAGAGCATTTTTGTCTTCACCTCGCCGCCTGCTGCCTCATTCATTTGACCACGTGTCTAAAATACCGTAATTATAACTTTATATATAAATAATTGCCTTGGAAATCTAGTCTTATATATATATAAGTAAATCCACACCTTCAATACAAGATCTATAACTCCAATCATAACCGAATAAAATGGATTCTCCTTGGTTCAACTCCTCACCGGAATATTCCTCCGCCACCGCAACAACCACCTCATCCTACAACTCCTTGCCATTCAACGTCAACGACTCGGAGGAAATGCTGTTACTAGATATGCTTATGGAAACCACGGTGGCGGATCATCCTACGTCACCCTCCACGTCATCCTCGGCTACGCCGTTGGTGAGAGTTAAGGAGGAAGAGGAGGTGGCGGCGGCGGAGAGAGGGTACAGAGGGGTACGGAGGCGGCCGTGGGGGAAGTTTGCGGCGGAGATACGAGATTCGACACGTAATGGTGTTAGAGTGTGGCTGGGGACTTTTGATAGCGCGGAAGCGGCGGCGTTGGCGTATGATCAGGCGGCGTATGCTATGAGAGGGGCGGCGGCTGTGCTTAACTTCTCGCCGGAGCGTGTGAGAGAGTCTCTTAAAGAGATGCAGTGTGAGTGGAGAGTGGAGGATGGGGAACGAGGGAATTATTCGCCTGTGTTGGCATTGAAAAGGCAACACCTTAAGAGAAGGAAATCGAACGGTGGGAGGAAGAAGATGGGGATTGATCGGACGGTGGAGAGTGAGGGAGATGAGAGGGAGAATTTGGTTGTGTTTGAGGATTTGGGTGCTGAGTACCTAGAACACCTCTTGAGCTCTTGGTAATTTCTTAGTGTAATTTTGTTGTTTAGCTCAAAAGTTTGAGATTTTTGCAAAGTTTTGAGTGATAATTTCGGCGAGTTAAATTAGGTTTTTTTTACTTGTATTATATGTGTAAGGTGTTTATCGTTTTAATCTACCAAGTTACATATTCGGCTCATATAAACTATTTTGTTCCGTCTTGTTACCATGGTATGAATTGTATTCCGAATTGCTAAGCACACAGACTTTAACATATCGCATAGCCGATTACGGCCAAAGCTACTTCATCCATATCTTTTCTCTTACTTGAATTTACAAAATTTCAACATCCGCGTAATGTGTTAAAAATTGGGAAAAAAAAAAAAATCAAAAGAGTCGATCTACGTTGAAGTTGGTTTTTTAACATAATCAATCCGTGTGGAGGTGTGAAGTAGTGACATTACTATTACCGGTTAAATTATAATGATTTGACTTGACTTTTCAGGTATTCGTAAATTAAAGTCATTTCTACTAATTGCATTTCAATTATTGGTCCCGCCTAGTTGGGTTGATTTTGTGTTTTTTAGATGAATACCATTGAACCTTAGACGGAATGAGACCATCTCGTTTGACCTATAAATTACATAAAAAATTTCGTGTACTTAAAACGAAATGCATTAAAATTTTCAATAATTCATAATAACGTATTACATAACCTACTCAAAATATGATCAACTTATGTTTAGACATTCAAGATATATCTAACTTTTGTATAAACATCCAAAATAAAAGTCTAAAGTCTAAGTTGTAACAAATCATAAATGTATTTGACCATTTGGTTATTTGTTATTTTTGACATGCATAACTTTTATTTTTAAACCTATCGCGTGTGGTCTTTTTGTAATAGACGTCCGTTTCTTCCTTCTTTAGAAGATCCGATCTTCTTGGCCGTTTCTCCTTGTATCTTCTAACCCTAACAACACTATCTTTTATCCTTTCCCAACCTTTACTTTCTTCTCCTCTTACGTAACTTCATCTTCCTCTCTTCCATTCTCTTCTTCCCCTTTGTTCTTCCTTCATCCAAGTGTACGCGAGTTGTAGCTTTCAGCACGTGGGTTGGATACTGCAAATCTTTTGTTAAACCTCTACATCCGACAAAAATTCTTCCTTGCCTCATCTTTCTCTCCTTCGAGTCTTTCTCCCTCTAGGATGAAATCAAGATTGAATCTTGATTTGTGATGTTGCCTTTGTGTCCGTTATCATCGGTGGAGTCCAGACTCAAGTTGTGTGTAGTATTTTGGAGAAACACGGAGTAGAGCAAAGCTAGCCTAGAAGGAAGTTGTTGAAGAACCTTCGATGTTCGTCCCTGGAGTGATACCGCCCCGCGCCTTCCATTACCCGCGGTCGCGCCTTGTTTCCAGTGGGTACCAACTCTCTTGGTACGCTGCTTCCTCTTTTGTTGTCGTTAGCCTAATAGTAGTATCATGCTAGGCTGGACCCTAAAGTAACTAGTGTGAATGCCAATTAGCCTAATAGTAGTATCATGAGTTCTTGTATCCGAAAACAATGACGCTCTCCGGCGTCCTTTAGGTTCAAATTCAGATACTTGATAACCCACATGGTTTTTTTTCAAGTTCAACTGTTAAGTGAAAAGCTTTTCCATAAACAAGATGTAAATAGAGTAGGCGGCCGTGATCGCGGGGTCTTTATCAAATACTTGATAACCCACATGACTTTGTGTTCAACTGTCAAGTAACAATCATGTCTAGATAAAGACCCTGCAATCGCGCCTTGTCATGGTTGCAATCGCATTGCCGCGGTCACAGCGAGAATGGCCCGCGGTCGCGGGTTAACGGAGTAGGCACCCAAATTTTTAGCCGACCACCTTTCCTTTTCCTTCCCTCTTAAGTATTTCTCTTTCCTTCGTTTGAGGGTTTGGAAACCCCTTGTTGATCTTCTTCTTCTCTTCTCTCACGTTCATTCTTCTTTTCTTCCTCTTTTCTTCTCTTCCTTGTTCTTCCTTCAATCTTCTTCCAAGTGAAGTGTTGATGATACTGCGTAGTGGATATGGATAGGTGGCTAGTATTGGTGCTTGTGTGTCCTTCCCTGCACATTTGTAGAAGAGGGGTAATGACACTCCTCCTTTCTTCTTCTTCTTCTTCTTCTTCTTATCCTTCTTCTTTTCTTGATTTGGCATTCATCAAGAGAAGTCTCACTTTCTCTAAGATCTCTTTAGTGTTTTGTGTGTATCTTGATGAATCCAAGGATATCCTTGGTTTCCTCAATAGAGGAGTGAAGTCGATTGAGAGAAGGATCCGTCGAAAAGCAAGAGGAGCTACGCTTTGTCGGGGAACTATACCCGCACTACCTTAGTCACCCCCGCACCTTAAGATATGCCTATGCTTTCGCGCCTGCGTTGGCCGCAATCGTAGCATCAGAGGCTTGTCACCGCACCTGCACAATCCGTTGCCCGCGCCTTCCTTCAAAACATACCAAGTCTTTTGGTATGTTTTCTCCTTCCTTTGATCATTATGGCTTCAGTATAGAAGCATGATAGGTTAGTTATGAGCTTGATGATGATATATTGTTGTTGAATGCCTTGAGAGGCTTTGAGGTTTTGGAATGAATGTTTGAGGATACTGTTTACGAATGTTACGTATGATCTTTGATGATCTTTTAGAGTCTAGGAGTGGAACCTTCTAGTAAGTGAAATAGAGTTTGATATGTATTCCTTGTGTATCAGGCGGGGTACATTCCTACAGGAATCTGAGAGGTTGATCGATAGATGAGGTTACTTGGATAAATGTAAGTCCGTGGGGATCACTTAGCTGCATTCTTATATTTGATGAGTGTATGAGTGGTGTTTGTTATATGCTTTATAGCATGTGATAGATTGATTATTGCCGACGTTGTATTGACATACTATTGCTGGGTGGTGATAACTTGTCCAGTTCTCTCGAGGGAGGTTGGGTGGTTCTATGGGACTATGCCAGACCTGATATACGGTGAAGGTAACGAGCCACTCCTTATGATATATGGCGGGGTGCTCTTAACCACTCCAGATGGCGAGGGAAACAAAGGCGAGAGTTGTATACTTCTCGTGTCACATCTTCAAACGGATTATGAGTGTATGACTTTATAAAGATAATTAAACGGGAAATGAGTGATAGCATGCTTGGTGTTTATTGTAATCTTGATGTGTGTATGTCCTTATGTATTAATCTTATATATGAATTGTTAGCTAACGGTTTATACCGTGTTATAGATGCTTTGTAGGATAGGAGGATTGTAGAGTGATCTGTAGGGGGTGATCAGCCGAGAGTTTCCGTACATATAGGATATTTATTGGTGTTTGTATATACGGATTCATTGTTATACCGTATTCATACTCGACTTTGTGTTTTGTATGTATTTTGATATATGATATTTCGGTTTTATTAATATTGAGTTTATATTTATTTGTGCCTTGTTGCAAGATCCGGTGAACTTATTGTTAGGCTAGGGCCAGGAAACATTATGAGCGCCTAGCCCGTAGCACTCTAAGTCCTATGGATTCGGGGTGTGACAAACATGGTATCAGAGCCTTAGGTTGACAACAATGACACTCGCAATCTTCTTGAAATGTCGAATAGATAAATAAACAGAACCCGAATGGGGTCTGAGTTTTCTAAAGGGATTTTGTTTTAAACTTGGTACACGGTCGGTCTGGGATAGAATGTACGGGAAACCATCACTCCTTCCGTAGATCTCTGCAGCCTAGTTTGTATGTTGGATTGTAGTTAGTATTTTGGATTTGATTATTATATATGTAGTATTAGCTTGACCTTATATGCTAGATATGCTTATACCACATATGGCTTGTATGAGAGTGACATCTGTTATATGACGGGGTAGAGGTAGACCACCTCTTCCTTTGGTAGTCCTAGGTTGGGGTCGAGTCCCCATCATTGATCCATCAACAACGGAAGTTAGAGATGAGGAGGTCGCTGAGAGTGTAGTTCCTGAGGTAGGGAACGGTATGAGAGCTAGGTCGAGAGCTTAGACAATACAACCAGATAAGATAGATTATGTCTCGATGGGGGACCTGAGTTCCGTCAGTATATCCATCAGGCGGAGGAGGCAACCAGGGCTGGTAGACGTGCCCTAGATCCACCAGCGCTTTCCGGATCAACTGAGGTCTCGCTGAGAGCGACACAGGTGCCAATTGCACCAGTACGAGTATATGAGGTGGCCAAAGCTCAAGAGGAGCCAAGATCACCGCGACCGGATTCCTGGTTGAAGACATTTCACCAAATGAAAGTACCCCCTTTGACGGAAAGGTGTGATTAGAAGTCGAGCACTAGATTGGGCATATCGACACATCGTTGGAGTCGATTCGATGCCCCGAGGATAGACGAGTGGAGTTGGTGTAGATTTTATTTCGTGACTTGGCACAATACAGAAGGAGGACCATCCGGAGTCGAGTTGCTGGATATGATCAAATGAGGAGTCTCATTAGAGAGCGTTTCTTCCCTGCATCACTAAGGAGGGAGAAACTGCACGACTTCGTGGAGGCTTGTTATGAGGACATTCATGTATCCGAGGAGATCAGAAAGTTCCAGGAGGAGCTGACATTACTGGGTCCAGCTGCACCTCTAGAGGACGTGCATGTATATTTGCTCTTCCACAAACTAAGGGAGGGTACCCGTGCTTATATGGCAGGTTTCACTGTGATTCCCTAATAGACTATCAGGAACGAGCCTCGGCGCACGAGAGAGAGCGATCTGGCCATAAGAGGTCTTCTCAGTATGGAGGGTCTGAGAAGAGACAGAGGACGGGACAAACTAGTGCTAGTGCTAGAGTATCAAGTTCTAGGTAGAGCCATATGCAGAGACGTCTGAGTTACCCCTCAGCCGCACAAGTTGCGGAAAGGGGACGACGGTGCTTTAATTGCGGTGATCCTGGACACTTGCAGCCCGAGTGTCCGCGGCACCGGTTATTTGCTTCACGTGTGGTAAGCCAAGTCACCGAGCTACCTTTTGTCATCAGGGCAAGGCACCTTCACAGGAGGGTTTTTCCGGCGCTGCTAGGGTAGCTAGAGACGGGCAGAGATCGTCTCCGTATCAATCACATGGATAGCAACAATGAGTCCAAGATCATCCTGCTACTCAGGGTTTGGCACCAAGACCGAATAGAGGCAAAGGTCGTGGTGGGGGTACCGTTGATACGAGAGGAGCATAGGTTGGAGTTTTTGAGCTGAGGAGCCGACAACGCAATCCACTACAAGTATCGATCATTCAGATTAATGGTTTACTTGTTAGATACTTTTTGATACACATTGCCTTGGGTACGAGCCTTCACTTTAAAACGACTTTTCATCCACAGTCTGATGGTCAGCCAGAGAGGCCTATACAGACCTTAGAGGATATGTTGAGGACTTGCGTGCTACACTGGGGACAGGTGTGGGGCCTTCGAGATTGGTCTCGTGCCCGACGCGAACTAAATGCTGAAATCAACACCCCTCTGTGGGGGTAGCCCTGACAGGTCGTCATTGAATACTTCTACAAACTCACATGCAACTGGTATCTCCTCTACTGTCAAGCTCTTCCACGAAAATTTTAATTAGAGTTATTAACTTTGAACCTATTAAGTTTTACTAGCACTCGTATCAGTTTGACTTCACCATTGTCTTCGTTGATCTTTGGAAGAAATTCTCCAGATGTCGATAAGATTCTTTTATAACCTTGTGATTATTTTTTTTATATGTCAACCAACCATCCCTAGTTAACCAGCATGTGTAAATTCTCTGTTATTACCAATTAGTGTATAGTTGACCTTCTATAAGATCGTAGACTTACTTTTCTTCTATCTCCTTTGAGGTTTGAGATACCAGGTGAAAATATATTTCTTCCATTTATATTCCTTTAGCTCCTTCTTACACTCCTATAAGAGCACTATACCCTTACGAGTCTAGTTGTATCTTCGTCTTCCGCCAACGGCCTTATCACTTTTCCTACGATAACTTGTAGGCATTTCTCCATGATTCTTTTTACTCGCGTTATTGTCCCCTTGTTGTTCTCTGTTATGACCTGCTAGTGTTATTAACTTAAATCCCTTCGTGACTGAGAAGTTATGAGAGACCCTCTTTTTTCACCTTGACTATTCTCCTACACCCTCCTTCCTTGGGGTGCTACTTGTACTTCCGCCTTCATAGGAATCCGGTCTTTATTGTATCCCGATCCTTGTTGAATTTCTTGTGTGTTCTAGGAGGTCACTCCACTTCCCTATTGGTGAAATCTGCCTTCCACTTTCTAGCAACCTGTAAACTTCCCTTTTTCGGCTCTTTTATTCTTCGTATTTTGATGGACAAGGTCTCTCATCTTGACTCCTACGTTTATGATTGTCTCGGTTTCCCATCTTGATTGTGGTGTCCCGTAGCTTGTCGAGAGTGATCATCTTCCGCTTTGCTTCTAGCCTCAAACTCTCACCTTCTGATCCGTCAGTAAGCTTAGATTCAATGTCTCTTGTCTGGATCGCTACTATATTTCACTTTGACTTTCATGCCCATGTGTGTTTCAGAAGGTATCCGCTTTGTTTGTAACATTGCTTTACACCACACTTGAAAGAACCTAGGTGAGGTCGCTCCCAATTTGCATAATTGTCGATCATCCAATGCCTTTCCGGAACTACTCTCATGTATAACCTTCATTTGCTTCCGTTAAGTTGACTCGGGATCCCCTGCTTGCCATGTTCGTTGATGTTGTCCTTCAGTCCTCACTTTCCCGCCTCGACGCTCCTCAGCAAGCTCGAAGGAGTTGCCCGCCATTCGCCTACCCTAATGCACATAAGATGTGCATACTAATCCTCACGTTGACACCCTTCAAAACATAGGTGTGTCAACTGAATGAGGATCTCATACTGTTATCTACATTAAGGCATAATATAACTATAAATTCTACTAATCTTCGGCATCTACTTATCTACATCACCTATCATTATAATCAAGCTAATAAGTCCAACTAAAGTAACCCTAAAGTCCATACTAAGCATACTGAGATCCGCGGTAGTAGTGGTGGTCAGCCGTACTTTTCTATTTCCAACCAGACTATTGTTCGCTCCAAACGGTGTGTGCAAGCTTTAAATTTATAACCCTAGACTTAAGCTTAAAACAAGGACGCGAACCCGCAGTGTACGGGTCAATCGTAGTAAAAGCAAGAAAATTCCAGGGGTCGATCACAGGGACTCGGTGAAACAAAGTCAATACGGTGTGCTTATGTCAATACTAACCACAAGAGTGATTAACACAATCAAAGATGAATAAGAAGTCAACAAAGCAAACATGCAATTCTAGGGATTAAAGCATCTAGTTGTGGTTCCAACTCAAGATCTAAAGATAAGCGGACAAAGCTGAGATTTTTGCGTGGGGAAGGTGTTTCTAAAGTGGAGTAGATCACCGGGTAAGTCTCACTACACACTAATCTTAAACCGTAACTCCTATTACCGGGTAAGTCTCAAGGAATCAAGATAAAGAACTATAACCTCAAACTAACACACCATCTAAGGGAATAGAATCAACCTTTACCGGGTAAGTCTCAGGCTAACTCACAAAGATGGGATGGAAGCACACTCAAACCCCAATAAAGGATAAACCTTTATTACCTACACTCATGATCGTTGGTACACAAATTAAGGAATTACCGGGTAAGTCTCATCCTAAGCTTGCTTTGAACCAGGAAAGGTGTAATAAGAATAGGATTTGGCAAACTCTAACACTTAACTCTCAGTTATGGATCAGATAAGTCACCTCGGTCAGCCAGTTTCCACCCCGGCCGAGATGTTCATCGACTGAACGAGATGCTTAGGGTTAAGGCTAAAGACTCGAACTTTCAGGATCCTACTGGAATCTAAGATTATTCTATCATTGTTTTTCCCACAACCTTCAGCCAATCACCCTAAAATCACACAAGGAAATTAGCCACTCATCATCATGAAAGTATTAATCAAATATATGGGAAGAAGGTGAATATTTGAACAAAGAAGGATTTAATGAAAAGACTTCAATAACTGAATCAAATATCACAACAAAGCGTTCCTTGGATAGCAATCCAACAAGCAAGACAACAAGGAAGGGAATCTAAGATAATCTTACAAAAACCCTTCAAAAGCTATAAAAGCTACAATCTTCAATCTTCCTTCAACCTTCAACAAGGTTCTTCGAATCTCTCCCAAACTGGAGTGCGGCTGCTGCAGGAAGTATGCGGATCTCACCAGGGTATGCGACGTCGTATGCGAGATCTTGGATTTGTGAAAATCCAACCCTTTTTATAGGAAAATAACCCTCCAAAGATAAGATATCTTAGAAAGATCTCTTCCCATAAAAATAGGTAAAATATATGATTCTGCATATCTCTTTCCTTCAAGGAGCCAAGCCCAAAAATATAAGATCTCTTTCCAATTTTAAAAGATCTCAGCCAAGAATAAAATATTCTCGCCGCGTCCTAGGTATTCGCCTCGGTCGAGTCGGCGTCTCTGGATCACCTCGGTCGAGGTGAATCTCTGGTCAACCGAGGTGAGTCACAGCTGAATGCGAAATCTCTCAAAACTGGTCCAAAGTAATTCTTTAATCCATGGCTATGCTTCATGGATGTAGCTCTAAATGACTCATGACTCCTTTCGCTCCTTTTTGATGCAAAACATACCAAATTACCTGCAATCACAACAAAACTAGGTGTAGACCTCGATTCTCGCAAAGGTAGATGAAATGGTGGTCAAATCACATAATGCACATACAAACATGCAGATTATGAAAGATAAAACGTCCAAACAAACCCCAAAATATAGACTATAATTCATGCTATCAAAATACCCCATACTTAGCCCTTGCTTGTCCCCAAGCAAGTTCCTCATATAGAAGACAAGGTAGAATGGATTATAGGTCAAGAAAATCAATGAAAAAGTCTTCCAAAAATATTTTATGGTGTGCAACTACCATAGATCACTCTAAGAGAGTACTTCCTGGAATTTAAAAACTCAACATGATCAAAACATTTTATAAATATAGGAAAGTTGTTCATCTTTGCATAAAATCATAGAATGCATAATAAATCATAATTATCAAAATTAATCATGTATAATCCAATTTAAACCGCTAAGTCAATCAAAAAGCTCAAGGTCTCAAGGGCTTCCCAAAAGAAAGGTCAAGAAACGTGTAGGGTAGGGATGTATGTAAGGTAATGTGGTGCTAGAATCCGGGAAAAGGATGAACTTCACTTTGACTTGCAACATCTTCCACCAATAAGCTTTGCTTATTTCACACTTTTTTCTTTTTACTTTACTTTTTGGGATGCATGGACAGAGGTGCACAATAACCGAAGCCTGGGAGATTAGAAATCATCAATTTCTTGAGATGCATCAAACCCTTGATGCACATACCATGACCCGTTAGGAATATCGCTCAATCCGACTTTGGCAAGACACAAACACCCGGCTATGTGAATGGTGCCGAGTTACTCATCTTCATGATTGACTTCCCCAAACCTATTATTGCTTTCTAACACTTTCACTCCCAGCCAACTTCTCAACTTTTACTTCACTTGCTTTCACCACTTCGCTTGCTTCCAAATTCCGGATAGGTAAAGGGAGGCAAAATGTATATGAGGGGCTAAGCATGATCAAGAAGAAGAAGAAGAAGATGAATTGCCTTGGTCTTTCCAAGAAGAAAGTGAGAGAACTTAACCTGCGGTGTCAACCTTCAAATTCAACATAATTTGGATAAAAACAAAGTTTTAAACATGCCAATAATTTCAAACAAAGCATTTAGCAACTTAAACATATTATAAAACTTTTCAAACACATAAAGAATTTAAAACCAGTCAGTAAACAAGATCTTCACTGAGATCATATCCACATAAGTAACACAAAAAATCGTTTTCGAAAACTCCCAATAACCCACCTCGGTCGAGGTGTTCTTGGTTCAACCGAGGTGAAATGCCTCGTTTGGCCAGAATCTCCCCGGTCGAGGTCAAAATTTTTTTTTTTTTTTTTTTTCCGGTTTCGACGTTTTTCTCAATCAAATAACCTGTAGGTATGCATGTAATATCAGATAATCATATAAAGGCAACTGAAGCATAAATATGAAAATATCCGATAAATAAAGTGTCATACATCAAAAGGTGATCGGAATAACATCAAGTAGTCATATAAATACAAACACCCCATACTTGGGACACACTGTCCCAGTGGGTCAAATAAAAAGTCTAGAGACAAGAGTACTCACCGGATAAAAAGCTGAACTGCATAAAAATAGAATAAAGAAAATCCTGCAGCTCCTCAATAATCCTGATCCGGTGGTGGTGGTGGTGGCGCATACGGATACTGAGTCGGGTCGAATGGATAGCCCATAGTCTGCTGGAACTGTAGCTCCATCATCCTGCGCTGATAGTGCTGCTCCTCTAACATCTGATGACTCCAGCGGTCAATGTGTCGGTCCTGGGCAGCAAATCTCTCATGCATGTCCACAGTAAGGGCAGCATAAGAGTCTATCATCTGATCTGTCAGGTCGTCGATCCGGCGATGAACCTCGGAATCTCTATGGCGGCGTGTCCGACGCCTAGAAGATCTAGCAGGAGGTGCAGCAGGTGCTGGCTCAGTATCCTCCTCATCATCCAAGTCGATGATCGGTGGCGCGCTCGTCCCTGCAGTATCTGTCCCTGTATCCATCGGGACACCACCATCTCTCTCATCCGTCGTCTCCTCGTCGTCGTCATCCTCCTCCTCAACAGGGGCAGCTGCTGCCTCTCTGTGATCCTCCATCAGTGGAGCCCATGCTGTCTGCCAATAGTGCGGATCAAAGACTGTGAACTGAGCAGACCAGCGGATCCCCTGAGGTGCAGTCCGCTCCCAAGGCATGGCGACGTATGGAGTGGTCAAACCACGGGGAACCAGAATCCTCCGTGTGATCATCTCCTGTAATCCCAACGGCTTCGGAGCCGCCGCCATCGTGCAAACACTGAGGTCCATCCCGTGGTAGGTAGCGATATGGGTGACTAGACCTCCGCAGCAAATGTCTCCCTTCGCCTTGGCCTTGATCCTGTGCAGATCCTCTGCCAGGAGCAAGCCAAAGTCTGGGAAACCTCCTGTGACCATGCAGTAGAGGCTGAAGAGCTCGCCCTGTTTGATCTTCTAGGGCGTCTCAGTACGCGCCAGAAGTGTCTCGCTGAAAATCCTGTGGGCTAGTCTGAAGGCCGGATGAAAGATGACCTTCTCCCTGGAATCTCCAGGGCGCCATATGTCTGCATGCTCAGTAATATGGGCAATCTGCCCCCAGAAATCCCTAGCTACGGATCGGGAGGGAAAGTCGGTGGCGGTGGGCTCAGAGAAACCAAAAATCTCTCTCCATATCTCTAAGGGAACTATGAAGTTCCGGTTCAATAACCGGTACTTCACAGACCGGTCTGTGGGGAGGTAGGAGAAGGAGCTAACAAACTCCAAGGTCGGCTCCAAGTAAGCTGGGGCTCGGATCTCAGTAAACTGATCCAGCCCGACAGTAGCAATCATCCTCCTAAGGTCAGCGTCTAACCCTAGGCAATCAAAAGCCGACACGTCCAGAAATCGTGGTGCGATAACTGGACGGCTAGCTATCCGCTCATAGTCTACCCGGCATCTTTCGTGGATGACCGGGCGGTAAGGACGGGAAGAAGAAGAAGAAGGGGAGGGGGAGGATCTGTCTCTCAGGGCGAGGCGGCGATCGGAACTCATTTTCACTCAGTACTGTCAGACCACCTCGGTCACTGACAAGCCTCAAGAACACCTCGGTCGAGATGCAGTTCGACTGGACCGAGGCGCAGCAGTTACGATTCCAATTCTCAGAAATTCAGTTCTTTTCCCCCCAAAATCACTACAATTGCTTCCTAAGGGGTACTTATGCCTTTTCTCAGCAGAATCAGGGGCAACCAAAGCCCAAATCGAAGCGAATGAACGAGTTAGGGTTTCGACTTGTTTTACCTCGTTTCGGTCGATTCCTTCGATTTTCTTGCAGATCTGTTGTTGCAATCGGTTCCTCGACCCTCCAATCACAGTTTAGAAGCAGAAATCTTCGAAAACGAGCGAGATTTGAGAGAGAGCGAAGTGGACTGTCGCCGCGGTCGAGGTGGGTAAAAAAGTGAAAAGTAAATTTTTCCCCCTTTTATACTGTTCCTGGATCTGCTATCACCTCGGTCGAGATGGTCTCGACTGGACCGAGGTGGTACGGACCGAGGTGATCTACAGAAACCCTAGTCGCCTCGGTTGCTCAAGAATCAACTCGGTCGAGATGCTCTGACAGTGACCGAGATGCTTCTGTCTTCTCAAAATCTCGAACTTCTGTCCTTCCAGTTGTCCATCCTTCCTTAGATATTCCCTGTTGACTGTCCAGAACGCCAAAAACAAAGCAAAGCAAAGCAAAAACAAAAACTATCTAAGCTAGACTAGAAAACGGGAAAAGAAAGCAATACCTTGGGTTGCCTCCCAAGAAGCGCTTGATTTAAGGTCGCTAGCTGGACCATGATGCGTCTCAAATGAGGTATATTGGTGCAACCTCCTCAACCGGCGTTTCCGGTTGGTATTTCTTAAGTCTATGACCGTTGACCTTGAAGCTTCCGCTAGTTTCGCCCCATATCTCAACTGCACCATGAGGGAAAACATGTTTCACAACGTAAGGTCCGGTCCATCTAGATTTCAACTTACCTGGAAAAAGGCGGAGGCGGGAGTTGAAGAGTAGAACTAAGTCTCCTTCGTTAAGCTCCTTTGGGACGATACGCTTGTCATGCCATCTCTTCGTCCTTTCCTTGTAGATTTTGGCATTCTCATAAGCGTTCAAACGCAGCTCCTCCATCTCGTTGAGTTCCAATAGTCGCTTCTCACCAGCCTCTTTGATGTCAAAATTCAACCATTTGATCGCCCAATATGCCTTGTGTTCCAATTCAACGGGCAAATGGCAAGACTTCCCATATACTAAATTATAAGGAGTGGTACCTATGGGAGTCTTGAATGCGGTCCTGTACGCCCAAAGAGCATCGTCCAACTTCAAGGACCAATCCTTCCTCGTTCTAGAGACGGTCTTCTCCAAAATTGCCTTGATTTCTCTATTCGAGATCTCGACCTGTCCACTAGTTTGAGGGTGATAAGCAGTTGATACCTTGTGAGTTACCCCATACTTCGATAGAAGTGTTTTGAACTTCCGGTTGATGAAATGCGTTCCTCCATCGCTAATGATGATGCGTGGAGTTCCAAATCGTGGAAAGATAGTTCTATTCAAGAACTTCACAACCACTTTGGCGTCGTTAGTGGGAGAAGCAATGGCTTCAACCCATCTAAAGACGTAATCAACTACAAGGAGAATGTAGAGGTTTCCTCCGGAGGATGGGAAAGGTCCCATGAAGTCAATCCCCCATACATCAAAGATTTCCACTTCTTGGATGTTATTAAGTGGCATCTCGTTCCTCCTTGATAAGTTCCCTGTTCTTTGGCATGCATCACAAGAGACAACAAAAGATTGCACATCCTTAAATAATGTAGGCCAAAAGAAACCGGAACGCAATACCTTAGCGCATGTTTTATCGGTGCTAGCATGCCCCCCCACAAGGAAGTGAATGACAATGCCTTATGACGCTATTAACTTCATCCTCCGGAACGCACCTTCGAAGCATCCCATCCGGTCCGCGCTTGAATAGCAACGGCTCGTCCCAGTAGTAATGTCGTACTTCCTTGAAGAATCTTTTCTTTTGAGAGTACGTCAATCCGGGCGGTATCTCCTGGCAAACAAGATAGTTCACAATATCAGCGTACCAAGGACCTTTATTATCAGAAAGTTTGTGGATGGAATGCTCCACCAACAGTGGATGAATATCAGAGGAGGGAGTAAGAAATTTGTTATTCTCAGTAATCTCAGTTGACATCATCTCGCCATCGACCTCGGTCGAGGCGCATAAGCGTTGACCGAGATGTTCTTCGGTCGCCTCGCTCAGTCCAGAAAGTGCCTCGGTCGAGGTACTGCTACTGGATCCGAGACTGGAGATCTTCGTCTCCTGGATTAGTTTCTCAGTTTTAGCTTCTGGATCCTCTTCCAGTGCCTTCAAGCTCCGTATATCTGCATCACAAGAAGCATCTATACCTTCCTCCATTAAACTGAAGCTAATAACTCTTTCGAGTGGATCGTTAATAAGGATAGAGCTCACCAATTCTCTTGATTCTTCTTCATCGTAGATGTTGAAGATATCATCAGTTAGTTGCTCCCCTTTCATGGCTGCAAGTAGCGCGAACTCCACCTCATCGCCACCAACGTTGAATTTCAACTTGGCGTTCTTGCAATCCACGTTGCAACCCGAAGTTGCTAGAAATGGTCTTCCGAGAATAATAGGAACAGGATAATCTGCGGGAATGTCAAGTACAACAAAATCTATGGGAAGATAGAAGTTACCTAACTTGACCGGAACGTCCTCCAAAATGCCCACGGGATGGGTAATGGAGCGATCCGCCATGTAAAGTCGAATCTTGACCGGCTTGGACTCTCCAAGACCGATCTTCGTGCATAGCTCCAGCGGGATGATGCTCACGCTGGCTCCTAGATCACAAAGGGCTTCACAAGTGACATCCCCAACTTGAATGGGAATACAAAATGAGCCGGGATCTCGCAACTTAGGTGGCATCTTTTCCTTCATGATTTTGATAAGCTCCGAAGATTTAGATGTCATCCTAACTTCACCAACATCCTCCAGCTTCCTCTTCCTTGATAAGATTTCTTTTAAGAACTTCCCATAGGCGGGCATACCTAAAATAGCATCAAGGAAAGGAATATTAATATGTAGCTTATTCATCAAGTCAAGAAACTTACCAAAGTGCTTGTCTAGATGTGCTCTGGCTCTGGACTGAGGGAATGGAAGTGGTGGTTTGTATGCAGGAGGTGGAACATAAGTTTCTGTCGTCCCTCCTGCTTTCTGTTGCTCCGCCTCGGTTGGCATCTCGGTCGAGGTGTTCTTCGACTGGATCTGGACCGAGGTGGTCTGCGTCAAGCGAGGTACTGGATCTGCAGTTTTGAGTCCACTCCTCGTCGTTATGGCCATGCATTGGCCCTTAGGGTTAGTTTCCGTCTTTGCTGGAAGCTTCCCTGGATCTCTTGGCGCTTCATTCGCCTTATTAGCAAGTTGTTGTTCGAAGGACTTTTGGGCCCTTGAAAATGAAGTCATAGAATTCTCCATAGCGCTAAGCTTGATCAAGATTTCTTCCAGAACTGCGTCTTTCTTTTCTGGCTGAGACGAACTTGATCCTTGCCCTTGGCTTTTCAATGGAGTAGAGGAAGAAAAAAGGGAAGAGAGGAAAGGGTTAGAGGAATCATTAGAGTTGGAGTTTGAATGATTGTTACCGTAGTTTTGGTTATTCGCCCTCCAGTTGTTGCTATTGGATCCTCTATTGTTGTTGTTGTAGTTGTTGTTTCGGGGACCGTTGTTGTTGTTACAGTACCCGTTATTGTTGTTGTTCCTTTGCCCTTGCTCTTCCTTCTTAGTTTGAGCCATCAAGAGCTCCTTCAATTGCTTCACGTCATTCGTCAAAGACGTGAGTTGATTGTTGTTGGATTGAGTCTCTTGAAAGTTGACTCTTTTAACTCCACCTTCAGCTCCTTGGTGGGTATATTTCTCCATGTGCAAGGCTTGCTTCTCAATGAAGTCCCAAGCCTCATCAATCGCCATGTCCATGAAGGTACCGGCGGAAAGTAGTTGGAGATTGAACTGGGTGCTTCCGTCCAGCCCTTTGAAGTAGATCTCCAACAACTCAATCTTTGGAATCCCATGATGTGGGCAATCCAAGAGGATATCCTTGAACCGCTCCCAAGATTTGGACAAGCTCTCCTTGTCCTTCATAATGAAAGCGTTGATCATCCCTCTCATTTCGGCGGTCTTTGAGGGGGGAAAGAATTTGGTCAAGAATTCCGTAGTCATCTCCTCCCATGTGCTAATTTTTCCTGGAGGAAGAGATTGATACCAAGTAAGAGCTCTATCTTTTAAAGAAAAGTAAAAAGGTCTTAGCTTGTAGTTGTTATTCTCAATTCTGGGGGGTCACAAGGTTTCCATCAAGATCTCGTAGTTTTGAAGATGTTGATGCGGCGACTCTTTCTCTAGCCCTCCGAATTGGCATTGGCGAATCATGGCTAGAACTTGCGGTCGAAGTTCGTAGTCATGATCTGCTGGATCTTCTAGGTTCACTCCTGGACGCCTCAGCTGTTGGTTAGGGTCCATCCTTTGACCTAGGGTTTGTGGGATTCCTACAAGAAGAACATCTCGGACTGGCATCCGAGGTGGAAGTACATCGGCCGGGGCGTCAGGTACTGGAATCTGCCTCGGTCGCGGGTCAACTACTGGATCCTGCATCGGTCGAGGATCAACAGGAGGATCTTCCCTCGGTCGAAGTAGAATTTGGTCTCGTATGACTGCTATCTCAGCTTCGATTGCTGCAGTCTTGGTGCGATTCTCTTCTTTCTCTTGCCTGAATTCTTCCTTGCTGAGGCGTAGCAGCTCTAGCGCCTCTTTCAATTGGGCCGCAAGATCACGATCGTCTTGTTGGGCCATCTTCGCTTCTCTTAAGCGTCGCTTGTATGTCTTTTCTGGTTCGGGATCGTAAGGAACGATTTCCTTCCCAGTGCGGGTTCTTCGCATATACCTAAGAAAGAACCTGCAAAAGTCACTCAAGTAGAGTGGTTAGATGAAACGGGGCAATCGCCCCAAGAGCAAACCGTACCGGCTCGGTCTAGACCAAGTCCCCGGCAACGGCGCCAAAAACTTGTTCGCTCCAAACGGTGTGTGCAAGCTTTAAATTTATAACCCTAGACTTAAGCTTAAAACAAGGACGCGAACCCGCAGTGTACGGGTCAATCGTAGTAAAAGCAAGAAAATTTCAGGGGTCGATCACAGGGACTCGGTGAAACAAAGTCAATACGGTGTGCTTATGTCAATACTAACCACAAGAGTGATTAACACAATCAAAGATGAATAAGAAGTCAACAAAGCAAACATGCAATTCTAGGGATTAAAGCATCTAGTTGTGGTTCCAACTCAAGATCTAAAGATAAGCGGACAAAGCTGAGATTTTTGCGTGGGGAAGGTGTTTCTAAAGTGGAGTAGATCACCGGGTAAGTCTCACTACACACTAATCTTAAACCGTAACTCCTATTACCGGGTAAGTCTCAAGGAATCAAGATAAAGAACTATAACCTCAAACTAACACACCATCTAAGGGAATAGAATCAACCTTTACCGGGTAAGTCTCAGGCTAACTCACAAAGATGGGATGGAAGCACACTCAAACCCCAATAAAGGATAAACCTTTATTACCTACACTCATGATCGTTGGTACACAAATTAAGGAATTACCGGGTAAGTCTCATCCTAAGCTTGCTTTGAACCAGGAAAGGTGTAATAAGAATAGGATTTGGCAAACTCTAACACTTAACTCTCAGTTATGGATCAGATAAGTCACCTCGGTCAGCCAGTTTCCACCCCGGCCGAGATGTTCATCGACTGAACGAGATGCTTAGGGTTAAGGCTAAAGACTCGAACTTTCAGGATCCTACTGGAATCTAAGATTATTCTATCATTGTTTTTCCCACAACCTTCAGCCAATCACCCTAAAATCACACAAGGAAATTAGCCACTCATCATCATGAAAGTATTAATCAAATATATGGGAAGAAGGTGAATATTTGAACAAAGAAGGATTTAATGAAAAGACTTCAATAACTGAATCAAATATCACAACAAAGCGTTCCTTGGATAGCAATCCAACAAGCAAGACAACAAGGAAGGGAATCTAAGATAATCTTACAAAAACCCTTCAAAAGCTATAAAAGCTACAATCTTCAATCTTCCTTCAACCTTCAACAAGGTTCTTCGAATCTCTCCCAAACTGGAGTGCGGCTGCTGCAGGAAGTATGCGGATCTCACCAGGGTATGCGACGTCGTATGCGAGATCTTGGATTTGTGAAAATCCAACCCTTTTTATAGGAAAATAACCCTCCAAAGATAAGATATCTTAGAAAGATCTTTTCCCATAAAAATAGGTAAAATATATGATTCTGCATATCTCTTTCCTTCAAGGAGCCAAGCCCAAAAATATAAGATCTCTTTCCAATTTTAAAAGATCTCAGCCAAGAATAAAATATTCTCGCCGCGTCCTAGGTATTCGCCTCGGTCGAGTCGGCGTCTCTGGATCACCTCGGTCGAGGTGAATCTCTGGTCAACCGAGGTGAGTCACAGCTGAATGCGAAATCTCTCAAAACTGGTCCAAAGTAATTCTTTAATCCATGGCTATGCTTCCTGGATGTAGCTCTAAATGAATCATGACTCCTTTCGCTCCTTTTTGATGCAAAACGTACCAAATTACCTGCAATCACAACAAAACTAGGTGTAGACCTCGATTCTCGCAAAGGTAGATGAAATGGTGGTCAAATCACATAATGCACATACAAACATGCAGATTATGAAAGATAAAACGTCCAAACAAACCCCAAAATAGAGACTATAATTCATGCTATCAACTATGCATGCATTTGAAAACCAAAATTTCTTTTTGAAACTCATATCCCTTTTTGGGTTCTGCTCAAGTACTTATTCGGTCTTTCAAAAGATTTCAAGTGCCATTGTTGTCAACCTAGAGCTCTGATACCATGTTGTAACACCCCGAATTCTCAAAACTCGGGACGTTACTGGTTAGGACCTCACAATGGGTCCCGACCTCAGCTTGATAACAATATTACTAGGATCTTGCAACAAGACACAAAGAAGGAAAACCGAAATTCATGAAATAGTATTTTTAAGGTAATGAATGCAACACGGTCTAACAGCCTATAGTACTTAAACAAAGGGAAAACGAACAATTGTCTTAACAAAAGAAACCACAACAACCAACAACCCCAACCCCCACTCTAAGGAGTACGGCGACCCGGCTGACCACTACTTCCGGATCACTCAGCTGCTGGTCCAACCTGCGGTAATCTAAAAACACAACAAAACAACCATTAGCTAGTTATCTAAACATTAGGAGAATAATAATAGCACACACACACACACATAAAATAATAAACACTCATCATGCTTTCAAACAATTCATTTATTATCTTCATTTAAGTCATTCACTCTAATGATACTTTGATAACATGAATTATAGTCTATATTTTGGGGTTTGTTTAGACGTTTTATCTTCAATAATCTGCATGTTTGTATGTATATTATGTGATTATATTACCATTTCATCTACCTTTGCGGGAATCGAGGTCTACACCTGGTTTTGTTGTAATCGTAGGTAAAATGGCACGTTTTGCATCAAAAAGGAGCAAAAGGAGCTATGGAGTCATTGGAGCTACATTCAGGAACATAAGGAACCATCCAGGAAGCATAGCCATTGATTAAAGATTCACTTTGGACCAGATTTGAGAGATTTCACATTCAGTTGTGACTCACCTCGGTTGACCACAGATTCACCTCGACCGAGGTGATCCAGAGAAATCGACTCGACCGAGGCGAACACCTGGGACGCGGCGAGAATATTTTATTCTTGGCTGAGATCTTTTATCTTTGGAAAGAGATCTTATATTTTTTTGGGCTTGGCTCTTGGAAGGAAGAAGATATACTAGATCATATATTTTACCTATTTTTATGGGAAGAGATCTTTCTAAGATATCTTATCTTTGGAGAGTAATTTTCCTATAAAAAGGGTAAGATTTCCCACAAATCCGACATCCTGCATACAGTTGGAAATCACGTTACTATACCGCGGCAGCCATACTCTAGTTGGGAGATTTGAAGAACCTTTTTGAATGTTGAAGAAGGAAGATTATAGCTTTTATAGCTTTTGAAGGGTTTTTATAAGATTATCTTAGATTCCCTTCCTTGTTGTCTTACCTTGTTGGATTTTTATCCGAGGAACGCTTTGTTGTGATATTTGATTCAGTTATTGAAGTCTTTTCATTAAATTCTTCTTGTTCAAATATTCACCTTATTCCCATATATTTGATCATTGCTTTCATGATGATGAGTGGCTAATTTCCTTGTGTGATTCTAGGGTGATTGGCTGAAGGTTGTGGGAAAAACAATGATAGAATGATCTTAATCACAGTAGGACCCTGAAAGTTTGAGTCTTTACCTTAACCCTAAGCATCTCGTTCAGTCGATGAACATCTCGGCCGGGGTGGAATTTGGCTGACCGAGGTGGCTTATCTGATCCGAAACTGAGAGTTAAGTGTTAGAGTTTGCCAAATCCTATCCTTATTACACCTTTCCTGGTTCAATGCAAGCTTAGGATGAGACTTACCCGGTAATTCCTTAGTTTGTTTACCTAAGATCATAAGTATAGGTGATAAAGGTTTATTCTTTATTGGGGTTTGAGTGTGCTTTCATCCCATCTTTGTGAGTTAGCCTGAGACTTACCCGGTAAAGGTTGATTCTATTCCCTTAGATGGTGTGTTAGTTTGAGGTTATAGTTCTTTATCTTAATTCCTTGAGACTTACCCGGTAATAGGAGTTACGGTTTAGGATTAGTGAGTAGTGAGACTTACCCGGTGATCTATTCCACTTTAGTAACACCTTCCCCATGCAAAAACCTCAGCTTTGTCCGCTTATCTTTAGATCTTGAGTTGGAACCACAACTAGATGCTTTAATCCCTAGAATTGCATATTTCCTTTATTGACTTCTATATCATCTTTGATTGTTTTGATTACCTTTTGTGGTTAGTATTCACATAAGCATACCGTGATTGGACTTTGTTTCACTAAGTCCCTGTGATCGACCCCTGGAATTCCTTGCTTTTTACTACGATTGACCCGTACACTGCGGGTTCGCATCCTTGTTTTAAGCTTACGTCTAGGGTTATAAATATAAAGCTTGCACACACCGTTTGGAGCGAACAAGTTTTTGGCGCCGTTGCCGGGGACTTGGTCTAGACCGAGCCGGTTACGGTTTGCTCTTGGGGCACTTGCCCCCGTGTCTTCTAACCACTCTACTTGAGTGACTTTTGTAGGTTCTTTCTTAGGTTTATGCGAAGAACCCGCACTGGGAAGGAAATCGTTCCTTACGATCCCGAACCAGAAAAAACATACAAGCGACGCTTAAGAGAAGCGAAGATGGCCCACCAAGACAATCGCGATCTTGAGGCCGAATTGAAAGAGGCGCTAGAGCTGCTACGCCTCAGCAGGGAAGAGCTAAGGCGAGAGAAGGAAGAAACTCGCACCAGGACTGAAGCAATCGAAGCAGATATGGCAGCCATACGAGACCAAATTCTACTTCGACCGAGGGAAGATCCAGTTCCCGATGTTGGACCGATGCAGGTCCCAGTTGCTGACCCTCGACCGAGGCAGGTTCCAGTACCTGACGCCCCGGCCGAGATACTTCCACCTCGGATGCCAGTCCGAGGAGCTCTTCTTACAAGAATCCCACAAACCCTAGGTCAAAGGATGGACCCTAATCAACAACTGAGGCGTCCAGGAGTTAACCTAGGAGATCCAGCGGACCATGACTATGAACTTCGACCGCAAGTTCTATCCATGATTCGCCAATGCCAATTCGGAGGGCTAGAGAAGGAATCACCACATCAACATCTTCAAAACTATGAGATCTTGATGGAGACCTTGAGACCTTCAAGGATTGAAAATAACAACTACAAGCTAAGACCTTTTTACTTTTCTTTAAAAGATAGAGCTCTTACTTGGTATCAATATCTTCCTCCACGAAAAATTAGCACATGGGAGGAGATGACAACGGAATTCTTGACCAAATTCTTTCCCCTCTCAAAGACAGCAGAAATGAGAGGGAAGATCAACGCTTTCATTATGAAGGACAAGGAGAGCTTGTCCAAGTCATGGGAGCGGTTCAAGGACATTCTTTTGGATTGCCCACATCATGGGATTCCAAAGTTAGAGTTATTGGAGATATACTTCAAGGGACTGGACGGACGCACCCAGTTCAACCTCCAACTACTCTCCGCCGGTACCTTTATGGACATGGCGATTGACGAAGCTTCGGACTTCATCGAGAAGCAAGCTTTCCACATGGAGAAGTACACTCATCAAGGAGCTGAAGGTGGAGTTAAAAGAGTTAACTTCCAAGAAACTCAGCCCAACAACAATCAACTCACGTCTTTGAAGAATGACGTGAAGCAATTGAAGGAACTCTTGGTTACTCAAACCAAGAAGGAAGAGCAAGGACAAAGGAACAACAACAATGGATACCGTAACAATAACGGTTCCCGGAACAACAACTACAGCAATAACAATAGAGGATCCAATAGCAACAACTGGAGGGCGAACAACCAAAATTCTGGTAACAATCATTCAAACTCCAACTCTAACGATTCCACTAACCCTTTCCTCTCTTCCCATTCTTCTTCTTCTACTCCATTAAAGAGCCAGGGGCAAGGATCAAGTTCGTCTCAGCTGGAAAAGAAAGACGCAGTGCTGGAGGCTATCTTGATCAAGCTTAGCACTATGGAGACTTCTATGACTTCATTTTCGAAGGCCCAAAAAGCCTTTGAACAACAACTTGCAAGTAGGGCAAATGAAGCGCCAAGAGATCCAGGGAAGCTTCCAGCAAGGACGGAAAGCAACCCTAAGGGCCAGATCATGGCCATAACTACGAGGAGTGGACTGAAAACTGCAGATCCAGTGCCTCGGTCGGTGCCAGTACCGACGAAGACCACCTCGGTCCAGATGCAGTCGAAGAACACTTCGACCGAGATGCCAACCGAGGTGGAGCCACAGACAGCGGATGGAAAAACTGAAGTTTATGTTCCACCTCCTGCATACAAACCACCACTTCCATTCCCCCAGTCAAGGGCCAGAGCACATCTAGACAAGCACTTTGGTAATTTCCTTGACTTGATGAATAAACTGCACATTAACATTCCTTTCCTTGATGTTATTCTAGGGATGCTCGCCTATGGAAAGTTCTTAAAGGAGATCCTATCAAGGAAGAGGAAACTGGAAGATTTTGGTGAAGTTAGGATGACATCTAAATCCTCGGAGCTTATTCAAATCATGAAGAAGAAGATGCCACCTAAATTGAGAGACCCCGGCTCATTTTGCATTCTCATTCAAGTTGGAGATGTCACTTGTGAAGCCCTTTGTGATCTAGGAGCCAGCGTGAGCATCATCCCGCTGGAGCTATGTGTGAAGATCGGACTTGGAGAGCCCAAGCCGGTCAAGATTCGACTATATATGGCGGATCGCTCCATCACCCATCCCGTGGGAATCTTGGAGGACGTTCCGGTCAAGTTAGGTAACTTCTATTTACCTATAGACTTTGTTGTGCTTGACATTCCCGCAGATTATCCTGTCCCTATTATTCTCGGGAGGCCATTTCTAGCAACTTCGGGTTGCAACGTGGATTGCAAGAACGCCAAGTTGAAATTCAACATTGGCGGCGATGAGGTGGAGTTCGCATTACTTGCAGCCATGAAAGGGGAGCAGCTAAGCGATGATATCTTCAACATCTACGATGAAGAAGAATCAAGAGAATTGGTGAGCTCTATCCTTATTAACGATCCACTCGAAAGAGTCATTAGTTTCAGTTTAATGGAGGAAGGTATAGATGCCTCTTGTGATGCAGATATACGGAGCTTAAAAGCACTGGAAGAAGATCCAGGAGCTAAAACTGAGAAGCTAATCCAGGAGACGAAGATCTCCAGTTTCGGTTCCAGTTGCAGTACCTCGACCGAGGCACTTTCTGGACTGAGCGAGGCGACTGAAGAACATCTCGGTCAACGCCTCTGCGCCTCGACCGAGGTCGATGGCGAGATGATGTCATCTGAGACTACTGAGAATAATAAACTTCTTACTCCCTTCTCTGACATTCATCCTCAGTTGGTGGAACATTCTATCCACCAACTTTCTGATAATAAAGGACCTTGGTATGCTGATATTGTGAATTATCTTGTTTGCTAGGAAATTCCGCCCGGATTGACGTACTCTCAAAAGAAGAGATTCTTCAAGGAAGTACGCCATTACTACTGGGATGAACCGCTGTTATTCAAGCGCGGGCCAGATGGGATGCTTTGAAGATGCATTCCGGAAGATGAAGTTAATAGCGTCATACGGCATTGTCATTCACTTCCTTGTGGAGGACATGCCAGCACCGATAAAACATGCGCTAAGGTATTACGTTCTGGTTTCTATTGGCCTACATTATTTAAGGATGTGCAATCATTTGTTGTCTCTTGTGATGCATGCCAAAGAACAGGAAATTTATCAAGGAGAAACGAGATGCCACTTAATAACATTCAAGAGGTGGAAATCTTTGATGTATGGGGGATAGACTTCATGGGACCTTTCCCATCCTCCGGAGGAAACCTCTATATTCTTCTTGCAGTTGATTACGTCTCTAGATGGGTTGAAGCCATCGCTTCCCCCACTAACGACGCCAAGGTGGTTGTGAAGTTCTTAAACAGAACTATCTTTCCACGGTTTGGAACTCCACGCATCATCATCAGCGATGGAGGAACGCATTTCATCAACCGGAAGTTCAAAGCACTTCTATCGAAGTATGGGGTAACCCACAAGGTATCAACCCCTTATCACCCTCAAACTAGTGGACAGGTCGAGATCTCGAATAGAGAAATCAAGACAATTTTGGAGAAGACCGTCTCTAGGACGAGGAAGGATTGGTCCATGAAATTGGACGATGCTCTTTGGGCGTACAGGACCGCATTTAAGACTCCCATAGGTACCACCCCTTATAATTTGGTATATGGGAATCTTGCCATTTGCCCGTTGAATTAGAACACAAAGCATATTGGGCGATCAAATGGTTGAACACTTATGAGAATGCCAAAATCTAGATGGACCGGACCTTATGTTGTGAAACATATTTTTCCTCATGGTGCAGTTGAGATATGGGGCGAAACAAGCGGAAGCTTCAAGGTCAACGGTCATAGACTTAAGAAGTACAAACCGGAAACTCCGGTTGAAGAGGTTGCACCAATATACCTCGTTTGAGACGCATCATGGTCCAGCTAGCGATCTTAAACCAAGCGCTTCTTGGGAGACAACCCAAGGTATTGCATTCTTTTCCCTTTTTCTAGTCTAGCTTAGATAGTTTTGCTTTTGCTTTGCTTTGTTTTGTTTTTGGCGTTCTAGACAGATAACAGGTGACATCTAAGGAAGGAGCATAACTAGAAGGACAGAAGGTCGAGAATTTGAGAAGACGAAGTTTGACTGTGACACATCTCGGTTTCTGTCAGAGCACCTCGACCGAGATGATTCTTGAGCAACCGAGGCGACTAGGGTTTTTGGAGAAACACCTCGGTCCAGTCGAGACCATCTCGACCGAGGTGACAGCAGTTCCAGAAAAGGGTATAAAAAGGGCTGGAGATTTCTCTCTCCTCACTTTACCCTCTCCCTCGACCGCGGCGACAATTTTCACCTCGCTCCTTCGAATCTCTATCATTTTCAAAGATTTTCGCTTCCAAACTGCGATTAAGGCATAGAGGATCTCAGTGCATCATCGATTTACGAAGAAATCGAACCGATTCGGCCGAACGAGGTAAAACAAAACCGAAACCCTAACTCGCTGATTTCGCTTCGATTTGGGCTTTGGTTGCCCTTGCATTTGCTGAGGAAATGATTAAGTACCCCATAGGAAGCAGTTGTAGTGATTTTGGGGGAAAAGAACTAAATTTTCAGAAGAAATTAGAATCCAGTTTTCCGCCTCGGTCCAAACGAGCTGTGCCTCGGCCGAGGTGATTCTTGAGTGTTGTCAGTTGACCGAAGTGACCTGACAGTGGGATTTCTGAAAATGAGTTCTGACCGACGCCTTGCCCTCAGGGATAGATCCTCCCCTTCCCCTTCTTCCTCTTCTTCCCGACCCTATCGACCGGTGATCCACGAGCGACACCAGGTCGACTATGAGCGTATTTCCGGCCGTCCAGTGATTGCACCTCGATTCCTGGACGTGTCTGCTTTTGACTGTCTTCATGTGGATGGAGACCTTAGGAGGATGATATCTACAGTAGGGCGGGATCAGTTTACTGAGATCCGAGCCCCAGCCTATTTGGAGCCCACCCTAGAGTTTGTTAGCTCCTTCACCTACCTCCCCACAAAGCGATCTGTGAAGTACCGGTTGATGAACCGGAACTTCTTAGTGCCACTAGAGTACTGGAGAGAGATTTTTAGTTTTCCTGAGCCGACAGCTGTTGACTTCCCTTCCCGATCTGTAGCTAGGGAGTTTTGGGGACAGATTGTTCACGTGGTTGAGCACGCAAACAGATGGCGCCCTGGAGATTCCAGGGAGAAGGTCATCTTCCACTTAGCCTTTAGGTTAGCCCACCGGATCTTCAGTGAGACACTTCTGGCGCGTACTGAGACGCCCCAGAAGGTCCGTCAGGGGGAGCTGTTCAGCCTATACTGCATGGTGACAGGAGGTATCCCGGACTTTGGCTTGATGCTGGCAGAGGATCTGCACAGGATCAAGGCCAAGGCGAAGGGAGACATCTGCTGCGGAGGGATTGTCACCCACATCGCCAGCTATCAGGATATGGATCTCAGCGCTTGCACTATGGTGGCGGCTACCAAGCCGCTTGGGCTGCAGGAGATGATCACTCGACGGATTCTGGTTCCCCGAGGTCTGACTACACCGTACGTGGCTATGCCATGGGAGCTGACTGCACCACAGGGGATCAGGTGGTCAGCACAATTTACTGTTTATGACCCTCATTATTGGCAGACTGCCTGGGCCCCACTGATGGAGGATTATAGAGAGGCAGCAACTGCCCCAGCTGAGGAGGAGGCAGATGATGAGGAGACAACTGATGACAGAGATGGTGGAGTCCCGATGGATACAGGGACAGATACTACAGGGACTAGTGCACCGGTCATAGATCTGGACGATGACACTGAGGATGAGCCTGCACCTGCTGCATCACCATTGAGACCTGCTAGGCGTAGAGCACGCCGACACAGAGATCCAGAGGCTCACAGTCGGATCGACGATCTGACGGATCAGGTTATTGACTCATATGCCGCTTTGTCACTGGATATCCGTGAGATGCAGGAGAGGCAGCATTACCAGCACATGATGGCCCAGATTTAGTTTGAGCACGTCATGGGCTACCCATTCGATCCGTCCCAGTATCCGTATGTGCCACCACCACCACCACCGGATCGTGACTACTGAGAGCTGCAGGATTTTCTTTCTTATTTTTATGCAGTTCAGCTTATTATCCGGTGAGTATTTTATTCCTTAGACTTATTTTGACCCACTGGGACAGTGTGTCCTAAGTATGGGGTGTTTATTGATGTAGTTGACTTATGTGATGTATGACTTTATTTGACCGGATATTTATTCATATTTATGCTTCACTTTTGCATCTATGTGTTAATCTGAGACTGCATGCATACTTACAGGTTAATTGATTGAAAAAAATGTCGAAACTGAAAAAAAAACTGGTTTTAAAAAAAAAAATTTCAACCTCGACCGATAGAGTTCTGGCCGAACGAGGTGTTTCACCTCGGTTGACCTAAGAACACCTCGACCGAGATAGGTTAACTGAGAGTTTTCGAAACGATTTTTGTGCTCCTTATCTGGATATGATCTCAGTGAAGACTTTGTTTACTGACTGTTTTTGAAATCTTTATGTGTTTGAAAGGTTTTATAATATGATTAAGTTGCTAAATGCTTTGTTTGAAATTTTTGGCATGTTTAATACTTTGTTTTTATCCAAATTATGTTGAATTTGAAGGTTGACACCGCAAGATAAGTTCTCTCACTTTATTCATGGAAAGACCAAGGCAATTCATTATTCTCTCTTCTTCTTCTTGATCATGCTTAGCCCCTCATATACATTTTGCCTCCCTTTACCTATCCGGGAATTTGGAAGCAAGCAAAGTGGTGAAAGCAAGTGAAGTAAAGTTTGAGAAGTTGGCTGGAAGTGAAAGTGTTAGAGAGTAATAATAGGTTTGGGGAAGTCAATCATGATGATGAGTAACTCGGCACCATTCACATAGCCGGGTGTTTGTGTCTTGCCAAAGTCGGATTGAGCGATATTCCTAACGGGTCATGGTATGTGCATCAAGGGTTTGATGCATCTCAAGAAATTGATGACTGCTGATTTCCTAGGCTTCGGTTATTGTGCACCTCTGTCCATGCATCCCAAAAAGTAAAGTAAAAGAAAAAGTGTGAAATAAGCAAAGCTTATTGGTGAAAGATGTTGCAAGTCAAAGTCAAAGTGAAGTATATCCTTTCCCCAGATTCTAGCACCACATTACCTTACATACATAACTACCCTACACGTTTCTTGACCTTTCTTTTGGGAAGCCCTTGAGACCTCGAGCTTGTTGATTGACTTAGCGGTTTAAACTGGATTATACATGATTAATTTCGATAATTATGACTTATTATGCATTCTATGATTTTATGCAAAGATGAACAACTTTCTTATACTTATAAAATGTTTTGATCATATTTTGATTTTAAATTCCATGAAGTATTCTCTTAGAGTGATCTATGATTGTTGCACACTATAAAAATGTTTTGAAAGACTTTTTCATTGATTTTCTTGACTATTAATCCATTCTATCTTGTCTTTTATATGCGGAACTTGCTTGGGGACAAGCAAGGCTAAGTATGGGGTATTTTGATAGCATGAATTATAGTCTATATTTTGGGGTTTGTTTAGACGTTTATCTTCAATAATCTGCATGTTTGTATGTATATTATGTGATTATATTACCATTTCATCTACCTTTGCGGGAATCGAGGTCTACACCTGGTTTTGTTGTAATCGTAGGTAAAATGACACGTTTTGCATAAAAAAGGAGCAAAAGGAGCTATGGAGTCATTGGAGCTACATTCAGGAACATAAGGAACCATCCAGGAAGCATAGCCATGGATTAAAGATTCACTTTGGACCAGATTTGAGAGATTTCACATTCAGTTGTGACTCACCTCGGTTGACCACAGATTCACCTCGACCGAGGTGATCCAGAGAAATTGACTCGACCGAGGCGAACACCTGGGACGCGGCGAGAATATTTTATTCTTGGCTGAGATCTTTTATCTTTGGAAAGAGATCTTATATTTTTTTGGGCTTGGCTCCTGGAAGGAAGAAGATATACTAGATCATATATTTTACCTATTTTTATGGGAAGAGATCTTTCTAAGATATCTTATCTTTGCAGAGTAATTTTCCTATAAAAAGGGTCGGATTTCCCACAAATCCGACATCCTGCATACAGTTGGAAATCACGTTACTACACCGCGGAAGCCATACTCCAGTTGGGAGATTTGAAGAACCTTTTTGAAGGTTGAAGAAGGAAGATTATAGCTTTTATAGCTTTTGAAGGGTTTTTGTAAGATAATCTTAGATTCCCTTCCTTGTTGTCTTACCTTGTTGGATTTTTATCTGAGGAACGCTTTGTTGTGATATTTGATTCAGTTATTGAAGTCTTTTCATTAAATTCTTCTTGTTCAAATATTCACCTTCTTCCCATATATTTGATCATTGCTTTCATGATGATGAGTGGCTAATTTCCTTGTGTGATTCTAGGGTGATTGGCTGAAGGTTGTGGGAAAAACAATGATAGAATGATCTTAATCACAGTAGGACCCTGAAAGTTTGAGTCTTTACCTTAACCCTAAGTATCTCGTTCAGTCGATGAACATCTCGGCCGGGGTGGAATTTGGCTGACCGAGGTGGCTTATCTGATCCGAAACTGAGAGTTAAGTGTTAGAGTTTGCCAAATCCTATCCTTATTACACCTTTCCTGGTTCAATGCAAGCTTAGGATGAGACTTACCCAGTAATTCCTTAGTTTGATTACCTAAGATCATAAGTATAGGTAATAAAGGTTTATCCTTTATTAGGGTTTGAGTGTGCTTTCATCCCATCTTTGTGAGTTAGCCTGAGACTTACCCGGTAAAGGTTGATTCTATTCCCTTAGATGGTGTGTTAGTTTGAGGTTATAGTTCTTTATCTTAATTCCTTGAGACTTACCCGGTAATAGGAGTTACGGTTTAGGATTAGTGAGTAGTGAGACTTACCCGGTGATCTATTCCACTTTAGTAACACCTTCCCCATGCAAAAACCTCAGCTTTGTCCGCTTATCTTTAGATCTTGAGTTGGAACCACAACTAGATGCTTTAATCCCTAGAATTGCATATTTCCTTTATTGACTTCTATATCATCTTTGATTGTTTTGATTACCTTTTGTGGTTAGTATTCACATAAGCATACCGTGATTGGACTTTGTTTCACTAAGTCCCTGTGATCGACCCCTGGAATTCCTTGCTTTTTACTACGATTGACCCGTACACTGCGGGTTCGCATCCTTGTTTTAAGCTTATGTCTAGGGTTATAAATATAAAGCTTGCACACACCGTTTGGAGCGAACATACTTATTTTGTGACACGAGGGATTCCCAAATCTCGCATCCGCCCCGTGTACCCATCAGGAGTGGATCCGATGCATCTCACCCTGTACTTGTATGGTCTGGGTATAGAGAACCTCCCAGTCTCCCGGCAGAGCTGGGTAGTGATGTCACGGCCCGTTATACATACACTTGGGCTTTAAAACATAATAACCACGGTCGTCCTAACAAGTTGTTGTTTTTATTATAACACACATTGCACACACACAACCATTATCACCCAACTAATATCCAGAAACCAGCTAAGTAAGTCGCAAGGACTTATCTGAGTCAAATCACACTCTAACAAGTCTCAAATCGGTCCGTACTCGTGGTAACTCAAACGCCTGTCAAATAAGGCATGTGGATCAAAATCACATCCAGATGTCCAACCTCATGCGAAGGGATTACGGAAAAAGCTCTCTTATGGTAAAAGACCATTTTACCCTTAGTGCCTAAAGTTCTCAAAGTTTATTCTTGAATTCTACTAATTTCTTTTAGAACTTGTTTTTCATAAATTGTTTCTCTCTGATAGTTTTTATAAGTTATAAGTTAAAACTCGAAACCACTCCTCAAAGAACCTCACTCCTCCTCTTTCCGATTACCACTCTACTCTTCTACATGTATATATACGTATGTGCATACTCTAACTTTTCCTTCAACTCGTATAATTCCGTAACTACTCGATATTTATATAGCTACATAATTTTATTTCTCATCTCGTACGGATATATGTACACTTACGTATATGAATATGTATATTCTTATATGTATACCTATATATATATATATATCCAAATTCCAACTATTCATATATATATATATATATATATATATATATCTCCACTCACTTTTTGCAGCAAGCACTGCAATACATATATATATATATATATATATATATATACATATTTCCATCTCCTTACAATACTTATACACACATGTACTCAATTACAAAGGAATTCATGAACTTCTAGCTTACTACTACCTAACTGTACATTCATTCCTCTACTCAGTACATTACTCCTCAAAACTGTGCCTATCTCTCTCGATCATACCTATATACTCACAACCCTACACTTCTCTATCTATTATACAACCAAATACGCAACAAGGCACTGTCAAAGGACTCACCTAAAAACAACCTGCAGTAGCCCGTTCTTCTTCAGTTCGCGAGGTGTAGCCAACGTCCTGGGCCGGCTCGAATGTGTCCCTCACAGTGTACCACCCGCCTATTTCCAGCACTGCTGAAACGGAGGGAGAAGCGGCTTCAGCCGTTAACCACGCGAGTACAGAAGAAAGGGAGGGGATGTACTACTGCTGTTTACCTGAGTTACGATGTACAGGCAGGGGTCGAGTTTCGTCACCGACAGCGGAGGTTGCTGGCGTTGCAGGCGGTCCGTGATCTGGCTGGTTCAGGGTTCGTGAAGAGCAGCAGGGTCGGCTGTTGAGCGGCAGTGCGTATCACCAGGGAGAAGTAGCAGCGTTATACGGTAATTAGGTTAAGGATAGATTAGAGTTAATTAGGTTTAAGGTAAGGTTAGGGTTAGTGGGCTACTGTTGGGCCGGCCAAGAAGATTCTTGGGCCTGATATTGGGCCAAAACCGGCCTGCTCTCCCATTAGAACAAGACTAAGGAACTTGTTAATCGCCCCGGATTTCTGGTTATGTGCGGAAATTTATATAATACGGAATTATATTCCGTATTATATAAATTATTATTATTTTATTTTAAGGGTGCGTAAATTATTTCCGGTTACATAGTTTCATCATTTTATGTGAATTAAGGTCACATAAAATGATAGAACTTAAAACTCGTTTTATTTTATTTATTTATTTATTTATTTATTTAAGATTGACGTATCGGAATTCGTTTAAATTCAGTGTTAAACGGAAATTTAAAATTTTCGGTTATTTCAAATAAATACAAATTTAAAAATACCCTTTTGAATCTTGAGTTGGTAGTAATATATCTACGGATATTAGCCTAGTAATCTTGAGTTGGGATGACCTTCCTGGATGTAATTTAAACACAATTTGAGTTGTTTTATATTGGTGAGAAATTCTTGGAAGTAACTTAACTTGAGAACAAATTTGGTGTTGTTATGGCTACTTCGGCCCCCTATCACACTGGTCAGTTGTCAAGGAAGTCTCCATATGGTTTAATCCTTTTTCAAATTTCCATTTTTTAAGGATATGTTTGTTGTCAAAGTCTTAAACAATCATATGCCAACAGATTATTGGATTATTCTTTTGTCTCTCTTCATCTTCCCTACGCTAGAGTTCATTGACTATATTTCAATGTATTCCTGAATCAATAACCTACAGATTATGTTGCCTACATATTTGGGATAGTGGCTAAAGTAGAGCTTAAGAATGTAGCTTATAGTTGTTGACACAACATGGAAAATATATCCAATTTATGTTTGGTGATATGCAAGGAAGAAATGCAGCAAGTCTATCTAGGGAACCCTAATATTCCAAAACAAGTGATCAACAATTCTCAGAGTACAAAAATATTGATTTTTAGAGTTAAAAAATCACATAAGCTTAGTATTGATTTTCAAAGTACAAAAATACGGATTTTCAAAGTAAAAAAATCACATCAGCTTATTATAAATTTTCAGAGTACAAAAATAGTGATTTTTAGAGCACAAAATTATTGAAGGTTGTTAACTAACTGACCTACTAGTCAACATGTATACCTATGACCTACCATAAACAGGCAGGCAGTTCGTTGCTACATCAGCTTAGTATATATATCATTTCTTAATTATCTCATCTTGCGTGAAAGAAGAAAGCAAATCAATATCATCCTCCCCCTCTTTACGGCAAGGCAAAGAGAATCATAATACTGAACATTTCCTTAGCAAGAATTTTGAATCTGAACATCCACATCAACATATTCTTGGCTCCTAGTATCACCCACGTAGGAATCTTGATTTTGAGCATCAATGTAGCCAAAATCTTCATTTTGCACATAACAATAATGGTTCTGAGACTGAACATGACAAGAATCTTGATGTTGCACATAACAAGCATCATGATTTTGATTTTGAGCATCAACCACATAATCTTGATTTTGGACATTATTATATATTGGTTGTTTTGCGTCCTTTGAGTCTAAAATTTTAGCAGCGCCAGTACTTTCGCAAGAAGTTGGCATACAGTAGGAGATCATCTAGTCCCATAATAGAAATATTTGTTTTCAAATTAAACTCACAAGATGACTGATTGTAAATGGAAGCCTCAAAAATCTCAGAGTACAATATACTGATTTTTTTTGAGTAGAAAAATCACATCAGCTTAGTATTGATTTTTAGAGTACAAAAATACCGATTTTCAAAGAAAAAAAATCACATCAGCTTATTATTGATTTTCAAAGTACAAAAATAGTGATTTTCTGAATACAAAAATACTGATTGTTGTCAACTAATTGACCTACTACTACTAGTCACCATGTATACCTACAAATTTTTAGAGTAAAATTGTCTTTACTTTGAAAATACGGATTTTCAAAGTAAAGAACAATCTTAATGAAATCTATGCCGTTGTGTGAGAAGGCAGGGAAGAGAGTTCGAGGGTGGTTTGTACAAGTGAGGAGGAGGTGGGCAGAAAAGGGTAGGCAGTTTGTTCAAAAAATTTTATATCTTTTTATGTTTTCGGATTTATTCTCAAAACCGTATCATGTTGTCTATATATCAATAGGTCAACACATAAATACTAAATATTAATCCAATATACTAGATATTATACTTGATATATGCCAAATGGATAAGAAACACATTTATGTATTTTTGTTGCCATTGTAGAACCACCTATAAGTTTTATTACCTCATCCCATTTTAAAGGCAAGAGAAGGTAGTTGCCCTGGGTCAAAGGTTGACAAATTTAGTACAACTGTAATGACATATTAGTCTTTTCTTGTATTCATCAACGAAAAGTCTCTTTTGTTATTATTATTATTATGCTATCCTTGGTTCATTTTGTTATTCCGTTGTGCTATACTTCTTGTTACTCACACTATCTTTGAATTGCTTCTTCAATCATGAACACTTGTCAGATATGGCCATCTAATATTTCAAGGTGTTTGTTGAAGCTAACTAAGAGCTTACATAATAGTAGCCCTCCTTCCTTCTTACACTTCTTACGTCAATCTACCTCTTTCTAAACCGTTTATAGAATTCTCGACCGGTAAGTAATGACATCCAGACCCATTAGAAACGAGCCATTTGAGCCCATTAGGAGCCCTCCTTCCTTCTTCCTCTTACGTAACTTCAGCAGCCAAAAACCCTTACCTCCTCTCTTGCCTTCTACCCCCGCAGCTTCATCTCCCTTCCCTCGTACATCTGCAGGAACCACAACCCTCCCTTCTGCTTCCTGCGATCCCCGCTTCCACGTGCAACCCTAGGAGTCGCCTCCCTCAGACCTACGACAGCAGCCGCCGTGCCTTTCTACACGCAACCACAACTAGCAGCTATCAACATCCAAGACCCCCCCTCTGTAGTGATCTTCTCCGTCTCCATGGTTGTGCACACAATCATCAGCAACGAGTCAGGAGTCATTAAACTCGTCCACACCGAAGCGAGCCGCAATCCTCCTCCTCCTCGATCCCAACAAGCCGGAGCAGGATCCTTTGGGTTTTTGCAGACAACGCCGGGTTCAATCTCGCGAACAACAACACGGCGGAGAGAACCTTTGACGTCTCTCTACAGTCCAGTCGTGGGTGCGCCTTGGAGACCTGAGCTACGGGGGCGGCTGCCAAGATCCACGGGTGCCCCTAGGGACCCTGAGCCGTAGATGCGGTCCAAGGACAGTGATACAAAATAGCCAACAGCTTTACAAATTCATAAATAACCAATTATAGCTACAGACATGAATTAACAAACATTTTTGCATTGTCCAAAGAGAAAATGAGAAAATGATACTACAAATTAAAGTAGTGACAATATTTTTGTTGTGAGTCAATTATAGATGCAAACATGATATCAATACAAACCTGTGAGCCTTTCCCGAGGGAAACAGTACACAAACCAGAGTCTGATCTAAACAAAAGCATAATTACATAATATGATAGAAAAAGCATATATACAAAGTTAGAAAAAACATAATTACATAATTTAATATGAATACTTTATCATCGTGCAACAAAAAAAGACTAAAAAAGGCCAAGAACATAAAAAAGAGAACTGGTAACTCTTGCATGCTAGCACCTAAACGGGTAGAAAAAATCAAGAATGATGTTGGGAAAAAAGCACAAACAGCTGGGTTTTATTGGTTTACAAAAATCAGTAAGGAAATTGAATTGTTTTTACAAAAAATCAGCAAGTTAGGTGAATAATACAAGTAAATTATTGTTGACTTCTTTTTAGTAAAAAAATCACCAAGGCAATTTGAACTGTTTTCAGAAAATTTCAGCAACATATGATGTAGTTTGGAACAACTTCGAACATGTCTTGTGATGTAGAATTTGAACAAACGTCAAATAAGTAATATCTAAAATATAATACATTACTTGAACTTAGCATCTTCTGACACCCTAACCCATATGTTTCATATAACAATGAATTTAGCTTTTAGATTGACCGCTTGGTTAGCTTGGCAATCAACTTCACAACAACAAAACTCCTATGGAAGTAGAAACAAACGCAAAGCTTAAGTGTGCAGAAAACTTACAGCTTGCTGCCCTAATTTTTGAAAGATAACATCTACCGCAAAAATGTTGTTGAATGCTTAAAAAAACACAGCTTGTGAAATTCATCTTACTGCTAGAAAAATTGAGATGCCAAAACACAATAGACAAATGAATGCTCGATTAAAGGAAATTGAGAGAAGAAGAATATATTTTGACCCTTATCCACATGTGAAGTAGGCAACATATCCAAAATTAACAAGTAACTCGTGTTATAACCCCGCAACTGACATTTTACAACAAAACAACATTTTAGTTTAAACTTATAAACTTGAAAACATCATAACTCAACTGCTTTCGTTCTGGATCTACTAGTTCTTTAAGAATTTGCAACTGTAAACGACTAGTCCTAGAGCATTCAATTCCTACTTTTGAAAACATATCAACTGATACTACAAAATTACAAATAAGTCACCAAAACTGTGGAAATAGCTAATGACAAGACGAATATGATGATCCGTTTGGAATTAAATATGATAAAGAATGGGCTAACCCTAACTTAGGTGTCCTGCATACTGATTTTGTATTTATATTAACCAAGTTTATTTGGCTAAAGCAAACACTTCATTTCACTGTCATTTTGATTTGTAGAAAAACTATCTCTTATTGGTTACACAAACTGTGAAGTTGGAAATTGCAGCCTTCATTGACAAATAATAGATACATCAATAGATTTTAAGAAATGAAATTTGAGAAAAAAGACGGAATCAAAATGCAGGAAAAAATTGGAACTTGCTAAAATCTAAACAACAATTCTAACTACAAACATTCCTAAATCTAAGAAACTAACCAGTCAACTTTCAAATAAACCTAAAACTACCATCTTCATGTACCTTGCAAACTTCTTCCTTATAGGTGATGTCTAAAACAATAACTTATGGAAATAATGACAACAAGCGCCTTAAGTCTGGGTGAACAAGAAATAAGTCGTTCATTGTTTCACTTTCATCCGTCCGTCTAATGCTCGTGAAGTAGTTCTTTGTGCGAGTAAGTATAGCGTATATTGGGTTATGCTCCTCGAGTCCCGGTCTTTATTCTTTATCTTTGCTCGTGCATTGTAGATTTGTTTTATTGAGGTGACACATGCCGAGTCCCTCATTTGTTATTGCTTCAGGTTCGGTACCAATGGAAGACAATCACGTCACATGTTGATATTGCTCTTGTGTCAACCGTCCTTCAAATGTATGGCCTAATAACCTTGTGGAAGATCGTGATTGATATACCCACATAAAACTTGAACCATCCACTGATCTCGCTCTACCTCAAAACCATACAAACTAAAAGGACAACACGATAACTTAGTGATAGTTTTCATTGGTTGTGAATTCTGACTTGCGTCATTTTTTGTCTACGCCTTCGCCTTTGATTTGTAAGTTCCGTTGTTCTCACATAACTACCATATCCTCCCAAGTCGTTTTTCGGTACTTGGCAAAAAATGATTTATCGTCAATACCATGTTGTGAGATGTACCTATTGATTGCAAATGATGATGCATAGACATCCGATCCGGCCACTGGTTGGCTAAGTCTAAAAAAGTTGAGAAATCGGGATAATTTTGTACTTCAAGGCACTGATCACCATCATTCGAATCCATTTTTTATAGGTCTTTTGTAAGTACCAACGCAGTGTACCTTGAGTGTGTTAGGTCGATTCCATACAAGCTATTTATAGAACGTAAATTTTAAAAAATACACATGTGTGAGTTAGGAAATGCACATAAGCATATCCATGGGCAAGATTTGTTTTCCTGTAATGTTAACAACCGCGGGATTCGTGGGGATTTGAAGTTACATGCATGCACTTTAGGAGTCGCACGCTCTATGCACATTCGGATGTGCATGCTTGCATGCGCCTTCTAAGGTGCACACGTTATGCACATCCAAATGTGCATGCATTCATGTGCCCCCTAATGCGCACGCTCTGTGCACATTTGGATGTGCATAATTTTGGTGTGTCTTAGCAATAGGTTGACGTGTATCTGACTTTCGGCTTTCCTTAACCAATATCACGATATTTCCATGCCATAATCTACACAACTACATCTGCTTCATTTTGCCCTCACCTTCACGATCGACGACGGCGGTAACCCCTTTCCAACCACTCCTCCCTCATGGTCGACGCCGTCGGACAAGCATCTCCAACCTCTGAGCGCAGTCGACAACGAAGACCATCTCAGCCATCTACACACCATCGACCGAGAGACAACCTTTCCCAACTCTACGCGCATTTGACGGTGTCCTATCCTTTACGTCTCATAACTCCACTTCTTCCCCAGGGAACCGCGTTGCACAGGTATAGTCGACCCTCTTCCTCCCTAAATTTATGTGGTCTAGCACCTGGACTAACCGCCATAGTTACCTTGTCCCTGCCGCCAGTTCTGTCACATAGGGCTAGAGTCGGACAAGGTTGCTAGCAAGCCTCCTTTTTCCTCTCCTGCCGTTGTCAACTCACAACAAGGGAGTAAATTGCACGCCACCGCCGTTGACTCCAACCTCCGGCGAAGCTAGTTCTTCCTTGTTGTAGTTGAGTAAGCATGTCCTTTGCTTCTACTGTTTCAATATAAATAAATGAGGGAAGGGGAGTTACTCGTATTCATGATCTTTCAAGAATCGATATGTTGATCTGTGTTCATGTCTAGTTTGAAAATAATCATGTTTGTTGCTAGTAGGTTTTGAAAGTGTGACGTTGAGCTTAGTGTATTTCAAGATTAGTTAACAGTAGGAATTGAACCCTAGACCTATTACAGATCCTTTTTATTTCCAGAATTAGATTGTAATATCCTGACTTTGGAAGTAAGTTTCGATGCCTTAGACTTATCTTCCACCGTTGAATTTTTTATATGTTGTAGGTGGATATGGGTAGTTTAATGTATTAAAATTTAGGAACGATCCAACGGTCGGATTTGAAGTTACGATGTCTCGAAGTAGGATAGTAAGCAGTTTGGTAAAGGATTAGAATTTTGGCTAAGTATAGATTTGTAGGTCCTTAAGACAACTTTGGTTTTATGTATAGAATTTGTAGTTGATTATTTTGGAGTGTTATCGTTCTAGTCAAGAGTGGACATTGCATAGTACATTATAGAAATTTCTCGGAATTTTTGGGATTTGGTTGAACGATCTAATTAGAGGCCAAAGTTGGATCGATGTGAGTTTCGATAGGAAGTTTGAAAGTCAGAATCTTTCAAACTCGTTAACCTTTTCGTTTTGAGTTGGACTTTATGTCTTGAGGTTTTAGTGAAAGGTTTTGAGACTTCATAGACTTTTAGGATTTTCCGGGCCTAGGGGTAAAATCGTCTTTTTACACCAATAAGGCTAGTTGGTTTTCTTTTCTTAGATGATCTGGTTAACTTAGAAGTTAGAAAACTTCTAAGGCTGTGGATATAATATTGATCCAAGTTTTCTTGTTATAACCAGGTGCTTGAGATCTTGTTCTTGTGGAATTTAGTAGAAGTATTAACGGGATTTTGACTCGATTCGGGTAAGTCCCTTGGACTTACTTAGCTGGCTTCTGCGTTTTAGCATGAATGGAGATAGTGGTGTGTGATTTGATTGTTTAATGATTATAACCTGATAGCACGATATTTATTGTACTATGGCCCAAGTGTATGTTTAACGGGTGGTGACATCACTGCCCCACTTTGACATGAGATTAAGAAGTTCTCTATGACAGGTCTAGACATGTACATGGTGAGGTGCATCGGATCAAGTCATGTTGGTATACGATGATAGAGGCGAGGTTCAGAAGATCCTCATGTCACAACATAAGTTGAATTAGAAAGTGTATGACGTATTAAAATATAATAAATGAAGTTATAAGCTAGCATGATGCTTGTTTTCATTTTTGCAATAACGTGTGTTTGTGCTATTATTGTTCTCCTAATATGTAGGTTGTTAGCTAACGGTTTTATCCGTGTTTGTAGAGGCCTTGCAGGTTAGGGACGTATCCGAGTGATTTAGACAGAGTGGTCAGCCGGGTTTCCGTAAATTATAGGACGGGATGTTGGGTTCTTTATTCTATTCGTCTTTTGCATTTTGACATTTTAGATTGTAGTACTCGGCTGATGGTATGGTCCTTTGTTTTTAGTTTTTGACACATTTGAATTATTATCTATTTTGCTTTTACTTTATTAGTTCTTTGTTGCAAGATCCGGTAAAGTTGTTGTCAAACTAGGGTCGGGACCCATTGTGAGATCCTAACCCGTAACGCCCCGAGTTCCGAGAATTTGGGGTGTTACATGGAACATCATGGCTTCCATCATTTTCTCCGTATGAGTTTTTGTCGGTGGAGATGGCATCATAAGAAGAGGATCAACCTTCGGTGAGGAGACGATGTTTCGATAAGGGAGAGTAGGACATTATGGAGTTGTGTGTCCTACTTTACTGCACATTTTACATAAACTAGTTAATTCAGCCGCAACAAGATCGTGACTTTGGGAATTAACTTTTCTTGGCATGTCTTTATCTCTTGATTTCTTTTTTGTGGGAAATTTGGGAGTTGTGTGTCCTACAATGTTTCTAAGTGTTTCGAGCAGGGAGAGTAAGTTGCCTCAATGACATAGTTCCAAGCGTCATCTATGTGAAGCTTGATAAACATGGGACGATTAGCAACGTCTACCATATCTCTAGTCACATTATTTAAGCCGTTGTAAAAATTCTCCAATAAAACGCTCTTTTAGAAACCGTGATGTGGACACGTATAGATCATTCTTGTAAATCTTTCTCATGCATTGTAGATATCTTTGTTATCCTCCATTTCAAAGCTCATCAAATCCATTTTGCATTTTTGTGCCCAACTAGGAGGATAGGAAACACTTAGAAATTCAACATTAAATTGTTCTCATGTAGTGTACTTACCTGCTAGTTCCTTGTCAAACCAGTTGCGAGCTTTGCCATCTAGAGAAAATACAAATGCTTGTATTTTTATGACATCATCTGACACATTGCGGAATCTGATCGTATTCATTATATCTTCAAAATTCCTCAAGTGACAGTGAGTGTAACACCCCGAATTCTCAGAACTCGGGACATTACTGGTTAGGACCTCACCATGGGTCCCGACCTCAGTTTGACAACAATATTACTAGGATCTTGCAACAAGACACAAATAAGGAAAACCGAAATTCATAAAGTAGTATTTTAAGGTAATGAATGCGACACGGTCTAGCAGCCTAAAGTACTTAAAAGGGAAAAACAACAACTGTCTTAACAAAAGAAACCACAACAACCAACAACCCCAACCCTAAGGAGTACGGAGACCCGGCTGACCACTACTTCCGGAGCACTCAGCTGCTGGTCTAACCTGCGGTAAAACTAAAAACACAACAGAACAACCATTAGCTAGTTATCTAAAAATTAGGAGAATAATAATAGCACACACACACATAAAATAATAAACACTCAGCATGCTTTCAACCAATCCATTTATTATCTTCATTTAAGTCATTCACTCTAATGATACTTATTTTGTGACACGAGGGATTCCCAAACCTCACCTCCGCCCCCGTGTACCCATCAGGAGTGGATCCGATGCATCTCACCGTGTACCTGGATGGTCTGGGTATAGAGAACCTCCCAGTCTCCTGGCAGAGCTGGGCAGTGATGTCACGGCCCGTTATACATACACTTGGGCCTTCACACATAATAACAACGGTCGTCCTAACAAGTTGTTATTATTATAATCACATACATTGCACACACAACCATTATCATCCAACTAATATCTAGAAACTGGCTAAGTAAATCGCAAGGACTTACCTGAGTCAAATCACACTCTAACAAGTCCCAAATCGGTCCGTACTCGTGGTAACTCAAAACGCCTGTCAAATAAGGCATGTGGATCAAAATCACATCCAGATGTCCAACCTCATGCGAAGGAATTACGGAAAAGCTCTCTTACGGTAAAAGACCATTTTATCCTTAGTGCCGAAAATTCTCAAAGTTTATTCTTAAAAACTACTAATTTCTTTTAGAACTTGTTTTCCATAAATTGTTTCTCTCTCATAGTTCTTATAAGTTATAAGTTAAAACTTGAAACCACTCCTCAAAGAACAACATTCTTCCTCCTTCCCGGTTACTACCCTAATCTTATACATGTATATATATACTTACGTACATATCCTAACTTTTCCTTCAACTCCTATAATTATGTAACTATTCGGTATACTTATTTTTTATATCTTCTTATAATTATATCTCCCATCTCGTACTGATATATATATACTTACGTATATGATTATATATATCCTTATATGTATACCTACTTATATGTCCAAAATTCCAAACCATTCATATATATATATACATTCACGGTTACCACTACAATACATATATATGTGTACATTTCCATCTCCACACTATATATATTAATACATATACATAAAATAATTAGAGATTCATGACCCTCTTAGATTACCCGTACTTAATCATACACTCACTACAAATATATTCCTACATATAAATTACATACCCTTATGAATTTTATATCCTCTACTACGTGTACTGCTGCCAAAGTAACAATATACACAATCTCCATTCTATTCTCCAATTGTATCTAAACGCAAATTCACATCTACAGCTAAGGTATCTTATTTTTATACGAACTTGAAGTCTGTAGAGAAAAGGGCACAATTGCATTGATATGTCAAGGCTGAGGCTCACCAGTAGTAAAGCTTCCGTACGACCCGATGTTGGAACGAGGCACCAGTTCCAACTCTACCGGCTGCGAACACAACCAGGAAGGACCTCGCCGAGATAATGGTGATTCGGTTGTTGCTGCGGAGACGTTGGAAGTGAAGGGGAAGCGCTCGGAAGTTGCAGGCTCGTACCTTGGATCGATTCTCCTCCTGTGGGATCTTGCTATCGAGGAGGGTGCAGATCTAAAGATCCGTGTGTACAGACGCGGTGGTTCGTGAGGCGGGGTGCTGCAGAAGGAAGGGAAAGGCTCGGATCGGAAGACACCGATTGGCTCCCAACGTTCTCCCGGGTCGAATCAACGGCTGAGTAGGGCGGCGGCACTCCGGCTGGTAGAAGGAGACAGTAGGTCGGCGTCGGCTGCCGGAGTCGCGGGAAGAAACGTCCCGGTTAGAGGTGCGCCGGAAATAAGAGAGGAGGTTAAAGAGGGGGAGGTGGCAACAAGGCTTACCGGAATCTGCTTGCGGCCGGCTGGTGGTGTCTTGGTGGTCGACGGAGACGGCGGCAGGACTCGGTGGCGGCTCTGGTGCAGGGCGAGGAGGCGGTGGTGTATTTCTTCTGGTTGAGAGTTACGGTAGGGAGGAGGTTGATGAGCAACAACACTTGCGGAAAGCTGCAGGTTAGGTTTAGGATTATACTAGTTTATGATTAGGGTTAAGTTTAAGAAGTGGGCCGGTGGATCTTTGGGCCAGCTGTTGGGCCTTCTCATAAAATAGAACAATTGCTGGAATAATACTTGCTATTCGCCCGGAACCGTAGAAGTACGAGATTATTTTCGGTTGCAAACATTATCATTTTATGTGAAATAAGATCACATAAAATGATAGAAATTAATTCTCATTTATTATTTATTTATTTATTCATTATTATTATTTTATTATTATTATTATTATTTTAAGGGTAAAGGTTGGCGGATCGGAATCCGGTTTAATTCCGTATTAAATGGAGTTTAAAATATTCGGTTATTACATCAGTGCCCTCTTAAAAGAAGTTTCGTCCCGAAACTTAGAATGATTCTCTTAATCACACATTTCCTTTGGTATATTTTAGTTTTCTCGACATTTTCATTTTCTACCATGCACTATTCAACCATCACAAACAGACAAGTATCACATAAAACAGAATCACTCAATCCAATATAAAAACCTGAAAGGTCAAACAACACAACATCCGAGTACTAACTCGTCGATACAAGAGTAACCTCTAACCCCGCAAAGAACTCGGGATAGTTACGTCTAATACTCTCCTCAGTCTCCCAAGTGGCCTCATCAGTTCCTCTACTTGACCACTGGATCCGCAACATAGGTATCTCCTTGGACCGCAGGCGTCTAGCGCTGCGTTCCAAGACGGCTACTGGGTACACTACAAAGGTATGATCGGGCTCCACTATCAGATCCTCATGGCTGACGACGTGTCTCGGATCCGGAATGTACTCTCTCAACTGAGATACATGGAAGACCGGATGGACACCCTCTAGTCTCGGCGGTAATGCTAATCTGTAGGCCACCTCTCCCACTCTCTCCAAGATCTCAAAAGGTCCGACATATCGGGGACTCAACTTCCCTTTAATGCCGAAACGTCTGAATCCTCTCGTAGGTGATACCCTCAGCCACACCTGAGCACCCACTCTAAACTCCAAAGGTCGACGCCTCTTGTCGGCGTAGGATTTCTGACGACTCTGAGCTGCTAACATCCGCTCTCGGACTAGACCAATCCGAGCGATGTCATCCTGTATCTGATCTGGAGCTACTCCATCCGCTCTGCTGGGCTCATCCCAACATAATGGTGTACGCACTACAAAAAATAATTCAATTGGCGACGGCTGTTGGCGACGGCAGAAAAGCCATTTGCCGTCGCCAATAATCAACGGCGACGGCTTGACGACGGCAAAATAGGGCGTAGCCAGAACAGGCGACGCAAAAGTTTTTTGCGACGGCAGATGGCCGTCGCTAAAATTTCGCGTCGCCTGTTGGCGACGGTTCTTATCCGTCGAAAAATTTTCGCGTCAGCTGAAGCCGTTGCCGTCCATGTGTAGCAAACATTGAAATTTGGTGCGAAATTTTAAATTTGCACCAGCAGTAGCCGTCGCAAAATGTAAATTTGGCGGGAAATTTTATATTTTCAGCAACGGCATGGAGCCGTCGCAAAATTTTAAAATGTTTTTAAAATATTAATTTTTGGCAATGGTAACCGGCCGTCAAAAATTATTAATTTGGTGGGAAATTTATACCACATCTTGTAAAACTATAACACAACTTGTATTATTTGAAAATATCTAAATGATTGCATCAAGCTACAACAACAATTTTCATAAACCAAAAGAGTATATTTCACATTCAAAACAATCAAAATAGCACAATTTAAAGTGTAAATAATTTCACAAACTGAAGTACAAAACCTAGATGTCCTTATCTTTAACAATGTGGTAATGAAGTTCACAATCACACAATTCCACAATCTAAGCATCTTCTACTTGGACAAATTCTTCATCAACTGCATCATTTTCGCTAATTGATTTCTTTTCTGATGTTGCATGATCTCCACACCTCCAATAGACTCTTTTTTCGACGTGCAGTAAAGTTCTAAAGTCAGACCAAGTATCTCAACATGACAAAATTAGACGAATAGAGTTATATTATACATATTTCTATGCTGAAGATAGATGAAAAACGCTAAACATTTCTTGCTATCTTACATGGACCAAAACTGCAAAATGACAAATTCTAAAGATTAAGCCTTTTACTGTTTTTCATGTTCTTGGCTGCAGTAAAGTTCCATCTTGGGTAACTAGTTTTGCACCAGCTGATGCTCTTATAATGCAAGAATCTTGGAATGCATACCCTAGATGCAAATCATGTTAGTTCATTACTATGATGATCATTTTTTTTTCACCTCTCACAATTTGTTAGTTTATGAAGTTGTGGGAGTTGAACATATATAAAAATGGTATTGGTATGTACCTATTGTTTGGAGGAGATTTCTCGTAGGAGCCGTGCTCTCAATCTGCATACATCAGTACAACCAAATAGAATGCTCATCATATTCATTCATATATATATATATATATAATTGATGTGTGGTAGATCGACCAGCCACATACATACGTACCATTTGGGGATGATGGGCTGCTTCTGCGACGTGAAGGAGAAGCACGGAGAGAAGAAGTGCAGTTATGAGAGACCTGGAAATGGCCATGTCTTATATATTAATATCAAAGGCAATGCAATAGTGGCTCTTTGCTTCTGGATATTTATAGGAAGGCTCTTTTTATTTTTGAAGGAAAATGGACTTCAACTTCATATTTTAACCTTTAATGGGTGTGGTGTCGTGAAGAACAATTAATAGATGCATTATGAGCTCACAAGTCAAGAACTGATTGCAATTAGGCCAGCAAAATAAGTACAAGTAAAAAATATGGGAAATACTGAAGCATACAGTACAAATCCTTCACAAGACCAGTCGTACTAAATTCAGTCTTACAAGTGAGAAACATACTCTAACCACCAAGCAGATAAAGAACAGTATGAACTTAAACAAACCTCAGATTCTTGGAGGTCCAGATCATTCTTGAAAGCATCTTTAACTAATCCAATATGATCAAGAATATCACTCTCACATTGTTGAGCATCAAATAAAAGCATAGTCAAAGTTTGGCGATTCCCCTTCAGCAAAGACCAGAAATAGCAAACAACGAGGCTTATAACAGTTGTAAAGGAACAAAATACGATACCTGAACACTCTGGCCAAGTGGTTCCATATACTTTGAGTTGATCCCTGATGGTTCTTCTTAACAAAGTGAAGAAAATGAACCGTGATCAACGTTGATTTGATCATAAACTCGAAACGCTTTCTCGGCTTTAGCAGATTGATCCAGAGCTTACCCTTACACAGTACAAAAAGCTCAGGCTTAGGAGAAGAAATGTTGTACTTCCAGCAGAAAACTTGCTTGCATTTTGTAAATCTGCTCAGACCCTCCCTACTAGTACCGTGCAAGTAAACCCGCGAGTTCATCCCAACAACAACCTCGCGATCGAGTTCGTCCTCAGTCAAACAAAGTTGTTTACGTGAAAATGACACATGCTGGTCTCTCCCATCTAAAAACTCATAGTCAATTACATACTCAGGCAATATCTCCCCCTCTTCGTCTGATGAAGCCATAATGACCTACACGATGAATATTTCAACTGAAATTACTATCAATAACGAGATTAACCTCCAAATCCAACCAATTAATGCATCAAGACAACAAAATCGTTCTTTCAACTAGGAATGTGATTCAAACAACGAATAAAAAACCTATAATATTTGAAAACATCTAAAAGACTACATCAAGGATGATTTATTTTATTTAACCTAAAGTAGTATTTTCTAAAAAATAAAGATCTACATCCCAAGAACAAAAAACACTTACTTTTTTTTTTAAAGATAAACATACTCATAATTCCATGCTTTCATGAATTTGTGAAGTAGAGAGTGTCAAGCTGGTGAATGCAGAAATATCTTGCTTTCTGGTTATCTTCAATCTTCACCAAGGTTGTCTTAAACATGTGACATTGAATGTCTTAATTCCAGATGGAGTCGTGCATTATTCACCTGTCACCCAGAATACACAAATTCACTTCGCCTGTCATCCTCATAAATATTTTTGAGAGTGTTGAAAATTACCTCTTGATTTATCATTGTTGTTCATTTCCAAGTGGACTATACAGATCGCATTGGGCTTGCAATTGTCTTCCTTGTAGACAAAGATAGAGTTTAACTTTGTATATGTGTATGTAGGAAGCTTATCTGGTGAAACCCCTCATATAATCAGTGATGCAGTATAAGGTCTTGCTCACTTGGCTTACGAGTTCTCTGATCTCATCTCCAACACTAATAATCTTCTTCCTTCTACATTTCTTCTTCTACGAACGATGCCCCAAAAAGATTATGCCTAAATGTTGGATTTTCAGCTGCACATTTAGAATAAATGTTGATGCTTAGCAAACTAAGAATGAATCATTCAGCAAGTTCAATTTGGGTTTCAAGAATATATTGTCACCATGAGAAGAAGCTTATTCAATTTCATGTGCCTCTTGTTCCCAATATTCGCAGGCTTGTTGATGAAAATACAACTTCACAAAGTCTGACTTACCCTACATTGTCGTATATGCCTGCAATAAATGACTAACCACAAGAATCACAATTGGAAGAACCCCCAAAGTTTCTATGATGAAATACCTATTGATTCATTTAATCGAATGCAATCAAACCAGGAATCAATCTAACCTGTGTCTTTGAGAAGATAAAAAAAATTTCCATCTTACCGTGGGGCTCCACTGGACACATTTCACATCCATTTCGTGAGCTTTCTCCTTTTTTGAAAGCAGACTGTACATAGGCTCATCCACCTATTAATTTGCAGGAATTCAGAGATACAACCAAAAGAGCTCTAAGCAAAAAAACAAAGCAGTTCATGAACACCTCATCAAATAAACTGCTCAATTGGATGTTCTAAATATCTTGTCAACATCAAATTATGCACTGCCCCATACACACAGGTCCAGTTTCTTCAAGATCATAGCTGGATATATGATATTTTGCCTTGGTGAAGCAGAAAAATATTACAAATATGACCACATAGCGTATAAAAAAACCAAATACATGGGTGTGCGCAATTAGCTGCTCTCATAAGTTATAAGAGGAAGGGCAATTTTTTCTACCATACTAACAGTACTCTGGATTTATTATTTTTCCTTTACCACATATTTACTCCAGTAATAGCCTACTTCAAATATAGGTAAATTTAAAACCATAAAAATGTAAATATAAGAATACAAGAACGAAAAGAGACAGTACTTACCCCACCATTGTTGTTCTCAACAAACAGTCTTATACCATCATCCCCAGCTCCGGTAGCAATTACACCCTCCTTTCACATGAAATTAATAGTATTAGATGTAGAGAAACAATTGGTAGCGAGATGCAAAAGACAACACTAAGGGAAAGAAAACTCGATGCATACACCTTTCTTTCACTAGATTTACAACAAACTTTAACAATCTTAAGTAAGCTACTACATTGAGAACAAACTGAATGGCTTTACTAATGCTCTTGAAACATTGATACTTGATGCATAGGTGAACCCAAATCAGAATCCCACGTAGAAGTGGAGCAACCCCCCAGCCCCCACCCCCTTCCACACCACCCAACCAAATCCGTATGCTGGAGTGAAACGGATTGCATGTATTACAAATATTTAAATAATGAATGAAGTCATTTTACCTTGACCAATGAATAGAATAGATGGTACGGTCGTGATAGCCAGAAAGAGCGCACAAGTGTTTCCTGATTATGTCAGGAATGAGAAATTTGAGTCGGGGCATTGAGACAACCAAGGATAGCAAACTGTACATAGGCTCATCCACCTGTTAATTTGCAAGAATTCAGAGATACAACCAAAAGAGATAAACAAAAAAAAACAAGCAGTTCATGAACACCCCATCAAATAAACTGCTCAAAGGGCCATTGGATGTTCTAAATATCTTGTCAACATCAAATTATGCACTGCCCCATACACACAATGACACAGGTCTAGTTTCTTCAAGATCATAACTGGAAATATGATATTTTGCCTTGGTGAGGAAGAAAAATATTGCAAATATGACCACACAGTGTATAAAAAAACAAATACATGGGTGTGCGCAATTAGCTGCTCTCATAAGCCATAAGAGGAAGGCCCTAATTGCACCAAAGATTGTGGTTGTTCCACCGCCTACCACCACTAACAACTCTTTATCCCGACGACGTACATATGAACCCGCATTTAGAGAGAAATGTGAGTGACAAGTCTGCGAAAATTGCTCAAAACGAGACCAAGATATTAACTGTTTACCTGTTCGGTGGAGGAGAAAGCAAAGGCAAAGGTTGTTGAAGGAGAAGACAAAGGGGGCGGCTAGGGTTTTGTGGAGAGAAAAAAATGAGGTTAACCCGGTTATTCAAATAATCGTGGTACGAGAATTTCCTATTACCACGGTTCTTTATGATAACCATGGTATTATCTGAAAGTTAATATTATACCCCGATTAGTTCATATAATCGGGGTCCGAAATTATTATTTTTAAAAAACAAATTCGATTGTCAACGGTTATACATATAACCATGATCCGAAAATACCTCTTGATCTCAGTTTTTCTAAACTGCTCCAATATAAGCGAGGTCTAGGGAGGGTGTATGTACTAGTCAAATTATCTAATCCAGTCAAAAGCCATGAATATTTCTAATATCCAGCGACCTACTATAGATAAATGTTAGAGCTGATATTGAGGGCCGTCAAAATGAGGAAGTTTGAAACTATTTTAGCACGAAGGATGCCTACATAACACACATAAGATTAATTGTAAATTCGGTCCTAAAACAAGTGACTATCCTAATTCCAAAATAAGCACAAAAAGTGGTATCCGGTTATAAGTTGGGATCAGAAGATCAGATATCTTAGTCTCACAAGACAAAAACATATTTTCACCTCCCAAGTAAGAGACTCAAAGCTTGTTAAATATGGAAGCTCGCCAAGGTAGTAATAATTTTTATCACTACACGACCCTATGGATTGTACAAAAAAATGAAAATTCAATTAAATCTTTAAAGAAAAGAAGAACATATTCAAGTATTTAACAAAAGAAGAAATTAAATAGAGTAATGGATGCAAACCTCTCGGAGAAGGGGGCGTCGGTGGGCGACTGGCCGACTGAGAGAGGTTGAGGCCGAGGCGAGGCGACGTTGGGGTGACTTACGATTGACGAAATTTGTAGTCGGGGCATTGGGGTTGGGGCTAGGGTTGAATGTTGAACTCTACATTCTGAATATCGAGAAGAATAGAAGAATTGATTGAAGACTCTTTTAATTTTTTAATTAAAAGTTGTGTTGTAGTTCGGTTCATCAACCGAATCGCAAACCGCAACACATAATATCATGATCCGTAAAACCGAACCGAGTAGTTGAGGTTTGAACCTTTTTTTGCGGTTTCGGTTCGGTTCAATGAATGGAACCAACTCCTGCGCGCTCAGCAGGGCCCTAGGGTCGAAGATGTTGAACAAAAGAGGCACAAGAGGGAAACCTAATTTGATGCGGGAATAGAATTTGAGGATAAATTTTAATTATTTTTAAGAAGAAAAAAATATTTATATTATTTTTTAAAAAAATTTAACCCCAATATTTTTATATGGCGCCAAATAAATTTGGTTGTTGGCATCGACGACATAAGCCGTCGCCAATGACCCCTTCTATAGCCACGGTAAAGATTAGCCGATGCCAATTACATGACTATTAGCGACGGTTATATACCACCGACGCCAATAATTGGTATTTTTGCCACGGTGATGTTGCCGTCGCTTTGCCGTCGCCAAATAGTGACCAATGGCGACGGCAAGGCTTTGCCATCGCCAACATGCGTGGCTAATTGAATTATTTTTTGTAGTGACGACATCTCCGTCCGTACAAAGCCTCATAGGGAGCCATCTCAATAGACGCGTGCCAGCTGTTATTATATGAAAACTCTACCAGTGGAAGATGATCTGGTCATACCTGTCCCCAATCTAGGACACACGCCCGCAGCATGTCCTCTAAGGTCTGAATGGTCCTCTCAGACTGTCCGTCTGTCTGTAGGTGATAGGCAGTGGTAAATTGGAGACTCGTCCCCAAAGAAGTATGTACTTGCTGCCAAATTCTCGAGGTAAAACGTCCATCTCTGTCAGAGACGATAGTCCTCGGTACCCCGTGGAGTCTCACAATGTGCCTGGTGAACTCTTCAGCTAGACGACTCACCGGCCACGTTTCCTTAATCGGAATGAAACGTGCGGTCTTTGTCAGACGGTCTACCACTACCCATATAGCATCAAAACCTCTGCTGAGTCTCAAACCTGTGATAAAATCCATATATATATCCTCCCACTTCCATTGTGGTACTGGAAGTGGGTGGAGTTCTCCTCCGGACCTACGATGCTCAATCTTGACCAGTTGGCAGGTCGCACACTGAGCTACATGCCGAGTCACATCGGGCTTCAAACCACCCTACCAAAAGGACCGTCTCACATCCTTGTACATCTTACTCGCTCCAGGATGTACTGAGTATGGGGTAGCATGAGCCTCACCTAGTATCCTCTGTCTCAACACACTGTTTGACGGCACACAAACGTGATTCTGACGTCTCATCAATCCATCAGCACCAATAGTGAACTGTGAGGCCTCATCTCGAGACATCCTGTCTCGGATCCTGTTCAAAGTCGGGCAAGTCTCCTGCTTCTGTCGGATCTCATCCAACAGATCAGAAAGTAACTCCAAAGTAGCCAACTGACTATCAGTATCGGGAAACTGAATCTCTATCTCCAACTAAGCCAAGTCTCTCTACAACTGTGGCTGTACTGTCAACCGGGCTATCGCCTTCTCCCTAGGCGTCTTCCGGCTCAAAGCGTCAGCTACTACATTCGCCTTTCCGGGGTAGTAAAGAATCTCAAGGTCGAAGTCCTTGATCAACTCTAACAACCGCCTCTGGCGGTTATTCAACTCTTTCTGAGTGAATATATACTTCAGACTCTTATGGTCTGTGAAGATCTGACATATCGCTCCATAAAGATAATGACGCCAGATCTTAAGAGCATGGACTACTGCAGCCAACTCTAGATCATGTGTGGGGTAGTTCTCCTCATACGTCTTCAACTGTCGAGACGCATAGGCTATGACCTTACCCCTCTGCATCGGTCTCTAACTGTCTGTTGATCATTACTACCCATTCTGTGTTGGAACTTCAGTTGCTTTGTACTCTTGCATAGATTTCCTAAGGACATCCTCATCTCAAAACTTTATTTAAAATTTATCATAACCCGCAATTTTGATACATGATTTTCCTTCTCGCTGGATAAGTTATACACTTGGTTTACACTAAATTCATCATAGTGTCATCAGTCCGTTGGTATGATTGTTATTAAACATCCAATGGTACCATTTGTATACAACACATTAGGTGCATATGATTTTCCCACCAATCAAATTTCTCGCATCGCATTTATTATGTCTTCCTTATACTCATGTCGCTTTACCTTCTTTGATATTTACACCCCATAAGATAGTTAAATCCTTTTGAGTTTTCTCGTACACACTTTACAACTGCGTTGGTTGATCTTATTACTTTCATCAACTCTTAGGTCACCAGTCCAGCTGAATTTTCCATGGAGTACCTCCATTTCTCCTTAAATAACAGTCTTTAGTCCTTTCGGTAACCATCTTATTGGTGTGATACCGGATCCATATAACAACCTTTAGTCTTTCACTTTTACTCCTTCTCAAGTCTGTTTTAGTCGACTTGTAGATTCTATCTGCAATCACCTCACAACTCGACTACACATTTCACCAAGGCTTTACATCATACTCCTTATATTTGTGCCGCCTCGGAATTTCCAATTATTTTGTGTCACAACTTTAATCATAAGGGTTTTCCTTGTCAATCTAGACAGTCTGACCCTACTCTTCTCGAAGGAGCACCATCAGTCTTACTTGTGTGGAATGCTAAGACATAGGATATGTTTCCAATCATCTACTTCCTCTTAGCCTTCTAGTTCTTCTTACAGGGATCTCTTCATTCTAACTCTGGTATGTATCTTTCGTAGTCAGTAGTAAGTAACTACTCCCAACAATTCCCTTTTCACCATTACTATCATCAAGGGTCATTACCGACCGTAAAGAGCTGCTCTTAAGTTTCTTTATTAGAGTTATCATATTGGACTCATTTAACGTTACCATCCAGGCTACTAGTACTTGTATTGATTTAACTTCACCATTTTCGTCGTGGATCTCCGAAAGAAATTCACTAGATGTCGATAAAATTCTTTTATAACCTTGTAGTTATTCTTCTTATCGGTTAACTAATCATCACTAGTTAACCCGCAGAAGTAACTTTTAAGTTGTCCAAGTAGGATGTAGTTGACCTTCTACAACATCATAGACTTACTTTTCTTCCATCTCTTTTGAGGCTTGATATACTTGGTGAAATATATCTCCTCCAGTCTCTCTGTTTATTCTTCTTTAGCTCCTCCTACAATCTACACTTTTGTAAGATTGTTATACTCTTACGAGTCCAGTTGTATCATTCTTCTTCCATCAACAGACTTTTCAATCCTTCTAGGGTAGCTTGTAGGTACATCTCCGTGATTCTTTTACCTGAGTTATCGTCTATTTGCGGTTCTCTATTATGAACTTGTAGTGTTGTTAGCTTAAATTCCTTTTGAATGAGAAGTTATTGGGGTCCCTCGGGTTCACCAATACTCTTCTCACACACTCTTCTTCCTTGGGTGTTGCTTGTAATGCTGCCTTTACAGAAGCTGGTTATTGTTGTATCACGGTCTATGTCAAAATTCTCCTGTGTTCTATGAGATCACTCCACCTCCACGTTGGTGAAATCCACCTTTCCCTTTCTGGCAATGCGTAAGCTTCCAAGTTGCACCTCTTTAATTCTTTCTATTTGGATAATGTATCTCGTGTTGACTTCCATACTTTTGACTGTCTCGGTTATCAATCTGGATTGTGGCGGCAATTAGCTTGTTGAGAGTGATCATATTTTGCCTTGCTTTTGGCATCAACTTTCACTTCCTAGTCTGTCAGTGAGCTTAAATTTTATGTCCCTTTTCTTGATCGCTACTATATCTCTCTTTTGACTTTCATGTCGATGGAAAATTTTCGACGTCATCCTCTTTGTCTGTGAAGTCACTTTACACAACTTGAAAGAGCCTCTCCGTTGTCTTTCTCAATTCCCTAGTTGGCGATCATCTCTTGCTTCTCCGGAACTACTCTCTTATATATCCTTCATTTGATCCCGTTGAGTTGATTCGGGATTCTCTTCTTGTCATCGTAATTGGTGTTGTCTTTGAGTTTTCACTTTTCCGTCTCGACGTTCCTCAACAAGCTCGAAGGAGTTGTCCGACGTTCGTCTACCCTAATGCACATAAAATGTGCATACTAATCCTCACGTTGACACCCTTCAAAATCTACTTAGATGTGTCCAAGGGGTGAGAAACTCATTATGTTATCTCCGTTAAGGACATAACATAACTACAATTTCTACTAATCTTCGGCATATACCTATCTATATAACATATCTTTATAACCAAGCTAAAAGTCCAACTACAGTAAAACCTAAAGTCCATACTAAGCATACTGAGATCCACGGTAGTAGTGGTGGTCAGCCGTACTTTTCTATCCCCAACCAGACTATGCATGCATTTGAAAACCAAAAGTCCTTTTTAAAACTCAGATCCCTTTTCGGGTTCTGCTAAAGTACTTATTCGGTCTTTCTGAAGATTTCAAGTGCCATTGTTGCCAACCTAGAGCTCTGATACCATGTTGTAACACCCCGAATTCTCAAAACTCGGGACATTACTGGTTAGGACCTCACCATGGGTCCCGACCTCAGTTTGACAACAATATTACTAGGATCTTGCAACAAGACGCAAATAAGGAAAACCGAAATTCATAAAGTAGTATTTTAAGGTAATGAATGCGACACGGTCTAGCAGCCTAAAGTACTTAAAAGGGAAAAACAACAACTGTCTTAACAAAAGAAACCACAACAACCAACAACCCCAACCCTAAGGAGTACAGAGACCCGGCTGACCACTACTTCCGGAGCACTCAGCTGCTGGTCTAACCTGCGGTAAAACTAAAAACACAACAGAACAACCATTAGCTAGTTATCTAAAAATTAGGAGAATAATAATAGCACACACACACATAAAATAATAAACACTCAGCATGCTTTCAACCAATCCATTTATTATCTTCATTTAAGTCATTCACTCTAATGATACTTATTTTGTGACACGAGGGATTCCCAAACCTCGCCTCCGCCCCCGTGTACCCATCAGGAGTGGATCCGATGCATCTCACCGTGTACCTGGATGGTCTGGGTATAGAGAACCTCCCAGTCTCCTGGCAGAGCTGGACAGTGATGTCACGGCCCGTTATACATACACTTGGGCCTTCACACATAATAACAACGGTCGTCCTAACAAGTTGTTATTATTATAATCACATACATTGCACACACAACCATTATCATCCAACTAATATCCAGAAACTGGCTAAGTAAGTCGCAAGGACTTACCTGAGTCAAATCACACTCTAACAAGTCCCAAATCGGTCTGTACTCGTGGTAACTCAAAACGCCTGTCAAATAAGGCATGTGGATCAAAATCACATCCAGATGTCCAACCTCATGCGAAGGAATTACGGAAAAGCTCTCTTACGGTAAAAGACCATTTTATCCTTAGTGCCGAAAATTCTCAAAGTTTATTCTTAAAAACTACTAATTTCTTTTAGAACTTGTTTTCCATAAATTGTTTCTCTCTCATAGTTCTTATAAGTTATAAGTTAAAACTTGAAACCACTCCTCAAAGAACAACACTCTTCCTCCTTCCCGGTTACTACCCTAATCTTATACATGTATATATATATACTTACGTACATATCCTAACTTTTCCTTCAACTCCTATAATTATGTAACTATTCGGTATACTTATTTTTTATATCTTCTTATAATTATATCTCCCATCTCGTACTGATATATATATACTTACGTATATGATTATATATATCCTTATATGTATACCTACTTATATGTCCAAAATTCCAAACCATTCATATATATATATATACATTCACGTTTACCACTACAATACATATATATGTGTACATTTCCATCTCCACACTATATATATTAATACATATACATAAAATAATTAGAGATTCATGACCCTCTTAGATTACCCGTACTTAATCATACACTCACTACAAATATATTCCTACATATAAATTACATACCCTTATGAATTTTATATCCTCTACTACGTGTACTGCTGCCAAAGTAACAATATACACAATCTCCATTCTATTCTCCAATTGTATCTAAACGCAAATTCACATCTACAGCTAAGGTATCTTATTTTTATACGAACTTGAAGTCTGTAGAGAAAAGGGCACAATTGCATTGATATGTCAAGGCTGAGGCTCACCAGTAGTAAAGCTTCCGTACGACCCGATGTTGGAACGAGGCACCAGTTCCAACTCTACCGGCTGCGAACACAACCGGGAAGGACCTCGCCGAGATAATGGTGATTCGGTTGTTGCTGTGGAGACGCTGGAAGTGAAGGGGAAGCGCTCGGAAGTTGCAGGCTCGTACCTTGGATCGATTCTCCTCCTGTGGGATCTTGCTATCGAGGAGGGTGCAGATCTAAAGACCCGTGTGTACAGACGCGGTGGTTCGTGAGGCGGGGTGCTGCAGAAGGAAGGGAAAGGCTCGGATCGGAAGACACCGATTGGCTCCCAACGTTCTCCCGGGTCGAATCAACGGCTGAGTAGGGCGGCGGCACTCCGGCTGGTAGAAGGAGACAGTAGGTCGGCGTCGGCTGCCGGAGTCGCGGGAAGAAACGTCCCGGTTAGAGGTGCGCCGGAAATAAGAGAGGAGGTTAAAGAGGGGGATGTGGCAGCAAGGCTTACCGGAATCTGCTTGCGGCCGGCTGGTGGTGTCTTGGTGGTCGACGGAGACGGCGGCAGGACTCGGTGGCGGCTCCGGTGCAGGGCGAGGAGGCGGTGGTGTATTTCTTCTGGTTGAGAGTTACGGTAGGGAGGAGGTTGATGAGTAACAGCACTTGCGGAAAGCTGCAGGTTAGGTTTAGGATTATACTAGTTTATGATTAGGGTTAAGTTTAAGAAGTGGGCCGGTGGATCTTTGGGCCAGATGTTGGGCCTTCTCATAAAATAGAACAATTGCTGGAATAATATTTGCTATTCGCCCGGAACCGTAGAAGTACGAGATTATTTTCGGTTGCAAACATTATCATTTTATGTGAAATAACATCACATAAAATGATAGAAATTAATTCTCGTTTATTATTTATTTATTTATTCATTATTATTATTTTATTATTATTATTATTATTATTTTAAGGGTAAAGGTTGGCGGATCGGAATCCGGTTTAATTCCGTATTAAATGGAGTTTAAAATATTCGGTTATTACAGTGAGTACTTTCACTTGTTTCACCACTAAACTTGCCTCCTCGAATCATTTCTATAGTGGAGGCGCTCAAGTCAAATTTTTCAGCATCGTTGTTTGGAAACACCCAAGGGTGTGTAGGGGTGAACTGTTTAGCGTACATCCTTGCTTGACAGTGGTGGAGCCAGTGGATTTGTCAAGGGGGCTAAACATTTTAAATTTATTCAAAGGGGTAATTAAAGTGGAAAAGTAGAGAAAAAATTTTGTCGATAGGACTCAAACCTGCACCTTCATATACCAATTTCCACAAGGATAACCATCTCAGCTATCGTGACATTGTGATTTTCTCTACACTAGTAAACATATATACAAATTTTAATAGGGGTCATGACCCCCTCCAAACCACCCTTAGCTACGCCTTTGATTTCTTCCAACATGTGTAGAGGAATAGCGCCGTCTATATCCTATCTTTTGATTCATTATATTGAGTAGGCTCCATTTGGTAAGGGCTTAAATTAAAGAGATTAAGATTATGGGAATTGAAAGGGAGAAATAATACTCGTAATCTCGTTTGGTAAGGAAATTAAGGAGATTAAAGGGTTAGATTATGGAGATTAAGGGAATTAGATTATTAGAATTTTGTAATCCTGCAAAACTTTGATTATAAGGATTATGAAGATTATTGAGGGTAAAATATCACCTTTACCCCTCTTTTTTTCATCTCTTCCATCTATACAAAAATATAACACGTACGTTTTTGTAATTTTACCCACAATCATATTAATTTTACCAAACACTCATTTCACTTATATCCATATTCATCCTCTTAAACAATTTCATCCCCGTAATTCTTCATCTAAATAATTCTCTTCATCCTCATCTTCATCTACGTAATGTTCAGTTACCAAACTGGCACAATAATGAATCAAATAGCAACAACATATGTGAATAACATGAACTTCAATCAGCAATAATGTAGGTAACCATCTAAAATAGCATTTGACTTAAGCAAACAAAGATTGTGTTTTCCAACTTGCGTATCCCTCAATCCGGCGTTTAAGCAAGTATAAAACCCTATAAGAACTTAGAAATCTAGAAAAGATCAAGAGAAATGTTCGCTTTCAGTTAGAAAAGGTACAATGACCGATACTTTCTACGATAGTTAGAAATCCTGAGGCATTTATAAAGTGTTACTCTGAAAACCAAGTTCTTTTCAATAAATCCAACAAAACACCCTCGCTTGTGGCCATTAGGTGTTTTATCTAAACCAATTATAAACACCACTTCTTTCGACAGTAAATAAAAGGTGAGAATGAAGTAATTTGAAAGAAAAAATTAACGTGATGACAATCATTCAGTAATTCACACAAACAATCACCATCTATCCATCATAGAGTTCAATAGACCTAAAGATCAAGGGAAACTTAGCGAGACATATAGAAAACCAGATGAAATGAATAGTCTTTGCATATAATAAAACTCAAAGAATGGAATAACAATATGGTAAAATAAGTATAACCGCGACTAGGGTTCCAAGGTGAAGTCTGAATTGTCTATAATCGGCTGACTTGATTGTCATACCTGTAACACCCCGAATTCTCAAAACTCGGGATATTACTGGTTAGGACCTCATAATGGGTCCCGACCTCAGTTTGACAACAATATTACTAGGATCTTGCAACAAGACACAAATAAAAAAAACCGAAATTCATAAAAATATTATTTTTAAAGAGATGAATGCAACAACGTCTAACAGCCGGTAGTACTTGAATAACAAAAAAGACTAATTGTCTTAACAAGAAGAAAAAACAACAAAACAACACCCAAACCCCACTCTAAGGAGTACGGAGACCCGGCTGACCACTACTTCCGGATCACTCAGCTGCTGCTCTAACCTGTGAAGAATCTAAAAGCACAATAAAACAACCATTAGCTAGTTATCTGAACATTAGATGAATAATAAAAGCACACCCACACATAGCCAAGTAATCACTCATCATGCTTTCAACCAATCCATTTATTATCTTTACTTAAGCCATTCACTCTTACTAATGATACTTATTTTGTGACACGAGGGATTCCCAAACCTAGACTCCGCCCCCGTGTAACCATCAGGAATGGATCTGATGCATCTCACCTTGTACCTGTATGGTCTGGGTATAGAGAACCTCCCAGTCTCCTAGCAAAGCTGGGCAGTGATGTCACGGCCCGTTATACATACACTTGGGCCTTAAAATATAATAATACGGTCGTCCTATCAAGTTATTATTATAAACACACATTGCACACACCACTATTATCACTCAACTAACATCCAGAAACTAGCTAAGTAAGTCGCAAGGACTTACCTGAATCAAATCACACTCTATCCAATCTCAACTCGGTCCGTACTCGTGGTACTCAAATGTTTGTCAAACAAGGCATGTGGATCAAAATCACATCCCTAAACTCTTAGAAGTTATAAACTTCTAAGATGTACAATCTCATGAAGAGATATTACGGAAAAGGCTCTCTTAAGGTAAAAAGACTATTTTACCCCTGGTTCTGGAAATTTCTCAAAAGTCTATCATTAAATTTTAATATTTTCTTTTAGAACTTATTTCCAAAATCTGGTTCTCAAGGACAGTTACTAGAGATTATAAAGTTAACAAGGTTTTAGAATTTCAAAGGGTTGCTAAGGTCCTACTTTTACCCTTAGCTGCTAGGTCTAAGATAAATCCTAAACATACTCGTTAAAGAGAACAACGTCACTCCCTTTCCAAGTTTAGGTAATTTCCTCACAACTATTCTAGGTAGAAACTGAGAACCTATATGAGTTTAGCTTATGCTTGCATAAAGAGTCCTTAAGATATTCTAAATAGTAAAATTTGTTATCCTAACGTTAGTATATGCCCACCCATAGGACCCACCGCAACTCTCATAACTAAAGTACGCTACTCCGGTCGTACTAACTATAAACTTTAACCCTTCTCGGTTATTACTATACCGCACGTTCCTACACATTTACGAACAAGGTTCTAGTTAAGGACACCTATTTACCTACATATATATACTTATATATATCCTACACTTATATATATATATATATATATACTATACTTATACCTACAGATATATATCCATATATATACTTACATATACATACCACTCTTACACTTATATATAAACCTATACATACTCCATTCTTATACATTTATATATATACAGACACGTACATTGCACTGTTGTATTCATATAAACCTATAACTCTTATTTATACATCTAAACACACATACACACGTACCCTGCACTGAGAAGGAGTAACCCGCCGTCCAGCGCACTCGTCGCACACCTGGAGGGGAAACAGCAACTTAGTTCGAGTTTTACGGGTGGCCGTCGTAGAGGGTTCGAACCGGCTTGCTTGCACTCCCAACGTTGCACCACTCTTCCTAACTGGCGACTGCAGGACCCGGAGAAATACCCGACTTCCAGTTAACACAGGAAGAGCCGAAGGGAAACAGAGGGGAAAGAGGGACGACCACCTACTGCAGCGACTGGAGGTCCTTGTTGTGGGGATCGATCGGCACCACTGCAGCACCCACCGATGTTTTAGCACCGCTGCTGTGTGAAACCAAGGTCAGGCGGCTGGGATACTCGAGGATAGTGAGGAAGGGAAAAGACGGACTGAGAAGGCGGCTCACCTAGTGGTCGACAGAGCCGGCGGACGGAACTCGCGGTGGTTGTTGTCTTGCTGCTGAGGAGTTGTTGCTGCTGCGGAAGAGGAGACGTACTAGAGTTGGTTGCGATTGGAGAGAGGGAAGTAGAGCAGCGGCACTTAGCAAATGTCGATCATTAGGTTTAGGATTAGATTAGGTTAATTTTAATTAGTAAAGGGTTAGGTAGTGGGCCAGTGGGCCGGCCGAAGGCCATTGGGCCAATTAGTTGGGCCTGCTCATCCATAAAACAATTGGCTGAAAGAATAATGTTACTCGTACGGGATCAAAATTATTTATGGGTTTCATAAATTATCATTTTATGTGAATTAAGTCACATAAAATGATAGAAATTAATATCGTTTTATTTTATCTAGAAGAATAGAGGTTGGCGGATCGGAATCCGATTTGATCCGGTATTTAAACGGAGTTTAAGGTTATTACATCAATGCCCTCTTAAAAGAAGTTTCGTCCCGAAACTTAGAATAATGTATCTAATCAAACGACTTTCATTGTAAATTTTGGTCATAAAAATTATCGTTTTCTACCATGCAACTACTCAATCATCATAATCAGGCACACGTCAACGAAAACACAATCACTCAATCCAAGGGAACATGAAAAGTCAAACAACACAGCATCCGAGTACTAACTCGTCAGTACAGAAGTAACATCAATCCCCGCAAAGAACTCGGGATAATTACGTCTAATACTCTCCTCTGTCTCCCAAGTGGCCTCATCAGCTCCTCATCTAGACCACTGGATCCTCAATATCGGTATCTCCTTGGACCGCAGACGTCTAGTACTGCGCTCCAAGACAGCTACTGGGTACTCTACAAACGTATGGTCGGGCTCAACTATCAGATCCTCATGACTGATGACGTGTCTCGGATCCAAAATGTACTCTCTCAACTGAGATACATGGAAGACCGGATGGACACCCTCTAGTCTCGGTGGTAGTGCTAATCTGTAGGCAACCTCTCCCACTCTCTCCAAGATCTCAAAAGGTCCGACATAACGGGGGCTCAGCTTCCCCTTAATGCCGAAACGCCGGACTCCTCTCGTCGGTGACACTCTCAACCACACCTGAGCACCCACCCTAAACTCCAAGGGTCGACGCCTTTTGTCGGCGTAGGACTTCTGGCGACTCTGAGCTGCTAACATCCGCTCTTGGACCTGGGCAATCCGAGCGATGTCATCCTGTATCTGATCTGGAGCTACTTCATCAGCTCTGCTAGGCTCATCCCAGCATAATGGCGTGCGACATCTCCGCTCGTACAAAGCCTCATAAGGGGCCATCCCAATAGACACGTGACAACTGTTATTATACGAAAACTCTACAAGTGGAAGATGATCTGGCCATACCTTTCTCCAATCTAGTACACAAGTCCGCAACATGTCCTCTAATATATGGATGGTCCTCTCAGACTGACCGTCAGTCTGTGGGTGGTAAGCAGTAGTAAAGTGGAGACTCGTCCCCAAAGCAGTATGTACCTGCTGCCAAAATCTCGAGGTGAAACGTCCATCTCTGTTGGAGACGATAGTCCTCGGTACTCCATGGAGTCTCACAATGTGCCTGGTAAACTCCTCAGCCAGACGACTTACTGGCCACGTTTCATTAATCGGAATGAAACGTGCGGTCTTCGTCAAACGGTCTACCACTACCCAAATAGCATCAAAACCTCTGCTGAGTCTCAATCCTGTGACAAAATCCATAGATATATCCTCCCACTTCCACTGTGGTACTGGAAGTGGGTGGAGCTCTCCTCCGGACCTACGATGCTCAATCTTGACCTGCTGGCAGGTCGCACACTGAGCTACATACCGAGCCACGTCGGGATTCAAACCACCCCACCAGAAGGACTGTCTCACATCCTTGTACATCTTACTCGCTTCAGGATGTACTGAGTATGGGGTAGCATGAGCCTCACCTAGTATCTTCTGTCTCAACTCACTGTCTGACGGCACACAAACGCGGTCCTGACGTCTCATCACTCCATCAGCAACAATAGTGAACTAGGGTGCCTCATCTCGAGACATCCTGTCTCGGATCCTGGTCAAAGTCGGGCAAGTCTCCTGCTTCTGTCGGATCTCATCCAACAGATCAGGAAGTAACTCCAAAGTAGCTAACTGACTATCTGTATCGGGAAACCAAATCTCTATCTCTAACCAAGCCAAGTCTCTCTACAACTGTGGTTGTACCGTCAACCAGGCTATCGCCCTCTCCCGAGGCGTCTTCCGGCTCAAAGCGTCAGCTACTATGTTCGCCTTTCTGGGGTGGTAGAGAATCTCAAGGTCGAAGTCCTTGATCAACTCTAACCACCACCTCTGGCGGTTATTCAACTCCCATTGAGTGAATATGTATTTCAGACTCTTATGGTCTATGAAGATTTGACATGTCGCCCCATAGAGATAGTGACGCCAGATCTTAAGAGCATGGATTACTGCATCTAACTCTAGGTCGTGTGTTTGGTAGTTCTCCTCCTACGTCTCCAACTACCGAGACGCATATGCTATGACCTTACCCCTTTGCATCAAAACACACCCCAAGTCCAGCTTGGATGTGTCACTGTATACCACAAAGTCATCTGTACCCTTTGCATACAAGAATCAGATGCGTATGATTTTCTCAAAAATCAAATTCCTAGCATCGAATTTATTATGTTTTCCTTATACTCTTGTCGTTTTACCTTCTATTAAATCTTTACCACCAGTAGGATAGTTAAATCCATTTGAGTTTCCTCGTATACGCCTTACGGACTACGTTGGTTGATCTTATTACTTTCATCAACTCTTATGTCATCAGTCCAGCTTGAATTTTCATTAGAGTACCTCCATTTCTCATTAAACTTTTATATATACACTTTTTGGTAATCATCTTATTGGGGTAATACCGGATCCATATAACAGACTTTAGTCATCCAACTTTACTCCTTCTCATGTCTGTTCTAGCCAACATGTAGATTTCATCTACAATCACCTCATAACTCGACCACACATTTCACCAAGGCTTTAAATCATACTCTCTATGTTTGTGCCTCTTCTGTAATTCCAATTATTTTATGTCACTTCTTTAATCACAAGGGTTTCCCCTATCAATCTAGACAGTTTGATCCCACCTTTTCTCGGAGGAGCACCATCAATCCTACTTGTGTGGAATGCTAATACATAGAACATGTTCACAATCATCTGTTTCTTCTTACTCTTCTAGTTCTTCTTACAGGGATTCCTTCATACTAACTTTGATATGTATCTTTCCTTAGTCAATAGTAAGTAACTACTCACAACAATTCCCTTTACACCATTACTATCATCAATGGTCATTACCGACCGTCAAGAGCTTCTCTTTAATTTCTTTATTAGAGTTATCATATTGGACTCATTCAATGTTACCATCAAGGCTACTAATACTTGTATTGATTTAACTTCACCATTATCGCCGTTGATCTCTGGAAGATATTCATCATATGTCGGTAAATTTCCTTTATAACCTTATGGTTATTCTTCTTATCTGTCAACCAACCATCACTAGTTAGCCAGCACGTGTAAATTCTCTATTGTTACCAATTAGTCTGTAGTTGACCTTCTATAAGATCGTAGACTTACTTTTCTTCTATCTCTTTTGAGGTGTGATATACAAGGTGAAAATATATCTCTTCCATTTATTTTCCTTTAGCTCCTTCTACAAGTTACACTCCTATAAGAGTACTATACTCTTACGAGTCTAGTTGTATCTTCGTCTCCCGTCAACGGACTTATCAATTCTTCTACGATAACTTGTAGGCATTCCTCCATGATTCTTTTTACCCAAGTTATTGTCCACTTGCGGTTCTCTGTTATGACCCACTAGTGTTATTCTTAAATCCCTTCGTGAGTGAGAAGTTATTAGAGACCGTCTTTTTCCCCAAGACTATTCTCCTACACCCTCCTTCCTTGGGGTGTTGCTTGTACTTCCGCCTTTATAGAAATCCGGTTGTTGTAACCCGATCCTTGTTGTAATTCTTGTGTGTTCTAGGAGGTCACACCACTTCCATGTCGGTGAAATCGGCCTTCCCCTTTCTAGAACCTTTAAGCTTTCATGTTGCGGCTATATAATGCTTCGTATCGGGATGGACAATGTATCTTATCTTGACTCCTACGCTTATGATTGTCTCGGTTTCCCATCTTGATTGTGGTGGCAAGTAGCTTGTCGAGAGTGATCATATTCCGCTCTACTTCTAGCCTCAAACTTTCACCTTCTGGTCCGTCAGTAAGCTTAGATTCAATGCCTCTTGTCTGGATCGCTACTATATTTCACCTTGACCTTCATGCCTATTTGTGTTTCTGAAGGCATCCCCTTTGTTTGTAATGTTGCTTTACACCATCATGAAAGAACCTATGGGTTGTCTCTTCCAATTTGTATACTTGCCGGTCATCCAACGCGTTGCCGGAACTGCCCTCATGTATATTCTTCATTTGATCCTATTGAGTGGACTCGGGATTCCCTTCTTGTCATCATAGTTGGTGTTGGCTTTTAGTCTTCACTTTTCCGTCTCGACGTTCCTCAACAAACTCGAAGGAGTTGTCCGCCGTTCGTCTACCCTAATGCACATAAGATGTGCATACTAATCCTCAACAAGCTCGAAGAAGTTGTCCGTCGTTCCTCAACAAGCTCGAAGGAGTTGTCCGCCGTTCGAAGGAGTTGTCCGCCGTTTGTCAACAAGCTCGAAGGAGTTGTCCAACGTTCCTCAACAAGCTAGAAGCGGGAAATATATAGAGAAAAACTCGGGCCAACATGTACACAAAAAGCTTGGAAAAAAGATAAGAAATAGGTAAAAGAACAATGTTGTCGCCGCAGTCCAAACGACCTAGCAAGACGGCCATGAAATGGCCAAGAGACAACTTAGAGACCGTTTGGAAGCCGTGTAATCTCGTATGGGTTGCAAATCTTCAACGTTTGTGTTGGGTCTTGAGTAGGAGAATTGGGCCTATCCAAACGGCTTGGTGAGACGGCCATGAAACGGCCTTCAAGATGTTTTACAGGATAAATCATCTTGCCTAGCTTGGTCGTTTTGTATGATTTTATTCTCAGTTGTAAGTGGGTTATTGACTTGCATCCAAGGTGGTTATTCAACTTCTCGAGTAGTCGATCTCAGTCACATAACATATCGAAATTATGACACTTGACATCCAGGAAGATCAAGCTCTTTATGCATAGTTAGATGAATGGAGCGGAAATGCCTCAAAATAGGTCTTGAATGCCTTAAATATAAAATAATCGGAAGTAGATATCGAATACATAATATGAATACATTTTGCATTATAAGGATATATATTTTGCCAAAATATATGTAAAACTACATGAATAACAGGGTTAGAAAACACGTATATTTCGATGTCATTATTGACGAATATTGTTCATCTACAATGTCTTAGGAACCCTAGATACGAGTAGAGAGTGTGAAATACAAAGTTAAGGCTAAGTGAAATTGCAAAACACTTATTCCGAAAAACAGAAAGATTAGTGCATGTATTCAATTTATAGCGTTTACATAATATCTAAACGCTATCAATAGTCTTTTTTTTTAGGAAAACCCTATCAATAGTAGGATCATATATCCTATAGCATTTATGATACAAATTCTATCAATTTAGAGAAACTAGTTGTTGTAGTGTTTGATTGCAAAATCACCATAACTAAATCCATCATTCATGTTGTTTCTGACATTATCGGGGTAAATGAATATGATTTTTCTACCAATTATTAAGTACCATTTCTTAATAGTTCAATTGATTACCCCAAATTTCATATTCGAACCTTGACATTCCACATGAATTCACTACTAGAAAATTTTTCGTCACTTTCAAATTCCCTCTTATAAGCTAATTCGGTCATGTCATCTCCTTAGGTCCGAACTTTATCTCAAATGATGATTCTTGTGTTGTCAATTTACATGTCAATAATTCGAGGTAACTTTAACTCTCATACATCTCAACTTGCCGGTAACCCCCTTTTTTAATTAGTCTTCGTTGAGATGACTTGGTTGCCGATCGGTACCGGTTGTAGTATTCTACATGTCTCTTCGTCTACGATCACTCCGACTCCTTTTTTAGGTTAAATAAGGTTTCTTCATCTTTCTACCCGTTCCTTGACTTCAATAGTGTGATACATGTTCATATTGTATTTAAGACATAAAAATTGGTTTTATCAGAGACATATGTGTCATTATAATTGAGATTTTTTCAGATGACTCTTCAATACATGTTCTCGAGAACATGCAACATTATCTAAGAAAGGCATTAAATATCGTTGAAATATCAAATGTACATATCCACAAAGCTAAACGTATAATAAAACCGAAGCAATGTGTCAATAAGTTTTTATTAATTTATAAACTATATCTAGTGTTACGGTAGAAAATTCACTCACCAAAGCAAGAAACAAATAAAAATCGCATATTTTACGAAGAACCCTCAACTTTATAAGGTTAACAAAAGTGAATCGAATAAAAAAACCTTATTTGAATATGGTATAATGAAAAAAATATTGTGATTGTCCCAAGTCTTCCCTTATCATATTTCTTGATTCAGTTGTAGGCTTGTATGATATAATAGTGTATCAAGGCTTGTATCAAATTTATTGTTCTGTAAATAAAAAGTTCATTCTTTTATGGTGTTTTGATTTCTAGCTAGACAAGAAAACTCACAGAAATACAATAAATAAAAGCCTCCTAAAATCCGAAATAAAAAACAAAATAAATCATAATTCAAAATTATAAACTACACTCAGAACTTTCTTAATCAAGAGGTCGTCTTCGAGAATTTATGGTGAAATAAGAATCATGACTTTCCATTCTTCGTGATTAAACAAGTTGATAGATGTTAATATAGTTCAAAAGAAATATTGACTATATTTGGGTCATTTTGAGCCAAACCCTAATGATTGTAAAATGAGAATGATTCAAATTCAATAGTCAATATCAATAGAAGATTTATTTAGTTATCATTGAGTTATCCACTTGAGAGTATTTTTGGTAAATTGGTTAACACTAGAGCGATCTCAAATACATCGTTTATTCTTCATAATCGGATTTATGGCGGTAATACAAGTGTTATATTTTAACGGCTCTAATTTTGATACTAAATAAGTCAATTGAGAATGAAGGAGGAAGAAGCAATCAAACTTATATATATTACATTCTTGATCTTTATCTTTTCATAACCGGTGGGGGATCATTTTCTTATATGTTACACTCTTATCTTTATCCTTCACAACCAATGTGGGATCATTTTCATAAGATTTTGTGTGAATTAGAGGAGTCGATGCGGGCGTATGTATAGTAGACGAACACACTGAAATGAGAATATTAATAAAACAGTTAGTCAAATGAAAAATAGAAATGGAGAATCAAGTAACACGTAAATAGAATACCTAATTAGAAGACGATGAGAATATTGACTTTGATTTTATTGTTTATATAAGAACCTAATAAATATTTTTGTTTTTTTAAAATTGTGCTTTAACAAATTTTGATTTGGGTTGTTAGGTTGTTTTGTAATATTTAAAAAAAAATTACTAATAAAATCGAATATTAGTTAAGAAATTCGATTTATTGATAAGATCAGTTTTAACATATTTATCATTGAAAATTTTTAATTAAAAATATAGTTATTTTAATTTTGTATGGAGGATCTTCTTAACAACCGATTATTGATTCGTTCTATTGATAACATCAGATTTAACATATTTATTATTGAAAATTTTTTATTTAAAAATATTGTTATTTTAATTTTGTATGGTGGATCTTATTAATAAATATTGGTTCTAATTTAAAGAAACTTTAAAATTACTGATAAGATCAATCTGATTTGAGTTGTTAGATCCGGAATATTTTTTCTTAAAATTCTAATTTAAAAAATATTAAAATATTGATAAAAATATAATATTAGTTAACAAATATTGCTTGAAATTGATTTGTTAGTTATAAAAAATTTATATTGATAATTAAAAAAAAATTTATGGCTTTAATTGAGAGAACTCGATTTTAAAATACTCGCAAAAGGGAGCGTTACGTCAGCTCTAGTAAACTCTAATTTAGTATATTTATACCGATAAGTCAATTGAGAATGAAGGAGAGGAGCCAATCAAACTTATATAATATTACATTTTTGATTTTTGTCTTTTTATAACCGATGTGGGATCATTTTCTTATATAATACACTCTTGATCTTTATCTCTTCACAACCAATGTGAGATCATTTTCACAAAATTTTGTGTTGTTTTTTACTTGAGCATCGAAAGATATATAATGTATATGTGAATTGGAGGAGACGATGAGGGCGTATGTATAGTAGACGAACACACTAAAATGAGAACATTAATGAAGTAGTTAGTCAAATGGAAAGTAGAAATGGAGAATCAAGTTACACATGAATAGAATACGTGATCAGAAGACCATGAGAATATTGATTGCGGTTCTATTATTTATAGAAGAACCTAATAAATATTTTTGTTTTTTTTAAAAATTTGATTTAACAAATTTTGATTTGGGTTGTTAGGTTGTTTTGTAATATTTAAAAAAATTACTAATAAGATCGAATATTAGTTAAGAAATTCGTTCTATTGATAAGATCAGTTTTAACATATTTATTATTGCAAAATTTTAATTAAAAATATTGTTATTTTAATTTTGTATGGCGTATCTTCTTAACAACCAATGATTGATTTGTTCTATTGATAACATCAGTTTTAACATATTTATTATTGAAAATTTTTATTTAAAAAATATTGCTATATTTTTATATGGTGGATATTCTTAACAAATATTGGTTTTAATTTAAACAAATTTTAAAATTAATGATAAGATCGATCTGATTTGAACTGTTAGGTCCCGAATATTTTTAGGATAATTTGGTAAGTAGGCTTTATTAAGAAACAAAGATACTGAGTAGGCTTTTTTATATTTTTCATTAATAAAATATACCCAAATTCTCTTTTTTACAGTGAAACCTAACCCACCTCTCTTCATCAGCCTCTCCGCTCAATTTTCATTCCCTTGCGAACAACTTCTTCTCTTCTCTTTCGCTCATCCTCCTTTTCAACCAAGTTCAGTTCCACATCGAATTCCTCCACCTCCATTTCATCTTAGTCGATGCTGCCGACTCCACCGTCGCTCCGCCGTTGTTGCCGACTCCACCGTCGCTCCGCCGCCATCCCCTCCGCTTCCTCCGGGACAAGCTCGCCGAGCTCTGCACATCGCTACTCTGTTTCCCCTCCTGCTTCGATTCGCACCAACTCTCTCAACTCACCCAGATTTGGATCTAAATCTAGATCTGGATCTAGATCTAGGCCCACATCATCTTCTCGCATCATAGAGAGACTCATTGATCTCAGGTTTGACGTTCTTACACCCTCTTTATCTTGGGTTCACTGTGGGTTTGTGTTCTAGTAAGCTGATGGTATGTTCTTTCGACGGAAGGGTGGTTGTTTGAACTGCTAGATACTTGGCTTGTTAAATCTGATTGTTGTTTGTTTGTGTTGCGAGTTGGGTCTGGTTGTGGACGGTACACAGGCTAGGCATACAGGTTGGCTTTGGCTTGGCCATTCGTCAGAAAGAGCTGGCTATAGGGCTTCAGTTCAGTGTGTTCGAGTCAGTCAGAGGAGAAGTTTGAGAATAAAGTTTTTGATTTTGCTACAAGTCGCTAAGAATGCTTCATATTTACTTATGCTAATGAAGCATATTATCACATTTCTCCTAATCAAAGTTGTCGGCATTTTCATTAGTTAGTGGAGAGTTATGTTGTTGATGAGAAAGGATTTGGGGATAAGGCGTACATTCCCTATTTAAAAGACTAGACATTATTGTATAATATGAATCTCACTATAAACAAAGTTATTCATGAGAAATACCAGAATTTTATATTATAATATCTAGTATGAGAAATATCATGAAATGTAGCTTTTAACTTAGGTGTACGTAACTTAGGTATAATATGTTTTTTTTCTCTGGTATGTATAATTTTTGGTATGAACAATTTCTGTTATGAACAAATTCTGGTATGAACAATTTCTGGTATGTATAATTTCTGGTATGCATAATTTCTAGTATGATAAAATTTCTGGTATGAGAAATTTCTGGTATCAGAAATTTCTGGTATGATAAAATTCTAGTATGATAAATTTTTGGTATGATAAAAATTCTGGTATGATAAAATTTCTGGTATGAGAAATTTCTAGTATGATAAATTTATTCTAGAAAATAAAAAAATAATAAAAAAATAAAAAGACTATAAAATTAAATTAAATTAAATTAAATTCAGTAATTAAAAATTAAAACTTACACTTAAATAACAAATAGCAAACATTCTCTTTTTTTAAATGAAAGGGTTAATTATTTTTACCTACCATTAAATGAAAGTAGTAAAAAATTTTGGAGTACATTTACTAAATCATATTCTCAAAAAGGCCTAGTATGTCAAATTTTTCCAATATTTTATCTTAAAATTCTAATTTAAAAAATTTTTAAATATTAAAATTTTAATAAAAATATATATTAGTTAACAAATTTGTTTTGTTGATAAAATTGATCTTAACATATTTATTATTGAAAAATTTAAGTATTAAAAAATTGTTATTTAAATTTTGTGCCGGATCTTCTTAACAAATATTGCTTGTTATTAATTTGTTAGTTATAAAAAATTTATATTGATAATTTAAGAAAAAAGTATTTGTGGCTTTAACTGAGAAAACTCGATTTCAAATACTCGAAAAAAGGGAGTGTCACATCAGCTCTAGTGAACTCTTCTTTAGTATATTTACTAGTGTATAGCCCGCACCTTGTGCGGGTTTGTTAATAAAATAGCTTATTATATTACATTTTTTACTATATTATATGTTGTTAACTTTATTATTTATATGTTATGAGCTCGTACAAATAACACGTCAAGTGTTACATAGTAAATGAGACCAGGTAGTCCATGTGTTTATCATTAATTAGTTTTATGCTATTAAAAATTTTTGAAATCTAATTTATTATTTAATAAATAATAATTTAAATAGAAAGACATAATCATATAATTTAAAAATACCATAATCTGATACGAGTTCAATTAGTAAAAAAAAATTATTTGGCTTAATTTGTGATTTAGTAAAAGATTTAATCCGAGAAAAAACATAGGAGCGCCACGTCAACATTAGTTTTGTATGTTTTAGTAAAGTATATAGAATATAGATGTATATTTAGTATATTGATAAAATAAGAATTACGAATTTAATAGTTCAACAGTCCACAAATCAGTAGGTTACAAGGACCCACAAATTAGTAGATCACAAGGACCCACAAGAGCACAACGACCCACAAATCATTAGGTCACAACGACCCAAAAATCATTAGGTCAAAACGACCCAAAAATTAGTAGGTCACAATGATTACATACAAATACAAATCCGATATGAATAAGTAATATATTTGATTTTGACCAAAAGGTTCCGAAATGTATGAATTTTATAAGCCTCAAACACTCTAGATCTATTTATAGATGTTTTCGAAGTGTCATCCTTTCCTCGTAATCGATGTGGGAGAACAAAAATCATATTTTACAAATTAATTATGGTTTAATTAAAAAAAGATTTATTAGCTTAATTCGTGATTTAGTAAAAAGTTTAATCCGAGAAAAAACGTGGGGCGTCACGTCAAAATTAGTGTCTTTTGTTTTAGTAAAGTATATAATATATATATATATATATATATATATGTATATATATATATGTATATATATATATATGTATATTTAGTATATTGATAAAATAAGAATTTTATAAGCCTCAAACACTCTAGATCTATTTATAGATGTTTTCGAAGTGTCATCCTTTCCTCGTAATCGATGTGGGAGAACAAAAATCATATTTTACAAATTAATTATGGTTTAATTAAAAAAAGATTTATTAGCTTAATTCGTGATTTAGTAAAAAGTTTAATCCGAGAAAAAACGTGGGGCGTCACGTCAGAATTAGTGTCTTTTGTTTTAGTAAAGTATATAATATATATATATATGTATATATATATATATATGTATATATATATATGTATATATATATATATATGTATATTTAGTATATTGATAAAATAAGAATTTTATAAGCCTCAAACACTCTAGATCTATTTATAGATGTTTTCGAAGTGTCATCCTTTCTTCGTAATCGATGTGGGAGAACAAAAATCATATTTTACAAATTAATTATGGTTTAATTAAAAAAAGATTTATTAACTTAATTCGTGATTTAGTAAAAAGTTTAATCCGAGAAAAAAACGTGGGGGCGTCACGTCAGAATTAGTGTCTTTTGTTTTAGTAAAGTATATAATATATATATATATATGTATATATATATATATATATATGTATATATATATATATATATGTATATTTAGTATATTGATTGTAATACCCGTAAAAAAAAAAAAAAATCTCCGTTTAATACCGGATCAAACCGGATTCAGATCCGCCAACCTTAATTCTTTTAAATAAAAGAACACGATATTAAATTCGATCATTTTATGTGAACTTGATTCACATAAACTGATAACTTATATAATTTCGTAAATAATTCCGTAAATAATCCCATAATTAATTCCGTACTTTTAACGGTTCGAGGCGAATAACGAGTATTCTTTCAGCCCTCTTGTTTTAATTGAGGAGCAGGCCCAGTTCTGGCCCAACAGATCCAACCCAATTCCATGTAAGCCCAGCCCATACTTTAACTAATCTAAACCCTAATCAGCGTTAATCAAGTTTAAACCTAATACTAACCTCACCTAAACAAAACCGTAAAGACGCTACACCTCGTATTACTCTCTCGCTGCACATTCGAGACGCCAGAAGGAACGCCGTCAGAAGGAACGCCGCCAGACGAGACGCACTAGGACCACCACCGACGTTCTCCACCGGGACTGCACGCCGGAAGTGGTGAAGACGACCGCCGAAGACGGGAAGCAATACATCCGATCCGCTTAACACTTCCCTACCGCCATCCTTGCGCCATCGCCGGTGGAGCAGAACCACCAAGGTCCCCGCCGTCCCCGACTGGAGAGCCGATGCAGCCTAGTGTCTTCCTTCCGAACGGTAACGCCGGTCACCGAAGAGGGTGAATCTCCCAACTGGAACGCACCCTCTTCTCCCTTCGTCTCAGGCGCCAGGAACCTGCCCAGACCGGCGAAGGACGTGCGCCCAGTCTGCTGTGGTCGGACCTCCGGACACCGCATCGACTAGCACCGCTTTCCGACGTTTCGAGCTATTCGCCGAAGGTGAGCGTACTTGTGTTTTCTTCGTCTATTATCTTCACACGGACTCGATCGGGATATGATCGTTGATGATCGATGATCCATCATTCATCATGGATCCATACGGCCATAACCCAAACCCACACCCAATCTATTTAATGCTTTCTGTGTCTTTTCAACCATCTTCAAATCTTCATTCCATTAGAGCATTAAATAGGACAGTGCCAAGACTCTGCAATTCTTCTTCTGCAAAATGAAGCCATATTCAATTATATATTGTTTAATTCAACTCTATAACTAATCAGATTCAACTGTCTCTTTAATCAACAGCAATCCACAAACCCTAGGTGTCAATATACTCACTCCAATTCAGAGTCACCGATTATTTCAACTCTTCAATGAGGCTCCATCAAAATATATTTATTGAATAAAGTAATATTATCATTCATCTTATACATTTATGTTAGCAACCCGTGAGAATCATTTACCCGTGAGAATCTTATATATATATATATATATATATAAAAGTATATAAAAGTACGTATAAGAGGAGAGTGGTGAGACAAGAGCCCGGAGAAGGGTAGTTACTCGGATAGGAGCGGGTGGTAGAATCGCACCGGGAAAGGTTAGAGTAGTAGGACCGGGTAGTGTGCACTAGATGAAGGTTGCGGTGGTTCCGAGGAAGGGTCAAGGGTTATCGTTGTTAACGAGTTCCACTTACGAAAAATATTATAGAAGATTAGTGTTGTAACTTAAGCTAAGTTTGTTTAGGATTTGATCTCAGATCTAGTATCTAAGTGTAAGATCGGACCTTAGCCACCCCTTTGAAATTTCTAAACCTTGTTAACTTTAGAATCTTTATTAAACTATTCTTGGGAACCAGATTCTAGAAATAAGTTCTAAAAGAAAATACAAAAATTTAATGATCAACTTTTAGAGAGTTCCGGAATCGAGGATAAAATAATCTTTTACCTTAAGAGAGTGTATTTTTGTAATTCTCCTCATGAGATAGTACTTCTTAGAAGTTGTAACTTCTAAGAGTATGGGATATGATTTTGATCCACATGCCTTGTGTAACAGGCATTTGAGTTCTACGGTTGCGGACCGAGTTGGGACATTGAGAGTGTGATTTGATTCAGGTAAGTCCTTGCGACTTACTTAACTGGTTTCTGGATATTAGTTGGGTGATGATGGTTGTGTGTGTACAATGTGTGTTATAATAAATAAAAACTTGTTAGGACGACCGTGGTTATTATGTTTTAAGGCCCAAGTGTATGTATAACGGGCCGTGACATCACTGCCCAGCTCTGCCAGGAGACTGGGAGGTTCTCTATACCCAGACCATACAGGTACACGGTGAGATGCATCGGATCCACTCCTGATGGGTACACGGGGGCGGAGGCGAGGTTTGGGAATCCCTCGTGTCACAAAATAAGTATCATTAGAGTGAATGACTTAAATGAAGATAATAAATGGACTGTTTGAAAGCATGATGAGTGTTTATTATTTTATGTGTGTGTGTGCTATTATTATTCTCCTAATGTTTAGATAACTAGTTAATGGTGGTTTTGTTGTGTTTTAGTTTTACTACAGGCTAGAACAGCAGCTGAGTGATCCGGAAGTAGTGGTCAGCCGGGTCTCCGTACTCTTTAGAGTGGGGGGTTTGGGTTGTTGTTTTGTTATCTTTCCCTTTTGTTAAGACAGTTAGTCTTTTCCGTTGTTTAAGTACGATAGGCTGTTAGACTTTGTTGCATTCATCCGTTTGCAAATATTTTTTATGAATTTCGGTTTTTCTTATTTGTGTCTTGTTGCAAGATCCTAGTAATATTGTTGTCAAACTGAGGTCGGGACCCATTGTGAGGTCCTAACCAGTAATGCTCCGAGTTCTGAGAATTCGGGGTGTTACAACATGGTATCAGAGCTCTAGGTTGGCAACAATGGCACTTGAAATCTTCTGAAAGACCGAATAAGTACGTAAGCAGAACCCGAAAAGGGATCTGAGTTTTAGAAAGGACTTTTGGTTTTCAAATGCATACATAGTCTGGTTGGGGATAGAAAGTACGGCTGACCACCACTACTACCGCGGATCTCAGTATGCTTAGTATGGACTTTAGGTTGTTACTCTCTTTGGACTTATTAGCTTGATTATAATGATAGGTGATGTAGATGAGCATATGCCAAAGATTAGTAGAATTTATAGTTACAGTACGCCCTTAATGGAGATAACAGTATGAGATCCTCATTCAGTTGACACACCTAAGTTTTTGAAGAGTGTCAACGTGAGGATTAGTATGCACATCTTATGTGCATTAGGGTAGACGAACGACGGACAACTCCTTCAAGCTTGTTGAGGAACGTCGAGACGGAAAAGTTAAGACTAAAAGACAACACCAACTACAATGACAAGAAGGGAATTCCGAGTCAACTCCATAGGATCACATGAAGAAGATACATGAGGGTGATTCCGGCAACGAGTTGGATGACTGACAAGTATACCAATTGGTAGAGAAAACCCATAGATTCTTTCAAGATGGTGTAAAGCAACGTTACAAACAAAAGGGATGCCTTCAGAAAAACAAATAGGCATGAAGGTCAAGGTGGAAGATAGTAGCAATCCAGACAAAAGGCATTGAATCTAAGCTTATTGATGGACCAGAAGGTGAAAGTTTGAAGCTAGAAGCAGAGCGGAGTATGATCACTCTCGACAAGCTACTTTCCACTACAATTAGGATGGGAAACCGAGACAATCATAAGGGTAGGAGTCAAGATAAGATACATTGCTCATCCCGATATGAAGAATTAAAGAGCCGCAAAATGAAAGCTTGCAGGTTGCTAGAAAAGGGGAGGCAGATTTCACCAACATAGAAGTGATGTGACCTCCTAGAACACACAAGAATTACAACAAGGATCGGAATATAACAAAGACCGGATTTCTATAAAGGCGGAAGTACAAGCAGCACCCCAAGGAAGGAGGGTGTAGGAGAATGGTCTTGATGAAAAAGAGGGTTTCTAATAACTTCTCACTCATGAAGGGGTTAAAGTTAATAACACTAACGGGTCATAACAGAGAACCGCAAGTGGACAATAACTCGGGTAAAAAGAATTATGGAGAAATGCCTACAAGTTATCGTAGAAGAAGAGATAAGGCCGTTGATAGAAGACGAAGATACAACTAGACTCGTAAGAGTATAGTGCTCTTATAGGACTGTAATTTGTAGAAGGGACTAAAGGAGTATAAATGGAAGAGATATATTTTTGCCGGAAATATCAAAACTTCAAAAGAGATAGAAGAAAAGTAAGTCCACGATCTTATAGAAGGTCAACTACATGCTAATTGTGACAACAGAGAATTTACACGTGCTGACTAACTAGTGATGGTTGGTTGACCGATAAGAAGAATAATCACAAGGTTATAAAGGAATTTTATGTACATCCGGTGAATTTATTCGAGAGTTCAACGACGGTAATGGTAAAGTTAAATCAATGCAAGTACTAGTGGCCGTGATGGTAACATTGAATGAGTCCAATATGACAACTCTAATAAAGAAATTAAAGAGAAGCTCTTGACGGTCGGTAATGACCATTAATGATAGTAATGGTGTAAGAGAGTTGTGGTGAGTAGTTGCTTACTATTGACTAAGGAAAGATACATATCAAAGTTAGTATGGAGAGATCCCTGTAAGAAGAACTAGAAGAGTAAGAAGAAACAGATGATTGTGAACATGTCCTATGTCTTAGCATTCCACACAAGTAGGACGGATGATGCTCCTCCGAGAAAAAGTGGGGTCAAACTGTCTAGGTTGACAGAGGAAGCCCTTGTGATTAAAGATGTGACACAGAATAATTGGAATTGTAGAGGCGGCACAAACATAAAGAGTATGATTTAAAGTCTTGGTGAAATGTCTGATCGAGTTGTGAGGTGATTGTAGATGGAATCTACATGTTGGCTAGAACAGACATGAGAAGGAGTAAAGTGAATGACTAAAGGTTGCTATATGGATCCAGTATTACCGCAATAAGATAATTACCGAAAGGTGTCTAGATAAGATTTTAATGAGAAATGGTTGTACTCCATTGAAAATTCAAGCTCGACTGATGACATAAGAGTTGATAAAAGTAATAAGACCAACCAACGTGGTCCGTAAGGCGTATACGAGGAAACTCAAAGGAATTTAACTATCCTACTAGGGTTAAAGATTTAAAGAAGGTAAAGCGACACGAGCATAAGAACGGCATAATAAATGCGAGTGAAGAACTTTGACTTGAGGAAATCATATACAACTGAGGTTTCTTATGCAAATGGTACCGATAAATGTTTAACAAAAGTCATGCTATCGGACCGATAACGCTAGGATGGATAAAGTGTAACCCAAAAGAATAACTTAACCAGGGAGAAGTAAAGTCATGTATCAAAAGGCGGGTCTTGCTAAATTGGAATAAAGTGTTGAGATGAGGATGCCGTTGTAGAATCTATGCAAGAGTACAACGTAACCGAGGTTCCAACATGAAATGGGCAGTAATGATCAACTGAAAGTTGAGACCGATTCAGGAGAGGAAATTGTTATAAGACGAGTCACCTAGTAGAAGAGTTCACAAGACAAGCATGAGAGACCATCATGAGTTGTTATTATTATATCGGTGTAGACTCATTAACGCACCTCGGAAGTTGGGAGCTAAATAGAAGACGCCGTGTCAAGATGGTAAATAGGTTAGAGTAATGACTTGTAAGTCAATGTGATGTACTCCTCAGTTGGAAGTCAAAAGGATTGTCGAAGGATCACCACATTGAGTAGTCCTAACGAGTAATAAGTTGAGTTTTGATAAGACATAAGTGAAGTCCGGGAGGTTCCACAGACACACGTTCCAATCCTTTCAAGGAGAAGTGACCGGGGAGTTAAGTTACTGAGGGGTTATCTAGACTATTTGTGAAGCTGTATGGGGGTCAAAGACCATAGTTTGATATATATGGACAGTTTATCTCGAGGTTTTGGACAACCAGTACTCATGGGTAGAGTACATGTCTTTCCTTTACTATAGTAAATCATTTATAGACAGAAGGTCTGTTTGAAGAGGATCTTGCTAGTATTAGAAGGGAAGTATAGTAGGGAATTGGGTAAATCATGTTGACCCTCAGAAAGACGCCATTGTGCCTAATGGGTGTTACAACAGAAGCGTGGTAGACCCATAACCCACAAATGAAGAAAATCAATCTTTGGTTAACTATGATTATAAGTTAAAGAAGTAGAGATCCAAATGAAAAGGTTCACTTGGGTGTGTGATTTGTTTTGAGTTGTATAAATTTGAAAGCTTGACAAGAAGTAGGTAAAAACCAATTAATTAAGGAACGATCCGATTAGGTCACATTGAGAAAACCGGGTCAAACGGTTTGTATTACAAAGAGCATTAAGCACTTAGTAAAGTGCCGATAGAAGTTTAAGATCATTATTTCAGAATCGATAGTCGAAAACTTTCAAAAAAAAAAAAAAAAAAAACAAGTGGGCCTAGTGGAAGAAAAGTTTGGTAGAGTCACCAAAAGAGCTGGAAGTAAGTTTAGAAAACCAAACCATTGAGAGGGTAGCTACCGAATCCTATACACGTCATCAGTCATGAGGATCTGATAGTTGAGCCAGACCACACTTTTGTGGAGTACCCAGTAGTTGTCCTGGAGCGCAGTACTAGACGTCTGCGGTCCAAGGAGATACCGATGTTGAGGATCCAGTGGTCTAGACGAGCAGCCGACGCGGCCACTTGGGAGACAGAGGAGAGTATTAGACGTATTTATCCCGAGTTCTCTGCGGGGTTAGATGTTACTTCTGTACCGACGAGTTAGTATTCAGATGTTGTGTTGTTTGACTTTTCATGCTTTTACCTTGGATTGAGTGACTATGCTTTCTTTGATGTGTGTCTGATTATGATGATTGAGTAGTTGCATGGTAGAAGACGAAATTTTTTTTATGAAACTAAGTTATATAAAGAAAGCCATTTGACTAGATACATTATTCCAAGTTTCGGGACGAAACTTATTTTAAGAGGGCACTGATGTAATACCAGTAAAAAAAAAAAAAAAAAAAAAAAAAAAATCTCCGTTTAATACCGGATCAAACCGGATTCAGATCCGCCAACCTTAATTCTTTTAAATAAAAGAACACGATATTAAATTCGATCATTTTATGAACTTGATTCACATAAACTGATAACTTATATTATTTCGTAAATAATTCCGTAAATAATCCCATAATTAATTCCGTACTTTTAACGGTTCGAGGCGAATAACGAGTATTCTTTCAGCCCTCTTGTTTTAATTGAGGAGCAGGCCCAGTTCTGGCCCAACAGATCCAACCCAATTCCATGTAAGCCCAGCCCATACTTTAACTAATCTAAACCCTAATCAGCGTTAATCAAGTTTAAACCTAATACTAACCTCACCTAAACAAAACCGTAAAGACGCTACACCTCGTATTACTCTCTCGCTGCACATTCGAGACGCCAGAAGGAACGCCGCCAGAAGGAACGCCGCCAGACGAGACGCACTAGGACCACCACCGACGTTCTCCACCGGGACTGCACGCCGGAAGTGGTGAAGACGACCGCCGAAGACGGGAAGCAATACATCCGATCCGCTTAACACTTCCCTACCGCCATCCTCGCGCCATCGCCGGTGGAGCAGAACCACCAAGGTCCCCGCCGTCCCCGACTGGAGAGCCGATGCAACCTAGTGTCTTCCTTCCGAACGGTAACGCCGGTCACCGAAGAGGGTGAATCTCCCAACTGGAACGCACCCTCTTCTCCCTTCGTCTCAGGCGCCAGGAACCTGCCCAGACCGGCGAAGGACGTGCGCCCAGTCTGCTGTGGTCGGACCTCCGGACACCGCATCGACTAGCACCGCTTTCCGACGTTTCGAGCTATTCGCCGAAGGTGAGCGTACTTGTGTTTTCTTCGTCTATTATCTTCACACGGACTCGATCGGGATATGATCGTTGATGATCGATGATCCATCATTCATCATGGATCCATACGGCCATAACCCAAACCCACACCCAATCTATTTAATGCTTTCTGTGTCTTTTCAACCATCTTCAAATCTTCATTCCATTAGAGCATTAAATAGGACAGTGCCAAGACTCTGCAATTCTTCTTCTGCAAAATGAAGCCATATTCAATTATATATTGTTTAATTCAACTCTATAACTAATCAGATTCAACTGTCTCTTTAATCAACAGCAATCCACAAACCCTAGGTGTCAATATACTCACTCCAATTCAGAGTCACCGATTACTTCAACTCTTCAATGAGGCTCCATCAAAATATATTTATTGAATAAAGTAATATTATCATTCATCTTATACATTTATGTTAGCAACCCGTGAGAATCATTTACCCGTGAGAATCTTATATATATATATATATATATATATATATATATATATAAAAGTATATAAAAGTACGTATAAGAGGAGAGTGGTGAGACAAGAGCCCGGAGAAGGGTAGTTACTCGGATAGGAGCGGGTGGTAGAATCGCACCGGGAAAGGTTAGAGTAGTAGGACCGGGTAGTGTGCACTAGATGAAGGTTGCGGTGGTTCCGAGGAAGGGTCAAGGGTTATCGTTGTTAACGAGTTCCACTTACGAAAAATATTATAGAAGATTAGTGTTGTAACTTAAGCTAAGTTTGTTTAGGATTTGATCTCAGATCTAGTATCTAAGTGTAAGATCGGACCTTAGCCACCCCTTTGAAATTTCTAAACCTTGTTAACTTTAGAATCTTTATTAAACTATTCTTGGGAACCAGATTCTAGAAATAAGTTCTAAAAGAAAATACAAAAATTTAATGATCAACTTTTAGAGAGTTCCGGAATCGAGGATAAAATAATCTTTTACCTTAAGAGAGTGTATTTTCGTAATTCTCCTCATGAGATAGTACTTCTTAGAAGTTGTAACTTCTAAGAGTATGGGATATGATTTTGATCCACATGCCTTGTGTAACAGGCATTTGAGTTCTACGGTTGCGGACCGAGTTGGGACATTGAGAGTGTGATTTGATTCAGGTAAGTCCTTGCGACTTACTTAACTGGTTTCTGGATATTAGTTGGGTGATGATGGTTGTGTGTGTACAATGTGTGTTATAATAAATAAAAACTTGTTAGGACGACCGTGGTTATTATGTTTTAAGGCCCAAGTGTATGTATAACGGGCCGTGACATCACTGCCCAGCTCTGCCAGGAGACTGGGAGGTTCTCTATACCCAGACCATACAGGTACACGGTGAGATGCATCGGATCCACTCCTGATGGGTACACGGGGGCGGAGGCGAGGTTTGGGAATCCCTCGTGTCACAAAATAAGTATCATTAGAGTGAATGACTTAAATGAAGATAATAAATGGACTGTTTGAAAGCATGATGAGTGTTTATTATTTTATGTGTGTGTGTGCTATTATTATTCTCCTAATGTTTAGATAACTAGTTAATGGTGGTTTTGTTGTGTTTTAGTTTTACTACAGGCTAGAACAGCAGCTGAGTGATCCGGAAGTAGTGGTCAGCCGGGTCTCCGTACTCTTTAGAGTGGGGGGTTTGGGTTGTTGTTTTGTTATCTTTCCCTTTTGTTAAGACAGTTAGTCTTTTCCGTTGTTTAAGTACGATAGGCTGTTAGACTTTGTTGCATTCATCCGTTTGCAAATATTTTTTATGAATTTCGGTTTTTCTTATTTGTGTCTTGTTGCAAGATCCTAGTAATATTGTTGTCAAACTGAGGTCGGGACCCATTGTGAGGTCCTAACCAGTAATGCTCCGAGTTCTGAGAATTCGGGGTGTTACATTGATAAAATAAGAATTACGAATTTAATAGTTCAACGGTCCATAAATTAGTAGGTCACAAACGACCCACAAATCAGTAGGTCACAACGAAAATTAGTAGATCACAATGACCCCCACAAATTAGTAGATCACAAGGACCCACAAATTGAAATACCCCAAACAAAAATACATTGTTAAGCTTTTTAATATAATCCCTTGTAAGATAATAAGTTTGGGTTATGTCCAACTTATATCATTGTAATAAAAGAAGTGCAACATATTAGTATATATGGGTACACATTTTATATATCGGATTTATTAATTATGTAGACGTTTTATTTTAATAATATAAATAAGACAATACAAGCTTGTAACAAAAATAAAAAGGAGAAGAAGAAAAGGCACAATTCACAAGATTCAAACTTGTAATCTGTTACATAAAGAAAGTTCCGGTTCCAATTAAACTAAGAGCATTTGATGTTAAACTCTCTTATTATTGTTTAAATAAGAGTTGTTCATAACAAAATATAAAAATAAAAAGACAACCAAATGCTGGAGATCAGTTTCGAACACTTGACCCCCAACATACCACGTAGAATACATAACCAGCAAGTCACATCGTTCTTCATGTTGCAAAAGGGGGCTGATTTATAATAATACCTAATTTAAGGCATTATAACAAAAGAGAGGAAAATCTGCTGGAGACCAGTTTTGAACACGAAACCTGCAGGTTTCCTAGCGTGCCCACAGGCCAGCTGAGCCGACGCTTCACTTTGATTAATTCTGCAACGATCTTTGTATTTATCGCATCTATAAAAACGTTGGTTGAAAAGCCGAAATGAATATTCGATTGGCTTCGATTTCATTAATCTTCGGTTACGTTTTTAGGTGTTAATCCAATATTGATGAGAGGGATTTTACAACATTAGTGTTGTATTCTTTAATAAATTTCATAATCTCCCATTTAATTTGGAAGATTAATATTTTATTCTCTTTCTCATTAATTTTATAATCTCCCATTTAATTGGAAGATTAGTATTTTATTCTCTTTCTAATTAATTTTATAATCTCCAATTTAATTGGAAGATTAGTATTTTATTCTCTAATTAATTTTATAATCTTCCAATTAATTGGTGGTGATTAATGAAAATATTTTCCTATGGCTATATAAACCTTGCCTCTCTTCTTTTTCCATTCACTTTGCTTCTTGCATCTTGATTCTTCTTCCCAACTCTCATATTGTTGAAATCCTGAGTCGAAACTCTGCAAGTGTGGACGTCAACGTAGTTGCTAACATACGTTAAGGGATCACTCATTCTTCATATCCGTTCAAAGAAGATCGAGTGGTCTTGTGTGTTGCTTACAAGTCCATTGTAAGCGGTACCATCTTTTTCTTTAATCAATAGATAGTCTACATAATTTCTTCATATATTATGTACTAGACTAATGAAGATTTTAGTGATATAAATCTTACCCACTTCCACCATTAATTAGTATAAGCATGTTAGCCAACTACGAGTTTTTGATTAATATTGTTAATCAAGTAAGAAAATTAACAAATATAAATCAACTTGTAAACTCATTCATCTTACTCTATGGATGAAATAATTTATAAAAAGGATTTATAAATTATTTTTATGAATTAACTATATAACTAGAGATGTACGAATTTGTGCAAAAGTTATATAAATATTCATAAGAGCTTTTTGCTTGGATGTTAGGTACCCGGTGGAGTGTTGGTGAACCTTAACCATCAAGTGTATCCGTATTCGATCCGTTCTTCGTAATTCAAGGCAAGTGATTTCGGTTCATTTTCGCAAGTGGTTATTTCCAATCCTTGTTTCTTCTTCAATTCGATATATTCCCCCGGCTAGGACATTTTAGAGAATAGTCGGAATTGTGTTAGGGTGACCTTTGAACCTAGCTTAGTGATTATATGGGAATCTTTGAAGTGAATTATTTTAATATGATACATGCTTTATTATCATCTACGGGCGATTTTGTGTGAAACTTTATGTGTTAGTTTAAGTTTCTATAACGTAAGGGTTATCGAAATTAGTGCAAATGTTTAAAACTCGCATAAATTATTATATTTATGTATTATGTTAGTATATATTAAATTTCAAAAGTGGGAAGTACCACTTTTGTACCCATTCCATGGAATGATAATTAAGCACATTTGATGCAATGAGGTTTAATTACATTTGATAAATCAACTGGTGCACTAACTAAGACATAGGGGCTTAGTTGGTTTCGGGCTTTGATACGCCTCTACTATTAAGTTTATACTTAAATAATTGCACAAGTGGAATATTATTAACATGTGTCACTAATATCACTAGTAAGTACTTGGTGTACACTTAGCGTTTTAAAACGAGGGTGATCGGTTCCCGGTGAACTCCACTCTTGTAATAACTAGGATTTCGAATTCTAATTAATGTTGATTAACTTAATCGTTGATAGTAATAAACATATAACTCGTGAAGACTTCGCAAGTGATGAGTAAGAGTCCCACCGTTATGTTCCCGGCGTAAATTTGGACGTTTGGGGAAATTTTTACTTTTTCCCCCGGGTAATTATTTTTACCCTCCGGTGTTATTTGGAGCATTTGGGAGCTCCAATTAATAAAAATGCAGTTGAGAGAAATGATCAGGACATCGGATATGTCCTAAATATGAAATAACATGGAGAGGCAAAACGGCCAAAACAGTCGCTATTTCGTTTCTTAACGGCTAAGAAAGACGGCTTAGGAATACACGTTTTCCGAGGCAGTTGTGTAATAATGATCCCTACAATATTCCAGATTTAATGTTCCAATCTCGAGAACTTTGGAGAAAGAGGTTCGACCCGCATTTGGATCGGTTAAAGGATAATTATCGACTTTACTGAAGGATAATTATCGTCTTCACTATAAATAGCGGAAAATCCTTTATTAATTCATTTCATTTCACGTTTCCTCGTAAAAACTCTGATTTCTCTCAACCTTCAAACTCAGATCTACTCACCGTTTCTAATCCGATTTCAATTCCGTTTGAGTTTCTGGATTCCTCTCTTCATTCTCTTCATATCGGTACCGAGTTTCTGCATTTCCGAGTATATGGAGGGCTGGTCGAGCATATATGTCACCAGGACGGTTCCGTCGCTCAGATTCCGGTGAATTTGATGTTGTCCATGCGTAGCCTGCGTCGCTGTGTTTCCGAATCTTCTTTCAGATCGTCAATCGGGTTAGTAACGAATAAGTTATGAATTTATTCGTTTTCCGTACTGCGATTTGGCCTAAATTGAATTTAGGCTTGTCAAAATGGATAATTAGAAATTCCATTATGGTCGTTATATTATTCTAGTGATTGTGGATAGTTTGTTTGATGAAATCTGATGACAGGTGGGTTTAGAAATTGCCTGCGGGCAAAACGTTATTCTGGAAAAATCTAATTAATTAATTAAAGGTTAATTAATTAAATTAGGATTAAAATTGAGATTGAGGAATGTTGATTAGATACTACCTTGGGATTTGAGGAATTGTGAGTTATGCTGAGATATTGAGGTTTAGTTGGTTGTGAGGCTCATAGATTGAGTATGATCCTTATGGATCCCTTTGGGTCTAGGTGTGACCCCTTTGATGAATAGAGGTTGATATATCTCTTTATGCCTTGTTTATAGGCCGTGTTGTCCCTCCAGTGTAGAGGTGATCGTGGTTGAGTTTGTACAAGGTTGAGGTAAGTCCGTAGGACTTACTTAGCTACCATCCCTATATTGGGTGTTTGCATGAGTGGTGTGTGCTTTATATGTTTGCTATGATAGCATGAGTTGTCGTTTTTATCGACCTATGTTCTATTGACTGCCCCACTGCGTGGTTGTGATAACCTTTCCCTTTCATCCCGCCGTGGAGTCTGGGAGGTTCTTTGTTGTCGGGCCAGACTGGTTTACAGGAAGGGCGCAATCCACTCCCATAGGGTACACGGATTGTGTGACCGATACTCGTACAGCTGGACATTGCACTCAGAGGCGGGGATGTATCGGTCCTCGTGTCACATACTTTCATCTATCTATATATATACGGTTTTTGAGTGAATGGTTATTATATAAAGATAATAAATGGGTAAATGTGTGATAGCATGTTGATGTGTTTATCTTTCATGATTGTGCTTGTGCTTATGCATTACCTCATATATGTATGGTTAGCTAACGGTTTCATACCGTGTTGTAGATGTTTACAGGTTAGGCGCTACTGGGTGATCTGGCAGGGTGATAGGCCGAGGACTCTCGTACATTAGGTGGTTGGTTTGGGGTTGTTGTGTTTCCCCTCCTGCGTGAGGATGATCTTTTGTACCTCCTAGGTGAGGATGTCGTTTTATATACTCGGCTACGTTGTTGTTTACTTTGGGTCGTACAGTTTATACTGTTTTATGTATTTGTTTTATATCTGTCAGTGCCATGTTGTAAGGTCCAGTGAACTTGTTGTCAGGCTAGGGTCAGGATCCATTGTGAGATCCTAGCCCAATGTGACATCCCGAGTCCCGCGGATTCGGGGTGTTACAGAGTTGGTATCAGAGCCCAGGTTGACAACAATGACACTTGCTACTTGCAATGAGGTTTGATAGGTAAAATAAACAGAGCCCACATGGGATCTGACGTTTTCAAAGGTTTTGGTTTTAAGTGTGGTTTTGGGATAGAATGTACGAGAAGTCGTCACCTCTGTCATGGATCTCTGCAGCGTAGATATGTATATATATGTGTGTACTATGGATTATGTGGATGTATTATATATATATATATATATATATATATATATATATATATATATATATATATATATATATATATATATATATATATATATATATATATATATATATATCGATACCTATGGCATATATATAGCCTTATAAGATTAGGTGCGTATATCCTACAGATGACTCAGACTAAAGTAGTATCTGTAGTGGGATGAGGTAGGGGTACACCCCCTCTTCCTCCAGTGGTGATAAGTTAGGGACCAGTTTCTGCTGTTGTTTCGCCTATGGCAGATAACGAGTTTGAAGAGGCTGATCGTGTCTCCATGAGCAGATCCGAGTTTCAAGAATATATGTAACAAGTATATGAAGCGGTGATAGCGGGTAGATCCACACCGGATTTACCAACAATTGTGAGATCAACTGAAGTTTTTGGATCCGGAATGAAGCAATGGACTGAATCAGTTACTGGAGAAGCAAAGATGATGAATGGGGAACCAAGTCCAATATCAGGACAATCTAGTGATCCTTTGGCCATGAAGATGACTAGCAAGGAACTACAGTGTTTTAATTGCGTGAAAGTTGGGACACTAGCGAGTTGTGTGCCCAAAGGCGCCCATCATATGCTTTATGTGTGGTAAAGCAGGGCATAGAGCGAAGTTTTGTCGACAGGGCAAGGCATTGCCTTTACAAGTTCCCTTCAAGAATGAGATCATTCCAGGTGGACGACGAAGGTCGAGTTACCCTTCAATTGCACAGGTTGCAAGAATGAGACAATTATGTTACAATTGTGGCTATCCAGATCATTTGCGTTTTGAGTGCCCTTTGGCACCGATAGCTTGTTTCATCTGTGGTGAACTAGGCCATCTGGCCCCTTTCTGTCAGCAAGGTAGTGTTTCTTCCCAGCAAGACCTTCCTCTTTCCGGTGTTGAAAGAGTGAAAGTGGAGGCTATAGTGAGGACCTCAGTGATACTTAAGGAGCATAGATCCGAGATCGAGTAATGATATGTAGTGGAGCTACGGGAGTTAGCTGTTACAGGTACCATTCTCGTTAATGGTTTACCTAGTGGAGTTTTGTTTGTTATGAGTGCTATGCACTTCTTGTCTTTCGATGCATGCGTTAATGGTTGATCTTTGATATATAGTAGAAGGTGGACTTTCCTTTACAGGATTACCAGCTAGAGGTCTGAGGTACCCGCGAGATATGTGGTTGTTCCCTTATTCCGGGACTTGTGTATGGCTTGTAGACTTCTTTGTCATGCCGTAGGTGCATGAGGAAGTCATTATGTGTATGGATTGGATGAATAGATATCATGCGGTGTTAGATATTAATAGTAAGGCTATTATAGTCTTTACTGAGATGGTAAAATAATAGAGGTCTTTTTAAGGTTAAGACCTTTGAAGAGACGGGTTTGTCATCAGGATTGTACGAGCAGCGAACTGATAGAAGAGGGATATGACGCCTTCTAGTGTTATACCATGAAGGAGCGAGATAGTCCAACAATGGAAGGTATTCCAGTTATTTATGAGTTTATAGACGTGTTACTGAACCGTCTAGTTTCCACCTCAGTGGAGTGTGGACATTGTTATCGAGTTGAAGTATGGTACAAGATTGAATGGGAAAGCCACACTATATGGTGCTTGTTGAGATATTGTATTGATAACTTGAAAAGTTGACTGAAACGGGTTTACCCTAGTGGGTTCCATGTTCCGTATTAACGACCTGATGAGTTAGCTTCAAGAAGCAATTGTGTTTCCAAGATTCCTTTGTGCTTAAGATATCCCTAGTCATGGATGAGAGATCAACATGTGTATGAGATAACATCCCATACCCGTTATGGACACTACGTGTTTGTAGTGATGTCATTTGGGTTGACGAATGTTTTAGTAGTTTTTATGGAGTTGATGAACAATATCTTCATCGACTTCCTTGATTAGTTGGTGGTGGACTTCATTGATGACATGTCGGTATACTCTCATAGCAGAGAATAGTAGACCGATCGTCTAAGGACCTCTGCAGATTTCGAGAGATAGAGAGTTGTATGCTACGCTCTCTAAGTGTAAGTTGAGAACCAGTGGTAGCCTTTTTAGGCCATGTTGTCTCCGCCAGTGGGATCATGGTTGACTAGGCGATAATTTAGTATGTTGTACCATGGGAGATACTGATGAACATTAAAGAATACGTAGTTTTCTCGGCTCATCCGATTGCTATCAATGCTTTGAGGAAGGATTTTATATGATTACGTATTCATTTGCGAGTCTTTTGAGAAGACCACCATAGCTACGTGATGAGAGCAGTGTGTCTAAGTTCTGAAGAGTTGAGGAGGCATTTGACCTCTCCTTCCATTCTGTTTTAGTGAGGAGATTTTTGGGATCCCGTGATTTACGGTGATACATCCCATCTAAGTTTGAGATGTGTTTTACTACAAAGGAGTAGGGTTATTGATATGTGTGTTTACAGCTGAGAACGTATGATGAGAACTACCCGACTCATGATTTAGAGTTAGTAGTGGTAGTTCAAGCCTTTAAGTTTTGAAGACCTTACCGGTGTGATCTTCATGTCAGATTTCTATAGATCATAGAAATCTGAAGTATATTTTATGCAACGGGGGTTGAATAACCGCCAATGTTAAGAGCTTAAGTTGATCAAGCTTTGACTTGAAGATTCTATATCATTAAGAGAAGTTGAACGTTTTCGCCGATAACTTGAATGGAAAGACGCTCCAAGATAAGATGATTGTGAGACTGATAGTTCAGCCTCAGCTTCATAGAGATCTAGCTTGGCTAGAGTTGGACAATCAGTTCCTTGATGAGGATACCCAGTTATACCTCAGAGGTTCTAACTGGTCCGTTGGATGAGGTCCAACAGAAGCAGGAGACTTGCCCGGTCTTGACAAGGTTTAAAGCAAGGATGTCTCGTACTGAGGCACCATAGTTCTCCATGGGAGTAGATGGATTGATGAAGAGTCATGACCGCTTTTGTGTATCTGCTGATGCAGATGGAGATAGAGAATATTACGGTATACCCATTGTACGCCTTATTCAGTACATTCAGGTACGAGTAAGATGTACCACGAGATGAGAAGATTATATTATATGAAGCCGATATAACCAGATTTGTGATATAGTGTGTGACATGTTAGCAGGTTCAGATAGAGTATTTCCGATCTAGAGATAAGCCCCACCCACTACCAGTGCAGTAGTAGAATTTGGGAGGACATCTCTATGGACTTTATTATGGGATTGTGACCCAGTAGAAGATTGATGTTATTTGGATTGTTGGTAACGGATTAATGAAACCGGCACGTTTCATTTCTATCAGAAGGACGTGGCAAGTGAATGAATTGGCTGAGGAGTACACTAGACAGATAGTGAGACTCCATGGTATAACGAGAACGATCATTTCTGATCGAGATGGATGTTTTTACTTTGAGATTTTAGTCAGCAGATTCAGATTGCTTTGGGGACGAGTCTGTACCTCATGACTACACTTCACCCCCTGACAGATGGTCAGTTAGAGAGGATCATCTAGATCTTAAAGATCTATTATAAGTTATAAGTCGAATGGTTATATTACCTTCCATTAATGAGTTTATTATATAACAATGAAGGACGTGCATCTTTCTGGGATGGCCCTATGAGGCAATATATATAGACATAGATGTCGTATATCCTTATGCTAGAAGTGATCTAGCAGTAGTAGTAGAAATAACACATGACCAGACTCAGGATTTTATAGTTCAAGTAACGATGATTAAAGGAAGAATGTTGGCTCTACATAGTCGCCAGATTGTGTGTGTAGACAAGAGGTGTTAACCTCTAAAGTTCAAGTGAGAGTTCATGTCCGGCTAGAGGTATCTCAGCTGTGAGACGTTTGTTGTGTATTATGGAAAGGGGAACTGAGTTTCCAATACGTCGGTTACTTGAGATCTTGATCAGTTTTGTGAAGGCAACATGATGTTTAGCTTTCACTCTGAAGTTGGTGGATGTTCACCCAGTGTTCATGTGTCTCAACTGAGGAAGTATATACCAGGTTGGAAACACTTTGTGAGTTATAATGATCTAGTGGTTAAGTTGAACCACATCGTTGTTGAGCATCTGATTACATTCTTGGAATAAGATATGAAACGCTTGCATTTGAAAGACATTCCCATATTGAGGATATTATGGTCGAGATGAAGACCTGAAGAGGCTATGTGAGAGACTGAGGATAGTGTCTTGAGGAACTATCCAGAGTATATGTTGGGACAGACCCATTTGTGGGAGCACGAGTAGATCTTAGTGCTATATTGATGAATGTTGTGCTTATGTGCTTATATGCCTTGATGTGTTATTCCATGCTAGTTGTGATGTGATTTATGATCTTAGTAGATCTTGATGTGCTAGCGTGATGTATGTTATAGCTGGAGATGATTACTTCCTCCACGCTACCCGAGTATGATTATATTTATAGCTGGAGATGGTTCTTTCCTTCATTCTATTTGAGTGTGATTAGGATTCAGCTGGAGATGGTTCTTTCCTCCATGCTACCTTGATGGACATAGTTTTAGTGGAGATGTGATTCCTCCATACAATATATATGATTATGGTTTGCTAGAGACGTATTTCCTCTATGCTTGTGATATGTTTGGGCTAGAGATGTGCTTCCTCTATGCCGTATGATGTGGTATAGCGAGAGACGTGATTCCTCTACGCCTTTGGGTAGCGTTATGACCCTATTTCCTGGAGATGATGATTCCTCCATGTTTATACTTGAGGTTATAGATTGTTATAGGTGATGACCTTTTGAACGGAGATGTGATACCTCCGATAGAGAGAGTGAGAGTTATACCTCGGCTTATGGGTCCGAGATGACTTTGGGATTTTGCAAGTTTCGGGACGAAACTTTTTTTTAAGGGGTGTGTGATGTAATAACTAGGATTTCGAATTCTAATTAATGTTGATTAACTTAATCGTTGATAGTAATTAACATATAACTCGTGAAGACTTCGCAAGTGATGAGTAAGAGTCCCACCGTTATGTTCCGGCGTAAATTTGGACGTTTGGGGAAATTTTTACTTTTTCCCCCGGGTAATTATTTTTACCCTCCGGTGTTATTTGGAGCATTTGGGAGCTCCAATTAATAAAAACGCAGTTGAGAGAAATGATCAGGACATCGGATATGTCCTAGATATGAAATAACATGGAGAGGCAAAACGGCCAAAACAGTCGCTATTTCGTTTCTTAACGGCTAAGAAAGACGGCTTAGGAATACACGTTTTCCGAGGCAGTTGTGTAATAATGATCCCTACAATATTCCAGATTTAATGTTCCGATCTCGAGAACTTTGGAGAAAGAGGTTCGACCCGCATTTGGATCGGTTAAAGGATAATTATCGACTTTACTAAAGGATAATTATCGTGTTCACTATAAATAACGGAAAATCCTTTATTAATTCATTTCATTTCACGTTTCCTCGTAAAAACTCTGATTTCTCTCAACCTTCAAACTCAGATCTACTCTCCGTTTCTAATCCGATTTCAATTCCGTTTGAGTTTCTGGATTCCTCTCTTCATTCTCTTTATATTGGTACCGAGTTTCTGCATTTCCGAGTATATGGAGGGCTGGTCGAGCATATATGTCACCAGGACGGTTCCGTCGCTCAGATTCCGGTGAATTTGATGTTGTCCATGCGTAGCCTGCGTCGTTGTGTTTCCGAATCTTCTTTCAGATCGTCAATCGGGTTAGTAACGAATAAGTTATGAATTTATTCGTTTTCCGTACTGCTATTTGGCCTAAATTGAATTTAGGCTTGTCAAAATGGATAATTAGAAATTCCATTATGGTCGTTATATTATTCTGGTGATTATGGATAGTTTGTTTGATGAAATCTGATGACAGGTGGGTTTAGAAATTGCCTGCGGGCAAAACGTTATTCTGGAAAAATCTAATTAATTAATTAAAGGTTAATTAATTAAATTAGGATTAAAATTGAGATTGAGGAATGTTGATTAGATACTACCTTAAGATTTGAGGAATTGTGAGTTATGCTGAGATATTGAGGTTTAGTTGGTTGTGAGGCTCATAGATTGAGTATGATCCTTATGGATCCCTTTGGGTCTAGGTGTGACCCCTTTGATGAATAGAGGTTGATATATCTCTTTATGCCTTGTTTATAGGCCGTGTTGTCCCTCCAGTGTAGAGGTGATCGTGGTTGAGTTTGTACAAGGTTAAGTCCGTAGGACTTACTTAGCTACCATCCCTATATTGGGTGTTTGCATGAGTGGTGTGTGCTTTATATGTTTGCTATGATAGCATGAGTTGTCGTTTTTATCGACCTATGTTCTATTGACTGCCCCACTGCGTGGTTGTGATAACCTTTCCCTTTCATCCCGCCGTGGAGTCTGGGAGGTTCTCTATTGTCGGGCCAGACTGGTTTACAGGAAGGGCGCAATCCACTCCCATAGGGTACACGGATTGTGTGACCGATACTCGTACAGCTGGACATTGCACTCAGAGGCGGGGATGTATCGGTCCTCGTGTCACATACTTTCATCTATATATATATATATACGGTTTTTGAGTGAATGGTTATTATATAAAGATAATAAATGGGTAAATGTGTGATAGCATGCTGATGTGTTTATCTTTCATGATTGTGCTTGTGCTTATGCATTACCTCATATATGTATGGTTAACTAACGGTTTCATACCGTGTTGTAGATGTTTACAGGTTAGGCGCTACTGGGTGATCTGGCAGGGTGACAGGCCGAAGACTCTCGTACATTAGGTGGTTGGTTTGGGGTTGTTGTGTTTCCCCTCCTGCGTGAGGATGATCTTTTGTACCTCCTATGTGAGGATGTCGTTTTATATACTCGGCTACGTTGTTGTTTACTTTGGGTCGTACAGTTTATACTGTTTTATGTATTTGTTTTATATCTGTCAGTGCCATGTTGTAAGGTCCAGTGAACTTGTTGTCAGGCTAGGGTCAGGATCCATTGTGAGATCCTAGCCCAATGTGACATCCCGAGTCCCGCGGATTCGGGGTGTTACAACTCTAGTCCTTTGATAGAATTGTCTTTCCAATCTGAATTCGCCCGGGTCACTCGGGAGGTGAGGTTGGTCGGATTCTATTACTAGGACTTTAGGGTAGTCCAAGTTAGCGTTGTTTTTAATAAAATCTTCAAATTAAAGATTCCCAATAAAAATCACTGATTCCAATAATTCTTAAGGTATCCTTACCTTTGGAAAAATTTTTTTACCTCTCTTGTCTCTCCTCTTCTTGTTAAGTGTTGGGTTTGAATACATACCGTTTAATGGTCACTATATGACCCACATCGAACCTATTTACTTTAGTCAATTGCTAGTCTTACGTTAGACTAACCAACCTATTACCTGGTTGGCTGGTGTCCCTTGTTGCATACGACACATCTGACAATGTTTCTCAGGACCATGGATACAAAGGATCAAAGTGAAGATGGCGTCATCTAGAGCACTTATTTATTGTTTTAATAAATTAAATTCTTACACTATGTATTAGGATGCAACGTTTTTGTACCTAGTCATATGTATAGGGATTTCACTCGAGTTATCTTTTCATTTAGTTGTTTTACTTTGTTATAATAAAGTTTTTATTACATTTTGACATTGTGGTTACGAATTTATGAATTTGATCTTTTATGTTCAAACAAGTCTTCCGCTGGTTATTTAATTATGTTCTATTTTTACGCAAATAATTTGCTACTAGCCTTGGGTAGTTTTGGGAGTTTTGAATTTCTCAAACTACTGGATGTGACATCCTTGATTTAAGAGGGGGTGTTACACAAATCATTAGATCACAACTCACAACGACCCACAAATCAGTATGTCACAACGACCCACAAATAAGTAGGTCACAACGATCTAAAAATCAGTAGCTCAGCAGGTCACAAACGACCCACATATCAATAGGTCACAAACGACACACATTAATAGGTCACAACAACCCACAAATTAATAGGTCACAAGGACCCACAAATTATTAGGTCACAACGACCCACAAATCATTAGGTCACAAGGACCCAAGCATCAGTAGGTCATAACGACCCACAAAGTATTAGATTAAAACGACCCACAAATTATTAGGTTAAAACGACCTACGAATTAGTAGGTAACAACAATCCACATTCAAATACTAATCCGGTATGAATAAGTATTATACTTGATTCTGACCAAAAGGTCAAAAATGTATGTTTTGTATAATCTTCAAACCTTATAGGTCTATTTATAAATGTTGTCAAACTATCATCTTTCTCTGATAACCGATGTGGGATAACAAAATTCATATTTTACAAAATAATTATGGTTTAGTAAAAAAAAGATTTATTAGCTTAATTCGTGATTTAGTAAAAATTTTAATACGAGAAAAAACGTGGGGCGTCACGTCAGAATTATTGTCTTTTGTTTTAGTAAAGTATATAGATGTATATTTAGTATATTGATAAAATAAGAATTACGAATTTAATAGTTCAACGGTCCACAAATTAGTAGGTTACAACGACCCACGAATCAGTAGGTAACAACGACCCACGAATCAATACGTCACAATGACCCACAAAGTCATAGGTCACAACTACCCTCAAATTCATAGGTCACAACGACCCACAAATTCATAGGTCACAATGACCCACAAATTAGTGGGTCACAACGACCCACAAATTAGTGGGTCAAATCGACCCACGAATCATTAGGTCAAAATGAACTACAAATCAGTAGGCTACAACGACCCAAAAATCAGTAGGTTACAACGATCCAAAAGGTCTTGAAACGTATGATTTGTATAAACTTCAAACCTTGTAGGTCCATTTATACATGTTGTCAAAGTGTCATCCTTCTCTGATAACCGATGTGGGATAACAAAATTCATATTATACAAAATAATTAAGGTTTAGTAAAAAAAAATTTATTGGCTTAATTCGTGATTTAGTAAAAAATTTAATCCGATAAAAACGTGGAGCGCCACGTCAGTATTAGTGTCTTCTGTTTTAGTAAAGTATATAGATAGGAAGGAAGTTAAGCTTACGGGTATGAGATAGGCTTATGAACAATATCTTTTAATTTTAAATATTTGGAAAAAAATTAAAAGAAGAGGAAATGTTATTGTAATCGGAATTAGTTAGTAATCCAAATAAAATACTTTAACATTGGAACTAATTAATAAAGATTTAGGCTAATTATGGTTTAGTAAAAAAGAATTTATTAGCTTAATTTATGATTTAATAAAAGTTTAATTCGAGAAAAAACGTGGGGCGGCACGTCAAGAATTAGTGTTTTTTATTTTAGTAAAGTATATAGATGTATATTTATTATATTAATAAAATAAGAATTACGAATTTAATAGTTCAACGGTCCACAAATTAGTAGGTCACAAACAACCCACAAATCAGTAGGTCACAAGGACTCACAAGTTAGTAGGTCACAAGGACCCAAAATCAGTAGGTCACTACGAGCCACGAATCAATAGGTCACAACGACCCATGAATTAGTAGGTCACAACGATCCACGAATCAGTAGGTCACAACGACCCACGAATCATTAGGTCACAATGACCCACAAATTCATAGGTCACAACGACCCACGAATCAATAGGTCACAACGACCCACAAATTCATAGGTCACAACGACCCACAAATCAGTGGTTCACAACGACCCACAAATCAGTGGTTCACAACGACCCACAAGTTATTAGGTCAAATCGACCCAAAAATCTATAGGTCAAAACGATCCAAAAATCATTATATCAAAACGACTCAAAAATTATTAGATCAAAACGACTCAAAAATCATTAGATCCAAACGACCTACGAATTAGTAGGTCACAACAATTCATATACAAATACTAATTCGGTATCAATAAGTATTATACTTGATTCTGACCAAAAGGTCCGGAAATGTATGATTTGTATAATCTTCAAACATTTGAGGTCTATTTATACATGTTGTCAAAGTGTTATCATTCTCTAATAACCGATGTGGATAACAAAATTCATATTTTATAAAATAATTAAGGTTTAGTAAAGAAAAGTTATTGGCTTAATTCGAGATTTAGTAAAAAAAATTTATCCGATAAAAATATTGAGTCTTAATTTTTTTTTACAAAATAATCAAAGATTCTGGCTATCTTTTAAACAAATCTTTTAAAAACATAAAAGAAGGATTTTTTTTTTTGTAATATTCTTAATTATTAGTGCCGGAAAAGTGTTTACCGGTTTGTTCTATAAAATTTATATACTTTAATAAAAAAAATTTTTTGTCCAGTTTGTTTTCTGGCACAAAAAATAAAGATTTATTGGCCTATAAGATCTCGGAGAATCTCCAACAAAAGCTACGTATAATTTTGAATAGCAGTATGTTAGTTTAGTAAAACAATATTTTCTGGCTTAAGAAAATAAAGATTTATTGGCCAAAAAATTGTGGGAGCTCCATTTGATTGTTGCTCCCACAGCGTGTCATGTCATCAAATCATGCACTCTCTTTTAGTATGTATAATAGATATGGATGAAATAATTTGGTCTAGTAGGCCTTTTTTTAGTTGAAAGAATTTGGCCTATTAGGCCATTTTTAATTTTAGGTTCAGTAACTGTACCCCATTATTTTTTACCACTTTCATATAATGGTAGGTAAAAGTATTTTACCCCTTTATTTAAAAAAAAAAAGAAATCCTTCTATTTAGAAAAAAAAAAGAAAGTCCTTCTATTTAGAAAAAAAAAAAAGAAAAACAGCGTAAGTTATTGAAGCTATTTTTTTTTTTGCTTTTGTTTTTTTTCCTTCTTTTTTCTATTTTCTTTTTTCTAGTATGATTTTCATACAAGAATTTTACAAACCAGAATTTTACATACCAAAACTACATACTAGAACTACATACCAGAACTACATACCAGAATTACATACCATAATTACTTTTTATTTTTTATCCTTATTTATTTTTTATAACTTTTTGGCATGAAATTCATACTAGAACCTCTTGCCAGAAATTTTACATATCATATTTTTTATCATTATTTTTCTGGTATGAGTTTGTGTTATCATCTCTCCATCTTTCCTTTATCTCTAAACTGCAAACATTTTGCTGTTACAGGTTAAACAATAGATAATTTTGATTTACTGTTACAAAGTATCCACCCACCTTATGGCAATCTCAGCTTTCTTTGCTCTCTTCTAATCCTTGAATTTCTTGTTCCTTTCCTTGATTTCACTAGCAAACAAATACCAATCAATTAATCATTCAAGCAACAACATCTTTGCCTTTTTTATTTAAGGGTATAAGCATACCGAAGAGCGGCCTCTCTTGCAGCATCTCGGACATCTGGCTTTTCAACCCTCTTCTTTTGGATAACTTCCAAGGTGGCTCCAACAATAAATCTTGAGTAAGGCTTCTAGGTTGCACGGCGCTCTTCTTCACAACTTCAGCTGCAATATCCTGTAAATATCCAAAAACCGTATGAAAATCTACAATGTATAAAAAGCGCCTACTTATATAACTCTAAAGCTCAAACCTTCTTGTGTTGCTTCCTGTACATGGCAGTCCAGCAGAGCTTGGCAGGCTTGAGACGGTTGTGGAAATGCCTCTTGCATTTTGAGTTCAAAAAGAGGAAAATCTTCATTGTAGTGAATCATAACATTTTAGTTCAGATGATATAGCATATAGTATAAAACAAGCTTTCGTAAGAGAATTTATGGTTATTATACTTCACCTGAGAATCTGATCGAATAAATCCGATGCCCCTCTCTAGGTAGATCTTGGCACCACTGAAGCGGCAAAGTTCAGTCCTGATATCAAAGATTAGCAGCCATAGATTAATCAAATGCATTAGGAAAACAATTGAAAAGAAATTGCACATTATCTCCTTTCCTACCTTCTGTTTTCACACTCCCCGGATCCCTTTCACTATTAGTTTATGTAAAAATGTAAATATAGGGTACCCTTTTGTAATTATGTAAACTTCGCTTATTATTAATATGAGTCGTCTGATGACGGAAACCCTAAGGGGAATTCATATTCATTCTCACTTGGTATCAGACTTCTCGTTCCTCAAAATCTCTTCCGGTTCCCTCTAACCCTGCGGCCGTTCCTCATCACCGCCGCCGTTTTCCCCTTCCCGATATTTCTCAATGGCTGCGGAACGGAAACCTTCCTTCCACTCCGCCCTCGGAATCTCCAACATCAAGAACAACATTGCCCTTGTCCTTGACCATGACACTCCGTACGCATCTTGGGTTACCTTATTCCGTGTTACCGCAAAGGCGCACAATGTTCTCGATCACATCGATGAAAAGGTACCCAAACCAACGGATAATGAAAATTCGTTATGGCTTCAAGTTGACGCTGCAGTCCTTCAATGGATTTACAGCACGGTGTCCCGGCAGATCCTTTTGCAAATTTTTTGACTCCGATGATACTGCTCTTCAGGCTTGGAATCGAGTCAGGGATATCTTTCAAGATAACAAAAACACCCGTGCCGTCTACCTCGAGCATGAGTTCTCTAACAGTAAGTTATCAGGCTTCTCTTCAATCAATGCTTATTGTCTTCAACTCAAGTCCTTGGCAGATCAACTCAAGGGCATTGGTTCACCGGTTCCCGCAACTCGACTTGTTCTTCAATTGATTTCGGGATTGCCCACTGAATATAATGCTGCCGCAAGTTTTATTCAGCAAACAGATCCTCTTCCGAGTTTCACCAAGGCTCGATCTCAGTTGTTATTGGAAGAAACCCGTATGACAACTCAGTCCGCCGCTGGCAATTCGCAATCTGCACTCACTGTAGAATCACGTTCTCAGCCGTCTGATGCGCCATCGAACCAGCGTTTTGGCTCGCCGGCTCAGCCCAGATCGGGCTCGCCTCCTGCAGCACCGGACTCCCAGCAGTCCAGGCGTGGGCGCGGCCGGAAGGGCAAGCAACGAGCAGGTGGTGGCAGCGGAGCTCCTCGCGCGGCCTAGCATCCCCATTTTGGCTGGGTGATGCTTCCACAGCCCAGCCCTACCCCCGGCCCAACTGGATGGATACCGGCCCAGTCCTCTGCAGGCCCAGCGCGCCCTCCATGCCCTTTTCCTCAGCAAGCAGCGAATGGCCTCCTTGGGCCAGGGCCCGTTTCTCAATTCCAGCACCAGGCCCATTACGCCACATCCTCTCAGCCCACCTCCTTGGATCAGTCCTTCGTTACCATGACGTTAAATCCGACAGACAATTATTAGTACATGGACACGGACGCCACATCCCACATGACGAATAATTTAGGTAAACTCTCGTCTTTTTCACATAATGGTTCATTAAATTCGATAATTATTGGGAATGGCGTTCCTTCTACAAGTATTGGAGATGCTACTATCCCCACCCCGTCCAAACCACTACACCTATCCAATGTCCTCATTGCCCCACAAATTGTCAAAAAATTAGTTTTTGTTAGACGTTTTACATCTGATAACAACGCCTTAATAAAATTTGACCCGTTTGGCTTTTCTGTGAAGGATCTACACACGGGGACTACTCGTCTGAGGTGTAATAGTTCCAGGAAACTCTATCCAGTCAAACGTCCCTCTTCCCGTCATCATCATGCTCTCTCCGTTGAGTCTCCGAATCTTTGGCATGCCCGTCTAGGTCATCCCGGTGCTCCGGTTTTAGATTTGCTTCGTCAATCTTCTTTCATTAAGTGCAATAGGTCGCATGTGACTCCTCTTTGTCATGCTTGTCAATTAGGAAAACATCATAGATTAACTTTTGATCGTTCTATTTCTCGTTCTAATGCTCCTTTTGACATTATTCATAGTGATTTATGGACATCACCTATCCCGAGCCGGGACGGTATTAAATACTATTTACTTTTTCTTGATGATTTCTCCCATTTTCTTTGGATTTTTCCTCTCAAGTTCAAGTCTCAAGTTTTTGACATCTTCGTTCAATTTCACAAATTTGTCAAAACGCAATTTCGGTTACCTATCAAAAGTTTTCAATGTGATTTGGGAGGCAAGTTTAACAACAACACCTTCCACAAGTTCTTCATTGACCATGACATTGTCTTTCGTTTTTCTTGTCCTCATACCTCCCCCCAAAATGGCAAGGCCGAACGAGTAATTCGCACAATCAACAACATGATGCGCTCAATGCTCTTTCATGCCTCTATTCCAATCTCCTTTTGGCCCCATGCCGTGGAGGTTTCTTGCTACCTTTTAAACATTCTTCCCTTCAAGTCCATACAAAATCGATCTCCTACACAAGTGTTATACCTCACTACACCCTCCCTCGTTCATCTCCGGGTCTTTGGTTGTCTTTGCTATCCGAACCAAAGTTCTATCATTTCCCACAAACTGCAACCTCGCACTACTCCGTGCGTTTTCCTAGGCTATCCTAAACACCATAGGGGATACAAGTGTTTGAACTTAGCGACCAATAAAATCATCATCTCCCGTCACATTACGTTTGATGAAACTATTTTTCCGTTCGCTACAAATTTCTGAGCTTCCCCGGAATCAATTACACCACCCCTTGTAGATGACAACCCATCCCCCTATTTTCAGGCCCATACCCGGCCTGCACCAGCTGTTGCTGCCACCGGCCCATTCCTTTCCTCAAGCCCACTGTTGTCACACGGACCTCTCAACCCTCCTTCTTCCCCAACGCGTGGGCCTGATTCCCCTCCCTCCACTTTATCCGGCCCAACCCAGCTTCCACCCACAGCCCCCTCCTCCAGCACTGGCCCAGTACATCGGCAGGCCACAATCCCTGCACCATCGGCTGTCCCACATTCCTCCCATCAGCTCCCACCTCCGGTTGTTCCACCTTTAAATGAACCTGCCCACCCACCTCCGAACCGGCCCCAAACCCGCAGTCAATCCGGCATTGTTAAACCAAAACCAGTTTTTGACTTATCCGTCTCGACCGCTTCAATTTCCCCTCTTCCCAAATCCCACAATGTATCTCTTCAAGACCTGTATTGGACCGCTGCCATGCTCGATAAATATCGAGCCCTTAGGTCCTGATACCTCGTCCCGCGGATGCTAATATTGTGCGATGCATGTGGATTTTTAAGCATAAGTACAGGTCTGACGGTTCCTTGGAGCGATACAAAGCTCGTTTAGTTGCTAACGGTTGTTCTTAGCAGGTTAGAATTGATTATGATGAGACTTTCAGCCCTGTTGTTAAACCAGCGACCATCCGTATGGTTCTCAGCATTGCAGTATCCCGCTCTTGGTCCATTCATCAACTGGATGTTCATAATGCTTTCCTACACGACCATCTGAATGAAACGGTGTATATGTTTCAACCACTAGGCTTTCGCGAACCCTCCAAACCCAATCATGTTTGTCTTTTGCAGAAGTCTCTCTATGGCCTGAAGCAAGCTCCCCGGGTATGGTTTCAACGCTTTGCAGGCTTCCTCCATCGCATTGGGTTTATTAGCTGCTTTAATATGTTGATGACATTGTCCTCACGGCTTCTTCTGACGCCCTGCGCACGCATTTGATCAAGCTTCTGAGTAAGGAATTTGCCCTAAAAGACTTAGGCCCCTATCCTATTTCTTGGGTATTTTTGTTCGGCGGAGCTCCTCTGTCCCAGGATAAATATGCTCGTGAAATTGTTGAAAGAGCAAAGATGTCTAACTGCAAACCCTCTGCTACCCCTGCTGAAACGTCTGTCAAGTTGAGTGCATCATCAAGCCCTGCTATTAGTGATCCGACACTTTACCGTAGTCTAGCTAGGGCATTGCAATACCTCACCTTCACACGGCCAGACATCAGTTTTACAGTACAACAAGTGTGCCTTTTTATGCACGACCCCAGGGAAACCCATTTTGCAGCTCTCAAGCGCATTATCCAATACATCTTTGGGACGTCTTCTTTAGGTATCACCATCTCCTCTTCTCCGAAGTCTGATCTTATTGCCTATACAGATGCTGATTGGGCAGGTTGCCCTGATACACGCCGTTCCACCTCAGGTTACTGTGTTTTCTTCAATGACACTCTAATCTTGTGGTCTGCCAAAAGGCAATCTGTCGTCTCTAGATCCAGTGCAGAAGCAGAATATAGAGGAGTTGTCAATGTTGTGTCAGAATGTTCCTGGTTGCGGAACCTTTTACTTGAGTTACATTGTCCGCTTGCCAAGACATCCATTGTATACACAGACAACATCTCTGCTACTTACCTTGCTAGCAACCTAGTTCAACACCAACGGACCAAGCACATTGAGATCGACATCCACTTCGTCCGAGACAAGGTTGCCCGTGGTCACGTTAGAGTTCTTCACGTACCTTCGGCTTATCAGTACGCAGACATTTTTACAAAGGGTCTTCCCCGACAATTATTCTTAGACTTTAGATCCAGTCTCATTGTTCAACCTCCTCCAGTTTTGACTGCGGGGATATGATAGTTTATGTAAATATAGGGTACCCTTTTGTAATTATATAAACTTCGCTTATTATTAATATGAGCAGTCTGATGACGAAAACCCTAAGGGGAATTCATATTCATTCTCACATTTCACTACCCTAGGGACGACGGAGGTTTTGAGGAGGAGGAACTGAGATGGGGAAATTGTAGAGGAAGAGGAAAGACGAGTTCTCTTTGGGAGCGTCAATTGGTGACAAATCTAGATCTAGATCTGTGCCTTAGCTCGTCGCCGTCGAAGGTGTGCAAGTGTTGGAAGGCTCACATATCTAGATATATGGCTTAGTCATTAACATAGCTTCATTTGGAGGAGATGAGATCTCTGATTTGGAGAGGAATCGGAGAGGAATGGAGAGCCGTCTCGCTTCTGCAATGGCCGGACTAATGCGTGGGTAGGAAAGGGAGTATTAGGATTTGAACGGTAAAAGAAAAAGTGGGGTATATTTATTAAATTAAATTATGTTAATGAGCTAGTTAATGTAGATAAAACTAGAAAAGGTCTAGTTACCTTATTAGCCATATATGAATTGATTTATGATTGATTATTCTTATTTTTTAAATAGGCCCATAACCCAACAAATATGTATCAATCTTAAAATATTAATATTAATAAAAATGCTACTATTATATAATAGAACTATACTTCTTTACTTTACTAAGTATTATAAAAACTTATCTTTATTTTGGGCAAAAACCTACAAAACTATATATAATACTATATATGAAAAAAAAAGTCACTCAAACTAAATAACTAAAGTATAAGTTTAATTAGATATACGGATCCATACGATACACTAGTACACATATAAATATATAAATTATATAAGTAATATAGTAATTAAAAAATTAACTAGGGCTTGGGAAGGAGTTTCCGGGCATTGCCAATGCTGGTCTCGCAGCAACAGATGTTCAACAATGGGCTTGGGAGGTGGAGCGAAGGTTGTCCCACAATGGTCTTCGCACTTGGATGATGATTTCATGGTGGATTTGGAGAAGGTGAAATCTCCGCGTTTTCGAAGGGAGGGGATTATTGGATGAAGAGATTTTGGAGGATATCCATAAGATGATAAGTGATTCTCGGCATGATGGATTGGAGAAGAGAAAATTGGATGAAATGCACTCAATGACTAATTTTGTTTAGTAAATAACCTAGGCCTATAAATTTTTAAGTGAATAGCCTTTTTAAACAAATTTTCTTGTAACTTTATCTTCTTGTAAAATTTTATTGTACAAGATTAACTACTAATTGATTACGATGATCAATTCTTGTAAATTTTTTTAAAATTTTATTAAGAATTTTCTTGTACTCTTCATGATTTACATGAAAAGTACAAGCATGTAACATGCTAGTTTTATCAATTCACGTAAAAAAATTTTATATTCTTTATGATTTACTAATTGATTACACTGATTAAAATTGGTAACTTATTCAAAATACACCTTCTTCAATTAGGGATTGTAGGTCAATTAAAAGATAATAAATAATTAGGAATTTTTTAAATTCTTGTAGAAGGGCAAATTAGTCTAAAAAATTAAAAAAAAAGGTCATATTCTAACAAAATTATTGAACTTCACAATTACTAAACAAAATTAGTGAATTAATGCTATATAGCAATTCACTCATTGGAGAATGTGAGAATTCGTACGTCTCGTTCGAGACAAGGCTGTTGGAGGTTACCCATGGCGGGAGTGATAAAAATCAATTGCGATGCAGCTGTCCGAAACGATGGGAGATGCGGAATTGGTGTGGTGGTCAGAAATGCGATGGGTACGACCCTCCTCGCAGGTTCTAAGCTAATCGGGGAGCATTGTTCGGTTGCAATTGCGGAGTGCTTCGCGCTCCTTTGGGCTGTGGAGATTACTGTGGATTACGGTTGGAGAAATATCATATGTGAAACGGATGCTCAAAATATGATATCTATTCTGTCAAACGATGCGGTGGTAAGAGGGTCCTTGGGTGACTTGACAGAACTGACTAAGCTGAGGGCACAAGCTTTGGATAGTTGTTGCTGGCAATTCACAACAAGACATAGTAATAAGCCTGCTCATTGAATGTCTTCTATTCTTCCTACTTTATGTTCAAACAGATAATTTTTCTGAACACCTGAACCTCTTGTTTTTTTTTTTTGGTGAAAGATGCGGAGGACCGACAGGTCTCCGATCACTTATTCAATTAATAAAACGGCTAACAAGCAATGATCCTGCGATTCGCCACGCCGCGGGCATCGTTTTTCAAAAACCAAATTAAACTGTCCGGAGGGTTCTGAATATAAAAAACGCCTAAAGGATAGTTAGAAGCAATGGAAGCCAGATGGTCGGCTGAAGCATTAGCCTCTCGATAAATATGACGGATCTGAACGAGCCAGTTCCTACGGATGAAGCCTTGGCACTTTGATACCAGACTGGAGAGAGGATGATGGTTGGGGATCGAACGATTAACAAGTTTGATAACAAGTTCCGAGTCTAACTCCACCATAAGTTTACGGAAGCCCTTGTCCCAAGCAGTTCGAAGGCCCAAATAAAGACCCCATAGTTCCGCCATCGGTACCGTACAAGGCCCGATATTCATCAAAAATCCGCTTAACCATTGACCATTTAAATCTCTGAAAAGTCCACCAGCCGAAGCGCTGCCAATATCATGTCTAACAGAGCCATCTGTGTTCAATTTGATCCATCCCTCGTGAGGAGCCATCCAAATTACAGAAACTGCAGTTTTCATAATAGGACCCCTGAACGATTTAGCATTGTTTGAAGCACACACAATGCTCTTCGAATAGGCAGCAATCAGAGCCACCTTACAGTTAGGATAAGCAACATTCCTGAAGATGGAATTGTTCCTCCATTTCCAGCACCACCATAGAGTAACAGCAAAACAAACATTCCAGGGAAGATTGACAGATAAAAGGTCGCTGCACCCAAGATTGGATACTAACCAGATTTGAACATCATCGACAAGAAATTGAGCAGCAAGATCGACAGAGAGAAGATTACTCCAGATATTCGCAGCAATAGGGCAATCCCTGAATATGTGGAGAATAGTTTCAGCAACCCCAGGGCAAAGAGGGCAAGACTCATTAGTCGACAAGTGCCTCCTGGCGCGTTCGGCATTCGTCAACAGTCGTCCATGCGCAACCATCCAGAGAAAAGCCCTAATCCGTTGAGGAACATCAAGCTTCCAGATTGTACGGAATAGAGAAGGGGGACTCACGTTGAAGGCCAGTTGGTGGGGCAGACTTTGGAACGCAGATTTCATCGAGTACTCGCCATCAGTCGCATGACGCCAGGTAATGCAATCCACATCCGAGACCTCCTCAGAGATAGTAATGCAGGCAATACGCATCAGCGACTGTAAAGGAAGAATGTCGCTCATTCTGATCCAATCCCATCCCAACCCCTCACGCCAAAAACTCCTCACAGTATCGTTGATGATCGCCCCGTCAGGGAGCACAACTCCAGCCCTAATAAAGGCCTCATCGCCGCACCATATATCGGTCCAAAAATGGGTAAGAAGCCCATTGGACACCACCCATTTGATACCCGGCCTGAGGACATTTGTGATAGCCCAAACCACCCCTCTAATGATATGAGAACCCCATTTGGGCGATTTGAAGTCCAACAGCTTCCTAACATTTGTAAATCCATATTTGCTTCTTACAGTAGACACCCAAGGAGAGTCCCAGCTCTGTGTAAATCTCCAAGCCAGTTTTCCAAGAGCAACACGGTTAGCATCCGATGTATTACGAATCCCCAGCCCCCCCGCATTCTAAAGGCCGGCTAACCACGTCCCAGGCAATCAGGTGAAGCTTGGACTTCGATTCGGTGTCACCCCACAAGAAGGATCTACTCAATCTGTCAAGGTCCTTACAAATCGAAGCAGGTAGCTTAACGACTCTCATAATATATGAGGGAAAGGATGAAATCACCGACTTGACAAGCGTTAACCTCCCAACAAAGCTCAAGAACCTCCCTTTCCAAGAAGCAAGCCTGTTCTTTGTCTTGTCCACAAGAAAACTGAAGTCATTCTTGTTCAAACGAGTCTGTACAATCGGAAATCCCAAATACTTACCAAAATCCGCCACTACGGGAAAGCCCGAAGTGTCCGAAAGGGCCTTCTTTAAATCATCATCGACATTAGGAGAAACTAAGATGTGTGATTTAGAGCGATTCACTTTAAGGCCCGAAGCCTCGCAGAACTTCGAGAGACAGCTGATAATAACGTTCAAGTTCTCTAAAGAAGCCTCGCCAAACAGAACTATGTCGTCGGCGAATAAGACGTGCGACATAGCAGGACTCTCCCTTTTGAGGGTGATAGGTACCCACGCTTTGGTACTCACTAGATGTTGAATGGCATGGCTGAAACGCTCAAGACATAACACAAAAAGATAGGGTGATATGGGATCTCCTTGTCTCACACCTCTAGTGGGAATAAATCCTTCCGTCATTTCTCCATCCCATAGTATTGACATGGAATGAGACCTAATACAAGCTGAGATCCATCTTCTCCAAGGACTCGGCAAACCCAAGCACTCAATAGTCTCATCAATGAATCTCCAAGAGAGACGGTCATATGCTTTTTCGAGATCAATCTTGATTGCCATCCACTGTTTACCGTTTCTCTTCCTCACAATCGAATGAATTAATTCTTGAACAATAACAACGTTATCTTCGATTATTCGGCCGGGAATAAAGCTACTCTGGAAAGGGCTGACAATCTTGTTCATGAACGGTTGAAGTCTAGAGACGAGCAATCTAGAAATAAGTTTGTACTTAACGTTACACAGTCCAATGGGCCGGAATTTAGACATGTGATTGGGATTATTGATCTTGGGGATCAACGAAATCAGTGTATCGTTCACCCCTTCAGGTAGCACCCCCGTTCTAAAAATGTATAGACAAATTGCAGAACGTCTGGCCCAACAACATCCCAAGATTTATGATAGAAGATCGAACTGAATCCATCCTTACCAGGAGCCTTAAGGGGAGACATGTTGAAGAGGCAACGCTTGATCTCAGTCTCAACAAAGGGCCTGCACAAAAATGACAGCTCGTCTGAAGACAATGGAGGGAAGTTGGCGTAGAATTTACCGGTATTCAAATCAGCACCAGGCTCCACATTGAAAAGCTCATAAAAATAGTTCCTTGCTGTTTCTCTCAGTAATTTAGGTTCTGAAATCCACATCCCATCATCGTTTTGTAGAACCTCAACCCGGTTGGCTCTCCTGCGAATCAAAGTACTGATATGGAAAAATGCTGTGTTCTTGTCACCTTCTAGAATAAATTGGTCTCTGGATTTCTGTTTCCATAGTAACTCTTCTTGGGCCAAAATTTCATCAAATTGGATTTGTAAAGAAGAATGGAGATCGATCAAACCCTGGGAGAGGTCTCTTTCAATCTCACCCTGAACAGCGACAAGGCGATCAAATATCACCCTTTTTTTAACTTCAATAATCCCAAAAGATTCAGCATTCCATTTAAGAAGAATATTTTTTAGAGAAGAAAGGGCCCTGCTTAAGTTATTATCCTCACAGTTCCACCCATCAGCCACAGTTGTAAGGTATTCCGGATGTAGGACCCAAGCAGCTTCGAAGCGAAATGGTCTTCTAGATTTGTTAACCGTTCGTTTTGGGAATAACTGAATGAGTAGAGGATTATGATCAGATGACAGTGCCGGAAGATGACGGACTGAGGCTTCCGGCCAATACCGCCTAGCAGTGCCATTAAGGAAGACTCGGTCCAAACGTTTTGAGATCCTTTTGTCAGTCGTGATGCCTCTATTCCACGTAAAGTACGGACCACTGAAGCCCATGTCGATAAGCTGAGAGTCGTCAACCCATTTTTGAAAGGAAGCAGTATCTGGTGAAAGAGTGGTCGAAATTCCTCCAACTTCGCAGGGCTTAAGTACGCAATTGAAATCCCCGCCAACAAACACTGGGCCCAGGCAACCAGAAATGGCGTCAAGAAGAGATGGCCAGCAGGTAGCACGCCTTCTCGAAGAGGGCGGATTATAAACCGCAAAGAAATCAGTGCGTACGTTGGATATGAGCAACACAGCGTGTAGAAAGGAAGGTTCCTTCTGAATAACCTCCACTGTAAGATTAGCTGAATTCCATAACATCCAGATGCCTCCCTCAAACCCGATGGCTTCAACTCTTTCGAAGTCCGAAAACTTAGAACGAAGACAAAATTCTTCAGCACTATCACCAGAGATCTTAGTTTCGAAGAGGAACAAAAGATCGATTCTATGACGGTTGATCATGTAGTTTAGGGCTTTGCGGAACCGTCTGTTACCCGCCCCCTACAATTCCATAGTAGTATATTCATTGGGAACCAACAATCTTCGTGGTCCCGTGTGTCCTTCTCTGTTCAAATGGCATCGATGCTTCACCCATCAGGACATCATGCTTATCCGGAGGAACAGCATCCGAGATCGGGACTTTGATGACATTATCGATATCCATCTCACGCAAAGGAAGGGTAGTATTTTGCACAATGTCCACCGACTGGTGCTTGTTGTGTGTCAACTGAGTGCCCTGCTGGTGTGAATTGGGATTAACGGTGCTTGGGCCAACAGCTTCGGTTCTGGGCTTGTTGATGATGTCCGGGCCCACTACTTTGGCTCGTTTAGGGTTTTTTTGAGACGTAGTGGGGGTTTCAGAATTGGTAGGCGTTACTGAAGGAGAACTTGATGATTGGGTCTGATTACGGTTAATAATGACAAGGCTAATAATTGAGATATTTCCTGCATCCGTAACAGTTTTTTCAGCATTGATGGAACCCCCTTCGGCGACTTTGTCGGTTTCAGTAGCAGACCCCTCATGCATGAGCTGCTGAAACCGGTTTGATGGGTTGCGATGAGACGTCCCAGCAAGCCCCATATTTCCAGAATTCCTTGGCTTCCTAGGTTTCTTGTTGACAGTCATCCACGGCCCAAGAAAGGTGTCATCATTGGTATTTTCGACTGGTGCATCCGATTGCATTGTAGATTCTCTAGGGTTTTCCTCCAAAGGTTGACCTTTATGCTGATCACCTGTGGTAGCACCAGATTCGGGAATATGGGCGACCATAGAGCATCTCTCCACACCATGCCCATAAAGACCACATCTGTGACAAATAGAATGCAGGCCTTCGTACTCCACATGAACCTTAGCATCACCAATCAGAATGGTCCCGATCAGAGGCCTGTCGAGTTCGATTTCCACGCACACGCGAGCAAACTTTCCCCTCGTGGCAAATAGAGTATTCAAATCAACCTTCAACGGTGTGCCCAGAGCAGTTGCAAGACCATACAGTACCTCAGCATCATAAAGCTGCATGGGGAGTTCCGATAGTCTAGCCCATGCAAAAATGGTACGTAGAGTATCGTTGTATGGATTATGATAATATATGAGTAGTTATGATACTTGGAAAATTACTTATGATACTTGGAGAGTTATATCGATTCGGTTAAAATCCGGGATCATTTCGCCCCGGTTTTGGTCACGAGATTCGGTTGGTTCGGTATTCAACCCGGTTGAACCGGTTGCTACAAAACAAGGCTTGCCGCTTGCGACCTTGGCGCTCTTTCTTCAACTCCTTCTCGGTGACGCTTTCCATCTCATTCCATTTCTGAGTTTCTGGAAGAGTTGAAAACAATGGCGAATTGCGATTCAACAACAAGCGATTCTTCTTCGCGGCCATGGGAATCGTATCACACTGTCTTTACCAACGCCAAAGCAGGTAACTCCACAGTCTCTACCCTATCATCTGTTAGGGTTATCTTTTGGGCGCTTTCGATTATTTCCAATTAGATGTTTGTGTTAGTCCATCATGTATTCACAAAGCTGAGAAGAATAGAAGAAGAGTGAAATACGAGTAGAAAACGGGTCAATCGCTCAATATCCCGTGTATCTACACAAGTACTAATAAGAACGAAGTTATGAAGCACCTGTTTTAATCGAAATGACATCAAGTCGAGTTTTCATTAAGATTTTATTAAGTGGCATCACGAATTGGTACACTCAAAAGGTTTTCCTGAAAAATCCATCATGACAGATTTGTTACTTGAAGCTTTTGTTTGCAGTTGCCGCTAGAGTTTTGTTTCAATAATTTGCTCATCTTTGCCATTTGCTAGGAGGATGTTTCGCCTTCTGGACAAAACTCATCATCTATATTGATATATTAATTTTTGGGATACGATGTTGGGTCAATGAAGGTTACATTTTACGAATCAAGAACAAAACAATGAATGGAGATTGGATGATCACGACCTCAATCTTATTTTTGTACTTTAAGCTATTAACTTCTAGTAGCTCACCCTTTCAAGTTTATTTTTATAGCTTGTACGTGTGATACACACTGTTGTTATTTCTATGTTAGGAATGGAGGGAGTTGACAAGGAAAAGGTGCAAAGAATAGTATATGAAATGAGCAAAGGTTCAAAGTATTTTGAACACGAGGAACGTAAGCAGGCTGATCTGAGACAAAAAGTTGAAAACATGCAGTCTCAATTTGCCAAACTCTCGACTGAAGATATATCAAATTATGAAAAGGTATATGCCTCAGGCTATATTATGTAAAATATGGAGCCCGGTGTTTCTTATTTCTGTATATTGAACTTGAAGAGTTCTTTGTTGTGTCTAATTCCCATGGAAATTTTGCGTACTTTCTCTCTTTTGTTGCAAGTTAGACTTACATTTTCCCAGTCATTTTTTTTGGCTGATTTCACAATTTGGCAGATTGCCCAAAAAAGGATTGCTGAGTTAGATGCTACTCGTGATCTTTCAAGAATCTGGCTTCATGTAGATATGGATGCATTTTATGCAGCTGTTGAAACCTTAAGTAACCCTTCACTTAAGGAAAGACCTATGGCTGTCGGCAGCATGTCTATGATCTCCACTGCTAATTATGAGGTCAAGTTATATTCCATTCGAAGATCCTCATTGTTTGATCTGTAATATGCCGAGTTCTATTTAATATTTGTCTTTATAGGCATTAGTTTATCATGTATCATCTTGCTTTTTTATTTGACTTCTTATACGATAATGTGAATGGATTTGTCTGCCAGGCTCGTAAATATGGAGTACGTGCTGCAATGCCAGGCTTTATTGCTTGTAAATTATGCCCTGAATTGATTTTTGTACCAGTAGATTTCGAGAAGTACACTCATTACAGTTCATTAACAAGAAAAGGTTAGGCATATGTAATGATCGGAACAGTAGAATAATGACATTTCACATATTTTCAACTTTGCTGATTTTCATTTCTTCTTTTTGGCCCCGTCTTTTCTGCAGTATTTCAGAGATATGATGAGAACTTTCTGGCAGCTAGTTTGGATGAAGCATACCTTGATATTACTGAGGTCTGCAAAGAAAAAGGTTTAAGTGGTGGAGAAGTAAGAAATTGCACCAAATTGTCTGCTCACCAGTTAATTTCTAATTGTATCTTCAATTTAGTTTTTCAATATCTTCCGCAATAGTGGAAAGAGCTATTGTATCATCTATGTGATGTGCATGGAAACTTTTGACCCTCTAATGATTGTTTTTTTTACTCATTGCTAGATTGCGGAAGAGCTAAGAAGAAATGTATTTGAAGTGACTGGTCTGACCTGTAGTGCTGGAATTGCACCAAATATGTTACTTGCAAAGGTGCTATATGAGTTTATGGTACTTCACGAGTACATTTGTTACTTCTGTTGGACTATGTAAATGTAAGGATTGTTTTAGGAGCTGCCTTCTCATTGAGATCTATGTATATCAGAATAAAGGATATGACGTACCATAGGAGAAGGCTGCAGTGGCTTCAACCTGTTCTGTCTTCTTCCAAACCCTTCCCACTTTCATGTCTTATTCTCTGCTTCTTATAAACATAGGTTCCATGTCTATGTATGTCAGAATAAAAAGGCCCAAAACTGTATCTTATAATCTCTAAAGAAGGTAAGCATACATATCCACAGAGCAACGGCTTAGTAATCGAGTCTTGTGAACTATGAGATAGTGGTGAAAAACTTCATTCCCATGTTGGACATATTTCTTTCAAATATTAAAATCCCTCGACCTTCTTGTTAGAACAACAGCCAGTTGCCTGAAGGTGGATGCAAATAGCTCACAAACCAATCCACTTTTTAACTCATTGAAATCGGGGAAACAACTTGGAACTTGAGATGAGTAGGGAGTTGGTAGATGATCCTCTAGCGACTGCGGCGACAAGGGTTCCTTTCTATAGGAACATGTGAGAGGATAATAAGATAAGCAATGCTTTTGAAATGTTAATAAGAAGAATTGGTGAAAACTTGAAACTTAGAGCCAATCATTTTTCAAGAACATATCAGTGGTTCCAATTGCTTCAGAATGTAGTTCTCATTGGGAAAATGCTGGTTTTTCAGTTGTGCTGAAAGGGTATTTTCAGTTTCAAGATACTGCAGTCAACTTCTAATGATGTAGTTGTCATTGGTAAACTGCTGGTCTTCTGATACGCTATAAGCTATAATCTACTTTTTCATAAAAAGAACATATAAGTTGTTTTAGCCTTATGAATGTTGGTAGAGATAGGTGTATGCAATAAAATTTGATCAAATTATCACACTTCTCTTCGTTACTTTTGCAGGTTTGCTCAGATATAAACAAACCAAATGGACAGTTTGTTTTACCAAATGACAAAATGGCTGTCATAACATTTATATCCTCTCTTCCTGTGCGGAAGGTATTTCTTCGTTGTAGATTACAGTAAAAAGTTTAGGATATAGTTTCTTTTTGGATTTAAGAATCCTTGGAACGGTGATTGTACTACAAAGATTTTTTTTACCTTGTCTTTTTTATTTTATGCTATAATTTTCTTCATGGGCATAGATATTAATTTCTCGATACATTTTGTTTACAGATAGGGGGAATTGGCAAGGTGACAGAACGCATTCTAAAGGATGTTCTTGGAATTAACTCATGCGAAGACATGCTTCAGAAGAGCAGTTTCCTCTATGCATTATTTTCTCGCTCGTCTGCAGGTTCAAGCTTATAAATTATTGCTTTAAAAAAAATTGATGCCTTTTTTCCTACCATCAAACAAGTTATCAATAAATATATGACGTTAAGGCGCATGATGACTTGGGCGATGGTTTATTTCAGACTTTTTTCTTTCTGTTGGATTGGGACTGGGCAAGACAGATATGCCAGAAGCAAGATCACGAAAAAGTATGAGCAGTGAGAGGACGTTTTCTGCTACCAACAGTGAAGGATTTCTACATCAGAAATTAGGTTAGTTGAGTTGTCTGTTCTGTTTCTATCTAATTGAGCCCCATCTCAACTGAGGACATTCTACTATTCTCAAACAAAAATTAATAATTGTTTCATTTACTCTTTTTTGCTATCTCTTCTAAATTTTGTTCATTCTTACTCTTTCCCAGGTATGGAATATGTACTGCTGATATGCATACGGGTCTTGGCTGATTGTTAGAATCTTATTTCATAAAATTATTGTTCTAAGTCATGGTTCTACATATAACTGGTCTAAAATCTAACTTCATGAGTCATTTTTCTATGTTGTTTCTTGTTAACTGAAAAATGTATGTTACAGAAGTGAACTAAAGGGGGAGTTCGCTAAAATATCAGTGGCACATGTAGAATTCTTGCATTTCTTTTGTTAGTTTCTTGCACACGTATTTTGATGTTCGATACTATTCACTGTACACTACTGATGTGAGAACTGTTGTAATAATTGCAACGGCTTGTTCAATGAATTAACAAGTATGCTTGATGGTTGTACTTATCCTTGTACTCCCAGAAAGAAAGTAGCGGACCTTGTTTTTGGAAGTCCAAGGTTTGACATAATCGCTACCTTGTTTTTGGAAGTCCAAGGTTTGACATAATGGATAGGCACTGTTGTGGCTTTTACATAACTGCAGGTCGTGTGTTATTAAAATTGTTAGAAGTACATGTTTGGCTACATTATTGCTGATGGTTCAATTTCAGTATAGAGGCTTTTGACCTGAGCTGTGGACGAATGCGTAGTTTGTCACTTTAAGCTTGAACATAAAACTTTCAAAGATGGACAATCCAGCTACAAAAAGTTTTTCTACTCTTTATTGGTTGAATTGATCATTTTCCTTTAACGTATACATATGTTTTTGGATTGCCTTTGCAGCTGAACTCGCAGAAATGCTGTCTGCTGATTTGCAGAAGGCTGGCCTTTCTGGGCGTACATTGACTCTTAAATTGAAAAGTGCTTCGTTTGAGGTGCATCATGCTTTCTGTCCACTATTAAAGTATTTCAGCACTCTCTCATTAAACTCAAATATCTTGGTGTTTCTTGGTTTTTATTTTAATAAAAATCATCCATTGTTGAGTGTGTGGATCCACCTTCCCATCTTGTGTTTATTCTTCCTTCTATACTCTCTATTTTGTAAGCTATTTGTATTATAAATTTGTTTGATTGTTCTTTATTTAATGTGGCTATGTACAGCTTCGCACAAGAGCAGTCACTCTCCAGAATTACATTAATTCTAGAGAGGACATTCTAAGGCATGCTTCAGTTTTGCTGAAGGCTGAACTTCCGCTTTCAATACGATTGATAGGTATCAGAGCAATTTGATGTAGGTTTTATAATGTTGTTTGTTTAAATTCTTGTAGTTAATTGATTGTATAAATATGGAAGCTATCAGGAGCATGTGATTGTCCTGAAATATTACTGCAAGCTAGGGACAAAATTATTCCTATGGGAGGGAAAATAATCAAACCATTTTAACCAGAGACTGAGCAGTTTGAGTAAGACTTGGATAACTTGCTAAAACTTGATTGTTACCAATTTTTCTTGATGTTGTTGGTTTTACAAAGGGAACCGTATAGACCAATCAAACAATAATAAATCTTATGTACTCGCTTGTCAAGCCAAAACTTTCTCACTACATCTTTTGATCAGGTCTGCGAATTTCTCAGTTTGGTGAAGGAAAGGATGGTCCAGCTGATCCTGCTCAGAAGTCCATCAAGAACTTCTTAATTTCAGGCGCTGCTATTAGAAACAATATTGCTGAAAGTAGTAACTTGGAATCTGAGGCCAATTACAATCTAGTTGATGCTGAAAATAATGGTAAGACTTGCAATGATATTCATGATTGCTCTATGAAGGATATCTTGGATACATATCGAGATACAGATACAGGTCAAAGTACGTGCAGCTTGAAAGATGTCATGGAGATGGAGAAAGATAAAGCACCTCTAGAATTGCAAAGTACCAAAGTATGTATTTGAACCTGTTTTCAGTTCCGTGTCATTTATATAAACTGGGTTAATGTGTGTCCTCCTCACTAAACATTCTTTTTTTGTTCTTTATTTTCCATAGTTGACTAGTGCAGATGTTGTGTGTGTTTCGGATTCGCATGAATCCATCATTCAACAAGTTGAGACAAAGACCTCCCCAGGCAAGAGTGCTAATCAAAACAGTAGAACAACAAATCCTCTGCATGATGCAATTTCTGCATCAAATGAGCAGGATCACACATTATGGGTTGATGATTACAAGTGTTCAATTTGCGGGTTTGAGCTGCCTCCTAGCTTTGTTGAGGAGAGGCAAGAACATTCCGACTTTCACCATGCTGAAAGATTGCAGCGGCAGTTGGACTTCTCTTGCAACAATTCAACAAATCAAGTTTCTAAACTAAGGTAATATATTTCATCCTACTTTCTTCTGATTCAAGTACTACAATTATCTAGAAAGCCTTTTTTGGATGCAGTGTTGGTTTCTGGCCATTGAATCATCTAAATTGGTCATTTCCTGGATATTAAGTAATGTAACTTCCTTGCTTAGGAATATAAAAACTTCATGCTTTACCATTTATTCGTCTCTTTAGATGAACAAGTGTGCCCGATCCATTCCTCTAGCTCTCATGAACTATGTAAATTAGCTAGATCTCATTGCTTGTTGAGTTAGTTATTTGTTTATCTTGATCAGGAGTGTACAAAAGGATCAAAGCAAAAGGAAACGACAGAAGTTATCACAAGGGAAAGGTCAACATCTTCCCATTGATTCATTTTTCCGTTAAACCAGGATTCATGTCTCGAGCTTGTATATGTGTACATATATTCAAAATTGTATAAGCTAACATTATTTTTTCCAAAAGTTTTTTAACTTACAAGATAGATAGTGAATACATTGTTGTTGTGTACGTATACTCGTAATCGTGTCCACTCCATGTAAGTAGAGAATACTGAAAGTAGAGGCTTGAATGAATAAAAAGCTTGATTCCTGTGCAAATTTGCTTTGAAATGGGAATTGACATTCCTTCTTGTTTCTGTTGTGCTAAGTTGCATTTTGAAAGAGATGTTGAAGTACTGCAATGTTCCTACATCAGGGCTATGTTAGGCAGAAACGCAAAAAAAGAAAGATACGAGCACGAGAAAATGTCTTTGTTGCCGTAACTTTCTACCCAAGTCGAAGTTGTTTCGACAAACGAGTCACTTCCCCATCCTTCTCCCTCGATGGCGCCGATGGACAACCTTGTTAATTTAGTTGAGGAGATTTGACATTTGACAATTGACACTTTTAATTTGCAATTAACCTTGTGAGGCCAAGTATCACTTTGAAGATACCGCTCTTGTCTCACTCTCAAAATTAACCGTTTGAAATTGGTAAGAATCAATTTCGAAAACAGAATATTACTTGATCACTAATAAAACATGTTTATTTAGCGACTAAAATAGATTTTTATAGGTTTTTTAACACGTGAAATTAGCATAACCATTCCGTTTTCATTTCACTCCTCTAAAATAATAGTCCTAGTTTAGTTGAGGAGATTGACAATTGACACTTTTAATTTGCAACCAACCTTGGAGGAAGATACCACTCTTGTCTCACTCTCAAAAGTACCTTATGGATATGTTTAAAATTGCTAAGAATCAATCCCAAAAACAATTAAAAAAACATGTTTACTTAGCGACAAAAATAGATTGTTATAAGTCTTTTTAGACATAAAATTAGAATACCATTTTATTTTCATTTCACTTCAAACGAGCTCTAAAAACAACAGTAATTGTAACTTTTTCGGGTTTGATGTGGAAAATGTGTCTTTTGTTAAATTCTTCCGTTTTCTGGACTAGATATGGACCGAACCCTAATAGAATGTGGTTAGTTCGGGTTTGTTCAGATTACCTCTTACAATACACACGAACCCTAATAGAATGTGTCTTGATTAAACTCTGAGCTTTTTGATTTGTTGATGATTTCATTTAAAAAAAATAGTAGAAAATAAACACTTGGACAAGTTAAACTGATGCTACAAAATAGGAAGGAAGAGCGATGTTGTAGGGTTCATGAGCAAATTGCAGATATTCAGGGGCATATATATGCATATGCTCGAATAATTGAGAGGAATATTCACTCTTCACTCTAGATTTATTTTTTTTGGTAAATTTTTAAATTAAATCTCACTTTCCCCATCTCTCTATAAATTTTAATCATCATCATCATCTCGTAAAATTCATAAGTCCATTTCAGGGCTTTCTTGGAGTTCATACACTGCAACTCTTCACCACGTACCCCAGGTTTTTGTTCTTCATTTCTTTTATGTTTGAGTTTTGAATTTATTGGATTTTGGAATTTTTAAATGAATTAATAGTATTATAGGCATATATAGGTTAGAAATGATAACGGGTTAAGTGACATATGAGTGAATTACTTTTATCGTCAGAACTTATTACTGAGTAGATCGTGTAAGTTTAGTCAGTTTTTCGTCATCAAGTGTTTATCTTCATGTTTTTTTTAAGAAAGAATATTGATCCAACACAAAATTCAAAGTTTTTGGTAAATGATAATTTATTAAATTAGATTATTATTATAGTAACATAAACACCATTGTTAGCTAATAAGTAATAATGTAAAGATAATTTGATTAGAATTTTGGTAAAATACCAATGAACTAGATAAATAAACACTTTTTTTTATAATTAATTTCTCTTCTTCTTACATTAAGTTTAAAATAAGAGAACACTACCAATAAAGGTAATATATTGTATGGATAATATATCAAAAAATTATCATTTTAAATAGTCTCTTCGTTATATATAGGTACGTGTCAAGTTCATCGTCGTCGTTGACTCTTGTTATGTGTACGAGAGTTCACAACACACGAGAAAGGCAAAAAAAAGTAGAAAACACAGGTTTGGACTCCATTGTTTTGCCTTTTCCGAGCTCAAAAACTAAACGTGAATAATATTTAAAGTCTCTCTTGCTCATCAGAAAAGAAGATTAATTATGGTCATGTCGGGGGGAGAGCAACTACACGTACTAAACGCCCTAGACGTAGCAAAGACACAATGGTATCACTTCACCGCCATAGTCGTCGCCGGAATGGGATTCTTCACCGACGCCTACGACCTCTTCTGCATCTCCCTCGTCACAAAGCTCCTTGGCCGAATCTACTACCACGTTCCAAACTCCGACAAGCCCGGAACTCTTCCACCGGCCGTTGCATCGGCTTTGAACGGAGTAGCCCTCATCGGAACCCTAGCCGGACAACTCTTCTTCGGGTGGCTTGGCGACAAGCTCGGTCGTAAGAAGGTGTATGGAGTCACTCTTATGCTTATGTCACTTTGCTCAATTGCGTCTGCACTATCGTTTGGAAGCTCGCCTAAGGCTGTTATGTCGACGCTTAGTTTTTTTAGGTTTTGGTTAGGGTTTGGTATTGGTGGTGATTATCCACTCTCGGCAACGATTATGTCGGAGTACGCTAATAAGAAGACTCGTGGCGCGTTTATTGCCGCGGTTTTTGCCATGCAAGGGTTCGGGATTATGGCCGGAGGGATCTTTGCTATCATCATCTCCGCTATCTTCGATGCCCGCTACCATGCTCCTCCTTACGAGGTACGTACCTAAATGATCGTTCAATGGTGAAGGTACAACCACCTACCACCTGCATTGTCAAGTAAAAATGCTTAATGTCTCTACTTGCAGGTTGATCCAGTCGGGTCAACGGTCCCGGAAGCTGACTACGTATGGCGCATCATCCTAGTCCTAGGCGCCCTCCCGGCGGCCTTAACCTTCTACTGGCGTCTAAAGATGCCCGAGACGGCTCGTTACACGGCCCTCGTCGCCAAAAACGTAGAACAAGCTAACAAGGACATGTCCAAGGTCATGGAAGTTCAAATCGATAATCCCGAACCCGTTGAAAAGCCAACCAACGAGCCTCCAAATAACAATGACAATAGCAACAACGGCAACAGCAGCAATGCAAGCTCTTCGTCATTCGGCTTGTTCTCCAAGGAATTCGCTCGTCGCCATGGATCACACCTCTTAGGAACAACATCCACTTGGTTCCTCCTTGACATTGCCTTCTATAGTCAAAATCTTTTCCAAAAGGACATCTTTAGTGCCGTGGGTTGGATCCCCCCACCCAAGACTATGAATGCCATCCAAGAGGTTTATCGGATTGCTCGAGCCCAAACTCTCATCGCCCTTTGTAGCACTGTCCCGGGATATTGGTTCACCGTTGCGTTCATCGATAGGATCGGAAGGTTTGATTCGATTCGATTCCATCACACAATACTAATGAAATAGTATTAGTACAGTACTTAACTAGAACATAACACCTTGTTCACATTCTATAGGTTTTACATCCAACTCATGGGTTTCGCCTTGATGACGGTTTTCATGGCTTTCTTGGGGGCGTTCTATGATCATTGGACCAAACCCGAGAACCGGATAGGATTCGTGGTGATGTATGCCCTAACATTCTTCTTCGCCAACTTCGGTCCAAACTCAACCACATTTGTAGTGCCGGCTGAGATTTTCCCAGCTAGGTTAAGATCAACATGCCATGGGATATCGGCTGCTTCAGGAAAAGCCGGGGCAATCATAGGTGCATTCGGGTTCTTGATCTTAGCTCAAAGCAAGGATCCGACTAAGACCGACAAGGGTTACGGGCCTGGGATTGGTGTCAAGAACTCTTTGATGGTTCTTTCAGCTATTAACTTGTTGGGTTTCTTCTTTACCATGTTGGTGCCTGAAGCAAAAGGGAAGTCATTGGAGGAGCTCTCAAAAGAAGGTGAACAAGAAGATCCACAAGAACAATCTACACAAGTGTGAACAACAAGAATCTAGCTAGCACCATTTTTGCTTATTTGTTATGGTATTGAGTTTTGTTGGTTGAGGTTTTAGTATCATAGAGAATGCTTAGTTAGTGTTGGTGGTAATTTTCTCTTCTTCTATGATTTAGAGATGTTATTCTTGTTTTTTCTACCGGATAAGTCAATGGACAATCGAGAATTTGAGGTTTGTAATGAGGAAAATCTATTTTTGAGTTATATGACCAATGGACCAAACCCGAGACTTGAATCGGACTTTAATCAGCCAACGCCACCACCGTTGCAGTCGCAAACAACAATTGGATTTCAGATTCGTTCTTAGCTCGGACTTGAGCCAAATGCCACCGCTCTTGCGGTCACAAACAACCATTGTATTTCGAGTTCTTGTTCTTAGCTCACAATAACCCTAAGAAACTAACTAGGGTTGTTTTTAGGACGGAAAATCGTTAATTGATTTTAGGATGAAAAATCGTATCTTTACGTGTGCACTTCATGTTCGTAAGGTCCCGAAACGGATATAAAATAAATTAACAAAGTCCGACAGAGGCATAATAATAAAAATAATTGGCCAAATTCTTTCAAAATAATTCTATCTATTACCATATCGATTCTATTTAAATTAAATACAACTTTTATAATTAAATAAATTTCATTTTAAAAAGAATCTTACTTTCAGACTTTCAGTAGCAACTTCTTCCTAAATTATATTTTATCTCATTCGCTTTTTTTTTAAACAATTTATATTAAATTAGATTATATTTTAATTTTTTTTAACTACAACTTTTATTTAAATTAAATATTACATTTATATTTATATATGTCCAAGTATCTATAAAATCATAATACTCAAACTTAAAATTTAAAACTTTTTAAAAATAAAATAAATTATTTATATTAGATAAACTCGTCAAAGTAGGATAATTAAACTAGTTGTAATAAAAAAGGAAAGTTTATTTAAATTTGAGAAAAATAAGCAGAGAAAAGAAAGAAAAGTTCAGCTCAAGACTATCCCGCCCGTCAATAGGTTATAGTATGAGACAAGTTACCTGGGCTCGGCTCGTGTTCGGCTCGTCAAAATCTCGGTTTGAACTCTTTAGGCTCGGTCCGGGCTTGACTCGTTTATAAACGAGCCGAGCTTGAGCATGTTGATGTTCGGGTCATTCGGGGTAAAACTCAGCTCGTTCGGCTAAAGTAACACTATTGGAACATTATTTTTGTCAAACTACTCAAGCTCGGCTCGTCAAAAGCTCGTTCACTTTCTAAACGAGCCGAATATGAAAACATTTTAAAGCTCGTATAAATTTAGGCTCGGTACGTTTATAAATAAGCCGAGCTTGAGCATGTCAATGCTCGGCTCGTATTACCCCCTACACGTCAATCCAAAAAAATAAAAGTTTATTTGAATTGTTATAATCATAAGCTATTGGCTTCAAATCATATGAGAATCAAAACAAAAATAATAGCAATATAAGCCAAAGTGCAAGACAGTAAATCGAAATTCATGTCCAAATACAAATAAAAAGGCCTACTTAATCTTATTCACTAAGTATCACAATTCAAGCATGAACTTAAGCTAACTTTACGCAATAGAGAATTTGTTGGATGCTTTATCTAAAACTAGTCTTCTAGGGAAATTCTCAAGTTGCTTAATTGCTTGTCGAGTTGCTCTGATTTGCGTTGTTGTTGTTGTTGCTGCATTATTTCCAACATTTGACGTTGGTGTTGCTCTGAGTTGCGTTGTTGTTGTTGTTGCTGCCTTACTTGCAACATTTGACGTTGGTGTTGTTGTTGTTGCTCTGAGTTGTGTTGTTGTTGTTGTTGCTGCATTTGCAACAATTGACGTTGGTGTTGTTGTTGTTGCTGCTGGAAATTGATTTGTTGTTGTCCTCGCTCATGCTGCCCCTGCACCTGCAAAAGAAGTATATTGCTCTGCCATAATTGTTTTTGTAGTTCTTGTTGTTGTTGCCGTTGCTGCTGTTGTTGTTCAAGTAGTTGTGGTTGTGATTGCATTTGCAAAAGATTGATTTGTTGCTGAACCAGTTGTTGAAGTTGCAAAACAAGGAATTGCTGATGTTGTTGTTGTTCCCGCAAACGTTGTTGGCTCGAGTTCAGACTCAGTTCAGGTGTTGGCTCTAGTGACTGAAAGATATGCTATGAAAATCCGCTCCAAAAAACGGATAAAAACCCCAAAATTTTGTATAATCGACTGATGATTGGAAAATTCTCAGTAATAAATTCAGTCAAATTACAAAACATACAATTTGATTGATTAAGAACCCTAATTTAAGTAAATATCTCTAATTTAATCGATTGAGAGATCTAGTTGAATCTAATTCAAATGGATACCTCTGATTTAATCGATCAAGAATCCTAATTCAAACCCTAGTTGACAAAGACCTTAATTCCACCCATAAATCAAACTCAATACCCAATTTTCTACATACAAATACACCATATATAAATATAAAGATAGATCGATCGATCTTTTAGCTTTTAAGTGATATATTTTGAGTAATTACAGAGGATGAAGCTTTACCGGCAAAGAATTGATCATTCCGCCATGGATGATTGTGTTATTCTGCGCTGTTAACTCAAACTCGTTGTCTGATTCTACAATCATCCTGATTGAATCTGCACAATATTTGTAATTCCATTCAACAACTGGACAGAATTAACAGATTTGAATAATTGAAAGTAGTAACTGGATCCAAATTGTGTTTGAAGAGGAGGAGAAAGAGATTGAGGATGAACCTGCTTTGATATCTGCTATGATCTTCAATTGATTTGGATAGATTCTACATTTAGGGTTAATAATACCATATTTATAGGGTAAATACTTTTTTTTTTGGAAAATTAGCAAAAATGTGATGTTTTAGGTAAGTACGTTTAAGCTTTTTATATGTAGGTGAAGATATAATTGTTCAAATAGCATAAAATCAATAAAAATGGAGTTGTAAATTGGTTAAGAGATAATAATTAAAGAGAATGTCACCAATATCGATTCTAGGTTGTGTAACAATTTGATAGGGCGGTAGTGTTTTTACATGAGTAAGATATGTGGTTTGAGAAAGAATTGACGAATAGGTCCAAAACATCACTTATGACTCTCCTTATAATAAGAGTATCTCTAGGAGTTGTCTTTTTTGTAGAAAGGCTAGAGATTTTTTTTGTTGTGTGTTTGTAGTTATCAGAATAGCACACATTTAAAATAGTATACTATAATTCAATATATAAGAGCAAGTCATACACTCTTCTTTGTCTTCTACTTACATAAAGGCTTATGTATAACATAATAAACTTTCAAAATAATATAATATAATCCAATACATAACAACAAATATTACTTATGTATAACATAATAAAAGTGTGTCTAAGTATACTAATCTATTTTAAATATCTATACACTATATTAAAGTCAAATCACTTAATGTCATGTGTCACTTCATCATCTCTTTGGTGTCACATGTCATTTTTACGTAATTTTGATTTTTTTAAAAAAAGTATATACATATATAATTGTCATCTTACCTATTAAAATAACTATCATATGATACATAATGTATATCTACTTACCAAACTTACTCTTTAAATATTTATATTACACTATATATTTTTGTAAAAAATGAATTTTTTACAAATTTTAATTTGTTTAGTTAAGAATTTTATAGTTAAGAATATTTAAAAATTAAATTCATAATTTATTACATAATTTTTTATTTAAGACTTTGGTTCTTATTAATACTAAATTTATCAATTAACTTTTTACTACATGATCTAATTAGATTTATATTAATGGCAACTGTTCAGCCAATTGTGCGGCTGACACGTGTCCTTTTTTTTTTTTTTCTAGAAACGAATGAAAATGATGGTGCAAAACTTATAAAGGGATAATGCATAACTTATGAAAGTATAGTTCATGAATTATAATAGAATAGTTCATAATGCAAAATGTATAGAGGGATAGTGCATAACTTATAAAAGGATAGTTCATGAATTATAATAGAATAGTTCATAACATATAAACGATTAATTTATAAATAATTTGATATAATATATTAAAAAGTAATAGTTCATGAATTATAATAATATAGTTCATAACATATAAACGATTAATTTATAAATAATTTGATATAATATATTAAAAAGTAATAATTCATGAATTATATGAGAATAATTCAAAGTTTATAAAAGAATAGTTCAGAACTTATAACATGGTAGTTTATTATAGTTAAAAGCATCCAGAATATATTTTCTTAAAAAAAAAAAAATTGGGACACGTGTCAGCATGTCAGCCGGCCGCACAGTCGTACCGGAATTATAGGCCGTACTTGAACAATCCCCTTATATTTATATATCTTTCTTAATATTTTTTTGCTACATTAAAGAATGTTAACGCCTTTTTAAAAAATATTGTAAATTATTTACAAATTTATTAAAACTCAATCCGCACAAAGTGCGGGCATTACTCATTAGCCTAGTTATGTGGGCAATTTTAGTAACTAGGCCTTTTTAAAAAACTATAGTAGTAATTAGGCTTTTTAATGTTTCAATTAATTAAATATACCCCAACCCTTTTGTATTTAGTCTCAAACTCTACACACTCTTCTATCAAGGGGTACATTTGCAAGCCTAATAAATTAAATTGTTTCCTAGGTTAGTTATGTGTTATGCCCCTCTAATACCAATTAATAATAGGTTGCATTTTTCAATGATTTATAACATTTTGAATTATATTAATTATCATTTATAATTTTTAATGTGTTAATCTCAAATGAGAAGATTGGTGAAATAAGGCACTTTTTGTAACTTGTAGACTAACTAGGCACCCTATTTTTACAATTAAAAAATAAAGATAAAATTGAGTGGATATGGCCAAAATTATGGAAATTTAAAGATTCTTCTCTCTCCTATTAATAATCAAATAAATTTTGTTAAATCGGAAACTAAATATTCTTATTTCTCTTCTTAATTATAATAAGTAAAAGATAGGAATCGAACTCTAGACGAGTTGCCCCATCCCCCGCCCTTATACCAGTTAGACTAATCAAACTTCGTGTATTGTTTTGCCGATACACAATATTTAATACACAATTTTTATACATAATTTCAATTACACAATGTCCGTACACAATATCAATTACACAATGTTAATAAATAATACACAAATATCAGCTACATAAAATGCATTAGACATACATATTCTATTACACAATTTCAATTACACAATGTAAATACATAATTTCAATTACACAATGTTAATACATAAAATACTTGTATAACCAAACATTTTGTAAATGACGAATTTGTGTAACCAAACATTGTCAAAATGACATACACTTGTACTACATAAAGGTAATCGTTATGTAGAAAGTCGCAAAAATTATGTATCAGCATATGTACATAACCACGAAATTATGTATCAACATATGTGCATAACCACGAAATTAATAACAACATATTTATTTAATTACGATAAATAAATAAATAATTAAAGAGCAAACCTCCATTCACGATAATCGAGTTTCTTAAAATCGAAAAAATGGAGATTAGAAAGGTAGACGAATAAGAATAATGAAAGATTTGCTGTATTTATGTGAGGAGTTATTTTAGGAGTTGTTATAATTTCTTTCCTAATTTAACGAAATAATTTAGTTTATCAATTATTTTAATTTGTCAAATCTGTTACATATTTAAGGAGATAGAATATTAACATTTATGGCAATATCAATTAATATTTATCAATTTATCTTTTTCTACATAAAATAGAGTGCCTAGTTTGTTAATTGAAAATAAAAAGTGCCTACTTTATACACCAAGATATATAAACTACCTACTTACCCTAAACACTCATCTCAAATTTATACTTTTGGAAAGTGTTAATTACCCTGTGATCATACCCTCCATTATCCTCTCAACAAAAAGGTAAGTTTATGATAATAAGTATTACTTATAGTATTAGTATTAGGGGATCCGAATTCTTTTTTGGGTGGGCTGACTAGGGCTGTTCATTTCCGGATATCCGGGGAAAATTTTGTATGAAAGTAGTATCCGTATCCGATCCGAAATTGGCCGGATATCCGGTCCGATAAGGGAAAACAGATCGGATATCCGTTTTCGGATATCCGGATTATCCGATTAAGACAACATTTTTTATGCTTGGTTGTTGTTTTAATAAAAAACATTTACAATGATTTATTTAGACATTGTTTCATGTTTTGTGTAAAGCTTCAAAATTTTCAAATAACGTTATGAACCAAAAATCTAAATAAATAAATATATTTATTAATAAATTGACAACAGCTGAAACATCACTAAATCAACATAAAACATCACTATCAACATAAAACTAACAAGTTAAGCTAAAACAAAAGCAAGTATGCAACTCCAAACAAAACAGCTTGTTGCTCCATTATTTATCCTTCAAGCATTCCATACTTCAAGCATCCTACAAGTAAATAAATCAATATTAAGGTTATACATCTTACAAAAATTAAATATTCATACCAATTGAACACGATTTAGGGTATTATGAATTTGAGAGTCCGGAGATTGGTAATCTACACATAACAGCAAAAATTTATGAGAAGAGGAAACCGATTTAGGGTTTTCTGAGCAAGAGAGAAGCAATGGTCTGAGTAAGAGAGAAGAGGGCTGACGGAGACGAAATTTGTGACTCATCCTTTATACGAGCCTCTTCCTCAACCGTGACCGCCGGCGCCATACCGTTAGTACCGGCGCGTTTCTTGTTCGGAGACTCGTTGTTCGACGCCGACAATAACAAGAGACGCCGAGACGGAAGCAAGAGAGAAGCCGAGCGCCGACGGAATCAGACAAAAGCAATCGATTAGGGTTAGAAGAGAGAAACTGAGCGGAGAAGAAGATCGAACCAAGGACCATATTCAACATATAAAATATTTACTCACCCTTGAACCAACTCAGCTATAGCAACTTAATTATAACATTTTGATAACTATTATACATATATCGGATAACGGATATCCGGGCTTTAAAAAAATGTGATCCGTATCTGATCCGTATATCCGAGTATTATATGCGGATCGGACCGGATACGGATAGTTTTCCGCCGGATCGAGTAAAAGTCGGATATCCCTTAATCGGATAGTCGGATTATTGGCGGATCGGAATTTTTTTGAACACCCCTAGGGCTGACCGGACTTGATCGGTTCAGTGTTTTATAAATAAAATAAGAAAAGTAAAAGTTTATTTGAATTTGTTACACTTTTAAACGACGTCGTTTGATAAACCGTGATTTTGTTCAAAACAAACCCTCGCGATTTTATCTGTGCTATCCCCTTCCTTTCTCTTGCATTTCTCGAATCTCTGTCCATTTCCATGAACTTGCTGGTAATTCCTGCTACCTCACTTCATTCTCTTATCGTTCGGGTTTGAATTTTTCCCTTTTTCCTTACAATTGTATTGGTTTTTTATAACGTTGAAATTAGGATAAGATTAAAATGAACAAGGAGCCTGAAAAGAAGGCGCCACTGCTCTCTCAATTCCCCGTTTGGTGGGTCGAGAAATCTGAATCCGTTTCCTGCCGGTTTCAGTTCGACCCAGATGGTCAACTGTCTGTTAGTTCCTCTTCTGTCCTTTTATATTGTTGTTTTACTGCTAAATGTTTGCCTAATTTGATGTTAGATTCTTCGGTTACTATTGTATTGAATGAGTATACTAGATTACATTTCTATTATATAGTGGAGGAAGTACAATTTTTAGTTTCTCAGCTGCCATTTCACATCTCTATCTTGATATTTTCAAGTTCATCTGTGCAACACACTCTCCATTGGCATTGAGTCAAATCATACTTTACCTGAATTGAATGTGTTATTTGATTGATTGTTGTAGGTCAACGTGCTCAAGGATGTAAGACCATTATACAATAGGGTGCTTGAGTCGTTCCTTGGTAAATTTTTCCCAACTGGGTATCCATATAGGTGAGGGAGGCTTGTAGTTATGCTCCATGTTTCCTGTCATTTCTATAGGCTGCTGTGAAGTTGAGTTATGCATTTTTGTGCAGTGTGAACGAGGGTTATTTGAGATATACACAATTTCGAGCCCTACAACATTTTACCAGTGCTGCATTGTCTGTGCTTTCCACTCAGGTCATTATTTGATATTCTTGAAGGTCTACTTGAGTGATAGGAAAGATTGGTTTGTGAAACTAATACTAGTATAGTGGTTTTCGGGTTTCATAAGTAATTCTAACTTGATGATTAATTGATTATTACAATACGGTGTGAGGTTGATGTCTCAATCTTCTTACTCTTCTGCAGTCACTTCTATTTGCTGCAGGCTTAAGACCTACTCCTGCACAAGCAACAGTTGTTAGTTGGGTAAGCTTTCTTTGATATAATGAATTTTGTAATCTTAATACGCATATTATTTTTTTGTCTTGAGTATGTTATCTCGTATGCTTGCGCAGATACTGAAGGATGGTATGCAACATGCTGGAAAGCTTATTTGCAGCAATCTTGGTTCTGTGATGGATTCAGAGCCCAAGTGTTGGAGAATTCTGGGTAGGGGCAGAAAATTTTGAAATCTCTCACTCGGACAACTATAATATTATCATCACTTAATTCTATTGTTTCTGAATTTTATGCTTTGCTCTCCTGTGTAAATCTTGATTTCCACCCTCTCATTTTTTTCTCAGCCGATGTGCTGTATGACTTGGGTACTGGCTTAGAAGTTCTCTCCCCCCTTTGTCCACAGTTGTTTCTTGAGATGGCGGGCCTTGGAAATTTTGCAAAGGTATGCATGCCTATTGTCTATCTATATTTGGCAACCAGCTGTTGTATATTTATGCTTTTTGCCCATCTCATGGTTATAGGGAATGGCAACTGTTGCCGCGAGAGCAACAAGATTGCCTATATATTCTTCTTTTGCAAAAGAAGGAAATCTCAGTGATCTGTTTGCTAAAGGTGAAGCCATCTCTACGCTGTTCAACGTCGCAGGTTTAGGAGTAGGAATTCAGTTGGCATCAACTATCTGTTCATCGACCCAAGGAAAGGTAAAAATGTATTGCTCACATTGAATTTGAAGACATTTTCTTTTACATTTCGTTGGCAAGTTAAATAGGTTTTCCTTTCATTGAGATCTCAGGTGCTCTTGGCTGATTGAGTTCTACAATCATTAAAAATTCAGTTTTTAGATCTCTTTTCCATGTTAATCGCACAGATGATTGTTGGACCACTTCTTTCGGCTTTACATATATACAGCGTTGTTGAAGAAATGCGAGCTGTACCTGTCAACACCCTAAATTCACGGAGGTTGGGAATGGTCGTTGCTAACTTCATAAAGGTTGCTTTCCAGTAGTTACATAACCCTGTAAAATCATTTTGGTCATTTAGCGGCTTAGTACGAGTTTTAAGTAAGTTCCAAAATTGCAGAAGGGAGAAATATCAAGCCCAGCTGACCTAAGATACCAAGAAGACCTTCTCCCCGGGAAACTCATAGAAGACGCAGGAAATGTGAGAGTAGGCCGACCTCTTCACAAGGTCATAACGCCATCTAGAGTCCGGGAATGGAAAGAGATGTTTCCTGATGAGAAATTTCTGCTGAGTCCAGGAAACCAACAGATGGACATGATACTGGAACACGACGCCACTGCAGAAGACGCTCTTAGAGGCTGGTTAGTGGCTGCATATGCTAAGAAAATGTCTTCGGTCAACGATTCACTAGGAACGACTGACCTGTTCCTTGCATACGAGCAGATGGAGGGTGTGTTTCCTGAACTGATGTCTGAGCTTCAGAAGAAAGGGTGGCACACTGATCGGTTTCTTGATGGAACCGGGAAACGATTTGCGTGGCAGAATTCTGAGCTGAGGTGATTGTAATTTTTGAAATTGTAAACTCTTAACTAGGTGATGGAAGTTCTTCAATTTTTTTTGTACACGTTTTGGTGTTGTAGTTAAACTCAATTTCTCCAGGATTAGGATAAGTCGAATGGTCCATGTAATTTTCTCCATTGTAAAGTTGGGGAAGGTCTATACTATGATACAAGTAAGTTGGATAAGGTGATAGATATGTCCATTAATTTATTGGTTTTCATCTGAAAAATACCCCTATCAGTGGATTTTCCCCTGTTACATGAACACGAGCTCCTCTTCTTCAGATAACTATAAGGGCCTGCAAGATTTTGAATTAGATGATTTTAGGATTTTTCTTTTCGGTGCCATTAAAGTTTGGACTTTTTCTATTGGTATCCACTAAGTTTCAAAATTACTCTTTGTGTCCTCAAGGTTTCATTTGTTTCCTCTTTATACCCATTCTTAATATATTACATTAAAATTTATTAAAAAATAATTAAAAAATTAGAAAAATAAATTTAAAATAGATTATCACCTCATTAAATTTAAGGAAAAACAACCCAAAATAATACCAACTATCAACATTGAACCGAAAATAATACGAACTTTGAAAATTACTAGGAGCGATACAAACTATCGATGTATTTATCAAAAATAATACGTCATATATTTTCCGGCAAAAACCCTACCTCCGACGATGACATGGCAACCGGAATGTTACATGTCATCGTATAAATATGTTGAATGTGTGATGTGGATTTAATTTTTAAAAAATAATAATTTAATAATATTTAAAATATTAAAAATAAAAATTATTATTTTTAAAATTTTAAATAATAATTTTTAAAAAAAATTGTAAAAATATTTATTTTTAAAAAATAATTTTTAACAAATAAAGTTTGAAATTTTTTTAAAATAGATTTGTAAAAAAAATGTAATAATTTTTATTTTTTCAAAAAATATAAAAATATTTTTTTTTAGAATTTTTTTTCAATCAAATTTATTTTCGAGATTTTTGTATAAAATGAAAATTTTAATTCTAAAAAAAAATTTAGGAAAAAAAAAAGATCAAACTTTATTTAAATTTTCGAATATTTTTTTACAATTTAAATAAAAAAATATTTTTTTTTGGAAAAAAAATCGAATAAAAAAAGATCAAACTTTATTTTTAAAAAGTTCGAATATTTTTTTTACAAATTATTTTTTTAGGGAAAAAAAAAATTAAAAAAATTTGAGAAAAAAAATCTTTAGGGATTAGGTTACAAGATTTTAAAAAAAAAGAATTAAAAAGAAAAAAGATCAATGAAAAAAATATATATAAAAGATCAATGATATTTTTTTCCTAAAAAAATAATTTGTAAAAAAAAATTTCGAATTTTTTTTCGGAAAATTTATTTTTTACAAACTTGTTTAACAAAAATATTCGAATTTTAAAAAAAAATTTTACAAAAAATATTTTTTTTAAAAATTTGTACAAATGTTTTTTAAAAAATTATTATTTAAAATTTCACAATTATTTTTTTTAATATTTTAAATATTATTAAATTGATTTTTTTGAAAAACAAAATCCACATCACACATTTAATGCATTTATTTGATGACATGTAACATTCCGGCTGCCACGTCATCGACGGAGTTACAGTTTTTGCCGGAAAAATATGATGTATTATTATTGGTAAATACATTGATAGTTTGTATCGCTCTTAGTAATTTTCAAAGTTCGTATTATTTTCGGTTCAATGTTGATAGTTGGTATTATTTTGAGTTATTTTTCCTAAATTTAATTAATAAATTTACAACATAAATAGTTTATATATATATTTTTTATTTTTGAAATAAATATATTTTTTATTTTTAAATTAAAATATTTTTTACTTTTTACTTTGGATTTAAAATATAAATATAAAATTAAATAAAAAACATTTTTTTGAAACTTTATTAAGAGTCTAGAGAATTAAAATATAATAAATTTATTTTATTTTGAATTTAAATTTTATATAATTTATATTAATTCGAAAATTTTTATAAAATTATGTTTTTTTCAATTTTAAGATTATGGAAAAGTATATTATAAAAAATAATAAATTAACACATAAAAAATAATATTGTTATTTTCAAATTAAAATAAATTATCGAAAATTAACTTAAAATAATACTATATGTTTAATTTTTTGGACTCTTAAAATATTTTAAAAAATTATTTTTAAAATTTTTAAAAAAATATTATTAACATAAACTATATACATTTTTTAAATCGAAAGTAAAATTTTTAAAAAAAATTTAATTCGAAAATAAAGAATATATTTATTTCAAAAAATAAAAAATATATATATAAAAGTTATTTATTATAAATTTATTAGTTAAGGTCATAATCTATTTTAAATTTATTTTTTTTAATTTTTTTAATGTTTTTTTTAATGAATTTTAATGTAATATAGTAAGAATGGATATAAAGAGGAAACAAATGAAACCTTGAGGGCACCAAGAAGAATTTTGAAACTTAGTGGATACCAAGAGGAAAGTCTAAACCTTGATGACACCAAGAGGAAAAATCCATGATTTTAATTTAGATTAATCTAGATGGAGATTGTTGAAGATTAAATCCTCAATAATCATGGGGAGAAAATTATGTTTTAGGATTATTTTCGCCCATATAAACTATTTTAATAATCTAATCTATAATCTCCATTTAATACCAAACCCTCGTGCAAATAATCTTTTCCATTTAATCTAAATGAATCAATCCCCCTATAATCTAACACCAAACCGACTCTAAAGGGGTGTATTCAATCCAGATTTTTAAAGATTTTGACTGATTATCATTTTGTGGGATATTTTAATTCTATATAGAGTCAATACAGATTCTGTGGAAATCTTATGTGTTGGGGAATATTTTTATAGAGTTTAGGTATGTATATAAGTAATAAAGAATCCTACAAAATCAATGAGATAATATATTCTTTTAAAATCAACAAACTTTTAAGTACCATAGAAATTTTATGAAAAATTTTAAATCCTAATTGAATATCTAAAGATTTATATGGACTTTTAAAAATCTATATTAAATACTCATAAACTTTTAAACTCCAGAAAATTCCTGTAAAATCTTAATTGAATACACCCTCAGTAGGCTTTAAGATTTTATGCAATCAATCCAACGGCTTCTTCATTACAAGGTTATGTGTTGACAAGAGGGTCGTGGGTGGTATTTGGAAGATGCCTATTGCCTAGTCACGCAACAATGGACGCATGCCTTTCGACCTTCCTGCGACATCACCTTGACCACTATTTGGATCCGAATTACAAATGTTTTGTTGCATCTTTATGAGGAAAACGTGCTATGGAACATGGCTCTCAAAGGGGGAAGACCCGTTGTTATCGATCCTAAAACCTTGTACAACAACAAAGGTGAATATACGAATTTATATTCAAAAAGGAATATGAATAGGAATTAATAGAACTATATATCAATGAGATTATCATATCAGTAAGAAAGAGAACCACAAAGATGAAAGAGGACGAAGTAGTGTTGAACAACTCTTTTAAAAGACAAAGACAATACGAGGCAATGGGTACGATGAAGCACATCTCCTTGACTAGTTCGAATGAACTTGGGGTTAGTGAATTGCTAATAGAAAATCCTATAGAACATGAGTGATAAACAAATGGATAAAAAATTGGACAACATTAGTGGACCGTAAATGGAGAAATAATTGACTCTTCAATAATGAGCATTGGACCGGTGAAGGCATATATTTGTACAAGAGCAAACATTTGAACATGACCAGGCTTGGAAGAACGATGAAGATTAACACATATGGGTTACTTAGAAAGGATGGACACACTACCACTATAAGTATTACGAGGAATAATTTGGGAGAGTGGCAACTAAATTTTGTTGTCCGTGACTGAGTTGTAGGTGTGTTATTTGAATTCAAAGTTGCTTGGGGTCTTGGTTATAGATCGGTGGAGATAGAAAACATATTTACAAAAGACACTCGTTCTCCTCAACAAGAACCTTCGTCGGGGTCACCCACTCACAAGTATAATTTTTTGATGTCAAGATTATATCAAAAGGATATTGTGGCCAAAGTCGTTTCTGATACCTCGGTTAGAGTCATGTGAATTAAGGGTTAGGATTTTCTCTAATAAACCCCTTTTAGAATGCTTTTCGAATAAGATTATCTCTTAGAAATTTTATGAGTTTTTTCTCTTGGTGCCCTCAAGATTTGCACTTTTTCTCTTTGTATCCACTAAGTTCAATATTCCTCTTGGTATCTTTATGGTTCCATTTGTTTTCTCTTTATACTCATTCTTAATATACTACATTAAAATTCATTATAAAATAATTAAAAATTTTAAAATAAATTTACTAATTATGACCTCATTACATTTTAAAGTAATAAATTTAATGTAAAATTATTTAAATATTTTTCTAATTAAAAAAAGTAAGGTAAATTTAAGATATATTTTATTTTTGAACAAAAATTAAAAAAAATTGATTTAAAATAAAATATATAAAATAAATATATAAAATAAAATCAAAAATAAAATTTCAATTTTTTTAATAGTCCAGAAATTTGAACTAATAGTAATGTTTTTGAAGTTAATTTTATATAATTTATTTTAAATTGAAAATAAAATATTTTATTATATTTTAATTTTTTATTCTTTATAATATACTTTTCCATACTCTTATAATTAAAAAAAAATAACTTTTAAAATTTTTCGAATTAATATAAATTATATCAAATTAAATTAAATAATAAATAAATTTTATTATATTTTTAATTTTCTAGACTCTTAATAAAACTTTAAAAAATTTATTTAATTTAATTTTATATATATTTAAATTCGAAAGTAACAGGTAAAAAATATTTAATTCAAAAAAATTCAAAAAATTAAAATATATAAAGACTATTCTATTATTAATTTAAATTTATTGAGGTCATAATTTATTTGAAACTTCAGTTTCTGATTTATATTATTTTATAATGAAATTTAATGTAATATATTAAGAATGGTTATAGAGAGGAGACAAATAAAACAATGAGGGTACCAAGAGGTATTTTAAAACTTAGTGGATACCAATAGAAAAAGTTCAAACCTTGAGGGCACAATGAGGAAAAACTCAAACTTTATCGTTTAATATTAATTTTTATTAGAACATAACATCTTATTATCTAATAAATTCACACTCTATTGTTATATAAAATATAAAATTATAACATATACTCTTATTTATTACATCTCCTTATTAAATGATTCAGTCGATCAACCCAATGGGTGTGACCTCGTAGGACCTGATAATACTAACAACATGTTTTATCATATAATATATATAAGTCATAGTTGACTTATAACAAAACGCTATGACTACCTAATATCATGAGATTATATATCTTTATGTATCATCGTATAGCATAATAAGTAGTTGCACCTTAGGGTAAAGGACACAGTTCCTTCAATCTCTCACTTATACTTTATAGTAAATGTGCAATGTTAAAACTCTACCGTTACTTAATATCTTTACTTGACTATATGATGGAAACCATCTTTGTCATCAAGTATGTTCCTTGAACTCTTGAGATCAAATTATTAATCTTGATGATTACAACTTAATACATATGAGCGTGCGCACACATTTCATAATTCTCACTCATCAAGTGGTCAAGCTCCAATCCTTTCCATATACATTATGTCATGCATGAAATAAGATTACATATTCAGTCTTGCAAATCGCCCCACTCAAAATTTGGCAATCCCAATCAGTGCCTTTACAACTACATATTACGGTCAGCGTTTAACACCGTCAAATATACACCATCACTTTAATTGTAACTATATTTCGCTCGTGTATAAGGAATTCAATAATCATTAATATCTTTATGACTCCACAATCATATCATGTGAAGTTATAAGATCAGTCTGTTTGATATGTATCACCATACACGTGAATGTAATCGATTAAAAATCTTTATGTCCCTATAACACATGAAATTTGTGTTTATCAATCGATCTCACAATATAGTCTTTTATATAGTCATTTGTATCCAAGTTAATGACTCAAACTATGAACTTTAAACAAGTTTATCGTTTTAATTCATTTAATGAGGTGTCATTCATCAAAATTGTTTCAATGAGCCCATTTGTTAACTATAAAATTGTTTGAATACTTTATTTGATATTCAAGCAATAACCAAATAAAAATATGAATAACTTATATATAAATCAAACATAATGTTACAAAAAGTAAACAAATTTAGAGAAGATTGGTGAAATAAGGTACTTTTTGTATCTTAGATACAAACTAGGCACCCTAATTTCACCAATTAAAAATAAAGATGATACACAATATTAATACACAATTTCAATTACACAATATTTATACATAATTTCAGTTACACAATATTTATACATAATTTCAAATACACAATATTAATAAATAAATAAAAGACTTGTATAACCAAAACCTTGTGTACAAAATACCTTTCACTGAATTTCTTTCCTGAATAATATGTATGTACATTTTGTATGCTCGAGTCATTTTATATCGCTTGAGTATTTCGTACACAAGGTTTTTGGTTACACGAGTCTTTTATTTATTAACATTGTGTATTTGAAATTATGTATCACTATTGTGTAATTGAAAATGTGTATTAATATTGTGTATCATCAAAAGAATACACAAAGTTTAATTAGTTCAACTGATATAAGGGTGGGAGGGAGGGACACTTCATCCAGAGTTAATTTGATATAGGAGAGAATATCTTCAAAATAAGTAATATCTGTTATTGTTTTCTATTAAATCTTTTTCTTAATAATATAGGGTGCCTACTTTGTATACACATAACAAAAAGTGTCTACTATATACACAAAATTACATTATGTATCTACTTACCCAACTCATCCACAAATTTATCCACCAAATACAAAAGTCTCAAAAGAACTTCCCAATGTGCTTGATCCCGTTTGCCTTAGTATGACTATCATGTTTGGGCCTACTCATGAGCTTCGTTAACGAGTCTGCAATGTTATCATCTGTGTGCACTTTGTAAAATTTGCTATTTTTTTTTATTTGTTGCTTGTTCAACTGAACGTTCTTACATTCAAAATGGAGAAGTATCCAAAATGTGATTCAAAATCATCTATGTTTGGAAACTCACATCAATATTGCCTTTGACACCAAATCGTCATCACCTCTATTAACAAATGAATCATCCTTAGTTCTTTTCAAGTACTTACACATGCTCAAAGCAAAATCTGGACATATACCCTTGTTTCAAGTTCATCATGTTGAATCTACCAAGGACTTTATCTACATAAGTTCCTCAACTAAGACCAATCAATTTCTTAGATCTATCTTTATAGATCTTGATGCCTAATATGTACTGACTTCTTGTGGATCCTTCAATGAGAAATACTTCCAACATCGGAATGTTGTTCCCAATGAGTAATATGTCATCCACATATAAGACAAAAAAGGTTACTTTGCTCCTACTAAACTTCTTGTAAACACAAGACCCTTCTTCGAATCTGATGAAGTCAAACTATTTGATTACTTTATACAAACGAAGAGTTCAACTCCCGAAAGCTTGCTTAAGCCCATAAATGGACTTTTTAAGTTTACATACCTTCCAACTATTGTCCAAACCTTCAAAACTCTCAGGATGTATGTATCATGCATACATCCTCTTCTAAATATCTGTTTAAAAACGTGGTCTTGACATCTATTTGTCATATCTCATATTCATACTATGTAGCAATTGTTAGGATAATCCTGATGGACCTGATCATTACAATTGGAGAAATGTTTTTTTTCAGAGCCAATACCACTATTAGGATTTTAGATGTGTAAAAGCGGAATTTCATAAAATAAGGCTTCCGAAACATCTAAACAAGAATCACTTGCATAATGATTAGACAAGTTTAAGGGGAAATAAATACTTTTTGATGCGGTGTGGAGAGATTTGAAAGCATCAACGGTGACTCCTCTAGTTGGTTCACCCATGTATAGATCTAGATCGTCTTAATCTTGAATGCTAGTGCAAGGATTCAAAGCAAAACAAGAGATCGAATGGGAGAAAACAAAGTCGACTCTGATACCAAACAATGCCGTCTCTGATAGTACGGACAAAGTCATTTTGATACCTCGACCATAGTTGTTTCTGATACCTCGGCTAGAGTCGTGTGACTTAAGGCTTAGGGTTTTCTCTAAGAAATTAAAGGCCGTCTTTATAATGTTTTTGGATAAAACTATCTCTTAAAAATTTATCTTTTAACATTAATCTTTATTAAAAAATAACTTTATTATCTAATAAATACGCACTCTCATTCTATATCAAATTTGTTATTATAACATATACTCTTTTATATATATATATATATATATATATATATATATATATATATATATATATATATATATATATTATATTTTCTTATTAAATGATCCATCTATCAATCCAATAAGTGTGACTTCGTACAACCCAATAATAATAAACGTGAACTAATTTGGACCGTTGAATAAATTCAATCAACTACTAATAATGCTCCATAATTGATTACCACAAGATCACTCCTTACTTAAACTACTTTCTTTATTAATTCTCTATATTAGTTTTTTCTTTTTATTTGTTTTAACTTCATACAAATTTTTTTTTGGTGTGGTTGACTTCAATATGTTGATTTAATACCAAAATAGTGCGATTTGATCACAATTACATTTTTAATATCATAAAGTTATTAATTGATTAAAAACTCTCAGTTTTAGATGCATTTATTTTATTTTTTAACATAATGACATCAATTAAAATTTGAAAGTGCAAATCACATGCAACTCTTAGTCCAAAAACCCTCCATCATTTTCAAAGACTTAGATGCATGCAAATTTGTCCCTTTTATGATCAGAAGCCTCTCGGCAAATGTAACCCTAAAACACAAACCTTTACCTCACAAATCAACAACACACACTCTTCAGTCCTCCCCACGTAGTCTCCTCTTTCCAACACATAACTTTCCTCTCCACGTACGTACTCGGTACTCATATGTGGCATCTAAAAACTGCACTCAAAACCCATTATAAATACACCCGCAACACTACCTATCAAACCGCATCCAACAAACCTAAACCTCCAAAATACAATAGCACAACAATGAAGGGTTCTAAGATGCTTCTTGGGGTGCTTCTATGCATCATGGTCTCCCTCGCCGCTAGCGAAACCCGCAGTCGAGGTTCCTCGACGATGCGGGCTCGACAATGTCGGCTCGACCAACTTACCTCGTCTCAGCCCAATCAGAAGATCCAATCGGAGGGAGGAACCATTGAGGTTTGGGATGAGGAGGAGGATCAGTTCCAGTGTGCTGGTGTCGCCGCCATGCGTGTCACCATTCAGCCTGACTCCCTCTCCCTCCCTAGCTACTACTCTTCCCCTCGCCTCGTCTACGTCGAGCAAGGAGAAGGTGTGTTTGGGTTGTCACTACCTGGATGCCCGGAGACATACCAGTCTCGTGGAATGGAAATGAGAGGTGATGAAGAAGAAGAGGGATTCGAGAGTGGTAGACGGATGACCGACGCGCACCAGCCCACACGTCGTGTTCGCAAGGGCGACGTAGTCGCACTCCCTCAGGGAACCGTTCACTGGTGCTTCAACGACGGCCAAGAGGATTTGGTAGTTGTCGCCGTCCACAACCTCAACACCGACGCCAATCAACTCGACCAATCTCTCAAGGTATATATATATATATATTATACCTCTTTATAATACGGCTCGGGTTGCTTCGGGTCGGGTCGGACCGAAATTTATAAAATATTAAGCAGTTTATCTGGACATGGGACGGGCCTGAAATGGCCGCCGTATCTGTCCGGACGGACCGGACGGGCCTGAAATGGCCGCCGTACCTGTCCGGACGGACCGGACATGCGGATACTCATTTTTATTTTTTATAAAAAATATTTAAACTTTTTTAAATATAATTAAAAAAAAAAATTATACGTAAGATATTTTATTTAAAATATATTATATTTATACTTTATATAATATGTACAATATAATATATTTTTTTCACTGGGCAAACATGCTGAACAGGCTCGGGCCTAGGGCGGTGTCCGAACCCGACCCGACGAGATTGGCTGACTGGGTTATTATGACCCGATCGGGCTTCTTCCTCTTTTCCTCTTTTCATACCCGTATCCGTTTCTTTGGACGGGCCTCCTGGATACTGAACAAGTCTAATATATCCACAACTACGATATATATGTATATAATCAATTAATCAGTGCTAATTAATGCATGGTTGTGTTTTGGACTGTGCAGACATTCTTCTTGGCAGGTGGAGCGCAAGGAGGATCAAAAGAAGGCAAGAGCCAGAAGCTGAACTTCAACAACATACTGAGCGCCTTCGAGACCGAGCTTCTAGCTGAGGCACTAGGGACTGAGCAGGAGACCGTGAGGAAAATGCAGGAGAGTGACGAGCGTGGACCTATCGTCAAAGCTAGGAAGAATATGCGACAAATGGTGACCCCGCCGAGATTCGGGAGGGAACAAGATGAGGACGAGACAAACGGTTTAGAAGAATCCTTCTGCAACATGAGGTTCCGTCACAACCTCGGCCGTAGGACCGAGGCCGACGTCGCCTCCAGACAGGCCGGAAGGATCCACTCCGTCGACCAGAACAAGCTTCCCATCCTCGAGTTTATCGACATGAGCGCCGAGAAAGGCCACCTTCTCCCGGTATATATACATACACTACACATATTCAATTCACTGATATATATGAAGCTTGTAAACTTATGTTTTATTTTTCTGTTCGGTGTAGAACGCCATGTTAGCGCCGGCATGGCCGCTCTCAGGCCACAGAGTGTTCTACGTGTTGAGGGGTGAGGCTCAGATGCAGATAGTAGACGACAACGGTCAGACGGTGTTAGATGACAGAGTCTCAGAAGGATCCATGGTTGTGATCCCACAGTTCTACATCTCGACATGTAGAGCAGGAAGAGACGGACTCGAGTACGTTTCATTCGAGACCACAGCAAACCCGATGAGTAGTCCATTGAACGGCCACGCTTCGGTTTTCAAGGGAATGCCAATTCCTGTGCTCAGCAACTCGTACCAGATCTCGCCCCGTGCCGCCTATGAGCTGAAGCAGACAAGGAGCCACGAGCACGGTCTGTTCTCGCCTTTCGGAGGAAGGTCTTAAGTGTATGAACTAGGGCTTCTTTTATGGAGTTTGTGTAAAAGAGGCTTAAGGAATGTAAAGAGTTGTATGAAATAAGACTAAGTTGGGTTTTGTTCTTGTAAGAACTGAGGTTTCAACCTCAAATAATGCAAGTTTTTTCTTTCTAGTATTCAATCAGGATCTACAAATGAATAATAAGATAAGATCAGTTGAAGTAGTAATAAGACCTTTGCAACTGAAATTACTTATGGTTGCAAACGAATTCGGCTTCGAGAAGAGCCGGAGAATCAGTGGTAGCCTTATTCTCGGATTTCGGGAACTCGGGTTGTTGTACTGGTACATTGCCAATCTTGTTGGTTGATTGTTCTACACAAACTTCAAAGCATTCTTCAGGAAGTTGAGCTATAGATGGAGATGATGATTCAGAAACTTCCAAGCTTGAGAACTTCGAAACGACTTTTTCAAGCTCGTCATGGAGGCTTAGAGCCTCAAACAGCAAAGATTCATCTCCTGTGGTTTCTATGATTGTTTTGAGAACAGGCTGCGACTCCTTGCACTTCTCCAACATACTCATTGTCAGGTCATCCTGCAACCACAATGAAAACCAAAGTCAGAAGCAAGTCACTTTAACTGCTAGTTGAACTTGAAATGCCACATGTTGAACATAGCTTCTGAACACAAGTGCCAAACATTACTCTTAAGGAACTGGCAAGAATTGTTCCTCAGCTAATAACACCTGTCAAGCAATAATACTTTAACGGCTAGCTGAGATGCTACATGTCAAACATGGATTCTGAACACAAAACGCCACTTCAAACGCTATCTAAACATGCTCTGTGACAAATTTTCAATCAAATTACTTTGGTTTTATGTTTAAGGGTGTATGAACCGGCAAGACATGCTCATCAACTATTAACACATTTCAGAAGCTAAAGTTCTACTTTACTACATGCATGGCTTTTTAACTTGAACAATACAATTCATATTTTCTAAAATTCATATTTCATGAAGAATTTGTCCGAAGAAACTGCATCTCTAAATGCAAGCAATATTTGTCATTGAGGCTATACTCATACCCCGTGATGTAGGCTTGATTGGGTTTGCTTCGAAAGTTATGACCGATGACATTCTCTAAAAAATATAAGCGATTTTCAATTTCAGATGCAAAACAGTTTCTTGATTGTGGAACACAATGATCACCATATGATCTTTAGAAGAATGTGAACTCCTATATCTAATGTTACAAAAGGTGCAAGTCAGTCTCCTAATCTATATTCAACCTTTTGCAGGTATTGCAATGCATGTTGAAACACAAATCTCTCTTAGAAGGTAGATATATGATAACTGAAACGTCACATTACCTTAGGTAGATCATGCTTCGATTCTGAAGCAGAATCCACCAAACTTGAGAGCACCTCAAGGCTGTTGCGAGTTATTTCAAGGAACTCCGCCTTCCCTTCCACAGAAAAGCTTCCATACTCATCTTCCGAAGTTCCATTCAACTCGGTTTCAGGTACAGGATAGCTTGAAGGAGGTGATATATACCGTCTATCAAAGTGTGGCTCCAATGAATGCTGCGTGGAAGGGAAGTTCCCTTCTTGTACATGTGAAGCCATCCCCTTTTGTTTTATGTTCTGGAGTCATGTGAATCAATCCATAAGAACGATGTACAATACTTACGGAAAAACCTTGTTGAAGATATGTGATAATGTGATCACAAATCCACAAGCACAACAAACTACAAGAAAAGAAAGAACAATATGAACACACAATCAATTGAACAACATAGATCTTTCAAATTGACCCGATTCTCGGAAATACTGTGCTTAAACTAAAAAATCTTCCAAATCATGAACAATTCAGCTTATCAAAGCGACATAAACTTGACACCAGGTGCAGAAGACGATATAAAAGAATATTTCAATAATCTTGTTGGAGATGTCCTAAGCCAGCTTCTAAAAGCCCAACACGGTGTAAATCTATGTGATAATGTGATCACAAATCCACAAGCAAAACAAAATTAATCTTCTTGTCAAATTGGAAAAGAGCAATGAACTATATGTTGTTGGGATCATAATCATTCTGCAAACAAGCAATTCAAGAGCATAAGCCTCTCAAATTGTCCTAATTCTTGAAATCTGTGGTTAAATCAGAAATTTTCCATGTCATGGATTATTGAAGGTGACGAAAGCAAATTAAAATTGAAATGAAGTCGTAGAAATCAGACGGAGGATCATGAATGATGCAAAAGAGAAATCTTCACCTCGTAAGTTTGTCGAAAAACAGGCAAGTAAATCAAATCTTCAGACTCACCCCAAGAACTGATCATCTCCATGGCTCTACCACTACATTCTCTCCCTGACTGAGGGTTCTCAATAACTTTCACCATCTCCTCCAATACATTCTCCGAAACAATCTCCGAAAACACCTTCTCGCAGTTCATCGAGCACGTCTCTAGAAGCTCTAGCGCGAGCTTCTGGGTATGAGCATCACCGCCTTCAGGACTTATCTTCCTCTTCACCACCCTAACCACCTCCGTCCCATTCAGCTCATTGCTGTTAATCATCCCGCAAATTCGGAGATTAAGCCCCCAGTCTGGCGCCTCAACCGTCGGCGATGTTGCCTGATCAACGATTTTCGACTCCGGCGTTGGAGCCTGAAGCATTTCTTTCACCTCTTGCATCTTCAAACTCACAATCCGCCCCATCTGCGAGCCTCCGGACTTCAGACGCTCGCTGATCGAGGCGAACTTCGATTTATCCATGCCTTTTTTTTTTTTTTTTTTGTAGAATTCACAGCCGATCAAAGATTCTGGTACGATTTACAATTCATCGCAATAGTGTTCGCTCCAAAAAAACTTCTGTTTGATTTTGATTAACAGGGACAAACCGAACTTTCCTTGCCGCCTCTCCATGGAGATATTTTCTGGAAAATGATATTGCAAAGAGAAAAGGGGGCCACAGGCTTTTTTCTGTTCACAAAATACATTTATTATTTATTTATTTATTTTATTTTATTTATTTATTTTCTTTCTTTTTCTGATAGGGAGGGCAAAGCCGAGCATGAAACTGAAACCTCCTTTGTAGTTGCAACGTATTTGACTGTTATCTTGTTCAGCGGTCACAACTTCTCTCCGTCTCTCTTACATCTCCTTCCGGCGAATAAGCAACCGGAAACCTCGCCGTTGTCGTTTCCCCCAACATATAGTCTGGTCGGTGAAACCTTTTCTCTCCTTGTTTCGTTTTTTAATTCCCGTGATTGAGATTTCTTCATTTTTGTTGGCCAGATTTCTATAATTATTATTGTGGATGCATCGTTTTCCGTCAATTGGATACATCGAGGAATTAGGGTTATTCCCACTCGCATAAAAGTGATTGGTTTTTAATTTCGTTGCTCTCGGACAGGGAAGCTGATTTGATTTCCAGCGGTAAGCGACAAGAACAACGGTTTTTCTCTAGGGGTGTAATGGCGTCGGCATTTATGGTGGCTGGGGTATCTCAGCTTAATCCACCGAAGCTCAATGTTGAAAATTGTTCGAGAAGCCGGAGAAATCTGACCGGGGCACCCCCGAGAATATTTGTTAGGCGGCCTACTTTGGGGTTTTCTGCTCGCAGGTACCTCTTCTCTTGTTCTGGTAATTTTGCTACTATCAGGAAACAATTCATGTGATTGAGGAATGGACTTTTAAAAATGTGTTCAAGATTGATAACTTTAATGCAGATTCTGAAAATGGGCAAGAAGGCTTGACTGGTTAGGTTAAGAACAATTGGGCCATGCAATTTTGATCAATTTGTAGTGGTATTAGCTACATGAAATATGTTATTCAGCTTAGCCAATTGTACCGGAAGGTAAGTTTGATAAATAGCATAGAAAACTATGGATAAAAGATAACAATCTAGTTTCATTACTCCTTGATTCCTTCAAATTTGGAGATAATCCACTTTGAAGTTTGAGGTTATAACCTTTATTTGTAAAGCTGCTTTTGTGTTGACTTGGTTCATTAGGTGTGTTGCTTTAGTGGATGTTGAGGTTCTGATCAAAGATATATCTTTTCTTTTTCCGTTCTTGCATTGCCTTTTGAGTTAAGCTGCATGCAGAAGCTTCTCTAGAACCTCACGTCAGTATAACTTTGGAAATATTCTTGGCATATAACCCCTAACTTAGTTTCTTTTTCATTTCAATTGAGCTAATCAGTAAAGTATGTAATTTGGGTCTAGAGAGTTCGTGATGGACTGATTGCAGACCGTCTTTAGCTCACACATAAACTCTATAATGTTAGAAGTTCGAACTTGTTGCATATTTCTATTGGATCCTAAAAAGAGGCAAGAAACTTTTGATTCTACAGGGCGTGTATTATCGGCAGCAATAAACCGACATTCGTTGCTTTTCATTCCTAATTTTTGTTTTGATATCCTGATCTTCTGAACTGTGTGGTTGTTTAGGTGGTCACTTGATGGGAGAAATGTGGTAGCTCGGCCTATGTTGAATAATAGTTTGTGTAATCAAAGGGCCTTTCTGCAAACGAGGGGTCTTCCTCGACGGACTACAGTTAGTGATAATAAGATGATCTGCTGCAACCACCCTAGTAGAAGGAGAGGCAGTTATACAACAAGATTTACAGCCAGATTTTCACCTCAGCAGTCCACTTTTCATTCTTCAAAATGTTCTTTTGGGAGTCTGTTTGTAAGTAAGCGCCTTTGGTTTTTCCGCAAAAGCTTTTATTCACCATCTCTAAGTTTTTTCAGATGACTAGATAGAGAGTGTTGAAGTTATATTACTACTGTATCTGAAACTATGGATTTTGTATACCATGAGTGCTTATTTAATTAAACTGGTATAGTCTGTCTTCATCTGGTTTTTTTGATTACTTAATGTATATAATTACCTTATAAACAAATTATGAATGGTTACATGTTCAAACGATCACGTTTTTTTTTTCCCTTGAGGAGGGTTCTGGACTGGTATTTTGGTAGGCAATTTTACAAGCGAACCCCAGAACTAGGAAAAGAAGGTCTAGATTCCTCAATAAAATGAGTAAATTAATGTTAACATAACCGTAGAATTTTTTTCTAACAGGATGAAGAACCCTTGGTCACTCAAATATACAATGTCCTTCCTTCCATAAAAATTCCCCTTAAAAAATATAAAGAATCTTGGAATAACACATCCCATGTTAAATGAACTACCCTACCCTTTTAACTAGAATCAATATATAATCCATAGAGCATCCCATGCATCACACTGGAAATGATTGAAATCAAGTTCCCTTACATTCTCTTCAAGCATCCTGGCTCGAGCATTATCTTCAGATATGCCTTGATCTGATACACTTCTTTGCCTGCCCCAAGCTCTCATGTGAAGTAATAGATTTCCAGAAGGATTGTTGTGATACCAATAGACCTGAAGCTATAAATTGATATCCAATATGTTGTACACTGTTATTTTATTTATTTGTGTAAGCTTATGTTGAGATATAGCTTACCAACAAAATAAGCATGATCACCATTTCGTTGTGATCTAGCCTCTGGGTTAGCTTATGTTTTCTTATGAACTGTCTTGCAAGAAACTAATAAATATTATTACTTGCCTCGGTGTTCAAACTTCTGGTTTTGGTGTATCGCTTTGATACTTTCTGAACCTAGATCATTTCTGATTGGCTGCATTTCACTCTTAGGAAAAACGGCACCTGGTCCGATGTGCAGCTGTTGGCCCTGATGAGCCCCATGCAGTAAGCATATCATGTCCCGATGGCACTTTAGAGAAACAAACTATGGATTATTTGGACCCTGAGGGAAGCACTCTAGATTTTGCGGGATTTTTACGTTCAGAACTTCCATCTCACCCCAAATTATACCGGGGACAACTGAAAAATGGGCTCCGCTACATTATTTTGCCAAATAAAGTTCCTCCAAACAGGTATTTTTTTGATATAGTTTAAGGTTTTTGCGTGTGGCAACTTTAGAACTAATGAAAGTAGGTGCTTGTTGTTAATGGCATGATTGTAGTACTAATTAGCAGAAATATGGAGTTCCCCCACCCTGTTTTTTCTGTCTAAAATCCAGATGTAAATCAGTTGAAACATTGCCTCTTATCTACACAATTTTGTGGATCTTAGGTTTGAAGCACATATGGAAGTTCATGCTGGATCTATTGATGAGGAGGAAGATGAGCAAGGGATCGCTCATATGATAGAACATGTTGCATTTCTTGGAAGTAAAAAGCGTGAGAAACTACTTGGGACTGGAGCACGTTCTAATGCATATACAGATTTCCACCACACAGTATTTCACATCCACTCGCCAACTCGTACAAAGGTTTAGTTTATACCTGTTTATGTATTTGGTGTCATATGTCATTTTTAGATAATTATGTATCTAATTGTATCTATGGTGCCCTATTTTCTATTCCTTGATCAAGTATTTGGATAAACATTTGACTTGTTTTGTCTCCTTGCGTAACATACTATCCTTCACAGATAGCACTCTACCTATCACAGTTTACAATACTAGCAGCAAATAATCTGAACTCGACTTACTATACAGTTGTGCAAATGAGTGCTTTCATGTGGTTTTATCATGAGTCATGACAATGATACATAAATTCTGTTTTGCTCTTGGTGTATGTTATCTGTTTCAGCAAGTGTGTTAGGTCTATAAATGTGTCAGTTAAAATCTTGTGGCAGGCATCATTAATTACCTGTGAAGTGTGAACTTCGTATTACTTCTTTCACTGACCAGCATTATTGATGGAGAAATGGGAAAATGGTCTCCAGTAATAGATTGTTGAAATTCAACTTTAAACTTCTGTGCACCAAACATGCGTCCAGTGGTCACGAGCCCCTTTTGCCAACTAGATAAATGCTAACTTCCAAATATATTTAACTTAGTTCCGTGATAGTAATGCTTATGTTGATAACATGAGCACAAAGCCATAAATGATATGATACCGGTCTTATTGCTTGAATGGTGATTGTCATGCCTGTCAATGTTTTTATACTCACATTGATTCTGAAGGTATTTTTTGTCAGGAATCTGATGGTGATCTACTTCCTTTTGTCCTTGATGCACTAAATGAGGTATTTTGCAGATATACTGCTTTGGTGAATTCTGAGAGTGTAATTGGCTATACCTGTCTTCCAATCTAGTCTTACTATACCAAAATTATACGTGCAGATAGCATTCTGTCCAAAATTCTTGGCTTCTCGTGTTGAGAAGGAAAGGAGGGCCATATTATCAGAACTTCAAATGATGAACACTATAGAGTACCGTGTTGACTGCCAGGTGTGTTGTTAATGATCCACAGACTTGCATTAGTTAATTCACTTTTGCTGCATGGTTTTTGAAACTTCTATTGTTTTACCTCTGTCATCACATCAGCTGCTTCAGTATTTACATTCTGAGAACAAGCTAAGCAGAAGGTTTCCAATTGGTTTAGAAGAGCAAATTAAGAAATGGGATGTTGACAAAATCAGGAAATTTCACGAACGGTGGTATTTCCCGGCAAATGCCACATTATACATTGTTGGGGATATTGATAATATTACAAAGACAGTTTTCCAAATTGAGGTATGTAGCTTAGTTTTTAGTTTAGCACAACACAACTATCTATTTTTTAAAGTTAAAAGTTCTATTTTCTGTGTTCAAATAATTGGGTTCATTACCATTACCTTTTAATTGCGTATCAGGCCGTGTTTGGACAAACCGGGCTGGAAAACGAGGTTGTTGCCACTCCACCTAGTACAATGAATGCATTTGGTGCAATGGCCAGTTTTCTTGTTCCTAAGCTCTCTGTTGGCTTGGGTGGAACTCCATCTCATGAAAAGACCCCATCTCCTGATCAATCAAAAGTTACTAGAAGAGAAAGGCATGCTGTTCGTCCTCCTGTCAGGCACAATTGGTCTCTTCCCGGTACTAATAGTATTGCGGAGCCTCCACAAATTTTTCAGCATGAGCTTCTTCAGAATTTCTCTTTTAACATGTTCTGTAAGGTATTAATTATGATTGACAACCTTTTGTTAAATTTTCCTCATACAGCATTTTTTATTTATCTCCTTGGGTCTTGTCCACAATTAGGTCCTACTAGCTACACATGCTAATTGTGTGTCTCCATAGTTTTGATCTTTGCGCTTTCATCTGGCAGGCGGTATGATGGCAAGGTATATACAAGGATATAGGCAAATATATATAAGTTACTGCTGATTTTATTACACATTCACAAGTAGTTGTCTTGTGTTCACATGCTTAGTAAGAGTAGAGAGAGGATCAAAGAGGTGTTTGTTACCTTGTGTAAAAGAGAACTGTTGATGCAGCATGTCCTAGGTAGGTTTTATGAGTGATTGTAGAAATACATTTGGTTTTGACAAATGATTGTGGATATTGAAGTGGCACTAGTAAGAACTGTTCACCTGTGGTGTGCTCTTCTTGTTTTTGACATTGAAGACCTTGTGCTGTGTGCCCTGCATTGCATTTTTCTTATAATTATAGTATAATATAATTTTATGGTATTCAGGATTCATTTTATGTTTATTGTTTTACTGCATTTTTTGTGTAGGTTAACTTCTTTTAGTCCTTCCACTTCATTATATAGTTCATCCAACTTAATTGCAGATCCCTGTCAACAAGGTTACAACATACGGTGATTTACGGAATGTGCTTATGAAGAGGATAGTTCTATCCGCTTTACATTTCAGAATTAACACAAGATATAAGGTGCAGTTTTGCCTATTTTTCTTGCATGAAATTGAATAATCTATTGTTCCTGTGTGTGCATGCAACTCATGTTATAGTAAATTTTCAAGATTCAAATTGTGATAATTTATGTTCATGTGTATGCATGCAACCCTGGTTTTAAAGCTGCAGAAAATATATAAAAGGAAAGGCATAAATGTACAAAAGGAAAGGCAAAAAGCTTCATCATTTGATTGATCTTTTGCTTAACTCAAATATTAAAACTTAATGACTCACAGGAAAAGATTTATCCTTAGCACAACTATGATCTCTATGTATTTTTCACATTAACTCTAGTGCTTTCCTACTCTTTGCTTCTTTTTCATTCCGATTCTACTCTTTTCACTTCCACTGTTGGACTGTTTCTGCTAACCTTGGGGAACTATGCAGAGTTCGGATCCCCCATTCACCTCAATTGAGTTAGATCACAGTGATTCTGGAAGAGAAGGATGCACTGTGACCACCCTTACCGTTACAGCGGAACCAAAGAACTGGCAAAGTGCTATCAAAGTTGCTGTTCATGAGGTGATTAGTCTATTCCTTCTTTCAGTGGCATTTAGTGATCTTTTGACATGATTGGGTTTGTATTTTTTCATAAATTTAGTTTGTTTGTTTTCTATCTGTGATGGAATCAATACTTCTATTCTTTTGCAAACATAATGTGCACTCTCCCACCTCATATATATATATTAGGTAACTGTGTTAAGTCTCTAAGTTTGTATCTGTGTTTTGTTGAGTGATTTCTTCTTGTGGGTTAATATGGCTTATATTTGCAAATATATTTTGGTGCAGGTGAGAAGGCTCAAGGAGTTTGGGGTAACAAATGGCGAACTAGCTCGCTACCGAGATGCACTCTTGAAAGATAGTGAGCATTTGGCAGCTATGATTGATAATGTCCCATCTGTAGATAATTTGGACTTCATCATGGAAAGTGATGCACTAGGCCATAAAGTTATGGATCAACAGCAGGGACACGAGAGTTTAGTTGCTGTCGCGGGAACAGTTACACTTGAAGAAGTAATGTTCATTTTGTTTTTACTTTCAAATGCTTTAAGCCTTAAATTCCTTAATACAAAATTCTAGATTGACAAGAAAAGAAATGTAGCTGCCTCCTAGACAAATAGCGTGTTCTCTCATGTTTTAGACAATGCTCAGTCTAAGGCTAGTATAAAACCCGAACTCGCTGGACAAGCTGTAAATTCTTCTGCTAGATGAATCAATGAGGAAAGGGAAATCTGGGCAACACTTTATCTACGGATTCATGGAATTCCTGATGAGAAATGCAGTTAATGTGATTAAGTGAACTGGTTTATTTGAGGAGGTAGTTTATATGTGCTATTTGAGCAATTTATTTGTAGACATAATAAGGCTTGTTATTTGTGTGAAGGTCAATGAGATTGCTGCAGAGGTGCTAGAGTTCATCTCTGATTTTGGTGAACCAACTGCCCCTCCTCCTGCTGCTATTGTTGCATGCGTCCCCAAAAGAGGTCATATTGACGGTGTCGGTGAAACTGAACTTCAAATATCTCCAATTGAGATATCATCAGCTATAAGATCTGGCTTAGAGGAACCGATAGAGCCTGAACCAGAGGTATCATTTCTTAGAAACTCTACGTTATGAGATCCTTTGCTTTGTTGTGATGAAAATTTTAGCATTATGATTGAATCATGTTGGTTGGCCACTCCTGAAGCTTGAGGTGCCAAAAAACCTCATCACTGTTCCACAACTCCAAGAATTGATATCACAGTGCAGACCATCGTTTGTTCCTGTTGATCCAAAACTCAATATCATCAAGATCTATGATGAAGAGACAGGGATCACTCAGTGCAGGCTTTCAAATGGAATTCCTGTCAACTACAAGGTAAACTTAAACATTCACTGCAGCTCTATTATTATTAAATATGAAAAGCAAACAGTAAAGTTGTTGCTCGACTTTATCGGAGTAGCTAGCAATATGAAACTTACAATGCCATTGCAACTATCAGGCCCTTAGTATTGTATTCATTACTGCATATTGCTGTCATTCTTCCTACCATGCTTCATTCTCTTGGTAGCAGGGCAATAATGACAAATATATGCTATATGTAATTCATCACTACATATTATTTTCGTTACTGTACTGCCTTTCTTTCCTTCAAAACTTTTCATTAATTCTTGATAAATTTACTTTATCCATTTCATTTACCGGACTGCACTTAAATTACTGTTTGGAATTATTTCTTGTAGCAGTGTAGCCTAAAGTTAGCAGATTAGGTGCTGTTCTGGAGACGTGTTGGTAGCTAGGTGTATACTTTATGCGGAGGAAACATGCCCTCTGTCATTTTTTTCTGCTACACATGTTTTTTTCTTCTAGACTAGATCCTTGTAGCTATCACAATGAAATTTTGTGTATCATGATGCATTAATCTTTTGCACATCTCGATTCAGATCTCAAGTCATGAGAACCAGAGTGGTGTTATGAGGCTTATAGTTGGTGGTGGCCGTGCATTAGAGAGCTCTGATGCAAAAGGATCTGTTGTAGTCGGAGTTCGGACCCTCAGTGAAGGAGGCCGTGTTGGAAATTTTTCACGTGAGCAGGTAATCATTTCTTTGGTGCTCAAGATTTTTGATGGATGTCCTGAAAAGGGTTGTTTGAAGCACTGAATGCTTTAATGGTGGCTTCGCATGGGGTAGATATTTAGTGAGCATCTCTGTAGCTGTGTAAAAATGTAGTTGCATTTGGGTAAATGAGTATATTGATATGTAAAATGAAGTTGCTATATGCTAAATTCCAGAACTGCAAGTATTTAAGAAGGATCCATTTTCTCATTGGTTTCGATAGTCTACAATGTCATGTCACGTTCTTTTTCATCTGCTGTAACATGATCATTGTGATGTGAATCGAAATTTGCATTATCATTACACATGCTACGGACTAAAGTTACAACTGTCTGCAGCTACAACTTTGATGGGTGGCCATTTTCATGATTTGCATCTTCTTACCAAAGAAGCCTAAGGCATGCAATGCAGAGAACCTCATATTCCTAGGCTTCACTCTTACTACATCATGTCCACTTCTTTGGGACCTGCTAAATATATTTTATTTGAATTTTCTGTCTTTCTGTATGACTGTTTCTACTGCATACATGCTCTTCAAAAGTCCAACTTGTTCTACTCATTTTTTATCATATTAATCAATAAAATATGCAGGAAATGCATTTTTTTCCTTGCATGAAAAATCTATTTAGTCATGGTTACATGGTTTGAGAATTCTTCAAATCTGGAGGGAGGAATTTTTTCTACTCCATACTGGTTTTTGTAGATAATTTATTTCGTGTATTTTGTGCCTTTCCTATCGGGTGTTTCTTCATAGGATGATTTCTGCAACATCATGCTTTGTATCTTTCATTATGGAAACTTGGAGTATATTTTATCAATGCATTAGAAAAAAAAGAGGTCATTTGCTGCCACATTGGCATTTCACATTTGTCAACCTTGATCTCAAACTTGGCAATGCTTCTGCAGGTTGAACTCTTCTGTGTAAATCATTTGGTAAATTGTTCCCTAGAATCCACTGAGGAATTTATATGCATGGACTTCCGCTTTACATTGAGAGACAATGGGATGCGTGCAGCTTTCCAGTTACTACATATGGTTCTTGAGGTGAATTTTTGTCATCTGGCCTACGTTTGTTTGTTACTCCCTCCATCGAACAATATTAGTCATTTTAGCCTTTAAATCTTGTTAAAGAATGTTGAGTTCTTTTAGATTTTCTAGGCAGTCTACTTACATGAGTTATGAGAATTGGTGTTCAAACTTGAACATGTTGATTCTTTCCTCTCAACTCATGGCTCTAAGGGTGCTGATTAATTAATTAAGAAGTGGTAAAGTATCAAAGGTTTCAGATATTCTAAGGTATTATAATCTAATTATTGGATTCTTTAGAAGCTATGTTATCGTCTAAAACTAAAACGGCTTCTATTGTTAAAAGTACGGATTATCTTGAATCTTGTATTTTATGATTAGTGTTGTTTATTCCATATTTTTGAACTGTTTTACTCATAACTAATGGGGGCTCTCTACCATTGCCTCTGAAATTACTTGCTATCATTAACTTCTTACTGCTTTGAGCTTGCCATCTTTTCATCGGTCCTAAACTATTACGAGATAAAAAAAGAAAGTGAGGACCTTAACTGGCCTTCAATCGACTATGTAACGACTTAAACCTATATAATTATATATCTACGATCCGTGGGACTTGCGAATGAGAGAAAAACCGACAACTGTTTTTCACCATTAACCCCTGGAATTTATCGGAGATCTGTAGAACTTGATCAGCTTGGTTCTGCGTCAATCAAGTGGTTTAAATCTTGTAGAATGCTGTTTTTCTACTATATATGAGTACCTCGTGAATCTTATTTAAGATTGAGCTTAGAGATGTAGCTTGAATGAGATTAACTTATAGCGGTAGAACATTTTGTTGGCCCCATTATGCCCAACAGTTTGAGAACAGGCATTATAAGTCCACAAGTGAGGCTCCATTCTGAAATCACTTCATGTTTGGTCTACAAGTGAGGCTCTATTCTAAAATCGTTCAGTAACCTGCTAGGATTAGAAGCTAACTTGTTCTATCATTTAAAGCACTATGAATTTATTGTCAGGTTGACATGGTCTTTCTATCACTAATGAAGTAGCCATCTCCAAAGGCATTCTGTTTGTCATTATTTCTACTGAATGTCTGGTTCCTATATTTTATTCGATTTATTTTGTGTGAAAATAGTATACAAGTTATGTTATTACGTGAATATCACATCATAATGTGTATAGTCTTGTTTTTAATATCATATTGTTTTGAAAGAATTTGGCCAAATAGGCCATTTTCTATTTTTACCACTTTCATTAAATTGAAGTTGGAAGGTAAGGGGGTTGATTAGGGGTACATTTACTAAACATATTTATACCATGGGCCTAGTTACTACTCAAGGCTTACTTAGCTAATTTGGCCTATTGTTTTTGGTCTTCTGAGACTAACTATTAATTGTTTGTGACATGCAGCATAGTGTCTGGCTGGATGATGCATTTGATAGGGCAAGGCAATTATATTTGTCATATTACCGGTCAATTCCCAAAAGCTTAGAGCGTTCAACTGCTCACAAGTTAATGCTGGCTATGTTGAATGGAGATGAACGATTTGTTGAGCCAACTCCAGAATCATTAGAAACGCTAACACTTCAATCTGTAAAAGATGCAGTGAAAAGTCAATTTGTAGGGTCGAATATGGAGGTATGTAACCTTAGGAACGTTATTAAGAACCTGAAGTTAACACACATCCTTATTACCTTTCTGTCATGTTTTAGGTCAGCATAATTGGAGACTTCTCTGAGGAGGAGATAGAATCATGTATCCTTGATTACCTTGGAACAGTGAAGGCAACTGATGATTTGAAGAATAATCATGCCAGTGACCCAATCATATTTCGTCCTTCACCATCAAATTTGCTGGCTCAGCAGGTAAGTAGGGTGCAATATTCACTTTTATTATCTCTCGAGTTATGCTTCATTCCGTCATCAAATATCTAGTAGAGCTTGTTTATTTGATTAGATAAGGCAGAGTTTTTGTTTGTATAACTATTCACACTTGCAACATTGCAGGTTTTCTTGAAGGATACCGATGAGAGAGCGTGTGCCTACATTGCAGGTCCTGCTCCAAATAGATGGGGTCTTACTGTGGATGGAAATGACCTTTTTGAACCCACTAAAGCCATTTTGTCTGAGAATGGTGAGTGTGTTTTTGTCCACTGAAAGATTGTTCTCCTAAAATTGTATATTTTCATAGAGTGCCAGACTTGTAACCTCAAATTCAAGTATACTTCAGTCCATAAGAACAAAACATTCATAGATAGTTTTGTTGAAACCCTATAGCCTGTGGGGATCTTTAAATCATGGATGAACTCAAAAAGTACCTTAGCTTGCCATCCAACACTACATGCCAATAATCTTCATCCTTGTACCTAACTTGAAATTTAATTCATATGGGTCTACATACACTTCCGTGATATTCATTGAACAAAGAGGGACTTTCCTTGTCATTGCATTATCTATCTTTCTAGTAAAAGATCTACACTAGTACAAATGGAGTTTTGACAACAGGGTACTGATTTGCAGATGAGAACTCAAAAGCGGCAGGTGATGAAAGTGAAAAAGAGACACAGAGCAAAATTCGCAACCATCCACTTTTCTTCGGAATCACAATGGGCATTTTGGCTGAGATCATAAATTCTAGGTAAAGCAATTGAAGAGCATCTGTTATTTTGCCAATATAGACTTTCATATCCTTTGGTCAATTTTCTTAAGCTTAAGTTTTTGAGGAAACTACACAAACCACCCTTAATCACTCTTTTTGCAAAAAAACCACCCTTTAAAATTTTTTAGCATAAAACCAACCCTTCGTATTTATCTATTTGCAATAAACCACCCCTTATAATTTTTGGGCATAAAACCACCCTTAGTTTCTAAATGTTTGCATTTAACCACCCCATACTAGTTAAAATTACTTCAATAATTTTAAATTAAAGCATAGACAAGGTAAATTTCATTATTAGTTTCAATGGTTTGGTTAAGTATTACAGTTTATAATAGAAAACAATAATATAAACCACCAATGGAAAACCATGGGGAAAAAATTGAACCTACATTTTAAAATTCCGGATTGGTTTGTGGTAGTTTCAACCTTTTTTCAAGAAAAATAAAAGTACTACGAAAACATATAAAATAAAGGGTGAAAAGGTGAAAAAGTTTTAGATTTTTCCAACTGATTTTGCTTTTAAGTACTTTTAAAATTTGGATTACCTTTCATATATATTTTTTAATTATTTTCTATTATAAATTGTAATACTTTACCAAGCTATTGAAACTAATTATGATATTAATATTAATAATGGAAAATTACCTTGAATATGCTTCAATTTTAAATTATTTGATGTAATTGTAACTAGTATAGGGTGGTTAATTGCATATATTCAAAAGTTAAGGGTGGTTTTATTTCAACAAATATATAAGTGGAGGTTTTATGCTAAATTTTTTTTAAAGGGTGGGTTTTTGCAAACAAGTGATTATTAAGGGTGGTTTTGTCTAGTTTCCTCTAGATTTTTTGTATGTAAAAGCCATACTGCATAACAAATCCATTTATAGTCAAATCCATCCATGTGGCAGGAAATCATTATTTGGATATTACCTCTTATTGGCTCTTGGCTGAATGAATGTGTGCAACTTCACTCCTTTTGCAGGCTTTTCACAACAGTTAGAGATTCCCTGGGATTAACATACGATGTGTCTTTTGAATTGAATTTGTTTGATCGGATAAATCTTGGTTGGTATGTGATATCTGTAACATCGACACCAGGAAAGGTATAAAATCATTGGGGTTGGTATTTTGTGCAGATATTTCTTGATATTGTAGTACTGAAGCATAAAATTTCCAGGTACATAAAGCAGTTGATGCATGCAAGAATGTGCTTAGAGGCTTGCATAGCAACAAAATCGCACCTAGGGAACTCGACAGGGTCAGTATATTTTATCACTTTCTGTTCCTTGAGCTCTCATGAAAGTACAAGAGTGGATGTATTAACTTGCCCAAGAAAATGTAATTATAGGCAAAGAGGACCCTCTTAATGAGACATGAAGCTGAGATCAAGACAAATGCATACTGGCTTGGACTATTGGCTCATTTGCAAGCGTCTTCAGTTCCGAGGAAGGTAAACACAGTAACTCGGATCTATTATCTGTAGCTTTATTTTGGAAGAATAGAAATCAATGCCATGATAGAGCTGAGTTAACTTCTTTTTTCTTTTTTTTTTTCCTTCTGATATTATCAGGACATATCTTGCATAAAAGACTTGACCTCCTTGTACGAAGCTGCTACGATTGAAGATGTGTATGTTGCATACGAACAATTGAAGATAGATGACGGCTCCTTGTATTCTTGCGTTGGAATTGCCGGTGCTCAGGCTGGTGAAGAAATCTCAGGTAATATATACTAACCCCTGTTTGGTTGCATCTCCGGAAACGGACACGAAGCTATGCTCTGCTTCATGAAAAGTTTTGGAATCGTTCTTTGTGGTTTAAAGTAGCCGGAGTAGAATTTGATTAATTTTTATACTCCATAGGGAAACAAAACGAGGGAAAGGAAACACACTTCCCATTGAAAATGAGAAAGCATGTACCTTATAGATTAATTTTATGAATGAATAATGACAATAAGTGGACTAGATTCGTTTTCATTGTTGAATCAAATGGGCCCTAAAGATGACCAATATGATTCCGCCTATCATATAACCACCTCCTACTTTGCTCAATCGGTTCTCTTGCACATTTTGTTGCATAAATAGCATCTGTGGACGAGGAAGAATCGTACGACGAGCATCAAGGCCTTCCTCCCACAGGACGCGGCCTGTCAACCATGACTCGACCAACTACATAAGAATCTTTCTTGCCACATGAATCATTGAACGTGTGATAAGGTTCATTTCTAGACCTGATTATCCTTACCTTATGCTAATCAAGATCCAGTTCCGCGTTCTAATTTGATGTCCATTGTTTTGTCATTTAGGCGGAGATGGTCTCATTACACGGTACGAGCCATGCTTTCGCCATGATAGTGTATGAAAACCATAAGCTTGAATTGAAGGTTACAATTTGCTTCGATTTGCAGAGGCTGTGTATGTTTAGCCATCACAATCGACAATGGCAACGAAGAGTCCCGTAACCAAAAATGATATAAAAAAAAAGGGTAACACAATTTTTTGAAAAATCGGTATTTTGTAGGAATTTTAATTGTATTAACAAATCTATGTTACCTTACCAGTATTAGATAATAATTCACAGGCTATTAGTAGATAAGAATCATTAATAGTAGTAGTATGTTTTATAGGGTTCTCTTTGGAACCCTTATATGTACCGTTACTACGGACGAGAATATGAAATCAACAAGAATCGAATTAATCTTCGTTCCGAGTTCACTTCCATTAAATTATCTTCAAAATTTTTATATCAGTTCAATTTTTTTTATTTTAATTCACGAATTTTACACTATCAGTTCAGGCTTTGTACTATTTTCAAGTAATATTTATAGAACGGAAATTTTATTAGTACATTTTTATTATAATATTTGTTCGTTCAAAATTTTTATACTATTAGTTTATATGAATAGTTTAATTAGTTCAAGCATTTTGTATTATTAAAATATTATACGAACTAATAATAAAATACAATGTTCATATAAGTAGTTTAATTAGTTCAAAACATTGTGTTTTATTAGTTCAAACATGTTTTGTCAAAATGAAATTATAACTATGAAATAGTGTTTTGTTAGTTCAAACATTGTGTATTATTAGTTCAAACACGTATAAAAAATACAATAAACAAAACTATGAAATAGGAAAAAAAAAATACACGAGTCAGTAATAAAAAAGTATTGTGACTGAGAGGATACAAATTTTGAATGAATCGAACAATTTTGAATTAGAAAGGTGACGGTTATAAACTTTCTAATAAAAAGTGTATAATTTGAAATAAAAAAGAAAGTATTAGTAAAACAACATAAAAACTGCAATATACAAAAAACGAAAGTCGCAACATAAGTTGTAGACTAAATGAGGGAAATAGGGCTCCTAAAATTTTTCTTTTGCAAAGTGGGCTCCTAGTATAGAAAAGATGGATGGATGGGCTGTCAAAAAAATTGAATATTAAATGACTGTTGGTATTATTTGCAGAGAAGAAAGAGAAAACATTCATTCTCTTTGTAAAGAGAGAGAAAACAAATCTAGAAAGGAACGAAAGAGAAGAAGGAGAAATAGAAGATGAAACGGAAATCCGCCAGAGTTTCAACGACAAGGAGCACTGTTTTGCCGCCAGGACATTTGGCCACCAAGCCGACACCGAAGGGTGAGCGAGAGATCTAGGGTTTCCTTCGAGCGGGAGAAGGGCAAACGAGAGATCTAGGGTTTCGCCGTCAAGGTTGACACGAGGAGGGGCTACGCCACTGGTACCACAAACCCGGCGCCCACTTCTCCTTTCTTTACCCTCTCCCTCCGGTGAAGCCGGCGCACTTCTTCTGAAGCCGGCGCACTCCTTCTTCGTCCGCTAAAGGCGGCGCCCACTTCCCCTTCATTTGCGCCCTATTCTTCAACCTTACCCAAACCGCGCCCACTTCTCCTTTCTTTGCCCTCTTCTTCCTCCCCTGAAACCGCTTGGGAACGTTGTTTTAATGGTGGATCTCCCTTCCTTTTCTGCTCAGATTCCGGCGCCCTCTTACAGTCTAGGGTTTACGCAGGCTGTTATTGAAGCAGAGGAGCGTAGGATGGCCGGCGAGACTTCGATGGCGGATGAAGCTAGGGTTTCCGCTGATACTAGGGTTACCCAATTGTAGGCATAAGTAGTTACTTTTTGGGTATGATAATGTTCACTTATTTAGATTATATGAATATCTGTTGGAGTATATGATACGTGCTTACCCAAAAAATGCTTACCCAATTTCAATTATTTAGATTATATGGATATGAATATGTGTATATTAGTGTTGGAGTATATGGATATGTGTACCCAATTGTATGCTTACGCAATTGTATGTTTACCCAAGTTCAGTTATTTAGATTATATAGATATGTGTATATTAGTGTTGGAGTATATGGATACCCAAGAAGTTTGACATTACCCAGGAAGATGAGAAGTTTCAGATTATCCCGAAATACATTACCCAGGAATTTTGAGATTACCCAGAAATAGATTACCCAAGAAGTTTGACTTATCCAGGAAGTTTGACTGGTTTAGATTACCCCGAAATACATTACCCAGGAAGATGAGAAGTTTCAGCTTACCCCGAAATACATTACCCAGGAAGATGACAAGTTGGAGATTGTCCATGGATACAAACAAACACTACTTACCCACAAATAGAAAATGTAAACAAGCACTGCTTACCCACAAATAGAACAGGAAGTTTCAGTGTTTTAGATTCACAAAAACAAAAGATGAGAAGTTTCAGATTACCCACAAATACATTACCCAGGAAGTTTGAGATTACCCAGAAATAGGAACAAACACTGCTTACCCAGAAATAGAATAGGGATATGTAAGCAGTCCAGATTCCGGTGAAGAAGAAGCTCAACAAGCAGTCCAAATTCCTGCGTTTCAATGGGAAGAAGAAAAGAGCTGCATATGGACACCCAGATATAAATTTACGTTTGAAAGGAGGGAAGAAGAAGGGACAATGGAGGGAAGAAGATGGGCTGACTGAATTGATTGGTCTATTTTCTGATTTTTTCTACATGTCACCCATCAAATCAGTCTAGATACCTATGTCCCTTACTTTTCTGATTTTTTTCTACAATAGGAGCCCATTTTCTAAATGAAATTATGAGAGGCCCAAAATCCAAACTCCACATTGTAAAAGGCCTACATTGCAAATTCAGCCTAAGTTGTATCCTAATTACGAAGTAAGGGTAGGAAAATTTCACTTCTTATTTTTTCTATTTTCTTACTCAAATCTCAATCGTTCCCTATCCATCTTTAAATTGAATTTGAGGACTTGATCAAATTTAACATTTGAAGGCTCATAACTCATTTAGACCGAATGATCTACGTGTTTGAAGTATATTATTCTAAAAAAATGGTCAAAATGCAAGTTAATGGCATGTTTACAAAGGTAATTTGTGCGTAATATCTCAACGTGTTTAAAGAATATCAATGTTGGTCGCACTAGTAATAAATTGTTAATTACATTAGTAACAAAAGTTGGTAAGTACAAGACATGTTGAATTATGGTGTGGTTAACGTTTACCCACATTGAGACCTAATGCGGTTAACGTTAAACCACATTGAGGTCCAACGTGATTAGATACAACGAACGACATATTACATCGAGCGATCACCGATCCAAAACGTTAGAAAAACTTTTCATGAACGTAAAAAAACTGGCAATCACCAATCGAAAGTTCACTCTTGAAGTTTTTATCCTCTTACATGGTATCATAATTCCAATATAGTTATATCCGAAAGAATGTTAGGTTTTTCGATTCTACAAACATAGTTTCAATATCTCACGGTTGATGATCATGATGTTTTAAAACTCAAACAGGTTCAGGTTTATATAAGTACCACGTGAGATGCAACGTGGATATGACTTAGCTAATTTTGCTACCAACGTGAGTAAAGTTATTTATTGTTGTCACTCAATGTGAGTAACAGTTATTTACATTAAGCGTCAAATTTGAGTTATTTGACGTAATTACGATAAAAGTTAAGTTACGAGTTTCACTTTTAGTGTCATGCGAGTTTGCGATTTCTCAAAATGTTAGCAGCAAATAAATTATACGTGATAACTTTTAGTATTTTCGTACATGGCGAATTTTATCATACCTAAATCCATACCTAAAATTGCATGATAAGTCATAAAAACAATTTTGTGTGAATTTAGGGTGGTTGAGATTTCATTTCTTACTTTGACAATATTGTAACCATTGTAGAGTTTATTTTAATTTAATTTAAGTAGGATCAGATTGTAATTATTTATCTTAATAGGCCGTCGATGGTAATCTTGGGACTTGGGAGCAGTGCAGTTGAAGAAAAATTTTAAGGCTATGTTTGCCATACTTAGCAAAAACACTAGTGTTAGTGTTCACTAGTGTTTTTGAAAGTGTTTTCGTAAAACACTAGTGTTTAGTGTTTGAAAACGCTAACAAGTGTTTGGCACAGTTTATATTTTTGTTGCTGAATGTTTTTGCAGAATATGAGATTATAAGAAAATAACATATTCAAATACAAAAAAAATCATTGCTGGAAAACAGAAGAGAAATGGATAACTAATATCAACAATTCATGACTTCATTGTTCATCTAAGAAGCCATCATTTGTGTTCAATCTTCGACCCGGTGTTCTCGACATATGGACATTTACAAAAGCGGAACCCTGCATTCGGTGCAAGTCTGTCAATCTTAAGCGTTCATAACATAAGCCATAGCATTTTACACAAGAACACTGTAATTTGTTTAACTCTAGGTACTTTTATAGACGGTAGACAATACTGAAGTGATGAAGATACAATTATACTGAAGTGATGAAGAAATAGTTTAAGCATTTCACACAAGAACACTGCATTCGAACAAGTCTGTCAGCCTAGATTAAGTATTTATAGCTTCAGCAAACAACAGAGTTTGCAATGATAGTATCTTGCCGATCTTAATTGCAAACTTAGTATTCATATGGGAGAGCTTAACAAGGAACTACCACCAATTTGCTTATGGAGATAGTCAATATAATTTCATTGTTGGCATCAAATTTCATTGTTGCCATCAAATTTGACCGGCAAACACTACAGGACATCAATCAAATTGAAGGTGAACCTAATCAACATATTGCAATGCAAGGTGAGCTTAACCAACAGAAAATATGTTCATCAAACTCAATGATCAAGTTATCAACTATCAACAGGTTCACACATTCTTCAGTTCGTAGCTTCAAATTGAAACAAAATCAACAAAAGAGAAGAGAAAGAAGACAAAAGAGAACCGAAGAACTCGCTAGAAAAACTTCAAACCGAAACACAATGAAAACAAAAAAAAATCAAAAGGAAAACAAAACGAGAAGAGAAGTTACGAACCTGGGTGGGTGGGTCGTTTGAAGGGATAACCATAGCTCGTGAGATTGAATCTCAATCGACTTCAAATTAGGGTTTTTGGCACGCCGATAATGAGCAAAGAAGGGCAAACATGAAAGAAGAATCGAATTAAGAAGGTTTTGCAAGTGTGGTTGATCGATCTGAGAGAGGTTAGAGATGTTTTTGCAGGTTCGTTTCATCTTTCTTCTTCGTCAATGAGTAGGTTGCTCTCTTCTGTCGATGGAGAAGGTAAATGAGGTGAGAGAATGTACAATAAATACATGGTATATAGCGTAAATAAGAATATAAGTGAAGGGTAACAGAGTCATTTTGACCCAAAAATACTAGTGTTTCGGATAAAACCCTTGCTGGACCAATCCCGAAATACTAATCACTAGTGTTTTTTCCATTGCCAAACACTCCTTAATTGTTCAATATTCTTCTTCCTTTGTGCATATGTCATGTAGTTGACCTGAGACATTCCCGCTTGCAGTTTCATTTAAATTACTTAAGCTTGTTTTAAATCACCTCTTCAACCTATATCTTAAATGGTGACACATGTATACACAAAAAATGGCTAACGAGGTTTTTTTTATCTTTATTTTTTTCCAACCTAGGATAGTAGAAAGGGGTTGGTTCCGGTAAAATAATCCTATCTCATATGTATAAAAACTTGTTCAAATTTTTTATATGAAAGCCTGTTGCTAGACAAGAACTTTGTTACGGGTTTCCTGACAGCAACAGATATGTGATGCTTCAGGAGTTCCAGTGACACTTTCATTTTGTGACAGCTCTAATACCCAACAATATATGATTTCATTTTGACTAAAGTCACCAAACAACTCTTTGTTTCAACTTTTGCCACCCATTTTTCTTTATGTTATTTTCCGTAATAACTCTTTTATGTAGATTACATAAATTCGACATTTGATCTGGTGTAGAGCTATAATAGAGGACATATTTTAAAGACAGAACTTGGTGATACAATATGGAAATTCTTTTCCAGGAAAAGTTAACATACCTACACTAGTATAAGGATGAAGAAATGGCTCCTACCATAGGGAGCCAGTTAGTTCGCAAAATCCCAACTCCAAATCCAATGTAATTCTGGAATTACCTTTTGAAATGTTCACATGCATTAAAGATTTATTCTCAGCAGCACATTCATGCTTGTTGATGTCCACATTGAGTAGATTTCTATTTTAAAACATCGTTATGGTTTTCTTCGCATGCATCATTAGAACACTCCAATGACTTGTTATTTCCTGAACATATTTTTCCTTATGATATGTAGAGGCTAAAATCACCTTAACTGCATTTACTAATACAACCGAAGAAATTAGCTTGATTTTTTTCTCTCCATATGCTCTCCTGTTCAGATATTCAAGCTTGTAAGGTAGATACCCTGAGGGTGGCCTTGCTCTCAGGAGCCTAAATCCTCTATATTAAGTGATGTTGTTAGGAACTGGATAAAGAGATAAAAATCTTAATGAAGAATCTGACAAACAACCAATTCGAGGAATCATCAATACGTATTTTGATTCAACATTCAATCTACTGGTGTATACCTCAAGGTAGCAGTGGTAGTAGAGTAGGCTGATGATTAGTGTTATGAAACAATGTAGCATTATTCTAGTTGAAAATTTGGAATATTCATGAACCTACAGAGCTTGAAACAAAGTCCCATCATCTAGCATTGCTCCAGGATTTTTATTTTTAGTGTCTATCTCAAATAAATTTCAATATTTGATGCAATGGCTTCTTGTTCTTATATTTTTATCTTCTGTTTATGCTCACTGATGCAAAACATGCAACAGTCTTGTTTCTGTTGGAGATGTTGTGGTGATGAAGGACCCGAACAGCTCAGACTCATAAAATCATCTAGTCAGGAGACTGGCTGCTGTTGAGGGTTATGAAATGGTGTCTATTGATGATAAGGAGGATCCTTTTGTTCCTGAAAAGGGTGAATGTTGGGTATTATTCAACAACGAAGCTTTGAAGCCTAAGGTATATGTAATGAATTTTTCTGAACATGCAATATACTTATTTGATTAAATTTGCTTGGTTGCCTATACTAATCAGTTATTTGATTTTTTTTTTTTATTGTAACAGGAAGCTAAAGACAACCGAACCTTTGGTCCAGTCCTAATGTCGAACATCATGGGCAGAGCCATATACTGTCTACGAAATGTTGTTGATCATGGCGCTGTGCAAAACAGGTGAGTTATTGAAACAATCTCGATTAAACATTCTCTTTTAAAGCTACTTAAGAAAACCTTAATTTTCTTTTCACAGCAATTGATTTTGTTCATTGTTGGGTTTTTGAGCCCTTTGATATGGGACCCAACACTATTTTGATAATAATTTCACTGGATCTTACAACAAGGCACAAATAAAGGAAAACCGAATAAGATATAAAATGCAATGATGTCATCAACTCAAATAAAAGACTGAGTGTCGGAAAAAACGCTCTCTACTGTAGAGCATGAGGAAAAACCCTCATTTTCACCCATTACCGCAAATCGCCGCTAGATGAAAACCTGGATGACCGCCGAAGGTTGAACACCCATGGGCTGACCGCCACTAGGGAGCTTCTCCCCTTACTCATCTATTCCTAATCTCTTACCATTCAGATCTACAAATCTCTTACCATCTAGATCTACAAATCTCCTATTTATGAACAACCTGGTATACCAAATCTTCCGTTCCTCTGGCAACTTTTCTGCTTGGTGGTTGATTTCAAGGGGAGCTCACAATCGATCCGTCTTTTACACTTCTTCACCATTGGACTAAACCCCTCCGTCTTCCACGGACAAACCATCATCACCTCATATCTAGATCTGATTTTCACCCATCACCTTCCTGATCCTTGACTCGCCGGTGGTTTCGAGGGTTTCTTGGTGCTTCTTCCCCTCCCTCGTCTCTTCCGTCGATTCAGTGTTCCATGCCTTTACTGCAAGCCCTCGATTCGCCTACAATACCTCATTAGCAAACTGCCGTCTCCCCACGCGATGACGGTCAAAGTTTTTTTTTTCCGTTTACAATTTGGGGCTGATACTCTTATGAAAAAATCCAAAAAAAAAAAAAAAAAAAAAAAAATTGACGGCGCAACCCGCCTCCAACCTCGTCGGAAAATTCTGCCAACCACCACCTCTACACAACGCTCTGATTATTCACCACGAGCTTAAAAAAAACGCCCTCTTAAAAAAAGAGAGGACAAAAAACTGCTATCGAAACCAATTCTCTTTATGTGATGGGTAGATTTATTGGTTTTTGTTCCTCTTTGAGAGGCTTTATGTTGAATGCGGAGGTTAATTTCGTTCATAGGGCACCAATATAGCTGCTCAATAACATCGATCATGGCCTAACGGCACCTTTTATACAAAATTTGATTAATATAATCATAATTAAATTCGATCGGGTTTGTCTCAATTCCTTTTTTCCCAAGCCTATAAAGGTGTTATAATCAAAATTGATCGTATCTCGATCATTCATAACAAGCACCTTTAATACAAAATTTGATTAAATTCGATCGGGTTTTGTCTCAATTCCTTTTTTCCCAAGCCTATAAAGGTGTTATAATCAAAATTGATCTTATCTCGATTTTTAACAATTTTCTCCTTATAAATCATGACTCTTTTAACCATCAAAGTAACACACATTTATATATCATGATACCCGTGTTCTGCTACATCGTCTTCTCAATTTTGATTTATTCATTTGGTTGCGGTTCGAGTGGTTTGTCGAGAAGGTGGTGTGGATTTGTGATCGACTCCTGACGGCTTTGTCTCAGCCCAAATCTGAGGTGTCCACAGTTGTTCCCCAGGCTCCTTACCTGTGTACTTCCTTCAAAGATGAACGTTGTAGCTCGTCGCTACCTGTTGACTAGATCAGTTTGCTTTCCCTGGAGATCGTTTAGCTTTCGGGTCATTTTGATGTATTTTTGTGTGTTTCTCTTCTACTTTGTTGTGTACTTCATGACGGTTAGTCCGTCTGCCGATTTTTTTCGGCCTTTCGATTCATTAGACCACATGTCGTCTAATGTTTCGAACCGCTTTCCTTTTTCAAAAAAAAAAAGAAAAAAAAAAGACTGAGTGTCGACCAAGTACTTCATAAGGGTAAAAATCCCAATGATAACAAATGCAAAAGAAAAAGTATGATAATAAATAAAGCCATATCACGTCCTACTACGTACGGGGAACCCAACTAACCACACCCGTCCGGATCACTCTACATCTATCCTATCCTGCAATAAATCTAACCACATATGGTAAAATCGTTAGCTAATAGACTAAATATTGAAAGTGCTAAAATAGCACAAATACACATTATTTCTAAAAATAAACACATAACATGCTTGAACAAAAACCGGTTATTATCTTTTTTTAAGGGGTTCACTTCTAATTTAACTTATGCTTGTGGCACGAAGAGTCCCTTGACTCTCACCTCCGTCCCCGTATGCAACAAGAGGGTTTTGATGCATCTCGTTGTATACCATGTTTGGGTTAGTCACGGAGAATCTCTCAATCTCATGTCAGAGTTGGACAGTGATGTCACGATCCGTTATACATACCCTTGGGTCAAAATTAAGAACAACATCGTCCTATTCAAGTTATAAATATAAGACATATAATTCATACACCATTATCATAGTCCACACAGATATAAAGAAAGCTAGCTAAGTAAGTCAAAAAGACTTACTTGTATCGAGTCAAAGTCCAATTAACGCTAATACTCGATCAAGTGCGTATATGATCTCAAATGCCTTCTTAAAAAGCAACTTGTATGAATATAACATATTTATCATCTAGAAGTTTTCAAGTTCGAAGTTAACAACTACGATTTGAGAATATATACTAAACTTATCCGTCTTTATGAAAAACGATTTTACCTCTAATGATTCTGGAAACACTAATCGATCTAGAAAGGTTCACAAATCTCTTAACATTCAAAGAAATGCTACAAACTCTTAAATAAAGAATCTAATGAGTTTGAAAGTTTTCTCAAACTTTCCAACTCCCTAATAAATCTCAACTTACTTCCAAAAACTAGTTAGGTCTTACTTTCATATACAATTATAATCTACAGATAATTTCTAAAAATTCTAAGAAAAATGTCTAGCAACCTTTATATACTCTATATAAAAGAAACTAAACTCATGAACTCTCATCCACCAAATCTATACAAATTCACAAAGATGCCTCTACAATAGTATTCCAACACTTGGAAAAAAAATTTTGGGCACATATTACTCAACTTAGTTTTGGTCCAACTTCATAAAATCATATTTCATGATCCAAACGTTGGATCTTCCTCAAATTCAAACATGGTGAACTATATTATCTAAACTATAACCTATCAAAATTTCAAGCCCATTAGAAAATTCTAACCCAATTATAGTTGGATCCAAAAACTGCATCCACAAATAGTTTCTATGAATATTTTTTTGAAATTTTTAAAAAAACAACTAAATGTTTCAACTTTGAACACTCATAACTTCTCAACTAATCATTGGATTCTTCCCAAATTTTGATATGTTTGACTACAATATCTCAACTATAACATATAATAAATTTAGCCAAAAAGGAGGAGTTCTTCATATCTAGATTTGGCTCTAAAGTTGGATGCTTGTCGGATTTATGAAAACTCTGAAATTTACTTGTTTGATGTCCCTTCATAATTGGCTTTCTGTGTAGTTTTAGGAGGCATTACAATCATCGATTAGCACGTAAATATAGAGGAAATGTAAGGGGTTTGAGCACGATCTTACTAATCTAAAAATGCTCGATTATGGCTCCTGTTGTGGTTGTTGTTCGTGTGCACAAAGAAGGCAAGATGAAGGCTCCCTTGCTTGTTGTTGTGTGTGTGAATAAAGGCTCTTCTTGGGGTTGTTGGTTTGTTGTCCTCGTGTAGAAGGAAGGGATGGTCTGCTTGTTGTTTGCCTACTTGAAGAGGAGGAAGGCGAGTTTCTCCTGGTTAAGGCTGTTGAGACGAAGACGGAGGGAAAGTAGGCTCTAGTGGATGATGTTCCTGCGTGCAAAAAAGAGGAGACTCCATCCTGGTTGTGTTGTTGATGCTGGCGAAGACAGAGAAGAGAGGAGGACATGTATGTGTACGAAAACATATATTTTGTAAAAAATATTTTTTTAAAAATAAATTTTGTGGAATTTTTTTTTGTAACTTTTAATTTTTTTTTCCTTGTGAATTTATTAGAAAATATTTTTTTTGGAAGTTTTTTTAATTTTATATATTTTAAATAATTTTAAATAAAAAAATAATTGATTTTTCATACTATCTTTTTATATTAAAAATTAGTTAAAAAATATACAAGTTTAAAATTTTTCCAAACAGGTTTTAAAATTTTCACAAGAAAACGATTTATTTTTAAAAAAAATATATTTGACCAATTTTTTCTTTTTTAAAAAAATATTTTTTACAAAAAAATTTGTATAAAATTTAATAAAAAATATAGTTACAAAAAATATAATTTAAATATAATAATTAAAAAAACTTAATATATATATATTTTTAACATTTTTATGTTATTAACTTGACTTTTAAAAAATTCATATAACATAATTAATCCATTTTTTTTGGATGAGTTGGTTCAGTAGATACTTTACGTATCTTTGTGCATAAAGTAGGTACCTTTTGTAAAGTAGGCACCTTAATTTACGTAGAAAAAGACCAAATAAAAAATAATAAATGATATTACCATATATGTGAATCTTCTCTCTCCTATAATAAATAACTAATTTTCCTCATTAAATAAGGAAAGAGATACTAACAACTCCTAAATATTCCCATAATTAATTACGTCCATTTAACAATATCCATCTTTTCTTATTTTGTCCTCCATTGTTGTGCGTAAAAGAACTCAAATATTCAGTTTGAGAGCATTAATGGAGGGTTGTCGATGAAGATACGTCCTACATAACTCAACAAAATTATCTAGTAAATGTGTATTCCTTGTGGATCCGTTATTAATACATATTTTTGTGACTTTTTTACATAATTGTTACAATTATATAGTAAACGTGTATTCCTTGTGGATGACATACCTCGGATTGTAGAATATGTATGCCAAATGCATTTTATGTAGCTGATATTTGTGTTTTATGTATTAACATTGTGTAATTGAAATTGTGTACGGACATTGTGTAATTGAAATTATGTATTAAAATTGTGTATTAATATTGTGTATCATCAAAAAAATACACGAAGTTTGATTAGTATAGCTGGTATAAGGGTGGGGGTGGGGCAGTCCAGAGTTCGATTCCTACCTTGACACAATTCTTTTACTTATTATAATTAAGAAGAGAAATAAGAATATTTAGTTGCCTGATTTAAAAAAATTTAATTGATTATTAATAGGATAGATAAGAATCTTTAAATTTTCATATTTTTTATTCACTTTTACTTATTAATATGGGATTCAAATATCTCAAACAACCTAAAACTGTCAATAATTGATTCTCTTTTAATTGATTATCCTAGTCATTAATCTTTATTTATTATTGGTGAAATTAGGGTGTCTACTTTGTATACAAGATACAAAAAAAGTACCTTATTTTACCAATATTATCATTTTTTATGATATTTCCGGTTTCCACATCATCGCTAGAGTTAACATTTTTGACGGACAAGTAAAACATATTATTTTTGGTAAATATGTCGATAGTTTGTATCGCTCCTAGTAATTTTTGAAGTTGATATTAATTTGGGTAGAATGTTAATAGTTGGTATTATTTTGGGTTGTTTTTTCCTACAATAAATATACAAATATATCACTAATGATTATGAATTTTATTATATTTATTATTTTATATTAAAAACTTTATTATATATGAACGGAACGGGCGTAACGGTATGAAAAGAGTTACCTCTGTTCGGTGAAGCGAGATTTTTGAGTAGTTTAAACTTTTTGAGTACTTTAGCTTTTTAGATGGATTTTCTAATAGAGTTTCAAATAGCTTTGTAAATTTTGAAAATCTAGTACTTGTTTGGTAAGGGTAGATTTGTGAAAAGATTTTCACGGTGAATTTACCAAAAATTCAAAAAAGACAAAAGAGTTAAAAATTGTTAAAGCTGGCTTTAAGGGATAAAATTGTAAATAAATTAGATAATCTAAACAAAAAGCTAATGAAAGCTATTATTTGAAGGTTATTTAAATTTGGATTAAAAAGCTTCTGAAAAATCTTATGAAAAAGTTAATTAACAAAATAGGGGTGATCATGGGACGGGACGGGATAGGGTCGTCCCGTGTCTCCTCCCGCAAGCTATTTGTGGGACGGGATTTATGCATTTTTTTCTTTCTCCCACGGGCCTTGTCCCATGTGGGACGGGACGGGACGAATCCCGTAAAAATTATGCACCGGTTATATTCAATATGTATACCTGTTTTCTCTCATGTTTAAAGACACAAATGATCGGAGAAAAAAACTCGATACCTAATTATCGATTCATGACACCTACATTAGTAGTTGATACATTGAAAACAAGTTCAAGTTACATCAATGTGTCTTACAGATTGACATTCAAAAAATAACAAAAAATAATTTACATAAAATTACATTTATTTAACTATTGATTACAATTGTGGGAATCCACAAATACAAGGGCGATGAAACGGATTAGAGCAAGGCCGGCGATGGAACGGACCCGAGTAAGGCGGCGAACGGACTAAATCAAGAGAGAATAAAAACTCTAGTATTTTAGATCCAACCAAATGAGTCGTACAGAATGAGTGAACGACTTATGAAAAATTATCAATCTAATAATTTTAAAAATATAATAATATTTTTAAAAATAATATTTATAAAATTATAATTTATGTATATTATTTATCTATATAATAATTATAAAAATATAAAAATATTATATATATATATATATATATATATATATATATATATATATATATATATATATATATGCGGGACGGAACGAGATTAATCGGGATGAGAAGTCTCCGTCCCGCGTCCCGCAAATTTTTCCCGAGACGGGACGGGATACACATTTTTTTTTCAAATCCTGTCGGAATCGGGACAGGATCAGAACGGGATCAGGACGGAACGAGATTAACCGGGATTTATGCCCACCCCTACAACAAAATAATTTGTTGTAACGAACGTCCATTTAATTTTTATTTTTTTTAAAGCTCTACAAAAATCTCCGCCGAACGTGATCTTAAGTTAATATCTCATCCAGATCATGTTTTATCGAACGAGTTCGGGATAAAATTTGTAATTTTGAATAAAATGGGGACAGGACGGGGATTCGTGGGATTTATGGGTGTCCAGATCATGTTTTATCGAACGAGTTCGGGATAAAATTTGTAATTTTGAATAAAATCGGGACAGGACGGGAATTCGTGGGATTTATGGCCACCCTACTGGGAGCAGTGGAGTTGAAGAAGAATTACTAGCGCTAGGCATGGCAGCAGAAGCTGGAAGGGGAAAGTCGTGAAAAGAAAACTGAAACTATTCTTTTGTTGATTTCAAATATGGCGTCTTTGTCGACGTGGTTCCGCTACATTGCGCATAAGTTCGAGTACTCCGTTTCCCTCAGCTGGAAGGTTGCTTTCTTCTCACTTCTAATCCAATTAAATCACTGATTTCCACTTTGTTTTGCGAACTGGTTTATGGATTTCATTTTATCTTCTGGTATTCATTAATTTCTTGTTGATTTTGTGATTTCATTAGGTTGAAAGAAGTTAGGGTTTATCAATTTCGAGCTATTTGTTTTTCATTACATCAGTATCATCACATCTTCGGAATTAACCCTATTGATGCATGCTAGTAAATAGGAATTGTTCAATGATCTCGTTTCTCTGCTTCTATGATGTCCACGAGCTGCAGAGTTTTCATCTTCGGTCTTATGTAACTTCTTATCCTTAGTTAACCAAAACCGCCTCTTAACTTCAAAAGGATTAACACTTGAGTAGTTCGTCTTGCACATCATGTGTTCAAACTGTGCTCTAATGTTCTAATTTACTTAATCGCCAAAATAGCTATAGCATCTCCTTAGTTCGTACATAGGTATGTATATCCATGTTAAGGATCTAATAAAAGTGCTTTTATAATTACAATGGAGGTGCAATTATAAGCTCTTCGTGCTTAATTTAAGGTTCTAATTTACTCTAGCTTCCAAATAGCTATAGCTGCGTAGGTGTGTATGCATTTATAAAGGATCTAATTAAGTTAAGGTTTGTTCAAATATGAGCTGTTTTGTCTTTTATTACTCTAACTTCCAAATAGCTATAGCTTCGTAAGGTTTGTTCAAATAAGAGGTGAATTTGTCAAACTAGGGTAAATAAGTGTTGGACTTGACGAGCTTATTGAACTCTTGTACACTTACTCACACAAGCTTGTAGAGTCCATCGTACGAGTGTGGTGAGAGAGCAACAAACTAGCTACACGTACAAGTCCTTGTACATTTTGTCATTTTCACTGTATAATACGACGTCACTTTTACATACCGAGTCTTTGTATTGATGGGGGAGGGGGGTAATGGTACATGAGTTTATATAAGCCTGGTGGTCAGTTTTTCCCAACAATTTTGTTCAAAATGAACGGCGAAGTTTCATGAAGAGAACTTGATAAGGGTTTACTGGAAACAAGAGAAAGTGATTGGCGGGTGCAGGGGTACACTATATTTGTTTCTGTATATGATCAATTGCCAACTTGCACCTAACTCTGTCTTTAGTTTCTACATGGTAAGGCAATAAGCTTGATACTTCGTAGTTGTTTGGGTGGAAAACAGTTAGGTTTTATTCCTTTTGAGCTATCTTGTGTATCAACCCTACTGATGAATTTGTTACCAGAGAACTAATTGTTCAATGTTCTTCTTCGTTTGTGCTTATGTGATGTACTTGACCCGACACATTCCCGCTTGCAGTTTCATGTAACTTCCTTAAGCTTGTTTTAAACCACCTCTCAAACCTAGATCTTAAATGGTGACACCTGTATACACAAAAAATGGGCTAACGAGGTTGTTTTTTTTCCGAACTAGGATAGTAGAAAGGGGTTGGTTCCGGTAAAAGAATCCTATCTCACAAGTATAAAAACTTGTTCAAATTTTTTATATGAAAGCCTGTTGCTAGACAAGAACTTTGTTATGGGTTTCCTTGCAGCAACAGATATGTGATGCTTCAGGGGTTCCATTGACATTGTCATTTTGTGACAGCTCTGATACCCAACATTATATGATTTCATTTTGACTAAAGTCACCAAACAACTCTTTGTTTCAACTTTTGCCACCCATTTTTCTTTATGTTATTTTCCGTAATAACTTTTTTATGTAGATTACCTGACTTCGACATTTAATCTGGTGTAGAGCTATAATAGAGGACAGATTTCAAACACAGAACTTGGTGATGCAATATGGAAATCCTTTTTCCAGGGAAAGTTAACATACCTACACTGGTATAAGGGAGAAGAAATGGCTCCTACAATAGGGAGCCAGTGTTCCACGCTCTTAGTTCGCAGAATCCCAACTCCAGATCCAGTGTAAGTCTGGAATTACCTTTTGAAATGTTCACATGCATTAAAATTTTATTCTCAGCAGCACATTCATGCTTGTTGATGTCCACATTGAGTAGATTTCTAGTCTAAAACATCGATATGGTTTTCTTTGCATGCATCAATAGAGCATGTCAATGGCTTGTTATTTCCTGAACATATCTTGCCTTATGATGTATAGAGGCTAAAATCACATTAACTGCCTTTACTAATACAGCCGAAGAAATTAGCTGAAATATTTTTCTCCATATACTCTCCTGTTCAGGTATTCAAGCTTGTAAGGTAGATACCCTTAGGGTGGTCATGCTCTCAGGAGCCTAAATCCTCTCTATTAAGTGATGTTGTTAGGAACTGGATAAAGAGAAAAAAATCTGAATGCTAGATGACGGGACTTTGATTGAACATTCAATCTGCTAGTGTATACCTGAAGGTAGCAGTGACAGTAGAGTAGGCTGATTAAGTGTTATGAAACAATGAACATTATTCCAGTTGGAAATTTGAATATTCATGGACCTACAGAGCCTGAAAACAAAGCCCCGTCATCTAGCATTGCTCCATGATTTGCCATTTTTAGTGTCTATCTCAAATAAATTTCAATATTTGATACAATGGATTCTAGTTCTAGTTATTATATTTTTTCTCTGTTTACGTTCACTGATACAAAACATGCAACAGTCGTGTTTCTGTTGGAGATGTTGTGGTGATGAAGGACCCGAATAGATCAGACTCAGAAAATCATCTAGTCAGGAGACTAGCTGCTGTTGAGGGTTATGAAATGGTGTCTACTGATGAAAAGGAGGATCCTTTTGTTCTTGAAAAGGGTGAATGTTGGGTATTATCCGACAACGAAGCTTTGAAGCCTAAGGTATCTGTAAACAATTTTTCTGAACATGCAACATACTTACTTCATTAAATTTGCTTGGTTGCCTATACCAATCAGTTATTTGATTTTTTTAATCTAACAGGAAGCTAAAGACAGTCGAACCTTTGGTCCAGTCCCAATGTCGAACATCATGGGCAGAGCCATATACTGTCTACGAAACGCTGCTGATCACGGCCCTGTGCAAAACAGGTGAGCTTTTGAAACAACCCTGAATTTGGTTAGTTCGGAGAATTTCGAGTTTTGTTTTCACAGTAACTTAGTTTGTTCATTACTGGGTTTGTCAGCCCTTTGATGATGCAAAAGGATTCACCGGTGTTGGAGGTCGAGCTAGACGTGGAAGAGATGGTAAAGAATCACAAGGAATAAGTAATTGTGATTGTTCAGTTTGTTCTACTGCATATTTTACGATGATTTGCCTGTCCGAGAACAATAGTTTGTTGGTGACGATTAACGTACATGGAGTGAAACCAACGAAGTGTTTACTAGACTCGATTTAGATTCCATTAATGAAGCAAATCGTTCTTGTGTTGCTCTCTTATGATTGAATTTTGAGGTTGTATTTGCACGACGTATGGTTGATAAGATGTGTCTACTTTGCATCAGTTAGATCCTCAAATCCTCACATGTAATGTAAACTACTTTTGAATCTTGTGGTGTGTATTGTTTTGACCATTTCAAAGTTGTCCGACTTTTACACTACTTTCGAATTCCACTTTTTGTCCTCCAAAGTTTTTGTTTTTGTTTCAAATTTTATAAGGGGTAAAATGGTTAAGCAGATATTTTTTTTTTTTTTTTTTATCATTGTGTACAAAGTAGGTACTTTTGTGTTTTAATTAACAAACTAGGCTCTTTGAATATGTAAAGAAAAGATTTAATAATTAACAAAATAGAGATCTTGATCTTTCTCTCTCCAATTGAAAAATATTTATTTTCAAAATTAATTATGCTAATTAAAGATAATAACTGTTTAAGAAGCATTAAAAGCCATCTTCCACATTATTTTCTGTTTTTTTTACGATATACAGTCCACCATTTTCAACGAAAACAGAAGACGGAGGTTTCTGGGTTTTTATGCGTTCAGGTTTGGACAATTGTCTGCGTTCACGTTTTGACGATTGGAGAAGTACATTGCATCGGTTGTTTTGTTTTAGTAGCATCATCTATCATAAATCGGTAAGTCTTGTGTGTGCAAGTCAAATTTAGGTGTTTCGAAGCTTTTTTATGCTTTAATGGAGGACGAAATTTATGCTGTCATTTTGTGTTTCTTTTGACTTGTTAGTGTACATATATGATGAAAATAGTAATTCTGTTGTTGAAATTGCGTAACTATGTTGTTGTAATCTTGAATCATGATGTATGCCATTTTCTGGAGAAATGACGATTGTCCAGATTGGCGATATTATGTTGACGAAGATAACTTGTGTAACATTTTAGGTACAGTAATGTACGTATTATGTTTTGAACCCTATGTATGATATATACATATCTGTTACATATTATGTGTGTGTAATTGTGTACATATTAAGTGCATTAATGTACATCTTCGTTGTCTGTAATAATACATATTGTGTATGTACGATCGATGTGTAATTGTGTACATATTAAGTACATTAATGGCAGACGAAGGTATTGCGAAGTTCGAAATGGACGACAATGACGATTAGGCGATTCTGGGTTGACAGAAATGGAAAACACGAAACCTACCTTCTGATTTCTGGGGACGAAGTTGCAGTTGATACGATGGGGGAAGATTTGCAGAATCTTCTTACTTTACGGTTTCCATTTTTCAATAATTGGTATTTTAATTAAAAGAAATTTTTAATAAATGAAATTATTGTAACTACTCAAACAACCTCCTATAATTTTGCCTTGCCTCTTTAATTTATCTTTTTTTTAGTGATAATTTTTTAGGGGCCTAGTTAGTATCTAATAAACCAAAACTGCCCTACTGGCTAATTTTTCTCTTTTGTAATTTCATTTTGCACATTTTTTTTATTATTGATGATAGTCTTGTTGACGGGGAAGATTAGTGCGGAATGAGGCTTATAAACAAAAGTACTGTAATTTTTGTGTTTTGTACTAATATATTTTTTAAAATTGACGTGAAATATATTTTATAAATATTTTTTTTAATTATTATAATTAAAAAAATTATTTTCTTTTGTTTATTATAATGGTGATATAATATAATTTTTGCAATTTAAATTAAGTTTGAAAGTAAAACTACTACTATCGTCTTTATTAGGAAAGGATGCATGATTTTTTTGGGCTAATTAGCTAACTAGGCTATTTTGAGTTTCCTATCTAATAAATAGGCTTTTCTTATTTTCTTATTAGTAAGTGTACCCCTATTTTTTTTTTTACTGTTGAATAATAAAAAATTGGGAGCAATAAGGAGATTCCAAATCTGCCAACCTCAACAAGTATTCGAGTATTTGCTTCCTCTCTCTCATCTCACAAAATCTCTATCTCCATTAAAGTCTTACAAAATATATAAAATCTGAAACTTCAAGGGCAGCATAAACAGCCATGAGTTAAAAGGGTAAGTAGGTCATTTATGTATTACTGTGTATTAAATAGGCTATTTTGCAATAATGTAGATAAAGTAGGCCCCAATTAATTTTCTAATAAAGATTAATTCCTAACTAAATGCATACCCTTGATGGAAATTAAAAAAGGTGATGTGGCAGTTTTAATTAAATAAATATGGTTATTTATTGCGGTCCCCTACAAATCAGGAAGTTGTTAGGAAAGTAAATATACATTCCTTGTAAACGTGATACAAGAATCACGAAATTCCTCCATTTCTGCATCCATAACCACCATTTCTACAGAGTTTTCGTCTACTGTCATATACATTGTCTCTATTTTTTGTTCGATTACTGCCGATTTCTTTCGGTTTAATGATCTGTTTGTTCAATCGTTACGGCTGTGAGATCGTCAACATTCGGATTGTCAATATGTAGATTCAATCGTTTGTTTTGTGCGATTTTTGAGACAAAAAACTCGATCTGTAGATCCAATCGTTTTGAGACATTTTTGTCCAGATCTGTGAGGTATGTACGTTCAATCGTCTAATTGGTGGCTAATTCGCACATTTGCTCTGCGTAATTTATGTATATGGTTCATATTTTGTATTTCGTATATTTATATGTCGGTGATCTTCTATGTGCTGAGTGTAATATTGATGAAGGAGACGAACATAATTTATGTATCTGCTAATATTATGTAGTTAAATTTATGTGTCAGTAATGATGAAGGTGACGAACATAATTTATGTATCTGCTAATATTATGTAGTTGTTAAATTTATGTGTCAGTAATTACGAAGGTGACGAACATAATTTATGTATCTGCTAATATTATGTAGTTGTTAAATTTATGTGGCGTTGATTTTTATGTGCTGAGTGTCAAAAATGATGAAAGTGACGAACATAATTTATGTATCTGCTAATATTATGTAGTTGTTAAATTTATGTGTCAGTAATGACGAAGGTGACGAACATAATTTATGTATCTGCTAATATTATGTAGTTGTTAAATTTATGTGGCGTTGATTTTTATGTGCTGAGTGTCAAAAATGATGAAGGTGACGAACATAATTTATGTATCTGCTAATATTATGTAGTTGTTAAATTTATGTGTCAGTAATGACGAAGGTGACGAACATAATTTATGTATCTGCTAATATTATGTAGTTGTTAAATTTATGTGGCGTTGATTTTTATGTATCTGCTTAAAATTATGTACATAATCTTTCATCACTATTGATTCAAATACATAAATTTCACAGAAATGGATAATTTCAAAATTAAGGCCATGTAGTTAAAGATCAACAATGGCGGTTTTGAGTATGGATTTTAGGGAAAACGTTCATCAACTATTTTCGGTTTGAACCAAAATCGAAGCCATTAAAATGGTATATTGTTGAGAGAATTTGGTATACTTACAAAGATTGATTGTTGTTACACAAAGAATAGATCAAACAGGAGGTTGAAGACGGTGGAAGTTCACGATTTGAAGATGGAGGTTGCGAATGGAGAATCTCACGATCCAATGGAGGTTCCGTTGAAGATGGAGGTTGCGAATGGAGAATCTCACGATCCAATGGAGGTTCCGTTGAAGATGGAGGTTGCGAAGATACCGTATCATGTTGTTGCCTTTTTTTATGGATTTAATATATCTTTAACAAATTGGTGTATCATGCTGTTGCCTTTTTTTTAATTTAATATATCTTTAACTTTTAAGCAGTTATTATGCTACATTACTAATTTGCCCTTAAATAGCTATCTTATTAACCATGATTTATAATTTCTTTTAGCTTTATTTTTTGGAAGAAAAATAGAGGGACCTATTTTGTATCATGGATACAAAAAAGGCCCTTCTACACCAATTTTCTCAACAGCCATTAACCCATTAATCAAATCTCTGTTTTGATATGATAATTTTGATTCCATATTCCATTTTTGTTCATTTCGATCCATTTATGGCCCAAATAGCCAATCTTTGACCCTTTTTTCGAGAATCCTTCTCCGGTGATCAAATCTCCGGTGAAGTCCGGCAAAGGTACGGCGGTGGATAAGGCGGCAAAGGTACGGCGGCGGAGAGAGAATCAACGGCCATTTCGATACTCTTCGGACCTTGATACCTCGTTCTAGTAAGGTCAGATCGGATTCTCAAATCAAAGTCATATTTTTCCGATGATAAGTTATATAGGCCGATGATGTTTAGCAGTTGACTTATCACATTCGTTTTCATTGAACAGATGGAAAAAGCGAAGCTGCTAGCCAACGCAATCAAGCACATGAAAGATTTGCAGAAGGCGGCAAGCGAGGCGACGAGGGGGCTAATCATACGGTTGGACTCCGACGAGGTCACCGTTGAAGAAGCAGTTGATGTTTTCGAAGGAGAGAGTTTATTGTGCATCAAAGCTTCCGTCTGTTGTGACTATACACAAGAGATGTTGTCTGACATGAAACAATCTCTGAAAGGTCTACAACTGAAGCTGCTAAGAGTTGAGTTAGGGACTTTTCGTGGGAGGATTAACTTCATCGAATCTACTGTGTAACTTGTCTAAACAAAAACAGGAGCTTATAAAGTATGCAAATGCTTAGTTTTTATGCCTTTAGATGTGATAAATTCTTACTTTCCACTAATTTATGTCTTCAAACTAACTTCTTCTTTCAAGTGCCGAATTAACAAGTTATGCTGAGCAGTCTGTGCATCTTCTTCCTGCTTACAAGGTATCATTTCTAAATAAAATAGATTGGATGGAAAATTCCGTAAAATGGTGTTATGGTATGAAAATGTAATTTTATGGTATGAAAATGTGGTGTAAAAAATTCTGGTACTACAAAATTCTTGTATGACAAAATTCTGGTATGAACTTTTCGTATGATAATTTCTAATATGAAATTTCTGGTATGAAATTTCTAGTATGAACTTTTCGTATGATAATTTCTGGTATGAAATTTCTTGTATAAAAATTCTGGTATGACAAAATTCTGGTATGAACTTTTCGTATGATAATTTCTGGTATGAAATTTCTGGTATGAAATTTATGGTATGAATTTTTCGTATGATAATTTCTGGTATAAAAATTATGGTATGAGAAATTCTGGTATGAGAAATTTAGTCCAGAAAATAAAAAAGAAAATAATAAAAAGAAATTAAAAAAAAAGACAAGAAAAATAATTTAAAAAAAAACAAATTTAATAATTAAAATTTAAAACTTATACTTATATAACAAATAACAAACGTCATTTATTTCTTTCTTTCTAAATAGAATGGTTAATAATTTTTACCTACTATTAAATGAAAGTGGTAAAAAATTTGGGGTACACTTTCTTAAACAAAAACTCAAAAAGACCTAGTATATCAAATTATCCCGATTTTTTTTTGTTTAACATCAATGGGTTAAATATTGTCTTTTTAGATTAAGCTGTGTTTTAAATTTATTATGACTTATATTGTCAAAATAGCTAAATTTTAATTAATAAAAGAAATCATTAATCACCGTTTTAGTACTCATCTTGCACAAGTTTTGTAAATTTTGAATTAAAGTTTCTTTATCATCGTAAATAATGTTTGATATCACAACAAAAAAACAAAATTTTAACAATATATGTAATATAAAATAGGGAATAAATTCGACTAAAAACTGATAATTTTGAATGAAATCATAACACAATCATATAAAAAATATATTTAAACAATAATCAATGTATCTAATAAAGCACATTGATCTGACATCAAAAGAAATCTTGAAAACAAACCACTTGAAAAGAATTTATTTTATAAAGTTATACAAATAAAATAAATAACTAATAATGTAGATTAATTATATAAATTAAAAATAATGTAATACGGAGAGGGAAGCATATAATTCATGAATATTATATTAAGTAGGGTTGGGTATGGGATGGGATGGGATTGAGGTCGTTCCGTGTTCCGTCTCACAAGTTTTAAATGGGACGGGTCTAATCGTGCAAAATTTATGCACTTATTATATTTAACATTTGCACATGTTTTCTCTCATGTTTAAAGACACAAATGATAATAAAAAAATTTGATACCGAATTATCGATTCAAGAGCCATGCATTAGTAATTAGTACATTCAAAACGAATACAAGTTACACCAAAGTGTGTTTTACCGATTCACATTAAAAAAATCCTAACGCTCCACGACACTAATGATAGTTAACAAAAAATAACATTTTTTTACATGTTGTAAAGAATGTTATCTTTTATTACTTTTATTATTCTTATTTGTATAAAATTATAATTTATATATATTTTTTACCTATATAATTTATTTTTAAAATAAAAATATTGTTTATATATATGCGGGACGGAACGGGATTAACCAGGATGAGAAGTTTCCGTCTCGCGTCCCATCCCGTAAATTTTTTATGGAAGTGGATACACATTTTTTTTTTCAATTCCCGCCAAAACGGGTTAGGATCAGGACGGGACCGTGACGGGACGGGATTAACCGGGATTTATGTTCATCCCTAATATTAAGGAATATGGTTTACTCATAAAAATATCCGAGATTTGGCCAGAGTAGATTATTTTTTGTCGCAATACAAGAAAAGATTCGCTTATAAGAATATTACTAATATAAGATTCTCTCTACTATACAAGTAAAAAGAAGCTTCATATGTAAAATTTAGCCAAAACTCATACTAGAGACTTAGATCTAAAGACAAACAAAGTGGTGGAAGCAGATTTGGAAGAAAAAGAAAGGGAAATTCCGGATGGTACCCTCGTGGTTTGGGGTTTTCCGGATTTTGCCCAACAGTTTTTTCGAGTTCGGATGGTACCCCTAAGTTTATGTTGTTTTCCGGATTTTGCCCAAATTCATTAAACTTTTTCAAATTCCATTAAAAAATGCAAAAAAATAGAAATAAAATTAAAAAACAAATTAAAATACAAAAGAATGATTTATTTATATTAAAACTAAAGTAAAACAGTAAAAAAAAATTTTTAAAAAATAATGTTTTATATTAATTTAAAAATAAATCAATTAAATAAATTTTAAAAAATTAAAAAAAATAAGTGTTTTATTTTATTTTTAAAAAAAATTGGATTAGCATTTTTTTAACAAAATCTAAAAATATAAGTGTTATACTTTATTTAAAAAATAAATAAAATAAAAATTCTTTTAAAAAATCAAAACAAATCACTGTTTTAATTTATTATTAAAATAAATAAATCACTTTTGTATTTTATTTATTTTCCAAAACTAAAAGAATAAAAATAAAGTAAAATTGAAAAATAAATAAAACAGAAAACTGATTTATTGCTTTTAATAATAAAACAGTGATTTTTTTTATTTTTTAAAAGAACCTTTATTTTATTTATTTTTTTAAATAAAGTATAACACTTATATTTTTAGATTTTTAAAAAAATGCTAATCCAATTTTTTTTATAAATAAAATAAAACACTGATTTTTTTAATTTTTTTAAAAATTATTTAATTGATTTATTTTTAAATTAATATAAAACATTATTTTTTTTAAAAAAAAATTACTGTTTTACTTTTGTTTTAATATAAATAAATCATTCTTTTGTATTTTAATTTGTTTTTTAATTTTATTTCTATTTTTTTGCATTTTTTTAATGGAATTTGAAAAAGTTTAATGAATTTGGGCAAAATCCGGAAAACAACATAAACTTAGGGGTACCATCCGAACTCGAAAAAACTGTTGGGCAAAATCCGGAAAACCCCAAACCACGAGGGTACCATCCGGAATTTCCCAAAAAGAAAAAGAAAGTTCTTCAAAGAAGATATAAACAATAAAGATAAAGAAAATGAAATTTTCTCATAGAATCATAAAACAAAATCGTATAGCACTTTAAAAAAGTTAAAGCATAACATATTTAGCAAAACTTATACAAAATTAATCTATATTAAAAAATTCAAAGAGCACATAAAATAAGTTGTATATTAATGAGGTTTTGATACAAAGTTCCTACGACCCCATATCTCAAGGAGCTTCAATTCATTATATGTTTCAAAATCAAAATTAGTAAGAGATACAAAAAATTTAAAAAAAAAAAAAACGCGCCTAAAATAACAAAATAGCAGGTAGAAAGAAGATCAGGAACAACGAAATCACATAAGTCAAAGTCCAAATATTTTCTTTGTGTCCACTCAATTTATTGTTAAACTTCTTCCAAGATGTAGTAAAAGAGCCACACTCGATCTCATTTTGGGCTTAGAGCACTCAGAGGAGGAGTGACTAAAGAGAAAAGATTGAGAATAGGGTTACGGGAAACATCGTCTAACATTTATATTAAGTTCCTCTTTCTTAAACGTCGTTGTATCACTTAGTAGAGATGCCAACTCATGCTTGGTCCAGTCTTTAAATTTTTGGACCAGGTTCAACCTTTTTCCATCGATTCTTATAGTCAACCCAGACCAAAGGCCTTCTATAGCTTCTTGCTCCGGACCGACTCACGAAGCTTTGCGAGACTACTCTTTGATCAATTGGCCTATCAAATCTAAGATTAAGCTTCAATAAGATGTGTTCTTTTACACAATTTTAGTATAGTATCATTTACCTTTATCTTTTACACAATTTTTAGTATAGTATCATTCTTTTAGTCTTTTATGCAAATTTTAGTATAGTATCATTTACCTTTATCTTCTTTTGTCATCCATTGCCTGCAATCATATATCTTATGAATCATTTTTTTTAGTTTTTGACAGAGTAGTTTATTTCATTATTTATTTTTTACCAAATGAATTTAATTTATGTTTGTTGTTGACCCCAATTTATTTCCTCAACGATCGAAATTTAAAATTTATTCAAATAAGTTTAAATTAGTCTATTTATATTCTAATCATTAATTAACTGATTTTACCATGGAGATAATTTTATTTAAAAGTTAATGTTTAAAATTTTTTTGGATAATTACAAGTGACTTTAGTCAAAATTTTAACAAATATTAATAATATTTTTTTTAAACATAATGTTTTATATTTTATTAAAACTCAATATTGTGCGGGTTATGAACAAGTTGTATCGTACTCTTGATAGAATATTAATTATCACTAATTTTATTTTAGTTTATAAATATAAACCTTCAAATTTGCCACCTTCATAATTAATTTGCGGTTGGAGTAGGTAAGTAGAAGCAAAAAAGGAAAAATGATTTATGTTTTTGCGGCAATCAATCTCTGTATTCGAAAGGGAAAGAAACCAAACATATGATTAGAGGCTTACATTAATCCTCATTTCATTTCTAAGGTTTATCACAAAATCCAACACAACAAATCAATCTTTTCTGGGGACCCCAAAATGCAATATTTCCTCCCTTGGCTTTGGGTAATCTCTCTTCTCTTTCTCTCGCCACCTGAGACTTTCATGGACTGCTTTAAACAAGGTAGGGTATGGCGGTTTGTGTTCTCTGAAATTGTGACAACTCTTGTTGAACTCCAAGACTGCTCTATTCAAGTTTCAACCTTTCTTCAAGCTCTGTGATTGCGACCGTTCCTGGGGATGCTCTTCTCTTGATTCAAATTTGAACTTCATCTTCCTCAATTTTGCATCTTTCAAGGTACAATAGTCTCTGTTTTGTAATTGCAGTGATCAACGTACTTTATTATTGTTTTTTATTTTACCGTTTTTCTCTGTATATGATACTTTATATACAGTCGGTTTCAGGAGAAATTGCTGGGTATCTCCTATCTTTACATCTTTCTTTCCTGGATTTTATGTGGGTATTTGTTGATTCTAATTAGTTGTGTTTGAGGTGATTTTTGAGATAATATTAAAGAAAGTTGTGATTTGAATTTCTCTGAGAATCAATGAGAGGGCATGATTTTGGGGTTTTGTGGGTATTTCTTTAAATTTGTAGGTTTGATTACCTTCTTGAGCTTGCTGGTGTTGTTGTGATTGTTTGGCATTGATGAAATTAATCAGATGGTTAGGGTTTTGAGATTCTTAGAGTGCCTTTTGGGCCACTTTACACAAAACTGCCCTTTATGAATAAAATCATATTTAACTACCTCTATTGCAGTTTTTTTTTAAACAATTCAAACACCCTAACCTATTTTATGCTTATTAAAGTGCTAGGAGGAAAGGTTAAGTGTCAAATAACGATTATTTATACATATTTAGTATTTACATCCCTGTAAGTCAACATTTATATTCATTTTATCAACAATTTAGCTGCTGAAGTAAAACGAGTGAGGGAGTTGAATTGCTGATGAAATCAGGATCATGAGGTCTGAGTACCATTTTCTTGATTCAGAGTAGTTTTGTGCTGAATACAGACAGTTGACTCGAAACAATACAAAGAAGTCGGTTGTTTCTGTTATAAGATAGTAAGCTTTTAGAGTGCTGTGTGGGAAACTGTATACTCATTCATGCACATCTGTGCCATATAGAAGTGATATTCCATGGGCACTTGTCGCCCGTGTTGAATGTCATCCTTGGTTGCTTTGGTTTTTTGTTAGCATTAGAAGCATATATTACAGTTTCTTAATTCTGAAGATTTTGCTTTTATTTATGAGCAAATCTAACCATCCTGATTTTTCGGTTAATGTATATCAACACTCTTATAACTTGATTGTGACTTGATTATGATACAGAAACAGGATTGATGGAGACTGAATCTGCAAGATGTTTGATCAACAGCATTTCTCGTTTCATACATCTATTGACATGCCAGACCTTAATATCCTCTCCTACTCAAACAAATTTTGAGAATATGTCCGTGTTGATGAAGCATTTGAAGCCATTTCTTGATGAAATCATCAATGAAAATCTAAGTCCTGATCAAACTTTGCTGAAAAAGTGTGAGATGTTAGATATTGACATTCACGACGCTAGAGAATGCTTAGAGAAGTGGTCCCTGGGCACAAGCAAGATCTTATCTGTGAGTATATGTCCAAAGTTTACTACTCAACCTTAGACAGTCTAGTGATTGAATGGCCGGGACAAAATACATATACTGTTGTCTTGGATGGTATGAAATGTCATGACTTCTTGATTCGATACATTTCAGGTTCGTCAAAGTGAACTACTACTGGCGAAAATAAGACACTCTTCACTTGAGATCTGCCGTATATTATGCAGATTGCTACGAGCATCACCGTCTTCTTCTACTTTAGCTGGTGTGCAATTATGTAAAGACCTAATGGTAGTTTGACATAAACTCCATTTTTATATAATCTTTTCGGTTTCTTTTTTTTTGTATTAACACTGAATTTGGTATACATTGTCAGAAATTCATGCAGGAACTTCAAAATTGGAAACTGAACAGAATATCAAAACATATTGAACAGGCTCTGAGTGATCGAAGCGAAAATTCATTCTCCAATGCAGAAGGCTTGTTAGAAATCATCGAGTCTCTTGGAATCAAGTCAAACCAAGAGTTGCTTATGGAGAGAATTTTCATTGAAAAGGAAAGAATGAAATCTCAATCGGATCAGATCTATCAAGCATTCAATCTAATTTCTCTTATTTGTGATCACATGCTGAAAAGTGGATACTTTGATTCTGGCTATGGTTTCTCCATTCCGTCCTACTTCCGCTGCCCGTTATCTTTCGAGCTCATGTCAGATCCTGTGATTGTGGCTTCTGGACAAACGTTTGAGAGGGCTTCCATCCAGAAATGGATTGATCATGGCTTGAATACTTGCCCTAAGACAGGTCAACCTCTATCACACACTGATTTCATACCGAATTACACTATCAAAGCTATGATTGTAAGCTGGTTCAAAGATAACAACCATGAACTTCCATGTAAATCCAAGGATGCTCAATTCAGTGAAGATGCTATCGACACGGATAGCAATTCCACTTCACGGTTGTCTACTGAACTCAGGGATGCATGTGAATTTCCGAAAGGCGATGAGCGTTTAGGATACGACAAGGAAGAATCCAGCGTGTGTCAGAGCAGTGAGATTAAGAATGCCAGTTCTCCTGAGCAGTCATATACACACAGCAGGACCCAGTCGGCTTCGAGTGCCATCTCGAGCTATGAATATCCTCCAACAGTGACATCAAAGAGACTTGAAAGGGTTCAAATCTACAATGAAACCAAGTCAGAGTGTTTCAGTCCAGAGATGTTGGAAAGTCAAAGCAGTAACTACCCTAGAACAGACTCTTTCCGTTCGTCGGATATGGGATCCGATGAAACTACTACGTGTTCGTATGTTGAAAAGCTAGTTGAAGATCTGAAGAGTGAATCAATTGAATGTCAAACTTCAGCTGCATGTGAGCTTCGCCTACTAACGAAGCATAACATGGAAAATCGGGTAATCATCCGGAAATGCAATGCCATTGTCCCATTGATTGAACTGATGTACTCCGATGCAAAGAGGACCCAAGAGCACGCGGTTACAGCCCTCTTGAACTTATCCATCAACGAGGAGAATAAAGCAATGATTGCAGGATCCCGAGCAGTAGAATCCTTAATACATGTACTTAAGTCAGGGAATGATTCAGCTAAGGAAAACTCTGCAGCCACTCTATTCAGCCTGGCTGTTCTCGAAGAACAGAAGATCAAGATCGGACGGTCAGGAGCAATCAAAGCATTGGTAAACCTCTTAGGAATAGGGAGTGAGAGAGGTAAAAAGGATGCATTAGCAGCCCTCTTCAACTTGTCTATCTGTCATGAAAATAAAGCTCGTATTGTCCAGGCTGGAGCGGTTAAGTATCTGGTTGAGCTGTTGGATCAGGGTTCAGGTTTGGTTGACAAGGCAATCGCACTTCTTACGAATTTAGCCACGGTTTCAGAGGGACGATTCGCTATTGTTCGGGAAAGTGGGATCCCTATGATCATTGAGATACTCGATTCCGGGTCTAGAAGAGGAAAGGAAAACGCTGCGTCCACGTTGCTTCAGTTGTGTCTTCATAGTGACAAGTTTTGCACAATGGTTCTCGAAGAAGGAGCTGTCCCGCCTCTCGTTGCGCTTTCTCAGACTGGAACTCCAAGAGCAAGGGAGAAAGTATGCTCTACTTATAAGCCTCTTCTCTAACTTCCCACATCGATTATAAATTGATAACGAGTATAGTATATAAGTTTGGTGGGTTATTTGTCGAGCTTGGACTAATACTTTGGTATTGTGCATGATTATGCAGGCACAGCAGCTCCTGAGTCACTTCCGCAGCCAGCGGGAAAGCGGCAAGAGAAAAATCATCAAGTACTAAAGACTTTCCGTGTATTTTCGCTTTGATTCGACCCTTCGGTTACGATTTCCGCTAGATGCAAGGTAGGGTTTGGTGCAGTTGGAGTGAAACTAGATAGATATGTACATTCGGGCTTTTCCTGCACAGTTTTTAGCTTGTGGAAAAGCATTTATCTGATTGTTTGTGTTAAGCTTGAGATCAATGTACATAATTATTACAGGTTTATTATAATGTGAATGAAATCTGTTGTTTTGTTATCTTCAGTACTGGATCCATATGGGCTTTGAAGCCCAAGCGGCCCAGGTAGTTGGGCCCAAACCTGGGCCGTTATGGTACGTTTTTGTGGGCCTTTTGCTTGGGCCACAGTGCTGTAGGTACATTGCAGCAATAACCGTAGGTAGGAATGTTCATAGGTCTAAAATCGGACCGAGCCGGCTCATATCTAGACCAAAACGGCACAATTTGTGAGACCTTTCTGGTTGACCTGATCCGGGTAGGTCTTTTGTCGAAGGATCGAACTAATTATTCTCGGTTGATGGCGGATTATGTGCTTTCTTGGGAGTTTTTTTTTATTGTATGAATTTTGTTTCGGGGAGTTTTCTTTCTACACGATTGGTTTTGGACCAGACCCGGTAAATTTCAAAGTGTTAACAAAAAACCGATTTGTTATTTCCTATCAGGGTTAGTTCAAAATTGGTCTAACCGAAAAATGAGATCCACTTATAATAAGGGCATGTCAAGCAAAAAAACGAATTAGTTATTTCATATCCGGGTTAGTTCAAAAACCGGTCTACCCGAAAAATGAGCATACCCTATTAATAAGGGCATGCCAAACCGACATAGTACTTTTTAAGTTTGGATTAAGGATAATTGTTTTTTTTCCATTATAAATTGGATCATCCATAACCCGGTTCGAAATGTTAGATCTACTATAAGATAAAATTAACAAGCAAAAATAAAATATTTTTTATGGCTGTTGAAAGATATATGTTGACTCACCCTTAAATTGTTAAATAGATTTTATTTTTCATATTTTTTTACAAATATAAATAATTATTTTGTTTTACTAATATTGAATTGTGAGGAAAAAAGAAACGTGCTAATTAAATCTTTGAGTGGATACTTAATTACTACATAAGCAAATAATTACACAATCCAATAAGAATTATCTGACAAAACATATCCATAGAAAAGAGGATTTGTCGGCCAAAATGGCTATAAAACAAATGATTAGTAGAAAAAACTTGTTTTGTAATCAATTATTGTGTTTAATCACTTTAATTAATCACTGACTATCTACTTAACTTGCCTGCGTCAATAAGATCATCATCAATTCTAGAATGAATATTGAAATGTATTAAAAAAAAGGAAAAAAGAAAAAACATTTTATCTACATATATTTTTATGAAAAGGGAAATAGAAAGAATGATTTTAGATTAAATTTATCTTCTTTTTAAAAATATATTCTTAGTCAGGTCGTTCAATAATTTTTGGAGGCTTTGTGTCCAAGTAAATATGAGATATTTGTATACTTTAAATTTTATATTTTATGAAGGAAATAACAAAAAACAGACTAAAAAGTGAATTTTATAAATCATTTCGGAATAATGAAAATAGAAAGCAAATGTGGTTCTTGTCAACTCTAAAACTTACATTTTATGGGGAAAGTAAAAATAAAAAGGGGTTTTGTTAAAAAAATGAAAATAAAATTAAAGAAAAAGAAGAAGAAGGAATTGAGGGTCATGACTTATTGAATCTAAAAATTATTGTGACAAACACTCTAATATTAATTAAACCAACTAAAAATAAATGTTATGAAAATGTATCTTTGGATGGACATGTTCCCGCTAGTCAGCTTGGTAAAAAGAAAGGCCAATTTAGAAACATATTTCCATATTAACATACTTTAGCTTACACTTTTTTTTTTTTTTTTTTCATAAAAACTTATCTATTTAATTTAAGTATGTTCTTTTTAATTTAAAGCTTAAACATGTATCTTTTGGTATAGGTTAGAAAAAATGTAATTTTATGACTCCTTTTTTAACCATCATCAGTAAAAAAATAGTTTATATTTGTGTAGAGTAACCCAAACTTGAAGAGGTTGGGATTTTTCACTCACTCAGAGAAGCTAATCAGTAAGAAGAGAGAGGGATTATGGAAACTAGATGAAATTTCCCCAAAATCTTCAACCTCTTAGTGTAACATTTGAAAGAAATTATGAGGATGAATTAAAAGCAGTCGAACGGGTCAATAATGTTTCTTATAAAATTCCGACTTCTTCATCAATAAGAATGATTCAGGTTACTCTCGTACAAGTGTAGAGCTATTTACGTTTGGCTCGTAATTGGTCAATGACTAAACAAGACGAGGATAAGCATATTTTATAGCTCGAGTAAAACCTACCAAAGTTCAATTCAATCAATTTAGATAACAGCTAAAGATTGCTAGCTAGATAAATCAATGTTCGGTAAGGTTATGCGTCATGTAATACTTGAGTTCAGCTCGAAAAAGTTCGGGTTGGATTGGTGTACTTTATTAAACAAGTCGAGTATGACGGCATTTTAAAGCTTAATTAGGTTCATTCAACCCTAAACAGGTTGAACTAAAACATCTCGAAAAAAGTTCAGGTTGCATGGATTGGTATACTTAACTTAAAAAGTCGAGTATTAACACATTTTAAAGCTTAATTAGGTTTAATTCAATACCTAAACGGGTTGAACTAAAACATCTCAACAAAAGTTCAGGTTGCATGGATTGGTATACTTAACTAAACAAGTCTAGTATGTTCACATTGTAAAGCTTGATTAGGTTTAATTCAACCCTCAACGGTTTGAACTAAAACATCTCGAAAAAAAGTTTGGTTTGCATGGATTGATATACTTAACTAAACAAGTCAAGTATGACCGCATTTTAAAGCTTGATTAAGTTCAATTCAACCCTAAACGGGTTGAACTAAAACATCTCGAAAAAATTAGGGGTTGAATTTGTCTACTTAACTAAACGGGTAGACCAGATACTTAACTCAGATCGTTTAACAATTTTTCAAAGACCAAAAGAGTGGATAGAGACTCTTGAGCAACATTGACTGCAATAGACAGTCTTGCAGCAAACTTCAGGTTCTAATTAACATGGTTGCCTAAACAACACATATCAATAGGGTCACTGAAATACAGCAAAAGAATATGAGAGCTGAACCCCAAAGTCCAAACTGAAAAATGCTAAGCATTCAACTGCTAATTCTTTACTAGCTAGTACCATTTCAGCAGGAAAAAAAGTTCAGATCTTGATATTATATATATATATTACTAGCTAGTACCATTTTACCAGGAAAAAAAGTTCAGATCTTGATATATATATATATATATATATATCTTAGCTTGTTTGGCCTCTTCCAAAGTTATGTTTCTTCATCTGACACTGATAAATCATAGAGGCACAGCACAGACATTTTTGACCAAAAAGCATTACCAAACAGAAACTAAGATAAAAAATTTTTAAAACATTAAAATTATAAAGTGAGGAAAAAAACAAAGAAAACACACGAGTAATGAAGAAACTACAGATGACATTCAGTTGTCAAACACCCAAAGAGATCCCTGCAAATCATGTCTATGGTAAATTCCCATTTTCACCTTTCACCACATCAAAACCCTAATTTATTATCATATATATATGTGTATATTTTGATATTCGAGTTCAGATGTGAACCACTAGTAAAATATAAAATGTAACTATTTTTTTCAGCCATTAAATTTAAATCATTCATTGCACTAGATTTGATAAAGTTTCGTTTCCATAGGCATGGATGCACAGTATTTTTTACTTTTCTAAAAAAAATCAATATCATATTATTATTATTTCAAATCAATTTTCCAAAATTTTCATTCACCTCCAAACTTTAAAACAATATATTTGTTTTACTAAATAAACAACTATTCTCGTGATGATGAATAAGTATGATACTATTCATATTCATATTCATCTGTTTCTTTTTTTTTAAAAAAAATATGATCTTGTTTATTACAACAAATTAAGTTTTTCTTCAATTGGTCTATATGCATTAGTGTAATTTTTAAGTGTTTGATGAATATAAATGAATGAACAACTACTCTAACGAAAACAAATAATCTAACATTCACAATACTTAACAGTAAAACTTTAAAATTTTGGTTTATAATATGTTCCAATATAAGTGTTATTAATACATAAATTTTACATAAATAAAATATTATACATCAATAAAGATGGTCAAATCACTATTTACTCTTTCACATAAACTATACAATTTCTTTTAAAATATTGATAATATTAAGAACCGGAGTAGAGCAGTAGTTGTGAATATGAGTATAATTTTTTATTTATATATATATTTGTTCATTTAATATTGAGTGAAATATTGTCACAGCATTAACAAAGATGGTCAAATCATTAGAAAACAAATGTAACTTCAAAATTTTATTTTAATAATATGATTTAAGTATATGAAAGTTTATAATGATCTACTTACCCCATCCTAATTGTATATCACAAAATCAACTGTCCATTTTTTCAAAAATTACTGATACATCAAAGAGGTAAAAAAACTAACTTTTTAACAGAAGGAGAAGGGAGAAGAAGGAAACAAAGTCAGTAAACGCACGAGTTATGAAAGAAACTGCAGATGACATTCAAGATTTTACCAAAATACAAACACCCAACAAAAACACTGCAAATCAATGTCTTATGGTAAATTACTAAGTTCCACAAATACCCACATCATAATTTCACCTGAAATGAAACCCTAATATATATATAGCACAAGAAATCAAGATTACCCATTACAAAACCCTTGATTCGAACTCAACCCATCGGCGGAGGTGGCGGCGGCGGCGGTAAGGCGGCGATGGAGGATTTTCCGGGATGCTTGCGTTTCTTCTTCTCATAGCTAATCCCACGCGCTTTAGACTGCAAATCCCTAACTTCCCTTAGATAGAGGCGAACAGCACGGGCCCCAAACGGGTTATTCTCGGGCTTACCTCCGTTCTCTTCGAAAGCAGCTCGGAGGCGGCCGATAAGAGCATCGAGACTACCCCAAGCTTGACGGAGAGGACAAGGGCAGGGTCCGGGTGGGTTAGGGTGGCCGTAAAAGCTGCAAACCGGGTGGTGGACTTTGGTCTTACCAAATTGGTCCAAGTAACGAAGGAATTCAAGGACGTGGGCTCCACTGCACCTTGAGAGCGTTAATGGAGGTTTGTGATTCTTTAGGTATTGCCCAAATGTTGTCCAGTCTCTTCTCTTCTGATTCTCGTAGCGACTGGTTGGATTTGAAGAAGTGGGTATTTCTGATTGATTTTCAGGGTTTGTGTTCATAGCCTTTTTTAAGTTGTATTGGGGATTTTCCATTTATGGGTTTTCTGAGCTTGATGTTACCCAGAAAGGTTGGAGCTTCAAATGGAAGAGGAGAAAGATGAGATGTGTGATATAGTGATTTTGACTAGAAATGTTACAAAGGGATTTGATATCCTTATTTTATTCTTAATTTTTTGCTTAAAATAGGAGGGTATTTCTCACTGGTTAATTATTAGTATTATTTGAGGAAGATAAGGGTATTTTGGGAAGATTAAATTTGAGAAATTCTCTTGCCATGTCAAAGTGCTGTCTTATAGCCAGTGGCGGCCGCAGGATTTTTAGAGGGGGGGCGAAATTTTATTTTCGATAAATATATCTATGAAAATAAAGTAACGATAAAAACAAAGTTAATATGTCATCTACTTACAATAAACAAAAATAAATTAAAAAAAAAACATTACACTTAAAGGCGCGGTCGTGGACCGCGCCTAAAAAATTTTTTTTAAAAAAAATAGTTGCCCTATAGGCGTTGTCTAGGACAAAGATAATAAAAACACAAATAGAGGTGCGGTCCTAGACCGCGGCTATAGTGTAACGTTTTTTAAAGAAAAAAAAAACTAAAGATGCGCGGTTATAGACGCGACTATAGGGCAACTATTTTTTTTTTTAACTTTTTTTTTTCTTTCAAAAACGTTACAATATAGCCGCGGTCTAGGACCGCGGCTCTATTTGTGTTTTTGTTATCTTTATTTCAGATATTAAAACGTTGTCCTCGACAACGCTTTTTACAAATAAGAGTGTGGTCTAAGACCGCGCTTCTAATCCAAACAACAAATCTCGTGCATTTTGGTGAATTATTTCACTCTAGAGTCTAAAACGGGAAATACTTATGAAGTTTCGTTCACTTCGACGAAAGATCCAAACAAACATTTAAATATAACACAAGAATAGTGATATTTAAAAAAAATAAATTGTAGAAATTTTTTTTATAAACGAGAGAAGCACAACCCAATTTAAAACGATTTTTTTCAAAAAAAAAAATTTTTTTTTTTTTTTTTTTTTTTTTTTTTTTTTTTTTTTTTTTTCTCTCTCTCGGAGGGGGGGGGGGCGGCCGCCCCTCCCCGCCCCCCCTTGGGGCCGCCCCTGCTTATAGCTATTCTGTGTAGGGACATGTTGTCTTCTTTAGAGTGGCTATGTAGAGAGGGTTAGTAAAGTATTTATAATGTGATTAAGCAATTCAAATAATGCAAATTAAGCAATGCTTCATTGATGTGAATCCATCAATATTATTTGGTGTTGTTTAAAGCAATTGTAACATCAATTTCTTTAAATTCTTGGTTTGTATGGAAGTGAATTAATGTTTTTCTTATGATTTTTGTTACATTTTTTGAATTTCAATTAATCTAAACAAAACCAATATGTATTTTTCACTTATTCAAACGAGCTTAAATACATATAATAAGAGTTGAGTTTGAACCCCATAAGTTACAACAACTATAAATATTCTATCTCATCATTTTTTTTTCATCCGCTATAACAACTAAAAGTAAAGTGATATATGTCAGGCGTTAATGCACGAGTGGTTTAAGATCAGCTTATCAAGTCCATGGTTAAACGCTATAAACTCGAACAACAAATCAAGACAAGTGTTTATTTTAGATCGAACGTCACTACGAAGTTTCTACTTCTTACCGAAAGAATTTAGTGGGTCACTAAGTATGGAAAAATAAAATCGATCACTTAATTGTTTGATAAAAATAATTTACAGGCCCTCCACTAACAGAGTGACCGACGACGCGAGTTGAGGGTAGTCGTATTTCAATTCTACAAGCTTTTCAGTGTTGTTGTATTCTTTGAATACATGGTGAATTTCAAAACTTGTTTGATTGATTGATTGTTGAGAGTTAATGTTATACTGTAGTTTTCATCTCACGCTCTATAATCATATCTTCTATCAACACGCGTGATTAAACATGGAGGACCAATATTTATCCATATTATCCATAACCAAAGATAATACTTGTAATTAAGGGTAATAGTCCGGACAAGATGGTCCTATAAATGATCCATAGATATATACATATATGACTAATTCATTTATTCTAATTTTTATGACCAACCCATTTGTGTGGCTGTGTTAATTAGTTCGAAACTATTATTGTGTTTTAGTCGTTTCAAATGGGTTGGTTACTTGGTTGTTAAAGTTGATTAATCAAGCAGCCAAATCGGTCACTCTATCACGTGAAAACTTATTATAGCGTTGTAATCTAGTTTTTAATCGGTTCCAAATAGTTCATTCAATTATTTAAGCTCATTTGAATAAGTGAAATATACATATAATATGTATATTTAAAATTTCATTCAATTATTTAATCTAGTTTTTTAAATCATTGAGGTCAAAATTTCAAATATTTAAAATAGTCAATGAGTATAATTTTCAACAACTATCATAACTCACTATCAGTTAATTGTGTAAAAAACTTACTTAAAACTTACAGCAAAATTTTAAATCTTAAGATGACAACCATTTTTATCGGAGGTAATACATTTTAGTAATTAAGAAAAAAGAATAAAAATGATATTAACAATGGCAAACGAAATTCAAATTACTTGTTTAGGTTCACAAACATCTAAACACTCACTTGTGTCCTTGAGAAGCTACACCGTAACAAGTTTTTAAAGAGTATTCACACGACAAAAGATACACTTGATTATATTCATTCAGATTGGTGGGGTTCGACTAGCGTTGAGTCTCTAGGAGGTCAGAAGTATTTCTTAACTATCATTGATGATTATTCAAGAATGACTTGGATGTTTGTCATGAAACACAAAGGAGAAGTTTTGAAGAACTTCAAGGAATGAAAAATGTTAGTGGAGAATCAAGCAGGGAAGAAGATCAAAAGGATACAAACTGATAATGGTCTAAAGTTTTGTTTGTCTAAGTTTGATCAGTTCTGCAAAGATGTTGGAATTGCTCGTCATCATACAATCAAACATACACCACAACAGAACGGTGTAGCCGAGAGGATGAGTCAGACTCTACTAGAGAGAGCGAGGTGCATCCTCTCTAATGCAAAACTAGATGGGAAGTTTTAGGCAATATTAGTGACTACAACATGTTACTTAATAAACTACGGACCTCACAGTGGCATAAACTGCAAAAACACCTCACGAGGTGTGGTCTGGTAAGTCTACTAACTATTTTGACCTTAGGGTTTTTGGTTGTACCGTTTACTATCATGTTAGTGAGGGTAAACTATAGCCTTGAGCAAAGAAATGAGTGTTTGTAGGCTACAATGATGGTGCCAAGGGATACAAAGTTTGGCTCCATCCGAGAAAAGAGTTACTTTGAGTAGAAGTGTCGTCTTTGATGAGAGTTCTATGCTTAACTCAACAATGAAGCCAGTGGAATCAAGGGAGAGTAGTAGTGTTGATAAATAGGAGGAAATCTAGTTTCTTCCTCAAGAAAAAGAGGAACATCCACAGTCAGAAGATGAGATACTCAAATATGCAACATCAAAATATCAACCACCAGAATCTATTCACCAGAGCTTAACCGAGGGATGTTCAAGAAGAGTTGGAGTAAGACCTCAACAAAGGTGTGATTTTGAGGATATGGTTGATTATGCTCTACATATTGTTGAATAGGTGGGTACTCATGAACCAGTCACCTATAGAGAAGTTGTACATGGATCTAAAGTTGCACAGTGGTTTGCAACAATGGGAGATGAGATGAAGGATTCAGGAGTAGTTTGAAAAATTCTAGGAATAGAGATTCTTAGATAGGGGTCATAAGAAGCATTTCTTATCACATAAATGCTACATTAAAAAGGTGTTCACAAGGTTGGGGATATCTTCTTTTTTTTTTTTGAAAATTTTACGTATATTGAAGAAAGGATTTACAAGGGTCTCTTAGACTTAGGAGGAAAGATGGAGAACACATAAGAGATTACATGATATGAATGCCAAGTAAAGAAGCCCACATAATGGATTGAGGAGAGCGATCTTTCGAGGATTGAGAGATGAAGTTCTTTGTAGCTTGGATCGACTCATGGACACATTCCGTGATAGGAGTGAAGATGTTGTTATAGATGAGGTTATTTCTAGCCTTCCATCTGAAGTAAATGTAAGCAGTGATAGATGATATATGGGTGTAGGAGATGAGGTCGTTTTTGCGGGGCTTGGCAACATCAATCCAAAACAAGAGGTCATTTGAATAGAGGTAGGGCTGCGGGAGGTTGGTCCAACGTGAGATGAGGTCAAGAACAGTGGAGGTATAGCTGCAAGCATTCCAAAGGTGAAGCTCGGTCTCAGGGAAGGAGCCACATAACTTACAAGTGTCGTCAAAGATAAGATTCCATTGACGAAGCTTGTAAAGGGTAGGGAGCTTCCGGTGGCACGCAATTCATGAGATGAATCTGTAGTTGGGGATGTTGGTATTGAGCCATATATGCTTAAATGTGTTTGACGGAGGGTTAAGGTTGGGGATATCTTCGGACAAACCTATTGATACACCTAGTGTTGCTAATATCCATATTACCAATCTATTTTTACATCAGTCGGATGGGGAGAATGAGTATATGTTGTGAGTCCCTTATGCTACTGCAACAGGGAGTTGGATGTATGTTATGGGTTGCACAAGACCAAATATGGTACGCGTTTTAAGTGTCGTGAGTAGGTTCATGGAGAAACTAGGAAAAGAACATTGACACGTTGTGAAGAGAATATTTTGGTACCTTAGAGGTACATCTGACATTGAGATCGTTTTTAGGAATGATACACATTGTTTGGTCACATGGTACTTTGATTCTGATTTTGCATGTTGACACTAATATATCTATGGTTGGTTATGTTTTCACTCTTGGAGGTTCTATTGTGAGTTGGAAGGCAACCTTAAAATCAACGGTTACTTTGTCTACCACATAGACAGATTGCATGTCATTGACAAAAGCAACTAAAGAGGGAATTTGGTTAAAGATATTGATAGTGATCTATGTATACATCACGATCAAACTATTGTATATTGTGACAGTTTGAGTGCATGTCTTGAGAAGTGAGAAGAGGATGAGGGTGAAGAAAGTAGGGACTACTGATAATCCTTATGATATGTTCACCAAACCGGTACCTCATAATAAGTTCTAACATTGTTTGGACTTGTTAATCGTTATAAGTTGTTTAGTGCCCATGAGACACATTTTGATAGAGAGAGAAGAGCTAGTGTAGGCATTAACTAATGCATCTGGTATATATTTGAGGATTCAAGTCAAGGTGGAGATTTGTTATATACCTTGAATTGGGTTTGTCATCTGTTTAAGTGTTTACTATTTGACACAATCTTATACTTGGCGACCAAGTATAACCAAGGGTTTCGTGTATATATATATATATATATATATATATATATATATATATATATATATATATATATATATATATATATTGTAGTGTTCCCTATGTCTCCTTATAATCTGGTTTTCATTTGGTTATTTGTAATTTGAAACTACTAAATAAAATCTCTCTGAAAGTGGACGTAGTCATTGTTGGGTGAACAACGATAAATTTATGTGTTGTCTTTCTTGTTTGTTGAATTTTGTTCTTTCTCATAATTCCGCACAACAAATTGGTATGAGAGCTTTGAGTTCTTTGATTATATGTAATCTTTGAAGAAGATGTTTTCTTTCATCACGAAGATCGACAAGTGAATCAATAAAATCTAGGAAGTGTCTAATAAAGTTTGATATTTTTCATTTATTTGTCTTCACTACATGAACTATTTTCTACAACGTGAAATTAGTTCTTTGAAAAAATATAAAAGTAGTAAATTTTTAACTTTACTTTATATAAATTTTCAAAAATTTATAGTACGGGCTTTGTGGATGCCCTAAGGACATTTTTGTTTTCTTAGGTGACATGGATTGTTCATAGGTATATCATCTTTCAAGGGCCCTCTAATGTACTCATTTGCATGAGGGTTTCTCACGTACGATTGTTAAATGTAAGACTCACCTTAAGTTTTTATGTTCCATGTGTTCCTCTAGGTTTGTAGTCCGTTGTTTGGAGACCTTTACAAGGAGGAAAGTAATAATTGGATGAAAGAATTTGGCCTACTAGGCCTTTTTAAGTTTTGTGTTTAGTAAATGTACCCCATGATTTTTTTACCACTTTCATTTAATGGTAGGTAAAACTAATTAACCCTTCTATTAAAAAAGAAAGAATATTTAATGTTTGTTATGTAAGTTTTGATTTTAATTACTGAATTTGTTTTTTATTTTATTTTATTTTATTTGTCTTTTTATTTTCTGTTTTCATATCGGATTTTCATACCAAACATTTACATACCAGACATTTGACATACCAGACATTTGACATACCGACCAACTTGTCTAATTCTCTTCCCTTCCCTAGCTCATGCTCTTCCTTTCTTCGGTTTTCCCCTGTTTTGTTGGATCGATGAATAGGCAGTGTTACCAGATAAATGCATATCTTAGTTACCAAAGTTGTTCAAGTTTTGCAGCTTTCTTACAGCATCCATATGTTGCTACAGATGAGTTTTAAGACAATAAGAGAGAAAGGAGAAAATATGGTCCGGAAGTAAGAGCTCCACCCTTGTAGCGGCCGGGACCCGACTCCAATCTTCCATCTATAATTATCAAATGATCATAAAACAAGATTTAAGAAGAAGATAGATAGATGAATGGACAACAAAAGGGGTACTGTCCAGATACCTTCTCTTCCAAGTGCTTGTTCTTTAGCCTAAATAACGGAATGTGTGGTGTATTAACCAAATAAACGAAGTAATGTTACTCAAACAAGACAAACAATTTGTCCAGATACCTTCTCTTCCAAGTGCCTGTTCTTCAGCAAAAGGGGTATTGTCTAGATCTAGATATGGACTTGGGGATTTGATATCCTAAGCATACGCTCCCTCCGTGGCGTCTGATGGAGCAAGCAGCTTGGTGGCAATGAAGGTGGATCCTGGGTCGTGACCGTAGGGGAAGTCGCCATTCTTCAGAGAGAAAGCAAGCGAAGAGAAGACATAAAGAAGAGAACGGCTGCAGCGTGAAGTAGGGTTTGACGGTAAAAATAAATTTGGGGTATATTTACCTAAATGAAAAATAAAAAAGCCTACTTACTAAAGTTAAAACCAGAAAAATCTATTAACCAAATTAGCCCTAATCGGATTGTGATGTCGCCATAAGAGATAATATTTTTTTAATCTAAATGATCGTAATTAAAATGGATTAGCTATAATCATCGACTATAAGTGGATCTTAACTTGTCAATTGGCCGTAATTGAAGAGTTTGGATTCCACGTTTGAGTTATGGCTTCAAATTAAGATTGGGGAGGGGAATTTCACTTTTTTCATCGGAGAATAACTTTTATCATTGATATTATTAGAGAAATTTGAGAGCTCTAAATAAATAAGTTGTGGTTGAGATAAATAATGACATTGAATATATCATAGATGTGAAATTACATAGAAATAAAAAGTGGCAAAAAGAGTTATTATTTTGTATATTAGCGGCTCAGAAAGAGGGCTTAGGACTAAATGTTTTTCGAGTAAATGACGGAATAGTTATCATCATAAGATACGGAATTTATTATTCCAAATTTGAGAAGATTGGGATAAAGGCTAAAATTGCCACTTTGAAACAATGATTCGGTGAAAGGATAACACCGACCTCATTATAAATAGCAGGAATTCTTTTAATTAGCTCATTTCCTTTCATATTTTCCTCGTAAAAGCCTTGATTTATCTCAATCTTCAAACTCATATCTACTCTTCTTTCGTAATCTATATTCAATTTCGTTTGATTTCCCGATTCCCTCTTTGTCCTTTTCGTCGTGGTATCAACATTTTTCGTTTCCAAACACCCTATGGGCAAACCACCCCTCCTTTAATTTTGATTGTTGGTGTCGCTATGAAGGTGGTTACTAACGGTGGTCTTGGTGGTGAGCGCATGTAGCATAAATCGTTAGTAGGTCATATCTTCTTTCCATTATTAAGTAACAAATAAGTTATGGATTTATTCGTTTATGTATTTCGATTTGTCTTAAATTGTCCTTAATCTTGTCAAATGGATAAATGGTATACTTGTTTATTTATTTTAATGGTCTTAGTTTTTTGAATGCTAATACTTAATAACATGTGATTTAGAAATTGCCTTCGGAAAAATGTTATGTTGTCAAAATTTTAATAAATAACAAAAAGATTATATAATTGAATTTAGTCTTATAAGAAGTTTCGTGAATATAATTAAATTATAAGGGAATACTTCACTTTATTCTGAAGAAAAGGTTTAAATAGAGGAATCTGATATACTTAACATGTGCCGTTGAAGACGATAGACTAACTATATCTTAACTTGTTTTGTTTGTATGTTATCAAGTAAGCCTTCAAACTTATTGTTCGCTCATAAACGAGTTCTCAAAGTCTTATATTTATAGTGCTTACAATAATCCCAAATCTACCTAGCGATCCCACAATGTATGGGTTGTTCCATAGGAAGGCAAGAATTCCAAGGTCAAACACAAATACTAAATTGAAATTGAATCATGCAAGTGGTCACAAATAATACAAACCTAGACTAAGGTAAGAGAGAGTTGGAAAAGGGTTAGAAAACATATTTTTGTTTGGTTTTGGGTTTGGTTGATCAAGGATCATCAAACAACACAAGCAAGATATGTTCGAATAATGAGAAAACGGATTCTAGAGTTCAAGATCGTTGATTATGACCTCAGATTCAAGTTTTCTAAACACTAGGGCACGGTTGCGATTGCTAGAGGGAAATGACATTTCTCCTATGATAATAATTACAAGGGAGGTCTCATATTCCACTAATATCAATCCAAACTACCCCTTACTAGTGGGTATGTCTCAAGGCCTAAGGATGGGAATTCAACTCAAACCAGCTACACTACCTAAGGCTTGAACCAACCCTTACCTGGTAAGTCTCGGATCCGATTCAACTTACGCAGAAAACCTAGCACACTCAATCCAATAGAGGGGTTACACCTCTACTACCTAGAGTCATCATCATCATCTATACCTAAGGGAGGAAATTACTAGGTAAGCCTCATTCCTCACCTAGTTTGCTAACATTAGACAAGTCTAAGCTATATTCAACTCAATAAACACTAGGATTTGAACAATCTAACACCCTAACACACAAAATCTTCAATTATAAGACAACAGAAGAAATGTCGGGTGAATCATACTAATCTCGGTTGAGATTTCATGAAGAACATGACGAGATTCTAGGGTTCGTGCAACCAAATCATCCTAAACTGACATGTAAGTTCATACTATCATCATCCAAGCCATAACCATTGATTATCACCCTATAACCACGAAGATCTAGCCTACAACATGTATATCTACTTCAATATTCATCAAACAAGCATACATGCAATCCATAGATAGAAAAATCAAAAAGAAGGTGATACTTAGCTCGTTTTTGCTTCAAATAACAGAAGTAAGGTTTATAGAATACACTACACAACTTCCTTAGTTCGGATCCAAGCTTACAACTTCAATTCTGTCTCCAAAAACACTCCCCAAATCTCAATATTCAAGTTTTGTTACAAAGCTTCATTCTCCCAAAATGAGTCTTTGACAGAAACCCTTGGACATACACAACAATCCCACTATTATACTCCACCTCAAGAAAAACAAAGGTTGGCCTGTAACTTCATAAAAGACTTCATAAAGTTGCACATAGAGCGAATCTCGGCCATCTATGGACAACCTCAGGGGAGATTCCGGCCAACGTTGGGGTCGAGATTTTGAAGTCTTCAAGTTGGCCTTCTCACACTGGAAATATCGGGCATGCACATTCTTTAAATCTTGGGCGATATTTTTTAGTTTGGTCGAGATTGCTTTCGACTTAGCAAATTTTGTCGGTGAAAAACAAACCGCGGCTGAGATTCATCTTACATAGACGAGGTTCCATAGAAAGTTCTTCTTTGCTCCAATGCTTGATCATTTGGCTTGTTTCCTTGCTTCCTTAGAGTCCCTAGCATGCACCATTCCGAGGCTTTATCCTCACGCATTTCATTTAGGTCCGGAATATGCCGAATTACGTGAAAAATCGACAAAAGGTCGTGTAGACATCTATTCTAGCATAATGAATTCAATCAAACACACATGTCACGAACTAATGTTAATATATGCAAAACAAAGGGAAAACCTACATAAATTCATGCCTAAACTAAGGTCATAAATCTTGTTATCACTTACTTAGCTCATCATCTGCATACGGTATTTCCTAAGAGATTCGAATTGTACGATGTAATCATTGTTGTGATATCATGTAATTTGTGATATGATGATGTTTGAGATATCTATATGATTTAGAGGTGTATGGGTCCATAGGGGTTTTGGAGAATCAAAGAGAGGGCGAGACAATGCTAGACGAAACTTCTAATGTGAACGGAGCCTCTGAGTTGTAGTTGGGGGTCAATAGGGGTTCTGGATGATTTGTGGAAAACAATAGTCGTGTTGTTGTTTGGCCAAAAATTTTTGGCGGTGGGGTTAACAACATGTGGGGAGAGTGCGATGCTAGAAGGCAAGGTAGCATCAAGGTTTGATTTTAGAAGAGTTGTTAGGGTTGTTGGGAATATGAGCAAGATTTAGGTAGGAGCTTATATGGTCATTTGAGGTGGAATTTGTCGGAGATATCTAAAAAGAGAGATTTTGCTCGATCTGAGATATTGGATCAGAGTTGGGAGCATTGAATGAAGTAGTGGTCTTAGATCGACAAGAACGTCCAAACTTCTTGCATTTGCTGCAATGAATGGGTAAATAGTTATATTCAAGCTCTTTGAAGATAATCTCACCACTGCTTCCATGAAAGCGGATCTCCCGAAGAATGTCTTTGTCAATAGAAAACTCAACGAGGACTCTTACAAACAATAATCGTTCTTGGTTGGAAGAGTGGTAGTCTGTGAGTATGGGTTTTCCAATGGTTGAGGTGATCCCTACGCGATGTATGGTCTGACTAAAATCTCACATCAAGGTCTAGAAGGTTCACCCTAATTGGGATATCATCAAGGAAGTTGAGATCTAGGACCATCCCAGGTTGCCATCTTTTAAGGACAAGAGGTATTAGTTTTTCACCATCCAAGGACCCCACTGTAAAATATGGTTCATATCGATTGCGTTCTCAAAATAGAAAGAAAAGATACCATGGGAGTTGAGGAGAAGTTTGGGTGTTGAGATGTTTGTCTAATGGGTGTTGACTTATCATTCCATGGCTTTGAATGAGATTTTCTCTCCAATGGTCCACCAACTAAGAGATGTGTTCCATTTGACAACTAAGGTTGAAACATTCTCATCGTTGAAGTGAATAATACCATTCTCGTTGTCATGGATGAAGTAAAGGGGAGATGGGCTGAAAGAAGGTTTCCGAACTGAGACAACTTTCTTGAATGAACGGGGGAACTATGGGGGTGATTAGGGGATAAAGGGTGTTAGGAGAACATGTTTAGGGTTGTAGGGTAGATGAGGGTGGAAAGGAGTTTTAAGAAGGGCTTGATTTGAAATATCAACAATGGGGATAGGGGAGGAAACGTAGATGGGGGAGGAGGTGGAAGGTTTTTCTAGGTGATCTTTTGTTGAACACTTGTCATGAGGAATTTTGGAGGAAGTGAGGCTCGAAGGGGTAGGTACGGGAGGAAAGAGGATAAGGTTTGTAAGGTTAGTCATCGGAGTCATATCACTGGTGGGAATGGCTTGGAGATGCCTAATGTTGTTTGAGACAATGAGATCTGAAGGTACGGAGGAGACAAGGTTGGTGGAGGGGTTGACGGAGGAGGAGGATGTGTCTTATCCGAAAAGGAGGACAACTTGGCCGACTTTGGGATTGGGGAACAGACTTTGGAAGTTTGGGATGAGGGCGGCGACAAAGGAGGCGTGGGATCTGGGAAAACAGGGTGGTGTGACGGGCGGATTGACTTTCCCTTAGTACGATGAAGGGAAGAGCTAGGGAGCAAGGCTACTTTTTCTAGTGCGCGCGTGATGTGTCTACGTTAGGTGAGAGAAAGGGTATTCATGAATTTGTTTTCGATATGACAATGCTTAATCTTTTGTTTTCTTTTTTATGCTCACACGTTCGGCATTCGGGTAACATAATGACCCACTATATTGCTTGTTTATCAACAAGTTGTGAACATATTTTTTTTAATAACATCATCTATATATTATAGGTGTGCGATACACACTCTTAGTCAGAAAGCGGTTATCTTTTCTTTCTCGAGGAAGATGTTCTACATTCTCGACTTATCGAGTCTTGAACTAGTAATATCTAACCACGAGCTTAGAATCGTCCATTGTTATTTAATTTCTAAACACTTGGGATCAAAGGACCATCGACAAACCACATAGAATAAGTTGCTATATATGCATGATACACTTGTTTCCTTATATTACCAAAAAGTAACTCAAAATTTAAAGCTTCAAATAGTCCAATCTCATAATCAAATGCTTTCTTGGGCAAACAAAAGCTATGGATTTGATGCCTAAAGATTTGCGACTATCCAGGATAGCCAAATTGTCAACAACAACCACTCCTTAAATGTAGGGTTTTAGTGTAAAGCTTCTTTTTCCTTGTTGTGGACCAATAAAATCTTATCATAGATAGCATGTATTATCGGTTATTCCTTGCAATCATACGTAAGAATGAGTCCTAAACTAGAATAATAATATGTACTTAATTCATCGTAAGAGATAATTGATTTATTTCAACCTATGATCAAAGGTTAAGGGCTTGTTTGGTACTATGTAGATATCAATATATCAGGTATCGGTACTGTATCAGCATCAAGATATGTGGTACAAATTGATATCACTAGAGAAAGAGTTGTACAAATTGATATCAGTAAATCAAATTGATATCCTTATACTTATATACCAAACACTGGGTATGAATTTTTTTATTTATGGATAACCCATATCTGATATCTAGATATGAATACCAAACATGCCTTAAGTTTATTGTCATAATCATAGACTCCATTAATACTTATTTAAATTGTATATAAATTTACAATCAATAATCAAATATTTATATTATTGATTTTATTTATATATTAAAACTTATTTTTAAACATTTATATATAAACTAAAAATATATTTCTTGTCTCAATTTGTCCAACTATCTGTACAAACATACAATAAAAATATATAAAACGGATCTCATTCGGTGAAATCCGTAAACATTGTTATCCCTTTAATCTGGTTCAAAATATTTTCTCCCTTGTATTGAATATGCTGTTTTTTTTAATATGAAATGGATATCCTTATATCTACAATTTTTTTTATTAATTAAAAAGTATGCATACACCTTTATTTGTATTACTTTTTATTAACAAATAATAATAAAGAAAGGAGGAAAGTTCATCTTTGAATATTAAGTTTTAACCGGAATAAACAGATAATCTGATTATCCATGAATAATTATCTGATCTAATATAATTTAGATCATATTAGCGTGTTAGATTTTGTACCCTATTTTACGAATTATTCAGACTGTATATAGTTAATAAATAGACACAAAGCATTTAAAATTTTAAGAGAATAAATTTTTTTATTAGCGTATAAGCATATTCATTTAACCTGTGATGTATATTCATCTGGTATAGTAATAAATTTATACATGTGTTACACGCAATAAATTTTATCTTTGCAATAAATTGTTAAAAAAAACAATTTTATTACATAAATTTTAAACATTCGTTTTATTTCTTTGTTTTCAATCAAATGTAGAGATAGTAAATTATAGATGGTATAATCTTTGTTAGATGTTAAAAATTTCTTTTAACATTTTAAGATAAAATTTCTTTTAACATTTTAAGATAAAATTTCTAAACTTATGAATAATTTTAATGAGATCTTGAAGATAATAATTTTATTTTATTCTTTGTTTCTCTTCAGCAATAAATGTCTTACGTTTGTACTTAGTATTCAGCTTGTTGTGATTACGCTTATTAATCTGCTTGTTGTGATTATGCTTGTTGTTCTTCCCGAAATACTTATTTCCTTTCGTCACTAAAGCTGCCTATTTGATACGGACGGTGATCGGTTGTCAAATGACACTAGTGATGTGGCAATATTTTTTAGAAGAGTTGACAGACGAGGTGACAAAACGTTAAGAAAAAAAAGGAAAAATGACAATAATAATAAAGATAATTAATTGGCTATGGGAATCCACATTTACTCATAATTGTGATTTATTTCTCTCTCTCTCTCCTTCATAGCGTATGCTTAGTGATAATTGGATTTATCTTTCTCTCTCTCTCTCCCCCCCCTTCTCAACGTCTCTATCCTATCCTTCTTTCATCATCGATCGAAGCTCCATATTATTAGGAGTATTAGAAAGCTTGAAGGTCCGTTAATGGCAATAAAAGGATGGAGTTGCACATGACAATAGTCTTTCAGAAGCTATACACAACAAGTAAATTCAGAGAGTTTCAAAAAAAGTGTTGGACTTGACATACAATGGTGCAAGAAAGGTGCATGATGATGAGACCAGTTGTTATTATGACATTGTTGTCAAGAAGAAGAGGTTTGAAAAGACTGTAACTAGGGTGTTTATAGTTACGATGGAGAAAGAGACAATCGACATCAAATGTGAGTTCAAGTCGTTCGAGTTTTGCGGGATTTTGTAGGGCCGGGTTCGGTACATTACCAACTTATTTTTACCCTTATCACCTACCAACCAACTATAATTGGTAATGAAAAATCTTGTACCATTACCAACCACCTAAACCCATTTACCAACTCTTTGGTATACCAACTTTTTCGGTTGGTTCGGTTGGTATTGGCATTTTACCAACTTGTATGTTTGCTAAAATTAAATTTACAAGACAAGAACTTCATCAATTCAACAATCCGAAAATTCGAGTACAATATGTTTAACAGGTTTATAGAACTTCATTACTAACCAACCACAAATAATTAAATACGCAATCATCATCCCAAGTTATAGGCTAGGGAGTTCAATAGTCCAATCTCGACTTGTGCTCCACGTGATTTCATATTTGAATCGAGGTAGAGCTTGTTGCATTCCTTCCTGCCTCATAGCCTCGATTGAAAGCATTCTTTTCCAAAAGAATTAAGATTAGATGATAGAACAAATGCTGTAATTGTAAAAAAAATTAATACAAAACAAATATTGTTACGATAATTAGCTAATGTTTAGGTTTAGTAACTTGACTACAACAGAAACAACAGAAATAGATGATGTTATAGTACATAAGCATCACCATCATCTGATTCATGATACACTACCCTACCCTAATCAATCGATTCATGAGATACTAGCTAGAAAGGGATATATGATACACAAGTACAATACCCTAATCAATCGATTCAACAAATCCTTATCCAACAGATTATTCAAGTTCAAAATTCGTACCACTTGAGCAAGTCGATTCAATCGCAAAAAAGAAAAATACCTGAAAGTTTTCTATCGATCGCAGAGGGTTCTAAACTTCTAACGGGTTGATTGATCTGTAGAGAACCAAGTTTAAAGAGAATATATTATGTAAGAGAATCAAGAGAACAAGAGATCAAGAGATGAAAATCAGGAGAAAGGGATGAGTATTATCCTATTAGGTTTTGGCTGCGGCGGAAAGCAAGAATAGTAGAGAGCTTGAAGTTCTGTTTCAATTTGGGATTTGGGAAGTCCTATAGGGAGTAAAGTGTATACTTATATATGAATTTGCATCTAATGGTACAAAAAAATTGCATATATATAATTATATATGAACTACTATATTAAGATTAATATGTATATATTATTTTATTTTTTTATAAAAAAACTCGGTTGGTACGGTAATCCCGTGCTACGCGAATATTGTTACCACCTACCAACCAACTCTTTGTAGTCGGTTCGGCAGTACCATACCAATTAAATTAGTAACCAACATGTTGGTAACCAATTTAATTGGTTCGGTTGGTAAGCCTCGGTACGGTTTCGTTTGACTCATTTTACCCAGCCCTAGGATTTTGTGCAGTCATATATTGTGTGTTATGCACGAAGAGGATGTTGATTTTGTTCCGGAAAGATACATATTGGATAGGTGGAGGAAAGATTTGGATAGAGAGCACTTGAAAATACCAATGCCTTACTACAAATTATTAAAGAAATCACCTGAGACTTCCCATAGGTATGAGAAGATGCGGAAATTGTTCGAGTCTTTTATAGATTTCGCAATGACTGACGACGAATTCTACAATGCAGTGAAGGAAACGCTTACTGCACTGAAAGAAAAATCTTTCAATGCTAGAAGAAACCAAGGGCTAGTTTACTCCACCTTGGACAAGATTGGTAAGGTTTATGGAAGGCGGAAGATTACTACACCTTCCAACGTTGAGACCAATCCAACCCAAGAGGGCAGAACACAAGTAAAGGATCCCGTTGACAAACGAGGAAAAGGCAGAGCTAGAGCTCGGAGACTCGGTTATCGAAAGCCTACAACAAAAGTTCGTGCAAGAGATGTACGTATCGGAACGCAAGAATCATCCCAAGTTCCACAAGCAAACACATAAATCATATCTAACATAGTATACCATACAATATTTATGACCCTAATATTTTATGCCTATTGTTCGAGTCTTTTAGGTCAATTTTCATGATTTTATGCCTATTGTTACCACCCTTATTTATTTTTGTTTCAGGGTTTTGGTCAACCTTATTTTTTACCTCAAGTAAACCGAGGATATAACACTAGCATAAACCCTCAATTCCAGATTTCTGAGGCTACACGTTCCAACACATCCCAACAGTTCAGAGGAAAAAACGTTCAACGTGGATTCATAAATTCCATGATTTTATGTAACGAGACTCACAATAATTTTGAGATTTTATGTAACGAGACTCAAGTTAGCAGGTTTCCTCCATGATTTTATGCCTATTGTAGTTTTACTGAGCATGGTTTACTGAGAAATAGTTCACAGTAATGCTCATATGATTTTATGTAACGAGATTCTCCCATAGCAAGTTTGCTCCATGATTTTATGCCTATTGTGGTTTTGTTGAGCACGGTTTGCTCCATGAATATTGAGACTCACAAAAGTGCTCATATGATTTTATGTAAGGAGATTCAAGTTAGCAGGTTGTTATACAATTAATCTAATTTTCATTTCCAACACGATCATTTCCAACACGAACATCAATTCCAACTACCTTGAGATTCACAACAATTAATTGGTTGTTATACAATTAATCTAATTTTTGGAAATTCAAACACCTTCAACTTCCCAGCGATCAATTGAAAAGTACATACTAAAAAAAACAACCACCTAAATACTGAAAACAACAAGTAACAAAACAAGGTACATTATCATTGCTACTTTGACGATGCTCCTCACATAGTCATTGAGATCGGATATTTGCCTCTTAATATGAAAAGCATCAGGATCACTTTCGGAAGCACTACTTTCATAACGAGATGTTGTACCCATCAAGTTATAACCATGCCCATAACCTATCACATTTAAAAGACGAACCCATTTGAAGAAGTTACATTTATTGCATTTATAAAAAACCTTGTTCGGATTTTCATATGTAAAGGAAAATCTCATATTATCCCTTCGCGGTGGTTGACATCAACAATATTGGGTTCACACCCCAACGGAGGTGATGAAGATTGGTTGTCTATACTATAATCCATTACCTGCAATCCATAAAAAACGAAGGTGAGAAAGGAAGTGAAGAGCTCTGGAAGGTGAGAAAGGATTACCGAGTAAACGAAGGAAATGAAGAGTTGTGGAAAGAGAGAAAGATCAATTAAATGACCTACAAATAATATAGGGAATCTTCTATCCGGGTACCTACTCCCTAGTATACGGGTCCACTTAACCCTAAACCCTAAACCCATTGCTATCGAAATATTATAGTTTATTCCATAATAATATATGCCCATAAAAATTATGATAATATATGCCCATAAATATTATAATAATATATGCCCATAAAAATTATGATCTAATTTAATATTTACTTAATTCGACTAATTCGACTTAAACTATGGTAATATTAGGTCCGTTACACTTGTATAAGTTGATAAACCGAGATTCTCCGAAACAAGAGTTACGAGTAACGGTGTTCATGTAATATCGATCTTATGAACCATCATCCTTGTAAATTCACTTGATCTAATTCAATATTACTTAATTCTACTACAATAAGAGGTCTTTATACATTATGGTAATATTAGGTCGGTTACACTTGCATAAGTCGATAAACCGAGATTCTCCGAAACAAGAGTTACGAGTAACGGTGTTCATGTAATATCGATCTTATGAACCATCATCCTTTTGAATTCACTTGATCTAATTCAATACTTACTTAATTCTACTACAATAAGAGGTCTTTATACATTATGGTAATATTAGGTTGGTTACACTTGCATAAGTCGATAAACCGAGATTCTCCGAAACAATAGTTACGAGTAACGTTGTTCAAGTAATATCGATCATATGTTATTATTATGTAATTTATACTTATGTGATCATATCATCAACTTAATAAATTTTATATTTATACTTATTATAATTTTATTTTTTCATAAACCGACTATAATAAAATATCATTATGATCAAAAACTTAGTATTACTTTTTATATTATTATAAATTTTGCATTTTTTTAATTATTACATAAAAATTTATGTATCCTTAATTCTACTTCTTAAAAGTTGTTAAATAAATTTGTATCCTTAACGTAATCCTAAATTGAAATCATTTTAAATCTCAACCTGATACTAAATTGAAATCATATTAAATCTCAACGCAATACTAAATTTTTAAATAAATTTGTATCCAAAAGCATAAGGATTTGGTGAGTAGGGAGGTAAACAGAGATTCTGAAATCATTTTAAATCTCAACTAAATCAGCTGTCGCGATTTTCGTCCAATGAATGTCGTTTCTTCTTTTCAACTTCTTAACAATGAATGATGTTTCTTCTTTGTGAGTTCCAAAGTATGCATGACCGCTTCGAGCTTCTCTAGATTACTTGCTACATGCTATCATTACACCAACCCTAACCACGTCTTCTCCCCTTCTTCCTCCAATACATTCATTCACGTACATAATATAAAGCAAAGATTCAACATTCTTATACACAAGCATTCAAGCTTTCTTATTTTGAAACATTCGAGCACTCTTATACAAAAACAATCAATCCCCTCAAAATGTCGAGGACAACCAAAACCAGACCTTCTTCCTCCAAGAAATCTGTAACCCCTATCACTGAATCCGGAATGCAGATCTACACAGAGAGCATTATATAACAGTCTGGAGTACCAAGTCTTGGTGACCATCAGAAGAACGATCAAAGCTAGTTTAGGACCATCTTTCAAAGCTGATATTGCATCGGACACTCCGATTGTTGATTTTTTGTGGATGTACGAAAGGCGAAGCTCTACAATGCTGTGATGATACCACACCTTCATCAAAGCCTTTCATGAAGAGAAAATTAAAAGTTGACCGCACACCAACTTCGAGTTCTAAGAGGATCAAAATTGAATATGAGGACACACCAACATTAGTTGACAAAACGGTCATACTAGAGGGAGAGCCCACACCAACTTCAGCTTCAAAGAAACAGAAAACGGCAGATGTTGATCAGACAAATATCATCAACTTAGGCGATGAGGACGAGGAGTAAGCGGAGATTGCGGAGAATGCTGTTTCTTCTTTTTTTTGTTATTTTGTAAGAGATGACCTATGGATGTTTCTTGAGGCATTTCAATTTTTGCGTTTGGGTATCAACTATGCAAGAAAAATGAATGTAACATTTCACTATATGAATTTAAATTATGGGTATCAACTATGAAATCAAACTGAATGTAACACTTCATATCAATATATATTTCAGGGATCATGACTAATAAAATGTTATGTAAATCAACATGGTTATACTCTAAATTTGAACAAGGTTTTTCCGTGATTTTAGAGGTTTACTTCATGATTTATGAATCAACAATCGAATCGGATTTTATGCCTATTGTGGAGATTCGATTCGTTTGAGTCTCGTTAATGTAACACTTCAACATGGTTATACTCTAAATTTAGAGCAAACCTGCTAACTTGAGCCGCGTTAATGTAATAATAGTAGACGAACCCATTTGAAGAAGTTATACTCTAAATTTGAAGAAGTTATACTCTAAACCTGCTATTTTGAGTCTTGGTAAATTTCGTTGATTATTGTAGACGAACAATCGAATCGGATTCTCCATAAACAAATAATAGTAGATGAACCCATTTGAAGAAGTTATACTCTAAATTTGAATAAGATTTTCCGTTAGCAAACAATATATTAAGGGGCTAATTTAGAAACTAGGCCTTTTTGAGTTATGGTTATAGTAACTAGGCTTTTTTTTATTTTTGATTAAGTAACTAGGCCCTTTTTTTTTTAACAATTCAACCCTAACTCTCCTTATTCTCCTCTCCTCTCATCTTCCCTCTCTAGTAGCCGCAACTTGCAAACAACTCAGAATAAAATCTCCCTTCTCAGCTCTTTCTCGTTCATCGGCTCACAGGTAGAGCTTTGTCAACAACCAAGTTCGGCTCTCGTTCCCTCAACATCTTCCCTCTTCAACTAAGGGTACGTGCCACATTTGGTGCCATTATTGCCTTTCCCGATCAGGTACGAGATGCTGTTGATCTTACAACAAGTATCGATACCATTTCCGGCTTATTTGAATCGAAGTCCTCCTTTGGCAGCCGATCTGCTTCCCAAGCGACTTCAACGCAAAATTCAACTCAAATCCACAGATTGCACGAGTATGTATACAAATACCCCCAAGCAAATCCTTGTAGCTAAAGCAAATCTCCCTATTGCCCAAACTTTGCACCCCAAATCTGAGCAAAAGCAAGATAGTTGATATTTTCTTCTACCCCCGCATAGTTGTCCCCCAAAATCACAAACTTTTCTCCACAAATGAGACGCAGTTGGAGAAGGAAATGAGCCTGACTTTACTCCTCCAATCCCAAACCCTGCACCCCAAATTTGCATCTAAATGCTCTCGTTCCCTCAGCATATCATTGGTTTATGCTGGTGTGACAGATTTGCTCGACTAGCCTGGCCAGATTCCGCGTACTGAGTGATTTTTGGAGTTGTTGCTTACCATACACTCGGAATTGTTTTTCTCCCTTGTTTTGTGTAATGTATATTATAGTTGTTGTAGTTTGTGGTTGCTTATAATGGTATTGTGGGTTGTCATTATATTGTAGCTAATTCTGTTGCCCATGAATTTTGTCGGTAAATTTTGGTATGAATTTTCTGGTATGAAAATTTGTACCAGAAAATTTTGGTAGGAGTATTCTGGTATGAATTTTTATACCAGAAAATTCTGGAATGAGTTTTATGGTATGAAATTCATACCAGAAAATTTTGGTATGAAATTCGTACTAGAAAACTCATACCAGAATTTTCTAATATGTAAAATTTTTGGTATGTTAAGTTTCTGGTATGTAAAGTTTCTAGTTTGTTAAGTTTCTGGTATGTTAAGTTTCTGATATGTTAAGTTTCTGGTATGTGAAATTCTAGTTTGTCAAATTTTGGTATGTGAAATTCTAGTATAATAAAAATTTTGGTATGTGAAATTCATCCAGAAAAAAAAAATAAAAATATAAAAAAGACAAAAGAAAAAAGAAAAAGAAAAAACAAATTCAGGAATAAAAATTAAAACATTCACTTACATTACAAATAACAAACATCTTTTTTTTTTAAATAAAGAGGTTAATTATTTTTACCTACCATTAAATGAAAGTGGTAAAAAATTATGGGGTACATTTACTAAATCATATTCGGAAAAAGGCCTAGTATGTCAAATTCTCCCTATATTAAGATGGGTAGGGTTCGTCTTCACTCTTTAATGGCTACTCATTTTGGGCTGACACTTATCCGAACAAGGTTTTTCCGAGAATCATGAACAGATATTAGGGTTTTTGAGAATTGGAAGAATGATGAAATTAGATTGGGATTTTTGAGAAAGGAAAGGTGAGGGAAGATAATGTGGCATTTGGAATTGGAATATTGGTTTTATTAGATTATGGTTTTTTTGAACAAGAAAGTGTGGGATTTGGAATTACGAGTAAAATGTTAAATTATGGGAAGAGTTAACTATTTTTTATTTTTTATTTTTTATTTTAATTGCCGCCTCATCTGTCAACTCTTCCAAAAAATATTGCCACATCACTAGTGTCACTTGACACTAGTGCCAACCAAATCTTTTTTCATTTGATACCAATTTTATTTTTGGTTTTGACTTTAATGACTTTTGTACTTTTATTTTTTCAAATAATTGGTACAAAATCTTATCCTTAGGAGCGTCGTGATTATAATAAATTACGTCTTTAAAGTTATCAAACTAACTATTAAGGGAATTCACCAACAAGATAGCAAATTGATCATCACATATTTTATCATTACATCTTTTTAAGTTTTGCTTTGATTTAAATATATGTCAAGATTATCTTGTAAAGACATTGAAAAGTCCATTTTGAAATTAAACAATCTACACATACAAATATGAGATACAAATATGAGACTATGAGGAGATAAATCTCCTCATTTTTTCCATAAGAGAGAGTGACGAGCAACTTCGTCAGCTAATCGTATGAATATCTCATGATGAGCTTGTTCCTCTAGATTTACTTTCCTATCTGGTGAAGTGTCAGTAGGGAACTTTCTTTGGTCAGTGTTCCAACACTTTACTTTAATGAGTATGACCTTTAGTTTCAGTTGTCATATAACAAAGTCTAATGTTTCATCAAATGGCTTGATTTGGACTATATTTTCCGACACAATCGCTCGTCTAAAGAAATGAAATTCCAACTATCAGCATTGAGGTTTTGGTATGTAAAAGAAAATTGAAGGTAGAAAAACAATCAAGTTTTTGCAACCTCGAAAGTTTAGATCTAGGATTTCTCAAACCATAAACTTGAGGGGTTACCCTCTTTTTTGTAAATCACACAAGTAAAAACATATGGTAAAGAGTTTTTAAGGCAAGATATTTGAAAACAAAGCAAAAGTGAGGAGATCAATCTTTATGCAAGATATGGGAGGTAAAAAACTCTAAAACTTAGAAGATCGTAAACGTTTCAAACCCCGGATCAAGGGATACGCGGTTCATGCCAATCTGTGTTCAAAAAGCCTTTTCTTTCCAAATATTGAGAAAAAATAAATAAAGAGATCTTATACCAGTTTGTTATACATATAGTGAAGTTTTCAAATGAACATGGCTAGATCCGGAGCGATGTTTCCTTAAAACTCTAGGACAAAGAAAACAAAGAACTCGGTGATGCGTCCTTGGATACGTATAAGGATAAACTCCGGATCTAGACCGTGGTTAAGCTTCAACTACTCCTTCTTGGGCGGATCTAAGGATATAATATGGTTAGAGGAAGCTATGAGATGGATGCGGAAGCGAATGGTTGATCCGGTCAAGATTGATCGAGCAAGCTGTGAAGTGGAGTGAATATGTTGATTCTTGAAAATCCACGAATATAAAGGCTTGAATCAAAGATTCAAGGAAGAACTTTGAGAGGGAAGATGTGATGCCCAAAATCATGAAGGAGGATTTACCTTCAACTAAACTTGATTTAATTTGAACATGCTTTACAAGTGAGGTAAAACATCCTTTATATAGAGGATGTGGCCGGACCAAAAGGTCAACAACAATGGTCTAAAAAGGTGGTCTAATGGAAGAGCTTAAAAGATAGTATTCTAAAAAAAATATGCCTTCTAATATTACATAAAACAAAAGATAGAAAAGCAAGAGAAATATTGTCATAAACAGGCAACCCTTATGTCATGATGGAGTAAGGCATGCCACTAACGGGGCCGAAAGAGGCGATGGCATGAGCACAAAGGGAATCGGTAGCGGTCAAGCTTTATGTCACGACGGAGTAAATATAATTCATGCCGATATCCGGGACGAGAGAGGCGATGGTACGAGCAAGGAGGGAGCCGGTAGCTTGGGTGATGACTTTGACACATGAACGGGTGAGCGGTGCATTGGAGCGAACCTATAAAGCCTTGTATTCCTCCTCTACGGTCATGGTAGTCAAGGGTGCATCATTCCCCCATTATTGGATGTGAAGTGTCCCCTTTCATCATCATCAAAGAGGGTCTCAACATAAGGGACAAGGTCCTTGACGTTGAAAGGCGGGTGCACGTCGTAGGAAACGGGGAACTCAAGCTTGTAGGCGTTCGGGCCATGGCGAGATATGATGGGAAAATGTCCATCATCACGGTCTGAGATCTTGCCTTTACAACAAGATGAAAAATGCTCCTTTTGGAAGTGGAGCCAAATAAGATCACCGGAATCGTAAGAGATGTCGTGGCGGCCTTTGTTGCGTTGTAGGAAAAGTTGTACGGTGCGACGTTGGAATTGTGACAGGGTCTGTTCATGAAACTCAATGATGTGAGCGGCTCGATGTGTTGCGGTGATGTGCTCTCCATCCTTGAATGGGTGCGGAGTGAAGTTCATCGGGGAGTGAATTGAGGCCGTAGACAACTTCAAATGGTGACAATCTTGTCGCAGGGTACCTAGACCTGTTATACAAAAACTCCACAATAGAAAGTAAGTCTACTCATCTACGTGGGTTTGTCCTAAGTGTGGTTGTTGAGTAAAAAATGTACACAAATTTATACAACATATATTTTTTTATTTAGGCACAAATTTACAAAACACATTTTATTTATTTGTTTATTTTATTTTGAGTTAGACTCTCTCTTTTTTAAACAAATACCAATATTTGGATGATTTTTGTGATTTGGGTTGCACCTTTTTTGGACATGTTGCCTACGTACCTCTTCAAAGGGGATCAAACCTTACGTAGTTCAGTACGATATTTTCATGCATAAGAGAATCAAGTCCAAACCCAACTACTAGGAGGAGTTGTCTAGACGATGATTCAACTATCATTTGCATAATATTTATATCTTGACCACACATCAAATGATTAAACGAAACCTGTAATACCCTTTTTTGGCCTTCACCGCCCCCGCGGTGAAGAGGGCCACCCCTGCGGTTTTGCCCCAAATCGCGGCGATCTGATTTTTATTCCGTTTTATTTCTTTCCATAGATAGAAGATCCGATCTTCTATCTATGAAAACGGATTTCCTTTGATCTCCTAACCCTAGAGACGTCCTTCCTTATCCTTTCCAACCATTATTCTCTTCCTTTTCCCGTTTCTTGCATACGTTTTTCTTCAACCCCGAGCAAAGCTGCAACTATCTTCCTTGTGAATCGTGCTGAACGTGTAAGTATTCATTCCTTTGATTCTTCTACGCGTTCTTGAGCCTGCTGCATGTTTCTTCTTTCTCTTTCTCTTCTTCTTCTTCTTCTTCTTCAAGAATCAAGATCGAGTCTTAATTTTTGTTGGCCTTACCGTTGTTGATATGTTGATATTCATAGACTTTCTTGGTTGTGTTTTGACGTGTGTGTGGAGTGGAAGAACCAAGCGTTGGCCTTTTGAGTTCCTTGTTATCAAAGGAGAAGACATAAGCATGCCGGGTCAAGGGTCTGAGAAGGGTGACCCGAACCCGTCTAAAGGACCAACTCGCTGGGTTGGGGACCCGCCGGGTCACGGGTCGGCGGGTTGACCCTCTTTTTTCAAAGACAACTTAAAAATAAAAAAAAGAGAAGAATTGAGCTTGAACCGGAATCCCGGTTGCCTACGTATCTTCTCGGAGAGGAGGAATCAAAACCCACGTAGTTCTCTTACCTTTGTTTATATCCCCGATTGGCCCTTACCTTAGTCGTCGGACTCTCCCGGCGATACATCCGATGACGTTTGTTGTCGTTCGTCGTCATCTTCGTCGCCTTCCTCCGCCGATAGGTTGTTTCTTTGTGCTCGCATTTCCGCTTTCCTCCAATCGGCTAGTAGGACCAGTGCCTCCAACGTTTCAGACAACATGCTTGATCTCGTCGGATCGAGAACCTTTCCACTCCGGCTAAAGGTTTGCTCAACCGCTACCATTGAGGCGAGAACGGCGAGAATTTGTGCCGCGATCCTTGAAAGGGCAGGGAACCTCATTCTCTCCGGTCGGCTCCACCACTCTAATATGTTGAAATCCTCTTCTTCTTCTTCATTGCCAAACTCAAAAGAAATGGTTAGATATTCGTCGAGTTCCGAATAGGAACTCGACGTGGTTTTTGCCCTTTTCGGGCCAAACAAATCTCTAGCAATTGATTTAAATTTAGAAGTAGTTGAAGATGAAGGACGAGGAGGGGGTTGAGATGATTGACCTTGATCGGAAACACGATATTGAAGCATTAAATCATCAAATAATTTTCTAACTCTAGCAAGTATGGTAGAAACATGACAATCGAGATGTTGTTCTAAATCTAAAAATTCATAAGAACTTTCTAAAAATTGCTTTAAACCATCCATGTTACGTCTAGGATCTAACACAAATGCAACAAGAAAAACACCGGAATAGTTGTATAATAATCTAACCATTTACTTCGCATGCTAAAAATAGCTTGTGAAATAGAATCAATTAAAAGACCTTGTTGAAGTGCAAATTGTATATTAATTGCTACATAACAAAATATGTTTGAAGTTGGTGTATAAACATAACTAAAAGTATTAGTAGCATCATAAAAATATTCAAAAATCTTCATTACATCTCTTGCTAAAACCCAAGATTTCCCGAAAACAAAATCACCGTCAATATGTTGTGCGGCAAAACCACTTAAAAGATCTCGATATTCATATGATTCGGAAATCATTTTGTAAGTAGAGTTTCATCTTGTACAAACATCTTTTGCAAAATTTTTAGGATAAACGCCATTTTGTTTACAATATGCATACCATTTCGTACATACACTTTTTTTAGACCAAAGTTCATTAAGAATTTTTCGAATAGGTTGTACTAAATCTCCAACAAATGCTAAACTGTCTTGAACACACAAGTTTAAAATATGAGCGGCACACCTAATGTGAAAAAATTTACCTCCAATCGTCGGCTTACAATAGTTGGTTAAATCTCTAATGGAAGCCGTGTTAGCGGAGGCGTTGTCAAAACCGATTGAAAAAACTCGTGAAACTAATCAATATTCTTCCAAAACATTTGCAATCAAACGGGCAATATTTTGGGCGGTGTGTTGTCCGTTGAAAACTCGTAATGCTAAAACTCTTTTGTTTAAAATCCAAAATTTATCAACAAAATGACAAGTAATACCCATATATGAATTTTTTTGAAAACCGTCGGTCCAAATATCACTACAAATAGAAACTTGAATATCACAATTTTCCTTAATCAATTCTTCTTTACGCATTTTATATTTAAGCATCATTTTTCTTTTTAGCGGTTTGCCGAGAAATCAGTTTATATGCGGCTTGAGCATGATGTTGCATCCAATCATTAAAACCAACATTTTGTGCAAAACTAAATGCTAAAGATTCTACGGCTAATATTTCCGAAAATTCATCCATAGACGAAGCATGATCATATGTAAATAAAGAAGGAGGTTGGTTAGAGGTAGATGCGTACCCGGTTAGTTGTGTTTGCCCTCGTGCCATTCCCATTTTTTCGGGATGCTTGTTGCGAATATGTCTCTTGTAGTTCCCGTAGCCTTCCCCCTTTTTGTGCTTGTATTGTGTCAAACAAAAATTGCATTTGACATAGTAAATCCCGTTAGCATCGGAAGCACCTTTTGTGAACCAAAATCGGAAGACCGCCGCCGATAGTTGAGTGTTGTTCATCAGATCCTCCGGCTCCGGGTATTGGGTCTTGATTCTTGGGTGTTGAGGAAAGGAGGTGAATCCATGTTGATATCCTTCTCCTCTTGTATCTCGTGATCTCCACTTAAGCCCCGCCTTATATCCGAACCGGTTGGAGGACCGCTAACGGAATGACGTCCTCGGTTAACACCTCCGCCGGATGAAGAACCGCTAACGGAACGTCTTTATCGGCTAGCCATTTTTGTTTGAATGTAGTAATAGTTGTAAAATGAATAATTAAAAAGAAAATTAGAGAATGAGATTAGAAGAGTAATTGAATGTAAGAGTTGGAAATTATGGAGAGATTGAGAGAGTGAGTAGATGATTATATGAGAATTGGTGTGAAATGAAATGAATTGAGTTTGGGGTATTTATAGAAATGTTTTTGGGTTAAATTTAATAATTTTTTATTTTTTGTATTTTTGTATTTTTTTTGGCTAAGTAGCCGTTGTAACGGCTACCCCAACGACTATATAGCCGTTGGTTTTTTTGTTTTAATTTGACCGTTGGACGGGTCGACCCGCCGGGTCAGTAGGTAAGGATCACTCGACCCTTACCCGCACCCGTAACCCGGCGGAACCCGGACCCGTGGTGACCCGGACTCGCCGGGTCAAAACCCGCCGGATCACGGGTTACATGCTTAAGAAGACGTAGTTTTTGTCACAGAAACTGCCCCGCGGCTGTCTGTTCCTTCGCCCCCACGCCTCTGTCTGGCCGCCCCCACGATTCTTCTGCAATAACTCCCGTTCTTGGTGAGTTGCTTCCTTCCTTGTTTCCCTCGTTCCTTCTTTGAGTTGTGTTGGATGTTGTTGACCCTTGGTGATTTGTAAGACTAGGGTTTGTGACCCTAGCTTGCGGAGATCTCTTAGAGATCATGGAGACTAGAAGTTATAGACTTCTAGCAATCGTTTCATTCCTGATTCGTTATGCCTTGTTTGAGCAGGCATTCCTTCCTTTCCTTCGGGAAACTGAGTTGTTCGCTGACTTTTAAGTTATCTTCGAGTGAGGTAAGTCCCTTGGACTTACTTAACAACATTTTATATAATGGTGTAAGACCCCAGTTTTGCCTTCACCGCCCCCGCGGTGATGAAGGCCGCCCCCGCGGTGAAGAAGGCCGCCCCCGCGGTGAAGAAGGCCGCCCCGCGGCTGAGATGATCCGCCCTTGCGGATTTACGACAGATCGCGGCCGATCTGTTTTCGTTTGTTTTATCTTCTTTCCATAGATTGAAGATCCGATCTTCTATCTTATGGGCCGATTTTCTTATCTTTTTCCTAACTCTAGACGTCCTTCCTTCTATCTTCCAACCCTTTTCTATATATTCCCACCTTTTCCTCCTTTTCCCGTTTCTTGCATTCGTCTTCAACCTTGAGAGCTGAAGCCGTTCCCTTGCTTCCCTGTGCTCTTGTTGAATGTGTAAGTTCACCATTCTCTGTTCTTCCTTACGTTCATGTACTGCAGCATGCTTCCTTCTTTCTTTTCGTTTTCTTCTTCTTCTCTCCTTTTCTTCTTCTGCAAGAATCAAGTTTGAACCTTGATTCTTGTTGGCTTCTCGTTGTTGATGTACCGTTGTTCTCAGACTCTTTGGAGTTGAGTCTTGACGTGTTGGAGTCAAAGGTTCGAGCTTTGGTGGCCCTTCCTGTGAGTTTTGTCGAAGAGAAGGCCGACAGCGCTTTCTGTCACGCAGCCGCCCCCACGCCTGAACTTCCCCTCCCATGCATGTTGCCGCCCCTGCGCCTTGTCCAACCGCCCATGCTGTTTCCTCTGCAGTAACTCCTATTCTTGTGAGTTTCTTCCTTCCTTGCTTTCCTCGTTCATTTCCTTGTTTCTTATGAATATTCCTTGCTCCATGAGTATGCTGTAAGACTAAGGTTGAGCCCTTAGCTTGTGGAGATCTCTTAGACATCATTGAGGCTGGAAGTTATAGACTTCGAGCAACCGTTTCTTCCTGATTCGTGATGCTTGCATGAATAGGCTTTCCTTGCTCCTTTCTTGAGAGAAACTGAGCCGTCTCTGAGTTGTTTTTTGAGCTTTGAGTTACCTTCGAGTGAGGTAACTCCCTTGGACTTACTTAGCTTCATTCCATATATTGGTTCGAGTGTTTTGGCTTGTTTATGTTGTTTATCATGTTTATAACGGATAACCGGAATAAGATTCGCCCTTTATTACCCTTAACTGGCCCAAGTGTATTATAATCGGACGGTGACCACTTGTCTAGTTCTACAGGAGACTAGAAATTGCTCTTGCAACCCAGGCCCGTAGGTAACGGATAGTACTAATCTATTCCTATTGGTAGACGGAAGTGGAGGCGAGTTTCGGGAGATTCTCGTGTGACAAAAGAAGTTGAATTAGTATTGGATAATCTTAATGAAAGATAATAACCGGTTGAGTGTGAGCATGCTATATGTTTTCTTTACCTTATGTGTGTTTGTGCCTTTACGCTCTTGCTAGTATCTAGAATGTTACGTAACGGTTTACACCGTCGTTGTAGATGTTCTGCAGGTTCAGGATGCTGCTGAGTGATCCGGATTATGTGGTCAGCCGGGGTTTCCGTACATTATAGGACGGGATCGGATTTTTGTTTTGTTGTTGCTTTCACTTTTGTTTTGAACTCGAGTCTTTTATGTTTTCTTTTGTTTAAACCTTTGGTTTTATATTGAGTTTTGGTTTTCATTCGTCTGTACCTTGTTGTAAGATCCGTTTGTTGTTGCTACTCTGAGGTTCGGGACCCATTGTACGGTCCTAACCCGTAGCGCTTCGAGTTCCCAAAACTTGGGGTGTTACAATATGATATCAGAGCTCTAGGTTGGAAACAATGGCACTCAAATTCTTCTAAAGATCGGATGAATAAATAAATAGAACCCGCAAGGGGTCTATCGCTTTCAAAAGGGGTTTTGTTTTTAAACTTGTCAGTTTGGGATAGATGTACGGGCGACCACCACTACCTCCGCGGATCTCAGTAGCGTGTTTCTTATATGTTGGCCTTTATATGTGCTTTTTCTTAGATTTCTGTTGTAGCTGTAGCGTGGCCATATATATATATATGTATATATATATATATATATGTATATATATGTATATATCTATATGTATGTATGTATATGTATGTGTGTGTGTATATATATATATATATATATATATATATAGAGTTAGGATCAAGTGAGAACAAGAGTTACGGTAAGAAATGAGAATGAATATAAACCACACGATTTAAATAATTTAACGGTTATGATGAGATTTATATATAGCCTATATTTAATAAAATATTACATATTACCATATTAATACGGTGAATAAATGTTATTTCCTTAATCACATCCTCATACAATTATTACCATATATAATTGGCGGCAAACCTTTCATTCTTCTTTCGCGGAACCGAGGTATTTTAATACTTGTGTTCTATAATAACGATGAAATGTAAATTTTATAATAAACTCGTGCACAATTATATTCAATTTGTATACGTGTATATATATGGTGTGTTGGTGTAGAGTCGCGCGTGTCAAGAGTCGTGCGTGTGTACAATAGTTGTGCGTGTGTGTACAATAGTCGTGCGTGTGTGCTAGTGCAGCAGTCGTGCGTGTGTACAATAGTTGTGCGTGTGTACAATAGTCGTGCGTGTGCTAGTGCACCAGTCTTGCACGTGCATAATATATAAATATGTTGGTGAAGAGTTGTGAGTCGTGCATGAGTCGTGCATACACCGTGCACGCGCATAATTATATGAACCATACGTGCACAATAGCATGTATCCATAAACACAAACTTTAGCAAAAAAAAACACATTAGCAACACGTATCCATAAAACTTTAGCACGACCAAAATGCACGATGCACATCCAAAAGCGAAATCGAACGTATAAAATTAAACACGCAAACGTTTGAACGTGCACAAGTTACATTTTACTTTTAAATTCACCGGCGTTGTAACTAATATAAAAAGATTTTGTTTCCATAGTTATATATATATGCACGTCTATATTAAATTAACAATAAAAAACTGCCTTAATGGAGCGTTAAATCTTAGCCATCCTTTTATTCATCTAACGATACATAAGTGTTCTTATTTCTTACCGTAATATACGTTCTCACCGGATCCTGACCCTATATATATATATATATATATATATATATATATATATATATATATATATATATATATGGTCTTATATATCTATCCTTATAGCAAATGACATGCACTAGAGCTACCGCTGCTATAAGGCGAGGAAGAGGTTGACCACCACTCCAACCTGCCGTCCGTGGACGAGAACGTGCAGGGAGACCTCCATTTGCTAGAGGTCGGGGCCAGGCCCCAACTGCCGATCCGCCTATCGCCGAGGCGTTTGCTGAAGAAGTTGTTGAGAGTGTTGTTCTTGAGGCTAGGAACAGGACCGCTGTTAGGTCTGGAGCACAAAGAGCGCCATCGAGAGAGTCCGCACGAGTGTCTATCGGAGCTTTTGCAGCGACTATGTGTAGAGAGTTGAGGAGGCTATCAGGACTGGAGGACCAGCACCAGTGCCGCCAGTTCCTGCGAGATCAGCTGAGGTTTCGCAGAGAGTTTCACAGGTTGTTGCCCCGCCTGCTAGAGTTGCTTAGGTTGTTAGAGCGCCGGCTGAGGCGAGGATTGTATGAGCTGAGGAGTGTTGTAGAGCCGACAGCGCCAGCAGCCACAGGTGCCATTCATATTTATGGTTTTCCTGCCAAAGTTCTTTTCGATACCGATGCTACGCATTCTTTTATATCAGATGCATGTGTAGATATATTGGCCTTAGTTACTGTAGAAGGTAGACCCTTCTTTATAGGATTACTCGATGGGGGTAAGATACAAGGTACACGAGAGGTTCGCGATTGCCCTATTAGATTGGGAGGTCGCGATTGGCCAGCTGACTTCTTCGTTATGTACTTAGTACATGAAGAAGTTATTCTGGGTATGGATTGGATGAATCGACATCGAGCAGTTCTGGATATCGGCAAGAGGATAGTGACAGTAACTACAGATGCAGGCCATGTTGAGATATTCCGAGGATGGGATCTCGGGAAGACTGGTATAGTCATCAGTGTAGTTCGAGCTGCGAGACTTATCAGTCAGGGATGCGAGGCTTTCTGGTGCTATGCCATGAAGGATAGTATGAGTCCAGCTTTGGAGGAGATCCCGGTAGCTTGCGAGTTTACCGACGTCTTTGGAGAGCCATCAGGTTTACCTGCACAAAGGAGTGTAGACTTTGGCATTGAGCTAGAGCCCGGTACGAGACCGATCTCTAAGGCTCCTTATCGTATGGCGCCTATCGAGATGCTTGAGTTGAAGAAACATCTTGAGGAGTTAGCAGAGAAGGGCTTCATCCTCCCTAGTGTATCTCCTTGGACGCACCAGTTCTCTTTGTCAGGAAGAAGGACGGGTCAATAAGGTTATGTATCGACTACCGAGCTGAACAAGGTGAAGATCAAGAATAAGTACCCATTGCCCCGTATCGACGATCTTTTGGATCAGTTGCATGGATCTTCAATGTTTTCGAGAATCGATCTGAGATCCGGATATCACCAGCTGAGGGTGAGAGAGTAGGACGTAGCCATGACGGCATTTCGGACCAGATATGGACACTACGAGTTTGTAGTGATGTCATTCAGGCTCACGAACGCGCCCACAGTCTTCATGGAGTTGATGAACAACATCTTCATCGAATTCCTGGACCAGTTTATAGTTGTCTTCATAGATGACATTTTGGTTTACTCTCGCAGTAGAGAGGAGCATGTTGGATAGTTGAGGATCGTTCTTCAGGTCTTACAAGATAGAGAGCTTTACGCCAAGTTCTCTAAGTGCGAGTTTTGGATGTCTAAGGTAGAATTCCTTGGTCACATAGTTTCAGCTGAAGGAATCAAGGTAGATCTGGCGAAGATCGAGTCAGTAGCATCATGGCCGCCTCTTAAGAATGTCAAGGAGGTACGCAGCTTCTTAGGATTGGCGGGCTACTACCGGCGTTTTGTTGAGGGATTTTCAGTTATCCCCCGACCGCTCACTTCCTTGTTGCGGAAGTCTACGAGGTTTGTATGGTCCGAGCCGTGCCTACAGAGCTTCGAGGAGCTGAAGAAGAGGTTGACCTCTGCTCCTATCCTAGCTCAGCCAAGGGGCATTGAGGATTTCGAGGTTTACAGCGAAGCATCCAAGCTGGGCCTAAGATGTGCTCTGATGCAGAGGGGTAAGGTGATTGCTTACGCGTCTAGACACCTGAAGACGTACGAGGAAAATTACCCTACCCATGATCTTGAGTTGGCTGTTGTGCTTCATGCGTTGAAGATTTGGAGACATTATCTGTACAGAGCTACATGTCAGATATTCACAGACCATGAGATCAAGGACTTCGACCATGAGATCTTATACCACCCGGAAAGGCAAATGTAGTAGCAGATGCCCTCAGTAGGAAGAATCCCCGAGTGATGGCGATCACTAGGCTGATAGCTCAGTCACAGTTACAACGAAATTTGGCATGGCTAGAGATGGATATCCACTTTCGGATTCTGACAACCAGTTATCAACCTTGGAGATAGTACCTGATCTATTGGCCAAAATCCGAAAAAAGCAAGAGAGTTGCCCTGCTTTGACGCAGATCCGAGACCGGATGTCTCGAGGAGAGGGGCCGTAGTTTGCAGTTGGTGCTGATGGAGTTTTGAGATGCTAGGAGCATGTTTGTGTGCCTTCAGATCGAGAGTTGAGAGAGAGGATCCTTCAGGAGGCTCACTCTTCACCTTACTCAGTTCGCCCTGGTGCGAGTAAGATGTACCAGGAAGTTAGACGCCCTTTCTAGTGGGGAGGTCTGAAGGCTGATGTCGCGATATATTTAGCTCAGTGTGCGACCTGTCAACAAGTCAAGATCGAGTATCATCGAACAGGAGGCGAGCTATACCCACTTCCCGTCCCTCAGTGGAAGTGGGAAGACATCTCTATGGACTTTGTGACCGGTTTGAGACCGACTAGTGGTTTTGATGCTATTTGGGTCATAGTAGATCGACCGACGAAGACCGCACGTTTCATTCAGATCAAGGAAACGTGGCCGGTGAGTCGATTGGCAGAGGAGTTCACTAGACAGATAGTAAGACTTCGTGGAGTACCTAGGACTATAGTCTTTGACAGAGACAGACGGTTCACTTTGAGGTTTTGGCAACGGGTGCATGCCGTCCTAGGTACGAGCATGTAGTTCACGACTGCATATCATCCTCAGACCGATAGTCCGTCCGAGCGGACCATCCAGACTCTGGAGGACATGTTGAGAGCTTGTGTGTTAGACTAGGGACAGGTTGGCTAGATCACCTTCCCTTAGTGGAGTTTTCGTATAACAACAGTTGGCACGCATCGATAAGGATGTCTCCTTATGAGGCTTTGTATGGACAGAGATTCCGTACACCGTTGTGTTTGGATGAGCCGAGTAGTGCTAGCGGAGTAGCACCCGAGCATATTCAACATGACATGACTCGAGTAGTGGTGATCCGCGAGCGGATGTTGGCAGCACAGAGCCGACGGAAGTTGAATAACCGCCAGCACAGAGTCAGAATTCGAGTGTTTTGGCTTGTTTGTGTTGTTTATCATGTTTATAACGGATAACCGGAATATGATTCACCCTTTATTACCCTTAACTGGCCCAAGTGTATTATAACCAGGCGGTGACCACTTGTCTAGTTCTACAGGAGACTAGAAAGTGTTCTTGCAACCCAAACCCGTAGGTAACGGATATTATTGATCTATTCCTATTGGTAGATGGAATCGGAGACGAGTTTGGGAGATTTTCGTGTAACAAAAGAAGTTGAATTAGTATTGGATAATCCTAATGGAAGATAAGAACCAGTTGAGTGTGAGCATGCTACATATTTTCTTTACCTTATGTATGTTTGTGCCTTTACGCTCTTGCTAGTATCTAGAATGTTAGCTAACGGTTTACACCGTCGTTGTAGATGCTCCGCATGTTCAGGATGCTGCTGAGTGATCCGGATGGTGTGGTCAGCCGGGGTTCCCGTATATTATAGGACGGGATCGGGTTTTTGTTTTATTGTTGCTTTCCCTTTTGTTTTGAACTCGGTTGCGACTCTTTTATGTTTTCTTTTGTTTAAACCTTTGGTTTTATATTGAGTTTTGTCTTTCATTCGTCTGTGCCTTGTTGTAAGATCCGTTTGCTGTTGCTACTCTGAGGGTCGGGACCCATTGTGTTGTCCTAGCCCGTAGCGCTTTGAATTCCCAAAACTTGGGGTGTTACAATTGGTTTGAGTGTATTGGCTTGTTTGTGTTGTTGTTTATTGTCATGACGGATAACCGGACTAGGATTGACCTTTATAACCGTTATTGGCCCAAGTGTATGATAACCGGGCGGTGACTACTTGTCTAGTTCTACAGGAGACTAGGAAGTGCTCTTGCGACCCAGGCTCACACGTAACGGATAATACCGATCTATTCATGTCGGCAGACGGAAGAAGATGTAACACCCCGAATCCGTAGGACTCAGAAGGTTAGATGTAACACCCCGAATAATAATCGGTTGAGTGTGCGGATAATACCGATCTACAGGAGACTAGGATTGACCTTTAAATTAGTAATGGATAACTTAATGAAAAATAATAATCGGTTGAGTGTGAGCATGCTATATGTTTATATTACCTTATGTGTGTTTGTGCCTTTACTGACTTTCTCATATCTAGAAGGTTAGATGTAACACCCCGAATCCGTAGGACTCAGAATGCCACATTGGGCTAGGATCTCACAGTGGATCCTGACCCTAGCCTGACAACAAGTTCACTAGACCTTACAACACGACACTGATAGATATAAAACAAATACACAAAATTGTACATCAAAAAATATAGAAGATCATAGCCGAGTATAAAATATCGCCCTCACACAAGAGGTATACAAAACATCATCCTCACGCAGGAGGTATATAACTATCCCCAAAACCATAACCACCTAATGTACGAGAGTCCTCGGCCTATCACCCTGCTAGATCTTTCAGCAACTCTCCTATCCTACAAGGCATCTACAACATGGTATGAAACCATTAGCTAACCATACGTATATAAGGTAATGCATAAGCACAAACAGACGTTATGGAAGGTAAACACATAATCATGCTATCACACATTTACCCATTTTATCATCTTTATATAATAGTCATTCACTCAAATCGTGTATATATATAGATATATGAAACTATGTAACACGAGGAACGTATCATCCTCGCCTCAGGGCCTGCTAGCCATCTGGAAGTAGTGTTAGTCACACAACTCGTGTACCCTATGGGAGTGGGTTGCGCTCTTCCTGTATACCAGGTGGCTTGACGTCAGAGAACCTCCCAGACTCCCCGGCGGGATGAAAGGGAAAGATTATCACAACCACACATACATGGCAATAATAAAACATAGGTCGTAATAATCGACATCACAGGCTATCATATCAAGCATATAACACACACACACCACTCATGCAAAACCCAATATAAGGATGGTAACTAAGTAAGTCTTACGGACTTACCTGAACCTCGTACAATCACAACCACGATCAACCTCCAGTCCTGAGATGGACACTGCCTAATAACAAGGCATAAAAAGATATCAATACTCCTATCAATAAAAAAAGGTCACACCTAGACCCAAAGGGATCCATAAGGATCATACTCAATCTATAAGCCTCACAACCAACTAAACCTCAATATCTCAACATAACTCACAATTCCTCAAATCTCAAGGTAGTATCTAATTAACATTCCTCCATCTCAATTTTAATCTTAGTTTAATTAATTAACCTTTAATTAATTAATTAAATTTTTCCAAAATAAAGTTTTGCCCGCAGACAATTTCTAAACCCACCTGTCATCAGATTTCATCAAACAAACTACCCATAATTACTAGAATATCCATTTTGACAAGCCTAAAGTCAATTTAGGCCAAATCGCAGTACAAAAACGAATAAATTCATAACTTATTCGTTACTAACCCGATTGACGATCTGAAAGAAGATTCGGAATCACAACGACGCAGGCTACGCATGGAAAATATCAAATTCACCGGAATCTAAGCGACGGAACCTGCCAGGTGACATATATGCTCGACCAGCTCTTTATTTGCTCCGAAATACAGAAACTTGGTACCGATATGAAGAGAATGAAGAGAGGAATCCAGAAACTCAAACGGAATTGAAATCGGATTAGAAACGGAGAGTAGATCTGAGTTTGAAGGTTGAGAGAAATCAAAGCTTTTACGAGGAAACATGAAAGGAAATGAATTAATAAAGGATTTTCCGCTATTTATAGTGAAGACGATAATTATCCCTTAGCAAAGTCGATAATTATCCTTTAACCAATCCAAAGGCGGGTCGAAGCTCCTTCTCCAAACTTCTCGAGATTGGAATAATAAATATGGAATATTATAGGGATAATTATTCCACAACTACCTCGAAAAACGTGTATTCCTAAGACGTCTTTCTTAGCCGTTAAAGAAACGAAATAGCGACTCTTTTGGTCGTTTTGCCTCTCCATGTTATTTCATATGTAGGACATATCCGATGTCCTGATCATTTCTCTCAACTGCATTTTTATTAATTTGAGCTCCCAGATGCTTCAAATAACACCGGAGGGTAAAAATAATTACCCGGGAAAAAAGTAAAAATTTCCCCAAACGTCCAAAATTATGTCACGAACATAACGGTGGGACTCATACTCATTACTTACGCAATCTTCGCGAGTTATGGGTCAATTACTATCAATGATTAAGTTAATCAACATTAATTAGAATTCGAAAATCCTAGCTATTACATCACACACCCCTTAAAAAAAGTTTCGTCCCGAAACTTGAACAATTCCCAAATCCTCTTGGACCCATACGCCGAGGTATAAACACTGTCTCTATCGGAGGTATCACACTCCGTTCAAAGGTATCATCCTATAACACTCTATAACCTCAAAACATAGCATAGAGGAATAACCAACTCCAACAACAAGATCATAACGCTATCCAAAGGTATATAGGAAAACCAGCTCTAGCCAACCTATAATCTCATCACAAGGCATAGAGGAAACACATATCTTGCCATAATCATATCACAGTGCATAGAAGAAACACATCTCTAGCTAGATCATACTCATCCATAAAGCATGGAGGAAGAACATCTCCAACAAAACTATGTCCATCAAGGTAGCGTGGAGGAAAGAACCATCTCCAGCTAAATCCTAATTACACTCTGATAGCATGGAGGAAAGAACCATCTCCAACTATAACCATAAATCGCGTTAGCACATCAAGATCTAATAAGATCATATATCACATCATAACTAGAACGAAAATAAACATATCAAAGCACATAAGCACATAATCACAACACTCACCAAGATAACACTAAGATCTACTCGGTGATCCTACAGGTGCATCTATCTCAGCATAAAACTCTGGATAGTTCCTCTGGATACTATCTTCAGTCTCCCATGTGGCCTCCTCAGGTCCTCGTCTTGACCACTGTATCCTCAACATAGGAATGTCTTTCGAACGCAAGCGTCTCATACCTCGCTCTAGGACTGCAATCGGATGCTCAACAAAGGTGAGGTCTGGCTCAACCACCAAATCATCATAACTCACAATGTATCTCAGGTCTAGTATATACTCCCTCAATTGAGACACATGAAACACAGGATGAACATCCTCTAACCTCGGAGACAATGCTAATTTGTAGGCTGCCCTCCCAACTTTGTCAAGTATCTCAAAATGACCGATATATCGGTGACTCAGCTTCCCCTTTATGCCAAAACGTCTGACGCGTCGCGTCGAAGATACTCTCAGCCAGACATGAGCTCCCACTCTGAAATCTAGAGGTCGACGCCTCCTGTCTGCATATGACTTTTGGCGACTCTGTGCAGCCATCATCCTCTCTATAATCAGTGCTACTCGAGCCATATCATTCTGAATCTGCTTTGGCATTATACCACTGATACTACTAGGCTCATCCTAGCATAATGGTGTACGGCATCTACGCCCATACAATGCCTCATATGGGGCCATCCTAATAGATTCATGCCAACTATTGTTGTATGAGAACTCAACCAATGGGAGGTAATCTGACCATCCCTGTCCCCAATCCAACACACAAGCTCGCAACATATCTTCAAGGTTTGGATGGTCCTCTCTAACTGACAATCTGCCTGGGGGTGAAACGCAATCTTGAAGTGTAGACTTGTCTTTAAAGCAGTCTGAATTTGCTGCCAGGACCTCGAGGTAAATCACTCATCTCGATCAGAGACGATCGTCCTCGGTACACCATGGAGTCTCACTATTTTCCTAGTGTACTCCTCAGCTAATCTGCTCAGTGGCCACATCTCTCTGATAGGAATGAAATGTGCCGTATTCGTCAGTCTATCAACAACAATCCAGATAGCATCAAAACTCCTGTTGGGCCTCAATCCGGTCACAAAGCACATGGAGACGTCCTCCCACTTCCACTGCGGCACTAACAGTGAATGGAGCTCACCTCCAGGTCTACAATGCTCCATCTTGACCTATTGACAGGTCGCACACTGTGCCACAAATCTGGCCACATCAGCTTCAGCCCTCCCCACCAATATGATCGTCTTACATCATGGTACATCTTACTCATACCTGGATGTACGTAGTAAGGTGTACAGTGAGCCTCCTGTAAAATCCTTTGTCTCAACTCTGCATCAACAGGTACACAAAAGCGATCATGGTGTCTCATCACTCCATCTGCTCCTATGGAGAACTGTGGTGCCTCACCACGAGACACTCTCTCTCTAATCCTCATCAAGGTCGGGCAGGTCCCCTGCTTCTGTTGGATCTCATCCAATAGACCAGGTAGAACCTCTAAGGTGTACAACTGAACATCCTCATCAGGAAACTGGATGTCTATCTCTAGCCAAGCTAGATCCCTCTGAAGTTGACGCTGAACTGTCAATCTGACAATCGCCTTGTCTCGAGGCGTCTTCCTTCTCAGGGCGTCGGCGACAACGTTCGCCTTCCCTGGATGATATAGAATCTCAAGGTCAAAGTCCTTGCTCAACTCGAGCCATCGACACTGACAATTATTCAACTCTCGCTGCGTAAAAATGTACTTCAGACTCTTACGGTATGTGAAGATCGGACATGTGGCACCATACAAGTAATGTCTCCACATCTTCAGAGCATGAACTACCGCTGCTAACTCCAAATCATGAGTTGGGTAGTTCTCCACAGACAGCATCATACTACACGAAACCACTAGTGCCCTATGGTTGTGCTAACATAGGAGAAGAAGTCCATCTTCCTTCCACTCAATCGATAAGAACATGGCTCGGACTATACAAATTAAATAGTCTTTTCAGCAGACTGATACATGATCGGGCTATCATATAAACTCCTCCACAGACAGCAATAATATCTGGTTACTCCGAAAAGGCTACTTCAGAAAGTTACGAACTTCATCGACATTCGTTGGTATTGTTCCAACTACAACAGTTATAATTCTTCTCGAATCAATCTAGATTCCTTTAACAGGTCACACGATCTCAAAAGGTCAACTCACATATTCAAACTCGTACTTAACATACAACTCTTAGTCTTACAAGACTCATGAAATATTCTCCAATGTTCAGCGTGTCCCTCTCAACTCTAAGAGTACGCTAGGATATCATCTACAAAAACTCACTACAGCGGATCCATTAAGTCAATAAAAATTTGTTCCTCACCATATACGTGGCGGCGTTTTCGTGAGCCCGAATGACATCACTACAACTCGTAGTGGCCATACCGATTTGGGCACATCCTATTCGCTTATTCTCATCCGGTGATATCCAGGTCTCCACTCTTATCTGGAAAACTCTGAAATTCCTTGAAACAAATCTATCAATTCATCCCTGTGGGGTAAGGAACACTCATTCTTAATAATCATCTTACTTACTCTTGAAAATTCGCGCACAGCCACAACATTCTTTCTTCCATACAAAAACATGGATATATTCAAAATTATTCAAATGCTCCAACTCTAACTTGATGCCGGAATCCACGCTCTTCCATACCATAGACTAGATGGTATATCAAACATACTCACAAATCCTCGTATTACCAAGACTCTTGTATTCCTCATCACATACATCAGAAGGCATCATAGGCTCACGCAATCAGCCTTGTTGCTGATAACAATATACATCCTTCAAGATCTTTATCACAAGAAAGGTCACAATCTAATCCATCATAACAGTGGTCAATATGGTCCATCTATCATAGTTCAAACTACACTTATAGCGATCTAATTGATCCACTACTTTCTCACGTTGAAAGACATAACAACGAAGTCTACAAGAGGAAAATACAAGTCCCGAAATAACTGGGCTAAACACACATCTCGCGGGTACCTCTGACTCCAAAATAACTGAGTAACCCTAAGTAAAGGGTACTCCCTATATTACATCTAAACCCACGTTCATCACATACATAAAAAAGAGGGCATAACACCAGCACCAAAAGAACTCAAAAAGGTAAACCATTACTAAGAATGGTACCAGAAAACAACTACCGTTAACAACTCCACTACACCGGAAAGAGGAGAGTCCAACTAAGAAGGAATATTTCCTTGGTGACAAAAGGGAGCCAAATGGTCTAGTTCACCACATGTGAAGCAAGCTATTGGTGCCAAGGAACACTCAGAGCGCAAATGGGTTGGATCACCACTGTTGAAACATGGTCGTCCCTTCTTCGCAACTTGTGTGGCTGAAGGGTAACTCGATCTTCTTCGTTCAGCTTTAGTAACCTTAGCATGGGAAGCAACTTGTTGATGCGGCGTCTTATTTTGTCGACAGAAAATCGCTCGATGTCCTAACTTACCACAGGTATAATACGTCACTAAAGGTCTATTACACTTCGGTCGTAGGTGTCCAGTCTCCCCGCAGTTGAAACAAGATCTCATCCCACCAGAAGTCCAGGTGGACAAGGGATCACTCGAACGTCCATGTGTCAGACACTGTCTAACACCTGAAGGATCTGCTTCATCACTTACTAGTTCAGTTCGTTGTTCCTTCTTTGATCCGAAAGCTTCAGTAGGTCCCACCGATGTTGGTAAGCCCGGTGTAGGTCTACCTACTCTTGCAGCATCTTGTACTTTACGTATATATTCTTGAAACTCAGGTCCACTCATCGAGACGTAATCAGTCTCCTCAGGCCCGTTCTCTGCTATAGGCAAAACAACAGCGGAAATTGGTCCTTGACCTATCACTACTGCAGGAAGAGGTGATCTACCTCTACCCCGTCCTTCTACAATTGTTACTCTAATCTGAGCCATTTAACGGGTATACACACCTAACTTATATATATATATATAGAGGGTGTGGTTCTCATGAGAATACCCCTAACGTGTATACATGAGAACAATCGTACACCGTTGGATGGTGAGTATTAAGGGTTGAGATTTAGAGTAGATATCATAATTAATAATAACTACGAATAATAATTAGGAATCCAACAATAACTACGAATAATACATTAAACGATATGGCACCTTCGTAACAAAACTAATAATAATTACGAATCTGTTCTCATGATTACACGATAAGCCTGTTCTCATAGGATCTATACTCTATATATATAACACATCCACATACAATCCATAATACATATATATACATATCTATACTACTGAGATCCACGGCAGAGGTGACGACTTCTCGTACATTCTATCCCAAACTAAGACTCTGATACCAACTCTGTAACACCCCGAATCCACAGGACTCGGGATGCCACATTGGGCTAGGATCTCACAGTGAATCCTGATCCTAGCCTGACAACAAGTTCATTGGACCTTACATCATGGCATTGACAGATATAAAACAAATACACAAAATTGTACATCAATAGGTATAGAAGATCATAGCCGAGTATAAAACATCGCCCTCACACAAGAGGTATACAAAACATCATCCTCACACAGGAGGTATATAAAATATCCCCAAAACAATAACCCCCTAATGTACGAGAGTCCTCGGCATGTCACCCTGCTAGATCACTCAACAGCTCACCTATCTTGCAAGGCATCTATAACATGATATGAAACCATTAGCTAACCATACGTATATAAGGTAATGCATAAGCACAAACACACGTCATGGAAGGTAAACACATAATCATGCTATCACACATTTACCCATTTTATCATCTTTATATAATAGTCATTCACTCAAATTGTATATATACAGATATATGAAACTATGTGACACGAGGAACGTATCATCCTCGCCTCTGGGCCTGCTAGCCATCTAGAACTAGTGTCGGTCACACAACCTGTGTATCCTATGGGAGTGGATTGCACCCTTCATGTATACCAGGTGGCCTGATGTCAGAGAACCTCACAGACTCCTCGACGGGATGAAAGGGAAAGGTTATCACAGCCACGCATATGGGGCAATAAATAAAACATAGGTCGGTAATAATCGACATCACATGCTATCATATCAAGCTTATAACACACACACCACTCATGCAACACCCAATATAAGGATGGTAGCTAAGTAAGTCTTATGGACATACCTCAACCTCGTACAATCACAACCACGATCAACCTCCACTCCTGAGAGGGACACTGCCTAATAACAAGGCATAAAGAGATATCAATACTCCTATCAATTAAAAAGGTCACACCTAGACCCAAGGGATCCATAAGGATCATACTCAATCTATAAGCCTCACAACCAACTAAACCTCAATATCTCAACATAACTCACAATTCCTCAAATCTCAAGGTAGTATCTAATCAACATTCCTCCATCTTAATTTTAATCCTAATTTAATTAATTAAAATTTAATTAATTAATTAAATTTTGCCAAAATAACGTTTTGCCCGTAGGCAATTTCTAAACCCACTTGTCATCAGATTTCATCAAATAAACTACCCATAATCACCAGAATAATATAAAGACCATAATGGAATTTCTAATTATCCATTTTAACAAGCCTAAAATCAATTTAGGCCAAATCGCAGTACAGAAAATGAATAAATTCATAGCTTACTCGTTACCAACCCGATTCACGATCTGAAAGAAGATTCGGAATCACAACGATGCAGGCTACGCATGGGCAACATCAAATTCACCAGATTCTGAGCGACGGTACCTGCCCGGTGACATATATCCTCAACCAACACTTCTTCTGCTCGAAAATGCAAAAATTCGGTACCGATATGAAGAGAATGAAGAGAGGAATCCAGAAACTCAAACGGAATTGAAATCGGAATAGTAAAGGAGAGTAGATGTGAGTTTGATGGTTGAGAGAAATCAGAGCTTTTACGAGGAAACGTGAAAGGAAATAAATTAATAAAGGATTTTCCGCTATTTATAGTGAAGGCGATAATTATCCTTTAGCGAAGTCGATAATTATCCTTTAACCGATCCAAAGGCGGGTCGAACCTCCTTCTCCAAACTTCTCGAGATTGGAATAATAAATCTGGATTATTATAGGGATAATTATTCCACAACTGCCTCAGAAAACGTGTATTCCTAATCCGTCTTTCTTAACCGTTAAGAAACGAAATAACGACTCTTTTGGTTGTTTTGCCTCTCCATGTTATTTTATATCTAGGACATATACGATGTCCTGATCATTTCTCTCAACTACATTTTAAATAATTGGAGCTCCCAATTGCTTCAAATAACACCGGAGGGTAAAAATAATTACCCGGGAAAAAAGTAAAATTTCCCCAAACATCCAAAGTTATGTCAGGAACATAACGGTGAGACTCATACTCATTACTTACGCAATCTTCGCGAGTTATGAGCCAATTACTATCAATGATTAAGTTAATCAACATTAATTAGAATTCGAAAATCCTAGCTATTACATTAGAGATGCTTTTGAGTGATCCGGACGGTGTGGTCAGCCGGAGTTCGTGTACATTATAGGACGGGATCAGGTTTATATTTCAGCTGTTTTTCTTTCCTTTGTTTTGAACTCGGTTGCGAGTCTTTGACGCTTTCCCTTTATTGTTCTTCGCTTTTTATAACAGTTTTGGTTTTCATTTATTTGTGTCTTGTTGTACGATCCGATGTTTTCGTTGCTACTCAGAGGGTCGGGACCCATTGTGTCGTCCTAGCCCGTAAAGCTTCGACTTCCAGAACTTGGGGTGTTACAATATGTTATCAGAGCTCTAGATTGGCAACAATGGCACTCATGATCTTCTAAAGGTCGAATAGATAATTAAACAAATGCCGCAAGGGGTCTACGTTTTTAAAAGGGGTTTTGTTTTAAACTTGTTGGTATGAGATAGATGTACGGGCGACCACCACTACCTCCGCATATCTCAGTAGTGAAGTTTTCTTTTATGTTGGCCTTTATGTGTTTTTCTTGATTTTTGTTGTAGTTGATAGCGTGGTCTTATCTATCTATGTAGTTTTCTTAAGACTAGGGTTTGTGACCCTAGCTTGTGGAGATCTCTTAGAGATCATGAAGACTAGAAGTTATAGACTTCTAGCAATCGTTTCATTCCTGATTCGTTATGCCTTGTTTGAGCAGGCATTCCTTCCTTTCCTTCGGAAAACTGAGTTGTTCGCTAACCTTTGAGTTATCTTCGAGTGAGGTAAGTCCCTTGGACTTACTTAGCTGCATTCCGAATATTGGTTTGAGTGTATTGGCTTATTTGTGTTGTTGTTTCTTGTTATAATGGATAACCGGACTAGGATTGACCTTTATCACCGTTATTTGCCCAAGTTTATGATAACCGGGTGGTGACAACTTGTCTAGTTCTACAGGAGGCTAGGAGGTGCTCTTGCGACCCATGTAAGATCCCAATTTTCTCCTTCACCTCCCCCGTGGTGAAGGAGGCTGCCCCAGCGGCCTTGGTGTTTGTCACGGCACCCGCGGTGACATGGGGTCGCCCCTGCGGCACTGGCAATCCGCCCCTGCGGAATTGCCACAAATCGCGAAGATCTTCTTTCCTTTTTCGGTTCTATCTTATTTCCTATCTTAAAAGATCTGATTTTCTTATCATTGGACGACTTTCCTGGATCTTCTAAACTCTAGAACGTCCTTCCTTTTGTCTTTTCTTCCTCTTCTATAAATCCCCTTCCTTCTTTCCCCTCTTTTTCCCGTTTCTTGCTTACGTCTTCTTCAACCCTTGAAAGATGCATCCGTATCCCTTGCTTCATGTGATCTTGTTGAATGTGTAAGTCTTTTCCTTTGAGTTTCTCATCACGTTCATGTAGTCGTTGCATGCCTTTTTCTTATGTTTCGTTTTCTTCTTCGTTCTTCCGTTTCTTCTTCACCAAGAATCAAGTTTGAACCTTGATTCTTGTTAGCATCCCCGTTGTTGATGTTCTCAGGCTCTTTTTGTTGATTCTTGACATGTTTGGATCAAAGGTTCGAGCTTTGGATCCCTTGCTAAGAGTTTTGTCGAGTAGAAACCCCGACAACGTATTTTGTGAGTGCACCGCCCCCGCGCCTGCACCTAACTGCCCCACGGCAAGCCGCCCCTGTGTCTTGTTCTGCCGCCCCTGCAGTTCCTTTTGTAGTAACTCCCGTTCTTGTGAGTTGCTTCCTTCCTTGCTTTCCTCGTTCCTTTCCTTGTTCCTTCTGGATGTTCCTTGTTCCCTGAGTATGTTGTAAGACTAAGGTTGAGCCCTTAGCTTGTGGAGATCTCTTAGAGATCATTGAGACTAGAAGTTATAGACTTCTAGCATTCGTTTCAGTTCTTGATTCGTGATGCTTGTGTGAACAGGGTTTCCTTGCTCCTTTTATGAGGGAAACTGAGTCGTTATCTGAGTGTGTGCAGTGTGTTGAGTGTTCCTTCAAGTGAGGTAAGTCCCTTGGACTTACTTAGCTTCATTCCGTATATTGGTTTGAGTGTTTTGGCTTGTTTGTGTTGTTTATCATGGTTATACTGGATAACCAGAATATGATTCACCCTTTATAACCTTAACTGGCCCAAGTGTATGATAACCGGGCGGTGACCACTTGTCTAGTTCTACAGGAGACTAGAATGTGCTCTTGCAACCCAGGCTCGTAGGTAATGGATAGTATTGATCTATTCCTATTGGTAGACGGAAGCGGAGGCGAGTTTCAGGAGATTCTCGTGTGACAAAAGAAGTTGAATCAGTAATGTATAACTTTAAGAAAGATAATAACTGGTTGTGTGCGAGCATGATATATGTTTACCTTTACCTTATGTGTGCTTGTGCCTATAAGTTCTCTCCGATATCCAGAATGTTAGTTAATGGTTTATACCGTCGTTGTAGATGTTCCGCATGTTCAAGATGCTACTGAGTGATTTGAATGATGTGGTCAGTCGGGGTTCCCGTACATTATAGGACGAAATCGGGTTTATGTTTATGTTGTTGTTTTCCCCTTTTTGTTTTAAACTCGGTTGCGAGTCTTTTACGTTTTCTTTTGTTCAAACCTTTGGTTTTATATTGAGTTTTGGTTATTGAAGAACCGTTAGGTGATATAAATAAGATAAATAATATTCTAGAAGGGGGTTGAATGGAGTATGAGAAGTTTTTGCAAACCGAATCTCAAGGCCTTGAAACTACTTTCAAGGGCCTTGATGTCAATCTGTTCTTCTAGTGATTTCAAGGTCTTTAAAACTCTATTTCAAGGGTCTTGACTTCTTGCTCCTGCAAAGCAAAGTTAGTCACAGTAAAGTATATATGGTGCGGAATTGAAAAGATTGACACGATGATTTGTTTACGAATTTCGGCTCTAAATAGCCTACTCTCCGTCACAGGGTATATCCGTAGGATCTAACTATCTATTATCAGCTTCAAAGAGTCCTAGATACAAACTAGAAGAAATCCCCTTCTTCTCTCACTGTAGCCAATGCTACGATCTAGCTCCAACTCTTAACCTAGCTATTATAGCCTAGTTACTTCGTAGAGTAACACGCTCTAGTTTAATACTATTTAGATCTTCCAATGGAGCTCTAGTGTTTTCTCTCTCTAAGGGGATAAAGCTTTTGCGTGAAATGAGAGAAATAAAAACAACGAATGAAGATGATTAGGTTGCTTGAGGATGCAAAGATGTTTTCCTGTGTAAGCTTCTGTATCTCTTCTTCGACCATCATCTTCATTTATATCTTCTATGGAAAGATCTTCTAACCGTTGTAGAGATGACCGTTTGAAGATCAATCTTCTTTTCCATGAAGATCGTAAGGTAGACGTTGCAACTCTTCAGTCCCTACGAACACATTGAGTCTTTTACTCCTTGATCTTCTCATCTTCTGTTGGATAAGAGAGAAGATATTGTTTGCCGTTTTGTTGTTTAGAAAACCTTCTAGAAAAGATTCTCTATTCTTCGGTTGAGATCTTCCTTCGGTTGACAAAATCCTTGGTTGATGAGATCTTCTTGTTACAGAATCTTCAACGAAGATCTTCAATTTATTTGAATCCTTGTTCCGTGCACCTTAGAGTCCAAGGCCCTTGATCTTGTCCTTTTGAACTTGTTTTTGAATCCAACTTCAAGGCCCTTGACATGTAGATATACAACCTGCACTGAATTCAAACCAACCACATATCTAGAAATATAATCAAGTACATTGTTAGTATATCCAACTGCTATATTTGTGTGAAGTCTTCCATCATCAACACCTGTAAACCATTTCAATGAAGGTGGAGTTTTCAATCTCCCCCTTGATGGAAGACAACACAAATTCTCGTACCTGCAATTGTTAGTTTAGCAATGCATATAAAAATCTCAAAACTAAAAATGCAGAATGCAGTATATCGAAATGTCGGATCATATTTCTCCCCCTTTGTCTTTCAACAAGGGAGAAAAAGCAGTCAAACCAAGAAGTCGTAAAATATGATTACAGACCCAAAAACCAAATGTATTTTCAACCCATAGAGGAAAAACTAGTCAGCTTTAAAATTCCTCATAAAACTTTCTCTTTCCTTTGGATGAAGTTTTCTTATCACGCCAATCATCCATTTCAGCTGGCAAACGTCTTCTCTTTTCTTCAGCTCTTCTCTGTTTAATTACTTCATACTCAACTTTGGGCAAGAACATTGGCTCTTCATGAGGTGGGTACATAATTAATTTATTCTGGACACGCCTTTTACAATTCATCAGCATATTCTCAACCTGCTCTTGAGTATGTTGAGTTATATCTTCAGGTATGGGAAAAATACTTCCCATTGTAGTTAGTGTAAGAGCATTCATCAAATACATCTCATTGACTTTAGCATTAATGGTAGCCAGCAACTCGAAATTTGTATCCATTCTCCTTTTGGCGTCAAACTGAAAATTAGACAATTCACGATTGAGACAAGTTATTTCGTTTTCACTACCCTTTAACCTGATTTCTGGAGTAGGAGAGGATTTGACTTCTTCATTTGGATTTTGAGTAACACTTTTTCCCTTTAAAGTCCATGTTCCTACAAGAGTTTTCTCAATCCCCAGACGTTCTAAGCAGTTCTCATCAATTTTTCTGTTAATAGACTGTCTTTTCTCAGAGGTTGTATCAATTCTGTAATAATCAAAGACCTTAGGCAACAAATTTCCATAACGCAAAGGAATAGATCTCTTAGAGTTGACAGAATGCAGCATATGGTTGAGAATCAGATTAGGCACATCTATGGTCACATCAAACATAAGTAAATGAATTAATTCCAGAGATTGATCAGTCAACATCTCTCTTGAGTTTGCACGAGGAACTACACATCGAACCAGTATGGTGAATACTATTTTAGCCTCTAAAGTCAGAGAAGTATGAGTGAGTTGACGTGAGTTTGAATTTAGAATCAAAAAATTCTCCTTAGCAATACGACCACTCTCTGATCTTGAAGGATAGTTGAATACTACATCTGTAGGAATTCCTAAAATTTCACTTAGAATAGAAGAAGTGAGTGAAATTGGAGTACCTTTGAGTGAAGATTCAAGAGTAATACACCCTTTGTCCATTTTTGTGATGAGATTAACATAGAATAGTCTCGTGAGTCGTGGAAAAGCAAAATCTCCAGCGTTTAAAACCTTCCAGATAATTGAACTCTTCAGTTTGTCTATGCAGGGTATCTTGAGGGTATCGAGAAAGTCGGTATCCACCAAATCACACATACAGAGCAGTCGATTGTGAAAATCATCAAGCCAAGATCCAGAAATTTGAAAATTAATGAACCATGATAAGGGAAGACCAGTAATCTGAAATGTATCCAGATCTTTAGAAGGTTTTTCTTCTTTAGCGATTGAAGAATTCTGAACAACTTTCTTGTTGGAAGACGGAGGAGCAGATCTCTTACTTCTGGGTGCCATGAGGAAAGTTTGAGAGAGAAATCAAAGAATTTTAAAATAGGGTTTCTTGTGAAAGAATAAAAAGATGAGAAAGTAGGTCCTTTTTATCAGGGATATGACAAAATCTTTGAGAAAATCAGGCTTTTAAAACCAAATCAAAATTGTGTCAAATAAAAGGTTTAAAAAATATTTTAAGAATTAAAATATCTAAAAGATATTAACTCTTAAAGGATCCGTAAAGTCAATTTACCCTTTAACTATGTTTCAAGGCCCCTTGAATTTAATTTCAAGGCACTTGAAATCATTAATTGGGTTGCATGCGTAGGATGATTAAAACTCGTTTACTCCCCCTACGTTAATGCTTCCTTGTTCAACATACCAAGCTCCAATCTAATAAAATTAAATTGTTCCTCATGAAGAGGCTCGGTAAAGATATATGCAAGCTGCAAGTTAGTTGAGATAAAAGAAATCGAAACATCGCCTTTCTCAACATGATCACGTATGAAGTGATGCCTTACATCAATATGCTTAGTCCTTGAATGCTGCACAAGATTTTTGGTTATAGAAATAGCACTAGTATTATCATATTTTATAGGAATACCTCTCAAGTCAAAGTCAAGATCACGAAGTTGTTGAGCAATCCAAAGAATTTGAGGACAACAAGCTCCTGCAGCTATGTATTCAGCTTCAGCTGTGGATAGGGCAACACAATTTTGCTTCTTGGAGTGCCAATTAATTAGGGATGACCCTAAGAATTGACAACATCCAGAGGTAGTTTTTCTATCAACCTTATAACCTGCAAAGTATGCATCTGAATAGCCAACAAGATGAAACGAGTTTTGACGTGGGTACCATAACCCTAGATCCTTAGAGCCATTGAGATACCGAAAAATTCTTTTCACAGCTATCAAGTGTGACTCTTTAGGATCATCTTGAAATCTTGCACACATGCACACGCTAAACATAATGTCAGGACGACTAGCAGTTAGATACAACAATGAACCGATCATACCTCAATACTCCTTTTGTACTACACTATTGCCGTTCTTGTCATGATCTAGCGAAAGTGTTGAACTCATAGGAGTGTTTGCAACCTTAGATTGATCCATTTTGTACTTTTTAAGCAAGTCTTTAGTATACTTGCTTTGATTGAGGAAAATTCCTTTCTTTGCTTGTGTAACTTGAAGTCCAAGAAAGAAATTTAACTCTCCCATTAAGCTCATCTCAAATTCTGTGCACATAATATCTGAAAATTCCTTGCAAAGGGAATCATTAGTAGCACCTAATAATAGATCATCAACATAGATTTGTACTACTAAAATGTCGTTGCCTCTAGTTTTGATAAACAATGTTTTATCAATCAAACCCCTTTTGAAATTGTTTTCAAGAAGATATTTAGACAATCTTTCATACCAAGCTCGAGGAGATTGCTTAAGACCGTAAAGAGCTTTATCTAATTTAAAAACATGATCCGTAAATTCATCATTTTCAAAACCAAGAGGTTGAGCAACGTAGACTTCTTCTTCTAAGAAGCCGTTTAGAAAAGCACATTTTACATCCATTTGAAAAAGTTTTATGCTCATGAAAGATGTAAATGCAAGTAACATACGTATGGCTTCTAACTTGGCAACAGGAGAAAAAGTCTCCTCATAATCAATACCTTCTTCTTGGTTATAGCCTTGTGCTACAAGTCATGCTTTGTTTCGTATGGCTTTGCCACTTTCATCCAATTTGTTTCGAAAGACCCATTTCGTGCCAATAACTAATTGATGCTTTGGTCTTGAAGTAAGAGTTCATACCTTGTTCCTCTCAAATTCATTTAATTCATTTTGCATGGCAATGATCTAGTATGGTTCTTGGAGAGCTTGAATGTAGTTCTTTGGCTCGACAAGTGATACAAAAGCGGAGAAGTCACAAAGATTATTCACTTTGGATCTAGTTTGAACTCTAGTATTTGGATCTGAGATCGCATTCTCTTGTGGATGATACGAGGAGTGTTGAACTTTTCTTCTTTTGACAGATGATGTAGATCCAGAAGTTTGAGTTGTATATGTCTGACTCGATTCAGGTACCGTTTGTTTATTACCTGTTGTTCCAATCTCAAGGACTTGAAGTTGGATTTCAAGCCCTTGAAGTGGAGTTTTGTTGTCACAGTTTCCAGTTTCAAGGTCTTGAGGATTTTCTTTGGTATCTTGAATCTTTTCTTGCATATTCTTGTCTTGACCTTTAGGATCTTCCTCTTCATCCGAAATGTGATCTTCTCTTTGATTCAGATTTAAATCTGCAAAACTCTCACTCAAAGTACCATCATTGCTTTCATAAAAAATAATTTGAATGCTTTCCTCAACAACTTTGGTACGTTTGTTATATACTCGATAAGCTTTGCTATTTGAAGCATATCCAATGAATATAGATTCATCACTACGTGCATCAAATTTCCTGAGTTTGTCCTTTCCATTGTTGTGAATAAAACAAGTACATCGAAAAGGTTTGAAGTATGAAATATTTGGTTTTCTTCCTTTAAAGAGTTCATAAGGAGTCTTTTTCAAAATAGGGCGAATTAAACATCAATTTAAAATTAAAATTTGCAGTGTTCACTGCTTCAGCCCAAAAACTTTTTGGCAAATCATTTTCTAAAAGCATTGTCCTAGACATATCCTCAAGAGTGCTGTTCTTGCGTTCCACAACTCCATTTTGTTGAGGAGTTCTAGGAGCTGAAAAGTTATGAGAAATACCATATTTTGCACAAAACAAATCGAACTTTAGTTGATCAAATTCTCTACCATGATCACTTCTTATAGAAACGATTGGTAGGTTTTTCAAACTTTGTAACTCCTTACACAATTTTGAAAACTCAAATAAAGCTTCAGATTTTTTTCGTAGAAAAGATATCCATGTAAATCGAGAGAAATTATCCACTATAATAAGGATGTATTGTTTTCCTCCGGGAGATTTGACACGCATAGGTCCACAAAGATCCATATGTAAAAGTTCAATAGGTCGAGAAGAACTTACAGCTTTCTTAGGTTTGAATGAACCTCTTGTTTGTTTACCTTGTGTAAATGCCTTACATAGGTCATTAACCTTGAAGTTTAGGTTTGGCAAACCACTTATCAAATCTTTTGTAAGTAGCTTCTGCATGGTGTGCATGCTTACGTGGTCAAGTCTTCTATGCCACAACCTTGGATCATCAGTCAAGGCCTTTAGACATTTTAGCTTAGTTCCTGCAACTTGGTTAGTACTCAAAGAATAAACATTATTACACCTAGGAGCAGTAAGCAATACTTCTCCCGTCTTTATGTCTTGAACTTCACATTTTTCTGAATCAAACATGACTTTATTGCCTTTATCACAAATTTGAGAAATACTTAGCAGATTATATTTCAAGCCATCAACTAAATAAACATCATCAATAAAGTTGGATGAATCATAGCAAATTTTACCAATGCCAATTATATCACACTTTCCTTTATCACCAAGAGTAATAGTTCCGGATGATTGCTTCTTTAAATCTGAGAATAAAGAACTCTTTCCACTCATGTGTCTTGAGCAACCACTATCTAATATCCATTTGTGCTCCTTTACCTTGGTGATATCCTGCAAAACAGCAAACATCAATCTTTCCGGATCGACCAAATGGCATATTTTGGTTCATACTTAGGTTCGATCATGTTTGGTGGTCTAGTACCTTTAGGAACCCAGATTTGTTTGACCTGTTTCCTTAAACATAAAGGATAGGTGTTTTGATGATATAAGGATCATTTCTTCTATAAGGACATGTAGATTTAACATGACCCTTTTTACAACAATAGAAGCAGGTAGGCATATGAATGCTTCCTTTGGCCATAACAAAAGTGGTGTATACCAATTTTGTTAAGGGAAGATTGTTGTTCACCCATCATTCTTTCTAGATTAGCTTTTGAACGAGTAAACTTAATGAGTGATGCCTTCTGGTCTTGACACATTAAAGTCAGATCAACTTTCTCTTTCTCTAGATCGATATAGTTTCGATGTAGAGAAGAGATGTTGTCCTTGAGAATCAGGTTTTCTGATTCCAAGGCCTTGATATTGTCATCAAGTTCTTCCTTTTCTGTGTTAAGATTTTCAATCTCTAGAGACATTTCACTCAATTGTTTATCTTGTTCATGAAGCTTTTCTTTGAAAGAATTTATCCTTAATCTATGTTCCTTATCACTTAAGATAATATCCTTAAGGAATTGTTTAAGGTCAATCTCAGGTTGAGACAAAATTGTACTTACCATATTGTCGATGTACAGATTTGATTCATCCTCATGATCGGCCATAAGACCAAGTTTGCTTGTGCTTTTTCATCTTCTGATTCATTTGTTGATTCTTAATCACTCCATGAAGCAACCATAGCTTTCTTCTTTCGATCATTCTTCTTGAAGTTGGTCCTCTTCTTTTGTGGACAATCCTTCACCAAATGATCTATTTCACCACATTCAAAACAAGTCAGTACTTTCGTTTTCTTATTAGAGTTAGGAAACTTACCTCGGGGTTTTGATGCTCGTGGAAATTCTCGGTTTGCAGATTGTTTCTTTATCTTGAGAATTCTAGCTAGACCTTTAGAGATCATGGCGAGAGCATCTTCTTCATTATCATCATCACTACTTTCTTCATCAGAAGGTAACTCATCTCTTCTGGATTTTAATGCCAAATTCTTGGAGTTGGATGGGAGTTTTCCATCTTATTCACCAAAAATCATTTGATGTGTGATGAGTTTTCCAAGTAGATCATCAAGAGGAAGAGTAGTGAGATTTTGAGCTTCTTCAATAACAGTCATCTTTGGTCCCCACTTGGCTTTAGGTAAGCTTCTTAGAACCTTTCTCACTTTTTCTTCATTTGTGAAGGTCTTTCCAAGTGAGTCCAGATTGTTCACGATCTCAGTGAATCTAGTGAACATTTCTTTGACTGGTTCATTTGGATTCATCTTGAACAACTCGTATTGTATGAGAAAGATGCTAATCTTTGTTTCCGTGACTTAACTTGTTCCTTCGTAAGTGACAACAAGCTTGTCCCATATTTCTTTACCACTTTTGCATGATGAGATGCGGTTGAATTCATTAGCATCTAATCCACAGTAAAGTAGATTCATTGCCTTGTAATTCTTTGACGCACTATCCAGGTCAGCCTGTGTGAAGTCTGATTCCTTCTTTGGGACTTGGACGCCTTCAACCGTTATCATTGGAACTTTTGGTCCATTTTGAATAATGCTCCAAAGCTCCATATCCTGGTCAATCATGAACATACGCATGAATGATCTCTAATGAGCGAAGTTGTTGCCACAAAAGAGTGGTGGTCAAGATGAGGATCTTCCTTGAGCAAATCCACCATCACCTACAGGATTCATGATTAGTCTCACTGATGGTTAAATCAATAAACGTGAGTCTAGCTCTGATACCAATTGAAGAACCGTTAGGTGATATAAATAAGATAAATAATACTCTAGAAGGGGGGTTGGATAGAGTATAGGAACTTTTCGCAAACCGAATCTCAACTTGAAACTACTTTCAAGGGCCTTGATGTCAATATGTGCTTCTAGTGAAACTTTAAAACTGTATTTCAAGGGCCTTGACTTCTTGCTCCTGCAAAATAAAGTTAGTCACAGTAAAATATATATGGTGCGGAATTGAAAAGATTGACACGAGGATATGTTTACGAAGTTCGGCTCTATATAGCCTACTCTCCGTCCCAGGGTATATCCGTAGGATCTAACTATCTATTATCAGCTTTAAAGATTCCTAGATACAAACTTAGAAGAAATCCCCTTCTTCTCTCATTGTAGCCAATGCTACGATCTAGCTCCAACTCTTAACCTAGCTATAATAGCCTAGTTACTTTGCAGAGTAACACACTCTAGTATAACACTATTTAGATCTTCCAATGGAGCTCTAGTGTTTTATCTCTCTAAGGAGATAAAGCTTTTATGTGAAATGAGAGAAAGAAAAACAACGAATGAAGATGATTAGGTTACTTGAGGATGCAAAGATATTTTCCTGTGTAAGCTTGTGTATCTCTTCTTCGACCATCATCTTCATTTATATCTTCTATGGAAAGATCTTCTACCCGTTGTAGAGATGACCGTTTGAAGATCAATCTTCTTTTCCATGAAGATCGTAAGGTAGACATTGCAAGTCTTCAGTCCCTACGAACACGTTGAGTCTTTTACTCCTTGATCTTCTCGTCTTCTGTTGGATAAGAGAGAAGATATTTTTTGCCGTTTTGTTGTTTAGAAAACCATCTATAAAAGATTCTCTATTCTTCGGTTGAGATCTTCCTTCGGTTGACAAAATCCTTGGTTGATGAGATCTTCTTGTTACAGAATCTTCAACGAAGATCTTCAATTTATTTGAATCCTTGTTCCGTACACCTTAGAGTCCAAGGCCCTTGATCTTGTCCTTTCGAACTTGTGCTTGAATCCAACTTCAAGGCCCTTGACATGTAGATATACAACCTGCACTAAATTCAAACCAACCACATATCTAGAAATATAATCAAGTACATTGTTAGTATATCCAAATGCTATATTTGTGTGAAATCTTTCATCATCAACACCTGTAAACCATTTCAATCAAGGTGGAGTTTTCAGTGTTGTTGCTACTGTGAGGGTTGAAACTCATTGTGCGGTCCTAGCCCGTAGCGCTTCGAGTTCGCAAAACTTGGGGTGTTACACCGATGTTTTCGTTGCTACTCTGAGGGTTGGAACCCATTGTGTGGTCCTAGTCTGTAACGCTTCGAGTTCCCACAACTTGGGGGTTACAATGTGGCATCAGAGCTCTAGGTTTGCAACAATGACACTCGTAATCTTTTAAAGGTCGAATAGATAAATAAACAGAACCTGCAAGGGGTCTATGTTTTCAAAAGGGGGTTTTATTTTAAACTTGTCGGTCTGGGATAGATGTACGGGCGACCACCACTATCTCCGCGGATCTCAGTAGTGAAGTTTTCTTTTATGTTGGCCTTTATGTGCTTTTTCTGGAATTCTGATGTAGTTGATAGTGTGGCCTTATATATCTATAAATACCCATATCACAGATGACGCGTACTAGAGCTACATCTGCTATGGGGCGAGGAAGGGGTCGACCACCTCTTCCACCTGCCGTCCGTGGACGAGGACATGTAGGAAGACCTCCACTAGCTAGAGGTCGGGACCAAGCCCTAGTTGCTGACCCGCCTATCGCAACATTTTTACTTCTCATTTTCAACTTCAAACATTTTTTTACCAGAGCTCTCTACTCTTTCTCTCTCTCTCTCTGTGTTTTATGAACTCATGCTTTTGATATTTATATAGTTGCACTTAATTTCTTTAATGTTTCATGTTTAATTATGGCTAAACCATTGAACTTTCTCGATCGTCAATGTTTCATTATATCCCCTTGTTTTTGAATTTGTTCTTCTCCGACAGTCTCCCTATCTCCTTTTGTGGTTTGATTAAGTTGTAAAATAGATTGAGTTCATGTGCATATCGGAAGGAACCAAATCATATGAATGGCAACATAAACTATCCTCTTCGTACCCTTCGGTAGATTTCTTTTAAATTCACTTTGCAACTTAATATGGTTCTTAAGTTAGTTTGATAACTTCCCACTAACCGATATTTTTGTTTATCTTTAGAGTAAATTAATCTTCTATTTATGTTGCATATTTTAGAATTGAATGCTCCTTTTCAAAACTCCTACATTTTCACCACCATTTTTAAAATTTTTTATTTAAGTTTAAATTTAGCCTCTCTCTTTTTAGTTAATTTATGTAATTAACCTTTGGATGAAATAAGTTGAGGCTAATGTCCAATTACCTTTGTATTTATGTAATATTGAATTGAATTCAAGTAATAATCATGTTCACAAACAGGACGATTATATGTGTTCGCTCCAAACGGTGTGTGCAAGCTTTAAATTTATAACCCTAGATGTAAGCTTAAAACAAGGATGCGAACCCGCAGTGTACGGGTCAATCGTAGTAAAAAGCAAGGAATTCCAGGGGTCGATCACAGGGACTTAGTGAAACAAAGTCGGAAAAGGTAAGCTTTGTAATTACTAACCACAAAAGCGATTAAAACAATCAAAGATGATAAAAAGTCAATTAAGGAAATATGCAATTCTAGAGATTAAAGCGTCTAGTTGTGGTTCCAACTCAAGATCTAAAGATAAGCGGACAAATCTGAGATTTTTGCAAAGGGAAGGTGTTACTAAAGTGCGAATAGATCACCGGGTAAGTCTCACTACTCACTAATCCCAAAACGTAACTCCTATTACCGGGTAAGTCTCAAGGAATTAAGATAAAGAACTATATCTTCAAACTAACACACCACCTAAGGGAATAGAATCAACCTTTACCGGGTAAGTCTCAGGCTAACTCACAAAGATGGAATGAAAGCACACTCAAACCCCAATAAAGGATAAACCTTTACTACCTACACTTATGATCTTAGGTAAACAAACAAAGGAACTACCGGGTAAGTCTCATCCTAGGCTTGCATTGAACCAGGAAAGGTATAATAAGGATAGGATTTGGCAAACTCTAACACTTAACTCTCAGTTTCGGATCAGGTAAGTCACCTCAGTCAGAAGAATTCCACCCCGGCCGAGATGTTCATCGACTGAGCGAGATGCTTAGGGTTAAGGATAAAGACTCGAACTTTCAGGGTCCTACTGTGATTAAGATTATTCTATCATTGTTTTTCCCACAACCTTCAACCAATCACCCCAGAATCACACAAGGAAATTAGCCACTCATCATCATGAAAGTAATAATCAAATATATGGGAAGATGAATAATTGAACAAGAAAACCTTAAGAGAAAGGCTTCAATAACTGAATCAATTATCAAACAAGCGTTCCTTGGATAAAAATCCAACAAGACAAACGACAACGAAGGGAATCTAAGAGAATCTTACAAAACCCTTCACAAAAGCTATCAAAGCTCTAAACTTTCTTCCTTCAACCTTCAAAAAGATTCTTCAAATCTCCCAACTGGAGTATAACTGTAGTGGATCTTCAGCCGTTAGCGGATGTATGCACGATGTCGGATTTGTGGGAAATCCGACCCTTTTTATAGGAAAATTACTCTCCAAAGATAAGATATCTTAGAAAGATCTCTTCCCATAAAAATAGGTAAAATATATGGCTAACTTATCTTCTTCCTTCCAGGAACCCAGCCCAAAAATATAAGATCCTCTTTCCAAAAATAAAAGATCTCAGCCAAGAATAAAATATCCTTGCCACGTCCAAGGTGTTCGCCTCGGTCGAGTCGACTCCTCTGGATCACCTCGGTCGAGGTGACTCTGTAGTCAACCGAGGTGAATCACAACTGAATGTGAAATCTCTCAAATCTGGTCCAAAGTGAATCTTCAATCCAATTCCATGATTCCTGGATTATTCCTTAAGCTCCTGAATGTAGCTCCAATGACTCCTTAGCTCCTTTTGCTCCTTTTTAGTCCAAAATGTGCCATTTTACCTATGATTACAACAAAACTAGGTGTAGATCTCGATTCTCGCAAGGGTAGATGAAACAACAATATAATCACATAATATATATACAAACATGCAGATTATTGAAGATAAAACGTCTAAACAGGCCCCAAAATATAGACAATAATTCATGCTATCAATATGTTAGAAAACCCTTTTTCTAATAACGAAATTAGTTGTTAAATTTAAAATTTTAATCACATGTAAAAAAAATATAATTAAATTAAGAGCATTTCATATAAAATGATGATCTTTGATAACTCATGAAACTGTTCCCTCAAACAGTGGCTCTAAGGAGAACGCCTAAAGTCCAATTAGTGACTTATGTTTGAGCATCGGTTTGAGGATGATAGCTACTTGAGAATAATAAGTTGGTCCCAAGTTTTTCCCACAATGTTCTCCAAATGTGACTCACAAATTTTACTCCCCGATCGCTAAGGATAGAACATGGTATCTCATGTAAGCGCGCAACATTGTCAAAAGGTGTAGCGACTTCGCTTGCATTATGTGTGCTCTTACATGCAATAAAAAGAGTCATCTTGGAGAACCGGTCGACTACCACAAAAATGGAGTCTTTGTCTCTTTTTGACATAGGTAGACCAACAAAAATTCATAGAAAGATCCTCCCAAGGTCCCATTGGTATAGGCAAAGGAGAATACAATCCATCCGGGCCTTGGCTCGATTTTGCATGGCGACATGTAATGCAAGCATAGCAAAACCGTGTCACATGCTTGCACATGCGTGGCCAAAAGAATTACTCTTGGAGAGCGACGAGAGTCTTGATTACACAGAAATGACCACGACCCTCATGGGCCTCCTTTCTCAACAAATGGTGTATAGACGAGCGCGGGATACAAAGCTTTCCCGTACAAAATAGATAATCATCGGTAATGATGTATGTATCGTGCTTTCGAAGGTCACATTGTTTCTATATCTCCTTGAAGTCAAGGTCCTTGTCATATAAGTCTTTATGAAGAGCAAAGTCATGGATCTTGGCTTCCATATGTACAAGAGGAATGTATTTGCGAGAAAGGCAATTGGTGACCACATTCTCTTTTCCTTTCTTATGTTGAATGACATAAGAAAAGGTTTCAAGTTATTCGACCCCAACTTGTGTGATGCCGACTTAGTGTTGTTTGACCCTTGAGGTACAAAAGAGCCGCATGATCTGAATGAATCACAAACTCCTTTGGCCACAAGTAGCACATCTTTAGACAACAAACTAAAGAATATAACTCTTTTTTATAATTTGGATAGTTTAGTGAAATACCGGAAATGTTTTCGCTCAAATAAGCAATGAGCCGATTCTCTTGTAAGAGAACCCCCCCCCCCAATGCTCACATTCGATTCATCACACTACACCTCAAAGGTTTTAAAAAATTTAGGAGTTGGAGTAGTGGCACATGACAAAGGCAGTCTTTGAGTGCTTCAAATGCTCGAGCATAGTTATCACGCTACTCAAATGTGACACCTTTGTTGCTAAGCTCGTGTAATAGTGCCGCTATCGAGCTAAAATTCTTGGCAAAGCATCGATAGAAGGCCGCTAAGCCGAGAAAGGTTCAGACCATGGTGGTCGTACTAGGTGTAGGTCACCCCCAAATGGCATGGGATTTTGATTTGTCCATTTGGATTCCGTCCTTATACACGACATAGCCAATAAAATTAGTGGTGTCCGAGCAAAAGACACATTTGTCAAAAGTAACAAAAAATTCCTCTTGTCTAAGGCACTCGAGCACTTGATGAATGTACTCGATGTGGTCCTCCAAATGCTTACCAAAAAAAACCAAAATTTGATCAATATAACCAACAAAAAGGATACCAAAAAAAAACGGCGCAAGACATGGTTCATGAGACGCATGAAGGTGAACGGGGTGTTGGAGAGTCCAAATGGTATGACAAGCCACTCATAGAGGCCATACTTCGTCTTGACTGTCGTCTTCCACTCGTAACCTACAGTCATCCGGATTTGGTGGTACTCGCTCTGGACATTAATCTTGAAGAAGATGGTTGCGCGTGAACCTCGTTCAAGATCCTTCCTTCTTGAGCACTAAAATGACCGCTCATCCAATATCCGTCCTTCTCGGCCATCCGGGTTTTGTGGCACCCACTCTAGATCGGGTGATGGTACTTGACAGTGATTTGGTTGATGGCACAAATATCCGTCCTTCTTGGGCACTAAAATGATGGTACCGCACAAGATGATAAAAATTCACGAGCATATACCCGGTCTAGGAGCTCTTGAACTTGGCGATGTAGCTCATCTTCTCTTCCGGATTTGCATGATAAAAGGCATGATTGAGCAAAGACGTGTCGAATACAAAGACGTTTTGGTGACCAATACCTCGTAGTGGTGGAAAATCGTGTGGTAAGTCACCGGTCAAGACATCCTGAAATTCGGACAACAACAAAGACACCTGGTGTAGCACATTAATTGGGTAATGGGAAGTAGATAAACAAAAGGGAACAAGCAAGAAACAAGGATGCTTGCCTTCCATGACCGATGTCAAGTCGTTTCGTTGGGCTAAATGTATCTACGACTCAAACCGTCCTTGAATGATAGGAGTCGGAGGTGGCAAGGTTTTATTCATAGGAATGATGCATCATTACTACCACTCGACTTGATGACATGGACATGATGGTCGGTGTCGCGGGATCCGGAACTACTAACACCTTTAACGTCATGGGAGCTCCGAGGAGGATCCGACGTAAAGTGTTGACGTGAGACCATCTTTGATAGCACCTACATTACATGGACCCGACACTAAGTCAAGAGCAAGAGACACTCAAAGAAAGGTTGCATGCAAGCTACAAAGATGGGAGGATCCGAGAGAATGGAGACTTGCATGGAAGATGCAAAATCTCGGTCAACACAATAAAATCTCGGCCAAGATCTGACTTGAGACCGAGATTCTCCACTATTGCACGTTATCGAGTAGATCTCGATCGGAGGATTATTGTCCTCTACTTATATTTTATTATTTTAATATATTTTATCTCTCAAACAATCTAAAGGTATTTGTTAGTTGGGAGAATTTGACATACTAGGCTTTTTTGAGTTTTTGTTTAAGAAAGTGTACTCCAAATTTTTTACCACTTTCATTTAATAGTAGGTAAAAATTATTAACATTTCTATTTAGAAAGAAAGGAATAAATAATGTTTGTTGTTTGTTATATAAGTATAAGTTTTAAATGTTTAATTACTGAATTTGTTTTCTTTTATTATTTTTCTTGCCTTTTTTTTTTTTTTTATTTTCTTTTTTATTTTCTGGACTGAATTTCTCATACCGGAATTTCTCATACCAGAATTTTCATACCAGAAATTTCATACCAGAAATTATCATACCAGAAATTTCATACTAGAAATTATCATACCAGAAATTTCATATCAGAAATTTCATACCAGAAATTTCATACTAGAAATTTCATAAGAAAAGTTCATACCAGAATTTTGTCATACCAGAATTTCATACCAGAATTTTTTCACGCCTGAATTTTTTCATACCATAATTAATTTTTTCATACCAGAAGCTATTTTTTTAATCCTTTTTTATTTTTTTTTATAATTTTCTGGTATGAGTTTCTGGTATGAAGAAACTCATACCAGAATTTTTTTTTTTCTTTTTTTCCTTTTTTATTTTTTATAATTACATACCAGAATCTTTTACATACCGAAAATTACGTACCGGAAATTACATACACATAAACAACAAAATGATCAATATTTGACTGCACAAGAACATCAAGTAGCACGAACAGCCCTAGATGCCGATACCTGTCGCCAATGAACGGAGTCTCACCAGAAGCTCATCGGCGTTCACTTTAACAATCCGAACCCGAGCACACAGCCCACCTGATACCACACTTGTAGAATTTAGATCCATTGATTATGAATTTACAGTACAACGAAACATTTTATTGTAAATTTACACTATCTAACGAAGAACAAAATGCTCATCGAATCCGACCGACCCGAAAACTGAGATTATATCTCATCGAATCACAAACAAACCAAATGAAGTATTTCATCAGATTGAGATGCCATTTTCATACCATAATTATGAATTTACCTTTGATTCTTCAAGTCCAAGTGATGGAATGGATCTTTTAGATGATTACTGTTCATCCGAATCCTTACAACGTGATAAATTATAAAATAAGGATGAAATGCATAGGGAATAGCATAAAAATTTCCATTATATGATATGTTTCAAGAGAAGAGACCGCCCCTTCACATTAGCATATGGATTGATGACAAATGCATGTTAACTACATTACCAACTATGATGTGTTCCTCATTTAACAATGACCAACATGTAAAATAGGGAAACAAGTTCAAAGAAACAACACACAACTCTCTCCCCCTTCCAAAACTTCAACTAAAATAAAAGCTGGAAGAGTAAGACCTGTATGTATACCCATATTCATAAAACCATCTTGAACCACAAAAACAATATATATAAGCTCCTGTTTAGTTACCTTAGCCAGCAATGAGTGACAGAAGACTCTATAGTCCGCCTGATCCGCGTTACAAATCCAAATCAACTTTCCGTCTGCTAAACATCTCCCTGACAACCCTTGGCCGAGATTGTAGACGAAAGACATACAAACCTCCGTTCATTGGCAACGGATCGTCGGGTCTTTAATGTAATCTTTGCAAGAGGACCTCAATCTCTGCGCAAACCTAGGGTTTAGCGACGGATCTGAAGGCTGGTAGTGGTTGAAGTTGTAGATCCCGCCAGCGAACTCCTTATAGTGCGAGTTTTTCTTCCAGATCCAGATCTAGATCTAGATCCAAATCCAGATCCAGCACCCACCATTGTAGTCATGGCTTCTCCTCCACCCATATCACTTTCTTCTTCATCTCACTATCTTTGGCACTGGCTCTCCGGTAGCCCCGCACTGAGGATGGTCCACCCATTTCACTTTATTCTTCATCTCACTTTCTTCGGCACTGGATCTGGAAGAAATGATAGGTGATATCCTTGCAGAGGAATGATGAGGCTACTAGAGGAGAACGAGATATTGAGGAAAGGGAAGTAGAAGCCACAGATTCAGAGAAGGGAAAGAGGAATGAGGCGCTACCAAAAGGAGAACGAGATAGTGAGGAAAGGGAAATTTGACGGCTAGGTTTGTGCGGTTAAAAAAAACTGGGGTATATTTTCTTAATTGAAAATCCCAAAAAAGCCTACTTAGTTACTTGGTTTTTAAAAAGGCCTAGTTGCCTAATTTGCCCTTGTTAGTTTGTTATCCTATCTTTTAGTATTATTTTTAGATTATCTTTTAGAGGAATCTCACATATAAATAGCCTTAGAGGACGGGATTCATGGGGAGCTTAGATTTGAATTTGATTTTCACATTATTGTGAGATACTTGTGAGTTTGTTCACGGAGTTTGCATTTTATCATTTCTAATCAATCAAAAGGAGAGTTTTCTTGTGTGTGGTATTGTGCAGGTCGTCCAATTGTAATGACATCAAATATTCCTCGGCTTCAAGTCAGCCCCGAGGTCACGCCCCACCTTCTTATATTATATGGATGTCAAACGGGTGACATATAAATGCGCCTTCAAGCTCTGCGAAAGTGTGTGGTTGTACACTCTATAAATTGGCGTCAACTTTAATTTTTTGCTTCACTTTGCACCCTTTCAAGTTCAAATGGACACTCGTCTGGCTTTGATTTTAAAACTTTTCTAGATGACGCCTCCACATCAAGATGGACGTCTTTCTTCTTCCTATGGCAACCAAAATATTTGCATATCAAGCGAAACGTAACAAAATTTTTCTTGTTTTTCATGAATGTGGTGTGATTAAAACTATATCCTCCGTTTATCCCATTAACCATGTCCAATCAATGTCTCTCTCTCTTCAAAAAATCCATAAAGTTGAAACATATCAAAGTGATCTGTACTGACATCACGTGAATAATACAAAAGAGTCTATTTTCAAAAATAATGGGATTACTATAGTCACAAAAAGAAACAATATAAATTACCATATTTATATACGAAAATTTGTTTCAATTTCATTCTTACCCGTTTGTGTAGAAGAACTTTGTAAGGATCGTTATATTTGAAATTATCGAACGGGATCACGTATTCATTTTCATATAACGACATTCTTATAGACAATTTTCAGAAAATTTGATAGATATGGATTATCAATTCCAATATGATTTACTTGAAACTTTTAAGGTTTTTATTTCGACTCTAAAACCCAATATCACTACTCATCCGAGAAAACAACTGACACGCAATATTAATGCACATCGTAATGACCAATACTCAGTTGGTATAGTGGTTGTGGTGCTAGACTCCTTAAATATTGGTTTAGAGATTCGAGTTCGAATCCTCCTGACAGCATATATGGAAAAATTATCCCCAAATGGGTCACAACTATATACCATACGTAGAGCGGCACAACCGATCGAATTGAAAACGTAACCGACTTTAAAAAATGCACATCGTAATGTTATTCACCGAGATTGTTATTCGTACCCACCATTTCATGCTAAATATACCCAATACACGCCTACGCGTTGCGTAGACGTAGAAAATGGGTCAATTTCTGAGGCGAAAGTCACTACGCCTACGTAACGCGTAGATGTAGTGACTTTCTCAATTCAAAATTCAGAAAGTCACTACGTCTACGCGTTACGTAGGCGTAGTTACTTTTTGCCGTTTGGAAAGTAACAACGCCTACGCGTAGGTCTTTTCGGCTCCATATCGCGAAGCCGGAAGGTTGTCTTCCTCATTTCGCAACTCTCTTTCACTTCCTTACCGGCGACGACGACGAAGAGGCGACGAAGACGAAGGCGAAGACGACACATCACCACCAGCCATGGTCCGAACCCGGGGAAGAGACGGAGGTGTGGTCCGGGGTAGCCGCTCCGGCAACGGCGGGGTGACTCCTCCGGCAATTTTTCCGGCGAGGGTCGCGGACGAGCGGTTTCCGATGCCGATGTTGGGCGAGGACGGGGCTCTCGTGGAGGGCGATTAGGGGGAGTAGTCCGAGGTTGCGCGACATCTCGCGTTTCTAGCGAGGTTGGGGTACGTTTTAATTTATTTTTATTACATTTGTCTTTATATACGTTAATTAGGTAATAATAATCAATAATTAGTGTAGGATTAGTTGTTAGTTAGTTATTAAGTATAGAATTAGTGAATGAATTAATGAATTAGTCTTAATTAGTCGATAATTAGTTAAATTAGTGGACAATTAGTTACCGATTAGTGAAATAGTCAATAATTAGTTTAATAAATAGTCGATAATTAGTTTAATAAAAATTAAAATTAGTCGATAATTAGGTAATTAGTTTATTGAAATTAGTCGATAATTAGTTAATTACTCGATAATTACTCGGGAATATTGGAATTAATAGATAATTAGTTTAATAAATATTGAAATTAGTTGTAAATTCCGTAATTAGTTAATTACTCGGGAATATTGAAATTAGTTGTAAATTCCGTAATTAGATAATCAGTGAATGAATTCCGTAATTAGTTGTAAATTCCGTAATTAGTTAATTGATTTTAGTCGATAATTAGTTGTTAATTATTGAAACTAATAGTTAATTACTCGATAATTAGTTGTCAAAATAATGAAATTAGTTTTAAATTCCGTAATTAGTAGACAATTAGTTACCGATTAGTGAAATATTCGATGATTAGTTTAATAAATAGTCGATAATTAGTTTAATAAAAATTGAAATTAGTCGATAATTAGTTAATTAGTGGACAATTAGTTACCGATTAGTCGATTACTAGTTATTTACTCGATAATTAGTTGTTAAATAATGAAATTAGTTTTAAATTGCGTAATTAGTAGACAATTAGTTTTCGATTAGTCGATTACTTGTTATTTACTCAATAATTAGTTGTTAAATAATGAAATTAGTTGTAAATTGCGTAATTAGTAGACAACTAGTTTCCGATTAGTCGATTACTAGTTATTTACTCGATAATTAGTTGTTAATTATTGCAATTAATTTTAAATTCCGTAATTAGTAGACAATTAGTGAAATAGTCGATAATTAGTTTAATATATATTGAAATTAATTGTTAATTAGGTAATTAGTAGATAATAGTTTAATAAATATTGAAATTAGTCGATAAATAGTTAATTAGTCGATAATTAGTTGTTAACTTCCTTAAATTAGTCAATAATTAGTTAATTACTCGATAATTAGTTGTTAATTATTGAAATTAATAGATAATTAGTCGATAATTAGTTTAATAAATATTGAAATTAGTCGATAGTTAGTTAATTACTCGATAATTAGTTGTTAATTATTGGAATTAATAGATAATTAGTTTAATAAATATTGAAATTAGTTGAAAATTCCGTAATTAGTTAATTAGTCGATAATTAATTGTTAACTATTGAAATTAATTGTTAATTAGGTTGTCGGGACTAGTACTCGTCCATGGGCCGCTACGGTTTCGAACCGTAAGCGGCGTATGATTGAGATGGGAGTAGCGCATCCTGATGACGTCCTTGAGGATCCTCAGGAGGAGGAGAGAGTTGGGGAGGAGCATGTAGACGAGCGGATGGACATACTGTTCGGTTCCTCCGACGTTTCCGGCGGCCAGATGTTACCCGAGGCAGATGTTGATGCTTTTGTATTGGAGTTGCATGACACATTGGACCGCCGATCACATGCACCTGCTCATTCAGAGAGATCTGCCGCCGGGAGTAGGAGACTCGGTCAGGAGGGTTCACCACCACCTCCACCTCCACCTCCGCCTGTGGTTGTAGATGACGTTGCTGGGTATCCAGGAGGTCCCGCTATACGGGACCTACTTTACAGTTATGAGACTCACGTCGCTCGTGACATATGGGTCGGTCAGATATGGATTTAAATTTCGATTAGCCTTTTATATTTCCTTAAATTCATACGTGTTACGACGTTTAAATGATATTTTCATAACAAGATAGAGGTGTTTTACGAGTCTATCGGCTAGGTGCCACGGTCAGTGGCTTACGTAGCCTTGCTGATCGATTTCCAAAGTCAGAGTGGATGACATTGGTTAGGGGGAGTGGATTGCATGGCCTCTTAGAGATGCAGTGGGGCGGTGTCGACCATGCGCTTGCAACTGCCTTTGCTGAGAGGTGGTATCCAGAGACTTCCGGATTTCACTTCCCACGGGGACAGATCTCTATCACCCTCCTCGACGTATATCACCTCTTAGGACTTCGCATTAACGGAGACGAGGTTATCGGCGCCAGGGATGACACACTCTTCACCTCCATGTTCGGCTTCCCGCCGTTGGAGGTGAAGGACGCCGTGAAGGCGGGTGGGTGGCCGTCTTTTCATCTCCTCTCTACTATTAGGACTATGGCCGAGTCCCCGGATGCTAGACAGGAGGATATCGCTACCAGATTTCTTGCTCTTCTCGTTGGCTCCACCCTGTTCAATGACAAGACCACGAACAGGGTGAAGTCTCATCTATTGAGCGTATGTCGAGACCCCATCACCATGGCGTCCCGTACTTGGGCGACTGCCACACTGGCATATCTATACAGACAGCTCGGCGAGTCCTCTAAGAGGGAGGTTTATACATTAGCCGGTTGTTCTCTTCTCTTAGAGGTATGCAATGAACTATAATTTCATAGTTTACAATCTTTTAATTGATAATCAGTTTAATATGAAAATGATATGTTTTTGGCAGTCATGAATTCACGTTTATTTCCCTCACTTCCGACCTAGAGGACATACTGACCCTCTTAGACAGAGAGATGCGAGACATGCACAGAGGTCGGAGAGGGCTCCTACAAGACAGATGGAGAGATCGGCCCTGTTAGGGTTTAGGCCCAGTTGTCGAGGTGTAGGATGGACGAGGTACTAATAAAGTCAAGTTTCTTACGTATCTTGAATTGACCTTCTGAAATGACGTTATATGTTTGTCGTAGGTGACGTGGATGCCGTGGGGTTCGCTAGACGGCTTTCAAACTGGACAGATGCGCGTATCAGTCTATTTTGGGTGATACGCTTCTGTTGGTTGGAGGAGCCATATCAGCCACCGTTTATGCTACGTCTGTTCGGGCGTGTACAGGTAGTCCCCCTAGAGCTTCATACAGTTCCTCCTAGATGTATCATTCGCCCCTTCGTGATGAAGAGGCCGGCGAGGATAGGGAAGTATGAGCTGCTATTTTCTCCTGACGCATGGCATTTGTGGGCGACGCGAGACCAACATTTGTACGATATACAGAGCGTCCCAACAGTTGTCGACCCATGACAGATGGATGAGTACTTCTTGGACTGGTTCTTACCACGTACTCACTCACACCTGCAGCCACCTCCAAATGGTGCACCATCACCGCTTGAACCTCCAGTTGCACCTGTTGTACTTTTAGAGCGGGTACGGATATGAATTGTTACGTTAAAGTTCATTTTATTTAAGAATTAGTTGAGTAATTAGAGTTTTTCTTGTTCTGTAGTGTGTGCATATAGCTATAGGTATGGTTCGAGATCAGTTGATTCGTTGTCCTCCGTCAGAGGCTGATTTTCTTCGACGTCTCCTAGATGTTCTAGGAGGAGACGAGCCACCAGAGGCGTCACCTCCTGTTAGGGCATTACATCGACATGACTAGACACTTCTGTTATTACTTTGACTTGTGTTTGACTTGAACTTGATGATGTTGGTTTTAAATTTAGTTATTATGTATGAACATGTTTTATTACTTTAACTTGTTTCTATTTATTACGTCTCGTGCTTGTTTCATTTTATTACTTTGACTTGTGATTTATGTTTGAAAACAACAAATCAAAACCTCAATTTGAAATCACAAATCAAAACCGATTAGTCGATATCACAAATCAAAAACTCAATTCAACACTACTATTCGAAATCACAATTCAACACCACAATTTGAAATCACAGTTCTCAAAACAGTCTCAAACTAAGAACCCGCATCTTCTTCTATCTGAAGCAGTCTTCCGTATCTCGCTATTCTTCGGTTATGTATGTGGGCAAAACCATCAACTAAAGCGTCGTGACCTCGCATCCAATCAAGACATATCGGGGGCAATGGAGCGTTTTGATGCAACCAAGCCTGTTTTACAAATCAAGGGCATGTTAGTCAAACATGTTTTGATACAACCAAACTTGTTTCACAAATCAAGGGAATAAAATGGACTTACCGGAACGTAGTGATGATCATTGAGTACTGCGATTGCTTGCACTTCCGTTGGAGGTTCTTGTTCTTCTTCAGAATCGGCAATCAATGGAAAGCAGGTGTAGGAGTCCAATCTAGATAAGACGACAAGGGACACCCGAAATAAAGTAGCGTATGCGAGAGCACAAGTAGGAACCTCCATCCAGAACTGTGATGCGCAAGGTGTGGGGTTAAGGTAGTTGACGTTGTCAATCAGTTCTTCAATCTCATCATCACCATGTATTCCGAAGTATACATGCATGTGTCTACTCAACTCCCAAGAAAGCTCTCTCCGGACACGAATGTACTCATCTTGATGGTAACCCAATAACGCACCAAGTGATCTATATCCGCAATTTCCATCGCCAGGAACATCTATCACACGATCAACGTAGGATAGCATAAAGGATGGGATATTCAGATAAACCCAGTTGAATCCACGGACCACAACTTCAGACGACTGAGACTCCGGGATAGTACTAGCCTCGCCTGTGGTGTCTGCTCATCTTGACTCCGGGATGGTACCAGCCTCGCCTGTGGTGTCTGCTCGTCCTGACTCCAGGATGGTACCAGCCTCGCTTGTGGTGTCTGTGTTACGCTAAGAACGTGTGCACGCAAAAGCTTTAAATTTATAACTCGTTATATTTCTTCTAACTCCTAGCGAACCTGCAGTGTACGGGACGTTTGTAGTAGGGATAGTATTCCGAGGTCGAACACAAAGACTGAGGTGAGATGGAATCGATTAGTGACCAAGTTTAGTGAAGATCTAGGGGTAAGAAAAGAGAAAGAAATAAAGAAATGAAAATCTCAATGTTTTTGGTTTGGTTTTTAGGTGACCAATCAAAGATCACAAATCATGCAAAATAAACAATCAACTAAGCTAACGCCACAAGTAAGCAAGCAAGTACGAAATATGTAATCAAAGAGAGAAGAGCGAATTCTAGGGGTTGGAAATTCCGGTTATGGCATAGGACTCAAGCTATCTAATCATTCCTTGGATTAACTATAATATTTTGGGAGTGAGTGTTTCTAGATTGGGATCAATCACCGGGTAGGTCTCATGGTCCATTAGTCCGTTCCTAAGGTCTCATCACCGGGTAAGTCTCTAAGAGCCTAAGGAATGGAGTTCTACACAAACCGGATTGTCATCTAGGGATCTAACCTATCCTTACCGGGTAAGTCTCGGAAAGGTAAGTCCTAAACAACTATCCTAGCACACTTAGTCCAATGGCGGCTTATGAGGCTCACCACTACCTAGAGCTTATCATCTTTGAAATCTAAGAGTAAGAATCACCGGATAGGTCTCTTCTAACACTTAGTTGCTAACACTAGGTCACCCTAGGATAGATTTAACTCAACAAACACTAGGATTTCAATATTCTAACATTCTAGAACTTAGACTCATCTAATCAAACGAATCAGGCAAACCACGGGTTGTTCTACCACTTCCACGGCCGTGGACTGGCAAGAACGAACCGTGGACTCCAACAGTGGGTCGGTTCATATAGATGAATCATCCAAAGGAAAATCTAAGTCCATCCTATCATAGTCCTAGCCATAACCATCCTTTCCTTACCCTAGAATCGCATCTATTTAGCCTACAACATACATCATCACAATCGAAATCATCAAACATAAAATCATGGCTTCCATTTGCAAGATAATGAAGAGAAAGAGATGAACAAGTGAAGCAATAAAACCAAGCTAAAAATGAGATTAGAAAGACTCACAACCCTTCAAAAGAAGGTTTAATCGATTCTTACAACTCTAGAAAACGATTCCGATAATCTTCACTACAAAACCTATCAAAGACTAGCAATGGTGTGTTCTTCTCTTCTTCCCCAATGGAGCTTTTCTCCTCCTCCAATGGTAGCCCTCCTCCAAGCTTCCCCTTGAGAGAATCTCCTCCTTGAGAGTGTGGGAGAGAATGTGGATTTGATTGGATAATGGGGGATTGAAAGATGCCCTCTCTCAGCCTTGCAGGACCACTTTTATACTACAACCTTGCTAGAGTCGGCCATGAGATCGTGGCACAGCTGTCACAACCGTCTGGCAAAAACCACGGTTGGTTTCCACGGCCGTGGTTCCTCCAGTGACCGTGGTTTTGGTGTTCCTGCACTATATGGATCATCAAGCCACGATTTGGTGCATGGCATACACCAACAAGGTCCCATGGGTCTTCCTTAGCCTCTAGCTTGCATCCTAATGAGTCCGAGGGTGTGTCATCTTGATGAACGATCCTCAAACGTATCGATTAAGCTCCTAAATCTCCCAAAATACCTATAAAGCAAGCAAAAGTCCGCGTAGACGTCTATCTCGACAAAATACATGATTTGAGTGCAAACGTCGTGAACTAATGCTTAGACCATGCATGAATGAGCGGAAAATCTATCTAAATGAATGTCTAAACCTAAGTCATAAATCGTGTTATCAAAAATACCCCATACTTAAGGTTTGCTCATCCCCGAGCAAATTCCCAACTATAGACTAAGAGATGACATGATTTATGTATGCAGAAAAATGGCAAAATCTTTTTGGAGTTGTGCTTCTAATATTGGATCACCTTCATAGTCATGTTTCATGGTAATGGACAAGCAATTATGTATCAAATAAATGAAGGCACGGAAAGACAATTTTACTTAACTCAAAAGCATGCATGAAATGTAAAAATGAAGAAGTCGAGATGATCAAGAGCATATCCAATCTAGATTACTAAGTCTTACAAACATGCAAATAGGTCATAAGGTCTTGTGAAATAAAAGGCCAAGAAACGTTGTCATTAGGTGGGGATTTTTCTAGGCTATGTGATGCTAATCCGGGAATGGAACTAACTCCACAATCTTGTCCTTGATCAACTTCCCACAAGTGTATATTTTTCTCCATCTTTTCTTTGTTTTCTTATCTTTTTCTTTCATTTATTTTTGAGACAATGGCATTGGTGTACAAAAGCCGAAACCTTGGTGATTAGCCGTCCTCGGGCTTTTTCTATTTTTCGAGGTGCATCCACACCGGGCACACATACCAAAGCTCGTTAGGACTATTGGTTTATTTGACTTTGACAAGGCACAAACACCCGATTATGTGAATGGTGCCGAGTTACTCGTCATTTAAACCAACGTCCCCAAACCTATATTTTTTGTCTACACTTTTACAACAAATTCAGCACTTCATTCATAACATTCTTTCATCAACAACTTCACCCCACACTTGTTTTTCACACACGTCAACACACTAGCATGCTCCTATTCTCGGATGGGTCAAAAGAGGTTAAATTTATACCAATTGAGGTGCTCAAACAACATGATCAAGATGAGAAGTAGAGAAAGATGAATTGCCTCATTCATTCCTAGATGATGTGCAAGAACTAGCATGTAATTTCGACTTTCAATACTCAATCCATTCTAGGCAAACATCATGTTCACAAATCATTCATGGGATTCAAGATAAGTACTTCAAGTCCACATATGTAATTCATCAATTCAACACATAAGGCTATCCATAGCTAATCTACAAGACAAGATTCATCATTAGGGTCATATCCAAGCCTAGAAAGCACAAAAATTTTTAAATTTTCTGATTTTTTTGGATTTTTTCGAAATGAGTATATACAATGCAAGACATGTGATAATATTAAACTATCCTAGATGCTAATCATGCAAAGGATCATGCAAACCCCACCCCATACTTAGAAACACATTGTCCCCAATGTGGTAATGAAGTAAAGAAGAGTGAAAGAGGGTTCTCACAATGTAAAAATGGTTTGCTTTGGTATTTGAGATTTCTCAAGTGGATTGATGGTGAATGATCCTATCAACAATGGTAGAGAGCTCTAAATGTGCATCATGGCATCGGGACCCGCTCTAGGCACCGCTAGCCGTCCAAGTTCCGCGTCCGCTCCACCCACAATTGATGAGGGACTCATCATCATCCTCCACATGTCATACAAGGGTTCCATGCTACCAAGACTCTAACACACACACAAAGCACACCAAACACACAAAGACACACAAAAATAGAAAAATCAAAACAAAAACAAAAACGAAAAGGGGAAAACGTTACCAATGGGTTGCCTCCCATCAAGCGCTTCTTTAAGGTCATTAGCTTGACCAAACTCGGGGGTGTCTCACTCAAGGTGAAGCAGGGCAATCATGTCCACCGGAGCTCCCGGGATATACTTCTTCAACTGGTGCCCATTCACCTTAAAGTCTCCACAATCCTCCTCTCCTATCTCAACCGCTCCATGGGGAAAGATCTTCTTCACTATATAAGGACCGGTCCATCTCGACTTTAGCTTTCCAGGGAAGAGCCGCAGCCTTGAGTTGAAGAGAAGGACAAGGTCGCCTTCACTCAACTCCTTGGGGATGAGACGCTTGTCATGCCAACGTTTGGCCTTTCCTTGTAGATTCGGGCGTTTTCATAGGCATCCAACCGGATCTCCTCAAGAGCATTCATGTCTAGCAACCTCTTCTCTCCGGCCTCCTTGAGGTCAAAATTTAGCCACTTAATGGCCCAATAAGCTCTATGCTCCATCTCTACCAGAAGGTGGCAAGACTTGCCATAGACTAACTTGTAAGGAGTGGTGCCAATTGGTGTCTTGAAGGCAGTTCTATATGCCCACAAAGCATCATCGAGCTTCATAGCCCAATCTTTTCTCGTCCTAGAGACCGTCTTCTCAAGAATGCCCTTTATCTCCCGGTTGGAGATCTCCACTTGGCCACTAATTTGGGGATGGTAAGGTGTTGCCACCTTATGAGTCACCCCATACTTAGCCAAAAGTGTCCCAAAATTCCTATTGGTGAAGTGCTTCCCTCCATCACTTATGATCACCCTTGGTGTTCCAAACCTAGGGAAGATCACTCGGTTGAAGAACCGCACCACAACCTTGGCATCATTTGTGGGAGAGGCGATTGCCTCCACCCATCTCGAAACATAGTCAACCGCCAACAGGATGTAGAGGTTGCCACATGAAGAGGGGAATGGTCCCATGAAGTCCACACCCCACACATCAAATATCTCCACCTCTTGTATGTTGTTCAAGGGCATCTCATTCCTCCTTGAGATGTTGCCCGTCCTTTGGCAAGCATCACAAGCTACCACAAAGCCTTGCACATCCTTGAACAAACTTGGCCAAAAGAAACCCGATTGCAACACCTTCGCACATGTCTTGTGTGAGCTAGCATGGCCTCCACATGGCAAGGAATGACAATGGCGGATCACACTCTCCACCTCATCCTCCGGTATGCATCTTCTAAATACTCCATCCGGCCCTCTCTTGAACAAAAGTGGTTCACTCCAATAGTAGTGTCTCACATCCTTGAAGAACTTCTTCCTTTGGGCATATGACAATCCGGGAGGCACTTCCTCACACACAAGATAGTTCACAATATCGGCATACCATGGCTCACTTCCTCTAGACACTTGGAACAAGCACTCCTCTACCATTTGCATTTGCTCATCCCGGAATGAGTCATCAATCGGGATGTCATCTCTCTCAAACTCCAATGATGGGAGTCTACTAAGGTAATCCGCCACAAAGTTTTCGGACCCCTTCTTGTCCCGGATTTCCAAATCAAACTCTTGAAGAAGAAGGATCCACCGAATCAACCTAGGCTTGGCATCCTTCTTTGTAAGGAGATAACGGATCGCAGCATGATCCGTATACACTATGACCTTCGCTCCAACAAGATATGAGCGGAACTTCTCAAATGCATACACTACCGCTAACAACTCCTTCTCGGTGGTAGCATAATTGAGTTGGGCATCATCTAGCGTCTTGCTAGCAAATAATAGATGGCATGTGTGCGCCCATCTTTCCTTTGCCCCAAAACAGCTCCAACGGCTACATCACTCGCGTCACACATGATCTCAAACGGTAAACTCCAATCCGGAGGTTGCATGATAGGTGCGGAGATCAAAGCGTTCTTCAACCTACAAAAAGCCTCAAGGCAATCCTTGGAGAAAACAAACTCAACATCTTTCATTAGTAGGTTAGTAAGAGGCTTAGAAATTTTAGAGAAGTCTTTAATAAACCTCCGGTAAAAACCGGCATGCCCTAGAAAACTCCTTACCCCCTTCACCGAGGTAGGTGGTGGCAACTTCTCTATCGTTTCAATCTTGGCCCTATCAACCTCAATGCCACGGTTGGACACCAAGTGTCCCAACACAATACCTTCACTTACCATGAAGTGGCATTTTTCCCAAATCAAGACAAGATTTGTCTCCTCACATCTCTTAAGCACTAAAGACAAGTTAGCTAAGCAATCATCGAAGGAACATCCATAAACAGAAAAATCATCCATAAACACTTCCATGATATTCTCAATATATTCAGAAAAGATAGCCATCATACACCTTTGAAAGGTGGCGGGTGCATTACACAACCCAAATGGCATTCTCCTATATGCAAAAGTTCCCCATGGACATGTAAATGTGGTTTTCTCTTGGTCATCGGGGTGGATAGGGATTTGGAAGAATCCACTATAGCCATCTAAGTAGCAAAAGTGAGAATGTTGAGCTAATCTCTCTAGCATTTGGTCAATGAAAGGAAGAGGGAAGTGATCTTTCCTAGAGGCCATGTTCAATTTCCTATAGTCAATGCACATCCTCCATCCCGTAACCGTCCTAGTTGGGATTAGTTCATTGTTCTCATTAGTTACTACGGTCATCCCACCTTTCTTAGGAAACACATGCACGGGACTAACCCACTTACTATCCGAGATAGGGTAGATAATTCCCGCATCTAGAAACTTAATGATCTCTTTCTTAACCACCTCTTTCATTATAGGATTCAATCTTCTTTGATGTTCAATAGAGGGTTTATGGTTATCTTCCATCAATATCTTATGCATGCACAAAGAAGGTTTTATGCCAACTAAATCGTCAATAGTATAGACAATGGCTTTCCTATGCAATCTTAGCTCATGCAACAACCTAGCAAGTTCATCATCATTCAAGCATGCATTCACAATCACCGGATATGTAGAATTATCACCAAGAAAAGCATACTTCAAGTGAGAGGGGAGGGGTTTAAGTTCAAGTTTAGGAGGACCTTTATCGAGTGGAGACGATCCAAATAACGTTGGTTGAGATGATGCCAAAGCAAATGAAGGCTCTCCAAGGCTCCTTGAAGCTTGATCATCAACAAGGGCTGCTTCAGGGGAAACCACGGGCAAGTCCACGGGTCCTGGCACATCCACGGCCGTGGATCTTGCATGGCCTGCTCTTCGGAGCTCTCCAGAGAGTTCTACGGCCATGGAACACCTTCCACGACCGTGGTTCTTACAGGTACTTAGCATACTCTCGTGGTCTTCAATCTCAGCTCTTGTCTCCTTTTTTAATGCTTCTAAGGCCTTGATTTCTTCATTGCAAGCCTCCTCAACACCTTCCTCCATCAAGCTTAAACTAAGAACCTTCTCCAAGGGGTCCTTGATCAAGATCGAGCTCACAACTTCTCTAGACTCCTCTTGCTCGACTATGTTGAATACATCCTCATCAAGGGTTGGCCCTTTCATCATTGAGGACAGCTTGAACTTGATGTTCTCTTCTCCAATGTTGAAGGAGAGAATTCCATTTTTACAATCCACCAAGCATCCGGAAGTGTCTAGGAAAGGTCTCCCTAAGATGATGGGAACCGGATAGTCCGCCGGGATGTCCAAGACAACAAAATCAATCGGCACATAGAACTTTCCGAGTTGCACCGGTATGTCTTCCAATATCCCAACCGGGTGAGTAATAGAGCGGTCCGCCATGTAGAGGGTCATCTTGACCGGTTTAGGCTCTCCTAGCCCAACCTTGTTGCAAAGTGCAAGCGGTATGATGCTCACACTTGCCCCAAGATCACAAAGGGCTTCATACTTTACTTCTCCCACTCCGATTGGTACACTAAAAGATCCCGGATCTCTTAGCTTAGGAGGCATCTCCTCCTTCATTGTTTGGATCAATTCCGAGGACCTCTTAGTCATCCTTACTTCCCCATACTCCTCCAGCTTCCTTTGTAGGAGAGTATTTCCTTCAAGAACTTGCCATATGCCGGCATACCTAAGATAGCATCCATGAATGGAATGTTAATATGCAATTTAGACATAAGTTCAAGGAATTTACCAAAGTGTTTGTCTAAACGAGCCCTTGCTCGTGATTGAGGGAACGGTAGTGGCGGCTTGTATGGAGGCGGTGCCACATATGTTGGCTCAACATCCTTGCTTTTGCCTCCATCTTCTTGCAACTTCTCTTCCTCTATCACCACTTGCTTTCCTTTAGCATTCTCCTTGGGCAAGGGATCCTTCATGCTTAACCCACTCCTTGTTGTGATGGCCAACACTTGGCCTCTTGGGTTGTCTTCGGTTCTTCCGGGAAGCTTTCCCGGATCTCTATGAGCTTCACCCGCCTTTTGGAATACTTGTGCTTCCAACACCTTTTGAGCTTTAGAAATGGAAGTCACCGTGCTCTCAAGACCACTCAACCTTCCAAGCAATTGCTCAAACATCATCTCGGTTCTATCCTTTGGAGGTTGAGTAAATCCGGGTGGAGGTTCTTGTGAAGCCTTTGGTGGTGGAGCTGCGCTTGTAGAAGCGGGAGGGTTCAAGGCTCCATCCGGGTTAGAATAGGAAAACCCGGGATGGTTGTGGTTAGGCCGGTAATTGTTGAATTGCCGGTTGTTGTTGAAGTTCCTTAGGCTTTGATAGTTGTTGTAGTTGCCCCTTCCCATGTAGTTCACATCTTCCTCCTTGGAAGACAAGTTTGCTTGCACTTGCACTTGAGGGGTTGCTTGGTTCTTCAAAGTTGTGGCACACAACTCCCTCAAAGACTTTAGCTCGTTGTTGATGGCGTCAAGCTTGAAATTGCTCATGGTGACTTCACTCACCTCATATGCTCCCGCCTTTCTCCCTTCACTCTTCCTATGGGAGTACTTCTCAATCACTAGAGCTTGTTTCTCTATAAACTCCCAAGCTTCATCCACATGCTTTTCCATGAAAGTTCCACCGGAAAGAGATTGGAGCTTGAATTGGCTATCTTCATCAAGTTCCTTGAAGTAGATCTCCAATAGCTCAATTTTTGGTATACCATGGTGTGGACAATCTAGGAGAAGATCTTTGAATCTCTCCCAAGACTTGAACAAGCTCTCTCTATCCTTCATCACGAAGGCATTGATCTTCCCTCTTAATTCGGTAGTCTTGGACGGTGGGAAGAACTTTGTCAAAAACTCGGTTGTCATCTCCTCCCAAGTACTCACTCGCCCTTGTGGAATAGATTGATACCAAGCTAAGGCTTTATCCTTAAGTGAGAAGGAGAAAGCCCTAAGCTTATGGTTGTTGCTCTCCAATCTAGGCGGTCTAAGAGTCTCCATCAAGATCTCATAGTTTATCAAATGTTGACGAGGAGACTCTCCTTTCATCCCTCCAAATTGATTATGCCGGATCATTTGTAGAACTTGAGGGCGGAGTTCATAATCATGGGCTGCGGGATCTCCTAAGTTCACACCCGGACGGTGTGCTCTTTGTGCCGGATCCATACGTTGCCCTAACGTTTGTGGATCTCCAATGGCAATGGGCACAACCCGTATATTAACCGCCTCCGGTTGCGGTTGGGGTGGAGGTGGAGGTTGTTGACGATTAAGCTCAACTTGGACAAGTGCTTGCTTAATCTCTTCAATCTCCCTCCTAGTTGCCTCTTGCCTCTCATTGGCAAGTCTCCTTGGAGAAAGCGTTCTTCAACCTACAAAAAGCCTCAAGGCAATCCTTTGAGAAAACAAACTCAACATCTTTCATTAGTAGGTTAGTAAGAGGCTTAGAAATTTTAGAGAAGTCTTTAATAAACCTCCGGTAAAAACCGGCATGCCCTAGAAAACTCCTTACCCCCTTCACCGAGGTAGGTGGTGGCAACTTCTCTATCGTTTCAATCTTGGCCCTATCAACCTCAATGCCACGGTTGGACACCAAGTGTCCCAACACAATACCTTCACTTACCATGAAGTGGCATTTTTCCCAAATCAAGACAAGATTTGTCTCCTCACATCTCTTAAGCACTAAAGACAAGTTAGCTAAGCAATCATCGAAGGAACATCCATAAACAGAAAAATCATCCATAAACACTTCCATGATATTCTCAATATATTCAGAAAAGATAGCCATCATACACCTTTGAAAGGTGGTGGGTGCATTACACAACCCAAATGGCATTCTCCTATATGCAAAAGTTCCCCATGGACATGTAAATGTGGTTTTCTCTTGGTCATCGGGGTGGATAGGGATTTGGAAGAATCCACTATAGCCATCTAAGTAGCAAAAGTGAGAATGTTGAGCTAATCTCTCTAGCATTTGGTCAATGAAAGGAAGAGGGAAGTGATCTTTCCTAGAGGCCATGTTCAATTTCCTATAGTCAATGCACATCCTCCATCCCGTAACCGTCCTAGTTGGGATTAGTTCATTGTTCTCATTAGTTACTACGGTCATCCCACCTTTCTTAGGAAACACATGCACGGGACTAACCCACTTACTATCCGAGATAGGGTAGATAATTCCCGCATCTAGAAACTTAATGATCTCTTTCTTAACCACCTCTTTCATTATAGGATTCAATCTTCTTTGATGTTCAATAGAGGGTTTATGGTTATCTTCCATCAATATCTTATGCATGCACAAAGAAGGTTTTATGCCAACTAAATCGTCAATAGTATAGACAATGGCTTTCCTATGCAATCTTAGCTCATGCAACAACCTAGCAAGTTCATCATCATTCAAGCATGCATTCACAATCACCGGATATGTAGAATTATCACCAAGAAAAGCATACTTCAAGTGAGAGGGGAGGGGTTTAAGTTCAAGTTTAGGAGGACCTTTATTGAGTGGAGACGATCCAAATAACGTTGGTTGAGATGATGCCAAAGCAAATGAAGGCTCTCCAAGGCTCCTTGAAGCTTGATCATCAACAAGGGCTGCTTCAGGGGAAACCACGGGTAAGTCCACGGGTCCTGGCACATCCACGGCCGTGGATCTTGCATGGCCTGCTCTTCGGAGCTCTCCAGAGAGTTCTACGGCCGTGGAACACCTTCCACGACCGTGGTTCTTACAGGTACTTAGCATACTCTCGTGGTCTTCAATCTCAGCTCTTGTCTCCTTTTTTAATGCTTCTAAGGCCTTGATTTCTTCATTGCAAGCCTCCTCAACACCTTCCTCCATCAAGCTTAAACTAAGAACCTTCTCCAAGGGGTCCTTGATCAAGATCGAGCTCACAACTTCTCTAGACTCCTCTTGCTCGACTATGTTGAATACATCCTCATCAAGGGTTGGCCCTTTCATCATTGAGGACAGCTTGAACTTGATGTTCTCTTCTCCAATGTTGAAGGAGAGAATTCCATTTTTACAATCCATCAAGCATCCGGAAGTGTCTAGGAAAGGTCTCCCTAAGATGATGGGAACCGGATAGTCCGCCGGGATGTCCAAGACAACAAAATCAATCGGCACATAGAACTTTCCGAGTTGCACCGGTATGTCTTCCAATATCCCAACCGGGTGAGTAATAGAGCGGTCCGCCATGTAGAGGGTCATCTTGACCGGTTTAGGCTCTCCTAGCCCAACCTTGTTGCAAAGTGCAAGCGGTATGATGCTCACACTTGCCCCAAGATCACAAAGGGCTTCATACTTCACTTCTCCCACTCCGATTGGTACACAAAAAGATCCCGGATCTCTTAGCTTAGGAGGCATCTCCTCCTTCATTGTTTGGATCAATTCCGAGGACCTCTTAGTCATCCTTACTTCCCCATACTCCTCCAGCTTCCTTTGTAGGAGAGTATTTCCTTCAAGAACTTGCCATATGCCGGCATACCTAAGATAGCATCCATGAACGGAATGTTAATATGCAATTTAGACATAAGTTCAAGGAATTTACCAAAGTGTTTGTCTAAACGAGCCCTTGCTCGTGATTGAGGGAACGGTAGTGGCGGCTTGTATGGAGGCGGTGCCACATATGTTGGCTCAACATCCTTGCTTTTGCCTCCATCTTCTTGCAACTTCTCTTCCTCTATCACCACTTGCTTTCCTTTAGCATTCTCCTTGGGCAAGGGATCCTTCATGCTTAACCCACTCCTTGTTGTGATGGCCAACACTTGGCCTCTTGGGTTGTCTTCGGTTCTTCCGGGAAGCTTTCCCGGATCTCTATGAGCTTCACCCGCCTTTTGGAATACTTGTGCTTCCAACACCTTTTGAGCTTTAGAAATGGAAGTCACCGTGCTCTCAAGACCACTCAACCTTCCAAGCAATTGCTCAAACATCATCTCGGTTCTATCCTTTGGAGGTTGAGTAAATCCGGGTGGAGGTTCTTGTGAAGCCTTTGGTGGTGGAGCTGCGCTTGTAGAAGCGGGAGGGTTCAAGGCTCCATCCGGGTTAGAATAGGAAAACCCGGGATGGTTGTGGTTAGGCCGGTAATTGTTGAATTGCCGGTTGTTGTTGAAGTTCCTTAGGCTTTGATAGTTGTTGTAGTTGCCCCTTCCCATGTAGTTCACATCTTCCTCCTTGGAAGACAAGTTTGCTTGCACTTGCACTTGAGGGGTTGCTTGGTTCTTCAAAGTTGTGGCACACAACTCCCTCAAAGACTTTAGCTCGTTGTTGATGGCGTCAAGCTTGAAATTGCTCATGGTGACTTCACTCACCTCATATGCTCCCGCCTTTCTCCCTTCACTCTTCCTATGGGAGTACTTCTTAATCACTAGAGCTTGTTTCTCTATAAACTCCCAAGCTTCATCCACATGCTTTTCCATGAAAGTTCCACCGGAAAGAGATTGGAGCTTGAATTGGCTATCTTCATCAAGTCCCTTGAAGTAGATCTCCAATAGCTCAATTTTTGGTATACCATGGTGTGGACAATCTAGGAGAAGATCTTTGAATCTCTCCCAAGACTTGAACAAGCTCTCTCTATCCTTCATCACGAAGGCATTGATCTTCCCTCTTAATTCGGTAGTCTTGGACGGTGGGAAGAACTTTGTCAAAAACTCGGTTGTCATCTCCTCCCAAGTACTCACTCGCCCTTGTGGAATAGATTGATACCAAGCTAAGGCTTTATCCTTAAGTGAGAAGGAGAAAGCCCTAAGCTTATGGTTGTTGCTCTCCAATCTAGGCGGTCTAAGAGTCTCCATCAAGATCTCATAGTTTATCAAATGTTGACGAGGAGACTCTCCTTTCATCCCTCCAAATTGATTATGCCGGATCATTTGTAGAACTTGAGGGCGGAGTTCATAATCATGGGCTGCGGGATCTCCTAAGTTCACACCCGGACGGTGTGCTCTTTGTGCCGGATCCATACGTTGCCCTAACGTTTGTGGATCTCCAATGGCAATGGGCACAACCCGTATATTAACCGCCTCCGGTTGCGGTTGGGGTGGAGGTGGAGGTTGTTGACGATTAAGCTCAACTTGGACAAGTGCTTGCTTAATCTCTTCAATCTCCCTCCTAGTTGCCTCTTGCCTCTCATTGGCAAGTCTCCTTTCATTCTCCAAAGCTTCATCTCTTATCCTAATTTGCTCTAAAGCCTCATCCAACTCAGCTTGGAGATCTCTTCCGGCCATCTCTTTTCCCTTTCTAATGCTCTTGGATCTAGATCTAAGGGTTTTCTCCGGTTCGGGATCGAATGGAGCTAAATCCTTGCCACGAGATCTTCGCATACACCTAAAGAGTGAGAGATGTCCTGAAAAGCAAAGACACAAACCAAAAAGAGATCAAAAGCAACAAGAAAGACCTACACTATAAACAATCACAAATAACGACTCAATCTAGACCTAGTCCCCGGCAACGGCGCCAAAAACTTGTTACGCTAAGAACGTGTGCACGCAAAAGCTTTAAATTTATAACTCGTTATATTTCTCCTAACTCCTAGCGAACCCGCAGTGTACGGGATGTTTGTAGTAGGGATAGTATTCCGAGGTCGAACACAAAGACTGAGGTGAGATTGAATCGATTAGTGACCAAGTTTAGTGAAGATCTAGGGGTAAGAAAAGAGAAGAAATAAAGAAATGAAAATCTCTATGTTTTTTGTTTGGTTTTTAGGTGACCAATTAAAGATCACAAATCATGCAAAATAAACAATCAACTAAGCTAACGCCACAAGTAAGCAAGCAAGTACGAAATATGTAATCAAAGAGAGAAGAGCGAATTCTAGGGGTTGGAAATTCCGGTTATGGCATAGGACTCAAGCTATCTAATCATTCCTTGGATTAACTATAATATGTTGGGAGTGAGTATTTCTAGATTGGGATCAATCACCGGGTAGGTCTCATGGTCCATTAGTCCGTTCCTAAGGTCTCATCACCGGGTAAGTCTCTAAGAGCCTAAGGAATGGAGTTCTACACAAACCGGATTGTCATCTAGGGATCTAAACTATCCTTACCGGGTAAGTCTCGGAAAGGTAAGTCCTAAACAACTATCCTAGCACACTTAGTCCAATGGCGTCTTATGAGGCTCACCACTACCTAGAGCTTATCATCTTTGAAATCTAAGAGTAAGAATCACCGGGTAGGTCTCTTCTAACACTTAGTTGATAATACTAGGTCACCCTAGGATAGATTTAACTCAACAAACACTAGGATTTCAATATTCTAACATTCTAGAACTTAGACTCATCTAATCAAATGAATCAGGCAAACCACGGGCTGTTCTACCACTTCCACGGCCGTGGACTGGCAAGAACGAACCGTGGACTCCAACAGTGGGTCGGTTCATATAGATGAATCATCCAAAGGCAAATCTAAGTCCATCCTATCATAGTCCTAGCCATAACCATCCTTTCCTTACCCTAGAATCGCATCTATTTAGCCTACAACATACATCATCACAATCAAAATCATCAAACATAAAATCATGGCTTCCATTTGCAAGATAATGAAGAGAAAGAGATGAACAAGTGAAGCAATAAAACCAAGCTAAAAATGATATTAGAAAGACTCACAACCCTTCAAAAGAAGGTTTAATCGATTCTTACAACTCTAGAAAACGATTCCGATAATCTTCACTACAAAACCTACCAAAGACTAGCAATGGTGTGTTCTTCTCTTCTTCCCCAATGGAGCTTTTCTCCTCCTCCAATGGTAGCCCTCCTCCAAGCTTCCCCTTGAGAGAATCTCCTCCTTGAGAGTGTGAGAGAGAATGTGGATTTGATTGGATAATGGGGATTGAAAGATGCCCTCTCTCAGCCTTGCAGGACCACTTTTATACTACAACCTTGCTAGAGTCGGCCATGAGATCGTGGCACAGCTATCATAACCGTCTGGCAAAAACCACAGTTGGTTTCCACGGCCGTGGTTCCTCCAGTGACCGTGGTTTTGGTGTTCCTGCACTATATGGATCATCAAGCCACGATTTGGTGCATGACATGCACCAACAAGGCCTCATGGGTCTTCCTTAGCCTCTATCTTGCATCCTAATGAGTCCGAGGGTGTGTCATCTTGATGAACGATCCTCAAACGTATCGATTAAGCTCCTAAATCTCCCAAAATACCTATAAAGCAAGCAAAAGTCCGCGTAGACGTCTATCTCGACAAAATACATGATTTGAGTGCAAACGTCGTAAACTAATGCTTAGACCATGCATGAATGAGCGGAAAATCTATCTAAATGAATGTCTAAATCTAAGTCATAAATCGTGTTATCAGTCTACTCGTCCTCGACCATGTCCTCGGCCTCGTCCTCGAACTCTTCCTCTAGAACTTTGTGAAGACTTCCTCATTTGTGACTCCTTATCAGCTCGAGCATGCTCAAATCCAGATGGCACTCGTCCTTGCTTGCTTCCCTTGTTTGAAGGATGTGAAATTCTCGGCTCCCGAGCTACTGACTCCGTCGGGTTCAACATGGTTGCAATTTAAGCGCTAAACTTGTTCACAACGTCTTGGGGCAACCTACCCTCCCTGTGCATGGCCATAAAAGATGTCAAAGTAATATCCCCCATTGACAGAGGAATAGCCTCGGGTTCTTCCACTTCTTCGGTGACTTCATGTCACGTAACTTGTCTCTAGAAAGGATGTATTGCAGTAAAAAACATAGGCCTGTTTTCCCAGAGGGCAGCCGCAAACTCATGAATGCACGGGATCCCATACGATTGCCTTCAATACCAATCGTCACATATAGCATCAAATGTCCCTTGCCGCGCCAATTTGCAATTCTCGATCAAGTACTTCATGCAGTTGTTCGACACCTTTCGGAGAAGAAATGTAAACATAGGGTCTTCTTGGATGCCTACGATAGTATGAGTGCGCGACTTTTCTATGCTACCTTGAATCTCATCAATCTGATCTCTAATCATTCTATGAATGGCCTTGATGAGAGTATCAAAAACGACAACGAGTAGACTTAAGAGTTCTCTTAAACACCGAATGAGCACCATCGGCCCTAAGATTAGAACATAATTTATAATTATAAAATAAATCATCACAAGTAAACTACACAATAAAAGATGCAATGAGTATTTGTCTAACCTTTCTGTCGTCCTTGATCCGAGATGGAGATAGTGATCGGTCCAGCAACGAACAATAGCTTCCTTGTACTTGTCCAACCATGTCTTCTCGAGGTACTCCATCAAATGATACTTGTCCATCCAACTATCCCTCCTATGCAAGAGCCTCGCCTCATAAGCTGCAATAGTAGTCGATTCAAACAACTCATGACAATCTCTCATGAATTTTGCTTGGATGGATGGCGAATGTGACTTCCACCAACTATTTGATTCGATGTTTCAATACACGTGTCACTCACACAAAATATGTTTGGCATCTGCGAAGACTCTAGGCATTGATTTTATGAGACCTAATTCCCTGTCCGTCACTATCACTTCCGGCTTCTTTCCACTGAATAACAAGGCAATGTATTCCAAAGCCCACTCGTAATGACCCGTCGTCTCCCGTTTCATTAACACAAACGCGACGGGAAAAGTCTGTTGTGTGCTAGTCAATCCGACGATCTCCAACAACGGCATGTCATATCTGCAAAATATAATGAATGAGACTTTGTAATTAAAAAAAATTTTAATATAAACAAACTGAATGAATTACATACTAACCTGTTCGTCTTGTATGTAGCATCCATGATGACGACGCATGGAAACATGGCAACCCAACGCTTCGACTCGGGATGGGCTAGGAATAAGTCGCTCACTACCTCTCCTCCTTCAGTGGTTTCCATCCTAATATCCCACATATAATCCTTATCTTTCAAGAAATTTCAACGCTTCTTGAATTACCGTTCGATCTCCCATCGCTTCCAACCTAATTTTATTCCGAGCGTTTGAAACTTGCTTCCTAGAAGTGACCATCTTTTTGGGATCTTCAAAATCACTCTTTAACAAACGAACAGTTTCCCTCGGAGGCATTCCCGCTTTTGTGTAGATTTGGACTCGTTTCATTTGTGCCTTCGTCAACCGTCCTGCAAAAGCATGATCTACCAACTTCTTTGGAAGAGGATGATTGTGAATTACGTGAACATTCCTCACACCCCAAAGACCCTTTTGCACCTCATCAACGTGTAAGCGAAAATTACAATCAAACTTCTTCGTTTTGCATACCCTCAAGCCCTTCGCCTCACTCTTGCGGACTCCGTGATGCTCACACGCAAATATCACCTTTCCAAAACGACGATCATCCGACTTGTAGGACTTTAGTTTGATGAGAACCATATTTCTACTTCCTGCTCTCTCAAGAACCCACGCAACTAACGAGTCCATATCCGTCCATATCTGATGGTCCACAAACAAACTAGTATAGTCATAATCATCGGGAATATCGGCAGCCTACAATAATTATTTCGAAAATTTCATTCACTACGACCATATCATATGTTCTAAGTTTGCTCAAATTAATTAACGACTAGTTAAATAATAATTGTCTACTAATTCATTAATTAACGACTATTTTCTTCAATTAACGACTAATTGACACCTAATTAACGAGTAAATTCTTCATTTAAAGACAAATAACATTACTTATTGACTAATTATCTACTAATTCATTAATTAACGACTCAAGCATATAACATAAAACTAACTAAAACATATAACACTAAACTACGTCAAAACAAACGAATTGAAAAAACTAACATCAACACCCGAATACGGATCGTAACTACTGAGCATAGCGGGATTGAACAAGCCCTCGTCACCCTCCACATCATCTTCACCACCGCCGAAATCAACACCGTCATCCTCTTCTCCATCGCCGGAATGATATCTTGCTTCTCCATCGTCGGAATTCATTTTCGAAAGGACTTTTTTTGCGAAACAACGTTTGACAATGAGGTTTTATGAAATGGGTCGAATACATGAAATTTATACTAATGTTTGGGTTACATTACCGTTGGTAACGGCTAGTTTTCCACAATAAGCCTACGAGAATCCCGTAGGCGTAGTTCTCGGATCAAGTAACCGTTGTGAACACTACGTCTACGCTTCTCGTAGTCGTAGTAAGTTCTCTTGTATTTTGTCGAATGATTTGTGCTTCCGCTACGGCTACGTGATGCGTAGTCGTGTAATGGGTACAAATAGCATGAATATGTGGGTACGAATAGCACGAACCGTTATTCACATTTCAAAAATCCTCTATTTGAGTAGTATTAATTTTAAAAAGAAATAAAGGGATTGTTGATGATAAAAAAAAACAACAATCTGAAAACGTGTGAAGAGAAGGCAGTGATGTCACAAGTCATAGATGAAATGACTTGTCTCTGCTAACCACAAATGAGTATACAACAACTGCACATACTTATTATGCTATTCTACTATGCAATTGCTAGCTAACTCCTCCTCTACTGCTTTTTCTTTTCTTTTATTTTTCCATTATTATTATTATTTTAATCAATTCCTATTTTTATTTTCTACAAATTACAAACAGTGTTTGTCCGTACTCGTAAAAGTCCAATGTCACTGCTCCTAGTGGCGCCCCACCAGATTCATCATTCTCGATTTCGTTTTGACTCTCTTTACAAATATCATTTGTTTTTTATCCAACTATAATAATATAATATAGTTTATACAGATATATCATTATTCATCTTATATGTATTAAAGAAGAGAACTTATTTACCACATGTCAACGCCACAATTCAAGCAGCTACCAAAAATATTTTTAAAAAGTTATTATTTTGGTTATTTTTTATAAAAAAAATAAAAATCAAATTCCCAATTTTATAATTAGTTTTTTAAAATCTTACTAATTTTTAGAAATCCAGTAAATCTTCTAATCAAATTCTAAACATATTATTTTTCATCAAAGCTAATATATAATTATTTAAAAAAAAACTCATATTATAAATCACAAATCTTATATATGTATTAAATGAGAGACTCTTTTTGCCACGTGTCAACGCTACGTTTATCGAAGCTAAAAAATTATTTTTAAAAAGTTAATTAATTAAAGTTAAATAATTAAGAGATTTACTAAACTAATTAAAACACTAATTATCTTTCTAAAATTTGTTGGACACGTGATTTAAACAAATTTATAATTGAATTTTTCTTTAAATTTCATATAATCTAACCAAATCCGAATATTTAAACAGATTTTGTTTTAATTGTAGATTTTACAAAATAAATTAAAAATGTAATTACAATTTTCATGTTTAATTTTATTAAATTTTTATCAATTCTCAACTTTACTTATGGGATGTCGTAAACTAAGCTTCATTAATATAACAAAAAATTTGCGGGTATAATAATTTTTATTTGTAGAATAACGTTATATCATGACTTTTTTGACCTATAAATATCATCTATTGTTTGTCCAATTTTCCATAAAAACTAATAAGTAGTGATAACTTTTATCCATACATTTATGTATTGATTTAAAGAAAATTAAAAATAACATTATGTTATATATAATTCAATATTGTCAAACCCCGCACAAATGTGCGGGTATTACACTAGTCTTTTTTTGATAAAAATTACACTAGTCTTTTAGTTGAAGTAAGATTAGTTATTAGGATCAATATTCCGTTGGTCTAATGAGATGTGGTGTTAGACTCTTTAAATAGTTAGTTTGAAGATGTGTATTAATAATCAAGTTAATATCCTATTTTTTGATAAATTTATTTTTAATTTTATCAAAAATATAAAAAAAAGTTATTACCGAATGTATAAAAAACCGTATTTGCCTAGCGACGAAATTGGAATAGTATATGTCTTTTAACACACGAAAATATGAAAGTAACATAATTAGTTTATTTTTCTTAACCGTTTACACTCCGATTAATAACTAAACGGACAATAAATATTTAGGGCCCGTTTGGAAGCTCTAGGAATCATTCCCGATAACGGAATGATTCCGAATCAATCAAAAAATACGTTTGGTTAAAGGTTTTTATCACATGAAAGTAATCCCATCATTTCCATTTCCATTTCCATTCCTAACCCTTATCCAATTCCATTCCGTTTCCATTCCACCGCTCCAACCAAACGGGCACTTAATCTTTTACTAAAAATTGAATCTTTAGTGTTTTTATAATATGGAAAATGAAACAACCGGTCCGGTTCGTAAATGAGCCGGGCCGTGATATTCCGGGCGGTAAATTTGTGAGGCCGGTCCAGAGTCCAGAGCAGTGAATAGCCTGAATGGGAATATATTATTGAGAGCGGTTAAAAAAAAGAATTCCATAGCCGACATGGGTGGCAGGCATGCACGTGGGGTAGGAGGTGAGGGGACCACAAAGGAAGAGACTGACAGAGAGGCCACGTCAGTTGTCAATCATACGTCCCATCGGATTGACTGTAGATCGCGGGATTCTCGTACCCTCGCCCTTTTCGTCTTTCTCCATTTCTCTCTCCTTCTATTCCATCTCCATTATTATATTCCATAGATTTTATTTCAATTTTTTGTCTTTTTTTCTTTTAAAAAAAAATCAATTCCAATTCCAAGCCACCCACAACTTAATTAGTTAATTATTACACCTTAGATATTTTTTTGTCAAATTATGTCCGTATAACATATTAACATGTTACTATTATATGTTTTTGTTTCATTCGTACAATATATATTTCTTTTGATATAAATGTATTCCATTTCTTTTATAATTGTACAATAATACTCGACTTGTTTAATCAATGAAAATAGATTTTTTTTTGTCAAGATCTATAATTTATATAATGGACAATTATCGCGTCCAAGAGGAAGATCGTATAACTTGACATACAAACTATTGCCAAGAAATTAGATTGTTTAACGATTTTTTATGTTACTTATCGTTCATGCGTTTGAGTTTTGTTAGTTATAACTTCGTTGAACTTTTCAAATAACCGTTTGTCGGTCCATTGATCCTATATATGAAATTGGATTTTATCTTTTTTAAAAGACAATGTATTAAGTTGTTTTCATATTATGGTGTCACTTACACTTCGGAATGACTTGTTGGGACCAAATTCTATTCTTTATCGCATTTTAAAAAGTAATTGCATTTATGATGACCACAAAAAATTAAATAGGGAGTATATATCTTACTTGTAAGGCTTCGTATTTGTCTGCCCAAAACAAAATTGATATCGTATGTGAGTGTACATGAAATCCCATTAGATATTTTATTTAATAATTCAAAGAATATCTATATTTTTTTTTGAAAATAACGCATGCATGAAAAAAAAAATTATAATCCAGAACAGAGTGTTGTTGTTTGCTAAACGAGTTTATGGGTCGGATCCGTCCCGACACAAACGGTATAGTGTTCATGAAGTTTGGATTGTCTGTAATCTATTTGGGTCTATAATTTTTGATCTAGTTTTCAAGTATAATATTCTGTAAGATTTAGATAATCTATATATTGTATTATTATTCATACCTCTAAATTATCTGTTTGATATGTATGTTCTTTTCATATTCCACACAACACTAATTTGATGTCTTTTGAACTCGAACGATCGATACCGAAAGGTGGAAAACAATGGAGATGATGTGTTATATTGATGAGAAAGATTCTTTGAACTTGAATTGGCACTCAAATTACAAAAATGACAGGCAATTGATGCAGCATGAGAGCGAGAGTGACCTACCATTTCCATTATAACTCAACACTTTCCAAAGCTTTTTCTTTTTCCACTCTTTTTCCTTGGCTTGTTCAAAAAATTTTCAACATACTGAATGAAAATACAATGTCTGAACTAACATATTTGAAGGTGATAATTTATGTGTCACACCTTTTAAGATTTTTGGAGATCGAGATGGTTATATCTAATTCCGAGCGAATCTTCGTATCTTTTTGTAAGAAAATCAAAGTAGCTAGGCATTTCGGTTTACCCATTTAAAAATCTCGGCATTATAATTATTATTTTTGATATAAACATACTTAATTCAAACTTCTTAAATATAACATAATCTATTATAGAGTCAAATATAATAATTTCTAGCTTTCGAGGATAATTCAAAAACTTCGATATCGGTATTATAAGATTAACTGAGTTTTAATTGCCTTTTGTGGAAATTTTTTTAGGGCATACACTTACTTAAGTTCAAATAATGATTTTTGTGAACACTTTCTTTGTGTCACAAAATGTCCAACATTATTCATGTAATTCTGGATATATATAATTAATACAAGTTTGTATCGACATTAAAACTAAGTTAAAAGGGTAGTTGGTTAAGTAGGCTTTTTCCTTAATGTAATATCAAATTATTTTATTTGTTTATTAGGTGACAAACTAAGTTTCTCTTATTTTTTTATAAAGATTAATTTAAAGAATTATTTTGCAATATCGATTTACACAGTCTAGGCCCAATCGATTTATACAGTTCAAGCTCAATCGAGTTACACAAGCACATGCCCAATCGAGTTATACAAGGTCAAAATGCAAATCCTGTAATTAGTAGTTTCGAACTTTGGATGATAGACCCACCTTTTACCAACTAGACTAATTGAACTTGTATATTTAATTGTTGTTTTTTTGTAAAGTTACACTTAAAACTGAATGTTCATACACAATTTAAATACAAAATTCAATTACACAACATTAATACACACTTAATATACAATTTTAAGTTTTGTAATTAACAAAATCGGTCATTTTCCAGTTATACGGTCCAAAGGCCCGTCATTTACACAAGGTTGAGTTACACAAGATGAACAAAGAAGAAGAATATGGAAGATGGCAATGGCGGTCTCCTCCAACCGCTACTGGTTTTTTCCGGCTCCAATCCCAGACGAGCAAAGACTAGGCTCGTGTCTGCGTTGGCCTTCCACTTCTCATCCAACAACTAATCGTTTCCATCTCCAATCCTATACAAACAGAGAAGATGGATCGTGTATGCGCTGGCCTTCCTCTCTAGCGACTAACGCCAAAGGAGATTTAGTGTCGAGGACCTAGCGGAGGCAAGGATGATGGTATCTCATTTCCCGCCGTTGGCGAACTCGTAGTGGATAGAGAAGGCGGAGACAAGGGGTTTTTGGGGACCTGCAACTGCTTCGTTGGGATCAGGAAACCCTAACTAGCGGCCGGCTGCAATCCTAGACGAATATAGAATGGGCTCGTGTCTGCGCTGGCCTTCCTCTTATCCCCCAATAGCTACTCGTTTCAGACTCCAATCCCAGACGAACACAAAAGACGGCTCGTGTCTGCGCTGATTCCTCTCCGGCGACTAACATAGAAGGAGATTCAGTGGCAAGGACATGATGGAGGCAAGGATGGCGCTATCTCGTTTCCTGCCCCTAGAGAACTCGCGGTGGACAGAGAAGGCGACAACAAGGGGTTTTCAGGCACGCACAACTACTTCATTGGGATCTGGAAACCCTAACTAGCTGTAGGGACAAACACATGAGACGAGCAAACCCTAATTGACGATTAACAGAAGATTGAGTGTTTTTCTAGGTTTTTATTTCCAATTTACTCTTATACCCATTTCATTATTTAAATTTAGAATTAAAAATTTATTAGATAAATAGACTGGCCTAGTTTGTATTAGCGATACAAAAAAGGCTTCTATAAACCAATCTTCTCTTATTAAAATCCAACTTACCACCCAAAAAACCTACCCTAGTTAATTTGCATCTATATTAGGGTTTTCTTTCCTTTTTTTTTTGAAAGGTTAGAGTAGCTCCCGGTTCAATTTCTCTACGTCCGGGAAGGGTATAAGTTGTGGCCCAATTTGGGATACCCTCCAATACCAAATTTTCCATACATGTCTTCAGGAGGATTTGAACTCGAATATCCAGGCTAACACTTAAGGAGTCTAGCACCACAACCACTAGACCAACTGAGTATTGGCTATTAGAGTTTTCTTTTGTCATACTATATAGTGAATATAGGCCTCGTTTGGTATGAAGCATTCAGTCGAATGAATTGACTGAATGCCTTTCCTTGCCGTTCGGTGGTGCTACTATTTGTTCAGTCACTTGTCCGAATCGGTTGCAAAACGGGTTGAATGAATTGAATCATTCATTCGACCCTTGAGGTTGAATCGTATGAATTGCATCTCGATGGCTTTTCTACCCTTGAAGGGAACTAAGGGATTTCCATTCAAAACTGTATCGCTAGGGTTCTGCTCCTCTGTCGCTCATTGCTTCACAACAGCGTCATCAAGCTCAGATCCGTTGGTGAGTAGGTAATCTCTTCTTCACTTCTTCGTCTTGAACTAGTTTTGTTGGTCTTCCTGTCGTTGCTAACGAATTGGAACCCTTCCTTGTTCCAGGACCTTTCATTTCACATCCCGATTGGTGAATAACTCTAACGAATTGGAACCCTTCGTCTTGAACTAGTTTTGATGATTGAGTCTCATGATTTATAGTTGTTTTGTTGGATTTTGCCTTCCCCTCTCTCTCTTACTTGTTTTGTGGGAATGTGGCTTCCTTTATCTCGTAGCTCACTGGTTTCTCTTCTCCTTATTTGATGTTCTTTATTGTTTTTTTGCTTGTTTGAGTAATGTGCTAGATTAGTAGCTAATGACAACGAGGCATATGTATAAGGCTAGATTAGTAGCTGATTTTTCCTTTGGTTCTTCTCTCAATTGTGAGGTTAGGGGAATGATCATCTTGGTTGTACCTTGATGATTGAGTCCCAAGTTAACTGGTACTAATCAATAAATTATCTATAGTTTAACAAGTTTATACCTTGGTGATTGAGTCCTAGGTTAACTGGGTACTTTTTTTTTCTCAATTGTGAGGTTATGGGATTGATCATCTTGGTTTATATTTGGATTTTGCTCTCAACTGAAGCATATGGACGAAGTACTAAGTTTTTTTTTGTAGAAAGGGGAGCAAGGCCTCCATGGACGAAGTACTAAGTTAGCATGCCTGATATAAAATTACTCCATTTTTTGTATCTGATATTGTCCCTCCATCATTCAGTGACTGGTTATTCTTACAATGTGCTTCAGTGGTAAATTTGATGTATTGTGTTTGTCTATTCATACTCAATTTCATTTACAACCAATACATGAACTTCAATTTTTTATATCTAATATTTTCCTCCATTCAGTGACTAGTTGTTCTTACATTGTGTTGTAGTGGTAAAATCTTATGGATTGTGCCTATCTATTAAAGCTTTATTTTGCTTACAACCAATTGCATAATGTAGCATGCCTTATAGATAAATTTCAGTTTTAATTTTTATTTGAAGAAATGAACTTGGATTGTGATCTTGTGGTGCTTAGATGTTATCATATGCCTTCACTACTACATTCTTGCCCTAAGATAACATTAAACATGTAACATGTTTTAAAATTGTTACCTATCTAGTTTCTTGTAACATTTTATAAACGAAGTAATAAAATGTTACGTTTTTATGTACAATGGTAACACTTTTACAAATTTTGTAACTCTTTTTTAATAGTAACAAAAAACGGAGTCAAATGTAACACAATTTTAGCCAAAAATTTGGGGGGAAATTTTTTGGACCCCTGCGCCAAGGGAATTAAAAGCATGCTAATTTTTCCCCCTTTTGAACTGCAACTCTTTCTTCTCTATATGTATGTACGCAACTCTTTCTTCTCAGAAAACAACTCACCTTCATCGACCAAAAATCTGAAGACAACTCAAGCTTCATCGCACAAGGTACTATTTATGTGTTTCCTTCATCCTCTTTGACCCTTATCTTAGCCCTAATATGTATGTATCAGGTTTATTTGGTGAGTTTATAGTTTATTGCATAATTTAGGGTTTAGGCAAAACCAATCTCAAACCTGATTCCTCTTGCGCTCAGTTTTAGAAGGATTAGTATACAAATAGGACTGATTTTGACAGTGTTTCAATTGAAGGGCTCAAGTTCCTAGTCCTAATCATTCTCAATTGTTATTTTGTCAAGTATTTGGGTTTTGCAATCATAGTATTCTTCATCATATTGTGAGTGCTTGTTGTTAACATTACTAATGACACATCTAATCTTGGATTCAAATTGTTTTTTTTTGTAATGTTATGTTGTCATGATATGTATGGATTTTTATATGGTCCTAAGGAGACAGATAAATGGTATGCTTATTTAAAGCCCTAAGCTTCTTTGAATGAAAACCAATCTTATTGTTGATGAATGCTTGAATTTACACAACCACATAATTATAGGTCTTCATATCATGATTAAAACGGATTAATGGTTCAGTTTTGTAATTGTTATTTGGTTAACTTGTCTAATAGAGATTAGCTAGTCCCACCAATTCAGTGTCTTTAGTTATACTAGGATACAACTTTTTTTTGCTGATTTTACCATCGGTTTTTGGTGGGTTACTGAATGTGATTGAAGACTTGTGTTATAGTTAAGAGAGGTAATTTCATAGCTAAGTTTTAATAAGTTTATGCATATTTCTTATTGGTTCATGTTTAGTTTTTATATTTTACTCTAGTACATGACTTGATTTGTGTGTGTTTTTCTTTTCCTTTGTGAATGGATTCATAATTACTTTTATAATCAATTTCTTATTGCTGAAACATGCAATACTGAAATTTAGTCATGCAATTTGAGGGTATTTTGTGTAGCTACTCTAATTCTGAACATGGATGGAGGAAATATAAATTGGTGGATGCTTCATCGATGGACTGATGAATATGAGAAGGGATTAGATAGCTATTTAGAAAAAGCCTTTGAAACTGAAGCTCAAGGAAATGAAATTCGTTGTCTTTGCAAAAGTTGTTGCTATCGTTATTGGTTTGAAGAAAACATTGTGAATGATCATGTGATTTCCAAGGGTTTTGTACCTACATCAGAACCGGAATCATAACCAAGAGTGGATGATCAACCAATTGAGCATGGTGTTGGATTATATTTTGATGATGACATGGATGGCTTATTGCAAGGTACATTTGGAGATGGTCCTAATGAAGAGACAACAAGTTTTTATAAGTTAGTAGAAGAAGGTCAACAGGAATTGTATCCAGGGTGCAAAAACTTCTCAAAACTTTCCTTCACTATAAGGCTTTTTATTTTCAAGTGTGATCACAAGCTAAGCAATGTGGCATTTTCTAGCTTGTTAGAGCTTCTAAAGGCTTTACAACCTGATGCTAATCTACCGTCGTCATTTAATGAAGCTAAATACTTTAAAGGCATTAGGACTTAATTATATCAAGATAGATGCGTGTCCAAATGATTGTATGTTGTATTGGGAGGAGCATGCAGAAGCAACAAGTTGTCATGCATGTAAATCGTCGAGATGGAAGTCAAGTGATAAGGATGAGACGAAAAAAAAATCTCGTCAAATTCCTGCAAAGGTGTTACGGTATTTCCCCATGAAGAAGAGATTGCAAAGACTGTACATGTGTCCAAAGACTGCTCGTCATATGACATGGCACGAAAATGGACGTATTAAGGATGGGTTACTAAGGCATCCCGCTGATGGAAAAGCTTGGAAGGACTTTGATTTATCCTTTCCTGACTTCTCGAAAGAACCTAGAAACGTGAGGCTGGCATTGGCAACTGATGGGTTTAATCCTTTCAACAACATGAGCATTGTTCATAGCACATGGCCAGTTATGTTGATTAACTATAACTTGCCACCATGGATGTGCATGAACCTATAATTCATTATGTTAACTCTTCTAATACCGGGTCCTTTGTCTCTCGGAAATAACATTGATATATTCTTGCAACCAGTGATCAAGGACTTGAATGAGTTGTATGAGTTTGGGGTTCAAACCTATGATTCTGCTAGTAACCAAATGTTCAATATGCATGTTGCCTTGTTGTTTACAATTAGTGACTTTCTAGGTTTAGCAATGTTGTCAGGGTTTAGCACCAAAGGAAAGCTAGCATGTCCGGGCTGTCATTATGAAACTTGCTCTCTATATCTGAGACGTAGTAAAAAGATGTGTTACATGGGCCATCAAAGATTTGTGGATCGGTACCATCCATATAAAAGATACAGAAGAAACTCTATTTGGGATCATAGGGATGTAGCTGCACCAGTTGACAGGGCATGATAAATTTGAATTGCTGGCTAACTATCAAAATGAATTCGGAAAGAGTCGCCTTGGGAAAAAAAAGAAAGATCAGGAAGATAATTGATAGCATGAATTATAGTCTATATTTTGGGGCCTGTTTAGACGTTTCATCTTCAATAATCTGCATGTTTGAATGTATATTATGTGAATATATTGTTGTTTCATCTACCTTTGCGGGAATCGAGGTCTACACCAAGTTTCGTTATAATCGTAGGTAAAATGGCACATTTTGGACTAAAAATGGAGCAAAGGAGCTACATTCTGGAGCTTAAAAAGGAATTCAGGAAGCAAAGAATTAACAAAGAAGATTTACTTTGGACCAGATTTGAGAGATTTCACTTTCAGCTGAGAGTCACCTCGGTCAGCTACAGTTCACCTCGACCGAGGTGATCTTGAGGAGCGCCCCGACCGAGGCGAATACCCTGACGCGGCGAGATCGTTTATTCTTGGCTGAGATCTTTTATTTTTGGAAGGAAAGATCTTATATTTTTAGGCTGGATTTCTGGAAGGAAGATCATATATTTTGGAGATCTATTTTAGAGATATGGATATATTTTTATTAGGAAAATATCTTTTCAAGATATTTTATCTTTGAAAGATAGTTTTCCTATAAAAAGAGCTTGATTTTCCACAATTCAGCATCGGCGCATCACCGAAAATCCCGCTATCATTATAGTGGTTGAAGGAAGATTGAAGATCAATCTAGGAAGGATTGATAGCTTGTTATAGCTTTTGTGAAGGGTTTTGTAAGACTTTCTTAGATTCCCTTCTTGTTGATTTGTCTTGTTGGATTTGTGATCCAAGGAACGCTTATTTGTTTGGTATTTGATTCAGTTATTGAAGCCTTGTTCTTAAGGTTTTTGTGTTCAAATATTCATTCTCTTCCCATATATTTGATTATTGCTTTCATGATGATTAGTGGCTAATTTCCTTGTGCGATTCTAGGGTGATTGGCTGAAGGTTGTGGAAAAAACAATGATAGAATAATCTTAAATCCCAGTAGGACCCTGAAAGCTCGAGTCTTTATCCTTAACCCTAGAACATCTCGCTCAGCCGATGAACATCTCGGTCGGGGTGGAATTCATTTGACCGGTTCAATGCAAGCTTAGGATGAGACTTACCCGGTAATTCCTTTGTTTGTTTACCCATGATCATAAGTGTAGGTAATAAAGGTTTATCCTTTATTGGGGTTTGAGTGTGCCTTCATCCCATCTTGTGAATTAGCCTGAGACTTATCCGGTAAAGGTTGATTCTATTCCCTTAGTTGGTGTGTCGGTTTGAGATTATAATTTCTTTCCTTAGTGCCTTGAGACTTACCCGGTGATAGGTTCTTTGGGTTGGGATTAGTGAGTAGTGAGACTTACCCGTTGATCTATTCCACTTTAGAAATACCTTCCCTTTGCAAAAAGTCAGCTTAGTCCGCTTATCTTTAGATCTTGAGTTGGAACCACAACTGGATGTTTTAATCCCTAGAATTGCATATTCCTTTAATTGACTTTTTATCATCTTTGATTGTTTTAATTGCTTTTGTGGTTAGTTGCAATATTGACTACCTATATTAGCTTTGTTTCACCTAAGTCCCTGAGATCGACACCCCGGAATTCTTGCTTTTACTACGATTGACCCGTACACTGCGGGTTCACATCCTTGTTTTAGGCATACATCTAGGGTTATAAATTTAAAGCTTGCACACACCATTTGGAGCGAACAATAATCCATGGCGAAAAAGGTCTATATTTTTCGATCTCCCATATTGGAAGTTTATTTCATCTCCGCATTCTCTTGATGTGATGCACATAGAGAAAAACATATTTGATAATATTATTGGAACATTGCTAGACATTCCTGGAAAGTCTAAGGATCATATGAATGCAGGATGGGATTTAGCCGAGCTTAATATAATACCCGAGCTCCATCCAAAGATATCTGTTGATGGTAAAAAACTTGAAATGGCAAAGTCTATATTTTGGATGACAAAGGAAGAGAAGAGCACATTCTATCGTGTTATTAAGAGTGCGAAGTTGCCACAAGGATATGGTTCCAACATTGCAAGATGTGTACATGTTAATGATCGGAAGATTGTTGGTTACAAAAGTCATGATGCTCACTTTATAATGCAATACTTACTTCCGGTTGTTGTCAGAAAAACATTGCACAAGGATGTAGCAATCCCACTGATGAGATTAAGTGCTTTTTTCAAGGGAATATGCAGTAAAGAGGTAGATCCCCAAGACCTTGCTCATCTACATATTGAGATTAGTGAGACCCTTTGTCAGTTCGAAAAGATATTTCCACCAACATTTTTTGATATCATGGTTCACCTACCTATTCACCTAGTAGAAGAGGTGACGTATGGGACCTGTTTCGGAAAGCTAGATGTATCCAATTAAAAGTTATCTTCGAATATTGAAGTCATATATTCGGAATAAGAGTCGTCCCGAGGGTTCAATGGCTGAATGATACATAGGTGAAGAATGTATCACATTTTGTGCTAGATATTTGGGTGTTGATCTCAAAGCGAGATCTGCTAGTTTTGAAACTTGTTCTCCTCGGAATTCTGAGCTTGTTGAGAAGTCTTCAATGTTTCCAACTATGGGTCATGCTATACCAGGAAAGGGGAGAAAAAAGAAGAACAAAAAGGAGCATGAGATATATAAAATTGAACACGCCATCTTAGCTCAAGCTCATCGTTATTTCGTATTCAATTGTCAAAATGAAGATGTTGAAAAATATATCAGGTAAATAGTTTTTTATACTAGGTTGTTTTAAAATTTAAAATCTTAATTCTTAAAAAAGTATAGACTTTGCAACTCATTAAATTTATTTGAGTGTAGTGAGCACAAGACCTTTGTTAGTGGTCGAGAGAAAAGAAAATGGAAAGGTGCTCAAAGTCATGGTAGAGATTTTACCGATTAGTTTAAGGAGAAAGTTGAATGGAAGCTTCAACAGAGAGAGTATATTCTGGATCATATGAAATGGTTATCTACAGGGCCATCTCTTGTTGCTAGAAGATTCACAAGTTATTTTGTAAATGGTTTTCGGTTTCACACTATAAAACGTTATGCAAATTGTGTTACTGAAAATAGTGGAGTCACTCTAACAGCTTTGACTGAAAGTTTTGCTAGTAGCAATGACCATCGTCCTATCATCGGAGATGTAAGTTATTATGGTTCAATACAAGAAATAATAGAGATACACTACCATGATAAGTGTAAAGTTGTTTTGTTTAAATGCTTGTGGTTTCATTCTGAAGAAGATGATTATGGGCTTACTAGAGTTAATTGCAACAAGCTTGTTAGTGAAGAAGATCCATTTATCTTATCAACTCAAGCACATCAAGTGTTCTACGTGGATGACCCTTCTAGTGCGGGATGACGCTATGCAATTCGAATTCAGCCAAAGGATAATTGTGTTGATAATGGTATCATCAATGATGAAGCAAAAGAATTGTCTTAGAGAAAAGCCAACTCCTTCACTTATGATAAGATCACTACCATTGGTGTGGAAGATGAAATAATTTGTGTTTGAGAGGATGTTCCTGCAACAGTGATTGATTTGGATGAGCACATCGTAGATGAAGAAGGTTTTATAGAGGATTTTGGAATTGAAAATGAAAGAGAAGATTGATGAATCATTTGTTATAGTTATAGATATCATATTTATGATAGGTAATTTAGTTAGACGTGTGTATTTTTTAAAGGGGCGGTTTTATTTATGATACTAATATCTATATGTTTACTTCTTGATTATCTTGACAGATGGGGAAAAGAAACGCATCAAACAGTCAGCGGCCTGAAGGTTTAACACAATATGAAAAGTTAAGGAATCAAAGACTTCAGTTCAATGCTACAAGAATGGAAGTTGCTGCTTTTAAAAGTCTAGCCAATAAAGTGTTGTTGTCAAGGAGCAATGAAAAACAACCTGTGGATGAGGACATGTCAGATGGAGAGAGTGACTATGAACCTAGTGATCATGATCAAGAAGAAGAAGAAGAAGAAGATCTGGTATACTTACTCTTTATAAACATACTCAATGTTATTATTATTATAAGATTTATTATACTAATGATAATTCTTTGTACATATTGTAGTGAGTGAAAATAATCAAAGGAGAGATAAACAACAAGTAATACCTCAGAAGTTGTCCATGGTTCAGTTTGCCAAAATAAGAGCTCAGAAAATGCGTCAATATCTGTTAATACAACAACAAACAATGAAACAAAACTCACAACAAAATGGGAATTTAAATGTACAACCTCCACTGAAGCAACATGCCGTGCCAAAGCTTCATCAACAATAACAAAAAAACAAAAAAATGGCAGTTGCAACTCCCTCAACGAAGAAATCTGAACAAGTGCAGTTTTTCCCTCCAGGACATTTGAGCATGTACAAGAGTATGCCACAAAAACAACTAAAACAACAACAGCAAAAAAGATCACTTGAAGACTGTGTTGATAATGAGCCATGTGCTGATGAAACGGAGGGTCCACTTGAGGATGTTTTACCAACGAGACAAACGAGAAATTTTGATATGGATGAGGACATACTACAAGATGAGGACATACTGCTAGATGATGTTCATGCTATATGCACGGCCATAGACAGAAATGATGTGCCACAACATCAAACAACAACCAATGAAACAACCAACCTTGGAGGTAATCACTCTAATATTATGGTTTGGATTTAAATAATCAATAAAAAATTTTCTGTTTTGTTTAGTACTCTATTTGATTGTTATACATATAGTACCAAAAATGAAGAAGCGTAGAGGGCCAACAACCATGTTCGAGGTGCATCGACGTAAACTGGATGAGCATGAGACAATTATCTTAAATGCAAGTGGTCAACCCATTGGACCTACTTCAGTTGTTGTGTCCAAGTTTAGTCGATTTTTGGGAACGGTAGCTAGATCTCCCCATCTAACTCCTCTTAATTATGTGAGCTGGAAATATGTGCCTACGAAAGAGAAGATATGGGATTATGTGATGGTATGTATGGTTTTTTTAACTACTTTTATTATCCTTTTCAGAGTTACCTAAATTCTTATTGATCATTACAATATATATTCTTTATATAGGAGAGATATATTATTCCCGAAGAGGGGAAACAATATGTAATGGATACTATAAATGCCTTATGGCATGTTTACAAGTCGAGGTTGAAAGGAAAGTACTATGAAGCTTATGACACCGATGAAGAAAGATTGATGAATCGTCCTGGGAATATTCCGATAAATCAATTTGAACAGCTTTTAGAATATTGGAATTCTAATTTGGCCAAGGTATTCGATTATATTGTGTTTGAATTTTACCTTTGTAATTATTACCATATAACAAAAAGTGAATTTGTGATGAGTTATCTAGGAAATTAGTAGCAACAATAAAAGTAGTCGTGGACAACAAGCTGATGTACATACCATGGGTCCTTCCTCATATGCGTTACCACGTCATGATTTGGTTAGTATATTTTACTAAACAAGTGCATACTTAAATATTATTATCATAAGTAGTTTGTGATCATATTTTTTTTGTTCATCTTTTCATCTTTTTCAGCAACAGAAGGATCCAAATAAGCAACCTCCATCTCAAGCGAGAGTTTATAAAGAGTCTAGAAAAAGAATTACAGGACGCACATACAAAACTAACAATGAGAAGATGTTAGAAAACATTGTGAGTTTAAAAATTTTTTGTTTTAATTTGTAAGCTGTATGAAATAGACATTAATTAAATTTGAATGTTTTTATTTTTCTATTATTATCTCAACAATAGGAAAAATTGGATGCAATGGAATCCCACCCTGATGAAAATGGAGAGGGTAGTATTCCTAAGGATCCTTACTATGAAGTGGTAGCAAAGGGGGATCGTAATGGTCACTTGCGTCTTTATGGAAGAGGTGTGACAAAATCTAAGCTTGAGGGCAAGGGGAAAGATAACGCACATAGGTACATATTTCCCACTGAATTCTTACAAAGCATCAAGGCAGATTTGATCCGGGAGGTTGCTCCAGACTTAGCAGCTGCTGTTGTATCTCAAATAGAAGCTGCAAATCCTGGAGTGCACTTGAAAATACCTGAATTTTTGGTTTCAAGAATGAATACTATTGCTAGTGCCAACTCTGGTCAATCTCATGGACAAAGTAATGAAACATTAAACAAGGTAAATAATTTTTTTTTTCTCATTACTATTGTTGGTTGTATTTGACAAGTTTAGGGTAGTGTCAACTCTGGATTTAGCATTTACTGTTTTTGACAGGTTTAGTGATGAAAATACCTAGTATTTGATGAAACTCCTTTAGCTGGTTGTTTTTAGAGTTTATTTTCATAGTTTCGAGAATTCGAGCAGGATTGATTATGGTATTGGACATGAGATGAATTTATCTGCCTGATTGTATTGCTTGGCGAGGTTAGGGTTGATTAAGGAAGAGGATTATCAGGTTGTAGTGACTAGGATTTTCTTCAAGTATTTGGAATAAATGAGAAAGCTGCAACTGACCTATTGTCTTGAGCATTCTTGTTCACATGGCGTTTGGGGTTGGATGATTACCATTCATATTTGTCTCACTTTGATGTTTGAGAAGGTTTGCACATGCATGTGTTTGTGAAAAAAAATAATGTCATAAACTGTAGATAAAATAATAATCTGAACTTACAACTTGAGCTTCAATTTTCATTGATTCATACAACTATGTTGAATGAGCTTTTATGTTTTTTGTTTTGTAAAGTTGAACAATTTTTTCCTCGGATTATAATTGGAGTGTATATCAATTTTGCAGGAAGGTGAAGAAGAGGAGTTCATTGAATGAAGCATGTTTATGTAGTAATATTCGATGAGATATTGGGGTGTTGAGTATATGCAGTTCTTGTTTTGTTGGTATTTTGATGTGGGTTCATGTGAATCCCGCTATTAGTGATCGAACTTGTTAGTTACGTTGTTAAACATACATATGAAGTTGCACACTCAACTCTTGATGTACTCTTTTTGTGTGTATATATATATATATACACACACACAATACGTTTATATATATGGACGTTTATTATAGCAATCCTATTGTAACAAAATATAAGGTAATAGTAATACTTTGAATTAAGGTAACACATTTATTAAATGTAACAATAATTGTCATATGTAACAAAATTTATAAGAGGTAACATTATTTGTTAAATGTAACAGTTACATCAAATGTAATAGTTGTGGTTTCAAATGTAACACTTTATTCAGTTGGTAAGAAAATATCACATTAGTGTAAAAAAATGTTACAACAGCTCAAATGCAATGACATCAAATGTACTGCTTAAAAAATGTTACATTTTAATGTAATGTAACATTTATTGATGATAATGTAATATTTTCTGGTGATACAATAACACGTGAAATGTAGTAGTGCTTATATGAAACTAAGATCACAAAGAATGCGAGCATGCCTCGTGCTGCCCAAAATTTTGCAACATGAAGGTTTATATATATGTTTGTAACAACGAAAATTTGAAGTAAATATTCCACTTAAAAGGATCTTAAATGCTTGTTTGGTATGAAATCCCGAGTCATCGGCAATGCAAAAAGGCATTGATTAAACAAATGAAACAAGCCATATTGGCCACCCCTGAAGAATTAAGGAAAACTTTCACCAAACAATAAAAAAGAACAGAATTACATGGTGATACATAACTAGATGTTGTGTAATACTTACTCTTTTGCATATTGCATTGGTTTTTCTATGAATCCACTTCAGAAAACATTATTTAGCATGCCTGTAGTTAGGTATCTAAATTACATGGTGATAAATAATTCGGTACTGTTTGAATCATAATTTGTTTGTATCTGGATTTTGCTCATGTAATTATAGATGAATTGATCATCTTTGGCTCTAGATTTTTCTCATGTAGTTAAGTATTTTGATTTTAATTAAGTGATCATCTTCGTTGTATATGGATTTTGATTCAGAATTTGTTTGTCTATATCCCTCTTTCTATGTTGTTAGTAGACATACCCTCTGATGCATCATTTATGTATGAGTTTGACCCTGATGTATCTGACTCCCCTACGGATATTGATTCATACTATGTCATAAGCAATCCAATCTCTTTTCATTTCATCAAATGTGTAAACTAGAATTATGTAAAGTAATTTCTTCATGTTTACATTATTTGTAGCTTTTTGTTGACGGTTTGGAAGCAGATTTGTTTGACACTCCCTTTGAGCAATCTGATACGGTCATTCGTATGCAAGAGGTTGCTCGTAGACCCATTATTGTCAATGATAGATTGAGACATGAGATCGAATCAGAATATGATCAATGTCGAGTCAGCCAACCAGGAGGTGTATGACCATGTCTCAGATTTGGCTTCCTCAAACATACAACTGTCTTTAAGACTGGAGGAGACCAATTTAAGTACGAGTGAGAATGCAAGAGGAGGTAAGATATTGATAATCCCACTACTTGCCGTCATTGTTTGGGTTCTTGTAAAAATTTTTTACAAGTTGGGCATGTAAATGTTTACTGAAATTTGTACTCTTTTGTATATGTAGTATGCCTTGAAACTATGGTATCAATTTTGTGCACTACTGCATTTCGCATACCGAATAGGTTAATATATGTACTGAAATAGATGTGGTTAAACATATAATTAAGGTCATCTATTTAGCATATGTATTTTCAAGATTGTTGTTGATGTTCAACTAGATATAAAAACAACTAAAATTTACCAAAGATTCGCAAAAATTACAATTAACTTAGTTCAACAACATGGTAGTCTATTTAGCATATCGGCCCTTCAAATACTATATAGACAATTAATCTTTTGTCAATCCATATTTGAGCTTCTATTGCATCACGTGCGTCTCGCATCCCATCTGGAAGTTTATCTTCCTGTAACAAATGACAGTAATTAGACAACTATAACATCACCTACAAAGCTAAAAAAATAACATATGAAACAAAAAGGAATAAATAACTGGCCTTTATTTTCTTCTCCCACCACACATGGTATGTAGTGATACGACGTTCCATTAGATCTCACCATAGTCCGGTGTCACTGAAAAAATAATGTACCAAGGTGAATACCCTTTTTAAATTCTCATGACAACACATCGCATACTTAAACATGATGACTTATATTTTATGGATAATCTAACTTTAGTATGCATATTATAACTTACAGGTTCAATCGAGTAAACAGGTTCTTTCGGCATGAAAGTACGAAGTTATAACATTGATAAACATGAGCCGTTAGTTAATATATTATGGATTAAACATGTTATTTTTTTTAAAATAAATATTAGTTTATATATGAACTAATATGATATTCTAATAATAAATAAAATGTTTTTTTCGGGGAAAAAAAAATTATAGTTGTACAATTTTGGCTCTAACTTTTTTTATACTAATAGTTTAACGTTTTTGTTATTTATAATTTACGATATCAATTCATTTTTTACACTATTTTTAAATAATGTTTATGGAACAAAAAAAATTATCTATTATACTTACTAAAACAAAGCACGAGTTGATGAAGTGGCGCGCTGTGGACGCAAGATTTTTGAAATTGAGCTCTCACAATTAAAGCCAATAAATCTTTATTTTTTATACTATTTTTTAAGCATAAAATCTTTTATTATTAAAATAATAATTTTATAGAAACCAAATTTTTTATACTTACTAAAACAGAGCACGGGTTGATGACGTGGCGCACTGTGGACGCATGATTTTTGAAATTGAGCTCCCACAATTAAAGTCAATAAATCTTTATTTTTTACACTAATTTTTAAACCATAAAATATTTTATTATTAAAATAATAATTTTATAGAAATCAAATCAATTTTTTAATAATAAAAAAATTAATCGAATTAGCTTTAACAATCAAATCACCTTAACAACCAAATCATTTTTTTAATAAATAAATATTTATAAAAATATATTAAAAGATATTGCGATTTTGATTTCCCTATTAATTATATTTTCGGTTAGGATTTTTATTCGACGGATTTTTTTTCGAACGTTCCATCAGATTTTTCCATGGTTCGCTTAGAACTTTTATGTTTTACATATTTGTCGAACAAAATTTATTTTTTTGAAACTACAACTCTACGTTACGTGCGAGGTTTATTTAAATTGATTTTGAATTGAATTTTATTTTCGAAATGTTCCATGAGATTTTAAGCGAACAATTATTTTTTGATAAAATCCATCAAAATTTACGTTGTTTTTTTTTTTTGAAAAATACCTATAAATATATAATAAAATTTTACATGATTCCATTGGATTTTTTTGATAGTTTTTTAAATAAAAAATTTCCATTTAATCAACAAAATTGATTTCCATTTTGACGTTAAATTGATTTCCATTGTTGTTATATCTTTTTATTATGGATTTTAATTAAATTGGTTTCGATTTCATTTCCATTTTAGTTATATTTTTTGTTAGGATTTTTATTCGAACGAATTTTTTTTTCGAACGTTCCATGTGATTTTTTTCATGGTTCCCTTTGAACTTTTTATGTTTTACAAATTTGTCGAAAAAAATTTATTTTTTTGGAACTAAAATTTTTACGTTATGGGCGAGTCTATATCTACTACTAGAGCATTATACATGACAGTTTACGTGGTGCGTTGTGAGAGTAGTATTTCGAAATGGAGCTCCCACAATTTTTTATTGAAATTGTATAATTAACAATCGTTTTTCTATTGTTTCATCCCTTGATTTGATTTTTAACCGTAACCCCGTGTATCTGATCTATTTTCAAGTTATTAAAAAAAAAATTGACGTGTACACCTTTTTTTATGTTAATTTTATTTATTTATTGATTTTCTTCCACCCATCAGCAAATAAGTTATTTTTAGATAATAGTTATCGGACTTTGAAGTTAATTTTGAATTAAATTAAATTTTTTTAAAACTTTTTTAGCTTGTAGATATAGACCGCGTTATATTAATTAAATTTTTATTTAATTATGTTAAGTTTCTTAGCTTGTAGATCACATAAATTTTTTGTAATTTTAATAATTAAAAATAAAATTAACTAATTAACTAATAGATTTATAGTCGAAAAATAATTAATTAAAATAAAATTTTTAATACACCAATAAGCATTATAATCCAAAAAAAAAACAAAAGAGTTGTTAAATACAAAAAAATTGTAAAATTAAATTGTTACCCATTGACCAAGAAAAAAATCCTCAAACTCATTACATAATCGGAAAAAAACAAAAATGTTGTTATATATATATATAATAATATTATTATTCTATTAAGTATGTCCATAGTATAATCTCATTTAGTAAATTTATCCTTAATAAAATAATGTTGGTAAGTCGATTAGATTAGAAAAGTATACAAAACAAAAGCACGTAAAAAAACCAATTTCACAATATTCTTTCTCATTTTTTTCAAAACCCGCACAAGGTGCGGGTATTATACTAGTTAGTACACATTTATTAGTTCAAAATATTTATACTTTTAGTTCAAAGTTTTGATACTATTAGTTTAAACATTTTCTATTATTAGTTAATATTTATTTTAAATTCTGTAAAAATGAATAACCCATTACTTCAAATTATTTGAACTAAGATAACAAAAAATTTAAATGACTTATACATAAATTTTAAACTAAAAAGTATTTGTCGGAAAAAAAAAACAAAAAAGACACGACGCACTGATCACCGGTGTAACACCCGGTTTTTCACGTCACCGCCCTTGCGTGACAATGGTCTGCGGTCGCGACCAAATGCTCTTATCGCGGTCGCGGCGTGGTCTAGCCGCGGGTGCGGCTGGCCCGAAATTTCGCGCGATTTGTTTTTATCCTCTTTCCTTTCTTAGAAGACCCGATCTTCTATCTTATGGGTCGTCTTCCTCTATCTCTAAACCTAGTTTTATACCTGTCCTCTCCCTAGTCGTGCCTCTTTTAACGTACCGCCTCTTTTCCCTCTTGCTTTCTCCTTTTACTTTCTTGTTTCCTTCGACCTTGAGCCTCAAGCTGCAGCCTTCATTCCGCGATTAACTCTGCAGTTCCCAGTATGTATTCCTTCTCTCGTGCATTATTCATTCCCCATCTTTCTCCTTCTTTCCTCTTGACAAGAATCAAGATCGAGTCTTATTTCTAGTGTCGTCAATGTTTGGTTGTTGTGTATGTATCCAAGCTCTAGGGGTTGAGTGTGGACGTGTGAGCAACACAAAGGAAGCTAAGCCGGCCTGGTGGAGTTCTGCAGCCAAAGAGAACTTCAACGGTTTTGCTCTGGTGCACTACCGCCCCCGCGGCTTCACCCTACTGCCCCTGCGGTTTCGCCCAGACGCCGCCCCGCGCCTTTTGTCACCGCGGTCGCGGCTTCAGTGTCTTGTCGGCGCGCCCACGCTTCTTTTCGCCCGCGGTCGCGTCTTACCTCCAGTGGCTACCGTATTTTGGTAAGTCACTTCCATCATTGCTTCCTTATCCCTGTGTGGAGTTAGATCATGTTAGGCTGGACCTAGATGAACTAGGGTGAATGCCAGTTAGTGGCTTGTGGTTTCCTAAGAGTTGGTTATTGTTTGAGATCCTTTGATCATGTGATGATGATGTTGATCTCCGAGGATCTTAAGACTAGAAGTTGGAACCTTCTAGCACGTTGTTGCAGACCTTGTAAAGGTCAATGAGACTAAAAGTGCAAACTTCTAGCATTTGAGATAGTTTCTGATTTGGAATGCTTTGTCTGAGCAGGCATAAATCCTTTCATGCAGCAAGTTGAGCAGTTTAGCTGATTTGAGTTTACCTTGATCCATGTAAGTACCTTAGACTTACTTAGATGTGTTCCGTGTATCGGTTTGACTGTATTGGTGGTGTTTGTTTACTTTATGGTTATAACGGAAAACCGTACTAGGACGACCTTATACCGTAATTGGCTCAAGTATCTGATAACCGGACGGTGACCACTTGTCCAGTTCTACAAGATTGGGAGGTTCTCTTACGACCAGGCCCACAAGTAACGGATAAATGCATATGATCTATTTCCGTCGAAAACGGAAACAAGAGCGAGTTTCGGGAGATTCTCGTGTCACAAAAGAAGTTGAATTAGTAATGGATGACTTATTGAAAGATAATAACCGGCTTGTGTGTGAGCATGCTATATGTTTATACTTTATATGTGTTTGTGTCTTTACTGTTATTTTGATATCTAGAAAGTTAGCTAACGGTTTATACCGTCGTTGTAGACGCCCTGCAACTTAGAGATGCTGCTGAGTTATCCGGACGGCGTGGTCAGCCGGGGTTCCCGTACATTATAAGATGGGCTCTGAGTTTATTATTATTTGTTAGCGTCTTTGCAGTTGTTGTTGAACTCGACCGAGGGTCTTTCACTTTTACTTTCGTTATACATTTTTATTATATTTATCTATTTTAGTATTCATTTATTCGTGTCTTGTAGAAAGATCTAGCGGCATTGTTGTTACTTTGAGGGTCGGGACCCATTGTAAGGTCCTAACCTGTAACGCTCCGAATTCCAAAAGATTTGGGGTGTTAGAACCGGAATAAACATTCCGTACCTGAAACTTACGCTTAAACTTAATTATTATATTAGGCTACATAAACGACCAATAATTTGCACATACTGTTCCTTTTTTACATATAAAATGATGTAAGTTTAAAAATATATAATTTCTAAAGAGATTTTAATCTCTTCACGTATGCTTTAAGCAAATATTACTGTTACTAATTGTCTTCTGTACCCAAAATCATGAGATGTTGTCGGCCTGTTTCATTCAATAATTAAGCTCACAATTACTTAGCATTATATCGTAATTTTTTTAATCACGATTTTTGCACTGATCTATATAACATTAAATATACTTATTTTGAAGCTCTCTTTATTTATAAAAAAAATCGTTTTTAATCACGATTTTTTTACTGTCCTTGACATAAATTAAAATTTTGTATTTAATTTGATAAAATATGAAAATTGACAGCTTGAATTAAAGTGGGATAAAGCTATCTAGCTATCTATCTTTTTTAAATTGCCGAATCTTCAGGAAATTTGGGTCAAATTTATGAACTCCATAGGGTTTAGGGTCAAAATCACTATTTGAGATGATACATCAAGATTTAAGCATCGATGCTCCAACTATTTTGCAAAGGGGTTTATAGCTATTGTCGCACACGTGGTGCAATTATATTGTTATTTTAAAATGTTTATACTGTTGGGTTATAGTTTCAAAAACAAAAATAAAATGAACACAAATCTAACCTATATGTAGATCCGTTTAAAAACCAACTTATTGTTGCTGATGGAGCTTATGACAGCTGATGAGAGCAAATTTTCATTTTCCTCACCTGTTTGGGAGCCACAACTTATGGTAGCTGATGAAGCTTATGGTAACTGATGCAATGGGTATTTCCATTAATTCCCCAAGCGAAGTTTATGGGAACTGATGGAAAGATTGTTCATTAAATGTCCTCGATTTATTTTCTTTAGGCTGCACGTTCCAACTCTCGATCTATTTTCTTTAGTATTTCCCCCAATTTGTCTACTTTGCTCGATACAGGTAGCATCCTTCTCTCCTCCCTTGTTTTCTTCGTGAATCTACACTTCAAAGCATGAAGTAATATAAAAATCTAACAGCTATGCAATATCGTTTCTTATTGTAGCCCTCTTTAATTTTACTTCCAATAGTTGAGTTAAGGTTTTTTCAATTCTTTGATTCAACTGTTTTGTAGAACCCTATTTTTTGCCCAACATTGATAGATTCGCTAACTTGCTCGACACAAGTATGTATTCCTAATTCTTTGGCTCGTATATGTGTTATTCAAAATTGGAATCGGTCGATTATTGAGTTGTTTGTTGTGTTGGGAGGTTGTTGTTTCTTCCAATTCGCTAATTGAGTTATTGGGATCGCTTATCGATCAAATTTTTGAGTTGTTTGTTGTGTTGGGAAGCTTTCTTTTCTTCTTTGCTTAGCTTATGATATTCTGATTCATGAAATCCCTAAATTAGTTTGTAACTGGTGTACTTTCTGATTCATGTAATCTTTAAATAATTGTAAACTCAATTTTGTAAGGATTCAAGTTTTAATCTTTTCTGGCTCAACTTTTGATATTCTCTTGACTTAAGAAAATTTGTATGTTCATGAACTTTGTTACACTGCTTACTCTTTCTTAAATGCCTATGCCAATATGAAATTAGTTTATAACTGATGTACTTTTCTTTGCTTGATTTGGTTGTTTTGGCTTCACGAATACTTTGTAGTAAGTTGTAGAACACATCCATATAATTTATATATGTAAATGTAATCTATATGAAATGAATATGATCATAGTCTAATCCTTTCAACGTATTATTCTTTATCATGTTCAAGTGTGAAAATGGCATGTGAAAATGGCATCGAGGTGCTTGCCCACAATCTGTTCAATGATATTGTTGGAATTTTAATGATTATGGGATGTTTTTACCATGGTAAGTTCTCTGAGGCAATTGAGTCATTTGAGGCAATGAAGAAGAAAAACATTAATGGGCATGAGTATTAGGTCATGGCCAGACAAGAGCATTATGAGCATATGCTTGAGCTGTACTATAGGCATGGAGTCATGAATGAGCTTGAGGAATATATGAAGACATTGCCAATTGAACGTGTTATCTCCATGTTGACACTAGTGATTGATGCTTGTAGGGAGTATGGTCATGAACATATGGGACAATGGACTTTAGAGAAACCGAATCTTCCAGTTCCTTCTCATAAAGTTCTTCATTGCCATCTGAACCTATTTGTGGATGCATATCGTCTGCATGATCGGCTTTGGAGAAAGACCTTTATACTATAATCTTAACTACTCAAACAATTTCATATGATATGTCATTACAACTATACATAGTTCAATTGAAGTTGTGTCGTTGTCAATTAACATTTGTTGATAATTCAATTGAAGTTGTGTCCTTGTCAATCTAATTCTTCCAACTATAGACAATTTCATATGCTATGCCATTACAACTATTCATAGTTCTTCGCTTTGAACTTTTTTCATTGAATGTGGTGAAACAGATCATCTCGTTAAGGAATGTTCACAAAAGAAGAGGACCAGCTTTAAGAAGAATGATCAGAAGAAGAAAGCTATGGTTGCTTCATGGAGTGATTCAGATTCCTCAAATAAATCAGAAGACGAAAGAGAACAAGCAAACCTCTGTGTAATGGCCGATCATGAAGAAGATTCAAATCTCTATGTTGATAATGTGGTAAGTATCATCATGTCCCAACCTAAATATGATCTCACACAATTCGCTAAAGATATTATCATATGTGATAAAGAACACAGAGTAAGGATACGTTCCTTGAAACAAAAGCTTCTCAAACAAGAGAAAAGACTAAGTGATATGTCTTTGGAGATTGAAAATCTTAACACCGAAAAGTTAGACCTTGATATTAATATCAAGACCTTGGAATCTGAAAATGCAATTCTCGAGGGCAATATTTCTTCTCTCCATCGAGAATACATTGATTTAGAGAAAGAAAAGGTTGATCTAACAGTGACGTGTCAAGACCAGAAGGCTGCACTTATTCAATTCACTCGTTCGAAAGCCACCCTTGAAAGGATGATGGGTGAGCAACAATCTTCTCTTAACAAAAATGGTATAAGATATCATGTCAGTTTTCCTAGAAAAATAACTACCACTTTTGTCAAGGCTAAGGGAAGTATTCATATGCCCACATGTTTCTACTGTTGTAAAAAGGGTCATGTCAAATCTACATGTCCATATAGAAGAAATGATCCTTACATCATTAGAAACACTTATCCTCTATGTTTAAGGAAACATTAAGCAAATATGGGTTCCTAAAGGTACTAGACCACCAAACTTGATTGAGCCTGAATAAGGACCAAAATATGTCATTTGGTCGACCCGGAAAGGTTGATGTTTGTTGTTTTGCAGGATATCACCAAGGTAAAGGAGCATAAATGGATATTAGATAGTGGTTGCTCAAGACATATGAGTGGAAAAAGCTCATTGTTCTCACATTTAAAGAAGCAATCATCTGGAACCGTTACGCTTGGTGATAAAGAAAAGTATGTCATTATTGGCATTGGTAAAATATGTTATAATTCATCTAACTATATTGATGATGTATATCTTGTTGACGGTTTGAAGTATAACTTGCTTAGCATCTCTCAAATTTGTGATAAAGGCAACAAGGTAATGTTTGATTCGGAAAAATGTGAAGTTCTAGACAAGACGTCGGATGACATTGTGCTTACTGCTCCTAGATATAACAATGTTTATTCTATGAGTACTAACCAAGTTTTAGAAACTAAGCTAAAGTGTCTCAAGGCCTTAACTGATGATCCAAGGCTTTGGCATAGAAGACTTGGTCACGTAAGTATGCATACAATGCAGAAGTTACTTTCAAAGGATTTGGTACGTGGCTTGCCAAACCTAAACTTCAAGGTAGATGACCTATGTAAAGCTTGTACACAACGTAAACAAATAAGAGGTTCATTTAAACCAAAGAAGGTTGTAATTTCTTCTCGACCCATTGAACTTTTACCTATTGATCTTTGTGGTCCTATGCGTGTCAAATCTCCCAAAGGTAAACAATACATCCTTGTTATTGTGGATGATTTTTCTCGTTTTACATGGATATCATTCTTACGGAAAAAATCTGAAGCATTGTTTGAGTTTTCAAAATTATGTAAGGAGTTGCAAACTTTGAAAAACCTACCAATCGTTTCTATAAGAAGTGATTATGGTAGAGAATTTGATCAACTAAAATTTGATCTGTTTTATGCAAAATATGGTATTTCACACATCTTTCCAGCTCCTAGAACTCCTCAATAAAACGGGGTTGTGGAACGTTAAAATCGCACCTTGGAGGATATGTCTAGTACTATGCTTTTAGAAAATAGTTTGCCAAAACTTTTTTGGGTTGAAGTAGTAAACACTGCTAACTACATCTTGAATAGATGTTTAATTTGCCCTATTTTGAAAAAGACTCCTTATGAACTCTTCAAGGATAGAAAACCTAATATTTCTTGTTTTAAACCCTTTGGATGCACATGCTTTGTCCATAACAATTGCAAAGATAACCTTTGTAAATTTGATGCACATAGTGACGAAGCAGTATTCATTGGATATGCTTCAAATAGCAAAGCTTATCGTGTTTGTTGAAGAAAGTATTTATGTCATATTTGATTAAAACAATGATGGTACTTTGAGTGAAAGTTTTGCAGATCTAAATCTGAATCAACGAGGAGATCACAATTCTGATGAAGAGGAAGATCCTAAGGCTCAAGAAAAGAATATGCAAGAGAAGATTCAAGATACCGGAGAAAACTCTCAAGACCTTGAAACACATCTTCAAGACCTTGAAACAGAAAACTGCGATGACAGAACTCCGTTTCAAGGCCTTGAAACCCAACTTCAAGGCCTTGAGATAGGATCCAAGGGCAACACTCCAACGGTACCTGAATTCAGTCAAGCATATGAGCCTCAATCTTCAGGATATGTTCCGTCTTACAAACAAAGGAAGTTTCAACATTCTTCATACCATCCATAAGAGAATGTGATCTTAGATCCAAAGCCAGGAATTCAAACTCGATCTAAAGTGAACAACCTATGTGTGTTCTTTGTGTTCGTGTCTCTTATTGAGCTGAAGAATTATGTTCAAGCTCTTCAAGAACCCGACTGGATCATTGCCATGCAAAATGAACTAAATGAGTTTGAGAGAAACAATGTTTGGACTCTTACTACAAAACCAAAGCATCAATACGTAATTGACACGAAATGGGTTTTTCGAAACAAGTTGGATGAAAACGGTAAAGTCATTCGAAATAAAGCACGACTTGTAGCTCAAGGATATAACCAAGAGGAAGGTATTGATTATGAGGAGACTTTTACTCTAGTTGCCAGGTTAGAAGCCATACGTATGCTACTTGCATTTGCATCTTTCATGAGCATAAAGTTATTTCAAATGGATGTAAAATGTGCTTTTCTAAATGGCTTCTTAGAAGAAGAAGTCTACGTTACTCAACCACCTGGTTTTGAAAATGATGATTTTCCGGATCATGTTTTTAAATTAGATAAGCTCTTTACGGTCTTAAGCAAGCTCATCGAGCTTGGTATGAAAGATTGTCCAAGTATCTCCTTTGTAATAACCGAAAATTTTAAAACTTCGTTTAACACTGAATTTAACCGGACTCCGATCCGCCAACCGTATCCTGTAAATGAAGTTAAAACGAGATTCAACTTCTATCATTTTATGTGACCTAATTCACATAAAATGATAAATACTGTCACCGGAAATAAATTACATACCTTTAAAATAAAATAATAATTTACAATACGGAATATAATTTCGTAAAAATTTCCGCAAATGTCCTACCGATCCGTACGAGTAACGGGTTCGCTTCAGCTCGTTTCTTAAAGAAAGAGGAGACCCAATTACAATAAGTACCGCAGTCCAGCCCATCCTTAATCTTCTAATTTAAAATCTATTTAACCTAACCCTAAATTATACCCTAATCTAACCTGTAACCCCTCCCTTACCTTCAGACGCCACGCCGCTTGCCTGGGAGAAGAGACGCCACGCCGCTTGCCTGGGAGAAGAGCCGCTACGCCGCACGCCAGAGACTCCACCCGGGTGTTGCCCAGCCGGCCATTTTGGAACCTCGGTAAGCCTTGCAAACCCTTCTATCGTCAACCTCGTCCTCTTCTTCCTGCACGTAACTAATGGGCCTCATCGATGAACCTGAACCGAACAGCATCAACACGAGGCGCCGGAGGAGTGCAGCAGCGGAACCGATCAAGACTGCGATCAAGAACGCCGGCACTGCAGTATGTAAGTATCCACCTTACTCCGTCGTTCTTTCCTTCGCTTTCCGGTGCTAACTAGGACGCCGCGTGTGCTGCAGAAGTTCGAGGGAGAAGAGCAGTGCAACGGCGAGCCAGTTGGGACCCTTGTGAACCACCTTGTAGAATCGAACCGGACTAGCCTCTCCTTCGAGTACGTGACGAGTGTGACGGTGCGTTCATCCCTCACCTGTATGCTTATACGTTATACTACATTGTAGGAGTAAATGAGTAGAATGAAAGCTTGAATATTTATACAGTATATATGTATAGATCTATATATAGATATAGGTATATGTGTCAGTGAATATATACACGGACGTGTATAGTTATATAGATATGCGAGGATGGACGAATTGTTATGTAGAAGTGTGGGATACGGGTATATATATATATATATATGGATGTATAAGTCGGAGTATGTGTAATTTGTATAGAAGCATAAGGATAGTAGACTCTTGTAAATTATGTAGGAATATATTTGTGGGTATCATATTAGAGTAAATAGATATATGTGTTACGTATATAAGTACGAGTTTGGAACTATGGAATTATGTAGACATATATAAATACCGAGTAGTTACGGAAGTATACGAGTTAGGGAAAGTAAGAGTATGTACATGCCTATATATATATATATACCTGGGTAAGAGTAGAGTGGTTCCAAGCTATAAATTATAAATTATAAGAACTATCAGAGAGAAACAAATCATAGAAAACAAATCCTAAAAGAATTTAGTAGAACTCAAGAGTAAACTTTGAGAACTTTCGACACTAAGGGTAAAATGGTCTTTTACCGTAAGAGAGCTTTTTCTGTAACTCCTTCGCAAGAGGTTGGACATCGAGATGTGATTTTGATCCACATGCCTTATTTGACAGGCGTTTGAGTTACCACGAGTACGGACTGTTTTGAGACTTGTTAGAGTGTGTTTTGACTCAGGTAAGTCCTTGCGACTTACTTAGCCAGTTTCTGGATATTAGTTGAGTGATAGTGGTTGTGTGTGCTATGTGCGTGTTTTTAATAATAATAACTTGCTAGGACGACCGTTATTATTATGTTTAAGGCCCAAGTGTATGTATAACGGGCCGTGACATCACTGCCCAGCTCTGACAGGAGACTGGGAGGTTCTCTATACCCAGACCAGGCAGGTACAAGGTGAGATGTATCGGATCCATTCCTGATGGTTACACGGGGGCGGAGATGAGGTTTGTGAATCCCTCGTGTCACAAAATAAGTATCATTAGCGTGAACGAGTAACTTAACTTAAGATAATAAATGGAATTGTTTGAAAGCATGATGGGTGTTTATATTTTTATGTGTGTGTGTGTGCTATTATTATTCTTCTAATATTTAGATAACTAGCTAATGATTTCTCTTGTTTTGTTTTTAGATTTACCGCAGGTTAGACCAACAGCTGAGTGATCCGGAAGTAGTGGTCAGCCGGGTCTCCGTACTCCTTAGAGTGGTAGTTGAGGTTGTGTTTGTCGTTCTTTCTTTTATTAAGACAGTTGTTGTTTTTCCCTTGTTTAATTACTATAGGTTGTTAGACCGTGTTGCATTCATTACCTTAAAAATACTATTTCATGAATTTTGGTTTTCCTTATTTGTGTCTTGTTGCAAGATCCTAGTAAAATTGTTGTCAATCTGAGGTCGGGACCCATTGTGAGGTCCTAACCAGTAACGTTCTGAGTTCCGAGAATTCGGGGTGTTACATCCTTGAAAACAATTTCAAAAGAGGTTTGATTGACAAAACTTTATTTATCAAAACCAGAGGCAACGATATTCTAGTAGTACAAATCTATGTTGACGATATATTATTCGGTGCTACTAATGATTCTCTATGCAAGGAATTTTCAGATATTATGTGCAGGGAATTCGAAATGAGCCTAATGGGTGAGTTAAATTTCTTTCTTGGACTTCAAGTTACACAAGCAAAGAAAGAAAATTTTCTTAATCAAAGCAAGTATACCAAGAACTTGCTTAAGAAGTATAAGACGGATCAATCCAAGGTCGCAAAGACTCCTATGAGTTCTATACTTTCGCTTGATCATGACAAAGATGGCAAAAGTGTTGTACAAAAGGAATATCAAGGTATGATCGGTTCTTTGTTATATCTAACCGCTAGTCGACCTGACATTATGTTTAGTGTGTGCTTGTGTGCAAGATTTCAAGCTGATCCTAAAGAGTCACACTTGATAGTTGTGAAAAGGATATTTCGGTATCTCAATGGCACTAAGGATTTAGGGTTATGGTACCCACGTCAAAGCTCTTTTCACCTAGTTCGCTATTCAGATGCAGACTTTGCAGGTTATAATGTCGATAGAAAAAGCACTTCTGGATGTTGCCAATTCTTAGGGGCATCCCTAATTAGTTGGCACTCCAAGAAGCAAAACTCTGTCGCCCTATCTACAACTGAAGCCGAATATATAGCTGCGAGAGCCTGTTGTGCACAAATTTTATAGATAGCTCAATATTCGTGATCTTGGCTTTGATTTAAAAGGTATCCCGATAAAATATGATAATACTAGTGCTATTTCAATTACTAAAAATCTTGTACATCATTCAAGGACAAAGCATATCGATGTAAGGCATCACTTCATATGCGATCATGTTTAGAAAGGTGATGTTTCGAATTCTTTTATATCAACTGACTTGCAACTTGCAGATATCTTTACTAAGCCTCTACCAGAAGATCAATTCAATTTCATTCGATTAGAGCTTGTTATGTTGAACAAGGAAGCATTAACGAGGTTCAGAGGCAAAAACTGAAAATTACGGATCTATTTAGGGATTAATATCTTTTAGATATTTTAATTCCTAAATTATTTTTAATGATTTCAAGATCCTTTATTTTCGGGTTCAAAGTTCTGAAAAAGAGTTGTTGAGATTTTATTAGAAACATTTTTGGATTTTCAAGGGCTTGATTCTCTCAAGATCTTGTTTATATTTTAAAATTGTTTTCTTCTCGTTTTTAAAGGCGAAGAACTTCTCTTTTTCATTTATCCTCTTTAAAAAAACCCTTTTTAAAAACCCTTGATTTCTCTCCCAAAATCATCTATGGCTCCTAGAAGCAAGAAATCTGCTTCTCATCCGGCTTCATCGTCTAAAAAGGAATCAGCTCAGATTTTCTTCGCCACAAAAAAGAGAAACCTTCTGGCTTGATGGATTTCACAATCGGCCTCTTTGTATGTGTGATTTGGTGGATACTACGTTTCTGGAAACCCTTCAGATCCTCTGCTTTGCTATGCTCAAGAGCTCTACAGTCTAGAAAATCTTAAACCTTGGAGATTGTGCCTTTCAAAGGCTCACAAGACTGTTCTATGTCAACTTCGTCACAAAACGGGACAAATGAATTATCACCCTTGAATCATCTGTAAAAGGTACCCTAATTCTTCTCACTTCTACTGTTTTCAATGAGATTTTAGGAATCCCTACGTATCTTACTTTTACACACCCCTCCCGATCAAAGAGTGTTCGACTTGCTAAAGAGAAATTCCTGGTTCCAAACTCCACCTCACGCCAACTCACTCACACTTCCCTGACCCTAGATGCTAAAACTGTTTTTACCATTATGGTTCGGTGTGTTACTCCTCGAGAAAACTCAAGAGAGCTTTTGACAAATCAATCTTTGGAATTAATTCATCTGATTATTTCTGAATTAGACATTGACGTACCTAATCTCATCCTTAACCATATGGTCCATTCAGTCAACTCTAAGCGAGTCATCCATTTTCCCTATGGAAACCTTTTGCCCAAGATCTTGGACCATTTTTCAATTGATACATCCTCTGAAGATTGACAGATAACTCTTGACAAAATTGATGAATCCTTCTTAGAAAGGCTAGGAATTGAGAAGACTCTTGCAAGAGCATGGACATTGAAGGGTAAAGGAGTTGTTCCACCTTCATTCCAAGAAGCTCCAACATCTTCTCCTTCTACTCCAGAAATCAGGTTAGATGGATGTGAAAAAGAATTGGTTTCTCTGAATCGTGAACTCTCAGTTTTTTAGTTTGACACTAGAAGAAGATTGGATGCAAATCATGAACTGCTATCTATCATGAATGCCAAGGTAAATGAAAATGTATCTGATGAATGCTCTTACTCTTACTACCATAGGAAAGATTCTACCTATGACTGAAGATGCAGCTCAACCCACTCAAGAAAAAGTTGAAAATGTTTTGATGATCTACAAACGTCGAGTACAGAACAACTTTATTCTTTATCCTACCCATGTTGAGCCAACTATTCTGCCAGTGCTCGAATATGAGATGGTCAAGGAACGACGAGCTGAAGAAAAAAGACGACACTTAGCATCTAAGAAGGTTGATAGGAGTCACAAAATTGCTTCATCCAAGGGAAAAAGGCAATTTTTGAGGAAGATTCAGACTGAGCATGTGATGATTGTGGGCTTGTTGTGTTAAAAACTTTTGTTGTGGTTTTGAAATACTTTTTCTGGTGTTGTAATCATTTAAAACATCCATGCTTTGACTATTTTTCTCCCTTGTTGAAAGACAAAGGGGGAGAAATTAATGATCTGATATTTCGACATTTCTGCATTTTGCATTTTAAGTTTGTTTTGATATTCATATATGCATCGCTAACTCTACAATGCGGGTACGATAGTTGTGTTGTCTTCCAGCAAGGGGAGAATGAAAACTCCACCTTGATTATATACTTGTATAGGTGATGATGGAAGAATTAACACAAATAAAGTGGTTTTTTATACTAACAAAATATCGACTGTATTTCTAGTTGCTTGGTGTGTTTTGGTGTTTGTCTAGAATTTATGCAGACCTTGAAAAGCATTTCAAGGAACAGATAGAGGCCTTGAAATCGGATACAAGGGACTGACGAAGAGTTTGAAAACTCCACACGGAGGCCTTGAAAGCCATTTCAAGGGATCATAAGCCAAAGCCTTGAGTCAGTTTCAAAGAACAAAGTGGCTGGAAGGAATTCATAACTCTAAACAACCAAATCTATCAAGCATCAAAAGAAGATCTTCCAAGGAGATATGATCAACAAGAAGATACACTAAAAGAAGATCTTAAACGACCAAGTGGATTCGATTCAAAACAGGATCTCGTAAAGATCCTCAACCAAAAGCGCAAGACCCCTCCTAAACGGAATTTCAGATATCTTCACAATCAAATCTGAAGATCTCGATCAAAAAACAAAGATCTTCAACAAGTATGAGAAGATTACGGACAAGAAGGATCAACATGCTTTAAGGAGATGAAGACGATAGAAGATTTACAACAAATATCTCATCTCAACCAAGAAGCGGTTTCCATGGAGAAGAAGAACTATCAACGGTCATATTCCCAACGGCTAGAAGACCTCTCCATCGAAGACTATAAATGAATATGTTGATTGCAGAAGAAAGGACACGAGCTTACACGGAAATATTCAAAGTCTTCAAGCGAACCAAAACATCTTCATTCGATCAAATAAGTTTTTCTTTCTCTCTTTTACAAAAGCTTTATCCCCTAGAGAGAGTTAAAACTCGAGAGCTCCATTGGAATATCTAAAGAGTGTTATACTAGAGTGTGTGTTACTCTACGAAGTAACTAGACTATTATAGGAAGGTGAAGAGTTGGAGTTAGATCGTAGCATTGGCTACAGTGAGAGAAGCATGGATTTCTTCTAGTTTATATCTAGGACTCTTTAAAGCTGATAATAGATAGTTAGATCCTACGGATATACCCTGGGACGGAGAGTAGGTTATTTAGAGCCGAACTTCGTAAACATATCCCTGTGTCGATCTGTTACATTCCGCACTTTATCTTGCTTTAGTGTGACTAACTTTGTTTTGCAGGTTTACAAAGTCAAGGCCCTTAAAATCAGTTTCAAAGCCCTTGAAATCAAAGTGTGTCACTAAGAGCTCAGATCGACATCAATGCCTTTCAAATCAGTTTCAAAGCTTTGAGATAGGCTTTTGCGAATGTTCTCATACTCTATTCAACCCCCCTTCTCGAGTATCTTTATCTTTTATATTCACTTGACGGTTCTTCACAAACTCCTCTAAAACTCTATGGGACCATCTGGATCACCTCTACGCCAACACGACCAAATGTCATATCAATCATTTTAAGGCTCACCTCAAACATCTCATTAAAGGCTTCATGTCTACGGAGACTAAATGCAAGCTCTCAAAAGAACTTAAAATTAACTAATGATAGCGTGTTTTCATGTTAGATTATAGATGCACGTTTATCTTAGTTTAGTACTAGTTTTGCGTGGATTAGACATCCATACATATTAATACGAACATATATTATCAAATGGATGTCTACTTTGTAGGTGTTTTAAAGTCAATGGTGCTTAAAAGTGCGAATGGATTCTTTTATGGTGTATATATATATATATATATATATATATATATATATATATATATATATATAGAGAGAGAGAGAGAGAGAGAGCATCATACATGACTGAATATCGATGAATCAAGTAGTACAACATAATATTTGACACCATGTAGAAGTCCAAATCATCAAGATTCGAGCTCGCAACGAATGTCGCGACACGTCCTGAGCCATGAACATGGCATGACTGAATATTGATGAATCAAGTAGTACAATATAATATGAGTGAAAACGGTCATTGTTTTCAGATTTAAAGAAGCAATCATATGGAATCATTACTCTTGGTAATAAAGGGAAGTGTAACATCATTGGTTTGGTAAAATCTATTATAATTCATCTAACTTCAATGATGGTGTTTATTTTGTTGACGGTTTGAAATATAATCTGCTTAGCATCTCTCAAATTTGTGACAAAGGTAACAAAGTGATATTTGATTCAGAAAAATTGGAAGTTCAAAATAAATTATCTGGTGATGTCGTGCTTACAACTACTCGATGCAACAATGTATATTCTATGAGCACTAACCAAGTTTCAGGAACAAGATTAACGTGTCTCAAGGCCTGGACGGACGATCCAAGGCTTTGGCATAGACGTCTTGGGCACGTAAGCATGCGTACGATGAAAAAACTTATTTCAAAGGATTTGACACGTGGATTAACAAACCTAAACTTCAAGGTTGATGAACTATGTAAGGCTTGTACACAAGGTAAACAAACAAGAGGTTCATTCAAACCAGAGAAGGTTGTAAGTTCTTCTCAACCTATTGAACTTTTACATATGGATTTATGTGGTCCTATGCGTGTCAAATCTCTCAATGGAAAACAGTGCATCCTTGTCATTGTGGACAATTATTCTTGTTTTACATAGATCTCATTCTTACGGGGAAAAATCGGAAGCTTTGTATGAGTTTTCAAAACTTTGTAAGGATTTGCAAACTTTGAAAAACCTACCTATCGTTTCTATCCGAAGTGATCTTGGTTGAGAATTTGACCAACTTAATTTGATTTGTTTTGTGCAAAATATGGTATTTCACACAACCTTTCAGCTCCTAGAATACCTCAACAAAACGGGGTTGTGGAACGTAAGAACCGCACCTTAGAGGACATGTCTAGGACTATGCTTTTAGAAAATAGTTTGCCATAAAGTTTTTGGACTGAGGTTGTTAACACGGCTAATTACATCTTAAATAGATGCTTAATATGCCGTATTTTGAAAAGACTCTTTACGAACTCTTTAAAGGACGAAAAACTATTAATATTTCCTATTTTAAACCCTTTAGAAGTACGTGCTTTGTCTATAACAATGGCAAAGACAACCTTGAAAACTTTGATGCACGTAGTGATGAAGCTACCTTTATAGGATATGCTTCAAATAGTAAAGCTTATCGGGTTTACAGTAAACGTACCAAAATTGTCAAGGAAAGTATTCATGTTATTTTTGACGAAAACAATGATAGTACTTTGAGTGATAGCTTTACAATTCTTAATCTAAATCGACATGGAGATCAAATTTTTGACGGAGAAGAAGAACCTAAGGCTCAAGATAAGAACATGCAAAAACAAATTCAATTTTATACCGGAGAACAACCTCAAGACCTTGAAACGCATCTTCAAGACCTTGAAATGACAAATAGCAACACTGTTGAAGATCAATTTCAAGGCCTTGAAACCCAACTTCAAGGCCTTGACATCGGAAACAAGGGCATAACTCCAGCGGTATCTGAATCAAGTCAAGCAACTGAGCCTTATTCATCAGAATCTGTTCCACTCTTCAGGACAAGAAAGTTCAAACATTTTTCCTATCATCCACAAGAGAACATGATCTTCGATCCAAAAGCTAGTGTGCAAACCCCATCTAGGGTAAACAAAGTCTGGACTCTCACGTCTAGACCTTAACACCAATCCGTCATAGGAATAAAATGGGTATTCCAAAACAAGTTTGATGAACATGGAAAACTCATTCGAAACAAATCACGACTTGTAGCTCAAAGCTATAACCAAGAAGAAGGTATTGATTATGAGGAGACCTTTGCTCCGATTGCTAGGTTAGAAGTAATATGTATGCTACTTACATTTGCATCCTTCATAAACATAAAGCTTTTTCAAATGGATGTTAAGTGTGCTTTTCTTAATGGCTTCTTAGAAGATAATTCTACGTTGCTCAACCTCCTGGTTTTGAAAATGATTAATTTTCGGATGATGTTTTTAAATTGGACAAAACTCTTTATGGTCTTAAACAAGCTCCTAGAGCCTGGTATGAAAGATTGTCCAAGTATCTTCTTGAAAATGATCTTAAAAGAGGTTTGATTGACAAAACTTTGTTTGTCAAAACTAGAGGCAACAATTTTTTAGTAGTACAAGTCTATGTTGTGATATATTATTTGGTTCTACTAACGATTCTCTATGCAAGGAATTTTTAGATATTATGTGTAAAAAGTTCAAAATGAGCTTGATGAGAGAGTTAAATTTCTTTCTTGGTCTTTAAGTTACTCAAGCTAAGAAAAGAATATTTCTAAACCAAAGCAAGTATACCGAGGATTTGCTCAAGAAATATAAAGTGGATCAATCCAAGGTAGCAAAAACTCCAATGAGTTCTACTCTTTCATTAGATCAAGACAAGAATGGTAAGAGTGTCGTACAAAAGGAATATCGAGGTTCAGTGTGTGCATGTGTGCTAGATTTCAAGTTGATCCCAAATAGTCTCACTTGATAGCTGTGAACAGGATATTTCAATATCTTAATGCCTCGAAAAGGTAGAAGACCTGGAAGAATCTCATCCGGAAATACATCTTTGTACTCATCTAAAGCCTTTAAAATGTTTGGAGGCAAAGTAGCCTTCACTTCATCACTTAAAGTCATTAGGCTTTTACATAAACTCAGTAAAGTAATATCCATAGGAATAAAGTCATCAAAAAACTCCCTTTTGGATGATAAAAGTGCTCGTTGATGCCCCAGAGAAGGAATCTCGGGTTGATTACAGGAATCTTGACCGAGATTTCCTTGAACGGGCCGAGGTTTATACTGGAACGTGACGGGCCTTCAGATCTCGGTCGAGATTTTGATCATTTGCCCGAGTTTTCTTCTATGAGAGTTGCTTCTTGTTCCTTTTCCTTGCATTTGTCCTTCTTCTTGTTGTAATGCTCCGCAATCTGTAAGAGGGTCATATGTTTCCATTAAACTCAAAGGAATGTTTATTAGAAAAACCATCATGTGTAACCTTCCTATCAAATTGCGAAGGGCGGGCTGACAAAATATGACATGCTTGCATCGGTAGAACATCACAAACAGTAATATCTTCATAGTTTCCCAAGGTAAACGCAATTCGAGCTTGTTTGCTAACTTTCAATTCTCCACAATCATTCATCCAATGCACAACTTATAAGGTCTAGGATGATAGAAAGTAGTAATTTACAACTTAGTGATTAATTCCTCACTAGCAATGTTGCAACAACTACCACCATCAATAATCATATTACAAAAATTTCCTTGAACAAGACATCTAGTATGAAAAAGGTTTTCACGTTGATTATCCTCATGTGGAGCTATTTTAGGTTGCAATGTGCGTCTAGCAATCAAAGACTCTTCATGCTCATATTCACAACCTTCATCACTATTACTATTACTATCATGCTCATGCAATGCATTGATATGTGTATGATCATGCTCATGCTCTTCTTCACTTTCATTTTGCCCTTGTTGATATAGAAATAAAATCCTTTTATTAAGACAATCTCGCATGTAGTGGCCTCTACCTTGACATTTAAAGCATACAATATCTCTAGAACGTAAGGTAGAGTTAGAAGTACTCCCTTTGTTATCCTTTGAAGGCTCATTCAAAGGATGCGAATGAGTAGAAGGTTTATGGGTTGTTGGATCAGGAAGGGATCTATTTCCTTCGTCTTTCTGGTGCAAATCTCGGTTGGAATCTCGGATGAGATTTCTTCTATGTCGTCCAAGAACTTGTCCCTTGATTCCGTCCTTTGATCTTCTTCTCCACCATGATAGACAAATGCAGTAAGTTAGTCATTGAAGCATAGGAATAAAGATCAATCTCATTAGCTAAAGATGGATGCAAAATTCGTAGAAATCGAGCCATGATAGACTCCTCATCCTCTTGCACGTTAGCTTTCACCATCGTCGTTTGCATGGAGGTATAGACTTCTTCCACAGTCATGGAACCTTGATAGCCAAATGTAGTAAGTTAGTCATTAAACATAGGAATAAAGATCAATCTCATTAGCTAAAGAAGGATGCAAATTTCATAAAAATCATGATAGACTCCTCATCCTCTTGCACGTTAGCTTTCACCATCGTCGTTTGCATGGCGGTATAGACTTCTTCCACAGTCATGAAACCTTGATTAAGGTTCTCTAAGCGTTGCCTCACTTCCCTACCATAGTGTGGAGGCACGAATCTAGCTTTCATCAAGGCCTTCATTTGTTCCCAAGTGTTGATGTCCGGATCTAACGTTCTTCTTCGTCATTTAACGAGATGATCCCACCAAAATAACGCATATCCTTGGAATTCCAACGCAACAAGTTGGATCTTCCGTTGCTCACTAAAATTATGGCAAGACCAAATTCGTTCAATCTTAGTCTCCAATTCCATGTAAGCGTCCGGGTCGCATTTAACTTCAAAACTTGGAATCTTGACATTTACCCTCTCAAGTCCGTCATTATCCTAAGGGGGTCAATAATGGTCATTGTCACATCCCTCCGTAGATTATAATGACGTCGGGGGTAGTCTCTTCACATTCCCTCATCTTCTTCATCACCTAAGTCTTGAAATTCTTCACCAAAACGCGGATTGTAATTAGCGTTAAAAAATGGATTAGGGTGAATATTACCTGGGACCGGGGGATGGTTTGGCATTGGTATGGGGGTTGGTGGTGGTGGTGACAGAGTTAAAGAGTTGCCGCCTACTTCGTATACAGATCTCGGATCAATCTCGGGCGAGATTCTGCACTAGGCCTTTCTTCCACCAACTCCAATCGTTCATCGATGGTGGACATAGTAGTCATCATTTTTTGAACATCTCCATGACATCGGGACCTAGAGTATTACTCTTTTTGTTTGCTCGTGGAATATCTCTTCTTGACATCTACACAAGCACGCAAAGTAACAACAAACTCGTAATGTTAGTGAATACGAAAATATCTTTCTTGTTTTCTCTCGCTCTCACGCATTGTTGTGTTATCGCAAGCTGGTTTGATGTAATTGCCTTGGATGGATTAATGCTTCTTTACCAATAGGTGTCTTGGTCTCACTAGAACTCCTTGGTTGAATCAAGTAGTCAACTAGGTTCGGATAAAGGTTCTTGTGTTGTAAGATAGTCAAGGCACTCTTGTAAGAAGTTTACTCCACACACGACAAGATAGAAAGAATATTGCGGATAGACACACTAGTATGTTAAGAAGTATAGATACTAACTAATATACCCAAAGAAATAAGACTCAAGTGTTTAGAGTAGAAAAGACGCTAAGGAAAGGCACACAAGAGATTAAGAAGAGAGAAAGAACGTACCTTCAATTTGTGCAGTTAGAAAGAGAGATAGCCGGGATTAGTTTTGGGTATGGCTAGGACTCTTAACTGGTTCATGGTTGGTACATAAACTCTTCCTTTGATGTACTCTTGTACAGGGTGCACTTGGATTCTTCAGATTATGCCTAAAAAATTTCTCGAAAATTGGACAACAGTAGCAAGCTCGGGTGAAATCTCGGCCGAGATTTCTTATGACTGGCCGAGATTGTTGAAAACTCAATGTTTTGATATCGACGTTCAGCAATCTCCTTTGGGGATGCTACTCCTTGGTTGCCTTGTGATCTTTAACTACTGGAGAAGTGTATATATCATTGCTTTGATAAGAATGGATAAGATCTTACCTACTAGATAAGATCTCAACTTTTTAATTGCACTTTCCGTAGGGTTAGGCGAGGTTTTCAAGTTTAATGGTTGGCTTGTGTTTGGCTATGGCATTTCTCTCTTCGAAAACTTGCACAAGTCAACGCACGTTAACTCAAATAATCTAGCAAAGATGGCGAACAAGAAAAGACTCGAATTTTATATGACTAAAAAAAGACTCAAAATAAAATTTGACTCAAACCTGATACGGACTTCAATCGCTTAGCTTTGAAGCCACTTTGATGTGGGTTGAAGCCTCAGTTCCCGATCTAGATTGAAAGTCACCGACAAATGCAAATCTCGAATGGATAATAGAAATATCAGGTGAGATTTCGTGAAGAACTTGCCGAGATTTTCAGAAACTCAAAAAACGAATTAATGGATGATATGGAAAGATAAGAAGATGAATATAAAATGATATATGATAAGTATAGGAATATATGAATTAAGATATTCCCGCAAAGAATCTTGACCAATGATGTGTCAAAACCCCTTCACGAAGAGCTTACCTTAACCCTCACTTCTTTAACCTTACACAAGTCTTCTAACTAAGATAAGCACAAGGAGGGACTAGTATTGACCAGGAGCACCAACCTTCGAAAAGATTAATACACACAAGCACAATCTAGTAAGGACTTTATAACGATTCAATCAAGGCTCACCCTTTGATTAAATAGGAATGAAATAAAATACAAACTTCATAAGCGAAGCTACAAGTTCACACAATATGTGAAATAATATCAAACTGAATCTATCTAACAATCTCCCCCTCTAAGGCTATTTATAAGGGAGATCTTCTATGTAAACTAAGAAAGATACTTTTTAAAAGATAATATGGGAAAGATATCTTTAAAAGATATAAAAATAATAATCTCAAAGATTGGATCAAAACTAATAATTACCTTAAGAATGTTTGAGAGCTCTAAGGTAAGAAAATATAAAGAAAACTGTCAAATTTAAAAGATCTTCGGTCGGATCTTCAAGCGCGTGTCATAAAGCAAATCTCGGATGGAATCTCGGCCGAGATTTCCTCTCCGAGACTCTTCCTTCGTCTTATCCAACTTCTATGCTTGCTAGCTCTTCTTGGTCTTAGCTCTTCTATAACAGTCATTAATGTCACCAAAGGATTCCTAAGAGTGAGTAGGGTCTCCTTGAGTGTACATGTTGTGAGTATGCTTGTAACTTCATCTTGAATAGTCTTTGCTCTTGACCTTGTGATTGCACCTTCCATGATAGAATCCGAAGAAGGTGTAGCTGGATTATCCTTTAATGTTTTAACCCTTGAACTTTATAACTCGTACTGAGGTAGTGTTGGAGATGGTCCCACATCAATAGAAAATTGAGATCTATTTTCCAAAACTCTCCCATCTTTGTAAATATCAATCTTTAAGCACTTACAACCTATTAAATCATCTAAATGCAGTTCTCGCATCTTGCTTAGATAATAGTAATAACTATACTAACATATGAATAATAAAATTATTAAAATCAAATACAATAATCATAGATTAGTCATGTAAGGTAGGTATCCCCAACTCCATAATTAGGAGTTTAGAAATACATACTTTTAGAACAAACTTCTTTACTAGTGTCAATAAAGTGTCTTGTAGTCAAACCTACACCGAAAACTGGATTGAAAACTAAATACTAAAATTTGACCTAACATATTTCTTAGGAAAATGCTAACCCTAATCCTATGAGGAAAAGATATAAAAAAATCCAATTGGAATGACTAAAAGATAGCCCAAATAAAAAAAACATCATGTGAAACACATACACATATGTAACGTGCTATAGATCCATATTTTGTTCGACAATAACATAACAACTACTCAACCGTTACGTAAGTAGCCCAAAGGACATATATGGAAACGAACCACAAGATAAAATGACACATAACTATATTTCACACCCTTCCTCTTTTTGGCATAATAACACATCTTATCAGTTTATGTCCTTATTAGTGTTTTGGAGATTTACCAGTTGATTTATGTAATTGTGGGCAATCCAGACATTTGCAGAGTACAAATGATGTATATTTAGTGCAGTAGCTTCATGCACACTAAGGATCTCTTTGTTGTCAAAAAATTCAATGTCAAGACAGAATTGGTTATGGTCCGAGATGAAGAACATTGAGGAGTGTGCAGAGGTGGCCGACGATCAGTAGGGTCGACCAACCTTACCGTGCTCCTTTCTACATGTGACCTTCAAATACCTCTTGTCGAAGTGCTAAACTCATGGATCAGTTTTTGTACCAGACCCATCTTCCCGGCCCAATAAGGTCGATCGACCGTATATGATCAATTGGCCCAATAAGATGTCAATGATTCTTATCCTTTTGCTTTGGTTTTTCTTCCAGTCCCGTCCACTTGGACGTTTTTGTATTTATGTTTATCCATTAGGGATATTTCTAGCCTTCTAGATTTGATATTATCTTATTAGTAGATATATAAGGTTTTAAGTTAAATCTTTGCCCTATAAATAAGGCTTGTAACCATTAGGTTAAATATCTTCTTCTTCTGCAATATATGAGTTTCCGCTGCCTATAATCCCCCTTGGAGTTGACCAATCCTACTACAATGGTCGATCGACTACTTTGTTTTCCAGACATTAAGAAAGCATTTGCATTTTGTTCATGAATGTTTGGCTAATTCTCATCTTTTCTATGGTCTAGAGAGCTCAACTACATTGATCTATGAAGTTGAATTGATTATATGTATTGGATGCACATATATATGAGTTATATGATAGTTATTGGATGATTCCTTGCAAAATGTGAGAGCCGAGTTTGAAATCTTCCTTTGACATATGCTCTTCAAGGTGTTAATGACAAAATGTGAAAGTCGAGTCACTCATACCTCCATGTTGAGTTCGATGTGAAGAATAGACATTGTCTTCGATACGTGACAATCTGACAAAGTTGTCTCCCACATAACTAGACTTACATTCAATTGTGGAATTGCCAATTGAGATCCATTGTACTTGCACGCTGTGGTGATGTGAAATTCGGAATTGCTTTATCTATTGATACTTATTCTATACTTTTCCCCCTTCGAATTACTTCGTTTCGAATTACATAAAGATCCAAAATTTCATCTTTCTTTCCCCCTTATTAGTTTACGTTGTTTTATGAGGTGGTCGTTCGTAACCCTCCAATAAAGTCGACCGACCTAATTCAGGCTTTTCACACCTTTGTTTCAATTTCGTCTTTGGTCATCTATTTAATTATTTCTGAATTTGATTTCGTGCTTTAGACCAGTCGACTATACAGTGACCGGTCGACTCTACTTCTTTTACTTCCGATTTATGGTATCAATTCACGTTATTTACTTTCTGTTTATATTTAGTTTTATGACCCAAATTCCCAACTAAGGCAAAAATACTCAAGCTTTTCTTAGTTGGAGCTTTAAAGGTACTTTTAGTACCTTTGTTAGTTGTTTAAATTTTTCTTAATGGTTTTGTGATACTTGAAAATGTAATGATAAAATTATTTTATAACGTAGGAGATATATAATAAAAGGTGTAAAATTGAAAGAATTTTTTTTAAAAAAAAAAAGTATACAAAAAATCTATAAAAACTCCCAATTCTGAACGCTTCAAAAAAACTTGGGCAATTTTGGTAACTACACCTTTTTGAAAAATTATAGTAGTAACTAGGCTTTTTAATGTTTCAATTAAGTAAATATATCCCAACCTTTTGTATTTATTCTCAAACTCTACACACTCTTCTCTCAAGGGTACATTTACTAAACACAAAACTTGCAAAAGCCTAGTAAACCAAATTGTTTCAAAAAAACTTTGCCAAAAATAGGTCAAAATAAACACTTTTAATTCTTAGAACTCATCTCTAACAACCATTTTTTTAAAAAAAAATATATATCTCAATCAAGACATGCAAACTCTAAATTCATTACTTAAAACCTAATAATCATTCTTTACCTCTTTGATTAAAGCTAACGATTCTTTCTTCCAATTCATCCTAAGATCATTGCATCCATGATCTTAATTCACAACCATAATTTCTAGGATCCAATAGCTCTTCAAAACTATAGAAATCTAACTTAAAACACTAAGATTTGAATGGAATCAAGAGCCTTGCCTAGCTTGATGATTCTACCTCTTCCATTGCTTATACTCAATTTTCTTGAAATTTTTTGTGTTTTCTCTATCATGATGGTTGCTCCTCTGTCAATTTATTTCGGCCTCTCAATTCATTTGTTATTTAATGTATCAAATTTCTTTTCGTTTTTTCTAAATAAAAAAAACTCACTCCACGGCAAATAACATTATCCATTTTAATTCGAGATGAATTTGTGGAATATAATTTTCACATATATAGCGTATGAACACTCATATTTCATTAATAAAATCATCTAAACAATACTTTTGTAAATGCACCATAGACCATAACACGAAACAAACTCTAATTAGTCTTCACAAATTAGAATGTTTAGTTACTATATTGAAAAAGGTTGCAACCTTAAATCTCCACCGACGGCTGAAACGTTAAATCTGTATAAAATCGTAATAAGGTCAACCCCTAGATTTGTTATAGAAACCTTTTCTGTTTTTTCTTCTTCCTCTCTTCTTCTGCACAATCGATACAATGACAACCGTTCTTCTGAACAATCGGAAAAAATGGAACGTGTAGATTTTTTTAGAAGTCCTTCCTCTCTTCTTCTGTACAATTGAGGCAATGCCAACCATTCTCCTTTTGTACAATCGAAACAATGACATCCGTAGATTTGTTTCTTCTTCTTCTTCCTCTCCTTCTTCTTTACAATCGAAACAAAAACAATGGCAGACGTAGAAGTAAATGACAGTCACGTGAGCTACACATGGGAGGGAGGGAAGGGTATTTATGTCTTTATTGTTTTAAAAACATTTATAAATCATTAAATCTGTTTCAAATAAACGAATTATATATTTATAGACGAGTTTTTCTAAAAATTAAAATTTACAAAAATCTACTCGAGAACAACAACTAAACAACTACAAACCTAATAATACTAAACTCGCCCTAATTTACAAGAATGCCCTAGATTTGATCATGGGTGATCCTTTCCAAAAACTTTACTTTTTCAAAGCAAGCATCTAATTACAAGGACATAACTCAACATTTACTGTACAATGAATACTCCAAAGTTGTGTCATCAGTCTTTCATCCATGCAGTGAGCTGAAGCAGCAGAAAACACAACTGAATTTGCTGCCCAATCCACATGAAAGAGAGATTGAAAGCCCCAAAATCAAGATTAATTTATTAAACAATTAAATGACATTTCTGTTATCTGATCCCCAACTCTATCAAAAAACACAACTGAATTTGCAGCTCGTCAGCCATATATATTCAAGCAGAAAAACTGCAGACAGATTAAAATACAAAGTGCAGTTAGATTTAGACCATAGATTTTTCATATACAAACACCTTATAGAACTGAAGATCAAATTTTAGATATATAAAAGAAATATCTTGGAGGTATTTATACACACATAATTGAAATGATCGATTCAGATCAGCAAATGAAAACAACAACAAATTTAGAGACAAGGAGCTGAAGATTGATGATCGTATCATCTTCATTTTTTATATATATATATATTTAATTAGGTTTTTTTTTATCAACCTTGATCTCTATTCGATCCGATTGATGAATTGGCGAAGCTCTGGTGGTGGTGGTGATGGGCAGCAACGCCGAGATGCTCCGTTGGGCCGAATGATGACGTGGCAGGCGGCGGTGGACGCTTTCTTTTCTTCTTCTCGTAGCTAATCCCACGCGCCTTAGACTGCAAATCCCTCACTTCCCTAAGATAAAGACGGACGGCGCGTGCGCCAAACGGGTTGGCTTCGGGCTTGCCTCCGTTCTCTTCAAAGGCAGCCCGAAGGCGACCGATAAGAGCATCAAGGCTTCCCCAAGCTTGACGGAGAGGACATGGACAAGGTGCGGGTGGGTTTGGGTGGCCGTAGAAAGGGCAGATTGGAGTATGGACTTTAGTCTTACCAAATTGATCTAGGTACCGCAAGAACTCGAGCACGTGAGCTCCACTGCACCGCGAGAGCGTGAGAGGTGGCTTGTGGTTCTTCAAGTATTGGCCGAAAGTGTTCCAATCTCTTCTTTTTTGGTTCTCGTAACGGCTAGTCGTGGCGGTGGATGTGGCGGAGGGTGGAGATGATGACGGTGGAGGAGGTGGCGGTGGGTGGTGGTTTGTGGTGGAAGTTGTGGTGGTCATGTATGTAGGTGGTGAGGTGAAGGCTGCAATAGAATCCATATCTCAATCTCTTTGCTCTTTGGTTTCTTGAATTTAGAAGTGAAAAAGCTCAAGTATAAGAACACAAGAGCATAACCCTAGAAAGAGGGTATTTAATTATTAGAAGAGGGAGAGAAGTGGGGTGGGGTTGGAGAGGAGAGACAATGAGAGGTTTTAATTGAAAATGAACCCTAAAGTTTGGCTATAACCAACAAGAAGGTCAAGATAGAGGTGGGGTTGAGACTTGAGTGAGTTGAAGGGGTAAAATGAATAGAAACATAAAAGTAATGTAACATTTTTATTTTATTTTTAACGGATCGTGATCGCGACAAAACAAGTTATTTATTTTGCGTGTAAAACGATAGTTATGCAAAACTTTTTCAATACCACTTGCGTGATCAATTCAGATTCTCCTATTGTTTACTGGCCCTTATGTCGGGTCACTTTAAATACGTTATCTATCTGTAACGTGATAATATATGTCGATAGTTTAATATATATGGAGGATTAGTGTATGGATGTTAGATTTTAGGATTGTGTCCAATTAGGTGATTCCAAATATTATTTATAGAAACTCAATGATCAAAGAGAAAATAATTGAGATCAACAACCACATATGAAGATAACTCAATGAAAAGACATGTAAAGGAAACTCATGCACTATTACTATATTGTATACCATGTCATATGATAACCATAAGTTCATAACCAAGCATTTTATCTCATTATTGTATGTCCAATTAAGTTATACATAAGAATTACCATTTATGTAACCAAACAAATCAGGTGGACATGAGAGTGAAGGAAATGAAAAGAAATCTTGATGTGAAAAATGTTGCAGGTTTAATTGAGTGTGAAGAGATGGGAGAGTGAAAAGACTGATGGAACAAGACACATTTCTTTTACTTATATATAATATTATATATAATATTTCTCTTCTGCCATTCTTTATGGAGAAATGACTTGTTAGAGCAATATACTAGAAAAGCAAAAGCCAAAAATATAAGCAAATATAGTGAAAAGGGTACTGAAACAAAACATTTACTGGAGTTGAAGAAGTAGGCTTTTGAGGGGATTTGATGAAGGACAGAAAATGTGGGTTTTTTTAAGGTGAGATGAGATTAGGGTTTTTCCTCAAATGGGTGGGAGCAATTCATGTCTTTCCATTGATGGGTTTTGTTGGGTAATCCTGGTTCATGTGGTTGATAGACAGAGAGAGAGAGAAGATTCAATTCAAAGGGTAAAAGAGATATGAAAGCTTCAAGTATGTATATATAATATAGTATATAGGTATATAGCTAGGGCATAGTTTGTGGGCAGAGAGGAAAGAGGGTTGCATTTTCTTGAATTATGTCTGTATATCTTATAGCTACTGTTGAAGCATGTGAAAGTAAAAGGGTGAGTACTTTTACCATGCTAGCTTGCAGGTAAATAAGATAATATAAAATATGTATTTTAAATTCCTTTATTGCTATGCTAAAGTTCTTGTGAAGTCATTACAATATTTTGGATTTGATTGTACGACGGTTAGTTAATATGTCGATTTGTTTGAACTCTACAAACATGTAAATGTATCAATGAATAGTGATAGTAAGTTATTAAAGTTTTTGTGTTCACTTATTAGCATGGATTTACTAGTTACATAATTGGAGATGCACTTATAGAGTGTGCGGTGGATATCTAATATAGGGCAAGTTTTAGGTACAAGTTGCTTCAACCTCTATGAATGTGCGGATATGAAATAACATCGTGTAAAGTATGATACATTAATCATAAATTATGAAAATAATGGTTAGGATACGAATTATATGGGTCATAAACTATTATTTATATTTAATACATGACCCTCGTAGGAAAAAAAGAAAAATACCACTCGTTTTATGTTAACTTATCTTTTATACCCTTAGCTGACGTATCTAAGATGTCGAGAGGATGCACGTAAAGTAAATCTACATATAAGCTTTCGGGGTTTCATACTAAAACCAATTAACAATAAGAAGCGTAACCCTTAGGACTTATATGTTAAGTTCATGTATTATCATATCGTTGATATGGGGCATTTCCACACTCATCTCCCCCAAAAGTGCAACTATCTTGGACTACTTGACACTTGACCTAGAGTTTTTAAACCGGTCAAACAGGCGGATAACATATTTTCGCTAATCACGACCCAAACACAGGATAATGAAACGCGGGTCGAAGTCGCTCTGATATTATGTTAACTTATCTTTTATATGCGGCGGGTAGTAATACGTATAGGGGATGCACGTTAAGTGAACCTACCCATAATTCTTTTGGGGTTTCATCCTAAAATCAATTGGCAATAGGAGGAGTATCCTTTTAACTTATATGTTAGGTTCACGTAATATCATATTGTTAATATGAGACTTTTCAACACTCAACATCGTAAGTGAAGAGGTATCATAATAATGTGGTTGTTGAGCCATCTCGTGTTCTCGACCGACTACAACCATCTAACAAGTGATATACATTTATGGAAGGAATTAATAAACTTGTCAAACCCGTATATACGTCATGTTTTTACGGGTTTGAGGTGTTTGTTTGAATGGAGAAAATAATGTAGGTTGTTATGAGTCCACGATGGGAGGTGTTTGTCAAGGAGAGTCAATTTTATCGATATCTATATATCGTTTTTGGAGAGACCAGATTATTAGTAAAGGGGTTGATGTCATTCATATATTAGATTCAAGCATTTTATATTCATTAATTTTCATTTTGCATCCATTTAGTGTAGAGACCATTCATATTGCACTATATGATGTGTTATTTTTGTTGTGTTTTAGGCGTTCGGTGTAAAAAAATAATCCATTGTAGTACATAATCAAGATCAACACCAAAGCACACGGATTTAATCCTCCCTGATGTTGAGAACATACACAATAAAATCATCAGATCAACTAAAGATTGAAGATCCAAGAGGAGATAAAGGAAGGAGAAAATCATCAAAATCGTTAAGTAAAAGAATAGATTTAGCTTATGCCATTTTGCGGGTTGTACAGAGAAAACAGAGTTCTCGACTTAGAATTCCAGTGATGTTGGAGGAATTTACCACAAATTGTGTCGTGACTCGTCATGTCCGTTGAAGGCATGATAAAAACTTGAATTTGTTGTCAAACCGTGTTTTATAATTTATACCCAATTCCCATAAGTTGTTGAAGTGGATTCTTAATTTTGAATGGGCTTTTGATCCAATATTTGGACCATTTTTAGAGATATGTAAATGATGTTTTTAGTTCAGTTTTAGGTTCGATCCCCTGGATAGAAATGACTGCTTTTTAGACATTATTGTTGTTGTTTTGTATCGAGAATTTCAACAACTACTCTGTGGAATTTCTCTAGTTAACTCTTATTTGAATTGGAATTTGAGACTTTGTTTAAGGAATCCAAATTTACTTCTTTTCTTGATACTATGGTGAATTTTTGTTTTCAAATCTTATTCAAGTTTATTACTCTTTGGTTCTAAATTTACTCTAGCTAATTTTCTCAAATTAAGAATCGGTTGAACCCAATAATATGTCGATTTATGGTTTTCATATGAATTGTTGAGTTTCAATTTAATCGAGTATTTGTTTCACCCTATTGACCTTAAATGACCTTAACCAACCAACCATATGAAGGGTTCGATGCTTCTGTATGCATATATTGAACAAGCGGTGTCTATCTTAGGAACATGAATAAATCAGTTTTCTACGAGAACGTGCTAGTCCTATCAGACCAACTAGAATTTAACCATGACAACTACCTTTATCCCGAGGATCCCTAAATATATTGTTCTATATATATGATTTATGTCATTTTGGTTTTTTTGCGAGAGCTTGGTCAATTGGTTTACCTTTTCAATTCTTAGTCCTCAAAGGGTTTGACCATTTATATCAATTATGAGAGCATTTACAAGTGTTTGTTAAACACAAGTTTGGATACATTATGAGTACCATTTTTCGAGGTGATAATTTAGTTATAATCCTGATATTATTTTGCAGTGATCCTTCTATTATCCTATTTTTATGGAAATTGGAAATTACCGCCTGTTTGAACTACTTAATGGAAGTAATAAGATGTTTTTGTGAGGGGTTTTTAATTGCATTTAACCTTAGATTAAACTTAGTTTTGTATGAAATAGACATCTACACCTCGATTATGTGCAATTGTTGTCAAAGGGTATCCACTTCTTTATGTGTCGTTATAGGTGAAACGAAGCATCCGAGCTTTCAACGAAGATAAAAACATATCAAAGGTGGTCCTAAGTCAATGTCAAGCCAGATCGAGGTGTGAAGAGGTCAGATACCAAACAAGAAGTGGGAAGAACGACCTCAAAAAATAAGGAAATAAGGCAAAAGAACAAGAAAAAAACAAGTAGGAAAAATGGTCCAAGAGGAACCAAGATAAAGCCGAAGAAGTTCAAAAGAACTTGGTTGTGACCAAGCATGGCGAGTGTATCGACGACAATACTTATTTCTCTTAAAACATGGTACACGCTAGCCCAATCTAAATCATAGATAAAGAAAAGGAGATATCAGAAATAATCACATCAATAAAAAGACTTTATTAGTTAGGGGTCTCGCCCTTCTCTACATTTTCTACCAACCTATCAATTTAGGGCTCGATTAAAATTAGTTAAACTGATACATCAAACTAATCTCTTTTTTTAAAAATAAAAAACATATAATGTCATAATATTTGGTCTCGAACACAACCAAAAGTTAGGTTTTCATTAGAAGGATTGATTTCTAGAAACTGGATGTAGTTGGTTTGCACGGGCACAATGAAGAGCTGGATATAATTGCAATCTTAGAAAACGTTCAAGATCTCATTTAAAAGGATGTTTTAGGTCGATTTGTTTTTACAAACTGATCCTCCAAAGTTTATTTATCTATGTATCAGTGTTCTTAACATTATTAATCAAATTTGTATGAAATGCATACACCAAAACTAATTGCAAAATGTGCATCGTGAACTTGCATTTGATAACCACATAATATATAAAGTGATAATAAAGTTATAATTATATCTTCTTCTTTTTTGAAGGTCAAAGTTTGAGTGTTGATTATGCCTAACTCGATACCATTTCGTATACATAATACATGCTTAGCACGTCAGTTGACTGCAATTTTCCTCGTGCATGGAAGGTGTCCATAATTTATAGGATGAACTCAAATTCTATTATCAAATTTTAAAAAAAAAAAGGAAAAAAAAGAAAGTAGGGTATTATCTTAAAATACATTGATCAATCTTAATCAAAATTTGATGAATGTGGGTCTCGAAGACATCATCCTCATTCAATGGATCTGGTCACCGGCACCGCCGGCTAGATAATGACATTGATCGTGTGTATAAGAACATACATATCTTATAAATTAAGTTTGACAAAGTTATAGTCATGTCGTGTATAACCTAATAACCTAATGTACATTATGTAAATCAATACGGCTAACAAATTTATTTGACACTTGACAAACATACCTAACATCTCATTTGTTTTATAGTTAGTCCGAAAAAATGAAAGTTGAGTAGTTAAGCAAGCTTTTGTAATGCCATATTAAGTCCAATGGGCTCATTGTGTGCATATTGACGTATATGCACTAAGAGTCCGTTTGGTTCCAACTCCGAAAATAGAAATGGAATTAAAACAATATTGTCCATATTTATACCATTATTCATGAAATTTTATGAAATCATTCATTGTGGTTTACGGTAATTGTAGTCGAACTTGATTACTTTTGATACCCTATAGAGAAACAAAATAGGGGAAACAAATACATTTTACATGCAACCATAAAGAATGTTTACAAAAAATATTCATCAATAAGGTAAACCTATAGACTACATTTATTTTTATTTATTTTTTTCTGTTTTGGAAATTATAACCAAACGGGTGGTAAATGACATCAGTGAAATTCGATAAGGTTTCATTCTAAATTGACACAAGCGTCCATTCATCACACGACCTCCTTGCTTTTGGGTAATATAAAAGTCTACAAACAAGTATCGACCTTTAGTATAAACCCTTCCAAACTTACTAAATTCATATTATAATCATATCAATCTATATAGTTAATTTTTAAAATTGAGATCACTTCGGACATATTTAACATATAACAAATTATTAAATGTCAAGTATGGAGCTAATAGTATTTTTCATTTACCAAATACCTTTAAAGGATCATATTTAACCCTGGGCCGTCCAAGAGCACAACTGGGTCTCCAACTTTATAGGGCCTTAAATTTTTTTACATTTGTATAACGTTATTGTTATTAGAATTTTTTTAATGTGCAGCATGATCTTTCGTTTCTATGGTATGCTCCAAAATCTCAACGAACGTGTATCTCTATACCCTCTTCCAAGTTTCACAATTTCCTTCACTATCCTATGAGAAATGGAAGTTTTTGTATGATAGTATGCCTACTACCATCTTTTTTGTCTCCGTCAGTTTTATTTATGCCCAAAAATTGACCTCTTTAATATTGTGCTACTCAGTTACAAGTTGGTTTTCTTTTTGGTGGAAAGTTGGGTTTTTTTTTGTTACTATCTTAATTATATACTTCTAATCCTCTTTCTCTTTTGTTCATTAGATATTTAATTTTCTAACTAGAATTAGGATTAAGTTTTTCTAGGTATGAATATTAGGTTTTAGGCCTTCAATATTTGAATTTAGGGTTTGAGGCTTGTATTTAGGGATTGAAATGATCAACTCAATGCTATATATGATACATGAGCTTTGATAATGAGACTTAAATTACGCCGAAGTCTGAATCCTGGTATGTAATCACACTTGGATTTTGTTTTTCAATCTCGATCTTAGATGGGTCTTACACCGACTACTTACTATCAAATCTTATCACCAATATATTTCATGTTATTGGTTTACTCAGTTTATGATAACAATTTTTTGTTCCATTCTTTTCTTTTTTTTATGCCGAAATCACATATTTAACTTGCAAATTTAATCCTCTATAATCTAAATTTTGCTCATATTTTTATTTACTTTAGAACAAGGCCACCAAAGTTTATTGGACGACCTTGATTTAATTGTTTGGTAGAAAAAAAAGATATATAATAAGCTATTTTAAAAAAATGAATTATTCTATCATTTTTTCATTCATTGATTCACAATTTTTCATTGATTTAGTAATTTCAACTCGAGTTCCGAGTATGGTGTTTTAGGATGTTAGTTGAATTATATTATGAAACCAACTAAAAGATTTGTATGGGTAGTCTATGTGTAATATGATGTAGGGGTTTATCACACGTCAAGATACATATGCGCATTGAGTCCGAGTCCAATACATTAGCCAAATTGGTTTCCTCCTAAAATTAATTGACAATAGGTGGAATAACTCACCGACCTTATGTACTAGACCCATTATCCCTTTTATTATCGATGACTGGTTTTCAGATGGAACTCCAATGGACTTACATGTTGGGTTTGGGCCTAATACGTATGCGCGCTTGTATGCACCCGACCCTCACTTTACGGTCCGTTTATACCGGACTTTTACATGATGACTAGCCTCTATTCGGCTCGCGATCCTAATATGTAGACAAGTGTCAACTCGATATGTAACCATCCTAGTTGCACTTGTATGAGCGTGTTGAAAATAATAAATTTCTAAATCTAAACTGAGGATTCATAAACTAGTATATAAGTGAGTTACTCTTGTGATTATCAATTTATTTTTAAGATGAAACTCCATTTGAGTTATGTGTTGAATTCGAACCAAATATTAATTTGCCCTCCCCTCAGATGTGCGATGGACCCTCGTGTCATATCGGAATCTTTCATCAATATATCTTTAACTCAAAATTTTGACTAATTTATTTGGAATCAAAAGACACACACTAAAATCCGTCCTTAATTAGTCATTGTCCATGTGCCTTGCCGGGACAAATTTGTATAGGAATGGTTGCATAGGGTCAAATATGAAATATGAAGTCATAGTGAGAACGAACACATTTTCAAGCCCTACAAAATATATGGATAATATATTTTAGGATATAAATGTAACATCCGTAATTATATGGAAGGAATTATTATATATGTGAAGTTTTATAAAACAAAAACTGTGCATGTAATGAGGCAAAAAATACTACTCATTTCGTTCATAAATAATTGTCGTTTTAGCATTTTGCACACTTATTAAAAAGATTATAAAATATACCATTTTATCTATAATTATTCCTTTACTTTTTACTTTATTTAAAAATACAACTAACAAAATACTAATGATTAGAAGGGTAAATGTGTAAAGTGAAGGATAAAATAGCTGAAATGACAATTATTCTTTAACAAAAATATGAGGCTAAAACGACAATTATTTATGAACAGAAGGAGTAAAATACTAAAATATATGGAAAGTTTTGTGTGTATAAGTACACTGTGTTTTTAACCTTCCCGGCCTATTTTTGCGGTCTCTTTTAATAATTTCATTAGTATTTTTCACGTAAAACAAAATATAATAAGCAGAAATGGGTAATGTGATTTAAAATAATTTCATTAGTATTTTTCCCGGCCTACAATTGAAAACTAGGATAACTTGATAAAAAAAAAATACAGTTAATAAGCAGAAATGGGTAATGTGATTTAAAATAATTTATAAACATTTACGTTCATTTCAAAGGCGATACGTACGAGCCTATACGGAATGCGTGATCTGCGCCATTGTTGAGGTTATGGGCCTGCATTTATAGTCCTCCAATTATGGGCCTGAATTTATGGGCCTGAACTTATGGGCCTGAACTTATGGGCCTGTAGTTATGGGCCTGCAACTTGCTTGAAACCGGGGACAGCTTTCAAGGGTAAATTGTTGAAAGCTGAAATGCTAAATAATTTTCACAACTACTAAATTCACAAAAGCTTCTTTTAAAATAAAACAAAATCGTTATTAATTATTATAAAATTTATGTGGCAGGTTATTAAAATTTATTATATTTAGAAGAATTTACGACATACAAAAATAATTATAAGAAGAAAATCATGTTGGACACGACACGGGTTAAACTAATAGACATAATTAGAGAACATCAAACTCCTATAAAATTAAAAGGCATTTTAAAAACGAAAAAGATAAATTCACGGTATTCGTTTCACTACCGACAAATTTTTTTCGCAATCAGATGGCACTCGGCACCAAAGCTTGCCTGTTATTTTTTAAGCGCAAACGCTCGACGCCAACACTCGCTCAAACGCTAAAATACCCTAAAATAGGTTGAATACTCGGAAGGCGCAGGCGGTTGACTCATCTCCACATTGTCGCTCTCCAACCCCCGGCGACTTGCTCCCATCCTTCTCCAGAATCCTGAAATCCCAACTCTCAGGCGACCGGCTCCCCTCCTTCGATCCCTTGGTGATGCTACCCATCCGGACACTTTGCACCCCTACAAGGTGACGCTGCTCCCCTCCTTCGCTATTGATGTGGGGTTGATGCCGCAGTTCTTGATCTAGATTAAAAGTCCTCGACTGAAACAAATCTCGGATGAATAATGAGAATCTCGAGCGAGATTTTGGAAAGAACAAATCGAGATTTAGTAAAACTCATAATGTGGAATAACGAATGATATAGAAAGATAAGAAGATGATAATATGGAATGATAAATGATGACTATAGGAAGATAGGACTATTATAAGACTTGCAAAGAACCTTGACCAATTATGTGTCAAAACCCGATACAAAGAATTACCTTTCAAACTTCCTTCTTTAACCTTACACAAGCCTTCTAAATAAGAAAAGCACAAGGAGGGACTAGTTTGAATTGTAGCACCAACCTTCAAAAAGATTAATACACACAAGAAAAACCTGGCAATGATTCACAACTTTTCAATAAAAAACTCTCCTTTTGATTGAATAGGAATGATAAAATGCAAATTTCATGAATGAAGTCACAAGTGTCTCACAATATGATTGAAATCAAATTCAAAACCGAACTCCCTAACAATTTCCTTCTAAGGCTATTTATAAGGGAGATCTTCCTATGTAAATTAAAAAAGATATCTTTTAAAAGATAATCTAGGAAATATATCTTTAAAAGATAATCTTGAAAACATATAGAAATGATCCCAAAGATAAGATCAAAACTAACAATTACCTTACAGAGTGTTTGAGAGCTTTTAAGGTAAGAAAATTAAAAGATAGTTGTCAAATTTACAAGATCTTGGCCGGATCTTCAAGCGCGCGTCAGAGGACAAATCTCGAGTGAATATCTCGGTCAAGATTCCTGTAGGTTAGCCGAGTAATAGAAATACGGGGGATCTAGATCGAGGTGAAACTTCAACTACTTCTTCTTGATCGTTCGAGTTGGATCAAACATAGAATTTGGGTGGCGGAAGCGTTTGGTTGATCCTTCAAAAGGATCCTCGAGATAAATGCTTGGATCAAAGACTAGATCCAAGATAAGAACTTTAAGAGGGTGAGAGAAGAAGGTGATGCCTAAACCAAGTAAGAGGGTATTCCTTCTCAACACTTGGATTCAACTTAGACATGGTTTTACAAATGAGCCAAGCCATCCTTATATAGTGGATGGGGGCTAACCAAAGGTTCAAACATAAATGACAGAATTAAAGTCGGAATTAAAGTTCCGAATATGAAAAGCCAATTATTAAATAGCCGAATAATAAACGTCTTCAAAATGGTGCGGGTCCTTCTAGCCGGGAACAAGGATGACATCGCCATCCGGGGGCGTATCATTATCCTCTTCTTAAACGTGAAGCGTCCCCGTTCACCGTCAAAAAAGAAAGGAGTCACTTGAGGAACAAGACCCTTGACATGCAGCACTGGATGCTCATTGTTGAAGTTGGGCGGCTTGGACTTGTAGTCTTTCAAAGGAGCGGTGGAGCCGCCAAGCTTGTGGAACATAAAGAGGACAATCTCCGGATCAGGAGGCTCAAACTTGTAGTTCCACATGGTGGTGACGCGGTGGACTTTGCCTCTTATGCCGTAATTGGTCTTGACTTTGAATGGCGGAGGCATACTGAAAATTTTGAACGGCAAGTCGGGAGGTAAGTTAGTTGGCAATGTAAATACAAACCTCGGATCATACGACTCGGATTTGTATTCCATCAACACCATTGTGCCGTTGTCGGAGTCGATGATTTTTTCTTTCTCAATGATGGCTTCATCTTTGTCATCTTGAAAGTACTCTCCACATAACGGATTGATAAGATGAATTGGAATTGCTGGGGAGACCTCTTGAATGATGATTTGTTCCACGTCTTTGACTTCGACACACAACGGTTGGGCCACCAACTCACACCTTGGTTGTGACACCACTTGAGGCTCTTCTTGTTGGGCAACCGTCGTTAGTTCCAGTATTGTCGCCCTTATAACTTCTATCTCATGCTTTAGAGCGGCATTTTCTTTGGCTAAGACGGCAACACGTTGTTGACGTTCATGTGGATACAATTGATACCCATGGATGGTCTCTTTGGGCCTTGGTGGATTTGGAGAAGGCAACCACTCCTCATCCTCAAAGTATTCTCTCCGTCGGTACCTCCGGGTGGTTTGTTTGGCCTTAGGTGGATATGGAGGAGGTAACCATTCTTCATCCTCATCATAAGAATCATAATCATCATAGAACATGATGAACGATGAAGAAACACTTGAAGATCTTCGAAGAACACCGAAGAACACTTGAAGATCTTCGAAGAACACCGAAGAACACTTGAAGATCTTCGAAGAACACCGAAGAACACTTGAAGATCTTCGAAGAAAATCGAAGAACACTTGAAGATCTTCAAAGAACACTGAATATATTTGATCAAGAAAAATTTTTTGTAAAGAAACTTGACCTCGATCCCTTGCTCTGATACCAATGATAGAAATACGGGGGATCTAGATCGAGGAGAAACTTCAACTACTTCTTCTTGATCGTTCGAGTTGGATCAAACATAGAATTTGGGTGGCGGCCGGAAGAGTTTGGTTGATCCTTCAAAAGGATCCTCGAGATGAATGCTTGGATCAAAGACTAGATCCAAGATAAGAACTTTAAGAGGGTGAGAGAAGAAGGTGATGCCTAAACCAAGTAAGAGGGTATTCCTTCTCAACACTTGGATTCAACTTAGACATGGTTTTACAAATGAGCCAAGCCATCCTTATATAGTGGATGGGGGCTAACCAAATGTTCAAACATAAATGACAGAATTAAAGTCGGAATTAAGTTCCGGTAAATGAAAGGCCTAAAATATGAAAGGTCGGAATTTAAATCACGGAATTAAGTTCCGGAATTAAAGTTCCGAATATGAAAAACCAATTATTAAATAGCCGAATAATAAACGTCTTCAAAATGGTGCGGGTCCTTCTAGCCGGAAACACGGATGACATCGCCATCCGGGGGCGTATCACCTAGGTTTTGCATCTTCCATGCAATCTTCCATTCTCTCGATTACTCCCATGTTTGCAACTTGTAAGCGACCTTTCCTTGAATTTCTCTTGCTCCATGATTAGTGAATGGTCCATGTAATGTAGGTGTAGATGCTATTAAGGATGGTCCCACATCATACTCGCCTTCTTGAAAATGGTTCGACCTTGAATCACAGCCTTGCGTATTACTAATCACACCATGACTCAAGTATGGTAGCTTCTGGACTGAATCAACTTCATGGGATGAAGGCACCAACTTCTTCTTCCTCATCCGTTTCTTCTCGATATGTACATCAACTCATACATTCCTCAATATAAATGGATTCGGATTGCCGAATGGGCCGTGCTCTAAGTTCCTTGGCTCCCTGGAAGGTCTCTAGAACTTTAAAGTACTTGGGGCTTAAAACTTTTCATCATATTGTACAACGGTGGCAAATCTAGAGTTGTCTCCTCAAATCTCGGTCGAGATTTCTTGTTTGGGGTCGAGATTTTCACTGTGATTCCATAGATCGTCTTTGATGATGAAAACTGAACGTATTCTTGGAGATTTTCTTCTCCTAGTTGCAACCAAACTGAATCTCCTGGTTCAAATGGCACTTCCTTACGGATTTAAGGATCTCTATAAGCAACTACTTCCCGTTCTTCGTCTAGCTTCGCACATGATTCCTTATACACCTTTGTGACAATTTCCTCCTGTTTTTCTGCAATCACAAATACTTGCTCCACTAAAAGTAACGGTATAAGATCAAATAAAGTATTGAAAAATAACTTAATCACAAAATCATTATAATTTAAAGCTAGATATTGATCATCATTCCTCGAGTAAGCAAACTAATAGGAGAAAACAATATAATATCAAAAATATAATGACTCCCCTTCTTCGCTTTAGCTAACTCTTTAAATAAGCGCACACTAATGTCTTTCCTTAGAGCTTTCTTGCATATGAGTAATTCTTGATCAAAACTCCTAGGAATGACGTTGATGAGTGGATACTCCTTATGTAACTCTCTCTCAAGGCTAGAAAGAAACCTTCAAGGGATGGGATGTGGATCTACAGATTGTAATTGAAACAACCTACGACAATGGACAATCTCGGGTAGGAATCTCGGCCGAGATTTGTGAAATTTGGCCGAGATTTCTTCTTTGGAATTAACTCGTGCTTTCCTATGTTGAGGTTTTGTCCTTATCATGGTCAAATTTCCTTCTCCACACTCCTGGGGCATTCTCGGCTCATAGATTGTGTTGAGATGCTAGGAAGTGATGCTACAAATCCAAGGCAAGAGTGCCAAGAACTTGTTCATCCAATCTTGCACACACAATGTCTTAAATTTATACTCGATATATCTCCTAAACTACCTAGCAAAACCCGCAATGTACGGGTCATATAGTAGAAAGGGAAGCATTTCGAGGTCGAACACAAAGACCGAGGTGAGATTCAACCATGCAATGATCAAATATAGTTCAAGTCTAAACCAAGAAGAGAGATGAAAACAAAGAAATGAAAATCATTTTTTTTATGGGTTTTGTAGTGATCAAGCAAGGTTCACAATTGATAGCATGAATTATAGTCTATATTTTGGGACTTGTTTAGACGTTTTATCCTCAATAATCTGCATGATTGGATGTATATTATGTGATTATATCGGCGTTTCATCTACCTTTGCGGGAATCGAGGTCTACACCAAGTTTCGTTGTAATCGTAGGTAAAATGGCACGTTTTACATCAAAATGGAGCTAAAGGAGCTAAGGAGTCATTGGAGCTACATTGAGGAGCTTAAGGAAGAATCCAGGAAGCATGAAATTGAATTAGAGATTTACTTTGGACCAGATTTGAAAGATTACACTTTCAGTTTAGAGCCACCTCGGTCAGCTACAGTACCATCTCGACCGAGGTGATCCAGAGGAGCGTCCCGACCGAGGCGAGCACCTTGGACGCGGCGAGATATATTTTATTCTTGGCTGAGATCTTTTATTTTTGGAAGGAGAGATCTTATATTTTTAGGCTGGATTTCTGGAAGGAAGATCATATATTTTAGAGATTTATTTATGAGAGATAGATATATTTTATTAGGAAAATATCTTTTCAAGATATTTTATCTTTGGAGGGTAATTTTCCTATATAAAGGGCCGAATTTCCCACAAATTGAAAAATCCGCTATCACCATAACAGCTGGGGATTGAAGAAACTACAGTTAGGAGGAATTGAAAGAAAATTGAAGGAAGGAAGTTGATAGATTTTATAGCTTTTGTGAAGGGTTTTGTAAGATTCTCTTAGATTTCCTTCTTGTTGATTGTCTTATTGGATTTGTGATCCAAGGAACGTTTGTTTGTTTGATAATTGATTCAGTTATTGAAGCCTTTTTCTTAAGGTTTTTGTGTTCAAATATTCATTTTCTTCCCATATATTTGATTATTGCTTTTATGATGATGATTGGCTAATTTCTTTGTGTGATTCTAGGGTGATTGGCTGAAGGTTGTGGGAAAAACAATGATAGAATAATCTTAAATCCCAGTAGGACCTTGAAAGCTCGAGTCTTCATCCTTAACCCTAGAACATCTCGTTCAGTCGATGAACATCTCGGCCGGGGTGGAATTCGTCTGACCGAGGTGACCTTATCTGATCCGAAACTGAGAGTTAAGTGTTAGAGTTTGCCAAATCCTATTCTTATTACACCTTTCCTGGTTCAATGCAAGCCTAGGATGAGACTTACCCGGTAATTCCTTTGTTTGTTTACCAATGATCATAAGTGTAGGTTATAAAGGTTTATCCTTTATTGGGGTTTGAGTGTGCCTTCATTCCATCTTTGTGAGTTAGCCTGAGACTTACCCGGTAAAGGTTGATTCTATTCCCTTAGTTGGAGTGTTGGTTTGAGATTATAGTTCCTTTCCTTAGTACCTTGAGACTTACCCGGTAATAGGTTCTTTAGGTTTGGGATTGCGAGTAGTGAGACTTACCCGGTGATCTATTCCACTTTAGAAACACCTTCCCTTTGCAAAATCTCAGCTTTGTCCGCTTATCTTTAGATCTTGAGCTGGAACCACAACTAGATGCTTTAATCCCTAGAATTGCATATTTCCTTAATTGACTATATTATCATCTTTGATTGTTTTAATCGCTTTTGTGGTTAGTAATTACATAGACTACCTATACTTGCTTAGGTTTCACCTAAGTCCCTGAGATCGACACCCCGGAATTTCTTGCTTTTTACTACGATTGACCCGTACACTGCGGGTTCGCATCCTTGTTTTAGGCATACATCTAGGGTTATAAATTTAAAGCTTGCACACACCGTTTGGAGAGAACAACAATCAACAACAATGTTAAACAAACAACAAAACAAACACAAGATGCAATATCAATGTATAGAGAGCGGATTCTAGAGATTTGGATGTCCGGTTATGGCAAGGACAAGCTTCTAATCAACCTAGGAACAAGATGCGGTATGTTGGGAAGGAACGTCTCTCTAATGGGATCAATCACCGGGTAGGTCTCATGGTCCACTAGTCCCACGCCTAAGATCCTATTACCGGGTAAGTCTCTAGGAACCTAAGGTTGAAAATTCTACACAAACTGGATTACTACGTAGGGGTCAAACCTCTCCTTACCGGGTAAGTCTCAAAAAGCAAGTCCTAAGCAACAATCTTAGCACACTCAATCCAATAGTGGTTGTTGAGACTCACTACTACCTAATGTTTGTCATCTTCTATACCTAAGAGCTGGAATTACCGGGTAAGTCTCACCCCTCACATAGTTTACTAACATAGGTCACCCTAATGCTAGATTAGGCTCAACAAACACTAGGATTTCAACTCTCAAACTCCCTAACATGAAGATATAACACTATAGGAACAACAACTCACACACCTCAGGTGGATCAAGAACATCTCGGCCAAAATGGTTGAAGAACAAGCCGAGATTGCAAACTGAGCTAGGGATTTCAAGCATACAACTATCCTAAGATACATCTAAGTCCAATCTATCATTATCCTAGCCATAACCTTTCATCCATCTCCCTAGAATCACATGCTACTTAGCCAAGAACAATCATCTTAAGAGCAATCATCATAATATCATCACAAATGCATGTCATAGCTAGATAAAGAGATAAAAAGCAATGTAAAACAAGAACAAGCTGAATATTGAGTTTATAAAAAGCTTACAACCATCCAAGAGTTGCTTCAAATCGAGCTCAACAATCTCTACAACTTTCCTCATTACAAGTCTCTCAAATCTCACTCAAAAGCTATGAAAAATGAGTTCTTCTCTTATCTTTAATGGAGTCTCCTTTCTTCTCTTCTCCACACTTGGGATTTCAAACTTAGGAATGTTAAGGATTGGAAGAAGTCCTGCAAAAGTATGCATCTTGGAAACAAGACACCCCCTATCCACCATGGGAGAGAAAGGTCGTGGGCTAGAAGTTGTGTGCCAAGCGTCAAGGTGGTTCAACATGCGAACTCGGACGGTCCTTAAATCATCTCGGACGAGATGGGTGTGCCTTGGACCGAGATGAAGGGCTGCATGGCTAAAATTATGGCTAAACACAAGCCGGTGCATGGCTCGAACCAACTAAGGTCAATTTCTTCTTCTTTTCTACATGCTTGATCCATTGGAACCTTGAATCCGGGCCGTCACGAGGCTTGATCCTCAGATATGACTCGATAAAGCATAAAGCGTCCCGAACATGTGCAAAATCATGCATGAATGAATGTAAAAACTACCTAAAAGAGTGCCTAAACTAGTGTCATAAATCACATCATTAGACTGCGTGTATATTATCCTTCTTGACATCCGCAACTTGCATTCTTACAATAAAACTCACTCGCTTCCTCTTGGACAATGGTGCCAGAATAGGGTTTGCAAGAAATAATGTATCAACAAGGTCATGGACATGCAAAGTATACAACACTCTATGCAATCTCAAACTTTCATTAGTAATCTCATACATAACATACTTCTTATGTGAATCTAACAATGCCACAACTTGAGGATGCACTACATAAAACTCTTTATGTTTCTCCACATGGTTTTCAAAAGGCTTTATGTATGGACTTAAAGGCAAAACAGAAGATAGATCACTAGGAAGTTGTTTGAAAGAACAATCCAAAGATGAATGCAACAACTTAGGCTCATGCACAACACAATCGAAAGAGCCATCACAGTTTAACTTAGGCAAATGCTCATCGCTAAAAAGAGAATGATCATTCATACTTGTATCTATGTCATGCTCATCATCAACAATCAAATGAGATTCATGCTTATGAGTTTCCACACTAGTCTCAACATGTAACACGTTAGTAGATTTTGATTCCAACAAATCCACATGATCATGCATAGAAATATAAGGTTTAGAATAATTAACATTTTTAGTTTGGGTAGCCTCCATTAATGCAAATAACTGTTTACATATTTCTACAAACTCATTTCGGGGCTTCTTTGCAGGTTCATCAACCTTAATCGAAGGATGTCTAGGTGGTTCATATTCTCGTTCTCTTGAACGTTGATTATGCCTAAAATAAATTCTCTCATCCTTGAATTCCTGAAAATCAACAAACTTTGGAGCATTATACATATCATAATATTGACTTGTGAAAACTCCACCTTGATTATAAAGTTGTATAGGTGTTGATGATGGAAGACTTAAACACAAATGAAGTAGTTTTATACAATAACATTTTACTAATTATATATCGAGTTGCTTGGTTTAGTTTAGTGGTTTGTATTGAATGAAGTGTAGGTTTTGAAAGACACTTCAAAAGACCTTGGAAGACTTTGAAATCGGATGCAAGCAATCCAAGGAGTTTACAGTGTGTAAACGACGGAGGCCTTGAAATTTATTTCAAGGGAACAACGAAATCAAGGCTGCACTGCTAAAGGAATTCAAATCACTAAGAAGATCTTCTAGGAGAGATTTGCTCAACAAGAAGATATGATCAAACGAAGATCTCAACCGGCCAATAAAGATCCTACAAAGATCCTCAACCGAAAGCACAAAGATTCTCTCCTCTGGAATTTGATATCATCACAACAAATACAAGAAGATTAAGAAGCCGAGAGATCAATGTTTTCTCAGGAGATGAAGATTCACAACGTCTATATTATCTCAACCAAGAAGCGATCTTCATGAAGAAGAAGAATCATTTTCAAACAATCATCTTTCCAACGGCTAGAAGACATCTGCATTGAAGGCTATAAATGAAGATGACGATTGAAGAACAAGTACAGAAGCTTACACAGAAATATCAATAGTCTTCAAGCGATACAAAATATCTTCATTCGATCAAATAGTTTTTCTTTCTCTCTTTCTGTAAAAAGCTTTATCCCCTAGAGAGTTAAAAACTCGAGAGCTCCATTGGTATATCTAAAGAGTTTTATACTCGAGTGTGTGTTACTCTGCGAAGTAACTAGGCTATTATAGGAAGGTGAAGAGTTGAAGCTAGATCGTAGCATTGGCTACAGTGAGAGAAGAAGGGGATTTCTTCTAGTTTGTATCTAGGACTCTTTGAAGCTGATAATAGATAGTTAGATCCCAAGGCTATACCATGAGACGGAGAGTAGGTTATTTGAGCCGAACTTTGTAAACATATCCTCGTGTCGATCTTTTACATTCCGCACTATATCTTGCTTTATTGTGACTAACTTTGTTTTGCAGGAGTACAAAGTCAAGGCCCTTGAAAGTTGTTTCAAATCCCTTGAAATCAAAGTGTATCACAAAGAGCTCAGATCGACATCAAGACCCTTGAAATTGGTTTAAAGGCCTTGAGATTGGTTTTGCGAAAAGTTCCCATACTCTATTCACCCCCCCTTCTAGAGTATCTTTTGCCCTTTTTATTCACCTACCGGTTCTTCAATTGGTATCAGAGCTAGACTCACGTATATTGATTTAACCATCAATGATACTAATCATGAATCCTGTAGGTGATGGAGGATTTGATCAAGGAAGATCCTCATCGCGACCACCACTCTTCTGTGGCAACAACGTTGCCCATTGGACAACACTCATGCGTATGTTCATTATTGATCAGGACATGAAACTATGAAGCATCATTCAGAATGGTCCCAAAGTCCCAACTACGACGGTTGAAGGTGTTCAAGTCCCAAAGAAGGAAGCTGACTTCACACAAGCTGACTTGGACAGTGTGTCAAAGAACTACAAAGCTATGAACTTACTCTTCTGCGGATTAGATGCCAACAAATTCAACCGCATCTCATCATGCAAGAGTACAAAGGAAATATGGGACAAACTCATTGTCACTTACAAAGGAACAAGTCAAGTCAAGGAAACAAAGATTAGCATCTTCCTCAGACAATACGAGCTATTCAAGATGAATCCAAATGAACCAGTCAAAGAAATGTTCACAAGATTCACTGAGATCGTGAACAACCTGGACTCACTAGGAAAGGTCTTCACAAATGAAGAAAAAGTTAGGAAGGTTCTAAAGAGCTTACCTAAAGCCAAGTGGGGACCAAAGATGACTGCCATCGAAGAAGCTCAAAATCTCTCAAATCTTCCTCTTGATGACCTCCTTGGAAAACTCATCACACATGAAATGGTTCTTGGTGAAGAAGATGGAGAGCTCCCATCCAACACTAAGAATCTAGCATTGAAATCAAGAAAGGATGAATTACCATCAAAAGAGGAAGATAGTGATGATGATGATGAAGAAGATGCCATTGCCATGATCTTTAAGGGTCTCGCGAGAATTCTCAAGATAAAGAAACAATCTGCAAACAATAGAGAATATTCACGAACATCAAAATCCCGAGGTAAGTTTTCTAACTCTAACAAGAAAACTAGAGTGCTGAATTGTTTTGAATGTGGTGAAACAAATCGTCTTGTGAAGGATTGTCCACAAAAGAAGAGGACTAACTTCAAGAAAAATGATCGAAAGAAGAAAGCTATAGTAGCTTCATGGAGTGATTCAGAATCCTCAAATGAATCAAAAGTCGAAAAAGAACAAGCAAACCTATGTCTCATGGCCGATCATGAAGAAGATTCAAATCTCTATGTTGACAATGTGGTAAGTACTATTATGTCTCAACCTGAATCTGACTTGAAACAATTCCTTAAAGACATTATTATATGTGACAAGGAACATAGAATAAGGATAAATTTTCTAAAAGAAAAGCTTCTTGAACAAGAAAAACAACTGAGTGAGATGTCTCTGGAAATTGAAATTCTTAACACGGAAAAGGTAGACCTTGATGACAATATCAAGACCTTGGAATCAGAAAATGCGATTCTCAATGACAACCTCTCCTATCTTCATCGAAACTATATCGATCTAGAGAAAGAGAAAGATGATCTAACTTTATCGTGTCAAGACTAGAAGGCAGCACTTGTTAAATTTACTCGTTCAAAAGCCAATCTTGAAAGAATGATGGGTGAACAACAATCCTCACTTAACTAAAAATGGTATAGGTTATCATAGGAGCTTTCCTAGAAAACCAACTACCACTTTTGCCAAAGCCAAAGGAAGTATTCATATGCCTACTTGCTTCTACTGTTGTAAAAAGGGTCATGTGAAATCTACATGTCCATATAGAAGAAATGACCCTTATATTATTAGGAACACCTATCCTATATGTTTAAGGAAACAAGTAAAAAAATCTGGGTTCCTAAAGGTACTAGACCACCAAACATGATCGAACCTGAATATGGACCAAAATATGCCATTTAGTCAACCCGGAAAGATTGATGTTTGTTGTTTTACAGGATATCACCAAGGTAAAGGAGCATAAATGGATATTAGATAGTGGTTGCTCAAGACACATGAGTGGAAAAAGCTCACTATTCTCAGATTTAAAGAAGCAATCATCTGGAACCATTACGCTTGGTGATAAAGGAAAGTGTGACATTATTGGCATTGGTAAAATATGTTATAATACATCTAACTTCATTTATGATGTATTTCTGGTTGACGATTTGAAGTATAATCTGCTTAGCATCTCTCAAATATGTGATAAGGGCAACAAAGTATTGTTTGATTCAGAAAAATGTGAAGTTCATGACAAAACGACGGGTGACATTGTGCTTACTGCTCCTAGATGTAACAATGCTTATTCTATGAGTACTAACCAAGTTTCAGGAACTAAGCTAAAATGTCTAAAGGCCTTGACTAATGATCCAAGGCTTGGACATAGAAGACTTGGTCACGTAAGTATGCACACAATGTAGAAGCTACTCTCAAAAGATTTGGTACATGGCTTGCCAAACCTAAATTTCAAGGTATATGAACTATGTAAAGCTTGTACACAAGGTAAACAAACAAGAGGTTCATTCAAACCTAAGAAAGTTGTAAGTTCTTCTCGACCCATTGAACTCTTACATATGGATCTTTGTGGACCTATGCGTGTCAAATCTCCAAGAGGAAAGCAGTACATCCTTGTTATTGTGGATGATTTCTCTCGTTTCACATGGATCTCTTTCCTACGAGAAAAATCTGAAGCATTATTTGAGTTTTCAAAATTATGTAAGGAGTTGCAAACTTTGAAAAACCTACCAATCGTTTCTATAAGAAGTGATCATGGTAGAGAATTTGATCAACTAAAGTTTGATTTGTTTTGTGCAAAATATGGTATTTCACATAACTTTTCAGCTCCTAGAACTCCTCAACATAATGGAGTTGTGGTACATAAGAACAACACTCTTGAGGATATGTCTAGGACTATGATTTTAGAAAATAGTTTGCCAAAAAGTTTTTGGACTGAAGCAGTAAACACTGCTAATTACATTTTGAATAGATGTTTAATTCACCCTATTTTGAAAAAGACTCCGTATGAACTCTTTAAAGGAAGGAAATCAAATATTTCATATTTCAAACCCTTTGGATGTACTTGTTTTGTTCATAACAATGGCAAAGATAACCTTAAGAAATTTGATGCATGTAGTGATGAAGTTATATTCATTGGATATGCTTCAAATAGCAAAGCTTATCGTGTTTATAACAAACGTACCAAAGTTGTTGAGGAAAGTATCCATGTTATTTTTTATGAAAGTAATGATGGTACTTTGAGTGAAAGTTTTGCAAATCTAAATTTGAATCAACGAGAAGATCACAATTCGGATGAAGATGAAGATCCTAAAGATCAACAAAAGAATATGCAAGAAAAGATTCAAGATACCGAAGAAAACCCTCAAAATCTTGAAACACATCTTCAAGACCTTGAAACAGAAAACTGCGATGTCAGAACTCCGTTTCAAGGGCTTGAAATAGATAGGATCCAAGTGCAATACATCAACGGTACCCGAATCTAGTCAAGCATATGAGGCTCAACCTTCCGGATTTGCTCCATCTTACAAACGAAGAAAATTTCAACACTCTTCATACCATCCACAAGAGAATGTGATCTCAGATCCAAACATAGGAGTTCAAACTCAATCTAAAGTGAACAATCTATGTGCCTTCTCGGTGATCGTGTCTCTTATCGAGCCAAATAATTATGTTGAAGCTCTTCAGAACCCGATTGGATCATTGCCATGCAAACGAACTAAATGAGTTTGAGAGAAACAAGGTTTGGACTCTTACTTCAAGACCAAAGCATCAATCCGTCATCGGCACAAAATGGGTCTTTCGAAATAAGTTGGATGAAAGTGGCAAAGTTATACAAAATAAAGAACGACTTGTAACACATGGCTATAACCAAGAAGAAGGTATTGATTATGAGGAGACTTTTGCTCCGGTTTCCTGGTTAGAAGCCATAGTATGCTACTTGCATTTGCATCTTTTATGAATATAAAACGTTTTCAAATGGATGTAAAATGTGCTTTCCTAAATGGCTTCTTAGAAGACGAAGTCTACGTTGCTCAACCCCCTGGTTTTGAAAATGATGAATTTCCTGATCACGTTTTTAAATTGGACAAAGCTCTTTATGGACTTAAGCAAGCTCCTCGAGCTTGGTATTAAAGATTTTCCAAATATCTTCTTGAAAACAAATTCAAAAGAGGTTTGATTGATAAAACTTTATTTATCAAAACCAGAGGCAACGATATATTAGTAGTACAGATCTATGTTGATGATATTTTATTCGGTGCTACTAATGATTCCCTTTGCAAGGAATTTTCAGATATTATGTGCAGGGAATTTTAAATGAGCTTAATGGGTGAGCTAAATTTCTTTCTTGGACTTCAAGTTACACAAGCAAGGAAAAAAAATTTTCTCAATCAAAGCAAGTATACAAAGAACTTGCTTAAGAAGTATAAGATGGATCAATCTAAGGTCGCAAAGACTCCTATGAGTTCGACACTTTCGCTTGATCATGACAAAGATGGCAAAAGTGTAGTACAAAAGGAGTATCGAGGTATGATCGGTTCATTGTTGTATTTAATTGCTAGTCGACCTGACATTATGTTTAGCGTGTGCACGTGTGCAAGATTTCAAGCTGATCCTAAAGAGTCACACTTGATTGCTGTGAAAAGATTTTTTCGGTATCTCAATGGCACTAAGGATCGTGGGTTATGGTACCCACATCAAAGCTCGTTTCACTTTGTTGGCTATTCAGATGCAGACTTTGCAGGTTATAAGGTCGATAGGAAAAGCACTTCTGGACATTGCCACTTCTTAGGGTCATCCCTAATCAGTTGGCACTCCATGAAGCAAAATTCCGTCGCCCTATCCACAGCGAAACTAAATATATAGCTGCGGGAGCCTGTTGTGCACAAATTCTATGGATTGCTGAACAACTACGTGATCTTGGCTTTGATTCTAAAGGTATTCCTATAAAATGTGATAATACTAGTGCTTTATATATAACCAAAAATCATGTGCAGCATTCAAGGACTAAGCATATCGATGTAATACATGATCATGTTGAGAAATGTGATGTTTTGATCTCTTTTATATCTACTAACTTGCAGCTTGTAGATATCTTTACCAAGCCTCTTCCTGAGTAGCAATTTAATTTTATTAGGCTAGAGCTTGATATGTTGAACAAGGAAACATTAACGTAGGGGAAGTAAATCATTTTATTTTCTCCTTCCTATGCAACCCAATTATTGTTTTCAAAGGCCTTGAAAGGTAATTCAAGGGCCTTGAAACAAGTTTCAAGGGTAAATTAAGAAATACAGATCATTTAGGAATTCATATCATTTCGATATTCAAATTCTTAAATTTTTTTAAGAGTTTTGTTTAAAAGGGATTTCAAAAGGCTTTATTTTCAGATTCAAAGAATTTTGAGAAGTGGTTACAAAATTTATGGAAAGAATATTAATCAACAATGATTCTCCCAAGATTTTGAGTTTCTCAATATCTTAGTGATCTTACATTGATGTGACTTCTTCCCTTAAATTCTACTTCTCTTCTTTCTTTATCTCTTCCACTTCATATTCTCTTTGCAAACTCTGTGCTTTACTCTTTCAATTTTCATAAACCCGCTTCCTCTCTCTCTCTCAAAAATTTTCATGGCATCCAAGAGATCTTCAGTTGATGATGCCGCATCATCGGCTCCCAAGCGACAGAGAGTGGTTCAGATCTCCTCCGACTCTGACTCAAGCTCAGGTTCAGATTCAGGCTCTAGTGCCCCATTTTATATGGATGATGCTGAAATTTTTGCCAAGACGGGCCTTCCATCACACTGGTTTGGATGTCAAATAGCCGTCAAGAAATGGCTGACTGAGTTCGACGAACGACATGAATGTATGTGTGAATTAGTCGATAGAAAACTATTCACATGCCTCTCCCTACCAGGGCTTGAAGTGCTTCAAGCAAGCTCTATCTGGATACTTCTCAACCCAGGGGAGATATCCTTCCCCAGGTTAACCAAGCTGTTCTACATCAACTTAACCGCCCGAGGAGAAAGGGGAGAATGAATTCTGGACTCTATCGTGAAAGGTAAGAAAATCACCATTACTTTTGAGATTATTGCTGATATTTTTGGTCTTCCTCGCTATGATGCTGTTGATCACCCTACCCCCGCTAGAACCGTTAAAATGGCCAAAGAACAGTTTCTTCTACCCAATTCCTTACCACAACCTACTACTACCTATCTAACCCTTGAAGCCAAAATTGTTTGTGCTCTTTTGGTTAGATGTGTGGTACCAAGGGTTAACAACGGAGATGTGCTGACAAATACACTACTTGCATTTTTGTATCATGTGCTGAATGGGCAAGAAGTTAATCTTCCAAAAATTATCCTGTCTCATATGGTTAATGTTATAAATTCTCCTAGTGATTGCCACTTGCCATATGGAAATTTACTCCCAAAAATCTTTCAACACTTTTCGATTGATTATTCTGATGAGGAGCAACATCTTGTGTGTGGAGAACTGGATGAGGAATTCTTTGACAGTATGGGGATTAAGAGAACAGTGACTGACCATAGAACAATATGGGTTCTAAAGGAGCAACCAGCATGGAATTATACCACTGTACAACGTCTGGAAGTTGTAGAAAGAGGAATGGACTCTCTGAGAAGCGATCTTGTTTTCTTCCGATCAACAGTGACTGACCGTCTAGACGAAACACAAGATCTACAGGGTATTTTAAATTAGAAAATTAATCAAATGTTTCATGTCAACACTCTTTCTCTTATAGTTGCCAACAACATCAAGCCCTTAACAGAAGAGGATGGGCAAGCTAACACGAAGGATGCTGAACAGGTCATGACACAGTGCTATAAGATTGTCAAGGATCGTCCTATTCGCCAACCATCATCTTAGGATCCAGACGTGTTGCATATTGAAGAGTTTGGTGTTGTCAAGAAATATGACAAGAATTCTGATCAGAGGCGAACGGACATTTCCCACAAAGAACATGACCTCCTGAACGCTCAACATCGTTGGAGAAAGATGTGCTTGAAGGAGCATTCAGGAAAAGCGAGCTCTTCCAAATGGTATCAAGAATGAAGTTCTCTAGAATGACCATGACTGTCAAGGCCCTTGATTATGATATCAAAGGCTTGTTTTTGAAAAACTTGTTTGTTTTTGTGGTTTTTGTGAAAATACTTTTCCGAGTTGTAATGCTTTAAAACTCCCTTACTTTGAATATTTTTCTCCCTTGTTGAAAGACAAAGGGGGAGAAATAAATGTGATCCGACATTTCTCGATATTCTGCATTTTGCATTTTAAGTTAGTTTGATATTTGTATATGCATCGCTAACTTTACAATGCAAGACTTAAACACAAATGAAGTAGTTTTGTACACTAACATTTTACTGATTATATATCGAGTTGCTTGGTTTAGTTTAGTGGTTTGTATTGAATGAAGTGCGGGTTTTTAAAAGACACTTCAAAAGACCTTGGAAGACTTTGAAATTGGAAGCAAGCAATCCAAGTTGTTTAGAGTGTGTAAACGACAGAGACCTTGAAATTTATTTCAAGGGAACAACGAAATCAAGGCTGCACCGCTAATGTAATATCCGAAATTTTTATTCCGTTTAATTCCGAATCAAATCGGACTTCGAGCCGTTGACGGTTTCCCATTCTATCTAGTATTTCTTTCTTCATAAATTTTATTATTTTATGTAGAATTTAATTCACATAAAATGATAAAATTATATCAAGCTCTAATTCCTATAATTATTTATTATTTTATGTAGAATTTAATTCACATAAAATGATAGATTTATATCAAACCCTAATTATTATAATTCATTCCTATCGATGACTTTAGACGAGATCATGACAAGATGTGACGAGATCATGACTAAGCGGAGACGAGGCCATGTCAAAGCCCGACAAATCTGTGACAAACTCATTCATGGCCTGACAAGGCCATGACGAGTTTTGACAGATTTTTGACAGATTTTTGACAAACAATTCAACCCATCTTTCTTGCAATTATTTCAACCATCTTTCTTATATTTTTCAGCCCACTTCTCTTGACCAATTCAGCAGCCCAGTTTTGCCTTGCTTCAGCCCATCTTTCCCTTGCTTTAGCCCGTGCAGTCCATTCTGCAGTCAGCCGTACCTCTTAATCCCATAACCTAAATTAACTTTAACCTAATTAACCCTAATTACCCCTATCAAACGTTGCAGTATAAATGTGAAGAGACGCGGCTTCTCCACTGCTCTCCCTCGCCAACATCCGACGCAACAACCTCCTTCTGTAAACGTAACAGCCGCCTTCTGTAAGTAATAACAGGCCGACGCAATCCAGTCCGGCGCAACAACAGCCGACGCAGTCCAGTCCGGCGCAGCAGCAACTGATGCAGTCCAGTCCGGCGCAACAGTAGCCGACGTAGTCCAGTACCGGCGAGTTCTGTGGTCTTCTCCGCCTTCATCCGCCAAGCTGCAACCGTTGGTTCCATCTCCCTTGCACAGTGGGTCGGATACCCCTCCCCGACGCCTCCTCCAGTGACAGCAAGTAGCAACAGAATTCGTGCCATCTTCATGCCTTCGAGTCTTGGAATCGGGTAAGGCTTGTACCCCTTGCTACACTACACTTCAGTATACTTCTTTCCTTGCCTAACATGGACCAGTTTCGTCTTTAAACCTACTCAGAACAATTATAGAAGAGCTGTACAGATTCATGCGTTTTTTTGAGTTTTCGGAAGTGGAAAACAGTCAACTTCGGGGCAAGATTCGAGTAAGTTATACTCCTCCTTTGCTGCTGAATTTTGGATATGTTGTAGTCAGTAGTACATAGTAGATGATACTAACATTTGGGAAGAATCGGAGTTACGGGTTGAGAGTTATTGTGTTCTGTATATATGTGTTGAGTGTTGGGGAAAACAGCAAGTGATGCTGTTTTGTGAGATGGTTTTGAATAAGCTCTTGATCTCCGTTGGGCTTGAATTTTGGATATGATATAGTTGACATATTATTGTAGAACATATTAAAATTTGAGAGGCATCCAGCGAGTGGTGTTTGTTAGTTAAGATAAATGACGAAATCGGAATAGGCCGACTTTATTGTGTAATTGACCCAAGTGTATGATAACGGGTAGTGACATCATCTGTCTAGCTCTTGCGAGAGTCTAGGAGGTTCCCTGTGACCAGCCCAGTCCGGTAGACGGTCAGATGCATTAGTACCATTCCGAGTTGGTAAACGGGGACAAGGGCGAGGTTTGGGAATCCCTCGTGTCACAAAATAAGTATCATTAGTAATGACCTATCACCTAATTAAAGATAATAAAAGGATTGAGTGTTGCATGTTGATTGTGTATGATGTGTGATTGTGCTTTTACCTTTATACTTATGCATAGAATGTTAGCTAACGGTTTTATACCGCTTGTAGATGCCTTGCAGGTTAAGACAGTTGTAGAGAGATCCGGAGGGAATGGTCAGCCGGGTCCACGTACTCATTTAGTTGGGGATGGGATGTCTTCTATTCTTCTTATGTGTCGTTTTGGTACCTTTGCTTTGTAAGACTGATACATATTCTTCATGTATATATTGTTTAAAGTTTTCAAATGTTTTAAATACTTTTGTGCCTTGTTGTAAGATCCAAGTTAAATTGTTGTCAAAAGAAGGTCGGGACCCATTGTGAGGTCCTAACCAGTAGCTCCCCGAGTTCTTAGAATTTGGGGTGTTACAGCTAAATGAATTCAAATCACTAAGAAGATCTTCTAGGAGAGATTTGCTCAACAAGAAGATATGATCAAACAAAGATCTCAACCGGCCAATAAAGATCTTACAAAGATCCTCAACCGAAAGAACGCAGATTCTCTCCTCTGGAATTTGATATCATCACAACAAATACGAGAAGATTAAGGAGCCGAGAGATCAACGTGTTCTCAGGAGATGAAGATCCACAACGTCTATCTCATCTCAACCAAGAAGCGATCTTCATGGAGAAGAAGAATCATCTTCAAATGGTCATCTTTCCAACGGCTAAAACACCTCTCCATTGAAGGCTATAAATGAAGATGGCGATTGAAGAACAAGTACAGAAGCTTACACGGAGATATCAATAGTCTTCAAGCGATCCAAAATATCTTCATTCGATCAAATAGTTTTTCTTTCTCTCTTTCTATAAAAAGTTTGATGCCCTAGAGAGAGTTAAAAACTCGAGAGCTCCATTGGTATATCTAAAGAGTGTTATACTCGAGTGCGTGTTACTCTGCGAAGTAACTAGGCTACTATAGCAAGGTGAAGAGTTGGAGCTAGATCGTAGCATTGGCTACAGTGAGAGAAGAAGGGGATTTCTTCTAGTTTGTATCTAGGACTCTTTGAAGCTGATAATAGATAGTTAGATCCTAAGACTATACCTTGGGACGGAGAGTAGACTATTTGAGCCGAACTTCGTAAACATATCCTCGTGTCGATCTTTTACATTCCGCACTATATCTTGTTTTATTGTGACTAACTTTGTTTTGCAGGAGTATAAAGTCAAGGCCCTTGAAAGTTGTTTCAAAGCCCTTGAAATAAAAGTGTATCACAAAGAGCTCAGATCGATATCAAAGCCCTTGAAATTGGTTTCAAGGCCTTGAGATTGGTTTTGCGAAAAGTTCACATACTCTATTCAACCCCCCTTCTAGAGTATCTTTTGTCCTTTTTATTCACTTACTAGTTCTTCAACTTGAATATCTCATACCTTGCTCATAAGGGATTCGTGGATGTGGTCCCGGGGCTGGAGTTCTATATGGGACACGTGAGCGTCCATCATCCTTATTCACGAATCTCCGCTGAGGAACGTAACTATGAAACCTCGACTGGGGCATATCTCGGCCAAAATCTCGGGCGAGATTTTGCACTAGGGGCCGAGATTTACCACTGGTGCGAGATTCGTAATCTTCTAAGCGTCGGTTTACGTTGTCAAGATTTTTCGTGATTTGTTTTAGCATGGCTTGACCCTTAGGGTTGTCTAGCCCAGCGCCTAGTGACCTTCTTTGGTCTTTAACTCTATACATCCTGCACAATCACATATAGTAGCAACAAATGCGTGAAGTTAGTGAAAACAAGGGTTTCTTACTTGTTTTCTCTCACACTCACACTTTGTTGTGAATCTCAAGCTGATTTGATGCAATTGCCTTGGATGAATTAATGATTATTTACCAATTGATGAACTAGCTTCAACTAGAATTTCCTCGGATGTCTCATTTAGTAAACTTGGTTCGGAGAAAGGTTCTTGTGTTGGAAGATAGTTAAGATACTTTGCTGCTAGTCTCTACACACAATTGATCTCAAGGTAGAAGGAATATTGGAAGTATGACGCAACTAGTATGATAGAAAGTATAGATACTAAGTAACACACCCAAAGAATTTGACTCAATGTGTTTAGAGTAGAAAGAGGCTAAGAAAAGGCACATAAGAGATAAAGAAGAGAGAAAGAAAGTACCTTGAACTGGTGTAGTTGGAGAAAGACATAGCTGGGGTTGGTTTTGGGAATGATAAGACTCTCAATTGAATCAAGGTAGGTATAGAAACTCTTCATTTGATGTACTCTTGCACAAGGTGCACTTTGAAACTTCAGATTATACCTCACAAATCAATACTTGGCCGAGATTCTTTATGGACTGGCTGAGATGGTTGACAAATCGATACTTGATGTCGATGTTCAACAATCACTTTGGGGGTGCTACTTCCTTGTTACCTTGGGATCTTTTATTGCTGGAGAAACGTATATATCGTTGTTTGAAAAGAATGGATAAGATCTTACCTACTAGATAAGATCTCCACTTTAAGCGCAAACCTTTTAGTGCAATCTCCGAAGGGTTGGACGAGGTTTCAAGGTTAATGGTTGGCTTGTGTTTGGATATGGCGTTTCTGTAATAACCGAAATATTTTTATTCCGATTATTCCCGAGTCACCCCAGAATTATACCGGTTTGGTTTTTCCTTCATTACCTTAACATTTTTATGGGATTTGGAACCCATCCTTTCTTCTATGATTTTATTATTTTATGTGAGAACTCGACTCACAAGAAGTAAGCAAACCCGATCTATCTCCTCTTATCCGTCATCTTTGTTATTTTATGTGACATCAAGTTCGTGGATAGTTTTATTATTTTATGTGAGATTTCTCTTACTCACATAAAAGAGTTTTAACTGTAAGACACACCATCCAGACCCGGTATGAAGACAAGATAGCGAGGCCCATGAAGACGTACCATCCGGGCCCGTTACGAGTAGGCCAGCTGGGCCCATGGAAGTTCTATCTTCTGTCTCTTCTCCTTCGTCAGAACCCTAGCAACCTCTAACGTGGAACGCCTTCTCGCTCTTCCATCACGTACGCCGGCACCATCTTCTCCTCCTCGCAAGCCGGCAACATCCAGCGGTGTTCTGTCCTTCATCATCTTCTTGAGAGCGCACCGGATCTGCACCCCCGGCCTTCTCGCCTGTAGACTCCAGCGCCAGCGCTCTCTTGTCTCCACGCCAAGCCGCAACCTTCACTAGCCACCGCCTTCCTGCACACCCCACCTCGCTAGCGAACAAACGCAGGATCGGCTCTCCTCTCCAGCTCCTCCACGCAACTATCGAGGCTCCCATCCTCTTCCCCTTCGTCTTCTTCACACCACAACATGCGAGCGATTGGTTGGCCGCTTCGATAGCACACGAGCAACAAGGGAGGTCCTCTACAGCGCCTCCTGCAACCGAACCACTAGCGCGGCGGCTATCGATGCTGGTGCAACAAACCTCTGTCGACAGACACGCTGAGAGTAGACTGCAGGTGCACCTATGTAACAGGGTCACAACTACATCTTCGTCTTCGTACTCGTGAGTTCCTCGAGTTTGCTTTCCGAGTAAACACCGCACCTTCCTTCGCTGCATCTTTTTCCCTCTCTGATATGTGCTGATTAGAACCCCTGTTTGTGTCGTGAGACCTTCTAGAGCAGCCATGGAATATGATTCGAAGAGCTGAGGCGTCTCCTAAATTTTTTGCAGTGATGAACAGTCAACTTACGATCCGATTTTGGGTAAGCTAGGAACTTCCTTTTTGGCTGGTTTTCGGATATGGCATAGTCAATATTGCATGGTAGATCATATTGAAATTTGAGCATATTTTGAGCTATAGTTTAGGAGATATGATTTTCTCAAGTTGGCTCCTCATGTAGTTTTCTAAGTATGTTGATTTTGAGAAAAACGGCTTGGGATGCAGTTTTGTGGAATAGATTTGGATGGGTTATTGACTGCTATTGGACTTGAATTTCAGACATGTTATAGTTGGTATAGTATAGTAGATCATACTGAAATTCGAGAGAAATCCGAGTTACATTTTAAGAGTTATGGTGTCCCAAAGTAGAGATCTTGAACAGTTTCTAGGTAGTGCTGAATTTTTGAAAAAACTGCTTGTGATGCAGTATTGTGCTACCGATTTGATTTGGTTATATTCCTTGGTTAGACTTGAATTTTGGATATGTCGTATTTAAGATAGCATAGTATAATATTTCAAAGTTTGAGAGGATTTCTTTAAGAGGTTTAGGAGTTATGAATTTTCAAAGTCGAGGCTGTAAGCAGTTTTCTGGATGTTGCTGAAATTTTCTAAGTGCTGGAAATATCTGGTGTTGTGCAGTCATGTTTGAACTTAAGTTTGGATACCTTAAAAACACAATTCACCGTTCAGTTTTTAATATAACATAGATGGATATGTATACTGTGATGTATCAGAAGTGAAGACCAATCCAACGGTCGGATCTGGATCTATAGGAGCTCAAAGTCAACTGTTTGTGCAGTTTGGGAAATGACTCAAATTTGGCTAAGTTTAGAATTCATGGATTTTGTAGCCAACTTTGGAAAATTGTGTAGAAGTTGTTGTTGGGTATTTTTGAGTTTTTCTTACTTCTATGAGCAGAGTGCATCATGTAGAAGACCTAGATATTTCACTTGGAATTTTATATTTTTATTCGGTTTTCATATCTTAAGCCAAAGTTGGACCTTAGAAACTTTTTATGAAACTCAAGAATGTAGTTAACTCTTCTAAATCTTTAGCAAACTTCCCTTTGAGAGTTTTGAGTGTGGTTTTGATTTCCAAAGAATAGTTTGGAACTTTGTTATAGAATTTTATAAAGTTTCGGGACCAGGGGTAAAATGGTCATTTGCCCGTATATGGATATTTTGGTAATTCTTTATGATCGATTATATATCTTAGAAGTTGGAGACTTCTAAGAAAGTGAGATACATTATTGATCCACTTGCCTTGTATAACAGACGATGGAGTATTCTACGGTTGTTGACCGAATCGAGATTAAGACAGTCGAGATGGATTCAGGTAAGTCCTTTGGGCTTACTTAGCTAACTTCTAGATATGGGTGTGGATAATGATAGTGGTGTTTGAATAATGTGTTTCTAGCTGTATTTAATAGTAATTATATACCGACCTATACATCGGCCTAAGAGTAATGGGCGGTGGCATTTTGCTCAGTTAGCGTGAGGACGCTGGGGGTTTCTTTAGGGACTAGTCTACACTCGGTTTGTAGTGATGCTACCGGTGGAGGTAAGCTAGACCTACACCCAGTTGGATAAGGAACGGAGACGAGAACTCTTAAGATTCTCGTGCCACAACTTTAAAACAGAATAAAGTGAATCACCTAAGCTATTAGATAATAACCGGAATTTGTGCCAGCATGTTGGGTGTTTATGTTACCGTGTTTGTGTTTGTGCTATCTTTATTCTACTTATTTTTAGATTGTTAGCTAACAGTTTATCCGTGTTGTAGATTTGTTGAGATAGACAATTGCAGAGAGATCCGGGACGGATGGTCAACCGGGTCCACGTACTCATTAGATGGGGACGGGGAAAGAACCTTGACCAATTATGTTATATATATATATATATATATATATATATATATATATAGATGTTTGCAAGGCTGTCACATGTATACATTCATACAATAAAATATTATGTTTTTAAATTGTTTTAAATACATTTGTGCCTTGTTGTAAGATCCTAGTAAAGTTGTTAAACCAAGGTTGGAACCCATGGTGAGGTCCTAACCAGTAGCTCCCCGAGTTCCGAAAACTTGGGGTGTTACAGTTTCTCTCTTCCAAACCTGAACAAGTCAACGCACGTTAAACTCAAATAATCTCGCAAAAATGGAGAACAAGAAAAGACTCAATTTTTATATGACTCAAAGAAGACTCAAAATTAAACTTGATACGGACTTCAAGGTTAATGGTTGGCTTGTGTTTGGCTATGTCGTTTCTCTCTTCCAAACTTGAACAAGTCAACGCACGTTAAACTCAAATAATCTCACAAAAATGGAGAAAAAGAATAGACTCAATTTTTATATGACTCAAAGAAGACTCAAAATGAATATTGACTTAAACTTGATACGGACTTCAATCGCTTAGCTCTGATACAACTTTGATGCGGGGTTGATGCCGCAACTCCTGATCTAGATTGAAAGTCCTTGAATGAAGCAAATTTCGGATGGATAATGAAAATCTCGGGTGAGATTTTGGAAAGAACAAATCGAGATTTAGTAAAAACTCAAAATGCGGAATAATGAATAATATAAAAAGATAAGAAGATGATAATGTGACAATATGAAATGATAAATGATAACTATAAGAAGATATGACTATTATAAGACTTGCAAAGAACCTTGACCAATTATGTGTCAAAACCCGATACAAAGAATTAGCTTTCACCCTTCCTTCTTTAGCCTTACACAAGCCTTCTAAATAAGACAAGCACGAGGAGGGACTAGTTTGACTTGTAGCACCAACCTTTATAAGAGTAACACACACAAGAAAAATCTAGCAAGGATTTACAACTTTTCAATAAAAAACTCTTCTTTTGATTGAACAATAATGATAAAATGCATACTTCATGAATGAAGTCAGAAGAGTCTTACAATATTGTGGAAATCAAATTCAAAACTGAGTTCCCTTGCAATCTCCCCTTCTAAGGCTATTTATAAGGGAAATCTTATTTTGTAAATTAAGAAAGATATCTTTTAAAAGATAATCTAGAAAAGATATCTTTAAAAATAATCTAGGAAAGATATAAAAATAATCCCAAAGATAGGATCAAAACTAACAATTACCTTTAAGAGTGTTTGAGAGCTTTTAAGGTAAGAAAATAAAAGATAGTTGCCAAATTTAAAAGATCTTGGCCGGATCTTCAAGCGCGCGTCAGAGGACAAATCTTGGGTGAATATCTCGGCCGAGATCCTGTAGGTTGGCCGAGGTTTTGCATCTTCCATGCAATCTTCCATTCTCTCGATTCTTCCATGTTTGCAGCTTGTAAGCGACCTTTCCTTGAATTTCTCTTGCTCCTGGATTAGTGAGATGCTATCAAGGATGGTCCCACCTCAGCTACTCATTCGGTCGCTTGGTGATTTACAAGTTTGTTCTTAGTCAATTAATTACTTCTTATGAATATAATAGTTTTCCGGTTTATTCATGGTTCTTTGCATTTGATTTACAGGATTGTTAAGTTTAGTCAATTGATTACCTCTTCTGCATATGATAATTTGCTAGTTTATTCATTGTTCTTTGCATCTGATTTTACAGATTTATTCTTAGCCAATTTATTACCTCTTCTACATCTAATAATTTATTGGTTTACTGCAAGTTTTGCTTGAGTCTAGTTGGACGGCTAAGGAATGAGTCTTGGACAGCGAAAATTGTAATGCTTGTATTTGCACAGGAAAACGTTCACTAACATCCTTATCAAATATAGGATCTAATCTAAAGTAATTGTAATGCTTGTATACTGAAAATGTACTTTTAAACCCTTCTAGTTTTCTTATTTCATAGAATGCAACAAATTAATCGGATTACAGCCTATTGGAATTGCTGGACTTAAGTGATGTTCCCCCAAAATCAAGCGCATTTGTAATATGGGATTTAGAATGATTTACCACTTCTCCCCTTTTACTGAGACAATTGATTAATAGTAATAATCATGTTGTCTCATGTTAGCCCACATAATTAAGAAAAGCAAGCGATTTGCGTTGACGCTCGAACTTGAACAACGGCGCCACCTAACTGCGTTCACGTTGAACGCTAACACTAAACCTTCATATTCCGTACTAAGTAAATTGAAAATTGTGTATTTAACATGCCCCTTAAAAATAAACTTATTTTAAATAGGGTAAAACATCAACCACTATGACCTGCATATGAACTATTGTATAAAAAAAAACTGTTAGGATAGATGAATGAACTCATATTAAAAGATTATAAAAATTTGAGAAGGATATATCATCAATTAAAGAGAATATAAAACAAAATCATCAACAAACCAAAGCTAAATCGCAAATCCCAATACACTAATCAATTAAATGCGTATAAGATGGAAAATTAGACGAACACAGTGAGAGAAAGCAAAGAGAATATGTCAGTCGAAAAAGTGTACAAGAAACTCAAAAACTTCTTCAAATTTTGACTTTTTTCTTGTGTCTTTATATTTCGACCACTTATCCACATTCCTTCCAAACGAACAAACTCACCCTTTCAAACGAAGTTCAATCCACCGAGATGTGCGTCCAAACTCACCCCTTTCAAACGAAGCTCAGTCCACCGAGATGTGCGTCCAACCACTAGAATAATTGAAAATGAAACACACAAAACTCGGGTGTTGCTAAAGCTTGTCAACTGATTTATTTTGTTGTTTGTTCAATATAATGCTAAAGTTTTAATCTTTTATTTTAGGTTTGGGAAGTAACCAATATTGGTTAAATATTCAGAAATGATTGGTTTAATAGGTGAAAACCTGGTGTTATATGAGAGTCAATCTTTCAATCGCATAAAATCAAATTTGTCATGAATGGAGGTTTAGTAATCTTGTTCTTAGGAATTTACTTTGCTATTTCTAAATAGATTATTAATACCTAAAACAAGTACTCAAACAAAGAACCCATTCAGATTTCGGAGTAGTAAGTGGTTACCGAAAGGGTTTTTCAGGGTTTGGGCCGAGAGCCAGTGACATGAGAGCGAGCTCGTTCACCGGCAGTGGACATTGACTAAATTTTAAGCCACGACGGCGCTTCTTGTCCTGGTTCGATTGGAGGGCATTAAACTTGATTTCGAGAATATGAAATAAGTTCGGTTATGCGTATTATTGTCTTTCTTCTAATGTTTTTATTCCGACACGGATGAGAACACCACATTGTTAAGGGGATATCCAAAAGTATTTATAGCGATTTTGGATGCATGTCTTGTTCTGCTTAGGGGTGAGAATACGTTCAAAATCGATCTGAACCGTAATAAATCGAACCGATTCTAAAAACGATTTTTCTGGAACCTTGGACCGAAAAACCGAACCTATAAAAGTAGGTACGGCTTCGGTTTGGACCTAAAATAAAAAATATGAAATATTAGAACCTAAAACCAAACCTATTAGGGTCGATTTCGGTTCTGTTTAGGTTTTCGAACTAAATGGACCTAAAAAGTAATGGGCAAATTTGGTAACTAGCCCTTTTTAAGAAACCATTATAGTAAGTAGTCTTTTATATGTTTTTCATTAAGAAATTATACCCCTAATTTCATTTGATGTGCAAAAGGAAATTAATTACCATAAAATTAGGTAACTTCCTTCTTCTCTCTTTTCCGTTACGCTGAAACGGAAATCGCTTGCAATCTTCTTCTCTTCTCATTCCCGCAATCTTCTTCTTCTCTGGAATCACAATCGATCTATTCTCTCTGTTCTCTCTCACAATCGTCATCGATCTAACATTCTCTAGTGTGCAATCGAAGATCTAAATAACTAGAAACTCACCAGACAATCGACATTGTGATTCAACACATCAAACACCAGAAATCGCCATCGATCTTACCAGGTATCTCTCTCGCCATCTTCTAGTCTCTCTCTCGCCATCTTCTTCATTTTTATTCTGGTATTATGTTCACCATTTTGAAAATTTGATCTGATCCTTGTAAATATGGTATAAGGCATTATCAGATTTGGTATTCTTTGAACTTCAAATCAAAGACAATTATGTATCTGGTATGAATGAGTGAGTGTTATGTTTTCAATTTTAGGTTTTGTCCATTACCTTTGAATTTTCTCTGTTCTGGTATGATTGAGATTGTGTTGTTGGTATCATTTTGATTAATGATTCTAGTATGTAAAATGCAAATGTGATATCCTTCTTCTGGTATCATAATTCTCTAGTATGTTTGAGAGTTGTTTCTCTAGGAATTTTTGATAATTAGGTTTCTGGTAGGAATATGGTAATTTTGGTATGTGTATTATATTTGAACAATAATGTATCTAGTATCATCATTTTTCTAGTATGAATGAGAATTGTGTTTCTGGTATTTTTTTGATAATTGTCTTTCTGGTGTGTAAATTATATTTGAATAATAATGTTTTTGGTATTATTATATCTCTGGTATTTGATTGATAATTGTGTTTCTTGAATTGTTTCAAATATGTGTTTATGGTATGTGAATTTCTGGTTTGAATACATGATCAATTTATGGTATTATCCTATTTTTGGTATTTCTAGTATACTCATTTTTGGTATGTAACATGTTCTGTTTGTGGTGTTTTGCATTTTTCTCATCTCTGGTATGCTTATAGTAGTTTTTTCTGGTATATACAGAACTTGCTGAAATAGTTGCAAAAATATAAGTTCATTGCTTATTATCACATATTGTAACACCCCAAGTTCTAGAAACTTGAAGCGCTACGGGCTAGGACCGCACAATGGGTCCCGACCCTCAGAGTAGCAACATCAAACGGATCTAACAACAAGGAACAGACGAATGAAAACCAAAACTCAAAACTTAATATAAAACCAAAGGTTCAAACAAAAGAAAATACAAAAACTCCACACCCGGGTCTAAACAAAAGGGAAACAACAAACTAAACAAAAACCCAATCCCGTCCTATAATGTACGGGAGCCCGGGCTGACCACACCATCCGGATCACTCAGCAGCATCCTGAACCCGCGGAACATCTACAACGACGGTATAAACCGTTAGCTAACATTCTAGCTATAAGCAAGAGTGTAAGGGCACAAACACACATAAGGTAAAGAAAACACATAACATGCTCACACATCAACCGGTTATTATCTTTCATTAAGGTTATCCATTACTAATTCAACTTCTTTTGTAACACGAGAATCTCCCGAAAGTCACCTCCGCTTCCGTCTACCAATAGGAATAGATCAGTACTATCCGTTACCTACGGGTCTGGGTTGTAAGAGCACATTCTAGTCTTCTGTAGAACTAGACAAGTGGTCACCGCCCGGTTATAATACACTTGGGCCAGTTAAGGGTAACAAAGGGTGAATCCTATTTCCAATTATTCGTTATAAACATGATAGCAACACAAACAAGCCAAAATAATCCAACTAATACGCGGAATGAAGCTAAGTAAGTCCAAGGGACTTACCTCACACGAAGGTAACCCAAAATGCTCAACAACAAATCAGAGGACACACAAGGAAACTCAGTTTCCTTTAGGAAAGGAGCAAGGAAAGTCTGTACGAACAAGCAACACGGATCAGGAACGGAGCGGTTGCTAGAAGTTTATGACTTCTAGTCTCAAAGATCTCTAAGAGATCAACACATGCTAAGGGCTCAACCTTAGTCTTACAACAACTCAGGGGAACAAGGAACAACATAAGAAACCAAGGAAGAAACGAGGAAAGGAAGGAAGGAAGCAACTCACCAAAGACAGGAGTTACTATAGAGAAACCGCAGGGGCGGTTAGACAGATGCGCAGGGGCGGCTGAACAGAGGCGCAGGGGCGGCTGCGACAAAGGCGCAGGGGCGGCTTTGTGCAGGTGTAGGGGCGGATCTTCGTCAGAAGCTACTGTCGGGCTTCTCTTCGACAAATCTCACAGCAGGGGCAACTAAAGCTCGAACCTTTGGTTCCAACACGTCAAGACTCAACTCCAGAGAGCCTAAGAACAACGAAGGGTCAATAATGGAACAATCCACTAGAATCAAGGCTCAAGCTTGATCCTTGAGAAGAAGAAAAGAGAAGAACGCAAGGAAGAAACCAAACAGAAGGAGAAGGCATGCAGCACTATAAGAACGTGAGGAAGAACCAGGAAGGAATGAACTTACACGTTCAACGAAGTCGCAGGAAGCAAAGGACGGCTGCAGCTCTCTAGGGTTTGAAGACGATAGCAAGGAACGGGAAAAAGGAGAGAAGAAAGAGAATATATAGGGAGGGCTGAAACGGTAGAGGGAAGGGCGTCTAGGGTTAGAAAGAAAACAAGGAAGCCGGCCCATAAGATAGAATATCGGGTATTCTATCTATGGAAGAAAGATAAAGCGACGAAAACAGATCGGCGCGATATGTCGCACGATCCGCAGGGGCGGCTGGCCGCGGGGGCGGCCCTTTGCACTGCAGGGGCGGTGAAGGCAAAAACCTAGGATCTTACATCAGATCCCCCTAAAAAGAAGTTTCGTCCTGAAACTTACAAAAGCCAAAAGATCACTATAACACACAGAAACAGAACTGAGCTCATATACTCCCACTCGGGGCACATAACACAAAACGTCACACAAAAGCGTTCACAACGCAACAAAGGAAAAACCAAACAACAAACTAAGCTAAGGTGCAACAAGCTCCGCATAAAACTCCGGATAGTTCCTATGGATACTATCCTCTGTCTCCCAAGTCGCCGCATCGACCACTGAATCTTCAACATCGGGATGTCCTTCGAACGCAAGCGTCTCGTACTACGCTCTAAGACAGCCACCGGGTGCTCTACAAATGTGTGGTCTAGCTCGATCACTAGATCCTCATGAATGACGATGTGTCTCGGGTCAGGTATGTACTCCCGTAGCTGAGACACATGGAGAAGTGGGTCAACATCCTCGAGTCTCGGTGGCAACGTAAGTCTGTAAGCTGCCTCTCCAACTCGCTCAAGAATCTCGAACGGTCCAACATATGTGGGACTCAACTTCCCTTTTACACCGAAACGTTTAACACCTCGTGTCGGGGATACTCTCAACCAAACCTGATCTCCAACTCTGAACTCTAGAGGTATGCGCCTCTTATCTGCATAAGACTTATGTCGGCTCTTTGCTGCTAACATCCGCTCTCGGATCACTGTTACTCGAGCCATGTCATCCTGAATTTTTCAGGTGCTATTCCTCTAGCACTACTAGGCTCGTCCCAACACAGCGGTGTACGGGATCTCTTTCCGTATAAAGCCTCACAAGGAGCCATCCTGATCGATGCATGCCAACTGTTGTTGTATGAAAACTCCACTAAGGGAAGGTGATATGGCCACACCTGTCCCCAATCTAACACACAGACTTGTAACATGTCCTCCAAAGTCTGGATGGTCCGCTCAGACTGATCATCGGTATAAGGATGATAAGCAGTCGTGAACTGTAGACTCGTACCTAGGGCGGCATGAACTTGCTGCCAGAACCTCGAAGTGAACCGTCCGTCTCTGTCAGAGACTATGGTCCTAGGTATTCCATGAAGTCTCACTATTTTTCTCATGAACTACTCTGCTAATCGACTCACCGGCCACGTTTCCTTAATCGGAATGAAACGTGCGGTCTTCGTCAGTCGATCTACAATGACCCAGATAGCATCAAAACCACGACTCGGTCTCAAACCAGTCACAAAATCCATAGAGATGTCCTCCCACTTCCATTGAGGGACGGGAAGTGGGTGTAGCTCGCCTCTTGGTCTATGATGCTCGATCTTGACCTGTTGACAGGTCGCACACTGAGCTACTTATCTCGTCACATCTAGCTTCAGAACTCCCCACCAGAAAGAGCGTCTGGCATCCTGATACATCTTACTCGCACCAGGGTGTACTGAGTAAGGTGAAGAATGAGCCTCCTGAAGGATCCTTCGTCTCAACTCCTGATCTGACGGCACACAGATACGCTCCTAGCGTCTCAAAACTCCGTCAGCACCAACTGCAAACTGTGGAGCCTCTCCTCGAGACATCCGGTCTCGGATCTATTTCAAAGCTGGGCAACTCTCTTGTTTTTGTCGGATTTCGGCCAACAGATCAGGTACTATCTCCAAGGTGGACAACTGGTTGTCGGAATCTAGAAAGTAGATATCCATCTCTAGCAATGCCAAATCTCGCTGTAACTGTGGCTGAGTTGTCAGCCTAGCGATCGCCATCTCCCGGGGAGTCTTCCTACTGAGGGCATCTGCTACCACATTATCCTTTCTTGGGTGGTACAAGATCTCAAGATCAAAATCCTTGATCAACTCTAACCATCTACACTGGCGGTTATTCAACTCCCGCTGAGTGAATATGTACTTCAGACTCTTATGGTCTGTGAAAATCTGACACGTGGCTCCGTACAGATAATGTCTCCAAATCTTCAAAGCATGAACAACAGCAGCTAACTCAAGATCGTGGGTAGGGTAATTCGCCTCGTACGTCTTCAATTGTCGGGACGCATAAGCGCTCACCTTTCCCCTCTACATCAAAACAAATCCCAAGCCCAGCTTGGGTGCGTCGCTGTAAACCACAAAATCCTCAATGCCCTCTGGTTGAGCTAGGATAGGAGCAGAGGTCAAGCTCTTCTTCAGCTCCTCAAAGCTCTGCAGGCACGACTCAGACCATACAAACCTCGTAGACTTCCGCAGCAAGGAAGTGAGCGGTCGAGCGATAACTGAAAAGCCCTCAACAAAACGCCGGTAGTAGCTTGCCAATCCTAAGAAGCTGCAAACCTCCTTAACGTTCTTAGGTGGCGGCCAAGAAGCTACTGACTCAATCTTTGCCGGAACTACCTTCATACCTTCAGCTGAAACTATGTGACCAAGGAATGCTACCTCGGACATCCAAAACTCGCACTTAGAGAGCTTGGCGTAGAGCTCTCTATCCTGTAAGACCTGAAGAACGATCCTCAAGTGTCCAACATGTTCCTCTCTACTGCGGGAGTAAACCAGAATGTCGTCGATGAAGACAACTACAAACTGGTCTAGAAAGTTGATGAAGATGTTATTCATCAACTCCATGAAGACTGCGGGCGCATTCGTAAGCCCAAATGGCATTACTACAAATTCGTAGTGTCCATATCTGGTCCGAAATGCCGTCTTGGCTACATCCTGCTCTCTCACCCTCAGCTGGTGATATCCAGATCTTAGATCAATCCTCGAAAACACTGAAGCTCCATGTAGCTGATCCAAAAGATCATCGATACAGGGCAATGGGTACTTGTTCTTGATCGTCACCTTGTTCAGCTCTCGGTAGTCGATACATAACCTCATTGACCCATCCTTCTTCCTGACGAAGAGAACTGGTGCACCCCAAGGAGATACACTAGGATGGATGAAGCCCTTCTCTACTAACTCCTCGAGCTGCTTCTTCAACTCAAGCATCTCGATAGGCGCCATACGATAAGGTGCCTTAGAGATCGGTCTCATACCGGGCTCTAGATCAATGCCAAAATCTACACTCCTTAGTGGAGGTAAACCTAATGGCTCTCCAAAGACGTTAGCAAACTCGCAAGCTACTAAAATCTCCTCCAAAGTTGGACTAGTACTATCCTTTATGGCATAGCACCAAAAAGCCTCGCATCCCTGACTGATAAGTCTCGCCGCTCGTACTACACTGATGACTGTACCAGTCTTCCCGATATCCCATCCTCGGAAGATCTTAACATGGCATGCATTTGTAGTTACTATCATTGTCCTCTTTCCGATGTCCAGAACTGCTTGATGTCGATCCATCCAATCCATGCCCAGAATAACTTCTTCATGTACTAAGTACATGACGAAGAAGTTAGCTGGCCAATCGCGACCTCCCAATCTAATAGGGTAATCGCGAACCTCTCCGTACCTCGTATCTTACCCCATCGGGTAATCCTATAAAGAAGGGTCTACCCTCTACAGTAACTAAGGCCAATCTATCTACACATGCATCGGATATAAAAGAATGCGTAGCACCAGTATCGAAAAGAACTCTGACAAGAAAACCATTAATGTGAATGGTACCTGTAGCTGCTGGCGCTGTAGGCTCTACAACACTCCTCAACTCATAAACTCTGGCTGGTGCATCTCTTGTGTCTGCAGATCCACCAACACGTCCTCTACCTCTCCCCTGTCCCGGAGTGGAACCCTGAGGAGCGGCAGAACTTGAAACTCTCTACTGTTGCTGCTGGTACAGAGATCTATGTCCTCCTCCAGCAACACTGGCAGGTGAAGAACCCTGCTAAGATAGCGCCTTGCCCTGACGGGCAAAACGCAGCTTTGTGTCCGGGCTTGCCACAAGAAAAGCAAGTCACTGTTGGCTTCTTGCAGTCAGCTCGGATGTGTCCAGCTACTCCGCAGTTATGAGACTACCGTCCTCTATCAGAACTCTGCTGGAAACTAGAACGTCCAGGCGTCTGACTACGCCCAAAACCAGCTGCTCAGCTCCAACACTTGTTGACCTAGTCTTCTGTCTCTTCTCAGGACCTCCTGTCTGAGAAGCTTTCCTTTGACCCGGTCAGTCTCTCTCATAAGTAGAAACTCTATCCTAGTAGTGCGCCAAAGACTCACAACGGAAACCAGTAAGATAAGAGTGTGTCGATTCTCTCAACCTCCGAGAGAAAAGGTAAACATGCTGATCCTCCGGTGGTGCGGACGGACCTAGCAACGTCAACTCGTCCTAAAACTTGAGGATTATCTCAGCAATAGGAAAATCCTCGAATCCAGCCTCAAGGAAATCCTGAAGACGATCGCTTCTCATGGCTGCAGGGCAATAGCGATCCCTGATCACTGTCTTCATCTGCTCATAACTGGTGACCTTACTATGAATGTTTCTCCACCAAGAATGAGCCTGATCCTTCAGCAATGTATGTGCTATGTTGACTCGACGTCCCTCAGGACAACCGATAGCCTCCATGGCAGAATCCACCTGTCCTAGCCACTGCTCCACCTCCAAGCCAGTCCTTCCCACGAAGACGGGAACTTTCAGCTGGTCGAAAGCCTTCAACCAACTGTCAGGCTTTGGCTCTTTTCCCTCAGCCGGCGCTCTAACAACCTCAGCAACTCCAACAGGCGGGGCAACATCTTGTGTAACTCTCTGCGAAAACTCAGCTGATCTCGTAGGAACTGGCAGCACTGGCGCTGGTCCTCCAGTCCTGATAGCCTCCTCAACCCTCTACACATAGTCACGAAATGCAGAAGCTTCGATAGACACTCATGCGGGCTCTATTGATGGTGCTCTCTGTGCTCCTGACCTAGCAGCGGTCCCATTTCCAGCCTCAGGAACCATGCTCTCAGTAACCTCTTTAGCAAACGCCTCGGCGATAGGCGGATCAGCAACTGGGGCTTGGCCCTGATCTCTAGCTAGTGGAGGTCTTCCTGCACGTCCTCGTCCACGAACGGCAGGTGGAAGTGGTGGTTGACCCCTTCCTCGCCCCATAGCAGATGTAGCTCTAGTACGCGTCATCTGCTATAAGGATAGATATATAAGACTACATATATAGATATAAGGCCACGCTACAGCTAAAGCAAAAGTCCAGAAAAAGCACATATAAAGGCCAATACAAAAGAAACTACACTGCTGAGATCCGCAGAGGTAGTGGTGGTCGCCCGTACATCTATCCCAGACCGAAAGGTTAAAACAAAACCCTCTTTTTAAAACGTTAGACCCCTTGCAGGTTCTATTTATTTATCCATACGACCTGTAGAAGATTTCGAGTGCCATTGTTGCCAACCTCCTCTGATACCATATTGTAACACCCCAAGTTCTAGGAACTTGAAGTGCTACGGGCTAGGACCGCACAATGGGTCCCGACCCTCAGAGTAGCAATAGCAAACGGATCTTACAACAAGGCACAGACGAATGAAAACCAAAACTCAAAACTTAATATAAAATCAAAGGTTCAAACAGAAGAAAACACAAAAACTCCACAACCGGGTCCAAACAAAAGGGAAACAACAAACGAAACAAAAACCCAATCCCGTCCTATAATGTACAGGAACTCCGGCTGACCACACCATCCAGATCACTCAACAGCATCATGAACCTGCGGAACATCTACAACGACGGTATAAACCGTTAGCTAACATTCTAGGTATAAGCAAGAGTGTAAGGGCACAAACACACATAAGGTAAAGAAAACACATAGCATGCTCACACATCAACCGGTTATTATCTTTCATTAAGGTTATCCATTACTAATTCAACTTCTTGTGTCACACGAGAATCTCCTGAAACTCGGTATCTGCTTCACTCTACCAATAGGAATAGATCAGTACTATCTGTTACCTACGAGTCTGGGTTGCAAGAGCACATTCTAGTCTCCTGTAGAACTAGACAAGTGATCACCGCCCGTTTATAATACACTTGGGTCAGTTAAGGGTAACAAAGGGTGAATTATATTTCCAATTATTCGTTATAAACATGATAGCAACACAAACAAGTCAAAACAATCCAACTAATACACGAAATGAAGCTAAGTAAGTCCAAGGGACTTACCTCACACGAAGGTAACCCAAAAGGCTCAACAACAACTCAGAGGACATATAAGGAAACTCAGTTTCATTTAGGAAAGGAGCAAGGAAAGCCTGTACGAACAAGCAACACGGATCAGGAACGGAACGGTTGCTAGAAGTCTATGACTTCTAGTCTCAAAGATCTATAAGAGATCAACACATGCTAAGGGCTCAACCTTAGTCTTACAACAACTCAGGGGAACAAGGAACAACATAAGAAACCAAGGAAGGAACGAGGAAAGGAAGGAAGGAAGCAACTCACCAAAGATGGGAGTTACTGTAGAGAAACCGCAGAGGCGGTTAGACAGATGCGCAGGGGCGGCTGAACAGAGGCGCAGGGGCGTCTCTAGGCAGGCACAGGGGCGGCTGTGACAGAGGCGCAGGGGCAGCTCTGTGCAGGCGCAGGGGAGGATCTTCGCCAGAAGCTACTGTCGGGCTTCTCTTCAACAAATCTCACAGCAGGGGCAACCAAAACTCGAACCTTTGGTTCCAACACGTCAAGACTCAATTCTAGAGAGCTTGAGAACAACGAAGGGTCAATAACGGAACACTCCACAAGAATCAAGGCTCAAGCTTGATCCTTGAGAAGAAGAAAAGAGAAGAACGCAAGGAAGTAATCAAAGAGAAGGAGAAGGCATGCAGCACTGTAAGAACGTGAGGAAGAACCAAGAAGGAATAAACTTACACGTTCAGCAAAGTCGTAGGAAGCAAAGGATGACTGCAACTCTCTAGGCTTTGAAGACGATAGCAAGGAACGGGGAAAAGGAGAGAAGGAAGAGAATATATAGGGAGGGCTGAAACGCTAGACGGAAGGGCGTCTAGGGTTAGAAAGAAAACAAGGAAGCCGGCCCATAAGATAGAATATCGGGTATTCTATCTATGGAAGAAAGATAAAACGACAAAAACAGATCGGCGCGATCTGTCGCACGATCTGTCGCACGATCCGCAGGGGCGGATCTCACAGCCGTAGGGGCGGCTGGCCGCGGGGGCGGCCCTTTTCACCGCAGGGGCGGTAAAGGCAAAAACCTAGGATCTTACACATATAATATTCAATTGTATATTGTTTTCTTTGTTTCTGGTATGAATTGCATTAAAATGATATTGTTTATGTGATTCAGGTATGCTAATACACACAAACTCCCTGATCATAAGACAATTATTGGAATCTTGAGAAATGAGCATTGTTTAGAAGTTTGTTACTAGAAATATTGGATGACACAAGAGGTCGTGAAGGACAATATAAGAGGAAGAAATGAGGAGAACTACAAGGGTGTGTCAGTGTACTTACATCGATTTTGAGGCTAATCCGAACACTATTGTAGCGCTGCAATTGGATGATGAAAATTAATTCAAATATGTGTCCTTTGCTTTGGGACAGTCAATCAAAGGATATGTAGTAATGAGAAAGGTATTATCCTTTTTCTGGTATGCCTATGGTATTCTGAATTATGAATGAATCAATCTGCTAAGCATTATCTGGTATTCTAAATTATGCATATGATATTCAAATATGTAGTAGCCTTATCTAGTAAGCATTGGAGTTATGTTTCTGGTATGTTTAATGTTGGTTTGTGTATTTAGTGTCTGGTATTGTTATATAAATGTGTTTCTGGTAAGATAATTTATGGTTTGTGTACGTGCTCAATTTCTGGTATAGTGAATTATATTTGAATAATGAAGTTTCTGGTATGAGTATTATCCTTTTCTGGTATACCAAAAACTAATTGATTGATGATTGTTGTTGTTTAAGGTTATTTCAGTGGACGGAACATTTTTGAAAGGACGATGTGGTGGGGTGTAATTGCTTGGAACAACTCAAGAAGCAAACCAACAAATATATACCCGCTAGCATTTGGGATTGTTGACCGTGAATGTGATGACTCGTATGATTTTTTCTTCTATAATATACACAAGTTTGTCGATGACAGTGAGGAACAACTATTTGTATCTGATAGACACATGTCAATAAAGAATGGTATGGTTAAGCATTACACAAAAGCATCCCACGGAGTTTGCATGTACCACTTAAAAAGGGAACATCAAGAAAAAGTCAACCAAGAATATAGTTCAACAAATGTTCTTGGATGCAGCAAGGTGCTACAGAAAGGATAAGTGCCTAGAACTATTCGAATATATAAAGATGGTATGTTTATTCTAGTTTATAGTATTTTCTGGTATGCAATCATATTATGTTTGCTGGCATTTCATTTCTAGTGATTTATTTCTAGTATTGTGCCTTAGCTCACATTAATAATGATTCTGGTATAAATGACTCTAGTATGAACAAATGTTATGTATGTTGTATGAATTTTCTGATCAATTCTGGTATAGATTTTGTGCTCATTTCTGGTATCATACATGATATGTTTCCAGTATTGAACATTATCATTGATATACAATGATTATGGTATTACCTTTTTCTGGTATGAAAACATGTTATGTGTCTGGTATGATTTTTCTAGTATTGTATATAACTTCATGTGTACCTGAAAATAATGCGTAGGAGAAGGAAGTAGTTGCGGAGCTGTTGGATGAGATTAGATTTGCTGCATGGTCCCGAGCTTTTTGCATCATCAAACGTTACAACATTATGACAAGCAACAATGCAGAATGTATTAATTGTGTACTGTGTGATGGAAGGATTTATCCGGTGCTTGCCCTCATTGATGTTATTAGAAAGTTAGTTGGTAGATGGTTTGCAACGCGGAGGGAAAATGATGCATCATGTACATAATTGGCAACACCAAACGTCGATGCTCTAATATAAGCTAAATTTTAGGAGGCCGCAAAGTATGGATGCTACGTGATTGATTCAAAAAGGCTATTGTTTGAGGTACAATGGAACCAGGAAAGGGAAGTTGTTTGTTTACTGGATAGGAGTTGCACTTGCAAGGAATTTAATCTTGAGGAAATACCATGTGTTCATGCCATAGCTGCATTAAAGATGGTGAAAATGAATCCGGCTTCTCTGGTAAGTAAATATTACAGTGTTGAATATTGGAGAACGGCATATGTAGAGACAATATACCCAATCGTTGACAATGAGAATTTAGATATTCCAAGTTGCATTGCATCTATTAAATGCAACCCTCCTATAAAGCGGAAGAGAACTAAAAGATTACCTAAAACTAGGATAAGGGGATCAGGGGAAGGGAACAAGATGAAGAAATGCAACTGTTGTGGCATGGTAGAACATAACAAAAAGACTTGCCGAAATCAACCATTAGTGAAGGAATGAAGACACATACCAGAAATACAAATTATGAATTTATATTAATATGAGATTATACAAAACAATTATTATATTAGTATATGTTTGTTTTATGTGTAAAAATTCTTATACCAGAAGCATAACAATAGATAATAACAAAAACTCTATCAAAAACTCATACCAGAATCCAATACATAAATACCATCATGCTAGATACCCATACCAGAAAGCTCATGCAATAAATAATACAATAAAACCACATATTGAACATTTTTGGTAGACAAAGAATAATACCAGAATCACATAAATGAAAAAATATACCTGAATAAAATACCATAAATTAACACCAGAATGTTGATGCAATGAATCATACCATAAAATCACAAAATGAACAATTTTGGTAAGTAAATGCTCATACAAGAGACACATAAATTAAAACCAATCATACCAAAATCATAAAACAAAAGCAAATACCAAGTATCTCAAGGAATAAATCATCTCAGGTTATCACATGGTAATATATGGTAAAGAAATCATCATACCAGAATCAGATAAATGAAAACCCATCAGACCAGAATCATAAACCATAAGCAAAATACCAGATATACTCATACCAGAGGAACATAAATGAAAATCCAAAATCATACCAAAATCCAAATCGCAACATAAATATTCCTGGTAAATAAATCATACCAAAATCACATAAATAAAAACCAACATACAAGAATACCATACCCTTAACAAATATCTGAAAACTAATGACAAAAAGCATACCAGAAAATAGTCATAAACAAGATTAGATTAAAAAAGAGTCAATACAACCTGAATGACTGTTATAACAGAGTCAATACCAAAATATTTGTTTATAATGTACATATTAATGCTACACAAACACACAATTACATCATAGTCAATTAAACAACAACATAAAGGTCAGTTACAGTTTCAAAGCGACTCGTAGGGCTTCACCCACTCCCTATTGTACATAATCACCCAAAATTATTCTCTGAAAGCTGGGACGTAGTCGTGACATATGAGCGACAAATCAGTTCGTCTAGATGACAAGTACTGGATGTGCTTGATAGTGAATACATCACAACTTCCACCGCCATTCAACAATAGATTATATAAGTGTTTTTTCAAACCAACATACTAATGAACATCATAAACATATGAGTAGTATTGTATAAATTACCTTGGGTTATTTTGTGGAACCTCTTTCGCTGTCTTTCGAACATACACCATTGGCTTATCAAGATTGTCGCCAATCTGCTCAAAATGTCCATGAAGTTTTAGAACGTGAGGATACATAACAAGGAATGGGGTAAGCAAATCCTTCAAGTCCCCATCGGACATACAGTCCACAATTGAGGCGTATACTGTTACACACCATTTAATTAAATCAATCTGAATCGATATCCAGTGTTTACCCCCAGTGTTCATGGTAGTATATATGGTATCGACATTGTATAAGTTCTTGGCGAAAGTTGGGGTTCAAATCCAAATATATAGTTTATAATTGAGTCACTCAAATCGAACTCCACCTCTCCTGCCTTTTTGACCGCTAAAAATCCTTGATAGACCTCATTATTGAAATATTATAGAAATATTCCAGGAAGAATGGCAACAAGACCATAAACCTCAGGATGATCAACCACAACTTTTCTGAGGTAGACAAGCATTTGATCGAGTTGCTGTAAATTAGGGAAAAAACTAATAATTCTATACCAAAAAATAATACAATAAATACACACCAAAAACTCATATGAGACTCATACCATAAATACAACAAGATCTCATACCAGAACTCAATACATGAAAACAATCAGGCTAGATACACAAACATGAAAACCCATCATACCAGAATCCCAAAAGATAAACAAATACCAGAAAGCACAAGCAATAAATCATCTCAGGAAGTCACATGATAATTTCTGACATATAAATCATCATAACATATCACATAGATCAAAACCAATATGCAAGAATCCCATGCCAGAAAACTAATGAAATACATAATACCAGAAAACCAAAAGACATATCAACAAATCAAAGTCATACCAGACTCTAATACAACTAGCTCTTACCAAAAAGCAATTAACATAGCATACCAAAAACTAATTAAATAAACTGTGGATCCAAACTCATACCAGAAACACATCAAAAGCTCTTACTAGAAAGGCATACCAGAAACACATCCAAAAATTATTAAGTTGAATAAAAGTAAAGTTAGTGTTCACTTACATAATCCCACAACCATTTAGTTTTTTGGAGTATCAACTTGAAGTGTTTCTTGGTTAGTTCTGGTGATATCCAATTAAAGAATCTTCTTTGGTAGACTCAAGGAACGAAGAATAAAATGGGTCTCTTTCCTTCTTGCTCAAAAAATTATGCTTTGGTTCCTTAGGGATATTTAATGGGACAACATAGGGAGATACGACAAGGTTGCTAGGTTTCTGTTCGCCACTTACCGTGCGTGCAATCAAGCTTTAAATTTATAAAACTAGAATAAAAGCAAGCGAACCCGCAGTGTACGGATCGGCGTAGTTAAGCAAGAATTCCACAGTATCGAACACATGGATTTGGGGGGTTAAATCCAATTATAGAACTCACAAGCAAGTAAATGTATGAGCTTTTGTAAATATTGGGAAAACAGCAACCCTAAAGATCCAGGTATCCAGTTGTGGCAATCGATTCAAGATATACTAAAGATATAAGGACAGAGTTGAGATATGCAAAGGTATACGAATGTAAGGCAATGTACGGTGAAGTTCCAAGACCTTATATGACTCACCTAAAGATACTCTCTATAAAGGTTGTTGAGGCTTCAATATAGAAAGGTTCTAAAGGTAAGTATTAACGTCAAATACCCAAACTTGTAACCCAAGGATCAAGACTGACTAAATCGATTAAGGTTGTGACACTCAAAATCAAGGTAGAGGTTGTTGAGGCTTCACTACCACCTAGAAAAGGTAAGCCAAGACTAAGTTAAAGCAAATCTTTAACTTTGGATTAAAGTAAAAGCAAAGCTCGTAACTGATACAAAATTACGGGTAGTTCTTGAGTTCCACGGCCGTGGAAGCTCAAGAACAGACCGTGTATTAAGTTCGTTGGCAATTCTCTCTAACTCTCAGGATCCAATCTGTTTACGATCGATCTATCATCATCTAAGCCACAACTATCAACCCTTCACCTTAGAATTGCTAAAGGGTTTTAGCCAACAACAGTCATTGATAGCATGAATTATAGTCTATATTTTGGGGTTTGTTTGGACGTTTTATCTTTCATAATCTGCATGTTTGTATGTATAATATGTGATTATATTACCATTTCATCTACCTTTGCGGGAATCGAGGTCTACACCTAGTTTTGTTGTAATTGTAGGTAAAATGGCACGTTTTGCATCAAAAAGGAGCAAAAGGAGCTATGGAGTCATTGGAGCTACATTGAGGAACATAAGGAACCATCCAGGAAGCATGGCCATGGATTTAAGATTCACTTTGGACCAGTTTTGAGAGATTTCACATTCAGTTGTGACTCACCTCGGTTGACCACAAATTCATCTCGACCGAGGTGATCCAGGGAAGTCGACTCGACCGAGGCGAATACCTAGGACGCGGCGAGAATATTTTATTCTTGGCTGAGATCTTTTATCTTTGGAAAGTGATCTTATATTTTTGGGCTTGGTTCCTGGAAGGAAGAAGATATGCTAGATCTTATATTTTACCTATTTTTATGGGAAGAGATCTTTCTAAGATATCTTATCTTTGGAGGGTTATTTTCCTATAAAAAGGGTTGGATTTCCACAAATCCAACACCCGGCATAGAGTTGAAATCCCGCTTACACCGAAATCACGCAGCAGCCATACTCCAGCTGGGAGATTTGAAGAACCTTTTTGAAGGTTGAAGGAAGATTGAAGATTGTAGCTTTCATAGCTTTTGAAGGTTTTCTTGTAAGATTACCTTAGATTCTCTTCCTTGTTGTCTTGCCTTGTTGGATTTATATCCAAGGAACGCTTTGTTGTGATATTTGATTCAGTTATTGAAGTCTTTTCATTAGATTCTTCTTGTTCAAATATTCACCTTCTTCCCATATATTTGATTATTGCTTTCATGATGATGAGTGGCTAATTTCCTTGTGTGATTCTAGGGTGATTGGCTGAAGGTTGTGGGAAAAACAATGATAGAATGATCTTAATCACAGTGAGACCCTGAAAGTTCGAGTCTTTAACCTTAACCCTAAGCATCTCGCTCAGTCGATGAACATCTCGGCCGGGGTGGAATTTGGCTGACCGAGGTGACTTATCTGATCCGAAACTGAGAGTTAAGTGTTAGAGTTTGCCAAACCCTATTCTTATTACACCTTTCCTGGTTCAATGCAAGCCTAGGATGAGACTTACCCGGTAATTCCTTTGTTTGTGTACCAACGATCATAAGAGTAGGTAATAAAGGTTTATCCTTTATTGGGGTTTGAGTGTGCCTCCATCCCATCTTTGTGAGTTAGCCTGAGACTTACCCGGTAAAGGATGATTCTATTCCCTTAGATGGTGTGTTAGTTTGAGATTATAGTTCTTTATCTTGATTCCTTGAGACTTACCCGGTAATAGGAGTTACGGTTTAGGATTAGAGAGTAGTGAGACTTACCCGGTGATCTATTCCACTTTAGTAACATCTTCCCTATGCAAAAACCTCAGCTTTGTCCGCTTATCTTTAGATCTTGAGTTGGAACCACAACTAGATGCTTTAATCCCTAGAATTGCATGTTTGCTTTATTGACTTCTTATTCATCTTTGATTGTTTTGATCACCTTTTGTGGTTAGTATTTACATAAGCATACCGTAATTGGACTTTGTTTCACTAAGTCCCTATGATCGACCCCTGGAATTCCTTGCTTTTACTACGATTGACCCGTACACTGCGGGTTCGCATCCTTGTTTTAAGCTTATGTCTAGGGTTATAAATTTAAAGCTTGCACACACCGTTTGGAGCGAACAGTCATTATGATATCAATTTCAAGATTTAAAAGAATGAAAGATGAAAACTTCCGAAAACCTTCAATAACCTTCAAACCAATCTCAAATTCACAAATATCAATGATAATGCAACTCAGATTTGGAATAAACACAAACGAGTAACTATTCTAGATAAGAACGAAGAACCGGATGTCAATCCGTCTTCTAATCAAACCTAGGAATCAAAGGCGTAACTTCCGCCACAAACGATCTTCCAAATCTTCAACTCTTCACAAATCTCCGTTGCGAAATAGCAATCTCCACACGTCCCCCTTGAAACCCTAGGCACGTGTAACTCCGTAGACAAAAGTCTAAGTGCGAGGCGTAAGCAAATATGCAAACCCTAAGCGGAGGTGTAAGCGAGGTAGCGAAGGTGACGGAATCTCTTTTCTTCCGTCCTTTTATAGGGTTGGATAAATTGTGTCTTCGGCCCATGTGCGTAGTAGATCGTGGCTTAAAATATTGCGTAAAAGATCGCCAAGATCACGGTCGTGGAAGGTTCCACGCCCGTAATTTAGTGCGTGGGACTTGATTACGGTTGCTTCAAATCCTCCACGGCTGTGTAAGTTGCTGGAATGCTCAACGCTTGTGTTGCCAAAGTTCCACGGCCGTGGATTAGAGTGTGGATCTTAATACGGCCGTATTTTAGAGCGTGGAACATAGATGGCTCGTAATTCTCCTTGATTTTGTGTCATTCTTCAACTTAGCATCTTCCTTAGCTCCTAATGATATCCTCAATCCTTGGGCATGCTCAATCCATCTCCATTCTCCCTTGATTCGTCCGGTTTTTGCTCTTAATTGCCTACAATCAACACAAAGCTTATGTAGACCTCTATATCGACAAAATAGATGAACTAACTCACAATTGCTTCAATGCTTTATCAATGAGTACCAAAATGGATGAAATATACTTAGAAAACGTGCCTAGAATAGCACAATATTTCATGCTAACAAATAACCCCATACTTGCCACTTGCTTGTCCCTAAGCAAGGTCTCTCAAAAACTTTAAAACTCAAGTTAGGATGAAATATGTGTACATTCTCAAAGCAAAACTTCTTTTAGATGAATGTGCTTTCTAATCAATAGATCATTCTCAAATCTTGCTTCATTCGTTTATAAGACTTTCATACACATAATCAAAGAGTAAAGAGTAAAGAAAGCTCATGAATTAATCAAACTTCCATGTAAACATCATAACCTTCAAACATTATCAAAATCAATCATAAGAAACTTCAATTTAGATCACCAAGTCATATAACATTCTTTTGATCTTAAGGACTTTCAAACAAGGTCTAGAAGGCGGAAAGGGAAGGAAAACTTTAAGGAATGTGGTGCATGAATCCGGGAAAGTGGATAACTTCTCTTTTCTTTTTCTCTTGCGGTTTCCGCAACACTTTCAACTTAGAGCTTCGCTCTCTTCTTTTCAATACATTTTTCGACTTTACTTTTGGAGTTATGGATAGAGGTGCACAAAAACCGAAGCCTAGGAGATTGACGTTTCTCATTTTTACGAGATGCCTCAAACCCTTGATGCACATTCCATAATCCGCTAGAAATATCGCTCACTCCGACTTTGGCAAGACACAAACACCCGGCTATGTGAATGGTGCCGAGTTACTCATCATCATGATTGACTTCCCCAAACCTATAATTTCTTTCTATTCTTTTGAATGCAAAGTATTGCTTTCATGGCCCTCCCACATCAAACATGCCAAATATCAACTCCTCCAAATTTCCGGATAGGTAAAGGAGGCCATTAGTTCAATGAGGGGCTAAATGAACAAAGGAAGAAGAAAGAAAAATCGAATTGCCTTAATCATCTCAAAAAGAAGTATAAGAACTTATCATGTGATTTCAACCTTGATTTCTCAATATGATTTAAGTAACATTCATCACATTATGAAATTTGTAAAAGAGGAATAATCAACTCATTCAATTTCTTTTCAACTCACTATTTGTTTAAGCATGCAATTGTCATCAAAACTCAATTCCCAAGTGGTGATTATTATAGAAAACATCTCTATCCTTAGAAGCACAAAATTTTCAAAATTTTTCAATTTTTATGGGTTTTTCAAAAGCTTTTTCATGCAATGCAATAATGAAACGTGCAACAATAGAATGAACATGCAAGGTAGTCTCGATAGAAGCATACAAAAGTGAGTAAGAGTTATTACAAACTATTAGTCACACCCCACCCCATACTTGGAACAAACATTGTCCCTAATGTTCAAAAAGAAAAAGAAGAAAAGAAAGAAAGAAAAAGAACTCACAAAATGGTGGTGGAGCGGCTAAAACTGTCGATCATCAAAGGTCCTCACTGGGGTGGAGGCGGTGGTGGAAACGGGGAAAAGCCGGGATCATAGTGCCGCCCGAACTGCTGGCGGTAGACGTCTCTCATCATGTGGTCAAGATCGTCGGCCCGTGCATCCCTAGCATCAGCACGAATCTCCAAAGCTCCAACCCTATCGGAAAGGTCGGTAGCCCACTATGGCAGCTGCTCGTACCAACCATGCGGCTGGCTGTACCACGCCGGTGCATCTGAAGGTGCTGGTGCAGGTGGTGGCTGTGCATGCCAAGGCGGTGGAGCTCTCATCCAATCCGGCTGAGTGATATACCATGAAGGAGGATCCGCCATCCATGTAGGCCTCTCGCTCATACTAGCACGGCGAGAGGATGAACCTGAAGCTCTAGTAGGGCGGGGAGAGTGTCTAGGAAGGTCAGGAACTGCATCCAGCTGATCCGGGAATGTACCAAAGTCATGATCAGCTCCTCCTCCCTCAAACTCGTCATCCCCTCTCATCTCCTCCTCTACAATTGGCGGTGGTGGAACATAGGGAGGGGCTACCAATCTGTCTGCATGCATGGTAGCGAACGTCGCCTTCCAGTTATGGCGTCCAGCCATAATGGAATACTCAGGGAGCCACTCAATGTCTCTCTCAGTCCTACTCTCTCAAGGCATAGCAGCATATGGTGGACCTCTATGGGTAGGAAAAATAATGCATCTGGTCATGAGGCTATGTAGTCCTAGGGGTGTAGCTGCAATACGTGTACATGCTGAGAAATCTACCCCTAACTGTCTAGCAAGGTGGGTGACCATCCTACCGTATCCAATGTTACCAGCCCTCTTATTCTTTAGCTTGCTCATAGTAGCAGCTAAGAGGGTGGCGCAGTCAGCAGGTCTACCATATAGCATACAGTAGAGAAGGAAGAGCTCGTCTGTCTTGATTTTCTGAGGCGTCTCCGTCCTAGGGAAGAGACACTCAGAAAGCACCCTATGAGCAATCTTCAAGGCTAGGTGATACATCAACCTAGCCTTGGTATCAGCTGGCTGCCAGCGGTCCTCACTGGCATATACCATGGAAATCTCCTCCCAGAAATCCTTGGCGTACACGCCACTGGGGAAACGACTATTGAAGGTCTCATGGAACCCAAAGAAGGCTCCGAACTCTCTAATCGAAAAATCATAGTTTCTCTCCATCAGCCGGAAAGAAATTGTCCTGTCTACGTGACTGTGCTCGAAGGAAACCACAAACTCCCTAGTGATCTCCTCATAAGCATCTTCCCGAATAGCGGAGAAGATGACTAGACCGGCTCTATCTAAAAGCCAAGTAAGGTCTCCTATCACATGCAGAGGCTCTAACTCCTCAAGCAGTAGGTATCTAGGTCCAATGACCGCTCTCTTGTGGATCCTCTCTAAAGCATCGAGATGATCGTCATGGATAGTGGGGAGCCTAGGGCGAGGTGGTGATGGTGATGAAGGAGGTGATGGAGGTTCAGTAGGTGGTGCTCTAGAAGAGGAAGCATCGTTGCCTTTCCTCTTTTTGTTCTTATCCTTGTTCTTATCCTTATTCCTACCGGACACTCTTCTCACAAAATCCATTTCTAACAAATTCCACAGTCTGTTCTAGGGGTTCCACGGCCGTGGTTTCTCCAGAAACCGTGGTTCGGCACGTAATTTCGCAAATCTCAACAGAATCACACCAAACTCAGCAGCAAACAGTCCTAGACTAATTTCCGTCCAATTCCAATCAGTTCTTCCTAAAAATTCTAGCAAAATGAATTTAAATCGACAAAGAGAAGGAAAGAACCAAACACCTAGGTTTTCGTATTTTGTAATCCGAATTCCGTCTTCTCTGGTGATTTGCCGCTCGAATTGTTGCTTGGATCTTGTTGGTGATTGGATTTGCTTCAGTTTTGGCCAAAGAATCGTTAAAAACGATTAACGAATGAGGATTTGAGATATGGGGAAGGATTCGGCGATTTGGGGCGTGGAATGGGTTTTTGTGGTGTGTTTTGTGAAGAAACGTGGTTTATATAGTGGCCGTAAAAATTTTTGAAAATCACGGTCTATCGAGGGGTTCCACGGCCGTGGAAATGTACGGAACCGTGGTTTTGGTGATTTTTCTTAGGCTTTTGAAAATTACGGTCACTGTAGCTGTCACGATCGTGGTTTAGGCCGTGGAACTCTGTGTCATGCTCCAAAGTCCAAGTTTCGTCAATTTTCTTCAAATTTTTCCTTCCCCTTTTCTTTTCCACTGTTCCTACATCCAAAAACACAAACATACCGGAAGGTATCGAAGGCAAAACAAAGCAAAACATCTAAACTAAACTAATCTATGAATCAAAAACAAAAACGTAAGTGCAATACCTTGGGTTGCCTCCTAAGAAGCGCTTTGTTTAAGGTCCGTAGCTAGACCAAATTCGCACTTATTCGAGTGCGGTGGGCGCAAACTCTTCAGCTTGGAGTTCCGGTGTATACTTCTTGAGTCGTTGACCGTTCACCTTAAATTTTCCGCCCGTTTCACCCCATACTTCAACTACACCATGGGGAAAAATACGTTTGATTAGAAAAGGTCCGGTCCAACGAGATTTAAGCTTACCTGGAAAGAGACGGAGCCTTGAATTGAAGAGGAGAACTTGATCTCCTTCTTTGAGGTCCTTTGGGATGATATGCTTATCATGCCAACGCTTCGCTCTTTCTTTATAGATCTTGGCGTTTTCATAAGCGTTCAAGCGGAGTTCTTCAAGCTCATTTAGGTCCAAGAGACGCTTCTCTCCGGCTTCCTTCATGCTGAAATTTAGCCACTTGATTGCCTAAAACGCCTTGTGCTCCAACTCTACTGGTAGGTGACAAGACTTCCCATACACAAGGTTGTATGGTGTGGTTCCGATGGGAGTCTTATACGCAGTCCGGTACGCCCACAATGCATCATCTAGCTTCAAAGACCAATCCTTCCTAGTCCTTGAAACCGTCTTCTCTAGGATTCCTTTGATCTCCCGATTTGAGATCTCCACTTGTCCACTAGTTTGTGGATGATAAGGGGTGGCGATCTTGTGAGTCACCCCATACTTAGCTAAGAGAGCTTCAAAGCGCCGGGCAATGAAGTGAGAACCTCCATCACTAATGATAGTCCGTGGCGTCCCAAATCGCGGGAAAATGGTCTTGTTAAAGAACTTAACCACTACCACGGCATCATTGGTGGGAGAGGCAATTGCTTCAACCCATCTTGAAACATAATCAACCGCTAAAAGTATGTATTGGTTACCACAAGATGATGGGAAAGGTCCCATGAAGTCTACTCGCCAAACGTCGAAGATCTCCACCTCTTGGATGTTGTTGAGAGGCATCTTATTCCTCCTAGATATATTTCCTGTTCTTTGACAAGCATCGCAGCAGGAAACAAAGGTTTGCACATCTTTAAATAGAGTAGGCCAAAAGAATCCAGATTGCAATACCTTAGCGCTAGTCTTGTTCGAACAAGCGTGTCCTCCACAAGGTAGTGAATGACAATGGCGGATGACACTTTGCATCTCATCTTCCGGCACACATCGCCGAATAATGCCATCCGGACCTCTCTTAAAGAGGAGAGGTTCATTCCAAAAGTATTCCCGAACATCCTTAAAGAACTTCTTTCTTTGTGCGTAGGATAATCCGGGCGGTAATTCCTGACAAACCAAATAGTTAACAAAATCAGCAAACCATGGTTTGTTACCTTTGATGATCACATCGATGCACTCCTCTATGATATGTAAATGCTCGTCCGGAAAGGAGTCATCTATAGGTAGATGGTCGTCCTCTAGATGTGTTAGGCGACTCAAATGATCCGCAACAGAATTTTCCGACCCCTTCTTGTCGCGGATCTCTAGATCGAATTCTTGTAGGAGAAGAATCCATCTAATTAGCCTTGGCTTCGCATCCTTCTTTGCAAGGAGACATCGGATCGCAGCATGATCTGTGTATACAATCACCTTTGCACCTACAAGATAAGAGCGAAATTTATCAATTGCATATACAATAGCCAAGAATTCTTTTTCGGTAGTGGCATAGTTGAGCTGCGCTTCATCTAGCGTCTTGCTAGCGTAGTAGATAGCATGGGTTCGCCCTTCCTTTCTTTGTCCAAGAACAGCTTCTATAGCTACGTCACTTGCGTCACACATAACCTCAAAGGGAAGATTCCAATCCGGTGGTTGGATAATCGGAGCTGAAATTAGAGCTTCCCGAATCATATTGAACGCATCTAAACATTCCTGCGAAAACTCAAAAACTGCATCCTTCATCAATAGATTAGTAAGCGGTTTTGATATTTTAGAGAAATCCTTTATGAAACGCCTATATAATCCAGCATGTCCTAGAAAACTTCTTATCCCTTTCACCGAAGTTGGGGGAGGAAGCTTTTCTATTGTCTCTATCTTAGCTTTATCCACCTCAATCCCTCTACTAGAGATTAAGTGTCCTAATACAATGCCTTCTTTTACCATAAATTGACACTTTTCCCAATTAAGAACTAGGTTAGTGTCTTCACACCTTTGTAATACAAGAGCAAGGTTAGAAAGGCAATTGTCGAAAGAGGAACCATAAACGGAGAAGTCATCCATAAAAACCTCCATGATTTCCTCTATGTATTCCGAAAAGATGGCCATCATGCACCTTTGAAAGGTGGCTGGGGCATTGCAAAGCCCGAACGGCATCCTCCTATAGGCGAACGTGCCCCACGGGCACATGAACGTGGTCTTCTCTTGATCATCCGGGTGTATCGGAATCTGAAAGAAACACTATAACCGTCAAGATAACAAAAATGCGAATGTTGTGCTAACTTTTCAAGCATTTGATCGATGAAGGGTATTGGGAAGTGATCCTTCCTCGTCGCGTTGTTTAGCTTGCGGTAATCTATGCACATCCGCCATCCTGTTACGGTTTGTGTAGGAATGAGCTCATTATTTTTGTTGGTGATGACCGTCATTCCTCCCTTCTTCGGAACCACTTGTACGGGACTCACCCACTTGCTATCGGAGATAGGATAGATGAAACCTGCATCAAGTAGTTTAAGGATTTCCTTCTTGACAACCTCCTTTATGGTCGGATTCAACCGCCTTTGAGGTTGTCGCGAAGTTCTAAAGTCCTCTTCCATTAAGATCTTATGCATGCATAGGGAAGGTTTGATTCCTACTAAGTCCTCTATAGTATATCCTAAAGCTTTCCTATGTTTCTTAAGGACAACCATAAGCTTACTATGTTCATCTATGCTTAGATCGGAACTAACAATTACCGGAAAGGTAGAATTAGGTCCAAGAAATGCGTACCTTAGATGTGTAGGAAGTGGTTTCAATTCCATAACTATCAGGGTTTCCAATGGCTCTTGAGGAGCATCCGATGCTTCCTTAGAAGTGTCTAAGGATGTAGAAGGTGTTGGAGAAGAGAAGAATCAAGAGAAGTTGTGGAAGAAACACAAATATCTTCGAACTCACCCAAAATTACGGCACCCCTGCCTTCTCCACGGCCGTGATTTTGGGCGTGGAAAGTAAATACGGTGGCTCTGTTTCCTCCACGGCCGTGTAAGCCTCTAGAGTGCTCCACGCTTTTGTTGGTGAAATCCACGGCCGTGGAATAGAGTGTATGACCGTGGATCCGTACGTTTTCTGCTTCATCGTGGAGTTTCTCAAATCCTTCTTCATGCACTTCTTCTTGCTGCTCTAAGGCTTCAATTGCCTCATTACAATCCTCTTCTTCCCCTATATCCATTAAGCTCATAGAAATAACTTTTTGCAAAGGATCTTTGAAGAGAATAGCACTTACCTCCTCTCTAGATAGTCCTTCTTCGTGGATATTGAATATATCCTCATCAAAAACTAGTTCCTTCACTAGAGTGGAAAGAACGAACTCTACCTTCTCTTCTCCTATGTCGAAGGCGAGTCTAGCATTCTTGCAATCGACTATGCAGCCGGATGTTGCAAGAAACGGTCTTTCGAGAATGATCGGGACCGGACTATTTGCAGGAATGTCAAGCACAATAAAGTCTATAGGGACATAGAACTTACCAAGCTTGACCGGGACGTCTTCAACTATACCGATGGGGCGAGTGCATGGCCATAACAACGAGGAGTGGACTTAACAACGAGGAGTGGACTTTTATTTGACCGGGACGCAGGAGGCATGGAGTGAGGGATCGAGCTGCTCACAGACGGATCGATGACCTGACGGATCAGGTTATTGACACGTACGCTGCATTATCGCTGGATATCCGCGAGATGCAGGAGCGGCAGCACCATCAGCACATCATGGCCCAGCTTCAGTTCGAGCATGTCATGGGCTATCCGTACGATCCGACTCAGTATCCGTACGTACCACCACCACCACCGCCGCCGGATCAGGATTACTGAGGAGCTGCAGGATTTTCTTATTATATTTTTTATGCAGTTCAGCTATTTATCCGGTGAGTTCTCTCATTTTTTAGACTTTTATTTGACCCACTGGGACAGTGTGTCCCAAGTATGGGGTGTTTGTATTATTTGACTACCTTTTGATGTATTTGACTACTTGATGTATTATATTTCATCGGATATTTTATTTATGCATCACTTCTGCATTTATATGATTATCTGATATTACATGCATACCTACAGGTTATTTGATTGAGAAAAACGTCGAAACTGAAAAAAAATGGTTTTAAAAAAATATCCGACCTCGACCGAGTCAGTCTTGGCCAAACGAGGCATTTCACCTCGGTTGAACCAAGAACACCTCGACCGAGGTGTGTTAACTGAGAGTTTTCGAAAACGATTTTGTGTTACTTATCTGGATATGATCTCAGTGAAGATCTTGTTTACTGACTGGTTTTGAATCCTTTATGTGTTTGAAAGGTTTTATAATATATTTAAGTTGCTAAATGCTTTGTTTGAAATTATTAGCATGTTTAATACTTTGTTTTTATCCAAATTATGTTGAATTTGAAGGTTGACACCGCAGGTTAAGTTCTCTCACTTTCTTCTTGGAAAGACCAAGGCAATTCATTCTCTTCTTCTTCTTCTTCTTGATCATGCTTAGCCCCTCATATACATTTTGCCTCCCTTTACCTATCCGGGAATTTGGAAGCAAGCGAAGTGGCGAAAGCAAGTGAAGTTGAGAAGTGGCTGGAAGTGAAAGTTTTAGAAAGCAATAATAGGTTTGGGGAAGTCAATCATGAAGATGAGTAACTCGGCACCATTCACATAGCCGGGTGTTTGTGTCTTTCCAAAGTCGGATTGAGCGATATTCCTAACGGATCATGGTATGTGCATCAAGGGTTTGATGCATCTCGAGAAATTGATGATTGCAGATTTCCTAGGCTTCGGTTATTGTGCACCTCTGTCCATGCATCCCAAAAAATAAAAATAAAAAAGAAAAAATGTGAAATAAGCAAAGCTTATTGGTGGAAGATGTTGCAAGTCGAAGTGAAAGTGAAGTTCATCCTTTTCCCGGATTCTAGCACCACATTACCTTACATACATCCCTACCCTACACGTTTCTTGACCTTTTCTTTTGGGAAGCCCTTGAGACCTTGAGCTTGTTGATTGACTTAGTGGTTTAAACTGGATTATACATGATTAATTTTGATAATTATGATTTATTATGCATTCTATGATTTTATGCAAAGATGAACAACTTTCTTATATTTATAAAATGTTTTGAGCATATTGAGTTTTTAATTCCATGAAGTATTCTCTTAGAGTGATCTATGATAGTTGCACACCATAAAAATGTTTTTGAAAGACTTTTCATTGATTTTCTTGACTTATAATCCATTCTATCTTGTCTTCTATATGCGGAACTTGCTTGGGGACAAGCAAGGGCTAAGTATGGGGTATTTTGATAGCATGAATTATAGTCTATATTTTGGAGTTTGTTTGGACGTTTTATCTTTCATAATCTGCATGTTTGTATGTATATTATGTGATTTTACTACCATTTCATCTACCTTTGCGAGAATCGAGGTCTACACCTAGTTTTGTTGTAATTGCAGGTAAAATGGTACGTTTCGCATCAAAAAGGAGTAAAAGGAGTCATGAGTCATTTGGAGCTACATCCAGGGAACATAGCTATGGATTAAAGATTTGCTTTGGACCAATTTTGAGAGATTTTACATTCAGTTGTGACTCACCTCGGTTGACCAGAGATTCATCTCGACCGAGGTGATCCAGAGACGCCGACTCGACCGAGGCGAACACCTAGGACGCGGCGAGAATATTTTATTCTTGGCTGAGATCTTTTAAAATTGGAAAGTGATCTTATATTTTTGGGCTTGGCTCCTGGAAGGAAGGAGATATGCAGAATCATATATTTTACCTATATTTATGGGAAAATATCTTTCTAAGATTTATTATCTTTGGAGGGTTATTTTCCTATAAAAAGGGTTGGATTTCCACAATTCCGACATCACGCTATACCGTCGATCAGGGTTTATAGCACGCAGCAGCAACATACTCCAGTTGGGAGAGATTCGAAGAACCTTTTTGAAGGTTGAAGGAAGGTTGAAGTCCATAGCTTTTATAGCTTTTTGGAGGGTTTTTTGTAAGATTGTCTTCAATTCCCTCACTTGTTGTCTTGTCTTGTTGGATTGCTATCCAAGGAACGCTTTGTTGTGATATTTGATTCAGTTATTGAAGTCTTTTCATTAAATTCTTCTTGTTCAAATATTCACCTTCTTCCCATATATTTAATACTTTCATAATGATGATGAGTGGCTAATTTCCTTGTGTGATTCTAGGGTGATTGGCTGAAGGTTGTGGGAAAAACAATGATAGAATAATCTTAGATTCCAATAGGATCCTGAAAGTTCGAGTCTTTAACCTTAACCCTAAGCGTCTCGTTCAGTCGATGAACATCTCGGCCGGGGTGGAAACTGGCTGACCGAGGTGACTTATCTGATCCATAACTGAGAGTTAAGCGTTAGAGTTTGCCAAATCCTATTCTTATTACACCTTTCCTGGTTCAAAGCAAGCTTAGGATGAGACTTACTCGGTAATTCCTTAGTTTGTGTACCAACGATCATAAGTGTAGGTAATAAAGGTTTATCCTTTATTGGGGTTTGAGTGTGCTTCCATCCCATCTTTGTGAGTTAGCCTGAGACTTACCCGGTAAAGGTTGATTCTATTCCCTTAGATGGTGTGTTAGTTTGAGGTTATAGTTCTTTATCTTGATTCCTTGAGACTTACCCGGTAATAGGAGTTACGGTTTAGGATTAGTGTGTAGTGAGACTTACCCGGTGATCTACTCCACTTTAGTAACACCTTCCCCACGCAAAAATCTCAGCTTTGTCCGCTTATCTATAGATCTTGAGTTGGAACCACAACTAGATGCTTTAATCCCTAGAATTGCATGTTTGCTTTATTGACTTCTTATTCATCTTTGATTGTGTTAATTGCTCTTTGTGGTTAGTATTCACGAAGCTTACCGTTATTGACTTTGTTTCACCGAGTCCCTGTGATCGACCCCTGGAATTTTCTTGCTTTTACTACGATTGACCCGTACACTGCGGGTTCGCATCCTTGTTTTAAGCTTAAGTCTAGGGTTATAAATTTAAAGCTTGCACACACCGTTTGGAGCGAACAAGTTTTTGGCGCCGTTGCCGGGGAAGCTTCCAGGGAAGCTTTATTATTTGCACACACCTCTAGGTAAATTCTTTGTCCCCATCGATCCATCACTCGCCCCGTCGGTATTGTAGAAGACGTCCCGGTCAAGCTACGTAAATTCTTTGTCCCCATTGATTTTGTCGTGCTTGACATTCCTGCAGATAGTCCGGTCCCGATCATACTCGGAAGACCGTTTCTTGCAACTTCCGGCTGCATGGTTGATTGCAAGAATGGAAGACTCGCTTTTGATATTGGAGAAGAGAAAGTAGAGTTCGTTCTTTCCACTCTAGTGAAGGAGCCAATCTTTGACGAGGATATTTACGATATCCAAGATGAAGAAGGTTTGTCTAGGGAGGAGGTAAGTGCGATTCTCTTTAACGATCCTTTACAAAAGGTTATCACTATGAGTCTAACCAATGTAGGGGAAGAAGAAGAGTGCAAAGAGGAAATTGAAGCCTTAGAAGCACAAGAAGAGATGCATGAAGTGGAGTTTGAGAAACTCCACGATGAGGCTGAGAATATAAGAATCCACGGTCATACCCTGTATTCCACGACCGTGGATTTCACAACCAAAATCGACCTCCATTCCAGGGGATTACACGGCCGTGGAACACATGGAGAGGCCGTAATTCTGACCGTGGAAGAGGGTGATCGGCATACTTCTTCAACTTCTTCTGATTCTTCTCCAACTCACTCAATACCCTTAGAAACTTCTAAGGAAACGTCGGATGCTCCCCAAGGACCATTGGAAGCTCCGAAAGTGATGGAACTCAAGCCACTTCCTACTCATCTAAGGTACGCTTTTCTTGGATCTAATTCTACCTTTCCGGTCATTGTTAGCTCCGAACTAAGCATAGATGAACATGAACAGCTCATGATAGTCCTTAGGAAACATAGAAAAGCCATAGGCTACACTATCGAGGACTTAGTAGGAATTAAACCCTCCCTATGCATGCATAAGATACTAATGGAGGAGGACTTTAGAACTTCAAGACAACCTCAAAGGCGGTTGAATCCGACCATGAAGGAGGTTGTCAAGAAGGAAATTCTTAAACTTCTTGATGCAAGTATCATCTATCCTATCTCCGATAGCAAGTGGGTGAGTCCAGTTCAAGTAGTTCCGAAGAAGGGGGGAATGACGGTCATCACCAACAAAAACAACGAACTCATTCCTACCCGAACCGTGACTGGATGGCGAATGTGCATAGACTACCGCAAGCTCAACAACGCGACGCGGAAGGATCACTTTCCCTTACCATTCATCGATCAAATGCTTGAAAGGTTAGCACAACATTCACATTTTTGCTACCTTGACGGTTATAGTGGTTTCTTTCAGATCCCGATACATCCGGACGATCAGGAGAAGACCACATTCACGTGCCCTTGGGGTACGTTCGCCTATAGGAGAATGCCGTTCCGGCTTTGCAACGCTCCAGCCACCTTTCAACGGTGCATGATGGCCATCTTCTCCGAGTACGTAGAGGAAATCATGGAAGTCTTCATGGACGACTTCTCCGTATACGGTTCCTCTTTTAACGATTGCCTTTCTAACCTTTCTCTTGTTTTACAACGTTGTGAAGACACTAACCTAGTTCTTATATGGGAGAAGTGTCAATTCATGGTTAAGGAAGGAATCGTATTAGGTCACTTAGTCTCTAGTAGAGGGATAGAGGTAGACAAGGCTAAGATAGAGACCATAGAGAAACTTCCTCCCCCAATTTCGGTGAAAGGGATAAGAAGTTTCCTAGGACATGCTGGATTTTATAGACGTTTTATTAAGGACTTTTCTAAGATATCAAAACCTCTCACTAATCTAATGATGAAGGATGCGGTTTTTGAGTTTTCGCAAGAATGTTTGGATGCGTTTAATACCATTCGGCAAGTTCTAATTTCAGCACCTATTATCCAACCTCCGGATTGGACTCTCCCCTTCGAGATTATGTGCGATGCTAGTGACGTAGCCATTGGAGCTGTTCTTGGACAACGAAAGGAAGGGCGAACCCATGCCATATACTACGCTAGCAAAACGCTAGACGAAGCTCAGCTCAACTACGCCACTACAGAGAAGGAGTTTCTAGCCATTGTCTACGCTATTGACAAGTTTCGCTCTTATCTTGTAGGTGCAAAGGTGATTGTCTACACGGATCATGCTGCGATCCGGTACCTCCTTGCGAAGAAAGACGCGAAGCCAAGGCTAATTAGATGGATTCTTCTCCTACAAGAATTCAATCTTGAGATCCGCGACAAGAAAGGTTCAGAAAATTCTGTTGCGAATCATTTGAGTCGTCTAACACATCTAGAGGACGACCATCTACCCATTGATGACTCCTTTCCGGACGAACACCTACACATCATAGAGGAGTGCATCAACGTGATCTCCAAAGGTAACGAACCATGGTTTGCTGATTTTGTTAACTATTTGGTTTGCCAGGAGATACCGCCCGGACTATCCTACGCACAAAGGAAGAAGTTCTTTAAGGACGTCCGGGAATACTATTGGAACGAGCCTCTCCTCTTTAAGAGAGGTCCGGATGGCATCATTCGGCGATGTGTGCCGGAAGATGAGATGCAAAGTGTCATCCGCCATTGTCATTCACTACCTTGTGGAGGACACGCTAGTTCGAACAAGACTAGCGCAAAGGTATTGCAATCTGGATTCTATTGGCCTACTTTATTTAGAGATGTGCAATCCTTTGTTTCTTGCTGCGATGCTTGTCAAAGAACAGGCAATATTTCTAGAAGGAACGAGATGCCCCTCAACAACATCCAAGAGGTGGAGATTTTTGACGTTTGGGGAGTCGATTTCATGGGACCATTCCCATCTTCTTGTGGAAACCAATACATACTATTGGCGGTAGACTACGTTTCTAGATGGGTGGAAGCAATTGCCTCTCCCACAAATGATGCCATGGTGGTGGTTAAGTTCTTCAACAAAACCATCTTTCCGCGATTTGGAACACCAAAGACAATCATTAGTGATGGAGGTTCTCACTTCATAGCCCGTCGCTTTGAAGCTCTTCTAGCTAAGTATGGGGTTACTCACAAGATCGCTACCCCTTACCATCCACAAACGAGTGGACAAGTTGAGATCTCAAATAGGGAGATCAAGGGAATTCTAGAGAAAACGGTTTCAAGGACTAGGAAGGATTGGTCCTTGAAACTAGATGATGCGTTATGGGCATACCGGACTGCGTACAAGACTCCCATAGGAACCACACCATACAACCTTGTGTATGGGAAGTCTTGTCACTTGCCGGTGGAGCTGGAGCACAAAGCGTTTTGGGCTATCAAGTGGCTGAATTTCGGCATGAAGGAAGCGGGAGAGAAGCGTCTCCTAGACATCAACAAGCTGGATGAACTTCGCTTGAACGCCTATGAAAACGCTAAGATCTACAAGGAAAGAGCAAAGCGTTGGCATGATAAGCATATCATTGCAAAGGACTTCAAAGAAGGGGATCAAGTTCTCCTCTTCAATTCAAGACTTCGCCTCTTTCCATGTAAGCTTAAATCCCGTTGGACCGGACCTTTTCTAATTAAACGTATTTTCCCCATGGTGCAGTTGAAGTATGGGGTAAAGCTAGCGGAAGTTTTAAGGTGAACGGCCAACGACTCAAGAAGTATAAGCCGGAACTCCAAGCTGAGGAGTTTGCGCCTACCGCACTCGAATAAGTGCGAGATTGGTCTAGCTACGGACCTTAAACAAAGCGCTTCTTGGGAGGCAACCCAAGGTATTGCATTTTCTTTTTTGTTTTCGATTCATAGCTTAGCATAGAATAGACGTTTTCGCTTTATTTTGCCTCGATTTCTTCCGGTATGTTCGTGTTTTTGGTTGTAGGATCAACGGAAAAGGAAAAAAGGAGAATAATGTCGAAGAAGAGTGACGAAATTTGGACTTTGAAGCTTTACAGAAGGTTCCACGGTCTAAATCACGGTCGTCATAGCTACAGTGGCCGTAATTCTCAAAAGCCTTTGAAAAATCAAAAAAAACACGGGTCCATATACTTCCACGGCCGTGGAACACCCCGACAGACCGTGATTTTCAAAATTTTGCCTGCGACTATATAAGCCACATTCTTCACAAATTTGCCCCAAAAATTTCCTTTCCACGACCTAAACGCCGAAACCCCACGACCTCCTCCAATTCTTCGTTTTCTAATCGTTTTCGACGATTCTTCATCCTAAACTGCAGCAAATCAAACCACGAACAAGATCCAAGCGACAAACCGAGCGGAAATCCATCAACAAACGCGCATTTCGGGTTTTTCAATCCGAAAAAGAGGTTTATTCTTTCTTCTTGATTTTCGCGGATTTGGTTCGTTTTTGCTATAGATTTTTAGGAAGAACTGACAAAGACTGGAAGGAATTAGATTAGGACTGCTTGTTGTGGTGATCGCTGGTGATATTGCTGAGATTCGTGAAATTCTGAGACGAATCACGGTCTCTAGGTAAACCACGGCCGTGGAACCTGAAGAACAGACCGTAATTTTGGTGAAAAATGGATTTTGTAAGGAGAATGTCGGGAAGGATAAAAGAGAAGAAGGGAGAGCAAAATAAGAAAAGGAAAGGCAACCCCTCCACCTCTAGGGCACCACCACCCTCATCTCCTTCACTACCATCTTCACCTTCACCTCCATCTTCACCTCCTCACCCTAGCATCCCAACCATACATGAGAACCATCTTGATGCACTTGACCGGATCAAGGAGAGGGCAGTGATTGGCCCTAGGTATTTGTTGTTGGAGGATCTACATCCTCTCAACATAGTTGATGACCTTACATGGCTCTTGGATAGAGCCGGATTGCTTGTCTTCACGAACATTCGTGAAGACGCCTATGAGGAGATCACCCGGGAGGTTGTGACGTCTTTTGAGCACAGCCACGTAGATAGGACCGTCTCTTTCCGTCTCATGGAAAGAGACTACCATTTGAGCATAGTTGAGTTCGGGACTATCTTTGGGTTTCATGAGACCTATAACGGTCGATTTCCGAGTGGAGTTTACCCCAAGAACTTTTGGGAGGAAGTAGCTATGGTTTACGCCGACGAGGACCGTTGGCAACCCGCCGATACCAAGGCTAGATTGATGTACCATCTAGCCTTGAAGATAGCACACCGTGTTCTTTCGGAGTGTCTCTTTCCTAGGACGGAGACGCCCCAAAAGATCAAGACGGATGAGCTATTCTTGCTCTATAGCATGCTATACGGTCGCCGTGCAGATTGTGCTACTCTTTTGGCGGCTACGATGAGCAAACTCAAGAATAAGAAGAAGGGGAACATTGGATATGGTGGGATAGTTACCCACATTGCTAGGAGTTTCGGTGTGGATTTTTCTGCTTGCACCCGCATACCGGCCGTTCCTTTAGGGCTACACGCATTCATGGTTAGGGGTCTCATCTTCCCCACACATGGAGGTCCGCCTTATGCGGGCATGCCTTGGGAGACTAGGACGGGTAGGGGTATAGAGTGGCTGCCGGAGTACTCCATTATGGCGGGACGCTATAATTGGAAGGAGACGTTCACTGCGATGCATGCGAACAGGATAGTAGCTCCCCCTTACGTCCCACCGCCGGTTGTAGAGGAGGAGGATATGGGAGATCAGTTCGAGAGTGGAGGAGGAGCGGAGCATGAGTTTGGCACGTTTCCGGACCAGCCGGAGGCGGCCTCAGATGTACCTCGACGCTCTCCACGTCCGGCTAGAGCCTCAGGCTCGTCATCTCGCCGCGCTAGTGTGAGTGAGAGGCCCACGTGGATGGCCACACCTCCCACATGGTATTCCACCCCACCTCCTTGGTCCACGGAGCAGCCAGCACCACCACCACCACCAGCACCAGCACCATCCGATGCCCCAGCATGGTACAGTCACGCCCCGGGATGGTACGAGCATATGCCGGATTGGGCTACCGGACTTTCAGAGAGAGTTGGAGCATTGGAGATCCGGGCGGATGCTAGAGACGGACACTTAGATGACCTTGACCACATGATGAGGGACGTATACCGCCAGCAGTTTGGGCGGTTCTATGATCCGAGTTTCTCCCTATTCCCAACTCCGCCGGCGCCACAGTGATTGATGCATGATCGTTCGTTTAGACATTCCCGCCACCATTTTGTGAGTTTCTTTTCCTTTTCTTTCTTTTCTTTATTTATTTTGAACATTAGGGACAATGTTCGTCCTAAGTATGGGGTGGGATGTACTAAAAAGTTTGTAATAACTCTACTTACTATGCTTGCTTTCATTTGAGACTATCGTTGCATATTCATTATGTGTTACACGTTTCCTTATTGCATTGCATGAAAAATAACTTGAAAAACCCATAAAAATTTGAAAATTTATTGCATTGCATGAAAAATAACTTGAAAAACCCATAAAAATTTGAAAATTTTGAAACATTTTGTGCTTCTAATGAATTGAGATGATTTCCATGATAATCACTACTTGTGAAATGAGTTTGATGACAATTGCATGCTTAAAAGGATTGTGAATTGAAAAGAATTTGAATGAATAAATTTCACCTCTTTTGCAAGTTTTATAATGTGAAAATGTTACCTAAATCATGCTAGGAAATTGAAGTTGAAATCACGTTATAAGTTCCTATACTTCTTGTTGAAATGATTAAGGCAATTCGATACTTTCTTTCTTCTTTCTTTGATCTTCTAGCTCCTCATTGAAATATTAGCCTCCTTTCCCTATCCGGGAATTTGGAGAAGTGAATGAGAAAAAGGCATGTTTGATGTGGGAGGGCCATGAGAGCAATTATTTGCAATCAATTGAATAGAAAGAAATTATAGGTTTGGGGAAGTCAATCATAACGATGAGTAACTCGGCACCATTCACATAGCCGGGTGTTTGTGTCTTGCCAAAGTCGGATTGAGCGATATTTCTAGCGGATTATGGTATGTGCGCTAAGGGTTTGAGGCATCTCTTGAAAATTTGAGAAACGCCGATCTCCTAGGCTTCGGTTTTTGTGCACCTCTATCCATAACTCCAAAATTAAAGTCGAAAAATGAAAAGAAGAGAGCGAAGCTCTAAGTTGAAGTGTTGCGGGAACTGCATAAGAAGAAGAAGGTAGTTGTCCACTTTCCCGGAATTATGCACCACTTTCCCTTAAAGTTTTCCCTTCCCTTCCATATTCTAGACCTTTTCTTTGAAAGTCCTTAAGATCAAAAGAATGTTATATGACTTGGTGATCTAAATTGAAGTTTCTTGTGATTGATTTTGATAATGTTTGAAGGTTATAATGCTCGTTTTGAAGTTAAAATTGGTTCATGAATTTTCTTTGCCTTTTACTCTTTGATTGAGTGTGTGAAAGTTTGATAAACGATTGAAGCAAGGTTTGAGAATGATCTATTCTTTAGAAGTCACATTCATCCAAAAGAAGGTACACATATTTCATCCTAACTCTTGTTTAAAGCTTTTTGAAAGACCCTGCTTAGGGACAAGCAAGTGTTAAGTATGGGGTTATTTGTTAGCATGAAATATTGTGATATTTTAGGCACGTTTTCTAAACGTATTTGATTCATATTGATAGTCTTTGATTGAACTTTGTGCATATGTGAGCTAGTATTACCTATATTATCGATATGGATGTCTACACTAGTTCTATGTTGATTATAGGTGATTTGGAGCTATTTCCGAACGGAATCGAGCAAAGGAGAGTTGAGTTGATATGTCCATAGATTGAGGACATTCTTTGGAAGCAAATTGGAGTTTTAGCTTGAGGAATGCACGAGTTTAGGGAAGAATCACGTTCTTGCCCTAAACCACGCTCTAAAATACGGCCGTATCACATTCCACGTTCAATTCCACGACCGTGGATTTAGAGTCAGAAATTGATGTTCATTCCAGAGGATTACACGGCCGTGGAACATATGGTGCAAACCGTATTTGTTTCCACGCTCTAAATTACGGTCGTGGATCACTTCCACGACCGTGATCTTGGCAAATCTTTTCGCCACACTTTGAAGCCACGATCTTTTAAAGATTGGGCCGGGCCGACATTTTGCCCTGCATTATAAAAAGACGGACGAAGCAAGAATCCGTCATCTTCGCTTAGGGAGGGATTTTGGCAATCCACATTCTATCAACGCATAAACCGGCTACACTTCGCTTAGCCTTGCTTGGAAGCATCGACATCTCTTTGGGAGATCGAAGTTCGTGTTTGGGAATTACCCTAATCTCGCACTTTTGGTGGAGATTGCTGTGGAGATCTCCGAATTGGCGGAAGATCGAAGTTTTTGAAGATTTTGCAAGAAGATCTCTCTTCTTGTTTAGGTTTGATTCGGAAAACGGATTGACATCCCGTTTTCTTTTCTTTCCTAGGATTACGATTGCTTGTTCTATTGTGAATCTTTTGACAACACTTGTTCCCTTTGTGACTTTGAGATTGATTTGAAGATTATTGAAAGTTTTTGAAAGTTTTCATCTTTTTTTCCTTTTAATTCTTGAATTGATATCAACATGACTGTTATTGGCTAAAAACCTTAACAATTCTAAGGTGAAGGGTTGATAGTTGTGGCTTAGATGATGATAGATCGATCGCAAACAGATTAGACCCTGAGAGTTAGAGAGAATCGCCGACAACTCTAAATTACGGTCTGTTCTTGAGTCCACGGCCGTGGAACCTCAAGAACTAACCGTGATTTCCTTTAAGTCTACGAACCTGCTTTTACTTTAATCTAAAGTTAAAGATTTGCTTTAGCTTAGTTTAGACTTGTCTTTTCTAGGTGGTAGTGAAGCCTCAACAACCTCTACCTCGATTGTGAGTGTCACAACCTCAATCGGTTAAGTTAGTCTTGATCCTTGGGTTATAAGTTTGGGTATTTGACACTAATTCTCATCTTTAGAATCTTTCTATATTGAGCCTCAATAACATGTATAGAGAGTGCCTTGTAGGTGAGTTATATAAGGTTTTTGGAACTTCACCGTACGATTACCTTACATTAGTATACCTTTGCATATCTCAACTATGTCTTTACATCATTAAGTATATCTTGAATCGATTGCCACAGCTGGATACCTGGATCTTTAGGATTGTTGTTTTCCCAATATTTGCAAAACTCCCATATTTACTTGCTTGATAATCTGCAATCGAGTTCGTTCTCACCCAAATCCCTGTGTTCGATACTCTGGAATTCTTGCTTAACTACGTCGATCCGTACACTGCGGGTTCGCTGCTTGATTCTAGTTTTATAAATTTAAAACCTATTTGCACACACCTCTAGGGGCGAACAAGTTTTTGGCGCCGTTGCCGGGGATTTGGTTTCGGCCGAATCCGGTTGCCGGTTGTTAAGGCTTGGGAGCTTGCTCTCGTTGTTTGATATCTCTTTGAGTGCATGCGCAGGTCTAGGAACACCGAAGATCTCTTACCTCTTGATCAAGAGCTAGAGAAAACCTTGAGGCAAAAGCGCAAGGAAAAGAAGATGGCTGAAGAACACGAACGTGATCTTCAAACGGAGTTGGCGGAGAAGGAAGCTCAACTCCGATGGAATGAGACTCTCCGCCAGGATGAGATGGATCGTCATCAATCTCAAGTTAACAATTTACAAGACATGATCTTCCAAATGAGGATAGAGATGAGCGACCTAAAGAATAAGGGAAGCAAGAAATCCTCAAGAAGGAGATCAAGGTCTAGAAGAAAAAGTCACTCATCCGCTGATGATAGTGACTCTTCCATGCCACCGTTAGAAGAGATTGATCCCACGATCAATATGAATCCTTTCCATCCACAAGGAGCTGCTAATCGCCGCATTCCACCTAGGAATGTGAGAGTCGAACGTGTGGATAATGAGCCAAGAACTCTTGGCCAGCGGATGGATCCAACACAACAACCACACCGCTTGGGTGTGAAATTTGATGCTGAAGATGTGCAAGGGTTTAGCTTTAACCCTCAAGTTATCACTCTTGTTCGCCAAAGCCAATTTGGCGGTACAAGCGCTGAATCTCCACACCAACACTTGCAAAACTTTGAGTGTATGATGGAGACGATGAGACCGAAGAACGCTACTACCAACAGCTATAAGCTCAAACCTTTCTTTTTCTCCTTGAAAGGGAAAGCGTTGTCTTGGTACCAAGCTCTTCCCAATGGGAAACTAGACACGTGGGAAGACCTTTCCGCGGAGTGTTAGCATGAAATATTGTGATATTTTAGGCACGTTTTCTAAACGTATTTGATTCATATTGATAGTCTTTGATTGAACTTTGTGCATATGTGAGCTAGTATTACCTATATTGTCGATATGGATGTCTACACTAGTTCTATGTTGATTATAGGTGATTTGGAGCTATTTCCGAACGGAATCGAGCAAAGGAGAGTTGAGTTGATATGTCCATAGATTGAGGACATTCTTTGGAAGCAAATTGGAGTTTTAGCTTGAGGAATGCACGAGTTTAGGGAAGAATCACGTTCTTGCCCTAAACCACGCTCTAAAATACGGCCGTATCACATTCCACGTTCAATTCCACGACCGTGGATTTAGAGTCAGAAATTGATGTTCATTCCAGAGGATTACACGGCCGTGGAACATATGGTGCAAACCGTATTTGTTTCCACGCTCTAAATTACGGTCGTGGATCACTTCCACGACCGTGATCTTGGCAAATCTTTTTGCCACACTTTGAAGCCACGATCTTTTAAAGATTGGGCCGGGCCGACATTTTGCCCTGCATTATAAAAAGACGGACGAAGCAAGAATCCGTCATCTTCGCTTAGGGAGGGATTTTGGCAATCCACATTCTATCAACGCATAAACCGGCTACACTTCGCTTAGCCTTGCTTGGAAGCATCGACATCTCTTTGGGAGATCGAAGTTCGTGTTTGGGAATCACCCTAATCTCGCACTTTTGGTGGAGATTGCTGTGGAGATCTCCGATTGGCGGAAGATCGAAGTTTTTGAAGATTTTGCAAGAAGATCTCTCTTCTTGTTTAGGTTTGATTCGGAAAACGGATTGACATCCCGTTTTCTTTTCTTTCCTAGGATTACGATTGCTTGTTTTATTGTGAATCTTTTGACAACACTTGTTCCCTTTGTGACTTTGAGATTGATTTGAAGATTATTGAAAGTTTTTGAAAGTTTTCATCTTTTTTCCTTTTAATTCTTGAATTGATATCAACATGACTGTTATTGGCTAAAAAACCTTAACAATTCTAAGGTGAAGGGTTGATAGTTGTGGCTTAGATGATGATAGATCGATCGCAAACAGATTAGACCCTGAGAGTTAGAGAGAATCGCCGACAACTCTAAATTACGGTCTGTTCTTGAGTCCACGGCCGTGGAACCTCAAGAACTAACCGTGATTTCCTTTAAGTCTACGAACCTGCTTTTACTTTAATCTAAAGTTAAAGATTTTCTTTAGCATAGTTTAGACTTGTCTTTTCTAGGTGGTAGTGAAGCCTCAACAACCTCTACCTCGATTGTGAGTGTCACAACCTCAATCGGTTAAGTTAGTCTTGATCCTTGGGTTATAAGTTTGGGTATTTGACACTAATTCTCATCTTTAGAATCTTTCTATATTGAGCCTCAACAACCTGTATAGAGAGTGCCTTGTAGGTGAGTTATATAAGGTTTTTGGAACTTCACCGTACGATTACCTTACATTAGTATACCTTTGCATATCTCAACTCTGTATTTACATCATTAAGTATATCTTGAATCGATTGCCACAGCTGGATACCTGGATCTTTAGGATTGTTGTTTTCCCAATATTTGCAAAACTCCCATATTTACTTGCTTGATAATCTGCAATCGAGTTCGTTCCCACCCAAATCCCTGTGTTCGATACTCTGGAATTCTTGCTTAACTACGTCGATCCGTACACTGCGGGTTCGCTGCTTGATTCTAGTTTTATAAATTTAAAACTTATTTGCACACACCTCTAGGGGCGAACAAGTTTTTTGGACTTAAGCTTAAAACAAGGATGCGAACCCGCAGTGTACGGGTCAATCGTAGTAAAAGCAAGAAAATTCCAGGGGTCGATCACAGGGACTCGGTGAAACAAAGTCAATAACGGTAAGCTTCGTGAATACTAACCACAAAGAGCAATTAACACAATCAAAGATGAATAAGAAGTCAATAAAGCAAACATGCAATTCTAGGGATTAAAGCATCTAGTTGTGGTTCCAACTCAAGATCTATAGATAAGCGGACAAAGCTGAGATTTTTGCGTGAGGAAGGTGTTACTAAAGTGGAGTAGATCACCGGGTAAGTCTCACTACACACTAATCCTAAACCGTAACTCCTATTACCGGGTAAGTCTCAAGGAATCAAGATAAAGAACTATAACCTCAAACTAACACACCATCTAAGGGAATAGAATCAACCTTTACCGGGTAAGTCTCAGGCTAACTCACAAAGATGGGATGGAAGCACACTCAAACCCCAATAAAGGATAAACCTTTATTACCTACACTTATGATCGTTGGTACACAAACTAAGGAATTACCAGGTAAGTCTCATCCTAAGCTTGCTTTGAACCAGGAAAGGTGTAATAAGAATAGGATTTGGCAAACTCTAACACTTAACTCTCAGTTATGGATCAGATAAGTCACCTCGGTCAGCCAGTTTCCACCCCGGCCGAGATGTTCATCGACTGAACGAGACGCTTAGGGTTAAGGTTAAAGACTCGAACTTTCAGGATCCTACTGGAATCTAAGATTATTCTATCATTGTTTTTCCCACAACCTTCAGCCAATCACCCTAGAATCACACAAGGAAATTAGCCACTCATCATCATTATGAAAGTATTAAATATATGGGAAGAAGGTGAATATTTGAACAAGAAGAATTTAATGAAAAGACTTCAATAACTGAATCAAATATCACAACAAAGCGTTCCTTGGATAGCAATCCAACAAGACAAGACAACAAGTGAGGGAATTGAAGACAATCTTACAAAAAACCCTCCAAAAAGCTATAAAAGCTATGGACTTCAACCTTCCTTCAACCTTCAAAAAGGTTCTTCGAATCTCTCCCAACTGGAGTATGCTGCTGCTGCGTGCTATAAACCCTGATCGACGGTATAGCGTGATGTCGGAATTGTGGAAATCCAACCCTTTTTATAGGAAAATAACCCTCCAAAAATAATAAATCTTAGAAAGATATTTTCCCATAAATATAGGTAAAATATATGATTCTGCATATCTCCTTCCTTCCAGGAGCCAAGCCCAAAAATATAAGATCACTTTCCAATTTTAAAAGATCTCAGCCAAGAATAAAATATTCTCGCCGCGTCCTAGGTGTTCGCCTCGGTCGAGTCGGCGTCTCTGGATCACCTCGGTCGAGATGAATCTCTGGTCAACCGAGGTGAGTCACAACTGAATGTGAAATCTCTCAAAACTGGTCCAAAGTAAATCTTTAATCCATAGCTATGTTCCCTGGATGTAGCTCCAAATGACTCATGACTCCTTTTACTCCTTTTTGATGCGAAACGTACCATTTTATCTGCAATTACAACAAAACTAGGTGTAGACCTCGATTCTCGCAAAGGTAGATGAAATGGTAGTAAAATCACATAATATACATACAAACATGCAGATTATGAAAGATAAAACGTCCAAACAAACTCCAAAATATAGACTATAATTCATGCTATCAAAATACCCCATACTTAGCCCTTGCTTGTCCCCAAGCAAGTTCCGCATATAGAAGACGAGATATAATGGATTATAAGTCAAGAAAATCAATGAAAAGTCTTTCAAAAACATTTTTATGGTGTGCAACTATCATAGATCACTCTAAGAGAATACTTCATGGAATTAAAAACTCAATATGCTCAAAACATTTTATAAATATAAGAAAGTTGTTCATCTTTGCATAAAATCATAGAATGCATAATAAATCATAATTATCAAAATTAATCATGTATAATCCAGTTTAAACCACTAAGTCAATCAACAAGCTCAAGGTCTCAAGGGCTTCCCAAAAGAAAAGGTCAAGAAACGTGTAGGGTAGGGATGTATGTAAGGTAATGTGGTGCTAGAATCCGGGAAAAGGATGAACTTCACTTTCACTTCGACTTGCAACATCTTCCACCAATAAGCTTTGCTTATTTCACACTTTTTCTTTTTTTTTTTTTTACTTTTTGGGATGCATGGACAGAGGTGCACAATAACCGAAGCCTAGGAAATCTGCAATCATCAATTTCTCGAGATGCATCAAACCCTTGATGCACATACCATGACCCGTTACGAATATCGCTCAATCCGACTTTGGCAAGACACAAACACCCGGCTATGTGAATGGTGCCGAGTTACTCATCTTCATGATTGACTTCCCCAAACCTATTATTGCTTTCTAACACTTTCACTTCCAGCCACTTCTCAACTTCACTTGCTTTCACCACTTCGCTTGCTTCCAAATTCCCGGATAGGTAAAGGGAGGCAAAATGTATATGAGGGGCTAAGCATGATCAAGAAGAAGAAGAAGAAGAGAATGAATTGCCTTAGTCTTTCCAAGAAGAAAGTGAGAGAACTTAACCTGCGGTGTCAACCTTCAAATTCAACATAATTTGGATAAAAACAAAGTATTAAACATGCTAATAATTTCATACAAAGCATTTAGCAACTTAAACATATTATAAAACCTTTCAAACACATAAAGGATTCAAAACCAGTCAGTAAACAAGATCTTCACTGAGATCATATCCAGATAAGTAACACAAGATCGTTTTCGAAAACTCTCAGTTAACACACCTCGGTCGAGGTGTTCTTGGTTCAACCGAGGTGAAATGCCTCGTTTGGCCAAGACTGACTCGGTCAAGGTCGAAAATATTTTTTTAAAAACCATTTTTTTTTTCAGTTTCGACGTTTTTCTCAATCAAATAACCTGTAGGTATGCATGTAATATCAGATAATCATATAAATGCAGAAGTGATGCATAAATAAAATATCCGATGAAATATAATACATCAAAAGTAGTCAAATACATCAAGTAGTCATATAAGTACAAACACCCCATACTTGGGACACACTGTCCTAGTGGGTCAAATATAAGTCTGAAAATGAGAGAACTCACCGGATAAATAGCTGAACTGCATAAAAAATATAATAAGAAAATCCTGCAGCTCCTAAGTAATCCTGATCCGGCGGTGGTGGTGGTGGTACGTACGGATACTAAGTCGGATCGTACGGATAGCCCATGACATGCTCGAACTGAAGCTGGGCCATGATGTGCTGATGGTGTTGCCGCTCCTGCATCTCGCGGATATCCAGCGATAATGCAGCATACGTGTCAATAACCTGATCCGTCAGGTCATCGATCCGTCTGTGAGCAGCTCGATCCCTCACTCCATGCCTCCTGCGTCTAGCAGGTCTGACTGGAGAAGTCTCAGCTGGTGCAGGCTCCGTCTCCTCCTCATCGTCCAAGTCGATGATCGGTGGTGCGCTCGTAGTCTACCCGGCATCTCTCGTGGATAACCGGGCGGTAAGGGCGGGAAGAAGAGGAAGAAGGGGAAGGTGAGGATCTATCTCTCAAGGCTAGACGACGATCGGAACTCATTTTTACTCAACACTGTCAGACCACCTCGGTCACTGACAAGACTCAGAAATCACCTCGGTCGAGATGCAGTTCGACCGGACCGAGGCGCAGCAATCGCGATTCCAATTCTCAGAAGTTCAGTTCTTTTCCCCCTAAAATCACTACAATTGCCTCCTAAGGGGTACTTAAATCCTTTCTCAGCAGAATCAAGGGCAACCAAAGCCCAAATTGAAGCGAATGAACGAGTTAGGGTTTCGACTTGTTTTACCTCGTTTCGGTCAATTCACTCGATTTCTTTGCAGATCTGTTGTTGCAATCGGTTCCTCTACACTTCAATCGCAGTTTTGAAGCGGAAATCTTCGAAAATGAGCAAGATCTGAGAAGGCGAGGTGGGAAGGGCGCCGCGGTCGAGTTGGGTAAGGTAAAAAGTGAAAAATAAATTTTTCCCCTTTTTATACTGTTCCTGGATCTGTTGTCACCTCGGTCGAGATGGTCTCGACTGGACCGAGGTGGTACAGATCGAGGTGGTTTTGCAGAAAACCCTAGTCGCCTCGGTTGCTCAAGAATCAACTCGGTCGAGGTGCTCTGACAGTGACCGAGATGCTTCTGTCTTCTCAAAATCTCAAACTTCTGTCCTTCCAGTTATGCTCCTTCCTTAGATATTCCCTATTGTCTGTCTAGAACGCCAAAAACAAAGCAAAGCAAAGCAAAAACAAAAACTATCTAAGCTAGACTAGAAAACGGGAAAAAGAAAGCAATACCTTGGGTTGCCTCCTAAGAAGCGCTTGGTTTAAGGTCGCTAGCTGGACCCTTCTCCATAGAATTACTCAATGTACCTTGAACACCATGGAGTGCTCATCACATCCATCATAAAATTCTTCCAAAAAGGTTCCGGTTCCTAATTTCACCGGCAAATGGTAAGATCTCCCACGTACAAGCTTGTACGGTTTGATTCTCACCGGAATCCTTCTAGCCTTCCTGCACTTCAATGGGACATAATCTAGCCTTGCGTCCCATCCTTTCCTTGATCGAGAAAACAATTTCTCGAGAATCATAGCAGCTTCCCCATCTATAGCTTGGGGATGGTACAGGGTCCTGAGCATGCGAGGGACCCCATACTTGAACAAGAGACTCTTCATCGCCTTAGCGGTGTAGTGCTTGCCAACTCCACTCCTCATGATCCGAGGAGCTTCTTCTTCCAATAATTTCAAGGAAGACTTCATCTTGATCTTTGGAGGTTCTTTCGGAAGAGACCTCCAACTCTCCGGTGCTTTCCTGAAAAATTCAGAAATTTTAATAGGGATTTCGAATGGAGTAAGAGAACTTACCTTGTAAAGTTCTCCAAAGCTCGGATCAGGTTTCATGTTAGGTTGATAACCAACACATGAAATCTCTCTCAACTCAGTTGATCTTTCTTCCACCTTGGTCACAATCTCAGTAATTTGACCAAGGTTCTTTGCATCTTCTGCTTCCAGTTTTGCAGATTCTTCCATCTCGGCCGAGATCTCTTCCACTTCGACCGAGGTCTCAACAGTCAGATTGAGACCTTCCATATACTCCTCTTCCTCAGAAGTGTCAGGAGGAATTTTGGGTTCGACTGGGGGGATGCTTGGAACTTGCAGCACTTCCTTATACTCCTCTTCCGGCTTAGCATAGGATAGGGTGCTTTCCTTGAGCTCCTCCACCTTCTTCATCAACCTCTCCCATCTCGATTCAAGAGAATCTTCAAGGGGTTGCTCACAAATCTTTTTAGGGACATTCAATTCATCCCACTTCGCAAGTTCACGCTGAATGACCTCTTCTCTTTCCCATTCATTGCTGAACCAATAGAAGGAGTACTTCTCCTCCAAGTATTCATAATGGTCCGCCCTAGCACTTTGCCTTGCTATCCAGGCTGGATCAAATGTAGTCATCGGAAATCCTGAAAACTACAAAACTCATAGAAAGAGTAGTTAGTAGCAACAGGGGCAAGTGCCTCGAAAGCAAACCGCAACCGGCTCGGTCTAGACCAAGTCCCCGGCAACGGCGCCAAAAACTTGTTCGCTCCAAACGGTGTGTGCAAGCTTTAAATTTATAACCCTAGACTTAAGCTTAAAACAAGGATGCGAACCCGCAGTGTACGGGTCAATCGTAGTAAAGGCAAGAAAATTCCAGGGGTCGATCACAGGGACTCGGTGAAACAAAGTCAATAACGGTAAGCTTCGTGAATACTAACCACAAAGAGCAATTAACACAATCAAAGATGAATAAGAAGTCAATAAAGCAAACATGCAATTCTAGGGATTAAAGCATCTAGTTGTGGTTCCAACTCAAGATCTATAGATAAGCGGACAAAGCTGAGATTTTTGCGTGGGGAAGGTGTTACTAAAGTGGAGTAGATCACCGGGTAAGTCTCACTACACACTAATCCTAAACCGTAACTCCTATTACCGGGTAAGTCTCAAGGAATCAAGATAAAGAACTATAACCTCAAACTAACACACCATCTAAGGGAATAGAATCAACCTTTACCGGGTAAGTCTCAGGCTAACTCACAAAGATGGGATGGAAGCACACTCAAACCCCAATAAAGGATAAACCTTTATTACCTACACTTATGATCGTTGGTACACAAACTAAGGAATTACCGGGTAAGTCTCATCCTAAGCTTGCTTTGAACCAGGAAAGGTGTAATAAGAATAGGATTTGGCAAACTCTAACGCTTAACTCTCAGTTATGGATCAGATAAGTCACCTCGGTCAGCCAGTTTCCACCCCGGCCGAGATGTTCATCGACTGAACGAGACGCTTAGGGTTAAGGTTAAAGACTCGAACTTTCAGGATCCTACTGGAATCTAAGATTATTCTATCATTGTTTTTCCCACAACCTTCAGCCAATCACCCTAGAATCACACAAGGAAATTAGCCACTCATCATCATTATGAAAGTATTAAATATATGGGAAGAAGGTGAATATTTGAACAAGAAGAATTTAATGAAAAGACTTCAATAACTGAATCAAATATCACAACAAAGCGTTCCTTGGATAGCAATCCAACAAGACAAGACAACAAGTGAGGGAATTGAAGACAATCTTACAAAAAACCCTCCAAAAAGCTATAAAAGCTATGGACTTCAACCTTCCTTCAACCTTCAAAAAGGTTCTTCGAATCTCTCCCAACTGGAGTATGCTGCTGCTGCGTGCTATAAACCCTGATCGACGGTATAGCGTGATGTCGGAATTGTGGAAATCCAACCCTTTTTATAGGAAAATAACCCTCCAAAAATAATAAATCTTAGAAAGATATTTTCCCATAAATATAGGTAAAATATATGATTCTGCATATCTCCTTCCTTCCAGGAGCCAAGCCCAAAAATATAAGATCACTTTCCAATTTTAAAAGATCTCAGCCAAGAATAAAATATTCTCGCCGCGTCCTAGGTGTTCGCCTCGGTCGAGTCGGCGTCTCTGGATCACCTCGGTTGAGATGAATCTCTGGTCAACCGAGGTGAGTCACAACTGAATGTGAAATCTCTCAAAACTGGTCCAAAGTAAATCTTTAATCCATAGCTATGTTCCCTGGATGTAGCTCCAAATGACTCATGACTCCTTTTACTCTTTTTTGATGCGAAACGTACCATTTTACCTGCAATTACAACAAAACTAGGTGTAGACCTCGATTCTCACAAAGGTAGATGAAATGGTAGTAAAATCACATAATATACATACAAACATGCAGATTATGAAAGATAAAACGTCCAAACAAACTCCAAAATATAGACTATAATTCATGCTATCAATCCGCCATGTACAACGTCATCTTCACCGGTTTAGGATCGCCTAAACCGATCTTCCTGCATAAGGCAAGCGGAATGATGCTCACGCTTGCTCCCAAGTCACATAATGCATCATATGTGACATCTCCCACTCCTATGGGAATACAAAATGACCCCGGATCCTTTAGCTTTGGGGGCATCTTCTCTTTCATGGTTTTGATGAGATCCAATGAATCCGAACTCATCTTAACTTCTCCAAAATCCTCTAGCTTTCTCTTGTTAGAGAGGATCTCCTTTAGGAACTTACCATAAGCTGGCATACCTACAATAACATCAATGAAAGGTGTGTTAAAATGCAGTTTGCTCATGAGTTCAATAAACTTACCGAATTGCTTGTCTAGACGCGCTCTTGCTCTAGATTGCGGGAACGGTATGGGAGGTTTGTAAGCTGGAGGAGGAACGTAGACATCTTCCTTCTCCTTCCCCTTTTCTTTCTCTTTCTCAACGGGGACTTCTACAAATTTAGGCTGCGGGTCGGCAGTTGTCACTCCGCTCCTAGTTGTGATTGTCATCACCCTTCCTTTTGGGTTGTCCTCCGTTTTTCCTGGAAGTTTCCCTTGATTCCTAGGGACTTCCTCCGCATGACTAAACATTTGGTTTTCTAAAACCTTTTGGGCTTTATCAACCTTAGTTATATGATCGTCAACCTTGATGATGCGGGTCTCCAATCCTTGAAGCTTCCCCAAAATCGTTTCCAACATGGGATCGGGCTTCTCTTTCCCCGAAGTACTTCCACCATTAGATGTTTGCCTCTGGCTTTTCAAAGGAGTGGAAGAAGAGGGAGGTGGAGTTAGTGAATTTTCTGAATTGGAAGAATAAAAATTACCGGAATTTTGTTGGTTGGGACGCCAATTGTTGTTGTTTGAACCCCTATTGTTGTTCCAATTGTTGTTCCGGTTATTGTTGTTGTTGTTCCAATTATTCCGGTTGTTGTTCCGGTTGTTGCGGTTCGTATTCTCATTCCCGTTGTGGTTATTGTTGTTGCCTAAATAACCACATCTTGCTCCTTTTGCTTCGGAAAGTTGGTTTTGATGGCTTCCTTCAACTCTTTAATCTCCGTGTTGAGAGAAAAGATTTGAGTTTGAGCTGCTTGTGATAGCTTTGCTTCTTGATCCACATGATTCGCCTCCACTTTCCTATGAGAATACTTCTCTATAACTCGCGCTTGCTTCTCAATGAAGTCCCAAGCGTCATCTTCCCTCATGTCCATGAATGTACCACATGAAAGGGATTGGAGCTTGAATTGTGTCTCCACATCCAGCCCCTTATAGTATATCTCCAATAGTGCAAGCTTGGATATGCCATGATGAGGGCAATCCAATAGCAAATCCTGAAATCTTTCCCAAGATTTAAACAAACTTTCGTTAGATCTCATTGAAAATGCATTAATCTTACCTCTTAGCTCCGCCGTTTTAGATGGCGGAAAGAATTTAGTGAGGAATTCCGAAGAAAGATCCTCCCATGTCTCAAGTTTCCCACTTGGAAGAGCTTGATACCAAGACAATGCTTTCCCCTTCAAGGAGAAGAAGAAAGGCTTGAGTTTGTAGCTGTTGGTAGTTGCATTCTTTGGCTTCATTGTCTCCATCATGATCTCAAAATTTTGTAGATGTTGGTGTGGAGATTCAGCGCTTGTTACACCAAATTGATTTTGGCGAACAATGGTAATAACTTAAGGGTTCAAGCTAAACCCTTGTGCATCATCAGCATCAAAGTTCACACCTAAACGGCGTGGTTGCTGCGTTGGATCCATCATTTGGCCAAGAGTTCTTGGCTCCTCATCCACACGTTCGACCCTCGCACCTCTAGGTGGAACATGGCGATTTGCAGCTGGCCGTGAAAAGAATGGATTCACATTGATCGTCGGATCAATATTCTCTAGTGGTGGCATGGAGGAATCACTATCCTCTTTGGATGAGTTGGCTCTAACCGATCTTCCCGGTCTCCTTCTTCTCTTTTTCTCCTTGAGGTTGTTTATTTCCAACCTCATTTGGAACATCATGTCCGATAGATCATCAACCTTCGTTTGACGATGATCCATCTCTTCCCTACGAGTCTTCTCACTCCATTGGAGTTGAGCTTCCTTTTCCGCTAACTCCATTTGGTAATCACGTTCTCTTTCTTCAGCCATTTTTCTTTCCTTAAGCTTTCTCCTTAAAGTCCTCTCAAGCTCTTGATCAAGAGGTAAGAGGTCTTCGTTGTTCCTAGACCTGCGCATACACTCGAAGAGATATCAAATAACAAGGGAAAAGCTCCCAAGCTTGACAACCGGTAACCGAATTCGGCCTAGACCAAATCCCCGGCAACGGCGCCAAAAACTTGTTCTCCACTTACCGTGCGTGCAATCAAGCTTTAAATTTATAAAATTAGAATAAAAGCAAGCGAACCCGCAGTGTACGGATCGGTGTAGTTAAGCAAGAATTCCAGAGTATCGAACACAGGGATTTGGGGGGTTCAATCCAATTATAGAACTGTCAAGCAAGTAAATGTATGAGCTTTTGTAAATATTGGGAAAACAGCAACCCTAAAGATCCAGGTATCCAGTTGTGGAAATCAATTCAAGATATACTAAAGATATAAGGACAGAGTTGAGATATGCAAAGGTATACGAATGTAAGGCAATGTACGGTGAAGTTCCAAGACCTTATATGACTCACCTAAAGATACTCTCTATAAAGGTTGTTGAGGCTTCAATATAGAAAGGTTCTAAAGGTAAGTATTAACGTCAAATACCCAAACTTGTAACCCAAGGATCAAGACTGACTAAATCGATTAAGGTTGTGACACTCAGAATCGAGGTAGAGGTTGTTGAGGCTTCACTACCACCTAGAAAAGGTAAGCCAAGACTAAGTTAAAGCAAATCTTTAACTTTGGATTAAAGTAAAAGCAAAGCTCGTAACTGATACAAAATTACGGGTAGTTCTTGAGTTCCACGGCCGTGGAAGCTCAAGAACAGACCGTGGATTAGGTTCGTCGGCAATTCTCTCTAACTCTCAAGATCCAATCTGTTTACGATCGATCTATCATCATCTAAGCCACAATTATCAACCCTTCACCTTATAATTGCTAAAGGGTTTTAGCCAACAACAGTCATTATGATATCAATTTCAAGATTTAAAAGAATGAAAGATGAAAACTTCCGAAAACCTTCAATAACCTTCAAACCAATCTCAAATTCACAAATATCAATGATAATGCAACTCAGATTTGGAATAAACACAAACGAGTAACTATTCTAGATAAGAACGAAGAACGGGATGTCAATCCGTCTTCTAATCAAACCTAGGAATCAAAGGCGTAACTTCCGCCACAAACGATCTTCCAAATCTTCAACTCTTCACAAATCTCCGTTGCGAAATAGCAATCTCCACACGTCCCCCTTGAAACCCTAGGCACGTGTAACTCCGTAGACAAAAGTCTAAGTGCGAGGCGTAAGCAAATATGCAAACCCTAAGCGGAGGTGTAAGCGAGGTAGCGAAGGTGACGGAATCTCTTTTCTTCCGTCCTTTTATAGGGCTGGATAAAATGTGTCTTCGGCCCATGTGCGTAGTAGATCGTGGCTTAAAATATTGCATAAAAGATCGTCAAGATCACGGTCGTGGAAGGTTCCACGCCCGTAATTTAGAGCGTGGGACTTGATTACGGTTGCTTCAAATCCTCCACGGCCGTGTAAGTTGCTGGAATGCTCCACGCTTGTGTTGCCAAAGTTCCACGGCCGTGGATTAGAGCGTGGATCTTAATACGGCCGTATTTTAGAGCGTGGAACATCAATGGCTCGTAATTCTCCTTGATTTTGTGTCATTCTTCAACTTAGCATCTTCCTTAGCTCCTAATGATGTCCTCAATCCTTGGACATGCTCAATCCATCTCCATTCTCCCTTGATTCGTCCGGTTTTTGCTCTTAATTGCCTACAATCAACACAAAGCTTATGTAGACCTCTATATCGACAAAATAGATGAACTAACTCACAATTGCTTCAATGCTTTATCAATAAGTACCAAAATGGATGAAATATACTTAGAAAACGTGCCTAGAATATCACAATATTTCATGCTAACAGTTTCTTTTCACGTAAACCCATTCTCCTCGGTCCTTTGGCTTTTGCTTTCCAATTAGCAACAATGTCTGATTTTGGTTTATGTACCAGATTCACAACATAACAAAAACCTTAACAAATGTGCATGGAAACAAAACACATGAAGAATAGTAGTGTTTTATACCTCTTCAACTGCCTCTTCTTTTGGCTTATCAACTTCAACTTCTTCCTTGGGTTGTGACTGAGGCTTTTCTAGGGATGGTGTCTCTTCTGAACTTGAAACCCCAAGAATTTCTACGTTTAGCATCATCAGTTGGAGGTGATGGTTTCTTGGACAGTTGGGTGCCTTTAGAAGAAGGAGTCATCCTTTCAAGCTTACTGAGGATCCGGAAACATTGCCCTCTTATTCGGTATTGGGCGACGGTATATTCCTTCTGCCTCAAAATCACTTGGTTGATTGTTTCATCATGCTCCTCAATCTTCTTCTTCAACTCAAAAATCAATTGATTTTGGGTTTGTAGTTGTTTTCTCAAATCCTCCACCCAAACCGGCTCCCTATACATTCACATAATACCAGATTACATATGTGTTATCAAACAAGGTTTTAAAATTAATAAATTCTGGTATGTAAACTCTCATTTACCTATTTAAGGTAGGCGTAGTGGGGGTGGGATCATCCACAGGTGGTGCAACCACAACTTCTATAGGGATATTGATATCCATTTCTAGAGGATCAATCATCCAACAAGGCTACACGGTGCAACCACAGCCTTAGGGGACTAGCCACTACCATAATTTCTTCTTGGCAAAAATAATAGAACAAATAATTGAATAAATAATAATTATAGTATAATAATATAAATGGGTATGTAACTATTTACCATTCAGTCTCCTCAACAATCTCTTCAACAACCTCTTCAACAATCTCCTTTTTCTTAATTTTCTTAGATGGAACCCTAAAAAAAACATTATTAACTAAATGACAAAGATACCAGAAACTTAAACCATACAAAACATAACAATATACACAAGAAACAAATCAAAGAAACATACCAGAAAATATAAGTACTCATACCAGAAATAAGATAAAATACATACAAGAAACTAACACTAGACTCATACTAGAAAGAAAGAAAGCATTCATACCAGAAAACTAAACCACAAACTCATACTAGAAACTAAACACAAAATCATATCGGAAAACTAAACCACAAACACATACCAGAAGAGTATACTAGAAACTCATAACAGACAAATAAAACCAATATAAATAGAACACACATCATCAAATCATACCAGATTAACATACCAGAAACTAATACCACATAATTAAAAGATAGAGTATGAAATATATTGAAATACCTTTTACATCCCCCTTCATCTTTCCTCTTCTTTGGGGCATTTTCTTTCTTTACAATTTTTTTTGGTCTTGGCAACCTCAATAGAAGACGACGAGAAGGACGAGGAGGACGAGGAGGAGCAACAAAGTCATCACTACTAGATTCCTCCTTCTTTGGGGATTCCTCCTCCTTTGGGGCATCCTTGATAACCTTGACACCAGAACCTCCGGGCCTGCATACCCGGACATTGTGTAACCCAACCTTGAAAAGATGAAATAGATAGTCATCTTCATCAATGTTCTCATCCCCCACCACTTGCGGTCATCCTCATTTTTTGGATAATCCGGGGACAGTGGGATGGTTTTGATGTCATCTTGAGTCAAGGATGACACCGTATCTTTAATGGTTTGAAAACTACATTTCATCTTCCCCTTACTTGATGAAACTCACTTAATACAAAGTGGGGTTGTTTCTTCATCAACACATCTGGCAAACAACGATGCTAGTTTGAGAATTTATTCATGTAAACTTGTAAATTATACACAGGAGACACATGAATAGAGCATACCAGAATATCATATCAATAAATGATATCAAACTAATAACAAACTCTCATACTAGAAAATGAAACCAGAAAACATATCATAAAACCAGATAGGCTATAAACTAATACCAAAGGACGTATAAAATTAAAATCATACCAGAAACAACATAAACCAATCTTACTCGGACTACCAAAGGAAAACCAGAAAGGCAGTAATTTTCTGATTTTCGATACTTAGTTGGCTCGCACTTCTGAAGGCTCTCAAGTGTCTTAGAGAACACAAGGCGTCCCTATGGGAAGGAATTAAATGCTTCTATGTCCTTGACCAAGGAAATAGTGAGATTGGAGACCGTCTTCTTCTTATCATTCCCACGCAAAACACACTCAATGAAGAGGATCAGAGCCATCTTAAATTTGCGTTCATTAGTCTTACGAAGCTCTAGATATTTCCCCTCCAAAGTTCCCAACATACATTTGGGAATGCCGACAACTCCTTCATGTCGACATTTTCCTCTTCCTTGTAAGAACTGTACCGACACTCAAGACCGGTAATTTCAGCAAACTCGCTTAAGACAAACCTTATAAATCAAAATATTCAAAAAACGAAAGAAACACATTAATAATAGAAAGTGGAATGGAGGTACCAAACTGAAATGGGTGTATAGTTATAAATATCTAAGTAGAGTTCCGTTGATTGCAAACCACATAGAGTGTTTGCGGTCTGTTTTCACCTCATGCAGAAACATGAAGTTTAGTAATTGGTTGGAAAACTTAAGATTTGTACACAAAGAGATTATGTCCCCAAATATACAACTTTTGAACATATGTTGCCCCCCGACATCCAAACCTTCAAGTATAAAATTGATTAAATTTACACGAGACAACACAGTTATCCGTGTTGTCTCATATTTCAGGTTATCATCAAACTTGTACATCAACTAGTAAAGGAAACAAATTTGTTAATACTAGAAAAACATTACAACAAGAAACCAGAAACTCATATCAAACATTCAACTTACAAAGGAATCTTCATGTCCATTAGTAGGCATTTCTTCCTCTGCCTGTGTAAATATACCAAAAAATAATATCACTATTCACATCAACATTCAATACCAGAAAGTAATATAAAAACCTCATATGAAACTCAAAATAGAAAGCATACATACCAGACAAATCATATAAATATGAAGAGGAAACATATCAAAAACTCATACCAAAAAACAAATTACCACAAACACAAATCCTAAACACATACCAAACAACTCATGTAATATAAACAAAGAACAAAGCATACCAAAAACCATATAAAAAACAAATACGAGAAACAAATAAACATCACATACCAGAAACTAATACCAGAAGACATACTAGAAAATCTAAAATTAATAACATACCAGAAAAGCTAATACCAAACACAAATGCACTAACAAGTAATACCAGAATTCTCATGTAAATATAAAGACGAAACAAAACATACCACAAACCATATCAAAACACATACCAGAAACCATATATAAACCTATCAAACCCTAATATGAACAAATACCACAAACAATAATACAAGAAAATTTGAAAGAGTATCCAATCCATATTAACCACTAGTATAATTCCTTCCCTTGGATCACCAGATAAAACTATTCAAAGACCTGCATCATGATCAGACACCGTTGGTGCCTTCCCCTCGTTTGAAGCATCCTCTTCAACATGTGAAGGAGGCGTTGAGGATAGAAGATTGAATGTAGGAACATCAAAAGCAGACGATCGGTTTCCTATGACCTTAGATCGAGTAGACATCTTTGTGTTGGTTAGGGTTTACGATCGATTAGCAGGGGGAGAGATTTGGGTTGAAAAGGTATCAACGAAGACGAATTGGAGAATGCGATTGACGGAGATTGCCGGAGATAACAGGAAAAGATCTAAAATTTGAACAATCTGAGATTACGAGAAAGAGATTGAGGGAGAAGGGAAAAGTTGAAGAGTCGGAGAAGGTTCTGTGGTAGTTTGAAGAAGAACGAATGAAGCGGTATGATGAAAAGTGAGAATATTTTACCTATTAACTATATCTTACAGTAAAAAATTTGGGGTACATTTAATAAAACGAAAACTGGAAAAGGGCTAGTATGCCAAATTCTTTCAAAAGTAATTGCTAATATGATTATATGAACCCGTCCTTATTTTTTTAAAAATAATTCGGTTTTTTCAATTTATCCGTCAATTTTGCGGTTTTTAACCAAAATTGAACCGAACCTAAATTTTAAAAGTGCAAACCTAAAACCGAGCCGAAATTGTCGATTTTCGGTTTGATTAGGACTGAACTACTCGGTTCGGTTCGGTAAACCGAACCTAACTTGTTCAACCCTTGCTCACGTAACAACCTTATATATTTTGGGAAACACGTATTCACTAGTAGACACAATACATACCAATCGATGTTAAACACAAAATTAAAATTAAGTTGCACGATCATAATCAATTTGGTAGTACGACATTATATAATACGAACACCAATCATCAATCTACTAATACAATCAAACAAAATGTAAAAGCAAACTTCCAAGTAAACATGATTGCACCCTAAACTCGATCTACATATTCTCCCAACTATATAATCTCATAAATAATGTATTCTTGGACTAATTACCACATATGTGCACACAACATATGAATTTAATGACACCGGTTTACATACGTAATTCTATAAGGGTTTGGGGTTTGTTTAAATTACAAAAAACAATATATCATAACTAGTCATAATCATCATTGATCAATTAATTAATCCTTGCCCTAAGTTGTTGATATCTTGAAAGCTCATGTCCCAGAAGATCCCACTTTGATCATCACCATCATGATCATGATGATCATCCATCATGATCACATCATTGAAGGAGAAGTTGTTGTAGGGCTCGGTTCCTTCCTTGAGAAGTTGCATCAAATGATTAGGGTTTAAGAATGTAGAGTTATACATTGGGTTTGGATCATGGGTTTGGGTTTGAGGGTTCGGGTTCAAGTTGAATGATTCGGATAATTGGTTATCATAAGTCATGGAATTTCCTCGAATGTCGGTTGCTGGTGGCGAAGTTAGTGGCGGAGATGTGGCGGTGATGGTTGATGGAGTGTCAAGTAAGTGAGGGTTGTGGTGGTTGTGGCTCTCTCCTTTGCTTTTGTTGAACACTCTACATAGAACCCAATCTTCCTACAAAATCGAATGGACAATTATTTCGATTTAGTAATCATCAATCAACCATTAACTTAAATATGAATCGCCAACTAACTGTTCATAATTTTATGAGTTTTTGGGTTATGGTCCGGTCTAAGACTGTGATTGGACCGTAATCAGGATTGAACCGTAATATTGGAAACTATACATCAAACCCAAAAAAAATATATTCAATATAAATGAGAAACATATAATTTATTGAACCAAACCAAACCTTAAACTTAAAATTTATTGAACAAAACCAACCAAATCCTAAATAAAATATAATAAAGTGGGTTTAATAAAACCAAAACATACCTATCCAATTTTTATGCCCCAAACCATATTGAACTAGACCATTGTGATCCGGTCCACATTCTAGGGTTTTGGAAGTGTATGGTCCACTTGTTCAGACCAGTTGTAATAAACGGTCCGATCTAAGTTGGACCGTGTACACATCCTTTGAGGTTTGTATGCACATGATCCATTATGTAGTTAGTTGTACTCTCATGTTTACAACTACAAAAATGTCATCTCTAACCATTTCTTATACTAGTTTTCACAATCAACATAGCTCCTAAAGCCAAATGGTACACAAGCTAGCTAGAGAGCTAAGCTTATGAGAGTATGAGACATAATCCAGCCAAATCAAGGGTGTGCTTGGTGGTTATAAACTACGGGAATGACGTGAAGATTATAGGATTATGGGGATGATATTATATGAGATTTTCTTCATCCTTGTATACATAGATTAAGGAATTATGAAATGAAATTATAGATTATAAAATTATGGGATAAAAACAACATTTTATCTTCATCCCATATACCACCAAATATGTCCCAAAACACATTGGCATGTGTGACAAGTTAGCTTTATTTTGTCATCAATTATGAACACGTGACTTTTTTTTAACTATTTTATCATGTTTTTTCGAATTGTTTCCTCATAGACAAATAGGATTTATCATCCAAATAGTGTTCGAGGACGGCAAAATTACCTTAGGAAGGGCATGGGGAGCTTCCAAACGAAACTCGTGCATGATCCAACCGGTCTTCAAGCCGTTGGGGGCTCGGTTCTTGTAGAAGACTAAAGTCTTTCTCATACCCACAACTTGTTGGGTATTCGGATCGAGTATGATCCGATCCTTACCCGTTGCCTTCCAATATCCACTTGCAGTTGCTCTATTCGTCCTATACCCGGTTGCGTACTTACGATCCCTAAAACTAAAGAAGTACCATTCGCTCCCGTTTAGCTTTGCCACCTCTGCACCAATTCAAAACAAATTTTAATCATTAAATTATAACTTAATTGATTGATTAAATTTACTTTCTATCAAAAAATTTTATTATTTTTGTAGGATTTTTAACTTTGCCTAAAGAAATATAGAGATATAAGCCTATCCCAACATCTGTGGATAAAAAAGAGCAAGAACAAGGTGAAAACGTATACGCCTTAAGCTGCATTTATTCCATAAATAGAAATATTCGCCAATGATTGATACCATATTGTTTATAAATAGCTTGTACTATAAGTTAAAGTTAAATTATTGTCATTACGTCTCATAAATTAAATATAGTTCTTGTTTTTATAAAACTTATAGTAAGAAATATATATATATATATATATATATATATATATATATATATATATATATATATATATATATCAATTTGTTGGAGATAATAAGGTCCTACATCGAAAGATGGGACACTCCGAGCCTACTATATAAGGTCGGTGGACTACTCCTCCTATGACCAATTGGTTTTAGGATACAACCTCGCCGGGTTTATGTGCTGGGTTTGGGCCTAATGCGCATGTGCGCTCGTATGCACACGACCCCTTCTCTACCGGTCCGTATGTATCGGACTTTGTCAAGGTATCAGAGCGGTTAGCCTCAATTCGGCTCGCGATCCTAATCTGCGGATAAGTGCAACTCGGTCTATATCCTCTAGTTGCACTTGCGGGGGCGTGTTGGAGATAATAAGGTCCCACATCGAAAGATGGGGACACTCCGAGCCTAGTATATAAGGTCAGTGGGCTACTCCTCCTATGGCCAATTGGTTTTAGGATGGAATCTCGCCGGATTTATGTGCTGGACTTGGGCCTAATGCGCATGTGCGCTCGTATGCACACGACCCCGCTCTACCGGTCCGTCTGTATCGGACTTTGTCACAATTCTCATATTAATAAAAAAAAGTTTTTCCATCTTCTAACGCACTAATGCGCAAATAGTATATACATATATCGAAAGCTTGGAGAAGAAACCCTAAACTATGACGTTGACGTAAGTGACGCTTCTTTGACAATTCTCTTAGTTAATTACTTCCCCGCCAAGTAAAAGAAAATTCTCAAAATAAAACTTCGGCTCGGCTACCACCGGTTCACGTACCACCGAGCTAGTGAAAACCCGATTGCGATTTCACATTATTATGATTATAAATGAACAAAAAATATTAACATAATTATCCACTTATTAAGGCACTAATCAAATACTCCACGTTATCTAGGTTGTAGTTCTTTAATAAGAAGACGAATGTTTATAGTAATCAATCATAGTTAATAAGCTAACTAATTATAGAATTTTGGGAAATTCCGGGGATTTTAAGCAAGCTTAATTGTATTTGTTTACTCAATACTAAAACAAGATATAAATTATCTTAATTAAATCATATACCATAATTTATAATAAGCCTTCTTGAATTATAAAGAGACATGGAGAATAAGTATAGGAAAAAGAACTAAGAATATAGGATATTTGTATGTGAGACAACTATGAAGACGAAGAATACAACAAACATGATTTTATATCGATTATTAAGATAGGAGAGAAGAAGACGAACCGGGAAGTTGCCAAGGCTCACAAGTATGCAAGTCGATTTCAACCAAAGTGCCTTTCAAGGCTTCTTCATTTGCGATCTTTTTGCGAAGATAATGGCACACCAATTCCTCGTCACTTGGGTAGAATCTGAATCCGGGTGGAAGTGTTTGTCCTATGTCCTTCAAACCCATATCTTTTCTGATCAACAAGATTTTGATCAAGTTTGAGTTTAAGGCGAAGTATCTATGATATGATTTGTTACGAGGATTACTGGGTAAGTTGTCTTAGAACGGGAGTTAGATAAGACGAGGAGGAGGAAGAAGAAGAATAGTTGTATGTACTAAAGATTGATTTTGGTGGAGATATGGACACCATCAATTTATAAAGAAAGAGCAAGAGGGATTTTGTCAATTTGGGTCCCAAAATGTTGACATTTTTGTCCACTTTTGTAAGGTGCTTTGCAACAATGAACGGATGCTTGTGTCGATAGATAATATATTGTGTGAACTTCCAGGAAAAAACCTAAATTTACAACAAGTTATTGATGATTTTCACCCTGGTAAAAAGGGTAATTTAAGGATTGGGGCCACATAAATGAGTAATTAACCATATATATGAACAACCTTCCAAAGGAATTTATTAGGGTCATCAAGGGTGGATCTTTTTTTTTAATTGATTGATAATCCACTTCATAAAGGGTTCTTTAGTTATTTGGCTAGCTTTTAGCTTTTATATATATATAAGTGCGGTTCCTATGAGAACACACTTATTGTGTATCATGAGACTAATATTAGACCGTCGAATGGTGAGTATTAAGGATCGAGATTTAGGGTAGATATCATAATTAATAATAACTACGAATAATCCATTCAACCAACAATAAATACGAATAATTCATTCAATCAACAATAACTACGAATAATACATTAAACGATATGACACCTTCGTAGCAAAACTAATAATAATTACGAATAATATATTAAACAATAAGGTTTGTTCTCATGATTATACGATAAGGCATGTTCTCATATGATCTACTCTCTCTATATATATAATCAATAATTTGATACAATATGTTTGTTATCTAGTGGTTAGGGTTTGTTTGGTATGTAAAGTTTAACGAGAGTCAAGTTTAGGGCTTGTTCATTGAAGCGGAAATTTTGGATATTTTTAAGCTTTTTGAGTAACTTTAGTTTTTTGGTAAAGTTTCAAAGATTTTTGTAAATTATGAAAGTAATTTATTGAAAAATCTATTAATTATTTGGTAGAGGTAGATTTGTGGATAGGTTTTCATGATGAATTTACCAAAAAGAACAAGTTAAGCACAAACAAATAAAGTATCATAGAAATAAGTTAGAAGACCAATACTCAGTTGGTCTAGTGGTTGTGGTGCTAGACTCCTTAAGTGTTAGCCTGAAGATTCGAGTTCGAATCCTCTTATACCCGTCCCGTATGTAGAGCGGCAAAGCCGATCGAACCGGAAGCTACTTATAACCTTTCAAAAAAAGGTTAGAAGGGAATTTTTGACCAAAAATATTGAAAGCTAATAAAAAATCTACAGAAAGCTTTCTTACAAAGCTCCCAAAAATCTCTTGAAAAAGCTACCCAAACTGAGTAAGTTATAGTTAATTTAATAAGTTAAACTTTAAAAATAATCCGGATGAATATTTGGTAGGAGAGAGTATTTGGTAGGTGAGAGAATAATACATGAAAATAAAAAAATTGATAGAACTAGTAATTTTATTATAAGGGTATCTTCATTACTTATATTGACCAAGCGAGAGAGGGTGAGAGGATATGCGTAACTTGTTAAAGAAAAAACAAATTTCAATCGTCTCCATGCTTGTGTGAATATTGAGTGAGTCAATAGAATATGAGAGGTTTCACACATTCGGTACAAACTTAACACATAAGTGTAATGAAGTTTCGTTTTAAATCCAATAAGCAATAAAATTATAAAAGATAATTCACCGACCTTGTACAATAATTCGTGTATTTATTTATTATGTGTGATTGTTTTTTTTTTCTCCGGTACTTGAAAATTCATCCATAACACCAAATAATTTTAACTTACTTTTATTTTTCTGAACTTTTCATTTTCATCTAAAACCATCAGACACCCACGTCACCAATAAACGTGAAATTTTGAACAATTTTATCTCTCTTTATTTTCATCCGTACCTTAATGGATAGATATCATTTTTATTAGTTGTTTCGATAAATCTTGATGATTTTTTTTATTTCACATAACAAGAAGGGATTAAATTTTCTATTTTGTTATAATTTAATGTATTATATACATAAGTGCCTCATTTGAAAAAATAGCCCAAAAAGTTAAGAATCTTGCTGTAAAAGATGCTCCATTGATGTACATGCTGTACAATTGTTTGGGAGGTTCGTATGAAGGTTCATACAAAAGCTATATGTTACCAATAGTCATGGGACTATATATAGGAGAATCAATTATATGTAAACTTCTTTTAAAATAATGTATATACATTTATAAACAATATGGGTATATTAATATGAGGGTTAATGATATTAAATATATAAAATTCAGTTTGAAACTTTGAAGTAGTAAGTAAAATTTTCATTATAGATCTAATAGGGTCAAGAGATCGTATATATTTAGGCTCGTCGGTATTTTCTGTGTTCCAAACTGTTCCTTCGTTTGGCAATAACCGAATTTCAAAGAAAAAAAAGTTAATAAAATAATCAATTAAAGTTATGAAAATAGGAATCTTATCCTTAATTTTTCATCCTTTTGAATTGATTATTTTTTTCTGTACGGTCAATAATTGGTATTAATACATATACGATTATTAATTGTTAACAATATGAAAATAATCTGTAAAAATTTTTTTAAAAAAATTTTTATTTAGAAGCCAAAAGCCAAAAAACTAAAAATTGAGGATTAGATTTTCGATTTCAAAATTCAAATAAATTTAGTTATAAAACGTGAAACTTATATACACAACCTCTTTGATTTACTAACAGAGGAAGAACCTCACACTCCGAGTACACTTAGTGAGTGCAATTGTTGGTGTCAATTCTAAAAATTTTCAGATCCGGCGTCCAAAGATCTAACTTTTGGGTGATAAGAATCTCTCATAGCCCAAAAAATTAGCAATTATGGCACCGGCGTAGAATCCGGACATCGGCAACATCCGACAATGCTCAAGTCTTCTTTTGCGGTAATTGTTGGAACTAAATTAAATAAAGACTATGAATAAAACATGTTTTAACAACTTTTTTTTTTGCTCCCAAAATAACTTCCCTCACTTGCCCTGGAGTAGGCTTCCCCGCCTCCGGTGTGGCTGCCCAGCCACGCACCCCCACCTCTTCCCCTCTATCCCGATGGGCGGTTCCAAGAGATTCAAGAAGTATTCAGTCAAGCTCTCTGAACTAAACATTGGCCCAACCAACCTTGCCAAACCAGTGTCTTCATCCAAGCCGGCTAGCCCATTCGAAAAGATTCCTTAAGAGCTTATAAGATCTAACAACCTTAGACTCACTAAGGCCATGACTACTCCACCACCAACGATCTTGTCGGAGATCCTCTTCCCACCCCTCCACAGCTGCTCCCCCATTCTCCATCAACAATCCTCACTTAGGAGTTGTTGATCCTTCTCCAGTCTTGACAACCTCTAAGCTTGACGCTTGCCCCGATCGATCCACTGTACCCCCCCTTACCCGTCGATAGCGTTCCATCTTCCCAAAACACCCCCCCCCCCGTTACCTGCCACAAACACTTCAACTCCAGCAAACCCTGACCCTACCATCCCCTCGTGTAGCCAACCCATTCTCGTTAATAACTCCTCTTGGAACCACGTGCCTCTTACCTACTCCCCAAGCCTCGATAACGGTATCATTCACTTCTTTGAGGATGATATCTCTGACACGGTTACAAAGTGGAATCGCTCTCTTGTCGGGTTCCCCCTAGGAAGCCCGCTCGCCTTCCACCGCATGGATACCTTTGTCACCCTCTCTTGGAACCTGGTTGCCAAACCAAAGATACTCCGTAATGAACATGACGTCTTCATCTTCCAGTTTGCATCCGAAGAAGACCTAAACACAATACTCCAAGGGAGCCTGTGGGTCATAAGTGGCTCTACCTCTCTCCTTCTCAAGCGATGGTACCATGGCATGGTACTTGACTACTCGAGTCTCTCTTTTGTGCCGGTATGGGCGTCTTTACATGACCTGGGTTATCGATTCTAGTACACACTTGTGGGCCAAAATAGGCTCCACCATTGGCATACCCCTGCTCACCGACTTTTGTTTGCAAATCATGATCGGCTTGGTTTTGCAAAAATCCTTGTTGAAGTTTCGGCGTCAAAGTACTTACTAAGAGAGATCAAGCTCATGGGTCCGGAAGGTGAAACCATTACCCATAAATTAACTTATGATTGGCTTCCAGAACACTACTCCAAATGCATGATATTCGGGCACCGCTGCAGAAACCCTAATATGGCTAATAGCAAACTCCTTGGCAGGTCTAGTTGATCGCTCCAAACGGTGTGTGCAAGCTTTAAATTTATAACCGAGGAAATATGCTTAAAACAAGGATGCGAACCCGTAGTGTACGGGTCAATTGTAATAAAAAGCAAGAATTTCAGGGGTCGATCACAGGGACTTAGGTGAAACAAAGCAAGTATAGGTAGTCAATGCAATTACTAATAACCACAAAAGCAATTAAAGCAATCAAAGATGATAAAAAGTCAATTAAAGGAAATATGCAATTCTAGGGATTAAAGCATCTAGTTGTGGTTCCAACTCAAGATCTAAAGATAAGCGGACAAAGCTGAGATTTTGCAAAGGGAAGGTGTTTCTAAAGTGGAAATAGATCATCGGGTAAGTCTCACTACTCACAATCCCAAACCAAAGAACCTATTACCGGGTAAGTCTCAAGGTACTAAGGAAAGGAACTATAATCTCAAACCAACATACCAACTAAGGGAATAGAATCAACCTTTACCGGGTAAGTCTCAGGCTAACTCACAAAGAAGGAATGAAGGCACACTCAAACCCCAATAAAGGATAAACCTTTATTACCTACACTTATGATCTTGGGTAAACAAACAAAGGAATCACCGGGTAAGTCTCATCCTAGGCTTGCATTGAACCAGGAAAGGTGTAATAAGAATAGGATTTGGTGAACTCTAACACTTAACTCTCAGTTAAGGATCAAAAGGTCACCTCGGTCAGACAAATCCCACCCCGGCCGAGATGTTCATCGACTGAGCGAGATGTTATAGGGTTAAGGATAAAGACTCGAGCTTTCAGGGTCCTAATGGGATTAAGATCATTCTATCATCGTCTTTCCCACAACTTTCATCCAATCACCCTAGAATCACACAAAGAAATTAGCCACTCATCATCATGAAAGCAATAATCAAATATATGAGAAGGGAATGGATATTTGAACACAAAAACCTTAAGAACAAGACTTCAATAACTGAATTAAATATCAAACAAATAAGCGTTCTTTGGATCACAAATCCAATCAAGACAATCAACCAAAGGGAATCTAAGAAAGTCTTACAAATCCCCTTAAAAAGCTATAACAAGCTATGAACTTCCTTCCTTCCAACTTCCAAATACTGCAATTGTAGCGGGTTTTCGGTGATGCGCCGATGCTGGATTGTGCAAAATCAAGCCCTTTTTATAGGAGAATTATCTTCCAAAGATAAAATATCTTAAAAAGATAATATCCTAATAAAATATATTCATATCTCTAAAATAGATCTTCAAAATATATGATCTTCCTTCCAGAAATCCAGCCCAAAAATATAAGATCCCTCCTTCCAAAAATAAAAGATCTCACCCAAATAAAATATATCTCGCCGCGTCAGGGTATTCGTCTCGGTCGGGGCGCTCCTCAAAATTACCTCGGTCGAGGTGATATTGTAGGTGACCGAGGTGAATCTCAGCTGAATGTGAAATCTCTCAAATCTGGTCCAAAGTAAATCTTCTTTGTTAATTCCAATCTTCCTGAGCTCCTCTTTAAGCTCCTATATGTAACTCCTATGACTCCTTTGCTCCTTTAGCTCCATTTCGATCCAAAATGTGCCATTTTACCTACGATTACAATGAAACTTGGTGTAGACCTCGATTCCCGCAAAGGTAGATGAAACGACAATATAAGCACATAATATACATCCAAACATGCAGATTATCGAAGATAAAACGTCTAAACAAGTCCCAAAATATAGACTATAATTCATGCTATCAAAATACCCCATACTTGTCCCTTGCTTGTCCCCAAGCAAGTTCCAAATCTTAAGTACAAGATAAAATGGATTATAAGTCATAAAAATCAATGAAAAGTATTTCAAAACATTTTCGGTGGTGTGCTCCACTCATAGATCACTCTAAGAGAATGCTTTATGGCAATTAAAATCAAGACATGATCAAAACATTTTATAAATATAAGAAAGTTGTTCATCTTTGCATAAAATCATAGAATGCATAATAAATCATAATCATCGAAATTAATCATGTATAATCTAGTTTAAACCACCAAGTCAATCAACAAGCTCGAGGTCTCAAGGGCTTTTCAAGAGAAGGTCAAGAAACGTGTGAGGGTGGGATGTATATAAGGAATGTGGTGCTAGAATCCGGGAAAGAGGATCTTCACTTTACTTTGCTTTTGCTTCAACATCTTCCACAATAAGCTTTGCTTATTTTTACTTTTTTACTTTACTTTTTGGGATGCATGGACAGAGGTGCACAATAACCGGAGCCTAAGAGATCAACAATAATCAATTTCTCGAGATGCCTCAAACCCTTGATGCACATACCATGACCCGTTAGGAATATTGCTCAATCCGACTTTGGCAAGACACAAACACCCAGCTATGTGAATGGTGCCGAGTTACTCATCATCATGATTGACTTCCCCAAACCTATTTGTTTCTTTCTAACTTTCAGCCAACATCTCAACTTTTCTTTCACTTGCTTGCTTCCAAATTCCCGGATAGGTAAAGGGAGGAAAATATGTATATGAGGGGCTAAGCATGATCAAGAAGAAGAAGAGAAGAGAATGAATTGCCTTGGTCTTTCCAGGAAGAGAGTGAGAGAACTCATAATGTGGTGTCAACCTTCAAATTCAATATAATTTGGATAAAAACAAAGTATTAAACATGCCATAAATTTCAAACAAAGCATTTGGCAACTTAAACATATCATAAAACCTTTCAAGCATTTAAAGATTTCAAAACCAATCTACAAACAAAATCTTCACTGAGGTCATATCCAGATAAGAAGCACACAAATCGTTTTGAAAACTTTCAGTTAAACCACCTCGGTCGAGATGTTCTAAGTTAACCGAGGTGAAGTGCCTCGTTTGGTCAGAATCATTTCGGTCGAGCTCAAATTTTTTTTTTAATTTAAACCAGTTTTTGACGTTTTTCTCAATCAAATAACTTGTATGCATGCATGTAGTCTTAGATAAGCACATAGAGCATAAGAAACTCATAAATAGAAAGTCATACATCAAATGTCAAATAACATCAATACCCAATACTTGGGACACATTGTCCCAATGGGTCAAGATAAGTCTAGGAAACAGGAAAACTCACCGGACATAAGCTGAGTTGCATAATAAATATATAAAAGAAATCCCTACAAGATCTAGTCCTGATCTGCTGGTGGTGGTGGTGGATATGGCACGTACGGATGTTGGGATGGGTCAAATGGATATCCCATCATGTGTTGGAACTGGATCTCCATCATCCGGCGTTGGTAGTGCTGACTCTCCAGCATCTGATGTGTCCGACTATCCATCTCTCGGCGATGGTCATCCAATTGCTCACTAATATCGACTGTCAGGGCTGCGTAGGAGTCAATCATCTGATCCGTCAACTCATCAATCCGGCGGTGAGCTACAGGATCCCTCTGTCTGTGGACTCTGTGCCTAGCAGGACATATTGGTGCTGCAGCTGGCTCCTCCTCTGTCTCCTCGTAGTCTAGATCGACGACTGGTACGTTGGGCCGGCTGTATCCGTCCCTGTCTCCATGGCAGCACCGCCATCATCCCCCTCATCAAACTCCTCATCCTCATGTACTGGGGCTGCTGCTGCGTCTCTGGCATCCTCAACGTAAGGTATCCATATAGTGGACTAGTATTGAGGGTCAAATACGGAGAACTGAGTTGACCACCTAATACCTTGAGGGGCAGTCTGCTCCTAAGGCATCGCCACATATGGCGTAGTAAGTCCACGAGGAACTAGAATCCTCCTGGTGATCATCTCCTGCAGCCCTAGCAGCTTGGCAGCCGCCACCAAAGTACAAGCGCTCAGATCTAGATCCATCACTGTAGCTATGTGAGTCACTAAACCGCCACAACAGGTGTCTCCCTTCCCTTTGGCCTTGATCCTATGAAGATCCTCTGCTAGCAAAACTCCAAAGTCGGGAACTCCTCCAGTTACCATACAGAACAGACTCAGAAGCTCCCTCTGTCTAATCTTCTGGGGCGTCTCAGTATGCGCCAGAAGTGTCTAGCTGAAAATCCTGTGGGCAAGTCTGAAAGCGAGGTGGAAGATGATCCGCTCTCTAGTGTCTCCAAGTCTCCACCTATCAGCATGCTCAATCACATGAGCTATCTGTCCCCGGAACTGTCGAGCTACAACTCGAGAAGGGAAGTCGGAAACTGTGGGGGTCGGGAAGCCGAAGATGTCCCTCTACTGATCCATGGGAACTAAATAGTTCCGGTTCAGCAACCGGTACTTGATGGCCCTCTCCTCGGGCAAGTAAGTCACATAGCTCACAAACTCCAAGGTAGGCTCAAGGTAGGCTAGAGCTCTAATCTCCTTGAACTGCTCCAGCCCCACTATGGACACCATCCGTCTCAGATCATCAGCAACATACAGACAATCAAAAGCAGAAATATCTAAAAACCGCGGTGCAATCACTGGGTGCGTACAGATGCGGTCGTAATCAACCTGGTGACGCTCATGGATCACCGGTATGGAAGGTCGAGAAGAAGAAGAAGGTGAGGATCTTTCTCTAAGAACAATCTAGCGATCTAACCTAGAACTCATTTTCTCTTTCCTGTCTGACAGATCACCTCGGTTGCTTGTCAGAGCTCAAGAACACCTCGGCCGAGGCACAGGTTGACTGGACCGAGGTGAATAACTGTTCGATTCCAACTCTATGGATTTCAGTTCTTTTCCCTCAATTTCACTACAGATTGTTCCTAAGGGGTACTTAATCCTTTTCCAACAGAAATCTATAGCAACCAAAGCCACTAAATCCCGAAATCAGCGAGAATAGAAAAGTTAGGGTTTTCGAACGTTTACCCTAGATTCAGTCGGCTTGAAGAGTTTTCGTTGCAGATCGTTACTTGCAATGGGTTCCCCTAGCCTTTCCTGGTAGAATGGGAGCAAAAATCGTCGAAAATGATCGAAAATCGGAGGGAGCGAGATGATTGTCCGCCGCAGTCGAGAGAGAAGTGGGAGGGAAAGAGAGAAAACTGTTTCTCCTTTTATACCCCTCGCCGATCTTGTTGTTACCTCGGTCGAGATGGTCCCGACTGGACCGAGGTGATACGGACCGAGGTGAATTGTTGTCAGCCCTAGTCGCCTCGGTTGCTCAAGAATCATCTCGGTCGAGGTGCTTTGACTGCAACCGAGATGTGTCTCAGTCAAACTCCGTCTTCTCAAATTCTCGAACTCCTGTCCTTCCGGTGTTTCTCCTGATTTATATTCCTTATAAAGTACTTGGGGCCTGTCTAGGACGCCAAAACAAAACAAGGCAAAGCAAAAGCAAACTATCTAGAGCTAGACTAGAAAAAGGAAAAAGAAAGCAATACCTTGGGTTGCCTCCCAAGAGCACTTGATTTAAGGTCGCTAGCTGGACCGTACGGTATCCCTAAACAAGATATAGTGGTGCAATCTCTTCAACCTGAACTTCCGGTTGGTATTTATTGAGTCTATGACCATTGATCTTGAAACTTCCACTTGTTTCTCCCCAAATCTCATATGGAAAGAGGCGAAGGCGGGAGTTGAAGAGTAGAACTAAATCTCTATCTTTAAACTCCTTAGGAATGATACGCTTGTCATGCCATTTTTTCGTCCTTTCCTTGTAGATTTTGGCATTTTCATAAGCGTTCAAACGCAGCTCCTCCAGCTCGTTGATGTCCAATAGCTGCTTTTTGCCGGCTTCTTTGATGTTGAAGTTCAACCATTTGATTGCCCAATATGCCTTGTGTTCTAGTTCAATGGGAAAATGGCAAGACTTCCCATATACCAAATTATAAGGGGTGGTACCAATGAGAGTCTTGAATGCGGTCCTGTAAGCCCAAAGAGCGTCGTCCAACTTCATGGACCAATCCTTCGTCGTCCTAGAGACGGTCTTCTCGAAGATTGCTTTGATTTCTCTATTTGAGATCTCGACCTATCCACTAGTTTGAGGGTGATAAGGGGTTGCTACCTTGTGGGTTACCCCATACTTCGATAGAAGTGCTTTAAACTTCCGGTTGATAAAGTGTGTCCCTCCATCGCTGATTATGATGCGTGGAGTCCCAAAACGGGGAAAGATAGTCCTATTGAAGAACTTTACAACCACCATGGCGTCATTAGTGGGAGAGCCAATGGCTTCCACCCATCTAGAGACGTAATCAACAGCTAGGAGGATGTAAAGGTTCCCTCCGGACGATGGGAAAGGTCCCATGAAATCAACTCCCCATACATCGAAAATCTCAACTTTCTGGATGTTGTTGAGTGGCATCTCGTTTCTCCTAGATAAGTTCCCTGTTCTTTGGCATGCATCACAAGAAACAACAAACGTTTGCACATCTTTAAATAATGTAGGCCAAAAGAAACCGGAACATAATATCTTGGCGCATGTTTTGTGAGCGCTAGCATGTCCTCCACACGGGAGTGAGTGGCAATGTCGTATGACACTAGGAACTTCATCTTCCTGAATGCATCTTCGAAGCATCCCATCCGGACCTCTCTTAAATAGTAGAGGCTCATCCCAGTAGTAGTGGCGTACATCTTTAAAGAATTTATTCCTTTGAGTGTACGTCAATCCGGACGGTATCTCCTGACAAACAAGATAATTAAAAATGTCAGCATACCAAGGTTCTTTCTTATAAGAAGTTTGGTGGAGAAAATGCTCCACCAATTGTGAGTGAGATTCAGAAAGAGGAGTAGAGAGTTTGTTATTCTCAGTTGACGGTGTCTCGCTTGCAACCTCGGTCGAGGTGCAAAGTGGGTGACCGAGATGTTTTTCAGCTAAGAACACCTCGCTTGGTCCATAAAGTGCCTCGGTCGAGGTACTGCAACTGGGACCGAAACTGGAGATCTTCTTTTCTTGAATTAGTTTTTCAATCTTAGCTCCTAGATCTTCTTTTAGTGCCTTTAAGCTGTGTATATCTGTGTCACAAGAAGCATCTATACCTTCCTCCATTAAGCTAAAGCTAATAACTTTTTCAAGAGGGTCATTAATAAGGAGAGAGCTCACCAATTCTCTTGATTCTTCTTCATCATAGATGTTGAAGATATCATCCTTCAGCGGCTCTCTTTTCATTGCAGCTAGCAATGCAAACTCCACTTCATCACCGCCAATGTTGAATTTTAACTTGACGTTCTTACAATCCACATTGCAATCCGAAGTTGCTAGAAATGGCCTCCCGAGAATGATAGGAACTGGATAATCTGCGGGAATATCAAGCACAACAAAGTCTATAGGTAAGTAAAAGTTACCTAACTTAACCGGAACGTCTTCCAAAATACCCACGGGATGGGTAATGGAGCGGTCCGCCATGTATAGCCTTATCTTCACTGGCTTGGGCTCTCCAAGTCCGATCTTCACGCATAGCTCCAGCGGGATGATGCTCACGCTGGCTCCTAGATCACACAATGCTTCGCAAGTCACATCCCCAACTTGTATGGGGATGCAGAACGAGCCAGGACCCTTTAATTTGGGTGGTATCTTCTCCTTCATGATTTGAATAAGTTCCGAGGATTTAGATGTCATCCTTACTTCACCAAAGTCTTCCAGATTCCTTTTCCTTGATAGAATCTCTTTCAAGAACTTCCCATATGCGGGCATCCCTAGAATAGCATCAAGGAAAGGGATGTTAATATGTAGTTTATTCATCAAGTCAAGGAACTTACCAAAGTGCTTGTCTAGATGTGCTCTAGCCCTTGACTGGGCGAATGGAAGTGGTGGTTTATAAGAAGGAGGTGGAACATAAACTTCAGATTTCTCCTCCACTTTCTAAGGTTCCACCTCGGTTGGTACCTCGGCCGAAGTGTTCTTCGACTGTACCTGGACCGAGGTGTTCTTCATCTGTACTAGCATCGACCGAGGCACTGGATCTGCAGTTTTCAGTCCACTTCTCGTCGTTATTGCCATGATTTGTCCCTTGGGGAGGTCTCTTTGTCCTTGCTGGGAGCTTCCCTGGATCACTTGGTGTTTCATTCGCCTTATTACGTTGTTCTAAGGCTTTTTGTGCCTTCGAAAATGAAGTCATGGATGTATCCATAGCGTTTAGTTTGATCAAGATGGCCTCCAACACTGCATCTTTATTTTCTGGTTGGGACGAACTTGATCCTTGTTCCTGGCTCTTCAATGGAGTAGAAGAAGAAGAAGAAGAAGAAGAAGAGAGGAAGGGATTAGAAGAATTATTTGAATTGGAGTTAGAGTAAGAGTTACCCAATTTTTGATTGTTGGATCTCCAATTGTTGTTGTTGGATCCTCTATTGTTATTGTAGTTGTTGTTCCGGGAACCTTGATTGTTGTTCCTTGACCCTTGATATCCTCCCTCTTTCTTTTTGGTTTGAGTAACCAAAAGGTCTTTCAATTGCTTCACGTCATTCTTTAGAGAGGTGAGTTGATCATTGTTTGATGGAGCTTCTTGGAAGTTGACTCTTTTAACTCCACCTTCAGCTCCTTGATGAGAGTATTTCTCCATGTGCAAAGCTTGTTTCTCTATGAACTCCCAAGCTTCGTCAATCGGCATGTCCATGAATGTGCCGGCGGATAGTAGTTGAAGGTTGAATTGGGTGTTTCCATCCAATCCCTTGAAGTATATCTCCAACAACTCTATCTTTGGAATTCCATGATGTGGGTAATCCAAAAGGATGTCTTTAAATCTCTCCCATGACTTGGACAAACTCTCCTTGTCCTTCATGATAAATGCATTGTTCTTCCCTCTCATTTCAGCGGTCTTAGAGGGGGAAATAATTTAGTTAAGAAATCCGTCGTCATCTCCTCCAAAGTGTTGATTTTTCTAGGAGGAAGAGATTGATATCAAGTAAGCGCCCTATCTTTCAAAGAGAAGTAGAAAGGCCTTAGCTTGTAATTGTTGTTTCCCAACCTTGAAGGTCTCAAGGTCTCCATCAAGATCTCATAGTTTTGCAGATGTTGATGCGGAGACTCCCTCTCTAACCCTCCAAATTGGTATTGGCGGATCATGGAAAGAACTTGCGTTCGAAGTTCATAATCATGCTCCGCTGGATCACCTAGGTTGACTCCTGGATGCCTCACTTGCTGGTTAGGGTCCATCCTCTGCCCTAGGGTCTGTGGAATACCTGCAAAAAGAGCATCTCGGACTGGCATCCGAGGTGGAAGTATCTCGACCGGAGCAGCTGGAGCTGGGTCCTGCCTCGGGCGAGGGTCTGAAACTGGGTGTTGCCTCGGTCGAGGATCTGGATTCGGTCGAGGTGGATATTGGTCCCGTAAAGTTGCTATATCTGCTTCGATCTCCTCCGTCCTTACGCGAGTTTCTTCCTTTTCCAGCCGCAGTTCTTCTTTAATGAGGCGTAGTTGTTCTAATGCCTCCTTCAATTTGGCCTCAAGATCGCGATTTTCTTGATTGGCCATCTTAGCTTCTTTCAAGCGTCTTTTGTATGTCTTTTCTGGTTCGGGATCGTAAGGAACGATTTCCTTCCCAGCACGGGTTCTTCGCATAAACCTAAGAGAAAGAACCTACGAAAGTCAATCAAGTAGAGTGGTTAGTAGCAACAGGGGCAATTGCCCCGATAGACTACAACAACCGGCTCGGTCTAGACCAAATCCCCGGCAACGGCGCCAAAAACTTGTTCGCTCCAAACGGTCTGTGCAAGCTTTAAATTTATAACCGAGGAAATATGCTTAAAACAAGGATGCAAACCCGCAGTGTACGGGTCAATTGTAATAAAAAGCAAGAATTCCAGGGGTCGATCACAGGGACTTAGGTGAAACAAAACAAGTATAGGTAGTCAATGCAATTACTAATAACCACAAAAGCAATTAAAGCAATCAAAGATGATAAAAAGTCAATTAAAGGAAATATGCAATTCTAGGGATTAAAGCATCTAGTTGTGGTTCCAACTCAAGATCTAAAGATAAGCGGACAAAGCTGAGATTTTGCAAAGGGAAGGTGTTTCTAAAGTGGAAATAGATCACCGGGTAAGTCTCACTACTCACAATCCCAAATCAAAGAACCTATTACCGGGTAAGTCTCAAGGTACTAAGGAAAGGAACTATAATCTCAAACCAACATACCAACTAAGGGAATAGAATCAACCTTTACCGGGTAAGTCTCAGGCTAACTCACAAAGAAGGAATGAAGGCACACTCAAACCCCAATTAAGGATAAACCTTTATTACCTACACTTATGATCTTGGGTAAACAAAAAAAGGAATCACCGGGTAAGTCTCATCCTAGGCTTGCATTGAACCAGGAAAGGTGTAATAAGAATAGGATTTGGCGAACTCTAATACTTAACTCTCAGTTAAGGATCAAAAGGTCACCTCGGTCAGACAAATCACACCCCGGCCGAGATGTTCATCGACTGAGCGAGATGTTCTAGGGTTAAGGATAAAGACTCGAGCTTTCAGGGTCCTACTGAGATTAAGATCATTCTATCATCGTCTTTCCCACAACTTTCAGCCAATCACCCTAGAATCACACAAAGAAATTAGCCACTCATCATCATGAAAGCAATAATCAAATATATGAGAAGGGAATGAATATTTGAACACAAAAACCTTAAGAACAAGGCTTCAATAACTGAATTAAATATCAAACAAATAAGCGTTCTTTGGATCACAAATCCAATCAAGACAATCAACCAAAGGGAATCTAAGAAAGTCTTACAAATCTCCTTAAAAAGCTATAACAAGCTATGAACTTTCATCCTTCAATCTTCCTTCCAACTTCCAAATACTGCAATGGTAGCGGGTTTTTGGTGATGCACCGATGCTGAATTGTGGAAAATCAAGCCCTTTTTATAGGAGAATTATCTTCCAAAGATAAAATATCTTAAAAAGATAATTTCCTAATAAAATATATCCATATCTCTAAAATAGATCTTCAAAATATATGATCTTCCTTCCAAAAATCCAACCCAAAAATATAAGATCCCTCCTTCCAAAAATAAAAGATCTCACCCAAATAAAATATATCTCGCCGCGTCAGGGTATTCGCCTCGGTCGGGGCGCTCCTCAAAATTACCTCGGTCGAGGTGATATTGTAGGTGACCGAGGTGAATCTCAGCTGAATGTGAAATCTCTCAAATCTGGTCCAAAGTAAATCTTCTTTGTTAATTCCAATCTTCCTGAGCTCCTCTTTAAGCTCCTATATGTAACTCCTATGACTCCTTTGCTCCTTTAGCTCCATTTCGTTCCAAAATGTGCCATTTTACCTACGATTACAACGAAACTTGGTGTAGACCTCGATTCCCGCAAAGGTAGATGAAACGACAATATAATCACATAATATACATCCAAACATGCAGATTATCGAAGATAAAACGTCTAAACAAGTTCCAAAATATAGACTATAATTCATGCTATCACTAGTGGACCTCGCCTTACGCCTTTCTCTAACCCTAATCCCCTCCTCCCCACTCCGAAAGGCTCTTTCTGTTTCAAGAGCGCAAAATACCCTCCATCCTTACCCACTACAAAACCCGGGTATCGGATGCTTCTCTAATCCCCAACATACCTTCTACACCTGTGACTCAAAACCCACAAATCTCTCTCAACACATCTAACCAAGCCACAAGCACGCCCTCTTCCCCAAACCCAAAATCTACCTCTTTTGAGAATACCTCAATTCTCAACCCCCTTCCTACGATGGATCTTACCATGTATTCACCCTCACTTGATCACCTTATCACCCCTAATGATAGCATCAAGGATGCTATTGTTCTACCCTAAAACTCCTAAGAATGCTAATACTTGCGCATGGAATGTCAGGGGCCTTAACCACCCTAACAAGCATAAGTCCATTCGTGACATGGTTAGCCGCCACAAACTTGATATTATGGCTATCATTGAACCCAAGCTCTCGATGAGAATGATGGAGAAGCTCTCAGACCTCTTACCAAGTTGGAACCATACCTCTAACGCCACCTTGGAGCACAAATATAGGATATGGGTATGGTGGAACTCTCGATCACTTAAACTCATCCCTATTTTCACAAATGATCAAGTGATCCACTACGAGATATTCTTACCTACCTCTACCAATTCCTATACCCCTTCACCCAACTTTGAATGCTCTTTCATTTATGCCCGGAACCTCCATGGTGAGCGCATCCCCATTTGGAACAACTTAGCTACTATAAAGCTCATCAACCCTAATTTTCCTTGGATCCTTATGCGAGACTTCAATACAACTTTAAGTCCTGATGAGAAGACTTCTATTGGTCTTTCCAAAACTTCTCAACCTTCGTCTGAGCTTGTTGGCTGCTTCGCTCTAAACTCTCTCCCTGATCTCGAGTTTTCTGGGTGCTTCTTCACATAGAATAACAAGCAGATCGAGTCCAGGATCTGGTGCAAGCTGGATCGTATCATCTCTAATCCCCACTAGGAGACTGTCTTCCCCAATTCCATGGTCTTCTTTGAAAACCCATTCACCTCATACCACTCTCCTGGTATTTTATCGTTCGAGGCCAAAACTACTAATCCTCATCGCCAGTTTTGGTTTAATAACGTTTGGGCTTCTCACGAAGAGTTCCTCTCCACTGTTGAGATGTCTTGGTCTATCCCCATCCTTTCTCAACATGGCAATGCCTTGACCATCCTTACCAAGAAGCTTAAACGGCTCAAAATCTCTCTAAAAAGATTCTCGAGCCTTAAACTGGAGAATATGCATGCCTTTGTCGAGGCCCTCAAATCCACCCTTGTAGACACTCAATCCAGACTCTAGGCCTCACCTCTTGACCCTCACCTTTGGATGTTGAATGAACCACCCCCTTATCCCTAAACTCCAAGATGGACCATCTCCACTCCACTCTAGCCTAACTATCTAAGGCCTCCTGGCCAAGTATGGAGATCAATGTTCAGCCTTTTTCTTCAAAAGCATTAAATCGAGATGTGCCTTCAATGAAATTATGAGTATCTTGGATCTGGCGGATCTTACAGTCTGCCCTAGTTAAACCCGGAGATAATCTCGGACATTCTAGTCAATCATTTCACTAATATCCTAAACCCGGACGCAATTATTAACCCTCTTAACTTGTTCCCCGACTGCACTCTCCCTTCAATTTTTCAAGAGGATACGATAATGCTCGGATGTCCTATTACTCTTGAAGATATCAAGATTGCTCTTTTTAGTATGGGCGACTATAAGGCCCCTGGTTCATACGGGTATAATGTGTTCTTCTTTAAGTCTTTCTGGAGCATTACGAGAAGTTCCTACTCTGATGCCATTCTGAGCTTCTTCAGATTAGGGCGACTTTCTCATGGTATCAACCATACAACCTACAAGGTAATTGCGAAGATCCTCGCATCTAAACTAAATGCAACTCTCCCCACTGTCATAGGCAACTACCAGGGAGCTTTTGTTAAAGTTCGGTCCATCAAGCATAATATCCTATTGTGCCAAGAGATCTTCAAGAGATACAAGCAGCGTCATATATCCCATAGATGTGATTTGAAGATTGATATCTCTAAGGCGTTCGACATGATCGATCATAGATTTGTTTTAAACTGCCTTGCAAGGATGGACTACCCGTACAACTTCATTCACCTTATCAGACCTTGTATCAGTACCACATCCTTCTCCATTAACATTCATGGTTCTCTAAAAGGATTTATCAAGGGATCTAGAGGATTGAGGCAAGGTTGCCCTCTCTCCCCTCCTTTGTTTGTCATCGCCATGAAAGTGCTCTCTTCTATGATTATGATCAATACATCAACATTAGACTTCAACATCCATCCCAAGTGTGCTTCTCCTCGTCTAACCCATCTTTGTTTTGTAGATGATCTAATTCTCTTCTACAGGGGCCACTAAACCTCCATCATATTCTGAAGTAAACTCTAGACTCGTTCGGAAACTACTCAGGACTTTACACCAACTTATCCAAGTTATCCCTTTTCACTGGAGGACTCTCTACATATGGCTGCAATCTCCTCTTTAGCTCTACTGGACTCCCTCTAGGCACCCTCTCCTTCGCTTATCTTGGTATCCCAATTGGCAGCAAAAGGCTTAGTCCGGCATAATATCTACCTCTCATCACCAAGACAACGAATAGGATTAATTCATGGAGTGCTAAGAACCTTTCATGTCCTGGAAGGACCCAGGTCATCTCTTCCATCCTCTCGTCCTTGCATTATTATTGGTGTGTAGTTCTTATCATCCCTACATTTATCATGTTCAAGATTCGCGGGCTCTTGCGTTCCTTCCTTTGGTCGGGTAAGGCTTCCAGCCCACGTGCACTAGTTGCTTGGAATATTGTTTTCCACTCTAAGAAGGAGGGAGGGCTTGGTTTCATAAAATTATAATCCTGGAACAAAGCTTGCCTTGCAAAGATGATCTTTGAGCTTGATCCGAATAACCAAACCCACAACCTTTGGGCGGATTGGGTATACGCAAACATCCTGAAGGGACAATCCATCTGGACCTACGAGTTCAATTACAAGTACAACTTCATCTGGTGCCAAATTCTTAAAATCAGAGATAAGATTTTGGAATCTGCAAACGGCCACAACTTCATCAAGATCACCTCAAAGCCGAATGGTAACTACTCCACGTCTGCTGCTTACTTGCTTTGCTAGAAGCCTCAAGCCGTTCACCCTCCATACAACCTTGGAATCATTTGGAATAGGTTGAATATCCCTAAATGTAGTTTCAGTTCTTGGTTGGCCAGCCATAACCGTCTCCCCACTCTCTCAAAACTTCAACTTTGGAACATCACTCAGGATAACACGTGCAAGTTGTGCAACCACTATGCTGAAGATGAGGACCACCTTCTTCTCTACTACAACTACTCTACCTTGGTTATGGATCTTATCTCCAAATGGCTCTGGATTCCTCTTCCCTACCCCTACAGGAACAACATTTGGGATTGTATCAGCAACCTGAAGTCCCAAAAGAACGACCTTGCCTCGAATGTCTCCATCTCCACTATTACTAGCTACATCTACTTCATTTAGAAATCCCGCAATGATCTCATCTTCAACCAAAGATCCACCCACACAGCCACATGTGCCCACAACATCATAAACGCCACAAAGAACTACACATCGAGTCACTAGAAGGATAGATCACCTAAGTCTATTGCTTGGGCTAAGATCCTTGGCATCCACCTAAATGATGTTTCTTAGCCTAGTTTCTCTTTCTTGATTTGTTGTATCTTTGGACTAGTTGCCCTATCTGTACATTCTCTATCTCAATACATATTAAGTTATAAGAAAAAACATGTTTTAACATATGGGTGGGCCGGACACTTTTTTGGGCACATTTCCGGTGGGCTCCGTCCATTGTCAACACCGGAAAGTGGGAACTTTGACTTCGTCTCCACGAGCTCTTACTCGTGGTATATTCATACGTTAAAATTGAGTTCCGTTTGAATGAGAAATGGAGGCCCAAAGTTGGTTGCATGATAGACAATAACTTGGAAAATAGTCTAAAATGGGTGCTTCCCACATCGATTATATGGAGGGAGAAACAACGGGATATATAGGGCAATAATGCACTAAAGACAGTGGCGTTTGGGTCACTACCCATTTTCAATGGGGAACGACGTAGGCAAACCATCACGCGCGCGAGCCGAGCCGTGCCCGTGTTGAGCTATGTTGTTATAATATAAGCTTGTCTCCTAAAAACCTGACTTTTCTGTGCACAAAATTGCCCTCCGTTTTGGGACAGGATTCTTAAACGTTGCTATACTTCCAGTTTAAGTAACGTATCGCAGGGTTCCTACATGAACAACCTCTTGCTCAGCTCATCCTATCGACAATTATAAAATCGAGCATTGTGCAAATAATACGTCGCTAACAAAATTTTATAAGGCAAGAATATTTGAGATCAATCGAATTGGTGGGCCACCTGCATAGTGTTTTAGCTGGGCCCACTGTCAGGCCCACCACAAGGCCATCATATGACCTATACAATATCCAAGCAATTCCTTTGAGTCTTCACTTTTTATTTTATTTTTCAAAAGTGTTTGTCTTGTAAGACAGAAATTGCCAGGTGGGCAAATAATTAGTGAAAGTAGGGACAAAAGTCTGTCACAATAATAAGTTCCTTGTTCCCCTTTCTCTCTATCTTTTTTTTAAATTCCTAAAATGATGCAAATGTGAATGGTTTTGTATTAGTGACAAACTTTTCAAAAAATTCAAAAATAAGGTAAATGTTTTTAGATTATTTTTACCGTTTAGATAAGAAGAACGATACTCTGGTGTAGCGGTATTAAACTCTTTATATATTGTCTACATATCCTAAAATGACCAAATTATTTCAATGGAAAGGCGTTCGATGCACTAATGTCGAAAAACCGACAGCAGGTCAAAACGTTACGAAGAACTAGAACAAAAGAAGAACATAGATAAACACTAAAGTACATCAAGTTGATCCGAAAAACATATAAATCTTCAAGTTAAAGGAGAATGAGACAATCATTGTAAAGCGGAGAATACAACGTCCTTCGTTAAAAAAAGTGTGCATGAAGATAGTTTGGGGAACAATTGTGAATACCTCATATTTGAACGCATATCAGTTGTGTGTTTTAAGGTTGAAGATTAATTTACAAATATATTTGAGGTTAATTTATTTTTATAGTGAGCATAACCAAATAGCTCACATCTCTGGGTCATCGACCTAAGTAAAACTCATCCTCAATATCCTCCCGCAACTTAGATAAAAAGCTTGAAGTCTAAGTATAAAAATTACTTTTTTTTCCCCATAAAATAGAAAAGAAAATCAGAGCTATTCAAAACTTAACATGTAAGTTTCAATAGACATTTGAATTTTCTAAAATAACAATGCTTACTTAGTCATCAAGAACGAAAAACATCCGTAAAATTCTCAGATTTAGACTCGTCTTAAAGTTGACACGATTCATACCCTTGAAAACAATTATCAACTTAAAAAATCGGATAGCTAGCAAAATACTCTAGTGGGACCGGTTGCTTACACTAGATATTTGGATCTCTTGAAATAATTTGATGAAGTTAAAGATTGAATAGTAGAGTACTTGGTAGCTAGCTCAAGTTTGGTTGCTCTCAATCTACACATTCTTTGATATGACTGATAATAATAATAATTGAGACGATGTGTAAACGAGTATCCTTATATAGTTGTTCGTGGCATCGAGTGCATCATTGTTGGCATGAAATGACAATGGAATACGAGTAGATGGAGAGTCAATAAGAGAATAAACGTACACACGTTAATCATTACAAACCATTGGATATTCAAATAATTTCTTCATGTTCATCACATATTTGAATATGGATGGTATTATGTGTAAACGGAGATTGGTTAACGATGATGTATGAATGCCGTAACATTTGAGGTTTTGTCAAGTCATTGTAACGTTGTGCATAGACTCGTAGGCTTTCGGATTTCATTCTATTATTTCATTCACACGACGTATCTACTCACGTATATAGAAAAGAGGCTAAGTGAATAGAACACGGAGATTGTCCGATCCATTACATCATCAAGTAAAAAATCCACTATACCCTCGGGAGGGTCACTCAGTTCACTTAAGCCAAGCGAAAAAGTAAAAGTTAAACTAGTTAAATACTCCGCGAATTTATTCATCTCGTGGTAGGCGTGACGGAATTGGATACTCCAACACCCTTCTAACAAAGTCATGAAATTGACATACCAAACTAGAAAGGGAATCGGATGACGACGCAAGATAGAGCGTTTGAAAAGAGTGATTATTAGTAGAAAGTCCGTTTCAAGAACCACTGTACGGTAACCCCTCTGCCAAAGAAACCTTAACCCGTATAACACGTCATGGACGCAATACACATACCAAGATTAACTCCAAACCCGCATAACAAAAAAATATCATCCAACACCAAACATAAACTAATATATAATATGATACATATGTAAATGTAATAATACATAAGTTTATAATATTGTTGACAACCGATTAAGAAATGTCACAACAAATGTCGGGATTCTAGCCTTTAAAATTTTTTAGGTGAGCAAATGTCAAATAAAAACCGGTTAAAAAGCACAAGCAGATATCATTTTTTCATCAATGTAACACGCCACATCATTTTATTTGTGTGATGGCCGGTTAGAATCGAACATGTGAACTTACTCAATAATAGATCTAAAACAGATAAAAAAATGATAAAAGAAACTATAACGATGCACTTATTTATGCGATTTCATCCAAATTTGGTTAAGTTCACATATAAAAATGGTATTATTAAGAAGTTCATACTATAGATTGAAATATTCAAATATCCAAATATCAAGACATATGATTAAATTGATTTCAAAACTTTCCGCTACGTGGCTTATAAAAAGTGTTCATAATGTAAAATTAAAGTAACACGAATATCACAGTAAATAACTACGTTAATAACTTCAGTAAATAACTACGTTAATAACTACGTTAACAACTTTTGGAAGTGTGATATAACAAAATAATACTACCTCCGATCAAAAAATAACTGTCATTTTAGCCTTTGACACAATTTTTAATAAAAATATTAAGTAACATAGATTTTGTAAAGTTTTTCTAAAACTTATCACATATTTAATATTCAACCTTCTTTTAAACCAATAAGAAAGATTTTAGAACTAAAATTAATCTTTTACACCAATTTTCAAGAACATTTCTTATAATTATTGTTCATTTATTGGCCTAGAAAACTTAAAACGACAGATAATTTTGATCAAATTTCTAATACTAAAACGACACTTATTTTTGATCGGAGGGAGTAACAATCTTCAAAACATCCTTGCCCTTGAGATTCTGAATAAAATTAAAAAAATTAATTATTATATTAGTGGTGTAGTCAAAATGAGTGGTTTTTCAATCAAGTATGCTTATGAGCTTTTAATGGATGTTAAGTGTGTGCGCGATTGGATATGAAAAACTTTACACACGATCTAAAATAAAGAACTTCTTATGACAAATTTTTTTAAAAAAGCCAATAAATGCAAAACTTGACGAAAGAAAATTCGTGGTTACTAGAAAATGTGAATTGTGTAACCATCAACTCGATGACTTATGTCATTTACTTATGAATTGCTCTTTTAGCAAACAAATCATTAATAAAATTTACAAACTTAATTTTGATGGCTCTAAACTTGACGTTGAGGTTACCTCAATCGGTTTTGTTATCCGGAAAAACAATTGAGAGGTTATGAGTCTTGGTGTAAAAAATCGGTATTTAAAGAAAAAAAACCTTTGTTCATAAAACTAGCTTGGAAGAAGCTATCAAATTGAAAATCAAGATCGAAATTGAAGGTGACAATTTGTGTGTCATCAACACATTCCAATGTTTTTGGAGTTGCTCTTGAAAGGTCGAGATGATTATATCCGACTTTAGTCCGAATCTTCATTTCTTTGACAAAGTCCAAATCATGCAAGTTTTTAGAGAAATCAATTATGTTGTTAACTGGTTGATCCATTTACAAATCTCGATATCAACACCAATTTTTCTAAGGATCCTGAACTTCATGTTGTCATTTACAAGGATGATTTAGTCTATATTATCTTTAGAAGGTACCACAACCTAACCATTTTTCGTGATCAGAAGATTTTGTGCACATAGGGTTTTAGACCTTGAACCCTTAAGTATGACTCCAATACGGTTCTTGTATAAGTACTCAATTTAGGGCCCGTTTGGTTTTAACTCCGGAATCGAAAACGGAATGGAAACGAATCTAGTCAATATGTATACCCTTATTTATTAAAATTTTTGGAATCATTCCTTGTGTTTTGTAGTAATTGGATGAGAGTTTGATTACTTTTGATACCCTATAGAGTAACAAAATGTGAGAAAGCAAGTGCATTTTTTATTAAATCATGGGGAATGATTCCATAAAATTTCATGAATATGGATATACATATGGACTAAATTCGTTTCCATTCCGATTCCGTTTCCGGAGTTGGAACCAAACGAGCCCTTACAAGTTAACATGACACTCTACAGTTATTCAAGGATTTTACATTCATGAACTACTTCCTCTTTATGGCGTGAATTTTCTTTATTCTAATCATTGACAATTATTATTATTTTTTTTAATAATGTTAGTTTTATAAAGTTTTTCATAATTAAACCATTTATTATATATTCAAAGTTCTTTTAAATCAAATGTGCATTTTGTTATAGAAATCTTTAATGCAAATAATTTTAAAAATCGTTCTCATAATTCTCTCGTAAAGTGACTTCAAAATTATAAAATGATAAACTTTATTAAAATGCTAATTAATATATAATGTCTGTTAAGATAGCAACAAATACAACACTTTTGACTCAAACGAAGCAAACAAACATTAAAAAAACATACAAGATCCGTTTCATTAGACCAACTAAATACATGTCTTCTGATACAGTGTGACGACTATCGATCTGTTTAATATGCATGTCATTGAATAATTTAAAAGGAGACGATGAGATGCTCCTCTCTTTCCTATAATGGATCTCTCCAAAATCATTTGACTCATCGTCTTTGAGATCAATGAGCTCCAACGCTGACCTATTAATGAGGGATCAAACGCGAGTTTCAGATCTCGTAAATAATACCAAATTCAATTATAGTAAAAGGGTCAAGATCGAAAAATGGAAAAACGGAGTAGTGATGTGACAGATTATCCGTAAAACCGGTTATTAGTACAAACACAATAACTGAAAACAAAAGTTAGAGGATCGACTAACAAATATACGAGAATAGGCCGAATGAGAAAAAAAAAGTGAAGAATTAACTTAAGCTAGTTACTAAAATCATGCAGGGAGGAAAACACAACCAAGCCGACCACTCTGTCGGACACGTTGGCCAATTTGTCGCGAAAAGCATCGTTCCGGAAAATATGGTCAAACACTAGGAATTGTGGACCGATTGGTATGAGAAGTTAGCCAATCCATGTCTTTGTTGTGAGCGATCTTCATTTCTTCACTCTCGGATCTGAATCCATTTAGTCTTGACCTCGACTTCCTTGGTCACAAGGAGAACCTTAGTGTGTCTTGACATTCTTCCGTTAATTAATAACTCAATTTTAGCTCTTGTAAGGATTAGAATGTTTGCAATGTCATAAACGCACGAGTAGATCTCCAAAATACAAAATGAAAGGAAATCTACCATAATGTAGTCCAAAACTACACTAAATACTCAAGAGATGGATAAGAATGAAGGCGAAAAAATACGTTAAAATGGATGTTATCACCTTTCACTTAGACGGAGGTCACGGTTCAATACATTTATCTTCTTGTTTTTCGATTTGACTACAAAGAATTTTTAATTTTCCTTTTCATATTTACCACATAATTTTTCCTTCTTATTTAGTTTGGGTCATTTTAAACACAAGGCATTGCAACTAATAGTGCATAACTGGTGCGAAGTAATAATGCGTGGCAGTTATGTTCCTTGACGTACATTAAGACTGCACATCAGTTATGTTCCTTGACACGTGATCCTAGAAGTTTTACCTAATGATAGCGATAACCGCCTCCACAAGTATCACTTGATCAAATGTAGCATATTCGGGTATCGAATTCTTAGGGACTGTGTCTGATTTGATGGATACTAATAACTAATTATTTTAAGTAAAAATAAGGCAATAAGGCAACAATGGTAGCAGACAAAAACAATAATAATTGTAAACACGTGTATGATGGAAGCGACCTAAGGAAACACAAATCCCCACTATAATGAATAATGATATACTTGCATATACATGACTCATGAACATTGATATGTGAATAATTACAAGTAACCATCAAAAATAGCCTTTGGCATAGACAAACAAAGACCGTTCTTTCCAACTCGCGTAGCTCTCAATCTAGCAGTTCGATATGTATAGAAAAACCCATTAAAAACTTAGAAATTCAAAAAAAAACCAAGAACGACCTTCACTTTTGGATCTTCAGTTAGAAAAATGTACAAAGACTTGAACTTTCTATGATAGTCAGAAATTCTCGACGCTTTGATAAACTAGTACTTTTAAAACCTAGTTCTTTTCAATAAATCCAATAAAACCTCATTCGCTTGTGGCTCTTCAATTATTTTATCAAAAGCAGTTATAAACACAAATTTTTCCTAAGGTAAATAAAAGGTAGAAATGAAGGTCTTTGAAAAGAAGCAATATCATACCTCAATTCATAAATATATATGCAAAAATATATTAAACCGTTAAGGGGATCATCCAATCCTTAGACTAGGAGGAAGATTGAGCAGACATGATAAGATATAAAGAAAATACTGTATATAAAATCAAGAAAGTCAATAACTAAAAATTGTTTGGTTTTAGTATAGAGAACCTTTAAATCTAACAACTACTTGATGGATAGGGTAAAGAGAAATATGAGAAATGCTTAATTCGGGATGAATCTGCGTATCTTACCCTACGGATGACGTATGAATTTATAGGAGAAAATCTCAAAGTCTAGGGTTACACAAAATGTAACCAGTCCAAAGTTAAAATCGGAATAATTGATTTTCTTCTCAGTGGCAGTTGCAATGGTCACCGAACGGCTTCCAAACAACATAACAACGGCCAACAAGGTTGTAAGCAAGCTGTTTTGCCAGTTCGTTATGGTTGGACTTTGAAATGGGTTTCAACAGAGTCTTTTACAGCGATGATGTCATTCAAATGGCCACCATAGAGTCTTCAAGGCCGTTTGGCTTCTTTGTTGCTTTAAATTGTAGATCGTTACTTTAAGATATATTCCAAGGACTTTGTGTCGTAGTTCCTTAGTCATGTACGGACTTCTCTTCAGCTTAGACTTCAAGGAGGGTGTATTTTTGGCACAATTGACACCAAAAATGCATCGAACATAGAAAACCCAAGGTAGATACCGAAATATGGAAAGTGAATGCTTTCCATACAAATAGTGATGTATGAGAGAGCAAAAGAGGTATAATGCATGAATCTAAGTTATAAAAAGTGTTACATTTGTCACTCATCAAATACCCCATACTTAAACCTGCTCGTCCTCGAGTAAGATCATGTCATATGCATATACTATGTGTTAGAACAAATTAATGCCTCAATTAACAGGAAAACTGTAACACCCCCGTTTTGCCTTCACCGCCCATGTGGCTGACTGTAGATCACGCTCGATTTGATTTTTATTCCGTTTTATTTCTTTCCATAGATAGAAGATCTTCTATCTTATGGGCTGACTTTCTTATCATGGTTTTAACCCTAGAACGTCCTTCCTTCTATCTTTCTAACCCTTTTCGATAAATTCTCTCTTTCTCTTCTTTTTTCCGTTTCTTGCATACATTTCCCTTCAACCTCAAAAGCTGCAGCTGATAGAATGTATTATAGTCTATATTTTGAGATTGGTTTAGACGTTGATAGGTGATGGAATCACTATCATTTAGGTTAGTTTTTAGAGTCTTTTTGTTACATTAGTGTCGGTTTATGCTACTAACTCTTTGGTCCAGAAGAAGAAGACTAAAAGAAGATAAAGAAGGAGTTATAAGCACTTAGGAGTGAAGATCATTCACGAAGCAAAGCTTTTGTTGCCTCACCGCCCCCGCGAAGTAGTGTCACCGCCCCTGTGGGTGACACCATACTCCGGAGCACAGCCTGCGCCTTCGCCAGGAATGAAGATTGTCACCGAACCTGCGTCAACCCTTGGCGCCCCTACGGTGGCTTGCCGTGAAGAAGCGAAGACCAGTGCCCTTGCACCTCTGCGTGCGGCTCAGCATCTGAAGCGACAGAAAGTTGAAGAGTTAGACGTTTGAAGACCATTAAATATCCGCCCCTGCGGAAGTGCTAGGCTGCCCCTGCGGCTATGAAGAAGATCAAACGTTTTCGCCTGAACCGCCCCTGTGGATCTGAAGGCCGCCCCTGCGGTTCAGCGACAGAGGCTTTACTCCGGCTGTTTACACCACCTTTATGGCATTAAATATGGCTGTTTTGGGCTGGCCATTTACTCCTATTTAGTGTCATGTGTAGTATAAATAGACCTAGGGTTGATTGCTAGAAGGAGCCAATGAGAATCCACTTTTTCCATTATAATTATCTTGCTACCTTTGTAATGAGTTGCTAACTCCCTTGCTACATTGAGTTGGTTTGAAGCTGCATTGTTACTATTGGTTGTAAGTTCTTTCTAATATAAGTTTTCATTCAGTAATACTTTGTGTTTCCTTGATCTTCATTGTCTAATTGCATGTTTTACTATCACTTAAGATTGATCACCTTAAGTTCTAAAGTGCATGGAAAGAACTTGGATTAATAGATTCCGGGTTCGGGTCGTTAATCTAGTAGTAAACTTTAAGTAATAACGGGTTGTAATTGCTTAAAGGAAAGGAACACAAATATAAAGATAAGTTTAACGGTTTTAATCTTTTCTTTATATCCCTTAGTCTTTGTTTGAAAGCTAACTTGTTAATTGTTCTTGTAGGTTTACGGAACACTAACCTGTTAAGTTGTGTTGATGCCGGTTGGCTCAACACATATATATGATCGAGACGGGAGATTACTTGAAAACTTGTAAAAAAGAACTCACCAAATTAGCAATCGCATGCTTAGAATTAACCTAGTGTAGGTTCACCCCCCCTTTTTGTCACTTGAATCTATAATCAATAATTGCATTTAATAGGAATAACAAAACTCTCTTGGGTTCGACCCTTACTTAACCACTATATTCGTTTTAGTGCTAAGTCGGGATTATATTTTGATAAGAAAAAAACGACCATAGATAAAGGTTTTGTCACACGTTTTGGAGCGATATAGAGCTAAGGGAGCTAAGGAGTCATTGGAGCTACATTGTGGAGCATTGAGGAGCTACAAGAAAGGCTTAGGAACCAAGGAAGTTGGACAGAAGATTGATTTTGGACCAGATTAGAGAGATTTATACGTAGCTGAGACACATCTCGGATGGCTACAGTATCACCTCGACCGAGGTGATCTTTGCGCTGGGCTGGACCGAGGCGAGCGACCCACAACCCACGAGATCTTTTATTCTTGGCTGAAGATCTTTTATTTTTGGCAAGTGATTCTCCTATATATTGGGATGGATTTTCTGGATGGAAGCATGTCTTAGAGCGGGAAGTTGAAGGAAGTTGGAAGATTGGAAGCTATTCCAAGGAAGGAAGGAAGTTGGCTTTGAAAATCAAGTTGAAGGCTTTTAAGGAAGTTGTAAGATTTTCTTAGATTGTTTGATTGTTGTCTTTTTGGTTTGTGATTGAGGAACGCAGTTTGATTGTTTGTTTGATTGTTTGATTGAGTTATTGAGACCTTTGTATTAAGTTTTTCTTATTTGAATATTGATTTCCTTTTCATATATTTGATTATTGTTATCATGGTGATTATTGGATAAGTTCTCTGTGCGATTCTAGGGTGATTGGCTGAAAGTTGTGGGAAATACAATGAAAGAATGAGCCTTTACCCTAGTGGACCCTGAAAGCTCGAGCCTTTCATTAACCGACGAACACCTCGGTCAGTTCGTCGAATATCTCGACCGAGATGGAACATGAAATGAGTGAGACGAGACCTTTCCTGATCCTTATCTGAGTTGAGGTTCTAGTTTGCCAAATCCTATCCTTGTTATACCTTTCCTGGTTCAACGCAAGCCTAGGATGAGACTTACCCGATGATTCCTTTATTTGTATATCCAAGATCATGAGTGTTAGGTAATAAAGGTTTATCCTTTATTGGGTTTTGAGTGTGCCTTCATCCCACGTTTGAGAGTTAGCTTGAGACTTACCCGGTAAAGGTTAGTTCTATCCCCTTGGGTGTTGTGTTGGTTTGAGATTATAGTTCCTTTCCTTAGTACCTTGAGACTTACCCGGTGAGAGGATCTTTGGTTTGGGATAGTGATTATTGAGACTTACCCGGTGATCTATTCCCACCTTAGAAACACCTTCCCTTTGCAAACCTCAGCTTTGTCCACGTTATCCTTTGAGATCTCGAGTCGGAACCACAACTGGATGCTTTGACCTCTAGAATCTACATTCTCTTTATCTGATTATTACATCATCTTTGATACCTTTGCTTTATTGCTTGATTTTGATTGACAACCTGAATTATCGATCTTTGTTTCACCATAGTCCCTGTGTTCGACCCTGGAGTATTTGCTGTTATTACAATTAATCCGTACACTGCGGGTTTGCATATTGTTTCAGGCTTATATTTTAGGTTATAAATTTAAAGCTATATCGTTCACCATACACACACGTCTGAGAGCGAACAAGTTTTTGGCGCCGTTGCTGGGTTTTCGTTGTCTTTTGGGGTTGCTGCCCTTGTTGCTATTGATTACTTTACTTGAGTGATTTCGTAGGATCTTTCCTTAGGTTTATGCGAAGAACTCATGTTGGAAAGGAAATCGTTCCTTACGATCCCGAACCAAAAAAGACATACAAAAGAAGATTGAAAGATGCGAAGATGGCCGATCAAGATAATCGAGATCTTGAAGCGGAATTGAAGGAGGCATTGGCCGCTCTACTAGAAAAGACATACAAAAGAAGATTGAAAGAAGCGGAATCTGAAATCGTTCCTCACCTCAGTAAAGAAGAATTGCAGAGAGAAAGAGACGAGACTCGTGCAAGAACTGAAGAGATTCAAGCTGATATGGCCGCTCTACGAGCTCAGATTCAACCTCAACCGGTCCCAGTTGCTCGACTGAGACATGATCCAGCCCTAGTTGCACCGGCCGAGATACACCCACCACCTCGGATGCCGGCTATGGTAGACCGAGGTGACCTTTTTGCTGGAGCTCCGCAAACCCTAGGTCAAAGGATGGACCCGAATCAGCAAGTGTGGCGTCCAAGAGTTAATCTAGGAGATCCAGCTGAGCATGATTATGAACTTCGACCTCAAGTTCTAACTATGATTCGGTAATGTCAATTTGGAGGCATGGAAAGAGAATCTCCACATCAACACATTCAAAACTATGAGATTCTTATGGAGACTTTGAGACCATCAAGAGTGGAGAACAACAACTATAACCTAAGGCCTTTCTACATCTCTTTGAAGGACAAGGCGCTAGCTTGGTATCAATCCCTTCCAGCTGAAAGAGTTAACACACGGGAAGAGATGACTACGGAGTTTTTTTTACTAAGTTCTTTCCCCCATCAAAGACCGCTGAATTGAGGGGTAAGATCCATGCTTTTGTTATGAAGGATAAATAAAGTATGTTTAAGTCATGGGAGAGGTTCAAGGACCTTCTATTGGATTTCCCTCACCATGAGATTCCAAAGATCGAGTTGCTAGAGATTTACTTCGAGGGGTTGGATGAGGAAACTCAATTCAAACTCCAATCACTTTCCGTTGGAGCTTTTATGGATACACCGGTTGATGAAGCTTGGGAGTTTATTAAGAATCAAACTTTACACATGGAGAAGTACTCCCATCGAAGAGTTGAAGATAGAGCAAGGCGAGTTAGCTTTCCGGATACAAGTCTTACAAATTCAAGTGCTGCTCAACTCACCACGCTCAACAATGAAGTCAAGGCATTGAAGGAGCTTTTGTTAGCTCAAACTAAAAAGGAGCAAGATGCTGGATATGTGCGGAGAGGAAACTATCAATGACCGCGGAACAACAATAACAATAGGAATTTCAACAACAATTGAAGATCAAATCAACAAAATCCCGGTAACCCTTATTCTCATGCTGAAAATGCTCTTAACCCCCTTCTTCTTCTTCTTCTTCTACTCCATTGAGGAGCCAGGAGCCTTCATCAAGCTCATCACAACCGTCCAAGGAGAAGCCGGACGTTGTACTGGAGGCTATTTTGATCAAACGCAACGCTATGGAGACTTCTATGAACTCGTTTTTGAAGGAACAAAAAGTCTTGGAACAACAAGTTTTCAACAAGGCTAATGAAGCACCAAGAGATCCTGGTAAACTTCCAAGAAGGACAAAGAACAACCCAAAAGGGCAAGTCATGGCGATCACAACACGCAGTGGATTGAAGACTACAGATCCAGTACCTCGGTCGGACCACGATTAGACGAGGAACACCTCGGTCGAGGTGCCAACCGAGATGGAGCCCCAAAAAGCGAAAGAAAAAGCTGATGTTTATGTTCCACCACCTACTTATAAACCGCCACTCCCGTTCCATCAGTTTAGGGTGCGGGCACATCTAGACAAGCACTTTGGTAAGTTTCTTGACCTTATGAATAAGCTACATATTAACATCCCTTTCATTGATGCTATCCTAGGAATGCCCGCCTATGGAAAGGTTTTGAAAGAGATCTTGTCAAGAAAGAGAAAGCTGGAAGACTTTGGAGAAGTAAGGATAACCTCTAGATCCTCGGAGCTTATTCAAATCATGAAAGAAAAGATGCCACCTAAGTTGAGAGATCCCGGTTCATTTTGCATTCCCATCCAAGTTGGGGTTGTGACTTATGATGCGCTATGTGATCTAGGAGCTAGTGTGAGCATCATTCCTCTTGCAGTTTGTGAGAAGATCGGCTTTGGAATTCCCAAACCCGTGAAGATGACGTTATACATGGCGGATTGTTCCATTACCCGTCCCGTTGGTATCTTGGAGGACGTTCCCATCAAGCTAGGTAACTTCTACATACCTATAGACTTTGTTGTGTTGGACATTCCCGCAGATTATCCTATTCCTATCATTCTCGGGAGACCATTTCTAGCAACATCGGGTTACAATGTTGATTGTAAGAGCGCCAAACTGAAGTTCAACATTAATGGCGATCATGTGGATTTTGCACTATTGGCTGCAATGAAGGGAGAGCCTTTGGAAGATGATATCTTCAACATCTATGATGAAGAAGATTCTAGAGAATTGGTGAGCTCTATTGTTACGTCTAGGAATTGATGCACGCAAAAGTCTTAAATTTATACTCGATATATTTCTCCTAACTCCTAGCGAACCCGTAGTGTACGGGACGTTTTGTAGTAGGGATAGTATTCCGAGGTCGAACAAAAAGACTGAGGTGAAATTGAATCGATTAGTGACTAAGGATAGTGTTGATCTAGGCTAAGAAAAGAGAAAGAAACAAATAAATGAAAATCTCAATATTTTTGGGTTTGGTTTTGTGTGGTGATCAATCAAGAATCACAATGGTATAAGAATGCAAAACAAACTAACAGTCTAGCAAATAGACACAAACAAGCAAGACAAACACGAGATATGAGATCAAAGAGGGAAAAGCGGATTCTAGGGTTTGAAAATTCCGGTTATGGCATTGGACTCAAGCTTCTAATCATTCTTTGGATTAACTATGGTATGTTGGGAAGGAATGTTTCTCAAGTGGGGTCAATTACCGGGTAGGTCTCATGATCCACTAATCCCGCTCCTAAGGTCCTATCACCGGGTAAGTCTCTAGAAGCCTAAGGTAGGGATATCTACACAAACCGGATAGTTATCTAGGGATCTAACCTCTCCTTACCGGGTAAGTCTCGGAAAGGCAAGTCCTAAACACTTATCCTAGCACATTCAATCCAATAGCGGCTTGTGAGGCTCACTACTACCTAGAGTTCGTCATCTTCGGTATCTAAGAGCAAGAATCACCGGGTAGGTCTCTTCTAACACTTAGTTGCTAACACTAGGTCACCCTAGGATAGATTTAGCTCAACAAACACTAGGATTTCAATAATCTAACATTCTAGCACTTAGATTCATCAAAACAAGTGAGTTAGTTAGAACCACGGGTTGTTCATCCCTTTCCACGGCCGTGGACTGGCAAGAACGAACCATGGTTTCCAACAGTAACTCGGTTCAAGCAAACGAATCATCCAAAGGTATATCTAACTCCATCCTATCATAGTCTATGCCATAACCATTATTTCCTTACCCTAGAATCACATCTATCTAGCCAACAACAAGCATCTCAACAATCAAACTCAACAAGCATACATTCATGGCTTCCATAGCAAGTAGATGAAGTGAAATAGAGGTGAAAAAATAGAACAAAGAAAACCAAGTTGAATGTATGATAAGAAAGACTTACAACCCTTCAAAAGAAGGTTCAACCTCGTTCCTTACAAAACCGTGCAAATCGTCTTCACAAAACTCACTCAAAATTATGAAAAACTAAGAATGGTGTGTTCTTCTCTTCTTCTCCAATGGAACCTTTTCTTCTCCTCCAAGAGTAGCTCCAATCCAATCTTCCAATGAGAGAATATTGTGTTGTTGAGAGTGTGGGAGAGAATGGAGTGATGGGGTCTGTCATAACAACTTGCAGGGCCACCTTATATCCTCAACAAATTGCAAGAGTCGACCATAAAGATCGTGGGACAGTTGTCACAACTGTCTGGGGAAAACCACGGCCCATTTCCACGCCCGTGGAAGTCCCAATGGCCATGGTTTTGGTGCCTCAGCTTGTTTTGGATCATCAAGCCTCAATTTGGTGCATGGCGTGCACCAACAAGGTCCCATGTGTCCCCCTTAGCTCCTAGCTTGCTTCCTAATGAGTCCGAAGGTGTGTCATCTCGAGGAACGATCCTCGAATGTATCGATTAAGCTCCTAAATCTCTCAAAATACCTACAAAGCATGCAAAAGTCCGTGTAGACGTCTATCTCGACAAAATACATGAATTGAGTGCAAACATCGTGAACTAGTGCTAAACCATGCATGAATGAGCGGAAAAACTATCTAAATGAGTGCCTAAACCTAAGTCATAAATCGTGTTATCAAAAATACCCCATACTTAAGGTTTGCTTGTCCCCGAGCAAGTCCCAACTATAGACTAAGAGATGACATGATTTATGCATGCAGAAAAACAACAAAATCTTTTTGGAGTTGTGCTTCTAATATTGGATCACCTTCATAGTCATGTTTCATGGCAATGGACAAGCAATCATGTGTCAAATAAGTGAAGGCACGGAAAGCCAATTATACTTAACTCGAAGGCATGCATGAAATGTAAAAATGAAGAAGTCTAGATGATCATGAGCATATTCAATCTAGATCACTAAGTCTTACACACATGCAAATAGGTCACAAGGGCTTGTGAAATAAAAGGCCAAGAAACGTTGTGATTAGGTGGGAATTTTTCTAGGCTATGTGATGCTAATCCGGGAATGGAACTAACTTCACAACTTCACATTTTTATCAACTTCCCACAAGTGTATATTTTCTCCATCTTTTCTTTCTTTTCTTTTCTTTTTCTTTCACTTATTTTTGAGATGATGGCATTGGTGTACAAAAGCCGAAACCTTGGTGATTAGCCGTTCTCGGGAATTTTTATTTTTTGAGGTGCATCCACACCGGGCACACATACCAAAGCTCGTTAGGACTATCGGTTTATTTGACTTTGGCAAGGCACAAACACCCGATTATGTGAATGGTGCCGAGTTACTCGTCATTTAAACCAACGTCCCCAAACCTATATTTTTGTCTACACTTTCACAACATTCATTCATCAACAACTTCACCCCACACTTGCTTTTCACACACATCAACACACTAGCATGCTCTTATTCCCAGATGGGTCAAAAGAGGTCAAATTTATATCAATTGAGGTGCTCAAACAACATGATCAAGATGAGAAGTAGAGAAAGATGAATTGCCTTAATCACTCCTAGATGATGTGCAAGAACTAGCATGTAATTTCGACTTTCAATACTCAATCCAATCAAGGCAAACATCATGATCACAATCCATTCATGGGATTCAAGATTAGTACTTCAAGTCCACATATGCATTCATCAATTCAACACATAAGGCCATCTATAGCCAATTCACAAAACAATTTCATCATAAGGGTCATTCCCAAGCTTAGAAGCACTAAAATCTTTAAAATTTTCTTATTTTTTTGGATTTTTCGAAATATCTATGTACAATGCAAGACATGTGACAATATTAAACTATCCTAGATGCTAATCATGCAAGTGATCATGAAAACCCCACCCCATACTTAGAAACACATTGTCCCCAATGTGTAAATGAAGTAAAGAAGAGTAAAAGAGGGTTCTCATAATGTAAAAATGGTTTGCTTTGGTATTTGGGATCATTCAAGTGGAGTAATGACGGATGATCCTATCAACAATGGTAGAGAGCTCAAAGTGTTCGTCATGGCGTCGGGATCCGCGCTAGGCACCGCTAGCCGTCCAAGTCCCGCGTCCGCTCCATCCACAATTGATGAGGGACTCATCATCATCATCCACATGCCATGCAAGGCTTCTATGCTACCAAGACTCTAGCATGCAGACAAAGCACACCAAACACACAAAAACAGAAAAATTAAAACAAAAACAAAAAACGAAAAAGGGAAAGATGTCTACCAATGGGTTGCCTCCCATCAAGCGCTTCTTTAAGGTCATTAGCTTGACCAAACTCGGGGGCGTCTCACTCAAGGTGAAGTGGGGCAATCATGTCCATCGGAGCTCCCGGGATATACTTCTTCAATCGGTGCCCATTCACCTTAAAATCTCCCCAATGCTCCCCTCCTATCTCAACCGCTCCATGGGGAAAGATCTTCTTCACCACATAAGGACCCGTCCATCTTGACTTAAGCTTTCCGGGGAAGAGCTGTAGCCTTGAGTTGAAGAGAAGGGCAAGGTCGCCTTCACTCAACTCCTTCGGGATGAGACGCTTGTAATGCCAACGTTTGGTCCTTTCCTTATAGATCCGGGCATTTCATAGGCATCCAACCTAATCTCCTCAAGAGCGTTCATATCAAGCAACCTCTTCTCTCCGGCCTCCTTGAGGTCAAAATTCAGCCACCTTATGACCCAATACGCCCTATGCTCCATCTCCACCGGAAGGTGGCAAGACTTGCCATAAATTAGCTTGTAGGGGGTGGTGCCAATCGGTGTCTTGAAAGCGGTTCTATATGCCCACAAGGCATCATCGAGCTTCATAGCCCAATCCTTTCTCGTTCTAGAAACCGTCTTCTCCAGGATCCCTTTTATCTCCCGGTTGGAGATCTCCACTTGGCCACTAGTTTGGGGATGGTAAGGTGTTGCCACCTTATGAGTCACCCCATACTTAGCCAAAAGTGTCCCGAAGTTCCTATTGGTGAAGTACTTCCCTCCATCACTTATGATCACCCTTGGGGTTCTAAACATTGGAAATATCACTCGGTTGAAGAACCGTACCACAACCTTGGCATCATTTGTAGGAGAGGCGATTGCCTCTACCCATCTCGAGACATAGTCCACCGCCAATAGGATATAAAGGTTGCCACATGAAGAGGGGAATGGCCCCATGAAGTCCACACCCCAAACATCAAATATCTCCACTTCTTGTATGTTGTTCAAGGGCATCTCATTCCTGCTTGAGATGTTGCCCGTCCTTTGGAAATCATCACAAGCTACCACAAAATTCTACACATCCTTTAACAGACTTGGCCAAAAGAAACCCGATTGCAACACCTTAGCACATGTCTTTTGTGAGCTAGCATGGCCTCCACATGGCAAGGAGTGACAATGGCGGATCACACTCTCCACCTCATCCTCCGGTATGCATCTCCTAAAGACTCCATCCGGCCCTCTTTTGAACAAAAGCGGTTCACTCCAATAGTAATGCCTCACATCCTTGAAGAACTTTTTCCGCTGGGCATATGACAAACCGGGTGGCACCTCCTCACACACAAGGTACTTCACAATGTCGGCATACCATGGCTCATTACCCCTTGACACTTGAAACAAGCACTCCTCCACCATTTGCAATTGCTCATCCCGGAATGAGTCATCAATCGGGATGCCATCTCTCTCAAGCTCCAATGGTGGGAGTCTACTAAGGTGATCCGCCACAGAATTTTTGGACCCTTTCTTATCCCGGATTTCCAAGTCAAACTCTTGAAGAAGAAGGATGCACCGAATCAACCGAGGCTTGGCATCCTTCTTTGTAAGAAGATAACGGATCGCAGCATGATCCGTATACACAATGACCTTCGCTCCAACAAGATACGAGCGGAACTTCTCAAATGCATACACAACCGCTAGCAACTCTTTCTCGGTGGTAGCATAATTGAGTTGGGCATCATCTAGCGTCTTGCTAGCATAATAAATTGCATGTGTACGCCCATCTTTTCTTTGTCCCAAAACAGCCCCAACGGCTACATCACTCGCATCACACATGATCTCAAACGGTAAACTCCAATCCGGAGGTTGCATGATGGGAGAGGTGATCAAAGCATTCTTCAACCTACAAAAAGCCTCAAGGCAATCCTTGGAGAAAACGAACTCAACATCTTTCATTAGTAGGTTAGTAAGAGGCTTAGAAATCTTAGAGAAATCTTTAATAAATCTCCGGTAAAAACCGGCATGCCCTAGAAAACTCCTTATCCCCTTCACCGAGGTAGGTGGTGGCAACTTCTCTATTGTCTCTATCTTAGCCCTATCAACCTCAATGCCTCAGTTGGACACCAAGTGTCCCAACACAATACCTTTGCTTACCATGAAGTGGCATGCCCTAGAAAACTCCTTATCCCCTTCACCGAGGTAGGTGGTGGCAACTTCTCTATTGTCTCTATCTTAGCCCTATCAACCTCAATGCCTCAGTTGGACACCAAGTGTCCCAACACAATACCTTTGCTTACCATGAAGTGGCATTTCTCCCAATTCAAGACTAGATTAGTCTCCTCACATCTTTTAAGCACTAAAGACAAGTTAGCTAAACAATCATCAAAGGAAGATCCATAAACAGAAAAATCATCCATAAACACTTCCATGATTTTTTCAATGTATTTAGAAAAGATAGCCATCATACACCTTTGAAAGGTGGCAGGTGCATTACACAACCCAAATAGCATTCGCCTATATGCAAAAGTACCCCAAGGACATGTGAATGTAGTTTTCTCTTGATCATCAGGGTGAATAGGGATTTGGAAGAATCCACTATAGCCATCTATGTAACAAAAATAGGAATGTTGAGCTAATCTCTCTAGCATTTGGTCAATGAAAGGAAGAGGGAAGTGATCTTTTCTAGAGGCAACATTTAGTTTCCTATAGTCTATACACATTCTCCATCCCGCAACCGTTCTAGTTGGGATTAGTTCATTATTCTCATTGGTTACTACGGTCATCCCACCCTTCTTAGGGACCACATGCACGGGACTAACCCACTTACTATCCGAAATCGGGAAAATGATTCCCGCATCTAGCAATTTCAGAATCTCCTTCTTTACTACTTCTTTCATGATTGGGTTTAGTCTTCTTTGAGGTTCAATTGAAGGTTTATGCTTGTCTTCCATTAAGATCTTATGCATGCACAAAGAAGGTTTAATGCCGAATAAATCATCAATGGTATAGCCTATGGCTTTCCTATGCAATCTTAACTCATGCAACAATCTAGCAAGTTCATCATCACTCAAGCATGCATTCACAATAACCGGATATGTAGAATTCTCACCAAGAAAAGCATACTTCAAATGAGAGGGGAGGGGTTTGAGTTCAAGTTTAGGAGGACCTTTATCGAGTGGAGACAATCCGTATAATGTTGGTTGAGATGAATCCAAAGCCATGGAAGACTCCTCAAGGCTCCTTGAAGCTTGATCAACAACTAAGGCAGTTTCTAGAGAAACCACGGGCAAAATCACGGGCTCTGGCACAACCAAGGCCATGGAACTTGCAAAGCTAGCACTTCGGAGTACTCTAGTAGGTTCCACGGGTAAAACCACGGGCGTGGTTCTTCCCCCCAGGCCGTGGTTCACACAGCAATTCAGCACACCTTCGTGTACTTCAAATTCAGCTCTTGTCTCCTTTTCCAATGCATCCAAGGCCTTGATTTCTTCATTGCAAGCCTCCTAAACTCCTTCCTCCATCAAACTCAAGCTAAGAACCTTCTCCAAGGGGTCCTTGATCAAGATCGAGCTCACAAATTCTCTAGATTCCTCTTGCCCGACAATGTTGAACACATCTTCACCAAAGGATGGCCCCTTCATCATTGTGGATAATTTGAACTTGATATTCTCTTCTCCAATGTTGAAGGAGAGAATTCCATTTTTGCAATCCACCAAACATCCGGAAGTGGCTAGGAAAGGTCTCCCCAAGATGATAGGAACCGGATAGTCCGCCGGGATGTCCAAAACAACGAAGTCTATGGGCACATAGAACTTCCCTAGTTGCACCGGTATGTCTTCCAATATTCCAACCGGGTGAGTGATCGAATGGTCCGCCATGTAAAGGGTCATCTTGAACGGCTTTGGCTCTCCTAGCCCAACCTTGTTGCAAAGTGCAAGCGGTATGATGCTTACACTTGCCCCAAGATCACATAGGGCTTCATACTTCACTTCTCCCACTCCAATTGGCACACAAAAAGATCCCGGATCTCTTAGCTTAGGAGGTATCTCCTCCTTCATGGTTTGGATCAATTCCGAGGACCTCTGTGTCATCCTCACTTCCCCATACTCTTCCAACTTCCTTTTGTTGGAGAGTATTTCCTTCAAAAACTTGCCATATGCCGGCATACCTAGAATAGCATCGATGAACGGAATGTTAATATGCAATTTAGACATAAGTTCAAGGAATTTACCGAAGTGTTTGTCCAAGCGAGCTCTTGCTCGTGATTGTGGGAACGGTAGTGGTGGCTTGTATGGAGGTGGTGCCACATATGTTGGCTCAACATCCTTGCTCTTGCCTCCTTCTTCTTGCAATGGCTCTTCCTCCACCACTACTTGCTTCCCTTTATCACTTCCCTTAGGCAAGGGATCCTTCATGCTCAGCCCACTCCTTGTAGTGATGGCCAACACTTGGCCTCTTGGGTTAATTTCGGTTCTTCCGGGAAGCTTTTCCGGATCTCTATGAGCTTCACCCGCCTTTTGGAACACTTGTGTTTCCAACACCTTTTGAGCTTTAGAAATGGAAGTCACCGTGCTCTCAAGACCACTCAACCTTCCAAGCAATTGCTCAAACATCATCTCGGTTCTATCCTTTGTAGGTTGAGTGAATCCGGGTGGAGGTTCTTGTGAAGCCTTTGGTGGTGGAGCTACGCTTGTGGAAGCGGGAGGGTTCAAGGCACCATCCGGGTTAGAATAGGAAAACCCGGGATGGTTGTGGTTAGGCCGGTAATTGTTGAAGTTCCTTAGGCCTTGATAGTTGTTGTAGTTGCCCCTTCCCATGTAGTTCACATCTTCCTCCTTGGAAGACAATTTTTCTTGCACTTGCACTTGAGGGGTTGCTTGATTCTTCAAAGTTGTAGCACACAACTCTCTCAAAGATTTCAGCTCATTGTTGATTGCATCAAGCTTGAAGTTGCTCATGGTGACTTCACTCACCTCATATGCTCCCGCTTTCCTCCCATCACTCTTCCTATGGGAGTACTTCTCAATCACCAAAGCTTGTTTCTCTACAAACTCCCAAGCTTCATCTACATTCTTTCCCATGAATGTCCCACCGGAAAGAGATTGAAGCTTGAATTGACTATCTTCATCAAGTCCCTTGAAGTAGATCTCCAAAAACTCTATTTTTGGTATACCATGGTGCGGACAATCTAGGAGAAGGTTTTTGAACCTCTCCCAAGACTTGAATAAGCTTTCTCTATCCTTCATCACGAAGGCATTGATCTTCCCTCTTAACTTGGTAGTCTTGGAAGGTGGGAAGAACTTTGTCAAAAACTCGGTTGTCATCTCCTCCCAAGTACTCACTCGCCCTTGTTGTATAGATTGATACCAAGCCAAGGCTTTATCTTTAAGTGAGAAGGAGAAATCCCTAAGCTTATGGTTGTTGCTCTCCAATCTAGGCGGCCTTAGAGTCTCCATCAAGATCTCATAGTTCATCAAGTGTTGATGAGGAGACTCTCCTTCCATCCCTCCAAATTGATTATGCCGGATCATTTGTAGAACTTGAGAGCAGAGCTCGTAATCATATGCTGCGGGATCTCCTAAGTTCACACCCGGACGGTGTGCTCTTTGTGCCGGATCCATATGTTGCCCTAACATTTGTGGCTCCTCAATAGCAATGGGCACAACCCGAATATTAACCGCCGGCTGCGGTTGTGGTGGAGGTGGAGGTTGTTGACGATTAAGCTCTCTTTGCACAAGAGCTTGCCTAATCTCTTCAATCTCCCTCCTAGTTGCTTCTTGCCTCTCATTGGCAAGTCTCCTTTCATTCTCCAAGGCTTCATCTCTTAGCCTAATTTGCTCTAAAGCTTCATCCAACTCAGCTTGGAGATCTCTTCCGGCCATCTCTTTTCCTTTTCTAATGCTCTTTAATCTAGATATAAGGGTTTTCTCCGGTTCGGGATCGAATGGAGCTAAATCCTTGCCACGAGATCTTCGCATACACCTAAAGAGTGAGACATGTCCTGAAAAGCAAAGACACAAACCAAACGAGATCAAAAGCAACAAGAAAGACCTACACTATAAACAATCACAAACAATGACTCAATCTTAACCTAGTCCCCGGCAACGGCGCCAAAAACTTGTTACATCTAGGAATTGATGCACGCAAAAGTCTTAAATTTATACTCGATATATTTCTCCTAACTCCTAGCGAACCCCCATTGTACGGGACGTTTTGTAGTAGGGATAGTATTCCTTGGTCAAACACAAAGACTGAGGTGAAATTGAATCGATTAGTGACTAAGGATAGTGTTGATCTAGGCTAAGAAAAGAGAAAGAAACAAATAAATGAAAATTTCAATATTTTTGGGTTTGGTTTTGTGTGGTGATCAATCAAGAATCACAACGGTATAAGAATGCAAAACAAACTAACAGTCTAGCAAATAAACACAAACAAGCGAGACAAACACGAGATATGAGATCAAAGAGGGAAAAGCGGATTCTAGGGGTTGGAAATTCCAGTTATGGCATTGGACTCAAGCTTCTAATCATTCTTTGGATTAACTATGGTATGTTGGGAAGGAATGTTTCTCAAGTGGGGTCAATTACCGTGTAGGTCTCATGTTCCACTAATCGCGCTCCTAAGGTCCTATCACCGGGTAAGTATCTAGAAGCCTAAGGTAGGGATATCTACACAAACCGGATAGTTATCTAGGGATCTAACCTCTCCTTACCGGGTAAGTCTCGGAAAGGCAAGTCCTAAACACTTATCCTAGCACATTCAGTCCAATAGCGGCTTGTGAGGCTCACTACTACGTAGAGTTCGTCATCTTCGGTATCTAAGAGCAAGAATCACCGGGTAGGTCTCTTCTAACACTTAGTTGCTAACACTAGGTCACCCTAGGATAGATTTAGCTCAATAAACACTAGGATTTCAACAATCTAACATTCAAGCACTTAGATTCATCAAAACAAGTGAGTTAGTTAGAACCACGGGTTGTTCATCCCTTTCCACGGCCGTGGACTGGCAAGAACGAACCGTGGTTTCCAACAGTAACTCGGTTCAAGCAAACGAATCATCCAAAGGTATATCTAAGTCCATTCTATCATAGTCTATGCCATAACCATTATTTTCTTACCTTAGAATCACATCTATCTAGCCAACAACAAACATCTCAACAATCAAACTCAACAAGTATATATTCATGGCTTCCATAGCAAGTAGATGAAGTGAAATAGAGGTGAACAAATAGAACAAAGAAAACCAAGCTGAATGTATGATAAGAAAGACTTACAACCCTTCAAAAGAAGGTTCAATCTCGTTCCTTACAAAACCGTGCAAATCGTCTTCACAAAACTCACTCAAAACTATGAAAAACTAAGAATGGTGCGTTCTTCTCTTCTTCTCCAATGGAACCTTTTCTTCTCCTCCAAGAGTAGCTCCAATCTAACCTTCCAATGAGATAATATTGTGTTGTTGAGAGTGTGGGAGAGAATGGAGTGATGGGGTCTGTCATAACAACCTGCAGGACCACTTTATATCCTCAACAAATTGCAAGAGTCGGCCATGAAGATCGTGGGACAGCTGTCACAGCTGTCTGGGGAAAACTACGGCCCATTTCCACGCCCATGGAAGTCCCAGTGGCCGTGGTTTTGGTGCCTTAGCTTGTTTTGGATCATCAAGCCTCAATTTGGTGCATGGCGTGCACCAACAAGGTCCCATGTGTCCCCCTTAGATCCTTGCTTGCTTCCTAATGAGTCCGAAGGTGTGTCATCTCGAGGAACGATCCTCGAATGTATCGATTAAGCTCCTAAATCTCCCAAAATACATACAAAGAATGCAAAAGTCCGTGTAGACGTCTATCTCGACAAAATACATGAATTGAGTGCAAACGTCGTGAACTAGTGCTAAACCATGCATGAATGAGCTGAAAAACTATCTAAATGAGTGCCTAAATCTAACTCATAAATCGTGTTATCAAAGATTCTAGAGAATTGGTGAGCTCTATCCTTATTAAAGATCCTCTTGAGAAAGTTTTGAGTTTTAGTATGATGGAGGAAGGTGTAGATGTTTTGTGTGATGCAGATGTACGAAGCTTGGAAACATTGGAAGCAGATCCATGAGATAAATTTGATAAACTGATTCAGGAGAAGAAAAGCACATTAGGTTTCGGTCCTAGTTCCAGTACCTCGACCGAGACAGTTTCCAAAGCAAGCGAGGTGACCCTATCTGAAGAACACCTCGGTCCATCATTTCGGACTATGACCAAGACAGAAAGCGAGATGAAGTCAACTGAGACTCACATCAATCCAGCACTTCGATCTAAGTCCTCTTCACTAGAAAGAGAAGGTACAAATCCACCACTAAAATCACCTCCTGTCTTAGAACTTAAACCACTCCCGACTCGCTTGAGTTATGCTTTCCTAGGTCCGGATTCTACTTATTCCGTCATTGTTAGTGCTTCTCTTTCTGAATATGAGTTGTCTAAGTTGATGGATGTGCTGAGGAAACATAGAAAGGCTTTGGGTTACACTATTGATGATCTTGTTGATATTAAGCCTTCTCTTCATATGCATAAGATACCAATGGAATATGATCACAAGACTTCACGGGAACCTTAAAGACGGTTAAATCCGATCATGAAAGAGGTTGTGAAGAAGGAGATTCTTAACTTGCTTGATGCAGGTATCATATTTCCCATATCGGATAACAAATGGGTGAGTCCGGTGCAAGTAGTTCCCAAGAAGGGTGGGATGACCGTTGTGACAAACAAGAACAACGAGTTGATTCCTACTTGGACCATTATAGGCTGGAGGATGTGCATTGATTATAGGAAGCTGAATTTGGCCACAAGAAAGGACCATTTCCCCCTTCCATTCATCGACCAAATGCTCGAACGGTTAGCACAACACTCCCATTTTTGCTATTTAGATGGTTAGAGTGGCTTCTTTCAGATTCCTATCCATCCGGATGATCAAGAGAAGACCACTTTCACTTGTCCATGGGGGACATTCGCTTATCGGAGGATGCCATTCGGATTGTGTAACGCACCTGCTACTTTTCAGCGTTGTATGATGGCTATCTTCTCTGAGTATATTGAGGAGATCATGGAGGTATTTATGGATGATTTTTTGGTATATGGTTCCTCTTTTGATAACTGTTTGACAAACCTTTCTCTAGTGTTACAACTTTGTGAAGACACTAACCTTGTTTTGAATTGGGAGAAGTGTCACTTCATGGTTAGCGAAGGAGTTGTTCTAGGACACCTCGTTTCCAACTGAGGTATCGAGGTCGATCGAGCTAAGATCGAGACTATTGAGAAACTTCCTCCCCTTGTTCTGTTAAGGGTATGCGAAGTTTTATCGGGCATGCAGGTTTCTACAAGAGGTTCATCAAGGATTTCTCTAAAATCTCTAAACCGCTCACTTATCTTTTGAATAAGGATGCTGTTTTTGAGTTTTCGCAGGAATACCTTGATGCTTTTTACAAGATAAAGGAAGCACTGATTACCGCTCCCATCATTCAACCTCTTGATTAGACCTTGCCCTTTTAGATCATGTGTGATGCTAGTGATGTGGCCGTAGGAGCGGTACTTGGACAAAAGAAGGATGGCCGGACCAACGCCATTTACTATGTTAGCAAGACGCTAGATGAAGCTCAACTAAACTACGCCACCACCGAGAAGGAGCTATTGACAGTTGTTTATGCATTTGAGAAGTTTTGCTCTTACTTAGTGGGAGAGAAAGTTATTGTTTACATTGACCATACAACTATTCGATACTTGCTGGATAAGAAAGATGCAAAGCCACACCTTATTTGTTGGATTCTCTTGCTTCAAGAGTTTGACCTAGAGATTTGCAATAAGAAGGGATCCGAGAACTCCGTTGCGGATCACCTCAGCCGAATACCACCTATCTCGCTCAAGAAGGACGATCTACCCATTGATGACTCATTCCCTGATAAGCATTTGCATTTTATGGAGCATTGGATGGAACCCTTTGTTTCTCCCCATGGTGCAGTTGAAGTATGGGGTAAGGACACTTACACCTTGTTTGAGGATGACGTACGGTCCAACTAGCGACCTTAAACCAAGCGCTTCTTGGGAGGCAACCAAGATATTGCTTTCTTTTCCCTTTTCTAGCTTAGTTTAGATAGTTTGCTTTGTGTTTTGTGCGTCCTCCTAGACAGGAATCAAGTACTCTCTAAGAAGAAATTGCAACTCAGGAACTACTTGGAAGGACATACGTTCGAGAAATTGAGAAGACGAAGTTCGACTGAGATACATCTCGGTTGCTGTCACAGTACCTCAACCGAAGTGTTCTCCACCAACCGAGGTGCCTAGGTTTGACATCCACCTCACTCTGACACCTCGGTCTCCTCGGAAACATCTCGACCGAGGTGAAATTATATTCAGCGAGGGGTATAAAAGGGGTTCGACATTTCTCTCTCCTCCCATTCTCCCTCTCTTCGCTCTCCTCGACCGCGGCAGTCCTCCCTACTCAGATTGTCCATTCTTAATCATTTTCGAAGATTTTTGGCTCCAAATCCTCAAAAGAAGTACGAGAATCAGTTCCCAAGAAACAAAAACACAAAGATCGACTTAAATCTGCACATTCTGAGGGAAAAACCTTGCAGTTTCTAGATCTCACCTTGCATAGCACTTCGACTCGGTTGAATCGTCTGCGTCTCGGCCGAGGTGTTCTTGACCCGACCGAGGTGAACCCCAGCTATGAATAGTTCAAAGAGATCTTATCGTCAGTTGGCCCTGAGAGATAGGCCAAGCAGTTCCCACCACTCTTCCCCCTCTTCTTCATCTCAGTCTACCATCCTGGTGATCCACGAGCGACATCAGCGGGATGTTGATAGGATATGTGGGCGCCCCATCGTTGCCCCACGTTTTGGGCATGTTGATGACTTCGAGTACCTTCACGTGGTGGAGGACTTGAAGAAGATGATATTGATGGTTGGCCTTGAGGACTTTATGGCCATTAGGGCACCGGCTTATCTGGAACCGACTTTTGAGTTTTTGAGTTCAGTTACCTACGCACCCGACTATAGAGGAATAAAGTACAGGTTGTTGAATAGGAATTACGTTGTTTCCTTAGATCAGTTTGGGGAGATATTTGGATTCCCGACCCCCACAACTACAGATTTTGCTTCTAGAGCGCAGGCTTAGAGTTTTTGGAGGGAGATAGCTCATTTGACTGATCATCGTGACAATGTCAGCCCGGAGATTCCCAGGAGCAAATCAGCTTTCGCCTTGATTTCCGCCTAGCTCACAAGATCTTTAGTGAGATGCTTCTGGTGCGTACTGAGACGCCCTAGAAGGTCCGACAGGGTGAACTCTTTAGTTTGTTTTGTATGGTTACAGGGGGAGTTCCAGACTTTGTTGCCCTGCTGGCAGAGGATCTTCACCGGATCAAGGGGAAGACGAAGGGAGATAATTGTTGTGGTGGGTTGGTGACCCACATTGCCACTTTTATGGGTTTGGACTTATCTGCTTGTACATTGGTTGCAGCTCCGAAGCCGCTGGGTTTGCAGGAGATGATTACAAGGCGCATACTCGTTCCCCGTGGTCTTGGCACACCCTATGTTGCCATGCCATGGGAAACGAAGTTTCCTCAGGGCATTCTTTGGTCTTCACAATTCTCGGTGTATGATTTTCAATACTGGTCTCCTGCGTGGTTCCCGTACATGCAGGAGACAACTTCTAGAGATGGCTATGGAGGAGATGCTGCCATGGATATCGGTACTGACATCGGTAACCCTAGTATTCCCACCGTTGACCTGGATGATGAGGTCACGGAGTACGAGTGAGAGGCACGTGCACCTCCAACTGACATGCCACCACCACCTCAGGAGCGTGCCCGCCTCCGTAGAGATCCCGAAGCGCATCATAGTATAGATGATCTTGAGAGGCAGATGACGGATACCTACGCCGCCCTGAGACTTGATGTCACTCGGCGTTTTGATGCCTAGACCAGATCTATTGAGGGATGGACACACCGGATAGAGGAGAGCCAACACTTCACACAACGGATGATGGAGATACAGTTCCAGCAGGTTATGGGCTATCCATTTGACCCGTCCCAGTTCCCCTACATTCCACCACCACCGCTAGCTGACGAGGATTGAGCTTCATGGATTTATTTTCTATTTATTATTATGCAGTTCAACTTTATCCGGTGAGTACTTATTTCTTATGACTTATATTTGATCCATTCGGGACAATGTATCCCAAGTATGGGGTATTTATATTATTTGACCTACTTGCTATGGTTGTATGACTCTTGTTGGATATTATCGTTTATTTGGCTCTATGTGCTTATGTGTCATTACATGCATTACATAGAGGTTTTTGTTTGAGAAAAACATAAAAAATCAGTCTGAAAATTTTTTTTTGGCTCAACCGAGACATTCTTGACCAAACGAGGTCGTAAACCTGAGACACATCTCGGTTGAACACCTCGGATAACGTCAGATCATCTCGACCGAGATGGGTTTTTAACTGAGAAGATTTTCGAAACGTTTTGTGCTTCTATTCTGGATATGAACTCGATGAAGATATTTGTTTGCAGATTGGCTTTGAAATCTTTATATGCTCGAAAGGTTTTATAATATATTTAAGTTGCTAAATGCTTTGTTTACCTTTGCAAGAATCGAGGTCTACACCTAGTTTGTTGTGATTGTAGGAAAAATAGCACGTTTTGGAGCGATATAGAGCTAAGGGAGCTAAGGAGTCATTGGAGCTACATTATGGAGCATTGAGGAGCTACAAGAAAGGCTTAGGATCCAAGGAAGTTGGACAGAAGATTGATTTTGGACCAGATTAGAGAGATTTACACGTAGCTGAGACACATCTCGGATGACTATAGTATCACCTCGACCGAGGTGATCTTTGCGCTGGGCTGGACCGACGCGAGCGGCTCACTGCCCACCAGTTTAGAGAGATTTACACGAGATCTTTTATTTTTGGCTGAAGATCTTTTATTTTTGGCAAGTGATTCTCCTATATATTGGGATGGATTTTCTGGATGGAAGCATGTCTTAGAGCTGGAAGTTGAAGGAAGTTGGAAGATTGGAAGATATTCCAAGGAAGGAAGGAAGTTGACTTTGAAGATCAAGTTGAAGGCTTTGAAGGAAGTTATAAGCTTTTCTTAGATTGTTTGATGGTTGTCTTTTTGGTTTGTGATTGAGGAACGTAGTGATATATTCCCACCTTAGAAACACCTTAAGACTTACCCAGTGAGAGGATCTTTGGTTTGGGATAGTGAGTAGTGAGACTTACCCGGTGATATATTCACACATTAGAAACACCTTCCCTTTGCAAACCTCATCTTTGTCCACATTATCCTTTGAGATCTCGAGTCGGAACCACAACTGGATGCTTTGACCTCTAGAATCTGCATTCTCTTTATCTGATATTAAATCATCTTTGATACCTTTGCTTTATTGCTTGTTTATTAATGACAACCTGAATTATCGATCTTTATTTCACCATAGTCCCTGTGTTCGACCCTGGAGTATTTGTTGTTATTATAATTGAACTGTACACTGCGGGTTATATTTTAGGTTATAAATTTAAAGCTATATCGTTCACCATACACACACGTCTAAGAGCGAACAACAACCTTTCTTCCCTGTGACCTCTTGCTGGACGTGTAAGTCTTCTCCTTCCATGCTTCTCCCTCACTTTCGTGTGTTGATGTATGCCTTTCCCTTCTGTTTCAGTTTCTTCTTTCGTTTTTCCTTTTCTTCTTCTCCAAGAATCAAGTTTGAACCTTGACTCTTGTTGGCGTTACCGTTGTTGATTCATTGTTGTTCTCAAGCTCCCTTGGTTGAGTCTTGACGTGTTTGGATAGAAGGAATCGAGCGTTATATCCCTTGTTGTGAGTTTATATCTAGACAAACCCCGACAGGCGCTTCTGTTAGTGCACTGCCGCCGCGGCTGCACACACCCGCCCCCGCGGATTCCCTCCAGTTGCTCCCGTCTTTGCTGAGCTGCTTCCTTCCTTGCTTCCGCATTCATTTCCTTGGCTTTTATGGATGTTTTTGACCCTTGGTGATCTGTAAGACTAGGGTTTGTGACCCTAGCTTATGTAGATATTTTAGAGAACATTGAGACTAGAAGTTATAGACTTCCAACAACCGTTTCGTCCTTGATTTGTTATGCCTTGTTGAGAAGGCTTTCCGTCCTTCTTTCATGCAAGAAACTGAGTTGTTTGCCGACCTTTGAGTTACCTTCGAGTGACGTAAGTCCCTTGGACTTACTTAGCTGCATTCCGTATATTAGTTTGATTGTTTTGGCTTGCTTGTGTTGTTGTTTTTTTGTTATAACTGATAATTGGAACCTGTATAACCATAATTGGCCCAAGTGTATGATAACCGGGCGGTGACCACTTGTCTAGTTCTACAGAAGACTAGGAGGTGCTCTTGCAACCCAGACCTGCAGGCAACGGATAGTACTAATCTATTCTTGTTGGTAGACGGAAGTGGAGGCGAGTTTCGGGAGATTCTCGTGTGACAAAAGAAGTTGAATTAGTAATGGATAACTTAATGAAACATAGTAACTGGTTGAGTGCGAGCATGTTATATGTTTACATTACCTTATGCGTGTTTGTGCCTTTACGTTCTTTCTGAGATCTAGAATAATAGCTAACAGTTTTTACCGATATTGTAGATGTTCCGCAGATTATGGATGCTGCTGAGTGATCCGGATGGTGTGGTCAGCCGGAGTTCCCGTACATTATAGGATGATATCGGGTTTATATTAATGTTGTTGTCTTTCCCTTCGTTTTGAACTCGGTTGCGAATCTTTTACACTTCCCTTTGTTTACACCTTTGGTTTTATTATAAAGTTTTGGTTTTAATTTATATGTGTCTTGTTGTCAGATCCGTTGTTTCGTTGCTACTCTTAGGGTAGGGACCCGTTATTAGGTCATATCCCGTAACGCTTCGAGTTCCCATAACTTGGGGTGTTACAATATGGTATCAAAGCTCTAGGTTGGCAACAATGGCACTCAGAATCTTCTAAAGACCGAATAGATAAATAAACAAAACCCGCAAGGGGTCTATGTTTTCAATAGGGGGTTTTGATTTTAAATTTTTCGGTCTAGGATAGATGTACGGGCGACCACCACTACCTCTGTGATCTCAATAGTGTAGTTTTCTTTTTTGATGGCCTTTATCTGTTTTTTTTTTCTGGGTTTCTGCTTTAGCTGTAGCGTGACCTTATATATCTATATTTCTATTGCAGATGGCACGTACTAGAGCTACATCTGCCATGGGACGAGGAAGGGGTCAGCCACCTATTCCACCTGCCGTCCGTGGACGAGGACGTATAGGAAGACCTCCACTGGCTAGAGGACGGGTCTAAGCCTCAGTTGTTGATCCACCTCTCGTTGAGACGTTCACTGAAGAGGTTGCCGAGAGCATTGTTCCCAAGGCAAGGAACGAGACCGCTGCTAGGCCCGGAGCACAACGAGTACAATCGATGGAGTCCAGTCGAGTATCTATAGGAGCTTCTTCATATCGTGACTATGTGCAGAGAGTTGAGGAGGCTATCAGGACTGGAGGACCCGCACTAGCGCCGCCAATACCCGCAAGATCAGCTGAGGTTTCGTAAAGAGTTACGCAGGTTGTTGCTGTACCTGCTAGAGTTGTTGAGGCTATTAGAGCACCGGATGAGGCAAGAGAGCCGAGGCCCGACTGTTGGTTGAAGGCTTTCAACCAGTTGAAGGTTCCTTCTTTCATGGGAAAGACTGAATTAGAGGTGGAGATGTGGCTAGGACAACCGGATTCTACTATGGAGGCGATCAGTTGCCTTGAGAGACGTCGAGTCAACATAACACAAACGTTGCTGAAGGATCAAGCTCATTCCTGGTGGAGGATCATGTGAAGTAAGGTCACCAGCTATGAGTAGATAAAGACGGTGATCAGGGATCGCTATTGTCCTGCAGCTATGATGAGAGATCGACTTCAAGATTTCCTTGAGGTTGGTTTCGAGGATCTTCCTATTGATGAGATCATCAACAAGTTTCAGGAGGAGTTCTCTTTGTTGGGTCTGTATGCACCACATGAGGATCAACATGTTTATCTTTTCTCTCGGAGGTTGAGAGAGTCTACACGCTCTTATCTTGCTGGTTTTTGTTGTGACTCCTTGATGGACTATCAAAATAGAGCATCTTATTATGAGAGAGATCGACTAGGTCAGAGGAAAGCTTCTCAGACAGGAGGTCCTGAGAAGAGACAGAGGATTAGGCCAATTAATACTAGAGATGGAGAAGTTGGGTTCGGGCATAGTCAGAAACCATGACACTCTGGTTTCCAATAGACGATGTAGAGTTTCGACAGAGGACGACAATGTCATAACTACGGACGTGTCGGACATTTGAGAGATGACTATAAGAGGACTGTAGTGAGTTGCTTTTCTTTTGGCTAGCCGGGACAAAGGGCTGCATTTTGTCGTCAAGGCAAGGCGCTATCACAACAAGGATCTTCACATGTCAATGTTGCAGGAGGGGGACAAAGGCCTCAATACCACCAGCAGCAACAGAGAGCTCTTGGTTTTACCGCTCCTTAGGGTTCCGCTCAGGTGCAGGGGAGAGGTAGAGGAGGAGTTGGTGGTTCTGCAAACACCAGAGATGCATCAGCCACAGTTTATGAGCCGACAAGTCCAGTGACCTCACGTGCTATTCATATTAATGGTTTCCTTTCAAAGTTCTTTTCGATACCGGTGATCTAATACATGTGTAGATAGATTGACCTTAATTATCGTAGAGGGGAGACCCTTCTTTATAGGATTGCCCGATAGGGTAAGATTATATGTACACGAGAGGTTTGCAATTATCCTGTTAGATTGGGTGGTCGCGATTGACCAACTGACTTCTTCGTCATGTACTTAGTACATGAAGAATTCATTTTGGGTATGGATTGGATGGACCGTCACAATTATCAGTGCAATCCGAGCTGCGAGACTTATAGGGTAGGGTTGCAAGGCTTTTTGGTGCTATGCGATGAAGGATAGTACGAGTCCAGCTTTGGAGGAGATTCCAGTAGCATGTGATTTTACCGATGTTTTTGGAGAGCCATCAGGTTTACCTCCGCAGAGGAGTGTAGACTTTGGCATTGATCTAGAGCCCGGGACGAGACCGATCTCAAAGTCTCCTTACTGCATGACGCCTATAAAGATGCTTGAGCTTAAGAAGCAGCTCGAGGAGTTAGCAAAGAAGAGCTTCATCTGCCCTAGTGTATCTCCTTAGGGCGCACCAGTACTCTTCATCAGGAAGAAAGACGGGTAAATGAGGTTATGTATTGATTACCGAGAGCTTAAGAAGGTGCCAATCAACAATAACTACCCATTGCCCTGTATCGGTGATCTTTTGGATCAGCTGCACGGAGCTTCAGTGTTTTCACGGATCGATCTAAGATCCGGATATCACCAGCTGAGGGTGAGAGAATAGGACATAGCCAAGACGACATTTCGGACCAGGTACGACCACTACGAGTTTGTAGTGATGCCTTTCGGGCTTATAAATACGCCCGTAGTGTTCATGGAGTTAATGAACAACATCTTCATCAACTTTCTAGACCAGTTCGTGGTTGTCTTCATCGATGATATTTTGGTATACTCTCGCAGTAGAGAGGAGCATGCAAGACACTTAAGAATCGTACTCCAAGTCCTGTCGGATAGAGAGCTTTACACCAAGCTCTCTAAGTGCGAGTTTTGGATGTCCGAGGTGGCATTCCTTGGTCATATCATTTCCGCTGAAGTATTCAAGGTAGATCCGGTAAAGATCGAGTATGTAGCATCTTGGACGCCTCCTAGGAACGTCAAGGGGGTACGCAGCTTCTTAGGATTGACGGTTACTACCGGCGTTTTGTGGAGGGCTTTTCAGTTATCGCCCGACCTCTCACTTCCTTGCTGAGGAGGTCTACGAGATTCGTGTGGTCCGAGCCGTGCTTGTAGAGCTTCGAGGACCTGAAGAAGAGGTTGACCTCTATTCCTATCTTAGCTCAGCCAGAGGGTATTGAGGACATTGTGGTTTATAGCGAGCCATCCAAGCTCGGTTTGGGATGTGTTTTGATGTAGAGGGGTAAGGTGATTGCTTACGCGTCAAGGCAGTTGATGACGTACGAAGAAATTACCCTACTCATGATCTTAAGTTGGCTGTTGTTGTGCACGCTTTGAAGATTTGGAGGCATTATTTATACGGAACCAAGTATCAGAGATTTATAGATCATAAGAGTTTGAAGTACATATTCACTCAGCGGAGTTAAATAACTACCAATGTAGATGGTTGGAGTTGATCAAGGACTTTGATCTTGAGATCTTGTACCACCTTGAAAGGCGAATGTGGCAGCTGATGCCCTCAGTAGGAAGACTCCCCGGGAGATGACCATCGCTCGGCTAATAGACCAGCCTCAGCTACAACGAGATTTGGCATGGCTAGAGATGAGATAGTTTTCTGTTGTGCTGAAATTCGGTTTTGTGAGATAGTTTTCAATAGGATTTTAATCTTCTTTGCAGCTAAATTTTGGATATATTATAGATAAGATTTTATAGTAGAACGTATCAAAATTGGGGATAAATCCAGCGAGTAGTTTAGGAGTTATGATTTTTCAAAGTTAAGACAATGTGCTGTTTGTTAAGTGTTGTAACCAACTTTGGAAATTTTTGTAGAAGTGATGGTTGAACAGTTTTAAGAAATTCTTGCTCGTAGGAGTAGATGAGATATCATAGATGATCTAGGGAATTATTTCGGAATTTTTATAAGATCATTCGAATTTTATATTTGAAGCCGAATTTGGACCTTAACGATCTTTCCGAAAATATGGAAATGTGTAAATTGCCAGTTTGTAACCAAACTCATCTTTAGGAGTTAGAATATGACTCTTTAGTCTCAAATAAGAGTTTAGGCATGAATTAGGGAATTTTTGGAAGTTTCGAGACCAAGGGTAAAATAGTCATTTTACCATAAATTAATACTGTAATCAATTCCGTTCTATTAAGACCTACTATCTTAGAAGTCTTGGACTTCTAATCACCTAGAAAGTGTGCTGACACACTTGCCTCCTTTGACAGGCCACTGAATTCCTACTGTACAGATCGATTTGCGAATTAGGAGTCGAGATCTGATTCAGGTAAGTCCACGGACTTACTTAGCTGACATCTTACATGTGTGTGATGTGTATGAGTGGTGTTTGCTAGCTAAGATAAATAACGAAACCGGAATAGGCCGACTTTAGTATATTGTGTAATTGACCCAAGTGTATGATATTGGGTCGTGACATCATCTGCCTAGCTCTTGCGAGAGTCTAGGAGGTTCCCTGCGACCAGCCCAGACCGGTAGACGGTCAAATGCATTAGTACCATTCCGCGTTGGTAAATAGGGACAGGGGTGAGGTTTGGGAATCCCTCGTGTCACAAAATAAGTATCATTAGTAATGACATATCACCTAATTAAAGATAATAAAAGGATTGATTGTTGCATGTTGATTGTGTATGTTGTGTGTTTGTGCTTTTACCTTTATACCTATGCATAGAATGTTAGCTAACGGTTTTATACCGCTTGTAGATGCCTTGCAGGTTAAGACAGTTGTAGAGATATCCGGAGGAAATGATCAGCCGGGTCCACGTACTCTTTTAGTTGGGGGCGAGGTTGTCTTATGTTCTTTATATGTGTCGTTTTCGTACCGTTGCTTTGTAAGGCTGATACATATCCTTCATGTATATATTGTTTAAAGTTTTCAAATATTTTAATACTTTTGTGCCTTGTTGTAAGATCGTAGTAAAATTGTTGTCAAACTAAGGTCGGGACCCATTATGAGGTCCTAACCAGTAGCTCCCCGAGTTCTGAGAATTTGGGGTGTTACAATATGGTATCAGAGCTCTAGGTTGGCAACAATGGCACTTGAAATCTTATGAAAGGCCGAATGTATAAAATAAATAGAACCCGAAAGGGGTCTAAATTTTCAAAACGGATTTCTGTTTTTACACACACGCATAGTCGGGTTGTTGGGTTAGTAGTACGTCGGACCACCATCGCTCTCCGTGGATCTCTGCAACTTGGATCGATATGAGTTAGTATATAGACTTTTTATGATGTTTCTTATTATATGTTATATACATTTGCATGCTTAGTTTGTTAGTATCCTAAAGGATATTTTATATCCTTTAGTCGTGATATCACGAAGCGATTATCGCCTCATGATAAATTAATTGCGGACTTGAAGAATCTCCAACACGAGGCAATGGAATCGGACCTTGGATCTAGCAGTATACTCGGGTGGGCGTCCTAGTAAACCTTGTTAACAATCCAAAGAACTAATAGGCGAAGACGTAAAGATGTGGAGATAATTTTGACCATAAGTACAATCAAATGAGGAAGAATTCCCGAGTCAACTCAGATAGAAGATATAGAAGGTCATACAAGGGACTTTGTTGTATGAAGCCGAGAGATGAATTATAAGAACCATGCAAGAGACTACAAGAGTGCGGAGTAGAGATAAAATATTGGAACGAGACAAGTAAAATTGAGTACAACCAAGATTGCGTAATCAAGGACATTACCATCGAGGCGGATGCCCCATAGACCATTATGGGCATTAGAAACCAGAAGAGACAGAGTGTCAATATGGGTGTGATAATCTAAGGTGCACGGAATAAAGACCTAAAATTGAGTGTAAAAGCGAAAAGGCAGACCCCACAAATGTGGAGAGGTTTTGACCTCCTCATAGATATAAGAAGTTTGAAAGAAACCGCGACGCCAATATCCATAGAATGGAAGCCTGTAGCAGGGTCAACGGAGTTTTCGGAAGGCGGTATTACCACCAACACCAGTGAAGAAATCTGTATGAGAGCACGGCCTTGCTAGACTCGAGAGTCCAGGGTAACCCGAATTATCACGGGACCTAAGCTATCAACACAGATGGTCCATGAAAAAGGAACTGCAAGTGGATGATCATTATGGCCATAAGAATTTCAAAGACGCTTGCAAGCTATCGTGGAAACTTGAAACGACTATTTATGCCAGATGAATGACACAGTCGGACTAGAGAAATGGAGTTAGCCCATAAGAAGCGGAAGGGTGGAAGGTAGAAGAACTAAAGAAGTATAAAAGGATTTTTATGAGCAACTGTTTACCTACTAGCTAAGGAAAATTTTGACAGGTCACAAGTAACACGGAATGGAGACTTACAACTTAACGTAAGAGCGAAAGTTAGACTTCACGAGCCGGGAGACGTTTTGTCTTCTTTAAAGATAAGAATTCTAAGAGGAATCACAACGCCAGTATGGAAAGGATCGAAACCCCGTAACATAGTCAATAGAGATTTGGAAGGAAATATTACAAACAACGCCGATTAAGGAACCTGTGCTTGTGAGAATCGTGTGGTGGACTCAAGAGTCCTAGGTAACCCCCATTTTTAACAAAACATAGGTCATCAACACAAACGGTCCCTATAAAGGGACTACAATTGGGATGTAATTAAAAGTCATCAGAACTACAAGACGCTTACCATCTATCGTGGAGTGTTAGGAACGACTTTTGACGTCAAGAGAATGGCACAGTGAGACTTGAGAAACAGACTTGTCCCAAAGGAAGCAGAAGAGTGAAAGAGGACGAACTAAAGAAGGATAAAAGGATAAATCTAGTAGGTGATGTGCACCAAAAGTTTAATACCAGTAGAGGTAGGAAATTGAGATAAGTCAATTATAGACTGACCGATGTCAACCAAGGACGTGCAAGTATTGTTTGGTATTGACGAGTTGCGCCGTTAAGAAGAGATATTTGTGACTATGGATCTATGGAGTAGCTTTACTAGCGTCTTAGAGGATTTCCTCAAGTAGGCAACGACAACCTTCTTGGATGAATTAAAGGTATAAAGAGAAACATTTTAAGGGTTACTTCTTGGCTAGTTAAGATCAAACTCCGGTCAAGTCAGGGAGTTTGGATCCGTGGTAGAAGAATTAAGAAAGTAAGCGGAAGAAGTTGTTTTTTTAATCGTTGTTTTATTTTCTTAAGGCAATTAAGGAAGGTATCTGGTACTTCATCTGGTTAGGACTTAGGGTATAATTGGAAGAAGGAGTTTGAGGCTAAGCACTTGGGACTCACAGAAAATGTCCTTATGATTTATGAGTGACAACAAAATTATCAGAGTAGCACAACGAAAGTGTGGTTGGTCCTAACCCACAAAGCTGAAGTTTAAGATGATGATAGTTGGTGAAACGCATTTCGCTTGGAAGGAACGTGAGATAGGTTACGGAGAGTGATTGAAAATATTGAACGGGAGCTGTATCACCCTTAAGTTAGACGGAAAAGTATGTGCATGTAAGAGGTTATAGAAGGAGATTAGTACCCTATTATGGATTCAAGTGAATAATGACGGCTTGTCACATGTTGTCAAATAACTAGTTCGGAATCCAATACGTAACAGAGTACGTTAGAGCGAGTTTTCTTGATGGATTGAGAGAAGAATTAACGATGTAATAAAAGTATTGTGCATGGTTTGCACTAGAAAGCTCAAAGTGAGTAACTACCATCCTGAGTCGAAGATACATAAGAAAGAGAAGCGACATGAGCATACTTGCAACCTAGTAACCGTGCTTAAGAGAAGCATAATCTCGGAGTAGATTTTTTTGTGTAATGTGTTAGCATGAAATATTGTGATATTTTAGGCACGTTTTCTAAGTGTATTTCATCCATATTGGTGGTCATTGATAAAGCATTGAAGCAATTGTGAGTTAGTTTATCTATATTGTCGATATAGAGGTCTACATAAGCTTTGTGTTGATTGTAGGCAATTAAGAGCTAAAACTGGACGAATCAAGGGAGAATGGAGATGGATTGAGCATGTCCAAGGATTGAGGACATCACTAGGAGCTAAGGAAGATGCTAAGTTGGAGAATGACACAAGATAAAGGAGAATTACGAGCTACTTGTGTTCCACGCCCTAAAATACGGCCGTACTAGAGTCCACGCTCTAAACCACGGCCGTAGAACTTTGGCAACACAAGCGTGGAGCACTCCAGTGACTTACACGGCCGTGGAAAATATGAAGCAACCATGATGAAACTCCACGCTCTAAACCACGCTCTAAACCACGGGCGTGGAATCTTAGGAAACCGTGATTTAGGCGATCTTTTAACGTACAATTTGAAGCCACGATCTTTTACGCAATGGGCTGGACTCATATTTTATCTTACCCTATAAAAGGACGGGAAGAGAGAGATTCCGTCACCTCTGCTTAGACTTTGCCTACGCTTATTGCACGTGCCTAGGGTTTCAAGTTGGAAGTGTGGAGATTGCTATTTCGCAACGGAGATTTGCGAAGAGTTGAAGATTTGGAAGCTACGCTTTGTCCTTAGGTTTGATTAGAAGACGGATTGACATCCCGTTCTTCGTTCTTATCAAGGATTGTGATTGTTTGTGTTATTCTGAATCTACTTACATCATTGTTCTTGATTGTGGATTTGAGATTGATTTGAGATTTATTCAAGGTTTTCGAAGGTTTTCATCTTTCATTCTTTTAAATCTTAAATTTGATATCATAATGACTGTGTTGGCTAAAACCCTTTAGCAATTCTATGATGAAGGGTTGATAGTTGTGGCATAGATGATGATAGATCGATTGTAAACACATTGGACCCTGAGAGTTAGAGAGAATCGTCGACGCACCAAAATCACGGTGTGTTCTTGAGTTCCACGGCCGTGGAATCTCAAGATCCACCTGTAATTTCCCTTAGTTTACGAACCTTGCTTTTACTTTAATCCAAAGTTAAGATTTGCTTTAACTTAGTCTTGGCTTGCCTTTTCTAGGTGGTAGTGAAGCCTCAACAACCTCTACCTCGATTCCGAGTGTCACAACCTTAATCGGTTTAGTTAGTCTTGATCCTTGGATTACAAGTTTGGGTATTTGATATTAATTCTTACCTTTAGATCCTTTCTATACTGAAGCCTCAACAACCTTTATAGAGAGTATTTTTAGTTGAGTCATATAAAGCCTTGGAACTTCACCGTACATTGCTTTACATTCGTATACCTTTGCATACCTCAACTCTGTCCTTATACCTTTAGTATATCTTGAATCGATTGCCACAGCTGGATTCCTGGATCTTAAGGATTGTTGTTTTCCCAATATATTTGCAAAGCTCATACATTTACTTGCTTGGCGATTTATAACTGGATTTAACCCCCCAAATCCTTGTGTTCGATACTCTGGAATTCTTGCTTAACTATATCGATCCGTACACTGCGGGTTCACTTGCTTGATTCTAGTTTTATTAATTTAAAGCTTATTTGCACGCACGCTAAGTGGCGAACATAATGTTATGTCGGAACAAAGCCTAGTTGCGTATTGAGTTAGAGGGCTATAATAGTCCGATAAAAGGGGAGGATATAAGAGTGCTATGTTGATAGTGTGCTAGCATTAATAGAGTAGTTATGATCAAATAACGGTGATATGAGATCACTTTGTGTCTAATACCGTCATTCTGGACATATTCTATGTCACTTAAGATCTTGGAAAATGCGTGAGAAGCCTAAGTTCGAGTTAACGATATATTAGAGATCTATAAATAATATAATAATGCCAAGTGAACAAAGAGGATGACCACTAGATTTGATTTTTAGTTGTCTCAGTGTTAGACTTGAAAAGGGTAAAGGTGATGATTCCTTACCTGAGGAATAAGATGACTGAGTAATATTAAAAGACAAGACCAAGTCGGTCGTGATACGAAGAGTATTGAGCACTTGGTAAGTGTTGGTGGATGTCCAGGTCCTTTGACCTGAGTGTGTAGTCAGAACCTTTTCAAAAGGCCGGAAGCAAGTGGTCATAACAAAAGGGAAGAAAGTTGAATAGATTAGAGTCCGTAAGGTCATCAAAGGATGTGGAAGTGAGTTGTGTAAGGCAACCATTTGAAGTTTTAAAGCGGTTTAGAAGTGACTGATGGACTAGTATTCCTCACCCTATTGGAGAGTGTAGCTTCAGTTTTCCACGGAGACTAAGTTTGGGAACTGAGTTTGAGAATTTTAGTTGGAGAGATACCTATCAGACACGAGTTAGGTCATCAGATTAGAGGATCAGACAATTGAGCCGGATGATACCGGTGAGATATCCGGTAACCATTCTAGAACGGGGTAGCAGACGCTTGTGATCTAAGTACCTGAAAAGATTTAAGATTTAGTGGTTTTATGAAAAAGCCGATAGGGATACCTAGATATTGGGGATAGTAAGAGATGTAACATTTCAAAGACCTATGTAGCGATGGTTGTAACCTCGGGAGTGATGAGTTAGAGCTTGACCTTGTATGTGTGATATTGTTTGACTACTTGTTTATTTCATGATTGAGTATTTAGTCAGTGATGTGTTCTTTTTGGTAACCTTGATGTGCGGGATACTTAGAAGTAGAAACGACGAGACTTTTGTATAGCGATCAAACACACCCATTCGGTGCCTTAAAGGCCGATCAAGATTATCTTACCCTATGTTTTGGGACAAAACTTATTTTGAGGGGGATCTGATGTAACGACAGAATTTTTCGTTACGTTTTGATAGGGTTACAGGAGTTTAGAAAACAAAATTAAAATTTAGTGAGACTAGGATATACAAGTTTTAGAGTTGGAAGTTGAAGGAAGTTGGAAGATTGGAAGATATTCCAAGGAAGGAAGGAAGTTGACTTTGAAGATCAAGTTGAAGGCTTTGAAGAAAGTTATAAGGTTTTCTTAGATTGTTTGATTGTTGTCTTTTTGGTTTGGATTGAGGAATGCAGTGATATATTCCCACCTTAGAAACACCTTAAGACTTACACGGTGAGAGGATCTTTGGTTTGGGATAGTGAGTTGTGAGACTTACCCGGTGATATATTCACACATTAGAAACACCTTCCCTTTGCAAACCTCATCTTTGTCCACATTATCCTTTGAGATCTCGAGTCGGAACCACAATTGAATGGTTTGACCTTTAGAATCTGCATTCTCTTTATCTGATATTACATCATCTTTGATACCTTTGCTTTATTGCTTGTTTTTTAATGACAACCTGAATTATCGATCTTTGTTTCACCATAGTCCCTATGTTCGACCTTGGATTATTTGTTGTTATTATAATTGATCTGTACACTGCGGGTTATATTTTAGATTATAAATTTAAAGCTATATCGTTCACCATACACATGTCTGAGAGCGAACAACAACCTTTCTTCCCTGTGACCTCTTGCTGGACGTGTAAGTCTTCTCCTTCCATGTTTCTCCCTCACTTTCGTGTGTTGATGCATGCCTTTCCCTTCTATTTCAGTTTCTTCTTTCGTTTTTCATTTTCTTCTTCTCCAAGAATCAAGTTTGAGCCTTGACTCTTGTTGGCGTTCCCGTTGTTGATTCATTGTTGTTCTCAGGCTCCCTTGGTTGAGTCTTGACGTGTTTGAATAGAAGGAACCGAGCGTTAGATCCCTTGTTGTGAGTTTATATCAAGACAAACCCCGACAGGTGCTTCTGTTAGTGCACTGCCGCCGCGGCTGCACACACCCACCCCCGCGGATCCTGCACAGTGCCGCTCATGCGGTGCTGTCTAGCTGCCCCCGCGGTTTCCCTCCAGTTGCTCCCGTCTTTGCTGAGTTGCTTCCTTCCTTGCTTCCGTCGTTCAATTCCTTGGCTTTTATGGATGTTTTTGACCCTTGGTGATCTGTAAGACTCGGGTTTGTGACCCTAGCTTATGTAGATATTTTAGAGAACATTGAGACTAGAAGTTATAGACTTCCAACAACCGTTTCGTCCTTGATTTTTATGCCTTGTTGAGCAGGCTTTCCGTCCTTCTTTCATGCAAGAAACTGAGTTGTTTGCCGACCTTTGAGTTACCTTCGAGTGACGTAAGTCCCTTGGACTTACTTAGCTGCATTCCGTATATTAGTTTGATTGTTTTGGCTTGCTTGTGTTGTTGTTTATTGTTATAACTGATAACTGGAACTTGTATAACCATAATTGGCCCAAGAGTATGATAACCGGGCGGTGACCACTTGTCTAGTTCTACAGAAGACTAGGAGGTGCTCTTGCAACCCAGACCTGCAGGCAACGGATAGTACTGATATATTCTTGTTGGTAGACGGAAGTGGAGGCGAGTTTCGGGAGATTCTCGTGTGACAAAAGAAGTTGAATTAGTAATGGATAACTTAATGAAACATAGTAACTGGTTGAGTGCGAGCATGCTATATGTTTACATTACCTTATGCGTGTTTGTGCCTTTACGTTCTTTCTGAGATCTAGCATAATACCTAACATTTTATACCGATATTGTAGATGTTCCGCAGGTAATGGATGCTGCTGAATGATCCGGATGGTGTGGTCAGCCGGAGTTCACGTACATTATAGGATGGTATCGGGTTTATATTTCTGTTGTTGTCTTTCCCTTCGTTTTGAACTCGGTTGCGAATCTTTTACACTTCCCTTTGTTTACACCTTTTGTTTTATTATAAAGTTTTGGTTTTAATTTATATGTGTCTTGTTGTAAGATCCATTGTTTCGTTGCTACTCTTAGGGTAGGGACCCGTTATTAGGTCATATGTCGTAACGCTTCGAGTTCCCATAACTTGGGGTGTTACAATATGGTATCAAAGCTCTAGGTTGGCAACAATGGCACTCAGAAACTTCTAAAGACCGAATAGATAAATAAACAAAACCCGCAAGGGGTCTATGTTTTCAATAGGGGGTTTTGATTTTAAACTTTTCGGTCTAGGATAGATGTACGGGCGACCACCACTACCTCTGTGATCTCAATAGTGTAGTTTTCTTTTTTGATGGCCTTTATTTGTTTTTTTTCTGGATTTCTGCTTTAGCTGTAGCGTGACCTTATATATCTATATCCCTATTGCAAATGGCGCGTACCAGAGCTACATCTGCCATGTGACGAGGAAGGGGTCAGCCACCTCTTCCACCTGCCGTCCGTGGACGAGGACGTATAGGGAGACCTCCACTCGCTAGAGGTCGGGTCTAAGCTTCAGTTGTTGATCCACCTATCGCTGAGGCGTTCACTGAAGAGGTTGCCGAGAGCATTGTTCCCAAGGCAAGGAACGAGACCGCTGCTAGGCCCGGAGGACAACGAGCACAATCGATGGAGTCTAGTCGAGTATCTATAGGAGCTTCTTCATATCGCGACTATGTGCAGAGAGTTGAGGAGGCTATCAGGACTGGAGGACCCGCACTAGCGCCGCCAATACCCGCAAGATCAGCTGAGGTTTCGCAAAGAGTTAGGCAGGTTGTTGCTGCACCTGCTAGAGTTGTTGAGGCTATTAGAGCACGGGATGAGGCAAGAGAGCGGAGGCCCGACTGTTTGTTGAAGGCTTTCAACCAGGTGAAGGTTCCTTCTTTCATGGGAAAGACTGAATTAGAGGTGGAGATGTGGCTAGGACAACCGGATTCTACTATGGAGGCGATCAGTTGCCTTGAGAGACGTCGAGTCAACATAGCACAAACGTTGTTGAAGGATCAAGCTCATTCCTGTTGGAGGATCATGTGCAGTAAGGTCACCAGCTATGAGCGGATAAAGACGGTGATCAGGGATCGCTATTATCTTGAAGCTATGATGAGAGATCGACTTCAAGATTTCCTTGAGGTTGGTTTCGAGGATCTTCCTATTGCTGAGATCATCAGCAAGTTTCAGGAGGAGTTCTCTTTGTTGGTTCTGTCTACACCACATGAGGATCAACATGTTTATCTTTTCTCTCGGAGGTTGAGAGAGTCTACACGCTCTTATCTTGTTGGTTTTTGTTGTGACTCCTTGACGGACTATCAAAATAGAGCATCTTATTATGAGAGAGATCGACTGGGTCAAAGGAAAGCTTCTCAGACAGGAGGTCCTGAGAAGAGACAGAGGATTAGGCCAACCAATACTAGAGATGGAGAAGTTGGGTTCGGGCATAGTCAGAAACCATGACACTCTGGTTTCCAGTAGACGATGTAGAGTTTCGACAGAGGACGACAATGTCATACCTACGGAGGTGTCGGACATTTGAGAGCTGACTATAAGAGGACTGTAGTGAGTTGCTTTTCTTTTGGCTAGCCGGGACACAGGGCTGCATTTTGCCGTCAAGACAAGGCGCTATCACAACAAGGATCTTCACATGTCAGTGTTGCAGGAGGGGGACAAAGGCCTCAGTACCACCAGCATAAACAGAGAGCTCTTGGTTTTACCGCTCCTTAGGGTTCCGCTCAGGTGCAGGGGAGAGGTAGAGGAGGAGTTGGTGGTTCTGCAAACACCAGAGATGCATCAGCCACAGTTTATGAGCCGACAAGTCCAGTGACCTCACGTGCTATTCATATTAATGGTTTTCCTGTCAAAGTTCTTTTCGATACCGGTGATCTAATACATGTGTAGATAGATTGACCTTAATTATCGTAGAGGGGAGACCCTTCTTTATAAGATTGCCCGATGGGGTAAGATTATATGTACACGAGAGGTTCGCGATTATCCTGTTAGATTGGGAGGTCGCGATTGACCAGCTGACTTCTTCGTCATGTACTTAGTACATGAAGAATTCATTTTGGGTATGGATTGGATGGACCGACATAATCATCAGTGCAATCCGAGCTACGAGACTTATCGGGTAGGGTTGCAAGGCTTTTTGGTGCTATGCGATGAAGGATAGTACGAGTCCAGCTTTGGAGGAGATTCCAGTAGCATGTGATTTTACCGATGTTTTTGGAGAGCCATCAGGTTTACCTCCACAGAGGAGTGTAGACTTTGGCATTGATCTAGAGCCCGGGACGAGACCGATCTCAAAGTCTCCTTACTGCATGACGCCTATAAAGATGCTTGAGCTTAAGAAGCAGCTCGAGGAGTTAGCAAAGAAGAGCTTCATCTTCCCTAGTGTATCTCCTTAGGGCGCACCAGTACTCTTCATCAGGAAGAAAGACGGGTAAATGAGGTTATGTATTGATTACCGAGAGCTTAACAAGGTGCCAATCAACAATAACTACCCATTGCCCTGTATCGGTGATCTTTTGGATCAGCTGCACGGAGCTTCAGTGTTTTCACGGATCGATCTAAGATCCGGATATCACCAGCTGAGGGTGAGAGAACAGGACATAGCCAAGAGACATTTCGGACCAGGTACGACCACTACGAGTTTGTAGTGATGCCTTTCGGGCTTACAAATGCGCCCGTAGTGTTCATGGAGTTAATGAACAACATCTTCATTAACTTTCTAGACCAGTTCGTGGTTGTCTTCATCGATGATATTTTGGTATACTCTCGCAGTAGAGAGGAGCATGCAAGACACTTAAGAATCGTACTCCAAGTCCTGTCGGATAGAGAGCTTTACACCAAGCTCTCTAAGTGCGAGTTTTGGATGTCCAAGGTGGCATTCCTTGGTCATATCATTTCCGCTGAAGTATTCAAGGTAGATCCGGCAAAGATCGAGTATGTAGCATCTTGGACGCCTCCTAGGAACGTCAAGGAGGTACGCAACTTCTTAGGATTGACGGGTTACTACCGGCGTTTTGTGGTTTATAGCGAGCCATCCAAGCTCGGTTTGGGATGTGTTCTGATGCAGAGGGGTAAGGTGATTGCTTACGCGTCAAGGCAGTTGAAGACGTACGAAGAAATTACCCTACCCATGATCTTGAGTTGGCTGTTGTTGTGCACGCTTTGAAGATTTGGAGGCATTATTTATACGGAACCAAGTATTAGATATTTACGGATCATAAGAGTTTGAAGTACATATTCACTCAGCGGAATTGAATAACTACCAATGCAGATGGTTGGAGTTGATCAAGGACTTTGATCTTGAGATCTTGTACCACCTTGAAAGGCGAATGTGGTAGCTGATGCCCTCAGTAGGAAGACTCCCCGGGAGATGGCAATCGCTCGGCTAATAGACCAGCCTCAGCTACAACGAGATTTGGTATGGCTAGAGATGGATATCAACTTCCCGGATTTTGACAGCCATTTATCCAACTTGGAGGTGTTACATGATCTCTTGGTAGAGATCCGACAGAAGCAGAAGAGTTGCCCAGCTTTGACACGGATCCGAGACAGGATGTCTTGAGGAGAGGCACCACAGTTTGCAGTCGGTGCTGATGGAGTTTTGAGACATTAGGAGCGCGTTTGTGTACCCTCAGATCGAGAGATGAGACAAAGGATCCTACAGGAGGCTCACTCTACGCCTTACTTAGTGCACCTCGGTGTGAGTAACATGTATCAGGATATCAAACGATCCTTCTAGTGGGGAGGTTTGAAGCCAGATGTGGCGAGATATGTAGCTAAGTGTGCGAGATGTCAACAGGTCAAGATTGAGCATCATCGACCAAGAGGCGAGCTACACCCACTTCCCGTTCCTCAAGGGAAGTGGGAGGACATCTCTATGGACTTTCTTACCGCTTTGTGACTGAGTCAAGGCTTTGATTCTATCAGGGTTATAGTAGATCGACTAACGAAGACACAAGTTTTATTCTTATCAAGGAAACGTGGCCGGTAAGTCGATTAGCAAATGAGTTCATGAGGTAGATAGAGCGACTTCATGGAGTACCTAGGAATATAGTCTTTGACAAACACGGACGGTTCACTTCGAGGTTTTGGCAGCAAGTGCATGCCGCCCTAGGTACGAGTCTACAGTTCACGATTGCTTATCATCCTCAGACCGATGGTCAGTTGGAGCGGACCATCCACACTCTAGAGGATATGCTAAGAGCCTGCGTGTTGGACTAGGGACATGTGTGGCCAGATCACCTTTCCTTAGTGGAGTTTTGGTATAACAACAATTGGCATGCATCGATCAGGATGGCTCCTTATGAGGCTTTATACGGACATAGATGTCGTACCCCGCTGTGTTGGGACGAGCCGAGTAGTGCTAGCGGAGTAGCACCTGAGCATATACAGGATGGTATGGCTCGAGTAGCGGTGATCCTAGAGCGGATGTTAGTAGCACAGAGTCACCAGAAGTCTTCTGCGGATAAGAGGCGTAGACCTCTAGTTCAGAGTTGGAGCTCATGTATGGTTGAGAATATCCCCAACACGAGATATTCGACATTTTGGTGTCAAAGGGAAGATGAGTCCCAAATCTGTTGGACCTTTTGAGATTCTTGAACGAGTTGGAGAGGTAGCATATAGACTTGCTTTGCCACCAAGGCTTGAGGGTGTTCACCCCGTCTTCCATGTGTCTCAGTTACGGGAGTACATATCAGATCCGAGATACATCGTCAGCCATGAGGATTTAGTGGTCGAGGCAGACCATTCGTTCGTAGAGTATCTGGTAGCTTTCTTAAAGCATAGTACGAGATGCTTGCGGTTAAAGACGTACCGGTGATGAAGATTCAATGGTCTATGCGAGGAGCAAATGAGGCGACTTGGGAGACTGAGGATAGTATCTAGAGGAACTATCCAGAGTTTTATGCTGAGCTGGATGTACCTATAGAGTAGATGTTGGAGTTTTTAGTTTTCGTTGTTGAGTTGTGCACGCTTTTGTGACGTTTTGAGTTATGTGCCCCGAATGGGAATATACGAGGTGAGTTCAATGCTTCTGCGTGGTTATTATATGATCTTGTGGTTCGTTGCAAGTTCCAGGATGAAACTTCTTTTTCGGGGGATCTGATGTAAGACCCCAGTTTTGCCTTCATTGTTCCAACAGTGAAGAGTGCCGCCCTTGCAGTAGGGTCAACTGCCCCTGCGGCTGACTGCAGATCACACCCAATCTGATTTTTATTCCGTTTTATTTCTTTCCATAGATAGAAGATCCGATCTTTTATCTTATGGGTCGGCTTTCCTATCATGTTCTTAACCCTAGAACGTCCTTCCTCCTATCTTTCTAACCCTTTTCTATAAATTCCCTCTTTCTCTTATTTTTCCCATTTCTTGCAGACATTTTCCTTCAACCTAGAAAGCTGCATCCTTTCTTCCCTGTGACCTCTTGCTGGATGTGTAAGTCTTCTCCTTCCTTGTTTCTCCCTCACGTTCATGTGTTGCTTAATGTCTTTCCCTTCTGCTTCGGTTTCTTTTTTCATTCTTCCTTTTCTTCTTCAAGAATCAAGTTTGAGGCTTGATTTTTGTTGGCGTTCCCGTTGTTGATTCATTGTTGTTCTCAAGCTCCCTTGGTTGAGTCTTGACGTGTTTGGATTGAAGGAATCGAGCTTTGGATCCCTTGCTGTGAGTTTCTATCAAGAGAAACCCCGACAATAGCTTCTGTCAATGCACCACCCCCACGGCTGCATACGCCCGCCCTCGCAGATCCTGCCTAGTGCCGCCCTTGCGGTGTTGTCTGGCCGCCCCCGCGGTTTCCCTCTAGTTGCTCCCGTCTTTGGTGAGCTGCTTCCTTCCTTGATTCCCTTGTTCCTTTCCTTGGCTTTTATGGATGTTGTTGACCCTTGGTGATCTGTAAGACTAGGGTTTGTGACCCTAGCTTGTGTAGATCCTTTATAGATCATTAAGACTAGAAGTTATATACTTCTAGCAACCGTTTCGTTCCTGATTTATTATGCCTTGTTGAGCAGGCTTTCAATCCTTCTTTCGTGCAGGAAATTGAGTTGTTTGTTGACCTTTGAGTTACCTTCGAGTGAGGTAAGTCCCTTGGACTTACTTAGCTGCATTCCGTATATTAGTTTGATTGTTTTGGCTTGCTTGTGTTGTTGTTTATTGTTATAACTGATAAAACCGGAACTATGATTGAACTTTATAACCGTAATTGGCCCAAGAGTATGATAACCGGGCGGTGACCACTTGTCTAGTTCTACAGGAGACTAGTAGGTGCTCTTGTAACCACTGATCTATTCCTATTGGTAGACGGAAGCAGAGGCAAGTTTCGAGAGATTCTCGTGTGACAAAAGAAGTTGAATTAGTAATGGATAACTTAATGAAAGATAATAACTGGTTGAGTGCGAGCATACTATATGTTCACATTACGTTATGTGTGTTTGTGCCTTTACGTTCTTTCTGATATCTAGAATGTTAGCTAGCGGTTTATACTGATGTTGTAGATGTTCCGCAAGTTAGGGATGTTGTTGAGTGATCCGGACGGTGTGTTCAAACGGGGTTCCCATACATTATAGGACGGGACCGGGCTTTATTTCTTGTGTTGTCTTTCCCTTCGTTTTGAACTCAGTTGTGAGTCTTTGATGCTTCCCTTTGTTTAAACGTTTGATTTTATTATAAAGTTTTGTTTTTCATTTATTTTTGCCTCGTTGTAAGATCTGTTGTATCGCTACTACTCTGAGGGCCGGGACCCATTGTGAGGTCCTATCTTGTAACGCTTCGAGTTCTAGAACTTGGGGTGTTACAAAAACAAACAACTCAAACAACGTCATCATATCATTAATCATTGTAAGAGGATAAATAAAGAATCATAGTCATCCAAACCGCTCAAGGGTAATGTGTTTGCTCTCAATCTCACAAGATATGTTTAGACATATATCAATAAACTCTCAAACTGAACAAACATGACTAGCTTATAGGTCTTACCATAGCCTTGTCGTAGCATTCTCAAACTCTACCACATGACAAGTGAAACGAAAATGTAAGATAAATATCGTGGGACCTTTAATAAAGGTGTAACGGGCATATGGGACAAGAAAAAGTTATTTTCATATGCTAAAAAGTAGTTTGAAATGGCAAATAATATACGGACGTTGAATCGTTCACTACTCGAAACAACTTTAAGCCATTACCACTTCACACTTTTCTTTATAATTGTACTTCTTCATCAACCATACCACTTTGATCTTTGTAGCACTTGATATCCCTTTCAAGGATAAACATTTCTTCTCTTTCAAACCAATCACTATTTATTTATTGCTGCATATTTAGCAGAATCTTTTTGTCCTCTGCACCAAACATGAAAATATCCTTAATAAGGGCAATATGCATCTGAACTCGCGTATTTTACTTCTTGATTTTGTTATCACACTTCATGGGAACACCCCTTAATTTTGTCAATCTCTTCCTCCATCACAACCCGGATAGGGTCAAATGAGGCTATACGTGGCCGTGAAGCAATTTTAAGGGGCACTAAAGAAGGAAAATTAAAGGCAAGAATGACTAATAGAAGAAAAACATAAATAAAAGTGGAAAATGTCACATAAGCTTATCAAAGTGGGCCTCAATCATTAAAATATCAAGCATATAGAATCAAATGAGCATGTGGTTTTGAAAGAGAGTCAATCACAAGTTATAGAAGAAACTAAACATACTAGAGATCTCACATACATAAGAAAGAAATGACATGTGAAAATGCGTGTCCATAGGCTAGATCGCTTACAAGGTTATGTTTTTTTTTTTTTTTTTTTGAAAAGTTATTGTATTGATCGAAGGATGGAATTTACAAGCAGTCAGCTAGACAAAAGGAGTACAATAGCAGTTTGAAGACAGTTAAACAAGGTTATGTTTGGGCAAACTAATCATCAATAATTATCCAATAAATCATGTGCATAAACAATAGCAAGAAGTAGTAATAAAAAACATTGTTGGCAAGTCAAGTGTAATATCATGACATATTCCAATATCTAGAAGTAAGAATGATGAGAATCGACTCATTCGACACTAAATTGAATATTTTTATGGTTTTGTATTTATGAATGCATTTAGAAAGGTAAAATATTCAAGAAAGGGAAAAAGACATAATAATAAATGTCTGACATAAAGGAAAAGATGAATTGCGAATGTAATATCCGGAATTTTTATTCCGTTTAATTCCGAATCAATTCGGACTTCGAGCCGTTGACGGTTTCCCATTCTATCTAGTATTTCTTTCTTCACAAATTTTATCATTTTATGTAGAATTTAATTCATATAAAATGATAAAATTATATCAAACCCTAATTCTTATAATTATTTATTATTTTATGTAGAATTTAATTCACATAAAAGAATAGAATTATATCAAACCCTAATTCTTACAATTAATCCTTAACGACGACTTTAGACGAGATCATGACAAGGCTGAGACGAGACTGTAACAAAGCTGTGACGAGACCATGACAGAGCTGAGACGAGGTCATGACAAGGCCCAGACAAGTAGTTGACAAGGCCCAGACAAGCAGTTGACAAGGCCCAGACAAGCAGCTGACAAGGCCCAGCCGTGCAGCAGTCAGCCCGCTCCAGCCAGCCTGAACTGCTTCAGTTCCGCCTGACCCAGTTGCTCCCAGCCCAGGAAGGGGACGGGCCATGCTGCTAACCCTCACAGCCAAAATCAGTGCCAGCCCAGGAAGCCCAACTCTCTTCTCCTTAGCAGCCAATCCACGTATCTCTCCTCTGCTAGCCCTAGACGCTCCTCCCTTCCACGTAACTACAGCGCCTTGCCCTCCATAACCGGTGAAGATAGAAGTCCAAGAGAACAACCGTTACACTACCAACAGAGCACTTATCCTTCCTCTTCTCTCTCGGTTTGCTTTCCTTACTGAACAACCCATACCCATAGATCTCTCACGTACGCTACCTCCTACCACGTCCAGATTTGAAGAGTGTAGTTGCGCCATCTTCCCAGCGTGCAAAGGATTCTCCAAAAGTCAGCCATACAGGTAAATGTCGATCTCTTCCCTGTGGTGTGCAAACCACTGCCCTTGACCTTGCTGCATATAGGTTGATCCCTGTTGTACTCCCTACAGCCGGAACCAGACAAGGACTCCTTCTCCCGGACCTCTCTCTTTTGTTGATAAAATCACCAGGAGAAGGTCTAATGCCCTACTGTTGCACCACGGGATCCACATCCTGTTGTCCCTGAGCCACTGCTGTTGAGCCAAAGCAGCCCAGCCTCCACCGCTTCTGCTCCTTTCACGAACTGCACCACAACAACAGCAACAACAAGCACATTGTCACTAGAAACAGCTAGCTTGATGACCAGATTTAGGTATGAAAGACTGATCCGTTATGGCTGAAATTTTTATATGTTATAGCTGGGATATTGTGGTATAACATATTAAAATTTGAGAGGAATCCAGCTAGTGGTTTAGGATTTATGAATTTTCAAAGATTGGGTCATAAACAGTTTTTTTTCTGTTGTGCTGAAACTTCTCAAGTGTTGGAAAAACTACTAGTTTTGTGATCTAGGTTTGGGTAAGTTAGACGACTCCTTCATTGCTGATTTTTGGATATGTTTTATTTGATATTATATAGTATAACATACTAAAATTTTAGGGGAATCCAGCGAGTGGTTTGGGATTTATAATTTTTCAAAGATGAAGTCGTAAGCAGTTTTTCTGTTGTGCTGAAATTCGGTTTTGTGAGATAGTTTCAATAGGATTTTGATCTTCTTTGCGGCTGAATTTTGGATATATTATAGATAAGATTTTATAGTAGAACGTATCAAAATTTGGGATAAATCCAGCGAGTAGTTTAGGAGTTATGATTTTTCAAAGTTAAGACAATGTGCTGTTTGTTAAGTGTTGTAACCAACTTTGAAAATTTTTGTAGAAGTGATGGTTGGACATTTTTAAGAAATTCTTGCTCCTATGAGTAGATGAGATATCATATATGATCTAGGGAATTATTTCGGAATTTTTATAAGATTATTCGAATTTTATATTTGAAGCCGAAGTTGGACCTTAACGATCTTTCCTAAAATAGGGAAATGGGTAAATTGCCAATTTGTAACCAAACTCATCTTTAGGAGTTAGAATATGACTCTTTAGTCTCAAATAAGAGTTTAGGCATGAATTAGGGAATTTTTGGAAGTTTCGAGACCAAGGGTAAAATAGTCATTTTACCATAAATTAATATTGTAATCAATTTCGTTCTATTAAGACCTACTATCTTAGAAGTCTTGGACTTCTAATCACCTAGAAAATGTGCTGACACACTTGCCTCCTTTGACAGGCCACTGAATTCCTACTGTACAGATCGATTTGCGAATTAGGAGTCGAGATCTGATTCAGGTTAGTCCACGGACTTACTTAGCTGGCTTCTTGCATGTGTGTGATGTGTATGAGTGCTGTTTGCTAGTTAAGATAAATAACAAAACCGGAATAGGCCGACTTTAGTATATTGTGTAGTTGACCCAAGTGTATGATAACGGGTCGTGACATCATCTGCCTAGCTCTTGCGAGATTCTAGGAGGTTCCCTGCGACCAGCCCAGTCCGGTAGACGATCAAATGCATTAGTACCATTCCACGTTGGTAAACGGGGACAGGGGCGAGGTTTGGGAATCCCTCGTTTGACAGAATAAGTATCATTAGTAATGACATATCACCTAATTAAAGATAATAAAAGGATTGATTTTTGCATGTTGATTGTGTATGTTGTGTGTTTGTTCTTTTACCTTTATACCTATGCATAGAATGTTAGCTAACGGTTTTATACCGCTTGTAGATGCCTTGCAGGTTAAGACGGTTGTAGAGATATCCGGAGGAAATGGTCAGCCGGGTCCACGTACTCTTTTAGTTGGGGGCGAGGTTGTCTTATGTTCTTTATATGCGTCGTTTTCGTACCGTTGCTTTGTAAGGCTGATACATATCCTTCATGTATATATTGATTAAAGTTTTCAAATGTTTTAATACTTTTGTGCCTTGTTGTAAGATCCTAGTAAAATTGTTGTCAAACTAAGGTCGGGACCCATTGTGAGGTCCTAACTAGTAGCTCCCCGAGTTCTGAGAATTTGGGGTGTTACAGCGAATATGAGTAAAACACCCAATACATAAACTACACATCGTCCTGGATGTGATAAACAAGTAAAGAGAAGAAAATACTCACACAATAATGCAATTCATATGGTGACAGAGGAGAGAATGTGGTAGATGGTGAAATGGTGTGAAGGCTTTTTTAAGTCCAATACTTGTAACCTTTGAGTCTTCGAATATCCTTACATAAAACATAATTACTAGCCGTCATCCTAATAAAGGGAAAAACATAAGCAGAAAGCGAAAAGGTTAAGAGGAAAAGGAAATTCAAACTCATAGGTTGCCTCCCATGTAGCGCTTGTTTTTGGTCATTAGCTCGACTCATATAGATTACTTTATATGGATTCCTTCACCACATTGGATGGAGGCATATGCTAAGTGGGTGTCAGCAGAGCATCGTAAGTGAGCGGGGACGAAAAGAAGTCGCTTGTATCGTCATGGGTGTGTGGAATGTTGTTCTTGAGGTGGAGGCAAAATATGGTGTTTACTATTGGCTGATTGGGTAGAGGAGGGGAGCGTCCTTGGCTATAGTGGTTGGTATATGAGGGTGGTGAGGAAGGGTTGGAAAGAGGCTTGGTAGGACTATTTGATTAGAGAGTAACATACACAATGTTGTATTGAAGCTCCTAGAGTGGTGAACGGTCATGAAGCGGTTTCTCTAGCCGTAGGCTAACCGCTGGATGTTGTTTAGTGGACGTCGGGTAGCCGTTTGGAATTAAATCATCATTATGACTTTTCGAATCAAATTCAAGAAAACTGATGCGTCCTTGGATACGTTTAAGGATAAACCTTGGATCTAGATCGAGCTAGATCTTCAACTACTCCGGTGTTGATGTGCCAGTAAAACAAATGATAAAATATGGTTGTCAGAAGCTTTGAGATGGATGTAGAAGCGATTGGTTGATCCGATCGAGGTTAATCGATCAAGCCGTGAACTGAAGTGGATATAGGTTCACTCTTGAAGAATCTTCGAATATAAAATCTTGAATCGAAGATCCAAGGAATAACTCTGAGAGGGAGGATGCGATGCCCAAAATAAAGGAGTAGTTTTTTCCTTCAACTAAACTTGATTTAATTTGAACATGAATTACAAGTGAGGCCAAACATCCTTTATATATGTAACACCCCGTTTATTGGGTGCGTTTCGATATTTATTTTCCTACTTTTATCGATGTTGTATTAGCTTAAATATTTTTATTAAAAGTACTTTATGGCGTAAAATATCTTTCCCGAGTATATTTATATTTTGGATACGTTCACATATTATTATTTTCAGAAAAAGTCGGGAAAGTTTTCCGATTAGGAAATCCCGTTCCGAACGCTTTTGGATCTAGTACGCTCTTGACTCTTTTCCTTTTTTTTCTCTTTCTTTCTCTTTCTTTTTGTCTCTCTTTCTCTTCCTTCCCCAGCTGGTGAGACCCCCGACCCCTCGCCCTTCCCCCTGTCTCCTACTCCTCCCAATTTTACTTCCACGTCTCCTCACTCACTCTCAATCTCACCCCTGCTACGACCGTTGCTGCCTCCTCCAGTTGGAAACTGCGTTTCATCTCCATCCTCGCCAAAGCCCATGTGGTTTCGATTCTACGCTCTCCAGGGAAGTTGAAACACCTCCAAGCTCACGATGTGCCGGGGACTTCAAATATGCGGCCGCCGTCATGAGAAACACCAGTAATGAGCACCTTCTGCGTCGCCTGTAACACCCCAATTTCTAGGAACTCGTAGCGCTACGGGCTAGGACCGCACAATGGGTCCCGACCCTCAGAGTAGAAACAGCAAACAAATCTTACAACAAGGCACAGACGAATGAAAAACAAAACTCAATATAAATCCCAAGGTTTAAACAAACAAAGCGGAAAAGACTCGCAACCGAGTTCAAAACAAAAGGGAAACAACAAAAGAAACATAAACCCGATCCCGTACTATAATGTACGGGAACCCCGGCTGACCACACTGTCCGGATCACTCAACAACATCCTGAACATGCGGAACATCTACAACGACGGTATAAACCGTTAGCTAACATTCTGAGTATAAGCAAGAGCGTAAAGGCACAAACACACATAAGATAAAATAAACATATAGCATGCTTGCACTCAACCGATTATTATCTTTCATTAAGTTATTCAATACTAATTCAACTTATTTTGTCACACGAGAATCCTTTCGAAACTCGCCTCCGCTTCCGTCTACCAATAGGAATAGATCAGTACTATCCGTTACTTACGGGCCTGGGTTGCAAGAGCACATTCTGGTTTCCTGGAGAACTAGACAAGTGGTCACTGCCCGGTTATAATACACTTGGGCCAATTAAGGGTAACAAAGGGTGAATCCTAATTCCAATTATCCGTTATAAACATGATAACAACACAAAAAAGCCAAAACAATCCAACTAATACGCGGAATGAAGCTAAGTAAGTCCAAGGGACTTACCTCACACGAAGGTAACTCAAAGCTCAGGAATAACAACTCAGGAATTCTCAAGAGAGCTCAGTTTCCCTCAGGAAAAGAGCAAGGAAAGCCTGTACAAACAAGCAACACGGATCAGGAACGAAACGGTTGCTAGAAGTCTATGACTTCTAGTCTCAAAGATCTCTAAGAGATCTACGCATGCTAAGGGTTCAACCCTAGTCTTACAACACTCACAGGAGATCAACAACATCCAAAAGATGTAAGGAAAGGAACGAGGAAAGCAAGGAAGAAGTAACTCACAAGAATGGGAGTTACTGCAGTGGAAACCACAGGGGCAGCTGGACGGAGGCGCACGGGCGGCTCTGTGCAAGCACAGGGGCGGCAGAGTTACAGAAAGCAATGTCGGCTTTCTTCTTCGACAAAACTCGCAGTAAGGGCAACCAAAGCTCGAACCTTTGGCTCCAACACGTCAAGACTCAACTCCAAAAAGCTTGAGAATAACGATACATCAACAACGGGAAGCCAACAAGAATCAAGGTTCAAACTTGATTCTTGGAGAAGAAGAAAATGAGAGAAGAAGAAGAAACCGAAAGGAAGGAAGCTTGTTGCAGTACAAGAACGTAAGGAGGAACAAAGGATGAAGAACTTACACGTTCAACAAGGTCGCAAGAGGCAAGGGAAGGCTGCAGCTCTCTAGGGTTTGAAGACGATAGCAAGAAACGGGAAAAAGGAGGAAAAGAGGGAATATATGGAGAAGGGTTGGAAGGGTAGAAGGAAGGGACGTCTAGGGTTAGGAGAATAGAAGGAAGACGGGCCAAAATCCCAAGGATGGAATAAAATAGGAGAAGACGAAGATAAAACAGCCCGTAGACGGGCTGGGCCTAGTCACACTTGCGGCTGGGCCGTGCCGGGACCGCGAGGTTGAGCCGCACCTGCGGCTCCCCTTCACCATGCCTACGGCTCCCGTTCACCGCGGGGCGGTGAAGGCAAAAACCTGGGATCTTACATCAGATCCTCCTAAAAAGAAGTTTCGTCCCAAAACTTGCAAAAGCTCACGATCACAACAACACACAAAAACAGAACTGAACTCATATATTCCCACTCGGGGCACGTAACACAAAACGTCACACAAAAGCGTACGTAACGCAGTAAAGGAGAAACCGCAACAACTGACTATGCTAAAGGTGCAACAAGCTCAGCGTAAAACTCCGGATAGTTCCTCCGGATACTATCCTCTGTCTCCCAAGTCGCCTCATTAGCTCCTCGCATCGACCACTGAATCTTCATCATCGGTATGTCCTTCGAACGCAAGCGTCTCGTACTACGCTCTAAGACAGCCACTGAGTGCTCAACAAATGTGTGGTCTGGCTCGATCACTAGATCCTCGTGACTTATGGTGTGTCTCCGGTCTAGTATGTACACCCGTAGTTGAGACACATGGAAGACTGGGTGAACACCCTCGAGTCTCGGTGGCAAAGCGAGTTTATATGTTGCCTCTCTTCCTCGCTCCAAAATCTCGAACGGTCCAACATATCTGGGGCTTAGCTTCCCCTTGACACCGAAACGTCTGACGCCTCGTATCGGGGATACTCTCAACCAAACCTGACCTCCAACTCTGAACTCCAGAGGTTTGCGCCTCTTATCTGCATAGGATTTCTGTCGACTCTGTGCTTCTAACATCCGCTCGCGGATCACTGCTTCACAAGCCATGTCATCCTGTATCTGCTCAGGTGCTACTCCACTAGCACTACTAGGCTCATCCCAACATAGCGGTGTACGACATCTCTGTCCGTATAAAGCCTCATAAGGAGCCATCCTGATCGATGCGTGCCAACTGTTGTTGTACGAAAACTCAACTAAGGAAAGGTGATCTGGCCACACCTATCCCCAGTCTAACACACAGGTTCTCAACATGTCCTCGAGAGTCTGGATGGTCCGCTCGGACTGACCAACGGTCTGAGGATGATAAGCTGTCGTAAATTGTAGACTCGTACCTAGGGCGGCATGAACTTGCTGCCAAAACCTCGAAGTTAACCGTCCGTCTCTGTCAGAGACAATGGTCCTAGGTACCCCATGAAGTCTAACTATCTGTCTCGTGAACTTCTTTGCCAATCGACTTACCGGCCACGTTTCCTTGATCGGAATGAAACGTGCGGTCTTCGTCAATCGATCTACTATCACCCAGATAGCATGAAAGCCTCGACTCGGCCTTAAACCGGTGATGAAATTCATAGAGATATCCTCCCACTTCCACTGAGGAACGGGAAGTGGGTGTAGCTCACCTCCTGGTCTGTGATGCTTGATCTTGACCTGCTGTTAGGTTGCACACTGAGCTACATATCTCGTGATGTCTGTCTTCAGACCTCCCCACCAGAAAGAGCGTATGATATTTTGATACATCTTACTCGCACTAGGGTGTACTGAGTAAGGTGACGAGTGAGCCTCCTGAAGGATCCTCTGTCTCAACTCTCGATATGAAGGTATACAAACACGCTCCTCACGTCTAAGATCTCCATCAGCACCAACTGCAAACTTCGGTGTCACTCCTCAAGACATCAGGTCTCGGATTTGTGTCAGAGCTGGGCAACTCTCCTTCTTCTGTCGGATTTCGGCCAACCGATCAGGCATTACCTCCAAGGTGGACAACTGGCTGTCGGGATTCGGAAAGTGGAATCCATCTCTAGCCACGCAAGATCTCGTTGTAACTATGGATGAGCTGTCAACCTAGAAATCGCCATCTCTCGGGGAGTCTTCCTGCTAAGGGCATCTGCTACCACATTAGCTTTCCCCGGGTGGTATGAGATCTCAAGATCAAAATCCTTGATCAACTCCAACCATCTGCGCTGACGGTTATTCAACTCCCGTTAAGTGAATATATACTTCAGACTCTTCTGATCGGTGAATATCTGACACTTAGCTCCGTACAAATAATGCCTCCAAATCTTTAGAGTGTGAACCACAACAGCTAATTCCAAGTCATGGATAGGGTAATTCTCCTCGTACGTCTTGAGTTGTCTAGACGGGTAAGCAATCACCTTACCTCTCTGCATCAGAGCACATCCCAAGCCCAACTTGGATGTGTCGTTGTAAACCACGAAATCCTCAATGCCTTCTGGTTGAGCTAGAATGGGAGCAGAGGTCAACCTCTTTAGCTTCTCGAAGTTCTGCAGGCATGGCTCGGACCATATGAACCTCGTAGACTTCCGCAACAAGGAAGTGAGCGGTCGGGCGACAACAGAAAAGCCCTCCACAAAACGCCGGTAGTAGCCCGACAATCCTAAGAAGCTGCGGACCTCCTTGACATTCTTAGGTGGTGGCCAAGATGCTATTGACTCGATCTTTGCTGGATCTACCTTGGAAGAAGTTCTTTAAGGATATCCGGGAATACTTTTGGAATGAGCCTCTCGTCTTTAAGAGAGGTCCGGATGGCATCATTCGGCGATGTGTGCCGGAAGATGAGATGCAAAGTGTCATCCGCCATTGTCATTCACTACCTTGTGGAGGACACGCTAGTTCGAACAAGACTAGCGCAAAGGTATTGCAATCTGGATTCTTTTGGCCTACTTTATTTAGAGATGTGCAATCCTTTGTTTCTTGTTGCGATGCTTGTCAAAGAACAGGCAATATCTCTAGGAGGAATGAGATGCCCCTCAACAACATCCAAGAGGTGGAGATTTTCGATGTTTGGGGAGTAGATTTTATGGGACCGTTCCCATCCTCTTGTGGAAACCAATACATACTATTGGCGGTAGATTACGTTTCTAGATGGGTGGAAGCAATTGCCTCTCCCACCAATGATGCCATGGTGGTGGTTAAGTTCTTCAACAAGACCATTTTTCCTCGATTTGGGACGCCAAGGACTATCATTAGTGATGGAGGTTCTCACTTCATTGCCCGGCAGTTTGAAGCTCTTCTATCTAAGTATGGGGTTACTCACAAGATCGCTACCCCTTATCATCCACAAACAAGTCGACAAGTTGAGATCTCAAATAGGGAGATCAAAGGAATCTTAGAGAAGACGGTTTCAAGGACCAGGAAGGATTGGTCTTTGAAGCTTGACGATGCATTGTGGGCGTACCGGACTGCGTACAAGACACCCATAGGAACCACACCATACAACCTTGTGTATGGGAAGTCTTGTCACTTGCCGGTAGAGTTGGAGCACAAGGCGTTTTGGGCTATTAAGTGGTTGAATTTCAGCATGAAGGAAGCGGGAGAGAAGCGTCTCCTAGACCTTAATGAGCTGGACGAACTCCGCTTGAACGCTTATGAAAACGCCAAGATCTATAAGGAGAGAGCAAAGCGTTGGCATGATAAGCATATCAATCCAAAGGACTTCAAAGAAGGAGATCAAGTTCTCCTCTTCAATTCAAGGCTTCGTCTCTTTCCACGTAAGCTCAAATCCCGTTGGACTGGACCGGACCTTTTCTAATTAAGCGTATTTTCCCCCATGGTGCAGTTGAAGTATGAGGTGAAGCGGGCGGAAGCTTTAAGGTGAACGGCCAACGACTCAAGAAGTATACGCCGGAACTCCAAGCTGAAGAGTTCGCGCCTACCGCACTCGAATAAGTGCGAGATTGGTCTAGCTACGGACCTTAAACAAAGCGCTTCTTGGGAGGCAACCCAAGGTATTGCATTTTTGTTCTTGTTTTCGATTCATAGTTTAGCTTAGTTTAGACGTTTTTGCTTTATTTTGCCTTCGATTCCTTCCGGTATGTTCGTGTTTTTGGATGTAGGAACGATGGAAAAGAGGAAGGGAAGGATAATGTTGAAGAAAAGTGACGAAACTTGGACTTTGGAGCATTACAGAGGGTTCCACGGCCTAAACCACGGTCGTGACAGCTACAACAACCGTAATTTCCAAAAGCCTTTGAAAAATCACCAAAACCACAGTTCCGTACATTTCCACGCTATGTGACTTGGGAGCAAGTGTGAGCATCATACCACTTGCATTGTGTAGGAAGATCGGTTTAGGCGACCCTAAACCGGTGAAGATGACGTTGTACATGGCGGATCGATCCATCACTCGCCCCGTCGGTATTGTAGAAGACGTCCCAGTCAAGCTAGGTAAATTCTTTGTTCCCATTGAATTTGTCGTGCTTGACATTCCTGCAGATAGTCCGGTCCCGATCATACTCGGAAGACCGTTTCTTGCAACATCCGGCTGCATAGTCGATTGCAAGAATGCTAGACTCGCCTTTGACATAGGAGAAGAGAAGGTAGAGTTCGTTCTTTCCACTCTAGTGAAGGAGCCAATCTTTGATGAGGATATATTCAATATCCAAGATGAAGAAGGGTTGTCTAGAGAGGAGGTAAGTGCTATTCTCTTCAAAGATCCTTTGCAAAAGGTCATTACTATGAGTCTAACGAATGTAGGGGAAGAAGAGGAATGCAATGAGGCAATTGAAGCCCTAGATGCACAAGAAGAGATAGGTGAAGTGGAGTTTGAAAAACTCCACGATGAGGCAGAAAATGTGATAATCCACGGCCATACACTATATTCCACGGCCGTGGATCTCACAACCCAAAGCGTGGCTCACTCTAGGGGGTTACACGGTCGTGGAGAAGGCAGAGCAACCGTGACCACCTTCCACGCCCTAAACCACGGCCGTGGAGGACATGGGGAAACCGTAATTTTGGGCATGGAAAGGGGTGATCGAGACACTTCTTCAACTTCTTCCAATTCTTCCCCCACACATTCAACACCCTTAGAAACTTCTAAGGAGACATCGGATGCTCCTCAAGGATCGTTGGAAGCTCCGAAAGCAATGGAACTAAAGCCGCTTCCTACTCATCTAAGGTACGCTTTTCTAGGACCTAATTCTACCTTTCTGGTTATTGTTAGTTCCGATTTAAGCATAGATGAACATAATGAACTCATGGTTGTCCTTAGGAAACATAGAAAAGCTTTAGGATATACTATTGAGGATTTAGTAGGACTTAAACCCTCCCTATGCATGCATAAGATACTAATGGAGGAAGATTTTAGAACTTCAAGACAACCTCAAAGGCGGTTAAATCCGACCATGAAGGAGGTTGTCAAGAAGGAAATTCTTAAACTTCTTGATGCAGGTATCATCTACCCTATCTCCGATAGTAAGTGAGTGAGTCCGGTTCAAGTAGTTCCGAAGAAGGGAGGATTGACGGTCATCACCAACAAGAACAACGAACTCATTCCTACCCGAACCATAACGGGATGGCGGATGTGCATTGACTACCGCAAGCTTAACAACACAACGAGGAAGGATCACTTCCCACTACCCTTCATCGACCAAATGCTTGAAAGGTTAGCACAACATTCACATTTTTGCTATATTGATGGTTATAGTGGTTTCTTTCAGATCCCGATACACCCGGATGATCAGGAGAAGACCACATTCACGTGCCCCTTGGTTACGTTCGCTTATAGGAGAATGCCGTTCGGGCTTTGCAATGCCCCAGCCACCTTTCAAAGGTGCATGATGGCCATCTTCTCCGAATACATTGAGGAAATCATGGAAGTCTTCATGGATGACTTCTCCGTATACGGTTCCTCTTTTCACAATTGTCTTTCTAACCTTGCTCTTGTTTTACAAAGGTGTGAAGACACTAACCTAGTTCTTAATTGGGAGAAGTGTCAATTCATGGTTAAGGAAGGAATTGTTTTAGGACACCTAATCTCTAGTAGAGGGATAGAGGTGGATAAGGTTAAGATAGAGACCATAGAAAAGCTTCCTCCCCCAACTTCGGTGAAAGGGATAAGAAGTTTTCTAGGACATGCTGGATTCTATAGACGCTTCATTAAAGACTTTCCTAAAATATCAAAACCGCTTACTAATCTATTGATGAAGGATGCAGTTTTTGAGTTTTCGCAGGAATGTTTGGATGCGTTTAACACCATTCGGCAAGCTCTAATTTCAGCACACATTATCCAACCTCCAGATTGGACTCTTCCCTTTGAGGTTATGTGCGATGCTAGTGATGTAGCTATAGGAGCTGTTCTTGGACAACGGAAAGAAGGACGAACCCATGCCATATACTATGCTAGCAAGACGCTAGATGAAGCGCAGCTCAATTACGCCACTACCAAAAAAGAGTTTTTAGCCATTGTCTATGTTATTGACAAGTTTCGCTCTTATCTTGTAGGTGCAAAGGTGATTGTCTACACGGATCATGCTGCGATCCGGTACCTCCTTGCGAAGAAAGATGCGAAGCCAAGGCTAATTAGATGGATTCTTCTCCTACAAGAATTCGATCTAGAGATCCGCGACAAGAAAGGTTCAGAAAATTCTGTTGCGGATCATTTGAGTCGCCTAACACATCTAGAGGACGACCATCTACCCATCGATGACTCCTTCCCGGACGAACACCTACACATTATAGAGGAGTGCATCGATGTGATCTCCAAAGGTAACGAACCATGGTTTGCTGATTTTGTTAACTATTTGGTTTGTCAGGAGATACCGCCCGGATTATCCTACGCACAAAGGAAGAAGTTCTTTAAGGATGTCCGGGAATACTTTTGGAACGAGCCTCTCGTCTTTAAGAGAGGTCCGGATGGCATCATTCGGCGATGTGTGCCGGAAGATGAGATGCAAAGTGTCATCCGCCATTGTCATTCACTACCTTGTGGAGGACACGCTAGTTCGAACAAGACTAGCGCAAAGGTATTGCAATCTGGATTCTTTTGGCCTACTTTATTTAGAGATGTGCAATCCTTTGTTTCTTGCTGCGATGCTTGTCAAAGAACAGGCAATATCTCTAGGAGGAATGAGATGCCCCTCAACAACATCCAAGAGGTGGAGATTTTCAATGTTTGGGGAGTAGATTTTATGGGACCGTTCCCATCCTCTTGTGGAAACCAATACATACTATTGGCGGTAGATTACGTTTCTAGATGGGTGGAAGCAATTGCCTCTCCCACCAATGATGCCATGGTGGTGGTTAAGTTCTTCAACAAGACCATTTTTCCTCGATTTGGGACGCCAAGGACTATCATTAGTGATGGAGGTTCTCACTTCATTGCCCGGTGCTTTGAAGCTCTTCTATCTAAGTATGGGGTTACTCACAAGATCGCTACCCCTTATCATCCACAAAGAAGTGGACAAGTTGAGATCTCAAATAGGGAGATCAAAGGAATCTTAGAGAATACGGTTTCAAGGACCAGGAAGGATTGGTCTTTGAAGCTTGACGATGCATTGTGGGCGTACCGGACTGCGTACAAGACACCCATAGGAACCACACCATACAACCTTGTGTATGGGAAGTCTTGTCACTTGCCGGTAGAGTTGGAGCACAAGGCGTTTTGGGCTATTAAGTGGTTGAATTTCAGCATGAAGGAAGCGGGAGAGAAGCGTCTCCTAGACTTTAATGAGCTGGACGAACTCCGCTTGAACGCTTATGAAAACGCCAAGATCTATAAGGAGAGAGCAAAGCGTTGGCATGATAAGCATATCAATCCAAAGGACTTCAAAGAAGGAGATCAAGTTCTCCTCTTCAATTCAAGGCTTCGTCTCTTTCCACGTAAGCTCAAATCCCGTTGGACTGGACCGGACCTTTTCTAATTAAGCGTATTTTCCCCCATGGTGCAGTTGAAGTATGAGGTGAAGCGGGCGGAAGCTTTAAGGTGAACGGCCAACGACTCAAGAAGTATACGCCGGAACTCCAAGCTGAAGAGTTCGCGCCTACCGCACTCGAATAAGTGCGAGATTGGTCTAGCTACGGACCTTAAACAAAGCGCTTCTTGGGAGGCAACCCAAGGTATTGCATTTTTGTTCTTGTTTTCGATTCATAGTTTAGCTTAGTTTAGACGTTTTTGCTTTATTTTGCCTTCGATTCCTTCCGGTATGTTCGTGTTTTTGGATGTAGGAACGATGGAAAAGGGGAAGGGAAGGATAATGTTGAAGAAAAGTGACGAAACTTGGACTTTGGAGCATTACAGAGGGTTCCACGGCCTAAACCACGGTCGTGACAGCTACAACAACCGTAATTTCCAAAAGCCTTTGAAAAATCACCAAAACCACGGTTCCGTACATTTCCACGCTATGTGACTTGGGAGCAAGTGTGAGCATCATACCACTTGCATTGTGTAGGAAGATCGGTTTAGGCAACCCTAAACCGGTAAAGATGACGTTGTACATGGCGGATCGATCCATCACTCGCCCCGTCGGTATTGTAGAAGACGTCCCAGTCAAGCTAGGTAAATTCTTTGTTCCCATTGACTTTGTCGTGCTTGACATTCCTGCAGATAGTCCGGTCCCGATCATACTCGGAAGACCGTTTCTTGCAACATCCGGCTGCATAGTCGATTGCAAGAATGCTAGACTCGCCTTTGACATAGGAGAAGAGAAGGTAGAGTTCGTTCTTTCCACTCTAGTGAAGGAGCCAATCTTTGATGAGGATATATTCAATATCCAAGATGAAGAAGGGTTGTCTAGAGAGGAGGTAAGTGCTATTCTCTTCAAAGATCCTTTGCAAAAGGTCATTACTATGAGTCTAACGAATGTAGGGGAAGAAGAGGAATGCAATGAGGCAATTGAATCCTTAGAAGCACAAGAAGAGATAGGTGAAGTGGAGTTTGAAAAACTCCACGATGATGCAGAAAATGTGAGAATCCACGGCCATACACTATATTCCACGGCCGTGGATCTCACAACCCAAAGCGTGGCTCACTCCAGGGGGTTACACGGTCGTGGAGAAGGCAGAGCAACCGTGACCACCTTCCACGCCCTAAACCACGGCCGTGGAGGACATGGGGAAACCGTAATTTTGGGCATGGAAAGGGGTGATCGAGACACTTCTTCAACTTCTTCCAATTCTTCCCCCACACATTCAACACCCTTAGAAACTTCTAAGGAGACATCGGATGCTCCTCAAGGATCGTTGGAAGCTCCGAAAGCAATGGAACTAAAGCCGCTTCCTACTCATCTAAGGTACGCTTTTCTAGGACCTAATTCTACCTTTCCGGTTATTGTTAGTTCCGATTTAAGCATAGATGAACATAATGAACTCATGGTTGTCCTTAGGAAACATAGAAAAGCTTTAGGATATACTATTGAGGATTTAGTAGGAATTAAACCCTCCCTATGCATGCATAAGATACTAATGGAGGAAGATTTTAGAACTTCAAGACAACCTCAAAGGCGGTTAAATCCGACCATGAAGGAGGTTGTCAAGAAGGAAATTCTTAAACTTCTTGATGCAGGTATCATCTACCCTATCTCCGATAGTAAGTGAATGAGTCCGGTTCAAGTAGTTCCGAAGAAGGGAGGATTGACGGTCATCACCAACAAGAACAACGAACTCATTCCAACCCGAACCGTAACGGGATGGCGGATGTGCATTGACTACCCCAAGCTTAACAACACAATGAGGAAGGATCACTTCCCACTACCCTTCATCGACCAAATGCTTGAAAGGTTAGCACAACATTCACATTTTTGCTATATTGATGGTTATAGTGGTTTCTTTCAGATCCCGATACACCCGGATGATCAGGAGAAGACCACATTCACGTGCCCATTGGTTACGTTCGCTTATAGGAGAATGCCGTTCGGGCTTTGCAATGCCCCAGCCACCTTTCAAAGGTGCATGATGGCCATCTTCTCCGAATACATTGAGGAAATCATGGAAGTCTTCATGGATGACTTCTCCGTATACGGTTCCTCTTTTCACAATTGTCTTTCTAACCTTGCTCTTGTTTTACAAAGGTGTGAAGACACTAACCTAGTTCTTAATTGGGAGAAGTGTCAATTCATGGTTAAGGAAGGAATTGTTTTAGGACACCTAATCTCTAGTAGAGGGATAGAGGTGGATAAGGTTAAGATAGAGACCATAGAAAAGCTTCCTCCCCCAACTTCGGTGAAAGGGATAAGAAGTTTTCTAGGACATGCTGGATTCTATAGACGCTTCATTAAAGACTTTTCTAAAATATCAAAACCGCTCACTAATCTATTGATGAAAGATGCAGTTTTTGAGTTTTCGCAGGAATGTTTGGATGCGTTTAACACCATTCGACAAGCTCTAATTTCAGCACACATTATCCAACCTCCAGATTGGACTCTTCCCTTTGAGGTTATGTGCGATGCTAGTGATGTAGCTATAGGAGCTATTCTTGGACAACGGAAAGAAGGGCGAACCCATGCCATATACTATGCTAGCAAGACGCTAGATGAAGCGCAGCTCAATTACGCCACTACCAAAAAAGAGTTTTTAGCCATTGTCTATGTTATTGACAAGTTTCGCTCTTATCTTGTAGGTGCAATGGTGATTGTCTACACGGATCATGCTGCGATCCGGTACCTCCTTGCGAAGAAAGATGCGAAGCCAAGGCTAATTAGATGGATTCTTCTCCTACAAGAATTCGATCTAGAGATCCGCGACAAGAAAGGTTCAGAAAATTCTATTGCGGATCATTTGAGTCGCCTAACACATCTAGAGGACGACCATCTACCCATCGATGACTCCTTCCCGGACGAACACCTACACATTATAGAGGAGTGCATCGATGTAATCTCCAAAGGTAACGAACCATGGTTTGCTGATTTTGTTAACTATTTGGTTTGTCAGGAGATACCGCCCGGATTATCCTACGCACAAAGGAAGAAGTTCTTTAAGGATGTCTGGGAATACTTTTGGAACGAGCCTCTCGTCTTTAAGAGAGGTCCGGATGGCATCATTCGGCGATGTGTGCCGGAAGATGAGATGCAAAGTGTCATCCGCCATTGTCATTCACTACCTTGTGGAGGACACGCTAGTTCGAACAAGACTAGCGCAAAGGTATTGCAATCTGGATTCTTTTGGCCTACTTTATTTAGAGATGTGCAATCCTTTGTTTCTTGCTGCGATGCTTGTCAAAGAACAGGCAATATCTCTAGGAGGAATGAGATGCCCCTCAACAACATCCAAGAGGTGGAGATTTTCAATGTTTGGGGAGTAGATTTTATGGGACCGTTCCCATCCTCTTGTGGAAACCAATACATACTATTGGCGGTAGATTACGTTTCTAGATGGGTGGAAGCAATTGCCTCTCCCACCAATGATGCCATGGTGGTGGTTAAGTTCTTCAACAAGACCATTTTTCCTCGATTTGGGACGCCAAGGACTATCATTAGTGATGGAGGTTCTCACTTCATTGCCCGGTGCTTTGAAGCTCTTCTATCTAAGTATGGGGTTACTCACAAGATCGCTACCCCTTATCATCCACAAAGAAGTGGACAAGTTGAGATCTCAAATAGGGAGATCAAAGGAATCTTAGAGAATACGGTTTCAAGGACCAGGAAGGATTGGTCTTTGAAGCTTGACGATGCATTGTGGGCGTACCGGACTGCGTACAAGACACCCATAGGAACCACACCATACAACCTTGTGTATGGGAAGTCTTGTCACTTGCCGGTAGAGTTGGAGCACAAGGCGTTTTGGGCTATTAAGTGGTTGAATTTCAGCATGAAGGAAGCGGGAGAGAAGCGTCTCCTAGACCTTAATGAGCTGGACGAACTCCTCTTGAACGCTTATGAAAACGCCAAGATCTATAAGGAGAGAGCAAAGCGTTGGCATGATAAGAATATCATTCCAAAGGACTTCAAAGAAGGAGATCAAGTTCTCCTCTTCAATTCAAGGCTTCGTCTCTTTCCAGGTAAGCTCAAATCCCGTTGGACCGGACCTTTTCTAATTAAGCGTATTTTCCCCCATGGTGCAGTTGAAGTATGGGGTGAAGCGGGCGGAAGCTTTAAGGTGAACGGCCAACGACTCAAGAAGTATACGCCGGAACTCCAAGCTGAAGAGTTCGCGCCTACCGCACTCGAATAAGTGCGAGATTGGTCTAGCTACGGACCTTAAACAAAGCGCTTCTTGGGAGGCAACCCAAGGTATTGCATTTTTATTCTTGTTTTCGATTCATAGTTTAGCTTAGTTTAGACGTTTTTGCTTTATTTTGCCTTCGATTCCTTCCGGTATGTTCGTGTTTTTGGATGTAGGAACGATGGAAAAGGGGAAGGGAAGGATAATGTTGAAGAAAAGTGACGAAACTTGGACTTTGGAGCATTATAGAGGGTTCCACGGCCTAAACCACGGTCGTGACAGCTACAGTGACCGTAATTTCCAAAAGCCTTTGAAAAATCACCAAAACCACGGTTCCGTACATTTCCACGTTATGTGACTTGGGAGCAAGTGTGAGCATCATACCACTTGCATTGTGTAGGAAGATCGGTTTAGGCGACCCTAAACCGGTGAAGATGACGTTGTACATGGCGGATCGATCCATCACTCGCCCTGTCGGTATTGTAGAAGACGTCCCAGTCAAGCTAGGTAAATTCTTTGTTCCCATTGACTTTGTCGTGCTTGACATTCCTGCAGATAGTCCGGTCCCGATCATACTCGGAAGACCGTTTCTTGCAACATCCGGCTGCATAGTCGATTGCAAGAATGCTAGACTCGCCTTTGACATAGGAGAAGAGAAGGTAGAGTTCGTTCTTTCCACTCTAGTGAAGGAGCCAATCTTTGATGAGGATATATTCAATATCCAAGATGAAGAAGGGTTGTCTAGAGAGGAGGTAAGTTCTATTCTCTTCAAAGATCCTTTGCAAAAGGTCATTACTATGAGTCTAACGAATGTAGGGGAAGAAGAGGAATGCAATGAGGCAATTGAAGCCTTAGAAGCACAAGAAGAGATAGGTGAAGTGGAGTTTGAAAAACTCCACGATGAAGCAGAAAATGTGAGAATCCACGGCCATACACTATATTCCACGGCCGTGGATCTCACAACCCAAAGCGTGGCTCACTCCAGGGGGTTACACGGTCGTGGAGAAGGCAGAGCAACCGTGACCACCTTCCACGCCCTAAACCACGGCCGTGGAGGACATGGGGAAACCGTATTTTTGGGCATGGAAAGGGGTGATCGAGACACTTCTTCAACTTCTTCCAATTCTTCCCCCACACATTCAACACCCTTAGAAACTTCTAAGGAGACATCGGATGCTCCTCAAGGATCGTTGGAAGCTCCGAAAGCAATGGAACTAAAGCCGCTTCCTACTCATCTAAGGTACGCTTTTCTAGGACCTAATTCTACCTTTCCGGTTATTGTTAGTTCCGATTTAAGCATAGATGAACATAATGAACTCATGGTTGTCCTTAGGAAACATAGAAAAGCTTTAGGATATACTATTGAGGATTTAGTAGGAATTAAACCCTCCCTATGCATGCATAAGATACTAATGGAGGAAGATTTTAGAACTTCAAGACAACCTCAAAGGCGGTTAAATCCGACAATGAAGGAGGTTGTCAAGAAGGAAATTCTTAAACTTCTTGATGCAGGTATCATCTACCCTATCTCCGATAGTAAGTGGGTGAGTCCGGTTCAAGTAGTTCCGAAGAAGGGAGGATTGACGGTCATCACCAACAAGAACAACGAACTCATTCCTACCCGAACCGTAACGGGATGGCGGATGTGCATTGACTACCGCAAGCTTAACAACACAACGAGGAAGGATCACTTCCCACTACCCTTCATCGACCAAATGCTTGAAAGGTTAGCACAACATTCACATTTTTGCTATATTGATGGTTATAGTGGTTTCTTTCAGATCCCGATACACCCGGATGATCAGGAGAAGACCACATTCACGTGCCCATTGGTTACGTTCGCTTATAGGAGAATGCCGTTCGGACTTTGCAACGCCCCAGCCACCTTTCAAAGGTGCATGATGGCCATCTTCTCCGAATACATTGAGGAAATCATGGAAGTCTTCATGGATGACTTCTCCGTATACGGTTCCTCTTTTCACAATTGTCTTTCTAACCTTGCTCTTGTTTTACAAAGGTGTGAAGACACTAACCTAGTTCTTAATTGGGAGAAGTGTCAATTCATGGTTAAGGAAGGAATTGTTTTAGGACACCTAATCTCTAGTAGAGGGATAGAGGTGGATAAGGTTAAGATAGAGACCATAGAAAAGCTTCCTCCCCCAAATTCGGTGAAAGGGATAAGAAGTTTTCTAGGACATGCTGGATTCTATAGACGCTTCATTAAAGACTTTTCTAAAATATCAAAACCGCTCACTAATCTATTGATGAAGGATGCAGTTTTTGAGTTTTCGTAGGAATGTTTGGATGCGTTTAACACCATTCGGCAAGCTCTAATTTCTGCACCCATTATCCAACCTCCAGATTGGACTCTTCCCTTTGAGGTTATCTGCGATGCTAGTGATGTAGCTATAGGAGCTGTTCTTGGACAACGGAAAGAAGGGCGAACCCATGCCATATACTATGCTAGCAAGACGCTAGATGAAGCGCAGCTCAATTATGCCACTACCAAAAAAGAGTTTTTAGCCATTGTCTATGTTATTGACAAGTTTCGCTCTTATCTTGTAGGTGCAAAGGTGATTGTCTACACGGATCATGCTGCGATCCGGTACCTCCTTGCGAAGAAAGATGCGAAGCCAAGGCTAATTAGATGGATTCTTCTCCTACAAGAATTCGATCTAGAGATCCGCGACAAGAAAGGTTCAGAAAATTCTGTTGCGGATCATTTGAGTCGCCTAACACATCTAGAGGACGACCATCTACCCATCGATGACTCCTTCCCGGACGAACACCTACACATTATAGAGGAGTGCATCGATGTGATCTCCAAAGGTAACGAACCATGGTTTGCTGATTTTGTTAACTATTTGGTTTGTCAGGAGATACCGCCCGGATTATCCTACGCACAAAGGAAGAAGTTCTTTAAGGATGTCCGGGAATACTTTTGGAACGAGCCTCTCGTCTTTAAGAGAGGTCCGGATGGCATCATTCGGCGATGTGTGCCGGAAGATGAGATGCAAAGTGTCATCCGCCATTGTCATTCACTACCTTGTGGAGGACACGCTAGTTCGAACAAGACTAGCGCAAAGGTATTGCAATCTGGATTCTTTTGGCCTACTTTATTTAGAAATGTGCAATCCTTTGTTTCTTGCTGCGATGCTTGTCAAAGAACAGGCAATATCTCTAGGAGGAATGAGATGCCCTTCAACAACATCCAAGAGGTGGAGATTTTCAATGTTTGGGGAGTAGATTTTATGGGACCGTTCCCATCCTCTTGTGGAAACCAATACATACTATTGGCGGTAGATTACGTTTCTAGATGGGTGGAAGCAATTGCCTCTCCCACCAATGATGCCATGGTGGTGGTTAAGTTCTTCAACAAGACCATTTTTCCTCGATTTGGGACGCCAAGGACTATCATTAGTGATGGAGGTTCTCACTTCATTGCCCGGCGCTTTGAAGCTCTTCTATCTAAGTATGGGGTTACTCACAAGATCGCTACCCCTTATCATCCACAAACAAGTGGATAAGTTGAGATCTCAAATAGGGAGATCAAAGGAATCTTAGAGAAGACGGTTTCAAGGACCAGGAAGGATTGGTCTTTGAAGCTTGACGATGCATTGTGGGCGTACCGGACTACGTACAAGACACCCATAGGAACCACACCATACAACCTTGTGTATGGGAAGTCTTGTCACTTGCCGGTAGAGTTGGAGCACAAGGCGTTTTGGGCTATTAAGTGGTTGAATTTCAGCATGAAGGAAGCGGGAGAGAAGCGTCTCCTAGACCTTAATGAGCTGGACGAACTCCGCTTGAATGCTTATGAAAACGCCAAGATCTATAAGGAGAGAGCAAAGCGTTGGCATGATAAGAATATCATTCCAAAGGACTTCAAAGAAGGAGATCAAGTTCTCCTCTTCAATTCACGGCTTCGTCTCTTTCCAGGTAAGCTCAAATCCCGTTGGACCGGACCTTTTCTAATTAAGCGAATTTCCCCCATGGTGCAGTTGAAGTATGGGGTGAAGCGGGCGGAAGCTTTAAGGTGAACGGCCAACGACTCAAGAAGTTTACGCCGGAACTTTAAGCTGAAGAGTTCGCGCCTACCGCACTCGAATAAGTGCGAGATTGGTCTAGCTACGGACCTTAAACAAAGCGCTTCTTGGGAGGCAACCCAAGGTATTGCATTTTTATTCTTGTTTTCGATTCATAGTTTAGCTTAGTTTAGACGTTTTTGCTTTATTTTGCCTTCGATTCCTTCCGGTATGTTCGTGTTTTTGGATGTAGGAACGATGGAAAAGGGGAAGGGAAGGATAATGTTGAAGAAAAGTGACGAAACTTGGACTTTGGAGCATTACAGAGGGTTCCACGGCCTAAACCACGGTTGTGACAGCTACAGTGACCGTAATTTCCAAAAGCCTTTGAAAAATCACCAAAACCACGGTTCCGTACATTTCCACGGCCGTGGAACACCCCGACAGACCGTGATTTTAAAAATTTTACATGTCACTATATAAACCACATTCTTCACCAAAACACTCCACAAATACCCAATTCCACGACCCAAAACGCCGAATCCACGCCATTCCTTCAAAATCTTCGTTCCTTAATCCTTTTCAACGATTCTTCTTCCCAAATTGAAGCAAATTCAACCACCAACAAGATCCAAGCAACAAATTGAGCGGCAAATCACCACGGAACGCACAATTCGGATTTTAAAAATCCGAAACCTAGGTTTTTTCCCTCTTCTTGATCTTTGTCGATTTGGTTCGTTTTGCTAGAAATTTTAGGAAGAACTGATTGAAATTTGAAGGAATTAGACTAGGGCTGCCTGATTGCTGAGTTTGAGTGTTGATTTCTGTGATTTGCGAAAAAACCAGACGAACCACAGTCACTGACAGAACCACGGCCGTGGAATCACCAAGAACAGCCCGTAATTTTGAATAGTGATGGACTTCGTGAGGAGAGTTTCTGGGAGGATTAAGGAGAAAAAGAATGACCAAAACAAGAAGAGGAAGGGTAATCCCTCTTCTTCCTCATCCTCTAGAGCACCACCACCCTCTTCCCCTTCACCTCCATCATCACCTTCATCACCCTTACCTCCTAGCCCTAGAGTACCGACCATTCATGAGGATCACCTTGATACATTCGAGAGGATCCATGAGAGACCTGTGATTGGACCTAGGTACCTACTGTTAGAGGATCTAGCTCCTCTTAACATTGTAGATGACTTTACATGGCTCTTGGATAGAGCCGGACTAGTTGTCTTCTCGGCTATCCGAGAAGACGCCTATGAGGAGATTACGAGGGAGGTTGTGACGTCTTTCGAGCACAGCCATGTGGATAGGACCGTTTCTTTCCGTCTTATGGAAAGAAACTATGATTTTACCATCCGTGAGTTCGGGACCTTCTTTGGGTTCCATGAGACCTTCAATGGTCGCTTCCCTAGTGGCGTTTACGCCAAAGACTTTTGGGAGGAGGTTGCTATGATATACGCCAGCGAGGACCGCTGGCAATCTGCTGACACCAAGGCTAAGTTGATGTATCACTTAGCCTTGAAGATTGCTCACCGTGTTCTTTCGGAGTGTCTCTTCCCTAGGACGGAGACGCCCCAAAAGATCAAGACGGATGAGCTATTTCTGCTATACTCTATGCTGTATGGGCGCCGAGCTGACTGTGCCACCCTCTTAGCTGCTACTATGAGCAAGCTTAAGAACAAGAGGAAGGGAAACATTGGATATGGTGGGATAGTTACCCATCTTGCTAGGGCGTTGGGAGTTGATTTTTCTGCCTGTACCCGCATACCAGCCGTACCTTTAGGACTTCATGCCTTCATGACTAGAGGTCTCATCTTCCCCACACATAGAGGTCCGCCTTATGCGGCCATGCCTTGGGAGAGCAGGACGGGTAGGGTTATTGAGTGGCTACAGGAGTACTCCATTATGGCTGGACGCCATAATTGGAAGGAGACGTTCGCTGCTATGCATGCAAACAGGATTGCAGCTCCTCCGTATTTTCCACCACCGCCCGTAGTTGAGGAGGAGGAGGAGATGAGGGATCAGTTTGAGGGTGGAGGAGGAGCCGAGCAGGAGTTTGGCACGTTTCGGGATCAGCCGGATGCGGCCCCCGATGTGCCTAGACGTTCTCCACGTCCCGCTAGAGCTTCAGGCTCGTCTTCTCGCCGCGCCAGCGTGAGTGAGAGACCCACTTGGGCCGAGACACCTCGTGCATGGTATGGAGCTCCACCTCCATGGCCTACACAGACACCTTCTGCACCAGCACCAGCACCATCCGACGCTCCAGAGTGGTACAGTCATGCTCCGGGATGGTATGAGCAGATGCCAGATTGGGCTACTGGTCTTTCGGAGAGAGTAGGAGCATTGGAGATTCGAGCCGATGCTAGATATGGACGCTTGGACGACCTCGATCACATGATGAGAGATGTCTACCGCCAGCAGTTTGGGCGGTTTTATGATCTTAGCTTCTCTCTATTCCCGCCTCCACCAGCACCGCAGTGATGATGATTGCATGACCGACAGTTTTAGCCGCTCCACCGCCATTTTGTGAGTTTTTTTCTTTTCTTTCTTTTCTTTCTTTCTTTTGAATATTAGGGACAATGTTCGTCCTAAGTATGGGGTGGGGTGTGACTAAAAGTTTGTAATAACTCTTACTCACTATGTTTGCTTCTATCAAGACTATCATTGCATGTTCATTATATTGTTGCACGTTTCATTATTGCATTGCATGAAAAAGAGTTGAAAAACCCATAAAAATTGAAAAAATTTGAAAAATTTTGTGCTTCTAAGGAATTGAGATGATTTCCATGATAATCGCTACTTGTGAATTGAGTTTGATGACAATTGCATGCTTAAACGAATAGTGAATTGAAAAGAAATTGAATGAGTTGATTATACCTCTTTTACAAGTTTCATAATGTGATAAATGTTACCTAAATCATGTTGAGGAATTGAAGTTGAAATCACACTATAAGTTCTTATGCTTCTTGTTGAGATGATTAAGGCAATTCGATTTTTCTTTCTTCTTTCTTTGATCATTTAGCTCCTCATTGAAATATTGACCTCCTTTACCTATCCGGGAATTTGGAGAAGTGAATGAAAAAGGCATGTTTGATGTGGGAGGGCCATGAGAGCAATTATTTGCAATCAAAAGAATAGAAAGAAATTGTAGGTTTGGGGAAGTCAATCATGATGATGAGTAACTCGGCACCATTCACATAGCCGGGTGTTTGTGTCTTGCCAAAGTCGGATTGAGCGATATTCCTACCGGATTATGGTATGTGCGCTTAGGGTTTGAGGCATCTCATAAAAATTGAGAAACGCCAATCTCCTAGGCTTCGGTTTTTGTGCACCTCTATCCATAACTCAAAAAGTAAAGTCGAAAAATGAAAAGAAGAGAGCGAAGCTCTAAGTTGAAGGTGTTGCGGAAACCGCAAGTGAAGAAGAAAAGAGTAGTTGTCCACTTTCCCGGATTCATGCACCACATTCCTTAAAGTTTCCTTCCCTTTCCACATTCTAGACCTTTTTCTTTGAAAGTCCTTAAGATCAAAAGAATGTTATATGACTTGGTGATCTAAATTGAAGTTTCTTATGATTGATTTTGTTAATGTTTAAGGGTTATGATGTTTGTATGGAAGTTTGATTGATTCATGAGTTTTCTTTACTCTTTACTCTTTGATTAAGTGTATGAAAGTCCTATAAATGATTGAAGCAAGATTTGAGAATGATCTATTGTTTAGAAGGCACATTCATCCAAAAGAGGAATAGCTTTGAGAAGGTACACATATTTCATCCTAACTCTTGTTTTAAAGCTTTTGAAAGACCTTGTGTAGGGACAAGCAAGTGGCAAGCATGGGGTTATTTGTTAGCATGAAATATTGTGATATTTTAGGCACATTTTCTAAGTGTATTTGATTCATATTGATAGTCATTGATTGAGCATAGATGCATTTGTGAGCTAGTTTGTCTATAATGTCGATATAGAGATCTACACAAGCTTTATGTTGATTATAGGTGATTGAGAGCTATTTCCGAACGAAATCGAGCAAGATGGAGTTGTTGAGCAATGTCCATGGATTGAGGACATTCTAAGGAGCAAAAGGAGTGTTAACTTGAGGAATGCACGAAGCTAGGGAAGAATCACGTTCTTGCCCTAAACCACGCTCTAAAATACGGCCGTACTACTTTCCACGTTCAGTTCCACGGCCGTGGAACCATGGCTAAGGAAGCGTGGTTCATTCCAGCAACTTCTACGGCCGTGGAGAAGATGTTTCAAACCGTGTTGAATTCCACGGTCTAAATTACGGTCGTGGAACCTTCCACGACCGTGATCTTGGCGATCTTTTTCGTCACACTTTAAGCCACGATCTTTTAAAAGATTGGGCCGGGCCGCTATTTCATCATACACTATAAAAGGAAGGACGAAGAGAGATTCCGTCACCTCGCTTTAGGCTTACACCTTCGCTTACCTTAGACGCATTTTTAGGCTTGTGTTTGGAATTTCCCTAATCTCGCTTTTGCTGGAAGTTCTGTTGAGAGATTTGGCGCAGCGCTATTGGTGATTTCCGGATTGACGGAAGATCGAAGATTCGGAAGGTTATTCGCAAGAAGATTTCTCTTCTTGTTTAGGTTTGATTTAGAAGACGGATTGACATCCCGTTCTTCCTTCTCATCTAAGATTGTGTTTGTTTGTTCTATTACGAATCTAGTGACGATATTTGTTCTTGATTGTGACAATGAGGTTGGTTTGAAGTTTATTGAAAGTTTTCGGAAGTTTTCATCTTTCAATCTTTTAAACCTTGAATTTGATATCATTATGACTATTGTTGGCTAAAAACCCTTAACAATTCTAAGGTGAAGGGTTGATAGTTGTGGCTTAGATGATGATAGATCGATCATAAACAGATTGGACCCTGAGAGTTAGAGAGAATCGCCGACGAACCCTAAATTACGGCCTGTTCTTGAGTCCACGGCCGTGGAACCTCAAGAACTACCCGTGATTTCCCTTAAGTCTACGAACTTGCTTTTACTTTAATCCAAAGTTAAAGATTTACTTTAACTTAGTTTAGGCTTGCCTTTTCTAGGTGGTAGTGAAGCCTCAACAACCTCTACCTCGATTGTGAGTGTCACAACCGTAATCGGTTTAGTTAGTCTTGATCCTTGGATTACAAGTTTGGGTATTTGACATTAATTCTTACCTTTAGAACCTTTCTATATTGAAGCCTCAACAACCTTTATAGAGAGTGTCTTGTAGGTGAGTCATATAAGGTTTTTGGAACTTCACCGTATGATTACCTTACATTTGCATACCTTTGCATATCTCAACTCTGTCCTTATATCATTAGTATATCTTGAATTGATTACCACAGCTGGATACTTGGATCTTTAGGATTGTTGTTTTCCCAATAATTTGCAAAGCTCTTACATTTACCTGCTTGATAATGTGAAATTGAATTTGTTCCCCCCAAATCCCTGTGTTCGATACTCTGGAATTCTTGCTTAACTATATCGATCCGTACACTGCGGGTTCGCTTGCTTGATTCTAGTTTTATAAATTTAAAGCTTATTTGCACGCACGCTAAGTGGCGAACAAGTTTTTGGCGCCGTTGCCGGGGATTTGGTCTAGGCCGAATTCGGTAGCCGTTGTCAAGCTTGGGAGCTTGCTCTCGTTATTTGATATCTTTTTTAGTGCATGCGCAGGTCTAGGAACACCGAAGACCTCTTACCTCTTGATCAAGAGCTTGAGAGGACTTTAAGGCAAAAGCGTAAGGAAAAGAAGATGGCTGAAGAACACGAACGTGATCTTCAAGCGGAGTTAGCGGAAAAAGAAGCTCAACTCCAATGGAATGAGAATATGCGCCGGGATGAGATGGATCGTCATCAATCCCAAGTTAATGATTTGAAAGACATGATGTTCTAGATGAGGATAGAAATAAGCAACCTCAAGAATAAGGGAAGCAAGAGATCCTCAAAGAGATCATTAAGGTCGAATAGGGGTCATTCATCCGCTGATGATAGCGACTCTTCCATGCCACCGTTAGAGGAGATTGATCCAAGGATCAATGTGAATCCATTCGCTCCACAGACGACCGCAAACCGACGCATTCCACCTAGGAATGTAAGGGTGAACCGTGTAGATAATGAGCCAAGAACTCTTGGCCAAAGGATGGATCCAACACAACAACCGCGCCGTTTGGGCGTGAATTTTGATGCTGATGATGTGCAAGGGTTTAGCTTCAACCCTCAAGTCATTACTCTTGTTCGCCAAAACCAATTTGGCGGGACAAGCGCTGAATCTCCACACCAACACTTGCAAAACTTTGAGTGTATGATGGAGACAATGAGGCCGAAGAACGTTACTACCAACAACTATAAGCTCAAGCCTTTCTTCTTCTCCTTGAAATGGAAAGTGTTGTCTTGGTACCAATCTCTTCCTAGTGGGAAACTAGACACATGGGAAGACCTTTCCGCGGAGTTCCTCACCAAATTCTTTCCGCCATCCAAAACGGCGGAACTTAGAGGTAAGATCAATGCATTTTCCATGAGGTCTAACGAAAGTTTATTTCAATCATGGGAAAGATTTCAGGACTTGTTATTGGATTGCCCTCATCATGGCATATCCAAGCTTGCATTGCTGGAGATTTACTACAAGGGGCTGAATGCGGGGACGCAATTCAACCTCCAATCCCTCTCATGTGGAACATTCGTGGACATGTGAGAAGATGACGCTTGGGACTTCATTGAGAAGCAAGCAAGAGTCATAGAGAAGTATTCCCACCGGAAAGTGGAGGGAAATCGTGTGGAGCAAGGAGCAAAGCTCACACATGAAGCTCAAAATCAGATTTTCTCCCTCAACAATGAGATCAAAGAGTTGAAGGAGGCTATCAAGACCAACTTTCCAAAGCAACAAGGCAAGGATGTTGGCTATTTGGGCAACAACAACAATGGCGGTGAGAACACAAACCGCAACAACAACAACAATAACCGGAACAACAACCGGAACAATTAGAATGTCAATAACAATAACCGGAACAACAGCAATTGGAACAACAATAGGGGTTCAAACAACAACAATTGGCGCTCCAATCAACAAAATTCCGGTAACTCTTATCCTTCCAATTCGAATTCACTAACTCCACCTTCCTCTTCCTCTACTCCTTTGAAAAGCCAGGGGCAAACATCTAGTGGAGGAAACACTTCGGGGAAGGAGAAGCCCGATCCCATGTTGGAAACGATTTTGGAAAAGCTTCAAGGATTGGAGAACCGCATCATTAAGGTTGATGATCAAATTTCTAAGGTTGATAAAGCCCAAAAGGTTTTAGAAAACCAAATGTTCAGCCATGCGGAGGAAGTTCCTAGGAATCAAGGGAAACTTCCAGGAAAGACGGAGGACAACCCTAAGGGAAGGGTGATGGCAATCACAACTAGGAGCGGAGTGACTACCACCGATCCGCAGCCTAAGTTTGTTGAAGTCCCCGTAGAGAAAGACAAAGAGAAGGGGAAGGAGAAGGAAGATGTCTACGTTCCTCCTCCAGCTTACAAACCTCCCCTACCATTCCCTCAATCTAGAGCGAGAGGGCGCCTAGATAAACAGTTTGGTAAGTTTATAGAACTCATGAGCAAGCTTCATATTAATATACCCTTTATTGATGCTATTGTAGGTATGCCGACTTATGGCAAGTTCTTAAAGGAGCTCCTCTCCAACAAGAGGAAGCTAGAAGATTTCGGAGAGGTTAAGATGAGTTCGGATTCTTCGGACCTCATCAAGACCATGAAGGAGAAAATGCCCCCAAAGCTAAAGGATCCGGGGTCATTTTGCATTCCCATAGGAGTGGGAGATGTCACATACGATGCGCTATGTGACTTGGGAGCAAGTCTGAGCATCATACCACTTGCATTGTGTAGGAAGATTAGTTTAGGCGACCCTAAACCGGTGAAGATGACGTTGTACATGGCGGATCGATCCATCACTCGCCCCGTTGGTATTGTAGAAGACGTCCCAGTCAAGCTAGGTAAATTCTTTGTTCCCATTGACTTTGTCGTGCTTGACATTCCTGCAGATAGTCCGGTCCCGATCATACTCGGAAGACCGTTTCTTGCAACATCCGACTGCATAGTCGATTGCAAGAATGCTAGTCTCGCCTTTGACATAGGAGAAGAGAAGGTAGAGTTCGTTCTTTCCACTCTAGTGAAGGAGCCAATCTTTGATGTGGATATATTCAATATCCAAGATGAAGAAGGGTTGTCTAGAGAGGAGGTAAGTGCTATTCTCTTCAAAGATCCTTTGCAAAAGGTCTTTACTATGAGTCTAACGAATGTAGGGGAAGAAGAGGAATGCAATGAGGCAATTGAAGCCTTAGAAGCACAAGAAGAGATAGGTGAAGTGGAGTTTGAAAAACTCCACGATGAGGCAGAAAATGTGAGAATCCACGGCCATACACTATATTCCACGGCCGTGGATCTCACAACCCAAAGCGAGTCTCACTCCAGGGGGTTACACGGTCGTGGAGAAGGCAGAGCAACCGTGACCACCTTCCACGCCCTAAACCACGGCCGTGGAGGACATGGGGAAACCGTAATTTTGGGCATGGAAAGGGGTGATCGAGACACTTCTTCAACTTCTTCCAATTCTTCCCCCACACATTCAACACCCTTAGAAACTTCTAAGGAGACATCGGATGCTCCTCAAGGATCGTTGGAAGCTCCGAAAGCAATAGAACTAAAGCCGCTTCCTACTTATCTAAGGTACGCTTTTCTAGGACCTAATTCTACCTTTCCGGTTATTGTTAGTTCCGATTTAAGCATAGATGAACATAATGAACTAATGGTTGTCCTTAGGAAACATAGAAAAGCTTTAGGATATACTATTGAGGATTTAGTAGGAATTAAACCCTCCCTATGCATGCATAAGATACTAATGGAGGAAGATTTTAGAACTTCAAGACAACCTCAAAGGCGGTTAAATCCGACCATGAAGGAGGTTGTCAAGAAGGAAATTCTTAAACTTCTTGATGCAGGTATCATCTACCCTATCTCCGATAGTAAGTGGGTGAGTCCGGTTCAAGTAGTTCCGAAGAAGGGAGGAATGACGGTCATCACCAACAAGAACAACGAAGTCATTCCTACCCGAACCGTAACGGGATGGCGGATGTGCATTGACTACCGCAAGCTTAACAACGCAACGAGGAAGGATCACTTCCCACTACCCTTCATCGACCAAATGCTTGAAAGGTTAGCACAACATTAACATTTTTGCTATATTGATGGGTATAGTGGTTTCTTTCAGATCCCGATACACCCGGATGATCAGGAGAAGACCACGTTCACGTGCCCATGGGTTACGTTCGCTTATAGGAGAATGCCGTTCAGGCTTTGCAACGCCCCAGCCACCTTTCAAAGGTGCATGATGGCCATCTTCTCCGAATACATTGAGGAAATCATGGAAGTCTTCATGGATGACTTCTCCGTATACGGTTCCTCTTTTCACAATTGTCTTTCTAACCTTGCTCTTGTTTTACAAAGGTGTGAAGACACTAACCTAGTTCTTAATTGGGAGAAGTGTCAATTCATGGTTAAGGAAGGAATTGTTTTAGGACACCTAATCTCTAGTAGAGGGATAGAGGTGGATAAGGTTAAGATAGAGACCATAGAAAAGCTTCCTCCCCCAACTTCGGTGAAAGGGATAAGAAGTTTTCTAGGACATGCTGGATTCTATAGACGCTTCATTAAAGACTTTTCTAAAATATCAAAACCGCTCACTAATCTATTGATGAAGGATGCAGTTTTTGAGTTTTCGCAGGAATGTTTGGATGCGTTTAACACCATTCGGCAAGCTCTAATTTCAGCACCCATTATCCAACCTCCAGATTGGACTCTTCCCTTTGAGGTTATGTGCGATGCTAGTGATGTAGCTATAGGAGCTGTTCTTGGACAACGGAAAGAAGGGCGAACCCATGCCATATACTATGCTAGCAAGACGCTAGATGAAGCGCAGCTCAATTATGCCACTACCAAAAAAGAGTTTTTAGCCATTGTCTATGTTATTGACAAGTTTCGCTCTTATCTTGTAGGTGCAAAGGTGATTGTCTACACGGATCATGCTGCGATCCGGTACCTCCTTGCGAAGAAAGATGCGAAGCCAAGGCTAATTAGATGGATTCTTCTCCTACAAGAATTCGATCTAGAGATCCGCGACAAGAAAGGTTCAGAAAATTCTGTTGCGGATCATTTGAGTCGCCTAACACATCTAGAGGACGACCATCTACCCATCGATGACTCCTTCCCGGACGAACACCTACACATTATAGAGGAGTGCATCGATGTGATCTCCAAAGGTAACGAACCATGGTTTGCTGATTTTGTTAACTATTTGGTTTGTCAGGAGATACCGCCCGGATTATCCTACGCACAAAGGAAGAAGTTCTTTAAGGATGTCCGGGAATACTTTTGGAACGAGCCTCTCGTCTTTAAGAGAGGTCCGGATGGCATCATTCGGCGATGTGTGCCGGAAGATGAGATGCAAAGTGTCATCCGCCATTGTCATTCACTACCTTGTGGAGGACACGCTAGTTCGAACAAGACTAGCGCAAAGGTATTGCAATCTGGATTCTTTTGGCCTACTTTATTTAGAGATGTGCAATCCTTTGTTTCTTGCTGCGATGCTTGTCAAAGAACAGGCAATATCTCTAGGAGGAATGAGATGCCCCTCAACAACATCCAAGAGGTGGAGATTTTTAATGTTTGGGGAGTAGATTTTATGGGACCGTTCCCATCCTCTTGTGGAAACCAATACATACTATTGGCGGTAGATTACGTTTCTAGATGGGTGGAAGCAATTGCCTCTCCCACCAATGATGCCATGGTGGTGGTTAAGTTCTTCAACAAGACCATTTTTCCTCGATTTGGGACGCCAAGGACTATCATTAGTGATGGAGGTTCTCACTTCATTGCCCGGCGCTTTGAAGCTCTTCTATCTAAGTATGGGGTTACTCACAAGATCGCTACCCCTTATCATCCACAAACAAGTGGATAAGTTGAGATCTCAAATAGGGAGATCAAAGGAATCTTAGAGAAGACGGTTTCAAGGACCAGGAAGGATTGGTCTTTGAAGCTTGACGATGCATTGTGGGCGTACCGGACTACGTACAAGACACCCATAGGAACCACACCATACAACCTTGTGTATGGGAAGTCTTGTCACTTGCCGGTAGAGTTGGAGCACAAGGCGTTTTGGGCTATTAAGTGGTTGAATTTCAGCATGAAGGAAGCGGGAGAGAAGCGTCTCCTAGACCTTAATGAGCTGGACGAACTCCGCTTGAATGCTTATGAAAACGCCAAGATCTATAAGGAGAGAGCAAAGCGTTGGCATGATAAGAATATCATTCCAAAGGACTTCAAAGAAGGAGATCAAGTTCTCCTCTTCAATTCACGGCTTCGTCTCTTTCCAGGTAAGCTCAAATCCCGTTGGACCGGACCTTTTCTAATTAAGCGAATTTCCCCCATGGTGCAGTTGAAGTATGGGGTGAAGCGGGCGGAAGCTTTAAGGTGAACGGCCAACGACTCAAGAAGTTTACGCCGGAACTTTAAGCTGAAGAGTTCGCGCCTACCGCACTCGAATAAGTGCGAGATTGGTCTAGCTACGGACCTTAAACAAAGCGCTTCTTGGGAGGCAACCCAAGGTATTGCATTTTTATTCTTGTTTTCGATTCATAGTTTAGCTTAGTTTAGACGTTTTTGCTTTATTTTGCCTTCGATTCCTTCCGGTATGTTCGTGTTTTTGGATGTAGGAACGATGGAAAAGGGGAAGGGAAGGATAATGTTGAAGAAAAGTGACGAAACTTGGACTTTGGAGCATTACAGAGGGTTCCACGGCCTAAACCACGGTTGTGACAGCTACAGTGACCGTAATTTCCAAAAGCCTTTGAAAAATCACCAAAACCACGGTTCCGTACATTTCCACGGCCGTGGAACACCCCGACAGACCGTGATTTTAAAAATTTTACATGTCACTATATAAACCACATTCTTCACCAAAACACTCCACAAATACCCAATTCCACGACCCAAAACGCCGAATCCACGCCATTCCTTCAAAATCTTCGTTCCTTAATCCTTTTCAACGATTCTTCTTCCCAAATTGAAGCAAATTCAACCACCAACAAGATCCAAGCAACAAATTGAGCGGCAAATCACCACGGAACGCACAATTCGGATTTTAAAAATCCGAAACCTAGGTTTTTTCCCTCTTCTTGATCTTTGTCGATTTGGTTCGTTTTGCTAGAAATTTTAGGAAGAACTGATTGAAATTTGAAGGAATTAGACTAGGGCTGCCTGATTGCTGAGTTTGAGTGTTGATTTCTGTGATTTGCGAAAAAACCAGACGAACCACAGTCACTGACAGAACCACGGCCGTGGAATCACCAAGAACAGCCCGTAATTTTGAATAGTGATGGACTTCGTGAGGAGAGTTTCTGGGAGGATTAAGGAGAAAAAGAATGACCAAAACAAGAAGAGGAAGGGTAATCCCTCTTCTTCCTCATCCTCTAGAGCACCACCACCCTCTTCCCCTTCACCTCCATCATCACCTTCATCACCCTTACCTCCTAGCCCTAGAGTACCGACCATTCATGAGGATCACCTTGATACATTCGAGAGGATCCATGAGAGACCTGTGATTGGACCTAGGTACCTACTGTTAGAGGATCTAGCTCCTCTTAACATTGTAGATGACTTTACATGGCTCTTGGATAGAGCCGGACTAGTTGTCTTCTCGGCTATCCGAGAAGACGCCTATGAGGAGATTACGAGGGAGGTTGTGACGTCTTTCGAGCACAGCCATGTGGATAGGACCGTTTCTTTCCGTCTTATGGAAAGAAACTATGATTTTACCATCCGTGAGTTCGGGACCTTCTTTGGGTTCCATGAGACCTTCAATGGTCGCTTCCCTAGTGGCGTTTACGCCAAAGACTTTTGGGAGGAGGTTGCTATGATATACGCCAGCGAGGACCGCTGGCAATCTGCTGACACCAAGGCTAAGTTGATGTATCACTTAGCCTTGAAGATTGCTCACCGTGTTCTTTCGGAGTGTCTCTTCCCTAGGACGGAGACGCCCCAAAAGATCAAGACGGATGAGCTATTTCTGCTATACTCTATGCTGTATGGGCGCCGAGCTGACTGTGCCACCCTCTTAGCTGCTACTATGAGCAAGCTTAAGAACAAGAGGAAGGGAAACATTGGATATGGTGGGATAGTTACCCATCTTGCTAGGGCGTTGGGAGTTGATTTTTCTGCCTGTACCCGCATACCAGCCGTACCTTTAGGACTTCATGCCTTCATGACTAGAGGTCTCATCTTCCCCACACATAGAGGTCCGCCTTATGCGGCCATGCCTTGGGAGAGCAGGACGGGTAGGGGTATTGAGTGGCTACAGGAGTACTCCATTATGGCTGGACGCCATAATTGGAAGGAGACGTTCGCTGCTATGCATGCAAACAGGATTGCAGCTCCTCCGTATTTTCCACCACCGCCCGTAGTTGAGGAGGAGGAGGAGATGAGGGATCAGTTTGAGGGTGGAGGAGGAGCCGAGCAGGAGTTTGGCACGTTTCCGGATCAGCCGGATGCGGCCCCCGATGTGCCTAGACGTTCTCCACGTCCCGCTAGAGCTTCAGGCTCGTCTTCTCGCCGCGCCAGCGTGAGTGAGAGACCCACTTGGGCCGAGACACCTCGTGCATGGTATGGAGCTCCACCTCCATGGCCTACACAGACACCTTCTGCACCAGCACCAGCACCATCCGACGCTCCAGAGTGGTACAGTCATGCTCCGGGATGGTATGAGCAGATGCCGGCTTGGGCTACTGGTCTTTCGGAGAGAGTAGGAGCATTGGAGATTCGAGCCGATGCTAGATATGGACGCTTGGACGACCTCGATCACATGATGAGAGATGTCTACCGCCAGCAGTTTGGGCGGTTTTATGATCTTAGCTTCTCTCTATTCCCGCCTCCACCAGCACCGCAGTGATGATGATTGCATGACCGACAGTTTTAGCCGCTCCACCGCCATTTTGTGAGTTTTTTTTCTTTTCTTTCTTTTCTTTCTTTCTTTTGAACATTAGGGACAATGTTCGTCCTAAGTATGGGGTGGGGTGTGACTAAAAGTTTGTAATAACTCTTACTCACTATGTTTGCTTCTATCAAGACTATCATTGCATGTTCATTATATTGTTGCACGTTTCATTATTGCATTGCATGAAAAAGAGTTGAAAAACCCATAAAAATTGAAAAAATTTGAAAAATTTTGTGCTTCTAAGGAATTGAGATGATTTCCATGATAATCGCTACTTGTGAATTGAGTTTGATGACAATTGCATGCTTAAACGAATAGTGAATTGAAAAGAAATTGAATGAGTTGATTATACCTCTTTTACAAGTTTCATAATGTGATAAATGTTACCTAAATCATGTTGAGGAATTGAAGTTGAAATCACACTATAAGTTCTTATGCTTCTTGTTGAGATGATTAAGGCAATTCGATTTTTCTTTCTTCTTTCTTTGATCATTTAGCTCCTCATTGAAATATTGACCTCCTTTACCTATCCGGGAATTTGGAGAAGTGAATGAAAAAGGCATGTTTGATGTGGGAGGGCCATGAGAGCAATTATTTGCAATCAAAAGAATAGAAAGAAATTGTAGGTTTGGGGAAGTCAATCATGATGATGAGTAACTCGGCACCATTCACATAGCCGGGTGTTTGTGTCTTGCCAAAGTCGGATTGAGCGATATTCCTACCGGATTATGGTATGTGCGCTAAGGGTTTGAGGCATCTCATAAAAATTGAGAAACGCCAATCTCCTAGGCTTCGGTTTTTGTGCACCTCTATCCATAACTCAAAAAGTAAAGTCGAAAAATGAAAAGAAGAGAGCGAAGCTCTAAGTTGAAGGTGTTGCGGAAACCGCAAGTGAAGAAGAAAAGAGTAGTTGTCCACTTTCCCGGATTCATGCACCACATTCCTTAAAGTTTCCTTCCCTTTCCACATTCTAGACCTTTTTCTTTGAAAGTCCTTAAGATCAAAAGAATGTTATATGACTTGGTGATCTAAATTGAAGTTTCTTATGATTGATTTTGTTAATGTTTAAGGGTTATGATGTTTGTATGGAAGTTTGATTGATTCATGAGTTTTCTTTACTCTTTACTCTTTGATTAAGTGTATGAAAGTCCTATAAATGATTGAAGCAAGATTTGAGAATGATCTATTGTTTAGAAGGCACATTCATCCAAAAGAGGAATAGCTTTGAGAAGGTACACATATTTCATCCTAACTCTTGTTTTAAAGCTTTTGAAAGACCTTGTGTAGGGACAAGCAAGTGGCAAGCATGGGGTTATTTGTTAGCATGAAATATTGTGATATTTTAGGCACATTTTCTAAGTGTATTTGATTCATATTGATAGTCATTGATTGAGCATAGATGCATTTGTGAGCTAGTTTGTCTATAATGTCGATATAGAGATCTACACAAGCTTTATGTTGATTATAGGTGATTGAGAGCTATTTCCGAACGAAATCGAGCAAGATGGAGTTGTTGAGCAATGTCCATGGATTGAGGACATTCTAAGGAGCAAAAGGAGTGTTAACTTGAGGAATGCACGAAGCTAGGGAAGAATCACGTTCTTGCCCTAAACCACGCTCTAAAATATGGCCGTACTACTTTCCACGTTCAGTTCCACGGCCGTGGAACCATGGCTAAGGAAGCGTGGTTCATTCCAGCAACTTCTACGGCCGTGGAGAAGATGTTTCAAACCGTGTTGAATTCCACGGTCTAAATTACGGTCGTGGAACCTTCCACGACCGTGATCTTGGCGATCTTTTTCGTCACACTTTAAGCCACGATCTTTTAAAAGATTGGGCCGGGCCGCTATTTCATCATACACTATAAAAGGAAGGACGAAGAGAGATTCCGTCACCTCGCTTTAGGCTTACACCTTCGCTTACCTTAGACGCATTTTTAGGCTTGTGTTTGGAATTTCCCTAATCTCGCTTTTGCTGGAAGTTCTGTTGAGAGATTTGGCGCAGCGCTATTGGTGATTTCCGGATTGACGGAAGATCGAAGATTCGGAAGGTTATTCGCAAGAAGATTTCTCTTCTTGTTTAGGTTTGATTTAGAAGACGGATTGACATCCCGTTCTTCCTTCTCATCTAAGATTGTGTTTGTTTGTTCTATTACGAATCTAGTGACGATATTTGTTCTTGATTGTGACAATGAGGTTGGTTTGAAGTTTATTGAAAGTTTTCGGAAGTTTTCATCTTTCAATCTTTTAAACCTTGAATTTGATATCATTATGACTATTGTTGGCTAAAAACCCTTAACAATTCTAAGGTGAAGGGTTGATAGTTGTGGCTTAGATGATGATAGATCGATCATAAACAGATTGGACCCTGAGAGTTAGAGAGAATCGCCGACGAACCCTAAATTACGGCCTGTTCTTGAGTCCACGGCCGTGGAACCTCAAGAACTACCCGTGATTTCCCTTAAGTCTACGAACTTGCTTTTACTTTAATCCAAAGTTAAAGATTTACTTTAACTTAGTTTAGGCTTGCCTTTTCTAGGTGGTAGTGAAGCCTCAACAACCTCTACCTCGATTGTGAGTGTCACAACCGTAATCGGTTTAGTTAGTCTTGATCCTTGGATTACAAGTTTGGGTATTTGACATTAATTCTTACCTTTAGAACCTTTCTATATTGAAGCCTCAACAACCTTTATAGAGAGTGTCTTGTAGGTGAGTCATATAAGGTTTTTGGAACTTCACCGTATGATTACCTTACATTTGCATACCTTTGCATATCTCAACTCTGTCCTTATATCATTAGTATATCTTGAATTGATTACCACAGCTGGATACTTGGATCTTTAGGATTGTTGTTTTCCCAATAATTTGCAAAGCTCTTACATTTACCTGCTTGATAATGTGAAATTGAATTTGTTCCCCCCAAATCCCTGTGTTCGATACTCTGGAATTCTTGCTTAACTATATCGATCCGTACACTGCGGGTTCGCTTGCTTGATTCTAGTTTTATAAATTTAAAGCTTATTTGCACGCACGCTAAGTGGCGAACAAGTTTTTGGCGCCGTTGCCGGGGATTTGGTCTAGGCCGAATTCGGTAGCCGTTGTCAAGCTTGGGAGCTTGCTCTCGTTATTTGATATCTTTTTTAGTGCATGCGCAGGTCTAGGAACACCGAAGACCTCTTACCTCTTGATCAAGAGCTTGAGAAGACTTTAAGGCAAAAGCGTAAGGAAAAGAAGATGGCTGAAGAACACGAACGTGATCTTCAAGCGGAGTTAGCGGAAAAAGAAGCTCAACTCCAATGGAATGAGAATATGCGCCGGGATGAGATGGATCGTCATCAATCCCAAGTTAATGATTTGAAAGACATGATGTTCTAGATGAGGATAGAAATAAGCAACCTCAAGAATAAGGGAAGCAAGAGATCCTCAAAGAGATCATTAAGGTCGAATAGGGGTCATTCATCCGCTGATGATAGCGACTCTTCCATGCCACCGTTAGAGGAGATTGATCCAAGGATCAATGTGAATCCATTCGCTCCACAGACGACCGCAAACCGACGCATTCCACCTAGGAATGTAAGGGTGAACCGTGTAGATAATGAGCCAAGAACTCTTGGCCAAAGGATGGATCCAACACAACAACCGCGCCGTTTGGGCGTGAATTTTGATGCTGATGATGTGCAAGGGTTTAGCTTCAACCCTCAAGTCATTACTCTTGTTCGCCAAAACCAATTTGGCGGGACAAGCGCTGAATCTCCACACCAACACTTGCAAAACTTTGAGTGTATGATGGAGACAATGAGGCCGAAGAACGTTACTACCAACAACTATAAGCTCAAGCCTTTCTTCTTCTCCTTGAAATGGAAAGTGTTGTCTTGGTACCAATCTCTTCCTAGTGGGAAACTAGACACATGGGAAGACCTTTCCGCGGAGTTCCTCACCAAATTCTTTCCGCCATCCAAAACGGCGGAACTTAGAGGTAAGATCAATGCATTTTCCATGAGGTCTAACGAAAGTTTATTTCAATCATGGGAAAGATTTCAGGACTTGTTATTGGATTGCCCTCATCATGGCATATCCAAGCTTGCATTGCTGGAGATTTACTACAAGGGGCTGAATGCGGGGACGCAATTCAACCTCCAATCCCTCTCATGTGGAACATTCATGGACATGAGAGAAGATGACGCTTGGGACTTCATTGAGAAGCAAGCAAGAGTCATAGAGAAGTATTCCCACCGGAAAGTGGAGGGAAATCGTGTGGAGCAAAGAGCAAAGCTCACACATGAAGCTCAAAATCAGATTTTCTCCCTCAACAATGAGATCAAAGAGTTGAAGGAGGCTATCAAGACCAACTTTCCAAAGCAACAAGGCAAGGATGTTGGCTAGTTGGGCAACAACAACAATGGCGGTGAGAACACAAACCGCAACAACAACAACAATAACCGGAACAACAACCGGAACAATTAGAATGTCAATAACAATAACCGGAACAACAGCAATTGGAACAACAATAGGGGTTCAAACAACAACAATTGGCGCTCCAATCAACAAAATTCCGGTAACTCTTATCCTTCCAATTCGAATTCACTAACTCCACCTTCCTCTTCCTCTACTCCTTTGAAAAGCCAGGGGCAAACATCTAGTGGAGGAAACACTTCGGGGAAGGAGAAGCCCGATCCCATGTTGGAAACGATTTTGGGAAAGCTTCAAGGATTGGAGAACCGCATCATTAAGGTTGATGATCAAATTTCTAAGGTTGATAAAGCCCAAAAGGTTTTAGAAAACCAAATGTTCAGCCATGCGGAGGAAGTTCCTAGGAATCAAGGGAAACTTCCAGGAAAGACGGAGGACAACCCTAAGGGAAGGGTGATGGCAATCACAACTAGGAGCGGAGTGACTACCACCGATCCGCAGCCTAAGTTTGTTGAAGTCCCCGTAGAGAAAGATAAAGAGAAGGGGAAGGAGAAGGAAGATGTCTACGTTCCTCCTCCAGCTTACAAACCTCCCCTACCATTCCCTCAATCTAGAGCGAGAGGGCGCCTAGATAAACAGTTTGGTAAGTTTATAGAACTCATGAGCAAGCTTCATATTAATATACCCTTTATTGATGCTATTGTAGGTATGCCGGCTTATGGCAAGTTCTTAAAGGAGCTCCTCTCCAACAAGAGGAAGCTAGAAGATTTCGGAGAGGTTAAGATGAGTTCGGATTCTTCGGACCTCATCAAGACCATGAAGGAGAAAATGCCCCCAAAGCTAAAGGATCCGGGGTCATTTTGCATTCCCATAGGAGTGGGAGATGTCACATACGATGCGCTATGTGACTTGGGAGCAAGTCTGAGCATCATACACTTGCATTGTGTAGGAAGATTGGTTTAGGCGACCCTAAACCGTTGAAGATGACGTTGTACATGGCGGATCGATCCATCACTCGCCCCGTTGGTATTGTAGAAGACGTCCCAGTCAAGCTAGGTAAATTCTTTGTTCCCATTGACTTTGTCGTGCTTGACATTCCTGCAGATAGTCCGGTCCCGATCATACTCGGAAGACCGTTTCTTACAACATCCGACTGCATAGTCGATTGCAAGAATGCTAGTCTCGCCTTTGACATAGGAGAAGAGAAGGTAGAGTTCGTTCTTTCCACTCTAGTGAAGGAGCCAATCTTTGATGTGGATATATTCAATATCCAAGATGAAGAAGGGTTGTCTAGAGAGGAGGTAAGTGCTATTCTCTTCAAAGATCCTTTGCAAAAGGTCATTACTATGAGTCTAACGAATGTAGGGGAAGAAGAGGAATGCAATGAGGCAATTGAAGCCTTAGAAGCACAAGAAGAGATAGGTGAAGTGGAGTTTGAAAAACTCCACGATGAGGCAGAAAATGTGAGAATCCACGGCCATACACTATATTCCACGGCCGTGGATCTCACAACCCAAAGTGTGTCTCACTCCAGGGGGTTACACGGTCGTGGAGAAGGCAGAGCAACCGTGACCACCTTCCACGCCCTAAACCACGGCCGTGGAGGACATGGGGAAACCATAATTTTGGGCATGGAAAGGGGTGATCGAGACACTTCTTCAACTTCTTCCAATTCTTCCCCCATACATTCAACACCCTTAGAAACTTCTAAGGAGACATCAGATGCTCCTCAAGGATTGTTGGAAGCTCCGAAAGCAATAGAACTAAAGCCGCTTCCTACTTATCTAAGGTACGCTTTTCTAGGACCTAATTCTACCTTTCCGGTTATTGTTAGTTCCGATTTAAGCATAGATGAACATAATGAACTCATGGTTGTCCTTAGGAAACATAGAAAAGCTTTAGGATATACTATTGAGGATTTAGTAGGAATTAAACCCTCCCTATGCATGCATAAGATACTAATGGAGGAAGATTTTAGAACTTCAAGACAACCTCAAAGGCGGTTAAATCCGACCATGAAGGAGGTTGTCAAGAAGGAAATTCTTAAACTTCTTGATGCAGGTATCATCTACCCTATCTCCGATAGTAAGTGGGTGAGTCCGGTTCAAGTAGTTCCGAAGAAGGGAGGAATGACGGTCATCACCAACAAGAACAACGAACTCATTCCTACCCGAACCGTAACGGGATGGCGGATGTGCATTGACTACCGCAAGCTTAACAACGCAACGAGGAAGGATCACTTCCCACTACCCTTCATCGACCAAATGCTTGAAAGGTTAGCACAACATTCACATTTTTGCTATATTGATGGGTATAGTGGTTTCTTTCAGATCCCAATACACCCGGATGATCAGGAGAAGACCACGTTCACGTGCCCATGGGTTACGTTCGCTTATAGGAGAATGCCGTTCAGGTTTTGCAACGCCCCAGCCACCTTTCAAAGGTGCATGATGGTCATCTTCTCCGAATACATTGAGGAAATCATGGAAGTCTTCATGGATGACTTCTCCGTATACGGTTCCTCTTTTCACAATTGTCTTTCTAACCTTGCTCTTGTTTTACAAAGGTGTGAAGACACTAACCTAGTTCTTAATTGGGAGAAGTGTCAATTCATGGTTAAGGAAGGAATTGTTTTAGGACACCTAATCTCTAGTAGAGGGATAGAGGTGGATAAGGCTAAGATAGAGACCATAGAAAAGCTTCCTCCCCCAACTTCGGTGAAAGGGATAAGAAGTTTTCTAGGACATGCTGGATTCTATAGACGCTTCATTAAAGACTTTTATAAAATATCAAAACCGCTCACTAATCTATTGATGAAGGATGCAGTTTTTGAGTTTTCGCAGGAATGTTTGGATGCGTTTAACACCATTCGGCAAGCTCTAATTTCAGCACCCATTATCCAACCTCCGGATTGGACTCTTCCCTTTGAGGTTATGTGCGATGCTAGTGATGTAGCTATAGGAGCTGTTCTTGGACAACGGAAAGAAGGGCGAACCCATGCCATATACTATGCTAGCAAGACGCTAGATGAAGCGCAGCTCAATTACGCCACTACCAAAAAAGAGTTTTTAGCCATTGTCTATGTTATTGACAAGTTTCGCTCTTATCTTGTAGGTGCAAAGGTGATTGTCTACACGGATCATGCTGCGATCCGGTACCTTCTTGCGAAGAAAGATGCGAAGCCAAGGCTAATTAGATGGATTCTTCTCCTACAAGAATTCGATCTAGAGATCCGCGACAAGAAAGGTTCAGAAAATTCTGTTGCGGATCATTTGAGTCGCCTAACACATCTAGAGGACGACCATCTACCCATCGATGACTCCTTCCCGGACGAACACCTACACATTATAGAGGAGTGCATCGATGTGATCTCCAAAGGTAACGAACCATGGTTTGCTGATTTTGTTAACTATTTGGTTTGTCAAGAGATACCGCCCGGATTATCCTACGCACAAAGGAAGAAGTTCTTTAAGGATGTCCGGGAATACTTTTGGAACGAGCCTCTCGTCTTTAAGAGAGGTCCGGATGGCATCATTCGGCGATGTGTGCCGGAAGATGAGATGCAAAGTGTCATCCGCCATTGTCATTCACTACCTTGTGGAGGACACGCTAGTTCAAACAAGACTAGCGCAAAGGTATTGCAATCTGGATTCTTTTGGCCTACTTTATTTAGAGATGTGCAATCCTTTGTTTCTTGCTACGATGCTTGTCAAAGAACAGGCAATATCTCTAGGAGGAATGAGATGCCCCTCAACAACATCCAAGAGGTGGAGATTTTCGATGTTTGGGGAGTAGATTTTATGGGACCGTTCCCATCTTCTTGTGGAAACCAATACATACTATTGGCGGTAGATTACGTTTCTAGATGGGTGGAAGCAATTGCCTCTCCCACCAATGATGCCATGGTGGTGGTTAAGTTTTTCAACAAGACCATTTTTCCTCGATTTGGGACGCTGTTAGCATGAAATATTGTGATATTTTAGGCACGTTTTCTAAACGTATTTGATTCATATTGATAGTCTTTGATTGAACTTTGTACATATGTGAGCTAGTATTACCTATATTGTCGATATGGATGTCTACACTAGTTCTATGTTGATTATAGGTGATTTGGAGCTATTTCCGAACGGAATCGAGCAAAAGAGGAGTTGATTGAGTGTGTCCATAGATTGAGGACATTCTTTGGAAGCAAATTGAAGTTTAGCTTGAGGAATGCACGGAGCTAGGGAAGAATCACGTTCTTGCCCTAAACTACGCTCTAAAATACGGCCGTACTACGAACCACGTTCAGTTCCACGGCCGTGGAACCTTGCAAGAGAAGCGTGACGCATTCCAGTAACTATTACGGTCGTGGAATATATGGTACAAACCGTGACCTAATCCACGCCCTAAATTACGGTCGTGGAAACTTCCACGACCGTGATCTTGGCGAATCTTTTCGCCACACTTTGAAGCCACGATCTTTTGAAGATTGGGCCGGGCCGATATTTTATCTTGCCCTATAAAAAGACGGACGAAGCAGAATTCCGTCATCCCCGCTTATCCCTGCTTATCCCCGTTTATCTTCGCTTAGCAACATTTATCGACGCTTAGGATCGTTCATCTCCGCTTAGAGAATTTCAACGCCGTTTGGCCTTCGCTTGGAAGTATTGATCATCTCATTGGAGATCGAAGTTCGCATCTGGGAATTGCCCTAATCTCACACTTTTGGTGGAGATTGCTGTTGAGATCTCCGGATTGGCGGAAGATCGAAGCTTTTGGAAGATTTTGCAAGAAGATCTCTCTTCTTGTTTAGGTTTGATTGGAAAACGGATTGACATCCCGTTTTCCCTTCTTTCCTAAGGTTGTGATTGTTTGTTTTATTCTGAATCCTTTGACAATACTTGTTCTCATTGTGACTTTGAGATTGGTTTGAAGATTATTGAAAGTTCTTGAAAGTTTTCATCTTTTTATCTTTTAAATTCTTGAATTGATATCAAGATGACTGTTATTGGCTAAAAACCCTTAACAATTCTAAGGTGAAGGGTTGATAGTTGTGGCTTAGATGATGATAGATCGATCGCAAACAGATTAGACCCTGAGAGTTAGAGAGAATCGCCGACAACCCTAAATTACGGCCTGTTCTTGAGTCCACGGCCGTGGAACCTCATGAACTAACCGTGATTTCCCTTACGTCCACGAACTTGCTTTTACTTTAATCCAAAGTTAAAGATTTGCTTTAACTTAGTTTAGACTTGTCTTTTCTAGGTGGTAGTGAAGCCTCAACAACCTCTACCTCGATTGTGAGTGTCACAACCTCAATCGATTGGGTTAGTCTTGATCCTTGGGTTACAAGTTTGGGTATTTGATATAAATTCTCATCTTTAGAATCTTTCTATATTGAGCCTCAACAACCTGTATAGAGAGTGCCTGGTAGGTGAGTTACATAAGGTTTTTGGAACTTCACCGTACGATTACCTTACATTAGTATACCTTTGCATATCTCAACTCTATCTTTATATCATTAAGTATATCTTGAATCGATTGCCACAGCTGGATACTTGGATCTTTAGGATTGTTGTTTTCCCAATATTTGCAAAACTCTCATATTTACTCGCTTGATAATCTGCAATTGAATTTGTTCCCACCCAAATCCCTGTATTCGATACTCTGGAATTCTTGCTTAGCTACGTCGATCCGTACACTGCGGGTTCGCTGCTTGATTCTAGTTTTATAAATTTAAAGCTTATTTGCACACACCTTTAGGGGCGAACAAGTTTTTGGCGCCGTTGCCGGGGATTTAGTTTCGGCCGAATCCGGTTGCCGGTTGTCAAGCTTGGGAGCTTGCTCTCGTTATTTGATATTTCTTTGAGTGCATGCGCAGGTCTAGGAACACCGAAGATCTCTTACCTCTTGATCAAGAGCTAGAGAAAACCTTGAGGCAAAAGCGCAAGGAAAAGAAGATGGCTGAAGAACACGAACGTGATCTTCAAACGGAGTTGGCGGAGAAGGAAGCTCAACTCCAATGGAACGAGAGCTCCGCCGGGATGAAATGGATCGTCATCAATCTGAAGTTAGCAAACTGCAGGATGCGATGTTCCAAATAAGGATGGAGTTAAGCGACCTTAAGAATAAAGGAAGCAAGAAATCCTCAAGGAGGGGATCAAGAACTAGAAGAAGAAGCCACTCGTCCGCTGATGATAGTGACTCTTCCATGCCACCATTAGAGGAGATTGATCCCACAATCAATATGAATCCTTTCCATCCATAAGGAGCTGCGAATCGCCGCATTCCGCCTAGGAATGTGAGGGTCGAACGTGTGGATAATGAGCCAAGAACTCTTGGCCAGCGGATGGATCCAACACAACAACCACGCCGCTTGGGCGTGAATTTTGATGCTGAAGATGTGCAAGGGTTTAGCTTTAACCCTCAAGTTATCACTCTTGTTCGCCAAAATCAATTTGGCGGGACAAGCGCTGAATCTCCACACCAACACTTGCAAAACTTTGAGTGTATGATGGAGACGATGAGACCGAAGAGTGCTACCACCAACAGCTACAAGCTCAAGCCTTTCTTCTTCTCCTTGAAAGGGAAAGCGTTATCTTGGTATCAAGCTCTTCCTAGTGGGAAACTAGATACGTGGGAAGACCTTTCCGCGGAGTTCCTCACCAAATTCTTTCCGCCCTCCAAAACGGCGGAACTTAGAGTTAAGATTAATGCTTTTTCCATGAGACCTAACGAAAGTTTGTTTCAATCTTGGGAAAGGTTTCAGGACTTGCTCTTGGATTGCCCTCATCATGGCATATCCAAGCTTGCCTTGCTAGAGATCTATTACAAGGGGCTGGATGCGGGAACGCAATTCAACCTCCAATCCCTCTCATGTGGAACGTTCATGGACATGAGAGAAGATGACGCTTGGGACTTCATCGAGAAGCAAGCAAGAGTCATAGAGAAGTATTCCCACCGGAAAGTGGAGGGAAATCGTGTGGAGCAAGGAGCGAAGCTCACACATGAAGCTCAAAATCAGATTTTCTCCCTCAACAATGAGATCAAGGAGTTGAAGGAGGCTATCAAGACCAACTTCCCAAAGCAACAAGAGAAGGATGTTGGCTATTTGGGCAACAACAATGGCGGTGATAACACCAACCGCAACAACAACAACAATAACCGGAACAACAACCGGAATAACAATTGGAATGGAAACAACAACAACCGGAACAACAATTGGAACAACAATAGGGGTTCAAACAACAACAATTGGCGCTCCAATCAACAAAATTCCGGTAACTCTTATCCTTCCAATTCTAATTCACTAACTCCACCTTCCTCTTCCTCTACTCCTTTGAAAAGCCAGGGGCAATCATCTAATGGAGGAAACAATACGGGAAAGGAGAAGCCCGATCCCATGTTGGAAACAATTTTGGGAAAGCTTCAAGGGTTGGAGAACCGCCTCATCAAGGTTGATGATCAAGTTTCTAAGGTTGACAAAGCTCAAAAAGTTTTGGAAAACCAAATGTTCAACCACGCGGAGGAAGTTCCTAGAAATCAAGGGAAACTTCCAGGAAAGACGGAGGACAACCCTAAGGGAAGGGTGATGGCGATTACAACTAGGAGCGGAGTGACTACTACCGATCCGCATCCTACGTTCGTTGAAGTCCCCGTAGAGAAGGACAAAGAAAAGGGGAAGGAGAAGGGAGATGTCTATGTTCCTCCTCCAGCTTACAAACCTCCCCTACCATTTCCTCAATCTAGAGCGCGAGCGCGCCTAGACAAACAATTCGGTAAGTTCATTGAACTCATGAGTAAGATGCATATTAATATACCCTTCATTGATGCTATTGTAGGTATGCCGGCTTATGGCAAGTTCTTGAAGGAGCACCTCTCCAACAAGAGGAAGCTAGAAGATTTTGGTGAGGTCAAGATAAGTTCGGATTCTTCGGATCTCATCAAGACCATGAAGGAGAAAATGCCCCCAAAGTTGAAGGATCCGGGGTCATTTTGCATTCCCATTGGAGTGGGAGATGTCACATATGACGCTTTATGTGACTTAGGAGCAAGTGTGAACATGAACAGCTCATGATTGTCCTTAAGAAACATAGGAAAGCCATAGGCTATACTATTGAGGACTTAGTAGGAATTAAACCCTCCCTATGAATGCATAAGATACTAATGGAGGAGGACTTTAGAACTTCAAGAAAACCTCAAAGGCGGTTGAATCCGACCATGAAGGAGGTTGTCAAGAAGGAAATTCTTAAACTTCTTGATGCAGGTATCATCTATCCTATCTCCGATAGCAAGTGGGTGAGCCCGGTTCAAGTAGTTCCGAAGAAGGGAGGAATGACGGTCATCACCAACAAGAACAACGAACTCATTCCTACCCGAACCGTGACTGGATGGCGGATGTGCATAGACTACCGCAAGCTCAACAACGCAACGCGGAAGGATCACTTTCCATTGCCATTCATCGATCAAATGCTTGAAAGGTTAGCACAATATTCACATTTTTGCTACCTTGACGGTTATAGTGGTTTCTTTCAGATTCCGATACATCCGGATGATCAAGAGAAGACCACATTCACGTGCCCTTGGGGTACGTTCGCCTATAGGAGAATGCCGTTCGGGCTTTGCAACGCCCCAGCCACCTTTCAACGGTGCATGATGGCCATCTTCTCCGAATACGTAGAGGAAATCATGGAAGTCTTCATGGACGACTTCTCCGTATACGGTTCCTCTTTTAACGATTGCCTTTCTAACCTTTCTCTTGTTTTACAAAGGTGAGAAGACACTAACCTAGTTCTTAATTGGGAGAAGTGTCAATTCATGGTTAAGGAAGGAATCGTGTTAGGTCACTTAGTCTCTAGTAGAGGGATAGAGGTAGACAAGGCTAAGATAGAGACCATAGAGAAACTTCCTCCCCCAATTTTGGTGAAAGGGATAAGAAGTTTCCTAGGACATGCTGGATTCTATAGACGTTTCATTAAGGACTTTTCTAAGATATCAAAACCTCTCACTAATCTATTGATGAAGGATGCGGTTTTTGAGTTTTCGCAGGAATGTTTGGATGCATTTAACACCATTCGGCAAGCTCTAATTTCAGCACCTATTATCCAACCTCCGGATTGGACTCTCCCCTTTGAGATTATGTGCGATGCTAGTGACGTAGCTATTGGAGCTGTTCTTGGACAACGAAAGGAAGGGCGAACCCATGCCATATACTATGCTAGCAAGACGCTAGACGAAGCGCAGCTCAACTACGCCACTACAGAGAAAGAGTTTCTAGCCATTGTCTACGCTATTGACAAGTTTCACTCTTATCTTGTAGGTGCAAAGGTGATTGTCTACACGGATCATGCTGCGATCCGGTACCTCCTTGAGAAGAAAGACGCGAAGCCAAGGCTAATTAGATGGATTCTTCTCCTACAAGAATTCGATCTTGAGATCCGCGACAAGAAAGGTTCAGAAAATTCTGTTGCGGATCATTTGAGTCGTCTAACACATCTAGGGGACGACCATCTACCCATTGATGACTCCTTTCCGGACGAACACTTACACATCATAGAGGAGTGCATCAACGTGATCTCCAAAGGTAACAAACCGTGGTTTGATGATTTTGTTAACTATTTGGTTTGCCAGGAGATACCGCCCGGACTATCCTACGCACAAAAGAAGAAGTTCTTTAAGGACGTCCGGGAATACTATTGGAACGAGCCTCTCCTCTTTAAGAGAGGTCCGGATGGCATCATCCGGCGATGTGTGCCGGAAGATGAGATGCAAAGTGTCATCCGCCATTGTCATTCACTACCTTGTGGAGGACACGCTAGTTCGAACAAGACTAGCGCAAAGGTATTGCAATCTGGATTCTATTGGCCTACTTTATTTAGAGATGTGCAATCCTTTATTTCTTGCTGCGATGCTTGTCAAAGAACAGGCAATATTTCTAGAAGGAACGAGATGCCCCTCAACAACATCCAAGAGGTGGAGATTTTCGATGTTTGGGGAGTTGATTTCATGGGACCATTCCCATCTTCTTGTGGAAACCAATACATACTATTGGCGGTAGACTACGTTTCTAGATGGGTGGAAGCAATTGCCTCTCCCACAAATGATGCCATGGTGGTGGTTAAGTTCTTCAACAAGACCATCTTTCCGCGATTTGGAACACCAAGGACGATCATTAGTGATGGAGGTTCTCACTTCATAGCCCGTCGCTTTGAAACTCTTCTAGCTAAGTATGGGGTTACTCACAAGATCGCTATCCCTTATCATCCACAAACTAGTGGACAAGTTGAGATCTCAAATAGGGAGATCAAGGGAATTCTAGAAAAGACGGTTTCAAGGACTAGGAAGGATTGGTCCTTGAAGCTAGATGATGCATTATGGGCGTACCGGACTGCGTACAAGACTCCCATAGGAACCACACCATACAACCTTGTGTATGGGAAGTCTTGTCACTTGCCGGTGGAGCTGGAGCACAAAGCGTTTTGGGCTATCAAGTGGCTGAATTTCAGCATGAAGGAAGCGGGAGAGAAGCGTCTCCTAGACATCAATAAGCTGGTTGAACTTCGCTTAAACGCCTATGAAAACGCCAAGATCTACAAGGAAAGAGCAAAGCGTTGGCATGATAAGCATATCATTCCAAAGGACTTCAAAGAAGGAGATCAAGTTCTCCTCTTCAATTCGAGACTTCACCTCTTTCCAGGAAAGCTTAAATCCCGTTGGACCGGACCTTTTCTAATTAAACGTATTTTCCCCCATGGTGCAGTTGAAGTATGGGGTGAAGCTAGCGGAAGTTTTAAGGTGAACGGTCAACGACTCAAGAAGTATACGCCGGAACTCCAAGCTGAGGAGTTTGCGCCTACCGCACTCGAATAAGTGCGAGATTGGTCTAGCTACGGACCTTAAACAAAGCGCTTCTTGGGAGGCAACCCAAGGTATTGCATTTTCGTTTTTGTTTTCGATTAATAGTTTAGCTTAGAATAGACGTTTTTTTTGCTTTATTTTGCCTCGATTTCTTCCGGTATGTTCGTGTTTTTGGTTGCAGGATCGATGGAAAAGGAAAAAGGGGAGAGTAATGTTGAAGAAAAGCGACGAAATTCGGACTTTGGAGCTTTACAGGAGGTTCCACGGTCTAAATTACGGTCGTCATAGCTACAGTGGCCGTAATTTCCAAAAGCCTTTGAAAAATCACCAAAACCACGGTTCCGTACACTTCCACGGCCGTGGAACACCCCGACAGACCGTGATTTTCAAAATTTTGCCTGCAACTATATAAGCCACGTTCTTCACAAACTCATCCCAAAAACCCCTCTTTCCACGACCTAAGTGCTGGAATTCCACGACCTCCTCAAAATCCTCGTTTCTTAATCGTTTCTAACGATTCTTCTTCCTAAACTGCAGCAAATTCAACCACAAACAATATCCAAGCGACGAATCGAACGGAAATTCATCAACAAACGCGCATTTCGGATTTTTCAATCCGAAAAAGAGGTTTATTCTTTCTTCTTGATTCTCGCCAATTTGGTTCGTTTTTGCTATAGATTTTTAGGAAGAACTGATAGAGACTGGAAGGAATTAGACTAGGACTGCTTGTTGTGGTGATTGCTTGTGAATTTGCTGAGATTCGTGAAATTCTGGGACGAACCACGGCCTCTGGGTAAACCACGGCCGTAATTCTTGAAGAACAGACTGTAATTTTTCTGCAGAATGGATTTTGTAAGGAGAGTATCGGGAAGGATAAAAGAGAAGAAGGGTGAGCAGAATAAGAAAAGGAAAGGCAATCCCTCCACCTCCTCATCCTCTAGGGCACCACCACCCTCATCTCCTTCACCTCCATCTTCACCTTCACCTCCATCCTCACCTCCTCACCCTAGAATTCCGACCATACATGAGAACCATCTTGTTGCTTTTGAGAAGATCACGAAGAGGCCAGTGATTGGCCCTAGATATTTGTTGTTGGAGGATCTACATCCTCTCAACATAGTTGATGATCTTACTTGGCTCTTGGATAGAGCCGGATTAGTTATCTTCTCGGCTATCCGAGAAGACGCCTATGAGGAGATCACCCGGGAGGTTGTGACGTCTTTCGAGCACAGCCACGTAGATAGGACCGTCTCTTTCCGTCTCATGGAAAGAGACTACCATTTGAGTATCGTTGAGTTTGGGACTATTTTTGGGTTTCATGAGACCTATAATGGTCGATTTCCGAGTGGTGTTTACCCCAAGGATTTTTGGGAGGAAGTTGCAATGATTTACGCCGACGAGGACCGTTGGCAACCCGCCGATACCAAGGCTAGATTGATGTACCATCTAGCCTTGAAGATAGCTCACCGTGTTCTTTCGGAGTGTCTCTTTCCTAGGACGGAGACGCCCCAAAAGATCAAGACGGATGAGCTATTCTTGCTCTATTGCATGCTTTATGGACGCCGTGCAGATTGTGCTACTCTCTTTGCTGCTACGATGAGCAAGCTCAAGAACAAGTCGAAGGGAAACATCGGATATGGTGGGATAGTTACCCACATTGCTAGGAGTTTTGGTGTAGATTTTTCTACTTGCACCCGCATACCGGCCGTTCCTTTAGGGCTACATGCATTCATGGTTAGGGGTCTCATTTTCCCCACACATGGAGGTCCGCCTTATGCGGGCATGCCTTGGGAGACTAGGACAGGCAGGGGTATAGAGTGGCTGCCGGAGTATTCCATTATGGCGGGACGCCATAATTGGAAGGAGACGTTCGCTGCGATGCATGCGAACAAGATAGTAGCTCCCCCTTACGTCCCACCACCGGTTGTCGAGGAGGAGGATATGGGAGATCAGTTTGAGAGTGGAGGAGGAGCGGAGCAGGAGTTTGGCACGTTTCCGGACCAGCCGGAGGCGGCCCCAGATGTACCTAGACGCTCTCCACGTCCAGCTAGAGCCTCAGGCTCGTCATCTCGCCGCGCTAGCGTGAGTGAGAGGCCCACGTGGATGACCACACCTCCCACATGGTATGGCGTTCCCCCTCCTTGGTCCACGGAGCAGCTAGCAGCACCACCACCAGCACCAGCACCATCAGCGCTAGCGTGAGTTTGGCACGTTTCTTTCTTTCTTTTGAACATTAGGGACAATGTTCATCCTAAGTATGGGGTGGGGTGTGACTAAAAGTTTGTAATAACTCTTACTCACTATGTTTGCTTCTATCAAGACTATCATTGCATGTTCATTATATTGTTGCACATTTCATTATTGCATTGCATGAAAAAGAGTTGAAAAACCCATAAAAATTGACAAAAATTTGAAAAATTTTGTGCTTCTAAGGAATTGAGATGATTTCCATGATAATCGCTACTTGTGAATTGAGTTTGATGACAATTGCATGCTTAAACGAATAGTGAATTGAAAAGAAATTGAATGAGTTGATTATACCTCTTTTACAAGTTTCATAATGTGATAAATGTTACCTAAATCATGTTGAGGAATTGAAGTTGAAATCACACTATAAGTTCTTATGCTTCTTGTTGAGATGATTAAGGCAATTCGATTTTTCTTTCTTCTTTCTTTGATCATTTAGCTCCTCATTGAAATATTGACCTCCTTTACCTATCCGGGAATTTGGAGAAGTGAATGAAAAAGGCATGTTTGATGTGGGAGGGCCATGAGAGTAATTATTTGCAATCAAAAGAATAGAAAGAAATTGTAGGTTTGGGGAAGTCAATCATGATGATGAGTAACTCGGCACCATTCACATAGCCGGGTGTTTGTGTCTTGCCAAAGTCGGATTGAGCGATATTTCTACCGGATTATGGTATGTGCGCTAAGGGTTTGAGGCATCTCATAAAAATTGAGAAACGCCAATCTCCTAGGCTTCGGTTTTTGTGCACCTCTATCCATAACTCAAAAAGTAAAGTCGAAAAATGAAAAGAAGAGAGCGAAGCTCTAAGTTGAAGGTGTTGCGGAAACCGCAAGTGAAGAAGAAAAGAGTAGTTGTCCACTTTCCCGGATTCATGCACCACATTCCTTAAAGTTTCCTTCCCTTTCCACATTCTAGACCTTTTTCTTTGAAAGTCCTTAAGATCAAAAGAATGTTATATGACTTGGTGATCTAAATTGAAGTTTCTTATGATTGATTTTGTTAATGTTTAAGGGTTATGATGTTTGTATGGAAGTTTGATTGATTCATGAGTTTTCTTTACTCTTTACTCTTTGATTAAGTGTATGAAAGTCCTATAAATGATTGAAGCAAGATTTGAGAATGATCTATTGTTTAGAAGGCACATTCATCCAAAAGAGGAATAGCTTTGAGAAGGTACACATATTTCATCCTAACTCTTGTTTTAAAGCTTTTGAAAGACCTTGTGTAGGGACAAGCAAGTGGCAAGCATGGGGTTATTTGTTAGCATGAAATATTGTGATATTTTAGGCACATTTTCTAAGTGTATTTGATTCATATTGATAGTCATTGATTGAGCATAGATGCATTTGTGAGCTAGTTTGTCTATAATGTCGATATAGAGATCTACACAAGCTTTATGTTGATTATAGGTGATTGAGAGCTATTTCCGAACGAAATCGAGCAAGATGGAGTTGTTGAGCAATGTCCATGGATTGAGGACATTCTAAGGAGCAAAAGGAGTGTTAACTTGAGGAATGCACGAAGCTAGGGAAGAATCACGTTCTTGCCCTAAACCACGCTCTAAAATACGGCCGTACTACTTTCCACGTTCAGTTCCACGGCCGTGGAACCATGGCTAAGGAAGCGTGGTTCATTCCAGCAACTTCTACGGCCGTGGAGAAGATGTTTCAAACCGTGTTGAATTCCACGGTCTAAATTACGGTCGTGGAACCTTCCACGACCGTGATCTTGGCGATCTTTTTCGTCACACTTTAAGCCACGATCTTTTAAAAGATTGGGCCGGGCCGCTATTTCATCATACACTATAAAAGGAAGGACGAAGAGAGATTCCGTCACCTCGCTTTAGGCTTACACCTTCGCTTACCTTAGACGCATTTTTAGGCTTGTGTTTGGAATTGCCCTAATCTCGCTTTTGCTGGAAGTTCTGTTGAGAGATTTGGCGCAGCGCTATTGGTGATTTCCGGATTGACGGAAGATCGAAGATTCGGAAGGTTATTCGCAAGAAGATTTCTCTTCTTGTTTAGGTTTGATTTAGAAGACGGATTGACATCCCGTTCTTCCTTCTCATCTAAGATTGTGTTTGTTTGTTCTATTACGAATCTAGTGACGATATTTGTTCTTGATTGTGACAATGAGGTTGGTTTGAAGTTTATTGAAAGTTTTCGGAAGTTTTCATCTTTCAATCTTTTAAACCTTGAATTTGATATCATTATGACTATTGTTGGCTAAAAACCCTTAACAATTCTAAGGTGAAGGGTTGATAGTTGTGGCTTAGATGATGATAGATCGATCATAAACAGATTGGACCCTGAGAGTTAGAGAGAATCGCCGACGAACCCTAAATTACGGCCTGTTCTTGAGTCCACGGCCGTGGAACCTCAAGAACTACCCGTGATTTCCCTTAAGTCTACGAACTTGCTTTTACTTTAATCCAAAGTTAAAGATTTACATTAACTTAGTTTAGGCTTGCCTTTTCTAGGTGGTAGTGAAGCCTCAACAACCTCTACCTCGATTGTGAGTGTCACAACCGTAATCGGTTTAGTTAGTCTTGATCCTTGGATTACAAGTTTGGGTATTTGACATTAATTCTTACCTTTAGAACCTTTCTCTATTGAAGCCTCAACAACCTTTATAGAGAGTGTCTTGTAGGTGAGTCATATAAGGTTTTTGGAACTTCACCGTACGATTACCTTACATTAGCATACCTTTGCATATCTCAACTCTGTCCTTATATCATTAGTATATCTTGAATCGATTGCCACAGCTAGATACTTGGATCTTTAGGATTGTTGTTTTCCCAATAATTTGCAAAGCTCTTACATTTACCTGCTTGATAATATGAAATTGAATTTGTTCCCCCCAAATCCCTGTGTTCGATACTTTGGAATTCTTGCTTAACTATATCGATCCGTACACTGCGGGTTTGCTTGCTTGATTCTAGTTTTATAAATTTAAAGCTTATTTGCACGCACGCTAAGTGGCGAACAAGTTTTTGGCGCCGTTGCCGGGGATTTGATCTAGGCCGAATTCGGTAGCCGGTTGTCAAGCTCGGGAGCTTGCTCTCGTTATTTGATATCTTTTTGAGTGCATGCGCAGGTCTAGGAACACCAAAGACCTCTTACCTCTTGATCAAGAGCTTGAGAGGACTTTAAGGCAAAAGCGTAAGGAAAAGAAGATGGCTGAAGAACACGAACGTGATCTTCAAGCGGAGTTAGCGGAAAAAGAAGCTCAACTCCAATGGAATGAGAATATGCACCGGGATGAGATGGATCGTCATCAATCCCAAGTTAATGATCTGAAAGACATGATGTTCCAGATGAGGATAGAAATAAGCAACCTCAAGAATAAGGGAAGCAAGAGATCCTCAAAGAGATCATTAAGGTCGAATAGGGGTCATTCATCCGCTGATGATAGCGACTCTTCCATGTCACCGTTAGAGGAGATTGATCCAAGGATCAATGTGAATCCATTCGCTCCACGGACGACCGCAAAGCGACGCATTCCACCTAGGAATGTAAGGGTGAACCGTGAAGATAATGAGCCAAGAACTCTTGGCCAAAGGATGGATCCAACACAACAACCGCGCCGTTTGGGCGTGAATTTTGATGTTGATGATGTGCAAGGGTTTAGCTTCAACCCTCAAGTCATTACTTTTGTTCGCCAAAACCAATTTGGCGGGACAAGCGCTGAATCTCCACACCAACACTTGCAAAACTTTGACTGTATGATGGAGACAATGAGGCCGAAGAACGCTACTACCGACAACTATAAGCTCAAGCCTTTCTTCTTCTCCTTGAAAGGGAAAGCGTTGTCTTGGTACCATTCTCTTCCTAGTGGGAAACTAGACACGTGGGAAGACCTTTCTGCGGAGTTCCTCACCAAATTCTTTCCGCCATCAAAGACGGCGGAACTTAGAGGTAAGATCAATGGATTTTCCATGAGGTCTAATGAAAGTTTGTTTCAATCATGGGAAAGATTTCAGGACTTGTTATTGGATTGCCCTCATCATGGCATATCCAAGCTTGCATTGCTGGAGATTTACTACACGGGGCTGGATGCGGGGACGCAATTCAACCTCCAATCCCTCTCATGTGGAACATTCATGGACATGAGAGAAGATGACGATTGGGACTTCATTGAGAAGCAAGCAAGAGTCATAGAGAAGTATTCCCACCGGAAAGTGGAGGGAAATCGTGTGGAGCAAGGAGCAAAGCTCACACATGAAGCTCAAAATCAGATTTTCTCCCTCAACAATGAGATCAAAGAGTTGAAGGAGGCTATCAAGACCAACTTTCCAAAGCAACAAGGCAAGGATGTTGGCTATTTGGGCAACAACAACAATGGCGGTGAGAACACAAACCGCAACAACAACAACAATAACCGGAACAACAACCGGAACAATTGGAATGGCAATAACAATAACTGGAACTACAACAATTGGAACAACAATAGGGGTTCAAACAACAACAATTGGCGCTCCAATTAACAAAATTCCGGTAACTCTTATCCTTCCAATTCGAATTCACTAACTCCACCTTCCTCTTCCTCTACTCCTTTGAAAAGCCAGGGGCAAACATCTAGTGGAGGAAACACTTCGGGGAAGGAGAAGCCCGATCCCATGTTGGAAACGATTTTGGGAAAGCTTCAAGGATTGGAGAACCACATCATTAAGGTTGATGATCAAATTTCTAAGGTTGATAAAGCCCAAAAGGTTTTAGAAAACCAAATGTTCAGCCATGCGGAGGAAGTTCCTAGGAATCAAGGGAAACTTCCAGGAAAGACGGAGGACAGCCCTAAGGGAAGGGTGAAGGCAATATCTCTAGGAAGAATGAGATGCCCCTCAACAACATCCAAGAGGTGGAGATTTTCGATGTTTGGGGAGTAGATTTTATGGGACAGTTCCCATCCTCTTGTGGAAACCAATACATACTATTGGCGGTAGATTACGTTTCTAGATGGGTGGAAGCAATTGCCTCTCCCACCAATGATGCCATGGTGGTTGTTAATTTCTTCAACAAGACCATTTTTCCTCGATTTGGGACGCCAAGGACTATCATTAGTGATGGAGGTTCTCACTTCATTGCCCGGCGCTTTGAAGCTCTTCTATCTAAGTATGGGGTTACTCGTCGATGAAGACAACTACAAACTGGTCTAGGAAGTCGATGAAGATGATGTTCATCAACTCCATGAAGACTGTGGGTGCGTTCGTAAGCCCGAATGGCATCACTACAAACTCGTAGTGTCCATATCTGGTCCGAAATGTTGTCTTAGCTACGTCCTTCTCTCTCACCCTCAGCTGGTGGTATCCAGATCTCAGATCAATCCTTGAAAACACTGAAGCTCCATGCAGCTGATCCAAAAGATCATTGATACCGGGAAAAGGTTACTTGTCTTGATCGTCACCTTGTTCAACTCCCGGTAGTCGATACATAACCTCATTGAACCGTCTTTCTTCCTGACGAAGAGAATTGGTGCGCCCCAAGGAGATACACTAGGGCGGATGAAGCCCTTCTCTGCTAACTCCTCGAGCTGCTTCTTCAACTCAAGCATCTCGATAGGCGTGATACGATAGGGAGCTTTAGAGATCGGTCTCGTACCGGGCTCTACCTCGATGCCGAAGTCTACACTCCTTTGTGGAAGTAAACCTGATGGCTCTCCAAAGACGTCAGCAACTCGCAAGCTACTGGAATCTCCTCTAAAGCCGGACTCGTATTATCCTTCATGGCATAGCACCAAAAAGCGTCGTAACCCTGACTGATAAGTCTTGCAGCTCGCACTGCACTGATGACTATACCAGTCTTTCTGAGATCCCATCCTCGGAAAATTTCAACATGACATGTCTCTATAGTTATTGTCACAGTCCTCTTGTCGATGTCCAGAACTGCTCGATGTCGGTCCATCCAATCCATTCCCAGAATAACTTCTTCATGTACTAAGTACATGACGAAGAAGTTAGCTGGCCAATCGCGACCTCCCAATCTAATAAGGCAATCGCGAATCTCTCGAGTACCTCGAATCTTACCCCCATCGGGTAATCCTATAAAGAAGGGTCTACCTTCTACAGTAACTAAGGTCAATCTATCTACGCAAGCATCAGATATAAAAGAATGCGTAGCACCCGTATCGAAAAGAACTCTAACAGGAAAACCATTAGTATGAATGGTACCTGTAGCTGCTGGCGTTGTCGGCTCTACAACACTCCTCAACTCATATACTCTAGATGGCTCATCTCTGGTGTCTGCAGATCCACCAACACGTCCTCTACCTCTCCCCTGTCCCGGAGTGGAGCCTTGAGGAGCGGTAGAACCAGAAACTCGTTGTTGCTGCTGTTGCTGGTACTGGGATCTCTATCCTCCTCCAGCAACACTAGCAGGTGAAGAACCCTGCTAAGATAGCGTCTTGCCCTGACGTCAAAACGCAGCTCTATGTCCGGGTTTGTCGCAAGAAAAGCAAGTCACTATTGGCTTCTTGCAATCAGCTCGGATGTGTCCAGCTACTCCACAGTTATGACACTGCCGTGCTCTGTCAAAACTCTATTGAAAACCAAAACGTCCAGGCGTCTGACTACGCCCAAACCCAGCTGCTCCAGCTCCAGCACTGGCTGATCTAGTCTTTTGTCCCTTCGTAAGGCCTTCTGCCTGAAGATCTCTTTTGAAATCCGATCGCTTCTTGAGCATACTTCTTATTGACTCCAACGTTGAATCCATGTGGTCTAACCAAAGCTCAACTTCCGAACTTGCTCCCTCTTGAGCTCTGACGTTCTCAACTACTCTCACGGGTATTGGCGGTGTTGGTGCAGGTCCTCCAGTCTTCATAGCTTCTTCAACTCACTGCACGTAATCGCGATATGCAAATACTTCAATAGTCAATTGACCGGACTCGATCGTTTGTGCTCTCCGTGCTCCAGACTTCTTGATAGTCTCATTCCTTTCTTCAGGAACACCTCTCTCACCAACTTCTTCTACGAACGCCTCAGCGATAGGCGGATCAGTAATTGGGGCTTGGCCCCGACCTCTAGCTAGTGGACGTTCTTTTGCACGTTCTCGTTTACGAACAGCAGATGGAAGAGGTGGTTGACCCCTTCCTCGCCCTATAGCAGATGTATCTCTAGTACGCGTCATCTGCTATAAGGATAAATATATAAGACTATATATATAGATATAAGGCCACGCTACAACTAAAGCACAATCAAGAAAAGGATATAAAAAGGCCACATATAAGAAACAACAATGTTGAGATCTGCGGAGATAGTGGTGGTCGCCCGTACATCTATCCCAAACCAACGGTTTAAAACAAAAAAAATCCCCTTTTGAAAGCATTAGACCCCTTGCGGGTTCTATTTATTTATCCACGGGGTTTCTATTCGATCAGACAAGCGAAACAACACGGTCGCAATGTGCATTAGGGGCGCAGTCAGAATCTGTGACTGGGGCGCAGACACAATCTGCATCTGGGGCGCATCCAGAATGCGCCTCTGGGGCGGATTCTGGATGTGCACCAGATGCAGACTATGTCTGAGCCCCAGTTGCACATTCTGACTGCGGCCGAAACTTTAATGGGCCGAGCGTCGAGTTTAACCTAGCCCGTTGTTGCGACTCTATATATTTCTCTATCAGCGTGAAATCCAAATCAAATTTCACGTCTCAATCAAAAAAACCTCGTACAATATGTCAACATTTTCCGAAGAGATTGAAGTTGAATCCGATGGTGAAAGCGTTAATCTTCCGTTCGATGAAAAGAAGTATAGCGATCCAAATGAACTTCTTACACATATGGAAGTAAGTATATTATCCGCCTCTTTTGTCATTTATTTCATTGTTTTAGGCATGGTAGAATTGAGAACTGAAATCGTAGAATTATTTTATGTATTTTTACTCTTGTGTCCATCATCAAGTTTTGACTTTTCCTCTTGATGTCATCATCAAGTTTTGTTTTTTCCTCTTGATATCCACAAATTTTCAAGTTTTCTATTGACATTCTCATAGTTTAATTTGTTTCTCCCTTCTATCCATTCTTTACATTGAAAATTCAATTATAAATATATAAAAAATTAAAAAAATAAATTTAACTATGTTTACGACCTCATTAAATTTAAACTAATTAATAGTTTAATAAAAGTATTATATATTATATAAATTAAAAAATCTAGAAGAGTAACTTAAATCTACTTTTTATTTATTGGATAAAAATATATGTTATGATTTATTATTTTCTTTTTATTAGTTTTAGACACATTAGAATAAAGAGCCAATATTTTAATAATACTATTTTATTTCGTTTATGATAGGATCTTATGGAATATTCCCGTGTGATCGGTACCGATTTTTCGTCAAAGTTTGAGCTTCATGGATATTTTTTGGATAGAGATAACTTAGTAGGTTGGACTCGGTTTGTGGGGTACTCGATGAATATGGTATTGGTCATAAACAAATCATGGTTGGACAGACGAGGGTTCCGTATCTTTCATTTGGCATGCGATAGACACGGAGCACCTAGAAAGGAGAAAGATGTTGATCCCGATCACGTGCCAAGTACTAGCCGGAAAAAGAACTCAAAGAAGTATATGTGCATGTTTGAACTTGAGGTGACTCAAATTGAAGAACAAAAATGGACATTGAGAGTTATATGTGGAGTCCACAACCATGTAATTCCATCGGTTTTAAGGGGTCATGCATATGCTGGACGTTTGACTCCAGCCCAATATCGAAAGGTGGAGCGTGAATTGGGGTCAGGGTTGAAACCGAGACATATATTGAAATCCGTGCAATTAGACGTTCCTGGAAATGTCACAACCATCCGGAAAATTTACAATACCGGTTTGAATATGAGGATGGAACAAGCTGAAGGAAGAGAGTCATTACAGCAAGCACTTCATACGTTGAAGGAACGCGGATACTATGTGAGTGCAAGAAGATGTACAGACTCCGATGAAGTGGTTGATTTTTTTATCTCACATCCTGATTCTAGGTAGTTGCTCCACATGTTCCCTTATGTTATTGTGATGGACTCGACGTATAAGACCAATGAGTAAGTATACTTGTTCTAACTTTGTTTGATATAAGTATATCTTATTGCACAACACTTGTACTTAATCCTTTTTTTGTATTATTTCAAGATATAATATGCCATTGTTGGAGATTGTCGGCATCACAAGCTCAAAAAAAACTTTTGCAATTGCTTTCGTATTCATGGCACACGAGAACAGAGATCACTATAAATGGGCTTTAAGGAGACTTCGTCATTTGTGCTACGACAAGATACCATAAGTGATTACCACCGATCGAGAGTTGGGTCTTATAGGTGCCTTGGGTGAAGTCTTTCCGGAGGTGAAGCATATTTTGTGTATGTTCCATGTAAAGAGCAATATTGGAAATAGAGCTGGTGTTGTTTTGCGTTGTAAGGAAGTACAAGCCGTCTTTGCATCACAATGTCATGCCCTATTCGAGTCGAGATCGAGTGAAAGCTACGAACGGCGTTTGACGGAAATGAGGGTTCATTGGGCACCTTATCCGAGGTTAATGAACTATCTCGAGACGACGTGGCTCACCCCATACAAGGAGGCAATCGTTCGATCATGGTGTGACTTATATCATCATTTTGGCACAAGAACGACAAATGCGTAAGAAAATTTATTTAAATCCATTTGCTTCTCATATGTTCAAAGTTTGTTCTTGTGGATAATTTATCTTTCTATTTTTGTAGGTGTGAGTCCGCACACAAATTACTCAAACAAACTCTAGATTCAAGTGTTGGAGGATTTCAGTTGGTGTGTGACAACATACATTTGATGGTCACGAATCAAGTCCAGAAGATACAAGCTTCGTTAGAGATGTCACGGGTGAGGATTCCTCGAGAGGTGCGTATACCGATATTTGACTTGCTTCGAGACTACGTTACCAGTGAGTATTTCACGCTCTTGTGGGATAACTACACCAAAGCTAGAAGGACAAGAGATGATGTTGTGTGTCGGGATAGTTATTGGAGGGAAGCTCATGGAGTGCCATGTTTGCATGATTTTATCATAGCAATCCGTGCAAGAAGAGCTATAACATTGAATCAGATTCACCCATTTTGGAAGCAAGTTCATTGGATTCCAGTTACATTTCCAAATGGTGACATGGGTGATGATGATGATGATGATGATGATCCCATCAACCCGAGCCTAGTTTCGTTGAACAGATTCAGAGAAAGAATGGAGTCAAACAGGCTCACCCCTGATGAGATGGAGAAAATGACATCTTGCTTCGAGGACATCGAGAACCCGGGAAGTACTACGATGAAAGAGCCGACACAAAAGGCTCGGGCCAAAGGAAGACCGCCAACCATGAGATCAACAAGAAGAGAGCCGAGCTCGTTTGAGCATTCGGCTAGACGTGGTCCTGGACGTCCCCGTTCTGAGAGAATGGTGGATCCGGATGATGGAGAGGCTACACCCGAGGCTTCACCTAGACGTGGTCCTGGACGTCCTCGAGGTTCACAAGGGAAAAAAGCAAAGTATGCAGAGGCTACACCTGAAGAGTTAGTTTTCTTTACTCTTGTTTTTATGTGTTACATATTTATCCCGATTAGCTCATTGTTCATTCTATTGTTTACCGTGTTCTTCATCTTTTATGTGAATTTTCTTAAATTTTTTTCTCCACTCCATCTAGTCGGCTACGTCGTAAAGGAAAGGAACCAATTGATGTAGATGCTACACCTGAGGTTACACATGATGGTGCAAAATATCCTTGGGAAGAAGGGGAATTCCGAAAATTCATGGAGCCATATGTGAATGGAGCCATGAATGTGTTAGGTGACGGTAATTGCGGATACAGATCCATTGCTTTGGTTTTGGGTTTTTCAGATGAAGATTTCTTAGTAATAAGGAGAGAGATACTTATGGAGTTGAACTTGAGAAGAACAATATATTCAAAGGTCAGTATTTTATTTTATAAAGTTTAATAATAAATTGTGATATCATATATATATGTACATATAACATGATTATACATGTGAATCTATGCAGTGCACCCTATTCAACAAATTTATAAATGTGCTTAAGAATGTTAACTGGATTAGAAATGCTCCATGCCCAAGTAGATGCTGGATGGAGTTGCCTATCGTTGGGTGTGCTGCAGCCACATACTACAAGATAGCCCTAGTTGTCCTTGGTAATAACGCGTCAACATTCCTTCCTATGATAGCCAGCACACCAAATCAAGGCCCACCTACGGTGATCCGTACAATAGCGTTTGTCTCAGACAGCACACACTTTGTAGGGGTTAGTGGAAGTTTTACATTATCTCATTTTTTTTAACATAATTAATAATCATGAATAACCCTTTTCAATTTTTTTGTAGGTTTGGCTCAAGGAGAATGCCCCATTACCCGAGGTGGATATTATGTGGACTAACCATCACGATCCGAGCGTTGATGGATGGGATGCGCCGTTCATTGAAAGGATATTTCGTTACACAGAGCTTCGTCGTAAGGAGTGTCCTCCAGTACCCGGGCCAAGGATAGACGTTCCGGATAAGTAGTTTAGATTCACTACATTTCAAATCGTTGATAAATAGGATGTGTCGTTCATTGAAAGTATATTTTTCTTATAGGTTTTATTATACGACATTAAAGTTTTAATTAATTTATATAGTATCCACAAAATAAAACTCAATATACATAAAATCCAAACTATCCATAAAATAGAACTCAATATCCATACATACGAAAATATCCAAAAAATAGAACTCAATATCCATGCAAAATAACTAAATCATAAAATATGCTCAATGATGTTGTGATGCCCGGACTTGAGAAGGAGCAACCGGTATCTGGTGTCCAACTGCCTCCTCAAGCATGAAGACTAGCTCCTCTGTAGTGTATGGTGGACCATGAGCTAGAATATCTCGTACACGACCGATCATGGTACGAAGACGCTGTAATAAATATAACATGTTGTTAGAAACTCAAACTACAATTCAACAAAAGGTGCATAGTATGAAAAGATAGCTAGTAGAAAAACACTTACTTTGGTATCTGAAACTGGAATAGGTGGGGGACGGTCAATGGGTGGGATCAATGTGGCCGACGACGCCAAGACATACGGATGTCCTCGAGCAATGTACCATGTCATGTACGCATCATCGACAAGCCATGGGGATGATGCCTGAACCAACCTATCAAATGACACTCTGGTCTCCTCTAGATGACGGGAGGTCCAACGATCATGCACACTGTGATAAATAAGTCTGTAAGGACGTGCATTCGCTGGACGAGACTCCTGAATAAGAGGGATAGGGTGTGATGGCACGGTCTGTACGTATCCAAACTGGCGTAAAAAGCGATCTGGCATATAGGGCTCCTCGATGTCAGATATCCGTATAATGCCCCTATACCGTGATATCGCATGCTCGCCTGCAAAGTCGAGGACCCGATCATCATATGGCATGAACTTCACGTCCTCAGCCCTCATCTGGTCAAGCTGTGCTCGTAATGCCCGAACCCTCCATAGACTAGGAGGTGGTGTCTTCGGGACGGAAAGTCTCGAAGACCAACGCACGTGTCCATGCATGCCTGCATCCTCTACGGCCGCACACCCCAAGGAAGGGAAGTGTGCATATATCCAGAACTGTATCAATAAATATAAATTAGTTTGTAATCAACATCCTAGACGCTTCCCTTAAATTAGTTTGTAATTAACATTCGGAACTACATACCTGTAGTAAGGTCGTGCATCCTCCCATCGTCGCCACACCCGACCTAGATGCCTCTCCTAGCTGCCTGTACAGAAATGCAAGTGTCCGAGTGCCCCATGCATAACTAGACGTCCTGTCATGATCCCTCACCAAGTCGATAATCCACGATCTGAGTCTGTTGGTAGTTTTGTCGACTACCAACGCTGATGATATGGAAAACAACAGATACGCGGATGCAATGGTGCTCTGAGGGGCATCTGGCTTACCCAACATGCCATCGACAATACTCCTCAATGGGTCGATGTAAACCTGTGTGCGGTGTTGCTCGACGCTCTCCGAGGACAATCCAAAAGCGTCGATGAGCCACTCCAATCTAGAACGTTGGTCGCCTGGAGTAAGCAGCGCATCTCCATCGACTGCGAGTCCCATAATAATCTGGACATCATGAAGCGCAATGCCCATCTCTCCCCATGGCATATGAAATGTGTTCGTCTCGGGATGCCACCTCTCTACGAACGCCGTAATCAACGAATGATCGACACCAAAAAAATCAACATCCTCCAAATCTGTAAGGCCACTACGTCTTGCCATACTAAACCACGAATTAGGGTCATCCACATCACGACGCCAAGCACGTATCTTCTTTATCTCAACAAGTCTCTTCACAACTTTGATTGTCTTGTCCCAATGCTATGTTTATGTAAAGTATTTTCAAAAAAAATTAAAAAAATATTTTTAATAATTTTATACCAAAATTTTGTAAAACAAGAAAATCATACCTCGTCGTCCCATATCGCTCTAGCTCTGTGGGTAACGTAACATGTCAACAACTCCGGATGTATGGGCTCCGCCGGTATCTGATCTTCCTCCGGTAGCTGACTATCCTCATCTGGTATCTGCTCATCTGGATGTATATGCTCCTCAGGTATCTGGTCATGCTCACCAGCTACCTGCTCATCATGTCTAATGTCCTCTAGATGTCCATCATCATCTGACCCCTCTGTATGATAATCTACATCATAGTGTGATGGTGATAATGATGCAGCATCGACATCTACCTCAACTCGTACAGGAGACGACTGCTCCTCGATAGGTACATCTGCGTCAGTACGAGGAGCTGCTTGCTCCTCCATAGGTACATCAACATCGGCAGGGGGTGCATGCTCCTCGATATGTACCACTCCATCTCTCCCAGCTCGACGTGCGGATGCTGTCACTAGTCTCATCTTCCGTCTTTTATTTTTTCGAACATTTCTATACGCAATCTGTAATTTTAGAAATATGAGATTAATTTATAAAAAGCTACAAATATGCAAAATTTATTTTATCTAACTTTATTAGCTTTTTTTAAAGTTCGAAATATGCAATTTTTATATTTTAATTATTTATTTTAATTTTTAAAGTTGTTGTATATGCAATTTTTATATTTACAATATGTTTCAATTTTTATATTTATTATTTATTTTAATTTTTAAAGTTACAAATATGCAATTTTTATATTTACAATATGTTTCAATTTTTATATTTATTATTTATTTTAAATTTTAAAGTTAAAAATATGCATTTTTTATATTTATTATTTATTTTAATTTTAAAGTTATATTTTTATATTTTAAATTTATTTCAAATTTTAAAGTTACAACTATGAGATTTATTTCACACCATCAACAATGGCGGTTCGGAAAACATACAAAAAAATATAATCTATCGCTAAATTCCGCAACTTCCAATTACGAATCTTCTTAATCTAACCAATTCCTAATCTAAGAAATTTGGTAAATCAATTACAAAACGAGAAAAAATCACCTCGATTGCCGATAATCGACGTTTCCGGCTAGGGTTTCCATCTGATCGTTGTGGATCTTCAATATTTGAGTCCCGATCTCGATCCATGTCTTCTTGGCAATAATCAACACACTTTTCCGGTTAACAAAGAAGTTGAGAAAATCAACCACAAATCAAGTTAAACTCAATTTGATATTAAAAAAATCAATTACTCTTTTACAGTTGAAGCAAAAGCAATAATCAACACTACATTTAAAGTAAAAGCAAACCTGCATCAAATCATATGTCAAAATTAACCACAAATCAACACATTGATCAAAACAAATCAATAATCAACTCACTGTTGGAATTAGATCAAGAACAAGAGGTTGAAAAATCAACCACAAATCAATGAAGAGCTATGTTGGGTGAACAAGAGGTTGAAAAATCACAAACCTCCATTAACGCTAATAAGGTGCAGTGGGTATTTGTGATTGACTAAACCTCCATTAACGCTATAGGCAGCGGGTATTTGTGATTGACTAAACCTCCATTAACGCTATAGGCAATAATTTAGGGTGTGAACAAGAGGTTGAAAAATCAACCACAAATCAACCACAAATCAACTCACTGTTGGAGTTAGATCAAACCCGCATCAAACACGATGTACACATGATTTGCAAAATCAAAGGTTAGAGATGGCAGAAGAGACGAAGTAGGGAAGCAATTACCTGGGACGAAGAAGACCGGCGAAGCCTGGGCCGGAATAGAACGAAGAAGACCTGGAGCGAGGCAGATTGGAACGAGGCGAGAAGGACGGGGGCTGGAACGAAGACTGGCGGACTGGAGCGAGGCAGATCGAGGTGGACTGGAGCGAGGCAGATCGAGGTGGACTGGAGCGAGGCGAGAAGGACTGGATCGAGGCGGACTGGAACGATTGAACGAAGACGGCGGAATGGACGCAAGGCGAGGTTATAAACCCTCGCCTGGGGCGGAACCGTAATGCGCCCGGGTGGCGGAGTCGGAATGCGCCAGCGCTTCGCTGACACAGTTTGAATCCGCCTATGTTGCATACTTTGCCTCCGCCCAAAATGCAAACTTGGGCTCCGCTACGTTAACGAAATTGGCACCCGACTCGTAGTCCCGATCCGACTACACTGTCCCGTAGTAATTTTCCGTCTGATCATATAAAATCACTCATTTATCCATCCGACCTGTAGAAGATTTCGGGTGCCATTGTTGCCAACCTAGAGCTCTAATACCATATTGTAACACCCCAATTTCTAGGAACTCGAAGCGCTACGGGCTAGGACCGCACAATGGGTCCCGACCCTCAGAGTAGCAATAGCAAATGGATCTTACAACATGGCATAGACGAATGAAAAACAAAACTTAATATAAATCCCAAGGCTTAAACAAACAAAGCGGAAAAGACTCGCAGCCGAGTTCAAAACAAAAGGAACACAACAAAAGAAACATAAACCCGATCCCGTCCTATAATGTACAGGAACCCCGGCTGACCACACCGTCCGGATCACTCAGCAACATCCTGAACCTGCGGAACATCTACAACGATGGTATAAACCGTTAGCTAACATTCTAGGTATAAGCAAGAGCGTAAAGGCACAAACACACATAAGATAAAATAAACATATAGCATGCTTGCACTCAACCGGTTATTATCTTTCATTAAGTTATTCAATACTAATTCAACTTATTTTGTCACACGAGAATCCTTTCAAAACTTGCCTCCGCTTCCGTCTACCAATAGGAATAGATCAGTACTATCCGTTACCTACGGGCCTGGGTTGCAAGAGCACATTCTAGTTTCCTGGAGAACTAGACAAGTGGTCAACGCCCGGTTATAATACACTTGGGCCAATTAAGGGTGACAAAGGGTGAATTCTAATTCCAATTATCCGTTATAAACATGATAACAACACAAACAAGCCAAAACAATCCAACTAATACGCGGAATGAAGCTAAGTAAGTCCAAGGGACTTACCTCACACGAAGGTAACTCAAAGCTCAAGAATAACAACTCATGAATACTCAAGAGAGCTCATTTTCCCTCAGGAAAAGAGCAAGGAAAGCCTGTACAAACAAGCAACACGGATCAGGAATGAAACGGTTGCAAGAAGTCTATGACTTCTAGTCTCAAAGAACTCTAAGAGATCTACGCATGCTAAGGGTTCAACCATAGCCTTACAACACTCACGGGAGATCAACAACATCCAAAAGATGTAAGGAAAGGAACGAGGAAAGAAAGGAAGGAAGTAACTCACAAGAACGGGAATTACTGCAAAGGAAACAACATGGGTGGCTGGACAGAGGCGCACGGGCGGCTCTGTGCAGGCGCAGGGGCGGCGGCGTGAAAGAAAGCGCTGTCGGCTTTCTTCTTCGAAAAAACTCGCAGCAAGGGCAACCAAAGCTCAAACCTTTGGCTCCAACACGTCAAGACTCAACTCCAAAAATCGTGAGAACAACGATACATCAACAACGGGAAGCCAACAAGAATCAAGGTTCAAACTTGATTCTTGGAGAAGAAGAAAATGAGAGAAGAAGAAGAAAACGAAAGGAAGGAAGCATGCTGCAGTACAAGAACGTAAGGAGGAACAAAGGATGAAGAACTTACACGTTCAACAGGGTCGCAGGAGGCAAGGGACGGCTGCAGCTCTCTAGGGTTTGAAGACGATAGCAAGAAACGGGAAAAAGGAGGAAAAGAGGGAATATATAGAGAAGGGTTGGAAGGGTAGAAGGAAGGGACGTCTAGGGTTAGGAGAATAGAAGGAAGACGGGCCAAAAGCCCAAGGATGGAATAAAATAGGAGAAGACGAAGATAAAACAGCCCGTAGACGGGCTGGGCCTAGCCGCACTTGCGGCTGGGCCGTGCCGCGACTGCGGCAGCGAGCGCGGCTCCCCTTCACCGCGCCTGCGGCTCCCCTTCACCGCGCCTGCGGCTCCCCTTCACCACGGGGCGGTTAAGGCAAAAACTTGGGATCTTACATCGCCGCCGTCACAAGAAACACCATTAGCGATACCTTCTGCGTCCTCCTCAACGAGCCAGATCTTCAATAGCGTCCCACCATCGAGCCGGAAACCCCCACCTAGGTCCGCAAATGCTGCCGAGATCTGCCGTTGTTGCCGCCTGGTTGCCTTGGTCACCGGGGCCTTCTTGCCGGAAACGCCCGATCTGTTGAGCTCCAACCTCCATAGGAGACAAACCTAGATCTAGTGAAAAAGGGTCTTTGACCAAGTTTTGTTTAATTACAAAAAGGTTCCCATAATTCATAATTGCGTATTTTACCCATGTTTTTGAAAATTAACATTTATACCCCTGTAAAATATAATTACATATATGAGCCATATTTATTATTACAGTTTACGACCCAATTTTACAAATTATCAATTGCATCCTTTGTTGTAATAATTTTGGATTATATCCCAAAGATTTAATTGCGGTTTATGACCCATGTCTACATAATTGTATTTATGGCCCGGAAAATGTTTAACGGTTTTTAACCTTGGTTTTGAAAATGAGTTTTACCTTAGATTTATATAAGTTATCTTCCATTCAAATTTAGCATAAAATCTAAATTTGCTTAGCTTTGGTTTTAGGTCCGGAAGCACCCGATATAGACCAACGAATCCATTCTCGACAGCCGTAGATCATCTTCCGCCTTTGACCTCGTGTGAGTACCTTCTTCCTCGATCTAGTTATGTTTAGTAGTATCATATTAGGTTGAATCTAGCATAACTTAGAGTGAATGTCAAGTAATGGCTTGGAACCTTATGAGAGTTCTTGAGGATTGAGATTTGATTCTTGAGCATGAATACCATTGTTATCTTGTGAGGTTTGTTTATGTCTTTGGTTGGATGCTTGATCTTGTGAGAATCTGAGTTGTGAGATTGTATGATTGTTGAGGTTGTAGTGCCTAGGACGTGAGTATCCTAGCGTAGCTTTACTATCGTTGAGATCATTGAAACTAGGAACGAGTTGTTCTAGCATGTGAGTTGTATGACCTTGTAGAGGTCATTTGGGCTAGAAGTCTAAGGACCTCTAGCATGAGAGATAGATGTTGATTGTGTCCCTTGTTTGGACAGGCTGAGAGTATCTTCTTGCGGGAAGTGGAGTGCGGTAAATTTTCGGGTTGAGCGATTGAGACAGGTAAGTCTCCGAACTTACTTAACTCATATTCTTTGTATTAGCATCGATGCGTGTTTGGTGGTATATGTGTGTTGATTATGTTATATTATAACAAAACCGGACATAGGACAACCGACCTTTATATATTGATATTTGGCCCAAGTGTATGATAATGGGCGTTGACGACTTGTCTAGGTCTTGCGTAGAGCTAGGAGGTTCTTGGCGACTAGACCGTTCGGGTAGACGATCGGACATTAGTATACTCCTTGCCGGTAAGTGGGGACCGAGGCGAGATCGCGGTGATTCTCGTGTCACAACCTTAAGTTGAATTAGTAACGGAATGACTAAATGGAAAGATAATAAACCGGACTTGATTGTGTTGGAGCATGATGTGTGTTTATGTTGACTTGTGTGTGTGTGTGCCAATACCATGATTCTAATGCCTTGAATGTTAGCTAACGGTTTTATATCGATGTTGTAGTTGTCTTGTAGGTTAGGGATACGGCCGAGAGATCCGGAAGAGTGGGCCCGGGTTCCGTACATTTTATGTTGGGTTTGGTGGAGTCGTGTATATTATATATTGTATATTGTATGTGTAATATCCGGAATTTTTATTCCGTTTAATTCCGAATCAAATCCCGAGCCGTTGACGGTTTCCCATTATATCTAGTATTTCTTTCTTCAAAAATTTTATCATTTTATGTTGAATTTAATTCACATAAAATGATAGAATTATATCAAACCTTAATTCTTATAATTATTTATCATTTTATGTAGAATTTAATTCACATAAAATGATAGAATTATATCAAACCCTAATTCTTATAATTAATCCTTAACGACGACTTTAGACGAGATCATGACAAGGCTGAGACGAGAATGTGACAAAGCTGTGACGAGACCATGACAGAGCTGAGACGAGGTCATGACGAAGCCCGACAACTCTGTGACGAAGTCATGCATGGGCCTGACAAAGCCATGACGAGTTTTTGACAAGTTTTGACAAACTCAGCCCACATAATTTTGACTCTTATTTCAGCCCATCTTTCTCTCTTGTTTTATTGCAGCCCAACCCGGATTGCTTCAGTTTCTGCTTGACCCAGCAGCTTCAGCCCATCTGCTGGCCTTGCTCCAGCCCACACCGGACCTACCGTTGCCCAGCCAGCCCGCCTTCAGCAGCCCAAGGAAAAGACGGGCCTGCTGCTCCTTAATTATCTCGCAGCCATGAAGCTGATTAGAACAGCCGGCCTTTCCTCTCCCTCCTTTCTATACGTAACAGCCAGTCTTCCCTCTCCCTCCTTTCTATACGTAACAGCTGCTGATTGAAACAGCCCCTCCTCACATCTCCTTCATCCGAATTGTTTTCACACAAAACACAACAGTGAACTAGGGATAGTTATACACAACCCAACTCTCCCTTTCTGCACGTGGACATTCACGCAGCAGCCTTTCCCCCTCTACACCATGGCCTTATCATCTCCTTCCTTCATCTTCATGTGCAGCAAGCAACACCATGTTCACAACAGCATGGGGTGCACAATCAGCAACGCAGCATTGCCCTTCCTCCTTCATGTCGTGCACACATAAGGACAACGAGCTAGGGATCTTCCTTTGCGTCTTCTTCACGCAAAAGCAAGCCAACACAAGCAGACCGAGTGGCCTCCTTCTCTACACAGCAGCCACAGGCTGACCTCCCTCTGCACATGGGCAACACAGACAGCAGCCCCCTCGCACACAGGAAGCAAACAGCGGCCACGGCTTCTCTCCGTCTTTTGTCGACCAGCAGTCACGAGCTTTTCTTGTGCACATATGTCGTTATTCTTCGCTCTGGCGCACACCTACAGCGGATTTGAGTCCTTGCAGTTGTATCAGTCCAGCCAGATAAACAGCATCCCGCCTCTCCTGCACATCGTCGCCTTTTCACGCTAGGAAACCAAATCAAGGCTTCTCTTTCACGTTGTCGGGTTAGTGACTAAGTAATTCCCCTTCTTCTTGCCTCCCTTATACATTTTGATGGCTGATGAATTTCACTCTTCCCAGCCTTGCTCAGCAGCTAGGACAAACAGTAGGCATCTTTTCAGTTTTCTGAATTTTAAGACTGTGTCTAGCAACCAACTTTGGCACCAGATTTAGGTATGCAAAACTCATCCTTTCTGGCTAAAATTTTGATATGATATGTTTGGGATAGTATTGTAGAACATATTAAAATTTGAGAGAAATCCAGCGAATGGTTTGGGATTTATGATTTTTCAAAGATGAAGTCGTAAGCAGTTTTTCTGTTGTGCTGAAATTCGGTTTTGTGAGATAGTTTAAATAGGATTTTGATCTCATTTGCAGCTGAATTTTGGATATATTATAGATAAGATTTTATAGTAGAACGTATCAAAATTTGGGATAAATCCAGCGAGTAGTTTAGGAGTTATGATTTTTCAAAGTTAAGACAATGTGTTGTGTGTTGAGTGTTGTAACCAACTTTAGAAATTTTTGTAGAAGTGATGGTTGAACAGTTTTAAGAAATTCTTGCTCCTAGGAGTAGATGAGATATCATAGATGATCTAGGGAATTATTTCGAAATTTTTATAAGATTATTCGAGTTTTATATTTGAAGGCGAAGTTGGACCTTAACGATCCTTCCGAAAATAGGGAAATTGGTAAATTGCCAGTTTGTAACCAAACTCATCTTTAGGAGTTAGAATATGACTTTTTAGTCTCAAATAAGAGTTTAGACATAAATTATGGATTTTTAGAAGTTTCGGGACCAAGGGTAAAAGAGTCATTTTACCATAAATTAATATTGTAATCAATTCCGTTCTATTACGACCTACTATCTTAGAAGTCTTAGACTTCTAATTACCTAGAAAGTGTGCTGACACACTTGCCTCCTTTGACAGACAACCGAGTTATACAGTTACAGATTGAGTTGTGATTAAGAGAGTTGAGAACTGATTCAGGTAAGTCTACGGACTTACTTAGCTGGCTTCTTGTATGAGTGTAATGTGTATGAGTGGTGTATGTTAGTTATAATAAATAACAAAACCGGATTAGGCCGACTTTATTATTTACGTAATTGACCCAAGTGTATGATAACGGGTCGTGACATCATCTGCCTAGCTCTTGCGAGAGTCTAGGAGGTTCCCTGCGACCAGCCCAGTCCGGTAGACGGTCAAATGCATTAGTACCATTCCGCGTTGGTAAACGGGGACAGGGGCGAGGTTTGGGAATCCCTCGTGTCACAAAATAAGTATCATTAGTAATAACCTATCACCTAATTAAAGATAATAAAAGGATTGAGTGTTGCATGTTGATTGTATATGTTGTGTGTTTGCGCTTTTACCTATATACTTATGCATAGAATGTTAGCTAACGGTTTTATACCGCTTGTAGATGCCTTGCAGGTTAAGACAGTTGTAGAGAGATCCGGAGAAAATGGTCAGCCGGGTCCACGTACTCATTTAGTTGGGGACGGGGATGTCTTTTATTCTTGATATGCATCATTTTAGTAGCGTTTCTTGTAAGGCTGATACATATTCTCCATGTATATATTGTTTACAGTTTTCAAATGTTTTAAATAGTTTTGTGCCTTGTTGTAAGATCCAAGTAAAATTGTTGTCAAACTATGGTCGGGACCCATTGTGAGGTCCTAACCAGTAGCTCCCCGAGTTCTTAGAATTTGGGGTGTTATAGTATGTTGTGTGTATGGCGTTTGATATTTGGAGTTGTATCTCGGCTGGAGTCTTTTGTTTGTATGCTTTCGGGTTTCATTACATTGCATAAAAATGTATTTTGGTTTTGTCTTTATTTGTGTCTTATTGTAAGATGTAGTGATATTGTTTTCAAGCGAAGGGTCGGGACCCATTGTGAGGTCTCCGCCCGTAGCATCCCAAGTCCCGCGGAAACGGGGTGTTACAATACAGAGGATGAGGCCAAAATGAAAGGTTGGAAAAAAAAGTCCAAAATGGAAGGTCTAAAATGAAAGGTCTACAAGGGGGTCCAATGAGAAAGCTTAAGAGAAAATATTCCATAAAGAATACCTTTCTTTTAATACATAGGCAAAAGAAGAGGAATATTGTTGAAACGAGCCATCCTCATGTCATGGTAGAGTGAAGACACGGAATGTCGCTTGACGGGTTGGCTAAGACAGAGGCACGGGTGGTAACAATATTTAAGCGCGTATCAAATATTCTTGGAGGAGTATGAAATGGATTGTAAATGAGCATTGAAACGGCATGGATGGCCGTTTACTAGGCCTTTTGCTGGTCGTTTGTTGTCCGTTTCTACTTGCGGCCTTTTCAATTAATTCTTCTGAATAATTTAAATTCTGCCCTTTTCTAGCTTTTGCAAGGACGAACTCCCGAGCATCTAGTTTTTCAATAACAACTTCCAAGGTAATATTCATGTGTTCCAAGTGATCAATAAGCTCTTTGCGGTGTCCTCTAACTCATTAACTTTGATAACTCTACCTTGATGTAAATTGCCAAGATTGTTTTTGCAGGAATGATGGAAGACAAAGAAAGGCGGTTACAATTAACAAATATATATATATATATATATATATATATATATATATATATATATATATATATATATATATATATATATATATATATATATATATATATATACTTAAGATCATGCACGCTTATATTGAACATATTGCACGTTTAAGTTCATTAACATTAGATATCTAATTATGTATAACACGGATTCAAAATCTAACAAATTAACTTTCATCATGCATGATTACGTTTAGCACGAGTGACATATATATGAGCACAACCATTAATTTATGTGTTTATATCGTGTAAAGAATAAACTAGAGAAAGGTAATACTAATTCGTAATAACATATAGCATATATTAGGGAATTGATATACTTGTTGTATTTGTTACAAGTTTTGTGTAGTTTAAAACAACCAAGTTCTGTGGAACGTTGGTTAAAGATTGCGTATTCAAATCTTCAACAACCAAGATTTGATATGTGAAGATTCGGTGGAACGTTCAACCAAAAGATTCGTCCCTACAGCGGAACCTTTAAAAGAAACAAACAAGTAGTGAAGAAGGAACTTACCCAACATACGCATCGAGCTACAAGCAAAGATTTCTTCACTGCAATCATTTTGCTCTCAGTTGTTATTTTTTCCAGTTGAGCGAGTAAAGAAAAACACAACGAGCGTTATAGGTTTATCATTAGTGTTATACTCAGTGTTTCTACCCGACTGTGTAACTGAGCTTTTGTTTCACTAGGATCCAAGTTGACTAGATAGTAGCGATTTAGGCTACAAGTGATTAGAAGAAGGGAAATTCTTCTAGGTTGTATCTAGGACTCTAAGGAAGTGGAATAAGAAAAAGTTAAATCCTACGGATTGGATAACCCTAGGCGGAGACGTAGGCTATTTAGAGCCAAACTTCGTAAACATATCGCATGTTGATCTTGCTTTTATTTTCGCACTTCGTTCTAACATTTGAAATCGTGATTAATCATTTTACAAATTTAAGTCAAGATATTGAGATTCATTTCAAGACCTTGAGTTACATTCACCTTCACAAATTTCAAGTCAATATCTTGAGTTCCATCTCAAAAACTTGAGATTAATTTCAAGGACTTGACATTGCGACTGCGAAAATTTATCATACTCTATTCATCCCCCGTCTAAAGTATCTCTATCCTAATCCTATCTCCTACTTCGTACTTCAATTGGTATCAAATCTAGACTCACATTTATTTGATTTAACCATCTGTGAGATTAATCATGAGCACTATAGGTGATGGAGGATTCGCACAAGGAAGATCATCCAATCATCCACCCATTTTTTTGTGGAAACAACTTTACACACGGGAGATCTCTAATGCAAATGTTTATTATTGATTAGGATTTGGAACTTTGGGACATCATCAAGAAAGGACCAAAACAACAAACCACGACTAATGATGTTGGAGCCACCATACCTAAAAATGAGGATGATCGAATATACTCAAATTGATTTGGAGAATGTGGCTAAGAATTACAAAGCTATGAATCTGATTTATTGTGGATTGAATGCAAATGAGTTCAATCATGTCTCATCATGCAAAAGCGCAAAAGAAATATGGGACAAAATGGTCGTAACATACGAAGGAACAAGCCAAGTAAAAGAGTCCAAGATCAGCATATTCGTAAGGTAGTACGAGTTGTTTAAGATGACATCCAATGAGATTGTAAAGTAAATGTTCACAAGATTCACTCAAATTGTGAACAACTTAGACTCTCTCAGCAAAGTATTCACAAATGAAGAGAAAGTCAAGAAAATCTTGAGAAGCCTGCCCAAGTTGAATGGGGGCCAAAAGTAACTGCTTTTGAGGAAGCACATGTCCTAAGAACTCTACCCCTTGATGATCTACTTGGAAAACTTATCACTCAGAAATGATCCTAAATGAAGAAGATGGTGAAGTATCCTCAAGTGTGAAGAATTTAGCTTTAAAGTCTAAAAAGGAGAAAAATCCATCAAAGGATGATGAAAGTGAGGATGACGAAGAAACCATTTTTCTTTGATTATAAGAGGACTTGCTCGAATTCTGAAAATGAAGAAACAATTCATAAATAAAGAGTATCCTTGATCATCAAAGTACAAAGGTAAGTATTCAAACCTCAGTCACACTCTGAAAATGATCAATCAAATCTATGTTTAATGGCTGAACAAGAAGAAAATCCTAAACGACATCTTGAGGGAGTGGTGAGAAACTTAATTTCTAGTCCTACTGCAGCAGTTTCAAAGAAATCTGTGACCACTTTTGTGAAAGCTAAAGGAATTGGCGAACACCCACATGTTTATATTGTTGTAAGAAAGGACATGTTAAAACAACTTGTTCATATAGAAGAAAGGATCCTTATGTAATTCGAAACACCTTTCCTTTGTGTCTAAGAGAACAGGTAAAAAAAATTGGGTTCCTAAAGGGACTAGACCACCAAATATGGTGCTTCCTGATTATGGATCAAAATTTGTCATTTGGTCTAGCCGGAAAGGTTGAAGTTTGGTTGTTTTGCAAGATATCACCAAGACTAAGGAGAATAAATGGATATTAGATAGTTGTTGCTCAAGACATATGAGCGGTAAATGCTCACTATTTTTAGATTTAAAGAAGCAATCTACTGGAACAATTACTCTTGGTGATAAAGGGAAGTGTAACATCATCGGTATAGCTAAAATCGGTAATATTTCTTCTAATTACATTGGTGATGTTTATCTTGTTGAAGGCTTAAAGTATAATTTGCTTAGCATCTCTCAATATGTGATAAAGGCAATAAAGTGGTTTTTAATTCAGATAAATATGAAGATTAGAATGCCAAATCTGGAGATATTGTACTTACCACACCTCGTTGCAATAATGTCTATTCTATGAACACTAACCAAGTTGCATGAACTAGTATGAAGTGTCATAAGGCCTTGACAGACGATCCAAAGCTTTGGCATAGAAGGCTTGGTCATTTTAGCATGCACACCTTGATAAAACTTCTATCAAAGGACTTGGTACGTTGTTTACCAAACCTGAATTTCAAGGTTGATGATATTTGCAATGCTTGTTCATGAGGTAAACAAACAAGAGGTTCATTTAAACCCAAAAAGGTTGTAGGTACTTCTAAACCCATCGAACTTTTACATATGGATTTATGTGGTCCTATCCGTGTCAAATTTTCCAAGGGAAAACAATACATCCTTGTTGTTGTTGATGATTATTCTCGGTTTACATGAATTTATTTTTTAAGAGAAAAATCAAAAGCACTTTTTGAGTTTTCAAAACTTTGTAAGAATTTACAAACCTTAAAAAACCTACCCATCATTTCTATTACAAGTGATCTTGGCAGAGAATTTGATCAACTCAAATTTGTTTTGTGCAAAATATGGTATTTCACACAACTTCTCAGCTCCTTAAAAACACCTCAACAAAACGGGATTGTGGAACGAAAGAACCGCAACTTGGAGGATATGTCTAGGACAATGCTTCTAGAAATTGGTTTTCCAAAACAATTATGGGCTGAAGTTGTTAACACAATAAACTACATTTTAAATAGATGTTTAATTTGCCTTATCTTGAAAAGGACTCCTTATGAACTTTTCAAAGGAAGACAACGATATATTTCCTATTTCAAACCCTTTGGATGTACGTTCTTTGTTCATAATAATGACAAAGATAACCTTGGAAAATTTAATGCTCATAGTGATGACGTTATCTTTATTGGTTATGCCTTGAATAGTGAAGCCTATCGGGTCTACAACAAACATACTAAGATTATTGAAGAAATCGTTCATGTTATTTTTAATGAAAGCAATATTGGTACGTTGAGTGATAGCTTTACAGATTTTAATTTGAATCAACATGGAGATCAACTATTTGATGTAGAAGAAGAAGAAAAATAAACATTCAAGGCTCAAGATCGAAACACGCAAGAATAAATTCAAGATACTCTGTTGAACAATATCAAGACCTTGAACAACAAATTCAAGGCCTTGACATGAACAACAGAAATACAGCTGACCAATCTGAAGACCTTGAACAACAACCTCGAGGCCTTAACATGAGCAACATGGATACAAATGCAACACCTGAATCAAGTCATGGAAATGAGCCTCAAGATCTTGAAACCCCATAAGAATACACGATCATTGTTCCAAAAACTAAAAGGAGAAAGTTCAAACACTCTTCATTTTCATCCAACAGAAAATGTCATCTTCTACCCCACGTCTAGTATTCAAACTCGATCAAGTTTTAAGAATTTGTGTGCTTTTTATGCAGTTGTGTCTCTTGTAGAGCCAAAGACCCAAACATCAACCAATCATTGAACAAGATGGGTCCTTTCGAAATAAATTGGATGAAAATGGTAAGGTCATTAGAAATAGAGCACGACTTGTAGCACAAAGCTACAATCAAGAAGAAGGTATTGATTATGAGGAGACTTTTGCTCCTGTAGCCAGGTTAAAAGCCATTCATATGCTACTTGCAATTGCATCCTTCATGAATATCAAGCTTTTCAAATGCATGTGAAATGTGCTTTTTTAAATGGTTTCTGATAGCATAAAATGACTATATTTTAGGCACTTGATCTAATTGTTTTTCCCTCTTAGATGTGTACATGGATATGAGTTTGAAGCATTTATGAACACATTCACCTATTTTGTCGATATAGAGATCTACACAAGCTTTGTTATGTTTATAGGTGAATAAAGGCTTGAATTGGAGCATATGTGAAGGAATAGGAGTATTTGATCATGCTAGATGTCAAGGACATGCATTGGAGAAGCTAAGGAAGGAGCATGATTAGAGAACTTTACGAAACAAAGGCTTTCACAAAGGCTTTTGAGTTTCCACGACCTAAAACACGACCGTGGTTATGAATTGAGTTTGTGGAAGGTGATGTTGCAGAGCAACAGAGGATTCCATGCCCTAAACCACAGCCGTGGAATGTTACACTAGACCGTGATATCCATGACATTGCCACGTGTCATATTTGCCATGTCAACAATAGTTATCGGCCTTTCTCGTAACCCTATTTTTCCCTATAAGAAGGATGAAGAAAGGAGAAAATGGGACACTGTCATAGATGCTTGCATTGACGGCCGCTTACACCAGAAGAGAGAGATTTTGGATCATTGTATGGGAAGATTCCGAAAAGGACGCGATTTGGAGATTGCGTACTTAGAGATTATCTTAGGGTTTACATTTGGAGACGGATTGACATCCCGTTCTTCATTGTTCCTTGATATTGTTGTGAGGATTTTTGTTCCCTTTTTTCGTATTCATTAAACATATACATTGGTTGTTTGGATTTGAGATTGATTATTCGATTACTATTGAGTTTTCGAGGATTTGCGAGAAACCTCATCGATAGCCTTTTCCACGGTCCGTTCTTGAAAACCACGGGTGTGGTTCTTTGAGATCTAGCCGTGATTTCCTCTGTCGTATGACCTTTGCTTTTGCTTTTGATCCAAAGTTAAAGATTTGCTTTAACCTAGCCTTGGCTTCCCTTTTATAGGTAGTAGTGAGACTCAACATCCTCTATTTCGGTTTCGAGTGTCACAACCTTAACCGTTTTGAGTTGTCTTTGATTCCTTGGATTTGGGCATGGGTATTTGAGAGTAATTCTTATCCTTTGATCCTTTCTATACTGCAGCCTCAACAACCTTTATAGAGAGAACCTTTGGGTAAGACATATAGGGTTTTGGAACTTCACCGTACATAACCTTACATTAGATATACCTTTGCAATCACGACTTTGTCCTTATATCTTTAGAATATCTTGAATAAATTGCCACAATTGGATACCTGGATCTTTAGGATTGTTGTTTTCCCAATATTTGCAAAGCTTCTATATTTTAATTGCTCGACGATTTGTGAACTAAATTTGATCCCCCAAATCCCTGAGTTCGATACTCTGGAATTCTTTCTTTACTACGCCGATCCGTACACTGCGGGTTCGCTTGCTTTGATTTCAGTTTTATAAATTTAAAGCTTATTTGCACACACACTTTCGAGCAAACAAGTTTTTGGCGCCGTTGCCGTGGATTTGGTCTAGATCAAATTCGGCTCTCGTTTGTCGAGCTTGGGAGCTTTTCCTCTTGTGATTTGATTTTTCTTTTTGAGTGATTTTTGCAGATTCTTTAGGTATATGTGAAGCACTAGATCTACCAAAGATCTCGTTCCTTTTCATCCCAAACTTGAGAAAACTTTGAGAAGAAAACTGAAAGAGAAAAAGATGGCTGAAAATAATGAGAGAAACATCCAAGAGGAGTTGGATGAAACTCAAACTCAACTCCTATTGAGTGAGAAGGCTCGCTTGGAGGAAAAGGAACGCAATCAGTTTCAAGTAGATGAGCTTCGAGCAATGATTCTAGACATGAAACTAGAGAGGAATGATGCCAAGAAGAAGAAGAAAGCTAAGAAATCTATTGTTGAATCATCCGACGATGATGACATGCCGGAACTAGAGGATATTGCACCAATAATACATCCAGTTTGTGACAATCCTAGACCACATGTTGATCCTCGCATTCCCGCTGGAGATGTGAGAGCCGCTGATGGAGGGGATGAACCACGAAGCCTTGGACAACGGATGGATCCAATTCAGCAACCACGCCGTTTAGGTGTGAATTTCGAAGGTGAAGACGTCCAGAATTTCGGGTTTAGCCCGCCAGTTATTACCATGGTTCGCCAAAGTCAATTTGGTGGAATGAATGCTGAATCTCCACACCAAAACTTACAGAATTTCGAGATTCTTATGGAGACATTGAAGCCGAAGAGGGCTGTCAACAACAATTACAAGATCAAACCGTTCTTCTTCTCTTTGAAGGACAAGGCTTTGTCTTGGTATCAAGCTCTTCCGGCTGGAAGACTTAACACATGGGAGGATTTAACTTCTGAATTCCTCACCAAGTTCTTTCCGCCATCCAAGACGGCGGAGTTGAGAGGTAAGATTAATGCTTTTTCTATGAAACCTAACGAAAGTTTGTTTCAATCATGGGAAAGGTTTTAGGATCTTCTATTGGATTGCCCACACCATGGCATTTCAAAGCTGGAATTGTTGGAGATCTACTACAAGGGATTGGATATGGAGACACAATTAATACTCCAATCTCTTTCTTGTGGTACATTCATGGACATGAGAGAAGATGACGCTTGGGACTTTATAGAGAAGCAAGCCCAAGTGATTGAGAAGTATTCCCATCAGAAGGTAGATCCTAGTAATCGGAACCAAGGAGATCCAGGAGCAAAGTTGACTCAAGCTGCACAAACTCAAATATTTTCCCTCAACAATGAGATCAAAGAGTTGAAGGAAGTCATAAGAGCTGGACTTCTAAAAGCGAAGGAGCAAGAAGCTGGCTACCTAGGGAGGGATAATAACCATGGCAATAGGAACAACTACCGGAACAATAACTAGAACAACAACAACAGGAACTCCAACAACAACAATCGGAGATCCAACCAACAAAACTCCGGTAATTCTTATTCACAAAATGAAAATTCACTAACACCTCCATCTTCTTCTACTCCTTTGAAAAGGCAGGGTCAAACATCGAATGGCTCGGGTAAGCCGGAGAAGGATAAGCACGATGCTATGATGGAGACAATCTTAGGAAAGCTCCAAGGACTAGAGAATCACATCACTTCGGTTGATAAGGCACAAAAAGCCTTAGAAAATCAAGTGTTCAACAAGGCCGGAGAAGTTCCTAGAGACCAAGGGAAGCTTCCCGGAAAGACGGAAGATAATCCAAAGGGGCGAGTAATGGCGATTACTACTAGGAGTGGTGTAACAACCACCGATCCGCAACCCAAGTTTGTAAAAGTTCCCGCTGAGAAAGAGAAAGATAAGGAGAAGGAGAAGGAAGATGTTTATGTTCCTCCTCTAGCTTACAAACATCCTCTAGCATTTCCGCAATCTAGAGCAAGAGTGCGTCTAGACAAGCAATTCGGTAAGTTCATTGATCTAATGAGAAAACTGCATATTAGTATACATTTTCTAGATGCAATTGTAGGTATGCCCGCTTACAGAAAGTTCTTAAAAGAGATCCTCTCTAACAAGAGGAATCTGGAAGACTTTGGAGAAGTCAAGATGAGTTCGGAATCTTAGGAGCTCATCAAAACAATGACGGCGAAGATGCCCCCAATGCTGAGAGATCCGGGGTCATTTTGTATTCCAATAGGAGTTGTTGAAGTCACATACGATGCTCTTTGTGACTTAGGAGCAAGCGTAAGCATCATCCCGCTTGCTTTGTGTAGGAAGGTCGGTTTAGGTGAACCTAAATCGGTGAAGATGACGTTGTACATGGCGGATCGATCCATAACTCGACCCGTAGGTATCATTGAAGACGTCTCAGTCAAGCTCGGTAAGTTCTATATTCCTATAGATTTTGTTGTGCTTGACATTCCTGCAGATTGTCTGGTCCCGATAATACTCGGGAGACCATATCTTGAAACATCCGGTTGTATGGTGGATTGCAAGAACGCTAGACTAGTATTCGATATAAGAGAAGAGAAGGTTGAATTTTTTTCTCAACCTTGGTGAAAGAGTCTACACTTGGAGAGGATATGTTCAACATCTATGACGAAGAGGCGTCTAGAGAGGAAGTAAGTTCGATCTTGTTTAAAGATCCATTACAAAAGGTCATAACCATGAGCATCATGGAAAAGGGAGAAGAAGAGGATTGCAATGTTGAGGTTGAAGCTTTGGAGGAGTTAAAAGAGGTACAAGATGAAGAGTTCGAGAAATTTTATGATGGCTCGGAAAACAGAAGAAACCACGGCCAGTCGTGCTATTCCACGGCCGTGGTTCCACAAATTCAACCCGTAGAGTGTTATTTCGAGAACATCAGAGACTTCCACACCCTAAACCACGGCCGTGGAAATAACAGGTGTGCCGTGGTTTTGGAAAATGCTGAGAACAATTCCGTCTTTCCTACAACCACTCTTGAGTCTTCTTCCACTACTCCCACACCCTTAGAGACTTCTAAGGAAGCATCAAACACACCTCAAGACACATCAAAGGCATCAATAGATTTGGAATTGAAGCCGCTTCCCACACATCTTCGGTATGCATTTCTTGGAACTAATTCTACCTTTCCCGTTATTGTTAGTTCTGATTTAAATGAACATGAACATGAGAAACTTATGGATGTTTTGAGGAAACATAGGAAATCTTTAGGCTATACCATAGAGGATCTTGTAGGAATTAAGCCATCTTTATGTATGCACAAGATTCTAATGGAGGAGGATTACAAGCCTTCACGACAACCTCAAAGATGGTTAAATCCGGTCATGAAAAAGGTCGTGAAGAATGAAATCCTTAAGTTACTTGACGCAGGTATCATCTATCCTATCTCCGATAGCAAGTGGGTGAGCCCCGATCAAGTCGTTCCAAAGAAGGGAGGAATGACCGTTGTTACCAACAAGAACAAAGAACTCATTCCGACGAGAACCGTGATGGGTTGGAGGATGTGCATTGACTACTGCAAGCTGAACAATGCAACTAGGAAGAATCACTTCCCGCTACCATTCATCAATCAAATGCTTGAAATGTTAGCATAACACTCTTACTTTTGTTATCTTGACGGTTATAGTGGTTTCTTTCATATTCCGATTCACCCAGACGATCAAAAGAAGACCACATTCACGTGCCCATGGGGTACGTTTGCTTATAGGAGGATGCCCTTCGGACTCTGTAATGCTCCAGCCACCTTTCAAAGGTGTATGATGGCCGTCTTCTCGGAATATATTGAGGAAATCATGGAGGTTTTTATGGACGATTTTTCAGTTTATGGTTCCTCATTTGACAATTGTCTTGCTAACCTTTCTCTTGTTTTGTAAAGATGTGAAGACACTAACCTTGTCCTAAATTGGGAAAAGTGTCAATTCATGGTTAAGGAAGGCATTGTGTTAGGACATTTGATCTCTAATAGAGGGATCAAAGTTGACAAGGCTAAGATAGACACGATAGAGAAGCTTCCTCCTCCATCTTCAGTGAAGGGGATAAGAAGTTTCCTAGGACATGCAGGGTTTTGTAGGAGATTCATCAAAGATTTCTCGAAAATTGTGAAACCACTAACTAATCTATTGATGAAGGATGTTGTTTTTAATTTTTCGCATGAATGTTTAGATGCCTTGTATAAGATTCGAGAAGCTCTCATCTCAGCCCCGATAATCAAACCTCCGGATTGGAATCTTCCATTCGAGGTTATGTGTGATGCGAGTGATGTAGCTGTTAGAGCGGTGCTTGGATAAAAGAAGGAAGGCCGCACTCATGTCATCTACTATGCTAGCAAGACGCTAGATGAAGCACAACTCAACTATGCCACAACTGAAAAAGAATTTTTAGTCGTAATATATGCTTTTGAAAAGGTTCGATCTTATCTTGTAGGAGTGAAGGTGATTGTATATACCGACCATTCAGCAATACGGTATTTGCTCGCCAAAAAGGATGCAAAGCCGAGGCTGATTAGATGGATCCTTCTTCTTCAAGAATTCGATCTAGAGATTCGCGACAAGAAGGGTTCCAAAAATTCTGTTGCGGATCACCTAAGTCGTCTACCACACATCGACGGCGACGACCTACCCATCCATGACTCCTTCCCGGATGAGCACTTACACATCATGGAAGAGTGTATCGATAAGATTTTTAGAGGTAACGAACCTTGGTTTGTTGATTTTGCAAATTACTTGGTTTGTCAGGAAATACCTCCCAGACTATCCTATGCACAAAGAAAGAAGTTATTTAGGGATGTCCGCCAATACCATTGGAATGAACCTCTAGTCTTCAAGAGAGGTCCCGACGGCATCATTAGAAGATGTGTGCCGGAAGACGAAATGCAAAGTGTCATTCGTCATTGTCATTCACTTCCCTGTGGAGGACACGCTAGTTCCCATAAAACTAGCGCTAAGGTATTGCAATCCGGATTCTTTTGGCCTACTTTATTTAAGGATGTGCAAACTTTTGTTTCTTGTTGCGATGCTTGTCAAAGAACAGGAAATATCTCTAGGAGAAACAAGATGCCTCTCAACAACATTCAAGAGGTGGAAATCTTTGACGTTTGGGGAGTTGATTTCATGGGACCATTCTCATCATCTTGCGGAAAGCAATACATACTTTTCGCTGTAGATTATGTTTTGAGATGGGTTGAAGCTATTGCCTCTCCAACTAACGATGCTATGGTGGTTGTCAAGTTCTTTAATAGAACTATTTTCCCAAGGTTTGGGACACCACGAACCATCATTAGTGAAGGAGGTTCGCACTTCATAGCCCGACAATTCGAAGCTCTATTAGCTAAGTATGGGGCGACTCACAAGAGCGCCACCCCCTACCATCCGCAAACAAGTGGACAAGTGGAGATTTCAAATAGAGAGATCAAAGGTATCCTTGAGAAGACAGTGTCAAAAACAAGGAAGGATTGATCTTTGAAGCTAGATGACGCATTATGGGCATATAGGACAGCATACAAGACTCCCATCGGCACAACACCATACAACCTTGTGTATGGAAAGTCTTGTCATCTGCCGGTAGAGCTGGAACACAAGGCGTATTGGGCTGTGAAGTGGTTGAACTTCAGCATGAAAGAAGCAGGCGAGAAGCGCCTCTTAGACCTTAACGAGCTTGAAGAACTCCGCTTGAACGCGTATGAGAACGCCAAGATCTACAAAGAAAGGGCGAAGCGTTGGCATGATAAGCATATCATTCCGAAAGACCTCAAAGAAGGAGATCAAGTTCTCCTCTTCAATTCTAGACTTCGACTCATTCCAGGTAAGCTTAAATCTCATTGGATTGGACCTTATGTGATTAAACGTGTTTTTTCCCATGGTGCAGTTGATGTATGGGGTAAGAAGTGTGGAAGTTTTAAGATGAACGGCCAACAACTCAAGAAGTACTCACCGGAGCTACAAGCTGAGGAAATCGCTCTGATTGTCCTCATTTGAACATAGGAACGGTCTAGCTACGGATCCAAAACAAAGCGCTTCTTGGGAAGCAACCCAAGGTAATGCATTGTCATTTTTGTTTTTCTTTCTTTCTTAGATTAGTTTAATTTAGTTGTTTTTGTTTGTTTTCCCTTGATGCCTTCCGGTATGTTGTGTTTTTGGATTCCATGAATAAGGAATGAACAAAGGAAGGGAGGAAAAGCCAAAAAGTGTGACGAAACTTGGAATTTTGGCACAGATAAGAGAGTTCCATGGGTGTCGGTACAAAACCGCGGTCGTGGAACACCCCGACTAGCCGTGGTTTTCAAAATTTTTACGGCCACTATATATTTCCCTTTCCTTCACAAAAACTCACTCTTCTTCCGAAAACCATGCCCCAAACCATGCCATGTCGCCGGAAATTGCCCCTTCTCGTAATGCCTCATCCGGTGACCGATTCGAACGATTCTTCAACCAAAATTGGAGCAAATCGAAATCCTCTACAAGATCCCATCAACAAACTCAGCAAACAATAAACATTTGGGAAGCATTTTGGATTTTTTTCAAATCCAAACCCTAGGTTTTCTCTCTATCTCTTCTTGGTTGATTTGGTTCGTTTTTCTTGCAAATTTCTAAGAAAATTGAACGAAATTGGAATTAGAAGTAGTTTAGGGCTGTGATTATTGAGTTTGTTGTGCATTTGCTGAGTTTTTGAGGAATTTCGAACAATTTCACGGGTCCGTACAATTTCACGGCCGTGGTTTTGTGAAGAACATACTGTGGTTTTTTCTGTTTTGAGTGAACATGTTTGGAAGGAGGAAATCAAGTAGAAACAAAAAGCAAAAGGGTGATGGGTCTTCTTCTTCCCAACCCCCTCCCAATGAACCACCATCACTACCATCCCCTAGAATCCCTACAATCCATGAAGATTACAAAAGGGCTATGGATAAGATTTCTAAGAGAGTTGTGATAGGACCTAGGTACATTGCCTTAGAAGAGCTTGAAGAGCTTAATGTTGTTAATGACTTGACTTGGCTATTAGATAAAGCTGTATTGATCATATTCTCCGCCATTAAGGAGGATGTGTATGAAGAGATTACAAGGGAGTTCATAACTTCCTTCGAGCATAGTGCCGTTGACCGAACGGTATCATTTAGGTTGATGGAGCGTAACTACGAGTTCTCCATAGTGCAGTTTGGAACCATGTTTGGGTTTCAAGAGAGCTTCAATGGAAGGTTTCCTAGAGAAGTGAGAGCTAAAGATTTTTGGAGAGAGATAGCCAAGATATATGCTTCAGAGGACCGTTGGCAACCGGCCGATTCTAAGGTCAAGCTTATCTACCATCTAGCCGTCAAGATAGTTCATAGGATCCTATCGGAATGCCTCTTCCCTAGAACCAAAACACCTCAAAAGATCAAAGCCGATGAGCTCTTCATTCTCTATTCCATGCTTTTCGGTCATTCCACGAATTGTGCCACTTTTCTTGCTTCCACCCTTAGTAAAGTGAAGAACAGATCAGCCGGGAACATAGGATATGGAGGTATGGTGACTCTTATTGCCAACTAGCTGGACATTGATTACTCCGCTTGTACTAGGATAGCTGCGAAACCTTTGGGTCTCAATGGACTCATGACTAGAGGACTTATCTTCCCTCGCCACCGTGGTCTACCTACCGCAGCCATGCCTTGGGAGGAAAGAGGTGGTAGAGGCATTCCATGGCTCCCGGAGTACTCTCTCATGCTTGGCCGCCATAACTAGAAGGAGACCTTTGTCCCGATGCATGCTATCAGGTTAGTAGCTCCTCCTTATGTTCATGGTGAGGTTCCAGTTGAGGCTGCAGTTGATGATGATGAGGAGATGGGAGGAGGAGACTATCCGGATGTAGGAGGGGATGATCATGACTTTGGATCATTCCCGGAGCAACCAACTGACTTCCCGGAGCCACCTAGGAGATCCCCCCCATCAGTCAAGGCCTTCCGGTTCTTCTTCCTCACGCCGAGCTAGTGTTAGTGAGTTCCCGACATGGATGGATGCCCCCACCTTCTTGGTATGGACAACATCCATCTTGGATGGGAGCTCCGTCTCCTTGGTATGATCAGCCACCAGTTGCACCGACGCCTTCTCAACAACAGCAGTCGGAGTGGTTACAACAGCCTCCCGCATGGTATGGACAGCAGCCGGCATGGGTGAGTGACCTTTCCAGGAGGGTGGGAGACTTAGAGATCCACCAACAGACGCATGATGTGGAGCAACAAGAGAGTTTTCTTTGTTTCTTTTCTTTTCTTTATTTTTCTTGAACATTGGGGACAATGTGTATGTTAAGTATGGGGTGGGATGTGACTCTCGTTTGTAATAACTCGATACACTTTCTTGCTTTAATTCCATGAACACTTGCATCTTTCTTTTATTGTCACACGTTTCTATATTGCATTGTATTGAAAAGCTTTGAAAAACCCATAAAAATTTTGAAAATTTTGAAGATTATTGTGCTTATAAGATTAGAGATGATTTCTATGATGAATTTACTTGAGGAATGAGTTTTTGATGACTTTTGTATGCTTGAATTGAATTATGAATTGTGAAGAAATTGAGTATGTTGTTTAACCTTTCTTGCAAGTTTCATAATGTGAAAGTTTTATCTAAATCATTTTGAGGAATGAAGGTTGAAATTACAATATAAGTTCTTACACTTCTTTATGAAATGATTGAGGCACCTCGATTTTCTTGCTTCTTTATTTGATTATTTAGCCCCTCAATGAAAATATTTGTCTCCTTTACCTATTCGGGATTTAGGAAGAGTTGATTTTGGCATATTTGATGTGGGAGGGCCATGAAAGCAATTGTTTATATTCAAAGTGTAGAAAAATAGGTTTAGGGAAGTCAATCATGATGATGAGTAACTCGGCACCACTCACATAGCCGGGTGTTTGTGTCTTGCCAAAGTCGGATTGAGCGATATTCCTAACGGATTATGATATGTGCATCAATGGTTTGAGGCATCTCGAAATTGAGAAACACCAATCTCCTACACTTCGGTTTTTGTGCACCGCTGTCCATATTTCCAAAAGTAAAGTCGAAAAATTGTATGCAAAAAGGTAAAGAGCAAAGCTCTAAGTTGGTGGCTAGTTCAATTGGTGAAAAGAAAAGAGTTTGTGTTGTTCCTTTTTCCCGGATTCATACACCACATTCCTTTACAAATTTCCCACCTATTCATATTCTTGACCTTACTTGAAAGTCCTTGAGATAATAAGAATGTTGTTTGACTTAGTGATCTAAATTGAAGTTTCACATGTTTGATTTTGACATTGCTTGAAGGTTATAATGTTTGTCTTGAAGTTTATGCAATTTATGATGTTTCCTTTGCCTTACATATTTTGATTTATGTATATCAACGTTTTCAAGGAGGCATGAAGCAAGATTTGAGGATAATCTATTGATTAGAAGCACATTACCAAAAAGATTGTTTTTGTTTTGCATTCAATATTTCATTCTACCTTATGTTCTAACCTTTTGAAAACCTTGCTTGGGGACAAGCAAGCGACAAGTATGGGGTATTTTGATAGCATGAAATCTTACTATATTATAGGCACTTGTTTTGATTGTTTTTCCCTCTTAGATGTTTACATGGATATGAGTTTGAAGCATTTATGAGCACATTCACCTATTTTATCGATATAGAGATCTACACAAGCTTTGTTATGTTTATAGGTGAATAAAGGCTTGAATTGGAGCATATGAGAAGGAATAGGATTATTTGATCATGCTAGATGTCAAGGACATGCATTGGAGAAGCTAAGGAAGGAGCATGATTAGAGAACTTTACGAAACAAAGGCTTTCACAAAGGCTTTTGAGTTTCCACGACCTAAACCACGATCGTGGTTATGCATTGAGTTCGTGGAAGGTGATGTTGCAGAGCAACAAAGGATTCCATGCCCTAAACCACAGCCATGGAATGTTACACTAGACCGTGATTTCCATGACGTTGCCACGTGTCATATTTGCCATGTCAGCAATAGTTATCGGGCTATCTCGTAACCCTATTTTTCCCTATAAGAAGGATGAAGAAAGGAGAAAATGGGACGCTGGCATAGACGTTTGCATTGACGGCCGCTTACACCAGAAGAGAGAGATTTTGGATCATTGCTTGGGAAGATTTCGCAAAGGACGCGATTTGGAGATTGTGTACTTAGAGATTATCTTAGGGTTTACATTTGGAGACGGATTGACATCCCGTTCTTCATTGTTCCTTGATATTGTTGTGACGATTTATGTTCTCTTTTTCCGTATTCATTAAACACATACATTGGTTGTTTGGATTTGAGATTGATTATTCGATTATTATTGAGTTTTCGAGGATTTTACCTTTTTCTCTTTTAATCTTGATTTTTGATTCAATGATGATGGTTATTGGCTAAAACTCTTTAGCAATTCTAAGGTGAAGGGTTAATAGTTGTGGCTTAGATGATGGTAGATTGATCGTAAACAGATTGGACCCTGAGAGTTGCAAGAAACCTCATCGACAGCCTTTTCCACGGTCTGTTCTTGAAAACCACGGTCGTGGTTCTTCGAGATCTAGCCATGATTTCCTCTATCGTATGACCTTTGCTTTTGCTTTTGATCCAAAGTTAAAGATTTGCTTTAACCTAGCCTTGGCTTGCCTTTTCTAGGTAGTAGTGAGACTCAACATCCTCTATTTCGGTTTCGAGTGTCACAACCTTAACTGTTTTGGCTTGTCTTTGATTCCTTGGATTTGGGCATGGGCATTTGAGAGTAATTCTTATCCTTTGATCCTTTCTATACTACATCCTCAACAACCTTTATAGAGAGAATCTTTGGGTAAGACATATAGGGTTTTGGAACTTCACCGTACATAACCTTACATTAGATATACCTTTGCAATCCCGACTGTGTCCTTATATCTTTAGAATATCTTGAATCAATTGCCACAATTGAATACCTGGATCTTTAGGATTGTTGTTTTCCCAATATTTGCAAAGCTTCTATATTTTAATTGCTCGACGATTTGTGAACTGAATTTGATCCCCCAAATCCCTGAGTTGATACTCTGGAATTCTTTATTTACTACGTCGATCCGTACACTGCGGGTTCGCTTGCTTTGATTTCAGTTTTATAAATTTAAAGCTTATTTGCACGCACACTTTCGAGCGAACAGTTTCTTGGAAGAAGAAGTTTATGTTGTTGATATATTATTTTGTGTTTCTAATGACTCTCTCTGTAAAGAATATTCAGACATAATGTGCAGGGAATTCAAAATGGAGATCAATGGAAGAATTAAAAAAAAAAATTTCCTCGGATTACAAGTAACACAAGCTAAGAAAGGAATTTTCTCAATCAAAGTAAGTATACTAAGGATCTTCTCAAGAAATACAACATGGATCAACCTAAGGTAACAAAGACTCCAATCAGCTCCACTCTCTCCTTAGATCAAGACAAAAATGGTAAGAGTGTTAACCAAAAGTAGTGTAAAGGCATGATTGGATTTTTGTTATATCTAATTGTCAGTCGACCTAACATTATGTTTAGTGTATGCATGTGTGCCAAAATACAAGCTCACCCTAAAGAGTCACACTTGATTGTTGTTTAAAGGATTTTTTGATATCTTAATGGTACTAAGGATCTAGGTCATTGGTATCCTCGACAAGATTTTTTTTCACCTTGTTGGCTATTTGGATTCAGACTTTGTAGGCTATAAGGTTGATAGAAAAAAAAAACACTTATGGATGTTGCCAATTATTAGGGTCTTCCCTAATCAGTTGACACTCCAGAAGCAAAATTATATCGCCATTTTCACAACAGAAGCCGAATACATACTTGCTGGTGCATGTTGTTCACAAGTTTTATGGATAGCTCAACAACTTCGTGATCTTGGTTTCGATCTTAAAGGTATATCTATTAAATGTGATGTGATAATACTAGTGTTATTTCTATAACTAAAAATCTTGTGTAACATTCAAGAACAACATATATTGATGTGAAACGTCACTTATTCATGATCATGTGGAAAAAGGTGATGTATCTATATCGTTTATCTCAACTAACTTGCAGCTGACAGATATCCTTACTAAGCCTCTACCTGAAAATTGATTCAATTTTATAAGATTAGACCTTGGTATGTTGAAGAAGGAAGCATTATCGTAGGGGGAGTAAATGGTTACTATTTCTCCTTTTATAATGTTGTTTGCTGGCTTTTCAAGGCCTTGAGATAAGGTTCAAGGTCTTGACATGGCTCTTAAAGACAAAATTAAAACTGATTGAATCCGGTTACTTGGTTGTTATCTTTGTAGATAAACTCATTTAAAGATGGAATTTTTAAATGATTTTGAAAATATTTTATGGCTAGACATTCAATGTTTTCATTCTTGAAAATCGGAAAGGTTTAGATTCGATGTTTCCAAATTAAATCTGTTTATTATCTTGCGTCTTTCCAATGTCTTAGCCTTCAATGTTGATTTGACAAGACTCCAATTTAGACCCTCCTCATCCGTCTCGTTCAACCTCAAACGCACATACCCTCTCTCTTGCTTTCTTTTTGTCATTTCATCTCCTTTTGAAAAACTCAAAACCCATGGTACCTACATCCTCATCATCATCAATAACAACCCTACCTAAACAAAGGCTGGAGGATTTGGAGCTTGGCCTTGATGCTTTAAGACGGGGCATCATCGACATTAGAGTTGATTTTACGGACAAGCTGCATGCAACTCACGAACTTCTTTTGATGGTACACTCACAGGTAAACCAAATGTTTTACCTAAATGCTCTTACCTTCACTGCAACTGGCAATATTATGCCCTTAACCGAAGATGCAACACAGCATACTAGAGAAAAGGTTGCTAATGTCCTGCTAAACTGTAAAAGACAAGTGCGCAAGTGTCCAATTCTTCGACCAATACATACTGAGCCCACAATTCTAACTGTGGAGGAATTCAGCGGCGTCAAGAAGTATCGAGATGTAGAGAAACAATTTTAACTCGATGAAATGTTGAAGATTAAGACGTTTGCTGAGGCACACCTGAGATGAAAGTCAAAGGAGGAACATGATATTTGGGCTCGAAATAGTGGCTAGTGGTACACTTTTTGATTTCAAGATCTTGAAATCAGTTTTCAACTAGGTTTTACTTTTGGATTTCAAGGTCTCGATACTATCTTTTTCTAGTTTTTAAATATTCTCTCATTGGGTTTGTAATAATTTTGACTTTTAATCTTTTCAATTTCTTCATTCCCTTGTCGAAAGACAAAAAGGGGGAGAAATATGGTGATCCAAATATTTATGCATTTTGCACTACATCACACTTATAATCTTTTGTAGGTACAATATTTGTTTTTTGTCTTCCATCAAGGGGGAGAATGATAACTCCACCTTAATGTAAATTGCCAAGATTGTTTTTGCAGAAATGATGAAAGACAAAGAAAGGCGGTGTCAATTAACACATACACACACACACACATACACACACATACACACACACACACACATATATATATATATATATATATATATATATATGCTTGTTGTGTTTGTTACAGGTTTTGTAGGTTAAAACGGCCAAGATTTTGTGGAACGTTGGTTGAAGATTACGTTTTTGAATCTTCAACAACCGATTTTGTGGAACGTTGGTTAAATATTGCGTATTCAAATCTTCCACAACCGAGATTTGGTGGAGCGTTCAAACAACCAAGATTTGATCTGTGAAGATTCGGTGGAATGTTCAACCAAAAGATCCGTCCCTACAACATCAATTATAAAAGAAACAAGCAAGTAGTGAAGAAGACACCCAACACATGCATCGAGCTACAAACAAAGATTTCTTCACTGCAATCATCTTGCTCTATGTTGTTATTGTTTTCTAGTTGGAAGAGTAAAGAAAAACACAAAGAGGTTTATATGTTTATCATTAGTGTTATACTCAGTGTTTCTACCCGACTGTGTAACTGAGCTTTTGTTTCACTAGGATTTGAATTGACTAGATAGTAGCGGTTAGGATACAAGTGATTAGAAGAAGGAAAATTCTTCTAGGTTGTATTCAGGACTCTAACGAAATGGAATAAGAGAAAGTTAAATCCTATGTGTTGGATAACCCTAGGCGGAGACGTAGGATATTTAGAGCCGAACTTCGTAAACATATCGTGTGTCAATCTTGCTTTTATTTCCGCACTTTGTTCTAACGTTTGAAATTATGATTAACAGTTTTACACATTTAAGTCAAGATCTTGATATTCATTTCAAGACCTTGAGTTACATTCAACTGCACAGATTTCAAGTCAAGATCTTGAGTTCCATCTCAAGACCTTGAGATTCATTTCAAGGAGTTGACACCGTGACTGCAAAAATTTCCAATACTTTATTCACCCCCCTTCAAGGGTATATCTATCCTAATTCTATTGCCTACTCCGTTCTTCAAACTTGATATTCTAGGAATTCATGGCTATCATGAAGTTCTCTGAGTTCTCGTTCAAAGGTAGAGTTACTTTCTACAAGATCTTTCACAGTTTCTTTGAACTCATGAATTGTAGTTCTCATCACGATGTGGACTTTGAGCAGCTCACTCAACATCAATTCTACAATAGTAACTTGTGGGGTTACTTGCAAGGTAAAATCATCTAAAGAGAGGTTTTCCTCACTGATCATACAATCATTATTAGCAACTAAATTAATTATAGGACAAATATCATCAACAAGCAGTGAAGGTTTAGGAAGATTAGGAAGAGTAAACTTCAATATTTCTTCGTCAAATCGAAAGATGATGAATCTCTCTCGAATGTCAATGAGATCTCCAGCAATAACAAGGAAGGGGCTTCCGACGATCACAGGGATGTTTGTACATGCATCAACATCCACAAAATCTATAAACGTCTCGTGCTTGTCAATCCTTACAATAATGTTATCAAGCATGTCAACAAGTCTAATGACAGACTTGTCGGCCAAGGTCAAGGTGAATTTCACCGGTAATAGCTCCTAGTTCTAATTCCTTACACATTTTAAGTGAGATAACACTCACACTAGCTCCTAAATCACATAAACAAGTGAGCTTTCTTCCACCGAAGGTCAATGAGATGAAAAAGCTTCCGGATCTCCCTTCTTGGGCAACATCTTTACCCTGAGCATGGAACTACACTCTTTGGTGATATTAATCGAGCCTTCATAATTGCAGAGCTTCTTGTTAATATCAATTACTTCATAAACTTTGAGTACTTAGGCATTTGTTTCAATGCCTCAACATGTGAAATCTCCAGGTAAAGATTGTTCATGAGCTCCAAAGATTTTCCAAAATCTTCATCTATCTTCTTGTGTTGAGCTTGAGAAAAAGGAAGAGGGAGTCTATATAATTTAGGAGGTGTAGTGACATTTACCTCTTCAGGAGAAACTTTCTCCTCAATTGTTTTCTTTGTAGTCATCTCAGTGGCTATCGGATCAACAATTTATTTTTCTCTTCTTAGTGTGATGGCACAAACTCTTCTATGATTCGATTCCGTGGTTGTGAGGAAAATCCTTTCCAGGCACTTTTACCACTTGGGAGATATTAACAATAAATTTTCTAAGCAAATATTTTCCTCTCCATAAGACTACTGAGATTAGAGAGAAGATTTTCCAATTTGACATGGAAGATAAAGAGAACACCTATTCCGTATGGGAAATATTTAATGAGTTGTTGCATTCATGCACTCACCATGAATTCGAGAAAGGAGCACTTTTAAAATATTTTTATAGTGGGTTGAATGACACTAAAAGGAATTTGGTGGATATCGCAAATTCCCATGGATTCACAAGGATGAATGAAGATGAAGCTTGAGACTACCTTGTAACTATTGATGATTGGACACCAAACGATCAACAAACAAACACATACGGGCATGTAAACGGCCAAACTAAACCGTTTAATGACTATTCACAGGACATTCTGAACTCCTCCGAGAATTTTTTTCGAAAATAGTTCGAAACGTTTTAGCCAAGACTCGAAACGACTACTAAATGGCCATATACTGCCAAGCAAACAAACGCCATAACTGTTCAACAAACCGTTCAATGCTTGACTGAAACGGTCATCGAACGGACAAATGGCCATCAAACGGCCACCTCATCCGTTTTATGACTGTACACTTCCCGCTCCCCACCCTAGAAGCCAAATTTTGTATGTTACTATTCAGTCAAGCATCAATACTACACCTCTTCCTTACCTCCGTCATCACCTACTTCCTACACCACCCACTAAAGCCATGTAAGCTTCTCCTCCTCTACTCCCTCAGTTAACAACAAACGCCCCCATCTGCCTTTAGCTCAAGAACCATGATCCATATGCCCTTGATGATACAAGAGATTTTTCTTTGTCTCCGCCCACCTCCCATGCATGCCCCGTTGACGTACACCTTTCATACACATCTATCCATGGTGGTGATGGATTCCTCCAGGAGTAATCCACATGGGTCGAGCTAATGACCTAAAACAAACGCCACATAGGAGACAACCCATAAGTTGAATTTCCTTTTTCTTTTTTCCTTTTTTTTCTTTTTCCTTTTTCTTTTTTCCTTTATTAGGATGACGGCTACTGATTGTGTTATGTAGGGATATTTGAAGACTCGAAGGTTACAAGTAGTGGACTTCAAAAGCCTCCACAACACTCAACCATCTACCACCTTCTTTCCCTTACAACCATATGCACTGTGGAGGCTTTTTCTTTTTTCCTTTACTTGTTTTCATATCGAGGACGATGTGCAGTTTAAGTGTGGGGTGTTTTACTCACATTTTCATTTTTGTTTCTTATATATCTCAAATGTTTATTATAATGCCTTTTTTATTGAGTCTTTTACTTTTCTGCATGCATTCATAAACACAAAACCACAAAATATTACATTTATCATAGATTGAGTCGATTCTCATCATTCTTACTTCTAGAAATTGGAATATGCTACGTTGTTACTCTTGATATGCCGAATATGCACAAGAGTTATTGGATGGTTATTGATGATTAGATTGCCTAAACATAACCTTGTAAGTGCTCTAGCCTATGGACATGCACTTTCATGTGTCATTTCTTCCTTATATTTGTGAGATCTCCAACATGTTTAGTTTCTTCTAGAACTTGTGATTGACTCACTTTCAAAACTACATCATCAATTTATTCTATATGCTATGATGTTGAAATGATTGAGACCCTATTTGATAAGACTATGTGACCTTTTTTACCTTTATATATGTTTCTCTTCTATTAGCCATGCCTTGCTATTATTTTTTCTTCTTTGTTGCCCCTCAAAAATGCCTCACAACCGTGTATAGCCTCATTTAACCCTATTCGGGGTTGTGATGGAATGAGAAAATAAAGAAATCAAATATGGAGTATCCCATGAAGTGTTAAAGTGAATCCAAGAAGTAAATGCGCGAGCTCGGATGCATATTGTCATTATTGAAAGTATTTTCATGTTTAGTGGAAAGGATAAAAAGTACCCGCCAAATATGCAGCAACAACTACATAGTAATTGGTTCAAAAGTGAAGAAAAACTTATTCCTAAAAAAGAAATCAAATGCTACAAAGATCAAAAGTGTTATGGTTCATGAAGAAGTACAAATTACGAAGAAAGGTGTGCAGTGACAATGCCTTATAGTGTTTAGAGTTATAAAGATTTGGTGCCCCGGATACTTATTTGTCATTTTGACCTACTTTTTGGCTTACAAACATCAATTTTTCATGTCTCATATCCTCGTTACACCTTTATAAAAGACCTCATTATATGTATCGTGTATTTTAGTTTCACTTGAAAGATGGTGGAGTTTGAGAATGCCTTGACAAGCCTATCTTAATCTATATTAATGTTTGTTGAGTTGAGAGTTTATTGATATATGCCTAAACACATCTTGTGAGATTAAGACCAAACACATTATCCTTGAGCGGTTTGAATGACTATGATTCCTTATTTATCCTCGCATAATGATTGATGTTATGATGACATTGTTTGATTTTTTTGTTTTCTTCTTAGTTGAGGCACTCATCTGTTCTTGCACATAGTATGCATACGACATGGTATTACTCGAAGACGAGCAAGGTTTAAGTATGAAGTAGTTGATGAATGTCAAATGTAACACTTTGTAGTCCTTCATGCATTTCATACCTCTTTTCCTCTCTCATATATCATTATTTGTATATAAAGCATTCACTTTTTGTATTTCAGTATCTACCTTCGCTTTTCTACGTTCCAGGGGTTTACGACATCAATTGTGTAAAAATACATCATCCCCGAAGTTAGAAATTGAGAGAAGACCTTATATACTGAGGAACTACAACACGGAGTCCCTTGAATATAACTTAAAGTGATGATCTACGATTTGTAACAATAAATAAGCCAAACAGCTAGATGAAATGACATTGAAGTCCGTATGGTGGCCGTATTGATGACATCATTGCTACAAAAGACTCCGTCGAATCCCATTTTGAAGTCCATCACAAACCTTCCATCACGACTTGGCAAAACGAGCTATGAGCGGCTAGTGTACGGCCATTGGTATACAGCTTGGAGGCCGAATGGTGGCCGCTTCGACTGCCGTAGAGAAGAAAACCAAATCTTCCGGTTTTAACTTTGGAATTGATATATTTTGTGTAACCCTAAACTCCAAGATTTTCTCCTATATATTCATACGTCAACCGTAGGTTTAGATACACTGATTCATCTTGAATTAGGCATTACTCAAATTTCTCCTTATCCTAGCCTTCAAGTAGTTGTTAAATTTGAAGGTTCACCCCACTAAAACCAAACAATTATGAGTTTATATCTTTCTTGATTTTACATATTGTCTTTGCTTTATATCTGATCATGTTTGACTAATATTCCTCCTGATCTTAGGATTGAATGATCCCTATATATATATATATATATATATATATATATATATGAATTGAGATTATGATATTGCTTCATTCCTATCTTTTATTTACCTTCGAAATATGTGTGTTTATAACTAGTTTAGATGAAACAATCGAAGAGCCACAAACAAAGGTTGTTTTATTGGATTTATTGAAAAGAGCTTGGTTTTGAGAGTACTAGTTTATCAAAACTTTGAGGACTTTCAATTATCACAGAAAGTTCCGGACTTCGTACCTTTTTCAAACTAAACAGCCAAAAGCAAAGGTTGTTCTTGGTATTTCCTGAATTTCTAAGTTTTTAATGGATTTTTCTATACTTGCCGAACCACTGGATTGAGAGCTACGCGAGTAGAAAATCACGGTCTTTGTTTGTCTATATCACATGATATTTTAGATGGTTACTTTTAATTATTCATATGTCAATTATCATGAGTCATATATATGCAACAATATCTTTATTCATCATAGTGGGGATTCTAGTTTCATTAGATTGCTTTAATTATACATTTGTTTACAATTATTATTGTTTTCACTTGCTACCAATGTTGTCTTAACACTTCCTTTTTACTTAAAACTAAATTTGAGAATCTAATAGTGAGTTACATATAAGCCTCTCAGAATTCTGAAAAATTTTTGAAATCTTAGTGCAAAAAGGAGCGATGAGCGATATTGATAGCAACTCGAGGACCGAATTGAGCAATGAAGAGGCCGGCGAAGACAAGAAGCAAATACAAAACTTGTGAAATTCGGACGGGTCGAAGATCTTGCGTGGTTTCGTCGCATGATCGGAAGTACATGCACTTTAAACCCAAGTCCTAAAGATTTCATCTTAAAACTAGTTGGTAATAAGAGTAATAGTCCATAAACCTATATACTAGGTCATCCAATATTTTTTTTATTAGTATGTGAAAATTTTTCATCCTCCATGAAACTTTGGGGTAATGGTCAATAGAGGAGCAGTAATGAAGAGCCCGTATCATAGTGAGTGACAACAGAGAGAACCTAAGATCTACTAATAGATCAGAACTCAAATTGAGAATCTAACATTGAGTTTGATCCAACCATTAATGATTCATAACAAAAACAAAAGTGATAAATATTTTTACGGTGAAACAAGATCGGTGTACATCGATCTAGATGATGGCCGGGTTTTAGCTCTTGCCTCCTTATGTACTGCCCCACCAAATTTTTATTATCGGATTATCGATTAGGGGTATGTTTTGTAAGGAAATGAGATTTTTAGGGATTATAATCCCCGCAATTATTCCAAAAATCTTAATTAAATTAAATTGAATTAAAAAGAATGTCAGAATAATCTTCTCCTACCTAAACACACTCTAACTTGAATGATCATGGGATGATTTCTATCAGAAAGTTAACTTATGTGTGATTTGTATGAAGCAACACCATAACTTTTTGTTGCAAAACATTATCATAGTTATTTAAATAAAGTGTAGAAACAAATCAATGTCACAAAAGAATATACTCTAATATTTACGCGTAACGTATTTTCCGTAATTAGATGATTCAAGAGAAGCGTTACCCCGAAGATGTCACTATACATTATCCTCTTACTCGCATGGGAAAGTATGATTTTATGTGGATCAAACTATATAAATTTCCAATTATTTTGTGTCCTCTAAAAAGCTACAAAATAAATAAAAATTTGAAAATAAGTGTATAATCGAATATGTGGTGGTGGTCATAATAGGGGAGCAAATTTCAAAAGATTCGGCCAATAATTTATAATAAAATGTAAAGAGATTGATACCCACAAGCTAGCTATAGCTGATATACAATATTATTATCTATACATATATGTTATGTGTCCATCATATGTACGTATTTATAATCTTAATTAATCATGCATGTTTTTTTCTCTTAAATTGACACTAATCATGCAAAAAACACTATTTGTGTGCTTCAATATATATAATAGATCTGTCGTTTTCTTATTAAATAATATAAAAGTCCATAAATGATCCAAGAATATTATAAGGGAATGACTAGTTAAAACCATCACTCTAATTTGTTTATACATCAAATCTATATACTCTAACAAAGCAGTATACATTGACGTCAGGTGACGTCACCTATGAATGCAGTATTTTAAATAGAGCTCTCACAATTAATCCAATAAATTTTTATTTTTATATTCAATAAAAAAAATTTTAGGTTTGCTTGTTGTTTTTCGTCTTCTGATTCATTTGTGGAATTTGAATCACTCCATGAAGCTACCATAGCTTTCTTCTTTCGATCATTCTTCCTAAAGTTGTTCCTCTTCTTTTGTGGACAATCCTTTACGTGATGATTTGTTTCACCACATTCAAAACAAGTCAGAACTTTAGTTTTCTTGTTGGAGTTAGAAAACTTACCTCGAGGTTTTGATGTTCACGGATATTCCTTATTGTTTGCAAACTGTTTCTTCATTTGAAAAATCTTCGCGAGACCCCTAGAGATCAAGGCAAATGGATCTTCCTCATCTTCATCATCACTATCTTCCTCCTCTGATGGTATCTCATCCTTCTTAGATCTTAGTGTCAAGTTCTTTGTGTTGGATGGGAGCTTTCCATCTTCTTCACCAAGAACCATCTCGTGAGTGATAAGTTTTCCAAGAAGGTCGTCAAGAGGAAGAGTTGTGAGATTTTGAGCTTCTTCGACTGCATTCACTTTTGGTCCCCACTTGGCTTTGGGTAGGCTCCATAGAACCTTCCTTACTTTCTCTTTGTTTGTGAAGACTTTTTCAAGTGAGTCCAGGTTGTTCACGATCTCGGTAAATCTTGTGAATATTTCTTTGACTGTTCATTAAGGTTCATCTTGAATAGCTCATATTTTCTGAGGAAGGTGTTTATTTTTGTTTCGTTGACTTGACTTGTTCCTTCATATGTGACAACAAGTTTGTCCCATATTTCATTTTCACTCTTGCAAGATGAGATACGGTTCAATTCATTTGCATCAAATCCACACTAGAGCAAGTTCATGGTCTTGTAGTTCTTTGAAACACTATCCAAGTCGGTTTGTGTGAAGTCAGTTTCCTTCTTTTCGACTTGAACTCCTTCAACTATGGTGGTTGGGATTTTAGGGTCATTTTGAATAATGCTCCATAGTTCCATGTCTTGATCAATAATGAACATTCACAGTAGTGCTCTCCAATGAGCAAAGTTGTTGCCACATAAGAGTGGTGGTCGAGATGAGGATCTTTCTTGAGCAAACCCTTCATCACCTACAAAGCTCATGATTAGTCTCACTAATGGTTAAATTAATATACGTGAGTCTAGCTCTGATACCAACTGAAGAACCGTAAGGTGAATATAAAAGATATAAATACTCTAGAAGGGGGGTTGAATAGAGTATGAAAACTTTTTGCAAAGTCCTATCTCAAGGCTTTGAAACTGATTTCAAAGGCCTTGATGTCGATTTGAGCTCTTTGTGACACAACTGAATTTCAAGGGCCTTGACTGTGTAAACACGCAAACCAACGTTAGTCACAATAAAGCAATATATGGTGCGGAAATAAAAAGATCGACACGGTGATATGTTTATGAAGTTCGGCTCTAATAGCCTACTCTCCGTCCTATGGTTTACCCGTAGGATCTAACTATCTATTATCAGCTTCAAAGAGTCCTAGATACAACCTAGAAGAAATCCCCTTCTTCTCTTACAATCGTCAATGCTACGATCTAGTTCCAACTCTTAACCTAACTATAATAGCCTAGTTACTTTGCAGAGTAACACACACTCGAGTATAACACTCTTTAGATATTCCAATGAAGCTCTTGTGTTTTTCTCTCTCTAAGGAATAAAGCTTTTGTAAATAAAGAGGAAGAAAAACTTCTTGGATCGAATGAAGATGCTTTGGATCGCTTGAAGACTTTAGATATTTCCGTGTAAGCTTGTTGTTCTTCTTCTTCAATCGACATCTTCATTTATAGTATTCGATAAAGAAGTCTTCTAACCGTTGGGAAGTTGATTGTTGTTGATGTTTCTTCTTCTCCATAGAAAACGCTTCTTGGTTGAGATGAGATAGCCATTGTAGATATTCCTTATGTTCATCTCCTTAAAGCACGTTGATTCTTCTTCTCCGTAATCTTCTCACGTTGTTGAAGATATTTGTCGTCAAGCATCGAGATCTTCAGGTTTATTGAGAATCTTTGGCTGAAGATCTTCAAGATCTTTTAAGATCCGTTAAGTAGAAGTTGCGTCTAGTTGAGGATCTTTGCAAGATCCGTTTTGTTGTGCCAAATTTTTTTGGCCGAGATGATCTTCTAGTTGGTCGAATCTCCTTGGAAGATCTTCTCTTGATCCTTGATAGATTTTGTTGAGATTGAATTTCAAAATCCTTTCCAGCCGTTTCGGACTTTTTTTTTTATCACTTGAAATGGGTTTTAAGGCCTCCGTGTTGAACCTTCGAAATGCTTTTCAATCTCTGCGCTTGTCCCTTGTATTCGTTTTCAAGGCCTCCATCTATCCCTTGAAATGCTTTCCAAGACATGCATACATTTGACAAACACAAAAACAAACCAAGCAATCTTGAAATAAAATCGATATTTGTTAGTATAAAAACCGCTCATTTGTGTTAAGTCTTCCATCATCACATATTCAAATATACAATCGAGGTGGAGTTTTCAGAAATTTAGGGTGAGGAAAAAAATGTGTACTCACATTTAGGAGAACGAACATGAGGTGCACGATCATGAACCTTAAGCCCATACTCATAAGTCATAACCCGATATAAAACAAAAGTTTAACTAGTCATGGAAGGCATGAAAATAGAAGATAAAAGAAGTATACTCACATTTAGGACCCGTTTGATTTTAACTTCGAAAACGAAAACGGAATGAAAACGAATATAGTCTATACATATACCATTGTTCATGAATTTTTTGGAAACATTCCTTGTGGTTTAAAGTAATTGAAGTAGAATTTGATTAACTTTGATACCCTATAGGAAAACAAAACGGGAGAAGCAAATGCAATTTGCATGAAATCATTGAACTACAATGATGATTCCAAAATTTTCGTGAACAAGGTAAACATATAAACTAAATTTATTTCTATTCTGTTTTTATTTTCAAAGCTACAACCAAACGGAACTTTATTCATACAAAATTTTCCAAATCTCTCTTTTCATTTGACCGCCTAAAAAAGTATTCGTGTAAATGTAGTTAGTCTGGGATCAACGTCCCTAAAACCTTGATATTTATAACATCGTTTAATTTTTAGAATTTGAATGTAGTTGAGAGATAAGAAACTCTAAAAATATATAAAAACGATATTTTCCTTTCAATAACAAATTATAATTGTTTAATAATAAATTTCATTTCATCAAGCTCCACGACACAACACCAATAAATAACTTGAAATTCTTCTATAATGATTTAGCCCATAGTTTGTTATAAGTCCGTAAATAAAGACCAACGTAACGTAACTCAATCATGTAAATCTCATGAGATCATTTAAAAAAAATTGCTGATAAAAAAAAAACTAATGTATTTAAAAATCAAAAAGGTAATTGAGAGAATATATATTATGCTTTATTCCATTATCATCCAAAAGTGATTTATTTTCTGTAGAAAGTGGTAAATAAATTATGGACCTTGACGTGGAATAAGATCGAAGGCCATATCATGACTCCATGCATAAATTTTTACATGTTAGACCCGGTTTGGTAATAAATTCGTTAAATTTGAACCGATTTGTAAAACGTGTATACATTAGAATAATTTGGATAATATAACAACTCTACCGTGCTATTATACTCAAGTCAATCGAGTTTTGACGCATTCATGTTTAACTCGTTCCGAATCGAACTTAAACATTACTTTTTAGGAGCCAAAGTGATGAACACACAAAATGAAGAAACATTGGTAATTCATACTCTTAACATGCGAAAATGTAAATAAAATAATTTCAGTTAGGATAAAGTTTTATGTAATCAAAATAATTAGGAGATAAAGATAGGAGGTGATTGCTTCTTCTATAGCAAGTCCTCGATATGTGAAGCTTGAAGTAGAAACACTGGGAGGAGATTGCGGAGGTCGTCGCCGTTGCAAGTATTGCGGGAGGTAAGCCTCCGAGGACGCCTCTCCTCTTCCGCCACCAACAACAAAGCTCCCAACTCCAAGACTCCATTGTCGCCGTCACACCCCTGAAAGAAGAACAAACTTCACATCTCCAAATTAAAGTTTCATATCTATTTTTGTTAATTTACGAATTTGACCCACTATTTTGAAATAATACAGAATTTGTTCCAAATGGGTACTAGAATTGGGTATTGAATGGGCTGAATTTGATAAATATGTATTTTTGAGATTCTTATCTACTAACTAAGCCCATAACGTTTTTTTAATTAAGTAAATGTACCCCTCTTTATATTTTATTTTTCAAATGCTAGATTTGTTCCCTCAACCGTCCCTCATTCTTCTGCTTCTCTCAAACTCACCTCCCTCTGTATTAAGCCACTCCTTCTACTCAATTCATCAAAATCATCCCTCCACCTCTACTTTCATCTCGCCCTCATCCTACTCCCGGCTTCTCTTCCTCCCTGTTTTCTGCAACACGATCGGGAAACACACCACCGAGGACCACCTTGCTCCTGCATCCTCACCTTCTCCTGCACTGGCGTGATCTTCACCGAAACCCTGCCCTCCGTCACGACTACCATCTCTTCTACAACAGCACCAGCAACAACCTCAAGCCTCTACTTCTTCCCCTGCCCTTTTCTTCATACCTACCTACCCCTACAACATCACATCAGGCTTCGCCATTCTCGAGCTTGTCGCCGGTGAAGCCAAGGTCACCACAAAAGGAACTCTCCTTGCCACCAGGAGTCTCAATGATATCCTTTTCCCTTCTCTTTCGTTGTTGCAAAGGCCTCTAGAAATCAGAAGCCTCCGTCTGTCACCACCGGACATGGAGAGGCGAGTCACCTTGTCGAAGCCGGAGAATGAAGAGATTTGTGAACTGAAAGCTTGTTTATTTTATTGACCATGTAATGTTTATATAGGAAAACATAAAGAGATAAAATAATAAACTAATAACAAAAGATAAGCCCAATAATAAGAGATAAGCCCAATACTCTAACACTCCCCCTCAAGCGGGAGGTGTGGAAGAAACAACTTCAAGCTTGCGAATTAAGAAGTTGAAACGAGTAGGTCCAAGAGCTTTAGTCATAATGTCAGCTAGTTGAAGTGTGCCAGGAACATGTTGTGTTTGAATAATGCCTCGCTGAATTTGTTCCCTGATTGTATGACAATCAATCTCAATATGTTTGGTACGCTCATGGAATACCAGATTGTTGGCTATATGAATGGCGAACTGATTATCACAAAAGAGGCGCATATGAGCCTTGTGTGAAACCCCGAGTGAATCAAGTAGAGAACGAAGCCAAAGGAGCTCACAAGTAGTAGCTGCCATTGCTCTATATTCGGCCTCAGCAAAAGATCTAGAAACCGTAGCCTGTTTCTTGGTTCTCCAAGAAATGGGTGAATTACCGAGGAGAATGAAGTAGCCTGTAGTAGAGCGTCTAGTGATAGGGCAAGCTGCATAATCCGAATCACAAAAAGCACGAATACACAAATCACTAGAACAAGATAAGAAAATACCCTGATCAGGTACTGACTTTAGGTAACGAAGAACCTTTAAGGCAGCATCCCATTGGCCACGGCGCGGAGCAGCCATAAACTGAGAAAGTGTATGAACCAAGTATGCAAGTTCAGGGCGAGTGATGGACAAGTAGATAAGACGGCCAACCAAACGACGATATTTCTCAAGATCATCAAGAAGAGCAGAGTAATCTGATTGAAGACCATGATCAGTAGACATCGGAAATGATGCGGGTTTGCATCCAAGAAGACCAGAATCAGCTAGAATATCTAGAGTGTGTTTTTCCGTTGGTTCAACCATAAACTAGACGGTGTACGAACAATTTCAATGCCTAAGAAGAACCGAAGGGGTCCAAGGTCCTTCATATGAAAGCAAGCATGAAGATAGTCTTTAAATCGACGAATGGTAGCAGGATTATTTCCAGTAAAGACTAGATCATCCACATATATCAAAATGTGAAGGATGATACCTGACCGTCTGAAGGTGAAAAGGGAGTAATCAGCCAAAGACTGAGAGAAACCATATTTCAGAAGAGCAGATGTGAACTTGTGGGACCAATTCTGTGGAGCTTGACAAAGACCATATAATGATTTCTTTAGACGACAAACTTGGGACGAGGTTCGAAAACCGGGAGGTGGTAGCATATATACTTCCTCATGCAGATCCCCATGAAGAAAAGCATTGTGAACGTCCATCTGATGAAGTTCCCAGTTATAGATAGAGGCAATTGCAAGAAGTAGTTTGACAGTAACTGATTTAGCAACAGGAGCAAAAGTTTCAGTATAATCAATGTCTTCTTGTTGACGGTTGCCGAGTGCAACCGAACGCGCCTTATAGCGTTCAACCTGTCCATCGGAGTTGTATTTAATACGAAAACCCCATTTAGAGCCAATAGGTTTACGATCGAGAGGAAGATCTACATATTCCCAAGTGTTGTTGCGGTAAGGCTGTCATTTCATCCTGCATGGCCTTTTTCCATTTTGGGTTAGCAACCGCGTCTCTGAAAGAGGTTGGCTCTTGTTCTTGATATACAGAGTTAATAGTAGTAACATAGGCATGAGAAAAATGTTCATATGATAAAGTATTCTTTATGGAATACCGGGTACCTGATTTCAGTGGAGGAGAAGTTTCACCCGATTTGGAATCAAAATGACTTGCCTTTTGACAAACATAGTCTCGTAAAAGGATAGATGGTTTTTAAGTACTGGAGCTGCGGCGGGGTGGATTTTCGGTCGGAGCAGCAGTAACGGGTGGTGGAGTCGGAATGATGGGTTGAGGGATTTCGGTGCCCATGGGAAGAGGGGTAGAAGAATGTGGTATAGTAGAGGGAGATTGGGGACATGCAGGAGGGATGGTTATAGAAATTGGGGAGGTGTAGGGGGCATCAACAACAGGTAGGGGAGAGATGACAAGGGAACCCGTGGTAGGTGGAGGGACAATAGGGAGGTGAGAGGGTTCTAGGGGGGTCGTAGTAGGTATAGTTGAGGGATCTGCGTCAAGGGGAATATGTGGGAGGTTTTCTTGGGTGGGGGCTATTTTTCGGGGGTTTTCTTGGTAATATTCGGGGAAAAAGTCAATGGGGTCTACTATGGACTCCGTAGGTTCAGGAGAATTTTTCGGTTCGGAGAACGGAAAAATATTCTCATAAAAATGTGCATCCCGTGTTGTAAAAATTTCTTGGGTATCAAGTTCTAACATTTTCCAAGCCTTTTGTGAAGATGCATATCCTATAAAAATGCATTTTCGACCTCGAGGTCGAAATTTATCTGAAGACTGAGGTATAAAGGAACAATAAGCAAGACAATCAAACACCCGAAGATGGTCAAGATTTGGTGGAGAGCCATGAAGAAGCTCATTAGGAGTTTTGTGATGGAGGATGGGAGTAGGGGTGCGATTGATAAGGTAACATGCCGGAAGAACACATTCTCCTCAAAGCGAGACGGGTAAATTTGCTTGAAACATTATGGATCTTACGACATTAAGGATATGGCGGTGTTTGTGTTCTACCCTCCCATTTTGTTGTGGTGTGTAGGTACAACAGGTTTCTAAATGGATACCCTTACCTTTAAGAAAAGGTCGAAGGGAAATAAATTCCTTAGCATTGTCACTACGAAAGGTTTTGACACAAGTGTGGAATTGAGTCTCAACCATGACACAAAATCTCTAATTAAAGTGGCAACTTCGGCTTTTCCCTTTATTAAATAAACCCAGGTGCAACGAGAGTAATCATCTAAGACGGTAAGAAAGTAGGAACAACCGGAAGTAGAAAGGGTGCGATAAGGACCCCAAATATCTAAGTGGACTAATTCAAATAACGACAAAGCATGAGAACTGCTAACCGGAAAAGATGATCTAGGTAGTTTGGCCCGGAGACATATGTCACATGGATAGGTGGTTTCGGTGATGGAAGGATGACCAAGGCGGTTATGATGGGTGTTGGTGTCAATAGTGGTAAGACATGAGGGGAGCGGAGAAGCGTTTGTCATCCAACGAAGCCAGTAGATTCCATCACGAGCTTCACCCACTCCAATCACTGTCATCGAAGTACGGTCCTGTATAACACAAAGTTTATTAGTTATCATAAAAACACAATTCAAATCCGTAGTTAACTGATTTAGAGAAAGTAGATGATAATCAAGTCGTGGAACATATAATACTCGGGGCAAGTGAAGGGAGTTATTGAGTCGCAAGGTGCCTGCATGTTCAGCGGAGACTAAAGCTCCATTAGGAAGTTTAATCTAACATGTAGTGACCGGCTTGAGTGATGAAAGTAATGAACGATCACCTGTCATATGAAATGAAGCTCCCGAATCAAGAATCCAAGGGAACGAATTTGAATAGTAGGAGTTCAAAGCAGATATGAGAGTATTCCATTGAGTATCATTAAGGCCAATGTATGTGTACGGTCCTCGAAGGTTAAGGACCAAAGAAGGGGTATGTGGAGTTAGCTTGTCCCGCCACCCCAATAATTGTGGCGGTCATTGATACCAGCCAAAGTCGTTTCTGATACTGACGGCCAAAGTATTTTCTGATACTGGCTGCCAAAGTCGTCTCTAATACCGACTGTCAAAGTCGTCTTTGATACCGGCTGGCAAAGTCGTATCTTGATACCGGCGGCCAAAGTCGTTTCTGATTTGGCGGCCAAAGTATTTTCTGATACCGATGGCCGAAGTATTCCCTGATACCGACGATCAAGACGGCCAAAGTATTCCCTGATACCGCAAAAACGGCAAAAGGTTAATTTTAGGGCTTAAGGTTTTGTTTTGTGCGGAAGCGTAGGTCAAAGAAAGTGGTCTGATACCATGAAGAGATTTGTGAACTAAAAGCTTGTTTATTTCATTGACCATGTAATGTTTATATAGAAAAACATAAAGAGATGAAATAATAAACTAATAACAAAAGATAAGCCCAATAATAAGAGATAAGCCCAATAATAAGAGATAAGCCCAATGCTCTAAGAGATAAGCCCAATACTCTAACAGAGAAGCCCCTGCCTGAGCCACCGCCTTCACTCAGCCAGTCGTTAGAGCCCTTCACCGCCGCCTCAATTCCTATCCTGCCGCCTTTGATTTTGAATGAAGCCGCTAGCTAGGTAGACTTGAGGCGGGTTTTGGGCGAAATCAAGAGCAAAGGCGGAACCGCTAGCTGCCTCAATGTAATTGTCAAACTCAGTGATTCCCACAACCTGAATGAGAGAAGTTTCGACAGGGCTGGGCGACAACACGAAGAGATCATTCATGGGATTGTTGGCCAAACCTTGTCCAACCAACGTCTAGTGTAAGATGACATCAACGCCATTCAACCTAAGCTCCTCTGCAGGTCTGATTCGACTTTGCAGTTTTGACCACATGGCACTACCACGGGGTTGCCAAGTTGGAAAGGTTGTAGACAAGGATTACAAGGTTACGGGAGTAAATGCTCAACGCGTTGTCGATGGATCTACCTATTTTGAATCGCCTGGTACCAATCCTCAGGCCACTTGCATGATGCTTGGAAGGTATGGACCAAATTAGAAACCAAAACTTCATTGAAACATTGACACAAAGTTTGATGATAATCTTGTACTATGTAGATACATTGGAAAAAGGAATTTGGAAGATAGAGTTGCTGCTAGATGAAGAGTTGATCAAAGTCCTTAATTTTGTGGCCCTCGAGAATGAATGCAATTTTGTGCCATTTTCCTGTCTTAATAACTCGTTTGTAATATATTGTGTGCATATGGACCCCTATGTTCTGCAGTTAGAGATGTAATGTGTAATAGTGTAGATATATAAAAACGTACATGAACAAAATTTTAATTTTGAATAGAGACTACATATTAGCTACAATGTTTGGAATGGATGGAGGCAATTGGCAATCTTATTCGGGAAGTGTTGAAGTGGATGATGAACTCTGATAGGGAGACAATTGGAAATCTTACTCAGTAAGTGTTGAAGTGGTATGAAAATTCTATTATTATCTTTCTGGTATGAAATTCATACCAGAAAATTGTAGTATGAAATTCATACTAGAAATTTCTGGTATGAACTTTCTAGTAAGAATTTTATACAAAAAAATTTATGGTATGAATTTGCTGGTATAAAATTTATACAATTATTTCTGGTATGAAAATTTCTGGTATGAAAATTCTATTATGAATTTTATATCAAAAATAAAAAAGAAAATAAAAAATGACAAAAAAAAAAAGAAAAAAAAAGTTAGAATGAAGAACATGTTTGTTTATTATTATTTTTAAATAGAGGGATTAATTAATTTTGAAAGAATTGGGTGAAGCATGCGTTTTTTTAGGGACAATTGTTTTGTAAACTCCTCTAATTTTTACCCTCTAATTGACTTACCACTATCACTTTATTAGGGGTAATTTACTATATGTGTTTATGCTATGGGCATACTTAATGAATCAATATTTGTAAAATGCCTAGTTAGTGAATTTGACCTATTTGATCAAATTCTTTCTATTGAATTTGAGTATTCAAATTGGGTATTAATGTTGGATATTGAAATCGAAGATTATAAGTGAGTATTAAAATATAAATATTGGGTATTAAAATCAGTTATGGTAGATCCTATTAACTGGTGATCGATGCATTGAGTAATTAATATTAGATATTACAACAACAGTTTAAGTATAATTTTTTTAAAAAAAAATCATGGGATTCAGTTATTATTGATAACATGAAGATGATTGAGCTATCTACTAGAGTCGAGAATTGTGAGAATTTGTAAGTATGAGTTGTCGAGCAACTATCAAATTACTGATGCATCTAATTTGAAGAAAGATTCTGGAGTTATATTTTTTTGACAAAGTTATGTTGTTTATAATTGGATAAGTAATCTAAAAAATAACTATTGAATTTAAAATAATTTCAACTTTGCAAAGCATTGTCAGCGATATAAACTATTAACATATTTATAAAATATAATATGACTTGTTTTTCCAACAAAAAAAACTAGCTCCGGCAATGATGTGATAACTGATTTCTTACAAGTCATGAAAAAATATGATTGGATGTGTGTCGTAAATTTTATTTTTGAATTTTTAAAATTATATCATTTAATGCGGTAAAAAAGCTAAATTAAGTAAAATTTATTTTATTTAAAAAAAATTCAATTATCGTTGGAAAAAAAATTGTCCTTCATTTTTTAATATATTGTTTGACTGATTTTTTTTAAATGAGGGATTGGAAACGATGAGATGAAAATTACTGACAACGATAAAAAAAAAAAGTTTGGGTGAGTTAGGTTACTAGGCTCTTTCTGCTTAGGTGAGCGTTAAGTAGACCCTTTTGTTTGGAGGTTTTGAAGTTGAGTTACTGGAATCTTTTTGCTTATATGAGTGTCTAGTAGACTCTTTTGTTCAGAAGTTTTGAAGTTGGGTAACTAGGCTCTTTTTGCTTAGGAGAGCGTCAAGTAAACCCTTTTGTTCGAAGGTTTTGAAGTTGGGGGCTTCAGGACACTAAAAGACGGCGTAGTAGAGGTGGGAGCCATGGGTGGCACGTTGTTGTTCAGCGCCGGGAAAACCGCGCTAGGGTTTGCCCTACCATTCACTTTATTAAGTTAAAAAAATGTTTAAGACCTGATTTAACAAAATTTATTTTCCTAACATGCAACATGATAATTTATGTAATTATTGTAAATAGAGGGTGCCCTAATGAAATTATGTAAACTCGTATTCTTATTAATATAAGCCATCTGATGACGGAAACCCTAAGGAGAATTCATATTCACTCTCACATGGTATCAGACTTTTCGTTCCAAAAATCTTCTTCCGCTTCCCTCTAACCCTACGGCCTTTCCTCGTCACTGTCGCCGTTTTCCCCTCCCAAAATTTTTCGATGACTGCAGAACGAAAACCTTCTTTCCACTCTGTCCTCGGAATCTCCAACATCAAGAACAACATTGCCCTTACCCTTGACCATGACACTCTGTATGCTTCCTGGGTTACCTTATCCGTGTTACCGCAAATGCTCACAATTTTCTCGATCATATCGATGAGAAGGTACCCAAACCAACAGATATTGACGATTCTTTATGGCTTCAAGTTGACGTTGCAGTCCTTCAATGGATTTACAGTACGGTTTCACGGGAGATACTTTTGCAAATTCTTGACTCAAATGATAATGTTCTTCAGGCATGGAATCGAGTCAAATATATCTTTCAAGATAACAAAAACACTCATGCCGTCTACCTCGAGCATGAGTTCTCTAACTGTAAGTAATCTGGCTTCCCTTCGATTAATGCTTACTGTCTTCAACTCAAGTCCTTGGCAGATCAACTCAAGGGTGTTGGCTCACCGGTTCCCGAAACTCGTCTTGTTCTTCAACTGATTTCGGGATTACCTGCTGAGTATAATGTCACCGCGAGTAGTATGCAGCAAACCGATCCCCTACCGAGTTTCACTAAGGCTCGATCTCAGCTGCTACTGGAGAAAACCCGCATGAGGCTTAATCCGCCGCCGGCAATTCGCAAACTGCTCTCACGCAGATTCACGCGCACAACCAGATGGCTCGTCATCGCACCACCAAGTTTATAATAATCAAGTTTATAATAATCACAAATGATTAACAAATGTAATTTAATCTAAAAATAACAAAGGATTAATCCATTAATCAGATATACTCGATTAAATATGTTTTTTATAATTATTATAAAATTATCTTTATTTCTACACAAACACTTTTCAATTGGCTCAATCCACTAAAGACCCGTCTATCATTTTGTTATATAAAAAACAATAACACCTTTAAAAAAATCAAATATGAGTTGGGCTTCAATCATATCAAATCAGTTTTAAAAGTGAGGAATATATCAAACTTTTAGACCACTTATTAATAAAATGAATGTAACATTATTCACAAAATCACAATGAATATGTCTAAAAAGTGTGGATGACACATAGAGTTTGGGTCTTCTAAGTCTTGAAAGAATCTTCTAAATGCACAAAAGTCTAACAAACTTTATATCCATTAAAGAAAGTTGATAATATATGTTACAAAAACAAAAGAAATTAATCTTAAAAAAGGCAGATATTATGGAGTATGGACACCCCAACATCAAGTTATGTATACATCTACTCTTTAACTTTTTGCATGAGGCAACAGAATCTTCAAGTTGAAGGGCCACCATTATCAATGGATAAACCAAGCAAGAAAACACCTAGAAATTCAAGATATAAAGAGGCATAAAGCTATCGACTTCTAACCACGACAATATATGCAGTTATCTGATCATATGATGTATAGAATGATCTACTAATAGACGGTAATTCGGTCTAACTACTTACTCTTCTTTAGAAATTTTTTTGAACAAGACGTTTTAATTCATTGTACAACCATGTAAAGAAAAGTCGACAATGCCCGAGTCCATGTGTGAGGACCCCGAGTCCTTTTTGTGCTAATCCACATTATTCTTGATTTATATGTGTCATTTCTAAATGATTTAACTTTTTTTAGTTTTGAAAATTTTGATATATATATATATATATATATATATTTTGTTTGGTGGTGTTATAGTATTTGAGATATTGGAGTTTTGGTTGATTATTGAGAGTTTTTTTTTAACCTCTATCAATTAGTTTTGGTCCAATTAATCATCAAGTCCATTTGTATGTTTTTTTATAATTATTTTTAGCACTTCTCTTTGGTAAATTTATCATAAAAATCTACCCATAAATCTTCATCTACCAAACACTTATTTTCATATTTACAAAACTTCTCAATACTCTAACAAAACAACTTCCCCAAAAACATAAAATACCAAAAAGGTTAAACACCTACATAATCTCGTTCAACCGAACACGCCTTAAAACAACTTTTATAACCGAATTGTACGTGGTAGGACCATTGTGAATCCACCATTACAAAAGAACACCCAATTATTAGCGTCGTTCGTAAATATTTTTCGATCCACAACTTTAGGAAAAAAAGAGTGATATTCCATCGAGTCAAAGATCACGTGGAGTTTTGTCACATATCCGAACGCACATGCAAGTTAGGCTCACATTTAACACATAGTCCAGATGACTAGTTTACCAACATAATATACTTAAACTTTATTCTTGAGAGATATTTTATCTTCAAAAAATCACATTAAAATTTTAAATTAAACTACCCCGCTCGGATTAACTAAAATGCATAAACACTACTTAAACTTTTGAATTTGGACCAAAATATATATATAAAAAAAACTCGGGTTTAGTTACGGTGAAGTTCTTGAAAAAAACTCTACCTAGAATTGAATGAATCTCAGCCATTGAATGATGATTCAATGGTTAGATTAAGTTCATTCTCTCTCCAAATCTTTTTAATTTTTAATTACCTTTAATTGTGTTTGATTATTTTTATTGGATTTTTTAAACTTCACCTAGAGTAATTCTAGGGGAACAAGACCGAAAAAACTCATATATACTACTCGGAATTTCACCATATATATTGCAATTGGGCTTGACGGGCCAGTCCAAGCTTGATGGGCATCATCAAACTGTCTGAACAAGTACATCAAAACACTGTAAATGTCGGTCAGAGTAATCTTAGGAGGAAATTTAGGGCTGAAATTGCTCATAGCTTTACAACACACAAGTTACTATTTGTTAATTTTGTTTTGCTTCTAATAAATCTTATTTTGCTTCATCATCTTCTTCTTCTCCTACTTCCTCCAATTATCATAGTAACAAGATCAAAATCAAAATCAAGCATATTATCATTCCATGCAACTTTCATTTAGTTAGAGTAAGATATTTAGGGTTTTAATTTAGTTTTTCATCCCTTGTTGTACACGATTCGGTTCTAATGACAAGGGTTAGAGTAGATGGAGACCACAAGAAGAGATTGATGGCATTCGTCGTACTAATCATAGTCGCCATTAGTTTGACGGTAATCGTGGTGTCTTCAAACAATGCTTCAATATCCAACAATGGTATCCATCCAAGGAAAAGCTTGGGATCATTGAATGTGAATGCAGATTCATCTTCTTCGTCTTCCGTTATTGGTTCTATGGATGATAAAGACGATAATGGTCTTGTATTGAAGTCGATTCCTGTGAGTTTATGTTCATTTTTCTATGACATGAGTTTTTCTTAGGTTATTGTTGTGGAACCCTAATTTGGTGTTGTATGAATTAAAGGTTTGTGATGATCGATACTCGGAACTAATCCCTTGTCTAGATAGGAACTTTATCTACCAGACGAGGTTGAAGCTAGATTTGGTGGTTATGGAGCATTATGAGCGGCATTGTCCGCCTCCGGAGAGGCGGTACAATTGCCTAATTCCTCCTCCTCCGGGTTATAAGGTGAACGAGCTCGACCTTTTCTTCTCTCTCAATGGTTTACTTACACAATAACCCGCGGTTCAGGAACAAATGAGTCGGAGTAATATTTCTCTCCATGAACATATACAATGCACAAACAAATCATTCATCGACCTTATACACTGACTTATATATGAATGTGTAATTTATGGACCTCACACACACACACCACACACAATCAATGTGAGATGTGCGCCTCTACGATTCTATCGGGGATGTTTAGGTTCTCGACGTGGAACATACATCTCAATGTTCATTCATAAAAAAAAAAAGGTTTTTGTGAATGTTATAAACAACATTAGTTAATACTCAATATTATTCTTGACTTTTGTAAGAGTATGTATCCATATCTGAATATCAGTCATCAGATATTTGTATCGGTATCGGTATCAAGATATAAGTATAATATTGATATCTGATATCTATGTTCAGTAAATTGTAATATATGAGTTCCTCCATAAAAAATGAAATTTTTGAAGATTTTCCAATAGAGAATAGAATAACGGAAGAGTGTTGAGTGTTGAATATATAATACATGTGATAGCACTAGTTTTCAAGGTATATCGAAAAGGAAAAAAAGTGTTTCATGAATATATATCAAGATATCAACCTTATATTCATATACGAGATATAAACTTGCTTTACGTCGATACCCATATTTGATAGCCAGATTTGAATACCAAATGAATCCTAATAGAACCATATTGACAAACTATGTATTTTGGTTCATGTTATATGAATAGATCCCAATCAAGTGGCCAAAAAGCCGAGATGAAGTATGGAAAGTAAACATACCTCACACCCATCTCGCAACAGAGAAATCCGATCAAAATTGGATGGTTGTAAGAGGAGAGAAGATCAATTTCCCCGGCGGAGGAACTCACTTCCCATATGGAGCCACCAAGTACATTAGGGCAATGGCAAATGTATTACATGAACTTTTTTTTTCTCATTCTTTTCGTTCAATTTCGATTGCTGTTCATCCATTAAACTCGGAAAATTTTCCAGATGCTCGGCTTTCCGGATGGAAGGATAAACAACAAAGGGAGGATCCGAACGGCTCTAGACGTCGGTTGTGGTGTCGCGAGCTTTGGAGCTTACCTCCTCAAATTCGATGTCCTCACTATGTCACTAGCACCAAACGACGTGCATCAAAACCAAATACAATTTGCATTAGAGAGAGGAGTGCCGGCGTATCTCGGCGTTCTCGGGAGAAAGCGTCTTCCTTACCCTAGTAGATCATTTGAGCTAGCACATTGCTCTCGTTGTCGGATCGATTGGCTTCAACGGAACGGGATCCTTCTTCTAGAGCTCGATAGGGTTCTTAGACCAGGAGGGTACTTTGCATACTCATCACCCGAGGCTTATGCACATGATGAGGAGGATCTTCGGATATGGCGCGAAATGAGTGCACTTGTTGAGAGAATGTGTTGGAAAATTGCTGCAAAGAAGAACCAAACCGTCGTTTGGGAAAAACCGTTGACAAATGATTGTTATATGGAGAGACCACTTGGTACTCAACCTCCTCTTTGTCGAGCCGAAGATGATCCGGATGCCGTCTCGGGTGTGCCTATGGAAGCTTGCATTACGCCGTATTCGGATAGTAAGTTGTTATTCTACTCCTTATTGGATTGTTGCATAGTAGATCGAGTCGAAATCGATTTCTGCGTATTTGACTTAACCCTAGCTTGAATAGATGATCATAGAGCCGGTGGAAGTGGACTAGTTGCTTGGCCAGCTCGACTCAACACTGCACCTCCACGCTTGGCTGACTTTGCCTACACACCCGAGATGTTTGACAAGGACTTGGTAAGTCCATTCAATCTTCAATCTTTTCTCGAAACAACTATACACAAGATTGTATAATATCTTTTATATTCGCTTCTACTTTTGCAACTTTACTTACACGAGACATTGTAAGTGAAGTTGCAAGAGTGTAGGTGAGCCTATGAGAGGTCACATTATATGATTTGTTTGTTTGGTTAATAAATTTTCACGTCTAAAATGGAATCTTTCCTAACGAGGCCTTATAAGTGAAGTTGCAAGAGTATATGTTCACCTACACTTTTGCATCTTTACTTATAAGATCTCTTTAGAAGTATGATAATAGGAGTATACAAGATATTATACAAGAATGGTGAACTTGAACATAGCCAATTTTGTCCACTGGTGATACGAGATCTTGTTATACAAGATATTATACAAGTTCGGTGAGTTAATAAACTTAGAAATATGAAATGTCGCATGTAGGAAGTATGGCGACATAGAATAGATGGATACTGGAGCATCTTGGGTCCGAAGATCACCCTTCGAAATGTGATGGACATGAAGGCAAACATGGGATCTTTTGCAGCTTCTCTCAAGGATAAGCCGGTTTGGGTGATGAACGTAGCTTCCGACGACGGACCAAATACCCTCAAGCTGATCTACGACCGAGGCTTGATCGGCATAAACCATAATTGGTACGCGAAATTTATTATTTTTCCGAAAAATGATCTCACGTCGACTATAAAAGAAGGAAGATAGTATATTGACTTATTTTTTTTTAGGTGTGAATCTTTTTCGACGTATCCGCGAACTTATGATCTACTTCATGCATGGACAATACTCTCGGATATCGAGAACAAAGGGTGCAGTGTAGAGGATTTATTGATCGAGATGGACCGAATCCTTAGACCGCAAGGATTTGTAGTAATACGAGACAAGAAATCAATGGTGAATCAAGTGAAGAGAACATTTCCGGCATTGCACTGGGAAGTAATCGGAACCGTTGATTCAGTCCCCGACGTGGATGAAGAAGATGATACTGTGGCTATTGTCGTTCAAAAGAAAATGTGGTTCACAAGTGATAGTATCAGGGAATTAGAATAGAAGATTAACCAAGATTCTTCATTTGCGTATGAGATTCAAGTGTGAGTATCAAAATCACTTTAGAGTGGTATAGTTGATTTGCATGATCAATTGTTGAAATTTGGCATGCACTAGGAGGGTTTTCTAAGGTCTTGATGCTCTAACTTGATATTATGCACCTAAGCTTAAGTTACCAACTTGAGTGATGGGATATTATGTCTATGCTAGGAGGTAGATTATCTAACAAGGGCGAGTCATGATGTTTTCATTAGGGTTTTGGTATTATTGTAATAAGCATGATTCATTCTTTGGATGAGTTGAAGAGCGTTTTACTTGCATGAAACATTGTGCATAAATTTTAATGGATGAATCGACTAAGTAGGCACTTTATGTATCAAGGTGTATAAACTAGACCCTTTTATTTATATGTTCTAGGTCCCTATGTATTTTCATAAAAATATTTATTAAAAACAGATATAAAGATACTCAATAAATCATAATCTTTCTCTCCTATTTATCTTTATTTATCTACCTAATTAAGAATGATAATAATCATCAAAAACCGTTAAAATAGGAAACAAATGTTAACAATATCCTTCATTCGTGGACTCTGATTTGAACGTCCATTCCTGCTGAAAAAATGATAATCCATACCCTTTGTTGTTCCGTTCTTCATTGTTTTGTAGCCTGTAAATCAATAGTTTTAGTGACATTTTTATATGTACAATGTATGTGTATAATGTGTACACAAACATAATATAGTTTATATATGATATCTACACAAATATAACCTATATTGTGTACAATATGTACACAAACATAACCTAGTTTGTGTACGATGTGTTTGTATACTGTGTACAAAAACATAAGATAGTTTATGTACATATAGTTGTTGTACATAACAGAGCTATACATAACCTAGTTTGTGTACGATGTGTTTGTATATTGTGATACATTAATGTATTCAAAACAAAATAACGCTCATTGAATGCAGTCAGAATGTCGTCTTCTCCATTGTAAACATCACTGAAGAACTAGGTTGAGAAGATTTGAATGTTGGGGATTTTACCACGAATAAACCGAAAAGATGAGATCAAATACTTACCTAGTTCGAATTAAACAACAGTCGATGAAGATTAACACCAGGAAACGACGATTGCAAGACGGAGAAGACGACGCTCAACGAAGATACCTTCAATCGTCTTCAATAGAGTTGGAGAGAGAGTAGAGCGTATTTGGCTTGGAATACGGGATATTGTTTGTGATTTATAGAAGTAGCAGCTATAAAAAGATTTCGAGAATCTTTTGTTTACGGTTTCCATTTTTTTCAAAACCATTTCAAATTTTTTTGGCAGCTTTTTTAATTCGAAAATCAATTAACTACCTCACCTCTATCCTTAATTATAATATTAGTTCTCTATTTTATCTTTATTTTTTAATTTGATTTTGTTAAGAGCCTAGTTAGTCTACACTAAACAAAAAGGGCCCTATTCACCAATTATCTCAATCGTAATCAACAACACTGTAGCACAACTTTGATATTTCTAGGGTTTCTCCTAACTGAAAGAGAGATCGAGAGAAAACGAGGGTTCCGAAGGAAGGTAGACGAAGATCCAAAACGCTTCTCTCTTCACAATTGATCGTACAAGAAGAGAGTAAACTTTGTTGAGCCTTATAGAGGATATTCTCAATCCTTAACACATTCTCTTTAATCTTGCTCTTTATATATAACACTCCAAATCTCAGACTCGGGGTGTTACGGGTTAGACCCTCACACTGGGTCCTGACCCTACCTCGATAAAAATATTACCGGACCTTACAACAATGCACAAATTTAAAATACCGAAATTTGAATTAAAACATGCAATGTCAAGATAAACCAAAAGACTCATAGCCGAGTATAACGATAATATCCAATCTACACTACTAACGTCAACAACGAAAGAAAACAAATAAACTACCACTTGTCCTACATGTACGGAAACCCCGATTGACCACACCATCCGGATCACTCGACAACTACCCTATCTTGCAAGACATCTAGCAATGCGGATAAAACATTAGCTAGCCATTCATATATAAGAACACATAAGCACAAACACACATAAACAGAAATATAAATAAAAAGAGCATGCTATCACAGAATCCATTTTATTATCTTTCTTAATGTCATACACTCATAATTCAATTACTCTTGTCGCACGAGAAATCTACGACACTCACCTCCGTCCCTTTATCCAGCTGGAGTGGATCGAAGCACCTCACCATATACCATATGGAATAGATCAGTACCCTCCCCGTATACCATGTTTGGCCTAGTCACGAAGAACCTCTCATAATCTCTCAGGAGAGCTGAGCAGATTGCCACCATCCATTACTCGTTGGCCAAATACACGTTAGTTATACGGGTCTGGTTTCCCTAGAATTACTCTAGGTGAAATTCCAAAAATCCTATAGAAACAATAAAACTCAATAAAAGGTAATTGCAAATAAAAAAGATTTGGAGAGAGGATAAACTTAATCTAACCATTGAATCATCATTTAATGGTTGAGATTTATTCAATTCTAGGTGAAGTTTTTTTCAAGAGTTTCACCGTAACTAAACCCTAGTTATACTAACCAATAACATACTAACCAATATATAAAGAAGCTAAGTAAGTCCCAAGGACTTGCTTGTATCTAGGGCTGTTCATTCCTAGATATCCGTTCCGTTCGGATATTCGGGAATTATTTTTTCCAAATATGATATCCGGATCCGATCCGGAAATTGCCGGATATCCGATCCGAAAAGTTTAAATGGATCAGATATCCGACAACGGATATCCGGGTGATCCGGATAAAAAAAATCCCTAAAACCTGTTTTGCTAAATAGAAACGGTAAATCTTATTCAATAAGAGATAAGGTGATCCGAGAAGGTTATGCTACACAGTAACACAGAAGATGTAAAGTCTGTGAGATAGAGTCGAGATTGCAAGAGACTAGTGAGAGGAGTCAGAGGACCGTCGAAGACTTTGAGTCGTATGAGCCTTTGAGGGTCTGAGCACTGTCGAGGCTCGAGAGATAGAGAGATTGTGAGTCGTTTGAGGTTGTGAGTCATCTAAGGCTTTGAGCACCGCCGAAACTCGAGAGATAGAGAGTCGTTTGAGACTCTGAGCCTCTAAGGGTCGAAAACGAGACATTGAAAGAGGCATTGAGAGACTGAGAGGAGAGGATTGTGGAGACTTGAGAGTCGAGAGCGACGAGTGGGATAGAGGCTTGAGAGAATGAGAGAGGCGACTGAAGTGTGAAAGTTGAAACTGTTTTGAGTTTGCAGCACCCTTACTCACTTTTTGAGTTTACGGCTGAATTGCTGAAGTGTGCAAGTCAGGGTTAGGGTTTCTTTAAAAAAGAATACACACAAAAAATTGGGGCATGGAGGGTCGAACTTGAGACCTTTGTGAAAATCATTAAAAATTGGCTCTCCCTCTTACCAACTCAACTACTTCAGCGACGTAATATATTTTAAAAAATATTCACTATGTACTTGGATAATGGATATCCGGGTACAAAAAAACTAGATCCGTATCCGATCCGTATATCCGACATTTTTTGCCGGATCGGAGTGGATACGGATAGTTTTCCGTCGGATCGAATAAACGCCGGATATACTTGTGTCGGATCGTCGGATTATTGGCGTATCGAATATTTTTTGAACACCCCTACTTGTATCTAGGTAATCCATCAATCAGCCACTTTTAGTTCCGGTAGGAATATACTCCATTGTCTGATCACAAGGACATGTGGGTCAATCAACTATCCGATAATTGAAGTCTCTAACTCCTAGGTCTACCATGATTATATCAGCCTAAACCACATCGTCATTCCATCATCAATCCATCTTTAATAATATCTGAAAACTACATCAAGCAGTTTTCATCCACTTATCATAACTCAACCATTTTGTCAACCACTTAAACCTATCATTCCACAACATGCTCACAACTCCACTAATTGACATTCGCACTAGTTTTGCTATGATCCAACCTAACATGATATTACTCTGCATACTCGTAATTAATCATAAGGAAACTAGGAAGGAAGGATCATGTATGTAGATCCAACTCTTAAGTCGAAATGATGACTTAAGAGCTCACTAGAATGATGTCGCGACCACGGAGAAATGAAGGCGCGGGCACGGGGAAATAGCGTCGGCGCGACAGCGGTGACAAAGAGGCACGACCGCGGTGACTTGCCGCGACCGCGGTGATCGAAGGGCGCGGGTGGGGTAACAACTCCAAGGTGCAACTGCGGCTAATTGCAGGCGGGACCGCGGAGACAATCGACTAGTGTGATCTTCGATTTCTCTCTTCGTGCAAGAAGCAAGGCGCCGGATATTGAACGATCACTGCAACTCTTTGTAACTATGGACAACACGAATCAACCCAAGGCACTACTAGCATCATTGGGGAAATAAAAGAAGAAGAAAAACACAACCTTACCCTTAATCGCTTTGACGAAGAAACGAGGAAGAGTTCTCTGCGTGTCCGGACATTGGGAAGCGCTCCTTTGCTTTCAAAGCCGCCCATCTACGTTGTAGTCTCCGCTAGAAAAGAAAGGCACGCTGCTACCAGGGATTCAACAAAAAGGATGTCCAAGAAAAGAAGATCGGGATATATTTCCTAAAAGAAAATAATCCCGATAGTTATGAACTAAAAAACCACGATTTGTGGTTTAGCCGCGACCGCGGGGAACAATAGCCGCGGTTGCGGACCACCCTCACGATTAAGCCATCTTCTGCGGTCGCGCCCCATGACCGCGGTGACACACTTGAGTTCTTAAAAACCGGTTGTTACATCAATTACCCCTAAAAACAATGGTATCAGGAGTAGCCATTCAACGTCATGAAATTAGTTTCAAGGCGTTGAAATGGTTGTCAAGGCCTTGACCTGGATTTCAAGGCCTTCTTTGTTTTGATTTCAAGGCCTTGAATTCTTTTGTGGGGCTTGCATTTTTAAACTGTTTTTTTTTTTGGAAATACTTTTTGTGGGTCTGTAATAACTTTAAACTCCCGTGTTTTAATTGTTTTTCTCCCTTGTTGAAAGACAAAGGGGTAGAAATTATATGTGTGATCCGATATTTCTGCATTCTGCATTTCATTTTATTCGATATTATTGCACATGCATCGCTAACATTAAATGCAAGTACGATATTTGTTTTATCTTCCATCAAGGGGGAGATTGATAACTCCACATTGGTTATATATTTGCATATGTGATGATGGAAGACTTAACATTATGAGTGATTTATACACTAATAAATATCGATTATATTTCTAGATTGCATGGTTTGTTTTGTGTTTTTAAATGTGTGCAAGCCTTGAAACATGATACAAGGGAGAATCACAGATATTGAAAAGTAATTCAAAGGCTCAACATGGAGGCCTTGAAACCATTTCAAGGGATCAAAGCCGAAGCATTGAAACACGATACAAGGGGTATATCGGCTGGAAGCATTTCAAAATCAAGATTCAATGTCAACAACCAAATCTACCAAGGATCAAGGGAAGATCTTCAAACAAGGTATCAAGAGAAGATCTCGGCCAGCTCAAGGAATATCTCCAACATATTTTTTAGAAGAGATATCGGCCCAACAAGAAGATTTTGGAAAGATCTTAAGCTACGCAAGATTGAAGATTTCATCCAACGGATCTCACAAAGATCTCGTATCAAAGGAAGATCTTCATCGGCTATCAAAGAGAGATATCTTCAACCGAAGATCCTCAAATAACTTGGAAGATCTCAGAGCTTGAAACAAAGACTTCAACGGCTCTTCCAAGGGAAAGCTCGAAGAAGAAGACTCTTAACGTGCGTCAAGGAGATGAAGAAGATTGAAAATTTTACAACGGTTACTTCATCTCAATCTAAAACCGTCTTTCATGGAGAAAGAAGTACCTCACAAAGTTCATCTCTACAACAACTAGAAGTTCTCCATCAAAGACTATAAATGAAGATGGTGATTAAAGAGAACGATAACAAGCTTACACTGAAACATCTAAGTCTATAAGCGATCACAAGCATCTTCATTCGTTCCAAAAGTTTTTCTTCCTCTTAGTTTACAAAAGCTTACATTCCTAGAGATAAAAACACGAGAGCCTCATTGGAATATCTAGAGAGTGTTATCCTCGAGTGTGTGTTACTCTACGAAGTAACTAGGCTATTATTGTTAGGTTAAGAGTTGAAACTAGATCGTAGCATTGGCTACAGTGAGAGAAGGAGATTTATTTTAGGTTGTATCTAGGACTCCTTGAAGCAGCTAATAGATAGTTAGATCCTACGGGCAAAGAAACCCTAGGACGGAGACGTAGGCTGTTAGAGCTGAACTTCGTAAACATATCACGGTGTCGATCTTTTACTTCCGCACTATTTCTTGCTTAATTGTGTCTAACGTTGTTTTGCAGGTTTTCAGAGTCAAAGCCTTGAAATAACTTTCAAAGCGCTTGAAAACCAGTTGTGTCACAAAGAGCACATATCGACATCAAGGCCTTGAAATCAGTTTCAAAGCCTTGAAATAGGTTTTTGCGAAAAGTTCTCATACTCTATTTAACCCCCCTTCTAGATTATTTATATCCTTTATATTCACCTATACGGTTCTTCACTTTCCATTTGGACCGGAGCTTTTTGATCTCTACATCGCCGCCGATCAAGTTGTACCGAGGCGGCCACAAGTTGCCACATAGAGTGGCATGTAACGAGCTCGAGTAGAGCTCCGAATGAGGACTATCAGCCCGTTCCTCATGATGTGGAGATGCCCACTGCTGATTATGCATACCCTTTTCATGCGCATCTGCTTACTTAGATGCGAGCTCTAACCACTTAGCAACATGAGTGACAAACAGGGTTCGAGCACCGAGTCTCTACTTCACTCAGCGACCATCAGACGGAGTGGTAGACGGGCTACGAGAGAAGGATGCTTGAGCATCAAAAGAAGCGGCAACCTAGCTTTGAGGAGTGCATGACAACCCATTTTGATGAGCAGCAGCAGGCATGACAGACAGGTTATGAGAGGAGGATTTTTTACCAGCTCGACGATCAGAGCCGCCGCATCACCCAACTCCACCAGCGTTAGGAGCACGTCTTATCCCACTTCTCATATCCACCACAGGACCCCGATGGTCCAGCTAGAGCATCCCACTAGTGAGTATCACACTTTCCTTTCTCCACATTTTATTTTGCCTTTGTTTTTCACATTTTGAGGGCAAAGTGATCTTCAAGCATGGGGAGGGATCTATCTTGTTTGTACAATTTGATTATTGATTTATAATGTTGAATATTCAGTCAAAAAAAGCAAAAAAAAATTTGAAAAAAAGGCATGAAAAATCTTTGGATAAACCGAAAATCTGAAAGGGCCGTTTAGGTAAAAAGAAGGTAGTCCGACCAACACTAGGTTGGCGCAAAAATGGGCTTGAGGGATGTGAGAACTTGTAAGACTAAATTAGAAAAAGAAGAGTGGCAAGGTGAAAACCTGAAAGGGCGCCTTGGCAAAATGAGCGAAATCCGAGTGATAGGTTCTTCTTTTCTGACGTTGGCAACATAAGAAGGGAAGACATAAGGAGGATCTCGGGTAGGCCACTCTTGGAGCGATAAGGATGGTAGTTTTTTTCCCCTTTTTTCACATCACTTTGTTAGATTTTTTTTTGTTTTTCCTCTTTAGCATGCTTTGTTTTGTTACCTCTCTACTACATCATGCTTCTTTAGGCTTTTGATTCACATTTGTTAGATTTTTAGTTTACTCGGGACGAGTAAAAGTCTAAGCATGGAGGAATTTGATAGGTGATGACTTCATCACTATCATATCTAGGTAGTTTTTATTTCGGAACCTCGAACCGATATACAATTTTTGGATCAAACTAGTTTATTTCCCGTGCCTTGCACGGGTATTTGAAAATGTATTTTTTTTATTTTTATTGTGTGAATAATTTTTTATAGATTTCATTTTTTTATTATATTTTGTTTATTTGATTATGAATGTTTATATAATAAAGTATACGCTTATTAAATAATAACAATACAATTATTGACCAGTTCATCATATAAAGTTGACTACATTGGGGAGCATACTAAACCAAAAGTGTTCACTATATCTATATTATAAAAACCACAATATTAATAAATGTTAAAAAATAGATATGTGATTTTAATAAATGTCAAATAATAAACGACATCTATGCAATGCAAAAATATATTCAGAATAAATTAATTCAAAAAATAAATAAATGTCAAATAATAAACGACATATATCCAGAAGATAACATTTGTCGTGAAACCTCAAAAACATGCGCGATAGTCCGGTTTTGGAAAAGAAGAAAATAAACTTGATATAAGTGTAAACTCAAAAGTTATGATCGCTTGATAATATTGATAGAAAACGAAATAATTGTAAACTCAAAAGATAACATTAATCTTCAAACTTTTTATGTTTATTTATACAACTTCTCAAAGGGTCATGTTTTCTTAATAATCGATGCGGAATAGAAAAATCCATATTTTACAAAATAATTATAGTTTAAAAAAAAAGATTTATTGGCTTAATTTGTAATTTGATAAAAAATTTAATCCGAAAAAAAACCGTGGAGGCGTCACGTCAACATTATTCAGTTATGCATAGAGTTTATGCTTGAATTAACCAAAACGCCAAGAAATGTATTATTTGTATACTCTTTAGACTTTCTATTTATATAAGTTTTAAAACCATCAAGCTTAGTAGCTAATCGATGTGGGACAACAAAAACCCTCAAAAAATTTAACTAAATAGATATTCATTTGAAAAAAAGAAAAAAAATCTTCCCTAAAAATAAAACTTTAGAGATACGATTACTTATATATAAATAACGTCAAAATATTTAACGTAAATAGAAATCGAACTTAACTAAAAAGCCAAAATTAGTTTACGGAAGAACATTATGACCCACATAATGGTAGGTTAACGATCCCAAAAATAAAACATTCCCTAAAAACAAAACTTTAGGGTATGATTACTTTAGAAAAGAACATTATGCCCACATAATTATAAGTTAACGATCTCAAAAATAAAATATTATTCCGATATGAATAATAATTATACTTGAACTTAACCAAACGACCAAGAAATGTATTATTCATATAATCCTTAGACTCCCTATTTATACAAGTTCTAAAACCATCAACCTTAGTAGCTAATCGATGTGGGATAACAAAATCTCTCAAAAAGTTTAACGTAAATACATAAGCCTAATAATCATTTGAAAAAAAGAAAAAGTGTTCCCTAAAAATTAAATTTAGGGGTACGATTACTTAACCAAAATTACGTGAAAATATTTAACGTAAATAGAAATCTAAAATTAACAGAAAAAATCGGAGTACATTTATTTTTATTTAAATAATTATTCCAAAAATAGATTGGTTCCAACAATAAAAAGTAACGTGAAATAATTCTACTAACATATTGTTAATTTGTTAATAAAAGATTATTTGACTTAAAAAATAGTTTAAAAAAAAGATTTATTAGCCAAAAATGTATATTTGTATAGTCAAAATCCTAAAAATATTAAACGTAAATAGATAAAGCTTCCTAAAAATACTCGAGGGGCACAATTACGACCCACATAATTGTAGGTTAACGTTCCATAAAATAAAATATTATTCAAACACCAAGAAATGTATTATTGTATATTCAATAGACTTCCTATTTATACAAGTTCTAAAATCATCAAGCTTAGTAGCTAATCGATGTGGGACAATAAAAACCCTCAAAAAAATTTAACTAAATAAACCATTTTGATATTCATTTTAAAAAAAGAAAAAAAAATTTTTAAAAATAAAACTTTAGGAATACAGTTACTTATATAAAAGTAACTTTTGAAAGGCTAACATTACTTAGGAAATAACATTATGACCCACATAATTGTATATTAACATCCCCAATAATAAAATCTTCCTTAAAAATAAAACTTTAGGGGTACGAATACTCTTCCTTAAAAATAAGACTTTAGGGGTACTATTACTTTAGGAAAGAATATTATGATCCACATAATTGTAGGTTAACGATTCAAAAATAAAATATTATTCCAATATGAATAATAATTATAGTTGAAGTTAACCAAAAGGTTAAGAAATGTATTATTTGTATACTCTTTAGACTCCCTATTTATACAAGTTCTAAAACTATCAGCTTTAGTAGCTAATTGATGTGGGATAACAAAATTCCTTCAAAAAATTTAACGTAAAATGGAGGATGTTGATAACAAAAGATTACTATAAAAAAATTTGAACTTAAAAAGAAAAGTTTTAATGGCGTTAATTGTGGGAGATCTATTTTAGAAATAATGCCTCCACTGCGCGCCACGTCAGCTAGTATATAGACTCCCTATTTATACAAGTTCTAAAACCATCAAGCTTAGTAGCTAATTGATGTGGGACAACAAAATCCCTCAAAAACTTTAATTAAATAGATCATTTTGATATTCATTTGAAAATAAGAAAAACATCTTTCCTAAAAATAAAACTTTAGGGGTACAGGTTACTTATATAAAAATAACGTGAAAATATTTAACGTAATAAATAAAGGCTAAGATTACCGTAGGGAAGAACATTATGACCCAAATAAACGTTTTCAATAATAAAACTTTAGCGGTACGCTTACTCTTTTCTAAAAATAAGACTTTAGGGGTACGATTACTTTAGGGAAGAACATTATGACCCACATAATTGTAGGTTAACGATCCCAAAAATAAAATATTATTTCGATATGAATAATAATTATAGTCAAACTTAAGACTAAGAAATGTATTATTTGTATACTCTTTAGACTCCCTATTTATACAAGTTCTAAAACCATTAACTTTAGGAGATAATCGATGTGGGATAACAAAATTCTTCAAAAAATTTAACATAAAATGGATGATGCTGATAACAAAAGATTCTTAAAAAAATTTTGGATTTAAAAAGAAAAGATATAATGACGTTAATTGTGGGAGCTCTATTTTAGAAATAATGACTTCATTGCGCGCCACGTCTCCACTGCGCGCCACGTCAGCAAGCATATAGACTCCCTATTTATACAAGTTCTAAAACCATCAAGCTTAGTAGCTAATCGATGTGGGACAACAAAATCCCTCAAAAAATTTAACTAAATAGATCATTTTGATATTCATTTGAAAATAAGAAAAAAATCTTTCCTATAAAATAAAACTTTAGGGGTACGAGTTACTTATATAAAAGTAACGTGAAAATATTTAACGTAATAACCAAAGACCAAGATTACTTTAGGGAAGAATATTATGACCCACATAATTGTATGGTAACGTTATGTGGTAACGTTCCCAAAAATAAAACTTTAGGGGTACAAGTACTCTTCCCTAAAAATAAAACTTTAGGAGTACAATTACTTTAGGGAAGAACATTATGACCCACATAATTGTTGGTTAACGATCCAAAAATAAAATATTATTCCGATATAAATAATAATTATATTCGAACTTAACCAAAATAGTAAGAAATGTATTATTTGTATACCCTTTAGACTCCCTATTTATACAAGTTCACGCTAATAACAAAAGATTCCTAAAATTTTTTTTAGACTTAAAAAGAAAAGATTTAATGACCTTAATTGTTGGAACTATATTTTAGAAATACTGCCTCCACTGTGCGCCACATCTCCACTGCGCGCCACGTCAGCTAATCGATGTGGGACAACAAAATCCCTCAAAAAAATTAAACTAAATATATCATTTTGATATTCATTTGAAAATATGAAAAACAATTTCCCTAAAAATAAAACTTTAGGGCTACGAGTTACTTATATAAAAGTAACGTGAAAATATTTAACGTAATAACCAAATGCCAAGTTTACTTTAGAGAAGAACATTATGACCCACATAATTGTTCCTTCTTTAAAAATAAAATTGTAGGAAGAACATTATGACCAAATAATTGTAGGTTAATGATCCAAAAATAAAATATTATACAAATATGAATAATAATTATAGTTGAAGTTAACCAAAAGGCTAAGAAATGTACTATTTGTATAATTTTTAGACTCCATATTTATACAAGTTCTAAAACCATCAACTTTCGTACCTAATCGATGTGGGATAACAAAATTCTTTCAAAAAATTTAACGTAAATAGATGATGTTGATAACAAAAGATTCCATAGATTAAAATAATAGTTTAAAAATAAAGAGTTTTTTTGTCCAAAAAATACGTTGGTTGTAACAGAAAAAAATTCCGTACAATCTTTTTGTTAGTTTAGTAAAAAAATATTCTCTGGCTTAAAAAATAAATATTTAATACTTAAAAATTTATTTGTATATTTTTATAAAATAAAAATTCGAAAAATGAAATTATAATCAAATATTATGATTTTTAATTCTCTTTTAAGTATTAATCTCTTCTAATTAATTATATTTTTAAATTGATTTGTTAATATATGCTTGTTGGTAAAAAAAAATTCATAAAAGTTTAAAAACTGTTTTTATAAAAATATTTATTTAAATATTTTTTAAAGAATTTAAAAATCAATTTTCAATTTATATTAACATTTAAAAATCATTTTTTAAAATAATTTTTTAGGTTTCAAGAAATCTGACATTGACGCGTGGTAATAAAGACTCCTGGTTTAATAGATAATAGATAATAGATAATAGATAGAAAGTTTCGGGAGCATGAACCATTTCTCTTTAATCCTATATAATCAGCTTGGCGGGATCAATCTGTTCTTTTTCAAGCGGGTTATGTGAGCCCAACTTTCCTCCTTAGCCGAACCCAGTCCTTTTTCCTCTCTAGTGTCGGCCCAACAGTGATACACTTCCCTCTCCTTCAAGCAAATGAGCTGATGGGCCAAACCTTTTATTTTCCAACGCGGGAGGTCTCCTTCAATCTGTTCTCTCTCTCAGCATATCCTAACAGACGAGATTGATTTTTTTTGGTGGAAACCGACGAGATTGATGCCGTAACATGATCGTGGATATCGATCCCACCATCTCCTCCTCTCTTCAAACAGTGAGATCACCTTCAAGCCTCTACACAATTACAACGTTGACAGCCGCCGCCTAGAACCCTTCCCCCTTTTGCAGTCGCACCCTCCTTCACGAAGCCAGCGTCGGAGTCCCCAGTGTTTACATTGCACCGCCTGGAGTTGCTGTCGGAGCTCAAGGCTGAGCCTTTCTTCGACTCTCTTCACAGGTGACTCACGGTAAGTCGACCCTCTACTCTAGCTTCGATTCTCGTACGTGGGTATAGGGCAGTGATCTACATACTTTGTTCAGCTGCGCAGTAAAACAAGAATCCTCCTCAACACGTATACGCCGGACTCTTGCCGCGCGTCTCCGCTGCGAACCAGCCACCGAGAACCTGAGCGTACCTCTCCAGCCCGTTGCCCTATCTAGCTACTTGTTGCACACCTTGAAGATGTTGGTTAGTTTTCGTGTTCATGTTAGGAGTTGATAGATTTATGTGTGTAGGATAGTCTGAGTGCCAGATTATGTTGGCTGAGAGACTCAAAGTGAGACCTTCTGCACACCTCTTTATTTCAGTTTTGATCTACTAATTTTAAGATGAAGTTTTGATACCTTAGAATGAATATCTGAAGTTGAATTTTTGCGATATTATAGGTTGATAGAACTAGTTTATTTTATTAATATTTGGAAATGATCCAACGGTGGGATTTAGAGTTATAAGGACCCATAGTAGGGCAGTTGGGCGGTTTTCATAACAGTGCGGTTTTTGGCAAGTATAGGAAATTCTGGATCTTGGAACCAACTTTGGAGATTTGTGTAGGAGTTGTCGTTGGGTTTGTTTTGAGAATTTCTTGCTTATATGAGTAGAGTACATAATGTAGAAGACCTAGATATTTTATTTGGAATTTAATATTTTTATTAGGGTCTCATATTTTAAGTCATAGTTGGACCCTAGCGACTTTTGAATAAGTTGAGATTTTTGGAATAACTCTTCTAAATTTTTAGCAAACTCCCTTGTGAGAGTTGGATAGTAGATTTGAGTACCAAAGAGTAGTTTGGAATCATGTTATGGAATTTTCTAGTGTTTCGAGCCTAGGGGTAAAATGGTCATTTACCCTTATGAGGGTATTTTGATAATTTTTCTTATAATTGATTTAAGTATCTTAGAAGTAGAGACTTATAAGAAAGTGGATACATTATTGATCCACTTGCCTTTTATAACATGTGGTTGAGTTTCTACAGTTGAGATAACGAGAATTGAGATTTGATTCAGGTAAGTCCTTTGAACTAACTTACCTGGCTTCTAGATGTTAGTTGAATGATGATAATTGTGTTTGCCTATGTGTTTTATAATTATAACATGCATAGGATGACCTTATTATTATATGGCCCAAGTGTTTGTATAACGGGCGGTGACATCACTGTCCAGCTCTCTGGAGGCTGAGAGGTTCTCTATACCCAGACTAGACAGGTACACGGTGAGGTGCATCGGATCCACTCCTGTTGGTACACGGGGGTGGAGGTAAGGTTTGGGAATCCCCCGTGTCACAAAATAAGTTGCATTAGTAAAGTGTATGACTTAATCAAAGATAATAATTGGATTTCTTTGAAAACATGATGAGTGTATTATGTGTGTGTGTGCTATAATCTTTTTTCTAACTTTTGGATAGCTAGATAATGGTTGTTTATTTTTGTTGTTTAGACATACCACAAGTTAGAGCAACGGCTGAGTGATCCGGAAGTAGTGGTCAACCGGGTCTCCATACTCCTTAGGATGGGGTTGGATATTTCTATCACTACATTTCTTTTTTAGTATGTTGATAGTTAGACGTTTTGGTCTTCAGTATAATGTGGTTGTTAGTAACATGTTATTTCATTCATGACAGTAAACATCATTTTATGAATTTCGGTTTCCTTATTTGTGCCCTATTGTAAGATCTAGTGAAGGCGTTGTCAAACTAGGGTCGGAAACCATTGTGAGGTCCTAACCCGTGATGTTAGAATCACCTCATTTTCCCACAAAATCCTCTCTTTGTCATTTGTCTTGTTTAAGTCTTTGTATGGAGTGCTAAGTCTCCTTGCTACATTGGGTTGATTGAAGCTTCATACAAGGTGGTTGTAAGTTCCTTTTAAAAATAAGTTTATATTCAGTCACATTTGTGTTATATTCCTAGTATCTAACTTTGTTTGCATGTTGTTTTCTACCTAGTTTGATCACCTAAGTAGTCTAAATCTCATGCAAAATGCTAAGGTTAATTGGTTCCGGGTTGGAGTCATTAATCCAGTAGCAAACACATTATGTATTAACAGGTTGTTTATCTTTTATGTATCTCTTTATCTTTGGTTGAATGTTAACTTGTTGTTTGGTCTTGTAGGTTTACGGATTAACAATTTGGTAAGTTATATTGATGCCGGTTGACTTAATATATATATATATATATATATATATATATATATATATATATATATATATATATATATATATATATATATGATCAAGTTGAGAACAAATGTTTGAATACTTCTAAAAGGAACCAACCAAGATGTATGAATGTGAATGTCTAACCTAGTGTAGTGCTTGTCTCTTGATATTATCACCATCTTTGGTTACTTTTACATGCTTTTGTCTTGCTACGTCTACAATCCAGACCCCCCCCCTTTTGTTACTCATAATTGATAATCTATTCTCAATTGTTCTTTAATCTCTCACTCTCTTGGGTTTGACCCTTACTTAATCAATATGCTTGTGTCTAGTAATTAAGTTCGGAATTCTCTTTGATAAGTTTAATATAACGACCATAGAAGTTACGCTTGTCATTCGCCCATATCCTAATTTAACCCCGTTTGGTCTAAATTCAGACAACTCCCCTTCTTCTGGCCCAACAAGCCCTCTTTCAAATATTCCCTCTTCAAGCGCAGCCTATCCTATGCAACAAAACATCAATTCTGCCACAAACCATAGCCGATATATCACCAAGTTTTCCACCAATTCCTTTTGATACTTCGTCTCACTCTTCTATACCTCCCGAACCTTCTCATTCCATGATGACTCAATCCAAAAGTCACATAACAAAACCCTTGATTCTCATCGACGGGACTGTAAACTTTTCTCCCCACTACTCCAATACCCAAATCATAGCTAAAGAACCGACCTGTTATTCCCAAGCTTTACAATTTCCTAAATGGATGTCAACAATGGAATTTGAGTTCCAAGCTCTCTTAAACACATGAACATGGGTCTTAGTTCCTCCCCACACCTTTACCAACGTCCTTAGCCTTAAGTGGGTGTTTAAACCAAATGGCACTCTGATGAGTCCCTAGAACGCAGAAAAGCCAGACTCGTAGCCAAAGGATTCCATCAGTTGTCGGGAATCGATTTTAATGAGACGTTTAGTCTTGTAGCCAAACTCTCCACTGTTAGTCTTCTTCTCTCGCCTGAGTGATTCTCTAATCACTATGGGTTTTACTCCCTATGTTTATGATTCTTCTCTGTTCATATTTCGTCAAGGGAAACAATCTGTATTAATACTAGTATATGTGGATGACTTGTTAGTGTTTGCATGAGACAAATCACTTTCCTCTAAGTTTATATCAACCTTATCTAATCAGTTTCCGGTGAAGGATCTTGGACAGGCACACCACTTTGTAGGTCTTGAAATTCAAAGAAGTGAGGAAGGGTTCTCGATCTCCCAATCCAAATACATTCGGGAGATTGCCACAAGGCCGGCATGAGCTCCTCAAAACCAATTTCTACACCCATGACTTCTGATTTTGATCCCACTACTACATCAAACCATTTGATGATTCACAAAAATATAGAAGCATTGCTGGCATCTTATAGTATCTATGCTTCACTCGACCGGAAATCTCATTTGTTGTCAACAAAATTTTTCAAATCATGCATCCTCCAAAACAAATCTACTAGCAAGCCGTGAAACATCTTCTCCGGTATCTCAATGCAATGGTGGATCTGCAATTCTTCATCTTCTCCTCTCACAATCACACCATTCCGACATTCTCCGATGTAGACTAGGGAAGTGGTAAATATAACAAACGATGAGTCAATGCCTATTGAGTTTTTCATGGGCAAAATTTGATATCTTGGTCTTCAAAGAAGCATCCAACCATATCACGATATACTATTGAAGCCGAGTATCAAGCCTTGGTCAGTGATACTTGTGAAACCATATGGATTCAATCTATCCTTAAGGAACTGCAAATCACACTTCCACATTAACCAACTATACGGTGTGATAATATTGGTGTCACCTATCTATTAGTTAATATAGTCCTACATCACAAGATTAAGCATCTATCTATGAACTACCATTTCGTGCGAGATAGTACAATCAAAGGCTCTTCAAGTCGTCTTCATTTCTTCTCAGGACCAGCTCATTGACCTCCTCAGTAGGTGTTCGCTCCAAACGGTGTGTGCAAGCTTTAAATAAAAGATCTCAGCCAAAAAATATGATCTCAGCCAAAAAAGATCTCAGCCAAAAAAAAACATGATGAGTTCTATCCATATCTCTAAAATAAATCTCCCAAAAATAAAATCTTCCTTCTAGAAATCCAGCCCAAAAATATAAGATATCTTCTTTCCAAAAATAAAAGATCTCAGCCAAAAAATATGATCTCGCTGGCGGCAGGGTGTTCGCCTCGGTCGGGACGCTCCTCAAGATCACCTCGGTCTATGTGACACTGTAGCCGACCTTGGTGAATCTCAGCTGAATGTGAAATCTCTCAAATCTGGTCCAAAATAAATCTTCTTCATTAATTCCATGCTTCCTGAGTTCTTCTTTAAGCTCCGGAATGTAGCTCCAATGACTCTTTAGCTCCTTAGCTCCATTTTAGTCCAAAATGTGCCATTTTACCTACGATTACAACGAAACTTGGAGTATACCTCGATTCCCGTAAAGGTAGATGAAACAACAATATAATCACATAATATACATACTGATAGAATTCATATTGTAAATAGAATACAATAGAGGGCACCCTATGTAATTATTGTAAATACGTTTATTATAAATACAACCCATCTGTCGATGGAAACCCTAAGGGGAATATTATTCATTATCTCACATGGTATCAGAGGCTTCTATCCTCTAACCCTATTCCGCTGCTTCTTTCCCTTCACGTGTTTTTCTCTTTTTTCACCGGCAATCCCGCTCTGATGGCCGACAAAAAGCCTACCTTTCACTCCACTCTCGGAATCTCCAACATCAAGAACAACATCGCTCTTGTTCTGGATCATGATACTCCGTATACATCTTGGGTAACCCTATTTCGTGTTACCGCGAAAGCTCATAATGTTCTTGATCATATTGATGAATCTGTTCCGCGACCTACGGACATCGACAACTCCTTATGGCTTCAAGTTGATGCAACTGTCCTTCAATGGATATACAGTACGGTCTCTCGTGACATTCTTCTTCAAATCCTTGACTCCGACGACACTGCGCTACAAGCCTGGAACCGCGTCAAGGATATTTTTCAAGATAACAAGAACACTAGGGCGGTGTATCTTGAGCACGAGTTCTCAAATTGTAAGTTATCCGGTTTCTCCTCCGTCAATTCTTTTTGTCAACACCTCAAGTCCTTAGCAGATCAACTAAAAGGGGTCGGATCACCGGTTCCTGCAACTCGATTAGTCCTTCAACTAATCTCGGGTCTCCCGTCTGAATACAATGCCGTGGCGAGTTTTATTCAACAAACGGATCCTCTTCCGAGTTTTGTCAAAGCCCGCTCTCAATTGCTTCTCGAGGAAACCCGGCTGGCGGCACAAACAGGCGCCGGCAGCACCTCGTCTGCCCTTACTGCTGCTGCGTCAACCGGCTCCAATGCTCCAAATCCGGCCCAATCCACTGCTGACAAGCCTCCCTCCTCACGGCCCAAAGGAAAGAAAAATAAAAACAAAAATAATGGGCCCCATAGACAGGCCCAATATCGTTACGTATTTCGGCCTCAGCACGGATGGTTGCCAATCCAGTCAGCACACTCTGGGCCGCCTGCTGCTTCTTCTGGGACGCCGGCCCACTTTTCTCCTGGCCCAGTTCCGCCACCACCTTGTCCATACCCAAACAACCAGCAAGGCCTTCTTGGAGCTGGCCCAATTTACAGCTCACCTCAGGCCCATTTTGCAAATGATTACAATGCATATGTTGCTCAGCCCACGTCCTTGGACCACTCTTTCGCAACAATGACGTTAAATCCGACGGACAATTTATGGTACATGGACACGGGCGCCACCTCGCACATGACGAATAATTCCGGTAATCTCTCGTCTTTTTCGCATAATGGTCCATTAAATTCGATAATTGTTGGCAATGGTATGTGTATTCCTTCTACAGGTCTTGGAGATGCTATCCTACCCACCACAAACAAACCGCTTCGTTTATCTAATATTCTTGTCGCACCCAAAATTGTCAAAAACCTAGTCTCCGTTAGACGGTTTACAACTGATAATCTTGTTTCTGTGGAATTTGATCCTTTTGGTTTCTCTGTGAAGGATCTACAAACGGGGACCGTTCTTCTGAGGTGTAATAGCTCCGGGGAGCTCTATCCGGTTATCAACCCACCCACAAGTCCTTCTCATGCCCTCTCGGCCGAGTCATCTTCCACTTGGCATGCTCGTCTAGGTCATCCCAGCATGCCGGTTTTTAATTTTCTTCGCAATTCTTCCTTTTTTAAATGTGTTAAGGAGACATCTCCTTCTCTTTGTCATGCTTGTCAACTTGGAAAACATCATAAACTTGCGTTTGATCGCTCATCCAATAATACTTTTGCTCCTTTTGATATTATTCACAGCGATATTTGGACCTCTCCTATCCCTAGCCGGGAAGGTTTTAAATATTACTTGTTATTTCTTGATGACTTTTCTCACTTCTTATGGGTCTATCCAATCAAGTTTAAGTCACAAGTTTTCGATCTTTTTGGGCAATTTCACAAACTGATTCAAACACAATTTCGTACAAATATCAAAAGTTTTCAATGCGACATGGGGCGTGAGTTTAACAACACGAATTTTCACAATTTTTTTGCTACTCATGGCATTTCTTTTCGATTTTCGTGTCCTCATACCTCCCCTCAAAATGGCAAAGCTGAACGTACCATTCGTACGATCAACAATATGATGCGGTCCCTTATGTTTCATGCGTCTATTCCCGTCTCTTACTGGCCTCACGCATTAGAGACATCTTGTTACCTCCTCAATATTCTTCCATCCACCACTATTCAAAATAAGTCTCCCACCCAAGTGCTATACCGCACTACACCATCCTTTCATCATCTCCGGGTTTTCGGTTGTCTTTGTTACCCCAATCAAAGTGCAACTATTTCCCATAAACTTCAACCTCGTACTACAAAGTGCGTCTTCCTAGGGTACCCCAATCATCATCGGGGTTACACATGTCTCGAGTTAGGTTCAAATAAAATTATTCTTTCCCGTCATGTCACTTTTGATGAATCTCAATTCCCTTTTTCATCTCGGAATGACACTTCCCCGGAATCCTATAATTTTATCACCGATGACGAACCTTCCCCGTACACAAATTCTTTACTGCGAAACTTGGGAATTAATTCTCAGCACACTGCTGCCAGCCCACCAGTGCCGGCCCCACCCACATTTGGCCCACCTGCGTCTGGCCCATCTTCTGCACACCCACCAGTGACTGCTCCTGTTGTGCCTGGCCCAGTCCCGTTAGCCGGCTCTTCCTACCCAGCGCAAGGAGCTCCACCCAGCCCCACTTCTCTTGGGCCGCTTGTTACTTCCAGCCCAGCCTTCCCTACAGGCCCACCTGGAAATCTCAGCCCACCCACAGTCCCACACCACTTAAATCCGTTTTCCAGCTCCACCTCTCAGCCTATACATTCCGCAGCTGTTCCACCTACTGTTGTGCCCACCCGGCCTCAGACCCGGAGCCAATCCGGCATTGTGAAACCCAAACCTATTTTCGACCTATCCGTCTCCACTAATCCGTCGTCCCGTCGTATCTCGCCTTTACCCAAATCACATAACCTAGCTCTTCAAGATCCGTATTGGAACCATGCCATGCTTGATGAATATCGAGCCCTTATGCGAAATAAGACTTGGGTTCTGGTTCCTCGTCCTCTTGATGCTAACATTGTGCGATGTATGTGGATTTTTCGCCATAAGTACAGGTCTGATGGATCTCTTGAACGTTATAAAGCTCGTTTGGTCGCCAATGGATGCTCACAGCAAGTTGGCATTGACTGCGATGAAACTTTCAGCCCAGTTGTGAAACCGGCCACTATCAGGACAGTTCTCAGTCTTGCAGTTTCTCGTTCTTGGTCCATCCATCAACTTGACGTTCAAAATGCCTTCCTACATGGGCACTTGAAGGAGACGGTTTATATGTTTCAGCCTCCTGGTTTTCGTGACTCATCTAAACCTAATCATGTATGTTTACTGCAAAAGTCTCTCTATGGTCTTAAACAGGCACCCAGAGCTTGGTTTCAGCGTTTTGCAGGATTTCTGATTAACCTCGGATTCATCGGCAGCAAGAGCGATTCTTCTCTCTTCATTTACCGTCATGGATCCAACATTGCCTACCTACTTCTCTATGTAGATGACATCATCCTTACTGCATCTTCTGATGAGCTGCGTACCAATCTGATCACCCTTCTAGGTAAGGAATTTGCTCTTAAGGATCTTGGAGAGTTATCTTACTTCTTGGGCATTTCCGTTAGTCGGAATTCTTCGGGCTTATTCTTATCACAGGATAAATATGCCAAGGACATTGTTGAACGTGCCAATATGAAAAATTGCAAACCTTCTGCTACACCTGCTGAGACCTCTGTAAAACTCAGTGCTTCTTCTGGTCCCGCTGTCAGTGACCCGACATTGTACAGAAGTCTTGCTGGGGCGCTTCAATATCTGACTTTCACACGACCCGACATCAGTTATGCCGTACAACAAGTTTGTCTTTTCATGCACGACCCCAGAGAAGCTCACTTTGCCGCCCTTAAGCGCATCATTCGCTACATTTCAGGCACCTCTTCATTAGGTATCACTATTTCTCCTTCTCCGAAGTCAGATCTTATTGCTTATACAGATGCCGATTGGGCTGGATGTCCTGATACTCGCCGCTCTACCTCCGGTTACTGTGTCTTCTTCAATGACACTTTAATCTCATGGTCTGCCAAGCGTCAATCTGTGGTATCCCGATCTAGCGCCGAGGAAGAATATAGAGGAGTTGCCAATGTTGTGTCAGAGTGTTCCTGGCTACGTAATTTACTGCTTGAGCTTCATTGCCCCCTTTCTAAAGCCTCCGTGATCTACACTGATAACATATCTGCAACATACCTTGCCAGCAACCCAGTTCAACATCAACGAACCAAGCATATCGAAATTGACATTCACTTCGTCAGAGATAAGGTTGCCCGCGGTCATGTCCGCGTTCTCCATGTCCCTTCAACTTTTCAGCATGCGGACATTTTTACAAAGGGACTCCCAAGACAGTTGTTTATAGATTTTAGATCCAGTCTTACTGTAATGCCTCCTCCAGTTTCGACTGCGGGGGTATGATAGAATTCATATTGTAAATAGAATACAATAGAGGGCACCCTATGTAATTATTGTAAATACGTTTATTATAAATACAACCCATCTGTCGATGGAAACCCTAAGGGGAATATTATTCATTATCTCACACATACATCCATACATGCAGATTTATGAAGATAAAACGTTCAAACAAGTTCCAAAATATAGACTATAATACATGCTATCAAAATACCCATCTTTGTACCTTGCTTGTCCCCAAGCAAGTTTCAAATCTTAAGTACAAGATATAATGGATTATAGGTCATAAATATCAATGAAAAGTATTTCAAAACATTTTTGGTGGTGTGCTCCACTCATAGATCACTATAAGAGAATGCTTCATGACAATTAAAATCAAAACATGATCAAAACATTTTATAAATATAAAAAAGTTGTTCATCTTTGCATGAAATCATAGAATGCATAATAAATCATAATTATCGAAATTAATCATGTATAATCCAGTTTAAACCACCAAGTCAATCAACAAGCTCGAGGTCTCAAGGGCTTCCAAAAGAGGTCAAGAAACGTGTGAGGGTGGGATGTATATAGGGAATGTGGTGCTAGAATCCGGGAAAAGGATCTTACTTCACTTCCTTTGAAACTCAACATCTTCCATCAATAAGCTTTGCTTATTTACTTTACTTTTTTGGATGCATGGACAGAGGTGCACAATAACCAAAGCCTAGGAGATCAATGTTCGCCACTTAGCGTGCGTGCAAATAAGCTTTAAATTTATAAAACTAGAAATCAAGCAAGCGAACCCGCAGTGTACGGATCGATATAGTTGAGCAAGAATTCCAGAGTATCGAACACAGGGATTTGGGGGGAACAAATTCAATTATAGGTTATCAAGCAAATAAATGTAAGAAGCTTTTCAAGTATTGGGAAAACAACAATCCTAAAGATCCAGATATTCAGCTGTGGCAATCGATTCAAGATATACTAATGATGTAAGGACAGAGTTGAGGTATGCAAAGGTATGCTAATGTAAGGTAATCGTACGGTGAAGTTCCAAAAACCTTATATGACTCACCTAAAAGACACTCTCTATAAAGGTTGTTGAGGCTTCAGTATAGAAAGGTTCTAAAGGCAAGAATTAACGTCAAATACCCAAACTTGTAATCCAAGGATCAAGACTAACTAAACCGATTAAGGTTGTGACACTCAAAATCGAGGTAGAGGTTGTTGAGGCTTCACTACCACCTAGAAAAGGCAAGCCAAGACTAAGTTAAAGCAAATATTTAACTTTGGATTAAAGTAAAAGCAGGTTCGTAAACTAACACAAAATTACGGGTAGTTTTTGAGTTCCACGGCCGTGGAAGCTCAAGAACAGACCGTGGATTAGGGTTGTCGTCGATTCTCTCTAACTCTCAGGGTCCAATCTGTTTACGATCGATCTATCATCATCTAAGCCACAACTATCAACCCTTCACCCTAGAATTGTTAAGGGTTTTTAGCCAACAATAGTCATATTGATATCAAATTCAAGGTTTAAGAGATTGAAAGATGAAAACTTCCGAAAACCTTCAATAACTTTCAAACTAATCTCAAATCCACAAGTCAAGAACAATATCGTCAATAGATTCGGAATAACACAACAATCACAATCTTAGATAAGAAGGAAGAACGGGATGTCAATCCGTCTTCTAAATCAAACCTAAGCAAGAAGCGAAATCTTCTTGCGAACAATCTTCCAAATCTTCGATCTTCCGTCAATCCGGAAATCCCAATGGCAAAGCGCAAAAATCTCTCAAACACAATCTCCACTAAATGCGAAATTAGGGCAATTCCAAGCGCAAGCGTAAGATGCGTCTATGCGTAAGCGAAGGTGACGGAATCTCTCTTCGTCCGTCCTTTTATAGTGTAAGATAAAATATCGGCCCGGCCCAATTGCGTAGGAGATCGTGGCTTAAAGTGTGGCGAAAAAGATCGCCAAGATCACGGTCGTGGAAGGGTTCCACAGCCGTAATTTAGAGCGTGGAAATCAACACGGTTTGACACAACTCCTCCACGGCCGTAGAAGTTGCTGGAATGAACCACGCTTCCCTTGCCATGGTTCCACGGCCGTGGACTTGAACGTGGAATGTAGTACGGCCGTATTTTAGAGCGTGGTTTAGCGCTAGAACGTGGTTCTTCCTTAGTCTCGTGCATTCTTCAAGTTGGCACTCCCTTAGCTCCTAGGAATGTCCTCAATTCATGGACATGCTCAATCAAATCCATCCTTCCTCCATTCCGTTCGGAAATAGCTCTTAATTACCTATAATCAACATAAAGCTTGTGTAGATCTCTATATCGACATTATAGACAAACTAGCTCACAAATGCATCAATGCTCAATCAATGACTATCAATATGGATCAAATACACTTAGAAAACGTGCCTAAAATATCACAATATTTCATGCCAACAAATAACCCCATACTTGCTACTTGCTTGTCCCTAAGCAAGGTCTTTCAAAAGCTTTAAAACACAAGTTAGGATGAAATATGTGTACCTTCTCAAAGCAAAACTTCTTTTTGATGAATGTGCCTTCTAATCAATAGATCATCCTCAAATCTTGCTTCAATCGTTTATAAGACTTTCATACACTTAATCAAAGAGTAAAGAGTAAAGAAAGCTCATGAATCAATCAAACTTCCATACAAACATCATAACCTTCAAACATTATCAAAATCAATCATAAGAAACTTCAATTTAGATCACCAAGTCATATAACATTCTTTTGATCTTAAGGACTTTCAAAGAAAAGGTCTAGAATGTGGAAAGGGAAGGAAAACTTTAAGGAATGTGGTGCATGAATCCGGGAAAGTGGATAACTACTCTTTTCTTCTTCTCTTGCGGTTTCCGCAACACCTTCAACTTAGAGCTTCACTCTCTTCTTTTCATTTTTCGACTTTACTTTTGGAGTTATGGATAGAGGTGCACAAAAACCGAAGCCTAGGAGATTGGCGTTTCTCAATTTTTATGAGATGCCTCAAACCCTTAGCGCACATACCATAATCCGCTAGGAATATCGCTCAATCCGACTTTGGCAAGACACAAACACCCGGCTATGTGAATGGTGCCGAGTTACTCATCGTCATGATTGACTTCCCCAAACCTATAATTTCTTTCTATTCCTTTGAATGCAAAGTATTGCTTTCATGGCCCTCCCACATCATACATGCCTTTTTCATTCAACTCCTCCAAATTCCCGGATAGGTAAAGGAGGTCAATATTTCACTGAGGGGCTAAATGATCAAAGAAAGAAGAAAGAAAAATCGAATTGCCTTAATCATCTCAACAAGAAGCATAAGAACTTATAGTGTGATTTCAACTTCAATTTCTCAACATGATTTAAGTAACATTCATCACATTATGAAACTTGCAAAAGAGGTATAATCAACTCATTCAATTTCTTTTCAATTCACTATTTGTTTAAGCATGCAATTGTCATCAAACTCAATTCACAAGTAGCGATTATCATAGAAATCCTCTCTATCTTTAGAAGCACAAAATTTTCAAAATTTTTCAATTTTTATGGGTTTTTCAAACTCTTTTTCATGCAATGTCCGGCTGATCCGGAAATGTGCCAAACTCCTGCTCTGCTCCTCCTCCTCCCTCATACTGGTCTCTCATCTCCTCCTCCTCAACTACGGGCGGTGGTGGGACATATGGAGGAGCTGCAATCCTGTTCACATGCATAGTTGCGAACGTCGCCTTCCAATTATGGCGTCCAGCCATAATGGAGTACTCCGGGAGCCACTCAATGCCCCTCCCCGTCCTGCTCTCCCAAGGCATAGCTGCATAAGGTGGACCTCTATGGGTAGGAAAGATAAGACCTCTAGTCATGAAGGCCTGGAGTCCTAGGGGTACGGCGGGAATGCGTGTACATGCAGAAAAATCCACCCCTAACATCCTAGCAAGGTGGGTGACTATCCCACCATAACCAATGTTGCCCGCCCTCTTGTTCTTTAGCTTGCTCATGGTAGCAACTAAGAGGGTGGCACAGTCAGCAGGGCGCCCGTAGAGCATAGAGTACAAAAGAAAGAGCTCATCCGTCTTGATCTTCTGAGGTGTCTCCATCCTAGGGAAGAGACACTCAGAAAGAACCCGATGAGCAATCTTCAAGGCTAAGTGATACATCAACTTAGCCTTGGTATCAGCTGGTTGCCAGCGGTCCTCGCTGGCGTAAATCATAGCTACCTCCTCCCAAAAATCTTTGGCGTAAACGCCGCTAGGGAAACGACCATTGAAGGTCTCTTGGAACCCAAAGAAGGTCCCGAACTCCCGGATGGAGAAATCGTAGTTCCTTTCCATAAGACGGAAAGAAACTGTCCTATCAACGTGGCTGTGCTCAAAAGACGTCACAACCTCTCTCGTGATCTCCTCATAAGCGTCCTCTCGGATAGCCGAGAAGACGATAAGACCGGCTCTATCTAAGAGCCAAGTAAGGTCATCTACTATGTGAAGAGGAGCTAAATCCTCCAACAATAGGTACCTAGGTCCTATAACAGCTCTCTTGTGGATCCTCTCTAATGCATCGAGATGATCCTCGTGAATGGTAGGTACCCTAGGGCTAGGAGGTGCGGGTGATGAAGGTGATGATGGAGGTGAAGGGGAGGAAGGTGGTGGTACTCTAGAGAATGAAGAGGAAGAGGGGTTACCCTTCCTCTTTTTGTTCTTATCCTTCTCATTTTTCTTCTCCTTAATCCTCCCAGAAACTCTCCTCACAAAATCCATTACTGTTCAAAACCACGGTCTGTTCTTGGTGTTCCACGGCCGTGGAAGTGACAGAGACCGTGGTTCGTCTCGCTCTTTCTCAAATCTCAGCAAACAACAGCCAAATTCCACAATCAAGCCGTCCTAGTCTAATTCCTTCCAATTTCAATCAGTTCTCCTATAATTTCTAGCAAAAACGAACCCGAATTGACAAAGATAGGGAAGAGCGAAAAAAACCTAGGTTTCGGATTTTAAAATCCGAATTTTGCGTTCCTTGGTGATTTGCCGCTCGATTTGTTGCTTGGATCTCGTTGGTGATCGAATTTGCTTTAGTTTGGGTCGAAGAATCGTTGAAAACGATTAACGAACGGAAAATTGAGGTGAGAGGCGTGGAATCGGCGAAAGAGGGCGTGGAAATTGGGTTTGTGGTGTGTTTTTGTGAAGAACGTGGTTTATATAGTGGCCGGCAAAATTTTTGAAAATCACGGTCTGTCGGGGGGTTCCACGGCCATGGAAATGTACGGAACCGTGGTTTTGGTGATTTTTCAAAGGCTTTTGGAAATTACGGTCACTGTAGCTGTCACGGCCGTGGTTTAGGCCGTGGAACTCTCTGTAATGCTCCAAAATCCAAGTTTCGTCACTTTTCTTCAAAATTAACCTTCCCCTTTCCTTTTTCACTATTCCTACGTCCAAAAACACGAACATACCGGAAGGAATCGAAGGCAAAACAAAGCAAAAACGTCTATTCTAAGCTAAACTATGAATAAAAAACAAAAACGTAAATGCAATACCTTGGGTTGCCTCCCAAGAAGCGCTTTGTTTAAGGTCCGTAGCTAGACCAAATTCGCACTTATTCGAGTGCGGTGGGCGCGAACTCTTCAGCTTGGAGTTCCGGCGTATACTTCTTGAGTCGTTGACCGTTCACCTTAAAGCTTCCGCCCGCTTCACCCCATACTTCAACTGCACCATGGGGGAAAATACGTTTGATTAGAAAAGGTCCGGTCCAACGAGATTTAAGCTTACCTGGAAAGAGACGAAGCCTTGAATTGAAGAGGAGAACTTGATCTCCTTCTTTGAAGTCCTTTGGAATGATATGCTTATCATGCCAACACTTTGCTCTCTCCTTATAAATCTTGGCGTTCTCATAGGCGTTCAAGCGGAGTTCTTCAAGCTCATTAAGGTTCAGGAGACGCTTCTCTCCCGCTTCCTTCATGCTGAAATTCAACCATTTGATAGCCCAAAACGCCTTGTGCTCCAACTCTACCGGTAAGTGACAAGACTTCCCATACACAAGGTTGTATGGTGTGGTTCCTATGGGAGTCTTGTACGCAGTCCGGTACCACTAGTACAGAAATAGGCTCTCTCAGGGGTTTTCTTATTGAAGGGGAAGGCGGTTTTTGCTTCCCCTTTATACGTCTCCCTGAGAAATATTTCTCAGGGGTTATTTTTGACCCCTGAGAAATAAGTGACAAGGATGGCGGTTTTTTAAAAAACCCCCGAGAGATGTCTCTCAGGGGTTTTTTAAAAAACCCCTGAGAAACATCTCTAGGAGGTTTCATAAAAACCCCTGAGAAATATTTTACGTATTTTAAAAAAAAAATCCGAAAATGATTTAGCTAATTCTTTTTTCGGCTAATTCATAATTACCCACCAATTATTTTTTTTAATACAATTTCAATTTTCTTCGTTATCTAAACTCAACCACGTTAAATAAACACAAGCAATATATAAATACACGCATCCCAGCTCTTATTCAGAAGACCAAAATTCAATAATATGTATAATCACAAATTAAACCATACAAAATGTATTTACATTTTTGCAAAATATAGATGTCGGTTCAAAAAGTTAAATATGCCTTAAACTAACAAATGCTACAACTAGGTCATACTATTTGACACGAAGATGAAATATCAATTAACATTGAGCTCTATATGTGCTTATTCGGTCCAAGCCAAGCTCGGTGAGTAAGTAGGAGACTGAAATAGAATGTCGACTCGAGAGTGTAAGATGATGATGACAAGGTGTGCCAATGCACTGAGAGTTTTTGGGAAGAAATTCAACAATTTCTCTTTTGCAGGTTCATACACACACAAGAACACGGCAGAAGCCCTGAAAAATAATAACAAGCTCATTAAGGTGACTATTGACTAAGATTTATTTATGAACAAACACTGCAAAGTCATCAACGAAAAGATATGACAGAGGAGAAGAATAAAAGTGTAAATTGGTCAGTTTGGCTTAAAATATGAAATGGAAAAAAGTCAGTACCCTATAGCTATCATTTTTCCTTATATTTATAAAGATAAAAGGATTAACAATTGCACACACATTTAACTATAGATTGTAGCACAATGAAAATGCAGTACGTAGTTAATTGATAAGTCTATAAAATATAAACAAAATTGGCAGCAAACCATAGAAAATTTTACTTACAGTAAAACACCAGCTAGGTTTGTAGTTAATCAAGAGTAGATGCATGCAACAATAACTTTTTACTACTTCGGTACATCTCAACCAGTCTTGGGCAAAATTTATAACTTACTTCTGATTACATGATTTTGATATCCCCTGCTTGTATGGACTTGCAATATCAGGCAACCACATGCATCTGGAGACTTTTTAAACTTTCGTAAGAGGACATTGATAGTGTCTAGCAAAAAACACTAAAGGAAAAGATACAGGAGATTAGCACAAAACCATGACACCAGGAATTGTGCAATAAATCCCATAAACACAAACCATTGGCTTTCACAGGAAAAGATCAATCAGACCTACCTCCAATAGTAAATGGTTGTTCCAAAATGGTCCCACCAAGTGGTACTCCATAAAGTTTACCACCTTCATTCTTGTCCCAACCTCCAACTATGAGCCCATCTTGCAGCATATTCTGACATATATAAGGAATAAGAGATAAATTAGACAAAACTATTAGCATGAAGAAACATTGATGACTTAAGGAAATATAAAGGGTGTGAGGATTAATTAGCAGCAAAATCTTATCACACAACATTCAACATGCCAGCACATAGTCGGACGCTATCTGGGAGTCTACAGTCTACAAAAATAGCACTATAAAAATCAGCAATTAAAGAAGTACAAAAGAAAATTGACAACATGCTTTCAGGAGAGTTACTATGGACAGGTTCTACATATATAGTGCAAGTCTGGCAAATCAAAAGAATGCAAGCATAAACATAAGATTTTCATATAGAAATCAAGGTTAAACATGTTTGAGATGTTTAGTGGAAGTTCATAGGGTTAGGGTTGTTATTCGAGAACAAGGATCGAGCTTTGGTATGCTCGTGTTCAACTCGTTTAGAATCGAGCCAAACTCGAGTCGAGCCTATGCTTTAATTGAGCTTTAAAGTGTACTTGAGACTGAGATTTCACTTAACAGATTTTTTCCCCAATTTCTTAGTAATAAACTCACATATTCTAGTCGTGCAAGTCTTAAGTATGTGATCATTCCTATAAATATGGAACTTGTATGCAATAAAGAAGATATGTTAATAAGAGCACCGTCCAAAAGAAAGAACCTAAATCAACTGTAAACTGGATATAATGTTAATTTGAATAATAAACCTAATCTTGATTGAATGATAACTCCATTGTAAAATTTGGAAGTTACTTTCAAAGCAAATATAGTGAATAAAAAAAGAAAGCACACAAACCAACAACCAACACAAAATTGCAAAATTGAATTCATCGAGATAAGAAATCAAAGAATCAAAGAAATAAGAAGGAACATATGGATAAAGTGCATCGGAGAAAGATTCTACTCTTTATCACCAAGCTTGATCTCAGAACCTCCGTATGCAGGAAAAATAACAGTGTCTCCCTCCTTGAGACTAATTGGAATCAACTTTCCATCTCTTTCGTGAGATCCAAGTCCAAATACGACCACCTTTCCAGAGTTGAGCTGCAACCCGCACAAATCAATTCAAAAAATTCCCTGACCGAGCACAATTAGAAAATCGGGAAACAAAACCCTAAAAAGAGAGAGTGAAAAGAGGATACCGTATTGATCGACTCGAGGGAGGAGAATCCCGACATTGATCTTGGTCGGAGGAACAACTTTCTCGACCAAATCACAAAATTTGAAACGGACCGATTCAAGCTTGGATGGTGTCGAGATGAATGATAATGATTGGAGGCGAGATCTGGTATTGTCCACAATGACGGAAACAATTGGTAGTGGTCTTGTGAGAAAAGAAAGAGTTCGACTAGAAACAATGAGAGAGATTCGAGAACAAAGAGCACCTTACCTGCGGGAGGTTGTGATGACTGGCGTGAGTAAGAGACGAAGGTAGGCGGCATAAGCACCACAAATGTCGCGGCGTCTAGGAGTACACAGCAACGAGAAGACAAGGGTTGGAGGAGAAAGAGGTCCACAATCGACCTAAAAAAAATAGAACCTATTTCTCGGGAGTTGTATATAAAAACCGCCGAGAGTTTCTTTGATTTACTTCAATATTTCAAGTAGGTTAAAATTAACCTCCGTAAATATTTTTATTTTTATTTTTTTTAGACGGAAGAGTATCTCTCAGGGGTTAAATAAAAAACACCTGAGAGTTTTTTTCATTTATGGCGGTTTTATTTAACCTTTGAGAAAATTCCCCCGAGAGAGTCTATTTTTGTACTAGTGTACGCCCACAATGCATCATCATGCTTCAAGGACCAATCCTTCCTAGTCCTTGAAACCGTCTTCTATAGGATTCCTTTGATCTCCCGATTTGAGATCTCAACTTGTCCACTAGTTTGTGGATGATAAGGGGTAGCGATCTTGTGAGTAACCCCATACTTAGCTAGAAGAGCTTCAAAGCGCCGGGCAATGAAGTGAGAACCTCCATCACTAATGATAGTCCTTGGTGTCCCAAATCGTGGGAAGATGGTCTTGTTAAAGAACTTAACCACCACCATGGCGTCATTGGTGGAAGAGGCAATTGCTTCCACCCATCTAGAAACATAATCCACCGCCAAGAGTATGTATTGGTTTCCACAAGATGATGGGAACGGTCCCATGAAGTCAACTCCCCAAACGTCGAAAATCTCCACCTCTTGGATGTTATTGAGAGGCATCTCATTCCTCCTAGAGATATTTCCTGTTTTCTGACAAGCATCGCAGCAGGAAACAAAGGATTGCACATCTCTAAATAAAGTAGGCCAAAAAAATCCAGATTGCAATACCTTAGCGCTAGTCTTGTTCGAACTAGCGTGTCCTCCACAAGGTAGTGAATGACAATGGCGGATGACACTTTGCATCTCATCTTCCGGCCCACATCGCCGAATGATGCCATCTGGACCTCTCTTAAAGAGGAGAGGTTCATTCCAAAAGTAATCCCGGACATCCTTAAAGAACTTCTTTCTTTGTGCGTAGGATAATCCGGGTGGTATCTCCTGACAAACCAAATAGTTAACAAAATAAGCAAACCATGGTTCGTTACCTTTGGAGATCACATCGATGCACTCCTCAATAATGTGTAGGTGTTCGTCCGGGAAGGAGTCATCTATAGGTAAGTGGTCGTCCTCTAGATGTGTTAGGCGACTCAAATGATCCGCAACAGAATTTTCCGAACCCTTCTTGTCGCGGATCTCTAGATCGAATTCTTGTAGGAGAAGAATCCATCTAATTAGCCTTGGCTTCGCATCCTTCTTTGCAAGGAGGTACCGGATCACAGCATGATCCGTGTAGACAATCACCTTTGCACCTACAAGATAAGAGCGAAACTTGTCAATAGCATAAACAATGGCTAAAAATTCCTTTTCCATAGTGGCGTAGTTGAGCTGCGCTTCATCTAGCGTCTTGTTAGCATAGTATATGGCATGGGTTCGCCCTTCCTTTCGTTTTCCAAGAACAGCTCCTATAGCTACGTCACTAGCATCGCACATAACCTCAAAGGGAAGAGTCCGATCCGGAGGTTGGATAATAGGTGCGGAAATTAGAGCTTCCCGGATCATGTTAAACGCATCCAAGCATTCCTGCGAAAACTCAAAAACTGCATCCTTCATCAATAGATTAGTTAGCGGTTTTGATATTGTAAAGAAGTCTTTTATGAAGCGTCTATAAAATCCGGCATGTCCTAGAAAACTTCTTATCCCTTTCACCGAAGTTGGGGGAGGAAGCTTCTCTATGGTCTCTATTTTCGCCTTATCCACCTCTATCCCTCTACTAGAGATTAGGTGTCCCAATACAATTCCTTCCTTTACCATAAATTGACACTTCTCCCAATTAAGAACTAGGTTAGTGTCTTCACACCTTTGTAAAACAAGAGCAAGGTTAGAAAGGCAATTGTCAAAAGAGGAACCGTATACGGAGAAGTCATCCATGAAGACCTCCATGATTTCCTCAATGTATTCGGAGAAGATGGCCATCATGCACCTTTGAAAGGTGGCTGGGGCGTTGCAAAGCCCGAACGGAATTCTCCTATAAGCAAACGTACCCCATGGGCACGTGAATGTGGTCTTCTCCTGATCGTCCGGGTGTATCGGAATCTGAAAGAAACCACTATAACCGTCAAGATAGCAAAAGTGCGAGTGTTGCGCTAACCTTTCAAGCATTTGATCGATGAAGGGTAGTGGGAAGTGATCCTTCCTCATCGCGTTGTTAAGCTTGCGGTAGTCTATGCACATCCGCCATCCCATTACGGTTCGGGTAGGAATGAGTTCGTTGTTCTTGTTGGTGATGACCGTCATTCCTTCCTTCTTCGGAACTACTTGAACCGGACTCACCCACTTACTATCGGAGATAGGGTAGATGATACCTGCATCAAGAAGTTTAAGAATTTCCTTCTTGACAACCTCCTTCATGGTCGGATTCAACCGCCTTTGAGTTTGTCTTGAAGTCCTAAAGTCTTCCTCCGTTAATATTTTATGCATGCATAGGGAGGGTTTGATTCCTACTAAGTCTTCTATAGTATAGCCTAAAGCTTTCCTATGTTTCCTAAGGACAACCATAAGCTTACTATGTTCATCTATGGTTAGATCGGAACTAACAATAACCGGATAAGTAGAGTTAGGTCCTAGAAAAGCGTACCTTAGATGAGTAGGAAGTGGCTTTAGTTCCATTGCTTTCGGAGCTTCCAATGGCTCTTGAGGAGCATCCGATGCCTCCTTAGAAGTGTCTAAGGGTGTAAAAGGTGTGGGAGAAGAATCAAAAGAAGTTGAAGAAGTGGTACGATCACCCTCTTCCACGGCATGAATCACGGTTTCCATGCATCCTCCACGGCCGTGGTTTAGGGCGTGGAAGGGAAATACGGTTGCTCTGTTTCCTCCACGATCGTGTAACCCTCTGGAGTGAGCCACGCTTTGGTTGGTGAAATCCACGGCCGTGGAATATAGTGTATCGCCGTGGATTCTCACGTTCTCTGCTTCGTTGTGGAGTTTCTCAAACTCCTCTTCACACACTTCCTCTTGCGCTTCTAAGGCTTCAATTGCCTCATTGCACTCCTCTTCTTCCCCTACATTCGTTAGACTCATAGTAATAACCTTTTGCAAAGGATCTTTGAAGAGAATAGCACTTACCTCCTCTCTAGACAACCCTTCTTCATCTTGGATATTGAATATATCCTCGTCAAAGATTGGCTCCTTCACTAGAGTGGAAAGAACGAACTCTACCTTCTCTTCTCCTATGTCAAAGGCAAGTCTAGCATTCTTGCAATCGACTATGCAGCCGGAAGTTGCAAGAAACGGTCTTCCGAGTATGATCGGGACCGGACTATCTGCAGGAATGTCAAGCACAACAAAATTAATGGGAACAAAGAATTTACCTAGCTTGACTGGGATGTCTTCCACAATACCGACGGGGCGAGTGATGGATCGATCCGCCATGTACAACGTCATCTTCACCAGTTTAGGGTCGCCTAAACCGATATTCCTACATAATGCAAGTGGTATGATGCTCACACTTGCTCCCAAGTCACATAATGCATCGTATGTGACATCTCCCACTCCTATGGGAATACAAAATGACCCCGGATCCTTTAGTTTTGGGGGCATTTTCTCCTTCATGGTCTTGATGAGATCCGAAGAATCCGAACTCATCTTAACCTCTCCAAAATCCTCCAACTTTCTCTTGTTAGAGAGGATTTCCTTTAAGAACTTGCCATAAGCCGGCATACCTACAATAGCATCAATGAAAGGTATATTAATATGCAGCTTGCTCATGAGTTCTATAAACTTACCAAATTGTTTATCTAGACGTGCTCTCGCTCTAGATTGAGGGAATGGTAGGGGAGGTTTGTAAGCCGGAGGAGGAACGTAGACATCTTCCTTCTCCTTCCCCTTTTCTTTGTCTTTCTCAACGGAGACTTCAACAAACTTAGGCTGCGGATCGGTGGTAGTCACTCCGCTCCTAGTTGTGATTGCCATCACCCTTCCCTTAGGGTTGTCCTCCGTCTTTCCTGGAAGTTTCCCTTGATTCCTAGGAACTTCCTCCGCATTGCTGAACATTTGGTTTTCTAAAACCTTTTGGGCTTTATCAACCTTAGAAATTTGGTCATCAACCTTAATGATGCGGTTCTCCAATCCTTGAAGCTTTCCCAAAATCGTTTCCAACATGGGATCGGGCTTCTCCTTTCCCCGAAGTGTTTCCTCCATTAGGTGTTTGCCCCTGGCTTTTCAAAGGAGTAGAGGAAGAAGAAGGTGGAGTTAGTGAATTCGAATTGGAAGGATAAGAGTTACCGGAGTTTTGTTAATTGGAACGCCAATTGTTGTTGTTTGAACCCCTATTGTTGTTCCAATTATTGTTCCGGTTATTGTTGTTGCCATTCCAATTATTCCGGTTGTTGTTTCGGTTATTGTAGTTGCGGTTTGTATTCTCACCACCATTGTTGTTGTTGCCCAAGTAGCCAACATCCCTTCCTTGTTGCTTTGGAAAGTTGGTCTTGATAGCCTCCTTCAACTCTTTGATTTTATTGTTGAGGGAGAAAATTTGATTTTGAGCTTCATGTGTGAGCTTTGCTCCTTGCTCCACACGATTTCCCTCTACCTTCCGGTGAGAATACTTCTCTATGACCCTTGCTTGCTTCTCAATGAAGTCCCAAGCGTCATCTTCTCTCATGTCCATGAATGTACCACATGAGAGGGATTGGAGCTTGAATTGTGTCTCCACATCCAGCCCCTTATAGTATATCTCTAGCAATGCAAGCTTAGATATGCCATGATGAGGACAATCCAAGAGAAAATCCTGAAACCTTTCCCAAGATTGAAACAAACTTTCGTTAGATCTCATGGAAAATGCATTAATCTTACCTCTAAGTTCCGCCGTTTTGGATGGCGGAAAGAACTTAGTGAGGAACTCCGCGGAAAGGTCTTCCCACGTGTCTAGCTTCCCACTAGGAAGAGCTTGGTACCAAGACAATGCCTTCCCCTTCAAGGAGAAGAAGAAAGGCTTGAGCTTATAGTTGTTGGTAGTTGCGTTCTTCGGTCTCATTGTCTCCATCATACACTCAAAATTTTGCAAGTGTTGGTGTGGAGATTCAACGCTTGTTCCGCCAAATTGGTTTTGGCGAACAAGAGTAATAACTTGAGGGTTGAAGCTAAACCCTTGTACATCATCAGCATCAAAGTTCACACCTAGACGGCGTGGTTGCTGCGTTGGATCCATTCTTTGGCCAAGAGTTCTTGGCTCCTCATCCACACGTTTGATCCTTGCATTCCTAGGTGGAACACGGCGATTAGCAGCTGCCCGTGGATGGAATGAATTCACATTGATCGTTGGATCAATTTCCTCTAACGGTGGCATGGAGGAGTCGCTATCCTCATTAGATGAGTTGACTCTAACCGATCTTCCCGGTCTCCTCCTTTTCTTTTTCTCCTTGAGGTTGTTTATCTCGATCCTCATTTGGAAAATCATATCAGTTAGATCATCAACCTTCATTTGGTGACGATCTGTTTCTTCCCTACGTGTCTTCTCACTCCATAGGAGTTGAGCTTCTTTCTCCGCAAGCTCCGATTGAAGATCACGTTCGTGTTCTTCAGCCATTTTCTTTTCCTTTCGCTTTTGCCTTAAAGTCCTCTCTAACTCTTGATCAAGAGGTAAGAGGTCTTCGGTGTTCCTAGACCTGCGCATGCACTTAAAAGGATATCAAATAACAAGGGAAGAGCTCCCAAGCTTGACAACCGTAAACCGAATTCGGCCTAGACCAAATCCCCGGCAACGGCGCCAAAAACTTGTTCGCCACTTAGCGTGCGTGCAAATAAGCTTTAAATTTATAAAACTAGAAATCTAGCAAGCGAACCCGCAGTGTGTAACACCCCAAATCCGCGGGACTCGGGGCGCTACGGGTTGGGGCCTCACAATGGGTCCCGACCCTTAGCCTGACAACAATTTCACCGGATCTTGCAACAAGGCACAAATAAAGGCCAAAACCAAAATACATTTTTATGCAATGTATGAAACCCGAAGATAAAAGAAAGGAAAGACTTCAGCCGTCCTTACAACAACATAAACATAATATACAATAACAACAACACAAGGACTCCAAAACCCAAAATAATCTAAGATGTACGGAACCCCGGCTGCCCACTCCTCCGGATCACTCGGCCACATCCTATCCTGCACATCAACTACAACAATCGGTATAAAACCGTTAGCTCACATTCTAGGCATTATAAGAATAATATGGCACAAACACACATAGGAACACAAACACACAACATGATTATAAACATACACATCCGTTACTTAATATCTTTTTAGGTTATTCCATATCTAATTCATTCGTTCAAGTGTGACACGAGAGTCTTATAACTCTCGCCTCTGTCCCCGTGTAACCAACAGGAGTGTGGCGGCGCCCAACCCGTATACCCTGTGGGAGTGATGAAGAAGCCCGCCCGTATACCGTGTATGGCCTGGTCGCAGAGATCCCCCCAGTCTCCCTCGGGAAACTGAGCGGTGATGTCACCGCCCGATAATAATAATAGTAGTAACGATGGGCCAATAAATAATGTCAAGTAAATCCTAATCCATTTTCATGCTTAAAAGCGGTAAACACACACCACCATATATATCCAAATAAGGCATAAAAGCGGCTAAGTAAGTCCGAGGACTTACCTCGTTTCAAAGCTAGCTAAGAAAAACCGATCTCACTTCCCGTAGGAAAATAACCAAAGCCTGTTCAAGACAAGGCACGATAATCAATGACTAACCGATAAGCTAGAAGCATCGGGCTTATAGTCTCTCAAAACCTATATGAGGTCACACCCTAGCATCCTAGGTCCAACCCCTAATCTCAAAGATCGTCCTAAGATCGTACCAAACATAACTCGACAAAATCTCATAAACTATCCAACAACCATACACGGTTCAAGGCCACTACTTGGCATTTGCCCTAAGTTATGCTAGATCCAACCTATCATGATTCTACCACTAAACATAATTAGATCGAGGAAGAAGGTACTCACACACGATCCGAGGTTGAAGGTGATCTACGGACGTCGAGATTGGATTCGTTGGTCTATAACGGCCGCTTCCGGACCTAAACCAAAGCTAAGGAAATTTAGCATATATATGCTAAATCTGAACGGAGGATTTAACGTATATAAATCTAAGGAAAACTCGCTTTCAAAACCAAGGTTAAAACTCGTAAATACAATTCCGGGAATTTATACAATTATATAAACATAGGTTAAAAATCCACAATTAAATCTTCGGGCCATAAATATGGAACTCAAGAAACTTAGGCCAATTCGCAAAAATAACTTTGGGCCAAATCTGTAATTTATTCACAAGGGTAAATCTGCACATTTCCAAAACATAGGGCCAAACTTGCAAATATAAATATCAGCAGGGCATAATTGTTTTATTTCAAAAATCTGGGTAAAAACTACAATTACAAAGCAGTTGGGTCACATTTGTAATTATACTAAAATAAAGGGGCCAAAATTATAAAGCTGTAAAAATGACCCTTCTTCAACCTTTGATACACGCAGGTCTGTAGAGGGGAAGAAAGAAAGAGGGCGGCAGCATAGGCGGGGCAGCTTCTCCGGCTTCGATCCTGGCGGCCGAGCGTGGAGGCGGTGACTCAAGTCCGGCGGAGCCCAGTTAAACAGGGGCTGTGCAGAGGAGCTCGTTAGATCCGGCGGCGAGCAACGAGAGAGGGAGAACGCAGGTTGCAGATCCGGTGGTTCGAGGCGGTTTCTGGAGGCGGCTCCCCTTCCTTCCTTCGATTCCCAACGGTGCAGCTCCTCTCCGGCGCGGTGCGGCTTCTCAGTTGCTTCCCAGGGCTGCAACAGAGAGGGCAATCGGAAGATGGGAGGAATTAGAGAGAGATATGGTGAGTGAGGCGCGCAGGAGATAGAGGCCAAGGGTTGGGATGCTCATAAGGCAGATGCAGACGAGGGAAAGAGCGAGAGAAACGTGTGAGGTGGGTTGGCTGAGAGGGTAGGAGGTAGGTATGCAGAGGGGGAGCCAAAGAGTCGAAGCGCAGAACGAGGGGACGGGAGGCCAAAGGTCCAGGCGGTTCTTCATCCGCAAAAGTGAAGGGAGGGAAGAAAAAAAAAAGAAAAGTAATAAAGGAGGGGATTAAATAAAATTATAAACAATAAAAGCAATCGGGGATAAACTCGTAATCAAAATTCGGAACGGGATTTTCGAGTCGGGAAGATTTTCCGAGCCATCCCGAAAATAAATCAAAACATAATCATACTCGAAAATTTTATTTTTAAGTCTTTCAACATTTATAAAGAAATATAAATATAATCTACTAATAAAATATCGATAGGATTACGCAAGAGGGGGAAATATCGGAACCGGGCGTTACATTTGATCCCCCTAAAAACAAGTTTCGTCCCGAAACTTGCTAAACGCAAAACTCGAAACCAAACTCGTCTCGATAACCGCTCGAAACCCTATAACGTGGTGACTACGACCCTCTAATCCAAAGTCTACTCGCATAAACACATCAAGACCTCGCAAGGTACACACCAAGAAACTCACGTCACATATCACATAAACACAACCAATAAAAGATCTCGGGACTAACCCGAGGGTCCTATAGATGTCGCTAACTGCGTAAATCTCGACTAAAGATACTACCCTACGTCTTCTTGTTAGCCTCATCGGCTCCGCGTCTCGATTAGATCATCACAACGGACCATCCGTCTCAAGTCATGTATGCACTTCCTCGACTGATACACGTGAACTCCGGGTGAATACCCTCTACTCTCTATGGTCACGCCAACATGTAAAACCACTTTCCCCACTCGCTCTTAGATTTCAAAAAGGTTCGATATATCGGAAACTCAACTTCTTTTTGGGGTCTTTCTAAATACAGTATTTCCATTGCGTGTCTCTTTTATTGCCTTTACAAAGAAGATCGGATTTTCAATATACACCGTTGACTTTGGGTCTTGTCAAACAAAACTTTACTGTCACGCTTTCTCATTTCTTGCCGCGAGTTCCAAGTAATGAAGGTAGTACTTTACTTCACACTGTTTCTACTCCAGAGACACGTATGCTATTATTTTTCCATCGCTCCTCAATACTCGATCAAGACCTTGTCTTGAAGAATCACTTGTCCACTTCAAACTCATAATACCACAAGGTAAATCAAAACAGTTGCACCTATGAATCCCCTCTTAACTCTCAACAACTCTATTGTCAATTCTTCGTCTCATTCAATACTTCATCGTCATCCGCAGTAGGTTACCATAAAAGGTGTTACGCAACTTCTCCCTTCACATATCTGGTAAAGCTCAACACATCTAAAATAACTTGTAACTCTTACCATATCTCTCGGGGTTTGCCATCCCGAGACAACTTGTCAAACCTCTTCTCTCTTTTTCAAGAGTAGACCCAAAATATCTCCTCCGGGCATCAGTAAGCCCATAGGGAGTAACTGCAACTCGTAGTGACCCTGGTTGGTCCGGAGTACCGTAATTGTAATATCCGAGTCTCGAATTCTCAAATGGTGACAATCAAATCTTAGTTAATCTTAGAAGAAGCTACCGACCCTTACAACTAATCGAGTAGGCCCCCCTTTCGTTGTAAGGAATAATTGTCTTTCATTGTCATCTTGCTCAACTTATAGTAATCAATGTACAAATGGAGATAGATGTCTCTCTCTTCGCAGACTGGTGTCCTCTATAATAACTTCAAATCTTCTTAATGGTAAATTCGCCTCCCGATGCTGTGAAATTCGTTCTATCTCGGGTTCCAGCTTTTCTTCTCCCATCACATATCGTAAGATATCGACACAATCTTGTCTTAACATTGGTCAAGTGGTCCATCCCGATCTGTTGAGGTGACGTCCATCGAACACGTGGTTTAATACTTCTTTAGCTGCAATGTTCACCGTTCTCTTTCAAGATCCTTCACCTCCGGAACTCGAGAGACTTATTCAAATAATCTTTTTTTAAGGTTTCACACTTATGTGAAGTCATGAAGGTCCTAACTGCAGGACTTACTCACGACTTATAATATATATTAGGATTACCTTCTTCGTATTTCACCAAAGCTTGCATCACTCCTTCGTGTAGGTGTAGATCTCACTCCCTTTTCTTATGTAACGTTCAATCGACCATAGAGATTCTAACCTCAATCTTTCATATATTTCTTGTACATCTCACATCGACTTCAACTTCAAAACTTCAGTCTTCCCTTACTATTGTTGGTCACCTTATGTATTTCTCGGTATTCTATGTACAACTATAATGGAAGCCTCATCTAACGGTTGATCCACTAGCTCATTTTACTATGCTTCAACTCCGTTAGCTCTTTCTACTCTCCTCTCTTCCTTCTGCTTTTGTAAGATAACCATACCTACCCGACACTCTCGTCTCATATGTCACACGTTTATAGGCTTAAACGCTCTTCATAATGTTTAGCAATTGCACTCCTCAAATATTTTGACATTATTTGCCTCCACTCGCCTCCTTCTTGGTTGATAACTTAAGTTCTTTCATCCAGCTCCTTGTTTCCTCTTTCATCTTCTGAAGATCATCATCCTCACACACTTCTTGCTTCTTAGCGTTGATCAGTCTCATCACAATGACGGAAATCGATTGACTCCCACGGTAATTCCACTATGTGAATTTTCACCATGTGATCCTCCTCGTAACTCTCAAACTTCTGGATCACCCGCCTAGGATCTCGCAAAGATCGTCACTACTTCCTTGGTACCTCCGTAAGCTTAACTTCTGGTTCTCGTCAATCTTTCTAAATTCTTGGACCACTCTTTTCATCTTGACTCCCATACTTAGGAGCGCCTATTGGAAACTCGTCTTACTAAAAATGCCACTTTTATTATCGCGCGAGAATGTAGTCTTCCTTACTTGATTCGCACCTTCAGATCATTGGACTGTACTTGGAAAAACTTTAAGTTCATTGTCTCTAGTTGCCTCGTTGACGCTCCTTCATTGCTTCCTTGATACCAATCTCATGTCTTCATGTCGCTTTTATATTGGTATAGTCTCCATCTTGGTTTCGCTTAAGTCGACACGAGGTTCCCCTTTTATTTGTTTGTCCTTGCCGTTAATGTCCTCTTTAGTTTTCATAGGATTGCTTTGAAGTCCTCTAAAGGAGTCCAATGATTCGCCAGGATGTTCGCCATAACGTGACGCTCAACTCGATACTTGAGCATATTCTTCTTCGTATGTATACTATCCTAAGCCAAAAAGGCGTTGTCCAAGGGGCGATGATAGCTTTCTATCATCTTAGCTATAAGGTCCTCTATCACTAATATGATATTAACATACCATATGTTTATATATACATATATAAGATATAAACGTCATGCTATTACTATAAACATAATATGTCCATAAACAATTTACAATTCAACATACATATATAGTCCAAAACATCCTAAGTCCACATATACATATCTACGTATATACATACATACATATATATATACATAATATAATAATCAATAACTACGTCGCCGAGATCCGCGGAGGAAGTGGTGGTCCCGTACATTCTACCCCAACTGACTCATGCACATGATTTGAAAACGAAATTCATTTCTTTAAAACTCAGAACCCTTGAGGGTTCTGTTTATTTTTATTCGGCCTTTAGAAGATTGCGAGTGCCATTGTTGTCAACCTAGGGCTCTGATACCACTTTTGTAACACCCCAAATCCGCGGGACTCGGGGCGCTACGGGTTGGGGCCTCACAATGGGTCCCGACCCTTAGCCTGACAACAATTTCACCGGATCTTGCAACAAGGCACAAATAAAGGCCAAAACCAAAATACATTTTTATGCAATGTATGAAACCCGAAGATAAAAGAAAGGAAAGACTTCAGCCGTCCTTACAACAACATAAACATAATATACAATAACAACAACACAAGGACTCCAAAACCCAAAATAATCTAAGATGTACGGAACCCCGGCTGCCCACTCCTCCGGATCACTCGGCCACATCCTATCCTGCACATCAACTACAACAATCGGTATAAAACCGTTAGCTCACATTCTAGGCATTATAAGAATAATATGGCACAAACACACATAGGAACACAAACACACAACATGATTATAAACATACACATCCGTTACTTAATATCTTTTTAGGTTATTCCATATCTAATTCATTCGTTCAAGTGTGACACGAGAGTCTTATAACTCTCGCCTCTGTCCCCGTGTAACCAACAGGAGTGTGGCGGCGCCCAACCCGTATACCCTGTGGGAGTGATGAAGAAGCCCGCCCGTATACCGTGTATGGCCTGGTCGCAGAGATCCCCCCAGTCTCCCTCGGGAAACTGAGCGGTGATGTCACCGCCCGATAATAATAATAGTAGTAACGATGGGCCAATAAATAATGTCAAGTAAATCCTAATCCATTTTCATGCTTAAAAGCGGTAAACACACACCACCATATATATCCAAATAAGGCATAAAAGCGGCTAAGTAAGTCCGAGGACTTACCTCGTTTCAAAGCTAGCTAAGAAAAACCGATCTCACTTCCCGTAGGAAAATAACCAAAGCCTGTTCAAGACAAGGCACGATAATCAATGACTAACCGATAAGCTAGAAGCATCGGGCTTATAGTCTCTCAAAACCTATATGAGGTCACACCCTAGCATCCTAGGTCCAACCCCTAATCTCAAAGATCGTCCTAAGATCGTACCAAACATAACTCGACAAAAATCTCATAAACTATCCAACAACCATACACGGTTCAAGGCCACTACTTGGCATTTGCCCTAAGTTATGCTAGATCCAACCTATCATGATTCTACCACTAAACATAATTAGATCGAGGAAGAAGGTACTCACACACGATCCGAGGTTGAAGGTGATCTACGGACGTCGAGATTGGATTCGTTGGTCTATAACGGCCGCTTCCGGACCTAAACCAAAGCTAAGGAAATTTAGCATATATATGCTAAATCTGAACGGAGGATTTAACGTATATAAATCTAAGGAAAACTCGCTTTCAAAACCAAGGTTAAAACTCGTAAATACAATTCCGGGAATTTATACAATTATATAAACATAGGTTAAAAATCCACAATTAAATCTTCGGGCCATAAATATGGAACTCAAGAAACTTAGGCCAATTCGCAAAAATAACTTTGGGCCAAATCTGTAATTTATTCACAAGGGTAAATCTGCACATTTCCAAAACATAGGGCCAAACTTGCAAATATAAATATCAGCAGGGCATAATTGTTTTATTTCAAAAATCTGGGTAAAAACTACAATTACAAAGCAGTTGGGTCACATTTGTAATTATACTAAAATAAAGGGGCCAAAATTATAAAGCTGTAAAAATGACCCTTCTTCAACCTTTGATACACGCAGGTCTGTAGAGGGGAAGAAAGAAAGAGGGCGGCAGCATAGGCGGGGCAGCTTCTCCGGCTTTGATCCTGGCGGCCGAGCGTGGAGGCGGTGACTCAAGTCCGGCGGAGCCCAGTTAAACAGGGGCTGTGCAGAGGAGCTCGTTAGATCCGGCGGCGAGCAACGAGAGAGGGAGAACGCAGGTTGCAGATCCGGTGGTTCGAGGCGGTTTCTGGAGGCGGCTCCCCTTCCTTCCTTCGATTCCCAACGGTGCAGCTCCTCTCCGGCGCGGTGCGGCTTCTCAGTTGCTTCCCAAGGCTGCAACAGAGAGGGCAATCGGAAGATGGGAGGAATTAGAGAGAGATATGGTGAGTGAGGCGCGCAGGAGATAGAGGCCAAGGGTTGGGATGCTCATAAGGCAGATGCAGACGAGGGAAAGAGCGAGAGAAACGTGTGAGGTGGGTTGGCTGAGAGGGTAGGAGGTAGGTATGCAGAGGGGGAGCCAAAGAGTCGAAGCGCAGAACGAGGGGACGGGAGGCCAAAGGTCCAAGCGGTTCTTCATCCGCAAAAGTGAAGGGAGGGAAGAAAAAAAAAAGAAAAGTAATAAAGGAGGGGATTAAATAAAATTATAAACAATAAAAGCAATCGGGGATAAACTCGTAATCAAAATTCGGAACGGGATTTTCGAGTCGGGAAGATTTTCCGAGCCATCCCGAAAATAAATCAAAACATAATCATACTCGAAAATTTTATTTTTAAGTCTTTCAACATTTATAAAGAAATATAAATATAATCTACTAATAAAATATCGATAGGATTACGCAAGAGGGGGAAATATCGGAACCGGGCGTTACACAGTGTACGGATCGATATAGTTGAGCAAGAATTCCAGAGTATCGAACACAGGGATTTGGGGGGAACAAATTCAATTATAGGTTATCAAGCAAATAAATGTAAGAAGCTTTTCAAGTATTGGGAAAACAACAATCCTAAAGATCCAGATATCCAGCTGTGGCAATCGATTCAAGATATACTAATGATGTAAGGACAGAGTTGAGGTATGCAAAGGTATGCTAATGTAAGGTAATCGTACGGTGAAGTTCCAAAAACCTTATATGACTCACCTAAAAGACACTCTCTATAAAGGTTGTTGAGGCTTCAGTATAGAAAGGTTCTAAAGGCAAGAATTAACGTCAAATACCCAAACTTGTAATCCAAGGATCAAGACTAACTAAACCGATTAAGATTGTGACACTCAAAATCGAGGTAGAGGTTGTTGAGGCTTCACTACCACCTAGAAAAGGCAAGTCAAGACTAAGTTAAAGCAAATCTTTAACTTTGGATTAAAGTAAAAGCAGGTTCGTAAACTAACACAAAATTACGGTAGTTCTTGAGTTCCACGGCCGTGGAAGCTCAAGAACAGACCGTGGATTAGGGTTGTCGTCGATTATCTCTAACTCTCAGGGTCCAATCTGTTTACGATCGATCTATCATCATCTAAGCCACAACTATCAACCCTTCACCCTAGAATTGTTAAGGATTTTTAGCCAACAATAGTCATATTGATATCAAATTCAAGGTTTAAGAGATTGAAAGATGAAAACTTCCGAAAACCTTCAATAACTTTCAAACTAATCTCAAATCCAACAGTCAAGAAAAATATTGTCAATAGATTCGGAATAACACAAACAATCACAATCTTAGATAAGAAGGAAGAACGGGATGTCAATCCGTCTTCTAAATCAAACCTAAGCAAGAAGCGAAATCTTCTTGCGAACAATCTTCCGAATCTTCGATCTTCCGTCAATCCGGAAATCCCAATGGCAAAGCGCAAAAATCTCTCAAACACAATCTCCACTAAATGCGAAATTAGGGCTATTCCAAGCGCAAGCGTAAGATGCGTCTATGCGTAAGCGAAGGTGACAGAATCTCTCTTCGTCCGTCCTTTTATAGTGTAAGATAAAATATCGGCCCGGCCCAATTGCGTAGGAGATCGTGGCTTAAAGTGTGGCGAAAAAGATCGCCAAGATCACGGTCGTGGAAGGGTTCCACGGCCGTAATTTAGAGCGTGGAAATCAACACGGTTTGACACAACTCCTCCACGGCCGTAGAAGTTGCTGGAATGAACCACGCTTCCCTTGCCATGGTTCCACGGCCGTGGACTTGAACGTGGAATGTAGTACGGCCGTATTTTAGAGCGTGGTTTAGGGCTAGAACGTGGTTCTTCTTTAGTCTCGTGCATCCTTCAAGTTGGCACTCCCTTAGCTCCTAGGAATGTCCTCAATTCATGGACATGCTCAATCAAATCCATCCTTGCTCCATTCCGTTCGGAAATAGCTCTTAATTACCTATAATCAACATAAAGCTTGTGTAGATCTCTATATCGACATTATAGACAAACTAGCTCACAAATGCATCAATGCTCAATCAATGACTATCAATATGGATCAAATACACTTAGAAAACGTGCCTAAAATATCACAATATTTCATGCTAACAATCAACAATCATCAATTTCTGGAGATGCCTCAAACCCTTGATGCACATACCATGACCCGTTAGGAATATCGCTCAATCTGACTTTGGCAAGATAGAAACACCCGGCTATGTGAATGGTGCCGAGTTACTCATCATCATGATTGACTTTCCCAAACCTATTTGTTTCTTTTTAAAACTTGCAGCCAACATCTCAACTTCACTTTCACTTGCTTTTCACTTGCTTGCTTCCAAATTCCCGGATAGGTAAAGGGAGGCACATATGTATATGAGGGGCTAAGCATGATCAAGAAGAAGAAGAGAAGAGAATGAATTGCCTTAATCATCCTAGGAAGAATGTGATAGAACTCATCATGTGGTGTCAACCTTCAAATTCAACATAATTTTGATAAAAACAAAGTATTAAACATGCCAAAACTTCAAACAAAGCATTTTGCAACTTAAACACATTATAAAATCTTTCAAGCATATAAAGATTTCAAAACCAATCTGCAAACAAAATCATCACTAAGGTCATATCCAAAAAAGAAGCACAAAACGTTTCAAAAAATCTATCAGTTAAACCGCCTCGGTCGAGGTGTTCTAAGTCATCCGAGGTACTTGACCTAGTTTGGCCAGAATCATCCCGGTCGAGGTCATAAATTTTTTTTTAAACCAGTTTTTGACGTTTTTTTCAAACAAAAACCTGTATGCATGCATGTAATCTCAGATAAGCACCTAGAGCCAAATAAGATCATTATCAAAGATCAAGAGAGTCATACAAGTACCCCATACTTGAGACACATTGTCCCAATGGGTCAAATATAAGTCAGAAGAACAGAATACTCACCAGACATAGCTGAATTGCATAAAGAAATAAGAAACAGCTCCCAGATAAGATCATCTCGGTTGGCGAAGAACATCTCGGTCGAGGTCTTGTGACTGCACCCAAGATGTGTCTCAGTCAAGCTCTGTCCTCTCAATTTCTCGAACTTCTGTCCTTCTAGTGTATCTCCTGAGATGTAATCCTTCGTTAAAGAGTACCTAGTTTCTGTATAGAGGACGCCAAAAACAAAGCAAATCAAAGCAAAAGCAAACTATCTAAACTAAACTAGAAAAGGGAAAAGAAAGCAATACCTTGAGTTGCCTTCCAAGAAGCGCTTGATTTAAGGTCGCTAGCTGGACCTTTCATCATGGATTTACTCAATGTACCTCGAATATGTTGGAGTGCTCATCACATCCATCATAAAATTCTTACAAGAAGGTTCCGGTTCCTAATTTCACCGGCAAATGGTAGGATCTCCTATGTACAAGCTTGTACGGTTTGGTACTCACCGGAATCCTACCGGTCTTCCGATTCTTCCATGGGACATAACTCAGTTTTGCATCCCATCCCTTCCTGGATCGGGAAATCAGCTTCTCATAAATCCTCTTTGCTTCCCCATCTCCATCTTGGGGATAGTACAAGGTCTTTGTCACGTGAGTGACCCCATACTTGAACAAATAACACTTCGTTGCCTTAGTGGTGAAGCACTTGTTAACTCCACTTCTTTCAGTCCAAGGAGCATTTACTTTCAGCAAATTCAAGGGAGGTTTCATCTTGATCTTAATCTTAGGAGGTTCTTTCGGAAGAGACCTCCAACTCTTCGGTGCATCACTGAAGAAATCTAGAACTTTAAAGGGAGTAGGAGTAAGTACCTTATAAAGTTCTTCAAATAGTGGGACAAGTTTCATGTTAGGGTGATAATCCACACATAAAATCTTTTCCAACTCAGCTGTATTCTCTTCCACCTCAGCCGATCTCTCTTCCATCTCGGCCGATATCTCTTCAACCTCGGCCGAAGTTTCAGTAGTTGGATCGAGATCTTCCACTTCTTCTTCTTCTTCTTCTTCAAGAGCTTCAGGAGAAATTTCTGGTTCGATTAGAGGAATGCTTGAAACTTGCAGTACTTCCTTATGCTCCTATTTCGGCTTAGCATAGGATAGGGTGCTTTCCTTGAGCTCCTCCAACTTCTTCATCATCTCCTCCCATTTTGATTCAAGCGAATCTTCAAGTGGTTGCTCATAAATCTTTCTAGGGACATTCAGCTCATCCCATATCGCAATCTCCTCTTCAATGGCCTCTTTTCTTTCCCTTTCATTGTCAAACCAATAGAAGGAGTATTTCTCTTCCAAGTATTCATAATGGTCCGCCCTAGCACTTTGTCTTGCTATCCAGGCTGGATCAAATGTAGCCATTGGAAATCCCGAAAACTACAAAACTCATAGAAAGAGTAGTCAAATGCAACAAGGGCAATAGCCCCGAAAGACAACCGAAACCGGCGTGGTCTAGACCAAGTCCTCGACAACGGTGCCAAAAACTTGTTCGCTCCAAACAGTGTGTGCAAGCTTTAAATTTATATCCCAAGAAATATGCTTAAAAAAAGGATGCGAACAAGCATTGTATGGATCAATTATAGTAAAAAGCAAGAATTGCGGGGAGTCGATCTCAGGGACTTAGGTGAAACTAAGCAAGAATAGGTTGTCAATGAAACTAATAACCTCAAAGCGATTAAAGCAATCAAAAGATGATAATAAGGTCAAATAAGGAAAAATGCGGATTCTAGGGATTAAAGCATCTAGTTGTGGTTCCGACTCAAGATCTCTAACGATAATGTGGACAAAGCTGAGATTTTACTAAGGGAAGGTGTTTCTAAAGTGGGAATAGATTACCGGGTAAGTCTCACTACTCACTATCCCAAACCAAAGCTCCTATCACCGGATAAGTCTCAAGGTACTAAGGAAAAGAACTATAATCTCAAACCAACACTCCACCTAAGGGAAAAGAATCAACCTTTACCGGGTAAGTCTCAGGCTAACTCACAAAGATGGGATGAAGGCACACTCAAACCCCAATAAAGGATAAACCTTTATTACCTACACTTATGATCATGGGTAAACAAACTAAGGAATCACCGGATAAGCCTCATCCTAGGCTTGCATTGAACCAAGAAAGGTGTAATAAGAATAGGATTTGGAAAACTTAGAACACTTAACTCTCAGTTTCGGATCAGAAAAGGTCACCTCGTTCAGTCAAGTTCCACCCCGGCCGAGATGTTCATCGGCTGAGCGAGGTACTCTAGGGTTAAGGTTAAAGACTCGAGCTTTCAGGGTCCTGCTGGGATTAAGATCATTCTATCATCGTATTTCCCACAACTTTAAGCCAATCACCCTAGAATCGCATAAGAAATTTAGCCACTCATCATCATGAAAACAATAATTACTTATATGGGAAAGGAATGAATATCCGAACAAGTAAACCTTAAGAAAAAGGCCTCAATAACTGAATCGAATAAACAACAAATCAGCGTTCCTCAAATCACAAATCGAACAAGACAATAAACCAAAGGGAATCTAAGAAAATCTTACAAACTCCCTCTAAAGCTAACTCCAAACTATCAATTCTTCCTTGATTGATATTCAATCCTTCCTTCAAGCTTCTAGAAAATCTCCTAACTGCTGTGTGTAGAATATGGTGTAGAGGATTGATCCAAAGATCCCCGGATGGCTGAATTGTGGAAAATCTAACCCTTTATATAGGAGAATTATCTTCCAAAGATAATAATATCTTAAAAAGATAATATCCTATAAAATATATCCATATCTCTAAAATAAATCTCCCAAAAATAAGATCTTCCTTCCAGAAATCCAGCCCAAAATATAAGATATCTTCTTTCCAAAAATAAAAGATCTCAGCCAAAAAATATGATCTCGCTGACGGTAGGGTGTTCGCCTCGGTCAGGACGCTCCTCAAGATCACCTCGGTCGAGGTGATACCTCGGTCTAGGTGACACTGTAGCCGACCTAGGTGAATCTCAATTGAATGTGAAATCTCTCAAATCTGGTCCAAAGTAAATATTCTTCATTAATTACATGCTTCCTGAGTTCTTCTTTAAGCTCTGGAATGTAGCTCCAATGACTCTGTAGCTCCTTAGCTTCATTTTAGTCCAAAATGTGCCATTTTTTTGTTCTGAAGGGGATAAAGTTGTTAACAAATGGAAGAGAGTTGAAAAAGGCCTACGGAATAACAGGGGTAAGCTTGAAGGGTATAACAAGTTTCCTACTAGGTGCTCTCCGAAATCATTTGTGAATGGCATAAGAGAACTTTAGTCTGAAAGGGAAAAGCATGCTGCGCAAATAAATCCAATTAGGGACATTGGTTTTGGAAGTTTCTTGGAGCTGGATTTAAGAAATCAGCCATTGTCCCTTTGTGTTTGGTTAGTTGAACACTTTGATCCTAACAAGTGTAGCTTGAAATTTGAGGATGGAAGAAGCCTAGACATAATAGCTGAAGATGTTCATATCTGTTTAGGGTTGCCTTTGGGTTGTAACAAAGACAATGGAAAGAAGGAGAATAATAATGACAAGGTTAGGGATAACTGGAGGCTGCAATACCCTCAAAAATATGTGAATTTGAGGCCAGATCATGTAAGACAACGAATGGTTGATGGTTTGGACGGAGACCTTGAATTTCTTCCGAAATTTCCTAGTGTTGTTTGATACTTGTATGGTAAACAACATTAGGAGCGGTTATGTGAATCAAGGGATTGTGACTTGCTTGGTTAGTGTTGTAGCAATGAAGAAGATAAATTGGTGTGAACGCGTAATTAAGAGTCCTGTTTCGTCAAAATCAAGATTTGTAGAGGATGGTATATGTTTTACAAGGCCATTGTTGTTCATGGTGGTAAGTTTTGTATCTTGTTTCTTTGGTGCTCTCTACTTGATAGAACATGACTATATTGGTTTTATGGATATGCAGCTATTCTATCTGGATCGTGTGGTGCATCGAGGAGTTAGAGAGGTCGAAAGGTGTATACCTGTATTCCGTGGATGGACAGATTCTATGGTGCTGAAAGAGAAAAGAGTGAGATGTTAGGAGGGGGATTCGGACGAGGACAGATTGATTCTGCTCAGATTCTACCATCACCTGCAAGTATTCTAGTAATAACTGAGGTATTCAACATCGTATCTTGTGTATGGACATATAAATTATTCGTAATTATTTTGTAATCATAATACCAATAATTATGAATAAATGTTTAAAATTGTTGGTTTATGTGTTAAAATTGTAGGATTACGCACGTGATCTGTTGAGTGGAGTATTGGAGATGATTGCTGGTATTAAGGGTTTCATAGAAAAATCAAACAACATCCCAAGGGATATGATGAGTGATTTTGGAATAAGGGCTTGTTATGATTTGGGGAAGATGGCTTTAGGTGGCTGTGGATACAGTGGAGATGGAAGCAGTGGGAACGTGGGTACACAATTTGAGAAGGTTATGACTCAAAGTACTCAGTCTCTATGGAATGACCCCGTATTGTTTGCCAACATGAAGAAGATTGACGATGTAATCAAGCTTAGGGACGAACTGTTGAAGGAGAAGAATAGTTGGCCTAGTTTTGACTTAGGGGTTTTCACGAGTCAAAGTGATAAAGGTGTTGATCCCGTAGACCGTGCTATAAGGGACATCGTTAATGAATATAAGGATGATGTGTCAGTTGGAGATGATGGACATGATGTCATCTTAGAAGGTCATGTTGAGAAGGTCGGTGAATTTAACAAGTCATTATATACGGACTGTTTGTTCGCACTATCAGATTGTGTTTTAAAATATTTTATTGTTGTTAGGTGGATGCGGAAGGAGATTTAGGAGGAACATTTTATATGCGGATGAATGATGATTGCGGTCCTGCTTTAGTTGAGGTTTGTTATTTTTTTCGGTTATATCTTTATTACATTTGAGTTTAAAATGTGCTGCATGAATGAAGATATAGTATTATCTCATTTTGATTAGAAATGTGTAATTACAATCTAGCTATTTTTTGGTGTTTCGGATTAGTAAAATTTTGTATTCGTAATTATTTTTTAAAATTTATGTTATAAAGGTGAACCCAATCGACCATGCTGTCGGTAAGGATAACGATGATCAGACTGGTGACGACACATACGTTGAACAAGAAGGCATTGAGGTAATCACTGATTATTCTCATTATTCGTAATTAATATTAGATTATTCTCATTATTCATTAGTCAACATTTTGCAATTGACCTATATAATCTGTGATTTTTGTGTACTCCTAAACTAGTTGTATTCGTAATTATTTTTTATAAATTTATGTTTTATAGGTGGACCCTATTGATCATGTTGTTGGTAAGGATAGTGATGATGAATAATATTTATACTTTACATACTAAAACGTATTAGAATTGATACTATTTACGAATAAAAACGATAGTGTACAATTGCTTAATTCAACTTACTTGTTTGAACGTTACGTTGAATCAAATGAGACGACTTCACCAAACGCTGCGTAGTTTGCCCTTTCAATTGGGTCACACCAAAATAGTTTGGTAAGACGTTGATTTTCATCAATCTCATAGGCAAAGTAAAATGCAGAACATGTCTCTTTCTTGCGCATAAACCTGTATATTATCATCTGTGCATCACCACCACAAATGAATGCCATAAGATCCCTTTTGAAATTCTTGAAGTCCGTAAGAAATGGTCCAACATTTTCGTATCCACCCAAAATTTCTTTCAGAAGGTGATGTGTCATGGATGTGTCAATATTTGCCTTCATGCAGTTAATCATGAACTGTTGTTGTCCATCATCCATCTTTCTTTTGATTTTAGACACTGTTTTTATCCATCTTGAAGGAGTGTGTGGTTATGTCGCTCCTCAAACTTTGTAATCTCATATCCGGCATTTCCAATGAACTTGATATAGACTCCTGCATCGCACCCACAACGGTTTGATACACGTAGTCGCTTACATTGACTTGACGAGCTATCCGCGAATCCTTGTCTACTACACATCAAACGCCTATGCTTCATTGTTTCATCCGTGTCCTCACTTGAAGCTCCCCTTGTAAAATCAAACCCGACTGTAGCTGCATAGCTCTTATAAAAAGCTTCTTCATCCTCAATTGTTTTGAACTTCTTTCCAATTGTCGGTATCAACATTTCATCGCACGTTGGTTTCCAATACACTGATCCATCTAGCGTTTGTGTCGTGACAAAACCAACCGGTATATCCTCATCACATTCTAAATCCTTTATCCTTTATACTTTAAAGCGAGAGTTTGAGGATTACTACAGTGAATTTGCTACAGCGTTTTTCCCTCCCCCTGTACTGTACGTGTCACATTAAGTTATACGTGCCCTCTTTTCCTCCTCCCTTAATTTTCTCTCAGCACTTCAGCAATCTACTTTCACGTTTCTTCATCGTTGTCCTCTTCCCCTTCTTCCAGTAGATCGGTGTCTTCTTCTCCCTCCTTCTCCTTGTGTCACTCAACCGCGTGTAATCCATCTGTGTCCCTAATACCTGCTTCTTCTTTTAAGAACAGAATCCTCATTCTTCTTAACCATAATCGCTCTCAAGAAATTTCTTTATTTTTCTAAATTTTGCTTTGTTCAATTTTTGATTTAGCCATCTTTATTTCTTTGTTGAGCTCAAAATTGCTTACATGCTTCAAGATCTCGGAGGCATGATTTGGTAGCAGAAAACCCTAGCTGGAAACGCCCTGACGAGGACGAAGACACTGTCGCTCAGGTTTGTTCATTTATTGATTCTTAGAGTGCTTCACAGTCACATACTCGCTTAGTCGCTTGGATTTCGACAACTAGATCTTCAATCTTTTCATCGTCAAACCCTGTTCTTGTTCATCCACATCCGAATTTTTGTATTTTTTATTTTTCGGTTCTTCTTTCACTTTTCCCTAAGATTTCGTTTTCAATCCCGAAAGCGAGTGACGAGCGTTCAGTTCAATAGTACTGACTCAATTCTTGAATTCATTCACCAATTGATATAGAAATTCGATCTGAACAAGAAGGTGATGATGAAGCTTCGGATTCCTCTACCTTGTTGCTTGTTTTTGATGGTGGTATTCAATCTCTGTCATTTTCCCTTGCTAATTCAATCTCTCTCTGCATTCATCTCATTCATGCCATACTTGTCTGATTCAATCTCTCTCTTCAATCATCTGGAATGTATATTATGTGTTTGTTTATGCCCATGTGTATTGATTGAGGCATTTAGAAGTTGAATAAATGCTCGCAGTGTGCTGTTTTATTATGCATTTCAAGTGTTCGATAAAATGCCTCAACCGAATATTTGAAATCACTAAAATCTTGGTCAACCGTTTTGAACATGTAGCATTTTTCTCCCAAGGAATGTAAATTACAATCCAGCTTCATCACTTTGTTTCCAATTTCACTTCAAGGCGCCATCCTACTTATTGGCTATATGTATAGGGATCAGGTTGGTTTTTCATTGTTTGTACCATTACACATTGATCTTAAATTACAATCCAACTTGAGTTGATCTTTATGGTTCATGATTGTAGCAGCTAAAAATATTATTATAAAGTATTCACTTCTTATGTTTTATTTGCCAATTTGATTGGGGTTTAGTTTTATGATGATGCATAACAATCTAATCGTCAATTTATCCTATCCTGATATTGATTTTTTTTTTGGTTTGTCCATTTTCTTTGATTTCTTTCAGGCTACTGAGAAAAATTCACACCCAGGTGCAGCATTTACCAACATCTAAAATTCTGGTTTGTAGAATCTCACTTTGATATAATTATGGTCATGATGATTAGGTATAATAAATCTTTGTCAGGGAATCATTTGGGGAAGTTTCTATGTTTCTATCTCCACTGTTATGAATACCTTTCACTTTGTCACGCAAGCAGTTATATCAAGAGCTATCATATGGTTTTGGTCTAATAAATTCCAGACAGATGTAACCACTGTCGATGAATACCTTTCACTTTTCCACGCAACCATGTCATGAAAAAACTAATTCTGATTTGTCATGAAAGGTAATACATGTCCATATGTGTTATTTTTAATTTACAGCCATAAAAACTAGATCGTTTTACATTTTTTTTCTATTTTTCATATTCTATGTTATTTTACGTAGTTGAACTGCCACTCAATTGGGTGTAGAATGTCTCTGCAGTTTGTTTATCATGTTGGGTTCTTTTCTTTCCTAACTTTGAGTATTACAAGTAAGGTTATGTGAGTAGTTTCTGTTTATTTGATTGCAAATTCCTTGTTGTTGCGTTTGCATAAGATCATTGCACTCTTCTATTAGCAAGCAACAATCCCTTGACTGATTTATCTATTATGTGGTCCAAACAATTATATGTCAAAATTGAGGCACATTAGGATGAATGCAATTCCTTGATTGCTAAAATGATGAATCTCTTAGTTGGAGGAGGCCAAAACGACCCTTATAATCGGAATCCATTTCCTTGCGTTGGAGCTTTAATACTCAAATTAAAATGAACAATTTAGACTGAACAAATGGATTTCTATAGTAGAAAAGGGTTACAATGGTTGTTTTCAAATTTGTGCTACCTAGAAAATTGACCTCCAATGTATTATGTATACTTTGATTATGTATATCATGTATTGAGTTGTTTGTTGTGCATTTATTTTGGGACACAGATAAGTTAAGATCATTTTACTGCTTCATTCCTCACTTCTATCTAATTTATTCCAGCCCATTATACACCAAGCTTTTGAAAACACAGTGCACCTAGGTAAATAAGCAACAATATGAATACAGCCGGAATTTAATCTCTCTATGTTTTCCAACTAGACCTTAAACATTGATCATGAATTCCCCTTTTGAAAGTAGTTATGATACAAAATAAGTAAAAAAGAAAAAGGCCAAATAAAGCCAGTAACAAAAAATTTGAAGTAGTGGCATCCTTCTTTGTTGCATCATTGAAGTTTTGAGTTTGAGCCATAGAAACAAATGCAACCGTCTGTAATCTTATCGATTTATATGTTCAGTAAGGAAAATGTTGGAAGTTAAATATGTAATGTCCGGAAAATTTAATTTCCGTTTAATGCCCGATCAAATCGGATTCCGATCCGCCAACTTAAATTTTTTTTAAATAAAATAAAACGATATTACTTTTTTTATATATATATATATATATCATTTTATGTGACCTTGATTCACATAAAATGATAAGTTATGTAAACCGTAAATAAATCCCATATTTTTTTTAAAACCGACGAACGGTTCCGGGAGAATAACGAATATTCTTTCAGTTTTTTTTAAAAATTGAGGAGCAGGCCCAGTTCTGGCCCAATATATCCGGCCCATTTACCTTTCAGCCCAGCCTACAATTTTAACTTAACCCTAATGGCTGATGATTAACCTAACCTAATACGTTAACCTAATCTAACTACCCTAACGCTCCGCATCCCTCTACGCTCTATCTCCTACGTACCCTCTCACACGTCCGCCCACCGCCAGCCACGACCAAGACAAGCCAGCAGAACGCTGCACCGCCGAGACACACCAGGACCACCAGAGGCGCTCTCCACCGTGACTGCACGCCGGAAGGGGTAACGACGACAACCGAACGACGGCAGCAACACTTCCAAACCGGTGAGTAACAATCTCCCTTCTTCTTTACGTTATCCTAGCCTCTGAATGACGGGAGTCCTGTTGCACAGCCGACGCCGCACCAACCGTCTTCAACAACAACCACGCCGACCTGTTGCACTCCTCCGGTGGGAACGAGAAATACTCGGGTTGTTGCCTAGCCACTACAGACGGCGCCTCCCCCTTGTGACAATCAGAATTGAACCTGCAACAAATTGAAAACCAATGCCGGGTCTGTCCTTATCAACCTGATTTGAGCCATGACTCGTAGGCTGTGGTGAGTAAGCAGCCCCTCTTCTACGTACATTGTAGTGTACAGGAAGTTACTTTGGGTTTTGTATGCTGAATGGTAGTACTGAACAAATGTAAGTTAGGAGAATAGAGTAGATTGATTTTAGAAGGATAAAAAAAATCAATGAAGTGGGATTCGAACTGGGGACCTTTAGATCTGGGTAAATATGAGAGATTGCTGACAGAGAGACTCGAACCTAGGACCTTAGACATCTTAGAAAATTTCCAGTTGTGAGCTGAAGCTGCTAACTTTGAACCCGTATTTGGACAACTTAAATCGAACATCCACCGTTGAATTTTTGATATATTGTAGATAGAAATATGTAGTTTACTGTGACAAAATTTGTGAGAAAGTTTACGGTCGGATTAGAACTTATAAGGACTCGAAGTAGGACACATGGGCTGTTTTTACAGCAGAGGAAATTTGGCTAAGTATGGAAATTTTCAGCTTTCTTTCCAACTTTGGAGATTTATGGGAGAGTGATGATTAAGTAGTTTTGAGAGATCTTTACCCCTATGTTTAGTATGCATATCATAGAAGATCTAGGATTTAATTTCGGAATTTTTATATCTTTATCCAAGCCGTGTATATTAACCAAAGTCGGACCTTAACGACTTTTTGTATAAACCAAGAATTTTGGGTAGCTCTTATAAATACTTATCAAATTTATTCTTGAGAACCATATTATGGAAATAAGTTCTAAAAGAAAATATGAGAATCTAATCATAGAATTTTGAGAGTTTCGGAACCGGGGATAAAATAGTCATTTTACGTTAAGAGGGATAAAATAGACTTCTAAGATTATGGGATGTATTTTAATCCACGTGCCTTGTATGACAGGCGTTTGAGTTTCTACGGTTGCAGACCGAGTTGAGATTGTGAGAGTTGTGATTTGATTCAGGTAAGTCCTTGCCACTTACTTAGCTGGTTTTTGGATATTAGTTGGGTGATAATGGTTGTGTGTGTGCAATGTGTGTTACAATAAAAATAACAACTTGTTAGGACGACCGTCGTTATTATGTGTTAAGGCCCAAGTGTATGTATAACGGGCTGTGACATCACTGCCCAGCTCTGCCAGGAGACTGGGAGGTTCTCTATACCCAGACCATACAGGTTTACGGTGAGATGCATCGGATCCACTCCTGATGGGTACACGGGGGCGGAGGCAAGGTTTGGGAATCCCTCGTGTCATAAAATAAGTATCATTAGTAAGAGTGAATGACTTAAATGAAGATAATAAATGGATTGTTTGAAAGCATGATGAGTGTTTATTATTTTATGTGTGTGCGCTATTATTATTCTCCTAATATTTAGATAACTAGCTAATGATTGCTTTGTTGTGTTTTTACATTTACCGCAGGTTAGAACAGCAACTGAGTGATCCGGAAGTAGTGGTCAGCTGTAACACCCCGAATTCTCAGAACTCGGGACATTATTGGTTAGGACCTCACAATGGGTCCCGACCTCAGTTTGACAACAATATTACTAGGATCTTGCAACAAGACACAAATAAAGAAAACCGAAATTCATAAAATAACATTTTTAAGGTAATGAATGCAACACTGTCTAGCAGCCTAAAGTACTTAAACAAAAGAAACGAACAACTGTTTTAACCAAAAGAAAGAAAAGACAAACACAACCCCCAACCCCACTCTAAGGAGTAAGGAGACCCGACTGACCACTACTTCCGGATCACTCAGCTGCTGGTCTAACCTGCGGTAAATCTATAAACACAACAAGAGGAACCGTTAACTAGTTATCTAAATATTAGCAGAATAATAGTAGCACACACACACATAAAAATATAAACACCCATCATGCTTTCAAACAAGTCCATTTTATTATCTTGAGTTAAGTTACTCTTTCACGCTAATGATACTTATTTTGTGACACGAGGGATTCCCAAACCTCGCCTCCGCCCCCGTGTAACCATCAGGAATGGATCCGATGCATCTCACCTTGTACCTGTCTGGTCTGGGTATAGAGAACCTCCCAGTCTCCTGTCAGAGCTGGGCAGTGATGTCACGGCCCGTTATACATACACTTGGGCCTTAAACGTAATAATAACAGTCGTCCTAGCAAGTTATTATTATTAAAACACGGACATAACACACACAACCACTATCACTCAACTAATATCCAGAAACTGGCTAAGTAAGTCGCAAGGACTTACCTGAGTCAAGATACACTCTAACACGTCTCAAACAGTCCGTACTCGTGGTAATTCAAACGCCTGTCAAATTAGGCATGTGTATCAAAATCACATCTCGATGTCCAACCTCATGCGAAGGAATTACGGAAAAAGCTCCCTTATGGTAAAATACCATTTTACCCTTGGTATATGCTACTACATATTTTATACCGTCAAACATGTTTTTAACCGTTCTCCTAAAATCACTTATATCCACATAAGTTCATAACTCTTAAACGTACTTATATACGTAACCCACATTTTACTTACTCTATACTTATGCCTAATACTATATTCTCACATATATACTTACATATGCATACCACTCTTACTCTTATATATAAACCTACACATATCCATTCCTATACATCTATATATATACACATACACGTCTACGTCACTTATACATATATATATATATATATATATATATATATATATATGTATATACTCAACTCTTGCAACCCGTAAATCTATATGTACGTACACGCACTTTGTACCTATTCATATATATATATATATATATATATATATATATATAGAGGCTAGTTCCAGTGAGGAGAAGCCTTATAGATAGGAATTAGGAGGTATGTGTGCTATTGGATCAAATTTAAATTAATGGCTCACAAACACTCATCATTATGGCATCTTGTAATTACATAAATCTGGAAAAAAAAAAAGAGTACAACACTATCGTTGATCGACCGACTCACAAATCACAACACTCTCACATTCTTCATCCAACAAGCTCAATATTTGGCCGATTTTCAACCAAATCAAAGACGGATTATATAAAAATGATGAAATCAAATAGAATACAAGACGATTTACGTATTGTCTCTTCGAAATTTCTATTATCAAGGTTTAGGTTTTTCATTCTTATAGTTTAGGAATCATTATGATTGATGTTTATTTTTGAAATCGAATTTGTTGAATCATTTTTTGTTTTGATAGGTTTGATTGAGATCATATATGTACATACATATGTTGAGTTGGTCTAATACTTCCAATTGAAACAATCTATAAGCTTTTTTTAGTGTGCACGTCAATTGTTCGACAAAATGTATAATAGGAAAATAGTCTATAATATTTACATGAACATGAAATAAAAATTATGAACACCGAAGAATAAAAACATGAACATGAAATAAAAATTATGAACACCGAAGAATAAAAACATGAAAATGACGTATAAAAGTATGAACACCAATGAATAAAAAGTATGAACTTACACTAGTATATTTTTACATTGTTTTACAGATTCAATGATGTTGGGTACACAATCATCACCAATCATTGTGTCGGTATTGAGGGCGAATGCTCCATGTAATGAAGGTGGAACTATTATACAAGTAACTCCAAATTACTCTACCAATTGGGTTCTAATTTGTGATGATACATTGAAGCTACATGTTGGTCAACAATTTTTAAGTGTGGAGAAAGTTGAGGACTTCTATAGGAGACCTCTATTTGTGAATTTGAGATTCATGTTTCATGTAATCAAAAACCCAACAATGTTGTGTTGAGGAAGTATTTTCGTATGGACAGTGGAAGGGAAAAAAATGGGAAACATAGTACGGGCAAAAGGAAGACAACTTCCAATCGATGTGGTTGTAATGCAAGAGTTGCGTTTAAGATTATGGAGGGTGGAAAGTATTTTGTGAAGTGGGTTCATGAAGCTCATTAATTTGGATAGTGTTTAATGCATTGTTGTCTTTTTTTTAGTGTTCAATGCATTGATGTCTGTTTTATACATACATAACATATTATGATCATATTTACATGAACAATGACGTATAAAAGTATGAACACCGATGAATAAAAACATGAACAATGACGTATAAAAGTATGAAAACTAGTGACTTATCTATAACTTTTACACATACATAACATATTATGATCATATTTTCACGTTTTGTGATGAATTTTATTTTATTTTTTGTGGTTATATATTGTAAATGAACATCTATGTATTATAAAATAAACATAAAAGAATAAATGAACATGACACTTTGATGAATAAAAATACTATGAACACCGATGAATAAAAACATGAACAATGACATATAAAAGTATGAACACTGATCACCTATCTATGAACGTAAGAGATTTTTCCAAATTTAAAGTCAATTTACAAAAATGCCATTAATGATGAGCGTGTGTGAGCCCTTGATTTAAAATTCATCCAATGGCTCACAACCCTCCTAATTCCTATCTACAAGCTCTCTCCTCACTTGAACTAAAATCTATATATATATATATATATATATATATATATATATATATATATACATATATATATATATATATATATATATATATATATATATATGTGTGTGTGTCTATCTCATTCAACTCATCCCTATATACACGTATAACAGTATACTAAGGATACACTATATATATATATATTGCATAAAATCATCTCTTCAACATATTCCCTCTATAAAAACAGCAACTACGTACACTGCACCAACAACACCTACCTCCTACACCACATCACATCGCAGTTTCCTTTTCAAAACAAAGCGAGTTCTACGCCGGAAAGCCGCATCGAAAGTAGAAGAAAGGTAGGATAGAGAAAGAGGGGAAAGGCTCACCACTGCCGGACCGTAGCTGGTCCGAACCGGCTGCTGTTAGGGAAGGAACGGCGCGACAGGGTGTGCTGGAACTGGTTCGGGCGCCTCACGCAGTGCACCACCACCTGTTTCCGGCTCTGCTGAAACGGAGAGAGAGAGAGAGACGGGTGCAACCGTTAACTACACGAGTTCAACAATGGCTAAGGAAGGAGGGCGGTCTTACCTTCACTCCGTCCGGGGAGGCTCGATGCGGCGGCAGTCCGGTTGGAGGACAGGGCAGGTTACTACACAAGCAGCGGATCAGGGACTGAAAACGGACGGGAGTTAACGAGAGAGGGTTGGCGACTAAACTTACCGGAGTCTCTTGCAGCGGTCGGCGGAAAGCGGCGCGGCTCGGTGGCGACTCGGTGTCGGCTCGATCAGGCGTGCTGGTGGGCTGCGGTTCGTCCGTTTCGCGAGAGAGAAGAAGCAGGAGAGGCAGCCGTTCGTCGGTGTCGTGAGAGAGGAGAAGAAGAAGCGGCTGTCATCCGTGTTTAGAGAGTTAATTAGGTAGGATTAGGGTTAGGATTAGATTATGGGATGGGCTGATAATTGGCCTCGTAGTGGGCTACATCCGGCCCGCTTTCTTATTAATTACGGATACGCAACTCGTCACTCAATTTATTTTATACGGAACTAAAATACATATTATATAAGTTATTATTGTATTCTAAAGGTGCGTAAAAATTATTTCTGGCTACATAGTTTCATCATTTTATGTGACTTAAAGTCACATAAAATGATAACATTTAAGCTCGTTTTATTTTATTTATTTATTTATTTAAGATTCTCGCGTCGGAATTTGGTTAATTTCAGTTTACCGGAACTTAAAATTTTCGGTTATTACATCAGTGCCCTCTTAAAAGAAGTATCGTCCCGAAACTTAGAATGTTCCTCTTACCCACACATTTCCTTTGGTATATTTAGTTTTCTCGACATTTTCTTTTTCTACCATGCAACTACTCAACCATCAAACAGACAAGTATCACAAAAACAGAATCACTCAAATCAATATAAAAACCTGAAAGGTCAAACAACACAACATCCGAGTACTAACTCGTCAAAAAGGAGTAACCTCTTAACCCCGCAAAGAACTCGGGATAGTTACGTCTAATACTCTCCTCAGTCTCCCAAGTGGCCTCATCAGCTCCTCTCCTACACCACTGGATCCTCAACATAGGTATCTCCTTGGACCGCAGACGTCTAGTACTGCGCTCCAAGACAGCTACTGGGTACTCTACAAATGTATGGTCAGGCTTCACTGTCAAATCCTCGTGGCTGATGACATGTCTCGGATCCGGGATGTACTCTCACAACTGAGATACATGAAAGACCGGATGAACACCCTCTAATCTTGGCGGTAGTGCCAATCTGTAGGCCACCTCCCCAACTCTCTCCAAGATCTCAAAAGGTCCGACATATCGGGGACTCAGCTTCCCCTTAATGCCGAAACGTCTGACTCTTCTCGTAGGTGACACTCTCAGCCACACCTGAGCACCCACTCTAAACTCCAAAGGTCGACGCCTTTTGTCGGCGTAGGACTTCTGACGAATCTGAGCTGCTAACATCCGCTCTTGGACCAGGGCAATCCGAGCGATGTCATCCTGTATCTGATCTGGAGCTACTCCATCAACTCTGTTGGGCTCATCCCAACATAATGTTGTACGACATCTCCGTCCGTACAAAGCCTCATAAGAAGCCATCCCAATAGACGCGTGCCAGCTATTATTATACAAAAACTCTACCAGTGGAAGATGATCTGGCCATACCTGTCCCCAATCTAGTACACACGCCCGAAGCATGTCCTCTAAGGTCTGAATGGTCCTCTCAGACTGTCCGTCTGTCTGTGGGTGGTAGGCGGTAGTAAAGTGGAGACTCGTCCCCAAAGCAGTATGTACCTGCTGCCAAAATCTCGAGGTAAAACGTCCATCTCTGTCAGAGACGATAGTCCTCGGTACTCCATGGAGTCTCACAATGTGTCTGGTGAACTCCTCAGCCAGACGACTCACCGGCCACGTTTCCTTAATCGGAATGAAACGTGCGGTCTTCGTCAGGCGATCTACCACTACCCAAATAGCATCAAATCCTCTGCTGAGTCTCAAACCTGTGACAAAATCCATAGATATATCCTCCCACTTCCACTGTGGTACTGGAAGTGGGTGGAGCTCTCCTCCAGACCTACGATGCTCAATCTTGACCTGCTAGCAAGTCGCGCACTAAGCTACATACCGAGTCACATCGGGCTTCAAACCACCCCACCAGAAGGACCGTCTCACATCCTTGTACATCTTACTCGCTCCAGGATGTACTGAGTATGGGGTAGCATGAGCCTCACCTAGTATCCTCTGTCTCAACTCACTATCTGACGGCACACAAACGCGGTCCTGACGTCTCATCACTCCATCTGCACCAATAGTAAACTGTGGGGCCTCATCTCGAGACATCCTGTCTCGGATCCTGATCAAAGTAGGGCAAGTCTCCTGCTTCTGTCGGATCTCATCCAACAGATCAAGAAGTAACTCCATGATAGCCAACTGACCATTAGTATCGGGAAACTGAATCTCTATCTCCAACCAAGCCAAGTCCCTCTACAAGTGTGGCTGTACTGTCAACCGGGCTATCGCCCTCTCCCTAGGCGTCTTCCGGCTCAAAGCTTCAGCTACCACATTCGCCTTTCCGGGGTGGTAAAGGATCTCAAGGTCGAAGTCCTTGATCAACTCTAACCACCGCCTCTTGCGGTTATTCAACTCTCTTTGAGTGAATATGTACTTCAGACTCTTATGGTCTGTAAAGATCTGACAGGTCGCCCCATAAAGATAGTGTCGCCAGATCTTAAGAGCATGGACTATTGCAGCCAACTCTAGATCATGTGTGGGGTAGTTCTCCTCATACGTCTTCAACTGTCAAGACGCATAGGCTATGACCTTACCCCTCTGCATCAAAACACACCCCAAGCCCAGCTTGGATGCATCACTGTATACCACAAAGTCATCAGTACCCTCAGGCTGTGCTAAAATCGGAGCGGATGTCAATCTCCTCTTCAGCTCCTCAAAACTCTGCTGACACGGCTCAGACCAGACAAACCGAGTGGTCTTCCTCAGAAGCCAAGTAAGTTGTCGGACAATCAAGGCGAACCCTTCCACAAACCGGCGGTAGTAACCTGCTAAACCTAGAAAGCTGCGAACCTCCTTGACATTCTTAGGAGGTTGCCAAGAAGATACTGATTCGATCTTCGCCGGATCGACCTTAATACCCTCAGCAGTCACTACGTGACCTAAGAAAGCCACCTCTGAAATTCAAAACTCAAACTTGGATAGCTTAGCATACAGCTGGCTATCCTGTAGAATCTGCAATACTGTCCTCAAGTGTCCGGCATGCTCCTCTCGACTCCTAGAGTAGACTAGGATGTCGTCAATGAAGACCACTATAAACTGGTCCAAGAAGTCAATGAATATGCCATTCATCAACTCCATGAACACCGCTGGTGCATTAGTGAGCCCAAATGGCATCACTACGAACTCATAATGACCATACCTAGTCCGGAATGCCATCTTAGGTATGTCCTGATCTCTCACCCTCAACTGGTGGTAACGTGATCTCAAGTCTATCCTCGAGAACACAAACACTCCATGCAATTGGTCCAACAGATCATCTATGCGTGGCAGTGGGTACTTGTTCTTGATGGTTACCTTGTTCAGCTCTCTGTAGTCTATGCACAGCCTCATCGATCCATCCTTCTTCTTCACAAATAACACTGGCGTGCCCCAAGGAGACACACTAGGGCGTATGAAACCCTTCTCTGCTAGCTCCTCTAACTGCTTCTTCAGCTCAAGCAGCTCAATAGGTGTCATACGGTACGGAGCCTTCGAGATAGGTCTCGTGCCCGGCTCGAAGTCAATGCTGAAATCAACGCTCCTCTATGGGGGTAGTCCTGGCAGGTCGTCACTGAATACCTCTGCAAACTCGCATGCAACAGGTATCTCCTCTATAGTCAGGCTCTTGCTTTCCTTCATGGCATAACACCAGAAGGCTTCGCAACCCTGTGCTATCAGTCTTGCTGCCCTCACTGCACTGATAACTGTGCCTGACTTTCCGAGGTCCCAACCTCGGAATATTACTCTATGGCCCTCCTCCGTGGCAACGGTCACTGTCCTCCTACCAATGTCTAAGACTGCTCCGTGTTTCCTCATCCAGTCTATCCCTAAAATGACATCCTCATGAGCTAAGGGCATGACTAGAAAATTGACTAGCCAGTCTTGATCTCCCATGCGAACAGGACATCCAAAGATCTCTCTAGTCCCTCTTACCTTACTCCCATCAAGTAAGCCTATCATAAAAGGTATTCCCTCTACAGTAGCTAAGGACAACCTATCTACGCATGCATCAGATATGAAGGAATGTGTAACACCCGTATCAAATAAAACTCGTACAGGTAAGTCATGAATCTGGATCGTACCTGTGGCAGTCGGTGCATCTGGCTGATCAGCATCTCTCAACTCAAACACTCGGGTCTGAACTCCTCTAGTATCAGCCACACTACCACGTCCTCTGCCCCGACATGATCCCTGCATAGAACTCTGTGATGGTGTGTGTCCTGGAGCCCTGTAAGACTACTGCTGACCAGGAGCTCGGTACTGCTGCTGCTGACTCGGAGCTCGGTACTGTGGCGGTCTCTGTACACTCCCTGATAAGCCTCCAGGAGAAGAACCCTGCTGAGATGGAGCCTTGTCCTGGCGGCAGAATGCAGCTCTATGTCCAACCTTGCCGTACTGGAAGCAGGTCACTGCCGGCTTCGTGCAGTTCGATCGGATATGTCCATAGCCACTGCAGTTGTGGCACTACAAGCCACCAGCTGAAGTTTGATCAGTAGCTGTATGGCTATGTCGCCCCTGAGTCTGTCCCCGTCCAAAAACAGCTACTCTTGAACTACCACTAGCATAACCTATCCTCTGTCGCTTATCCGGCCTGTCTGACTGAGCAGCTCTCCTCGACACTGGTTTGTCTCTCTCATACGCAGACGCTCTATCCTGATAGTCTGACAGTGTCTCACAGCGAAATTCTGCCAGATAGGAACGAGTACTCTCTCTCAATCTCCGTGAAAAGAGATATACATGTTGCTCTTCAGGAGGTGGAGCTGGTCCAAGCAGTGTTAGTTCCTTCTGGAACTTCTTGATGGCAGTAGCAATCGGAATGTCCTCAAATCCTGCCTCAATGAAGTCTTGGAACCTCTCTCTCCTCAACGAGACAGGGCAGTATCTGTCTCTAACAATGCTCCTCATCTGCTCCCAACTGGTGACTCGACTACGCATGATCCGCCACCAAGAATGAGCATCCCCAGTGAAGCATGTCTGCACCAAATCCACCTGCCGATCCTCTGGGCAACGTATTGCCTCTAACGTAGTCTCTACCTGTCCAATCCAGTGCTCCACCTCCCATCCTATCTCTCCACTATATGAGGGGACCTTTTGAGAGTTGAAAGCCTTCAACCACTCATCCGGCCTCGGTGCTCTAGCCCCAGTAGGAGCTCTATCAGCCACAACTCTCCTCTCAGGTACAGTTGGCACCTGAGGCGCTCCCTGTGTCACCTGGACAGATCTAGCCGGTACTGGTGGTACCTGGGTAAGTCTCTCTCTCCTAGCAGCCTCCTCCATACGCTCAACGTATGCTCGGTACTCTCTGTACTCAGTCGCTCCAATGGAAACACGTCCTGACTCCGTCGAACGTGCTCTCTGTGCTCCAGACCTAGCAACGGTCTCATTCCTGACCTCAGGACCTACACTCTCAGCTACCTCCTCCACTCCAGCCTCTGGCATGATCACTACTGGTGGATCCTCTCGAGGAGCTCAACTTCGGCCTCGGGCTAGAGGAGGTCTACCTCCACGGCCGCGTCCTCTAACTATAGGGGTCCCATCTCCCCTACCTGGTCCAGCTGGAGGGAGAGGTGGACAACCTCTACCTCGACCAGTAGCTAGCGTAGCTCTAGTACGTGCCATCTGCGCGAGGAATAATAACTATAATTACAACTAGCTAAAAGTCCAAAAAGTCCATCTACAGTAAAACCTAAAGTCCATACTAAGCATACTGAGATCCGCGGTAGTAGTGGTGGTCAGCCGTACTTTTCTATTCCCAACCAGACTATACATGCATTTAAAACCAAAAATTTTCTTTTTAAAACTCAGACCCCTTTTTGGGTTCTGCTTAAAACTTATTCGGTCTTTCAAAAGATTTCAAGTGCCATTGTTGCCAACCTAGAGCTTTGATACCATGTTGTAACACCCCGAATTCTCAGAACTCGGGACATTACTAGTTAGGACCTCACAATGGGTCCTGACCTCAGTTTGACAACAATATTACTAGGATCTTGCAACAAGACACAAATAAAGAAAACCGAAATTCATAAAATAGCATTTTTAAGGTAATGAATGCAACACTGTCTAGCAGCCTAAAGTTCTTAAACAAAAGAAACGAACAACTGTCTTAACCAAAAGAAAGAAAAGACAAACACAAACCCCAACCCCACTCTAAGGAGTACGGAGACCCGGCTGACCACTACTTCCGGATCACTCAGCTGCTGGTCTAACCTGCGGTAAATCTAAAAACACAACAAGAGGAACCGTTAGCTAGTTATCTAAATGTTCGCCCCTAAAGGTGTGTGCAAATAAGCTTTAAATTTATAAAACTAGAATCAAGCAGCGAACCCGCAGTGTACGGATCGACGTAGATTAGCAAGAATTCCAGAGTATCGAACTCAGGGATTTGGCTGGGAACAAATTCGATTGCAGATTATCAAGCGAGTGAATATGAGAGTTTTGCAAATATTGGGAATACAACAATCCTAAAGATCCAAATATCCAGCTGTGGCAATCGATTCAAGATATACTTAATGATATAAAGACAGAGTTAAGATATGCAAAGGTATGCTAATGTAAGGTAATCGTACGGTGAAGTTCCAAAAACCTTATGTAACTCACCTACAAGGCACTCTCTATACAGGTTGTTGAGGCTCAATATAGAAAGATTATAAAGGTGAGAATTAGTGTCAAATACCCAAACTTGTAACCCAAGGATCAAGACTAACTTAACCGATTGAGGTTGTGACACTCACAATCGAGGTAGAGGTTGTTGAGGCTTCACTACCACCTAGAAAAGACAAGTCTAAACTAAGTTAAAGCAAACCTTTAACTTTGGATTAAAATAAAAGCAAGTTCGTGGACTAAAGGAAAATCACGGTTAGTTCTTGAGGTTCCACGGCCGTGGACTCAAGAACAGGCCGTAATTTAGGGTTCGTCGGCGATTCTATCTAACTCTCAGGGTCTAATCTGTTTGCGATCGATCTATCATCATCTAAGCCACAACTATCAACCCTTCACCTTAGAATTGTTAAGGGTTTTTAGCCAATAACAGTCATGTTGATATCAATTTAAGAATTAAAAGATAGAAAGATGAAAACTTTCAAGAACTTTCAATAATCTTCAAACCAATCTCAAAGTCACAAAGAGAACAAGTATTGTCAAAGGATTCAGAATAAAACAAAAATCACAACCTTAGGAAAGAAGGGAAAACGGGATGTCAATCCGTTTTCCAAATCAAACCTAAACAAGAAGAGAGATCTTCTTGCAAAATCTTCCAAAAAAGCTTCGATCTTCCGCCAATCCGGATATCTCAACAGCAATCTCCACCAAAAGTGCGAGATTAGGGTAATTCCCAGATGCGAACTTCAATCTCCAATGAGATGATCAATGCTTCCAAGCGAAAGCTAAACGGTGTTGAGATTCCCTAAGCGGTGATAAATGAGGGTAAGCGAAGCCGACGGAATCTTGCTTCGTCCGTCTTTTTATAGGGCAAGATAAAATATCGGCCCGGCCCAATCTTCAAAAGATCGTGGCTTCAAAGTGTGGCGAAAAGATCCGCCAAGATCACGGTCGTGGAAGTTCTCACGACCGTAATTTAGGGCGTGGATTAGGTCACGGTTTGTACCATGTATTCCACGGCCGTAATAGTTACTGGAATGCATCACGCTTCCTTTGCAGGGTTCCACGGCCGTGGAACTGAACGTGGTTCGTAGTACGGCTGTATTTTAGAGCGTGGTTTAGGGCAAGAACGTGATTCTTCCCTAGCCTCGTGCATTCCTCAAGCTAAAACTCCAATTTTTTCCCAAAGAATGTCCTCAATCTATGGACATATCAATTCAACTCTCCTTTGCTCGATTCCGTTCGGAAATAGCTCCAAATCACCTATAATCAATCATAGCACTAGTGTAGACATCCATATTGACAATATAGGTAATACTAGCTCACATATGCACAAAGTTCAATCAAAGACTATCAATATGAATCAAATACGTTTAGAAAACGTGCCTAAAATATCACAATATTTCATGCTAACAAATAACCCCATACTTAACATTTGCTTGTCCCTAAGCAAGGTCTTTCAAAAAGCTTTAAACAAGAGTTAGGATGAAATATGTGTACCTTCTTTTTGGGTGAATGTGACTTCTAAAGAATAGATCATTCTCAAACCTTGCTTCAATCGTTTATCAAACTTTCACACACTCAATTAAAGAGTAAAAAGCAAAGAAAATTCATGAACCAATTTGACTTCCAAGCAAGCATTATAACCTTCAAACATTATCAAAATCAATCACAAGAAACTTCAATTTAGATCACCAAGTCATATAACATTCTTTTGATCATAAGGACTTTCAAAGAAAAGGTTTAGAATACGGAAGGGAAGGGAAAACTTTAAGGGGAAGTGGTGCATAAATCCGGGAAAGTGGACAACTACCTTCTTCTTCTTATGCGGTTTCCGCAACACTTCAACTTAGAGCTTCGCTCTCTCCTATTCACTTTTCGAATTTACTTTTGGAGTTATGAATAGAGGTGCACAAAAACCGAAGCCTAGGAGATCGGCGTTTCTCAATTTTTCAAGAGATGCCTCAAACCCTTAGCGCACATACCATAATCCGCTAGGAATATCGCTCAATCCAACTTTGGAAAGACACAAACACCCGGCTATGTGAATGGTGCCGAGTTACTCATCGTCATGATTGACTTCCCCAAACCTACAATTTCTTTCTATTCATTTGATTGCAAATAATTGCTCTCATGGCCCTCTCACATCAAACATGCCTTTTTCTCATTCACTTCTCCAAATTCCCGGATAGGTAAAGGAGGCTAATATTTCAATGAGGAGCTAGATGATCAAAGAAAGGAGAAAGAAAGTATCGAATTGCCTTAATCATTTCAACAAGAAGTATAGGAACTTATAATGTGATTTCAACTTCAATTTCCTAGCATGATTTAGGTAACATTTTCACATTATAAAACTTGCAAAAGAGGTAAAATTCATTCATTCAAGTTCTTTTCGATTCACAATCCTTTTAAGCATGCAATTGTCATCAAATTCAATTCACAAGTAGTGATTATCATAGAAATCATCTCAATTCATTAGAAGCTCAAAATTTTCAAAATTTTTCAAGTTTTATGGGTTTTTTAAGTTACTTTTCATGCAATGCAATAAGGAAACGTGCAACACATAATGAACATGCAACGATAGTCTCAATTGAAAGCGAACATAGTAAGTAGAGTTATTACAGACTTTTTAGTACATCCCACCCCATACTTAGGACGAACATTGTCCCTAATGTTCAAAAGAAATAAGGAAAAGAAAGAAAAGAAAAGAAACTCACAAAGTGGTGGCGGGAATGTCTAAAACGAACGGTCATGCATCGAATCACTGCGGCGCCGACGGAGGCGGGAATGAGGAGAAACTCGGATCGTAGAACCGCCCAAACTGTTGGCGGTAGACGTCCCTCATCATGTGGTCAAGATCGTCGAGGCGTCCGTCTCTAGCGTCGGCCCGGATCTCCAACGCTCCAACTCTCTCTGAAAGTCCGCTAGCCCAATCCGGCATCTGCTCGTACCATCCCGGGGCGTGACTGTACCATGCTGGGGCGTCGGATGGTGCTGGTGGTGGTGGTGGTGGTGCTGCTGGCTGCTCCGTGGACCAAGGAGGGGGAATGCCATACCATGTGGGAGGTGTGGTCATCCACGTGGGCCTCTCACTCACGCTAGCGCGGCGAGATGACGAGCCTGAGGCTCTAGTTGGACGTGGAGAGCGTCTAGGTACATCTGGGGCCGCCTCCGGCTGGTCTGGAAACGTGCCAAACTTCTGCTCCGCTCCTCCTCCACTTTGAAACTGATCTCCTATATCCTCCTCCTCGACAACCGGTGGTGGGACGTAAGGGGGAGCTACTATCCTGTTCGCATGCATCGCAGCGAACGTCTCCTTCCAATTATGGCGTCCCGCCATAATGGAATACTCCGGCAGCCACTCTATACCCCTACCCGTCCTAGTCTCCCAAGGAATGCCCGCATAAGGTGGACCTCCATGTGTGGGGAAAATGAGACCCCTAACCATGAATGCATGTATTCCTAAAGGAACGGCCGGTATGCGGGTGCAAGCAGAAAAATCCACACCAAAACTCCTAGCAATGTGGGTAACTATCCCACCATACCCGATGTTCCCCTTCTTCTTGTTCTTGAGCTTGCTCATCGTAGCAGCCAAGAGAGTAGCACAGTCTGCACGGCGTCCGTAAAGCATACAATAGAGCAAGAATAGCTCATCCGTCTTGATCTTTTGGGGCGTCTCCGTCCTAGGAAAGAGACACTCCGAAAGAACACGGTGAGCTATCTTCAAGGCTAGATGGTACATCAATCTAGCCTTGGTATCAGCGGGTTGCCAACGGTCCTCGTCGGCATAAACCATAGCAACTTCCTCCCAAAAATCCTTGGGGTAAACTCCACTCGGAAATCGACCATTATAGGTCTCATGAAATCCAAAAATAGTCCCAAACTCAACAATACTCAAATGGTAGTCTCTTTCCATGAGACGGAAAGAGACGGTCCTATCTACGTGGCTGTGCTCGAAAGACGTCACAACCTTCCGGGTGATCTCCTCATAGGCGTCTTCACGAATGTTCGTGAAGACAAGTAATCCGGCTCTATCCAAGAGCCATGTAGGGTCATCAACTATGTTGAGAGGATGTAGATCCTCCAACAACAAATATCTAGGGCCAATCACTGCCCTCTTTGTGATCCTCTCAAATGCAGCAAGATGGTTCTCATGTATGGTCGGGATCCTAGGGTGAGGAGGTGAAGATGGAGGTGAAGGTGAGGATGGTAGTGAGGGGGATGAGGGTGGTGGTGCCCTAGAGGATGAGGAGGAGGAAGGATTGCCCTTCCTTTTCTTACTCTGCTCTCCCTTCTTCTCTTTTATCCTTCCCGACATTCTCCTTACAAAATCCATTTTACACCAAAAATTACGGTCTGTTCTTCAGGAATTACGGCCGTGGTTTACCCAGAGACCGTGATTCGTCTCAGAATTTCACGAATCTCAGCAAATTCACAAGCAATCACCACAACAAGCAGTCCTAGTCTAATTCCTTCCAGTCTCTATCAGTTCTTCCTAAAAATCTATAGCAAAAACGAACCAAATTGGCGAGAATCAAGAAGAAAGAATAAACCTCTTTTTCGGATTGAAAAACCCGAAATGCGAGTTTGTTGATGAATTTCCGCTCGATTCGTCGCTTGGATGTTGTTTGTGGTTGAATTTGCTGCAGTTTGGGAAGAAGAATCGTTAGAAACGATTAAGAAACGAAGAATTGAGAGGAGGCGTGGAATTCCGGCACTTAGGTCGTGGAAAGAGGGGTTTTTGGGATGAGTTTTGTGAAGAACGTGGCTTATATAGTTGCAGGAAAAATTTTGAAAATTACGGTCTGTCGTGGTGTTCCACGGCCGTGGAAGTGTACGGAACCGTGGTTTTGGTGATTTTTCAAAGGCTTTTTGGAATTACGGCCACTGTAGCTATGACGACCGTAATTTAGACCGTGGAACCTTCTGTAAAGCTCCAAAGTCCGAATTTCGTCGCTTTTCTTCAACATTACTCTCCTCTTTTCCTTTTCCATCGATCCTACAACCAAAAACACGAACATACCGGAAGAAATCGAGGCAAAAAAAAGCGAAAAAACGTCTATTCTAAGCTAAACTATGAATCGAAAACAAAAACGAAAATGCAATACCTTGGGTTGCCTCCCAAGAAGCGCTTTGTTTAAGGTCCGTAGCTAGACCAGTCTCGCACTTATTCGAGTGCGGTAGGCGCAAACTCCTCAGCTTGGAGTTCCGGCGTATACTTCTTGAGTCGTTGGCCGTTCACCTTAAAACTTCCGCTAGCTTCACCCCATACTTCAACTGCACCATGGGGAAAAATACGCTTAATTAGAAAGGGTCCGGTCCAACGGGATTTAAGCTTACCTGGGAAGAGGCGAAGTCTTGAATTGAAGAGGAGAACTTGATCTCCTTCTTAGAAGTCCTTTGAAATAATATGCTTATCATGCCAACGCTTTGCCCTTTCCTTGTAGATTTTGGCGTTTTCATAGGCGTTCAAGCGAAGTTCATCCAACTTATTAATGTCTAGGAGACGCTTCTCTCCCGCTTCCTTCATGCCGAAATTCAGCCACTTGATAGCCCAAAACGCTTTGTGCTCCAGCTCCACCGGCAAGTGACAAGACTTCCCATACACAAGGTTGTATGGTGTGGTTCCTATGGGAGTCTTGTACGCAGTCCGGTACGCCCATAATGCATCATCTAGCTTCAAGGACCAATCCTTCCTAGTCCTTGAAACCGTCTTTTCTAGAATTCCTTTGATCTCCCTATTTGAGATCTCAACTTGTCCACTAGTTTGTGGATGATAAGGGGTAGCGATCTTGTGAGTAACCCCATACTTAGCTAGAAGAGCTTCAAAGCGACGGGCTATGAAGTGAAAACCTCCATCACTAATGATTGTCCTTGGTGTTCCAAATCGCGGAAAGATGGTCTTGTTGAAGAACTTAACCACCACCATGTCATCATTTGTGGGAGAGGCAATTGCTTCCACCCATCTAGAAACGTAGTCTACCGCCAATAGTATGTATTGGTTTCCACAAGAAGATGGGAATGGTCCCATGAAATCAACTCCCCAAACGTCGAAAATCTCCACCTCTTGGATGTTGTTGAGGGGCATCTCGTTCCTTCTAGAAATATTGCCTGTTCTTTGACAAGCATCGCAGCAAGAAACAAAGGATTGCACATCTCTAAATAAAGTAGGCCAATAGAATCCAGATTGCAATACCTTTGCGCTAGTCTTGTTTGAACTAGCGTGTCCTCCACAAGGTAGTGAATGACAATGGCGGATGACACTTTGCATCTCATCTTCCGGCACACACCGCCGAATGATGCCATCCGGACCTCTCTTAAAGAGGAGAGGCTCGTTCCAATAGTATTCCCGGACGTCCTTAAAGAACTTCTTCCTTTGTGCGTAGGATAGTCCGGGCGGTGTCTCTTGGCAAACCAAGTAGTTAACAAAATCAGCAAACCATGGTTCGTTACCTTTGGAGATCATGTTGATGCATTCCTCTATGATGTGTAAGTGTTCGTCTGGAAAGGAGTCATCAATGGGTAGATGGTCATCCCCTAGGTGTGTTAGACGACTCAAATGATCCGCGACAGAATTTTCTGAACCTTTCTTGTTGCGGATCTCAAGATCGAATTCTTGTAGGAGAAGAATCCATCTAATCAGCCTTGGCTTCGCATCTTTCTTCGCAAGGAGGTACCGGATCGCAGCATGATCCGTGTAGACAATCACCTTTGCACCTACAAGATAAGAGCGAAACTTGTCAATAGCGTAGACAATGGCTAGAAACTCTTTCTCTGTAGTGGCGTAGTTGAGCTGCGCTTCGTCTAGCGTCTTGCTAGCATAGTATATGGCATGGGTTCGCCCTTCCTTTCGTTGTCCAAGAACAGCTCCAATAGCTACGTCACTAGCATCGCACATAATCTCAAAGGGGAGAGTCCAATCCGGAGGTTGAATAATAGGTGCTGAAATTAGAGCTTGCCGAATGGTGTTAAACACATCTAAACATTCATGCGAAAACTCAAAAACCGCATCCTTCATCAATAGATTAGTGAGAGGTTTTGATATCTTAGAAAAGTCCTTAATGAAACGTCTATAAAATCCAGCATGTCCTAGGAAACTTCTTATCCCTTTCACCGAAATTGGGGGAGGAAGTTTCTCTATGGTCTCTATCTTAGCCTTGTCTACCTCTATCCCTCTACTAGAGACTAAGTGACCTAATACGATTCCTTCCTTAACCATGAATTGACACTTCTCCCAATTGAGAACTAGGTTAGTGTCTTCACATCTTTGTAAAACAAGAGAAAGGTTAGAAAGGCAATCGTTAAAAGAGGAACCGTATACGGAGAAGTCGTCCATGAAGACTTCCAATATTTCCTCTACGTATTCGGAGAAGATGGCCATCATGCACCGTTGAAAGGTGGCTGGGGCGTTGCAAAGCCCGAACGGCATTCTCCTATAGGCGAACGTTCCCCAAGGGCACGTGAATGTGGTCTTCTCTTGATCATCCGGATGTATCGGAATCTGAAAGAAACCACTATAACCGTCAAGGTAGCAAAAATGTGAATGTTGTGCTAACCTTTCAAGCATTTGATCGATGAATGGCAATGGAAAGTGATCCTTCCGCGTTGCGTTGTTGAGCTTGCGGTAGTCTATACACATTCGCCATCCAGTCACGGTTCGGGTAGGAATGAGTTCGTTGTTCTTGTTGGTGATGACCGTCATTCCTCCCTTCTTCGGAACTACTTGAACTGGACTCACCCACTTGCTATCGGAGATAGGATAGATGATACCTGCGTCAAGAAGTTTAAGAATTTCCTTCTTGACAACCTCCTTCATGGTCGGATTCAACCGCCTTTGAGGTTGTCTTGAAGTTCTTAGATGAGTAGGAAGTGGTTTGAGTTCCATCACTTTCGGAGCTTCCAATGATCCTTGAGGAGCATCCGACGTTTCCTTAGAAGTTTCTAAGGGTGTTGAGTGAGTTGGAGAAGAATCAAAAGGAGTTGAAGAAGTATGCCAATCACTTTCTTCCACGGTCAGAAATACGGCCTCTCCATATGTTCCACGGCCGTGTAATCCCCTGGAATGGAGGTCGATTTTGGTTGTGAAATCCACGGCCGTGGAATATAGGGTATGACCGTGGATTCTAACATTCTCAGCCTCATCGTGGAGTTTTTCAAACTCCACTTCATGCATCTCTTCTTGTGCTTCTAAGGCTTCAATTTCCTCTTTGCACTCTCCTCCTTCCCCTACATCTGTTAGACTCATGGTAATGACTTTTTGTAAAGGATCGTTAAAGAGAATCGCACTTACTTCTTCCCTAGATAAACCTTCTTCATCTTGGATATCGTAAATATCCTCCTCGAAGATTGGTTCCTTCACTAGAGTGGAAAGAACGAACTCTACTTTCTCTTCTCCAATATCAAAAGCGAGTCTACCATTCTTGCAATCGACCATGCAGCCGGAAGTTGCAAGAAACGGTCTTCCGAGTATGATCGGGACCGGACTATCTGCAGGAATGTCAAGCACGACAAAATCAATGGGAACAAAGAATTTACCTAGCTTGACGGGGACGTCTTCTACAATACCGACGGGGCAAGTGATGGATCGATCCGCCATGTACAACGTCATCTTCACCGGTTTAGGGTCGCCTAAACCGATCTTCCTGCACAATGCAAGTGGTATGATGCTCACACTTGCTCCTAAGTCACATAAAGCGTCATATGTGACATCTCCCACTCCAATGGGAATGCAAAATGACCTCGGATCCTTCAACTTTGGGGGCATTTTCTTCTTCATGGTCTTGATGAGATCCGAAGAGTCCGAACTCATCTTGACCTCACCAAAATCTTCTAGCTTCCTCTTGTTGGAGAGGAGCTCCTTCAAGAACTTGCCATAAGCCGGCATGCCTACAATAGCATCAATGAAGGGTATATTAATATGCAGCTTACTCATGAGTTCTATGAACTTACCGAATTGTTTGTCTAGGCGCGCTCGCGCTCTAGATTGAGGAAATGGTAGAGGAGGTTTGTAAGCTGGAGGAGGAACATAGACATCTTCCTTCTCCTTCCCCTTTTCTTTGTCCTTTTCTACGGGGACTTCTACGAACGTAGGCTGCGGATCGGTAGTAGTTACTCCGCTCCTAGTTGTAATTGCCATCACCCTTCCCTTAGGGTTGTCCTCCGTCTTTCCTGGAAGTTTCCCTTGATTTCTAGGAACTTCCTCCGCGTGGTTGAACATTTGGTTTTCCAAAACTTTTTGAGCTTTGTCAACCTTAGAAACTTGATCATCAACCTTGATGAGGCGGTTCTCCAACCCTTGAAGCTTTCCCAAAATTGTTTTCAACATGGGATCGGACTTCTCCTTTCCCGTATTGTTTCCTCCATTAGATGATTGCCCCTCGCTTTTCAAAGGAGTAGAGGAAGAGGAAGGTGGAGTTAGTGAATTAGAATTGTAAGGATATGAGTTACCGGAATTTTGTTGATTGGAGCGCCAATTGTTGTTGTTTGAACCCCTATTTTTGTTCCAATTGTTGTTCCGGTTGTTGTTGTTTCCATTCCAATTTTTATTCCGGTTGTTGTTCCGGTTATTGTTGTTGTTGCGGTTGGTGTTATCACCGCCATTGTTGTTGCCCAAGTAGCCAACATCCTTCTCTTGTTGCTTTGGGAAGTTGGTCTTGATAGCCTCCTTCAACTCCTTGATCTCATTGTTGAGGGAGAAAATCTGATTTTGAGCTTCATGTGTGAGCTTCGCTCCTTGCTCTACACGATTTCCCTCCACTTTCCGGTGGGAATACTTCTCTATGACTCTTGCTTGCTTCTCGATGAAGTCCCAAACGTCATCTTCTCTCATGTCCATGAACGTTCCACATGAGAGGGATTGGAGGTTGAATTGCGTTCCCGCATCCAGCCCCTTGTAATAGATCTCTAGCAAGGCAAGCTTGGATATGCCATGATGAGGGCAATCCAAGAGCAAGTCCTGAAACCTTTCCCAAGATTGAAACAAACTTTCGTTAGGTCTCATGGAAAAAGCATTAATCTTACCTCTAAGTTCCGCCGTTTTGGAGGGCGGAAAGAATTTGGTGAGGAACTCCGTGGAAAGGTCTTCCCACGTATCTAGTTTCCCACTAGGAAGAGCTTGATACCAAGATAACGCTTTCCCCTTCAAGGAGAAGAAGAAAGGCTTGAGCTTGTAGCTGTTGGTGGTAGCACTCTTCGGTCTCATCGTCTCCATCATACACTCAAAGTTTTGCAAGTGTTGGTGTGGAGATTCAGCGCTTGTCCCGCCAAATTGATTTTGGCGAACAAGAGTAATAACTTGAGGGTTAAAGCTAAACCCTTGCACATCTTCAGCATCAAAATTCACGCCCAAGCGGCGTGGTTGTTGTGTTGGATCCATCCGCTGGCCAAGAGTTCTTGGCTCATTATCCACACGTTCGACCCTCACATTCCTAGGTGGAATGCGGCGATTAGCAGCTCCTTGTGGATGGAAAGGATTTACATTGATCGTGGGATCAATCTCCTCCAGCGGAGGCATGGAAGAATCACTATCATCAGCGGATGAGTGACTTTTTCTTCTAGACCTTGATGCTTTCCTTGAGGATTTCTTGCTTCCCTTATTCTTAAGGTCGCTCATCTCTACCCTCATCTGGAAGATCATGTCTTGTAGACTGTTAACTTGAGATTGATGACGATCCATCTCATCTTGGTGGAGAGTCTCGTTCCATCGGAGTTGAGCTTCCTTCTCCGCCAACTCCGTTTGAAGATCACGTTCGTGTTCTTCAGCCATTTTCTTTTCCTTGCGCTTTTGCCTCAAGGTTTTCTCTAGCTCTTGATCAAGAGGTAAGAGATCTTCGGTGTTCCTAGACCTGCGCATGCACTCAAGGTAATATCAAATAACGAGAGCAAGCTCCCAAGCTTGACAACCGGCAACCGGATTCGGCCGAAACCAAATCCCCGACAACGGCGCCAAAAACTTGTTCGCCCCTAAAGGTGTGTGCAAATAAGCTTTAAATTTATAAAACTAGAATCAAGCAGCGAACCCGCAGTGTACGGATCGACGTAGATTAGCAAGAATTCCAGAGTATCGAACTCAGGGATTTGGGTGGGAACAAATTCGATTGCAGATTATCAAGCGAGTGAATATGAGAGTTTTGCAAATATTGGGAAAACAACAATCCTAAAGATCCAAATATCCAGATGTGGCAATCGATTCAAGATATACTTAATGATATAAAGACAGAGTTAAGATATGCAAAGGTATGCTAATGTAAGGTAATCGTACGGTGAAGTTCCAAAAACCTTATGTAACTCACCTACAAGGCACTCTCTATACAGGTTGTTGAGGCTCAATATAGAAAGATTCTAAAGGTGAGAATTAGTGTCAAATACCCAAACTTGTAACCCAAGGATCAAGACTAACTTAACCGATTGAGGTTGTGACACTCACAATCGAGGTAGAGGTTGTTGAGGCTTCACTACCACCTAGAAAAGACAAGTCTAAACTAAGTTAAAGCAAACCTTTAACTTTGGATTAAAATAAAAGCAAGTTCGTGGACTAAAGGAAAATCACGGTTAGTTCTTGAGGTTCCACGGCCGTGGACTCAAGAACAGGCCGTAATTTAGGGTTCGTCGGCGATTCTATCTAACTCTCAGGGTCTAATCTGTTTGCGATCGATCTATCATCATCTAAGCCACAACTATTAACCCTTCACCTTCGAATTATTAAGGGTTTTTAGCCAATAACAGTCATGTTGATATCAATTTAAGAATTAAAAGATAGAAAGATGAAAACTTTCAAGAACTTTCAATAATCTTCAAACCAATCTCAAAGTCACAAAGAGAACAAGTATTGTCAAAGGATTCAGAATAAAACAAAAATCACAACCTTAGGAAAGAAGGGAAAACGGGATGTCAATCCGTTTTCCAAATCAAACCTAAACAAGAAGAGAGATCTTCTTGCAAAATCTTCCAAAAAGCTTCGATCTTCCGCCAATCCGGAGATCTCAACAGCAATCTCCACCAAAAGTGCGAGATTAGGGTAATTCCCAGATGCGAACTTCAATCTCCAATGAGATGATCAATGCTTCCAAGCGAAAGCGAAACGGTGTTGAGATTCCCTAAGCGGTGATAAATGAGGGTAAGCGAAGCCGACGGAATCTTGCTTCGTCCGTCTTTTTATAGGGCAAGATAAAATATCGGCCCGGCCCAATCTTCAAAAGATCGTGGCTTCAAAGTGTGGCGAAAAGATCCGCCAAGATCACGGTCGTGGAAGTTCTCACGACCGTAATTTAGGGCGTGGATTAGGTCACGGTTTGTACCATGTATTCCACGGCCGTAATAGTTACTGGAATGCATCACGCTTCCTTTGCAGGGTTCCACGGCCGTGGAACTGAACGTGGTTCGTAGTACGGCCGTATTTTAGAGCGTGGTTTAGGGCAAGAACGTGATTCTTCCCTAGCCTTGTGCATTCCTCAAGCTAAAACTCCAATTTGTTCCCAAAGAATGTCCTCAATCTATGGACATATCAATTCAACTCTCCTTTGCTCGATTCCGTTCGGAAATAGCTCCAAATCACCTATAATCAATCATAGCACTAGTGTAGACATCCATATTGACAATATAGGTAATACTAGCTCACATATGCACAAAGTTCAATCAAAGACTATCAATATGAATCAAATACGTTTAGAAAACGTGCCTAAAATATCACAATATTTCATGCTAACACTAAATATTAGCAGAATAATAGTAGCACACACACACATAAAAATATAAACACCCATCATTCTTTCAAACAAGTCCATTTTATTATCTTGAGTTAAGTTACTCTTTCACGCTAATGATACTTATTTTGTGACACGAGGGATTCCCAAACCTCGCCTCCGCCCCCGTGTAACCATCAGGAATGGATCCGATGCATCTCACCTTGTACCTGCCTGGTCTGGGTATAGAGAACCTCCCAGTCTCCTGTTAGAGCTGGGCAGTGATCTCACGGCCCGTTATACATACACTTGGGTCTTAAACGTAATAATAACAGTCGTCCTAGCAAGTTATTATTATTAAAACACGCACATAATACACACAACCACTATCACTCAACTAATATCCAGAAAATGGCTAAGTAAGTCGCAAGGACTTACCTGAGTCAAGATACACTCTAACACGTCTCAAACAGTCCGTACTCGTGGTAACTCAAACGCTTGTCAAATTAGGCATGTGTATCAAAATCACATCTCGATGTCCAACCTCATGCGAAGTAATTACGGAAAAAGATCCCTTATGGTAAAAGACCATTTTACCCTTGGTATATGCTACTACATATTTTATACCGTCAAACATGTTTTTAACCGTTCTCCTAAAATCACTTATATCCACATAAGTTCATAACTCTCAAACGTACTTATATACGTAACCCACATTTTACTTACTCTATACTTATGCCTAATACTATATTCTCACATATATACACATATGCATACCACTCTTACTCTTATATATAAACCTACACATATCCATTCCTATACATCTATATATATACACATACACGTCTACTTCACTTATACATATACATATATATATATATATATATATATATATATATATATATATATATATATATATATATATATATATATATATATATATATATATACATATATACATATATACATATATACATATATATATATATATACATATATACATATATATATATATATACATATACATATATACATATATACATATATATACATATACATATACATATATACATATATACATATACATATACATATATACATATATATATACACATTTATATATATATATACATATACATATATATATACATATATATATATATATATATATATATATATATATACTCAACTCTTCCAACCCGTAAATCTATATGTACGTACACGCACCTTGTACCTATTCATATATATATATATGTGTGTCTATCTCATTCAACTCATCCCTATATACACGTATAACAGTATACTAAGGATACACTATATATATATATTGCATAAAATCATCTCTTCAACATATTCCCTCTATAAAACCACCAACTACGTACACTGCACCAACAACACCTACCTCCTACACCACATCACACCGCAGTTTCCTTTTCAAAACAAAGCGAGTTCTACGCCGGAAAGCCGCATCGAAAGTAGAAGAAAGGTAGGATAGAGAAAGAGGGGAAAGGCTCACCACTGCCGGACCGTAGCTGGTCCGAACCGGCTGCTGTTAGGGAAGGAACGGCGCGACAGGGTGTGCTGGAACTGGTTCGGGCGCCTCACGCAGTGCACCACCACCTGTTTCCGGCTCTGCTGAAACGGAGAGAGAGAGAGACGGGTGCAGCCGTTAACTACACGAGTTCAGCAATGGCTAAGGAAGGAGGGCGGTCTTACCTTCACTCCGTCCGGGGAGGCTCGATGTGGCGGCAGTCCGGCTGGAGGACAGGGCAGGTTACTGCACAAGCAGCGGATCAGGGACTGAAAACGGACGGTAGTTAACGAGAGATGGTTGGCGACTAAACTTACCGGAGTCTCTTGCAGCGGTCGGCGGAAAGCGGCGCGGCTCGGTGGCGACTCGGTGGCGGCTCGATCAGGCGTGCTGGTGGGCTGCGGTTCGTCCATTTCGCGAGAGAGAAGAAGCAGGAGAGGCAGCCGTTCGTCGGTGTCGTGAGAGAGGAGAAGAAGAAGCGGCTATCATCCGTGTTTAGAGAGTTAATTAGGTAGGATTAGGGTTAGGATTAGATTATGGGATGGGCTGATAATTGGCCTCGTAGTGGGCTACATCCGGCCCGCTTTCTCATTAATTACGGATACGCAACTCGTCACTCAATTTATTTTATACGGAACTAAAATACATATTATATAAGTTATTATTGTATTCTAAAGGTGCGTCAAAATTATTTTTGGCTACATAGTTTCATCATTTTATGTGACTTAAAGTCACATAAAATGATAACATTTAAGCTCGTTTTATTTTTTTATTTATTTATTTAAGATTCTCGCGTCGGAATTTGGTTAATTTCACTTTACCGGAACTTAAAATTTTCGGTTATTACATCAGCCGGGTCTCCGTACTCCTTAGAGTGGGGGTTTGGGTTGTTGCTTTGTTGTTCTTTCCTTTTGTTAAGACAATTAGTCTTTTCCGTCGCTTAAGTACTCTAGGCTGTTAGACTTTGTTGCATTCATCCTGTTAAAAATACATTTTTTTGGAAATTTCGGTTTTTCTTATTTGTGTCTTGTTGCAAGATCCTAGTAAAATTATTGTCAAACTGAGTTTGGGACCCATTGTGAGGTCCTAACCAGTAATGTCCCGAGTTTTGAGAATTCGGGGTGTTACAACATGGTATCAGAGCTCTAGGTTGGCAACATTGGCACTTGAAATCTTCTGAAAGACCGAATAAGTAATTAAGCAGAACCCGAAAAGGGATCTGAGTTTTAAAAAGGACTTTTGGTTTTCAAATGCATGCATAGTCTGGTTAGGAATAGAAAGTACGGTTGACCACCACTACTACCGCGGATCTCAGTATGCTTAGTATGGACTTTAGGCTTGACTTTAGTTGGACTTATTAGCTTGATTATAAAGATATGTGATATAGATAAGTATATGCCGAAGATTAGTAGAAATTATAGTTATGTTATGTACTTAACGGAGATAACATAATGAGTTTCTCACTCCGTTGACACATCTAAGTAGATTTTGGAGGGTGTCAACGTGAGGATTAGTATGCACATCTTATGTGTATTGGGGTAGACGAACGGCGGGCAACCCCTTCGAGCTTGTTGAGGAACGTCGAGACGGAAAAGTGAAGACTAAAAGACAACACCAACTACGATGATAAGAAGGGAATCCCGAGTCAACTCAATGGGATCAAATGAAGAATATACATGAGGGTAGTTCCAGCAACGTGTTGGATGACCGGAAAGTATACAAATTGGAAGAGACAACCCATAGGTTCTTTCAAGATAGTGTAAAGCAACGTTACAAACAAAGGGGTGCCTTCAGAAACACAAATAAGCATGAAGGTCAAGATGAAATATAATAGTGATCCAGACAAGAGGCATTGAATCTAAGCTTACTGACGGACCAAAAGGTGAAAGTTGAGGCTAGAAGCAGAGCGGACTATGATCACTTTCGACAAGCTACTTGCCACCACAATCAAAATGGGAGACCAAGACAATCATAAGTGTAGGAGTCAAGATAACATACATTGTCCATCCCGATATGAAGAATTAAAGAGCCGCAAAATGAAAACTAACAAGTTGCTAGAAAGGGGAAGACCGATTTCACCAACATAGAAGTGATGTGACCTCCTAGAATACACAAGAATTACAACAAGGATCGGGATACAACAAAGACCGGATTTCTATAAAGGCAGAAGTATAAGCAGCACCCCAAGGAAGGAGGTGTAGGAGAATAGTCTTGGGGAAAAAGAGGGTCTCTAATAACTTCTCACTCACGAAGGGATTTAAGTTATTAACAATAGCGGGTCATAACAAAGAACCGCAAATGGACAATAAATCGAGTAAAAAGAATCATGGGGAAATGCCTACCAGTTATTGTAGAAGAATTGATAAGTCCATTGACGGGAGACAAAGATACAACTAGACTCGTAAGAGTATAATACTCTTACAAGAGTGTAATTTGTAGAAGGAGCTAAAGGAAAATAAACGGAAGAGATATAGTTTCACCTTGTTTATCAAACCTCAAAAGAGATAGAAGAGAAGTAAGTCTATGTTCTTGAAAAGGGTCACCCACAGGCTACTTGGTAACAACTGAGACTTTACACGTGTAGCTTAACGCGTGGTGATTGGTTGTCAGATAAGAATAATAACCACAAAGTTATAAAAGAATTTTATCGACATCTGGAGAAATCCTTAAAGGGATCAACTGCGACAATTGTGAAGATAAATCGGCACCAATTAAGTACTAGTATCTTGGATAGTAACATGAAAGGAGTCCAAACTAGTAACTGTAATTAAGAACTTATGAGAGCCGGAAATGACCCCCTTGTGTCATTAAGGATAGCAAGGAAATTGTGTTAGTGGTTTCTTATCTACTGGATAAAAAAAAATTTTACAGATCAGAGTTAGTACATATGGATTCGTATTAGAACTAGAGGTGTAAGAAGAAGCAGAGGATTGTGATTAGATCCTACGTCTGTCCAGACAGAGGGTACTCTGCATTTCACACAAATGAGACTGATAGTGCTTTTCCGCGCAAAAGTTGGAGTCAAATTTCTAGATTGACAGAGGAAACCCTTATGACTAAAGATGTGACACAAAATAATTGGAAGTATAGAGGCGACACAAAAATAGAGAGTATGATTTAAAGCCTTGGTGAAATGTGTGGTCGAGTTGTGAGGTGATTGCAGATGGAATTTACATTTGGCTAGAACAGACATGTGAAGGAGTAAAGTTGAACGACTAAAGGTTGTTATAAGGATCCGGTATTACCCCAATAAGATGATAACCAAAAGTGTATATATAAAAGCTTAATGAGAAATGGAGGTACTCCAATGAAAATTCAGGCTGGACCGATGACATAAGAGTTGATGAAAGTAATAAGATCAATCAACGTGGTCCGTAAAACGTGTACGAGAAAACTCAAAGGGATTTAACTATCTTACGGGGTGTAAAGATTTAAAGAAGGTAAAGCGACATGAGTATAAGGAAAACATAATAAATGCCATGCGAGAAATTTGATTGGTGAGAAAATCATATGCATCTGATGTGTCGTATACAAATGATACCATTAGATGTTTAATAAAAATCATACTATCGAACTGAGGACACTATGTTGGATTAAGTGTAAACCAAGCGTATAACTTAACCAGTGAGAAGGAAAGTCATTTATCAAAAAGGCGGGTCATGCTAAATTTAAATAAATTCTTGAGATGAGGATGTCCTTAGGAAATCTATGCAAGAGTACAAAGTAAGTAAAGTTCCAACACATAATGGGTAGTAATGATCAACAGACAGTTAGTGACCGATGCAGAGAAGAAAAACGTATAAGATGAGTCACCTAGTAGAATAATTCACAAGATGAGCTTGAGAGACCAAAAGAGATAAAATGTCGACCCGGATATGAGGGTCTAAGGTGCATGGAATGGATACCTACAATGGAGTGTAGAAGCAAGATGTAGACTTTACAAGTGTAGAGAGGTTTTGACCTCCTCAAAGATAGAGGAATTTGAAGGAAATCGCAATGCCGGTATGAAAGATTTGAAGCCCTGTAGTGGAAACAATGGAGTTTCATGAAGGCAATATTGCCGGTAACACCAACGAAGGAATGTATATATGAGAACGGCCTTGGTGGACTCGAAAGTCCAAGGTAACCCCAATTATCACGAGACCTAAGTCATCAACACCGACGGTCCATGCAAGGGAAACTGCAAGGGGATCATAACTAAAGTCATCAGAACTACAAAGGCACTTACCAGCTATCGTTGCAGACTTAGAATGACTATTTAAGTCAAGATGAATGACCCAGTTGGGCTCGAGAAGTAGAGTTAGCCTAAGGAAACAGAAGTGTGGAAGATAAAACGAATTAGCAAAGCATGAAAGGATTAATCGTGCAGATGATGCTCACCAAGATTTAACACCAGTATAGGTATGAAAAGAGTAAGTTCGGGATATTGAGATAAGTCAATTATAGACATACCGACGTCAGCTGAGGACGTGTAAGTGTTAGTTGGTATTGACGAGTAGGTACCGTTAAGAAGAGACATTAGTGATTGCAGATTAAGAGGTAACTTTACCGATGCCTTGGAGGATTCCCCAAATAGGCAACAACAACGACAAACTCCTGGGATGATCTAAGGATATGGAGAGAATCGGGTTAGAGGTTGCTTACTGGTTGGTTAAGAACAGACTACGGTTGAGTAAGACAGTAAGGGTCTGTTTGAAGAAGATCTTGCTAGTATTAGAAGGGAAGTATATGCGGGAGTGGGAAAATCATGTTGACCCTCAGAAACACGCAATGGTGAGTGATGGGTGTTACAACAGAAGCGTGGTAGGCCCATAACCTACAGATGAAGAAAATCAATGTTAGGTTAACAATGAATTCAAGTGAAGGAATTTGAGAACTATATGAAGATCTCCACCAGGAGTGTGATCTTGGATTACAACAAATCGAAAGCCTGACAAGAAATAGGTGATGAGGTATTATTTGAGAAACAGTCTGACTGAGTCACATTAGGGAGACAAGACCAAGTGAGTGGTCTTACAAAGAGCATTAACCACCTATTTAAGTGTCAGGAGATATCTCAGATCATTGTTTCAGACTTTATAGACGGGATCTTCCGAAAAGTCGGGAGCAAATGGATTCAATAGAAGGAAGAAAGTTTTATTGTTATTTTGGTAGTCGCCAAAAGATTTATAGGTGAGTTTAGAAAGGGAACCGTTGATATATATAAACTGATTGAGCCTTCATTCTTTCGATTGACACTATTACCCATGCTAGAGGATGTACGCCCACCGTCCTCCATGTCTCAGTGAGAGAGTACTTACCGGATAAGAGTCACGTCATCAGGTTTAAGAATCGGATAGATGAGCCAAAGCAAACTTTTGTGGAGTACCCAGTAGCTGTCCTGGAGCGCAGTACTAGACGTATGCGGTCTAAGGAGATATCGATGTTGAGGATCCAGTGGTCTAGACGAGGAGCTGATGAGACCACTTGGGAGACAAAGGAGAGTATTAGACGTAATTATCCCGAGTTCTTTGCAGGGTTAGCTGTTATTTCTGTACTGACGAGTTAGTACTCGGATGTTATTATTGTTTGACTTTTCATGTTTTTACCTTGGATTGAGTGATTGTGTTTTCTTTGATGCGTGCATGACCTTGATGATTGAGTAGTTACATGTTAGAAAACGAGACTTAATGAAACCAAGTTATACGAAGAAAGTCGTCTGATTAGATACATTATCCTAAGTTTCGGGATGAAACTTATTTTAAGAGGGCACTGATGTAATGCCCGGAAAATTTAATTTCCGTTTAATGCTCGATCAAACCGGATTCCGATCCGCCAACTTAAATTTTTTTTAAATAAAATAACACGATATTACTTTTTTTTTATATATATATCATTTTATGTGACCTTGATTCACATAAAATGATAAGTTATGTAAACCGTAAATAAATCCCGTATTTTTTTTAAAACCGACGAACGGTTCCGGGAGAATAACGAGTATTCTTTTATTTTTTTTTTAAATTGAGGAGCAGGCCCAGCTCTGGCCCAATATATCCGGCCCATTTACCTTTCAATCCAGCCCACAATTTTAACTTAACTCTAATGGCTGATGATTAACCTAACCTAATACGTTAACCTAATCTAATTACCCTAACGCTCCGCATCCCTCTACGCTCTATCTCCTACGTACCCTCTCACACGTCCGCCCACCGCCAGCCACGACCAAGACAAGCCAGCAAAACGCTGCACCGCCGAGACACACCAGGACCACCAGAGGCGCTCTCCACCGTGACTGCACGCCGGAAGGGGTAACGACGACAACCGAACGACGGCAGCAACACTTCCAGACCTGTGAGTAACAATCTCCCTTCTTCTTTACGTTATCCTAGCCTCTGAATGACAGGAGTCCTGTTGCACAGCCGACGCCGCACCAACCGTCTTCAACAGCAACCACGCCGACCTGCTGCACTCCTCCGGTGGGAACGAGAAATACTCGGGTTGTTGCCTAGGCACTGCAGATGGCGCCTCCCCCTTGTGACAATCAGAATTGAACCTGCAACAAATTGAAAACCAATGCCGGGTCTGTCCTTATCGACCTGATTTGAGCCGTGACTCGTAGGCTGTGGTGAGTAAGCAGCCCCTCTTTTACGTACATTGTAGTGTACATGAAGTTACTTTGGGTTTTGTATGTTGAATGATACTACTGAACAAATGTAAGTTAGGAGAATAGAGTAGATTGATTTTAGAAGGATAAAAAAAAATCAGTGAATTGGGATTCGAACTGGGGACCTTTAGATCCCGGTAAATATGAGAGATTGCTGACAAAGAGACTCGAACCTATGACCTTAGACATCTTAGAAAATTTCCAGTTGTGAGCTGAAGCTGCTAACTTTGAACCCGTATTTGGACAACTTAAATCGAACATCCACCGTTGAATTTTTGATATATTGTAGATAGAAATATGTAGTTTACTGTGACAAAATTTGTAAGAAAGTTAACGGTCGGATTAGAACTTATAAGGACTCGAAGTAGGACACATGGGCTGTTTTTACAGCAGAGGAAATTTGGCTAAGTATGGAAATTTTCAGCTTTCTTTCCAACTTTGGAGATTTATGGGAGAGTGATGATTAAGTAGTTTTGAGAGATCTTTACCCCTATGTTTAGTATGCATATCATAGAAGATCTAGGATTTAATTTCGGAATTTTTATATCTTTATCCAAGCCGTGTATATTAACCAAAGTCGGATCTTAACGACTTTTTGTATAAACCAAGAATTTTGGGTAGCTCTTATAAATCCTTATCAAATTTATTCTTGAGAACCGTATTATGGAAATAAGTTCTAAAAGAAAATATGAGAATCTAATGATAGAATTTTGAGAGTTTCGGAACCGGGGGTAAAATAGTCATTTTACCTTAAGAGGGCATTTAGTAATTTTCTCTTGATGAGTTGGTGCATCTTAGAAGTTATAGACTTCTAAGATTATGGGATGTATTTTGATCCACGTGCCTTGTATGACAGGCGTTTGAGTTTCTACGGTTGCAGACCGAGTTGAGATTGTGAGAGTTGTGGTTTGATTCAGGTAAGTCCTTGCGACTTACTTAGGTGGTTTCTGGATATTAGTTGGGTGATAATGGTTGTGTGTGTGCAATGTGTGTTATAATAAAAATAACAACTTGTTAGGACGACCGTCGTTATTATGTGTTAAGGCCCAAGTGTATGTATAACGGGACGTGACATCACTGCCCAGCTCTGCCAGGAGACTGGGAGGTTCTCTATACCCAGACCATATAGGTACACTGTTAGATGCATCGGATCCACTCCTGATGGGTACACGGGGCGGATGCGAGGTTTGGGAATCCCTCGTGTCACAAAAATAAGTATCATTAGTAAGAGTGAATGATTTAAATGAAGATAATAAATGGATTGTTTGAAAGCATGATGAGTGTTTATTATTTTATGTGTGTGTGCTATTATTATTCTCCTAATGTTTAGATAACTAGCTAATGGTTGCTTTGTTGTGTTTTTAGATTTACCGCAGGTTAGCACAACAGTTGAGTGATCCGGAAGTAGTGGTCAGCCGGGTCTCCGTACTCCTTAGAGTGGGGGTTTGGGTTGTTGCTTTGTTGTTCTTTCCTCTTGTTAAGACAATTAGTCTTTTCCGTCGCTTAAGTACTCTAGACTGTTAGACTTTGTTGCATTCATCCTGTTAAAAATACATTTTTTTGGAAATTTCGGTTTTTCTTATTTGTGTCTTGTTGCAAGATCCTAGTAAAATTATTGTCAAACTGAGGTCGGGACCAATTGTGAGGTCCTAACCAGTAATGTCCCGAGTTCTGAGAATTTGGGGTGTTACAAAATATATGATGTGTATCAGTGAATCAATGATTCAGTGTATTATGTATGCTTGAAATGTATAAATGCATTCAAATGCAACCCGTTTGGATAATGGCATGCGGTTATGGACATGAATCACATGATCTTTTTTCATTATAAATTGGGAAACAGATCTTTGAACACCAGTAGGCCCTCAACTTCATTGAGCTAATTAGTTTTTTCTTACAGGACATGCTCATGTTGTTGAAGCTCTCGGAGTCCCTCTTCACATATTTTTCACTATGCCTTGGACGTGAGTTCCTTTTGGCGTAACGTAAGGCTAACACATGGTTTATCACAACCGCCTCCCCATCCCACAAACGCATTGCAGCGAGTTGAGGTTTGTTCTTCATACCGTTAGAATTAAACACTGCTTTTACAATTCTTCTTAATTTTGATTTTATGCCCTTTCTTATCGCTTTCTTTATCCAATGTTGAATTACTGTTGTTGTTGATTAGTGTATTCTTCTGGTGGGTTATTTTCCCTTCAATTTCATCTCCTCAATCTCATTTTCTTCATTTTTTTTCCTGATATGGGTTTTCAATTTCTCCCCACGTGTTGATGTTGTTGATTAGTATATTTTATGCTCTAATTTTGATTTTATGCCTTTGCCTATAATTAGAATATTACAAGACCTTATATTAACATTAGGAACCCCTCATTTCCAGTTACAACTAATGGAGAATGGCAGAGAATTCTCTGGAACAAGTACTCATTAGAAAATAGGTATCACGTGTTTGCTAGCCCATTCCAGATGAGTTTACCTAAGCACTCATTTAATGATTAGCTCATTGTTAAAAGCCGTGTTATTTGTCAGCTGAGCTAACATTTGAAGTTATTCTCAAATTATCAAGGGATGTCAACATCTTCTGGTCATAAATTATAGTAAAACGATCCCACAAGCAGCCATGCAATATAGTTTAAAACTAAGACTACTATATCTCTATTGTATAGCTAATATGTAAAACAAAAATCTTCAAGTTTACATGGATGCATAGTAACTTAGAAAAGGAGCATGAACTAATTACATGTACTACTCAAATACTGCGAGGTAAGGCATAACAAACAAGAAAACTGTTTTGTTCCAACGAATAGACATTGATGAGAAAATAACCATGCGGTTTCTCAAAGTTTATCTTCTAAGATTAGACATTTAGTTCAACATTACAGTTTTTACCACTAGTTGACAGATGATGGGCAAAGTAAATCAGGAGAGGCTTGCCGAGTACCTTGGGGAGCTTCAGCGCAAAGAAGACACAAATGATAGGTATGAGCAGCTCTGAGAGGGGAGACACTAACTAGGAAGCCGTACGTGAGGATCCAACCCGTCCCACAACAAACAAACTCCGAGGTTCAACCCGGTCCGCAGCAAAGCAATTCTGAACCCCAAAAGGGAAAATAGAACTAGGAATTTATATGTTGCATTGAATCCAGCATTGTGGTCTGCACTCTGAATTTGTGATGGTTGTTTGGCTTTACTTATGAGAATTTTGAGCTCCATGCTGTGAGCTTAGAGTTTATTGTCATGACATATTTCTGTCTGATGAATGCTTATGTTAAAAGAGTTGCCATTGAGTTGGATCTATGCCTTAGTTTTCTCTTATATGTTCCATCATTGTGACTTATATTGTTCCACGTTCGTGTTATTTTAGAGTTTAGATTTTCACTTTTGTAATCACTAGGTCGCATCCACGGGCGTTGCACGCAGGAGTATGAGAGAATGATCTGGAGATTACTTTTTTCTATCATTTGGTCAGGCATTATTGAGCTGAACCTGGCCAGCAACAAAGAATGCCATTGGAAAGGAAATGCTGAGAGGCTTGCAACTATCCAAGCCTCTTTCGAGACAATAGAAAATGATCACTCTTCAAGAGTTTTGCTTGCTAAAACCTTTATCAGTTGCATAATAGACACTACATATATTGTCCATTGTCAAAAGTTATATCATATACATTGAATAACAAATGATTTTTGATACCAATGACTATGCATTAGAAGGAATCTCTTCTTCCTAACTTAGGTTGGACTTTTTCCTTTATTAAACAATTTAGAAGCTCATAAATCATTTCTTAATAAATGCCATATTATTATAACCTTTTGTTTAACATCATTGAATCTGAAAAAGTGATGAGCTAGAGCACTCGGAACTGACAGCGGATTAATTTTCACTCGCATACAGGAAATTCTCTACAAACTTCACTAAACATAAAAGTCACATGGAATGCAAGTACACAAATAGTCAAATAGCATAGCATGTAGAGCTGAAGACATACCAACCAAGATGTACATTTAGCAATAGATCAAATCACAATGTTTTGCTGAGAACTTGTATGGAAAACCAAGTCGATGGATGTGGATCCTCATCCTATATATTGGCTTAATCGGGACATTCAAATGATCTGAAACTGAGACACCTATTCAAGTAAGTTGTACGGGTGTCGAAGAGGATAACCTTTTTCAAAGTTTTTTGGCTTTTTTATAATGTTTCTTGTTTCTCGAGTCTATGTATATTCCTCAATCCTTTTTTTTCCTTGTTTTTTCCACATTAGTATCACTTTCTTTGAGTTTTTGAATATAGATGCTATTTATTGTTTGCTACAACTGCGATTTGACATTTATAAGGAATAGTAAGGTATTCGTGTGCTTGCAATGGTTTTTAATTGGAGGATTGTGAATGAATCGGTGAGATGCAATGTGAGTCTATCTTGCACCAAGGTTGTTCAAGACAGTTTCTATCAACACAACTTCCTATTTCTTTCCCTTGTAATAGGGACCAAAAAAAGCGATATTTTGGATAACCTAATGCCGGACTACATTGGCACACTCGGATGATATTTGAAGCACAAAAGCGATCACAAATTCTTACTGTCTGGTTATTTTAGTGTCGATGGACAATACAATTATGGTATTTTTGCCTCTCAAACTTTATTTGCTTACTCAAAACTAATTTAATAAATAATAGTTTAAAAAACTTTACAGTTCTGCGATTTTTGTATACCTAAACCTAACCAAAATATTTGTTCAAGCGCATGCGTAGCACGCGCTACCGCCTAGTTATGAAAAATGAAAATCATATCTTCGGCTTCTTGAACTGCATCAGACTTAACAACATTCCATTGTTTGGGTGTGCCTGAATAAACCAATATACTATTAGGGCGTCAATGTAATTTATTCGTAATTATAATGATCTTTTCAACAGAAACTAATAGGGTACAAATTTTTAATTCGTACTTAATATGTTTTTTTCATTGTTATCAACATTCCATTTTTTGATACTTTCGGTTCTTCACATTAGTTACAAAAATGCAACACTACCAGATTGAAAAACTGTATATTACATATGTAACAAATGCTTCATTGTATATATCCAAACGATTTCAAAAACAAAGAGTACAATTGAATACATAACCTTGTTCAGATTCGCAAATTGACAACCGAACTGATTTTGTTGACGGAATATGAAAGCTTGTTGAATTCAGTTGTAGACGACTTGAACAAATGGTGTAGAGAGAACGACCAATAGAGAAGACGTCGACCAATAGATAATACTACGCCTCACTTCAGTAATAGGGATATTTTAAAAAATCAATAAATAGAGAGTGTGTACATACTCCTTTTATGAGAGTGAGTAAGGATTATTTATTAATTGATTTTTTGTTTAATACTTTTCAGCATTAATCTACGCCATTGGATTTACTAAATTGGATGACTCTGATCTATTCTCATGATTACACGATAAGGTTTGTTCTCATATGGTCTATACTATATATATAGGTCTATAATTATATTTTAAATATATTCTTACTTTTGTTTGTAAAATAAAATTTATTCGTTTCATCATATTCTTTTAGTATATTGAAAGACAACAATTAAAGAAACATAACAAACCATATAGGAACTATATGGAATATATGCAATAATATGGAACCTTTTGTTATAAAGGGAAAAGTGTAACAAACTCTACCAGGCATGTATATATGCCTGTTTTGAATGCATTCGATTTCATTTCATCTTTGCTCCTTAACATGGTATTAGAGCCATTCGGCTTCGAAGCTTATACCAATTCTCATATTCTCTTTCAACTAAATACATAATACACACTCACAATAATTCTTCAATTCATTTTACAGACCAATCTTCTTCTCTCTATTTATCTGCTCCATGGCTGATAAAGGATTACTCTTGATCCAAATCTGGTTTGAAACACAACTACCAATATTAATGATCCTAAATACCTAGCAAATTCGGACAATCCTAAAATACAGGTCATTTCGATTCTATTCAATGGATCTAACTTCAGATCTTGGAGAAGAAGCATCAAAATGACACTAGCAGCAAAACAGAAGCTAGCCATGGATCCAACCATTGTTAATGTAGTTTATCTGGAAGTGCTTAAGATGATGATGGACAAGCAATCTACTACCTTTATCAACTTTGCAGGCGTTACAATCATCTTGTCAATAACGTGTCAACATGTGCACTTGAATAGTGGGTTCTAGAGCCATTGTCACATTACATTTTGCAAGTAATACTTTTCTCACTTGCACAAGCTTGACAAACCTATTCTCATTGGACTTCTAGATAGTTCAATGAAAGAGGTTCATCATCGAGGGACTATTATCTTGTCTCCTCTTATCACTCTTCACAATGTGCTATATATGCCTCACTTCAAGCACAATCTACTCTCCATATCTCGAGTAGTTCATGACTTGAATATGAAGATAATCTTCACTAATAATGTATGTTTATTTCAAGACCTTTCTAATGATTCTCTTATGGCTACTAGTTACAAGGAGGGTGGTCTTTACAATCTTGGTTTCCCTCTCCTTCCAAATGTGCCATGTGCAACCTCCACACTTGATCATAAGAAAACTGATGTGCATTTATTTTCATGCTCGTTTAGGACAATTGTCTTTGCCCAAACTACATCATATTGACACTTATATTTCTCTACTTCTAAACTTGCTACATTGGATTTTCATACGTTTATTTTGGCCAAGCAACATAGGTTGCCTTTATCTCCTAGCACATCACATGCTAAAACTAGTTTTTCCTTGATTCATGTGGACATCTAGGGACGATATCATACACCTGCTTTATGTGTAGCTAAATACTTTTTGACTACAGTTGATGACTATGCTCGTTGTACATGAACAATTCTTATATTTAACAAACATTAGGTGTTGTGGATTGTCACTAATTTTTGTGCATATGTTGACAATCAATTCAAGGGCAAAGTCCAAGTGTTTGAGTCAAATAATGGTGCCGAGTTCTGGCAACACCAAATTCAAGAGTTCTTCCTTAGCTCTGGAATTGTTCATCAAAGATCTACTCCATGTGTTCCATAACAAAATGCACGTGTTGAGAGGAAAAATCGTCATCTCCTAGAGATTGCACGAGCTCTTCTTCTTCATGCAAATCTACATATCTCATTATGGAGAGAATGCATTCTTACTCCTACTTATCTTATTAACTTAATGTCTTCTCCTGTTCTTGCCTAGAAAACACCTTTCGAGCTCTTACACCACATTCGGGTTACTTATGACCACTTGCGAGTCATAGGTTACTTATGTTTTAGGCTACGTCCTCACAAGGATAAGCTTGAGCATGTATCTTCTCCTTGTGTCGTAATTGGTTATCCACCTAGCCAAAAATCTTACAAGCTTTTCAATCTTGAGTCACATAAAATAATCACTAGTCGGCATGTGGTTTTTCAAGAATCCATATTTCCTTTCAAGACATTATCTACACTACCACCCATCTCCACTTCACCATCAACTCCCTCTTTCCCTTTTGTGTCCCCCGCTCCAGATATTGATCCTTCTCCTATGTCTTTTACTCCCTATTCCTCACCATCTTCTTCTACAAGTGATGGTTTATCTCTTCCCATCCAAGTTCCTTTTTCTTCACCTTTAATTATTCCTCCTTTGCCTCCCTTACCGTCTAGTCATCCTTGATGTACCGTCCATCACCCTACCTACCTACCTACATGATTATGCTTGTACTTCCTTCACCTCTCCCACTTTTTTAGCCCAATTTAACCTCTCTTGTCATGCTAATAATTTCGTGCATGCTTTATGAAACGTCATCAACTCATTTGAACCATCTCACTATAATCAAGACAAAGATTCTCCATTATGGATAAACGCTGTGACAAAGGAACTTCAAGCTCTCAAGCTCAATGATACTTGGGAACTCATTCCCCTACCTCTTGCAAATCTGCCATTGGTTTTAAATGGGTTTATAAACTCAAGCATCGTCTAGATGATTTAATTGATCGTTATAATGCCCGTTTATTAGCCAAAGGATATAACCAAATCAAAAACAAATATTACAAACACACGTTCTCTCTAGTGCCTAAGTTCTCTACCATTCGAGTTATTATGGTCTTAGTGATAGCATGCATTATAGTTTATATTTTGGGATTGGTTTGGCCGATTTATCATTATATATCTGCATAGATGGCTGTATATTCTCGATGATTATGTCGTTTTGTTTACCTTTGCAAGAATCGAGGTCTACACCTAGTTTCGTTGTAATTGTAGGAAAAATGGTACGTTATGGAGCGATATGGAGCCAAAGGATCTAAGGAGTCATGTGAGCTGCATTTTGGAGCATCAAGGAGCTACAAGGAAGGCATAGGAACTCTGGAAGTTGGATAGAAATTCAATATTGGATGAGTTATGGAGATTTGCACGTAACAACTCGACCACCTCGGTTGATTACGTGATCACCTCGACCGAGATGGCTTACTGGGCCTAGATCGAGACGGCCGGCCCACAATCCATGAGATATTTTATTTTTGGCATGTGATTTTCCTATAAGATTGAAGATAATTTCTTGATGGAAGTAGGCTTGGATAGCTGATTATCTTTGGGATTGAAGATATTCCAAGGAAGGGAAGGAAATTGAAGGAAGATTGCTTTGAAGTGAAAGTTGAAGGGTTTTGAAGGGAAGTTGTAAGGTTTTCTTAAGGAACCTTGATTGTTGTCTTTTGATTCGATTATTGAGGAATACAGTTGCTGCTTATTTGGATTGATTGTTTGTTTGATTATTGAGACCTTTTTGTTAAGGTTTTCTTGTTTGCTTGTTGCTTCTTCAATTATATATTTGATTGTTATTATTATGATGATTGTTGGCAAAATTCCCTTGCGATTCTAGGGTGATTGGCTGAAGGTTGTGGTAAAGACGATGAAAAAGTGAACCTTTACCTTAGTGGACCCTGAAAGCTCGAGCCAAACCTAACTGCACCTCACCTCGGTCAGTTCGTGGAGCATCTCGACCGAGATCAATAAGAACAGAGCAAGACGTTTGACTTGATTCGATCTACCATGAGTTTAGTTTTTAGTTTGACAAATCTTATCCTTGTTGCACCTTTCCTGGTTTATATGCAAGCCTAGGATGAGACTTACCCGGTGATTCCTTTGCTTGTATACCTATGATGACGAGTGTTAGGTAATAAAGGTTTATGCTTTATTAGGGTTTGAGTGTGCCTTCATCCTACCTTTGAGAGTTTACATGAGACTTACCATGTAAAGGTTAGTTCTATTCCCTTAGGTGGTGTGTTGGTTTGAGATTATAGTTCCTTTCCTTAGTTCTTTGAGACTTACCCGGTGATAGGATCTTTGGTTTTGGATAGTGGGTAGTGAGACTTACCGGTGATCTATTCCCACCTTAGAAATAATTTCCCTTGCAAACCTCAGCTTTATCCACGTTATCCTTAGAAATCTTAAGTCAAAACCACAACTGGATGCTTTGACATCCAGAATCTTCATTCGTTTATTTGATTTATACATCATCTTTGTTTTGTTGTTTTGTTCTTGACTGAAAACTTGATATTTATCGTGCTTGATTTCACCATAGTCCTTCTGTTCGACCTTGGAGTAATTACCATACTACGATTGATCCGTACACTACGGGTTCACATTTTGTTCAGGCTTTTATTTTAGGTTATAAATTTAAAGCTATTTCGTTCATTATTCACACAAGTCTGAGAGCAAACACTTAGCCGCTGCTCAAAGCTGGCCTCTACATCAATTGAATATTAATGACAATTTCCTCCATGGAACTCTGGATGAAGTAGTATTTATGTTGCCACCTCAAGGGTACACTATATAGCTCCACAAGGCTATGTTTGTCATCTAATTAAATCCCTTTATGGCCTTAAGCAAGCCAGTCGTCAGTGGAATATTGTACTCACCAAGTGTTTGACTAAGCTCCATTATGTTCAATCTCGCCAAGTTTATTCCTTGTTCATCAAGCACTCTTGTCTTGGCATTACGGTTGTTTTGGTGTAGGTTGATGATGTCTTAGTAACGGGTGATGTACCGTCTAAAATTACCTCTCTCAAACAACATATGGATGATGCATTTAGTATCAAAGATCTTGGTCTTGCCCGTTTTTTAGGCATGGAGATTGCCCATACCAGTTCAGGTATTCATATCAACCAACAAAAATATATTCATGACATTGTTTTTTATTCCCAACTTTCTGAATGCAAGCCCACCACTTTTCCCTTGCAAAGAAACTTGCACTTGACTCCAGATTCAAGTTATTCAATTCCTGACCCAAAGATATATCGCCGCCTTATTGGGCGTCTCCTTTACATATCCCTTACTCGCCCAAATATGTCCTTTACCGTTCAACAACTTATCCAATTTCTTGCCCTTCCCCGTGTCCCTCATATGCAATTTATTTATTATGTGACCTTAAGGATACCATGGGTTTTGCATTGTTCTACCCAAAGCAGGCTACTCTTTACCTCACTACTTATAGTGACGCTAACTGGGGTTCATGCACCTATTATTGTTGTTCCTTTACTAGTTATTGCCTCTTCCTTGGCAAATATCTTGTGTCTTGGAAGACAAAGAAACAGAAAACAACGAGTATCGTGTTATGTCCATGACCACAAGTGAAGTCATTTGTCTTGATGGTTTACTCTTTGATCTGCATATCACGCTTCCATGCCCCTTCCCATTACATTGTAAAAACAATGTTGCTCAACATCTTGATGCTAATCATGTCTTCCATGAACGGACGAAGGACCTCCAGATTAACTGCCATTTTGTCCGAGATGAATTCCAAAAAGGCTTTATTTCAACTTTTCCTATCCCTTCCAATCTTCAGTCGGCTGATGTTTTCACCAAAGCCTTAGCTGAACAACAACACATTTTCTTCTCTCGCAAGCTTGGTTTGGTTCTTCTTGTCCAACTTGAAGGGGGGGGGTATAGGAACTATATGGAATGTATGTAATAATAGGGCATCTTTTGTAATAAAGGGAAAATTGTAACAAACTCTACCCGGCAAGTATATATGCATGTATATGCCTGTTTTGAATGCATTCCATTTAGTTCGTCTTTGCTCTTTAACAAACCATGTGTAATGGAGTAAATTTCAATTAATATATGAGACATTATTTTTTTGGTTGTTTCAAGAATTTAGGAGTTCCCATGAAAATAAGACCATTTGAAAATAAGTCGCCCATAAAATATAGTGATAGTCAGTCATACCAAAAAATTGATTTGTCACATTCTCATAATACCAATGAATTGGTTCATTGTACTGTTGGAAGATTACAATTGATTGGATCCATCGGGAGTTTACCAATGGATGGCTTATTCCTACAATAAAAGTTGTCAGCATATGGCCAATAACATCATAAAGCCATAGGTATATGGCCAATAACATCATCCGTTGGAATGAGTCTGTTGGTATGGGCAAATTTTCTTGTAGTGAGATTCTCAATCACGCTCTCTTACTCTCAATCCTCTTCTCACTAGGGTTAAGAATCCTCTACCTACCTGGTTCCTCTAACTGATAATAAATCCTTTGTTATGGCCGGTGACTCAGATATGTTCACTTCTTCAAAAAAACAAACCAAATGGGTACTTGACATTCTGAAGTCAACATAGTTTTAAGTTTTCCAACAATGTCCAACGCATCTCGTCCAACTACCGATCCCTCCTTGTTTCGGAAACCATTATGGAACCTTCTTCCGGAAAACCCCAACTCATCTCCCGTTGACTCAGTCCGGCATCCTTCAAAACATTAATCGAGTCCTTCTTCAGGTTTGCATATTTTACTTGATTCGTTATAATTTGTACAATAGCGAGATAAACCATATTCCTTGAACACATGTTCTTGAAATTAGGTTGGCTTCTCCGTGATATTCTTTCATGTTTATCAAATTCTAGTTTTGTGGATTTTAATTTTGTGTGTTTCGGTTCAGATGAACCATATTGGCTTTTGGGTTTAGTAATTGAAATATTGAAATTACTGTTTCCATTACAAGGACTAGAATATTGAATTCAAACTTATAGTGAATATGATAACATGATTTATCACATTAGTTTAGACATACATTTAGGTATATTTCGTTCTTTTTTGCATCAATAAGTCTTAGTTTGTGACATTTGTACTTGTTAGTGTTCACTTTGCGAGTATAGATGTATAGACAAGATTTTTGCGGTTTTACAGGTATTTCACTAGATTTTGAGCCTAAACGAGACATATAAGGATGGAGCCTCGGAGTGGAGCGTGCTAGGAGCTTAAGGGAAGCAATAAAACATGGCAAAGGATCAAGAAATAGAGCAAATGAGCCATTTCGCTGGAACCTCAGGTGTGCAAGAAGTAATCTCGGCCGAGATTTGAATTTTAGAGATATGTACCAACGAGATTTTCTATGTCGAGATCCATCTCGTCCCAAATCTCGGGATGAGATTTTGGATGCTTTCACCGAGATTTCCAAGAAGCAAATGCCTATGTTGAAGACTTCAAGAATATTTGCCCTGATTTTGACTAAAATCTTGCCCAAGATGGTCAACAAGGGGGTCGAGATTTCCCTCTTTTTGCCATTCCTTGTAAAAAATCTGGACTTGCCTCAAAGTGGAAGTGTTTTTTTGTGTCTTGGATTCCATTATCTTGCTTATTTGAATCAATATTCAGCTAAGTATCTCTATCTCTTCTTATTTTCATTCCATGTATTGCACGTGTACTGATTTGGTAATAGTTGATCTTGAAATGTATATTGTTGGATAGATCTTTGTGATTTTAGGATGATAGATCAATGGTTATGGTATGGATAGTGATAACATGAACACTACAAAAAGTAAATAGATTTGCGACGTCAGTTTGCGATGGATATTATTTTCCGTCACTAATAGTATAATGTTTGCGACGTTTGTGGGTCAACATTTCATGTGTCGCAAACTAGAATCCGGAAGGGGAAAAAACTTGGATTAATGAGGGATGAGGGTTAGGGAAGAGTTCCTCATCCTTCTTCTCTCAATCTCGTACGTCTAGCACTATCAATCTCGATGCTCCCTCTAACCAAAAAAAACTTCTTGATGTTCCCTCTTCTTCTCTCAATCTCGACTCTTACCTATCTCTCAATCTCAACTCTCATTTGTCTCTTACTCTTTGAAGTTCAATCTTAATATCACGTCTAGGGTTTGTTGTTATTGTTGCTCTCTGACACGTATTTTGGTTCTTCAAGATATGCGATTCTCTTGCTAAACTCCCCCTCCATCGAGTTTGTATATATAGGAGTAGGTTTTGTTAACAAGTTGGAATCAATGGCTAGGTTTTTTCAACTGTTTTGTTCATATTTGTATGTATGTGGATTTGAAGAACTTAAACTACAATATGTTCATGAAAATGCCTAAAAAGCAACAAAAAAATGTATATTCTTCTTAATTTGTTGCCACTAATAAGCAAAGTTAATCTTCCAATTACTTTTTTGCTCTGTTATGGAAAATCCAAGGATGGTCACAAATGCTATCAAGGTATTGGTTCCTTTTTCATGAGAGCTTGTTTGACGCAAAATATGCTAATGGTGCTACTCCAACCTTGAATGGATGTTTTGAAAGTTTATATGAGTGTTATTCAGTTAATGGCTCCTTTCTCCAAGGATGGTCACAATTGTGATTCTCTCATACATGTGAAACTATATAAGGGTCAAAACTCAAAACATGCGTTGACAAAAGTTTGTTAGTTGTCTGTTTTTGTTCCCCTTAGCTTTCACTATTTCTTTTTTTTTTTTACTAGGGCTGCACTACATGACTTGTGTTAATCGGACTTTTATATCTAGTTTAGCTACAAGTTTTAAATTTGATAGAGGAATTCATTAATGAAACACAATGATTCACTTTTATGTTGATATTTTGAGTACTCTTGTTGTTTCTAGTTGATCTGTCAAATTTCTGGATTGACATTACATATAGGTAAATAAATAGAGCCTTTAAACTAGTTGTTGGTGTCAACTTACCATAATTTTAGTAGAAAATTGTGTTGAACATGAATCGATTTCAGGTTTAAAATGATATTATCACAAAATAGGATGGTGAATTCTTGATAAAGTACGGAGAATTGTCAAATGAAAGGATTATGCAGCTTATAAACCACTATCTTCTCAACTAGCTATTGGTGTAAACAAAGGGAATGATTCACAAAAGAGTTGGTGGTGTAAAGTAGCTATTGGCATTACGCAAGTTCATCTTCTAGTACGGTTAAACCACTATCTTCTCAACTCGCATTTCCTCTGCCCAAAAGTGATAAGCATGACTTTCTTGGATTCTGCAAGTTATAAACAAGGATGGCCTAGCTCTTGCAGACGGTGATGAATTGGCTTGATGGAGATAAACATACTTAGGATGTGCGATGGAGGTCCTTTTGTCTTTGCTCAAGTTTGTTCATTATACTTTGTACAAATTAGAAGAGTTACACATGTTTTGTTTATTATATTACCTTAGTCGAAGCAGGCTTGTGTTACTAAAATGAACAAAGAGTACATTCATTTTAAGAGTGAAATGTGCAAGTGAAGCATGAAGTTGGATTATAAGAGATTGTGAAACACATTTTGAAAACTTGAGAGGTGCAACTAGACCAAAACGACATTGTTGCATATGTTGCGTTAATAATCCTCAAAGGTGTTTTATTTCATTTCACGTTCAGACTTGTCATTTTTTTTTTCTTATGGCAATGTTTCATTTGTTGTGTGAACTAATCTTATTTTCTGCTCATGGCCTTGTAAGGATTAAAATTCATTTCTATAAAAATTATGTTCTTCAATTTTTATTGAGAAGATTAGGCTACTAAGGTAACTTTTTTTTAGAAAACAAACTATGCCCCAAACATTTAACAATTTTTAAAAAAATCTAAATTAGTAATTAAGGGAATCTTTATTAGGCAGTTACAAACTTAATGGAAGATAATTAATTGGTAAAATATATTTAACAAGCTAAAAAATAGGAAATCGGTTAACGTAAAAAAGACAACTGTGCTTGAAATTTTAGAATATCAAATATCCGCCATTTTCGTCATTCAAGCGGTAAGCAAAATCAAAGAAAAAAAAAACACTCTTTGCAGTCGGAAGCAGTTTCGCCATCTCCATTCATCTCGAGGTCTCTTCTTCAACTCTTTCTTCACCGTCAACATCCACCTTCAATCGAGTATTCAACGGTTATCTTCAACAAGTATAATCAGTTACCAATTCCTTTAAAAGATTTTCGAAATTTTGGCTCGTCTATCTTCAATCTCCATTTCCAAGTATGTTATCTTCGTCGATTGTACACAGGTTTGCGAAGAAGACGACTCTACCTTACACAAACATAATCGTTCAACACTTCCAGATATGTACATGTTCCAACATACACAAGTAATACATAATGCATACACAATTTTCATTCTTCGTTCAACACTTCCAGTTATGTACATATTTCAATATACACAAGTAAGACATAAATCATACACAAATGTAAATGTTCTACACAAACACAAGTGATACATGACGTAAATACACAATTTTGATTCTTCGTTCAAAACTTCCAATTATGTACATATTTCAACATACATCAACATGTCTATAAAATATTGAAAGTAATGACATGCATATTTTGTAACAATATCGACATATTGAAGAGACATTTAACATATGAAACATACCGGGTACACAATCTGAATCGTCTGAATGCAATTATGTTCCACAGATCTGTAATGACGTACATATTTGGTAACATAACGCAAGGATGAACAACTTTTGTTAGAAGACGAAGCTATGGCGTTTAGACTGTATTTACTTATCCGTTTATGGAGATATTTACGGCTTATGGAGATATTTACTTACCCATTTCTAACAATTAATTGCTTATTAAATGGTGGAGAAAGATATTTACTTACTTGTTTTATAACAATTATTGCTTATTAAATGGAGAGAGAAAGATATTTTGATTTCCTTAATATCCTCTTTTTATTTTAATATATCTTTTTTAATATAATCTGGAGGAGCCTAGTTTGTACACATTTTTAACTTGGAACCCTTTTTATGCTCATGGTTACAAAACCTACCTACTCTCCTATTTTACCCATTTTTATTTCATCTATGAAATATGGGAAGTATTTATAAGATACATGAAGTATGTTAGTGTAGATGAAAATATGTAGTAGTTAGATTCTTACGATTAAAAAAAGAAGTTATAAATGATCCCGGTCTGGCAATGAGAACTGGAAAAACAATATATTTTTTAAAAAAGTCATACTTCATAACTCGGACCTTATATGCCCGCGTTATAAACCCTGGATTTTTTTAAAATAAAAAAACAGATTTTTTGCGACGGCCTCTACCACTGCAAAGCTGTCGCAAAACAATCTACCAACGGCAAAAAATCGTGGCAAAAATATTTGCGTCGCTTGTTCTGGCGTCTTCCACTTCCACCGTCGCCCATTAGTCGTCGTTGATGGTTGGTGTAACAACCGGAATTTTTGCTCCAATTGTGGTCCTTCGAGACTATTTTCGAAACCACTTAGGGCTCGTTTGGTATGACTCCAAGAATGGGGTTGGAATCAGGAATGAGAATGAAATAAATAATTGGAATAAACCATTCTTGAAACCTGGTGTTTGGTATGTTGTTGGAATGAATGATTCCTGAAGCCTGTTGTTTGGTTTATCCAAAATATGGAATGAAAAATTATATCTTCTTTTGATTATAAAAGGGTATTTTTCATAATATTTACATAGTTTTTCTAAAAAAACATATATAACTTCTTGACTAGTATGTGTATATATAAAGTGTAGACCCAAATTTCTATATTTTTCTAGCAAAAATTCGTGAAAATCAACCATCAACTAAGTTAAACATAGAATACAAGAAGCAACGACTAAACAGAGATGGCACACATTAGACTAAACATCAATTAGTAAAAAATTAAATTAGTAGTGCACACTAAACTAAACACAGATGAAGTGATTCATGTATCGAAGAGTTGGATGAAATCATTGCATTCCAAGCCTGCCGGCCTAGTTCGATATATATCTTCATTGGTCGAAGATCATTTTTTATTGTATATCTTAATCGTCACATATATTGATGTACTAGTATACCACTTGAATTTCGATCTACTTTTTAGATTCGAATACCAATTGACATATATTGTTGTATTGATATACTACTTTGAAATTTGGTCTATTGATTAAAATACCAGTTCAATATACAAAACGAAGAAAAAGTATGATATAGTAAAAAACACCAGTTTAGAGGAGAGTTGGCCGAAGTCGACTCTAGGCTTGCAGGCGTGGAATGAAGATGAAGTGATTCAAGGAATGGGGGAAGATAATTACTTTAGTGCTAGTATGGTGGTTGTACAACAGGCGTGGAACGTGGAGGCCGCGAAAACGATACAAGCGTAGAGGAAGTTAGGGGAGACGTAATATAATAAAAAAACACTGGAATGAGTTATACCCTCCTTTTTTGGGGGAATCAAGGGCCTTCTTAGAATTTTAATGGGCTATTCCAGGGAATCATTTTAATTCCAAATCCATGCCTTACTAAACATGAGGTATGGGTATATCGCATTCCAAAACCGATTCCTAATTCCCTTGGAATCGTACCAAGCGAGCACTTAAGTGTTGCTAAAAAGGAGTCTCCGCACATGCTGCCTAGAAGCCCGCGGGCGTGGAAACTGGGTAGCCGCTGTCACGACAAGGTCATGCCGCGGGTGCGGTTTTTACAGCAGATCGCGTGCGATCTTTTGTAACCGTCGTCCGTTCTTTCCTCTTTTAGAAGATTTGATCTTCCGTTAGGCCATCCCTCCTTACGCCTTCTAACTCTAGCAACCCTACTCCTTTTTTCCTTTCCAACCGTTCCATTATGCTCTTACGTATCTTCCTCTTCCTCTTCTTCATTCTCTTCTTCCTCTTTGTTCTTCCTTCATCCAAGATCACTCAAGTTGCAGCCTCCAACACATGGGTTGGATATTGTAGATCCGATAGTAAGTCTTCTTCCCCTTTTCATTTTTCTCCTACGTTCTTCTTCTTCTTCTTCTTCTTCTTCTTCTTCTTGGCAAAGAATCAAGATCGAGTCTTGATTCTGTTTGTGCCGTTGTATTTGTTAATGTTGTGAGAATCTAGGTCTGAGTGGTGTTGTTGTTGCGTGGGAAACTTAGACAAAAGTAGAACCGATCTTGACAAGATGTTGTTCGTAAAAGAACTTTGACAGTCGCCCTTGGAGCATTTCCGCAACCGCGCCTGTGCATCCCCGTACCCGCGCCTAGCCAAAGCCGCCGCCCCCTGCGCCTCTTTGTCATCGCGGTCACGGCATCCGAAGCTTGTCACCGCGCCCGCACCTTCCTTACCCGTGGTCGCACCTTACCTCCCGTGGGTACCGTCTTTATGGTATGTCATTTCTCTCCTTGCTCCCTTATCGTTTCTAGAGTCAGATCATGCTAGGTTCGACTCTAAATGAACTAGTGTGAATGTCAGTTAATGGCTTGTGGATTCCTAAGTGTTTTGAAGTGGTTTTAGAACCCTTAAGCTAGTTGTGTTGATGTTTATCCATGAGGATCTTGAGACTAGGAGTAGTACATCCTAGCATGGTGGTGTGATCTGGTAAAGATCATTGAGACTAGAAGTAGGAACCTTCTAGCACGTTGTAGTACGAACTTGCAGAGGTGAATGAGACTAGAAGTGAAGACTTCTAACATGTCGGTTAGATTCTGATTTGGGATGCCTTGTCTGAGCAGGCATAGAGTTCTATCATGTGGAAAGCTGAGCGTGTTATCGGAACTGGGATTACCTTTGATACAGGTAGGTCCCTTGGACTTACTTAGTTGCCTTCTATGTGTTAGCATAATTATGATCGTGGTGTGTGCTAGATGTTAAATGTTAAGAACATGTTAGGACAAACTTTTATGTTGAATGGCCCAAGTGTATGATAACGGGGTGGTGACAACTTGTCTAGTTCTACAAGAGACTGGGAGGTTCTCTGCGACTAGTCCAGGCAGGTAAACGGTGAGATGCATCGGATCCATTCTTGTTGGTATAAGGGGACATAGGCGAGTTTCGGGAGATTCTCGTGTCACAAAAGAAGTTAAATTAGTAAAGTGTATATTAATGAAAGATAATAACGGGACTTGATATGAAAGCATGATTATGTGATTTGTCTCTTGATTTGTGTTTGTGTTGTTATCATTATTCTGATGCTTAGAATGTTAGTTAACGGTTTATCCGTTGTGTGGATATCTTGTGGTTTAGGGAGGCTGTTGAGTGATCCGGTCGGAGTGGTCAGCCGGGGGGTCCCGTTCATTATAAGACGGGAGTTGGGTTTTACTATTTTAAGTTGTCTTTATGGTTGACGTTGTTGAACTCGGTTGAGAGTGTGTTTGTTTTTTGATTTTGAACCTTTTAGTACTTTATCTATTTTGGAGTTTTCATTTATTTGTGCCCTGTTGCAAGATCCGGTGAAATTGTTGTCAAGCTAAGGGTCAGGACCCATTGAGGTCCTACCCCGTAGCATCCCGAGTTCCTAGAATTTGGGGTGTTACAATTGGTGTCGGCAAATAGCTTTCCTTTCGTCGTCAACAAGCGTGGCTAATTGAATTATTTATTGTAGTGGAACTTGCATGTCAAATTAGGACGATTAGGTTGCACGAACTCTAGCTTTTAAGAATCTCGTCCTATTCTTCACATAATCTCGCCTGAGATTTGACTATGATCCACCCGAGATTTCTTCGATAGACTCTTAATGGATGATTTTGTATGTTAGGTAGTTAGATTTCTTAAACCAAAGAGCTTATTGAGTTGAATCTAGGTTAGACTTGTCTAAAGTTAGCAGCCTAAGTGAGGACTGAGACTTACCCGGTAATATCGTCCCTTGGGTTTAAATGATGATGAACTTTAGGTAGTAGAGGTGTGAAACCCTCAATTGGATTAACATGTTAGGTTTTCAAACCCGGGACTTACCCGGTAAGGGTTGATTTGAGCCTTAGGTAGAGTAATCGGTTTGAGTTGAATTTCCGTCCTTAGTGCATTGAGACTTACCCGGTAATAGGTAGTTTCTATCGGACTAGTGAAATATGAGACATCTCCCGTATTTATTCCCATAGAAGAAACATCCTTTCCCTCTAGCAATCAAAATTGTGTCCTTTTAGAGAAAGCTTGAATCCAATTCCATAATTAACGATCTTGAACTCTAGAACCCGCTTTTATGATATTTATCATATCTCATGCTTGTTGTGTTGCTTGTTTTAATTGTTCGTTTTTATTTGATCTTTGATCAAACCCAAACTAAAACCCAACAAAAATATTGATCGTCTAACTCTTTTCCAACTCTTTTTTCTTAGTCTAGAGTTGTACTATGTTTTTTTTTTTATCATTTTCGCAAACACAATCTCACTTTAGTCATTGTGTTCGACCTTGGAATACTTGTCTTGTTACAAAACGACCTTGGAATACTTGCCTTTAGTCATTGTGTTCGACCTTGGAACACTTTAGCCATTGTGTTCGACCTTCAAAGCTTGAATCCAATGCCATAATTAACGATCTTGAACTCTAGAATCTGCTTTTCATATATTTATCATATCTCTTGCTTGTTGTGTTGTTTGTTTTAATAGTTTTTATTTGAATTTTGATCAACCTCAAACCAAAACCCAACAAACATATGGATCTTCTAACCCTTTTCCAACTCTCTTTTCATATATTTATCATATCTCTCGCTTTTCATATATTCATCCTCTTTGATCTTTCTCATGTTCATGAGTTTATTGCATGCTTCTTCCTTTTGTTTCTCTTTTTTTTTCATTCATCTTCTTCTTCACAAGAATCAAGAGCGAGCATTGATTCTTGGTGGCCTTTCCATTGTTGATACGTTGATGTTCACAAGCTCCCTAGGTTAAGTGTTGATGTGTGTGGGGAGTGAAAGAACCAAGCCTTGGCCCTTGCTGAGTTCCTTGTTGTCAAAGGAGAAGACACATTTTCTGTGCAGAAACCGCCCCCGCGGTTGCACGTTCCGCTTCCACCGCGCCTCTGTCTAACCACCCCCGCGGTTCTTCTACAATGACTCTCGTCTTTGGTCAGTTGTTGCGTTGCTTCTTTTGCCCTTTCCTTATGCTAGATCATGTTAGGTTGGACCTAGATGATTAGTGTGAATTCCAGCTACTGGCTTGTTGACCCCCATGAGTTGGTTGCACCCTTGAGCTATGTTATTGATGACGTTCCTTGCGAACCTTGAGACCAGGATCCTTCTCCTAGCATGCTGAGATCAGTTAGCGATCATTGAGACTAGAAGTAGGGACTTCTAGCACGTTGTAGTAGATATATTAGAGATCATTGAGACTAGAAGCATGAAGAATTCTAGTATTCGTTCAGTTTCTGATTCTCGATGTCTTGTCTGAGCAGGCATTCTTCCTTTCCTTCGGTAAGTTGAGCAGTAGCGGATTTTTGAGTTTAAATTCAAATGAGGTAAGTCCCTTGGACTTACTTAGCTGCGTGCGAGCATGCTATATGTTTCGGGAGATTCTCGTGTGACAAAAGAAGTTGAATTAGTAATGGATAACTTAACGAAAGATAATAACCGGTTGAGTGCGAGCATGCTATATGTTTCTGTTCTTATGTGTGTTTGTGCCTTTATTGTCTTTCTGATATCTAGAATGTTAGCTAACGGTTATACCGTTGTTGTAGATCCCTGCAGGTTAGAGATGTTGTTGATGTATCTGGACGATGTAGTCAGCCGGGGCTCCCGTACATTATAGGACAGGATCGGGTTTTATATTTCAGTTGTTGTTCTTTCCTTTTGTTTTGAACTCGGATGCGAGTCTTTGACACTTCCCTTTGTTGTTCCTTTGGTTTTTATAATAGTTTTGATTTTCATTTATTTGTGTCTTGTTGTAAGATCCGATGTTATTGTTGCTACTTTGAGAGTCGGGACCCATTGTGCGGTCCTAGCCCGTAACGCTTTGAGTTCCCAGAACTTGGGGTGTTACAATATGGTATTAGAGCTCTAGGTTGGCAGCATTGACACTCGTAATCTTCTAAAGGTCAAATAGATAAATAAACAGAATCCGCAATGGATCTACGTTTTCAAAAGGGGGTTTTGTTTTAAACTTGTCGGTTTGGGATAGATGTACGGGCGACCACCACCACCTCCGCGGATCTCAACAAATTAGTTTTCTTTTATATTCGCCTTTATGTGCTTTTTCTAGATTTCTGCAGTAGTTGATAGTGTGGCCTTATATATCTATATATATATCCCTATCGTAGATGGCGCGTACTAGAGCTACATCTACTGTAGGGCGAGGAAGGGGTCGTACATTATAGGATGCGCAAGTAGACCTCCACAAGCTAGAGGCCTGGGACAAGCCCCAATTGTTGATCCGCCTATCGTTGAGGCGTTCGTCGAAGAGGTAGCTTAGAGTGTTTTTCCCGAGGCTAGGAACGGGACCGCTGCTAGGTCCGGAGCACAAAGAGCCCAGTCGATCGAGTCCGGTCGAGTGTCCATCAGAATATTAGCATACCACGACTATGTGTAGAGAGTCGAGGAGGCTATCAGGACTGGAGGACGTGCGCCAGCACCGCCAGTACCCACGAGATCAACAAAGGTTTCGCAGAGAGTGACGCAGGTTTTTGCTGCACCTACTAGAGCTGCTGAGGTTTCTAGAGTTCCATATGAGGCAAGAGAGCCGAGACCCAACTATTGGTTGAAATCTTTCAACTAGCTGAAGGTTTCTTCTTTCAGAGGGAAGATTGGATTGGAGGTAGAGCTTTGACTAGGCCAGGTGGATTCTGCTATGGAGGCGATTTGTTGCCCAGAGGGTCGTAGAGTCGATATAGCACAGACGTTGTTGTAGGATGAGACTCATCATTGGTGGAGGACCATTCACAGTAAGTCACAAGTCATGATAAGATGAAGATTGTGATTAGGGATCGCTATTGCCCTACAGCTATGAGGAGAGATCGACTACATGATTTCCTCGAGGCTGGATTCAAGAATCTCCCTATTGTTGAGATTGCCCGCAAGTTTCATGAGGAGCTATCTTTGCTAGCTCCATCCGCACCACCCGAGGATCAACATGTTTATCTTTTCTCTCGGAGGTTGAGAGAGTCGATCCGCTCTTATCTTGCTGGTTTCCATCGTGAGTCTTTGATGGACTATCAGGATAGAGCATTTGCTTATGAGAGAGACTGACCGGGTCAAAGGAGAACTTCTCAACTAGGAGACCTGAGAAGAGGCAAATGACTAGACCAGTCAGTACTGAAGTCGGAGAAGCTAGATTCGGGCGTAGTCAGACGCCGGGACACTTTGGTTTCCAACAGACGATCCAGTGCTCTGACAGTGGACGATAGTGTCATAATTGCGGAGGTATCGGACACATCCGAGCTGATTGTAAGAAGAATGCATTGACTTGCTTTTCTTGTGGCACGCCCGGGCACACAATTGTGTTTTTCCGTCAGGACAAGGCACTATCACAACAGGGATCTTCACTTGTCAGCGGCGCTAGAGGTATGTAGAGACCTCAGTATCAGTAGCAGTAATAGTAGAGAGCTCTTGTTTCACCACTCCTTAGGGTTCTACTCAAGAACAAGGGAGAGGTAGAGGACGAGTCGGTGGTACATCAGACACCAGAGATGCATCAGCCAGGGTGTACGAGTTGAGGAGTGTCATAGAGCCGACAACTCTAGCGACCACAAGTACCATTCATATTAATGGTTTTCCTGTCCAAGTTCTTTTCGATACCAGTGCTACGCATTCTTTGATATCTGATGCATGTGTAGATAGATTAACCTTAGTTACCGTAGAGGGGAGATCTTTCTTTATAGGGTTACCCAATGGGGGTAAGATTAGAGGTACACGGGAGGTTTGCAATTGCCCTATTAGATTGGGAGGTCGCGATTGGCCAGCTGACTTCTTTGTCATGTACCTAGTACATGAAAATGTTATTTTGGGCATAGATTGGATGGATCGACATCAGACTGTTTTGGACATCGGCAAGAGGACGGTGGCGGTAACTACAAAGTCAAGCTATGTTGAGATTTTTTGAGGATGGAATTTCAGAATGACCGATACAATCATTAGTGCAGTGCGAGCTGCGAGACTTATCGGTCAGGGTTGCGAGGCATTCTGGTGTTATGCCATGAAGGATAGTACGAGCCCAACATTGGAGGAGATTCCGGTAGCGTGCGAATTTATAGACGTTTTTGTAAAGCCATCTAGTTTACCTCAAAAGAGGAGTGTGGACTTTGGCATTGAGTTAGAGCCCGAGACGAGACCGATCTTGAAGGTTCCCTATCGTATGGCGCCTATCGAGATGCTTCAGCTTAAGAAGAAGTTTGAGGAGTTAGCTGAGAAGGGATTCATCCTCCCTAGTGTATCTCCTTGGGGCGCAAGTACTCTTCGTTAGGAAGAAAGACGGGTCGATGAGGTTATTTGTTGACTACCGAGAGCTTAACAAGGTGACAACCAAGAATAAGTACCCATTACCCCATATCGACGATCTGTTGGACCAGCTGCACGAAGCTTCAGTGTTTTCGCGGATCGATCTGAGATCCTGATATCACTAGCTGAGGGTGAGAGAGCCGGACAGAGCCAAGACGGCATTTCGGACCAGATATGGTCACTACAAGTTTGTAGTGATGCCATTTGAGCTCACGAATGCGCCCTCCGTTTTCATGGAATTGATAACATCTTCATCGGCATCCTAGACCGGTTTGTGGTTGTCTTCATCGATGATATTTTGGTGTACTCTCGTAGCAGAGAGGAGCATGCTGGACACTTAAGGATCATACTCCAAGTTTTGCAGGATAGAGAGCTTTACGCTAAGCTCTCTAAGTGCGAGCTTTGGATGTTTGAGGTGGCCTTCCATGGTCACATTGAGTCTGTAGCATCTTGGCTGCCTCCAAGAAACGTCAAGGAGGTGCGCAACTTCCTAGGATTGGCGGGCTACTACCGTCGCTTTGTGGAGGGCTTTTTAGTTATTGCCCGACCCCTTACTTCCTTACTGAGGAAGTCTACGGGATCCGTGTGGTTCGAGCCGTGCCTGCAGAGTTTTGAGGAGCTGAAGAGGCGGTTGACTTCCGCTCCTATCCTAGCCAACCTAGAGGGCATAGAGGACTTTTTAGTTTATAGCGACGCATCCAAGCTCGGCTTGGGATGTGCTCTGATGTAGAGGGGTAAGGTTATAGCATACGCATTGACACAATTGAAGACGTATGAGGAGAATTACCCTACCCACGATATCGAGTTAGTTATTGTTGTTCACGCTTTGAAGATCTGAAGGTATTATTTGTACGGAGCTACGTGTCAGATTTACACAAACCATAAGAGTCTGAAGTGCATATTCACTCAGCGGGAGTTGATTAACCGCCAGAGGAGATGGTTAGAGTTGATCAAGGACTTCAATCTAGAGATCTTATACCACTGCGGAAGGCAAATGTAGTAGTTGATGCCCTTAGTAGGAAGACTCTCCAGGAGATGGCGATCGCACGGTTGACAGCTCAGCCTCGGTTACAGCGGGATTTAGCATGGCTAGAGATGGATATCCACTTTCCAGACTCCGACAATCATCTATGCACCTTGGAGATGTTACTTGATCTGTTGATTGAAATCCGATAGAAGTAGGAGAGTTGCCCAAGTTTGACATGGATCTGAGACAAGATGTCTTGAGTATAGGCACCTTAGTTTGCAGTCGGTGCCGATGGAGTTTTGAGACGCTAGTAGCGCGTATGTGTGCCCTCAAATCGAGAGTTGAGACAATGGATCTTACAAGAGGCTCACGCTACACCTTACTCAGTGCATCCCGGTGCAAGTAAGATGTATCAAGATATCAGACACTCTTTCTAGTGGGAAGGTCTGAATCTAGATGTGACGAGATATGTAGCTCAGTGTGCGACCTGCCAGGAGGTCAAGATCAAGCATCATCGACTAGGAGGAGAGCTACACCCACTTCCCATTCCCCAGTGAAAGTGGGAGGACATCTCTATGGACTTTGTTATCAGTTTGAGATCGAGTCGAGGCTTTGATGCCATCTGGGTTATAGTAGATCAACTGACGAAGACCGTACGTTTCATTCCTATCAAGGAAATGTGGCCGGTAAGTTGATTGGCGGAGGAGTTCACTAGAAAGATAGTGAGACTTCATGGAGTATCCAGGACTATAGTCTCTGATAGAGACGGACGGTTCACTTCGAGTTTTTGGCAGCAAGTGCATGCCGCCCTAGGTACGAGTCTACAGCTCACGAATGCTTATCATTCTCAGACCGATGGTCAGTCGGAGCGGATCATCCATACACTGGAGGATATGCGGAGAGCTTAGGGACTGGTGTGGCCAAATCACTTTCCCTTGGTGGAGTTTTCGTATAACAAAAGTTGGCACGCATCGATCAGGATGGCTCCTTACGAGGCTTTATAAGGACGGAAATGTCATACCCCACTATGTTGGGACGAGCCGAGTAGTGCTAGAGGTGTAGCACTTGAGCAGATACAAGACAATATGGCTAGAGTGGCGTTGATCGAGAGCGGATGCTAGCAACACAAAGTTGTCAGAAGTGTTATGCAGATAAGAGGAGCACACCTCTAGAGTTCAGAGTTGAAGCTCAAGTATGGCTGAGATTATCCCCGACACGAGGTTTCAAACGTTTTGGTGTCAAGGGGAAGCTTAGTCCCAGATACGTCGGACCTTTCAAGATTCTTGAGCGAATTGGAGAGGTACCATACAGACTCGCTTTGCCACCGAGACTTGATGGTGTTCACCTAGTCTTCCAAGTGTCTCAGTTATTGGAGTACGTAACAAATTCAAGACACATTATCAGCCAAGAGAATTTAGTGGTCGAGTCAGACCATACGTTCTTAGAGCATCCAGTAGCTATCTTAGAGCGTAGTGCAAGACGCTTGCGGTAGAAGAACATACCGATGATGAAGATTCAGTGGTCGATGCGAGGAGATGATAAGGCGACTTGGGAGACAGAGGATAGTATCCAGAGGAACTATCCGGAGTTTTATGCAGAGTTTGATGCAACCGTAGCATAAACGTTTGAGTTTCAGTTTCCTTTTGTTTAGTTGTGTACACGCTTGTGACGTTTCGAGTTATGTGCGCCGAGAGGGAATATATGAGTTGAGTTCAATGTTGTTGCTTCATTCTTTTTGTTGTGTGATCTTGTGGTTTGTTGTAAGTTTTAAGACAAAACTTATTTTTAGGGGGATTTGATGTAACAACCGGTTTTTGGTTGTCACCGCCCCTGTGGCTTACTCCAAATTGCACCCGATTTGTTTTTATTCCATTTTATTTCTTTCCTTAGATAGATATCCAATATTCTATCTTATGGGTCGAATTTCCTTTGACCTTCTAACCCTAAAAACGTCCTTCCTTTATCTTTTACAACCGTTCTCTATAAATTCCCGCTTTCTCTTCCTTTTTCCGTTTCTTGCTTACGTTTCTTCAACCTCGAGCAAAGCGATCTTCAGCAGAACGTGTAAGTCTTCATCTCCTTTGATCTTTCTCACGTTCATGAGCCTAGTACATGCTTCTTCCTTTTGTTTCTCTTTCTCTTTTCGTTCTTCTTCTTCACAAGAATTAAGAGCGAGCCTTGATTCTTGGTGGCCTTTCCGTTGTTGATACGTGGATGTTCACAGACTCCCTGGGTTGAGTGTTGACATGTGTGGAGAGTGAAAGAACCAATCTTTCGCCGTTGTTGAGTTCCTTGCTGTCAGAGGAGAAGATGCAGTTTCTGTGCAGAAACTGCCCCTGCGCCTGGTCTGTCCCGCCCTTGCACCTCTGTCTGACCGCCCCCACGGTTCTTTTGCAGTGACTCCCGTCTTTGGTGAGTTGCTTCCTTTCTTGCTTCCTTTGATCTTTCCTTATTATAGATCATGCTAGGTTGGACTTAGATGATTAGTGTGAATGCCAATTAGTGGCTTGTTGATCCCCATGAGTTGGTTACGCCCTTGAGCTATGTTGTTGATGATGTTCCTTGCGAACCTTAAGACTAGATCCTTCTCCTAGCATGTTGAGATCAATTAGCGATCATTGAGACTGGAAGTAGGGAACTTCTAGAACTCTGTAGTAGATCTATTAGAGATCATTGAGACTAGAAGTATGTAGACTTCTAGCATTCGTTCAATTTCTGATTCCGATGCCTTGTTTGAGAAGGCATTCTTCATTTTCTTCGGGAAGTTGAGCAGTAGCGGATTTCTGAGTTTAACTTCGAGTTAGGTAAGTCCCTTGGACTTACTTAGCTGAGTTTCGTATATTTGTTTGACTGTATTGGTGGTGTTTGTTTATCTTTATCGTTATAACGGATAACCGGAATATGATTGACCTTTTATACCTTAATTGGCCCAAGTGTATGATAACCGAGTGGTAACCACTTGTCTAGTTCTACAGGAGACTAAGAGGTTCTCTTTCGACCCAGGCCCACACGTAACGGATATCTATTCTTTTCGGCCGACGGAAGCGTAGGAAGTTTCGGGAGATTCTCGTGTGACAAAAGAAGTTGAATTAGTAATGGATAACTTAATGAAAGATAATTACCGGTTGAGTGCAAACATGCTTTATGTTTCTATTCTTATGTGTGTTTGTGCCTTATTGTCTTTTTGATATCTAGAATTTTAGCTAACGGTTATACCGATGTTGTAGATCCTGCAGGTTATAGATGTTGTTGAGTTATCCGGATGGTGTGGTCAGCCGGGTTTCCCGTACATTATAGGACGGGATCGGGTTTTATATTTCAGTTGTTGTTCTTTCCTTTTGTTTTGAACTCGTATGCGAGTGTTTGACGCTTCCCTTTGTTGTTCCTTTGGTTTTTATAGTAGTTTTGGTTTTCATTTATTTGTGTTTTGTTATAAGATCTGATGTTATTGTTGCTACTCTGAGGGTCGGGACCCATTGTGAGGTCCTAACCCGTAACGCTTTGAGTTCCCAGAACTTGGGGTGTTACACTTTTTGTGTTTGATTTTTCAAGATTTCATCTCACTTTTAGATGCATGCGAAGATCCGTGAAAGCAAGAATTTAGCTCCTTTTGTTACCGAACCGGAAAAAGTTTACGGAAGAGATCTATGCAAAGCAAGAAGAAGAAAATGGCCGGAAGAAACCTCCAAGCGGAGCTTACTGTTGAAGGTCAAACCACCTACAAGCTTAAATGCCTTGGGACTAGATTATTGTTAGAATTCTGCAATAATGAGTTTGACTCATTTTTCTTAGAACAAGGTGTCAAGAGACATATTATTATCTTGGGAACTCCTCAACAAAATGGTATTGCTGAAAAGATGAACAGGACACTTCTTGAGAAAGCTAGATGTATGCTTATATCCTCTAGATTAAAGCAATACCTTTGGGGTGAAGTAGTTGACTCAGCAACTTCCCTTATAAATAGGTCACCTTGTCGTTTCATCTCTTTTAAGACACCCCATGAACTTTGGTCTTAATCCCCACCCACCTTAACCCATCTGAAACATTTTGGTTGTACTGCTTTTGCCCATCACTCAAGTGGTAAAATGAATGCTAGGGCACAAAAATGTGCTATGCTTAGTTACCTGAAGAGGTAAAAGGTTGTAAACTTGTTATTGTTTAACCTGGTGCTTTCAAAGTTATCATTAGTAGAAATGTTACCTTTTTAGAAGATAATTTTCATTTTAAAAATGTTGCTAACACTTCTACTGAGCAAGATAACAGATACTCAGATATTAAACAAGCCTTCTATACACCCAACTCAATTTAACATCTCACTAAGGATGATATAGACTATGGTGTGGTTATGGAGCTATCTAGTGCTTCCACCTCCATTGCAGAACACTTTGAGTCTAATCCAACCAACTCAGATAATCCAGATCTTGTTGATGCTTCTACACCTTCCAACTTAGGTGGCCTAGATGGCAACTCAATGTCAGATAGTGATAATCATTCTACATCTCATGCGTCTTCTTATAAATCTGAGTATCATGATGTTTTGTTTGATGTTACTATACTTAATTCTTCTCTTCCTATAAATGCTTTATTATCTCTGCCTAATTATCAATTGACTAGAGATAGCCAACCTAGGGAAAGAAATCCAAATTAAAAGTATATGAACCATGTTGAATATCATGATGTGAATGATCTATCATATATTGTTGATTATGCTTTTCTAATTGTCGAGGTGATCAATATTCCCACTTTTGAGTGATATGATCATGTTGTTATATGTGTTAATGCTGAAGTTTGGATAATTGTTATGAAAGAGGAAATTGATTTTATTACTGCCAATAAGACTTGGACCTTGGTTCCTTAACCTAAAGATGTTAGATTAATAGTTTGCAAATGTGTTTATAAGTTTAAGAAGAGTCACAACACTCGATCCTCCTAGATTCAAAGCTAAATTTGTTGCTAAGGGTTTTACCCAAAGAGAAGGTGAAGATTATAATAAAATGTTTATAAAAATTTGATGTTGCTTATGCTCATTGTTGATGTTTATGGTTATGGACTAGAACAAATGGATATTAAGACTAGGGTTTTGCATGGTGATCATGATGAAACTATATATATGCGCTCACCCAAAGGTTTTATTGACATGAAATATCTTGATCATGTTTGCTTGTTAAACAAACCCATCTATACTTTTATGCTATCACCTAGAAAATAGAATAAAAAGTTTGACTATTGAATGAAAAGTTAGGATTCATAAAATGTTCTTATGATTCTTGTATGTATCTAAAGTATGTTAAATTCGATAATCCTTTTTTTTGTATGTTCTTCTTTATGTAGATTACTTCTTGATTTTATGTATATCTAAAGTTAGAATAACTTAGAATAAAGCTTCTTTGAAAGGTTCCTTTGACATGAACGACCTTGGTCTTGCTCAGAAAATTTTTGGTATTGATATCTTACGTGATAGGCCAACAAGAAAAATATGGTTGTCTCGACATGAATATTTTCTAAAAGTGCTAGATAGATTCAATGTGAATACTGATAATCATGCTAGTATCCCTCTAGCTTGGTGCTTATTTAGATCTCACCAAGTCAGGTTCTACGCCTAATGTTGAGATCAATCACATAAAATTTGTTCCTTATGATGTTGTTGTAGGCTCTATAATGTATGTCATGATCTGTACAAGGCCTGATTTGGCATGTGTTATTAGTGTTCTTAGTAGATATATGTTGAATCCATATGTGAAACACTGATGTGTTATGAAGTTTCTACTTAAGTATCTTTCTGGTACAACTAACTTTTCTCTTGAGTATGGTATTCACAGTAAGTCTAAAGACTTGATGAGCTATGTTGATTCAAATTATGCTAGTAATAAGAACACCCGGAAATTAACCACATGTTTTATGTACACTTGGTGTGGGAACTATGTGTCATGGAAGTCAAAACAACAATCTATTGTTGTTCCATCCTCCTGATAGCATGTATTATAGTCTATATTTTGGGATTGGTTTAGACGTGTTATTTTCATAAATCTGCATGTATGGAGGTATATTCTTTGATTATATTGTTGTTTTGTCTACCTTTGCGGGAATCGAGGTCTACACCTAGTTTTGTTGTGATTGTAGGGAAAATGACACGTTTTGGACCAAAATAGAGCTAAGGAAGCTAAGGAGTCATTGGAGCTACATTCTGGAGCATTGAGAAGTTATAAGAAGAGCTCAGGAACCATGGAAATGATTTATAAGATTGATTTTGGACCACATAAGAGAGATTTACGCTTAATTGAGATTCACCTCAGTTGGCTACAGTGCCACCTTGACCGAGGTGATCTTCAGGATCGTCTGGACCGAGGCGAAGTGATGACGGGACACGAGATCTTTATCTTTGGCTGAAATGTTCTATTTTTGAAAAGTGAATATTACATATTTTAGGATGGTTTTCTAGAAGGAAGCATATCTTTTTGGCTTATATATTTTGAAAGATTTGGAGATATTTTTAAGGAAATTATCTTTTTAAGATATATTATCTTTGGAAGATAATTCTCCTATATATATAGGCTGATTTTTTGGAATTCAGATATCTCGGAAATTTTGGATCAGAAGAGCAGTAATTCTCCAGAGTTGAAGGAAGTTTGGAAGGAAGTTTTGAAGGTTGAAGTTCAAGGAAGGAAGGAAGCTAGTTTGAAGTTGACTTTGAAGGAAGTTTGTAAGATTCTCTTAGTTTGGTTTGGTTTGTTGTCTTTTCTGATTGTGATTGAAGAATGCAGTTTGATTGTTTGTTTGGTTATTTGATTCAGTTATTGAGACATTTGTGTTAAGGTTTTCTTGTTTGAATATTGATTCCTTTCTTATATATTTGATTATTGTTATCATGATGATTGTTGGCTAAGTTCTTTATGCGATTTTAGGGTGATTGGCTGAAAGTTGTGGGAAAGACGATGATAGAATGATCCTTTATCCTAGTGGACCTTGAAAGCTCGAGCCTTTACCTTAACCGACAAACACATTGGTCAGCTATGGAACATCTCGACCGAGATGGTACATAAACTGAGCGATCCTTATCTGAGTTGAGGTTTCAGTTTGCCAAATCCTATCCTTGTTATACCTTTCCTCGTTCAACGCAAGCCTAGGATGAGACTTACCCGGTGATTCCTTTGTTTGTATACCCAAGATCACGAGTGTTAGGTAATAAAGATTTATCCTTTATTGGGGTTTGAGTGTGCCTTCATCCCATCTTTGAGAGTTAGCCTGAGACTTACCCGGTAAAGGTTGATTCTATCCCCTTGGATGGTGTGTTGGTTTGAGATTATAGTTCCTTTCCTTAGTATCTTGAGACTTACCCGGTGAGAGGATCTTTGGCTTGGGATAGTGAGTAGTGAGACTTACCCTGTGATCTATTCCCACCTTAGAAACACCTTCCCATTGCAATCCTCAGCTTTGTCCACGTTATCTTTTGAGATCTTGAGTCGGAACCACAACTGGATGCTTTAATCTCTAGAATCCGCATTTTTTTACTTGGTTATTATATCATCTTTGATAGCTTTGATTTGTTGCTTGTGTTTTATTGACAACCTGAATTACTGATCTTTGTTTCACCATAGTCCCTGTGTTCAACCCTGGAATTCTTGTTTTTATTGCAATCGATCCGTACACTACAGGTTCGCTATTTGCAATTATTATTGGTATAAATTTTAAAGCTTGCACACACCTCTTGGAGCGAACACCTCACCTGAAGTTGAGTATATAACAACTACTAAAGTTGTAAAAGAAGTTGTCCGGTTACAAGGAATCTTAAAAGAAACTGAGAATACTCCTTATGTAGCTACCTTATATAAAAAAAAGTCAATCGGCTCTGTATTTGTGTAAGGACCTTGTATAACATGAAAGGACCAAATACATCGATTGTGACACCTATTTCATTTCTAGTTTATTACCAATTAATTAACCTTGTTTAAAGCAATAAGCGGAAAAATAGAAAACAGAAAATTTTAAAACTTTATCTTACAACATATATACATACTAACACATGTCATGAAATCCTTCTTAACAAAACACAACTGTTTAAAACCACACAAAACATCCTAGGCGGCAGCATCCCATAACATCCCACCTGGTATGATCTCAAATCCAGGTATTGGGTCCGACGTTCTTGCCTTGATTAGGCTGAGTTTGAGTAGCTGAAAAAATGTGGATATAACAACAATGAGCCACAAGCTCAGTAAGGGTATAGAAATCACGCTCCCCAATATATATAAGTATCTAATATCCCGTTCCCAAAGAACACTCTATACCCTTTCTCACATTCTAAAGTCCATACATACATATCTACATTCACATTTAATTCCACAACCATCCATAACACATAGCATATAAACATTCAAGCATGTTATCACACCAAATATAAACATATCATCTCATATAAACATATGATATCATACCATCACATATAAATAATCATAACATAACATATAACATGATAGACTCAATTGCATCGATGCACAAGTGATAATTAACTAACTAGCTCCAACTGATCGTACGATATATTTTCTCATCTGCTTTCGTATTTCTTTTCTCTTTAGGTTGGCCAACCCGATAGCGTCGTAGGCCCCCTTGTAGATCAAGCGCTGACCTCGGCTATCTAATCTTTGAAACCCCTCGTAGATCGAGCACTGTCTCTATATATGTCCCAGGTGGTGCAGGACATTTTTGAGGCCCCTCGTAGATCGAGCGCTGCCTCTGAGGCCCCTCGTAGATCGAGCGCTGCCTCTATATGGTCCCCAGGTGGTGCGGGACCCAGTTGGGCTAACTAATCAATTACCATCCTATATTATCACTTTTATATCATAACTCAATTTCATGCTTTCATCTCATCAAAACCATACTTCTCATGCATACATTACATTCCATATAAATATCATCACATTTATATAACACAACACCATTCTAAGAATGCAATTCATTCACATAATCCACAAGGTATGTAAGAAATCATAATATCACACATATCATAACAACCACGTTGATGCATGCTTAAAGATTTTACCATATCTCTTCATAACATTTCACATGTAAATATATATATATATATATATATATATATATATATATATATTCTATACGTAAAACTAATCCCATATTAAATACCTAATATATTAAGAAAGTGTAATTTATATACACTTACCTCACAAGTAAGAACAGTAAAACCTCGCAACCCAACTATTGTGTCCGTTTTCCACTCGGACTATCCTCCTTTCTCGTATTAGGATACGCTTACAAAGCAATTAAGCTATAGTTAGACTGAAACCTTCAACAACACCTGTTGAGAATATCATATTTCTCGTATCAAACTTCTCGATTCAAACACCAGTTAAATTCATTCCTTTGAATTTAATTAACTTATAGCCTTCTCTAGAATCCCATTTTAAATAATTAAATTTCACCCGAATAATGTAACGAGTATAATGGAATTTCCAATTATCCATTTTGACAAGCCTAAGGTCCATTTAGGCCAAACCGCAATACGGAAAATGAATACATTCATAACTTATTCGTTACTAATCCGATTGACGATCCGAAAGAAGATTCGGAATCACAACGACGTAGGCTACGCTCGGGCATCATCAAATTCATCGGAATCTGAGCGACAAAACGGGGCAAGGAAAGGACATGCTCGACCTGGCCTTAACTTTGTCGGAAAAGAGGAAACTCGGTACCAACATGAAGAGGACGAAGAAAGGAATCCGAAAACTCAAACGGATTCGAAATCGGATGACAAACGAAGAGTAGATATGAATTTGAAGCTTGAGAGAAATTAGAGTTTTTACGAGGAAATGTGAAAGAAAATGAATGAATTTTTGCTATTTATAGAGAAGTTGATAATTATCCTTTAGCTTTATCCTTTAGCAAAATCGATAATTATCTTTTAGCATTATTCTTTAGCAAAGTCGATAATCATCCTTTAGCATTATCCTTTAGCAAAGTCGATAATCATCCTTTAGCAAAGTCGATAATTATCCTCTAGCATTATCCTTTAGAAAGATTGATAATTATCCTCTAGCATTATCCTTTAGCAAAGCCAATAATTATCCTTTTACCGATCCGAAGGCGATTTGAGCCCTTTCTCCAAACTTCTCGGAATTGGAATAATAAATCCCGAATACTATGTGGATAGTTATTCCGCAATTCCCTCGTAAAACGTGTATTCCTAAGCCGTCTTTCTTAGCCGCTAAGAAACGAAATAGCGAATCTTTTGGCCATTTTGCCTTTCCATGTTATTTCATTTCTAGGACATGTCCGATGTCCTGATCATTTCTCTAAAGTGCATTTTTATTAATTGAAGCTTCCAAATGCTCCAAATAATAGTGGGGGTAATATGATCTAAGAGCGGGTTACCTCGAGAGATATCTCTTGTTAACACGGGTTTAATTCCGTTAAACCCGTTTAATTCCTTAAAATTCCTGATTAGGCCATCTTCGATTTTTGACCGTTACATCGATGTTAGATATCATTACATTAGACATAAACTAGAGAATAAAAAAATTTATATGAAGAAAATTGATAGTGAGGTAAATCCTGCAGATTTTAGAACTAAAATTGTCACAACTAACAAGTTTGTTTTTTGAATGGACTTCCTCCATCTGAAGGGAATCACTTGATCAACCTTCACTGATTAGGCATCAATGATGGATTCCAATCCACTGTTTGCAAAATTTTTTCCAAAGTTTTTCAAATTGTAACTCACAAGTATTAGTAGGGTGAATTGTAAGGGAAACCTTGGGTATGATGAAGATCTGGGTATGAACCGAATCCATACCAAGCTCGATCAGAGTACAAGGCTTGAGTTGGCTCGATGAAGGCTTGAATAAGAATTAACTCTTGCCTTTGGTCCATGTATCCCACATGCCCATGCAAAACCTAAAGAATAAAACTGAGTCGGGTATAGTGAAGAGAAGAAGTTATGAGCCGGGTTCACCTTGGTTTTAATGAAATCGCGTTCATTAATTGAAACACAGTTTTTTGATAGGAGCTTTAATCCCTTGTGAGATATATAAAGTTAGTTGCTCCCAAGCTTTAAACCCTAATCTTATACACGCCGCTCCTCTCTTCGTCTCTTCTAATCCCTTCCTTCTCTGAGAGAGTTCCACATTCGAAAGCGAGAACGGGACCTTAGATACGAAGCGTGAATTGGTTCTAACCAGTAGTTGTGGGCACGAACAAAATCTTGGGACTTTCATATTTGTGTAATTTGTATATCTTAACTTGTTCCACTTTCCTTTTGATTTGTTTAGCTTTCTATCAAACTTTACTACTCTTGTAATCTCTTGTAAGTTTTGGTTTTTTTATTTTTGACACGATAGTGGATTGGATCTTCTTGAGATCCCGGAGATGTAGGACTTCGATCCTGACCTCACAAACAGATCTTTTGTGTTTCCGTGTTCTTGAACAGATCGCTTTAGATCTTGTTCTTTACGAACTTTTTTTATGCTAAAGGTTACAATATTCTATTTCAAATCTAATTCCAGTAGCAAGATCCCAACGGATAGCTTTATTTAGCCACTGCATGGGGATTCCCAAGATTCAAATCCATGTTGGGCCAGAGAAGATAGGCTACGTAGTCACAAAGTCCAGCGTCCAACTTTTCATGACGAGACACCTACCGAAAACCGACCACAGGCCTCTCATTAGAACCATTATCACTCAATGTCATTTTTAAATCAAACCACCAAATAGTCGTTGTCGAGATCGATCAATTGGATTTTTATCTCTAAATTTCCACACGTATCTGATTTACAATCTGATAAAACTCTATCGCTTTTTCAAATCAAAATCGACTGGATCTAGAGCGAACCAGTCTTTCAAAACCATATGAACACAAAGGAGTTTGGTGACGCGGTTCGAGTTAAGCTCTACTCTGCGGGATCTCAGGAGGGGAGAACCAGCCCAATCCACTAGGTAGAGTTACAGTGAAGAACGGTTACAGGAAGAGCACATAGAAACACAAAAAACCATACGAGATCAAGAATAGGATAACAAGAACAAAGATAGGTGAGAGGTCTGTAAACCACCACAGGTAACGATCTGTGCTTTGAGGCAAAGCAAGATCTAGACAACAGAGAACGTCTCAAGATAATCACTCGGACGAAGCACTCGGCTCGGATCTCTCTCTCACTCGTGTCTCTCTCTTTCTCTCTTTCAGATCTAGGGTTTCTCTCAGTGAAAGTGTTTCGGCTGCCTTAGGGTTTCATCGACAGAGAAGGAAGCTTAAGTACTCTGTGCCAAGAGGTGATACTTCAGCAACGCAGCGTTTAACCATGCAACGCTTCAAGCTGCTTCACAACCTGGTAAGATGGACTGGGGCGCTTACCATTGGACCTCGATCAACCAGGCCCAACTGGCCCTGCATTCAGCCCATCCTCAATAGAACACAAGCACCCTGTCCAACCCATCAACAAACCCAACCGGCTAACACTTAAACTCAGACCCACTAATCTGAAGCTAACACGAACCGGGTTTAACTAATTCCTAACAAATGCCCTCCTAAACCAGGTTCTACAGCTGCATACTGCCAGTAGTGGATTAGGGGTACTCCTGTCCTTCATAGATCCAGTGTTGCTGCCCTTTTCAGCCATCCTCAATATGCAAAGAGTCTCTGCAATATGAGAACTTGTCAGCAGGGACAATCTTGGTTCCAAAATCAGCTGGATTTACATCTCCTTTGATTTTCTGTATCACTAGTTGCTTGTGCTTGATCTTCTTCCTTATGTAGTGGTACCTGATATCAATATGTTTTGTTCTTTCATGATACATGGGATCTTTACATAAGTACAAAGCACTTTGACTATCAGTATACACAACAAGAACATATGTCTTGTTTTCTATTTCTTCTAACAATCCTTTGAGTCATGTAGCTTCTTTGGTTGCTTCAGTGGCTGCCATGTACTCAGCTTCGGTTGAGGACAGGGCCACAACAGATTGTTGTTGAGACTTCCAGGAAATGCAATTCCCAGCCCAAGTGAAGTAAATAGTTGTAGTAGACTTCCTGTTATCCTTGTTACTAGCATAATCAGAGTCTACAAATCCAATTAGGTTAGTACGAGAGATATGTTCTTTATATACAAGACACTTATCCTTGGTTCCACACATATATCTGAGCAAATATTTCATAGCATCCCAGTGAGGTATACCAGGATTAGACATATATCTACTTAATACAGATATTCCAAAAGCAAGATCAGGTCTAGTGCACAACATGGCATACATTACAGAACCAACAGCAACATCATATGGTATATTAGACATTTTATGTTTGCCTTCATCAGAGGTAGGGCAATCCTTTTTAGACAACTCAAGGTGCCCTCCTAAGGGTACAATTGCAGGTTTACAATTAAGCATATTAAATCTCTGCAGAACTTTATGCACATAATCAGTCTGAGATAACAACATGGATTTCTTAGATCTATCCCTAGATATGGAGATTCCTAATATTTTCTTAGCATGTCCTAGGTCTTTCATGTCAAAGTAATTTTTCAGATCATGTTTTATGCTAGCTATAAGAACTTTAGAAGGAGATATTATAAGTATGTCGTCAACATAAAGTAACACATACAGTGGATCATGCTTCTTAATATTCTTAAAGTACAAACAAGTGTCATAATCACTTCTGACAAAGCCTAATTTAGACATACAAGAATCAAACTTTAAATTCCATTGTCTAGGGGATTGTTTTAATCCATAGATAGATTTTTTAAGCAAGCAGCATGCATTGGTATTTTTAGAATAAATGAAGCCCTTAGGTTGTGACATGTAAATTGTTTCATTTAAATCACCATGCAGAAAAGCAGTCTTAACATCCATTTGTTCCAATTCCCAGTCAAACACAGCAGTCATTGCAAGCATAAGTCTTAGAGTTTTATACTTAACTACTGGGGCAAAAATGTCATTATAGTCTATTCCTTCTCTCTGTGTAAACCCTTTAGCTACCAATCTAGCCTTATATTTATCAGGTTCATTAGGAGATAGACCTTCTTTTATTTTATAAATCCATCTACATTGAACTAGCTTAGAATCTTTAGGTTTATTAACTAAGGTCCAAGTGTTATTAGCATGCATAGAGTCAATTTCATCTTTCATAGCAGCTATCCAAAGTTTTGAATCCTTACAGTTAACAACTTGTTCATAAGTTTCAAGAGTGTAGGGATTTTTCACAATTGAAGCAGTAATAAGAGCATATTCAGCAATATTAGCATATTTCTTATTTGGGATGATAGTCCTAGGAGCCCTGTCCCTAGTAAGTTGATACTGACCATGAAAATCAAAATGACCTGAGTCAGTGCTAACTTGTCTTGTACCAGGGGAACTCAGGTCATTTTGACTTTCATGGCCTGTTCCAGCACTGGGGGACAAGGTAGGAACACTAAGGTTATCAGAAATATTAGGCTCATCTACCCCCCTTAATTGTTGATTATGTGAATTATTACTATGTTCAGGTTGTGAAGGGAAGCTACTACTGTCATTAGTAGTAGTATCATCATTAGGTAGATCACTACCTTCAGAATAGTCACCAATGTCGAATTCAATTTCAGCATTGTTGTAACTTGCACTGGGCATGTAAAAAGAGGTTCCAGCATTGGAATTCTCTTCAGACTCACCAGCAGTGACACTAGTCTTATTGGGATGTTTATTTTTAAAGTGAAAATCAGTTTCATTAAAGGTAACATTCCTAGACACAACTACCTTATACCCTCCAAGTTGGATAAGGAGTAGTTTGTAACCTTTTACACCCTCTGGGTATCCTAACATAATACCCTTTTTAGCTCTTGGTTGCAGCTTGCCTTCACTCACATGAGTGTAGGCCGTGCATCCAAAGGGCCTAAGGTATTTGAGATTAGGTTTCCTATTAGTCCACAGTTCGTAAGGAGTTTGGAATCCTATGGCTGAGGAAGGGGATCTATTGATGAGATAAGAGGTTGTAGTAACAGCTTCTCCCCATAGGGAAGGTTTGAGACCAGCACTAACTAACATACATCTTGCCTTTTCAAGCAAGGTTCTATTCATTCTTTCAGCAGTTCCATTCTGCTGAGGTGTTCCAGGGATGGTTAAATGTCTTTTAATGCCTTATTCTTTACAAAATTCATCAAATAATTTGTTACAGAATTCAAGCCCATTATCAGTTTTTAGACATTTAATCTTCTTATTAGTTTCTATTTCAACAAGGTTTTTCCAATTCTTAAAAGTTTCAAAGGCTTCATCTTTGGTTTTAAGAAGATAGACCCAAACTTTTCTAGAGAAGTGATCTATAAGAGAGATAAAGTATCTCCTTCCACCTATGGTGTCAACCTGAGCAGGTCCCCAAAGATCAGAATGGATGTACTCTAGAGGTTGTTTGGCTACATAACTAGAGGTCGTGAAACTATGTTTAGTTTTCTTTCCTAAAATACAGGTTTCACATATGTCTAGGTTAGCAGGTTTATTATCTATTAGACCTTGTTGATACAAACTAAGCATTCCCTTATTTCCCATATGTCCCAATCTACTGTGTAGGAGAGTAGTTTGGGCTAGAGACATTAGATTTGTTGTTTTAGACAGATTAATTTCAGGTGAGGTAACAACATGGTATAGGCCTCCTTTATTAATGCTTCTAATTAGTACAACATTATTTCTAATAACATCTCTAACACCATTTTTGGTGACAATGGTACAGTTCAAATTATCAAAGACAGATTCTGATAATAAGTTTCTCCTAAGTTTGGGAACCCATCTAACATTTTGTAATACTCTAGTAACACCATCATGCATACATAAAGGTACATTTCCAATTCCTTTTATAGCTAAACTAGTGTTATCACCTAGCATAACTTCTCCAGCATTATACAGATTGATGCTACTAAAAACAGATTTATTAGAAGTAGCATGCATGGTACACCCAGAGTCAAGAATCCAATCATTCATGGTATTAGAAGAGGTAGCACACACCAGTAATTCATGATGATATAAACATGCATCAAGAGGCATTGTATACTTAGAGTAATCATGTTTAGATGAGCATACAAGCAGTTCATTAGGATAATCAGATACACATAAAGATGCAGAATGAGTAGATTTATCTTTGTTAGATTCATCTTTCTTTTTCTTCCTACATTCTTCCTGGTAGTGTCCTAGTTTACTACAATAGAAGCATTTCTTATTCCTTTTATCAGAATCATTTGAGTAAGTATTTTTATTCTTTTCTGGTTCATTTTTCTGCTTATATTTCGATTTGTTTCTTTTATTTCCTTTCATCATAAGGGCCTCAGATTTGTCATCAGTTTTATGACTAGTTTTAAAGACTTTCATACTTTCATTTTTCTGTATTATTTGTTCTAGTATTTTGTCCTTAGATATTTCATCCTGACTAAACTGGATCACATCTTTAAAATTATCAAATTGACTAGGCAAGGCATTCAATAAAAGTATAGCAGAATGGTCATCAGAGATCTTGTCATTACATCTTTCTAAGTCTTGAGTTAATTTCAGAAAAATGTCTAGGTTATCATTCAAAGACAGGTTGACATTCATTCTAAAATTGAACAATCTACATAACAGAGATATACGACTAGGCAAAGATTTTTTCAGATATAGATCTTCTAATTTTTTCCAGAGTAAAGAAGGGTCAGTGAGACTTACAACCTGACGAGCCACGTCGTCAGCTAATCGTATAAAAATCTCAGAGTGAGCTTGCTCCTCAAGCTCTTGTTTCCTATCTGGGGAAGTATCCGGAGGGAACTTTCCTTGTACTGTGGTCCAACACTTCTCCTTGATTAGGATTGCTTTCAGCTTCAGTTGCCATATGGCAAAGTCAGAGGTGCCATCAAAGGGCTTAATCCTCACTGTATTTTCCGACATAGTCCCGTGTCTAAGAAGACACGATCCCAGATGTCGTACTTAGGGTCTATGGTGGAGGCAGTCTTTAGAATTAAAGATCCTTCCGTCCTATTTTAAGAAATCAAAGATCCTCAAAACACTGTAAGTTTTGGGTTCTTTTGACTTTCTTGTATCTAGGGTTCCTTAAGCAACAATGCTTGAAGGAAAGATCCTCTTTCCTGGAGTTTTTAACAAGCCAGAAGATTTTCAAAAAACGGTTTTGAAGAGATAAAGCGAGAAAAGAACGATAGATTTAAGCGGAAGCAATTTTAAAACCAGAGGTTCCAGAGAACGAAAAACTTGAAGAGTAAGGGAAAGATCGATTTGAGAACAAAAACAGATTTTCAACTTTAAGAATCGAGAAGACGAAGCTCTGATACCAATTTGATAAAACTCTATCGCTTTTTCAAATCAAAATCGACTGGATCTAGAGCGAACCAGTCTTTCAAAACCATATGAACACAAAGGAGTTTGGTGACGCAGTTCGAGTTAAGCTCTACTCTGTGGGATCTCAGGAGGGGAGAGTCAGCCCAATCCACTAGGTAGAGTTACAGTGAAGAACGGTTACAGGAAGAGCACATAGAAACACAAAAAACCATACGAGATCAAGAACAGGATAACAAGAACAAAGATAGGTGAGAGGTCTGTAAACCACCACAGATAACGATCTGTGCTTTGAGGCAAAGCAAGATCTAGACAACAGAGAACGTCTCAAGATAATCACTCGGACGAAGCACTCGGCTCGGATCTCTCTCTCACTCGTGTCTCTCTCTTTCTCTCTTTCAGATCTAGGGTTTCTCTCAGTGAAAGTGTTTCGGCTGCCTTAGGGTTTCATCGACAGAGAAGGAAGCTTAAGTACTCAGTGCCAAGAGGTGATACTTCAGCAACGCAGCGTTTAACCATGCAACGCTTCAAGCTGCTTCACAACCTGGTAAGATGGACTGGGGCGCTTACCATTGGACCTCGATCAACCAGGCCCAACTGGCCCTGCATTCAGCCCATCCTCAATAGAACACAAGCACCCTGTCCAACCCATCAACAAACCCAACCGGCCTAACACTTAAACTCAGACCCACTAATCTGAAGCTAACACGAACCGGGTTTAACTAATTCCTAACACAATCCATGACAGGAAAAGTAATTGGGTAACCCAAAACTTTGAGGGCTTCAAAAATAACAATATCTACCTTAAAACATGAATCTCCTCCCGGACCAAAGGGAAATGTCAATGTCATCTTCCTAGGGGTGTGCATTTTCGTATATCCGATCTGATCCGATTCAAAGGTTCGGAAATCCGATCTGACAATCTAATAAAAGTCTGAAATCAAAGACATCCGAACCGAAGGCTCGGATATCTGATCTTCAAATATTCGATCCGAAGATCTGATCCGGATATCCGATCGGATCCGAGTACTTATTCTTAGACTAGTCAGATATATATGATCCGCCTTTTTCCTCAAAACCTCGATCCTTATCCGATCCGATGATCCAAAAAATATGCCCGTATTGGACCGGACTCGGTTCACAAATTGTCGGATATTTTCAAATTTGAATTTTTTCAAATCGAATCTTCAGATTAACGGATCGGATTAGTCGAATCAGATCCGTATTGCATGCAACGTCATGGGTTTCATATATTATCATAACATCTCATAGAAGGATAACGAAGCTGCATGAAACGATGAAGCTAGTTATAACGTCAATGCAAAAGCCAGCACAAGAACCTTTCGATGTCAAAAGAAAATAAAATATATATAATATATATGTACGTAAAGACATTAAACATAATGTCAATATAATGCATGGGTTATGGACCCTCTCTTCCACACACCACAGCTACCCGTCCATCTTATTATAATTAATGTACAGTTATCGTCTTGCCAGCCACATCCTCTCCTCTCTACTCTCATCCACACACAACACCTACTACGTATATTTTGCTCCTTCACTCAATCAACAAGAAGTTGACTCTTGTCTTCGTGTGTATTAATTATCAAGTTTAAGGCTCTCTTAAGTTAATATCTTCAAATTTAAGTAAGGGTCGAGGTTGACGCATTCTACAAATTTATCGTAAATTACAAATATCTGCTCGATCATGTTTAGTGTAAGTTGATGTTAACAAAATACATATTTACGTTCAACATGACTATAGTATGAAATTCAACCATAAAATTTAATTTGCATATTCAATTACGTTAACAACGTCCATGTTAAGACATATTTTAATTTTTTTTGCAAATGTACTTCAAAAACATAAATGGTGTGTTTAGAACCCTCAAACACTGATATAAATCTTAAAATTTAAATTGAAAAAGATTCAATCGAGCTTTGAGAAAGAAAAAAAATATATTCTATTTTATAATCGCTGTAAAAAATTATGTTGCGACTTTGATTTTTGTAGTGGGTTAAATCTTATATGTCCATTTCCATTATAAGTAATAAACTTATTTTATTTTCTCATTTTTTTTATAAAATTTTCAAATTTACGTCTCTATACACTTAAATTATTTCATAGAATAAAGTCGAGACAATTCTTCATGCGTAAAACCGGAAGTAATTTAAGACCTACAAGACAATTATTAATTTCACCAAATTTATTTTAATTCATTTTTAATTCAAATCAAATATCAAATAACTTATACAATTATTAGTTTCACAAAATCTTTTTTATAAATGAAATCCTATTTGTATGATAGCACAATTTAAATTCGATTTTTTTATTAAAAAAAGTATATGTTTTCATAAAAATATTAATAGTTATTTCAAATTATCATTGTCACTCGAGATTAGGGATGACAATCTCATCCGTAATCGATGGTTAACCGAAAACCCGAACCAGTTGAACGGCCGAAAACTCGATAAAACGTCGTTGGAATGCGGGTGATGGGTGATGGTTGATGGTCCGGTTACGGTTTAGGGTGTGAATATTAAAACTCATCACGTGAGCCACCATCCGACCCGGCTGTCACCCGATGTTCACCCTAGGTTAACCCGAACTATGATTAAATAAAATAACATAAAATATACTTATAATTTTTGTAATTTACAAATCTTATTCCATAAGTCAAACACTTCAACACATGTTCTTTAAAAAAAAAAAAAAAACCTCTAACGTAGGTTAACCATAAAATTAATGTTTCACGCTTCAACACTCGAGTCGCGGCTAAAGGGGAAACCCTAAGTCTAACGCAGGTTACTCAACCACACTCGAGTTGCTCCTTCCGGCGCCACTTCAGATTTCATTCTCTGCTCTCTGTTGGTCCGCTCTTTGGTCATTCCACGTTTTAAACGCCGGTAAATACAAGCTTAATTTGTCGGTTGAACCCGAAAAAACCGACCCAACCGATTAACCGCGTTTATGGTTTACGGTTAAGGGGAGCTTGGGTGACTAATAGTCCGGGTGAACGGTTTTGCATTATGCGACATTTGATGGAAATATACCTACTGTAGATGATAGATCTTTTTCCACAGTTGTTTTTTTTCATCATTGAATACGTGTCCTGCTTATTACTTCATAATATTTCTGGATCAAGATTAATAAAAAAAATATACAGCTATATCCAAACAAAATTCATTTAAACACTTAATTTTGAAAAAAAATTATATAAAACGCCATGAAATATTTTAGTCTATAAAATCGTAAACTTTATCCAAAGTTACAATTATTACATTTGACTGTTCAAAAACTTCTTTAGATACACATGTTTCTCGATCAAGATTAATGAAAAAAATCTTGTAATTTAGGATAAAATATGTAAACTTTATCCAACCCATCCCATTTCCGTCAAGATTAATGAAAATATATATGCCTATGTCCCAACAAAATTCATTTAAATATTCAACTTTCAAGAATAATTATATACAACTCCATGAATTATTTTAGTCTATAAATTCGTAAACTTTATCCAAAGTTACAATTATTACATTTGACCTTCAAAAACTTCTTTAGATACACATGTTTCTCGATCAAGATTAAACGGAAAAGGATTAGACGAATCGGATCGGATTTAAAATTCTAGTCCAGATGCTTATTTCTAAAAATTTCGGTCTTTGGGCACGAACCCGGAACACCAATCCCGGTTCTTTGAAAATTCTGATACTCTAGACCAGACCAAGAACACCCGGTCCAGACTGGACCGGTTCAACTCCCCTTTATATATAACATCGATATTGTCTTAGCATGCAGCAGTTATCAGTTGTCATTCTGAACTGCCTTAGAAGCTTTAGTTGATTCCTTCTACATCCATTGAAGAAGAACAAAGCTGCAGGTTTTTTTCTTTTCTTTTTTTTTTTTTCATTTCAAGAGTGAAATGCAGAAACCCTTTATCATTAGGGTTTCACTCGTCTCCTTTCTGTTTAATTGGTTGGCATATTTGAAACTGCTAAAACCCTAATCTTGATTTACATATTCAGGAAAATGGAAATCAACGTTAAGAAGACGACAGTAGTTCGACCAGCGGAGAAGACACCAAATCAAAGGCTGTGGCTATCCAATGCTGATCTGGTAGTACCCATTTACCACATATCCACTATTTTCTTCTACAGACCAAACGGGTCACCCGATTTCTTCAACCCGGACCTGGTTAAGGAGGCTCTTGGCCGAGCTTTGGTTCCGTTCTACCCCTTGGCCGGAAAATTAAGCAGAGATGAACATGGAAGAATCGAGATCGATTGCAATGGTGATGGAGCTTCATTCATGGAAGCTGAAACCCCCTCGGTTCTTGATGATTTTGGGGAATTTGCTCCTAATTTGAAGTTTAAGAGTTTGATTCCTAATGTTGAGTATTCAGGCGATATTTCAGCTCCTCCATTGCTGCTTGTCCAGGTAATTTTTTCTTGCTTCGTCATCTATTGTCTTTCATTTCTGCTATCCTACGTATACGTTATCTCAAACTCGTTCAATTTCTAAACAAATTGAATTCGTTCTGATTTTTAAGCTCGGCTCAGCATGACAAGATATGTTTGACCGTGCCAAACCTATTTCGTTGGCTAGTCGAAGCTTATCTTATATAATATAAGATCGGTAAAAATGAATGACCAGATGCGTCAATCTTCACAACTCAGTGATATTAGTCCTTATAAATTTTCTTGCTCATGTGATCAGGTGTTTATAAAGTATAAACTAGTGTATTGCAATTTATTTAAAATTTCGACTTGAACGACGAAAATACGAGTTTTAGCGTCCATTTGAAAAGATTTTACATTATTAGTTTATTGAGATTATTAAGGTTATAAATCTTATTTTAAAAAAGTAAGTCGGAAAGTGGGTGTTTGTGAACAAAAACTATGATAATTTATTAAATAATATATTATAAATATTACCCTGTAACCAAGTTTATTAAAAAATGAGTTCGTTCATGACAAAACAAACACACCCATAATCATACTAGATGTTACATAAATTTTATCCTAGTTTACTAATATTTATATTGTAAGATTCCGACATATCATATATGTGTTGGACAGACTCCAACACATAAACACGGTAAAATTTTATCTTAAAATCATTAGACAATGGGAGATTAGTCTATCCTCTTATATACAAAATCTGGTTATTCATTTATTATCGACTTGTTACTAACGGATAAGGTACAAATGTGGACGTGAATGTAACCAATAACATGCAACATTAACTTCCCCAGAAATGGTAAGTTGCAGTCACTTTTATGTCGTTCTTAAGCTCAATTGTGGACACTTACGTACATAAATGTCACCTAAACATAGGTCAAATCAGATGCTCCATAGCTGTATCGATGGATATACGAACGAGTGGTCGGAAAAAGAGTACATCAAATCTAATATCCAACTAAAATCGATTTCACTTTCCATCTATATACTTACTGTATACTATAATAAATGTCCGTGTCTGACTGCTTCTTACGTGCAAATTGTTTAATAATTAAATATAATAGAAAATATATATTCAACATATTATAAATTTAAGAAATAACTACCAAAAACCACTTATCATTTGTAACTAGCCATTTGTTATTAAGCTAATTTCTGAAAATAACTCTTAACAAATATTCCGTCGTTAAAATACCGTTTCATCCTATTTTTGTCGAAGAAACGTTAAAAGGTTCTATTTTTAAATATTTTAATAATTTTTCTTAAATAATGAGTTTGTGAATAAAACCAAACCGGATATATAGAACCTTTTAATAATAAAAAATTATTTTTAAATAAAAAAAATTATTTTTAAATAAAAAAAATTGAAAAATAAAAATGTGATGGCTCATAGCTATATATGGATAACCTTTTTCATAAAGAAAAAATACGGGTAAAAACCCGAAAAAGTTAGGTAATGGGTGGTTGGTGGGTGAGGGTACTTCATCCAACCCGATACATTCGAAATATCTAAATGTTTACCTATCCTAAAATCACAAAGTTATGAAAATTTTACTATTGTTCATGTTGTAATAAAACATTATGTATACTTTTTTATATTTTATTTATTAATAATGTGTTTTTAAAATATGTTTTTAATATATGAAAGAACAAAATACTAGGGTTGTTGATTGGAACCGGTTCCTGACGGAACCGTTGGAACCAAACCTGTTTTTACGGTTTGGTTCGGTTCCTCTTAACTATTTGTCGTTTTTTTTTCAAACCGAACCGTTATAAAAACGGTTTAGTTCGGTTCCTTAAAACAAAAACAGATCGGAACCGTTTATATTTTTAGGTAAACTAGTAAAAGTAAAATAACATAATATATAACAAAAAACAAAAAGTTTAAAAAAAGGTATTGGTCTCTTTCTTTGGTATAATGACTATAATATTGTCTTATGTTCTTCTCTCACGTTCATTTGTTTCTCACTAAATCGGTTTCTCTAATTGTTCAACAGCTTCTTTAACTAGGTTTGTCTTAAATCCAGAATTTTGTTCTTTACAACCATTTTGCTGTTACTTTCTTTAACTTAGACTGTAAAAAATTGAATTCTCCCATTTATAAGACAATGGGTGTAGTTCGTCAAGATAGACTTGAGATTTCAATTTATCTTCCGTTGTAGCAGTGCTTAATTACTTATTATAAGACATTTTTAAGTTATCGAGAATTAGAGAAGATTAAGACAAAACATGTACAAATTAAAAGCATCTATATTCTTAACAATAGTTAATATATTTGGACTTTCCTCCTACAATTCATATGTAAATGAAAGTCGTTAAATAGTTCTTGTTAGGTTCAAAACAGTTCTTTTGTAATTCGGTTCCAAACGGTTCCGCTCATTAAAAAAATACAAGAATTGAACCGTATACCTAAAATGGTTCGGTTCCTTATTTGGTTCGGTTCCTTATTTGGTTCGGTTCCAAACGGTTCGACCTCTCAAAAGTACAGGAACCGAACCGAATAACTAAAATGGTTCGGTTCCTAACAAAATCACTTGTTTAGGAACCGTTTTAACAACCCTACAAAATACTATAAAAATGCAATGTAAGTTAACTATAATAATCAACATGTTTAGTGCCCGCACCTTGTACGGATTTTGTGTAAAACAAAATATTATTTTTTAATTAATATATTAATATTGGATCTTAATCTATAAAAAATATTTAACATTAAGAAGAATCATTTCATCCAAACTTACTCATTTTCTATTAACAAATACTACTAACATCATGTATGTTGTGATGATTAAATTAAATGTTTTATTAAATGAAAATATATAATTAAAAATATATTAAAAAGATTATTGTTAGAGTATTATATTAATACCTCAATACAATATTAAAACTTAGTTATTTATTATAAAAAAATTATCTAGAAAAAATTGAACAGATTTTAAATATAGCATATAAATTTTAAAAAGTGAAAATATGATAAAATTTAACTATTTTGACTGTCGAATCAACTATAAGCTATTTTTATTAAGAAGAAACAAACTGATTGTATAAATAATTATCAACATTAAATTTTTTATATTGTTATAATTAAATAATTAAGTAAAAATTATTACTTATTATATTTAGTTGTTAAAAAATTATGAATGTACGTTAAAAAATTTATAACATGTGGGATGTATATATCAACACCGATTTTATTGAATAAGATTTATAAACTAAAATAAATTATGTCAAGATGGATAATATAATTTTTTTTATAATAAAATTCAACCACATTTTTTTGTATATAAAGCTAATGGTTTAAAAAATGTGAAGAAAATTTTAAAATCTCGTTTGTTAAAATTTTGAACATTTGGTTTGTTATCAATATGTTATATTTTTATTTTAAAGATTTGATAGTTATATTGTAACAAATTAGTAAATAAGTCAAACATATTCTTACGTGACCTATTTACGTGACATTGTGGCATTGTTTAAAACGTGATGTGACATTGATGATTGTTTATTAATGTTTTTAGAATTTATTTTATAAAAAAAATGTAAATATATTGAAACAAAGTTCTAGAAGATATACTTCAATGGCTGACACGTAGCCATAGTGGATTTTATTTTAATATGCTATATAGATTATAGGCACCCGCGATTGAACTCTATCCACCGACCACCTAACGAATGATAGGTAAATGCACCTAATAAAGTTAACAGGTGAGAGATAGAAGTAGTACATTCACCTATCATCTACCCATTTTCATTTTCATTCTTAATCTCTTGTTTTGACATGGATTATTTAAAGACAAAATGTATATGTAGTTATTGATTTTACTCATCTATCGTTGAATGTAGCTTACGCATTTCAAATGCGGAGGAGTAGCACTTGGTGTAGCAATGCAACACCTTCTTGCGGATGGCTTTTCTGGAATACACTTCATCAACTCATGGGCTAGGATGGCTCACGGACTCGAACTCACACTCGAACCGTTCATAGATCGAACTCTGCTTCGAGGAAGGAACCCTCCCCAACCCAATTTCCACCACATTGAATACCAATCTCCTCCAAAGCTCATAAAACTTCCTACAACTCCTTGTCTTGGAGACGCCGCGGTTGGCACCTTCAAGATACGACGTGACCAACTCGACTCTCTAAAGGCCAACTCTACGGCTAGCTCCTTCAAGTCGCTAGCCGGCCATGTTTGGCAATGTGTGTGCAAGGCTCGCGGCTTAGCCAACGAGCAAGAGACGAAACTATACATTGCAACCGATGCTAGGGCAAGGCTACAACCTCCTTTGCCACCGGGATACTTTGGTAATGCAATCTTTAGCACTACTCCTATGGTTGCAGTAGGTGACCTAGTGTCGAACCCTACTTGGTTCGCGGCAAGCAAGATCCATGAGGCGGTGCAAAGGATGGATAACGAGTACTTGAGATCGGCTATTGATTACCTTGAGCTTCAACCTGATCCGACACTCCTTGCCCGTGGGGCTCATACGTTCCGGTCCCCTAACCTTTCGATCACTTGTTGGAGTAGGATGTCGATCCATGACTCGGACTTCGGATGGGGCCGACCCATCTTCATGGGACCCGCGGTGATTCCCTTTGAGGGCTCGTCTTATATATTACCTAGCCCGGAAAATGATGGTGGTTTTTCTCTAACCATTGCTTTGCAAGATGAACTTACCTTGAAGCTTTTCAAAGAGTACTTCTACGACAATCTTTGAGGTTATACCATTGTGTTGATGAGCACATTACATTGTAGTATGTTCCATTCGTTCGTGTCTTCTAGTCTTACATTCGAGTTTGTGTTTGTTGATGTCTTGGTAAGCTAAAGAAAGTGATGAATGCATCGATCACTTTGATGTTTGACAATCTCATATTATCATGTTGTTTCAATTCAAGATTACAAGTACTATCATTTTGGTTGTGTTTTTCTCATTTTATGTGGTTGTATACTTGTATTGTATCTAGACCTGGGCAAACTAGGTAAGCCTGTCAGGCATGGCGGAGCTAAAAAAAAATTTCGTTGGAGGGGCACAATTTTTTTTTTTATAAGATAGGTTGCATAAGTTTAAAATTAAATAATTAAATCTATAAATTAAATAAATAAATAATTAATTAATTAATTACTTAAATTTTGTACTATAAATTAGAGCTTTTAATTTATTTATTTTACTTAGATGAAATTTAAAAATATGTTATATATTTAGCTTATTTTATAAATATATTATCAAATAAATTAGAGAGTGGTTGATGAATTATTGTAATAAAAATTATATATAATTTTATTGTATTAGTTAAAAGTTAATAAAATAATAAACATCACTTAACTTCTCCATCTAAATATATTATAATTTTCTTAAAATAAAAATAGGACTAATTTACTTAAATTTTGTACTGAAAATTAGAGCTTTTAGTTTATTTATTTTACTTAGATGAAATTTAAAAAATTTTTATTTATTTAGTTTGTTTTATAAATATATTGCCAAATAAATTAAATAGTGGTTGATAAATTATTGTAATAAAAATTATATTAATTTTATTGTATTAGTTAAGAGTTAATGAAATACTCCGTAATAAACATCACTTAATTTCTCCATCTAAATATATTTATTTCTTTAAAATATAAATAAAAGGAACTTTTTTGTTACTCCGGGACTTGAACCTTGAACTTCAAATACTCATTCCCTTCCTCTACCAAATAAGCTAGCAGAACAATGTGTATCATACTCCGTTTAAGGAGGGTTTTTTCCTTCTTTTTCCCTCTTCCTTAGGCAAAACGAGATCACAAGCCGGGGCACCGTACCCCCCGTTACCCCCCAAGATCCGTCATTGGGCATGTACAAGCAAGGGCACAGGCCTGTTTGGATCCGAAAGTACGTTTATTTGTTTTTTTATTTAATTATGTAAAATATAAAAGCAAATAGTAGAAATCGAACTCTAAAGTTCGCCTTTATTTATACGGTTGGTAAATCGAACGCTCATCTGTTTTAAATAGTTGTCCAAAAACACGCGAGGTAACAACTCTTAAACTTAGAATTACCTATTAAAATATAAGAGAACATGATATGTGGGAAATTGTCACTACGCATGTTAAGAGATGGAACAGAAGTTGAAAACTCTTGTGTTCTTCTGAGCGTGTATGTACATGTATTTATATGTTAACTGAGTTTTTTTTTTGAAAGGTTAATATATATAGAATGCAGAAGGTACATGGTGGTCAACTAGACTAGGATACAACATGATCAATCTAAGAGACGAAACTAAGAAGCATTACAGAGGTGGATGTCAAGGATCTTAGCTCAAGCTTTGGTTATAGATGATGGTGAAGATGCAAACATGAGACGCCAAGTCGTTCTTCTGAGAGTTAAACTTGCTGATCCAATCCCAAATGTTGTGACTGTAAGGGTAAGGAGTGGGTAATCAAAGCCACTTTGAGATTAGGTCAAGCACAAGCTTAGAGTAGTTGCATATGTGCAAAAGATGATCCTCATCTTCGGCGTGAAGATTGCAGATCTTGCAAGTATCCTCCTGGATGAGGTTCCAGGAGAGTAACTTGGAGAGTAGGTCGATGTTGATGAATGGCTAGCCAAGCTATGAAACTACATTTTGGCAAGTTCATGGACATGGTTCGATATTCACTTTCAGCAGAGTATTTTCTAACAATTTTTTTTTCAAGAAACTAGAAAGCGCCCAAGGACAAGGCAGTAACCCGTGATTGAACACAAGAGTATTTACATGAGCCCTACTCAACGTCACTGTAAGTAGTGTGGGGAAAGTCTGTCTGGGTAGGGTAGTGAAGAGCAATATGCATTGTGCTTTTGAGATAGCGTAATAGGTAAAGGGTTGCTTTCCATTGAGGTGCACGAGGAAGGGAAAGGAACTAACTGAGTTGTTGGAATGTAAATGCAATGTTTGGTCATGTGAGAGAAAGATAGAGAAGACGGCCAAATAGGTATCGATAGGCTTTAGGTTCTGAAATGGGATTTCTTGAGTTTGGAGCATGATGAAGTTTACGTTGCACAAGGAAAGCAATGGGCTTACAATCAGAAAGATGGGAATCATGAATGGTATCATGAATATATTTTCTCTGGTTAATGAGTATCCTTGAATTGTCCGTGTGATAATTCCATATCGACAAAGAATCTGGTAAGTCCCAGGTCCTTAATTGTAAAAGTGGTGTCCATGAGATGCTTAAGAGATGTGATCTCAGAAGGAATGTTGCTTGTAATGAGTACATCATCGATGTAAACTAGTACAATGGTGATGCCCGAAGAAGAGTGCTTGACAAAATAAGGAGTAATCCGGCCGAGATTGAACATAGCTTAGGTGAGTAAGAAGCTTGGTGGACTCGATGTTCCATTGGCGACTGACCTGTTTGAGACCATACAAAGATTTCTTTAGTCGATATACATGGCCAGGAGGAGCTTTGGTATATCATTGAGAAGGTAACATAAACACTTCTTCATCAAGAAAGCCATGGAGAAAGCATTGTTTATATCCAGTTGGTGAAGGGCGATTTCGAGCAGTAGCTAGATCTAGGATAGCTCGTATTGTAGTAAGCTTAGCCATTGGGGAAAACATGTGTTTATAGTCCATGTTTTTTATCTGATTGTAGCCTTTAGCTACTAAGAAGGTCTTGTGTCTTTCAATTGTGTCATCATGACGATACTTGAGTTTGTATATCCACTTGGTGTAACACCCCAAATCCGCGGAACTCGGGATGCTACAAGTTGGGACCTCACAATGGGTCTCGACCCTTAGTTTGACAACAATTTCACCGGACCTTTCCAACATGGCACAAATAAAGGCAAAACCGAAATTCCTTTTAATGAAAATGATAAGAAACCCGAAGGAAAACAACAAAAGACTTCAGCCGAGATACAACACAAAAACCGAATGCCAAATACAAGGCATACAAAACACAATTCAACTCCAACCAAAAACCCTTCCTAAATTGTACGGACCCCGGCTGCCCACTCTTCCGGATCTCTCGGCCGCATTCCTAACCTGAAGGTAATCTACAAAAATCGGTATAAAACCATTAGCTCATATTCGAAGCATTAGAATCAATGGGAAAGGCACACACACAAGTAATCTCATCACAAGCATACAACATACATAAAGCACACTAATCCGGTTTATTATCTTTGTTTTGATTAGGTCGTATCCCGTTCTAATTCAACTTAGGTTTGTGACACGAGACCACCGTGGTCCCGCCTCGGTCCCTACTTACCGGCGTGGAACGGTACGGATGCATCCGACCGTCAAACCAGCACGGGCTAGTCGCCAAGAACATCCTAGCTCTCGCAGGAGCTAGACAAGTTGTCACCGCCCGTTATTATACACTTGCGCCAAATAATATATAAAGGTCGGTAATCCAATTTCCGGTTTAGTTGTTATAATAAGAAAGAATAATCACACACCACCAAACACACATAAATGCTAATACAAGGAATACGAGCTAAGTAAGTCCGGAGACTTACCTCGTCCCAAAGATAATCCCGCTAACCACCGCTCTCAACTTTCCGTAGGACACTCAACGCCTGGTCAAAACAAGGCACACAATCAACACCTCTCTCACATGATAGAAGTCCTTAGACTTCTAGTCCCAATGATCTCGCAAGATCATAAACCATATCCATGATAGGATAACGACTCCTAATCCTCACAATCTCACAAGGTCATAACCATCACAACACATGCTAGGATACTCTCGTCCTAGTCTCCACAATCTCAACAAGATCATACAACCATAGTCTCAATCCTCATAAGCTCACAAGATCAACCCAAACACTCAACGCCCTTCAATCCTCACAAGATAACATCAACACCTCAAGCCTTATAATGATCATAAATCCTCAAAACTCACCTAAGGTCCAACGCCACTACTTGGCAATCACTCTAAGTTATGCTAGATTATACAACCTAGCATGATACTAATACTAAACATAACTAAATCGAGGAAGAGAATACTCACCCGACGTCAAGACGGATGTCGAACTTGGACTCGTTAGGCCTTTATCGGGGCGCTTCCGGACCTAAACCAAAGCTACACAAAATTAGCTTAAATGCTAATTTTGGAAGGGAGATTAACGCATATAAAAATCTAAGGAAGCCCCGCTTTCAAAACAAGGGTAAAACTCGCAAAGCATTTTCCGGGGTGATCACAACAATTTATAAATACGGTTCAAAACCAAAACAACTTTCCGGGCAACTAAGAAACTCTCGAAACTTGGTCATTTCCCGAAATAAACTTTGGGTCATAAATCCGAAATAAATCCAACAAAGGCATAATATATATATATAGTATATATGAATAAGAAAACTCAAGGTAACCCAAGTTAAAAACCTGTAAATACATTTTTCGGGCACCATATACAACTCCACAAACTTCGGTCATTTTCCGTAAACAAAATCTTCGGGCCAAAATCTGTAATTATATAAGCAGGGGCATATTTGCAAAAATCCAAACTGTGGGCCATGAATGCAAATAAAAAAGATGGGTACAAAATTGTAATTATACCAAACATAGGGGGTCCCGATTTTAATTAACCAAAGAGTTTTAAATCCCGCTCAAAGCTTGCTGGGGAAGGGGAAAATAACAGGGGCGGCGGCATATCCAAAAGAGAGGCGAGGCGAGGCGGCGGTTGACAGAGGTTGTGGTTCTATTGGCTTGCAAGGGCTCTCCCGACGGGCTTCTCGACGGACTAAGGCGGTGACTGTGAGGCTGGGATTCTCCGGCTCTCCCCTGGTGGCTTGACAACAGATGGAGCACCAAACTGCAGGGCGACCTTCCAGTCAGGGGAGGGCTGCTAATGCTTGTTGCCTGCAATTCAATACAGCGGAGGGAGAGAGTCGAGAAGGAGGGCAGAAGAGAGGAGATTTGCTAGTTAAGGGTTGCTGCTTGCGGGAGAGATCAAGGAGGTGAGTCTCGTGGGAAATGAAGGTGGAGGCGGGGTCGATATGTCCGAGAGATGGTCTCAATCGAGGAGGCGGATGACTTGATAACTTCGATAGTCTGCAATAGAGACGCGAAGAAGGGGAAGCAGGCGTTGCTCCGGTCCAGAGGGCAGAAAGAGTGAGCAAAGGACAGAGGAGTTGTAGGTGAGGGAAGGAGTGATACAGAGGTGGTTTCCACGGCGAGGGATGAGGGTTAGAGTGGTGGTGTTGCAACAACAGGGAGGAGAGGCGTGAGGGGGCAGAGAAACAAGACGGGGTTGCGTGAGAGAGGGAGATAGGGCACAGTGGGGAGAAGAGAAGGGTCACTGCAGAACGAGGAGTCGGCTTGCACAAAAACGAGAAGTCGGGGAGCCAAATGTCGGGAGTGAGGGCTGCTCACCAGCCAGAGGAGAGAGAGAAGGAAAAATAAGAAAAAAATAAAATAAAAAGGGACTAGTGTAAAAGAGTGAACTCGATTAAAAGCATTCGCAACGGGATTTTCGAGTCGGAAAACTTTCCAACTTTTTCTAAAAATAAATAAAAATGGATGTACGCGAACGTATCCAATTACTCGAAAAATATATTTTACGTCGTAAAAATACTTTTTTAAAAATATTTAAGCTAATAAAATATCGATAAAATAGGAAAATAAATATCGAAACGCACCCAATATACGGGGCGTTACACTTGGATCCAAATGGTATATTTTGCTAGAGTGATGGAGTGATCTTCCATATATTATTAAGTTTAAGATCACGTAACTCTTTTTTCATGGCTTCAATCCATCGTGGAGAGTCCTTGGCTTGTTGATAATATGATGGTTCAAATGAGGTGATGACATTGCATAGAGCATGTACAAAGTCTTTGTCATGACAAGAGAGATTGAATTGTGATATTGGCATAGGAGAAGTGAATGATATGCATGCATAGTCTTATAAGTACATAGGTTGATAAATGGTACGAGTAGGGTATGGAGGAGGTAAAGGTGGGGAGAAAATAATTAGAGAGGAGAGGGAATAATTAAAGGTGAATAGATAGCAGGTGAAGTAGGGGCAAAAGGAACTTGAATAGGGCGTATGAAGGTATCATTTTCATGCCCAGGTGTAGGTGTAAAAGGTTATGTTAATGAAGAATTAGTGGACGTGGGAATGGGAGAAGGGGAAGTATCATTGTTAGGGGATGGATATACAAGAGGGAGAGAAGAGTCGGCTGGAGGAGCAACGAAAGGTGATTTTAAAGAGGATGACTTGAACGGGAACAAATTTTGAAACATCACATGAAGGCTAACCATGATCTTATTGGTATTGAGGTTAACAACTTTTTAGGATTTTTGACCTGGTGGATAACCAATCAAGACACATGGAGATGAAGGATGATCCAGTTTATCCTTGTGGGGATGGAGGCTAAAACATAGACATCCAATGACCAAGAGATGATCATAGGAGACCTTAGTGTGATGTAAAAGCTCAAAGGGTGATTTCTAGTCAAGATTAGCAAAAGGCATGCATTAATGAGATATGTGGCAGTAAGTACGCACTCTCCTCACAAGGATATAGGAAGGTTTGCATGAAGTCTGAGAGCACGTGCAATCTCAAGTAGATGACGATGCTTTCTCACTACACATGCATTCTGTTGGGGAACATGAGGAGTAGACCTTTGGTGTACAATCCCAAAATAAAGGAAGAGATCTTGGAGTTGAGGAACATGAGGAGTAGACCTCTGTTGAGGAACGTGCATTCTCAAGTAGATGACGATGCTTTCTCTCTACACATGCATGGGCGCTGCACCAGTGAGGCGCAAGGGCGGCTTAGCTCAGGCGCAGGGGCGGCTGGTGTGCAGAAAGCTGACCCCGACTTCTCTTCGATCCTTCTCTCGATCTCTTCACTTCTTCGTTGCCCCAAAGGCAAGCACATACATATATGCATACCTATGATCAACAGAAGGGTCCTGGAAGATCAACACAAGACTAAATCTTGTGGATATCTAATCTAAGAAGAAGAAGAGAAGAAAGGAAGAAAGAAAAGAGGAAGGAAACTTTACCAAAACAGTTAAGGAAAGGAAGAACGCCCTCACCAACAACTAACCAAACTACAACAGCAACAACAACTTCCACATCTCAGCATCAATATCCTCAAAGCTCACCAAGCTCAAAACTCACTCAAAACTCACACAAGATCAAAAAAGATCAAGAAGAAGATTCAAGGAAGAGAGGAAGAGAAAAAGAAGAACGTGAGGAGGAGAAGAAGACTGGAGAAGGTGAAGACATCCTCATCAAGAAGCAAAGAGAAGCTTATAAAGGAAGCTAGGAATAAAGCACGGTAAAGCTAGAGGTCAACAAAGACGGCTACAACCTTAGGAAACCGCAGGGGCGGACCTGCAGAGCGGCAAAGGCGGACCATAGGACCTGCAGGGGCGGCCCACTGGACCCGCAGGGGCAACTAGGTCATGGCTCAACACTACTCAGCACCTAAAAACTAAGGCTCTTACACAAAGGTAAGATGAAGGCACACTCAAACCCTAACAAAGGACATACCTTTGTTGCCTAACACTCATCATCATCGGTAAACAAGCAAAGGAATCACCGGGTAAGTCTCTTCCTAGGCTTGAATGTGAACCAAGAAAGGTGCAACAAAGATAGAATTTGGCAAACTATAACCTAAACTCAAGATCGGGCAATGTAGCAGGCAATCTCGTGCAGTTCTTATCGATCTCGGTCGAGATGACTCCAAGAATAGCCATAGACGGGTTTGGGTTTAGGGTTAACTCAACTTTCAGGGTCCACTTACGATAAAGGTTCACTCTTTCATCTTCTATAACACAACCTTCAACTAATCACCCTAGAATCGCAAGACAATTATCATGTTCAAAGCAATCAAATAATATATAATCAAGATATCAAAGAAAGGGAATAAAACACTTAACAAAGATTTCTCCATAATCAAAGATGCAAACAATCAAACAAACTGTCAATATGTGTACCTAAGGAATGATAACAACTCACTAATACCTTCGCAAGAATATCTCACAAAAATCTCTTCTCTTCCTTGAACTTCAAGTAATCCTTTCTTAGATCTCTTCCTTCGGTAAATCCTTCCAATAGCCATCAAAAGTCCTTGACATCTCAGCCGTCTACGAGCGTATTTTCTGTGGTATTCACCTTCCATTCTTATAGAAGAATTTTAGATCAAAATAATATCTTATTTCCCTTGGGTTGTGGGCCGTCGACCTCGAGCTAGGCCCAGTTGGCCGTCTCGGTCGAGGTGCATGACTGTATAAGTCCGAGGTCAGTAATGGATCACGTATTTTTCTTTGTATCTTCAACTGAATCATTCCTCCTTCCTTTCCCTATGGTTCTTGCCTTTCTTCTTGTCCTTCCAAATGCTCCACAATGTAACTCCATGACCATATTAGACTTCAATGCCCCGTTTTGTTCCAAATTATGCCTTATTTCCTACAATTACAATCAAACGTGGTGTAGACCTCGATTCTTGCAAAGTGGATGAATAATGACATAATCACCAAAAATATATGTCCATGCATGCATAATAATGATGAGAAAACGCCAAAACCATATCCGAAATATAGACAGTAATTCATGCTATCAAAATACCCTATATTTGCCTCTTGCTTGTCCCCATACTTGCCTCTTGCTTGTCCCCAAGCAAGATTTAAATCTTAGATACAAGATAGTAGGAATTATTAATCATTAAAGCTCAATGAAAAGTTTCAAAAACTTTTGGTTGTGTGCTTTGTTCGCTCCAAAGGGTGTATGCAAGTTTTAAATCTATTACCAAGAATAAAAGCAATAAAGTGAACCCGCAGTGTACGGATCGATCGCAGTAAAAACAAGAATTTCAGGGTCGAACTCATGAGTTCGACCCTGGAAAGATGCAACTTTTAAACCGTGGTCTGAAAATATCCTTGATCACGGTTCTTTTAAACCGCTCCAACATAAGCGAGGTCAAGGAGGGGTCTTTGTACTAGTGTCGGGGATTTGGTGAAATCAACATTCAAAATAAGCAATCTAACAAGGAAAGATGCAACTTTTGACAATTGAAAAGACAAAGACTTGATTTTGTGTAAAGATTTGGGAAAAATGATTCTAAGGATCAAGGAATCCGATTGTAGTTTTCGATTCAAGACTTCTAAATATTGTATGGATAGAGCTGGGGTTTCTAAGGTATGTGTTTGAAAGCAGTATGATGTATGGCGAAGTCTCCACCACCCATGCCCAAACCCAAAGGCTCTAAATAAAGGATGTTGAGTCTCGATAAGGTAGAGGATCTAAGGGAAGGATGATATTCTCAAAACCAAACACAAAACCCAAGGGAATCAGGTTAACTTACAAGGGTAAGGTTTATGGCACACTCAACCTTAATAGAGGGGTTTGAATCCTCTATTACCTAGGACTTATAATCGTTGGCAACAAAGGATGGGAATTACCGGGTAAGTCTCTTCCCACACTTGTATATGGGTTAGAAAGGTTCAACAAGACTAGGGTTTAAGCAATCTTTAACTAAGGATAAATGATAAGGCAAGATAAGTACGATAGAAGGAAAATTGGGTTGTTCATCCCTAGAGATCGTCCGATCTGCTCAATGAAAACCCCGGTTTTTGCTTTTGTTAAGGTTAAACTCAACTCTCAGGGTCCAATCTGTTTGTGAAGATCATTCTATCATCATCTTAACCACAATCTTCAACCAATCACCCTAGAATCACAAGGGTTTTAGCCAAGAATACACATTATCAAAATCAAAAGAGAGATTAAATCAAGAAAGCGAAGAATGATGAGAAAACTTGAATCTTCAATAAAACCACACCAAAAGCGTATGAACAATGTTTCAATCCTTCAAAACTCAAAGAAAAACTCAATGACAACTCCGAATCGTGATAACAAAGATAGAATATAGAATCAAACTCACAAAACCTCCAAGAACTCTATTCTTTGACTAGAACTTCCGAACTTCCTTCGATCTTCTTCTTTGAATGTCTTCCTCAATGCTCTTGATCCTATGACTTAGTAGGCTTCGATGGAATTTGATGATTCTGAAGGTGTGAGACGTCCTCCTTTTATATTGTATGAGACATGATCTTATGTTTACGATCCTATAGCCAATCGGTTTATACATGATAAAAATCGAGTCGTCAGTCAAGCAGATCGACCGATTTTTATAAGTAATCAACCGATTTTTGCTTCAGATCGTGTGATATCTTTTAGTTATAACTTCTATCTTCTCTTATGATCTTTTCTCTTATCTTTTCATATGTTTTGGGTCCTCTCCTGATCCTCAATGATGTCATACTCCATCTTCGTGCCACATCACCACTTTTCGTACCACATCATCACTATTTTTACTACAATTTCACAAATAAAAGAGTGTAGACCTCTATTCTCGAAATGTATATGAAAATGAACTAAAAGTCATACAAACTCCATTAAATGCATGTAAAACTGAAGTGATAGACTCATATAATGCATGAATATGATGGTATATAATTCATGTCATCAAAATACCCCATACTTGCCTCTTGCTTGTCACCAAGCAAGGTTCAAATTTAGAATATAAGATGATATGGATTATATAATGCTAAAAACAAAAACTCTTTTTGTAATGTGCTTCTTAATAGAGGATCACTCTCATCGTGATGTAATAAGGCATTGAAAGATAATGTATGATTTGATAAAGTTATGGCATGAAAGGGCAAGTACACTTTGTTCAAACAATACATATGAAATGTATGGTATAGAATGTAGAGGTAATCATAAGAAAACATACGTGCATCTCGCCTAGAAGGAAAGTCGGTGGCGGGGGGCGGTGAAAATCTGAACAAATCCCTAAAATTCTCCACAGTGAAGGTGTATCCCTTGTTCATGAGCCGGAACTTAACCCCTTTGTGTTCCAGCACGTGAGTGACAAAACTGATGAACTCATAAGTCGGCTCCAGATAAGCCAATGCACAGATGGTCGTAAACACTTCTAGACCAACCATGGAGATCAGTCCTTGTGAATCCTCGACTACGGGAAGGCATGTAAAGTCCTCAAAATCTACATATCGGGCCGGGAGCTATGACCGGGCGGGAGCAAATCCGCTTGTAATCTTCATGGAAGCGGCCCAGGATAATCGGCACCTGTGGTGGTGTAGGAGGTGAAGGGGAATGATGTCCAACATCAGGACAATCATGGAGTGCTTGTTGTCGGTTCGAACGACGCATTTTTGCAATTTCAGGGTTTGATTTCGGTCTGTTCTTGAGTGTATATCAGTCGAGATGCCTGAGTTCAACCGAGACGGACAATACTTCGATCGAAATCCTAAATCTGTAAGTATCTTCCCCCAAATTTGCTACCACTTGCTTCCTAGGGGGTTCCTCTTTTGATTTCAACACAGCAAACAAACATCAATCTCTAAAATTAAGAGAAATCAACCAAAATCAAGAGAAGGGGTTTTCGAACGATATTACCCGATTTTTGCAGAATGTGGTGGATTGAAGTGACGATTGATGCTGAAGAAGTTGATGTTGGGCCTTTCCCATCGAACCGAACGACGTCGGAAATGAGAAAGAAACAAAGATTTAGGGATTTAGGGTTAGGCTTCGGTCGAGGCGGCTTGGGGCGAGGAGAAGAGTGAGGAGAGAGAGTGTTCTTCCCCTTTTATACCCGTCGAAAATTCAACTGCATCTCGGTCGAGATGGTTGTTAGCATCCGAGATGCTTGACCGAGGTGACTCCCTGTTACTCTCATCTCGGTTGGCCTAGATGGATATCGGTCGAGACGCATGTTAGCATCCGAGATGGTTCTCATTTTTCATCCCTTACCTCAGATTCTCAAACCATAATACCGCTCATCTGTTTCCTTGAGTTGTTCTTCTTGGATTGTTCCTAGTTCATGTTATCATGGACATAAAAACGCAAAACTACACTAAACTAATCTAGAAAGAATGAAAGAAAGAAAGCAATACCTTGGGTTGCCTCCCAAGAAGCACTTGATTTAAGGTCGCTAGTTGGACCTAACTACTTATCTTCATGTGAGATGCATAGACGCAATCTCCTCAACCGGAACTTCCAGTATGTGCTTCTTCAACTTACACATGTCGACCTTTAAGTCTCCGCAATGTTCACCCCATACTTCAACTGCACCATGAGGAGAAACATGTTTCACATTATATGGTCCGGTCCATCTAGATTTTGACTTACCAAGAAAGAGGCGAAGACGAGAATTGAAAAGAAGAGCAAGATCTCCTTCTTTGAACCCTTTTTAAATAATATACTTGTCTTGCCAATTATTTGTTCTCTCCTTGTAAATCTTCGTAACTTTTACAATCATCCTACAAAGTGGTGGTTTTGTATTCCTAGAATCATCTTGTGAAGCTTCGGAAGCTTCGGAATGGGTAAGGCTGGTGTTTACAACGCTCGGAGTCATTGAAAGAGGAAGTTTTGATGAATCACAAATCTCGCTTGCCTCAGAAGTGTATCAGTCGAGGTCTGATCCAAGGTGACTCCCTGTTGCTTTCACCTCGGCCACTCCAAAAGTTACCTCGGTCGAGATGGTTTGTCCAAGGTTGAGACAGTTTGTCGTCTCCTCTTCAAATTCCTCAAAAGCAGCCTTTGAATCTTCTTCTAAGACTTCCAAGCTTTGTATATCTACATCACAAGAAACATCTACACCTTTCTCCATCATACTAAAACTCAAAACTCTTTCAAGAGGATCTTTAATAAGCATAGAGCTCACCAATTCTCGAGATTCCTCTTCATCATAGATGTTGTAAATGTCTTCCTCAAGGCCTTGTCCTTCATCAAAGATGACAACACGAATTCAACACGTTCCTCTCCTATGTTAAAGACAATTTGACGTTCTTGTAATCTACCAAGCAACCGGAAGTTGCAAGAAACGGTCTCCCAAGGACGATTGGTATTGGACAATTTGTAGGAATGTCCATTACCACAATTTCTATAGGAATGTAAAACTTACCAAGCTTTACGGGTATATCTTTCAATATGCCAACGGGTCAAGTGATGGATTGATCCGTCATATACAACGTCATTTTTACCGGTTTAGGCTCTCCCAAACCGACATTCTCACACAAAGCAAGTGGAATGATGCTCACACTTGCTCCTAGATCACAAAGTGCGTCATATGTGATCTACTCCAACTCCTATGGGGATGCAAAACGATCCCGGATCCCGCAGCTTAGGTGGCATGTTCTCCCTCATGATCTTGATGAGTTCGGATGATCTAGAAGTCATCTTTACTTCACCAAAATCTTCTAGTTTCCTCTTGTTAGAGAGGATCTCCTTTAAGAACGTCTCATAAGCGGGCATACCTAGAATTACATCAATGAAAGGTATGCTAATATGTAGCTTGCAAATGTCTAGAAACTTACCGAAATGTTTGTCTAGACGCGCTCTCGCTTTACATTGCGGAAACGGTGGTGGAGGTTTGTGGGCTGGAGGAGGTACGTAGATCTCATCCTTCTCCTTTTCTTTCTCAGCGGGCACCTCGACCAAGACGGACTGCTTCACAACGTCGCTCGTCCGAGGTACGGGATTGGTGGTCTTCACACCACTTATTGTGCTAATTGCCATCACTTGGCCCTTCGGGTTATTCTTTGTCCTTCCGGGAAGTTTCCCTTGATCTCTAGGAACTTCTTCGGTCTTGCTATATGTGTTAAGCTTGTCTCAAACTCGTTTGATTTCTAAACAAGTTGAATACGTTTTGGTTTTTAAGCTCGGCACAGCATGACAAGATATGCTGGGCCATGCCAAATCTATCCCGTTGGCTAGTTGAAGCTTGTCTTATATAAGATGAGTAAAAATGACATAATATCCCACATTGACAATATGATAGTACGTGAACCTAACATATAAATTTTAGGGTTACTCCCCCTATTGTCAATTTGTTTTAGGATGCATGGAACCTCGAAGGCTTGTGTGCACGTAGGCTCACTTTGACGTAAAAGATAAACATTAATATGGTATCGTCAAGCGTCTTCACAATCCCTGATATTAGTCATTAGACATTTTCTTGTTCATGTGATCGTGTGTTTATAAACAAGTGTATTGCAATTTATTCAAAATTATGACTTGAACTACAAAAAGATGACTTTAAGCGTCCATTTGGGAGGTTTAATTTTATTAGTTTTTGGATATTATAAGCTTATGAATCTTACCAAAAAAAATAAGTTAGGAAGTAGTATTTTGAGAGTATAAGTTTACGAAGATTATGATAGTTTATTGAATGATATAACACAAATATTATCTTGTAATTAAGTTTATCAATAAATGAGTCCGTTTAATTAGCTACTTATTCAGTTTCAACTTTAATATATTCATTGTCTCCAAACGGACCCCAAATAACATTAACTTTCCAATAAAGGGTAAGTTGCAGTCACTTTTATGTCGTTTGTTAAGCTGAATTGTGGACACTTTGACATAAATGTCACCTAAACATATATAGCTATATATATGGATAACAAGGACGTACAAACAAGTGGTCGCAAAAAGAGCAAATCAAATCTAATATCCCAACTAAAATCGGCTTCACTTTCCTTCTATATACTTACTATATACTATAATAAATGTCTGAGTGTGACTGCTTCTCACGTGTAATTGTTTAATAATTAATATAATAGAAAATATATATTCAACATATTATAAATTTAAGAGATAACTACCCAAAATTTAAGAGATAATTACCGAAAACCACTTATCATTTGTAACTAGTCATTTGTTATTCAACTAACTAGTTTATAAATTGCACCTTGTGCGGATATATTTACATATTGGATTTTTGAGTAATATGTCGTGAGCTTGTATATGTATGAACTAATGATATATCTACGAAATATTATAATAGCCATTCAATTATTATCACGATAATAAAATCCAGGCACTACAGATAAGTAAGACGCTAAAAGTTTGTGAGGAAAAATTTAAAATTCAAATATAAAAAATTAAAATAAATATTTAAGTTTCGTAAAACAATGATTGAGTAAGTTATAGTTACGAAACTTCTAGTAAAAATTAGCTGAGATTTCTTAAAAAAGTTACAAATTATCTTTATTATTAAAAAAATAATTTAGATATTTAACATTCAACAAAATTTACACATATAATATAAAAACCGGAATCATAACAAAATTAATTAATCGAATGAAATTATGCTTTGTGGATGATTAAAAAACTAAACAAATAAAAATACAAATATAAAAAAATAAAAAAATTTGTTAACAATTTTTTTTAGTCGAATCTAAATGAAAAAAATGAATAAGTAATTTTTAACAATAATGAATCTGAATAAAAAAAAACTTGTGAAAAACGAATATGAAAAATAAAAAGCGGATTATTTTAAAAAGAAATAAATATGTATAATTAAAAAAAGAATATGAATGAAATTTTTTAACAACAAGGAAAGATTTTACAATCAAATATGAATAAAAAACTGATAAGAAAATTTTAATAGTAACGAATCAGAATCAAAATATTAAAAAATTGTTAAAAAACCGATTCTGAATATAAAGAAAAAATAAAATATTTTTTAAAAAATATACTAAATCTGAATATAAAAAACACGATTCCATGAAAAAATTTAAAAATTAACATAAGATTTGCAATCGATTGTTTTTTTTAAAAACGAATAAGAAAATTTTCCCCGAAATTAAAGTACTTTCTTACGAAAGCATATAAGTTTGAAATCCATGTATGAATAAAATAAATCCTTAAGTTGCTAGCTAATAAACAAACCCACAACTAAAGGGTCTATTTTAGTTAATTTAGTACTTTCAATTAAGTTGTTAGTTAGTGCAATTTATACTCCAATATAATATTTTTAAAACAAATTTAATTAGAAATAAGCAAAAGATTGTTTTTGGTTAAAAAAAAAGATAATACACGAAGGGCCCGTTTGGTTTTAACTCCGGAATCGAAAACGGAATGGAAACGAATCTAATCCATATGTATACCATTGTTCATGAAGGTTTGTGGAATCATTCCTTGTGGTGTGAAGGAATTGAAGTAAAGTGTGATTACTTTTGATACCCTAGAGGGTAACAAAATGTGGGGATGAAAGTGCATTTTGCATTAATTCACAAGGAATGATTCCACAAAATTTGATGAATAAGGATATACATATGGACTAAATTCGTTTCCATTCCGTTTCCGTTTTCGGAGCTGGAACCAAACGGGCCCGTAATATATAATGAAAGGACATAATTATAAATATATTAAAAATATTATTTATTAGAAGATTTGTAAAATATATTGAAGATGGTTGTATATTTGGTAACAAACAAAATCGTATAGTTATAACCGTAACATATTGAACATGATGAGATGTAATTCCTTTTTTAAAATTGTATGATGAGATGGAAATTGTTTTAGTTTTACATTAAAATTGTAACTAAAATATGACAAATCTGTAATTAAAACATGGCAAATCCGTAATTATTTGCCAAAAAATCTTATGTAGCATGGCTAATGTGTTGACATGTGTACTAAAAGGGTTGTTTTTAGTAGTATATATAGATTTTTGAAAATAATATAGCTTCATCCCATTTTTCGTCAAAGAAACGTTAAAAGGTTCTATTTTTAAATATTTTAATAAAAAGATTTAATATGAACAAATTGAATAAAACGAAACCGGATATGTAGAACCTTTTTATAATAATAAAAAAAAATGCTTTTTTAAGAAAAGAAATGAACAAATTGAAAAATCAAAATGAGATGGCACATAGCTATATATATGGATAACCTTTATCAAGAAAAAATACGGTGAAAAAAAAAATCAATTGATGGGTGGTTGGTGGGTGGGTCCTTTATAAGACCTGACTCACCTGACCACGTACAATGGGAGTATTTAACCATAAACAATAATAAATCTCTTAACTAAAAATATTTTTTTTTGTTTAAAACCCTTCCCAGATCTCTTATTTGAAAACTTATACAATACGTACTTCTGCAGTTTTTTGATTACTTTTGTTTTATTTTTTTCATTTTCATGCTTTTTGGATCATTCCTGCAGCTTTTTGATTGTTTTTATTTTTGTTTATATAACTTCCACTATAATTATCCTTTAATTTTAATTGGATGAGTGAAAAAAAAACTTTAAAGACTTTGTTAGAAACTCAACCAATGCAGATGGTCTGATATATCAAAATATCTAAATTTTTACATATTTTATCATAAAAATAAAGTTATAAAAATTTTATTATTGTTTTTGTTGTAATACGACATTCGATCTATGATCGGCTTTGCTTTAGTGAGGAGTGGGAAAATCTACCATTCCCCGTCCTTCAAGCAAAGAAGTACGATGGGATTAAAAATATGAAAATAAGTGCCTCCATTCGTAAAATTTGTAGATTTTTTATAATTGTATATGGATAACCTTTGTTAGAAAAAATGCGGGTGAAAACTCAAAAAGTCGGGTGATGGGTGGTTGGTGGGTGAGGGTCTTTTATCTGATCCGATATACCCGATATATCTAAATTTTTACATATTTTATTCTAAAATTACATAGTTATGGAAGTTTTATTGTCATTTATGTTGTAATAACATATTATATATATACTTTTTTTTATATCTTATTTATTAATGATATGTGTTTTTAAAATATAATTTTAATATATGAAAAAACACTATAAAAATGCATTGTAAGTTACTATAATAATCAATTATAGGAACCCCGGTTAAACCCGATCCACCAACGACCCAACACGTGATAGATGAATGCACCTAATCAATAAAACTAACGGGTAAGTGATAAAAATAGTACGTCCACCCATCATCCATCATCCATCATCCGACTAATTGTTATCCTTAATCTTTGTTTCTACGTGCATCATTTAAAGACAAAATGTATATGTAGTTATTGAGCTTACTCATTTATCGTTGAATGTAGGTTACGTATTTCAAACGCGGAGGAGTTGAACTTGGTGTAGCAATGCAACACCTTCTTGCGGATGGCTTTTCTGGAATACACTTCATCAACTCATGGGCTAGGATGGCTCACGGACTCGAACTCACACTCTAACCGTTCATAGACCGGACTCTGCTTCGAGGAAGGAACCCTCCCCAACCTGATTTCCACCACATTGAATACAATCTCCTCCAAAGCTCATAACAATTCCTACAACTCCTTGTCTTGGAGACACCGCGGTTGGCACCTTCAAGATCCGACGCGACCAACTCGACTCTCTAAAGGCCAACTCTACGGCTAGCTCCTTCAAGTCGCTAGCCGGCCATGTATGGCAATGTGTGTGCAAGGCTTGCGGCTTAACCAACGACCAAGAGACGAAACTATACATTGCAACCGATGCTAGGGCAAGGCTACAACCTCCTTTGCCACGGGGCTACTATGGTAATGTAATCTTTAGCACTACTCCTATGGCTGCAGTCGGTGACCTAGTGTCGAACCCTACTTGGTTCGCGGCAAGCAAGATCCATGAGGCGGTGCAAAGGATGGATAACGAGTACTTGAGATCGGCAATTGATTACCTTGAGCTTCAACCTGATCCGACTCTCTTTGCCCGTGCGGCTCATACATTCCGGTGCCCTAACCTTTCGATCACTTGTTGGAGTAGGATGTCGATCCATGACTCGGACTTCGGATGGGGCCGACCTATCTATAGGAGTATATGCCATATTATGTAATAAGAAAGAATATTCGGGTATCGTTTGTAATAAGGCAATTATTGTAACAAACTATATGAGATGGCATATCATTATATATATGCTAAAGCCTAGATGAATGAATGTATGTTTTCAGATTCATATTTCCGTTGCTTCACATGGTATCAGAGCAGGAATAATGCTCTCTTTTCCTCCCTCAATTTCTTTCAAATAGATACATAGCTTACACAGATTTACTCGATCCATAGATCGATACTTACCTAATTCATCAGAATCATGGCAAATCGAGAGATGCCTGGTTCTCGTGACCTTACTTTGGATCCGAATAATTCACGAACACCAGCTGTGAATGTAAACGATCCTCTTTACCTGGCGAGTTCTGATAACCCTGGTATGCAAGTAGTCTTTGTGTTCTTCAGTGGGCGAATTTTACTTCCTGGCGAAGGAGCATCCAGATGGCGCTTGGAGCTAAGCAGAAACTTGGTTTCATCGATGGAAGCTGTAAGAAACCAAGTATAGGAGAAGAGGAGCAACTCACTCGTTGGACTAGAGCTGATTACATTATAAGATGTTGGATTCTCCACTCTATGAAGTCAGATCTAGCAGAAATGTTCACATACGTGGAGTCATCTAAAGAGCTATGGGATGATATTGTTGAAAGGCTTGAGGTATCGAATGCTCCTCTAATCTATCAAATTCATAATGATCTTGCATCACTTAGGCAAGATAACACTTCAGTTGCACTTTATTTTAGTAATTTGAAGAAATTGTGGGATGAATTGACCATAGTGGATCCTGTTCCTACTTGCTTATGTAAAGGAATTGTAAACTGTAATTGTGAGATTTTTAAAAAAAATTACAGAAAGAGAGGCTAAAATTCGGATTATGTAGTTTCTCATGGGATTAGGTGATCAATATGAACACATTAGGAGCAACATTTTATCTCTTGAGACTTTACCTACTATGAATCATGTATTCCATATGATAATTCAAGTGGAGAAGCAAAAGGAAATTACATGTCATAATGTAGCTTCTCATGATGCATTAGTTGCTTCTAGATCTGTTCCTTACAAACAAGCAGGTGTAAGCAAGAGGGATTATAAGAAAGAGAAAATGGACAGGATGTACACCTATTGCAAGGAGAAGGGCCATTTGAGAGATTCATGCTTCAAACTCACTGGTATACTAGATTGGTACAAGACTTCAAGGCTAAGGATGAGAAGTCCTTTCCGGCTACTCAATCACATTCTTCAAGATCTGCCAATGCTCTTGAATCCTCTGTCAAGGATAATCCATTGGATTTGACGGAATCTTCATCAGTCTCGATGAATCCAAACCATTATTAATGTAGTCTATCAAGAAGTGATGAAAATGATGATGGATAAGCAACCTGATAATTCTGTCAATTTTGCAGGTATTCTTAGTCATCTTGTGAATCATACTGTCAGTTTATGTACTTGGATATTAGACTCTAGAGCTACAGATCACATCACATTCTGCAAGGATTATTTTACTAGTTTGCACAGGCTTGACAAGCCAATTCTAATTGGACTTCCAGATGGTACAGTGAAAGGAGTATATTACAAAGGGGATATAATTTTATCTCCTCTTCTTACTCTCCATAATGTGCTTTATTTGCCTGATTTCAAGCACAATCTTATGTCCATTTCTCGAGTGATTCATGATCTACATGTGAAGATCATTTTCACTGATAGCATCTGTTTATTTCAGGACCTTACCAGTGATCTTTCTTTGGCTAATGGTTACAAAGAAGGTGGACTTTACAAAAATGGATTTCCCTCTCTGTCCAAAGTAGCATGTGCAACTCTTGTGTTGGTAGACAATAATACTGATGTGAATCTTTTACACAATCGTTTAGGTCATTTGTCACTTTCCATACTATATCACATTGACAGTGGCTATAAATCTAAACTCTCTGCATTAGATTGTCAAACATGTATTTTAGCTAAGCAGCATAAACTGCCTTTCTCTTCTAGCACTTCATGTGCTCCGTAATCTTTTGAATTAATCCATGTGGATATCTAGGGACCTTACCATACTGCATCTATATGTGGAGCTCGTTATTTCTTAAACAATTTTGATGATTTTACTCGATGCACTTGGACATTTCTTATGTCCAACAAGCAACAAGTGTTTAAGCTGATTAATGGATTTTGTACCTATGTTGCTACTCAATTCAAAACCAAGGTTCAAACATTTCGATATGATAATGGTGCAGAATTTTTACAACATCAACTATAGGATTTCTTTCTCTCAGCTGGTATTATTCATCAAAAATCAGCTCCTTATGTTCCTCAACAAAATACTCGGGTTGAAAGGAAACATAGGCATTTATTGGAGACTGCAAGAGCTCTAAGATTACATGCTGCTTTACCTATTAATTTATGGAGAGAATGCATTCTCACTGCTACATATTTCATTAACATTATGCCCTCTCCTGTCATTAATTGGAAAACACCTTTTGAGCTCCTTCATCATACTCCAGTTTCATATACTCACCTTCGAACCATTGGTTGTCTTTGCTTCACTCTTCACCCTCATAAAGATAAGCTCGAGCCTATTTCCCCTCCTTCTATTTTGGTTGGTTACCCTCTAGGACAGAAAGCTTATAAGATTTTCAATCTCACCACTCACAAACTTATGGTCAGTCGACATGTTGTTTTTCAAGAATCTATTCTCCCATTCAAACTTTCTTCTCCTATTTAATCCACAATTGATTCCTCATCTCCATCTCTTCCCATAGTCTCTCTTGCACCAGATCATGATTTTGTTCCCTCCTCCACTCCACCCATTATTCCATCTCCCTCTTCCACCCCATCTCATGATGATAGTTTCTCTCAACCTCTCCAAGTCCCTTTTTCAAACAATTCTATCTCTCCCTCCACATCTCCTTCCCCTGTCCCTCCTACTCGTCCTACTCGGGTTATTAAACCACCATAATACTTACAAGACTATGCTTGCTCTTCTTCCACTATTTTACCCCAATTTAATCTTGACTGTCACACACCTACTTATGTTCATGCTTTCACCTATGTCCTTCAATCCTTTGAGCCAACTCACTATAATCTGGCTAAGAATTCTCCTCCCTGGATTACTGCCATGCAGAAAGAAATTCTTGCACTTGAAACTAATGATACTTGGGACCTCTTACCTTTGCCTCCTAGTAAGACTGATAATGGTTCTAAGTGGGTGTTTAAGATTAAATATCGACCAGATGGCTCTATTGAGCGCCACAAAGCTCGACTAGTTGCTAAGGGTATAATCAGATCAAGAATAAAGATTATAAACATACTTTTAGCCCAGTTGCCAAGTTTTCTACCATTCGGGTTATCTTGGCTCTAGCTGCTGCTCGTGGTTGGTTTATTCATCAATTAAACATTAACAACGCTTTCCTTCATGGTTATTTGGATGAAGAAGTGTTTATGTTGCTCCCACAAGGTTATGATAAAGCTCCTCCTGGTTATATTTGTCGACTCAAAAAGTCTCTTTATGGCTTGAAACAAGCAAGTCGCCAATGGAATATTGAGTTAACTAAACTCCTTCTGCACCATGGTTATACTCAATCTCGTCAGGATTATTCTCTCTTTGTCAAGTCTTCTTCTCTTGGCATTACCACGGTCTTGGTTTATGTTGATGATGTGTTGATCACTAGTGATTCCCCAGTTGACATTGCTTCTCTAAAGGCTCTTCTTGATGGAGCTTTCACCATTAAAGATCTTGGTATGGCACGATTCATTCTTGGTATGGAAATTGATTATATTTCTTCAGGCATGCTCATCAATCAGCGCAAGTATATTCATGATATTTTTCATGATTCTCAGCTATTACTTTGCAAAGCTACCACATTTCCTATGCAGAAGGGTTTGTATTTAACTCCAAATTCAGGAGAACCCCTTCCAAATCCTGAGGTCTATCGACGTCTCATTGGTCGCCTGCTTTATCTTTCTCTTACTCGGCCAGACATTGCCTTTATTGTCCAACAATTGAGCCAATTTTTAGCATCTCTAAGAGTTCCTCATATGCAATCTGCTACATACCTTCTTAGGTATTTTAAAGGCACAATTGACCTTGCCTTGTTATACCCTAAACAAGATACTCTTACTCTCACTGTGTATAGTGATGCTGATTGAGGAGCTTGTTCTTATTCTTGTCGATCTATTACAGGCTAGTGTCTTTTCTTATGCAAATCTCTTGTTTCTTGGAAAACAAAGAAGCAAAAAACAATAAGCAAATCCTCCGTAAAAAGTGAATATAGAGTCATGTTCATGACTACAAGTGAGATCATTTGGTTAGATTTTCTTCTTCTGGATCTTCATGTGTCTATTCCTCGTCCATTTCCTCTCCACTGTGACAACAAGGTTGCTCAGCATCTTACTGCCAACCCTGCCTTAATTGTCCAACAATTGAGCCAATTTTTTTTTTTGAAAAAATCGTTTTAAAATGGGTTATGGCTTCTCGTTTATAAAATTTTTTTTTACGATTTATTAATTTTTTAAATATAACTATTCTTGTGTTATATTTAAATGTTGTTTTGGATCTTTCGCCGAAGTAAACGAAATTTCAAAAGAATTTCCCGTTTTAGGCTCGGAGTGAAATAATTCACCAAAATGCACGAGATTTGTTGTTTGAAATAGAAGCGCGGTCTTAGACCGCACTATTATTTGTAAAACGCGTTGTCGAGGACAACGTTTTAATATCCGAAATAAAGATAATAAAAACACAAATAGAGGTGCGGTCCTAGACCGCGGCTATAGTGTAACGTTTTTGAAATAAAAAAATGAATAAATGAGGGAAATAGAGCTCCTAAAATTGTACTTTTGCAAAGTGGGCTCCTAGTATAATTCAGGCCTGCAAAAAAATTAATAGCTGTATTTGTGGGCCTCCCAAGAAAAGATGGATGGATGGATGGGCTGTCAAATTGAATATTAAATGAATGTTCGTATTATTTGCAGAGAAGAAAGAGAAAACATTCATTCTCTTTGTAAAGAGAGAGAAAACAGATCTAGAAAGGAACGAAAGAGAAGAAGGAGAAATAGAGGATGAAATGGAGATCCACCGGAGTTTCAACGACAGAGAGCACTATTTCGCCGCCAGGACATTTGGCCACCAAGCCGACACCGAAGGGTGAGCGAGAGATCTAGGGTTTCCTTCGAGCGGGAGAAGGGCAAGCGAGAGATCTAGGGTTTCGCCGTCAAGGTTGACACGAGGAGGGGCTACACCACTGCACTGGTACCACAAAGCCGGCGCCCACTTCTCCTTTCTTTACCCTCTCCCTCCGGTGAAGCCGGCACACTTCTTCTGAAGCCGGCGCACTCCTTCTTCGTCCGCTAAAGGCAGCGCCCACTTCCCCTTCATTTGCGCCCTATTCTTCAACCTTACCCAAACCGCGCCCTGTTCGCCACTTAGCGTGCGTGCAAATAAGCTTTAACTATAAAACTAGAAATCAAGCAAGCGAACCCGCAGTGTACGGATCGATATAGTTGAGCAAGAATTCCAGAGTATCGAACACAGGGATTTGGGGGGTTAAATCCAGATATAGATCGTCAAGCAAGTAAATATATGAAGCTTTTCAAATTATTGGGAAAATAACAATCCTAAGGATTCAGGAATCCAGTTGTGGCAATCGATTCAAGATATACTAAAGATATAAGAACAGAGTTGAGGTTTGCAAAGGTATGCGAATGTAAGGTAATCGTACGGTGAAGTTCCAAAAACCTTATATGACCCACCTAAAAGACACTCTCTATAAAGGTTGTTGAGGCTTCAGTATAGAAAGGTTCTAAAGGTAAGAATTAATGTCAAATACCCAAACTTGTAATCCAAGGATCAAGACTAACTAAACCGATTAAGGTTGTGATACTCACAATCGAGGTAGAGGTTGTTGAGGCTTCACTACCACCTAGAAAAAGGTAAGCCAAGACTAAGTTAAAGCAAATCTTTAACTTTGGATTAAAGTAAAAGCAAGTTCGTAAACTAACACAAAATTACGGGTGGTTCTTGAGTTCAACGGCCGTGGAAGCTCAAGAACAGACCGTGGTTTAAGGTTGTCGGCGATTCTCTCTAACTCTCAGGGTCCAGTCTGTTTACGGTCGATCTATCATCATCTAAGCCACAACTATCAACCCTTCACCTTAGAATTGTTAAAGGGTTTTAGCCAACAATAGTCATATTGATATCAAATTCAAGGTTTAAAAGAATGAAAGATGAAAACTTCCAAAAACTTTCAATAACTTTAAAGTCAATCTCAAATCCACAAATCAAGAACAATAACGTCAATAGATTTGGAATAATGCAAACAATCACGAATCTTAGATAAGAAGGAAGAACGGGATGTCAATCCGTCTCCTAAATCAAACCTAAATGAGAAGCGAAATCTTCTCACGAACAATCTTCCAAATCTTCAACTCTTCTGTCAATCCGGAAATCTGAATGGTAGAGCACAATTCTCTCAATCACAATCTCCGCAAGATGCGAAATTAGGGCAATTCCAAGGTGTAAGCGGAAATTCGTCTAAGCGTAAGTGAAGGTAACGGAATCTCTCTTCGTCCGTCCTTTTATAGTGTAAGATGAAATATAAGCCCGGCCCAATTGCGTAGAAGATCGTGGCTTAAAGTGTGGCGAAAAAGATCGCCAAGATCACGGTCGTGGAAGGGTTCCACGACCGTAATTTAGAGCGTGGAAAGTGTCACGGTTTGACACAAGCCTTCCACGGCCGTAGAAGTTGCTGGAATGAACCACGCTTCCCTTGCCAAGGTTCCACGGCTGTGGACTTGAACGTGGAATATAGTACGGCCGTATTTTAGAGCGTGGTTTAGGGCTAGAACATGATTATTCCTTTCCTCGTGCTATTCTTCAAGTTAGCACATCCTTAGCTCCTAGGAATGTCCTCAATTCATGGACATGCTCAATCAAACTCCATCCTTGCTCAATTCCGTTCGGAAATAGCTCTTAATTGCCTACAATCAACATAAAGCTTGTGTAGATCTCTATATCGACATTATAGACAAACTAGCTCACAAATGCATCAATGCTTAATCAATGACTATTAATATGGATGGAATACACTTAGAAAACGTGCCTAAAATATCACAATATTTCATGCTAACAAATAACCCCATACTTGCCACTTGCTTGTCCCTAAGCAAGGTCTTTCAAAAGCTTTAAAACACAAGTTAGGATGAAATATGTGTACCTTCTCAAAGAAAAACTTCTTTTGGATGAATGTGCCTTCTAATCAATAGATCATTCTCAAATCTTGCTTCATTCGTTTATAAGACTTTCATACACTTAATCAAAGAGTAAAGAGTAAAGAAAGCTCATGAATCAATTAAACTTCCATACAAACATCATAACCTTCAAACATTATCAAAATCAATCATAAGAAACTTCAATTTAGATCACCAAGTCATATAACATTCTTTTGATCTTAAGGACTTTCAAAAAAGGTCTAGAATGTGGAAAGGGAAGGAAAACTTTAAGGAATGTGGTGCATGAATCCGGGAAAGTGGATAACTACTCTTTTCTTCTTCTCTTGCGGTTTCCGCAACACTTTCAACTTAGAGCTTCGCTCTCTTCCTTTCATTTTTCGACTTTACTTTTGGAGTTATGGATAGAGGTGCACAAAAACCGAAGCCTAGGAGATTGGCGTTTCTCAATTTTTATGAGATGCCTCAAACCCTTAGCGCACATACCATAATCCGCTAGGAATATCGCTCAATCCGACTTTGGCAAGACACAAACACTCGGCTATGTGAATGGTGCCGAGTTACTCATCGTCATGATTGACTTCCCCAAACCTACAATTTCTTTCTATTCTTTTGATTGCAAATAATTGCTTTCATGGCCCTCCCACATCAAACATGCCTTTTTCATTCAACTCCTCCAAATTCCCGGATAGGTAAAGGAGGTCAATATTTCAATGAGGGGCTAAATGATCAAAGGAAGAAGAAAGAAAATCGAATTGCCTTAATCATCTCAACAAGAAGCATAAGAACTTATAGTGTGATTTCAACTTTAATTCCTCAACATGATTTAAGTAACATTCATCACATTATGAAATTTGCAAAAGAGGGATAATCCATTCATTCAAATTCTTTTCAATTCACTATTTGTTTAGGCATGCAATTGTCATCAAACTCAATTCACAAGTAGTGATTATCATAGAATTCATCTCTATCCTTAGAAGCAAAAAATTTTCAAAATTTTTCAATTTTTATGGGTTTTTCAAGTTCTTTTTCATGCAATGCAATAATAAAACGTGTAACAACATAATGAAGCATGCAAGATAGTCTCAATAGAAGCAAATAAAGTGAGTAAGAGTTATTACAAACTTTTAGTCACACCCCACCCCATACTTGGAACAAACATTGTCCCTAATGTTCAAATAAAAGAAAAGAAGAAAAGAAAGAAAGAAAAAGACTCACAAAATGGCGGTAGAGCGGCTAAGCTGTCGGTCCTCAAGGTCGTCACTGCGGTGGAGGCGGGAATGGAGAGAAGCTAGGATCGTAGTACCGCCCGAACTGCTGGCGGTAGACATCCCTCATTATATGGTCAAGGTCATCCATACGTCCATCTCTAGCGTCAGCTCGGATCTCCAAAGCTCCCACCCTATCAGAAAGGCTGGTAGCCCACTCTGGCATCTGCTCATACCAACCTGGAGCCTGGCTGTACCACCCCGGTGCATCTGACAGTGCTGGTGCTGGTGCTGGTGGTGCCTGAGTAGACCATGGTGGTGGAGCTCCGTACCACGCAGGAGGGGTCTCCATCCAAGTGGGTCTCTCGCTCACGCTGGCGCGGCGAGAAGATGAACTTGAAGCTCTGGCGAGGCGTGGAGAACGTCTAGGCATATCAGAAGCTATGTCCGGCTGATCCGGAAACGTGCCAAAATCCTGCTCAGCCCCTCCTCCTCCCTCATACTGATCTCTCATCTCCTCCTCCTCAACTACAGGTGGTGGTGGGACATATAGAGGGGCTGCAATCCTGTTCACATGCATAGCAGCGAACGTCTCCTTCCAGTTATGGCGTCCAACCATAATGGAATACTCTGGGAGCCACTCAATGCCCCTCCCCGTCCTGCTCTCCCATGGCATAGCTGCATAAGGTGGACCTCTATGGGTGGGGAAGATGAGACCTCTAGTCATGAAGGCCTGGAGTCCTAGGGGTACAGCAGGAATACGTGTACATGCAAAAAAATCTACCCCCAATATCCTAGCAAGGTGGGTGACTATCCTACCATATCCAATGTTGCCAGCCCTCTTATTCTTTAGCTTGCTCATGGTAGCAGCTAAGAGGGTGGCACAGTCAGCAGGTCGTCCATATAGCATGGAGTACAGAAGGAAGAGCTCATCCGTCTTGATCTTCTGAGGCGTCTCCATCCTAGGGAAGAGACACTCAGAAAGCACCCGGTGAGCAATCTTCAAGGCTAAGTGATACATCAACTTAGCCTTGGTATCAGCTGGTTGCCAGCGGTCCTCGCTGGCATAAATCATGGCTACCTCCTCCCAGAAATCCTTGGCGTAAACGCCGCTGGGAAAACGACCATTAAAGGTCTCTTGGAACCCAAAAAAGGCTCCAAACTCCCGGATGGAGAAATCATAGTTTCTTTCCATCAGACGGAAAGAAACTGTCCTATCAACATGGTTGTGCTCAAAAGACGTCACAACCTCTCTAGTAATCTCCTCGTAAGCATCCTCTCGGATAGCCAAAAAGACGACAAGACCGGCTCTATCCAAGAGTCAAGTAAGGTCATCTATGATGTGTAGAGGAGCTAAATCCTCCAACAATAGGTACCTAGGTCCTATAACAGCCCTCTTGTGGATCCTCTCTAAGGCGTCGAGATGATCCTCGTGAATGGTAGGTACCCTAGGGCTAGGAGGTGGTGGTGAAGAAGGTGATGATGAAGGTGAAGGGGATGAAGGTGGTGGTGCTCTAGAGGATGAAGAGGAAGAGGGGTTACCCTTCCTCTTTTTATTCTTATCCTTCTCGTTGTTCTTGTCCTTAATTCTCCCGGACACTTTCCTCACAAAATCCATTACTGTTAAAAACCACGGTCTGTTCTTGGTGTTCCACGGCCGTGGAAGTGACAGAGACCGTGGTTCGTCTCGACTTTTCTCAAAACTCAGCAGATAATCACCAAACTCAGCAGTCAATCAGTCCTATGCTAATTCCTTCCAATTTCATTCAGTTCTCCTACAAATGCTAGCAAAACCGAAGCCGAATTGACAAAGATAGAGAAAGAACCAAAAACCTAGGTTTTCGGATTTTAGAATCCGAATTGTGCTTTCTCCGGTGGTTTGCCGCTCGATTTGTTGCTTGGATCTCGTTGGTGATCGGATTTGCTTCAGTTTGGGTCGAAGAATCGTTGAAAACGATTAACGAACGAAGAATTGAGGTGAGGGGCGTGATTTCGGCGAAATAGGGCGTGGAATTGGGTTTTTGAGATGTGTTTTGTGAAGAACGTGGTTTATATAGTGGCCGGCAAAATTTTTGAAAACCACGGTCTATCGGGGGGTTCCACGGCCGTGGAATTGTACGTAACCGTGGTTTTGGTGATTTTTCAAAGGCTTTTGGAAATTACGGTCACTGTAGCTGTCACGGCCGTGGTTTAGGCCGTGGAACTCTCTGTAATGCTCCAAAGTCCAAGTTTCGTCACTTTTCTTCAAGATTACTCTTCCCCTTTCCTTTTTCACTATTCCTACATCCAAAAATACGAACATACCGGAAGGAATCGAAGGCAAAACATAACGTCTAAACTAAGCTAAACTATGAATCGAAAACAAAAAATGTAAATGCAATACCTTGGGTTGCCTCCCAAGAAGCGCTTTGTTTAAGGTCCGTAGCTAGACCAGATTCGCACTTATTCGAGTGCGGTAGGCACGAACTCTTCGGCTTGGAGTTCCGGCGTATACTTCTTGAGTCGTTGACCGTTCACTTTAAAGCTTCCGCCCGCTTCACCCCATACTTCAACTACACCATGGGGGGAAAATACGTTTGATTAGAAAAGGTCCGGTCCAACGAGATTTAAGCTTACCTGGAAAGAGATGAAGCCTTGAATTGAAGAGGAGAACTTGATCTCCTTCTTTGAAGTCCTTTGGAATGATATGCTTATCATGCCAACGCTTTGCTCTCTCCTTATAAAACTTGGCGTTCTCATAGGCGTTCAAGCGGAGTTCTTCAAGCTCATTAAGGTTCAAGAGACGCTTCTCTCCCGCTTCCTTCATGCTGAAATTCAACCACTTGATGGCCCAAAACGCCTTGTGCTCCAACTCTACCGGTAAGTGGCAAGACTTCCCATACACAAGGTTGTATGGTGTGGTTCCTATTGGAGTCTTGTACGCAGTCCGGTACGCCCACAATGCATCGTCAAACTTCAAGGACCAATCCTTCCTAGTCCTTGAAACCGTCTTCTCTAGGATTCCTTTGATCTCCCGGTTTGAGATCTCAACTTGTCCACTAGTTTGTGGATGATAAGGGGTGGCGATCTTGTGAGTAACCCCATACTTAGCTAGAAGAGCTTCAAAGCGCCGGGCAATGAAGTGAGAACCTCCATCACTAATGATAGTCCTTGGTGTCCCAAATCGTGGGAAGATGGTCTTGTTAAAGAACTTAACCACCACCATGGCATCATTGGTGGGAGAGGCAATTGCTTCCACCCATCTAGAAACGTAATCCACCGCCAAGAGTATGTATTGGTTTCCACAAGATGATGGAAACGGTCCCATAAAGTCAACTCCCCAAACATCGAAAATCTCCACCTCTTGGATGTTATTGAGAGGCATCTCATTCCTCCTAGATATATTTCCTGTTCTTTGACAAGCATCGCAGCAGGAAACAAAGGATTGCACATCTCTAAATAAAGTAGGCCAAAAGAATCCAGATTGCAATACCTTAGCGCTAGTCTTGTTCGAGCTAGCGTGTCCTCCACAAGGTAGTGAATGACACTTTGCATCTCATCTTCCGGCACACATCGCCGAATGATGCCATCCGGACCTCTCTTAAAGAGGAAAGGTTCATTCCAAAAGTATTCCCGGACATCCTTAAAGAACTTCTTTCTTTGTGCGTAGGATAATCCGGGTGGTATCTCCTGACAAACCAAATAGTTAACAAAATCAGCAAACCATGGTTCGTTACCTTTGGAGATCACATCGATGCACTCCTCAATGATATGTAAGTGTTCGTCCGGGAAGGAGTCATCTATAGGTAAGTGGTCGTCTTCTAGATGTGTTAGGCGACTCAAATGATCCGCAACAGAATTTTCCGAACCCTTCTTGTCGCGGATCTCTAGATCGAATTCTTGTAGGAGAATAATCCATCTAATTAGTCTTGGCTTCGCGTCCTTCTTTGCAAGGAGGTACCGAATCGCAGCATGATCCGTGTAGACAATCACTTTTGCACCTACAAGATAAGAGCGAAATTTGTCAATAGCATAAACAATGGCTAAAAATTCCTTTTCCGTAGTTGCGTAGTTGAGTTGCGCTTTATCTAGCGTCTTGCTAGCGTAGTATATGGCATGGGTTCACCCTTCCTTTCTTTGTCCAAGAACAACTCCTATAGCTACGTCACTAGCATCGCACATAACCTCAAAGGGAAGGTTCCAATCCGGAGGTTGGATAATAGGTGCTGAAATTAGAGCTTCCCGGATCATGTTAAACGCATCCAAGCATTCCTGCGAAAACTCAAAAACTGCATCCTTCATCAATAGATTAGTTAGCGGGTTTGATATTTTAGAGAAATCCTTTATGAAGCGCCTATAGAATCCAGCATGTCCTAGGAAACTTCTTATCCCTTTCACCGAAGTTGGGGGAGGAAGCTTTTCTATGGTCTCTATTTTCGCCTTATCCACCTCAATCCCTCTACTAGAGATTAAGTTTCCTAAAACAATTCCTTCCTTTACCATAAATTGACACTTCTCCCAATTAAGAACTAGGTTAGTGTCTTCACACCTTTGTAATACAAGAGAAAGGTTAGAAAGGCAATTGTCAAAAGAGGAACCGTATACGGAGAAGTCATCCATGAAGACCTCCATGATTTCCTCAATGTATTCGGAGAAGATGGCCATCATACACCTTTGAAAGGTGGATGGGGCATTGCAAAGCCCGAACGGCATTCTCCTATAAGCGAACGTACCCCACGGGCACGTGAACGTGGTCTTCTCTTGATCATCCGGGTGTATCGGAATCTGAAAGAAACCACTATAACCGTCAAGATAGCAAAAGTGCGAATGTTGCGCTAACCTTTCAAGCATTTGGTCGATGAATGGCAATGGGAAGTGATCCTTCCTCGTCGCATTGTTAAGCTTGCGGTAGTCTATGCACATCCGCCATCCTGTTATGGTTCGGGTAGGAATGAGTTCGTTATTCTTGTTGGTGATGACCGTCATTCCTCCCTTCTCCGGAACCACTTGAACTGGACTCACCCACTTGCTATCGGAGATAGGGTAGATGATACCTGCATCAAGAAGTTTAAGAATTTCCTTCTTGACAACCTCCTTCATGGTCGGATTTAACCGCCTTTGAGGTTGTCTTGAAGTCCTAAAGTCCTCTTCCATTAATATTTTATGCATGCATAGGGAAGGTTTGATTCCTACTAAGTCCTCAATAGTATATCCTAGAGCTTTTCTATGTTTCCTAAGGACAACCATGAGCTTATTATGTTCATCTATGCTTAGATCGGAACTAACAATAACCGGAAAGGTAGAATTAGGTCCTAGAAAAGCGTACCTTAAATGAGTAGGAAGTGGCTTTAGTTCCATCGCTTTCGGAGCTTCCAATGGCTCTTGTGGAGCTTCCGATGCTTCCTTAGAAGTGTCTAAGGAAGTAGAAGGTGTAGGAGAAGAATCAAAAGAAGTTGAAGAAGAGGTACGATCACCCTCTTCCACGGCCTGAATCACGGTTTCCCTGCATCCTCCACGGCCGTGGTTTAGGGCGTGGAATGTGGTTACGGGTGCTCTGTTTCCTCCACGACCGTGTAACCTTCTGGAGTGAGCCACGCTTTGGTTGGTGAAATCCACGGCCGTGGAATATAGTGTATGGCCGTGGATTCTCACGTTTTCTGCCTCGTCGTGGAGCTTCTCAAACTCCACTTCACACACTTCTTCTTGTGCTTCTAAGGCTTCAATTGCCTCATTGCACTCCTCTTCTTCCCCTACATCTATTAGACTCATAGTAATAACCTTTTGCAAAGGATCTTTGAAGAGAATAGCACTTACCTCCTCTCTAGACAACCCTTCTTCATCTTGGATATTGAATATATCCTCATCAAAGATTGGTTCCTTCACTAGAGTGGAAAGAACGAACTCTACCTTCTCTTCTCCTATGTCAAAGGCGAGTCTAGCATTCTTGCAATCGACTATGCAGCCGTAAGTTACAAGAAACGGTCTTCTGAGTATGATCAGGACCGGACTATCTGCAGGAATGTCAAGCACAACAAAATCAATGGGAACAAAGAATTTACCTAGCTTGACCGGGACGTCTTCTACAATACCGACGGGACGAGTGATGGATCGATCCGCCATGTACAACGTCATCTTCACCGGTTTAGGGTCGCCTAAACCGATCTTCCTACATAATGCAAGTGGTATAATGCTCACACTTGCTCCCAAGTCACACAATGCATCATATGTGACATCTCCCACTCATATGGGAATACAAAATGACCCCGGATCCTTTAGCTTTGGGGGCATTTTCTCCTTCATGGTCTTGATGAGATCCGAAGAATCCGAACTCATCTTCACCTCTCCAAAATCCTCTAACTTTCTCTTGTTAGAGAGGATCTCCTTTAAGAACTTGCTATAAGCCGGCATACCTACAATAGCATCAATGAAAGGTATATTAATATGCAGCTTGCTCATGAGTTCTATAAACTTACCAAATTGTTTATCTAGGCGCACTCTCGCTCTAGATTGAGGGAATGGTAGGGGAGGTTTGTAAGCCGGAGGAGGAATATAGACATCTTCCTTCTCCTTCCCCTTCTCTTTGTCTTTCTCAACGGAGACTTCAACAAACTTAGGCTGCGGATCGGTGGTAGTCACTCCGCTCCTAGTTGTGATTGCCATCACCCTTCCCTTTGGGTTGTCCTACGTTTTTCCTGGAAGTTTCCCTTGATTCCTAGGAACTTCCTCCGCTTGGCTGAACATTTGGTTTTCTAAAACCTTTTGGGCTTTATCAACCTTAGAAATTTGATCATCAACCTTAATGATGCGATTCTCCAAACCTTGAAGCTTTCCCAAAATCGTTTCCAACATGGGATCGGGTTTCTCCTTCCCCGAAGTGTTTCCTCCATTAGATGTTTGCCCCTGGCTTTTCAAAGGAGTAGAGGAAGAGGAAGGTGGAGTTAGTGAATTCGAATTGGAAGGATAAGAGTTACCGGAGTTTTGTTGATTGGAGCGCCAATTGTTGTTGTTTGAACCCCTATTGTTGTTCCAGTTATTGTTCCGGTTGTTGTTGTTGCTATTCCAATTATTCCGGTTGTTGTTCCGGTTATTGTTGTTGTTGCGGTTTGTATTCTCACCACCGTTGTTGTTGTTACCCAAGTAGCCAACATCTTTTCCTTGTTGCTTTGGAAAGTTGGTCTTGATAGCTTTCTTCAACTCTTTAATCTCATTGTTGAGGGAGAAAATTTGATTTTGAGCTTCATGTGTGAGCTTCGCTCCTTGCTCCACACGATTTCCCTCTACTTTCCGGTGAGAATACTTCTCTATGACCCTTGCTTGCTTCTCAATGAAATCCCAAGCATCATCTTCCCTCATGTCCATGAATGTACCACATGAGAGGGATTGGAGCTTGAATTGTGTCTCCACATCCAGCCCCTTATAGTATATCTCCAACAATGCAAGCTTGGATATGCCATGATGAGGGCAATCCAATAGCAAATCCTGAAATCTTTCCCAAGATTGAAACAAACTTTCGTTAGATCTCATGGAAAATGCATTAATCTCACCTCTAAGTTCTGCCGTTTTGGATGGCGGAAAGAACTTAGTGAGGAACTCCGCGGAAAGGTCTTCCCACGTGTCTAGTTTCCCACTAGGAAAGCTTGGTACCAAGACAATGTTTTCCCCTTCAAGGAGAAGAAGAAAGGCTTGAGCTTATAGTTGTTGGTAGTTGCATTCTCCGGCCTCATTGTCTCCATCATACACTCAAAGTTTTGTAAGTGTTGGTGTGGAGATTCAGCGCTTGTCCCGCCAAATTGGTTTTGGCGAACAAGAGTAATAACTTGAGGGTTGAAACTAAACCCTTGTACATCATCAGCATCAAAGTTCACACCTAGACGGCGTGGTTGCTGCGTTGGATCCATCCTTTGGCCAAGAGTTCTTGGCTCCTCATCCACACGTTCGATCCTTGCATTCCTAGGTGGAACACGGCGATTTGCAGCTGCCCGTGGATGGAATGGATTCACATTGATCGTTGGATCAATTTCCTCTAGCGGTGGCATGGAGGAGTCGCTATCCTCATTGGATGAGTTGGCTCTAACCGATCTTCCCGGTCTCCTCCTTTTCTTTTTCTCCTTAAGGTTGTTTATCTCCAACCTCATTTGGAACATCATGTCCGTTAGATCGTCAACTTTCATTTGATGACGATCCGTTTCTTCCCTACGTGTCTTCTCACTCCATTGGAGTTGAGCTTCTTTCTCCGCTAACTCCGATTGAAGATCACGTTCGCTTTCTTCAGCCATTTTCTTTTCCTTACGCTTTTGCCTTAAAGTCCTCTCAAGCTCTTGATCAAGAGGTAAGAGGTCCTTGGTGTTCCTAGACCTACGCATACACTCAAAGAGATATCAAATAACAAGGGAGAAGCTCCCAAGCTTGACAACCGATAACCGAATTCGGCCTAAACCAAATCCCTGGCAACGGCGCCAAAAACTTGTTCGCCACTTAGCGTGCGTGCAAATAAGCTTTAATTATAAAACTAGAAATCAAGCAAGCGAACCCGTAGTGTACGGATCGATATAGTTGAGCAAGAATTCCAGAGTATCGAACATAGGGATTTGGGGGGTTAAATCCAGTTATAGATCGTCAAGCAAGTAAATATATGAAGCTTTTCAAATTATTGGGAAAACAACAATCCTAAGGATTCAGGAATCCAGTTGTGGCAATCGATTCAAGATATACTAAATATATAAGAACAGAGTTGAGGTTTGCAAAGGTATGCGAATGTAAGGTAATCGTACGGTGAAGTTCCAAAAACCTTATATGACCCACCTAAAAGACACTCTCTATAAAGGTTGTTGAGGCTTCAATATAGAAAGGTTCTAAAGGTAAGAATTAATGTCAAATACCAAAACTTGTAATCCAAGGATCAAGACTAACTAAACCGATTAAGGTTGTGACACTCACAATCGAGGTAGAGGTTGTTGAGGCTTCACTACCACCTAGAAAAGGGTAAGTCAAGACTAAGTTAAAGCAAATCTTTAACTTTGGATTAAAGTAAAAGCAAGTTCGTAAACTAACACAAAATTACGGGTGGTTCTTGAGTTCCACGGCCGTGGAAGCTCAAGAACAGACCGTGGTTTAAGGTTGTCGGTGATTCTCTCTAACTCTCAGGGTCCAGTCTGTTTACGATCGATCTATCATCATCTAAGCCACAACTATCAACCCTTCACCTTAGAATTGTTAAAGGGGTTTTAGCCAACAATAGTCATATTGATATCAAATTCAAGGTTTAAAAGAATGAAAGATGAAAACTTCCGAAAACTTTCAATAACTTTAAAGTCAATCTCAAATCCACAAATCAAGAACAATAACATCAATAGATTTGGAATAATGCAAACAATCACGAATCTTAGATAAGAAGGAAGAACGGGATGTCAATCCGTCTCCTAAATCAAACCTAAATGAGAAGCGAAATCTTATCACGAACAATCTTCCAAATCTTCAACTCTTCCGTCAATCCGGAAATCTCAATGGTAGAGCACAATTCTCTCAATCACAATCTCCGCAAGATGCGAAATTAGGGCAATTCCAAGGTGTAAGCGGAAATGCGTCTAAGCGTAAGCGAAGGTGACGAAATCTATCTTCGTCCGTCCTTTTATAGTGTAAGATAAAATATAAGCCCGGCCCAATTGCGTAGAAGATCGTGGCTTAAAGTGTGGCGAAAAAGATCGCCAAGATCACGGTCGTGGATGGGTTCCACGACCGTAATTTAGAGCGTGGAAAGTGTCACGGTTTGACACAAGCCTTCCACGGCCGTAGAAGTATCTGGAATGAACCACGCTTCCCTTGCCAAGGTTCTACAGCCGTGGACTTGAACGTGGAATGTAGTACGGCCGTATTTTAGAGCGTGGTTTAGGGCTAGAACGTGATTCTTCCTTTCCTCGTGCTATTCTTCAAGTTAGCACATCCTTAGCTCCTAGGAATGTCCTCAATTCATGGACATACTCAATCAAACTCCATCCTTGCTCAATTCCGTTCGGAAATAGCTCTCAATTGCCTACAATCAGCATAAAGCTTGTGTAGATCTCTATATCGACATTATAGACAAACTAGCTCACAAATGCATCAATGCTTAATCAATGACTATCAATATGGATGGAATACACTTAGAAAACGTGCCTAAAATATCACAATATTTCATGCTAACACGCCCACATCTCCTTTCTTTGCCCTCTTCATTCTCCCCTGAAACCGCTTGGGAACGTTGTTTTAATGGCGGATCTCTCTTCCTTTTCTGCTCAGATTCCGGCGCCCTCTTACAATCTAAGGTATACGCAGGCTGTTATTGAAGCAAAGGAGCGTAGAATGGCCGGCGAGACTTCGATGGCGGATGAAGCTAGGGTTTCCGCTGATACTAGGGTTACCCAATTGTATGCATACGTAGTTACTTTTTGGGTATGATAATGTTCACTTATTTAGATTATATGAATATCTGTTGGAGTATATGATACGTGCTTACCCAAAAAATGCTTACCCAATTCCAATTATTTAGATTATATGGATATGGATATGTGTATATTAGTGTTGGATTATATAGATATGTGCTTACCCAATTGTATGTTTACCCAAGTTCAGTTATTTAGATTATATAGATATGTGTATATTAGTGTTGGAGTATATGGATACCCAAGAAGTTTGACATTACCCAGGAAGATGAGAAGTTTCAGATTATCCCGAAATACATTACCTAGAAATTTTGAGATTACCCAGAAATAGATTACCCAAGAAGTTTGACATTACCCAGGAAGTTTGACTGGTTTAGATTACCCCGAAATACATTACCCAGGAAGATGAGAAGTTTCAGCTTACCCCGAAATACATTACCCAGGAAGATGACAAGTTGGAGATTATTCATGGATACAAACAAACACTGCTTACCCACAAATAGAAAATGTAAACAAGCACTGCTTACCCACAAATAGAACATGAAGTTTCAGTGTTTTAGATTCACAAAAACAAAAGATGAGAAGTTTCAGATTACCCACAAATACATTACCCAGGAAGTTTGAGATTACCCAGAAATAGGAACAATCACTGCTTACCCAGAAATAGAATAGGGATATGTAAGCAGTCCAGATTCATGCGTTTCAATGGGAAGAAGAAAAGAGCTGCATATGGATACCCAGATATAAATTTACGTTTGAAAGGAGGGAAGAAGAAGGGACAATGGAGGGAAGAAGATGGGTTGGCTGAATTGATTGGTCTATTTTCTGATTTTTTCTACATGTCACCCATCAAATCAGTCTAGATACCTATGTCCTTACTTTTATGATTTTTTCTACAATAAGAGCCCATTTTCTAAATGAAATTATGAGAGGCCTAAAATCCAAACTCTACATTGTAAAAGGCCTACATTGCAAATTCAGACAAAAAAAATTAAAGAGTCGCGTTATAGACGCGCCTATAGGGCAACTATTTTTTTAAAAAAATTATAGGCGCGGTTTAAGTGTAATGTTTTTTTTTGTATTTTTGTTTATTGTAAGTAGATAACATATTGACTTTGTTTTTATCGCTATTTTATTTTCATAGATATATTTATCGAAAATAAAATTTCGCCCCCCCCCCCCCCTTTTAAAATCCTGCGGCCGCCACTGTTCGTAGTGATTGTGACTTCGTTCGTGATGAAGTTCAAAAGGGCCTTATCTCTACCACTCATGTGCCATCATCTATACAGCTTGCTAACCTTTTCACAAAGCTCTTGGTGTAACAAACTATGAGCTGACATATCATTATATATATGCTAAAGCCTAGATGAATGAATGTATGTTTTAAGATTCATATTTCCGTTGCTTCACACTATCTTCATGGGACCCGCAGTGATTCCCTTTGAGGGCTCGGCTTATATATTACCTAGCCCGGAAAATGATGGTGGTTTTTCTCTAACCATTGCTTTGCAAGATGAACATACCTCGAAACTCTTCAAAGAGTACTTCTACGACAATCTCTGATTGAGGTAATACCATTATAAAATTGATGAGCACGTTACATTTTAGTATGTTTTCATTCGTTTGTGTCTTCTTAGTCTTACATTCGAGTTTGTGTTTGTTGATGTCTTGGTAAGCTAAAGAAAGTGATGAATGCATCGATCACTTTGACGTTTGAAAATTCTTATGTTGTGTCAATTCAAGATTATAAGTACTATCGTTTTGGTTGTGTTTTTCTCCATTTTATGTGGTTGTATACTTGTATTGTATCAAGACTTGGGCAAATCCTGTAAGCCCGTCCACCAAGCCCATCGGGCAGTACAAGCAAAGGTGTAGGCCCGTTCGAACTGCATGATCAACCCGAAAGTCCGTTTTATTTAATTGTTTATTATTTGGATGTGTCAAATATAAAAACAAATAGAAAGAATCGTACTCAAAACCTCGAGGTAGGGTTTAAATGTTCATGATCATTTGGTTATTTTGATTTATGTGTTATAGTTTTATGTATTTTATATTTAATATGTATAAAAAAGTTTAAAAAATTATTTAAAAGAATAAAATGGTACCCGCTCGTCTGCCCCGATTCGGGCGGATACGGACAAGGATCTAGACCCGAACTACGGGTTCAACCCGAGCCCGGACCGAGGAAACAAGTCACATTTTTTTCCCAAAAATCCGACCCGGACCCGAGGATGCCAATGTCTAATTGTATCCAATGAAACCAAAGGCCCACTTTATGAAATTTTTGGAATAGCTAAACGCAAATATCAAACACCTAATTGTCTTAATCCACACGTTTACTCTAGAGCTAGCCAAATCAGATATTGTCAAATTGTGCTTGCATTAGAATCATTTTCCTTCACTCAAACCTCTAAAGTACCTTATAAGAGAAAACTTGTTATGGATAAGAAATACGTTAATGGCAACCATAGTCATGCGTGGAGTTCTATCCTCAAAGTTCGTGATGATATCATTGTTGGACTTAATGCCAAAGGTATCCCTTACCACTCTATCACCTCTGGAGGCTTCTCTATCAAGAAAACCTATGCCCTCCTTAGAGACCTTACCCCTACAACTCCAGCCAGCCCCTTCAAAGCCATTTGGTCGGACTTAATATCCCCAAATGTAGCTTCATAACATGGATCGCCCGTCACAAAAAGCTTCCCACTCTTATCAAGCTGCTGCGTTGGAACCCCACCATAAACCCCACCTGCATCCTCTGCCGAACCTACCCGGAAGATGAGGACCACCTTTGGACTCGATGCATACCAAACATATATGTATATATACTATTAGTGTTAAAATATATATCTATATACTAATAATAAAGTATAAGCCTTTAATGCCATATGTTTTTTTTTTCGTTCTTTTTGTCCTTGCAATTTAAATCGCACTCTCATTTAAAAAAATTTAATCAAAAAATTATATAAACTAACGATCTATATATATACACTAATATTAAAAAAAACCTTAATTACATAAACCATGGTTCCATATATTTTTATATTACGGGTCGTTTTAACGTTCAGTTTCATTTAAGACTTTTTTTTTTATCAAGAACATGTAAACTATCATTTATTTAAAACTATACCTTTCTGTTTTTATTATCTTTTAATTTCCCTTATAATATTATCTTCCAACTCAATTTAATTAATAATTAGATTTGTTTTACAATTTATTAAAGCTAATCCCGCACACGGTGCGGGTATTAGACTAGTTTATGTAAAAGGCACAAATAAAAAAATGACAATTATAATAGGAAAATTTACAAACTAAAAAAATCAGGTGAAGAAAGAGTATAAAAAAATCCAAATAAAAAATACCCATTAATTTTACACGTGTATGTTGTTTGATGATCTGTGAAATTGTAATAATTGTTATTTATAATGTTTAATAAATTAAACAGTTGAAGTATTTTTGTAAATGATAAAGGTGAAGAGAAAAAGTAGGTAGGAGAATGTTACTGCAGCCTGCGTGCAAATTAGATCACCTGTTCTTTTTTTTTTTTTTAAATATATATATAGGCACTTGGGCTGTTGAATAATTGGTTGAGGCCCATAAAATTTAGGGCCCTGTGCAGTAGAACTGGCTGCACAGGGTGTCTAGCCGGGCATGGGTACTCTGCATTTGATAACCAATTTGGTTAAAAGCACTTCCCTATTTTTAAATATAATGATGAACACTTCACATGGATTTTACTCATCTACATTTGAGTCATGTCTTTCTTTTAATTGTTTCCAAAGTTTGTGTAATAATATAAAACAAATTTCTTATGGGGTTTTAGGATTTTATAGATTAGGCTTAATTTTTTATTTGAAATGGTATTTGGTTGGGATGACTTGATTCAAATCAATTAAGGATAGAGTTTACATGCTTCTCAATATTATCAAATACAACCATGTATTTTCCATAGTTATCTAGAAAACCATAATACGAAGTCTTTATACTTGAAAAAGATTAATGATACTTATGATCAAATACATAACTAATTGATCGAAACTGATCGAGTGGACAATACTGAGCATTGTTTCAGATTAAGTGATTGGTTTGACGGTATATTATAATTAAAAGACACTAGAGTGACACGATCACTTTCTTCTAGTCTCACTTCCATCTTTGTTAAACACATTTGAGAAGGATATCATGAGTTCTTTGTTTTATTGACATGTTGGTGCTTTTTTTTATGCAAATGTATTCTAATTGAAACTTTAAATGCCTACTTTTTACAACCAAAGACCCATATGACTGCATTAATAAGGTTCAAAAATTAATATTTGTTGGAAGCATGTCTTTCCACATCGAGCAAGCTAATTATATGGGTGTACCAGTTGATGAGATTTGATACATGAAATAATATGTTACGTTTCATTTTTTAATGAGAAATGATGATTGAGTTTGTTAGTGCCATAATCTTCATATAAAAAATTGTTGATTAACTCGTATTTATTGCTATCAGGTGTCATTCAAGTGGCCTAGAAGTAGAGATAAGGTTTGGAAGGCAAACATACTTACATACTCACCTTGCCGCCTTCACAAGCTGAATTTGAATCTTGTGAAGAGCGTATGTGTGAGCACTTATATAGGATATGCGGCGGGTAAATTGACCAAGATGGATATTACCAAGGTTGTAGTTGTACTACTTGGGCTACTATAAATTGTACACAAAAATGGCTTCCTTTTTGCAACTATATGCATGTACAATTTCTTTTCGATCTGATTATAAATATACAAGGAAATTGTTGATTTAATATGCTATCTTTATCTTTTTAAAGATTATATAATGGACTTGTGTTAGTTATACAAAGCATTCTAGTATGGAGTAACTAGAAGAGAATCATGCATAGTGAATTGTAGTTGCATTTTGTTTTCTTTAATAAAAAAATTATTTAACCCGGCCATTAGACGTCCGTGTTATAAAGTCTTAATTTTTGGAAAAAAAATATTTGTGACGACGATGCACCGTCACAAAATAACTTTGTGACGGCTACCGTCGTCAATGAGAAAATTGGCGTAGTCAAAGAGGAACATTTGCAACGGCATTTTACCGTCACAAATAATTATGCGACGGCCTTATTCGTCACAAGTACCTTTTGTAACCGAAGATCAAGCAACGGCCCTTTTGCAGTCGCAAAACGCCTTTTGCAACGACATTTTCCTTATTTATGACGGCATGTTGCCATTGCAAATCTTTTTTTTTTTGTAGTGCCAAGGCCTAAAGCAATGCAATACAATGTCAAGAGAAAAGGCCATTCAAGATGAAGTTACAAACATACTAACAACATGTACACTCAAAAAGACCTTACTCACTCTTAGAAATCCTTTGGTGACATTGTTGACTGTTATAGAAGAGTCAAGCCACAACCAAGAAGAGCTAGCAAGCATAGAAGGTGACTAGGACGAAGAAAGAAGTCTCAGAGAAGAAATCTCGGCCAACTTACAAGAATCTCGGCCGAGATATCTGTCCGAGATTTGTTCTCTGACACGCGTTTAAAGATCCGGCCAAAGATCTTTTAAATTTGACAATTATCTTTTATATTTCTTACCTTAGAAGCTCTCAAGCATTCTTTAAGGTAGTTGTTAGTTTTTGATCATATCTTTGGGATTATTTTATAGCTTTCCTAGAATATCTTCTAAAAGATATCTTTCTTAGTTTATATAAAAGATTTCATTATAAACAACCTTAGAGGGGGGACATTATTAGGGAGATTAGGTTTCATATTATTCCACATATTGTCTGAACTTGCAGCTTCGCTTATAATGTTTGAATTTTATTCATTCCTATTCAATCAAAGAGAGAGCCTTGATTGAATCGTTGTGAGGTTCTTGCTAGATTGTGCTTGTGTGTGTTAATCTTCATGAAGGTTGGTGTTCGGGTCAATACTAGTCCCTCCTTGTGCTTGTCTTACTTAGAAGGCTTGTGCAAGGTTAAAGAAGTGAGGGTTAAGATAAGCTCTTTGTTAAGGGGTTTTGACACATCATTGGTCAAGGTTCTTTGCGGGAATATATTGGTTCATATCTTCCTATACTTATCATATTTCATTCCAGTATTCATCTTCTTATCTTTCCATATTATTCATCATTCTACAATCCGAGTTTCCAGAAATCTCGGTTTGTTCATACTGACATCTCACTTGAGATTTCCATTATCCATCCGAGATTTGCTTATGTCGAAGACTTTCAATCTAATCGGGAACTCCAACATCAACCCCGGATCAAAGTGGTATCAGAGCTAAGCGGTTGAAGTCCATTTCAAGTTTGAGTCAGTTTTTATTTTGAGTCTTTTTTTAGTCATATAAAAGTTGAGTCTTTTCTTGTTCGCCATCTTTGCAAGATTATTTAAGATTAACGTGTTGACTTTTGCAAGTTTTGGAAGAGAGAAACACCATAGAAAACACAAGCCAACCATTAACCTTGAAAATCTCGCCCAACCCTACGGAAAGAGCGATCAAAGTTTGCGCTTAAAAGTTGAGATCTTATCTAGTAGGTGAGAGCTTATCCATTCTTGTCAAAGCAACGATATATACGCTTCTCTGGCAGTTAAAGATCACAAGGCAACCAAGGAGTAGCAGCCCCAAAGGTGATTGCTTAACTTCGACATCAAGCATCGACTTTTCAACAATCTCGGTCAGTTCATAAGAAATCTCGGCCGAGATTTCACCCGAGAAAGCTATTGTTGTCCAATATTTGAGAAATTTTTTAGGCAGAATCTAAAGAATCCAAGTGCACCATGTGCAAGAGTACAACAAAGGAACGGTTTATGTACCAACCTTCATCCAATTAAGATTCCTAGTCATACCCAACACCAATTCCGGCTATCTCTCTTTCTAACTGCACAAATTCAAGGTACGTTCTTTCTCTCTTCTTAATCTCTTGTGTGTCTTTTTCTTAGCCTCTTTCTACTTTAAACACTTGAATCTTATTTCTTTGGGTGTGTTAGTTAGTATCTATACTTCCTAACATTCTAGTGTGTCTATCAGTAATATTCCTTCTACCTTGTCTTGTGTGGAACAAACTACCAACAAGAGTTCTTATCCATCTCACAACACAAGAACCTTTATCCGAACCAAGTTGACTACTTGATTCAACCAAGGAGTTCTAGTGATACCAAAGCACAGATTGGTAAAGAAGCATTAATTCATCCAAGGTCAATTATGTCAAACCAGCTTGCGATAACACAACAGAGCGTGAGTGCAAGAGAAAACAAGAAAGGTATTTCCGTTTTTCCTAACAACACAAGTTTGTTGTTACTATGTGTGTTTGTGTAGATGTCAGGAAGAGATAGTCCACAAGCATCCAAAAAAGTGATTTTCTAGGGCCCGATGCCATGGAGATACTCAAACAACTTATGGCTATTGTTTCCAGCTACAATAAACGATTGGAACAGGTTGAAGCAAGGCCCTGTGCAGAATCTCGGCCAGAATCTCGCCCGAGATTCGACCCGAGATCTGTCTACGAAATAGGCAATAACTCTTTAACTTCACCTCCACCACCACCAACCCCTGTACCAGTTCCAAACCATCCCCAGGTTCCGGGTAACACTCACCCTAATCCTTTCTTTTATGCTAATCATAATCCGCGTTTTGGTGAAGAGTTTCGGGACTTAGGTGATGAAGAAGATGAGGGCATGTGGAGAGACTATCCCCGACGTCATTATAATCCACGGAGACCATTATAGACCCCCTCAATATAATGACGGAATTGGGAGAGTAAAGGTCAAGATTCCAAGTTTTGAAGGAAAATGCGACCCGGACACTTACATGGAATGGGAGAGTAAGATTGAATAAATTTGGTCTTGCCATAATTTTAGTGACCAACGGAATATCCAACTTGTTGCGTTGGAATTCAAAGGATATGCCTTAGTTTGTTGGAATCATCTCGTGAAAGAACGAAGAAGAACGTTAGATCCGGACATCAACACTTGGGAACTAATGAAGGCCTTGATGAAAGCTAGATTCGTGCCTCCAGACTATGGAAGGAAGTAAGGTAGTGCTTAGATAACCTGAAGCAAGGTTCCATGACTGTGGAAGAAGTCTATACCGCCATGCAAACAGCGATGGTGAAAGCTAACGTGCAGAGGATGAGGAGTCTATCAAGGCTCAATTTTTACGAATTTTGGATCCTTCTTTAGCTAATGAAATTGATTTATATCCCTATACTTCAATGACTAACTTACTACATTTGGCTATCAGGGTGGAGAAGAAGATTAAAGGACAGAATCAAGGGACAAGTTCTTGGACGACAGAGAAGAAATCTCGGCCATCCTACATGAATCTCGGCTGAGATTCCAACCGATATTTTCCCAAAAAGACGAAGGAAAGAGATCGCTTCCTGATCCAGCACTCCATAAGTCTTCTACTCAGTCTCATCCTTTGAATGATCCTTCAAAGGATAACAAATTAAGTACTTCTAACTCTACTTTACGTTCTAGAGATATTGTATGCTTTAAATGTCAAGGTAGAGGTCACATGTCCTAATAAAAGGGCTTTATTTCTAAATCAACAAGGGAAATATGAAAGTAAAGAAGAGAATGAGCATAATCATACACATATCAATGCATTGCATGAGCATGATAGTAATAATGATAGTGATGAAGGTTGTGAATATGAGCATGGAGAGTCTTTGATTGCTAGATGCACATTACATGCTAAAATAGCTCCATGTGAGGATAATCAACGTGAAAACCTTGTTCTCATACTAGATGTCTTGTTCAAGGAAAGGTTTGTAATTGATTATTGATGGTGGTAGTTGCTGCAACATTGCTAGTGAGGACTAATCACTACGTTGCAAACCATCCTAGACCTTATAAGTTGCATTGAATGAATGATTGTGGAGAGTTGAAAGTTAACAAACAAGATTGAATTGCGTTTAGCCTAGGAAAATATGAGGATATTGTTGTTTGTGATGCTGTGCCTATGTAAGCATGCCATATTTTGTTAGGCCACCTATGGAAATTTGATAGGAAGATTACACATGATGGTGTTTCTAATAAACATTCCTTTAAGTTTAATGGAAAAGAAATTACTCTTAAACCTATGACCCCCTTGTAGATTGCGGAGCATTACGACAAGAAGACGGACAAACGCAAGGAAAAGGAAAAAGAAACAACTTTTTAGAGAAGAAATCACGGATGGATCATCGAAATCTCGCCGGAGATTTGAATGCTAGTCACGTTCCAATGACAAATCTCGGTCCCAACAAAAAAATCTAGGCCGATATTCTTGTAATCGGCCCGAGATTCCTTCTCCGGAGCATCATCGAACACTTTTATCATCCAAAAGGGAGTTTCCTGATGATTATATTCCTTTGGATATTACTTTAATGAGTTTATGTAGAAGCCTAATGACTTTAAGTGATGAAGTGAAGGCTACTTTGCCTCCAAACATTTTAAAGACTTTGGATGAGTGTAAAGATGTATTTCCAGATGAGATTCCTGCAGGTCTTCCATATTTTCGAGGCATTGAGCATCGGATTGACTTCATTCCGGGTTCGTTCCTTCCTAATCGCCCCGCCGATAGAATGAGTTCGCAGGAAAGTCAGCAAATTCAAGATCAAGGACAAGACCTTTTGACCAAAGGTTACGTTCGAGAGAGTTTGTGTCCTTGTGTGATTCCAGTTCTGTTGGTGCCCAAGAAGGACAACACTTGGAGGATGTGTGTAGATTGTTGAGCAATCAATAACATCACTATCAAGTACCGTCACCCGATCCCCACATCAGATGACATGCTAGATGAGCTTAGCGGTTCCACCTTGTTCTCCAAGATCAACCTTAAGAGTGGATATCATCAAATCCGGATGAGGGAAGGAGATGAATGGAAGACAACATTCAAGACCAATGTTCGCTCCAAAAGGTGTGTGCACAAATAAGCTTTAAATTTATATCCAAGAATAATGTCTAACGATAGCGAACCCGTAGTGTACGGATCAATCGTAGTATGGGCTGATATTTCGGAGTCGATCTCAGAGAATCGGTGAGAACAAAGCAGTAAAAGCAATCTAACTTGTATAGCAAGCAAAAGAATGATCAATATAATGAATATAGATGTAAGAATAATTGAGAATGTGGATTCTAAACATCCAAGGATCTCATTGTGTCATTCGATTCAAGATGTCTAAAGATGTGTAACAGACAGAGTTGGATAGCAAAGGTATATGATCTAAGGTAGCATATTGTACGGTGAAGTTCCAACACCCTTTTGTCATACCTAAAAGATTCTACTTGATGGATGTTGAGTCTCGTTAAGAAGAGGTTCTAAGGATAGGATTATACTCTCAATACCAAAACCAAACCCCAAGGAAGTCAAAAGGAAGCACAAAAGTAAAGTCTATGACACTCTCCACCTTAATAGAGGGTTTTAAATCCTCAATTACCTAGAATTCGTAAAGACATACAACCAAGCAAGGCTATAGGTTAGAAAGGCTTAACAAGGTTAGGATTAACGAAATGTTTAACTTTAGGTAAAGGCAAAGGCGAAACGTGCAAAACAGAGGAAACCACGCTTGGATCTTGGGAAACCACAGGCGTGGTTCCTGAAAAACAGACCGTGGAAAACCTTCTGCGAGGGTTTCGACTCACAACTCTCAAGGTCCGATCTGTTAAGGCTCAATATATCATCATCAACACCACAACCATCAACCCTTCACCCTAGAATCGTAGGAGGGGAGTTTAGCCAACAATCATCAACATATTAAGTTCAAGATTAAAACAAGAAATCAAGAATGACATGCAACCAAGAAAGACACAAAGAAGAACAATGATGTCCCAATAATCAATCTTCAAATATGAGTAACAAAATCAAACAACAAGTAATCCCAGAATATGTGTTCTCGAAAGACAATAACCAAGAACCTAAGAAATTCTCACAAAATCTCCAATCTCCAAGTCGTGACCCAGAAAGCTCTTCAATCTCCTCCGATGATGAAGCAATAGAATCTAGAATGTGGAATAATCCTCCATATCCAAGTGAATCCAAGTGTGTAGTGTATATGCCGCGCGTCCTTAAAAATATAGTCGTCGACCTTCTTTTATAGAATAAAATTAGGTCTAAAGGCTTCCTCCTTTTGTTGCTAACGTGGCAATAACGGAATGGTCTTTTCCGAAGAAAACCACGGGTGCCGTCATCAAAACCACAGCCGTGGTTTGTCTCGTGATGACTCTCGACCTTCCTTTCCACGTGTGAAAATCAAAGAATTACCAAAACCCCCGGCGTGGAAGTTCCTTTTTGGGCCGTGGTTTAAGTTTTTCGATGCTTTCCTCCTTTGCTTCACTTCATACTCCTTCATATGATTCTCCAATGCTCCCTAATGAACTCCACATCGGCCAATACTCTGTAATTGCTCATTTTCCACTCCAATTCAGCGCCAATTCACCTAAAATTACAACAAAGCTTGTGTAGATCTCGATTCCAAGATAATAGGTGAATATGCTCAATAAATGCTATGAAAATATGTCCATGGACTTAAAATCAAGGGGAAAACTACCTATATGCATATCTAAACTACTTCATATTTCATGCTATCAAAATACCCCATGCTTGCCTCTTGCTTGTCCTCAAGCAAGGTTCAAATCTAGAATACAAAGATGTATGAAATATGAATGTAAAGACAAGGAAAAACACAATATTTTTGTATTCGTGCTTCTATTCATAGATCGCTCTCTACACTAGTTTCATAATTTTCCAAAAATAGTTATGTGAGCAAAAAGACTCATGTCCTAAAAAGAATAATCATGTCTTGCAAAAGTTTTCAAAACAAGCATCATAACCAGAAGCAAAATCAAAATCAATCATGGGAAAAATCCAATTTAGACCACAAAGCCAAACAACAATCTCAAAGATCTTAAGGTCTTTCAAATGAAGGTCAAAAAACGTGTTAGGGTGGGGTATGTAAAGGATATGTGCTGTAAAATCCGGGAAAGAGGATAATAACATCACAACTTCTTTAAGCACACTTCAGCACCCACCAACAAGAGCTTTGTTCTTCTTTTTCATCAAAACTTTTTACTTTACTTTCGCTTTTTGAGATCAAGGACAGAGGTGCACAATAACCGAAGCCTTGGAAATCAACATTAACCCTATTTTTCGAGTTGCATCAAACCGTAATTCATATACAATGACTTGCTAGGAATATCGCTCAATTCGACTTTGGCAAGACACAAATACTCGGCTATGTGAATGGTGCCGAGTTATCATCACCATGATTGACTTCCTCAAACCTATTTTTCTAACACATTCACCACTTTCAACTTCAAAATTCACAACTTTGACGCAATTGCATCCTAATTTCCGGAAAGGTAATAAGGGGCAAAATATATACATGAGGAGCTAGAAGGTGAATCAAGAAGAAGAAAGGAATGAAAATCGAAGTGTCTTAATCATATCAATAAGAATCACAAGAGCTTATAAAGTGATTTCAACCTTCAATTTCTCAACATGATTTAGATCAAATTTCAAATTATCAAACTTGCAAGAAAATTAAGCAAAACATTCGAATCCTTCACAATTCATAATTCAGTTTAAACACATAAAAATCATCAAAAATCCAATCCACAAGTAATTTTCTTCATTGAGGTCATTTCCAATCCTCGAAGCACAAATATTTTTAAAATTTTTCAATTTTTTTATTTTTTCAAAGCTTTAAATGCAAAGAAATAACGAAACATGTAACAAGAATAACGAAATGCAAAGTACGATGGAAATAGAGCAAAGCAAGTATCAAAGAGTTATTACAGACCATGTTTCTCAATCCCCCCATACTAGAAGTACACATTATCCCCAATGTGCAATAAAAGAAAAGAAAGTACAAGAAACTCACAAAGTCTGAATAAGCTGGTAGAGGTGGAACGTCATCAACCAAGTGGCAGTGGGAATGGGTACCATGAGGGGTCGTAGGGACGACTGAACTGAACCTGGTAGAGGTCCCACATCAGTCGTTATTCATCCTCTATGACTCCAAGACGGCTGTCCATGCGCCCCATGGTAGAGGTAATCTCTGTTATCTGTGACTGCAGCCCGGAAACCCATAGAGGTGTCTCATCGAACCAAGTAGGGCGCTCGGATGTGCTAGCGCGGTGCTGGGAAGGGCTAGCTCGTGGTCGGCGAGTGGTGGATCTCCTAGGATGCACATGGTACTCTCCCATGGGTAGAAACTCAGATGGCGGCTCCGGAAAGCTGCCAAAATCTCCCTCAGCTCTAATCTCACTAGGACTGGTATCCGTCCCAATGTCCATATCCTCCAGACCCTGTCCTCCAACCGCCTCAACTGCGGCATCATCCTCCTCAACCTCCGGACCTCCCATCTCAGAATGCATTGGCTCGAATGTCAACTTCCAGTTGTGTGGGTTCCGAATAGAGTAATTCGACCTCCACGGAATCCCTCTTCCACCTTTGCCCTCCTATGGTATAGCAACATGTGGTGGACCTCTATGATGGGGAAACAGAATATCCTTAGCAATGAATCTCGAGACCAAGAGGTCTAGCCTCAGCGGCTAGCTCACATGCAGAATAATCCACCTCCAACTGACGAGCAATGTGGGTCACTATCCCACCAACACAAATTTCACCCCTCGTCTTGTTCCTAATCTTCCTCAAGCTGTAAGCTAATAAAGTGGCACAATCTGGAGTAGTGCCGGTGGCCATGCAAAATAGGACGAAGAGCTCATCGGCTTTAAGTCGTAGGGGGGGGGTCTCGGTCCTGGGGAATAGGCATTCGGACATGATCCGGTGTGGAAGCTTGAAGGACAAGTTGTAGATCAAACTCTCCTTCGATTCGGCCAAATGCCATCTATCAGTTGAACTCACAACCATATTTATACTCTCCCAAAACGCAGTAAACCTAGTGTGCCTAGAAAAGGTCCCATGAGTAGTCTCTCCAAATCCAAACAACCTAGCAAACCTCTCAATCGACATTTTATATTTATGGTTCGTCATTCGGAGCTTCATGGTCCTCTCCCTCGCATTGTGGTCAAAGGAGCTAAGAAACTCCATAGTCAACTCCTCGTAAGCATGATCTCTAATGTTTATAAATGTCCTAAGCCCAACTCTATCGATCATCATGTTCAAATCATCAAGGACATTCATACACTCAAGCTCCTCAAGTAATAGGTACCTAGGTACTACTATGGTACGGGGTTGGATGGTGTTGTAGGCTTTCTTATGGTCATTCAAGATGCAAGGGAGTCTAGGAGGGGTGGTTGTTGTTGTGGGGGTGGTTGTTGTTGTGGGGGTGGTTGTGGAGGTTGGGAGGAAGAGTCTTTGCCCTTTCCAAACAAATTACAGCCACTACGTTGAAGACCATCCATAATTGGCAGTTCCCCAGGTGGATCTTCCAAAACCACGGCAGTGGAAATCAAGAACACGTCGTGGAATCTGTCGATTTACCGCAAATCACAAAATTCAACAATTTCCTTCACACACATCAGTCCTAGACTATTTCTAAGTTCCATATCATCAGTTCTCTAGCAAAATCTTTAGCAAAACTGAAGAAATCAACCCAAGATCAAGGAAGAAGAGAAAACCTAGGGTTTGGATTGAAAAATCCAAATGTCCGTCGATTCTCTACAATTCCGTGTTGTTTGAGCACTAAATCTTCAAGAGAAATGGATTTCCTTGCGTTTTGGTGAAAGAATCGCTCGAAATGATCAACGAACGCGGATTTGGGCACCGGAATCCGATTTTGCTGTTTTACGGTGGAGGACGTGATTTTGGGGGGAAATTTGTCCAGGTTGGAGGTGAAGTGTTCCTTATATATGTGCGCAAAATTTTTGAAAACCATGGGCGTGGTTTCAGCTGTGAAATCTGGCCCGTCCGTGGTTCTTTTTATTTTTGCCCTCGACATGGTTTTCCACGGGTTAAATTAGCAAACCACGGCCGTGGTTTCATACTTTTGCCCGTGAAATCTCTTTTTACATCCTTAATTGACAATTCCGACTTTGTTCTTGCATTTTGCATCTTTTTGGAGTTTTCCTAGTTCCTGTCATCCAAAGACACAAGAAAACAGGGAACGAACCAACGAAAACGACAGAAAAACTATCTAATCTAATCTATGGAAAAAGGGAAAGAAACCAATACCTTGGGTTGCCTCCCAAGAAGCGCTTTGTTTAAGGTCCGTAACTAGACCAATCATTTTTGCTGCTCAAGTGAGGAGGATAGGTGCAATCCCCTCAATCTGACTCTCCAGTGTGTACTTCTTGAGTCGTGGGCCATTGACCTTGAAAGCTCCGCATTGTTCACCCCATACTTCAACTGCACCATGAGGAAAAACATGTTTAATTACAAACGGTCCAGTCCAACGAGACTTCAACTTACCGGAAAATAGACAAAGTCGGAAATTGAAGAGAAGGACAAGATCTCCTTCTTTCAAATCCTTCAGAATCCAATGTCTATCGCACCAATTCTTCCATCTTTTCTTGTAAACTTGCTCCTTCCCGAATGTCTTTGTTCCGGTGTTATGACCTTTCGAACCATCCTTAGATGCTTGTAGGGTGGAGAAGAGGTAGGAGAATGTTCAAAAATATTTTTGAGAGGAGAGGGGGAAGTCTTGATATTTTTAGATCCCACGGATACATTGGCAGTTCCACGACCGTGGTTTCTGCCGTGGTGGCTCTCGACATATGTTTCCACGGGTGAATTAACTAAAACACGCCCGTGGAAACCCTTTTTTGCCCGTGGTTTTAACCAGATTCTGGGTTATTTTGCAATGCTCCAAGTTCCTTCTTTTGCTCTCCCTTTACAATGCTCATTCCCGTGACCTTTTGTGTCGGATCGTTGAGTAATATAGAATTTACCATCTCTCTTGATTCTTCCTCTTGAAGTGCAAACCCCACATCTTTCTCTCTTATATTGAAAGACAATTTGGCATTTTTGCAATCCACCGAGCAACCGGACGTTGATAGAAAAGGTCACCCAAGAATGATCGGCGTTGGATAATCTGCAGGAATGTCCAAAACCACAAAGTCTATAGGAACATAAAACTTACCAAGTCTTATGGGAATGTCTTCCAATATGCCGACGGGTCGAGTGGTAGATCGATCCGCCATGTGTAATGTCATCGTCACCGGTCTAGGCTCTCCTAACCCAACCTTCTCACACAATGCAAGCAAGATAATGCTCACGCTTGCTCCAAGATGTCAAAGTGCATTGTACGTGCTTTCTCCAACTCCAATGGGAACGCGGAATGATCCCGGATCTTGCAGCTTGGTGGCATCTTCTCCATCATGATTCTTATGAGTTCCGACGACTTGGAAGTCATTTTCACCTCACTAAAATCCTCGAGTTTCCTCTTGTTTGAGAGGATCTCCTTCAAGAATTTCCCGTACATTGTCATGCCTAAAATTGCATCAATAAAAGGTATGTTAATATGCAGTTTGCTCATGAGGTCAAGAAACTTACCAAAATGCTTGTCTAGACTCGCTCTAGACTGCGGGAATGGTAGTGGAGGCTTGTAAGCTTGATGAGGTATATAGTAGACTTCAACTCTCTCCTTCTCCTTATTGGCCGGAACTTCGACATACATGGGCTGCTTTCCCTAGTCGTCCGCTTTCAGTACAGGATCGGTCGTCGTTGCACCACTCCTTGTGGTGATTGACATTACTTGCCCCTTCGGATTATTTTCGGTCTTTCCGGGAAGCTTCCCTTCATCTTTAGGAACTTCTTTTGCTTTACTAAATACTTGATTTTCCAAGGCTTTTGTGCCTTAGAAATCGAAGTAATGGAACTCTTTAATCCATTCATCTTCCCATCATTGCTTCCATCATTGCTTTAAGCTTGTCCCTTGTTGGTTGGCTCGAACTTGATGAAGTTTGTCCTTGACTTTTCAAACGAATAGAAGATGAAGAAGAATGAGGGGTTAGTGCATTTTCAGCATGAGAATAAGGATTACCGGAATTATTTTGATTGGATCTCCAATTGTTGTAGTTCTGGTTGTTATTGTTGTTGTGGTAGTTGTTGTTGTTTCTATTCCCTTGATGATTTCCCCTTCCAACATAGCCCACGTCTTGCTCCTTGGGTTGTTGTATATGTGTTGTCAAAAGGTCTTTCAAAGCCTTTATCTCGCTATTGAGAGCATTCAACTGATTGACGTTGGAGGTGGTAAGGTTCAGCCCTTGAGATTTTGAACTTTGACTTCCTGCTTCAACACTCCGATGGGAGTACTTCTCAATGGTGAGAGCTTGTTTTTCAACAAAATTCCATGCTTCATCAATTGGTTTGTCCATGAACGTTCCAACCGAAAGTGATTGAAGCTTGAATTGCGTTTCCGCATCCAAACCCTTGAAGTAGATCACTAGTAGATCATTCTTTGGAATCCCATGATGTGGGCAATCCAAAAAAAGGTCCTTGAACCTTTCCCATGACTTGAAGAAGCTTTCACCATCCTTCATCACAGATGCATTTATTTTTGCTCTAAACTCTGCCGTCTTTGATGGCGGAAAGAATTTGGTGAGAAGCTCCGTAGTCATCTCCTCCCATGTGTTCACTCTTCCGGTGAGAAGCGATTGGTACCACGCAAGTGATTTATCCTTCAAAGAGAAAAAGAAAATACGCAGTTTATAATTGTTATTCTCACATCTAGAAGGCCTAAAAGTTTTCAAAAAAATTTCATAGTTTTGGAGATGTTGGTGTGGTGACTCTCTCTCCATTCCTCCAAAGCAATTCTACTGAATCATTGTAATCACTTGAGGTCTAAACTCATATTCACGGTCATCCGGATCTCCCAAGTGTACGCCGGGACGACGTGCTTGCAGGACTGGATCCATCCATTGCCCGAGTGTTTATGGAACACCCATAAACGGATCATTTGGCTCCACTCTTGGTGGAGGAGGTGGTGGTGGTGGAAAATAGACGGTCGCTGGTGGAGGTGGATTAATCACAACTCTAGCATCCCTATCTCTTTCCAAATTCACTAGTTGAATCTGCTCTCTCAATTCGGCCATGTCGGCTCGAAGTTGTTCCTCTTGAGTAAGTTGGTCAGCTCTTTCATTCCTTAGAGCTTCTTCTTGTAACCATATTTGATCTCGGGCTGCAGCTAACTCGGCTCTAAGATCATCTACTTCTCTATCATTGGCACCGGCCATTTTCTTAGCTTCTTTCAACCTTTTCTTGTATGTTTTTTTCGGTTCAGGATTGTAAGGAACGGTTTCTTTACCGGTTCGCGTTCTTCGCATAAACCTAAGGAAAGATCCTGCAAGGACACTCAACAAGAATAATCAGTAGCAAAGCAAGAAGCTACCAAGTTAGACAACCGTACACTGGATAGGTCTGACCAATTCTCCGGCAACGGCGCCAAAAACTTGTTCGCTCCAAAAGGTGTGTGCGCAAATAAAATTTAAATTTATATCCAAGAATAATGCCTAACGATAGCGAACCCGCGGTGAACGGATCAATCGTAGTATGGGCTGATATTCCGGAGTTGATCTCAAGGAATCGGTGAGAACAAAGCAGTAAAAGCAATCTAGCTTGTATAGCAAGCAAAGTAATGATCAATATAATGAATATAGATGTAAGAATATTTGGGAATGCGGATTCTAAAGATCCAAGTATCTGATTGTGTCGTTCAATTCAAGATGTCTAAAGATGTGTAACGGACAGAGCTGGATAGCAAAGGTATATGATCTAAGGTAGGATATCATACGGTGAAGTTCCAGCACCCTTTTGTCTTACCCAAAGGATTCTACTTAAGGGATGTTGATTCTCGTCAAGAAGAGGTTCTAAGGATAGGATTATACTCTCAATACCAAAACCAAACCCCAAGGAAGTCAAAAGGAAGCACAAAGGTAAAGGTTATGACACACTCCACATTAATAGAGGGTTTTGAATCCTCAATTACCTAGAACTCGTGAAGACTTACAACCAAGCAAGGCTATAGGTTAGAAAGTCTTAACAAGGTTAGGATTAAGGCAATCTTTAACTTTAGGTAAAGGCAAAGGCAAAACATGCAAAACAGAGGAAACCACGCATGGATCTTGGGAAACCATAGGCGTGGTTCCTAAAGAACAGACCGTGGAAAACCTTCTGCGAGAGTTTCGACTCACAACTCTCAAGGTCCGATCTGTTAAGGCTCAATATATCATCATCAACACCACAACCATCAACCATTCACCCTAGAATCGCAGGGGGGTTTAGCCAACAATCATCATCATATTCAATTAAAGATTAAAACAAGAAATCAAGAATGACATGACCAAGAAATGCACAAAGAAGAACAATGATGTCTCAATAATCAATCTTCAAATATCAATAACGAAATCAAACAACAAGTAATCCCAGAATATGTGTTCTTGAAAGACAATAACCAAGAACCTAAGAAATTCTCAAAAAATCTCCAATCTCCAAGTCGTGACCCAGAAAGCTCTTCAATCTCCTTCGATGATGAAGCAATAGAATCTAGAATGTGGAATAATCCTCTGTATCCAAGTGAATCCAAGTGTGTAGTGTATATGCCGCGCGTCCTCAAAAATGTAGTCGCCGACCTTCTTTTATAGAATAAAATTAGGTCTAAAGGCTTCCTCCTTTCATTGCTAACGTGGCAATAACGGAACGGTCTTTTCCGAAGAAAACCACGGGTGACGTCATCAAAACCACAGCCGTGGTTTGTCCCGTGATGACTCTCGACCTTCCTTTCCACGTGTGAAAATCAAAGAATTACCAAAACCCCGGCCGTGGAAGTTCCTTTTTGGGCCGTGGTTCAAGTTTTTCGATGCTTTGCTCCTTTGCTTCACTTCATACTCCTTCCTATGATTCTTCAATGCTCCCTAATGAACTCCACATCGTCCAATACTCTGTAATTGCTCCTTTTCCACTCCAATTCAGCGCCAATTCACCTAAAACTACAATAAAGCTTGTGTTGATATCGATTCTAAGATAATATGTGAATATGCTCAATAAATGCTATGAAAATATATCCATGTACTCAAAGTAAGGGGGAAAACTACCTATATGCATATCTAAACTACGTCATATTTCATGCTATCAACCAAGTTTGGACTTTATGAGTGGTTGGTTATGCCTTTTGGTTTGACTAACGCTCCTAGTACTTTTATGAGGTTAATGAATCATGTCTTATGTGATTATTCTAGAAAGTTCGTAATTGTCTACTTTGACGACATCCTCATCTATAGAAAATCCTTTGAGGAGCATGAAGAACACTTAAGGGGAGTACTTGGAACTCTTAGGTCTGAATTTGTATATGCTAGTATTAAGAAATGTGAGTTTAGTACTAATCAAGTTGTTTTCCTTGGATTTGTAGTATGCACAAGAGTTTTTGAAGTGGACAAGGAGAAGATCAAAGCCATCCAAGAATGGCCTACGCCTACCACCGTTGGACATGTGTGATCTTTCCATGGATTGGCAACGTTCTATTGGCGCTTTGTGAAGGATTTTAGTACCGTCGCAGGCCCTCTCACACATCTCACGAAGAAGCAAGTACAATTTGAGTGGGAAGAAGTGCAAGAGAAAGCATTCATGGAGCTAAAGAGGCAACTATCAAACGCACCTCTTCTTGCACTTCTGAATTTCACAAGCCATTCGAAGTGGAATGTGATGCTTCAGGTATTGGAATTGGAGGAGTACTCATGCAAGAAGGTTGATAGCATGTCTTATAGTATATATTTTGGGATTGATTTAGACGTTTTATATTCATAAATTTGCATGTATGGATGTATATTCTGCGATTATATTGTTGTTTTGTCTAACTTTGCGGGAATCGAGGTCTACACCTAGTTTCGTTGTAACTGTAGGGAAAATAGCATGTTTTGGACCAAAATGAAGCTAAGGAAGTTAAGGAGTCATTGGAGCTACGTTATGGAGCTTTGAGAAGATCTCAGGAAGTATTGAAATGATTAAGAGGATTGATCTTGGATCAGATTCGAGATGATTTACATTCAGTTGCGATTCACCTCGGTCATCTACAGTACCATCTCGACCGAGGTGATCTTGAGGAGCGTCCCGACCGAGGCGAACACCCAGTCGTTGATGAGATCTTTATTTTTGGCTGAGATCTTCTATTTTTGGAAGGAGAATATCTTATATTTTTGGCTGGATTTCTGGAAGGAAAATATTGTATTTGGCTGATTTATTTTGAGAGATATGGATATATTTTCTAGGAAATTATCTTTTTAAGATATTATTATCTTTGGAAGATAATTCTCCTATATAAATGGTTGATTTTCTACAATTTAGTCATCCAGCAATTGGCAGATCAACCATTCTCTGAAGTTTGAAGGAAGTTTGAAGGAAGGTTGAAGTTGAAGGAAGGAAGGAATCATAGTTGGAGTTGGTTTATGAAGGAGTTTGTAAGATCTTCTTAGATTGTTTTTGGTTTGTTGTCTTTTCTGATTGTGATTTGAGGAACGTTGATTTGTTGTTTGATTCATTCAGTTATTGAGACCTTTGTCTTAAGGTTTTCTTGTTTGAATATTGATTCCTTTCTTATAAATTTGATTATTGTTATCATGATGATTGTTGTCTAAGTTTCTTATGCGATTCTAGGGTGATTGGTTGAAAGTTGTGGGAAAGACAATGATAGAATGATCTTAATCCCAACAGGACCCTGAAAGCTCGAGTCTTTACCTTAACTGTAGAACACCTCAGTCAGTCATTGAACATCTCGGCCGGGATGGAATATTACTGAACGAGGTGAACCTTTCCTGAACCCTACCTGAGTTAAGAGTTTCTGTTTGCCAAATCCTATTCTTATTATACCTTTCCTAGTTCAATGCAAGCCTAGGATGAGACTTACCCGGTGATTCCTTTGCTTGTTTACCCAAGATCATGAGTGTAGGTAATAAAGGTTTATCCTTTATTGGGGTTTGAGTGTGCCTTCATCCCATCTTTGTGAGTTAGCCTGAGACTTACGCGGTAAAGGTTGATTCTATTTCCTTGGGTGGTGTGTTGGTTTGAGATTATAGTTCCTTTCCTTAGTACCTTGAGACTTACCCGGTAATAGGAGCTTTGGTTGGGGATAGTGAGTAGTGAGACTTACCCGGTGATCTATTCCCACCTTAGAAACACCTTCCCTTTGCAAACCTCAGCTTTGTCCGCGTTATGCTTTGAGATCTTGAATCGGAATCACAACTAGACGCTTTAATCTCTAGAATCCGTATTCCCTTTATCTGACTTTATATCATCTTTGCTTGCTTTAATTTGTGGTCATTAACATATTTGACAACCTGATTTCCGTGACTTGTTTCACCATAGTCCTTGTGATCGACCCTTGGAATTCTTGCTTTTATTACAATTGATCCGTACACTGTGGGTTCGCATATTGTTCAAGCATACTTCTTGGGTTATAAATATTAAAGCTTGCACACACCTTTTGGAGCGAACAAAGGTAAGCCTTTTGCGTACTTTAGTGAGAAATGTAAGGGACCATGCTTGAATTATTCAACATATGATAAGGAATTATATGTTTTATTTCGAGTTTTTAAGACATGGCAATATTAGCTTTGACCTAATGAATTCATCCTTAGAACTGATCATGAGTCTTTGAAGAACTTTTGAAGTCAAGATAAATTGGATAGGAGACATGGAAGATGGATGGAGTTCATAGAGACTTTTCCTTATATTATCATATACAAGAAAGGAAAAGATAACGTTGTAGCAGATGCCCTTTCTATAAGGTATACTTTAATCACCACCATGGATTCCAAGGTCCTAGTATTCCATTATATCAAAGAGCTATATAAGGATGATATTGATTTCGACGATATTTACATCCAGTGTAAATCTCGGCCTACTACCAAGAATCTCGGCCGAGATTTGGACCGAGATTTTCCCCAATCGAGAGGTAAGTATTATCTTTTTGAAGCAATTTTGTTCCATGAGGATAAAGTTTGTATTCCTAGATGTTCTCTGATATTATTATTAGTTGAGGAGGCTCATATGGGAGAATTAATGGGACATTTTGGAAGAGATAAGAGTTATCATATGCTTCATTCACATTTCTTTTGGCCTCATATGCTTAAAGATGTGCTTAAATATGTTGAACATTTGAGTAAGAGGTGCATTGTGTGTTTGAAGGCGAAGTCAAGATCGAAACCCACGGTTTATATACTCCTTTACCTATTCCTACTTCACCATGGCTTGATATTAGTATGGATTTTGTTGTAGGTTTACTAAGGACTTAGAAGGGGAAAAACTCCATCTTTATGGTTGTTGACCGCTTTTCTAAGATCGCTCACTTTATTGTCATAAAAATGAGAATGCTTAAAATGTGGCTAACTTGTTCTTTAGGGAGGTTGTTAGGTTGCATGGAGTGCCGTGGGCCATTGTAAGTGATAGAGATGTCAAGTTCCTTAGTTTCTTTTGGAAGACTCTTTGGGGAAAGTTAGGTACCAAATTGTTGTTTTCAACTTTTAGTCATCCTCAAACGGATGGTCAAACGGACGTAACTAACAGGACTTTGACTACTATCTTAAGAACTGTTTTAAAGGTTTGAATGCTCGGGAAGACGTTTTGTAGAATTTTCTTATAATCGTACCTTGCATTCATCTACTAATCTAACGCCTTTTGAGTGTGTCTATGGAGTGAAACATTTGACTCCTTTTGATCTTATAATGTTGCCTTTAGATGAGCGAGTAGATTTCATTGCAAGAAAACAGGTAGAGTTCATTAAGGAATTGCATGAGAAAACACGCATAAGGCTGGAGCAAAACGGGAAAACAGTCGCTTCAAAGGCAAATCGGAATCGCAAGGAGATGTTGTTCGAACCCGGATATCTAGTTTGGTTGCATCTAAGGAAAGGGCGATTTCCGTAGAAGAGGAAGTCTAAGTTTTCTCCAAGAGGAGATGGACCATTTAGAGTAAGCGTAAAGTTGGTGACAATGCTTATGTCTTGGAGCTTCTAGCTGAGTATGGTGTAAGTCCTATCTTCAATGTGGGTGATTTGAGTCCTTTCAAGTTTAGGGATGAGCATGTGAATGATTCGAGGATGAATCCTTCTCAAGAAGGGGGGTATGATGAGGGATCATCTCCAACACTACCTTAAGGACCAATCACTAGATCAAGGGCTAAAGCATTGCAAGACAATCCAGCTACACCTTCTCCAAATTCCATCATAAAAGGAGCAATCACAAGGTCAAGAGCAAAGGCCATTTAAGATGAAGTTACAAGCATACTAATAACATATACATTCAAAGAGTCCTTACTCGCTCTTAGGAACCCTTTGGTGACATTATTGACTGTTATAGAAGAGTCAAGCCATGACCAAGAAGAGCCAAAAAGCAAGAAGGTGGCTAGGATTAAGAAAGAAGTCTTAGAGAAGAAATCTCGGCCGAGATATTTGTCCGAGATTTGTTCTCTGACACACGTTTGAAGATCCGGTCAAAGATCTTTTATATTTGGCACTTATCTTTTATATTCCTTACCTTAGAAGCTCCTAAATATTCTTTAAGGTAGTTGTTAGTTTTTGATTCTATCTTTTGATTATTTTATAGCTTTCCTAGAATATCTTCTAAAAGATATATTTCTTAGTTTACATAGAAGATCTCCCTTATAAATAGTCTTAGAGTGGGAGATTATTAGGGAGATTGAATTTGATATTATTCCACATATTGTGTGAACTTGTAGCTTCGCTTATGAAGTTTCTATTTTATTCATTCCTATTCAATCTAAAAGAGACCTTTATTGAATCGTTGTGAAGTCCTTGTTAGATTGTGCTTGTGTGATAATCTTTTTGAAGGTTGGTGCTCCTGGTTAATAATAGTCCCTCCTTGTGCTTGTCTTACTTAGAAGGCTTGTGTAAGGTTAAAGAAGTGAGGGTATTGGTAAGTTCTTCGTTAAGGGGTTTTGACACATCATTGGTCAAGGTTCTTTGTGGGGATATCTTGGTTCATATCTTCCTATACTTACCATTTTTCATTCCAGTATTAATCTTCTTATCTTTCCATATCATTCATCATTCCTCATTTTGAGTTTCCAGAAATCTCGATTTGTTTATACTGAAATCTCGCCCGAGATTTCCATTATCCACCTAAGATTTACTTCTGTCGAGGACTTTTAATCTAGATCAAGAACTGCGGCTTCAACCCCACATCACTATGCTTGTACCTTATTCACCACTCCCACTTCCTTAACTCATTTTAACTTTTTTGTCATACTACTGATTTTGTGCATGCCTTATGCAATGTCATCAGCTCTTTTGAACTATCTTGCTATAATCAGGCCAAAGACTCTCCACCATGAATAGAAGCTATGACAAAAGAACTTCAAGCTCTCGAGCTTACTGATTCTTGGGAAATTTGTCCCCCACCTCCTAGCAAGACTGTCATTGTTTCTAAATAGGTTTATGAACTCAAGCACCGTCCAGATGGTTCAATTGAGCGTCACAAGGCTTGTTTGGTGGCTAAAGGATACAATCAAGTCACAAACAAAGATTATAATCACACGTTCTCTCCAGTGGCTAAATTATCTACCATTTGCGTTATTTTGGCCTTAGCAAGTGCTAGAAGTTGGCCTCTCTATCAATTCAACATTAACAATGCTTTTCTCCATGGCTCTTTGGATGAAGAAGTGTTCATGTTGCCACCTCCGGGGTACACTAAGGCTCCACCTAGATATATATGTTTGTCGACTAAGGAAATCTTTGTATGGCCATAAGCAAGTCAGTCGTCAGTGGAACATTGAACTCACCAGTCTTCTCACTCTGCTTCATTATAGTCAATCTCATCAAGATTATTCCTTGATCATCAAGCATTCTTTTTTTTTTGAAAGTTTAATTGTATTAGATAGAAGAGAATGTACAAGAGAGTTCATGAACATGTTCAAGATCAAAAACAGGATGAGGAGGGATTATTGAAAGTGAATTCCTAGGATTCTAGCTTCAGCAAGGTCATGCAAGGATCTGCCCTTCCAGTGGTGAGCAAGGTGCATCTTGGTGTTGCTAATGACCATCCTTGCACACTCCACCGCTCTAGTGAATGTCTTGTTGTACACAATGTTGTTTCTAGCCTTCCATACAAAATATATGAATGCAGTTATAGAAGCAATTCTGGCGCTTTCCAGTAGGTTATGTTTAGTGTTAGGTCTCGAGCAAAGCCAAGACCACACGTTGTTGTTGTAGGGTGCAGGATAGGGAGTTCTTGTCCATCTTGAGATTATGTCAAGCACAAGAGTAGAGTAGCTGCATTGGTGCCATAAGTGGTTAGCAAGGTTCCATTTTTTTAGCCTAGAGAGTGTTGGGAGCTTCTTATGATAGGCAATCCAAGTGGTGTAGCAGCTTTTGGGGATGTTGGTCTTTAGCCATATGGAATTGTAGGGGTTAGGATGGGCTGCAGGTTCTTGGTGATTGAAGAATCTATAAGCCAGTTTAGGGGAAAAAGCGCCAGAGGGGTAAGGTATGGGCCAGGGGTTAACGTTTCCACTGGGAGGGTTCTGGATCTCGTCGCGCACCGAGAGAAGATTCTTCCAGAGGCAGCAATGATATGCCTTAGGATTACAGTTCCAGATGCTGTTGTTTTTTAGGATGTGTTTCTTGGTCCAGCAAGTCCAAAGGTTCTCGTCATCCCTGTCAATATCATATATAAGTCGAGCCAAGGCGGCTTTGTTTCTGGCAAGCAGATTGGGGAAGCCGAGCCCACCCATCGCCTGATCACAACAAATGGTAGACCAGGCAACAAGAGCACGCTTACTGTTAGCCTTACCAGACCAGAAGAATGAACGAATAAGAGCTTGAATCTTGTTCAACACAGCAACAGGGATCAGAATCATCGAACTCCAGAATTGAGTGAATGCACTGAGGGTAGATTTTATGAGTTGCGCCCTCCCTGCGTAGGACAGCAGCTTAGCACTCCAGGACTGGATTCTTGAGGTGACTTTGTGAATAAGGGGAAGGTAGTCAGGGATTGCAAGCCTCTTGGCCCCAATGGGGACACCAAGGTACATGAATGGTAATGAGCCGATCGGCATTCCAGATAGATTATCAACAAGTTTCTAATCTAACAAGCTCATACCGCCAGTGAAGAGATGTGACTTGGCAGGGTTGATACAGAGCCCAGAAGCTTCACCAAACTCATCCAGGGTCGCCAGCAAGATCTTGATGGATGGCAGATCACCACGACACAACAGCAGTAGGTCATCGGCAAAGGCCAGGTGAGTAATTGTTGGTGTAGTGCATTTAGGGTGGAAGTTAAACTCAGGATCCCTGGTATTTTTGTGGAGCAATTGAGTGAGTACCTCCATGGCAATGGAGAATAGGAGTGGGGAGAGAGGGCATCCTTGCCGCAATCCTCTACCCCCCTTAAAGTGACAACAAAGATTTCCATTGATGTTGATGGAATAAGAGGCGGTGGAGATGCATTCTTTGATCAAATTAATGAAGCTCGTTGGGAACCCCATCATCAGTAGGCATTGCAAGATGAAACCATGACTAATTAGATCAAATGCTTTGGTTATGTCAATCTTCATAGCAGCCCTCGAAGAGATGTGTTTCCGGCCATACTTGTGAAGCAAATCTTGGCAAATAAGAACATTGTGTTTGATTGATCGATTTGCAATAAATGCACTCTGATTGGGACTAATGATGTGGGGCAGGATCTTGCTAATTCTAGCCGATAGAATTTTGGCAATCACCTTGTAGATGGTGTTACAGCATGCAATAAGCCTGAAATCTGCAGGAGCTTGGGGGTTATCAATCTTTGCAATAAGAGATATAGATGTGTGATTAACCTGTTTAAGAAGCTTTCCATTTGAGAAGAAGTCCAAAATGGCCTCAGTTAAGTCACTGTGAGTGGTCTCCCATGATGCCTTGAAGAACAAAGAGTTATACCCATCAGGGCTAGGCATTTTGTTGTCACCAATGGAGTAAAGAGCGTTCTTGATTTCATCGCCAGTAACCTGCAAGCAAAGAGATGCAACATCCTCCGGGTTGAGATTGGGAAGTGTGATATCAGGGAATGTTGCATAGTTGGGTGGAGAGGAAGGGTTAAGTAGGTTGCTAAAGTGGTTGACGATGGTGTGGTTGATGGTAGTGGGATCATAAGAAATGGTACCATCGTTGGTTCTAATGGCATGGATTTGGTTACCGCAGCGTCTAGCCTTAATGCACTTGAAGAAGTATGAAGTGCATTGATCTCCTTTAGAGATCCAATTGGCCTTTGAGAGTTGTGCAAGATACACATGGAGTGAGGCAGTGTTAGTGTTCAGAGTGTTCGATAGTCTGTGCTCTTCACCCTGGAGCATGGGGTCATGAGGATTATCTTTCAGCTTGTCCTGGATCTCATGGAGTAGCGATATATTCTCATTGATATTGGAGTGAATATCTTCGAGTTTCAAGCTCGAAATCTTTTGAGCATTGGTTTGAGGAGCTTAAGCTTACTAGTCAGCCGAAACATTGCATTACCCTCGATATTCCTTGCCCAGGTAGTAGCGACACAGTTAGGAAAACTTTCATGATCAGCCCATTGGTTATTGAACCTGAAAGGGGGTCTCGAACAAGCAGCAGTTGGCGTTGTATAGAGGAGGCCAGGAGAATGATCAGAGATGTCTGGGACATCAAAGTGGGCTTGAGAGAGGGGGTAAGCCTGGCGCCATCTAGCATTAGTAAGTATGCGATCAAGTTTAGACCATATGCGAGTTCCGATCTGTCTATTATTCCAGGTGAATTTGCAGCCTGAGTATGGGAGATCCTCAAGTTGATTGAGTTGTAGGCAGGAAGCAATCTCCGTAGATTGTTGTGTAAAGCATGGCCCATGGATGGTTGATTTTTCATCAGGAGATAACGTGACGTTGAAGTCACCAAGAATAGCCCAGGGGTTGCAGGAGTTCAAAAGCTTGATAGTTGAGATAGTGTTCCACATATCAGTTCGATCTTTAGGCACATTGTGGGCATAGACAAAAGAAAGTTCAGATACGGTGGCTTGGTTAGGGTTTGTTTTGGGGTTTGTGATGTAGCAGTGGATGAGTTGGTCGGTTATGATGGATGTGGAGAGATGGAGGCGGTTGGGGTTCCACCAAACCCAGACCCGACAGTTACGGGAGGTTGAAGAGTTGGAAATGTGGTTCCATGTGGGGAATAGGTAGTTAGAGAGATGCTTCTCTTTTTTGCACTTTAGCCTCGTTTCAAGCAAGGCAATGACATCGATGTTATTCTTCTTCACAAATCTTTGAACGGTTTTTTGTTTCACGGGATCGTTCAGCCCCCGTATGTTCCACGCACAGGTTCTAAGATTCATTGGAACCATTGTTATGGGTCTGAATAGCACTTGCTATCAAGGGAGTGGTTGAGGTAGCATTGGGGATGGGGGAATCAAGGCTTGTGTGAATCCCCGAAGGCATTCTGGAGGATGAGGCCTGATTATGGTTAAGGTTTTGGAGTATGGAGGAAACCTGATAAGTACTTACTATACAGGTAGTGGGAGGAGGGCGGGTGGAAGTAACCAAAGGCAGGCTAAGTTGCGAAGTTTGGTTAGGGATAGGGTCGTTGGGAGGGGTAGAAGAGGGAATGATGGTACTAGGGTTTGTGAACTTGACAAGATCCCCCAGCGGGGGTGGGATGAGTTGGGGATCAAGACTTCCAGCATGACCAGGAAGTTACAAGTCCATATCGATTCGACGAGATGCATCAGGAGTAGGGAGGATTGGGGCAAGGTTAAGGTTAACAGTTGGAGTAGGTCGTGACATCGGCTTGTTCGTAGTAGCGATAGGTTTCTTGTGGGTCACGATAGAGGGGTCTTTATCCTTAGTTTTGGTAGTGGAGCAGCTGTGCCCAAAAGTCAAGCAAGTCGAGCAGTGGGGCGGAATCCAGTCATAGGATACTTTTTGAGTAATGGTTTCTCCATCAGGTCCCTTCAGGGTCACTTCCCGAATGAGAGAGCGAGGTGCTTGAATGTCTACCAGGATCCGTGCAAAACCCAACCTGTCTTGATTAGCTGAGCAGGAGTCCGTAAGTAGGGGAGTTCCTATTGCCGACCCAATTTTAGCAAGCATGTGAGCGGACCAAAGCCTGTAGTCGAGGCCATGAAGGGTGACCCATATTGGCACAGAGTTGAGTGAGGAGTAGTCCAGCTCTAATCCATGGGTCCAACGCTTGAGCAGGAGTGTTGTTGATCCATTAGTGACCCAGGGGCTTCCTAGTAGGATGGTATTGAGCTCCACTTCATTGGAAAACTGGAGGACAAAAATACCCTTATCGTTCCGAAGGATTTTAGGTGGGGAGATTGTAATCCAGTGGTCTTTAACGAACTTGCACATTTTTTGGAATGAAAGGGGACTCCCAAGAGGGAAGCCCACAAGCGATAAGCTCCATTTGAGTGAAGAATCCGCAACATCCTCATAAGTGAACTGAATGTTATCAGCTTCTAATCCAGGTGTGAAGGTGAGGGGCACGTGATTCCAGCATGCATTGTTCGAGATAATGTCCCTGTAGGAAAACGAGGTGGCGGCTAAAGCTGCTTTATGGTTGTGGCATGCAGTAACTAGGGGAGTTGGAAGGTTCGGCGTGGGATTAATGGTGTTGGTAACTGGGATGTTCAGGTTGGTTGGTAAGGTAGGGTCAAGTGGAAGGCCAGATTGGTTGGGGATCACCTGTACAGGGCCAGACGAAGGGTCCTTATCTGGAACACTGGAAGATGAGGCGTTTGCGTTCAGGTTGGTTAGTAAGGTAGAGTCAAGTGAAAGGCCAGATTGGTTGGGGATCGCCTGTACTGGGCCAAACGAAGGGTCCTTATCAAGAACACTGGGAGGTGTATCAGTACTGGTTGACATATGTGTAGTATCTTCAGGTTCAGGTGGTGCCTTTGTGACCTCACAAGGACAACCCTTGGGTGAGGTTTGAGGTAGCATAGGCGGGGGAGTGAGCGGTGGGAAGAGCGTATCATAGAATAGGGCTGGCGGCGTTGGTGGCTTGTTGATCAGGCGCATGTTGTTAGAGAGGATAAGGTCGTCAGGAATGGGCTCAAAGGGACTATCAGGGGACGGGGAGGACGGTGGTTGTGGGTGGTTGGAGGCAGTGTGAGGGGTTGTGGGAGGACGGTGCATCTCCGATAACTTGACGGTACGTCGACGGGGTTTCCGGGAGCCAGCCATAGGGGCCGGGCGGAGGTAAGGGGGAGGAGAGGGGGGTGCGGCCGGGAGGCCACACTAGGGTTTTTTTTGAGGAGAGAGAAGAGAGCGTTTAAGTTTTGATTTGGGCTTGTTTCTTGACTTAGGATGGATGGTTTTCGGTATCAAGAAGAATGGTATCATCAAGCATTCTTCTTTGGGCATTATGGTGGTTTTGGTGTATGTTGATGATGTCTTAGTCACATGCGATGTCCCTTCTAAAATTGCTCATACCCCTTCGGGTATTCTCATCAACTAACGAAAATATATTCAAATTTTGTTGTTAATTCTCAACTCTCTGAGTGCAAACCTACCATTTTTCCCATGCAACGTAACTTGCATTTGGCTCCACACTCAAGTGATCCGATCCCTGACCCCGAGGTATATCGTCGCCTTATAGGGCGTCTCTTTTACCTATCTCTTACCCGTCCAGATATTGCATTCACCGTTTAGCAACTTACCTAATTCCTTGCTTTTTCCTCGTGTTCCTCATATGCAAGTTGTCACCTATTTATTGCGCTATCTCAAGGGCACTATGGATCTTGCTTTGTTTTATCTAAAGTAGGCTACTCTTACTCTTACTGCTTATAGTGATGTTGTTTGGGGTTCTTGCACCTATTCTTGTCGATCCATTACTGCTTGTTGTCTCTTCCTTGGCATGTCTCTTGTGTCCTAGAAGACAAAGAAATAAAAAATTGTGAGTAAACCATCAGCAGAAAGTGAGTATTGTGTTATGTCTATGACAACCAGTGAGGTCATTTGGGGTTCTTGCACCTATTCTTGTCGATCCATTACTACTTGTTGTCTCTTCCTTGGCATGTCTCTTGTGTCCTAGAAGACAAAGAAATAAAAAAATTGTGAGTAAACCATCAGCAGAAAGTGAGTATTGTGTTATGTCCATGACAACCAGTGAGGTCATTTGGCTTGATGGTCTGCTCCTTGATCTCCATATCACGATTGCATGGCTCTTCCTTCTACATTGTGACAAGGCTGCTCAGCATCTTGCTGATAACCTTGTCTTTCATGAACGAACAAAGCACCTCGGAATTGGTTGTCATTTCGTTTGAGATGATTTTCAGAAAGGCCTTATCTCGACTGCCATGTTCCTTCATCTCTTCAGTTGGTTGATGTCTTCACCAAGGCATTAGGTGAACATTAACATCTCTTCTTCTCTCGCAAGCTTGATCTGGTTCTTCCCGTTCATTTTGAAGGGTATAGGAATTATATCGAATAAAGTGTAATCATAGGGTAATTTTTGTAATAAAAGCAAAATTGTAACAAACTCTAGCTGGCATGTATATATGTCTGTAGACATGAGTCCGGTTTGGGGCTAAACCGCCGGTTTAGCTTTAGGTTTAGCCGCCGGTTTGGTTGATTTTTTTTTTTAAATGGACCAAACCGGACGGCTTGGTTCCGGTTCCCTTTCTTTCCTTTTTTTATAAACCGCCTACCAAATCGGCAGTTTAGATTAAGCTAAACCACCAATTTGGACTATGGCCGGTTTAGACCGTAGGTTTTGGACCCATGTCCATATGCGTGTGTATATATATATGTTTGAAGGATATTGAATTTCATTTTCGTTTTTCTACTCCTTGACAGTTTGTAGTGGAGATATAACTTTTAGTCACCGTAAATGAATTTCTCTGCTTGGTTTGCAAAAATAACATGATGTAAAATTCATTAATCAATATTTTTTATAACTACATATGAATATTTTAATTTAATATTTTTTATTTTTCTCATTATTAAAGTTTTCTTTCATTTATATGATAAAATATTTTCAATTTTCTACCCAAAGATAAATGAATTGACTATATAACGTGATCAGACAATGCAACAACCAATTTTCACCGGTAATGCAATGTTTTCTATCTTTATCTTTAATTTGGCCAATTTTAGTTGTGTTCTTCGAATTTCTCTCAAAGGTTTTTGAGGCATGTTGAATAATTTGGTAAATATCGTATTGTTGAACTCTTTTTCTTTTTCCTTTTTGTTTCTTTCATTTCCAAAATTTTCCCTTGTTTGTCGAGTGGTTCCATTGCTGATTACTTCATTTTTCTTGCGAGATTCAGGTAATTTTGATGTTGAGTTTTTCTTTTTGTTAATTTATATTGATATCTCGATATAAATATCAAATAAGGCCTTAGAAAGTTTGTCTTTTTGTTAGTTTAGGGCTTCATTCATATTGGTAAATCTGGCGAGATTTGTAATAATTCTTATATTTCCATGGTTTGTGTAGAGAAATCTCGCAAATTTGGATGTTGTACAAAAAAAGAACATAATGGATTCAGCGAGGAGTTGGTTACAAAAGCTTCAACCACGCGACAAATTGAGGGGTTCGACTAGGAAGAAGGATTCGGTTTTAGGTAGTAGTGCATCGGATTCAATCTCCGATGATGATAGTCCATCCCATGTTACTAAACAGAGGGTCGAAGCTGCGAAGCAGTATATTGAAAAACATTACAAGGAGCAAATGAAGAGTTTGCAGGAGAGAAAAGAAAGGTATGGCTTTTATCCACAAAAACATTACAGGGAGCAATTTGTCAACATATGCTAATTCATAGTATATTGATCATTGAGTCTCATAAGAAATTGCATCACACCTAGCTTGGCTTCTCTATCAGTAGTTTTCCTTAGGTACCTCAAGTAGCTCAAGAATGTCGTCCCAAAGCTCATTTGACGGTTTGACGCACGTGAAAAGCTCTACAAGTTCTGACTTCATGGAATGCAAGATCCAGTATCTGATCATGTAATCTGCACGGATCCATCGAGTAAGTTGATCGGTGTCGCCATTAGTAGGTTTCTTGCACGATCCGTCGACGAATCCCAGTTTTTGTTTTGCGCCTAACACCATTCGAACGTTGCGCCTCCAAGAAGTGAAAATGAATCAGTGTATAGTATGGAAACCAATTGCATTCCCGGATTATTGAAGTTAGAAAGGTGGATCATAGACATTGCTAACAAAATTTCGATTTGGATTTTGATTGATGAAAGAATCTTCATATCCAGCAGGTTGTCGTCTATCCGCCATGAATCAGGATGAATGACAAAGATGAATGTGTAGGTTATGGAAGAGGAGTCGAAAGTGAAAGATGTCTTTGGATTAGGTGTTTGATTGAACAGATCGAAGGAAGGTAGAAGAACCATGGCTCTGATACCATGTCAACACGAGGAAATGAAGCTTAAACTCTCATGCATTCATTCTGAGCTTATTACAATCATATATATGCTAACAGAATAGATATAGTTTGTTAAATTGTTAGCATATATTTTAACTTATTTACAATATATGCCCTTATTCTGTCTGTAATATCAATATACTCTACACAATTTCTTATTCAATGTCTGGTTTTTACTTGTTCCTTGTTGTTGAGTAGACGAAGTGTGTTGGAGAAGAAGCTGGCTGATGCTGATGTCTCCGAAGAAGATCAGAATAATCTACTCAAGTTTTTGGAGAAGAAAGAAACCGAATATATGCGTCTTCAGAGGCATAAAATGGGAGTCGATGATTTCGAGATGTTGACGATGATCGGAAAGGGTGCATTCGGAGAGGTATATCAATTTCATGATTTTTTTTTTTTTTCATTCTAATGGTAACAGTAAGACAAAATTGTTATTGTTCAGGTTCGAATTTGTAAGGAGAAGACCTCCGGTCATGTTTATGCTATGAAAAAGCTAAAGAAATCAGAGATGCTTCGTCGAGGGCAAGTATGTATTCATGATTTCATGTCCTTTTACTTTGCTGAGTTAATGATTTATCTTACAGTGCAAAAATTACAGGTTGAGCATGTAAAAGCCGAGAGAAACCTGCTTGCTGAAGTTGACAGCAATTGCATTGTAAAGCTGTACTGTTCATTTCAAGACGATGAGTTTTTGTATCTCATAATGGAGTATCTTCCTGGTGGTGATATGATGACTTTGTTGATGAGGAAGGATACACTCTCAGAAGATGAAGCAAGATTCTATGTTGCTGAAACTGTTTTAGCAGTTGAATCTATTCATAGGCATAACTACGTCCACAGGTGATTCACTTGGGACATGTTTGGTATCCATATTTAATATGGTGTATCAGATGTAGATATCGGAATTAAGATATGGGTATGAAATCGACATCAGATATCTCTAATTTTTTTAATATATTAAAAGAAGAGAAAAGGTATATCGGGAGTGTATCAAGATATCAATTGGATATCCATATACTTATACACCAAATATTAGGTATGGGTTTCTATGTTGATAGTAGGTTGAGCAAGTTAGGTTCGGTTTACCGAACCGAGTAGTTTCGGTCCTGACCGAACCAAAACCAACAATTTAGGTTTCATCTTAGTCTACATTTATTTAAAAAAAATTAGGTTTTGGTTCAATTTCGTGTAAAAGTCGCAAAACCGCGGATAAACTGGAAAAACAGAGTTATTATTAGAAAACAACAGGTCGTTCAAATAATCATATTAGTCATTATTTTTTAGGTCCGTTTAGGTCCTAAATCTAAACCGAACCGAAACCGACCCTAATAAGTTAAGTTTTAAGTTCTAATATTTCATATTTTTGGTTAGGTCCAAACCGAAACCGAACTTATTTTTATAGGTTCGGTTTTCGGTTCAAGGCTTCATGAACAATTGTTTTAGGTTTGATTATCGCGGTTTGGATCCATTTTGAACATGCCCACCCCTAGCTAATATCCATATCTCATATTCATATATGGATACCAAACAAGCTCTTAGCTTATTGTATATCATTTATTTATCATTGATTCATGTTCATAGAATCTTGTTCTTTTTTTGTATTACAGAGATATCAAGCCAGATAACCTGTTACTTGATAGATATGGTCACTTAAGGCTATCGGATTTCGGATTATGTAAACCATTAGATTGCAGTGTACTTGAAGAAAAGGATTTTGCTAACAACCCTAATGGCTCTCCGCCTTCTGATGCGCATAGACCCAAACGTACTCAACAAGAGCAACTACAACACTGGCAAAAGAACAGGAGAATGCTTGTAAAAACTCTACTTCTCTTGTATTTTGAGATTTCAAAACCCTAACCTCAACCACATATCTAATATACTAATACAATTGTGATACAGGCGTATTCAACTGTTGGTACACCCGATTACATCGCGCCGGAAGTTCTTTTGAAGAAGGGTTATGGACTAGAATGTGACTGGTAAATTTAATGTTTGGGTAACTTACAGAAAATTGGAATTTTTTTTACTTATGTAAAGATGTTCTGTTATAATCATATGAATGATAAATCTTACATGGGCTGATTATAATTACTCTATCTAGGTGGTCACTAGGTGCAATTATGTATGAAATGCTTGTGGGTTACCCACCCTTCTACTCGGACGATCCTATGTCCACATGTAGAAAGGTGAGTTACGTTTCCGATAATGATTCTTAGCGATTTAAAATGAATTCAAAATTTTGAGTTACAACATTCACTATACTTGTCTAATTGTTTTAAAAGCTTTTGTACTGACATTTTTTTGTAGATTGTAAATTGGAAGACTCATTTAAAGTTTCCAGAAGAAGCAACATTATCTTATCATGCAAAAGATCTTATTGGTAAATTGTTATGTAATGTCAACCAAAGACTGGGATCCAAGGGTGCAGATGAAATAAAGGTGTTGATATATGTCATACCTTGTTATTAGATATTTATGTTGCACGGAAACGGGTACGGAAAATGGGCACGGCGAAAACGGAGAAGTGGCAATACTGGTTATAGAAGAATAAATATAGAATTTTAAAACACTTGTGAGGAGGAATTTATATATGATAAGAAGAGACACGTATATGATATAACCAATGACATGTGAATGTATCATTAGTTGTAAAAGTATTTAGAAATAAGCAGATTGTGTAGTAGTCATGAATGTCGTGTTTATCTTTTATGCATCCCTCCTTGAGCCGTCATCCGTGACTATTGTTTGGATGTGTCCGGCCCGTTTCCGATGTTGAAAAAGTGTTATTACCGTGTCCTCACTATTTTAACCGTGTCCAATGAGTTTTTGGAAGCTTCCAAGTTTCTGAAACAAGATGACACGAAAAAGGACATTGTCTAGGAATTTTCGTGCTTCATAGCTAAATATGAAATGAAGTTGATTTCACATCATATTTAAGAATGTTGTTTATGTTTCCCTTTGATTCCTAGGTTCATCCATGGTTTGATGGTACTGATTGGGATAGAATCTATCACTTGGACGCTGCCTTCATTCCTGAGGTTAATGATGAGTTAGACACTCAGAATTTTGAACAGTTTGACGAGGTACGTCTGTGTGTGAGTTGTGCTTTTCTTAATGCGCACATGTACTTGTTGTTTCTTATTCCCTGGATTATGCAGTGTGACAATCCAGTCCATTCAACCTCAAGATCTGGTCCTTGGAGAAAGGTAATGAAAATTATAACATTTTGAATGACATAAGTAAAAATATTCGATCCATTATTCTGAAGATCCGAATCCAAAAACAAAGATTGGGTTCTTGAGAGAAAAATAAAGTCGGGTTGAATATACCCGACGGATCCGGTAATATTGATCGAATCGGATATCCGGTCCACATAAAAGTTTGGGTATCCGGATACTCTCTGGTCGGATTCGGAGCGGACTTTTACAAAGTTATCGGATTGGATATTTGTAAATGCCCACCTATGACACGTGTTTATAAGTTTCTAAAATTTATAGAGCTCGGTCTTACTTAAGGGTGTTATAATATCCGAGTCCGAGTAACTTGCCTATAATAATGATCATATAGTGTTATTTTAGTCGAACGAGCCGAGCATTGAGCCGGATTTTTGATTTTATACGAATTTTAAAATGTGTTCATATTCAACTAGTTTAGAAATTGAACGAGTTCAACCAAATTTTTGACGAGTATAACGCAAACCGAATCCGAACAACTTGTCAACTTTGTCTTATATAACAACCTAGTCTTACGAGCTTGCTTTGACTTTTGTTGTTGCAGATGTTGTCGTCAAATGATCTAAATTTTGTGGGATATACGTATAAAAACTTTGAGATTGTGAATGGCCATCAAGTTCCCGGGATTGGTATCTCGTTGCCCCCATTTTCCATTGTATTGCATCTAACGATTTTGAATAATATGTTTCTTTATGAATTTGTGCAGCTGAACTCAAGAAGAAAGATAACAAACCTAAAAGGCCATCAATCAAGTCAATCTTTGGTAAGTCAATTTTATATAATGCATCGTAATGTTACATATTTAGAAGAAGAAGAAAAAAACAATTACATAAAAATAACATGTGACGTCTGATAAGTTAGAAAGTGACACGTGATAAGAAGAGCTTTGATTTAATAGCAATATGTAGATTGTTTGATACAGAGTTTCGAACTCATGTAAGAAAACCGAAAATGAGCTTGGCAAACTCACAAAAGAGTAGTCTAAAGCCGATTTTTGAAAATACCAAGTATTTTTTCTATCTTTTATTTACATAATTCATGTAACAGAGGACGAACCAGATAGTACATCGGAAGAAGCTTCAAGCGATCATTCGGTTCAAGGGAGCTTCTCGACCGTACTCGACGACGAGCATCCATCTCCTAAAACGCCATGAATATAGAACACCATGCAGTTCTTCATCTCTGATTACACTCTACAAAGCTGACCGTTAAGTTGTTAGTGGTTAGTTGTTCTTCAGTTGATAGTCCAGATTCTCTAATCCAGTACAATAAATAATGATCAAGTCACGGCAAGGAAAGGATGCAAGTTTAGATACACTAATTCATGTACCATTTTTTATTGGTGTAGATAAAAAAAAATTTGAGATGTTCTTGTACAAAATGTATATACGTCCTATAGTTTTACAAGACTTGTTAATTGAATTGCTAGGCATGATTTTTATGTGTAAATGTGTATTATAAAAGGCTTTATGTTGTCTTATATATACCTTGACACTTTTTTCGGGATAAAGAATTTATAGCACGATCACAAATTATAATATTTTCGAGACGAGGGTAAGGGAGAGGGATATCAATTTCTAGAAACCGACATCCCTATAAGATCATTGCTAGACCTGGACAAAGTCGGGTCAGTCCGTCCGGATAAACGGGCGGGTATGAATAAGGGTACATGTCCATCCGGGACCCGGACGGGTATGAATAAGAGTCCGAAAAACTCAGCCTGGAATCTGAGTTGCCCGGATATATGTTAGGTTCAAACTTAAGACCTCAAAGGTAAGGTTCAAGTGTGTCCAAAATCATTGGACTACTTTGTTTTTTTTTTTTTGTGTTATACCTTAATTTTTTTATATTTAATAGAAATATTTTCTCTTTTTAAAAAATAATAAAATGAGGTCCCGTTTGCTCGAAGTTCGACACGGGCGGATTTGGACAACACCTTAGACCCACATTTTAGACACGACCCGAGTCCAGAAAAAAGGGGAAATTTTTTTTTTTTTGACTAAAAGGGTAAGCGGTTAAAAATGGTCACGATCTATTGGTTAACCATCCTATAGCATCCTTTCGGATGATGACATCAACAGAAGTCGGAACCGTTGGACCAGCTGCAGGGTTATCGTGAGCAATTGCTGCAAGTTTATCCGCAACACCATTGATTTCCCTGAAAATGTGAATGACTTGAACCTGGATGAAATTTGCAAGTAAGAGGGAAATGTCTGAAATGATAATATCACATCCCACGGTGGCTTCCAAATAGCCTTAAATGAGTTAATAATGATGAGTTGGCTAAGTAGGCAGTTTATGTATTAAGGTGTATAAACTAGGCCATTTTGTTTATATGTTGACAAACTAGGCCCCTAATATTTTCATAAAAAAGATTTATTAAAAACAGAAATAGAGATACTCAATAAATCATAATATTCCTCTCTTCTATTTATCTTTATTTATTTACCTAATTAAGAATGATAATAATTATCAAAATACCGTTAAGATATGAAACAAATGTTAACAGTATCCTTCATTCGTGGACTCTGATTTGAACGTCCATTCTTGCTGAAAAAATGACAATCCATACCCTCCGCTATTCCGTTCTTCATTGTTCCGTTCTTCATTGTTTTGATTGAAATTTATTCATCTGTAGCTTGTAAATAAATAGTTTTAGTGACATTTTTATATGTACGATGTATGTGTACAATGTGTACACAAACATAACATAGCTTATACAGGAGATGTACACAAACATAAACTGTATTGTGTACAATATGTACACAAACATAACCTAGTTTATGTACGATGTGTTTGTATACTGTGTACAAAAACATAAGATAGTTTGTGTACGATGTGTTTGTATGCTGTGATACATTACTGTATTTAAAACAAAATAACACCCATTGAATGTAGTCGGAATGTCGTCTTCTCCATTGTTAACATCATTGGAGAACTAGGTTGAGAAGTTTGTTGGGGATTTTACGGCGAATAAACCGAAAAGATGAGATCGAATACTTACATGGTATAATTAAACAACAGTCAATGAACATTAACACCAGAAAACGACGATTGCAAGACGGAGAAGACGACGCTCAACGAAGATACCTTCAATGAAGTTGGAGAGAGTAGAACGTATTTGGCTTGAAATATGGGATACCGTTTGTGATTTATAGAAGTAGCCGCTATAAAAAGATTTCGAAAATCTTTTGTTTACGGTTTCCATTTTTTTCAAAATCATTTCAAATTTTTTTGGCAGTTTTTTTAATTCGAAAATCAATTAACTACCTAACCTCTATCCTTAATTATAGTATTAATTCTCTATTTTATCTTTATTTTTTTATTTGATTTTGTTAGGGGCCTAGTTAGTCTACACTAAACAAAAAGAACCTTATTTTACCAATCTTCTCAGTTTAATAATCATTAGGTTGTCCCCTTCAACAATAATGTTTTGTACTCCAATTTGTTTTGCTTTCAAAAGTCCCATTTTCAGTGCATATGCTTCTACTTGAAGAGCAGAGGTGGAACTGCATTGTCCGAAGTCGAAAGCAACTACTGATGCATTATGGTCTCTTAAAATGTATCCGAAGGTACTTTGATCATCATTTCTTCAAGATCCATCAAACTTTAATTTGATGATACCTGTTCCCGGAGCGGACCATTTGATATTCCTTACTTTTCTTTTCCTTATTTTTGTTTTTTTTTCCTTTATCATTCGAATTCTTTCATTCTTTAATTTGTGTTTCAACTATTTGTATAATATCCATAACCTTATCATTATTGAGATGTTCTTATTTCTCATGTGCCAAATATTTCACCATGTGGTGAGTAGGTTGATAATTGCAGATTCCTCTAGTTTTACTCTTACTAGGGACATTAAGTCCGGTAGGTTTTTGCTTTGTATGTCAATACTTTGTAGGAAGTCTTGTGTTCCACTATTAGAAATGTTGTAAGGGCACTTGAAAAAGATATGTTTCGCACTTTCATATGGGTGTTGGCATAGGACACAACTCATGGGTACCGGGACCTTTTGTTTTTTCAGGTTTTCCTTAGTAGGTAACCCGTTTAATGTTAGCTTCCAAGCAAAATTCTTGATTTTTGGCATGATATCTAGGTTCCAAATTCAAGTATTATCGTGTTGACCCAAATCAATATTTTAATGAAGAAATGAGAAAGCATCTTTCGTACGGAACCATCCATCCTTGTTTGGCGCCCCATAGAGTATGTCTTGGATGTCATTTATTGGAAGCGGGTGGTTTTTAATTTTGTTGACAATATTTGGCAAATTTAGTTGGTTCTTCAGGTTTTTGATTTTTCCTTGATCCCATTCTGTATTAGTGATGAGGGTGCTTATAGTTTCCTCTATATTATTTATTAGTCCTTTGTTTATTACATATTGCTCTAAAGGACGGTCTTTGATCCACCGGTCTTTCCAAATTTTATTTGTTTTTCCGTCTCCTATGTTCCATTTAATTCCTTGTTCGAAGTCTAGTCGTAATTTCATTAGTCTTTTCCATTGTCAAGACGTATTCTTACCGATTTCATATTGTCATAGGCGGTTCCCTCTCAAATATTTTTCCTCAATTACCTTTACTCAAATATTATCTAGTTCAGCCATAATTTTCCATAGGAGTTTCACTTGTAGAGCTTTGTTCATATTTCTCTATACATGTTCTTGGAGACCAAAGGAGAAAGGAGGGATCAGAATACGAAAAGCATGATTAATCTGTTTCAGAATCTTCCCAGTAATATAGAAGCTCTTGAATGCCTGAATAACCGACGGGCCCACAATGTGCCAGTACTTATGAAAGAAACAAACTGGCATTCAATCAGGACCTGGTGATTTGTCACTACCAATCTCAAAGGTTGTCGTTTTAATGTCCTCATTTGTAAATGGTCTAGTTAACATTATATTTTAATTATCTGTGATTTCATTTTGAATAATGTTCGCTTGAACAAATAGGCGAACCCGCAGTGTACGGATCAATTGTAATAAAAAGCAAGAATTCCAGGGGTCGATCACAGGGACTTAGGTGAAACAAAGCACAGAATCGGTTGTCAAGTATTGCAATTAACCAAAAGCAATTAAAGTAATCAAAGATGATATAAAAGTCAATTAAGGGGAAATGCGGATTCTAGGGATTAAATCATCTAGTTATGGTTCCGACTCAAGATCTCAAAGCATAACGCGGACAAAGCTGAGATTTGCAAAGGGAAGGTGTTTCTAAGGTGGGAATAGATCACCGGGTATCTCTCGCTACTCACTATTCCAAACCAAAGCTCCTATTACCAGATAAGTCTCAAGGTACTAAGGAAAGGAACTATAATCTCAAACCAACACACCGTCCAAGGGAATAGAATCAACCTTTACCGGGTAAGTCTCAGGCTAACTCATAAAGATGGGATGAAGGCACACTCAAACCCCAATAAAGGATAAACCTTATTACCTACACTTATGATCATGGCTAAACAAGCAAAGGAATCACCGGATAAGTCTCATCCTAGGCTTGCATTGAACCAGGAAAGGTGTAATAAGGATAGGATTTGGCAAACTAGAACACTTAACTCTCAGTTTCGGATCAGGAAAGTTTCACCTCGTTCAGTCAAGTTCCACCCCGGCCGAGATGTTCATCGATTGAGCGAGGTGTTCTAGGGTTAAGGTTAAAGACTCGAGCTTTCAGGGTCCTGCTGGGATTAAGATCATTCTATCATCGTCTTACCCACAACTTTCAGCCAATCACCCTAGAATCGCATAAGAAACTTAGCCAAAAATCATCATGATAACAATAATCAAATATATGGAAAGGGAATCAATATTCGAACAAGAAAACCTTAAGAAAAAGGTCTCAATAACTGAATCAAATAACACCAAATCAGCGTTCCTTAAATCACAAATTGAATAAGATAACAAACAAAAAGACAATCTAAAAAAGTCTTACAAAACTCCTTAAAAAGCTATCTCCAACTATGACTCTTTCCTTCCTTGATCTTCAATCCTTCAATCCTTCCTTCAAAGCTTCAGAAAATACTCCAGAAATCTCCCTAATCGGGTGTGTCAAAGATCGCTGAATTGTGGAAAATCCAACCCTTTATATAGGAGAATTATCTTCCAAATATAATAATATCTTAAAAAGATGATTTCCTATAAAATATATTCATATCTCTAAAATAGATATTCCAAAATAATGTCTTCCTTCCAAAAATCCAGCCCAAAATATAAGATATCTTCTTTCAAAAAATAAAAGATCTCAGCCAAAAATATGGATCTCGCCGGTGGCAGGGTGTTCACCTCGGTTGGGATGCTCCTCAAGATCACCTCGGTCGAGGTGACACTGTAGCTGACCGAGGTGAATCTCAACTGAATGTGAAATCTCTCGAATCTGGTCCAAAGTTAAATCTTCTTCTTTATTTCCATGCTTCTTGAGTTCTTCCTTAAGCTCCAAAATGTAGCTCTAATGACTCCTTCCTTAGCTCCATTTCGATGCAAAACGTGCCATTTTACCTACGATTACAACGAAACTTGGTGTAGACCTCGATTCCCGTAAAGGTAGATGAAACAACAATATAATCACATAATATACATCCATATATGCAGATTATTAAAGATAAAACGTCTAAACTAGCCCCAAAATATAGACTATAATACATGATATCAAAATACCCCATACTTGTCCCTTGCTTGTCCCCAAGCAAGTTCCAAATCTTAAGTACAAGATAGAATGGATTATAAGTCACAAAGATCAATGAAAAGTATTTCAAAACATTTTTGGTGGTGTGCTTCACTCATAGATCACACCAAGAGAATGCTTCGTGTTAAACAAAATCAATACATGATCAAAACATTTTATAAATATAAGAAAGTTGTTCATCTTTGCATAAAATCATAGAATGCATAATAAATCATATTTATCGAAATTAATCATATATAATCCAGTTTAAACCACTAAGTCAATCAACAAGCTCGAGTTCTCAAGGGCTTCTCAAAAGAGGTCAAGAAACGTGTCAGGGTGGGATGTATATAGGGAATGTGGTGCTAGAATCCGGGAAAAGGATCTTACTTCACATTCTTTGAAACTCAACATTTCCCACCAATAAGCTTTGCTTATTTTACTTCACTTTTTGGGATGCATGGACAGAGGTGCACAATAACCGAAGCCTAGGAGATCAGCAATCATCAATTTCTCGAGATGCCTCAAACCCTTGATGCACATACCATGACCCGTTAGGAATATCGCTCAATCCGACTTTGGCAAGACACAAACACCCGGCTATGTGAATGGTACCGAGTTACTCATCATCGTGATTGACTTCCCTAAACCTATTTGTTTCTTTCTAACACTTTCAGCCAACATCTCAACTTCACTTTCACTTGCTTTTCTTGCTTGCTTGCAAATTCCCGGATAGGTAAAGGGAGGCAAATATGTATATGAGGGGCTAAAGCATGATCAAGAAGAAGAAGAGAAGAGAATGAATTGCCTTAATCATCCTAGAAAGAATGTGATGGAACTCATCATGTGGTGTCAACCTTCAGATTCAACATAATTTTGATAACAACAAAGTATTAAACATGGAAAACTTCAAACAAAGCATTTTGCAACTTAAACATATCATAAAACCTTTCGAGCATATAAAGATTTCAAAAACCAATCTGCAAACAGAATCATCACTAAGGTCATATCCAGAGAAGAAGCACAAACGTTTCGAAAAAATATCTCAGTTAAACCACCTCGGTCGAGGTGTTCTAAGTCATCCGAGGTGTTTAACCTCGTTTGGCCAGAACCATCCCGGTCGAGGTCATAAATTTTTTTTTCTTACACTAGTTTTTGACGTTTTTCTCAAACAAAAACTTGTATGCATGCATGTAATGGCACATAGAACCAAGTAACGAAATAAAATCATAAATATTCGGGAGCCATACAAGCATACACACATAAATACATCCAAATACCCATACTTGGGACACATTGTCCCAATGGGTCAAAATAAGTCTAAAATCAGGAAACTCACCGGACATAGCAGAGGTGCAAAAATAAATAATATAGAAAATCCGTGCTGCTCTAGTCCTGATCCGCTGGTGGTGGTGGTGGATATGGGATGAAGGGATGCTGAGATGGATCAAATGGATAACCCATCGTGTGTTGAAACTGGATCTCCATCATCCGGTGCTGGTAGTGCTGGCTTTCTCTAAGCTCCATAACCTCCACTGTCAGGGTTGTGTAAGAGTCGATCATCTAGTTTGTCAGCTAATCAATCCGTCGGTGAGCTACTGGATCTCTCTGTCTGTGGACTCTGCCCTGGGCTGGTCGTGATGGTGTTGTTGCCTCCTCCTCTGCTGGCGCAGCATCTCTAACATCCTGTAAGTACGGAATCCAAGAAGAAGACCAGTACTGCGAATCAAAAACGGTGAACTGAGCTGACCATAGGATACCCTGAGGAGCAGTCTGCTCCCAAGGCATAGCAACATATGGTATAGTAAGGCCACGAGGAACTAGAATCCGCCTCGTGATCATCTCCTGAAGTCCAACGGCTTTGCAGCCGCTACCAATGTACAAGCACTCAAATCCAAACCCATGGCCGTAGAATATGGGTCACCAGCCCTCCACAATAGATGTCTCCCTTGGACTTGCCCTTGATACGGTGCAAGTCCTCAGCCAGCATGCCTCCAAAGTCAAGCACTCCACTAGTTACAATGCAAAACAAGCTCAGAAGCTCTCCCTATCTGATCTTCTGGGGCATATCAGTACGCGTTAGAAGAGTCTCACTGAAAATACGGTGGGCAAGACGGAAAGCTAGATGGAAGATAATACGCTCTTTGGAGTCCCTAGCTCTCCATCTGTCACTGTGCTCCACCACATGGGCTATATACTCCCTAAAATCTCGAGTCACTGCTCGGGATGGAAAGTCAGTCACAGTGGGAGTCGGGAAGCCAAACACCTATCAAAACTGATCCATCGGCACAATGTAGTTCCGGTTCAGCAATTGGTACTTGATCATGCTCCTCTCTGGTATGTGTGTAATAGTCAAAAATCAAAGATGACCTAATCGAGAATTTTAAGGAATTAAATCCGTTTTAGCACAAGATACCTCTTGAGATAACTTGCTCCTAGATGATATTACACCCCGGTGTTATTTGGAGCATTTGGGAGTTTCAATTAATAAAAATGCAGTTGAGAGAAATGATCAGGACATCGCACATGTCCTAGATATGAAAAAACATGGAAAGATAAAACGGCCAAAAGAGTGGCTATTTCGTTTCTTAGCGGCTAAGAAAGACGGCTTAGGAATACGCGCTTTTCGAGACAATTGCGGAATAATTATCCATACAATATTCCAGATTTATTATTCCAATTTCGAGAAGTTTGGAGAAGGGGAGTTAAACCGCTTTCGGATCGGTGAGAGGATAATTATCGACTCCGCTAAAGGATAATTATCGTCTTCGCTATAAATAGCGGAAATAACGTTTATTAATTCATTTTCTTTCACGTTTTCTCGTAAAAGCTCTTATTTCTCTCAACTTCAAACTCAGATCTACTATTCGCTTCTAATCCGATTTCAAATCCGTTTGAGTTTTTGGATTCCTCTCTTCATTCTCTTCATTTTGGTACCGAGTATCTACATTTCCGAGCAAGGGAAGGTCTGGTCGAGCATATATGATACTAGGAGGTTCCGTCGCTCAAATTCCGGTGAATTTGATGGTGTCCAAGCGTAGCCTACGTCGTTGTGATTCCGAATCTTCTTTCGGATCATCAATCGGGTTAGTAACGAATAAGTTATGAATTTATTCGTTTTCCGTATTGCGATTTGGCCTAAATTGACCTTAGGCTTGTCAAAATGGATAACTGGAAATTCCATTATTCTCGTTACATTATTCTGGTGATTATGGGTTGTTTGTTTATTGAGATTTGATGATAGGTGGGTTCAGAAATTGCCTGCGGACAAAACGTTATTCTGGCGAAATTTAATTAATTAATTGAAGGTTAAATTAATTAAATTGGGATTATAGAGGAGGATATAAGTTAATTAAATTCAAAGGAATGAATTTAATTGGTGTTTGAATCGAGAAGTTTAATACGAGGAATATGATATTCTCCGCAGGTGTTGTTGAAGGTTTTGGTTAACTATAACTTAGTTCTTTGTGAGCGTATCCAAGCACGATAAAGGAGGATATTGCAAGTGGGAAACGGACTCAATAGTTGGTTTGCGAGATTTTATTGTTCTTACGTGCGAGGTAAGTGTATATGAATTACACTTGCTTAATATATATTATGTATTTATTATACCATGATTTTATGCATGCTTATATATATGAGTGAAATGATGATGATGACTTGATATGATTTATGAATGCATGCATGAGGTACATGAGATGATAATGGAAAGAATATGATGAAAGAATATGATAAAAACATGAAATTGAGTTATGATATGAAAGTGATAATATAGGATGATAATTGATTATTTAGCCCAACTGGGTCCCGCACGGGTTTTCGGGGGACGAGGTCGCTACCTGATCTACAGGGGGCCTCAGAGGTCGCTACCTGATCTACAAGGGGCCTCAAGATGAGAAAAATAGTCCAAGATCGCAACCTGATCTACAGGGGGTCTTAGGACAAGATGGCTGAGGTCGCTACCTGAACTACAGGGGGCCTAGGACGCTATCGGGTTGGCCAACCGAAAGAAAAAAGAAAGAAAGAAAGAAAAGAAATACGAAAGCACCTGAGAAAATATATCGTACGATCAGTTGGGGCTAGTTAGTTAATTATCACCTATGCATCGATGCGATCGAGTCTAGCATGCTATATGTTATGTTTTGATTATTTATATGTGATGGTATGATATGAGATATTTATATGAGATTATATGTTTATATGTGGTGTGATAATATGCTTGATTGTTTATATGCTATGTGTTATGGATGGTTGTGGATGTAATGTGAATGTGGACATGTATGTGTGTGCTTTGGAATGTGAGAAAAGGGTATAAAGTGTCTTTTGGGGACGGGATATTAGATACTTATATATATATTGGGAGAGTGCGATTTGTATACCTTATTGAGCTTGTAGCTCATTGTTGTTATATCCATATTTTTCAGCTACTCAGACTCGGCCTGATAAAGGCAAGGACGTTGGACCCAACACCTGGATTTGAGATCATATCAGGTGGGCTGTTATGGGATGCTACCTCCTAGGATATTTTGTGTTGTTTTAAACAGTTGTGTTTTGTTAAACAGGGTTTTATGACGTATGTTAGTATGCATATATGTTGTGAATATGGTTGTAAGATAAAGTTTTAAAAATTTACGTTTTCCGTTTTTCCGCTTTTCTGCTTATTGCTTTAAACAGGGTTAATTAATTGGTAATAAACTATAAATGAAATAGATGTCACATTTGGTTGATATCAGAGCAGGGATATGATTCCTTGGCTTGAGTTGTGGGAAGTTTTCTGAAAATCTTTTGAAAGTTTCTTTTTCTTTTAGACGGCGGAGCACAGCCAAGAAGTGTCGACTGAGTCTTACATGCTCATGGTATAAATGATCAGGAGCACCCTAAGGTGACAGTTTATCCGGTACCACTATCACCATTGGATATGGCTGGTAAACCTAAGTTAGTACAATATTTGAGAGAAGTTATACAACCACAAACACAACAGTGTCTCAGGCGGGTATTATTCTAGTAAAGATGGACAAGAATTTTGAGAAGATTCGCCGCCAAGGGGCAAAGCTGTTTGAGGGGACCACTGATCCATTAGTAATGGATGAGTGATTGAGGAACATTGCGTCCATTCTAGATGGATTTATCTACGCTAATGAGAGACGTGTACAATATGATATATCTTTGTTTGAGGGAGCAACTAGAGATTGGTGAGACACGGTCCCTAATGGTCGTAGTATACCACCAGTGCTGACATGGGGATGATTTCTTGAGAGAGGTTGATGTGATGTTAGTAATGGATTGCGCATCCACTCATATAGCTTTGGTTAATTGTGATACAAAGAAGTCACCACGGAGATAAATAGGTTAAGAGAGGTGATTTTCACCGGTGAGAGGAATGTTATTCCTACTTGCCTCATATCTGCAGTAACAACTTTTAGATTACTTCGGGAAGGGTGTCAGGCTTATCTGGCTAGTGTGTCAGATTCTGCCGTTGTTAGCCCCGGAGTATCTACGGTGGATGTTGTCAGAGAATTTCCTGAAGTTTTCCTTGATGATTTACCTGGTTTACCTCCGAGTAGAGAGGTAGACTTCGAGATTGAGACATTACCAGGTGCAACACCGATATCGATTGCTCCTTACAGGTTGGCTCCACTAGAGCTAAAGGAGTTAAAGAAACAGCTAGAAGAGTTGCTCGAGAAGGGTTTTATACGCCCGAGTATTTCTCCTTGGGGTGCACCAGTGCTTTTTGTGAAGAAGAAAGACGGTAGTTTACGATTGTGCATAGACTACCGTCAGCTGAACAAAATCACAATCAAGAACAAGTATCCCTTACCGGGGATATAGGACTTGCTTGATCAGTTAAGGGGTGCTATAGTGTTTTCAAAGATTAACCTTCGAACGGGATACTGGCAGTTGAGGATAGCAGATAATTCTATACCGAAGACAGCTTTTCGTACTCGGTATGGACATTATGAGTTTACAGTTATGCCTTTTGGGTTGACGAATGCACCTGCAACATTCATGGCGCTGATGAACTCGATCTTCCAACCTTATCTAGATCAGTTCTTCGTGGTCTTCATTGATGATATCTTGATATATTCCCGAGATGCAAATACTCATAGAGAACATCTGAGACGTATCTTAGGGATTCTGAGGGAAAGACAATTACATGCGAAGTTCAGCAAGTGCGAGTTTTGGACGGATCAGATTGCCTTTCTAGGGCATGTGATATCACGAGATGGTATACAACCTGATCCATCCAAGATCAAGGCTATTACAGAATGGGAAATTCCGAAGAGCATTACGGAGATTCGCAGCTTCTTAGAACTTGCGGGTTATTACAAGAGGTTTGTAAAGAACTTCTTGATTATTGCGCGGCCATTGACTAACTTGCTAAAGAAGAATGAATAGTTTGTATGGGACAACAATTGTCAAGAGAGCTTTGAAGAACTTAAGAAAAGATTGACTACGTTCCCTATTTTGGTTGTACCCTCAGATAAGGGTAACTTTGTTGTTTACACCGACGCATCTGAGAGTGGCTTAGGAGGAGTTCTAATGCAGGAAGGGAAGGTAATAGCATATACATCTAGACAGTTGAGACCTCATGAGCAGAACTATCCTAAACACGACCTAGAGCTTGCTGCTATAGTTAATGCTCTTAAGACCTGGAGACACTATCTTTATGGTGATACATTTCCAGTGTTTACCGACCATAAAAGCCTGAAGTATATTCCCACTCTGAGGGATCTGAATTTGAGGCAGAGAAGATGGATGGAGTTACTCAAGGATTATGATTGCACTACAGAGTATCATCCAGGAAAGGTGAATGTGGTAGCTGACGCTCTTAGCAGAAAGAGCAGTGACCAAGGCAGTAAGGTCAACTACAAAGTTGAGCATCTATTAGCTCTCAGAGTTATGAGAGTAGAGATGGATGTAAGAGGATCCGAGTTGATAGCGAACATTCAGGTTAGACCGTTGATTCTCGATGAGATTTCAACTAGACAAGATGAGGATGCTACACTGAAGAAGTTGAAAGCTAAAGTGGGAGATGCTACCACTACACACTTCCAGTTGTCTGATAAGGGAGTGTTATACAGAGGTGCACGGATATGTGTGCCCAACATTGAGGAGTTAATGAAGAAGCTACTTGAAGAGGCACATTCCTTGAGGTATTCCATGCATCCTGGGAGTACGAAGATGTTTAATGACCTGAGGAAGATCTATTGGTGGCCCAGGATGAGACGAGAGGTAGCTGATTTTGTAGCTCGATGTCTAGTGTGTCAGCAAGTCAAGGCTGAACACCAAGCACCAGCAGGAAAATTACAATCTTTATCAGTTCCTGAGTGAAAGTGGGAGCGGATTACAATGGATTTTGTGGTTGGACTTCCTGGGACTTTCAGAAAGAATGACACGGTATGGGTGATTGTAGACAGATTGACGAAATCTGCCCACTTCTTACCGATGAGACAAGATAACTCCTTGGATGAGCTGGCAGAGTTGTATGTGAGAGAGATTGTTCGACTGCACGGAGTCCCTGTATCGATTGTATCTGATAGAGATCCGAGGTTTACATCGCACTTTTGGGGAAGTCTGCAAAATGCCTTAGGTACAAGATTGCATTTTAGTACGGCATTTCATCCTTAGACAGACGGACAATCAGAGAGAACGATTCAGACCTTGGAGGAGATGCTGAGATCTTGTGTTTTGGAGCTTAAAGGTAACTGGGATTCTAACCTGCCATTGCTTGAATTTGCTTATAATAACAGTTTCCATTCGAGTATTGGTATGGCTCCTTACGAGGCCTTGTATGGAAGGAAGTGTCGCACACCTGTATGTTGGGATTTTGAGGGCATGCGACAGATAGAGGGTCCTTGTAATATCCGAAATTTTTATTCCGTTTAATTCTGAATCAAATCGGACTTCGAGCCGTTGACGGTTTCCTATTCTATCTAGTATTTCTTCTTTCACAAACTTTATTATTTTATGTAGAATTTAATTCACATAAAATGATAAAATTATATCAAGCTCTAATTCTTATAATTATGTATTATTTTATGTAGAATTTAGTTCACATAAAATGATAGATTTATATCAAACCCTAGTTATTATAATTCATTCTTATCGATGACTTTAGACGAGATCATGACAAGCTGTGAGGAGATCATGACTAAGCTGAGACGGGGCCATGACAAAGCCCGACAAATCTGTGACAAACTCAATCATGGGCCTGACAAGGCCATGACGAGTTTTGACAGATTTTTGACAAACATTTCAGCCCACCTTTCTTGCCTTACCTCAGCCCACTTTCTCTCTTGTTTTCAGCTAGCCTTGCCTCACCTCAGCCCATTTCTGTGCGTGCTCCCAGCCTGCTCTCGACCCGGCCCAATAGTAGATTGCCCATCTGCCTCATCCCAGCTCATGCCGCAACACAACAACCCTAATTCACCGTCACGCTGGAAGATACTCCGGAGCTCTCTCCTTCCTCCTTCGACAAGCATTGCCGCCTCGTTGCCATACCAGGAGCGAACATCTCGTTGCTAACCTAACGCCTCTCCTCACATCCTGTATACTCGATTGAAGCCGTCTCCTTCTCCCCTTCGTTCCAAGATAGCAGGCGGCCTTCCATTCCCTTCGGTTCGTGCACAGCAGCGCCAGGAGAACAGCAGATGGTGCGTGTTTTCTCTAGCCGCTGGGCAGTTGAGAACCAGGCCGTGGGAGCGCCGCACTAGGGCCACGGGTGCACCTCCTGGGCCACTGTCGCACCCCTCTCCAGCCCTCCAATCACGCAGCTACAACGACACAACATAGCCAGCCCTAGAGTGCGTGTCATACTCACTGCAGATGCGCCACAGGGACAGCAGCAGCCTTCGGGCCATCTTCCTTCATGCCTTCGAGTCTCGGAATCGGGTAAGGCTTGTAACCCTTGCTACACTACACTTCAGTCCACCTTTTCCTTGCCTAACGTGTACCCGTTTCGTCTGTTAAACCTACTCAGAACAACCGTAGGAGAGCTGTACAGATTCTTGCGTTTTCCAGAATTTTCGAAAGTGTTGAGCAGTCAACTTCGGGTCCATTTTTGGGTACGCTAGACTCTTCCTTTCTGGCTGATTTTCGGATAACTTTTAGTCGATATTGTATAGTGTAACATACTAAAATTTTAGAGGAATCCGAGCTACGGTTTGAGAGTTATTTTGTTCCAAAGTTGACGCCTCATGCAGTTTGTATATATGTGCTGAGTGTTGGGGAAAACAGCAAGTGATGCTGTTTTGTGAGATGGTTTTAATTAAGCTCTTGATCTCCGTTGGGCTTGAATTTTGGATATGATATAGTTGACATATTGTTGTAGAACATATTAAATTTTGAAAGGAATCCAGCTAGTGGTTTGGGATTTATGATTTTTCCAAGTTTGAGTCGTAAGCAGTTTTTCTGTTGTGCTGAAATTCGGTTTTGTGAGATAGTTTTAAATAGGATTTTGATCTCCTTTGCGTCTGAATTTTGGTTATATTAGAGATAAGATTTATAGTAGAACATATCAAAATTTGGGATAAATCCAGCGAGTATTTTAGGAGTTATGATTTTTCAAAGTTAAGACAGTGTGCTGCTTGTTAAGTGTTGTAACCAACTTTAGAAATTTTTGTAGAAGCGATGCTTTAACAGTTTTAAGAAATTATTTCTCCTATGAGTAGATAGGATATCATAGATGATCTAGGGAATTATTTAGGAATTTTTATAAGATTATTCGAATTTTATATTTGAAGCTGTAGTTGGATTTTAGTGACTTTTCCGAAAAAAGGCGAATGGGTAAATTGCCAGTTTGTAACCAAACTCATCTTTAGGAGAGAGAATATGACTCTTTAGTCTCAAATAAGAGTTTAGGCATGAATTAGGGAATTTTTGGATGTTTCGAGACCAAGGGTAAAATAGTCATTTTATCATAAATTAATACTGTAATCAATTTCGTTCTATTAAGACCTACTATCTTAGAAGTCTTAGACTTCTAATCACCTAGAAAATGTGCCGACACACTTGCCTCCTTTGACAGGCCACTGAATCCCTACTGTACAGATCGATTTGCGAATTAGAAAGTCGAGATCTGATTCAGGTAAGTCCACGGACTTACTTAGCTGACTCTTGTATGAGTGTAATGTGTATGAGTGGTGTTTGTTAGAGTTATCATAAATAACGAAACCGGATTAGGCCGACTTTATTATTTACGTAATTGACCCAAGTGTATGATAACGGGTCGTGACATCATCTGCCTAGCTCTTGCGAGAGTCTAAGAGGTTCCCTGCGACCAGCCCAGTCTGGTAGACGGTCATATGCATTAGTAACATTCCGCGTTGGTAAACGAGGACAGGGGCGAGGTTTGAGAATCTCTCGTGTCACAAAATAAGTATCATTAGTAATAACTTTTCACCTAATTAAAGATAATAAAAGGATTGAGTGTTGCATGTTGATTGTGTATGTTGTGTGTTTGTGCTTTTACCTTTATACTTATGCATAGAATGTTAGCTAACGGTTTTATACCGCTTGTAAATGCCTTGCACGTTAAAACAATTGTAGAGAGATCCGAAGGGAATGGTCAGCCGGGTCCACGTACTTATTTAGTTGGGGACGGGATGTCTTCTGTTCTTCTTATGTGTTGTTTTGGTACCTTTGCTTTGTAAGGCTGATACATATTCTTCATGTATATATTGTTTAAAGTTTTCAAATGTTTTAAATACTTTTGTGCCTTGTTGTAAGATCCAAGTTAAATTTTTGTCAAACTAAGGTCGGGACCCATTGTGAGGTCCTAACCAGTAGCTCCCCGAGTTCTCAGAATTTGGGGTGTTACAATATGGTATCAGAGCTCTGGGTTGGCAACAATGGCACTTGAAATCTTCTCAAAGACCAAATGTATAAAATAACTAGAACCCGAAAGGGGTCTAAAATTTTCAAAACGGATTTCTGTTTTTACACACACGCATAGTCGGGTTGTTGGGATAGTAGTACGTTGGACCACCATCGCTCTCCGTGGATCTCTACAACTTGGATCGATAGGAGTTAGCTTATAGACTTTTTATGATGTTATGATTATATGATATACACATGTGTTTGCTTAGCTTGTTAGTATCCTAAAGGATATTTTATATCCTTTAGTCGTGATATCACGAAGCGGTTATCGCCTCATGATAAATCGGTAGCAGACTTGAAGAGTTTTCAACACGAGACAAAGGACTCGGACCTTGGATCAAGTATTATACTCGGGTGGGCGTCCTAGTAACCCTTGTTAACCATCCAAAGAACTAATAGGCGAAGAAGTAAAGATGTGGAGATTTTTTTACCATAAGTATAATCAAATAAGGAAGAATTACCGAGTCAACTCAGATAGAAGAAATAGAAGGTCATACAAGGGACTTGGTTGTATGAAGCCGAGAGATGAATTATAAGAACCATGCAAGAGACTACAAGAGTGCGGAGTAGAGATAACTATATTGGAACGAGACAAGTAGAATTGAGTACAACCAAGATTGCGGAATCAAGGACATTACCATCGAGGCGGATGCCCCATAGACCATTGTGGGCATAAGAAACCAGAAGAGACAGAGTGTCAATCCGGGTGTGAGAATCTAAGGTGCACGGAATTAAGACCGACAATTGAGTGTAAAAGCGAAAAGGCAGACCCCACAAGTGTGGGGAGGTTTCGACCTCCTCAGAGATATAAGAAGTTTGAAAGAAACCGCGACGCCAATATCCAAAGAATGGAAGCCTGTAGCAGAGTCAACGGAATTTCATGAAGGTGATATTACCACTAACTCCAGTGAAGAAATGTGTATGGGAGAACGGCCTTGCTGGACTCGAGAGGCAGGGTAACCCGAATTATCACGGGACCTAAGCCATCAACACAGATGGTCCATGCAAAAGGAACTGCAAGTGGATGATCATCACGGCCATAAGAATTTTAAAGACGCTTGCAAGCTATCGTGGAAACTTGAAACGAATATTTATGCCAGATGAATGACACAATCGGACTAGAGAAATGGAGTTAGCCATAAGAAGCGGAAGGGTGGAAGGTAGAACGAACTAAAGAAGTATAAAAGGATTGTTGTGAGCAACTGTTTACCTACTAGCTAAGGAAATTTTGACAAATCACAATTAACATGGAATGGAGACTTACAACTTAATGTAAGAGCGAAAGGTAGACTTCACAAGCCTGGAGACGTTTTGTCTTCTTTCAAGATAAGAATTCTAAGAAGAATCACAACGCCAGTATCGAAAGGATCGAAGCCCTGTAACATAGTCAACAGAGATTTGGAAGGAAATATTACAAACAACGCCGATTAAGGAACCTGTGCTTGTGAGAATTGTGTGGTGGACCCAAGAGTCCAAGGTAACCCCCATTTATAACAGAACATAGGTCATGAACATAGACGGTCCCTGTAAAGGGACGACAACTGGGAGGTAATTAAAAGTCATCTGAACTACAAGACGCTTACCATCTATCGTCGAGTGTTAGGAACAACTTTTAAAATCAGGCGAATGGTACAGTGAGACTCGAGAAAGAGACTTGTCCCAAAGGAAGCAGAAGAGTGAAAGATAAGACGAACTAAAGAAGGATAAAAGGATTAATACTAGTAGGTGATGTGCATCGAAAGATAAGACGAACTAAAGAAGGATAAAGAGAAACGTTTTAAGGGTTACTTCTTGGGTGGTTAAGATCAAACTCCGGTCGAGTCTGGTAGTTTGGATCCGTGCTAAGAGAATTAAGAAAGTAAACGGAAGAAGTTGTTCTCCAATCGTTATTTTGTTTCATTAAGGCAATTAAGACAGGTACTTAGTACTTTATCCGGTTAGGACTTATGGTATAATTGGAAGAAAGAGTTTGAGGTTAATCACTTGGGACTCACAAAAAAATGTCCTTATGATTAATGAGTGACAACTGAATTATCAGAGTAGCGTTGCGGAAGCGTGGTGGGTCCTAACCCACAAAGCTGGAAGCAATGGTACGGAAAAACGACGTGTCGAGCTTAAGATGATGATAGTTGGTGAAATGCATTTCGCTTGGAAGGAACGTGAGATAGGTTACGCGGAGTGACTGAAAATATTGTACGGAAGCTGTATCACCATCAAGGTAGAAAGGAAAGTATGTGCATGTAAGAGTTTATAGAAGGAGATTAGTACCCTAATATGGATTCAAGTGAATAAGGACGACTTGTCAGATTTGGTCACATAACTAGTTCGGAATCGAATACGTAACGGACTATGCTAGAGTGAGTTTTCTTGATGGATTGAGAGAAGAATTAACGATGTAATAAAAGTATTGTGCATGGCCTGCACAAGAAGGCTCAAAGTGAGTAACTACCATTTAAGTCGAAGATACATAAGAAAGAGAAGAGACAAGAGCATACTTGCAACCTAGTAACCGTGCTTAAGGAAAGCATAATCTCAGAGTAGATTTTATGTGTAATGTTATGTCGGAACAGAGCCTAGTTGCATTTTGAGTTAGAGGGATATTATTAGTCCGATAAAAGTAGAGGATACAAGAGTCCAATGTTGATGGTGTGTTAGCGGTTATCGAGTATTTATGATCAAATAACGGTGATATAAGATCACTTTGTGTCTAATACCATCATTCCGGACATATTCTATGTCACTTAAGATCTTGGGAAATGCGTTGAAAGCCTAGGTTAGAGCTAAGGATGATTTAGAGATCTATAAATAATATAATAATGCCAAGTGAACAAAGAGGATGACCAATAGATTTGATTTTTAGTTGTCTCGAGTGTTAGACTTGAAAAGGGTAAAGGTGATGATTCCTTACCTGAGGAATAAGATGACTGAGTAATATTAAAAGACAAGACCAAGTGGGTCGTGATACGAAGAGCATTGGGCACTTGGTAAGTGTGGTGGATGTTCAAGACCGCTGGCCTGAGTGTGTAGTGAGAACCTTTTTAGAAGGCCGGAAGCAAGTGGTCATAACGAAGGGAAGGAAGTTGAATAGATTATTTTCCGTAGGGTCATCAAAGGATCTAGAAGTGATTTGTGTAAGGAAAACCATTGGAAGTTTTAAAGCGGTCTAAAAGTGACCGATGGACTAGTTTTCCTCACCCTATTGGAGAGTGTAACTTCGGTTTTCCACGGAGACTAAGTTTGGGAACTGAGTTTGAAAACTTAAGTTGGAGAGATCCTTACCAGACACGAGTTAGGTCATCAGATTAGAGGGTCAAACAGTTGAGTAGGATAATACCAGTGAGATATCCGGTAACCACTCTAGAACGTGGTAACAGGCGCTTGTGATCTAAATACCTGAAAAGATTTAAGATTTAGCGGTTTTATGAGAAGCCGATAAGGCTGCCTAAGATATTGGGGATAATAAGAGACGTAACATTTCAAAGACTTATGTACGGATAGTTGTAACCTCGGGAGTAACGAGTTAGGGCTTGACCTTGTATGTGTGATATTGTTTGACTGCTTGTTTATTTCATGATTGAGTGTTTAGTCAGTGATGTGTTCTTTTGGTAACCTTGATGTGCGGGATACTTAGATGTGGAAACGACAAGACTTTTGTGTAGTGACCAAACACACCCTTTTGGTGCCTTAAAGGCCGATCAGGATTGTCTTACCCTAAGTTTCGGGACAAAACTTATTTTGAAGGGGATCTGATGTAACGACCGGTTTTTTCGTTATGCCTTGATAGGGTTAGAGACGTTTAGGGAAACGAATAAAAATTTAATGAGACTAGGACATACCTGTTTATTTATGGAAGTCGTTTAATTAAGTACCTTGTTCTAAGTTTCGGGACGAAACTTATTTTAAGGGGGTACTGATGTAATATCCGGAATTTTTATTCCGTTTAATTCCGAATCAAATCGGACTTCGAACCGTTGACGGTTTCCTATTCTATTTAATATTTCTTCTTTCACAAATTTTATTATTTTATGTAGAATTTAATTCACATAAAATGATAAAATTATATCAAGCTCTAATTCTTATAATTATGTATTATTTTATGTAGAATTTAATTCACATAAAATGATAGATTTATATCAAACCCTAGTTATTATAATTCATTCTTATCGATGACTTTAGACGAGATCATGACAAGCTGTGACGAGATCATGACTAAGCTGAGACGGGGCCATGACAAAGCCCGACAAATCTGTGACAAACTCATTCATGGGCCTGACAAGGCCATGACGAGTTTTGACAGATTTTTGACAAACATTTCAGCCCACCTTTCTTGCCTTACCAAAGCCCACTTTCTCTCTTGTTTTCAGCCAGCCTTGCCTCACCTCAGCCCATTTATGTGCGTGCTCCCAGCCTGCTCTCGACCCGGCCCAACAGTAGATTGCCCATTTGCCTCATCCCAGCTCACGCCGCAACACAGCAACCCTAATTCACCGTCACGCTGGAAGATACTCCGGAGCTCTCTCCTTCCTCCTTCGACAAGCATGGCCGCCTCGTTGCCATACCCGGAGCGAACATCTCGCTGTTAACCTAACGCCTCTCCTCGCCTCCTGCATAATCGACTGAAGCCGTCTCCTTCTCCCCCTCGTTCCAAGACAGCAGGCGGCCTTCCATTCCCTTCGGTTCGTGCACAGCAGTGCCAGGAGAACAGCAGATGGTGCGTGTTTAATTTGCTCTAGCCGCTGGGCAGTTGAGAACCAGGCTGTGGGAGCGCCACACTAGGGCCGCGGGTGCACCTCCTAGGCCACTGTCGTACCCCTCTCCAGCCCTCCAATCACACAGCTACAATGACACAACATAGCCAGCCCTAGAGCGCGTGTCATACTCACTGCAGATACGCCACAGGGACAGCAGCAGCCTTCGGGCCATCTTCCTTCATGCCTTCGAGTCTCGGAATCGGGTAAGGCTTGTAACCCTTGCTACACTACACTTCAGTCCACCTTTTCCTTGCCTAACGTGTACCCGTTTCGTCTGTTAAATCTACTCAGAACAACCGTAGGAGAGCTGTACAGATTCTTGCGTTTTCCAGAATTTTAGGAAGTGTTGAGCAGTCAACTTCGGGTCCATTTTTGGGTACGCTAGGATCTTCCTTTCTGGCTGATTTACGGATATGTTTTAGTCGATATTGTATAGTGTAACATAATAAAATTTGAGAGGAATCCGAGCTACGGTTTGAGAGTTATTGTGTTCCAAAGTTGACACCTCATGCAGTTTGTGTATATGTGTTGAGTGTTGGGGAAAACAACAAGTGATGTTGTTTTGTGAGATGGTTTTAATTAAGATCTTGATCTCCGTTGGGCTTGAATTTTGGATATGATATAGTTGACATATTTTTGTAGAACATATTAAAATTTGAGAGGAATCCAGCGAGTGGTTTGGGATTTATGATTTTTCCAAGTTTGAGTCGTAAGCAGTTTTTCTGTTGTGCTGAAATTCGGTTTTGTGAGATAGTTTTAAATAGGATTTTGATCTTCTTTGCGTCTGAATTTTGGATATATTAGAGATAAGAGTTTATAGTAGAATATATCAAAATTTGGGATAAATCCAGCGGGTAGTTTAGGAGTTATGATTTTTCAAAGTTAAGACAGTGTGCTGCTTGTTAAGTGTTGTAACCAACTTTAGAAATTTTTGTAGAAGCGATGCTTTAACAGTTTTAAAAAATTCTTTCTCCTATGAGTAGATGGGATATCATAGATGATCTAGGGAATTATTTCGGGATTTTTATAAGATTATTCGAATTTTATATTTGAAGTTGTAGTTGGATTTTAGTGACTTTTCCGAAAATAGGGAAATGAGTAAATTGCCAGTTTGTAACCAAACTCATCTTTAGGAGTTAGAATATGACTTTTTAGTCTCAAATAAGAGTTTAGGCATGAATTAGGGAATTTTTGGATGTTTCGAGACCAAGGGTAAAATAGTCATTTTATCCTAAATTAATAATGTAATCAATTTCGTTCTATTAAGACCTACTATCTTAGAAGTCTTAGACTTCTAATCACCTAGAAAATGTGCCGACACACTTGCCTCCTTTGACAGGCCACTGAATCCCTACTGTACAGATCGATTTGCGAATTAGAAAGTCGAGATCTGATTCAGGTAAGTCCACGGACTTACTTAGCTGACTCTTGTATGAGTGTAATGTGTATGAGTGGTGTTTGTTAGAGTTATCATAAATAACGAAACCGGATTAGGCCGACTTTATTATTTACGTAATTGACCCAAGTGTATGATAACGGGTCGTGACATCATCTGCCTAGCTCTTGCGAGAGTCTAGGAGGTTCCCTGCGACCAGCCCAGTCTGGTAGACGGTCATATGCATTAGTAACATTCCGCGTTGGTAAACGAGGACAGGGGCGAGGTTTGAGAATCTCTCGTGTCACAAAATAAGTATCATTAGTAATAACTTTTCACCTAATTAAAGATAATAAAAGGATTGAGTGTTGCATGTTGATTGTGTATGTTGTGTGTTTGTGCTTTTACCTTTATACTTATGCATAGAATGTTAGCTAACGGTTTTATACCGCTTGTAAATGCCTTGCACGTTAAAACAATTGTAGAGAGATCCGAAGGGAATGGTCAGCCGGGTCCACGTACTTATTTAGTTGGGGACGGGATGTCTTCTGTTCTTCTTATGTGTTGTTTTGGTACCTTTGCTTTGTAAGGCTGATACATATTCTTCATGTATATATTGTTTAAAGTTTTCAAATGTTTTAAATACTTTTGTGCCTTGTTGTAAGATCCAAGTTAAATTTTTGTCAAACTAAGGTCGGGACCCATTGTGAGGTCCTAACCAGTAGCTCCCCGAGTTCTCAGAATTTGGGGTGTTACAATATGGTATCAGAGCTCTGGGTTGGCAACAATGGCACTTGAAATCTTCTCAAAGACCAAATGTATAAAATAACTAGAACCCGAAAGGGGTCTAAAATTTTCAAAACGGATTTCTGTTTTTACACACACGCATAGTCGGGTTGTTGGGATAGTAGTACGTTGGACCACCATCGCTCTCCGTGGATCTCTACAACTTGGATCGATAGGAGTTAGCTTATAGACTTTTTATGATGTTATGATTATATGATATACACATGTGTTTGCTTAGCTTGTTAGTATCCTAAAGGATATTTTATATCCTTTAGTCGTGATATCACGAAGCGGTTATCGCCTCATGATAAATCGGTAGCAGACTTGAAGAGTTTTCAACACGAGACAAAGGACTCGGACCTTGGATCAAGTATTATACTCGGGTGGGCGTCCTAGTAACCCTTGTTAACCATCCAAAGAACTAATAGGCGAAGAAGTAAAGATGTGGAGATTTTTTTACCATAAGTATAATCAAATAAGGAAGAATTACCGAGTCAACTCAGATAGAAGAAATAGAAGGTCATACAAGGGACTTGGTTGTATGAAGCCGAGAGATGAATTATAAGAACCATGCAAGAGACTACAAGAGTGCGGAGTAGAGATAACTATATTGGAACGAGACAAGTAGAATTGAGTACAACCAAGATTGCGGAATCAAGGACATTACCATCGAGGCGGATGCCCCATAGACCATTGTGGGCATAAGAAACCAGAAGAGACAGAGTGTCAATCCGGGTGTGAGAATCTAAGGTGCACGGAATTAAGACCGACAATTGAGTGTAAAAGCGAAAAGGCAGACCCCACAAGTGTGGGGAGGTTTCGACCTCCTCAGAGATATAAGAAGTTTGAAAGAAACCGCGACGCCAATATCCAAAGAATGGAAGCCTGTAGCAGAGTCAACGGAATTTCATGAAGGTGATATTACCACTAACTCCAGTGAAGAAATGTGTATGGGAGAACGGCCTTGCTGGACTCGAGAGGCAGGGTAACCCGAATTATCACGGGACCTAAGCCATCAACACAGATGGTCCATGCAAAAGGAACTGCAAGTGGATGATCATCACGGCCATAAGAATTTTAAAGACGCTTGCAAGCTATCGTGGAAACTTGAAACGAATATTTATGCCAGATGAATGACACAATCGGACTAGAGAAATGGAGTTAGCCATAAGAAGCGGAAGGGTGGAAGGTAGAACGAACTAAAGAAGTATAAAAGGATTGTTGTGAGCAACTGTTTACCTACTAGCTAAGGAAATTTTGACAAATCACAATTAACATGGAATGGAGACTTACAACTTAATGTAAGAGCGAAAGGTAGACTTCACAAGCCTGGAGACGTTTTGTCTTCTTTCAAGATAAGAATTCTAAGAAGAATCACAACGCCAGTATCGAAAGGATCGAAGCCCTGTAACATAGTCAACAGAGATTTGGAAGGAAATATTACAAACAACGCCGATTAAGGAACCTGTGCTTGTGAGAATTGTGTGGTGGACCCAAGAGTCCAAGGTAACCCCCATTTATAACAGAACATAGGTCATGAACATAGACGGTCCCTATAAAGGGACGACAACTGGGAGGTAATTAAAAGTCATCTGAACTACAAGACGCTTACCATCTATCGTCGAGTGTTAGGAACAACTTTTAAAATCAGGCGAATGGTACAGTGAGACTCGAGAAAGAGACTTGTCCCAAAGGAAGCAGAAGAGTGAAAGATAAGACGAACTAAAGAAGGATAAAAGGATTAATACTAGTAGGTGATGTGCATCGAAAGATAAGACGAACTAAAGAAGGATAAAGAGAAACGTTTTAAGGGTTACTTCTTGGGTGGTTAAGATCAAACTCCGGTCGAGTCTGGTAGTTTGGATCCGTGCTAAGAGAATTAAGAAAGTAAACGGAAGAAGTTGTTCTCCAATCGTTATTTTGTTTCATTAAGGCAATTAAGACAGGTACTTAGTACTTTATCCGGTTAGGACTTATGGTATAATTGGAAGAAAGAGTTTGAGGTTAATCACTTGGGACTCACAAAAAAATGTCCTTATGATTAATGAGTGACAACTGAATTATCAGAGTAGCGTTGCGGAAGCGTGGTGGGTCCTAACCCACAAAGCTGGAAGCAATGGTACGGAAAAACGACGTGTCGAGCTTAAGATGATGATAGTTGGTGAAATGCATTTCGCTTGGAAGGAACGTGAGATAGGTTACGCGGAGTGACTGAAAATATTGTACGGAAGCTGTATCACCATCAAGGTAGAAAGGAAAGTATGTGCATGTAAGAGTTTATAGAAGGAGATTAGTACCCTAATATGGATTCAAGTGAATAAGGACGACTTGTCAGATTTGGTCACATAACTAGTTCGGAATCGAATACGTAAAGGACTATGCTAGAGTGAGTTTTCTTGATGGATTGAGAGAAGAATTAACGATGTAATAAAAGTATTGTGCATGGCCTGCACAAGAAGGCTCAAAGTGAGTAACTACCATTTAAGTCGAAGATACATAAGAAAGAGAAGAGACAAGAGCATACTTGCAACCTAGTAACCGTGCTTAAGGAAAGCATAATCTCAGAGTAGATTTTATGTGTAATGTTATGTCGGAACAGAGCCTAGTTGCATTTTGAGTTAGAGGGATATTATTAGTCCGATAAAAGTAGAGGATACAAGAGTCCAATGTTGATGGTGTGTTAGCGGTTATCGAGTATTTATGATCAAATAACGGTGATATAAGATCACTTTGTGTCTAATACCATCATTCCGGACATATTCTATGTCACTTAAGATCTTGGGAAATGCGTTGAAAGCCTAGGTTAGAGCTAAGGATGATTTAGAGATCTATAAATAATATAATAATGCCAAGTGAACAAAGAGGATGACCAATAGATTTGATTTTTAGTTGTCTCGAGTGTTAGACTTCAAAAGGGTAAAGGTGATGATTCCTTACCTGAGGAATAAGATGACTGAGTAATATTAAAAGACAAGACCAAGTGGGTCGTGATACGAAGAGCATTGGGCACTTGGTAAGTGTGGTGGATGTTCAAGACCGCTGGCCTGAGTGTGTAGTGAGAACCTTTTTAGAAGGCCGGAAGCAAGTGGTCATAACGAAGGGAAGGAAGTTGAATAGATTATTTTCCGTAGGGTCATCAAAGGATCTAGAAGTGATTTGTGTAAGGAAAACCATTGGAAGTTTTAAAGCGGTCTAAAAGTGACCGATGGACTAGTTTTCCTCACCCTATTGGAGAGTGTAACTTCGGTTTTCCACGGAGACTAAGTTTGGGAACTGAGTTTGAAAACTTAAGTTGGAGAGATCCTTACCAGACACGAGTTAGGTCATCAGATTAGAGGGTCAAACAGTTGAGTAGGATAATACCAGTGAGATATCCGGTAACCACTCTAGAACGTGGTAACAGGCGCTTGTGATCTAAATACCTGAAAAGATTTAAGATTTAGCGGTTTTATGAGAAGCCGATAAGGCTGCCTAAGATATTGGGGATAATAAGAGACGTAACATTTCAAAGACTTATGTACGGATAGTTGTAACCTCGGGAGTAACGAGTTAGGGCTTGACCTTGTATGTGTGATATTGTTTGACTGCTTGTTTATTTCATGATTGAGTGTTTAGTCAGTGATGTGTTCTTTTGGTAACCTTGATGTGCGGGATACTTAGATGTGGAAACGACAAGACTTTTGTGTAGTGACCAAACACACCCTTTTGGTGCCTTAAAGGCCGATCAGGATTGTCTTACCCTAAGTTTCGGGACAAAACTTATTTTGAAGGGGATCTGATGTAACGACCGGTTTTTTCGTTATGCCTTGATAGGGTTAGAGACGTTTAGGGAAACGAATAAAAATTTAATGAGACTAGGACATACCTGTTTATTTATGGAAGTCGTTTAATTAAGTACCTTGTTCTAAGTTTCGGGACGAAACTTATTTTAAGGGGGTACTGATGTAATATCCGGAATTTTTATTCCGTTTAATTCCGAATCAAATCGGACTTCGAACCGTTGACGGTTTCCTATTCTATTTAATATTTCTTCTTTCACAAATTTTATTATTTTATGTAGAATTTAATTCACATAAAATGATAAAATTATATCAAGCTCTAATTCTTATAATTATGTATTATTTTATGTAGAATTTAATTCACATAAAATGATAGATTTATATCAAACCCTAGTTATTATAATTCATTCTTATCGATGACTTTAGACGAGATCATGACAAGCTGTGACGAGATCATGACTAAGCTGAGACGGGGCCATGACAAAGCCCGACAAATCTGTGACAAACTCATTCATGGGCCTGACAAGGCCATGACGAGTTTTGACAGATTTTTGACAAACATTTCAGCCCACCTTTCTTGCCTTACCAAAGCCCACTTTCTCTCTTGTTTTCAGCCAGCCTTGCCTCACCTCAGCCCATTTATGTGCGTGCTCCCAGCCTGCTCTCGACCCGGCCCAACAGTAGATTGCCCATTTGCCTCATCCCAGCTCACGCCGCAACACAGCAACCCTAATTCACCGTCACGCTGGAAGATACTCCGGAGCTCTCTCCTTCCTCCTTCGACAAGCATGGCCGCCTCGTTGCCATACCCGGAGCGAACATCTCGCTGTTAACCTAACGCCTCTCCTCGCCTCCTGCATACTCGACTGAAGCCGTCTCCTTCTCCCCCTCGTTCCAAGACAGCAGGCGGCCTTCCATTCCCTTCGGTTCGTGCACAGCAGTGCCAGGAGAACAGCAGATGGTGCGTGTTTAATTTGCTCTAGCCGCTGGGCAGTTGAGAACCAGGCTGTGGGAGCGCCACACTAGGGCCGCGGGTGCACCTCCTAGGCCACTGTCGTACCCCTCTCCAGCCCTCCAATCACACAGCTACAATGACACAACATAGCCAGCCCTAGAGCGCGTGTCATACTCACTGCAGATACGCCACAGGGACAGCAGCAGCCTTCGGGCCATCTTCCTTCATGCCTTCGAGTCTCGGAATCGGGTAAGGCTTGTAACCCTTGCTACACTACACTTCAGTCCACCTTTTCCTTGCCTAACGTGTACCCGTTTCGTCTGTTAAACCTACTCAGAACAACCGTAGGAGAGCTGTACAGATTCTTGCGTTTTCCAGAATTTTAGGAAGTGTTGAGCAGTCAACTTCGGGTCCATTTTTGGGTACGCTAGGATCTTCCTTTCTGGCTGATTTACGGATATATTTTAGTCGATATTGTATAGTGTAACATAATAAAATTTGAGAGGAATCCGAGCTACGGTTTGAGAGTTATTGTGTTCCAAAGTTGACACCTCATGCAGTTTGTATATATGTGCTGAGTGTTGGGGAAAACAACAAGTGATGTTGTTTTGTGAGATGGTTTTAATTAAGATCTTGATCTCCGTTGGGCTTGAATTTTGGATATGATATAGTTGACATATTTTTGTAGAACATATTAAAATTTGAGAGGAATCCAGCGAGTGGTTTGGGATTTATGATTTTTCCAAGTTTGAGTCGTAAGCAGTTTTTCTGTTGTGCTGAAATTCGGTTTTGTGAGATAGTTTTAAATAGGATTTTGATCTTCTTTGCGTCTGAATTTTGGATATATTAGAGATAAGAGTTTATAGTAGAATATATCAAAATTTGGGATAAATCCAGCGGGTAGTTTAGGAGTTATGATTTTTCAAAGTTAAGACAGTGTGCTGCTTGTTAAGTGTTGTAACCAACTTTAGAAATTTTTGTAGAAGCGATGCTTTAACAGTTTTAAGAAATTCTTTCTCCTATGAGTAGATGGGATATCATAGATGATCTAGGGAATTATTTCGGAATTTTTATAAGATTATTCGAATTTTATATTTGAAGTTGTAGTTGGATTTTAGTGACTTTTCCGAAAATAGGGAAATGAGTAAATTGCCAGTTTGTAACCAAACTCATCTTTAGGAGTTAGAATATGACTTTTTAGTCTCAAATAAGAGTTTAGGCATGAATTAGGGAATTTTTGGATGTTTCGAGACCAAGGGTAAAATAGTCATTTTATCCTAAATTAATAATGTAATCAATTTCGTTCTATTAAGACCTACTATCTTAGAAGTCTTAGACTTCTAATCACCTAGAAAATGTGCCGACACACTTGCCTCCTTTGACAGGCCACTGAATCCCTACTGTACAGATCGATTTGCGAATTAGAAAGTCGAGATCTGATTCAGGTAAGTCCACGGACTTACTTAGCTGACTCTTGTATGAGTGTAATGTGTATGAGTGGTGTTTGTTAGAGTTATCATAAATAACGAAACCGGATTAGGCTGACTTTATTATTTACGTAATTGACCCAAGTGTATGATAACGGGTCGTGACATCATCTGCCTAGCTCTTGCGAGAGTCTAGGAGGTTCCCTGCGACCAGCCCAGTTTGGTAGACGGTCATATGCATTAGTAACATTCCGCGTTGGTAAACGAGGACAGGGGCGAGGTTTGGGAATCCCTCGTGTCACAAAATATGTATCATTAGTAATAACATATCACCTAATTAAAGATAATAAAAGGATTGAGTGTTGCATGTTGATTGTGTATGTTGTGTGTTTGTGATTTTACCTTTATACTTATGCATAGAATGTTAGCTAACGGTTTTATACCGCTTGTAGATGCCTTGCAGGTTAAAACAGTTGTAGAGAGATCCGAAGGGAATGGTCAGCCAGGTCCACGTACTTATTTAGTTGGGGACGGGATGTCTTCTGTTCTTCTTATGTGTTGTTTTGGTACCTTTGCTTTGTAAGGCTGATACATATTCTTCATGTATATATTGTTTAAAGTTTTCAAATGTTTTAAATACTTTTGTGCCTTGTTGTAAGATCCAAGTTAAATTGTTGTCAAACTAAGTCGGGACCCATTGTGAGGTCCTAACCAGTAGCTCCCCGAGTTCTCAGAATTTGGGGTGTTACAGTCCTGAACTTGTACAACAGACAATAGAGAAAGTACAAGTAGTAAAGCAGTGCTTGATGGCAGCACAAGATCGTCAAAAGAGCTACTTTGATCGCCATAGACGAGAGATGACATATGGGATAGGCGATAGAGTGTTTTTGAAGGTATCTCCTTGGAGGGGAGTTATGAGATTTGGTAGGCATGGGAAGTTAGCACCGAGATACATTAGTCCATATGAGATCTTCGAGAAGATCGGACCACTTGCGTATAGATTGGCGTTACCACCTGAGTTATCAAGATTTCATGACGTCTTCCACGTATCGGTGCTACGGAGGTATAGGTCAGATTCAAGTCATATCATTCCAAAACCTGAGATAGAAGTATCTCAGAACTTGTCCTACCTAGAAGAACCAGTTGAGGTTTTAGGCAGGCAGGTTCGAAGATTGAGAAACAAGGAGATTCCGATGGTGAAGGTCAGATGGGGACATCATTCAGCTCGAGAGGCTACATGGGAAACCAAGCGAGATATGAGAGCAAGATACCCCTATCTTTTTGAGTAAAAACCTCGAGAAATTGTGATCCGGTTGTGCATCCTTTTGATATATCTACGAGTTTGGTTCTACGTCATTTCTTAAATTTCAGGACGAAATTTCTTAAAGTGGGAGATATTTGTAACAGTCAAAAATCGAAGATGACCTAATCGAGAATTTTAAGGAATTAAATCCGTTTTAACACAAGATAACTCTTGAGGTAACCTACTCCTAGATGATATTACACCCCGGTGTTATTTGGAGCATTTGGAAGTTTCAATTAATAAAAATGCAGTTGAAAGAAATGATCAGGACATCGCACATGTCCTAGATATGAAAAAACATGGAAAGATAAAACGGTCAAAAGAGTCGTTATTTCGTTTCTTAGCGGCTAAGAAAGACGGCTTAGCAATACGCGCTTTTCGAGACAATTGCGGAATAATTATCCATACATTATTCGAGATTTATTATTCCAATTTCGAGGAGTTTGGAGAAGGGGGCTTAAACCGCTTTCGGATCGGTGAGAGGATAATTATCGACTCCGCTAAAGGATAATTATCGTCTTCGCTATAAATAGCAGAAATAACGTTTATTAATTCATTTCCTTTCACGTTTTCTCGTAAAAGCTCTAATTTCTCTCAACTTCAAACTCATATCTACTCTTCGTTTCTAATTTGATTTCAATTTCGTTTGAGTTTTTGGATTCCTCTCTTCATTCTCTTCATTTTGGTACCGAGTATCTACATTTCCGAGCAAGGGAAGGTCTGGTCGAGCATATATGATACTAGGGAGGTTCAGTCGCTCAGATTCTGGTGAATTTGATGGTGTCAAGCGTAGCCTGCATCGTTGTGATTCCGAATCTTCTTTCGGATCGTCAATCGGGTTAGTAACGAATAAGTTATGAATTTATTCGTTTTCCGTATTGCGACTTGGCCTAAATTGACCTTAGACTTTTCAAAATGGATAACTGGAAATTCCATTATGCTCGTTACATTATTCTAGTGATTATGGGTTGTTTGTTTGTTGAGATTTGATGACAGGTGGGTTCAGAAATTTCTTGTGGGCAAAACGTTATTCTGGCAAAATTTAATTAATTAATTGAAGGTTAAATTAATTAAATTGGGATTATAGAGGAGGATATAAGTTAACTAAATTCAAAGGAATGAATTTAATTGGTGTTTGAATCGAGAAGTTTAATACGAGGAATATGATATTCTACGTAGGTGTTGTTGAAGGTTTTGGTTAACTATAGCTTAGTTCTTTGTGAGCGTATCCAAGCACGATAAAGGAGGATAGTCCGAGTGGGAAACGGACTCAATAGTTGGTTTGCGAGGTTTTATTGTTCTTACCTGCGAGGTAAGTGTATATGAATTACACTTGCTTAATATATATTATGTATTTATTATGCCATGATTTTATGCATGCTTATATATATGAGTGAAATGATGATGATGACTTGATATGATTTATGAATGCATGCATGAGGTACATGAGATGATAATGGAAAGAATATGAAGAAAGAATATGATGAAAACATGAAATTGAGTTATGATATGAAAGTGATAATATAGGATGATAATTAATTAATTAGCCCAACTGGGTCCCGCACGGGTTTCCGGGGGACGAGGTCGCTACCTGATCTACAGGGGGGCTCAGAGGTCGCTACCTGATCTACAGGGGGGCTCAAGATGAGAAAAATAGTCCAAGACGCAACCTGATCTACACGGGGTGTTAGGACAAGATAGCTGAGGTCGCTACCTGATCTACAAGGGGCCTAGGACGCTACCGGGTTGGCCAACTGAAATAAAAAAAAAAGAACGAAAGAAAGAAAGAAAAGAAATACGAAAGCACATGAGAAAATATATCGTACGATCAGTTGGGGCTAGTTAGTTAATTATCACCTATGCATCGATGCGATCGAGTCTAGCATGCTATATGTTATGTTTTGATTATTTATATGTGATGGTATGATATGAGATATTTATATGAGATTATATGTTTATATGTGGTGTGATAATATGCTTGATTGTTTATATGCTATGTGTTATGGATGGTTGTGGATGTAATGTGAATGTGGACATGTATGTGTGTGCTTTGGAATGTGAGAAAAGGGTATAAAGTGTCTTTTGGGGACGGGATATTAGATACTTATATATATATATTGGGAGAGTGCGATTTGTATACCTTATTGAGCTTGTAGCTCATTGTTGTTATATCCATATTTTTCAGCTACTCAAACTCGGCCTGATAAAGGCAAGGACGTTGGACCCAACACCTGGATTTGAGATCATATCAGGTGGGCTGTTATGGGATGCTACCTCCTAGGATATTTTGTGTGGTTTTAAACAGTTGTGTTTTGTTAAACAGGGTTTTATGATGTATGTTAGTATGCATATATGTTGTGAATATGGTTGTAAGATAAAGTTTTAAAAATTTACGTTTTCCGTTTTTCCGCTTTTCCGTTTATTGTTTTAAACATGGTTAATTAAATGGTAATAAACTAGAAATGAAATAGGTGTCACAATGTGAGTGACGGAACTCACAAACTCCATAGTCGGCTCTAGGTAGGCTGGAGCTCGGATCTTCATAAAATCCTCCAGCCCTACCATAGATATCATCTTCCTCAAGTCCTCCGCCACGCGGAGGCACTTGAAGGCTGAAACGTCTAAGAATCGCGGGGCAACTATGGGGCACTCGCAAATACGATCGAAGTCCGCCTGGTGACGCTCATGAATCACCGGTATAGAAGGACGAGAAGTAGAGGAAGTGGAAGAACCACTGGGAGCATCTCTCAAAACAAGCTGACGATCAAATTGGGTACTCATGATTGCTGACAGAAGGTCACCTCGGTCGGTCTGACAAGCTGAAGAACACCTCGGCCGAGACACATCTCGACTGGACTGAGGCGAAGTGGTGTGTGATTCCACTCTCTGATTTCTGCATTTCTTTTCCCCCAAAATCACTACCAATTGCTTCCTATGGGGTACTTATACTCTTTTCAGCAATAATAGATGGCAACCAAAGCCAAATTTCTCCTAAATCAGCAAAGAGAGGGAAGTTAGGGTTTTTGATAATTTACCCCAATTTACGCAAATTCGAGGCGTTTATCTTGTAGTTTGTTGCTTGCAATCCGATCCTCTTGCTTTTCTTGGTGAAATCGGAGCAGAAATTGTGGAAAACAAGTGAGAAACGAAGAAGCGAGGTGAAGATGCGCCGCGGTCAAGAAGGAGTTTGAGAGGGAAAAGTGAGGAGAGAGAAATCCGTTTTGCCTTTTATACCTCTCGCTGAATCTGATATCACCTCGGTCGAGGTGGTCCCGATCAGACCAAGGTGGCTGACTGGATTGTCAGACCTAGTCACCTGGAAAGGTGCTGTGACAACAACCGAGATGTGTCTTAGTCAAACTTCGCCCTCTCAATTTCTCGAACTTCTGTCCTTCTAGTGTAGCTCCTGAGTTGTACTCCTTCCTTAGAGAGTACCTAGTTTCTCTCTAGGACGCCAAAAATAAAGCTAAGCAAAGCAAAAACAAACTATTTAAAACTAAACTAAAAAAAAGGAAAAGAAAGCAATACCTTGGGTTGCCTCCCAAGAAGCGCTTGATTAAAGGTCGCTAGTTGGACCGTACGGCATCCTTAAACAAGGTATAGTGGTGCAATCTCCTCAATTTGGACTTCTGGTTGATACTTCTTAAGCCTATGACCATTGACCTTAAAGCTTCCGCTTGTTTCATCCCAAATCTTAACTGCACCATAAAGAAAAACATGTTTCACAGCGTAAGGTCCTGTCCATCTAGATTTCAACTTACCTGGAAAGAGGCAAAGGCGGGAGTTGAAGAGTAGAACTAAATCTCCTTCTTTGAATTCCTTAGGAATGATATGCTTGTCATGCCATCTCTTCGTTCTTTCCTTGTAGATCTTGGCATTCTCATAAGCGTTTAAACACAACTCTACCAACTCATCGATGTCCAATAGTCTCTTCTCTCCAGCTTCCTTGATATCAAAGTTTAACTAGTTGATTGCCCAATATGCCTTGTGCTCTAACTCAATGGGTAGATGGGAAGACTTCCCATATACCAAATTGTAAGGGATGGTACCAATGGGAGTCTTGAATGCAGTCCTATAAGCCCAAAGAGCGTCGTCCAACTTCATGGACCTATCCTTCCTCGTCCTAGAGACGGTCTTCTCCAAAATTGCTTTGATTTCTCTATTCGAGATTTCGACCTGTCCACTAGTTCGAGGGTGATAAGGGGTTGCTACCTTGTGGGTTACCCCATACTTCGATAGAAGTGCCTTAAACTTCCGGTTGATGAAATGTGTCCCTCCATCGTTGATGATGATGCGTGGTGTCCCAAAACGTGGAAAGATAGTCCGATTGAAGAACTTCACAACCACCATGGCGTCATTAGTGGGAGAGGCAATGGCTTCCACCCATCTAGAGACGTAATCAACAGCTAGGAGAATGTAGAGGTTCCCTGCGGATGATGGGAAAGGTCCCATGAAATCAACTCCCCATACATCAAAAATCTCAACCTCCTGAATATTGTTGAGTAGCATCTCGTTCCTTCTAGACAAGTTCCCTGTTCTTTGGCATGCATCACAAGAAACAACAAACGTTTGCACATCCTTAAATAATGTAGGCCAAAAGAAACCAGAACGCAATACCTTAGCGCATGTTTTGTGAGCGCTAGCATGTCCTCCGCAAGGAAGCGAGTGGCAATGCCGTATAACACTAGTAACTTCATCTTCTGGAATGCATCGTCGAAGCATCCCATCTGGACCTCTCTTAAATAGTATAAGTTCATTCCAGTAGTAGTAGTGTACATCCTTGAAGAATTTCTTCCTTTGAGCGTATGTCAATCCGGGCGGTATTTCCTGGCAAACAAGATAATTAACAATATCATCATAGCAAGGCTCTTTATTATCAGAAGCTTGGTGGATCCAATGCTCCACCAACTATAAATGAGTCTCAGAAAAGGGTGTAGAAAGTTTGTTGTCCTCATTGACAATATCTCGCTCGCTGTCTCGGTCAATGTCCGAGGTGGGTGACCGAGATGTTCTTCAGATAAGAACACCTCGCTTGGTCCAGAAAGTGCCTCGGTCAAGGTACTGGAACTGGGACCGAAACTCGAATTTTTCCTCTCCTGGATTAGTTTCTCAATCTTAGCTCCTGGATTAGTTTCTCAATCTTAGCTCCTGGATTAGCTTCTAGTGCCTTTAAGCTCCGTATATCTACATCACAAGAAACATCTATACCTTCCTCCATTAAGCTAAAACTAAGAGCTCTTTTAAGTAGGTCATTAATAAGGATAGAGCTCACCAATTCTCTTGATTCTTCTTCATCATAGATGTTGAAGATATCATCCTCCAGCGGCTCTCCTTTCATTGCAACAAGCAATGCAAACTTCACTTGATCTCCACCAATGTTGAATTTCAACTTGGCGTTCTTACAATCCACATTGTAACCCGAAGTTGCTAGAAATGGTCTCCCGAGAATGATAGGAACGGGATAATCTGCGGGTATATCAAGTACAACAAAATCTATAGGTAAATAGAAGTGACCTAACTTGACAGGAACGTCTTCCAAGATGCCCTCGGGATGGGTAATGGAGCGATCCGTCATGTACAACCTTATCTTCACCGGCTTGGGCTCTCCAAGTCCGATTCTCTCACATAGTTCCAGCGGGATGATACTCACGCTGGCTCCTAGATCACACAATGCCTCACAAGTTACATCCCCAACTTGAATGGGAATGCAAAATGACCAAGGATCTCTCAACTTGGGTGACATCTTCTCCTTCATGATTTGAATGAGTTCTGAGGACTTAGATGTCATCCTAACTTCTCCAAAGTCTTCTAGCTTCCTCTTCCATGATAGAATTTCTTTCAAGAACTTCCCATAGGCGGACATCCCTAGAATAGCATCAAGGAAAGGGATGTTAATGTGTAGTTTATTCATCAAGTCAAGGAACTTACCAAAATGCTTGTCTAGATGTGCTCTGGCCCTTGACTAAGGGAGTGGAAGTGGTGGTTTATAAACAGGAGATGGGACATAAACTTCTGATTTGTCCTTCGCTTTTTGGGACTCCACCTCGGATGGCACCTCGACCGAAGTGTTCCTCGTCTGGTCCTGGACCGAGGTGTTCTTTGTCTGCACTAGCACCGACCGAGGTACTAGATCTGCAGTTTTTTGTCCACTTCTCGTCGTTATTGTTCGCTCAAAAGTGTATGCGTCAAAGTCTTAAATTTATATCTAGAACTCAAAGCAAAGCGAACCCGCAGTGTACGGATCAGCTGTAGCAAGGTAAGAAATTCTAGAGTCGAACTCAGGAATTTGGTAAGAGTAAATTCGAACTCGATTATCTAGCAAAATGCAAAAGATTTTGTGATTAATAAAGGGGGAAATGATTCTGAGGATTGAAGTATCCGACTGCGGCTTTCGATTCAAGACACTTCTAATGGATATAAGGACAGAGTTTATATTGCCAAGATTATGTGTTCAAAGGTAGGTATCGTACGGTGAAGTTCCGAAACCTATTTGTCTAGTCCAAAGGTTCTCTCTATAAGGGTTGTTGAGGCTGCAATATAGAAAGATCTAAAGACAAGAATTATGTTCAAACTAACTACCTAAACCCCAGGATATGACTCTCCAAGGTAAAGAATAGAAAGCACACTTAAAATCTTAATAAAGGATGTTGAGTCTCTCTATTACCCAAATCTTGTAATCTTAATCTATTCAATGTAGAATCAAGGTTGAAGTCTCTTCATACACTCAATTAGAGGTTAAAAAGGTTAAGAAAGGTTGGGATTTAGGCAAGGATTAGCTTTGGTTAAAGATTAATTCAATTAAAGATCGTCAGGGGATTAAATCGTGTTGTTCATAAATAAATCGGACGATTTATTCAAGAACATGTCGATTTTCCTGTTGTCGCAAAGCTAAAATCTAAACTCTCAGGGTCCAAATGTTTGAATGAGTTCAGTCTATCATCTAAGCTTCAATCTTCAACTATTCTCCCCAGAATCACAATGGTTTTAGCCAACCATTTTCAAAATCAAATCAAAATTAAGATTGAGTGAAATAATTCAAATAAACCCGAATCTTGATAAAAACTCAATAACCTTCAAATTTGTAAACCAATCTCAAAACTAATCAATGTATCTCTCAATTAACTCAATGTCATGTTCAAAAACCACAAAGAACTCAATGGAACAAAGAAATCTCACAAATATGATCAAGATTGACTTTCCGGCAATATTGCTTCAATCCTTCTCCAAGAATCTTCAATCTCTCCCTAACGTGTAAAGATTTCCCGCCGCGGCCTCCTTTTTTTCGTTCCTAGGGTTCCAACCTATAGTTTCTTGCTAATGGGCCGTTTGGCAAAACACTTCTCTAGCCTAAAAGTGATGGGCTTTGAGTCGTCTTTACCATTGGGCCGAAAATAAAGAAAATCGAACTAGTCGATTTACACACTAAACCGTCCGATTTTTAGAGGGAAAAATCGTCTGATTTAGTAGTAAATAGCACGATTTTCTTCAACAGAGAATGCTCGTCTCTTGGCTTGTTTCCTTCCTCCCTTTATGCTTCTTTTTCGCAACTCCTTTGCTCTTTGTGATTCTTCTAAGACTCCTTTAGCTTCCCTAATGACCTTAGATGCTCCTTGCTCCACTTTTGCTTCCGAATCCACTCCATTTACCTATAATTCAACCAAAACTCGTGTAGACCTCTATTTCCGAAATATCATTGAATAAAACATAAAAGGTACACAAGTTCTCTCTAAATGCAAAGTAAATCGAGGTAAACCTCTACAATATGCATGATTATAATGGTATATAATTCATGTCATCAAAATACCACATACTTGCCCTTTGCTTGTCCCTAAGCAAGACTCAAATTTAGAATACAAGATGTCATGGATTATATGTATGAAAACTCAAAAACTTTTTATTTGATAGTGCTTCTTCTTATTGGATCACCCTCAAAGTGAGATTTCAAGGCATAGGAAGGCAAGGCATGTATCAATGATAACAATAATATGGATTAACTTTCCTTTCTTTGTCAAAAACACAAATAAAGGACATGATAAAGATGTAGAGATAATTAAAATCAAACATGTCTAACCCATGAAGCCTTAAATACATACATAAAAGTCTCAAGGTCTTCTAATCAATGAAGGGTCTAAGAAACGTGTTAAGGGGGAATTCTTTTAGGTAATTGTGGTGCTAATCCGGGAAAGAGGAACAACATAATACCTACAAGAGTTTTACTTCACCACACATACTTTGCATGTAAAAGCTTCGCTTTCTTTATAATTTACTTTTTGAGAGTATAGACAGAGGTGCACAATAACCGAAGCCTAGGAGATCGGCGTTTCTCAATTTCGAGATGCTTCAAACCCTTGATGCACATACCATATCCCGTTAGGACTTGTCATTCAATCGGATTTTGGCAAGACACAAACACCCGGCTATGTGAATGGTGCCGAGTTACTCATCCTGATGTTCAACGTCCCCAAACTTATGAATTGCTACACTTTCACTTAACACATTTTTATTGGCCCTCCCACATCAAACATGCCTTTTTCAATCACTTATCCTAATTCCCGGATGGTAAAAGGAGGGTCACATATTTCATTGAGGAGCTAGCATGAACAAGATATGAAAAGAGAGAAGAAGTGAATTGCCTTGGTCATTCTTATATGATGCAAAAAAAACTTATAATATAGCTTCGACTATTATTTCATTCTCTTATCAAAACATCAAAATCATATAACTTATTCATGTGTTCAAGTAACAAAAGTAGGCTCATTCATGCTATGATTAAAATCTCAACATAACCAAGTCATCTTTTTGCCTATCCACATCACAATTCTCATCACAGAGGTCATTTCCATCATAAGAAGCACAAAAAATTTTTGAAAACCCATAGTATTTGAAAGAGAGCATGCAAATGCGAATGTCGTAGTGGAAAGCAAGTAGTGCAAGAGTTATTACAAGCCAAATCATCAAAAGTAGTACAAAGTGCATAGAGTGCTAAGATGAAGTAAAAGAGATTGTAAGTACCCCCACCCCATACTTAACATCCACATTGTCCCCAATGTGAAAAATCAAGCATAAGATGGAGAAAAATACTTACAATGTAAAAGGTGTGGAAGCTCAATCCTCGGTCGGTGGTGGTGAAGGTGGAGTATATGGATACATCGGTGCACTAGGATCATAGAAGTGGCCGAACTAATGGTAGTACAAGTCTCTCATCTGGCCGTCATAGGAGGAGTACCTAGCATCCGTCTCCTGCCGGTATTCCTTGAACTCAGTGTTCAAGGTGCTATAGTCGGTGTGGAGAGCATGAAAGTCGGTGCGGAGGGTCTGGAAACTAGAGACTAAGTCTCTAAAGTGGCGGGGAAGTCTACGTCCTCTTCCATGGTCTCCACCATGGCTAGGGGCATGTGCAAAGGAGTGGCGAGGTGGCTGTATGTCGTCCTCTGTCTCCTTAGTGCCTCGACTAGTCCGGCTAGGTCCTGCACCATGAGTGTCGGTGTCCATGGCATCCGTGGCGTGACCATTATAAGTGTCACTCTCGAACTCGAGCATGGTCCCTTGGTGTACTCTATCATCATGATCCTCTTCATCCTCAGTGTCACCTGCATCATCATCATAAAACAAAGGAGGAGATATCTTCTCAAGCATCAGTATGAATGTCTCCTTCCAATTTCTCTTGTTCTGAATGGTGTATTCGGACTTCCAAACATTCTCGGATGGCTTCTTCTTTGCATCCTTTGCCCATGGCATGGACACATGAAGGGTTCCTCTCCCTCAAGGAATCAAGACCTGTCTAGCAACTAATCTCTGTGATCCTAAGGGTTGGGCACTCTCAACTAGGGTGCAATGCGAGAAGTCTAACTCCAATGCCTTTGCCACATGAGTGACAAGGCCTCCAGCACAAATGTCACCCTTTGCCTTATTGGCTATCTTTTCTAGATAGTCAGCAAGCATAGAGGTGATGTCGGGAATGGTGCTATATGTCATGCAGTACAAGATAAAGAGCTCGTCAACCTTGAGCTTCTGTGGGGTCTCCGTCCGTGCAAATAAGCACTCACTAAGGATCCTATGCACTACGTTAAAGGAAAGGTTGTACATGCTAGCCTCTTTCGAATTTCCGGGTCTCCACTTATCACGACCATACTCTCCCACTGAAATGGTCTCCCAGAAGGCACTAGCACTAACTCCTCTCGCAAATGTGCCTGCATCAGAGTAGGGAAAACCAAACAAATCCCCAAAGTCATCAATAGTGATAGCATGGTTGTGGTTCATGAGGCGGAAAGAAACCGTCCTCTCTCTAGGATCATGCTCAAATGTGCTAAGGAACTCTAGGGTGATCTCGGTGTATGCATCTTCCCTAATCAAAGCAAACTGTCTCAGCCCAACTCTATCTAGCATCATATCCACATCCTCTCGAACAAAAAAAGAGTCTAAATCGTCTAGCACAATGTATCGAGGAGGGGTGAATGGGCGATCTAAGAGACGTTCATATCTCTTCTTATGTTTGGATAGGGGATGAGGGAGTTTTTGGATGGTTTGAGAGGGTGGTGGAGGTGGGGGAGGGGCTTTGGAAGAAGATCCCTTCTTCTTTCCCGCATTTCGAGTTATTCTCTTCAAAGTCTCCATTTCTGCAACTAAAAATCGACCTGTTCTTGAGAAAAATCGGACGATTTTCCTGGGCTGAGTCGATTTTTCTATCGATTTCAACGATTCTCACAATTCTGTAAAGTTCTGACTAAACTATCACGACACACAGTTTCCTATAGTTGTTCCTAAGCAAATCCCTCAATCAATCGCAGTAAACAAACAACTTCTAGGCAAGAATCAAATTCGAACGAAAAACTTAGGTTTCGGAATGAAAAACCTGAATTCCGGATGGATGAGTCGATTGTCAAGCTTGTTGTTGCTAGATCCTTGTTCCTTGTCGAAAATGCTTCAGTTTAGGGCGAAGAATCGTTAAAAACGATTAAGGAATGAGGAAATGAGAGGTGGGCGATTTTCGGTTCTTTGAGAGAAGGAAATCGGGAATGGAGGTTTTGTGGAATGAGAGAATCGAGTGTTTAAGGCTTTATATAGGCCGGAGATTTAACGAAGAAAATCGGACGATTTATCTGGGCGATTTATTCGTCGGGACGATTTTATTTCATTTTCTCAGCTCGTGAAGAAAATCGGACGATTTATTCAGGGAGGGTCGATCTGATGGGTCGATTTTTCTTCCTGTTGCCAAAAATCGACTTACTCTGTTCCTGAATCGAACGATTTGCTTTGTGTAACTCGATTTCATTCCTTGTACTTCTTGAAAATTGCTAATTGAATTAATTTATGCTTCCCATCTCCATTGATTTCTCAAATTGGACCTAATTTCCTACGATTATTGACACAAACAAACCAAGAGTGCATCGAGGAACGAACAAAAGCGAAAACAAAAGAAACAAAGCAACTAAACTAAGCTAACTAAGTGATAAAAGAAGGAGAAAAGTTATACTATCATGGGTTGCCTCCCAAGAAGCGCTTGATTTATCGTCTTTAGCTGGACGGTGCATGGTTTTGTGTTCAATGGAGGAGGATAGGAGCTATCTCCTCGACCGGGACTTCCGGTGTGTATTTCTTCAACCGTTGGCCATTAACTTTGAAATTTCCGCTTTGTTCACCCCATACTTCAACTGCACCATGGGGGAAAATTCGTTTAATTACATAAGGTCCTGTCCAACGGGATTTAAGCTTACCTGGGAATAGTCAAAGCCTTGAGTTGAATAGAAGGACTTGATCTCCTTCTTTCAGATCCTTTGGAATGATATGCTTATCATGTCAGCGCTTCGTCCTTTCCTTGTAGATCTTTGCGTTCTCATACGCATTTAGCCGGATCTCATCCAACTCGTTGATATCTAAAAGCCGCTTCTCTCCGGCTTCTTTCATGTCAAAGTTGAGCCACTTGATAGCCCAATATGCTTTATGCTCTAGCTCTACAGGAAGATGACAAGATTTACCATAAACGAGATTATATGGAATCGTACCTATCGGTGTCTTAATGGCAGTCTTGTACGCCCATAGTGCATCGTCAAGCTTCATTGACCAATCCTTCCTTGTTTTAGAGACAGTTTTCTCTAAAATTCCCTTGATCTCTCTATTGGATATCTCAACTTGTCCGCTAGTTTGCGGATGGTATGGTGTAGCTATCTTATGGGTCACCCCATACTTAGCCAATAGAGTCTCAAATCGACGGGCTATGAAATGCGTCCCTCCGTCACTAATGATGGTTCGGGGAGTTCCAAACCTTGGGAAGATCGTTCTATTGAAGAACTTCACCACTACCATTGCATCATTAGTAAGAGAAGCGATTGCCTCAACCCATCTTGAGACATAGTCTACGGCTAGAAGTATGTATTGGTTTCCACAAGAGGATGGGAAAGGTCCCATAAAGTCTACTCCCCATACATCAAAGATCTCTACTTCTTGTATGTTGTTGAGAGGCATCTCATTCCTCCTAGAGATATTACCTGTCCTTTGACAAGCATCACAAGCAACAACATATTTTTGCACATCTTTGAATAGTGTAGGCCAAAAGAAAACGGAACGAAGTACCTTAGCACAAGTCTTGTGGGAACTAGCATGTCCTCCACATGGTAGAGAATGGCAATGGCGGATGACACTTTCCACCTCATCTTCTGGAATACACCTTCTGTATATACCGGCGGGACCTCTTTTGAATAGAAGAGGTTCGTTCCAATAGAAGTGCCGGATGTCCTTAAAGAACTTCTTTCTTTGAGCATATGAAAGTCCGGGGGGAATCTCCTCACAAACAAGGTAATTCACAATGTCAGCAAACCATGGATCATTACCTTTTGAGATGTGTTGAAGACAACCTTCAATCACATATAGTTGCTCGTCAGGGAATGAGTCGTCTATAGGAAGTTCATCCATCTCGTTGGTGAGGCGTGGAAGACGACTAAGATGGTTAGCAACTGAGTTTTCCGACCCCTTCTTATCACGGATCTCCAAATCAAACTCTTGTAAGAGTAAGATCCATCTTAGAAGCCTTGGCTTCGCATCATTCTTCGTGAACAAGTAGCGAATTATTGAATGGTCTGTATAGACAATCACCTTTGCACCTACAAGATAGGAACAAAATTTTTTAAAAGCATAAACTACAGCTAGAAGTTCCTTTTCCGTAGTGGCATAGTTGGATTGAGCCTCGTCTAGCGTCTTGCTAGCATAGTAGATGGCATGAGTGCGACCATCATTCTTCTGTCCGAGTACGGCTCCTATAGCGACGTCGCTTGCGTCGTACATGACCTCGAAAGGAAGAGTCCAATCGGGTGGTTGGATGATTGGCGCTGAAATCAAAGCCTCTTTGATCCTGCAAAAAGCTTCTAAACAATCTTTCGAGAATTCGAAAGTTGCGTCTTTCATTAAAAGATTAGTTAAGGGTTTTGAAATCTTAGAAAAATCCTTTATGAATCTCCTATAGAAGCCTGCATGTCCTAAAAAGCTTCTAATTCCTTTCACAGAGGATGGAGGAGGTAGCTTCTCAATAGTCTCTATCTTAGCTCTATCAACCTCTGTTCCTCTTTGTGATACTAGATGACCTAACACAATCCCTTCAGTGACCATGAAATGACTCTTTTCCCAGTTTAAAACTAATTTAGTATCCTCACATCTCTTAAGAACTAATGAAAGGTTAGAGAGACAGTTATCAAAGGAAGAACCATATACCGAAAAGTCGTCCATGAATACTTCCATGATATTCTCTACGTATTCGGAGAAGATTGCCATCATACACCTCTGAAAGGTGGCTGGAGCGTTGCATAAACCGAATGGCATCCTTCTATAAGCGAACGTACCCCAAGGGCACGTGAAGGTCGTCTTCTCTTGATCATCCGAGTGAATGGAAATCTGAAAGAAACCGCTATATCCATCTAGATAACAAAAGTAAGAGTATTGGGCTAACCTTTCCAACATCTGGTCAATAAAAGGAAGGGGAAAGTGATCCTTCCTAGTGGCGATGTTCAGCTTACGGTAGTCGATGCACATTCTCCACCCCGTAACTGTCCTTGTGGGAATAAGTTCGTTGTTTTTGTTGGCAACAACGGTAATGCCTCCTTTCTTTGGTACTACCTGTACTGGACTCACCCACTTGCTATCGGAAATAGGAAAGATGATACCTGCATCAAGTAGCTTAAGGATTTCTTGTTTCACGACCTCTTTCATGACCGGATTTAACTGTCTTTGAGGTTGACGTGAAGGCTTGTAATCCTCTTCCATTAAGATTTTATGCATACATAGAGAAGGCTTAATGCCTATCAAATCATCAATAATATAGCCTAATGCTCTCCTATGTTGCCTTAGAACATTCATAAGCTTCTCTAATTCATCATCATCCAATTTCGCATTAATTATAACCGGATATGTAGAGTTAGTGCTAAGAAATGCATACCTTAAGTGTGTAGGGAGGGGCTTTAATTCCAATGAAGGAGGTGCTTTGATTGATGATTCATGACCTTCTAATGTCATGGGAGAAGCCTCTAAAGGTGGGGAAGGTGCATTATTAGAGTTGAGAACAACTGCAGTCAAGTTTGTAGAAACCGGAGAATTCATCGCTAAATCGACCCCCTGTGAAGAAAATCGTCCGATTTTTAGGTCGATTTTTCTTTCTGTTGTCAAAAATCGACTTGCCTTTTTAGAAATCGAGCGGTTTATTTCGTGTAGGTCGATTTTTTTCACAGTTTCCGGGGTTAGTTCTAGCTCTTCAAATCCTGCTCCTGGTTCTTCCTTTCCATCTTCTAATGCTTTTACATCATCGTCACAATCATGCTCTACTCCTTCCTCCATGATGCTCATACTAAGAACCTTTTGAAGTGGATCTTTCATCAAGATTGAACTTACCACCTCTCTAGACTCTTCTTCATCAAAGATGTTAAAGACATCTTCTCTCAAGGCTGGCTCCTTGATTAAAGAGGAGAGTACGAACTCCACTTTCTCTTCACCTATATTGAAGGATAGCTGTCCATTCTTGCAATCTACCATGCATCCGGATGTTGCAAGGAATGGTCTCCCAAGAATGATGGGAACTGGATAATCTGCAGGGATGTCAAGAACGACAAAATCTATAGGAATGTAAAACTTATCGAGTTTTACAGGAATGTCTTCTATTATCCCAACTGGCTTAGTGGTGGAACGATCGGCCATGTAAAGTGTTCTCTTCACCGATCTGGGCTCTCCTAGACCAACCGCCTTGCATAAAGCAAGTGGTATGATCCTCACACTTGCTCCAAGGTCGCAAAGCGCATCATAAGTAACCTCTCCCAAAGTGATGGGTATGTAAAATGATCCCAGATCACGCAGCTTAGGTGGCATATTCTCTGTCATAGTCTTGATGAGTTCGGATGACTCCATACTCATATTAACTTCTCCAATGTCTTCTAATTTCCTCTTGTTAGAGAGGATTTCCTTGAAAAATTTCCCATAAGCTGGCATACCTAAAACTGCATCCATAAAAGGTATATTAATATGCAGCTTACTCATAAGCTCGTGAAACTTACCGAAGTGTTTACCTAAGCGTGCTCGCGCTCTAGATTGAGGAAAAGGTAGAGGCGGCTTGTAGGCGGGAGGAGGAACATAGACATCTTCCTTCTCTTTTCCCTTTCCTTCTTTGGTGGTGGTTTCAACTACTTTAAGTTGAGGATCGGTAGTTGTTACACCACTCCTAGTAGTGACTGCCATAACCCCTCCCTTTGGGTTATCTTCCGTCTTCCAGGGAAGTTTCCCTTGATCTCTTGGAACTTCTCCGGCTTTGCTAAATACTTGGTTTTTTAAAGCCTTGTGAGCTTTATCAACTAAAGTTATATAGCTCTCCAATCCTTGTAGCTTCCCTAGGATCGTCTTCAGCATGGGATCAGATTTGTTCGATCCATTTAATGATTGTTCCTGGCTTTTCAAAGGAGTAGAAGAAGATGGAGATGTTAGAGCTTTTTCAGCATGAGAATAGGGATTACCTGGATTTTGTTGATTGGATCTCCAATTGTTGTTGTTGGAGTTCCTATTGTTGTTACTCCAATTAGAGTTCCGGTTGTTGTTCCGGTAGTCATTCCTTTGATTGTTATCCCTTCCCATATAGTTGGCTTCCTGCTCCTTAGCCTTTTAAAGACTCGTTTTGATTACTTCCTTCAACTCTTTGATTTCATTGTTGAGGGAAAATATTTGTGTTTGAGAAGCATGGTTCAATTTAGCTCCTGGATCACCTTGATTCCGGCTATTTGGATCCACCTTTCGGTGGGAATACTTCTCAATCACCTGGGCTTGCTTCTCAATGAAGTCTCAAGTGTCATCCTCTCTCATGTCCATGAATGTGTCACAAAAGAGAGATTGGAGATTGAATTGTGTTTCCACATCCAATCCCTTATAGTAGATCTCCAATAATTCCAGTTTTGAAATGCCGTAGTGTGGGCAATCCAACAAGAGATCCTGAAACCTTTCCCAAGATTGAAACAAACTTTCGTTAGGTTTCATAGAAAAAGCATTTATCTTACCTCTCAATTCCGCCGTTTTAGATGGCGAGAAGAACTTAGTGAGGAATTCCGAAGATAGATCCTCCCATGTGGCCAACTTTGCAGCTGGAAGTGTTTGGTACCAAGCTAGAGCATTGTCCTTCAAAGAAAAGAAGAACGGTTTGATCTTGTAATTGCTTGTAGTAGCCTTCTTTGGCTTCATGGTCTCCATGAGAATCTCGAAATTCTGCAAGTGTTGATGTGGAGATTCAGCACTTGCTCCACCAAACTGACTTTGCCGAACCATGGTGATAACTTGTGGTGTAAAGCTAAACTTCTGGATGTCCTCAGCTCCGAAATTCACACCTAGACGGCGTGGTTGCTGAATTGGATCCATCCGTTGCCCCAAAGTTCGGGGTTCATCGCCTTCATTAGCAACTCTCACATCCCCAACTGGAATGCGAGGAATAACCGGTGGTCTTGGGTTGTTACGAACGGGATGAATCACTGAATTGATTTCCTCAAGTTCTGGCATGTCCGGATCAAGCTCTTCATCATCGGATGAATCATTCCTAATGGACTTAGTTGGCTTCTTGACTTTCTTTTTCTTCCTAGATTCGTTCAGTTCCAATTGCATGTCCATCATCATAGCTTCGAGTTCATCAATTTGGAATTGATGACTCGTTTAAGCATCTATAAGAGCTTTCTCACTCAACCTTAGTTGATGTTGAGTTTCATCCAACTCAGCCTGGATGTTTCTCTCGTTATTTTCAGCCATTTTCTTTTCCTTCAACTTTCTTCTTAACGTTTTCTCCAATTCGGGATCGAAAGGAACTAGATCTTTAGTGGATCTAGTCTTTCGCATATACCTAAAGAACATGCAAAGATCACTCAAGTAGACTAATCAAATCACAAGAGCAAGAGCTCTCAAGCTAGACAACCAAAAACCGAATTTGGTCTAAACCAAGTCCCCGGCAACGGCGCTAAAAACTTGTTCGCTCAAAAGTGTGTGCGTCAAAGTCTTAAATTTATATCTAGAACTCAAAACAAAGCAAACCCGCAGTGTACGGATCAGCTGTAGCAAGGTAAGAAATTCCAGAGTCGAACTCGGGGATTTGGTGAGAGTAAATTTGAACTCAATTATCTAGCAAAATGCAAAAGCTTTTTTGATTAATAAAGGGGGAAATGATTCCAAGGATTCAAGTATCCGACTGCGGCTTTCGATTCAAGACACTTTTAATGGATATAAGGACAGAGTTTATATTGCATGACAGAGTTTATATTGCCAAGATTATGTGTTCAAAGGTAGGTATCGTACGGTGAAGTTCCGAAACCTATTTGTCTAGTCCAAAGGTTCTCTCTATAAGGGTTGTTGAGGCTGCAATATAGAAAGATCTAAAGACAAGAATTATGTTCAAACTAACTACCTAAACCCCAGGATATGACTCTCCAAGGTAAAGAATAGAAAGCACACTTAAAATCTTAATAAAGGATGTTGAGTCTCTCTATTACCCAAATCTTGTAATCTTAATCTATTCAATGTAGAATCAAGGTTGAAGTCTCTTCATACACTCAATTAGAGGTTAAAAATTTTAAGCAAGGTTGGGATTTAGGCAAGGATTAGCTTTGGTTAAAGATTAATTCAATTAAAGATCGTCAGGGGATTAAATCGTGTTGTTCATAAATAAATCGGACGATTTATTCAAGAACAGGTCGATTTTCCTGTTGTCGCAAAGCTAAAATCTAAACTCTCAGGGTCCAAATGTTTGAATGAGTTCAGTCTATCATCATCTAAGCTTCAATCCTCAACTATTCTCCCCAGAACCACATGGTTTTAGCCAACCATTTTCAAAATCAAATCAAAATTAAGATTGAGTGAAATAATTCAAATAAACCCGAATCTTGAATAAAAACTCAATAACCTTCAAATTTGTAAACCAATCTCAAAACTAATCAATATATCTCTCAATTAACTCAATGTCGTGTTCAAAAACCACAAAGAACTCAATGGAACAAAGAAATCTCACAAATATGATCAAGATTGACTTTCCGGCAATATTGCTTCAATCCTTCTCCAAGAATCTTCAATCTCTCTCTAACGTGTAAAGATTTCCTGCCGTGGCCTCCTCGTTTTCGTTCCTGGGGTTCCAACCTATAGTTTCTTACTAATGGGCCGTTTGGCAAAATACTTCTCTAGCCTAAAAGTGATGGGCTTTGAGTCGTCTTTACCATTGGGCCGAAAATAAAGAAAATCGAATTAGTCGATTTACACACTAAACCGTCCGATTTTTAGAGGGAAAAATCGTCCGATTTAGTAGTAAATAGCACGATTTTCTTCAACAGAGAATGCTCGTCTCTTGGCTTGTTTCCTTCCTCCCTTTATGCTTCTTTTTCGCAACTCCTTTGCTCTTTGTGATTCCTCTAAGACTCCTTTAACTTCCCTAATGACCTTAGATGCTCCTTGCTCCACTTTTGCTTCCGAATCCACTCCATTTACCTATAATTCAACCAAAACTCGTGTAGACCTCTATTTCCGAAATATCATTGAATAAAACATAAAAGGTACACAAGTTCTCTCTAAATGCAAAGTAAATCGAGGTAAACCTCTACAATATGCATGATTATAATGGTATATAATTCATGTCATCAGTTATTACCATAATCTTTCCTTTAGGGTTGCTCTCTGTCCTTGTTGGGAGCTTCCCTGGGTCTCTTGGCGCTTCATTCGCCTTATTAAAGAATTGTTGCTCTAAGGCTTTTTTGTGCCTTCGAAAATGAAGTCATAGACGCCTCCATAGCGTTGAGCTTGATCAAGATGGCCTCCAGCACTGCATCTTTCTTCTCTGGCTGGGACAAACTTGATCTAGGCTCCTGGCTCTTCAATGGAGTAGAAGAAGAAGATGAGGGGTTAAAAGAATTACTAGAATGAGAATGAGGGTTACCCGGATTTTGTTGATTAGACCTCCTATTGTTGTTGTTGGAGCCTCTATTGTTGTTGTAATTGTTATTCTGTAACCCTTCGTTGTTGTTTCTTCCTTGATATCCTCCATCTTCCTTCTTCGTGTGAGCCACCAAAAGGTCCTTCAATTGCTTCACATCATTTTTAAGGTAGATGAGTTGATTGTTATTTGATGAAGTGTCCTGGAAACTAACTCTCTTAGCTCCATTTTCGGATCCTTGATGGGAGTACTTCTCCATATGCAAAGCTTGCTTTTTAATGAACTCCCAAGCTTCGTCTATCGGCATATCCATGAATGTGCTGGCGGAAAGTAGTTGGAGATTAAATTGAGTAGCTCCATCCAATCCCTTGAAGTATATCTCTAGCAACTCAATCTTTGGAATCCCATGATGTGGGCAATCCAATAGAACATCTTTGAATCTCTCCCATGACTTGGACAAACTCTCATTTTCCTTCATGATGAATGCATTAATCTCCCCTCTCATTTCAGCGGTCTTGGAGGGAGGAAAGAACTTTTTTAGAAACTCCGTCGCCATTTCTTCCCACGTGTTGTTCTTTTCGGGTGGAAGAGATTGTTACCAAGTTAGCGCCCTGTCTTTCAAAAAGAAGTAGAAAGGCCTTAGCTTGTAATTGTTGTTTTACAGCCTCGAAGGTCTCAAGGTCTCCATCAGAATCTCGTAGTTCTGCAAATGCTGATGCGGAGACTCCCTCTCTAACCCTCCAGATTGGCATTGGCGGATCATGGATAGAACTTGCGGTCGAAGTTCGTAATCATGCTCAGTTGGATCAGCTAGGTTGACTCTTGGACGCCTCACTTGCTGATTAGGGTCCATCCTCTGTCCTAGGGTTTGTGGAACTCCGGCAAAAGAACATCACGGACAGGCATCCGAGGTGGATGTATCTCGGCCGCGGCAACTGGGACTGGGTCCTGCCTCGGTCAAGGATATGGGATCGGTCGATGCAGAAATTAGGCCCTTAGATCGGCCATATCTGCTTCGATCTCTGCAGTTCTTGTGCAAGTCTGTTCTTTTTCTCGCTATAGTTCTTCCTTATTGAGGTGTAGCTGTTCCAGCGCCTCCTTCAATTCGGCCTCAAGATCGCGATTGTCTTGATTGGTCGTCTTAGCTTCTTTCAATCGTCGCTTGTATGTCTTTTCTGGTTCAGGATCGTAGGGAACGATTTCCTTTCCAACACGGGTTATTCGCATAAACCTAAGAAACAGATCCTGCGAAAACACTCAAGTAGAGTGGTTAATAGCAACAAGGGCAATTGCCCCGAAAGACAACCGCAACCGGCTTGGTCTAGATCAAGTCCCCGGCAACGGCGCTAAAAACTTGTTCGCTCCAAAAGGTGTCTGCAAGCTTTAAATTTATAACCCAATAAGTATGCTTGAACAAATATACGAACCCGTAGTGTACGGGTCAATTGTAATAAAAAGCAAGAATTCCAAGGGTCGATCACAAGGACTTAGGTGAAACAAAGCACTGAATCGGTTGTCAAGTATTGCAGTTAACCAAAAGCAATTAAAGTAATCAAAGATGATATAAAAGTCAATTAAGGGGAAATACGGATTCTAGGGATTAAAGCATCTAGTTGTGGTTCCGACTCAAGATCTCAAAGGATAACGCGGACAAAGCTGAGATTTGCAAAGGGAAGGTGTTTCTAAGGTGTGAATTGATCACCGGGTAAGTCTCACTACTCACTATTCCAAACCAAAGCTCCTACTACCGGGTAAGTCTCAAGGTACTAAGGAAAGGAACTATAATCTCAAACCAACACACCGCCCAAGGGAATAGAATCAACCTTTACCGGGTAAGTCTCAGGCTAACTCACAAAGATGGGATGAAGGCATACTCAAACCCCAATAAAGGATAAACCTTATTACCTACACTTATGATCATGCGTAAACAAGCAAAGGAATCACCGGATAAGTCTCATCCTAGGCTTGCATTGAACCAGGAAAGGTGTAATAAGGATAGGATTTGGCAAACTAGAACACTTAACTCTCAGTTTCGGATCAGGAAAGGTTCACTCGTTCAGTCAAGTTCCACCCCGGCCGAGATGTTCTTCGACTAAGCGAGGTGTTCTAAGGTTAAGGTTAAAAACCCTAGCTTTCAGGGTCCTGCTGGGATTAAGACCATTCTATCATCGTCTTCCCCACAACTTTCAGCCAATCACCCTAGAATCGCATAAGAAACTTAGCCAATAATCATTATGATAACAATAATCAAATATATGAAAAGGGAATCAATATTCGAACAAGAAAACCTTAAGATAAAGGTTTCAATAACTGAATCAAATAACACCAAATCAGCGTTCCTTAAATCACAAATTGAATAAGACAACAAACCAACAGACAATCTACAAAAGTCTTACAAAACTCATTAAAAAGCTATCTCCAACTATGACTCTTTTCTTCCTTGATCTTCAATCCTTCTATCCTTCCTTCAAAGCTTCATAAAATACTCCAAAAATCTCCCTAATCGGGTGTGTTGAAGATCGGTGAATTGTGGAAAATCCAACCCTTTATATAGGAGAATTATCTTCCAAAGATAATAATATTTTAAAAAGATAATATTTCCTATAAAATATATCCATATCCCTAAAATAGATCTCCCAAAAATAATATCTTCCTTCCAGAAATCCAGCCCAAAAATATAAGATCTTTCCAAAAATAAAAGATCTCAGTCAAAATATGGATCTCGCCGGCGGCAGGGTGTTCGCCTCGGTCGGGACGCTCCTCAAGATCACCTCGGTCGAGGTGACATTGTAGCTGACCGAGGTGAATCTCAACTGAATGTGAAATCTCTTGAATCTGGTCCAAAGTTAAATCTTCTTTTTTATTTCCATGCTTCCTAAGTTCTTCCTTAAGCTCCTAAATGTAGCTCCAACGACTCGTTTGCTCCTTACCTCCATTTCGATCCAAAATGTGTCATTTTACCTACGATTACAACGAAACTTGGTGTAGACCTCGATTACCGTAAAGGTAGATGAAACAACAATAATATACATCCATGCATGCAGATTATTGAAGATAAAACGTCTAAACTAGCTCAAAAATATAGACTATAATGCATGCTATCAAATAATCTCCAGCTGTTTCTGTAGCTCCACTAAGTTTATGCTGGAAGCTTTAAACCTTGCTTCATAATCATTTATGAATTTGTCATTGATCTCTTCATCTGAGGCAAGGACAGTTCCGTTGTTTTTAACCACTGTTGTAATATTTTTGTGGTTTCTTCTTCCCGTTGTCTTGCGGTGGTGAAATTTTGTATTTCTGTCACCCAAACTTAAGTTATTTGATTTAGCCCGTTGGGTCAAATACTTTTGTTGGTAGTTAATGAAACATTCTCTTTTTACTTAGTCTATTAAGTTTTGCATCATTCTGTGGATTGTAATTTAAGGAAATTAGGTTTTGTTACCTCACTAACTTGTCTAATTATATTTCCGAAATTTGCTTTGCTCCAAATTTTCAGCTTAGTCTTCAGTAGGCTTATTTTTTTAACAAAATTGTACATATGTGTCCCTTAGTACTGTGTTCTCCACGTTTGTTTTATAATATTCTCGCATTCCTTTCTTTCCGCCCACATCATCTCAAAGCGAAAAGGTTTATTTTTCATTTGTTGGTCAGAGTTCTGGAGATTCACCGATATGAGGCAGTGATCTGAAGTAGTGAATGCATGGTTCCATGTGAATATTTGTGGGTAGGCTTGAATGATCTCCGGGTGCGCCATAACTCTATCAAGTTTTTCAAAGATGTTATTATCACCTTCTCTGCATTTTCTCCATGTGAATTCATTTCCCTTCGTTGTGAGATCGGTCATATTACAGTGTTGTGTGAACATATGTAGCCTCTAGTTCTATTAATGGATATTTCTCCACCTCCTTTCTTATCATATAAGTTTTTCATCCCGTTTAATTTTTGGCACAAAGACCGACCTAGCTACAAGTACCCCCAATGAATTTTTGTAGGAAGTAGTTATTTCCTTGGCTCTCTTTTTTCCTACTATTATTTAATTGTGTTTCCGTAGACGTCAATATACTTTTATTCACTATTTGTTCTACTATGCTCTCATTTGGTGCCCTATTGCGCTTTGTGTGTTCGGGTATGACATTGTTTCCTTGTTTTGTGATGGTTTGTTGTTCTTTAACTCTCACATTACACCTTGTTTGATCCTTGTTGCCAACGTGTTCCCTAAAATGATTTAGCCCTTGTTTATCAGGCATGACCACGGGGTAACTCGCAATTCTCCTTTTTTCCTTGTAGTTCCACCTATGATCCTTTTGATTTAGATCATGTGTACTGCTAATTTTTGCCTCTTCAGAGTACCGTTTTCCTGATAGATTTTGTTCATAAAGTATAGCAAGAAGTACATAATAAATTTTACTAGAATAAATTAATTTTGTGTCGGTAACGAGCAACAATTTTCGCTTGAACTAGTGTGTTTCTCTGATTGTGTAATACTTTTCCCGTGTCATTCTCCTTGTCTTTCTTCCTCAAATTAGTTATAGCGATAAATTTTCGTGGAGTCTAATTGTGCATCTTCGCTCCATACTGAACGGGTTCTAGATTCAGTTTCCTCTTATTTTTCATAAGTTTCATCCACTCTATCGGGTTCAAATAACATACCGCGTGCCAGTAACCCTTCATCTTGGGTTCTATATTCATGTCCAGTGTGACTACTCCTGTTCTTGGTGGAAGCCATGGCAAATATTTTTTTTAATAAAAGGCACGTTTGAGTCCGGATTTACCCTGAAAAGATCCTCATGAACAATCACAAATTATTTGTTCATACTTGACAAGAAAAAATGATTGATCTTCATCCTTAATCCTTACCCAACATGAATACACGATTGCGTGTTGTGACTCGTGAATACCAAAACAAGGGCCCACCTTCCTTCAACAGGAAAACAAGGGCCCACCTATATCATAGATAGAGCCATGATTAGTGCAAATGTGGGACCCCATATTTCTTTGTCAAACTTACCATTTCGGTGCTTTTCCCCTTCCTTTTAAGTTTTATCCATTGTGTGGGGTAAAATAATTCATAATTATCCTATTATGTAGGAAATAATATTAAATGTAATTCATACAAAATATATACATTTGGTCATATTGTATTTTATAATTAAATATTAAAAAAACATATTAATAATAAAATATGAAGAATTCTATTTGGTGTCCTTGAGATTTTTTCTTTTTTGATTGGTGTCCACTAAATTTTATATTTTCGGTTGTTGTCTTGGAGTTTTGCCTTTTTTTTTCTGCCATTGTCCATTTTGATAAAATCAAAATTGATAGTTTGTAATAAAAATAATTGAAATTAGAAGAAAAGAAACAATGAAAAAGTCCAAACCTTTGTCGTTTGCATGCTCGTTCGTTGTTGTTTTGTAACGCCCGAAATTTTATTTCGGAATCCGATCCAAAATCGCAAACTTCGGATCTCTATCTGGGTCCAATACCCAATTTTACCCTTTGACTCCCCTTGGAGTCAAAAAGGAAACGGCTAGAAGCGGTCATTGCACCCGTGGCCCGCGATCGTGGCTACTTGGTCTTGTTGCGGTCACAGCAGGTCTTGGTCGCTGTGAAATGACAGACGGGTCATATCTTCTGTAACTGTCTAGATCTTTTTCCTATTTGGATCTGAACGATGTACTTCCTTTCCTTTTTGCTCGTACAACCTTCTTTCTAAACCCCAACATCCACATTTCTTTCACGTTACTTTTATCTTCCTCTTTCTTTCCCTTCCTCTTCCCTTCTCTCATCCTTCCTTTCTATTCCTTCCTTCGATATCAACAAGAACGTCGATCATTCGTTCTTCGTCAATCCAGCAACAAGCACCAATCAGAAGCAGGTTGTCGTCCTTCCTTCGCCTCTTGCACGTAAGGAAGCCAAGTCTCAATCCTCCTTGGTTGGACATTGTAGAAGGGGTAAGATCCGTTTTCGTTCCTCTATCATTACTCCACATTCACATTATGGGATGGTTGATTTTGTCTGTAATTCCTGACCACGAGATTGTTTTGCATAGTTTTGCGCCTACTGTTGTCGCCGCGGTCGCACCTCGACCTTGACGCGGTCGCGTCTCTTCCCATCATGGTCGCTCCCTGTCTCAGTGGTCACGCCGAATCTCTTCTCCCGCGATGCGCCCCTTTGCTTTCGTGGTCACGGCATCTCTCTAGAGAGTACCAAGTGGCGGTACATTGATCCTCTCTTGTTGTTTAAGGTTGATCGTAGTTAGTATCATGTTAAGATGAAACCTAACAGAACTAGAGCAAATCCCGGTTAGTGGGTTAGAAGTTTGAATCTTGAGGAATTAAGGCTTAAGTTGTTTTCAGGTTATTGAAGATATACGTTAAGGAGGGGGAAACTGCTTTAGTGCAGTTTTTGGAACTTGTTATAAGGATAGATTGTTGATGGATATGAATGTAGATAAACTATTGGGATAGACTTACGATAGTCATGGTTGACCTAGGAGTTAGAGACTTTTAGATGAAACGATCTACGTGTCCTTGTTATCAGACGGTGGAGTTTATTCTTGCGGGACTCAAAGTGTTGATAGTTGGGATTACCTTGATACATGTAAGTCCATTAAGCTTACTTAGCTGACCTTTTGCGTGTTAGCATGATCTGTGATAGTGGTGTTTGCTTTGAGTGTTTAATAATAATAACCTGAGTAGGACGACCCTTATCGTAATGTGGCCCAAGTGTATGTATAGCGGGCGGTGACACCACTGCCCAACTCTAACATGAGACTAGGAGGTTCCTTGCGACTAGCCCAGACAGGTACACGGTGAGGTGCATCCGATTCAGTCCTGTTGGTATACGGGGATAAAGGCGAGGTTCGGGAGATCCTCATGTCACAAAATAAGTTGAATTAGAAAGTGTACGACTTAATAAAGATAATAAATGAGCTTTTGTGTAAGCATGCTATGTGTTTCATTTTCCACATTGTGTGTGTGTGCTATTACGGTTAGTCTAATATTTAGGTTGTTAGTTAACGATTTTATCCGTTGTTGTAGATATCTTGCAGGATAGGGATGATGTCGAGTGATCCGGACGGAGTGGTCAACCGGGTTCCCTACATTATAGGACGGGATGTTGGGATTTTTTATTTCAGTTATTTTGTTTCATTTTGACATTATAGGTTGTAGTACTCGGCTGAGAGTCATGTCCCTTGATTTTGGTTTTTGACACTTTGCATTTATATCTATTTTGGTTTTATCTTTACTTGTGTCTTGTTGCAAGATCTAGTGAACTTGTTGTTAGACTAGGGTCAATATCTATTGTGAGGTTCAAACCTGCAGCGCCTTGAGTTTTGAGAATTTGGGGTGTTACATGCTTCTTTGCGGTAGGCATGAGGAAGAAGAGGGGGGGGGGCGTTAGTTGCATTCCAAATATTCCAACGAGAAGTGTGTTGGTTGCTTCTTCGCTCTAGGGCTTGGGGGAGCTGTTTGATTCTTTGTTGGTTTGCTTCTCTTCACTTGAATCAGGTGCTCGAAATAAGGTTTTCTTCTCTTCACTAACTTTTCTCTTTGAAACGAAGTTTAGTTTTTCATTTCTAATAGCATCAACCAGAAATTATGAAACTTAGTGGACACCAACCGAAAAGTCAAAACCTTAATAAGACCAAACGGAATTTCTCATAAAATATTTATAAATCCAAGTTGGTATGTGTACGTTGAATTATATGTTAGTTGATTATAAAAGACAATTAAGTTATTATGTAGGAAAATGGTTAAATTAGACGGAACGAATAACACAAATTATTAAGTTACTTTCAGATAGTGTACATATATTTATTTTTTAATTATCATTTAGGTATATGATTTTTTTTTTAAAATTGAATTAAGAGGCTATATTTGAATATATGTGTCAAGAGTGCTCTATATGATATTGATCATATTACGATGACTTAAAATATGGATATTAGGATGAGTTAAAAATGGATAAATTCTAATTAAAAAATATATTTGTTGTTAAGATTAAATTAAAATTATCTATTAGTAGATATAATTAAATTATTATTCTTTGCACGGATTATATTAGGAAATTATTTTAAAGTTAATTTGTATAAATGATATATTTGATAATATGTAGTTGTATAATTAAATATCTAATAAAATATATTAATAATCAAATATTTGTAAACTTGATATATAGGTAAGTTCAATTATACGTTAGTTCGTTAAGAAAGACTATTATATTATTGTGTAGCAAATGGTTCAACCGGTAAATAATGAAAAACACAAATTTTTGTAATTTTCTTTCAAATAGTGAGTATATTTATTATTACAAAATTATTAGGCATTTAAATGTATTATCTAATTTTTATTTTGGTTAAAAATAATTTTCTAATTATTTAGAAATATTATTTAAAATTATCATTTTAGGTATATGATTTTAGAAAAAAATATAAATAAGATGCACTATGCAAGCATATATGTGAAATAATATCTATATGATATTACGATTAGTTAAAAATAGATAGTTCTATTTAATATAATGTATTTATTTTTAATATTAAATGATAATTATTTATTAATAGATATAAATAAATAACTATGAAATAAGAAGGCTTGTAAAAATGCATGTGGTGTTAAGATCAAAAAATGATAACATGTGATGATAAGGGTGTAACACCCCAAATTCTAGAAACTCGGGATGTTACGGGCTAGGACCTCAGAATGGGTCTCGACCCTTAGCTTGACAACAATTTTACCGGATCTTACAATAAGACACAAATAAATGAAATTCCAAAATATAAATAAAGTTCCAAAAGGTTTAACAAATATAGAAGCAACAGACTCTCAGCCGAAATCTATAGCGATAACTGAAAAGACAACCAAAATAATAAAACTCATATCCCGTCCTATAATGTACGGGACACCCTGGCTGACCACTCGACAACATCCCTAACCTACAATCATGCTATCACACAAATCCGGTTATTATCTTTCATTAGGTTATCCACTTTACTAATTCAACTTCTTTTGTGACACGAGAATCTCCCGAAACTCTTGTACCCTTGTACCGACAGGAATGGATCCGATGCATCTCACCATTACCTGCCTAGAATAGTTGCAGAGAACCTCCTAGTCTTCTATAGAACTGGACAAGTTGTCACCGCCCGATTATCATGCACTTGGGTCATATTCAACATAAAAGGTCGTCCTAGAAAGCTGATATTATAAGCACACAAACACACACTACCATCATAACTATGCTAACACATAGAAGGCAGCTAAGTAAGTCCAAGGGACTTGCTTGTATCAAAGGAAATCCTAACTCCGTTATCACGCTCAGCTTCCCGCAAAAAAGAACTCTATGTCTGCTCAAACAAGGCATCCCAAATCAAAATCTAACCGACATGCTAGAAGTTTTCACTTCTAGTCTCATTGACCTCTACAAGGTCGTACTACAACGTGCTAGAAGGTTCCTACTTCTAGTCTCAATAATCTTTCCCATATCACACCACCATGTTAGGATGTACTACTCCTAGTCTCAAGATCCTCATGGAGCATCATCAACACAACTAGCTCAAGGGTTCTAAAACCACTTCCAAAAACTTAGGAATTCACAAGCCACTAATTGTCATTCACACTAGTTCATCTAGGTCCAGCCTAGCATGATCTAACTCTAGGAACGATAAGGGATCAAGGAGAGAAGTAACATACCACAAAGACGGTACTCATTGAAGGTAAGGCGTGACCGTGGGTAAGGGAGGCGCCAGCGCGGTGAAAGGGATACGGATGCCGCGGCCGCGATGAAAAGGAGGCGCGGGGGCGGCAGTCTTGGGCTAGGTGCGGGTCTGGACAGGAGCGGGTGCGGAATTGTTCCAGGGGCGACTGTCGAAGCCCTTCGACGAACAACAACTCTTCCAAGATAGCTCTACTCTCCTCTGCGTTTCACACACCACAACAAACCACTAAGGTTTGGATTCTCTCAATAAGCACAAGGCATTCATAGAATCAAGACTCAATCTTGCCAAGAAGAAGAAGAAGAAAAAGGACAACAGAAGAAGAACGAGAGGAAGGAAGACTTACTGACGGATCTGCAGTATTCATCCACATGCAAAAGGTTGCAACTTGAGTGAACTTGGATGTAGGAAGCACAATTGGAAGAAGGGAATGGGAGAGAGGAAGAAGAAGGAGTTACGTAAGAGGAGAAGAAGCAAAGGCTGGGAAGGGAAAAGAGGAGTAGGGATGCTAGGGGTAGAAGGCATAAGGAGGACGGCCCAGTAGAAGATCGGATCTTCAAAAAACAGGATAGAATGGATGACGGTTACAACAGATCGTATGCGATCTGTTATAAAAACCGCATCCACGGGCTCCTGAGCTGTAGGTGCGGAGACTCCCTTTTGGCTCAAACTCAAAAGGGAGTCTCCGGCAAAGCCATCAACAGATGGGGAGAAAAGATAACCAGACGATCCAGAATTAGGCCGGCGATAGGGAGCAAGGATAACCGGAACCAAACACTACCCTGGAGGACAACGCGAATCAACTCAAGACAACCAACAAAGGAAAGTTATCTCTTGTTCCAAGCATTGATATGATTCCCGATTCACTCAATAAGGCGAGAATAATCCATAACGCATAGCTGATGAGGAGCAATCGGGATGCCCAAATAGCGAAAAGGAAACCCTCCAAGAGCAAAGCCGGAAGTCTGAATCAGGTCAGCGGCTTCGATACTAGGGACTGATAGCATGTATTATAGTCTATATTTTGGGGCTGGTTTAGACGTTTTATCTTCAATAATCTGCATGTATGGATGTATATTATGTAATTATATTGTTATTTCATCTACCTTTACGGGAATCGAGTTCTACACCAAGTTTCATTGTAATCGTAGGTAAAATGGCACGTTTTGGATTAAAATAGAGCTAAGGAGCTAAGGAGTTATTGGAGCTACATTCTGGAGCTTAAAGAATAACTCAGAAAGCCTGGAATTAATGAAGAAGATTTACTTTGGACCAGATTTGAGAGATTTCACATTCAGTTGAGATTCACCTCGGTCAGCTACAGTGTCACCTCGACCGAGGTGATCTTGAGGAGCGTCCCGACCGAGGCGAACACCCTACCGCCGGCGAGATCATATTTTTGGCTGAGATCTTTAATTTTTGGAAAGAAGATATCTTATATTTTTGGGCTGGATTTCTGGAAGGAAGATCTTATTTTTGGGAGATCTATTTTAGAGATTTGGATATATTTTATAGAAATTATCTTTTTAAGATATTATTATCTTTGGAAGATAATTCTCCTATCTAAAGGGTTGAGTTTTCCACAAGTTCAACCATGCTTGGAGGCTGAGAATACCCAGCAATTAGGAGATTTTCTAGAAGATTTGAAGGAAGGATTGAAGGATTGAAGATCAATCAAGGAAGGATTCATAGTTTGGAGTTAGCTTTACAAGGAGTTTGTAAGACTTTCTTAGATTCCCTTTTGGTTTGTTGTCTTGTTCAATTTGTGATTTGAGGAACGCTGATTTGTTGTTAATTGATTCAGTTATTGAGATCATTTGCTTAAGGTTTACTTGTTCGAATATTCATTCCTTTCCAATATATTTGATTATTGTTATCATGATGATGATTGGCTAACCTTTTTATGCGATTCTAGGGTGATTGGCTGAAAGTTATGGGAAAGACGATGATAGAATAATCTTAATCCCAACAGGACCCTAAAAGCTCGAGTCTTTAACCTTAACCCTAGAGTACCTCGCTCAGTCGATGAACATCTCGGCCGGGTGGAACTTGAATGAACGAGGTGACCTTTTCTGATCCGAAACTGAGAATTAAGTATTCTAGTTTGCCAAATCCTATCCTTATTACACCTTTCCTGGTTCAATGCAAGCCTAGGATGAGACCTACTCGGTGATTCCTTTGTTTGTTTACCCATGATCATAAGTGTAGGTAATAAAGGTTTATCCTTTATTAGGGTTTGAGTGTGCCTTCATCCCATCTTTGTGAGTTAGCCTGAGACTTACCCGGTAAAGGTTGATTTTATTCCCTTAGGTGGTGTGTTGGTTTAAGATTATAGTTCCTTTCCTTAGTACCTTGAGACTTACCCAGTAATAGGAGCTTTGGTTTGGGATAGTGAGTAGTGAGACTTACCCGGTGATCTATTCCCACCTTAGAAACACCTTCCCTTTGCAAAACCTCACCTTTGTCCGCATTATCCTTTGAGATCTTAAGTCGGAACCACAACTAGATGCTTTAATCCCTAGAATCCGCATTTCCCCTTATTTGACCTTATTATCATCTTTGATTGCTTTAATTGCTTTTGGTTAATTGCAATATTTGACAACCAATTATGTGCTTTGTTTCACCTAAGTCCCTGAGATCGACCCCTGGAATTCTTGCTTTTATTACAATTGATCCGTACATTGTCGGGGACTTGGTCTAGACCAAGCTGGTTTCGGTTGTCTTTCGGGGCTATTGCCCTTGTTGCATTTGACTACTCTTTCTATGAGTTTTGTAGTTTTCAGATTTCCGATGGCTACATTTGATCCAGCCTGGATAGCAAGACAAAGTGTTATGGCGGACCATTATGAATACTTGGAAGAGAAATACTCCTTCTATTGGTTTGACGATGAAAGGGAAAGAAAAGAGGCCATTGAGGAGGAGCTTGCGATATGGGATGAACTAAATATCCTTATAAAGATTTATGAGCAACCTCTTGAAGATTCGCTTGAATCAAAATAAGAGAAGATGATGAAGAAGTTGGAGGAGCTCAAGGAAAGCACCCTATCCTATGCTAAGCCGAAAGAGGAGCATAAGGAAGTACTGCGAGTTTCAAGCATTCCTCCAATTGAACCGAAAATTTCTCCTGAAGCTCTTAAAGAAGAGGAAGAAGTGGAAGATCTCGATCCAACTGTTGAAACTTAGGCCGAGGTTGAAGAGATATCGGCCGAGATGGAAGAGAGAATGGCCGAGGTTGAAAAGAATCCAACTGAGTTGGGAAAGATTTTATGTGTGGATTATCAATCTAACATGAAACTTGTCCCGCTATTTGAAGAACTTTATAAGGTACTTGCTCCTACTCCCTTTAAAGTTCTAGATTTCTTCAAGGATGCACCGAAGAGTTGGAGGTCTCTTCCGAAAGAACCTCCTAAGATCAAGATGAAACCTCCCTTGAAATTGCTAAAAGTAAATGCTCCTTGGACTGAACGGAGTGGAGTTAACAAGCGCTTCACCGCTAAGGCAACAAAGTGTTATTTGTCCAAGTATGGGGTCACTCAAGTGACAAAGACCTTGTACTATCCCCAAGCTGGAAATGGGGGAGCTAAGTGGATTCTCGAGAAGCTGAATTCCCCATCCAGGAAAGGATGGGATGCAAAACTGAGATATGTCCCACGGAAGCATAGGAAGACCGGTAGGATTCCGGTGAGAACTAAACCGTACAAGCTTGTACGTGGGAGATCCTACCATTTTCCGGTGAAATTAGGAACCGGAACCTTTTAGGAGGAGTTTTATGATGGATGTGATGAGCACTCCAAGATATTCGAGGTACATTGAGTAAATCCATGAGGAAAGGTCCAGCTAGCGACCTTAAACCAAGCGCTTTTTGGGAGGCAACCCAAGGTATTGCTTCCTTTTCCCTTTTCTAGCTTAGTTTTAGATAGCTTCCTTTGCTTTGCTTTTGGCGTCCTCTAGACAGAAACCAAGTACTCTATAAGGAAGGATTACAGCTCAGGAGCTACACTAGAAGGACAAAAGTTCGAAAAATGGAAAAGACGGAGTTCGACTGAGACACATCTCGGATGCTGTTAGGACGCCTCGACCGAGATGTTCTTCGCCAACCGAGATGGTCTTATCTGGGAGCGATTTCTTATTTATTCTGCAGTTCAGCTAGGTCCGGTGAGTACTTTATTTCCTTTGACTCTTATTTGACCCATTGGGACAATGTGTCCCAAGTATGGGGTATGTGTGTAAGAGCCTTAGTCTTTGGAGCCTAGTTGAGCTATAGTGTGCTTGTCTTGACCCTGCTGGCCGCCCCTGTGCACCATCTGGGCCGCCCTAGCGGCTAGACGCCCCTGCGGCTCTGTATGTGTGCAGCCGCTTTCGTTGACTCTTGACTTGTGCTTTGCGGCTTATAAGCTTCACCTTGCTTCAGATGAGGGGTTTCCTACCTCTCTTCAGCTTCTCTCTCCCTCCTCACATTCTTCTTCTCCTCTCTTCTTCCTTGATCTTCTTTGCCTTCTCTTGATCTTGTGTGAGTGAGTTTTTGTGAGTTTGAGTGTGGCTTTGGCCTTGGATGCTCTTGAGGATGTTGTTGAAGGTTGTTGTTGTTGTGTTGAGTTATAGACGTGATGATCCTCCATAGTTGCAGCTTAGGGCTTGTGTGGTAAGCTCTTCTTCTTCTTCTCTCTTCTTTCCTTCTTTCTTGCTTCTTTCTTCCCTTCTAGCTTAGGATTCACAAGCTAGGCTTGTGTTGGATCCTTTCCTAGACTTTTATTGATCATATATATGTATATGTGTATATATGTTGTTGTGGTATGTTGAAGAAGTGAAGAAAGTCGAGAAAGGGATATAAGAGAAGTCGGGACCAACTCTCTGCACAGTTGGCCACCCCTGCGCCTGCCTGTGAGCCGCCCCTGCGCCTTTGGTGAGCCGCCCTTGCGCCTCACTAGGTCAGCTTGGTGTTCTTGCTTCTGTTGGTGCATACCTTGTTGGTATGTCTTCCTTCCTTTCCTTTGGCCTTGGCTTTAGTTGTAGAGCTAGGCTAGCTTGGTTAGTGTGAGTTTGTTGAGTAGCATGTTAGAGTTGTGCCTTAGACACTTGTGGTTATGTTGAGGTTATGCCTTAGGCATCTGTGAGCTTGTTGTGATCTTGAGGTTTAGTTTGGGGTTGTAGGTTGGTTCTGGTTATGGAGACGAGTCTCTTAACCCTTTCAGGTTGTGATGTTGTGATCTTGTGTGTGACATTGCATGTATGAGATGTTGAGTTGTGTTTGTGCTATTACTTTCATACTTATCTATTGCTGTAGCTAACGGTGTATACCGTGTTGTAGATGATTTGCAGGTTAGGAAGACTGCAGAGTGAGTCAGATGGTGTGACCAGCCGAGGACTTCTGTACATTAGGATGTGTGGGTTGGGATCTTTCGTTTCAGATGCTATGTTTGATGTTTTGTACTCGGCTTTGAGTTTGTAAACTCTTTTGATGTATCATACAGCTTTTATGTATTTGGTTTTACTCTACTTGTGCCTTGTTGTAAGATCCAATGAACTTGTTGTCAGGCTAGGGTCAGGATCCATTGTGAGATCCTAGCCCAATGTAGCATCCCGAGTCCCGCGGAATCGGGGTGTTATAGAGTTGGTATCAGAGCCTTAGGTTGACAACAATGTCACTTGCTATCTGCAATAAAGGTAGAGTGGATAAATAAACAGAACCCACATGGGGTCTGACTTTTCAAAAGGTTTTGATTTTAAAGCGAGTACAGATGTTTTGGGATAGTATGTACAGAAGTCATCACCCATTTGAGGATCTCGACAGTATAAATATATATATATAGATATCTCTTATATGCTGAGATGTATGCATGTTTTATTAAGTATTCTATATATATCTATACATATGGCCTATATAGAGCCTTATACGTTAGGTGTGCATACCCCGCAGATGACTCAGACTAGAGCTACTGCTACAGGTAGAGGTAGAGGTAGACCACCTCTTCCTCCAGGAGGGATAGGACAGGGACCAGCTCCCGCTGCAGATCCACCAGTGGTTGAGGAGGCTTCTGAGGAGGTTGTTGAGAGCGTAGTTCCAGCTACGAGGAGTGGTGGGTCCAGGTTGCAGCAGACCCATCCAGGCCAGTCCGATGGTTCCGATCGAGTCTCTATGGGTGGATCAGAGTTTAGAGATTATCTCAGGCATTTTGAGGAGGCCATTAGAGCAGGTAGACGAGCCCCGGATCTGTCAGGGCATGAGGGATCATCTGAGAGATCCCATGGAGCTACTCAGGTGCCAGCTGCACTAGTTCGTGTAGTTAAGCCAGCTCAAATTGTGGAGGAGACCAGAGGACCTCGACCAGATATCTGGTTGAAGGCATTCCACCAGCAGGGAGTACAACATTTCTCTAGGGAGATCGGCCTAGAGGCTGAGGTGTGGATTGGGCATGTAGACGCAGCTTTAGAGTCTATTCGTTGCCCAGAGGATAGACGGATGGAGCTAGTACAGTCTCTATTCCGTGACCTCGCACATCAGTGGTGGAGGACAGTTAGGACACGAGTCACCACCTATGAGCAGATGAGGACTATGTTGAGGGAGCAGTTCTGCCCTGCCTCACTGAGGAGGGAGAAGCTGCAGGATTTCGTGGAGGCGGGTTTTGAGGACGTACCCATTACAAACGCTATTCGCCGTTTCTAGACTGAGTTAGCATTGATGGGTCCAACTGCACCATCTGAGGACCAACATGTGTACCTTTTCGCCCGTCGTTTGACGGAGAGCACACGCTCGTACATGGCAGGATTTCACTGTGACTCATTGGCAAACTACTAGGATCGGGCTTCTGTCTATGAGAAAGAGAGAGGTAGCTAGAGGAGAACTTCTCAGACAGGACGGTCTGAGAAGAGGTAGCGTCCTACACCGAATGGTGTAGGAGCATCTGGATACGGGTAAGGTCAGATTCAGGGCCGCTCGAGTGTTCCGGTGTCTGCATAGACAACTGAGAGAGGCCAATAGTGCTATAACTGCGGGGCCTATGGGCATGTGAGGACTGATTGTCCTAGAGCACCATTGACTTGCCTCTCGTGTGGGAAGCCATGACATAGGGCTACGTTTTGCCATCAAGGCAAGGCGTCATCACAGCAGGGTTCTTCCCTTGCAGGTGCAGAGGAGGTGGGCAAAGACCGCCTCAACATCAGACACAGGGACAGCAGAGAGTCCTAGGCACGCCTACTACTCAGGGGTCAACTCCAGGACCGAGTAGAGGTAGAGGTAGAGAGTTTGGTACCAGTGATAGCCGAGGATCTCGGGGCATAGTTTTTGAGCTGAGGAGTGTTGAGGAGCCGCCAGCACCAACTGCTACAGGTACCATTCTGTTACATGGTTTACTTGTTAGAGTTTTGTTTGATATGGGTGCTACGCATTCATTTATTTCTGTTGCTTGTGTTGAGTGTTTGAGTGTGTCTACCATAGAGGGGGCACCCTTTACTATAGGGTTCCCTGATGGTAGTAGGGTCAGAGGTACCCAAGAGGTACGTAGTTGTCCCCTACGCTTAGGGACTCGTGTACTACTTGTTGACTTCTTAGTCATGCCTTTGATGCATGAAGAAGTCATATTGGGTATGGATTGGATGCGTAGACACCGTGCGGTGTTAGATGTGGGTAAGATGACGGTTACAGTCTCTACCGACTTAGGTCCGATAGAGGTCTTCCGGGGTTGGGACCTTGGGAAGACAGGATCTGTCATCAGTGCCGTACAAGCAGCTAGATTGATTGCACAGGGATGTGATGCCTTCTGGTGCTACGCCATGAAGGATGGAGAGAGTCCAGCTTTGGAGGACATACCAGTAGTCTGTGAGTTTACAAACATATTTGCAGAGCCGTCTAGCCTGCCACCTCAGAGGAGCGTAGATTTTGGTATTGACTTGGAGCCTGGCACGAGACCCATCTCGAAGGCCCCATACCGTATGGCACCTGCCGAGATGTTGGAGCTGAAGAAGTAACTCGAGGAGTTGGCTAAGAAGGGCTTCATACGCCCTAGCGTTTCACCATGGGGTGCGCCTGTCCTCCTCGTGCGGAAGAAGGACGGATTGTTGAGACTGTGTATAGATTACAAAGAGCTAAGCAAGGTGACCATCAAGAACAGGTATCCACTACCTCGTATTGATAATCTACTTGAATAGCTGCAGGGAGCGATAATCTTCTCTAGGACCGACTTGCGTTCTGGATATCATCAGCTGAGGGTGAGAGAGCAGGATGTGCATAGGACGGGATTTCATACCCGTTATGGACACTGCGAGTTTGTAGTGATGCCATTTGGGCTGACGAATGCCCTAGCAGTATTCATGGAGTTGATGAACAACATCTTCATCGACTTCCTGCATCAGTTTGTGGTGGTCTTCATTGATAACATTTTGCTGTACTCTCATAGCAAAGAGGAGCATGTTGGACACTTCAGTACAGTTTTGCAGATTTTGAGGGATAGAGAGTTGTACGCCAAGCTCTCTAAGTGTGAGTTCTGGATGTCTGAGGTTGCTTTCCTTGGACATATCGTCTCCGCCGACGGGATCATGGTTGACCAGGCGAAGATCGAGTCTGTTGCTGCATGGACGACATCGACGAACGTCAAGGAAGTACGTAGCTTTCTTGGCTTAGTCGGTTATTACAGATGCTTTGTGGAGGGATTTTCTGTGATTGCCCGTCCACTGACGAGTCTTCTGAGGAAGACTACCAGATTTGTATGGACTGACTAGTGCGCTCAGAGTTTTGAGGAGTTGAAGAGGCGTCAGACTTCTGCTCCTGTCTTGGCACAGCCATAAGTTTCTGATGATTTTGTGGTCTACAGTGATGCATCCAAGCTAGGCTTGGGATGTGTGCTGATGCAAAGAGGCAGAGTGATTGCATATGCATCTCGACAGCTGAAGACGTATGAGGAGAACTACCCGACTCATGATCTGGAGTTGGCAGCAGTAGTTCATGCTTTCAAGATCTGGAGACATTACGTGTATCGTGCTACATGTTAGATCTTCACAGACCATAAGAGCTTGAAGTATATTTTCACGTAGCGGAAATTGAATAACCGACAGCGGCGATGGCTTGAGTTGATCAAGAACTTTGACCTTGAGATTTTGTATCATCATGGCAAGGCGAACGTAGTAGCTGACGCCTTAAGCAAGAAGACGCCTCGAGAGAAGGCGATTGCCAGACTTACTATACAGCCTCAGCTTCAGAGGGGTCTAGCTTGGCTAGAGATGAACATCCAGTTTCCTGATGAAGATGCCCATTTATTTGCTTTAGAGGTTCTACCTGGTCTATTGGATGAGATCCAACAGAAGCAGGGGACTTGCCCGACCTTGACGAGGATCAGAGATAGGAAGTCTCGCGGAGAGGCACCCCATTTCACTATTGGGGCAGATGGAGTTATGAGGCGACATGATCATATTTGTGTTCCTGCAGATGCAGAGCTAAGACAACGGATATTACAGGAGGCTCACTATACACCTTACTCAGTACACCCTAGTACGAGTAAGATGTACCATGATGTGAGACTCTCATATTGGTGGGGAGGGCTGAAGCCCGACGTAGCCAGATTTGTGGCTCAGTGTGCGACCTGTCAGCAAGTCAAGATAGAGCATTTCAGGCCTGGAGGTGAGCTCCATCCACTGCTAGTGCCACAGTGGAAGTGGGAGGACATCTCCATGGATTTTGTGATTGGGTTGAGGACTAGTAGGAGCTTTGATGCTATCTGGGTGATCGTTGATAGATTGACGAAGACGACACGTTTCATCCCCATCAAAGAGACGTGGCCCGTGAGCAGATTGGCTGAGGAGTACACTAGACAAATAGTGAGACTCCATGGGGTACCGAGGACGATCGTTTCTGATCGTGATGGACGATTCACATCGAGATTCTAGCAGCAGATTCAGACTGCTCTAGGGACGAGTCTACACTTCACGACTGCGTTTTACCCCTAGACAGATGGTCAGTCAGAGAGGACCATCCAGACCTTAGAGGACATGTTGCGAGCTTGTGTGTTGGATTGGAGACAGGGATGGTCTGATTACCTCCCACTCGTTGAGTTCTCATACAACAAGAGCTGGCATGCATCTATAGGGATGGCTCCTTATGAGGCACTGTATGGACGTAGATGCCGTACACCTTTATGTTGGGATGAGCCTAGCAGCATTAGTGGGATAGCGCCTGAGCAGATTCAGGATGACATGACTCGAGTAGCGCTGATCAGAGAGAGGATGTTGGCTGCACAGAGTCGCTAGAAGTCGTATGCAGACAAGAGACGTCGACCTCTAGAGTTCAGGGTAGGAGCTCATGTTTGGTTGAGAGTATCTCCGACGCGAGGCGTCAGACGTTTTCGCATAAAGGGGAAGATGAGTCCCCGATATTTCGGTCCTTTTGAGATATTGGATAGAGTTGGGCGAGCAGCTTACAGATTAGCTTTGCCTCCGAGGCTAGAGAGTGTTCACCTTGTATTTCATGTGTCTCAGACGAGGGAGTATATACCTGATCCGAGGCACATCGTGATTTATGATGATCTGCTAGTTTAGCTGGACCACACGTTTGCAGAACACCCTATTGCAGTCCTAGAGCGAGGAGTGAGACGCCTGCGTTCAAAGGACATTCCTATGCTGAGGATACAGTGGTCTAGACGAGGACCTGATGAGGCTACTTGGGAGACAGAGGATAGTATCCAAAGGAACTATCCAGAGTTTTATGCTGAGTTAGCCGTAGGATCCACTAGTAGATCTTTGTGCCTTCTTGGTGAGTGGATGTTATATGCTTATGTGATATGCTGTGTTTTCGTGATAGTTGTGATATGTGCATATGATCTGTTAGATCTTGTTTGCTAGCACGAGATAGGGATAGATGGAGATGGTTCTTTCCTTCATGCTATGGTGTATGTGTTAGGATTAGCTGGAGATGGTTCTTTCCTCCATGCTACCTTGATGGACATAGCGTGAGTGAAGATGGTTTCCCTCCACATAGTAGTGATATGTGTACGTTGTGGCTGGAGACGGCTTTCCTCCATGCCAGTGTGATGTGGTTAGTGGTTGGCTAGAGATAATCTTCCTCTAGGCCTTGTGTAGAGTTGTTATGCTGGAGTTGTGATTTCTCCATGTTGTGTTGAGGATATAGAATGTTATAGGTTGTGACCTGATGTTCTTGAAAAGAGAGTTATACCTCGGCTTATAGGTCCGAGAGGTTTTGGGATTTTGCAAGTTTCGGGACGAAACTTGTTTTTAGGAGGGTGAGATGTAAGATCCTTAGTCTTTGGAGCCTAGTTGAGCTATAGTGTGCTTGTCTTGACCCTGTTGGCCTCCCCTGTGCACCATCTAGGCCGCCCCAACGGCTAGGCGCCCCTGCGCCTTAGGCTAGCCGCCCCTGCGCCTTAGGCTAGCCGCCCCTGCGCCTTAGGCTAGCCGCCCCTGCGGCTCTATATGTGTGCAACCGATTTCGTTGACTCTTGACTTGTGCTTTGCGGCTGGCTTCTCTTATAAGCTTCGTCTTGCTTCAGATGAGGGGTTTCCTACCTCTCTTCAGCTTCTCTCTCCCTCCACACGTTCTTCTTTTCCTCTCTTCTTCCTTGATCTTCTTTGCCTTCTCTTGATCTTGTGTGAGTGAGTTCTTGTGAGTTTGAGTGTGGCTTTGGCCTTGGATGCTCTTGAGGATGTTGCTGAAGGTTGTTGGTATTGTGTTGAGGTGATAGACGTGTTGATCCTCCATAGTTGCAGCTTAGGTTTTGTGTGGTAAGCTCTTCTTCTTCTCTCTTCTTTTCTTCTTTCTTGCTTCTTTCTTCCTTTCTAGCTTAGGATTCACAAGCTAGGCTTGTGTTGGATCCTTTCCTAGCCTTTTGTTGATCATATATATGTACATGTGTATATATGTTGTTATGGTATGTAAAAGAAGTGAAGAAAGTCGAGAAAGGGATCGAAGAGAAGTCGGGACCAACTCTCCGCACAGTTGGCCGCCCCTGCGCCTGAACCAGGTTGCCCCTGTGCCTGCCTGTGAGCCGCCCCTGCGCCTTTGTTGAGCCGCCCCTGCGCCTCACTGGGTCAGCTTGGTGTTCTTGCTTCTGTTGGTGCATACCTTGTTGGTATGTCTTCCTTCCTTTCCTTTGGCCTTGGCTTTAGTTGTAGAGCTAGGCTAGCTTGGTTAGTGTGAATTTGTTGAGTAGCATGTTAGAGTTGTGCCTTAGGCACTTGTGGTTATGTTGAGGTTATGCCTTAGGCATCTGTGAGCTTGTTGTGATCTTGAGGTTTAGTTTGGGGTTGTAGGTTGGTTCTTGTTATGGAGACGAGTCTCCTAACCCTTTCAGGTTGTGATGTTGTGTGCCTTGCTCTTGCAGGCGTTGGTTTCTTCCCCAAGGGGAAGCTGTGACGTGGCTTTGGATACGAGTGTATGAGGTAAATCCATAGGACTTACTTAGCGTTCAGTTATGGATTTGTGTGTTTGTGATGGTTGTGTGTGTTCATATGATTGTGCATTTTAAACCTAAACTAGACTAGGATGACCATTTATTACATTTAAATGGCCCAAGTGTATTATAATGGGCAGTAAGCACTTGCTAGAAGCTCGTCGAGAGTGGTAGGAGGTGCTCGGAAGCCAGTAGCTCAGGGGGGGTAGATCCCCATGCAACAACTAGGTTAAAGGGGAAAGAGACGGGGTTCTTTAGGCTCCTCGTGTTACAAAAGAAGTTGAATTAGTAATGGAATAACGTAATAAAAGATAATAAATGAATGTGTGTGACATTCCATGTATGAGATGTTGAGTTGTGTTTGTGCTATTACTTTCATACTTATCTATTGTTGTAGCTAACGGTGTATACCGTGTTGTAGATGATTTGCAGGTTAGGAAGACTGCAGAGTGAGCCAGATGGTGTGACCAGCCGAGGACTTCTGTACATTAGGATGCGTGGGTTGGGATCTTTCGTATCAGATGCTATGTTTGATGTTTTGTACTCAGCTTTGAGTTTGTAAACTCTTTTGATGTATCATACAGCTTTTATGTATTTGGTTTTACTCTACTTGTGCCTTGTTGTAAGATCCAGTGAACTTGTAGTCAGGCTAGGGTCATGATCCATTGTGAGATCCTAGCCCAATGTAGCATCCCGAGTCCCGCGGAATCGGGGTGTTACAATGTGGATGTACTTATTTGACTCTGTGTATGATTGTATGACTCTATTTGGATATTTATGATCTTATTTAGCTCTATGTGTTTATTTGAGATTACATGCATGCATACAGGTTTTTGTTTGAAAAAAACGTCAAAAAATGGTTTAAGAAAAAAAAATTATGACCTCGACCGGGATGGTTCTAGCCAAACGAGGTAAAGCGCCACGGATGACTTAGAACACCTCGACCGAGGTGGCTTAACTGAGAGATTTTTCGAAACGTTTTGTGCTTCTTATCTGGATATGAACTCAGTGATGATTCTGTTTGCATATTGGTTTTGAAATCTTTATATGCTCGAAAGGTTTTATGATATGTTTAAGTTGTAAAATGCTTTGTTTGAAGTTTTGGCATGTTTAAAACTTTATTTTTATCAAAATTATGTTGAATTTGAAGGTTGACACCACATGATGAGTTCTATCACAATCTTCCTGGGATGATTAAGGTAATTCATTCTCTTCTCTTCTTCTTCTTAATCATGTTTTAGCCCCTCATATACATATTTGTCTCCCTTTACCTATCCGGGAATTTGGAAGCAAGCAAGAAAAGCAAGTGAAAGTGAAGCTGAGATGTTGGCTGAAAGTTTTAGAAAGAAACAAATAGGTTTGGGGAAGTCAACCATGATGATGAGTAACTTGACACCATTCACATAGCCGGGTGTTTGTGTCTTGCCAAAGTTGGATTGAGCGATATTCCTAACGGGTCATAGTATGTGCATCAAGGGTTTGAGGCATCTCGAGAAATTGATGATTGCTGATTTCCTAAGCTTCGGTTATTGTGCACCTCTGTCCATGCATCCCAAAAAGTAAAGTAAAAATAAGCAAAGCTTATTGGTGGAAGATATTGAGTTTCAAAGAAAGTGAAGTAAGATCCTTTTCCCGGATTCTAGCACCACATACCCTATATACATTCCACCCTGACACGTTTCTTGACTTCTTTTGGAAGCCCTTGAGACCTAGAGCTTGTTGATTGACTTGGTGGTTTAAACTGGATTATACATGATTGATTTCGATAAATATGATTTGTTATGCAAAGATGAACAGCTTTCTTATATTTATAAAATGTTTTGATCATGTTTTGATTTTAATTGCCATGAAGCATTCTCTTAGAGTGATCTATGAGTGGAGCACACCACCAAAAATGTTTTGAAATGCTTTTCATTGATCTTTATAACCTATAATTCATTTTATCTTGTACTTAAGATTTGAAACTTGCTTGGGGACAAGCAAGGGACAAGTATGGGGTATAGCATGTATTATAGTCTATATTTTGGGGCTGGTTTAGACGTTTCATCTTCAATAATCTGCATGTATGGATGTATATTATGTAATTATATTGTTATTTCATCTACATTTATGGGAATCGAGGTCTACACCAAGTTTCGTTGTAATCGTAGGTAAAATGGCACGTTTTGGACTAAAATAGAGCTAAGGAGCTAAGGAGTCATTGGAGCTACATTCTGGAGCTTAAAGAAGAACTCCGGAAGCCTGGAATTAATGAAGAAGATTTACTTTGGACCAATTCGAGAGATTTCACATTCAGTTGAGATTCACCTTGGTCAGCTACAGTGTCACCTCGACCGAGGTGATCTTGAGGAGCGTCCCGACCGAGGCAAACACCCTGCCGCCGGCGAGATCATATTTTTGGCTGAGATCTTTTATTTTTGGAAAGAAGATATCGTATATTTTTGGGCTGGATTTTTGGAAGAAAGATCTTATTTTTGGGAGATCTATTTTAGAGATTTGGATATATTTTATAGGAATTATCTTTTTAAGATATTATTATCTTTGGAAGATAATTCTCCTATATAAATGGTTGGATTTTCCACAAGTTCAACCATGCTTGGAGGCTGAGAATACCCAGCAACTAAGAGATTTTCTGGAAGATTTGAAGGAAGGATTGAAGATCAATCAAGGAAGGATTCATAGTTTGGAGTTAACTTTAGAGGGAATTTGTAAGACTTTCTTAAGATATTATTATCTTTGGAAGATAATTCTCCTATATAAATGGTTGGATTTTCCACAAGTTCAACCATGCTTGGAGGCTGAGAATACCCAGCAATTAAGAGATTTTCTGGAAGATTTGAAGGAAGGATTGAAGATCAATCAAGGAAGGATTCATAGTTTGGAGTTAACTTTAGAGGGAGTTTGTAAGACTTTCTTAGATTCCCTTTTGGTTTGTTGTCTTGCTCAATTTGTGATTTGAGGAACGCTGATTTGTTGTTAATTGATTCAGTTATTGAGACCTTTTTCTTAAGGTTTACTTGTTCGAATATTCATTCCTTTCCAATATATTTGATTATTGTTATCATGATGATTGGCTAAGCCTTTTATGCGATTCTAGGGTGATTGGCTAAAAGTTGTGGGAAAGACGATGATAGAATAATCTTAATCCCATCAGGACCCTGAAAGCTCGAGTCTTTAACCTTAACCCTAGAGTACCTCGCTCAGTCGATGAACATCTCGGTTGGGGTGGAACTTGACTGAACGAGGTGACCTTTTTTTATCCGAAACTGAGAGTTTAGGGTTCTAGTTTGCCAAATCCTATCTTTATTACACCTTTCCTGGTTCAATGCAAGCCTAGGATGAGACTTACCCGGTGATTCCTTTGTTTGCTTACTCATGATCATAAGTGTAGATAATAAAGGTTTATCCTTTATTGGGGTTTGAGTGTGCCTTCATCCCATCTTTGTGAGTTAGCCTGAGACTTACCCGGTAAATGTTGATTCTATTCCCTTAGGTGGTGTGTTGGTTTGAGATTATAGTTCCTTTCCTTAGTACCTTGAGACTTACCTGGTAATAGGAGTTTTGGTTTGGGATAGTGAGTAGTGAGACTTACCCGGTGATCTATTCCTACCTTAGAACACCTTCCCTTTGCAAAACCTCAACTTTGTCCGCATTATCCTTTGAGATCTTGAGTCGGAACCATAATTAGATGCTTTAATCCCTAGAATCCGCATTTCCCCTTATTTGACCTTATTATCATCTTTGATTGCTTTAATTGCCTTTGGTTAATTGCAATATTTGACAACCAATTATGTGCTTTGTTTCACCTAAGTCCCTGAGATCGACCCCTGGAATTCTTGCTTTTATTACAATTGATCCGTACACTACGGGTTCGCATCCTTGTTTAAGTATACTTCTTTGATTATAAATTTAAAGGTTGCACACACCGTTTTGAGCGAACAGGGACGGAGGAAGGTAGATGGAGGACTTAGGCAGACTAAGTGCAAGCCCCGATATCTTCTCAAATTTGTGAAGGCAACCCAACAAGATATCAGCTGAGGCCTTGTCCCCACGGAAAAAGAGGATGATATCATCAGCGTACATCAATTGGGCAATACCTAGGCCTCAGAAATGCTGGTGGAACTGGAACTCTGGTTTGGTAGTCTCGTGACGGATCATCCTAGACAAGAACTCCATACATATCACAATTAGAAGGGGGGAAATGGGGCATCCCTGGCGGAGACCCTGTCGACCCTGAAAATGGCCATGAGAAGTCTTATTGACCCGGATGGAGTAAGAAGTAGTGGTGACGTACTCCATCATCCAGTCAATGAACCTGTTCGGGAACAAGAGCTCCGTCATGACAAATCTCAAAAAGTCCCAAGAGATGGTGTCGTACGCTTTGGCCAAATCAATCTTCATAAAGCACATCCTGGTATCTCTCTTGACATTGTACTTCCGAAGGAGCTCTTGGACAAGGAAGATGTTAATAACATCATTTATATGATATAAGGTTGAGTTCCCTCAATGAATAGTAATGGTTTGTCGGCTTGTATTTAGTTAAATGGGCCTCATTTACGCATTTTAGGTCTAGTAGTTGTTAAAGCCCGCATTCTTCATGAAATTCCTCCATGTGAACTCTATGTGTTTATCTTTTGTGTCATATCCTTGTGATGCCAACTTCCATCGATCTCCAGTTGCCGTCTACTTCCCCTTTTCCTTTGTTCTTCTATTAAAAGGTCATCTAACTGCTTCACAATCTTCTCTACTTCTTTTTTTCTTCTCTGGTTTGTATTTATTCATCACCCCTCTTTGGTTCCTTCTTGTTTTATGTATTAGTCGATTGATTTTTGTTCTTCTTCTCTTATTTTGCAGTTTAATTTTGTTGATTCGTGAATTTGCATATTTAGCAAAATTTGCTCCATGGTAAGGTTAATGTCTAACTATTTTATCCTACATGTCCTTTGCTCTCTACCATGTCTAAGCAAGGTTTTTCCTCTCTCTCTCTCTCTCAATTTTCTCGTCATACATTATCTTCATTTTATTCAATTTTGTCTTTGTGTTAATCTATTTCAGGCAATTGCACATAGACCTTAACGTTCTCTTTGTTGGATACAAGTTTCCCCATCCTCTCCACTACAAAATCATTATCTGAGTTAGTGGTTTATTTCCATGTCGGTGTACGTATAAGTGAACTCGGTCCGACTTATGCCCCTTTTTCTTACTCTTTGTTTTACTTTTGTTTGATTTCTACTATTTCTCAGTTTCTTCCTTCCTGCAAAAAACCTAGAACTCGAAGAAAATTGTGAAATGACGGTCAAGGACAAGAAGTTGTGGAACCTCATGCGTGACATCAAGGTTCAAAAGCTTGTTGAATATTTCCGTAAGAGAAAGTGGAGATTGTCACACCCATGCTTCTAAGGTCTCTATTCATCTTACTCTCCTTTCTCCTTGATTCATATAAGATTCGTCTTGTGCTTGTTTGATCCCCTTGGATTTATGTTGTTTGATTTGTTTTCGTTTGCGTTTGAATTTGATTTAGGTTTCGGAGCAACTCGGTGGTCAAACCCCTGTATTCTCCAAGGGTAATATAAGCTTCAAAACTTTCTGCTTTCCATTTGGTTTTATTTGGACAAATTTTGCATAAAACAAATGTGAATACAAATTGTCTTAACAGCTAGATACAATGTTCGATCTTTCGGTACCAGGCGTAATAAGAAGATTGCTTGATATGTCACGGTTAGGAGAGATAAGGAGAGTAATATGAGGTATTAAGCTCTTAATTTATATATCTTAATTCAAGCGATGTTTGCCTTTTAGGTTTTAGATTGTTGGTTAATAATTAATATTGTTCTTTTATTGTATGTCTTGCTCAACTTTCTTAATCTTCGAAGACCGTAAATTAGTTGATAACATGGTCTGGCCCGTGGTCGGTGTTTGTGCCCCGTGATTGATAACATGGTCTTGACACTCATACGGACAACATTTGATCAGGAGCGGTCACTAAATTACGGGTTAATCTATTCGCTTCTGTTATCCAATTTCGATGCCGCCTATTAAAAATAACCGAACAAATCACGCGTGGTTTGACTAGTAAGGTAAAATAAACAAGTAATTATGCAATTAACAAACTCATCACCATAATATTAAAAAACTACTTTAAAAAAATGACATAATAAAGTTTTCTTTTCTTCTTCATGTAGAGCTTTCTATGATGTTTGAATGAAAATTTGCACACTTTTTTTTCTTCTTTCAATGTGAAAGTCTAATAAAAAATAGTTACTCAAGGTATACGTTACATGATTACATCAATCAAGGTAGGTAGTTTATTTTAAAAAGAATTGGATTAAATATAATTTTTTTATATGCTTTTGTTTTGTAGACCCCTTTAATTTTATTTAGAGTGATGTTAATTGAAGCCGACAAAGACGCCGGAGGAGGCGGTTCCTCCTGCATTTTTTTGTTTTTTTTTGTTGTTTTTGTTGTTGTTTGAGTGATGTTAATTGAAGCCGGCAAAGACGCCAAAGGAGGCGGAGTCCGCCTGCGCACCAGCCCTCGCGCAGGCGGACTCCGCCTCTCCGGCATTTTTTGTTGTTTTTTTTTGTTTTTTTTTTTTGCTTTTATGTTTTATTTTGTTTTTTTTCATACTAGAGTTTTATTTTTTTGTTTGTATTATTATTTCATTGCACTTCCAGTAAACAAAATCAAAATATCAAGTACCACTAAAACATGATGACAACAATATATCAAAACCGCTAAAACATTATGACAACAGTATATGAAAATGACTAAAACATGATGTCAACAACATATGATAACGTCTAAAACATGATTACAAGCTAATTTCTGAAAACGGCTAAAGATATCCTACAATAGTGTCTTCAACTACCGATGTCCGACGAAGCTCCTCGTGATGTGTTATCCTTGCAATGAACGGCGCATCCCATCCATCAACACTTGGGTCGTGGTATTGTTTCCAATATTCACTCAACAACGGTAACGGGACATCATCTATAACCTAACATATGTTGGCATAAATATGTGTAAATAAAGAGACAGTAAAGTTCTAAAAAATATTGAGTAAAGCAATAAGGTGGTACATAATATAACGGGAAAAGGATTAACCTCATTTGATATATCAAATGTCCCATCCTGGATCTTCGTGTAGATTGTTCCACCAGTTCTTATAATTGCCTATACGGAAAGAGCGAGGATTACAAGATCATAGTTTCAAGAAGTGATGGTGGACTGATGCATAACATGGTAAAAAAATACAATAAAATAATGTCTAATTTAAAACAACCTACCATAGACAAGAGGAACAATGTGACATATGGATATTCTCCTTTTCCAACAAACGACTTACATCCTCAACATTTTGAGCAGTTTTTGCAGAACACTCCATGAATACTAATCCATGTTCCTTTGCAAACTGTTCACCTTCCTCTGTACTCACAGCTCTCTTGTGAGCAAGATCAGACTTGTTGCCTACAAGATGATTGAAAGTCTCCCTCCTGTAGAAGGACGTGACTAGTGAGCTTTACCCATAAGAGATTCACCAGTAAGCAAATGCTAAAATGCATGCGCGAAGGTACACAATTAGACATCTATGACCTTATGCTAATACAATGGAGCGACAATTAGTGTTTTCCCTTTCGAGAACAGTCTGAGTCGGAAAAATAGCTTAAGAGCCTTAAACCAAAGTTCAAAACAAAAAAGGAGAGATAAAAAACCGCATGAACAGGCTTTTGCGCACCAATTCAGAAGAGCCTTACCTAAAACATGATGTCATATACCAAAAGTGCACCTGCAGCCCCTCGATAGTAGGACCATGTAATAGATCTAAATGACTCTTGACCAGCCTACAAAACAAATGCAAGTATTAAGATCTCAAGTTACAAAGTTGGATATAGTAGATCAATGAGTCGTTCAGGGGAACAAAAAAGAGGAGATAGACAAACCGTGTCCCATATCTGCAACTTAATTGGATTGTTATTAATTGTGATCATTCTACCCCCAAATTTCATCATAAATCACAAATCACACTATTTTAATGCCAGAAGATGATTAGGACAGTGATATTCGAGTTCGACGAGATGAGTTTTCACGTGTTTAGATTTGGATGGATTATAAAATAGTCAAGTTCGAATCGAGTCTAAATTGTTTCCAAGATTAAAAATATATTCATATTCAACTCGTTTAAAAAGTTTACAAACTTAGTTTATACAACATTATAAAGTGTTATTCTAGCTTAATGAGCCGAGGGTTTTTTTTTTCGAAATCGAAAAATGGTTCGAATCTAGTGGATCAAAAGTCTGAAACGGGCAGAAGGAGGCGGAGGTGGAGTCCGACTCCGCCTCCTTCTGCGCGCGGGCGGACTCCACCTCTATCAAGGCGCGAGTCCGCCTGAATAGTAGTCCTGCTTTATTTATAAATAATTCCTCCTATATGAAAGAAATTGGATTAAATAAGGGTATATTTACTAAATGAGTTTATGTTATGGGTACTTTTAATAGAGTAATAGTGGTAAAAGACCTAGTTAATCATTTTACCATTTATTTTATCAATTATAAATGTAACTTCTCAAAGTCAAAGTAGATTTTTAATGAACGATAAGTTTCACAAGCCTTCAGCCTTAATAATAAAACGAAAAGAATTATATACACGGCATTCGTTTACTAACGTAAAAAAAAGGTTGTAGTCCGTCAGCGTTTAGTGTGTGTCGGCGTCACGAATTGACACCTAATATTTTATTTTAAGAAAAATCAAAGAAAACAATTTGTAAAAAGTAAATAAAATAATTTTAAAAAAAATGAAAGAATTGGGGGAACTAGACTCTTTTTTACCAGTTTTTGTTTTGTAGACTCCTCTAATTTTTACCACTCTAACTGGCTTGTCACTATTACTCTATTAAGAGTATATTTACCTAATGAGTTTATGATATGGGTACCCTTAATAGAGTAATGGTGTTACTCTATTAAGAGTATATCTATATACATATATTAAAGCCAAATCATTTCCTTCAACGTGGTTCATCCTAACTTATTTTATGTCACGTGTCATTTTCTTATAATTTTAATTTTTTTAAAAAAATTATATATATATATATATATATATATATTTACCATATTTAAATTAGTCAATAATGTAATAGTATAATTATCCTATAATAGAAGTTATTTTTATCTACTTACCATACATTTCTTTTTATATATCTACACATATACATAAACATAGTTAAAATTATATTAATAGACTTATTTTTCTATGATAAAAATTATATCAAAATAACTTTATATATAGTTATACATATATTTATCTATACTAAACATACTTTTTTTATTTTATGTATAGATGCTAATGTATTTTAATTTTATTAAAAAATTGAAGAGTCTATATCTATATCTATATCTATATACATATATTAAAGTAGAAACACTTTGTGTCAGGTGTCTTGATCTTATAAACTTCACACCACGTGTCATTTTCTTGCGCATCTTAATTTTATAATTATAGTAATTAACAAATAAATAAAAAAAGCAATGATATAGATAATAGATATATTATTTCCATTTATAATTTTATCACAATCTTCAATATATTCTTAAGATATCCTTTTCATTATTTTTTTAAAAAAAATTCTCACTTTTAATTATAAAATAATTAGATTATTTATTATTCTAACTTTAACATATAAATATATAGTTTTTATATTAATTAGGACATAATCACTAACTTAAAAATGTGTAAATTTTTATAATATAATTATTACATTTTTTTTATGGATATTATTTAAAACAACCTAAGATAATTTTGTAATTGAATTTTTTAAATGTTCTCTACTTTAACATTTATATTTTAATTTTGAAATTTATTTATATTTTTTCTTTTAAAAAATTTTATTTCACTTTTATCAACTTTATAAAATAATCTACTAACATTAACTAAGATATGTAATATTGTCTAAATTAGTCTATTTTTGCTGTTTATCTCAAATTATAATTAATTTAATTATAAGTTTTAATTAATATTTCGTTAGTTAATTAAACCATTATGTTACATAATTTTTTTTAATAAAAATTTTAAAAATTATAAAATTTCAAATTATATCCGTGCCTTGGCACGGGAACTACACTAGTTTACCTAATGAGTTTATGATATGGTTACCCTTAATAGAGTAATGGTGGTAAAGGCCTAGTTAGCCATTTTACCAAAAAAAAAATTGGGTTCCAATGCTTAAATTGATTTTTTTGTTTATTTATAAATAAAATATATTAATATTGATTATTCATTAAACTTTCGTAGAAAACTTTGCTAACCATAATCTACTGGTTGGAATTTTTTATATAAATCTTATCCATAATCATCCTCTTCAACCACATAAACCCCCTTTACCTAATAGCCCTAAGTCGCTTGCATTATTTTGTACGGAAAAAAGAGACATCTATAAATTGAGGCACAATTAAGTGGTTTTTTTAGGCCTTCAAGAAATTGCCAATCAACTCCGGATGCCATTAGTCGCACCCAATTTTTTCTTATATGCATATTTTCAAAAAAAAAAAAAAAGAGTGTCGGCTGATGGCGTCGGTGCCCAAAATAAAAAGATATGGGCGCGGGTGCCATACGAGCTCTCAAGGTAGGCGTCGGCGCCTTACGACTTTTGTGTTTTGTTTTTGGTGGAAAAAAGCTCCATTAGTAACAAAAAAAAAAAAGGGAGTTACAATAGAACCATACGTGGAAAAGAAACATCCCTCAATCATCTAACAAAACATTCTAGTGCAACGGGGTGAAACTTTTAAAATAAATAAACCAACGTCTTTAGAAAAGGCAAAATTGACGAGCGAATCCGCTACCTTATTCTCTTCCCGATAAATATGATTGAGCTTAACAACCCAATCCCACAATAAAAAGCATTAACACCGAAGTACCTGGCTAAAGAGAGAATGTATCACATCAACACCCTCTCAATGAACTGAAGAACAATCTGAGAATCGACCTCAAGGTGGACACGTCTAAAGCCTTCATCCCATGCAAAATCAAGGTCATGCACCACCGCCCATAACTCAGCCACAACGGCATTGGAAGCTCCAATATTAGCAGTGAAACTACACATGCAACTCCCACTACTATCACAAACAACTCACCCACAAGCAGCTAAACCCGGATTGCCCTTAGTAAAATTGTGGTCACAGTTGCGATTGTGGCTAGATTTGTTGTTTTAGTAAGGGTTGTTTTGAGATTTGTGTTTATAAAAAAAAAACTTTGTATACGGTTTTGTTAAATGTTTCGGAATTAGTTTTAATTTTACATGAAGACCAAATTACCCCTAACCTTAATTTATGCATCAACACACAAGAAGAAGATCGGGATTGTGCTTCTCCTTCGTTGTTCTTCCAGAAACTTCTTGTTCCAGTTCTTGTTCTGACAAGAAGAATAAAGATGTATCTCCTTCGTCGATTTCTCTGCTTCTCCATCTACTTTTCTTCTTCTCATTTGTCGATTTCTCTTTTTCTCCATGGATTGTGAAGGGCACAATTGAAGTAGAGAAGAAGGCACCGACTGCTTTTAGAATACTCCATTGTAGACATCAATTGAAACGAGGAAGAATTTCATTGAAGAAGTGAAGAAGAACGCCGGAGAAGAAAGAGAAGAAGGATTGTGGAGCATCATCAATATTAAAGAGAAGAGCGAATTTGGAGGATATCGGAACGGATTGGAGAAGAATTGAGGGACACTTTGGCATAAATTCCTCAACAACAATCTTGAATCCCCAAAATCTTGGCTAGCTAGATTCTATAAATAAACACCAAAACTACAAAATTTTTTGAAAACCTTAAAACTCTAGCTAAACAACTATATTATTTACAACCCCAACTATCAATCTTAAAACACACATGAACCTCCTAACTAAAAACGCCTTAAATTGAGCATCGTGTATATAACACGCTCCTAATCAAGATGGATAGATAAAATATGTCCCTTTTACCGTGAGATCCGCTACAAATTCAAAAAGTTAGTTAGAGTCTAGTTGGATTTAAAAAAAAAAAAAACTATAATGCCTACTTCGTGTTCTTGTAGTAGTTCTCTTAATAACGGAAATGAATTCAATAAACGAGACAAACCTAATATATCGAAAGACCATAAAAAAATGACAGATGGATTACCAGTCAAAAGAAGAGGAAAAACCAAACAAACAAAGAGAACCAATAGATGAGAATTTAGACCACATCAAGCCGATCAATAAGATGCATTAGATGAAGCGCCAAACAAGCAAATCGAGAAAGAGCGATGAGAACATGTCAAGTGAAGTAGTGCAAAGTAAAATTTACAATTATCACATATCCACAAATCGCTCCTCCACACAAACAAATTTAGACGATACATCAAGATGCGTTCCTAAACAATCGAATCACTAAAAGTGATAACAAAAAAAATCTATAGTGATGTTAAAGTTCGTCAATTCATTAAGGGCTCGTTTGGTAGCGCTAGGAATCATTCCTGGTAACGGAATGATTCCAAATCAATCAAAAAATGCGTTTGGATAGAACTCTTTTAACACATGAAAGTATACCAGGAATGATTTCAAATCAATCAAAAAATGCGTTTGGATAGAAGTCTTTTAACACATGAAAGTAATCCCATCATTTCCATTTCCTTTCCTAACCCCTATCCGATTCCATTCCGTTTTCATTCCACCGATCCAACCAAACGGGCACTAAATGTATTGTTTATTTTATCGAAATAGTATTGTCGATAAGATGTAATACGGTGATATTTGTATTAATGTAATTGAGGCACACTTGTAATTTGATATTTAGATTATTTTATATATTTTTCTTTATAACTTTGGGTGAAATATAAAATAGAATTAAAGTTAAGTTAAATCTGAGATAGAATTGGTCAAAAAGTCAAAAAAAGGGATGGGCAAGCACGTTTGTATAGGGCTGTCTTTATCTGTGAGCTTGCACTACTAAACCGTAAACGTGTTAGACGCCTAGACGGCAACAAACCATAAAACCATTTACTTTTTTCTTCTCACTATACAAAATTTATAAAATCACAACAAATGTAATATTTATTGATATCTTATAATTTTAAAAACTTACATAATTTTTATATATAAATAAATAATATTTTAAAGGTCCGTCATGTAAACAAATCCGTCATTTACACGTGGTTTGGTTACACGAGTCAAAACTCATCGAGTTACCCGACTTCAATTACACAATGTTAAATAAAAAAGTTTATTGAAAATAAATAAAAGATTGTGTCAAATTTAGAATTCTTCTATCCCATCTTGATTATAATTAATTTTTTTCATTACGATAACTAATTATACTCCATTATTCCGGTAAGGCCGTGTGGCCGTCTGTACGGCCGCACGGCCTTACCGGAATAATGGAGTATAATTAGTTATCGTAATGAAAAAAATTATTATGGAATAGTTCATAACTTATAAAAGGATAGTTCATGAATTATAATAAAATAGTTCATAGTGTAAAATTTTAAAAGGATTGAAAGTAATAGTTCAAAACTTATTAAGTAATAGTTCATAACTTCTAAAAGGATAGTTCATGAATTATAATAGAATAGTTCATAGTGCAAAATTTATAAAGAATTGAAAGTAATAGTTCAAAACTTATTATGGGATAGTTCATGAATTATAATAGAATAGTTCATGAATTATAATAGAATAGTTTAAAGTGCAAAAATTTATAAAAGAGTGAAAGTAATAGTTCAAAACTTATTATGGGATAGTTCATGAATTATAATAGAATAGTTTATGGATTATATTAAAAAGTAATAGTTCATGGATTATATGGGAATAGTTCAAAGTTTATATGATAATAGTGCATAAATTATAACATGGTAGTTCAAATAAATTTTCATTAGTTTCCGGAAAAAAAAAAAAAAAAATCGTTCCAGAAAAAAAAAAAAAAAATCGTTCCAGAAAAAAAAAAAGAAAAAAAAAAAAATTTTTTTTTTTTTTTCGGGACACGTGTCGCCCTGTCGTACGGCCGTACGACCGTACCGCAATAAAGCGACCGTACCTGAACATTTACCTACTTAACTGAATATCATATTTATCATTTTATTTATTTGTTATTTTAATTGATGATTAGTAGGTGTCTAGTTAGTAATCAAGTTACAAAAATTGTCTTACTAGCTCAATTTTCTCATTTAGCTATGATAAATTAATGGCTTAAAATACTACGACATACTAAAATTTGTGTGATAAAATTTTTTGTTATCATGAATTAGTTTGAGTAATTTTAATCCGAATTTTATTCCATAAGGATCCTTCCAATTAAGCCCTTAATGTTTTTTCTCCGTATAATTGTTAATATTCACGCTTGCTGTAAAATTTTAAAATACTTGTTCTAAATCTAGTTATACTAAAAAAAAGATATTTATTTTGATTTAATTTGTATAAATCTAAAAAAACATAATTAATAGTTAAATTATTTTATTTATATGGACAACATCTCCAATAAAAGATGAGTTTTCTTTTTATTTCTTCATAAATTTGGTAATAGAAAATCGTTTTTTCCGATTATACATAAATACTTTGGCCATAATTTTTATTTAATATATATCATTATGGTAAGTATCAATATTGGTGGGTTAGGAATTTAAAATTTCTTAAATACAATAATTACTCCCCTTTTTCAGTATTTTTTTCCAAATTAAAATGTCTTGATTTTTGGTGATTGATATTTTTCTTTTTGTTAATAAAAAGTTGTATTTGTGTTTTGTCGTATCTATCCCTCCCTTGTTCATCGCAAGCATCTCCCTCATTTCCTCTCCCTGTCTCTCTCCTCCCTATCACAATTTTCGTTATTATCTCTGTATCTCTCTTGTTTACACCGCAGAGATTTGTTCATTACATTATTCCAATTTAATATGTGATTTGTTTCTGCGCATCATTACGATCACTATCAGAATCAAATGCTGTTCAAACCCGCGTTTCGAAATCAATAGCTGTTCGTTTTGAGATTGGGGTTTCAATTTGGCGGTGGAGGGTTAACAGGAGTTGAATCATATTGAGGATACGAAGGGGGAGGACGAGAGTTGATTTAGAATTTGCATTGCGTTCTTAAATCATTTCCTTTTTGGGAGGCAAGAGAGTTTAGGGAGAGACGATTGTCGGTTTTAGGAGACGTATGGTGTTGGATTGGGGCTGTCAAAGTTTAGGGCTTTTGATGATCATAAATCTGAATCCAAATTGGTAAAGTTCTTCTGCCGTTGTTGTGGTAGCTGAAGGGATAAGGAGACGAAGAATATGGATCGTATAGTTGGTGGTAAGTTCAAGATGGGGAGGAAAATTGGCAGCGGGTCTTTTGGCGAGCTTCATTTAGGTATATTTTCGTTCGATTTTCGTCTTGCTCTCATCCTCTCATCAAAGCTTATTTTCTAAATTGTTTCTTCTTTGATGTTCTAATTGAATTCAGGTATTAATATACAAACTGGAGAGGAAGTTGCTATCAAATTGGTGGGTTGCCATTTTGTTTGCATTGATGATTTTTGTATGCTGAATGTGTTTTTTGTTTTCTTGGATGAACATTTTCTCTTATAAATTTGTTGATTTTAGTATATCTCCCAACAATGATTTAGCACTTCTTTTAGTCAATAGAAGTGACAGAGATAATATGAGCACATCATATGTCAGGCCTAGAAATTTCTGCCAATATCATCAACTTGCAGAATGATGTCTGTTTGACATATACTGGCATGCATAATGACATCTTCAGTGAATTTGTGACCATATGATTTTTTTTGTGGTGCCTTAGATTCACTGCTGTCTTCCTCCTTTTTATTCTTACTGTGTTAGTCCTTGGGACTTAGGATAAGTTGCTTCTTCTTTTTTTTGGTTAGAAGATAAATTGCTACTTACTATTATTCGTTTGAAAATATTATGTTTTTGCTCAGCACGTGAGTATGATACTGAAATCCCATCCTTACCTTTTGATGCTTCATTTTCACAGGAATCTGTGAAGACTAAGCACCCGCAACTTCATTATGAATCAAAGTTGTACATGATTCTTCAAGGAGGAAGTAAGTTCCTTATCATATTTGAAATCTCATCACTAGAGTGGTATCATCCAGAGCATACATATATAACCTATAGCTCGTTTTTTCTTGACATTGTCAATTTGGCACTTGATGTCAACCTTCTAGTAGATTCTAAGCACATTCTGAAAAAAATTGTTGTAAAGTGATTCATTTTCTGGTTTTGAAAGGAGTTTTAGATTGAGAATTTTTGCTCTTGTTAGAGCATTTTCCCCCAGTTTGGCCTTGCTTCGTAACTTTAAGCCTTTATCTTCTTAGCATTTCCAAATTTTCCTGTTTGCGAATTTGTGTGGTGTTGTAGAAGGTAATTTTGCATGAGGCTTGCCATGTATCTATAAACTTGGAACATATTCCTTTTCTGAATGACCGGAGGTGTTGATTCAGATTGCATCATCTTTAGATATAGTTGTTATATATGTTTTGACGCTGTTATTTCCATGCTTTGTCAAAGCTGGGATTCCACATCTCAAATGGTACGGTGTTGAAGGTGAATACAATGCCATGGTCATTGATCTTCTAGGGCCAAGCTTGGAAGATTTATTCAACTATTGTAACAGAAAGCTTTCATTGAAAACTGTCCTGATGCTTGCAGATCAATTAGTAAGATATCTAGCCATTGTAGTAATTATTGTTTATATTAACTCTAATTCATGTACATGATGTTCATAATAATGTGTTTACAGATCAACAGGGTTGAATACTTGCACACTAAAGGTTTTCTTCACCGAGATATAAAGCCTGATAATTTCTTAATGGGTCTTGGTCGCAAAGCAAACCAGGTATCAACTGTATCCTGTAACTATCATAGTTTCTGGTCTGTGGGTATGTATGGTGAACTGTTTTTCTTCACAAGTACTTTGTAATGCCTGGAGTTGATTGAGATACTCCATTACCATTATGTGTGAAGACCGTAGAATGTCTTCATATACATCCAGCTCAATTATATATCCGTTTCCTTCATTTTTTATATTGCACGATTCTAATGTCTTTACATCACAAAATGAAGTTCACTCTTAGTATGAATATGGAGTATAATACTGGCCTACTAGGAGTAGATGGGGGCATATTCTCAAGCCTACTTAAGAGATGTTCAAGTATGTGAGCTGAAGAATCAATATGCACACTGGTAGTAGATTGTAACTATTATCCCCAAGAATGTGGTTTTTGACTTGATGGGGTGAAATTATATTATTACAGTTCAAGTCTGGTGCCTTATTCAAGTAGTCAACGTCATGATGCTTTGTTGTCTCAATATAGGTATATGCTATTGACTTTGGCCTAGCAAAGAAGTACAGGGATCTTCAAACTCATAAGCACATCCCGTACAGGCAAGTAGTGCCAGACATTGGTGTTTTGGTTCTTGCGTTCTCATCGCTCCCATTCTTTTATTCAACTTTTTACAGCTTACTTGATAAAATGATCTTTTGAAAGCTCTGCATCATAGCTTTGGGTCTTTGACTTTAATTATGATCATTATGATGACATTCTTTATCCACTTACGCAGAGAGAATAAGAGTCTCACTGGTACCGCGCGATATGCAAGCGTCAATACTCACCTCGGAATTGGTGAGTACATCACAATTTTGTTTATTGTCATTTTTATATATTTTGTCTGATAAGTAGAGCTAATTGTTGGTGTCGTATGCAGAACAAAGTAGAAGGGATGATTTGGAGTCCCTTGGATACGTACTTATGTATTTCCTAAGAGGAAGGTTGATGTCTTGATCCATTAATATAGTTGTTCATTAAACCAAATTGTTTTTACTGGCTGACATCAATTTCTAACACTGTGTGCCTCATACTACCTTTGCTTCAGTCTTCCTTGGCAGGGGCTAAAAGCCAACACCAAAAAACAGAAATATGATAGGATCAGTGAGAAGAAGATGATGACTCCCATTGAGGTATATTTGTTTGGCTCATGCACTATTTTGGCCTTATATACTACATCGAACGGTAATACATTCAGTCAATAACGTGAACATATAGTAGATTTCCAATGCTTGACCTGTTACCAGGGTTACCCCTTCTGGTCATGTTGTGTCCATTAATAGGTTTTAATATTAAATTTCATACTCATTGATTGATGATTATTTTCTTGATGCAATGGCGTAATGTGAAAGTGATCTATCTTGTATAAATATGTGCCTCAGGTTCTATGCAAATCATACCCCGCGGAGTTTGTATCATATTTTCACTATTGCAGAGCATTGCGCTTTGAAGATAAGCCAGATTATTCGTATTTGAAAAGGCTGTTCAGGGATCTATTTATCCGAGAAGGTAAATTACAATAAGAAAGCTCCAACTCCCCTCTCTCTGTTTTTTTTTAATAAAAAAAAAATCACTCTTTAGTTTTCCATGTTTCATTACAAGTTTTTTTGTCGGCTGCAGGTTATCAATTTGATTATGTCTTTGACTGGACCATAATGAAGTATCCACAGGCTGGCAGCAGCTCAAGATCACGGGTTAGCTCAGCCATGATCTCTTGCCCTCAGTTTTCAGTCTGTATAATCTCAACAGAAATGTTTACTAATTGTATCTTTCACATTGTTTTCCTGTGCATTAGCTTGCTGGTGCTAAACCAGGTGTAACTCCAGGACCTTCTGGCGATAGACCAGAAAGGACATCAGGTCTATCTTTCATCCTATCTTAAACTTTTACTGATAGACAAGCCAGTGTTGAACAGTTTTTGAAGTTGCAAATTCTGTTGACTAGTTTAACATTCAGTTTGCGTGATATATCTATTGTAGCTTTGACACCTCATATATAAACTGCAACTTTCTTGGGTTTTGTTCCGTATATCTTGGTTTTTACTCTCTTATTCCTATTTACAGTGGGACGGGAGCTGCGAGATAGGCTCTCCGGTGCAGTGGAAGTCATTTCTAGAAGGAATGCTTTGGCGTCCGCTGATCATACCAAACATAGAAGTCCACCGGATGCTTCAGCATCAAGAGAATTGGTAAATCCAAAGAATTTTCTCCATTCATTTATGAATAAATATATATCGCATTAGTAAGATTTTTTCTGTTCTTATCGCCATCTATTTCTCTATGATTTCTAAGATTGGTACTTTCCTCGTGAAGGAAATCACATTTTTATAACAGTGTTTCGATAAGATTGTTGCTGAAGTTCCGATTGATTCCACTTTATGCTTCTTTCTTAGTGTCTCCCATTTCATTGCCAAATTATGCATACTATTTTTTGTTACTAAACCCATAGCTTATCCCAATGGGTAGATTATGATAACAATGCAAATGCAAAGCAAGGGCTTGTTTGGATGCAGAATGCAAAGTTTTGTACCACATGATTTAAAGCTTATGCTTAAATATTAATACATTTCAGGGAAAGTACTCATAAAACAATACAAGTATTTATAATAGACCCCAATAGACCCCAATAATCATCATACAAAGAAGAAAGCATGTCAACTTGCTTGCTGCAACTAAAAATGTTGATTCTTTTCTCAAGTCTTTGTTAAGAGTCTTGACTGAAAGATTTCCTATTTTGAGCAGCGTGATTCAGAGAAGGCGAATGCTTCTAGAATCAGCAGCTCGGCCAGAAGAGCTGCAGTGTCATCAAGCCGACCAACATCTTCAGGGGATCCCGGTAGTAGTAATCCTCGAACAACCCGGCTCACTTCAACAACCATCCAGAGACTCCATCAGGGAGTTGAATCCCGACCCTCATCAAGAGCTCGTGCTTCAGCTACAACAACAAAAAGCACCCGAAACGACCACATTCGTAGTTTCGAGCTCCTTTCTCTCCGAAAGTAAATAACAACGGAAGGAGAAGCCATCTTGTTTTTTCCAACCGCGTATAGGGGAACCCCTCTCGTTTCTTTCTGCGTCCATTCCATTTATATCGTCTTTTCATCCTGCTATTTCTCGCTATCGGTCCATCTTTCAACTTTTGTACAATCTGAGAGTGGTATGAATATATACTGGTATATCTCATATAAGATATGACTCCTACCGATATACTATTCATACCGAACAACAGATGTGGGTATAAGCCATACTCCAAAACCATACCAAACACAGATATACCCGTATGATCAATATTCATACCTATATCTGATTTTCAGGTATGGATACCAAATGACCCTAACTATGTTCGTTAATGTACTGCTATTGAGAATACTCAGCTACATTCCATTGTAAAACCATATCTTCTGTATTCGATCCCCTGCACTGCTGATCAATTATTTTGGCTGATGGGCAGCGTTTTCGTTTCTCCGAAATGTGGGGCATTATCTGCATGAATCTTGATAAACATATCCCGATTAACGGCATATTGTATCAACAAACAACTCCTTGTAAGTAATCGAATATACACGAACATGTGTAAATTTAATACAACATATAGTAATAATAACTTGTATTTAACATTCAAAAACTATACGCAAGGAATACCCTTAATAAATTAAGTTAATCTAAATGTGCAATAGCATCTCATTATCAAGTCCATTTGTATCAACTAATGCTTCTAAAAGTAGTTCACGTTGTTTGTTTGATACATGAAATGTTGGACATTTGTTTTTTCGTGAAGAACTTCATTCCTCGCCTTTTCTCGGACGCTATAAATTGTACTTAGTGTAGAACAACTTTTTGGATCCTTTCCTTTTATGTTATCGAAGGATGTTTTGGGGCTTGACTTTATAAGTTTTTAAGTCTTTTTTCATCTCGTACCTATCCTTAGTCAATCGATATTTAGATACATGCCCCTCGCTATATTTTGACGATCTATGATTGTGAAACGCATGAACACCAAACAAATTCCAAACACCGCAGATACCTCATGACACTTTATTTGAAATTTGTAATCAACGCTTATTTGTTCTAGACGTGTTATCCTTCACAAGTGGCATACAACACTCTTCCTCGCACCAATGAAGTTTTCATATTTCACACACTACCCAAGATCGACTATCCTAAATGGTCATTGCAACTACCACTAACACAATTTACGATGAGCATAATTTTGTATTTATTCTCCTCCACTTTAAGTCATTTATCAACTTTATCACAACTTTTGAAATTTTCATTTGTGATAAATATGTGTGAAAATCTTCTAACATATATTTCGTTGGTTGTTCGGGTTCTCATTCACCCTCAACCTCATCTGATTCATCATCGTAATATACTAAATCATCCAGTTTGATACAATTTATATTTGATATTGATAAACTTGTAAAAACACGCAATAATACTTACATAAGCGAGGAAAACACTAATTGAAGATTCACACGTTAAGACACAACGTGTAGATTACAATCTCACGTTGTAGTAAAACGTGATTCGTGCAAACATATTGAATTGTTTACTAGCGCAAATCGTGTTTCCACACCAAAATTGACCGTGTAAACAAATTGTCCACGACCGAACGTGAAACAAGTGTTTTCACAATAAGTCTCCACATGAACATGTAACTTCACGACAAGTCTCGACGTTGAATGTATTAGTTCATGCTTGTTCCAAGCATGCAATTGCATTCTGATGATACATTTGAAATACATATAATTCGACAATCAATTTTGACTTTACATGAAAAAGTAATTTTGTTCTTAACATATATATATATATAGAGAGCGTTGGTGGTGTCTTCGTGATGATATTACACGATACGTATAGTAGTTCATGTTGTTTTAGGGTCTATATATTTGACGTGATCATACTTCACATGAATGGATTTTTGTACATTTGGGTTAATTTACATTATACTCTGATTCATGGAACAATCATATTATGTATTTTTATGATGAACTATAATTTGTAACCCGATGACCAATCAGAATCGGTGTATAAAGTTACAAAGAGTGAAAAAGAGAACCAACATCATAAGTCAACATAGAAATTGTATTCTCACATGACCTCCGATGTGTAATTACAATACTCACGTTGGTTTAAACGAGCTTTTTTTACAGTGAGAATTAATGTGGGAGTCTGTTGTAATTTGACATGAAAACGACTGTAATTTTTCATATTAATGGACTACAAATTTGTTTTCAAGGGATCACGACTTCTATGTACATCTATTATCTTTTAACAATACGTCTTTAGTGATTCCTTTTACACAAGTCTATAAATTTGACAAAAAATAATCTTCAATCCATTTTTGTTGTTTTTATCATTTGCACTTAAATCATTAATTGCAAACATGTTTGATCATGTAATAGAATTAAGAAATATAAAGTATAATATTCATAACGAAAGTTGCAACATGCTAAAAACATAAAACCGCAATATAAAATGACCAATAATATTAACTAGGCGTTTTAGCAATATTGTTCTATTAAGTATGTTCATAACATAATCTCATTTAGCAAATACAACCCTAATAGAGTAATAATGGTAAGTCAATTAGAGTGATAAAAAAATATAGAAGTATACAAAACAAAAGACAATAAAAAGAGACTACTTCACCAAATTCTTTCATATAAAATTACCATAAACTATAAATATCGACTCACAATCACGTCCGACGTGCATTGCCGTTCACCTCACTGAGCCCATACATTTGCAACCAACGTGATCAACATCTAAAATTCAACCTTAAATTTCAATTTGAAGATTCAATGGTTTTAACAACATCCACATTAAGCTTTATTTTGATTTTTTTTTTAAAAAAAATTTGTACTTAAAAACATAGATGATGTATTTTGAACCCTCAAGCTTTAAATTAAACCCTAAAATTCAATTTAAAGATGCATATGAGATTTCAGAGATTATTTTATTTTTTATTTTGTGATTATGATAAAAATAAAAAAGTCTACGACTTTAGTTTTTAATGTGCGTTGCGACTTTATTTTCCGGTTAGTGCATAGAATATTCTGTCAAATGAACTTGGCCAAATAACAAAGGTTACTAATCGCGCTCCATGAACGCATCTAAACCATTAACATCAACTAGTTTATAGAAACTGAACAACCTAATGTTATTACCTTTGTATAAAAAAAAACAAAGGTTACTAAACAGATTCATAAAAAAAAAACAATTGGCTACCAAAGGTAATAAGTAAAATAAGAGGGAGATACCGCAATTTGTTATTGCGGGCGACTCAAAAAAGAAAACCCTTCATTCTATTGTTGTCTTCTCCGGCTTCTCCTGCCTCTCTGGTTGTAGCCGCCGTTCCTGAAACCAACCAACGCCACCCCAACGTTTGATCGGCGTTACATCATCTTTGTTTTCGTATCCAATTGGTGCGAATTTGTCCAGGTACTTCTCCCTCTCTCTCCGGAGCTCCATATGTGTTACTATGCCAATTTAGGGTTTAAGAGCTGTGATATGTAGTTGTTTACTTGCAAATTTTTTCAGATGATCATTATGAATTTATTTTTTATATAATGGATAAGCGCTGAGATGCATATATTACTTCGAGTATTTCCAAAGTTTAGATTTTTGTGTTGTAAAATCTTTCTGTCGTCGTTTGCTTATGGTTTTCGTCGTTGGATGCAGTCGAATTTGATGTTGGTACACATGTAAATTGTTGATTCGTAGTCTTCTCATTGTTAAAATTTGAAGTTTGATTCAGGTGTCACGACAGCCCTAGCAGCGTTCTTCTGGGTTCATCTGTCACCATTTCTGGATCGAGTATTCAGGTGATCTTCTCCCTGCTTCGATGTTTCTTCTTCGTTGCTTGACTTCCTGGGTTCTTCGGTTTCTGTTTCTGGATCTGCAAGTTCTTTCGTTGTCACTCCCTTCTGTTTTCGAATGCTTGCTGCAAGCAGTGTTATCTGTTGTGTATCGAATGCAATGGGAGAAGTGTTATCTGTGGAGAGGAGGTGCATGAATGGAATCCATGGCACAAAACGCTAACTAAACACTACCCAAAAATCATCTCTTATAAAATGAATGCAATATAAACCCCCAAACCCTTAATCGTTGTACTGGCTTTCAAACCCCTGCCAACTGTTTGTTGAAAGTCCTACATGAACTCTGATATCTTTTTCTTTGATACTTAGCTGACATTTTTTTAGCCTACAAAATCAAAATTTTTGAGCATGCTGATATTTCTGCAGTTTAGAAACAGAGAGATAAGAAGTAAGAGAGGATGAAGCAGATTGTAGGTGTTGTTGTGTCGAATAAGATGCAGAAATCGGTTGTTGTTGCGGTTGACCGGCTCTTCCATAACAAGACATATAATCGCTATGTGAAAAGAACAAGCAAGTTCATGGCCCATGATGAGAAAAATGATTGCAACATCGGTGACCGGGTATTCTCCAGCTCTCCCTGCTCCTTTTTGTTCAAGCTATATCATTCTCATTTGCCTACATTGCTTTCATGCTTGATTAAAAATGCTGTATGTAAGCATTTCCATGCTGTTAATGAATTACATGCTCATAGCTATGTATGATCAAAAGCTAGTGGTGATGTTTAATTAACTAATAGTCTGAACACGGTTGTTTACCTTAGGTTCGGTTGGACCCTTCTAGACCGTTGAGCAAGCACAAGCGTTGGACTGTTGCTGAAATTCTAAAGAAAGCACGGATTTACCAGCCGCCATCAGCAGAAAGCATTGCTCAAGCAAGCAACAAAGCCGCTGCTTCAGCCTCTCCATCTGCGTGATTTCCTGGCATATATGCTGTTGTTTTTTGAAGGTTAGGATTGCAGGTTAGTCTCCATGGACAGATAATTTGTGCCTCAAGTCTTGTTTATGCAGTTCCTCTGGAGCCCTTTGGTTATAATGAGATTTCTCTCTAATATTACATCAAATAATATGAGGCTTCTCGATTGTTACATCTATTGTGCTCTTACTTAGCATCCAAAAGCTACCCAGATTAGTTATTTTGATGATGAGCTTTATAGATTGCTTCAGTTGCTGTTTGACATCCATTTTGGGTTACAAGGGTTGTTAGGTATGAATTATTGTGCATATTTTTGGTAGGTTTTTAAGGGGCTTTTTGAAGAGTGTTTAGAAATCTAAGGTGCATAACTAAAATTCAACAATAATCTATGTCAAACAAGGCCTAAAGTATCTCCGATCACATATAGGGTCCGTTCGGTAAACTTGATGGAGATTATTTTGAGGATTTTCATCCCCAATAATCCCATAATCCCCATTGAAGTGGGTGAAAATTCAATTTTCATCTCCAATAATCCCATAACCTCCAATAATCCCCAATAATCCCTACCCACCAAACACACCCATAGTAAGGGTGTGTTTAGTAAAATTAGATATGTGGTCGTGGTCGTGAACGAGTTTTTTTTATTTGTGGTTTATATTAAAACTCGTATATAGTTTAGTTAAATGGTTCATAATTAGTTTCAATTTTGATAAAATACCAAAATACCCCTACATAAATTATATAAAAAATTGCACCCGTACAGATGCCCACCATCGACAGTCCAATGTGTCATCTCTTCGATCCACCATTGAAGCAGGATCATAGAACTAAGGTGCTGTTTGGGAAGCAGTTGAAGCAAGCTTATTGTAGCTTATTTTACCTTCAACTTTCACTGTACATATATATGACATGTTTGGGAGCCCTAGCTGAAGCAATCTTATGGTAGCTGAAGAAATCGTGTTTTCCATCAGCTCCCCATGACAAGCTTTTGGGAGCTTTTCACTGTACATATATATGACATGTTTGGGAGCCCTAGCTGAAGCAATCTTATGGTAACTGAAGAAATCGTGTTTTCCATCAGCTCCCCATGACAAGCTTATCGGAGCTGGTGGAAAATTTTGTTCTCAAATACCCTAGATCTATTTTATGGCTCTAAATTTATTTCTCTCCAATCTCCTCTATGAAGCTTTTCCTTAAACAATCAATCGCAATCGGCAGAACGGAGGCGTCTTGCAACTCCGACGCCCGTCAAGCTGATACTGGAGCGCGGACATCCGCAGCAACGAAGGTCTTGATGTCTTCGAAGCGAAGTTTGTCCCACTCCTTCCAAGGAGAGTCGGTGTTGATGTCGATTAACAAGATGAAGGTTGCTCCTTCGCCGAATCTCTGAAAATCTGGCGACATCAATGACTCCAAGAAATGAAGGAGAACTCTGGGAAATGCTAGGTCGGTGAAGCAACGTCCATGGCCAGCGAAATCAAGACAGTTAATCGCCGCCAAGTTGTTGAATACGAGTGTCGATTTAGGTAGTGAGAGGAAGAAACCGAGTGGCATATCCGACAATGTGGTTAACTCTCTACAAACTTTTTTTCCTGATATATTTGACCAAATTCCTTATGAAAACAAGCTGCAAGGTGGTTTGAGCAATACTGAGTTGATGAATTGTGATAGGAGTGACGTGAACCTAATTCAGAGTTTTTGTTCATATCGGCTTTGGATTCAGCAGCCTCAGATGCTGAAAGTATTTGCTCTGAAAACAATTCTAGCTTGAAAGATGATGGATATATGTCCCAAATTATGGTTAGTTTCAGATTATAGAGTAGTTAAATTATGGAGCAGTCAAATTTCAGATTATATTTACTTGAATCTTACGACAGGGAAAGACAATCTAAACCATTGAGATATTAATTAGCAATCTCTTATTAATGTATCATGAGATTATACACAATTATAGATCCAGACTAGTAGTAGAGTTGTCAAGTAACACGAGAATAATAATAATAGTTTTAGGATCTGTTTAATAAAACGAACTTATAAACTAACAAATTAAGTTTAATAAAACCAACTTATAAATTTAAAACAACAATTTCATATTTTAATTACTCACATTACACATATTATAATGTATTAACATTATGTTGTTATAATGTGTAACTACAATCTTAATTTAATATTTACAAAAAAGAATATAATATGGATGAAGCCCTTTATCGTAAAATTACATTTTTATCAGCTTCGATAAGCTCGTAGTTTTCAAACGCTCAACAAACTTATCAAAAACAATAAGCTAATTCTTTCAGCTACTTATTTCAGCTACTCAATCAGCTTCAGTTACAATAAGCTTCAGCTTTAGATATCAACTACAATAAGCTTATGGTTCCCAAACGGACCCTAATAGTGATGTCCCAATCCTTCAAATTTCTAAGGTTTCAAAATGGCTTCTTTGAGCTCTATTTCCGTTCCAGTAGAGAAGCTTTCATGTTTATTTTCAATCTTTCAATTTTTTTTTCACCCTAAATAGAGAAGTTGTCATGGCTTCTCTCAAAATTTCAAGTTATGGTTCAAAATCTCGTTGCTTTAATTCCATGGCCTAATCAGATGGGTTGATGTTGAAGAAGAAGAGAGAAGACCCAAAAGGAGAGTCTAATCGCAGAGGCGGACGTTTGAGCGATGCTGAAGTTTAGGGCATATTTGAATTTCATTATCTCCGTCTCCCATGCTCAATCCCAATCCGTTGTCTGACTACTCAACTGAGCTCTTTCAATCTGGATTCATCAAATGTGAGTCAAAGTATTCGACTGAGTTTTTCAATCTTCCAACCTTACGACATCAAAATCTTCTTTTTCAAAAATCCTAGAAACCTCATCTCCTGCCTCGAAGTTCTACTCATCAATGTTAGACTTGATCATCTCCGGGCAGCCCGTCCGCCCAAAAAAACATGCGGATGTGAACAGAAGTGGAAGTTTGAACGAGCCAAAAAGTCGGCATGTCTGGCCGGATTTGGACACCTCTATAGGCCCGTCGAGCCAAAATGTCCTACCCACCGACCCGTATAAAAATAAATAAACATATATATAAAATAGTTAGAGTATAAATATTAAGTATATTATAAAATAGTTTAATTTAGTTTAATAAATATTACATAAAATATCTTAAATATATTTTATTTTAAAACAAAATTTGTATTATAAAATAAGTTTTAAAATAACTTTATATAATAAAAATTTATAAATAAAAAAGGGTACCCGTCTGGCGGGTACCCGTCTGGCGGGTACGGCAGCCACTGTAGGCACGACAGTCTGGCCTGACCCGGGTTCGGATAAACGGACAAAAAATTTATAAAGTTCGATCACTACAAAAAATAATTAGTTTTGCGACGGCTTTGCGTCGGCAAGGGTTCCCGATGCCAATGAGCAATTTTTGCGACGACATGGCGACGGCGTAATTGGTGTCATTTAGTTGCGACCGCGGAATCATTCCCGTCGCAAATAATACATCGATTTGCGATAGTGTTAGGTGTCGACGTTAAAACAATTGTCTTTGCGTCGGCTCTTGATTACCGTCGCAAAAGTCCTAGATTGCCCCTCATAGGTTGTAAGATCCTAGTTTCACCTTCACCGCCCCCGCGGTGACAAGGGGCCGCCCCTGCGGCTGAGGCGATCCGCCCTTGCGGCTGAGGCGATCCGCCTCTGCGGATACGCCACAGATCGCGCCCGATCTGTTTTCGTTCGTTTTATCTTCCTTCCATAAATAGAATATCCGATCTCCTATCTTATGGGCCGACTTCCTTATCTTCTTCCTAACCCTAGACGTCCTTTCCATCTATCTTTGCAGCCTCTTCTATATATTCCCGTCTTTTCTTCTTTTTCCCGTTTCTTGCTTACGTCTTCTCCAACCCTAGAGTACAGCAGCCTTGTTCCCTGTGTTCTTGGTGAACGTGTAAGTTCTTTCTTTCTTGTTCTTTATCACGTTCATGTGTTGTTGCACCTTCCTTCTCTTTTGTTTCGTTTCTCCCTTCATTTCCTCTTTTCTTCTCCTCCAAGAATCAAGTTTGATCCTTGATTCTTGTCGCGTTCCGTTGATGATCCTTTGTTGTTCACACGCTCACTTGGTTGAGTTGTGAAGTGTGAAAGTGTTGGAAGAACAAGTGTTGGCCTTTGTCGTGGTTCTGTTGTCGTCGAGAAGTCGACAAACGCTTCTGTCAAGGATTTGCCCCCACGCCTTTGTGGTTCCGCCCCTGCGGATTTCCCTCGCTGCTGCCCCTACGGATTCCCCTCGTTTCCGCCCCTACGCCTTTACCCAGCCGCCCCTGCGCCTTTACCCAGCCGCCCCTGCAGTTTCTTTTGCAGTAACTCCCGTTCCTGTGAGTTGCTCCCTTCCTTGCTTTCCTCGTTCCTTTCCTTGGTTCTTATGGATGTTCTTGACCCCCTGAGTTTTCTGTAAGACTAAGGTTGAGACCTTAGCTTGTGGAGTTCTCTTAGGGATCATTGAGGCTAGAAGTTATAGACTTCTAGCAATCGTTTCGTTCCTGATTCATGATGCTTGTGTGAACAGGTTTTCCTTGCTCCTTTCATGAGGGAAACTGAGCCGTTCTCTGAGTTGTTGTTGAGCTTTTAGATTACCTTCGAGTGAGATAAGTCCCTTGAACTTACTTAGCTTCATTCCGCGTATTGGTTTGATTGTATTGTCTTGTTTGTGTTGTTTAATATGTTATAACTGATAACCGGAATTGGATTGACTTTGTTATACCTTAATTGACTCAATGTATTATAACCGGGCGGTTACCTGATAGCATGAATTATAGTCTATATTTTGGGGTTTGTTTGGACGTTTTATCTTTCATAATCTGCATGTTTGTATGTATATTATGTGATTATATTACCATTTCATCTACCTTTGCGAGAATCGAGGTCTACACCTAGTTTTGTGTAATCGTAGGTAAAATGGCACGTTTTGCATCAAAAAGGAGCTATGGAGACATTGGAGCTACATTTAGGAACATAAGGAACCATCCAAGAAGAATAGCCATGGATTAAAGATTCACTTTGGACCAATTTTGAGAGATTTCACATTCAGTCGTGACTCACCTCGGTTGACCAGAGATTCATCTCGACCGAGGTGATCCAGAGAAGCCGACTCGACCGAGGCGAATACCTAGGACGCGCCGAGAATATTTTATTCTTGGCTGAGATCTTTTATCTTTGGAAAGTGATCTTATATTTTTGGGCTTGGCTCCTGGAAGGAAGAAGATCTTATATTTTACCTATTTTTATGGGAAAAGATCTTTTTAAGATATCTTATCTTTGGAGGGTTATTTTCCTATAAAAAGGGTTGGATTTCCACAAATCCGACAATCCGCATACAGTTGGAGATCTTGCATAGAGGCTGCATACATCCGGCATACATCTCGCTTCGGCTGAAGATCCCGCTTACACCGATCAAGGTTTATACACCGCTGCAGCCATACTCCAATTGGGAGATTTGAAGAACCCTTTTGAAGGTTGAAGGAAGATTGAAGAGCATAGCTTTTATAGCTTTTCGGAAGGTTTTGTAAGATTGTCTTTGATTCCCTTCCTTGTTGTCTTGTCTTGTTGGATTGCTATCCAAGGAACGCTTTGTTGTGATATTTGATTCAGTTATTGAAGTCTTTTTCATTAAATTCTTCTTGTTCAAATATTCACCTTCTTCCCATATATTTGATTATACTTTCATGATGATGAGTGGCTAATTTCCTTGTGTGATTCTAGGGTGATTGGCTGAAGGTTGTGGGGAAAACAATGATAGAACAATCTTAGATTCCAGTAGGACCCTGAAAGTTCGAGTCTTTAACCTTAATCCCAAGCATCTCGCTCAATCGATGAACATCTCGGCCGGGGTGGAATTCAGTTGACCGAGATGACTCATCTGATCCTAAAACCGAGAGTTAAGTGTTAGAGTTGCCAAATCCTATTCTTATTACACCTATTTCTGGATTAATGCAAGCCTGGGATGAGACTTACCCGGTAATTCCTTAGTTTGTGTACCAACGATCATAAGTGTAGGTAATAAAGGTTTATCCTTTATTGGGGTTCGAGTGTGCTTCCATCCCATCTTTGTGAGTTAGCCTGAGACTTACCCGGTAAAGGTTGATTCTATTCCCTTAGATGGTGTGTTAGTTCGAGGTTATAGTTCTTTATCTTAATTCCTTGAGACTTACCCGGTGATAGGAGTTACGATTTAGGATTAGTGAGTAGTGAGACTTACCCGGTGATCTATTCCACTTTAGTAACACCTTCCCTATGCAAAAACCTCAGCTTTGTCCGCTTATCTTTAGATCTTGAGTTGAAACCACAACTAGATGCTTTAATCCCTAGAATTGCATGTTTGCTTTATTGACTTCTTATTCATCTTTGATTGTTTTAATTGCTCTTGTGGTTAGTAATTACGAAGCTCACCGTTATCGGACTTTGTTTCACTGAGTCCCTGTGATCGACCCCTGGAATTCCTTGCTTTTTACTACGATTGACCCGTACACTGCGGGTTCGCATCCTCGTTTTAAGCTTACGTCTAGGGTTATAAATTTAAAGCTTGCACACACCGTTTGGAGCGAACATTACCGCATGTCCAGTTCAGAATGGAAAAACTGAAAGGTGCTCTCGCGACCAGTCCAACAGGTTAAAGAAAGATGCTTACGTTCTATTCCTGTTGGTGAAAGGGACGGAGGCGAGATCGTAGCGATACTTGTGTAACAACCATAAGTTGAATTAGTAATCGGATAACTTAATGAAAGATAATAACCGCTTGTTTACCTTATGCGTGTTTGTGCCTATATTGTCTTTCTGATATTTAGAATGTTAGCTAACGGTTTACACCGATGTTGTAGTTGTTCCACAGGTTCAGGATGCTGCTGAGTGATCCGGATGGTGTGGTCAGTCGGGGTTCCCGTACATTATAGGATGGGATCGGGTTTATGTTTATGTTGTTGCTTTCCCTTTTGTTTTGAACTCGGTTGCGAGTCTTTTACGCTTCATTTTGTTTAAACTTTTGGTTTTATATTGAGTTTTGGTTTTCATTTGTATGTGCCTTGTTGTAAGATCCGGTGTGTCGTTGCTACTCTGAGGGTCGGGACCCATTGTGAGGTCCTAGCCCGTAACGCTTCGAGTTCCCAAAACTTGGGGTGTTACATAGGTGAGCGGCAAAAAAAAATGGCCCGTAAATATAAAATAAACGAAAATAATATATCTACTTTTTTTTAAAACAAGAGGAGGGAAAATCATATTAGCTTTAAAACGTACTCGTCTTCACCATTGCTGCTCCTCAACAGTTTTTAATCCCTTCCACCATTGTTGCTCCTAGATCGAAGGTACTCGTCTTCACCTCTTCTTCGTCTCTTCCTTGTTTTGCTTGTGATTTTTGTTGTTCTTGATTCCAGTCATTCTTCTCTTTGTGGAATTTGAGTTTCAGATTAGCCCTAAAACGTTTATCATTTTCGTATCTTCCACGATTCTTCCATATGTGCTCCTTAATCTTACGATTTTCATTCCCTTCCACCATTGCTGCTCCTCAGTCGAAGGTATTTTGTCCTCGTCTATTCTTCGTCTCTTCCTTGTTTTGTTTGTGATTTTTGGTTTTTTTTGGGACTTTGTTTATACTCTAATCTCATTCTGAAATACCACTATTTCTCAAAGATTTGTTGGATATATTGACAATCTCCATAAGCTCCAGTTGTATTTCTCCCTTTTCTGCTTCTACGGAGATCTGCATAAGCTCCAGTTGCACTCTATTAACTTGTTCATTAACTTCCATAGCCTTGGTAGATAAGGAAGAAAACTGATTCTTGTTCAACTATTTGAGTGACATTTATCTTTAACTAGCTGCTTAAGCATTTGTAGGCTTCGAAGTATCATATTAGCTCTCAACCTAGGAGATGCTAATGATTGAGTCATGAATTGGTCTTCTGGGCAACCAAATTATTTGTTCTTGCCTTGAAGGAAGAAAAAGTTTTATTGGGCTTGTCTTAGTAGATGAACTTAAAACACTCTAGTTCATCAAATAACTTCTACTTCTACTTCTACAAGGTTTTCATTGTTTACAAATGAAGGGACTTTTTTAAATAATTTATAAAGGGGCACTGAGTTATATTCTTGTTGAAAAATTGAAAGTAAGTCCAGTATCTTTTGGTACTTGGTATTTCAATTTCATAAAATTTACCATCTATAGTTCTTGTGTTATGTATAATTTTTTGCATTCTTAACCCATCTTTCCCCTAAATTGTGATAACCTTTGAAGCTTTCATTGTACTGATAAAATTTAGTTGTAAAGCAAGAACATATTCTGTTCTCAGCTTGCTATCCTTAATAGTTGACCTGTATAAGGCTTAAAATGATAGTTTACTGCCGTGATTAGACCCTTCCTTTTTATCAAGAGGTCTCTAACAAGCAAACAATCAATAGTTCAATCCACTTATCCCTCTTTCAACTTTAATAGACAAGAAGCAAATGTTCACACAATAGCTCGAGTTATTTAGTATACACTTAAAATCTTTAGCATTATGATATCTAAGAATGCAACCTTTTAGAAGAATGACCTAACATTTATTTGGAATAACTGGTTTAGGGTGCTCAGATTTTCTTGTAACATTGGTTTTGTGTAGTTTCTTGTAACATTGGTTTTGTTTGGTAACAATTTTGACAACAAATCTATCCTTTTTTACTAGTGTGGTTACATGTTTGAACCGAGTTCCTCAATTACTGTCTGATTTGGAGTCTTACAAACCTCAGTTAATATCTTATTTAACTTTTATTAGACTTCATTTTTCACGGGGTTCAATGGAGTTGGATTTTTGCCTTATACATGGTATGTAGATTTGAAGTATAGAACTAGGACAACTATGTTGATTAACCACAAATCCATTTGCAACTCTATTTCTCTGATATTTTTGGTAGAGATATAGGTCTAGGTATCAACTAACTTCCTAATTTGACAGTGACAGAGCCATTCCTTCTTCAAATTATGATCTGTATTATGCTCACTGCATACGGAATCTCGTAAAGTGTAGAATCTGTAATATGGCTAAAAAAAGCACGTTGAAGGGCATTATCGGAACACTCTTGCTCTAGTAAGTGAAGTTATGGAAGGTTATCAATATTCAAATCAGAATTATCTGCTTGTATATTGATTGTGACAGCATAGAGTACACCATTGAACTTGCAACTTTAAAGGAGGGGAATAAAACACACCTAAAGTTCATATTCCTATAGAAATCTTGTCCATTTATATTTTATGGTATTGAACTTTGGCAATTTCCAATTCCACATTTCCACCTGATCTTCCTTGGATCATTTATAAGATTCCACTTTTGAGGTTACTTTATCTGCCTTAAATTTGTTGTGGTGACCTAATGACTTTTAAAATTATCTGAATTTGCTAAGTTAAACATGAGTTCATCTTGTTTGAGTTACAAAAATCACTACGAAAAACACTTGTTCTCCCTTTCCGTACAATATATATATATATATATTTGCAGGCTTATGATATCCGATTTGTATAGGTAATTGGTTCCCTATGCAGTGAAGTAGTGGAATGGGAGACTCTGGATGTTCACACAGGTGAACATTGTTCCCAGTGAACAGTTAATTGTGTATACTACGAATTTCCCTTTACCAATAGTTTGGTGCCTAGCCTAATATTCATTTTTGTGTACTCTATAGTTTGTCCATTTATATTTTTTTTACTGTATTCAGTTTGTGGCCTTCATAATCTGATTAGCAAGCCATGATCTGAAATCAAAATGACTATACTAGTATTTTTCTAATACTCCTTCTTTAAACTTCATGTATTTGGAATGACTATACTAGTATTCTCTTGACTGTGATTGAACTACTTGGAATGACTATACTAGTATTCTTTAAATAGCTATCTTGCCCTCACATGTATTTTCATACGTTAAACATTAGGTCTAGTATACACGGTCACACGAGTATTCATAGTATTCTATTGATTGTGATTGAAATACTTGGAGAAACAAATCATTTTTCCAAAATGTTATAAATTAAAAATTAAAAGTGTGCTCTTTTCAGTAGCTTATAATGTTGTAAAGTAGCTTCTTATACATGAAGGTGCGTTGAATATGTAATCTCTACCGGCTGATTTCTATCAATGAAGGTCTGCTGAAAATCTTACTTTTTCTTTTCCTCAAGTTATGACTAGAAACTAGTTTTTACCAGCTGATTTCTATAAATGAATTTCAAACATATAAAACTTACATATTTATACATACTTCTTAGTTAGTTTTTCCCCTCATCGATCATTTGTTAGTTGTTGTATAAGCAAACCGTTGTATTCTACTTATATATTATTATTTTTACATGTCAAGTTTATATATGTCTGTAAATATGTGTAGGTGTAATCGATATTACAATGCCTTTAGACAAGTCGTGGATTGATTGTGGAACTAGATGTTCGGTCTCATATTTTGCCAAGATAGATGGATTTTTAGACTTCGCGTACGCAAACAAGGATGTTAGTTCTACCATATATTGTCCCTGTAGAAAATGCAGAAACATGATTCTTCTAGGAAGATCGACTGTGAGACAACATCTTCGTCTCAATGGATTTTGGGTGCTTTATAAGATTTGGATGAAACATGGTGAAACCTTTACTTAAGGAACCTGCTCAAATGGATGAAGTGCTACCAGAAGCAGAGAATTATATGGATGTAGAGATGACTAGGTTAGTTGAAGATACTTGGAACAACTAATGTGCCTATATCAGAGAGTGATAATGATATAATTGAAAGTGAGTATGCTACACCAGTCCCAACCGACTCTACAAGGGAGTTTTTGAAGTTGATGCAAAATGCAAGCTTACCTTTGTATTCCGGTTCCAAGAAACACACTGCTTTATCCTTTGTTGTTCGTCTTTTATAAGCGAAAAGCTTACATGGTTAGACAGACACCTCTTTCAAAGAGTTATTGGATATATTTAGCGAGGTCATGCCAGAAGGTGTCAATCTTCCTAAAACTTATTATCAAGTTGAGATGTTAGTGGAGGATTGGGGTTTCATATTTAAAACGGCGGATGTGTGTCCCAATAATTGCATGCTATTTAGAAATAAAAATGAAGGTCTTGATGAGTGTTTGATATATGCAAAACATCTCGATGGAGAGAAGTGAGTGAAACTTCTGATGAATCTAGAACTCGAAGAGCTGCAAAACAAGCTAGATACTTCTCGTTGATACCAAGATTGCAAAGACTTTTCGCAACGGCTCAATCAGCAAACTCATGAAATGGCATGGTGAGAAGTGTGTAGATAATGGTGTGTTTAGGCATCCAGCAGACTCTCCTGCTTGGAAGCATCTTGACACCAAACATGCAAGTTTTGTAGTTGATATTCGGAACGTACGACTAGGAATTGTCTTTGATGGTTTTAATCCATTTCGGAATAAAAATTTAAAGCATAGTGCTTGGCCTATTGTGATAATTTCATATAACTTGCTTGAAGTATATATATATATATATATATATATATATATATATATATATATATATATATATATATATATATATTTATTTATCTTTCTATGCTTATTGATGGACCAAAAGGATCCGGTGATAATTGAAGAACTAAATGAGTTGTGGGATGTGGGTGTAGAAACATATGATGCTTCAAGCAACCAGATGTTTTAAATGTGGGTTGCACTGCTTTGGAGCATTAATGATTTTCCTGCATATGTTAATATATCCGGGTGGAGTACTAAAGGTGAATATGGATGTCCGAAATGCAATACGAGTCTAGGGTCGAAGTGGTTGAAGAATGGACGCAAGTGGTCTTATGAGAAGAGTAGGAGGTTCACACCCCTTAATCACCCATACTGAAGAGATGTAAAGTCATTCCACATTGGACGAGATTTTGATGAACCTCCCCCTAGGATGACCGGAGCTCAACATCTGTTACAACTTCAGTCCAATCGAGTGTTTACTCAATATAAAAAGGAAGACATGATTTTAAGACATAACATGAGGCCTGAGAAAGCGGAAAAGGATCCATCAAAAAAGAAGAAGCACAATTGGAAGAAAAAATCATATTATATGAGCTCCCATATTGGGTAGTTAACTTATTACCATATAGTATAAATGCGATGCACGTCGAGAAAAATGTGGTTGAAAATGTAATATCTACAATGATGGGAGTCAAAGGTAAAAGTAAGGATAATCTAGCCTCTAGACGTGACCTTAAAGAGTTGGGAATTAGAGCATATCAATGTCATTAATTATAACATATTTTTAACAAAATATTAATTTTGTAGGCAGAATCTACTGAGAAAAATGCATACATCTTCTCTTATCGTGTAATCATGAGAACAGATTCGTAATTATTATTAGTTTTGTTACTAAGGTGTCATATCGTTTAATGTATTATTCGTAGTTATTGTTGGTTGAGTGAATTATTCGTAGTTATTGTTGTTTGAATGGATTATTCCTAATTATTATTATTATTCGTAGTTATTATTAATTTTGATATCTACTCTAAATCTTGACCTTTAATACTAACCATCCGACGATCTAAGATGGTTCTCATGATTACACGATAAGTCTGTTCTCATGGGAACCACACCCTATATATATATATTTCAATTAAGATTTTGTTTGATTAATTTTATCTTTTATACAACATCCTAAATATATGATAATGATAATCAATATATTGTGGAAGGATCACAAGTCAAGAATAAAGAACAAATATTTTGTGAAATATGAAAATGATCCCCAACTTGTTTCAACGGTTCCTACAAATGTTGTTAGAGAACAATGGTATGTGCTTATTAAGTATTGACGCTATCTTGAAGCAAAGGTACAATATATAAAGTTACTTTATATGTCATCCTAAATTTATTTCCATTAACTCTTTTTATGCTAAAGACATAAATAACTCATGATTTTATTAAAGGAAGTTGTTTATCTAACAATCTGACATTGATATGTTGTGTTTTTTTGTAGGCAGAACCAACGAGAAACTCTAACAGTCGAGAGAAGCTTGGTCCACTTCATATCACTAGTCGAAGATCCTTTGCCGAAATAAGAGAAGATGTATGCATATTTTCTCCAACTTTTACCACTTGTTTTTTTTGTGGCTGCAAAAAATTGCTTTTGAATTCAATGCAATTTTTTTGTTCTATTTATTTTACTAACTACTTGGTTGTATTAATTCTTGTACTTGATAGATGGAAAAGGATGGACAATCTACTGATAAAATGAGTGTCTTGATAAAATCACGCAACCCAACTGATCATGATGTTATTGTGGCAATTGTAAGTTTATACATTAATCATGAAGGACATAATTATGTTTGTGTTCTCCTCTTTTTGTTGAGCTAACTTATGTGTAAAAATAATGTAGGAGGACTTCAAGAAAGAATTAAGTAAGGAACCTGATGACCAACAACACCTTACGGTTGTGAGTGACAAAGTGTTTCATAGAGTGATGAGAGAGGACGCCCATGGGTATTGTCGAACTTACGGTAGAGGTGTCCCTCGTACTTCAGTGTACCAATCTGAACCACTAGCACCTACTAACACACCAGATTTCATACAAAATCTTACTAGATAGATTACTGAAAAAGTGACTAGAGAGGTAAGAAAAGCGAATGAGGACATGGTACGACAATATGAGATAAAATATCAACAAGTACTTGATTGTCTTGCGCTTTTGGAAATCAATGATGGGAGAAGTGCAAATTCACTTATTCAGGTATGTTCAATTTATTTTTTGAGTTGTATTATTTTCATGCACAAAAGAAGTTGCTTAAATGTTTGAATTTCTAAGTTCTTCATGAAGTTTCTAATTTTTGGTTTAGTGTACGAAAAAGTCACGAGGCTACTAATTTTAAGTTTGAATTCGCTTGGTTTTCGTAGTGTTGTTAATTGGGTTTTGTGGTTTTATGATTTGACTAATTGGGTTTTGTGGTTTGTCTGATGCTTAGTAGTGTCTCTCGTACACAGAAACTCTCGTACACTTGTGGATAGTTGGTACTTGATACTTGGTTTAGTGATAATGATATAATGTGTAGTGTTGTTGACAAATGCTTGAATATCATATTTTGATGTTAATGTAGAGAGTTTTGGTTTTGTAGGGAGGAACAAGTGTTAATCAAAATGAGTCTATTGGAGAGGAAGGTCAAAGAGTGTCCGCCGCTGAAGAAGTCGTTCAAGAAGAAAATCCAAGTGAAAACATTTAAGTATGTTTCATTTTGTGTTGTTCACAATGACTTGAAACTAATGCAATATGCTATATTGTACTTTTAATGTAGAATATGCTATATTGTACTTTTATTATTTGATTACTCTTTAATTTATGTGAAATTATTGCATATTAAAATAACATGAAAGGGAACTTTAGGTTTGTGGCGGCTCCTATCATCGCAATTATGCAATTCAGGTGTAACATTTGCGTTGGCAACGTACCATCGCAGATTTTAAATAGTGTAGCCGATACACTATTTGCGACGGGAGATAGCCGTCACAATGATCAATTCGGTTTGCCATTTATTTTTTTGCGATGGCGCTTGCCGTCGCAAATATTTGAAAAATACACGTCACCTTTTTGCGACGGCTTTACCAGTCGCAAAATTTAAATTTGGCGCCGACGGACCCCCTTTGTTTGCGTCCGTTGTTGCCGACGTCATGCCGTCGCAAAGACCTTTTGTCCTGCGGTAAATTACCATCACAAAGATCTTTTGCGACAGATATCTTGGCGTCAGCGTGTTTACCGATGCCACGCCGTCGCGAAAAAGTGGTTGCCGTCGCAAAAAACAGTCCAGAGTATAAGGTTATCTGCAACGGTGATTAAGAAATGAAGAAACTAAAAGAATAGCTATTCGGAGGAAAGTGAAGAAACATAGAAGAAGGTAAAGCGAGTCTTCAAATAATTTTGGGAGTGAAGGGTATAACAGGGATAGGATATGAAATCTAACCACAAATCTCGTAAAACCTTCATCAATTTAGATTCTACAATAAACTTCTCAACCACACCTCTAAACCACAATCACAATTTATCAAACTCTATCTAAACACTTCAATTTATCAATCATCTCAACCACAAAACTAAAAGAAAGTCCTCGACTCTCTGACCAAACAAGACCTAAATAGAGGTGACATGCGACTCTTCAATAGAACTTTTAGTATTGGCAAATTGCCCGAGGTCTATGCATGTACGTTTCTATAACTTATATCTTCATATCAAACATACCAAACATGGTTATGTGTCAATCAAATCCATATTTTGATATTGAAACTTGATATCTTCATTTCTATTTGGATATATAGATACTGAACATGGCCTTGTTTGAATGAAAAGTTTAATGTTAAACTCCATAGTCGGTGTTACAATGCAAGGGTTCTGTTGGACAAGATTATTTAGTAGTTTAAGTTTTTAGGGGTAGAGTATCATGTAGTTTTATAAAATATGAAAATTTAATGAAAAAACTGAAAAATGTTTGGTGAGTAGAGATTTATGGGTAAACTTTTACGATAAAAGTATTAAATTAATAATAAAAACATGTAAATGGATTTGAGAATAAATTAGATTAAAATTATGAAAAGCTAATGAAAAAGTTACAAAAAGCTAATGGAATGAGGTGCAAAAAAAAACTCCTCAATAATCTACCAAAACTCTAATCTCTCAAATAATCTCACATCAACAAACGCTACATAGATTTCAGTTTTTTCGAAATTACACAAAAACCTCCCTGAAAGCTCTACCGAACCCCTCTTAGTAGAACAAAATCATTTTATTTTAAAACAACATACTACAAAGTCTTGTGGATGATAATTTTCTTTAGCTGTATGCCTTAGAAAGATTAACGGTCTAAATCCGATGTGATCCGGCCTTCAAAGTACTAACACTAATATTTAGGGCCGCACAATCTAAACTTGACCAAACTTCAAATTCGCCTAACTTAAGATCGACCCTAACGGATCAAGTGTCCGGAATCGGTTCAAAAGTTTTAGCAGCCTAGCAATAGACATGTATGATATTCACATAAGCTTAACAAAAAACTTCCAAATGCAAAGTTGCCAATTATTCTTCTGAGCTGAAATTTAATTTAAAACACCTGCAGTTCCTAATATTTGTATATGTACTTGTTTTCAAGTATTTTGCTTATGAGATGCCTCGACAATGAAGTCTATTATTGTTTAATCAACATATGCAGACCAAAATCAAGCTGTAAACAACCAAACACTTATACCACACAAAATATAATAACCTAAGTAAGATAAAGTCAAGCTGGTGCCAGACTTCAATGTGATATGTTGGACTTCTTAATTTCAATCTTTGATTATACAAGAAGATCTAAAAACAAACCCATAAGTCTGTTTGCAAATAATTTTATAAATAGCAGTTGTTTTTGAGTCTGTTTGAAAAACACTGGTTCATCGGAGTTAAAGTTTAAGCTTATTGATAGTCGATGATGAAGCTTATTTAATAGCTAAATAGTTAACTAGATTATTTTTTTAATAAACTTATTGGGTGTTTTGAGAAGACAGCCGGTTGGAGCTTATGTAAATGTAAAAATTTTAAAACTAATTTATTTTATATTTAAGTATGAATTTGTATAGGATTGTATAAATATATGTAATATATCTTTCAACAAAGTGGATAATCTTCCTCCTTTAGCCTATGAATAAATAAAAATTTTAAGCTTTTATAATCTTGTGAAAACAAGTTTCCAAACAAACTATTTTTTGTCTTTTTTTTCCGAGCTTGTTTATTTTGTTGAAATGCTCATATCAATACTGAATGAACTGGTAGGGTAGTATATAAGGTCAGTGAACGTTTTTTATTGTCAATTAATTTTAAGATAAAATTTCATTAAACTCGTATTACTGGATTTAGACCTAACATATATTTTATTGAGTTACATGCAATTCCTTTATTTTATGACAATAAAAAATTGTGAAATAGGACCATCAATTCTCGAGCTTAACTCTAATGAATGAAGAATCTTAATTTGTTTTCTAGTTTTTATATTATTATCTCCACGTTACATTCTCACCTCCTCTTCCTATATCTTCTTATAACATCCAAAGTCCAAACCCTCTTTCAAACTCTTCAATCTAGTTTTCCTTCCCTAAATCTCATTCTCCCATCACCATAGGATATGAGCGGGTTCGTTGGGTATTCGGGTTATGGATCGGATATCCGTAGAGGGGAAGTAGGGGTCGTGAGTGGAAGAAGTGTCCAAGTGCATGCAAGTCGACCTGGGTTGCCCGATTCGTTACATGCGTCAAATGCGGATACGGGTAACCGGTTTGGAGCGGCGTCGAACTCGTGGGGGTTTAAGGATCCGGAGTCGAAGAGGAAGAAGAGGATAGCTAAGTACAAAGTATATGCAGCTGAAGGCAAAGTCAAGGCTTCTTTCAGGAAAGGAATTCGTTGGATTAAGAACAAATGTTCTATCCTTGTTCATGGTTGTTGATTAGTTTAAGGTGGGGAATGTAAGGATTTTTTTGTTACAAAATATTATGCTTGCTAATTTTTGTATTGATTTTTAACATTAAAATCTTTTTTGGGTGGAACTCGTGGGGTTCATGGTTGTTGAACATGGGGAGGGAGGGATAGGATAGTCTTGGATCGAACAGATATCCATTGTTTTTAAATCCTATCAATGAATATCATTGTCCGTTTGGTTTGAGACGTGGAATATATACGTTAAAAGAAAGAAAATGGAATAAAAATAATTATGTTACTTTTATGTGTTAAAATTCCTCTAACATTCAGGGTCCGTTTGGTTTTAACTCCGGAATCGAAAACGGAATGGAAACGAATCTAGTCAATACGTATACCCATGTTCATTAAAATTTTTGAAATCATTCCTTGTGGTTTGTATTAATTGGATGGGAGTTTGGTTAATTTTGATACCCTATAGGGTAACAAAATGTGAGGAAGCAAGCCTGAATATGGATATACATATGGACTAAATTCGTTTTCATTCCGTTTTCGTTTCCGGAATTAGAACCAAACGGGCCCTCAATCTTAATCGGTAAACAAACATGATTTTATTCAATCAATAATAATCAGTTTTTATTCAATGAAAAGGCCCAATATACACAACACTAGTGACGTGGCCGCGCGCTTTGCGCGCGGAAGAAACGTTATTGTACACTTAATTACTATTTTATTTATTTTGAAGGAGTTAATCTTCAATGTGATTGTACACATAATAGCTAATTATACATAAATTCTTTGCAACAAGTTAATCTTCAAAAAAATTTAAAATAGGGTAAAAGATTAGAGACAATGGTTAAATAGTTTAAAAGTCAATTTTCGAAACTTTTGCAATCACAACAAGCTCAGCAATCTTTTCTAGGAGTTATAAAATAGGGTAAAAGTCAATGTTTAATATGGAATCAATATTGAGATTTAATTGAGTGGTCAATTTTAGGAGTTACAAAATTAAAAAGGAGAGTTAATTGGGTGGTATGAAATAAAATATCAATGTTAGGAGTTAAAAAACAAAGTTTATTTGAGAAAGTTAATTCGATAATATAAAATAAAATATAAATTTAATCTTGCTATACTATATTTTCAGCTTTTGAGAGCACTAAATGACTACATTTTGCTTTATCATTTTGTCCCATTACTACCCAATTAACTTTTAATTAAAAATTAGTTTTTATAACTCCTACCTTTAATTCCTATGGTTATAAGTTCTAATATTAATTTCATAATAATGTTCACTTTTTTAGTCTCTCAATTAAAGTCTTATTTTTGTAACTCCTATATTTAATTCATATATATTATAACTCCTAAAATTTATTTCATATATATATATATATATATATATAAACTATTTGCTTGACCTCACATCTTACAATGTTTCCATAGCAACTTGTGTATCATTCTAAAATGATGATAGAAACACTTTTTAAGGGAAATGTATTCAACAAATTTTAAAGTTACAAATTGTTCCCACGTCCCTTTTCAGAATATTAAAAGCTTCCATCTCAATTCCTTCCTTATGCTTCAAGTAAAATTATAAGCAAAATGTTCAGCAACGGATTTGCCTCCATCAACAACCACTGTGCCCCTTGAAATCTCTTGAGCTAAAGTTGATGGATGAAATGCCAATAACAAGAATAAGAAAATCTTCATGTATTCCATGACCCGGTGATTTATAGCCGCTTAAAATTTCAGAAGTCTGAACAAGAGTAGCTACAATTTGACATGATCATAATCGTTAGAATTTCCAAACTTGCAGAAAAATTGAACAGGGTTTAGTTAACAATACGAAAGCAGATCTAGTCTAAACAATGTGATCGGTTTTGAAGAAGTTGTGATCGGTTTCTGGAGTGGCTTTTCTTGACTGATAAACATGACTGTTGTGATCGATTTCTGGAACAACTCCAGGATCTGCAACTGAGTTGTAAACTCATTCACACAAGCTATAGGCTTTGATACAAAATTCAACCAACAGATTCAAGTTTAGAATTAGAAACCAAGGAGTGTGTTGATAATAATATAACATATAATGTCTAACAATTTAACACAATCCTAGAATACAAACCGATGTCAATGATGAACGTATGGAAGCACCACCAAGTTTTACCTGGAATACAAACCGATGTCAAATTTTGCGGCCTAAACAATGTGTTTGAGAGAATTCTTAAAAAGTCAATGTTCGAAACTCTTTTAATCACAACAAGTTCATCAATCCTTTTCTTAGGAAGAGTTTTTATAGCTAAAAACAAGTGGATAAAATAGTTTAATATGGAATCAATGTTAGGATTTAATTGGGTAGTCAATTTTAGGAGTTACAAAATTAAAAAATTTAATTGGGAGAGTTAATTTGGTAGAATGAAATAAAATATGAAATTAATATGAATCAATGTTAGGAGTTATAAAAATAAAATTTAATTGGGAGAGTTAATTTGGTAGAATGAAATAAAATATGAAATTAATATGAATCAATACTAGGAGTTACAAAAACAAAATTTAATTGGGAGAGTTAATTGTATGAAATAAAATATAAACCTAATGTGAAGCAAAATATGATCTTAATATGACATTTAATGTTATCAAAAAGCTAAAATTATAGGTTAGTAAGATATGAGAGGGGGAGAAGGCTACGTTTGGGCCAATGCTACTTGGTTTTGACGAAACACATGAAAATCTATAAGTACAGTAGTATAACTTGAATATCCGGGTTGTTCAAATACTCATTACGGATCCGTTAATCCGATATATTTTCTCCAATTATATTGGATTTAGAATAAATATCATCGGATTCGGTATTTATCAGGGTACGCACACTCGTGCAACACTATTTGTTCAATTGCAACGTAAACAACGGATCAACTCTATTGGACAATTATAACATATCGGATCGGAAAAATTACCATTCCGAGATATACCGAGGATTAAAATATACTTAAAAATAATTAATAATGCCATTGAGCATATATAAAATGTGATGGGATAACCATCCTCAAAGGCCTAGGACCAAAAATACAACTTATCCTTACAAAAACCTTAAACAATTTTTACAAGAAGATGTATCTATAGTCCCTAAACCTTAAAACTAAACCCATAGCAAATTACCATTTTAATTATAATTGAAACAAACACCTTAAATAAAGACGACCATGATCATTGATCATGCTGTGGCGCCGCCGATTGAATTCAAAGCCTGCAACCGAATTTGCTGGTAAAACTTTCCGATCATCCTCTCCGCCTTCACAGTCATCAACTCCTCGCCGGGAACATCCTTCGTTTCACTCACAATCTCCTCCTTCTTCTCACTTTTCAGATCTTCCTCGACCTCGAACACTTTGTCCCCAAAATCAGCGGAAGCGTAGCTGGTTTTAGGTGTCGTCGAGTTCGCCGTCTTCATAGACGGCGACGACCGTGATAGCGGTGATTGCGGTGATTGGCCGCCGTCAGCAGCATGCAGAGGACGGATTGAGCTCACAAGTCTAGAAATTGCGCCGGGGTTACTAGCTCCGGTAGGAGATTCCGGCGACTTGTGCTTTTTGGCGTGGGTTTCGGTGGTTACGGCGGCGCCGAAGAAGGCGGCGTATAGTGATGACATTAGACCGCGCTTCTTCCTCCGGGGAGTAGAGGGTCTGCTGCCGCCGCATGATATTCCAGTCATGGTGGTCGCCGGAGGCTTTTTTTTTGGGTTTCCGGGTGTAGTTAATTGATTGAATGATAAATTATTTATTGAAGTACTTGATCAATCGATCTTCTTCGTCTTACTGCACAAGAATGTGCAGGGACGATTGATCGATCGATGAAGTTTTCTTCTTGTGTTCCCTTTGAATATTTTAAAATTGGGCTTATTTGGATGCTTGGTTTTTTTATTTACTTATAGAATTATTTTAAAAAATATTCGGTTGTAAATAATTAAAATTTTAGTTTGTGAATAAATTAGTGGTGAGAATTCAATGTTTGAACATGAACATTACACTTTGAACCGATTGCTGCGGGTTGGAATTCATTGGTTTAGAGGGTTTCCCGGATTTGTTTTTAATCAATTATGGTTATTAAACTTATTTACATTAGTATTATTTACAACACAAAAAATCCACATTAAATTATTTTAAAATAATATTTAAGTATTAATCCAATTTTCTTTATATTATTGGTGTATTTGGAAGACACGATTTACAAGTTTATAAAAGATTATTAAGCTTACAAAGGTTATGAAATATAGGTATATTCGGATTTTAAAACGCAATTTTTTATAATTTAAAATTTTTTTTTATTTTTTTAATAAGCTATGTAAAAAAAGTTTGTAATAGATTTTTGAATAATATATTTGAAATATAATTTTACAAAATTAATTATAATTGAAAGGGTAAACATTTCAAGTAAACTTTACGCTTACAACAACTTCAATAAATTTTATTCTCGCATAAATGCATCAATTTAATAAACTTTATCTTCGGGTACTAATATGTTTTGGTTCCAATAAATCTTGGGTAAAATGGGAGTAGATAGGTTTTTTAACCATGAGCATAAATATGAACTCAAGTTAAAAATGGATACAAACTAAGATATTATGGAAATTAGAAGATTCTTCTCTCTTCTATTTATAATCAATTAATTTTGTTAAATTGGGTAACTAAATATTAATACACAATATTAATACACAATTTCAATTACATAATGTTAATACATAATTTTAATTACACAAGTTCTGTTTTGTTTATGTTAGGTACACAATTTTGTCATTTACACAAGTCCGTCATTTACACATGGTTTGGTTACATAAGTCCGTCGTTTACACAAGATTTGGTTACACAAGTCCGTCATTTACACATGTTTTTGTTACATAAGTCCGTCATTTACACAAGTTTTGTTACATAAGTCTGTCATTTACACATGGCTTGTTTACATAAGCCCGGCATTTACACATGGTTTGGTTACATCAGTCCGTCGTTTACACAAGATTTGGTTACACAAGTCCGTCATTTACACATGGTTTGGTTACATAAGTCTGTCGTTTACACAAGATTTGGTTACACAGTTATGTCATTTGAACAATACAGTCATAGGTGTAATAGCCGGAAATTTTTATTTCCGTTTAATACCGAGTCAAACCGGTTTTCGACCCGTTGACTTTTACTAGTTCTACCTTGAGTTATATTACAACTCATTCTATCATTTTATGTATTCTTTTAACCACATAAAATGATGAATTTTATCAAACCATAATCTAAGTCATAAGGACGTCTTTTGACGAGACAATGACAAAGCTGAGACGAGGCCATGACGAAGCCCGACAACCTTGTGACAAGGCCCCGACAACAATTGACAGCCCAATTTTTCTACCTTGTTGCTTGCTGAATCCATGCTCCAGTCCAGGATGTCCAGCCCATGGTGTCTTGTAGCTGCTGAATCCCTCGCTCCAGCCCAGGACGTGCAGCCCAGGACGGTGCCTTGCTGCTGCTGCATCCCTCGCTCCAGCCCAGGATGTGTAGCCCAGGAATAGACGGGCCTCCTCTCCTCCTGCTCCACAGTAACGTCGCCAAACCTGCTCCACTCTCTCTCTCCAATCTTCACGATCCTCACCGTTACGCTTTCCTAGTGAGAGCCGTTTCTACCGGAATCAGCGCACGTACGACTCGCACATTCTTCCTCAGATCTCATTCCTTCTCCATCGTCCTCGTTTTGCATCTAGATTCACCTCCTAGCCTTCTTTGCGACAGCAAGCCCCATCGCCTAGTTGGAGCCTTCTGCATACGTTACTGATTTGCCGGGGAGTTTGGCTCTGCACGCGACTTCTGTCGAGGTGAGTCTCGAGTCTCAACTACCCCTCTCTCCTTCTTCTTTCACGCAGTCAGATTGACCCCCTTGCTTCCTCAGTTTCACACATCCTGAGCCGACGATAGTGGCCTCCTCCAGTGTCCAGCACAGAAGCAGTGAACATATGATGTCGATAGCAGGACTACATGAAGCCTCCCAGCACTTGCAACCGGCGTGAGAGAATGGCAGTTGCCAACCCTTCCAGACAGGCTTCATTAGCGCCAATCACTGCCCCACTTCATAGATCGAGAGAGTCTCGATCTCCCTCTGTCCATCCGGGTAAGGACATGTGATGCGTCCTTGGACACGTCAATGAAGTATTCCGGATCTAGATCTAGCTGAAGCTCAACTACTCCTTAGTTAAAGTGCGAATGCAAATGAAGATGGGTTGCGGAAGCTTAGAGATGGAGGCGGAAGTTGTATGATTGAGTCGATCTAGATTGATCGATCAAACCTTGAAGTGGGTCGGTTGAGTTGGTTCTTGAAGAACCCTCGAATGTGGTTGAGTTTGGATCGAAGATCCAAAAGAAGAACTTTGAGAGGATTGGAAGAGGGATTGATGCTCAAGTAAGTTGGAGGAAAATACTTCTCTTTACTTAATCAAATTGAACATGCTTTACAAATGAGCCAAGGATCACCTTATATAGTGGATGAAGGCTATACAAAGAGTCGGAAATTAAATGACGGAAATAAAGTCGGAATTTAAGTTCCGGAAATGAAACACCTAAAAATATGAAAGGTTGAGAATTTAAGTTCGGAATTAAGTTTCCGAATTAAATTCCGAAACCAAAAGTCTATTCTTAAATTCGGAAAATTAATACCCGGAAATAAAGTCCCGGAAATTAATATTCCGAAAATAAAAAGACTTATTATTACAAAACGCTAAATTATGGAAAATGCGGAAAATGCGCCGGAACGGTGCCGGCTTGACAAGCTTCAAGTCATTGTGGCGTAGAGACACGGTTTGCATCCAATGGGTCCGTGACAAGCAACGGTGCGGCTAATGATGGAGCCGGTATCTTGAGCGATTGCTTTAGCACGGGAACGGGTGAGCGGTCCATCGGAGCGAACCCGAAGTGCCTCGTCTTCCTCGTCTTGGGACATAGGGGTCAAGGGCGCATCAGTCCCCCCATCTTAGATGTGAAACGTCCCCGTTTCACCTTCGTCAAATAGGGGCTCAATGTATGGTGCAAGGTCCTTGACATTGAACATCGGGTGCACGCCATAATCGTCTGGAAGCTCCAACTTGTAAGCATTCAGGCCATGGCGGGATAAGATGCGGAATGGTCCATCACCGCGGTCCGAGAGCTTGCCTTTGCGGCGGGATGGAAAACGCTCCTTCCTTAAGTGGAGCCAAACAAGATCACCGGGCTCGAATGACATTGGACGGCGCCCTTTGTTGCGTTGTGTGGCAAGTTGATCGGCACGTCGTTGGAGTTGTGTCCTAGTCCGCTCATGAAGCTCAATGATGTGAGCGGCACGACTTGCTCCGGTGATGTGTTCTCCGTCTTTTAGTGGACGCGGAGTGAAGTCCATCGGGGTGTGTGGATTAAGGCCGTAGACAACTTCAAAGGGTGAAAGCTTAGTTGCCGAGTGTCGAGACCTGTTATAAGAAAATTCCACAATAGAAAGTAAGTCCTCCCACTTGCGTGGATTGTTCCTAAGGGTCGCTCTAAGTAGAGCGCCTAGAGTCCGATTGGTCACCTCCGTTTGACCATCGGTTTGGGGATGATAGCTACTTGAAAACAACAAGTTGGTTCCAAGTTTCCCCCATAAGGTTCTCCAAAAATGGCTCACAAACTTAACGTCCCGATCACTAAGGATGGAACGCGGTATTCCATGTAAGCGCACAACATTGTCAAAGAAAAGGGTAGCTACTTCACTAGCATTTTGTGTGCTCTTACATGCAATAAAATGTGCCATTTTCGAGAAACGATCGACTACCACAAAAATGGAGTCTTTGCCTCGTTATGACATGGGTAGGCCAACCACAAAGTCCATAGAAAGATCCTCCCAAGGTCCCATTGGTATAGGCAAAGGAGAATACAATCCATCCGGACCTTGGCGCGATTTTGCATGGTGACATGTGATGCAACTTGTGCAAAACCGTGTCACATGCTTGCGCATGCGGGGCCAAAAGAAGTGCTCTTGTAGAGCGGCGAGAGTCTTGGTAGCACCGAAGTGACCACGACCCTCATGGGCCTCCTTTATCAACAAATGACGAATACTCGAGCGCGGGATACAAAGTTTGCCCGCACGGAATAAGTAGCCATCGTTAATAAAGAAAGACTCATGCTCTCGGAGGTCAAGGCATTGAGCAAATATATCCTTGAAGTCAAGATCTGTGGCATATAACTCTTTGATAAGAGCAAAGCCATGGATCTTGGCGTCCATATGCACAAGAAGGATATATCGGCGAGAAAGGGCGTCGGCTAACACATTCTCTTTACCTTTCTTATGTCGAATGACATAAGGAAAGGTCTCAAGAAACTCTACCCAACTCGCATGGCGCCGACTCAAGGTAGTTTGACCCTTGAGATACGAAAGAGCCGCATGATCCGAATGAATCACGAACTCCTTCGGCCATAAGTAGTGTTGCCATGTTTTAAGACAACGAACTAAAGCATATAGTTCCTTGTCATAAGTTGGGTAGTTGAGTGAGGGACCGGAAATTTTTTCGCTAAAATAAGCAATGGGTCGATTCTCTTGTAGGAGAACCCCCCCAATGCCTACATTAGATGCGTCACACTCCACCTCGAAAGTTTTCGAAAAGTTTGGGAGTTGGAGTAGTGGCGCATTACAAAGACGGTCTTTGAGCGACTCAAACGCTCGAGCATGGGTGTCACGCCACTCAAACGTGACACCTTTATTAGTAAGCTCATGTAGCGGTGCCGCTATCGAGCTAAAGTCCTTGACAAAGCGTCGATAGAAACCCGCTAAGCCGAGAAAGGCTCGAACCATGGTGGCCGTAGTAGGAGTAGGTCACTCCCGAATGGCGCGAACTTTTGATTCGTCCACTCGTAGTCCGTCCTTAGACACGACATAGCCAAGAAAAACTGTGGTGTCCGAGCAAAAGACACATTTCTCCAAATTGACATATAATTGCTCTTGTCTAAGGCACTCGAGCACTTGGCGAAGGTGCTCGATGTGTGCATCCAAAGACTTGCTAAAGACTAAGATATCATCGAAATAGACAACAACGAAAATACCCAGAAATTTGCGCAAGACGTGATTCATGAGGCGCATGAAGGTGGATGGAGCGTTGGAGAGGCCAAATGGCATAACAAGCCACTCGTAGAGGCCATGCTTCGTCTTGAAAGCCGTCTTCCATTCATCACCTTCGGCCATGCGGATTTGATGGTATCCGCTCCGGAGATCGATCTTTGAAAAGATGGTGGCGCCATGGAGCTCGTCCAACATATCATCAAGGCGCGGGATCGGATGACGATACTTGACGGTGATTTGATTGATGGCTCGGCAATCTACACACATCCGCCAAGATCCGTCTTTCTTGGGTACAAGTATGACCGGCACGGCACATGGAGACAAGGACTCACGGACATAGCCCCGGTCTAGGAGCTCTTGGACTTGGCGTTGTAGCTCCTTGGTCTCCTCCGTACTTGCACGGTAAGCGGCACGGTTGGGAAAAGACGCGCCGGGCACCAAATCAATTTGGTACTCAATTCCTCGGATTGGTGGCAAGCCGGGTGGTAGTTTGTCGGTCAAGATATCCTGAAATTCGGACAACAACAAGGACACCTCGTGTGGCACATTACTAGGGTCATGGGAAATAGATAAACAAAAAGGGACAAGTAAGAAACAAGAAAACTTACCTTCCATGACCGGTGTCAAGTCATGTCGTCGGGCCAAAAGAATTCGGGGCTCACATCGCCCTTGAATGGTAGGAATCGGAGGTGCATGTGTCGGGACAATGCTCTTACTACCTCTTGCTTCGGTAGCATTACCCTTATGGCCGGAATTACGGGAACCGGAAGTAGGAACATCCACAATATCGGGAGAACGACGAGAAGGGTCCGATGTGGCCGGCGGTGTAGTGGTGTCATCGATCACTTGTTGCCTATTTCGTTCTGCATAGTCAACTAAAATTTCTTGTGGAGTCATAGGCAAAAGTGTGATCCGTTTTCCATTGTATTGGAACATGTAACGGTTGAGATAACCATCATGAAAAGTTTTACGGTCAAATTGCCATAGTCGTCCCAACAATACATGTGTGGCGTCCATTTTGATAACATCACAAAGGACCTTATCAACATAGGCGCCAATAGAAAACGTCACCCACGCTTGTTGTGTGACGGTGTCACTTGCCTTATCGGAAATCCATTGGAGTCCGTAAGGTTGTGGGTGGGGGGTTGTAGGCAACTTAAAGTGTTTTACCAATTTTTCGTTGATAATATTACAACACGAACCCCCATCGATGATAAGAGAGAGACTAGTGTCATTGACCAAGCAACGAGAGTGGAAGAGATTCTCGCGTTGGTCAATAGGGAGATGCTCTTTTATAGCAAGAATGCGACGAGAGACAAGAGCAAACTTACCTGGTTGTGCCGGACCGCAAGCAAGTTGGTCGTCGCATGGCTCCATGCCATAGTATGGGTCGGCATCTTGGTCATCTTCCAAGAGGATATCACCATTATAATCCTCTTTGCCATCGTCATATGATGGGTTGGTAAACATCACCCGCTTGGTGTTCGGGCAATCACGTTGGACATGACCAAACCCGCTACATTTGAAACACACGGGTTCTCTTGGGCGGGCCACCGTTTGAGATCCTTATTGGGGTCGGCCCGGAGGCGTTTGTGGTGGAGCAACGGTGCCACGGTATGGTGGTTTCTCGGTAGCCGCTTGCCGGGTGGGTTGACTCATCCGTGGTGATCCTTTAGCGGCTCCGGAATCTTGGGAACTAGAAACATCTCGAGAACGAGAATTAGTGGTATAAGAGTATTGATTAGTGGAAGAATTATACCTTGAGTATCGAGGTGTTTCGAGTTGTTGCTTGTGAAGCTTCATGGCGGCATGACATAAGGCTCCTAAGTCCTTGTATGGGACAATCTCGAGGGGCCGCCGAATTGATGGATTAAGGCCGCTCATGAATTTGGTTCGAAGGGCGGAGGCGGAGGCCGAGATGCCGGCCTTCATATGCATGTCCTCCAGCTTGGCTAAGTAAGCCACCGGAGTAAGGCTTCCTTGTTGGAATTCGGCAATTTGCAACCGCATGTCGTTTTTGAAGTCGTCGGGCACGTACTTCTTAGTCATGATATATATCAATTGATCAAATGTCGCAACCGGTGCCCATCCTCGGTTCTCACGGTTGGTCTCGTACCAGTTCCACCAAGATTTTGCATCACCTTCAAAGTAAAGTGTCGCCGCTTCGATTTTCTCGTACTCTTCATAATGGCAATGTTTGAGAGCTCTTTTCATATCCTGTGCCCAATCAAGAAATGCACAAGGATCATATTCACCATAAAATACCGGAAATTTAACCTTACCTTCCCTACAAGCTCGGTAGGGATCCGGTCGGGGTGGTGCTATATAGGCGTCTTCGTGATGGGCTCGCCGGTGGCCATCGTTATGCCTTTGGCGCCCATGATTATGTGGTGCACGCCTTTGTGGGTTAGGAGGAGGCAACCATTCTTCTCCTCGATCCTGGTTCTCAAAAGGCTCTCGGATGGGTGGGTGCCATGGACGGACATGTGCCACCCGTTCCAAGTCCGACTCATCATCGGAGAACTCGTCAAAGTCATCTCTTTCATCATACTCTTCATAATCATGATACATCGGTTGCCGGTTATGCCGTTGGCGGCGTTGTCCGGACCGATCATTCTCGGGACGTTGAGAGCGGTCATTTGTTTGATGATTGTACCGGTCATCAATCCGGGAGGGACGATTGGTGCGTTGGGCACTAGATGGAGGAGGGGAAGTGCAATACTTACGTCGGTTGTGCTCATAGCGTTTGTGCCGATTCTCCGTGTCAACATATAGCAAATCATTTGGAGAAGGGTCAGGGTTCTCGTCACCTTCATTGTGGGACTCATGACCGTCATTTTGGGAGGGCCCGTGGTTTTCAATGACGGAGGCAAGCCGTCGACCGTTAGATGGTTCGGCTCCCAACATACCTTTGCCTTTGCGTCGTCCATCGGATGTGGAAGCATCGACCAAGGTTCCATTTGGATTCGGGGGGGCGGTCGTCAGGGTAAGCATTTGGGCCTTCAAAGCTTCAAGTTCTTGCCTAAGGGAGGCATTTTCTTCGGTCAAAGTAGTGATCTCATGCCTTTCACTAGATTCCTGAGAATTTTCCATTGTGACGTTAGTCATAACTCCAAGATTGGACACAAATTGCAAGCAATCAAATGAGCAAGGTGACAAGATAAGTCAACGTTACCCAAGTTCAAGTGCGTTAAGGTTCTACCTTTGGGAAAGCCGTTTGGCGGTTAGGCAAGGAAGGCAAATCCAACAAATTTGAACCAAAATGCACACAAATTCAAGAGAAAATTTGCAACTTGTAAGAAAATGGAGAGGTAGGAAATGGACGGATCGTTTATCGGCAAGTTTTACTTGCTTTGGTCTTTGACCTTTTCAAAAATCCGATTTTTCGGATGGACCGGTTTGCCGGACGTCTTTTACTTTTGTTTTTGTGGAATTGTTTCTTTTTGAAACTTTTGAATGCAACCTTTGGAATGCAAGAGATGAATCCACTTTTCTTTGAAACAAATCCGTTTTTTGAAGAGTTTTTGCTTTATTTTTGGTTTTTGGAATATCAAAAGGCGTGATATCCGATTTTGTCAACAAAAAAATCCCAAGAAAATGGTGAAATTGATTAACAAAAATGTCGGATTGGGTAAGGAAAAATGTTTTGTTGATTAATGGTTTGATGGCAAACCAAAAATCTCCTAAATTTGCTTTGCAAAATGGATCGAGAAAAAAAAAATTTCAAGAACGTGGTTGAAGATGCGAAGAACGAGATGAAGATGGTGATGAACAAAAGGAAAAAAGGATGAATATAATAACGCACAAAAACAAGAGTAAAGATAACTTAGCTTAGATCCCTTTGCTCTGATGCCAATTTGATGCGTCCTTGGACACGTCAATGAAGTATTCCGGATCTAGATCTAGCTGAAGCTCAACTACTCCTTAGTTGAAGTGCGAATGCAAATGAAGATGGGTTGCGGAAGCTTAGAGATGGAGGCGGAAGTTGTATGATTGAGTCGATCTAGATTGATCGATCAAACCTTGAAGTGGGTCGGTTGAGTTGGTTCTTGAAGAACCCTCGAATGTGGTTGAGTTTGGATCGAAGATCCAAAAGAAGAACTTTGAGAGGATTGGAAGAGGGATTGATGCTCAAGTAAGTTGGAGGAAAATACTTCTCTTTACTTAATCAAATTGAACATGCTTTACAAATGAGCCAAGCATCACCTTATATAGTGGATGAAGGCTATACAAAGAGTCGGAAATTAAATGACGGAAATAAAGTCGGAATTTAAGTTCCGGAAATGAAACACCTAAAAATATGAAAGGTTGAGAATTTAAGTTCGGAATTAAGTTTCCGAATTAAATTCCGAAACCAAAAGTCTATTCTTAAATTTGGAAAATTAATACCCGGAAATAAAGTCCCGGAAATTAATATTCCGAAAATAAAAAGACTTATTATTACAAAACGCTAAATTATGGAAAATGCGCCGGAACGGTGCCGGCTTGACAAGCTTCAAGTCATTGTGGCGTAGAGACACGGTTTGCATCCAATGGGTCCGTGACAAGCAACGGTGCGGCTAATGATGGAGCCGGTAGCTTGAGCGATTGCTTTAGCACGAGAACGGGTGAGCGGTCCATCGGAGCGAACCCGAAGTGCCTCGTCTTCCTCGTCTTGGGACATAGGGGTCAAGGGCGCATCAACATGTCTTCTTCTTCTCTTCATCTTCTTAATGTCTATCCATAATGACTCACACACCCTCCTTCTCTGTGCCCGGACAAACCTTCACTCTCGGCCCAATCTGATGGCAATGGTGAGACAAAGTCGAGTCTTCCAACCACTACAACAGTGAAGCCGAGCCAAGCCATCGGCCTCCCAGTCCGGTATGAGATCAGACCTTCTTTGTTTCCTCTATATTAAAAAGTTGAAGTTTGTGTATGTGTGTTTTAGTGACCTCCATAGGAATCGAAGTAGGGACCCCTGGATAGACTTAATAGCGCCTTATGCTGACCACATGGATCGAAGTGGAGACCTCCTGCTGAGCCTTGTTTTACAGCCTCGACCTACTGACTTTAGGACCTAATTTTGTTATCCTAGATCGAGCATCCACCGTTGAATTTTTGATATGTTGTAGATAGATATATGTAGTTTACTATGTTAAAATTTGGTAATGAATTAACGGTCGGATTAGAATTTATAAGGTCCCAAAGTAGAGCAGTTGGGTTGTTTTTCCAATAGAGCAAATTTTGGCTAAGTATGGGATTTATGGATGTTGGACCCAACTTTGGGAATTTATGTAGGATTCTTGATTGAGTATTTTTGGGAGATCTTTGTCATTATGACTTTTATGCATATCATAGATGGCTTGGGTAATTTTCTTAGGATTTTTATACATTTATTTGAGTCTCGTATATTAAGCCAAAGTCGGACCTTAGCGATTTTGTAGGAAAGTCAAGAATGTGTTTAACTCTTCTAAAACTTTAACAAACTTCCTTTATAGAGTGAGAGTGTGTTTTTGAGTTCTAAAGAATATTTTGGGACCTTGTTATAGAATTTTATAGAGTTTCGGGACTAGGGGTAAAATGGTCATTTACCCGTATAAGGGTACTTTGGTAAATTCTTTATGATCGATTATATATCTTAGAAGTTGGAGACTTCTAAGAAAGTGGGATACATCATTGATCCACGTGCCTTGTGTGACAGGCGTTTGAGTTTCTACGGTTGCGGACCGAGTTGAGAAATTGAGAGTTGTGATTGGATTGAAGTAAGTCCTTACGACTTACTTAGCTGGTTTCTGGATATTAGTTGGGTGATAATGGTTGTGTGTGTGCAATGTGTGTTATAATAAGAATAACAACTTGTTAGGACGACCGTGGTTATTATGTGGTAAGGCCCAACTGTATGTATAACGGGTCGTGACATCACTGCCCAGCTCTGCCAGGAGACTGGGAGGTTCTCTATACCCAGACCATACAGGTACACGGTGAGATGCATCGGATCCACTCCTGATGGGTACACGGGGGCAGAGGCGAGGTTTGGGAATCCCTCGTGTCACAAAATAAGTATCATTAGAGTGAATGACTTAAATGAAGATAATAAATGGATTGTTTGAAAGCATGATGAGTGTTTATTATTTTTATGTGTGTGTGCTATTATTATTCTTCTAATGTTTAGATAACTAGCTAATGGTTGTTCTGTTGTGTTTTTAGATTTACCGCAGGTTAGAGCAGCAGCTGAGTGATCCGGAAGTAGTGGTCAGCCGGGTCTCCGTACTCCTTAGAGTGGGGTTGGGTGTTTGTTGTCGTTCTTTCTTCGTAGTATGACAGTTAGACTTTTAAGTTGTTTAAGTACTGTGGGCTGTTAGATGTTGTTGCATTCATCTCTTTAAAATAATATTTTATAAATTTCGGTTTTTTTCTTATTTGTGTCTTGTTGCAAGATTCTAGTAATATTGTTGTCAAACTGAGGTCGGGACCCATTGTGAGGTCCTAACCAGTAATGTCCCGAGTTCTGAGAATTTGGGGTGTTACAATAGGAACCTTCAAAGAAGGGAAGCCCCGACACACTTTCAAGGTCCTTACAAGGCTAACTAAGCATTACTTCTAAATCCCAAAAGTTTCGAGGAACCTCTATTGTTCATACACAAAGCATTACTTTCTCCAAAAATTACAAACCAACTCACATCCACTTACTTTACAATCATATACCTCTTCACACTTTACAAACCAACTTCACCAACGGATCTTGGGTTCGATACTTCCCACAAGCAAGGTTCCTTCAAGCTTGTGCACGCAGATGGTCTCCGGTTCGATCCCTGTAGTGCCATAGGTTCACCATTTATTCTTCTTCCTCATGTATGTGTCGAAACCGATGGGAGCCACGAGTTTCTCACTCGACTGCAGCCAGAGAGGGACGGTCTTCCTTGAGTTTGGAGTGGATCCGTCTATGTCTTCTAGTGGGGAGCGCTGGTTGGCAGGTGGCCTGCTGCAACGCAAATTGCTCGAGGGTGGCGGTTCTCTAGATCTGTTGTCCTTGTGCACAGAAAAAAAGTAAGGGCCGATTCATGGCTTTTGTTGTGTGAGACAAATAACATGATCGAGGAGGAAACCATGATACCTTACCCGACATTTAGCAACCGAAAGAGAGGGGACACGACTGTGGTCGATGTTAGGGGCGGGCAACGGATCGATCCAATCCGATCCGATCCGAATACCCGGATATCGAAATAGAAATTTTCATAAAACCCCCGATCCGGATTCGATCCGTATCCGGCCGGATATCCGGCACTTTTTCCCGGATCGGATCGGATAATTATCCGCGGATATCCGGCCGATCCGATTGATCCGAATTTCAAAATATAGTATCCAAAAATCATTTTAGCCGGATCGGATCGGATTATTATCCGCGGATATCCGGATGATCCGTTTGATCCAAATGACTTATGTTTGACCCGGTTGATCCGAAAAATGACTTTAACCGGATCCGGATATCCGCTTGATCCGAATATCCGTTTGATCTGGATATGTATTGCTACTTTATTTATAACAAAATGTAATAAAAATAATTCAAAGACACAAAAAAAATCAAAATAAAATTGATAATCATATAGATAATAAAAAAAATGAGAATATTAATGTTCATTATAATAAGAAAATAAAAATATGGTTTTAAAACAATAAATATCTTTATCTTTAAACTTTATAACTACTTCATACAATACCAAATAAAAAAAATTGAGAATGGTAAAGTAAAAGTAAATTATGTAACTTGGATAAATATTAATTTTTTTTATTCTTGAAAATATTAATATATAGAAAATATTATTCTTAAATATTATCAAAGTCAATTAACTTATTTTTATTTTAACAAAAGCTAATTGATTGTATTTCATTATAAATATTATGAATAATAATTACACAAGAAAACGATGTTTACAAAATTATAATATAATATAAAACTTTGTATATACTCTAAAACGATCTTGTATTTATATAAACACATACATATATATGTATGTATATCTAGGCGATTTCATTAAATGAGACGATCTTCTAATAAAATGTTGAGTTGCTAAGAAAAAAAATAACTAAAGTTATAGTTGTCATAATCATCATTACTTATATTATTCATAAACTTATTTTTAAGACTTTAACACAAATTTTATGGCTAACATGGTTAAAATAGTTAGACTTATAAAACATCATTGTATAAACTTATAGTATGTAATTTTGTACTTGTAATCTTGTATAGTGAACTAGAAGTTAAAACCAAAAGTTATATTTAATATCTTTTAAAAAAATAATTTGTAGAACTAAAGTAGAAAAGTAAATTTTATTTGGATCTATATTTATTTATATTATTTTCTATAGAAGCCTTTTCGAAAAATTGTTGTGCCAACTTTTTTTTTTTACTCAAATTACAATTTTTATTATCATCACTGTTTATTTAATGAGAACTTATATTAAGACTTTACCACATAAGTTATCTTTAATAGGATAATAAGAATTGAAATTAAAAAATCGTTATAGACCTATAGTATTTGATATGCATAGTAAATTATAATATATAAAAAATGACTTTTTAGAATTATAGTGAAATCTTATTTGAATCAAAATTTATTATATGTATGTTTAACTCTTTTAACCATGTTAGAATATAATAATGTTTTTGCAACCTTATGATAAAAAGATTATTATGGACATTTACCACATATCTTATCTTTAATAGGGTGATAATAATTGAAATTAAAATGCTCGTTATAGACCATTATTATTTAATAATGTTTTTACAACCTTATGATAAAATTTATATTTCTACAATTATCAATATCATCATTATTTGTTCATTTAAATGAAACCAACTTCTAATAAAAGATTATTATTGAGACCAACTTATAAAAATATATATTTTACAAAGAGATCAATTGATGATAAAAAAATTAATATGGACATTTGTTCATTCAAATGAGATCAACTTCTAATAAAAGATTATTATTGAGAACATCTTATAAATATATATCTTACATTGAGATCAAATAATAATAAAAGATCATTATGAACCTTTGTTCTTTTAAATGAGACAAGTTTCTACGAAAAGATTATTGTTGATATCAACTTATAAAAACATATACCTTACAATGAGATCAACTTATAATAAAAGATTATTATGAATATTTGTTCATTTGAGATCAACTTGTAAAAATACATATCTTACAATGAGATCAACTTGTAAAAATACATATCTTACAATGAGATCAACTTATAATAAAATATTATAATGAATATTTGTTCATTTAAATGAGATCAAATTCTAATAAAAGATTATTATTGAGAGCAACTTATAAAAATACATATCTTACAATGAGATCAACTTATAATAAATTATTATTATGGGCATTTGTTCATATAAATGAGATCAACTTCTAATAAAAAGATTATTGTTGAGACCATCTTATAAAACTTATATCTTACAATGATATCAACTTATAATTAAAAAATTATTATTAACATTTGTTCGTTTAAATGAGACTAACTTATAATAATGGATTATTATTGAAACCAACTTATAATCATATCTACATAAATCTATATCTGAAAATAAGACTAACTTATAATTAAAAATTATTATGAACATTTGTTCATTTACATAAGATCAAATTCTAGTAAAATATTATTATTAAGACCAACTTATAATCATATATATAATAATCAACATCTTACAAATGATACCAACCAATAATAAAAGATGGGTTCCAAACTCTACACACTCTTCTCTCAAGGGGTACACTTACTAAACACAAAACTAGAAAAAGCCTACTAAACCAAATTGTTTCATAAAAAGATTATAATGAACATTTGTTCATTAAATGAGACAAACTTTTAATATTGTTATTGAGACCAACTTATAATCGTATTTATAAAAAGACATATCTTACAATTAGATCAATTTATAATACAAAAATATTATGAGTATTTATTCCGAAAGGTATGAATATGTGAGTATGTATAAAGTTGTATATATTATAGATGTATATATGTTTAATTAAACTAAATGAGATCATTGTGACTATGTGAGTACGTATAAAGTTATACAAAAAATATTATCAATTCATTATTTTGATTAACTAAAATAATTTACCATGTATATTGTAAAATATGTCAACTACAAATATTAATACAAAATCACATAATGATATAGAGTAACTAAGTATGCACATTATTAATTCATCACTTTGCCAAACTCAAATATTTTTCCATTTAATATTATTTTAAATATAAATATTAGTACATAATTGTAATATACAATCTTTATTTATCCTCCCTAAAACAAATACATTTAAATTATAATAAAATTTTTTAATAGCCGGATATCCGGGAATATATAGTGATCCGGGACTATCCGGATATCCGGCGATCCGGAGCTATCCGGATATCCGGTGACCCGAGACGATCCGATGATCCGCGGATATCCGGTGATCCGTGAGTATCCGGATATCCGCGGATATCCGTTTTTTATCCGGGTATCCGCGGATATCCGGATGCCTAAAACCCCGATCCGTATCCAATCCGATGATCCGGGAAAATCTCCCGGATCAGATCGGATTTGGACCGGATCAAAACGGGTAGTAAAATATCGGGTTTTTTCGGATCGGGTCGACGGATTTTTCGGACCGGACCGACGGATCGGATTGGTTTTGCCCACCGCTAGTCGATGTTGTAGTAGGTGCAATCGGCTGTGCAAGTGCAGGACTTTGTGTGAGGTAGGGAACTTGATGCCGATGGGTTCCCTTGCCAAACTTGCAACTAGTGGCGGTGTAGACTCAAATCCAAATGCAAGTCGTGTCATGGTAGCCTAGTCGACGCAAAGGAGGGACCTGGCTTCTTGATGGCTATTGTTGGTGGTCTGTGTGATGAGGAGGGGTTCCTGGTTATGGCGTCGACGTCCAGGCAGAAAGGGAGGTGGCGAAGAAGATCTTTGCTGGGTGACTTAGTGCAGGACAACGTCAGATGAGGCGTGAGTAGGACGAGGGGCGATGGCTGAAAGTGAAGGTAGAGAGATATGCTGGTAAGTTAGGGTTGGAAAGGGGGTTCCAGATCTCAAATATACAGTTACCGATTTTTATTAACTAGTTTCCTTATTTTTAACCTAACTTATATATTCAAAATATTAATTATCTTTAACTGTTACCTTAACTATTTAATTAAGATTCTATTCACACATTATTTATCTTTTTTTATTAAACTGTTAAATATTAGGGACCTAGTTTGTTTTTTAAAAAAAAAAGTTACCTTATTAACTTAATCTTCTCATAAATCATCGATATTTAAACAGACCCTATATTAACAATTTTATTTATGTGTAAATAAAAACATATATTTATTTTAATTCAGTTCAAATAAAAATCATTTTACAAATGTATTTAAACATTGTAAAAATTATATTATATCATATAACTTTATAAGTGTATATGTAACTTGAATGTGTTTCTCTTAAACACATGCAACTGTTACTTAAAAATAAATTATCTATTTCCCTATCTTTATTTTTAAAACAGATAAACTTAATCAAACACATTTTCTTACCTTGCATAAATTATAAACTACAAAAAATTTATATTCCCATTAACTTAACAAAACCATATATTATATTATAATATTTTTTATATTAAGGATATTCCGAATGATACCCTCGTGTTTTTTGGCTTTCTGAATATTGCCCAACGATTCTTTTCTGAATGGTAAGTAGATAAGTAGGCTTTTTTATTTTATAATTAGGTAAGTACACTTTTTTAATTTATTGTATACTAACTAGACATTTTCTAGTTTTCTATTTAGTAAATATACCCCATGATTTTTTTACCACTTTCATTTAATGGTAAGGTAAAACTAACTAACCCTTCTATTAAAAAAGAAAAAATATTTGATGTTTTTTATGTAAATTTTGATTTTAATTACTGAATTTGTTATTTATTTTATTTTATTTCCCTTTTTATTTTCTGTTTTCATACCGGACATTTACATACCGAACATTAACATACCGGACATTTACATACCGGACATTTTACATATTGGACATTTACATACCGGACATTTTATATACCGGACATTTACATACCGGACATTTACACACAAGACATTTTACATACCAGAAGTTCATACCGGAAGTTCATAACGAAATTTTTCATACCGGAAGTTCATACCGAAATGTTTTATACCGAAAGTTACCGGAAGTTCATACCGAAATTTTTTATATCGGAAGTTCACACTCGAAGTTCATACCGAAAGTTCATACCAGAAGTTCATATCGGAAGTTCATACCGGAAGGTCATAACAAAATTTTTCATACCGGAAGTTCATAACGAAATTTTTCATACCGGAAGTTCATACCGAAGATTTTTATACCGGAAGTTCATACCAAAAGTTCATACCGAAAGTTCATACCGGAAGTTCATACCGAAAGTTCATACCAGAAGTTCACAACGAAGTTTTTCATACCGGAAGTTCACAACGAAGCTTTCATACCGGAAGTTCATACCGAAATTTTTATACTGGAAGTTCATAACGGAAGTTCATAATGAAATTTTTCATACCGGAAGTTCATACCGAAATTTTTTATACCGAAAGTTCATACCAGAAGTTCCTAACGTAGTTTTTCATACCGGAAGTTCATACCGAAATTTTTTATACCGGAAGTTCATACCGAAAGTTCATACCGGAAGTTCATACCGGAAGTTCATATCGTAAGTTCATAACGAAGTTTTTCATACCAGAAGTTCATACCGAAATTTTTTATACCGGAAGTTCATACCGGAAATTCATACCGAAAGTTCATACCGGAAGTTCATACCGAAAATTCATACTGAAAGTTCATACCGGAAGTTCATAAAAAAGTTTTTCATACCAGAAGTTCATACCGAAATTTTTTATACCGGAAGTTCATACTGAAAGTTCATACCGGAAGTTCATAATGAAGTTTTTCATACCGGAAGTTCATACCGAAATTTTTTATATCGGAAGTTCATACCGTTCATACCGAAAGTTCATACCGGATGTTCATAACAAAATTTTTCATACCGGAAGTTCATACCGAAATTTTTTTATGCCGGAAGTTCATACCGGATGTCAATGATGTTTACACTGGTGAATTTACAACCTTTGCTCGCTCAGGGTGATGCTGACAGTGGTCTTGATCGTCTCTGGGCAAAGAAGAAGGTTATACCATTTTAGAGACATTTTTGTTGCTTCAAGGTTGATACCTGAATGTTGCGTCTTTGCTCATACCATTTTTATAACTTCCAGTATGTAATTCTCCGGTATGTAATTCTTAATTCTAAACTATGACATATGTTTGATATAACTTCCGGTATGATAACTTCCGGTATGATATGATAACTTCCGGTATGATAACTTCCGATATTATATGATAACTTCCGGTATGATACGATAACTTCCGGTATGATAACATCCGGTATGATATGATAACTTCCGGTATGTGAAGCTCTGGTATGTGAACTTCCGGTATGTGAACTTCCGGTATTTAAAACTCCGGTACGTGAAACTCTTGTATGCATTTCAAAAAAATAAAAAAATAAATAAAGAAAATAAAAAATACAAAAAAATAAAAAAAAAATCTGGTATGTGAACTTCCGTTATGTGAAGCTCTGGTATGTGAAATTCCGCTATTGAAAATTCCGGTATGTGAAAATTCCGGTATGTGAAATTCCGATATGTGAAATTCCGGTAAGTGAAATTCCGGTATTGGAAATTTCGGTATGTGAAAATTCCGGTATGTCACAATTCCGGTTTGTAAAAAATTCTTCATTATAGAAAATAAAAAAATAAAGAAAATAAAAAAGAGAAAAAAATTAATAAAAAACAAAAAGAGCCTAGTATACAAAATTCTTTCATTATTTTTACCGTGAAAACCCTTCACTCCCTTCCCCCTTCTCTTGTTTTCCATCTTCCCGCAGCCTTTCTATGTCTTCTTCTCGTCCGCGTCTTTCCGATCATCACCTTCTACAACCGCTTCATCTCCGAGGTCGAAGGCTTCGGCGACTTCTCCACCATCGACCACCGCCGCGCCAACCACCATTGAAGTCCCTGTCGTATTTGATGCAGTATTGAATTCATTGTTTCCTCTTCCTGTCATAGCTTGGGATTGCAATTGTGAATGATTTCAAGAGCATCGAAGGTGATAGAGCAATGGGTCTACAGGTGAGTTCGTTATTTAGGGTTTTGGTATGTGGATCCCTGTTGGCAAATAACAATCATTTAATCCATTCCAATATGCAGTCACTTCTTGTTGCTTTTGGCGTTGAAGCTGCAACATGGATCCAGATTTTTCATTAGGATCAACTTCAGTTTTGACCACAGATTTAGTCTTCTTAGTTTCCTCAGGGGAAGCCTTGCTTTTCAGACTCTTACTTGATGATTCTTTATTTCTCTTTTTTTCATCAGCTTCTTCTCTTTGTCTCTCCTTCTGGTTTCTTTTGCGAACAAACTTTATCCTCAATTTTTACAAAGTACCAAGAAAGCTGAGCTACAAAACTCTCGACAACTTCATCGTAGGAAGTGAAGAATTCATCTCCTTCAGCCAGTCTAAGGAATACAGAACAACCATGAAGCATGATGAGAGTTAGAGACATGTCCAATGGAAAACTTTCTGGTATGAGTTTAGATAGTGCAAAAAGGATGATGTTTTGTGTACGACATGATTGTGATTTGCAGTTCACTAGAGGGTTTGACGTTGAAAGCGTGAAAGCATTTGAAGATTTGAGAAGTCGGGTTGGATAGTTTTTAAGCACAATCCCTACCGAGAATGTTAAATTTGATTTGAATCGTGTAAATTTTGATTTGAACTGTATTTTTTTTGAAACTTTTGGTATGAAACTTCTGGTATGAAATTGCTGGAATGATAACTTTAACTTATTGTATGATAACTTATGGTATGATACCTTAACTTCTGGTACAATAACTTAACTTCTGGGATGATAACTTCCGGTATGATAATTTCCGGTGTGAAAAAAATTCCGGTATGAAAAAATTATGTTTAGAAAAAATGCTGCAATGAAAACTTAATGGTATGAGAAATAAAAAAGAAAATAAAAAAAACCAAAAAAAATCAAATTTAGTAATTAAAATTTAAAACTTATATTTATATCACAAATAACCATCAATTATTTTTTTTTAAAAAAAGTAGAAGGATTAATTATTTTTACCTACTATTAAATGAAAGTGGTAAAAAAATTATGTGATATATTTACTAAACACAAAACTAAAAAAAGGCCTAGTAGGTCAAATTCTTAAAAAAAAAAAAAAAAAAAAGACTACAATAAATCAAGATCTTAAGAATGTGCGGATACTCCCCTATCTGTGTCATCCAATGTTCAACATAAATTTCACAAAGTAAGATAAGAAAGAAAGAAGGGTAAGGGTTGCTCTCAACACTTATCGAAATGGCTATGAACCTTATGCTTGCCTTTTCTGCTCAGGTCCACCAAAGTCAACTCAAAAAACGCTCTAATGTATGTCGATCTCTTCGCTCGACAGGGTTATGAACACATGACCTGTTCATCCCTCAAGCTAAAAGTAAATTCCCAATCGTAACCTCCAACCTTAAAGATTAATCTTTTTTCTTATAATGGATACAAAACTGTAAACTAAATATGCTCCCAAATTTTATTATACGGACTAATAATTTTCCCCCTACTATTATTAGGATAGAGGTCTAATTTTTATACACTACTTAATTATTATTATTATTATTATATTTAGTATATATTTTATATACATTATAAAAAAAACATACTTACCAAAATTAATTAGAATTTTCAACTTATTTACTACTTTATATATAGGGGGTGCGTTTTATTTTACAAAATAAAATTTGTGATTTATGAATTATAATTGATATTCGGAGTTTATATATTATGAATACTGGTCCAAGTGTAAATAAACCGCCTAACGAGGGGTAAAAATGGAAAGCCATTGATGAGCTGTTGTCCGCGTAGTAGCGGGTCCTACAACTACTCTTGAGTTTAACGTTTACCGGCCCCACACAAAGCGCATTAACAACGCGTAACGCTTAAAAGAAAAAAAGATTAATCTTTAATTAAATTAATACGACAGTATATAAAGTAACCATTCTCCTCCCTTGGTCCCAACACACAAATCTCAGATCTAACAAACTCAAATGGGGCAAAAGCGAAGCAGAGCAGCAAATAGAGCATGGAATCTTCTTCGTCTAGCTCTATTATGGGCCCGAAAAGGCGGAATTCTCAAATGCCGAATAATGTCGGAGCTCCGGCACGTCAACAAACACCTAAAAGCCCTTCACCGCCACCGGAGAATCGACGCCGCTGCAATCTACGGCGAGCGGGAGCTTTCATTTGATGAAACCCCGATTCTCCGGCTCGGGATGATCCGACCGGGTTCACTCCGGTTCAAGTTTCCTAATATTCCCTGCATCAAACCGGCTGTTGTTGATTTCGATTACGATTTTGAAGACGAGATTTGTGTGGAGGAGGATGAAATTGAGTATGAGTACTGTGGTTTGAATGTTGAAGATGATGATGATGAAGAAGGGATTGATAAGAAAGCTGATGAGTTTATTGAAAGTTTTTATCAGCAAATGAAGATGCAAAGACAGGTTTCATATATTGAGTATAAGGAGATGCTTAACCGAGGAACAAGTTGATTTACATTATATGCTACATTCGATTTTGTTGGTTTTTGGTTGTTTGTTGTAAATATGGAAGAATTTCTTTCATTCTTTCACTTTTATTATAATGATCATGAATTTTGTGTCTAGTGTAAAATTGCAGCAATTACATCAAGGTTGTGTTACTTGTGTATACTAACTACGTGTCCTCCGAACTCAAAACATAAGTTTTGCATAATTTCATAGTATGATTAGTTGGTAATACTGGTGGTAATCCAATATATATATATATATATATAGGGTGTGGTTCCCATGAGAACACCCCTAACGTGAAAACATGAGAACAATCGTACACCGTTGGATGTGAGTATTAAGGGTTGAGATTTAGAGTACATATCAAAAATAATAATAACTACGAATAATAATAATTAGGAATCCAACAATAACTACGAATAATCCACTCAACCAACAATAACTACGAATAATACATTAAACGATATGACACATTCATAACAAAACTAATAATAATTACGAATATGTTCTCATGTTCTCACGTTAAGGGGTGTTCTCATATGATCTATACTATATATATATATATATATATATATATATATATATATAGGGTGTGGTTCCCATGAGAACACCCCTAACGTGAAAACATGAGAACAATCGTACACCGTTGGATGTGAGTATTAAGGGTTGAGATTTAGAGTACATATCAAAAATAATAATAACTACGAATAATAATAATTAGGAATCCAACAATAACTACGAATAATCCACTCAACCAACAATAACTACGAATAATACATTAAACGATATGACACATTCATAACAAAACTAATAATAATTACGAATATGTTCTCATGTTCTCACGTTAAGGGGTGTTCTCATATGATCTATACTATATATATATATATATATATATATATATATATATATATATATATATATATATATATATATATGGACATTATGGTTAAAAATGATAAAGTATTCATAATCCTTAAGCCGGTTTGTTTGACATTTGTCGTATATTTGACAAAAACTTAGTTAAATAATTGAACATATTAATTAATGTTAGAACAATCAGACAATCAGTTATATATTTGTACAATTTTGAATATAGTTGAACAATTTTAAATATAGTATAACGATTGACATATTTGTACTATTATAAATATAGTTAGACAAGTTTTAATTAAACAAATACATGTTATATTTGAACAATTCTTACTTGACCAAATGATTATGAATTTTTCCTACTTTTGACCATAATACACATTTTCACTTGATTTGTCTTTATAACTAACGTGAGATACTTTATACCCATTTTCTTAATAAATATCCTCGCAAGTATAGCTAGAAAAACAAGCTTATAATCGGATATTGTTTGTATATAAACGCTAGAAGTCCATCACGTAGTATAGTTAATCCTCTAGAGTTCGTTGACAATAGAAATAGCCGTCCAACAACCTTATACATCAAACTTGATCAATATAAGATATTTTGTATACTCGTTGATATACCTTGAATGTCACACCTCATAAAGTCAATCGAAGAGTTGGGTGAAAAATTTGTCCCCACCGACGCTGACGGTGCGGGATTCGGTAGTTTGGGGTTGAGGAGGACGAATATCCATCACATTCGCTTGGGGTCCAAAAAACAGAGACACCCAATACCAAATGAGACACTCCGGTGCCGAAGGTATAGTATTCGGTAGTTTGTCATTTACATTTCTTTATACGTTTACTTAGCTCAATTTTAATTATTGAGCGTGAAGTATTATCTTTAGTAAGTTCTTACTGTGTATAGCGTATATTATATTATTGTTCTTTTTAAGAATTAGTTTTTTTTTTTATTATTTTGAAACTTTTCAATGAATTTTATCTAACGACTACCATTATAGATAAAGTAATATAAATTTGTGCATTGTTTTTTTTTATTTCGTAAAAAATCTGTCCTTTTTCATATACAGAATTAACCCAATAATAAAAAATTATCAATATAACACTAAATACCTCATATTTTTTAATCATTTGGGAGCGAAATAAACAATTTGAAATATGTCGCACTAGATTTCCGATGTGACAGCTAGCAACCAGAATTTAATGTGTCAAAACATGCAATAATTCATATACATATATACTTGTAACTTAAGAAATGCACCTAATCATTGTAACGGTTGTGAAAGAGGCTAATTAATATTATTACGATTATAAAATATGATATGCCAATGAAAAATAAATGGTCAATTATTAATAATTTAATCTTGTTTGTATACTAGCTAGACACATGTCACACCCTACAGTGTCTAAAATGCCCAAAAGGAAAATCTAAACCCTTAATTTAGGATCACGAAAATAATCATATTTATTCTTCAACAGCTAATACATTTACACCTTTATAACGCAAAAAAAAATATATGCCGATCTCTGAAAAAAGAATAAATTATAATACGATAATTATTTAAAAAAATATAATTTAAAATAAATAAAAATCAAAAAATAGAATTTTAAAAGAGCATACATTTTAAACATAAAAATAAATTATAAAATTATTTTAGGCAGTATGCTATTTCATTCAAGGGAAATTCCGGTTGGTACCCCTGTGGTATGGGGTATTCCGGATTTTGCCCATGACTTTTTTCAAGTTCGGTTGGTACCCCTCAGTTTTTACATAATTCCGGAATTTGCCCAATCGTTAAAAAACTCGTTAATATTAACGTTTTCTATTAATAAAATTAAGGGAAAGGAAATAAAAAATAAATAAAAAAACATAAGAAAATTGAATAGAAATTTAAAAAAAAATAAAACGTATCAAAATTTTTTTATAATTTTTGTAATTGTAAATTTTTTATACAAAAGTAAAAATAAATGAATGTTAAAAACTCGTTAACATTAACATTTTTATTAGAAAATAAAGGAAAATAAAATTGAAAAGAAATAAAAACAAAAACAAAATTTAAAATTATAAGAAATTCTTAAATTGTATAAAAAAGTTACATAAATAAGAAATATATTTAATATGTACATTTTTTTTTATTTCTTTTCAAATTTTTATTGTTTTTTTATTTCTTTTAAATTTCCCTTTGTTTTTTTTATTTATTTTCAATTTCCTTTCCCTAATTTTTTAATAGAAAACATTAATGTTAACGAGTTTTTTAACGGTTGGGCAAATTCCGGAATTATGTGAAAACAGAGGGGTACCAACCGAACTTCGAAAAATTTATGGGCATAATCCGGAATACCCTATACCACGGGGTGCCAACCGGAATTTCCCTTCCTTCAAAAAAACACTCGCAATGTCATTTTTTATACATATTATCATGATAATTTGACCTTGAATGTTTATAACCACATTTAATAAATAGAATAATATTAATAATATAAAGTAATTAATTAAACACATAAATCGTAACTTGTAAGATATGATTATATAGACAACTGTCAGTGCGATAAATCAATTATTAGGTAGCTGGATTTGGGAAAAAAATGTTTGCTTGTTTTGCTAACACACCATCTCCATTTTTAGCTAAATGTTTATTCACGTTTGCATATTATTTGATTTTTGTCGGATGAAATAAAAATTTAAATTGAAAAATAAATAGATAAAAGCTAATAAAAACATTGAAAATTTATTTTGAATTTTGTTGGAAAAATTAGAAAAGTAGAAACGCAACCAAACAATTTATCTTCTAATAGAACTTAATTTAAAAAATATGATATATTATGTTTAATGATAGTTATTTTGAAGAGAGACATATTAATTGATTTAATTAATGATTTTTATATAGAAAATAAGTTGAAAAATAAATGAATTAAGAAAGCGATGCAAGCTTGCAACTTCCTTTAAAAAGGTTTGAACCTGATTGTGTTGATTTGCGTTAATCATGGGTCCATCCCACGTATTTTTGTCCCCACAAAACATATGCAATTTACGAAACTACCCTTTCTCGTATATGTTACACAATTGACTTTAAAAGTTAAAATATATTATGATGATTTATGGCATGATAACGAAACGAATCCGACACGGTACATTTAGGGTGCGTTCGGCGTGCACAAAAAATGGGGTTATTTGGTAGATTACTGTGCCTAGATTATTTTGATCCAAAAAAGTAACCAAGTACAAAGAGATTATTAGCATTATTGGTAGATTATTGAAAATTTTCATCCCTCACAATAATCTCATTGTTCCACCAAAACGACTCTTATTAGTCTTATTTAGTTGGTTGGGAAAAAATAACAATCTTCCCTAAAAAGAGGTACACATTTTTTTTTATAAAAAGTTTGTTTTACTTTTTATAAATTGATGTACTTTGCCGAATGATTTTTTTTTCGGGTTTATAAACTAAGTGAGTGTATGTGGATTTATAGTTTATTTTAGATTTATTTCTCAACGGATTTATATGAATAAATTACGTAAGATCATTTACTTGAAGTTTATTTTTAGTTATTTACTTCAAAAGACACTCGTACCCTTAAAAGAATAGAAGATTAACGTTGAATATTCAAGATGAACAAAGAATATTAGTATGACCAAAATCGGATTTTAAACAAAAATTAATTCATACAAACAAAAATAATTTTGGTCTGAAAAATTTATTTTCTAGCGGTTTATAAACCCAGATAAATTCGTATAGAAAATAAAAAAATTTCCAAGCAACCACCTATAAAAATTAAACTCCAAATTTATAAACTGAGTAGACAAGCAATAAATATATATATATATATATATATAATTTTATTTCGGGCCCTTCTTGGTTCAAATTTCATAAAAATTTCGGTTCGGATCGGATGCACAACCTTACCCTCTTTACCAACCGAACTAATCTGTAAGCATCACCGTTCCTACACTCCCTCGTATCCGTGACTACATAATGTCATTTGAATGTATGATTATGTATTGGATTCGAACATATCGCACGTATTGACTATATAAATGCACTACAGTTTTACAGTTATGGACATAAACGTAAGTTAATTTATTTTTTATTTAATTATTGAATCATTGTTTTTGCGTTCACATGAGGCTATTTTAGTTGGTGTAAAGTGTTCACACGATTAACATATATGATCATTAGGATGAACGGATTTTCTTTCTATATTGTACAATTTTGAATAACATAAAATAGAAACAATATACTCTATAACATTAGATTTTGTGTGCCAAATTAATACTGAAAACTGCTCAATGTCTCTCAAATTTTGCAGATGACGGCCACGTATTGAAGTTGAAAGACTAAAAAAAGATAAATTAAAAATATACATTTTCTGTATGTTTGTTACAAAAATTACATTAAACACCCATATTTTGCTTTTATTTTAAAGAATATACCATAATTGTATACTATAAATTTGTCACACGAGTTCAATTGAATTTCGAAGTTGTTTCTTCGTCCATATTAAGAATAAATTGTTCAAAGATTTTTCTAACGACTAAGTAATACTAGTAACTAATTTACAATGAAAAAAATCCGTATTAGCAAGTTTTAGACTAGTCTAAAGATTTCAATAAGAGCTTAATTGATGTAGGTGCGAATGAGGATCGAAATGTTGTACACTTGTACGAACAAGCGATTTGAGATTCATTAGCAAGTTTGTTTTTGTATAACGAAAGACATTGAATAACTCAAAACATACCAAACGAGTCTTAAATCATATGACTTATATGACAAACAATAGCTTCTGTAAATTTCCGACAGGTCGAAGATCACATGAGGTTTCTACATATGTTCGAACGTACATAGCGTTAGGTCCGAACTCAATTAAAGGAAAATTTACCGCCCTTATGTAGAGGGATACGTGAATGAATAATTTTATTGAGGAAACAAGTTGGAGTTTCACACAACAATTAGAGAAGATATGATATAAAACAAATCTACTTCCTATAATCACTCAATATTATAACCAATAGATTAACTAATATAATTAATTGTAATTATTAACTCCTTATATACATGTCTATTATCCCTTTATAATCGATGTGAAATAATCTTGTATTTACCCACCTCTTCAAGTACAAACCGCCTAGTTTGATTGACACTTGATGACATGTCTTAAAACCGACTAATTTAATCGGACATGACAATCATATTACAAGGTCCGCCATCAAATGTCTTAAGACAAACAAACCTAAAAATTCAATAACTGAAATCAAACTACTTTATACCTTATGAAATTTCGACGGATCAAATATCACATAAATATTTTGAGGTTCGTGAACACACGTGAGTCCAGCCAAACACATTGCCCACCAAACCTTAAGTATGTTGTAGAAAGAAGAAAAAACAAAACCTTAACCATAAATATTGGTCAAAGTGTAATAAAGTTCCGAAGCAAGGGCAAAAATGGAAACAGGAGCCTGATGATAAACTAAAGTCCCGCGTAGCAGATGGGACCTACACACCTAAACTTTAGTTTAACGTTTAACCCTTACATTAAACGCAGACACCGCGTAACGCCTAATAAAAATTACAAAACATTCCCTCTTTTATTAATAAATTAAAATTAAGTGACATATATAAATCACACAGATCTCTCTGCCAAAGAAACCACAAAGTCGATCAAAAATGATTCAAAAGAGAAGCAGAGCATGGAATCTCCTTCGTCTAGCTTTGTTGTGGGCCCGGAAAGGCGGAATCCTAAAATGCCGTTTAATGTCGGAGCTCCGGCACGTCAACAAACATCTGACAAAAGCGATCAACCGTCACTCCTCCGTCACTCGCCGGAGACTTGATGCCGGTGCAATCTACGGAGAGCGACAGCTTTCGTTCGATGATACCCCTATTCTCCGGCTTCGTATATCCAGACCCGGTTCACTCCGGTTCAAGCTCCCGTGTATCAAACCGGCTGTCGTTGACTTTGACTATGATTTTGACGATGAAGATGAAAACTTTGAGTACGAGGAAGAAGATGAGGGGATTGATCAGAAGGCTGATGAGTTTATTGAGAGGTTTTATCGGCAAATGAAGATGCAACAACAAGTTTCTTACATTGAATATAATTAGATCTATTTCGTCTATTATCGGAATCTTGAAGAACAAAAGAAATTATACATTATCGCACAAGTTAAAATGTTTTTTGTTTTTTTTTCGTTTTTTTTGGCTTGTGTTTTTGGTTTCGATGTATATTCATTCTTTTACTACAATATTACTGATAGTATATACTTATAATGATATATGTGCATTAATGATGTTTTGGTGTATTATATTTGAATTGATTGATGGGTTGATTATATGAATTTGGATTTTTTATCCCCTTTGTCTAGGTTTTGTAAAAATATATCTTGGGTTAAGTAGAATCTTATTATGTTGTATGCTTTAAAAAACATTAAAGCAAGACTTGTTTATGCAGTTGAGGTGTAGAACCTCAAGAGGGAAGATACGGTCCCATATTTTATCAAGCATAGGATGATGCGGGGTTAATGTCACAGTTTTTTATTTAAATTGAAAGTCCTCGACATAAGAAAATAATCGGATGGATAATGGAAATCTCGTGCGAGATTTCAACAAGAACATACCGAGATTTTTGGAAACTCAAATTGCGGAATGATGAATAATATGAAAAGATAAGAAGATGAATAATGAAACGAAATATGATAAGTATAAGAAGATATGAACCAATATATTCCGCAAAGAACCTTGACCAATGATGTGTCAAAATTCCTTAACGAAGAGCCTGCCTTAACCCTTCCTTCTTTAACCTCACACAAACCTTCTAAGTAAGGCAAACATAAGGAGAGACTATTATTGACCAACAACACCAACCTTCAAAAAGATTAACACAAAAGCACAATCTAACAAAGACTTCACAATGATTTATTCAAGGTTTTCTCTTTGATTGAATATGAATGAATTAAACACAAATGTAAACTAAGAAGGATATCTTTTAAACGATAATCTAGGAACGATATCTTTTAAAGATATAAAAATAATAATATCAAAGATATGATCAAAATTAACAACTACCTTAAGAATGTTTGAGAGTTTTAAGGTAAGAAATATAAAATATAGTTGCCAAATTTAAAAGATCTTGAACGGATCTTCAAACGCGCATTAGAGAGTAAATTTCGCATGGAATTTCGGCCAAGATTTCAGTATAATGGCCAAGATTTCTTCTTTGAGACTTTTTTTTTCGTCTTAGCCAATTTCTATGATTGTTGGCTCTTCTTGGTCATGCATTGACTCTTCTATCATAATCAAAAATGTCACTAAAGGATTCCTAAGAGTGAGTAGAGTCTCTTTGAGTATACATGTTGTGAGTATGCTTATAACTTCATCTTGAATAGCATTTTCTCTTGACATTGTGATTGCTCCTTCCATGATATAATCCGAAGAAGATGTAGTTGAACTGCCCCTCAATACTTTAGCCCTTAATTTAGTGATTGGTCCTTGAGGTAGTGTTGGAGATGGTCCCTCATTATAGAAGAACTTAAAATAAGAGTGCAAGCAGATTAAGATTGATATAGAAATAGCCCTTGTATGGCTAAACATAGTTTCAATCAAAGCTTTGTTATCTTCGTAGTGAAGACTCTCGTCGGAGAAGCTGGATCCAAGGACGAACGTCTTGGAACCTTCACAACCACCTCTGTTTCTTCTTCTCTCTCCCTCCCTCTCTCCCTCTTGAAACCCTAACGATTGGATGATGAACTTCTCGTTTTCCTTAGGGTTTTAGGTTGCCTCTTTCATGTTTGAATATATACCTCAGATGATTTACTTAAGCTTGTCGTTTCACTTAATATAGCGATTGACTTAAGTGTAATATTATAACCGAATAAATTGAACTCAGTTCACCTAAAAGTGGATCAACTTGCAACAAATCACATGCCCAACGAAAATAGCCTACTCTCCAACTATACTTACGACCCACATGAAAAAACTATAACAACTATTTAATAATTATGTTAGACAATCTACCTCTAAAGATACATTACATAATCTCTTATATATTTTCTACCTAAACTAGATATGTATTCATCTAGTTAGTAACATATGATATAAAAGTCACCTATAAGGGCATGATTAACGGGTGTCCAGGGAGTGAGTCTTGTAATTTATGAAAAATATGGATAAAAGAACCCAAATAAAGACCTTGTTCCATGGGTCAGAGGGGGACACGTGTCACCCCCTCATTGGCCGCTTCAAGCGGCCCATTTTATTAAAAAAAAAACTGCAGTGCTACGCGTCGTGCTCTGATTTGCGCTCTGCCTGCAGCGACATGTGGCAACATTTAATTGGATTGTGGGAGTTGATTTTTTATTAATTAAAAAACCCATTTTTCTGCTTAAATATTTAAAAAAAATAAAAAAATTATACCATAATTCATAAAATTTTTTTTATATATCTATAGACACCCATTTTGAATATATTTGAATTAATTTAAAAAAAAAACTTTGTATATGGTAAAGTTATAGGTCTAAAAATATCAAAATACATTAAAAAAAATTAATAAATTTCGTTTTAAGGTATAAAAATTCTAAATAGTGAAAAATTATTCCTTATTTTTGCATATATGTATTGAGTTATTTTTAATTGCATTTTTTTTATCTCTTCGTTGCTTATTGTATATTTCATAGAGATAAATAATAAAATTAACCTAAATTTCATTTTAATTGAATATTTTAAGTTAACGAAAAATAATTAAATGATTATTTATTATTATGATAATGAAAAGTTTGGTTTAAGATATAGTTAAAATAATTGTAATATTAAAAAGTTAGTGGGGATATACTTGTAAAATGGTATGAGGAAATAAATGAGTGGGTGAGAAAACGAGGTAAGACCCATTGTTGAAGACTCAATGATAAGCCGAAAAAAATAAGTTATAAGATTTTATTGAAAAAGATCGTAAAAGTGGTCCAAAATCCTGCATTGAAGATCCATCGATAAAGATGACCTAACATATCTTAATCACATTATCTAATTTCCGAGACGTAGATCTATTATATATAAGTGATGCATGCTTTTACAAAACTATAATTTATTACAATGAGAACATGAAGTACATCAATAATACTTATTTATAAGAAATTATAGGTGACACCAAATTGTCGATTAAGAAATAAGATTTGATTTTCATTGGTTACAAGTACATACATAATATTTCACATAGTATTTTCATAATTATGCAATATGTATGTGTTGAAGACATCAATAATACATTTCCTCCATTTTTGTTCACAGTCAGGGAAACGGAAATCGGCTTGTTAGGGTTTAGGGCCCACAGTGTCCAATCGGATTCCAACCTCGCCGGCGCCGGCCCCTCGCCACCCTTCTCAGGCGAGTCTTCCATCTGCATAGCAGGTTACCGTCTCTAGCTTCCCTCTACACTTCTAAATAAGTATGAGTCAGAAACTAATATCGTTAATCAATTGGAAAGAAGGTTTGGGATATGGCTGATTATGCAACTTTTGTTCTAAAGTTTTTGGGTCCTGATGCATTTGAATCAATGAGTTAGCAATCAATAAAGAAACTGAGCATGTTAATCAATTTAAGCGAATAGAGATTTGGAGGAAAGGTTTATGCTGCAAATTCCTACAGCTTTGGTGCTATATCTGTCAATGTTATCTTCTTGTAGGTTAAATGTCAGATTTCTCATTATAAGTTGTTTCAGTGCAATTAAGTATCATAAATGATCGTAAGCATAATTTTGCAGTGTTATAGGTTTACTCGCAACTGAGATCATCTAGGAGCCTTATACGTTCTAAACCACTACTTCTTGGAGAATGTCTTATAGAGCTAATATAAGAAATCTCTCTTCGGTTATTTCATGTGATGGAAGGAGTGGATTTGACAAATTCCTCCATGAATGTAAGTCGGGCAAAGTTGACATTAGAGAGGCCCGTAATTTTTTTGATGAGATGCTTTGCACAAGACCTTCACCTCCACTTTCATGTTTCAGTACACTGTTGGGGGCTCTAGTTAAATGTAAGCATTTCTCTCTCGCTATATCTTTCTACAAGACGTTGAATATGTCTGATGTTCTTGGGCTGAGATCAGATTTCATCATTTTGAATATTTTGATGAACTGCTATTCTAGAATGAAACTAGGGAATGATGCGTTTTCTGCTTTTGGCCTAATTTTGAAGAATGGATATCACCCGAATATCTTTACCTTTAGTTCATTGCTCAAAGGATTGTGTTTGGAGGAGAAAGTGGTTGAAGCTCTTGGTTTGTTTTCAAAGATGAGTCAGTTGGGGTTTCATCCTGATGTTGTTACTTACAACACAATAATTGATGGTTTGTGTAAGACTGGGAATGCCGCCATAGCACTTCAGCTACACAGACAAATGATGCATGGTAAGGTGGATACCGCCAAAGAGAGTTCTAAGCCAGACATGTTATCGCATGCTGTGGTTGATGGTCGCTATATAGAGTGGCCAATATATAATATGAAAGAAAATGATGTGAGAATTTCTCCTAATGTTGTTTCATACAGTTGTTTGATTGATGGCTTGTGTCGTTTAGGGATGGAAGAAGATGCTAAGTCTCTTCTTGTTGAAATGATAAGTCGTGATATTCATCCCAATGTGGTGACATTTAGCATTCTCATAAATTCACTCTGCAAGAAAGGCAAAGTGGAACGAGCAATGGAGGTTTTAGAAATGATGATATCAAGAGGTATGTTCCCTAACACTGTAACATACAGCACAATAGTAGATGGTTACTGCAGAATTGGTAGAATAGAAGAAGCTGTTTGTTTGTACGAAGAAATGAATCGTAGGGGGCTTTTGACAAATAATGTGACTTCAAATTCCTTGTTGAAAGGTCTTTTTCATGTGAAGAAAGTTGATGATGCTATAAGTTTATTCATAAACATGAAAGAGATGGATGTAAATGGTGCCTGTGGACCAAATCAATTTACTTATGCCACTATGATTGATGGTTTATGTAAAGAAGGATATATAGATTTGGCCAAAGAACTTTTCATGGAAATGCAGGGCATCCGTTTGTCTCAAGATGTCGTTATTTATGGGGCTATGATTGACGGGTTATGTAAACAGGGGAATATAGGCGAGGCTAAAAAGCTCTTCTTCGAAATGCAAGTTCGTGGTGTTTTTCCGAATGTTGTTGTTTATATTTCTTTGATTGATGGATTATGTAAGAAAGGGCAGATGAATAAGGCTAAAGAGTTGTTCTGGGAAATGCGGCGAAGTGGAATTTCCCCAAATGTTGAGGTCTATAGTTCTTTGATTGATGGATTTTATAGTTCTGGAAATGACAAGGAGGCAAAAACATTCTTGGAGAACATGATTGGAGATGGGATTTGTCCGAATACGGTTACCTTTAATATTGTAATCAAGCATCTTTGCAAGAAAGGAAGTATACAGCAAGCAGTAAAGATGTTAGAGTTGATGACCCAAAGGGGTGAACTTCCTAGTCTAACTACTTATAACTCTTTGATTCAAGGATTGTGTTTACAAGGCAGGATGGGTGATGCACAGGAAGTGTTTTCGTTGATGGAAAGTTGTGGTTGCGAGTGTAATGTTGTAACATATACCACATTAATAAATGGGTATTGCAAAGCAGGGAGGCTAAAGGATGCAGACAAATTGTTTCTTGAAATGGAAGTCAAGGGTTGCTGCCCTGATATCGTTACTTTTAATACATTGATCAATGGCTTTGCTCGTCAGCAAGAAAGCGCAAGAGTTAAAGAGCTTCTTTGGAAAATGCATGGCTTACAGATTTCGCCCGACATAAACACAGAGTGCATTGTACTAGAATGCATCAACATGGTTGGAGATTGCGAAAGCTGGATAAATTCCCTCCCTGATTTCTCTTCAAGTGGAAACCCTGTAAATGGTGAAAACTTGAATCTTTGTGTGAGTTAATTTGCTATTTGATCTCAATCTTGAACGACAGTCGATGGGTTACTAGTATTCATCTGTTTTCAGGTTACAAAACCGAATGAAGAGAGCTAGATGTACCAACAGTATTGCAAATTTATTACCAGGAGGAATTATTTTGCTTCTGAAGATGAAGAGGTAACTGTTTTCCTCTACTCTGGTGTTTTTTAGGTTTGATTTTGGTACATAAAGAAAAGGTAGCATTTGATATACATGCTATAATGGCTTAATTTATGTTAGTAATCACTAATCAGTCTTAAGAGAACAATTACTTTGAACCCTAAAGTCTAACTCACATCAACTGAACTGGCTTGATATATTGACCAGCTTTTGCAGAGTGTTACTTCCATTTATGGTCCACTGTAAACTAGCTATTGAAACCAAATTCAATCCCCTAAAAACAAAGGGTTAGTACTTGATCAGATGAGAAAGATAAGACACAAGTAGCTGCATAGTATGTATTTACGGAGTTGAAGTTAGGGTGTGTTTGGATGTGATGCTTTATAATTGTGCAATGTCGGGTTTTAAAATTAAATTATGTAGTATTTGAGTGTGTGTCTATATCTATGCTTCATTGTTTCTTTTCCGTAATTTTTCTGACTGTTTGATTGTTGTTTTACTTGTGTATATGTTCTTCCTTATGTGTTGTTGCTTTTATCATGCAAGTAGTTAAGGTTTAGGGCTATTTGTCTAGATGAACAAATCGAACTTTTGACATGCTCACGTTCGACTCGTTTGAAAATGTGTCCATACTTGGCTTGTTTAATAAATGAACAAGCTCGAAACGAGTTCTTTTCTCGAGCCGAACCTGTACCGAACTTGAGTAGAGGCGAATGTAGGTTCATGTTCAACTCGTTTAAATCCGAACATGTCTTTTTTTTTTTTTGAAAAAAGGAAAGCGGTTCGAAACCTTAGACGACATGTCGTCTAGTGAATCGAAAGGCCGAAAAAGATCGGCAGACGGACTAACCGTCGAACAAGACACGACAAAGTAGAAAAAGAAACACACAACAAATACATCAAAAAGACCCGAAAGCTAAAAGATCTTCAGGGGAAAGCAGACTGATCCCGTCAACAAGAAGCGAAGAGCAACAACATTCGTCTCGAAGAAAGTACACAGGTATGGATCCTGGGGAACAACTGTGGACACCTCAGATTTGGGCTGCAACAAAGCCGTCAGGAGTCGATCACAAATCCACGCTTCCTTCTCGACAAACTACTCGAACCGCAACCAAATGACAATATCAAAACTGGGAAGACGATGCAGCAGAACCCGGGTATCATGATATAAAAAATGTGTGTTAATTTAAAGTTAAAAGAGCCACGATTTATACGGAGGAAATTGGTCAAGAAATTCGTTAAAAGTTGGTTAAACACACAATAGCTTCTCTAGAGAACAACTTTTTTTTTTTTTTTTTGTTCGAGTTAAAAAATTGGTTAAACACGCAATAGCTTCCCAAGAGAACAACTATTGTATTGATTTTGTTCAAGTTTATTTGAAAAATCTTTATTTTCTAAGTGAATAAAGATTTGAGCCTTGAACTAACCTTTGTAATCAATGTTGGTGAAAATTGGTGCTGTTAGGCTGAGATCAGTACCGTTAGGCTGCAAGATTAGTGCCAAAAACACTAATTTTACACAAAATGAAAGTTATCAAGATTCATCTCAGAACCGGTTCGATAAAGACCTTTTTTGTGTGATAAAAGTGCCAAGACCTCAACAAAGTGGTTAAAGGATGTAGTTTATAGTCATAAATTGTTTCATGATAAAGCAATAAGAGCTTGGGAAAATTGATAAGGCGTTCAGAACTTGGGAAGATTGATTAGTCTGTGCAAACTGAGAGTAGTTTATCAGGTAGTTCATACCTATACAGCAAAAGCCATAGAAGCCTGGGTTGTCACCCAAAAATCTAGTAATAAACTTAGAGGATGAAGCAGTAAAGCCACCATTGTCAGATTCAACACCAATCAAAGTATTATTGTCCAAAATTAAAGTCCGCAAAATACAAAGGTAGAGCGAATATAGTTGGTAAGGAAAATGGGTAACTAAATGGGTTTAGTACTTAATTGAACAAGTGAAGTCAAAAATCAAAATCAGGACAGAGGAGAGGGTGAAGGACAGGGCAAACAAAACCCCCCAAGAAAAGAGCCCATCCCGGCGGCAGAAGACAGTCCCATGGCAGCCGCTCCACCCCTTCACATCCCAGTATAGATTTCTTCGGTCCAGGATACGAGAACTACGAAAGGCGATAGAAAGCCCTATATTTCCATCCACAGACCTCGTGAGATAAATGAGGGTTTGGGTGGTGGCCGGAGGTAGTCAACAAGATGTTCCGGCAAGATCTAGAAAGCCGGTGGGCCGAAGCGTGGAGGCCGGTGGGCCAAAGCGTGGTGGCCGGTGGGCCGAAGCGTGGTGGTTGATGTGTAATGAAGTTCACAAACCCTTGTTGGTTGATGTGGTGATGTTCCATGGAGAGGCTACGGTTTTTTAGGGATTCAAACCCAGCCCTCTTTTCCACTTCAAGCCACAAACGCTAATGTCACTTAGGAAAACAGGAGGGGAAACGAGAGATCCAAAGGGGAAACTAGGGTTGAAGAGGTGGTCGAATGGTGTCCGGATCCGCACCCGAATCAGAGGCCAAGGAGCTTGAGAAGAGCATTCCTTTAATGGGGAACAAACTAAAAAAGTTTGGGGCTGGGTTAGCAAGAGGTCGAAGAAAATCAAACACTGGTAAACAATATTGTTGATAGTTTGTTTGGGATCTGCTGAAGAAAAAACACAGGTTGCTGATTTGTTATACATAGGGGTGTAAATAGGGTGGGGATTACCCGAAATTCGCGGGTATTACCCGTCATGGGGACGGGGATGGGGATTTTTAATGGGTACGGGGACGGGGATGGGGAAAACTTCGATTCCCCACTTGGGGATGGGGACGGGGATGAAGATAGTGGTATTCGCCCCGCTCCCCGATTCGAACCCGAACCCGTTGGGGATCCTCGACGGGTAATCCGATGGGGATTCCCGACGGGTAACCCGATGGGGATCCCCGGCGGAGAATATGTTGGGGGATACATATATAAACAAATTGTATTTATATAACAATTTCTTTCTAGTTCCATATTTAATTAAAAAATTGTCGATGATTACTATAATTTCAAGCTATATAAACTTTTGTACTCTAAGATTACTCATTCCTACTTACACAAAATGTATTTTAACCTTAAATATTTATTTGATAATTATATGTGTAAATTATACTAATGCTAGCCTATATTAATTTGGTTTTCGATCATATGAGGATAACGCCTCGTGAAATTTTTGAATATGTCGTGAAGGTCAAATCATGATGATCAAATGCACATCCCACTACATGTTGTGTTTTTTATATGTGTCTTACTCTTTTAGATATGTGTTTTGATGTGCAATTTAAATCCTAAACCGTAAAATTAAAATGATAAAATAATATAACACTTTTGTCTTAAGATCGTAATCTAAATGTAAACATATAATTAATTACACAAGTTTGTACTACGAGTCTCGATCCTACTTGAACAAACGAAACCTAATATATAGACGGTATAACTTTACTTTACCAAATTTGTATTTTTTTTTAAAAAGTAAAATTTTCTTCTTTCTTTTTTTACTTGTGTTTTTTATTTATTTATATAGTTAAACAAAATAACAATTTTGTATTTTATGGTCTAATTTCATATTTCTTATCCGAGTCAATATTTTTTTGTCAAACTCCTAAAGTTAAAACGGGGATGGGGATTTTTACGGGGAAAACCAATAAGGTTTTAAAATGGAGAAATTAAACGGGGACGGGGATTCCCCGATGGGGACGAATATCCGACGGGTATGGGGATGGGGACAATTCTCAATACCCGAACGGGGATGGGGATGGGGACGGGGGCCATTATATTAAATGGGTATGGGGATGAATATGGTACTCCCCGACCCATATCCGACCCACTGACATCCCTAGTTATACATTTGTTGTTGGTGACTTGGTGTTGCTGAATGTTGGTATTAGGGTAAGCTTGGGGGTTTCCCAACTCTGTAACAGTAGAGAGCGTTTTGTAAATCCGAACATGTCTTTAGTTGAACCTAAATTTTGATTAAATTTCATACCGTGCTCATACTCGGCTTATTTAGTAAATAAACGAGCTAAAATTGAATTGAGCTCGAGTAGTTTGGTAAATTAGGCCCAATTAATATGGGCTTTACCAAATATATGGCCCATATATAATTGGGTTTATAACCAGACCTTCCATGACTTGTACTTTCTTACTAAAACAACTTTTTGGGATAGGTAAGTGTTTGTTGGTATAATTGTGACGTTTTAATTTGTAAGAATTTATATTTTTATTTTAACTGTTAAAACGTTGATTTAAAATTATGTTATAGTATAATATTCAACTTTATTCTTAAATATAATAAAGAAAATGTGTTTTAAAATTTTGATTTTAGGTTGAAAAAAAACTGACGGTTTTATTAAACGAGTCTTTTTCTAAGTTTGTCAAGTATGAGAATCCAATAAAATAGTTCATGAAATAAGATTTGTGGTCAAATTCGAAGCAAAATTATCAAAAAGGACAAATATTAAAGGGCTAACATTTGTGGTCAAATTTGAAAATCAAACGAACTTGGTCGACTTATACGTTGTTGATTCTTATGGTGAATATTTTTTTTCATTTTCAATGTTTTATTTTCTTTCTTCCATTATATTTTTGTATAGTGTATTTTAAAATTAATTAAATTCTACACATAATTAGATTCCCAGACATTAATAAATAAATGTACTAAATTTATTTTTATTGTAAATTTTTATTTTAAAATAAAACCAAAGTAGGGATAAATAAAGGGTAGATGCTCATATGTTGTTTATCCATATGTTTATTTTTGAAAATCGTAATCATAATATAAGAAAATTCAATATATTAGATATTTAGTTGGTTGTTGGTTGTTGAAGAGCCGACCCGTATTTTGGACCGGAGTAGGTAATTTTAGGTCCAATTTTAAGTATTTTTGGTAATTTCTCGGGTCGGCTCGATAAGTTCGAACAAACCAACCACGTATATAATCCAGATATAGATGAGATGAATTTGCGAGACAAGCAACGTGGATAAAAAGAAAAAAGAAAAGAAAAAACGTGGTGGTCCCCACGTGGAAGTACTCAGTCGCCGGAAAGTGCAGACAATAGAAAGTCCTTTATGAACTGCTCACGTAACACGGTTTCCACCTCCCCAATTATTATTCGCTGACGTGTTGGGCTCATCAAAAAAGAACTCTTTTTCCCAAACGACGCCGTTTAGCCCCTAGCCGACGAAACTATTAGATTTATGTTTTTGCATTATTTATTTGACTCAGGTTTCGTTCAAATTTCTTTATTTGCTTTACACATTTCCATTCCCCACAAAAAAGGAGGCGAATTTCGCAAGGAAATCGGTTATCCTGTTGTATTAACAAACTTGTTGTCAAATCTTCTTTTCGAGCAAAGATTTGAAGCAAAATCCTGAAATTGAGATGGACAGCTTGTATTTGAGAACTGGGGTTGGCCCATCGATCTCAGTAAGCAGCAATCTAGATGCACGTTCAAACCCATCGAAATTCTCCACTGGAAGGTCATCGCCGACGGAAAGTGGTGGTGGTTCCATGAGAACGGCGCTATCGAGGTTCTCTTTGAAGCATCCGTTCAGATCTCTGTTTCCAGGGGCTAAGCAGGGGATTGGGATTAAAGGGACTGCTCTAGACGACGCCGTTTTAGTCGACATCAAGGACAGCAAGAGCAAGATCAAGCATGGCAATGGTGGTAATTTGGAGGAGCCTGAGGGGCAAAATGGGAATTGGGTGATGAAGGTTCTTCAGGTTAAATCTCTTTGGGGAAATGCTGATGACGAAATTAGGGAAGTAGGGGAAACTGGAGCTGAATCTGCTACAGTTTCTTCAAGCTGTGGAGAATCTGAAACTTGTGATTGTGAATATGACAATGAGGATGATGATGATGAAAAGGAAGTTGTTTTCGATCGAAGCTCTTTTTCTAAGTTGCTTAAGAGGGTTTCAATTGCTGAAGCTAAATTGTATGCACAGATGTCTAATTTGGGGAGTTTAGCTTATGATATTCCTATGATTAAGGTAAATTCAATCACTTCATCTCTTGCATCTGCATTCTTTATCTTGTTCTTTTGAATTGAGACTGAATTGATTCAATCTTGATACATTTAGCCAGGAAATCTCCTGAAAAGGCATGGCTTAGAGTATGTTACCTCTTCAATAGAAAAAAGAGAACAGTTAGCAAATGCAGATCCTGATAAGCCATTAGAAAAATCAGAAGATCAAAAAGCCGAATCGGAAATAGAGGATAGCAAGAATCAAGGACCTCGAATAAGCCCTACAGCTGCATTTCAGACAGTAGCATCAGCTGCAGCTTACTTAAACGCTCGTACACGCAACATATTCGTTCCATTGAAATCCGATTCAGATCAGGAGACACTCAAAGACGACATTGGTGATATGGCTTCGTTCATGGCTACAACTGACTCGGTCACTGCTGTTGTCGCTGCTAAAGAGGAAGTCAAGCAAGCCGTTGCTGATGATCTTAACTCTATTAGCTCGTCGCCCTGTGAATGGTACATCTGTGATGATGATCAAACCGCAACTCGGTTCTTTGTCATTCAGGGATCTGAAACACTGGCTTCATGGCAAGCTAATCTACTCTTTGAACCTATTCAATTTGAGGTAAACCGAAAATGTGTTCTTCACTTGCATATGACTTGAGTTCGGAAGTCATCGGATGAACAGATCCGGAACTCGTAACCGTCACGGTAACGGGTTTCGAATCCTTGACATGTTTTTCACGGATCCGGAACTCGTAACGGTCACATTAACGGGTACCGGATCCGTGATTATTATCTTTGTGAATTCTAACAAAAAAAAAAATAATCTTAGGCTGACACACGGATACGAAACCTGTGTCCGTTTCTGCTATCAGATTTTATTTTTTTAATTTTTTTTTCGGTTTTGGAAACCGTAACGGTGACGAATGCGCAATGCGTTTGTAAATTCCATCTTCATGTAGATAATATCCGTCTTTGAGTTTCATCATTAAGCTAGATTTACTTAATTTTTTCCTTTCTTGATAGGGATCCGATATCATGGTGCACCGAGGAATATACGAAGCTGCAAAAGGAATTTACCAACAGATGTTACCTGAGATCCGGGCTCACATGAAAGCCCACGGAACACGTGCAAGACTCCGGTTTACAGGCCATTCACTAGGAGGAAGCTTATCACTTTTGATCAATCTGATGATCTTGATAAGAAACGAAGCGCCACTTTCCTCATTGCTCCCGGTCATTACTTTCGGCTCTCCAACTATCATGTGTGGTGGCGATAAGCTACTTGGAAAGCTCGGTTTACCGAGTAGCCATGTCCAAGCTGTCACAATGCACCGTGATATTGTGCCTCGTGCCTTCTCTTGTCACTACCCTAATCATGTTGCCGAGATCCTCAAGGCTATCAATGGAAATTTCCGCAACCATCCTTGCCTCAACAACATGGTACACTCGTCATTCCTTTTGTTGCATATCTATGACCTTTAGGTATCCATATCTAGATATCAATATAGCAGATATCGGGATCAAGACATGAGTTTGTAAAGTAATAAAGAGTTTGTTTTTGTATTTGCAGAATCTTCTATTTGCTCCAATGGGAGAACTGATCATTCTCCAACCAGACTCAAACTACTCACCTCAACACCATCTCCTTCCTACAGGAAGCGGACTCTACACGCTAACCGAAAATGCTGATCCTAAGCTCATCCGGTCAGCCAAGCTAGCATACCTAAATTCACCCCATCCTCTCGAGATCCTAAGCGATCGTTCAGCCTATGGAAACGGAGGAACCATACAACGTGACCATGACATGAACTCGTATCTCAAGTGTGTCCGATCTGTTATTCGACACGAGCTCAGCCAGCTGAGGAGGGGTCGTAGAGAGAGGAAGACAGGCGATGTGTGGTGGGGTTTGGCCCTACCGCGTGTCGTCCATGGTGGTAGCGTTGTGGTTAAGAGAGGAAGTGAATCTGTTAAGAGGTTCAGTACGCTTGTGGCTTCACACCACCTGCATTTGCTGGTGATCTTGCTTTTTCCGGCACGGTGGCTGCTCGTCGGAGCCTTCAGCGTTCTTCTTGATGGGTTTGGTTGCTGAAAATTTGTTCATTCAACATTGTAGGAAAAATTCAATTAGGTGATAGGTAGGAATATGATTCTTTCATGAATGTTAATGTCAAAATGTGTTGCCAAATGTGACAGTTGTAATTCATTGATCATTCGAAGTTCGAACCCATATACTAGTAAAAAGGTTTGTAGCACGTTCACATATTTGACAAAGGCATACTTTCTGCCTACATTCCGTTTGATATCAATTGGAGCAACAAGTTAGATAACTTTTATATTCTAATTTGGTTTTGATATGGGTCAGTTACTTGCTTTTTCATGAATGTTAGGTATTCACTGACATCAATATTTGAGATATCCGTAGGTTTTAATTTATAAAAAAGAACAACAAATATAAGATATATGATATATTTTTTTTTTTTTATCAATATTTGAGAAATGGTGTATTAGAAATATATCAAGTTTAACGGACTGCAAATCAAGAGGCATGTGCATACAAGCATAAAATCGCGTTAGGTTCAAGTCCAACACTACCGTTGACCACCTAACTCACCGTTGACTAGGCTGGCAAATGGTGTATGACTATTGGGTAGGGATTCAATTTTGCTCACCCTCCACTTTGAGGGGGTGATATTACCCACCAATAGAATTCCCTCATCATTATTGTTTTTAATAAAATTAAATATAATTAATTTTCTATTTCTTTTTTAAAAGTAAAAAATAATGATGATGTGAGATTTCTATTGGTGGGTAATATCACCCCCTCAAAGGGAAGGGTGAGCAAAATTGAATCCGAAATAAAGGCTGCAAACGTGGAGCCACATCAGGAAAATCTGGATGACAAAGAGAGAGGGACCGCTGAGCTGGCTAGGGCCCATTGCTTCCAAATTTGCCGTAAAAGGTGTCCGCTGCGTTATTCAACTAATTATATTCTCAGCCCCTTTACTTCCCAAACTTACATTTTATAGCCTTCGTTCACAAATAATTAACGATTTAGGTTTGATTTTGTATTTTTTTAAAAAAAATTCATTTAGCAAGGGAGGTTCTTGTGAAACATTTTATTTTCTTCGTTCACAAATGATTAACGAGAAAGCAATATGCAACAAGTGAAATATTGTTCCAAGTTGATTGTTTGAATAAATTCATGCAAGTAAAAATAACCTTATTTTGAAAAATTTATTTTTGAGTGCTTTATAAATTCAAATAAATTCTAAAAAAATAAATTAATTCTTAAATAAACACTTATAAAAATTAAAGTCAGGTTTTGAAACTAAACTAGTATATAACCTGCACCTTGTGCGGGGTTGAATTATAATAAATTGTTACCATCATGTTTTTAATTTTCTTTCAACCTTGTACGGGGGTTCAACTATAATAAATTGTTACCATCATATTTTTAAATATCTTTCACCATCATGTTTTACATACAAAAATCTAAATACTTTAAAAACATAAAATTAAATTTTAACAAAATTTTTTATTAAAAAAAATATATTTGTATTTACATATGTATCTTTATTAAAAAATAGACAGTTTATGTACTTTGTGTGGTTTAATATTACCTTATAAAAATAATCTAAATGAGTATCATAAAAACTTAAGTTATTCCAAACGAACAAATTATTATTGCAGAACTATATCTTGTATTGTTTTTCTCATTCCGATATTATTAATATTGAAGTACAAAAATATAAATTTTGAAGGGAAATAATTTTTTTTGTAGTGTTTCTAAATTTTCGATTTCAATGTACTACTACTAATATTATAATTTTTATTTTCTTTTCGAATGTGGTTCAATGATTTGAAGATATTTTAATTTAAAGTTTCAAGTACAAAATATGTGAAATGTTAGTTATTGTTTTTCGTTATACTTGGAATTGGTTAAATGATAAATATTTTAAATTTAAATTTTCGGTTGTAGATTCTTTTATTTTAAAAAAAATGAAGCTTTGATTTTAGAATATTGATATATATATATATATATATATATATATATATATATATATATATATTTAAATTGCTTTCTTAGTTTTGGTTACAGGAATAATTTTAAAAAAAAAAATTTTGAGGCAGTTAATTATAATTATAATTTATTAATTAATATAGAAAATATACTTAGTTATAGTTGTTATGATTTGATGATTTGGTATTTTTCTAATGAGTAGGATGGTGACATGTAAAATATTTTTTTATGATTTAAATTTATTAGATTTTAATGGCAGTGTTGTAATTTTTATATGACAAAAATGTAAATATTTGCCAAAAAAATTCTAGGTGGCATATTTCATTGATTGACAAGTGGCATTAGTGGGTTGTGTTTTAGTATATATATATATATACAAATACTGACTCCCATGTAAACAACCCTTATAGTGTTCAATGAGAACGAATTATATTCGTTGGATCATTATAATGGATGGCTGAGATTAAGCAATAGTTTAATAAATAAAAAATTATAAAAAAAAATTTTAATCCTAATTTTGGAAGTGATAGCGCGTGCCAAACAATCCTCTCCATAATTATCCTTAATTTAAAAATTTCCCTTAAATAAAACAATTAAATCTTTTTACGGTTATTTTTGTATCTCGCTTCTTCCTCCAAAGCAGAATCCCCTGTTTTCGAACTGAAGGAGACCATTGGTGCCGCTATCTTCTTCCATTATTCGCCGCCGTCTGTGGAGCATGAGTTTTTTTCCCCATCCATTCTACACTAGGTATTGTGTTCGTCTTTCCCCGCCGTCGCTCGAGGTAATGTCCATTGTTGATAAACTTTCTGTTTCGTTTCTACAAATTAGGGTTTTTTTGCGGTTAAAAGTAACGAAATCCCTAATTTTGTTGTAGTTATCTTCATCCTCTACTTCTTCTTCCGGTCTTCAGCGCCATTGGAGTCGCCGGTGTTGTGTTCGTACTTGATTCCGCATTCGGTTCTGAGAGCGTCGGTATTCGGAGTTCTGCATCTTAATATCCTATTCATTGTCCGTATTCGGTTCTAGAAGCGCCGGTATTCGGCGTTCTGCATCTTAATATCCTATTCATTGTCGATTGCTACACAAATTAGGGTATTCTTCGACTAGCCGCAACCCATTCGTCACACGAGGTATTGTTATCGTTGTATTCCACCTGCCTATCCATATATGAGTGGTGTTAATGAGTAATGATTTTTATATTCGTTAGTCCATTGTTGTTGAATGTTGCCAACCGAATGTCTATTAATTTTTGTTGATGAGCTCGAAGTATTATTGTCGAATTTGGGTTGATAAGCCATTGTTGTTGAATGTTGTTCATGCCTTGTCGAATGCGAGTTATGCTTGAGCCATTATTCACTTGCCTGTTCATATGTGATTGGTGTTAATGGCTATAGGTTTTTATATTCGGTAGTCCATTGTTGATGAATGTTGCCAACTGAATGGCTATTGATTTATGTTGATGAATTTGGGTTGATAGTCCAATTTTGTTGAATGTTCTCCCATGCCTTGTCGAATACGAGTTATGTTTCAACCATTATACACTTGCCTGCTCATATATGATTGGTGTTGATGGTCATTATTTTTTATATTTGATACGAAACTTGATAAAATTGCTAAAAGATGAATTATATTCGTCATTGTTTGATTGTTCTCCATGCCTTGTCGAATGAGACATTGGCTATGCTTATGAAATATTCATGAATAAGATGAATTATATTCGTTATTGTTTGATTGTTGTGTTCAGAAAACAAGACGGTGTCAGACAAGAAACAACGGATTAGAAGTGGGAAAAGGAAGGCCGTTTCAATTCAAGAATCTTTTGACGAGTCAGATATTTATATACTTTGCTCTATTGGTCTGAGAACACAATGATGCCAAAAATACCGTGTATGGTTGCTAGAGGAGCGTTGGAGATTAACAACACTAAGGATGATGATGATGAATAGACCATCCAAGTAGTTATCTTGATATGTTGTTTCGGACAACTATTTTGCTACACTTTGTCAAAACTATATTCTACCGTTTATTTCTCTATTTGGATATTTTGAACACTTATGTAGGGATCATTGTGTTTGACACTACCGTCTTTATTAATGTCAAAACACTATTTTACATTGTCAAAACTCTTTTTTTATATGTTGTTTTGGACAATTCTTTTGTTACATTGAGTAAAACACAACAGCCATTGGAAGAAGATCTTTATCTTGTATGCTAACACCGTTTACCATGCATAATATGATGGATTAGTAAGTGTACTAATCACCGAATAAGAACGATATAATTTCAGAATATACATGATATAGTTAATGGATGTTTCATGTATTAGATGTTGTATGTTAAGGAGCACAACCTTTTCACTTTTTACCGTATATGATGCTATCTTTAATAGAATATACAAGGTATATTTACCGAATATAGAATATATTAGTGTGTTGTATGTTAATGAGCGTTGTACATTTGGGTAATTAAGTTTACGCTTTCTTATTTGATGTTTCAACACTATAAAATGTAATCGTATTTCAAACAATATATCCCGAAATAATATTTTTATATTAACGTATATAGTTGAAGAAAGTTGTACATTACTGAAACTAATATTTCAAATAATATTTTTATATTATCATTATCTTGATATTCTTTACTACCCTTATTAATTAATTGGAAGATTTTGTAAATTGTAACTGCCTAAAATAGTGGAAGAAGATTTCATTTATAATTATTAAAAAAATATCGAAATTGCCTTAATTTGGAGAGTGTATTACACATTCCAATCAAGAGAGTGGTTTGTATTTTTTATAGAATATTTAGGTAAAATTTCAGCCTTTGGATTAATCAGATCAAGGGCTACTATTCGTTTTCATTGAACAATATAAGAGCTGTTTACATGGGAGTCAAACTCTATATATATATAGAGGATAGATCATATGAGAACAACCTCTAACATGAGAACATGAGAACAAATCGTGACCATCCAATTTTTAAAATTCAATGGTCTAGATTAATGGTAGAAAATGATAAATAGAAAACCAAATAATGTATAATAATTACTCACTCTCATTAAAAGAGAGTGAACCCACTCTCTCTTAATTGTTTTTTAAAAATATATATTGTATTATAGGAAACCGTTAGATAAAAAAGATTCACCAGATATCTCATTCCTCATCTCTATTATACGTAAACTCCATTAACAGTTCTCCCCAATTCCATCAAATCAAAAAACGAAACAATGGAAAACTCAGATTGAGTGTGCATTTGCAAATTTATTCAATTCGGTCTCTCTACAACATCTGTTCAAGTCGATCATAACAACAGAATTCAACAAGCTGTCATATCCTGTCAAAAAAATCATATCCCGTCAAGAAAGCAGTTTGTTTCTCCATATGCAAATCTGAGTAAGTGTATGTATTCAAATTTAATCGTTGTAATTAAATCGCTTTGACATAAATCGTGTGAATAACCGCAGGAATTGTAGAGTTGCATTGTTGAAACTCGTAAGAAGAACCGATAGACAAAAAAAATTCGTTGTTGATAATAAATATAATAAATAGATTAACTACGAATAACACACTTGTATCATTTTATTTTCAGTTGAAAAGATCATTATAAGTACGAATAAACAAATTTCAGGTTGATAATAAATATAATAAACAGAGTAACTACGAATAACACATTTGTATCATTTTAGTTTCAGTTAAAAATATCATTATAATTACGAATAAAATAAATTGACGTCTAATAGAGTATTTGTTTTTTCAGGCACAACCAAACAATGAGAGGTTCATAAGTCTAATGCAGTTCAAGAAGGCGAATATATGGATTACATTTTTCAAAATTTAGAATGTGATGAGGATATTCCGGTTGGTTTTGTCAATACAAAAACGCCAGATGGATCAGTGTATTGGATACCAACATGCGATAAAATGTTGATACCGACAGTTGGAAAGAGGTTCAAAACAAATCAGGATGGAGAAGCTTTTTATAAGAGTTATGCATCTACAATCGGGTTTGATGTTAGAAGGAGAGCTTCTCGTGAGGATACGGATGGAACAATGAGGCATAGGATTTTGATGTGTAGTAGACAAGGATTTGCTGATAGCTCGTCAAGTCAATGTAAGCGACTACGTGTTTCGTGGGTGCGATGCAGAAGTTTATATCAAGTTCATAGGCAACGCCGGATATGAGATTACAAAGTTTGAGGAGCGACATAACCACACACTCCTTCAAGATGAAACAAAACAGTTTTTGAAATCGAGCAGAAAGATGGATGATGGACAACAACAATTCATGATTAACTACAAGAAGGCAAATATTGGCACATCCATGACACATCGCCTTCTGAAAGAAATTATGGGTGGATATGAAAACGTTGGACCATTGATTACGGACTTCAAGAATTTCAAAAGGGATCTTATGGCATTCATTTGTGGTGCTGATGCACAGATGATAATAGATAGGTTTAAGCGCAAGAAAGAGACATGTTCTGGATTTTGCTTTGCATATGACACCAATGAAAATCAACGTCTTACCAAATTATTTTGGTGTGACCCAATTGCAAGGGCAAACTACACGACGTTTGGTGAAGTAGCTAGTCTCATTCGATTCAACGTATTGTTCAAACAAGTAAGTTGAATTAAACTATTGTGCAATATCGTTTTTATTCGTAATTAATATTATTTTTTTAATACTTTTAGCATGTAAAGCTCAACTTTTATTCATATTTATTAAGACATTTATTATTCAATATCGATAAGGAGTTCACTTTACTTACGATTTGTACATTTATATAAAAGGTACAACATGATTTTTGCTCCATTTACTGGAATGGACAACCATAGGAAATCTGTCACATTTGGGGGTGGCCTCCTTTTGAAAGAGGATGTTGTATCATACACATGGTTACTTGAGCATTTTAAGGAAGCCATGTACAAAGATCCAAACGTGCTTGTGACCGATCAAGATCCGTCTCTAAGAATTGCTGTCCCTACCGTATTCCCAAACACACGGCATCGATTTTGCATGTGGCATATTATGATGAAAGTTCCAAAATGGGTATTTATTATTAATTGTTATAATACTATGCTTATTGATACTTATTATTCATAATTATTAAAATGTATGCTCCATCGTATTTGTATGATTATACGAACTAACTTGACTTTTTTCCGTGTGTAGGTTGACCACAAAATATGTGATGACATGGAATTTAGGCGCAGATTAAACCATGCGGTTTGGAGTTATGAGTTGACAATCGAACAATTTGAGATTGAATGGAACATGATTACAGTGCAATGGGAGTTACAAGACAACAACTGGCTGACACTAATGTTGTCACTAAGAGAATACTGGATACCTGCTTATTTCCGTGATGTTCGACTCGGGGGTTAATGAGGACCACCTCCATTTCTGAATCAGCAAACAGTTTCTTTGGAAGATTTTCAAGCCGACATTTCACTCTGACACAGTTGATGGCTCAATTCGATAATGCTATGGATGCGTAACGGCACACTCAAGCAAAACTTGACATGGAATCCGAAACCATGATACCAAAGTTCAAGACCCCGCTTCAAGTTGAGAAGCATGCAGCACACATTCTTACATTAAAGGCGTTTGAGATGGTGCAAGATGAAATATACGAGGGGTCGTGGTCATGCCAAGTTACAAGTGAGACTATGAACGGTTTGGATAAGTTACATCAAGTCCAAGAGATTAACATCGGATCTTTCTACGTAACATTCGAGCACAATAGTGGGAAATCAGAGTGTTCGTGTAACATGTACAACCGGATTGGCATTCCGTGCCAACACATTTTCTCAACATATAAGTACATGAACATAGAGGAGATCCCCCAAGGTATGGTAATGACACGGTGGAGGAAGGATGCTAGGATCCTTGCATCTTCAATGATTGACCAAGAAGTACTAAAGCAATGCATTGTCATCGAAGGGAGAAAAGGAATGCTCAACAAGTTATGGAACACGATTTACTCAACGGTTGCGGTAGTAGAGAACGATACCGCTCGGATAAGGGATTTGATTAATGTGCTGAATTATGTGAAACAAAAACATACAAGCGAAGTCCTTGACGACACCACACAATCTTCAAGTAAAGAGTCATTATTAGATAAATATGTGGGTGTCAAGCCTCCTTTTGAAGTTGAAGTTGAAGATCCTGTCAAAGCCAAGAACAAAGGTACTCGTATGAAATGTTTCCTGGAGAATGCAACAAGCAAGGTTGTAAAACCTTTAAGGAAGTGTGCTCGGTGTAAGAAACTTACAGATCATGACAAACAGAACTGCAAGGAAGTTATGTAGAATATAGTTAGTGTTATTTTACATTATTTGAATTCGTAATTATTCAAACCTTTAAGTCCATTTAGGACTTAGTGCTTATCATCAATGTATTATTTCACTTAACAAACGTTTGTAATTACGAATTTCCTGCTTATATACATTGTTAAATCTCACTTTAAAAACGTTTGTAATTACGAATCATCACTATTATGTCAAACACAAGTAAATAATATATTATTGTCATTTTGGTTTTAAAACTTCATAATGTAAATTATGCAAACATCCACGACACATCGATTAATAACTAGTCAAAACAATCTAGACATTCACAATATAAGTCAAACAATAATCCTAAAAAACCATAAAAATAGCTAAGTTTGAAGATTTCAAGTTGCTAGTAGTAGAGTACATCAAGTAAAGGAAGTCTATCTAAACGATCACAACAATGACCGTTTGTAATTACGAACTTAATGCTTCTATACATTGTTTTGTATCACTAAAAAAACGCTTGTAATTACGAACTTAATGCTTTTATACATCTTATAGCTAACTTAAAAAATATTTGTAATTACGAATAATTCCTTGTATACATTGTCATTTATCAATTAAAAAACAGTGGTAATTACGAATAATCGCTATTATGTCAAACACAAGTACATAATATATTATTGGTAATGTTGTTTTTAAAATTAATAGTAAAAATTATACAAACGTTATAATTTTCATTGACCAAATTACAAACACTTATAATAAATACGATTGTTATATTACTCGATATGACAACTATATAACAAAAATAATATTAACTACGAATAAGCATTCATCAAACACCCACGACACAACGAGTAAGAACCAGTCAAATCAAAGTAGACCTAAACAAAATAAATCCAACAATTGTCCTAAAAACCCAATAGACACAGCTAAGTTTGACCCGGCGGGAACCCGACGGGTCACTGACCCGCCGGGTCACGGGTACGGGTAAGGGTCGAGGTGATCCTTACCTGTGACCCGGCGGGTCGACCCGCCAAACCTCAGTTTTTTTAAAAAAAAATAAAAAAAATGCCTAAAAGGGTCGACCCGGCGGGTCAACCCTTTTTTTTTTTTAAAAAGCCTTTTAATACGAAAGGGCCAACCCGCCGGGTCTAACCCATGACCCAGCGGGTCGACCGTTTACACGGGTCCGGGTCCGGGTCGCCCTTCCCGGACCCTTGACCCGGCGGGTCCGACCCGTGGACATGCTTAGCAAAATGTATTAGCTTAATCAATATAGTCCCTCAACAACGTTGTTTTAATAAAACTGTAAAACAATAATAATGTTACTATATATACCTCAAATGAAGTTCAATGACGAACTATGCTATTTGCCGTTGAATTTTAGTTATCTTCTTTGATGGATCGACAAATCTATTAATGTAAGGACTCTTATCTGTCACTGCACGTTTACCAATCCTCTTCCCACGTGGTGGGGTTGCGTTGTACCCCACAATCTCCTTCCCCTTGTCATAACATTAGATAACACAATGAATAAAAAGCCAAGTAAAAAAAACATAATATCTAACAATTACATAACAAACGATTTTTTTTTTATTAGTACCTTATCATGCAGTTTAGGGACACGGTATCCATCATACGATGGTTCAGATACCTTATTTGCTGGTTCATTTGTTTCAGTTACATCCTCATCCATACTCAGAACATCACCAACATCATCAAATTGTTCCTCAGCAACCTAAACAAGTAAATTCATATTCCCCGTTTACAACTACATAAATAAACCCAAAAACACTAACATTACAAATCAATACCTTATTGTCCTCTTGTTCAACGTGTGTGTTGTCACCGGTCACATGATCGCTATCCTTACCCACAACATGATCAATAGGGTCCATCTATATAGCAGCAATTTATAAAAATAAATACGAATACAATTAGTTTATGAGTACACAATAGTCGCAGAATATAGAGTTCAATAGCAAAGTGTTGACTAACGAGTAACCAGAATAATATATTATAATAAAAACGAATAATAGAACAATTCGGGGATTACCTTATTGCCTTCTTGTTCAACGTATGGGTCGTCACCAGCATGCTCATCACTATCCTGACCGGCATCATGCTCGGTTGGGTACACCTTTACAACATAATTTTTTAATTATAATTACGAATACATAACTTTTACTTAGCATATACACCAACAATGATACCATACCTGTTATTACACTACATCTTCATTCATGCAGCACATATTCAAATCAATTGTAATAATGGTACAACCAAAAAAAATAATAATAAACCTCGACAAAAGCACGACCGCAATCGTCCTTCATCCACATATCAGATGGTCCTCCTAAATCTCCTTCCACATCCCCCAAACAAAAATAAAACAGTACAAAAAAAATTATGATAATGTGTACAAACATTCGGTATCGAATGAATTGTTAAATACACCGACCTTTTCAACATCACCTTCTAAGCTGTCTTCATTCCCATCATCTTCAACGGACACATCATCCTTATATCCACTAACAATGTCCCTTATAGCAATATCTATGGGATCAACTCCTTTAGCACTTTGACTCGTGAAAACCCCTAAGTCAAAACTAGGCCAACTATTCTTCTCCTTCAACAGTTCGTTAAGCTTGATTGCATCGTCAATCTTCTTCATGTTTGCCAACAATATGGGATCATTCCATACGGATTGAGTACTTTAAGTCATACCATCCTCAAATTGAGTACCTATGTTCCCACTACTTCCTTCTCCACTGTACCCACAACCACTCAAAGCCATCTTCCCCAAATCATAACAAGCCCTTATTCCAGATTCACTCATCATATTCCTTGGGATTTTGTTAGATTTTTCCATGAAACCCTTTATACCAGCAATCATCTCCAAGACTCCACTCAACAGATCACGGTTGTAATCCTACATTTTAATAAAAAAATAACAAAAACTTTAAAACATTTATTCATAATTATTGAAATTATGAATACACAGTAATTACGAATAATTTATACGACCACATACAATCCAGATAGATTAGCTGAGTTTATTCATAGTTACTAATATTAATAATACATAATAATTACGAATAATTTACATGTCCTTACAAGAGAAGGAATAATAGCTGAAATTATTCATAATTATATATATTTTGAATTCATAGTAATTACGAATAATAGTTATTTACATACACAAAAAACGTGTGTTTCATACCTCAATTGTTACCAAAATATTTGCATTTGATGGTAGTCTTTGAACATCCTCTATCCGTCCTCGTCCGAATCCCCCTCCTAACATCTCACTTTTTTCTCGTTCAGCAACCATAGAATCTGTCCATCCACGGAATACACATATACACCTTTCGACCTCTCTAACTCCTCGATGCACCACACGATCAAGATAGAATAACTACATATCCATAAACCAAATATATTTATGTTCAATAAAGAATAGAGAACCAATGAAACAAAATTCAGTACTTACCACCAGGTACAACAGTGGCCTTGTAAAACATAAACCATCTTCCACAAATCTTGATTTCGATGAAACAAGACTCTTAATAACGCGTTCACACCAATTGACTTTCTTCATTGCTACAATACTTGACAAGCGGGTCACAATCCCTTGATTCACACAACCGCTCTTAATGCTGTTTACCACACAAGTATCAAACAACACTAGAAAATTCTGAAGAAACTCAAGGCCTCCATCCAAACCCTCAACCATCCATTGCCTTACATGATCTCGCCTCAAATTAACATATTTTTGAGTATATTGAAGCCTCTATTTATCCCTAACCTTGTCGGTATTACTCTCATTCTTTCCACTTTCTTTGTTACCACCCAACGGCAACCCAAGACAAATATGAACATCTTCAGCTGTTATGTAAAGGCTTCGTCCATCCTCAAATTCTAAGCTGCCCTTTTTAGGATCAAAGTGTTCAACTAACCAAGAACAAAGGGACAATGACGTATTTCTTAATTCCAATTCTAAGAAACTACCAAATCCAATGTCCCTAATTGCATTTATCTGCGCAACATGCTTTTCTCCATCCGACAGAAGTTCTTTAATACCATTCTCAAAAGATTTTGGAGAGCACCTGGTAGGCAAGTTGTTGTACCCTTCAAGCTTCCCCCTGCTTTGCCTTGGACCTTTAGCAACTCTCTTCCGTTTGGTAACAACCTTATCCCCATCAGAACTATCGTCAAGATCCCGTTCCTATTCATCACTAGTCAACTTCCCTTTTCCCTTTCCTTTAATGTCCTTAGGCTTGGTGACATTCTTCACTAGGGCTGAGCATAGGTCCAAAACCGAACCGAACCGAACCGAAAACCGAATTTCCGAAATACATGGACCGAAAACCGAACCTAAAAAATTAGGTTCGGTTTCGGTTTGGACCGAAAACCGAAAATTTGAATTATGCGAACCTAAAACCGAACCGATTATATCGGTTTCGGTTCGGTTTAGGTTTTGAACCGAAATGAACCTAAAAATAAAACTAACAAATCTCGATAAAATAAAAAATAAAATAAAAATTTAAATTATATAACAATTTTAGTATATTGGTTTCGGTTTTTCGGTCTTTATTCGGTTTTGTCGGTTTCGGACCGAAACCGAACCGAAACCGAAACTCTAAAAAACTCGGACCGAAGACCGAACCTAAATTGTTGGTTTAGGTTCGGTCTGGACCGAAATTGTCGGTTCGGTTCGGTTAACCTGAACCGAACCGAACTTGCTCAGCCCTATTCTTCACAATTGCATGAACAACAGTTTCATTAATCGTCATTATTCGTAACTAATAATGCATTATCATATTAGTAAATCGATGTAATCACAATTTATTCATAATTAACTACTATTTTACATGTCAATCGAAATTTTTGTATATAACATAAATATGAGAACATGTTGACTAATTAATTCCATGCCTACGAGTTTTTGTATAGCAAACATAAAAATAAGGTTTAAAATACAAATGCACCCAATACGGTTTGTTAGGAAAAAAAAACATACCATCATCATTCTTACGATTTTCTATCATTAAAATCGTGCTCTTTCCTCTAGTCTTTCTATCCAGTATCTTAGAAATAGGGACGTCTTCAAAATCTTCAGAACTACCATCATCACAAACAATGTGTTCCCCCTTTAGAATTTCTTTCTTCTTTCCCGATTTCTTTGTACGCACTGATCCAGACCTTGGAATACGCTTCCTTTTGGAACTCAGATCTATAGTTTTCATTATACAACACAAAATAGTCTTCATTATCTAACACACAAAATAGTTTTCATTATACAACACAAAAAGTGACAACATAACTACTTAAATTCAAACATCATTTACCTACGTACAATATTAATATACATAATTAGTATACACAATTATTATTCCTAGTTAGTGTAGTTTCTTCAAACCTAATACGCGTTCCATATAATTACAGTATTAACATACATAAATAGTCTACACAATAATTATTCATAGTTAGTTTATGTTTTCAAATCTAATATGCACTTCATATTCGCATTATTCGTAGTTAGTTGAAAACATATGCATCATATATGTTAACTTATAGTAGAGAACATAAGCTTAAAACTCGTAAAACAAATTAATAACTATGAATAATATTTACATACTATCTTGTTGATAACAATAACCGCAGCATCAATATCATTCGTAATTATAGAATATATTTCATCAACATATTCCACCAACATTACTATAAGGTCGGTCTAAGATTATTCATAATTAATCAAAAACAACAATGCAAGCAAATATCAACACACCAATCACAAAACCACCAACAATATTCAACCAAGCAATGCAAGCAAGACATACCTATAGAAGAATCTGCCATTCCCCCCGAAAATGTCCTCTCCAATCAAGCGAACTTCACAAGAGATCTCTGACACGAAACAAATTCCCCTACATATAACGTAGTAACAATTTAGTATGCAAAAACAACCAACAAATAAACAAATCAAATGACTCGTCAGAATAATCAGAATAATCCTAACCTAGCATCCAAATCAAATGACTCGTCAGAATTGTATACAACTCGAAGCTCCCTTATATGAAAATATATCACCAAACAGATGATTTGAGCAATTTGTGAGCCAGTGAGAGGCGTTAGCAAAGACCAATTGACCAAATTGATTATGAGATTACCCGGAACACTTGTTAACAATCAATCGGATTCAGAATAGACTGTAATTATCAAGCAATACAAGTGCTAATCAACGATCAGTTTCATCAATCTTGTAAAAAAAAAATTAAGCATTCTAAAACACTGTCTAAATTGAGTCGTTGTCATTCTTGCAAATCATAAAAGTGCAAACAAGTCTACAAACGAAATGGATCTAATATCAAGAAGAGAGGAGAGGATACCTTTCAGCGGCGACAAAAAAAATAGATCGATTGGAATAGGGAGATTTGATTTGTAAAGGAGTCGATTTAGGGTAAGCAGGATCCCGAACGGCCAGCTTGTAAGGGCACCGGGCGAATTACAACGAGAGCAAAACCGCTGGTTGTGCGGCCACAACCGAGTCGCCGGACGGAGTACAGGGCAAACGAACCGCCGGGAGATCTAGATCCACGATGAACGTGTAACGCCACAACCTGTAACGCCACGACGAACCTGTAACGCCACAACCGCAACCGAGTCGCCGTCTTTGTTGCGCCACCAACACCGGGAGGTTCGCTGATTCGTCTTCAAAAACCCTATTCGACCGCCACAACCCTAAAACCTTCTTTCCGAATGTGCAGCTTGTATGGAGTGAAATTAGGGATTCCAAATTGTGCTATATTGGAAGCGCGAGTGTGTTGAAATTTTATTAATAATTACGATTCTAACCCTAAATCTCGACCCTTAATAATAAACAATCTTACGGTGTAAGATTGTTCTCATGTTCTCACGTTAGAGGTTGTTGTCATGGAACCCCCACTATATATATATATATATATATATATATATATATATATATATATATATATATATATATATATATATATATATATATATATATATATATATATATGAAATACAAGTAAACGGGCATAACTTTGCGGTTTCTCTTTAAGCCTAAAAGCAGTAGTCGTGTAAACAAACGTGCCCCGTTTTTTCAAGCCGATATCACTCTCCGGTCTCTACCAGCAACACATTACGGGGTCCCCACCGCCCACGACTCTAACGCCGACCGGTTCTTTTCCACCGACGTACTCGTCGACTCGTCTCACTCGATAATCCCCTCTTTTCCTTTTCTTCTGAGACTCTGGTAGGTTTGCCCGTTATGTGTTCGACGAAATGCTTGTTTCAGTTCTATTTGGGTTCTCTCGAGGAAGCATATATATTTAACGTTCAGTTAACTTGGTTTTGAACAGAGACTGGTGGAATACTCTCATTGTCCGTCTTCCGAAATGTTTAAAGTGAAATCAATGTTTTACCTTGTAAGTCTCACGCCCAGCTGTTCTAATTGCGAGACAATTTGGAAAAAATGGCTATTGTTTTGATTTTGAAATAGTGGGGTGTTGCTTTGTCATAGACTCGCAGGTTCACTCAGCTCGGAACGATAAGCTCTCAAGCTCCCAGGTTGTGTTTCAGTACAGTGCTTACAGAGAAGGTATACCGTTATACCTGATTGGCTTTTTCATTATATTATTTTGTCGAATGCTTGTTTGCAGTAGTCTCATTATGTTCATCATAATCTTGCAAAGTGATTGATGTATAAGTTTGTCCAAAATGTTTAGGGTGAGATGTAAGCATTTCATTGTAGATTGTGTTTTAGTTTAGGACTTGCTGCTTACAGAGAAGGGTACACTTTTGGCTTTATCATCTAAGAACTATCACTGTGTCTTGGTGACTCACGATAATTCATCGAATACTTGTTTGCAGTAGTCTATACTTATCACAAAGCTATGTAGAATTGGTATAGAAGAACCTGTCACACTGCATCTACTTGATTTTAGATATTGTAAGCCTATTTAGCTGATGCTTGTGACCAGAATTGAGAAAGTGTACTTAGTATACTTAATTAGCTTTGTCGTCTAAGAACTATTTTTTCTCTGTCATGGTGAATTAAGATGGATATGTTCTAGTTATTGTTTGTAAAAATTGTAACCCACGTGCTGTTAACCTCATAATTCTTGTCCTACTTTGAACACCCTATATGAGAGATGCTTATCACTGGAGTTAAAAGATTAAAAACTTGCAGGGCCAACATGTGAATGATGAGATATCTCATGACAAGGATACAGACCCTGAAAGAACTTCAGAGCACCCAATAGGGTGGAATATTACAAGAAAAGAGAAGATCAAGTTTCTCACCAAAACTGTGAGCTTTCCTCATTAGAGCCTTCTACTATGTGATGGTTTTTGTGCATCTGTAATCTTTATGTATGTAACTCTCACTTGCAATGTTGATTTACATAGGCTAAGTAGGTTTGCGGTTCTTTTCAAATGACATTTCCCCCTTTGTTTATCTAGTATTGCTAATATAGGGGAAATCATCTTCACCACCATCTATTGAATTTTTTTTTACCAATTTTGTATTTTTGTTGATAACCAAATTTCTTCTTTCTCTTTTTTCCTCCTATTTCTGGAATCATCAATTCTAAGTTGGAACTTTCCTTCTGAATGAGCCGTCAAAGATGTGACCTGTGAAGTGCTATATTCTTTGCAGCTTTTGAATCTGGATGATAGCAAAGAAGTTGTCTATGGGACCCTAGATTCTTGGGTTGCATGGGAGCAGAACTTTCCAATTTCTGCACTAAAGAATGTGTTGCTTACTCTCGAGAAGGAGCAGCAATGGCATAGGGTTGTGCAGGTACAGCTTTGTGCTTTTCTCCATATATGCAATCATTCTTCTATTATGTGAAAAATGAAAATTAATAAAACAAACTATTGAATATAGAGCAAAATCTCAACCTTAATAACTCCCAAATAGTACAAGCTGTCAGCTTACGGACCAAAACAAGTACGATTAGTTATTCTTTTGTTCAGTTTCAGTTTAGTTGAAAGTATCTCAACTTTAGGTTGAAGTTTTCCTTTTACTTTTCACATAAACGTTTTCACCAAAATTTCAACGGAAACATGATTAATACTTTGTATAATTTTTATGACTAATGTTTATTTATAATAGTATCATTAATAATATTAATGAAATATAAATATACAATTCATTAACTTAAAATGTAAAAAGTGAGAATAGGAGCCTCGAAACTCTCAGTGTGGGTTTAAATAAGTAATAAGTTGAAATGAGGCTCCTAAGCTGACGTGACAGGAAAGAAGGAAAAAAAAAAAAAAAAAGACCGCTGGGGCTTTGTGTTGCAGATTATCTAAACTAGTCAGGAAGAAAAAAGAAGAAAAGAAAATCTTGCTCTATAACAGCAGAGTCCTAGCTGCATATTTGTCTTACAGAGTAAACCCTTTTCAATCCAAGGGGCTGTGAATTTTCGTGCAAATTGCACACTATTTCCTTGATAACACGATGGGAACATATAAATTGTTGGTTTCTAGGTAACGAAGTGGCTATTAAGCAAAGGTCAAGCTAACACGATGGGAACATATAGGCAGTTAATTCGTGCGCTGGATATGGACCACAGAGCAGAAGAGGCACACCAGCTATGGGTGAGAAAGATTGGGCATGATATCCAACCTGTGCCATGGCAGTTATGCAGTCTCATGATCTCCATATATTACCGAAATAACATGTTTGAGAATTTAGTTAAGGTACCTTTTCCTATAATGAAGGATCACTTTAGACTATTAGCCTCAATCAAATATATAACTAGTAATTTATTGACGTGGTTTCTGTTAACGCTGCCCACTATATACGGAAGCTTTTCAAGAGTCTTGAGGCATTTGGTCGTAAACCTCCAGAGAAATCAATAGTGCAGAAGGTGGTAAATGCTTATGAATTATTGGGTATGGAAGACGAGAAAGAGAGGGTGATGCAGAAGTACAGTGACCTCTTAAGGCAAACAAGGAAAGAAGCCGACGAGAAAAAGAAATCTAGAAAAACCAAGCCCACCAAGAACAAATCGTCAGGTAACTTGTTTCAGTTTAGGTTACTTCAGTTGTGTGTAAACTTTTTTTCATTTCTGTTTTTCTTCCTTATCTTTTTTCACTTTCTGATCTTCGCCCACAAATTAACACTTGGCTTTGCTTGCAGGGGCTAAGATGAACACTTCAAGTAGTGCTGCTTCTGCTGATGAGAGCAATGCAACTGAAGAATCTTGATGGTGAATTACTAAATTGTGGTTCAACTGAAAATGAAGCACACCAGAACAGCTTTATCTTTTAGAATATGACTTATTGTCCCTCTGGAATCTTATCTGTATATCTCTGATACAAGCTTTTGCAATGAATACAATTTGAGTTTGGATCAATGTTATTCTCAAATCTAATCTCCCTTTACAACTCTTACTATCACAGTAATGACAATTACTCACTTGTTCTAAATTTATCTATGGCTTTTGCATGAGAATTGCTACAGAGGTCTAAGGGCTGGGATTACGTTGATTTTTTTTTTGTCACAAACCAATCCTTTTGTCTGTGTACCATATCAAATACCATCGAATGTTTCCTGTTGCAATATAAACAGTACACACCAAAAGCCGCGGGCTTCAAACAAAACTAACCATTTCAGAAGGAAAGGTCCGACCTTTACCAATACCCTCTTTCTAAATCCCATCGATTGAAGGTTGACAAAGATTTGGTGATCTTTGTTTTCAGTCTTTTGGCTGCAATTCCCTCTCCAGCCCTCTAATGACGGCCTCATTTTATCTTCATAACAAATCGAGCAAAACCGTTGTTCACTCTCAATCACCCCTCCGTCATCCCAAACTTCATTATCCAATTCTCTCCTACGGCTTCCTACTTGACACTGTTGAGCAAATGATTTGGTGATATTCATCACTTTCTGAAGTATGAGAAAATAAATTTCCTGTTTGAATATAAACAGTACACACCAAAAGCCGGGGGCTTCAAACAAAAGTTACAAAACTAACCATCTCAGAAGGAAAGGCTCGACCTTTACCACCCTTTACCCCCTCTTTCGAAATCCTATCGATTTGATGTTGACAACGATTTGGTGATCTTTGTTTTCAGTCTTTCGGCTGAAATTCTCTCTCCAGCTCTCTCTAATTCTCTCCTACGGATTCCTACGCTCTCTCCATTACGGACGACGACCAGAAGGCGGCGGCGGAGGAGCCATACTCCGGCAAGTGCGGTTTCTTGGTGGTCGCTGTTTGCCCATGTCTCGTCTGCTTCATAGTCGCCTTCTTCGTTCTCGCTTTCAGGTTTCATCTGTTCTGTCATGCCCCTCTCCACTCTCTCCTCTACAAGAAAAGCCGTTGGCTTCAAATTTTGTACTTTTAAACCTGCCCATATCTCAAATTTGTGGGTTTATGCACTCTATGAGTTGGTCTAGGGGCTTCTGTAGTGGAAATTTAGGGTTGGAAGAGGGTAAAGAGAGTGATAACAATGGCGGATTTGTATACGGTGGTGATTGGGAGAAAGGTGATGAAACATTTCCTGTGATTCATCAGTCCACTGCTGATCCTGCTGAAGTTGATCGGATTTGCAAAGTCATTGAGGAATTATTCGCTTTAGATCGAAACATGGAAGCTGTTCTCGATGAATGTGGGATTCACTTAACTTCTGATCTTGTTGTTGATGTATTACAAAGGTTTAAACATGCCAGGAAACCAGCATTTCGATTTTTCTGCTGGGCAGATAGAACCCTAGACTTCTCCCATGATTCAAGGAGTTTCAATACAATGATGTCAATCCTGGGGAAAGCCAGGCAGTTTGAAACCATGGTTTCGATACTCGAAGATATGGGGAAGAAAGGACTTTTAACAATGGAGACGTTCACCATCGCCATCAGAGCTTTCGCTTCAGCTAAAGAGAGGAAGAAATCTGTTGCTGTATTTGAGCTTATGAAGAAGTACAACTTTAAAGCCGGGGTTGAGACTTTTAACTGTCTGCTGGATTCGTTAGGGAGGGAGAAACTCGCTAAGGAGGCTCAAATCTTGTTTGATAAGCTCAAAGATAGGTTTATGCCGAACTTGAATACTTATACTGTTTTGCTCAATGGATGGTGCAAGTCAAAGAATCTGTTGGAGGCTGCTAAGATTTGGAACGAAATGATAGATGAAGGGTTTAAGCCTGATGTTGTAACTCACAATATCATGCTTGAAGGATTGTTGAAGGTGAAGAAGAAATCCGATGCTGTTAAGCTTTTTGATGTCATGAAGGCCAAGGGGCCGGCACCTAATATACGTAGCTACACAATCCTGATACGAGATTTTTGTCAGCAGGGGAAGTTGATTGAGGCGGTTGCGTATTTTGATGAGATGACGAGTTCTGGCTTGAAACCTGATGCTGCTGTGTACACTTGCTTGATCACTGGGTTCGGGAACCAGAAAAAGATGGATGAGGTTCACGAGTTGCTTTGGAAGATGAAGGAGACGGGATGTCCACCTGATGGGAGGACTTATAACGTGTTGATCAAGCTATTAACGAGTAGGAGGATGTCTGAGGATGCGGTTCATGTGTATAATAAGATGATAGCGAGTGGGATTCAACCGACAATTCATACATACAATATGATCATGAAAGGCTTGTTTATGGCAGGAAAGTATGAGATGGGTCACGGTTTTTGGGACGAGATGAGTAGGAGAGGGTGTTGCCCGGATGAGAACTCGTACACAGTTCTCATCCGAGCTCTTGTGACAGAAGGGAGATCGGAATTAGCATGTAAGTACGTGGAAGAGATGATTAATAAGGGAATGAGAATACCTCAGATTGATTATTGTAAGTTTGTAGCTGACTTTACAAGATATGGGCATCCTAATGTGCTCGACGAGCTGGCTGAGAAAATGCGAGACTCGGGTAAGATTGAAGTGTCTGAGGTTTTTGCAAGATGGGCCGAGATTGCAAAGAGAGGCGCGAAAGGACGGGACCCTCTTCAAGTTCTATGGTAAGCTCAGAGACTTTTCTCTCTTTTGTTGGCCATTTTTTGAGTTTGTGCAGGGTCTAGTTCATGTTGCCAATGTCATCTCGATTTAGCTCATTCGAGTTTGGGCAGCTTCGGATTCGGCTCCAACCAAACATTATTGTAGCCTATTTTTCATGTAAGATCAGCTATCTATGTTATCTCTTACTATATGAAAAAAGCTGGGTTTCCTTAGCTACAGTGCAAGCATTTTTTTGCCTTCTCTGTTAATGGGCTTTGCCTTACGTAGTTTGAGCTTTGAGTTACATATATTTGGGTTTGCACCGTCCAGCAGCGTTCTCTGCCGCTTTACCTGTTTGGCATTAGGTCAATTCTTCGGGAAGAGGCGGCCTCTGCTGCCAGTGCTCATGATGCCTTCTGATGCCTTGTGGGATTTATCTTCGTTCGTGTCGCTAGCATATGCCTACGTGTTGTATTTTTATCTCTTGCGCCTAGCTTCTTCACGGCATACTCATCCTCATTTCTGAAGCCGTACCTTCTGCCCTGCCATCTGGTATATGCTGCAGGATCGCTAACGGCCTCACACCACGGCTTTAAGGCCTACAGCCCTCGATATTGCATCGCTCTCTATTCACCTCCTCTGCTCTGGCTTTGCTACATTTCGCGTTCATACAGGCCACCGTTATATCCGCCCGGCACACCCTCGTTCCATCTCGACCTGTTGTTTCTGTTCCACTGCTGACCGCCGCCAGTGTAAGCTTTGTTGTCTTTAAAAGCCATACTTTTAGCTGTTGTTCGATGTTAACTAGATGTTGATCAGTTTGTGGGCTGGAATTGTAGCCTGCAGTTTCTTCGGCCTTACTTGCCTTCACGATCTTTTACCTGTGTTCATGCTTTCTACGGTTAGAGTTAATTAGATTCTCACTTTTAGTCTATGTTCGGTCATTCGCTCGCCTGTTTTAGTTTATGTCCGTTGCTTGTGATCGGCTGTTTTATGGCATTAAGATTTCCATTAAGTAGCTGTTTTACAAGAATCAATGAATGAACTTGCTAGCCTAGACCTATTTGAGCACCATTTTCCTTAAGGGCTGACACAGGAAGACTCTACACTAGGTTATCTTAGCATAATAGCTGATGAGAAGATGGTTTGGATCAGAAGAAGACGATCAAGCTATTAGGAAGTTTATACAATTCCTAAATGTTTTCGATCCTTGACAAAATAAGATTGACATACCCTTTTTGCCATACAGTTTTGGAAATTCTGTGTGACCCTCTTTTGATCAAAGCATGCCTAAAAACATTCTCTACATCTTATCATGAACTTTTCTTCTCTTTTTTTTTTGACAGTTTGTATCAGGGGGTACATGGCATAGAACTTGTTGTATAAGTGCAATGATCAATTACATTACTTATTTAATGACCAACATAAAGTGGAATGAAGGATGGCATGTACAACTTATCAAACGTATGGATTCTTCATGAATTTCAAAGTATCTCAATGTCCAATCATGGACTTTGAAAACTTAGGGGTCACAGCTGTTATAAAATATAATGGATCCTAGACAGATATTCCCTATTTATACTGAGTTTTAAACTCCTATTTCTTAAGAAAGTGAATGAATTTCTGGATATAGAGACTGTAGCCCTTGCATGATTCCCAAATTTGAATGGTTTTTTTTTGGTGATGAGGATTGAGTTAGGGTAAACGTAGTCACTTTTCATCATCTTCCGACCGTACTAGAAGCATCAGTACCTCTCTCGTGGCCTTTCTATTTTGCTCATCTGGAATATTTAGTGCTCGTTTGATTGGAACGGTGGAATGAAAACGGAATGGAATCGGATAAGGGTAAAGAAAGGAATGAAAGTGATGAAATCACTTTCATATGTTAAAAGACATCTAACCAAACATAGTTTTTGATTGATTCGAAATCATTCAGTTACCGGGAATGATTCCTAGCGCTTCCAAACGAGCCCTTAGTGTATTCCTCGACTCATTTTCTTTTTCTGCATTACAGCCAACCACACCCATAGAACATTGTGTGTGGCTGAACAAGCTATTGATTGAAATTTGGCCAAACTACTTCAATCCCATGTTTTCCACGAGGCTCTCCTCTATTGTCGAGGTATGCTTATTTTTGCACATATTAGTTACTTTTCTCCAATTATATTTTATGTTTTATTTGAATTTGCTCTTGTTGTTAAGATTTTGGCTTTTTTATGGTACAAATCTTGAGAGCTGTTGTTAAGTTGATCATGTGATCTTTTCTTGTATCTGTTTATGCAGAAATGTTTGAAGTACCGAAGACCCAAGCTCCTTGTAAGTTCATTTTTTGTTTTTTTATGAAGGCATTTAACCTTGGTAACGAGTAAATGAGGGTATACAATCATGTAAATTGAAACAAAGGGAAAATGTGAAACAAAAGGATAAAAAAAGCCTAAAGTTGAGATAAATTTTAAGCCTAAAATGACACATGTTTAGATGGAGGGAGTATTAAATTTACCAAATGATTGTAAGTTTGAGATTGATCAAATAATAAAAAGTGATTTAGGAAAACCAAGTTTAGTAATCATTTCAGAAATCAGCCATTTCATAAGAAGTAAAGAGGACAAAGAACAGAGTAAATACCTCAGAGTCAACAGTTGACCAGCGTGCTCCCTCAAGAGCTAGACTAGGTGGAGAAGAACCTGATGAAAATTCTGTGTTTTTGTGCTTGATAGAAGCCTGCTCATGTTGCTTCGGCGGCGCTTTTGTCGCCTTCTCTTCGCTCTGGACAAGAGCGCTAGTGGACACGGGGAGGGGGAATATGTTTCAAGGTATGCATCATTATATATTTTGTTTTAGATTTGAAGATTCAAATATAAAACTTCTTTGGTATAGGAGTACAGTACACTGTACATGCAAATTGATTCTTCTAAGATTCAGTGTAGATGCAGATTTCTAATAGGCCTTTTTAAAAAAAAAAAATTTTAATTAGATTTTGCCTTTTAGATTGCAGTGATACATAAGCCATAGTAATATACGATAGTTAGAGTTTGACTTATTGATGGACCACTTCTCTCTTTCTTAGACTTATTATACGGTCATGAAATTTATTATCTTGTTTGTTCATGAATATATGGAATTATGTGATCAATCAAGCAGGAAGCTGGAAGAAATTGGTTTCAGAAGAAGCCCACAGAAATGCAAAGAGAAATTTGAAGAGGAAAGTAGATCATACTTGCAGACAACCACCACGAACACTTGAAGTACAATACATATTGATGAGGTCAGTCCCAACAAGAACTACAGGAATTACTGTATATCATTTATCTTCTTTCTTGTTCTTGACAGAAGTTCTGGTGTAGTAAGTTGGTCATACAATGAACAACAATGGTCGCTCTGAGAAAATTGCAGGTACTCTCCCTAGCTTCCTCTCTATTTTCAAGATTGTTTTCTGAATATGTTTGACAGCTTGTGTGTGTTTTGTGCTCGACAAAGGATAGTCTTTTATTAGAAGTCTATTTTCTAGCCTCTCCCTTTATAATAATATGTATTGTTGTAGTTTTCCAGCACACTTTTTTTTACCTGTGCAGGTTTTCTTTATTGAACATAACTTTAGGATTTGCTACCTCTTCTGCGATTTTCAAATTCTGTATGACAGTACAACTTCCGAATCTCGCGAATTCCCCACCAACGGCCGTAGACTTGCAGCGCTTCCTAACGTCCACCCAATTCCCCTCAGGCATGCCTCTATAGAGTACATATAAAGATTTGTAAACTACATATGAGCCGAATTTCATTTCTACCGACCTCGCCTGAAAGGCTGGAATTTGGAATCGGGAAAGTGATGATTTGTTGAATAAGAGTAGAAGATGGGGCAAGCTAATTTTTGTAGCGACGAACTACAACTTCATACCTCCACAAGATTGTGCTTATACATATGCTTTATCTAAGCACTTCAAATGATTTTTCTGCTATTCTTGTATGTCATTGCTTCTAACTAAGGGCCCGTTTGGTTCTAACTTCGAAAACGGAAACGGAATGGAAACGAATTTAGTCCATAAGTATATCCATATTCATGAAATTTTATGGAATCATTCCCTATGGTTTAATGAAAAATGCACTTGATTCCTCACATTTTGTTACACTATAGGGTATCAAAAGTAATCAAACTTTAATCCAATTAGTACAAACCATAAGGAATGATTCCAAAAATTTTAATGAACAAGGGTATACGTATTGACTAGATTCGTTTCCATTCCGTTTCCGATTCCAGAGTTAAAACCAAACGGGCCCTAAATCTTGTTTTCCACCTTTATATGTCACCTCTCTTGTTGGCTCTTGATCTTTTTATGAGCATGACTTCCTTCTGGTCCGTTTCATACTTCGGCAAAATATGACAAATGTATTTGATGATTGTGAACTATAAGTGAATGGTACTCCAAACAAAAAGTCTGATAAGAGTGTTACATCTATCAGGCCCATTTTGGAAGGCAATAGGTTCCTTTGGGTGATTCCTAATAACCTCAAGTCCAATTCTTTTTTCCCTGTATTTCTTTTGGAATTGCAGGTTCTATGAAGTAGTTGCTGAATCGTTCAGTTCTTCTAGCAAGAAGCACAAGGTGATTATGGCTTTAAACCACATTCAAGCTTTGTTTGAGTTAAGCATTCCGATGTTTTACGTCCTCATTTTGTGTAGGTGTTATACGCTGATGAGGATGTGGAGGTACCAAGGTTGGAGAAGGAGAAACGGAGGTTCATTAAAGATGCTTGTGATTTTAAAGGTTGTGTTTGGCAGGACATTTGCATTGGTGTAAATGAGTGTTTGTGATTGTTCGAATTTTTAGGTGTTTGGCACACCTAAAAACACTAGTGACTGGTGTTCTCAGGAGTGTTTTCAAAACTCTCATCAAAGCAAGGGTTTTCAGAGAAACACTAGTGTTTCATATCAAAATGACTCCGTTGTCCTATTTTTTTTATCCGTAATTACATTAAAAACCAGGTATTTAAAGAACATTCTCTCACCTATCTCTCCCCTTTCTCACATCTCTTCGCGTAAGAACTACTTGCTTTGAGTCTGAACATCAAACATGGTTTCTCCAACCTCACCAACCTTCTCTCCAGCCTCTCTATCTTCGTCTCTGTTTGCCAGTTCCGAACTAAATTGCTTTTCCTTGATTGTAATATGTTTTCTTTTGTTGTGTTGATTCGATTTGGGAATTAGGGTTTTTGTTTTCCTTCTTCGTTGCGGTGATTCCAAGTTGCCGACATGTTTTCTTCCTTGTCATCCTCTCCCCCTCTTTCGCAATCGATCATTCTTTCATTATATACACAATTGCCAAAAATATCAACGATTTGGAAAGCGAGCCTTTGGCAGCCGGGGTGAACAGGATTAGCAGCAACTAGGGCTCATACCCACAAATCCAATTGTAAATCATTCACCGTTTCTTTTGGTAATCTTTAATTGCTCATCTCATAACTTTTACTTCTTATAATTCAATTCGATATAGGACTTATGCTAGTATTGGTGTTTTTTTTTTTTCTATTTTCGAAATATTTCTCTAGATTTGAGTAATTCGGATTCCAGAACGGTATACTTTTGTCTGATCCTGCTTATGAATCATTTTGTTCCAAAATGAAAGCTTTTTCTCGAAATTACTAGGTTTTTTATACTTCCTTACCTAAGTCAAGAGTAAACATGGGAGCTAATCAAATGTTAGTCAAAACTACTAGAAATGAATTTTGTTTTTGAGCATTTGGGATTTGGGGTAGGTTAGTCATTCATGAATGTAGTATATTCATTGAAGGAGTTGAATTGGAACCAAGTAAAAGTTACAATAAGTGATCTCGCATCAGATTGGGGAAATTGATTACAGCTTACGTAGAGTTTATGTATTGCCTCTCTAACTAGTATGAAACTAGAAATCACCATTTATGCTTTCTACGTCAATACGTGAGTTTATGTATGTGCAAATGTATCAGGGTCTGAACAAAATTGTAGCATACAAGCAAACAAACGGATCATGAGCAACTATTAAGCCTAATAAGCTGTATTATCAGCAAGTAACCCCATGTAATCTGAGTTTGAGTTTCATTCATCTGCAGTGTATAATATTGTGTTTTGTTACCCTACATGTTCAATGTTGTATGAAATCTTTCAAGAAATATATCAATCAAGTTTCGAGTTTCATTTATATGCAGATTTTGGAATGGAAGAAAACACGTGATATGCACATGAGGATGCCGAAACACTAGTGGTTGTGTAATGAAATTGTCAAACACCCGTTAGCGTTATAAAACAGTTAACCCTAGTGCTTTTAGAAAACCACCCAAAAAAACACAAGTGAACACAACCACTAGTGTTTGTGCTCAGCATTCCAAACATAGTGTTTCACAAGGTGAGTTGCAAAAGAGTAATAACTGAGTAACTCAAATAAGTGAATAACTATGAAAATCTCAAATTATGATCCTGATTGTTTATATTCAGGTTTATGTTAGCGATGGTTAAATCTAGATGCTTCTTCTGAATATGTACGTGCATGGAGTTCCAAAGAGTATTGTTGCATTGATGCAGAAGGTAATTTTTATATAGGATAGTTATAAGAGCCTTCTATGTTGAGCTTAGCTTAGTACAAAATGTCTTCCTGCATATGAGCCTTCTATGTGGAACTTAGCCTAGAACAAAATATCCTGCAGATATAACTCGTAAAAAGGAGAATTGTACATGTTACACTAGTCTACTTTTTCATTCATTTGATTACAGGACTACCTGATTGCTATTCCTACTGATTCGTAGAAGGAAGCTCAGATGATCAGAAATGTATCAGTAATTACAAAATGCGGTCCAAACTTTTACTCGCAGGAAATGACCCAGATATTCAGAATTGTAGAATCAGACCCAAACCCAATATTTGCAAGAAATGACCCATAATTTCATAAATGAAGATTTTGCCCCCAGATAATTAATCATTCTGAATTTACTTGACCAACCAAACACGATATGCATGCTTTGCCATTCAATGCTCATACATTGTAGGCTTGCAGGCAACCAAAAGCTAAAAAAGAGCTAAAAAGCAATAAAGCACTTTTTTAATTAAAATAATTTTTATTTAAAAAAAAAGAAGGAATTTCTATGCTACACCGCTGTTACAAAGTCCGCCCATGGAGGCGCGAAATCTAAAAGAACTTACACCGTTAGATATGCCGCCATCGGGATGGAGATGATCACGGGGCGGTAGCACTCTCTCTTCATCAAACAACGCACGATCTCCATCTCGCGTATCACTGACGTGAACTTCGAGCCGATCACCGGCGCCACCGTACATCTCGTCGCCGAATCTCCTCTCCACCTCGAAAAACTCAGCGAGAGAAGCCGAGTTCCGCCGCCTGGATTCTCCAACAGCGACATCGTCACGGCAGAGTCCCCACCACCACCTCCGCCGTCGCTTCTGCAGGTTCTCCGCGCCAGAGAAATTGTTTCGATCTCTTATCAGCTGCGAAGGAGTCGCGTGGAAGACGAATGATGTCGGGAAGGTGACTCCCATAAGCGTCCCCAGAGTCGTGCTCCGATCACGAAAGAACGATCCCGTCGACTGCTCAATTTCGAATCGGAAATTCAATAAACTAATTATTTATTAATTTTGAAAGGAGAGATTGAGAGTTTACCGCGCTGTCGAGATCGGAGGATGACATGGAGGAGATAGTTGGAGAAGACGGCGGTGGAACGAAATCTCTGGATGGATCCAACATCGGAGATTTACTTCCTTCTACTTCTCTTTTCTCTTGATTCTGAGCATGGCCAAATGAACTGGAATTTTGGATTTGTAGATGGAAGTAGAGGTTAAATATGACGATTTTGCCCCCTGTTTCGGTCATTGTTCTTATTATTATTTTTTTTTATATCTAATATGATGTTGTTTTAGGTGGGTACCGGGCAAGTACGGTTCACTATTCGGATATGATTGTACGGATGCACACGCGGCTGACACGTGTTCAAAAAATATTTTATTTTATTTTTAAAAACAAATAAAAATGATAGTTCAAAACTTATAAAGGAATATTTCATCACTTATAAAAGTATAGTTAATGAACTATAATAGAATAATTCATAGTGCAAAACTTATAAAGGATAGTGCATAATTTATAAAATGATAGTTCATGAATTATAATTAATAGTTCATAACATATAAACGATTAATTTATAAATAATTTGGTATAATATATTAAAATATAATAGTTCATGAATTATATGAAAATAGTTTATAAGAGAATAGAGCAGAATTTATAAAATGGTAGTTCAAAAAATTTCATTCGTTTTTGGAGAAAAAATCAATCGATTTTTGGAGGAAATTTTTTTTTGAGACACGTGTCAGCCGCACACGCAGCCGTACAACCATACCGGAAAAACTAAACCGTACCGAACATTAACCGTTTTCAGTATAGATTGTTGCAGAAATGAAATATTTTGAATTCGAAATTTGAACATTGAATGCCAAAGCTTAATAATTTCCGAACACCGATCTCTTCTTGCGAGTTGTTAATCTGAATGGGTAATTGTGTCCATTGTATTTCCAAGAACCAAGACGACAAAATTATTGTTAATAAATTTGGGTAAACTAAACTAAATCACTTTTAAAATACGAGCATAAAATTTTGCAATATTACACAAAATCGCCTTAAAATCATTTGTTGGTAATTGTACCATCATAATCAATTTTTTAAGCCATAGAAATAAAAGTGAATTAAAAATTGTTGTTTATCCGAGATGTTTTGATGGAGAAGAATTGTATTATTATAACCTTTATACATGAATTACAAAGAAAATAATAATTAGAAACAAAAATAAATAACACAAAAAATTATAATTTCGTTATCATATTCTCGATCTTATCGTTATATGTTAGTGAATAAAAATAATTTGTCGATCTTTTGGTATTTTAGCTTTATTAGGGTAAGCAAAATGGAGATGAGTAAATCAAACAAGAAATTAAATAGGTTCTAACCGATTCTTTTAATAGGTCATCTATACGTTTTATTGACTTTTAAAAGGATTTGGTTTACTAGACCTTTTTTAATTTTATATTTAGTAAGTGTATTCTATAATTTTTTTTATCACTTTCATTTAATGGTAGGTAAAAATAATTAATCCCTCTATTTTAAAAAAAAAATTGTTATTTGTTATGTAAGTGTAAGTTTTAATTTTTAATAACTGAATTTGTTTTTGTTTTTTTTATTGTTTTTTTTTTTCTTAAATGAATTTCTCATACCAAAATTTTTCACATACCATAAATTTTTCTTACCAGAATTTTTTTTTGGTCATTTTTTATTTTTTATAACTTTCTGGTATAAAATTCATACCATAAACTAGGGGTGAGCAAAAATATCCGATCCGACTAATCCGTCCGCTAATCCGAAGATCCGATCCGGAAAAATTCGAATCCGAAGATATCCGGCAATTGGTTATCCGAATCCGATCCGATCCGGACATATTTTTGGATCATCGGATCGGATACTGATCGGGATTTAGAGGAAAAGGTCGGATCGAATCGGATCGGATATATCCAACAAGTCTACGAAAAAAATGTCCGGATCGGATATCCGTTTGGATAAAACTGTCGGATATCCGGGTGCTCTCGGATCGGATTCAGATCAAACTTTTTTAAAGTTTGTCGGACCGGATCGGATATCCAGAAATGCTCACCCCTACAATAAACTCATACCAGGATTTTTTTTTGGTTTTCTTTTTGTCCTTTTTTGGTTTTTTGTTTTTTTTGTCCTTGGAATTAATTAGACTACGCTAAAAGTAGACTAGATTGTGGATGTAAACTTAGATGCAATTGTTTGAGTTGCAAATTGTTGAAGTTGCTTCTTAGCATCTGGAAGAAACAAATGAGATAATCAGCTTGGAATCTTATCAAAGAAAATATGTTTTGTTGCCAAATATTAGCAATACTGAGGGACAAGCAAACAACCACCACTATAAGATAATCAGCTTGGAATCTTATCAAAGAATATATGGCCAAAACAATCCATGCAGCAGTCTATAGAGCAGACAAAATATAGTTTTGTTGCAAAATTTAGATAAGGATGTTTCATGAGAACATAATGTAGTAGGGCAGCATGCTAAGCTTTACCTCTTTCAACTCTATTGTTGGCAATGGTTCGCCTTCCGAGTCACATGGCTGATAAGGAGCAGAGGTCGGGAGAAGTGAGTCGAGGGAGATAAGAGCAGCTGCTTGTGAAGAGAGGGAGAATGAGGAGTAGAGGTCGGGAGAAGGGGAAGTAGTGAATGCAAGAGAGATGGAGGTGAGGGACGTTACAAAGGGAATATAGTTAGGGACAACTACACCAGGGTTAACGAGGGGTCGGAGTGGTGAGCTTGTTTCCGTCGAGATCTGGATCTTTGGTACGTCTGCGATGATGAATCTCTACTTCAAGTGTTACAGAGACTCTAAGATGTGCGAAGAGGCTATGGTTGCGGTCGAGAAGTCCATGATCTCGATTCCTGTGTCTGTTGCCGATGAGGTTGCGGAGGAGCCTATTTCTGTCGCATTAGCTGAATTTTCTTCGTCTGAGGAAGCGGCAAAGGCGGTGGAGGTGGCGCCTCCAGTGACGAAGACGGAGAATTGGTGTGGAAGTTGAAATAAGAAGGTCAGAGTGATGGGATTCAGGTGCAGGTGTGGGAGTACTTACTGCGGTTCTCACATATACACGGAGGAACACAAATGCTTGTTCGATTTCAAGGACGTGATAGAGAGGCGGAAGGGAGAAGGAGAGGCGTGATAGAAAGGTGTTATATTAGGGTTATGGTCAAAAAAGGAGGTGGGGTATATCTTTTTAATTAAAAAACAATAAAGGCTTAATTACTAGATAAGACTCTAGAAAAAGCATAGTTATCAAATTTGCCCTTGAGTTTTTATTAAGAACTTGATTGGAGTAGTAACTTTGCTAATAAATAATTTTGAAAGATTTTGGCCAAATAGGCATTTTTTAGTTTTGTTTTAGTAAGTGTGCCCCATTATTTTTTACCACTTTCATTTAATGGTAGGTAAAAGTAATTAATCTCTCTATTTAAAAAAAATAAATGTTTGTTAGTTGTTATATAAGTGTAAGTTTTAATTTCTAATGATTAAATTTGTTTTTTTTTTATTTTCTTTTATTATTTTTTTCCTTTTTTATTTTCTTTAGTATTTTATGGAATGAATTTTTTCATACAATAAATTTTTCATACCATAAATTTTTCATACCATAAATTTTCTTACAAGAAATTTTCATACTAGAAATTCGTACCAGATTTACATACTAGAAATTTACACACCAGAAATTCGTCTAATATTTACATACCAGAAATTTGTATATCAGAAATTCGTACTAGATTTACATACCAGAAATTTAAATACCAAAAATTAGTACCAGATTTTTTATACCAGAAAATTCATACCAAAAATTAACATAAGTGAACACTTATTCACTTACGCAGCATATCTTGATTTAACATTTCATAAAGTACATTATATGTGATATTTGAGATCTTCTAACTTATAGATCTCAAGCAGGAGCACCTTATAGAAGTCGTCAGATATGAAGCCCATGTCATGTACAAAAGAAGACTGTGAAAAATCATCTCATCTCCAACAATGCCATTTTCTATAAGGTAACCCTACAAAGATTCAGATGAGATTTCAACTTTGCAAAAACTGGACATAAGTATGTGTAACTTAGTATAACAAATCAAAGTTGCATCATACCTTTGACAACCTGATGAGCAAGAGTTGGCACATAAACTCCTACATAGGACTCCTTGGCTAGGTAAAACTTGTTACGAAGAAACTCAGGATACTGCATAAGCCACTACATATAAATGATTCAGATCATCTAGTCTAACTGAATGCCTGCAAGTGTTTTGGTCACGCGATGGAAGCGGAAGCGAAAACCTTCAAGAGGAATGCATGAGTATCAACAACAGTCTTCTCCTGTTTTGTAAACTACTACAGATCTAGATCCATAGTTACCGGAATGAGAAAAGATGAAGGGACGACGACCGGCGGCAGCAGCAGTCTTCTCCGGCAACTGGACACAACAATCCACAAGGGTGGTGGCAACGTACAGACGGGACGACGACCGATGGACCTAGGCGGAAGATCTGGCAATGGAACCAGTGGTGGACGGAGGTCAGGGCAAAGGAGACTGGGGCGAAAGGCGACAATTCTAGTGAGGAACTCAGTGGAAGATCGGGTTTTAGTTTTCCTTCCCAAAACCAGAAGAAGCTCCTTGTCAAACCAGAAGTAGAGGAGAGTAGTGCGGAGTACATTTACTAAATGAAAAATGAATATGGGCCTATTTAGTATATTAAAACTAAAAAAAGGCTTACTTACCAAATTAGCCCAATAATTTTTAGTAATCAATTGTAACTGTGTAGTACAAGTGACTTACTAATAAATTATTTTTAAGAATACTTTTGTGTAATATTATTATAGCGTGATTTTATTGACACCAGTAATTTATTACGACATAATTATACCGAGCGTATAACTGTGGGCGTTGACATGGGTCCGGATTGAGCAAAACCGCCGAACCGGCAGTCTGACTTTAGTTTTTGGGCATAGAGCCGTTGGCTGGGCCCCACATTCCAACGGCTTTTTGAGCCGTTGGTTTGTGTTTTTTTAAATTATAATGTTATTTGTTTTTTTTTTAAAAAAATTATACCCTCAATTCTTGTAAATACCCAACAATTTTTCCATTTTATCTCACACCAACGTACATTCTCATATCTCTCTACTACTACTACTCTCAATCCCAATCTCGTATTCTCGAATCTCGATTTCTCGAATCTTAGTTCTCGCTTTCTCAATCTATTCTAATGGCAAACCCGAGCGACAACACTCCCGCTTTCTTTCCTAGCACCCAAGAAAGCGAGACTCAAATGCCCGATATGACACAAGGTGAAGGTGAAGGGGCTTTCCGATAAGTCCCTCCACCGAAAATGCTTACATCCAATATCTTCACAAAACATTACAAGAAGGGTGAGACGGTGAACGAGTATTGCCAAGTCTTGTGCAACTATTGTCCGAAGGTGTACAAGTGGAGGGCGAAGGGCGGCTGCAGGACTTTGTAAACCCACATGCAAAAGGTTCATGCCAAGAAGCTCGGAATATCACAGGGACAATCTCCATTGTCCCACGGGTTTGCATCCTCTTCCTCTCAATTTCCTTTATTTATGTATAACCATAGTGAAAAAAGTTTAGGATTAACCAACCTAATATGTTCTCAAGCTTTTCCATTTTCTTATGCCGTAACACCCCAAGTTCTAGGAACTCCAAGCGTTACGGGCTAGGACCTCATAATGAATCCCGACCCTCAGAGTAGCAACGACATCATCGGCTCAAGAATGTGTAGAAGAATCAAAGGGATGAAGCATGCAACAGGCTCGAGCTTGAAGAAACGTAAGCAAGAAACGGGAAAAGGAAGAGAAAGTGGGAACTTCTAAGGAACGGTTGGAAAAGATAGAAGGAAGGACATCTTTAGGGGTAGAAGATCAAAGGAAAGCCGGCCCATAAGATAGAAGATCGGATCTTCTATCTATGGAAAGAAATAAAACGCAATAAAATCAGATCGAGTGTGATCTGTAGTCAGCCGCAGGGGCGGCCCTCTTCACCGCGGGGGCGGCGGTAAAGGCCAAAGCAGGGTCGTTACATATGCGGAATATCAAGATGTACGAAAATATATCACTACTTATCTTCAACCTTCTTTTAAACCAACTTCTCGTAAAACTATTTATAAATTAAATTTTAAATCTTATGAACAAAAGAAACAAAAATTTTTACGATTTTACAATCATTTTTCCATCAATTTTTAATTTGTAGTGATATTTGGAGTACATTATCACAAAAACATTTTTACATGGGCATTTACTTTACATTTTATTGATAACAATATGTTTTTGCATAAATTTGTTATTGTATTTTGCCATTTTAATGAAAAACATAATTCCACGAACATTGCAAATTTAATAAAAACGATTTTACAAGAATTTAATTTACAAAATCGAGTTTTTTCATACTCTTTTGTAATGCATCCGCTAACACCGCCACCGTAAACGATTTGTTGGAGGATGCGGGACAATATATACGAACTCATTTTACTCACCAAAGATGTGCATGTCATATTGTAAACTTATGTGTTCAAGATGGACTTAAAATTTTATGTGCTATGTTAACCCCCACCACCAACGTGATTAGACATATTTGGCATTCAATCGAAACCGAAAAAAATGGAGAACAAAGTGTTTAGAAAATAATGTTCATCTTATTGCATTTTCAAAAGACATTGGAACGCAACTTACAAACTACTTACTCAAACTCTTCGTTACAAAGATCTTTTACAATCATTTTTCGCACAAAACATTCCGTGATCTATGTTATATGGTGAAACTATTTGATAAACTTATTATGGTATTTGTAATGTTTTAAAGGTTTTTTAGTGATTCAACTAATATAATGAGTTATGTTTACACTCCACTTCTTGTATCTTTTTAGAAACTACTACAGATCTAGATCCATAGTTACCGGAATGAGAAAAGATGAAGGGACGACGACCGGCGGCAGCAGCAGTCTTCTCCGGCAACTGGACACAACAATCCACAAGGGTGGTGGCAACGTACAGACGGGACGACGACCGATGGACCTAGGCGGAAGATCTGGCAATGGAACCAGTGGTGGACGGAGGTCAGGGCAAAGGAGACTGGGGCGAAAGGCGACAATTCTAGTGAGGAACTCAGTGGAAGATCGGGTTTTAGTTTTCCTTCCCAAAACCAGAAGAAGCTCCTTGTCAAACCAGAAGTAGAGGAGAGTAGTGCGGAGTACATTTACTAAATGAAAAATGAATATGGGCCTATTTAGTATATTAAAACTAAAAAAAGGCTTACTTACCAAATTAGCCCAATAATTTTTAGTAATCAATTGTAACTGTGTAGTACAAGTGACTTACTAATAAATTATTTTTAAGAATACTTTTGTGTAATATTATTATAGCGTGATTTTATTGACACCAGTAATTTATTACGACATAATTATACCGAGCGTATAACTGTGGGCGTTGACATGGGTCCGGATTGAGCAAAACCGCCGAACCGGCAGTCTGACTTTAGTTTTTGGGCATAGAGCCGTTGGCTGGGCCCCACATTCCAACGGCTTTTTGAGCCGTTGGTTTGTGTTTTTTTAAATTATAATGTTATTTGTTTTTTTTTTAAAAAAATTATACCCTCAATTCTTGTAAATACCCAACAATTTTTCCATTTTATCTCACACCAACGTACATTCTCATATCTCTCTACTACTACTACTCTCAATCCCAATCTCGTATTCTCGAATCTCGATTTCTCGAATCTTAGTTCTCGCTTTCTCAATCTATTCTAATGGCAAACCCGAGCGACAACACTCCCGCTTTCTTTCCTAGCACCCAAGAAAGCGAGACTCAAATGCCCGATATGACACAAGGTGAAGGTGAAGGGGCTTTCCGATAAGTCCCTCCACCGAAAATGCTTACATCCAATATCTTCACAAAACATTACAAGAAGGGTGAGACGGTGAACGAGTATTGCCAAGTCTTGTGCAACTATTGTCCGAAGGTGTACAAGTGGAGGGCGAAGGGCGGCTGCAGGACTTTGTAAACCCACATGCAAAAGGTTCATGCCAAGAAGCTCGGAATATCACAGGGACAATCTCCATTGTCCCACGGGTTTGCATCCTCTTCCTCTCAATTTCCTTTATTTATGTATAACCATAGTGAAAAAAGTTTAGGATTAACCAACCTAATATGTTCTCAAGCTTTTCCATTTTCTTATGCCGTAACACCCCAAGTTCTAGGAACTCCAAGCGTTACGGGCTAGGACCTCATAATGAATCCCGACCCTCAGAGTAGCAACGACATCATCGGCTCAAGAATGTGTAGAAGAATCAAAGGGATGAAGCATGCAACAGGCTCGAGCTTGAAGAAACGTAAGCAAGAAACGGGAAAAGGAAGAGAAAGTGGGAACTTCTAAGGAACGGTTGGAAAAGATAGAAGGAAGGACATCTTTAGGGGTAGAAGATCAAAGGAAAGCCGGCCCATAAGATAGAAGATCGGATCTTCTATCTATGGAAAGAAATAAAACGCAATAAAATCAGATCGAGTGTGATCTGTAGTCAGCCGCAGGGGCGGCCCTCTTCACCGCGGGGGCGGCGGTAAAGGCCAAAGCAGGGTCGTTACATATGCGGAATATCAAGATGTACGAAAATATATCACTACTTATCTTCAACCTTCTTTTAAACCAACTTCTCGTAAAACTATTTATAAATTAAATTTTAAATCTTATGAACAAAAGAAACAAAAATTTTTACGATTTTACAATCATTTTTCCATCAATTTTTAATTTGTAGTGATATTTGGAGTACATTATCACAAAAACATTTTTACATGGGCATTTACTTTACATTTTATTGATAACAATATGTTTTTGCATAAATTTGTTATTGTATTTTGCCATTTTAATGAAAAACATAATTCCACGAACATTGCAAATTTAATAAAAACGATTTTACAAGAATTTAATTTACAAAATCGAGTTTTTTCATACTCTTTTGTAATGCATCCGCTAACACCGCCACCGTAAACGATTTGTTGGAGGATGCGGGACAATATATACGAACTCATTTTACTCACCAAAGATGTGCATGTCATATTGTAAACTTATGTGTTCAAGATGGACTTAAAATTTTATGTGCTATGTTAACCCCCACCACCAACGTGATTAGACATATTTGGCATTCAATCGAAACCGAAAAAAATGGAGAACAAAGTGTTTAGAAAATAATGTTCATCTTATTGCATTTTCAAAAGACATTGGAACGCAACTTACAAACTACTTACTCAAACTCTTCGTTACAAAGATCTTTTACAATCATTTTTCGCACAAAACATTCCGTGATCTATGTTATATGGTGAAACTATTTGATAAACTTATTATGGTATTTGTAATGTTTTAAAGGTTTTTTAGTGATTCAACTAATATAATGAGTTATGTTTACACTCCACTTCTTGTATCTTTTTAGAAATAGCCGTAAATGTTGGCCAAACTTTACAAACCAGTTTAACTTCTTTTATGAACACTTCTACCATTATTCTTGATGGTGTTACCGAATTGTTGGGTATCTATCATGAATGTTTAGGTTTAACTTCTTTTATGAACATTTCTACCATTATTCTTGATGTTCGTATTGAAATTACTAAATTGCTTTCTTTATTTAAAATAAGTGTTATTTCTTCCGCCGATATGACTCCTCCACCCTCTTCTTCATTTTCATCTTCTATTCTTTCAAAAGCTAGCCAAATTTTGGCTAAAAGAACAAAAACACCAAGGCAGTCATCCGCAAAATACGGAATTTCAAGATTATCTAACAACTTGTTTTAGTTTTGATACTGAAATTTTTGAAATTTTGGATTGGTGGAAGAAGTTAGCTCCGAAGTATCCAACATTGACAAATATTGTACAACAACTCATGGCCATGCCCGCATCAATGGTGACCGTGGAGCAAAGTTATAGCCAATGAGGAAACATGCTAAGTTACAAGAGAAGTCAATTGAAGCCCAAAAAATTGGAGGCACAAGTATGCGTTCAAGATTGGATAAGCGCGGAGAAGCGGAAATAACGGAATGCCTTGGTTTATGACTCAAGATCGGATTCCAACTCCGATGATCCGGGCACCACTTCTGAGTCCGGGGTGGAAAGGTAAGGGGGTAATGAAAACAACTCGAAAGTCCGAAAAAAGGTAAGCAAAGGTAAGAAAACTACATGGGCTTTGTTTCTATTTAACCCCGAGAGGATACGTAGGCAACCGAAAAACCGGTTCAAGCTCTTTCCTTTTTTCTTTTAATTCAATTAGTAATCTAAAATAAAAACGTAGAGCAAACTCGATTTTTTTAATAAAAATTACTAACTAAAAAAAATCGAAAGCAAACTCGTTTTTTTAAAATAAAATTGCTAAGTAAAAAAAATGATAGCAAACTCGTTCATAATTTTCAAAATCTAGTACGAGATTTTGAAAATTATAAAACTTGGTTAAAATTATAAAAATCTCGTATACGATTGTGAATTATGCCATCAAGGTATTTGAATTAGGGAAAGAGCAGAAGGATAAATGTTCAGGTACGGTTCATATATTGCGGTACGGTCGTACGGCCGACCGTACGGGCGACACGTGTCTCGAATTTTTTTTTTTTTCCCTTTTCTGAAACGATTTTTTTTTCGGAAACGAATGAAAATTTGTTTGAACTACCATGTTATAATTTATGCACTATTCTCCTATAAACTTTGAACTATTCCCATATAATCCATGAACTATTACTTTTTAATATAATCTATGAACTATTCTATTATAATTCATGAACTATCCATAATAAGTTTTGAACTATTACTTTCACTCCTTTATAAATTTTTGCACTTTAAACTATTCTATTATAATTCATGAACTATTCTATTATAATTCATGAACTATCCCATAATAAGTTTTGAATTATTACTTTCACTCCTTTATAAATTTTGCACTATGAACTATTCTATTATAATTCATGAACTATCCTTTTAGAAGTTATGAACTATTCTTTAATAAGTTTTGAACTATTACTTTCATTCCTTTATAAATTTTGCACTATGACCTATCATATTATAGTTCATGAACTATCCTTTTATAAGTTATGAACTATTCCATAATAAATTTTAAACTATTACTTTTACTCGTTCTTTAAAATTTTTTTTTTTTTTTCCGGACACATATCAGCCGTACGACCGTACCGGAATAATGTGTCTTACTTGAACAACACCCAGAGCAGAAGAATACAATAATGTTAGTTTTGACTTTGTCATGCATTAGGTTTTGGGTTGGCAGCTTTTACACTGGCTAGTCAAAACATCTGTCATTTTCTCACCCCAACCAACAAAATTGAGAAGATAGTTATCAAAATAAATACACAATAATTTATTAAAAACGTTTTTTTTTGAAATTATTATGATATAGAGTTTTTCTCTTCGTATTCTTAAGGTTTAGTTTTTTTCTTTTAATATCTACTAAGTTTTAAAATTTCTTTTGTTACCCTCGTAATATTATTTGTTTTCTCTTTATATTCATTCTTAATATATTACATCAAAATTTTATTATAATAAAATAAAAATTAAAAAAATAAAGTTAAATTAAATTATAACCTCATTAAATTTAAATTAATAAATTTATAATCGAAATAGTTATATATATATTTTTTATTTTTGAATTAAAGATATTTTTTATTTTGAATTAAAATATTTTTTATTTTTACTTTCGGTTTTTAATATATATATATATATATATATAATTAAATTAAATTTTTTTAAATTTTTTTATTAAGAGTCTAGAAGTTTAAAAATATAGTAAAATTTTATTTATTTATTTTATTTTTAATTAAAATAAATTATAGAAAATTAACTTTATAAAAAATTACTATATGTTTAAATTTTTGAACTCATAATATTTATTTTTTTAAAAAATATTTTTGATATAATTTTATATATTTTATTTTAAATAAATAATAAATAATAAAATAGAACATGATATCAAAAAATTTTTGAAAACTTAATAGATATTAATAGAAAAAGTACAGACATTGAGGAAACCAATAAAAAAAATTAAACTATATTCTTTTGTCTCTCAATTTTTTTTTTTTGGGTGAAAAGTCCTTCATTTTAGTAATTATAACTAAACAGCCCCTAAAATTTTAACCTGAGAGGATTGTATGCGATCAAACGATCGAATCCATCGATCATACTCATGCAACTTCATATCTTTAATATGATCTTACATTCATCATTCCAAGTTATCAACAATCAAAAAACACAGCTTTGATTATTCTAATGTCACAACATAAGAGATCCCGCATACTATTCAAGATAAGGTATATATATATAGAGAGAGGTTAATCCTCGTACGTTCGGCACTGACCCATACCGGGGTTATCCTTACAATACTTCTCAAGGGGATCAGAGTTATCGGAGTCCTTCAGGCGATCCCTAGCGTGGCTAGCGGCGGCGCTCAGCTCCTCCACCTCATCCCACGCCGCGACACACTCTCCACTCTTGGGGTCCTCGGAGCACTTCTCTTTCGCCTCTTTCACACTCTCTGCAATCTTCTCCGATAACTTATCCGGCAACACGGCCACCGCCATCCCCCGCCTCCTCCAGGACACGGCGTTTGAGATCCGTGATCTTCCTTTCGCCGCCGGAGGCAGGTGACTCGTGTTGAACGTTGGGATCGTAGTAGAGATCGCTGCCATGGATTTTTCCTTTGCTTTTAGTGTCACGAGTTACTCTTCATATTGAACTAATATATCATGTAGAGGAGAAAACGATAGGAACCTATACTGATTGGATTTGTGTAGGGTCCACATTTTAGCAATATCCTTATCGTGTGGAAGCCAATGGAAATATGCCACGTCATGGGTAGTGCATCTTTGGAATCTTCTCGTGTCATTGCTTTGCTTTGGTCATACGCATATAAAATTTTAATTCTTATGTATTTAAAGATTAATTATGCATGTATGTGAGTTTGCATACTTACAAACAAGGCAGATAGTCAAGTCAAGCTTGTTTGGATTGAGTTTTCCTTTTTTTTAATTGGTAAATTAATAACTTTTGATGAGTTTGTCGGTTTCGTGATCCGAAACCAAAACAAAGATTATCGGTCTTGGTGCACAAAAAGATAATTTCCGATCAAAATTGAAAATGTCATCGACCCACTCAAAATATGGAAGGTAGAGATGAATATATTCAGGGTCCGTTTGGTTCCAACTCCGGAAACGGAAATGGAATGGAAACGAATTTAGTCCATATATATATATATATATCCATATACATTGAAATTTTATAAAATCATTCATTGTGAAATAATGCAAAATGCACTTATTTCTCCACATTTTGTTACCCTATAGGGTATCAAAAGTAATCAAACTCTACTCCAATTCCTTCAAACCACAAGGAATAATTGCACAAACTTTCATGAACAATGGTATACATATGGACTAGATTCATTTTCATTCCGTTTTCGATTCCGGAGTTAAAACCAAACAGGCCCTCAACTGTATGTTGGGTATGACAATTTGTTGACAGGTTGATTCATCGACACATAACAAAAAAATTTTATAATGCTGACCTTCGTGTTTTTTTTCACGAGCAATAATACTTTTAGTTGAATTACCTTTAGAAGACCGTTTTCCGGTATCAAAAAAAAGTTTTTGATAAAAAATATATTTATGCTTAAACTTTTAAAATTCAAATAAACATAATTGATTCATAAACCATATTATTAAATCAAATAAATTATCTAAATAAAAATTATATAAAATCAGCTTATCAAAACTAAATCACGAAATGAGTTATTTTATGAAATTTTATTTGTATATAAGTCATTAAAGAAATCAAATTTATAAGTTTACTTAATTTAGAAATTAAAAAATTGACATGGTTAAAAAAGTCTGACCATAATTATATAAAAGAGACCGGAAATCCTAAAACCAATTGACGATAACAAAAATATCTCCGGTCAGAAGAGTGCTAAAATCTCTTGGACCATATGAAATTTACAGTCCGGTCCAAACCCAGTCATATACAATCCGGTCTACCGTCCATTTCTAGTTTAATGTACACATACATATGGGATGAACCAACCTATAAAACTTCGACCATTTCGAGTTTAATCCAAGTACAAAAACAAGATTTTAGATGCAGAAAAACACTTGTTAAAGCTTGAAGAAGAGGTCTTCAGAGATGTACATAATATAAAAACCATTCTAAAGAAAAACCAGACAGCTAGATCATCAAATTTGTAATGTCAACATAAACCAGAGTATGCATAATAGCAATGATATGTAGTTTCAATACAAATAAATAGTATCTCATAAAAAAGGTAGCAGGTATAAGTAAACTACGATATGGTTCTCTAATGTGCAATAAAGAGGTTCAATCATGTTCTTTACCTGTTCTAGAGAAACTGCAAATGTCTCCCTGTATGCAGTAATACTAAGCATTATCATATTGACCATTTATTACCAATAAGTACCAAGAAATATAGGCCTCCATGCCATCCAGACCAGAATAAATAGAGTTTTCAAATGGTAGCAGCTGATAAGAGTCTTGAGATTTCACCAACACAACTGTTAAGCATCTTTGTTATTATCGTTTTTCTTAGCACGGGTTTTTGAGGTAGAAGCTTCGTCTTTTTTCACCTTCTTCGGGTCTTTAGCCCATGAGGGTCCTACACCGCCGTAGGCGTAATCATAGAACAGCTCTTGTTGAGCTTGAATACGCTCCTTGGCATATATTCCAACTCGATGTTCACCTCCAACTCTACGTACCTGTGGACCAACATAGATTTTTGATTTAAATCGTGTACTTGGGAATGTGTTGTAGATAAAATCCAGTTAACACTTGCTTGTCTACCTGGCAATAACAGTTCGGCTTTGATGAGTGATTTGCAAACTTCAGTTTACTTCCTTTACGACAAGCATCAATGCACCACTGTAACAAAGGAATCTCGTTTTAGATATATGGTTAAAAGTATTGCATGCATGTCGGATCATTCACAACTCATAAGCTGTTAAGTATACTTGCCTCATTATTAAGGTTGAAAAGAAATGACGAGTCTATTCGGTCGTATATTTTTCCACGCATGTCAGCTTCGTCTTGGGGAATCAATTCCCCTGTATATTCTCCGAGATAATCATCTTTGTTGATATCGTTCTGCATTAATTTGTACAGATCATTAGAAAAAGGCCATAGTTACATTAGGAAACACACAAACTTTTAGGGCATCAACCTTCTATTACCTGTGCAAAGGCTCCCCAACCGATAATATCAGACCTCCCCAGAAGAATCTACGGAAAAAGTATATGTTGATGAATTTTTAAGGGGTAATTAAAAAAAAGACGCATTTTTAAAGAATGTAAAAGATAAAAAAAGATTTGGTGAACTATTCGAATAATTTACCGGCTTCTTCTGCCTTAAAAGGATCCTCATGTTTCCACATTGCCCGTCTCCTTGTTTTGGCGGCTCACCTAATGTACCATCCCCGCAACTGTAAAACAAAAATATCATAACGAGAGATTTAAAATCTTTGACTACATATGAACTGATGATAAGAGTACAAAGACGCTTCGAACGTGACTAAAGAGATGATTTTATTCTGGGTTTAGGTTAGGAGCATTGCCTTATAAACAAAATCATGAAATAGGCAGGAGGATTTTATAATTTGTCGAATAGGATCCTGCTAATGGATATTTTATATCAGAAAAACTAACTAATGTTTAGGACTTGTTCAGGCTACGGAATATACTGGTCAGTTAGACAGTGGTAGCTTTGACTTTATTTAGGCAATCTGAAAAAAATACATTAAAAGATAATTAAGACCACAACTTTTATGTCAACAATTACCTAGCCCAGCAATTACGGCACACATCTGGATCACACTCACGTCCAGAAGCATAACAAGGGCATTTCGGGCTTCTACATTGACTCTTTGCACAGTGGCATCCCCTGAATCGATTTTTGCAAGTCCTTGAGCACCTGAATATAGATACTAATTTAGACAGCTTATTTTCTATCAGGGATATGATAAGCAGCTTGAAGTGTTCACATATATTGCAAGTTGTTTTTCACTTATCAAACAAAGTTGCACTTTTTATGTGAGATAGAAGTCCAGTGAATAGTTGCTCTCTAACATTCCAAAATTAGGAAGCACAACAGAAACCATCTTAGGATGTTTTGGTTAGCCAACTTTAGAAAAGGATATCCTCCTTTTCTTCATTTGTCTTGCTTATATGCGTAGATTATATTTAAGATGTTCTCATTTGAAAAAGCACCTTCCCTTAAGCATTTAACCATCTATGGAGATAAAATGTTAACATACCCACAGTATTTCTCACAGCAGTTATCAAGCTTTAGGCATGGACAATCCTTTCCACATGAAGGTTGACAGGCGCATGGTGTATATTGTTTGCGATCCAGACCATCGTTATTTTTTTTCTTGGTAGCAGTTAATTGTAGTGGATATTTGCGCCTCCGTGCTTTCCCCTTTTTACGAATTGGCCTTGATCTTGCAGGTGTCTCCTGCTCCTACAAACAGTGACATGTATGAGATAAAGTCAGCAAACTAGCAACCACATAGGGCCCTGAAGAAATTCCTGAACTATTAAATATTTTGCAGACCTCATTTTCTGAACTGGCTCCATGGCTGTCTTTTAAAGATGAATCTTCTACGGCGTCCAATTCGCAAGGCGTCAAAGCTAGGTCTCTATGCAAGTAATCATAAACCTCCGGACAAGTCTTAAGCCCAGATAATAAGTTCCGTGATATGAGGCAACTGCAAACACACATCATCAAAAAAAAGCTTCTCTAAAGAGTTTATTGCATCCGAACATAGAAATAATTCAAATTCGGCGTTATCATCCACTACACATCATCAGTATTGTTTTATGTTCAAAAACCTGCAGACAGGGGAGAAAATTGGTTTCTCTGTTCCTCTGACCCTAAATATCTTCTTGGTAAAAAAAAAAAGGTGGAGATGTGCCAACTTTACACCTAAACTTGAAAGAAAATCCAAATGGATAAAGAAACGGGAAGCACCATACTAGCTTCTCAATAGAACTCAAAAACTCAATTATATCTAAAGGTGACAAAATGTGGGAAGCTAGGATCTCCTAACCTGTTTTTTCCAAATATCTCCAGCCCCTTGAAGAATAAATCCTTCTCAAATGGCTTCCAGTTGCATTCACCTTCTATTTCTTTCGTTTGTTGCTGCATGGAAAGCATTACCGTAAACAGGATAGAACACACTCTTCTGGGAGACATTAAATAATCTTAAGAACTTGAACTCTTCAAGTGAGATATTTTTGTGGATTCAAGTGAGATATTTGAGAGTGCCATATTCAAACAAGATATGTTCATCTGAAGTAACTCCTAGACACTAAATTGATCAATGATCATTAAGTCTGAAACCTTTTTCCATTTCTAAATAATTATCATTGGCTCAACATGAAAGGTGAACAAATTCAACTAGTTACATGAGGAAATAAAAAACAAGATACCGGCCTAAAGAACTTACATTGAGATAACATTTGTCACTACAAGGTTTGCTATCAGATTCTGGTTCAGACCAAATAGGCTGTTTGTCATTCTGATGAATCCAAGAAGATCAATATTTGTGAGCTAAAGATACATATTCAATAAGGAAAATATAAAACTATGCAGTGTCCTCACAGGAAAAAAAAGTGGTTGAGAACATCCATGCAGTCGACAATCAAAAACCTGCACAGGTTCATTAAAAGACGAGAAACATGCAAAGCTAGTGAAAAATGAGAACTGTGGATATTGAAAGTGTACATGCTAGTAACGTGTCAAAGCAGAAAAGTGGATGAATAACGTCATTTAAATGTAGTAAGGTCCTGTAAGGATCATGTTTTACTGCATAAAAATGACGTACTAGTGCTGTAGTGCACCCCTTGGAAAATTAGTTTTTTAAATGTTGCAGTTCACATACCAAGCAACGACGACAAAAAAGAGTATCAAAGGAATCCACAGCATCAGTCAAGCGCTTCTCCAAGAACATGTCGGATGCATTTTCTGTATGCCTCCCATGGGGATTTTCCTTCAGTTCTTTGTATCTTTCCTGTACAGATCAGAAACAAAGAGACCGTGAAATGACATACCAAGCAAAGAGGATCAGATAGCTACAAAACTTAGTAATTTACCTGTATTTGCAAAGAGGTGGCACCAACAAGTTTTTGGATTTCTTCTATAGCCTCATCATTCAATCCAAACTCCTCAACAATCAGCCTAAGCAATTACATGTTCATAAATTCCTGAAAATATCAGTTTACAAAAAGAAGTGCAGTACGTGTACAAATTGTTACTTTTTTTTTTTTTTTGTGTGTGTGTGTGTGGGGGGGGGGGGGGAGTGGAGGGTTGATAATATCACATATTTATCTTATTAATTTGAGTGACGCTTTGTTGGAACATCTAGAATGACAGGAATAAGTAAGAAGCAACGCGGCATGTCATTTTAATTGCCTGTGCCCAAATAAACAAGAAAAAGAGACCAATATTTATGGCTTACTAAATATGATAATCAGTAAGATCAGATAGGAAAGTGGGAGATAATTTCTCTTAGAAACTCAATAAAGGCATTACTGTAACTAAGGAACTTCATTTGGATATGCATGTGACATAGCTACCTTGTAATAGTACACTGTACACTACAACTACCTTCCAGTTACATCAACCTTTTATTTCTCATCCTTTGAATAAAAATTATTATAGTTGGTAACAGCACTTTTGTCCATGATTTGAGTAGAGCAAGTGAAACTGCAATTCCTCGGGGTGATGCAAGACAAATTAAAATGCTCTTACACAGCAGTAAGAGCTACAAGGAATTGATTAAAATAATTGAGAAGACCAAACAAGTGGAACAGAATAGCAAAAACAAAAATAGCTTTTAGCACGAATTTTATGCAACAGACAAAACTACATCAATGACTTCTCTGTATCTTCTTACATACCGTAAAATCCGATCTTCACATTCAGAAAACTCATACTTCTCTCCCTTTTCCGGTTCTGGAATATCTCCTTCACTTTCATCACTACAAACCAAAGCTTCATTTCCATTCGCATCATAATAGATTCGTCTTTTACCTATGACCGACTGGTCGTCGGTCATTATTTGGTTTCTGCTTTGCATATGTAAATATATCAGAAATGTAAATTTGGAGCACAGTTACAAGAATGAAGCAAAACATTAGAGTTGGGAGAACTTCAATTTTATCAATTGAAATTAACAAGCAGATTGCAACTCCCAGAAGCAGATGCTTAACAAACAGGATACAGCACAGGAGAAATACTTTGGGCACAATATGAGTCAATATTTTTGTACACACTGATACAAGTATATCCAGGCAAAAGGGGATGTTCAACAAAGAAGACATGCAGAGGAACAATACGCGTGACTGAAGGTGAAAAGAGTCATATGTTAAGGTGGCAGAAAATGCCAATATAACCCACAAAAAAAATGAAAAATGAGAATCAGCAAATCCTTCATTCAATATCACCACCAGTTCTATTTGAAAATTTTTAAAAAAAATATGATATCCAAAACACTACAGTGAGCCATACCCGTAAAATATGACCAGGTAAAGCTTTGCAAACAACAGTTGCCAAAGTAACAGCTTGTTGGCTAGATATGATTGAAGGTTCAAGTTGAGAACATTAGCAGGGTGTACCCTCTTTTGTAAATTCAGAAGTTAAACATATGTTGAAACTAGTCCTATCAAAATACCCAGCTCAGCTTTCAAGTTGAGAACAATAGTAAATGGAAATATAAATTGAAAGGAGAAGCAGTGCAATGCCCATATCATGCATTTCTTTGAAAATGAGATAACAAAGATATTCTATAAATACTTTCACACCTTTGAAGGAAAATCCAACTAGTATATCGGGGAATTTTCTCAATAGCGGGAAGTATTGTACTGGATGACAACAGTTCATCAAGTTTTATTTCTCGTTCTTTATCCGTTATTCCTGAAGCATATCCCTCTATCAAACATGAAGCAGTTTCAACACTTGAAGGAATAATATCACATGTTCCATAGGCAGGTTCTTTATCCGTTATTCCTGAAGCATATCCCTCTATCAAACATGAAGCAGTTTCAACACTTGAAGGAATAATATCACATGTTCCATAGGCAGGTTCAGGAGGATCCACAATTGTTGTTCCTTGTATGATGCCATCTACATGACTCTTAAGCTTCTTTGCATTCGCTGCTATTCTTGCCTTCAAAGAAAATAAGATAAAACCACGTTAACAGAATCATAAGTTGCAGAGTTATGGTGATGGAGATATCAGTGTAGAGAAATTTAAATGCACACACTTTGGAGATTCTGGGATCAGGTGATCCAATGGAAAACATAGGATGATAAGGAAATCTATGCACATAAACTACCTCAATGTCCATCACCCTTTCTGATTGTATCTGCTCTTTGAGCATGGTGATTTTGGGAATCAAGGAGCCCTGACAACTGCCAGCTGATTTTTCCTGCAGCTCCATCAGTGTGCAAAATATTAAAAAAAAATCACAAAACAAACCATCTTTGAGTATTATCACAGAAAAAAGTTTGAAAATGTGCAGTCTTGCAAATGAACCACAAACATTATTTTGTAAAACAAAGACTATTACAGTTTGAACTTTGAAATAAATCATAGACTTTCTATAAACAAAAATGAATCAAGAATCATAAACTTAGATGCGGATCCCACTTAAAGCACAGAAACACTGTACAGAATGCTGCATCTCTCTCCACCAAAAAAACAACTTAAGCACAGCAACATGATTCCTGAAGGAAATGGACAACAGCCTGGACCTTTGTGTGCTAACATTATTGGTATTGTCATGCAGTAGTTCAAAAGTCATTTATTTTCAATTATTCAAGCATCATTTGGAAAATGCTTTCTTCTTCAAATATGAAACAGGGAAAACTGCAGATAGGATCATTATCCAACTCCTTTGGAGTTTTCATTCCCAGAAGGCCGTTAAATGAACATAACACTCTATATTTGCAGTCTATAAGTGGAGCAATAATTAAGATACATTCCCTCAACTATCATACCTAATTGCTCCTTATGTTCAAGAATAAAAAAGAGAAAGTCACTTGTATGCTGAAATGAGATTTATAGCCAAGTTTAACGTAGATCTTTCATAACCTGAAAATTAACTACTCCTGTAACCTCTTTAAAACTAAGCAACTTGGAATACTCCATATGCAAATAGAAGAGGAAAGGTACACAAAAAAGGAAGAATAAAATGCAACAATGCGACTATGCCACAACTTCAACCATCTTGCACAATTCAATTTTTTCAAGCTTCGTGACTGGAGAACTTGTATCAGAAATGAAAATCAGAAAGATCCACAATTTCAAGATCAGTTCGAAACACATTAAATCGATTCAACATCAACATGAACACTCAATTCAACATTATTTGAAAACCCTAAACTCCATTTTGGTTAAAACTTTTATCAAACCGATTGTTTCGAAAATCATTTCAAAAATCGTAAATGTATGATATAAATCATATACACTTTCAATCAATCAAAAATCAAGACTGTATCTGCATGCAACTTTGAGAGTTTGGTCATATGTACACCTGCCTACATGTGAAAGCCAAAGAAAGAGAAACTAACTCTGTGTTCTGACGAAGGATCGCTCGCACCAGATACCATCTTTTCTATCTCTTCTTCACATCACGTGAGATCTAAATGAGATAAACACAAGGGAAAGGAATCGAGAGATACATGAAAGTAGAATAGCGAATTTACCTGAACGACTTGTCGGCTTCAGGCAGACGAAACAGGAATGATCTAGGGTTTGAAACAATATAGCTCAAAGATCGGCGGATTATCTAGTATTTATAGCAGAAAGAGAAGGGCATATAAATACTACCTTACTATTTTTGCACTCAATGTGATACTTTGAAATCTCAAACCCTTACAAAATATTTCTGTCGGTTCCAAAAATGGTCTGATTTTTCCGCTATATACAGAAGTAGAAAATATCTGCACTATTGATACCTGCACTGCCCATACCGAGTATTAGTAAAACGAACAAAGGAAATAGATATGTGTATGCACATCGCCATTTCGCCAAAAGGCATTTCACGTTTATTGATATTACAAGGCAAATAAAAGCATGATGCTCAATTTCTACATGGGTATTAATATGAAAGCAGTAATAACCATAAATATTTACAGATTTGACAACAGGAAAGAAGAAACTCTATACATTGATTGATGTTAAAAAAATAAAAGATAGGCATGATTAAGTATTTGGGATCCTTTATTATCACATTTCTAAAGATGTACATCACTATTGTTTTACTAAGTACTAACGTCATACGGGCAAAAACCTGTGATTTTCAGAACTAAAGATCTCACTAGAATTCCTACAAGATTAATAAAATGGAAAACACGTAATATCATAGAATACATTATATACATTAAGTAGCGAGTTCTAATTTGGCTAAGGACAGTCAGTTAAAAGGAAACATTTATTAACAAATGCTCTTCCTTAAAAATTCATAAATATGATGTAGATAAAGGCAATGGAGCAGCAAATTTACTTGAGCGAGCTAAAGTAGCAGGATTAACTTTAGTGTTTTCAACTTTCATTGAACATGCTTCAACATCTACACAACTGATTTTCTCATTCTATTGTTTGAATTGCTACATTCTAATTATCTTATAAGTAGCAGCTAGAAATCCATTCTTTGGCCCCGTGCTACATCTATCATAGTAAAATCAATAGAAGCTAACTCCTCACAGCTATATTTCAGTTCTGGCAACATCAACACTCCTCCTTCCAATGAAGACACCAATCTCAATTCTACTACTCTCGGTATCAATTAAAAGGTAACAATCTCAGAAACAGGCACCCACACTATGAAGCACTTACATGCACATGTAGAAAAACATTCTGTGAAAAAATAATCTATTAAGTGTGAGGCAGATAGATATGAACTCAATTTTCACATAAAAAGGCAAACTGGGCAATAGTAATGTCCAGGCATGTATCACGACTCGTATGAAAAGAAGAAAAATGAGAAATTGGAACTCTAAGACTGTGTTTGGCCATAAGTTATCGAAGAGATAGGGAAGGGAGGAGAAAATCTAGAGTCTAGACAAAGAAAAGAGAGGGAGAGATTGTGGGAGAAGAGTGTGTTTGGATGGTACAAAGGGTTAAAGAGGAAAGTATGTAAAAATCAATTAGGTTTGTTTTTTGTTTCTTTTCAATTTTGCAAGCTCCATCTTTGTTATCCACCCAAATTCCACTAATCCGTGGGATTCAAATTCCCTTCTAATTTTCCTCCAAAATCTTCTCAACTCCCTTCTCTTAAATCAAGCTAACATGAGGAAAAGTATTCTCTCTCAACCCGACTTTTAAAATCTTTCCAAACCCCTCAATCCAAACATAATGTAACGACTCTCTAGGATTCAAAATCTGAACCACGTTTCCACAAGCAAAAGAATACTGAGTGAAATTTTTATAAGCCTAACTGAACACCATTGACCAAAAATCTAGTTCCCAAGCACCAATGGATACCCTTCCAGACTTTTCAGTTGCAAGCACTTAATACATACGTCCTTGAAGCATCACAGATTCACAGGTATATTTCTTGGCACGCTTTAAGTGCAATTATGGAGTTAGATTTCTAGATTTCATTGTCAATAAGAATAAACCAAAACAGATTCAATCTCAACGAAATACGAATCTAATCTCAACAAAATTCCAACTTGAAGGTAGCTGTTCTCTATATACTTGACAAATTCACCAAAATCAACCAATCTAAAACTGGAATCATCCAGTTATCGTACTGGACTATACCAATCAATAATTGCAACTGCATATTATCACATACAAAGATCAACCAAAAGACGATTTTGGAGAAGTACAGTGTTGGAAGACAGGGAAAGAGGAAACAGTTGAAGAATCAACAAACAAAATATCGATCGCACTGAATCGTAAATCTGATTGCATCAAATTTCTCCAATAATCTCGGCTATGATCAAAATTCATCAGAAAGGAACATAATGGAAGGGTGGAAACAAATATGAAGAGTAACGTAACATCAAGAATATAATCGTTCAATCCTAAAAGCAATATCATAGGAAGTAATTCATGAACACGGTGAAAGGGGAGAAATATATACTTACTTTGGGATTGGAAGAAGAATTGGTTGCTATGTATTTGATCATAACCATGGCTTCCTCAGTCCTCTTTCTCTCTGCTAGGCCTAGAAGCGAGAGAGTGAAAAACTCAGGCAAAGTGATTACTGAAAGACGGGTGAGTGGCCTTTTACGTGGCTTCCGTGCAACGGTAGGAGGGGGAGAGATCCGATACGACGAAGACCATGAGAGAAACTACTGCGTTTCGTCGTCAAATACTTATTTTATTTTTATTGTAGAATATCTATTTCTACAGGAAAACCTAATTATTAAACATGGAAAATTAACCAATCCCTTTTTTCAAGGGGAAGTTCAAATTATATTAACTTTAAGAGTGATTCTATAGATTTTTTATTGTTCTCGTCAATCTTCCAAAGATTGTGTTTTGATATGGTTGACCAAGATGATTATAAGGTCATTCTAAACAAAATTATTTTTTTATATGTTTATTTGAAATTCGGGATTTCAGTTTGCTTGTGTGGTTCAGTGTTTTTGAAAAAAAGTTAAAAAGAAATCGATTTCGAGAAAGAAAATTATCTTATTTTATCTTATATCTATTAAAGCAGAAATCTTTTTTGCCACGTGTAGGGGCGACAATTTCATCCGAACACGATGGACACCCGATAACCCGATCCATAATAAAAGGGTGAAAACCCAACATGAAGCGGGTGAAAGTGGATGGTGGATGAAGCGGGTGATGGATCGGGTCGGATTCGGATGGACCTTTCATCCACCCATCATCCATCCACCCATCCAACCCGTTTCACCCGCTTACCCCCGTTATAAATTTATTGATTGTTTACTTGTTTAGTAATCTTTATTTTCCTTTTGATTTATAAATTGGTGATTTATTGATTGTTTAGCAACATTTGTACATTTGTTCACTTCCTATTATGATCTTATTGTATGTTATGTATTGCTAAATTTCTCTATTTTTCAAGAACTTAAACTTATAACACTTCTTGTAATATTTCGACTTGGATGTGAAAACTCCACCTTGATTAAAATGTTTTACAGGTATTGATGATGAAAGATTTAACACAAATGTAGTAGTTGGACATACTAAAAATGTATTGATTATATTCTCTAGATATTTGGTTGGTTTGAATTCAGTGCAGGTTTTATCTAAATGTCAAGGGTCTTGAAGTATAACTCAAGGACAAAGGAAGATAGCGTTTACAAAGGGACGAAATCAAGGACCTTGAAGTTATAGATGCACGAAACAAGTATTCAAATGAGCTGAATATTTTCCAGGAGATTCTTTAACTAAAAGATCTCATCAACCGAAAAAAAATCTCAACCGAAGATTAGAGGATCTTTTTAGAATATTTTCTAAACAAAAAGCGGCAAGGATAATATCTTCTCTCTCTCGATTCAAAAGACAAGAAGATCAAGGAGCTAAGGACTCGGCCTGTTCTCAGGAGCGAGCTGAAGATTTGCAACTTCTACCTTATCTCGAAACAAGAAACGATCTTCATGGAGAAGAAGATTCATCTTCAAACGGTCATCTTTACAACGGCTAGAAGACCTCTCCATAGAAGAGTATAAATGAAGATGATAGTTGAAGAAGACAAATACACAAGGTTACACATTAAAACATCTTTACATCTTCTAGCAACCTGATTATCTTCATTCATTGTTTTTCTTTCTCATTCATACAAAAGCTTTATCCCCTTAGAGAGAGAAAACACTAGAGTTCCATTGGAATATCTAAATAGTGTTATACTAGAGTGTGTATTACTCTGGGAAGTAACTAGGCTATTATAGCTAGGTTAAGAGTTGGAGCTAGATCGTAGCGTTGGCTACAGTGAGAGAAGAAGGGGATTTCTTCTAGTTTGTATCTAGGACTCTTTGAAGTTGATAATAAATAGTTAGATCCTAAGGATATACCCTGGGACAAAGAGTAGGCTATTTAGATCCGAACTTCGTAAACATATCCTCGTGTCAATCTTTTCAATTCCGCACCATATATATATTTTACTATGACTAACTTTGTTTTGCAGGAGCAAGAAGTCAAGGCCCTTGAAAGGAGTTTCAAAGCCTTGAAATTAAAGTTTCACAAAGAGTACATATTGACATCAAGGCCCTTGAAAGTAGTTTCAAGGCCTTGAGATTTGGTTTGCGAAAAGTTCTCATACTCTATTCAACCCCCTTCTAGAGTATCTTTTACCTTATTTATTTCACCTACTGATTCTTCAATTGGTATCAGAGATAGACTCACGTTTATTGATTTATTCATCAGTAAGACTAATCATGAATCCTGTAGGTGATGGTGGATTTGCTCAAGGAAGATCCTCATCTCGACCACCACTCTTTTGTGGCAACAACTTTGCTCATTGGAGAGCACTCATGCGTATATTCATTATTGACCAGGACATGGAGCTTTGGAGCATCATTCAAAATGGACCTAAAGTTCCAATGACAACGGTTGAAGGTGTCCAAGTCCCAAAGAAGGAAGATGACTTCACTCAATCTGACCTGAACAGTGTGTCAAAGAATTACAAAGCAATGAACCTACTATACTGTGGATTAGATACAAATGAATTCAATCGCATCTCATCATGCAAGAGTGCTAAAGAAATATGGGACAAACTTGTTGTCACTTACGAAGGAACAGGTCAAGTCATGGAAATAAATATTAGTATCTTTCTCAGACAATACGAGCTGTTCAAGATGAATCCAAATAAAATAGTCAAATAAATGTTCACCAGATTCACTGAGATTGTGAACAATCTGGACTCGCTAGGGAAGATTTTCACAAATGAAGAGAAAGTGAGGAAGGTTCTAAGGAGCCTACCTAAAGCCAAGTGGGGACCAAATATGACTACTATTGAAGAAGCTCAAAATCTCACAACTCTTCCTCTTGATGATCTACTTGGAAAACTCATCACACATGAAATGGTTCTCGGTGAAGAAGATGGAGAACTCCCATCCAACTCCAAGAATTTGGCATTAAAATCAAGAAGAGATGAAATACCATCTGATGAAGAGGAAAGTGATAAGGATGATGAAGAAGATGCAATCGCCATGAACTCTAAGGGTCTCGCAAGAATTCTCAAGATTAAGAAACAATATGCTAATAGAGAATTTTCACGATCAAAACCCCGAGGTAAGTTTTCTAACTCTAATAAGAAAACGAGAGTACTGACTTGTTTGAATGTGATGAAACAGATCATTTGTGAAGGATTGTCCACAAAAGAAGAGGACCAACTTCAAGAAGAATGATCGGAAGAAGAAAGCCATGGTTACTTCATGGAGTGATTCAGAATCCACAAATGAATTAGAAGATGAAAAAGAACAAGCAAACTTGTATCTCATGGCCGATCATGAAGATGACTCAAACTTGTACATTGATAATGTGGTAAGTACAATCATGTCTTAACCTGAGATTGACCTTAAACAATTCCTTAAAGATATTATCTTAAGTGATAAGGAACATAGAATAAGGATAAATTCTTTAAAAGAAAAGCTTCATGAACAAGATAGACTATTGAGTGAAAAGTCTTTGGAGATTGAAAATCTTTACACAGAAAAGGAAGATCTTGATGACAATATCAAGGCCTTGGAATCAGAAAATCTGATTCTCAAGGAGAACCTCGCCTCTCTTCATCGAAACTATATCGATCTAGAGAAAGAGAAAGTTGATCTGACTTTGACGTGTCAAGACCAGAAGGCAGCACTTATTAAGTTTACTCGTTCAAAAGCTAATCTGGAAAGAATGATGGGTGAACAATAGTCTTCCCTTAACAAAAATGGTATAGGTTATCATAGGAGCTTTCTTAGAAAACCTACCACCACTTTTGTCAAGGCCAAAGGAAGTATTCAAATGCCTACTTGCTTCTACTGTTGTAAAAAGGATCATGTTAAATCTACCTGCCCTTATAGAAGAAATGATCCTTATATCATCAGAAACACCTATCCTTTATGTTTAAGGAAACATGTCAAACAAATCTAGGTTCCTAAAGGTACTAGACCACCAAATATGATCGAACCTGACTATGAACCAAAATATGTCATTTGGTCGACCCGGAAAGGTTGATATTTGCTGTTTTACAGGATATCACCAAGGTAAAGGAGCACAAATGGATATTAGATAGTGGTTGCTCAAGACATGCAATAACCAAAAAATTTTTAAACTCCGTTTAATACCGGATCAAATCGGATTCCGATCCGCCAATCTCTATTCTTTTAAATAAAATAAAACAATATTAAATTCTATCATTTTATGTGACCTTGATTCACATAAAATGATAATTTATGTAACCCGTAAATAATTTCGTATGATTGAAAGACGAAGAGTTGTTCCGTACAATTTAACCACTCTTTTAACAACTATCTAGATGAGCAGGCCCATCGGTTTAAGCCCAGTATTCCAGCCCAACCCATAACCTAACTTAAACCTAATTATCTAACCTAATCCAGTGTTAATCTAATCTAACCCTAAACTAATCAACGTACGCTACACCTACGAGTTCGCTGCAAACCAGAAGCCAATCCAAGGATCACCGCCGGGCTTCCACTTGTGACTGCATCAGACCGACCGGACTCTAGTAGCGCCGACACGCCGCCCATCCTCGACGCCGGGATCTGTTGAGTCTTCTGCATCGTCGGGTGAGTACCGCTTCACTCTCTTCTTTCCTGAGGCAAACAACCGCCACTCACAACCTTCCTCTCGCACAGCCAAACGAACGGTTAGTCGCCGGTCCACCACCATAGAGCACCTTGGCCGCCACCATCGTCGTTGCAAGCAGGACACAGACCCTTGTAGCCAATCACGAGACACACCAGCCTTCCCTTGATCTCTGTTGAGGACGAGTATCGATCGTTCCATCCGAGTTGCACAACAGTGAGTCTTCTTGACCTTGTAAACTTGTGCACACGTATAGGTAGGTGATTACAGTATACTGAATTGGAGGGTTAAGGCAGTAGAGTTGGCATGGGTTATCGGTGAAGGTAGTCAATTATGACAGTAGATGGGTAGGACGAGAGTCGGTATATTTGGAACGTATAGGTAGATATTGGAGGATTTTTAGGTTTATGGCTTTTGCTAGTGATTAGGTTATGCTAATTGCACATATATAATTAGCATTAACGAAGGTTGTTAGTAATTATTTTATGTTTATATGAGTAGTGTGGTATTGTACCTGTTAGCGTAGTTGATTTGCATCAGATGGCCTTTATTATATATATATATATATATATATATATATATATATATATATATATATATATATATACCTCTCTTATGTTAGTATGCGGAATAAGCGATAACTCGCTTAGTAAACGCTAGTTATGTCGGTGAGCGGTTGAGGTTAATCCTTATTAGTATCTTGAGCTTCTCGGGCTTAGGGGTATTACCGTTTCCTTTATTCTAATTGGGCTAGTGGGTTCTTTATTGAATGATGTTGCGGACTTAGAAGTTTAAGAACTTCTCAGTGGGTGAATGTGTGGTCGATCTAAGTTTGTCTTATCATAACCAGGTGGTTGGGTCGTTCTTGCGGAATCAAGTAGTAGCATTGTTTCGGGATTTTGACTTGATTCAAGTAAGTCCTTGCGACTTACTTAGCCGGTTTCTAAATGTTAGATGAATGATGATAGTGGTGTGTGTTGAGTGTTTGATAATTATAACATGTCTAGGACGACTTTTTATTATTTTTATGGCCCAAGTGTATGTATAACGGGCCGTGACATCACTGCCCAGCTCTGACAGGAGACTGAGAGGTTCTCTATACCTAGACGATACAAGTACAAGGTGAGATGCATCGGATCCATTAATCCTGATGGTTACACGGGGACGGAGGCGAGGTTTGGGAATCCCTCGTGTCACAAAATAAGTATCATTAGTAAGAGTGAATGACCTAAGTAAAGATAATAAATGGATTGTTTGAAAGCATAATGTGTGTTTACTTTTGCTATGGTGTGTGTGTGTGGTATTTTCATTTATCTAACTTTTAGATAGTTAGCTAACAGTTGTTCTGTTGTGTTGTTTAGATTCACCACAAGTTAGAGCAGCAGCTGAGTGATCCGGAAGTAGTGGTCAGCCGGATCTCCGTACTCCTTAGAGTGGGGTTGAGCGTTTGCATTATTGTTACTATTATCGCATGAAGACAGATAGACTTTTATGTTTATTAAGTACTGTTGGCTGTTAGACGTTGTGTTGCATTCATTTCTTTAAAATATTGTTTTTATGAATTTCGGTTTCTTTATTTGTGTCTTGTTGCAAGATCCTAGTAAAATTGTTGTCAAACTGAGGTCAGGACCCATTGTGAGGTCCTAACCAGTAACGTCCCGAGTTTTGAGAATTCGGGGTGTTACAACACATGAGTGGAAAAAGCTCTTTATTTTCAGATTTAAAGAAGCAATCATCTAGAACTATTACTCTTGGTGATAAAGGAAAGTGTGACATGATTGGCATTTGTAAAATTTGCTATAATTCATTCAACTTTATTGATGATGTCTATTTGGTTGATGATTTGAAATATAATCTGCTAAGTATATCTCAAATTTGTGATAAAGGCAACAAAGTCATATTTGATTCAGATAAGTGTGAGGTTCAAAACAAAAAGACGGGGGAAGTGTTGCTTACTGCTCCTAGATGTAATAATGTTTATTCTATGAGTACTAACCAAGTTTCAGGAACTAAGCTAAAATGTCTAAAGGCCTTGACTGATGATCCAAGCCTTTGGCATAGAATACTTGGTCACGTAAGCATGCATACCATACAGAAGCTACTTACAAAAGATTTGGTACGTGGTTTGCCAAACCTAAATTTCAAGGTTAATGACCTATGTAAGGCGTGTACACAAGGTAAACAAACAAGAGGTTCATTCAAACCTAAGAAAGTTGTAAGTTCTTCTCGACCCATTGAACTTTTACACATGGATCTTTGTGGACCTATGCGTGTCAAATCTCCCAGAGGAAAACAATACATCCTTGTTATAGTGGATGATTTCTCTCGTTTTACATGGATATCTTTTCTACGAGAAAAATCTGAAGCTTTATTTGAGTTTTCAAAATTGTGTAAGGAGTTACAAAGTTTGAAAAACCTACCAATCGTTTCTATAAGAAGTGATCATGGTAGAGAATTTGATCAACTGAAGTTTGATTTGTTTTGTGCAAAATATGATATTTCACATAATATTTCAGCTCCTAGAACTCCTCAACAAAATGGAGTTGTGAAACGAAAGAACCGCACTCTTGAGGATATGTCTAGGACAATGCTTTTAGAAAATAATTTGCCAAAAAGTTTTTGGGCTGAAGCAGTAAATACTGCAAATTATATTTTGAATAGATGTTTAATTCGGCCTATTTTGAAAAAGACTCCTTATGAACTCTTTAAAGGAAGAAAGCCAAATATTTCATATTTCAAACCTTTTGGATGTACTTGTTTTGTTCATAACAATGGAAAAGATAATCTTGGGAAATTTGATGCACGTAGTGATGAAGCTATATTCATTGGATATGCTTCAAATAACAAAGCTTATCGTGTTTATAACAAACGTACCAAAATTGTTGAGGAAGCATTCATATTTATTTTTGATAAAAGCAATGTTGGTACTTTGAGTGAGAGTTTTGTAGATCTAAATCTGAATCAAAGAGAAGATCATAATTCGGATAAAGAGGAAGATCCTAAAGATAAAGACAAGAATATGCAGGAAAAGATTCAAGATACCGAAAAAAATCCTCAAGACCTTGAAACACACCTTCAAGACCTTGAAACACACCTTCAAGACCTTGAAACTAGAAACTGTGATAACAGAACTCCACTTCAAGGGCTTGAAACCCAACTTCAAGGTCTTGAGATTGGATCAACAGGAAATGCATCAATGGTACCCGAATCTAGCCAAACATATGAAGCTCAACCTTCTGGATCTACTCCATCTGTCAAAAGAAGAAAAGTTCAACACTTCTCATATCATCCACAAGAAAATGTGATCTCAGATCCAAATGCTGGAGTTCAAACTAGGTCTAAAGTGAACAATCTATGTGCCTTCTCCGCTTTTGTATCACTTGTCGAGCCAAAGAACTACATTCAAGCTCTTCAAGAACCAGATTGGATCATTGCCATACAAAATGAATTAAATGAATTTGAGAGGAACAAGGTATGGACTCTTACTTCAAGACCAAAGCATCAATCAGTTATTGGTACGAAATGGGTCTTTCGAAACAAATTGGATGAAAGTGGCAAAGTCATACGAAACAAAGCACGACTTGTAGCACAAGGTTATAACCAAGAAGAAGGTATTGATTTTGAGGAGACTTTTGCTCCAGTTTCCAGGTTAAAAGCCATACGTATTGTAACAGTCAAAAATCGAAGATGACCTAATCGAGAATTTTGAGGAATTAAATCCGTTTTAACACGAGATACCTCTCGAGGTAACCTGCTCCTAGATGATATTACACCCCGGTGTTATTTGCAGCATTTGGGAGCTTCAATTAATAAAAATGCAGCTGAGAGAAATGATCATGACATCGGACATGTCCTAGATATGAAAAAACATGGAAAGGCAAAACGGCCAAAAGAGTCGCTATTTCGTTTCTTAGCGGCTAAGAAAGACGGCTTAGGAATACGCGTTTTTCGAGACAGTTGCGGAATAATTATCCATACAATATTCCAGATTTATTATTCCAATTTCGAGAAGTTTAGAGAAGGGGGCATCAACCGCTTTTGGAACGGTGAAAGGATAATTATCGACTCCGCTAAAGGATAATTATCGACTTCGCTATAAATAGCGGAAATATCGTTTATTAATTTATTTTCTTTCACGTTTCCTCGTAAAAGCTCTGATTTCTCTCAACCTTCAAACTCATATATACTCTTCGTTTCTAATCCGATTTCAAATCCGTTAGAGTTTTTGGATTCCTCTCTTCATTCTCTTCATTTTGGTACCGAGTTCTACATTTCCGAGCAAGGGAAGGTCTGGTCGAGCATATATGATACTGGGGAGGTTCCGTCGCTCAGACTCCGGTAAATTTGATGATGTCCGAGCGTAGCCTGCGTCGTTGTGATTCCGAATCTTCTTTCGGATCGTCAATCGGGTTAGTACGAATAAGTTATGAATTTATTCGTTTTCCGTGTTGCGATTTAGCCTAAATTGACCTTAGGCTTGCCAAAATGGATAATTGGAAATTCCATTATGCTCGTTACTTTATTTTGGTGATTATGGGCTGTTTGTTTGTTGAGATTTGATGATAGGTGGGTTCAGAAATTGTCTGCGGGCAAAACGTTATTCTGGCGAAATTTAATTAATTAATTGAAGGTTAATTAATTAAATTGGAATTATAGAGGATGATATAAGTTATATTAAATTCAAAGGAATGAATTTAACTGGTGTTTGAACCGAGGAGCTTAATACGAGGAATATGATATTCTCCGCAGGTGTTGTTGAAGGTTTTGGTTAACTATAGCTTAGTTCTTTGTGAGCGTATCCAAGCACGATAAAGGAGGATAGTCCGAGTGGGAAACGGACTCAATAGTTGGTTTGTGAGGTTTTATTGTTCCTACATGCGAGGTAACTGTATATGAATTACACTTGCTTAATATATATTATGTATTTAATATAGCATGATTTTATGCATGCTTATATATATAAGAGTGAAATGATGATGATGACTTGATATGATTTATGGATGCATGCATGAGGTACATGAGATGATAATGGAAAGAATACGATGAAAGCATGAAATTGAGTTATGATATGAAAGTGATAATATAGGATGATAATTGATTAATTAGCCCAACTGGGTCCCTGTTCGCCCCTAAAGGTGTGTGCAAATAAGCTTTAAATTTATAAAACTAGAATCAAGCAAGCGAACCCGCAGTGTACGGATCGGCGTAGATTAGCAAGTATTCTAGAGTATCGAACACAGGGATTTGGGTGGGAACAAATTCAATTGCAGATTATCAAGCGAGTAAATATGAGAACTTTGCAAATTATTGGGAAAACAACAATCCTAAAGATCCAAGTATCCAGCTGTGTCAATCGATTCAAGATATACTAATGATATAAAGACAGAGTTGAGATATGCGAAGGTATACTAATGTAAGGTAATCGTACGGTGAAGTTCCAAAAACCTTATATGACTCACCTACAAGACACTCTCTATACAGGTTGTTGAGGCTTCAATATAGAAAGGTTCTAAAGGTAAGAATTAATGTCAAATACCCAAACTTACAATCCAAGGATCAAGACTAACTTAACCGATTACGGTTGTGACACTCACAATCGAGGTAGAGGTTGTTGAGGCTTCACTACCACTTAGAAAAGGCAAGCCTAAACTAAGTTAAAGCAAATCTTTAACTTTGGATTAAAGTAAAAGCAGGTTCGTAAACTTAAGGGAAATTACGGGTAGATCTTGAGACTCCACGGCCGTGGAACTCAAGATCAAACCGTGATTTAGGGTTCGTCGACGATTCTCTCAAACTCTCAGGGTCTAATATGTTTACGATCGATCTATCATCATCTAAGCCACAACTATCAACCCTTCACCTTAGAATTGTTAAGGGTTTTTAGCCAATAACAGTCATGTTGATATCAAATTCAAAGATTAAAAGATTGAAAGATGAAAACTTCCGAAAACTTTCAATAAACTTCAAACCAATCTCAAAGTCACAATCAATAACGAGTATTGTCAATAGATTCAGAGTAAGCCAAACAAACACAATCTTAGGAAAGAAGGAAGAACGGGATGTCAATCCGTCTTCTAAATCAAACCTAAACAAGAAGAGAAATCTTCTTGCAACAATCTTCCAAAAACTTCGATCTTCTGCCAATCCGGAAATCTCAACAGCAATCTCCACCAAAGGTGCGAGATTAGGGCAAAATCCCAACACAAACTTCGATCTCCAATGAGATGTAAATGCTTCCGAACGAGGGATATGTGCCGCTAAGCAAAGGCGTAAGCGGGGCTATGCGTGGATAAGCGAGGATGACGGAATCTTGCTTCGTCCGTCTTTTTATAGGGCAAGATAAAATATCGGCCCGGCCCAATCTTCAAAAGATCGTGGCTTCAAAGTGTGGCGAAAAAGATCGCCAAGATCACGGTCGTGGAAGGTTCCACGACCGTAATTTAGAGCGTGGAAAGTGTCACGGTTTGAACCATGGTTTCCACGACCGTAATAGTTACTGGAATGCATCACGCTTCTCCTTGCAGGGTTCCACGGCCGTGGAACTAAACGTGGTTTGTAGTACGGCCGTATTTTAGAGCGTGGTTTAGGGCAAGAACGTGATTCTTCCCTAGACTCGTGCATTCCTCAAGTTGAACTCCAATTTGCTCCTAAGAATGCCCTTAATCCATGGACATACTCAATCAACTCTTCTTTGCTCGATTCCGTTCGGAAATGACTCCCAATCACCTATAATCAACATAAAGCTAGTGTAGACATCCATATCGACAATATAGGCAAACTAGCTCACAAATGCAACAATGCTAAATCAAAGACTATCAATATGAATCAAATACACTTAGAAAACGTGCCTAAAATATCACAATATTTCATGCTAACAAATAACCCCATACTTAACACTTGCTTGTCCCTAAGCAAGGCCTTTCAAAAAGCCTTAAACAAGAGTTAGGATGAAATATGTGTACCTTCTCAAAGCAATACTTCTTTTGGAGGAATGTGCCTTCTAAAGAATAGATCATTCTCAAACCTTGCTTCAATTGTTTATAAGACTTTCATACACTTATCCAAAGAGTAAAAAGTAAAGAAAACTCATGAATCAATTAAACTTCTAAACAAGCATCATAACCTTCAAACATTATCAAAATCAATCATAAGAAACTTCAATTTAGATCACCAAGTCATATAACATTCTTTTGATCTTAAGGACTTTCAAAGAAAAGGTCTAGAATGTGGAAAGGGAAGGAAACTTTAAGGAATGTGGTGCATAAATCCGGGAAAAGTGGACAACTACCCTTCTTCTTCTTTTGCGGTTTCCGCAACACTTCAACTTAGAGCTTCGCTCTTCTTCCTTTCATTTTTCGACTTTACTTTTGGAGTTATGGATAGAGGTGCACAAAAACCGAAGCCTAAGAGATTGGCGTTTCTCAATTTTATGAGATGCCTCAAACCCTTAGCGCACATACCATAATCCGCTAGGAATATCGCTCAATCCGACTTTGGCAAGACACAAACACCCTGATATGTGAATGGTGCCGAGTTACTCATCATCATGATTGACTTCCCCAAACCTAGAATTCCTTTCTATTCTTTTGATTGCAAATAATTGCTCTCATGGCCCTCCCACATCAAACATGCCTTTTTCATTCACTTCTCCAAATTCCCGGATAGGTAAAGGAGGTCAATATTTCAATGAGGAGCTAAAACGATCAAAGAAAGAAGAAAGAAAAATCGAATTGCCTTAATCATCTCAACAAGAAGTATAAGAACTTATAGTGTGATTTCAACTTCAATTTTTCAACATGATTTAGGTAACATTCATCACATTATGAAACTTGCAAAAGAGGTAAAATTCATTCATTCAAATTCTTTTCAATCCACTATTCTTTTAAGCATGCAATTGTCATCAAACTCAATTCACAAGTAGTGATTATCATAGAAATCATCTCAATTCATTAGAAGCACAAAATTTTCAAAATTTTTCAATTTTTATGGGTTTTTCAAGTTCTTTTTCATGCAATGCAATAATGAAATGTGCAACAATATAATGAACATGCAAATAGTCTCGAATAGAAGTAAGCATAGTGAGTAAGAGTTATTACAAACTTTTAGTACATCCCACCCCATACTTAGGACGAACATTGTCCCTAATGTTCAAAAGAAAGAAAGAAAAGAAGAAAAGAAAAAGAAACTCACAAGGTAGTGGCGGAATGTCTAAAGCGAACGGTCAATCATCAAACCCTCATCACTGCGGCGCTGGTGGAGGCGGGAATGGAGAGAAGCTAGGATCATAGAACCGCCCAAACTGCTGGCGGTAGACATCCCTCATCATGTGGTCGAGGTCGTCTAGGCGTCCGTCTCTAGCATCGGCTCGGATCTCCAATGCTCCTACTCTCTCTGAAAGTCCGGTAGCCCAATCCGGCATCTGCTCGTACCATCCCGGGGCCTGACTATACCATGCTGGAGCGTCGGATGGTGCTGGTGGTGGTGCTGGTGCTGCTGTCTGCTCTGTAGACCAAGGAGGGGGAACGCCATACCATGTAGGAGGTGTGGTCATCCACGTAGGCCTCTCACTCACGCTAGCGCGGCGAGAAGACGAGCCTGAAGCTCTAGCTGGACGTGGAGAACGTCTAGGTGCATCGGGGGCCGCCTCCGGCTGATCCGGAAACGTGCCAAACTCCTCCTCAGCGCCTCCTCCACCCTCAAACTGATCTCCCATCTCCTCCTCAACAACCGGCGGTCGGACATATGGGGGAGCTGCTATCCTGTTCGCATGCATGGTAGCGAACGTCTCCTTCCAATTATGGCGTCCCGCCATAATGGAGTACTCTGGTAGCCACTGTATACCCCTACCCGTCCTGCTCTCCCATGGCATACCCGCATAAGGCGGTCCTCTATGTGTGGGGAAAATGAGACCCCTAGTCATGAAAGCATGTAGCCCTAAAGGTACGGCCGGTATACGGGTGCAAGCAGAAAAGTCAACACCGAAGCTCCTAGAAATGTGGGTAACTATCCCACCATATCCTATGTTGCCCTTCTTCTTATTCTTGAGCTTGCTCATAGTAGCAGCCAAGAGAGTAGCACAATCAGCACGGCGTCCATAAAGCATGGAGTAAAGCAAGAACAGCTCATCCGTCTTGATCTTTTGGGGCGTCTCCGTCCTAGGAAAGAGACACTCCGAAAGAACACGGTGAGCTATCTTCAAGGCTAGGTGGTACATCAACCTAGCCTTGGTGTCAGCGGGCTGCCAGCGGTCCTCGCTAGCGTAAATCATCGCCACCTCCTCCCAAAAATCCTTGGCGTAAACGCCACTAGGAAATCGACCGTTAAAGGTCTCCTGAAACCCAAAAATGGTCCCAAACTCACGGATGCTCAAATGGTAGTCTCTCTCCATGAGACGGAAAGAGACGGTCCTGTCGACATGGCTGTGCTCAAAGGATGTCACAACCTCCCGTGTAATCTCCTCATAAGCGTCTTCTCGGATAGCCGAGAAGACAATAAGTCCGGCTCTATCCAAGAGCCAAGTGAGGTCATCAACTATGTTGAGAGGAGCTAGATCCTCCAACAACAAGTACTTAGGGCCAATCACTGGCCTCTCCTTGATCCTCTCGAGTGCATCGAGATGATCGTCGTGTATAGTCGGGATTCTAGGGTGAGGAGGTGAGGATGGAGGTGAAGGTGAGGATGGAGGTGAAGGGGAAGAGGGTGGTGGTGCCCTAGATGATGAGGAGGAGGAGGGATTACCCTTCCTCTTCTTATTCTGATCATTCTTCTTCTCTTTTATCCTCCCCGAAACTCTTCTCACAAAATCCATTCTGCTCAAAATTACGGTCTGTTCTTATGAAAACCACGGCCGTAATTCCCCCAGAGACCGTGATTCGTCTCAGAAAATCACAAATCTCAGCAAATCAGCAATCAATCTCAACAACAGGCAGACCTAATCTAATTTCTTCCAATCTCAATCAGTTCTTCCTAAAAATCTCTAACAAAAACGAACCAAATCGGCAAGAATCGAGAAGAGAGAAAAAACCTATTTTTCGGATTGAAAAATCCGAATTGTGCGTTCGTTGGTGAATTTCCGCTCGATTCGTCGCTTGGATCTTGTTTGTGGTTGAATTTGCTTCAGTTTAGGAAGAAGAATCGTTGAAAACGATTAGGAAACGAGGATTTGAGAGAGGGTCGTGGATTTCGGCAATTAGGGCGTGGAAAGAGGGGTTTTGGGATGAATTTTGTGAAGAATGTGGCTTATATAGTCGCAGGCAAAATTTTTGAAAATCACGGTCTATCGGGGTGTTCCACGGCCGTGGAAGTGTACGGAACCGTGGTTTTGGTGATTTTTCAAAGGCTCTTGGAAATTACGGGTACTGTGACTGTCACGACCGTGGTTTAGGCCGTGGAACCCTCTGTAAAGCTCCAAAGTCCAAATTTCATCACTTTTCTTCGACATTATCCTTCCCTTTCCATTTTCCATCGTTCCTACATCCAAAAACACGAACATACCGGAAGGAATCGAGGCAAAAACAAAGCAAAAACGTCTATACTAAGCTAATCTATGAATCGAAAACAAAAACAAAAATGCAATACCTTGGGTTGCCTCCCAAGAAGCGCTTTGTTTAAGGTCCGTAGCTAGACCAATCTCGCACTTATTCGAGTGCGGTAGGCGCGAACTCCTCAGCTTGGAGTTCCGGCGTATACTTCTTGAGTCGTTGGCCGTTCACCTTAAAAGTTCCGCTTGCTTCACCCCATACTTCAACTGCACCATGGGGGAAAATACGCTTAATTAGAAAAGGTCCGGTCCAACGAGATTTAAGCTTACCTGGAAAGAGGCGAAGCCTTGAATTGAAGAGGAGAACTTGATCTCCTTCTTTGAAGTCCTTTGGAATGATATGCTTATCATGCCAATGCTTTGCTCTCTCCTTATAGATCTTAGCGTTTTCATAAGCGTTCAAGCGGAGTTCATCCAGCTCATTGATGTCTAGGAGACGCTTCTCTCCCGCTTCTTTCATGCTGAAGTTCAACCACTTGATAGCCCAAAACGCTTTGTGCTCCAACTCTACCGGCAAGTGACAAGACTTTCCATACACAAGGTTGTATGGTGTGGTTCCTATGGAAGTCTTGTATGCAGTCCGGTATGCCCATAATGCATCGTCAAGCTTCAAAGACCAATCCTTCCTAGTCCTTGAAACCGTCTTCTCTAAGATTCCTTTGATCTCCCTATTTGAGATCTCAACTTGTCCACTCGTTTGTGGATGGTAAGGGGTAGCGATCTTGTGAGTAACCCCATACTTAGCTAGAAGAGCTTCAAAGCGCCGGGCAATGAAGTGAGAACCTCCATCACTAATGATCGTCCTTGGTGTCCCAAATCGCGGGAAAATGGTCTTGTTGAAGAACTTAACCACCACCATGGCATCATTGGTGGGAGAGGCAATTGCTTCCACCCATCTAGAAACGTAATCCACCGCCAATAGTATGTATTGGTTTCCACAAGAGGATGGGAATGGTCCCATGAAATCGACTCCCCAAACGTCGAAAATCTCCACCTCTTGGATGTTGTTGAGGGGCATCTCATTCCTCCTAGAGATATTGCCTGTTCTTTGACAAGCATCGCAGCAAGAAACAAAGGATTGCACATCTCTAAACAAAGTAGGCCAAAAGAATCCGGATTGCAATACCTTTGCGCTAGTCTTGTTCGAACTAGCGTGTCCTCCACAAGGTAGTGAATGACAATGACGGATGACACTTTGCATCTCATCTTCCGGCACACATCGCCAAATGATGCCATCCAGACCTCTCTTGAAGAGGAGAGGCTCGTTCCAATAGTACTCCCGGACGTCCTTAAAGAACTTCTTCCTTTGTGCGTAGGATAGTCCGGGTGGTATCTCCTGACAAACCAAATAGTTAACAAAATCAGCAAACCATGGTTCGTTACCTTTGGAGATCACATCGATGCACTCCTCAATAAGATGTAGGTGTTCGTCCGGGAAGGAGTCGTTGATGTGTAAATGGTCGTCCTCTAGATGTGTTAGGCGACTCAAATGATCCGCAACAGAATTTTCTGAACCTTTCTTGTCGCGGATCTCAAGATCGAATTCTTGTAGGAGAAGAATCCATCTAATTAGCCTTGGCTTCGCATCTTTCTTCGCAAGGAGGTACCGGATCGCAGCATGATCCGTGTAGACAATCACCTTTGCACCTACAAGATAAGAGCGAAACTTGTCAATAGCATAGACAATGACTAGAAACTCTTTTTCGGTAGTGGCGTAGTTGAGCTGCGCTTCATCTAGCGTCTTGCTAGCATAGTATATGGCATGGGTTGCCCCTTCCTTTCGTTGTCCAAGAACAGCTCCAATAGCTACGTCACTAGCATCGCACATAATCTCAAAGGGAAGAGTCCAATCCGGGGGTTGGATGATAGGTGCTGAAATTAGAGCTTGCCGAATGGTGTTAAACGCATCTAAACATTCCTGCTAAAACTCAAAAACCGCATCCTTCATCAATAGATTAGTGAGAGGTTTTGATATCTTAGAAAAGTCCTTAATGAAACGTCTATAAAATCCAGCATGTCCTAGGAAACTTCTTATCCCTTTCACCGAAATTGGGGGAGGAAGCTTCTCTATGGTCTCTATCTTAGCCTTGTCTACTTCTATCCCTCTACTAGAGACTAAGTGGCCTAATACAATTCCTTCCTTAACCATAAATTGACACTTCTCCCAATTAAGAACTAGGTTAGTGTCTTCACACCTTTGCAAAACAAGAGAAAGGTTAGAAAGGCAATCGTTAAAAGAGGAACCGTATACGGAGAAGTCGTCCATGAAGACTTCCATGATTTCCTCTACGTATTCGGAGAAGATGGCCATCATGCACCGTTGGAAGGTGGCTGGGGCATTGCAAAGCCCGAACGGCATTCTCCTATAAGCGAACGTACCCCATGGGCACGTGAATGTGGTCTTCTCTTGATCATCCGGGTGTATCGGAATCTGAAAGAAACCACTATAACCGTCAAGGTAGCAAAAATGTGAATGTGGTGCTAACCTTTCAAGCATTTGATCAATGAATGGCAATGGAAAATGATCCTTCCGCGTTGCATTGTTGAGCTTGCGGTAGTCTATGCACATCCGCCATCTAGTCACGGTTCGGGTAGGAATGAGTTCGTTGTTTTTGTTGGTGATGACCGTCATTCCTCCCTTCTTCGGAACTACTTGAACCGGACTCACCCACTTACTATCGGAGATAGGGTAGATGATACCTGCATCAAGAAGCTTAAGAATTTCCTTCTTGACAACCTCCTTCATGGTCGGATTCAACCGCCTTTGAGGTTATCTTGAAGTTCTAAAATCTTCCTCCATTAGTATCTTATGTATGCATAGGGAGGGTTTAATTCCTACTAAGTCCTCAATAGTATAGCCTATAACTTTCCTATGTTTCCTAAGGACAATCATGAGCTGATTATGTTCATCTATGCTTAGATCGGAACTAACAATAACCGGAAAGGTAGAATTAGATCCTAGAAAAGCGTACCTTAGATGAGTAGGAAGTGGTTTGAGTTCCATTGCTTTCGGAGCTTCCAATGATCTTTGAGAAGCGTCCGATGTCTCCTTAGAAGTATCTAAGGGTGATGAGTGTGTGGGAGAAGAATCAGAAGAAGTTGAATAAGTGTCACGATCACTCGTTTCCACGCCCAAAATTACGGGTTCCTCATGGCTTCCACGGCCGTGGTTTAGGGCGTGGAAGGGAAATACGGTTGTCACATCTTCTCCACGACCGTATAACTCCCTGGAGTGAGGCACGATTTTGGTTGTGAAATCCACGGCCGTGGAATACAGGGTATAACCGTGGATTCTCACGTTTTCTGCCTCATCGTGGAGTTTTTCAAACTCCACTTCATCTATCTCTTCTTGTGCTTCTAAGGCTTCAATTGCCTCATTGCACTCTTCTTCTTCCCCTACATTGGTTAGACTCATAGTGATAACCTTTTGTAAAGGATCGTTAAAGAGAATCGCACTTACCTCCTCCCTAGATAAACCTTCTTCATCTTGGATATCGAAAATATCCTCATCAAAGATTGGCTCCTTCACTAGAGTAGAAAGAACGAACTCTACTTTCTCTTCTCCAATGTCAAAAGCGAGTCTACCATTCTTGCAATCGACTATGCAGCCGGAAGTTGCAAGAAACGGTCTTCCGAGTATGATCGGGACCGGACTATCTGCAGGAATGTCAAGCACGACAAAATCAATGGGAACAAAGAATTTACCTAGCTTGACCGGAACGTCTTCTACAATACCGACGGGGCGAGTGATGGATCGATCCGCCATGTACAACGTCATCTTCACCGGTTTAGGGTCGCCTAAACCGATCTTCCTACACAATGCAAGTGGTATGATGCTCACACTTGCTCCTAAGTCACATAACGCATCGTATGCGACATCTCCCACTCCTATGGGAATGCAAAATGACCCCGGATCCTTTAGCTTTGGGGGCATTTTCTCCTTCATGGTTTTGATGAGATCCGAAGAATCCGAACTCATCTTAACCTCTCCGAAGTCTTCTAGCTTCCTCTTGTTAGAGAGGAGCTCCTTCAAGAACTTGCCATAAGCCGGCATACCTACAATAGCATCAATAAATGGTATATTAATATGTAGCTTGCTCATGAGTTCTATGAACTTACCAAATTGTTTATCTAGGCGCGCTCTCGCTCTAGATTGAGGGAATGGTAGGGGAGGTTTATAAGCTGAAGGAGGAACGTAGACATCTTCCTTCTCTTTCCCCTTCTCTTTCTCCTTGTCCTTCTCTACGGAGACTTCAACGAACTTAGGCTGCGGATCGGTGGAAGTCACTCCGCTCCTAGTTGTGATTGCCATAACCCTTCCCTTAGGGTTGTCCTCCGTCTTTCCTGGAAGTTTCCCTTGATTCCTAGGAACTTCCTCCGCATGGTTGAACATTTGGTTTTCCAACACTTTTTGAGCTTTGTCAACCTTGGAAATTTGATCATCAACCTTAATGAAGCGGTTCTCCAACCCTTGAAGCTTTCCCAAAATCGTTTCCAACATGGGATCGGGCTTCTCCTTCCCCGAATTGTTTCCTCCATTAGATGATTGCTCCTGGCTTTTCAAAGGAGTAGATGAAGAGGAAGGTGGAGTTAGTGAATTAGAGTTGGAAGGATAAGAGTTACTGGAATTTTGTTGATTGGAGCGCCAATTGTTGTTGTTTGAACCCCTATTGTTGTTCCAATTGTTGTTCCGGTTGTTGTTGTTTCCATTCCAATTGTTATTCCGGTTGTTGTTCCGGTTATTGTACGTTATCGCCGCCATTGTTGTTGCCCAAATAACCAACATCCTTCCCTTGTTGCTTAGAGAAGTTGGTCTTGATAGCCTCCTTCAACTCTTTGATCTCATTGTTGAGGGAGAAAATCTGATTTTGAGCTTCATGTGTGAGCTTTGCTCCTTGCTCCACACGATTTCCCTCCACTTTCCGATGGGAATACTTCTCTATGACCCTTGCTTGTTTCTCAATGAAGTCCCAAGCGTCATCTTCTCTCATGTCCATGAATGTTCCACATGAGAGGGATTGGAGGTTGAATTGCGTTCCCGCATCTAGCCCCTTGTAGTAAATCTCCAGCAAGGCAAGTTTGGATATGCCATGATGAGGGCAATCCAAGAGCAAATCCCGAAACCTTTCCCAAAATTGAAACAAACTTTCGTTAGATCTCATGGAAAAAGCATTAATCTTACCTCTAAGTTCCGTCGTCTTGGATGGCGGAAAAAATTTGGTGAGGAACTCTGCGGAAAGGTCTTCCCACGTGTCTAGTTTCCCACTAGGAAGAGCTTGATACCAAGACAACGCTTTCCCCTTCAAGGAGAAGAAGAAAGGCTTGGGCTTATAGCTGTTGGTAGTAGCGCTCTTTGGCCTCATTGTCTCCATCATACACTCAAAGTTTTGCAAGTGTTGGTTTGGAGATTCAGCGCTTGTCCCACCAAATTGGTTTTGGCGAACAAGAGTGATGACTTGAGGGTTGAAGCTAAACCCTTGCACATCATCAGCATCAAAGTTCACGCCCAAACGGCGTGGTTGTTGCATTGGATCCATCCGCTGGCCAAGAGTTCTTGGCTCTTCATCTACACGTTCGATCCTCGCATTCCTAGGTGGAACACGACGATTGGCAGCTCCCCGTGGATGGAAGGGATTCACATTGATCGTGGGATCAATCTCCTCTAACGGTGGCATGGAAGAATCACTATCATCAGCGGATGAGTGACCTTTTCTTCTAGACCTTGATGCTTTCCTTGAGGATTTCTTGCTTCCCTTATTCTTAAGGTCGCTTAGCTCTATCCTCATCTGGAAGATCATGTCTTGTAGATTGTTAACTTGAGATTGATGACGATCCATTTCATCTTGGCGGAGGGTCTCGTTCCATTGGAGTTGAGCTTCCTTCTCCGCCAACTCCGCTTGAAGATCACGTTCGTGTCCTTCAGCCATCTTCTTTTCCTTGCGCTTTTGCCTTAAAGTTTTCTCTAGCTCTTGATCAAGAGGCAAGAGATCTTCGGTGTTCCTAGACCTGCGCATGCACTCAAAGTAATATCAAATAACGAGAGCAAGCTCCCAAGCTTGACAACCGGCTACCGAATTCGGCCGAAGCCAAATCCCCGGCAACGGCGCCAAAAACTTGTTCGCCCCTAAAGGTGTGTGCAAATAAGCTTTAAATTTATAAAACTAGAATCAAGCAAGCGAACCCGCAGTGTACGGATCGGCGTAGATTAGCAAGTATTCCAGAGTATCGAACATAGGGATTTGGGTGGGAACAAATTCAATTGCAGATTATCAAGCGAGTAAATATGAGAACTTTGCAAATTATTGGGAAAACAACAATCCTAAAGATCCAAGTATCCAGCTGTGGCAATCGATTCAAGATATACTAATGATATAAAGACAGAGTTGAGATATGCGAAGGTATACTAATGTAAGGTAATCGTACGGTGAAGTTCCAAAAACCTTATATGACTCACCTACAAGACACTCTCTATACAGGTTGTTGAGGCTTCAATATAGAAAGGTTCTAAAGGTAAGAATTAATGTCAAATACCCAAACTTACAATCCAAGGATCAAGACTAACTTAACCGATTACGGTTGTGACACTCACAATCGAGGTAGAGGTTGTTGAGGCTTCACTACCACCTAGAAAAGGCAAGCCTAAACTAAGTTAAAGCAAATCTTTAACTTTGGATTAAAGTAAAAGCAGGTTCGTAAACTTAAGGGAAATTACAGGTAGATCTTGAGACTCCACGGCCGTGGAACTCAAGATCAAACCGTGATTTAGGGTTCGTCGACGATTCTCTCAAACTCTCAGGGTCTAATCTGTTTACGATCGATCTATCATCATCTAAGCCACAACTATCAACCCTTCACCTTAGAATTGTTAAGGGTTTTAGCCAATAACAGTCATGTTGATATCAAATTCAAAGATTAAAAGATTGAAAGATGAAAACTTCCGAAAACTTTCAATAAACTTCAAACCAATCTCAAAGTCACAATCAATAACGAGTATTGTCAATAGATTCAGAGTAAGCCAAACAAACACAATCTTAGGAAAGAAGGAAGAACGGGATGTCAATCCGTCTTCTAAATCAAACCTAAACAAGAAGAGAAATCTTCTTGCAACAATCTTCCAAAAACTTCGATCTTCCGCCAATCCGGAAATCTCAATAGCAATCTCCACCAAAGGTGCGAGAATAGGGCAAAATCCCAACACAAACTTCGATCTCCAATGAGATGTAAATGCTTCCGAACGAGGGTTGTGCCGCTAAGCAAAGGCGTAAGCGGGGCTATGCGTGGATAAGCGAGGATGACGGAATCTTGCTTCGTCCGTCTTTTTATAGGGCAAGATAAAATATCGGCCCGGCCCAATCTTCAAAAGATCGTGGCTTCAAAGTGTGGTGAAAAAGATCGCCAAGATCACGGTCGTGGAAGGTTCCACGACCGTAATTTAGAGCGTGGAAAGTGTCTCGGTTTGAACCATGGTTTCCACGACCGTAATAGTTACTGGAATGCATCACGCTTCTCCTTGCAGGGTTCCACGGCCGTGGAACTAAACGTGGTTTGTAGTACGGCCGTATTTTAGAGCGTGGTTTAGGGCAAGAACGTGATTCTTCCCTAGACTCGTGCATTCCTCAAGTTGAACTCCAATTTGATCCTAAGAATGCCCTTAATCCATGGACATACTCAATCAACTCTTCTTTGCTCGATTCCGTTTGGAAATGATTTCCAATCACCTATAATCAACATAAAGCTAGTGTAGACACCCATATCGACAATATAGGCAAACTAGCTCACAAATGCAACAATGCTAAATCAAAGACTATCAATATGAATCAAATACACTTAGAAAACGTGCCTAAAATATCACAATATTTCATGCTAACAGTCCCGCACGGGTTTTCGGGGGACGAGGTCGCTACCTGATCTACAGTGTGGCCTCAAAGGTCGCTACCTGATCTACAGGGGGTCTCAAGATGAGAAAAATAGTCCAAGATCGCAACCTGATCTACATGGGGTCTTAGGACGAGATGGCCGAGGTCGCTACCTGATCTACAGGGGCCTAGGACGCTATCGGGTTGGCCAACCGAAAGAAAAAAAGAAAGAAAGAAAAAAAATACGAAAGCACATGAGAAAATATATTGTACGATCAGTTGGGGCTAATTAGTTAATTATCACCTATGCATCGATGCAATCGAGTCTAGCATGTTATATGTTATGTTATGATTATTTATATGTGATGGTATGATATGAGATATTTATATGAGGTGATATGTTTATATGTGGTATGATAACATGCTTGAATGCGTATATGTTATGTGTTTTGTATGTAATGTGAATGTGGAGATGTATGTGTGCTTTGGAATGTGAGAACTGTAACACACCGAATTCTCGGAACCCGGGATATTACTGGTTAGGACCTCACAATGGGTCCCGACCTTAGTTTGACAACAATATTACTAGGATCTTGCAACAAGACACAAATAAAAAAAACCAAAATTCATGAAATAGTATTTTTAAAGGAATGGATACAACAAGGTCTAGCAGCCTATAGTTCTTAAACATAGGGGAAAGACTAACTGTCTTAACAAAAGGAAAGGACGACAAAGTAACAACCCAAACCCCCACTCTAAGGAGTACGAAGACCCGGCTGACCACTACTTCCGGATGACTCAGCTGCAGTTCTAACCTGCGGTAAATCTAAAAACACAACAAAACAACCATTAGCTAGTTATCTAAACATTATGAGAATAATAATAGCACACACACACATAAAATCATAAACACTCATCATGCTTTCAAACAATCCATTTATTATCTTCATTAAGTCGTTCACTCTACTGATACTTATTTTGTGACACGAGGGATTCCCAAACCTCGCCTCCGCCCCGTGTACCCATCAGGAGTGGATCCGATGCATCTCACCGTGTACCTGTATGGTCTGGGTATAGAGAACCTCCCAGTCTCTTGGCAGAGCTGGGCAGTGATGTCACGGCCCGTTATACATACACTTGGGCCTTAACACATAATAACGACGGTCGTCCTAACATGTTGTTATTATAACACGCATGGTACACACACCACTATTATCACTCAACTAATATCCAGAAACCAGCTAAGTAAGTCGCAAGGACTTACCTGAATCAAACCACAACTCTCACAATCTCAACTCGGTCTGCAACCGTAGAAACTCAACCGCCTGTCATACAAGGCACGTGGATCAAAATACATCCCATAATCTTAGAAGTCTATAACTTCTAAGATGCACAAACTTATCAAGAGAAAATTACTAAATGCCCTCTTAAGGTAAAATGACTATTTTACCTCCGGTTCCGAAACTCTCAAAATTCTATCATTAGATTCTCATATTTTCTTTTAGAACTTATTTCCATAGTATAGTTCTCAAGAATAAATTTGATAAGGATTTATAAGAGCTACCCAAAGTTCTTAGTTTATACAAAAAGTCATTAAGGTCCGACTTTGGTTAATATACACGGCTTGGATAAAGATATAAAAATTCCGAAATAAAATCCTAGATCCTCTATGATATGCATACTAAACATAGGGGTAAAGATCTCTCAAAACTACTTAATCATCACTCTCCCATAAATCTCTAAAGTTGGAATGAAAGCTGCAAATTTCCATACTTAGCCAATTTTCCTCTGCTGTAAAAACAGCCCATGTGTCCTACTTCGAGTCCTTATAAGTTCTAATCCGACCGTTAAATTTCTCACAAATTTTGACACAGTAAACTACATATTTCTATCTCCAATATATCAAAAATTCAACGGTGGATGTTCGATCTAAGCCATCCAAAAACGGGTTCAAAGTTAGCAGTATCAGCTCACAAAACTGAAATTTTCTTAAGAAGAATAAGGTCCTAGGTTCGAGTCTCACTGTCAGCAGTCTCTCTTATTTACCATGATCTGAAGGTATCAAGTTCAAACCCCTCTTCAGTCTTTCTAACTCCAGCCTACACTACTCCCCTAACATACATTTGTTCAACATTTTCTAACCTACACCACTCTCATTCAACACACAAAACAAACGTAAATCCTAACAATACTGTATGCAGAAGAGAGGGCTGCTTACTCGCTACAGGTTGGCAAGGAGGAAGACCCGGCGTTGGCTTCCGAGTAGTTGCAGGATCAGCTTCCTTCTGTCACGGCTGGTGGAGACGCCGTCTGCAGTGGCTGAGCCACCGGTGGAATTGCTGGCTGCAAAGGGACTGTTGTGTCGGACTGCTGCTGTGGATTGCTTAAGGGGAATGAGGTCTCACCGGCTGTTGCAAGGCTGGACTGTTAAGGCGTACAGGAGTAAACGATAGAGGGTAAGGAGAGGGAAGACACCAACACTCCTTACCTGTTGCAACGACTCCAGCAGCGTCCCGGCTTCTCTGTGGCGGACCGGTGGTGGATGGCTCAGTAGTCCGCCCCTATCTCGTGCCCACTGGAGATGTGCAACCGCCTGGAGTGCAGAATAGGAGGTCTCGGCGTCACTACAGAAGGTTTTGGTGTCGGCGTGGCCCTCTGGATTCCCGGCGCTTCTCCGACTCGGTGGTGTGGGCTGCGCAGAAAGACAGTGAGATGGGTGGCGTTTCCCTCAGTTGCAGTTGCCCGAGAGCCGAACTTTGTTGGTGCCGGTTGTGTAGAGGAACGAAGAAGAGGTAAGGTACGTGAGGTTAATTAGGTTTATGTCATTAGATTAGGTTAGGAAGGAGATTAGGTTAAAATTAGAATTAGGTTTAAGGAGGTGGGCCGGTTGGAAGGTTATTGGGCTTGATGTTGGGCCAGAGCTGGCCTGCTCTTTCATTAAACAAAAGGGCGGGAGGAAAACTCGTTATTCGCCCGGAACCGAAAGAAAAATTTGCCGATATAATTACGGAACTTAATTTCGGAATTACTTACGGAATTATTTACTGTATTATATAAGTTATCATTTTCTTTTAAAGGTACGGAATGATTTCCTGTTACATAATTTATCATTTTATGTGAATTAAGGTCACATAAAATGATAGAAATTAAATCTCGTTTTATTTTATTTTATTTTTTTTAAAGGATAAAGGTTGGCGGATCGGAATCCGGTTAAATTCAGTATTTAACGGAGTTTAAAATTTTCGGTTATTACATCAGTGCCCTCTTAAAAGAAGTTTCGTCCCGAAACTTAGGATAATATACCTAATCACATGATTTTTCTTGGTATAACTTAGTTTTCAAAATTTTCCGTTTTCTACCATGCAGCTACTCAATCATCATACTGAGACACGCATCACTTAAAACATAACTACTCAATCCAATATAAAACATGAATGGTCAAACAACACAACATCCGAGTACTAACTCGTCGATACAAAAGTGACATCCAACCCCACAAAGAACTCGGGATAATTACGTCTAATACTCTCCTCTATCTCCCAAGTGGCCTCATCGGCTTCTCTTCTAGACCACTGGATCCTCAACATCAGTATCTCCTTGGACCGCAGATATTTAGTACTGTGTTCCAGGACAGCTACGGGGTACTCTACAAAAGTGTGGTCGGGCTCAACTATCAGATCCTCATCTTTGATGACATGTCCCGGGTCTAATATGTAGCCCCTTAACTATTACTTGTGAACTCTGGGTAGAAGTGTTGGTTGATAAATAACCTCTCAATCTACTTTAGGATCTTAGAAGAGTACATTCCTCAACTTACTTCTGAACACTTTTGATGACTCTAGCTAAAATATAAGAACTTGCTCTCTTCCGCTGAATCCCCTTGATTTTAATCTTTCAGAAAATCCCGACTATAATTTCTATAATAATGATCTTACACATATCCCGACACTTTACTAAGTGCCTGATGTTATATGTAAGACCACTCGTTTGGTCTTGTCTTTCTAATATGACTCAATCGGATCGTCTCTCCGTTAATGAATTATTATATGCCTTTGGTCAGGCTTTCAACTTGATATAACCCAAAGCACACTCCATGCGGACATTTGCATATCGATCTACGAATCCTTAACTTGAGGGCACAATGGACATAACATTGAGTTTCATGTTCTATGGGTTATGGGCCCACCATGCTTCCGCTGCGCCACTCTGATCAATCTATTGTCACCCATTAATCATAATAACGTCTTCCGTTAGTCATGATAATTTACCAACTCTTCGCATGTAATTTCTCTTCTGATAACGGCAAGATCCTGTTCAAACAAACCTTCTGTCTATAGATGATTTACTATAGTAAAGGGAAGACTTGTACTCTACCCGTGAGTACTGGTTGTCCAAACCCTCGAGATAAACTGTCCATATATATCAAATTATGGTCTCTGACCCCCATACAGCTTCACAAATAGTCTAGATAACCCCTTAGTAACTTAACTCCCCGGTCACTTCTCCTTGGAAGGATTGGAACGTGTGTCTGTGGAACCTCCCGGAATTCACTTATGTCTTATCAAAACTCAACTTATTACTCGTTAGAACTACTCAATGTGGTGATCCTTCAACAATCCTTTTGACTTCCAACTGAGGAGTACATCACGTTGACTTACAAGTCATTACTCTAACCTATTTACCATCTTAACATGTAGTTTTCAGTTTAGCTCCCGATTCTTGAGGTGCGGTCACGCGCTTACTTCAAAACACATCACAACAATAATACTAACTACAGGATGGTCTTTGTTGCTTGTCTTGTCACCTATTCTACTAGGTGACTAATCTTATTCATTTTCTTTGTCCGACATGGTCTCTAACCGTTAGCTGATCATTACTACTCATTCAGTGTTGAAACTCCAGTCATCTTGCATTCTTGCATAGATTTCATAGACGCATCCTCATCTCCACACGTTATTTAGATTTAGCCAGACTCCTTCTTTAATACATGACTTTTGTTGAACATCTCTTGATATCATTTGTATAGGAACATCACCTGTATGTGACTTCCTCCAAAAATCCCATCTCCCGACTCACATCTTACTATGTAGTCCTATACTCCTACCGCTTTATCTTCTCTAAGTCTTCATACCCCTATGAGTACGCGGTTTTAAAACTACTCACCCATCTACATATCATTGAGTTATCACGATTAAATTGAATTTGCATTGGAATACCACCATTTCTTCCTAAACTCTTATATAAACACTTCTCGGTACCTATCTTACTGACGTGACATCGGATCCATATAACAACCTTCAGTCATTCAATATTACTCTTTCTCATGTCTATTCAACCCAAAATGTATACTCTACCTACAACTACCTCCCAACTCGACAAGACAAACTACCACAACACTAAGTCAAAAATCTCTATGTTTGTGCCGCCTCTCTAACTCTAGTTATTCCGTGTTACATCTTTAGTCACAAAGGCTCCCTTTGAAACTCTCGGGGAATCGAGCACCATCATTCCTATTTGTGTGGAATGTTAAGAACCCACTGTCTTGATTGACGTAGGATATGGTCAAATTCATCAGTTTTTTCTTACTCTTCTAGTCCTTTTTACACATCCATCCGTACTGTGATCACTCTTTTCTTAGCCCGTAGGCAGGCAACTGCTCACAACCATTTCCTTTATCTCTTTAATGATCTAAGGGGTCATTTCCGACCGTCCAAATCTTCCCCTTACTTCTTAACCTAAAGTTACTGGCTTGAACTCGTTCTATGTTACTATTAAGGGAATTAGTACTTGTATCGTTTAAACTTCACCATTGTCACCGTTGATCTCTTGCAGAGATCCTCTATATACCAATCATTTTCTCTTATAAATCCACTGGTATTATCTTCCGACTAGTCCTCCATAGTCTCCCATATACGTAAATCCTCAGTTGTTACTAGATAGTCTGTAGTTGATCTTCTACAAGATCATAGACTTACTTTTCTTCTATTTACTTCGATGTGGATATATTGGGTGAAAAGTTATTCATTCACGTTTATCCGTGTATACACCTTTAGCTCCTTCCACGATCTATTCCTTTCTTTCTCTCTATTTGATCACTTTGCCCGAGTGCAGTTGTGTTACTCATATGCCAACTATAGCGGTTTATCAATTCTTCCCGATAGCTTGTAGACGCGTCTTTGTAAATCCTTGGATCTAAATTTCCATCCACTTGCGGTTTCTCTTGTATGAACCGTTGGTGTCGGTAACCGAGTCCCGTGTTGAGTGAGAGGTCATGTTGGACTCTTAAGTCTACCCAAATCATTCTCACTTACTTTTCTCCCTTCGTTGTTTTGTAACATTGCGTTTATGAAAATCCGTTATATCCGTTAAAGGCTTCTACCCTCTTTAATACATGCGTCGGGACTTCTTTCAAAATTCTCGTATCTTTGAAGAAGTCAATATGTCTCCCTAGTTATGATATCTATCTTTCGGCCTTAAGCTCCACTGTAAATTTCCATCTTTGTACTCCTTTAGTCTTCCATATCTGGGTCAAAACCTTATTCTTTGGACTCTCGTGTCTTCTAGAAAGTCACTTCACCTCCATGTTTATGAATTCTACCTTCCACTTTCTAGCAACCTGTAAGCTTTCATTGTGCGGCTCTTTGATTCTTCGTATTGGGATGGACAATGTATCTTATCTTAACTCCTACTCTTATGATTGTCTTGGTTTCCCATCCTGATTGTAGTGGAAAGTAGCTTGTCGAGAGTGATCATATTCCGCTCTGCTTCTAGCTTCAAACTTTCACCTTCTGATCCGTCAGTAAGCTTAGATTCAATACCTCTTGTCTGGATCGTTACTATACTTCACCTTGACTTTCATGCCCATGTGTGTTTCTGAAGGTATCCGCTTTGTTTGTAACGTTGCTTTACACCACACTTGAAAGAACCAATGGGTTGTCTCTTCCAATTCGTATATTTGTCGGTCATCAAACGCTTTTCCGGAACTACTCTCATGTATTTTCTTCATTTGGTCCTATTGAGTTGACTCGGGGTTCCCTTCTTGTCTTTGTCGTTGGTGTTGTCTTTTAGTCTTCACTTTTCCGTCTCGACGTTCCTTAACAAGTTCGAAGGAGTTGTCCGTCGTTCGTCTACCCTAATGCACATAAGATGTGCATACTAATCCTCACGTTGACACCCTTCAAAATCTACTTAGATGTGTCAAAGGGGTGAGAAACTCATTATGTTATCTCCGTTAAGGACATAACATAACTACAATTTCTACTAATCTTCGGCATATATTTATTTATACTACATATCTTTATAATCAACCTAATAAGTCCCCAACTAAAGTAAAACCTAAAGTCCATACTAAGCATACTGAGATCCGCGGTAGTAGTGGTGGTCAGCCGTACTTTTCTATCCCCAACCAGTCTATGCATGCATTTGAAAACCAAATGTTCTTTTTAAAACTCAGATCCCTTTTCGGGTTATGCTTAAGTACTTATTCGGTCTTTAAGAAGATTTCAAGTGCCATTGTTGCCAACCTGGCTCTAATAGCATGTTGTAACACCCCGGATTCTTGGAACCCGGGATATTACTAGTTAGGACCTCACAATGGGTCCCGACCTTAGTTTGACAACAATATTACTAGGATCTTGTAACAAGACACAAATAAGAAAAACCAAAATTCATGAAATAGTATTTTTAAAGGAATGGATACAACAAGGTCTAGCAGCCTATAGTTCTTAAACATAGGGGAAAGACTAACTGTCTTAACAAAAGGAAAGGACGACAAAGTAACAACCCAAACCCCCACTCTAAGGAGTACGAAGACCCGGCTGACCACTACTTCCGGATGACTCAGCTGCAGTTCTAACCTGCGGTAAATCTAAAAACACAACAAAACAACCATTAGCTAGTTATCTAAACATTATGAGAATAATAATAGCACACACACACATAAAATCATAAACACTCATCATGCTTTCAAACAATCCATTTATTATCTTCATTAAGTCGTTCACTCTACTGATACTTATTTTGTGACACGAGGGATTCCCAAACCTCGCCTCCGCCCCCGTGTACCCATCAGGAGTGGATCCGATGCATCTCACCGTGTACCTGTATGGTCTGGGTATAGAGAACCTCCCAGTCTCTTGGCAGAGCTGGGCAGTGATGTCACGGCCCGTTATACATACACTTGGGCCTTAACACATAATAACGACGGTCGTCCTAACATGTTGTTATTATAACACGCATGGTACACACACCACTATTATCACTCAACTAATATCCAGAAACCAGCTAAGTAAGTCGCAAGGACTTACCTGAATCAAACCACAACTCTCACAATCTCAACTCGGTCTGCAACCGTATAAACTCAACCGCCTGTCATACAAGGCACGTGGATCAAAATACATCCCATAATCTTAGAAGTCTATAACTTCTAAGATGCACAAACTTATCAAGAGAAAATTACTAAATGCCCTCTTAAGGTAAAATGACTATTTTACCTCCGGTTCCGAAACTCTCAAAATTCTATCATTAGATTCTCATATTTTCTTTTAGAACTTATTTCCATAGTATAGTTCTCAAGAATAAATTTGATAAGGATTTATAAGAGCTACCCAAAGTTCTTAGTTTATACAAAAAGTCATTAAGGTCCGACTTTGGTTAATATACACGGCTTTGGTAAACTACATATTTCTATCTCCAATATATCAAAAATTCAACGGTGGATGTTCGATCTAAGCCATCCAAAAACGGGTTCAAAGTTAGCAGTTTCAGCTCACAAAACTGAAATTTTCTTAAGAAGAATAAGGTCCTAGGTTCGAGTCTCACTGTCAGCAATCTCTCTTATTTACCATGATTTGAAGGTATCAAGTTCGAACCCCTCTTCAGTCTTTCTAACTCCAGCCTACACTACTCCCCTAACATACATTTGTTCAACATTTTCTAACCTACACCACTCTCATTCAACACACAAAACAAACGTAAATCCTAACAATACTGTATGCAGAAGAGAGGGCTGCTTACTCGCTACAGGTCGGCAAGGAGGAAGACCCGGCGTTGGCTTCCGAGTAGTTGCAGGATCAGCTTCCTTTTGTCACGGCTGGTGGAGACGCCGTCTGTAGTGGCTGAGCCACCGGTGGAATTGCTGACTGTAAAGGGACTGTTGTGTTGGACTGCTGCTGTGGATTGCTTAAGGGGAATGAGGTCTCACCGGCTGTTGCAAGGCTGGACTGTTAAGGCGTACAGGAGTAAACGATAGAGGGTAAGGAGAGGGAAGGCACCAACACTCCTCACCTGTTGCAGCGACTCCAGCAGCGTCCCGGCTTCCCTGTGGCGGATCGGTGGTGGACGGCTCAGCAGTCCGCCCCTATCTCGTGCCCACTAGAGATGTGCAACCGCCTGGAGTGCAGAATAGGAGGTCTCGGCGTCAATGCAAAAGGTTCTGGCGTCGGCGTGGCCCTCTGGATTCCCGGCGCTTCTCCGACTCGGTGGTGTGCGCTGCGCAGAAAGACAGTGAGATGGGTGGCGTTTCCCTCAGTTGCAGTTGCCCGAGAGCCGAACTTTGTTGGTGCCGGTTGTGTAGAAGAACGAAGAAGAGGTAAGGTACGTGAGGTTAATTAGGTTTATGTCATTAGATTAGGTTAGGGGGCTGGAAGGTTATTGGGCTTGATGTTGGGCCAGAGCTGGCCTGCTCTTTCATTAAACAAAAGGGCGGGTGGAAAACTCGTTATTCGCCCGGAACCGAAAGAAAAATTTGCCGATATAATTACGGAACTTAATTTCGGAATTACTTACGGAATTATTTACTGTATTATATAAGTTATCATTTTCTTTTAAAGGTACGGAATGATTTCCGGTTACATAATTTATCATTTTATGTGAATTAAGGTCACACAAAATGATAGAAATTAAATCTCGTTTTATTTTATTTTATTTTTTTTAAAGGATAAAGTTTGGCGGATCGGAATCCGGTTAAATTCAGTATTTAACGGAGTTTAAAATTTTCGGTTATTACAAGAACGGGTATAGTGTGTCATTTGGGGACGGGATATTAGATACTTATATATATTGGGAGAGTGCGATTTGTATAACCTTACTGAGCTTGTAGCTCATTGTTGTCATATCCATATTTTTCAGCTACTCAGACTCGGCCTGATCAAGGCAAGGACGTTTGACCCAACACCTAAATTTGAGATCATATCAGGTGGGCTGTTATGGGATGCTACCGCCTAGGATGTTTTGTGTGGTCTTAAACAGTTGTGTTTTGTTAAACAAAGTTTTATGAAGTATGTTAGTATGTATATATGTTGTGAATATGATTGTAAGATCAAGTTTTAAATTTTACGTTTTCCGCTTTTTGCTTTTAACAGGGTTAATTAACTGGTAATCAACTAGAAATGAAATAGGTGTCACATTTGGTTGGTATCAGAGCAGGGATATGATTACTTGGCTTGGGGTTGTGGGAAGTTTTCTAAAAATTATGCTTTGATTTTCTTTTAGGTAGTGGAGCACAACCATGAAGGGTCCACAAAGTCTGTAGGGGGTGACCAAGAGCACCGGGTTAGGGTGCCAGTTCATGTAGTGCCACCACCCCCAGGTATAGCAGGCATACCAGAGCTTATGGCTTATTTGAGAGAGGTCATACCACCACAAACGCAACCACAACCAGCACCTCAACATGGTATTATTCCTATTGATATGGACAAGAACTTTGAGAAGATTCGCCGGCAGGGGGCGAAACCATTCGAGGGGACTACAAATCCCTTAGTTGTAGAGGAGTGGTTGAGAGGTACGGAACCTATTCTTGATAGGATTATATGCCCTACTGAGAGGAGGGTTCAGTACGCGGTATCCTTGCTTGTGGGAGCAACGAGAGATTGGTGGGATATAGTTCCACACGGCCGAGATGTACCCCTCACTCCTGACTTGGGAAGACTTCCTTAGGGAGTTTGCAGAGAGATATACTCCACCTGTCTATACAGAGAAGAAGAAGATGGAGTTCATGGAGCTCAAGCAGGGAGCATGTCCATTGTCGACTACGAGGTACAGTTTACTAGATTATCTCGCTATGCTCCTGAGGAGGTTGATAATGATATTAAGAAGAGAAACAAGTTTGAAAAAGGGTTGAATTTGGAGATTAGGAAGAAGTTTGCTACTCGGCCTTTGTCTTATTCTCTCCTCATTGATTCCGCCACTCGAGCGGAGGAGATAGTCTTGGAGAAGAAGGCTTTGACAGGAAAGAGACAGAAGACCGGGCAGAGTAGTAGTGCACCACCATCTTTCTCACGATCTTTTGTACCCAGAAGTTACAACGGACCACCTAGGGGACATAGAGGTGGTTATCAAGGATATAGAGGTTCATAGAGTGGAGGCAGTAGATCGAGTGCTCCACCTCCTACCACATCAGCTCCAGGATCCTATCGTCCACCGATTATATGTTATGTGTGCCACCAGCCTGGGCACATAGCCCGAGAGTGTCGGAATAAGCCTGGATTACCAACACCGAGTACAACTAGTAGCGTTGGAGACAATGCTCAAAGAGGTTCTGGTTCAGGTCGAGGTAGAGGCAGAGGTTATGGACGAGGTGGATATTCCCAACAAACATCTTCCAAACCACCTACACCACAACCTCAGGGTCAGGCACAAGCTCGAGTATATGCTTCTGCTGGCGAGGATGCAGCTAAGACTACAGACGTCATTACCGGTAGGATTCTTGTCTCTGGCTTGTTAGCTTATGTTTTGATTGATCTTGGATCTACATGCTCTTTTGTATCTGAGTCTTTTGCTTTAAGATTGGGAAGGGTAGTTGAACCATTAGGTTATATCATTAAAGTCTCGATGCCAGCGGGGGAGACCTTGACTATTGATATGTGTGTGAAATCTTGCTCCATAGTTATAGCTGACCGAGAATTTGTAGCTGACCTTATACCGTTATCTCTGAGAGAGTTTGATGTGATCTTGGGTATGGATTGGTTATCCACCCACAAAGCCTTGATAGACTGTTATGCGAAGGAAGTAATCAGGGAGATAGATGGGTTGAGGGAAGTGATTTTCACCGGTGAGAGGAATGTTATTCCTACTTGCCTCATATCTGCAGTAACAGCTTTTAGATTACTTCGGGAAGGGTGTCAGGCTTATCTGGCTAGTGTGTCAAATTCTGCTATTGTTAGCCCCGGAGTATCTGAGGTGGATGTTGTCAGAGAATTTCCTGACGTTTTCCTTGATGATTTACCTGGTTTACCTCCGAGTAGAGAGGTAAACTTTGAGATTGGACATTACCAGGTGCATCACCGATATCAATTCCTCCTTACAGGATGGATCCGCTAGAGCTAAAGGAGTTAAAGAAACAACTAGAAGATTTGCTCGAGAAGGGTTTTATACGCCCGAGTATTTCTCCTTGGGGTGCACCAATGCTTTTTGTGAAGAAGAAGGACGGTAGTTTACGATTGTGCATAGACTACCGTTAGCTGAACAAAATCACAATCAAGAACAAGTATCCCTTACCGAGGATAGAGGACTTGCTTGATCAGTTAAGAGGTGCTACTGTGTTTTCAAAGATTGACCTTCGATCGGGATATTGGCAGTTGAGGATAGCAGAGAATTCTATACCGAAGACAGCTTTTCGTACTCGGTATGGACACTATGAGTTTACAGTTATGCTTTTTGGGTTGACGAATGCACCTGCAGCATTCATGGCGTTGATGAACTCGATCTTCCAACCTTATCTAGATCAGTTCGTCGTAGTCTTCATTGATGATATCTTGATATATACCCAAGATGCAGATGCTCATAGAAAACATCTTAGACGTATCTTAGGGATTCTGAAGGAGAGACAGTTGTATGCGAAGTTCAGCAAGTGCGAGTTTTGGACGGACTAGATTGCCTTTTTAGGGCATGTGATATCACGAGATGGTATACAACTAGATCCATCCAAGATCAAGGCTATTACAAAATGGGAAATTCCGAAGAGCATTACAAAGATTCGTAGCTTCTTAGGACTTGCAGGTTATTACAGGAGGCTTGTAAAGAACTTCTCGATTATCGCACGCCCATTGACTAACTTGCTAAAGAAGAATCATCAGTTTTTATGGAACAACAGCTGTCAAGAGAGCTTTGAAGAACTTAAGAAAAGATTGACTACGTTCCCTATTCTAGCTGTACCCTCAGATAAGGGTAACTTTGTGGCTTACACTGACGCATATGAGAGTGTCTTAGGAGGAGTTCTAATGCAGGAAGGGAAGGTAATAGCATATACATCTAGACAATTGAGACCCCATGAGCAGAACTATCCTACACACGACCTAGAGCTTGCTGCTATAGTTCATGCTCTTAAGACCTGGAGGCACTATCTTTATGGTGATACATTTCCGGTGTTTACCGATTATAAAAGCCTGAAGTATATTCCCACTCAGAGGGATCTGAATTTAAGGCAGAGAAGATGGATGGAGTTACTCAAGGATTATGATTGTACTATAGAGTACCATCCAGGAAAGGCGAATGTGGTAGCTGACGCTCTTAGCAGAAAGAGCAGTGACCAAGGCAGTAAGGTCAACTAAAGTTGAGCATCTATTAGCTCTCAGAGTTATGAGAGTAGAGATGGATGTAAGAGGATCCAAGTTGATAGCGAACATTCAGGTTAGACCGTTGATTCTTGATGAGATTTCAACTAGACAAGATGAGGATGCTACACTGAAGAAGTTGAAAGCTAAAGTGGGAGATGCTACCACTACACACTTCCAGTTGTCTGATCAGGGAGTGTTATATAGAGGTGCACGGATATGCGTGCCCAACATTGAGGAGTTAAAGAAAAAGCTACTTGAAGAGGCACATTCCTCGAGGTATTCCATGCATCATGGGAGTACGAAGATGTTTAATGACCTGAGGAAGATCTATTTGTGGCCCAAGATGAGACGAGAGGTAGCTAATTTTGTGGCTCGATGTCTAGTGTGTCAGCATGTGAAGGCTGAACACCAAGCACCAGCAGGAAAGTTAAAAATCTTTATCAGTTCCTGAGTGGAAGTGGGAACGGATTACAATGGATTTTGTGGTTGGACTTCCTAGGACTTTCAGAAAGAATGACACGGTATGGGTGATTGTAGACAGATTGAAGAAATTTGCTCACTTTCTACCAATAAGACAAGATAACTCCTTACATGAGCTGGCAGAGTTGTATGTGAGAGAGATTGTTCGACTGCACGGAGTCCCAGTATCGATTGTATCTGAAAGAGATCCGAGGTTTACATCACAAGATTGCATTTCAGACGGACAGTCAGAGAGGTTGATTCAGACCTTGGAGGAGATGTGGAGATCTTGTGTTTTGGAGATTAAAGGTAACTGGGATTCTAACATGCCATTGCTCGAATTTGCGTATAATAACAGTTTCATTCGAGTATTGGTATGGCCCCTTACGAGGCCTTGTATGGAAGGAAGTTTTGCACACCTGTGTGTTGGGATTTTGAGGGTATACGACATATAGAGGGTCCTGAACTTGTACAACAAACAACAGAGAAAGTGCAAGTAGTAAAGCCGTGCTTGAAGGCAACACAAGATCGTCAAAAGAGCTACTTTGATCGCCATAGACGAGAGATGACATATGAGATAGGAGATAGAGTGTTTTTAAAGGTATCTCCTTGGAGGGGAGTTATGAGATTTGGTAGGCATGGGAAGTTAGCACCGAGATACATTGGTTCATATGAGATCTTAGAGAAGATTGGACCACTTGCGTATAGATTGGCGTTACCACATGAGTTATCAAGATTGCATGACGTCTTCCACGTATCGGTGCTACGGAGGTATAGCTCAGATCCGAGTCATATCATTCTCGAACCTGAGATAGAGGTATCTGAGAACTTATCCTACCCAGAAGAACCAGTTGAGGTTTTAGGCAGGCAAGTTCGAAGATTGAGAAATAAGGAGATTCCGGTGGTGAAGGTCAGATGGGGACATCATTCAGCTCGAGAGGCTACATGGGAAACCGAGCAAGATATGGGAGCTAGATACCCCTATCTTTTTGAGTAAAAACCTCGAGAAATTGTGATCCGGTTGTGCATCCTTTTGATATATCTACTAGTTTGGTTCTACGTCCTTTCTTAGATTTTGGGACGAAATTTCTTAAAGTGGGAGATATTTGTAACAATTAAAAATCGAAGATGACCTAATCGAGAATTTTGAGGAATTAAATCCGTTTTAACACGAGATACCTCTCGAGGTAACCTACTCCTAGATGATATTACACCCGGTGTTATTTGCAGCATTTGGGAGCTTCAATTAATAAAAATGCAGTTGAGAGAAATGATCATGACGTCGGACATGTCCTAGATATGAAAAGCCATGGAAAGGCAAAACGGCCAAAAGAGTCGCTATTTTGTTTCTTAACGGCTAAGAAAGAAGGCTTAGGAATACGCGTTTTTTGAGACAATTGCGGAATAATTATCCTTACAATATTCCAGATTTATTATTCCAATTTCGAGAAGTTTGGAGAAGGGGGCTTAAATCGCTTTCGGATCGGTGAGAGGATAATTATCGACTCCGCTAAAGGATAATTATCGACTTCGCTATAAATAGCGGAAATATCGTTTATTAATTCATTTTCTTTCATGTTTCCTCGTAAAAGCTCTGAGTTCTCTCAACCTTCAAACTCATATCTACTCTTCGTTTCTAATCCGATTTCAATCCGTTAGAGTTTTTGGATTCCTCTCTTCATTCTCTTCATTTTGGTACCGAGTTTCTACATTTCCGATCAAGGGAAAGTCTGGTCGAGCATATATGATACTAGGGAGGTTCCATCACTCAGACTCCGGTAAATTTGATGATGTTCGAGCGTAGCCTACGTCGTTGTGATTCCAAATCTTCTTTCGGATCGTCAATCGGGTTAGTAACGAATAAGTTATGAATTTATTCGTTTTCCGTGTTGCAATTTGGCCTAAATTGACCTTAGGCTTGCCAAAATGGGTAACTGGAAATTCCATTATGCTCGTTACTTTATTCTGGTGATTATGGGCTGTTTGTTTGTTGAGATTTGATGACAGGTGGGTTCAGAAATTGCCCGCGGGCAAAACGTTATTCTGGTAAAATTTAATTAATCAATTGAAGGTTAATTAATTAAATTGGGATTATAGAGGAGGATATAAGTTATATTAAATTTAAAGGAATGAATTTAACTGGTGTTTGAACCGAGGAGCTTAATACGAGGAATATGATATTCTCTGCACGTGTTGTTGAAGGTTTTGGTTAACTATAGCTTAGTTCTTTGTGAGCGTATCGAAGCACGATAAAGGAGGATAGTCCGAGTGGGAAACGGACTCAATAGTTAGTTTGCGAGGTTTTATTGTTCTTACATGCGAAATAACTGTATATGAATTACACTTGCTTAATATATATTATGTATTTAATATAGCATGATTTTATGCATGCTTATATATATAAGAGTGAAATGATGATGATGACTTGATATGATTTATGGATGCATGCATGAGGTATATGAGATGATAATGGAAAGAATATGATGAAAGCATGAAATTGAGTTATGATATGAAAGTGATAATATAGGATGATAATTGATTAATTAGCCCAACTGGGTCCCGCACGGGTTTCCGGGGGACGAGGTCGCTACCTGATCTACAGTGTGGCCTCAAAGGTCACTACCTGATCTACAGGGGGCCTCAAGATGAGAAAAATAGTTCAAGATCGCAACCTGATCTACAGGGGTCTTAGGACAAGATGGCCGAGGTCGCTACCTGATCTACAGGGGGCCTAGGACGCTATCGGGTTGGCCAACCGAAAGAATAAAAGAAAGAAAGAAAAGAAATACGAAAGCACATGAGAAAATATATCGTACGATCAGTTGGGGCTAGTTAGTTAATTATCACCTATGCATCGATGCAATCGAGTCTAGCATGTTATATGTTATGTTATGATTATTTATATGTGATGGTATGATATGAGATATTTATATGAGGTGATATGTTTATATGTGGTATGATAACATGCTTGAATGTGTATATGTTATGTGTTTTGTATGTAATGTGAATGTGGAGATGTATGTGTGCTTTGAAATGTGAGAACGGGTATAGTGTGTCCTTTGGGGACGGGATATTAGATACTTATATATATTGGGAGAGTGCGATTTGTATAACCTTATTGAGCTTGTAGCTCATTGTTGTTATATCCATATTTTTCAGCTACTTAGACTCGGCCTGATCAAGGCAAGGACGTTGGACCCAACACCTGGATTTGAGATCATATCAGGTGGGTTGTTATGGGATGCTACCGTCTAGAATGTTTTGTGTGGTCTTAAACAGTTGTGTTTTGTTAAACAGAGTTTTATGACGTATGTTAGTATGTATATATGTTGTGAATATGGTTGTAAGATCAAGTTTTAAAATTTTAGGTTTTCCGTTTTTCCGCTTTTTGCTTTAAACAGGGTTAATTAAATGGTAATCAACGAGAAATGAAATAGGTGTCACACGTATGCTACTTGCATTTGCATCTTTCATGAGCATAAAACATTTTCAAATGGATGTAAAATGTGCTTTTCTAAACGGCTTCTTAGAAGAAGAAGTCTACGTTGCTCAACCTCCTGGTTTTGAAAATGATGAATTTCCAGATCATGTTTTTAAATTAGACAAAGCTCTTTACGGTCTTAAGCAAGCTCCTCGAGCTTGGCATGAAAGATTGTCTAAATATCTTCTTGAAAACAATTTTAAAAGAGGCTTGATTGATAAAAACATTGTTTATCAAAACTAGAGGCAACAACATTTTAGTAGTACAAATCTATGTTGATGATATATTATTTGGTGCTACTAATGATTCCCTCTGCAAGGAATTTTCAGATATTATGTGCAGGGAATTTGAGATGAGCTTAATGGGAGAGCTAAATTTCTTTCTTGGACTTCAAGTTACACAAGCAAAGAAAGGAGTTTTTCTCAATCAAAGCAAGTATACTAGAGACTTGCTGAAGAAGTACAAAATGGATCAATCTAAGGTTGCAAAGACTCCTTTGAGTTCAATACTTTCGCTAGACCATGGCAGGAATGACAAAAGTGTAGTACAAAAGGAGTATCGAGGTATGATCGGTTCATTGTTGTATCTAACTACTAGTCGTCCTGACATTATGTTTAGCGTGTGCATGTGTCCAAGATTTCAAGCTGATCCTAAAGAGTCACACTTGATAGTTGTGAAAAGAATTTTTCGGTAGCTCAATGGCACTAAGGATCTAGGGTTATGGTACCCCCGTCAAAGCTCGTTTCATCTAGTTGGATATTCAGATGCAGACTTTGCAGGTTATAAGGTTGATAGAAAAAGTACTTCTAGATGTTGCCAATTCTTAGGGTCATCCCTAATTAGTTGGCACTCCAAGAAGCAAAACTCTGTTGCCCTTTCCACAGCTGAAGCTGAATATATAGCTGCAGGAGCCTGTTGTGCACAAATTCTTTAGATTGCTCAATAACTTTGTGATCTTGGCTTTGACTTGAGAGGTATTCCTATAAAATGTGATAATACTAGTGTTATTTCTATAACCAAAAATCCTGTGCAGCATTCAAGGACTAAGCATATTGACGTAAGACATCACTTCATACGTGATCATGTTGAGAAAGGTGATGTTTCGATTTCTTTTATCTCAACTAACTTGCAGCTTGTAGATATCTTTAACAAGCCTCTTCCCAATGAACAATTTAATTTTATTAGATTAGAGCTTGATATGTTGAACAAGGAAGCATTAACGTGTAACACCCCGGATCCGCGGGACTCGGGGCGCTACGGGTTGAGACCTCACAATGGGTCTCGACCCTTAGCTTGACAACAATTTCACCGGATCTTGCAACAAGACACAAATAAAGGCCAAAACTGAAATACATTTTTTTTATGCAATGAAAGGAAACCCGAAAGAAACAACAAAAGACTTCAGCCGATATGCAACACCAAGGGCCAAATGCCACCACGCGATATACAATAAACATGAATAATATACAAACTCGACTCTAACCAAAACCCACTCCTAAAATGTACGGAACCCCGGCTGTCCACTCTTCCGGATCTCTCGGCCGCATTCCTAACGTGCAAGACAATCTACAACAATCGGTATAAAACCGTTAGCTAATATTCGAAGCATTAGAATCAAGGTGAAAGGCACAAACACAAGTAAATCAACATAACACACAAAGTACACAAAATCACACAAGTCCGGTTTATTATCTTTTTATTATTAAGTCGTATCCCGTTCTAATTCAACTTCTTTTGTGACACGAGAATCTCCCGAAACTCGCCTCGGTCCCCACTTACCGCATGGAACGGTACGGATGCCTCCGACCGTCTAACCACACGGGCTAGTCGCCTAGAACCTCCTAGCTCTACGCAAGAGCTAGGCAGTGATGTCACCGCCCGTTATCATACACTTGGGCCAAATAATATAAAGGTCGGTGGTCCTATTTCCGGTTTAGTTGTTATAAACAATAAAGAATAAACACACACCACCAAACACACAATAATGCTAATACAAAGAATACGAGCTAAGTAAGTCCGAAGACTTACCTCGTCCCAAAGCTAAACCGATCAACAATATGTCTCAACTTCCCGCAGGAAGATACTCAACTCCTGGCCAAAACACGGCACACGATCAATATCTATCTCTCATGCTAGAAGTCCTTAGACTTCTAGCCCAAATGACCTCTATAAGGTCATACAACTCACACGATAAGATACCACGTTCCTAGTCTCAATGCTCTCACAACAACATGTAATCCCAAATCTCAAGCCTAATGATTCACACAAGATCAAACCATATACTCAAATTCTTATAACAGCCTCACTAGATCGCAACACCACCTCAAGCTTAGAATCAACATCAATCCATCAAACAATATCAAATCCTCGAAACTCACCTAAGGTTCAAAGCCACTATTTGACATTCACTCTAAGTTATGCTATATCCAACCTAACATGATACTACTAAACATAACTAGAACGAGGTAAGATCATATGCTCGGGGGAGAGGATATTCACGTGACGTCAAATGGCGGAAGACGATCTATGGATATTGGTATGGATTTGTTGGCCTTAATCGGGCGCTTCCGAACCTAGCATCAAACTAACAAATTTAGCACAACGCTAAATTTGGGCATAGTATAATATAAATAAATATAAGAAATAAACTCTAAATAAAACCCAAGATAAAAACCGTAAATATATTTTCCGAGAAACTTGTATAATTTCTTAAATGTCGGTCTTATTCAATAATTGATTTGATAAGGGAGAAATTGCAAAATCCCGGAATTGGGTAAATTGTGTAAACATAAAGTTCTTGGCACTTTTGTATATATTTCAGTAAGGGCATATTTGTTAAACTTCATAAACAAAGGTCAAAAGCACAAATATAAAATATGGGTTAGAAACTACAATTACAATAAAAATGAAAGGAGCCGATGGTAATTAAAAGCAAATGCGTTCCTTTTGAAATCAATAGGGAGGACGCAGCAGGGAGACACACAGGGCGGCGGCTAGGGCTTCCTGGTGGAACGCCGGTTGACGAAGGCCGGCATGGGGGACAGAGCGCAAGCAGCGGCTCGGCTTCGGTTGCGCTAGGGCGGCGATCCTGGTATGTGGCAGGCGGCCGCGAGACGGAATCACATAGTGACTCCGGCGAGGAAGGAGGTTCAACAAGGGTTGCGGCGTGTTACAGAGGCCAGGCCTGTCGGCCTTCAGTGGCTCCGACAGGGCGAAGGCGGCAGACGAGGGCAGCGGAGACGGCGAGCCGAGGGCCTCTCCAGCGGCGACGGCAACTGCGGGCTCCCCTATTGGCAGTCATTGCTGCTGTTGCAAGGCTCTCAGTGAGTTGCAATGGAGCAGGGGTGGCAGAATGCCGGTGGCGGCGACTCTCCTGGTGGTTGACACCTCGACAAAAAGGCTCGAGAGGGTGGAATCGGTACCCCGATGGCATGTTGTCAAGAGGCACCAGGTGAGTTGAGTGGAAGTGGTAGTTTGAGGGAGATAGAGGTTGAGCGTGAGAGAGTTGCAATGAGAGGAGCTGAAACATAAAACAATGGAGAGGGAGAAGGAGATCCAGACAGGGAGGGAGCTGAGCAATCCAGGGCTGAAGAGGGTAGCGTGGGCGGCAAAGAGGAGGGTGAGAGGTCGGCATATGGACAACGCTAGGCTGCAGGAGTCGATCATCACGCTGAGGAGGAAAGAAAAAGGACAGAGGAAAAGAAAGAAAAAGACAATAAGGACAAGAAAGGAACAAAAATAATTAACATAAAAGTAAAAAAAATGAGTAATAGAATAACTCGATCAAAAGCGTTCGGAACGGGATTGTCGGGTTGAGAATTTTCGGAATTCTTCCGTAAAATAAAAGTAATACGGTATCCAAAATATAAATATACTCGGGAATAAATACTTCACGTCGTAAAAATACTTTTGGTAAAAAAAATATTTATGCTAGTAAATTATCGATAAAAGTCGGAAAAATAAATATCAAAAACACGCCAAAATATTGGGCGTTACAACACTTCCCCCTAAAAAAAAGTTTCGTCCCAAAACTTGCTATGCGTCGAACTTCTCGGTCCCTAAGGCCGAGGAATGAACTCTCAAACTAAGAAGGCTTTGACCTTCTAATCTATACACACAATCTACTCAAACTACTACCACAAGATAAATCAGGTCCTATAGCACAATTCCCGCACATGACACAACTACACATAACGTCACACATGCACATAACTCAACCAGGGAAGAACTAGGTATAACCCGTCAATTCTATCGATGCTACTAGCATAACGTAAAACTCAACTAAAGATACTATCATCCGTCTTCAAGGTAGCTTCATCGGTTCCTCGTCTGCCACTAGATCCTCATGAATGACAATATGTCTCGAGTCATGTATGTACTCTCTCGATTGATACACTTGAAACACCGGGTGAACACCCTCTTCTTTTGGCGGCCATGCCAACTGGTAAACCACTTCCCAACTTTGCTCTAAGATCTCAAAAAGGTATGGTATATCGGAAACTCAACTTACTTCTCGGTTTCGATGCAGCATCTCCATTATTTTCCCTTTAATTCTCTATCAACGAAGATCGAACTACCAATTTACACTGCTGGTTCGGGTTCTTGTCAAACCAACTTTGATGTTATGTTTCCACAATTCTTGTTGTCATTCCACGTAACAAAGGAAGTACTTGCTCCATACTAATTCTACAAACACGACAAGTATGCTATTACTTTTACATCACTCCTCACTACTCAGTCAAGACCTTGTCTTGAAGAATCACTTGTACACCTCAAACCCATAATACTTCAAGGTAAATCAAAACAGTTGCACCAATGAACCTCCTTTTTAACTCTCCACAACTCTATTGTCAATTTTCGTCTCATTCTATACTTCATTGTTGTCCGGAGGGTCACCATAATTGGTGTTGTACAACTTCTCTCTTCTTTCAAGGTAGATCAAAATATCTTATCCGGGCATTAGTAAGCCCATATGGAATCACTAAAACTTGTTGTGACCATGGTTGTCCGGAATGCCGTACTTGCAATATCCGACTCTCGAATTCTCAATTGTCGGTTTTTTTTTCTTTCAACAATTCTAGTGTTCTCATAATAACTTCAATCAAAAGTTCAAGATATAATTAAACATGAGATTCAAATCAAGAGCTCAAGATACATTCAGAGTTCCCCATAGCATTTCACTAATTTCTAGTGAAATCTTATCAATAAGTTCTTGCAATTGCTCCTTTACTTGTTTCCACAACACATGTCTCGACACAAGTGTCATTCCATATGGCGCCTTAGACATCGGAATTGAGTCAAGCTTGACCTTAGTGGAAAAATCCTCATTCTGACGTATTGGAATCCGTGATATCTCGGTTTTCACTTTTCCTTCTTTCGTCACATAACATAAGACCGACACAACCTTGTCTTAAACTTGACAGGTGGTCATGATACTAATGATCTACCTTGATTTGTTGGGGTGACATCGTTTAGACAAACACATTGTTCCATCTGTAGCTACAATGTCAACCGTCCTCTTTCAAATATCCTTCATCTCCTGAACTCATGGAACTGGCTCGAGTTTTCCAACTCTTGAAGCCTTGGTTAAACAATAATTCAACTTAATCTCTCTTCTCGCTCCAAAGGGATGGCGATAATAATATCTCTTGATCTCGCGCATGTGTTCAGTCACAAAGGTCTTAACTATAAGACTCATTCATGCCTTTTAACAGATCGAGACAATCTCCTTCGCTTTCTCAGACATCCCAACCTATGGGAGGAACTCTTCATATCCCACATCAGCTTTCACTATAGACATCCCTTCTTCAAGTAGGTGTTGAAATTTAAACTTCACTTTCTTATGTAACGTCAACCCGACGGTAGAGGTTCTAACCTCAATCTTCCATTTAATTTTTGTACATCTCTTGTCGACATCAGACTTCAAAACTTCGATCTTCCCTTACTATTATTGGTCACCTTATGCATCTCTCGGTATTCCATGAACAACTTCACAATTGTACCCGTGTGCCCCGTGGAAAATGATAGAAGAAACTCCCCATCCAAAACCACTAAAATCTCAACTCATTACATCTCCAGGTACTAACATCATAACTCTAAGCTTGCAGTGTTGCCCTAATATAGGTCCTCTCTTTCACGCCATAACCACCATGTCTCTCCCGTGTGAGTCTAGAAACTTGACTTATTTCTTGCCGTGGTAACATATCATCCATTTCTTTCCCTACATCCTCTATATACTCTTGTTCACGTACCACCTCCATGACACCTTACCTTCTTCTTGATTCACTACTTCCTCTTTACGCACAAAAACAATAGAAGTCTCACTTTCCTCTTGCTTCTTCTAGTTCTCTTCACCTTAATCAATCTTTAAGAGTTCAAATTCGTGTCATTCCCCCATGTCAATCCCATGACCTAAGAAGGTCGCGTATGAACATTACAATCACTCCCCGGGAGGTCAGTTACAATCATATGCTTGAACCCATCAATGCTACTTGATTATAACATTTGCACTTCCATTAATATAACTCCTTATTGCTGACATTGAACCACCGGGAATATTCCAAGTTCTTGTTACCGTTTCTTCAAGCCATAGTCTTGTCTACTCTTCTCATCTACGCTCATCAATAGACAACCCGCACACGTGCGTTCTTGGTTGTCGCCGGTCAGCTTAAAGTTGACCTTCTCTAAGGTCGACGACTTATCATTCTTCTATACTTCGTGTCACTATTCTCCCGAAAGCTACCCTCCTCGAGGTACTCTGCCTTAAACTCAATTAGCTCTTTCCATGTTCCATGCTTTCTTTCTCTTCCATAAGGTAGCCATACTTTTTCCGGCCTTGCGCGCCGTATAACTCGCCTTCATAGGCTTAACCGCGCCTCATGACATCTCATAAGTGTGTCTTCTCAAATCTATACCGTTACTCAGTAACTGCTTGCGCTTCTCTTGGTTGGCATCATACGTCTTTACATTACTAAAAGCTCCTTGTTGCGTTTCTTATCATCATAACGAAAACCGGTCAACTCCATGTGAATCCCAGCATGCCCTTCTTCTCGTAACTCTAGTAATGTTGACACTTCACTTATTGGTACCTCGTAAGCTTAACTTATGGTATCTTAAATCTTTAGCAAATGGTTCGATCACTCTTCTCGTCTTGACTCCAATGCTTAGGAGAGCCTAAAGAAACCTCACATCTTAATGGAATACCACCTTCAACCTTGCAAGAATGTACTCATCTCCTCCTCGATTTACATCTTTAGTTGTTCACGCTTCTTCTCGAAGAACTTAAGTTCGTTTTCTCCCTTGGTCTCGTCGTCTTTCAATCATGGCCTATATTTAGAACCGCTTCTATACTTTAATGTTGCTCCCTTTTCTTGTATTGCTTCCATCTTGATTTCTCTTAAGTTGTCTCGAGTTTTCTTTTACTTGGTTGTTCTTCGTTTACGTCATCTCCGCTCCTCCTCTTCAAAATCCTTATAAAGGAATATGTGAAACGCCATGGTGTTCGTCAACATGAAACGCTCAACTCGATACTTGAGCGTACTCCTCCACGTATAAATGATATCCTAAGCCAACAACATCGTCTTAAGGTGATGCTATCTTTCCGTCGTCCTAACTATAAGGTCTCATACTATATACTACTATATATAAGAGTCCGCATATAACCTATACATGTCTTATGTCCACCTAACTACTAATATAACACATCCGGTAAAATCCACTACAACAAACAAGGTCCATAACACACTATAGTCCACATATATATTTATACATATTAATCACGTCCAACATGCAACTACAATCCACATATACTATACATATTTACATATATACATATATAAAAATCTAATAAACTAAGCTGTCGAGATCCGCGGAAGGAGTGGTGGTCCGTACATTCTACCCCGACTCATGCATGTGATTTTGAAAACGAAAAGTCAAAACCCGTGTGGGTTCTGTTTATTTCTCATTCGGCCTTTACAAGATTGCGAGTGCCATTGTTGTCAACCTAGGGCTCTGATACCACTTTTGTAATACCCCGAATCCGCGGGACTCGGGGCGCTATGGGTTGAGACCTCACAATGGGTCTCGACCCTTAGCTTGACAACAATTTTACCGGATCTTGCAACAAGACACAAATAAAGGCCAAAACTGAAATACATTTTTTTTATGCAATGAAAGGAAACCCGAAAGAAACAACAAAAGACTTCAGCCGATATGCAACACCAAGGGCCAAATGCCACCACGCGATATACAATAAACATGAATAATATACAAACTCGACTCTAACCAAAACCCACTCCTAAAATGTACGGAACCCCGGCTGTCCACTCTTCCGGATCTCTAGGCCGCATTCCTAACGTGCAAGACAATCTACAACAATCGGTATAAAACCATTAGCTAATATTCGAAGCATTAGAATCAAGGTGAAAGGCACAAACACAAGTAAATCAACATAACACACAAAGTACACAAAATCACACAAGTCCGGTTTATTATCTTTTTATTATTAAGTCGTATCCCGTTCTAATTCAACTTCTTTTGTGACACGAGAATCTCCCGAAACTCGCCTCGGTCCCCACTTACCGCATGGAACGGTACGGATGCCTCCGACCGTCTAACCACACGGGCTAGTCGCCTAGAACCTCCTAGCTCTACGCAAGAGCTAGGCAATGATGTCACCGCCCGTTATCATACACTTGGGCCAAATAATATAAAGGTCGGTGGTCCTATTTCCGGTTTAGTTGTTATAAACAATAAAGAATAAACACACACCACCAAACACACAATAATGCTAATACAAAGAATACGAGCTAAGTAAGTCCTCGTCCCAAAGCTAAACTGATCAACAATATGTCTCAACTTCCCGCAGGAAGATACTCAACTCCTGGCCAAAACATGGCACACGATCAATATCTATCTCTCATGCTAGAAGTCCTTAGACTTGTAGCCCTAATGACCTCTATAAGGTCATACAACTCACACGATAAGATACCACGTTCCTAGTCTCAATGCTCTCACAACAACATGTAATCCCAAATCCCAAGCCTAATGATTCTCACAAGATCAAACCATATACTCAAATTCTTATAACAGCCTCACTAGATCGCAACACCACCTCAAGCTTAGAATCAACATCAATCCATCAAACAATATCAAATCCTCGAAACTCACCTAAGGTTCAAAGCCACTATTTGACATTCACTCTAAGTTATGCTATATCCAACCTAACATGATACTACTAAACATAACTAGAACGAGGTAAGATCATATGCTCGGGGGAGAGGATACTCACGTGACGTCAAATGGCGGAAGACGATCTATGGATATCGATATGGATTTGTTGGCCTTAATCGGGCGCTTCCGAACATAGCATCAAACTAACAAACTTAGCACAACGCTAAATTTGGGCATAGTATAATATAAATAAATATAAGAAATAAACTCAAAATAAAACCCAAGATAAAAACCGTAAATATACTTTCTGAGAAACTTGTATAATTTCTTAAATATCGGTCTTATTCAATAATTGATTTGATAAGGGCAAAATTGCAAAATCCCGGAATTGGGTAAATTGTGTAAACATAAAGTTCTTGACACTTTTGTAAATATTTCAGTAAGGGCAGATTTGTTAAACTTCATAAACAAAGGTCAAAAGCAGAAATATAAAATATGGGTTAGAAACTGCAATTACAATAAAAATGAAAGGGGCCGATGGTAATTAAAAGCAAATACGTTCCTTTTGAAATCGATAGGGAAGACGCAGCAGAGAGACACACAGGGCGGCGGCTAGGGCTTCCTGGTGGAACGCCGATTGACGAAGGCCGGCAAGGGGGAGAGAGTGCAGGCAGCGGCTCGGCTTTGGTTGCGCTAGAGCGGCGATCTCGGTGTGTGACAGGCGGCCGCGAGACGGAATCACAGAGGGGCTCCAGCGAGGAAGGAGGTTCAACAAGGGTTGCGGCGTGTTACAAAGGCCAGGCCAGTCGGCCTTCAGTGGCTCCGGCAGGGCGAAGGCGGCAGACGAGGCCAACGGAGACGGCGAGCCGAGGGCCTCTCCAGCGGCGACGGCAACTGCAGGCTCCCCTGTTGGCGGTCGTTGCTGCTGTTGCGAGGCTCTCAGTGAGTTGCAATGGAGCAGGGGTGGCAAAATGTCGGTGACGGCGACTCTCCTGGTGGTTGACACCTCGACAAAAAGGCTCGAGAGGGTGGAATCAGTACCCCGATGGCTTGTTGTCAAGAGGCACCAGGTGAGTTGAGTGGAAGTGGTAGTTTGAGGGAGATAGAGGCTGAGCGTGAGAGAGTTGCAATGAGAGGAGTTGAAACATAAAACAATGGAGAGGGAGAAGGAGATCCAAACAGGGAGGGATATGAGCAATCCAGGGCTGAAGAGGGTAGCGTGGGCGGTAAAGAGGAGGGTGAGAGGTCGGCATATGGACAGGGTTAGGCTGCAGGAGTCGATCATCACGTTGAGGAGGAAAGAAAAAGGACAAAGGAAAAGAAAGAAAAAGACAATAAGGACAAGAAAGGAACAAAAATAATTAACATAAAAGTAAAAAAAATGAGTAATAGAATAACTCGATCAAAAACGTTGTTAGCATGAAATATTGTGATATTTTAGGCACGTTTTTTAAGTGTATTTGATTCATATTGATAGTCTTTGATTTAGCATTGTTGCATTTGTGAGCTAGTTTGCCTATATTGTCGATATGGATGTCTACACTAGCTTTATGTTGATTATAGGTGATTGAGAGCCATTTCCGAACGGAATCGAGCAAAGATGAGTTGATTGAGTGTGTTCATGGATTGAGGGCATTCTTAGGAGCAAAATGGATGCCAACTTCAGGAATGCACGAGGCTAGGGAAGAATCACGTTCTTGCCCTAAACCACGCTCTAAAATACGGCCGTACTACAAACCACGTTCAGTTCCACGGCCGTGGAACCCTACAAGAGAAGCGTGATTCATTCCAGGAGCTTTTACGGTCGTGGAATCCATGGTTCAAACCGTGTTGATTCCCACGCTCTAAATTACGATCGTGGAACCTTCCACGACCGTGATCTTGGCGATCTTTTTCGCCACATTTTGAAGCCACGATCTTTTGAAGATTGGGCCGGGCCGATATTTTATCTTGCCCTATAAAAAGACGGACGAAGGGAGATTCCGTCATCCTCGCTTACCCCCGCTTAGACGCGTTTGGCGACCTCGTTTTAGAGTTACGCTTGCACCTTCATTTTGGAGATTTTTTTGGCGGTTCTTGCAAATGACGTATTTTGCCCTTTCCTTAGAGTTGCCCTAATCTCGCACTTTTGGTGGAGATTGCTGTGGAGATTTCCGGATTGACGGAAGATCGAAGTTTTTGGAAGATTGTTGCAAGAAGAATTCTCTTCTTGTTTAGGTTTGATTTGGAAGACGGATTGACATCCCGTTCTTCTTTCTTTCCTAAGATTGTGATTGTTTGCTTTATTCTGAATCTATTGACAATATTCACTCTTGATTGTGACATTGAGATTGGTTTGAAGTTTATTGAAAGTTTTCGGAAGTTTTCATCTTTCAATCTTTTAATCTTTGAATTTGATATCATAATGATGATTGTTGGCTAAAAACCCTTAACAATTCTAGGGTGAAGGGTTGATAGTTGTGGCTTAGATGATGATAGATCGATCGTAAACAGATTAGACCCTGAGAGTTAGAGAGAATCGTCGACGAACCCTAAATCACGGTTTGTTCTTGAGTTCCACGACCGTGGAATCTCAAGATCCACCCGTAATTTCCCTTAAGTTTACGAACCTGCTTTTACTTTAATCCAAAGTTACAGATTTGCTTTAACTTAGTTTAGGCTTGCCTTTTCTAGGTGGTAGTGAAGCCTCAACAACCTCTACCTCGATTGTGAGTGTCACAACCGTAATCGGTTAAGTTAGTCTTGATCCTTGGATTACAAGTTTGGGTATTTGACATTAATTCTTGCCTTTAGAACCTTTCTATATTGAAGCCTCAACAACCTGTATAGAGAGTGTCTTGTAGGTGAGTCATATAAGGTTTTTGGAACTTCACCGTACGATTACCTTACATTAGCATACCTTTGCATATCTCAACTCTGTCTTTATATCATTAAGAATATCTTAAATCGATTGCCACAGCTGGATACTTGGATCTTTAGGATTGTTGTTTTCCCAATAATTTGCAAAGCTTTTACATTTACCTGCTTGATAATCTGAAATCGAATTTGTTTCTCCCCAAATCCCTGTGTTCGATACTCTGGAATACTTGCTAATCTACGCCGATCCGTACACTGCGGGTTCGCTTGCTTGATTCTAGTTTTATAAATTTAAAGCTTATTTGCACGCACGTTTAGGGGCGAACAAGTTTTTGGCGCCGTTGCCGGGGATTTGGTTTAGGCCGAATTCGGTAGCCGGTTGTCAAGCTTGGGAGCTTTGCTCTCGTTATTTGATATTTCTTTGAGTGCATGCGCAGGTCTAGGAACACCGAAGACCTCTTACCTCTTGATCAAGAGCTTGAGAGGACTTTAAGGCAAAAGCGCAAGGAAAAGAAGATGGCTGAAGAACACGAGCGTGATCTTCAAGCGGAGTTGGCGGAGAAGGAAGCTCAACTCCAATGGTATGAGAACCTCCGCCGAGATGAAATGGATCGTCATCAATCTCAAGTTAACAATCTACAGGACATGATCTTCCAAATGAGGATAGAACTAAGCGACCTTAAGAATAAGGGAAGCAAAAAATCCTTAAGAAGGGCATCAAGATCTAGAAGAAAAGGTCACTCATTCGGTGATGATAGTGATTCTTCCATGCCACCGCTAGAAGAGATTGATCCCACAATCAATGTGAATCCTTTCCATCCACGGGGAGCTGCTAATTGCCGCATTCCACCTAGGAATGCGAGGATCGAACGTGTAGATGAAGAGCCAAGAACTCTTGGCCAGCGGATGGATCCAACACAACAACCGCGCCGTTTGGGCGTGAATTTTGATGCTGAAGATGTGCAAGGGTTTAGCTTCAACCCTCAAGTTATTACTCTTGTTCGCCAAAACCAATTTGGCGGGACAAGCGCTGAATCTCCACACCAACACTTGCAAAACTTTGAGTGTATGATGGAGACAATGAGACCGAAGAGTGCTACCACCAACAACTATAAGCTTAAGCCTTTCTTCTTCTCCTTGAAGGGGAAAGCGTTGTCTTGGTACCAAGCTCTTCCTAGGGGAAACTAGACACGTGGGAAGACCTTTCCGCGGAGTTCCTCACCAAATTCTTTCCGCCATCCAAAACGGCGGAACTTAGAGGTAAGATCAATGCATTTTCCATGAGGTCTAACGAAAGTTTGTTTCAATCATGGGAAAGGTTTCAGGACTTGTTATTGGATTGCCCTCATCATGGCATATCCAAGCTTACATTGCTGGAGATTTACTACAAGGGGCTGGATGCGGGAACGCAATTCAACCTCCAATCCCTCTTATGTGGAACATTCATGGACATGAGAGAAGATGACGCTTGGGACTTCATTGAGAAGCAAGCAAGGGTCATAGAGAAGTATTCCTACCGGAAAGTGGAAGGAAATCGTGTGGAGCAAGGAGCAAAGCTCACACATGAAGCTCAAAATCAGATTTTCTCCCTCAACAATGAGATCAAAGAGTTGAAGGAGGCGATCAAGACCAACTTCCCAAAGCAACAAGGGGAGGATGTTGGCTATTTGGGCAACAACAATGGCGGTGATAACACCAACCGCAACAACAACAACAATAACCGGAACAACAACCGGAATAACAATTGGAATGGAAATAACAACAACCGAAACAACAATTGGAACAACAATAGGGGTTCAAACAACAACAATTGGCGCTCCAATCAACAAAATTCCGGTAACTCTTATCCTTCCAATGCTAATTCACTAACTCCACCTTCCTCTTCCTCCACTCATTTGAAAAGCCAGGGGCAATCATCTAATGGAGGAAACGATACGGGAAAGGAGAAGCCCGACCCCATGTTGGAAACGATTTTGGGAAAGCTTCAAGGGTTGGAGAACCGCATCATCAAGGTTGACGATCAAATTTCTAAGGTTAATAAAGCCCAACAGGTTTTAGAAAACCAAATGTTCAGCCATGCGGAGGAAGTTCTTAGGAATCAAGGGAAACTTCTAGGAAAAACGGAGGACAACCCTAAGGGAAGGGTAATGACAATCACAACTAGGAGCGGAGTGACTACCACCGATCCGCAGCCTAAGTTCGTTGAAGTCCCCGTAGAGAAAGACAAAGAGAAGGGGAAGGAGAAGGAAGATGTCTACGTTCCTCCTCCAGCTTATAAACCCCCCCTACCATTCCCTCAATCTAGAGCGAGAGCGCGCCTAGATAAACAGTTTGGTAAGTTCATAGAACTCATGAGCAAGCTGCATATTAATATACCATTTATTGATGCTATTGTAGGTATGCCGGCTTATGGAAAGTTCTTGAAGGAGCTCCTCTCTAACAAGAGGAAGCTAGAAGACTTCGGAGAGGTTAAGATGAGTTCAGATTCTTCGGATCTCATCAAGACCATGAAGGAGAAAATGCCCCCAAAGCTAAAGGATCCGGGGTCATTTTGCATTCCCATAGGAGTGGGAGATGTCACATACGATGCGTTATGTGATTTAGGAGCAAGTGTGAGCATCATACCACTTGCGTTGTGTAGGAAGATCGGTTTAGGCGACCCTAAACCGGTGAAGATGACGTTGTACATGGCGGATCGATCCATCACTTGCCCCGTCGGTATCGTAGAAGACGTCCCGGTCAAGCTAGGTAAATTCTTTGTTCCCATTGATTTTGTCGTGCTTGACATTCCTGCAGATAGTCCGGTCCCGATCATACTCGGAAGACCGTTTCTTGCAACTTCCGGCTGCATAGTCGATTGCAAGAATGGTAGACTCGCTTTTGATATAGGAGAAGAGAAAGTAGAGTTCGTTCTTTCCACTTTAGTAAAGGAGCCAATCTTCGATGAGGATACATTCGATATCCAAGACGAAGAAGGGTTGTCTAGGGAGGAGGTAAGTGCGATTCTCTTTAACGATCCTTTACAAAAAGTTATCACTATGAGTCTAACAAATGTAGGGGAAGACGAAGAGTGCAATGAGGTAATTGAAACCTTAGAGGCACAAGAAGAGATGCATGAAGTGGAGTTCGAAAAACTCCACGGAGGCAGAAAATGTGAGAATCCACGGTCACACACTGTATTCCACGGCCGTGGATTTCACACCCAAATCCGTGTCCCACTCCAGGGGGTTATACGGTCGTGGAGAAGACATGACAACCGTATTTCCCTTCCACGCCCTAAACCACGGCCGTGGAGGACAAGAGGAACCCGTAATTTTGGGCGTGGAAAGGAGTGATCGAGACGCTTCTTCAACTTCTTCTGATTCTTCTCCCACAGACTCAACACCCTTAGAAACTTCTAAGGAGACATCGGAAGCTTCTCAAGGATCATTGGAAGCTCCGAAAGCAATGGAGCTCAAACCACTTCCTACTCATCTAAGGTACGCTTTTCTAGGATCTAATTCTACCTTCCCGGTTATTGTTAGTTCCGATCTAAGCATAGATGAACATAATCAGCTCATGATTGTCCTTAGGAAACATAGGAAAGCTTTAGGCTATACTATTGAGGACTTAGTAGGAATTAAACCCTCCCTATGCATGCATAAGATACTAATGGAGGAAGATTTTAGAACTTCAAGACAACCTCAAAGGCGGTTGAATCCGACCATGAAGGAGGTTGTCAAGAAGGAAATTCTTAAGCTTCTTGATGCAGGTATCATCTACCCTATCTCCGATAGTAAGTGGGTGAGTCCGGTTCAAGTAGTTCCGAAGAAGGGAGGAATGACGGTCATCGCCAACAAAAACAACGAACTCATTCCTACCCGAACTGTGACGGGATGGCGGATGTGCATAGACTACCGCAAGCTCAACAATGCAACGCGGAAGGATCATTTCCCATTGTCATTCATTGATCAAATGCTTGAAAGGTTAGCACAACATTCACACTTTTGCTACCTTGACGGTTATAGTGGTTTCTTTCAGATTCCGATACACCCGGATGATCAAGAGAAGACCACATTCACTTGTTTTGCAAAGGTGTGAAGACACTAACCTAGTTCTTAATTAGGAGAAGTGTCAATTTATGGTTAAGGAAGGAATTGTATTAGGCCACTTAGTCTCTAGTAGAGGGATAGAAGTAGACAAGGCTAAGATAGAGACCATAGAGAAGCTTCCTCCCCCAATTTCGGTGAAAGGGATAAGAAGTTTCCTAGGACATGCTGGATTTTATAGACGTTTCATTAAGGACTTTTCTAAGATATCAAAACCTCTCACTAATCTATTGATGAAGGATGCGGTTTTTGAGTTTTCGCAGGAATGTTTGGAAGCGTTTAACACCATTCGGCAAGCTCTAATTTCAGCACCTATTATCCAACCCCCGGATTGGACTCTTCCCTTTGAGATTATGTGCGATGCTAGTGACGTAGCTATTGGAGCTGTTCTTGGACAACGAAAGGAAGGGCGAACCCATGCCATATACTATGCTAGCAAGACGCTAGATGAAGCGCAGCTCAACTACGCCACCACCTAAAAAGAGTTTTTAGCCATTGTCTATGCTATTGACAAGTTTCGCTCTTATCTTGTAGGTGCAAAGGTGATTGTCTACACGGATCATGCTGCGATCCGGTACCTCCTTGCGAAGAAAGATGCGAAGCCAAGACTAATTAGATGGATTCTTCTCCTACAAGAATTCGATCTTGAGATCCGCGACAAGAAAGGTTCAGAAAATTCTGTTGCGGATCATTTGAGTCGCCTAACACATCTAGAGGACGACCATTTACACATCAACGACTCCTTCCCGGACGAACACCTACATCTTATTGAGGAGTGCATCGATGTGATCTCCAAAGGTAACGAACCATGGTTTGCTGATTTTGTTAACTATTTGGTTTGTCAGGAGATACCACCCGGACTATCCTACGCACAAAGGAAGAAGTTCTTTAAGGACGTCCGGGAGTACTATTGGAACGAGCCTCTCCTCTTCAAGAGAGGTCTGGATGGCATCATTCGGCGATGTGTGCCGGAAGATGAGATGCAAAGTGTCATCCGTCATTGTCATTCACTACCTTGTGGAGGACACGCTAGTTCGAACAAGACTAGCGCAAAGGTATTGCAATCCGGATTCTTTTGGCCTACTTTGTTTAGAGATGTGCAATCCTTTGTTTCTTGCTGCGATGCTTGTCAAAGAACAGGCAATATCTCTAGGAGGAATGAGATGCCCCTCAACAACATCCAAGAGGTGGAGATTTTCGACGTTTGGGGAGTTGATTTTATGGGACCGTTCCCATCCTCTTGTGGAAACCAATACATACTATTGGCGGTAGATTACGTTTCTAGATGGATGGAAGCAATTGCCTCTCCCACCAATGATGCTATGGTGGTGGTTAAGTTCTTCAACAAGACCATCTTCCCGCGATTTGGGACGCCAAGGACTATCATTAGTGATGGAGGTTCTCACTTCATTGCCCGGCGCTTTGAAGCTCTTCTAGCTAAGTATGGGGTTACTCACAAGATCGCTACCCCTTATCATCCACAAACAAGTGGACAAGTTGAGATCTCAAATAGGGAGATCAAAGGAATTCTAGAGAAGACGGTTTCAAGGACTAGGAAGGATTGGTCCTTGAAGCTTGACGATGCATTGTGGGCATACCGGACTGCATACAAGACTCCCATAGGAACCACACCATACAACCTTGTGTATGGGAAGTCTTGTCACTTGCCAGTAGAGTTGGAGCACAAAGCGTTTTGGGCTATCAAGTGGTTGAACTTCAGCATGAAGGAAGCGGGAGAGAAGCGTCTCTTAGACATCAATGAGCTGGATGAACTCCGCTTTGCTTATGAAAACGCTAAGATCTATAAGGAGAGGGCGAAACGTTGGCATGATAAGCATATCATTCCAAAGGACTTCAAAGAAGGAGATCAAGTTCTCCTCTTTAATTCAAGGCTTCGTCTCTTTCCAGGTAAACTTAAATCTCGTTGGACCGGACCTTTTCTAATTAAGCGTATTTTCCCCCATGGTGCAGTTGAAGTATGGGGTGAAACGGGCGGAAGCTTTAAGGTGAACGGCCAACGACTCAAGAAGTATACGCCGGAACTCCAAGCTGAAGAGTTCGCGCCTACCGCACTCGAATAAGTGCGAGAATGGTCTAGCTACGGACCTTAAACAAAGCGCTTCTTGGGAGGCAACCCAAGGTATTGCATCTTCGTTTTTGTTTCCGATTCATAGTTTAGCTTAGAATAGACGTTTTTGCTTTGTTTTTGCCTTCGATTCCTTCCGGTATGTTCGTGTTTTTGGATGTAGGAACGATGGAAAAGGAAAAAGGGAGGATAATGTTGAAGAAAAGTGACGAAATCTGGACTTTGGAGCTTTACAGAGATTCCACGGCCTAAACCACGGTCGTGACAGCTACAGTGCCCGTAATTTCCAAAAGCCTTTGAAAAATCACAAAAACCACGGTTCCGTACAATTCCACGGCCGTGGAACACCCCGACAGACCGTGATTTTCAAAATTTTGCCTGTGACTATATAAACCACGTTCTTCACAAAATTCACCACAAAATCCCTCTTCCACGACCTAAACGCCGAATCCACGCCTCCTCTCTCAATTCCTCGTTTCCTAATCGTTTTTAACGATTCTTCTTCCTAAACTGAAGCAAATTCGACCACCAACAAGATCCAAGCGATGAATCGAGCGGAAATTCACCAAGGAACACGCAATTCGGATTTTTCAATCCAAAAAATAGGTTTTTCCACTCTTCTTGATCTTTGTCGATTTGGTTCGTTTTTGTTAGAGATTTTAGGAAGAACTGATTGAGATTGGAAGAAATTAGATTAGGACTGCCTGTTTGTGGAGATTGAGTATTGATTTGCTGAGATTTGCGAATTTCTGAGACGAACCACGGTCTCTGGGAGAACCACGGCCGTGGAATCTGTAGAACAGCCCGTAATTTCTAACAGAATGGACTTTGTGAGGAGAGTTTCGGGGAGGATCAAAGAGAAGAAGGATAACCAGAACAAGAAGAGGAAGGGTAATCCCTCCTCTTCCTCATCCTCTAGAGCACCACCACCCTCTTCCCCTTCACCTCCATCATCACCTTCCTCACCCTCACCACCTAGCCCTAGAGTCCCGACCATACATGAGGATCACCTTGATGCACTCGAGAGGATCAAGGAGAGGGCTGTGATTGGTCCTAGGTACTTGTTGTTGGAGGATCTAACTCCTCTTAACATAGTTGATGACCTCACTTGGCTCTTGGATAGAGCCGGACTTATTGTCTTCTCGGCTATCCGAGAAGACGCCTATGAGGAGATTACACGGGAGGTTGTGACATCTTTTGAGCACAGCCATGTAGACAGGACCGTCTCTTTCCGTCTTATGGAAAGAGACTATCATTTTACCATCCGTGAGTTCGGGACCTTCTTTGGGTTTCAGGAGACCTTTAACGGTCGCTTTCCTAGTGGCGTTTACGCTAAGGACTTTTGGGAGGAGGTGGCGATGATTTACGCTAGCGAGGACCGCTGGCAGCCCGCTGACACCAAGGCTAGGTTGATGTACCACCTAGCCTTGAAGATTGCTCATCGTGTTCTTTCGGAGTGTCTCTTTCCTAGGACGGAGACGCCCCAAAAGATCAAGACGGATGAGCTCTTTTTGCTTTACTCCATGCTGTACGGGCGCCGAGCTGACTGTGCCACTCTCTTGGCTGCTACTATGAGCAAGCTCAAGAACAAGAAGAAGGGCAACATCGGATATGGTGGGATAGTTAACCACCTTGCTAGGAGCTTGGGTGTTGATTTTTCTGCTTGTACCCGCATACCGGCCGTTCCCTTAGGACTCCATGCCTTCATGACTAGGGGTCTCATCTTCCCCACACATAGAGGTCCGCATTATGCGGCCATGCCTTGGGAGAGCAGGACGGGTAGGGGTATAGAGTGGCTACCGGAGTACTCCATTATGGCGGGACGCCATAATTGGAAGGAGACGTTCGTTGCTATGCATGCGAACAGGATAGCAGCTCCCCCATATGTCCCACCACCAGTTGTTGAGGAGGAGGAGATGGGAGATCAGTTTGAGGGTGGAGGAGGAGCCGAGCAGGAGTTTGGCACGTTTCCGGATCAGCCGGAGGCGGCCCCCGATGCACGTAGACGTTCTCCACGTCCAGCTAGAGCTTCAGGCTCGTCTTCTCGCTGCGCTAGCGTGAGTGAGAGACCTACATGGATGACCACACCTCCTGCATGGTACGGAGCTCCACCTCCTTGGTCCACAGAGCAGACCGCAGCACCAGCACCAGCCCCATCCGACGCTCCAGCATGGTACAGTCAGGCTCCGGAATGGTACGAGCAGATGCCGGATTGGGCTACTGGCCTTTCGGAGAGAGTAGGAGCATTGGAGATCCGAGCCGATGCTAGAGATGGACGCTTAGACGACCTCGACCACATGATGAGGGATGTCTACCGCCAGCAGTTTGGGCGGTTTTATGATCCTAGCTTCTCTCCATTCCCGCCTCCACCAGCGCCGCAGTGATTGATTGCATGACCGTTCGCTTTAGCCATTCCACCGCCACTTTGTGAGTTTCTTTTTCTTTTCTTCTTTTCTTTCTCTCTTTTGAACATTAGGGACAATGTTCGTCCTAAGTATGGGGTGGGATGTACTAAAAGTTTGTAATAACTCTTACTCACTATGTTTGCTTCTATTCGAGACTATCATTGCATGTTCATTATATTGTTGCACGTTTCATTATTGCATTGCATGAAAAAGAACTTGAAAAACCCATAAAAATTGAAAAATTTTGAAAATTTTGTGCTCCTAATGAATTGAGATGATTTCTATGATAATCACTACTTGTGAATTGAGTTTGATGACAATTGCATGCTTAAAAGATGAGTGAATTGAAAAGAAATTGAATGCGTTGATTGTGCTTCTTTTGCAAGTTTCATAATGTGAAAAATGTTACCTAAATCATGTTGAGAAATTGAAGTTGAAATCACACTATAAGTTCTTATACTTCTTGTTGAGATGATTAAGGCAATTCGATTTTTCTTTCTTCTTTCTTTGATCATTTTAGCTCCTCATTAAAATATTGACCTCCTTTACCTATCCGGGAATTTGGAGAAGTGAATGAAAAAGGCATGTTTGATGTGGGAGGGCCATGAGAGCAATTATTTGCAATCAAAAGAATAGAAAGGAATTCTAGGTTTGGGGAAGTCAATCATGATGATGAGTAACTCGGCACCATTCACATAGCCGGGTGTTTGTGTCTTGCCAAAGTCGGATTGAGCGATATTCCTAGCGGATTATGGTATGTGCGCTAAGGGTTTGAGGCATCTCGTAAAAATTGAGAAACGCCAATCTCCTAGGCTTCGGTTTTTGTGCACCTCTGTCCATAACTCCAAAAGTAAAGTCGAAAAATGAAAGGAAGAAGAGCGAAGCTCTAAGTTGAAGTGTTGCGGAAACCGCAAAAGAAGAAGAAGGGTAGTTGTCCACTTTCCCGGATTCATGCACCACATTCCTTAAAGTTTCCTTCCCTTTCCACATTCTAGACCTTTTTCTTTGAAAGTCCTTAAGATCAAAAGAATGTTATATGACTTGGTGATCTAAATTGAAGTTTCTTATGATTGATTTTGATAATGTTTAAAGGTTATGATGTTTGTATGGAAGTTTGATTAATTCATGAATTTTCTTTACTCTTTACTCTTTGATTAAGTGTATGAAAGTCTTATAAACGATTGAAGCAAGATTTGAGAATGATCTATTCTTTAGAAGGCACATCTATCCAAAAGAGGTATTGCTTTGAGAAGGTATACATATTTCATCCTAACTTTTGTTTAAAGCTTTTTGAAAGACCTTGCTTAGGGACAAGCAAGTGTTAAGTATGGGGTTATTTGTTAGCATGAAATATTGTGATATTTTAGGCACATTTTCTAAGTGTATTTGATTCATATTGATAGTCTTTGATTTAGCATTGTTGCATCTGTGAGCTAGTTTGCCTATATTGTCGATATGGATGTCTACACTAGCTTTATGTTGATTATAGGTGATTGAGAGCCATTTCCGAACGGAATCGAGCAAAGATGAGTTGATTGAGTGTGTCCATGGATTGAGGGCATTCTTAGGAGCAAAATGGATGCCAACTTCAGGAATGCACGAGGCTAGGGAAGAATCACGTTCTTGCCCTAAACCACGCTCTAAAATACGGCCGTACTACAAACCACGTTCAGTTCCACGGCCGTGGAACCCTGTAGGAGAAGCGTGATTCATTCCAGGAGCTTTTACGGTCGTGGAATCCATGGTTCAAACCTTGTTGATTCCCACGCTCTAAATTACGGTTGTGGAACCTTCCACGACCGTGATCTTGGCGATCTTTTTCGCCACATTTTGAAGCCACGATCTTTTGAAGATTGGGCCGGGCTGATATTTTATCTTGCCCTATAAAAAGACGGACGAAGGGGGATTCCGTCATCCTCGCTTACCCCCGCTTAGACGCGTTTGGCGACCTCGTTTTAGAGTTACGCTTGCACCTTCATTTTGGAGATTTTTTGGCGGTTCTTGCAAAAGACGTATTTTGCCCTTTCCTTAGAGTTGCCCTAATCTCGCACTTTTGGTGGAGATTGCTGTGGAGATTTCCGGATTGACGGAAGATCGAAGTTTTTGGAAGATTGTTGCAAGAAGAATTCTCTTCTTGTTTAGGTTTGATTTGGAAGACGGATTGACATCCCGTTCTTCTTTCTTTCCTAAGATTGTGATTGTTTGCTTTATTCTGAATCTATTGACAATATTCACTCTTGATTGTGACATTGAGATTGGTTTGAAGTTTATTGAAAGTTTTCGGAAGTTTTCATCTTTCAATCTTTTAATCTTTTAATTTGATATCATAATGATGATTGTTGGCTAAAAACCCTTAACAATTCTAAGGTGAAGGGTTGATAGTTGTGGCTTAGATGATGATAGATCGATCGTAAACAGATTAGACCCTGAGAGTTAGAGAGAATCGTCGACGAACCCTAAATAACGGTTTGTTCTTGAGTTCCACGACCGTGGAATCTCAAGATCCACCCGTAATTTCCCTTAAGTTTACGAACCTGCTTTTACTTTAATCCATAGTTACAGATTTGCTTTAACTTAGTTTAGGCTTGCCTTTTCTAGGTGGTAGTGAAGCCTCAACAACCTCTACCTCGATTGTGAGTGTCACAACCGTAATCGGTTAAGTTAGTCTTGATCCTTGGATTACAAGTTTGGGTATTTGACATTAATTCTTGCCTTTAGAACCTTTCTATATTGAAGCCTCAACAACCTGTATAGAGAGTGTCTTGTAGGTGAGTCATATAAGGTTTTTGGAACTTCACCGTACGATTACCTTACATTAGCATACCTTTGCATATCTCAACTCTGTCTTTATATCATTAAGAATATCTTGAATCGATTGCCACAGCTGGATACTTGGATCTTTAGGATTGTTGTTTTCCCAATAATTTGCAAAGCTTTTACATTTACCTGCTTGATAATCTGAAATCGAATTTGTTTCTCCCCAAATCCCTGTGTTCGATACTCTGGAATACTTGCTAATCTACGCCGATCCGTACACTGCGGGTTCGCTTGCTTGATTCTAGTTTTATAAATTTAAAGCTTATTTGCACGCACGTTTAGGGGCGAACAAGCGTTCGGAACGGGATTGTCGGGTCGGGAATTTTTGGAATTCTTCCGTAAAATAAAAGTAATACGGTATCCAAAATATAAATATACTCGGGAATAAATACTTCACGTCGTAAAAATACTTTTGGTAAAAAAAAATTTATGCTAGTAAATTATCGATAAAAGTCGGAAAAATAAATATCGAAAACATGCCAAAATATTGGGTGTTACATAACGTAGGGGGAGTAAACTAGTTTTAATCATTCCTACGCATGCAGCCCAATTGATGCTTTCAAGGGCCTTGAAACATATTTCAAAGGGTATATAAATAAAACGGATTAATTAGAAATTCATATCTTTTGGATATTGAATTATCTAATTTTTATTCTTTAAAGGGGATTTCAAAAGGTTTTGTTTTCACATTCAAAGGATTTTGAAAAGTGGTTACCAAAATATTTTTTTATGGAAGGAATTTTTATCATCTATGATTTTCCCAAGATCTTAAAAATTGTTTGATCTTACGTTGATAAGACTTCTTTCCATATAAATCTCTTCTCTTCCCTCTTTATTTCTTCCGCTTCCCTTTTCCTTTGAAAGAACGGTGCTTTACTCTTCTGATTTTCCAAAACCCTCTTCATCTTCCTCTCAAAATTTTCTCAATGGCATCCAAGAGACCTTTAATCAACGAAGCAACATCTTATGTCCCAAAATGACAGAGGATTGTTTAAGTATCGTCTGACTCTGACTCAAGTTCCGACTCTAGGTTGAGTTCAAGTTCATCAGGGTTCTCAAGCGACGCGGATATTTTTGCTAAAACAAGGTTTCCATCAAGTTGGTTCGCTAAACCCCACAACAACTAAGAAATGGCTCATGGAGTATGATGATCGCTATTAGTGCATGTGTGAGCCAGTCCATTGCGAACCGTTTACCTGCTCTTCTATGCGGGGATTTGAAGTGCTCCAAGCAAGTTCTATTTGGATCATGTTAAATCCAAGAGAATCATCATACCCACGACTGACCAGATTGTTCTATGTAAACTTAACGGCAAGACGAGAGAGAGGTGAATGAATTCTAGATTCTGTCATCAAAGGATTGGATGAAGCGTTCTTCGAGACAATAGGAATTCAGAAGACCAAAGTGGGATTTAGTATTGGATGGGTGTTAAAGGAGTAGCCTGAATGGAATTTTTCTACACAACAGAGGTTGGAATTTGTAGAAGAGTCATTGAACTCATTGAGATTTGATTTTGTGGATTTTAGAGTTTTAGTGACTGATAAGATGGACAAAACTCAAGACTTACTGGGTATTCTCAATCAGAAAATTAACCAGTTGTTCCATGTAAGTGCTTTGTCCTTAATAACTACTAGTAGTATTAAGCCAATATCATAGGTGGATGGACAAGAGACTCAAAAGGATGTTGAAAAGGTGATGGATCAATGTTATAAGATTGTCAAGGATAAACCTATTCGTTAACCATTGGCAGAAGACCCGGATATCCTGACGATTGAAGAGTTTGGAGTAGTCAAGAAGTATGCCAAGGATTCTACATAAAGAGGAACGGACTTATCTCTCAAAGAGTGTGATCTCACTGATGCAAAGGATCGGTGGAGAGATATGTGCTTACGAGACTATTATGGGAAAGGAAGTTCCTCCAAGTGGTACAAGGAAACCTGAAGATCTTTGGCTGTCATGAGTGTTTTGAAAAACTTTTTATGGTTTGTGAAAATACTCTCGTTTTTGGGTCTGTAGTCGTATTTTAAACTCCCTTGCTTTAACTGTTTTTTCTCCCTTGTTGAAAGACAAAGGGGGAGAAATATGATCCGACATTTCGATATACTGCATTCTGCATTTTTTGCTTTGAGATTTTCATATGCATTGCTAAACTAGCAAATGCAGGTACGATAAAACATTTGTGTTTTCTTCCATCAAGGGGGAGATTGAAAACTCCACCTTGATTAAAATGTTTTACAAGTATTGATGATGGAAGATTTAACATAAATGTAATAGTTGGATATACTAAAAATGTATTGATTATATTCTCTAGATATTTGGTTGGTTTGAATTCAGTGCAGGTTTTATCTAAATGTCAAGGGACTTGAAGTATAATTCAAGGACAAAGGAAGATAGCGTTTACAAAGGGACGAAATCAAGGACCTTGAAGTTATAGATGCACGAAAAAAGTATTCAAATGAGCTGAATATTTTCCAGGAGATTCTTTAACTAAAAGATTTTATCAACCGAAGAACGATCTCAACCGAAGATTAGAGGATCTTTTTAGAAGATTTTCTAAACAAAAAGCGGCAAGGATAATATCTTCTCTCTCGATTCAAAAGACAAGAAGATCAAGGAGCTAAGGGCTCGGCGTGTTCTCAGGAGCGAGCTGAAGATTTGCAACATCCACCCACTACCCGATCCATTGCCATCCCTAACCACGTGTCAACGTCACGTTTCTAAATTTTTTATAAACAAAATTAAATAAATATTTATAAAAAATAATTTTAAACTTTTACGGATTTTTGCCATTTATTTTATCAATAACCATATATGAACTAATCTTTTTAGTTTTATTTTTACGATGTAATTTATTTTGATTTTTATTTTTGTCAAATGAATTTTACGTTTGTTATTTTTGTCCTAATCCATTTCCTTTTTGTTTTGTTTTTCCAAGATAAACTTAATCTAATTATTATAAATATTTTTAATATATAAATAATTAGAAGAGAAAAATACTTAAAAGAGAATTAAAAATCATAGTAAATTATAACTCATTTTTCGTGTTTTATCTTTCAAAAATATACATATGAATTTTTAATTATTAAATATTTATTAAAACTCAACCGGCGCAAAAGTGCGGGTAATACACTAGTATGTATTAATGGAGAGCCCTTTTTGCCACATGTCGCAACCACGTTTCTCTAAACCAAAAAAATTATTTTAAAAAAGTGAATAATTCATTGCTTTTTAAATAGATAATTAGAATCTATATACTGTACTAAAACAGAAGACACAAAAGCTGACGTGTCATTCTCACAAATTTTGTAAGGTTAAATCTTTTTTTAATTAACTTATTAAACCATAAAATATTTTTTATTAATCCAAAAATAAAACAAAATTTTGTATAGTTAACAAACAAGATCTCCTAAATATTTTAAAAATAATTTGGTTTACGTATTTCTTTTATTTTTAAGCCGTCGAAATTTAAGTAATTTATTTATTGGGAAGATTTTTATTTTTTTCTTAATTTGTTTTTGAAGGATTAAAAGTCAATCTATTTACGTTAAAAAATTTCACGGAATTTCCTATCCCACATCAATTATAAGTAAGTTTGATAATTTGATAACTTGTATAAATAGAGTGTTTGAACATTAAACAAATCACACATTTCTTGGTCTTTTGGCTAAGTTAAGTATAATTTTTATTCATAACGGATTAATATTTATTTTGTGGGTCACTGACCTACTGTTTTGTGGGTCGTTGATGTAACGCCCCAATTTTTAGGCGGCGTTTGTGATAATTATCTTACCGGCTTTTAACGATATTTTATTAGCTTAAATATTTTTAAAAGGTATTTTATGGCGTAAAGTATTTATTCCCGAGTATCATTATATTTTGGACACGTTCGTATATCCTTACTAATATTTTCGGAAAAAGTCAGAAATGTTTTTCGATTAAAAAATCCCGTTCCGAAATATTTTGATCGAGTTTATTCATTTCCATCTTTTCCAATTAATTTATTTTCTTTCTACCTTTCCTTTATCTTCCTCCTTTGCGTGTTGAAGAGGGAGTATCCAGCCTTTGCAGTCCTGCACTGCTGATCTATTCCGTAACTTACGCACCCCACCCGTTGCACCCCTCTGATCTTTGCCCTTTCTCACGCCTCGGTAAGTTGGGTAACCCATCTCCCTCCTGTGAAAGCTGAGCCTCTCAACTCTCTCACACTACTCCACATTTCCTGTTCTTGCTGGGAGAAGCAACTTGACCCAAGCTCCCCTTCCTCATTTCATGTATGGCTGGAAAATAGAGGAGCTGCAACATCACAAAAAGCCGCCACAACTCACCTCGTGCGTCTGGACAGCAGGTCGACGGACCACCGATGTCCACCCTATTCAAGCCTTGTTGTTGGGATCTATTGCCACCGGAGCTGCCTCGAACACCTGCAACCATCAATCTATCTCTCTCGCCCTCTGTGTTGCCTCGGTGCTGCCTCTATTCCGCCCAAGACGGCCATCGTCTCACACCCCCATGGCAGCTCTCCATATCCAGGAACCGGACTGGAGCAACCAACGCCGCCTAGCCGCCTCCACCGGATCTGAGCCTCACTGAAATCCACTGTCGACGGATTTGGAACAAGCCGGGGGAGCAGCACAGATCTGTGCTCGCTCTTACTCCAGTGTCACGTTGAAGGAGGCGGTTCAAACCAAGCTGCCGGAGACCGAGGCTGCTGTCGCCGGACGAAGCCCTCGCCGATCCTGCCGGAGCCCTATCCGCCTTCGCCTGGCCCAAATCCGCCCTCCGCTGCACAACCACGCCGCCGCCTGTGCATCTCACCCCAGCCCTGCGCCTTCATCTCTGTGGGTTCAGAAAACCCTTCTTCAAATTAAAATCGGGACTCCCCCTTTTTCTATATAATTGCAATTTGTGACCCATGTTTTATAATTGCGTTTTTGGCCCAATTTTCTGAGTGAAACAATTATGCCCCTGCTGATTTATATAATTATAGTTTTGGCCTTATGTTTTGGAATTGTGCAGATTTGCCCTTGTGAATAAATTATAGATTTGGCCAAAGTTTATTTTCGGAAAATGGCCTAAGTTTCTTGAGTTCCATATTTATGGTCCGGAGATTTAATTGCGGATTATGACCGAGTTTCTAAAATTGTATAAATTACCCGGAAAGTGTTTTTAGAATTTTAAAAGTCGGATTTGAATTACGGGGGTTATTCTTATAGTTTATATATTCTATGTAGTATTCCAAATTTAGCGTTATGCTAAATTTGTTTAGTTTGGTGCTAGGTTCGAAAGCGCCCCGTTAAAGGCCAACGAATCCATTCTCGACATCCGTGGATCTTCTTCTAGCTTCGACCTCGTGTGAGTACCTTCTTTTTCAATATAGTATTATTTAGTAGTAGTATCATGCTAGGTTGGATCTAGCATAACTTAGAGAGAATGTCAAGTAGTGACTTTGAACTTTAGGTGAGGATATTGACTATGGTTTGAACGTTCTAAGGATTGAGGTGTGTATGTTATCATGTGAGCTTTGTTGAGGTTGTGAGTATGCGTTTGTGGAGTTAAGATGGAAGTATCCTAGCATGTGGTTATAGTTGAGATCTTGTGAGTTTATGAGGGTTAGGAGTGTATCCTAGATTATGAGAGCGTATGATCTTATAAGAGTATATAGGACTAGAAGTCTAAGGACTTTTAGCTTGAGTGAGTGGTTGTTGATTATCGTGCCTTGTCTTGAACAGGCTTTGATTATATTTCTTCGGAGAGTGATATCGGTTTCGTTTAGCTTTGAGACGAGGTAAGTCCTCGGACTTACTTAGCCGCTTTTATGCCTTATTTGGATATATATGGTGGTGTGTGTTTATCGCTTTTAAGCATGAAAATGGATTAGGATTTACTTGACCTTATTTATTGGCCCATCGTTACTACTATTATTATTATCGGGCGGTGACATCACCGCTCAGTTTCCCGAGGGAGACTGGGGGGATCTCTGCGACCAGGCCATAAACGGTATACGGGCGGGCTTCTTCATCACTCCCTCAGGGTATACGGGTTGGGCGCCGCCACACTCCTGTTGGTTACACGGGGACAGAGGCGAGAGTTATAAGACTCTCGTGTCACACTTGAACGAATGAATTAGATATGGAATAACCTAAAAAGATAATAAGTAACGGATGTGTATGTTTATGGGCATGTTGTCTGTTTGTGTTCCTATGTGTGTTTGTGCCATATTATTCTTATAATGCCTAGAATGTGAGCTAACGGTTTTATACCGATTGTTGTAGTTGATGTGCAGGATAGGATGTGGCCGAGTGATCCGGAGGAGTGGGCAGCCGGGGTTCCGTACATCTTAGGTTGATTTGGGTTTTGGAGTCCTTGTGTTGTTGTTATTATATATTATGTTGATGTTGTTGTAAGGACGGCTGAAGTCTTTCCTTTCTTTTATTGTCGGGTTTCATAACATTGCATAAAAATGTATTTCGGTTTTGGCCTTTATTTTTGCCTTGTTGCAAGATCCGGTGAAATTGTTGTCATGCTAAGGGCCGGGACCCATTGTGAGGCCCCAACCCGTAGCGCCCCAAGTCCCGCGGATTCGGGGTGTTACAAAAGTGGTATCAGAGCCCTAGGTTGACAACAATGGCACTCGCAATCTTCTAAAGGCCGAATAAAAATAAACAGAACCCTCAAGGGTTCTGAGTTTTAAAGTAATGAATTTCGTTTTCAAATCATGTGCATGAGTCAGTTGGGGTAGAATGTACGGGACTACCACTTCCTCCGCGGATCTCGGCGACGTAGTTGTTGATTATTATTATTATTATATTATGTAGATATATGTATATATGTGTGTATATGTAGATATGTATATGTGGACTTAGGATGTTTTGGACTATACTTGTATGTTGAATTGTAAATTGTTTATGGTCTAATTACGTTTATAGTAGTAGCATGACATTTGTATCTTTATATATATATATATATATATATATATATATATATTTATAAACATATGGTATACTAATATCATATTAGTGATAGTGGACCTTATAGCTAAGATTATAGAAAGCTATCATCGCCCCCTTGGACAACACCTTTTGGCTTAGGATAGTATACATACGATGATGAGTACGCTCTAGTACCGAGTTGATCATTAAGTTTTCGCAAGTACCCCGGTGATTTCCCAGACTCCTTTAAGAGGACATCGAAGAAGAAGACTAGATATAACGTAACCAAAGAACATACAAATAAAAAGGGAACCTCGTGTCGACTTAAGCGAAACCAAGGTGAAGACTTTACCAATATAAAAGTGATGATGAGTAACAATGAAGTGAAGTCGAGACAACGAACATAAGATTTTTCCAAGTGCGGTGCTGATGGACTAAAAATGCGAATCAAGTGAAGAAGACTACATTCTCGCTTTAGAATAAAAGTGGCATTGTAAGTAAGACGAGCTTTCAATAGGCGCTCCTCAGTATGGGAGTCAAGATGAAAAGAGTGGTCAAAGAATTTGAAAAGATTGACGAGACCCGGAAGTTAAGCTTACGGAGGTACTAGAAGGTATAGTGACGATCTTTGCGAGATACTAAGCGGGTGACCTATTCAGAAGTTTGAGAGTTACGAGGAGGATCACATGGTGAAAATTCACATAATAGAATTACCTTGTGGGGGACATCCGTTTTCTTTTCATTGTGATGAGATTAAGCAACGCTAAGAAGGAGAAAATGTGTATAGATGATGATCTTCAGAAGATGAAAGCGGAAACAAGGGAGCATGATCGAAGAACTTAAGTTATCAACCAAGAAGGATGCGAGTGGAGGCTAATTAATGTCGGAATATTTTAGGAGTGCATTTGCAAAACATTATGAAGAGCGGTTAAACCTATAAAGGTGGGACATATGACACGAGAGAGTTGGGTAGGTATGGTTATCTTGCAGAAGCAGAAAGAATGGAGAAGCGTAAAAAGAGCTAACGGAGGGAAAGCAGAGTAAAATGAGCTAGTGAAGTTAAGCCAAAGTGCCCCGAGAGGGTATCCTTTCAGGAGTATATTAGAATGGAAGTATGGTAGGAGGGTAAGTTATTAACTTCGGAGAAGGTCAGATACAAGTTAATCGGTGACAATTGAGAACGCACAAGTGCGGGTTGTCTATTGATGTGTGTAGATGGAAAGAATAAACAAGACTATATGAACATATAGGATCGGGAACAAGAGCTTGGAGTATTCGCGGTGGATCAACGTCAATAGTAAGGAGGTACATCAATGGACGTGCAATTGTCTTAATGTTGAACGAGTTCAAGAAAGTAGTTATAACAAGACCTCCAAGGAGGAGATTGTAACGATCTTACGCGACCTTCTTAGGTCATGAGATTGACATATGGAGGAACACCACGGGTTACAACTTTTAAGGTTTGATCATGGTAAGGAGAGCTAATGGATCAACCGTAAGATGAGGCTCCCATTGTAGTTGTACATAGAATACCGAGACCTACATAAGGTGACCAACAATAGTAAGGGAAGATTGACGTTTTAAAACTTGAAGTTGATGTGAGATGTACAAGAAGTACATGAAAGATTGAAGATAGAACCTCTACGTTTGATTGGACGTAACAAAAAAAAAGGGGAGTAAGTTCTACATCTACTCGAAGGAATAATGCAAGCTTATATAGAATACGAAGAGCTCCTCCCATATGTTGGGATGTCGCGGAAAGTGAAGAAGGTAAGGTCAATTGTTTTGAAGCACGATTAAGTCCTGCAGTTTGGACCCTTATGGTTGCATATAAGTGAAAAACCTTAGAAGATTTTTACAACCATGTCATCAAAGAGGAAGAATGAGATTAAGTTGAAGGAATACTTGAATGAGGCTACAAGAGTCAGAAGACTCGAGGATATCTCTCGAGTTCAAGAGATGAAGGATCTCTGAAAGTGGACGGTAAACATTGTTGCTAAAGATGAAGCAATACACGTGTTGTAGGACGTCACCCCAACAGATCGGGTAAATCATTAGTACAATGACCACTTGTCAAGTGTTAAGACAATGTTGTGTCGGTTACTCCGTTATGTGACGAAAGAGGAAAAGACGAAAACCGAGATGTCACGGATCTCAATACTTCAGAATGTGGATTTTTCCCACTAAGGCCGAGCTTGATTCAATCCCGATATCTAAGGTGCCATATGGAATGACACTTGTGCAGAGATGTGAGTTGTGGAAGCAATTGAAGGAACCGATTACAAGATCTTGATGATAAACGTTTTGTAGAACCAATGCATTGAAGAGAGAACACCAGACATGATCTTAAACTTTTGTTTTGAAGTTGTTATGGAGAACACTAGTTGCTAAAAGAAAGAAGTTGTATGACAAGTTGTCTCGGGATGGCAAACCCCTAAAGATGTGAAGGAAGTTACAAGTTTTCTTAGGTGTGTTGAGCTTTACCAAATCTGTAAAGAGAGAAGTTGTATAACACCAATCATGAACACCTACTACGGATGACGACAATGTATTGAATGGGACGAAGAATTGACAATAGAGTTGTTGAGAGTTAAAAGGAGATTCATGGTGCAACTGATTTGAAATCGCCTCGAGGTATGATGAGTTTGAAGTGTACAAGTGATTCCCAAGACAAGGTCTTGCGTGAGTATTGAGAAACGATGTAAAGGTAATAGCATACGCGTCTCGTTAGTAGAAGCAGTGTGAAATAAAATACTTTCTTCATTACTTGGAACTCGCGGCAAGAAATGAGAAAACGTAACATCAAAGTTCGGTTTGACAAGAACCAAAGCCAACGGTGTAAATTGGAAGTTTGATCTTCTTTGTTAGAGAAAAGCAAAGGAGAAACATAATGATTATATTGCATTGAGAAAGACCCGGGAAGGAAGTTTAGTTCCCGATACAGCAGACCCTTGTTGAGATCTTAGCGCGAGTAGGGAACGTAGTTTACCGGTAGGCATGGCCACCGAGAGTAGAGGGTGTTCACCCGGGGTTTCATGTGTATCAGTTGAGGGAGTACATACATGACTCGAGACACGTAGTCCGCTGTGATGATCTAGTCGAGACGAGGAGCCGATGAGGCTAATTGGAAGACGTAGATTAGTATCTTTGGTCGAGTTTTATGCAGGATTAGAGACATCTATAGGACCGTCGGGTTAGCCCCGAGATCTTTCTTTGGTTGTGCTTATGTGATTTGTGACGTGAATTTCCTTTATGTGTGTACCTTGCGAGTCTTGATGTGTCTGTACGAGTAGACTTTTGATTAGAGGGCCGTAGTTGCCACATAAGAGTGTTCCGAGCGGTTATCGAGACGAGTTTGTTTGAGAGTATAACATTTAGCAAGTTTCGGGACGAAACTTATTTTTAGGGGGATCTGATGTAACGCCCCAATTTTTAGGCGGCGTTTGTGATAATTATCTTACCGGCTTTTAACGATATTTTATTAGCTTAAATATTTTTAGAAGGTATTTTATGGCATAAAGTATTTATTCCCGAGTATCATTATATTTTGGACACGTTCGTATATCCTTACTAATATTTTCGGAAAAAGTCAGAAATGTTTTTCGATTAAAAAATCCCGTTCCGAAATATTTTGATCGAGTTTATTCATTTCCATCTTTTCCAATTAATTTATTTTCTTTCTACCTTTCCTTTATCTTCCTCCTTTGCGTGTTGAAGAGGGAGTATCCAGCCTTTACAGTCCTGCACTGCTGATCTATTCCGTAGCTTACGCACCCCACCCGTTGCACCCCTCTGATCTTTGCCCTTTCTCACGCCTCTGTAAGTTGGGTAACCCATCTCCCTCCTGTGAAAGCTGAGCCTCTCAACTCTCTCACACTACTCCACCTTTCCTGTTCTTGCTGGGAGAAGCAACTTGACCCAAGCTCCCCTTCCTCATTTCATGTATGGCTGGAAAATAGAGGAGCTGCAACATCACAGAAAGCCGCCACAACTCACCTCGTGCCTCTGGACAGCCAGTCGACGGACCACCGATCTCCACCCTATTCAAGCCTTGTTGTTGGGATCTATTGCCACCGGAGCTGCCTCGAACACCTGCAACCATCAATCTATCTCTCTCGCCCTCTGTGTTGCCTCGGTGCTGCCTCTATTCCGCCCAAGACGGCCATCGTCTCACACCCCCATGGCAGCTCTCCATATCCAGGAACCGGACTGGAGCAACCAACGCCGCCTAGCCGCCTGCACCGGATCTGAGCCTCACTGAAATCCACTGTCGACGGATTTGGAACAAGCCGGGGGAGCAGCACAGATCTGTGCTCGCTCTTACTCCAGTGTCACGTTGAAGGAGGCGGTTCAAACCAAGTTGCCGGAGACCGAGGCTGCTGTCGCCGGACGAAGCCCTCGCCGATCCTGCCGGAGCCCTATCCGCCTTCGCCTGGCCCAGATCCGCCCTCCGCTGCACAACCACGCCGCCGCCTGTGCATCTCACCCCAGCCCTGCGCCTTCATCTCTGTGGGTTCAGAAAACCCTTCTTCAAATTAAAATCGGGACTCCCCCTTTTTCTATATAATTGCAATTTGTGACCCATGTTTTATAATTGCGTTTTTGGCCCAATTTTCTGAGTGAAACAATTATGCCCCTGCTGATTTATATAATTATAGTTTTGGCCTTATGTTTTGGAATTGTGCAGATTTGCCCTTGTGAATAAATTATAGATTTGGCCAAAGTTTATTTTTGGAAAATGGCCTAAGTTTCTTGAGTTCCATATTTATGGCCCGGAGATTTAATTGCGGATTATGACCGAGTTTCTAAAATTGTATAAATTACCCGGAAAGTGTTTTTAGAATTTTAAAAGTCGGATTTGAATTACGGGGGTTATTCTTATAGTTTATATATTCTATGTAGTATTCCAAATTTAGCGTTATGCTAAATTTGTTTAGTTTGGTGCTAGGTTCGAAAGCGCCCCGTTAAAGGCCAACGAATCCATTCTCGACATCCGTGGATCTTCTTCTAGCTTCGACCTCGTGTGAGTACCTTCTTTCTCAATATAGTATTATTTAGTAGTAGTATCATGCTAGGTTGGATCTAGCATAACTTAGAGAGAATGTCAAGTAGTGACTTTGAACTTTAGGTGAGGATATTGACTATGGTTTGAACGTTCTAAGGATTGAGGTGTGTATGTTATCATGTGAGCTTTGTTGAGGTTGTGAGTATGCGTTTGTGGAGTTAAGATGGAAGTATCCTAGCATGTGGTTATAGTTGAGATCTTGTGAGTTTATGAGGGTTAGGAGTGTATCCTAGATTATGAGAGCGTATGATCTTATAAGAGTATATAGGACTAGAAGTCTAAGGACTTTTAGCTTGAGTGAGTGGTTGTTGATTATCGTGCCTTGTCTTGAACAGGCTTTGGTTATATTTCTTCGGAGAGTGATATCGGTTTCGTTTAGCTTTGAGACGAGGTAAGTCCTCGGACTTGCTTAGCCGCTTTTATGCCTTATTTGGATATATATGGTGGTGTGTGTTTACCGCTTTTAAGCATGAAAATGGATTAGGATTTACTTGACCTTATTTATTGGCCCATCGTTACTACTATTATTATTATCGGGCGGTGACATCACCGCTCAGTTTCCCGAGGGAGACTGGGGGGATCTCTTCGACCAGGCCATACACGGTATATGGGCGGGCTTCTTCATCACTCCCTCAGGGTATACGGGTTGGGCGCCGCCACACTCCTGTTGGTTACACGGGGACAGAGGTGAGAGTTATAAGACTCTCGTGTCACACTTGAACGAATGAATTAGATATGGAATAACCTAAAAAGATAATAAGTAACGGATGTGTATGTTTATGGGCATGTTGTCTGTTTGTGTTCCTATGTGTGTTTGTGCCATATTATTCTTATAATGCCTAGAATGTGAGCTAACGGTTTTATACCGATTGTTGTAGTTGATGTGCAGGATAGGATGTGGCCGAGTGATCCGGAGGAGTGGGCAGCCGGGGTTCCGTACATCTTAGGTTGAGTTCGGTTTTGGAGTCCTTGTGTTGTTGTTATTATATATTATGTTGATGTTGTTGTAAGGACGGCTGAAGTCTTTCCTTTCTTTTATTGTCGGGTTTCATAACATTGCATAAAAATGTATTTCGGTTTTGGCCTTTATTTGTGCCTTGTTGCAAGATCCGGTGAAATTGTTGTCAGGCTAAGGGTCGGGACCCATTGTGAGGCCCCAACCCGTAGCGCCCCGAGTCCCGCGGATTCGGGGTGTTACAGTTGACCTACTGTTTTGTGGGTCGTTGGCCTACTGTTTTGTGGGTCGTTGACCTACCGCTTTGTGGGTCGTTGACCTACCGCTTTGTGGGTCGTTGGCCTACCGTTTTGTGGGTCGTTGGCCTACCGCTTTGTGGGTCGTTGGCATGCTGTTTGTGGGTCGTTGACCTACTGTTTTGTTGGTCGTTGGCCTACTATTTTGTGGGTCGTTGAACCACTATTTTGTGCGTCATTGACCTACTATTTTGTGGGCGCTAAGTATTTTCAGGGATTTTTGGCTAAGTTGAAGTATAATTTTTGTTCATAAATTAATATACGTTATATGGGTCGTTGACCTACTAAAACTGATGCTTTGAGAACTTGTACAAATAGCGGTTAGTAACGGATATTGAAGATTAAACAAATGATACATTTCTTTGCCTTTTAGCTAAGTTGAGCTATAACTTTTATTCATAACGGATTAATATATATTTTATGGGACTTTGACCTACTTTTTTATTGGTCGTTTACTTACTGTTTTCAGCGAATTTGCTATCCCACGTCGATTATCAAGTAAGGCTGATGCTTTAAAAACTTGAAAAGCGTTTATAATTGTCTAAATTTATATTAATTTATCGTTTATTGTATGAGATTTTGTTTAATTTTTATATTATAGAATTTTTTATCGTCATCTATAATTGTTTTTTAATTTACAAATTTTTAGATTTTGATTTTTTAAATATAAATGATTTATTGAAAATGTATGTTTTTTAAATAAAAATATTACTCTACGGGTATTCTTTTTTATCTAAGTATTTTGTTGTCCTATTATGTTTTTAATCATAAAATACGGGTATTTTTTTATATTACGTCAGTCGTTACAAAAATAAACTTCCAGATTTTAACTTTCGTTCATCCAATAATTTGTTTTTGCTTTTTGTGTCGGTTACAAAAATAAGTTATTTGACTTTAGTTAATATATTATATTTTATAATTCGAATTTGTTAAAAAACACTAATCTTTATATATGTATATAATATTACCGGAGACACGTCACATACACTTATTTCGTCAGAATGACTTATGTATGCATGTTATGATCCAGTTTCTCACTAAAAAACCGGTATGATATTCAATATATAATCAACCGCAATGTTTATCAAAATTTTATTAAAAAAACACAGAAACTAAAATCAAAATATTTTTGTTGCATATGTTGAAGTTTATCAGTTTTTTAAAAAATATATCAACAAATTCCATGAAAGGCACACGGATCACACTAGTTTTTATTACGCATATAACACACATAATGAAAGTTATACACACAGAAATGAGTGTCATTGTGTTTGTAATACGTGTCATGCACTCATGTTAGGTTTCATTACGGGAGCCAGATGCGTAAACAAACTTCCATTATTCATGTAGTACCCATAATTTCGGGTGGGTCGGATTCAACTCCAACTTTGAAATTCATTTACATAACTGAAGCCCTAATTTAAAATATAAAAATTATACAAAATATATGGGCTACCAAACCTAATTTTATTTGAAATTCATCTTATTTGTATGGTGAAGTATGTCGTCTTCTTGGTGCGACAACCGAATTGGTGCAATATTTTCATCTTATTAGCATGTAACACACCCTGCAACATAACACATCATTCACTACATATCGAGTATGTTTGGAGAACATAGCTTATTAGAGTTGAAATTGAAACTTAAATTCACTGAATAGATAGAATATGTAGTTGATTGAATGAGATTATATTTGTATAAGCTATACAAGTGTTTGAAAAACTTACAAACACTATCTAGTGTATCCTCCTTTTAACGTAATTCATGAATCTAGCCTAATATACGAGAGAAAGAATAAAAGAAGAGAAGGAGTTTGTCTAAGCTTTTTCAGGGATTCATTGATGGGGAATAGCTTTCTTGTAAGGATGATAAAGATGAACAAGAAGACGAGAGAAATGGGTAATTGAAGGTGTGTGGTTGCTTGGACGGAATAATAAGAGGAATAAGGGTGGGTATTTGATAATATCACTTCAGCGTCATTTTTACATAACATTCTTATTCATGTCTTGAGAATATAGTGTAAATTTGCATTGCATAATGGTACGGATGAGTCACAAAATAAATGCGGTCCGAAGACCCAATCTGAAAATTTGTTGATCCGATATCCGTTTTGATCCGATATCCGTTGATCCGATATCCGTGGATATCCAGATGTTCCAAGGTCAACGAATATTCGTGGGTATCCGGATATTCCTGGATCACCGGATATCCGTGGGTATAGGGGGGTTGAATAGAGTATGAAAACTTTCGCAAAAACCTATCTCAAGGCTTTGAAACTGATTTCAAGGCCTTGATGTTGATCTGTGCTCTTTGTGACACAACTAGTTTTCAAGGGATTTGAAAGTGATTTCAAAACCTTGACTCCGAAAACCTGTAAAACAACTTTAGTCACAAATAAGCAAGAAACAGTGAGGAAGTAAAAGATCGACACGGTGGTATGCTTATGAAGTTCAGCTCTATCAGCCTACGTCTCTATCCTAGGATTTCTTTGCCCGTAGGATCTAACTATGTATTATCTGCTTCAAAGAGTCCTAGATACAACCTAGAAGAAATCCTCTTCTCCTCTCATTGTAGTCAATGCTACGATCTAGTTCCAACTCTTAACCTAGAATCAATAGACTAGTTACTTCGCAGAGTAACATATACTCGAGTATAACACTCTCTAGATATTCCAATGAGACTCTCGTGTTTTTCTCTCTCTAGGGATGTAAGCTTTTGTAAACTAAGAGGAAGAAAAACTTTTGGAACGAATGAAGATGCTTTGGATAGCTTGAAGACTTAAATGTTTCTGAGTAAACTTGTTGGTGAATTTGTCAAGTATATAGAGAACATTCTAAGTACGAAAACTGGATGATTCCATTTTGTTCCTTTGTTGTATATATTTATACAGTTTGATGTTTTGGTTTTAATCTATCCGTTCCTTGTTGTAAAATCCAGTGAACTTGTTGTCAAGCTAGGGTCAAGATCCACTGTGTGATCCTAGCCTAGTGACGCCTCGAGTCCCGCGGATTCGGGGTGTTACAAAGTTGGTATCAATGCCTTAGGTTGACAACAATGACACTTGCAATCTGCGATAAAGGTCAAATAGACAAAATAAACAGAACCCGAAAGGGGTTTGACTTTTCAAAAGGATTTTGGTTTTGAAAAGTGTACAACTGTTTTGGGATAGCGTGTACGGGAAACCATCACCCTTCTGAGGAGCTCGACAGTGTATATATATATATATATATATATATATATATATATATATATATATATATGCATTATGTGTTGTTGTGCATATATGCTGGATTAAGTATTATATATATCTATACATATGGCATTATATAGCCTTTTACGCAACTATGATATTATCGTTGATGGCTCAAACTAGAGCAACATGTGCTATAGGACGGGGAAGAGGTAGACCGCCTCTATCTCTAGTAATCGTAAGTCATGAACGAGTTGGTGGACCTCCAGTCACGAGAGGTCGGGGTTAAGTCCCCATTTCTAAGTCGCTAGAGGCGGAAGACCAAGTTATGAAAGACGTTGAGAATGTAATTTTCAAGGTTGTCGATGACGTGTGGATCGCATTAAAGAACGAGATAGTTACCCTACTTTGATTGTGGAGTACCCAAGTGGATGATTCAAGTTGCACTTCGATGAAGTAACGAGCTTGAGAAGACGTCTAGCGTGTAACAGAAGTGGCGAAGAAAGAAAGACGTCTAGATTGTGGAGTACCCAAGTGGATGATCCCAGTCATAGACAACAACCATAGCAAGCAAGAGTCTCAGAGTTTTATACTTGACAACAGGAGCAAAGATATCATTATAATCAAGGCCCTTTTTCTTAGTAAAGCCCTTGACAACTAGTCTAGTTTTAAATCTGGGTGGTTCATCTATGTTTGTCCCTTCTTTTACTTTATAGATCCATCTACACTGTATGAGCTTAGATTTTTTAGGCTTATCACATAAAGTCCAATTCCTATTAGCATTCATTGAGACAATTTCATCATTCATGGCAATCACCAATTTCCTAGAATCAGGACAACTAATAGCTTGTTCATAAGTCTCAGGAGTGTAAGGATGTGTAACACCATCAGTAGTCAATAGAGCATATTCAACAACATTAGCATCATGATACTTTCTATTAGGTATAATAATTCTAGGCACTCTATCCCTAGTCAACTGATAATTTTTAGTATGTTCAACATCAGCTATAGATGAGGATGAGGCACGCATATCATTCATATCAGAAGCATGCATATTAGAATTATTATTATTATCAGAAGAGCTATTATTAGAGAAGAAAGGATCAGAATTACCCTCCCTTAATGGTTGCATGTGCTCAGTAGCTGTGTTTTCATTCATTTCAGAATGGTGATCTCCATTATTTGCTTGTGAGCTAGTTATGTGCTCCAAGCTATTATTAGGTTCCTCAAAACCCTCAACAGAGTAATCTCCAATGTTAAACTCCACCTCAGTGTTCTGTGGAGTAGCACTGGCAGTGTAGAAGTGTATAGGCACTTCACTTTTATCACATGTAGGCTCAATATTTGCAATTAGTTTTTCTTTAAAATAGAATTCATTTTCATTAAAAGTGACATTCTTGGAAGTGATCACTGTGTAACCTCCTGGTTTAATCAAGAGTATTTTATACCCATTAATATTCTCAGGGTAGCCAAGCATAACTCCCTTTATAGCTCTTGGTTGTAGCTTGCCTTGTACTAGATGTGCATAAGCCGTGCATCCAAAGGGCCTAAGGTATGTTGAGTTGGGTTTCCTGGAAGTCCACATCTCTTGAGGAGTTTTGAAGTCTATAACAGAGGAGGGACATCTATTTATAAGGTAAGCAGCTGTTGTGACATCCTCACACCATAGGGTAGGCTTTAAACCAGCACTAACTAACATGTATCTAGCCTTTTCAAGCAAAGTTCTGTTCATTCTTTTAGCATTTCCATTCTGTTGTGGGGTAACTGGGACATTCAAATGTCTCTTGATGCAAGCCACTTTACAGAATGAGTTAAACTCATTGTTACAAAACTCAAGACCATTGTCTGTTCTAAGACATTTCAGTTTATGTGTTGTTTTATTTTCGACTAGGGCTTTCCAATTTTTAAAAGTTTCAAAAGACTCATCTTTAGTTTTTAAAAGGTATATCCAGACTTTTTTGGAAAAGTGTCTAAGAAAGAGATGAAGTATCTCTTTCCTCCTACAATGTCAATCTGTGCAGGTCCCCATAAATCAGAGTGAACATACTCTAGAGGATGATCAGCCTTATAACTAGAGGTAGTGAAACTATTTTTGGATTTTTTACCCATTATGAAACTTCCACAGAAAGTTATGGCAGTAGGTTCTTGATCTAGCAAGCCTTGTTTATAAAGGCTTTGTAAACCCCTATTTCCAATATGTCCTAGTTTGTTATGCAATAGGACAGTTTGCTCTAAAGTCATAGCATTTTTATCTTTAGTTAAGTTAATTTCAGGTGAGGTAACAACATGGTGCAACCCACCCTTTTTTACACTTTTAACCAAGACAACCTCATGCCTACTAACTTGTCTAACCCCATTTTTAGTGTGTATAGTGCAGCCTAGGTCATCAAAGAAAAATTCAGAAAGTAAATTCCTTCTAAGCTTAGGCACCCATCTCACATTTTGTAAGATTCTGACTTTACCATCATGCATAATCATACGAATATTTCCTATTCCTCTAAAAGCTAAGGAAGAATTATCTCCTAGCATAACATCACCACCATCATATAAATGCAGATTTTTTAACAAATGTTTATATGGAGTAGCATGTATAATACAACGTGAATCTAAGATCCAGGAGTCATAGGTATGGGCATGATTTGCAAAGTCACACATAAACAGGTCATTAGGATGAATCTAAAAGCATGCTATTATTGTTATCATCAGGCAGACTGGAGCAAAGTAAAAGTTCACAAGGATAGTCATACTCAAAGACAAAGGCAGAGTGAGCATTTTTTTATCTTTGTTTTCTAACTCGTCCTTTTTTTTCTTCCTACACTCATCTATAAAGTGTCCCACCTTACTACAATAAAAGCATTTTTTATTAGATTTATCCTTATGATCTTTATTTTCAGATTTGTCCTTAGAAGTATGCTTCTTCCTATCATTATCCCTTTTAAAATTCTTTTTACCTTTAACCATGAGAACTTCAGTTTGACTTTCATTTTTATTTCCAGCTTTAACTTTAAACACTTTCATGCTTTTATTTTTCTGGACAATAGACTCAAGAATTTTATCCTTAGATATTTCATCTTGACTATATTGAATAACATCCTTGAAGTTATCAAACTGAGCAGGCAAAGAATTTAATAAAAGGATAGCAACATGATCATCAAATATTTTATCATTGCATCTTTCTAAATCCTGAGTTGATTTCAGAAAAACATCCAGATTATCTTGTAAAGAAATATGAACATCCATTCTAAAGTTAAACAGTTTACACAACAAAGATATTCTACTAGGCAATGACTTTTTAAGGTACAAATCGTCTAGTTTTTTCCATAATAGTGAGGGATTAGTGATACTTACAACCTGTCGGGTGTAACACCCCAAATCCGCGGGACTCGAGGCGCTACGGGTTGGGACATCACAATGGGTCCCGACCCTTAGCCTGACAACAATTTCACCGGATCTTGCAACAAGACACAAATAAAGACCAAAACCGAAATACATTTTTATGCAGTGTAATGAAACCCGAAAGCATACAAACAAAGACTTCAGCCGAAATACAAAACCCAAGACCAAACGTCATACACGTGGCTTACAAACACAATAAACGAAGAATAAAACACAACCCGACTCCAAACAAAACCCACTCCTAAAATGTACGGAACCCAGACTGCCCACTCTTCTAGATCTCTCGGTAGCCTTCCTAACCTGCAAGACAATCTACAACAATCGGTATAAAACCGTTAGCTAATATTCGCAGCATTAGAAGTAAGGTGAAGGAACAAACACAAGTAAATCAACATAACACACAATATACACCAAATCACACAAGTCCGGTTTATTATCTTTTTATTATTAAGTTATATCCTGTTATAATTCAACTTCTTTTGTGACACGAGAATCTCCCGAAACTCGCCTCGGTCCCCACTTACGGCATGGAACGGTACGGATGCAGCCGACCGTCTAACCACACTGGCTAGTCGCCAAGAACCTCCTAACTCTACGCAAGAGCTAGGCAAGTTGTCACCGCCCGTTATCATACACTTAGGCCAAATAATATATAAAGGTCGGTAATCCTATTTCGGTTTTATAAGTTATAATGAAATCAATAAAACACACACCACCAACACGCATCGAATCTAATACATAGAATACGAGATAAGTATGTTTAGAGACTTACCTTATCGTCACACTCAACTCACAACACTCTCGCTCCCCTTGGGAAGGAGCCCACAACCTGCTCACAAGAAGATAACTATATCAACAACTCGCTCAACTCAAGAAGTCTAAACGTCTACATAAATGATCTACGCGAGATCATTTGACTCACATTTTAGGACCGCATCTTAGGATTTCTCATGCTCACATCATACTCAACACAAGCTAGAAGTCCTTAGACTTCTAGACCTTATGATCTCGCAAGATCATAACCCCTAACACATACTAGGATAAACATGCCTAGTCCAAACAAACTCAACGATAACAACACCATGCTAGGATAAGTCAATCCTAAGCTTCAAATTCACAAGATTGTACAACCCCACCTCGAGCCTCAAAACGCTCACAAGATCAACCATATAACTTAAAAGCCTTATAACAACCTCACAAGATAACCAACACCTCAAGCTTAGAATCAACATCAATCCACCAAACAATATCAAAACCTCGAAACCCACTTAAGGTTCAAAGCCACTACTTGGCATTAACTCTAAGTTATGCTAGATCCATCCTAGCATGATACTAAAACTTAACATAACTAGATCGAGGGGAAAGAACTCACACGACGTCAAAAGACGGAAGTCGTTCAACGGAAGTCGTTCAACGGATGTCGACTTGGACTCGTTAGGCCTTCATCGGGGTGCTTTCGAACCTAGCGCCAAACTAAACAAATTTAGCTTATATGCTAAATTTGATTTTAAATATATATAATATATAACTCAAAGGTAAAACTCGTTTTTCAAACGTCAACTTAAAAATCCCGTAATTCCCTTCCGGGGTAAAAGTACAATACAAGAAACTTGGTCATAAAAACCTTGATTAAAACCTTGACCCGTAAACCGAAATTAATCCAACAAGGTCACAATATATAGTATATATAAATAAGAATTTAACTCGAAGTAAATCCCAAGTTTAAAAACCGTAAATACATTTCCCGGACATAATATACAACTCTAGGAATTTGGGCCATCTTCCGTAAATAAAACCTTGGGCCAAAATCTGTAAATAATTCTAGCAGGGGCATAAAGTTCAATTCCAAAGAGTTGGGTCAAATGTGAAAATACAAAAGATGGTTTGAATCTGTAATATACCATAAATGAGGGGGATTTAAATATAACCCTAAAGATCTTCTTCCTCATTCGATTCAAACGCTGCTTGGAAAAGAAAAGGGAAGCAGGCGGCGGCGAAGACGGCAGCTAAGCACGAGGGCTGCCCTGGCGGCGTGGCTCCGGTGGAGAGAGGCGGCGTTCCAGGTCTCCGGTGGTGTGGCGGCGGTAGCAGGCGGTCACAACTGAATTGGAGAGGACAGGCCATCTCCTGCTTCTCTGTTCGGGCCCTAGTGGCACAGGGGAAAAAGAACGCAGGGATGGAGGCGGCGGCAGCTGTAATATCCGAAAATTTTTCTTTCAATCAATTCCGAGTAAAACCGGATTTCGATCTGTTGACCTTTTCATTTCACCTAATTTCAGGTTTCATCACAAATTCTATCATTTTATGTGAGATTTTTTTCTTACATAAAATGATAGAAAAAATACAATAAACCCTAAATTGCAACCATGAGTTCATTTCCAAGACGAGATCATGACAAGGCCATGACGACGCCATCCGACGAGTTTTGACAAGACCATGACAAAGCCAAGACGAGACCATGACGAGACCAAGACGAATCCATGACAACATTTGACAAGGTCATGGCACATTTTTGACAAACCTTAACAACCATGCCTAAGGCTTAACAAACTTCTCAGCCCACCTCCATCCTCCTTAATGATGCAGCCCAAGCCATATTATCATCCAACTTTGCTTCCCTTGCTTGTGGTCCAGCCCATCAGCCACAACTTTGTAACACACTCAGCCCAGCAGGCAAACCATCAGCCATAGCGTGTGACATGCTCAGCCCAGCAGGCAGGTAACGTCTTCTTTCTCTCCCTCCTATCCCCACGATTACACGCATTGAAGAGGGAATCGCACACCTTCCTTCTGAGAAAAATTCTTGCAACGGAAATCAGGCAATCTTCAAAACTTCCCTTACTCATTCCGATTCCCTCCCTTTCTTCACGCCAGTCGGGACACGCTCCATGATCTGCTTCCTTCTGCGTATAGCAAAGATAGCAGCAACTCACACCTCCCTTAACCAGCCAAGAGATTACACTCTTACCTTCTATATTGACCTGAATCCCTATCCCTTTCCTGGTCCACACAAATCCTATCACTAGAGTCACCCTTCCTCGTCTATCCTCATCGTCAACGGTGAGCATCGAGTCGCTCCATCCCTCTCCTCCTCTTGCATTGACGAAGACTGGAGGACCTTCATCGACGACAACTCAGAAGAACATCAAGCATCTTCCTCTTCCCCTCCACAGAAGCGTTGCGAAAGACCAATGTATGGCGTCCATCCTGGTGTGTAACAACAACCACCTATTTTCCGGAGTACCCAAGTTTAGACCCTCCTTCCTTCAATCTATCTAGGTTTCAGACCTTGGCAGCCAATCTAGGTGCCTTTACACCTCATCCGTCCCTTCGGCATCAAGGTGAAGGAGGACCACTCTTGTGAAGCATTGGCGTTGAACTGGATCAACAGAGGGCCACTCCATCGACATCAAATTCCAGCCAGAGATCTGCGTGTCGACGACCACTGCACCATCGAGGACCCCTTCCTGAAGCCGTCTTCACGCCTGCAAGAGAGCCAGGTAACCTAACTCCACTGCCAGGATATACGTATGTCCAGACCTTGAGCGGAAATAATGGTGCAATGTTGGTTGTTCTCAGGACTTAAAGTGATGATCAGTGTATACCAAAGAGATTGGACAAGAGTGAAGGCTGGGAAGGATCGAACTGGTGGTGTGTGGGTGAACCCTGAATACAAGCTAGTAGTGGGTGAGAATCAAACATAGGATCTATTGTTTTTCCTGTGTTTCAAGTTCAGGAACTGTGTTGAGTAACCATGTTTAAGCCCACGTTTTGATAGGTTAGAATTATAATTCACCGTTCAGTTTTTAATACGACTTAGAGTGTTCTGCATGCTGAGATATATCAAAAATTTAGGTCGATCCAATGGTCGGATCTGGTTCTACGAGAGTGCAAAGTAGGTTGTTTAGGTAGTTGAGAAAATTTGTAATTTTGACTAAGTATGGATTTACTAGATGTTTAACCAACTTAAAGAATTTATGTAGGAATTGTGTCTGGGTAGTTTTGAGAGATCTTTGCTCCTATGAGTAGCATGAATATCATAGATGACCTAGAGATTTATTTCGGAATTTTTAGATTTTTATACGAGCCTCGTATCTTATGTAAAAGTCGGACCTTAGCGACTTTTGTGAAAATCAAGGATGGTGTGTAACTCTTATAAATCTTTAGCGAACTTTCCGTGAGAGCAAGATGGTAGAAATAGATTCCAAAGGAGAGTTTGAAACCAGGTTAGGGAAAATCCTGGAATTTCGGGACCAGGGGTAAAATGGTCATTTTACCTTAGGAGGACTTTTTAGTCATTTTCTCTTGACGAGTTTGTGTATCTTAGAAGTTATAGACTTCTAAGATTATGAGATGTATTTTGATCCACGTGCCTTGTATGACAGGCGTTTGATTTTCTACGGTTGAAGACCGAGTTGGGATGGAGAGAATTGTGGTTTGATTTAGGTAAGTCCTTTGGGCTTACTTAGCTGACTTTTAAATATGAGTATGAATAATGGTAGTGGTGTGTGAATGAGATGTTTATAGTTATATTTTAGTAATAAATATATACCGACCTATACCTTGGCCTAAGAGTAACGGGCGGTGGCATTCTGCTTAGTAGCCTGAGGGCGCTGGGGGTTTCTTTAGGGACTAGTCCACACTCGGTTTGTAATGATGCTACCGGCGGAGGTAAGCTAGACCTACACCGGTTGGATAAAGAACGGAGGCGAGAACTCTTAAGATTCTCGTGCCACAACTTTAAAACGGATTTAAGTGAATCACCTAAGAGATCAGATAATAACCAAATTGTGTGCCAGCATGATGGGTGTTTATATTACCTTGTTTGTGTTTGTGCTATCCTTATTCTGCTTATATTTGGATTGTTAGCTAACGGTTTATCCGTGTTGTAGATTTGTAGAGATAGACAGTTGTAGAGAGATCCGGAACGGATGGTCAGCCGGGTCCACGTACTGATTAGATGGGGACGGGGGAGTCTCCCATACAACATGCATGTTATGTATATGTTATGTTTTGTAAGGCTGTCACATGTGTACATTCATACAATAAGAATATTATGTTTCGAAATTGTTTTAAGTACATTTGTGCCTTGTTGTAAGATCCAAGTAATGTTATTGTTAAACCAAGGTCGGGACCCATTGTGAGGTCCTAACCAGTAGCTCCCCGAGTTCCGAGAACTTGGGGTGTTACAACATGGTATCAGAGCCAGGTTGGCAACAATGGCACTTGAAATCTTCTGAAAGACCGAATGTATAAAATAAATAGAACCTGAAAGGAGTCTAAGATTTTCAAAACGGATTTCTGTTTTTACACACATGCATAGTCGGGTTGTTGGGTTAGTAGTACGTCGGACCACCATCGTCTCCGTGGATCTCTGCAACTTGGGACGATAGGTAAGTTAGTATATAGACTTATATTGATAGGTTTTAGTGTAAAATTATATATATGTGTGTGTGTGTGTGTTGCATGTTAGTATCCTAAAGGATATCTTGTATTCTTTAGTTGTGATATCATGAAGCGATTAGCGCCTCATGATAAATCGGTAACGAATTTGAAGAGTTTTCCACACGAGATAAGGGATTTAGACCAAGATTGAGTATGATACTCTGGTGGACGCCCTGGTGACCTTATAAATCATCCGAAGAACGGGTGGGCAAAACAGTAAAGATGTTGAGATAATTTTTACCACCAGTACAACCGGATGATAAAGAAGTTCCCGAGTCAGCTTAGATAGAAGGAATTGGAAGTCATGCAAGGGACTTTGTCGTATGAAGCCGAGAGATGAATTAGAAGAACCATACAAGAGACGACAAGAGCGTAGAATGGAGATAATAATGGAAAAACAAGAATCATATAGAACGGAGTACAACCACGAATTGCGGGGTAAAGGACATTACAATCAAGGCGGACGCCGCCATAAGCAAGCATGGGCATGAGAGTACAAAGAAGATAGAGTGTTGACCCAGTTGTGAGAAATTAAAAGGTACAAAGATAGAGAGTGAGTCTAATGACGAGAAATAAATTCTATAACAATGGAAGCATGTGGATTCCTTCAAGGATACGAGAATTTTGAATGAAACTCCGACATAAGTATCAAAGAAACTAGAAGTCTAAAACCTGAGACAACGAATGTCTATAAAGGTAGCAGGATCAAAACAACACCAATGAAGGGGAACAATGTGCGAAAGTAATTTTGGTGGACTAGAGAGAGTCCACAATAACTTACCATTCACCTAAAAGTTTAAGTTACCAACATTGACGGTCATATCGGAGAACCGCAAGCAAACGATGAACAAAGTAAGAAGAATCGTGGAGACACACTTACGAGTTATTGTGGAAGCCTTGTTAAACTCCTTGACGACAGATGAATGTTAGGACTAGACTCAAAAGAGTATGGTGACCCCATAAAAGAACAAGAGAAGTGCAGACTTGGAAGGAGCTGAAGGATTGGAGAAAATAGATTTCACCAAGTGTATCAAACTCCAAAAGAGATAGAAGAACCATAAGTCCGTGATCTTATAGAAAGTCAACTACAGACTAGTTGGTAATAACTGAGACATAACACGTGCGGGTCAACTAGTAGTAACTGGTTGACAGATAAGGAGGATAACCATAGACTCATGAAAGAATTTTATAGACATCTGGAGGACTCTTCAAGAAATCAACGACGACAAATGTGAAGTTAAATCTGTACATGTGCTAGTAACCTTAATAGTAACATGGAGTGAGACGAGTCAGTAACTCTAACTAAGAACTTAAGAAGACAGAATAGACGGCCAGGAATGACCCCCTCATGTTAGTTGAGACCAAGAGAATTCTGTAAGTGATTTACTACCTACTGGCTAGGAAAAAGGTACATATCACAACTAGTACAAATGGATTATAAAAGGAGGACTAGAGGAGTAAGAAGCATACACTTTTGATAAGACTCTATGTCAGTAAAGACCGAGTGTGCGTAGCATTTCATACAAGGGAGAATGATGATTCTCCTATGATATTGGCGGAAGAGACCCTTGTGACTAAGAGATGCACGGAACGAAGACCTACAATTGAGTTAAGAGCAAAGATAGAACCCAAAAGTGTAGAGAAATTTTGACCTCGTCAGGGAGATAAGAAGTGGTGAGGAATCACGACGCCATTATCAAAAAGAGTAGGAGGTCAGTAGCAGAGTCAATGAGGTTCAAAAGAGCAATATTATAAACAACGCTACTAAAGGAACATGTGAAAATGACCTAGGAGACTCGAGAAAGAGAGTTGGCCTAAGGAAAAGGAAGTGGGAAGGATACAACGAACTAACGAAGAGGAAAAAGATTAACCGAGTAGCTGATGCTTACCAGGAATTTTATGACAGTAGGAGTATGAGAAGAGTGAGTACGAGATATGGAGGTAAGTCAACTATAGACTAACCAATGTCAACGGAGGACGTGCAAGTGTTGCTGGTATTGATGAGTTATGTGCCGTTAAAGAGAGATAATGGTGAATGTGGATTTACGTGGTAGATTTACTGACGCCTTGGAGGATTTCCTCCAGTAAGCAACGACAACCCTCTTGGATTCACTAAAGGTATAAAGAGAACCATGTTAGAGATTTTGGGAGGGCTGGTCCAGATCAAACTCCGGTCGAGTCAACTAGTTTGGATCTGTGTTAGAAGAATTCAAAAAGTGAACGGGAGAGGTTGTCTTCTAATCGTTACCTTAATTCCTTAAGTTAAGTAAGGAAGGTTTTGGATACTTCAACCGGATAGGACTTATGGTGTAATCGGGGGAAAGAATTTTGGGGGACAACCACTTTGGACTCACAGAAAATGTCCTTATGACTGATGGATGACAGTAGAACTATCAGAGTAGCGCAGCGGAAGCGTAGTGGGTCCTAACCCACAGAGCAGGAAGCTCAATGGTACCAAAAAAAAAAAAAAAAAAAGTGTTACCCTATTATGGATCCGAGTGAAGAATAAAGGCTTGGTTATATGTTGCTAGACAAGTGGTTTTGAATCCTATACTAATGGAGTACTCTGGAGTGAGTTTTCTTGATGGATTAAGAGAAGAATTTACAACGTAATAAAAGTATGGCGCAAAGCTTACACTAGAAAGCTCAAAGTGTGTAACTACCCTACTGAGTCGGAATTCACATAATGAAGGAAGCGGCAGAAGTATACCTGCAACTCAGTAATCACGCATAGAGAAAGCATAATCTCAGGTAGATTTTTCGTGTAATGTTATATCGGAATGGAGCCAATTTACGTTTGGCATCAGAGGAATATTCTCGGTCTATTAAACGTGGGGATATACGACTGCAATGCTGATTGAGTGTTAACAGTTATCGAGTAGTTAAGATCAAACGATGGTGATGTGAGATCACCTTGTGTCTAGTGTTGTCATTGCGGATACATTCTATATCACCAAGATCTTGGATGCTGCGTAAGAAGTTGAGTTGAGCAGAGAAGGACTAACGGATTTTTTTTATTGTTGGGTTATATCAAATTTAAGACCCAAAAGGAAGTAGGTGATAAATCATTAACGGAGGAAAGACCTGACTGAGTCACAATAAGGAAACATGACCAAACAAGTTGTATTACAAAGGGCATTAGGCACTTAGTAAAGTGCCGGTAGATGTCTAAGAAATTTGTTTCCGAGTTGATAGTCGCGATCTTCCGAAAAGTCAAGATTGAGTAGATGCAGCGGAAGGAATACAATTTTATAGCTATTTTGATAGAGTCATCAAAAGAGCCGGAATTGAGTTTAGAATAGTAACTGTGGAAATCTTAAAGGGGATTGGGAAGTTATTGATCGACCATCACTCTTAACCATACTAGAAGGTGTACACATAGTGTTCTCGAGTAATAGTAAAGGGAATACATACTGGATCCGGGACATGTCATCAACTATTAGAAGCTGGTAGTTGGGCTAGATCATATTTTGTGGAGTACCAGTAGCCGTTTTAGAGTGCAGTACTAGACGTCTACAGTCTAAAGATATACCGATATTGAGGATTCAGTGGACTAGATAAGTAGCCGATGAGGCTACAAGGGGGACGGAAGAGAGCATTAAGTGTAACTATCATAAGTTTTTGCGAGAGTGGCCGCTACTTCAGTATCGACGAGTTAGTACTCGGATGTTGTTTTGTGTGACCTACATGATTAAGTTTTGATTTTGAGTTTGTTTTTTATTTCATGTGCTACTTGACTATGATATTTGAGTAGATCTTGCATGTTAGAAAGTTGAGTTAGATACTCCTATGGATGGAAACCGAGTTAGATACTCCTATTGGGGGAAGCCTTGTGCTTAGATGCCCTTATTCTAAGTTTCGGGACGAAACTTATTTTAAGGGGGTACTGGTGTAATATCCGAAAATTTTTCTTTCAATCAATTCCGAGTAAAACCGGATTTCGATCCGTTGACCTTTTCATTTCACCTAATTTCAGGTTTCATCACAAATTCTATCATTTTATGTGAGATCTTTTTCTTACATAAAATGATAGAAAAATTACAATAAACCCTAAATTGCAACCATGAGTTCATTTTCAAGACGAGATCATGACAAGGCCATGACGACGCCATCCGACGAGTTTTGACAAGACCATGACAAAGCCAAGACGAGACCATGACGAGACCAAGACGAATCCATGACAACATTTGACAAGGTCATGGCACATTTTTGACAAACCTTAACAACCATGCCTAAGGCTTAACAAACTTCTCAGCCCACCTCCATCCTCCTTAATGATGCAGCCCAAGCCATATTATCATTCAACTTTGCTTCCCTTGCTTGTGGTCCAGCCCATCAGCCACAACTTTGTAACACACTCAGCCCAACATGCAAACCATCAGCCATAGCGTGTGACATGCTCAGCCCAGCAGGCAGGTAACGTCTTCTTTCTCTCCCTCCTATCCCCACGATTACACGCATTGAAGAGGGAATCGCACACCTTCCTTCTGAGAACAATTCTTGCAACGGAAATCAGGCAATCTTCAAAACTTCCCTTACTCATTCCGATTCCCTCCCTTTCTTCACGCTAGTCGGGACACGCTCCATGATCTGCTTTCCTTCTGCGTATAGCAAAGATAGCAGCAACTCACACCTCCCTTAACCAGCCAAGAGATTACACTCTTACCTTCTACATTGACTTGAATCCCTATCCCTTTCCTGGTCCACACAAATCCTATCACTAGAGTCACCCTTCCTCGTCTGTCCTCATCGTCAACGGTGAGCATCGAGTCGCTCCATCCCTCTCCTCCTCCTGCATTGACGACGACGACTGGAGGACCTTCATCGACGACAACTCAGAAGAACATCAAGCATCTTCCTCTTCCCCTCCACAAAAGCGTTGCGAAAGACCAATGTATGGCGTCCATCCTGGTGTGTAACAACAACCACCTATTTTCCGGAGTACCCAAGTTTAGACCCTCCTTCCTTCAATCTATCTAGGTTTCAGACCTTGGCAGCAAATCTGGGTGCCTTTACACCTCATCCGTCCCTTCGGCATCAAGGTGAAGGAGGACTACTCTTGTGAAGCATTGGCGTTGAACTGGATCAACAGAGGGCCACTCCATCGACATCAAATTCCAGCCAAATATCTGCGTGTCGAAGACCACTGCACCATCGAGGACCCCTTCCTGAAGTCGTCTCCACGCCTGCAAGAGAGCCAGGTAACCTAACTCCACTGCCAGGATATACGTATGTCCAGACCTTGAGCGGAAATAATGGTGCAATGTTGGTTGTTCTCAGGACTTAAAGTGATGATCAATATATACCAAAGAGATTGGGAAGGATCGAACTGGTGGTGTGTGGGTGAACCCTGAATACAAGCTAGTAGTGGGTGAGAATCAAACCTAGGATCTATTGTTTTTCCTGTGTTTCAAGTTCAGGAACTGTGTTGAGTAACCATGTTTAAGCCTACGTTTTGATAGGTTAGAATTATAGTTCACCGTTCAATTTTTAATACGACTTAGAGTGTTCTGCATGCTGAGATATATCAAAAATTGAGGTCGATCCAATGGTCGGATCTGGTTCTACGAGAGTGCAAAGTAGGCTGTTTAGGTAGTTGAGAAAATTTGTAATTTTGACTAAGTATGGATTTACTAGATGTTTAACCAACTTAAAGAATTTATGTAGGAATTGTGTCTGGGTAGTTTTGAGAGATCTTTGCTCCTATGAGTAGCATGAATATCATAAATGACCTAGAGATTTATTTCGGAATTTTTAGATTTTTATACGAGCCTCGTATCTTATGTAAAAGTCGGACCTTAGCGACTTTTGTGAAAATCAAGGATGGTGTGTAACTCTTATAAATCTTTAGCGAACTTTCCGTGAGAGCAAGATGGTAGAAATAGATTCCAAAGGAGAGTTTGAAACCAAGTTAGGGAAAATCCTGGAATTTCGGGACCAGGGGTAAAATGGTCATTTTACCTTAGGAGGACTTTTTAGTCATTTTCTCTTGACGAGTTTGTGTATCTTAGAAGTTATAGACTTCTAAGATTATGAGATGTATTTTGATCCACGTGCCTTGTATGACAGGCGTTTGATTTTCTACTGTTGAAGACCGAGTTGGGATGGAGAGAATTGTGGTTTGATTTAGGTAAGTCCTTTGGGCTTACTTAGCTGACTTCTAAATATGAGTATGAATAATGGTAGTGGTGTGTGAATGAGATGTTTATAGTTATATTTTAGTAATAAATATATACCGACCTATACCTTGGCCTAAGAGTAACGGGCGGTGGCATTCTGCTTAGTAGCCTGAGGGCGCTGGGGGTTTCTTTAGGGACTAGTCCACACTCGGTTTGTAGTGATGCTACCGGCAGAGGTAAGCTAGACCTACACCGGTTGGATAAGGAACAGAGGCGAGAACTCTTAAGATTCTCGTGCCACAACTTTAAAACGGATTTAAGTGAATCACCTAAGAGATCAGATAATAACCAAATTGTGTGCCAGCATGATGGGTGTTTATATTACCTTGTTTGTGTGTTGTGTTATCCTTATTCTGCTTATATTTGGATTGTTAGCTAACGTTTTATCCGTGTTGTAGATTTGTAGAGATAGACAGTTGCAGAGAGATCCGGAACGGATGGTCAGCCGGGTCCACGTACTCATTAGATGGGGACGGGGGAGTCTCCCATACAACATGCATGTTATGTATATGTTATGTTTTGTAAGGCTGTCACATGTGTACATTCATACAATAAGAATATTATGTTTCGAAATTGTTTTAAGTACATTTGTGCCTTGTTGTAAGATCCAAGTAATGTTGTTGTTAAACCAAGGTCGGGACCCATTGTGAGGTCCTAACTAGTAGCTCCCCGAGTTCCGAGAACTTGGGGTGTTACAGCAGCTTGCACAGGCAAGCTCGGTGTGGCCTAGCCGGTCCGGCTCTCTAGCGACAAGAGCAGCAGAAGGCGACTCTTCCCTTGGCTACTGGTGGAGGCACAACAGAGGGATATTTCCAGATGGAGGTGCGAGAGAGAGAGATGGCTGGATTCGACCACCAGGGTTCCTCCGTCGAGCTTCCGGACGGTGGGGACGCAGCAACAGCGAGAAGAAGGATGAGTGTGGTTCCAGCACCAGGGTTCCAACCTTCCAGGCGTGAAGAAGGAGGCGGGAGAGCTTGTGCAGATGGTTGGTTGCAAGTGAGGAAGGGAAGGGAGAGGTTGTGGCAGTGAGGACCGAAGGGTCGGCCCAGAGTGCGAGAGGTCGCCCCACTGCCGGTGACGAGGGGTCGGGATGCAGAGCCAGGTCTGCACAGGCCTATAGGGAGAAGAAACGAGGGGTCGGTCGACCGCCTCACCGGATGGGAAGAAAAAAAAGAAAAGAAAAAAAAAGAAATAAAGGTAAAGGGAGTAAAAGTGGATTCGATCCAAACGTTAGGGACGGAATTTCTAAATCTGAAAATTTTTCAACCTTTTCGTGAAATAAAAATATAGGGGAAAATTTTTTGTGGAAAAACTCGCAAAATATACTTTGCAAATACAAAAAAAAATTATTTAAGCTCTTAAAGTATCAATAAAAGCTGAAAAATAAATATCGCAAACGCGCCAAAAATTGGGGCGTTACATCGGGCTACATCATCAGACAACCTTATGAATATTTCAGAGTGAGCTTGCTCCTCCAACTCCACCTTTTTGTCGGATGAAGTGTCTGCTGGGAACTTTCCTTGGACAATGTTCCAACATTTTTCTCTAATGAGAATAGCCCTCAACTTCAGTTGCCATATGACAAAGTCTGAAGTGCCATCGAAGAACTTTAGCCGGATTGTGTTCTCAAACATAGTCTCTTGTTCACAATAACAAGATCCCAGAGGTCAGATACTAATTTTGTTTTGAATGAAAAACAAAAACCAGGCAAGATTGAGAGCACTAAAGTTTCTCAATCTCAGATTTCGGTTGGCAGAGTTATAAAAGGCACAAAAGACAAGTAAAATCCCCTTTTTTAAATCGAAGAACAAGATCATGAGCGGAAGCAAGAACAGAGACAAAGCTTTTAAAATAAGAACACAAGAACTAGGGTTTTGTAGTTCCTTTGAAAGACAAACCAGGCTCTGATACCAAATTGATAAAACTAGAACTGAGCTATTTTCAATTAAAACGTCACAGATCTAGAGTGATCTTGAACAATAAAACGATTCGAACCAACAAACAAAACTTAGTGACGTAGTTCGGGTTTTTGTATAAAACCCTAATCTACGGGATTTCAGGAGGGGAAATCCGTCCCAATCCACTAGGTAGAGAGAACGTGTGATTACAAGTAACTACAACTTCAAATCAAGACCAATAAAACCCCAACAAAGAGAAAACAGAACAAGAACAACAAGAATTAAAAAACCAGATGATGCCAACGCAACTAGAAACAAGCTTCTAGTGAAGCTTGTGTTCGTAATCTGATCTTCTCACGAAACACACAAGATCGCTTCTCACTTTCTCTCTTTTTCTTTCTCTCACTTCTTGGAGAAGAGGAACTCAGCAACTGGCCGATCCAATCTACAGTACCTCCAAAGCTCAGCAACAATGCCTTTATACCTAGGGTAAAGGGGAGACGGCCAACAACTGGTGAAGAAGTCACATGCTCTCATTAATCCAACAATGAGATGGATCAGGCCCAATCCAGAGACAAAAGGCCCAACTAGCAAGACTTACACCGGCTGTCACAATATTATATATATACATATAACAACTGAAAGCTATTACGTTTCCCATAATGGCACAATATACTAGATCATCATACACATTAGAGCAACTCAGGTTATGTTTGAATCATGTCAGGACATCACTTAATACTTTAAGTGCCCTTGTACATTATCAAACAAGTCCTAAACCACCAACTAATGTATAGGTATTCCAGTATATGTGTATGAGGAATAATTGGTACAAGAATTCAAAGTTGTAGTAATTCTATGCTTAACCTATTGGTTATTAACATAACAATACATTATTAGGTCATTCTTATGTTAAGACATTTTCTTAACTCTTTTTCTTGTATGCTATCATAACCAATTTATGGTGTTGGTATTTTCTTAGCACTTTGTACCATATGACATTTATACTATATGATTTGGCATGCAGATGAAAAACAAAGTGGAAGTGTTGATGATTTTCAAGAATCTTGTGTGGAAGACAAATTAAAGGAGTGACGAAAGTGAAATATACTATAGATCATGCATTAGAAGACAAGATTTGTGATCTCTATGACATTTTTGTTGATGTATTATTCTGATTTACGATTGTACTCCACTTCTTCATGCATAGTCTTTGCTCTGTCCCTCTTTTGTGGCAGGAGGTGCTCTATTTCTTTCTAACAGCATTTGATATCTCATATTTGATGTGATACCAGGGGCTTGATGAAGATGGGCGAAACTCTAAATTGGTCCCTTGATATAGGGCAGTCTGTAGATTTAGTCATGTTATCTTGATGTAATTCAAGTTTAGCATTGTAGCAAAAATCTTTCGGGTATTTGTTAATATTTCTTTCATAAGGGTGGTTAACAGTGACTTCAATCACGCAAGTATGATTTACTTCTAATAAAACTATCCAGGTTCTCTTTCTTGTATCCTGATGGCGAATTTGAGTCCCCTCTCGCATATATTGTCGTTTTAATTGAAGGGTAACCCACTTGTATTTCGATTGTTTGATTGCAATTAAACTTGCTTTATTAGTTGTGTATTCTCATTGGTTTGTTGATTGATTGATGTTTTGCAGTGTATATGTGCAATTGTGCATACTTTTGGGTATGTTTGATTGATTTGAGTTGGTGATCATCCTTATTTCCATTTAATATTGAACGTGATTGAATTTAGTTGACATATTCATTCTTTATGTGTTACCATCATATGTTTATGGATGTATCGAATTTTCTTTAGTCTTATGAATTGTTGCTCAATTGCTTCTGTTTCTAAATTTCCGGGAAGTCCTTTTTGATTTTTCCCAATTCAAAATACTTGTTTACTTTGATTATTGCAAAGCTGGTGATTTCTTTGTGTGACACGCGTTTGAGTTTCTACGATTGCGGACCGAGTTGAGAAATTGAGAGTTGTGATTTGATTCAGGTAAGTCCTTGCGACTTACTTAGCTAGTTTCTGGATGTTAGTGGGTGATAATAGTGGTGTGTGTGCAATGTGTGATATAATAATAACTTGTTAGGACGACAGTTGTTATTGTGTTTTAAGGCCCAAGTGTATGTATAACGGGCCGTGACATCACTGCCCAGCTCTGACAGGAGACTGGGAGGTTCTCTATACCCAGACCATACAGATACAAGGTGAGATGCATCGGACCCATTCCTGATGGTTACACGGGGGCGGAGGCGAGGTTTGGGAATCCCTCGTGTCACAAAATAAGTATCATTAGTAAGAGTGAATGACTTAAATGAAGATAATAAACATATTGTTTGAAAGCATGATGATTGTTTACTTTTGCTATGTGTGTGTGTGATATTATTATCATTCTACTAATATTTAGATAGCTAGCTAATGGTTGTTCTGTTGTGTTTTTAGATTTACCGTAGGTTATAGCAGCAGCTGAGTGATCCGGAAGTAGTGGTCAGTCGGGTCTACGTACTCCTTAGAGTGGGGGTTGGGTTGTTACTTTGTTGTCCTTTCCTCTTGTTAAGACAGTTAGTCTTTTTCGTTTTTTTAGTACGAGAGGCTGTTAGACGTTGTTGCATTCATTCCTTTGAAAATACTATCTCATGAATTTTGGTTTTTCTTATTTGTGTCTTGTTGTAAGATCCTAGTAATATTGTTGTCAAACTAAGGTCGGGACCCATTGTGAGGTCCTAACCAGTAATGTCCCGCGTTCAGAGAATTCGGGGTGTTACAGCATGGTATCAGAGCTCTAGGTTGTCAACAATGACACTTGAAATCTTCTGAAAGACCGAATAAGTTCTTAAGCAGAACCCGTATAGGGATCTGAATTTTAAAAAAGACTTTTGGTTTTCAAATGCATGCATAGTTTGGTTGGGGATAGAAAGTACGGCTGACCACCACTATTACCACGGATCTCAGTATGCTTAGTATGGACTTTAGATTTTTACTCTCGTTGGACTTATTAGCTTGATTATAAAGATTTCTGATATAGATAAGTATATGCCGAAGATTAGTAGAAATTATAGTTATAACAAAATAAGATCCTCGCCCCGTGGAGACGCCTATGTATATTTGAAGGGTTTCAACGTGAGGATAAGTACGGGTCAGCTTATGAGCATTAAGGTAAGCGAACGTCCGGACAACTCCTTCGAACTTGTTAAAGAACATCAAGATGGAAAACTGAAGACTAAAAGACAACACCACCGACGATGACAAGAAGGAAATCCCGAGTCAAATCAATAGGATCAAATGAAGAATATACATGAGAGTAGTTCTGGAAAAGCGTTGGATGACCGGCAAGTATACAAATTGGAAGAGACAACCCATAGGTTCTTTCAAGTGTGGTGTAAACAACGTTACAAACAAAGTGGATGCCTTCAAAAACACACATAGGCATGAAATTCAAGGTGAAATATAGTAGTGATCCAGACAAGAGGCATTGAATCTAAGCTTACTGACGGACTAGAGGGTGAAAGTTTGAGGGTAGAAGCAGGGCGGAATATGATCACTCTCGACAAGCTACTTGACACCACAATAAAGATGGAAACCGAGACAATCATAAGCGTAGGGGTCAGGATGAGATACATTGTCAATCCCAATACGAAGAATCAAAGAGCCGCACAATGAAAGCTTACAGGTTGCTAGAAAGGGGAAGGCCGATTTTACCAACATGGAAGTGGTGTGACCTCCTAGAACACACAAGAATTACAACAAGAATCGGGATACAACAAAGACCGGATTTCTATAAAGGCGGAAGTACAAGCAGCACCCCAAGGAAGGAGGGTGTAGGAGAATAGTCTTGAAAAAAAAAAAGAAAAAAAAGGGTCTCTAATAACTTCGCACTCACGAAGGGATTTAAGTTAATAACACTAGCGGGTCATAACAGAGAACCGCAAGTGAACAATAACTCGAGTAAAAAGAATCATGGAGAAATGCCTACAAGTTATCGTAGAAGAATTGATAAGTCTGTTGGCGGAAGACGAAGATACAACTAGACTCGTAAGAGTATAGTGCTCTTATGGGAGTGTAATTTGTAGAAGGAGATAAAGGAGTATAAATGGAAGAGAATTATTTTCACCTGGTATATCAAACCTCAAAAGAGATAGAAGAAAAGTAAGTCTACGATCTTATAGAAGGTCAACTACAGGCTAATTGGTAACAACGGAGAATTTGCACGTGTTGGCTAACTAGTGATGGTTGGGTGACAGATAAAAAGAATAACCACAAGGTTATAAAGGAATTTTAGCGACATCTAGTGAATTTCTTTCAAAGATCAACGACGACAATGGTGAAGTTAAATCAATACAAGTACTAGTAGCCTTGATGGTAACAGTGAATGAGTCCAATACGACAACTCTAATAAAGAAATTAAAGAGAAGCTCTTGACGGTCGGTAATGACCATTGATGATAGTAATGGTGTAAAGAGAATTGTTGTGAGTAGTTGCTTACTACTGATAAGGAAAGATACCTATCAAAGTTAGTAGAGAGTGATCCCTGTAAGAAGAACTGGAAGAGTAAGAAGAAACAGACGATTGTGGACATGTCCTATGTCTTAGCATTCCACACAAGTAGGACTGATGGTGCTCCTCCGAGAAAAAGTGGGGTCAAACTGTCTAGATTGACAAAGGAAGCCCTTGTGATTAAAGATGTGACACAGAATTATTGGAATTGTAGAGGCGGCACAAACATATAGAGTATGATTTACAGCCTTGGCGAAATGTATGATCGAGTTGTGAGGTGATTGCAGATGGAATCTGCATGCTGGCTAGAACAGACATGAGAAGGAGTAAAGTTGAATGACTAAAGGTTGCTAAATAGATCCGATACTACCCCAATAAGATAATTACCGAAAGGTGTCTATATAAGAGTAATGAGAAATGGTGGTACTCCGATGAAAATTCAAGCTCGATTGATGACATAAGAGTTGATAAAAGTAATAAGACCAACCAACGTGGTCCGTAAGGCGTATACGAGGAAACACAAAGGGATTTAACTATCCTACTAGGGGGTAAAGATTTATAGAAGATAAAATGACACGAGCATAAGGACAACATAATAAATGCGAGTCGAGAACTTTGATTTTTGATAAAATCATATACAACTGAGGTTTCTTATGCAAACGGTACCAATAGGTGTTTAATAAAAGTCATACACATTGGACCGATAACGCTTTGATGGATAAAGGGTAAACCAAAAGAATAACTTAACGAGTAAGAAGGAAAGTCATGTATCAAAAGGCGGGTCTTGCTAAATTGGAATAAAGTGTTGAGATGATGATGCCTTTGTAGAATCTATGCAAGAGTACAACGTAACTGAGGTTCCAAAATAAAATGAGCAGTAATGATCAATTGAAAGTTGAGACCGATTCAGGGGAGGAAATTGTTATAAGACGAGTCACCTAGTAGAAGAGTTCACAAGACAAGCTTGAGAGACCAAAATAGATAAAATGTCGATCCGCATATGAGGGTCTAAGGTGCATGGAATGGGGTACCTACAATAGAGTGTAGAAGCAAAATGTAGACTTTACAAGTGTGGAGAGGTTTTGACCTCCTCAAAGATATAGGAATTTGAAAGAAATTACAATGCCGGTATCAAAGAGTTGAAGCCCTATGGCGGAAACAACAGAGTTTCATGAAGGCAATATTGCCGGTAACACTAGCGAAGGAATGTATATATGAGAACGGCCTTGGTGGACCCGAAAGTTCAAGGTAACCCCAATTATCACGGGACCTAAGTCATCAACACCGACTGTCCATTCAAGGGGAACTTCAAGGGGATGATAACTAAAGTCATCAGAACTACCAAGACACTCACCAGCTATCGTTGAAGACTTGGAATGACTATTTATGTCAAGATGAATGACCTAGTTGGGCTCAAGAAGTAGAGTTAGCCTAAGGAAACAGAAGTGTGGAAGATAAAACAAATTAGCGAAGCATGAAAGGATTAAGCGAGCAGATGATGCTCACCAAGAATTTAACGCCAGTATAGGCATGAGAAGAGTAAGTCCGGGATATTGAGATAAGTCAATTATAGACTGACCGACGTCAATTGAGGACGTGTAAGTGTTGGTTGGTATTGACGAGTAGGTACCGTTAAGAAGAGACATTAGTGACTGCGGAATTAAGAGGTAACTTTACCGATGTCTTGGAGGATTCCCCAAGTAGGCAACGACAACCTTCTGGGATGATCTAAGGATATAGAGAGAAATCGGGTTAAAGGTTGCTTACTGGTTGGTTGAGAACAGACTACGGTTGAGTAAGAGAGTAAGGGTCTGTTTGAAGAGGATCTTGCTAGTATTAGAAGGGAAGTATAGGCGGGAGTTGGGTAAATCATGTTGACCCTCAGAAAGACGCCATTGTAACTAATGGGTGTTACACCAGAAGCGTGGTGGGCCCATAAACCACAGATGAAGAAAATCAATGTTAGGTTAACTATGATTTCAAGTTAAGGAATTAGAGATCTATATGAGAGGGTCCACTTGGGTGTGTGTTTTATTTTGAGTTATATAAATTTGAAAGCTTGACAAGAAGTAGGTGAAAACCCATTAATTAAGGAACGATCCGATTAGGTCCCCTTGAAAAAACCGGGCCAAGCGGTTTGTATTACAAAGAGCATTTGGCACTTAGTAAAGAGCCAACAGAAGTTAAGATCATTATTTCAGAATCGATAGTCGGGAACTTTCGAAAGGAAAAAACAAGTGGGCCCAGTGGAAGGAAAAGTTAATTTTGGCTTGGTAGAGTCATCAAAAGAGTTGGAAGTAAGTTTAGAAAACCAAACCATTGAGAGAGTACCTACCGGACCCGAGACACGTCGTCAGTCATGAGGACCGGATGGTCGAGCCAGATCATCACTTTGAAGAGTCCCCAATAGCCGCCCTAGAGCGCAGTACTAGACATCTACGGTCTAGGGATATACCGATGTTGACGATCCAGTGGTATAGACGAGGATCAGATTAGTAGTACTCGGATATTGTTCTGTAACTTTTATGATCATGCAATGAATTGAGTGATTGTGTTTTTATGTGTTGCATGTGTATGATGATTGAGTAGTCCTTGCATGTTAGGAATGGGAGTGGAAAATTTAGTAGAAATTGAGTAGGTAGTTCTATCGATAGAAGTCATTTTGTTTAGATGTCCTTATTCTAAGTTTCGGGACGAAACTTATTCTAAGGGGGAACTAATTTAATACCCGGAAATTTATTTCCGTTTATTTCCGAGTTGAACCGATTTTCAACCCTTTGATTATGAGGTCAAGCACCATGAGTCAACATAATTTCTATCATTTCATGTGAGACTACTACTCACATAAATGGATAAAAATCACATTTTCCTGAATCTTGCAATATTACAGTAGATAGTCCATTATGACAAGGCCAAATCAAGGCCCGTTAGCCTCCTACACCCCAACTGGGCCGTTCAGCAAAGGCCAGCCCGTCAACTCTTCTTCACAACCCTACGCCTGCTGCAAATTGGGCCGTCACAGCAGCTTCCTCAGCCGCCCTCCACAAGTATCTCCTTCGAGTAGCACGTGCAGCATCGTGAACTTCCACGCTTTCCATCTTCATAGCATATCATGATATAATTGTTTCCATAATTAGAGAGCATCTTGCTCCTAGTAACATATGAAGAATCACACTTTCCTTCTGCAGCCAAGGAAGATTAGTATCGCAGTTAAGGTATGCACCTCCGCCCCCTTTCGCGTCTGGATACATCCTCACCAACCCTAGCCAACTCCTCTAACTCCCGCTCTCTTCCTTCCCACGACAATGGACGGCCAGGTACAGCCTTCTGAAATTCCTGGTTACTTACCCTAGTTTTGTCACAGGAGACTCGAACCAGATCCGACTCCCTCCCTCTGTTGTTGTCATAAAATTGATTAATGGTATCATCCTTACCTCTCCCAACCTTCTATTCTCCACTCGAGAAACCGCCACCTCTATCTTCCCTACGATCGAAGAAAGAAGACCTTCCCATACCTCTCTTTCATCGGCGACCGACGACAGAGAAGTGTCAAGTCACGCTCTTTCAATCTCGACAACGGAAGTCGTTCCCCCAAACGTGACAGCAGTGTACCGAGTCTCCTCCTTCGTCGTCATCCTTCTGGACGAACGTAAGACTCATCTTTCCTCCTCCTAACTGCGTTTATCTGTCACCTGGGAATCAGATCTGACCCCTCCTGCCGACACCAGCATCAACGGGAGTAGCATAGAAGATTACCTAGGCTGGAGTATGATTGGAACAGATCCTATCCTAACCATCGACAAGAAGGGCTCGAAGTGTGGATCAGTGGCTCACCTAAAAGTCGAAGAGAAGTGAAGACTGTGCAGTATCAAACCGGCAACGTGCGAACAACTTTGCAATATGAGACGCCATGGGTGAGAATCGAACCTAGACCAATTGCTCTTGCTGTTTTGATTCCCAAGAACTGTGTTGTGTAGTCATGTTTGATCCTATGGTTCGATAACATTGAAATATGATCCACCGTTCAGATGTTAATACATTGTAAAGAGTTACGCATACTTTGATGTATCAAAAGTTGAGACCGATCCAACAGTCGGATCTGAATCTATAGAAGCTCAAAGTAGGCTGGTTGAGCAGTTTTGAAATCACTCAGAATTTGACTAAGTGTAAAATTTCTAGATTTGGAACCATCTTTGGAGATTTTTTGTAGAATTTCTATATTTTTATTCGAGCCTCGTATCTTAAGCTAAAGTCGGACCTTAGTGACTTTTTATGAAAGTCAAGGATGTGAGTAACACTTCTAAAACTTTAACAAACTCCCTTTTTAGAGTGAGAGGGTGGTTTTGAGTTCCAAAGAATAGTTTGGAACCTTGTTATATAATTTTATAGAGTTTCGGGACCAGGGGTAAAATCATCATTTACCCGTATAAGGGTACTTTAGTAATTTCTTTATGATCGATTATATATCTTAGAAGTTGGAGACTTCTAAGAAAGTGGGATACATCATTGATCCACGAGCTTTGTGTGACAGGCGTTTGAGTTTCTACGATTGCGGACCGAGTTGAGAAATTGAGAGTTGTGATTTGATTCAGGTAAGTCCTTGCGACTTACTTAGCTAGTTTCTGGATGTTAGTGGGGTGATAATAGTGGTGTGTGTGCAATGTGTGATATAATAATAACTTGTTAGGACGACAGTTGTTATTGTGTTTTAAGGCCCAAGTGTATGTATAACGGGCCGTGACATCACTGCCCAGCTCTGACAGGAGACTGGGAGGTTCTCTATACCTAGACCATACAGATACAAGGTGAGATACATCGGATCCATTCCTGATGGTTACACGGGGGCGGAGGCGAGGTTTGGGAATCCCTCGTGTCACAAAATAAGTATCATTAGTAAGAGTGAATTACTTAAATGAAGATAATAAACGGATTGTTTGAAAGCATGATGAGTGTTTACTTTTGCTATGTGTGTGTGTGCTATTACTATTCTACTAATGTTTAGATAGCTAGCTAATGGTTGTTCTGTTGTGTTTTTAGATTTACCGCAGGTTATAGCAGCAGCTGAGTGATTCGGAAGTAGTGGTCAGCCGGGTCTACGTACTCCTTAGAGTGGGAGTTGGGTTGTTACTTTGTTGTTCTTTCCTCTTGTTAAGACAGTTAGTCTTTTTCGTTTTTTTAGTACGAGAGGCTGTTAGGCGTTGTTGCATTTCAAAAATAGTTTTACAATAGTCGACATTTTGAGCGAACCCGATTCAAATTGGTGTAAAGCTCGCAAACAATTATTTTCGTCCAATTACAAGCTAAGTAGCGGTTGAAAGTAGTTACTTTCCGACCAATTACGGGTATTGAGGAGCGGTCGAAAGTAATTACTTTCAGACCAACTACGGGTTAAGGTAGTGGTCGAAAGTATTTACTTTCGGACCAACTACGAGTCTTGTGTAGCGATCGAAAGTATTTACTTTCGACCAACTACGGATATTGTGTAGTAGCGAAAATATTTATTTTCACGCCATCTACCATTTTATACAACAACCATTTTTGCCTCAACCATTACGATTTGAACTCAATGAGTTTAAGTTGAATTTGTTGTCTTTGTATTTTTTTAATTTTGTAAATCGTACAAGACCATATTGTGAAGGGAATGAGTTTGACCAATTTAATAGTCTTTTTCATTAATCAGTTTATGGACCAAATTAATAGCCCTCTAATTAACCATTTTACGGAATAATAGAAAAGATTTTTTTTAATTACAAAAATTGCTTATATAGTTAGAAATTATTCCATAAAAAATTATTTAAAAAAAACCAGCAACTCTTATCGTTATCACGATAGTTTTTATAATTATCGTCCTCTAATTTTGATTTTATAAATCAAATCATTAGGTATTAAAAAAGAAAAAAGCGGTCTATTATTTAGTATGAAATTAATCAAAAAAAAAAAAACAAAATCACTAATCCACATAGTAATACCGGTAGTTTATATATTTATATTGTGATCCAGTTTATTTTAAAAATATTATCATAAATTCTTCTAAAATCTAGATCAAATCATTGCTTTCCTTTAATTTTTTTTATTTTCATAAATTCCTTTAACAAACACAAATCTAGACCAGATGGTTACTTTCTTTTAAACAAATTTCAGCCGATTTTATATTTAGAAAATATCGAAAAAATAATACTATTAAAAAATAAAATAAAGGATCCAAATTGTGATTCGGTAGTTTTTATAATTATCCTCATGCTGTTTTTGTTTAATCGATATAATTGTCAGTTAGTTTTAAAAAATTTATAAGCCGTAGTAAAAAATAATTTATTGGCTTAATTTGTTATGTAATAAAAGATTTAATTCAAAATTTGTTTTTAGAGCGCCACGTCAACATTAATGTCGAACATTAATGTTGTCTGTTTTGAATAAAGTATATAGATAGTTTTTACAAGGAGTTAATATAATGAGAATTTTAATGAAAACAATTTTTTTACCAGAGGTGTTACTTGCCCATCGTGTTAGAACATCAACGATGGAGATATCTCATCGATCTCTTATTAAAAAATAAAAGTAAAATCAATATATTTTAAGTGACTTTTTCCTTGTAGTAGATTAAATCACCCGATAGTAATTGTTTTTATATTATGAATTAATCTAATATTTCCTTACTTATATTTACTTTAGACATTTCTTCATTGTAAATGCTAGTAAAAGGATACAATAATAAAGAATAATGTAAACATTCAATTTTTCACATGCAATTAATAATCTAATCATTTTATACTTTTTATAACTATTTGAAAACTTTTATATTTTATTACTAGGAAAATATTATATTGCATAGTCCAATTTCTATACCAATATTCCACAAACAATTAAGAAATGAACATATATAGAAGCCAAAATTTGAACATACAAAATAATTACTAACTTCTAATTCATCATTCGAAAGCTTACAACATAAACATTCATGCCTTCAAACTCTTATGCCCCCTACAAAGTACTTATTTAAGCTTATTTCCTTAACTAACATAAAATATTTCCAATAATCAAATCATTCGTAAAAAAAAACTCCAAAATTTCTTGATTCGATTCAAATAATAGAAATAGAAATATAAGAACTTGATTATTAGTTGTTTTCCTTGGAGTCCGCCGTTGCACCACCGGCGGTTTCTTCTGGTACGATGTTAGGGTCGCTAGCCTCAGCCGCAGAATCGTCCTTCTCCTCGACCTTGGCGTCTTTGGCCTCTTCTTGGGCTGCCGGAGTTTCCTTATCGCCATTTTTCGGCGGTGCGTCGACCTGCTCCTCTTTCTCGTCTTCCTTCTCCCTTTCCTCGTCGCCCTTGGCGTCGGCCTCTTCCATTTTGGCGTCGGCCTTCTCCTCCTTCTTCACTGCCTTGGCCTCCTCCTTCATCTTCTTCTTCTCCTCCTTGGCCTTCTTCTTCGCCTCTTTCTCTGCCGCCCCGTTCTTCTCCGCCTTCGCGTCATCTCCTGCTTTCGCCAATTTATCCGCCTCCGCCTCTACTTCTTTCCCCAGTCCCGAACCGGCAGCATTCTCCTTCGCCGGCTCTCCAACAGCTGGTTTCTGAACTTCTACCGGAACGTCTGCTGGTACTTGTGGGACCGCGCCGGCGGCAGCGGCAGCTGCAGCGGCATTCTCTTCTAGAAGCTTTCTAGAAGCGGTGCTTTCTTGATCCGAGACTGATTGTCTTAGGAGGACGAAGAGAACAAGAGAGAAGACAATTAGGGTTTCAGGCTTGAAGTTTAAGAATGCCATTTTCTTTTTGTTTATATGTTTTTTTGTTGTTATTTGATGGGGTATACAATGATGAAACTAAGATTGTTTTGTGATGCATTTATAAGGTTTAGAAAGTGTTTTTTTTTCTAAATGATTTATTTTTTTGTTTTGTGGTGATGAGAATCCTTGATACTCCATTGAAATAGGACTTGTTTAGTTCCTTAAAACTAGTTCGTATACCTAATTTACCTTGGTCTAATTTTAGTTTATTTATCTTTCTTGTTTTATCATTCATAATGCTCCAATGTGATATTGGAGTTTACTTTTAATGTACTACATTGAATTTAAAGCAAATGTTTAACTTTAATGGATCAAGTGATTTGATGTTCGTGATTACTATGGTCGTTTAAAGAAAAGCTTATTGGGGACTATCTTGACTAGTTCCTTTTAACCTCATGGCTAGTTTTGGATCGTCTGGTGAGCTAGCATATTAAGTTGATACATGCGAGTTACTCATGTGCTTAATATCGGGACTTGACTCTTGTGTTGATGCTTGTGTAATGTGTTATTTTTGAGGATGTTGGTCTTTACGGGTTGTCTTTTGTTATAGAGTCAATAAGCCCATTAATTAGAGACCCGTCTGTTTGATCCGGCTCAAGTCATTAAACCAAACACATCGTTTTACTTGGACCTTATGAACCATTGTGTTGTTGACTTTTTATTGTTGACTTTTCTTTTAGGGTTTATATATGAGAGAAGAAAAATGAGATTTTTTTTTTTTGTTCTTCAATAGCAATTTCTTCAATGATGCTTTTGTGCATGCTAGAGTAATCGTAGAGAGATTATGTAAAACCCGAAAATTTTATTACGGAGATCTGACCGAGTTAAAAAATTTTCGTAGATCGGATCTAGTTATTGGATCTATATCGAGCACTTCCATCCCTATACTCTATACTTAACGGGCTTTATAGAAGATGTGTTGACCGGCCTTATTTCCCTTATGGGCCCAACATCTTCTTTTTGTCCTTATGGGCCCAACAAACCATTTCCTTCCCGGGCCCATTAGGAACCTTAGCAAAATGAAGCAATGACTTCTTTTCTTTGCAACCGAACATTATCGATCCACAAACGGATCAAACCGTTGAGATTTCTCGCCACCCCATACGTACCCCCTTCCGAACTTGCCCTATGCGTAACTGTTTTCTTTGAAGCCTTCCTCCTTGTGCGCCAACCCGAGAACCAAGTTGCTACAACCATCTTTGACGATTCTCGAGCAGCCATCTCTGGGACATTTCTGTGATCACCACCGCCTATCCCTCTTTCCTCCTCTCGCTGCAACAACGTGATTGTGTTCTCAACCTAGCGTGCGGGGTGCGACCCAGCAGGCGCATAAACAAGGTGAGTGTAACACCACAAATCCGTAGGACTCGGAGTGCTACGGGGCTAGGACCTCACAATGGGTCCTGACCCTAGCCTGACAACAAATTCACTAGATCTTAATTATAACAAGGCACAAATAAATATAAAACAACTTTTATAAAATAGAAATATCAAGTGTCATAATACATACAAAACCCCACAACCAAGTATAAAATGACATCATCGTATATATTCATAACCCAAAATCTCATATCATCCTAGATGTACGGAAGTCCTCGGCTGATCACTCCTCCAGACCACTCTGTAGTCTTCCTAACCTGCAACGGATCTACAACACGGTATGGAACCGTTAGCTAACGATTCATATATAAGATAATGCATAAGCACATACACACATCAGAATAACGATAAACACCATGCATGCTATCACACATTTACCCGTTTAATTATCTTTATAACGTTATACACTCAGACCATATTTATGGATGTGACACGAGAAGTATATCATTCTCGCCCTACTAGGTCTCATAGCCATCTAGAGTGGAATTAGGTGCACGCCCCCGTAGGCCATATGTATATGGGGAGGTGACGTACCCTGCCCGTATATCAGGTCTGACCTTCCCTCAAAGAACCTCTCAAACTCCTTACAGGATGAAAGAGAACGGTTATCACTTCCCGCTTCAAGGGGGCCAATCATACGTCGGTAATTGATGACATGAATTATGACCTATTTTTAGGCATGTATTTAAATAGATTTTCCCTTTATTTTGCATGCACAGACATACATTCATAGCAATTATGGTTATATTCACCTACTTTGCGAGAATAGAGGTCTACACAGAGTTTTATTGTATTTTTAGGTAATTTGACAAATTATGGAGCAAAATGACGTATTTATGGATCAAGACTTGAAGCGGGACAAAAAGTAGCATAAAAAGGAAGCTAGGACGCGTCAAAGTATCTTCTGATACCGTTTGACGCGCCAAAGTATCTTCTGATACCGTCCGATGCGGCTCAAAGTATCTTCTGATACCGTTTGATGCGGCCCAAATTATTTTCTGATAGCAGCGGGCTCGACTTCTTTTCAGCCCAAATATTTAGGGCATTATCCTTAATCCCTAGATTTATCCCTACAAATATCGGATAGCCTACAACATTGAAAGGATGACTTGGAGCCCCGACGTTAGGCATAGACGGATGCATACACTACATTTCATTTGGAGATTGATTGAGAAAGATTCCATCGTGTACAGGGAAGATCCCGAAAAAGACGCAATTTGAGATTGCGTAGTTAGGAAGATCTTAGGGTTTACATTCGAAGGTGAATTGACATCCCGTTCTTCATTGTTCCTATGGATTGTTGCGAGGATTTTTGTTCCCTATTCCACTTTCATTGAACACATATACTTATTGATTAATTTCGAGATTGACTATTCGATTATTATTGAGTTTTCGGAGTTTTACCTTTTTTCTCTTTTAAACTTGATTTTTTTATTCAATGATGATAGTTATTGGCGAAAACCCTTTAGCAATTCTAAGGTGAAGGGTTGATAGTTGTGACTTAGATAATGATAGATTGATCGTAAACAGATTGGACCTTGAGATTTGCGAGAAACTTTGTAGTCGAGGACGGTATGTTCTTGAGTTCCACGGCCGTGGTTCCTCAAGATCCAACAGTGGCTTCCTCTTTCGTACGTCCTTTGCTTTTGCTTTAATCCAAAGTTAGAGATATGCTTTAACCTAACCTTGACTTGCCTTTTCTAGGTAGTAGTGAGACTCAACCTCCTCTATTTCGGTTTCGAGTTTCACAACCTTAACCGTTTTGGCTTGTCTTTGATTCCCTTGGGTTTGGGCATGGGTATTTGAGAGTAATTCTTATCCCTAGATCCTCTCTATACTTTAGCCTCAACAATCTTTATAGAGAGAGCCTTTGGGTAAAACATATAGGGTTTTGGAACTTCACCGTACACAACCTTACATTAGATATACCTTTGCAATCCCGACTCTATCCTTACATCTATAGAATATCTTGAATCAATTGTCACAATTGAATGCCTGGATCTTTAGGATTGTTGTTTTCCCAATATTATTTGCAAAGCTTTTATATTTTATTGCTTGACAACTTGCGAACTGATTTTGTTCCCCCCAAATCCCTGAGTTCGATACTCTGGAATTCTTGCTTTACTACGTCGATCCGTACACTGCGGGTTCGCTTTGCTTTAGTTTTAGTTTTATAAATTTAAGATTTGCATGCAAACTTTCGAGCGAACAGTAATAATTATAATCACATGCTATAAAGCATATAACAATCATCACTCATGCATACATCTAATACAGGAGTGCAACTAAATAAGTCCTACGAACTTACCTGAACCCAAATATCCACAAGAATCGATCAACCTCGAATTCCCGTAGGAATAATCACCACGCCTGATAAACAAGGCATAAACATCAATCATCGGAACACATGTTAGAAGACTCTACTTATGGCCTCATAGATCCTCAAAGATCATAACTATCAATCCATAAACTCAACATCTCACAATTCCACAAACCTCTCAAGGTATCATCTAATCACCACACTTGATAAATAAGGCATAAACATCAATCATTGGAACACATGTTAGAACACTCTACTTCTAGCCTCATAGATCCTCAAAGATCATAACTATAAATCCATAAACTCAACATCTCACAATTCCTCAAACCTCTAAAGGTATCATCTAATCAACATTCCTCAATTCCAATTCTAATCCCAATTTAGTTAATTAACCTTTAATTAATTATTTAACTTTCACCACAATAACGTTTTACCCGTACACAATTTCTGAACTCACCTGTCATCAGATTTCATCAAACAACAACCCATAATCACCAGAATAATATAATGAGCATAATGGAATTTTCAAATATCCATTTTGACAAGCACAAGGTCAATTTAGGCCAAAACGCAGTACGGAAAATGAATAAATTCATAACTTATTTGTTTCTAACCCGATTGACGATCCGAAAGAAGATTCGAAATCACAACGACGCAGGCTACGCTCTATAAAACATCAAATTCACCGAAATCGGAGCGACGGAACCGGCCTAGTAACATATATGCTCGACCCGACCTTCAATTGCTCGGAATCGCAGAAACTCGGTACCAAAATGAAGAAAATGAAGAGAGGAATCCAAAAACTCAAACGGATTTGAAATCGGATTAGAAACGGAGAATAGATATGAGTTTGAAGGTTGAGAGAAATCATAGCTTTTACGAGGAAACGTGAAAGTAAATGAATTAATAAACGATTTTCCGCTATTTATAGCGAAGACGATAATTATCCTTTAGCGAAATCGATAATTATCCTTACACTATCCAAAGGTGGGTTGAATCCCCTTCTCCAAACTTCTCGAAATTGGAATAATAAATCTGGAATATTGTAGGGATAATTATTACTGCCTTGGAAAAATCTTATTCCTAAGCCGTCTTTCTTAGCCGCTAAGAAACGAAATAATTATCCGGGAAAAAAGTGAAAAATTTTCCATAAGTCCAAAATTACGCCAAGAACATAATGGTGAGACTCATACTCATCATTTACGTACTCTTCGCGAGTTATGTGTCAATTACTATCGATGATTAAGTTAATCAACATTAATCATCATTAGTTAGAATTTGAAAAATTCTAGCTCTTACAGTGAGCCACACCACTATTCCTCCTATCTTTTCATGCTCCTTCCGTCACCATTCTTGACATAATCTATGATGTCGACAGCAAGACGAAGTTGAGCCTTCTAACCACTACAATAGTGAAGTCGAGCCTTCCAACCCACTGTAGCAGTGCCGGCGTCGTCGCTTCTCTCCATCGTTGGGGTAAGTCCTGTTTCCCCCCGCCTCGCCTAATTCTATCATCGATGATACGACTCAACATATCCTCACCGACGTTTACCTGATGCAGTCAACCCTATTGGATGTACTCCACCCCATTTCTGACATCCAACCAAGATTCACCGGGTTCATCGATCTCGAGGTTTCTATAATGCCGATCGACACTAGTCACAACATTGTTTCCCCTCCTTCCTGCAGTCCGGTATGTGATTGGTACCTGCTTTGTTCATCATGTATGTTAAGGAGATGAAGTCTTATGTATGTGTATATGTATGTGACCTCCTAGGAATCGAACTTAGGATGTTTGGGTAAGAGTTTATCAGAATTTTGTGATCACTGGGACTCGAAATAGAGACCTTTGTACCTCTGTTAAATTCCAAAGTTTATGTGAGGAATTGCCGACTTTGAGAACAGTTCTCGATGGTTTATAATGATCACCCACCATTGAATTTTCGATGTGTTGTAGTTGGATATATGTAGTTTAGTCTATTTAATTTTGAGGACGATCCAACGGTCGGATTGAAAGTGATAAGGTCCCAAAGTAGGGCAATTTGTAAGTTCTCTTTATAGCAAATTTTGGGCTAAGTGTGGGAACTTTGTATCTTAGAGTCAACTTTGGGATTTTGTGTGAGAGTTGTGAATAGTTGTTTTTAAGATTTCGTTGCTTCTATGAGTAAAGTGTATAGCATAGAAAGTTAGGATATTTTCTTTAGGATTTTTAGATTTTTGTTTGAGAGTTTTATGTTAGGTCAAAGTGAGACCTTTGTAATTTTTTTTTTAAAGTTTTGAAGTTGGAGAAACCTTTCCAGCTTGATAATCTTTCTTTTGAGTTCAGGATTTTGGTTTAGGGTTCCAAAGGATAGTTTGGAACTAAGAGATGTGTTTTTCTAGAGTTTTGAAACTAGGGGTAAAATGGTCATTTATCCTTATGAGGGTATTTTGGTAAATTCCTTGTGATAAGCTTTAGTATCTTAGCAATTGGAAACTTCTAAGAGAGTTGGATATATTTTGATCCACTTTCCTTTTATATATCAGGTAGTTGAGTTCTTACGTTGTGGATCGAGTGTTGAGTTACCAAGAGTTGTGACTTGATTATGGTAAGTCCTTTAGACTTGCTTGGCAAACTTCTAAATGTTGGCGTGAGTGATGATAGTGGTTTTTGCCTTATATGTTTATAAGTACATAAATGTTTAAGTACTACCGACATATATTTTGGCCCAAGAGTAACGGACGGTGTCATCAACTGCTCAGTAGCCCGAGGGCGATTGAGAGGATCTTCGGGGCTAGGCTAGACATGGTTTACGGGGAGGATACCGAACCACTCCATATGCTATACGGGGAGGTATGCCGAACCTCGCCTGTTGGATAAGAAACAAAGGCGAGAGTTTTAGACGTCACGTGTCACAACTTTAAAACGGATTGAAGTGAATCACTTAATCATAAGATAATAACCGGTTTTGTGTGCCAACATGATGAGTGTTATATTCTTGTTTTACGTGCGATTGTGCTATTATTTGCTCTACTAATATTTGGATAGTTAGCTAATATTGTTGTTTAAACTTGCTATAGGTTAGAGCTGATGTCGAGTGATCCGGAAGGTAGTGGTCAGTCAGATTTCTGTACTTAATAGGAGGGGTTGAGTCTTTACTTATTGTTGATCTTTCTTTTTTATGTTCTTCTTAGACATATTCATTCTAAGATATTGGTATTGACTGTTGGTCTTTGGTCACATTTATGACACTACAACCTTGTTTTTATGATATTCGGCTTTCCTTATATGTGTCTTGTTGTAAGATCTAGTTAAATTGCTGTAAATTCAAGGTTCTGACCCATTGTGAGGTCATAATCGGTATCTCTTCGAGTTCAGAATTTGGGGTGTTATAGTTTACCAGTCTTATATTTGTTCTTGTATTTTGAAGCTTGTGTTTATGTGTTTTTGAATACTTAGTGGATTCTAGGATCGGTCTCCCCTCTCAAGATCCCGCAAAATAGAGTGCAAACTCGATTGCGTCACCAAATATTCTTGAGTGTGCGATTTGCAATCTTTGTTTTCACAACTTCTATCATTCTAGATTGAGTACGAGTATTTTAGATTACAATATACCAAATATTAGGTTTTCATATGACATATTGAAGCAATGGAAATAGCTCAAATGTTCTTCTTTCTTTTTTTTTTTTTGTAAGAAGCTCGAATGTTCTCTTTATAATGTTTTGTTTACTTTATATATAAAAGTAAACATTTCGAATAACGGTCAAAATTTTACATTCTCACTAAAGGAGTATTTGTGACCTTATATCATTAAAAAGTGAACAACATACTACATTGAATCTTTTTATAGCATTAATATTCACATTTTATGTAGGTAATCGTAATTCACAATCATGCTTTCACAAGCCAATTTCTCAATTTATAACATCATAACTTCATTACAAAAGAGAAGAAATTTTACCCAAAAACATTATAAAATCATACAAAAATGGAAAAGTAAGCTTTGAGAGAACAGTGTTGGCATTAACAAGCTTTGATGTGTCACCTTTAGGGCTGAGCAAGTTCGGTTCGGTTACCTGAACCGAACCGAACCGACAATTTTGGTCCAGATCGAACCTAAACCGAAAATTTAGGTTCGGTCTTCGGTCCGAAACAGAGATAACCGATTAAAAACCGAAAAATCGAAACTTATTTAATTAAAATTGTTATATAATTGAATTTTCATTAGTTGTGGCAATTTTAATTAGTACTTGATGTTTAATTAGGATTGTTATTTTTTTCGGTCCAAAACCTAAACCGTACCGAAACCGATATAATCAGTTCGGTTTTACGTTCGCATAATTCAACTTTTCGGTTTTCGGTCCAAACCGAAACCGAAACTAATTTTATAGGTTCGGTTTTCGGTCCATGTATTTCAGAAAATCGATTTTCGGTTCGGTTTGGTTTTTGTCGGTTCGGTTCGGACCTATGCTCAGCCCAAGCCACCTTTACCAAGACCTTCTTGGCAAGAACTTATGTCACTTATCACAGCGTTAAGCTTCAAGCTCGTCATGTACTTATCCTTTGCCTTGACGGATTTCACCGCGTCCTTGAGTACACCGATGACATCTTTGTACATCTCCTCTACGTTTGGGTTTGTAATTCATGTTTACCACTAGTTTTTTAAGTATATAAAAAAGAAAAGATGTAATAACAGTATGTCAAATTGATGTTCATATACTTATATAACAAAATTGATATATCCATGTACTCATATATACCAAACACAGGATATACTCGTATGGATATCTAGATTCCACATCTTTCATCTTTTTCGTCTTAATCTCCTTGTGTTCCTCCACTTTGTTGAGGTTTTGATTCGATTTGAATCATGGATATACAAATATAAGAACTTGATACTTCATATTCTATCCTCGAGCCATGTCGATCACAACCCCTACATGGTTGTAAATATACTCTACCCCAATCTATTTTTCACTATACTACCTTTGTTATTAGAGAACAGTAAATAGTTATTTTTTTTTGGTAAATCTTTGATGTATTAGTTGTTTTCATTGGACTCCGCCGCTGCACCACCGGAGGTCTCTTCTGGTACGATGTTAGGGTCACTGGCCTCAGCCGCTTTATCGTCCTTATCCTCGACCTTGGCGTCTTTGGCCTCCTCTTGGGCTGCCGGAGTTTCCTTAGCATCATTTTTCGGCGGTGCGTCGACCTGCTCCTCTTTCTCGTCTTCCTTCTCTCTTTCCTCGTCACCCTTGGCGTCGGCCTCTTCCATTTTGGCGTCGGCCTTCGACTCCTTCTTCTCCGCCTTGGCCAACGCCTTCTCCTTCTTCGCCTCCTTCTTGGCCTCCTTCTTTGCCTCTTTCTCTTCCATCCCCTTCACTTGCTGCTCTTTTGAATCTTCTACTCCTTTTGCCAACATAGCCGTCTGCACCTCTAGCTCTTTCCCCATTGTCGCACCGGCGACTTTCTCCTTCGCCGGATCTTCCACAGTTGGTTTTTGAACTTCCAGTGGATTTGTTTGGACGGCTCCGGCGGCATCGCTGGCAGCGACATTCTCTTCTAGAAGCTTTCTAGAAGGTATGTTTTCTTGATTCGAGGCAGATTGTCTCACGAGGACGAAGATAATAAGAGAGAAAACAATTAGGGTTTCAGGCTTTAAGAATGCCATTTATTTTTGTTTTTTATTGATGGGGTATACAATGATGAGATTGTTTTGAGATGTATTTATAAGTTTTTTAAAAAAAAAATTGATTTATTATTTGTTTGTGGTGATGAGAATCCTTGATTGTCCTTTGAAATAGGTCTTGTTTAGTTCCTAAAAACCAGTTCAGCTTTTACTTGTATGTGTTATGAGGTTATTGACAAGTTCAAACCTCTACTTTTAACTTGGTCTAATTTTAGTTTATTTATCTTTCTTGTTTTTCATTCATAAGGCTCCAATATGATATATTGATATTGGATTTTACTTTTAATGAACTAAATCGAATTTAAAAGTAAAAAATAGTTTATTGAGTATGTTGGACTTTACCGGTTTTGTTTTTGTAATGGGGTCAATAAGCCCATTAAAATGAGCTTTTATGTTCTTCAATGGAGATTTATGGCCCGTTAATTTGGTTCCAACAACGGTAACGGAAACGGAATGGAAACGAATTTAGTCCATATGCATATCCTTATTCATAAAATTTTATGGAATCATTCCTTGTGGTTTAGTGCAAAATACACTTGCTTTCCTACATTTTGTTACCCTATACGGTATCAAAAGTAATCAAACTCTACTCTAATTACTTCAAAGCACAAAGAATGATTCCAAAAACTTTCATGAACAAGGACATACATATAGACTAGATTCGTTTCCATTCCGTTTCCGATTTCGGCGTTAAAACCAAACGGGCCCTTAATGTATGATGATTGTGTGCTAGATTTATCATCTGGGTTGTGGGTTGTGTGTGTGAGAGAGAGTTCTTCTTGTATTTTGAAGTTTATGTGATCGCTTCCTTCGTTTATTCTTACATTCGGTATTTTGTACTTTTTTGTAGGGTTGAGTCTCCTCTTTTGAGATCCCGCATAATAGAGTGTAAATTCGAAATGTGTCACCAATTCTTGAGTGTTCTATTTCAATATTTGTTTTCACAACTTCAATCATTCTAGATCAAGATCAAGTGTTTCCGAGTTTCTGAATTTTCCGAGTATTTTAGATTACAATATTGCCAAATATTAGGATTTCATATGACATGGTCAAGCGAAATAGGTTGAAAGTTATCTTTATTATGTCATTTAGAAAAAAAAAACGAAGTTAACTCGGAAAAAATTTTCATTTTCCGCTAACAGATTACTCAAATCGAATTTAATGGTACCGTAATGAAGATCTAGTGATAGAAATTTTGGTTAACCGAACTTGATAATTGAGATCTAGTGATAGAAGTTTTGGTTAACCGAAATTTCAATCAACCAAAAAAGCCCAAGAAAGACCCCTAGTTTGATATGCTAACCCCCTTTCATAATTTTGTTCTTCCAATATTGTTTTTAACTAATTGTTCATTTGGTCTTACATTCTTATATACAAATTTGATTGTAAATTCTGTTAAAATAAATTTATGTGTTTTTTAAATTTATCTTATAGATTATTTAAATCTTATATCTTTTATGTGTTTTTTAAATTTATTTTATAGATTATTTAAATCTTATATCTTTTATCGATAAATTTCTTATACCAAAAATTATAGAAAGAGGACAATCCATTTTAGATTTATTGAAGGAATTTTAACAATATACTAGATTTGATCTTTTTATAGCATTAACTTAAGATGGTTCACATTCTATGCAGCTAATTGTAATTCTCAATCACAAGCCAATTTCTCAGTTTATAACATTGTAAGTTGAATACAAAAGAGAACTTTGACCCAAAAACATTATAAAATCATTATAAAATAAGGTGGAGGAAAATAAAATATGAAGATGATTGATCATTTGTGATGGGAGGAATGTGCCAAACAAATAGTGTTAGCTGAAAGCTTTGAGAGAACAATATTGGCATCAGCAAGCTTTGATGTGCCTTCTTCACCTAGACCTTCTTGACAAGTATCTATGTCACTTATCACAGTGCTAAGCTTCAAGCTCGTCATGTACTTATCCTTTGCCTTGGCGGATTTCATCGCGTCCTTAAGTGCGCTAATGGCATCCTCGTACATCTCCTCACAAGTCTTAGCATCCTTCTTGCTAACATCTATATCCGGGTCTGCAAGCGATGTTTTGGCTGTCACGAGGGCTTTGCTCAAAGCTTTTGTCGACGACTCGAAGAGGCTACTAGCATCAAACTTGTTGGTGTCAGAGACCAATGTGGCTTCGCATTCTGGCGGAAAATCAACTTCCTTACAACTTGTTACAATTTCGGGAGGAACACGACCGTCTTTAAGTACATCTGTGAGGGATAATAGTGAATCTATAGAATTAAATGAACCCGATTCCGCATCTTTTTCTTTTTTCGTCTTAATGTCATTGTCGTCCTCCACTTTGTTGCCGTTATCATCAAATTCTTCTGTTTCTTCATTTTTCTTCTTCTTTTTCTTCTTAATATCCTTGTCGGCCTCCACTTTATTACCGTTTTGATCAAATTCCTCTTCAATACCTTTCTTCTTCTTTTTCTTCTTTGTGTCATTGTCCTCCTCCACTTTTTCGCCGTTTTGATCAAATTCTTCAATATTTTTCTTCTTCTTCTTATCCTTTTTCGTATTCTCATCGATTTCCTCTTCCTCGTCTTCTTTCTTCGCTTTTTTCTCTGGATCTTGAGAAGAGTCGGGAATTTCTACTACATCCTGCATTTTTCGAGAAATTGAAAGTTTTGAATCCTCGAGCAATCGAGAAGGTATATTTTCAAGTTCAGATATCGATTGTCTAAGGAGCAAAAATATGACGAGAGAGAAGAATACAACAACGTTAAATTTTCGTCTATAAAACGCCATTTTGTATTATGCTCAGGTAAAGAAGAAATTCGACCTAAAAAATTTTGAGATATGTAGATATCGTTGCATCTATATTCTTTTTTTTTTTTCCTTGGCAAAGTTTCTTGGCAATCCTTCAAAATAGGAGTCTTCCTAAGAACATGTTTTAGCCTTCTTGGCAAGAAAATCAAGATTTATATTGAATTTCCACCATTAAAAAAAAAGAAAATATTTGCTAATTAAGACATGATTTTACACCTCGTCAAAGATTGATGTCTTTCACGAATTCTAAATCTAGACTTTAAAATCTATTTACATTTATTTATCAGTGAATTACATTGCTTCATTATAAATTGACATTTTCTCATTCTATATATGTATAACTAGTATAATACTATGCTTTTGTACGGATTTTTTTTTTTAAAAAAATTAACAGAAAATGTATTATTATAATTGTATTTTTTAACTATTATAATTACAAAAGAAAATTGTTTAGGTTTATTATAAATATAATATATTATAATTGAGAGTAATTTAAAATTGTACCCAATCAATTAGATTAGAAAATAAATACTTGAGAATATTATTTTGTTTTTAATAAAATTAATATTTATTTGAAATATCAATTAATTATATATTTGTTTTAAAGATTAGTAATATTTTATTTGATCTTGACTTACACGTAGAAATAACTAAATTTAGTTAATAAAGAGATATAGTTAGTTATTAAAAAGAGATGATATATGTTAAATGTAAAATTGTGAGAAAATGTCATGTGTCATCCGATTTATAAGAGAATGACACATGACTTCAAGGTCTTCGGCTTTAATATAGTACTAGTTTAATTCTCTTTTCTTGTACAAATTGAGCTAATATAAATAATTTATTTTATTTTTAAAAGTAGCGGAATTAATGTTTGTATAAGTTGATTTTATAAATACTCGGACATATATAAAATGTAGACGTAATATCTAACTTAAATAAAAGTTATAGTTACAATGGAATTAAAATACAATCTAATTTAATAGATGTTTTTTTTAATATTTTTATTTAAAAAAAGAATGAAATCACAATGAATATAAATATAATTTAAACATAAGTTGTGATTAAATAGCAAGTAAAGTATTTCTTAAAAAAAATTGTCTAATTATAAAAGTTGTATCTAATTTAAATTGAAATTTTTTTATTTTATTTTATTTTTAATGATAATAGAAGTAATGATACCTAAATATATCTTTTTTTTAAAAAAATTTAAAAAAGAATTCGGTGGTTTTAATCTTCACCACGACATATAAGTGAAACGAACTTGGGCGCAATATGTAAGTTTTCTAACCTCTTCTTTAGTATAGTACTAGTTTAATTTCCGTATCTTGTACGAGATGATCTAATATAAACTATTTATTTTATTTTTAAAAGTTTGGAACTGAAGTTTGTATATTTAATTTTATAAATACTCGGACATATATAAAGTATAAACGTAATATCTAATTAAATAAAAGTTGTAGTTACAACGAAATTAAAATATAATCTAGTTTAATAGAAGTTATTTTAAGCTTTACTTTCAAAAAGGGAATGAGATCAAATAGAAGTAAAATATAAGTTGAATAGAAGTTGTGATAAAAATGAAAGTAAGATATTTTTCAAATAAAAATTATTTAATTATTTGAGTTATATCTAATTTAAATAGAAATTATTTATTTTATTTTAATGGTAATAGAAGTAAATCAATGCAAACATATAAAGATCATCACAACTATTCCACAAACAATATCATCATAGAGATCATATCCATCCTAGAAGCATAAAAAAGTTTTCAATTTTTTGATTTTTCAAAATGGTATGACATAATGCAAAACCATAAAGAAATGTGTCACAAGAAAAAGAAACTACTCTAGATGCAATGCAATAAAAGAAACGTGCAAAACAATGCAAGTATTCACACCCCATACTTAAAACTCACATTGTCCCCAATGTGAAGAAAAAAAAAATTAACGTGGAAAAAGAAACTCACAATGTAAAATGGGAAGTCAAGCGACGGTAATCAATCCTCGGGCGATGGTGGTGACGGAAATCTATAGAAGTTTGGATAGAGAACTTTGAGTATTAGATCGGCGTCGAAGAATGCTGTTGAATGAAGAAGGGGAACGTGTTTCGGTCATATATAGTTCCGCAAAAAAAAATTTTATTTTTTTTTATTTTTTCCGAAAAATCTCGGCCGAGATTTTTGGGTGCCGAGATTTCTCATTCGCTCTTCACTTTCAAAGAATATCGGCCGAGATTTTCTAGGTGGTCGAGCTTTTGGTCGAAGTTGCATTTGACTTTGGAAATCTCGGTTGAATTAATTCTTTTAACTAAAATCTAGAGAGAGATTTTGGCCTTTTTGCCCGAGATCTTTAGCTTCCGCACCCATTCCTCTTGCGAACGGCTTCCACACTTGTTTTTCATCAAAATCCGCAAACTCACAGCAATCTCAACTCAATTCATCATCCATTCTCTCAAGAAGACTTAGGTCCTATCAATGAAAGACAGATAACACACAAAAAACCAAAAAAGAAAAAGAAAAACAAAGGACAAGAATTATCTTGGTTGCCTCCCAACAAGCGCTTGGTTTAAGGTCGCTAGTTGTACCTAACCCTATGGGGATTACTCAATGTACCTCGGACACCCCGGACTGCTCATCAATTTCACACATAAACTCTTCTACGATGTCTTTTGTAAAACCCCAAGTTTTGGGAACTCGAAGCGTTACGAGTTAGGACCTCACAATGGGTCCCGACCCTCAGAGTAGCAACGACACAACGGATTTTACAATAAGACATAGACAAATGAACACCAAAACTCAATATAAAACCAAAGGTTTAAACAAAAGAAAGCTTAAAAGACTCGCAACCGAGTTCAAAACAAAAGGGAAAGCAACAACATAAACGCAAACCCGATCCCGTCCTATAATGTACGGGAACCCTGGCTGACCTCACCATCCGGATCACTCAGCAACATCCTGAACTTGTGGAACATCTACAACATCGGTATAAACCGTTAGCTAACATTCTAGATATCAGAAAGACAGTAAAGGCACAAACACACATAAGGTAAAGTAGACACATAGCATGCTCACACTCAGCCGGTTATTATCTTTTATTACGTTATCCAATTAATAATTCAACTTATGGTTGTTACACGGGAGTCGCTGCGATCTCGCCTCCGTCCTCTTTCACTAATAGGAATAGAACGTAGGCATCCTTCTATCATATGCTGGACTGGTCGCGAGAGCACCTCACAGTTTCCCCATTCTGAACTAGAGAAACGGTAACCGCCCGGTTATAATACACTTGGGCCGATTAAGGTATAACAAAGTCGATCCTATTCTGGTTATCAGTTATAACATGATAAACAACACAAACAAGCCAATACAATCAAACCAATATGCGGAATGAAGCTAAGTAAGTCCAAGGGACTTACCTCACTCCAAGGTAATCTCAAAGCTCAACAACAACTTAGAGACCAACTCAGTTTCCCTCAGAAAAAGAGCAAGGAAAGCCTGTTCGTAAAAGGCATCAAGAATCAGAACCGAAATGATTGCTAGAAGTCTATAACTTCTAGTCTCAATGATCTCTAAGAGATCTACACAAGCTAAGAGCTCAACCTTTGTCTTACAGAACACTCAGCGGCAAAGAACATCCATAAGAATCAAGGGAGGGAACGAGGAAAGTAAGGAAGGAAGCAACTCACAAGAACGAGAGTTATTGTATAAGAAACCGCAGGGGCGACTGGTCAAGGGCAGGGGTGGCTTGCCGCGGGTGCGGGGATGTGCAGGGGCGGGGGCGGATTCGTGATAGAAGACGTTGTCGGCTTCTCAACGACAGCAAAACCACAACAACATCAAAGTTTTCTCTTCCAACACTTTCACACTTCACAACTCAACCAAGGGAGTCTGTGAGCACCAAAGGATCATCAACGGAACGCTCCACAAGAATCAAGGATCAAACTTGATTCTTGGAGAAGAAGAAAAGAGAAAACGAAGGGAGAAACAAAACAGAAGGAAGCAAGGTGCAGCAACACTTGAACGTGATGAAGAATAAGGGAGGAAGAACGTACACGTTCAGCAAGATCACAGGAAGCAAGGGTGATGGGTGCAACTCTCAAGGGTTGAAGAAATGTATGCAAACGGCCAAAAAACAGGAAGAAGGCGGAATTATATAGAAAAGGCTGGGAAGATAGATGGAAAGGACGTTCTAGGGTTAGGAAGAAGACAAGGAAGTCGGCCCATAAGATAGAAGATCGGATCTTCTATCTATGGAAATAAGATAAAACGAACGAAAGAAATACCGGGTGCGATCTGTAGTTAGCCGTTGGGGCGGCGGACCCTGCCGCGGGTGCGGCTTGCCACAGGGGCGGCGCACTTCACCGCGGGGGCGGTGGAGGAAAAATGTTGGGGTCTTACATCAGATCCCCCTAAAAAGAAGTTTCGTCACAAAACTAGCAACAACCCGAAAGATCACATAACAACAACACGGAAACGCGGAACACAACTCATACATTCTCACTCGAGGCACGTAACTCAAAATGTCACAAAAACGCACGCAACTCCACAAAGGAAAAACCGAAACACACACTATGCTAAAGGTGTAACAAACTCAGCGTAAAACTCCGGATAGTTCCTCTAGATACTATCCTCTGTCTCCCAAGTCGCCTCATCAGCTCCTCGCATTGACCACTGAATCTTCATCATCGGTATGTCCTTCGAAAGCTAGCATCTCGTACTACGCTCTAAGACAACTATTGTATACTCTAAGAATGTATGGTCTGACTCGACCACTAATCCTCATGGCTGACTATGTGTCTCGGATCCGGTATGTACTCCCGTAACCGAGATACATGGAAGGCGGGGTGAACACGCTCAAGCCTCGGTGGCAAAGCAAGTATGTATGCTGACTCTCAAACTCGCTCCAGAATCTCAAAAGGTCCGACGTATCTGGGACTCAGTTTTCCCTTGACACCGAAACGTCTGGCGCCTCATGTCAGGGATACTCTCAACCAAACTTGAGCTCCAACTCTGAACTCCGAAGGTTTGCGCCTCTTATCTGCATAAGAATTTTGTCGACTCTGTGATGCTAACATCCGCTCTTGGATCACTGCCACTCGAGCCATATCATCTGAATTAGCTCAGGTGCTACTCCGCTAGCACTACTAGGCTCATCCCAACACAGTGGTATACGGCATTTTAGTCCGCATAAAGCCTCATAAGGAGCCATCCTGATAGATGTGTGCCAACTGTTGTTATATGAAAACTCCAATATGGGAAGGTGATCTGGCCACACTTGTCCTTAGTCTAACACGCAGGCTCTCAACATGTCCTCTAGAGTCTTGATGGTCCGCTCGGACTGACCATCGTTTTGAGGATGACAAGTAGTCGTGATTTGCAGACTCGTACCTAGGGCGGCATGCACCTACAGCCAAAACCTCAATGTGAACCATCCGTCTCTGTCAAAGACTATAGTCCCAGGTACTCCATGAAGTCTCACTATTTTTCTAGTGAACTACTTTGCTAATTGAGTCACCGGCAGCGTTTCCTTGATGGGAATGAAACGTGCGGTCTTCGTCAATTGATTTACTATGACCCAGATAACATCAAAACCTAGACTCGGTCTCAAACCGGTAACAAAGTCCATCGAGATGTTCTCCCACTTCCACTGAGGAACGAGAAGTGGGTGTAGCTCGCCTCCTGGTCGATGATGCTCGATCTTGACCTCCTGACAAGCCGCACACTGAGCTATAAATCTCGTGACGTCCAGATTCAGACCTCCCCACCAGTAGGAGCGTCTGATGTCCTGATACATCTTACTCGCACCGAGGTGCACTGAGTAAGGTGAAGAACGAGCCTCTTGAAGGATCCGTTATCTCAACTCTCGATTTGAGGGTACACATACGCGCTCCTGGCATCTCAAAACTCCATCAGCACCAACTACAAACTACGGCGCCTCTCCTCAAGACATCCGGTCTCGGATCTGTGTCAAAGCGGGACAACCTTCCTGCTTCTGTCGGATCTCAGCCAACAAATCAAGTACTATCTCCAAGGTGGATAGGTGGCTGTCTGAATTCGGAAAGTAGATGACATCTTCAACATCTATGATGAAGAAGATGACATCTTCAACATCTATGATGAAGAAGAATCTAGAGAATTAGTGAGCTCTATCCTTATTAAGACCCTCTTGAAAAAGTTCTTAGTTTTAGTTTAATGGAGGTAGGTATAAATGTCTCTTGTGATGCAGATATACAAAGCTTAAAGGCATTGAAAGCAGATCTAGGAGCTAGATTTGATAAACTGCTCCAAGAGAAGAAAAGCACGTTAGGTTTTGGTTCCAGTTCCAGTACCTCGACCAAGGCACTTCCTGGACCAAGCAAGGTGTTCTTATCTAAAGAACATTTCAGTCACCTACTTCGAACCTCAACCGAGGTAGCAAGCGAGATGATGTCAACTGAGACTTCTGAAAGTCCAGTTCTTCGATCTAAGTCCACTTCATTGGAAGGAGAAGGCACCGATCCACCTCAGAAAGCACCCCCAGTTCTGGAGCTTAAACCACTTCCGAGTCACTTGAGGTATGCTTTCCTTGGTCTGGATTCTACTTATCCCGTTATCGTTAATGCCTCTCTTTCTGAAACTGAATTATCTCAACTGATGCATGTTCTGGGAAACATCGAAAGGCTATAGGCTATACTATTGATGATCTTGTTGGTATTAAGTCTTCTTTTTGTATGCATAAAATACTAATGGAGGACGATCATAAGACTTCACGGGAACCTCAAAGACGGTTAAATCCGATCATGAAAGAGGTTGTGAAGAAGGATATTCTTAAGTTGTTGGTTGCATGTATCATATTTCTCATATCGGATAGCAAGTGGGTGAGCCCGTTGCATGTAGTTCCGAAGAAAGGAGGGATGACCGTTGTGACGAATAAGAACAACGAGTTGATTCCAACTAGGACCGTTACGGGCTGGAGAATGTGCATTGATTATAGGAAGTTGAACGTGGCCACTTGGAAGGACCATTTTCCGCTCTCCTCATCGACCAAATGCTTGAACGGTTAGCTCAGCACTCCCATTTTTGCTATTTAGATGGTTATAGCGGCTTCTTTCAAATTCCTATCCATCCGGATGATCAAGAGAAGACTACTTTCACTTGTCCATGGGGGACATTCGCTTATAGGAGGATTCCATTCGGATTATGTAACGCACCTACTACTTTTCAGCGTTGTATGATGGCTATCTTTTCTGAGTACATAGAGGAGATCATGGAGGTATTTATGGATGATTTTTTGGTATATGGTTCCTCTTCTGATAATTATTTGGCTAACCTTTCTCTAGTGCTACAACGATGTGAAGACACCAATCTTGTTTTGAATTGGGAGAAGTGTCACTTTATGGTTAGCGAAGGAATTGTTCTAGGACACCTCGTTTCCAACCGAGGTATTGAGGTCGATCGAGCTAAGATCGAGACTATTGAGAAACTTCCTCCCCCTTGTTCTGTTAAGGGTGTGCGGAATTTTCTCGGGCATGCAGGTTTTTACAGGAGGTTCATCAAGGATTTCTCTAAAATCTCTAAACCGCTCACTAATCTTTTGAATAAGGATGTTGTTTTTGAGTTTTCGCAGGAATGCCTAGATGCTTTTTACAGGATAAAGGAAGTGTTGATCACCGCTCCCATCATTCAACCTCCCTATTGGACCTTGCCCTTTGAGATCATTTGTGATGCTAGTGATGTGGCTGTAGGAGCGGTACTTGGACAAAAGAAGGATGACCGGACCAACGTCATTTACTATGCTAGCAAGACGCTAGACGAAGCTCAACTGAACTACGCCACCACCAAAAAAGATCTTTTGGGAGGATCTTTCATTGGACTTTATGGTTGGCCTACCAATGTCAAAACAAGGCATAGACTCCATTTTCGTGATAGTCGACCGTTTTTCAAAAATGGCCCATTTTATCGCATGTAAGGGCACACAAAATGCTAGCGAAGTCGCTACACTTTTCTTTGACACCGTTGTGCGCTTACATGGGATACCACGTTTCATCCTTAGTGATCGGGACGTGAATTTTGTGAGTCATTTTTGGCGAACTTTGTGGGGAAAACTTGGAACTAACTTGTTGTTTTCAAGTAGCTATCATCCCCAAACCGAAGGTCAAACGGAGGTGACAATCGGACTCTTGGCGCTCTACTTAGAGCGACCCTTAGGAACACCCACGTAAGTGGGAGGACTTACTTTCTATCGTGGATTTTTCTTATAACAGGTCTCGACACTCGGCAACAAAGCTTTCACCTTTGAAGTTGTCTACGGCCTTAATCCACACACCCCGATGGACTTCACTCCGCGCCCACTCAAAGACGGAAAACACATCATCGTAGCAAGTCGTGCCGCTCACATATATGAGCTTCATGAGCAGAATAGGACACAACTCCAACGGCGAGCCGATTAACTTGCCTCACAACGCAACAAAGACCGCCGTCCAATCTCATTCGAGCCCAATGATCTTGTTTGGCTCCACCTAAGGAAGGAGCGTTTTCCATCTCGCCGCAAAGGCAAGCTCTCGGACCGCGGTGATGGACCATTCCGTATCTTATCCCGCCATGGCCCGAATGCATACAATTTGGAGCTTCCGGACGACTATGGCGTGCACCCGACGTTCAATGTCAAGGATCTTGCACCATACATTGAGCCCCTATTTGACGAAGGTTAAACGGGGACGTTTGTTCGCTCCAAACGGTGTGTGCAAGCTTTAAATTTATAACCCTAGATGTAAGCTTAAAACAAGGATGCGAACCCGCAGTGTACGGGTCAATCGTAGTAAAAAGTAAGGAATTCCAGGGGTCGATCACAGGGAATTAGTGAAACAAAGTCCAATTACGGTATGCTTATGTAAATACTAACCACAAGAGCAATTTAACACAATCAAAGATGAATAAGAAGTCAATAAAACAAATATGCAATTCTAGGGATTAAAGCATCTAGTTGTGGTTCCAACTCAAGATCTAAAGATAAGCGGACAAAGCTGAGGTTTTTGCATAGGGAAGGTGTTACTAAAGTGGAATAGATCACCGGGTAAGTCTCACTACTCACTAATCCTAAACCGTAACTCTTATTACCGGGTAAGTCTCAAGGAATTAAGATAAAGAACTATAACCTCGAACTAACACACCATCTAAGGGAATAGAATCAACCTTTACCGGGTAAGTCTCAGGCTAACTCACAAAGATGGGATGGAAGCACACTAAAACCCCAATAAAGGATAAACCTTTATGACCTACACTTATGATCTTAGGTACACAAACTAAGGAATTACCGGGTAAGTCTCATCCTAAGCATGCATTGAACCAGGAAAGGTGTAATAAGAATAGGATTTGGCAAACTCTAACACTTAACTCTCAGTTTAGGATCAGATAAGTCACCTCGGTCAAAAGAATTCCACCCCGGCCGAGATGTTCATCGAATGAGCGAGATGCTTAGGGTTAAGGTTAAAGGCTCGAACTTTCAGAGTCCTACCGGAATCTAAGATTATTCTATCATTGTTTTTCCCACAACCTTCAGCCAATCACCCTAGAATCACACAAGGAAATTAGCCACTCATCATCATCATGAAAGTATTTATCAAATATATGGGAAGAAGGTGAATATTGAACAAGAAGAATTTAATAAAAAGACTTCAATAACTGAATCAAATATCACAACAAAAAGCGTTCCTTGAATATATAAATCCAACAAGAATGACAATAAGGAAGAGAATCTAAGGTAATCTTACAAGAAAACCTTCCAAAAGCTATAAAAGCTACAATCTTCCTTCAACCTTCAAAAAGGTTCTTCAAATCTCCCAACTGGAGTATGCTGCTGCTGCGTGTAACGAGATTTTCCAACTGTATGCGGATGTCGGATTTGTGGGAAATCCGACCCTTTTTATAGGAAAATAACCCTCCAAAGATAAGATATCTTAGAAGAGATCTCTTCCCATAAAAATAGGTAAAATATATCATCTAGTATATCTTCTTCCTTCCAGGAACCAAGCCCAAAAATATAAGATCACTTTCCAAATATAAAAGATCTCAACCAAGAATAAAATATTCTCGCCGCGTCCTAGGTATTCGCCTCGGTCGAGTCGACTTCCCTGGATCACCTCGGTCGAGATGAATCTGTGGTCAACCGAGGTGAGTCACAACTGAATGTGAAATCTCTCAAAACTGGTCCAAAGTAAATCCTTAATCCATGGCTATGCTTCCTGGATGGTTCCTTATGTTCCTCAATGTAGCTCCAATGACTCCATAGCTCCTTTTGCTCCTTTTTGATGCAAAACGTGCCATTTTACCTACGATTACAACAAAACTAGGTGTAGACCTCGATTTCCGCAAAGGTAGATGAAATGGTAATATAATCACATAATATACATACAAACATACAGATTATGAAAGATAAAACGTCCAAACAAACCCCAAAATATAGACTATAATTCATGCTATCAAAATACCCCATACTTAGCCCTTGCTTGTCCCCAAGCAAGTTCCGCATATAAGAGACAAGATAGAATGGATTATAAGTCAAGAAAATCAATGAAAAGTCTTTCAAAAACATTTTTATGGTGTGCAACTATCATAGATCACTCTAAGAGAATACTTCATGGAATTTAAAATCAAAATATGATCAAAATATTTTATAAATATAAGAAAGTTGTTCATCTTTGCATAAAATCATAGAATGCATAATAAGTCATTATTATCAAAATTAATCATGCATAATCCAGTTTAAACCACTAAGTCAATCAACAAGCTCAAGGTCTCAAGGGCTTCCCAAAAGAAAGGTCAAGAAACGTGTAGGGTAGGGATGTATGTAAGGTAATGTGGTGCTAGAGTCCGGGAAAAGGATGAACTTTACTTTCACTTTGACTTGCAACATCTTCCACCAATAAGCTTTGCATATTTCACACTTTTCTTTTTACTTTACTTTTTGGGATGCATGGACAGAGGTGCACAATAACCGAAGCCTAGGAAATCAGCAATCATCAATTTCTTGATATGCATCAAACCCTTGATGCACATACCATGACCCGTTAGGAATATCGCTCAATCCGACTTTGGCAAGACACAAACACCCGGCTATGTGAATGGTGCCGAGTTACTCATCTTCATGATTGACTTCCCCAAACCTAAGATTACTTTCTAACACTTTCACTTCCAGCCAACTTCTCAACTTTAACTTCACTTGCTTTCACCACTTCGCTTGCTTCTAAATTTCCGGATAGGTAAAGGGAGGCAAAATGTATATGAGGGGCTAAGCATGATCAAGAAGAAGAAGAGAGAAGAATGAATTGCCTTGGTCTTTCCAGGAAGAAAGTGAGAGAACTCATAAGGTGGTGTCAACCTTCAAATTCAACATAATTTAGATAAAAATAAAGTATTAAACATGCCAAAAATTTCAAACAAAGCATTTAGCAACTTAAACATATTATAAAACCTTTCAAACACATAAAGAATTTAAAACCAGTCAGTAAACAAGATCTTCACTGAGATCATATCCAGATAAGTAACACAAAAATCGTTTTTGAAAACTCCAGTTAACCCACCTCGGTCGAGGTGTTCTTAGGTCATCCGAGGTGAAACACCTCGTTCGGCCAGAACTGCCCCGGTCGAGGTCCAAATTTTTTTTTTTTTAAAATAGTTTTCTTTTAGTTTCGACGTTTTTCTCAATCAAATAACCTGTAAGTATGCATGCAATCTCAGATAAACATATAGATGCAAAAGTGAAGCATAAATATCAATATCCGGTCAATAGAGTCATACATCAAAGTCAAATAATACATCAAATACCCCATACTTGGGACACACTGTCCCAGTGGGTCAAAATAAGTCTAAGGGATGAAAGTACTCACCGGATAATAAGTTGAACTGCATAAAAAATAAGAAAGAAAAATCCTGCAGCTCTCAATAATCCTGATCCGGTGGTGGTGGTGGTGGTGGTGGCACATACGGATACTGGGATGGGTCAAATGGATAACCCATAGTCTGTTGGAACTGTATCTCCATCATCCTGCGCTGATAGTGCTGCCCCTCTAACATCTGATGAGTCCAGCTGTCAATCTGTCGGTGTTGGGCAGCAAATCTCTCATGTATGTCCACAGTAAGGGCAGAATAAGAGTCTATCATCTGATCCGTCAGATCATCGATCCGACGATGAGCCTCTGAATCTCTATGACGGCGTGTCCTACGCCTAGCAGGTCTAGCAGGTGATGCAGCATGTGCAGGCTCAGTATCCTCGTCATCCAGATCTATGACTGGTGCGCTCGGCCCTGCAGTATCCGTCCCTGTATCCATCGGGACTCCACTCTCTCTCTCATCAACTGTCTCCTCATCATCAGCCTCCTCCTCCTCAACTGGGGCAGCTGCTGCCTCTATATAATCCTCCATCAGTAGAGTCCAAGCGGTCTGCCAATAGTGAGGGTCATAAACAGAAAACTGGGCAGACCACCTGATCCCCTGTGGCGTAGTCAGCTCCCACGGCATAGCCACGTACGGAGTAGTCAGACCTCGGGGAACTAGAATCCGCCGAGTGATCATCTCCTGCAATCCAAGCGGCTTGGCAGCCGCCACCATCGTACAAGCACTGAGATCCATGTCTTGATAGCTAGCTATATGGGTGACAAGCCCTCCGCAGCAGATGTCTCCCTTCGCCTTGGCCTTGATCCTGTGCAGATCCTCTGCCAACATCAAGCCAAAGTCCGGGATACCCCCAATAACCATGTAGTATAAACTGAAAAGCTCTCCCTGTCGGATCTTCTGGGGCATCTCAGTACGCGCCAGAAGCATCTCACTGAAGATCCGGTGGGCTAACCTAAAGGCTAGGTGGAAGATGACCTTCTCCCTGGAATCTCCAGGGAGCCATCTATCTGCGTGCTCAACAATATGGGCAATTTGCCCCCAAAACTCCCTAGCTACTGATCGGGACGGGAAGTCAACAGCGGTGGGCTTCGGAAAGCCGAAAATATCTCTCCAGTACTCAAGTGGCACTAAGAAGTTCCGGTTCATCAACCGGTACTTCACAGACTGCTCTGTGGGAAGGTAGGTGAAGGAGCTAATGAACTCTAGGGTCGGCTCCAAGTAGGTTGGGGCTCGGATCTCAGTAAACTGATCCAGCCCAACTGTAGAAATCATCCTCCTAAGGTCTCCGTCTACCTGGAGGCAATCAAAAGCGGACACGTCCAAGAAGCGAGGTGCAATCACTGGACGGCCAGAAATACGGTCATAATCGACCTGGTGTCTCTCATGGATCACCGGTTGATAGGATCAGGAAGAAGAGGAAGAAGGGGAAGGTGAGGATCTATCCCTAAGGACAAGGCGTCGGTCAGAACTCATTTTTAGAAATCAAACTGTCAGGTCACCTCGGTCAATTGACAACACTCGAAGAATCACCTCGGCCGAGGCACAACTCGACTGGACCGAGGCGGAAAACTGGATTCTAATTCCTTCTGAAAATTCAGTTCTTTTCCCCCCAAATCACTACAACTGCTTCCTATGGGGTACTTAAGCCTTTCCTCAACAAATGCAAGGGCAACCAAAGCCCAAATCGAAGCGAAAAAGCGAGGTAGGGTTTCGGTTTCGTTTTTACCTCGTTCGGCTGAATCGGTTCGATTCTCTTGCAGATCGATGTTGCACTGGGATCCTCTCAGTCTTAATCGCAGTTTGGAGACAGAAATCGTCGAAAACGAGCAAGAAATCGGAGAAGCGAGGTGAACTGTCGCCGCGGTCGAGGGGAAAGAGTAAAGCGAGGAGAGAGAAATCTTCCGCCTTTTATACCCTTTTCTGGACTGCTGTCACCTCGGTCGAGATGGTCTCGACTGGACCGAGGTGGTACGGACCGAGGTGGTTCTTCAGAAAACCCTAGTCGCCTCGGTTGCTCAAGAATCATCTCGGTCGAGGTGCTTTGATAGCAACCGAGATGCCTCAGTCAAACTCCGTCTTTTCAAATTCTCGAACTTCTGTCCTTCCAGTTATGCTTCTTCCTTAGATGTCTCCTGTTATCTGTCTAGAACGCCAAAAACAAAACAAAGCAAAGCAAAAGCAAAAACTATCTAAGCTAGACTAGAAAAAGGGAAAAGAAAGCAATACCTTGGGTTGCCTCCCAAGAAGCGCTTGGTTTAAGGTCGCTAGCTGGACCATGATGCGTCTCAAACGAGGTATATTGGTGCAACCTCCTCAACCGGAGTTTCCGGTTGGTACTTCTTAAGTCTATGACCGTTGACCTTGAAGCTTCCGCTAGTTTCGCCCCATATCTCAACTGCACCATGAGGAAAAACATGTTTCACAACATAAGGTCCGGTCCATCTCGATTTTAACTTACCTGGAAAAAGGCGGAGGCGGGAGTTGAAGAGTAGAACTAAGTCTCCTTCGTTAAGCTCCTTTGGGACGATACGCTTGTCATGCCATCTCTTCGTCCTTTCCTTATAGATTTTGGCATTCTCATAAGCGTTCAAACGCAGCTCCTCCAGCTCGTTGAGTTCCAATAGTCGCTTCTCGCCGGCCTCCTTAATGTCGAAGTTCAACCATTTGATTGCCCAATATGCTTTGTGTTCCAATTCAACGGGCAAAAGGCAAGACTTCCCATATACCAAATTATAAGGGGTGGTACCTATGTGAGTCTTAAATGTCATGTACGCCCAAAGAGCATCGTCCAATTTCATGGACCAATCCTTCCTCGTCCTAGAGACGGTCTTCTCCAAAATTGCTTTGATTTCTCTATTCGAGATCTCGACCTGTCCACTAGTTTGAGGGTGATAAGGGGTTGATACCTTGTGGGTTACCCCATACTTCGATAGAAGTGCCTTGAATTTCCGGTTGATGAAATGTGTTCCTCCATCGCTGATGATGATGCGTGGAGTCCCAAACCGTGGAAAGATGGTTCTATTTAGGAACTTCACAACCACCTTGACGTCATTAGTGGGAGAAGCAATGGCTTCAACCCATCTAGAGACGTAATCAACTGCAAGAAGAATATAGAGGTTTCCTCCGGAGGATGGGAAAGGTCCCATGAAGTCAATCCCCCATACATCAAAGATTTCTACCTCTTGGATGTTGTTAAGTGGCATCTCGTTCCTCCTTGATAAATTTCCTGTTATTTGGCATGCATCACAAGAGACAACAAACGATTGTACATCCTTAAATAATGTAGGCCAAAAGAAACCAGAACGCAATACCTTAGCGCATGTTTTGTCGGTGCTAGTATGTCCTCCACAAGGAAGTGAATGGCAATGCCGTATAACGCTATTAACTTCATCTTCCGGAATGCATCTTCGAAGCATCCCATCCGGTCCGCGCTTGAATAGCAGCGGTTCGTCCCAGTAATAATGTCGTACTTCTTTGAAGAATCTCTTCTTTTGAGAGTACGTCAATCCGGGCGGTGTTTCCTGGCAAACAAGATAATTCACAATATCAGCATACCAAGGTCCTTTATTATCAGAAAGTTGGTGGATGGAATGATCCACCAACTGAGGATGAATGTCAGAGAAGGGAGTAAGAAGTTTATTATTCTCAGTAGTCTCAGTTGACATCATCTCGCCATCGACCTCGGTCGAGGCGCAGAATCGTTGACCGAGATGTTCTTCAGTCGCCTCGCTCAGCCCAGAAAGTGCCTCGGTCGAGGTACTACAACTGGAACCGAAATTGGAGATCTTCGTCTCCTGGATTAGCTTCTCAGTTTTAGCTCCTGGATCTTCTTCCAGTGCTTTTAAGCTCCGTATATCTGCATCACAAGAAGCATCTATACCTTCCTCCATTAAACTGAAGCTAATAACTCTTTCGAGTGGATCGTTAATAAGGATAGAGCTCACCAATTCTCTTGATTCTTCTTCATCATAGATGTTGAAGATATCATCGCTTAGCTGCTCCCCTTTCATGGCTGCAAGTAGTGCGAACTCCACCTCATCACCATCAATGTTGAATTTCAACTTGCCGTTCTTGCAATCCACGTTGCAACCCGAAGTTGCTAGAAATGGCCTCCCGAGAATAATAGGAACAGGATAATCTGCGGGAATGTCAAGTACAACAAAATCTATAGGTAGATAGAAGTTACCTAACTTGACCGGAACGTCCTCCAAGATGCCCACGGGATGGGTGATGGAGCGATCCGCCATATAAAATCGAATCTTGACCGGCTTGGGCTCTCCAAGTCTGATCTTCACACATAGCTCCAGCGGGATGATGCTCACGCTGGCTCCTAGATCACAAAGGGCTTCACAAGTGACATCCCCAACTTGAATGGGAATGCAAAATGAGCCGGGATCTCTCAATTTAGGAGGCATCTTCTCCTTCATGACTTGTATGAGTTCCGAGGATTTAGATGTCATCCTAACTTCACCAAAATCTTCCAGTTTCCTCTTCCTTGATAGGATCTCTTTTAAGAACTTCCCATAGGCGGGCATTCCTATAATAGCATCAAGGAAAGGAATGTTAATATGCAGCTTATTTATCAAGTCAAGGAACTTACCAAAGTGCTTGTCTAGATGTGCTCTGGCCCTTGACTGGGGGAATGAAAGTGGTGGTTTGTATGCAGGAGGTGGAACATAAACTTCAGTTTTCCCCTCCGCTTTCTGTGGCTCCACCTCGGTTGGCATCTCGGCCGAAGTGTTCTTCGACTGCACCTGGACCGAGGTGGTCTTCGTCGGTACTGGCACCGACCGAGGCACTGGATCTGCAGTTTTCAGTCCACTCCTCGTAGTTATGGCCATGATTTGTCCCTTAGGGTTGCTTTCCGTCCTTGCTGGAAGCTTCCCTGGATCTCTTGGCGCTTCATTCGCCCTACTTGCTAGTTGTTGTTCAAAGGCCTTTTGGGCCTTCAAAAATGAAGTCATAGAATTCTCCATAGCGTTGAGCTTGATCAAGATAGCCTCCAGAACTGCGTCTTTCTTTTCCGGCTGAGACGAACTTGATCCTTGCCCCTGACTCTTTAATGGAGTAGAAGAAGAAGAAGGGGAAGAGAGGAAAGGGTTAGAGGAATCGTTAGAGTTGGAGTTTGAATGATTGTTACCAGAATTTTGGTTGTTCGCCCTCCAATTGTTGCTGTTGGATCCTCTATTGTTGTTGTTGTCGTTGTTGTTCCGGGAACCGTTGTTGTTGTTACGGTATCCGTTGTTGTTGTTCCTTTTCCCTTGCTCTTCCTTCTTGGTTTGTGCAACCAAGAGTTCCTTCAATTGCTTCACGTCATTCTTCAAAGACGTGAGTTGATTGTTGTTGGGCTGAGTTTCTTGGAAGTTAACTCTTTTAACTCCACCTTCAGCTCCTTGGTGGGTGTACTTCTCCATATGCAAGGCTTGCTTCTCGATGAAGTCCCAAGCCTCGTCAATCGCCATGTCCATGAAGGTACCGGCGGAGAGTAGTTGGATATTGAACTGGGTGCTTCCGTCCAGTCCGTTGAAGTATATCTCCAATAACTCTAACTTTGGAATCCCATGATGTGGGCAATCCAAAAGAATGTCCTTGAACCGCTCCCATGACTTGGACAAGCTCTCCTTGTCCTTCATAATGAAAGCGTTGATCTTCCCTCTCATTTCAGCGGTCTTTGAGGGGGGAAAGAATTTGATCAAGAACTCCGTTGTCATCTCCTCCCATGTGCTGATTTTTCCTGGAGGAAGAGATTGATACCAAGTAAGAGCTCTATCTTTTAAAGAAAAGTAAAAAGGTCTTAGCTTGTAGTTGTTATTTTCAATCCTTGAAGGTCTCAAGGTTTCCATCAAGATCTCATAGTTTTGAAGATGTTGATGTGGTGATTCCTTTTCCAGCCCTCCGAATTGGCATTGGCGAATCATGGATAGAACTTGCGGTCGAAGTTCGTAGTCATGGTCCGCTGGATCTCCTAAGTTGACTCCTGGACGCCTCAGTTGTTGATTAGGGTCCATCCTTTGACCTAGGGTTCGTGGGATTCCTGCAAGAAGAACATCTCGGACTGGCATCCGAGGTGGAAGTACCTCGGCCGGGGCATCAGGTACTGGGACCTACCTCGGTCGAGGGTCAGCAACTGGAACCTGCCTCGGTCCAGCATTGGGAACTGGGTCTTTCCTCGGTCGAAGTAGAATCTGGTCTCGTATGACGGCCATCTCTGCTTCGATTGCTTCAGTTTTGGTGCGAGTTTCTTCCTTCTCTCGCCTTAGTTCTTCCCTGCTGAGGCGTAGCAGCTCTAACGCCTCTTTCAACTCGGCTTCAAGATCGCGGTTTTCTTGTTGGGCCATCTTCGCTTCTCTTAAGCGTCGCTTGTATGTCTTTTCTGGTTCGGGATCGTAAGGAACGATTTCCTTCCTAGTGCGGGTTCTTTGCATATACCTAAGAAAGAACCTGTAAAAGTCACTCAAGTAGAGTGGTTAGTAGACACGGGGGCAAGTGCCCCAAGAGCAAACCGCAACCGGCTCGGTCTAGACCAAGTCCCGAGCAACGACGCCAAAAACTTGTTCGCTCCAAACGGTGTGTGCAAGCTTTAAATTTATAACCCTAGATGTAAGCTTAAAACAAGGATGCGAACCCGCAGTGTACGGGTCAATCGTAATAAAAAGCAAGGAATTTCAGGGGTCGATCACAGGGACTTAGTGAAACAAAGTCCAATTACGGTATGCTTATGTAAATACTAACCACAAGAGCAATTTAACACAATCAAAGATGAATAAGAAGTCAATAAAACAAATATGCAATTCTAGGGATTAAAGCATCTAGTTGTGGTTCCAACTCAAGATCTAAAGATAAGCGGACAAAGCTGAGGTTTTTGCATAGGGAAGGTGTTACTAAAGTGGAATAGATCACCGGGTAAGTCTCACTACTCACTAATCCTAAACCGTAACTCCTATTACCGGGTAAGTCTCAAGGAATTAAGATAAAGAACTATAACCTCGAACTAACACACCATCTAAGGGAATAGAATCAACCTTTACCGGGTAAGTCTCAGGCTAACTCACAAAGATGGGATGGAAGCAAACTCAAACCCCAATAAAGGATAAACCTTTATTACCTACACTTATGATCTTAGGTACACAAACTAAGGAATTACCGGGTAAGTCTCATCCTAAGCATGCATTGAACCAGGAAAGGTGTAATAAGAATAGGATTTGACAAACTCTAACACTTAACTCTCAGTTTAGGATCAGATAAGTCACCTCAGTCAGAAGAATTCCACCCCGGCCGAGATGTTCATCGACTGAGCGAGATGCTTAGGGTTAAGGTTAAAGGCTCGAACTTTCAGGGTCCTACTGGAATCTAAGATTATTCTATCATTGTTTTTCCCACAACCTTCAGTCAATCACCCTAGAATCACACAAGGAAATTAGCCACTCATCATCATCATCATGAAAGTATTAATCAAATATATGGGAAGAAGGTGAATATTTGAACAAGAAGAATTTAATAAAAAGACTTCAATAACTGAATCAAATATCACAACAAAAAGCGTTCCTTGGATATAAATCCAACAAGAATGACAACAAGGAAGAGAATCTAAGGTAATCTTACAAGAAAACCTTCCAAAAGCTATAAAAGGTACAATCTTCCTTCAACCTTCAAAAAGGTTCTTCAAATCTCCCAACTGGAGTATGGATGTTGCTGCGTGTAACGAGATTTTCCAACTGTATGCGGATGTCGGATTTGTGGGAAATCCGACCCTTTTTATAGGAAAATAACCCTCCAAAGATAAGATATCTTAGAAGAGATCTCTTCCCATAAAAATAGGTAAAATATATCATCTAGTATATCTTCTTCCTTCCAGGAACCAAGCCCAAAAATATAAGATCACTTTCCAAATATAAAAGATCTCAGCCAAGAATAAAATATTCTCGCCGCGTCCTAGGTATTCGCCTCGGTCGAGTCGACTTCCCTGGATCACCTCGGTCGAGATGAATCTGTGGTCAACCGAGGTGAGTCACAACTGAATGTGAAATCTCTCAAAACTGGTCCAAAGTAAATCCTTAATCCATGGCTATGCTTCCTGGATGGTTCCTTATGTTCCTCAATGTAGCTCCAATGACTCCATAGCTCCTTTTGCTCCTTTTTGATGCAAAACGTGCCATTTTACCTACGATTACAACAAAACTAGGTGTAGACCTCGATTCCCGCAAAGGTAGATGAAATGGTAATATAATCATATAATATACATACAAACATGCAGATTATGAAAGATAAAACGTCCAAACAAACCCCAAAATATAGACTATAATTCATGCTATCAACGTTTTACATCCAAGATGGGGGGATTGATGCGGCCTTGACCCCTATGTCCCAAGATGAGGAAGACGAGGCATTTCGGGTTCGCTCCGATGGACCGCTCACCTGTTTCCATGCTAAGGCCATCGCCCAAGTTATCGGCTCCATCATTGCCCGCACCGTTGCTTGTCACGGGCCCATTGGTTGCAAACCGTGCCTCTACGCCACCATAGCATGAAGCTTGTCAAGCCGGCACCGTTCCGGCGCATTTTCCCTATTTTAGCGTTTTGTAATAATAAGTCTTTTTATTTTCGAAATATTAATTTTCGGGACTTAATTTTTCGAATTTAAGATTAGACTTTTGGTTTCGGAATTTAATTCAGAAACTTAATTCCGACTTAAATTCTCAACCTTTCATATTTTTAGGCTTTTCATTTTCGGAACTTTAATTCCAACTTTATTTCCGTCATTTAAGTTCCGTCTCTTGGTATAGCCTTCATCCACTATATAAGGGGATGCTTGGCTCATTTGTAAAGCATGTTCAATTTGATTAAGTATATGAGAAGTATTTTCCTCCTACTTACTTAAGCATCAATCTCTCTTCTATCCTCTCAAAGTTCTTCTTTTGGATCTTCGATCCAAACTCATCCATCTTCGAGGATTCTTCAAGAATCAACCAACCGATCCACTTCAAGGCTTGATCGATCAATCTAGATTGACTCAACCATTCAACTTCCGCCTCCATCTCTAAGCTTCCGCCACCCACGTTCAAACATTCAAACGCATCCGCACTTCAACTAAGGAGTAGTTGAGCTTCAAATTTATCTAGATCCAGAATCTTTTATTGACGTGTCCAAGGACGCATCATAAGGCCAATCTATCTACGCAAGCATCAGATATAAAAAAATGTGTAGCACCGGTTGTCACGCTTAGGATGTGTGTGATACGCAATAGGTTTTAAATTTATACTCGTTATATTTCTCCTAACTCCTAGCGAACCCGCAGTGTATGGGTCGTTTGTAATAGGGATAGTATTCCGAGGTCGAACACAAAGACTAAGGTGAGATTGATTCGATTAGTGATTTAGTTTAGTGAAGATCTAGATTAAGAAAAGGGAAAGAAGTAAAGAAATGAAAATCTCAATGTTTTTGGTGGGTTTTTAGGTGATCAATCAAGGATCACGAATCATGCGAAATAAGCAATCAACTAAGCTAACAAATCAACACAAACAAACAAGCTAAACTCGAGATATGAATCAAAGAGAGAAAAGCGGATTCTAGGGGTTGGAAATTCCGGTTATGGCATAGGACTCAAGCTATCTAATCATTCCTTGGATTAACTATGATATGTTGGGAGTGAGTGTTTCTAGATTGGGATCAATCACCGGGTAGGTCTCATGGTCCACTAGTCCGTTCCTAAGGTCTCATCACCGGGTAAGTCTCAAAGAGCCTAAGGAATGGAATTCTACACAAACCGGATTGTTACCTAGGGGTCTAACCTATCCTCACCGGGTAAGTCTCGAAAGGGTTAGTCCTAAACAATTATCCTAGCACACTTAGTCCAATGGCGGCTTATGAGGTTCACCACTACCTAAAGTTTGTCATCTTTGAAATCTAAGAGCAAGAATCACCGGGTAGGTCTCTTCTAACACTTAGTTGCTAACACTAGGTCACCCTAGGATAAATTTAACTCAACAAACACTAGGATTTCAACATTCTAACAATCTAGAACTTAGATCCATCGAACCAGGGAAACCACGGGCTGTTCTACCACTTCCACGGCCGTGGAAGGGCAAGAACTAACCGTGGACTATAGCAGTGACATCGTTCAATGTAAACAAGTCATCCAAAGGTAAATCTAAGTCCATCCTATCATAGTCCTAGCCATAACCGTCCTTTCCTTACCCTAGAATCGCATCTATTTAGCCTACAACTTTCATCATAACAATCGAAATCATCAAACATAAAATCATGGCTTCCATTTGCAAGACAATGAAGAGAAAGAGATGAAGAAGTGAAGCAAACAAAACCAAGCTGAAAGTAAGATTAGAAAGACTCACAACCCTTCAAAAGAAGGTTTAATCGATTCTTACAACCCTAGAAAACGATTCCGAAATCCTTCACTACAAAACCTATCAAGTGCTAGCAATGGTGTGTTCTTCTCCTCTTCTCCAATGGAGCTCTTCTCCTCCTTCAATGTTAGCTCTCCTCCTTGGGGAATCTTCTTGTTTTTGAGAGTGTTTTTGATTGGATGATAGGGGATTGAAAGATGCCCTCTTTCAGCCTTGCAGGACCACTTTTATACTACCACCATGCTAGAGAAGGCCATGAGATCGTGGCACAGCTGTCACAACCGTCTGGCAAAAACCACGGTTGGTTCCACGGCCGTGGAAGTGCCAGCAACCATGGTTTGGTGCTTTAGCTTCGCCTTGGATCATTAAGTTATGATTTGGTGCATGGCTTGTGTTGGCAAGGTTCCATGAGTCCTCCTTAGCCTCTAGCTTGCATCCTAATGAGTCCGAGGGTGTGTCATCTTGATGAACGATCCTCAAACGTATCGATTAAGCTCCTAAATCTCCCAAAATACCTACAAAGCAATGCAAAAGTCCGTGTAGACGTCTATCTCGACAAAATACGTGAATTGAGTGCAAACGTCGTGAACTAGTGCTAAACCATGCATGAATGAGTGAGAAATCTATCTAAATGATTACCTAAACCTAAGTCATAAATCGTGTTATCACCGGTATCGAAAAGAACTCTGATATGAAAACCATTAATATGAATGGTACCTATGGTCGTTGGCGTTGTTGGCTCCACAACACTACTCAGCTCGTAAACTCTAGTTGATGTATCTCTAGAGTCTACTGAACCACCAACTCATCCTCTACCTCTCCCCTGTCCCGGAGTGGAACCCTACGGAGCGGTAGAATGAGGAACTCTCTGCTGCTGATACTGAGGTCATTGTCCTCCTCCTGTAGCACTAGCAGGTGAAGAACCCTGCTGAGATGGTGCATTGCCTTGACGGCAGAACGCAACTCTATGTCCGGGCTTGCCACAAGAGTAGCAAGTTACAACAGCCTTCTTGCAATCAGCTCTCATATGCCCAACACCTCCACAGTTAAAGCACTACCGTCCTCTGTCAGAACTCTATACAGACTGCTGGAAACCAATACGTCCCGGCGTCTGACTACGCCCAAATCCAGCTGCTCCAGCTCCAACATTGGCTGGTCCAGTCCTCTACCTCTTCTCAGGACCTCTTGTCTGAGAAGCTCTCCTCTGACCCGGTCGGTCTCGCTCGTAAGCAGATGCTCTATCCTGATAGTCCTTCAAGGAGTTACAACGAAAACCGATAAGATAAGAGCGTGCCGACACTCTCAACCTCCAAGAGAAAAGATAAACATGTTGATCCTCAGGTGGTGCAGACGGACCCAACAAAGATAGTTTCTCCTAAAACTTGTTGATGATCTCAACAATAGGTAAATCCTCGAATCCATCCTCGAGGAAATCTTGAAGATGATCTCTCCTCATCGCTGCGGGGCAATAGCAATCCCTGATCAGCGTCTTCATCTGCTCATAACTAGTGACCTTACTGCAAGCGGGCCTCCACCAAGAATGAGCATGATCCTTTAGCAGTGTCTGCACTATATTAACCCAGCATCCCTCTGGGCAACTAATAACCTCCTTAGAAAATCCAACTGTCCTAGCCACTGCTCGACCTCCAATCTAGTCTTCCCCATGAAAGTGGTCACCTTCAGCTGGTCGAAAGGCTTCAACCAACTATTGGACTTTGGCTCTCTTGCCTTAGCTGATGCTCTAACAACCTCAGCAACTCTAACAAGCGGGCAACGACATGTGTAACTCTCTGCGAAACCTCAGCTGATCTCGCGGGAACTGGTGCAGGTCCTCTAGTCCGGATAGCTTCCTCAACTCTCTGCACGTAATCGCGATATGCAGAACTTCGATGGATACTCGACCGGTCGGTCGACTGTGCTCGTTGTGCTCCGTACCTAACAACGGTCCCGTTCCTAGCTTTAGGAACAACGCTCTCAACAACTTCTTCAGCAAACGCCTCAATGATAGGCAGGTCAGCAACTAGGACTTGGCCCTGACCTCTAACTAGTAGAGGTCTTCCTACTGTTCGCCACTTAGCGTGCGCGCAAATAAGTCTTAAATTTATAAAACTAGAAATCAAGCAAGCGAACCCGCAGTGTACGGATCGACGTAGTTAAGCAAGAATTTCAGAGTATCGAACACAGGGATTTGGGGGGTTAAATCCAGTTATAAGTCGTCAAGCAAGTAAATGTATGAGCTTTTGTAAATATTGGGAAAACAACAATCCTAAAGATCCAGGAATCCAGCTGTGGCAATCGATTCAAGATATACTAAAGATATAAGGACAGAGTTGAGGTTTGCAAAGGTATACGAATGTAAGGCAATCTACGGTGAAGTTCCAAAACCTTATATGACTCACCTAAAGACACTCTCTATAAAGGTTGTTGAGGCTTCAGTATAGAAAGGATCTAAAGACAAGAATTAATATCAAATACCCAAACTTGTAATCCAAGGATCAAGACTAACTAAACCGATTAAGGTTATGACACTCGGAATCGAGGTAGAGGTTGTTGAGGCTTCACGACCACCTAGAAAAGGCAAGCCAAGACTAAGTTAAAGCAAATCTTTAACTTTGGATTAAAGTAAAAGCAAGGTTCGTAAACTAAGGGAAATTACGGATGGATCTTGAGATTCCACGGCCGTGGAACTCAAGAACACACCGTGATTCTGGCTTCATCGGCGATTCTCTCTAACTCTCAAGGTCCAATCTGTTTACGATCGATCTATCATCATCTAAGCCACAACTATCAACCCTTCACCTTAGAATTGTTAAAGGGTTTTAGCCAACAACAGTCATTATGATATCAAATTCAAGATTTAAAAGAATGAAAGATGAAAACCTTCGAAAACCTTTAATAAATCTCAAATCAATCTCAAATCCACAAATAAGAGTAATGATGTATAGCAGATTCGGAATAACACAAACCAATCACAACGCTTGATAAGAACGAAGAACGGGATGTCAATCCGTCTTCTAATCAAACCTAAGGATAAAAGACGTAATCTCCGTACGAACAATCTTCCAAATCTTCACTCCTTCCGTAAATCTTTCCGTCAATTCGGAATCCTCAATAGCGCAAAGCGTGGTCTTTAAGCGGAGGTGTAAGCGGAGGTGACGGAATCTCTCTCCTTCCGTCCTTTTATAGGGCAAGATAGAATAAGTGTCCAGCCCATTGTGTAAAAGATCGTGGCTTTAATTATTACGTTAAAAGATCGCCTAAATCACGGTTCCATAGGATTCCACGCCTGTGGTTTAGAGCGTGGTTTAGAGTGTGGACTTCATTACGGCCGTATTTTAGAGCGTGGAACATAAGTAGCTCGTAATTCTCCTTTGTTTTGTGTCATTCTTCATCCTAGCATCTTCCTTAGCTCCTTTGTGGTGTCCTCAATCCTTGGATATGCTCAATCCATCTCCATTCTCTCTTAATTCGTTCGGTTTTAGCTCTTATTCGCCTACAATCAACACAAAGCTTATGTAGACCTCTATATCGACAATACAGACAAACTAGCTCACAATTGCTTCAATGCTTTATCAATGAACACTAATATGGATGAAATACATCTAGAAAACGTGCCTAAAATATCACAATATTTCATGCTAATACCTACACGTCCTCCTCCATGGACGGCAGGTGGAAGTGGTTGTTGACCCCTTCCTCCCCCTACAGCAGATGTAGCTCTAGTACGAGCCATCTTCAATAAGAATAAATATATAAGAATATATATAAGGCCATGCTATAGCTAAATCAAAAATCCAGGAAAAACATATAAAGGCCAACAACAAAGAAACACAAACTTTTGAGATCCTCGGAGGTAGTGGTGATCGCCCGTACATCTATCCCAAACCGACAAGTTTAAAAATAAAAACCCTATTTTGAAAACGTAGACCCATTGCGGGTTTTGTTTATTTATTCATCCAACCTTTAGAAGATTTCGAATGCCATTGTTTCCAACCTAGAGCTTTGATACCATATTGTAACACCCCAAGTTCTGGGAATTCAAAGCGTTACGGGCTAGGACCTCACAATGGGTCCCGACCATCAGAGTAGCAACGACACAACGGATCTTACAACAAGGCGCAAATAAATAAAAACCAAAACTCAATATAAAACCAAAGGTTTAAACAAAGGAAAACTTAAAAGACTCGCAACCGAGTTCAAAACAAAAGGGAAAGCAACAACATAAACCCGATCCCGTCCTATAATGTACGGGAACCCCGGCTGACTACACCATCCGGATCACTCAGCAACATCTTGAACCTGTGGAACATCTACAACATTGGTATAAACGGTTAGCTAACATTCTAGATATCAGAACGACAGTAAAGGTACAAACACACATAAGGTAAAGTAAACACATAGCATGTTCACACTCAACCAATGATTATCTTTTATTACGTTATCCAATTACTAATTCAACTTATGGTTGTTACACGAGAGTCGTTGTGATCTTGCCTCCGTCCCCTTTCACCAACAGGAATAGAACGTATGCATCCTTTTGTCATCTGTAGGACTGGTCGCGAGAGCACCTCCCAGTTTCCTCATTCTAAACCGGACAAGCAGTAACCGCCCAATTATAATACACTTAGGCCGATTAAGGTATAACAAAGTCGATCCTATTCCGGTTATCAGCTATAACATGATAAACAACACAAACAAGCCAATACAATTAAACCAATACACGGAATGAAGCTAAGAAAGTCCAAGAGACTTACCTCACTCGAAGGTAATCTCAAAGCTCAACAACAACTCAGAGAACAACACAGTTTCCCTCGAGAAAGGAGCAAGGAAAGCTTGTTCATACAAGACATTAAGAATCGGAACCGAAAACTTCTAGTCTCAATGATCTCTAAGAGATTTACATAAGCTAAGGGTTCAACCTTAGTCTTACTAAACACTCAGGGGCAAAGAACATCCATAAGAATCAAGGAAAGGAACAAGGAAAGAAAGGAAGCAACAACTCACAAGAACGGGAGTTACTGCAGAAGAAACCGCAGAGGAGACTGGTCAAGGCGCAGGAGCGGCTTGCCGTGGGGCGGGGATGTGCAGACGCGGGGACGGATTCGTGACAAAAGACGTTGTTGGCTTCTCAACGACAGCAGAACCACAACAACGTCAAAGCTTGCTCTTCCAACACTTTCACACTTTACAACTCAACCAAGGGAGCCTGTGAACACCAAAGGATCATCAACGGAACGCTACACAAGAATCAAGGATCAAACTTGATTCTTAGAGAAGAAGAAAAGAGAAAACGAAGGTAGAAACGAAACAGAAGGAAGCAAGATGCAGCAACACCTGAACGTGATGAAGAACAAGGGATGAAGAACTTACACATTCAGCAAGATCACGGGAATCAAGGGTGACGGCTGCAACTCTCAAGGGTTGAAGAAACGTATGCAAACGGCCGGAAAAACGGGAAGAAGACGGGAATATATAGAAAAGCCTGAGAAGATAGATGGAAATGACGTTCTAGGATTAGGAAGAAGATAAGGAAGCTGACCCATAAGATAGAAGATCGGATCTTCTATCTATGGAAAGAATATAAAAACAAACAAAAGAAAGATCGGGTGCGATCTATAGTCAGCCACAGGGGCGGCCTGCCGCGGGTACGGCCTGCCGCGGGTGCGGCTTGCCGTAGGGGTGCCACACTTTACCACGGGGGCGGTGAAGGCGAAAGGCCGGGGTCTTACATCTTTCAAGACAAGGTTGAGCCAAAATTCTTTCCAATAGGTTCCGGCTTCTAACTTCACCGGCAAGTGGTATGATCTTCCATGTACAAGCTTGTACGGTTTGGTTCTCACTAGGATATTGCTAGTCTTCCTATGCTTCCATGAGACGTTGATGACATGAATTATGACCTTATTTTAGGGATACATTTAGGTTTTTTTTTTTCCCTTTGTTTTGCATGCATAGATGTATATTCTTATCGACTATGCTCATATTCACCTACTTTGCGAAAATAGAGGTCTACACACAATTTTGTCGTAATTGTAGGAAATAAGTCGGATTTTGGAGTATAATGGGAGCATGGGAATATAAGGAGTCCAAGAGAGGGCATGGTGGAGTACATTGAGGTGAAGAAGAAGACCAAGGATCATAAAGAAGGAAGATTCAGTTGGAATAGATGCTAGAGCAGAAGAAAGTACGTAACAGAAGAGAAATATCGGATGAAGAGATATTATCTCGGCCGAGATTTTCCTCGGGCCCGTCCAAGATTTGGGTGAAAATTAGACCACATCCCAAAGTTAAAAACCTAAATTCAATGTTAAATAGAGATGGTGGCAAGGGTTAAAGATATACTTTTTGGCATAGACTTTTCGATATTCTCGCCGATACTGTTGGAGATCTGTTCGCTCCAAAAGGTGTGTGCAAGCTTTACAATTTATAACCCAAGAAGTATGCTTGAACAATATGCGAACCCGTAGTGTATTTATCAATTGTAATAAAAGCAAGAATTTCAGGGGTCGAACACAGGACTATGGTGAAACAAAGCACGAAATCGGTAGTCAAATATTGCTAACAACAAAAAGCAATTAAGCAATCAAAGATGATGTATAAGTCAAGTAAGGGGAAATGCGGATTCTAGGGATTAAAGCATCTAGATGTGGTTCCGACTCAAGATCTCAAAGGATAACGCGGACAAAGCTGAGGTTTGCAAAGGGAAGGTGTTTCTAAGGTGGGAATAGATTACCGGATAAGTCTCACTACTCACTATCACATACCAAAGCTCCTATTACTGGGTAAGTCTCAAGGTACTAAGGAAATGAACTATAATCTCAAACCAATACACCACCCAAGGGAATAGAATCAACCTTTACCAGGTAAGTCTCATGCTAACTCACAAAGATGGAATGAAGGCACACTCAAACCTCAATAAAGGATAAACCTTTATTACCTACACTCATGATCTTGGGTATACAAACAAAGGAATCACCGGGTAAGTCTCATCCTAGGCTTGCATTGAACCAAGAAAGGTGTAATAAGGATAGGATTTGGCAAACTTAAACACTTAACTCAGATAAGGTTCAAGAAAGGTCACCTCGTTCAGTCAGATTCCACCCCGGCCGAGATGTTCAACGACTGAGCGAGGTGTTCTAGGGTTAAGGTAAAGACTCGAGCTTTTAGAGTCCTGCTAGGATTAAGATCATTCTATCATCGTCTTTCCCACAATTTTCAGCCAATCACCCTAGAATCGAATAAGAAACTTAGCCAACAATCATCATGATAACAATAATAAAATTAATAGGAAAGGAATCAATATTCAAACAAGAAAACCTTAAGAAAAAGGTCTCAATAACTGAATCAAATAATCAACAAACAAGCGTTCCTCAATCACAACTCAGCAAAGACAACAAACCAAAAGTGATCTAAGAGAGTCTTACAAACTCCTTCAAAAGCCAACTCAATCTATGATTCCTTCCTTCCTTGAGCTTCAATCCTTCAATACTTCCTTCAAACCTCCAGAAAATCCCTCAATTGCTGGATGCTCCAAGCATGGTTGAATTGTGGAAAATCAAACCATTTATATAGGAGAATTATCTTCCAAAAATAATAATATCTTAAAAAGATAATTTCCTATAAAATATATCTCTATCTGTTAAAATAAATCAGCCAAAAATAATATCTTCCTTCCAGAAATCCAGCCAAAAATATAAGATATCCTCTTTCCAAAAATAAAAGATCTCAGCCAAAAATAAAGATCTCGCCGGTGACAGGGTGTTCGCCTCGGTAGGGACGCTCCTCAAGATCACCTCGGTCGAGGTGGCACTATAGCTGACCGAAGTGAATCTCAACTGAATGTGAAATCTCTCGAATCTGGTCCAAAGTCAATTTTATTTATCATTTCCATGCTTCCTGAGGTCTTCTCAAAGCTCTAGAATGTAGCTTCAATGACTCATTAGCTTCCTTAGCTCCATTTTAGTCCAAACGTGCCATTTTACCTACAATTACAACGAAACTAGGTGTAGACCTCGATTCCCGCAAAGGTAGACAAAACAACAATATAATCAAAGAATATACATCCATACATGCAGATTTATGAAGATAAAACGTCTAAACTAGCCCCAAAATATAGACTATAATACATGTTATTAAGATCTTTTCCAAGTTTGGAAGATAGAGGAAGATTGATAGAGAACAAAGGAACAATATTGAAGGATTGAAGATTCTCATAGTTAGCCTTGGAGTTTTGTGAGTTATTCTTGAAATGATAATCTCAGTTTGCTGTTTTCATTATTTGAACACAAGGTCGAACCTTTGTTATTGTTTTGGATTCAGTTTTGATATTGGAGATTGTTAGTTAATTTTTATTTGTTTTTATTGGTTTATGTCCTATTTGATATCATATAACTTCTTTGATTCAAATATGACTGTTGTTGGCTAGAACTCTTGCATTTCTAGGGTGACTAGTTGATAGTTGTGGTTTAGATGATGATAGAATGACCCTTTAAGTTAGATTGGATCCTGAAGGTTAAGTTTTACCTACGTTGTTGCCGATCTCGGATGAATCCAGGAATCTCGGCCGAGATTTGAGTATGATCCATCCGAGATTTGTTACTGTTTGTCCGATCATGTCTTATCCTTAATCCTAAGTTATAGTTTGTCCGAATTCTAGTCTTTGTTGAGAGTTTTATACCCTTATATTCTTCTAAGGCTTACACTTGAGGATAGGATGATACCTACCCAGTGATTCCTTTCTTGAGTACCGACGATGACGTTTTCTAGGTAACAAAGGTTTATCCTTTGTTAAGTTTGAGTGTGCCTTCATCCTACCTTTATGAGTTATCCTGAGACATACCCATCCAGTAATGGTTAGTTTTATTCCCTTAGGTTGAGTTGTTGGTTTGAGCTATATTTCCTCTCCCTAGATCCTTGAGACTTACCCGGTAAAAGGATCTTTGGTTAGTGATAGTGGATAGTGAGACCTCCCCCGTGATCTATCCCATCATAGAAACACCTTCCCTTTGCAACCCCAGCCTTGTCCATAGATCTTTAGAAATCTTGAATCGAAAACCACAACTTGACGCTATGATCTCTAGAATCCACATTCACTTTGATTGATATATATTCGTTGATTTCCTCGCTTTGTTCTTTGTTATTTGCAAGAATCCTATCTGGTTTTCCTACCTGCTTGATTTCACCATAGCCCCTGCGATCAACCCTAGAATATTTGTCTTTATTGCAATTGATCCATACACTACGGGTTCGCTATTGCTTTTATTCTTGGTATAAATTTTAAGACTATTTGACTTCACATACACACACATTTTGGAGCGAACAAGTTTTTGGCGCCGTTGCCGGGGACTTGGTCTAGACCCAGCCGGTATTTGGTTTGCTGGATTGATCTTGCTTTTTCTATTGATCTTTCTGCTTAAGTGTTCTTGCATATTTATTCTCTTAGGTTTGTGCGAAGATCTCGCACCGGAAAGGAATTAGTTCCATACAATCCTGAGCCGGAAAGACTTATAATAGACAATTACGAGAAGCTAAGATGGCTTTAGAAGAAAGAGATGTTCATGCTGAATTAGACGATGCCTTGGGCTTCGAGATGATGCTCTCATTGAAGAGAGAGTTGTTGCACGAGAGAGAGAAGATGCTCTTCAAGCTGACATGGATGAATTGCAAGCTACTATGAGGTAATAGCTCCTTGACCGAAGGAACAATGCCGGATTAGAAGAACCACCACCCGTTGCAGCACCCGTTGTACCTCACCGTCCGGTGAGGATTGATCCGTTTGTGGGAGAGCCGCAAATGTTGGGATAGAGAATGGAACCAGCTCAAAGAGTACGCCGTCCGAGCGTTAATCTATAGGAGATCCAGCCGACATGATTACGAGTTCCGCAGTTCTTCAGATGATCCGTCAAAATCAGTTTGGAGGATTGGAGGGGGAGTCACCACATTAGCACTTGCAAAACTACGAGATTCTTATGGAGACACTGAGCCCTCCACGTTTAGAGAATAATAATCATAAGTTGAGATGTTTTTCCTTCTCCTTGAAGAATAAAGTTCTAGCTTGGTATCAATCATTACCTTTTGGAAGAGTTAGCACTTGGGAGGATATGACTACGGAATTCCTCACCATATTCTTCCCACCATCAAAGACTACGGAGTTGAGAGGTAAAATAAATGCTTTGTGATGAAGGATAAATCGCAGTCTTGGGCCAGCTTAAAGATAAGTTGTAGTCTTGGGCCAAAAAAGGAATCTCAACCTGCACCTGCGCCTTTACGGAGCTAGGGTTGCGCCTTTACTGAGTTGGGCTTGCACCTTTACTAAGTCGGGCCTATGGTTTCTCTTCTGCGTGTCTTTTCCTTAGCTCCTTGTTTGATCCTTAGTATATGTTCCTAACTTCCTTTTATACTCCACCATGTTCCATCATGATCCACCTTGAGACTTAGTCCTAATATGTTCCATTTTGCTCTAAAATCCGTCAAATTACATACAAACGCAACAAGAATCCGTGTAGACATATATTCTAGCATAATGTGCAAATATGAACATAAGTGTCATGAATTCATGTCTATGCATGCAAAAGAAAGGGAAAATTCTATCTAAATGCATGTCTAAACTAGAACATACACTAGTACAAAAAAACACATTGGTTACGGTACATTTAACACGGTTCCGTATTTATGCGTGGTAAATATGCAAAATCAACGTTTTTACCACGGTTGTAAAAAAAACCGTGTTAAATATACTTATAATTTACCTCAGTTCACCGAATAACCGTGGTAAATTTATATAATCACCCATTTTAACACGGTTACCCTGCGAACCGTGTTAAATTTTTTGTTATAATATAACGGTTATTTGTAACCGTGTTAAACTTGTGTATCATTTATCACGGTTCTCTTCGAAACCGTAGTAACATATTTACAATTTACCACGGTTACCCTCTAAACTGTGTTAAATAAGCGTATAAACACAATATACCACGTCTTTCAATCAACCGTGTTAAATATTATTTAAAAAATAATTTGGAAATTTTTTTTGAAAGCGCGAGATTTGCTTGGAATTAAAAAAAATTATTAAACTCGTGTTAAAAAGCACCGATCAACCGTGATAAGATAAGATATTCCGTACGTATATACATCTTCTACATGACCTAAAAATTAGATATGGCGAGTCTTTCAATCTTTCGTGTTAAATATTATCACTTAACCCTAACCTTACCCTCTCTTCACTCTTACCTCACTTCTCTCTCCCCGTAACCCTTACTAGCCGTTTATTCTCCCTTACATCCTTCTCACGCCGCCTTAGGCAGGCTCACGCTGGCCTTCTCGCACCGCCTCATGCACCGGCCTCTCTCCCCCCACCAACCTCATTTTCTTCCTTACCTTCACCACGGAAGACGAAACCAGGAGCAAGACCCCGCCGTTGTCCCTGTCGCAAAGACCCGACGCCGAGCACGCCGCATGTATAATATCCGGAAATTTTATCTTCGGATATTTCAAACCAAATCGAAGTTCACGTGGAAGTGGTTATCCCATATTATTTTTTTAATTTTCTCGGTTGTTGAGATTTATTCACATTTTATACAATTATTGTTATGTGGGAGCTATTCACACACATTACACAAACTCATACCAAGTAGTAAGCTTAAGGGATATTGGGCCCATGATGCCAGTTGGGCCAATATGAATCGGACTTCATGAAAGAGATAGTTGGCCCACCACGTAGGGGGAGTTCTTTTTTTTTTCTTTTTTTTACGGAAACCTCGCGAGTTTGTTTCTCTCTCCTGATAACGCATACACGTTTGGCAACGTATCTTTCTAACTGCCAGATTCTCTTTACTCCTTACGCCATTCTCAAACTGATCCTATCTTCTTCCATCTTCATACGGATGATTATTTCCTCCTGTCGATAATCGGAGAGCAAGAGTTGGGGAGAATCGAACAGCGTTTCTTCCTCGTCATCTACACACCGCAGAGGGAACTTCCATTCTTGTCGACGACAGACGGCAAAGTCACCGTCTCGGCAAGGTGAACTTCCTGTTCTTCTCTCGTCCTTCCTTCGGCATGCTTGGCTTCTTAAAGAGGCATTGTTGTGCAGTAGCTACACGACCCAGCCTTTCCGCACCGTTGACAGCAACCGAGAAGCCTGAGCCGTCACCGATCGAAATTGCCGAGGTAATTAAGCCTTCGATTTCCTTCTCGTTGAACTCCGGTTATCTTCGCGTTTGTAACTCGGTGTATTAATCCCGCAAAACAATCAGCGAACTCAATCGGACTTCTCACGATCTCTACCCTAGCACTGAGCCAAATATCACGCCCGCTTGATCGTGGGCTGATGTTCAGGATCGCCGTAGTCACACTGTCACATCTGTAAGTCTCATGTTTCATACAAACTTCGGTTGCACTTCAGCTTTGATATATTATGTCTAGGTTGAGTAGTTTAAACGGAAGAGAGTTGAGGGTAGAGTTAGATTGTTGTTCATGGGTGAGGTTAACTATTAATAGTTTTAGGCCGCATGTGAGTGCACTGAGTGGTGGTATTAGGGACTTTCATGATGATCTGTACTTGTAATTGTTTAGTTAAGGTGTAGTTGATTGTTGTTATGGATATCATTAGTAGTGTGATCTCATAATCAACTATATATAGGTATTATATAAAATAAGTACACGTAGGTAGGTGATAGTTAGAATAAAACGTTTATGTAAACTGTTCCATCAAGTATATATGTATGTTAATCAAAGATATATACGAGTAGGAATTTGTACTTTGGGTTTTGGTAGATATTAGTAGAATCTCGTGTTAAAGTTGAACAATTTAATTGTAAATTGAGATTAAGTTTAGGATTATCATAAAGTAATTGTATGTTTTCGTTTTATGTGAATAATTTCTGAGCTTGGAGAATTGTAGAATAGATGTGAGATTTAAAAGTGTAATCTTGGTTAATTGAATATGTCGGGAATGTAGGTTTGACCATATTCTTCTCTTAGTCAGTATGAATGGATTATATGTCAGGATTGGTTGATGTGCTTTGAGTTTTTTATGTATATTTAGAGAAATAGATGGTGTTTACGTAAGGAAAGGATGTTTGTAGGGAGTGATGTGTTGAATGTTTATTTGTGGACTGTTGTAGATAATGTATCTATTGTAATATAATGTACTAAGTCTGCCTATGTTTCTTTTTTTTTTTTGAAAATTATGTATATATATCCAGAAAAATAGGGGGGGTTACAAAGCATCTTAGCTTAGAACGAGATCAAAAACTAAAAGAGATGAAGGACAAAACAGAAAGCATAGGAGAAACGAGATTTAATGCTAGGAGAAGCTGATGCCTAGGATTTTTGCCCAGCAAAGAGAATTCCGCGAACGGTTGTTCCATTTAAGGGAGTAGTGAGTCTTGATCATGTTGATGATGTTGTGAGCGCAAGATGTGGGATGAGTTCTTTTGTTGTTGTAGAGGAGTTCATTGCGGGCCTTCCAAATGCAATAGACGTAACATAGTAAGGTTGAGATACGAACATTGGAGATCAGGTCATCTATGTTTCTTGTATATAGTTTGTCTTGAATTTTTTGTGTTTTAGAAGCCTTCTACTTATTGTGAAAACTACATAATTAGACATTATTAAACTAAACAACATATATGTTTTTTGCAGAAATCGATCGTAGAGAGGTTATTTTTGCATTTTATAGTTCAAGGAGTTCCTCTCAAAACTTAAGGTATGTTGAATTGAATCATCTTTATTATTTGATTTTGATTTGGTTAGATCGATATAGTTTAAAGTACCCTTTTCTTGATAGTGCACTTAGTATTAGATTAAAGTACTATTTTTGGGTTTTATGCATAGAAAAACAATCTCTTATCATGGATAAAACTTGGATGACTGCAAATTGATTTTCCCAAGAATATGGTAATGGTGTTGCACAATTTGTAAATCAAACAGTTGGATATTACGGAGAGGGTGGAAAAATACTATGTCCATGTTTAAGGTGCGGAAATATTCAGATTGTCAGTAGTGATCAATTGAAAGGACATCTAATAATGCATGGGATTGATAGAAGTTACCAACGATGGATATGGCATGGTGAGGAAGATAATATTAGCTTGAATAGTAGAGACGATGAGGATGAGGAGGAGGATCATGAGGGTGAGAGTTCACTATTCTTATGGTTTGTATCAGCTATATTCACTTTTCTTGTGTTGTCATGTATATATGACATGTCTTCTCACTAAATCATTTCCCCTTAATTGACAGGGGTTTTTGGAGTCAGCTAAGTCGGCGCCGTATTCACAAAAGCAAATCGATGAGGTTCGAGATTAGTGGGTTAGTTATGTGCAACAATTCATGCGTGTACACTAGTTGCATTGGTTTCATTAAGTTGAAAGAACGGATATTGGAGTAACTAGGTATCTTATGAAATACTTATGGATTTTTAGTGATTAGTATTTTGAGATGATCGAAATGATTATTGTTGTCATTTGACATGTTTATGTTTGATTGATCGATCATCATGGTTTTGTTGATGATTGTCATTGAGTATTATTTGTCGGTTAGCCGGTCAGTTTAGCTTATAATGGTGTTGGATTACTACAGGTGTACGGTATATATGTGTAACACAATAAATATAACATAATCAAAAAAGAATATAAAATATTACTTCGGTTGTATAGCACTGTTTTACTTCGGTTGTTGATGATTGTCTTTGAGTATTATTTGTCGGTTAGCCGGTCAGTTTAGCTTGTAATTGTGTTGGATTACTACATCAAATTCACATTTAACACGCACTTCTAATTTACCACGGTTCAGTATTATTACCACGATTAAACATTATTACCACGGTTCTATAGCACCGTGTTAAGCACGTTAAACACAGTTCAAAGAGAACTGTGGTACACACGATTAACACGGTTCGAAGAGAACCGATAAACACGTTTAACACGGTTGGGAGGGAACCGTGATAAAACTGCATGTGGTAAACGTGTTTACCACAGTTCTAGCTCAACCGTGTTAAACGTGTTTAACACCGTTCGACGCGAACCGTTGTAAACATGTTTAACCCGGTTCGGCACGAATCGTGGTAAAACTGCTTGTGGTAAACGTGAATAACATAGTTGGACGCGAACCGCGGTAAACACGTTTAACACGGTTCGGGTCCAACCGTGTTAAACACGTTTACCACAGGCAGTTTTAGCACGGTTCATAATCGTGTTAAATAATGTACACGGAACTGTGTTAAATGTGCATTTTTGTACTAGTGATAATTCATGTCATCAAACAAATACCCAAAATCCATAGGATTTCCTATTACAAAAAACAGCACTACAATTCCATTTCTAACATTTGTTGATGACATGTTAATTTTCACAAAGGCTACCACGGATGTGAGCACCAAACTGTTCTTGACCCTTATAGACCTTTGTGAAATATCAAGACAAGTGATAAACTATCACAAATCTGCTTTCCAAACAACACCCAATATTGACAAAAGCACTAAAAGAAGAATACAATTTCAAGTTGGGATCACACCTTCTACCAACCTAGAACAATATCTAGGATGTCCGATTATCAATGAAAGAGTCAATAAGGATATATTTAGCTCAGTCATCTTAAGATCAAGACAACAATTGACAAGATGGAAAGCATCGACCCTATTGCAAGAATGAACTTATTTTGGAATAACGGTCCAAACTTCTACCCACTAATCAGTTGAGATAAAATCTATAAACCAAAAGCACTAGGTGGTACTAGTATTAGGAAAATAGAAGATATGAACAAAACTCTGCAAATGACACTACTATGGAAAATAATGGCCGAGCCTGAAAATGTCTAGGTTAAAATAATAGAAGAGAATACCTCAAAAGTACATGGGTGTGGAAATATGAATGCTAGAAAAATACATCATGGCAATGGAAGTAGTTGATGAAGATACGCGAAGTTTTTGACAAAGGAATCAAATGGAAAGTAGGTGAGGGTAAAACAATATGTTTTTGGAAAGACAAATGAGTCTCAAATAAACCCCTATTGGAATACCTGATAAACAAATGAATCATTGATCCAACAACACTAGTATGTTCTAATATTTCTGATAAAACAAGGAATTACCCGCTACTTAAGCAAATAGAAAATTTCTTGACAGAAGATATCTTCAAGAAAATTGAAACTTATAACCTTCCAAAATGTGATATAAGAAATATGGTCTATTGTACGGCTAACGAAGAGTGATGGTACTCGACTAAATCGGCTATGAAAATGATCCAAAAACAGAAAACTAGGGTAACAGAGGATAAAACCTGGATATGGAAAATTGACATAATGCCTAAAGTAAAAAAACTTCCTATGGAAATTATCACTCAACGGAATCCCAACAAAAGAGAACCTAGATAAACAAAAAGTACCAATAATGATACAATGCGAATTCTGCAACCATCATACAGAAAGAGCTGAACATCTTTTTTTTACATGCCCCTACACAATCCAAAACATTGACAACTTAAAAATAATAACAATAGTGCAAAACCATGATAATACAAATAGGAGGATCATCGACATCCTCTCTACATACGGGAAAAAAACTAGTGGTTACATGGTGGAATGTTTGGTTAACAAGAAACCAATGCGTCTTCAATAAGAGAAAACCACTACAAAATATACAACACACTGTCTCCATCCAAATTAAAGAATGGGACAATGCAAATATAAAACAACTTGACAACAAAGGAAATCAGCCAAAAAAACAAGAAAAAAATATGTTGGAAAAGACCAAAAAGAAGGGTTTATGAAGATTTATCTCGATGCATCCAAAAACCAGTCGGATCTTTTTGCCTTTGGTTACATCCTCCGATATAGCATGAGTAAAACTTTGGCTATAAGGAAAGGAAGATGTTGCACATAATCCATCCTAGAAGCGGAAGCGTTTCCGCTGCGTGAGGGCCTCCAAAAGGCCGGTACTATCGGAGTCTTAGCCATAGAGATTGAAGGTGACAATCTCATGCTCATCAATGCAATCAACCAAACATGGAAGCCACCATGGGAAACTGATATGATCATCTCGGACATCTCCACACGGATCACCGGCTTTGAGCAATTCATCGCCCAACATATTTTCAAGGAAATCACCACCGTAGTAGACCGACTCGCAAAGTATGTTTTGACCAGGTAATGGTGACGATATGTTACTAAAAAATGTTGAAGACCGATTTATAGAGACTAAGCTTTCCTATTAGCTTAACCTTGTATCAAAAAATAAAATAAAATGGCTCTTTCTATCTAATTTTATGCCCTTCATACAAACCTAAATACCCCGCCGCTAACCCAATTACTTAGGAACAAACCTTTTTTTATTTATAAAAATTGGTTCACTGGTTTGGACCGGCAAACTCGGTTATTAACTTAACTAGTGTATATAGCCCGCACCTTGTGCGGGTATCTTTATAATATTAGTTGTACGAACTTAAGATATATTTATGAAATTTTATAATAATGATTCGGATTTGATTATTTTCAAAACGAAAAAATAGTCAAAAATAAAGAACTTCTTATTATTCTACACTTCATAAATTTAATCCTTATACAATGCACAAATTTTTTTAAAAAAATTACAATGCACAACTCCGTTATAGACTTATAACTAAATTACTTTAATATATTGTAATTATCTAAATGGAACCCAAAATATAATCTTCAATATCCGTTATTAACCTCTATTTATACAAGTTCTCAAACCATCAATTTTAGTAGGTAAACGACCCATATAACGGATATTAATTTATGAATAAAAATTATACTTAAAATGTAACGCCCCGTTCTTTTGGGTGCGTTCCGACCTTTTTTTCTCTCCCTACTTTTGATTCGTCCGTAGAACGAGATTTCTTTTAACTATTATTTAAAATATTTTTTTTCGACATAAAAATATCTTTCCGGGTATTTTATTGTTTTGGTGTACATATACGTATTTCCAAATTTTATTGTTAGTCGGAAATTCCGTTCCGAATGATTTATTTTATCGACTCTAGCTTATTATTCTTCTTCCTTCCTTCTTTTCTTTTCCTTTTATTTCTTTTTATTTTTCGTTCCCCTCTCTCTTCTGGCTGATGAGAAACCGCTACACGCCTTCACGCTTTGGACTCTACAGACCGACCTCTCGACCTCACCGACCCCTCGCTTCTGAAGCTCCTGGATAGCTACTGCACAAGGACCTCTCCCATCTGTTGTGACCTACCTCCCTCTGCCTTCTACTGCAGTACCATCCTTAGCCCCATCCTCTCACCTTCTCCTCTACCCCAACTCGTACCCCCTTCTCTCCCTCTGTGTTTGTGATAGGAAATCGAGCAGTGCAGCCCTCCCTTGGTTGTTCCTCCTCTTTCCACCTTAGTGCAGCCGACGGAGAAGCCACAAAAAGGAGACGCCGCCGATGCGCCGTGCAGGAGGTCAGATCTGCAGCCCACACCCTCCGACTTTTCCCCTTTCTCCCCTGTCGATCTTCCTGGGAGCCGGAGGCCTCCCTGCCAACGTTGTAGCCGATGAATCCCCATCGCCCTCGCTGGTACCAGGAGGAAGCCCCTCCCTCCGGCTGCACGCCACCGGCTCTTCTTGTCCTCGCCTGCGCAGCCGCCGAGACTCTTTTCTCCCTCCTCATTGGTCTCTTCGCTTCGTCGTGTAGCGCTACCCAGCCGGGTTCTGTGCGACCGTCGCCGGAAGAGGGCTAAGGATGTCCCCTCCTCCGCGCTGCCACCGGAGGCGATGCCTGGAGCCGCCGCCTCACCGACCCCGGCCTTCAGCCTGCTCCCTTCCAGCGCCGCCGTCTCCCAGGCCCTTCTCCCTTTCCTTTTAACGTTCAGCAGAGGGTGATGAAGGTTTCTTTTTCAGTTTATAATTTTGGCCCCAGAATTTTGGTATAATTACAAATAGTGCCCATATTTTGTATTTGCAGATTAGACCCACTCTTTTGGAAGTGCATTTAATGCCCCTGCTGATTTGTATAATTATAGTTTTGACCCTATGTTTTGAAATGTGCAGTTTTGCCCTTGTGAATAAATCATGGATTTGGCATAAAACTTATTTTAGAAAATGGTCGAGTTTCTTGAGTACCATATTGTTCCGGGAAAGTTGATTACGGGTTTTGACTCATCTTTATATAATTGTATATTTTGTCCCGGACAATGTTCTTATTGTTTTAACCTTGGATTTTCTACTACGGGATTTTAAAGTTGACGTTTGAAAAACGAGTTTTATCTTTGAGTTATATATTATATATTATATAATTAAAAATCAAATATAGCATATAAGCTAAGTTTCCTTAGCTTTGGTTTTAGGTCCGGAAGCGCCCTGTATAGATCAACGAATCCATTCTCCACATCCGTAGATCCTCCTCCGCCATCGACTTTGTGTGAGTACCTCTTTCTCGATATAGTATTATTTAGTAATAGTACCATGCTAGGTTGGATCTAGCATAACTTAGTGGAAATGCCAAGTAGTGGCTTTGAACTTTAGGTGAGGATTCGAGGATAGTTTGAACGTTCTAAGGATTGAGGTGTGTATGTTATCTTGTGCGCTTTGTTGAAGTTGTGAGTTTGTGTTCGTTGAGATCTTGTGAGTTTTTGAGGGCTAGGAGCGTACCCTAGATTATGAGAGTGTATGACCTAATAAGAGTATATAGTACTAGAAGTCTAAGGACTCCTAGCTTGCGTGTGTAGTTGTTGATTATCGTGCCTTGTCTTGAACAGGCTTTGGTTATGTTCTTTCGGAGAGTGTTATCGGTTTCGGTTAGCTTTGAGACGAGGTAAGTCCTCGGACTTACTTAGCCGCTTCTATGCCTTATTTGAATGTATATGGTGGTGTGTGTTTACCGCTTTTAAGCATGAAAATTGATTAGGATTTACTTGACCTTATTTATTGGCCCATTGTTACTACTATTATTATTGGGCGGTGACATCACCGCTCAGTTTCCCGAGGGAGACTGGGGGGATCTCTACGACCAGGCCATACACGGTATACGGGTGGGCTTCTTCATCACACCCTCAGGGTATACGGGTTGGGCGCCGCCACACTCCTGTTGGTTACACGGGGACAGAGGCGAGAGTTATAAGACTCTCGTATCACACTTGAACGAATGAATTAGATATGGAATAACCTAAAAAGATAATAAGTAACGGATGTGTATGTTTATGAGCTTGTTGTGTGTTTGTGTTCCTATGTGTGTTTGTGCCATATTATTCTTATAATGCCTAGAATGTGAGCTAACGGTTTTATACCGATCGTTGTAGTTGATGTGCAGGATAGGATGTGGCCGAGTGATCCGGAGGAGTGGGCAGCCGGGGTTCCGTACATCTTAGGTTGAGTTGGGTTTTGGAGTCCTTGTGTTGTTGTTATTATATATTATGTTGATGTTGTTGTAAGGACGGCTGAAGTCTTTCCTTTATTTTATTGTCGGGTTTCATAACATTGCATAAAAATGTATTTCGGTTTTGGCCTTTATTTGTGCCTTGTTGCAAGATCCGGTGAAATTGTTGTTAGGCTAAGGGTCGGGACCCATTGTGAGGTCTCGCCCGTAGCATCCCGATATCCCGCGGATTTGGGGTGTTACATAAAATTAGCCAAAAATCGCTGAAAATACTTAGCGACTCACAAAACAGTATGTCAACGACCCACAAAACAGTGACTTAACGACCCACAAAGCAGTGACTTAACGACCGACAAAACAGTAGGTCAACGACCAACAAAACAGTAGCCAATGACCCACAAAATAGTAGGTCAACGACTCACATTACAGTAGGCCAACGACCCACAAAACAGTAACAAGTGACCCACAAAACAGTAGGTCAACGACTCACAAAATAGATATTAATCCGTTATGCATAAAAATTATACTTAACTTATCCAAAAGGCCAAGAAATGTGTGATTTGTTTAATCTTCAAACCCTCTATTTATACAAGTTATCAAACTATCAGACTTACTTATAATTGATGTGTGATAGAGATTTCCGTGAAATTTTTTAAGTAAATAGATTGAGCTTATAATCCTTCAAAAATAAATTAAGAAAAAAATAAAAATCTTCGCAATAAATAAATTACTTAAATTTCGACGGCTTAAAAAAATAAAAGATATACGTAAACCAAATTATTTTTAAAATATTTAGGAGATCTTGTTCGTTAATTTTACAAAATTTTGTTTTATTTTTGGATTAATAAAAAAAGATTATTGTAACACCCCAAATTTTACAACTTAGGGAGTTACTGGTTAGGACCGCACAGTGGGTCCCGACCTTAGTTTGACAACAACTTAACATGATCTTACAACAAGGCACCGATAAGGAAAAAACTAAAAATCATAAAATAGTTTTTATCAATGCATGAATGTGACCAGATCAACTACAGCCGGAAAAGTAATATATCAAAGTACGGAAGGAAACGATGTTCAACTGAAAAACCCACAAATGCAAAAACTGCAAAACGTCCTAAAGTACGACACCCCGGCTGACCACTACCATCTGGATCACTCGGCATCTGCTCTAACCTATGTCAAATCTAAACAACATATCAACCGTTAACTAACTAACCAAATATAAGCAAAATGATAACAGCACAAACACAAGCAGAGGCAAAAATAAACAAACATCATGCTGGCACTCAACCAATTATTATCTGTTATTTAAGTGATTCACATTATTCAATTTAAGTTGTGGCACGAGAACTATTATTAGTTCTCGCCTCCGTTCCTTATCCAACTGGTGTAGGTATAGCTGACTTCCTTTGGTAGCATCACTACAAACCATGTGTGGACTAGTCCCGAAAGAAACCCCCAGCGCCCTGCGAGCTACTGAGCGGAATGCCACCGCCCGTTACTCTTAGGCCAAAATACAGGTCGGTATTTATATATCACAACCTATCTCTCTACATGTCAATCACACACCACCATCATCATTTATACTCATATTTAGCAGTCAGCTAAGTAAGCCCAAAGGACTTACCTGTTATAACGCTCGACTCTTTAGTAACCACTTGCTCTGTAACTGTACCCACTCAGTTGCCTGTTAAAGGCGATAAGTGTATTAGCACACTTTCACGTAGATAGAAGTCTAAAACTTCTGAGATTAAATAAGTATTAAGACGTACTAGTTACATTATTAGTTTTAGGGTAAAATGACCATTTTACCCTTCGTTCCGATTTTCTCGAAGACCCTAAAATTCATGTCCAAACTCCTATTTGAAGTTCTAAAATATATCCTAACTCTTAGAATTTTATTAGGTGCGAAACTGACATTTTTCTTATGTTTCTATTTTCCGGAAGAACCGAAAAAGGTTTAACTTCGGCTCTAAATATAAAATTCTTAACGGCTTATAAAATTTCCGAATTTAATATCTAGATCATCTATGAGGTTCTATCTAGCCTTAGAAGAAAGAATTTCTCCAAACTGTTCAGCCGATATTTTTATAATAATTCCCAAAGTTGGTTCCTCACTCTACTTTCTTATACTTAGTCAAATTTATAAGTTCAATAAAACTGCTCAACTACCTAACTTCGGGAGCTCGTAACTTTCAATCCGACCGTTCATTTCTCACCAAATTTTAATATGATAAACTACATATATCCGTCTACAACATATCCAAAATTCAACGGTGGATCTTTATCCAAACATTTTATAATTGATCGACAAGATGGGCTGTTCGAAACCTAAAAGCTGAAGAACTTAAATTAAATTTACAGCAGCCCTTGTCTTCCATTTTATGAAACATACTCAGCAGTTCATTAACGTTATGTTATTTATGCTTAGGCTCAACAACAACAGTTCACATACACATGGATGACAGTGAAGTTGAAGAGAGGAGGAGCAAGCTTACGGAACTGCCGTCCGGCGTTAAGGGGTTGGCGTTTCCGGCGGCGATGGGCTGGCTGCGCAAGAAGACGATTATTGATCCCGGAATCGCAACAGCAGCGGAAGGAAACGGATGGACAGAGGAGGGAGATCAGAAACTCACCGGTCCGACTGGGGTAGGCAGCGGCGGCGGCGCTGTGGTGGCTCCGGTGTAATACGAGGCTGAGCAGCGCCCTTTCTTCCTGCAGAAACGGGGCTGTTGAGTCTCGGACAGAGCAGAACGGAAAGAGGGAAAGCGAAGGGGAAGGACGGGAGAAGAGTGGCTCACCAGTCGGTCTGCAGTCGCCGGCGCGCGAGGAAGTCGACGGGAGCAGTGGTGGCGGCTTCTCCGGTGCAAAGCGAAGCGAAACAGCAGCAGCGTCGATTCCTGAGAGGGCCGGAAAGGTGAGTTCGGACAGAGAAGGCGGAAGAAGGAGAGGGATGCAGTGCTTACCGAACCCACTACAGCGGTCGGCGGGGAGCGGCGCGATCGGTGGCGGCTCGGTGGCTGCGGCGCGAGCGGTGGCGGTTCGGTGTGCAGTCGGCTGCGTTACTTCTGTTGCAACGGGAAGGATGAAGAGCTACGAAGTTCAGAAGGAAGGTAAGCGTAAGGAGGGATTAGCGGCTGCTTAGGAAATTACATTAGGTTAATTTAGGTTTAATTAGGTTAATTTTAAAAGAATGGGCTGACTGGTTGGGCCGGAAATTTGGGCCTAGTAGTGGGTTAACTCCAACCTCACTCTCTTAGAACAGGATCCGGAACTCGTTAAAGTGCGGGAATTTATATAATACGGAATTAGTTTCCGTATTTATAAATTATAATTGATTTTATTTTAAAAGCGTAAATTATTTCCGGGAATTTAATTTATCATTTTATGTGAATCTAGGTCACATAAAATGATAGAACTAAACTCGTTTTATTTTACTGATTTATTTATTTACAATGGTCTCATCGGACTTTGTTTAATTTCACTCTACCGGGACTTAAAATTTTCGGTTATTACATCAGTGCCCCCTTAAAAGAAGTTTCGTCCCGAAACTTAAATTATTTCCCTTACTCACACATTTCTTTCGGTATATTTTAGTTCTCTCGACTTCTTTGTTTCCTACCAAGCAACTACTCCGGCATCAAACAAACAAGTATCACAAAAGAGAAACAGAAACACTCAAAACAACATGCAAACCTGAAAGGTCAAACCACACAACATCCGAGTACTAACCCGTCAAACCGGAGTAACCTCTAACCCCGCAAAGAACTCGGGGTAGTTACGTCTAACACTCTCCTCAGTCTCCCAAGTGGCCTCCTCAGCTCCTCTCCTAGACCACTGGATCCTCAGCATAGGTATCTCCTTGGATCGCAGACGTCTGGTACTGCGTTCCAAGACAGCTACGGGGTACTCTACAAATGTATGGTCAGGCTCCACTATCAGATCCTCATGGCTGATGACGTGTCTCGGATCCGGAATGTACTCTCGCAGCTGAGATACATGAAAAACTGGGTGTACTCCCTCTAGTCTCGGTGGCAGTGCTAGTCGATAGGCAACCTCTCCGACTCTCTCTACAATCTCAAAAGGTCCGACATACCGGGGACTCAGCTTTCCCTTAATGCCGAAACGCCTAACTCCCCTCGTAGGTGACACCCTCAACCACACCTGTGCACCTACTCTAAACTCCAAAGGTCGACGCCTTTTGTCGGCGTAAGACTTCTGACGACTCTGAGCTGCTAACATCCTTTCCCGGACTAAGGCAATCCGGGCGATGTCGTCCTGTATCTGATCTGGTGCTACTCCGTCAGCCTTGCTAGGCTCATCCCAACATAGCGGTGTACGACATTTCCGTCCGTACAAAGCCTCATAAGGTGCCATCCCAATAGACGCATGCCAGCTGTTATTATATGAAAACTCTACTAGTGAGAGGTGATCTGGCCATACCTGTCCCCAATCTAGCACACATGCCCGTAACATGTCCTCCAGGGTCTGGATGGTCCTCTCTGACTGACCGTCTGTCTGTGGGTGGTAGGCAGTGGTAAAGTGAAGACTCGTACCCAGAGCAGTATGTACCTGCTGCCAGAACCTCGAGGTAAAACGTCCATCCCTGTCGGATACGATAGTCCTCGGTACTCCATGGAGTCTCACAATATGCCTGGTGAACTCCTCTGCTAGACGACTTACCGGCCACGTCTCCTTAATCGGAATGAAACGTGCGGTCTTCGTCAGACAGTCTACTACCACCCAAATGGCATCAAAGCCTCTGCTGAGCCTCAATCCAGTGACGAAATCCATAGAAATGTCTTCCCACTTCCAGTGTGGTACTGGAAGTGGGTGTAGCTCTCCTCCGGATCTACGGTGCTCAATCTTGACCTGCTGACAGGTCGCACACTGAGCTACATAACGGGCCACATCAGGCTTCAAACCACCCCACCAGAAGGAACGTCTCAAGTCCCTATACATCTTACTCGCTCCTGGATGTACGGAGTAAGGGGTAGTATGAGCCTCACCTAGTATCCTCTGCCTCAGCTCACGGTCTGATGGCACACAAACACGGTCCTGTCGTCTCATCACTCCATCGGCACCAATAGTGAACTGAGGTGCCTCATCCCGTGACATCCGGTCCCGAATCCGGGTCAACATCGGACAGGTCTCCTGCTTCTGTCGGATCTCACCCAACAGGTCAGGGAGTAACTCTATGGTGGCTAACTGATGAGCTGTATCGGGGAACTGGATCTCTATCTCTAACCAAGCTAAGTCTCTCTGTAGCTGTGGCTGTACTGTCAACCGAGCTATCGCCTTCTCCTGAGGCGTCTTCCGACTCAAAGCGTCGGCAACTACATTAGCCTTTCCGGGGTGGTAAAGAATCTCAAGGTCAAAATCCTTGATCAACTCTAGCCACCGCCTCTGGCGGTTATTCAACTCCCGCTGAGTGAATATGTACTTCAGACTCTTATGGTCTGTGAAGATCTGACAGGTCGCTCCATAGAGATAATGACGCCAGATCTTAAGAGCGTGCACTACTGCTGCTAACTCCAGGTCATGAGTGGGGTAGTTCTCTTCATACGTCTTCAGCTGTCGAGACGCATATGCTATAACCTTACCCCTCTGCATCAAGACACACCCCAAGCCCAGCTTGGATGCATCACTGTACACTACGAAGTCCTCTGTACCCTCAGGCTGTGCTAAGATCGGAGCAGACGTCAATCTCCTCTTCAGCTCATCAAAACTCTGCTGACACGGCTCAGACCAAACGAATCGAGTAGTCTTCCTTAGGAGGGAAGTAAGTGGTCGGGCGATCAGGGAGAACCCTTCCACAAACCGACGGTAATACCCTGCCAATCCAAGGAAACTGCGAACCTCCTTCACATTCTTCGGAGGTTGCCAAGAAGACACTGCCTCAATCTTCGCCGGGTCGACCTTAATCCCCTCGGCAGTCACTACATGGCCAAGGAATGCCACCTCGGACATCCAGAACTCACACTTGGATAGCTTAGCATATAGCTGACTATCCTGTAGAATCTGCAGCACGGTCCTCAAGTGTCCAGCATGCTCCTCTCGACTTCTAGAGTAAACTAGAATGTCGTCGATGAAGACCACTACAAACTGGTCTAAGAAGTCGATGAAAATCCCATTCATCAACTCCATAAATACTGCTGGCGCATTAGTGAGCCCGAATGGCATCACTACAAACTCATAATGACCATACCTAGTCCGGAATGCTGTCTTAGGTATGTCCTGATCTCTCACCCTCAGCTGGTGATAACCCGATCTCAAATCTATCCTCGAGAACACTGACGCTCCATGCAGCTGGTCCAGCAGATCATCTATGCGAGGCAATGGATACTTATTCTTGATGGTGACCTTGTTCAACTCTCTGTAGTCGATACACAGTCTCATCGATCCATCCTTCTTCCTCACAAACAGCACTGGTGCGCCCCAGGGAGAAACACTAGGGCGTATGAAGCCCTTCTCTGCTAACTCCTCTAACTGCTTCTTCAGCTCAAGCAGCTCTATTGGGGCCATGCGGTACGGGGCCTTCGAGATCGGTCTCGTGCCCGGCTCTAACTCGATGCTAAAATCCACACTCCTCTGTGGGGGTAGCCCTGGTAAGTCGTCCCTGAAGACCTCTGCAAACTCACATGCGACTGGTATCTCCTCTACTGTCAGGCTCTTGCGCTCCTTCATGGCATAACACCAGAAGGCCTCGCAACCCTGTGCTATCAATCTGGCTGCCCTCACTGTACTGATGACTGTGCCGGACTTTCCGAGGTCCCAACCTCGGAATATAACTCTGTGGCCCTCCTCCGTGGCAACAGTCACAGTCCTCCTACCAATATCCAAGACGGCTCCATGTCTAGTCATCCAATCTATCCCTAGTATCACGTCCTCATGTGCTAGGGGCATGACTAGAAAATTTACTAACCAAATCCGGCCTCCCAGGTGAATAGGGCAGTCATAAATCTCTCGAGATCCTCTCACCTTACCCCCATCTGGTAACCCAACCACAAAAGGTACACCCTCTACTGTAGCTAAGGACAACCTATCTACACATGCATCTGATATAAAGGAGTGCGTGGCACCCGTATCAAATAAAACACGCACAGGTAAGTCATGGATCCAAATAGTACATGTGGTCGCAGGTGCTGCAGGCTGCTCAGTGTTCCTCAGCTCAAACACTCTCGATGGTCCTCCTCTAGTGTCAGTGGTACTACCACGCCCTCTGCCACGACCTGACTCCTGTGCAGCACTGTATGAAGCAGGATGTCCTGGAGCCCGGTACTGCTGCTGCTGCTGACTCGGAGCTCGGTACTGAGGGGGTCTCTGTACACTCTTCTCAGCACCTGCAGGAGAAGATCCCTGTTGAGAAGAAGCCTTGCCCTGACGGCAGAAAGTAGCCCTGTGTCCCGGCTTCCCACAAGTGAAGCAAGTGACCGGTGGTTTCGGGCAGTCCGGCTTAATGTGATCACGGCCACCACAGTTAAAGCACTGTCGATCTCCACTGGGTGTCCGGACTGTAGAGTGGTAGCTGGACCTCCCTTGAGTCTGTCCTCTACTATAGCCTGCTACTGCCCCACTGCTACCAGCATGTCCTGTCCTCTGCCGCTTATCCGGCCCACTAGACTGTGCTGCTTTCCTAGAAGCTGGCCTATCTCGCTCATAAGCAGAGGCCCTGTCCTGATAATCAGACAAGGTCTCACAGCGGAATCCAGCCAGGTAGGATCGGGTACTCTCTCTCAACCTCCTGGAGAAAAGATAAACATGCTGCTCTTCTGGAGGTGCAGACGGTCCAAGCAAGGTCAACTCCTTCTGAAACTTCTTTATGGCTGCAGCAATCGGGATATCCTCGAATCCCGCCTCAATGAAATCCTGGAATCTCTCCCTCCTCAGCGAAACTGGGCAGTACCTGTCTCTAACAATGGTCTTCATCTGCTCCCAGCTGGTGACTCGGCCACGAATGGTACGCCACCATGAATGAGCATCATCTGTGAAGCAGGTCTGTATCAAATTCACCTGTCGGTCCACGGGGCAACGTATTGCCTCCAAAGCAGTCTCAATCTTCCCTATCCAGTGCTCCACCTCTAGCCCTATCTCTCCGCTGAATGAGGGGACCTTCTGAGAGTTGAAAGCCTTCAACCACTCATCCGGTCTCAGTGCTCTGACCCCAGTAGGTGCTCTATCAACATCAGCCCTCCTCTCAGATACAGCCGGCACCTGAGACACTCCCTGTGTCACCTGAGCTGACCTAGCCGGCACCACTGGTGGTACCTGAGTAAGCCTCTCCACTCTGGCAGCTTCCTCCCGGCGCTCAACATAGGCTCTGAACTCTCTATACTCCGAAGCTCCAATAGAGACACGTCCCGACTCAGTAGAACGAGCTCCTTGCGCTCCAGACCTAGCGGCGGGCACCGGCCTGACCTCGGGGCCTACACTCTCAGCTACTTCCTCTACAGCAATCTCTGGTACGCTTGCTGCAGGTGGGTCATCTCGAGGAACTCGTCCTCGACCTCTCCCTAGTGGAGGTCTACCCACACGACCACGCCCTCTGACAGTAGGGGTGCTATCAGCTCGATCCTGTCTGACTGGGGGAAGGGGGGGACGACCCCTACCTCGGCCAGTCACTTGTGCAGCCCTAGAAATGTGTGATTTGTTTAATCTTCAAACCCTCTATTTATACAAGTTATCAAACTATCAGACTTACTTATAATTGATGTGTGATAGAGATTTCCGTGAAATTTTTTAAGTAAATAGATTGAGCTTATAATCCTTCAAAAATAAATTAAGAAAAAAATAAAAATCTTCGCAATAAATAAATTACTTAAATTTCGACGGCTTAAAAAATAAAAGATATACGTAAACCAAATTATTTTTAAAATATTTAGGAGATCTTGTTCGTTAATTTTACAAAATTTTGTTTTATTTTTGGATTAATAAAAAAAGATTATTGTAACACCCCAAATTTTACAACTTAGGGAGTTACTGGTTAGGACCGCACAGTGGGTCCCGACCTTAGTTTGACAACAACTTAACATGATCTTACAACAAGGCACCGATAAGGAAAAAACTAAAAATCATAAAATAGTTTTTATCAATGCATGAATGTGACCAGATCAACTACAGCCGGAAAAGTAATATATCAAAGTACGGAAGGAAACGATGTTCAACTGAAAAACCCACAAATGCAAAAACTGCAAAACGTCCTAAAGTACGACACCCCGGCTGACCACTACCATCTGGATCACTCGGCATCTGCTCTAACCTATGTCAAATCTAAACAACATATCAACCGTTAACTAACTAACCAAATATAAGCAAAATGATAACAGCACAAACACAAGCAGAGGCAAAAATAAACAAACATCATGCTGGCACTCAACCAATTATTATCTGTTATTTAAGTGATTCACATTATTCAATTTAAGTTGTGGCACGAGAACTATTATTAGTTCTCGCCTCCGTTCCTTATCCAACTGGTGTAGGTATAGCTGACTTCCTTTGGTAGCATCACTACAAACCATGTGTGGACTAGTCCCGAAAGAAACCCCCAGCGCCCTGCGAGCTACTGAGCGGAATGCCACCGCCCGTTACTCTTAGGCCAAAATACAGGTCGGTATTTATATATCACAACCTATCTCTCTACATGTCAATCACACACCACCATCATCATTTATACTCATATTTAGCAGTCAGCTAAGTAAGCCCAAAGGACTTACCTGTTATAACGCTCGACTCTTTAGTAACCACTTGCTCTGTAACTGTACCCACTCAGTTGCCTGTTAAAGGCGATAAGTGTATTAGCACACTTTCACGTAGATAGAAGTCTAAAACTTCTGAGATTAAATAAGTATTAAGACGTACTAGTTACATTATTAGTTTTAGGGTAAAATGACCATTTTACCCTTCGTTCCGATTTTCTCGAAGACCCTAAAATTCATGTCCAAACTCCTATTTGAAGTTCTAAAATATATCCTAACTCTTAGAATTTTATTAGGTGCGAAACTGACATTTTTCTTATGTTTCTATTTTCCGGAAGAACCGAAAAAGGTTTAACTTCGGCTCTAAATATAAAATTCTTAACGGCTTATAAAATTTCCGAATTTAATATCTAGATCATCTATGAGGTTCTATCTAGCCTTAGAAGAAAGAATTTCTCCAAACTGTTCAGCCGATATTTTTATAATAATTCCCAAAGTCGGTTCCTCACTCTACTTTCTTATACTTAGTCAAATTTATAAGTTCAATAAAACTGCTCAACTACCTAACTTCGGGAGCTCGTAACTTTCAATCCGACCGTTCATTTCTCACCAAATTTTAATATGATAAACTACATATATCCGTCTACAACATATCCAAAATTCAACGGTGGATCTTTATCCAAACATTTTATAATTGATCGACAAGATGGGCTGTTCGAAACCTAAAAGCTGAAGAACTTAAATTAAATTTACAGCAGCCCTTGTCTTCCATTTTATGAAACATACTCAGCAGTTCATTAACGTTATGTTATTTATGCTTAGGCTCAACAACAACAGTTCACATACACATGGATGACAGTGAAGTTGAAGAGAGGAGGAGCAAGCTTACGGAACTGCCGTCCGGCGTTAAGGGGTTGGCGTTTCCGGCGGCGATGGGCTGGCTGCGCAAGAAGACGATTATTGATCCCGGAATCGCAACAGCAGCGGAAGGAAACGGATGGACAGAGGAGGGAGATCAGAAACTCACCGGTCCGACTGGGGTAGGCAGCGGCGGCGGCGCTGTGGTGGCTCCGGTGTAATACGAGGCTGAGCAGCGCCCTTTCTTCCTGCAGAAACGGGGCTGTTGAGTCTCGGACAGAGCAGAACGGAAAGAGGGAAAGCGAAGGGGAAGGACGGGAGAAGAGTGGCTCACCAGTCGGTCTGCAGTCGCCGGCGCGCGAGGAAGTCGACGGGAGCAGTGGTGGCGGCTTCTCCGGTGGAAAGCGAAGCGAAACAGCAGCAGCGTCGATTCCTGAGAGGGCCGGAAAGGTGAGTTCGGACAGAGAAGGCGGAAGAAGGAGAGGGATGCAGTGCTTACCGAACCCACTGCAGCGGTCGGCGGGGAGCGGCGCGATCGGTGGCGGCTCGGTGGCTGCGGCGCGAGCGGTGGCGGTTCGGTGTGCAGTCGGCTGCGTTACTTCTGTTGCAACGGGAAGGATGAAGAGCTACGAAGTTCAGAAGGAAGGTAAGCGTAAGGAGGGATTAGCGGCTGCTTAGGAAATTACATTAGGTTAATTTAGGTTTAATTAGGTTAATTTTAAAAGAATGGGCTGACTGGTTGGGCCGGAAATTTGGGCCTAGTAGTGGGTTAACTCCAACCTCACTCTCTTAGAACAGGATCCGGAACTCGTTAAAGTGCGGGAATTTATATAATACGGAATTAGTTTCCGTATTTATAAATTATAATTGATTTTATTTTAAAAGCGTAAATTATTTCCGGGAATTTAATTTATCATTTTATGTGAATCTAGGTCACATAAAATGATAGAACTAAACTCGTTTTATTTTACTGATTTATTTATTTACAATGGTCTCATCGGACTTTGTTTAATTTCACTCTACCGGGACTTAAAATTTTCGGTTATTACAATTATTATGGTTTAATAACTTAATTAAAAAATATTTAACCCTACAAAATTTGTGAGAATGACACGTCAGCTTTAGTGTCTTCTGTTTTAGTATAGTACTAGTGTATTACCCGCACTTTGTGCGGGTTCAGTTTTAATAAATGTTTACTACTTAGAAATTTATATGTATTTTTTTGTAAAATAAAAATCCGAAAAATGAAATTATAATCAATATTATGATTTTAATTCTCTTTTAAGTATTTATCTCTTCTAATTAATTATATTTTTTTATAAAAGTATTTATTTAAATAGTTTTTAAAAAATTTAGAAATCAATTTTCAATTTATATTAATATTTATAAATCACTTATTAAAATAATTTTTTAGGCTTCGAGAAACCTGGCGTTGACACGTGGCAATAGAGGCTTCTGCTTTAATAGATACTAGTATATTACCCGCACCTTGTGCGGGATTGCGTTTTAATATATTGTAAATATTTATACTTTATTACAAATAATTTGCGGAGAATAAAATTACATTTATTATTATACTAAGAGTTAAATTTTGTTGGATAATAAATATCGACAGAGATATTTTTACTTATATAATAGATATTGTTTTGACAATTACACCTAAATCTAGATTTTATATTAGAGAATAAAACTTATTTCAAATTATTTACAATTAAAAATTCAACAAATTCTATATCTAAATGGACTTTGTTAGATCAAAAAAATTTACGATAGAGAAGGTTATCGAGCGGGGATAGCTCATCATAGATTGACGATCAACATCACTCATGACCTTGCTTCTTTCTATTTTTGTTAGCATCCATCCATAAAATCTCTTCGATAATCTTTCTTCCTTTATCTTCCTGACATTAGAAAAAATAAAATAAATTTAAACATCAACAAAGAATCGAATGGAATAGATGAAACTAAAATAAAGAAATAATCAAGAGGGATGAGAAGAAGAAAGATTGGACGATAACCTTCTGAAAAAGTTAAACGAATTTATAAAACTTAAATAAAGATTAGTATGGTTTTGGAAACAAACTTATACTAATCTAAAATTTTAATAATTAATATTTTTTTTTAAAATAATTAAATATGGTTTTTAGTCCACGTTTGTTGCAAAAAATTTATAAAAAAAAAACAATAAATGAAAATAAAAAATCTATATTTTAAGCAAAATTGTAATTTTCAAATCAAATAGATGTTAAACAGTCATATAAAAAACAATATTTATAATCAACACAATATTTTGAAAACCTACTATATGATGATATTTTTAGAAAAATAATAAATAAAAACAAAAAATAAGATATTTCTCGAGAAAAAAAATCAATGTTTTGAAAACCTGTTGTATGATGAAAATATTAATAATATACGTACTTATACTAAAAAATCTGATTTTTAATCTGCTCAAAAAAATAATAAAATTTTTAATTCAAACAATATTTTGAAAATATTTTTTATTTAATAAAAAATTAAACAGTTCGAAAAGTTTTTTATTTAATAAAAATTAAGCAGTGCACGGGTAGTTATTACATTTTCAATTAAACGTAAGATATAATAATACACAAAATTTTGAAAACCTTTTGTATGATAAAAAAGAAAGAGAAAACAGAAAATATAATTTTTAAACAGCTCGAAACGTTTTTTTATAAATTTTTTAATGAGAAATGAATGTAAAACATATTGAAACCGGAAATTTTTTAATAATTTATAATTTTTCTTAAATCAGAAAATCTGATTTTTAGAAAAATATTTTGAAACCTTCTATCTTTTAAAAAAAATATATATATTTTTAGAAAAATTGTAATTTCCAAAGCAAATTGAAATCAAACAGTGATTTAAAAAACAATATTTTTAATCACCACAATATTTTCAAATCAAATAGAAAGCTTCTCTGTGGTTGTGGATGATTCATCGATGAAACATAATTTTTGTGGAAACATTGTTGCACAGAGGGTTTCAAACCGGAGGGTTTCAAACCGGAAAACAATAATTTTCTTTTAAAAAATAAATAAAAAGAACCAAATAGATTAAAAGCAACAAAAAATCACTATTTTCATAAAAAATCAAACGAAAGCAATACAACAGAAGGTTTCAAACCGAGAGAAATGCAACATAAAGCAATACAACGAAAGCAACCGAAGTTTACATCAAACCAAATAAAAGAGAACTATGCAAAAAACCGAAGCCGAAAAGCATATGCTTTAAATTGAAAAATCAAATTCTTGCTGGTTATTGGAATCAATACAACGAAAAAACAAAAAGTTGAAATACGGACATACAAATAGCAAATGAATACAGTGCGAGGAAGAATTTCCTCCGGATTTTGGAGTAATGTAAAGATGGAATGAAGAAACCATAGAACAACGGATGAGTTGATGAGAGAGAACATATGACGGGTGAAGGGTGAAGAATGATTTGTATTTATAATGGGGTCGTGGTTTAGTATTGTGTGAGAATTATCTTTTTTGAATTTTAAATTACCAAATTAAAAATAATTATAACAACAATTAGTTAAGAGATCATTGATTGAATTATAATGATTTAAATTTCGATTGATTATGAGAAAATTTAATTGAATGATTTAGTGTGTATTCAGTTGGGAATAATTAATTGTTGATATTAGGATTAATAGTTAGTTTTAACAAAAGGTTTCTTTGTATCTTAATGAATTCAAATCTAAACTGAATCAAATACCGTTAACAAAAAAATATAGTCAAATCTAATTTCTTAGCGAAACAATCTTCTTATCAGTTTAAATGACTATCTCTTTTAACCTTTTTTTATAACTAATTTAAAATAATCACTAACTTCACCGTTTTATTGGTTGCCAACGTACTTGACTGGATCTATGTAGATCAATTCTTTTTTTTTTTAATTTTTAATAACTAATTTAAATTTATTTAAATTTATTTAAATTTATTTTTATTCTTATTTTAATTTAAATAAAGATATAAATCTCGTCAATCAAAATTATTCTTTTCAAATTTTGAATGACGAATTTATATTTATTAGTATAATTTTCGATGTAAAATAAGTTAATTAAATCTATTATTAATGTTAATTAATATTTTTTTTCTTTTTTTTTCAATTATAAATATATGATGGATTTTAAGTACGTGTGTTTTTTTAATTATAACTAATGTTAATCATTAGATTATAACTAATTGTGTTAGCAAACTTTTTTAACAATTTTCTAACAACTTTGAGATATTAATATTTCTTTTAAAAACAAAATTTGTTAAAATTTTTCTTATAAAATTGAATTTGACGGATAATATCACAATTTCTATTTTTTTAGAATATAAATGAAAACAAATTTTCCTAACAACTTTTCTTATAAACTTTTTTTATTTAAGTAAAAACAAAATTTAAATGTAGATTTGCTAACAACTTTGAGTTATAATATCATAAATAAAAAATTTTTTAATATAAATGAAAACAAATTTGTTAACAACTTTGAAAGAAATTATCATTTATTTTAAAAACAAAATTTGTAAAAACTTTTCTTATAATTTTTTTTGTCTGACGTTAATTCTGTGGACGACACGTGGCATTAAAATTTCGTTGGGCTGAGGTTAATCGTGGGGGCGACATGTGGCAATAGAGGCTTCTGCTTTAATATATATAAGATATATAATATAGATATAGATTTGTAAATTAAAAAAAAAATTATAGATGACGATAAAAAATTCTATAATATAAAATTAAACAAAATCTCATTCAATAACGGATAAATTAATTTTAATTTAGACAATTATAAACGCTTTTCAAGTTCTCAAAACATCAACCTTACTTGATAATCGACGTGGGATAGCAAATTCGCTGAAAACAGTAAGTAAACGACCCATAAAAAAGTAGATCAAAGACCCCTAAAACATATATTAATCCGTTATGAATAAAAATTATAGCTCAACTTAGCTAAAAGACCACAAAATGTATCATTTGTTTAATCTTCAATATTCGTTATTAACCTCTATTTATACAAGTTCTCAAAATATCACTTTTAGTAGGTCAACGACCCATATAACGGATATTAATTTATAAATAAAAATTATACTTCAATTTAGCCAAAAATCGTTGAAAATACTTAGTGATCCACAACAGTAGGTCAACGACCCACAAAACAGTGGCTTAACGACCCACAAAACAGTGGCTTAACGACCCCCAAAATAGTAGGTCAACGACTCCCAAAATAGTAGGTCAACGATCCACAAAATAGTAGGCAAACGACCCACAAAACAGTAGGTCAACGACCCAAAAAACAGTAGGTCACAACGACCTACAAAATAGTAGGTCACAACGACTTACAAAACAGTAGATCAATGACGCACATTACAATAGGTCAACGACCCACAACAGGCCAACGACTCACAAAACAGATATTAATCCATTATGAATAAAAATTATACTTAACTTAGCCAAAAGGCCAAGAAATGTGTGATTTGTTTAATCTTCAAACCCTCTATTTATACAAGTTATCAAATGATCAGACTTACTTATAATCGTTGTAGGATAAAGAATTCCGTGAAATTTTTTAACGTAAATAGATTGAGCTTATAATCCTTCAAAAATAAATTAAGAAATAAATTACTTAAATTTCGTCAGCTTAAAAATAAAAGAAATACGTAAACAAAATTATTTTTAAAATATTTAGGAGATCTTGTTAGTTAATTTTATAAAATTTTGTTTTATTTTTGGATTAATAATAAAGATTTATGGTTTAATAAGTTAATTAAAAAAAAATTTAACCCTACAAAATTTGTGAGAATGACACATCAGCATCAATGTAGTCTAGTTTAATAGTATATATAAATATATAAATATAGATATAGAAGATTTTATGGCTTAAAAAATAAAGATTTATTGGCCTATAAAATCTTGGGATAATTTGACATACTAGGCCTTTTTGAGTTTTTGTTTAAGAAAGTGTACCCCAAATTTTTTACCACTTTCATTTAATAGTAGGTAAAAATTATTAACCCTTCTATTTAGAAAGAAAGAATAAATGATATTTGTTATTTGTTATATAAGTATAAGTTTTAATTTTTAATTACTGAATTTGTTTTCTTTTATTATTTTTCTTGCCTTTTTTTATTTATTTTTTATTTTATTTTTTATTTTCTGGACTGAATTTCTCATACCGGAATTATTCATACCAGAATTTTTCATACCAGAATTTTTATACCAGAAATTTCATACCAGAAATTATATACCAGAAATTAAATACCATAAATTATATACCATAAATTAAATAGCAGAAATTTAATACCAGAAATTTTACAAGTTAAGTAAATTTCATACCAGAATTACATACCAGAAACTATCATACCCGAAATTTCATATGAAAAATATTAACCCTTCGTCAAATTTAAGTTAACAAAAATGATTTTAGATATAAAACACTGTTTCGATAGTGTTTTGAGTAAAGCTTGTTATGCTGGTAAGTCACTTGTTTACATGTAAATGATGAAAGTAAGAGCATCGTTCCAGCAAACTATGAATAAGCTACCAACTAGCTATATTAATCCATCAAATGCTCTGATTATATCACATATTTACTCAATCTTCTTTCTGTTTTGATTCTCTAAAATGGCTCAAGGCTCCACCTGCAAACAACACAGAAAGAACATAAGTACATACCTAGATTCATTGACCATTACCTTCAAGCTTCGTTTAATTATGCACATACTTCATAGAGGGAGAACCAACCGAATTGTCAGCAATAGCACAACATGATTGTTCAATTGTTCTTCAAGCCAATAATGGTCCAGCTTCTTCACTACCTATTGATGCTTTGCTTTCTTACAAACTTATTTGCTTGTTTGCTGCAAAATTTGTACAATATGAACTTATGTTAGTCCAAGATAACAATAACAATAACAGCAATATGAGCTTTTCTGTCAGCTACCCTAGATGAAGATATTTGACCAAGCTGACGATAAACTTCAGAGAAATCTGCAGGTGGATGGCAGGAGAAGTGCATGTTTTCCTCAGTGTATGGATGCTTAAACTTGCAAGATAACTAGTCCTTACTCCATTCCTTGTTTCACAAAGCTTGGCAACATAATTAAGGATATAGAAATATTACCCAAGAACCATGGCATGGAGGCAAGGTCTTTGTATGCCAAAAACCAGATCAATAAGGCATGTCTCTTTCATTACAGCACCCTGAATACATCTTCTGCAGTCCTCTGTATGCGCAATAAGGCATGGAAAGTCCGAATAGTCGGCTGCAATTTCCGCCCCAACATTTCTCCAAACATTTTCTCCGTATCATCCCTCTTTTTAGCCCTAGAAAGAGGCTTTATCAACGAGTTGTCAATGAGAGGAAGGAGATGAATCCATATCTGGATCTAGATCTAGATCTGGATCTGGATCTAGATCTAGATTTGAATCTAGATTCACTGTCATTCACAGGAGACGAAACCACCATCGCCGAGAAGGAGCCAGAAGATTCGTGCCTAGTGCCGCCGGAGAAACCAGCGCCGTCTCCGCCGTCGAGAAGCACCGTCAGGAAACACGTCCCCCAAGCAACCACTGAAGGGATATCCGATTACTAAGAGCTCTCCTTCACGGCATGTATTGAAAGTTGAAACCAAACAGGAGAGAGAAGAGAGAGAGTCTTCAACCCTCTTGCCCTCCTCTGCAATGGTTGCGAGTTTGAGAGAGATATGGTAGAAAAGTGTGAGAAATGAAGGAGGAGGGAGACGACGGTCGAGTTTGAGAGAAGAATTAGAGGGTTAGGTTTCTACGGTAAAAAAATAATATAGGGGTACACTTACTTAATTAAAAACCATAATAGCCTAGTTACTATTTGATATTCTCAAAAAGGCCTAGTTTCCAAATTAGCCCAAAAATCTTGGAGAATCTCCAACAAAAAAAAATTACGTACACTTTTTAATAGCATTCTGTTAGTTTAGTAAAAAAAGATTTTCTAGCTTAAAAAATAAAGATTTATTGGCCAAAAAATTGTGGGAGCTCCATTTGATTGCTGCTTTCACAACGTGTCACGTCATCAAATCATGCACTCTTTTTTAGTATGTATAATAGACTAGAGTAACAGAGGATAAAACCTGGATATGGAAAATTGACATAATGCCTAAAGTAAAAAAACTTCCTATGGAAATTATCACTCAACGGAATCCCAACAAAAGAGAACCTAGATAAACAAAAAGTATCAATAATGATACAATGCGAATTCTGCAACCATCATACAGAAAGCGCTGAACATCTTTTCTTTAGATGCGCCTACACAATCCAGAACATTGACAACTTGAAAATAATAACAATAATGCAAAACCATGATAATACAAATAGGAGGATCATCGACTCCTCTCCAACATACGGGAAAAAAACTAGTGGTTACATGGTGGAATATTTGGTTAGCAAGAAACCAACGTGTCTTTAATAAGAGAAAACCACTACAAAATATACAACACACTGTCTCCATCCAAATTAAAGAATGGGACAATGCAAATATAAAACAACTTGACAACAAAGGAAATCAGCCAAAAAAACAAGAAAAAAATATGTTGGAAAAGACCAAAAGAAGGGTTTATGAAGATTAATTTCGATGCATCCAAAAACTAGTCGGATCTTTTAGCCTTTGGTTACATCCTCCGAGATAGCATGAGTAAAACTTTGGCTATAAGGAAAGGAAGATGTTGCGCATAATCCATCCTAGAAGCGGAAGCATTTGCGTTGCATGAGGGCCTCCAAAAGGCCGGTACTATCGGAGCCTTAGCCATAGAGATTGAAGGTGACAATCTCATACTCATCAATGCAATCAACCAAACATGGAAGCCACCATGGGAAACTGATATGATCATCTCGGACATCTCCACACGGATCACCGGCTTTGAGCAATTCATCGCCCAACATATTTTCAGGGAAATCACCACCATAGTAGACCGACTCGCAAAGTATGTTTTGACCAGGTAATGGTGACGATGTGCTACTAAAAAATGTTGAAGACCGATTTATAGAGACTAAGCTTTCCTATTAGCTTAACCTTGTATCAAAAAATAAAATAAAATGGCTCTTTCTATCTAATTTTATACCCTTCACATTGTAATAGCTAGGATTTCCGAATTTTAATTAATGTTGATTAACTTAATCGTTGATAGTAATTGACATATAACTTGCGAAGATTTTGCAAGTGATGAGTAAGAGTCCCACCGTTATGTTCCTGGCATAATTTTGGACGTTTGGGGAAATTTTTACTTTTTCCCCCGGGTAATTATTTTTACCCTCCGGTATTATTTGGAGCATTAAGGAGCTCCAATTAATAAAAATGCAGTTGAGAGAAATGATCAGTACATCGGATATGTCCTAGATATGAAATAACATGGAGAGGCAAAACGGCCAAAAGAGTCGCTATTTCGTTTCTTAACGGCTAAGAAAGACGGCTTAGGAATACACGTTTTCCGAGGCAGTTGTGGAATAATAATCCCTACAATATTCCAGATTTAATGTCCCAATCTCGAGAAGTTTGGAGAAAGAGGTTCGACCCGCCTTTTGATCGGTTAATGGATAATTATCGACTTTACTAAAGGATAATTATCGTCTTCACTATAAATAGCGGAAAATCCTTTATTAATTCATTTCCTTTCACGTTTTCTCGTAAAATCTCTGATTTCTCTCAACCTTCAAACTCAGATCTACTCTCCGTTTCTAATTCGATTTCAATTCCGTTTGAGTTTCTGGATTCCTCTCTTCATTCTCTTCATAACGGTACCGAGTTTCTGCATTTTCGAGTATATGGAGGGCTGGTCGAGCATATATGTCACCAGGACGGTTCCGTCGCTCAGATTCCGGTGAATTTGATGTTGTCCATGCGTAGCTTGCGTCGCTGTGTTTCCGAATCTTCTTTCAGATCGTCAATCGGGTTAGTAACGAATAAGTTATGAATTTATTCGTTTTCCGTACTGCGATTTGGCCTAAATTGACTTTAGGCTTGTCAAAATGGATAATTAGAAATTCCATTATGGTCGTTATATTATTCTGGTGATTATGGATAGTTTGTTTGATGAAATCTGATGACAGGGGGTTTAGAAATTGCCTGCGGGCAAAACGTTATTCTGGCAAAATCTAATTAATTAATTAAAGGTTAATTAATTAAATTAGGATTAAAATTGAGATTAAGGAATGTTGATTAGATACTACCTTGAAATTTGAGGAATTGTGAGTTATGCTGAGATATTGAGGTTTAGTTGGTTGTGAGGCTCATAGATTGAGTATCATCCTTATGGATCCCTTTGGGTCTAGGTGTGACCCCTTTGATGAATAGAGGTTGATATATCTCTTTATGCCTTGTTTATAGGCCGTGTTGTCCCTCCAGTGTAGAGGTGATCGTGGTTGTGATTGTACGAGGTTGAGGTAAGTCCGTAGGACTTACTTAGCTACCATCCCTATATTGGGTGTTTGCATGAGTGGTGTGTGCTTTATATGTTTGCTATGATAGCATGAGTTGTCGTTTTTATCGACCTATGTTCTATTGACTGCCCCACTGCGTGGCTGTGATAACCTTTCCCTTTCATCCCGCCGTGGAGTCTGGGAGGTTCTCTGATGTCGGGCCAGACTAGTTTACAGGAAGGGCGCAATCCACTCCCATAGGGTACACGGATTGTGTGACCGATACTCGTACAGCTGGACATTGAACTCAGAGGCGGGGATGTATCGGTCCTCGTGTCACATACTTTCATTTATCTATATATATACGGTTTATGTGTGAATGGTTATTATATAAAGATAATAAATGGGTAAATGTGTGATATCATGCTGATGTGTTTATCTTTCATGATTGTGATTGTGCTTATGCATTACCTCATATATGTATGGTTAGCTAACGGTTTCATACCGTGTTGTAGATATTTACAGGTTAGGCGCTACTGGGTGATCTGGCAGGGTGACAGGCCGAGGACTCTCGTACATTAGGTGGTTGGTTTGGGGTTGTTGTGTTTCCCCTCCTGCGTGAGGATGATCTTTTGTACCTCCTATGTGAGGATGTCGTTTTATATACTCGGCTATGCTATTGTTTACTTTGGGTCGTACAGTTTATACTGTTTTATGTATTTGTTTTATATCTGTCAGTGCCATGTTGTAAGGTCCAGTGAACTTGTTGTCAAGTTAGGGTCAGGATCCATTGTGAGATCCTAGCCCAATGTGACATCTCGAGTCCCGCGGATTCGGGGTGTTACAGAGTTGGTATCAGAGCCCAGGTTGACAACAATGGCACTTGCTACCTGCAACGAGGTTTGATAGGTAAAATAAACAGAGCCCACATGGGATTTGACATTTTTAAAGGTTTTGGTTTTAATTGTGGTTTTGGGATAGAATGTACGAGAAGTCGTCACCTCTGCCATGGATCTCTGCAGCGTAGATATGTATATATATCTGTGTGTACTATGGATTATGTGGATGTATTATATACATATCGATACCTATGGCATATATATAGCCTTATAAGATTAGGTGCGTATATCCTACAGATGACTCAGACTAGAGTAGTATCTGTAGTGGGATGAGGTAGGGGTACACCTCCTCTTCCTCCAGTGGTGATAAGTTAGGGACCAGTTTCCGCTGTTGTTTCGCCTATGGCAGAGAACGAGTTTGAAGAGGCTGATCGTGTCTCCATGAGTAGATCCGAGTTTCAAGAATATATGTAACAAGTATATGAAGCGGTGATAGCGGGTAGATCCACACCGGATTTACCAACATCTGTGAGATCAACTGAAGCTTCTGGATCAGAGAAGAAGCAACGGATTGAATCAGTTAGTGGAGAAGCAAAGATGATGAACGGTGAACCAAGTCAGATACCAGGACAACCTAGTGATCCTTTGGCCATGAAGATGATTGGAAAGGAACTACAGTGTTTTAATTGCGTGGAAGTTGGGACACTGGCAAGCTGTGTGCCCAAAGGCGGCCATCATATGCTTTACAGGTTCCCTTCAAGAGTGAGATCATTCTAGGTGGACGACGAAGGTCGAGTTACCCTTCAGTTGCACAGGTTGCAAGGATAGGACGATTATGTTTCAATTGTGGCTATCCAGATCATTTGCGTTCTGTGTGCCCTTTGGCACTAATAGCTTGTTTCACTTGTGGTGAGCTAGGCCATCTGGCCCTTTCTGTCAGCACGGTGGTGTTTCTTCCCAGCAAGAACTTCCTCTTTCCGGTGCAGAAAGAGTGAAAGTGGAGGCTATAGTAATGACCTCAGTGATACCTGAGGAGCATGTATCTGACATTGAGTGATGATATGTAGTGGAGCTACGAGTGTTAGCTGTTATAGGTACCATTCTCGTTAATGGTTTACCTGGTGGAGTTTTTCTTGTTGTGAGTACTATGCACTTCATGTCTTTCGATGCATGCGTTAATGGTTGAATTTTGGTATATAGTAGAAGGTGGATTTTCCTTTATAGGATTACCTTTTTGGGTCTGAGATACCCGTGAGATGCGTGTTTGTTCCCTTATTTCAGGGACTCGTGTATGGTTGCAGACTTCTTTGTCATGTCGTAGGTGCATGAGGAAGTCATCATGTGTATGGATTGGAGGAATAGATATTATGCGGTGTTAGATATTATTAGTAAGGCTATTATAGTCTTTACTGAGATGGTAAATAGAGGTCTTCTGAGGTTAAGACCTTTAAAGAGACGGGTTTGTCATCAGGACTGTACGAGCAGCAAGCTGATAGCACAGGGTTGTGACACCTTCTAGTGTTATACCATAAAGGAGCGAGATAGTCCAACAATTGAAGGTATTCCAGTTGTTTATGAGTTTATAGACGTGTTACTGAACCGTCTAGTTGCCACCTCAGCGGAGTGTTGACATTGTTATCGAGTTGAAGTATGATACAAGATTGAATGGGAAAGCCACACTATATGGTGCTTGTTGAGATATTATATTGATAACTTGAAAAGTTTACTGAAACGGGTTTACCCTAGTGGGTTCCATGTTCCGTATTGACGACCTGATGAGTTAGCTTTAAGAAGCAATTGTGTTTTCAGGATTCCTTTGTGCTCAAGATATCCCTAGTCATGGATAAGAGAGCAGCATGTGTATGAGATAGCATCCCATACCCATTATGGACACTACGAGTTTGTAGTGATGTCATTTGGATTGACGAATGTTTTAGTAGTTTTTATGGAGTTGATGAATAGTATCTTCATCGACTTCCTTGATTAGTTGGTGGTGGACTTCATGGATGACATGTCGGTATATTCTCATAGCAGAGAATAGTAGACCGATCGTCTGAGGACCGTTCTGCAGATTTCGAGAGATAGAGGGTTGTATGCTACGCTCTCTAAGTCTAAGTTGAGATGCCAGTGGTATCCTTTTTAGGCCATGTTGTCTCCGCCAGTGGCATCATGGTTGACCTTGTGAGAATTAAGTATGTTGTAACATGGGAGACACTGATGAACATTAAGGAATACGTAGTTTTCTCGGCTCAACCGATTGCTACCAATGCTTTGAGGAAGGATTTTATATGATTACGTATTCATTTGTGAGTCTTTTGAGAAGACCACCATAACTACGTGATGAAAGCAGTGTGTCTATGTTCTGAAGAGTTGAGGAGACATTTGACCTCTGCTTCCATTCTGTTGTAGTTAGAAGATTTTTGGGATCCCGTGATTTACGGTGATACATCCCAGCTAAGTCTGAGATGTGTATTACTACAGAGGAGTAGGGTTATTGATATGTGTGTTTACAGCTGAGAACGTATGATGAGAACTACACGACTCATGATTTAGAGTTAGTAGTGGTAGTTCAAGCCTGTAAGTTCTGAAGACCGTACCGGTGTGATCTTCATGTCAGATTTCTATGGTTCATAGAAATCTAAAGTATATTTTATGCAACAGGGGTTGAATAACCGCCAGTGTTAAGAGCTTAAGTTGATCAAGACTTTGACTTGAAGATTCCATATCATTCAGAGAAGTTGAATGTTGTCGCCGATAACTTGAATGGAAAGACGCTCCAAGAGAAGATGATTGTGAGACTGATAGTTCAACCTCAGCTTCAGAGAGATCTAGCTTGGCTAGAGTTGGACAATCAGTTCCTTAATGAGGATACCCAGTTATACCTCAGAGGTTCTACCTGGTCTGTTGGATGAGGTCCAACAGAAGCAGGAGACCTACCCGGCCTTGACAAGGTTTAGAGAAAGGATGTCTCGTACTGAGGCACCATAGTTCTCCATGGGAGTAAATGGATTGATGAAGAGTCATGACCACTTTTGTGTACCTGCTAATGCAGATGGAGACAGAGAATATTACGGTTTACCCACTATACGCCTTATTCAGTACATTCAGGTACGAGTAAGATGTATAACGAGATGGATGTTTTTACTTTGAGATTTTAGGCAGCAGATTCAGACTGCTTTGGGGACGAGTCTGTACCTCATGACTACACTTCACCCCCTAACAGATGGTCAGTTAGAGAGGATCATCTAGATCTTAAAGGTCTATTATAAGTTGTAAGTTGAATGGGAAACGTGGATGGTTATATTACCTTCCATTAATGAGTTTATTATATAACAATGAAGGACGTGCATCTTTCTAGGATGGTCCTATGAGGCAATATATATAGACATAGATGTCGTATATCCTTATGCTAGAAGTGATCTAGCAGTAGTAGTGTTATAACACCTGACCAGATTCAGGATTTTATAGTTCAAGTAACGTTGATTGAAAGAAGAATGCTGGTTTTACAGAGTCGCCAGATATTATATGTAGACAAGAGGCGTTAACCTCTAAAGTTCAAGTGAGAGTTCATGTCCGGCTGGAGGTATCTCAGCTGTGAGACGTTAGTTGTGTATTATGGAAAGGGGAACTGAGTTTCCAATATGTCGATTACTTGAGATCTTGATCAGTTTTGTGAAGGCAACATGATGTTTAGCTTTCACTCTGAAGTTGGTGGATGTTCACCCAGTGTTCCTGTGTCTCAACTGAGGAAGTATATACCAGGTTGGAAACACTTTGTGAGTTATAATGATCTAGTGGTTAAGTTGAACCACATCGTTGTTGAGCATCTGATTACATTCTTGGAATAAGATATGAAACGCTTGCATTGGAAAGACATTCCCATATTGAGGATATTATGGTCGAGATGAAGACCTGAAGAGGCTATGTGAGAGACTGAGGATAGTGTCCTGAGGAACTATCCAGAGTATATGTTGGGACAGACCCATTTGTGGGAGCACGAGTAGATCTTAGTACTATCTTGATGAATGTTGTGCTTATGTGCTTATATGCCTTGATGTGTTATTCCATGCTAGTTGTGATGTGATTTATGATCTTAGTAGATCTTGATGTGCTAGCGTGATGTATGTTATAGCTGGAGATGATTACTTCCTCCACGCTTCCTGACTATGATTATATTTATAGCTGGAGATGGTTCTTTCCTCCATGCTATTTGAGTGGGATTAGGATTCAGTTGGAGATGGTTCTTTCCTCCATGCTACCTTGATGGACATAGTTCAGTGGAGATGTGATTCCTCCATGCGATATATATGTTTATGGGTTGGCTAGAGACGTATTTCCTCTATGCATGTGATATGTTTTGGCTAGAGATGTGCTTCCTCTATGCCTTGTGATGTGGTATGACGAGAGACGTGATTCCTCTACGCCTTTGGGTAGCGCTATGGCCCTTTTTCCTGGAGATGATGATTCCTCCATGTTTATACTTGAGGTTATAGATTGTTATAGGTTGTGATCTTTTGAACGGAGATGTGATACCTCCGATAGAAAGAGTGAGAGTTATACCTCGGCGTATGGGTCCGAGAGGATTTGGGAATTGTTCAAGTTTCGGGACGAAACTTTTTTTTAGGGGTGTGTGATGTAATAGCTAGGATTTCCGAATTTTAATTAATGTTGATTAACTTAATCGTTGATAGTAATTGACATATAACTTGCGAAGATTTTGCAAGTGATGAGTAAGAGTCCCACCGTTATGTTCCTGGCATAATTTTGGACGTTTGGGGAAATTTTTACTTTTTCCCCCGGGTAATTATTTTTACCCTCCGGTATTATTTGGAGCATTTGGGAGCTCCAATTAATAAAAATGCAGTTGAGAGAAATGATCAGTACATCGGATATGTCCTAGATATGAAATAACATGGAGAGGCAAAACGGCCAAAAGAGTCGCTATTTCGTTTCTTAACGGCTAAGAAAGACGGCTTAGGAATACACGTTTTCCGAGGCAGTTGTGGAATAATAATCCCTACAATATTCCAGATTTAATGTCCCAATCTCGAGAAGTTTGGAGAAAGAGGTTCGACCCGCCTTTTGATCGGTTAATGGATAATTATCGACTTTACTAAAGGATAATTATCGTCTTCACTATAAATAGCGGAAAATCCTTTATTAATTCATTTCCTTTCACGTTTTCTCGTAAAATCTCTGATTTCTCTCAACCTTCAAACTCAGATCTACTCTCCGTTTCTAATCCGATTTCAATTCCGTTTGAGTTTCTGGATTCCTCTCTTCATTCTCTTCATAACGGTACCGAGTTTCTGCATTTCCGAGTATATGGAGGGCTGGTCTAGCATATATGTCACCAGGACGGTTCCGTCGCTCAGATTCCGGTGAATTTGATGTTGTCCATGCGTAGCCTGCGTCGCTGTGTTTCCGAATCTTCTTTCAGATCGTCAATCGGGTTAGTAACGAATAAGTTATGAATTTATTCGTTTTCCGTACTGCGATTTGGCCTAAATTGACTTTAGGCTTGTCAAAATGGATAATTAGAAATTCCATTATGGTCGTTATATTATTCTGGTGATTATGGATAGTTTGTTTGATGAAATCTGATGACAGGGGGTTTAGAAATTGCCTGCGGGCAAAACGTTATTCTGGCAAAATCTAATTAATTAATTAAAGGTTAATTAATTAAATTAGGATTAAAATTGAGATTAAGGAATGTTGATTAGATACTACCTTGAAATTTGAGGAATTGTGAGTTATGTTGAGATATTGAGGTTTAGTTGGTTGTGAGGCTCATAGATTGAGTATCATCCTTATGGATCCCTTTGGGTCTAGGTGTGACCCCTTTGATGAATAGAGGTTGATATATCTCTTTATGCCTTGTTTATAGGCCGTGTTGTCCCTCCAGTGTAGAGGTGATCGTGGTTGTGATTGTACGAGGTTGAGGTAAGTCCGTAGGACTTACTTAGCTACCATCCCTATATTGGGTGTTTGCATGAGTGGTGTGTGCTTTATATGTTTGCTATGATAGCATGAGTTGTCGTCTTTATCGACCTATGTTCTATTGACTGCCCCACTGCGTGGCTGTGATAACCTTTCCCTTTCATCCCGCCGTGGAGTCTGGGAGGTTCTCTGATGTCGGGCCAGACTGGTTTACAGGAAGGGCGCAATCCACTCCCATAGGGTACACGGATTGTGTGACCGATACTCGTACAGTTGGACATTGAACTCAGAGGCGGGGATGTATCGGTCCTCGTGTCACATACTTTCATCTATCTATATATATACGGTTTATGTGTGAATGGTTATTATATAAAGATAATAAATGGGTAAATGTGTGATATCATGCTGATGTGTTTATCTTTCATGATTGTGATTGTGCTTATGCATTATCTCATATATGTATGGTTAGCTAACGGTTTCATACCGTGTTGTAGATATTTACAGGTTAGGCGCTACTGGGTGATCTGGCAGGGTGACAGGCCGAAGACTCTCGTACATTAGGTGGTTGGTTTGGGGTTGTTGTGTTTCCCCTCCTGCGTGAGGATGATCTTTTGTACCTCCTATGTGAGGATGTCGTTTTATATACTCGGCTATGTTATTGTTTACTTTGGGTCGTACAGTTTATACTGTTTTATGTATTTGTTTTATATCTGTCAGTGCCATGTTGTAAGGTCCAGTGAACTTGTTGTCAAGTTAGGGTCAGGATCCATTGTGAGATCCTAGCCCAATGTGACATCTCGAGTCCCGCGGATTCGGGGTGTTACACACATAAACCTAAATACCCCGCCGCTGACCCAATTACTTAGGCACAAACCTTTTTTTATTTATAAAAATTGGTTCACTGGTTTGGACCGGCAAACTCGGTTATTAACTTAACTAGTGTATATAGCCCGCACCTTGTGCGGGTATCTTTATAATATTAGTTGTACGAACTTAAGATATATTTATGAAATTTTATAATAATGATTCGGATTTGATTATTTTCATAACGAAAAAATAGTCACAAATAAAGAACTTCTTATTATTCTACACTTCATAAATTTAATCCTTATACAATGAGCAAATTTTTTAAAAAAATTACAATGCATAACTCCGTTATAGACTTATAACTAAATTACTTTAATATATTGTAATTATCTAAATGGAACCCAAAATATAATCTTCAATATCCGTTATTAAACTCTATTTATACAAGTTCTCAAACCATCAATTTTAGTAGGTCAACGACCCATATAACGGATATTAATTTATGAATAAAAATTATACTTAAAATTAGCCAAAAATCGCTGAAAATACTTAGCGAGTTACAAAACAGTATGTCAACGACCCACAAAACAGTGACTTAACGACCCACAAAGCAGTGACTTAACGATCGACAAAACAGTAGGTCAACGACCAACAAAACCGTAGCCCAACGACCCACAAAATAGTAGGTCAATGACTCACATTATAGTAGGTTAACGACCCACAAAACAGTAACAAGTGACCCACAAAACAGCAGGCCAACGACTCACAAAATAGATATTAATCCGTTATGCATAAAAATTATACTTAACTTATCCAAAAGGCCAAGAAATGTGTGATTTCTTTAATCTTCAAACCCTCTATTTATATAAGTTATCAAACTGACTTACTTATAATCGATGTGGGATAGAGATTTCCGTGAAATTTTTTAAGTAAATAGATTGAGCTTATAATCCTTCAAAAATAAATTAAGAAAAAAAATAAAAATCTTCCCAATAAATAAATTACTTTAATTTCAACGGCTTAAAAATAAAAGAAATACGTAAACCAAATTATTTTAAAAATATTTAGGAGATATTGTTCGTTAATTTTACAAAATTTTGTTTTATTTTTGGATTAATGAAAAAGATTTTTATGGTTTAATAAGTTAATTAAAAAAATATTTAGACCTACAAAATTTGTGAGAATGACATGTCAGCTTTAGTGTCTTCTGTTTTAGTATAGTATATATAATATATAATATAGATATAGATTTGTAAATTAAAAAAAAAGTATAGATGACGATAAAAAATTCTATAATATAAAATTAAACAAAATCTCATACTGGATAAATTAATTTTAATTTAGACAATTATAAACGCTTTTCAAGTTCTCAAAACATCAACCTTACTTGATAATCTACGTGGGATAGCAAATTCGCTGAAAACAGTAAGTAAACGACCCATAAAAAAGTAGATCAAAGACCCCTAAAACATATATTAATCCGTTATGAATAAAAACTATAGCTCAACTTAGCTAAAAGACCACAAAATGTATCATTTGTTTAATCTTCAATATCCGTTATTAACCTTTATTTATACAAGTTTTCAAAACATCACTTTTAGTAGGTCAACGACCCATAGCGGATATTAATTTATGAATAAAAATTATACTTCAACTTAGCCAAAAATCGCTGAAAATACTTAACGACCCACAACAGTAGGTCAATGACCCACAAAACAGTAGGTCAACGACCCACAAAATAGTGGCTTAACGACCCACAAAATAGTGGCTTAACGACCCACAAACTAGTGGTTTAACGACCCACAAAACAGTGGTTTAACGACCCCAAAATAGTAGGTCAACGACCCCCAAAACAGTAGGTCAACGACCCACAAAACAACGACCACAAAACAACGACCCACAAAACAGTAGGCCAACGATCCAAAAAAACAGTAGGTCACAACGACCTACAAAATAATAGGTCATAACGACCTACAAAATAGTAGGTCAATGACGCATATTACAATAGGTCAAGGACCCACAATAGGCCAACGACTCACAAAACAGATATTAATCCGTTATGAATAAAAATTATACTTAACTTAGCCAAAAGGACAAGAAATGTGTGATTTGTTTTATTTTTGGATTAATAATAAAGATTTATGGTTTAATAAGTTAATTAAAAAAAGATTTAACCCTACAAAATTTGTGAGAATGACACATCAACATCAATGTAGTCTAGTTTAATAGTATACTAGTATAATACCCGCACCTTGTGCGGGTTTTGAAAAAAATGAGAAAGAATATTGTAAAATAGGTTTTTTTTACGTGCTTTTGTTTTGTATACTTCTCTAATCTAATCCTGCGTCCACAACACGCCACATCATCAACCCGTGCTCTGTTTTAGTAAGTATAATAGATCTGGTTTCTATAAAATTATTATTTTAATAATAAAAGATTTTATGGTTTAAAAAATAGTGTAAAAAATAAAGATTTATTGGCTTTAATTGTGGGAGCTCAATTTCAAAAATCCTGCGTCCACAGCGTGCCACGTCATCAACCCTCATGTTTTGAGTTAATTTAAGCACCGTGCAGTGATCCCACAAATATGACGCATTGATTGCAGCAAAGACAATATCATGTCTACTTCCATGACTTACAACAGGCAATATTTGTCTAAAATCACCACAAAAAACGACAACGTTACCACCAAACGGGAGAAGTGAGCAGTCTGGATTATAAGATCGCATGACGTCCCTTAAACTTCTATCGAGCACTTCAAAACAACATTTGTTAACCATGGGTGCTTCATCCCATATTATCAGCTTTGTCTTTGACACTAACTCAGCCAGATCCGTACCTAAACATATAAGATTAAAACATTAATATATTATTCAGTGTAATATGAACAATATATTAAAAAAAAGTTTTAATAATTGAATAATAAGGTTTATACTTGCACGAATGTTGCATGTTGAACTTTCGTCAACATTTATTGGGATGCCAAACCTCAAATGAGCGGTTCTACCGCCTGGAAGCAAGAGAGCTGCATTACCACTCGAAGCAACTGTTAGAACGATCTCACCTTTACTCCTCAAACCAGCCGAAAGGGATCTCCATATAAGTCTTTCCTGTTCCACCTTATCCATAAAGAAACCCCCCCCCCCTTATCAGCGGACACAGCACACATAATCTGATCATACACTCTCCTCTGCTCGTCGGTGAAACTGGAAACCAATCTGTCATGGTCCAAAGATAATTGGGATCGATCATAGTTTAGTTCATCTTGAATTAGTCTATTATGCTGCTCCATAATCAAGGCTTCATCACGATAAGGCATAGACTTATTCGTCTTCAAACTGTCGCCGTTCCTCTGTAAAAGTTTCTCTATCTCAACCAAGGCGTAATTTTACAGCACGGCATCATCTAATTGCAAATCTACGTACAAATAAACCAAGTTAAACATGTTTACTTACCTAGTACAAAATATACTAAACAAATTGAAAAAATAATGCAAAACTCGAATTAAATTCATATACATGAAAGAAAGCATACCATTATTACGCAACACCCTTCTCTGTCGTGCAAGAATATCATCAGATAAGTACTTCCATACTTCGGCCCAAACCAGATGAGGCGACGACATGCTACCTGAGAGATACAACATGACGAATAAATTTCGAAGATAACCAGCAGTTCCCCAAAAACTTGCTTCTTTTATACCGTCAATGTATTCCCGATCGTCATCCAACAACCCCATAGCATAACATGCTTCCCTAAATGTGGCATATAGTGTACCGTTGATTGTCCGAATTTTCTCGTAGCATGTAGGACCCTTAATATGATTCAGCAAAACCCTCAAGTAGTACCTCTCTCCAGACCCAGGTGCAACGTGGTATATCCTCCCTAGTGTATATCCCGCACCTTGTGCGGGTTTGTTAATAAAATAGCTTATCATATTACATTTTTTTACTATATTATATGTTGTTAACTTTATTAGTTATATGTTATGTGTAACACCCCAAATTTTACAACTTAGGGAGTTACTGGTTAGGACCGCACAGTGGGTCCCGACCTTAGTTTGACAACAACTTAACATGATCTTACAACAAGGCACCGATAAGGAAAAACTAAAAATCATAAAATAGTTTTTATCAATGCATGAATGTGACCAGATCAACTACAGCCGGAAAAGTAATATATCAAAGTACGGAAGGAAACGATGTTCAACTGAAAAACCCACAAATGCAAAAACTGCAAAACGTCCTAAAGTACGACACCCCGGCTGACCACTACCATCTGGATCACTCGGCATCTGTTCTAACCTGTGTCAAATCTAAACAACATATCAACCGTTAGCTAACTAACCAAATATAAGCAAAATGATAACAGCACAAACACAAGCAGAAACAAAAATAAACAAACAACATGCTGGCACTCAACAAATTATTATCTGTTATTTAAGTGATTCACATTATTCAATTTAAGTTGTGGCACGAGAACTATTATTAGTTCTCGCCTCCGTTCCTTATCCAACTGGTGTAGGTATAGCTGACTTCCTTTGGTAGCATCACTACAAACCATGTGTGGACTAGTCCCGAAAGAAACCCCCAGCGCCCTGCGAGCTACTGAGCGGAATGCCACCGCCCGTTACTCTTAGGCCAAAATACAGGTCGGTATTTATATATCACAACCTATCTCTCTAACATGTCAATCACACACCACCATCATCATTTATACTCATATTTAGCAGTCAGCTAAGTAAGCCCAAAGGACTTACCTGTTATAACGCTCGACTCTTTAGTAGTCACTTGCTCTGTAACTGTACCCACTCAGTTGCCTGTTAAAGGCGATAAGTGTATTAGCACACTTTCACGTAGATAAAAGTCTACAACTTCTGAGATTAATTAAGTATCAAGACGTACTAGCTACATTATTAGTTTTAGGGTAAAATGACCATTTTACCCTTCGTTCCGATTTTCTCGAAGACCCTAAAATTCATGTCCAAACTCCTATTTGAAGTTCTAAAATATATCCTAACTCTTAGAATTTTATTAGGTGCGAAATAGACATTTTTCCTATGTTTCTATTTTCCGGAAGAACCGAAAAAGGCTTAACTTCGGCTCTAAATATAAAATTCTTAACGGCTTATAAAATTTCCGAATTTAATATCTAGATCATCTATGAGGTTCTATCTAGCCTTAGAAGAAAGAATTTCCCCAAACTGTTCAGCCGATATTTTTATAATAATTCCCAAAGTCGGTTCCTCACTCTACTTTCTTATACTTAGTCATATTTATAAGTTCAATAAAACTGCTCAACTACCTAACTTCGGGAGCTCGTAACTTTCAATCCGACCGTTCATTTCTCACCAAATTTTAATATGATAAACTACATATATCCGTCTACAACATATCCAAAATTCAACGGTGGATCTTTATCCAAACATTTTATAATTGATCGACAAGATGGGCTGTTCGAAACCTAAAAGCTGAAGAACCTAAATTAAATTTACAGCAGCCCTTCCTTCCATTTTATGAACATACTCAGCAGCTCATTACTGTTATGTTATTTATGCTTAGGCTCAACAACAGCAGTTCACAAACACATGGATGACAGTGAAGTTGAAGAGAGGAGGAGCAAGCTTACGGAATCTGCAGTCCGGCGTTAAGGGTTTAGCGTTTCCGGCGGCGATGGATCCGGCTGCGCAAGAAGACGATTATTGATCCCGGAATCGCAACAGCAGCGGAAGTACGGATGGACAGAGGAGGGAGACTTACCGGAACTGCGGTCCAGCGGCTGAGTCCAGGCGTGCACTGGCGTCCGGCGGCTGCAGCGATCGGCGGTGGTGAGCTCCGGAGGTCTGGCTGCGCAAGACTCAGCGGTTACTCTTCTGAAACGAACCAGAAAGCGGACGCAAGGGAGACGAGAGAAGGGAGAGTCGGGATCTTACCGGCCGGCTGGGGCGTGCAGGACTGGGCGGCTGCGGATCCGGCGGGGAGCGGCGCAAGGTGGGCGGCGGAGGACGCAGGCTGGCACTCCGGTTGAAGGTAGGTGTTGCGCTTCTTCTGTAGCAACGTAAGGGATGCAGAATCACGAATTCAGAAGAAAGGTAAGCGGCAGGAGGGATTAGCGATGGTTTAGGGTTAGAGTTAATAGGGTAATTAGGATAATTTAATTAAAATGGGCTGGCTGAATATATTATCGGGCTTGCTAGTGGGCCATTCGGCCTACTCTCCCATTAGAACGGAAAAACAAACTCGTTAAATAATACGGAATTATTATTATTTTTAGGACGGAAAAAGGAACTCGTTAAAGTGCGGGAATTTATATAATACGGAATTAGTTTCCGTATTTATAAATTATAATTGATTTTATTTTAAAAGCGTAAATTATTTCCGGGAATTTAATTTATCATTTTATGTGAATCTAGGTCACATAAAATGATAAAACTAAACTCGTTTTATTTTACTGATTTATTTATTTACCATGGTCTCATCGGACTTTGTTTAATTTCACTTTACCGGAACTTAAAATTTTTGGTTATTACATTATGAGCTCGTACAAATAACGCGTCAAGTGTTACATAGTAAATGAGACCACGTAACCCATGTGTTGATCATTAATAAGTTTTATACTAATAATTTTTTTTTTAAATCTAATTTATTATTTAATAAATAATAATTTAAAGAAAAAGAATAATCATATAATTTAAAAATACCATAATCTAATACGAATTCAATTAGTAAAAAAAGATTAATTGGCTTAATTTGTGATTTAGTAAAAAAATTTAATCCGAGAAAAAACATAGGAGCGCCACGTCAGCATTAGTTTCGTATGTTTTAGTAAAATATGCAGAACATAGATGTATATTTAATATATTGATAAAATAAGAATTACGAATTTAATAGTTCAACGGTCCAGGAATCAGTAGGTTACAAGGACCCACAAATTAGTAGATCACAAGGACCCACAAGAGCACAACGACCCACAAATCATTAGGTCACAACGACCCAAAAATCATTAGGTCAAAACGACCAAAAAATTAGTAGGTCACAATGATTACATACAAATACTAATCCGATATGATTAAGTATTATATTTGATTCTGACCATAAGTTTCAGAAATGTATGAATTTTATAAGCCTCAAACACTCTACATCTATTTATACATGTTTTCGAAGTGTCATCCTTTCCTCATAATCGATGTGGAAGAACAAAAATCATATTTTACAAAATAACTATGATTTAATTAAAAAAGATTTATTAGCTTAATTCGTGATTTAGTAAAAAGTTTAATCCGAGAAAAAAAACGGGGGCGCCACGTCAGAATTAATGTCTTTTGTTTTAGTAAAGTATATAGAATATATATGTATAATTAGTATATTGATAAAATAAAAATTACGAATTTAATAGTTCAACGGTCCAGAAATTAGTAGGTCACAAACGACTCACAAATCAGTAGGTCACAAACGACCCACAAATCAGTAGGTCACAATGAAAATTAGTAGATCACAATGATCCCCACAAATTAGTAGATCACAACTCATAACGACTCACAAATCAGTAGGTCACAACGACCCACAAATAAGTAGGTCACAACGATTCAAAAATCAGTAGCTCAGTAGGTCACAAACGACTCATATATCAATAGGTCACAAACGACACACAAATTAATAGGTTACAACAACCCACAAATTAATAAGTTACAAGGACCGACAAATCATTAGATCACAAGGACCGACAAATCATTAGGTCACAAGGACACAATCATCAATAGGTCACAACGACCCACAAGGTATTAGATTAAAACGACCCACAAATCATTAGGTTAAAATGACATATGAATTAGTAGGTAACAACAATCCACATTCAAATACTAATCCGGTATGAATAAATATTATACTTGATTCTGACCAAAAGGTCCAGAAATGTATGCTTTGTATAATCTTCAAACCTTATAGGTATATTTATAAATGTTGTCAAACTATCATATTTTTCTAATAACCGATGTGGGATAACAAAATTTATATTTTACAAAATAATTATGGTTTAGTAAAAAAAGGATTTATTAGCTTAATTCGTGATTTAGTAAAAATTTTAATCAGAGAAAAAACGTGGGGCGCCACATCAGAATTATTGTCTTTTGTTTTAATAAATTATATTGATGTATATTTAGTATATTGATAAAATAAGAATTACGAATTTAATAGTTCAACGATCCACAAATCAGTAGGTCACAAACGACCACAAATCAGTAGGTTACACTGACCCACGAATCAGTAGGTCACAACGACTCATGAATTAGTAGGTCACAACTATCCACAAATCAATAGGCCACAACAACCCACGAATCAATAGGTCACAACGACCCACAAATTCATAGGTCACAACTACCCTCAAATTCATAGGTCACAACGACCCACAAATTCATAGGTCACAACGACCCACAAATCAGTGCGTCACAACGACCCACAAATTATTAGATCAAATCGACCCACAAATCATTAGGTCAAGACGAACTATAAATCAGTACGTTACAACGATCCAAAAATCAGTAGGTTACAACGACTCAAAAGGTCTAGAAATGTATGATTTGTATAATCTTCAAACCTTGTAGGTCTATTTATACATGTTGTCAAAGCGTCATTCTTCTTTGATAACCGATGTGGGACAACAAAATTCATATTATATAAAATAATTAAGGTTTAGTAAAAAAAAGTTATTGGCTTAATTCGTGATTTAGTAAAAGATTTAATCCGATAAAAATGTGGAGCGCCACATCAGCATTAGTAAAAAAAGGATTTATTAGCTTAATTCGTGATTTAATAAAAATTTTAATTAGAGAAAAAACGTGGGGTGGCACGTCAAGAATTAGTGTTTTTTGTTTTAGTAAAGCATATAGATGTATATTTATTATATTGATAAAATAAGAATTACGAATTTAATAGTTCAACGGTCCACAAATTAGTAGGTCACAAACAACCCACAAATCAGTACATTTTAAGGACCCACAAATTAGTAGGTCACAACGACCCACGAATCAGTAGGTTACAACAACCCATGAATCAGTATGTCACAACAACCCACAAATTAGTAGGTCACAACGACCCACGAATCAATAGGTCACAATGACCCACAAATTATTGGGTCATAATGACCCACAAATCAGTGGGTCACAACGACCCAAAAATCTATAGGTCAAAACGATCCAAAAATCTGTAGGTCAAAACGATCCAAAAATCTGTAGGTCAAAACGACCCAAAAATCTGTAGATCAAAAGGACCTACGAATTAGTAGGTCACAACAATCCACTCCACATACAAATGCTAATCCAATATAATAAGTATTATACTTGATTCTGACCAAAAGGTCCGAAAATGTATGATTTGTATAATCTTCAAACATTTGAGGTCTATTTATACATGTTGTCAAAGTGTCATCCTTCTCTGATAACCTGTAACGCCCCAAATTTTAGGCACAATTGCGATATTTATTTTTTTTTTTTTTTTCCGGCGTTGATCGATAGTTTAAAAGCTTAAATTTTATTTACGAGTATTTTTACGACGTGAATAATTATATATATATGTATATATATATATAATATAAAATATAAAATATCTGTAAATATATAAATTTAAGAGAATGAGAGTTTACTAAATCTTTAGGTTTTACCCACATTTTTCTTTGAAAAGTTAGATAAGGCCTCGTTTGGTATGGCCGGATTTTGGATAGTCATTGTGCCAGAAATAATTAGCTAAAGTGATGATTGTGTTAAACAGTTAAACCATTCCTTACCGCATATCTTCTGCAAAAGATACCCCTCCATTCTTATCATTTCTCTTCCCAACAACTTCAGCGAAAATCCCGCAAAGAGGAAGTCGAAACGCTTGTTTCTTTCCGTCACCCACCTCTCTCCTCTTTTCTTGTTTGCAAGCCCAAGTACCTCCCCTCTTTCTTTGTTTGCAAGGCCATATACCTTTTCATAGGTTACCATTCCTGTTGCAATCGACGCCGACTTGCGCTCGTACCCTTTTTCATCTCGCTACACTTTTAAAGGTCATCATCATCGGCTTATTAATCTCGTCCCCGGTTCCTTGTGTTGATATACCGGATATGGTGATATTATTCAAGGAATGATGGTGAAGCAGACCAACTGTAATCTCAACTCGAGATTCCTTGCTCCCTTCTATGCGCGTTGTTCGATCTAACATATAAAAAGAAAGGAGATGGGACTTTCACCGAGTCGATACTAGGACTCGCATTCAATCACAATCTTTCGATCCAGGTGTTGAGTATCTTCCTACGGGAAGCGAGAGCGGTATTGTCGGTTTAGATTTGAGACGAGGTAAGTCTCCGGACTTACTTAGCTCGTATTCCTTGTATTAGCGTTGATGTGTGTTTGGTGGTGTGTGTTTATTGTTTATGTTATAAAAACTAAACCGGAAATAGGATTACCGACCTTTATATATTATTTTGGCCCAAGTGTATGATAACGGGCGGTGACATCATCTGCCTAGCTCTTGCGAGAGTATAGGAGGTTCTTGGCGACTAGCCCGTGCTGGTTAGACGGTCGGAGGCATCCGCACCGTTCCATGCCGGTAAGTAGGGACCGAGACGGGACCACGGTGGTCTCGTGTCACAAAACTAAGTTGAATTAGAACGGGATATGACTTAATAATAAAAAGATAATAAACCGGAATTGTGTGCTTTGAGAATGTTGTGTGTTTCTAATGATTTACGTGTGTGTGTGCCTTTCCCATTGATTCTAATGCTTCGAATATTAGCTAACGGTTTTATACCGACTATTGTAGATTACATTGCAGGTTAGGATTGCGGCCGAGAGATCCGGAAGAGTGGGCAGCCGGGGTTTTGTACATTTTAGGATTGGGTTTTGGGTGGAGTCGAGTTTGAGTATTGTAATTATTGTATGTTTTATGGCGCTAGCCTTTGGGGTTGTATTTTCGGCTGAAGTCCTTTGTTGTATTCTTTCGGGTTTTTCTTTTCATTGCATAAAAATGTATTTCGGTTTTGGCCTTTATTTGTGCCTTGTTGCAAGATCCGGTGAAATTGTTGTCAAGCTAAGGGTCGGGACCCATTGTGAGGTCCCAACCCGTAGCATCCCGAGTCCCGTGGATTCGGGGTGTTACAAAAGTGGTATCAGAGCCCTAGGTTGACAACAATGGCACTCGCAATCTTCTAAAGGCCGAATAAGGAATAAACAGAACCCCGCGGGTTCTGAGGTTTCATTTTCAAAATCACATGCATGAGTCGGGGTAGAATGTACGGACCACCACTCCTTCCGCGGATCTCGGCAGCTTAGTTTATTGGATTTTGATATGTATATATATGTATATATAGATAGGATAGAGGTTTGTAGTTATGCATGATAGAATTGATGTGTACCTTTGTGATTGTATGTTGCATGATGAACTGGATATATATGCATAGTTATATATGTGACCTTAGGATGCTTTGGGCTTGTTAGTGCCTTGTATTGTTGTAATGGATTCTCTGATGTGATATATTAGTAGTAATGTAAACATAGGAATTATATATATAGTTATACATACATACACATATGGTATGCTAGTATTATATTAGTAGTAATGAACCTTATAGTTAAGATGATAGGAAGCTATCATCGCCCTTGGACAAACGCCTTTTGGGATTAGGATAGTATATATACGAATATGAGTATGCTCAAGTACCGAGTTGAACATCACGTTTTGGCGAACACCTTGGCGATTCATCGGACTCCTTTTGGGAATGTCAAAGAAACCATTTGAATGATAAAGAGGACATTAGCAGCAAGGGCAAACAAATAGAAGAGAACTTCAAATCAACTAAAGCAAAAACTGAGATTGAAGCTATACAAGAAAGGAAACGACATGAAGTTATGGGAGTGGTTCCGAAGAAGCAGTGGTGGACATCAATGAAGCGAATTCGAGACAACGAACTTAAGATTCTTCCAAGTGGCGTGACGATAAACAAAAGACGCGTATCTAGAGGAAGAGAAGTACCTACTAGCAAGGGTAGAAGTGGTATTTTATTAAGACGTAAAAGTTTTCCCTATGGGCTCCTAGACATGGGAGTCGATATGAGAGGCGTGGATGAACCAATCACGAAAGAAGGAGGAAGTGTGTATAAATGATGACCCCAAGAAGATGAAAGACGAAACGAAGAGCTTTGGTCGAGAGATTTAAGATACCAACCAAGAGGAACGCGAGTGGATGCTAGCTAAGGCTATAAAATTTGGGAAGGTGCACTTGGAAGACTTCAAGGAAGAGTTCTTAAGCCTATGAGAGTGGTAGAGGTACCCTACAAACGAAGAAGGAGGCGTGGAGTGTAAATCGAGCTAGAAGAGTTGAAGTAGAGTACCCCGAGAAGATAACCTTCATGAGAATGGTAACATGGAAGGTGTAATAGAATGTTTAGTCGTTAACTTCGGAGGAGGTGAGATACAAGTTAATCAGTGACAACTGAGAACGCACATGTGCGGGTTGTCTATTGATGTGTGTAGATGGGAAGAGTAAACAAGACTATGGGAACATAGAGGATCGGCAACAAGATCTTAGATTATTCGCGGTGGATCAATGTCAATGGTAAGGAAGTACATCAACGGAAGCGCATATGTCTTAATCAAATAATGTCGAAGGAATTCGAGCAAGTAGATGTTACATACCTCCTAGGGGGAGGATGGAGATGACACTTTGTGACCTTCTTAGGTCATGAGAACTGCATATGGGAGAGCGACCCGGAGTAGAAATTTTAAGGTTTGATCAGGGTAAAGGGAACTAGTAGATCAAGAGGAAGGTGAAGTTTTCATTGGTTGTGGTGCGTAGACGGGAGTATAATAAGAGGACGCATAGTATGTTCATCTAATGAAATGGATGATATGTTTTCGCGAGCAAAAGCTGAGTCAGATGTTTCAAACTCACACGGAAGCTTGCAATGCTGCAAGCTTAGAGTTTTTGATGTTAGTACCTGGAGATGTAAAGAGTAGATATTTCAGTGGTTTGGGGATGGGGAATTTCTTCTAGCATTTTCCACGGGGCTTGAAGTTGTTCATGGAATACTAAGAGATGAATAAAGTGACCAACAAGAGTAACAGAAGACCGAAGTTTTGAAGCCATAAAGTCTACACGAGATGTACTAGAAGTACATGAAAGATTGAGGTTGGAACCTCTACGGTCGGATTGACGTTACATAAGGTAATGAAGTAAGCGTTTACCTACTCGAAGGAATTATGCAAGCTTATGTAGAATACGAAGGGCTCCTCCCATATGTTGGGATGTCTGGTAAAGCGAAGAAGATAAGATCGATTTGTTATAAGGCATGATTAAGTCGTGTAGTTAAGACCTTTGTGACTGAACATATGTGCGAGATCAAGGAATATTATTGTCGCCACTCCTTCGAAGTGAAAAGAGGGATGAAGCTGAAATATTGCTTAACCAAGGCTTCAAGAGTCGGAAGACTCGAGAAAGTTTCTCGAGTTCAAGAGATGAAGGATTTGTGAAAGAAGACGGTCGACATTGTAGCGAAAGATGGAGCAATACATTTGTTTGAAGGATGTCACCCCAACAGATCGGGGTGGACCACCTGTCAAGCGTAGGACCAAGTTGTGTCGGTTATTACGATATCTGATTAATGGAGAAAGAGGGAACCCGAGATAGAACAATTCCCAATGCATCGGAAGGTTGATTTCACCATTAAGCTTGATTCGAAGTTCATATTAGAAGTATATCTTGAACTTTTGATATGAAGTTCATCTTGGAAGAGTATCTTGAATTCTTGATTTGAAGTTCATGTTGGGATACATCTTGAATTCTTGATTTGAAGTTATTATAGAGGACACCGGTTTGCAAGAAGAGAGACGGTTATCTCCATTTGTACATTGATTACCATAAGTTGAACAAGGTGACAATGAAGGACAAGTATCCTTACAATGAATGGAAGATCTACTCGATCAGTTGCAAGGGTCGGTAGTCTCTTCTAAGATTAAGTAAGTTTGGATTGTCACCGTTTGAGAATTCGAGACTGGGATATTGCCAACACGGCACTTTAGGACCAGCTAGGGTCACTACGAGTGGTATTTACTCCACATGAACTTACTGATGCCCGTATAAGATATTTGGTCTACTCTCTAAGTAGAGAGCAATTGTATGACAAGTTGTCTCAGGATGGAAACTGCCGAAGGATGTAAAAGAAGTTACAAGTTGTCTTGGTCATGCCGGTCATTACCGAATTTGGGGAGAGATTCATCAAGGTAACACCGTCTAGGACTAACCTACTTCGGAAGACAAGAAATTTGGAGTGAGAAAAGTATCATAAGAGTTGTTAAGAGTTAAAAGAAGAGTCTGTCAGACAACCACGTGACCACCTCGACTCAACATGAGACAAGGACGATCATCTACAGCTAGCCATGGTCAGGGCCAAGGAATGCCGTTAATCACGCTAAAGCGACATGGCGTCGAGTCATCAACCAGACTTGGTTTCCCGTCTCCTTAGAACATAATGATTCTATGGTTAACCTACTTCGAAAAAGTTAGAGTGGGACGAAAAATTGGCAATGGAGTTGCTGAGAGTTGAGAGGAAATTCCCTAGTGCAGCTGTTTTGAAATTGCCTCGAGGTATGATGGTTTGAAGTGTACAAGTGATTCTCCAAGATAAGGTCTTGATTGAGTATTGAGGGATGACGTAAAAGTAATAGCATATGCGTCTCGTTATAGTAGAAGCAACGTGAAGTAAAGTACTTCCTTCATTACTTGGAACTCGCGGCAAGAAATGAGAAATGTAAGATCAAAGTTTGGTTGGACAAGAACCAAAGCCAACGGTGTAAATTGGAAATCCGATCTTCTTTGTTAGAGACAATAAATGAGAAACATAATGGAAATACTATATTGAGAAATACCCGAGAAGTTAGTTCAGTTTCCGATATATCGGACCTTTTTGAGATCTTAACACGAGTTCGAGAAGTGGCTTACAAGTTGGCGTTGTCACCCGGTGTTTCATGTATATCAATCGAGAGAGTAGATACATGACTCGAGAAATGTTGTCAGTCATGATGATCTAGTGGCAGACGAGGAACCGATGAGGCTAAGTAAAAGACGAAAGACAATATTTTGGTTGAGTTTTTACAATTCTAGTAGCATCGATAGAATCGACGTGTTAGACATAGTTCTTCCCTTAGTTGAGTTAGGTGCTTGTGTGAGTGTTATATGACCTGATATATCTTACGGTGGTAGTTTGAGTAGTTGTGTATATATATTAAAAGGCTTCAGCCTTCGTACTGTGAGAGTTCATACCTCGGCTTTAAGGGGCCGAGAAGTTCGGCGTGTGGCAAGTTTCGGGACGAAACTTTTTTTTGAGGGGAATCTGATGTAACGCCCCAAATTTTAGGCACAATTGCGATATTTATTTATTTTTTTTTTTTCCGGCGTTGATCGATAGTTTAAAAGCTTAAATTTTATTTACGAGTATTTTTACGACGTGAATAATTATATATATATGTATATATATATATATATATATATATAATATAAAATATAAAATATCTGTAAATATATAAATTTAAGAGAATGAGAGTTTACTAAATCTTTAGGTTTTACCCACATTTTTCTTTGAAAAGTTAGATAAGGCCTCGTTTGGTATGGCCGGATTTTGGATAGTCATTGTGCCAGAAATAATTAGCTAAAGTGATGATTGTGTTAAACAGTTAAACCATTCCTTACCGCATATCTTCTGCAAAAGATACCCCTCCATTCTTATCATTTCTCTTCCCAACAACTTCAGCAAAAATCCCGCAAAGAGGAAGTCGAAACGCTTGTTTCTTTCCGTCACCCACCTCTCTCCTCTTTCCTTGTTTGCAAGCCCAAGTACCTCCCCTCTTTCTTTGTTTGCAAGGCCATATACCTTTTCATAGGTTACCATTCCTGTTGCAATCGACGCCGACTTGCGCTCGTACCCTTTTTCATCTCGCTACACTTTTAAAGGTCATCATCATCGGCTTATTAATCTCGTCCCCGGTTCCTTGTGTTGATATACCGGATATGGTGATATTATTCAAGGAATGATGGTGAAGCAGACCAACTGTAATCTCAACTCGAGATTCCTTGCTCCCTTCTATGCGCGTTGTTCGATCTAACATATAAAAAGAAAGGAGATGGGACTTTCACCGAGTCGATACTAGGACTCGCATTCAATCACAATCTTTCGATCCAGGTGTTGAGTATCTTCCTACGGGAAGCGAGAGCGGTATTGTCGGTTTAGCTTTGAGACGAGGTAAGTCTCCGGACTTACTTAGCTCGTATTCCTTGTATTAGCGTTGATGTGTGTTTGGTGGTGTGTGTTTATTGTTTATGTTATAAAAACTAAACCGGAAATAGGATTACCGACCTTTATATATTATTTTGGCCCAAGTGTATGATAACGGGCGGTGACATCATCTGCCTAGCTCTTGCGAGAGTATAGGAGGTTCTTGGCGACTAGCCCGTGCTGGTTAGACGGTCGGAGGCATCCGCACCGTTCCATGCCGGTAAGTAGGGACCGAGACGGGACCACGGTGGTCTCGTGTCACAAAACTAAGTTGAATTAGAACGGGATATGACTTAATAATAAAAAGATAATAAACCGGAATTGTGTGCTTTGAGAATGTTGTGTGTTTCTAATGATTTACGTGTGTGTGTGCCTTTCCCATTGATTCTAATGCTTCGAATATTAGCTAACGGTTTTATACCGACTATTGTAGATTACATTGCAGGTTAGGATTGCGGCCGAGAGATCCGGAAGAGTGGGCAGCCGGGGTTCTGTACATTTTAGGATTGGGTTTTGGGTGGAGTCGAGTTTGAGTATTGTAATTATTGTATGTTTTATGGCGCTAGCCTTTGGGGTTGTATTTTCGGCTAAAGTCTTTTGTTGTATTCTTTCGGGTTTTTCTTTTCATTGCATAAAAATGTATTTCGGTTTTGGCCTTTATTTGTGCCTTGTTGCAAGATCCGGTGAAATTGTTGTCAAGCTAAGGGTCGGGACCCATTGTGAGGTCCCAACCCGTAGCATCCCGAGTCCCGTGGATTTGGGGTGTTACATAACCGATGTGGGATAACAAAATTCATATTTTACAAAATAATTAAGGTTTAGTAAAAAAAGTTATTGGCTTATAAATAATAAATAATAAAAATAAAAAGGAGATTTGACTATAACATATAAAATCTTGGAAAATCTTAAAAAAAAGAAAAAAGTTACGTACAATTTTGAATAGAAATTTGTTAGGTTAGTAAAAAAAGCTTTCCTCCCACAAAAAATAAAGATTTATTGGCCTATAAAATCTTGGAGAATCTCTAACAAAAAAAAGTTACGTATAATTTTGAATAGCAGTGTGTTAGTTTAGGAAAAAAATATTTTATGGCTTAAAAAATAAAGATTTATTGGCCAAAAAATTGTGGGAGCTCCATTTGATTGCTGCTTCCACAGCGCGCCACGTCATCAAATCATGTACTCTGTTTTAGTATGTATAATAGATTTGGACGTAGGGTAGACGATAACAAAATTATTTAATTAAGATAAAATAAGAATTACGAATTTAATAGTTCAACGGTTCACAAATTAGTAGGTCACAAACAACCCACAAATCAGTACATTTTAAGGACCCACAAATTAGTAGGTCACAACGACCCACGAATCAGTAGGTTACAACGACCCATGAATCAGTAGGTCACAACAACCCACAAATTAGTAGGTCACAACGACCCACGAATCAATAGGTCACAATGACCCACAAATTATTGGGTCATAACGACCCACAAATCAGTGGGTCACAACGACCCAAAAATCTATAGGTCAAAACGATCCAAAAATCTGTAGGTCAAAACGATCCAAAAATCATTAGATCAAAACGACCCAAAAATCATTAGATCAAAACGACCCAAAAATCATTAGATCAAAAGGACCTACGAATTAGTAGATCACAACAATCCACTCCACATACAAATGCTAATCCACAAATCAGTAGGTCACAAATGACCACAAATCAGTAGGTTACACTGACCCACAAATCAGTAGGTCACAACGACCCATGAATCAGTAGGTCACAACTACCCACAAATCAATAGGCCACAACAACCCACGAATCAATAGGTCACAACGACCCAAAAATTCATAGGTCACAACTACCCTCAAATTGATAGGTCACAACGACCCACAAATTCATAGGTCACAACGACCCACAAATCAGTGCGTCACAACGATCAGTAGGTTACAACGATCCAAAAATCAGTAGGTTACAACGACTCAAAAGGTCTAGAAATGTATGATTTGTATAATCTTCAAACCTTGTAAGTCTATTTATACATGTTGTCAAAGCGTCATTCTTCTTTGATAACCGATGTGGGACAACAAAATTCATATTATATAAAATAATTAAGGTTTAGTAAAAAAAAAAGTTATTGACTTAATTCGTGATTTAGTAAAAGATTTAATCCGATAAAAATGTGGAGCGCCACATCAGCATTAGTAAAAAAAGGATTTATTAGCTTAATTCGTGATTTAATAAAAATTTTAATTAGAGAAAAAACGTGGGGTGGCACGTCAAGAATTAGTGTTTTTTGTTTTAGTAAAGCATATAGATGTATATTTATTATATTGATAAAATAAGAATTACGAATTTAATAGTTCAACGGTCCACAAATTAGTAGGTCACAAACAACCCACAAATCAGTAGATTTTAAGGACCCATAAATTATTAGGTCACAACGACCCACGAATCAATAGGTCACAATGACACACAAATCAGTGGGTCACAATGACACACAAATCAGTGGGTCATAACGACCCACAAATCAGTGGGTCACAATGACACACAAATCAGTGGGTCATAACGACCCACAAATCAGTGGGTCACAACGACCCACAAATCAGTGGGTCACAACGACCCACAAATCAGTGGGTCACAACGACCCACAAATCAGTGGGTCACAACGACCCACAAATCAGTGGGTCACAACGACCCACAAATCAGTGGGTCACAACGACCCACAAATCAGTGGGTCACAACGACCCACAAATCAGTGGGTCACAACGACCCACAAATCAGTGGGTCACAACGACCCACAAATCAGTGGGTCACAACGACCCACAAATCAGTGGGTCAAAACGATCCAAAAATCTGTAGGTCAAAACGATCCAAAAATCATTAGATCAAAACGACCCAAAAATCATTAGATCAAAAGGACCTACGAATTAGTAGGTCACAACAATCCACTCCACATACAAATGCTAATCCAGTATAATAAGTATTATACTTGATTCTGACCAAAAGGTCCAAAAATGTATGATTTGTATAATCTTCAAACATTTGAGGTCTATTTATACATGTTGTCAAAGTGTCATCCTTCTCTGATAACCGATGTGGGATAACAAAATTCATATTTTACAAAATAATTAAGGTTTAGTAAAAAAAAGTTATTGGCTTATAAATAATAAATAATAAAAATAAAAAGGAGATTTGACTATAACATATAAAATCTTGGAAAATCTCAAAAAAAAAGAAAAAAGTTACGTACAATTTTGAATAGAAGTTTGTTAGGTTAGTAAAAAAAGCTTTCCTCCCACAAAAAATAAAGATTTATTGGCCTATAAAATCTTGGAGAATCTCTAACAAAAAAAGTTACGTATAATTTTGAATAGCAGTGTGTTAGTTTAGGAAAAAAATATTTTATGGCTTAAAAAATAAAGATTTATTGGCCAAAAAATTGTTTAGGAAAAAAAAGATTTTATGGCTTAAAAAATAAAAATTTATTGGCCAAAAAATTGTGGGAGCTCCATTTGATTGCTGCTTCCACAGCGCGCCACGTCATCAAATCATGTACTCTGTTTTAGTATGTATAATAGATAATAGATTTGGTTTCTATAAAATTATTATTTTAATAATAAAAGATTTTATGGTTTAAAAAATAGTGTAAAAAATAAAGATTTATTGGCTTTAATTGTGGGAGCTCAATTTCAAAAATCCTGCGTCCACAGCGCGCCACGTCATCAACCCGTGCTCTGTTTTAGTAAGTATAATAGAAATAGATTTGGTTTCTATAAAATTATTATTTTAATAATAAAAGATTTTATGGTTTAAAAAATAGTGTAAAAAATAAAGATTTATTGGCTTTAATTGTGGGAGCTCAATTTCAAAAATCTTGCGTCCACAGCGCGCCACGTCATCAACTCGTGCTCTGTTTTAGTAAGTATAACTAGTGTAATACCCGCACCTTGTGCGGATTTGCGTTTTAAATTTAATTTTATAATACATATTATAATATGTTAAATATAAGGTTCAGATACACTAAATATTGAAATGTGTAATAGTATTCATGCACTCAGTTTAATTATATATATATATACACTATTGTATTCATTTTTAGGTATGTTATTATCATTGTCGCACATAGTTTTACATCAATTACAAAAAAAGCTATAAGATAGATAACAAAAAAAATTGCAGCAAAAAAGAGATAATTTAAAAAAGAGAAATATTGCTGATTAAAATAAAAAATTACAACAATAATATCAATGGTTAAAAAAGAGAAATATGTAACTTTTTTTTAAATACTTTTTCAAAAGTTTTGATATTATCTCACAATTATCTCTGATTTATAATATAAAAAGAGATAATTTCTTAAAAATGAACATTACAAAAAAACTATACAGTTGATAATTAAAAATGGTAAAAGCTAAAAAAAAAAAAAAGTTGAGATTTAGCCTTTTCTATTTAAATGGAGATATCACAAACAGAATTCCGTAACAAAAAAAAATTGCAGCAAAAACTTAATTTAAATTGCTAAAAAATATTGTTGATTAAAATAAAAAAGTTTTGCTGAGGTTAATTTCTGAGAGGACACGTGGCAAAAATTGCTTCTCCCTTAATATATATAAGATAAGATAAGATATGTATATTTTTGTAAAATAAAAATCCGGTGAATGAAATTATAATTATTATTATGACTTTTAATTCTCTTTTAAATATTTATCTCTTCTAATTAGTTATATATTTAAACTGATTTGTTAAGATATGCTCGTTGGTTAAAAAAAATCCTTAAAAGTTTAAAAACTATTTTTTTAAAAATATTTATTTAAATATTTTTAAAAAATTTAAAAATCAATTTCCAATTTATATTAACATTTAGAAATCACTTTTTATAATAATTTTTTAGGCTTCGAGAAGCATGGCGTTGACACGTGGCAATAGAGACTTCTGCTTTAATAGATACTAGTATATTACCCGCACCTTGTGCGGGATTGCGTTTTAATATATTGTAAATATTTATACTTTATTACAAATAATTTGCGGAGAATAAAATTACATTTATTATTATACTAAGAGTTAAATTTTGTTGGATAATAAATATCGACAGAGATATTTTTACTTATATAATAGATATTGTTTTGACAATTACACCTAAATCTAGATTTTATATTAGAGAATAAAACTTATTTCAAATTATTTACAATTAAAAATTCAACAAATTCTATATCTAAATGGACTTTGTTAGATCAAAAAAATTTACGATAGAGAAGGTTATCGAGCGGGGATAGCTCATCATAGATTGACGATCAACATCACTCATGACCTTGCTTCTTTCTATTTTTGTTAGCATCCATCCATAAAATCTCTTCGATAATCTTTCTTCCTTTATCTTCCTGACATTAGAAAAAATAAAATAAATTTAAACATCAACAAAGAATCGAATGGAATAGATGAAACTAAAATAAAGAAATAATCAAGAGGGATGAGAAGAAGAAAGATTGGACGATAACCTTCTGAAAAAGTTAAACGAATTTATAAAACTTAAATAAAGATTAGTTTGGTTTTGGAAACAAACTTATACTAATCTAAAATTTTAATAATTAATATTTTTTTTAAAATAATTAAATATGGTTTTTAGTCCACGTTTGTTGCAAAAAATTTATAAAAAAAACAATAAATGAAAATAAAAAATCTATATTTTAAGCAAAATTGTAATTTTCAAATCAAATAGATGTTAAACAGTCATATAAAAAACAATATTTATAATCAACACAATATTTTGAAAACCTACTATATGATGATATTTTTAGAAAAATAATAAATAAAAACAAAAAATAAGATATTTCTCGAGAAAAAAAACCAATGTTTTGAAAACCTGTTGTATGATGAAAATATTAATAATATACGTACTTATACTAAAAAATCTGATTTTTAATCTGCTCAAAAAAATAATAAAATTTTTAATTCAAACAATATTTTGAAAATATTTTTTATTTAATAAAAAATTAAACAGTTCGAAAAGTTTTTTATTTAATAAAAATTAAGCAGTGCACGGGTAGTTATTACATTTTCAATTAAACGTAAGATATAATAATACACAAAATTTTGAAAACCTTTTGTATGATAAAAAAGAAAGAGAAAACAGAAAATATAATTTTTAAACAGCTCGAAACGTTTTTTTATAAATTTTTTAATGAGAAATGAATGTAAAACATATTGAAACCGGAAATTTTTTAATAATTTATAATTTTTTCTTAAATCAGAAAATCTGATTTTTAGAAAAATATTTTGAAACCTTCTATCTTTTAAAAAAAATATATATATTTTTAGAAAAATTGTAATTTCCAAAGCAAATTGAAATCAAACAGTGATTTAAAAAACAATATTTTTAATCACCACAATATTTTCAAATCAAATAGAAAGCTTCTCTGTGGTTGTGGATGATTCATCGATGAAACATAATTTTTGTGGAAACATTGTTGCACAGAGGGTTTCAAACCGAAAAACAATAATTTTCTTTTAAAAAATAAATAAAAAGAACCAAATAGATTAAAAGCAACAAAAAATCACTATTTTCATAAAAAATCAAACGAAAGCAATACAACAGAAGGTTTCAAACCGAGAGAAATGCAACATAAAGCAATACAACGAAAGCAACCGAAGTTTACATCAAACCAAATAAAAGAGAACTATGCAAAAAACCGAAGCCGAAAAGCATATGCTTTAAATTGAAAAATCAAATTCTTGCTGGTTATTGGAATCAATACAACGAAAAAACAAAAAGTTGAAATACGGACATACAAATAGCAAATGAATACAGTGCGAGGAAGAATTTCCTCCGGATTTTGGAGTAATGTAAAGATGGAATGAAGAAACCATAGAACAACGGATGAGTTGATGAGAGAGAACATATGACGGGTGAAGGGTGAAGAATGATTTGTATTTATAATGGGGTCGTGGTTTAGTATTGTGTGAGAATTATCTTTTTTGAATTTTAAATTACCAAATTAAAAATAATTATAACAACAATTAGTTAAGAGATCATTGATTGAATTATAATGATTTAAATTTCGATTGATTATGAGAAAATTTAATTGAATGATTTAGTGTGTATTCAGTTGGGAATAATTAATTGTTGATATTAGGATTAATAGTTAGTTTTAACAAAAGGTTTCTTTGTATCTTAATGAATTCAAATCTAAACTGAATCAAATACCGTTAACAAAAAAACATAGTCAAATCTAATTTCTTAGCGAAACAATCTTCTTATCAGTTTAAATGACTATCTCTTTTAACCTTTTTTTATAACTAATTTAAAATAATCACTAACTTCACCGTTTTATTGGTTGCCAACGTACTTGACTGGATCTATGTAGATCAATTCTTTTTTTTTTTAAAATTTTTAATGACTAATTTAAATTTATTTAAATTTATTTAAATTTATTTTTATTCTTATTTTAATTTAAATAAAGATATAAATCTCGTCAATCAAAATTATTCTTTTCAAATTTTGAATGACGAATTTAAATTTATTAGTATAATTTTCGATGTAAAATAAGTTAATTAAATCTATTATTAATGTTAATTAATATTTTTTTTCTTTTTTTTTCAATTATAAATATATGATGGATTTTAAGTACGTGTGTTTTTTTAATTATAACTAATGTTAATCATTAGATTATAACTAATTGTGTTAGCAAACTTTTTTAACAATTTTCTAACAACTTTGAGATATTAATATTTCTTTTAAAAACAAAATTTGTTAAAATTTTTCTTATAAAATTGAATTTGACGGATAATATCACAATTTCTATTTTTTTAGAATATAAATGAAAACAAATTTTCCTAACAACTTTTCTTATAAACTTTTTTTATTTAAGTAAAAACAAAATTTAAATGTAGATTTGCTAACAACTTTGAGTTATAATATCATAAATAAAAATTTTTTTAATATAAATGAAAACAAATTTGTTAACAACTTTGAGAGAAATTATCATTTATTTTAAAAACAAAATTTGTAAAAACTTTTCTTATAATTTTTTTTGTCTGATGTTAATTCTGTGGACGACACGTGGCATTAAAATTTCGTTGGGCTGAGGTTAATCGTGGGGGCGACATGTGGCAATAGAGGCTTCTGCTTTAATATATATAAGATAAAATATGTATATTTTTGTAAAATAAAAATCCGGTGAATGAAATTATAATTATTATTATGACTTTTAATTCTCTTTTAATTATTTATCTCTTCTAATTAGTTATATATTTAAACTGATTTGTTAAGATATGCTCGTTGGTTAAAAAAAATCCTTAAAAGTTTAAAAATTATTTTTATAAAACTATTTATTTAAATATTTTTAAAAAATTTAAAAATCAATTTCCAATTTATATTAACATTTAGAAATCACTTTTTATAATAATTTTTTAGGCTTCGAGAAGCATGGCGTTGACACGTGGCAATAGAGGCTTCTGCTTTAATAGAGATATAAGATAGATATAAATATAAATATATAAATATAGATATAAAAGATTTTTTGGCTTAAAAAATAAAGATTTATTGGCCTATAAAATCTTGGAGAATCTCCGACAAAAAAAAATTACGTACACTTTTGAATCTATTATCTTATATCTATTAAAGCAGAAGCCTCTATTGCCACGTGTCAACACCATCCTTCTCGAAGCCTAAAAAATTGTTATAAAAAGTGATTTCTAAATGTTAATATAAATTGGAAACTGATTTTTAAATTTTTTAAAAATTATTTAAATAAATAGTTTTATAAAAATAGTTTTTAAACTTTTAAGGATTTTTTTTAACCAACGAGCATATCTTAACAAATCAGTTTAAATATATAATTAATTAGAAGAGATAAATATTTAAAAGAGAATTAAAAGTCATAATAATCATAATTATAATTTCATTCTCCGGATTTTTATTTTACAAAAATATATATATCTTATCTTATATCTATTAAAGTAGAAGCCTCTATTGCCACGTGTCAACGCCATGTTTCTCGAAGCTTAAAAAATTATTTTAATAAGTGATTTCTAAATGTTATTATAAATTGAAAATTGATTTCTAAATTTTTTAAAAAATATTAAATAAATATTTTTATAAAAATAGTATTTAAACTTTTACGGATTTTCTTACCAACAAGCATATCTTAATAAATCAAATTAAAAATATAAGTAATTAGAAGAGATAAATACTTAAAAAGAGAAATAAAAATTATAATAATGATTATAATTTCATTCTTTGGATTTTTATTTTACAAATATACAAATAAAATTTTAAGTATTAAATATTTATTTAAACTCAACCCGCACAAAGTGCGGGTAATACACTAGTACTTATTAAAACAGAGCACGGGTTGATGACGTGGCGCACTGTAGACGCATGATTTTTGAAATTGAGCTCCCACAATTAAAGCCAATAAATCTTTATTTTTTACACTATTTTTTAAAGCATAAAATCTTTTATTATTAAAATAATAATTTTATAGAAACCAAATCTATTATACTTACTAAAACAGAGCACGGGTTGATAACGTGGCGCGCTGTGAACGCAGGATTAGATTAGAGAAGTATACAAAACAAAAGTACAAAAAAAAATCTATTTCACAATATTCTTTCTCATTTTTTTCAAAACCCGCACAAGGTGCGGGTATTATACTAGTAGCATTATATTATGTTAGTTTAGTAAAAAAAAATTTATTGGCCAAAAAATTGTGGAAGCTCCATTTGATTGCTGCTTCCACAGCATGTCACGTCAGTCTATTTTAGTATGTATAATAGATAATAGATAGATAAATAGATAATAGATTGAAAAAAAAAAGCAAAATTCATAAATATTCAGACCGAAGACCAAACCTAAAATATTGGTTCAGGGTTCGATTTAGACTAAAATCACTCAGTTTGGTCCACTAAACCGAACTTAACAGGCTCAGCTCAGCCCTAGCTCCGATTGTCCAGTTCGGCTTGTTGGCTGGAATGATAACCGAGCGGTCCGAGCAGCCCATTAATCGAATAAACCGGCCCGTACCCGTTTGGAATCGGATTCAAATCTCCGTCATCTTTCTTCCCCCGAACACAAACCCCAATTCTCTCTCCTTGCTGCTCTGGTGTGCACTGACGAATTTGTCTGGGAAGAAGAAAGGGAAACCATGTCGAAGAGGAAATTTGGCTTCGAAGGTTTCGGAATCAACCGTCAACAAACATACAGCTTCGAGAGATCTCAGCCACCTCAACGCCTCTCATTCGTCCCACCTAAGTCTTCTTCTTCTTCTCGTTCTCACGACCACTTTGAGGACACGGATTTGGACAACATCGACTATGACGACGCCAACGATGTTGATCGGGAAGAAGACGAGGCTGACGGTGGCTCCGGCGCCCGTGCTGCTGAACCTGATGACGATGGGGAGATTGATCCACTCGATGCTTTCATGGAAGGGATACACGAGGAGATGAAAGCTGCGCCTCCGCCTAAACCGAAGGAGAAGCTGGATAAGTACAAAGATGATGAAGACGACGATCCTATGGAAAGCTTTCTTAGAGCTAAGAAGGATTTAGGGTTAACTTTGGCCTCCGACGTCCTACACGCCGGGTACGATTCCGACCAGGAGGTGTATGCGGCCGCTAAGGCAGTGGATGCTGGGATGCTTGAGTATGATTCTGACGACAATCCTATTGTTCTTGACAAGAAAAAGATTGAGCCAATCCCGGCTTTGGATCATAGCGAAATCGATTATGAGCCGTTTAATAAGGATTTCTATGAGGAGAAGCCTTCAATTTCAGGTATGCCCCCATGTAAAGCTGCTAATATTATTATGCTATGGGGAGGCGCCCTGGAGATAATTTTGGTTGAATTGGATTGGAAGTGAGCCTGGGGTTTTGTTGGTCTGTGAAATAGAATTTGTACGTCATATCTAATCTAATTTATTGGTCTTGAATCTGATAATGCTGTCAATAAGTGCGCAGTGAAGATATGACACAGTATTAGGGTTTGCATTGCTCATAGCTACCACATATGCCCTGGCAATTGATGCTTCTAGTTGCTTTTTTAAATTTCTGTTCAAGTTTTGGTTGGTATTGGGGCATTAGCATATGCACAAAGCTAAACTGCGAGGGAGTTTGTGCAGAATTGGATATGTCTGTTCCTGTGTTTTAAATCTCATATTTCATAGGGTTAGTTTTTTTAATTTTGGTTATGTTGTTACAAAGGAAAAACTAATGTTAATGATAGAAATTGCTGAACCTAGACTGTTCAATACAACCTAATAGAAGCTAGGGTTACTTCTGCAGACCAACATGAAAAATAATCTGTGTGAATGGACATATTTTCATGTAACCTGGACACTTGGTAGACGATAGATAGGAGCTGTACTAATTTCTAGTTTGGATAATCGAGTACCAAATAAACATATGCTGGATTTGGGACTGAGAACAATGTAAACTATATTAGGTTTGAGAATTAGAGAGATGCATTTGACATGTGAAACCCCTTGAATGAAGGGTTGAATATTGGTAAACATATTGAGCTGAAGCACATCACACATCTTCCAATGATTTCAATACACTATTGCTTGCATCTCGAATACTTCAATTTAACTAATATAAGAGTTCTTCAACTCTTCTCTATATCTTTTCATGAATGCAATATTTTATTCTGGGCTTCATCACTAGTGTTTCACCTCATTTGTTAGCTTTTGTTTGACACCCATTGTTCATTTGATTGCTTGCTCAAATGAGAATGATAAGTGTGACTTTGGATGTAATCTAGTGATGTTTTGGAAATTCTTGGGACTTTATTACTGCAATGAGGATGTTCTGAATATTCTGATCATGACACGATTATGCTGTTTTTGGATGTTGTTACTATGCAAATTGTGCTTTTGTCTTGGCTGATTCCTCTGTTTCCCTTTCCAGGTATGAGTGAACAAGATCTGGCTGATCATAGGAAAAGCTTGGCTATTCGTGTTTCAGGATTTGATGTTCCTAGGCCAGTGAAAACATTTGAAGATTGTGGTTTTCCTACGCAATTAATGAGTGCCATTGCAAAGCAAGGGTATGAGAAGCCCACCACGATTCAGTGCCAGGCCTTACCAATTGTGCTCTCTGGTAGAGATATAATTGGTATTGCAAAGACTGGGTCAGGAAAAACTGCCAGTTTTGTGCTTCCTATGATTGTACATATTATGGATCAACCTGAACTTGCCAAAGAAGAGGGTCCGATTGGAGTGATATGTGCACCAACCAGAGAATTGGCACAGCAAATATACTTGGAGGCCAAGAAATTTGCAAAGCCGTATGGTCTACGTGTCACTGCAGTCTATGGTGGGATGTCTAAGCTGGAGCAGTTCAAAGAGCTAAAGGCAGGAGCTGAAATTGTTGTTGCTACCCCTGGAAGACTGATTGATATGATGAAGATGAAGGCATTGACAATGTTGAGAGCAACTTATCTTGTTCTGGACGAGGCTGATCGAATGTTTGATCTAGGCTTTGAGCCCCAGGTGCGGTCTATTGTTGGTCAAATAAGGCCAGATCGTCAGACCTTGCTCTTTTCAGCTACTATGCCTCGAAAAGTTGAAAAGCTGGCCAGGGAAATTCTTTCTGATCCTGTGAGGGTTACAGTGGGAGAAGTGGGCATGGCAAACGAAGATATTACTCAGGTTGTTCATGTCATTCCTTCTGATGCTGAGAAGTTGCCTTGGTTATTGGAAAAGCTACCTGGAATGATTGATGAAGGTGATGTGCTGATTTTTTCTTCCAAAAAAGCCACAGTAGATGAGATTGAATCGCAGCTTGCACTAAAAGCTTTCAGGGTGGCAGCACTTCATGGAGACAAGGATCAAGCATCTCGTATGGAAATTTTGCAGAAGTTTAAAGGTGGAACTTATCATGTTCTCATTGCAACTGATGTTGCTGCACGTGGTCTTGACATCAAGTCAATCAAGTCTGTGGTTAATTTTGACATTGCCAGAGACATGGATATGCATGTACATCGTATAGGTAGAACTGGGCGTGCTGGTGATAAAGATGGTGTTGCTTACACCCTCATCACCCAAAAAGAAGCAAGGTTTGCCAGTGATTTGGTGAATAGCTTGATTGCTGCTGGTCAGAATGTGCCTGCGGAGCTGATGGATCTTGCAATGAAGGTAAATTGATCTCTATCTTGCAGTTGTTTTGATAGAACACTTGTTCCAGGAATCTGCTGCCTGGGGCACCTTCTTTGAATGGAAAATTGCTGATTAAATGAATATTTGGCCTATCATTATGGATTTTCCATTAAATGCCACCCCATATGTAGTTTCTCTGAGAAGGATGTCATGGACATTTTAGTTGCTCAGCTGTAATAAGACGGGACCGTGATAAGTATGATTTCTACTTTAGTCTTGTGTATTAGACCTAAGTTGCAGCAGTTCTAGCACTTATTGTTATGAATTATCTGAAGAAGTGCGTACTCTTTTGTCCAGGTAGATTTAGTTGTATATCCATTCCCATGTGCCAATTCACTAGATAACCTAATTATGGTTGCTACTGATCTACCTTTCCAGATCGTATTGGTTATGACTTCAGAGAATATAATAGGATTTTACAGTTGAAGAAATAGAACACTGACACTTAATGTAGTGCATAGTGTCTTTTATGATTGATTAATTTTGTATTTAGGTTTATTAAGGGATTTTATCTGACAAACTGCACGCCAAAGAATTGCATTCATGTACTGCGATGAGATGCTTTTTCCATGTTGGCCACATAGCGAGTTCAATATTGCATCTGTTGAACTCGTTCTGATGCAACGTGCAGACTGTTGCTTTTCTTAAAAAAGTAGTTTTTCGGTTGGCCTTGTATGCAAAGACCCATGTTAATAACTTATATATGCTATTACTGTTTAGGATGGGAGATTCAGGTCTAAGCGTGATGCAAGGAAAGGAGGAGGTATGAAATTGAATACTTGATTGTACTTTTCATGAATACTTGTTGTGGTATAGATGTTGCCTGGATTACTTGGAATTTTGTTTTTCTATCTTTTGAAATGACCAAGTTTGTGAAAAGTGAATATTCCCAACGATTCTCTAGGCATCACACATATGTTCTCATTCCTTTTCAATGTTAAGGCTTCATACTTGCTTTATCATGCAGGTGGTGGGAAGAAGGGAAAGGGCAGGGGCCGAGGTGTTCGTGGGGTGGATTTTGGTTTGGGCATCGGATATAATACCGAACCCAGTAATGCTCCATCTCAGACAACTAGTCGATCCACCGCCATAAGCTCAATCAAGACAGGAATGATGGCTAATTTCAAAAGTAGCTTTGTAGCTGCTTCTTCTACCTCCCAGAGCTCAACTATAAATGTCAGCAAGAAACCAGCTCTAGCTGGTTTCGTATCTGGTGGTACTATTGGTGGAGATGCACGCCAACCTAAGCCGGCCAGTACAACTACTTATGCTTCAGGTGCTGGTCAAAATCCACCAGGAAATGCTGGCAACCCGAGCAATGAAAGGTAATCTCTAGACCTGTTGTCTAATATATCCTCTAGCCATATGATGTCTGATTTGAGCATTTGTTTAATTTTCAAAAAAAAATCCTTATAGGAATTCCCTCTCAAACACCTATTAGTTTTTCAATAATACCCTCATAACAAACAGCCATATACAAGCCCAACTCCAATCTTTTGTCAGTCAGCGAGTGATGTGTGGAAAAAGCCACAAGGAAACTATATATATACATCTTGGAGTTTATGAGTTTATTTTGCCCAAACGTAGTTCCATTTTCTGAAAATCTGAAACATAATGAATTGATCTTTCTGGTGTGATCATCCTGCAGTTCTGGAGATAAACCAAGAGAGAGGAAGAGGCGTTCGGGATGGGACCGGTAGCATGTATTGTATTGAGCAGGTAATTATTAATTATAGTCGATCATCACTTCATATTTGGAAATGCAGTCCTGCTCGTTTGTACCTATGTTCATACGCTGGGTTGAGTTTTTACGGCTTCTTTAATCTCATGTAGCATTTCACTGTTTTAGTCTGGTTCTGCTAGAGAGCTTACACCAATATGTTAGTGATGAGCTGATGAGGGCAAAGTTTCAACTATCAGTTATATATTTTTGAATGCCTAAATATGTAACAAGCTTAATGTCCTATCTGTATCATGAAGGTATCTTTCACTAGATTTTCTATCCATTTCTGTCGATTTAGTGTGGCTGATCAGTTTTGCTGAATACAAATGTAGTAGAAAAAGGACTTCAAATTAATATCTTCTATTATTTATTTTTCTGACCAAAATTTTGATTTGGAACTTTTTTTTTTTCTCTTTCAACAAATGAAGGGCTAACAGAGGAATGAGATTTTTGAACAATTTAATTTTTTGATGAACTTAAGAATAATATTTCAATAAACTCGTGAAATAGAAGAGTGTAATAAGAATAAGGTTAAACTAGAACAATATTTCAATAAACTCTTGAAATTTTTGAAAAAAAAAAAATTTCTTTTTAGCTTTGTAAATCTAATGAAAAGCTAGTGAAAAACTCTCTGGAAGCTAAAACTCTTTAATAATTTAGTTTGTCAAATATATACTTTTAAAATTGGATAATCTACTCTAAAGTCTATCAAATAATCTCTAATGAACACAAACCCTAAATGGCTAAATTTGATTAACTTTTCAATTGGAAGATTAACAGGTTAGGGGTAGTTGAGCTGTATGTACCTTTAACAGTACAGTTTCTTGTGTCATGGCACACATAAATTCAAAATTTTACAAGTATATAGTTTTTTAAGAATTTATAAAGCACTTGTATCATAATGATTTTAATTAATTTAACAAAGAGTTTATAAATAAATTGTATGTTATTGTTAAATTTATTATAGTAATAGATAGAAAAAATAGACTAATTTAGGTGATATTATATAGTTAACGGTTTCCTTAATTTTAGCATAATTTATATATTCTAATAATTAATTATCTCTACTTAATATTGGTAACTGTCTAATAAAGATTATTATAATATCTAGTTTACTTTTATTTTTAAATTGTAAAATACTAAGGGCCTAGTTTTTTTTTTAAAAAAAAGTTGTCTTAGTAGCTTCATCTTCTCAAATTTATATACCAAAAATTCATACCAGATTTTTTATACCACAAATTCATACCAGAGAATGTAACAAAATACATCAGCAGGTGCAAGGAATAATTACATACAGTCATCTGATTCATACCATTAAAAAGTGTGGACAATTGAGTGTCATTTTAATCTGATAGGCATAGGTTGTCCCATACCAGGTTGGATGAGTGAATCTAGTTGTCCTCTAAAGCACTTGTAAACTGTAAAGCCAACTACCGGTGGTTGAAGTTTCAGTGCTACTTAAACCACAACACTAAGCAGGGTTGAAGTTTCATCTGCTAATACAATTTTCCCAGTTTTGAAGAATCAGCTGAAAGTTTAACATGAAAGTACGTACATGCTATATAGATGACAAACATAAACTTACACACGACAGTAAAACACAAACATAAAAATGAAATTTGCAACTTCTTCCTCTGCAACACACACTTATTGCAGTAGAAAATAATACGGATCAAAGATGAAGATCCAAATCCAAACCATGGGTATATGACTGATCCGGTTGTTGATAAAGCACAAGGTCCAGCACGTCTCCAACGCTCGCGGCTTTCAGCATCCTTTCACTTCCATAATTAGCCGTTACAGCTTCTATATCAGGCCCATTTGAATCCGAGTATAACAAACTGAAACTTATTTAAAAGAGTGTTAAGGAAGAATAAAAGAGTTGCTGAGGACGCATCTACCAATACCAAAAAACTGTTGCTATAGATCTAGATCTAGATTTAGATCCATTCAAGAACGTGGTGGCTACAACCTTCAACAACTCAGTTTAGGGGGAGACGAGCAGCGACACCAGTAGCATGCGACACCAGCAGCAAATAGGAGACGAGCGTGGTGGCTACAACCTCTTCGTGGTCGGGAAGTGTCGCTGGGTAACACTTGATCTCCGACAACGGCTCCGGAGACATTCTCTTACCAGCAACAAACGGGGATGAATTAGAGAGAGTCTATGTTAGACAGGGAACCGTCTCTAATATCAAAAGAAGAAGAGGGCTAGGGGAGTTTTTGGAAAGGTGGGAAGAGAAGCCGTAACTTTTGCACAATAAGTTTTTATTGGGGTATACTTTCTTAATTGAAAATAGGTATGAGCCTATTTTGTTGATTGGTAACTGGAAAAGGCCCAGTTATCAAATTCGCCCAAGTATATATTTGTATGTTAAGGTTGGAATATGAAGTTATCTAATCATTATATAAATAGATGTAAAAAGATTTGAAAAATATTTAATAAAAAAATTATGTAAAAGATTGTGGTATGAATAAAAATAGAAATAATATATTTTGTGTCTATTTAAAGATTTTTATTTATTAATTAATTAGTAGATTATAAAATAAAAATAAATGAGATAATGTTTGTATGACGATTTACGGAGTTGATATGAAAATGGCATGTGAGTTGAAAATCTTTTGCTTTAATATAAGTATATAGATTAGTTAATTAGTAAATTTATAAAATAAAAATATTTGAAAAATATCATCTGTCAAAGGCTGGTGACTTGAAGATGTTATGCTTTAGTAAAGTATATAGAAATCAACCCCATCCAAAATTATTAATTTTTGTGTTGTATAACGTAGTTGAGTAAATCAAGTAGACCCGTCACCTCGATAATTTATATCATAATAACTATCACTAGAAACAAGGACTCGTAAAGGTTGCACAAATTAGGGTAGAAAATGGAAGACTTAATCTTAATTCCTTAACATGCCCCCACAAGTTGGACAACGTTAGAGGCTAGACCGAACTTGTCGAGAAGTTTTGTTGACTTAGGTCGGCTGAGGGGTTTGGTTAGTGTATCCGCTAGTTGATCATCAGTAGGAACATATGCAACCCTGAGTTTCTTGTCTTGGACTTGCTCTCATATGTAGTGGAATGCAAGGGCTACATGTTTCATCCGGGAGTGAAAAATTGGATTAGAGCTTAGGCTCAATGCCCCCAAATTATCGCAATAAATAACCTGTTCGGCTTGCTGTTTGACGTCAAGCTCTCGGACGTAGTAGAATACAAGGGATACATGTTTCATCCGTCTTTTGTTTCCTGGTGCTCCAAGAAATCGGTGTCCGGCCAAGGAAGAAGGCATACCCTATGGTGGATGTGCAATCATCCTTGTTTCCGACCAGCTACCGTCGAAGAAACCGTGTAGTTGACAAGAAACATGGCGTTGGATGATTATTCCTTTGATGATTGTCCCTTGGAGGTACCGTAGGACCCGCTTAAGAGCACTCAAGAGTGCCGAAGTTGGGCTATGCATAAACTGAGACGGTTTGTTGACCAGAAAGCTGACATCGGGCCTTGTAAGAGAAAAGTATTGGAGGCTTCCAACTGCCATTCGGTACTCGGTGGGATCAGAAAGGTTGGTACCCGTTGTTTTGGTGAGGACGGATGTGGTATCCATGGGAGCAGAAATGGAGTTGCAATCTTACATCTTCATTTTGATTAGAAGATCCCATATGTACTCGCGTTGGCTGAGGAATAAAACATCGTGATGGGGGTTGGACCTCTACTCCAAGTAAGACAAATCCCCCAGATCTTTGAGGGAGAAGCGATGGGAGAGATTTTGAAAGACGGAGGTAAGAGCCGTGGGGTTGGAGCCGATAATTATCATGTCGTCAACGTACACTAGCAGGTAGATAACCCCATATTGGTTGCGAAGAATGAAGAGAGAGACATCGGCGACAGAATTGATGAAGCCAATACGAATAAGAATTGTCGGAGCTCATTGTACCAAGCTCGAGGAGCCTTTTTGAGGCCGTAAATAGTCTTCTTGAGACGACACGTATGATCCGGTTTGGACTTGTCATGAAAGCCGGGTAGTTGTGCCATGAATACATGTTCGTGGAGGATGTCTTGGAGGAAGGCATTATTGATGTCGATTTGCCGAAGGGCCCAACCTGATTGAACGACTAACGATAGGATTGTCCAAATTGTGACAGGCTTAACCAGGGGGCTAAAAGTCTTAGTGAATTCACAATCGGGTCATTGATGAAAACTGATCGGGTCGTTGATGAAAACCATTGGCGACTAGCCGAACTTTATACCAATTGAGGGTCCCGTCGGGACAAAGCTTTTTGCAAAACACCCATTTACAACCGACAACGTTGGTGTTGGGGTTCATTGGAACCAAATCCCAAGTACCATTTACTGAAAGAGCATCGAATTCCTTCGTCATGACATCACGCCAATATGGATCTTTTAAGGGCTTGAGTAATGTTTTTGGGTTCTTTGAGGAGAGGAAAGGAAGGTGGACGTGAAGGTTGAGTTTGGAGATTGGTTTGGAGATATTATTTTTAGATTGGTGATCATTTTGTGGGGAGGAAGTATTAGGGGTAATGACGTTGTGTGGGTGGTAGTGGAAGAAGGAGATGAGGTGGGAGGGGAAGTTGACGACGGTAATTGAGGAGGGGGTTAGGGTTTGCAGGAGTGGAGGAGAGATGGGAGGAAGCGGGTCCACTAGAGGAACGATATTGGAAGTTGTTATTAGAGAGAGATGGGGGAGTGGACCCGGTAGATACGACATTAGGTGTGGGGTTGTTAGGGTTAGAAGGGAGAGACGTAAGTGGAGGAGGGGATGACGACATAATGGTGTGGGTGGGTCCGGGTTAGATGATATGATGGGTAGAGTTAGGGTTTGACTTTCCGAAATTATAGGGGGTGGGGAGGTGATGATTGGGTGAGTGTTAAAGGGAAATTGGTCCCTACAAATGTTACGTGTATGGAAATGTAAAGTTTTGTGGTTTGTAGCTAGATCAAGACATAAGTATGCACTTGGATTACAAGTGTAACACCCCGAATCCGCGGGACTCGGGATGCTACGGGTTGGGACTTTACAATGGGTTCCGACCCTTAGCTTGACAACAATTTCACCGGATCTTGCAACAAGGCACAAATAAAGGCCAAAACCAAATACATTTTATGCAATGCAAAGAAACTCAAAACCAAACAAACCAAAGACTTCAGCCGAGATACAACCGAAAGACCAAATGCCATACACGCGGCATACAATATATAATGAATACAAAACTCAAACACGACTCCAACCAAAACCCAATCCTAAAATGTACGGAACCCCGGCTGCCCACTCTTCCGGATCTCTCGGCCGCATTCCTAACATGCAAGACAATCTACAACAATCGGTATAAAACCGTTAGCTAATATTCGAAGCATTAGAATCAAGGTGAAAGGCACAAACACAAGTAAATCAACATAACACACAATATACACCAAAGCACGCAAGTCCGGTTTATTATCTTTTTATTATTAAGTCATATCCCGTTCTAATTCAACTTAGGTTGTGACACGAGAGTCACCGAAACTCGCCTCGGTCCCTACTTACCGGCATGGAATGGTACTGATGCATCCGACCGTCTACCAGCACGGGATAGTCGCCGAGAACCTCCTAGCTCTCGCGGGAGCCAGACAAGTTGTCACCGCCCGTTATCATACACTTGGGCCAAAATAGTATAAAGGTCGGTAATCCTAATTCCGGTTTAGTTGTTATAAACAATAAACAATAAACACACACCACCAAACACACATCAATGCTAATACGAGGAACACTAGCTAAGTAAGTCCGGAGACTTACCTCGTCACACACTCAACTCACAACACTCTCGCTTCCGTAGGGAGGAAGCCCACAACCTGCTCACAACAAGATATCTATCAAAATCCGCTCAACTCAAGAAGTCTAAGACTTCTATACAAATGATCTACGCGAGATCGTTTGACTCACATTCTAGGACAGTATCTTAGAATTCCCCATGCTCACATCACACTCAACAGAAGCTAGAAGTCCTTAGACTTCTAGACCCTTTGATCTCGCAGGATCATAACCCATAGTACATACTAGGATAAACATACCTAGTCCAAACAGACGCAACGATAACAACACCATGTTAGGATACGCATATACTAGCCCATAAACTCAACAACCATATACTCCAATTCTCAAACCTCACAAGCCTCACAAGATATCGTCAACACCTCAAGTCATAAAACATTTCACAATCCTCAAACACTCGCCTAAGGTCCATAACCACTACTTGGTATTTACTCTAAGTTATGCTAGATCCAACCTAGCATGATACTAAAACTTAACATAACTAGATCGAAGGGAAAGAATACTCACACGACGTCGAAAGACGGAAGTCGTTCAACGGATGCCGACTTGGACTCGATAGGCCTTTATCGGGGCGCTTCCGAACCTAGCACCAAACTAAGCAAATTTAGCTTATAAGCTAAATTTGAACGGAATAAAGAACATATATAATATAAGGAAAAACCCCACTTTTAAAACCCAAGTTAAAACTGTAAATATATTTTCCGGGCAACCTATACGACATCATAAACCCAAGGGAAACTCGTTTACAAAACCGAGGATAAAGAAAACAGTTCAACCGTTTTCCGGGCAATTTATACACTTATAAAAACATGGGTCGTAATTTGCAATTTAATTTTCTGGGCCAAATCTGTAATTATTTCAGTAAGGGCAGATTCGTTAAACTTCAAAAGCAAGGGTCAAAAACACAATTACGAAATATGGGTTAGAAACTGCAATTATAATAAAATTTAGGGGCCCCGATGGTAATTACACAAGTAGGGTTTCTTAACCCCCTTCAACGCATCGGGAGGACAAATCCAGAGGGTCATCGGCGCTTCAGAGGCGAGGGCAAGCAGGGCAGGCGGCGGCGTTGCAAGCAGGGCAGGCGGCGGCGTTGCAAGCGAGCGGAGGGGCTGCGGCGGTGTGCTCCTTCCGCTGGTATGGTTTCCGGTTCCAGGGGGCGAGGCGAAACTGCCGGCCAGTGGTTGCAGCATAGGTGAAGAGAGACAGATAGAAGGGAGGTTGGGGAGAGTCGCAAGCTCCGGTAGGCTGGGCGAAGCAAGGGCGGAGCACTCCCCGGCTGGATCCGATGGCGACGGAGGCGATGAAGAGGCGGCAGCAGGGCGGTCCGAATCCGGTGGCAGGGGCTGCTCCTTGGTGGCAGGGAGAAAAACGAATACAGGGAGAGAAGAAGGTGGCTGAAGTGTCTTCCTTCCCGGCGGCTGGAGCGGCGTAGCAGCGTAGCAGCAAGGGGAGAACTCCGGTGAACAGCGGCTCGAATCTTCTTCTTCCGGCAAAGTAGATTAGCAGCTATGGACGTTAGACGAACTACTGATGTCATAGATCCGGTTCGGGGAAGGGCTTGCGAGGACAACAGACTGGAGATGATGCACTCGGCCATGGGTCGTTATCGAGGACTGCAGGCGGCTCCCGGGCTCAAGGCGGTTGTTGTGGCATCCGAAGGAGCTCCAGTCCGGCGACGTTGCGGTTCCAGCGCATACGGCACGAAGAGGAGGCTCTTTTTGCCCATTTGTTTTGTTGATGCAGGTAAGGGAGAGTGAGGTGGGTTTGCTGTCAATCACAATGGGGTGAAGGGGATGGAGAGAAGCAGGGGAGGGAGGCTAATAGCTGAAAACAGAGGGCCTCAAGGGTCACCTTCAGGCCTGAGGAGGTGAAACAGGGAAGGCTGGGGAGAACGAGAGGTCGACGAGCCTGCAAGCCTAGGGAGGCTAGGCGGGTCTGGCGCAAGGCAGCTCAGCTGCTAATGTCACAGAGGAAAGAACAAAAGAGAAAGAAAAAGCAAGGGAGGGCTCCGGGTCATAGTAATGAGGGAAAAGAAGAATTAAAAGAAATAATAAAAAAAAATGAACCGGATACAAGTTACTCGAAACGGGATTATCGGATCGGAAAAGTTTTCCGAACTTTCCTCGCAAAATAAAATGTGGGAAAAAAATATGTGGATCGAATATATATAAATTAACTCGCATAAATACAAAAATCATTCTCTCAATTTATTTTCCGAGATTATATGATAGTTTAAACATATATAATAAAATATATCGGTGTATGTATACACATATACTCATAGAATTTAATTTACGACGTAAAATACTCGTAAAATATATATAAGCTATTAAAATATAGATAAAAGCCGGAAGGAAAAAAAAATCGCAAACGCGCCAAAATTTGGGGCGTTACACCAGATTCCCCTAAAAACAAGTTTCGTCCCGAAACTTGCTATGCGTCGAACTTCTCGGTCCCTAAGTCCGAGGTATGAACTCCCAAACTAAGAAGGCTTAACCCTTCTAATCTAAACACATCATCCACTCAAACTACCACTATAAGACATATCAGGTCATAATACACATTTCAGCACATGGGACAAATTACACATACATCACACATGCACATAAGTCAACCAAATAAAGAACTATGTCTAACCCATCGATTCTATCGATGCTATACTATCCTCCGTCTTTCAGTTAGCCCCATTGATTCTTCGTTTTCCCCTAGATCATCATGCCTGACAACATGTCTCGAATCATCTATGTAATTCCTCGATGGATACACCTGAAACTCCGGGTGGCAACGCCAACTTGTAAGCCACTTCTCCAACTCACGCTAAGATCTTAGAGAGGTCCGATATATCGGAACTCAACTTTCTTCTCGGGTCTTTCTCAACGCGGCATTTCCATTATGTTTCTCTTTGATTTCCTCTAAAACAGAAGATCGAACTTCCAAGTTACACCGTTGGCTCTGGTCCTTCTCAAACCAAACTTTAATGTTCCATTTCATCAATTCTTGTTGCAAGCTCTAAGGAATGAAGGAAGTACTTAACTTGACATTGCTTCGACTAACAAGACACATATGTTATTACTTTTACATCGTTCCTCAATACTCAAACAAGACCATGTCTTGGATAATCACTTGTACATGTCAAACTCATCATACCTCAAGGCAACATAAAAATAGTTGCACCAATGAATCTCCTCTCAACTCTCAACAACTTCATTGTCAATTTTCGTCTCACTTAAAATATTTTTGTCTTCCAAAGTAGGTTAACCGTATATGGTGTTACTTTGAAGAATCTCTCCACAAATCCGGGAATGACTTTCACATCTAAGAAAACTTGTAACTTCTTTTACATCCTTCGGGGTTGCCATACCGAGACAACTTGTCATACATCATCTCCCTTCTTCGAGAGTAGAACAGAATATCTTGTCTGGGGCATAATAAGCCCATATGGAATCACTAAAACTCGTAGTGACCATGGTTTGTCCGGAAAGCCGTATTTGCAATATCCCAGTCGCGAATTCTCATTTGTGACAAACAAACCTTAAATCATTCTTAGAAGAGACTACCGACCCTTGCAACCGGTCGAGTAGATCGTCTATCCGTGGTAAGAGATACTTGCTCTTCATTGTTATCTTGTTCAACTCATTGTAATCGATATATAAACGGAGATAACCGTCTCACTTTTTGTAACTGGGGTTCTCCATAACAACTTCAAATCAAGAGTTTAAGATAACATCTAGTGTTCTTCATGGCATTTCACTAGTTCTAATGAAATCTTATCACTAAGTTCTTGCAATTGCTCCTTCACTTGCTTTCACAACTCTTGTCTCTGTACAAGTGTTATTCCATACGGCGCCTTTGACACCCGAAATAAATCAAGCTCAACCCTAGTGGAAACTTACACATTTTGACGTATTGGAATCTGTGATATCTCAGGCTTCGTCTTTTCTCTTCCCGTCACATATCATAATAACCGCCATAATCCTGTTTTATCACTTGACAAGTAGTCATGGTATTAATGATCTCCCCTCATCTGTTGGGATGACTTCCTTCAAACACATGTATTGTTCCATCTTTAGCTACAATGTTAACCGTCCTCTTTTAGGGATCCTTCATCTCTTGAACCCGAGAGACTTGCTCGAGTCTTCTGACTCTTGTAGCCTTATTTAAGCATTCCTTTATCTTAATATCATTCTCCCCCTTTGATGACATGATTGTAAAAATCTTCTAAGGTTTCTCACTTATGTGCAGCCATAAGGGTCCAAACTGCAAGACTTAACCGTGCTTCCAAACAATTGATCTTATCTTCTTCGCTTCCCACTATATTCCCCAACATATGGGAAACTCTCCTTGCATGTTACGTAAGCTTGCACTATAAACATCATTTCTTCAAGTAGAAATTATACTTCACTTCCCTTTTGTAGAGTTAACCCAACAGTAGAGGTTCTAACCTCAATCTTCCATATACCTTTTGTACATCTCTTGTCGACATCAAACTTCAAAACTTCGATCTTCTCTTACTCTTGTTTGTCACCTTATGCATCTCTTGGTATTCCACAAAAAATCTTCACAACCGTACTTGTATGCCTTCAGGCAAAATTCTCAACCATAATCACAAAAAGATCCACTCATTACTCCACCAATCACCAACAACGTAAATTCAAGCTTGAAGCATTGCCCTAATCTGGGTCCTTCCTTTCACGCCATAGCCATCATGTCTCTTCCATGTGAGTTTGACGTCTCTCTCTCATCTTTTGCTCGCGAAAACATACCCTTCATTTCATTAGAACGAACATACTATGCATCCTCTTATAATACTCCCGTCTACGCACCACGAACAAAGAAAACCTCACCTTCCTCTTGATCTACTAGTTCCTTTTACCATTATCAAACCTTAAAACATCTACTCTGGGTCGTTCTCCCATATGCCAATCTATGACCTACAAAAGGTCGCATAAGGTCATCCAAATCCCTTTGTATGCCCATAATCTTGTTTACTCATCCCCTTCTACACTCACCAATAGACAACCCGCACATGTGCGTTCTCAGTGGTCACCGATTAACTTGTATCTGACCTTCTCCAAAGTCAACGACTTATTATTCTACTACACTTCTCATTTTTATCATTCTCATGAAGGCTACCCTCCTCGGGGTACTTTATCTTAAACTCCGTTAGTTCTTTCTTCATTCCATGCTTCCTCTTCTTTATAAGGTAACTATATCTTCTTGGCCTTATTGTTTCATATAACTCCCTTTCATAGACTTAACCATTCTTCCTCGATGTCTTTCAAGAGCACCTTCCCAAATATTATAACCTTAGCTAGCATCCACTCGTGTTCCTCTTGGTTGGTACCTTAGATCTCTCGACCAAAGCTCTTCGTTTTGTCTTTCATCTTCTTGGGGTCATTATTTATGCACACTTCCTCCTTCTTGGCGTTTCTTAGTCTTATCATCATAATGGAAATCGGTCAACTCCACGTGAATCCCCACCATTCCCTTCTTCTCATAACCTTAGTAATGTTGAAACTTTACTTTTTGGTACCTCGTAAGCTTAACTTGCAGTCTCTTAAATCTTTAGCAAATAGTTCGATCACTCTTCTCGTCTTGACTCGAATGCTTAGGAGCGTCTAAGAAGACTTCACATCTTATTGTAATGTGACCTTTAACCTTGTTAGAATGTATCCCTCTCCTCCTCGCTTCGCATCTTTAGTTGTCCACGCGTCTTCTTGAATAACTTATGCTTGTTATCCTTATTGGTCTTGTTGTCTTTCTAATTGTGACTTCTTTGTAACCATTTCCACACCTTTGTGTTACTCCTTTTTCTTGTATGTTCCCCATCTCAATTTCTCTTAAGTTGTCTCGAGTTTTCTTTTACTTGGTTGTCCTTCGTTTACGTATCTCTAATCCTCCTCTTCGACATCCTCTTAAAGGAGTACAAGAACTACAAGGTGTTCACCCGAACGTAGCTCTCAACTCGATACTTGAGCATATTCGTCCTCGTATGTACACTATCCTATGTAAAACTACGTCGTCCAAGGGCGATGATATCATAATAGCATCTCAACTAAAAGGTTCTATATATCCATATGCTACTATATATAATAGGAATACGTATCCATAACTATATAAGTCCTAAGTCCATATTACTACCAATATCATGCATTCGACATTCCATTACAACAATACAAGTTCCAAAACATATAATGGTTCACATATACAACTATACACATAAATCATGTCCATCATGCAACTACAATCCACATACAATAATAGTCCAAAAACATCCTAAGTCCGCGATACATATCTACATATGTATACTAAAAATCCAATAAACTATGTTGCCGAGATCCGCGGAAGGAGTGGTGGTCCGTACATTCTACCCCGACTCATGTATGTGATTTTGAAAACAAAAACTCAGAACCCGCGGGGTTCTGTTTATTCCTTATTCGGCCTTTAGAAGATTGCGAGTGCCATTGTTGTCAACCTAGGGCTCTGATACCACTTTTGTAACACCCCGAATCCGCGGGACTCGGGATGCTACGGGTTGGGACTTCACAATGGGTTCGACCCTTAGCTTGACAACAATTTCACCGGATCTTGCAACAAGGCACAAATAAAGGCCAAAACCAAATACATTTTATGCAATGCAAAGAAACTCAAAACCAAACAAACCAAAGACTTCAGCCGAGATACAACCGAAAGACCAAATGCCATACACGCGGCATACAATATATAATGAATACAAAACTCAAACACGACTCCAACCAAAACCCAATCATAAAATGTACGGAACCCCGGCTGCCCACTCTTCCGGATCTCTCGGCCGCATTCCTAACATGCAAGACAATCTACAACAATCGGTATAAAACCGTTAGCTAATATTCGAAGCATTAGAATCAAGGTGAAAGGCACAAACACAAGTAAATCAACATAACACACAATATACACCAAAGCACGCAAGTCCGGTTTATTATCTTTTTATTATTAAGTCATATCCCGTTCTAATTCAACTTAGGTTGTGACACGAGAGTCACCGAAACTCGCCTCGGTCCCTACTTACCGGCATGGAATGGTACTGATGCATCCGACCGTCTACCAGCACGGGATAGTCGCCGAGAACCTCCTAGCTCTCGCGGGAGCCAGGCAAGTTGTCACCGCCCGTTATCATACACTTGAGCCAAAATAGTATAAAGGTCGGTAATCCTAATTCCGGTTTAGTTGTTATAAACAATAAACAATAAACACACACCACCAAACACACATCAATGCTAATACGAGGAACACTAGCTAAGTAAGTCCGGAGACTTACCTCGTCACACACTCAACTCACAACACTCTCGCTTCCGTAGGGAGGAAGCCCACAACCTGCTCACAACAAGATATCTATCAAAATCCGCTCAACTCAAGAAGTCTAAGACTTCTATACAAATGATCTACGCGAGATCGTTTGACTCACATTCTAGGACAGTATCTTAGAATTCCCCATGCTCACATCACACTCAACAGAAGCTAGAAGTCCTTAGACTTCTAGACCCTTTGATCTCGCAGGATCATAACCCATAGTACATACTAGGATAAACATACCTAGTCCAAACAGACGCAACGATAACAACACCATGTTAGGATACGCATATACTAGCCCATAAACTCAACAACCATATACTCCAATTCTCAAACCTCACAAGCCTCACAAGATATCGTCAACACCTCAAGTCATAAAACATTTCACAATCCTCAAACACTCGCCTAAGGTCCATAACCACTACTTGGTATTTACTCTAAGTTATGCTAGATCCAACCTAGCATGATACTAAAACTTAACATAACTAGATCGAAGGGAAAGAATACTCACACGACGTCGAAAGACGGAAGTCGTTCAACGGATGCCGACTTGGACTCGATAGGCCTTTATCGGGGCGCTTCCGAACCTAGCACCAAACTAAGCAAATTTAGCTTATAAGCTAAATTTGAACGGAATAAAGAACATATATAATATAAGGAAAAACCCCACTTTTAAAACCCAAGTTAAAACTGTAAATATATTTTCCGGGCAACCTATACGACATCATAAACCCAAGGGAAACTCGTTTACAAAACCGAGGATAAAGAAAACAGTTCAACCGTTTTCCGGGCAATTTATACACTTATAAAAACATGGGTCGTAATTTGCAATTTAATTTTCTGGGCCAAATCTGTAATTATTTCAGTAAGGGCAGATTCATTAAACTTCAAAAGCAAGGGTCAAAAACACAATTACGAAATATGGGTTAGAAACTGCAATTATAATAAAATTTAGGGGCCCCGATGGTAATTACACAAGTAGGGTTTCTTAACCCCCTTCAACGCATCGGGAGGACAAATTCAGAGGGTCATCGGCGCTTCAGAGGGGAGGGCAAGCAGGGCAGGCGGCGGCGTTGCAAGCAGGGCAGGCGGCGGCGTTGCAAGCGAGCGGAGGGGCTGCGGCGGTGTGCTCCTTCCGCTGGTATGGTTTCCGGTTCCAGGGGGCGAGGCGAAACTGCCGGCCAGTGGTTGCAGCATAGGTGAAGAGAGACAGATAGAAGGGAGGTTGGGGAGAGTCGCAGGCTCCGGTAGGCTGGGCGAAGCAAGGGCGGAGCACTCCCCGGCTGGATCCGATGGCGACGGAGGCGATGAAGAGGCGGCAGCAGGGCGGTCCGAATCCGGTGGCAAGGGCTGCTCCTTGGTGGCAGGGAGAAAAACGAATACAGGGAGAGAAGAAGGTGGCTGAAGTGTCTTCCTCCCCGGCGGCTGGAGCGGCGTAGCAGCGTAGCAGCAAGGGGAGAACTCCGGTGAACAGCGGCTCGAATCTTCTTCTTCCGGCAAAGTAGATTAGCAGCTATGGACGTTAGACGAACTACTGATGTCATAGATCCGGTTCGGGGAAGGGCTTGCGAGGACAACAGACTGGAGACGATGCACTCGGCCATGGGTCGTTATCGAGGACTGCAGGCGGCTCCCGGGCTCAAGGCGGTTGTTGTGGCATCCGAAGGAGCTCCAGTCCGGCGACATTGCGGTTCCAGCGCATACGGCACGAAGAGGAGGCTCTTTTTGCCCATTTGTTTTGTTGATGCAGGTAAGGGAGAGTGAGGTGGGTTTGCTGTCAATCACAATGGGATGAAGGGGATGGAGAGAAGCAGGGGAGGGAGGCTAATAGCTGAAAACAGAGGGCCTCAAGGGTCACCTTCAGGCCTGAGGAGGTGAAACAGGGAAGGCTGGGGAGAACGAGAGGTCGACGAGCCTGCAAGCCTAGGGAGGCTAGGCGGGTCTGGCGCAAGGCAGCTCAGCTGCTAATGTCACAGAGGAAAGAACAAAAGAGAAAGAAAAAGCAAGGGAGGGCTCCGGGTCATAGTAATGAGGGAAAAGAAGAATTAAAAGAAATAATAAAAAAAAATGAACCGGATACAAGTTACTCGAAACGGGATTATCGGATCGGAAAAGTTTTCCGAACTTTCCTCGCAAAATAAAATGTGGGAAAAAAATATGTGGATCGAATATATATAAATTAACTCGCATAAATACAAAAATTATTCTCTCAATTTATTTTCCGAGATTATATGATAGTTTAAACATATATAATAAAATATATCGGTGTATGTATACACATATACTCATAGAATTTAATTTACGACGTAAAATACTCGTAAAATATATATAAGCTATTAAAATATAGATAAAAGCCGGAAGGAAAAAAAAAATCGCAAACGCGCCAAAATTTGGGGCGTTACAACAAGAGTATCCAAAAAAATACACAAGGCATTGACTTCATATTCATCTTGTTGGTGTATGGTTTAAGTCGTGGAAGACAAAGAGCTAGAAATGGAGATGAATTTTGTAGAGGGGGTGTTGGTAGACGATTAATCAGGTACACCGATGTTTGAAATGCAAGGGGCCAAATTTTATGTGGCATGCCCGAATAAGACATTAGGGAGAGGCCAGTTTTAACAATGTGACGATGTCGACTTTCAATGAAACAATTGTGTTGGGGAGTAAATTCGCCACCATTATCGGAGAACAAGGTTTTAATTTGAGACAAATAATTGTTTGAGGGAAATAAATTCGCCACCATTATTGGAGAACAAGGTTTTAATTTAGGTGTTGAATTTATTCTCAACCAAGGATTTGAAGGTTATGAATGTAGGTTTGTGTCGGTTTTATTGTTGAGGGGGAAGAACCATATATATTTGGTGAAGTTGTCAACAAATATAATTATAGCCATCAAATGAGATAGTAGGGCAAGCCCACACACAGGAAAACAAAACATCCAAGAGTGCATTTGAATGAATGATAGATTGATAAAACGGAAGTTTTTGAGTTTTGTTAATCACACAAGCATTACAATGATCAAATCGAGTATTATAAGTGCCAACAGGAAAGAAAGATTGCAAAATTGAAAGGATGGATGCCAAAGGATGCCCTAGGCAATGATGCATCTCCGTGCTTGAAAAATGACGAGTAGAAAAAATTGTGGGTTTGGACGAGACCGGTCATGAATAGACACCGTTGGTTAGTGGTCCTTTAAGAAGGATATTGCCCGTGAGGAGATCCTTCACAAAGAAACAATCGGGTAAGAATTTGGCATAAACATTATTTTGTGTAGTGAATTTAGAGGAAAAAAAAGTATTTCTAGCAATTTTAGGAACACACAACATTATCAACATTAAATCTTTTGGTTGCCAAGTTTAGAAAAATGTGACCAATATTTGGAGGTCATTACTATTACCAACAACAAGTTCATAAGGGCCATCATATGGGTAGTGGAGATTGAGGTTCTGGAGGTCATTTGTGACTTGATACGTTGGACCATTGTCAACTAACTAGGGCTCGGATTGGGGTTGATGAGTGAGGTATGGGCCAAAGGTTGAGATGGGCGGTTATAGGTGGGTGGGTGGGCCTAGAGTAAGACGGACCCGGGGGAGGGGGCGTAAAGGGGCCGAATAGGAAGAAGGTCCGACAGTTTTTGCCTTGGACTTAGAAGGCCGATATTGTATAGTCATGGCGGTGGTGGGGATGAGCCTAGAGGTAGTGGTGGTGGCTCGGTGAATGTAGTTCTCCTTGGTGAAGAACCGCTCATGTAACTCCGGGATGGTGATGGGTGTTTTCCGGGCGTAGACACCATCGATGACCACCTAATAAAAGGAATTGAGGCTCTTGAGGATGACGTCAACAATATCCTCCGTGTCTTGGGGCTTGCCCAAGGAAGCAAGTAGGTTGGCCACCCCAGTGACCTCTTGAATGTAGGCCGAGACGAACCTAGAGCCTTTTTGGAGAGAGTGGAGTTTTTCTTTCAATAGATGGGCCCGAACATGAGATGGCATTGCAAAGGTCTGTTCAAGAGTGGGCCAAGCTTGCCGAGATGTGTCGGCCATCATCACGAGGGGAGCAACTTCAAGAGTTAGGGTTCCAACTAGGGCACCAAGAATAAGTTGGTCTTGGCGAGCCCATGTGATGTAGGCAAGGAGTCAGACCAACCCCTTGGAGCGGACTTGTTTGACCCATGTAAGATAGTTGGAGTCCTTTACTTTTTTTGGCATTAGTCAAATGAATGAGGATGAATGGCTTGGATGGTTCGACAATGTTAGCCAAGGTATAGAGGCATTCGCCATTGATGAAGAGAGAAGAGATGTAGAATTTGGATCAAGAACCCGATACCATGTAGAGATAATATTGATTTGGGAAATTCATAATTATTTTCATTAACTCAAATGGTATTTAAATTACAAAAGCATTGTCGCATTGGTAGATAAAATGAAGTTGTTAGTGGAGATAAATAATCTAACTACTTTAACTAGTATTAACAATATTTCAATTAATAACTCTAACATGCCTAGAATATAGGAATGATAGAAGACTTAATCTTAATTCTTTAACATAGTTGACATAATGAGAAAAATTCCGATTTTTTCCCCTTTTTTCTAAGAAAAATTCCTCAAGGTGCCCATGAAGTTTTAAACTTTTTATTTGGTAACCAATTTTTATGTAATTAAAAGGGTGCCCACAAGGTTTTGTTTAATTAGTTTTCATAACCATTTTCTATTTAATTTTGGGAGAATTTGGCCTACGAGGCTTTTTTGAGAATATAATTTAGTAAATGTACCCCATAATTTTTTACCACTTTCATTTACTTTCATTTAATCGTAGGTAAAAATAATTAACCCTTCTATTTTAAAAAAGAATAATAAATGTTTCTTATTTGTTATATTAGTGTAAGTTTTATAATTTACTTACTGAATTTGTTTTTTTTGTTTTTATTTTTATGCCTTTTTTATTTTTTTTATTATTATTTTTTATTTCTCATACCAGAAAGTTTTTATACCAAAATTTTTTTCATACTAGAATTTTTTTCATACTAGAATTTTTTTCATACCACAATTTTTTTCATACCACAATTTTTTTTATACCAGAATTTTTTTCATACTAGAATTTTTCTCATACTAGAAGTTCTTACCAGAATTTTTTTCTTACCATAATTTTTCTAAACAGAAATTTACATACCAGAAATTTACGTACTACAAAATTTACATACCAGAAATTTACATACCAAAAATCCTTACAAGAAATCTACATACCAAAAATCTGTACCAGATTTACATACCAAAAATTTAAATACCAGAAATTTCGTACAAGATTTGCATACTAGAACAACAAGAGAATCAAGTTAATGATGCACACATTGTGCACATTACCAGCGTGGAGACGAGCAACCAAATAGAAGCAAAGTGAATAAGGAACCTTGACCTTCTGCTTTGGTGAAATCAGCAAATTCACATGAACACCAGAATATCCAAATCGACTAAATTGGTAATTGTAAATGTAATGCCACTACTAATCAAATAACACCAAGGTTTACCTTTAATATTTTCTCTTTTTATTTAAGAAAAATTTTCATTGCTATTCTGAGTAGATCTTCAATGGTATCATGTAGAAAGATCAATATGCTTAGTTTCAGATTCTGGTATGGATAGTAACTCTCTTGGGCTCAACAATTTATCTATAACGAGCACGAAAAAGATAGCTTGGACTTGAGCTTCCCGTTAGGGTTGAGAAAGAGGGTGAGGCGATGTCATTTAAGGTTGCATGAAGCTTCCCGTTAATGGTTGAAGGCAGCGAAGGGCTCTGACGACTAGCTGAGTGAAGGCGGTGGCTAAGGCAGGGGCTTCTCTGGCTTCGACGGGGCGAGGCGAGGCGAGGCGATACTCCATGTCCGGTGTGATGTCTGGCAACCTTTGCAACAATGAAGGAGAAGAGAAATAGGAGATTGGAGTAGGTGACGGCAGGAAATGGAAAATTAGGGTTGAGAAAGAGGTGGAAAATTATCGGACAGTAAAAAAGCAATTTGGGGTACATTTACTAATATCAAAATGTAAAAGGCCTAATTACTAGAACAAAAACTAGGGATGACAATTTCATCCGAACCCGACGGACACCCGATAACCTGATCCATATTAAAAGGGTGAAAACCCGACATGAAGCGGGTGAAAGCGGATGGCGAATGAAGCGGGTGGTGGATCGGGTCGGATTCGGATGGACCTTTAATCCACTCATCACCCGATCCATCATCCATCCACCCATCCAACCTGTTTCACCCGCTTCCGTTATAAATTTATTGGTTGTTTACTTGTTTAGTTCCCTTTTGATTTATAAATTAGTGATTTACTAATTGTTTAGCAAAATTTGTACATTTGGTCAGTTCCTATTACGATCTTATTGTTTGTTATGTATTGCTAAATTTCTCTATTTTTCAAAAACTTAAACTTATAACACTTCTTGTAATATTTCCACTTGGTTGATTTGTGTTGACTTTATATTTATCATGTTTTTTATGATAAGACTTTTTCGGATTGTATTTATTTTTATTATTATTAATTTTCCGCATTTGAATCCGAGTTTAATATCGATTTAAAGGAAATGCGTAGAACACACGAATATCACCCGATCCACCCGCTTCATCCGTTGGATGCGGGTGGATCGGATGCGGGTGGTGGGTTTGGCGGGTGGCGGGTCGGGTGGGGTGGATGAGATTTTCTCGCGGGTCGGGTGGCGGATAAGGTCATCCACCCACCACCCGATCCATTGCCATCCCTAACAAAAACCAAAAAAGTCTTAGTTACCAAATTAGCCCTTTAATTTTTCATTATTTGGATTGTTGTCTTTGTGAATGTTAAGCTATATAATTAAGTTTAAATTAGTTTGAATAAATTTTGTCAAAAATAAATTTATTTATAAAACAAATTAAAGTTATCTAATCTAATTAGTGTGGGCTTAGTGAAGATTTTAAATTGAAATTATGCGAAATTCTTAATAACATTAAGAAGATATTAAGTAACTTAATTTAAATAGTTATAATGATCAACAAATAAAAAAAATAAAATAATAAAAGTATTTTAATCCTACATTGTTAGTCACTAAATAAACTAGAAATTTACATGTGCAAACTATATGTTGCTAAATACCAAAATTTAACATGTATTATATAAATACGTAATTTATAAGGCTACAAAAGCATGTGGACAAAAAACCACGTACGTAAAATGTACCACAATTCCACAGGGATGATTCAAACACACCATCAGTTAAATACATCAAAGCCTATCATTAATTATCAATATGGCATAATATATAAAAGTCTACTATAAAATACCACATAAGCAAAATTTATTTTTGGATGAGTTGGTTAAGTAGGTACTTTACGTATCTTTGTGTATAAAGTAGGTACCTTTTGTTTTCTATTAACAAAGTAGGTACCTTTTGTTTTCTATTAACAAAGTAGGCACCATAATTTACGTAGAAAAAGATCTAATAAAAAATAAAAAATAATATTACCATATAGGTGAATCTTCTCTCTCCTATGATAAATAACTAATTTTTCTAATTTTTCTAATTAAACAAGGAAAGAGATACTAACAAATCCTAAAATATCTCCATAATTAAATACGGCCATTTAACAATATCCATCTTTTGTTATTTTATTCTCCATTTTTGTGCGTAAAAGAATTCGGATCTTCAGTTCGAGAGCATCAATGGAGGGTTGTCGATGAAGATACGCCCTACATAACTCAGCAAAATTATGTAGTAAATGTGTATTCCTTCAGTTCGAGAGCATCAATGGAGATGAAACAAAGCTTATAACTGTTATAAGTAGTTATTGAGCTCATTGTTTTTTTTATATCAAAGCTTGATGTCTAGAAAAAATAATTTGAACTTCTAAAAATTTACATAAATTCTAGTGAATTTGAACTTTCATCCTCATACCTTTTAGTATTGAGCTATTCTCCGAAGTTTTCATTTTTTCCAATACGAACCTAAGGCCGAATTATTATTGTGTGTGCATTATTACCCAATCTTATTCGTGAGTACATGTAATTGATGATGTGTTGCCACTAGATGAAGAAGAAAGTGGGGAGGAAGGGGGAGAGAATGGGGAGGAAGCGGTGGCGATGGAGGTGGATGAGGAGGAGGTTGAATACATCACTCAAGTTAGTGTCTCAGAAGATTCAAAAGATTGGACTAATTTTAGAAATACCTTAGTCAACGACTCATATAGCAATTGAGTTTCTAGTTTGAAAGACTTTGTGGGTCTTTTTAATATGTTTGTAAGACTATGTGATGTTTTAGTAAGACATGTGTTTTGGACCTTTTGGTTATGTATTGTTGGGGTTGGGGCCTTGTTTGTATGAATTTTCATATTTGAATTTTATAAGTTTAACTATATTATGAGTGATATTATTTTTATTTTTTTTGCTTCTTGTGTTATATGAATGTGTATACTAGTGTCGACGTGCACGCTACGCACGCGCGCCGCTGTCTATAATCGTATATTGTGTTGGTTAACAATTAAAAGGAGAAACTATATTATTGAAACAAATCGGAAAATTTATCATTAAATTATCGAGATTAGAAAGTGTTACATACAAACGAGACCGCTATTACATTAAAATGAAATGTTAATTTAGCAATTAAAGTATGACATAACTAAGAAAGAAAAAGGTATTTACAATTCCATTTAACAGTTGTATTGGCTACCATAATTAAGCTTACATCAGAATTTTGACTAATTTTTTAGTAAAATTTACACCTCCAGTCAGACGTGAGGTTCCCAAGTTTTAGCAGAATGTAGTTACAATAAGCCCAAATGGGTAGGAAAGAAGCAGTGAGAAAAATCATGTAATAAGTTGACATATCCGATCTGATCAATGAACACTATTGTAAGGCTCAACTACAGAGGTTGAGACTTGTGGAGATGGGTAGACAGTGAAACCAACTTGAACTACTTGCCATAGTCAACTGAGAGTCTTTCTAGGAGAAGCGACCCTAGACCAGATCCAGTTCCACCACCAACAGCATTGAACACAAGAAAACCTTGAAGGCCAGTGTAGTTGTCAGCCAGCTTCCTCATCCGGTCCAAGCAGTAAGCAACAATCTCCTTTCCAATTGACACCAAAAGCATTAACATTTGAATTTTAAGTTGTAACCAATAATAAGAAACACAATATTACAGATATTGTTGGGCGGATTAGATTGAGGAAATGACTTTGTGTTGTGACCACGGGAAAGTTTGTTGGTAGCATCTTCTTTTCCACTGATTAGCTGCTCAGGGTGGAAGAGCTGTCGGTATCCGGTCCTTACCTCATCAATCACAGTGGGCTCAAGATCGACAAAGATAGCACGTGGAACATGCTTCCCTGCACCAGTCTCGCTGAAGAAGGTGTTGAAGGCATCATCACCTCCACCAACAGTTTTGTCACTTGTCATCTGGCCATCAAGCTTAAACAAAGAAGGTCATACAATTAAGACCCAAGCACGTCACACAAGAGAGTTGTAATGTAATTCAAGTAAAATAGCACATCTTTATTTTATAGAAAGAAACTTGTTGGATGTTAGATTTAAAATCTTCATCATAAAAGGTCTCGCAAGTACAGAGTATATATCAAGTGAGAGATGTGTTGATGCAATCAAATTCTTAAATGTAATACTTAGAAATTTAATTCCGAGATTTTCGAGTTAAACCGGATTTCGACCAACTCAATCTTTATACAATGGTTAGTGCCATGATTTAATTCCTTCATTTTATGTGGAAATATTAGTCACATAATTTACACTTTCAACCTATATACTCTTACAATTTTAGAAGACAAGTTTTTAGACAATGTCTTCCAAGCTCATCCGGACAAATCCATGACAAGCCCGACCCGTCAGCTCCTTGGTGTGATCTAGCGCTTGCTGATCCTTGGCCCAACAGTGAAGAAAACCCTGCAGTCATGTCTCCTAAACAGAGCTTTTCGAAACACGCCATGAATTACGTAACCACTCACAACCTTCCATATCTTAGCAGATCGGATCCCAGGTTTTACGCTACAACTCACCAACTCCCTGCAACAACCGTACCGACGTACTCACAGCCCTCTACTTCAGCCTCATCGACGTCTTCAGACAGCAGTAGCGCCAACGTACATCCTAGCCTCTGCTACTATGTCGAGCCTTCCAACCTCTACAACTTCTACAACGCCGGCAAGATCGTCGAGCCTCCCAGATCTGCAGAAGGGATAACACCGAGCCCCCTCGACCGCTGCCACATCGGAGCCATCGACGCCTCGTACATCCTCCTGCACTACACCGTACCATCACCCTCCCTTTCACGTTGGTTTTTATTGCAACCCTTCAAGCTCCAACAACAGCATCGGCATCGACATCGCTTTAGACGCTCAAACAAGTAAGCCTCCTAATCCTCCTTCTTCAATTAACCCTCAACTCAGGCAAGCCTTGACTGTCTATTGCTCAGTTATCTCCTACTTACGGCCGGATTTACGGACCTTTGCGGTGTGACAGTAACCAGCGCCGGAGGTCTCATCTTTGCCATCATCGACGGGAAGTGTGTAGGTAATGTGCGACTCCATCCTGATCTCAATAGAATAGAGAGGCTGCTTGTTGATACCCTCTTCCGTACACCATCATAGGCGTCAGACAGGCTGCAGAAGTGTCCCTCTCTGTCGAGCAACAAGCCAGCCTACAGGAGTTGCCTCGTCGTCCTTGTATCCTCGACTCTCTCTCTTTCGAGTCTTGGAATCAAGTAAGATTCATACCCCTTCCTTTCTTACACTTCCCTCCACAAATTTCATGTGTAATGGGTCTCCTAACATACTCAGAGCATCCATAGAGGAGCAGCAAAGATCCAACCATTTTCTGAGTTTTTGAAACTGTGTCGAGTATCCAACTTCGGGGCCAGATTTAGGTATGTTAGAATCATTATTTTTTTTCTGAATTTTGGATACAATATAGTTGGAATATTTTTGTAGAACATATTAAAATTTTAGAGGAATCCAGCGAGTGGTTTAGGAGTTATAATTTTTCGAAGTTGGGACATTAAACAGTTTTTTTTTCTGTTGTTGCTGAATATTCTGTGTTGAGAAAAAAACTGCTTGTGATGCAGTTTTGTGAAATAGATTTGGATAGGTTATTGACCTTTGTTGGACTTGAATTTTAGATCTGTAATAGCTAGGCTTACATACTAGATTATATCAAAATTTTAGAGGATTTCATCAAAAGGTTTAGTAGTTAAGATTTTTCGAAGTTGAGACTGTAAGTAGTTTTCTGGATGTTGCTGAAATTCTCTAAGTGCTGGAAACATTTTGTGTTGTGCAGTCATGTTTGAACTTACGTTTGGATACCTTAGAAAAATAATCCATCGTTCAATTTTTAGTATGTTATGAAGTGCCATGCATAGGGTGATGTATCCAAAGTTGAGGTTGATCCAACAGTTAGATTTAGTTTATGAAGGTCCAAACTAGACTGATGGTGCAGTTAGGAAATTACACAAATTTTGGGATTTATGGATGTTGGACCCAACTTTGGGAATTTATGTAGGATTCTTGACTGAGTATTTTTAGGAGATCTTTGACATTATGATTTGTATGCATATCATAGATGACTTGGGTAATTTTCTTAGAATTTTTATAAATTTATTTGAGTCTCGCTTTATAGGCTAAATTGGACCTTAGTGACGTTTTTTGAAAGTTAAGAAAAAAAATGTGTAATCTATAAGTTCTACCTAAACTAACTCTTAAGAGTTAGATTATGAAATTAGGTCCCAAAGAAAGGTTTGGGCATATATTATAGGATCTTTGAGAGTTTCGGAATCAAGGGTAAAATGGTCATTTTACCTTAGGAGGGCCTTTTAGTAATTTCTCTTGAAGGGATTGTACGTCTTAGAAGTTAAAGACTTCTAAGAATATGAGATGTATTTTGATCCAATTGCCCTCATGATAGGCAATTGAATCCCAACAGTTGCGGACCGAGTTGAGATAACGGGAATCGAGTTTCGATTCAGGTAAGTCCTTTGGGCTTACTTAGCTAGCTTTTGGATATGAGTGTGAATAATGATAGTGGTGTTTGAATGATGTGTTTATAGTTGTACTTAGTATTAATTATCTACTGAACTATACATTTGACCTAAGAGTAACGGGCGGTGGCATTCTGCTCAGTTAGCCCGAGGGCGTTGGGGGTTTCTTTAGGGACTAGTCCATACTTGGTTTGTAGTGATGCTACTGGCGGAGGTATGCTAGACCTGCACCAAGTTGGATAAGGAACGGAGGCGAGAAATCTTAGATTTTTCGTGCCACAACTTAAAATGGAATAAAGTGAATCACCTAAGCTATCAGATAATAACCGGATTGTATGCCAACATGATGAGTGTTTATGTTACCTTGGATGTGTTTGTGCTATCTTTATTCTATTTATATTTGGATTGTTAGCTAACGGTTATTCCGTGTTGTAGATTTTGTAGAGATAGACAGTTGCAGAGAGATCCGGAAAAGATGGTCAGCCGGGTCCACGTACTCATTAGATGGGGACGGGGGAGTCTTCCATTCGGCATGCATGTTATATATATAAATATATATATGTTTTGTAAGGTTGTCATGTGTTGTTCATTCATACAAATACTATTTGTTATTTTGCAAAGAATTTAAATACATTTGTGCCTTGTTGTATGATCCTAGTAATGTTGTTGTTAAACCAAGGTCGGGACGCATTGTGAGATCCTAACCAGTAGCTCCCCGAGTTTTGAGAATTTGGGGTGTTTCATTAAATCAACATAATTTAGAGAAAAATGAACTGAAATGTAAACTAACTACATGCTCAAGCGGATCTCAAGTGTAGAACAAATGGTGATTTTGATGACCCATTCGTCTTTGAGTTAGTACCTGGAAATCATTATGTAAAAACCTCAACAAAAACAATCTTAACAATACACAGTAACCTCTTTCTTCATTTGTAAACATTTATATGTGTTTGGGTATTTCTTATCTTTATAAAGTTATATAATATGAGCATTTTGTGCAATAGACGTGAGATATTCAACATCAAGTCAATAATACTCATTTGTTGAACTTTGAATCATCCTAAGTACTACGATAAAGATAGATATATAACTTCTTACTACAATATATTCTAGAATCCAACTTAAAATTAGTTCCAATAAATAGAACATCACAGTAACAAATTAGACCTGTAAGTTATACCTTTAGATACTCAAGCGCCTTCGGAATCCCCTAAAACCCCAGCATAAAAATGGATAAGATCTAGCAGAAGTGACTTATTGAAAACCGAAATTCACAACAAATACCTTCAGTTGTTGAATCTGCATCCTCATAGCAAGAACATCTCCGGAAGCATCTTCATTCACAGTTGCCTTATTAAGAAAAATAATTCCCAGAGAGCTTGTCGATAACGAGCGGAAATTCAGGCATGAGGAAAAAAATCCTTTATAAATTTCACTCAAGCCTAACAAGAAATAATAAAAGGTGCAACATACATTGTTCTTTATAAATTTTGCACGCTAAGAAAACTTTAGGGTGCTCAATGTCTCTAATGAACAACTGCAAAAAAAAAAGCACAAGAAGATCAATTGCATAAAGGGTAAAATGGTTAACTAGACACTTTTTGCATCCTTGTGTACAAAGTAGGTAGTTTTGTGTTTTAATTAACAAACTAGGCCCCTAGAGTATTAAAATAAAAGATTTAATAATAAACAAAATAAAGATCCCATGATCTTTCTCTCTCCAATTAAACAATATTTATTTCCAAAATTAATTATGGTAATTGAAGAAAATAACTGTTTGAGAAACGTTATCAGCCACGATCATCCATAATTAGGTTCTATTTTGGACGAGATACGGTTCTCCATTTTCAACGAAATCAGAGGACGAATGTTTCAGGCTTTTTCTGGGTAAACGTTTGGGCAATTGGAAACTTATATTGCATCAGTTTTTTGGTTTTAGCATCATCATCTATCATAATTCGGTAAGTCTTATGTGTGTAAGTATATTTTTTGGATTTTTGAAGCTTTTTTTATGCTTCAACGGAGGCCAAATCATTCTTCTATAATTAAGCGTTAGATCAGAAAATATTAGTGTACATATATGATGAATGAAGTAATTGTAGTGTTTTAAATGTGTAACTCGATAGTTGTAATTTTGAATCGAAATGGTAAGCCATATTTTGGATAAATGACGATTGGCTGTAATTGACGGTATCATGTTGAAGAACGTAACTTGTGTACACATTCGTTGATACATCAATATATGTATGTGTTTGCAACCTCTAAATAATATGTATAGCTGAATTACATATTATGTGTGTTTGTTTGTGATAATTTGTTGTGTACATTAATGTGTATCTTCATTGCGTGTTGTTATGTACATAATGTACATAAAATTATGTATGCATGTTGTATTAATGTGTACATTTTTTGGTACAACAATGTACATATGTGTTTTGCACCGTGTGTATGATGTATATATATATGTTACATATTGTGTATGACTTAATGTTTACATATTGAGTATATTAATGTACACCGTCGTTGTGTATATTTAGTACATATTTTGTATGTACGAGTGTTGTGTAAATGTGTACATACTGATTTATACATATATGTTACGCCTATGTCATGTGTATCTAATTTTTATATACATTATGTCATAGGAATGTCTTCTGTGTTCGTCACCATTTATTACGGAGGGAAATGGGAAGTTGAAAATGATATTTAGAAGTATAATGGAGAAGTCTCGAGAAAACCAGTAGTTGTTGACGAGTATTGCACCTACGAGGACCTGGTACATAAGATTGCATTACAATTTGTGAAGAACCGGTAGGTGAAATAAAAGGTTAAAAGATACTCTAAGGGGGGGGGGTTGAATAGAGTATGAGAACTTTTTGCAAAACCAATCTCAAGGCCTTGAAACTCCTTTCAAGGGCCTTGATGTCAATCTGAGCTCTTTGTGATACTTTGATTTCAAGGGCTTTGAAACTGCTTTCAAGGGCCTTGACTTTGTACTCCTGCAAAACAAAGTTAGTCACAATAGCAAGATATGGTGCGGAATGTAAAAGATTGACACAAGGATATGTTTACTGTAACGACCCGAGTTTTAAATAACCCAAGACGTCACTAGGCTAAGGACCACACAGTGGGTCCCATCAGTTAGCCTGACAACAACTTCACAAATAGGACCTTGCAACAAGAAGCACGAAGAAAATAATGAAAACATTCAACCTGTCATTTAGAAAACGTTTACATAACAACCATGCATGAAGTTAGTATGTATATCCCAAAACAACACTTTAAAACATGACACCTGAACAGGTGTCTTAAAACTTCAGCCTGAAATCAACATGTGTACACAGTTGCACACAATCAACAAAAGACTCATTAAATATGAGATGAAAAAGGAACTGGCAGGAATTGAACCTGAGACCAAATGCATATGTGAAGGCACCCTTACCAACTTAGCTGCACGATTTTGTTGATTTTTAAGATACTTTATAAATTATATACAAATACATATATCCCGGATATCCGAAGGGAATATTATCTTATTCCGTATCCGATCCGGTGATCCGGTAATTTTTCTCGGATCGTATCGGATACGGAAAATTAGTTGTCGGACTCGGATCTTCATGGATCGGATCACCGGATTGTCGGACCGGATCTAACGGATCGGAATTTTATGAACACCCCTACTCTCATGTACTTCTAGCTTGTCTTACTTCCACTAACACACTTGCACATTGTGCTCCCATTGACATAATCGTAATGAAGCTGCAACTTCCTTGTCTCTTAATCAAAACGCTTACGGTTGCCTTTATCACGGTTTCGACAAACCGGAACATTCACGATCGTTCTCTCTTCATATATATCCACTACTTATAACAATAGTGATATCTATAAGAATACTATAATCTTAACAAGTTAGAGAGAGAGAACTACACTTACAAGGAGTCACGCTGAGGAGTGGAAGGCAGTGTCTTTACCCACAATCCCGACTATGCATATGATTTTAAATTCATTAAAACCATATGTCAGTAATTCTCAAAATCTTTTGAAAACTTAAATATCCTTTCAAAACCAACCCGGACTGGGTTGTAGTTAGGTTGAACTATCATGTCTCATCTCAAGTCACATGTGCCCTTGTTGTCAACCTAAGCTCTGATACCAATCTGTAACGACCCGAGTTTTAAATAACCCAAGACGTCACTAGGCTAAGGACCACACAGTGGGTCCCATCAGTTAGCTTGACAACAACTTCACAAATAGGACCTTGCAACAAGAAGCACGAAGAAAATAATGAAAACATTCAACCTGTCATTTAGAAAACGTTTACATAACAACCATGCATGAAGTTAGTATGTATATCCCAAAACAACACTTTAAAACATGACACCTGAACAGGTGTCTTAAAACTTCAGCCTGAAATCAACATGTGTACACAGTTGCACACAATCAACAAAAGACTCGCTTGCAAGCGATTAGTTTCAAAAGTAGTTCAACCAACCCTTGGGTTAACACTGCCCCGGCTGTCCACATCCTGCAGCTGACATCCCTGAAGCGTTCCTATGATCAGCATTACCTAAAAAGATTCGGTTTAAAACCGTTAGCTACTGATCATAATCTATCCACGAGAGATTATATCATCACATCACAATACAACAAATATATTCAAATACCATATACCGTGCTCATGAGATGATATCATGCTTTTATGAATGATGCACGTGAATGCAGTATGAAATTTACAATTTTCGATCCCGGACCCATTAATCCGGAACCATTGCTTATACGGTTCTGGCTTTGGTGTGAGCTCACCATTGCACAGATTAGGTTAATTCAGACATTTGCTCTTAGGTCGTAGCCAGACTGATCAAGTCTACGGGCCAGGCTTTCTCGTGGTGAGTTATGGTCTTAACTCCTAACCACATGCAACATTTTGCCATTCATGTTAATGCAAACATTTACCATTTTCATTAGGTGTGCGACCCGAGCCTGAAGTTCATCAGACTCGGTGTCATTCTTATACAAACGCAAGTGATCCGGGCTTGGCCGAGCTCCGGTATTCACTGCAAAATACTCGCTTCACATACTCTTGACCTTTACAAGTCATCATCATATCACATGCCTCAAAAGGCTTATCATCTCATACATTATCATGTTTCAGCAAGCTTATCATGTCATTCAATAGCACGCCTCAATAGGCTAACACATGTTCATTTAACCATTTCTCATAATTATGACATGATAATAATCACAACAACATTAAGCATGCTTTACACAATCATAACGTCATTTTCATCATAAACACATCAAACATGCTTCACACATATCAACACAGTGAGATATAAATCTCTCAGGCACGGGTTTCTGCAGATCGAAGCTAAGTAAGTCCGAAGACTTACCTGGATACGCTCACTGAGCAACTAAGCTATAGTTAGTCTACCGTCTTCAACACCACCTATCGAGAATATCATATTCCTCGTATTAAACTTCTTGCTTCAAACATCAATTAAATTCATTCCTTTGAATTTAATTAGCTTATAGCGTTTTCTAGATTCCCAATTTAATTAATTAATCTTTAATTAATTAATTAAAATTCATCAGAATAACCTTTTGCCCGCAGGCAGTTTCTCAACCAACCTGTCATCAGATCTCATCAAACAAATAGCCCATAATCACCAAAATATTGTAACGAGCATAATGGAATTTCCAATTATCCATTTTGACAAGCCTAAGGTCAATTTAGGCCAAATCGCAATACTGAAAACGAATAAATTCATAACTTATTCGTTACTAACCCGATTGACGATCCGAAAGAAGATTCGGAATCACAACGACGCAGGCTACGCTCGGACACCATCAAATTCACCGGAATCTGAGCGACGGGACCGGACATATAAGGGGGATGCTCGACCAGCCCTATATGTTCTCGGAAAAACACAAACTCGGTACCGAAATGAAGAGGACGAAGAGAGGAATCCGAAAACTCAAACGGAATTGAAATCGGATTACAAACGAAGAGTAGATCTGAATTTGAAGGTTGAGAGAATTCAGAGCTTTTACGAGGAAACGTGAAAGGAAATGAATTAATAAATGAATTTCCGCTATTTATAGCGAAGACGATAATTACAAAGTCGATAATTATCCGTTTATCGATCCGAAGGCGGTTTGAGCCCCTTCTCCAAACTTCTCGAAATTGGAATAATAAATCCAACATATTGTTTGGATAATTATTCCGCAACTTTCTCGAAAAACGCGTATTCCTAAGTCGTCTTTCTTAGCCGCTAAGAAACGAAATAGCGGCTCTTTTGGCCATTTTGCCTTTCCATGTTATTTCATATCTAGAACATACCCAATGTCCTGATCATTTCTCTCAACTGCAGTTTTATTAATTGAAGCTCCCAAATGCTCCAAATAATACGAGAGGGTAAAAATTATTCCCCGGAGGAAAAAGTGAAAATTTCCCCATAAGTCCAAGTTTACGTCAGGATCGTGACGGTGTAATTCCTACTCGTCATCTACACACTATTTGCGATTTATGGGCCAATTGATATCGATGATTAATTTAATCACCCTTAAACATCCTTTATTAGGATTCGAAAATCCTAACTTTTACATCACACACCCCTTAAGAAAAAGTTTCGTCCCGAAACTTTAGTACACAGCTCCTCAGAAGACTGAATCCGTCAATCACATAATTAACCTATCTTTGCATTTCGTGCAAGCATAGATTATTATCACGTTAGCGGGGTCATCACGCTCATAATAGGAAAGTCTAACACTTCCTATGTTAGCAAACACAAATCAATTCACACACACATAAATCACATAAACATAGAACCATATAAGCACATTAGTTAGTGGAAAAGTTAGGAACTAATTCTTGCCTCTATCCAAATCACCGATCAAAGAACTAAACACCTCTGGATAATTTCTCTCCATGTGTTCAACTGTTTCCCATGTAGCCTCTTCCATTCCCCTTCGGGACCACTGAATCTTCACTAATGGAATTTCATTATTCATTAACTTCTTCATCTTTCTGTCTAACACGGCCATAGAGAACCTGACATAGGTCTGGTCAAGCTCTATCTCGATAGCATTATAGTTGAGTACATGACTCAGATCTGGTTGATACTTTCTTAGTTGTGATGCATGAAACACTGGATGAACTCCATGCATTGTTGGCGGTAATGCTAAACGATAAGCCACTTTACTAACTTTTTCCAAAATCTCAAACGGTCCAATATACCGAGGACTTAACTTCCCCTTGATACCAAACTGTTTAACTCCACGAGTTTGTGAAACTTTTGAACCAAACATGTGTCCTTGTGTCAAACTCTAGTGGACGTTGGAGCTTATCAACATACGATTTTTGTCTACTCAGTGCAGCCAACATCCTTTCTCGAATCAAAACAACTTTTTCAATATCACTTTTAACTTTGTCTGGAGCCGTGTCAATGACATCGGCAGGCTCATCCCAACATAATGGGGTTCGACATTTCCTTCCGTACAGTGCTTCATAGGGTGTCATCCCAATGGATGCATGCCAAATTTTGTTGTAAATGAACTCTACTCATGGTAAATGATGTGGTCATACTAGCCCCCAATCAAGCACATATGACCTCAACAAATCTTCTAAAGTCTAAATAGTCCTTTCTGACTGACCATCTGGCTGTGGATGGAACGCTGTTGTAAAATTCAGCTTAGTTCCCATTTCCATTGTGGTATTTCAAGTGACGTAAGTTCTCCTCTTGGTCTTTGATGTTCATTCTTAACTTGTTGACATGTTTGACAACATGCCACAACCCTATAATTATCCTTCTTCATATCTTTTCCCCAGAAGTATGGTCTAATATCCTGATACATCTTATTCGACTATGGTGTTGTATGAGCATCAACAAGAATATTTCTTCTAATCTCAACATCTTGACGCATACATATTCTTCCTTGGTATCCAATCATATTGTCGTCGTTGATAAAGAATCTGAACTTTCATCATTCGTGATCATTGACCTCAACTTGTTCAGATCAAGGAACTTAGTGATTTATATTGGATCTCTTTCATCCAACTTGACACGATCTCCAAGGTACACAAATACCCTTGGTCTTTCTAAACCCATATTTCTCTCTACCACTATAATTCATATCTTTTTGTATCTCAGATTGTGTAGTCAAATGAGCAATCACCTTCTTCTTGAACCGACTTTTTGCTCAGAGCATCGGCCACGACTTTAGCCTTGTCCAGATGATATAATATATTCAAATTATAAACTTTTATTATCTCTTACCATCTTATTTGTCTCATATTCAACTTTTCCTAAGTGAATATGTACTTCAAACTCTTATGATGTGCCATAATCATGCATGTTGTTCCAAGCAAGTAGTGCCACCAAATTTTCAGTGAACGAAGTACCGTTGCTAACTCTAAGGTATGTATTGGTTAGTTTTTCTCATACTACCTCAATTGTCTTGATGCATATGATATGACTGTCATTCTGCATCAGAACGCATTCCAAGTCCATTTTAGACGCATCACTGTAAACAATGAACTCTAGTGCTCCATTCGGCTGACCTAACACAGGTGCAGTATTCAATCTCTTCTTTAACTCTTCAAGGTTTGCTTGAACTTGTTAGTTCATACAAACTTTGCCTTCTTCTGAAGTAGGTTGGTCATAGGTCTTGCTATGATGGAAAATCCTTTCACAAAACGTTTGTAGTATCCCGCTAATCCTAGGAACTACGTATATCCTTTACGTTTTTGGGTGGTTCCCATGCTAGCATAATTTCAATCCTGGATGAGTCAACTCTGATTCCATCTGTAGTGATCAAGTGTCCTAAGAATGTTACTCCATTCATCCAGAAGTCACACTTGAACAACTTAGCATAAAGCTTTTCTTTCTTCAATACTTGAAGAACAACTTTCAAATGCTCTGCATGCTCTTCACTACTTCGTGAATAAACCAATATATCATCTATAAAGACCACAACAAACTTGTCCAGGTATCCAATGAAAATCCGATTCATCAATTCCATAAACGTAGCAGGTGCGTTGGTTAATCCAAATGGCATAACCACGAACTCGTAGTGTCCATACCGAGTCCTGAATGCTATCTTATGGATCTCATCTTCTTGAATCTTCAACTGATGATAGCCTGACCGTAGGTCTATCTTGGAGAACACCTTTGATCCTTGCAACTGATCTAACAAATCATCAATATGTGACAGTGGATACTTGTTCTTAATCGTCATCTTATTTAGTTCTCTATAGTCGATACATAGCCTCATTGTACCATCCATTTTTCTTCACGAACAATACTTGCGCTCCCCATGGTGAAACACTTGGCTGAATAAATCCTTTATGTGCCAATTTTTCCAATTGCTTCTTCAACTCAAGCATTTCCACATGTGCCATTCTGTACGGAGCTTTAGAAATTGGTCTAGTTCCAGGCTCTATATCGATTCTAAAGTCAACTTGTCTAGTAGGTGGAAATCCACGTAATTCATCTTGAAAAACATCCTTAAACTCGTGTGCAATTGGAATGTCTTTCAATTGAATCTTTCCTCCTTTCTCCAAAGCATAACATGTATATGCTTCATATCCTTTCCTTACCAGCTTACTTGCTTTCATCGCAGAGATCATTACCAATGGTCCTTGTAAATCACCTCCTTTGAACACATGACAAGTTCCATCCATGGCTAACATCATTATTGTTAGCATTTCCGCATCTATCTTATCCATATACTTGATCATCCAATCGATGGCTAGAATCATGTCATCATTATCCAATCCGGTAATAAGGATATTGGTTGGCTACTTTACTTGCCTAATTTCCACGTAAACTTTGGCTTTCTCCTCCTCTCACATTAGGACAAGATCCTTGAGTTAACATTATCCCTTAGTCTCACAAACTTTATCATATCTCTAGGTTAACTACATTTGAAACATGTAGTTGGACTTTTTGATCAATCCTTCTTGTAATGATTTAGGTCTCCACAATTAAAACATGTTCTTCCCTCCAAATTCTCTTATGATCATGGTTGTGGAGAAGGCCTTGTTTCTTGACTCACCCGTCTCGTACTCGCAGGTTCAAGAAACTTGGAGTAGACTTCTGCCTCTTTCCTCCAAATGTTGCTTCCAGGAAAGACTTTAACGTACAAGTTAGTCCAAATCCGACTCTTGAAAGTCTCGTAATCCACAATGATTGCACGATTTCTCATCCACCAATGTACATGCACCAATATTCTTCATGAAGGTTGCTGCAGGTTTCTTCTTATACTTTTCTAGCCCTCCAATGTCCCAAAAAGTCATGTTTATGTGGTTCAACCGCCAATCAACTTGCATTACATAAGCTCTTGCAAACACTAACACATCTCTTCTTTTTATGGCCTTAGCCACTTCTCTAATGAAGTTCACTACCTTCTTGTTCCTCATATGAAACTTCTAGTGTTTGGGGTTCAACAACTCGTGCTTGCCCTTGCGTTTCTATCGTAGTAATATCCCTTTCTACTGCTATATTCTTGCATCTTCACATCTCATGTAACTCGATGGGTAGAAGTACTTGACCTTGACCACTTACTTTAAACATTATACTCTCATGTAGGGGTGTTCATAAGCGGATATCCGATCCGATCCGGATATCGGATCGGATATCCGAAATCAAAAATCCTTCTTAAACCATTCCGAATCCGATCCGGAGTCACCCGGATATCCGATCCGAGAATCCCGGATCGGAATGGATATCCGAGGCGGATATCCGAATACACGTAGATGATAAGGTAATGGCACTTGGGCCGGCCCAAATAGCGGTGCATTTCCTCCAAGTCCACAAATTTCATGGCCCATATCTCATTAAATATGAGATGAAAAAGGAACTGGCAGGAATTGAACCTGAGACCAAATGCATATGTGAAGGCACCCTTACCAACTTAGCTGCACGATTTTGTTGATTTTTAAGATACTTTATAAATTATATACAAATACATATATCCCGGATATCCGAAGGGAATATTATCTTATTCCGTATCCGATCCGGTGATCCGGTAATTTTTCTCGGATCGTATCGGATACGGAAAATTAGTTGTCGGACTCGGATCTTCATGGATCGGATCACCGGATTGTCGGACCGGATCTAACGGATCGGAATTTTATGAACACCCCTACTCTCATGTACTTCTAGCTTGTCTTACTTCCACTAACACACTTGCACATTGTGCTCCCATTGACATAATCGTAATGAAGCTGCAACTTCCTTGTCTCTTAATCAAAACGCTTACGGTTGCCTTTATCACGGTTTCGACAAACCGGAACATTCACGATCGTTCTCTCTTCATATATATCCACTACTTATAACAATAGTGATATCTATAAGAATACTATAATCTTAACAAGTTAGAGAGAGAGAACTACACTTACAAGGAGTCACGCTGAGGAGTGGAAGGCAGTGTCTTTACCCACAATCCCGACTATGCATATGATTTTAAATTCATTAAAACCATATGTCAGTAATTTTCAAAATCTTTTGAAAACTTAAATATCCTTTCAAAACCAACCCGGACTAGGTTGTAGTTAGGTTGAACTATCATGTCTCATCTCAAGTCACATGTGCCCTTGTTGTCAACCTAAGCTCTGATACCAATCTGTAACGACCCGAGTTTTAAATAACCCAAGACGTCACTAGGCTAAGGACCACACAGTGGGTCCCATCAGTTAGCCTGACAACAACTTCACAAATAGGACCTTGCAACAAGAAGCACGAAGAAAATAATGAAAACATTCAACCTGTCATTTAGAAAACGTTTACATAACAACCATGCATGAAGTTAGTATGTATATCCCAAAACAACACTTTAAAACATGACACCTGAACAGGTGTCTTAAAACTTCAGCCTGAAATCAACATGTGTACACAGTTGCACACAATCAACAAAAGACTCGCTTGCAAGCGATTAGTTTCAAAAGTAGTTCAACCAACCCTTGGGTTAACACTGCCCCGGCTGTCCACATCCTGCAGCTGACATCCCTGAAGCGTTCCTATGATCAGCATTACCTAAAAAGATTCGGTTTAAAACCGTTAGCTACTGATCATAATCTATCCACGAGAGATTATATCATCACATCACAATACAACAAATATATTCAAATACCATATACCGTGCTCATGAGATGATATCATGCTTTTATGAATGATGCACGTGAATGCAGTATGAAATTTACAATTTTCGATCCCGGACCCATTAATCCGGAACCATTGCTTATACGGTTCTGGCTTTGGTGTGAGCTCACCATTGCACAGATTAGGTTAATTCAGACATTTGCTCTTAGGTCGTAGCCAGACTGATCAAGTCTACGGGCCAGGCTTTCTCGTGGTGAGTTATGGTCTTAACTCCTAACCACATGCAACATTTTGCCATTCATGTTAATGCAAACATTTACCATTTTCATTAGGTGTGCGACCCGAGCCTGAAGTTCATCAGACTCGGTGTCATTCTTATACAAACGCAAGTGATCCGGGCTTGGCCGAGCTCCGGTATTCACTGCAAAATACTCGCTTCACATACTCTTGACCTTTACAAGTCATCATCATATCACATGCCTCAAAAGGCTTATCATCTCATACATTATCATGTTTCAGCAAGCTTATCATGTCATTCAATAGCACGCCTCAATAGGCTAACACATGTTCATTTAACCATTTCTCATAATTATGACATGATAATAATCACAACAACATTAAGCATGCTTTACACAATCATAACGTCATTTTCATCATAAACACATCAAACATGCTTCACACATATCAACACAGTGAGATATAAATCTCTCAGGCACGGGTTTCTGCAGATCGAAGCTAAGTAAGTCCGAAGACTTACCTGGATACGCTCACTGAGCAACTAAGCTATAGTTAGTCTACCGTCTTCAACACCACCTATCGAGAATATCATATTCCTCGTATTAAACTTCTTGCTTCAAACATCAATTAAATTCATTCCTTTGAATTTAATTAGCTTATAGCGTTTTCTAGATTCCCAATTTAATTAATTAATCTTTAATTAATTAATTAAAATTCATCAGAATAACCTTTTGCCCGCAGGCAGTTTCTCAACCAACCTGTCATCAGATCTCATCAAACAAATAGCCCATAATCACCAAAATATTGTAACGAGCATAATGGAATTTCCAATTATCCATTTTGACAAGCCTAAGGTCAATTTAGGCCAAATCGCAATACTGAAAACGAATAAATTCATAACTTATTCGTTACTAACCCGATTGACGATCCGAAAGAAGATTCGGAATCACAACGACGCAGGCTACGCTCGGACACCATCAAATTCACCGGAATCTGAGCGACGGGACCGGACATATAAGGGGGATGCTCGACCAGCCCTATATGTTCTCGGAAAAACACAAACTCGGTACCGAAATGAAGAGGACGAAGAGAGGAATCCGAAAACTCAAACGGAATTGAAATCGGATTACAAACGAAGAGTAGATCTGAATTTGAAGGTTGAGAGAATTCAGAGCTTTTACGAGGAAACGTGAAAGGAAATGAATTAATAAATGAATTTCCGCTATTTATAGCGAAGACGATAATTACAAAGTCGATAATTATCCGTTTATCGATCCGAAGGCGGTTTGAGCCCCTTCTCCAAACTTCTCGAAATTGGAATAATAAATCCAACATATTGTTTGGATAATTATTCCGCAACTTTCTCGAAAAACGCGTATTCCTAAGTCGTCTTTCTTAGCCGCTAAGAAACGAAATAGCGGCTCTTTTGGCCATTTTGCCTTTCCATGTTATTTCATATCTAGAACATACCCAATGTCCTGATCATTTCTCTCAACTGCAGTTTTATTAATTGAAGCTCCCAAATGCTCCAAATAATACGAGAGGGTAAAAATTATTCCCCGGAGGAAAAAGTGAAAATTTCCCCATAAGTCCAAGTTTACGTCAGGATCGTGACGGTGTAATTCCTACTCGTCATCTACACACTATTTGCGATTTATGGGCCAATTGATATCGATGATTAATTTAATCACCCTTAAACATCCTTTATTAGGATTCGAAAATCCTAACTTTTACATCACACACCCCTTAAGAAAAAGTTTCGTCCCGAAACTTTAGTACACAGCTCCTCAGAAGACTGAATCCGTCAATCACATAATTAACCTATCTTTGCATTTCGTGCAAGCATAGATTATTATCACGTTAGCGGGGTCATCACGCTCATAATAGGAAAGTCTAACACTTCCTATGTTAGCAAACACAAATCAATTCACACACACATAAATCACATAAACATAGAACCATATAAGCACATTAGTTAGTGGAAAAGTTAGGAACTAATTCTTGCCTCTATCCAAATCACCGATCAAAGAACTAAACACCTCTGGATAATTTCTCTCCATGTGTTCAACTGTTTCCCATGTAGCCTCTTCCATTCCCCTTCGGGACCACTGAATCTTCACTAATGGAATTTCATTATTCATTAACTTCTTCATCTTTCTGTCTAACACGGCCATAGAGAACCTGACATAGGTCTGGTCAAGCTCTATCTCGATAGCATTATAGTTGAGTACATGACTCAGATCTGGTTGATACTTTCTTAGTTGTGATGCATGAAACACTGGATGAACTCCATGCATTGTTGGCGGTAATGCTAAACGATAAGCCACTTTACTAACTTTTTCCAAAATCTCAAACGGTCCAATATACCGAGGACTTAACTTCCCCTTGATACCAAACTGTTTAACTCCACGAGTTTGTGAAACTTTTGAACCAAACATGTGTCCTTGTGTCAAACTCTAGTGGACGTTGGAGCTTATCAACATACGATTTTTGTCTACTCAGTGCAGCCAACATCCTTTCTCGAATCAAAACAACTTTTTCAATATCACTTTTAACTTTGTCTGGAGCCGTGTCAATGACATCGGCAGGCTCATCCCAACATAATGGGGTTCGACATTTCCTTCCGTACAGTGCTTCATAGGGTGTCATCCCAATGGATGCATGCCAAATTTTGTTGTAAATGAACTCTACTCATGGTAAATGATGTGGTCATACTAGCCCCCAATCAAGCACATATGACCTCAACAAATCTTCTAAAGTCTAAATAGTCCTTTCTGACTGACCATCTGGCTGTGGATGGAACGCTGTTGTAAAATTCAGCTTAGTTCCCATTTCCATTGTGGTATTTCAAGTGACGTAAGTTCTCCTCTTGGTCTTTGATGTTCATTCTTAACTTGTTGACATGTTTGACAACATGCCACAACCCTATAATTATCCTTCTTCATATCTTTTCCCCAGAAGTATGGTCTAATATCCTGATACATCTTATTCGACTATGGTGTTGTATGAGCATCAACAAGAATATTTCTTCTAATCTCAACATCTTGACGCATACATATTCTTCCTTGGTATCCAATCATATTGTCGTCGTTGATAAAGAATCTGAACTTTCATCATTCGTGATCATTGACCTCAACTTGTTCAGATCAAGGAACTTAGTGATTTATATTGGATCTCTTTCATCCAACTTGACACGATCTCCAAGGTACACAAATACCCTTGGTCTTTCTAAACCCATATTTCTCTCTACCACTATAATTCATATCTTTTTGTATCTCAGATTGTGTAGTCAAATGAGCAATCACCTTCTTCTTGAACCGACTTTTTGCTCAGAGCATCGGCCACGACTTTAGCCTTGTCCAGATGATATAATATATTCAAATTATAAACTTTTATTATCTCTTACCATCTTATTTGTCTCATATTCAACTTTTCCTAAGTGAATATGTACTTCAAACTCTTATGATGTGCCATAATCATGCATGTTGTTCCAAGCAAGTAGTGCCACCAAATTTTCAGTGAACGAAGTACCGTTGCTAACTCTAAGGTATGTATTGGTTAGTTTTTCTCATACTACCTCAATTGTCTTGATGCATATGATATGACTGTCATTCTGCATCAGAACGCATTCCAAGTCCATTTTAGACGCATCACTGTAAACAATGAACTCTAGTGCTCCATTCGGCTGACCTAACACAGGTGCAGTATTCAATCTCTTCTTTAACTCTTCAAGGTTTGCTTGAACTTGTTAGTTCATACAAACTTTGCCTTCTTCTGAAGTAGGTTGGTCATAGGTCTTGCTATGATGGAAAATCCTTTCACAAAACGTTTGTAGTATCCCGCTAATCCTAGGAACTACGTATATCCTTTACGTTTTTGGGTGGTTCCCATGCTAGCATAATTTCAATCCTGGATGAGTCAACTCTGATTCCATCTGTAGTGATCAAGTGTCCTAAGAATGTTACTCCATTCATCCAGAAGTCACACTTGAACAACTTAGCATAAAGCTTTTCTTTCTTCAATACTTGAAGAACAACTTTCAAATGCTCTGCATGCTCTTCACTACTTCGTGAATAAACCAATATATCATCTATAAAGACCACAACAAACTTGTCCAGGTATCCAATGAAAATCCGATTCATCAATTCCATAAACGTAGCAGGTGCGTTGGTTAATCCAAATGGCATAACCACGAACTCGTAGTGTCCATACCGAGTCCTGAATGCTATCTTATGGATCTCATCTTCTTGAATCTTCAACTGATGATAGCCTGACCGTAGGTCTATCTTGGAGAACACCTTTGATCCTTGCAACTGATCTAACAAATCATCAATATGTGACAGTGGATACTTGTTCTTAATCGTCATCTTATTTAGTTCTCTATAGTCGATACATAGCCTCATTGTACCATCCATTTTTCTTCACGAACAATACTTGCGCTCCCCATGGTGAAACACTTGGCTGAATAAATCCTTTATGTGCCAATTTTTCCAATTGCTTCTTCAACTCAAGCATTTCCACATGTGCCATTCTGTACGGAGCTTTAGAAATTGGTCTAGTTCCAGGCTCTATATCGATTCTAAAGTCAACTTGTCTAGTAGGTGGAAATCCACGTAATTCATCTTGAAAAACATCCTTAAACTCGTGTGCAATTGGAATGTCTTTCAATTGAATCTTTCCTCCTTTCTCCAAAGCATAACATGTATATGCTTCATATCCTTTCCTTACCAGCTTACTTGCTTTCATCGCAGAGATCATTACCAATGGTCCTTGTAAATCACCTCCTTTGAACACATGACAAGTTCCATCCATGGCTAACATCATTATTGTTAGCATTTCCGCATCTATCTTATCCATATACTTGATCATCCAATCGATGGCTAGAATCATGTCATCATTATCCAATCCGGTAATAAGGATATTGGTTGGCTACTTTACTTGCCTAATTTCCACGTAAACTTTGGCTTTCTCCTCCTCTCACATTAGGACAAGATCCTTGAGTTAACATTATCCCTTAGTCTCACAAACTTTATCATATCTCTAGGTTAACTACATTTGAAACATGTAGTTGGACTTTTTGATCAATCCTTCTTGTAATGATTTAGGTCTCCACAATTAAAACATGTTCTTCCCTCCAAATTCTCTTATGATCATGGTTGTGGAGAAGGCCTTGTTTCTTGACTCACCCGTCTCGTACTCGCAGGTTCAAGAAACTTGGAGTAGACTTCTGCCTCTTTCCTCCAAATGTTGCTTCCAGGAAAGACTTTAACGTACAAGTTAGTCCAAATCCGACTCTTGAAAGTCTCGTAATCCACAATGATTGCACGATTTCTCATCCACCAATGTACATGCACCAATATTCTTCATGAAGGTTGCTGCAGGTTTCTTCTTATACTTTTCTAGCCCTCCAATGTCCCAAAAAGTCATGTTTATGTGGTTCAACCGCCAATCAACTTGCATTACATAAGCTCTTGCAAACACTAACACATCTCTTCTTTTTATGGCCTTAGCCACTTCTCTAATGAAGTTCACTACCTTCTTGTTCCTCATATGAAACTTCTAGTGTTTGGGGTTCAACAACTCGTGCTTGCCCTTGCGTTTCTATCGTAGTAATATCCCTTTCTACTGCTATATTCTTGCATCTTCACATCTCATGTAACTCGATGGGTAGAAGTACTTGACCTTGACCACTTACTTTAAACATTATACTCTCATGTAGGGGTGTTCATAAGCGGATATCCGATCCGATCCGGATATCGGATCGGATATCCGAAATCAAAAATCCTTCTTAAACCATTCCGAATCCGATCCGGAGTCACCCGGATATCCGATCCGAGAATCCCGGATCGGAATGGATATCCGAGGCGGATATCCGAATACACGTAGATGATAAGGTAATGGCACTTGGGCCGGCCCAAATAGCGGTGCATTTCCTCCAAGTCCACAAATTTCATGGCCCATATCTCATTAAATATGAGATGAAAAAGGAACTGGCAGGAATTGAACCTGAGACCAAATGCATATGTGAAGGCACCCTTACCAACTTAGCTGCACGATTTTGTTGATTTTTAAGATACTTTATAAATTATATACAAATACATATATCCCGGATATCCGAAGGGAATATTATCTTATTCCGTATCCGATCCGGTGATCCGGTAATTTTTCTCGGATCGTATCGGATACGGAAAATTAGTTGTCGGACTCGGATCTTCATGGATCGGATCACCGGATTGTCGGACCGGATCTAACGGATCGGAATTTTATGAACACCCCTACTCTCATGTACTTCTAGCTTGTCTTACTTCCACTAACACACTTGCACATTGTGCTCCCATTGACATAATCGTAATGAAGCTGCAACTTCCTTGTCTCTTAATCAAAACGCTTACGGTTGCCTTTATCACGGTTTCGACAAACCGGAACATTCACGATCGTTCTCTCTTCATATATATCCACTACTTATAACAATAGTGATATCTATAAGAATACTATAATCTTAACAAGTTAGAGAGAGAGAACTACACTTACAAGGAGTCACGCTGAGGAGTGGAAGGCAGTGTCTTTACCCACAATCCCGACTATGCATATGATTTTAAATTCATTAAAACCATATGTCAGTAATTTTCAAAATCTTTTGAAAACTTAAATATCCTTTCAAAACCAACCCGGACTAGGTTGTAGTTAGGTTGAACTATCATGTCTCATCTCAAGTCACATGTGCCCTTGTTGTCAACCTAAGCTCTGATACCAATCTGTAACGACCCGAGTTTTAAATAACCCAAGACGTCACTAGGCTAAGGACCACACAGTGGGTCCCATCAGTTAGCCTGACAACAACTTCACAAATAGGACCTTGCAACAAGAAGCACGAAGAAAATAATGAAAACATTCAACCTGTCATTTAGAAAACGTTTACATAACAACCATGCATGAAGTTAGTATGTATATCCCAAAACAACACTTTAAAACATGACACCTGAACAGGTGTCTTAAAACTTCAGCCTGAAATCAACATGTGTACACAGTTGCACACAATCAACAAAAGACTCGCTTGCAAGCGATTAGTTTCAAAAGTAGTTCAACCAACCCTTGGGTTAACACTGCCCCGGCTGTCCACATCCTGCAGCTGACATCCCTGAAGCGTTCCTATGATCAGCATTACCTAAAAAGATTCGGTTTAAAACCGTTAGCTACTGATCATAATCTATCCACGAGAGATTATATCATCACATCACAATACAACAAATATATTCAAATACCATATACCGTGCTCATGAGATGATATCATGCTTTTATGAATGATGCACGTGAATGCAGTATGAAATTTACAATTTTCGATCCCGGACCCATTAATCCGGAACCATTGCTTATACGGTTCTGGCTTTGGTGTGAGCTCACCATTGCACAGATTAGGTTAATTCAGACATTTGCTCTTAGGTCGTAGCCAGACTGATCAAGTCTACGGGCCAGGCTTTCTCGTGGTGAGTTATGGTCTTAACTCCTAACCACATGCAACATTTTGCCATTCATGTTAATGCAAACATTTACCATTTTCATTAGGTGTGCGACCCGAGCCTGAAGTTCATCAGACTCGGTGTCATTCTTATACAAACGCAAGTGATCCGGGCTTGGCCGAGCTCCGGTATTCACTGCAAAATACTCGCTTCACATACTCTTGACCTTTACAAGTCATCATCATATCACATGCCTCAAAAGGCTTATCATCTCATACATTATCATGTTTCAGCAAGCTTATCATGTCATTCAATAGCACGCCTCAATAGGCTAACACATGTTCATTTAACCATTTCTCATAATTATGACATGATAATAATCACAACAACATTAAGCATGCTTTACACAATCATAACGTCATTTTCATCATAAACACATCAAACATGCTTCACACATATCAACACAGTGAGATATAAATCTCTCAGGCACGGGTTTCTGCAGATCGAAGCTAAGTAAGTCCGAAGACTTACCTGGATACGCTCACTGAGCAACTAAGCTATAGTTAGTCTACCGTCTTCAACACCACCTATCGAGAATATCATATTCCTCGTATTAAACTTCTTGCTTCAAACATCAATTAAATTCATTCCTTTGAATTTAATTAGCTTATAGCGTTTTCTAGATTCCCAATTTAATTAATTAATCTTTAATTAATTAATTAAAATTCATCAGAATAACCTTTTGCCCGCAGGCAGTTTCTCAACCAACCTGTCATCAGATCTCATCAAACAAATAGCCCATAATCACCAAAATATTGTAACGAGCATAATGGAATTTCCAATTATCCATTTTGACAAGCCTAAGGTCAATTTAGGCCAAATCGCAATACTGAAAACGAATAAATTCATAACTTATTCGTTACTAACCCGATTGACGATCCGAAAGAAGATTCGGAATCACAACGACGCAGGCTACGCTCGGACACCATCAAATTCACCGGAATCTGAGCGACGGGACCGGACATATAAGGGGGATGCTCGACCAGCCCTATATGTTCTCGGAAAAACACAAACTCGGTACCGAAATGAAGAGGACGAAGAGAGGAATCCGAAAACTCAAACGGAATTGAAATCGGATTACAAACGAAGAGTAGATCTGAATTTGAAGGTTGAGAGAATTCAGAGCTTTTACGAGGAAACGTGAAAGGAAATGAATTAATAAATGAATTTCCGCTATTTATAGCGAAGACGATAATTACAAAGTCGATAATTATCCGTTTATCGATCCGAAGGCGGTTTGAGCCCCTTCTCCAAACTTCTCGAAATTGGAATAATAAATCCAACATATTGTTTGGATAATTATTCCGCAACTTTCTCGAAAAACGCGTATTCCTAAGTCGTCTTTCTTAGCCGCTAAGAAACGAAATAGCGGCTCTTTTGGCCATTTTGCCTTTCCATGTTATTTCATATCTAGAACATACCCAATGTCCTGATCATTTCTCTCAACTGCAGTTTTATTAATTGAAGCTCCCAAATGCTCCAAATAATACGAGAGGGTAAAAATTATTCCCCGGAGGAAAAAGTGAAAATTTCCCCATAAGTCCAAGTTTACGTCAGGATCGTGACGGTGTAATTCCTACTCGTCATCTACACACTATTTGCGATTTATGGGCCAATTGATATCGATGATTAATTTAATCACCCTTAAACATCCTTTATTAGGATTCGAAAATCCTAACTTTTACATCACACACCCCTTAAGAAAAAGTTTCGTCCCGAAACTTTAGTACACAGCTCCTCAGAAGACTGAATCCGTCAATCACATAATTAACCTATCTTTGCATTTCGTGCAAGCATAGATTATTATCACGTTAGCGGGGTCATCACGCTCATAATAGGAAAGTCTAACACTTCCTATGTTAGCAAACACAAATCAATTCACACACACATAAATCACATAAACATAGAACCATATAAGCACATTAGTTAGTGGAAAAGTTAGGAACTAATTCTTGCCTCTATCCAAATCACCGATCAAAGAACTAAACACCTCTGGATAATTTCTCTCCATGTGTTCAACTGTTTCCCATGTAGCCTCTTCCATTCCCCTTCGGGACCACTGAATCTTCACTAATGGAATTTCATTATTCATTAACTTCTTCATCTTTCTGTCTAACACGGCCATAGAGAACTTGACATAGGTCTGGTCAAGCTCTATCTCGATAGCATTATAGTTGAGTACATGACTCAGATCTGGTTGATACTTTCTTAGTTGTGATGCATGAAACACTGGATGAACTCCATGCATTGTTGGCGGTAATGCTAAACGATAAGCCACTTTACTAACTTTTTCCAAAATCTCAAACGGTCCAATATACCGAGGACTTAACTTCCCCTTGATACCAAACTGTTTAACTCCACGAGTTTGTGAAACTTTTGAACCAAACATGTGTCCTTGTGTCAAACTCTAGTGGACGTTGGAGCTTATCAACATACGATTTTTGTCTACTCAGTGCAGCCAACATCCTTTCTCGAATCAAAACAACTTTTTCAATATCACTTTTAACTTTGTCTGGAGCCGTGTCAATGACATCGGCAGGCTCATCCCAACATAATGGGGTTCGACATTTCCTTCCGTACAGTGCTTCATAGGGTGTCATCCCAATGGATGCATGCCAAATTTTGTTGTAAATGAACTCTACTCATGGTAAATGATGTGGTCATACTAGCCCCCAATCAAGCACATATGACCTCAACAAATCTTCTAAAGTCTAAATAGTCCTTTCTGACTGACCATCTGGCTGTGGATGGAACGCTGTTGTAAAATTCAGCTTAGTTCCCATTTCCATTGTGGTATTTCAAGTGACGTAAGTTCTCCTCTTGGTCTTTGATGTTCATTCTTAACTTGTTGACATGTTTGACAACATGCCACAACCCTATAATTATCCTTCTTCATATCTTTTCCCCAGAAGTATGGTCTAATATCCTGATACATCTTATTCGACTATGGTGTTGTATGAGCATCAACAAGAATATTTCTTCTAATCTCAACATCTTGACGCATACATATTCTTCCTTGGTATCCAATCATATTGTCGTCGTTGATAAAGAATCTGAACTTTCATCATTCGTGATCATTGACCTCAACTTGTTCAGATCAAGGAACTTAGTGATTTATATTGGATCTCTTTCATCCAACTTGACACGATCTCCAAGGTACACAAATACCCTTGGTCTTTCTAAACCCATATTTCTCTCTACCACTATAATTCATATCTTTTTGTATCTCAGATTGTGTAGTCAAATGAGCAATCACCTTCTTCTTGAACCGACTTTTTGCTCAGAGCATCGGCCACGACTTTAGCCTTGTCCAGATGATATAATATATTCAAATTATAAACTTTTATTATCTCTTACCATCTTATTTGTCTCATATTCAACTTTTCCTAAGTGAATATGTACTTCAAACTCTTATGATGTGCCATAATCATGCATGTTGTTCCAAGCAAGTAGTGCCACCAAATTTTCAGTGAACGAAGTACCGTTGCTAACTCTAAGGTATGTATTGGTTAGTTTTTCTCATACTACCTCAATTGTCTTGATGCATATGATATGACTGTCATTCTGCATCAGAACGCATTCCAAGTCCATTTTAGACGCATCACTGTAAACAATGAACTCTAGTGCTCCATTCGGCTGACCTAACACAGGTGCAGTATTCAATCTCTTCTTTAACTCTTCAAGGTTTGCTTGAACTTGTTAGTTCATACAAACTTTGCCTTCTTCTGAAGTAGGTTGGTCATAGGTCTTGCTATGATGGAAAATCCTTTCACAAAACGTTTGTAGTATCCCGCTAATCCTAGGAACTACGTATATCCTTTACGTTTTTGGGTGGTTCCCATGCTAGCATAATTTCAATCCTGGATGAGTCAACTCTGATTCCATCTGTAGTGATCAAGTGTCCTAAGAATGTTACTCCATTCATCCAGAAGTCACACTTGAACAACTTAGCATAAAGCTTTTCTTTCTTCAATACTTGAAGAACAACTTTCAAATGCTCTGCATGCTCTTCACTACTTCGTGAATAAACCAATATATCATCTATAAAGACCACAACAAACTTGTCCAGGTATCCAATGAAAATCCGATTCATCAATTCCATAAACGTAGCAGGTGCGTTGGTTAATCCAAATGGCATAACCACGAACTCGTAGTGTCCATACCGAGTCCTGAATGCTATCTTATGGATCTCATCTTCTTGAATCTTCAACTGATGATAGCCTGACCGTAGGTCTATCTTGGAGAACACCTTTGATCCTTGCAACTGATCTAACAAATCATCAATATGTGACAGTGGATACTTGTTCTTAATCGTCATCTTATTTAGTTCTCTATAGTCGATACATAGCCTCATTGTACCATCCATTTTTCTTCACGAACAATACTTGCGCTCCCCATGGTGAAACACTTGGCTGAATAAATCCTTTATGTGCCAATTTTTCCAATTGCTTCTTCAACTCAAGCATTTCCACATGTGCCATTCTGTACGGAGCTTTAGAAATTGGTCTAGTTCCAGGCTCTATATCGATTCTAAAGTCAACTTGTCTAGTAGGTGGAAATCCACGTAATTCATCTTGAAAAACATCCTTAAACTCGTGTGCAATTGGAATGTCTTTCAATTGAATCTTTCCTCCTTTCTCCAAAGCATAACATGTATATGCTTCATATCCTTTCCTTACCAGCTTACTTGCTTTCATCGCAGAGATCATTACCAATGGTCCTTGTAAATCACCTCCTTTGAACACATGACAAGTTCCATCCATGGCTAACATCATTATTGTTAGCATTTCCGCATCTATCTTATCCATATACTTGATCATCCAATCGATGGCTAGAATCATGTCATCATTATCCAATCCGGTAATAAGGATATTGGTTGGCTACTTTACTTGCCTAATTTCCACGTAAACTTTGGCTTTCTCCTCCTCTCACATTAGGACAAGATCCTTGAGTTAACATTATCCCTTAGTCTCACAAACTTTATCATATCTCTAGGTTAACTACATTTGAAACATGTAGTTGGACTTTTTGATCAATCCTTCTTGTAATGATTTAGGTCTCCACAATTAAAACATGTTCTTCCCTCCAAATTCTCTTATGATCATGGTTGTGGAGAAGGCCTTGTTTCTTGACTCACCCGTCTCGTACTCGCAGGTTCAAGAAACTTGGAGTAGACTTCTGCCTCTTTCCTCCAAATGTTGCTTCCAGGAAAGACTTTAACGTACAAGTTAGTCCAAATCCGACTCTTGAAAGTCTCGTAATCCACAATGATTGCACGATTTCTCATCCACCAATGTACATGCACCAATATTCTTCATGAAGGTTGCTGCAGGTTTCTTCTTATACTTTTCTAGCCCTCCAATGTCCCAAAAAGTCATGTTTATGTGGTTCAACCGCCAATCAACTTGCATTACATAAGCTCTTGCAAACACTAACACATCTCTTCTTTTTATGGCCTTAGCCACTTCTCTAATGAAGTTCACTACCTTCTTGTTCCTCATATGAAACTTCTAGTGTTTGGGGTTCAACAACTCGTGCTTGCCCTTGCGTTTCTATCGTAGTAATATCCCTTTCTACTGCTATATTCTTGCATCTTCACATCTCATGTAACTCGATGGGTAGAAGTACTTGACCTTGACCACTTACTTTAAACATTATACTCTCATGTAGGGGTGTTCATAAGCGGATATCCGATCCGATCCGGATATCGGATCGGATATCCGAAATCAAAAATCCTTCTTAAACCATTCCGATCCGGAGTCACCCGGATATCCGATCCGAGAATCCCGGATCGGAATGGATATCCGAGGCGGATATCCGAATACACGTAGATGATAAGGTAATGGCACTTGGGCCGGCCCAAATAGCGGTGCATTTCCTCCAAGTCCACAAATTTCATGGCCCATATCTCATTAAATATGAGATGAAAAAGGAACTGGCAGGAATTGAACCTGAGACCAAATGCATATGTGAAGGCACCCTTACCAACTTAGCTGCACGATTTTGTTGATTTTTAAGATACTTTATAAATTATATACAAATACATATATCCCGGATATCCGAAGGGAATATTATCTTATTCCGTATCCGATCCGGTGATCCGGTAATTTTTCTCGGATCGTATCGGATACGGAAAATTAGTTGTCGGACTCGGATCTTCATGGATCGGATCACCGGATTGTCGGACCGGATCTAACGGATCGGAATTTTATGAACACCCCTACTCTCATGTACTTCTAGCTTGTCTTACTTCCACTAACACACTTGCACATTGTGCTCCCATTGACATAATCGTAATGAAGCTGCAACTTCCTTGTCTCTTAATCAAAACGCTTACGGTTGCCTTTATCACGGTTTCGACAAACCGGAACATTCACGATCGTTCTCTCTTCATATATATCCACTACTTATAACAATAGTGATATCTATAAGAATACTATAATCTTAACAAGTTAGAGAGAGAGAACTACACTTACAAGGAGTCACGCTGAGGAGTGGAAGGCAGTGTCTTTACCCACAATCCCGACTATGCATATGATTTTAAATTCATTAAAACCATATGTCAGTAATTTTCAAAATCTTTTGAAAACTTAAATATCCTTTCAAAACCAACCCGGACTAGGTTGTAGTTAGGTTGAACTATCATGTCTCATCTCAAGTCACATGTGCCCTTGTTGTCAACCTAAGCTCTGATACCAATCTGTAACGACCCGAGTTTTAAATAACCCAAGACGTCACTAGGCTAAGGACCACACAGTGGGTCCCATCAGTTAGCCTGACAACAACTTCACAAATAGGACCTTGCAACAAGAAGCACGAAGAAAATAATGAAAACATTCAACCTGTCATTTAGAAAACGTTTACATAACAACCATGCATGAAGTTAGTATGTATATCCCAAAACAACACTTTAAAACATGACACCTGAACAGGTGTCTTAAAACTTCAGCCTGAAATCAACATGTGTACACAGTTGCACACAATCAACAAAAGACTCGCTTGCAAGCGATTAGTTTCAAAAGTAGTTCAACCAACCCTTGGGTTAACACTGCCCCGGCTGTCCACATCCTGCAGCTGACATCCCTGAAGCGTTCCTATGATCAGCATTACCTAAAAAGATTCGGTTTAAAACCGTTAGCTACTGATCATAATCTATCCACGAGAGATTATATCATCACATCACAATACAACAAATATATTCAAATACCATATACCGTGCTCATGAGATGATATCATGCTTTTATGAATGATGCACGTGAATGCAGTATGAAATTTACAATTTTCGATCCCGGACCCATTAATCCGGAACCATTGCTTATACGGTTCTGGCTTTGGTGTGAGCTCACCATTGCACAGATTAGGTTAATTCAGACATTTGCTCTTAGGTCGTAGCCAGACTGATCAAGTCTACGGGCCAGGCTTTCTCGTGGTGAGTTATGGTCTTAACTCCTAACCACATGCAACATTTTGCCATTCATGTTAATGCAAACATTTACCATTTTCATTAGGTGTGCGACCCGAGCCTGAAGTTCATCAGACTCGGTGTCATTCTTATACAAACGCAAGTGATCCGGGCTTGGCCGAGCTCCGGTATTCACTGCAAAATACTCGCTTCACATACTCTTGACCTTTACAAGTCATCATCATATCACATGCCTCAAAAGGCTTATCATCTCATACATTATCATGTTTCAGCAAGCTTATCATGTCATTCAATAGCACGCCTCAATAGGCTAACACATGTTCATTTAACCATTTCTCATAATTATGACATGATAATAATCACAACAACATTAAGCATGCTTTACACAATCATAACGTCATTTTCATCATAAACACATCAAACATGCTTCACACATAACACATCTCAATGCATATCAACATTCACATTTCAGCACAACAAGGCATTTCAAAACAACAACACATATCAACACAGTGAGATATAAATCTCTCAGGCACGGGTTTCTGCAGATCGAAGCTAAGTAAGTCCGAAGACTTACCTGGATACGCTCACTGAGCAACTAAGCTATAGTTAGTCTACCGTCTTCAACACCACCTGTCGAGAATATCATATTCCTTGTATTAAACTTCTTGCTTCAAACATCAATTAAATTCATTCCTTTGAATTTAATTAGCTTATAGCGTTTTCTAGATTCCCAATTTAATTAATTAATCTTTAATTAATTAATTAAAATTCATCAGAATAACCTTTTGCCCGCAGGCAGTTTCTCAACCCAACTGTCATCAGATCTCATCAAACAAATAGCCCATAATCACCAAAATATTGTAACGAGCATAATGGAATTTCCAATTATCCATTTTGACAAGCCTAAGGTCAATTTAGGCCAAATCGCAATACTGAAAACGAATAAATTCATAACTTATTCGTTACTAACCCGATTGACGATCCGAAAGAAGATTCGGAATCACAACGACGCAGGCTACGCTCGGACACCATCAGATTCACCGGAATCTGAGCGACGGGACCGGACATATAAGGGGGATGCTCGACCAGCCCTATATGTTCTCGGAAAAACACAAACTCGGTACCGAAATGAAGAGGACGAAGAGAGGAATCCGAAAACTCAAACGGAATTGAAATCGGATTACAAACGAAGAGTAGATCTGAATTTGAAGGTTGAGAGAATTCAGAGCTTTTACGAGGAAACGTGAAAGGAAATGAATTAATAAATGAATTTCCGCTATTTATAGCGAAGACGATAATTACAAAGTCGATAATTATCCGTTTATCGATCCGAAGGCGGTTTGAGCCCCTTCTCCAAACTTCTCGAAATTGGAATAATAAATCCAACATATTGTTTGGATAATTATTCCGCAACTTTCTCGAAAAACGCGTATTCCTAAGTCGTCTTTCTTAGCCGCTAAGAAACGAAATAGCGGCTCTTTTGGCCATTTTGCCTTTCCATGTTATTTCATATCTAGAACATACCCAATGTCCTGATCATTTCTCTCAACTGCAGTTTTATTAATTGAAGCTCCCAAATGCTCCAAATAATACGAGAGGGTAAAAATTATTCCCCGGAGGAAAAAGTGAAAATTTCCCCATAAGTCCAAGTTTACGTCAGGATCGTGACGGTGTAATTCCTACTCGTCATCTACACACTATTTGCGATTTATGGGCCAATTGATATCGATGATTAATTTAATCACCCTTAAACATCCTTTATTAGGATTCGAAAATCCTAACTTTTACATCACACACCCCTTAAGAAAAAGTTTCGTCCCGAAACTTTAGTACACAGCTCCTCAGAAGACTGAATCCGTCAATCACATAATTAACCTATCTTTGCATTTCGTGCAAGCATAGATTATTATCACGTTAGCGGGGTCATCACGCTCATAATAGGAAAGTCTAACACTTCCTATGTTAGCAAACACAAATCAATTCACACACACATAAATCACATAAACATAGAACCATATAAGCACATTAGTTAGTGGAAAAGTTAGGAACTAATTCTTGCCTCTATCCAAATCACCGATCAAAGAACTAAACACCTCTGGATAATTTCTCTCCATGTGTTCAACTGTTTCCCATGTAGCCTCTTCCATTCCCCTTCGGGACCACTGAATCTTCACTAATGGAATTTCATTATTCATTAACTTCTTCATCTTTCTGTCTAACACGGCCATAGAGAACCTGACATAGGTCTGGTCAAGCTCTATCTTGATAGCATTATAGTTGAGTACATGACTCAGATCTGGTTGATACTTTCTTAGTTGTGATGCATGAAACACTGGATGAACTCCATGCATTGTTGGCGGTAATGCTAAACGATAAGCCACTTTACTAACTTTTTCCAAAATCTCAAACGGTCCAATATACCGAGGACTTAACTTCCCCTTGATACCAAACTGTTTAACTCCACGAGTTTGTGAAACTTTTGAACCAAACATGTGTCCTTGTGTCAAACTCTAGTGGACGTTGGAGCTTATCAACATACGATTTTTGTCTACTCAGTGCAGCCAACATCCTTTCTCGAATCAAAACAACTTTTTCAATATCACTTTTAACTTTGTCTGGAGCCGTGTCAATGACATCGGCAGGCTCATCCCAACATAATGGGGTTCGACATTTCCTTCCGTACAGTGCTTCATAGGGTGTCATCCCAATGGATGCATGCCAAATTTTGTTGTAAATGAACTCTACTCATGGTAAATGATGTGGTCATACTAGCCCCCAATCAAGCACATATGACCTCAACAAATCTTCTAAAGTCTAAATAGTCCTTTCTGACTGACCATCTGGCTGTGGATGGAACGCTGTTGTAAAATTCAGCTTAGTTCCCATTTCCATTGTGGTATTTCAAGTGACGTAAGTTCTCCTCTTGGTCTTTGATGTTCATTCTTAACTTGTTGACATGTTTGACAACATGCCACAACCCTATAATTATCCTTCTTCATATCTTTTCCCCAGAAGTATGGTCTAATATCCTGATACATCTTATTTGACTATGGTGTTGTATGAGCATCAACAAGAATATTTCTTCTAATCTCAACATCTTGACGCATACATATTCTTCCTTGGTATCCAATCATATTGTCGTCGTTGATAAAGAATCTGAACTTTCATCATTCGTGATCATTGACCTCAACTTGTTCAGATCAAGGAACTTAGTGATTTATATTGGATCTCTTTCATCCAACTTGACACGATCTCCAAGGTACACAAATACCCTTGGTCTTTCTAAACCCATATTTCTCTCTACCACTATAATTCATATCTTTTTGTATCTCAGATTGTGTAGTCAAATGAGCAATCACCTTCTTCTTGAACCGACTTTTTGCTCAGAGCATCGGCCACGACTTTAGCCTTGTCCAGATGATATAATATATTCAAATTATAAACTTTTATTATCTCTTACCATCTTATTTGTCTCATATTCAACTTTTCCTAAGTGAATATGTACTTCAAACTCTTATGATGTGCCATAATCATGCATGTTGTTCCAAGCAAGTAGTGCCACCAAATTTTCAGTGAACGAAGTACCGTTGCTAACTCTAAGGTATGTATTGGTTAGTTTTTCTCATACTACCTCAATTGTCTTGATGCATATGATATGACTGTCATTCTGCATCAGAACGCATTCCAAGTCCATTTTAGACGCATCACTGTAAACAATGAACTCTAGTGCTCCATTCGGCTGACCTAACACAGGTGCAGTATTCAATCTCTTCTTTAACTCTTCAAGGTTTGCTTGAACTTGTTAGTTCATACAAACTTTGCCTTCTTCTGAAGTAGGTTGGTCATAGGTCTTGCTATGATGGAAAATCCTTTCACAAAACGTTTGTAGTATCCCGCTAATCCTAGGAACTACGTATATCCTTTACGTTTTTGGGTGGTTCCCATGCTAGCATAATTTCAATCCTGGATGAGTCAACTCTGATTCCATCTGTAGTGATCAAGTGTCCTAAGAATGTTACTCCATTCATCCAGAAGTCACACTTGAACAACTTAGCATAAAGCTTTTCTTTCTTCAATACTTGAAGAACAGCTTTCAAATGCTCTGCATGCTCTTCACTACTTCGTGAATAAACCAATATATCATCTATAAAGACCACAACAAACTTGTCCAGGTATCCAATGAAAATCCGATTCATCAATTCCATAAACGTAGCAGGTGCGTTGGTTAATCCAAATGGCATAACCACGAACTCGTAGTGTCCATACCGAGTCCTGAATGCTATCTTATGGATCTCATCTTCTTGAATCTTCAACTGATGATAGCCTGACCGTAGGTCTATCTTGGAGAACACCTTTGATCCTTGCAACTGATCTAACAAATCATCAATATGTGACAGTGGATACTTGTTCTTAATCGTCATCTTATTTAGTTCTCTATAGTCGATACATAGCCTCATTGTACCATCCATTTTTCTTCACGAACAATACTTGCGCTCCCCATGGTGAAACACTTGGCTGAATAAATCCTTTATGTGCCAATTTTTCCAATTGCTTCTTCAACTCAAGCATTTCCACATGTGCCATTCTGTACGGAGCTTTAGAAATTGGTCTAGTTCCAGGCTCTATATCGATTCTAAAGTCAACTTGTCTAGTAGGTGGAAATCCACGTAATTCATCTTGAAAAACATCCTTAAACTCGTGTGCAATTGGAATGTCTTTCAATTGAATCTTTCCTCCTTTCTCCAAAGCATAACATGTATATGCTTCATATCCTTTCCTTACCAGCTTACTTGCTTTCATCGCAGAGATCATTACCAATGGTCCTTGTAAATCACCTCCTTTGAACACATGACAAGTTCCATCCATGGCTAACATCATTATTGTTAGCATTTCCGCATCTATCTTATCCATATACTTGATCATCCAATCGATGGCTAGAATCATGTCATCATTATCCAATCCGGTAATAAGGATATTGGTTGGCTACTTTACTTGCCTAATTTCCACGTAAACTTTGGCTTTCTCCTCCTCTCACATTAGGACAAGATCCTTGAGTTAACATTATCCCTTAGTCTCACAAACTTTATCATATCTCTAGGTTAACTACATTTGAAACATGTAGTTGGACTTTTTGATCAATCCTTCTTGTAATGATTTAGGTCTCCACAATTAAAACATGTTCTTCCCTCCAAATTCTCTTATGATCATGGTTGTGGAGAAGGCCTTGTTTCTTGACTCACCCGTCTCGTACTCGCAGGTTCAAGAAACTTGGAGTAGACTTCTGCCTCTTTCCTCCAAATGTTGCTTCCAGGAAAGACTTTAACGTACAAGTTAGTCCAAATCCGACTCTTGAAAGTCTCGTAATCCACAATGATTGCACGATTTCTCATCCACCAATGTACATGCACCAATATTCTTCATGAAGGTTGCTGCAGGTTTCTTCTTATACTTTTCTAGCCCTCCAATGTCCCAAAAAGTCATGTTTATGTGGTTCAACCGCCAATCAACTTGCATTACATAAGCTCTTGCAAACACTAACACATCTCTTCTTTTTATGGCCTTAGCCACTTCTCTAATGAAGTTCACTACCTTCTTGTTCCTCATATGAAACTTCTAGTGTTTGGGGTTCAACAACTCGTGCTTGCCCTTGCGTTTCTATCGTAGTAATATCCCTTTCTACTGCTATATTCTTGCATCTTCACATCTCATGTAACTCGATGGGTAGAAGTACTTGACCTTGACCACTTACTTTAAACATTATACTCTCATGTAGGGGTGTTCATAAGCGGATATCCGATCCGATCCGGATATCGGATCGGATATCCGAAATCAAAAATCCTTCTTAAACCATTCCGAATCCGATCCGGAGTCACCCGGATATCCGATCCGAGAATCCCGGATCGGAATGGATATCCGAGGCGGATATCCGAATACACGTAGATGATAAGGTAATGGCACTTGGGCCGGCCCAAATAGCGGTGCATTTCCTCCAAGTCCACAAATTTCATGGCCCATATCTCATTAAATATGAGATGAAAAAGGAACTGGCAGGAATTGAACCTGAGACCAAATGCATATGTGAAGGCACCCTTACCAACTTAGCTGCACGATTTTGTTGATTTTTAAGATACTTTATAAATTATATACAAATACATATATCCCGGATATCCGAAGGGAATATTATCTTATTCCGTATCCGATCCGGTGATCCGGTAATTTTTCTCGGATCGTATCGGATACGGAAAATTAGTTGTCGGACTCGGATCTTCATGGATCGGATCACCGGATTGTCGGACCGGATCTAACGGATCGGAATTTTATGAACACCCCTACTCTCATGTACTTCTAGCTTGTCTTACTTCCACTAACACACTTGCACATTGTGCTCCCATTGACATAATCGTAATGAAGCTGCAACTTCCTTGTCTCTTAATCAAAACGCTTACGGTTGCCTTTATCACGGTTTCGACAAACCGGAACATTCACGATCGTTCTCTCTTCATATATATCCACTACTTATAACAATAGTGATATCTATAAGAATACTATAATCTTAACAAGTTAGAGAGAGAGAACTACACTTACAAGGAGTCACGCTGAGGAGTGGAAGGCAGTGTCTTTACCCACAATCCCGACTATGCATATGATTTTAAATTCATTAAAACCATATGTCAGTAATTTTCAAAATCTTTTGAAAACTTAAATATCCTTTCAAAACCAACCCGGACTGGGTTGTAGTTAGGTTGAACTATCATGTCTCATCTCAAGTCACATGTGCCCTTGTTGTCAACCTAAGCTCTGATACCAATCTGTAACGACCCGAGTTTTAAATAACCCAAGACGTCACTAGGCTAAGGACCACACAGTGGGTCCCATCAGTTAGCCTGACAACAACTTCACAAATAGGACCTTGCAACAAGAAGCACGAAGAAAATAATGAAAACATTCAACCTGTCATTTAGAAAACGTTTACATAACAACCATGCATGAAGTTAGTATGTATATCCCAAAACAACACTTTAAAACATGACACCTGAACAGGTGTCTTAAAACTTCAGCCTGAAATCAACATGTGTACACAGTTGCACACAATCAACAAAAGACTCGCTTGCAAGCGATTAGTTTCAAAAGTAGTTCAACCAACCCTTGGGTTAACACTGCCCCGGCTGTCCACATCCTGCAGCTGACATCCCTGAAGCGTTCCTATGATCAGCATTACCTAAAAAGATTCGGTTTAAAACCGTTAGCTACTGATCATAATCTATCCACGAGAGATTATATCATCACATCACAATACAACAAATATATTCAAATACCATATACCGTGCTCATGAGATGATATCATGCTTTTATGAATGATGCACGTGAATGCAGTATGAAATTTACAATTTTCGATCCCGGACCCATTAATCCGGAACCATTGCTTATACGGTTCTGGCTTTGGTGTGAGCTCACCATTGCACAGATTAGGTTAATTCAGACATTTGCTCTTAGGTCGTAGCCAGACTGATCAAGTCTACGGGCCAGGCTTTCTCGTGGTGAGTTATGGTCTTAACTCCTAACCACATGCAACATTTTGCCATTCATGTTAATGCAAACATTTACCATTTTCATTAGGTGTGCGACCCGAGCCTGAAGTTCATCAGACTCGGTGTCATTCTTATACAAACGCAAGTGATCCGGGCTTGGCCGAGCTCCGGTATTCACTGCAAAATACTCGCTTCACATACTCTTGACCTTTACAAGTCATCATCATATCACATGCCTCAAAAGGCTTATCATCTCATACATTATCATGTTTCAGCAAGCTTATCATGTCATTCAATAGCACGCCTCAATAGGCTAACACATGTTCATTTAACCATTTCTCATAATTATGACATGATAATAATCACAACAACATTAAGCATGCTTTACACAATCATAACGTCATTTTCATCATAAACACATCAAACATGCTTCACACATAACACATCTCAATGCATATCAACATTCACATTTCAGCACAACAAGGCATTTCAAAACAACAACACATATCAACACAGTGAGATATAAATCTCTCAGGCACGGGTTTCTGCAGATCGAAGCTAAGTAAGTCCGAAGACTTACCTGGATACGCTCACTGAGCAACTAAGCTATAGTTAGTCTACCGTCTTCAACACCACCTGTCGAGAATATCATATTCCTTGTATTAAACTTCTTGCTTCAAACATCAATTAAATTCATTCCTTTGAATTTAATTAGCTTATAGCGTTTTCTAGATTCCCAATTTAATTAATTAATCTTTAATTAATTAATTAAAATTCATCAGAATAACCTTTTGCCCGCAGGCAGTTTCTCAACCCAACTGTCATCAGATCTCATCAAACAAATAGCCCATAATCACCAAAATATTGTAACGAGCATAATGGAATTTCCAATTATCCATTTTGACAAGCCTAAGGTCAATTTAGGCCAAATCGCAATACTGAAAACGAATAAATTCATAACTTATTCGTTACTAACCCGATTGACGATCCGAAAGAAGATTCGGAATCACAACGACGCAGGCTACGCTCGGACACCATCAGATTCACCGGAATCTGAGCGACGGGACCGGACATATAAGGGGGATGCTCGACCAGCCCTATATGTTCTCGGAAAAACACAAACTCGGTACCGAAATGAAGAGGACGAAGAGAGGAATCCGAAAACTCAAACGGAATTGAAATCGGATTACAAACGAAGAGTAGATCTGAATTTGAAGGTTGAGAGAATTCAGAGCTTTTACGAGGAAACGTGAAAGGAAATGAATTAATAAATGAATTTCCGCTATTTATAGCGAAGACGATAATTACAAAGTCGATAATTATCCGTTTATCGATCCGAAGGCGGTTTGAGCCCCTTCTCCAAACTTCTCGAAATTGGAATAATAAATCCAACATATTGTTTGGATAATTATTCCGCAACTTTCTCGAAAAACGCGTATTCCTAAGTCGTCTTTCTTAGCCGCTAAGAAACGAAATAGCGGCTCTTTTGGCCATTTTGCCTTTCCATGTTATTTCATATCTAGAACATACCCAATGTCCTGATCATTTCTCTCAACTGCAGTTTTATTAATTGAAGCTCCCAAATGCTCCAAATAATACGAGAGGGTAAAAATTATTCCCCGGAGGAAAAAGTGAAAATTTCCCCATAAGTCCAAGTTTACGTCAGGATCGTGACGGTGTAATTCCTACTCGTCATCTACACACTATTTGCGATTTATGGGCCAATTGATATCGATGATTAATTTAATCACCCTTAAACATCCTTTATTAGGATTCGAAAATCCTAACTTTTACATCACACACCCCTTAAGAAAAAGTTTCGTCCCGAAACTTTAGTACACAGCTCCTCAGAAGACTGAATCCGTCAATCACATAATTAACCTATCTTTGCATTTCGTGCAAGCATAGATTATTATCACGTTAGCGGGGTCATCACGCTCATAATAGGAAAGTCTAACACTTCCTATGTTAGCAAACACAAATCAATTCACACACACATAAATCACATAAACATAGAACCATATAAGCACATTAGTTAGTGGAAAAGTTAGGAACTAATTCTTGCCTCTATCCAAATCACCGATCAAAGAACTAAACACCTCTGGATAATTTCTCTCCATGTGTTCAACTGTTTCCCATGTAGCCTCTTCCATTCCCCTTCGGGACCACTGAATCTTCACTAATGGAATTTCATTATTCATTAACTTCTTCATCTTTCTGTCTAACACGGCCATAGAGAACCTGACATAGGTCTGGTCAAGCTCTATCTCGATAGCATTATAGTTGAGTACATGACTCAGATCTGGTTGATACTTTCTTAGTTGTGATGCATGAAACACTGGATGAACTCCATGCATTGTTGGCGGTAATGCTAAACGATAAGCCACTTTACTAACTTTTTCCAAAATCTCAAACGGTCCAATATACCGAGGACTTAACTTCCCCTTGATACCAAACTGTTTAACTCCACGAGTTTGTGAAACTTTTGAACCAAACATGTGTCCTTGTGTCAAACTCTAGTGGACGTTGGAGCTTATCAACATACGATTTTTGTCTACTCAGTGCAGCCAACATCCTTTCTCGAATCAAAACAACTTTTTCAATATCACTTTTAACTTTGTCTGGAGCCGTGTCAATGACATCGGCAGGCTCATCCCAACATAATGGGGTTCGACATTTCCTTCCGTACAGTGCTTCATAGGGTGTCATCCCAATGGATGCATGCCAAATTTTGTTGTAAATGAACTCTACTCATGGTAAATGATGTGGTCATACTAGCCCCCAATCAAGCACATATGACCTCAACAAATCTTCTAAAGTCTAAATAGTTCTTTCTGACTGACCATCTGGCTGTGGATGGAACGCTGTTGTAAAATTCAGCTTAGTTCCCATTTCCATTGTGGTATTTCAAGTGACGTAAGTTCTCCTCTTGGTCTTTGATGTTCATTCTTAACTTGTTGACATGTTTGACAACATGCCACAACCCTATAATTATCCTTCTTCATATCTTTTCCCCAGAAGTATGGTCTAATATCCTGATACATCTTATTTGACTATGGTGTTGTATGAGCATCAACAAGAATATTTCTTCTAATCTCAACATCTTGACGCATACATATTCTTCCTTGGTATCCAATCATATTGTCGTCGTTGATAAAGAATCTGAACTTTCATCATTCGTGATCATTGACCTCAACTTGTTCAGATCAAGGAACTTAGTGATTTATATTGGATCTCTTTCATCCAACTTGACACGATCTCCAAGGTACACAAATACCCTTGGTCTTTCTAAACCCATATTTCTCTCTACCACTATAATTCATATCTTTTTGTATCTCAGATTGTGTAGTCAAATGAGCAATCACCTTCTTCTTGAACCGACTTTTTGCTCAGAGCATCGGCCACGACTTTAGCCTTGTCCAGATGATATAATATATTCAAATTATAAACTTTTATTATCTCTTACCATCTTATTTGTCTCATATTCAACTTTTCCTAAGTGAATATGTACTTCAAACTCTTATGATGTGCCATAATCATGCATGTTGTTCCAAGCAAATAGTGCCACCAAATTTTCAGTGAACGAAGTACCGTTGCTAACTCTAAGGTATGTATTGGTTAGTTTTTCTCATACTACCTCAATTGTCTTGATGCATATGATATGACTGTCATTCTGCATCAGAACGCATTCCAAGTCCATTTTAGACGCATCACTGTAAACAATGAACTCTAGTGCTCCATTCGGCTGACCTAACACAGGTGCAGTATTCAATCTCTTCTTTAACTCTTCAAGGTTTGCTTGAACTTGTTAGTTCATACAAACTTTGCCTTCTTCTGAAGTAGGTTGGTCATAGGTCTTGCTATGATGGAAAATCCTTTCACAAAACGTTTGTAGTATCCCGCTAATCCTAGGAACTACGTATATCCTTTACGTTTTTGGGTGGTTCCCATGCTAGCATAATTTCAATCCTGGATGAGTCAACTCTGATTCCATCTGTAGTGATCAAGTGTCCTAAGAATGTTACTCCATTCATCCAGAAGTCACACTTGAACAACTTAGCATAAAGCTTTTCTTTCTTCAATACTTGAAGAACAGCTTTCAAATGCTCTGCATGCTCTTCACTACTTCGTGAATAAACCAATATATCATCTATAAAGACCACAACAAACTTGTCCAGGTATCCAATGAAAATCCGATTCATCAATTCCATAAACGTAGCAGGTGCGTTGGTTAATCCAAATGGCATAACCACGAACTCGTAGTGTCCATACCGAGTCCTGAATGCTATCTTATGGATCTCATCTTCTTGAATCTTCAACTGATGATAGCCTGACCGTAGGTCTATCTTGGAGAACACCTTTGATCCTTGCAACTGATCTAACAAATCATCAATATGTGACAGTGGATACTTGTTCTTAATCGTCATCTTATTTAGTTCTCTATAGTCGATACATAGCCTCATTGTACCATCCATTTTTCTTCACGAACAATACTTGCGCTCCCCATGGTGAAACACTTGGCTGAATAAATCCTTTATGTGCCAATTTTTCCAATTGCTTCTTCAACTCAAGCATTTCCACATGTGCCATTCTGTACGGAGCTTTAGAAATTGGTCTAGTTCCAGGCTCTATATCGATTCTAAAGTCAACTTGTCTAGTAGGTGGAAATCCACGTAATTCATCTTGAAAAACATCCTTAAACTCGTGTGCAATTGGAATGTCTTTCAATTGAATCTTTCCTCCTTTCTCCAAAGCATAACATGTATATGCTTCATATCCTTTCCTTACCAGCTTACTTGCTTTCATCGCAGAGATCATTACCAATGGTCCTTGTAAATCACCTCCTTTGAACACATGACAAGTTCCATCCATGGCTAACATCATTATTGTTAGCATTTCCGCATCTATCTTATCCATATACTTGATCATCCAATCGATGGCTAGAATCATGTCATCATTATCCAATCCGGTAATAAGGATATTGGTTGGCTACTTTACTTGCCTAATTTCCACGTAAACTTTGGCTTTCTCCTCCTCTCACATTAGGACAAGATCCTTGAGTTAACATTATCCCTTAGTCTCACAAACTTTATCATATCTCTAGGTTAACTACATTTGAAACATGTAGTTGGACTTTTTGATCAATCCTTCTTGTAATGATTTAGGTCTCCACAATTAAAACATGTTCTTCCCTCCAAATTCTCTTATGATCATGGTTGTGGAGAAGGCCTTGTTTCTTGACTCACCCGTCTCGTACTCGCAGGTTCAAGAAACTTGGAGTAGACTTCTGCCTCTTTCCTCCAAATGTTGCTTCCAGGAAAGACTTTAACGTACAAGTTAGTCCAAATCCGACTCTTGAAAGTCTCGTAATCCACAATGATTGCACGATTTCTCATCCACCAATGTACATGCACCAATATTCTTCATGAAGGTTGCTGCAGGTTTCTTCTTATACTTTTCTAGCCCTCCAATGTCCCAAAAAGTCATGTTTATGTGGTTCAACCGCCAATCAACTTGCATTACATAAGCTCTTGCAAACACTAACACATCTCTTCTTTTTATGGCCTTAGCCACTTCTCTAATGAAGTTCACTACCTTCTTGTTCCTCATATGAAACTTCTAGTGTTTGGGGTTCAACAACTCGTGCTTGCCCTTGCGTTTCTATCGTAGTAATATCCCTTTCTACTGCTATATTCTTGCATCTTCACATCTCATGTAACTCGATGGGTAGAAGTACTTGACCTTGACCACTTACTTTAAACATTATACTCTCATGTAGGGGTGTTCATAAGCGGATATCCGATCCGATCCGGATATCGGATCGGATATCCGAAATCAAAAATCCTTCTTAAACCATTCCGAATCCGATCCGGAGTCACCCGGATATCCGATCCGAGAATCCCGGATCGGAATGGATATCCGAGGCGGATATCCGAATACACGTAGATGATAAGGTAATGGCACTTGGGCCGGCCCAAATAGCGGTGCATTTCCTCCAAGTCCACAAATTTCATGGCCCATATCTCATTAAATATGAGATGAAAAAGGAATTGGCAGGAATTGAACCTGAGACCAAATGCATATGTGAAGGCACCCTTACCAACTTAGCTGCACGATTTTGTTGATTTTTAAGATACTTTATAAATTATATACAAATACATATATCCCGGATATCCGAAGGGAATATTATCTTATTCCGTATCCGATCCGGTGATCCGGTAATTTTTCTCGGATCGTATCGGATACGGAAAATTAGTTGTCGGACTCGGATCTTCATGGATCGGATCACCGGATTGTCGGACCGGATCTAACGGATCGGAATTTTATGAACACCCCTACTCTCATGTACTTCTAGCTTGTCTTACTTCCACTAACACACTTGCACATTGTGCTCCCATTGACATAATCGTAATGAAGCTGCAACTTCCTTGTCTCTTAATCAAAACGCTTACGGTTGCCTTTATCACGGTTTCGACAAACCGGAACATTCACGATCGTTCTCTCTTCATATATATCCACTACTTATAACAATAGTGATATCTATAAGAATACTATAATCTTAACAAGTTAGAGAGAGAGAACTACACTTACAAGGAGTCACGCTGAGGAGTGGAAGGCAGTGTCTTTACCCACAATCCCGACTATGCATATGATTTTAAATTCATTAAAACCATATGTCAGTAATTTTCAAAATCTTTTGAAAACTTAAATATCCTTTCAAAACCAACCCGGACTGGGTTGTAGTTAGGTTGAACTATCATGTCTCATCTCAAGTCACATGTGCCCTTGTTGTCAACCTAAGCTCTGATACCAATCTGTAACGACCCGAGTTTTAAATAACCCAAGACGTCACTAGGCTAAGGACCACACAGTGGGTCCCATCAGTTAGCCTGACAACAACTTCACAAATAGGACCTTGCAACAAGAAGCACGAAGAAAATAATGAAAACATTCAACCTGTCATTTAGAAAACGTTTACATAACAACCATGCATGAAGTTAGTATGTATATCCCAAAACAACACTTTAAAACATGACACCTGAACAGGTGTCTTAAAACTTCAGCCTGAAATCAACATGTGTACACAGTTGCACACAATCAACAAAAGACTCGCTTGCAAGCGATTAGTTTCAAAAGTAGTTCAACCAACCCTTGGGTTAACACTGCCCCGGCTGTCCACATCCTGCAGCTGACATCCCTGAAGCGTTCCTATGATCAGCATTACCTAAAAAGATTCGGTTTAAAACCGTTAGCTACTGATCATAATCTATCCACGAGAGATTATATCATCACATCACAATACAACAAATATATTCAAATACCATATACCGTGCTCATGAGATGATATCATGCTTTTATGAATGATGCACGTGAATGCAGTATGAAATTTACAATTTTCGATCCCGGACCCATTAATCCGGAACCATTGCTTATACGGTTCTGGCTTTGGTGTGAGCTCACCATTGCACAGATTAGGTTAATTCAGACATTTGCTCTTAGGTCGTAGCCAGACTGATCAAGTCTACGGGCCAGGCTTTCTCGTGGTGAGTTATGGTCTTAACTCCTAACCACATGCAACATTTTGCCATTCATGTTAATGCAAACATTTACCATTTTCATTAGGTGTGCGACCCGAGCCTGAAGTTCATCAGACTCGGTGTCATTCTTATACAAACGCAAGTGATCCAGGCTTGGCCGAGCTCCGATATTCACTGCAAAATACTCGCTTCACATCCTCTTGACCTTTACAAGTCATCATCATATCACATGCCTCAAAAGGCTTATCATCTCATACATTATCATGTTTCAGCAAGCTTATCATGTCATTCAATAGCACGCCTCAATAGGCTAACACATGTTCATTTAACCATTTCTCATAATTATGACATGATAATAATCACAACAACATTAAGCATGCTTTACACAATCATAACGTCATTTTCATCATAAACACATCAAACATGCTTCACACATAACACATCTCAATGCATATCAACATTCACATTTCAGCACAACAAGGCATTTCAAAACAACAACACATATCAACACAGTGAGATATAAATCTCTCAGGCACGGGTTTCTGCAGATCGAAGCTAAGTAAGTCCGAAGACTTACCTGGATACGCTCACTGAGCAACTAAGCTATAGTTAGTCTACCGTCTTCAACACCACCTGTCGAGAATATCATATTCCTCGTATTAAACTTCTTGCTTCAAACATCAATTAAATTCATTCCTTTGAATTTAATTAGCTTATAGCGTTTTCTAGATTCCCAATTTAATTAATTAATCTTTAATTAATTAATTAAAATTCATCAGAATAACCTTTTGCCCGCAGGCAGTTTCTCAACCCAACTGTCATCAGATCTCATCAAACAAATAGCCCATAATCACCAAAATATTGTAACGAGCATAATGGAATTTCCAATTATCCATTTTGACAAGCCTAAGGTCAATTTAGGCCAAATCGCAATACTGAAAACGAATAAATTCATAACTTATTCGTTACTAACCCGATTGACGATCCGAAAGAAGATTCGGAATCACAACGACGCAGGCTACGCTCGGACACCATCAGATTCACCGGAATCTGAGCGACGGGACCGGACATATAAGGGGGATGCTCGACCAGCCCTATATGTTCTCGGAAAAACACAAACTCGGTACCGAAATGAAGAGGACGAAGAGAGGAATCCGAAAACTCAAACGGAATTGAAATCGGATTACAAACGAAGAGTAGATCTGAATTTGAAGGTTGAGAGAATTCAGAGCTTTTACGAGGAAACGTGAAAGAAAATGAATTAATAAATGAATTTCCGCTATTTATAGCGAAGACGATAATTATCCTTTAGCAAAGTCGATAATTATCCGTTTATCGATCCGAAGGCGGTTTGAGCCCCTTCTCCAAACTTCTCGAAATTGGAATAATAAATCCAACATATTGTTTGGATAATTATTCCGCAACTTTCTCGAAAAACGCGTATTCCTAAGTCGTCTTTCTTAGCCGCTAAGAAACGAAATAGCGGCTCTTTTGACAATTTTGCCTTTCCATGTTATTTCATATCTAGAACATACCCAATGTCCTGATCATTTCTCTCAACTGCAGTTTTATTAATTGAAGCTCCCAAATGCTCCAAATAATACAAGAGGGTAAAAATTATTCCCCGGAGGAAAAAGTGAAAATTTCCCCATAAGTCCAAGTTTACGTCAGGATCGTGACGGTGTAATTCCTACTCGTCATCTACACACTATTTGCGATTTATGGGCCAATTGATATCGATGATTAATTTAATCACCCTTAAACATCCTTTATTAGGATTCGAAAATCCTAACTTTTACATCTACGAAGTTCGGCTCTAAATAGCCTACTCTCCGCCCCAGGGTATAGCCTTAGGATCTAACTATCTATTATCAACTTCAAAGAGTCCTAGATACAAACTAGAAGAAAACCCCTTCTTCTCTCATTGTAGTCAATGCTACGATCTAGCTCCAACTCTTCACTTTGCTATAATAGCCTAGTTACTTCGCAGAGTAACACACACTCGAGTATAACTCTCTTTAGATCTTCCAATGGAGCTCTTGAGTTTTATCTCTCTCTAGGGGATAAAGCTTTTTAGAAAGAGAGAAAGATAAACTAATTTATCGAATGAATATAGCTTTGGATTGCTTGAAGACTATGGATATTTCTGTGTAGGCTTGTGCCCTTTGTTCTTCAAAAGCCATCATCATTTATAGTCTTCTATGAAGAGGTCTTCTAGCCGTTGAAGAGATGACCATTCGAAGATCATTCTTCTTCTCCATGAAGATCGCTTCCTTATTGAGATGAAATAGATGTTGTAGATCTTCATCTCCTGAGAACACGTTGATCTCTCAGCTCCTTAATCTTCTCGTTTTTGTTGAACAATAATGTAACCCGGAGGAGAGAGAATCTCTATGCTTTTCGGTTGAGGATCTTTGAAAAGATCTCTAACATTTGGTTGACAGAAATCTTTGTTTGATCAAATCTTCTTGTTGAGCAAATCTTTCCTAGAAGATCTTCTTAGATATTTGAATTCTTGTATTGTGCGGCCTTAACTTCCTTGTTCACTTGAAATCTACTTCAAGGCCTTTGAGAACCTTTCTTTGTGCAACCATGTCTTCTTTGTGCCCTTGAAATCCATTTCAAGGCCTTTGAAATCTTCAACAGAACCTGTACTTTATCCAAACCAACCAAGCATCTCGAGAATAGAAACAATACATTGTTAGTGTATCAAACTACTACATTTGTGTTTAAATCTTCCATCATCAACACCTTTAAACCTTTAAAATCAAGGTGGAGTTTTCAATTTGGAATATGTGTGTCAAAGTGTGATATCAAACTGGCATACAAGAATCCGTTCAATGCTTCGTTGAAACCATTTGATGTTAACACACGGGGAGATCTAGACACATTTGTTCAAATAAATGGGATGCAACAGTTTATGTGGAGTGTTCCGTTATGCGTCACGATAGTCGGACTAGAAAAACCTGACGGAGAGGTTATGCTGGACAAACATAATGTTGAAAAAGGTAACAAAATGTCTATGCTTCAAGTGAATGCTGGTTTGGAACATAATGCATATTGTCAAGACATTGGTAGCTCGCATCTTGAAATATGTACATCCGCATCAAATATTCTTGAAACCTTGCATGAAGATGACATAATTGATGATAGTCTTGCAATAGTTCCTCTTTCAAATACTTGTGTACCTTATGTACATGATTTTCAACTTGTTGTTGGTAAAACATATCGTACAAAGGTTGAGTTGAAGAACGCATTGTGCTTCCATTCAATATCAAAATGTTCACAATATAAGATTGTTAAGTCGAAGATGAAGGCAGTAACAGCCTGGTGTATTGATGATGCATGTAATTGGAGGGTTCGTTTCACTAGACTTGATGAATCGAGTTACTTCACAACGACAAGGTTTGTGTCAACGCACACTTGTTCCTAGGTGGAAATATCAAAAGTTTGAGAAGGCCATCATCTGCAAAAGATATTGAATAATTTATACATGGACCCTTCCAAGTTCCAACTATAAGCCCAACGTACTCTACCAAAAAAATATGTGTTTTCAAAAGTATCAAAGTCTTCATTTTAAAATTCACTTCTTTTGCTTCATATAAAACTTGAAATAATTTGAAGGGAGAGAGAAAAGGCTTTCCACGGTTCACACTCTTCAAAAAGTAAAAGAACATTCAAATGGATGTGAAGGCATTATAATGAAGGTATAACTGACCTATTAGCTGGACTAATATTTGCAATTATCATTGTCTTTGAATTCCCCCCAAGTGAATTCTGCAAAAAAAAAAGGAAGAAGAAGCTTCAATAGCTTTTGGATGAACGCAGACACAAAACATTAAAAGCACAAGAAAGCTATGAAACTCCACAAGGCACAATCACTTGATCGGTTCACAACATACAATTTTTTGAGAATCTCCACAAGGCACAATCACATAGTAATTACAACAATAATCATAACTTCAATTCAAAAAAACAAAAATCCAAGAGCTTCGATTACTCACCAAGAACATCTTAAGCAGACTTTTCACTCGTCCACTTAGAAGCTTGACCACCATAATACCTCCTCCAAAAAACCCGAAAACGAGGCTTATTATATCTCCTTACAAAATCAGAGGGATTCGAGAATAAAGGACAAGGAAGGCCGGAGCTCCGATTAGGGTTTGGAAATAGTGCCAAGGGATGATCCGATCAACGGCGCTACGAAATCATAACACTTTCCCAATGAGTACAAAATTGAATTACAAATTAATCAGAAAAATGGCCAACAAAACAACGATAAATCGATACGGATGAAAAAATGTGTACCTTTGAAGCAGGAGGCGCCATTAGAGGAGCGAGAGAATGAGATTGAAGCAGAAATTGAAGGTTTCCTTGTGATTAGATTTTGGTACTTGCGAAATACAAAGACTGACATCATAATCTAATTGAAAGAAGCATTTAAAGAGCATAAACTAACACATGCATCAACAGTCGCTCTATGTAGGACAAAGTTTATGACCTCTTTCCCATTTACAAAGTGAATTCAATTGTCACAGCAGCTGATGTTCCACAAAAAACAACAAAAAGCAGAATTAATATTAATCCTTAGGCGACAAGGACGATACAAACAAGATCAATTTCGACCCCAATTCTAAAATTATGATTTGATACCCCAGAAAAAGAAACGGAATGCCGCGATTGATGGAGACGACGGTGGCGAGAGGTAGAGCAGTGTAAGGGACACCGTAGACGACATCGAAAGGGGCGGGAGGAGAAGCCTCCGATCCCCAATTCAGATATATGGATTGAGAAAATTTGGGGGAGAGGAGAGAAGAGAAATTGTTTGATAGAGATGAGAAGAAAAAATAGGAACCGACAGGATATACATAAAAAGGGGCTTTCCGAAGAAGTTACAACGGTGCTTGGAGAAGAAGTCAGTACGCTGCTTGAAGAAGAAGACACGTGAAGTTTGAAAAGGTGAGTCATAAAAAAGGACAAAAATGGAATTTACGATAATAACCAAGGGCAAAATAAGAAAATAAAAAACCATAAGGGCAATGTGGGAATTCCCCTATTCATTTGGAGTACTCCCACATTTAGAATAGTAAGGATGAGCAATTCAAGTGGAGTTGCAGGATGAGGAAGATGGCTTCAAAAATGGTTTTCATAGATACTTGGAGAAAAAAATAATATGATATACTACAACATACCAAACATGGATATCAAATATCAATCTGATATCAGGATCAAACGAACTCTAACTGTTATATAAGTAGTTATTGAACGAATTATTTTTTTTAAGCTTGATGTCTAGAAAAAATAAATTGAACTTTCAACCTCATACCTACCACCTATTCATAAGGTTAATAAGGTTCAATAAAGGTCCACACTCATAACTTCACCATCTTTTTAGTGCAACGTTGAGAGTTGAATCTGAAGCAACACAAATTTGTTTACTTCCTCATTATTAACACTCCCCACTTTCTTAATGCGAGCCAAGGCAACCTTTTTTTAAGCCTATGCTAAGTAAAGCATGAACCAAAAATTTCACTTTCAACACCCAAAATTGGAACATTCCAGATTCCCATGAAAAAAAATTCAAAGAATCAAAGCAATCATCAACAAGGCATCTTGAAGCGGCAGAAAGGGCAAAAGTGAGTTCTCTGCAACCACTGCACAATGCAATTGCAATGGTAGAGATGTCCGCAAGGCAATCTCACCGCCTCAACCCCCACCCTAAGCTCCTCCAAGCATATTGCACATTCTCTCCCTCCATCGCCAACTCTAACTTTCTCCAACTCCTCGATCGACGATCTCCTCGTTGGAATCATCTCCTCCTCCTCATCATCCCTCCTTCGCCTCGGCGCCGTCACCCCCGCCGCCCTAGCCGATTCCATCCTCGATCGAATTCCTCCAGCACTCTCAGCCGACATCGACTTCACGTCGATCTTCACCGACACGGGAATCTCACTTCGCCCGCCGCCATTCATCCTTCTTGCGAGCCGATCGGAGAAGAATCCGAAGTGCGCCGCCATCTGGTCGCCGATTCGAGACGGAACCTCGAATTGCGCAAGAATCCGTGACATCAGCGACTCCGATGAGCTGCGATTTCCTTCGCTTGAGAGCGGTAGATCAATCGACTGCTCTGTCACTGTCACCGGCCGGCGATTTGGCGCCTGGAACTTCCGGTATCGAATCACAATGCTGAGGAGCGGCGATGAATCGGAATCCGAGTCCGAATTATACGGATCGCCAAGATCGGTGTTCCTTGAACCTCCCTGCTCGACATTGAATTCGTATAAAACGTTGTCGTTGAGGAGTCTCATCGCCAATCGTTCAGAGAAAAATTAGTTGGAGATACCTGCTATTGATTGCTACAGAAGATGATGGTGATGATCTTCGACGGAGATGATTGTGGTGGCGGGCATGGCGGCGGCGAGGGCGAGGGTTTTTGATTGGTAGAAGAGAGGGAGAGAAAGCGAGGGACCAGAACTCTTCTCTAGGTCGTATTTTAAAGCTAACCTTGTCTGCTAAATAAAACATTTTCCTTTTTTATTTTGTTCCATGGGAGTTATATTTTATAAGTTCCCAATTTTTAATTATTAATAATAATTTTATAAGTTCCCAATTTCTTTTGAATTATTTTTTCTCTATTTCCATGAAAAGAGTTTACCCTTAGAGGAATAGTTCCTAACCCTAGGCTACCTTTCTGCGAGTTTTGTGCTTAGACCACCCATAATTGCTTATTTTAACAATAATATACTATAAGCTTTTTAACGACGCTAGACAAAACCCACTTAAATAGTTTAATAAATAATGATAATAGTATAAATAATATTTACAACCTATTTTTACATTAACATTTCTATATTTAGAATAAAATGTAAAATTAAAGAACATATTACTACAAAGTGGGGGGAGGAATGTGACTTATTTCATTTAAATTTAAGAACCATGAGGAACAAAGAACTAACAAACCATAAATATAAGACTCAAATTATTCACAATAAAGCATTATTCACGTTCTGTAGAAGTATAAGAATAATAACTTTTAATGGGATTTTAATGTGCAATAGAGGATGCATGTGTTCAACTGCGATGACATCTAATTTAAGGGTATTACGGGGTTGAAATTAATCAAAAATCTCTAACTTTTAGAGACAATTTAAGGGTATTAAGTTTTTTGATGGAGGACTGGAGGAGTTGTGATGGAATATCAGGGCAAATGTTTCATTTGTCTTATATTCTTAATTCATTGCTATATACATATGCATATACTTGGGCCAGTCAGCTATCCTGGGCTGGGCTTTGTCTGTGTGTTACTATCCCCTTGATCCCAACTCTGTGAGTCGGAGTTGAGAGCGTAATGTGGCTAGGCGCGCAGAGGAAACGGCCTTAGTGAGCAGGTCAGCTACTTGATCTTTGGAAGAAACAAATGGTACAAGCAAGGACTTGTTCTGCACCCGTTGACGAACGAAGTGATAGTCAAGTTCGAGATGTTTAATCCTATTATGCATAACTGGGTTAACTGCTAGATACGTAGCACCAAGATTGTCACACCACAGTGTTGGTGGATGCTCCAATTTGAAGCCAAGTTTGACCATAAGGGATTGGATCCATAGGAGCTCAGATGTAGCATGAGCTAATGCTCTGTATTCAGCCTCTATAGAAGAACGGGCAAATGTTGTTTTTTTTTTTTGATGTCCAAGAAATCAGATTTCTTCCAAGATATACGCAATAGGCGCTTGTGGATCTGCGATCCGATGTATCACTGCCCCAGTCAGCATCATAGAAAGCAGATAGTGTAGATCCAGGAGTAGATGAGATGTGAAATTGTAGTGTAGCTGTGCAATTCAAGTAACATAGCACACGCTTAACACATTGCCAGTGTGCCTGAGTAGGATGATGCATAAATTGAGCCAATTTGTTGACTGCGAAGGAGATGTCTGGGCGGGTGAAAGCCAAGTACTGAAGGCTCCCTAGTATACTTCTATATAGGGATGGGTCATTAAATAATGGGGAAGATGAAAATGAATCTTGGAATGTGGTGGCAAGGGGTGTGGAGACTGGTTTTGAATGTTCCATGTTAGCTTTGGTAACAAGATCAAGGATGTATCTTGTTTGAGATAGGAAGAAACCACTGGTGTTTCTTAGGATTTCTATACCTAAGAAATAGCTCACAAGGCCCAGGTGCTTGACAGGAAAGATGCTGGAGAGTTTGTCTGTGAATTTGATGGCAAGAGATTTTGAGGAAGTGATGACAAGTAGATCATCCACATATATAAGGATACAGGCAAACTCACTTGAGGAGTGATACAGAAACATTGATGTATCAGAGGATGAAGGTTTGAATTCCATGGATACAAGTGTGTCTCCAAGACGCGAGAACCAGGCTCATGGAGATTGTTTTAAGCCATACAATGCCTTCTGAAGTTTGCAAATGTGGTTGGGAAAAGATGGGTGAGAAAAACCGGGGGGTTGAGAGATGAATACCTCTTCAGTCAAGTCACCATGTAGAAAAGTGTTTTGGATGTCAAGTTGTTGTACCGTCCACTGGTTCATAGCCGCCAAGGTCAAGAGGAGGCGAATGGTTGAGGGCTTAGTGACGGGGCTGAAGGTGTCATGGTAATCCAATCCATGTAATTGGCGGTAACCTTTTGCAACAAGGCGGGCTTTCCTTCTTTCAATGGTGTCATACGAATGGTGTTTGGTCTTAAACACCCATTTGACCCCAAGCACATTGTGGGAAGGTGAGGCTGGGACTAGTGTCCAGGTGTTGGTTGAGAGGAGAGCTTGCAATTCTGTTTAGAGCTTGCTCAATATACCAAAAAGTAGGTGATTGATTATCTACTCAACATACCAGAAAGTAGCTCCTCATTGGAAATGAAAGCGCAACCAGGGTCGTTAACGATATGGGAAAGAGTACCATCGTAGTCTAGGAACATGACAATCTGCTTTCCTGCGGAGGCATTGATTGTCTACTCAAACATCTCTAGGGCCGAGGGATGATCCATCTGGATATGAACTAGGTTAAATGAAATTTGAAACAATAAGTTAGAGAGAAATCGATGGATGAATGTGAGAGGTACCATCCAAGAGGAGTATGAGAAGTTGCGAGTGTCGGAGTTGAAATGAGTTTGGGATGAAGATCTCATAGCTTTGAGGAGCTTTCGTCTGCAAGAGATCAAGATGCTTCGCCGGCAATGGGGTGGTGCAGGGTTTGTTGAGTCAGGCAGTGTTACGTCGTTTGTCTCAAATGCTCCCTCTCTTTAGTCTTTAGATCTATCTTCTCCAGTATTCACTTTTCAGATCTCGTTTTTTCTTCAAATCTTGACAAGACGCTTTGAGAAATCCGGGTTTTGAAGATGAATCAGCAAAGGTTGAAGACAATGAATGGTGAGAATTGTTGGAAAGAAGAAATTTGGAAGAGGGGGGAGGAGTTGAGGGAAAGAGGATGAGTATCCAGATCTGGAAGAGGAGGGAGGAGTGGAGGGGAGAGCCGAAGAGGCGGAGAAGGAGGATTGAATTTGGTAGGGTTTCACAGTAAAAAAATTGAATAAGGGTACATTTACTTAATCAAAAATAAAAAAGCCTAATTACTAATATATAATCTCAAAATAGCCTATTAACCTAATTTGCCCTAAAAAAAGACTCAAATTATTCACAATAAAGCATTATTCACGTTCTGTAGAAGTATAAAAATAATAACTTTTAATGGGTTTTTAATGTGCAATCAAGGATGCATGTGTTCAACTGGGATGACATCTAATTTAAAGGTATTAAGGGGTTGAAATTAATAAAAAAAAATCTCCAACTTTTAGAGTCAATTTAAGGGTATTAAGTTTTTGGATGAAGAGTTGATTAGAAAAATTCAATCACCAAACGGACCGTAAGCTTCATGTAACTATATTCAAACAGTTATTATAAACTTTGATTACTCTAATTTGGAAATTTTGGATCATATAAAATCATTATTATAGAGATAATACATTGTTAAATGAAAAGGACAACATTCAGGTATATAAATCTTTTTCCGATCCGAAACTTTGAAACACACGTTCCGTTTCCGATCCGGAAGTTTGAAGAACCCTTCATCCCGCACGCATTTGTTTTGTTTACCAAATAATCTCTAAAGGGTTTTTTTTAGATTAATTCCTTAATACTGTACGTTTAAACTTTTGATTTTATGTCTATCTGCACTTTCATGTTCGAATTAATGGAAGGCAATGATTAAACCCATGGAACAAAAAAACATTAAACTAATTATAATATATATATATATATATATATATATATATATATATATATATATATATATATATATATATATATATAATGCTATAAATTTTAAAACAAAAACATTATTAGTAAATTATACGATAAATGTTTAAAAAATTGAAACACAATATCAACCAAGAGAAAAAAGTTTTAAACCAACAAATATTAGGATGAATACCCTAATAAAAAGTTTTAAAAAATTGAGAGTAAATACAAAAGGTTGGGTATATTTACCTAATTAAAAAGCTAAATGACCTAATTATTAAAAGTAAAACTCAAAAAAGACTATTTAACCAAATTACCAAAAAAAAAACCAATGTTACAAGTAGAAACTGCTTAAAATAAAAAAATACAAAATATCTCAACTAACTTAACAAAAACTTTAAACTGGATAATATTAAATGTATATATATACAACACTCTATACAGTAATAAAAACCATGATTTTTTCTTCATTGCAAAGAACCTCCTCAGTTCGTACTTTCTCATTTCACATCAACATATTACCTTAACACACATAATAAAAAAAAAAGATTTTTTTTTTTAAATATCAATTCAACACTAAAACTGTCAAAGTGTCAACATAAAACTATAATTTCATCTTAGTGTCTACATAAAACTAAAGATAATACTAAACAAATAAAGAGTGATGACCCGAAAAGGGAAAAACTAAAATTTGGTTTATAATGGATACAAAACAACTCCTCAAACAAATTTATATCTCCACGCTATAGAGTATGCAAGTAGCAGTTCATCTGACCTCTGCATAATGTAAAGGAATCAGCAAATCCAGCAGAAGCTCCTCTCTCCAGTTCAGCACTTGACCAGGGTTCCTTAAGTATTATCATTAACATGCCTGAACAACAATAGAAAACTTTGCTAATCACTGGGTTTTAGAAATTCTGCTCAAGGGAAACGCGCGTTGTGGGTGATTACAGCAGGCATTAGATTGTATGCTCGAGTGTCAGATCAAGAACTGGAATTGGAGTTTTTGGTTGATAGTTTTCATCAGTATCAACCTCTTCTATTTCCTGACAAACAGAAAGTATTTGAGAATTGTTAAGCAGAGTGTAACAACAAATCTAACAGACAAAGGAATGACGAGGGCTTGTTTGGATGTAAAGCACTTGTTTTATGATTAAACATCACCGTTTTACAATATGATGTGAAACTGCCAAGTCTGCTATTGCATAATTGGGTTATAATGCATGACATCCAAACAGACAAGCAAGTCGGAAAAGATTTTAAGTGTTATTTTTATTATACCTGAACAACTTCAGAGCCCTTGACAACTTGTCCAAACACGATGAGCTTTTCATTTAGATCAGGAATAGGGGCAGTTGTAATGTAAAGCTCAAACCCTTTGGTGTCATGCTTTTTCTTGGAGGTCCCAAGCATAAAAGCCTCATGCTTCATACTGCACAATAGCAGGATTTTCAATTTCCCTATAGAAATTTCAAAAATATTGATTATTGAACTCTAATACAAGTGACTGAAGTGCGTTAAGTTAGCTAGCCTTTTTTCAAGATCAGTGTACTGTTTTCCTCTTGTAGTCCATTCCTCTGCACTTCCGAGGGTATGGACATCCCCTACTTGTACAACAAAGTTCTTTATTACGCGGTGAAATTGCATACCCTTGAAGTGTCCTTTTTCACTGCAAAACAAGATTGGTAAGGAAGATAAGAGACCTTATGGATACATTTAACGACTAGAAAATAAACGAAATCAATCATTTTCGTCGCCATCTATAGGTAGTAAAGCATATTGAATCCAGAAAGACACCAACAGAAACGAAACACACGTTTAGTTTGTTCAAATACAAATTACACAACAGTATGTAGTATCTCAGTAAAACAAGACTTCAGTATGAAAAAAAAAAACCTACAGCTTTTAAGCATAGAACGCACACAATATATCATTCAATACAGATGTAAGAAAATGCTTTTGTACTTGAGGTGCTTTTGAACTCACCATAGATCAATGAATTCATCCACAATTTCAGGAGCATTGTCTTTGAAGAGTTCCACACCTATCAAGCCCTTCGATGTTTTAAGAATCTAGGAACAAAAGAAAGATCCATAAATGAGTAAATATCACATATGATACATTTCCTGATGTATAGCTAGTTACAAGCATGATTAAGGAAAGATAAACAAAAAACGTAACAGCAATGGATTAAATTTTCATATAGAAAACTGTTACTCTTGTATGAAACCAGTAAACCATATCCCATAAAAAGTTCAGATTAACGCATTCATGTTTCTGTATAATTTACTTCTCCTTTGTGAAATTACTATGTATGTTTTGCTTCGAAGTAAACTCTCTTCTTATAAAGTATATATGAAATGCCCAATTGTTGGCTTTTCTCTTACAAAGTAAACCGTATCTCATTAAAAAATCTGATTAACACAAACATGTTTCTGTATGTTCTGATTAACACAATCATATATTGACTATTCTCTTAGAAGTAAACTCTGAAGTATATGCACCAGTACGAGAGCATCTTGTTAGCTTTGAAAAGCATCAATAATGATCAAGAAAAACACAGATAGGATAAATGCTGGACCCAATTTCGGAAGCTCTTTGATTAAGCTATTATACGAAACAATTACTCACCGCATATTTAGGTATGTCCGGATTCTTCATATTCCCAAGACCCTGCATAGGAATAGAGTATAAACTGCAGAAGCTTAGAGCAGCACAAAAAAGAAATGATAGCAGAAAGTGAAACTGATCAAGCAATTTGCAGCATAAACAATACTGGAATGACACAGGAGAGAACAAGCAAGGCCACAATATAGTTTTACTTAAGGCCAAAACGTATAAAAACTGTATACCTTGCGCCCAACATAGATGTCCTGATCTCCTTGATCTACAGACCTACACAAAATAGGCAATATATTGTCAATTTATCATAGGAGATATTAAAACAGTAGGACCTATAAAAACTATTTCTTTGTTTCCATACATATAACACAAGACATAGCAAGCCCCAGATCATTTATCAATATGCATGAATCCTATATGGTTATGAATGATTGGTATAACCAAGATATGGTTATGAGTGATCGGTATAACCAAGATATGGTATCAGTGATACACTTATACCTGGCATTGCTCATATCCATATCCAGATATCCTCATAAATTGGGTTATGATGCTTTCAGCAATCCCTCGGCAGAGAGTCATATCAACCCTATATCTGAGATATCAATACCAACTGAACCCTAATAGAGTATCCACTTGCAACTAAGTAATTAACTAAATTATAGAAACTCATTCTTTGGACAAATTTCAATCTCACAACTGATCCTCTGGCCTAACTACAAAATTAAACCTAATAAAGAAAGAAAATAACAGTGAAATCTTCGAAAATAGGTACCTGCTGGAGAAATATCTGAAGGTAGAGACCACACAAAACAGGACCAGCAAGACAATTAAGCTGAAGAAGAGAATCGATGTAAGACTGATACGATTGGGAACCTTCTTCTTCTTGCTCTGTAGTAACAAAGCCTGGGGCTTGATTCTCGCCATCTCCCAAGAGGGTCAAATTATTTGCTGATGTTACCGAGATTCGATTAACCTCGCTTGAAAAATCGCACAACTGGACAATCAAATTAAATCTTGCCTTAGATTTACTAACTTCAATTGGAATTGCAGGAGAATATAGTGAAACCGTAGGATTTGAACTTCAATGGAAGGAAAAAAATAAATAAATATTGAAAAATTAGACAAGTAAACAGTTGCAAATGGAGAGAAAACCTTGGGTTAGGGATTGGGAATGTTGGAAACCTACAGTGACATGTCGTCTTCGATGGGTATTGGAAATTCTCGGTCGATCCTACAACTACGAAAATGGGATCGGTATCTCGAAGACCCTCTTTATTTCTTGTTCCGGGTTCGGGTAACCGGGTACTGGTAGCGGGTATTGCATCCGGTTTGGGAATTTCACTATTTTAGACTGCGGACGGTTAATTTTCAATATTTGTATTGACTATTGAGAGCTAGCTGAATTTTAATTTACATGCCTTATTGCCATTTGCCTGCAATTAAAAAGAATAACAAACCAATCAAACAATACAACTTTATAACAAAATGTAAAATAAGGTGAATCCAATACGGATAACCGTTCTCTTATAATATAAGATAAATATGAGTTATTGTGTTAAAGAGATTAATGTTAGTGATTATGCAACTGAATATTGTACTATTTGTATTTTTTTATAACGGAAATCGATTAAGCATAACAAAATAGATAAAAATACATATTTTACCAAAATATATTAGTTTCATATCTATTAAATATATACAATGTTTAACATACAATCGACTTAAATTCACATTTACCCTTGAAACCGAATACGCATATTCGCACAAAGAGAATGTCAAGAATGTAGATTGAAATTATTCCAATATCCAACAACCACTGGCTCTACTTCCTAACAAAAGCAAAATTTTCTGTGACTCCATTAATGGCTGCAAGACACATCATCTCAACACATTTATCTTCCTTTCTCAGCAACGAGAAAGAATGGTGGAAGAAGAAAAGGGACAAAAGTGGGAAAAAATTATACAACAATACAAGAGAACCGCTTTCCTACAGATTATTCATGGGAGTGAATGGCACACCGGGGTGTCTCGACACCCGCAATCCTATGAACACTGAGACGCAGAATGCAACCACGGACAAGAGGAGGCTGAAAGCGATAGCAGCGTCCCATGGGCTACTACTGGCATCGTGTTGTGTTAAAGAAGATGAAGAACCAGACCCGCCTGAGATGAAGTTGAGTGTTAGCCATTCACAACTGATGGTGAAGTGACCAGAACCGTGCCACGGGCTACCATCCACTGGGTACCAGAATGCTGCTGAGAATTTGCTCGGCATGCCAATCGTGAACTCAGCATCCTGCATGCATCAGGCCAGATATTGCTTTCACTACATTATCTAAAAAACTAAATCAGCATTTGCTATATGGAAAGTAGAATTCACAAACATGAGTAGATAAAAGATACTTTCTTGGAAAGTTGCAGTTCCTAGAAAATATTGCTGGTTTATTATTAAAACCCGGAGGACAGAAGAATATAAAGAAGATCTTGTGTACTAGGGAGCTTGCTAGTGATGCATGTAATTCTGATTCAACTATCTTATGATGACAAAAATAAATGTCTAGCTTAACTATTGACGAAAAAACTACCTGTTGAAAGCGATCCATTGTTCTCAAGGGTCTTGATAACTCAAAATAGTATGTGCCCTTTGAACCTTCTGATGAAAATGGGCTATCTGCCTCTACATAGCCTGTCAGGACGAGCGTCAACAGTCTTAGATGGCATGTACAAGACGAGACAAATAAGAGGCACTACAGTTACATAAATCACAGATTCACGGACATACATGATTCAAATTAGCAGAGAATCCGTGCAATTTACCTGAGTGGTGAGAAAGGCTGCTGTGCCACCATGCTCCTTTCCAGTCATTTTGTGCACCGGTATCATTTGCATTACTTCCTGATGGTAGTCCAACATTAAGTAGTCAAAATCTTTCAAAACAAAACTCCTTTCAAAAATGATGCATTAAACCTGAAACCAGCTACTCCATACAGAAGAGGGTAGCTTAATTACTAAATTCGCTCTAACCTGAAGGTCCGCGGCCATCAAGAAACCGACAATGAGGAGTCCAAGAATAAAGATCAACCAAATGCCCAAACCTGCTCATAGAAGAGAAGCAAAGTCATTTCCAGGCGATGATATCCTACAAGCTTTCAACCAATTGGCTACTTGACAGAACAAGCACGGTGTTTTTAATATACGTACCTATCACCTCCGTATCCTTCATCTACTGGATTTCCACCGTACAGTCGGCCAGGTATGGCATTCCCTAATGAGAAGTGCATAAGATCAACTTCATAACCTTGACAGGTTTTGTTTGTGCAAGAGCTTTTGGTTTCCTTGCAACCACCCATCTTTGAAAACAATACATCCCAGTCATATAACATATTAACATGATGGTATAACTATTTACAAAGAGAGAAAGTAAAAAGACAAAGATAGGGAAGAAGTTTAATGGTCAGCATAGGTGAATCTTACATTGTGATAGGTAGCTTTTTCACCAATCTGAAACATAAGAGCAACTGAAGGGCACTGAGTATTTTCGCTGCAACAGTACATGCCATTGTCATAAAAGCTTACAAATTAAGGCCACCATCCCACCAAACAAATACAGTAATCATGATAACAACATACCAACCCTAAAATTGCACGAGCACATTTGCCAAAATCACTATTCTAAACTTATTATAAATTCTATCAATTCATCAATCGCCGTGACAAAAATGTGATGTATGAAGATTGAAGAACAAAACTAGCTAATAAATTTTCTGTACATATTCAAATTCACTACACTAATATAACCTTACTTTGATCGGAGGGTAAAATGAAGAAGATTACATACCCTTTGGAGTAAGCATAATCACTATCAACTTGCAACAAGAAGAACGCATCCTTGCCATCATGCAATGCCTACAAAATCAAACCAACCCATTACCCTAAAATCAATAAAACAAATACACCATCAAAATAAATAATCCGCAAAGAGTTAAGAAAATTTGGGTCAAAACCTTGACAGTCATCTTTCCGCCAGTGTAGGCATCATCTTCATGAGGGTCAAGAGCAGGGAGAAGAGAAAACTCGGAGCCATCAACATCCTTCCAATCGTCGGCATGGCCATCGAGGGTGATGGTTCCGGGTCTGAATTCGGCTACGATCTGGGCGCTGGAGTCCGATTCGCAGCTCCACTCGCCTGATTCGTTGTGCGAATTGACATGGACGACAAGCAAAATCAACGAAAAAGTCAAAAGGAGGATCCTAAACATGATAATTTGGCTCTTTTCCGCCATGGTTGGATGCGAATCTGAACTCCAAGGGCGACTTGCGAAGAAGAGTCAGCGGAGTAAATTTATATAATCTTCAAAATTACGCCTCGTTGCTTCTTTATTGTCTTGTATCGGGAATTTGAAAAATCTTTTAAGCTAAACTTCAGTCAAATGCCTTACGGCCCTTACATAACTCAATTTTCACAAAACTATCCATAATTTTCAAATTTTACATTTTGTCACCCACATTTAAATGATTTGATATATTCGTATCATTTACAAAATATGAGTAACTATTCCAACAATTGTTAATGGTTATTGCTTTATCATCTGTAAAATGATTTATCATACTTTATTTCTTTTATTGACACGTCCGATTCGATCTACCAACGCCGCTCTACGTCCATACCGAATATTTAACCCCAAACCAAACCGATTGATCGGTAAGATCAAATCTAGATAACAACTTGTACACTTTGTTACAATTTAATATAATTCGGTTGTTTTTTTTTTTTGAAATGGTACGTTTCCGGTTCAGCGTCTCCCGGAGGATTCGAACTCGAATCTCCGGGCTAACACTTAAGGAGTCTAGCACCACAACCACTAGACCAACTGAGTATTGGTATATTTCGGTTGTTGTTCGCTCCAAACGGTGTGTGCAAGCTTTAAATTTATAACCCTAGACGTAAGCTTAAAACAAGGATGCGAACCCGCAGTGTACGGGTCAATCGTAGTAAAAAGCAAGGAATTCCAGGGGTCGATCACAGGGACTTAGTGAAACAAAGTCCAATTACGGTAAGCTTTAGCAATCACTAACCACAAAGCAATTAAAACAATCAAAGATGATAAAAGTCAATAAGGGAAATATGCAATTCTAGGGATTAAAGCATCTAGTTGTGGTTCCAACTCAAGATCTAAAGATAAGCGGACAAAGCTGAGGTTTTTGCATAGGGAAGATGTTTCTAAAGTGGAATAGATCACCGGGTAAGTCTCACTACTCACTAATCCCAAACCGTAACTCCTATTACCGGGTAAGTCTCAAGGAATTAAGATAAAGAACTATAACCTCAAACTAACACACCATCTAAGGGAATAGAATCAACATTTACCGGGTAAGTCTCAGGCTAACTCACAAAGATGGGATGGAAGCACACTCAAACCCCAATAAAGGATAAACCTTTATTACCTACACTTATGATCTTAGGTAAACAAACTAAGGAATTACCGGGTAAGTCTCATCCTAAGCTTGCATTGAACCAGGAAAGGTGTAATAAGGATAGGATTTAGCAAACTCTAACACTTAACTCTCAGTTTCGGATCAGATAAGTCACCTCGGTCAGAAGAATTCCACCCCGGCCGAGATGTTCATCGACTGAGCGAGATGCTTAGGGTTAAGGTTAAAGACTCGAACTTTCAGGGTCCTACTGTGATTAAGATCATTCTATCATTGTTTTTCCCACAACCTTCAGCCAATCACCCTAGAATCACACAAGGAAATTAGCCACTCATCATCATGAAAGTATTAATCAAACATATGGGAAGAAGGTGAATATTTGAACAAGAAGAATTTAATGAAAAGACTTCAATAACTGAATCAAATATCACAACAAAAGTGTTCCTTGGATAAAAATCCAACAAGGCAAGGCAACAAGGAAGGGAATCTAAGACAATCTTACAAAAACCCTTCAAAAGCTATAAAAGCTATAGACTTCAATCTTCCTTCAACCTTCAAAAAGGTTCTTTAAATCTCCCAACTGGAGTATGGCTGCTGCGGTGTATTAGGTGTAAGCAAGGTGATAGCGGATGTATGTAGCGTGTCGGATTTGTGGGAAATCTGACTCTTTTTTATAGGAAAATTACTTTCCAAAGATAAGATATCTTAGAAAGATCTCTTCCCATAAAAATAGGTAAAATATATGATCTAGCATATCTTCTTCCTTCCAAGAGCCAAGCCCAAAAATATAAGATCTCTTTCCAAAGATAAAAGACCTCAGCCAAGAATAAAATATTCTCGCCGCGTCCCAGGTGTTCGCCTCGGTCGAGTCGGCTCCTCTGGATCACCTCGGTCTAGGTATTCACCTCGGTCTAGGTATTCACCTCGGTATAGGTGACACTGTAGCTGACCTAGGTGAATTTCAGCTGCGTGTAAATCTCTTAAATCTGGTCCAAAGTGAATCTCTAATCCATGGCTATGCTTCTTGGATGTTTTCTTATGTTTCTGAATGTAGCTCCAATGACTCCTTAGCTCTTTTTGCTCCTTTTTGATGCAAAACGTGCCATTTTACCTACGATTACAACAAAACTAGGTGTAGACCTCGATTCCCGCAAAGGTAGATGAAATGGTAATATAATCACATATTACACATACAAACATGCAGATTATTGAAGATAAAACGCTCAAACAAACCCCAAAATATAGACTATAATTCATGCTATCAGTTGTTATTAGTTACATATTATCACAATGATCTCTTTTTTTTTGAAAAATGGAAAGCGGTTAGTTTGAAACCATTTCCGAGAGGTAGTCCAACCTAAAGCATCCTTACGGATGAGAACATGAAGTTCGAGATCGTCAGAAAAACAGGTGTTGGGGTTCGAAATTCCCAGATGGGTCAGACGGTTAGCAACACAGTTGATTTCTCTGGAAATATGTGTGATCAGGACTTCGTCAAAGAAGCGGAGATCCAGCATGGAGTCGGAAATAATCATCTCGACCTCCCACGGGCAACTCCACAATCCTTGGAGTGCCTTGATAACACAAAGGTTATCACCCTCGATTTCGATCTTTTTGATCTTTAATCTAATAGCCTCTTGTAGACCTAATTTGAGAGCATAAGCTTCAGCTTTAATTATCGAGTTAAAGTTATTTTTTGTCGCATCAAGACTAACAACCTCCCCTTTGTGATTCCGAATCACAAAGCCAACGGATGTTATTCCCGAATCGAATTTAGATCCATCAAAGTTAAATTTATGGAAATCAGGTTTTGGTTTATCCCACTTAATATTTTTTTCTTCCTTTTGGTGGAATTAATGTCCTTTTGTTGTTGTGTTTATAACGTAATCGTCTTCATCAAAGATGTTAGTTTTCCACATTTGGATTTGGTTTTTAATGAAGTTGATAACCTTATTGGAAGGACTAATAGTCTCATTTCCAAAAATAGTTTTGTTCCTGAAGAACCATATAATCCACCAGATAGTTGCGAGGCTTGCAACCTTGTTAAGTTCAATTTTTGTTTTTTATTTCTTGTAGGAGGTCGTGAGGTTTTTTATTAACAAGGCAAATGTTGTTAAGTTCGGTTAATATTGACCTGTTGATATTGGCAAGTATTTGTTTGCTAAAAGGACATTCAATGAGTAAGTGGAACAAGTCATCTAGATGGTGGTTGCATAGTTCACAGTGTCTTGTTACGGCTATTCTTCTTTCGTCAAGCTTAGTCTTTGTTGGGATTCCGTTTTGTGAAATTTTCCAAAAGAAGTTTTTAATTTTAGGTTGAGTATCGAGGTTCCAGATCCAATCACATGTATAGTTCGGGGACATGCTTGAGCCCTTCTCAATCATTTCCGACGCAGAATTTGTAGTAAATCAATCACTATTACTATATCTCCAATATAATCTATCTTGAATGTCATTTTTTGGTATAATTGTTTCCTTGATTTTTTTCCTAATACTTGGGCTAGTGATGTTTTGTAGTTCGTTATCAATTTTATTGATATCCCGCTGTCTCGCATCGTTTATAAGTGACTAACCTTTATATTTGTGTAAAATTGATTGGTGTTTTGGGTCATTTTTATAAGTGGTGTTGTTGTTACCCAATTGCCATGCCAAAAGTGATAGTTTTATCATTTCTGACCTGCCAAATAATACCATTTTTATAAGTGTTGTTGTTGTTACCCAATTATCACAATGATCCTTGACAAAAAGCAAGGGAGCCAAATCCATCAACCCAAAAGCTCAAATCGACATTATCCTTAAAAGCACTCACATTGGAGGTTCTTGACAATCATCTTGATTTCATTAAAAAGGAGAAAATGAAATTATTACAAGGCTATAACAACATTACAAAAAGCTGGGGACCATTTTAAATTTAAGTATTTTTTTTATTCAAAATTGTTCTTAATTTAAATAATATTTTGGTTGATTATTTTACAATTAGAGTGTGTGATAATTTGGATGTTTAAATTCTAAAATATTTTGAATGGTGGTAAACTACTTAATTAAATAAATAAATTAAATTACTATAAATGAAATTATTTCATCCAATCCATAGACATTTAATTAGTGTATATTAACTTATTTAATTATAGTTTTATATTTATAAAGTTATTACATAATGTAAATTATAATTGATTTCATATAATAACTTTATTTAAACTAAATTTCATTGTCTATGTTTAATTAAAAAAATGATTAATTTATATATTATCTTTAATAATGAGTAAACGATTTCAAATACTCGAATATTGTCATATTTTGTATTATTGATTGTTACATCGACTCGAGTATTATTAGTGTAATGTCATTTATATTATTAATTTATGTAATATTCGATAATTTGTGTAGTGAAATTGTAAACCGAGCCAGTGAAGGAGGTGGCAGGTGCTTGTAAACGTAGAATTGTTGTGAATTAATTCCCACGAAGAGGATAACGGTTCAAATATTTGTTCCGGTGAGCCCAAGCAATCAACACCTAGAAATGAAGTCTGAGATGCCATCTAATCCAAGGACCGCGCGAATCTCCCCCAAGACAGCAGAAGGCACACTCTGAGAAGAAGACCGGAAAGTCGAGATGGAGCAAGAGCGATCCCACGTGACAACAAATTCTGGACAAAACACGATAGCGTGCCAAATGGTTTCGGCTTCCAACGAGCATCTAGCACACTGGCTTGACGAGACCACACGCCGATAATGGAGAGTCGAGGCAACACTGAGGAACCACAGTAGAGTCTCCAAGCGAAATTCAAAACTTCCAACGGAAGATTGCGCATCTCCAAACAAAAAACCATTTGGGGTCATCAGGCACAGTTGTGGAGCCCAATTTACCAAGCCAGTAGGCTGATTTGTCATATTGTCAATATTTTAATGCATTAGAGTTGTTAGAATAAATAGTGTTCAGATAAAACTACCATTGCACATGTTTTTACGTATCTGTGTATCGTTCGGTCTAAAATTTAAGTTAAATTTAATCACATGTCGATGTGTCCCATTATTAAATTTGGGGTTTTCTACGTTCCGACATTTACTTGTCCTTCATTTCAAGCGTACTTTTTCGATGCACACGTATCATTTACACGGAAGAACCGAGAATCTGTGATTACACCTTATCCATCGGTTACAATTTCCCTTTTTTTTCCTTGTGGAGGTCACCGGCTCCGATTCTTGGTTTGATGGGTATTGACTATTGAGAAGTGAGGTGTGACTTTTTTTTTTGGTGAAAAGGGAGTACATTACTCCATGAATAAAACTCAAACGAAACTTACAAACGAGTCATACGGGGGAGGCTAACCCCCCGTATATCATCTAACAAAATGTCAATAACTCCCAAAGGAGGTTCCTCCAACAAATGAACTCCTAACGCACATGAGAAAGCATAATTAGCAAGCGAATCCGCTACTCTATTACCTTCTCTAAATGTGTGGCCGAGATTAACAAGCCAATCTCGGTTAATGAAGCCTTGACAACGAGTTATCAGGCTAGATAACGGGTGTGATGCACTAACTCCCTCCTCGATAAATTCAATCATTAGTTTAGAGTCAACTTCCAAGAAGATCTTCTTAGCGCCCATATTCCATGCTATCTCCAGCCCATAGAACACACCCCAGAGCTCCGATGCTGGTGCAGAAGCAATGCCAAGGTTTACTGCAATTCCTCTGATCCACTGACCTCCTGAGTTTCCGATGAGCGCCCTAGTAGTAGCAAAACCTTATTTCCCCTAGACGCCCCATCCGTATTAATATTGACCCATCCATCACTTGGTTTAACCCACCAAACCAGAATCTCCTTTTTGGCTCCATTCCCTTGTTGCAACCTTGGTCCCTGACCTGTGTATATTCAACAAACCTTTCTTCCAGGAATTGTAGCTTATTCAGCACCATTTCTCTCTCCTGGAACACTCTTGTATTACGCCACTTCCATATCCACCACACAGTACACACGAATCTATCATTCTTGTTGCCTTGTGTATCACTGGGGTTCCTCATGCTCACATTCATATAAAACCACTCGTCCCAAGACAGGTTAAAAAATCTGCTTTGATACTGGATAGGCACTAACTGCTTCCAAATCTAGCATGCCATCGGGCAGTCTAAGTAGATGAATTAGCGACTCCTCCATATCATTACAGGCATGACAATTCGGGTTACTCGACAAATGCCTTCTGAATCTCTCTGCATTAGTTAGTGGTGCACCCCAAGCCAATAACCACATGAAGAAACGAGTTCTCTGAAGGACTTGTAATCTCGGGCTCTCCCTTACTTGAAAACTAGCCCTCCCTTGACAGATAAATTCAAAAGTCGAAGAGACAGAAAAAGGCCATTTCTAGTTCCAATCCATCTAACCGTATCTTCTTCCTGCGCCAGCTCCAAGAGTGTCACAACAGTGAGCTTCAAGCAACCCAGGTTATTTAACTTGCTTCGAAGGTAGTCCCAATTCCAAGTCTTTGATTCAAGCCACATATCTCGAACTTTCAGACCCTGATCCTCCTGACTCAACTGCCCCAAGTTGTAGCTTTCCATAGCTTGATTATTCAACCATTTATCAGTCCAAAAAAGAGTTTTACTTCCATCCTTGATACTCCGTCCAGTGTTCAGTATCACGACTCTATTATACGCATGACAAATACCTCTCCAGATGAAAGAACAATCTCCTCTAGGGTTTATCATCCCTGGCCACTCACCATCACGACGTACGTATTTTTGAGTGAGTATTTTGGCCCATAGTTGATCTTTCTGGAGGAACAAGTGCCACCCCAATTTGCCTAACATCGCAAGATTTGAATCTTCTGCCTTCTGGATCCCCAAACTTCCTGCACTCCTCTTTCGGCATACTTTGTACCAACTGAGAAGATGAATCTTCCTATTTCCTGGTGTACTGCCCCATAGGAAATTCCTGCATATTCTATCCAGGTCCTTAGTAATGCTAGCAAGAAGGAGGATTGTGTTCATGTGATAAATTGGAAGAGCAGACAACACAGATTTCACCAAAACAGTCCTTCCTGCAATATTAAGAGACTGCACTTTCCATCCTGCAAGTTTGCTCAGCACCTTGTTCAACATAGGGCTAAAAGTCACTCTTGACACTCTGTCATAAAACATTGGGATGACTAAGTATTTGCCAAGATGTCTGGTTGAGGGAAAACCACACAAGTTACTCAATTCCGTATCAAGGTCACCCTGGACATTCTTAGACACATAAATACGTGATTTTGTGAGACTGATTCTTTGCCCTGACGCCCCACAGAAGTCAGACAAAATTTTCTTGATATGTACCACCTGGGAAGCTGAGGCTTCTGCAAACAATAAAATATCATCAGCAAACATAAGGTGTGAAATCTTAGGACCACCTTTGGATAGTTGTATGGGCTTCCAAGTTCCATCTCCCACAGCTTTGTCAATCATGTGTCCCAGACGTTCTAGACCTAATACAAATAGATAAGGGGATAGAGGATCCCCTTGTCGAAGCCCCCTTGTCATAGGGAAGGCTCTCGTAGTCTCCCTATTCCGCATAACTCTCATAGTTGCTGTAGAAAGACAAGAATAGATCCACGAAATCCACTGTTGCGATAAGCCAACAATTTGAAGAGTTTCGACCACAAATTCCCATCGCAACATATCATAAGCTTTTGCAAGATCCAATTTCAGGATCATATGGCCTTTCCGTCCCATCTTCCGTTTCATAGAGTGTAAAGCATCTTACAAAATAACTATATTATCCGATATAACCTTTCCTGGAATGAAACTTGACTGCATAGGAGACACCAGCTGATTCATAACTCCTTTCAACCTATTTGCAAGGATTTTGGTGATCACTTTATAGCATACGTTACAAAGACTAATGGGCCGAAATTGAGTAATAAATTCTGGCTTGGTCACCTTACCGATCAAAACAATAAGCATTTCATTTGAGGCTACAGGAAGAGTTCCCTCCTCAAAGAAAGTTTTAATGAATTTGATCAAAGAATTCCCAACCACAGGTCGTACTCTTTTGTAGAATACTGGCTGATATCCATCAGGTCCTGGAGCTTTAAGAGAGTCCATACTTTTAATAGCTTCCCAAACTTCCAGATCGTTGCGTGATCTATTCAATACCTCAACTTGGTTGTGCGCCAAACTGGGGAACTCTCCCCTCGGGATACAGCTAAGGGTGGGGAGATTTAAAGGACCATACAAATTCCGGAAATATGTCTCAGCATGCTCTTCCAGATCCTTCTTATCCAAACACCAAGAACTATCATCCATTCTCAACGCATCAACTCTGTTACCTTGTCTTCGGACCACTGTGGAGAGGTGAAAAAAAGTAGTGTTTCTATCTCCATTCACATGCCAATCTTGTCGTGATTTCTGACACCAAAACATCTCTTCTTGTGCTAGTTCATTCTCTAATTGAAGCTTGGTTTCATGCTCCATACTAATCATTCATCAGTAACTGACTCAGCTAGCTTCAAACTGATCTTCTCCATCAGTCGAATAAGGACTTCTTTCCGGGTATGGATATTACCAAAGACTTCTTTATTCCAAATTCTTAGATCCCTTTGCCGGAGTTGAAGAGCCCCTGGGAGTTGAGCAAAAGCATTCCATTTTTCTTCAATAAGGAGGGAGAACTCAGGGTGTGAGAACCAAGCTGCTTGGAATCTAAACGGTCTTCTATGGGACTCATATCGATCATTTCTTTCCAATGAGAGCAACAAAGGATTATGGTCCGATGACATTCTAGGCAGGTGTCTGACGGATGCCTCTGGCCATAACAGACAGCTACTAGGTGACATCAGAATACGGTCCAATCTTTTAGAGATTCTTGTTCTTGTGTTCTCACCTCGGACCCATGTAAACGGAGAACCTTGAAAGCCCATATCAACAAGTGGGTAGTATTCAACCATTCTCCAAAAGCTAACGCTTCTCTCGACAATCACCCCGACCCTCCTTGACGCTCCTTCAGGCTCTTGATGAAATTAAAATCTCCACCAATAATGAGAGGTTCCGTGATTGAGCTTACCAGATCTCCTAGTGTTTCCCAAATACCTTCACATCGAGTCGGATCCGGACATATATACACCACAATTAAATGGCATGGAGATACATCCTCCACTATCATTGCATGAATATACTGTATGCTCTTAGTAATAATTCTCAACGAACATATTGAGTTATTCCAAAGCAGCCAGATCCCTCCGCTTTGACCTTGTGCTTCCACTCTATCATTAGAATCAAAACCCATAAGGTTGCATATACCTACTGCTGTATCCCCAGAGCAATGAGTTTCAAATAACGCCGTAAAGTGAGGTGTGACTTCAAGTAAGCGTGTTATTTATAAATGAATGTAATGTGGTTTCACTTGCAAGGTTTGATTATCTCTTATTCAGTTACTTCATGATTTGTGGCTTAACAACTATTATTAGAAAATTCATCTTAGTTCAATTTCCCTAATTCATCCAAAAATTAAATTCGCAGAATATATTAAAAATGTATGTGATTACGCAAGTAGATGATATATGGTGGAATGGTATACCAGAATTGAAAATCTATAGTGACACTCTTCAAATTTAGTAAGGTTACAATTTACCCGTTTGATGAAATATCAACCTAAGTGATTGTTTATTGGATGAGTTGGCTAAGTAGGCACTTTTTGTCTATTGTAGTATAGAGTATGCCCTTTTTATATCTTGTAGACAAACTAGGTCCCTCTCATTTATTAATAAAGATTTATTGAAAGGGTTAATTAGTAATTTTAATTTAATTGAGTCCAAGCCCAAGTTCAATTGAAGATCAGTAGGCCCATTCCGAGTTACATAAGCCCATATTCAATCCGAGTTATATAAGTCCATATCCAATCCGAGTTACATAAGTAATCCCATTCGAGTTACATAAGCCCATTACAAAATATAAATGTTGTACCTAGTGAGTATCGAACTCCGGATGATAGGCCCTCCCTTATACCAGCTGGACTAATTGAACTTCATGTATTATCTTGTTCATATACGGTATTAGTACATAATGCTTAATACACAATTTTAATACACAAGTTCAATTACACATTGTTAATACATAATTTTTATTTACACAAGTCCGTCATTTACACAAGCCTGTCGTTTACACAAGAATGTCGTTTACACAAGTCCGTATTTGTTTCAAGCCCATTCGAGTTACACAAGCCCAATTATAACTGTAAAATATGTAGTCAATATCCCGTATTTATAAAATATGTCGTCAATATCTCATATCTATAAAATATGTAGTCAATATCCCATATTTATAAGATTGCGCAGACTCAAAAGTCCGTCATTTACGCAAGTCCAATCCTTTGTTTACAAAAGGTTGAATTACACAAGCTCAAACGAGTTGCACAAGTCCAAGCTCATCGAGTTACACAAGCCCAAAAATCCGTCGAATGCACAAGTAAACAGTTGAGACATTTTATGGAATTATAAATTTGACCATATCTGTAATTATCAAGGTAAATGATCATTCACGTACAGACAAGTACAAGCATCCTTTTATAATGTACTCAAATTTGAAAAAAAAATTAATTATCATAATGCTATTGAAAAAAACCCTAATTACTTTAATTATCTTAACTTTCCTAATTAAAGATTCTCTCAATATATTGTTAGGATACTCACTACGGCAATCTTGCACCATGAATAGCCATTAATATACTTATTGCAAGCAATGAGAAATCGATGGACAGTTCACACGAAGACGAAGGAAAGTCTCCGTCCGGCGCGAGGCTCGTCTACTGGAGACGACAGGCGAATCTGCTGTGGCGACGGTTCTGGCCTCGCACTGGTTATCTCTCTCGCATCTCCGTACACTACTCTTCTTTGGTACGGCACACCATGAGACTAGGCATCTCTACTTCAGCGAGATCGACCTCAAGCCCCATGGACACGCCCTAGACATTATCGGAACAATCAAGGAAGGAGATGAATCGGGAGAAGGTGGTTGTTCAAAACAGGAGAAAGTGGAGAGAGAAAAAGAAAACGGTGGTTAAATAGGACAAAAATATCCAAGATACGTACCTGTGTCGGAACAATCAAGCGGGGCCGGCCCTGCTGCTGGGCAGCAAGGGCCACAACCCAGGGCCCCATAAAATTTGGGGCCCCAAATTTAAAAAAAAAATAATATATATATTGAATAAGATTAGATTGTTGGGAATTAATCCTTAGACCTCTAGGTCATAAGGCAACCAAAATCCCACTATACCACTTTAATTTTATGATATGATATCATAACTAAATTTATTAATATCAACAAAAGCTAGAATTGTGAGTTTCAATGTTCCACTCCATCATATTTTCAATGTTAACTAGTTTAACTCTTATATTTTGTATATGTTTTTCGAATAGTAACTATTATAATTTCATGTTATTTAAATTATATAAAATATTAAATAAAAATTGTAACTCTTATTTCTATAAATGTTAAATGATATTTATAAGTCAATAAAATAAAGATATATTTCGGTTAAAAAAACATGACTATTTATAATAAATAACACAAATATGATTTTAAGTTCGAATTATAATTTAACAATAAAACAAATTTCTTTATTAATATAATTTTTTACTTATCAAGATACTCAATGTAATAAAAATTATAACTATTATTTCTATAGATGTTACATTAAATATCTCATTTGTTGATAAGTTCATAATCAATTTTCTTAATGAAAAATTTATTTTAAATGTTATATTATAATTCAAACTTAAAATCATATTTGTGCTATTTTTTTAAATAGTTATATTTTTTAATATAATTATATATTTACTTTATGGTTTATAAATATCATTTAACATCTATAAAGTTAAAATTATAAAAATGAAATTATAATTATTATTATTCGGAAAACATATTCAAAATATAAGAGTTAAACTAGTTAAGATTGAAAATACGATGAACCGGAATATTAGAACTCACAAACTAGCTTTGTTGATAATAAAATATTAAGTTTTGATATATTATCACTAAATCAAAGTGACGTAGCATCAACGTGGTTGCCTTATGACCTAGAGGTCCAAGGATCGATTCCCACATATCCCTTCTCTTTGTCAATTATTTTTTAATTGTGAATAACCCGCAGTTTTTCTACAGATTATTTTATATATATATATATATATATATATATATATATATTTTGTTATAACGTGTTATTTCATGTTTTATAACTAATAATTTGAGTATGACATTAATTTTAAATCGCTAGGGCACCCAAAAAAAATCTTGTCCCGGGCACAAAAAATTAAAGGACCGGCCCTGCAATCAAGGAAGGAGATGAATCGGAGCACCATACAAGCTGAGAGAAGGTTGAAGAAGACCACCGGTAGAAGGTTGAAGCATACCACCAATAGCAGTAGGCGGCGATGCGACTGCGAGAAACTCTAACGCTCATCAAGTTCAGATCTGAAATGATTACGAGAAACCTAATTGCTTCGGATATGGGATCTGATGATTTTATAGGGTTATATTTTACGTTTTCCCCCTTATGCCCCTTTAATTAATTATTTTTAGATTTAAAAATTTAGGTAAAAAATAGAGGGGCCTAATTAGTCAAGTTACATAAAGTGCCTTAAATCACCAATTTTCTCTTGTTTATTAATGAATTAAAAAACAGTTTTATCATTTTTCATCAATTATCATATTATCACAATTTTTTTAATTTAATACAATTTTTTATTTCAACCCGAAATACGTAGCATTTAACTAGTTTAGATAAAAGTGTGCTGAATTTACAACTAAAAACTATAATTTGACAAAAATATTAGACCAAATCAAAAGAGAAATTAGTAACAATTATATGAAATTGGATAATCATCAGGGATGGTGTTAAATTGTTAATTCCACGCAAAAATTGTGGGGAATGTAGATTTCTTTTACTATAAAAATGAAAAAACGATATCCAAATGTTCTGTTTAGTGTTTGTATTAAAGCATTTATTAGTTTGATCAACTTGTTTTTAGGGTTTGTATAAAGCTCAATTGTCAGTAAGTATAGTTTAATCATTAAGAAACTCTTGATGTAATCATGGATCATTGGACTTTGAAATAAATAAACTTAAGAATTTCAAATAACACGTTAAAGTTTCCAATAAGCATTACTCTTGACGGTTTAATAACGATAATGACTAGATCCGGGTAGATGTTGGCTCGTCCTCCATGATTGAGTCACACTTGGTAGAGCGGTACGTTCTCTGAACATGTTGTACAAACTTTGAATTTCGTTGTATGAGGGTGGTGTTCCACGTTGTTGCATTTCGGTGAGTCGACTACCAATCAAAGCATGACATTGTGCACGGCGAACCGCAAAAGAGGGTCCGAATTCGGGACCTTCTGCAGTCCAAGATGACTTCAAAACATATGGGTGACAATGTCTGACGTACCAGAACATGTAGTCGCCAGAATCGTGCCAAGGAGCTAGCGCTAAAGGTGCATCACGGAGTGCAGTGCATATGGCATGATCCGAAAACCGTGTGTCCCATCTATAGTCTTTTTCGTCGAAGCTTAAGACATATTGCCTAGCGTAGTTCGATCTTATCGGCCCTTTTGGACGGATGGGGTCTTGCGGAATGTGTTGAATGCAGCCAAATTGACGTGCTACCCTATCCGGATGGTACGGCTCGATAATATGGCCAATTCGTATTGTACCCCTATACATTGAAAGAGTTCTCACTCTATCAAGGCCATAAGGAAGCCATATGACTTGACTTCCATCAAGACCTTCAATTTGTCTCCTGTATCGAAGCAAACGGGTGCTTGAAATTTGAAGTGTTCGGCCAGGCTCGAAATGGGCCCCAAGTGGATCTCCCTAGTCGATCGATCCCACATTCACACGGGCTTGAAAGCACGGAAAATGCAATGATATCCAATGCTATATAAAACATGATGTGAATATTTGAAGTGTATAATTCAATTCTAAAGTTTTTCGCAAACTAGAGTCATTGTAATAAAATGATGTACTTACCCCGAGAAGAGCGGTGAACCCGGCAATTTGGTTGGTCCCAACACGTGACGCCTCGCCTAATTGTCGATAAAGGAAAGCAAGGGTGAGGGTTCCCCATGCCGTTGTGCCGGTCCTACTATGATCACGTACAAGATCAATATAGTGAGCCTTGACCTTATTTCCCGACTTGTCCAAAAAAATTGTTAGGCCCAACAATTGTAAGAGCCATATAGACGCAATAGCACCATCGTCAACATTAGCCTCAATCATCATGTTCATGCGATTCATGAGTTCCGATGTTAAGAACCCGCTCCGATGCAGAATTTGATACCAGTCGGTGTCGTTCCATCCCCCAAATAACTCATCCGCGTACCCTATTAATTCATTTTCCGGTGCAAACGCAACCACACCATCTCCGTCAATCGGAATACCGAGAATTTCAACAACATCGTGCAACGTGATTGTCATCTCTCCGCACGGAAGATGAAACGTGTTGGTATCCGGATGCCATCGCTCCACAAAAGCATTGATAATAGTGTGATCCACATTCGTAAGATGAACCAATAACAATCTCAATAACCCAGATGCTTCCACTAGCAACCTCCACGGAGCATCCGCCGGTGCTCTTCGATACACATCCAAAAGTTCCCGAACACAAGTATCACGTCGGCGAACTCTACACACTACCGCCTAATTAAACAAATTCACATTAAGTTAGAGATCATGATATAATTTTTATCTTCAAATTGAAGAAAAAATGAATCTTTAGTTTACCCATTAAGGATTCTGCCAAATCAACGTAGCTCTATGACCATCATATACGGAAAGGACATTGCCTACCATGGGTCTTCCGGTTAGCCTATCTACTATATGTTCGGGGAACCCATCGTGAGTTACAGTATGTTCTTGATTCGAGTCATACCCAACATTAAGATCCACAGTCTCCTCACTCTAAAATCAATATTTACATCCAAACCACAATAATAACATAAAAAAAATTATAATAATATAAAATACTAACCGAATTTTCATCGGTGGAATTTTGGACCCCCTCTTGATTTTGAGCCAGTCGTCGTCTCAGCCTTCGAGCTTCGTTTTCTTCTCCTGTAAGAACCATTTTTTCTGTAAGAAAATTTTAGATGGCTGAAGATAAGAACTAGAAATTAAATTATATAGATGGATCAAAAGTGATTATTTTGAAAATTATAGAGAACTGTCGACGCACTATGCATGCGCAGTTGCCTGTTACAGTAAATACGTGACGAAAGCTGATTGGTGTATTCAAATCGGTCACTGCTTTTTGCATAAATGGAGCCTGCCCAAGGCTGCAACTTGGAAGACGAGTGGTTGGTGAACCGAAACCCGAAACCTGATATCGAACCGAAAACCAAAATCGAAACCGAAAAACCGAACCGAAAGGAAAGTTACAGTGGGCTGGATTTTGAGATGGTTACGGGCTATAGTGGGCTAATAAATCCTTGGACCGGACCGTTTCAATGCTTGTGTAAAACGTTCATGGATCGGATCGCACTATTACGGTCCAGTCCACCATGCTCCGGTCTAATACGGTTCGGACCAGAACATTTTAATTTTTTTAATATATTTTTTGTTTGGATTAAATCCGCCCGGTCAAACTGGGCCGGATCAATACAATCCAGGTCCGGATGGACCGGACCGGATCACACCCCATTTTTACAATTACGGTACAAGACCATACCGTAATTTGTTGTTCGATCCGATTTTCGGGTCCAGAACATGTGCAACCCTAGTCAACAAATTGGAGGTGATATTTTGTGGATTAACTTCAACATTTTGATGGATAACCAGAAATGCACATATTTCTCATCAGTCATCTCCATGGATGACCTTGTGCTTGTATGGACGTATTGCGTTTTTTAGGTTTCGTTTTCTGAAGTGTATCCTTTTAGTTTAGGCTAGCAACGACTTGAGATTAAAATTAGAGCAAATACAAAGGGAGACAATGGAACGACCGATCAGTGAGAAGCAATTCATTACACTGATCCACAAAACATTAGAAATAGAATGCGAATAAAAAGGGAGAAAATGGAATGATCGACCAGTTAATCAAAAAACCGATTCAGCCAAATCTGGAGGAAAGCAAGGCGTCTCCTATGAGGAAAGCAAGTTGAACATCATATGTAGCAGATTCAATGAGCTCCTCGGTTGGACAAGTATAGCACCAGTGACTCAAAGCCAACTTTGGAGTTCTGACAGCTACGTCAAGCTCACAAACCACTTTAGCCAAATCCACCGAACCAAAAGCTTTGAGTCTTTCGTCACCCATAACAGAAGCAGCAAGCGACCCCAAATCGACTGCATTTCTGATCCGGATCTTAAAATTCCTCTCAAGTGCCTCCGCTATATATTTCATCCCTAACCCCACAAATGAGATTTCACTCAGCTGAAAAAACCTGTGGAGTTCGTCGGGGATGCTTAAACTACCGAAAAGCTGGATAAAAAGGCAGGTGTCTCTAGTTGATAGCTTCAGAGCTTCAATCTCGGATTCGGATTGTTCGATGTCCAACCCAACAATGCGTGGTGCAGGATTTGACCTTGTGAGAATTAGAGAGATTGAATAAATTCCCCTTAGGGTTTCCGTCAGCAGACGGCTTGTATAAATAATAAACAGAGTTTACATAATTACAAAAGGCAACCCTATATTTACATATAATTACATATTCTATCATACCCCCGCAGTCGAAACGGGAGGAGGAATAACAGTGAGACTGGATCTAAAATCTAGAAACAGTTGTCGTGGAAGGCCTTTTGTAAAGATATCTGCGTATTGAAAAGTTGAAGGGACATGAAGAACTTTGACGTGTCCTCGAGCAACCTTGTCGCGGACGAAATGTATGTCAATCTCAATGTGTTTTGTCCGCTGATGTTGAACTGGGTTGCTGGCAAGGTAAGTTGCAGAGATATTATCCGTGTAGACGATGGATGCCTTGGTAAGCGGGCAGTGGAGTTCGAGCAATAGATTGCGTAGCCAAGAACATTCAGAGACAACGTTGGCAACTCCCCTATATTCCGCTTCTGCACTTGACCTGGACACAACGGATTGTCTTTTGGCAAACCAGGAGATCAGAGTGTCATTGAAGAAAACACAGTAACCTGATGTTGAGCGTCGTGTATCCGGACATCCAGCCCAATCAGCATCTGTATAGGCAATAAGATCTGATTTTGGGGAAGGTGAAATGGTGATACCTAATGACGATGTGCCAGAGATGTATCTGATGATGCGTTTGAAGGCAGTGAAGTGTGCTTCACGCGGATCATGCATGAATAGGCAAATTTGCTGGACCGCAAAGCTGATATCAGGTCTGGTGAAAGTAAGATACTGGAGGGCACCTGCTAGGCTCCGATATAATGTTGGATCACTGACAGGTGGTCCAGAAGAAGCACTGAGCTTAACTAAGGTTTCAGCTGGTGTGACTGCAGACTTACACGCTGTCATTTTAGCCCGTGCAACAATTTCCCTAGCATATTTGTCTTGGGACAAAAATAGACCTGAAGAAGATCGTTGAACAGAGATGCCCAAAAAATAGGAAAGAGGGTCAAGGTCTGACATAGCAAACTCCTTACTGAGTGAGGCAGTGAGAGTTGTGCGGAGGGCATCAGATGACGCAGTGAGAATAATATCATTAACATATAATAATAGATACGCAAGTTGATTCCCATGCCTATAGATGAATAGAGAAGAATCGCTCTTGTTGCCTATGAAGCCAATGTTGAGCAAATAGCCTGCAAAGCGTTGATACCAAGCCCGAGGTGCCTGTTTTAGCCCATATAAAGATTTCTTTAATAAGCATACGTGAGACGGACGTGAGGAGTCAGCAAAACCAGGAGGTTGAAACATGTAGACAGTTTCGTTGAGATGACCATGAAGAAAGGCATTCTTGACATCAAGTTGGTGAATAGGCCACGAGCGAGAGACAGCAAGACTCAGAACTGTTCTTATGGTAGCTGGCTTGACCACAGGGCTGAATGTCTCATCGCAATCTATACCTATTTGCTGGGAGAATCCGTTAGCTACTAGGCGCGCCTTGTACCTCTCAAGGGATCCATCAGATCTGAACTTATGACGAAATAGCCACATACAACGCACAATATTAGTCTGCTCAGGACGAGGAACAAGAACCCAAGTACCATTCCGTATAAGGGCTCGATATTCGTCGAGCATAGCAGCGGACCATTTTGGATCTTGGAGAGCTAATTTGTGGGATGTGGGTATGGGAGATAGGTCGGATGTGGTGGATGTATGAAGGTCAAAAATTTGACGAGGTTTGAAAATACCGCTTGAAGAGCGAGTATTATGTCGGTGAGGGACATTAATATGAGGTGAAGGCTGGGGCAAGTGGGTTGTGGTATCGGATGTGGGAGGGAGCTGGGCCGGAGGAGGCGAAGTCGCAGTAGGTGGTATAGGTTGGCCAGCGTGGATGGAGGAGGATAGGCTGGGCCGGAGGAGAGGCTGGGCCGAAGGTGAGGCTGGGCCGGAGGAGGTGTTGGGCCTGTCAGGAGAGCTGGCTCTGGAAATGGGAGACGCACGGGCTTGTGGAGGTGTGTCATGAGCACCAGTGGGCTGGGCCTGAGTTAAAGGAGTTGCAGCATTATGGGCGACAGTGGGCTGAGCTGGGGAGGAGGATTGTTGGGCCTGATGGTAAATAGAACATCTAGGTTCAATATCCAGTACCGTAGGAGTATGACGACATAGCTCAGGCTTGGAGAACGGAAACGTGAACTCGTCGAACGTGACATGTCGGGAAATAATAATCTTATTTGATTTTAAATCCAAGCATTTAAAACCGCGGTGATGATTAGGATATCCTAAAAAAACACAAGGAGTTGTTCGAGGAGTTAATTTGTGGGGGATAGTTGCGCTTTGATTTGGATAACAAAGGCACCCAAAAACGCGAAGATGTTGAAAAGACGGTGTTGAGAGGTACAACACTTGGGTGGGGGATCGATTTTGGATTGTGGTGGATGGAAGAATATTTAGGAGAAAGCATGACATGTCAAGAGCATGAGACCAAAAATTGATGGGTAAGGAAGCATGAAAGAGAAGGGATCTCATCATGTTGTTGATGGTTCGGATGACACGTTCAGCTTTACCATTTTGTGGGGAGGTATGAGGACATGAAAAACGAAAATTAATGCCATGAAGGGAAAAGAACGAGTGAAATTGATGGTTATTAAACTCGCGACCCATGTCACATTGGAAATTTTTAATAGGCATATTGAATTGTGTTTGAATAAGTTTATGAAATTTCACAAATAGATCGAAGACTTGAGATTTGTATTTAATTGGATAGACCCAAAGAAAATGTGAAAAATCATCAAGAAATAGCAAGTAATATTTAAAACCTTCCCGACTAGGAACCGGAGAGGTCCAAAGATCACTGTGAATTATGTCAAAGGGTGCAAAAGTTTTATTGAAAGAACGTTCAAACGGGAGCCTATGGTGTTTCCCAAGTTGACAAGCATGACATAAAGAGGAGGCGCGCTCCTTATTAAAATCAAGAAAAGAAAATTTCCTAAGAACATCTAGAACTGGAATGCCGGGATGACCTAGTCGAGCATGCCAGAGACTCGATGATTGAGCAGAAAAAGCCTGAGCAGACGCAGAACCTTTGGTAACTGGATAAAGATCCCCAGAGCTATTGCATCTCAGACGGGTTATCCCTGTGTGTAAATCCTTCACAGAAAATCCAAACGGGTCAAATTCAATGCTGGCTTGGTTATCGGTTGTAAATCGACGAACAGATACAAGATTTTTGACTAATTTGGGTGCAATAAGGACTTGGGATAGATGGAGAGGTTTGGTAGGAGTGGGGATGTTAGCGTCACCAAGACCTGTAGATGGTATCCGCATGCCATTTCCGACAATAATCGAATTTAATAAACCATTATACGAGATGGACGAGAGGTTACCTGAATCGTTCGTCATGTGAGACGTAGCACCGGTGTCCATGTACCATAGGTTGTCATCGGGATTCAAAGTCATCGATGCAAAAGCTTGATCGACCGTAGTGGGCTGCAGAAAATTAGCAGGATATGCAATGTGGGCCTGCTGGTTGTTGTTCTGCATAGGAGCTGGGCCCAAAATTCCCTGCTGGGTCGGATAAGGTGCTGGAGGGCGCTGCAGCTGGGCCGAATTGAAGGTGGGCCACTGGGCTGAACTCCACTGGGCCGGCGTGTTGTTTGGGCCGGTCTGCACAGGCAGCCATCCGAATCCAGGGCGAAACACAAAATGCATTTGCCCTTGTGGATTGCCGCCGGAGGTTCTGTTGCGCCCTTTCTTGCCCTTGCCTCGACTCCGGGAGCCGTTGTCTTGCTGGCCGGTGGTGGTGGCGCCACGGTCGCCGGTAGTTGCGGGTTTGGTCGAACTTCCAACAGCCGCAGTTAGAGCCGTTGAGTCTTTGTCATGGACTTGTTGTTTTGCCATTCGAGTTTCTTCAAGTATGAGTTGCGAGCGGGCTTTGTGAAAAGACGGCAACGGATCTGATTGTTGAATGTAACTAGCAGTGGCGTTATATTCTGCAGGTAAACCGGACAGTAATTGAAGAACTAACCGGTTGTCAGAGATTGGGGAGTCAACACCCTTGAGTTGATCAGACAAGGCTTTCATGTGTTGACAGTAGGCGGATACTGAAGCAAAAGACGCCAATTTGCAATTGGAAAATTCATGTTCCAAATAGACGGCGCAGGTGTGCTTATTATCCTGAAAGATATCCTGAATACGACCCAAGCTTTAAGGGCGGTGTCTTCAGGATCAAGAATTTGAAGAAGAATGTCTTTGGAGACCGTACTGTAAATCCATTGCAGAACGGTGGCATCAACTTGCATCCAAAGAGCATCATCAATGTCGGCTGGGCGAGGAATTTTGGCGTCAATATGATCCAAGACATTATGTGCCTTTGCGGTGACACGAAAAAGAGTGACCCATGACGCATATGGTGTATCATGATCAAGAACAAGAGCGATGTTGTTCTTGATATTGGAGATTCCAAGTGCGGAATGAAACGTGTGTTTCTTGTCGGTCGACATTGGATAGTGAAAGGCGGCGGAAACGTGAAAAAGAGGTGAAGAGAGATTTATGGATCTGAACCCTCTGATACCATGTGAGAATTAGAGAGATTGAATAAATTCCCCTTAGGGTTTCCGTCAGCAGACGGCTTGTATAAATAATAAATAGAGTTTACATAATTACAAAAGGCAACCCTATATTTACATATAATTACATATTCTATCAGACCTGACGCTCAGGAGAAGTTTTTTGAGGATTGATGCGGAATGATATCTGAAAGGGCTACTGCCGCTACAGCATGTGACAATGGTGGTTTCGATGTTGCGGCCATGGGATATAATGTAGCGGGTGATCGGCATCTTCGATTATACCTAGAATTCAATCTACGAATATGTGTGTTTGATGGAGAATTGGGATACGGTGTGTAAACTCATTTATAGGCCTTCAAAAGAAATCGAAAAGTCGATTGGGGTTGGAATTCGAAAGATTGCATGGGGACAGTAAACTGCAAGACTCGATTGAAGGTGAAAGGTCATAATTGCTGAACTTCAGCGTCAGCGATTTAATGCAAGTTTCAACCTCAATCACTCGAGAAGGTGAAAGGAGTCAAATTATACTGTTTTTAGCCCATTCAGCCATCAAATCAGGGTTATCAATCGATTGATTTAGAATTATTTGGTTATTATTTTTTTTTAAAAAAATACGCTTATTGTTGTTGTATCTTGTTTAAAATATTTCAACGAACTTTCCTCATCTCTAAATATTTGTTTTGTTAATTGTTTTCATTTTTTTTATTTCGGTGTTTTATTGCTATGATTTTGATATTAGACTGATAAATTTTTTGATGAATAAATAACTTGTAACTAAAAAAATAACGAAATTAAAATAACACAACTCGTTTGAAAATGATATTATAATTCGAAAAACCAAAAAAATTGCGTAATTCGCGCTAATAACAAAAGTTCGTTGAACCCCTTTGTCGTTTTTGGGTTGTTCTCCACGATGGGGTCACCTTTTTGTTGGCACTTGTGACAAAAACATGTAAAGTGATCGATGTCGTGGGCCATCAGTTTTCCTCCGTTCCTTTGAAGTCGAGCTAGCCGCGAGCCAATAAGATTTTGGCACATTAAAGCCGCCCACTCGTTCGACCCGCCCCCGGTGCCCCTACAAGCGGATCTATTGATTATCAATTTTGGGACGGACGCCGTCATTATTTTATTCAAATAAATATTATGTCTGTTCTAAATAGTCTTATGAATTTCGTTTCCTAAATTCGGTTTCCGTTTATACAGATGACTTGCACCGAGGATTGTCCATTACCACTTATTCTTGCATATTGGAACATTGTACATGACGAAAATGTGGATAAAATGGATGCATAGTATGCAACTCGAATTAAGATGTTATGGGACCTTCGTGGTGAACATGGTTGATCCGTACCTTAGTTATAGTTCAATGAATTTATTCCGAGTCAATATGTTTATTACAACAATACGTTGAAGTATACAACTCATTTAATTATTTTTTATGGGTTACATTTATTACTAATTAACTTTAACATCGTAAAACTCATAAACTCGAGAATTGAAACTCATAAAATCCAAAACTCGTCCGAAGCTCGTCCTTAAACCGCATAAAACTAATAAATAAAATGTAATATAAAAATAAATAAATTGAAACCTTATAGCACCGTAGGTGCGTTGATACCAAAATAAAAAATAAAATAAAGCTTTAATCGCACCCATTGTGCGATAATATTATAATAAACCGAACAAAATATTAAAATAAGTAATCATAGTTTGGGTGCGATAACCTTATAATGGGTGGTCCATAATCCTTTAAAATTGATATTAACACCCATAAAAAGTAAAGTCTTTTAGTTTTAACTCCTAACTCCAGAATTTATTTCTAAATTTTAACCATCATATTAAATTTATCTTTTAAATTTAACGAATTTAAATTCCGAGTTTTAACTTTTTTTTAAATAAACTTCCACTAGAAGGTCAAATATCCAAAAAGAAAAAAAAAAAAAAAGTACCAATAACAAAAGTAAATGGTGATTTTATCATATACAAATCCATTTTATTATGTTAAATGTGAATAATACTCCATTCTTATAAGATCTTTGTTGGTTGAGCCTCGCCAAAATCAGCAATTATACAAAGAGTTTCATTTATTCTCCAATAAGATAACAAATCCAGATTATGTGCTCTACCTGTTTCATCTAGAGGTGGGTCCGGTTCAAATCGAACCGGCAGTTTGTGAACCGGCATAAACCGCCGGTTTGGTTGAACCGGGGGTTTACGGTTTAGGTTTAGGTTTGACTCTCGGTCAAACCTAAATCGGGTTTTTTTTTATTTTTTTAAAAAAATTTTTAAGCCTAAACCGGCGGTTAACCGCCGGTTTGGCAAAAAAAAGAGCCGTTGGCATTGCCAACGGCTCTTTGGCCCACAACGGCTATAAGCCGGTGGGGCCCACTTCTCAACGGCTCTTAGAGCCGTTGGGATATTTTTTTTTTTAGTTTGTTAATATTAGTTTAATTAAAAAAAAATCCTACCCACAATTCCTATAAATACCATACAATTCTTCCATTTACCTCACACCAACATTCTCATCTATCTACTACTACTCTCAATCTCCATCTCGTATTCTCGATCTTTCAATCAAGTGAAATGGCAAACCCGGATCACCCAAGCGACTACGACTTCACTCCGAGTCCCGCTTTCTTTCCTAGCACACAAGAAAGCGAGACTCAAATGCCGGATTCAGAAATGCCACAAGTTCCACAAGGTCAAGGTGAAGGGCCATTCCGACAAGCTCCTCCACCTAAAATGCTCACCTCCGACATATTCACGAAACATTACAAGAAGGGTCCGGTGGTGGATGATCATTGTCAAGTTACGTGCAATTATTGTCCGAAGGTGTACAAGTGGAAGGCGAAGGACGGATACGGGACTTTGCAAACCCACATGCAAAAGAATCATCCGGAGAAGCTCGAAATATCACGGGGACAAACACAATTGTCCCACGGGTTTGCATCCTCTTCTGCTCAATCTTCTTTATTTAATTATAATCATGTTGATGAATCTTTAGGATTAGCCAACTTAATTGCATCCGAAGCTTTTCCATTTTCTTATGCGGAATCTATTAATGTAAGAGATTATAACACTACTTTTCTTCAACCGGCTTATAAACCAACTTCTCGTAAACAAGTTTCGAAATTAATTTCTCAATCTTATGAACAAAAGAAACAAAATAATCTTACTATTTTAAAATTTTTTCGCATCAAGTATCGATTTGTAGTGATATTTGGAGTACTTTATCACAAAAACATTTTTACTTGGGCATGACTTTACATTTTATCGATAATGATATGTACTTGCATAAATTTGTTATTGCATTTCGCCATTTTAATGAAAGACATACTTCCGTTAATATTGCTAATTTAATAAGAACAGTTTTACAAGAATTTAATTTACAAAATCGAATTTTTTCATACTCATTTGATAATGCTTCATCTAACACCCGCGCCATAAACAATTTGGTGGGGAATGCGGGTCAACTTATAAAAACAGCTTTTACTCACCAAAGATGTTCATGTCATATATTAAATGTATGTGTCCAAGATGGCCTAAAAGTTTTACATGAAATGTTAGAGCCTATAACGACGTAATTGAACATATTTGGCAATCAACCGACTTAAGAAGGAAATGGAGATCAACTTGTATAGAAAAAAATGTTCCTCCGATTGCTTTTTCAAAAGATATTGGAACTCGTTGGAACTCAACCTATAAACTACTTAGTCAAGCTCTTCGTTATAAAGATGTGTTACAAAAAAATTTTCTCACAATTTATTTCTTGGTCTATTTTAGATGATGAAACTATTTGACAAACTTGTGTTGATATTTGTAGTGTTTTAAAAGTATTTAGTGATTCTACTAATATGTTGAGTTATGTTTACATTCCAACCTCTTGTAGTTTTTTAGAAATAGCCGTAAATGTTGCCGAAGCTTTCCAAACCGGTTTAGGTTTAGAATCACTTAAATATGCGGCAACCGAAATGAAAACAAAATGGCTAAAATATTATGATGACATTCCCCTAGTTTATCTTATTGCCTCCGTTTTTGATCCTAGACTAAAAATTGATGGTGTTACGGAATTTTTAAATGCTTATTATGAATGTTTCGGTTTATCTTCTATTAAGAACGTTAATTCTATTACTAGTAATATTCGTGTTAAAATTGGTAAATTACTTCCTTTATTTGAAATAAGTGCTAGTGCTTCTTCCCAATCAACTCCCCCACCCTCTTCTTCTTCTTCTTCTTCTTCTTCTTCTTTCTAAAGCTAAACAAATTTTAGCTAAAAGAACGAAAACACCTAGACATTCATCCACAATTGCGGAATTTGAAGATTATCTAACAACTCCTTTTAGTTTTGATGGTGAAATTAATAGTTTTCAAGTTTTAGAATATTGGAAGAAGATGGCCCAAAGTATCCAACATTGGCCAAGAATGTGCAACAAGTTATGGTTGTCCCTGCATCAACGGTGGCCGTGGAGCAAGCTTTTAGTCAAGGAGGAAACATGCTAAGCTACAAGAGGAGTCAATTGAAGCCGGATAAATTGGAGGCTCAAGTATGTGTTCAAGATTGGATAAGGGCGGAGAAGAGGCAACAACGGAATGCACCCGCTTATGACTCAAAATCGGATTCCACTCCGATGATCCGGCCACTACTTCCGGGTCCGAGGCACAAAGGTAAGGGGGTAACAAAAAAAACTCGGAAGTCCGAAAAAAGGTAAGCAAAGGTAAGAGAACTACGTAGACTTTGATTCCTCTTAAAACCCAAGAGGATACATAGGCAACCGGGAAACCGGTTCAAGTCCTCTCCTTTTTTTTTTTTTTTTCAATTACTTCTATTCAAAATAAAATTGTAATGTAATAAAAAAAAAATGGAATGTATAAAAAAAAATGAGTATTCTCTTTCATGTATTTTAGTTAGTAATTTTATTTTAGTTGCTTTCTTTTATCGTAGTTAGTACTTTTATTTACTTAGTAATTATTTTATTCAAAAGCTAATGTAATAAAAAAAATTTAGATGTATAAATAAATGAGTTTACTTTGTTGCAATTATTTTACTTGGTCTTTTTTATTTTACTTGCTCTCTTTTATTTACTTAGTAATTCTATTAAAATGCTATTGTAATAAAAAAAATTCAATGTATAAATTATAAAAAGATAGTTACGTAAAATTCCAATCTACAAAACTTTACTAAAAACTAAAAATGTACAAAGATTAACAAATGCATAATTTTGTTATTAATTTAATAATGTAAAGTTCCAAATTCCAATCTACAAAAATTTACTAATGTAATATAAATTTTAAATGTACAATTTTTTTTTTAATTTACTTATTTAGTAATTTATTTACTTACAAAAAATTACTAATGTATATTTTATTTTTTTAATAACTAAAATAACTATTAACTTATTTATTATTATTATTATTTTATTTTTTTAAAATTCATGTGCCAAACCTAAACCGGCGGTTCGCAAACTGGTTTAGGTTTGCGACCCACCACTAGTTTCATCCAACTTGATGTTCTCTTTGTCTAAGCCAGCAATACAGGAAAATTAAGTAACAGAGATAGACAATGACATAATACTTAGAACGACTATGACTCCGTTTGATAACGGCAGAAATTAAGGAGGTTAAGATTTTGAGAATTAAACCCACCACTAGTTTCATCCAACTTGATGTTCTCTTTATCTAAGCCAGCAATACAGGAAAATTAAGTAACAGAGATAGACAATGACATAATACTTAGAACGACTATGACTCCGTTTGATAACGGCAGAAATTAAGGAGGTTAAGATTTTGAGAATTAAAAGGAAAAAATAATTTCATAATCTCGTTTGACAAGAGAATTAAGGAGATTAAAAAAGTTAGATTATGGATATTAAGGGAATTAGATAATGAGAATATTGTAATCCTCTAAAACTAGTTTTACATTATAAGAAGTATGAAGATTAACGAGGGTCCTCTTTTTTTTTTTCCATCTTTTCCATCTATGCAAAAATATGACACGTACTTTTTTGTAATTTTATGCACGATCATATTAATTTTATACAAAAATATAGCACGTACTTTTTTGTAATTTTATCCACAATCATATTAATTTTACCAAACACTCATTTGACTTATATTTATATTGGTCCTCTTAAAAAATTTCATCCCTTCATTCTTTATCTAAATAATTCACTACATCCTCATCCTCATCTACATAATCTTCCGTTACTAAACTGGCCCTATGACAATGATTTTGGATTTGCCACACCCTTTCCCTGTAAAAAGCAAATAATCAAACTCATGTTAAGAAAGTTCAGTTTAATACTACAAAATTGTTACACAGAAACACATACTGTAATTTTATCAGGGTTCATTGTCATTCTTATAGTCCTGAAATGTCCATCACTATTGGTAAATGTCCTTCGCTCTTGAGCAAAGCCTAGAAGAAAGGTTTACTTTGAAGGACAGCTGAAAAACTAACATCATTAATGGCGGTAATCCCTGAAAGAAAAATACTTGAACCACAAACATGTACAGAAACACTACATTATGGTATAATGTCACGAGCTACTCATAACAAAAGACGACTGCGTACACCTCTCTTTGGCTTTATATCGTGCTGTATATGCAAGTATGTCAAAAAAAATGCAAACAACAGTTGGTAAAATCAGGGATGATAAGATAAAGGATCATACCTGAGATTAATGCTGAAGCTTGTTTCTCCAACAAGCATATTTCATACGAGTTTTACAGCTGATCATCTGTATCCCCTGCAAATGCTCCACAAATTTCACAGAACTCTAGCAGTGGTAATTTTCTTAGCAGTGGTAATTTTCTTAGCTCTAGCAGTGGTAATATTCTTAGCTTCAGCACAGGAATTTCTCCTACTGTTAAGACCGCCGGTGCAAAAATATGTTTACAAAAACAGTAAGAAATTATATCTCAGATATATAGTCTTGTAAAAACACAAATATTCCGCTGAACTTGTACCGGAACCAATCATCAATTCATTAGAACAAGAAGCTGACAGTAACTAATCTGAAGTTATTAGGATAACTCAAGTAAGTAAACCATTGATTCATAGAAGGGCAATAATGTGTTTACAAAAACAGTAAGAAATTATACCTCAAGGCAAAATCCTCTAAAGTTCATAACAAGTAAAAAGATGATCCTGAAAACTCAAGGGATTGCCATGTAAACCAATGAATGACTATTCGTTCAAAGGCAACAATCTGGCTACAAAATTGCAGCAGAAGCAGAAACCTAAAGGCCGATACAAGTGTAAGGGTTCACAAGAAAGAAGTCATGAAATATACATAATTCCACGGCGATATAAAACAAGGCTTAAAGAAGTAAAAATGGTCCAGGTAAATGTAACCCACCAAGCCATGAACAATGCAACTTCCTTAACAAAGGCCGAGCAAGGCAATACACCACATAACATCTCAAAATGGTCTACTGAACCGAATTCAAGCTGGGAAAGACCTAGGAAGAGAATCACCAATGCCCCGGGAGCAAAAAACTGAAGGAGAGCAAGGCACAAATAATGGTTATGGAGAAAGACCTTGGCCCTGCTATACTCCAATTCCGGTACCTTGCTAGCATGCAACCTCTGGTACCAAGACAACACCGCCTCGTTCAAATACATCTGCATATTTGGCCTCAAAGCTAGCATTTGAAAGACGCCGGCAATCAACATACACAAGAGCCTGAACTTGGCGAAATCACCTTCGGCCATCCCCAAATTCCCAGCCAATTTCTCACCATAACCAACTATTCGTTTCGGTCTACCATCTTCGCCTATGTTCTTGTTGATTAGGATCTCGGCAAACGGGTTGATCCAAAGGAAAGAACTGAATGTCATTGTCAAGTAACTGAGATAAAGAATCCCTTGGGCAAACCATCCACATGAGATTATAGATAAATTTGATCTAGTTTGATCAGTTCCAAGCCAAAATGCCCTAGCACTCTTTCTCCCTACCATATACATGAATCCAGCAATGCTACCACATAACAAGGCAACACAAATCCTCCCAAACAGATCCAGGTTTCGGAGCTCAAATCCGAAAACTGAAGGGTAAATCCCTAAACAAATCACAATCCCCGTGAAAAAACCCAAAGAGCCAGCAATCATAGCCACCTGCCTCTCAGATCGTTTGAAAGCGGAGCGATCGAGCGAGATCCGAACAAGGGAAAGCAAGACCCGGAAAAGTCCCAAACCCGCGAGAAACCCCGGAACAAGAGACCCACTTTGCAAAACCCCATACCCGTTTACAGCATCCAAGTACTTGTGAAGACAAAAGCAAGCGAAACCCACAACAAAGCAATTGAAAGAGCTCTTATAACTATCAAAGTAAATCCGGGAGCCCAAATGGGCATCGCCTAACCTTAATCTAAAGATCTGAGCTTTACCCTCGTCGAATTCAAACTTGTCCTTGGTCGTCTTGCGCCTGCTCTTGAGCTCGGAGGATGTTTTGGATGAGAGAGATTGGAAGCCATTGAGGGCACCCTGGTTGGGGAGATCGGAAGGTCTTTTAATGGCGATTTTGCCAGATTGAGATTTGTTGGCGGAGGGATTAGGATTGACATCGTCTGGATGGATGTAGGTGTTGAGGCCGCGGAGGAAGAGAGTTGGGAGGCTGAGGAAGTGGAGGAGGAGAGATAATGTGAAGGAGAGACAAAGATGGAAGATCAGAGGCTTGTATGGGAGGAAGACAGAGTAAAACATCGTTATTCTGGGTGAAGAACAACAAGAAGATTTGATCTGTGTTAATGTGTCCCTGTTGTGTTGTAACCTAAACTAGAAGTAGGACGCTTTCCTTCTTTTTTTTATTGGCTTATACTCTAACTTCAGTTCGTGTTATATTCCGGAATATATATATATATATATATATATTATGGAATAGTTCTACAAGTATAAGTTATGAAACGAAGACTAATATTATCATCGGCCATGAATTTTTTCTTTGAGGTTGAATAATGAAAATGGAGTTAAGGAAGAAGAAGATAAGGATGGTGAAAGTGAAAGTAAAATAGATGAAGATTAAAGGAGATTTAAGGATTCGGATTTAAAACTATTCTCAATAGACTAATTTAACCCTATGATTTTTACTTCTATCACAATGTATTACATAATTAACCATTTTTTGAACTATTGATATGACTTACCTGACTAATGGACTAATAATGACTATTGTCAGATTGCTACTATAACTTACACGACATTTCTATCAGACCATTGACTATGACTTACATGATTGTACTTAACGGACAATAACAGACAGACTGCACGTGACGCACTACTAACACAAATGACTATTTACTTTTTATTTGCTTATGTTTATTTGTGTCTAACATATTACTAACATGTGACTAACACATGACTAACATATTACTAATACATGACTAACACGTACTAACAATTTTATAATTTTGTCATCTTTTATATAACTAACAAATATATACTTGCTTTATATATTTGATTTATATTCATGTTCTTGTGTAGTAATGACAAACATGCTAAAAGGGAATTTGACGTCCTTGGCCTTTCATGCCAAAAAATACTTAGAGTGGAAGGTTGATGCCTTGACTCATCTTAAGGCAAATGGCCTCGAGCAAACTATCGAAGATGAAAATAACACCATTCCACAAGAGAAGGCGAATGCAATTGTATTCCTTCACCATCACATTCACGAAAGCCTCAAAATTGAGTACTTGTTTGTGGAAGATCCAAGGGAGTTCTGAAAGAATGCTATGAGCATCAAAATGAAGTCTTACCCCCGCAAGTACTACACGAGTGGAACAACTTGAGGGTCCATGACTTTAAGTCCATTAGTGAGTATAATAGCGTTGTGCACAAGATCACATCCCAGTTGAGACTATGTGGCCGTGAGATCTCCCGGTATGAGATGTTGGAGAGAACTTTATCCATTATGCATGCATCATATATATTGTTACAACAACAATACAAAGAGAGGGGCTTTAAGAGGTACTCTAACCTGCTAAAAGTTTTGCTGGTGGTGGAAAAGAATAATGAGCTTCTAATAAAGAACCATAACATGAGACCGACTAATTCAAGCCAACGCCACAAACAAGCCGTCAAAGGATGGAATTGCTAGAGAGAGTTGGAAACATTATAATGGTCGTGGCCGTGGACGTGGCCGAGGGCGTGGTGGTAGTGGTCGTAGTCGTGGTGGCTATGGTGGACATGGTAGACAAGATGGTCATGCTCATCATCAAAACCACAATGAGGGATGTTATAACAGTCAGCGTACCCATGGCCAAATGGGGTAATGATAAGCAGAAGGTCCGAACGGATCATAAAAGATCCTATAACAATGATGAAAATTGTAACACCCTAAACCCATATAACTCAGGATGCTACGGGCTATGACCTAACAATGGGTTATGACCTTAGCCTGACAACAAGTTCACCGAATCTTGCAACAAGACACAAATAAATATAAAAACCAACACTGATAAAACTGAAAGATCATATACGGAAATACATACAAAACCCACAGTCGAGTATCAAAACAGTATCAATATATATACATACATCCAAAAATCCATCACCCTCCTATATGTACGGAAACCCTTGGCTGATCACTCCACCAAATCACTCTGCAGTCCTTCTATCCTACAAGGCATCTACAACATGGCATAAACCATTAACTAACAATTCATATATAAGATAATGCATAAGTACATACACACACCAGAGTTACAATATACATCAAGCATGCTATCACACATTTCCCGTTTTATTATCGTTATAACGTTATATATTCATAATCCTTTTTAAAGGTGTGACACGAGAAGTATACCATTTTCACCTTTGTATCCCTCTCCGTCTAGAGTGGTTAAGAGCACTGTTATCGCTAGAGATGGAGTGCACAAACCCAAGGCAAGAGTGCCAAGAACTTGTTCGCCCAAAACATGCACACAAAAGTTTTACAATTTATAACCCGATAATATCTCCTAAACTACCTAATGAAACTCATAGTGTATGGGTCATGAAGTAGAAAGGGAAGCATTCCGAGATCGAACACAAAGACCGAGGTGAAATTGAATCATGCAATGATCATGGATAATATAAGTTTAGACCAAGAAAAGAGAAGGGAATAAAGAAATGAAAATCATATGTTTTTGGATGGGTTTTGTGGTGATCAAGCAAAGATCACAATCAAGCAACAATGTCAACCAATCAACAACTCAAACACAAGATGTAAGATCAATGTATAGAAAGCGGATTCTAGAGATTCGACTTCTGGTTATAGCAAGGACTCAAACTTCTAATCAACCTAGGACTAGCTGCGGTATATTGGGAAAGAATGTTTCTCTAATGAGATCAATCACCGGGTAGGTCTCATGATCAACTAATCCCGCACCTAATATCCTATTATCGGGTAAGTCTCTAGGAACCTAAGGTTGAGAATTCTACACGAACCAGGTCACTACCTAGGGGTCAAACCTCTCCTTACTAGTAAGTCTCGGGAAGGCAAGTCCTAAGCAACGATCCTAGCACACTCAATCCAATAGCAGCTTATGAGGTCACTACTACCTAGCGTTTGTAATCTTCTATACCTAAAAGCGGGAATTACCGGGTAAGTCTCATCCCTCACTTAGTTTACTAACATAGGTCGCCCTAATGCTAGATTAGGCTCAACAAACACTAGGATTTCATATAAGTATTAAAAACATCACCCAATTTTACAAAATGCATATTTCGTACACATTATAAAAAAATACATACTTACCAAAATCATCCAAATTGTAATAAGTTATTGTTTAACATCCTCCTTAATGAAATATTTTTTTCTGGGAATTTTTACATTATAATACGTACATATACATATCAACCCTCATATGGGCGTATATGATACATACTTGCAAATTTTAACACACGTGAAAAAATATTTTATTTATTTTGAATGATTTCTTAAATTTATTTTGGTTGGTAAAGATCAACACTAAATAAGAAATTAGTGAAACTTCACCTTAATTATATATTTGTATAGGTGATAGAAATTAGTGAAACTCCACCTTCTTCTCCATGAAAGTCGCTTCTTCGTTGAGATGAGGTAGACGCTGTGGATTTTCTACAATCTTCATCTCCTTGAAACACGTTGATCTCTGGTCCATAATCTTCTCGTATCTGTTGTGAAGATATTAAATTCCGTTTGAGAGAAGATCTTTTTGCCTTCGCTTGAGGATCGTTGCAAGATCCTTTTACGAATCAAATCTTTCTTGGTCGGTTGAGATATTCTTTTAAACATATCTTCTTGTTGAGCGTATCTTTCTTAGAAGATCTTCTTTGGCGCTTGGTAGATAAGTTTGTTGAATTTGAATTTCTTCAGCGTGCTTTGTTTTGATAGAGTTCAAGAGCTTTGGCGTGTCTTGACTTCTGATCCCTTGTAATGGCTTTCAAGGCCTTCGTCATTTAATCACTCTAAACGCCTTGTCTTTCCTTGCATCCGATTTCAAGACCTTTCAAGGTCCTTTGAAATGTGTTTCAAAACCTGCACACATTCAACACAAACCACCAAACCAAACCAAGCAACTCGATATATAATCAATAAATTGTTATTGTATAAAACTACTCCATTTGTGTTTAAGTCTTTCATCATCATCACCTATACAAATATATAATCAACTCTCAAACTTCCCGAGACTTATATAAAAAAGGAAAAAAATAATTATGAGTTAAATGATATTTTTTTAATAATACTAGAAAAAAAGAAAAATAATCGCATAACCAAAAAAAAAGTATATACTTAGTCTGTATGAGATAATTAGGTAATATCTCAATTATCTCTTTTCTTCTTCCTAGTATAATAAGACTCATAAAAATAACCTTTATTTAAAAAAAAAAAATCAAAAGTACATACTTAGTCTACATAATAAAATTTAAGAACATATTTATTCTACATAATAAAATTTAAGAACATACTTATTCAACGTAATAAAAAAAAACATTATTTTCTAACTATTCAACTAATCTATTTTAGTTTATTACCAATTTCTTGAGCTTAAAATTAAATATTTTATTCGTACAAATGATTCTACAACAATCAAAAGGACCCGTAGAAAAATTTGAAATTTTTTAGATTCAGATGAAATCCCAACCGAGATAAAAATAACAAAAAATCTAATCTCAAATTCCAGTTCAATTGAGAATCCATGTCTAAACCAGACTTGAATCTTGTTCTCCTAAAATTACTCTAGGAAAATTTAAAATTCTATAGAAAAAATTAAACTCAATAGAAGATAATTGCAAATAAAAATAAATTTGAAGAGATCATCGTTTAACGGTTGGGATTAGTTTTTTTCAAGAATTTCACCGTAACTAAACCAGGCTTTCCGGTCTAAATCCAACTCGGTTCACTCGTATCATGAAAAAATGTGAACGCAAAGTAAACGGGTCCCTACCCGAACCCGCTCCATTAACCCGCAGATAGTGGGCTTTTCTGGTTTTGGCCCATATCACAACAAGATAGAAACCGAAAAACACTAAACTCTATCATTAAGGCAAATATCATTAATTCGAATTTAGAAGCTATCTTCAACAAAGAAAAGATTATGTTTTTATCGGACAAAATATATATATATCTTATTATCTTTGATGATCTCCTTCCCTATATATATTTTCTCCTCACGAAGCTACCATTCACATCAACATGAATCTGACCTCCAAATCTATTGGCTTCTGCCGAGGTTTTAGCAATTTAGGGTTTACCATGGCACTGAAGAATATCAAGACAAGAGCTTTCAGCACTGTTGCTGTTATCCTGCTGCTCTTCTTCATCACCGGAGCTTTATGCTCTCCATCTTCCGACCTGTAAGTATTTTTTATATATATATATATTATTTTTTTAATCAAGAATTTTAAGTTTTGCATATCTATGATTCTCTGTCTTTGATTTTCGATCATATAGGAATACTGAGAAAAGGAAGCATTCAAACGGAAGAGATGGTTTGGCGGCTCCTGTTACGTTAGTCGTGAGAGACGATTCAGTAAGTAATATAAGCATTCAAATCGAATATGTTACTTATATATATTCATGTATATATTTATTATACTGTATTGACTTAATTAAAATTAACAATTAATAAGTCCTAGTAATTACGTTAAGATTAAAACGTATAACCTGAACTTGTCTTCTTACAGGTTATGATGGATAACGGACTGGTTCGAGTTGGATGGTCGAACCCGGAAGGCACCGTCGCATTGATACAATACGGTGGGATGAGTAACGTGCTCGATTCTCACCTCAAGGTGAACCGGAGAGGGTATTGGGATTCGGTTCTGAACGGAAGAAGCGCTGGTGAAGCTAAGATTAACTACCAGTACGTATTGATCATCTTCTTTATAGTTTATAAAAAAATAAATCTTTAATTGTGCTGTTGATTGATGTAAATGTGTAGGGTACTTATAGGAAACAGATTTAGAGTCATCAAAGAAGATGCTAATGAGACTGAAATATCCTTCACTTCATTCGAAAACGAACTAGCCGTTGATCTCCGGTACGTGATGCGTCGCGGGGTTTCCGGGTACTACTCGTATACGATAATGAAGCATAGTCCGGAGTCTGGTCCGGTAGATATTGGTCAATTACGAGCAGCATTCAAGCTTGACGGGAATGCGTAAGTAATATGTATTATATATAAATATGTTTGCCGAACCAAATTTTATAAACATATGTAGTTAATGTTTGATACGTTTATTGTATGTTTTCGTGTTAGGTTTCATTACATGGCGGTTTCGGACAAGGTTCAGAGACTTATGCCTAGTAACTGTGATCGTCTGGCTGACCGCAGCTCAAGCCTCGCCTATGGCGAAGCTGTTCTCATCGACCGTCCATGCGAGAACTTTATTTCCAAGGGAGAGGTATAGTAATGTTACGTAAATAATATTGGTTTTAGAATAAAACCTCGTTGATGACGTTGTATTGTTTTTGTTATGGTATAGGTGGATGACAAATACTTTTATTCGATTGAGAACAAAGACAATAAGGTTCACGGATGGATATCCGCGAACCCTGGGATCGGATTCTGGCTCATAACACCCAGCAGCGAGTTCCGGACAGGCGGACCCTTCAAGCAAAACCTAGCTTCTCATACTGGCCCTACTTGTCTTGCTGCTCTTTACACTGATCATTACGTTGGTAAAGATGTTACCATGAGAATCGAGCGTGGCGAGGATTGGAAGATGGTTTACGGTCCATTTTTAGTGTATTTGAACTCGGCTTCTCCAAAGGAGGATCCTTATAAGACACTCTGGGCTGAAGCCAAGAATCAGGTAATGTAACGTCGTTATATCTTGATAATCGACGTGGTATAATTATGTTAGATATATGTCTGAAGCATTCTTGATGTGCATCAGGTGCGTAAGGAAGAACAAAGTTGGCCGTACAACTTTCTACAATCAGAAGACTACGTCAAGCCGGCTCAACGTGGATCAGTTTCCGGCCAAATCGAAGTCTACGACCGGTATAATAGTACTAAAACACAGGCCGGAAGTTATGCTTGGGTTGGTCTGGCTGCACCCGGTGAAAAGGGATCTTGGCAAATGGATACAAAGGTTAGTTAAAAGCTGAAATTACATATATGGCACGTTTTATACGATATTCGGACCTTATTGATCATGATTTTTGTTTTGAGCCTTGTAGGGTTATCAGTTCTGGACCCAAGCAGATAAGAATGGATACTTTGAGATCAAAGGAGTTGTTCCTGGAGTTCACAATCTTTTCGCGACAGTTCCGGGTTTCATAGACGAATACAAATACACCACAAATGTTGTCGTTGAATCAGGTATGAACTGAACTGAACTACATAATCAAAGAAGTTACAAAGACTATATAATATGGTTATCTAATTGCATTATTATTACAATGTAGGTTCAAAGATTGATGTTGGTAGAATCGTATACGAGCCTCCGAGAAGCGGTCCAACTCTATGGGAGATCGGAACCCCAGACCGAACCGCGGCTGAGTTCTTCATCCCCGAACCAAACCCTAATTTGGTCAACATGCCATTTCTCCATGATGCTCAAAACAAGTTTGTTACTCAAACTATAATCATTTAACAACGTAGCCATCTAGTACATTTTCTTTTCCTTAACTGTTTCATTCTATTTTCATTCACAGATATAGACAGTATGGGTTGTGGCTTCGGTATGCAGACCTTTACCCTGGCGATCTTGTCTACAACACTGTTACGAGTGACTACGCAAAGGACTGGTTCTACGCGCATGTGACACGTAAAGTAGGAGATAACACATATGAAGGAACAACAAGGCAGATACAATTTCCACTTGAACAAGTGATGCCAAACAGTGTATACACTCTACAGGTTGCTCTTGCTTCCTCTAACTATGCAGAGCTACAGGTGAGGGTGAACGATCGCGATAGGGTTCGTCCCATATTCAGAACCGGGATGTTTGGTAAAGATAACGCGATCGCAAGACACGGGATTCATGGGATATATAAGTTGTTCACTATCCCCATTGATAGCTATTTGCTGCATCCGGGAATGAACACGATTTATCTTACACAACCAAGGAACTCGGGTTCGTTTGCTGGGCTCTTGTATGACTACATTCGTCTCGAAGGACCCTCAAGCCGTTAAGCTTACTTTAGAGCTTAGAAATATGTAGATTAGTTTTTTGATTTTATAATTAATTTCTTTTTTTAAGTCTTACAGTTACATGTAGATAGAATAATTGTTTATAAAGTCTTTTGCTCGGTTGTTTGTCTTCAATATATGGCCTTTTGCTTGCTTTTAGAGGTTATTCGTTGCTCAAATGGGTTGTTTATACACGATTCGTCTCTCTCCCATCTCATGTCAACCCCTATAACAATGAAAACTCAAGGGGCATATTCAATCCGACTTTTAAAATATTTTGACTGATTTTTAATAATTAATAGAATTTGCTGATTCTACGTCATGTGTTGGAGAAGATTTTTTATAAAGTTTAGGTAATTGAGTAATAAAGAATCCTACAAAATTAATGAAATAATTATTTTTTTTAAAATCAACAAACTTTTAAATACTATAGAAATTTTATTAAAAATTTTAAATCCTAATTGTATACCTAAATATTTATATGAACTTTAAAAAATCTATATTAAATACCCATATACTTTTAAATAAATTTCAAAAAATTCTTATAAAATCTTAATTGAATATACGAGAGAATTGAGAAAGGAACCGGTTGTCTCACCCTAATACCAACGACAAGTTGGTCTCACAATTAATTTTGATACTTGATTTTTTTTATTAAAAAATTACTGTAACTAATTTTTGTTGTACACAATTATTATATTTTATACTAATAAGTCAAAAATACCAAATAATATTATTAGATTATTTTTATTGTATACAAATAATTTGACTATTTCTAATACTTAGAATTCATATACAAGAATTAAATATAAAATCTTTTATTAAAATAAATTTGATATATTAAATAAGAATAAATTAGTTCATTAATTAATAATGATCGATATTCATAAAAACCCGATGTAATAGAAAGAAATTCATAACTCATAGAAACAGAATGAAACTACTGAAGTGAATACATGGGAGAGAACTGAAAAGGAAACTGATAATCTCTCACAACAGACAGAAAGTAGATATAAATATTCTTCCATCACTCCTAATCGGAATCTATGTCAAAATGGGTATATCCTCCGAGCAAAGAGTTCCCAATGAGGTAAGCACGGTGAGCATCATTTGTAGCATACTCGATCAGTTGTTTGTTTAAAGAAGCAGCACTCCAATCGCTAAATGTCACATTAGGGTTCTTGAGATTAATCTTTCTTGAGCATATCGCATAACAGAGATCAAAACACTTATTCAAAACTATCTCTCAAAACAGCATCACATGTTGTTTTTCCCAACACCTAGCACAGTTATAAAAACTGTGTGAGGAGTCAACTTTGAGACACCATAACTCTCAAACCGTAGCACGGATTCCTCTAAAATTTTAGTATGATCTACTATACTATATCAACTATAACTTGTCGGAAATTCAAGCCTAACAAAAGTCAATAACCCCTCCAAATTTATTCCACAAAACTGCATCTCTAGCAAATTTCCTCAAACTCAGCACACTAAAAGAAAAACTGCATGAATAGCCAACTTCGGGATACTATAACTCTCACACCGTAACTCCGATTGTTCCCAAATTTTAGTATGATATACTATGCAACACTGACTACAACATACCCGAAAATCAGCAAGAAAGGAGGTGTCTAACATACCCAAATTTGGACTCGAAAATGCCTGCTTGTCACTTCATGAAAACTCGGAAACAGCATGGCTCTTCACTGCTCCTCTATGGCTGTTTTGGGCAGCTTTAGGAGACATAAAAGGCACTCATTAAGCATGAATTACATGGGCGGAAGTGCAAGGAAGAGAAGGGCATCCACCTTACCCGATTCTAAGACTCGAGGCACGGAAAAGACAGCACTAAGGTTGTTGCGAAGCGGATCTGGCTGCTCGGTGTCACTGGTGTGCTGGAATCGACAAAAGCGAAGCGAGCCCACTGGTGCAGCGATTAAGGTCGCCAGAAGGAGAAGTACTCGATCCTGGGTGTCGGTTTGGGTCGACCGAAGGAGACCAAGCCGCCGCTGCTGTTGCGTGATTGGAGCAGGGAAGTCCCATGGTTACCTGCTGTAAAGGGGGACGAAGGAAGGGGTACGAGGGCCTGTCTGGCTGCTGGTTCGCCGACAAAGAGACAACAGGGCTCCGCCGCTGGCATGTGTGAGAAGGCGACGGAGAAGCTGGTGTTGCGTTCGGGAGGACAGGGCGAGGAAGGGACGACGAGGCTCATCGGGCACCTCGTCATCGATGGTGGTAGGTAGGAGAGATGGGTTGTCGGCGGTTTCCTACGTGAAACCAGAAGCTGTCTAGGGTTAGGCGTGTAGAGTAGTTGTTGTGTGAAGGAGAGAGCGTGGAGCGATCTGCGATACGTGCAAGGAGATGTTGCAGATTTCAGATTCGGCCCAGCTGACAATAGACGTGGGAGAGATACCCAAAGGCTGGCGGGCTTCTTCTTGGGCTTATCATGCCCCTTGTCATGGTCTAGTCTTGATGGTGTTTTGGACCTTGTCATAACTTGTCATATCCTTGTCAAGATAGCCTCTTGGCCTTGTCAAAATTCGTCTTGACCTCGTCATGACTTCGTCAAAAGACCTATATATATAACTAGGGTTTGGTGTACTTTTTATTATTTTATGTGGTTATAATACTTACATAAAATGATAAAAATTAATGCTAGTCATAAAGTTAGATATCTTAAAGAGGTCAACGGTCCCTAATTCTCGGTTTGACTCAGAGTTAATCGGAAATAAATTTCCGGTTATTACATCAGTACCCCCTAAAAAATAAGTTTCGTCCCGAAACTTAGGGTTAGATAATCATGATTGGCCTTTAAGGCACCAGTCGGGTGTATCAAATCACTACACAAAAGCCTCATCGTTTCCACATCTAAGTACTCAGACACCAAAGGTCATCAATATAACACACAGGACTAAACACTCAAGCATGAAATAAACAAGTAGTCAAACAATAGCACACACATTCAGGATCAAGCCCTAACTAGTTGTTTTCAAGGTTACCACTATCTTTGTATAGATCTCTAAAAGGTTACGACGTCTCATACTATCCACAATATCTCAAGTAGCCTCGTCGGCTTTTCATAAAACCCATTTCTCCGAAAATCTTTTCATGTACATACATCATAAGCGCTTGCTACCACGTTCTAGATTGGTTATCGAATATCTCACCGGTATCATTCGGCCCAACTGTCCGATCCTCTATTCTGAGGACCTAACTCGTGTCTAGTAGGTATTCCTTCTAACTAAATATGTTGACCAATGGGGTTGTTCTCCTCAATAGGGTGAGGAATAAGTCCGTCAATCGCTTTCAATTCCGCTTGCAAGGTCTTACAAGGTTGCCTTACTAACTCACCTCTAGATCTTTTGATGACCTACCTGAGAAAATTTATTCCAATTTCTTTCCTTCTGGTCTTCTAAAAAGGTTCTGAGTATCCGATCTAGGATATTCCCTTATACATCTACCGGCACTTCACTAAGTGCTTAAGGCTAGTTTTATCACAACTCACTTGGTCTCGTCTCCTAATATGACTCAGTCATATGGTTCCTCCATTAAAGAATCATCATCAGCTCTTTTTTTTTTATTAATATTTTATAGATCTTTAATATATTACTGACTCAACTCAAGCTTCTTACCCAGTTTCCCAGATCTTAAGTGGCATATGATGTGTCCAGAATGATGATACTAGACATAAGCTGATCTCACATCACAGTCGTTTGATCATATCCACTCAATAAATGTTAACACACCATCAACATTGCACTCTTTTTATCCCTCACGTTTATCAGACCGAAAATATTCCTTGAGTCCCAAATGCCACTCGGTTCCATTCCGATACAAATTCCACGTACTCCACTCCGAGATTATGCTTTCTTTAAGTACGGTTACTGGTTGCAACTTTACTCTTGTCGCTTCTCTCTCTTATGTATCTTTCGACTTCGCATGGTGGTTACGCACTTTGAGCTTTCTAGTGCAGACTACGCACAATACCTTAATAATATCGTTAATTATTTTCTCCCTCCAATGGAAATACACTCTCGAATATCCCTTTAGGTATTAATTCCCCAAAACCGCTTATCTATCGACATGTGATGAAGTTGTCATGTTTCATGGGGATCCATAATAGGGTATCAATCTGTTTCCATAACCTCTACATGCAAGTACCTTCCCGTCTACCTTGATGGTGGTACAATTCTTTCATAAAATTTATTGTCACTCCGCATAGCCCATCTCATGTTTATTCTCATCAAAACGCATTTCACCAACTACCATCATCTTAAACTCGACACGTCGTTGTACCATTGAGCTTCCTGCTCTATGGGTTAGGACCCACGACGCTTCCGCTGCGCTACTTTGCTAATTATGTTGTCACCCATTAATCATAAGGACACTTTTTGTGCGTCCAACGTGATTGGGCCCAAACTCTTTCTCCTAATTACCACCTCTTCCGTTTACTTTCATAATTCTTGTAAGACGGACCCGAACTCCGTGACTCGACAAGAGTTTGATCTTAGCCAGCCAATACGATTTTCTTTATACTTTTAGTTCATCCAAGAGGGTTGTCGTTGCCTCCTTGAGGAAATCTACCAAAGCGTCGGTAAAGCTACCTCGTAAATCTACATTCACCCACATCTCTTTTAACAACACATAGCTTGTCAATACAAGACAACACCTGCACATCCTCGGTTGACGTCTGTCAGGTTGACTTATCTCAATTTCCGGAACTTACTTTTCTCATACCTCTTTTTTCGTTGAATTTCCTGGTGAGCACTACTTGCTCCAGTTCATTCATTTACACTACTTTAGCTCGTTCTACATTTCAAACTTCCAGTTTCTTCGTGAGCTAACTCCATTTCTCGAGTCCAATTGTGTCGTCCATCTGACACCAATGGTCCTTTCTAGGTCTCCCACTATAACTTGTAAGCACGTCTACACGACTCTCATGACATTAACTTCCATCAACTTGTTGTTCATCTTGTATGGAATGCTACACACACTCTGTCTTGATTGACATAGATACTTATCAAAATCATATACCTCTTACTCCCCTAGTTCTTCTTTTACAATCCATTTGTACTAACTGTGATATGTACCCCTTTCCTAGTCAGTAGGTAGTAAATCATTCACACAATCCCCTTGGTCTCAAATGCATCAAGGGGGTCATTCTTGGCCGTCTTGTCTTTCTTCTTAAGTTCTTACTTAAAGTTACTGGCTCGAACTCACTCCATGTTGCCATTAAGGGTACTAGCACTTGTATCGGTTTAGCTCCGCATTTTTTGTCGTTGATCTATTGAAGGGTCTCCCAAATGTCTATAAAATTCTTTCATAAGTCTATGGTTATCCTCCTGATATGCCAACCAGTTACCATTAGTTGGCCCGCATGTGTTATGTCTCAATTATTATCAACTACTTTGTAGTTGCCCTTCTATAAGATCACGGACTTATTGTTCTTCTATCTCTTTTGAAGTTTGATACACTTGATGAAAATCTATCTCCTCCGATTTATTTGTTAATATCCCTTTAGCTCCTTCCACAGTGTGCACCTCTCTTGTTCTCTTATGAGATCATTATACTCCTCTGAGTCCAGTCATGGCATTTATCTATCGTCAAGGAGTTCATCAAGTCTTCCACAATAACTCGTAAGCGTGTCTTCACGATTCTTCTTACTTTGTTCATCGTCTGTTTGCGGTTCTTTGATAAGACCGTTAATATTGGTAACTTAAATCTTTATGTGAATGAGAAGTTATCGTGGACTCTTTAGTCCACCAATATCCTTTTCCCACATTCTTCCCCTTAATTGGTTTGTTTTGATCATGATACCTTTATGGAAATTCGTTGTCAAAATTTTAGTCTTCTAGTTTCTTTGATACTTATGATGTCGAAGGTTCTTTCAAAATTCTCGTATCCTTGGAGGACTCCACATGCTTCCATGGTTACACATTCTATTTCTCGTCATTAAACTCACTATCTATCTTTGTAACCTTTAATCTCTCACTTCTGGGTCAACACCTATCTTCTTTGCACTCTCATGCCCATGCTTGCATATGGTGGCGTCCGCCTCGATGTTAACGTCCTTCACTCCGAAATCCTTGGTTGTACTCCGTTCTATATGATACTTGTTCCCTTATTGTTATCTCTAATCCGATCTCTTGTCATATCTTGCGTGGTTATTCTAATTCATCTCTCGGCTTCATACGACCAAGTCCCTTGTATGACTTCCTATTCCTTCTATGTGAGCTGACTCGGGATTTTCTTTCTCATCGGATTGTACTTGTGGTGAAAATTATCTCAACATCTTTACTTCCTTGTCCACCCGTTCTCCGGATGATTTATAGGGTCGCCAGGACGCCCACCAGAGTATAATACTCAATCCTAGGTCTGAATCCATTGTCTCGTGTTGAAAATTCCTCAAGTCCGCTACGGATTTATCATGAGGCGATAATCGGTTCATGATATAACAACTAAAGGATCTAAAATATCCTTTAGGATACTAACATGCTACACATATACATATGTATAATAATACCTTAAAACATATCAATATAACTCTAAATACTAACATCTATCATTCCAGGTTGCAGAGATCCACGGAGAACGATGGTGGTCCGACGTACTACTAACCCACAACCCGACTATGCACGTGTGTAAAAACAAAAATCCGTTTTGAAAATCTTAGACCCCTTTCGGGTTCTAGTTATTTTATACATCCGGTCTTTTAGAAGATTTCAAGTGTCATTGTTGCCAACCCGGGCTCTGATACCATGTTGTAACACCCCAAGTTCTTGGAACTCGGGGAGCTACTGGTTAGGACCTCACAATGGGTCCCGACCTTGGTTTAACAACAACTTTACTAGGATCTTACAACAAGGCACAAATGTATTTAAAACAATTTCCAAAACATAATATTTTTAATGGTATGAAAGTACACATGTGACAGCCTTACAAACATATATAAAGATACATAACATGCATGACGTATGGAAGACTCCCCCGTCCCCATCTAATGAGTACGTGGACCCGGCTGACCATCCGTCCCGAATCTCTCTGCAACTATTTATCTCCACAGATCTACAACACGGATAAACCGTTAGCTAACAAACCAAATATAAGCAGAAAAAGGATAGCACAAACACAAACAAGGTAACATAAACAATCATCATGCTGGCACACAAACCGGTTATTATCTAGTAGTTAAGTGATTCACCTTATTTCATTTTACAGTTGTGGCACGAGAATCTTAAGAGTTCTCGCCTCCGTTCCTTATCCAACTGGGTGTAGGTCTAGCTTACCTCCGCCGGTAGCATCACTACAAACCGAGTGTGGACTAGTCCCTAAAGAAACCCCCAGCGCCCTCAAGCTAACTGAGCAGAATGCCACCGCCCGTTACTCTTCGGCCAAGGTATAGGTCGGTATATAAATATTACTAAAATATAACTATAAGCATCTCATTCACACACCACTACCATTATTCATACTCATATCTAGAAGTCAGCTAAGTAAGCCCAAAGGACTTACCTGAATTCAAACATAATCTCGTTATCTCGACTCGGCTTGTAACAGTATGAACTCAACCGCCTGTTATAAAAGGCAAGTGGATCAATAATATATCCCACTTAATTAGAAGTCACTGACTTCTAAGATATTTAACTCTATCATCAGCTAAATTACCAAAATACCCTTATACGGATAAATGACTGTTTTACCCCTGGTCCCGAAACTTTATAAAATTCCATAACAAAGTTCCAAACTATTCTTTGGAACTCAAAACCACACTCAAACTCTCAAAGGAAAGTTTGCTAAAGATTTAGAAGAGTTAACTACATTCTTGACTTTCATAAAAAGTCGTCAAGGTCCGAATTTGGCTTAAGATATGAGAACCGAATAAAAATATAAAAAGTCTAACAAAAATCTCTAAGTCTTTTATGCTATGCACTCTATCCATAGTAGTCAGAATTTCCAAAAAATACATAATAATCACTTCTACACAAATTCTCAAAGTCGGTTCCAAAACCAGAAATTCAGACTTAGCCAAAATCTGAGTATTTCTTAACTGCTCAGCCAGTCTACTTTGGACCTTCATAGATCTAAATCCAACCGTTGGATCAACCCAAACTTTTGATACACCACACTATGCATGACACTATATAACATACTAAAAACTGAACGGTGAATTATGTTTCTAAGGTATTCAAACTTAAGCTCAAACATGACTGCACAACCCAGATAATTCCAGCACTCAACAATTTCAGCAACATCTAGAAAACTGTTTAAGGTCTCAACTTCAAAAATTCATAACTACTAAACCACTTGCTGGATTCATCCCAATTTTTAATATGTTCCAACACAATATGCCAACTATATCATATCCAAAATTCAAGTCAAACAGAGATCAAACTCTTATTCAAAACTATCTCTCAAAACAGCATCACATGTTGTTTTTCCCAACACCTAGCACAGTTATAAAAACTGTGTGAGGAGTCAACTTTGAGACACCATAACTCTCAAACCGTAGAATGAATTCCTCTAAAATTTTAGTATGATCTACTATACTATATCAACTACAACTTGTCAGAAATTCAAGTCTAACAAAAGTCAATAACTCCTCCAAATTTATTCCACAAAACTGCATCTCTAGCAAATTTCCTCAAACTCAGCACACTAAAAGAAAAACTGCATGAATAGCCAACTTCGGGATACTATAACTCTCACACCGTAACTCCGATTGTTCCCAAATTTTAGTATGATATACTATGCAACACTGACTACAACATACCCGAAAATCAGTAAGAAAGGAGGTGTCTAACATACCCAAATTTGGACTCGAAAATGCCTGCTTGTCACTTCATGAAAACTCGGAAACAACATGGCTCTTCACTGCTCCTCTATGGCTGTTCTGGGCAGCTTTAGGAGACATAAAAGGCACTCATTAAGCATGAATTACATGGGCGGAAGTGCAAGGAAGAGAAGGGCATCCACCTTACCCGATTCTAAGACTCGAGGCACGGAAAAGACAACACTAAGGCTGTTGCGAAGCGGATCTGGCTGCTCGGTGTCACTGGTGTGCTGGAATCGACAAAAGCGAAGCGAGCCCACTGGTGCAGCGTTTAAGGTCGCCAGAAGGAGAAGTACTCGATCCTGGGTGTCGGTTTGGGTCGACCGAAGGAGACCAAGCCGCCGCTGCTGCTGCGTGATTGGAGCAGGGAAGTCCCATGGTTGCCTGCTGTAAAAGGGGACGAAGGAAGGGGTACGAGGGCCTGTCTAGCTGCTGGTTCGCCGACAAAGAGACAACAGGGCTCCGCCGCTGGCATGTGTGAGAAGGTGACGGAGAAGCTGGTGTTGCGTTCGGGAGGACAGGGCGAGGAAGGGACGGCGAGGCTCATCGGGCACCTCGTCATCGATTGTGGTAGGTAGGAGAGATGGGTTGTCGACGGTTTCCTACGTGAAACCAGAAGCTGTCTAGGGTTAGGCGTGTAGAGTAGTTGTTGTGCGAAGGAGAGAGCGTGGAGCGATCTGCGATACGTGCAAGGAGATGTTGCAGATTTCAGATCCGGCCCAGCTGACAATAGACGTGGGAGAGATACCTAAAGGCTGGCGGGCTTCTTCTTGGGCTTATCATGCCCCTTGTCATGGTCTAGTCTTGATGGTGTTTTGGGCCTTGTCATAACTTATCATATCCTTGTCAAGATAGCCTCTTGGCCTTGTCAAAATTCGTCTTGACCTCGTCATGACTTCGTCAAAAGACCTATATATATAACTAGGGTTTGGTGTATTTTTTATTATTTTATGTGGTTATAATACTTACATAAAATGATAAAATTAATGCTAGTCATAAAGTTAGGTATCTTAAAGAGGTCAACTATCCCTAAATCTCGGTTTGACTCGGAGTTAATCGGAAATAAATTTCCGGTTATTATAGATATACTGATTTGATTTCTATAAAATTATTATTTTAATAATAAAAGATTTTATGGTTTAAAATATAGTGTAAAAAATAAAGATATACTGATTTAATTTCTATAAAATTATTATTTTAATAATAAATATTTTATGGTTAAAAAATAGTGTAAAAAAAAGATTTATTGGCTTTAAATGTGGGAGCTCCATTTCAAAAATCCTGCGTTCACAACGCGCAACGTCATCGACTCGTGCTCTGTTTTAGTAAGTATAATAGATTATGGAATTATCTTTATGGTCCCTTTCGTAATTCTGACAAAAAAACCCACAAAATTGAAACTATTCCTTCTTGTGAAAATGTTGATGTTCGTTCTTTCAACACGAAGATCGGCAAGTTCACATGGAGGAATAGTTTTAGTTTGTGGTAAATCAAAATGCGAGCGTTGTTGAAACAACAAGTTGTCAATGAAGGAATCCGAGAAGGAAAAATGCAATGTTGAGATGGCCACTCAAGAGGATAAGGCGCATTCGACCATCATGTTGTGTCTCACAAATTATGTCTTATGCGAGGTTTTGACTCAGGATACCATAACCAAACTCTTGTTGAAGTTGAAGAGCATCTACATGATGAAGTTTCTCACCAACAAGTTGCTTCCAAAGCAACGTCTGTTCAGTCAACGAATGCATGAAGGTATGCAACTTCGTAAGCATTTGGATCAGTTGAACACAAATATTCTAGATTTGCGTAATATTGAGGTTAAGATTGAGGACGAGAATGTTGCTTTGATTTTGTTGGTACCTTTGCCGTCATCATATTTTGTTCAATCATTTGTTGCTGGAAGAGATACTATTACATTGGAAGACGTCATGTTTATTCTTGACTTCTGGCTTTTTTTTACCACAAATGTTGGAGTGTCGAGCTGAGACACTTCCTAGAGACTTGCAAATTTTCAAGTGCTAAATCGTACTATGATTAGTGTGATTGTTAAGATAGAGGAATGATAACAAATTCTCGGGCTATGATTTTAATTGCATTTATAATGTAGTTTAATGTAGTTTTGTATGAATTTTATATCCATACTCTATTTTATGAACATATATTGCCAAATTGATTTGTCTTGTGGTTTAGTAGGTAACTACAAACTATTTTGTTGTCTTTCCTGTACTTAAGGATGTTAGATTTGGTCTTGGTAAAAGTCTTCTTGGCTATGGAATTCAAATTTGACCTTTTGAAAGGAAATGAAATATTGTTTTTTTATATATAATTTCTCCAGTACCTTTAGAGTTCTCTTTTATAGTAGAAAATTTTCTTTATATCATACAATCATTAATATCGGCTAATGCAACAACATAGTGGAATAATTCTCTAATTAACACGTGTCATAATGAGAAAATATTCTTTCATTCACACGGATCATAACGAAGAGAATATCCCCTCATCAACATGCATCTTACTACCCCATATTTTAAGTTTTTGAAAGCATTATATGATTCATATTAAGACCTTATTTTGTCATGTACTATCAAATTAACTCTCTCAAAACCTTTTGTTTTTTTACGTCATATGACTTGTACATGCTAATATTAACCGATTAAAATAAAGCAATCAATTTTTCCAAAATAATTTTTTATATTGTTTGACATTTAAGATAATCAATTATCTTACTATATTGTATTTTTAATTTTTAGCACATTATATGCCTCATATTAAACTAATTAACCATTATTTCTAATATGCTAATTAATTTCTACAGCAATAAACTCACGTTTGCACCTAAATTTATTACATCTTATTAAGTTAATTAATTATTTCAAAACAATCAACTTATGATTTACCTCTCTAATCAACACCTTAAAATGACTATTTGTTTTATATTGACAATTACAAATTTACATTTGACTAATAAATTATATTAAAACAATCAACTCATGTTTATGCCTCAATTTACTACCTTTAATAAAAATTGACTAATAACTAATTATCTATTTCTTTACTCTTCAACAATAAAATTCTCTCTTGCATATTCTCTTCATTCTCCTCTCAACATAAGACTTGTTGTTTGCTGATGTTTAACACACGTGGCATTGTCGTGGTCACGACTCTCATCACAACTACACCCACTTTGGAGTATCCGTTTTGACATCGGCGTCCCGTCCTAATACAATTGCGTGCTTATTCACCCCATCACGTACCGCCTCATGTGCTACGGATTTTGGATTTTAATTTCAAGTGTTTTGATTGTTTGTTGTACGAGATAAATTATCTTTTTTTTTTCTCTCCACGTTTGAACATATAGTGACTAACTTGCAAATAAGTTTCAACTGTCGGGTGGTTAAAGTTAATATATAAGATAAGATATGTTATGAGTAAGAAGACAATTGTATGAAAAGATAGGTAAGTTATGAGGAGGAAGACAATTGTATGATATTGTAGTACACGATTATGAAAGTTTGGATATTGTAAGTTATATGGTATTTCTTATGGTTCACAAGATTTAGCTTTTTTAATCAATAAATACATAATTTAAGATATCTTATATATTGATATTTTGTCAATTTTTATAAATCATAATATGATTTTTGTCAATTATTCGATAGCATAATATTTTTTTGTTGATGGAAAATAGTTAGTATTTTTCTTAACAATAATAAAAAAAATATTTACATTAAACCTAACACATTTGAAATTATTGAGAAAATAAGGTTTAGTTTTAAACTAATAATTATATAGTATTTGTTTATAAATTTACTAGAAAAAGCTTGTGTAGCACGGACTCAAACACTAGTATATCATAACGTAAGATATACTAAAGTTGAAGTCTTTTCCAAAAATTAATTCATTTAATTCAAACTTGAATTCTTTTAAAATATTTTACTTTACATAGAAATTTGATGTTTTTAAAAGACAGAAATATTACTTATAAAAAAGTATGCTTCCATGGAGGTTTTTATTTTATCTCCAAAATGATAGTTTTTGCAATTTAAAAAGAGTGTTATTGTTGGCGTGACGTTTTTGTTACAAACTACACTACGATACACAAGTCGACGACAAGAAAAAAACTCAATGTTAAAATATACCGATTGCGTTTAAAAGTTTGAACTTCCACGCAAGTAGATTGCGTCGAGTCTTATATTTGTGACAATATTGCATTTGGATTATATTGTATTTAGAACTTGTGTATTTTATTTGTATTCAGATCTTGTTTATTTTTACTTGTATCAGGAGGATATTGTATTTCATAATTATTTATTTTTACTTAGTATTTGGATCACGGTATTTTGGCTTGTATTTGTACATGTATTATAGTTTCCTTGGTTATTTGTGAATGTTTTTGTCGTCAAATAAGACGAATAAGATCGTGATCGTGACAAAACTTATCAACTTTATGAAGTAAACCACATAAGGTTTAAATGCAACACAATTATACATACACATAAGTTCTGCTCAAACATATAAGTACTAAATCATACACATAAATATTGAACTAAAACTCCTTGATATAGATGTATTATCAGAACTATACACAAGAACATTCAATATTGTGTGCATTATCAAAAACTTTCATCCTTGAATAAAACGGCTTTTCTCACCCAACGAGCTTGGATCGCGATACTGCTTTCCGTATAGATGTCAATGACGGCAAGGGTCCATCGGGTTTGTTATACACTTGTACATATGCATAGACATGATTAGTTGGATGTCAATTTAAAATTTTTATTTACAATAAAGGACTTAAAACTTAAACTTCTCCACCCCTATGTAATGTCACCTCCAACTCATGCAATCATTCGTATCTATGTTGGTAGATCTTGATGGGTTCCATTTGTATTCTTCAATCTTGTTAGTTCCATGAAAAATCGTACGAAGTAAACCCTAATCGATCCGAATGAAATTACATATTTACGCAGAAGTTTAAGGAATCATGGGCCGGCCCACGGAATGATTATGCGGACAACACCGAATGTTGGCATTCTCATCTTACCGTCTGTCAGCCTCTCAAATCATTAAAATTAGGTTGGAAACTCCACGCCCAAATCACAAATCTTTCCTCTGAATTTATAATTCTATAATTTCCGATTGGCTTAGGATCCGCGAATTTGGGCTCCAACAAGCGGAGCTAGGGTTTTTTTTTGGGGGTGGAGGGGTAATGGGTACAGAGAGAAAGAGGAAGGTAAGCTTGTTCGACGTGGTTGAAGACACATCCGCCTCCGCTAAATTTACGAAGGTGAACGGACTTGGAACGATGAACGCTAACAACGGTTTTGGTTCGTCCATGGTTAATAAGTGGAACGGAAAGGCGTATTCGCAGAGGTACTATGATATTCTTGAGAAAAGGAAGAGTTTGCCTGTTTGGCTGCAGAAAGAGGAGTTCTTTCAGGTCCTTAAGGATAATCAGATCATTGTTTTGGTCGGAGAAACTGGAAGTGGGAAAACTACCCAGGTTTGGATTTTCTTCTTTGCTTTTAAGAATTGTAAATTTGGCGAATTGGCTGTGTAGATTGTTTTTAGTTACTTATGACGGGCATAATTAAATGATTTGTGGCATGTTGATTATTGATCAATGGAATTTTATGATGATGGTATTGGTGAAACACCTTTAATGGGGTATGAAACTATGGTTGGGTTATTGGCAGTCGGCATTATGATATTCTATAGTGAAAATGGCTTAATTAACCATTATGAGATTGTCAACCTTACAAATGCACCTTAGCAAATGGCATGAGCCCCGACTAACAGCATAGTTTTACTAATCGACCTGTTAAACGGGGTTGGTTTTGCAAATCCTTCTAATTATTTTATATGGGTTTTATTTGGTGATTGATTCATATAATCATTCCATCGTTAATGATGGTATGGGTGTATTTTGGTGATTATCTTATCTTTGTATTTGAATTAGGGATTTGATGAATTGGCTGTCTAAAGTGTAATAGTTACTTATGAGTTCTGAAATTAGATAATACGTAGCTTGTTGATATCTTTTACACGGAGGAATGTATGATGATGGTTTTAGTAAAGCAGCTAAAAATTTTGTTTAGCTTGTGATCAGACGAGAAATTGTTAAGAAAGTTTATGCTAACTTCCTTTATTATTCACAATCAAGTAAACAACTATGTTTGTATTATCGGCCATTGGAAACATTCTATTTTTATAGTATAAATAGCTTAAATGAAGAGATATCAGGTATGAGGGATACACGAATAAGTGTAGGTGATATCAAGATGTAGTATGGTATGATTTACACTGCTATCCACGTGTACTTTAGTTTTTGGTAAGATATTCATCTGGATATCTTTGAATTTGATTTTAGGTTATACTACTAGTCATACCCATACATGATATCATAATAACAACACCAAACGAACCCTAAGTAACCCCTATGACTCTACGAGCCTTTCAACCTTAAAAATCCATTTGTGCACCCTAACAGACATATCACCCCTGACTAATAGGTTAGTTTTCCACACCTGTTCTATTTGGTGATTGATTTCAATATCCATTCTATTGCTGATCCATGTTTTTGATACATGTTGGTTTAGTCGGGTGACTATCTTACATTTGCTATTGGAATGTTTTGTCTGTTGGATCGTGATATAGATACCACAATTTGTATTGGATGCTGTTGAAATGGAGACTGCAGATAAGCGACGTAAAATGATGGTTGCTTGTACACAGCCACGTAGAGTGGCGGCCATGTCTGTGTCCCGTAGGGTTGCAGAAGAGATGGATGTAACCCTTGGAGAAGAAGTGGGTTACACCATCCGATTCGAGGACTGCAGCGGCCCTAAAACTGTTTTGAAGTACTGAATACTTCTCTTTAGCTTTTTATTTCTTGATTATGTTGATGTGATTTGGATTGGATATGTAATTAGATCTCATTTTTCTATTTGATAATTTAGGTATCTGACTGATGGTATGCTCTTGAGAGAGGCTATGACTGATCCTCTCTTGGAGAGGTACAAGGTTGTGATTCTTGATGAAGCTCACGAAAGAACCTTGGCTACAGATGTTCTTTTTGGACTTCTGAAGGAAGTATTGAGAAACCGACCTGATCTTAAGCTAGTTGTTATGAGTGCTACTCTTGAGGCTGAAAAGTTTCAGAATTATTTTAATGGTGCACCACTCATGAAGGTTCCTGGAAGACTTCATCCTGTTGAAATCTTCTATACCCAAGACCCCGAAAGAGACTACTTGGAAGCGGCCATTCGTACTATCGTACAGATACACATGCTTGAAGGTCCTGGGGACATTCTTGTTTTTCTCACGGGAGAGGAGGAGATCGAAGATGCATGTCGGAAATTAACTAAAGAAATTGGAAATTTAGGTGATCAAGCGGGTCCTGTGAAAGTGGTCCCACTTTATTCCACTCTTCCTCCAGCTATGCAGCAAAAGATATTTGATCCAGCTCCCGATCCTTTAACAGAGGGTGGTCCACCTGGAAGAAAGATTGTCGTGTCTACAAATATTGCAGAGACTTCATTGACTATAGACGGCATTGTTTACGTTATAGATCCTGGCTTTGCAAAGCAAAAGGTGTACAATCCAAGAATCCGCGTGGAATCCTTATTGGTCTCCCCTATATCCAGGGCTAGTGCACATCAAAGAGCTGGTCGTGCTGGAAGAACGCAACCTGGAAAATGTTTCAGGCTCTATACCGAGAAAAGTTTTGACAATGATCTTCAGCCTCAGACATATCCTGAGATCTTGAGGTCTAATCTTGCTAATACAGTTCTAACATTGAAGAAACTTGGAATAGATGACCTTGTACATTTTGATTTCATGGATCCCCCAGCCCCTGAGACTCTTATGCGAGCACTTGAAGTACTTAATTATCTGGGTGCACTAGATGATGAGGGCAATCTGACAAAGTTGGGACAAATGATGAGTGAATTCCCTCTGGATCCACAGATGTCAAAGATGCTCGTTGTTAGTCCTGATTTCAACTGTTCAAATGAAATTCTTTCTATTTCTGCAATGCTTTCAGGTATTTTTCTTTCCTGCTTTGTGATTTTGAAATTCGGTTTTTTATTCAGTTATTTGGATGGAAATGGTGATTTGTCAATCTCAATGATAATCACCACATTTAGATGGCACCTGCCACCAACACAGATCCTAGTGTTCATTTGGTTGAATGTTGGAAATAGAATTCCTAGGAATGGATCAGTGTTCTAAAAGGCACACCTAGAAGCAGCGTTTCCTGGAGCCTAGGCGCACTGAACCTAGTCACAAATTTTGAAAGTTCAAACAGAAGCCTGGGGAGGTGGAGGGACTCGAAGGATTGAGTGGAAGGGGGGAGGGTTATGCAGGATTCCAAGAAGTGGGAATAATAGGAATTTTAGAGTTTTGAAATTGACTAATATGAATCATTTAATTTACTGAACACAATAAATATTATCCATATGAAACATTGTTTCCTTGAATATAACAATATGATATATTTCAGAATGAAAACAATATATTTTTGTATAGAAAGAGTAGTTTTCTAAAACAGAAATGGAGAAACTAGTAAACATATTTTCTAGGAACTAAATTTATGGGACCTGGGAAATTTGGTTTGGTTCAAACTTTGTTCCTAGGAATTGAACTATTGTATTTTTTTCATTAGAAAAACGCATGTAATTTTTTATATCCGCCCTATCAAGGTAAGTCCACTTTCTAGGAAGTTTATTCCCACATTTTTTGTAAATGATGAACTAAAACAGTGATTAGAATTATTCTCATGGGAAGTTGCATTTACTAGGAATTACACCATGAAGCAAACGAGGGCTTATATATTTGTGCAATGGTTGTGTTGCTTAGCAAATGCATCCATTCATGTCTGATTCTATAGGTTGTCATCAGCAACTGTCTAGTCTGGGTTCCATGCTCTCGTTGGCATGTACCATAGAATTTCTAAGCAAGTGCTGATGCAGATAGATTTAATTTCTCAGTATTCTGTCATGAAGCAAATGGTATCAACTCGCCTCTATGCATCTGCTGACCTTCCCCGTTGGGCCCCATATGTGGTAACAATTTCTGTATATAGTACCCAACTGCTTTGTGCGGCCTAGGGAGGCCCAGAAAGCTGCAGATGAAGCTAAAGCCAGGTTTGGCCACATTGATGGAGATCACCTCACGCTGTTGAACGTGTACCATGCCTACAAGCAAAACAGTGAGTATCAAAATTTTATTTTATTCATTATCTTTCATCTCAAATTTTATCTGATGTTCTATAATCTACAATAACTGTTTTGCAGACGAGGATCCTTCTTGGTGTTACGAGAACTTCATCAATAGCAGAGCAATGAAGTCTGCTGATAATGTGAGGCAGCAGCTAGTGCGAATCATGTCAAGGTTCCATCTCAAGTTGTGCAGCACAGATTTCAGTAGCAGGAATTATTATGTCAACATTAGAAAAGCAATGTTGGCTGGATATTTTATGCAAGTAGCTCATCTAGAACGAACTGGAAACTACTTGACGGTAAAGGATAACCAGGTAATAGGATATCAGCTCTTGATTCATTTATGGACATTTGATCTCCACACCGCTTTTCAATTGAATTTCGCATAACCTTTCTGCCAGGTTGTTAACTTGCATCCTTCCAATTGTCTTGACCACAAACCCGAGTGGGTTATATACAATGAGTACGTTCTGACAAGCAGGAACTTCATTCGTACAGTCACAGACATCCGAGGAGAATGGTAAGCTATACAAATTTTCTCTAATTGCTGTTTAGTCAGTTTCATAAGCATATATGCAGTAACACATTTGTTTTTGCAGGCTTATTGATGTAGCAGAACCATACTATGACCTTTCAAACTTCCCCAACTGTGAGGCGAAGCGTGTTCTTGATAGACTTTACAAGAAACGGGACAGGGAAAGAGACGAGAGCAAGAACAAGAGATAGGAGAAGTGCAGTTGGAAGTAGCACGTTACTGTCATCAGATTTTCACCATTTTACCCTCTCCGATACAAAGAGATAGTCAGCGTGACGGTGAAAACTCGCATTGATGGTAAAAAAAAAAAGGCTTCCAAGCTGTTAAACGGCTTCTTTTAGATGATGGTTGTTGTAGAGGTTTGGAATACTGGGGGTAGTTTTTATTCACATCGCCTGTTATGCAACAATATATGTATTTATACTTGTTTTTTGAGCAATATTTTCTTTGTTTAACTTAATTTCCCTTGAGTTGCATTATGGGGCTACTTGGTAAATGAAAGAAAAGAGGCCTATTTTGCCACTTGTTAGTACCTCAGCTTGCATCATTAACAATAAACCCTTCAGATTCATAAGATCGGTCTATATATATAGAGAGGGTTGGCTAAACAACTCTCGACTCATATGTAAAAAAATCTACCATGTGAACATGTAAACACCGCATATATGTGACTATATGTCTATACTATATACGTCTATACTGTCTAATATATGAGTCAGGTTCGGCGAATATTTCTTCCACTGATCACACGATTTCCACCCCCTTTAATATCGCCTAATCTCAATCATCTATTTAACGATCTAACGAATATAATTTGTTCTCATTTTACATGGTAAAAGTTGTTTACATGATAGTCAACCCCTCTCTCTATATATATATATATAACAAGTTTATTGTGTATATGAGAGCAATCTTAGACCGTTGGATGGTGAGTATTAAGAGTCGAGATTTATGGTAGATGTCATAATTAATAATAACTACGAATAATAAAATAATTATGAATAATACATTCCTTCCTAACAAAACTAATAATAACTACGAATAATATATTAAATAATAAGGTTTGTTCTCATGATTACACGATAAGGTCTATTTCTCTCTCTCTCTATATATATATATATATTAGTCGGTTACGTTCCCGGTCGATCGGCTTAGTCACTCGGCCCATTTGGAGATACCCTCTCAATACCAATTTTTCATACATGTCTTCCTTCAAGGATTCGAACTCGAATCTCCAGATATATTGGTCTTCATGGAATTTGTCATAGATGCCAAAAAGACCTACTAAATTCTTGCAACCTAATCATAGTCCATAGCAACACAGGTTCAGATTGATTTGACAAATGGTTGAGAATTTAGATGAAATTACCTTAAATCACATTTCCAAGATCTCCCATATTGATCTGGTTTGAGTTTAACTGACCCAACTGCCAGCTTCCTGTTTCTTGGCTCGCCTCTCTTTCATCATACTCCTCAACTGAACAACATTATTCCACATTCCCTTTTCCCCAAGCATCTTGGAAAGCACCAAGTATATAGACGGATGATCCCTCTCTAAATTGCTAATAGCCTCTGCAGCAGATCGTCCAAGCTCGAAGTCAGAATGCAAGCCACAAGCTCCAAGGAGCGCACCCCATACAACCACGTCAGGTTCACATGGCATTCCCATGATCAATCTCTCCGCTTTCTCAAGCTGGCCTGCTTTACCGTACAGATCCACCATACAAGCATAGTGCTCAACGTCTGCTTCAATTCCATACACCTTTTCCATACAACTGAAGACCCTTTCGCCCTTGTCGACAAACCCTCCATGCACACACGCTGATAGCACATTTAGGACCGTGATCCGGTCAGGATTCACACTATTACTCGTCATTCTATCAAACTCTTCCAAAGCGCTAGCAACTAGTCCATGCCTTGCATAACCACCAATCATTGAATTCCATGAGGATAGACTTTTATTCGGTAAGGAGTTGAACATGTAATCTGCTGCTTCAATGTCTCCACATTTTGCATACATGTCGATTATCGCAGATGACAAGATCGAATCCACTGGTGTGCCGTGATTTATAATGCTGCCATGGACTTGTTCGCCGGTAAGTAGAGAAGAGCACCCTGCACAAGCATCCAAAATACTCGAAAACGTGAATTGGGTTGGCCGAGTTCCGGATTTCATCATCAAAGTGAACAATTCAAACGCGTCGAAGTAGTGGCCAATCTGGACATACCCGGAAATCATCACAGTCCAAGAAACTACATTCCTTTCGTCCATCTGATCAAATATAGATCTTGCTTCTTTAACTTGTTGATTCTTTAGATACCCATTGACCATGGTGGTCCAAGAGACCACATTCTTCTCAGGCATCTCCATAAACGCCCTTTGAGCCTCATATATTAGCCCAAGCTCCATACAACCTAAAATTAATGCATTCCAGGAGCTCACATCCTTTTCTAGTATATCATCAAATACTCCACTTAAGGAGTGAAAATCCCCCAAATCTGTGTAACCTCTCATCAATGCAGACCCAACAAACACGCTGGAATTGAGACCAACTAGCAGCGATTGGGCATGTAATTGAGGAACCAAAACATTACACTCATTGCCCAAAATCGTAGTGATTAAGATAGAGAATGTATATTCACTAGGCTGAAACATAGATCTTCTCAACTTGAGAAAAAAATGGTAAGCTTGTTGTGGGCACTGACTCTTTTGAAACGCAGAAAGCAAGGTATTACATGAGACGATATCTCTTACCGGCATTTCATCGAACACCTGTTGGGCGACACGGAATTGGTTCGATTTGACATACCCACTAATGATTGCGTTCCATGAACGTACGTCCTGTGACGCTGGATTCTCGTTCAATAGTTGGCGAGCAGCTTCTAGCTGGCCCCTTTGTACGAAACCATTGATCAAGGCGTTCAGGGCCGCGGTTGAGAGGGTGGACATGGGGCGAAAACTGGAGGTATAGAGCCATCTTGTGAATGGGTGTATTGACATTGGTAGCTCAGAGACATATCTTACTGGGCGTTGGTGGACTGCGTTTGATCGGGTGGTAGATTGCCATGGAAGAGTATAATATGTATGCCATGGCCCATGAATCGCAAGATTCCTGTGTTAGTTTCTGAGCCTGAGAGGCTGAAGGGATATCAAACGTGGTCAACCAGTCGTCGTAATAAAATTTAAAATTGGAAATCCAATTTTGAGAAGTTAAATATCCAAAGTAACCGATAATATCTGTGGTAGAAGGCAGGTGTACAACTAGTTATGTCGTCAGTTTTTTTTGAATAGTAAACTCAATTCTCTTAGAAACTATAATCGTACCATCTTAATAATCTCAACATGACACAAGAAAATCAATTAAGTCAAAAGTAAACGGAAGAAACATATGTTGATTTTCGATACAAGTTCTTTTTTACTGAGCAACCTTCACAGATGCCGCGTTGACGGCCGCCTTATCCATGTTGGTTTTTAGATGTACCACCGAAACCTTTATTTGTTGAACATTTTTAAGTTCGAATGCAAACTAAGAAACAAAAGTTTCAAAATTTAGAATTTTTACGATAACGTAACTTAATTACACTGACAAATGTAAAAAAAAAAATGTTTGTATTGACTTTCAACGTGAAAATGTTATTTTCATGATGACTTCCAACGTTAAAATTGAAAACATTGTTTCTGCATTAGCTCTCCACATTGACTCCCAAGTTGAAAATGTTCAAATTTAACATTCGACATAGTAGATCGGCCATATTTGTTGTCGAATAATAGCAATTCATGCATTCCTAACATGATTAAAACTTTAATTCATTAAAAAAATATACTCAAATTCGTACAAAATTGAAATTGCATATATTCAACTAAACCCTAAATCCCGAAAAACAAAAATTTGCAAATTGGTTTGATTTTGATTGTTGTTGTTTTTTTTTTCAAACATTGTACATTGAAAACGTAGATCGTTTGTTGGAGATGTAATACATTTGAGCTTTCAAACGTCGAATCTAATCAATATTGAGCCGAAAATTTGTAATTAAATATTGAGAAATTTGAAAGAATAGATAACACCGATATGAAAAATTGGGAGGAAATGAAAAATAAAAATTTTGGATATATTTTGTAATTTTTTTATAAAAATGGGTGCTACTTTCAGTTTTTCTGGGCTGCAACATTTTATAATTGGTGAGAAAACAGAAAAAATCTAGAAATGAAGCCTTCAAATCTTATTTCGTAATAGGATAAAAAAAATTTTAATCAAATGTTTGAAAATATAAGGCATGTAACGTAAAATTAAAAAAAAACAAACATCCTTAAACTTATTTGAAAATATAAAGCATGTTACATAAAATTTAATTTTTATTATAAAAAGGAAAATTATCCCTATGATATGGAGTATTCCATATTTTGCCCATAACTTTTTTTCAACTTCGGTTGGTACTCTCAGTTTTTGCATATTTTCTGAATTTGAACTCCTTAGCATTAACGTTTTTTATTAAAAAAAATTTGAAAATAAATAAATTTAATAAAACAAAAAAGAAATTGAAAAGAAAAAATAAAGGGAAATTCCGGATGGTACCCTCGTGGTTTGGGGTATTCCGGATTTTGCCCACCAGTTTTTTCAAGTTCGGATGGTACCCTCAAGTTTATGTTGTTTTCCGGATTTTGCCCAAATTCATTACACTTTTTAAAATTCTATTAAAAACATACAAAAGAAAATAAACTAAAATTAAAAAACAACTTAAAATAGAAAGAATAATTAATTTATTTTAAAAATAAAGAAAACAGTAACTTTTTAAAAAAATATATATATATTATATTAATTTAAAAATAAATTCGTTAGATAATTTTTAAAAAATTTAAAAAAATCAGTGTTTTCTTTTATTTTAAAAATAAATAAATTGGGTAAGCATTTTTTAACAAAATCTAAAAAAATAAGTTTTATACTTTATTTCAAAAATAAATAAAATAAGGATTTTTAAAAAAAATTTAAAAAATCACTGTTTTAATTTATTATTAAATTGAATAAATCAGTTTTCTATTTTTTTATTTTTTAATATTACTTTATTTTCTTTCTTTTAGTTTTGGGAAATAAATAAAATAGAAAAATTATTTATTTATTTTAATAATAAATTAAAACAGTGCTTTTTTTTATTATTTAAAAGAGTCCTTATTTTATTTATTTTTTAAATAAAGTATAACACTTATACTTTTTAGATTTTGTAAAAAATATGCTAATTCAATTATTTATTTTTAAAATAAATAAAACACTGATTTTTGATTTTTTTTAAAATTTATCTAATTTATTTATTTTTAAATTAATATAATATATATTTTTTTTATAAAAGTTACTGTTTTACTTTATTTTTAAATTAAATAAATTATTATTTCTATTTTAAGTTGTTTTTTAATTTTAGTTTATTTTTTTTTGTATGTTTTTAATGGAATTTAAAAAAGTGTAATGAATTTGGGCAAAATCCGGAAAACAACATAAACTCAAGGGTACCATTCGAACTTGAAAAAACTGGTGGGCAAAATCCGGAATACCCCAAACCACGAGGGTACCCTCCGGAATTTCCCAAAAATAAATGTATCCCCCAAAATCTGTCGATCGAAACTCTCTTCCCCAAAGTCGAGCGAACGTTGAAGACGACAGATCAAGACGGCGGCGACTCTAGGCTCCGGTGGCGAGGCAGGGCAAGGCGGTCCGATGGACTCTACACTTCGACAGGGCGCCACAGGAGACAACTGTTTCCTGGGACACGCAACCCAAGAGAAGGGAGTCGAGAGGCGGCGGAGATCGATTTGGTGGGGCGTAGGCCGGCCCAAGTATCCTTTGATCGAATGTCTTCGATAATAAGTGGCTTCGAAGGCAGAGTTGTAAGTAGGAGACGAAGTCTCAGGATTTGGCTCTCCTTTAATTTCATGTAACTTGTTTTCTCCATTGTTGAGCTCGGAAATCGGGCGGATGTATCGTCAATCAATACTACTTCTTAGAGTTTTGACTATAGAAAGTAGTAGCCGGCGTCGGTAGTGAATGTGGTGGTGACAAAGGAGGGGTGAAGAGTTGAGGGATCCAGAGGTAAGTGTAGAGGAGAGAAGATAGGGGAGTGTAGAAAATGGAATCGAAGGGTGAGTTGATGCTGTTGTGAGGAAGACAGACGAGGGAGGTGAGGAGGGTGGTTAAGGGGAGAGGAGGTTTTTATCTAATTTCTTTTCAGTTTCCTTTTTGTTTTATTAAATTTTTTTTAAAAAATTATTGTATAAAAGGGGTATTAACTGGAATTTCCCTTGTAAAAAATATTAATAGATTGTTTATCTTGTTATAACAAATATTATGATGGGACAATAATAGTATCAGTTTTCCAGGATTTTTCAATACGGTTATCAAACCCGGTTGATTTTGTTGACAAGTAAAGAAATGTGTTTGATTCAAGAAATCAAGCATACACCTCATATTGATTGCATAGTTCAGGATTTGAGACATTCTGATTTGTTACCACAGAGTTCTTCAAACACTAGCCACACACTACAACAGATAATCTTCCATGAACCAAAGATTAACCTACAAAATCAGATAGATCAAGCTTTTCTATACATCTACCAAAATGCCGAAACCTCTACCATGGTGCATTAGCAACCGTGTCAAACTTCGTTCGCTCAGCCTCGATTTTGTCCTTCATAGAGTCCATCATCCCCTGCAACTCTTCTATCTCATCATTCTGTATCTCAACCCGTGACACAGCTAATACTCGTTTGTCCTTCAACTCTGCTATTTTCCTGTCTATATCGTTTATCTCCTCATCAATTTCCGCTCTCTCTCTTTCTCGACATTCAATCTGGCTCCTCACTTGCTCGGATAGAGTCAGAGAATGCTCATGCTGGCTTTTGATGGACACGAGCTCTCTCAAACGGGCTCTTACGGGTTGCACGTTGAATCCATGTATTTCCATGTCCAAGAGTGTCTCCATGATGTCGTTGAAGATATTGTCAGGCTCACTGAAATGCAACTTCGAGACCTTCTCTACCAGACCTGCAAATGTGACCATCAGCCCTATGGCTAACCCCTCCCGACAACCTTCTTTCGTCTCGTACAATGGATGGAAGTGTGGATTCTGCGGAATCTGTTGAAACACTTCCATTGCTTCCACCGTATTCCATATTGGAGAGCTCTTCGTGAATGACAAGGTCATCATTGGCACATCATTGTGTTCAACGGTTCCGTTTAAAACACAATTTCTTCCTTCACTCTCTGCGATAGTAGTAACAAGCTTACATGTCTCATCCGCCAGACAAGGGGAAGGTGAATCAGCAGGACCGGGTGGACAGCTTGATAGAGGTCTACTATCATCAGAATTGCCAGAATGCTGATTCGAAACTGACTTGGGATTTTCTGTTACTGTGTTTGTTAAAACAACTTCGGTTTTTTGTTTCGGACTGTCTTCCGATTCTGCCAAGAACCAAATATTGTAATTAGGAAACCAACAGCCTGTCTTTATATTTTGGGAAATTCCGGATGGTACCCTCGTGGTTTAGGGTATTTCGGATTTTGCCCACCAGTTTTTTCAAGTTCGGATGGTACCTCAAGTTTATGTTGTTTTCCGGATTTTGCCCAAATTCATTACACTTTTTTAAATTCCATTAAAAATATACAAAAGAAAATAAACTAAAATTAAAAAACAACTTAAAATAGAAAGAATAATTAATTTATTTTAAAAATAAAGTAAAACAGTAACTTTTTTTAAAAAATATATATATTATATTAATTTAAAAATAAATTCGTTAGATAATTTTAAAAAAATCAGTGTTTTCTTTTATTTTAAAAATAAATAAATTGTGTTAGCATTTTTTAACAAAATCTAAAAAAATAAGTTTTATACTTTATTTCAAAAATAAATAAATAAGGATTTTTTAAAAAAATTTTAAAAAATCACTGTTTTAATTTATTATTAAATTGAATAAATCAGTTTTCTATTTTTTTTTTATTTTTAATATTACTTTATTTTCTTTCTTTTAGTTTTGGGAAATAAATAAAATAGAAAAATTATTTATTTATTTTAATAATAAATTAAAACAGTGCTTTTTTATTATTTAAAAGAGTCCTTATTTTATTTATTTTTTAAATAAAGTATAACACTTATATTTTTAGCTTTTGTAAAAAATATGCTAATTCAATTATTTATTTTTAAAATAAATAAAACACTGATTTTTGAATTTTTTAAAATTTATCTAATTTATTTATTTTTAAATTAATATAATATATATTTTTTTATAAAAGTTACTGTTTTACTTTATTTTTAAATTAAATAAATTATTATTTCTATTTTAAGTTGTTTTTTAATTTTAGTGTATTTTCTTTTGTATGTTTTTAATGGAATTTAAAAAAGTGTAATGAATTTGGGCAAAATCCGGAAAACAACATAAACTTAAGGGTACCATCCGAACTTGAAAAAACTGGTGGGCAAAATCCGGAATACCCCAAACCACGAGGGTACCATCCGGAATTTCCCTTATATTTTTAATCACTATGAGAACACCGGATATGAAATTCTGTGAAAATGGAGAAAAAAATTGCCAACTTTTCTATTCTAGAAAAGAATTTCAAGAAGAAAAAATTCTGCAAGCTTTTTATTTTGAGGAACTTCAACTCACACTAAAACTCAATTTAATTTACATAAGTTGCAGAAATAGATAGGAACTTGAACAAGAGATTTGTATTCTGAAACCACATGCAGTTGACAGGCATAATGTCCCAGAAGATTATTCCACACGTGAAGGAATAAAGCAACATCAAAACCAAAACAAACCTTAACATCTCTGCTGTCATCTTCAGTTCAAGGGTTTTCAGAAACAGGAATTCTCTTATATTTTTATATCTATATTTTGTTGAACTGAAATTTAATTCAACTGATACAAACTTGAGAACTTCCATTTCTTACATTACTGTTGGTAAAAAAGTCATTGATATTTTATGTTTCTCGATTTCTTAAGTCAGGGATTGATAAGGTTTTATTTATAGTTAAGTTTCCTTCTGTTTCAAACCGAGTCTCATAAGGTTTTATAGTTAAGTTTCCTTTCTGCTTGTGTCTTTTTTCCTTCCAATTTCTTTTTACAATTTTATCCATGAGTATAAATAAATATAATCAAACACAAAAACTGTACATTAACAGTAACAAGCTTACGTGTGTCATCCACAAAAGGAGGGGTGTGTAAATTAGCAGGGTGGGGTAGCCAGCTTGATAGAGGTCTAACATCATCAGAATTATTGCCAGAATCCCACTTTGAAACTGGCATCAAAATACAACCTAAATCTCATAAGTTTCAGCAATACATATGAACTTGGATAAAGGAACTGTATTCTTGAACCACATATGCTAGGAACAAAGCATCATCAAAACCAAAACAAAAGCTCAAGAGTTACCTTGGGTAGAAGACAGCATTTCTGTTGTCATCCTCAGATCAACGGCTCCATTTGAAACATGATTACATCCCTCACTCTCTACAAATACAGTTTATTTACAAATTTGTCCATGAGTATAAATTAAATATAATCAAACATACAATAACAGTAACAAGCTTACTTGTGTCATCCACCAAAGGAGGGGTGGATGAATTAGCAGGCCAGGGTGTCCAGGTTGATAGAGGTCTATCGTCATCAGATTTATTACCAGAATCGCAATTTGAAACTGGCTCTGTGTTCATTAAAACAGCTTCATCTTCTAGTTGTGGGCTGTCTTCATACTCTGCCAAGAACCCCAAAATTGGAATAAGGAAACTAATGACCTGGCTTTCCAGTTTTATAGACTTATCTCCGTTTGGTTACAAACCATGATAATGTAAACGGAAAGGAAATGAACCATGTCTACTTTTGCGAAATTGTTCATGAATTGTATATTTGCAATGATCATCCCAGCACCAGCATATCTGATTGTTCATGAATTATGGTTCAAAAACGCTGGAAGGGAGCTATATTGACTAATGATTAATAAATCATAACACATAAATAGACTAGGTTTGTTTCTTTCCGTTACAGCAGTGTAACCAAACAGGCTCTCCAGATCACCAGATCTGAGATTCTCTTTGAAAATAGGGGGAATTGCCAACATTTTTACTGCTACAATTTTTTTTACTTCCAAGTTTCAACAAGAACTTATTTTAAGAACTATAGCTCACATTTTGAGCTCAGACTGACTCAGGCAGATAGGAACTTGAATAAGAGAATTGTAATCCTAAACCATATGCAGTTGACAGGCATAATGAAGGTTAGTCAGTTCCCACAAATGGAAGGAATGAAGCAACATCAAAACAAAAACCTCATTACTTACCTTGGGTAGAAGATAATAGCTTTTCTGTCATCTTCAACTTCTTTCTACGGTATGTATGTGCTACCATTAGTGATTCAAAAACAATTTTCCTTTGTCTTGTGGATCTCCTAAGTGTTTCATTCCCAACAATAATGTGATGTGTTTCTTTGGTCTTGGCCCCATTAGCCCTACCTGTAATTGAAATGAATTCCAACAAGTATTACTTAACAAGTATAGACTCATTTCATAGGCTAAAGTTGATCAATCCAAGAGGAGGAACTTCAACTATATGTACCTAGTGGTGTCAAATTATCACGTGGTTTACCTCTTTTTCTTTTTGGGCTAGTACCTTCATCAGTCAAAACCTCTCTCTCCTGAAGAAAGGGAAAATGATGGTTAGCATTAAAGCTTCAAACATAACATCAATCTGCAGCAGTAGCGGTGAAAGAGATTATGAATGTTGGACTTGTCATTTAAAGTACTTACATGCTCGCATTCATTGGCAGTATTTACGTGGCCATCATTAACATGGGTGAGCTCATTTCCTTTCCCTGGTGTGCCTTTCACTGTTTGGTTAGCACTTTGAGCTAACAAGTGGTTGCATTGACTATATTAGATGGTGAGCCAATAAGTAACAATTACTCATTTTCCAAATGACCCAGCATGTGTCACATTAACAGCCCTTTGTATGCAAGCAACTTGTGCATTGGTCAACAATTTATGTAATTGTCTAGAAAATAAAAAGTTTTCAAAAATGAAAGAATGTATACCAACAGCTGAGGGCCTTGTTGTTCTAATTACAGATCTTAGTGTTCTTCTACGACCTCTTCCTTTCCGCCTTCTAGATGGGGCTCGCTTGTTTGTTGAAAAGTCAAACTTCTCACCTTGAGCTTCCTACATGAACAAGCCAGATAAGTCTGAACTTTTGTGCCTACCGTTGTATCTCCCCAAAAAATAAATTTCATAAAGATTATATCACTCTAACAAAGCGGCAGAAATATCTTAAGCATGTAATGATAATGATATTCATAGAAAGAAATGGATTGCCCAGAGTCAACATTTCAATTAAAACTATTCTACTCCTGTTATGCACATGAGATGCAGCACCCAAATCTGGCATACCATCTCCAGCTTATCCTCCAGATTTCAAACCCAATATTTCAAATCAAATATGCCAAGGCTAAAGTACAACTCCCATTCTATTGGCACCAACATAGGTCACAGTCCACATCCGAATTCATCCATCCAATATCCAATATTTATGCACCCACATTGTATATATGATGGTTCTTAGTTCAAGATTAAAGTACTTTTGTAGCTAATTGAAAGTATAGAGGAAAACAGGCAAGTGATGGTCAGTCAAGCAGTGCTGATTCATCAGAACCAGCTAATAGATTATGCCTAGGAGTTGATTATATAAATGAATAGTGACATGAAAGTAACTATATTTGTTTCATTTCCATTCCCGGTTATGTGATTATCACCAAACGGACCCTCAATGTTTACACAAGTACAAGCAGCAGAAAAAGTTTCAATTCAGAAATTTGATGGGGTTATTTAACACAAACTTTATCAACCACAGATCAAAAGACTATTAGGATAGATATTATTATTGAAATATATTGGTTAATTATTATATATAGGTTAGGATGATTAGTTTTGATCTGATTGTAATGCTATATACACCTATCAATAACAAGAATCTAAGTGTGGTTAAAAAACAAGCTTTCCTTTCATTTTATTAATAAGACATCAATTCTGCCTTCTCATATTCTTTTGAAGCAAGAAAAAAAAAGCAGTACAAAACTCATGTATCAAGAATCACTAAAAATGCAAGGGCAATTTGGTAACTAAGCCTTTTTGAGAAACTAGAGTAGTAACTAGGCTTTTTAATGTTTCAATTAAGTAAATATACCCCAACCTTTTGTATTTATTCTCAAACTTTACACACTCTTCTCTCAAGGGGTACATTTACTAAACACAAAACTAGAAAAAGCCTAGTAAACCAAATTGTTTCAAAATGCAAATCCCTTTCCAACTATTAAATTATTGCAACAGAACTGTCAGAATCAAACATACCAGCATTTTCACCGAACTAGAAGAGTTTCCCATGGAGCCGTTATCTTCCATATCTGAACTCGGGATTTCCAAACTTGCGGGTGATTGATCATTTAGCTCTTCCTGAAAAGGAGCTTTTGTTAAAAAAATTTTAGGAGGAAACTGTACTGCCTGTTCATATGATAGAGCCCCTTCATTTAACATTTCACAGGGCATTATGTACGTAGAGCTGTTTACTGTAGCCTGCTCTCTCACAAGGTTTACAGTTCTATTGTCAACATATGACGTTCCAACAGGCACTGCTTGCTCTTCCTGACAATTCCTTAACTCCTCGACACTTCCATTCATACCGACAGAATTTTCAGGAGGCAAAGTGATTTTTCCATCATCATTCAGATTATGGCGCGAGTCTTCTTGGGCATTTGATACCACAACAGCATCCTGAAAATGGCACACAACTTTCATGACTTAAGCATAAGAATGAGTTAAGCACAAGTCACAAATTTTCACTAGAAGATGAATTACTTCCAAAACATTCAAAGTAAGTCCATTCTTTAGACTGGCTCTGAATTTGCACCCAGAACAAAGTAATCTAAAGGAAACCACGTATACATATGCAGAAAGGGAAGAAAAAAAAAGAGAAGAAAAAAGATGAAAACATGTGGAGTAGGAAAGTTGTAAGTAATTCAAATATTTTTTTGTATTTGACAAGTACATAGCACAAATAAAAAAAAAGATGGGGAGAGAATAATAAAAGAATCAGAAAAAACATACCTGCAATGAATGGAGCCATTTACCATTAATCTGCACCATAGGGAGCCGTAGATCTGTGTAACCTAATTCCTTCTCCTTTTTTGTCTGCTGGAAAAATACTATGTATCTTCCATCACCGAGAATTTTGGTTATTATCCCACTAGACCACCCAAAATTACAGAAGGCGTCTACTTTATCTAATAGTTGAAAGGTAATGCTGTTACACCTTGGCGGCAATGGGCGAATATGAAGAGAATCCACAACTGCATTCAGAAATTTGGTATTATTTGAGCTCTTATATTCCACCACGAAGTACCTTTTACCAATCTCCTTGAAAACAGTTCCAGGATACCAGATATCAGGTGAACCCCGAGCATCTAGCTTTACTTCTACTGCTGTTCCAGGACCAAATATCAGTTCATCTGTTATCTGTCAGGATTGAACCGAAAATCCAGATTAAAAACCCATGCATTTTGATACGTGTGAACTGCGAAGAGCTATGACAATTTCATATGGTCATCTCATGAATGGAAAAATGAATGAGATGGGGAGGAGCACAAATATATTAGGGGATTATTTATGTGAAAATTAACTATAAAATTGTTTAAAGAAGGCAACAGGCAGTTATCCATACAAGGAGATGAAATATCTAGATAAGAAATTATTTCAGGTGTGAGACGATGCAATTAAATTAATATGATAGTTGCCTCGGTTAATCCAAAGGTAAATTTCAGAACTTGCTGCACAGACTGAATACTAATATTGGCAAGATATGCTAGTTTCGCTGTAAACACACACATTAAATAAGGCCACGGGTTTCATATCTTCCTTGGGCTTGTTTGGTATGGTTCCAAGAATTAGAATGAGGGATAGTTTTGAAATTGGGTACGGGTGGACAAGACCAAGAAAACGATTCAAAAAATTATGCTTCCAGAAATATTCATATACATTTATCCCCAAAACAAACACATTCCAAAACCCGATCCTAGTTCTACAGGCTTATTACCAAATTTCATCTCACCTTTTACTATCAATCCAAAAGGGAAGTGCAACATCAACTTAGGCAACTGATACAAACTCCCCATACATGTCAGCAATATACGAAAGCATCTAATCAGTCTTAGCAAGAAGAAGCACTACATGATGCATATAATTTATAAAATCGTAGGAACAAAAGTTGTAACCCTAAATCAATGAAACCTGCATGCTCAATGCAAAAAATCTCACAAACCAAGCTCAATTACCTGCATATCAGGCAGTACCCATTTGCCATCTACCCAATCCATGTGAAGTCTTAAGCTAGAGCGCTCAAATTCAAGCTCCTCCCCCGGATTTTGGAAGAAAACACGATAACCTCGATCTCCCAAAACCCCAGTGACAACCCCAATCCACCACCCATCGGAGTTATAAGCCTCAACGAAGTCGTTTAACTCGAAACAACGCTCGTCTCCTTCCTTGGGAGGAAGCTCGGGCCGGATAAACGAAGGATGCACAAGCTCCCTAAGGGGGTTCGCCTCCTTTTCATCTGATACCAAGGTCTTGTACTCCACAAGGTACTTGTTTTTGTGAGTCTTGGAGGGCGGAGAGAGAATTCTGGCTGGAAACCAGATGCCCAGAAATCCTTCCTCGTCGGAGCTAACTTCGACGTCCGATCCAACGGCGAACTGGGCATGCGGACGGAGCTTCAGGTGATGTGAGTGCTTTTGCTTATCGATAATCATTTTTTGACTATCGGGTATTTGGCCTTGGAATTCGACTCTTTAGTGACTTATACAATTTTACCCATTATACATTGCAATCGCGATGATTTGCTATTTTTTTGGTCCACCCAAAATAAGGGAAATAATTAGGGTTCTATGGAGACGTGGAAAGCTTGGGGCTTTCCAGCTTCAGTTTGGCGGGATATATGTGGCGGTTTTTTTTATTGTGATTTTCTTTAAATTTGGCTGCCTACCGGCAATCCAAATTCTCCCTCTCACGATTCAAATTTCGTCTCGCGGTATAAAATATGATTTCTTCAAGTATTTGATTAAATATATATTATGAGGACGGTTAAGATACGGGTCTTAATTTTTGTACGGCTGTATAAAATGTTAACACGTGTTTCAATTTTTTTTTTTTCCAGAAACGAATGAAAATGATGGTGCAAAATTTATAAAGGAATAGTGCATAACTTATAAAAGTATAGATAGTTCATAATACAAAACTTATAGAGGGATATTGCATAACTTATAAAAGAATAGTTCATGAATTTTAATAAAATAGTTCATAACATATAAACGATTAATTTATAAATAATTTAATATAATATATTAAAAAGTAATAGTTCATGAATTATATGAGAATAGTTCAAAGTTTATAAGAGAATAGTGCAAAACTTATAACATGCTAGTTCATTATAGTTAAAAGTATCCATAAAATATTTTCTTCAAAAAATAAAAATATATGGACACGTGCCAACATTTTATACGGCCGCACAACCTTACCACAATAATGGGCCGCACCTGAACAACCCCCATAATGTATATCTATTACTAAATATTTTACATTCGATTTTTTTTATAATGAAAATAGACCGATCACTAAACAATATGTTGTCTCATGAGTCGAAAGACTTAGAAAAATATACAGACAAACCGTCTCGGATAAGAAAAAACAACAACAAATTTTTTCTTTTTTTAACTTTTAATCATAATATAAAGTATTATAATTAGAATATTTATTTGATAATATATATATATATATATATATATATATATATATATATATAAATAAGAGAAGAGTAGGAATTTTGTTTACAATAGGCAGTAGAATCTTTTTATATTAGTACAATCTGAATAAATGAACGTCCTAAATTTGTGACTACAATTACTTACCTTGATTAACCATGTAAATAATAGCAGCATACGTTAATGATCAAAATTCTAATCCAAATTTTGTTATTTCCTTGAACGTCCTAGATTAGTAATCTTAACGATCGAAATTCTAATATTACGATCGAAAGTTTCTATTATAATCGAAATTTTGATCGTTAAGGTTACTAAATAGTAGGCTTTAATAGAAAATTCTGATCATAATATTAAAATTTCGATCGAAATTTATATATTACAATCGAAATTTGTATATTACAATCGGAATTATGTATTGTAACAAGCGATGTTAAAGGAAAAACCTAATATTTTGATCGAAAATATAGATCAACGAACATAAAAGTGTAAACATGAGAAACTTTGTAATAGTGTCATTAGTATATAAATTACGATTGAAATTTGTATAATACGATAAATTTAAATTGAACTATAACGATCGAAATTAATACATAACGAGTGAAATCTAACATTAGTAATTATCGATATCCTAAATCACCATTGAAATATATGTTTTTATTACAATAAATACTATTCAATTTATTGAAATTGTATTTGTCAATAATAATACAGTGTCACATCCATTAATATTTATAGTGAATAAATATCTTAAACGTCCATTTATTAAGCAGGCGTTTGTACGTAAGAAAGGTTCTCACCTGACCATACATAATATCATCCCCTCTCTATAATAATAATAATAATAATAATAATAATTATTATTATTATTATTATTATTATTATTATGAGTAGTACTTTACATATGTGGCAAAATTATAATTTGAATATCCGAAGAAAAATATACTAAATTAATAATTAAATACGATAACTTTTACCAAAATCTAATGACTATATATTCAACACATTTTGTTTAGGATAATTTGTAAATTGAAAGGTAACTAATACGTGTTAAGTGAAATGAAATTTGTTTAGGACAATCTGTAATACGACTAATATAATATATCGGGTTTAATTATGAAATTGTTGTTGAGTTGTTGAAATTGGTCGGGTTATTTATATTTATAAATTAATTGGGCTTAACGGGGTGATCAAAATAAATGGAAGGAATCCCAAATGACCCAATTTGATAGAGATCGAGTTGTAGTGAAAGAATCCGAAAAAATCAAGAAAGACCAAAAAAAATATACAGGGTCAAATTCACTAACTAAGCCTTTTTTAGTTATTGCTCTATACTCGTGTCAAATTCATTTAGTAAATATACCCCTAATTTTTGTTAATGTTCAAAAGTTAGGAATTTAGTCCTCTTTCATTGTTATAATTTAACCGTGCACTGTCTTCTCTAGTTGTCTAATTAGTTATATAGGTTGTGTTTGACATGTCGTTTACACTAGTGTTGGGAAGTGATTACGAGTGTTTGACACGCGCTAAAACACTAGTGTTTAGTGTTTTTCGGATGATTTTTAAAACACTCATTTGAGCGAGGGTTTGAGGAGTGTTTTGTGTTTTTTAGCTTGGAATTGACTCTGTTACCCCTACAATTTAAACCTTATTACAATAATACCAGATATAAGTATAACAATCTCTCACATCTGATAGCAGAGGAATCCCTAAAAGAGTTGATATTCACAGTTCGACACACACGACGAAGGAGACGAAGGTCGAAACGAATAAGAGAAGGGCCAAATGAAGTAGATCTGTGGAGGGCTCTCCCGTGTGAGGCGACGAAGAAGAACATCGGCTGCGGATACACTGATTATTCTTATATGAACCCTAGACTCGAATTTGGTGGAGGTTGATAACTTTACTGGTGTTTTTATTAGAAAATATTGAATTTGATCGATTTGTGGGAGATGTGTTAGTACTTGGGATGATAGAGATATGTTTAGGACTTGTTTTGTTTAACAAATTGTAATCTGGTTCAACTTGGAATTTGTTGTTTGAGTAGTTTCTCTCAAGATTGAATTTTCACGGATAAAAATTTTTTTAAAAAAAAGAACACTTTAGGTACTAAAGTTTATTAGTTGACACAAATGACGTAATTGAACGATGGTCCAGTTCTCAACAATATCATATAATTACACATAATTTTAAGTCGATTTACCCAGAGTTGCTTCCTTTCACTTGAAAGAAGCTCACATAATGAATGGACCAACCGCTATATATTTGATAATCACAAGTAAGTGAACCAACCTACTTGGCAGCTGAAAACATTGACCTTTGACATCTATATATGAGGAAAGTATTGTCACTTAGGTGTCTTCTATTACATTTTGACCTGGGCTTGTAAATTGTCTCATAGTTTTATTAATGTCGTGTTTATGGAGTTGTGTAAGATTGAGCAACTATGATGTGTATTTAAACCTCTCCGGACCTTCTACGTAATGTTCTATCTTTCATGGCATTGTGATTTGTGAGTGAAAATTAGTGACGTGGAACTTCAAATGGTAACACTTGAGTTGGATTTCTTCAGATCAGTCAAGATATAAATCCCTTATGTTGTGATTAGCCGTATTGTTGAGGCTTCTGATAACTTTGAATGTTTTAGAAATTGTTGTATGCTCAATTTATTAGTTTTTCTTGTTGGAGGACTCACTTTGATTTCCTCTCTCCATCATAACATGGATATAGTGTTTGGCCTCACAAAGCCCACATTATTGAGTTGTTTTAATTCGTGTCAATAAGTATAAGTTTTTTCTATCTTAAGTACATCTGGTGAAGGAAGTGATCTCTGACTTCTATTAATCTCCTGCATTTCTAGTTCTGTGCTAGTGAGTTTTTCCCCCCTCGATATCTTGGGTTGGTTTTGAATCATGTAATTTATGTCATAGGGTTATGTGTTGTATTCCGAAAGACATATGAAACTACTTCAGTGATGAGCATTTCTTCCTTTAGAAGTGTGACATTTTTACTAATGTGTCTTATTCATACCATCCTCAAGTTCAAAACCCACCATGTTCAAATTTATAATATTGTTGCGCCAGTATGGAGCTGAATCAACATGATATAGAAGTTGTCATAACGTGTTTACTTTAAAAAATAACTGAAAAAGCCCACTTTTGCCATCCTAAATATGTAACATATGTAACCTAGATAGTTTCAAGAATTCAGTAAGTTAGGGGAAGAAAATACATGAGCAATTTAAGGAAAGAAACTAAGAGGTATGACAATAATATCACACATAACTAAGCTGAAATGTAAATTATCACCTTGCAAGCCAAAATTCTAAAATTCAGCAAGCTAACAAAAAAATCCCTTACTTTATATAGGGGTAATTTATTAAAATCACCTAAATTTCAATAGACAATAGCAGAATTTGTTTTTCAAATTGAACTACTGTGTTTGATTGTGAATGATTGAACTATTGAGAGCCCTATTAGCTACTCTCATATGTTGAGAGCCCTAAGAATAATTGAACTGCTATTAATTTTCTTCTTCTGTTCTTTTTTTTTTTTCTCATCTGTTATTTTCCTTATTGTTTTTTTTCTCATCTATTAATTTTCTTCTTCCATTCTTTTTTTTGTTGATGTTTGATTAATGCTTGTTGTTCTGTTGGTTTTTGTTGCTGATTTTTTTTTTCCGATTGTTGTTGCAACATCAATAATCAAAACCGATGAGTTGCCCAACCTTCTCTTACTAGTGTGCTATTAGTGTTGGCATACATCTAATTGTCTTCTAATGATATATAATTGGTGTGGTTGATTAGTGCTTTACTGGTGTTTGACAACAAACTTTTTTTGACTACTGCTCCAGTGCTCCATGAGTTGCCCAACCTTCTTTTATAGTTATATTATTTTCTGTCATAATTTCAACTTTGTTGGTAAAAACTGAGCGTGAATATGTTGTAGAGTGTAGATGGATGACAATAACGTTTCACAAAGTTGAAGTAGGGGTCCAAATTTTATTTGGACAGATGAGCTTGTCAGACTTCTAGTGTCGATTTTAATTGAATACCAACAGAAAAATGGGAGCAAACAAGCCTACAATTGGAAGGATATTACTGCTTCATTTATCAGTAAGAGTGAGAAGAATGGTGCCAAGGATTTTTGTATGAATAAATTTGAGTCAATGAAAAAAGAATACAAGGCTTGGAAATTGCTTTGGAATTCGGAGACGGGTCTAGGTTGGGATGAGAACACTCGAATGATTTCGACTTTCAATGAATGGTGGGATAAAAAGATCAAGGTAATTAATAATTTGTATTTATATTATTTCAATAGCATGTATATGAATAAATGTGTTATGTAACTTATTGTGTTTTTTATGTGTTGTAGGAAGATGCAAACTGTAAGAAATACAAGAATAAGGGAATGCATGTGGAGTATGAAGAGTTATTGGCTTCATTTTTTTGCTACAAATGTAGCAATTGGTCGTCTAACCATGTCATCCGGAATGGTTCGTGAGCCAACTCTTGATCGTGTGTCGCTTGTAGATGATGAGGACTTAGGTTTAGGTGAAGACGATGGAGACAGTCGTGAACTTTCCCGTAATTTTTTTGGCACGGTCAATGAAGACGGAGGCTCTAAGTACTCAAGAAATATAGCAGATATCAATGATGAGCCAATACAGTTTGCAGAACCTCCACCGCCAAGTAGGCGTAAGAAAGACAAGGGTCCGTTGAAGAGAAAACGACGACAACCTATTGGGTTATCCAAGTTGGAAGCATTTTTAGACTGTTCACATGAGACCAGTGATAGGTTTATGACCCTCTTTGTAATATCCTTAGTCTTTATAGGGATCCTGCCCTTGCAGTTTTGCTTGCCGCAGGTGCGGTGCCCCCCGCGGCTCTAGTGTCCCGCCCCCACAATTTCGGTGTCGGGCGCCGCTTGTGTTGATCGTTTGCTTTTTACCTTTGCTTCTTCCTTAAGTATCTTTCCTCCTCCAGATGAGGGTTTCCATCTCTCTTTCCCAATTTCATCTCCTCTTCCACGTTCATCTTCTTCACTCTTCTTCCTTGAGTTTTCTTTAGATTTCCTTCAAGAGTTGAGCTTTGTGAAGCTTTGTTGCATGGTAATGATGGTTTGATGTTGTTCAGATGATGAGCATGGTGTTGTGTGTTGTGGCTTGAGGATCCAGGCTTGTGAGAGTCGTTTCTGAGTTGTTGAGGTAGGTTTTTTCCCCTCTTTTTCCTTCTTTCCTTCCTTTCTTCTTCTTTAGTTTAGGAATTCCCACAAGTTGATCTTGCGTACCTCTCCTAGACAATTATTGGCATGTATATGTATGTATGTATGTATGTATGTATGTATGTATGTATGTATGTATGTATGTATGTATGTATGTATGTATGTATGTATGTATGTATGTATGCTATTGATTGCCTTGGGAAATGAAAGAAGTGAAGAGATCGGGGTAGAGGAGCGAAGAGAAGCAAATAATCGCCCCTCTATTGTGCAACCGCCCCCGCGTCTTGACAACGCCACCCCTGCTGCAAGGTTGTGTCGCCGCCCCTGCGGCAGAGTGTCACCGCCCCAGCGGTGTGTCGCCGCTCCTGCGCCTTCTTGCTTCTGCAAGTGCTTGTCCAGGCCATACCAAGATTGGTATGTTTCTTCCCTTTTCTTTTGGCTTAACTTGAGTGTGAGGCTAGGCTAGTGAGGTGTGTGGTGAGTTTGTTGATGTATATGTTGAGGTAATGTCTTAGGCATTTGTGAGTATGTTGTGATATCGAGGTTTATATACGAGTTATGGTTTAGGTATGATGATGGAGTGCAGGAGGTGAATCTCCTAACCTTGACAATGTTTGATTTTGTGTGTGCCTTGCTGATGCAGACACTGATCGTTTCCTCGAGGGGAAACTATGACGTGAATCAGGTTTGCGTTTGTATCAGGTAAGTCCATTGGACTTACTTAGCGAGCCGTTATGGATTTGAGTGATTGCGATAGTGGTGCTTGTGCATATGATTGTTGTATTTGTAACCTAAACCGAACTACGACGACCGTATATGTATATTTAAATGGCCCAAGTGTATTATAACGGTTCGTGTCCACCTGTCAAAGCTTGACGATGAGTGGAGAAGGTTCCCTGAAACCGGTACTCTAGGGGGGAGGTACATCCCCATGCAAAACTTGTGTGAAAGGGGACATAGGCGGGGTTCTAAGGTTCCTCGTGTCATAAAAGAAGTTGAATTAGTAATGGTATAACATAATGAAGATAATAAACGGATATGTGTGTGAGCATTGCATATTGTGATGTGATGATGTGTTGTATGTGCTATTACTTTTATTCTTATTTATGATATGTTAGCTAACGGTTCATACCGTGTTGTAGATATTCTGTAGGATAGGAAGACTGCAGAGTGAGCCAGGTTGGTGATCAGTCGAGGGCTACCGTACACTAGGATGTGCGAGGGTTTTGGGATGTTTTGTACATGTATGGTTATGTGATTGCCATTTTGTATTCGGTTGTATTTTGTAAACCTTTTGGATGTATATATTTATATAGTGTTATGTATTTGGTTTTATATCTATTTGTGACTTGTTGTAAGATCCAGTGAACTTGTTGTCAGGCTAGGGTCAAGATCCACTGTGAGATCCTAGCCCAGTAGCGCCCTAAGTCCTGAGATTGGAGTGTTACAAAGTTGGTATCAGAGCCTTAGGTTGACAACTATGATACTTGTAATATGCGATAAAAGCCGAATAGATAAACAAACAAAATTCAAAAGGGGTATGACTTTTCCAAAAGGATTTTGGTTTTGAAAAGTGTACAACTATTTTGGGATAGAGTATACGGGAAGCCATCATGATAGAAAAAGGGGGATCTAGATCGAGGAGAAACTTCAACTACTTCTTCTTGATCGTTTGAGATAGATCAAACTATGAATTTGGGTGGCGGAAGCGTTTGGTTGATCCTTCAAAAGGATCCTCGAGTATGAAGGCTTGGATCAAAGACTAGATCCAAGATAAGAACTCTAAGAGGATGGAGGAAGGGGTGATGCCTAAACTAAGTAAGAGGGTTTTCCTTCTCAATACTTAGTATTCAACTTAGACATATCTTTTACAAATGAGCCAAGCCATCCTTATATAGTGGATGGAGGCCATACAAAGAGTCCAAATATAAATGACTGAATTAAAGTCGGAATTAAGTTCCGAATATGAAAAGCCTAAAATATGAAAGGTCGGAATTCAATTCACGGAATTAAGTTCCGGAATTAAAGTTCCGAATACAAAAAGACTTATTATTAAATAGCCGAATAATAATAACGGTCTTCCAAAATGTGCGGGTCCTTCTAGCCGGAACACGGATGGCATCGCCATCCGGGGGCGTATCATTCTCCTCCTCTTAAATGTGAAACGTCCTCGTTTCACCGTAAAAAAAGAAAGGAGTCATTTGAAGAACAAGACCCTTGAAAATCAACCTTAGATGCATAATGTCGGAGTCGGGCGGCTTCGACTTGTAGTCTTTCACAAGGATGTTGGGGGCCCCAAGCTTGTTGAAATCGGGAGGCTCAAACTTGTAGTAAATGAGGATGGCCTCGCCGGTGAGTTTGTCTTCCATGCCCTTTAAGCTTATGACATTGTACGTCGGAGGCATGCCGGAAAGAAGCAAGGGTAAGCCGGTAAATAAATGATTAGACAAAACAAAGTCAAACCTCGGGTCAACCGGCTCGAATTTGTAGTCCAACAACATAAATGTGTCATTGTCATGGTTGATGGCTTCTTCACCCTTGATGATGATCTCATCTTGAAAATAATCTCCACATAACGGATTGACAAGATGAATTGGAATAATCGGGGATACCTCCGGAATGATGATTTCTTCCTTGGCCTCTTCTAATGGATCATCACACAACGGTTCTTCTTGTTGGGCGGCCGTTATGAGGGAGGCCATTTGTGCCTTCAAAGCTTCTATCTCATGCTTTAGAGCGACATTCTCTTTGGCTAAGACGGCAACACGTTGTCGGTGTTCATGTGGATACCCATGGATGCTCTCTTTAGGCCTTGGTGGATTTGGAGGAGGCAACCACTCCTCTTGGAGACTAGGACGCCGTCGGTGGGGCCTTGGTGGGTCCGGAGGAGGCAACCACACCTCCTCCTTAAAGTATTCTCTCCGTTGGTACCTCCGGCTGGTTTGCTTGGCCTTCATTGGATATGGAGGAGGTAACCATTCATCATCCTCATCATAAGAATCAGAATCGTCATAGAACATGATGAACGATGAAGAACACTTGAAGATCTTCAAAGAACACTGAAGAACGGTTGAAGATCTTCAAAGAACGGTTGAAGATCTTCGAAGAACACTTGAAGATCTTCAAGAACACTGAAGAGAAAAAAATTTTGATGAAGAACAATCAAGAACACAAGTAAAGAAACTTGACCTCGATCCCGAGCTCTGATACCAATGATAGAAAAAGGGGGATCTAGATCGAGGAGAAACTTCAACTACTTCTTCTTGATCGTTTGAGATAGATCAAACTATGAATTTGGGTGGCGGAAGCGTTTGGTTGATCCTTCAAAAGGATCCTCGAGTATGAAGGCTTGGATCAAAGACTAGATCCAAGATAAGAACTCTAAGAGGATGGAGGAAGGGGTGATGCCTAAACTAAGTAAGAGGGTTTTCCTTCTCAATACTTAGTATTCAACTTAGACATATCTTTTACAAATGAGCCAAGCCATCCTTATATAGTGGATGGAGGCCATACAAAGAGTCCAAATATAAATGACTGAATTAAAGTCGGAATTAAGTTCCGAATATGAAAAGCCTAAAATATGAAAGGTCGGAATTCAATTCACGGAATTAAGTTCCGGAATTAAAGTTCCGAATACAAAAAGACTTATTATTAAATAGCCGAATAATAATAACGGTCTTCCAAAATGTGCGGGTCCTTCTAGCCGGAACACGGATGGCATCGCCATCCGGGGGCGTATCACATCACCCCTCTGAGGATCTCGACAATATATATATAGATACATATTATGTGTCGCTATGCATGCATGTTGGATTTAAGTATTATATATATATATATATATATATATATATATATATATATACATATGGCATATATATAGCCTTATCAATTAGGTGTGCATACTTCGCAGATGGCTCGGACTAGAGCAACATCTACAGTAGGACAAGGTAGGTATAAACCCCCTCTTCCTCCAGTAGTGATAGGCCAGGGACATGTTCTCATTGCTGACTCGCCTGTAGCGGAGGACATACACGAGGAGGTTGTTGAGAGCGTCGTTCCTGAGACTAGGAGCGGTGTGGCTGCGAGACAAATATCTCAACGAGTCCAGTCAGATGACTCGGATCAAGTCTCTATGAGGGGACCAAAGTTCCGCGCGTATATTAGATGAATCGAGGAGGCTGCCAGGGTAGGTAGACATACCCCGGATCTTCCAGCACAAATGGGATCTTCTGAGATATCCCAGGGAGCTACTCAGGTGTCAGTCATACCGACACGCGATGTTGAGGTTATTAGAGCTCTAGAGGAGTCGAGAGGGCCTCGAGTCCTCGACTAAACACCTAGTTGAAGACATTTCATTAGATGGGAGTACCCCCTTTCTCTAAGAAGGTGGGGTTAGAGGTTGAGATATGGATTGGGCATGTAGAATCAACCCTTGAGTCTATTAGATGTCCATAGGACAGATGGATAGAGTTAGTACATACTCTATTCCGTGATCTAGCCCATCAGTGGTGAAGGATCATGCGGATCCGAGCCACCAGCTATGATCAGATGCGGAGCATGATTGGAGAGCGTTTTTGCCATGCCTCTATAAGGAGGGAGAAATTGCAGGACTTTGTCGAGGTTGGCTTTGAGGATGTGCCGATAGTAGAGGCGATTAGCGGATTCTAAGAGGAGTTGGCATTACTGGGTCCAACTGCACCTCCAAAGAACTAACATGTGTATTTGTGCTCCCGCCGACTGAGGGAGAGTTCCCATTCCTACATGGTGGATTTTCATTGCGAGTCTTTGACAAACTACTAGGACAGAGCCTCAGCTTACGAGCATGAGCAGGCGAGCCAGAGGAGGACTTCTCAGACAGGAAGGTTTGAGAAGAGAGAATATAGTGGGTAGAGCGGTACAAGAGCATCAGGGTACGAGCGAGGCCAGACACAAGGCCGCTCGAGTTACCCAGTTTCTAAACAGACTTCTGATAGAGGCCGAATGTGTTACAACTACGGAGGCTCAAGGCATGTGAGAGTTGATTGCCTGAGAGCACCAGTGACTTGTTCTCTTGCGGGGAGCCAAGACATCGGGCCACTTTTTTCCGTTTGGGCAAGGCGTCGTCACAACAGGGATATTCCCCTACTGGTGTAGCAAGAGATGGGCAAAGGCCGCATCAATATTAGATGCAGGGACAGTAGAGAGTCCCAGACCATCATGCTACTCAGGGTTCCGTTCCAAGACCGAGTAGAGGCAGGGGTTGAGATGGAGGTACAAGTGATACTAGAGGAGCTCGAGGTAGAGTTTTTGAGTTGAGGAACGCTAAAGAGCCGCCAGCGCCAACTACTACATGTACCATTCTGATTAATGGCTTACTTGTTAGAGTTTTGTTTGATACGAGTACTACACATTCTTTCATTTCTGATGCATGCGTTGATACACTGACCTTAGATACGGTAGAGGGGAGACCCTTCGTTATAGGATTACATGATGGGGGTCAGGTGAGAGGTACTCGAGAGGTACATGGTTGTCCTATACATTTAGGAAACCGTAATTTGTTAGTAGAATTCTTTGTCACACCGTTGGTGCATAAGGAAGTCATTTTGGGTATGGATTGGATGGATATACATTGTGTTGTGTTAAATGTAGGTAGAAGGACTGTGACGGTCTCTACCGAGTTGGGTTAGATCAAGATTTTCCGAGGTTGGGACTTTGGAAAGACGGACATGGTTATCAGTGTAGTCCGAGCGACAAGACTGATTGCACAGGGTTGCGAGACCTTCTAATGTTATGCCATGAAGGAGGGCGAGAGTCCAACATTAGAGGATATCCCCAAGGTCTGCGAGTTTCTGGATGTGTTTGCCGAGCCATCCAGTTTTCCGCCTCAAAGGAGCGTGGACTTTTCAATAGAGTTGGAGCTAGGGACGAGACAGATCTCGAAGGCCCCATATGATAGCATGAATTATTGTCTATATTTAGGATATGGTTTTGGCGTTTTCTCATCATTATTTTGCATGCATGTACATGTATTCTTATTGTTTATGTCATTATTCGTTTACTTTGCAAGAATTGAGGTCTACACCACGTTTGATTATAATTGTAGGGAATATGGCATATTTTGGATCAAAATGGAGCATAAGAAGCTAAGGAAGCTATGGAGCTACATTGTGGAGCATTAGGAAGGACAAGGAGAAAGACATGAACTATACTGGAAGGACGAAATAAAGATTCAGTTGAAGATACGAAGGCATGCACATAGATCACTACTGATCTCGGATCAACACGGTGATGCATCTCGACCGAGATGGCCCACTGGGCCTGGCTCGAGGTCGACGACTCGTAACCCAAGAAAAATAAAATATAATTTGTCCTAAAATTATTCTATAAGAATAGAAGGTGAATATGAAGTTAAGGAGGTTGGATCGAAGAGAGATCGGAAGACGGCAAGGAAGACGAGTATTGAAAGGAAGAAGATTGAAGGAAGGATTGCTTAGGGTTCAAGGAACCATAGATTGTGAGAGTGTTCTTGGGAAGTTGCTTGTGAGTTTGTTATCTTATTTTGGGAACACATTGCTGGATACTATTGTTAGTTTGTTTGCTTTGATAATTGAGACATCTTTGTTGGTTGCTTATTTCTCTTTTCTTGATATTCTTGATATATATTTGATTGCATGATAATGATGATTGTTGGCTAAACACCCCCGTGATTCTAGGGTGATTAGTTGAAGGTTGTGGTATAGACGATGAAAGAATGAACCTTTATTTGAGTGGATCCTGAAATCTTGAGATTAACCTTAACCGAAACCCGTCTCGGGCTGTTCGTTGAGCATCTCGACTGAGATCGATAAGAACTTCACGAGATCATCCACTATTTTACAGATCTTGAGTTTAGGTTATAGTTTGTCCAATCCTATCCTTGTTGCACCTTCCCTGGTTTACATGCAAGCCTAGGATGAGACCTACCTGGTGATTTATTTTCTTGTTTACCGATGATGATGATTGTTAGGTAATAAAGGTTTATCCTTTATTAGGGTTTGAGTGTGACTTCATCCTACTTTGAGAGTTAACCTTAGACTTACCCGGTGATGGTTAGTTCTATACCCTTAGGTGAGTGTGTTTGTTTGAGTACTCTTACCTTTCCTTAGTTCCTTGAGACTTACCCGGTGATAGGAGCTTTGGTTTGGAAAAGTGGATAGTGAGACCTCCCCGGTAATCTATCCCATCGTTGAAACACCTTCCCTCAGCAAACCTCAGCTTGGTCCATGTTACCTTTAGAAATCTTGAGTCGAAACCACAATTGGATACTTTGACCTCTAGAATTTGCATTTCCCCATCATTCTATATATCTTGTCTTTTGCTTTTGATCAGTACTATTGCATGCTTCTGAAGTTAGATTGCTTTGTTGTGATTATTCTCACCGATTCCCTGAGATCGACTTCGGAATATAAGCCCCTACGATAGATCCGTAAACTGCGGGTTTGCTTATCATTAGGTCTATAATTCGGGATATAAATTTAAAGCTTTTTCTACACACACCTTTTAGAGTGAACACCATACCATATGACACCTATCGAGTTGTTAGACCTGAAGAAGCAACTAGAGGAGTTGGCTGAGAAGGGCTTCATCCGCCCTAGCGTATCCCCGTGGGGTGCACCTGTCCTCTTTGTGCGGAAGAAGGACGGATCGTTGAGATTGCGTATCGACTACAGAGAGCTGAACAAGGTGACCATCAAGAACAAGTATCCTTTGCCCTACATTGATGACTTGCTGGATCAACTTCAGGGAACGATTGTGTTCTCTAGGATCGACTTGCGCTCGGGATATCACCAGATGAGGGTGAGAGAGAAGGATGTGCATAAGACGGCATTTCAGACTTGGTATGGCCACTACAAGTTTGTAGCGATGCCATTCGGGATCACAAATGTGCCCGCCGTCTTTATGGAGTTGATAAATGGCATATTCATCGACTTCCTGGATCAGTTTGTGGTGGTCTTCATAGACGATATCTTGGTGTACTCTCGTAGTAGAGAGGAGCATGCAGGACATCTGAGGACTGTGTTGCGAGTTTTGTGGGATAGAGAATTGTATGCCAAGTTCTCTAAGTGTGAGTTCTAGATGCCAGAGGTAGCATTTCTGGGTCATGTTGTTTCCGCCGAAAGGATCAAGGTTAATCCAGCGAAGATCGAGTCTGTAGCAGGATGGACGACATCGACGAACATCAAGGAAGTACATAGCTTCCTTGGCTTAGCTAGTTACTACCGTCGGTTTGTGGAGGGATTCTTTGTGATTGCCCGTCCACTTACCAACCTGTTGAGGAAGACTAACCGCTTTGTATGGTCCGAGCCGTGTACTCAGAGTTTTGAGGAGCTAAAGAGGAGATTGACTTCCGCTCCCATCTTAGCGCAGCCGGAGGGCACAAAGGAGTTTGTAGTCTACAGTGATGAATACAAGCTAGACTTGGGATGTGTTTTGATGCAGCGTGGTAGAGTGATTGCCTATGCATCTTAAAAGCTGAAGACGTATGAGGAGAACTACCCGACTCATGATTTGGAGTTGGCCGCGCTAGTTCATGCATTGAAGATCTGGAAACATTACTCTTATGGCGCTACATGCTAGATCTTCACAGACCATACGAGTTTGAAGTATATTTTCACGTAGCGGGAATTTAATAACCGCCAACGTAGATGGCTTGAGCTGATCAAGGACTTTGACCTTGAGATTCTGTACCATCCAAGGAAGGAGAACGTTGTCACCAATGCCCTTAGCAAGAAGACGTCTCGAGAGAAGGCGATTGCACGACTAACGGTTCAGCCTCAATTGTAGAGAGATCTAGCGTGGCTAGAGTTGGACATCCAATTTCTTGATGAGGATGCCTAGTTGAGTACTTTAGAGGTTCTACCTAATCTGTTAGGTTAGATCCAACAGAATCAGGAGACCAGCCCATCGCTAACGAGGATACGAGATAGGATGTCTCGTGGAGAGGCCCCACAATTTTCCATAGGAGCAAATGGAGTGATGAGATGCCGCGAGCGCGTTTGTGTACCCGCGGATGCAGAGTTGAGACAGAGGATTCTGCAGGAGGCTCACTCCACACCTTACTCAGTGTACCCAGGTACGAGTAAGATGTATCAGGATGTAAGACGGTCAAGATATAGCATTGCAGACCTGGAGGAGAGCTTCATCCATTGCCAGTGTCGCAGTGGAAGTGGGAGGACATCTCTATGGACTTTGTGACAGGATGGAGGCCGAGTAGGAGCTTTGATGCCATCTGAGTTGTGGTTGACAAACTGACGAAGACTGCATGTTTCATCCCCATCCGGGAAATGTGGCAAGTGAGCCGGTTGACTGAGGAGTTCACTAGGTAGATAGTGATACTCCATGGTGTACCGAGGACGATCGTTTCAGACCGAGATGGACGATTTACCTCGAGGTTCTGGCAGCAGATGCAAACTGCTCTGGGTACAAGTTTGCATTTCACAACTATTGATAACATGAAATATGACGTAGTTTAGATGTACATATAGGTAGTTTTCCCTTTCTTTTGAGTACATGGACATACATTTATAGCATTTATCGAGCATATTCACCTATTATCTTGGAATCGGGATCTACACAAACTTTGTTGTGATTTTAGGTGAATTGGCGCTAAATTAGAGTGGAAAGGGAGCATTTACAGAGTATTGGTTGATGTGGAGTTCATTAGAAAGCATTGGAACATCATAGGAAGGAGTATGAAGTGAAGCAAAAGAGAAAATCATCGAAAAGGAAGAACCACGGCCAAGAAGGAAGTTCCACGGCCGGGGTTTTGGTATTTCTTTGAATTTCACACGTGGAAAGGAAGGTCGAGAGTCATCACGGGACAAACCACGGCCGTGGTTTCGATGATATCACCCGTGGTTTTCTTCGAAAAAGACCGTTCCGTTATTGCCACGTCAGCAAGGGAAGAAGGAAGCCTTTAGACCTAATTTTATCTTATAAAGGAGGTTCACAACTGCATTTTGAAGACGACGCTTTACAAGCAGGAAGAAGGTTACACTCTTGGATTCACTTCCATACTTTGGATTTCTCTACGTTCGAGATTAGATTGCTTCACCATTGGAGGGAGATTGAAGAGTTTTCTTGATTTCCGAATTGGAGATTTTGTGAGATATTTCTTAGGATTTTGATCTTTGTCTTTGAGAACACATATTTTGGGATTATACATTGTTTGATTCAGTTATTGATTCTTTGAAGATTCATCATTATTCATCTTTGTGTTCTTCTAGGGTGAAGGGCTGATGGTTGTGGTCCAGATGATGATAGATTGAGCCTTAACTGATCAGACCCTGAGAGTTGTGAGACAAAACCCTCGAACGAGGTTTTCACGGCCTGTTCTTAAGGAACCACGGCCGTGGTTTCCCAAGATCTGCCCGTGGTTTCCTTTGTTTTGCACGTTTCGCTTTTGCCTTTATCCAAAGTTAAAGATTGCCTAACCCTTAACCTTTGTGAGCCTTCCTAACCCATAGTATTGCTTGGTTATGAGCGTTTACGAGTTCTAGATAATAGGGGATTCAAAACCCTCTATTAAGGTTGAGAGTGTCAAAACCTTTGCCTTTATCTTTCTTTTCCTTGGGTTTTGGTTTGATATGAGAGTTGAATCCTATCCTCAAAATCTCTTCTTGAAGAGACTCAATATCCATTAAGTAGAATCCTTTGGGTGAGATAAAAGGGTGTTGGAACTTCACCGTACGATACCTACCTTAGACATATACCTTTGCTATCCAGCTCTGTCCGTTCATATCCTTATACATCTTGAATCGAACGCCGCAACTAGATACTTGGATCTTTAGAATCTGCATTCCCAATTATTCTTGCATATATATTCTTTACATTGATCATTGCTTTGCTTTTTATACAAGTTAGATTGCTTTTGCTGCTTTGTTCTCACCGATTCCCTGAGATCGACTCCAGAATATCAGCCCATACTACGATTGATCCGTACACCGCAGGTTCGCTATCGTTAGGCTTAATTCTTGGATATAAACTTAAAGCTTATTTACGCACACACCTTTTAGAACGAACAAGTTTTTGGCGCCGTTGCCGGGGAATTGGTCAAGACCAATCCAGTGCACGGTTGTATAGCTTGGTAGCTTCCTGCTTTGCTACGATTACTCTTGTTGAGTGTTCATGCGGGATCTTTCTTTAGGTTTATGCGAAGAACGCGAGCCGGTAATGAAATCATTCCTTACGATCCTGAATTGGAAAAGACTTACAAGAAGAAGTTAAGAGAAGCTAAGAAAATGGCCGCTGTCAATAATCAAGAAGTAAAGGGTCTTAGAGATGAATTAGCTACACCTTGAGATCAAATAAGGACTTAGGAAGAAGATCTAAGAAAAGAGAGAGCTGATCAAGTTACTCTACGGGAACAACTTCAAGCCAACATGGCTGAAATGGTAGCGCAAGTCCGACAGGCAAATCAGGAGAGAGACGAAGATGCTAGAGTTGTGATTAATCCACCTCAACCAGCACCCGTCAACATTGTACCAACACCAGTTTATGTGCCACCACCACCTCCACCACGAGTGGAGCCAACTGATCCGTTTGTAGGTATTCCACAAACACTTGGGCAACAGATGGATCCAGTCCAGCAAGCCCACCGGACGGCGGACACTTGGGAGATCCGGCTGACCGTGACTACGAGTTTAGACCTCAAGTGATTACTATGATCCAGCAAATTTGCTTTGGAGGAATGGAGAGAGAGTCACCGCACCAACATCTTCAGAATTATGAGATATTGATGGATACTTTGATACCTTCTAGATGTGAGAATAAAAATTACAAATTGCGTGTTTTCTTTTTCTCTTTGAAGGATAAAGCACTTGCGTGGTACCAATCGCTTCCCACCGGAAGAGTGAACACATGGGCGGTGATGACCGCGTAGTTTCTCACCAAATTCTTTCCGCCATCAAAGACGGCGGAATTTAGAGCAAATATAAATGCATTTGTGATGAAGGGTGTTGAAAGTCTCTTCATCTCATGGGAAAGGTTCAAGGACCTCTTATTGGATTGCCCACATCATGGGATTCCAAAAATTGATTTACTTGTGATCTACTTTAAAGGCTTGAATACGCATGCGCAATTCAAGCTACAATCACTTTCAGGTGGAATTTTTATGGACAAGCCAGTTGATGAGGCGTGGGATTTTGTTGAGAAACAAACTCTCACTATTGAGAAGTATTCCCATCGGGATGATGAAGCGGGAAGTCAAAGCTTAAGAAATCCGGTGCTGAATCTTACTACCTCTATTGTCAAAGAGCTGAACGCTTTAAATAGCAAGATGAAGGCTTTGAAAGACCTTTTGACTTCACATATAAAACAACCCAAGGAGCAAGATGTGGGCTATGTAGGAAGGGGAAATCAGCAAGGGAATAGGAACAACAACTACAATAACAACAACACTCGGAAGTACAACAATTGGAGATTCAATCAACAAAATTCCAGTAGTTCTTATTCTCATGCTGAAAATGCACAAACCCCTCCTCCTCCTTCTTCTTCTCCTTCTATTCCTTTGAGAAGTCAGGGACAAGCTTCATCAAGTTCAAGCCAGCCAGCAAGGGACAAGCTTGAAGCAATGATGGAAGCCATCATGGGGAAGATGAATGGATTAGAGAGTTCCATTACTTCAATTTCTAAGGCACAAAAAGCCTTGGAGAATCCAGTATTTAGTAAAGCCGGAGAAGTTCCTAGAGATCAATGGAAGCTTCCCGGAAAGCCGAAAATAAACCTAAGGGCCAAGTGATGGCAATCACCACAAGGAGTGGTGTGACAACTGCTGATCCCGTTCCAAGAACGGATGACAAGGGCAAGCAGCCCATGGAGACCGAGGTTCTGGATGAGAAGGGGAAGGAAAAAGCCGCTGTTTACGTACCTCCTCCGGCCTACAAACCTCTGCTATCGTTTCCACAATCTAGAGCGAGAGCGTATCTAGACAAGCACTTTGGTAAGTTTGTTGAACTCATGAGCAAATTGCATATTAACATACTTTTTATTGATGCAATTTTAGATATGCCGGCCTACGGAAAGTTCTTGAAGGAAATCCTCTCAAACAAGAGGAAACTAGAGGATTTGGTGAGGTGAAGATGACTTCCGAGTCATCGGAACTCATCAAAACCATGACAGAAAAGATGTCACCCAAGCTGAGGGATCCGGGTTCGTTTTGCGTTCCCACAGACGTTGGAGAGGTCACAAATGATGCTCTTTGTGATCTAGGAGCAAGTGCGAGCATTATCCCACTTGCATTTTTTGAGAAAGTTGGTTTAGGGGAGCCTAAATCGGTGAAGATGACGTTATGCATGGCGGATCGATCTATCACTCGACCCGTTGGCATTCTTGAGGATTTCCCCGCCAAGCTTGGTAAGTTTTACGTTCCAATCGATTTTGTAGTTTTGGACATTCCTTTAGATTATCCAATCCCAATCATACTTGGAAGGCCGTTTATAGCAACGTCCGGTTGTTTGGTTGATTGCAAGAACGCCAAGCTACAATTCAATATTGGAGAGGAGAAAGTTGAGTTCATACTCTCAGCTTTGATCAAGGAGCCGACTCTAGGAGAAGAAGTCTTCAACATTCATGATGAAGAAGACTCAAGAGAGATGGTAAGTTCTATTTTGCTTAATGATCCTTTGTAGAAAATCATTAGTATGAGCATTATGGAAGGAGGAGGCGAAGAAGGTTGCGAATCCGAAGTCAAAGCTTTGGAAGTGCTAGAAGAGGATCCAATTGAAGCCTTTGAAGAATTGCACGTTGGCTCGTAAACTGGCCAAAACCACGGCCAAAATCAAGATTCCATAGGGGTGGAAATAATTAATTTAATTAATTCTCTCGTGGAATCATAGGTCGAATGCCACCACGGAGGGAACCACGGCCGTGGAAGTAACAGTGGAGCCATGGAATTCGAGATTTCCGAGACTTTTTCCCCTCTTCTTGAAAACACTCTTGGACATTCTTCTACCTCTTCTACACCCTTGGGAATATCCAAGGACACTTCGGAAGGCATCAACACACCAACAAAGGCACCACCAACATTGGAATTGAAGCCCCTCCCTACACACTTAAGGTACGCTTTCCTTGGACCAAGCTCTACATATCTAGTCATAGTTAGTGCTGCCTTAACTGATGATGAGCATGCTAAGCTTATGAATGTGTTGAGATTGCATAAGAAAGCCATAGGATACACAACTGATGATCTAGTAGGTATCAAACCTTCTTTGTGCATGCATAAAATATTGATGGAGGAGGACCACAAGCCTTCACGTGAACCTCAACGACGGTTAAATCCGATCATGAAAGAGGTTGTGAAGAAGGAAGTTCTCAAAATTATTGATGCAGGTATCATCTTTCTCATATCTGATAGCAAGTGGGTGATCCCCGCCCACATTGTTCCAAAGAAAGAGGGTATGACCGTTGTGACTAACAAGAACAACGAGTTAATCCCCACTCGAACCGTTTACGGGATGACGTGTGTGCATTGACAACAAGAAGCTGAATGTCGCCAATAGGAAGGATCACTTTCATCTACCTTTCATCGACCAAATGCTTGAAAGGTTAGCGCAACATTCTCATTTCTGCTATCTAGATGGCTATAGTGGTTTCTTTCAAATTCCCATCCACCTAGACGATCAGGAGAAGACTACATTCACGTGCCCTTGGGGTACATTTGCTTATAGGAGGATGCCATTTGGCCTGTGCAACGCTCCAACCACCTTTCAAAGGTGTATGATGGCGATATTTTCTGAGTATTTCGAAAACATCATGAAGGTTTTCATGGACGACTTCTCCGTTTATGGTTCTTCTTTTGACAATTGCCTTGCTAACCTTTCCTTAGTCATGAAGTGTTATGAAGACACTAACCTTGTTCTAAACTGGGAAAAGTGTCATTTTATGGTGACCGAAGGAATTGTTTTAGGTCATTTGGTCTCGAATTGTGGCATCGAGGTTGATAGAGCCAAGATCGAGACGATTGAAAAGCTACCTCCACCATATTTGGCAAAGGGGGTAAGGAGTTTCCTTGGACATGCTGGATTTTATTGAAGGTTCATTAAAGACTTTTCTAAGATTTCTAAGCCATTGACTAACCTACTAATGAAGGATGTAGTCTTTGGACTTTAGAAGGAATGTCTAGATGCCTTTTACAGGATCAAGGAAGTGTTAATCTCAACACCCATCATCCAACCTCCGGATTGGAATCTTCCATTCGAAGTGATGTGCGATGCAAGTGACATGGCTGTAGGAGCAGTGCTCGGACAAAAGAAATATAGACGTACTCATGCCATCTATTATGCTAGCAAGACTCTAGATGAAGCTCAACGGAACTACACCACTACAAAGAAGGAATTACTTGCAGTTGTATATGCTTTTGAGATATTTTGTTCTTATCTTGTAGGAGCGAAGGTGATTGTCTACACCGATCATGCAGCCATACGGTATTTGCTCACCAAGAAGGATGCTAAACCACGGCTGATTAGGTGGATTCTTCTCCTCCAAGAGTTCGATTTGGAGATCCGGGACAAGAAGGGATCTGAGAACTCTGTGGCGGACCACCTAAGTCGCCTTCCCCATATCGTAGAAGACGACATACCCATTGATGATTCGTTCCCTGACGAACAGCTGCACATGATGGAAGAATGTCTCCATCACATTTCTAGAGGTAACGAACCATGGTTTGCTGATTTTGTAAATTATTTGGTTTGTCAAGAAATACCTCCCGGATGATCCTATGCTTAAAGGAAGAAGTTCTTCAAAGATGTTCGACAATATTTTTTGAATGAACCTCTACTCTTTAAGAGAGGTCCAGATGGCCTCATTCGAAGGTGTATACCGGAAGACGAAGTTGAAAGCGTCATCCGACATTGCCACTCTCTACCTTGTGGAGGACATGCTAGTTCTCACAAGACTTGTGCCAAGGTATTGCAGTCCGGTTTCTTTTGGCCTACTTTATTTAAGGCCGTGCAACGGTTTGTTTCTTGTTGCAATGCTTGTCAAAGAACAGGAAACACTTCTAGGAGGAATGAGACGCCGCTTAACAACATCCAAGAAGTGGAGATCTTTGACATATGGGATGTGGGCTTTATCGGACCATTCCTATCTTCTTGCAGCAACCAATACATACTTCGGCTGTAGACTATGTTTCAAGATGGGTTGAAGCGGTTGCTTCTCCCACTAATGACGCTATGGTGATAGTGAAGTTTTTAATAGAACGATCTTTCCAAGGTTTGGGACGCCTCGAACCATCATTAGTGATGGATGAACGCACTTCACAACCCGTAAATTTGAATCTTTACTAGCCAAGTATTGGATGACTCACAAGATTACCACTCCCTATCATCCTCAAACCAGCAGGCAAGTAGAGATATAGAATAGAGAGATCAAGGCCATTCTAGAGAAAACTGTCTCTAGAACGAGGAAGGATTGGTCACAAAAGCTCGATGATGCACTTTAGGCGTACTAGACAGCTTTCAAGACTCCCATTGGCAGTACTACACCATACAATCTTGTGTATGGAAAGTCTTGTCATCTTCTCGTTGAGCTAGAGCACAAGGCTTATTGGGCGACTAAGTGGCTAAACTTTGACATCAAGGAGCCTGGAGAGAAACACCTTCTTGACATTAATGAGCTGGAAGAAATCCGCTTGAATGCTTATGAGAATGTGCGGATATACAAAGAAAGGACGAAGAAGTGGCATGACAAACACATCATTCCTAAGGAATTGAAAGAAGGAGACCTTGTCCTTCTCTTAAACTCCCGACTTCGTCTATTTCCCGGTAAGTTGAAGTCTCGTTGGACCTGACCGTTAGTTATTGAAGTATGGGGTGAACAATGTGGAGCTTTCAAGGTCAATGGCCAACGACTCAAGAAGTACATACCGGAGAGTCAGATTGAGGAGATTGCACCTATCCTCCTCACTTGAAGAGAAAAAAGGAATGGCCTAGCTACGGACCTTAAACAAAGCGCTTCTTGGGAGGTAACTCAAGATATTGCTTTCTTTTTCCTTTTTCTTAGATTAGGCTAGTCTAGTTTGTTTTTGTTGGTACCTTCCCGGTATGTTTGTGTCTTTGGATGTCAGGCCTAAGAATCCTCCAAAGAAGTGAAGGAAAGCAAAACACCATCAAATTTGGAATTTTGGACGAAATTAAGGATTCCACGGGTTAAAATAGGATTCATCGGGGGTGGTTTTCTATTTTTGGCCATGGAAAGGCAAGTCGAGAGGCGCCAGGGGTGAAACCACGGCCGTGGTTTTGCCTGGGGGGTTGTGAGTTTTCCAAATTTCCACGAAAAGTATAAAAGGCCACATTTCACTTCACAGTTGAAACAAAAAGCCCCAAAACCAACCCAATTCGAAAATCGCCGACCCCAAACCCGACACCAATTCTCGCATCCGGAAACCGTTTAAAGCGATTCTTCTTCCAAAATTGAAGTAAACAACAATCCATTGAAGATTTTACGTTCAAACTACACAAACAGTCAGAAAATCAGCAAGAATTTGGATATTTCAATCCAAAAAACTAGGTTTTTCTCTCAAACTCGATCTTGGTTCGATTCTTTCGATTTTGTTGAAGATTTGCTAGAGAATTGGACGGAGTTGGACTTAGAAATAGCCTAGGAGTGTTGCTTGTGAGTTTGCTGCTTGTTGTTGTAGATTGCTGAAAAATCGACGAACACCACGGGTTGATTTAAGTTTCCACGGCCGTGGTTTTGCAAGATCCGACCGTGGTTTTACTAGATATGGATGGTTTGCGTCGTAGTGGCTGAAATTTGTTCAGGAAAAGCAAGGGTTCCTCTTCCTCTTCCCAACCACCACCACTACAACCCCCACAACAACAACCTCACCCTCCTAGATGTAAGGGCCTTAGTCTTCGAGAGATCCTGCACCTGCGCCTCAGCTGAGACGCAGCAAACATCATCTTTTGGAGCTTCAATGGGCCGCCCATGCGCCCCTAGCTGGCCGCCCCTGCGGGTTTGTGAGCTGCCCCTGCAGCCAGGCCATCCGCCCTTGCGGTTTATGGTGGGCTACAACCGTCTTCTTTGACCCGAGCCTTGCTTTTTGACCTCTTCTTCATTTATAATCTCTTCATCTCCTCCAGATGAGGGTTTACCCCATTCTCTCTCGTGCCCCATCTCTCCCTACGTTCATCTTCTCCTCTCTTCTTCCCTTGGATCTCTTCTTGATCTTTGTTGGAGTTTGGGTGAGTTGTGTGCTTGTTAGCTTGGCTTTGTTGCTGAGTGTGATGGTTGTTGCTGTTGTGCTTGTGATGGAGCCAACCTTGAGGTATTGATGGAGTTCTGGTCCTGTTTAGGTTCAGCTTGGTGAGATCTCTCTCCTTCTTCCCTTTCTTTCTTCTTTTCTTCCTTTCTATGCTCTTTCCTTTCTCCTTAGCTTAGGATCCACAAGATTGATCTTGTGGCAGCCTTGGTTGGATTCCTTTGTTGCATATATGTATGTTTATGTATGTGTATAGTTGCTGAATGAAGGAGTGAAGAAGATCGAGTGAAGAAGCAAAGTACAGCCGAAGGTGCATCTTTTGCACACCAGCCGCCCCTACGCCACTTCTGGACCACCCCTGCGCCCACCTGCATCAGCAAGGTCCTGCACTTGGTTCTGCAGGTGTGTGTTAATTCTAGGCTTTCCTTAGGATGCCTTTTTTTCCCTCCTTTCCTAGTGTGAGTGTATATGATCATGCTAGGTGTGTGAGGATGAGTTTTGATGAGGTTATGATCGGTTTATGCCTCGTACGGCTTTAAGGACTTAGGTTTATATTAGTTGAGGTTTGAGGTTGAGTATGATCCCTATGGATCCCTTTTGTTCTAGGTGTGACCCCTTTGATGAATAGAGGTTGATATCTTTCTATGCCTTGTTATTAGACAGTGCCCTTCTCTCAGCGTTGGAGGTTGATCATGTATGGGTTGTGTACGAGGTTGAGGTAAGTTTGTAGGACTTACTTAGCTACCATCCTTATATTGGGTGTTTGTATGAGTGGTGTGTGTTTTATATGTTTGCTATGATAACATGAGGTATCGTTTATACTGACCTATGTTCTATTGACTGCCCCATTGCGTAGCTGGGATAACCTTTCTCTTTCATCCTGCCATGGAGTATGGGAGGTTCTTTGATGTCAGGCCAGACCGGTTTACAAGAAGGACGCAATCCACTCCCATAGGGTACACGGATTGTGTGACCGATATTAGTACGGCTGGCTACCAGGCTCAGAGGCGGGGATGATACGGTCCTCGTGTCACATATTTTCATTTATCTCTATATATACAAGATTTGAGTGAATGGCTATTATATAAAGATAATAAATGGGTAAAGGTGTGATAGCATGATGATGTGTTTATCTTTCATGGTTGTGCTTGTGCTTATGCATTACCTCATATATGTATGGTTAGCTAACGGTTTCATACCATGTTGTAGATGCTTGCAGGTTACGCTACTGGCTGATCTGGCAGGGTGACAGGCCGAGGACTCTCGTACATTAGGTGGTTGGTTTGGGGTTTTTATGTTTCCCTCTTGCGTGAGGATGATCTTTTGTACCTCCTGTGAGAGGATGTTGTTTTATATACTCGGCTATGATGTTGTTTACCTTTGGTTGTATAATTTATATAGTTTTTATGTATTTGTTTTATATATGTCAGTGCCATGTTGTAAGGTCCAGTGAACTTGTTGTCAGGCTAGGGTCAGGATCCATTGTGAGATCCTAGCCCAATGTGACACTCCGAGTCCCGCGGATTTGGAGTGTTATAGAGTTGGTATAAGAGCTTTGTTTGACAACAATGGAACTTGCTACCTGCAATAAGGTTTGATAGGGAAAATAAACGGAACCCGAAAGGGGTCTGACGTTTTCAAAACGTTTTTGGTTTTAAGTGTGGTTTTGGGATAAAATGTACGAGAAGTCGTCACCTCTACCACGGATCTCTACAGCGTAGATATATATATATATATATATATATATATATATATATATATATATATATATATATATATCTATATATATATGGCATACATATAGCCTTATAAGCTTAGGTGCGTATATCCTACAGATGGCTCAGACTAGAGCAGTATTTGTAGTGGGACGAGGTAGGGGTACACTCCCTCTTTCTCCAGTAATGCCAAGTCAGGGACCAGTTTCCCCTGTTGTTTCGCCTATGGCAGAGAACGAGTTTGAAGAGGCTGATCATATCTCCATGAGTAGATTTGAGTTTCAAGAATATATGCGCCAAGTATATGAGGCTGTAATAGCAGGTAGACTTACACCGGATTTACCAACATCTGTGGGATCAATTGAAGCTTCCGGATCAAAGAAGAATCAGTGGACTGAATCATTTAATGGAGAAGCAAGGATGATGAATGTTGGACCAAGTTAGATATCAGGACAATCAAGCGGTCCTTTGGCCATGAAGACGAATGGCAAGGAACTACAGTGTTTTAACTGCGAGAAGTTTGGCCACCGGCGAGCTGTGTGCCCAAAGACGCCAATAACATGCTTTACATCTGGTGAAGTAGGGCATAGAGCAAAGTTTTGTCGACAGGGCAAGGCGCTGCCTCTACTAGTTCCCTCCCGGAGTAAGATCATTGAAGGTGGACGACGAAGATCGAGATACCCTTTAGTTGCACATGTTGCAAGAATGGGACAATTATGTTTCAACTATGGCTACCCAGATCATTGCGCTCTGACTCCCCCATGGCACCGATAGCTTGCTTCACCTGTGGTGAACTAGGCCATCTGTCCACTTTCTGTCAGCAAGGTAGTGTTTCTTCTTAGCAAGACCTTCCTCTTTCCGGTGCAGAAAGAGTAGAAGTGGAGGCTATGTCGATGACCTCAGTGATACCTAAGGAGCATAGGTCCGAGATTGAGTGATGATATGCGGTGGAGCTTCTGGCGTTAGCTATTACAGGTACCATTCTCATTAATGGTTTACCTAGTGGAGTTTTATTTGTTGTGAGTGTTATACACTTCTTGTCTTTCGATGCATGCGTTGATAGTTGATTGTGGGCACAGAAGAAGATGGACTTTCCTTTACAAGATTACCGGTCTGAGGTACCCGCAATATATGTGTTTGTCCCATTTATTCGGGGACTTGTGTGTGGCTTGTAGACTTATTTTTCATGCCTCAGGTGCATGAGAAGGTTATTATGTGTATGATTTGGACGAATAGATATCATGATGTGTTAGATATCAGTTGGAAGACTGTTATAGTCTCAACTTAGATAGAGTGGATAGAGTTCTTCCGAGGTTACGACCTTTGAAGAGGCGAGTCTTGTCATTAGTGCTGTACGAGCAGCGAGGTTGATAACACAAGGAGGTGATACTTTCTAATGCTATGCCATGAAGGAGAAAGATAGTTCCACGTTGGAGGATATTCCAATGGTTTATGAGCTTATAGACATGTTACTAAGCCGTCTAGTTGCCGCCTCAGCGGAGTGTGAACATTGTTATCGAGTTGAAGTATGATACGAGACTGATTGGGAAGGCCCATATTATATGACGCCTGTTGAGATGTTGTAATTAACGACTTGAAGAATTGGCTGCGACGGGCTTCCTTCGCCCTAGGGTATTCAATGTCTCGTATTGACGACCTGATGGGTTAGCTTCAAGAAGCAATTGTGTTTTTCAGGATTCCCTTGCGTTCAGGATATCACCAATTGAGGGTGAGAGAGCAGGATGTGCATAGGATAACATTTCGTACCTGTTATGGACACTACGAGTTGTAGTGATGCCATTTGGGCTAACGAATGCCTTAACAGTATTCTAGGAGTTCATGAATAGCATCTTCATCGACTTCCTTGATCTGTTTATAGTGGTCTTTAATGATGACATTTCGGTATACTCTCGTGGCAGAGAGGAGCAGACCAATCATCTGAGGTAAGTTCTGCAGATTTCGAGAAATAGAGGGCTATATGCTACACTCTCTAGATACGAGTTGAGATGTCAGAGGTAGCCTTCTTAGGCCATGTTATTCCTGCCAGTAGGATCATGGTTGATTAGGCAAGGATTGAGTATGTTGCAGCATGGACGATACTGATGAACATTAAGGGAATAAGTAGTTTCTCGGCTCAGCCGATTACTACCAATGCTTTGAGGAAGGATTTTATATGATTGTGTATCCATTTACGAGTCTTCTGAGGAAGACCACCAGAATTGCGTGGTCAGATCAGTATGCTAGAGCTTTGAAGAGTTAAAGAGGCACTTGACCTCTGCTTCTATTCTGTTATAGGCAGAAGGTTTTGGGGACCCCGTGATTTACGGTGGTGCACCCCAACTAAGCTTAAGACGTGTATTAATACAGAGGAGTAGAGTTATTAATACCAGTGCCTACAAGTGAAGACGTACGAAGGGAACTACCCGACTCATGATCTAGAGTTAGTAGTGGTAGTTCAAGCCTTCAAGATTTGAAGACAGTACATGTGAGATATTTCATGTTAGACTTCCACAGACCATAGGAGTCTGAAGTACGTTTTACGCAGCGGGAGTTGAGATACCGCTAGTGTCAATGACTTGAGTTGATCAAGGATCTTTAACCTGGAGATTTCATATCATTTAAAGAAATTGAATGTTGTCGCCGACAACTTGAACAGGAAGACGCCTCAAGAGAAGACTATTTTGAGACTGATTATTCAGCCTCAGCTTTAGAAGAATCTAGCTTGGCTAGAGCTGGACATCCAGTTCCCTGATGATGATACCCAGTTATACGCTTTAGAGGTTCTACCTGGTCTGTTGGATGAGACCCAGCAGAAGCAGGGGACCTGCCCGACCTTGATGAGGTTTAGAGAGAGGATGGCTCATGGTGAGGCACCATAGTTCCCCAATGGAGTAGATGGGATGATGAGACGCCGCGACCGTATCTGTGTACCTAGTGATGCAGAGTTGAGACAGTGGATCTTACAACACACTCACTGCACACCTTACTCAATACATCCATGTACAAGTAAGATGTACCACGAGGTGAGACGATTATATTGATGAAGAAGTTTGAAACCGATGTAATCAGATCTGTGACACAATGCATGACTAGTCAGCAAATCAAGATAGACCAATACCGATATGAAGATGAGCTCCATGCACTACCAGTGCAGTAGTAGAAGTGGGAGGACATCTCTATGGACTTTGTGACGGGATTGAGGCCCAGTAGGCGTTTTGATGTTATTTGAATTATTGGTGACAGATTAATGGAGCCGACATGTTTCATTCCTATCAGAGAGACGTGGCCAGTGAGTGAATTGGCGAAGAAGTACTCTAGAAAGAGAGGGAGACTCCATGGTATACCAAGGACAATCGTTTCTGATCGAGATGGGCGATTTACCTCGAGGTTTGACAACAGACTTAGACTGTTTTGGGGACGAGTCTACATTTCCCGACTGCGTTACACCCCCAGACAGATGGTCAGTTATGGAGGACCATCTAGACCCTTGTAGATATACTACGAGTTTGTAAGTTGGATTGGGAATATGAATTGTTAGATTACCTCCTATTAATGAGTTTATTAATGGTTGACGTGTACCTATTGGGATGGCCCCTATGAAGCATTATATAGACATAAATGCCGTATACCTTTATGCTAGAATTGACCTAGCAGTATTAGTGGAATAACCCATGATCAAATTTGGGATTTTATAGATCAAGTAACGCTGATTAGAGGAAGAATGTTGGCTGTACAGAGTCGCCATATATCATATGCAGATAAAAGGCATCGACCTCTAAAGTTCAAAGTGAGAGCTCATGTCTGACGGAGAGTATCTCCGATGGGAGACGTCAGACGTGTTGACATAGAAGGGAAACCGAGTTCCCAATATGTCGGTTTACTTGAGATCTTGACTAAATTGTGAAGGGAGCATAACGAGTAGCTTTGCCTACGAGGTTAGAGGGTATTCACCCTGTGCTTCATGTGTCTCAACTGATAGAGTATATACCAGATCCGAGATGTCTTGTGAGTTATGATGATCTGGTGGTTGAGCCGAACCACACCTTTGTTGAGCACTCGATTACATTCCTAGAATGAGATATGAGACGCTTGCATTCAAAAGACATTTCCACATTGAGGACGTAGTGGTCGAGATGAGGACTTGAAGAGGCCACGTGAGAGATTGAGAATGGTATCCTGAGGAACCATCCAGAGTTTATGTCGGGACAGATCCATCTGCGGGAGCACGAGTATATCTTAGTGCTTTTTTGATTAATGATGTGCTTATGTGGTTATATGCCTTGATTTGTTTATTCCATGCTAGCTATGATGTGATTTGTGATCTTAGTAGATCTTGATGTGCTAGCATGATGTATGTCATAGCTGGAGATGACTATTTCCTCCACGCTATCTGAGTATGATTTATATTTATGGCCGGAGATGGTTCTTTCCTCCATGCTATCTGAGTGTGATTAGGATATAGGTGGAGATGGTTCTTTTCTCCATGCTACTTTGATGGACATAATTTCAATGGAGATGTTATCCCTCCCTGCGATGTTTATGAGTATGTTTTGGCTAGAGATGTACTTCCTCTATGCTTTGTGATGTGGTATGGCGAGAGATGTGATTCTTCTACGCCTTTGGGTAACGTTATGACCCTGTTTTCTGAAGATGATGATTCTTCCATGTTGATGTTTGAGGTTATATATTGTTATAGGTTATGATCTTTTGAACGGAGATGTGATACCTCCGATAGAAAGAGTGAGAGTTATACCTCGGCTTATGGGTCCGAGAGACTTTGGGATTTTGCAATTTTCGGGACGAAACTTGTTTTTAGGGGGGTGAGATGTAAGAGCTTAGTCTTTGAGAGATCCCACACCTGCGCCTCAGCTGAGACGCAGCTGCCATCCTCTTTTGGAGCTGTAGTGGGCCGCCCCTACGCCCCTGGCTGGCCACCCCTGCGGGTCTGTGAGCCGCCCCTGCGGTTTGTGGTGGGCTGCAACCGTCTTCTTTGACCCAAGCCTTGCTTTTTGACCTCTTCTTCCTTTATAATATCTTCATCTCCTCCAGATGAGGGTTTACCCCATTCTCTCTCGTGCCCCATCTCTTCCTACGTTCATCTTCTCCTCTCTTCTTCCGTTGGATCTCTTCTTGATCTTTGTTGGAGTTTGGGTGAGTTGTGTGCTTGTGAGCTTGGCTTTGTTGCTGAGTGTGATGGTTGTTGTAGTTGTGCTTGTGATGGAGTCAACCTTGAGGTATTGATGGAGTTCTGCTCCTGTTTAGGTCCAGCTTGGTGAGATCTCTCTCCTTCTTCCCTTTCTTTCTTCTTTTCTTCCTTTCTATGCTCTTTCCTTTCTCCTTAGCTTAGGATCCACAAGATTGATCTTGTGGCAGCCTTGGTTGGCTTCCTTTGATGCATATATGTATTTTATGTATGTGTATGGTTGCTGAATGAAGGAGTGAAGAAGATCGAGTGAAGAAGCAAAGGACAGCCGGAGGTGCATCTTCTGCACACCAGCCACCCCTACGCCACTTCTGGACCGCCCCAGCGCTGGCCTGAGCCGCCCTTGCGCCGACCTGTGAGCCGCCCTGTGCCACTTGTGAGCCGCCCCTACGCCACCTGTGATACGCCCCTGCGCCCACCTGAATCAACAAGGTCCCGCACTTGGTTCTGCAGGTGTGTGTTGCTTCTAGGCTTTCCTTAGGATGCCTTTGTTCCCTCCTTTCCTAGTGTGAGTGTATAGGATCATGCTAGGTGTGTGAGGATGAGTTTTGATGAGGTCATGATCGGTTTATGACTTGTACGGATTTAAGGACTTAGGTTGATATTAGTTTAGTTTTGAGGTTGAGTATGATCCCTATGGATCCCTTTGGGTCTAGGTATGACCCCTTTGATGAATAGAGGTTGATATCTTTCTATGCCTTGTTATTAGGCAGTGCCCCTCTCTCTGGATTGGAGGTTGATCGTGTATGGGTTGTGCACGAGGTTGAGGTAAGTCCGTAGGACTTACTTAACTACCATCCTTATATTGGGTGTTTGCATGAGTGGTGTGTGTTTTATATGTTTGCTATGATAACATGAGGCATCGTTTATACTGACCTATGTTCTATTGACTGCCCCATTGCGTGGCTGTTATAACCTTTCCCTTTCATCCTTCCATGGAGTCTGGGAGGTTCTTTGATGTCAGGCCAGACCGGTTTACAGGAAGGGCACAATCCACTCCCATAGGGTACACGGATTGTGTGACCGATACTAGTACGGCTGGCTACTAGGCTCAGAGGTGGGGATGATACGGTCCTCGTGTCACATATTTTCATCTATCTATATATATACACGATTTGAGTGAATGACTATTATATAAAGATAATAAATGGGTAAAGGTGTGATAGCATGCTGATGTGTTTATCTTTAATGATTGTGCTTATGCATTACCTCATATATGTATGGTTAGCTAACGGTTTCATAACGTGTTGTAGATGCTTGCAGGTTAGGCGCTGCTGGGTGATCTGGCAGGGTGACAGGCCAAGGACTCTTGTACATTACGTGGTTGGTTTAGGGTTGTTATGTTTCTCTCCTGCGTGAGGATGATCTTTTGTACCTCCTGTGTGAGGATGTTGTTTTATATACTCGGCTATGATGTTGTTTAACTTTGGTTGTACAGTTTATACAGTTTTTATGTATTTGTTTTATATCTATCAGTGCTTGTAAGGTCCAGTGAACTTGTTGTCAGGTTAGGGTCAGGATCCACTGTGAGATCCTAGCCCAATGTGACACTCCGAGTCTCGTAGATTTAGGGTGTTACACTAGACTCCCCCGCATTTTGGATGAACACAAGAAAGCCTTCAACACCATCCAACCCCGAACCATCGTTGCCCCCAGGTACTTAGTACTTGAGAAGCTCAAATGTATGACAATGCTGGACTTAGAGACTTCACAGGCATTAGAGAGCATGCCTACGAGGAGTTAACCATGGAGTTTCTTAGCTCCTTTGACCATATGCTAGGGAGAGAACCGTTAAATTTCGGATGATGAACCGAAATTATAATTTGTCAATTGGGAGTTTTGCTCAAATTTTTGGGTTTGGAGATACCACTCACGAGACCTTTTCTAGGTCTACAAGGCATAGTGCCTTTTGGGAGAGCATTACTATGGTGTTGAGTTCTGCAGATAGATGGCATCCAACCGATTCTAAGGAAAGCTTGATCTACAACCTGTCCTTCAAGCTTGCACATCGGATTATGTCCGAATGTTTGTTTCCTAGGACCGAGACGCCACAACGGCTTAAGGCCGATGAGCTTTTCAATTTGTTTTGCATGGCCACCGGCACCACTCCTGATTGTGCCACATTTCTTGTTGATAGCTTGAGAAAGATTAAGAATAAGGCTAAGGGAGATATTTGTGTGGGAGGGATAGCGACTCACATTGCTCGTCACTTAGAGGTTGATTTTTCCGCTTGTGAGCTAGCCGCGGAGGCTAGACCTCTTGGCCTTGAGAGATTCATCCATATGGGTATTTTGATTCCCCAACATAGAGGTCCACCGCATGCTTCTATTCCTTGGGAGGGAAAAGGCGGGAGAGGGATCCCATGGAGGTCAGAATACTCCATTCGGAACCCTCACAACTGGAAGTTGACGTTCAAGCCGATGCACGCCGAGATGGGAGGTCCAAAGGTAGAGGAGGATGATGCCGCAGTTGAGGCGGTAGGAGGACAAGGTCTAGAGGACATGAACACTGGGACGGATACCAGTCCTAGTGAGTACAGATTTGAGGGAGACTTTGGCAGCTTTCCGGAGCCGCTACATGAGTTCCCTTCTATGGGTGAGCATCACGAGCCTCCTCGGAGATCCACAGCTCGCCGACCACAAGCCATCCCCTCCTAGTGCTGCGCTAGCACATCAGAGCGCCCCACCTGGTTCATCAAGCAGCCTCCATGGCTTTCAGGACTTCAGTCACTGATGGACAACATGGACAACCGCCTCGGCACCGTGGAGGAGGGTCAGTAGATGATGCGGGACCTCTACCATGCTCAGTTTGGCCGCGCATACGACCCCTCATGGCACCCATTCCCACCACCGCTCTGATGATGACGTTTCGCCCCCTTATCAGCTTTATCAGACATTGTGAGTTTATGTACTTTTCTTTTCTTTTATTACACGTTGGGGACAACGTGTAGTTCAAGTATGGGGTGGTGTGATTGAAATACTTGGTCTGTAATAACTCTTGATACTTGCTTGCTTTGATTGTCCATCGTACTTTGCATCTTTTAGTTTCAATGTCACATGCTTCATTATTGCTTTGCATTTTATAGCTATGAAAAACAATTTTTTTTTTAAATTTAAAATTTTTTGTGTTTTCATGATTGGAAATGACCTCAATGAAGAAAATTACTTGTGGATTGGATTTTTGATGATTTTTTTGTGTTCAAACTGAATTGTGAATTGTAAAGGATTTGAATGTTTTGCTAAATTTTCTTGCAAGTTTGATAATTTGGAATTTGATCTAAATCATGTTGATAAATTGAAGGTTAAAACCGCTTTATTAGTTCTTGCACTTCTTATTGATATGATTAAGACGCTTCAATTTTATTCCTTTCTTCTTCTTAATTCACCTTCCAGCTTCTCATGTATATATCTTGCCCCTTATTGCCAATCCGGGAATTAGGATGTAATTGTGCGAAAGTTGTGAAGTTTGAAGTTGAAAGTGGTGAATGTGTTAGAAAAATAGGTTTGGGGAAGTCAATCATGATGATGAGTAACTCGACACCATTCACATAGCCGGGTGTTTGTGTCTTGCTAAAGTCGGATTGAGCGATATTCATAACGAGTCATTGTATGTGCACCACGGTTCGAGGCAACTCGAAAGAATTGAGTTAATGCTGATTTCCTAGGCATCGGTTATTGTGCACCTCTGTCTTTGATCTCAAAAAGTAAAGTAAAAAGTTTTTGTGCTGAAAAAGAAGAGTAAAGCTCTCATTGGTGGTTGTTGAAGTGTGCTTAAAGAAGTTTGTGATGTTATTGTCCTCTTTCCCGAATTTTGTACCATATATCCTATACATACCCCACCCTAACACGTTTCTTGACCTTCATTTGAAAGACCTTAAGATCTTTGAGATTGTTGTTTGACTTTGTAGTCCAAATTAAAATTTCCCCATGATTGATTTTGATTTTACTTCAGGTTATGATGCTTGTTTTGAAAGCTTTTGCAAGATGAGATTATTCTTTTTAGGACATAAGTCTTTTTGCTCACATAACGATTTTCGGAAAGCTATGAAATAAGTGTAGAGAGCGATCTATGAATAGAAGCACGAATCCAAAAATATTGTGTTTTTCTTGTCTTTGCATTCATATTTCATACATCTTTGTATTCTAGATTTGAACCTTGCTTGGGGACAAGCAAGAGGCAAGTATGAGGTATTTTGATAACATGAAATATGACGTAGTTTAGATGTTCATATAGGTAGTTTTTTCCCTTTCTTTTGAGTACATGGACATACATTTGTAGCATTTATCAAGCATATTCACCTATTATATTGGAATCGAGATCTACACAAGCTTTGTTGTGATTTTAGGTGAATTGGCGCTAAATTGGAGTGGAAAGGGAGCATTTATAGAGTATTGGTCGATGTGGAGTTCATTATGAAGCATTGGAACATCATAGGAAGGAGTATGAAGTGAAGCAAAGGAGAAAAGCATCGAAAAGGAAGAACCACATCCAAGAAGGAAGTTCCACGGCCGGGGTTTTGGTATTTCTTTGAATTTCACACGTGGAAACGAAGGTCAAGAGTCATCACAGGACAAACCATGGCCGTGGTTTTGATGATGTCACCCGTGGTTTTCTTCGGAAAAGACCGTTCCGTTATTGCCACGTCAACAAGGAAAAAAGGAAGCCTTTAGACATAATTTTATCTTATAAAAGGAGGTTGACGGTTGCATTTTGGGGACGACGCTTTACATGCTAGAAGAAGGTTACACTCTTGGATTCACTTCCATACTTCGGATTTCTCTACGTTCGAGATTGGATTACTTCACCATTGGAGGGAGATTGAAGAGTTTTCTTGATCCCCGACTTGGAGATTTTGTGAGATATTTCTTAGGATTTTAATCTTTGTCTTTGAGAACACATATTATGGGATTATACATTGTTTGATTCAGTTATTGATTCTTTGAAGATTTATCATTATTCATCTTTGTGTTCTTCTTGGTTGCATGCTTTTCTTGATTCTTTTTCTTAATCTTGAATTGAATATGATGATGATTGTTGGCTAAACCCCTCTGAAATTCTAGGGTGAAGGGCTGATGGTTGTGGTTTAGATGATGATAGATTGAGCCTTAACAGATCGGACCTTGAGAGTTGTGAGACGAAACCCTCGAACGAGGTTTTCCACGGCCTGTTCTTAAGGAACCATGGCCGTGGTTTCCCAAGATCTGCCCGTGGTTTCCTCTGTTTTGCATGTTTTGCTTTTGCCTTTATCCAATGTTAAAGATTGCCTAAACCCTAACCTTTGTGAGCCTTCCTAACCCATAGCCTTGCTTGGTTATGTGTGTTTACGAGTTCTAGGTAATAGGGGATTCAAAACCCTCTATTAAGGTGGAGAGTGTCAAAACCTTTGCCTTTATCTTTCTCTTCCTTGGGTTTTGGTTTGGTATGAAAGTTGAATCCTATCCTCAGAACCTCTTCTTGACGAGACTCAACATCCGTTAAGTAGAATCCTTTAAGTGAGATAAAAGGGTGTTGAAACTTCACCGTCCGATACCTACCTTAGACATATACCTTTGCTATCCAGCTCTGTCCATACATATTCTTTACATTGATCATTGCTTTGCTTGCTATACAAGTTAGATTGCTTTTTCTACTTTGTTCTCACTGATTCCCTGAGATCGACTCCAAAATATCAGCCCATACTGCGATTGATCTGTACACTACGGGTTCGCTGTCGTTAGGCTTAATTCTTTGATATAAATTTAAAGCTTATATGCGCGCACACCTTTTGGAGCGAACAACTGTGTTTCATCCTCATAAAGATGGTCAGTTAGAGAGGACCATTCAGAACCTGGAGGATATGCTGTGATCTTGTATGTTGGACTAGGGGCATGTGTTGTCAAATCACCTCCCATTGGTTGATTTTTTGTACAACAACAGCTGACATACATCGATTGGGATGGCCCCATATGAGGCACTGTATGGACGGAGATGTCATACGCTGTTATGCTAGGATGAACCTAGCAGTTTTAGTGGTATAGCGCCCGAGCAGATTCAAGATGATATTGCACGAGTAGCGCGGATTAGAGAGAGGATGATGACTGCACATAGTCGCCAGAAGTCGTATGTAAACAAGAGGTGTCGGCCTCTAGAGTTCAGGGTTGGAGATCATGTTTGGCTGAGAGTTTCACCGACACGTCACGTCAGACGTTTCGACATAAAGGGGAAGCTTAGTCCTCGATATGTCGGCCCTTTTGAAAATCTGGACAGAGTTAGGAGAGCAGCGTACAAACTTGCTGTACCACCGAGGTTAGAGGGTGTTCACCCTGTGTTTCATGTGTCTCAACTAAGGGAGTACATACCAGATCCGAGACACATTGTTAGCTATGATGATTTAGTGGTTGAGCCGGACCACACTTTTGTTGAGCACCCGATTGCAATCCTAGAACGGTGTGTGAGACACATGCGTTTGAAGGACATCCTATATTGAGGATACAATGGTTGAGACGAGGACCTGATGAGGCCACATGGGAGACTGAGGATAGTATCCAAAGGAACTATCCAGAGTTCTATGCCGAGATAGATGCACCTGTAGGATCGATGAGTAGATCTTAGTGCTATCTTGGTTAGTGTTATGTTATGTGCTTATATGATTTGATGTGTTTTCGTGCTAGCTGTGATGTGTGCATACAATCTTATTAGATCTTGTTTTGCTAGCACGAGATGTGTTTATAGCTGGAGATGGTTCTTCCTCCATGCTATTGTGTTGTGATTAGGGTTTAGCTAGAGATGGTTATTCCTCCATGCTATTGCTTATGGACATAGTTTGGCTGAAGACGGTTTTCCTTCACGTCTTTGTGTTATGAGTACGGTTTGGCTGAAGATGGTTTTCCTTCATGCCATTGTGATATGGTTATAAGTTGGCTAGATGATTTTACTCCATGCCTTTCGATAGCATTTGTGATCTGGTTGCTGGAGTAGATGATTCCTCCCTGTTGTGTTTTGAGGTTATAGAGTGTTATAGGTTGATACCTTTGAAAGGAGATGTGATACCTCTGATAGAGAGAGTTGTATACCTCGGCGTATGGGTCTGAGAGGAATTAGGAATTGTTCAAGTTTCGGGATGAAACTTGTTTTTAGGGGGATCTAATGTAATATCCTTAGTCTTTATAGGGATCTCGCCCCTGCGGTTTTCTTGCCGCAGGTGCGGTGCCGCCCCGCGGCTCTGGTGTCCCGCCCCGTGGTTTCAGTGTTAGGCGCCACTTTTGTTGACCGTTTGCTTTTTCCCTTTGCTTCTTCCTTAAGTATCTTTCCTCCTCCTCCAGATGAGGGTTTCCATCTCTCTTTCTCAGCATCATCTCCTCTTCCACGTTCATTTTCTTCTCTATTCTTCCTTGAGTTTTCTTTGGATTTCCTTCAAGATTTGAGCTTTGTGAAGCTTTGTTACGTGGTGATGATGGTTTGAGGTTGTTTTGATGATGACCATGGTGTTGTGTGTTATGGCTTGAGGAGCCAAGCTTGTGAGAGTAATTTATGAGTTGTTAAGGTAGGTTTCTTTCCCTCTTCATCCTTCGTTCCTTCCAAAAGGTGTGTGCGCAAATAAGATTTATATTTATATCCAAGAAATAAGCCTAACGATAGCAAACCCACAGTGTACGGATCATTCGTAGTATGGGCTGATATTCCGGAGTCGATCTCAGGGTATCGGTGAGAACAAAGCAACAAAGGTAATCCCTCTTGTGTAGCAAGTAAAACAATGATAACAATAAAGAATATAGATGTAAGAATAATTGGGAATGCATATTCTAAATCCAAGTATCCGGTTGCGGTATTTGATTCAAGATGTCTAAGGATGTGTACGAACAGAGCTGGATAACATGGTATATATTTTTTGGTAGGATGTCGTCCGGTGAAGATCCAACTTCCTTTTGTCCCAACCAAAGGATTCTACTTAACGAATATTGAGTCTCGTCAAGAAGAGGTCATAAGGATAGAATTCAACTCTCATACCAAACAAAAACCCAAGGAGAAGAAATATAAAGGCAAAGGCTATGACACTCCTCACCTAATAGAGGGTTTTTAATCCCCTATTACCTAGAACTCGTATACACTCACAACCAAGCAAGGTTAAAGGTTAGAAAGGGTTAACAAAGGTAGGATTTAAGCAATCTTGAACTTTGGATAAAGGCAAAAGCGAAATGTGCAAAATAGAGGAAACCATGGGCAAATCTTGGGAAACCACGGTTGTGGTTCCTGAAGAAAAGGCCGTGTAAATCCTCGTTCGAGGATTTCATCTCACAACTCTCAGGGTCTGATGTGTAAAGCTCAATCTATCATCATCTGTACCACAACCACCAACCGTTCACCCTAAAATCACAGGGGGATTTAGCCAATAATCATCTTCATATTCAAATCAAGATTAAGAAAAGGAATCAAGAAAGGCATGCAACCAAGAACACAAAGATGAACCAAAAACCAATCATTAATAATCAAGAACTCAATAAAACAATGTATGATCCATAATATGTGTTCTCAAGACAATAATCAAGACTAGAACAATCTCACAAAATCTCCAAGTCGCAAATCAAGAAAACTCTTCAATCTCCCTTCAATGGTGAAGCAATTAAATCCGAAGTATGGAAGTGAATCTCCAAGCATGGTATCAAAACCGTCTCCCTCCAGCAAGTCCAGTGCAAGATCTCTGTGTATAGCGTGATATGTGAAATGCAGCCTTCAACCTCCTTTTATAAAATAAAATTAGTTTAAAATTCTCCTTTCTTTCTTGCTGACGTGGCAATTAACGTAACGTTCTTTCCGAAGAAAACCACGAGCGACATCACAAAACCACGGCCGTGGTTCCTCCCGTGACGACTCTCGACTTTCCTTCCCACGTGTGAAATTCAATTAATTATCAGAAACCCCGGCCGTGGAACTTACTTCTTGGCCGTGGTTCCTTCTTTTCGGCGCTTTTCTCCTTTGCTTCACTTCATATTCCTTCCTATGATGTTCCAATGCTTCTCGATGAACTCCTCATCGACTACACTCAGCAGACGCTCCCTTTCCACTCAAATTCAGTGTCAATTCACCTAAAATCACAACAAAGCTTGTGCAGATCTCGATTCCAAGATAATAGGCGAATATGCTCGATAAATGCTACAAATGTATGTCCATGTACTCAAAGGAAAGGGAAAAACTAACTATATGCATAACTAAACTACGTCATATTTTATGCTATCAAAATACCCCATACTTGCCTCTTGCTTGTCCCCAAACAAGGTTCAAATCTAGAATACAAAGATGTATGAAATATGAATGCAAAGACAAGGAAAAACACAATATTTTTAGATTAGTGCTTCTATTCAAGGATCACTCTCCACACTTGTTTTATAGCTTTGCAAAAACTGTTATGTGAGCAAAAAGACTCAAGTCTTGAAAAGAACAATCACATCTTGCAAAAATTTCAAAACAAGCATTATAACATGAAGCAAAATCAAAATCAATCATGGGAAAAATCAAATTTGGACCACAAGTCAGACAAAAATGTCAAAGATCTTAAGGTCTTTGAAATGAAGGTCAAGAAACGTGTTAGGGTGGGATATGTATAGGAAATGTGGTGCAAAATTCGGGAAAGAGGACAATAACATCACAAACTTTTCAAGCACACTTCAACATCCACCGATGAGAGCTTTGCTTCTTTTTCAGCAAAATTTTTCGACTTTACTTTTTGAGATCAAAGACAGAGGTGCACAATAACCGAAGCCTAGAAAATCAGCATTAACCCAATTTTCGAGTTGCCTCAAACCGTGATGCACATACAATGACTCATTAGGAATATCGCTCAATCCGACTTTGACAAGACACAAACACCTGGCTATGTGAATGGTGCCGAGTTACTCATCATCATGATTGACTTTCCCAAACTTATTTCTAACACACTTCGCCACTTTCTACTTCAAACTTCACACTTTCGTGCAATTGCATCCTAATTCCCAGATAGGTAATGAATGAGGCAAAATATACATATTCACGAGGAGCTAAAAGGTGATCAAGAAGAAGAAAGGAATCAAAAACCGAAATGCCTTAATCATATCAATAAGAAGTGCAAGAACTTATAAAGCGGTTTCAACCTTCGTATTCTCAACATGATTTAGATCAAATTCCAAATTATCAACCTTGTAAGAAAATTTAGCAAAACATTCAAATCCTTCACAATTCATAATTCATTTTATAAACATAAAAATCATCAACAATCTAATTCATAAGTAATTTTCTTTATTGAGGTCATCTCCAATCTTAGAAGCACAAAAATTTTAAAATTTTTTCAATTTTTTGTTTTTTTCAAAGCTCTCGAATGCAATGCAATAACGAAACATGTGACAAAGATAATGAAGGATGCAAAGTACGATGGACTAACAAACAAGCAACTATCAGAAAGTTATTACAGACCATATTATTTAAGCATCCCGTACTTGAACCGCACGTTGTCCCCGACATGCAATAAAAGTAGAGGTAAAAGTACAAAAACTCACAAGTTCGGTAAAGCTGCTAAGGAGTGAAAGTCATCATCAAAGCGGAGGTAGGAATGGATGCCATGTCGGGTTATAGGGGCGGTTGAACTGGGCATGATAGAGGTCCCGTATCATCTGTTGCCCATCCTCTATGGTGCCTAGGTGGATGTCCATGCTGTCCATCCACTCCTACAATCTTGTGAGCCGTGGAGGATGCTCGTCGAACCACGTGGGGCGCTCTAACGTGATGACTCGCCGCTGAGAGGGACTAGCTCGAGGACGACGGGCGGTGGACCTCCTAGGAGGCTCGTGCTGCTCCCCCATAAATGGAAATGAAGATGTCGGCTCTTGAGAGCTACCAAAGTCTCCATCACTTGTAATCATTGGGACCGGTATCCGTTCCAGTATCCATGTATTCCTAACTCTGTTCTCCTGCCGCCTCAGCTGCGGCATCATCCTCCTCATTCCCCGGACCTTCCATACCAGCATGCATAGGCTCAAATGTCAGCTTCCAGTTGTGAGGGTTCTTGATGGAGTATTCCGCCTTCCATGGAATCCCTCTCACGCCTTGGTCCTCCTAAAGCATAGCTGCATGCGGCAGTCCTTTATGTCGGGGGATCAGAATACCCCTATGTATGAAACACTCAAGACCAAGAGGCCTAGCCTCTACAGCAAGCTCACATGCGGAAAAATCAACTCCTAGACGGCGGGCTATATGAGTCACATTACCTCCCACGCAAATATCTCCCTTAGCCTTGTTTTTGATCTTCCTCAGACTATCAGCTAGTAGTGTGGCACAGTCAGGAGCATTACCGATAGCCATGCAAAACAATATGAATAGCTCATCGGCCTTAAGCCGCTGTTGCGTCTCGGTCCTAGGAGAAAGACAGTCAGACATAATCCGATGTGCTAGTTTGAAGGACAAATTGTATATCAAACTCTCCTTAGAGTTGGCCGGGTGACACCTATCTGTAGAACTTACCACCATAACAATATACTCCCAAAAGGCCTGAGGTCTCATAGCTCTAGGGAACATTTCGTGAGTGGTATCACTAAACCCGAAAATCTGAGCAAATCTCCCAATTGACAAGTTAAAGTTTTGATTCATCATCCTGAACTTAACTGTTCTCTCCCTAGCATCATGATCGAAGGAGCTAAGAAACTCCATGGTAAGCTCTTCATAAGCATGCTCCCTAATACCAATGAATTCCCTAAGAACGGCATTGTCAATCATCATATTGAGATCATCCAAAACGTTTTGACATTCAAGCTCCTCGAGTACAAAGTACCTAGGGGCTACAATGATCCGGGGTTGGATGGTATTATAGGCCCTTTTGTGCTTTTCTAATATACGGGGGAGTCTAGGAGCTGGTGGTTGTTGTTGTGGGGGATGTGGTGGTGGTTGTCTAGATGAGGAAGAGGCTCCCTTACTCTTTCTGAACAAATTATGCCCACTTCTACGCAAACTATCCATAACTGGCAAAATCACGGCCGGATCTTCCAAAACCACGGCCGTGAAAATCAAGAACACCCTCTGGTTTTTGTCGATTTTTCAGAAATCAACAGCAACAGACAACAAATTCAACAACAACAGTCCTAGGCTATTTTTACTTCCAATTTCGTCAAATTCTCTAGCAAATCTTCAACAAAATCAAAAGAATCGAACCAAGATCAAGTTTAGAGAAAAGCCTAGGTTTTTGGATTGAAGAATCCAATATGCTTGCTGATTTCTTGCCCGTCTGTGCCGTTTGAACACGGAATCTTCAATAGAATGATGCGAGCTTTGGTTTAGGAAGAATAATCGTCGCAATCGGTTGCCGGATAGGAAGATCGGGGCAGGGGTTAGGGGTCAACGATTTTGTGCTGTCGGGCGTGGTTTTGGGGCTTTTTTTGATGCAGCTTTGAAATGAAGGCATCCTTTTATGCTTTCGTGGAATTTTGGAAAACCACGACCTCTTGGCAAAACCATGGGCGTGGAACTATCCGTGGCGTCGCTCGACTTGTGTTTCCACGGCCAAAAATAGGGAACCACGGTCGTGGAAACCTATTTTTACCCGTGGAATCTCTTTTTTACGTCCTTTTTTAAAATTCCAACTTTGCTATTCTTCCTCACATCTTTTTGGAGATTTCCTAGTTCTTGTCATCCAAAGACACAAGAAAAACCGGGAACGAACCAATGACAACAACAGAACAAACTATCTAAGCTAATTTAAGGAAAAGGGAAAAGAAGCAATACCTTGGGTTGCCTCCCAAGAAACTCTTTGTTAATGGTCCGTGGCTAGACCAATCCTTTTGTTGCTTAAGTGAGGAGGATAGGTGTAATATCCTCTACCTGAACTTCTGGTATGTACTTCTTTAGTCATTAGTCATTGACCTTGAAAGCTCCGCATTATTCACCCCACACTTTAACTCCACCATGGGGAAAAATATGCTTAATTACAAATGGTTCGGTCCAACGAGACTTCAACTTACCGGGAAATAGACAAAGACGAGAATTGAAGAGAAGGACAAGATCGCCTTCTTTCAAATCCTTCGGAATGATGTGCTTGTCATGCCACTTCTTCATCCTTTCTTTGTATATCCACTCATTCTCATATGCATTCAAACGGATTTCTTCTAGCTCATTTGTGTCAAGAAGGCGCTTCTCTCCAGCCTCCTTGATGTCAAAGTTCAGCCACTTAGTCGCCCAATAAGCCTTGTGCTCTAGCTCAACGGGGAGATGACAAGACTTCCCATACACAAGGTTGTATGGTGTAGTGCCAATGGGAGTCTTGAAAGCTGTCCGGTACGCCCAAAGTGCATCGTCGAGCTTTTGTGACCAATATTTCCTTGTTCTAGAGACAGTTTTCTCTAGAATGGCCTTGATCTCTCTATTGGATATCTCTACTTGCCCACTGGTTTGAGGATGACAGTGAGTGACAATCTTGTGAGTCACCCCATACTTGGCTAGTAGAGCTTCAAATTTACGGGTTGTGAAGCGCGTTCCTCCATCACTAATGATGGTTCGGGGCGTCCCAAATCTTGGGAAGATCGTTCTATTAAAGAACTTCACTACCACCATAGCATCATTAGTGGGAGAAGCAACCGCTTGAACCCATCTTGAAACGTAGTCTACAACCAGAAGTATGTATTGGTTGTCGCAAGAAGATGGGAACGGTCCCATTAAGTCCACACCCATACATCAAAGATATCCACTTCTTGGATGTTGTTAGGCGGCATCTCATTCCTCCTAGAAATGTTTCCTTTTCTTTGACAAGCATCGCAACAAGAAACAAAACGTTGAACGTCCTTAAATAAAGTAAGCCAAAAGAAACCGGAGTGCAATACGTTGGCGCAAGTCTTGTGAGAACTAGCATGTCCTCCACAAGGTAGAGAGTAGCAATTTCAGATGACACTTTCAACTTCGTCTTCCGGTATACACCTTCGAATAAGGCCATCTGGACCTCTCTTGAAGAGTAGAGGTTCATTCCAAAAGTATTGTCGGACATCCTTGAATAAGTTTTTCCTTTGAGCGTAGGATAGTCCGGGAGGTATTTCTTGACAAGCCAAATAATTTTCAAAATCAGCAAACCATGGTTCGTTACCTCTAGAAATATGATGGAGACATTCTTCCATCATGTGCAGCTGCTCGTTTGGGAACGAGTCATCTATGGGAAGGTCGTCCTCTATGATGTGGGGGGAGGCGACTTAGGTAATCCGCCACGGAGTTCTCGAATCCCTTCTTGTCCCGGATCTCTAGATCGAACTCTTGGAGGAGAAGTATCCACCTAATCTGCCATGGTTTTGCATCCTTCTTGGTGAGCAAATACCGTATGGATGCGTGATCGGTGTAGACAATCACCTTCGCTCCTACAAGATAAGAATGAAACTTCTCAAAAGCGTAAACAACTACAAGCAATTCCTTCTCTGTAGTGGTGTAGTTGCGTTGAGCTTAATCTAGCGTCTTGCTAGCATAATAGATGGCATGAGTGCGTCCATCCTTCTTCTGTCCTAGTACTGCTCCTACAGCTACGTCACTTGAATCACACATCAATTCGAATGGAAGATTCCAATTCTGAGGTTGAATGATGGGTGCTGAAATTAGCACTTCCTTGATCATGTGAAAAGTATCTAGACATTCCTTCGAAAGTTCAAAGACTACATGCTTCATTAGTAGGTTATTCAATGGCTTAGAAATCTTAGAAAAGTCTTTAATGAACCTCCCGTAAAATCCATCATGTCCAAGGAAAATCCTTAACCCTTTCACCGATGATGGTGGAGGTATCTTCTCGATCGTCTCGATCATGGCTCTATCAACCTCAATGCCACGATTCGAGACCAAATGACCTAAACAATTCCTTCGGTCACCATAAAACGACACTTTTCCCAGTTTAGAACAAGGTTAGTGTCTTCACAACGCTTCTGGACTAAGGAAAGGTTAGCAAGACAATTGTCAAAAGAAGAACCATAAACGGAGAAGTCGTCCATGAAGATCTCCATGATGTTTTCGATATACTCAGAAAATATCGCCATCATACACCTTTGAAAGGTGGCTGGAGCGTTGCACAAACCGAACGGCATCCTTCTATAAGCAAACGTACCCCAAGGGCACGCGAATGTAGTCTTCTCCTGATCGTCTGGGTGGATGGAAATCTGAAAGAAACCACTATAACCATCCAAATAACAGAAATGAGAATGTTGCGCTAACCTTTCAAGCATTTGGTCGATGAAAGGTAGAGGAAAGTAATCCTTCCTAGTTGCAACATTCAGCTTCCGGTAGTCAATGCATACACGCCATCCCATGACGGTTCTAGTGGGGATCAACTCGTTGTTCTTGTTAGTTACAACGGTCATTCCCCCTTTCTTTGGAACAACGTGGACAGGGCTCACCTACTTCCTATCGGATATGGGAAAGATGATACCTGCTCAAGAAGTTTGAGGACTTCCTTCCTCACAACCTCTTTCATGATCGGATTTAACCGTCGTTGAGGTTCACGTGAAGGTCTGTGGTCATCCTCCATCAATATTTTATGCATGCACAAAGAAGGTTTGATACCTACTAGATCATCAATTGTGTATCCTATGGCTTTCCTATGTAATCTCAATACATTCATAAGCCTAGCATACTCATCATCAGTTAAGGCATCACTAACTATGACCGGATATGTAGAGTTTAGTCCAAGGAAAGCGTACCTTAAATGTGTAGGAAGAGGCTTTAACTTCAATGTTGACTGTGCCTTTGTTGGTGCATTTATCCCTTCCGAAGTTTCCTTGGATGTTCCCAAGGATGTAGAAGGGGTAGAAGAATGTCCAAGAGTGTTTTCAAGAAGAGGGGAAGACGTCTCGAGAATTTCAGATTCCACGGCCCTACTGTTACTTCCACGGCCGTGGTTCTCCCCGTGGTGGCATTCGACTTGTGGTTCCAAAGGGGAATTAATTAAATTAATTGTTGCCACCCCCGTGGAATCTTCAGATTGGCCGTGGTTTTGGCCATTTTGCGAGCCAACATGCAATTTTTTAAAGGCTTCAATTGGCTCCTATCCTAGCATTTCCAAAGCCTTAACCTCGGAGTCGCAACCTTCTTCGACTCCTCTTTCCATAATGCTCATACTTATGACTTTCTGCAAAGGATCTTTAAGCAAAATAGAACTAACCATCTCTCTTGAGTCTGCTTCATCATGGATGTTGAAAACATCTTCTCCTAGAGCTGGCTCTATGATCAAAATTGAGAGTATGAACTCAACTTCCTCCTCTTCAATATTGAATTCTAACTTGGCGTTCTTGCAATCAACCAAACAACCGGTCGTTCCAAGAAACGGCCTCCCAAGTATGATTGGGATTGGGTAATCTGCAGGAATATCCAAAACTACAAAATCAATTGAGATGTAGAACTCACCAAGCTTTACGGGGATATTCTCAAGAATGCCAACGGGTCGAGTGATGGATCGATCCGCCATGTATAACGTCATCTTCACTGGTTTAGGCTCCCCAAAACTAACTTTTTCACACAATGCAAGTAGAATAATGCTCACACTTGCTCCTAGATTACAAAGAGCATCATATGTGACCTTTCCAACGCCTATGGTAACGCAAAATGAACCCGGATCCCTCATCTTGGGTAGCATATTTTTTGTCATTGTTTTCATGAGTTCCAATGACTCGAAAGTCATCTTTACTTCACCAAAATCCTCTAGCTTTCTCTTGTTAGCGAGGACTTCCTTCAAGAACTTTCTATAAGACGGCATACCTAGAATTACATCAATAAAAGGTATGTTATTATGCAATTTTCTCATGAGTTCAATGAACTTACCAAATTGTTTATCAAGATGCGCTCTCGCTCTTTTTTATGGAAATGGAAGCGGAGGTTTGTAGGCTGGAGGAGGAACGTAAACGGTGACCTTCTCCTTTTCTTTCTCAGCTGGAACCTCGACTTCCTCGGGCTGCTTGCTCTTGTCACTCGTCTTCGGTGTAGGATCGGTGGTTTTCGCGCCACTCCTTGTTGTGATTGACATCACTTGCCCCTTCGGGTTATCTTCAGTTTTTCCGGGAAGCCTCCCTTGATCTCTAGGAGCTTCTCCAGCCTTATTAAACACTTGATTTTCCAAGGCTTTTTGTGTCTTAGAAATCGAAGTGACGGAACTCTCTAATCCTTGCATCCTCCCCATCATGGCTTCTATCATGGCTTCAACCTTGTCCCTTGCTGGCTGGCTCAAACATGATGAAGTTTGTCCCTGACTTCTCAAAGGAATAGAGGAAGAAGAAGGAGGGGTTAGTGAATTTTCAGCATGGGAGTAAGGATTACCAGAATTTTGTTGATTGCATCTCCAATTATTGTAGTTCCGGTTGTTGTTGTTGTTCCAAATGTTGTTGTTCCTATTCCCTTGTTGATTTCCCCTTCCAACATAGCCCATATCCTGCTCTTTTGGTTGTTTCACATGTGCTGTCAAGAGGTCTTTCAAAGCCTTCATCTCGCTATTTAAAGCGTTCAGCTCCTTGACACTAGAGGCGGTAAGATTCAGCACCGGAGCTCTTAAGCTTTGGCTCCCCGCTTTCTCACCTCGATGTGAATACTTCTCAATAGTGAGAGTTTGCTTCTCAACAAATTCCCACGCCTCATCAACTGGCTTGTCCATAAAAGTTCCACCTGAAAGTGATTGTAGCTTGAATTGCGCTTCCGCATCCAAGCCCTTGAAGTAGATCACAAGCAAATCAATCTTTGGAATCCCATGGTGTGGGCAATCCAATAAGAGGTCCTTGAACCTTTCCCATGAGGTGAAGAGACTTTTACCACTCTTCATGACAAACACATTAATCTTAGCTCTAAATTCTGCCATTTTTTATGGCGGAAAGAATTTGGTAAGGAACTCCGCGGTCATCTCCTCCCACATGTTCACTCTTTCGGTTGGAAGTGATTGGTACCATGCTAGTGCTTTATCCTTCAAAGAGAAAAATAAAACTTGCATCTTATAATTGTTATTCTCGCACCTGGAAGATCTCAATGTTTCCATCAAGATTTCATAATTCTGAAGATGTTGGTGCGGTGACTCTCTCTCCATTCCTCCAAAGCGATTCTGCTGAATCATAGTAATCGCTTGAAGTCTAAACTCATAGTCACGATCAACTGGATCTCCCAAATGCACGCCCGGACGGCGAGCGTGCTGGACCGGATCCATCCGTTGTCCAAGTGTTTGTGGAATACCCGCAAACGGATCAGCTGGCTCCACTCTTGTTGGAGGTGGTGGTGGCACATAAAGTGGTGCTGGTAAGACGTTGACGAGTGCTGGTGGGGGTGGATTAATCACAACTCTAGCATCCGTGGCTCCCTCCTGATTTGCCTGTCAGACTTGAGCTACCACTTCGGCCATGTCGGCTCGAAGTTGTTCTTGTAGAGTAGCTTGATCAGCTTTCTCTTTCCTCAAGGCTTCTTCTTGTTGCCTTAGTTGATCTCGAGTTGCAGCTAATTCAACTCTAAGATCCTCCAACTCTTGATTATTGTTATCGGCCATCTTCTTAGCCTCTCTCAACTTCTTCTTGTAAGTCTTTTCCGGTTCAGGATCGTAGGGAACAATTTATTTACCGGTTTGTGTTCTTCGCATAAACCTAAAGGAAGATCCTGCAAGAACACTCAGCAAGAGTAGTCAGTAGCAAAGCAAGAACCTTCCAAGCTAGACAACCGTGCACTGGATTGGTCTTGACCAATTCCCCAGCAACGGCGCCAAAAACTTGTTCGCTCCAAAAGGTGTATGTGCAAATAAGCTTTATATTTATATCCAAGAATTAAGCCTACCGATAGCAAACCCGTAGTGTACAGATCAATCGTAGTATGGGCTGATATTCCGGAGTCGATCTCAGGGAATCGGTGAGAACAAAGCAGAAAAGGAAATCCAACTTGTGTAGCAAGCAAAGCAATGATAACAATAAAGAATATATATGTAAGAATAATTGGGAGTTCAGATTCTAAAGATCCAAGTATCCGGTTGCGGTGTTTGATTCAAGATGTCTAAGGATGTGTACAGACAGAGCTGGATAACAAGGTATATATTCTTCGTTAGGATGTCGTCCGGTGAAGATCCAACTTCCTTTTGTCCCAACCAAACGATTCTACTTAACGGATGCTGAGTCTCGTCAAGAAGAAGTCATAAGGATAGGATTCAACTCTCATACCAAAACAAAACCCAAGGAGAAGAAATATAAAGGCAAAGGCTATGACACTCCTCACCTAATAGAGGGTTTTGAATCCCCTATTATCTAGAACTCATATACACTCACAACCAAGCAAAGCTAAAGGTTAGATATGGTTAAAAAAGGTATGATTTAAGCAATCTTGAACTTTAGATAAAGGCAAACGCGAAACGTGCAATACAGAGGAAACCACGGGCAAATCTTGGGAAACCACGGTCATGGTTCCTGAAGAACAGGCCGTGGAAATCCTCGTTCGAGGGTTTTGTCTCACAACTTTCAAGGTCCGATCTGTAAGGATCAATCTATCATCATCTGTACCACAACCATCAACTCTTCACCCTAGAATCACAGGGGGAGTTTAGCCAATAATCATCATTATATTCAAATCAAGATTAAGAAAAGGAATAAAAAAGGCGTGCAACCAAGAACACAAAGATGAACAAAAAACCAATCTTTAATAATCAACAACTACATAAAACAATGGATGATCCAGAATATGTGTTCTCAAGACAATAATCAAGAGTAGAACAATCTCACAAAATCTCCAAGTCGCAAATCAAGAAAACTCTTCAATCTCCCTCCAATGGTGAAGCAATCAAATGCGAAGTATGGAAGTGAATCTCTAAGCGTGGTATCAAAACCGTCTCCCTCCAACAAGTCTAGAGCAAGATCTCCATGCATAGCGTGATATGTGAAATGCAGCCTTCAACCTCCTTTTATAAAATAAAATTAGGTTAAAAGTCTCCTTCCTTTCTTGTTGACGTGGCAATTAACGTAACGGTCTTTCCGAAGAAAACCATGGGTGACATCACAAAACCACGGTTGTGGTTCCTCCCGTGGCGACTCTCGACTTTCCTTTCCACGTGAAATTCTATTAATTATTAGAAACCCCGGCCGTGGAACTTCTTGGCCGTGGTTCCTTCTTTTTGACGCTTTTCTCCTTTGCTTCACTTCATACTCCTTCCTATGATGTTCTAATGCTTCTCGATGAACTCCTCATCGACTGACACTCAGTAGACGCTCCCTTTCCACTCCAATTCAGCGTCAATTTACCTAAAATCGCAACAAAGCTTGTGTAGATCTTGAAGGAAAGGGAAAAACTACCCATATGCATAACTAAACTACGTCATATTTCATGCTATCAATAATGCTTCAGAAGGTATTGGATATTGTTGATAGATTAGTGCAAAACAACTTGCTCATGGATGAAAGTCCACTGTGGTGTTTCATAATTTCCAAGACAAACTCATGGAAAACTATGCAGATAATGCTGAACTTAGCGAATGAGAAAGATACAATTGGTTGAAATGAGAGCATGAGTAGTCTTTATTGTGATATACTTTCAGTTGAGTTTGGATTTCTTATGTTGTTGGATTTTTGTTTGTTTTGTTTGGACACAATTTAGTTTTTTAGTACATTGGTACTTTCACTAACCGGATGTTCATGTTAAGGATTTTATTATATTACACACTGAATTTCATTTTAATTAGTATATTGTTCTTCATTGTATGATATTTATTGTATATTTTATATTTACAGGTTTACAATATCAAGTTCAAACATGTCAAGTTCAACAAGTAGATCAAGTGGTAGTGATAGTGATGGTAGTGACATGGACTTGAAGTCTAGACAGACACGTGTCCCAAAATTCATATCGATTCACCAACAGTTGCAAAGACAATATGCAGTTGCGGCCGATCACTTCTACAAGCACATGTACAAGGAGTCTTGTTACACTGGGTATGACCGAGTGATACTATGGATGGAGGAGATCTTAAGTGGTCATCACATTCACACGGTGAATATGTTTAGAATAGACACCGAGGTTTTCTTACATCTATGCAACGATTTAGAGCAGAACTACGGCCTAACACCATCTACAGAAGTCTAGGTCATTGAAAAAGTAGGTTTATTTTTATACACTCTTGCACAAGGATGTTGGGTTCGTGTTGTCGTTAATCACTTTCAAAGGTCCACCGAGATTGTCAATCGTGCATTCCATAGCATTCTAAATTTTATTATTGGTTGTGGACATGAAGGGTGTGGACTTGCTGGAGATATTATCCGACCCCGAAACCCAAATATTCCTAGAACCCCTTCGCACATTGTTGCCGACCCGAGATACAAGGATTACTTTAAGGTAACTATATACTTTTAATTGTTTTGAACGTTTATCATTTCTTACATTTGTTAACTAGTACACTGTTATAGCAAGAAATGCTTTTAAGGTAAACATAAATTATTCTCAGGATTGCATTGGGTGTCTCGATGGTACACATATTAGTGCATGCATAGAGGAAGCTTCGCAAGTTCCTTTCGTCTGCCGGAAACATACGCTCACTTTGAATGTCCTTGCCGTGTGTGATTTTAATATATTGTTCACTTTTGTGTTGTCTGGATTGGAAGGCTCTGCTCATGATGCGAAGGTTCTTAATAATAACATCTGCAACCCCAACCTCAACTTCCCACATCCCCCACCTGAGAAGTATTATCTATGTGATAAGGGCTATCAAGATAGACCGGATTCCTAGTGTCATATTCAAAGACAAGGTATCACCTAGATCAATTTGATATTGAGCCACCAAGCAACAAAAAGGAATCATTTAACCAGACACACTCTTCTCTAAGAAGTTGTATCGAACGGTGTTTTGGAATCTTAAAGAAGAGATGAAATATGTTATCTCCTATGCCATGTTACCTTGACTACACACAAGTTGACATCCATCTTGCATGTTTTGCATTACATAACTTCATTCACTTATACTCAAGGTATGATGACTTATTAGAAGATGACGAGGAGTTGGCAATCACGAGTCAGAATGAGGTAGAAGAAGTGGATGACAACAATGACAACGATAGAGGAATGAGCCACATTCGTGACCATATTAATTCGGCCATTTGGAATGCAACAAGGAATGTGTAATTTTGTATGACATTTCAACGTACTGTGAGAATTTTATTAAGAACTTGACTTTGTTTTCCACTATTATCCAAACATTTTGTAACACCCCAAGTTCTGGGAACTCGAAGCGTCGCGGGCTAGGACCTCACAATAGGTCCCTACCCTCAAAGTAGAAACGATACAACGGATCTTTCAACAACACACAAATAAATGAAAACCAAAACTTATAATAAAACCAAAAGTTAGAAAAAAGGGAAGCGTAAAAGACTCGCAACCGAGTTCAAAACAAAGGGAATGCAACAACAAAAATATAAAACCGATCATATCCTATAATGTACGGGAACCCCGGCTGACCACACCATCCGGATCACTCAGCAGCATCCCTAACCTATGGAACAACTACAACATCGATATAAACCGTTAGCTAACATTGTAGATATCAGAAAAACTGTAAAGGCATAAACACATAAGGTAATATAAACATATAACATGCTCGCACTCAACCGGTTATCATCTTTCATCAGGTTATCCATTACTAATTCAAACTCTTTTGCACACGAGAATCTCCCGAAACTTGCCTCGACTTCCGTTTACCAGCAGGAATAGAGCAATACTATCTGTTGCTTGTAGGCCTGTGTTGCAGGAGCACCTCCTAGTCTCTTGTAGAACTAGACAAGTGGTCACCGCCCGGTTATCATACACTTGGGCCAGTTACGGTTATAAAGGTCAATCCTAGTCCGGCTATCCATTATAAAAATTAAACAACAACACAACAAGCCAATACACTCAAACCAATATACGGAATTAAGCTAAGTAAGTCCAAGGGACTTACCTCACTCGAAGGTAACTCAAAGGTCAGCAAAAAACTCAGTTTCCTGCGAAAAAGAGGACGGAAAGCCTGATCAACAAGGCATAACAAATTGGGAACGAAACGATTGCTAGAAGTCTATAACTTCTAGTCTCAATGATCTCTAAGAGATCTCCACAAGCTAAGGTCTCAACCTTAGTCTTACAGATCACCAAGGGCTAACAACATCAACATACGCCAAGGAAGGAACGAGGAAAGCAAGGAAGGAAGAAACTCACCAAATACGGGAGCAATAGAGGGAAAACCGTAGGGGCAACAAGCAACACCACAGGGGCGGCGCTGGGCAGGATCCGCAGATGAGGTCTGTGTAGGCGCGGATAGCATGTATTATAGTCTATATTTTGGGACTTGTTTAGACGTTTTATCTTCAATAATCTTCATGTATGGATGTATATTATGTGATTATATTGTTGTTTCATCTACCTTTACGAGAATCGGGGTCTACACCCAGTTTTGTTGTAATCGTAGGTAAAATGACACGTTTTGGATCGAAAAGGAGCTAAGGAGTCATATGAGCTATATTCTGGAGCTCAAAAGAAGAACTCAAGAAGCATGGAATTAATGAAGAAGATTTACTTTGGACCAGATTTGAGAGATTTCACATTCAGTTGAGATTCACCTCGGTCAGCTACAGTTTCACCTCGACCGAGGTGATCTTGAGGAGCGTCTCGACCGAGGCGAACACCCTAGCGCCGGCGAGATCATATCTTTTGGCTGAGATCTTTTATTTTTGGAAAGAAGATATCTTATATTTTTGGGTTAGATTTCTGGAAGGAAGATCTTATATTTGGGAGATCTATTTTAGAGATATTATATATTTTATAGGAAATTATCTTTTTTAAGATATTATTATCTTTGGAAGATAATTCTTCTATATAAAGGGTTGGATTTTCCACAATTCAGCCATCTTTTGATCATCCAATTTTCCATAATCTTTTGGATCAACGCAATAGTTAGGAGATTTTCTGGAAGTTGAAGGAAGCTTTGAAGATTGAAGGAAGGAAAATTCATAGTTTTGAGATAGCTTTTGAGGGAGTTTGTAAGATTTTCTTAGATTTCCTTTGGTTTATTGTCTTGTGTGATTTGTGATTTAAGGAACGCTGATTTATGAATTATTTGATTCAGTTATTGAAACCTTGTTCTTAAGGTTTTTGTGTTCAAATATTCATTCCTTTCTCATATATTCGATTATTGTTTTCATGATGATGAGTGGCTAAATTTCTTGTGCGATTCTAGGGTGATTGGCTGAAAGTTATGGGAAAGACAATGATAGAATGATCCTAATACCAGTAGGACCCTGAAAGCTCGAGTCTTTAACCTTAACCCTAAAGTACCTCGCTCAGTCGATGAACATCTCGGCCGGGGTGGAACTTGACTGAACGAGGTGCCCTTTTTTGATCCGAAACTGAGAGTTAAGTGTTATAGTTTGCCAAATCCTATTCTTATTACACCTTTCCTGGTTCAATGCAAGCCTAGGATGAGACTTACCCGGTGATTCCTTAGTTTGTTTACCCAAGATCATAAGTGTAGGTAATAAAGGTTTATCCTTTATTGGGGTTTGAGTGTGCCTTCATCCCATCTTTGTGAGTTAGCCTGAGACTTACCCGGTAAAGGTTGATTCCATTCCCTTAGGTGGTGTATTGGTTTGAGATTATAGTTCCTTTCCTTAGTGCCTTGAGACTTACCCGGTAATAGGAGCTTTGGTTTGGGATAGTGAGTAGTGAGACTTACCCGGTAATCTATTCCACTATAGAAACACCTTCCCTTTGCAAAATCTCAGCTTTGTCCGCGTTATCTTTAGATCTTGAGTTAGAACCACAACTAGATGCTTTAATCCCTAGAATCCGCATTTTCCCCTATTTGACCTTATTATCATCTTTTGATTGCTTTAATCGCTTTTGTGGTTATTAGTTGCATTGACAACCTATACTTGCTTAGTTTCACTTAAGTCCTTGAGATCGAAACCCCGGAATTCTTGCTTTTTGCTATAATTGATCCGTACACTGCGGGTTCAAATCCTTGTTTTAAGGATATTTCTTGGGATATAAATTTAAAGCTTGCACACACCGTTTGTAGCAAACAAGTTTTTGGCGCTGTTGCCGGGGACTTGGTCTAGACCAAGCCGGTTGCGGTTGTCTTTCGGGGCAATTGCCCTTATTGCTACTAACCACTCTACTTGAGTGCTTTCGCAGGATCTTTTTCTTAGGTTTATGCGAAGACCCGTGCTGGGAAGGAAATCGTTCCTTACGATCCCGAATCAAAAAAGACATACAAACGACGCTTGAAAGAAGCGAAAATGGCCAACCAAGACAATCGAGATCTTGAGGCCGAATTGAAGGAGGCGCTGGAACAGCTGCGCCTCAATAAAGAAGAATTGCAGCGAGAAAGAGAGCAGACTCGCACCAGAACTGCAGAGATCGAAGTAGATATGGCCGATCTACAAGGCCAGATTCTGCATCGACCAGACCCTTGACCGAGGCAGGACCCAGTCCCAGTTGCCGCGGCCGAGATACATCCACCTCGGATGCCTGTCCGAGATTTTCTTTTTGCAAGAATTCCACAAACCCTAGGACAGAGGATGGACCCAAACCAACAAGTGAGGCGTCCAGGAGTCAACCTAGGTAATCCAGCGGAGCATGATTACGAACTTCGACCGCAAGTTCTATCCATGATCCGCCAATGCCAATTTGGAGATTTAGAGAGGGAGTCTCCGTATCAGCATTTGCAAAACTATGAGATCCTGATGGAGACCTTGAGACCTTCAAGGCTGGAAAACAACAACTATAAGCTAAGGCCTTTTTACTTTTCTTTGAAGGACAGGGCGCTTACTTGGTACCAATCTCTTCCACCTGGAAAGATCAACACCTGGGAATAGATGACGACGGAGTTTTTAACAAAGTTCTTTTTCCCCTCCAAGACCGCTGAAATGAGAGGGAAGATTAATGCATTCATCATGAAGGACAAGGAGAGTTTGTCCAAGTCATTGGAAAGATTCAAAGATGTTCTTTTAGATTGCCCACATCACGGGATTCCAAAGATAGAGTTGTTGGAGATATATACTTCAAGGGATTGGATGGAGCTACTCAATTCAATCTTCAACTACTCTCCGCCGGCACATTCATGGACATGCCAATAGACGAAGCTTGGGAGTTCATTGAGAAGCAAGCTTTGCACATGGGGAAATATTCCCATCAAGGAGCCGAAAATGGAGTTAAGAGAGTTAATTTCCAGGAAGCTCCGTCAAATGATAATCAACTCATCTCCCTCAAGAATGATGTGAAGCAATTGAAGGACCTTTTGGTTGCTCACACAAAGAAGGAAGAAGGAGGATATCAAGGGAGAAACAACAATCAAGGGTCCAGGAACAACAATTACAACAATAATAGAGGCTCCAACATCAACAATTGGAGATCTAATCAAAATTCGGGTAACCCTTATTCTAATTCAAATTCTAATAATTCTTTTAACCCCTCTTCTTCTTCTTCTACTCCATTGAAGAGCCAGGAGCCTGGATCAAGTTCGTCCCAGCCAGAGAAGAAAGATGCAGTGCTGGAGGCCATCTTGATCAAGCTCAACGCTATGAAGACATCCATGACTTCATTTTCAAAGGCACAAAAAGCCTTAGAGCAACAATTCTTTAATAAGGCGAATGAAGCGCCAAGAGATCTAGGAAAGCTCCCAAAAAGGACAGAGAGCAATCCCAAAGGACAGATCATGGCAATAACGACGGGAAGTGGACTGAAAGCTGCAGATCCAGTACCTCGATCGATGCCAGTGCAGACGAAGAACACCTCGGTCCAGGTACAGACAAGGAACACTTCGGTCGAGGACCACCCGAGGTGGAGTCCCAGAAAGCGACGGACAATTATGAGGTTTATGTCCCATCTTCTGCATATAAACCACCACTTCCATTCCCTCAGTCAAGGGCTAGAGCACATCTAGAAAAGCACTTTGGTAAGTTCCTTGACTTGATGAATAAACTACATATTAACATCCCTTTCCTTGATGCTATTCTAGGGATGCCCGCTTATGGGAAATTTTTAAAAGAAATTCTATCAAGGAAGAGGAAACTGGAAGACTTTGGAGAAGTAAGGATGACATCTAAATCCTCGGAGCTCATTCAAATCATGAAGGAGAAGATGCCGCCCAAGTTGAGAGATCCCGACTCATTTTGCATTCCCATTCAAGTTGGGGATGTAACTTGTGAGATATTGTGTGATCTTGGAGCCAACGTAAGCATCACCCACTGGAGCTATGTGTGAAGATCGGACTTGGAGAGCCCAAGCCGGTGAAGATAAGGTTATACATGGCGGATCGCTCCATTACCCATCCCGTGGGCATTTTGGAAGACGTTCCGGTTAACTTAGGTAACTTCTATTTACCTATAGACTTTGTTGTACTTGATATACCCGCACATTATCCTGTTTTTGTCATTCTCGGGAGACCATTTCTAGCAACTTCGGGTTGCAATGTGGATTGTAAGAACGCCAAGTTGAAGTTCAACATTGGCGGTGATCAAGTGGAGTTTGCATTGCTTGCTGCAATGAAAGGAGAGCCGTTGGAAGATGACATCTTCAACATCTATGATGAAGAAGAATCAAGAGAATTGGTGAGCTCTATCCTTATTAATGACCCTCTTGAAAGAGTTATTAGTTTTAGCTTAATGGAGGAAGGCATAGATGCTTCTTGTGATGCAGATATACGGAGCTTAAAGGAACTAGAAGAAGATCCAGGAGCTAAAATTGAGAAACTGATCCAGGAGAGGAGAAGTTCCAATTTCGGTCCCAGTACTAGTACCTCGACCGAGGCACTATCTGGACCAAGCGAGGTGTTCTTATCTGAAGAACATCTCGGTCACCCACTTTTGACCTTGACCGAGGTCACAAGCGAGATGATGTCAACTGAGACTTCTGAAAAGTCCAGTTCTTCGATCTAAGTCTACTCCACTGGAAGGAGAAAGCAAGGATCCCCTCAGAAAGCACCCCTAGTTGTGGAGCTTAAACCGCTTCCAAGTCACTTGAGGTATGTTTTCCTTGGACCGGATTCTACATATCCCGTTACTGTAAGCGCTTCCCTTTCTGAAACTGAATTGTCTAAACTGATGCATGTCCAGAGAAAACATCAAAAGGCTTTGGGTTATACTATTGATGATCTTATTGGTATTAAGTCTTCTTTCTGCATGCATACAATACTAATGGAAGACGATCATAAGACTTCACGGGAACCTCAAAGACGGTTAAATCCGATCATGAAAGAGGTTGTAAAGAAAGAGATTCTTAAATTGTTGGATGCAGGTATCATATTTCCTATCTCGGACAGCAAGTGGGCGAGCCTAGTGCATGTAGTTCCGAAGAAAGGAGGGATGACCGTTGTGACGAATAATGTAACACCCCAAATCCACGGGACTTGGAGTGTCACATTGGGCTAGGATCTCACAATGGATCCTGACCCTAGCCTGACAACAAGTTCATTGGATCTTACAACAGGGCACAGGTAGATTAAAACCAAATACATAAAAGTTGTATATGATACATTAAAAGAGTTTACAAACTCAGAGCCGAGTACAAAACATCAAACCACAACATGTGATACAAAAGATCCCATATCCCGCGCATCCTAATGTACAGAAGTCCTTGGCTGGCCACACCATCTGTCTCACCCTGCAGTCTTCCTAACCTGCAGATCATCTACAACACGGTATGAAACCGTTAGTTACAACAATGAAAAACATGAAGGTAATAGCGCAACCACACATCAACATCTCATACATGGAATGCCACACACATTCATTTATTATCTTTCATTACGTTATTTTATTACTAATTCAACTTCTTTTGTAACGCGAGGAACCTAAAGAACCTCATCCCTTTCCCCGTTAACACAAGGGTTTGCATTGGGGGTGATCGTCACTCGTCCCTCCTGTGTTATTGGCTTCCAAGCACCTCCTCCTAACCAACAGGCGGAGACCGGTGGTTACCGCCCGTTATAATACACTTGGACCAAATAAATGTAATAAATGGTCATCCTAGTCCGGTTTAGGTTATAAATGCACAATCATATGAACACACACAACCATCACAATCATACATTCCACAACTGCACGCTAAGTAAGTCCTATGGACTTACCTGATATACTCGTAACCTGTACCATGTCACAACTTCCCCTTGGGGAAGTAATCAACGCCTGCAATAGCAAGGCACACACAATCACATACTGTAAAGGTTAGGAGACTCGTCTCACTAACCACAACCAACCTATATCTCAAATCTAAACCTCAGATCCTCAACACATTCATAAATGCCTAAGGCATATCCTTAACATAACATCTCATCATACTCGTACACATACTAAACCTTAAAGCCATAACCGATATCCATAACATCATCATGATCCTCAACTCATTATGATACCTAGCATGCATCTAATCAGTATTCCTCAATCTCAAATTTAATCATAATTTAATTAATCAACCTTTAATTAATTAATTAAATTTCACCAGAATAACGTTTTGCCCGCATGCCATTTCTAAACCCACATGTCATTAGATTTCATCGAACAAACAACCCATACACACCAGAATAATATAATGATCATAATGTAATTTCTAATTATCCATTTTGAAAAGCCTAAGGTCAACTTAGGCCAAATCGCAGTACGGAAAACGAATAAATTCATAACTTATTCGTTACTAACCCAATTGACGATCTGAAAGAAAATTCGGAATCACAACGACGCATGCTACACATATACAACATCAAATTCACCGGAATCTGAGCGACGGAATTATCCTGGTGACATATATGCTCGACCAGGTCCTTATCTGCTCGGAAATGCAGAAACTTGGTACCGATATGAAGAGAATGAAGAGAGGAATCCAAAAACTCAAACGGAATTGAAATCGGATTAGAAACGGAGAGTATATCTGAGTTTGAAGTTTGAGAGAAATCAGAGCTTTTACGAGGAAACGTGAAAGGAAATGAATTCATAAACGATTTTCCGCTATCTATAGTGAAGTCGATAATTATCCTTTAGCGAAGTCGATAATTATCCTTTAACCAATCCAATGGCGAGTTGAACCCCCTTCTCCAAACTTCTCGAAATTGGAACAATAAATCTTGAATATTGTAGGGATAATTATTCCACAATTGCCTCGGAAAACGTGTATTCCTAAGCCGTCTTTCTTAGCCGTTAAGAAACGAAATAGCGACTCTTTTGGCCATTTTGTCTTTCCATGTTATTTCATATCTAGGACGTGTCTGATGTCCTGATCATTTCTCTCAACTGCATTTTTATTAATTGGAGCTCCCAAATGCTCCAAAGAATACCGGAGGTAAAAATAATTACCCTGGGGAAAAAGTGAAAATTTCACCATAAGCCCAAAATTAAGCCAAGAACATAACGGTGGGACTTATACTTAACACTTACGCAATCTTCGCGAGTTATATGTCAATTACTATCACTGATTAAGTAAATCAACATTAATTAGAATTCGGAAATCCTAGCTATTACATCACACACCCCTTAAGAAAAAATTTTGTCCCAAAACTTGAACAATTCCCAAATCCTCTCGGACCCATACGCTGAGGTATAGACACTCTCTCTATCGGAGGTATCACATCTCCGTTCAAATGTATCAACCTATAACACTCTATAACCTCAAAACACACCATGGAGGAATCACCAACTCCAGCAACAAAATCATAACTCTATCCAAAGGCATAGAGGAAAAATCATCTCTAGCCAACTACTAACCACGTCACAAGGCATGGAGAAAGCCATCTCCAGCCAATCCTACTCGTAACACAACTATGTGGAGGAAAACCGTCTCCACTCACACTATGTCCATCAATAATAGCATGGAGGAAAGAACCATCTCCAGCTAATCCTAAACATATTACAATAGCATGGAGGAAAGAACCATCTCCAACTACACCTATATTGTGCTAGCAAACAAGATCTAACAAATCAGATGCACATATCAAAGCTAGCACGAAAACACATCATATCACATAAGCAAATAGCATACAAGCACACACCAAAAAGGCACTAAGATCTACTCGTGGATCCTACGGGTGCCTCTAACTCCGCATAGAACTCTGGATAGTTCCTCTAGATACTATCCTCTGTCTCCCAGGTAGCCTCATCCGGTCCTCGTCTCGACCACTGTATCCTCATCATAGGAATATCCTTCGAATGCAGGCGTCTCACACCTCTCTTTCTAGAACTGTAAAAGGTTGTTCTGCAAAAGTGTGGTCCGGCTCAACCACTAGATCATTATAACTCACAATGTGCCTCAAGTCTGGTATGTACTCCCTCAGCTGAGACACATGAAATATAGGGTGAACACCCTCTAACTTCGGTGGCAAAGCCAATCTGTGCACTGCTCTCCCAACTCTATCCAGTATCTCGAAAGGACTGACATATCGGAGACTCAGCTTCCCCTTTATGCCAAAACGTCTGACGCCTCGCGTCAGAGTTACTCTCAACTAGACATGAGCTCTTACCCTGAACTCTAGAGGTCGACACCCCCTATCTGCATACAACTTCTGGCGACTTTGTGCAGCCATCATGCTCTCTCTGATTAGCGTTACTCGAGCCATATCATCCTGAATCTGTTTTGGCGCTATCCCATTGGTACCGCTGGGCTCCTCCCAGTATAAAGGTGTATGACACCTATGTCTACATAACGCCTCATAGGGGCCATCCCTATAGATGCATACCAACGGTGGTGGTATAAGAACTCTACGAGTGGGAGATAATTAGATCGTCCCTGTTCCCAATCCATCCCACAAGCTCACAACATGTCCTATACGATCTGGAGGGTTCTCTCAGACTGACCGTCTGTCTGAGGTAAAACTCAATCATGATATGTAGACGCGTTCCCCAAGCAGTCTGAATTTGCTATCAAAACCTCAAAGTAAACCGTCTACTACAATCATGGTCGATCGTCCTCGGTACACTTATGGAGTCCCACCATCTGTCTAGTGTACTCCTTTGTTACTTCATTAACTGGCCACGTCTCTCTGTAGAGATAAAACGTGTCGCCTTCATAAATCTTTTACTAATAATCTGGATAACACCAAAACTCTTACTGGGTCCCAATCCCATTACAAGTCCACAAAAAAGTCCTCTCCCTTCCACTACAACACTGGTAGTGGATGAGCTCATCTCCAGGTCAGTAACACTTTAACCTGATTTACTACTTCGTGGTACCTCTTATCAGCAGTTGTAGGTCCAACTCTAACCAAGCTAGATCATTTTGAAACCGAGACTGTACAACAATTCCAACAATCGCCTTCTCTCAAGGCGTCTTCTTATTCAAGGCATCAGTGACCACATTCTCCTTGCCAGAATGGTACAAATCTCAAGGTCAGCATCCTTGATCAACTCAAACCATCGACGCTGGCAGTTATTCAATCTTTATTGCATAAAAATATGCTTCAACCTCCTATGATTTGTGAAACTCTAACATGAAATGTCACACATGTATTGTCTTCAAATCTTGGAACTTGAACTACCACCACTAACTCAAAATCATGAGTCGGGCAGTTCTCCTCATACGTTCTCAGCACCGTAGTCACGTGATTCCCAGAATCTTCTGATTATCACCGAATAGAAGCAGAGGTCAAATGCTTCCTCTACTCTTCAGAGCTTCGACATACTACTTCAACCACACAATTATGGTGGTCTTCCTCGGAAGCTCGTAAATGGATGCACAATATCATAGAATCCTTCCTCAAAGTGTTGGTAGCAATCGGCTGGGCCGAGAACTACGCATTCCCTTAACGTTCATCAGTATCATCTATAAAACTTCATACTTACTCCTCGTCACATCAATCATGATCCTACTGGCGGAACAACATGACCTTGAAGGTTACTTCTGGCATATCAATTCACATTTAGGGAGCATATCACACTGGCTTCTATCCCTCGGATTCTGCAAAACCGTCCTCAAATAACCGGTACGTTCCTCTCCGTTGTGAGAGTACACCAAACGTCATCAATAAGGTCTACCACCAAATGATCAAGGAAGTAGATGAAGACACTGTTCATCAACTCCTATAGCGACTACTAGGACGTTCCTCAACTCAGATGATAGCATTACAACTCGTAGTGTCCATAACGGGTATGGAATGTTGTCCTAGTAGCAATGAACGTGCTAGGGAGAACGGAGCCCGTCTCAAACCACTCTTCAAATTGCTTCTTCAATTTCTAACAACTCAACAAGCCATATACCTCATAGGCCTTCTCCCAACCAGTCTCATACCATACTTTAACGCAATATCAAAGTCCTCATTCCGCTGAGGCGATAGATTAGACGGTTCAGTAACACGTCTATAAGATCATATACCACTGGAATACTCTTCAGCGTGGAACTATCTCTTTCCTTCATGGCACAACATAAAAAAACATCACCCTCTGGTGTTATCAACCTCGCGGCTCATACGGCACTAAAGACAACTCACCTCCTCAAAGGTCATAACCTCGGAAAACCTCTAATTAGTCGATCTCAATAGAGACTATAATAGTCCTCCTACTGCTATCTAACCAAACATGATATCTATTCGTCTACCACACACATAAAGACCTTCTCATGCACCTAAGGCATGACAAAGAAGTCTTCAAGTCATACACAAGTCCCTGAACAAAGGGAACAACAACATATCTCGCGGGTACCTAAGACCCGTAACTCGTAATCCTATAAGGGAAGATCTATCTTCTACTGTATCCACAATTAACTATTAACACATGCACCGAAAGACAAGAGGTGCATAACACTCACAACAAACAAAACTCCACTAGGTAAACCATTAACAAGAATGGTACCTGTAACAGCTAACGCCCGAAGCTCTATTGCATATCATTACTCAATCTCAGACCTATGCTCCTCAGGTATCACTGAGGTCATCGCCATAGCCTCCACTTCCACTCTTTCTGCATCAGAAAGAGGAAGGTCTTGATGAGAAGAAACACTACCTTGTTGACAAAAAGGGGCCAGATGGCCTAGTTCACCATAGGTGAAGCAAGCTATCGGTGCCATGGGGCACTCAGAGCGCACATGATCTAGATAACCACAGTTGAGACATATACGTCTCATCCCTGCCACTAGTACGGGTGGCTCCTCTGCACTTCCCAACTCAAAGGCTCTACCTTGAGCTCTTCTAGTATCCGTGGTACTCCTACCATGACCCTTACCTCTACTCAACCTAGGAACGGATCCTTGAGTAAAAGGATGATCTGGGACTCTCTATTGTCCCCGCATTTGCTGCTGAGGTGTCTTTTGACCACCTCTTGTCACACTAGCAGAAGTAAAACCTTCCCGCGATGCCACTCCAGTTTGCTTACAGAAGACATCTCTATGGCCCTGTCTACCATAGGTAAAGCAAGTCATTGACGATCTTGGACACTAGTCGTATATGTCCAGGCTTCCCACAATTGTAACAGGTCCTTGATAGCAATAAATTATAGTCTATATTTTGGGACCTGTTTAGACGTTTTATCTTCAATAATCTGCATGTTTGGATGTATATTATGTTATTATATTGTCATTTCATCTACCTTTGCGGGAATCGAGGTCTACACCAAGTTTCGTTGTAATCATAGGTAAAATGGCACGTTTTGCATCAAAATGGAGCTAAAAGAGCTAAGGAGTCATTGGAGCTACATTCAGGAGTTTAAGGAAGAATCCAGGAAGCATGGAAATAGATTAAAGATTCACTTTGGACCAGATTTGAGAGATTTCTCATTCAGTTTAGAGCCACCTCGGTCAGCTATAGTGCCATCTCGACCGAGGTGATCCAGAGGAGCGTCCCGACTGAGGCGAACACCTTGGACGCGGCGAGATATATTTTATTCTTGGCTGAGATCTTTTATTTTTGGAAAGAGGATCTTATATTTTTAGGTTGGATTTCTGGAAGGAAGAAGATAATTCAACTAATATATTTTACCTATTTTATGGGAAAATATCTTTCTAAGATCTTTTATCTTTGGGAGGTAATTTTCCTATAAAAAGGGTTGGATTTTCCACAAATCAAAGGGGGCGCTTACGGCTGGAAAACATCCGCTACAACTGGGAGATTTGAAGAACCTTTTTGGAAGGTTGAAGGAAGGTTGAAGGAAGGAAGTTGATAGCTTTTATAGCTTTTGTGAAGGGTTTTGTAAGATTCTCTTAGATTCCCTTCTTGTTGATTGTCTTATTGGATTTTGATTCAAGGAACGCTTGTTTGATTGATAATTGATTCAGTTATTGAAGCCTTATTCTTAAGGTTTTTGTGTTCAATTATTCACCTTTTTCCCTTATATTTGATTATTGCTTTCATGATGATGATTGGCTAATTTCTTTGTGTAATTCTAGGGTGATTGGCTGAAGGTTGTGGGAAAAACAATGATAGAATAATCTTAAATCACAGTAGGACCCTGAAAGCTCGAGTCTTTTCCCTTAACCCTAGAACATCTCGTTCAGTCGATGAACATCTCGGCCGGGGTGAAATTCGTCTGACCGAGGTGACTTATCTGATCCGAAACTGAGAGCTAAGTGTTAGAGTTTGCCAAATCCTATTCTTATTACACCTTTCCTGGTTCAATGCAAGCTTAGGATGAGACTTACCCGGTAATTCCTTGTTTATTTACCAAAGATCATAAGTGTAGGTAATAAAGGTTTATCCTTTATTGGGGTTTGAGTGTGCCTTCATCCCATCTTTGTGAGTTAGCCTGAGACTTACCCGGTAAAGGTTGATTCTATTCCCTTAGTTGGAGTGTTAGTTCGAAGTTATAGTTCTTTTCCTTAATTCCTTGAGAGTTACCCGGTAATAGGAGTTATGGTTTGGGATTAGTGAGTAGTGAGACTTACCCGGTGATCTATTCCACTTTAGAAACACCTTCCCTTTGCAAAATGATAGCATGAATTATAGTCTATATTTTGGGGTTTGTTTAGACGTTTTATCTTTCATAATCTGCATGTTTGTATGTATATTATGTGATTATATTACCATTTCATCTACCTTTGCGAGAATCGAGGTCTACACCTAGTTTTGTTGTAATCGTAGGTAAAATGGCACGTTTTGCATCAAAAAGGAGCTATGGAGTCATTGGAGCTACATTGAGGAACATAAGGAACCATGCAGGAAGCATAGCCATAGATTAAAGATTCACCTTGGACCAGTTTTGAGAGATTTCAAATTCAGTTGTGACTCATCTCGGTTGATCACAGATTCATCTCGACCGAGGTGATCCAGGGAAGCCGACTCGACCGAGGCGAATACCTAGGACGCGGCGAGAATATTTTATTCTTGGCTGAGATCTTTTATCTTTGGAAAGAAGATCTTATATTTTTGGGCTTGGCTCCTGGAAGGAAGAAGATATGCTAGATCATATATTTTACCTATATTTATGGGAATAGATCTTTCTAAGATATATTATCTTTGGAGGGTTATTTTCCTATAAAAAGGGTTGGATTTCCACAAAACCAACATCATGCTATACCATCGATCAGGTTTTATAGCACGCAGCAGCCATACTCCAGTTGGGGAGATTTGAAGAACCTTTTTGAAGGTTGAAGGAAGATTGAAGATCATAGCTCTTATAGATTTTTGAAGGGTTTTTGTAAGATTATCTTAGATTCCCTTCCTTGTTGTCTTCTCTTGTTGGATTGCTATCCAAGGAACGCTTTTGTTGTGATATTTGATTCAGTTATTGTAGTCTTTTCATTAAATTCTTCTTGTTCAAATATTCACCTTCTTCCCATATATTTTAATACTTTCATGATGATGATGAGTGACTAATTTCTTTGTGTGATCCAAGAGTTATTAGCTTCAGTTTAATGGAGGAAGGTATAGATGCTTCTTGTGATGTAGATATACGGAGCTTAAAGGCACTAGAAGAGGATCCAGGAGCTAAAACTGAGAAGCTAATCCAAGAGACAAAGATCTCCAGTTTCGGTTCCAGTAGCAGTACCTCGACCGAGGCACTTTCTGGACTGAGCGAGGCGACCGAAGAACATCTCGGTCAACACCTCTGCGCCTCGACTGAGGTCGACGGCGAGATAATGTCAACTGAGACTTACGAAAGTCCAGTTTCTGAATCCGTCCCACTGGAAGGAGGAAGCAAGGATCCCCCTCAGAAAGCACCCCTAGTTGTGGAGCTTAAACAACTCCCTAGTCACTTGAGGTATGTCTTTCTTGGACCGGACTCTACTTATCCCGTTATTGTTAGTGCTTACCTTTCCGAATCTGAATTGTCTAAGTTAATGCATGTCCTGAGAAAGCATCAAAAGGCTATAGGTTATACCACGGATGATCTTATTGGCATTAAGCCTTCTTTCTGCATGCATAGAATTCTAATGGAAGACAATCATAAGACTTCACGGGAACCTCAAAGACGGTTAAATCCGACCATGAAAGAGGTTGTGAAGAAGGAAATTCTTAAGTTGTTGGATGCAGGTATCATTTATCCTATCTCGGACAGCAAGTGGGTGAGCCCGGTACATGTAGTTCCGAAGAAAGGGGGAATGACCGTTGTGACGAATAAGAACAACGAGTTGATCCCAACTAGGACCGTCACAGGCTGGAGAGTTTGCATCGACTATAGGAAGCTAAACACAGCCACACGGAAGGACCATTTTCCACTTCCCTTCATCGATCAAATGCTCGAGCGGTTGGCCCAGCATTCACACTTTTGCTACTTAGACGGTTACAGTGGATTCTTCCAGATTCCTATCCATCCGGATGATCAGGAGAAGACCACTTTCACTTGTCCATGGGGGACATTTGCTTATAGGAGGATGCCATTCGGATTGTGCAATGCACCCGCTACCTTCCAGCGATGCATGATGGCCATCTTTTCCGAGTAAATAGAGAATATCATGGAGGTATTTATGGATGATTTTTCCGTATATGGATCCTCTTTTGATGATTGCCTATCTAACCTTTCGCTAGTGCTTAAACGATGTGAAGACACTAATCTCGTTTTGAATTGGGAGAAGTGTCATTTTATGGTTAGTGAAGGCATTGTGCTAGGACACCTCGTTTTTAATCGAGGCATTGAGGTCGATCGCGCTAAGATTGAGACTATTGAGAAACTCCCTCCCCCTTGTTCTGTTAAAGGTGTGAGGAGTTTTCTCGGGCATGCAGGTTTCTACAGGAGATTCATCAAGGACTTCTCCAAGATTTCTAAACCTCTAACTAACCTCTTGAATAAAGATGTTGTTTTTGAGTTTTCGCAGGAGTGTCTTGATGCTTTCTACAGGATTAAGGAAGCGTTGATCTCCGCTCCTATTATCCAACCTCCGGATTGGACCTTGCCCTTTGAGATCATGTGCGATGCTAGTGATGTAGCCGTAGGAGCGGTGCTTGGACAGAAGAAGGATGGACGGACCACCGCCATTTATTATGCTAGCAAGACGCTAGATGAAGCACAATGCAACTACGCCACCACCGAGAAGGAGTTATTGGCGGTAGTATATGCTTTCGAGAAGTTTCGTTCCTATCTAGTAGGGGCGAAAGTCATTGTTTACACCGACCATGCAGCCATCCGTTACTTGTTGGCTAAGAAAGATGCCAAGCCACGCCTTATTCGATGGATTCTCTTGCTTCAAGAGTTTGACCTAGAGATTCGCGATAAGAAGGGGTCCGAGAATTCTGTTGCGGATCACCTCAGCCGGCTACCTGCATCTTCACGTGAGAAGGACGATCCGCCCATAGACGATTCATTCCCCGATGAGCACCTATACTTGTTGGAGCGTTTGATAGACTTACTTACTTCACCCCATGATGGAGGTGAAGTATGGGGTAAGGGCACCTTCCGTCACAATTGAGACGCATTATGGTCCAGCTAGCGACCTTAAACCAAGCGCTTCTTGGGAGGCAACCCAAGGTATTGTTTTCTTTTCCCGTTTTCTAGTCTAGCTTAGATAGTTTTTGCTTTTGCTTTGCTTTGTTTTGTTTTTGGCGTTCTAGACAGATAACAGGAGACATCTAAGGAAGGAGCATAACTGAAAGTACAGAAGTTCGAGAATTTGAGAAGACGAAGTTTGACTGAGGCATCTCGGTTGCTGTCAGAGCACCTCGACCGAGATGATTCCTGAGCAACTGAGGCGACAGTTCACTTCGTCCTCTCTCGTTTCTTGCTCGTTTTCGAAGATTTCTGTCTCCAAACTATGATTGAAGGATAGAGGATCGCGTTGCAAGTACAGATCTGCAGAAAATCGAACCGATTCGGCCGAAACGAGGTAAAATGAACCGAAACCCTAACCTCTTCGTTTCGCTTCGATTTGGGCTTTGGTTGCCCCTGCATTTGTTGAGAAAAGGCTTAAGTACCCCATAGGAAGCAGTTGTAGTGATTTTTGGGGGAAAAGAACTGAATTTTTTGAGGAAATTAGATCCAGTTCGCCGCCTCGGTCCAGTCGAGCTGTGCCTCGGCCGAGGTGATTCTTGAGAGTTGTCAGTGACCGAGGTGATCTGACAGTGACTGAATTGAAAATGAGTTCTGAACGCCGCCTTGCCCTCAGAGATAGATCCTCACCTTCCCCTTCTTCCTCTTCTTCCCGACCTTACCGCCCGGTGATCCATGAGCGACACCAGGTGGATTATGACCGTATTTCTGGCCGTCCAGTGATTGCACCTCGCTTCCTGGACGTGTCTGCTTTTGATTGCCTAGGGGTAGATGGAGACCTTAGGAGGATGATTTCTACAGTTGGGCTAGATCAGTTTACTGAGATCCGAGCCCCAGCCTACTTGGAGCCGACCCTAGAGTTCGTTAGCTCCTTCACCTACCTTCCCACAGAGCAGTCTGTGAAGTACCGGTTGATGAACCGGAACTTCTTAGTGCCGCTCGAGTATTGGAGAGATATCTTCGGCTTTCCGAAGCCCACCGCCATTGACTTCCCTTCCCGATCAGTAGTTAGGGAGTTCTGGGGGCAGATAGCCCATGTTGTTGAGCACGCAGATAGATGGCGCCCTGCAGATTCCAGGGAGAAGGTCATCTTCCACCTAGCCTTTAGGTTAGCCCACCGGATATTCAGCGAGACACTTCTGGCGCGTACTGAGACGCCCCAGAAGATCCGACAGGGCGAGCTTTTCAGTTTGTACTGCATGGTTACAAGGGGTTTCCCGGACTTTGGCTTGATGCTGGCAGAGCATCTACACAGGATCAAGGCCAAGGCGAAGGGAGACATCTGCTGCGGAGGGCTTGTCACCCACATAGCTGCTTATCAGGACATGGATCTCAGTGCTTGTACGATGGTGGCGGCTGCCAAGCCGCTTGGATTGCAGGAGATGATCACTCGGCGGATTCTCGTTCCCCGAGGTCTGACTACTCCATATGTGGCTATGCCGTGGGAGCTGACTGCGCCACAGGGGATCAGATGGTCTGCTCAGTTCACAGTTTATGACCCACACTATTGGCAGACCGCCTGGGCTCCACTGATGGAGGATTTTAGGGAGGCAGCAACTGCCCTAGCTGAGGAGGAGGAGGCTGATGACGAGGATACAGTGGATGAAAGAGAGGGTGGAGTACCGATGGATACAGGGACAAATATTGCAGGGACGAGCGCACCGCCGATTATAGATCTGGATGAGGAGGACACTGAGCCTGCACCTGCCACTTCTCCAGTGAGACCTGCTAGGCGCAGGACACGCCGACACAGGGATCCCGATGCTCACAGACGGATCGATGACCTGACAGATCAGGTTATTGATTCATATGCTGCTTTGTCACTGGATATCCGCGAGATGCAGGAGCGGCAGCATTATCAGCATATGATGGCCCAGATTCAGTTCGAGCATGTCATGGGCTATCCGTTCGACCCGACCCAGTATCCGTACGTGCCACCACCACCTCCACCGGATCGTGACTACTGAGAGCTGCAGGATTTTCTTAATTATTTTTATGCAGTTCAGCTATTTATCCGGTGAGTACTTTTATTCTCTAGACTTATATTGACCCACTGGGACAGTGTGTCCCAAGTATGGGGTATTTGATGTACTTATTTGATGACTTTGATGTATGACTCGCACTTGATCGGATATTTTATATTTTTTGCTTCACTTCTGCATTTATATGTTTATCTGAGATTGCATGCATACTTACAGGTTATTTGATTGAGAAAAACGTCGAAACTGAAAATTTTTTTTGGTTTTAAAAAAAAAAAAAAATTTTTGACCTCGACCGGGGCAGTTCTGGCCGAACGAGGTGTTTCACCTCGGTTGACCTACGAACACCTCGACCGAGGTGGTTAACTGAGAGTTTTCGAAAACGATTTTTGTGTTACTTATCTGTATATGACCTCAGTATAGATGTTGCTTACTGACAGGTTTTAAATTCTTTATGTGTTTGAAAGGTTTTATAATATGTTTAAGTTGCTAAATGCTTTGTTTGAAATTATTGGCATGTTTAATACTTTGTTTTTATCTAAATTATGTTGAATTTGAAGGTTGACACCACATTATGAGTTCTCTCACTTTCTTCCTGGAAAGACCAAGGTAATTCATTCTTCTCTCTTCTTCTTCTTTATCATGCTTAGCCCCTCATATACAATTTTCCTCCCTTTACCTATCCGGCAATTTGGAAGCAAGCGAAGTGGTGAAAGCAAGTAAAGTTAAAGTTGAGAAGTTGGCTGGAAGTGAAGGTGTTAGAAAGCAATAATAGGTTTGGGGAAGTCAATCATGAAGATGAGTAACTCGGCACCATTCACATAGCCGGGTGTTTGTGTCTTGCCAAAGTCGGATTGAGTGATATTCCTAACGGGTCATGGTATGTGCATCAAGGGTTTGATGCATCTCAAAAAATTGATGATTGCTGATTTCCTAGGCTTCGGTTATTGTGCACCTCTGTCCATGCATCCCAAAAAGTAAAGTAAAAAAGAAAAAAAAAAAAGTGTGAAATAAGCAAAGCTTATTAGTGGAAGATGTTGCAAGTCAAAGTGAAAGTGAAGTTCATCCTTTTCCCGGATTCTAGCACCACATTACCTTACATACATCCCTACCCCACACGTTTCTTGACCTTTCTTTTGGGAAGCCCTTGAGACCTTGAGCTTGTTGATTGACTTAGTGGTTTAAACTGGATTATACATGATTAATTTTGATAATTATGACTTATTATGCATTCTATGGTTTTATGCAAAGATGAACAACTTTCCTATATTTATAAAATGTTTTGCATATTGAGTTTTTAAATTCCATGAAGTATTCTCTTAGAGTGATCTATGATAGTTGCACACCATAAAAATGTTTTTGAAAGACTTTTCATTGATTTTTTGACTATTAATCCATTCTATCTTGTCTTCTATATGAGGAACTTTGCTTAGGGACAAGCAAGGGCTAAGTATGGGGTATTTTGATAGCATGAATTATAGTCTATATTTTGGGGTTTGTTTGGACGTTTTATCTTTCATAATTTGCATGTTTTTATGTATATTATGTGATTATATTACCATTTCATCTACCTTTGCGAGAATCGAGGTCTACACCTAGTTTTGTTGTAATCGTAGGTAAAATGGCACGTTTTGCATCAAAAAGGAGCAAAAGGAGCTATGGAGTCATTGGAGCTACATTGAGGAACATAAGGAACCATCCAGGAAGCATAGCCATGGATTAAAGATTCACCTTGGACCAGTTTTGAGAGATTTCACATTCAGTTGTGACTCACCTCGGTTGATCACAGATTCATCTCGACCGAGGTGATCCAGGGAAGCCGACTCGACCGAGGCGAATACCTAGGACGCGGCGAGAATATTTTATTCTTGGCTGAGATCTTTTATCTTTGGAAAGAAGATCTTATATTTTTGGGCTTGGCTCCTGGAAGGAAGAAGATATGCTAGATCATATATTTTACCTATATTTATGGGAATAGATCTTTCTAAGATATATTATCTTTGGAGGGTTATTTTCCTATAAAAAGGGTTGGATTTCCACAAAACCAACATCATGCTATACCATCGATCAGGTTTTATAGCACGCAGCAGCCATACTCCAGTTGGGGAGATTTGAAGAACCTTTTTGAAGGTTGAAGGAAGATTGAAGATCATAGCTCTTATAGCTTTTTGAAGGGTTTTTGTAAGATTATCTTAGATTCCCTTCCTTGTTGTCTTCTCTTGTTGGATTGCTATCCAAGGAACGCTTTTGTTGTGATATTTAATTCAGTTATTGTAGTCTTTTCATTAAATTCTTCTTGTTCAAATATTCACCTTCTTCCCATATATTTTAATACTTTCATGATGATGATGAGTGGCTAATTTCTTTGTGTGATTCTAGGGTGATTAGCTGAAGGTTGTGGGAAAAACAATGATAGAATAATCTTAGATTTCAGTAGGACCCTGAAAGTTCGAGTCTTTAACCTTAACCCTAAGCATCTCGCTCAGTCGATGAACATCTCGGCCGGGGTGGAATTCTTCTGACCGAGGTGACTTATCTGATCCTAAACTGAGAGTTAAGTGTTAGAGTTTGCCAAATCCTATTCTTATTACACCTTTCCTGGTTCAATGCAAGCTTAGGATGAGACTTACCCGGTAATTCCTTAGTTTGTGTACCAACGATCATAAGTGTAGGTAATAAAGGTTTATCCTTTATTGGGATTTGAGTGTGCTTTCATCCCATCTTTGTGAGTTAGCCTGAGACTTACCCGGTAAAGGTTGATTCTATTCCCTTAGATGATGTGTTAGTTTGAGGTTATAGTTCTTTATCTTGATTCCTTGAGACTTACCCGGTGATAGGAGTTACGGTTTTGGATTAGTGAGTAGTGAGACTTACCCGGTGATCTACTCCACTTTAGTAACATCTTCCCCATGTAAAAATCTCAGCTTTGTCCGCTTATCTATAGATCTTGAGTTGGAATCACAACTAGATGCTTTAATCCCTAGAATTGCATGTTTGCTTTATTGACTTCTTATTCATCTTTGATTGTGTTAATTGCTTTTGTGGTTAGTATTTACGAAGCTTACCGTTATCGACTTTGTTTCACTAAGTCCCTGTGATCGACCCCTGGAATTCCTTGCTTTTACTACGATTGACCCGTACATTACGGGTTCGCATCCTTGTTTTAAGCTTACGTCTAGGGTTATAAATTTAAAGCTTGCACACACCGTTTGGAGCGAACACAAAATCTCAGCTTTGTCCTCTTATCTTTAGATCTTGAGTTGGAACCACAACTAGATGCTTTAATCTCTAGAATTGCATATTTCCTTAACTGACTTTTTATCATCTTTGATTGCTTTAATCGCTTTTGTGGTTAGTAATTACATAGACAACCTACACTTGCTTTGTTTCACTAAGTCCCTGAGATCGACACCCTGGAATTTCTTGCTTTTTACTACGATTGACCCGTACACTGCGGGTTCGCATCCTTGTTTTAAGCTTAAGTCTTGGGTTATAAATTTAAAGCTTGCACACACCGTTTGGACCGAACAAATTTTTGGCGCCGTTGCCGGGGACTTGGTCTAGACCGAGCCGGTTGCGGTTGGCTTTCGGGGCGCTTGCCCCTGTTTCTACTAACCACTCTACTTGAGTGACTTTCGCAGGTTCTTTTTCTTAGGTTTATGCGAAGAACCCGCACTGGGAAGGAAATCGTTCCTTACGATCCCGAACCAGAAAAGACATATAAAAGACGCTTGAAAGAAGCGAAGATGGCCAATCAGGATAATCGCGATCTTGAGGCCGAATTGAAGGAGGCGTTGGAACAACTACACCTCAGTAAAGAAGAACTACGACTAGAAAGGGAAGAAACTCGCACATAGACTGAGGCGATCGAAGCGGATATGGAGGCTTTACGAGACCAGTATCTACCTCGACCGAACCCAGATCCTCGACCGAGGCAAGACCCTATTCCAAATCCTCGACCGAGGCAGAATCCAGTACCTCCTGCCCCGGCCGAGATACTTCCACCTCGGATGCCAGTCCGAGATGCTCTTTTTGCAGGTATTCCACAGACCCTAGGGCAAAGGATGGACCCCAATCAGCTACTGAGGCGTCCAGGAGTGAACCTAGGTGATCCAACGGACCATGACTATGAACTTCGACCGCAAGTTCTTTCCATGATTTGCCAATGCCAGTTTGGAGGGCTAGAGAAGGAATCTCCGCATCAACATCTACAAAACTATGAGATCTTGATGGAGACCTTGAGACCTTCAAGAATAGAAAACAACAACCACAAGCTAAGGCCTTTCTACTTCTCTTTGAAAGATAGAGCGCTTACTTGGTATCAATCTCTTCCTCCAGGAAAAATCAATACTTGGGAGGAGATGACTACGGAGTTCTTGACTAAATTCTTTCCCCCCTCTAAAACCGTTTAAATGAGAGGGAAGATTAATGCATTTATCATGAAGGACAAGGAGAGTTTGTCCAAGTCATGGGAGAGATTTAAAGACATTCTTTTGGATTGCCTACATCATGGGATTCCAAAGATAGAGTTGTTGGAGATATACTTCAAGGGACTGGACGGAAACACCCAGTTCAACCTTCAACTACTATCCGTCGGCACGTTCATGGACATGCCGATTGACGAAGCTTGGGAGTTCATAGAGAAGCAAGCTTTGCACATGGAGAAATATTCCCACCAAGGAGCTGAAGGTGGAGTTAAAAGAGTCAACTTTCAAGAAGCTCCACCTAACAATGATCAACTCACTTCTTTGAAGAATGATGTGAAACAATTGAAGGAACTCTTAGTTGCTCAAACCAAGAAGGAAGATCAAGGATCAGGGAACAATAATAGTTACCGGAACAACAACAACAGTTCCTGGAATAACAACTACAACAACAATAGATGATCCAACAACAATAATTGGAGGGCAAACAACCAAAATTCGGGTAACCCTTACTCTAACTCTAATTTGAATGACTCCTCTAATCCTTTCCTCTCTTTCTCTTCTTCTTCTACCCCATTAAAGAGCCAGGAGCAAGGATCAAGTTTGTCCCAGCTGGAAAAGAAAGATGCGGTGCTGGAGGCCATCTTGATCAAGCTTAACTCTATGGAGACATCTATGACTTCATTTTCAAAGGCACAAAAAGCCTTAGAACAACAATTCTTTAACAAGGCGAATGAAGCGCCAAGAGATCCAGGGAAGCTTCCAGCAAGGAGGGAAAGCAACCCTAAGGGACAGATTATGGCAATAACGACGAGAAGTGGACTGAAGACTGCAGATCCAGTGCCTCGGTCGATGCCAGTACAGACGAAGACCACCTCGGTCCAGGTACAGTCGAAGAACACTTCGGCCGAGATGCCAACCGAGGTGGAGCCACAGAGAGCGGAGGAGAAAACTGAAGTTTATGTTCCACCTCTTGTATATAAACCACCACTTCCATTCCCCCAGTCAAGGGCCAGAGCACATCTAGACAAGCATTTTGGTAAGTTCCTTGACTTGATGAATAAACTACACATTAATATCCCTTTCCTTGATGCTATTCTAGGGATGCCCGCCTATGGGAAGTTCTTAAAAGAGATTCTATCAAGGAAGAGGAAGTTGGAAGACTTTGGTGAAGTAAGGATGACATCTAAATCCTCGGAGCTCATTCAAATCATGAAGGAAAAGATGCCACCCAAGTTGAGAGATCCCGGCTCATTTTGCATTCCCATTCAAGTTGGGGATGTCACTTGCGAAGCCTTGTGTGATCGAGGAGCCAGTGTGAGCATCGTCCCGCTGGAGCTATGTGTTAAGATCGGACTTGGAGAGCCCAAGCCGGTGAAGATACATTATATATGGCGGACCGCTCCCTTACCCATCCCGTGGGCATTTTGGAGGACGTTCCGGTTAAGTTAGGTAACTTCTATTTATCTATAGACTTTATTGTACTTGACATTCCCGCAGATTATCCCGTTCCTATCATTCTCGGGAGGCCATTTCTAGCAACTTCGGGTTGCAATGTGGATTGTAAGAACGCCAAGTTAAAATTCAACATTGGCGGAGATGAAGTGGAGTTTGCATTACTTGCGGCAATGAAGGGAGAGCAGCTAGGAGATGATATCTTCAACATCTATGATGAAGAAGAATCAAGAGAATTGGTGAGCTCTATCCTTATTAAAAATCCACTTGAGAAAGTTATTAGTTTTAGCTTAATGGAAGAAGGTATAGATGCTTCTTGTGATGCAGATATACGGAGCTTAAAGGCGTTGGAAGAAGATCCAGGAGCTAAAACTGAAAAGCTAATCCAGGAGAAAAAGATCTCCAGTTTCGGTCCCAGTTGCAGCACCTCGACCGAGGCACCTTCTGGACCAAGCGAGGTGTTCTTAACTGAAGAACATCTCGGCCACCCTCTCTGGACCTCGACCGAGGTCGAAAGCGAGATGATGTCAACTGAGAATAACAAACTTCTTACTACCTTTTCTGACATTCATCCTCAGTTGGTGGAACATTCTCTCGACCAAATTTATGATAATAAAGGACCTTGGTATGCTGACATTGTTAATTATCTTGTTTGTCAGGAAATACCACCCGGATTGACGTACGCTCAAAGGAAGAAATTCTTTAAGGATGTACACCATTACTATTGGGATGAGCCGCTGCTATTCAAGAGAGGTCCGGATGGGATGCTTCGAAGATGTATTCCGGAAGATGAAGTTACTAGCGTCATACGACATTGTCACTCGCCTCCTTCTGGAGGGCATTCTAGCGCTCACAAGACGTGCGCCAAGGTACATTATTTAAGGATGTGTAATCGTTTGTTGTCTCTTGTGATGCATGCCAAAGAACAGGAAATTTATCTAAGAGGAACGAGATGCCACTCAATAAAATACAAGAGGTTGAGATCTTTGATGCATGGGGAGTAGATTTCATGGGACCTTTCCCATCATCCGGAGGAAACCTCTACATTCTCCTAGCTGTCGACTATGTGTCTAGATGGGTTGAAGCCATTGCCTCTCCCACTAATGACGCCATGGTGGTTGTGAAGTTCTTTAACAGGACTATCTTTCCACGTTTTGGAACTCCACGCATCGTCATCAGCGATGGAGGGACACATTTCATCAACCGGAAGTTCAAAGCACTTCTATCGAAGTATGGGGTAACCCACAAGGTAGCAACCTTATCACCCTCAAACTAGTGGACATGTCGAGATCTCAAATAGAGAAATTAAAGCAATCTTGGAGAAGACCGTCTCTAGGACGAGGAAGGATTGGTCCATGAAGTTGGACGACGCTCTTTGGGCCTACAGGACCGCATTCAAGACTCCCATTGGTACCACCCCTTATAATTTGGTATATGGGAAGTCTTGTCATTTGCCCGTTGAGGTAGAACACAAGGCGTATTGGGCGATCAAATGGTTGAACTTCGACATCAAAGAAGCCGGTGAGAAGCGGCTATTGGATATCAATGAGCTGGAGGAGCTGCGTTTGAACGCTTATGAGAATGTCAAGATCTATAAAGAGAGGACGAAGAAATGGCATGACAAGCATATCATTCCTAAGGAGCTCAAAGAAGGAGACTTAGTTCTACTCTTCAACTCCCGCCTCCGCCTCTTTCTAGGTAAGTTGAAATCTAGATGGACAGGACCTTACGTTGTGAAACATGTTTTCCCTTATGGTGCAGTTGAGATTTGGGGAGAAACAAGTGGAAGCTTCAAGGTCAATGGTCATAGACTTAAGAAATACAAACCGAAAGTTCCGGTTGAGGAGGTTGCACCACTATACCTTGTTTAGGGATACCGTACGGTCCAGCTAGCGACCTTAAATCAAGCGCTTCTTGGGAGGCAACCCAAGGTATTGCTTTCTTTTCCCTTTTTCTAGTCTAGCTTTAGATAGTTTGCTTTTGCTTTGCTTTGTTTTGTTTTTTGGTGTCCTGGACAGACAACAAGTGACATCTAAGGAAGGAATACAACCCAGGAGCAGCACTGGATGGACAGAAGTTCGAGAATTTAAGAAGACAGAGTTTGACTGAGGCACATCTCGGTTGTTGTCACAACACCTCGACCGAGATGATTCTTGAGCAACCAAGGCGACTAGGGTTACTGAAGATCCACCTCGGTCCGTACACCTCGTCCCAGTCGAGACCATCTCGACCAAGGTGACAGTAGTTCCAGAAAAGGGTATAAAAGGGGGCTGAGATTTCTCTCTCCTCCCTCTATCCCCTTCTCGAGCGCGGCGCACATCTCGCCTCGCTTCTTCGTTCTTCGCTCGTTTTCAACGATTCTCGCTTCCAAACTGCAAGGAAAGGGTAGAGGATCGATTTGAAACCATCAATATGCAGCAAAAACGCTCCGAATCGACCAAATCTGGGGTAAAATCGAAAAAACCCTAACTCCCTCTTCTTCCACTGATTTCATTCGATTTGGGCTTTGGTTGCCCCTGCATTTTGCTGAAAAAGGACTAAGTACCCCATAGGAACCTTTGGTAGTGATATTGGGGGAAAAGAACTGGATTTTTGAGAGAATCGATCGCACAACACTTCGCCTCGGTCTAGTCGGCCTGTGCCTCGGCCGAGGTGTTCTTGAGAGTTGTCAGAGAGACCGAGGTGGTCTGACAGAGTACAGAAAAGATGAGTTCTGAAAGGCAGTTAGTTCTGAGAAACAGATCTTCTCCTTCCCCTTCTTCTTCTTCACGCCGCTCTAGACCGGTGATTCACGAGCGTCACCAGGTCGACTATGACTGCATAGCGGCACGACCAGTGGTTGCACCACGATTTCTGGAGATCTCCGCATTTGACTGCCTCCATGTGGATGAGGATCTGAGGCGGATGATATCTGCGGTGGGGCTGGAGTAGTTTACTGAGATTAGAGCTCCAGCCTATCTTGAGCCGACACTAGAGTTTGTTAGCTCCGTCACCTACTTGCCCACCGAGCGCGCCATGTGGTTGAGCACGCTGACAGGTGGCAACTTGAAGATTCTAGGGAGCGGATTATATTTCACCTGGCTTTTAGACTTGCTCACAGGATCTTTAGCGAGACTCTTCTGGCGCGTACTGAGACGCCCAAGAAGATCAAACAGGGTGAGCTGCTGAGTCTGTACTGCATGGTGACCAAAGGGGTTCCAGACTTTGGAGTTATGCTGGCAGAGGATTTGCAAAAGATAAAGGCGAAGGCGAAGGGGGATATCTACTGCGGAGGGATAGTGACTCACATAGCGAGTTACATGGATCTTGACTTGAGTGCATGCACTATGATGGCGGCTGCCAAGCCGCTCGGGCTTCAAGAGATGATCACTCGGAGGATACTGGTTCCTCGTGGTCTTACTACGCCATATGTGGCGATGCCTTGGGAGCAGACTGCACCCCAGGGTATTAGGTGGTCAGCTCAGTTCTCTGTTTACAACCTACACTACTGGCAGACCGCATGGATTCCGCCTATGGAGGATGCCAGAGATGCAGCAACTCCGAGACAGGATGAGGAGGATGAGGCTGAGGAGCAGGAGGATGAGGCTGAGGAGCAGGAGGATGATGATGAGGATGGCGGTGCTGCCATGGACACAGGCACAGATACAGCTGGGACTAGCGTGCCAGTCGTCGATCTGGACGACGACGAGACTGAGGAGGAGCCAGCTGCATCACCGGCACGTCCTGCTAGGTGTAGGGTACGCAGGCAGAGGGATCCAGTTGCTCACCGCCGGATCGATGATCTGACGGATAAGGTGATAGATTCTTACGCTGCCTTGTCTTTAGACATTAGAGAGATGTAGGAGAGACTACACTACCAGCACACAATGACTGAGATTCAGTTTCAGCATGTCATGGGCTATCCTTTCGACCCATCTCAATACCCGTACGTGCCACCACCACCACCACCGGATCGGGATTATTGAGAGCTTGCATGATTTTCTTTATTTATTTATTATGCAGCTCAGCTTATTTCGGTGACTATTTTGTTTTCTTAGACTTATTTGACCCATTGGGACAATGTGTCCCAAGTATGGGGTATTTGGATGTACTTATATGACTTATGTGGATGTATGACTTGGCTCTTGATGATTATCTACTGTTTTATTTTGCTCTATATGCTTATCTGAGACTACATGCATGCATACAGGTTATTTGATTGAGAAAAACGTCAAAAACTGGTTTGAAATTTTTTTTTTATGACCTCGACCGATGTGACTCTGACCAAACGAGGTGCAGTACCTCGGTTGACTTAGATCATCTCGACCGAGGTGGCTTAACTGGAATAGTTTTCGAAACGATTTTTGTGCTTCTTATCTGGATATGACCTCAGTGATGATTTTTGTTTGCTGACTGGTTTTGAAATCTTTATATGTTTGAAAGGTTTTATGATATGTTTAAGTTGCTAAGTGCTTTGTTTGAAATTTTGGCATGTTTAATACTTTGTTTTTATCAAAATTATGTTGAATTTGAAGGTTGACACCACATGATGAGTTCTCTCACTTTCTTCCTGGGAAGACCAAGGCAATTCATTCTCTTCTCTTCTTCTTCTTCTTGATCATGCTTAGCCCCTCATATACATAATTGCCTCCCTTTACCTATCCGGGAATTTGGCAGCAAGCAAAAGTGAAAAGCAAGTGAAAGAAAAGTTGAGATGTTGGCTAAAAGTTAGAAAGAAACAAATAGGTTTGGGGAAGTCAATCATGATGATGAGTAACTCGGCACCATTCACATAGCCGGGTGTTTGTGTCTTGCCAAAGTCGGATTGAGCGATATTTCTAACGGGTCATGGTATGTGCATCAAGGGTTTGAGGCATCTCGAGAAATTGATGATTGCTGATTTCCTAGGCTTCGGTTATTGTGCACCTCTATCCATGCATCCCAAAAAGTAAAGTAAAAAGTAAATAAGCAAAGCTTATTGGTGGAAGATGTTGAAGTTAAAAAGGAAGTGAAGTAAATATTCTTTTCCCGGATTCTAGCACCACATTCCCTATATACATCCCACCCTCACACGTTTCTTGACCTTCTCTTGAAAAGACCTTGAGACCTCGAGCTTGGTGATTGACTTAGTGGTTTAAACTGGATTATACATGATTGATTTCGATAATTATGATTTATTATGCATTCTATGATTTTATGCAAAGATGAACAACTTTCTTATATTTATAAAATGTTTTGATCATATTTTGATTTTAAATTCCATGAAGCATTCTCTTAGAGTGATCTATGATGTTAGCACACCATTAAAATGTTTTGAAAGGTTTTCATTGATTTTTGATGACTTATAATCCATTCTATCTTGTATCTAAGATTTGGAACTTGCTTGGGGACAAGCAAGGGCTAAGTATGGGGTATTTTGATAGCATGAATTATAGTCTATATTTTGGGACCTGTTTAGACGTTTTATCTTCAATAATCTGCATGTTTGGATGTATATTATGTGATTATATTGTCGTTTCATCTACCTTTGGGGGAATCGAGGTCTACACCAAGTTTCGTTGTAATCGTAGGTACAATGGCACGTTTTGCATCAAAATGTAGCTAAAAGAGCTAAGGAGTCATTGGAGCTACATTCAGGAGCTTAAGGAAGAATCCAGGAAGCATGGAAATAGATTAAAGATTCACTTTGGACCAGATTTGAGAGATTTCACATTCAGTTTAGAGCCACCTCGGTTAGCTACAGTACCATCTCGACCGAGGTGATCCAGAGGAGCGTCCCGACCGAGGCGAACACCTTAGACGCGGCGAGATATATTTTATTCTTGGCTGAGATCTTTTATTTTTGGAAAGAGGATCTTATATTTTTAGGCTGGATTTCTGGAAGGAAGAAGATAATTAAGCTAATATATTTTACCTATTTTATGGGAAAATATCTTTCTAAGATCTTTTATCTTTGGCAGGTAATTTTCCTATAAAAAGGGTTGGATTTTCCACAAATCAAAGGGGGCGCTTACGGCTAGAAAACATCCGCTACAGCTGGGAGATTTGAAGAACCTTTTTGGAAGGTTGAAGGAAGGTTGAAGGAAGGAAGTTGATAGCTTTTATAGCTTTTGTGAAGGGTTTTGTAAGATTCTCTTAGATTCCCTTCTTGTTGATTGTCATATTGGATTTTGATCCAAGGAACGCTTGTTTAATTGATAATTGATTCAGTTATTGAAGCCTTGTTCTTAAGGTTTTTGTGGTCAATTATTCACCTTTTTCCCTTATATTTGATTATTGCTTGATGATGATTGGCTAATTTCTTTGTGTGATTCTAGGGTGATTGGATGAAGGTTGTGGGAAAAACAATGATAGAATAATCTTAAATCACAGTAGGACCCTGAAAGCTCGAGTCTTTTCCCTTAACCCTAGAACATCTCGTTCAGTCGATGAACATCTCGGCCGGGGTGGAATTCGTCTGACCGAGGTGACTTATCTGATCCGAAACTGAGAGTTAAGTGTTAGAGTTTGCCAAATCCTATTCTTATTACACCTTTCCTGGTTCAATGAAAGCTTAGGATGAGACTTGCCCGGTAATTCCTTTGTTTGTTTACCAAAGATCATAAGTGTAGGTAATAAAGGTTTATCCTTTATTGGGGTTTGAGTGTGCCTTCATCCCATCTTTGTGAGTTAGCCTGAGACTTACCCGGTAAAGGTTGATTCTATTCCCTTAGTTGGAGTGTTAGTTCGAAATTATAGTTCTTTTCCTTAATTCCTTGAGACTTACCCGGTAATAGGAGTTACGATTTGGGATTAGTGAGTAGTGAGACTTACCCGGTGATCTATTCCACTTTAGAAACACCTTCCCTTTGCAAAATCTCAGCTTTGTCCGCTTATTTTTAGATCTTGAGTTGGAACCACAACTAGATGCTTTAATCTCTAGAATTGCATATTTCCTTAATTGACTTTTTATCATTTTTGATTGCTTTAATCGCTTTTGTGGTTAGTAATTACATAGACAACCTACACTTGCTTTGTTTCACTAAGTCCCTGAGATCGACACCCTGGAATTTCTTGCTTTTTACTACGATTAACCCGTACACTGCGGGTTCGCATCCTTGTTTTAAGCTTAAGTCTTGGGTTATAAATTTAAAGCTTGCACACACCGTTTGGAGCGAACAGTCCTCGTCTCACCAGAAGTCCGTGTAAAACGAGAAGTACTCGGATGTCCACAAGTCGAGCTGGGTTCGCCCCTCGAAGATCCAACCTCGTCTTTCACTGATTCAACCGTTGTTTAGTCTTTAATCTAGAAGCTTCAGTTGATCTTACTGATGTTGGTAAATCCAGTGTAGGTCTACCCGCTAATACCGCCTTATATACTTGCTGCATATACTCTTGAAACTCGAATCTACTCATGGAGACACGATCAGCCTCTTCAAACTCGTTCTTTGCCATAGGCAACACAACAGCGGATACTGGTCCCTGACTTGACGCTACTGGAGGAAGAGGGGGTGTACCCCTATCTCGTCCCACTACAGATATTGCTCTAGTCTGAGCCATCTGTAAAATATACGCTCCTAACTTATAAGGTTGTACATATATATGCCATATGTATCGATATATATATATATATATATATATATATATATATATATAATACTCATTATTACATGCATACACATCAGCACATAAAAGATATCTATATATATATATATATCTACACTGTCGAGATCCTCAGATGGGTGACGACTTCTGTACATACTATCCCAAAACATCTGTACTCGCTTTAAAACCAAAATCCTTTAAAAAGTCAGACCCCATGTGGGTTCTGTTTATTTATCCACTCTACCTTTATTGCATATAGCAAATGCCATTGTTGTAAACCTAAGCCTCTAATACCAACTTTGTAACACCTGATGACATGAATTATATACCATTATAATCATGCATATTGTAGAGGTTTACCTCGATTTGCCTTGCATTTAAGGAGAACTTGTGTACCTTTTGCGTTCTATTCAATAATATTTCAGAAATAGAGGTCTACACGAGTTTTGGTTAAATTATAGGTAAATGGAGTGGATTTGAAAGCAAAAGTGGAGCAAGGAGCATCTAAGGTCATTAAGGAAGCTAAAGGAGTCTTAGAGGAGTCACAAAGGGCAAAGGAATTACGTAAAAGAAGCACAAGGAAGAGGAAGAAAACAAGCCAAAAGACGAGCACTTTCTGTTGAAGAAAATCGTGCCATTTAACATATAAATCGGATGATTTTTATCATTAAAAACCGAATGGTTTTATGTATAAATCGGCCAGCCCGATTTACTTTGTTTTTCCGCCAAATAAAAAGACGACATAAAGCCCATCAACTTTGGGCTCGAGAAGGGTTTTGCCAAACGGCCCACTAGCAAGAAACAATAGTTGGGAACCCTGGGAACGAAATCGAGGAGGCCGCAGCGGGAAATCTTTACACGTTAGTGAGAGATTGAAGATTCAAGGAGAAGGATTGAAGCACTTTTACCGGAAAGTCAATCTTGATCATATTTGTGAGATTTCTGTATTCCATTGAAATCTTTGTGGTTTTTGAACACGATACTGAGTTAATTGAGAGATACATTGATTACATTTGAGATTGGTTTACAGATTTGAAGGTTATTGAGTTTTTATTCAAGATTCGGGTTTATTTGAATTATTTCACTCAATCTTTAATTTGATTTAATTTTGAAAATGGTTGGCTAAAACCATTGTGATTCTGGGGAGAATAGTTGATGATTAAGGCTTAGATGATGATAGACTGAACTCATTCAAACATTTGGACCTTGAGAGTTTAGATTTTAACTTTGCGACAAATAGGAAAATTGCCCTGTTCTTGAGATAAATCGTCCGATTTATTTATGGTAGGTCGATTTAATACCCTGTCGAACTTTAATTGATTCATTTCTTAACCAAAGTTAACCCTTACCTAAATCCCAACCTTGATTAACCTTTTTAACCTCTAATTGAATGTATGAAGAGACTTCAAACTTGATTCTACATTTAATAGATTAAGATTACAAGATTTGGGTAATGGAGAGACTCAACATCCTTTATTAAGATTTTAAATGTGCTTCATATTCTTTATCTTGGAGAGTCATATCTTGAGGTTTTAGATAGTTAGTTTGAACATAATTCTTGTCTTTAGGTCTTTCTATATTGCAGCCTCAACAACCCTTATAGAGAGAACCTTTGGATTAGATAAATAGGTTTCGGAACTTCGACGTACGATACCTGCCTTTGAACACATAATCTTGGCAATATAAACTCTATCCTTATATCATTTAGAAGTGTCTTGAATCGAAAGCCGAAATCGGATACTTGAATCCTTGGAATCATTTCCCCCTTTTCTTAATCACAAAAGCTTATGCATTTTCGCTAGATAATTGAATTCGAATTTATTCTCACCAAATCCTTGAGTTCGACTCTGGAATTCTTACTTTACTACAGCTGATCCGTACACTGCGGGTTCGCTTTCCTTTGAGTTCTAGATATAAATATTAACACTTTGACGCACACACTTTTTGAGCGAACAAGTTTTTGGCGCCGTTGCCGCGGATTTGGTCTAGACCAAATTCGGTTTTCGGTTGTCTAGCTTGAGAGCTCTTGCTCTTGTGATTTGATTAGTCTACTTGAGTGATCTTTGCAGGTTCATTAGGTATATGCGAAAGACTAGATCCACTAAAGATCTAATTCCTCTCGATCCCGAATTGGAGAAAACTTTAAGAAGAAAGTTGAAGGAAAAGAAAATGGCTGAAAATAACGAGAGAAAAATCCAGGCTGAGTTGGATGAAACTCAACGTCAACTAAAGTTGAGTGAGAAAGCTCGTGTAGATGCTGAAACGAGTCATCAATTTCAAATTGATGAACTCAGGGCTATGATATTGAACATGAATTTGGAATTGAACGAATCCAGGAAGAAGATGAAAGTCAAGACACCGACTAAATCCATTAAGAATGACTCATCCGATGATGAAGAACTTGACCCGGACATGCCGGCACTTGAGGAGATCGATCCACTGATTCATCCTGTTCGAAACACCCCAAAACCACGGGTTGTTCCTCGCTTCCCAACTAGGGATGTGAGAGTTGCTAATGAAGGTGATAGACCCCGAACTTTGGGGCAACGGATGGACCCAATTCAGCAACCATGCCGTCTAGGTGTGGATTTCGGAGCTGAAGACATCCAGGAGTTTAGCTTCTCACCACAAGTTATCACCATGGTTCGCCAAAGTCAATATGGCGGAGCAAGTGCTGAATCTCCACATCAACACTTGCAGAATTTCGAGATTCTCATGGAGACTATGAAGCCAAAGAAGGCTACTACAAGAGCAATTACAAGATCAAACCGTTCTTCTTTTCTTTGAAGGACAAGGCTCTAGCTTGGTACCAAACACTTCCAGCTGCAAAGCTGGCTACATGGGAGGAATTATCTTCAGAATTCCTCACCAAGTTCTTCCCGCCATCCAAAACGGAGGAATTGAGAGGTAAGATAAATGCTTTTTCTATGAAACCTAACGAAAGTCTGTTTCAATCTTGGGAAAGGTTTCAGGATCTCTTGTTGGATTGCCCACACCATGGCATTTCAAAACTGGAATTATTGGAGATCTACTATAAAGGATTGGATGTGACAACACAATTCAACCTCCAATCTCTCTCTTGTGGCACATTCATGGACATGAGAGAGGATGACGCTTGAGACTTCATTGAGAAGCAAGCCCAAGTGATTGAGAAGTATTCCCACCGGATGGTGGAACCAAATAGCCGGAATCAAGGTGATCCAGGAGCTAAATTGAACCATGCTTCTCAAACACAAATATTTTCCCTCAACAATGAGATTAAAGAGTTGAAGGAAGTAATCAAAACGAGTCTTCAAAGGACTAAGGAGCAGGAAGCCAACTTTATAGGAAGGGATAGCGATCAACGGAATGACCACCGGAACAACAACCGGAACTCTAACTGGAATAACAACAATAGGAACTCCAATAGCAACAATTGGAGATCGAATCAACAAGCTCCAGGTAATCCTTATTCCCATGCTGAAAAAGCTCTAACACCTCCATCTTCCTCTACTCCTTTGAAAAGCCAGGAACAGTCATCAAATGGATCGAACAAACTCGATCCCATGTTGGAAACGATCCTAGGGAAACTACAAGGATTGGAGAGCTATATAACTTCGGTTGATAAAGCTCACAAAGCTTTGGAAAGCCAAGTATTTAGCAAAGCCGGAGAAGTTCCAAGAGACCAAGGGAAACTTCCCGGGAAGACGGAAGATAACCCAAAGGGAAGGGTTATGGCAATCACTACTAGGAGTGGCGTAACAACTACCGATCCTCAACCTAAAGTAGTTGAAACCACCACCAAAGAAGGAGACGGAAAAGAGAAGGAAGATGTCTATGTTCCTCCTCCCGCCTACAAACCACCTCCACCTTTTCCTCAATCTAGAGCACGTGCACGCCTAGATAAACACTTCGGTAAGTTTATTGAACTTATGGGTAAGCTGGATATTAATATACCTTTTATGGATGCAATTTTAGGTATGCCAGCTTATGGGAAATTCCTCAAGGAGATCCTCTCTAACAAGAGGAAATTAGAAGATATTGGAGAAGTCAAGATGAGTATGGAGTCATCCGAACTCATCAAGACTATGAAGGAGAATATGCCACCTAAGCTACGTGATCTAGGATCCTTTTGCATACCCATCACTTTGTGAGAGGCTACTTATGATGCACTTTGTGACCTTGGAGCGAGTGTGAGCATCATATCACTTGCTTTATGCAAAGCAGTTGGCCTAGGAGAGCCTAGACCGGTGAAGATCACACTCTACATGGCTGATCGTTCCACCACTAAGCCAGTTGGGATATTAGAAGACATTCCTGTAAGACTCGGTAAGTTTTACATTCCTATAGATTTTGTCGTTCTTGACATCCCTGCAGATTATCCAGTTCCCATCATTCTTGGGAGACCATTCCTTGAAACATCCGGATGCATGGTGGATTGCAAGAATGGCTAGCTATCCTTCAATATAGGTGAAGAGAAAGTGGAGTTCATACTCTCCTCTTTGATCAAGGAGCCAGCCTTGAGAGAAGATATCTTTGACATCTTTGATGAAGAAGAATCTAGAGAGGTAGTAAGTTCAATCTTAATGAAAGATCCTCTTCAAAAGGTTCTTAGTATGAGCATCATGGAGGAAGGAGTTTAACATGATTGTGACGATGATGTGAAAGCATTAGAAGATGGTGAGCAAGAATCAGGAACATGATTTGAAGAGCTGAAATCGACCCAGGAAACTGTGAAAAAAATCGGCTGTCACGAATTAAATCGTTCGATTTCTGAAGAGGTAAGTCGATTTTTGACAACAGAAAGAAAAATCGACCCACAGATCGTCCGATTTTCTTCAGGGGAGGTCGATTTATCGAAGAATTCTCCGGATCCTACAAACTTGACTGTAGTTGTTCTCAACTCTAATGATACACCCTCCCCACCTTCAGAGGCTTCTCCCATGACATTGGAAGGTCATGAATCATCGGTCAAAGCACCTCCATCATTGGAATTAAAACCCCTCCCTACACACCTAAGGTACGCATTCCTTGGCACTAATTCTACATATCCGGTTATAGTTAATGCGAATCTAGACGATGTTGAGCTAGAGAAGCTCATGAAGGTTTTAAGGAAGCATAGGAGAGCATTAGGCTATACTATTGATGATTTTGTAGGTATAAAACCTTCCTTATGTATGCATAAAATTTTAATGGAAGAGGACAACAAACCTTCACGTCAACCTCAAAGACGGTTAAATCTGGCAATGAAGGATGTCGTGAAGAAAGAAATCCTTAAGCTACTTGATGCAGGTATCATCTTCCCTATTTCAGATAGAAAATGGGTGAGCCCAATACAAGTAGTACCAAAGAAAGGAGACATTACCGTTTTTGCCAACAAAAACAACGAACTTATTCCCACAAGGACAGTTACGGGGTGGCGAATGTGCATCGACTACCATAAGCTGAACGTGGCTACTAGGAAGGACCACTTTCCCCTTCCTTTTATTGATCAAATGTTAGAAAGGTTAGCCCAACACTCTTACTTTTGTTATCTAGATGGATATAGCGGTTTCTTTCAAATTCCCATTCACCCGGATGATCAAGAGAAGACGACTTTCACATGCCCTTGGGGTACATTCGCCTATAGAAGAATGCCGTCGGTCTATGCAACGCTCCAGCAACCTTTCAAAGGTGTATGATGGCAATCTTCTCTGAATACGTAGAGAACATCATGGAAGTCTTTATGGACGACTTTTCGATATACGGTTCTTCCTTTGATAACTGTCTCTCTAACCTTTCATTAGTTCTTAAGAGATGTGAGGATACTAACTTAGTTTTAAACTGGGAAACGTGTCACTTCATGGTCACTGAAGGGATTGTGTTAGGTCATCTAGTATCACAAAGAGGAATAGAGGTTGATAGAGCTAAGATAGAAACTATTGAAAATTTACCTCCTCCCTCTTCTGTAAAAGGAATAAGAAGCTTCTTAGGACATGCAGGCTTCTATAGGAGATTCATAAAGGATTTTTCTAAGATTTCAAAACCCTTAACTAATCTTTTAATGAAAAACGCAACTTTCAAATTTTCGAAGGATTGTTTAGATGCTTTTTGCAGGATCAAAGAAGCTTTGATTTCAGCACCAATCATCCAACCACCCGATTGGACTCTTCCTTTCGAGGTTATGTGCGATGCAAGCGATGTCGCTATAGGAGCCGTACTTGGACAGAAGAAAGATGGTCGCACTCATGCCATTTATGCTAGCAAGACGCTAGACGAGGCTCAATACAACTATGCTACCACGGAAAAGGAACTCTTAGCTGTAGTTTATGCTTTTGAAAAGTTTCGTTCCTATCTTGTAGGTGCAAAGGTGATTGTCTATACAGATCAATCAACAATACGCTACTTATTCACGAAGAAGGATGTGAAGCCAAGGCTTCAAAGATGGATCTTACTCTTACAAGAGTTTGATTTGGAAATTCGTGATAAGAAAGGGTCGGAAAACTCCGTTGCTGACCATCTTAGTCGTCTTCCATACCTCACCGACGAGACGGATGAACTCCCTATAGACGACTCATTCCGTGACGAGCAACTACATGAGATTGAAGAGTGTCTTCAACACAACTCAAAAGGTAATGATCCATGGTTTGTTGACATTGTAAATTACCTTGTTTGTCAGGAGATTCCCCCCGGACTTTCGTATGCTCAAAGGAAGAAGTTCTTTAAGGACGTCCGACACTTATATTGGAATGAACCTATTCTATTCAAAAGAGGTCCCGATGGCATATACAAGAGATGTATTCCAGAAGATGAGGTGGAAAGTGTCATCCGCCATTGCCATTCTCTTCCATGTGGAGGACATGTTAGTTCCCACAAGACTTGTGCTAAGGTACTTCGTTCCGGTTTCTTTTGGCCTACACTATTCAAAGATGTGCAAAAATATGTTGTTGCTTGTGATGCTTGTCAAAGGACATGTAATATATCTAGAAGGAACGAGATGCCTCTCAACAACATACAAGAAGTAGAGATCTTCGATGTATCGGTGTAGACTTTATGGGACCTTTCCCATCTTCTTGCGGAAACCAATATATACTTCTCGCCGTAGGCTATGTCTCGAGATGGGTTGAAGCAATCGCCTCTCCTACTAATGATGCAATGGTAGTGGTGAAGTTCTTCAATAGAACGATTTTCCCAAGGTTCGGAACTCCCCGAACCATCATTAGTGACGGAGGAACGCATTTCACAGTCCGTCGATTCGAGACTCTATTGGCTAAGTATGGGGTGACCCATAAGATAGCTACGCCATATCATCCGCAAACTAGCGGACAAGTTGAGATATCCAATAGAGAGATCAAGGGACTTTTAGAGAAAACTGTCTCTAAAACAAGGAAGGATTGGTCAATGAAGCTTGATGATGCATTGTGGGCGTACAAAACCGCCTTTAAGACACCAATAGGTACGACTCCATATAATCTCGTTTATGGTAAATCTTGTCATCTTCCTGTAGAGCTAGAGAATAAAGCATATTGTGCTATCAAGTGGCTCAAATTTGACATGAAAGAAGCCGAAGAGAAGCGACTCTTAGACATCAACGAGTTGGATGAGATCCGGCTAAATGCGTATGAGGACGCAAAGATCTACAAGGAAAGGACGAAGCGTTGACATGATAAGCATATCATTCCAAAAGATCTGAAAGAGGGAGATCAAGTCCTTCTCTTCAACTCGAGGCTTCGACTATTCCCAGGTAAGCTTAAATCCCGTTGGACAGGACCTTATGTAATTAAACGAATTTTCCCCCATGGTGCAGTTGAAGTATGGGGTGAACAAAGCGGAAATTTCAAAGTTAATGGCCAACGGTTGAAGAAATACACACCGGAAGCTCCGGTCGAGGAGATAGCTCCTATCCTCCTCCATTGAACGCAAACCATACACCATCCAACTGAAGACGATAAACCAAGCGCTTCTTGGGAGGCAACCCATGATAGTATTGTTTTTCCCTTCTTTCATCACTTAGTTAGATTAGTTTAGTTGCTTTGTTTCTTTTATTTTCGCTTTTATTTTGTTCCTCGATACACTCTTGGTTGTCGTGTCATTAATCGCAGGAAATTAGGTCCAATTTGAGAGATCCATGGAGTAAGGGAGCATAAATTAGTTCAAATCTCAATTTCCAAGAGGAACAAGGAAGGAAATCGAGGTACACAAAGTAAATCGTTCGATTCAGGAACAGAGCAAGTCGATTTTTGACAACAGAAAGAAAAATCGACCCAAAGATCGACCTACCCAATTAAATCGTCCGATTTTCCTTGTGTTCAGAGAAAATGAAAGAAAAATCGCCCCGACGATTAAATCGACCACAAAGATCGTCCGATTTTCTTCATTAATTCTCGAGCCTATATAAAGACCTAAACACTCGATTCCATCATTCCAAAACACCTCCACTCTCGATTTCTCTCTCTCAAAAGCTCCAAAAATCGCCCACCCCCTAAATTCCTCATTCCTTAATCATTTTGAACGATTCTTGGCTCCAAACTGAAGCATTTTCAACAAGGAACAAGGATCTAGCAACAACAAACTCGGCAATCGACTTTTCCATCCGGAATTCAGGTTTTTTCATTCCGAAACCTAAGTTTCTCATTCGAATTTGAATCTTGCTTAGAAAGTGTTTGTTTGCTGAGATTGATTGAGGGGTTTGCTTAGGAATTACTATAGGAGATTGTGTGTGGTGATAGTTGAGTCAGAACTTTACAGAATTATGAGAATCGTAGAAATCGACAGAAAAATCGACCTAACCCAGAAAAATCGGACGATTTTTCTCCAAGAACATGCCGATTTTTAGCTGCAGAAATGGATATTGTGAAGAGAATAACTAGAAATACGGGGAAGAAGAAGGGATCTTCTTCCAAAGCCCCTCCCCCACCTCCACCACCCTCTCAAACCATTCCCAAACTTCCACCCCCCGCATCCAAACACAAGAAAAGATATGAACGTATCTTAGATCGCCCATTCACCCCTCCTCGATACATTGTGCTAGACGACTTAGACCCCTTGTTTGTTCGAGAGGATGTGGACATGATGTTAGATAAAGTTGGGCTGAGTCAGTTTGCTATGATAAGAGAAGATGCTTACACCGAGATCACCTTAGAATTCCTTAGCACCTTCGAGTATGACCCTAGAGAGAGAGCGGTCTCTTTCCGTCTCATGAACCGCGACCATGCTATGAGTATAGATGACTTTGGGGATTTGTTTGGTTTCTCTTACTCTAATGCAGGCACATTTGCGAGAGGAGTAAGCGCTAGCGCTTTTTGGGAAACTATTTCGGTGGGAGAATATGGAGGAGATAAGTGGAGACCCGGGAATTCAAAGGAGGCTAGTATGTACAACCTCTCCTTTAAGGTAGTACATAGGATCCTTAGTGAAAGCTTATTTGCTCGTACGGAGACCCCACAGAAGCTCAAGGCTGATGAGCTCTTCATCTTATACTGTATGACATGCACTACCGTCCCCGACATCACCTCCATGCTTGTTGACTATCTAGGAAAGATAGTCAACAAGGCAAAAGGTGACATTTGTGTTGGAGGCCTTGTCACTCATGTGGCTAAGGCATTGGAGTTAGACTTCTCGGGTTGCACTCTAGCTGAGAGTGCCCTTCCATTAGGTTCACAGAGATTGGTTGTCCGACAAGTTTTGATTCCTCGAGGGAGAGGAACCCTTCATGTGCCCATGCCGTGGGCAAAGGATCCAAAGAAGAAGCCATCCGAGATTATTTGGAAGTCCGAATACACTATTCGGAATAGGAGGAATTGGAAGGAAACGTTTGAACCGATGCTTGAGGAGATGTCTCCTCCTATGTATTATGATGATGATGCAGGTGACGCTGAAGACGAGGAGGATGATGAGGATGAAGCACACCAGGGGAACATGCTTGAGTTCGAGAGTGACACTTATAGTGGTCACGCCACGGATGCCATGGACACCGACACTCATGGTGCAGGACCTAGAAGGACTAGTAGAGGCACCGAGGAGACAGAGGATGACATGCAGCCACCTCGCCACTCTTTTGCACATGCCCCGAGCCATGGACGAGGACGTCGACTTCCCCGCCACTTTAGAGACTTAGTCTCTAGCTTCAAGACCCTCTGCACCGACTATCACGCTCTCCACACCGACTATGACACCTTGAACACTCAGTTCAGGGAGTACCGACGGGAGACGGATGCTAGGCATTCCTCCTACGACGGCCAGATGAGAGACTTATACTACCATCAGTTCGGCCACTTCTATGATCCTAGTGCACCGATGTATCCGTATCCTCCACCACCACCACCGACCGAGGATTGAGCTTCCACTTCTTTTACATTGTAAGTATTTTTCTACATCTTATGCTTGATTTTCACATTGGGGACAATGTGGATGTTAAGTATGGGGTGGGGGGTACTTACAATATCTTTTGCTTCATCTTAGCACTCTATGCACTTTACACTACTTTTGATGATTTGGCTTGTAATAACTCTTACACTACTTGCTTTCCACTTTGACATTTGCATTTGCATGATCTTTTTCAAAAATTATGACTCTTTTCAAAAGTTTTTGTGCTTCTTATGATGGAAATGACCTCTATGATGAGAATTGTGATGTGGATAGGCAAAAAAGATGACTTGGTTGTGTTGAGATTTTAATCATAGCATGAATGAGCTTACTTTTGTTACTTGAACACATGAATAAGTTATATGATTTAGATGTTTTGATAAGAGAATGAAATAATAGTCGAAGCTATATTGCAAGTTCTTTTACGTCATATAAGAATGACTAAGGCAATTCACTTCTTTTCTCTTCTCATATCTTGATCATGCTAGCCCCTCAATGAAATATGTGACCCTCCTTTTACCATCCGGGAATTAGGATAAGTGATTGAAAAAGGCATGTTTGATGTGGGAGGGTCAATGAAAATGTGTTAAGTGAAAGTGTAGCAATTCATAAGTTTGGGGACGTTGAACATGAGGATGAGTAACTCGGCACCATTCACATAGCCGGGTGTTTGTGTCTTGCCAAAGTCCGATTGAACGACAAGTCCTAATGGGATATGGTATGTGCATCAAGGGTTTGAGGCATCTTGAAATTTGAGAAACGCCGATCTCCTAGGCTTCGGTTTTTGTGCACCTCTATCCATACTCTCAAAAAGTAAAGTATAAAGAAAGCAAAGCTTTTACATGCAAAGCATGTGTAGTGAAGTAAAGTTCTTCAAGGTATTATGTTGTTCCTCTTTCCCGGATTAACACCACAATTGCCTAAAAGAATTCCCTCCCTTAACACGTTTCTTAGACCTTATCCTTGATTAGAAGACCTTGAGACTTTTATGCATGCATTTAAGACTTCATAGCTTAGACTTGTTTGATTTTAATTACCTCTACATCTTTATCATGTCCTTTATTTGTGTTTTCAAGAAAGAAAAGAGAGTTAGTCCATGTTATTGTTATCATTGATACATACTTTGCCTTCCTATGCCTTGAAACATCACTTTGAGGGTGATCCAATAAGAAGAAGCACTATCAAAAGAAAAGTTTTTGAGTTTTCATACATATATAATCCATGACATCTTGTACTCTAAATTTGAGTCTTGCTTAGGCACAAGCAAGGAGCAAGTATGGGGTATTTTGATGACATGAATTATATACCATTATAATCATGCATATTGTAGAGGTTTACCTCGATTTGCCTTGCATTTAAGGAGAACTTGTGTACCTTTTGCGTTCTATTCAATAATATTTCAGAAATAGAGGTCTACACGAGTTTTGGTTGAATTATAGGTAAATGGAGTGGATTTGAAAGCAAAAGTGGAGCAAGGAGCATCTAAGGTCATTAAGGAAGCTAAAGGAGTCTTAGAGGAGTCACAAAGGGCAAAGGAATTACGTAAAAGAAGCACAAGGAAGAGGAAGAAAACAAGCCAAAAGACGAGCACTTTCTGTTGAAGAAAATCGTGCCATTTAACATATAAATCGGATGATTTTTATCATTAAAAACCGAACGGTTTTATCTATAAATCGGCCAGCCCGATTTACTTTGTTTTTCCGCCAAATAAAAAGACGACATAAAGCCCATCAACTTTGGGCTCGAGAAGGGTTTTGCCAAACGGCTCACTAGCAAGAAACTATAGTTGGGAACCCTGGGAACGAAATCGAGGAGGCCGCAGCGGGAAATCTTTACACGTTAGTGAGAGATTGAAGATTCAAGGAGAAGGATTGAAGCACTTTTACCGGAAAGTCAATCTTGATCATATTTGTGAGATTTCTGTATTCCATTGAAGTCTTTGTGGTTTTTGAACACGATATTGAGTTAATTGAGAGATACATTGATTACATTTGAGATTGGTTTACAGATTTGAAGGTTATTGAGTTTTTATTCAAGATTCAGGTTTATTTGAATTATTTCACTCAATCTTTAATTTGATTTGATTTTGAAAATGGTTGGCAAAAACCATTGTGATTCTCGAGAGAATAGTTGATGATTAAGGCTTAGATGATGATAGACTGAACTCATTCAAACATTTGGACATTGAGAGTTTAGATTTTAACTTTGCGACAAACAGGAAAATCGCCCTGTTCTTGAGATAAATCATCCGATTTATTTATGGTAGGTCGATTTAATACCCTGTCGAACTTTAATTGATTCATTCCTTAACCAAAGTTAACCCTTACCTAAATCCCAACCTTGATTAACCTTTTTAACCTCTAATTGAATGTATGAAGAGACTTCAAACTTGATTTTACATTTAATAGATTAAGATTACAAGATTTGGGTAATAGAGAGACTCAACATCTTTTATTAAGATTTTAAATGTGCTTCCTATTCTTTATCTTAGAGAGTCATATCCTGAGGTTTTAGATAGTTAGTTTGAACATAATTCTTGTCTTTAGGTCTTTCTATATTGCAGCCTCAACAACCCTTATAGAGAGAACCTTTGGATTAGATAAATAGGTTTCGGAACTTTGCCGTACGATACTTGCCTTTGAAAACATAATCTTGGCAATATAAACTCTGTCCTTATATCATTTAGAAGTGTCTTGAATCGAAAGCCGAAATCGGATACTTGAATCCTTGGAATCATTTCCCCCTTTTCTTAATCACAAAAGCTTTTGCATTTTCGCTAGATAATTGAATTCGAATTTATTCTCACCAAATCCTTGAGTTCGACTCTGAAATTCTTACCTTACTACAGCGGATCCGTACACTGCGGGTTCGCTTTGCTTTGAGTTCTAGATATAAATATTAAGACTTTGACGCACACACTTTTTGAGCGAACAACACCCCAAATTCACGGGACTTGGAGTGTCATATTGGGCTAGGATCTCACAATGGATCCTGACCCTAGCCTGACAACAAGTTCACTGGATCTTACAACAAGGCACATGTAGATTAAAACCAAATACATAAAAGTTGTATATGATACATCAAAAGAGTTTACAAACTCATAGCCGAGTACAAAACATCAAACCACAACATCTGATACAAAAGATCCCATATCCCGCGCATCCTAATGTACAAAAGTCCTAGGCTGGCCACACCGTCTGTCTCACCCTGCAGTCTTCCTAACATGCAGATCATCTACAACACGATATGAAACCATTAGCTACAGCAATGAAAAGCATGAAGGTAATAGCACAAACACACATCAACATCTCATACATGCAATGCCACACACATTCATTTATTATCTTTCATTACGTTATTCCTTACTAATTCAACTTCTTTTGTAACACGAGGAACCTAAAGAACCTCGTCCCTTTCCGCGGTAACACAGGGGTTTGCATTGGGGGTGATCGTCACTCATCCCCCCCTGTGTTATTGGCTTCCAAGCACCTCCTCCTAACGAGCAGGCGGAGACCGGTGGTTACCGCCCGTTATAATACACTTGGGCCAAATAAATGTAATAAATGGTAATCCTAGTCCGGTTTAGGTTATAAATGCACAATCATATGAACACACACAACCATCACAATCATACAATCCACAACTGCACACTAAATAAGTCTTATGGACTTACCTGATATACTCGTAACTTCTACCACGTCACAGCTTCCCCTTGGGGAAGTAATCAACGCCTACAATAGCAAGGCACACACAATCACATACTACAAAGGTTAGGAGACTCGTCTCACTAACCACAATCAACCTATATCTCAAATCTAAACCTCAAATCCTCAACATAACATCTCATCATACTCGTACACATACTAAACCTTAAAGCCACAACCGATATCCATAACATCATCATGATCCTCAACTCATTCTGACACCTAGCATGCATCTAATCAGTATTCCTCAATCTCAAATTTAATTAATTAACCTTTAATTAATTAATTAAATTTCACCAGAATAACGTTTTGCCCGCAGGCCATTTCTAAATCCACCTGTCATCAGATTTCATCAAACAAACAACCCATAAACACCAGAATAATATAATGATCATAATGGAATTTCTAATTATCCATTTTGAAAAGCATAAGGTCAATTTAGGCCAAATCGCAGTACGAAAAACGAATAAATTCATAACTTATTCGTTACTAACCCGATTGACGATCTGAAAGAAGATTCAGAATCACAACGACGCAGGCTACGCATGTAAAACATCAAATTCACCGGAATCTAAGCGACAAAACTGTCCTAGTGAAATATATGCTCGACCAGGTCCTTATCTGCTCGGAAATGCAGAAACTTGGTACCGATATGAAGAGAATGAAGAGAGGAATCCAGAAACTCAAACGAAATTGAAATCGGATTAGAAATGGAGAGTAGATCTGAGTTTGAAGTTTGAGAGAAATCAGAGCTTTTACGAGGAAACGTGAAAGGAAATGAATTAATAAACGATTTTCGCTATTTATAGTGAAGTCGATAATTATCCTTTAGCGAAGTCGATAAATATCCTTTAACCGATCCAATGGCGGGTTGAACCCCCTTCTCCAAACTTCTCGAAATTGGAACAATAAATCTTGAATATTGTAGGGATAATTATTCCATAATTGCGTCGGAAAACGTGTATTCCTAAGCCGTCTTTCTTAGCCGTTAAGAAATGAAATAGCGACTCTTTTGGCCGTTTTGCCTTTCCATGTTATTTCATATCGAGGACTTGTTCGATATCCTGATCATTTCTCTCAACTACATTTTTATTAATTGGAGCTCCCAAATGCTCTAAATAATACCGGATTGTAAAAATAATTACCCGAGGGAAAAAGTAAAAATTTCACCATAAGCCCAAAATTACGCCAGGAACATAACGGTGGGACTTATACTCAACACATACGCAATCTTCGCGAGTTATATGTCAATTACTATCACTGATTAAGTTAATCAACATTAATTAGAATTCGGAAATCCTAGCTATTACAAATAAGAACAACGAGTTGATTCCAACTAGGACCGTTACGGGTTGGAGGGTGTGCATCGATTATAGGAAGCTTAACGTGGCCACTCAGAAAGACCATTTTTCACTTCCCTTCATCGACCAAATGCTCGAACGGTTAGCCCAGCATTCACATTTTTGCTATTTAGATGGTTATAGTGGCTTCTTTCAGATTCCTATCCATCCGGATGATAAAGAGAAGACCACTTTCACTTGTCCATGAGGGACATTCGCTTATAGGAGGATGCCATTTGGATTATGTAATGCACCCGCTACCTTCCAGCGTTGCATGATGGCTATCTTTTCCGAGTACATAGAGGAGATCCTGGAGGTATTTGTGGATGATTTTTCAGTATATGGTTCCTCTTTTGCTGATTGCTTAACTAACCTATCTTTAGTGCTACAACAATGTGAAGACACTAATCTCGTTTTGAATTGGGAGAAGTGTCATTTTATGGTTAATGAAAGAATTGTGCTAGGACACCTCGTTTCCAACCAAGGTATTGAGGTCGATCGAGCTAAGATCGAGACTATTGAGAAACTCCCTCCCCCTTGTTCTGTTAAGGGTGTGAGGAGTTTTCTCGGGCATGCAGGTTTCTACAGGAGGTTCATCAAGGACTTTTCGAAGATTTCTAAACCACTCATTAAACTCTTGAATAAGGATGTTGTTTTTGAGTTTTCGCAGGAATGTCTTGATGCCTTTTACAGGATAAAAGAAGCGTTGATTTCCGCTCCCATTATTCAACCTCCGGATTGGACCTTGCCCTTTGAGATCATGTGTGATGCAAGTGATGTGGCCGTAGGAGCGGTGCTTGGACAAAAGAAGGATGGCCGGACCAACGCCATTTACTATGCTAGCAAGACGCTAGTTGAAGCTCAACTAAACTACGCCACCACCGAAAAGGAGCTTTTGGCAGTTGTATATGCTTTTGAGAAGTTTCGCTCTTACTTAGTGGGAGCGAAAGTTATTGTTTACACTAACCGTCCAACTATTCGTTACTTCCTTGCTAAGAAGGATGCAAAGCCGCGTCTTATTTGATGGATTCCCTTGCTTCAAGAGTTTGATCTAGAGATTCGCGATAAGAAGGGGTCCGAAAATTCTGTTGCGGATCACCTCAGCCGGCTACCTCCCTCTTCCCACGAGAAGGACGACCCACCCATAGACGATTCATTCCCCGATGAGCACTTACATTTGCTGGAACGTTTGATAGACTTCTATATCTCACCCCATGATGAAGGTGAAGTATGGGATGAGGATACCTTCCAGCATGTTTAGGGATGTCGTACGGTCCAGCTAGCGACCTTAAATCAAGCGTTTCTTGGGAGGCAACCCAAGGTATTGCTTTCTTTTCCCTTTTTCTAGTTTAGTTTTTGCTAGTTTGCTTTTGCTTTGCTTTGTTTTGTTTTTGGCGTCCTAGACAGAAACCAGGTACTTTCTAAGGAAGGATCACATCTCAAGAGCAACATTGAAAGGACAAAAGTTCGAGAAATTAAGAAGATGGAGTTTGACTGAGACACATCTCGGTTGCTGTCACAACACCTCGACCGAGATAATTCTTGAGCAACCGAGGCGACTAGGTCTGACAATCCAGTCATCCACCTCGGTCCGGTCGGGATCACCTCAACCGAGGTGACAGCAGAATCGGCGAAGGGTATAAAAGGAGAAACGATTTCTCTCTCTTCCCTCCCAACCTCCTTCTCGACCACGGCACACTCTCCACCTCGTTTCTTCAATTTTTGATTGTTTTCCACGATTTTTGCTCCGATCTCGCAAGGAAAAGCAAGAGGATCAGATTGCAAGCGAGAAAGTGCAAGAAAAATGCCTCGAAACTGTGTAATTTGGGGTAAATTGTCGGAAACCCTAACTTTCCTTCTCTTTACTAATTTTAGAGATTAGTGGCTTTGGTTGCCATAGATTTGTGCTGAAATGATTATAAGTACCCCATAGGAAGCAATTGGTAGTGATTTTGGAGGAAAAGAACTGAAAATCAGAGAGAGGAAATTGAACAGCACTTCGCCTCGGTCTAGTCGAGCTGTGTCTCGGCCGAGGTGTTCTTCAGGCTGTCAGACCGACCGAGGTGACCTTGTCAGCAGAAACTATGAGTTCTCATTCTGATCTTCAGCTGGTTTTGAGAGATGCTCCCAGTGGTTCTTCTCCTTCCCCTTCCTCTAGACCTTCTATCCCGGTGATCCATGAGCGTCACCAGGCAGATTTTGATCGTATATGCGCACGCCCTGTCATTGCCCCGTGCTTCTTAGATCTTCTAGCCTTCGAGTGCCTCCACGTGGTGGAGGACTTGAAGAAGATGATTTCCATGGTGGGACTGGAACGTTTTATGGAGATTAGAGCTCTAGCTTACCTTGAGCCGACCCTAGAGTTTGTGAGTTCTGTCACTCACATGCCTGAGAGGAACAACATCAAGTACCGGTTGCTGAACCAGAACTACATGATTCCTATGGATCACTTTAGATATATTTTTGGCTTCCCGACTCCTACAGTTTCTGACTTTCCTTCTCAAGTCGTGGCTCGACAGTTCTGGGGGCAGATTGCCCATGTGGTGGAGCATGCTGACAAATGGAGACCTGGAGACTCCAAGGAGCGCATCATCTTCCACTCAACATTCCGTCTGGCCCACCGTATATTCAGTGAGACTCTTATGACGCGTACTGAGACGCCCCAAAAGATTAGACAGTGGGAGCTGCTGAGTCTCTTCTACATGGTTACTGGAGGAGTGCCTGATTTTGGAGGCATGTTAGCTGAGGATCTGCATCGGATCAAGAGCAAGGCGAAGGGAGATATTTGCTGTGGAGAACTGGTGACTCATATCGCTACAGTTATGGGTCTGGACTTGACTGCTTGTACACTGGTGGCGGCTGCAAAGCCGCTTGGACTTCAGAAGATGATCATGAGGAGGATAATGGTTCCTCATGGCCTTACCACACCGTACGTAGCTATGCCTTGGGAGCAGACTGCCCCTCATGGTATCCCATGGTCAAACCAGTTTATAGTTTTCGATCCACAGTACTGGTCTTCCGCTTGGATGTCCTATATAGAGGATGCTAGAGATGTTGCACCAGCTCAGGTAGAGGAGGAGTATGATGATGGCGGTGCTGCCATATAGACTGGTACGGATACAGCCGGCCCTAGTGTGCCAGTTGTCGATTTAGACGACGAGGCGACAGAGGAGGAGGCTGCTGCAGCACCATCACGACCTGCTAGGCGTAGGGTCCGCAGACAAAGAGATCACGTAGCTCACCGACGGATTGATGAGCTGACGGAGCAGATGATCGACTCTTATGCCGCCTTGTCAATGGAGATGATGGAGCTCAGGGAGAGTCAGCACTACCAGCAGCGGATGATGGAGATCCAGTTCCAGCATACTATGGGTTATCCGTTTGACCCATCTCAGTATCCCTTCATCCCGTATCCACCACCACCACCAGCGGATCAGGACTAGAGCTTGCATGGATTTTCTTTATTATTTATTTTCGCAGCTCAGCTATGTCCGGTGAGTTCTCCTGTTTTAGACTTATTTTGACCCATTGGGATAATGTGTCCCAAGTATGGGGTATTTATGTGTATTATTTGACATTATGTATGCTTGTATGACTCGGTTCGGATATTTATGATTTTCCTTATGCTCTATGTGTATATCTGAGATTACATGCATGCATACAGATTATTTGATTGAGAAAAACGTTAAAAACTGGTTAAAGAAAAAAAAAATTTATGACCTCGACCGGGATGATTCTGTCCAAATGAGGTACTTTACCTCGGATGACTTAGAACACCTCGACCGAGGTGGTTTAACTGAGAGATTTTTCAAAACGATTATGTGCTTCTTTCTGGATATGACCCCAGTGATGATTTTGTTTGCAGATTGGTTTTGAAATCTTCATATGTTTGAAAGATTTTATGATATGTTTAAGTTGATAAATGCTTTGTTTGAAATTTTGACATGTTTAATACTTTGTTTTTATCAAAATTATGTTGAATTTGAAGGTTGACACCGCATGATGAGTTCTATCACTTTCTTCCTGGGATGATTAAGGCAATTCATTCTCTTCTCTTCTTCTTCTTGATCATGCTTTCGCCCCTCATATACATATTTGCCTTCCTTTACCTATCCGGGAATTTGGAAGCAAGCAAAGAAAAGCAAGTGAAAGAAAAGTTTAGATGTTGGCTGGAAGTTTAGAAAGAAACAAATAGGTTTGGAGAAGTCAATCATGATGATGAGTAACTCGGCACCATTCACATAGTTGGGTGTTTGTGTCTTGCCAAAGTCGGATTAAGCGATATTCCTAACGGGTCATGGTATGTGCATCAAGGGTTTGAGGCATCTCGAGAAATTGATGATTGCTGATCTCCTAGGCTTCGGTTATTGTGCACCTCTGTCCATGCATCCCAAAAAGTAAAAGTAAAATAAGCAAAGCATATTTGTGGAAGATGTTGAAGTTCAAAGGAAGTGAAGTAAGATCCTTTTCCCGAATTCTAGCACCACATTCCCTATATACATCCCACCCTCACACGTTTCTTGACCTCTTTTTGAAGCCCTTGAGACCTCGAGCTTGTTGATTGACTTGGTGGTTTAAACTGGATTATACATGATTAATTTTGATAATTATGATTTATTATGCATTCTATGATTTTATGCAAAGATGAACAACTTTCCTATATTTGTAAAATGTTTTGATCATATTTTGATTTTAATTGCCATGAAGCATTCTCTTAGAGTGATCTATGAGTGGAGTGCACCACCAAAAATGTTTTGAAATTACTTTTCATTGATCTTTATGACTTATAATCCATTCTATCTTGTACTTAAGATTTGGAACTTGCTTGGGGACACGCAAGGGACAAGTATTGGGTATTTTGATAGCATGTATTATAGTCTATATTTTGGGACTTGTTTAGACGTTTTATCTTCAATAATCTGCATGTATGGATGTATATTATGTGATTATATTGTTGTTTCATCTACATTTATGGGAATCGAGGTCTACACCAAGTTTCGTTTTAATCGTAGGTAAAATGGCACGTTTTGGATCGAAAAGGAACTAAGGAGTCATAAGAGCTACATTCTGGAGCTCAAAAGAAGAACTCAGGAAGCATGGAATTAATGAAGAAGATTTACTTTGGACCAGATTTGAGAGATTTCACATTCAATTGAGATTCACCTCAGTCAACTACAGTTTCACCTCGACCGAGGTGATCTTGAGGAGCGTCCCGACCGAGGCGAACACCCTGGCGCCGGCGAGATCATATCTTTTGGTTGAGATCTTTTATTTTTGGAAAGAAGATTTCTTATATTTTTGGGCTGGATTTCTGGAAGGAAGATCTTATATTTGAGAGATCTATTTTAGAGATATTATATATTTTATAGAAAATTATCTTTTCAAGATATTATTATCTTTGGAAGATAATTCTCCTATATAAAGGGTTGGATTTTCCACAATTCAGCCATCTTTTGATCATCCAATTTTCCATAATCTTTTGGATCAACGCAACAGTTAGGAGATTTTCTGGAAGCTGAAGGAAGCTTTGAAGATTGAAGGAAGGAAGATTCATAGTTTTGAGATAGCTTTTGAGGGAGTTTGTAAGATTTTTTGAGATTCCCTTTGGTTTATTGTCTTGTGTGATTTGTGATTTAAGGAACGCTGATTTGTGAATTATTTGATTCAGTTATTGAAACCTTGTTCTTAAGGTTTTTTTGTTCAAATATTCATTCCTTTCTCATATATTCGATTATTGTTTTCATGATGATGAGTGGCTAAATTTCTTGTGCGATTCTAGGGTGATTGGCTGAAAGTTGTGAAAAAGACAATGATAGAATGATCCTAATCCCAGTAGGACTCTGAAAGCTCGAGTCTTAACCTTAACCCTAGAGTACCTCGCTCAGTCGATGAACATATCGGCCGGGGTGGAACTTGACTGAATGAGGTGACCTTTTCTCATCCAAAACTGAGAGTTAAGTGTTATAGTTTGCCAAATCCTATTCTTATTACACCTTTCCTGGTTCAATGCAAGCCTAGGATGAGACTTACCCGGTGATTCCTTATTTTGTTTACCCAAGATCATAAGTGTAGGTAATAAAGGTTTGTCCTTTATTGGGGTTTGAGTGTGCCTTCATCCCATCTTTGTGAGTTAGCCTGAGACTTACCCGGTAAAGGTTGATTCTATTCTCTTAGGTGGTGTATTGGTTTGAGATTATAGTTCCTTTCTTTAGTGCCTTGAGACTTACCCGGTAATAGGAGCTTTGGTTTGGGATAAGTAGTGAGATTTACCCGGTAATCTATTCCACGTTAGAAACACCTTCCCTTTGCAAAATCTCAGCTTTGTCCGCGTTATCTTTAGATCTTGAGTTGGAACCACAACTAGATGCTTTAATCCCTAGAATCCGCATTTTCCCCTTATTTGACCTTATTATCATCTTTTGATTGCTTTAATCACTTTTGTGGTTATTAGTTGCACTGACAACCTATACTTGCTTAGTTTCACCTAAGTCCCTGAGATCGACACCCGGAATTCTTACTTTTTACTATAATTGATCCGTACACTGCGGGTTCGCATCCTTGTTTTAAGCATATTTCTTGGGATATAAATTTAAAGCTTGCACGCACCGTTTGGAGCGAACAGGTACGGAGCAGAAAGTTGTTGTCGACTCCTTCGACAACATGGAACACAACAAGGGCCAAATCTTACTTCTCTCAACACACACACACACACGTCACAACTCAACCAAGGGAGCCTGTGAATATCAACATAGCAACAACGGAACGACCAACAAGAATCAAGACTCGATCGTGATTCTTGGAGAAGAAGAAAAGAAGAAAAGAGAAAAGCAACAGAATCATAAGGGAAGGGCATGCAACAAGCTCAAGAACGTGAGAGAGAAACACAAAGAAGGAGACTTACACGTTTAACAAGTTCACAGGGGATGAAGGCTGCAACTTTCAAGGTTGAAGGAAAACGTATGCAAGAAACGGAAAAAGAAAGAGAAAGAGAGAATTTATATGAGCGGTGGGAAAAGATAGAAGGAAAGACATTTTAGGGTTAAGAACATGATAGTCAAGTAGGCCCATAAGATAGAATATCGTATCTTCTATCTATGGAAGGAAATAAAACGGATGAAAGATAAGATCGGCACGATCTGTGGCAAAACCGCAGGGGCGGTTCGCCCTGCCATAGGGGCGGCTCCTTTCATCGCGGGGATGGTGAAGGCAAAAACTAGGTCCTACATCAGATCCTCCTAAAAAGAAGTTTTGTCTCGAAACTTGCAACGAACCACAAGAACACACAACCATAAGGTGAAGCAAAAAACTGAACTCAACTCATATATTCCCACTCAAGGCACATAACTTAAAACGTCACAAAAGTGTGCACAACTCAACACCTAAAACTAAAACTCCAACATCTACGCTATAGGTACATCCATCTCAGCGTAAAACTCTGGATAGTTCCTCTAGATACTATCCTCTGTCTCCCAAGTCGCCTCATCCGCTCCTCGCATCGACCACTGAATCTTCATCATCGGTATGTCCTTTGATCGCAAGCGTCTCATATGGTTTGACTCGACCACTAAATCCTAATGACTAACGATATGTCTCGGGTCTGGTACGCACTCCCGTAACTAAGACACATGGAAGACGGGGTGACCCTCAAACGTCGGTGACAAAGCAAGTCTATATGTTGTCTCTCCAACTCGTTCTAGAATCTCGAAAGGTATAACATATTTGGGACTCAGCTTCCCCTTGATGCCAAAACGTCGAACAACTCGTGTCGGGGATACTCTCAACCATACCTGAGATCCAACTCTGAACTCTAGAGGTTTGCACTTCTTATCTGCATAAGACTTCTGGCGACTCTGTGCTGCTAGCATCCTCTCTTGGATCACCTCTACTCGGGCCATATCATCTTGTATCTGCTTAGGTGCTACTCCGCTAGCACTACTAGGCTCGTCCCAACACAGCGGGGTACGACAACTCTGTCCATATAAAGCCTCGTAAGGAGCCATCCTGATCGATGCGTGCCAACTGTTGTTATACGAAAACTCTACTAAGGGAAGGTAATCTGACCACAATTGTCCCTAGTCTAACACGCAGGCTCTCAATATATCCTCCAAAGTCTGGATGGTCCGCTCCGACTGACCATATGTCTGAGGATGATAAGCAATTGTGAACTGCAGACTTGTACCTAGGGAGGTATGCACTTGCTGCCAAAACCTCCAAGTGAACCGTCCGTCTTGTCAGAGACTGTAGTCCTAGGTACTCCGTGAAGTCTCACTATCTGTCTCGTGAACTTCTTTGCTAATCGACTTACTGGCCACGTCTCCTTGATAGGAATGAAATGTTCGGTCTTCGTCAGTCGATCTACTATTACCTAGATAGTATCAAAGCCTTGACTCGGTCTCAAACTGGTAACAAAGTCCATCGTGATGTCCTCCCACTTCCACCAAGGGACGGGAAGTGGGTGTAGCTCTTCTCCGGGTCGATGATGCTTGATCTTGACCTGCTGACAGGTCGCACACTAAGCTACTTACCTCGCCGCATCTAGGTTCAAACCTCCCAACAAGAAGGAGTGCCTGATATCCTGATACATCTTACTCGCACCGGGATGTACTGAGTAAGGTATAGAGTGTGCCTCTTGTAGGATCCTCTGTCTCAGCTCTCGATCTGAGGGCACACATACATGATCCTGACGTCTCAAAACTCAATTGGCACCGACTGTAAACTGAGGGGCCTCTCCTTGAGACATCTTGTCTCGGATCCATGTCAAAGATGGACAACTCTCCCGATTTTGTTGGATCTCTACCAACAGATCAGGTAGCACCTCCAAGGTGGAGAAATGGTTGTTGAAATCCGAAAAGTGGATATCCATCTATCCATGCCAAATCTTGGTGTAACCGAGGCTGAGCTGTTAGCCGAGCGATCGCCATCTACCGGGGAGTCTTCCTACTAAGGGCATCATCTATCACATTTGCCTTCTCCGGGTGGTATAAGATCTCAAGATCAAAGTCCTTGATCAACTCCAGACATCTCCTCTGGTGGTTATTCAACTCCCATTGAGTGAATATGTACTTTAGACTCCTTTGGTTTGTGAAAATCTAACACGTAGCTCCGTATAGATAATGCCTCCAAATCTTCAAAGCGTGAACAACAACGGAGAACTCAATATCGTAAGTAGGGTAATTCTCCTCATACATCTTCAGTTGTCTCCACGTGTATGCTATAACCTTACCCCTTTGCATCAAAACACATCCTAAGCCAAGCTTGGACGCATCATTGTAAACAACAGAGTCCTCAATGCCCTATGACTGAGCCAATATAGGAGCAGAGGTCAACCTCTTCTTCAGCTCCTTGAAGCTCTGCAAGCATGGCTTGGACCACACAAATCTCGTAGTCTTCCTCAGCAATGAAGTAAGTGGTCGGGCATAACTGAAAAACCCTCTACAAAACGCCGGTAGTAGCCCGCCAATCCTAGGAAGCTGCGTACCTCCTAAACATTCCTAGGAGGAGGCTAAGATGCTACATACTCGATCTTTTCCAGATCTACCTTGATTCCTTTTGCGGAAACAATATGACCAAGGAATGCTACTTCAGACTTCCAAAACTCGCACTTAGAGAGCTTGACGTAAAGCTCTCTATCCCGCAGAACTCGGAGTACGACCCTTAAGTGTCCTACATGCTCCTCTTTGCTACGAGAGTATACCAGAATATCATCGATAAATACAACCCCGAACTGGTCTAGAAATTCGATGAAGATGTTGTTCATCACCTCCATTAACACGGCGGGCGCATTCGAAAGCCCGAAACGCATCACTACAAGCTCGTAGTGGCCCTCTCTGGTCCGAAATGCCGTCTTGGCTATGTCCTGCTCTCTCACCCTCAATTGGTGATATCCGGATCTCAGAGTGATTCGAAAAAACAATGAAGCTCCATGCAGGGTCCAATAGATCATCGATACGGGGCAATGGGTACTTATTCTTGATTGTCACCTTGTTAAGCTCTCGGTAGTCAATACATAACCTCATCGACCCGTCTTTCTTCCTGACGAAGAGTACTGGTGCGCCCCAAGGAGATACACTAGGGCGGATGAAGCCCTTCTCAGCTAACTCCTCGAGCTGCTTCTTAAGCTCAAGCATCTCGATAGGCGTCTTACGGTAAGGAGCCTTCGAGATTGGTCTCGTCCCGGGATCTAGATCAATGACAAAGTCTACACTCCTCTGCGGATGTAAACCTAATGGCTCTCCAAACATGTCGGTAAACTCTCACGCTATCGGAATCTCCTTCAAAGTTGGGCTCGTACTATCCTTCACAACATAGCACCCAAAACCCTCGTAACCCTGAGCGATAAGTCTCGCATCTAGAACTGCATTGATGATTGTACCGGTCTTTCCGAGATCCTATCCTAGGAAAATCTCTACATGGCCTGACTCTGTAGTTACCATCACCGTCCTCTTGCCAATGTCCAAAACAGCCTGATGTCGATCCATCCAATTCATACCCAAAATGACTTCTTCATGTACTAAGTACATGACGAAGAAATCAATTGGCCAATCGCGACCTTCCAATCTAATAGGGCAATTACAAACCTCTTGTGTACCTCTAATCTTACTCCCATCGGGTAATCCTATAAAGAAGGGTGTCCCCTCTATGGTAACTAAGGCCAATCTATCTACCCATGCATCAGATATAAAAGAATGTGTAGCACCGGTATCAAAAAGAACTCTGAAAGGAAAACCAATAATATGAATGGTACCTGTGTTCGTTGGAGCGTCGGCTCCACTACACTCCTCAGCTCATACATTCTAGTTGAAGCATCTCTAGCATATGATGTACCACCAACTCGTCTTCTACCTCACCCCTGTCCCTGAGCGGAACCTTGAGGAGCGGTAAAACAAAGAGCTCTTTGCTGCTGTTGTTGATATTGAGGTCTTTGTCCACCTTCTACAATGCTGGCATGTGATGATCCTTGCTGAGATAGCGCCTTGCCCTAACGGAAAAACGCAGCTTTGTGTCTTGGCTTGTCACAAGAGAAACAAGTTACTGCAATCTTCTTACAATCAGCTCGGATGTATCCGACACCTCCGTAGTTATGACACTGATGTCCTTTGTCGGAACTCTACATCGTTTGTTGGAAACCAGAGCATCCCAGCGTTTGACTACGCCCGAACCCAGTTGCTCCAGCTCCAGTACTAGCAAGTCTAATCCTCTGCCTCGTCTCAGGACCTCTTGTCTGAGATGCTCTCCTTTGACCCGGTCGGTCTCTCTCATAAGCAGATGCTCTATCCTAATAGTTCGTCAAGGAGTCACAACGAAAACCAACAAGATAAGAGTGTGTAGACTCTCTCAATCTCCGAGAGAAAAGATAAACAAGCTGATCCTCAGGTGGTACAGACGGACCCAACAAAGACAACTCCTCCTGATACTTGCTAACAATCTCAGCAATAGGCAGATCCTCGAATCCAGCATCGAGGAAATCTTGAAGTCGATCCCTCCTCATAGCTGTAAGGCAATAGCAATCCCTGACCACCGTCTTCTTCTGCTTGTAACTCGTGACCTTACTGCGAGCAGTCATTCACCAAGAATGAGCCTGATCTTTTAGCAATGTTTGTGCTATATCGACTCGACATCCCTTTGGGCAATCGATCGCCTCATAGCAGAATCCAGTTGTCCTAGCCACAACTCCACCTCTAATCCAGTCCTTTCCATGATAGAAGGAACCTTCAACTTGTTGAAAGCCTTCAACCAACAGTTGGGACTCGGCTCTCTCGCCTCGGCCGGAACTCTAGCAACTTCAACAACTCTAGCAGGTGCAACAACAACTTGTGTAACTCTCTACGAAACCTCAGCTGATCTCGCGGGTACTGACGGTACTGGTGCAGGTCCTCCAGTCCTTATAGCCTCCTCAACTCTCTACACGTAGTCGCAGTATGCAGAATCTCCGATGGATACTTGATGGCATGAAATATGACGTAGTTTAGATGTCCATATAGGTAGTTTTTCCCCTTCCTTTGAGTACAAGGACATGCATTCATAGCTTCTATCGAGTATATTCACCTATTATCTTAGAATCGAGATCTACACAAGCTTTGTTGTGATTTTAGGTGAATTGGAGCTGAAATGAAGTGGAAAGGGGCCATTCACTAAGCATTGTTCGATGAAGATTTCATTGGGAAGCATTAAAACGCCATTGGAAGAAGTATGAAGTGAAGCAAAGGTGAAAAGCGTCAAGAAGGAAGAACCACAGTCAAGAAACAAATTCCACGGCCGGGGTTTTGATAATTAATTTAATTTCACACGTGGAAACAAAGGTCGAGAGTCGCCACGGGAGGAACAACGGCTGTGGTTTTGTGATGTCATCCGTGGTTTTCTTCGGAAAAGACCGTTACGTTAATTGCCACGTCAGCAAGAAATGAAGGAGCCTTTTTAACCTAATTTTATTTTATAAAAGGGGGTTGACGGATGCTTTTCGGATATCTCACTAGGGACGAAGATCTCCCTTTGGACGAAGATCTCGCTTTGGACGAAGATCACGCTTTACACGGAGATCACGCTTTACACGGAGATCCCGCTTTAGGCCGGAAAGACCGCGTTCTTGGATTCCATTTTCCGTATATTAGAAAGGATCGCTTCACCATTGGAGGAGATTGAAGAATTTCTTGATTCCGCTTTAGAGAATGGTGAGATTGTTCTAATCTTTGATTTTTGTCTTTGAGAACACATTTTGGAATTATATATTGTTTGATTGAGTTATTGAATTTTTTAAGTATGGTTTTATTCATCCTTGTGTTCTTCTTGATTGCATATCCTTCTTGATTGTGAGTGTTTACGATAGGTGATAGGGGATTGAGTTATCTCTATTAACCTTTTCTAGCCTTTGCCTTGCTGATTGTGAGTGTTTACGATAGGTGATAGGGGATTCAAAACCCTCTATTATGTGAGGAGTGTCATAACCTTTGCCTTTATCTTTCTTTTCCTTGGGTTTTGGTTGGTATAAGAGCTAAATACTATCGTTGTGACCTCTTCTTGATGAGACTCAACATCCGTTAAGTAGAATCATTTGGTTGGGATAAAGGTAAGTCGGATCTTTGCCGGACGACAACCTACCGAAGAACATATACCTTGCTATCCAGCTCTGTCCGTACACATATTTAGATATCTTGAATCGAAGACCGTAACCGGATACTTGGATCTTTAGAATCTGCATTCCCATTTTTTTTGCTTCTACATTTTTTATTGTGATCACTGCATTGCTTGCTACCAAAATTGGATTACCTTTACTGCTTTGTTCTCACCGATTTCCTGAGATCGATTCCGGAATATCATCCCATACTACGATTGATCTATACACTGCGGGTTCTCTATCGTTAGGCTTAATTCTTGGATATAAATTTAAAGCTTATTTGCGCACACACACCTTTTGGAGCGAATAAGTTTTTGGCGCCATTGCCGGGGACTGTTCTTGCTTTTGCTATTGATCTTTCTGCTTGAGTGTTCTACGTTTGTGTTCTTTGGTAAATTCGAAGTTCTCGTTCCGGCAATGGAATAGAGTTTTGCCAAAGAACAAGTTTTTGGCGCCGTTGCCGGGGAATTGGTCAAGACCAATCCAATGCGCGGTTGTCTATCTTGGTAGCTTCTACCTTTGCTACTGATTACTCTTGCTGAGTGTTCCTGTAGATCTTTCATAGGTTTATGCGAAGAAGGCGAACCGGTAAAGAAATCGTTCCTTATGATCCTGAACAAGAAAAGACTTACAAAAAGAAGTTGAGAGAGGATAAGAAAATGGCCGCTAACAACAACCAAGAGTTGGAGGATCTTAGAGTTGAATTAGTTGCAGCTCGAGATCAGATAAGGCAACAAGAAGAAGCCTTGAGGAAAGAGATAGTTGATCAAGCTACTCTACAAGACCGACTTCGAGCCAATATGGCTGAGATGATAGCACAAGCACAATTGGAAAATCAGGAGAGTGACGCGGATACTAGAGTTGTGGTTAATCCACCTCCACCGGCTTATGTGCCACCACCACCTCTACCAAGAGTAGAGCTAGCTCATCCGTTTGTGGGCATTCCCCAAACACTTGGTCAACAGATGGATCCAGTCTAGAAAGCCCACCGTCTAGGCGTGCACTTGGGAGATCTAGTTGATCGTGATTACGAGTTTAGACCTCCGGTGATTACTATGATCCAGCAGAATCGCTTTGGAGGATCGGAGAGAGAGTCACCGCACCAACATCTTTAGAATTATGAGATCTTAATGGAAACATTGAGACCTTCAAGGTGAGAAAATAATAATTATAAGCTGCGTGTTTTCTTTTTCTCTTTGAAGGATAAAGCACTAGGATGGTACCAATCACTTCCCGCCGGAAGAGTGAACACGTGGGAAGAGATGACCGTGGAGTTCCTCACCAAATTCTTTCCGCCATCGAAGACGGAGGAATTTAGAGCTAAGATCAACGCATTTGTGATGAAGAATGGTGAAAGTCTCTTCACCTCATGGGAAAGGTTCAAGGACCTCTTATTGGATTGCCCACATCATGGGATTCCAAAGATTGATTTGCTTGTGATCTACTTCAAGGGCTTGGATGCGGAAGCACAATTCAAGCTGCAATCACTTTCTGGTGGAACTTTTATGGACAAGATGGTCGATGAATCGTGGGAATCTGTTCAAAAACAAACTCTCACAATTGAGAAGTACTCACATAGAGGTGAAGAAGCGGGGAGCCAAAGCTCAAGAGCCCCGATGCTGAATCTTACCGCCGCTAGTGTCAAGGAGTTGAACACTTTAAATAGTGAAAAGAAGGATTTGAAAGACCTTTTGACAGCTCATGTGAAGCAGCCCAAGGATAAAGATGTGGGCTATGTTGGAAGAGGAAACCAACAAGGGAATAGGAACAACAATTGGAACAACAACAGTAACAACCGAAGCTACAACAACAATTGGAGATCCAATCAACAGAATTCCGGTAATACTTATTCCCATGCTGAAAATTCACTAACCCCTCCTTCTTCTTTCTCTATTCCTTTGAAAAGTCAGGGACAAGCTTCATCGAGTTCAAGCCAGGTTTTGAAGCGATGATAGAAGGACAAGCTTGAAGCGATGATAGAAGCAATGATGGGGAAGATGCAAAGTTTTGAGAATTCCGTCACTTCACTTTCTAAAAGGCACAAAAACCTTTGGAAAATCAAGTGTTTAGTAAGGCCGAAGAAGCTCCTAGAGATCAAGGGAGACTTCCCGAAAAAACTGAAGATAACCCGAAAGGGCAAGTGATGTCAATCACTACAAGGTGTGGTGCGAAGACCACCGATCCTATACCAAAGGAGAGTGATAAGGGCGAGCAACCAGTAGAAGTTGAGGTTCCGGCTGAGAAAGAAAAGGAGAAGGTTCTTGTTTATGTTCCTCCTCCAGCCTAGAAACCTCCGCTCCCGTTTCCACAAAAAAGAGCGAGAGCACATCTTGATAAACACTTTGGTAAGTTCATTGAACTCACGAGCAAACTGCATATTAACATACCTTTTATTGATGTAATTTTAGGTATGTCATCCTATGGGAAGTTCTTGAAGGAAATCCTCTCTAACAAGAGGAAGCTAGAGGATTTTGGTGAAGTGAAGATGACTTCCGAGTCATCGGAACTCATCAAAACCATGACGGAGAGGATGCCACCCAAGCTGAGGGACCCGAGTTTGTTTTGTGTTCCCCTTGGAATTGGAGAAGGCGTGTACAATGTACTTTGCGATCTTGGAGCAAGTGTAAGCGTCATCCCGCTTGATCTATGTTAGAAGGTTGGTTTAGGAGAGCCTAGACCGGTAAAGATAAAACTCCACAAGGCCGATCGATCCACTACCGTACCCGTCGGCATATTAGAAGGCATTCCCGTGAGGCTTGGTAAGTTTTACCTTCCAATAGATTTTGTGGTTTTCGACATTCCTGCAGATTATCCAACGCCAATCATCTTTGGGAAACCGTTCCTAGCAACGTCGGGTTGCCAAGTTGATTGCAAAAATGCCAAGCTATCTTTCAATATCGAAAGGGAAGATGTGGAGTTCGCCATCCAAGAAGAAGAATCAAGGGAGACGGTGAATTCCATATCACCCGACTTTCCACCAAAAAGAGGAAAGAGAAGGATCATTGTGGAGGAAGAACGGAAAGACTCGAAGGTTGGCAAAAACCACGGCCAAAAACAAAGTTCCACGGCCGTGGTGTTTACTAATTACCCCGTGGAAAGAGAAGTCGAGAGCAACCACGGTTGGTTCCACGACCGTGGAAGTAGCACTGAACCCGTGGAATCAAAAATTCCCGATGCCTTTTCCTATCCTCTTAAAAACATTCTTAAACATTGTTTCACCTTTTCTCCGTCCTTGCAAACATCTAGAGATGGCTCAAGAAGCCATAACAAGACGACGAGCGCATTGAAAAACGTTCAAGATTTCAAAGAAATGACGAAGAGGTGGCTCAACAAGCACATCGTTCCGAAGGATCTGAAAGAAGGCGATCTTGTCATTCTCTTCAACTCCCGTCTTTGTCTATTTCCCGGTAAGTTGAAGTCTCGTTGGACAAGACCATTTGTAAATAAACATATTTTCCCCCATGCTACAGTTGAAGTATGTGGTGAAAGATGCGGACCTTTCAAGGTCAATGGACAACGACTAAAGAAGTACATACCCGAAGTTCAGATTGAGGAGCTTACACCTATCCTCCTCACTTAAGAAGCAAAAGGAACGGTCTAGCTACGGACCTTAAACGAAGCGCTTCTTGGGAGGCAACCCAAGATATTGCTTTTTTCCCCCTTTTTCTTAGATTAGCTTAGTTAGTTTGTTTCTGTCTTTTTGAAGGTTCGTTCCCGGTTTTTCTTGTGTCTTTGGAAGACAGGAACTAGGAAATCTCTAAAAAAAATGTGAGGAAGAAAAGCAAGTCGGAATTGTCGAAAAAGGACGTAAAAGGGGGATTACACGGGCGTAAATAGGTTTCCACGGCTATGGTTTCCTATTTTTGGCCGTGGAAGCACAAGTCGAGAGGCGCCACGGTTGGTTCCCCGTCCGTGGTTTTTCCAGTGGGTTGTGGTTTTCCAAAATTCCACGAAAGTACAAATAGCCGTCTTCACTTTGTTGCAGCACCAAAAATCCCCAAGACCACGCCCTACACAGAGGAAATCGCCGACCCCTAACCCTGGCACCGATCTTCGCATCTGGCAACCGATTGCAACAATTCTTCTTCCAAAATCGAAGCTATTGTCATTCTCTTGAGGATTTTATGCTCAAACAGCATAAACGGACTTGAAATCAGTAATCATTTTGGATTTCTCATTCCAAAAACCTAGGTTTTTCTCTAAAGTCGATCTTGGTTCTATTTTGTCAATTTTATTGATGATTTGCTAGAGAACTGGACGGAATTGGAAGTAGAAATAGCTTAGGATTGTTGTTGTTGAGTTTGCTTTTTGTTGCCGTCGATTTTTGAAAAATCGACAAATTCCACAAGGTGTTCTTGAGTTCAACGGGTGTGGTTTGTGAAGATACGGCCGTGGTTTTGCCAGATATGGACAGTTTGCGTAGAAGCAGTTGAATTTTGTTCTAGAAGAGTAAGGGAGCTTCTTCCTCATCCCAACCACCACCACCACAACCCCCACAACAACAACCTCCACCTCCTAGACTCCCCCGCATATTAGAAGAACACAAAAAGGCTTACAAAACCATCAAACCTCGCATCGTTGTAGCCCCTAGGTACCTTGTACTTGAGGAGCTTGAATGTTTGAATGTTTTGGATGATCTGAATATGATGATTGATGATGCCGGGCTTAGAGAATTCGGTATTAAGGATCATGCTTATGAGGAGCTCACAAGGGAATTTCTTAGCTCCTTTGATCATAATACTCGGGAGAGGACAATTAAGTTCAGCATGATGAATCAGAACTACAACATGTCTATTGAGAGGTTTGCTCAGATTTTCGGTTTTATTAAGACCACTAACGGGACCTTCCCTATGAACACTAGACCTCATGCCTTATGGGAGAGTATTGCTATGGCTGTTAGCTCAACAGATTGCTAGGTGGCATCCGGCTGACTCTAAGGAGAGCTTGATATACACTTCGTCTTTCACGCTAGCACATCGGATCATGTCCGAATGTCTTTTTCCTAGGACCAAGACACCGCAGCGGCTTAAGGCCGATGAGTTGTTCATATTGTACTGCATGGATACTGGTACCGCTCCTGATTGTGCCACTCTACTAGCTGATAGCCAGAGAAAGATCAAAATCAAAGGAAAAGGGGATATTTGTGTGGGAGGTATTGTGACCTACATCGCTCGTCGTCTAGGGGTTGACTTCTCTGCTTGTGAGCTTGTTGTAGAGGCTAGGCCTGTTGGTCTTGAGCTCTTTATTCATAGGGGTATTCTGATTCCCCGACACAAAGGGCCGCCACATGCAGCTATGCCCTAGGAGGGCAAGGGAGCGAGAGGGATTCCGTGGAAGGCGGAGTACGCCATTCGGAACAACATCAAGTGGAAGTTGACGTTTGAGGAGATGCATGTTGAGATGGGAGGTCCAGACAATGAGGGGGATGATGCCACAACTGAGGTGGCAGGAGGACAGAGCTAGGATTACATGGACATGGGAACGGACACCGGCCCCAGCAACTACAAGGCTGACGGAGAGTTTGGTAGTTCTCAGGATCTGCCATCTTTATTTCCATCCATGGGGGTAGCACGAGCCTCCTAGGAGGTCCACCGCCCATCGTCCTCGAGTAAGTCCTTCCCAACGCAGAGCCAGCACTTCAGAGCGTCCCTCATGGTTTGATGAGCAGCCTCCATGGCTTCCCGCATTGCAGCAGAGGATGGATAGCATGGATGACCGTCTTGGCACCGTTGAGCAGGGACAACATATGATACGAGACCTTTACCACGCCCAGTTCAACTGCGCCTATGACCCGGCATGGCATCCATTCCCGCCTCCACTTTGATCATGGCATTCGTTCTTTAGCTGTTTTACCGAACTTGTGAGTTTCTGTACTTTTACCTCTACTTTTATTACACATTGGGGACAACGTGCTGTTCAAGTATGGGGCGGTTGAATACCTTTGGTCTGTAATAAATTTGAGATGCTTGTTTGCTTGTATGACCATCGTACTTTGCATCTTTCCTTATCCTTGTTGCATGTTTCATTATTGCATTGCATTTGATAGTTTTGAAAAAACCAAAAAATTGAAAATTTAAAAAATTTTGTGCTTCTAGAATTGGAGATGACCTTGATGAAGAGAACTACTTGTGAAGTGGATTTTGATGATTTTTATGTGTTTAAAATGAATTGTGATTTGGGAAGGATTTGAATGTTTTGTTGAATTTTCTTGCAAGTTTTATAATTTGGAATTTGATTTAAATCATGTTGAGAAATTGAAGGTTGAAACCGCTTTTATAAGTTCTTACGCTTCTTATTGATATGATCAAGGCGCTTCGTTTTATTCTTTTTTTCTTCTTGATCACCTTTTAGCTCCTCATGTATATGTTTTGCCTCCTTTTATACCTATCCGGGAATTAGGATGCAATTATGCAAAAGTTATGAAGTTTGAAGTTGAAAGTGATGAAGTGTGTTAGAAAATAGGTTTGGGAAAGTCAATCATGATAATGAGTAATTCGGCACCATTCACGTAGTTGGGTGTTTGTATCTTGCCAAAGTCGGATTGAGCGATACTCCTAACGAGTCATTGTATGTGCATTACGGTTTGAGGCAACTCGAAAAATTGAGTTAATGCTGATTTCCTAGACTTTGGTTATTGTGAACCTCTGTCCTTGATCTCAAAAAGTAAAGTCGGAAAATTATGCTGAAAAATAAGAGCAAAGCTTCTATTGGTGGAAGTTGAAGTCTGCTTGAAAAAGTTGTGATGTTATTCCTCTTTTCCGGATTTTACACCACATATCCTATACATATCCCACTCTAAAATACGTTTCTTTGACCTTTATTTGAAAGACCTTAAGATCTTTAAGATTGATGTTTAGCTTTGTGGTCCGAATCGGATTTTTCCCATGTTTGATTTTGATTTTGCTTCAAGTTATGATGCTTGTTTTGAAACTTTTGCAAGATGTGATTGTTCTTTTCAAGACATGAGTATTTTTGTTCACATAACAATTTTCAGAAAAATGAAACAAGTGTAGAAAGTGATCTTTGAATAGAAGCACTAACCCTAAAATATTATGTTTTTCTTGGTCTTTGCATTCATATTTCATACATCTTTGTATTCTAAGGTTTGAACCTTGTTTGGGGATAAGCAAGAGGCAAGTATGGGGTATTTTGATGGCATGAAATATAACGTAGTGTAGATGTGCATATAGGTAGTTTTTTCCCTTCCTTTGAATACAAGGGCATGCATTCATAGCATTTATCGAGTATATTCACCTATTATCTTGGAATCGAAATCTACACAAGCTTTGTTGTGATTTTAGGTGAATTGGATCTGAAATAAAGTGGAAAGGGGTCATTCACTAAACATTGGTCGATGAGAATTTCATTGGGAAGCATTGGAATGCCATTGGAAGAAGTATGAAGTGAAGCAAAGGTGAAAAGCGTCGAAAAGGAAGAACCACGGTCAAGAAAGAAGTTTCACGGCCGGGGTTTTGATAATTAATTGAATTTCACACGTGGAAACGAAGGTCGAGAGTCGCCACGGGAGGAACCACGGCCGTGGTTTTGTGATGTCACCCGTGGTTTTCTTCGGAAAAGACCGTTACGTTAATTGCCACGTCAGCAAGAAAGGATGGAGCCTTTTTAACCTAATTGTATTTTATAAAAGGAGGTTGACGGCTGCATTTCGGATATCTCGCTGGGGACGAAGATCTCGCTTTGGACGAAGATCACGCTTTACACGGAGATCCCGCTTTAGGCCGTTATGACCGCGCTCTTGGATTTCATTTTCCGTACATTGGAAAGGATTGCTTCACCATTGGAGGAGATTGAAGAAGTTCTTGATTCCGCTTTAGAAAATTGTGAGATTGTTCTACTCTTTGATTTTTGTCTTTGAGAACACATTCTGGGATTATAAATTATTTGATCGAGTTATTGAATCTTTGAAGATAGGTTTTATTCATCCTTGTGTACTTCTTGATTGCATATCCTTCTTGATTTCTATTCTTAATCTTAATTTGATTTCGATGACGATTGTTGGCTAAACCCCCTGCGATTCTAGGGTGAATGGGTTGATGGTTGTGGTATAGATGATAGATTTACCCTTAACAGGTCGGACCCTGAAAGTTGTGAGACGAAACTCTCGAACAAGAAGGCTTGTTCTAAAGGAACCACGACCGTGGTTTCCTTTATCTTGCACGTTTTGCTTTTGCCTTTATCCAAATTTTAAGATTGCTAAATCCTATCTCTGTTAACCTTTTCTAGCCTTTGTCTTGCTGATTGTGAGTGTTTACGAGCTCTAGGTGATAGGCGATTCAAAACCCTCTATTAGGTGAGGAGTGTCATAGCCTTTGCCTTTATCTTTCTTTTCCTTGGATTTTGGTTGGTATAAGATCTAAATCCTATCCTTGTGACCTCTTCTTGACGAGACTCAATATCCGTTAAATAGAATCCTTTGGTTGGGATAAAGGAAACTCGGATCTTCGCCGGACGACAACCTACCGAAGAACATATACCTTGCTATCCTGCTTTGTCCATACACATCTTTAGATATCTTGAATCGAAGACCACAACCGGATACTTGGATCTTTAGAATCTGCATTCCCATTATTCTTGCTTCTATATTCTTTATTGTGATCATTGCATTGCTTGCTACCCAAGTTGGATTACCTTTACTGCTTTGTTCTCACTGATTCCTTGAGACCGACTCCGGAATATCAGCTCATACTACGATTGATCCGTACACTACAGGTTCGCTATCGTTAGGCTTAATTCTTGGATATAAGTTTAAAGCTTATTTGCACACACACCTTTTGGAGCGAACAATGCTCGACCGGACTCGGTCGACTGCGCTCTATGTGCTCCAGACCTAGCGGCGGTCCCGTTTCCAACCTCCGGAACAACACTCTCAACAACTTCTTCAACGAACGCCTCAGCGACCGGGGCTTGGCCCTGATCTCTAGCTAGTGGAGCTCTTCCTACACGTCCTCGTCCACGGACAACAGGTGGAAGAGGTATTCGACCCCTTCCTCGCCCCATAGCAGATGTAGCTCTAGTACGCGTCATCTACGATAGGGATATATAGATATATAAGGCCATGTTATCAACTAAAACAAAAATCCAAAAAAAGCACATAAAGGCACCCATAAAAGAAAACTAACTTTTGAGATCCGCGGCGGTACTGGTGGTCGCCCGTACATCTATTCAAACCGACAAGTTTAAAGCAAAACCCCCTTTTGAAAATGTAGATCCTTGCGAGTTTTTTTTTATTTTATCTATTCGACCCTTAGAAAATTTTGAGTGCCATTGTTGTCAAACTAGACATCTGATACCATGTTGTAACACCCCAAGTTTTGGGAACTCGAAGTGTTACGGGCTAGGAACTCACAATGAGTCCCAACCCTTAGAGTAAGAACGATACAACGGATCTTACAACAAGACATAAATAAATGAAAACCAAAACTTATAATAAAACCAAAGGTTATAACAAAGGGAAGCGTAAAAGACTCGCAGCCAAGTTCAAAGCAAAGCGAAAACAACAACAAAAATATAGAACCCGATCCCGTCCTATTATGTACGGGAACCCCGGTTGTAGTGGTGGGTCGCAAACCTAAACCTAAACCGTCAAAATCCAAACCGGCGGTTTAGGTTTAACCTAAACCGGCGGTTTAGGTTTAACCTAAACCGCCGGTTTGGTCGGCGGTTTAGCCGGTTTATTAAAAAAAAATTGAAAAACTGGACCAAACCGGACCAAACCGGCGGTTAACCGCCGGTTTAGGGGACCAAACCGGCGGTTAACCGACGGTTTGATCTCCAAACCGACAGTTTGATCTCCAAACCGCCGGTTTGGTCCATTTTTTTTTAAAAAAAAAAAACCAAACCGCCGGTTTAGGTTTGGTCTAGAGCCAAACCTAAACCTAAACCGTGAACCGCCGGTTCAACCAAACCGGCAAACCTAAACCGCCGGTTTGGTCAAACCGGCGGTTTACGCCGGTTTACAAACTGCCGGTTCGGCGGTTTGGTTTGAACCGGACCCAACTCTACCCGGTTGACCACATCATCCGGGTCACTCAGAAGCATCCCTAACCTGCGGAACATCTACAACATCGGTATAAACCGTTAGCTAACATTCTAGATATCAGAAAGACTGTAAAGGTACAAACACACATAAGGTAATATAATCATATAGCATGCTCGCACTCAACTAGTTATCATCTTTCATCAGGTTATCCATTACTAATCCAACTTCTTTTGTCACATGAGAATCTCCCGAAACTCGCCTCTGCTTCCGTCTACCAACCGGAAGAGATCAATACTATTCGTTACCTGCAGGCTTGGGTTGCACAAGCACCACCTAGGCTCCTGTAGAACTAGACAAGTGGTCACCGCCCGATTATCATACACTTGGGCCAATTACGGTTATAAAGGTCAATCCGAGTCCGGTTATCCGTTATAACAATTAAACAGCAACACAACAAGCCAATACACTCAAACCAATATACGGAATGAAGTTAAGTAAGTCCAAGGGACTTACCTCACTCGAAGGTAACTCAAAGGTCAGCAAATAACTCAGTTTCCCGCAGGAAAGAAGGACGGAAAGCCTGCTCAACAAGGCATAACGAATTAGGAACAAAACGATTGCTAGAAGTCTATAACTTCTAGTCTCAATGATCTCTAAGAGATCTCCACAAGCTAAGGTCTCAACCTTAGTCTTACAGATCACAAAGGGCTAACAACAACAACATAGGCCAAGGAAGGAACGAGGAAAGCAAGGAAGGAAGCAGCTCAACAATTACGGGAGCAACAGAGGGAAAACCGCAGGGCAGGCAGACAACACCACAGGGGCGGCGCTTGGCAGGATCCACAGGGGCGGTCTGTGCAGGCGCGGGGGCGGGTACGGTGCAGAAAGTTGTTGTCGACTCCTTCGACAACAAGGAACGCAACAAGGGCCAAACCTTGCTTCTCTCAACACACACACACATCACAACTCAACCAAGGGAGTCTGTGAATATCAACAACGGAATGGCCAACAAGAATCAAGACTCGATCTTGATTCTTGGAGAAGAAGAAAATAAGAAAAGAGAAAGCAAGAGAAGCAAAAGGGAAGGGCATACAGCAAGCTCAAGAACGTGAGAGAGAAACACAGAGAAAGAGACTTGCACGTTCAGCAAGTTCACAAGGGAAAAAGGCTGCAACTTTTGAGGTTGAAAGAAAACGTATGCAAGAAATGGAAAAAGGAAGCGAAAGAGAGAATTTATAGGAGCGGTGGAAAATGATAGAAAGAAAGATGTTTTAGGGTTAAGAACATGATATGAAAGCCGGCCCATAAGATAGGAGATCGGATATGCTATCTATGGAAGGAAGTAAAACGGACGAAAGATCATATCGGCGCGATTTGTGGCGAAACCACAGGGGCAGCTCCCTTCACCGCAGGGGCGGTGAAGGCAAAAATTGGGTCTTACACTTTTGGCATGACATTTGACTATTATGTTACATTTTGACGGCCGTATAACAATTTGTTTCATCACATATAAATCAAAACATAAGCAAAGGATCATTTATTATACGTAATAATTAAACTGATACATTGTTATTTTATAAAATGGAACCCTAATAGTACATTACATATGAAACAAGTACCACCCAGGTAACTAGCCCGAAACAAACGCACTTAAACAATTTTCCCTTTTAATCTTCTTATTCATTTATTTATTTTGAGTAAGATCCAATTTTAATGACTCAATACAAGCAACACTCTCTAGTTCCATCATGCATATCACTCGACATTCATAATCCAATCTTTTGTTTTCTTCACGTAGCCGTTGCACGAAGTCCCTTAAACTTGCAGAGGCCCCACTATCATCGAAGGCGTACATTAATATCTCATCTTTGATGGGATCATCCTCTTCCATCCATATCTTCTCTCCCCAGTTGTAGTACTCATGATCACCGTTGTCATAACTAGACTCGTCGTCCATTGTTACCTATCACACAACAGATTCTAAACATCATAAGAAAAATAAATCTCACAAACAAACATGGTGCCAAAGAAAACATAAGTACTTCATAAGTATCTCAATATAAGCAAATGCATTCAACTCTCACAAACAAGCAATTGTAGTCCAAGTATCATATGTATATAATATATTGACTACTAACTGATCTCACATATAAAATTTAACCTAACTCACAGAGCAATTGCAAGCCTTAACAATCATATGTATATGCATATATTGTCACAAAACAAGCAATTGCAAGCCTTATTAACTGTCAAAACTGAATCAGTTCAAGCAAAACTAAAAAACTGTACTCGATCAATTTAGGGCTAGTGAGGCAAAACCGAATCACTCAGTCCAAGCATTCAGAGAATCTATGATGCAATTAAAGTAGTTTTCTCCTATACATATCTAATGATACAAAGAGACCACAAGAACATTCAACAACCAATCTCTGCACCAAAACACTATAGCAACTGAGCAAACAAATGAAAACTAATAAACTGTACAACTAATGGAAAATAATAAACTGTGGAAATCGACAGTTATCAAAACACCTCAAGGTCAGCAAACTCATCTCTTTTTGAAGCAAAACTGAATCAGTCCAAGTGTGAATAATCAATTTTTAAGGGCTACCGAGGCAAAACTGAATCATTCAATTAGGCCTTTCACATACAATTAGATAATTAAAACACTATAGGCCTCATGGGTTTCTATCCAAACATAGAACATCCAAAATAAAGTAGACCTTTCACAGTCACTCCAACCATTCACATACTAATAAATTGTACAACTATTAAGCCTTCAACAATCAATTAGCTTAGATTATCCAGTTATTTACATCACATAAATTAAATTTGTATGTACACATACAAGCAATACATATTTGTTCATCAATTGTAATCCAATAGGATAAGTGATCAAGCGAATCATTAGTCCAGAAGTTTACAAGTATGCAACTAATTCAAGCAAATGTAGTACATCAGTCAAAAGAAAGGCTCAACTTACAAGAACTCGAATCAAGTATGCTCGGTTGAAGAAGCAAAAGAGAAATAATGGAGAGGAAGAGTAATCAGAAAATTAGGGTTGTCGATATATTAGAGAAGTGATGGAGTTATCAACAAATTTGGGTTGTAGAAAGAGAACAAATGAGAAGAGTAACCTCTAGAACAACATACCCAAGCGACTATGGTAGTGGATCCGGCCAGCGAATCGACAACGATGATGTCTCCCTTCTTTGCTCAAACAATTGCCCAACATGGATGAAGCATCCAAAAGAAAAAAATGAGAACCAAAAATTGAAACTCCTTTCCCAAACAACAGACAGCAACACTAGTGTTTTCTAAAAAACACAGGCAAACACTGTTCAGTGTTTTCAAAACACTAACAACTAGTGTTTTACGATAACCTTTACCAAAATCTAATCAACATATATTCAAAACATTGTGTTTAGGATAATTTGTCAAATGAAAGCTAACTAACACGTGTTATATGAAATAAAAAAATTTCACCTAACAATAAGAGATTCAGTAAGTATGGTTTTATGCACTTTCAAATTTCATTTTGTAATACGACTAATATAATATATCGGGTTTAATTATGAAACTGTTAATGAACGGTTGAAATTGGTGGGGTTATTCATATTTATAAATTAAGTGGGCTTAATGGGGTAATCAAAATGAATGGAAGAAATTCCAATTGACCCAATTTGATAGAGATGGAATTCTAGTGAAAGAATTCGGAAAAATCAAGAAAGACCAAAAAATATAAAGGGTCAAATTCACTAACTAGGTCTTTTTCAGTTATTGCTCTATTAACTAAACCCATACCATAAATTTATTTAGTAAATGTACCCCTAATTTTTGTTACTTTTCAAAAGCTAGGAATTTAGTCCTCTTTTTGTTAGAAGTTTGGGGAACCGTGCACTATCGGCTCTAGTTGTCTAATTACTCATATAGTGATATGATATCTATAGCTTCGGCCAACACATATGGTGGTCAGAATTCGAATGTTGGTGGTACATTGATAAAATGAGCAGAAATGCGAGACTCCAAGTTGCTGCTACTACAACAACTTCATTGAATGAGAAATCCTTTATTTATCCAGCTGCAAGCACGCTAGTATGGTGAGTACAATTTTCTTGAATTATGCCCTATGTAGAACTTCACTGACGACAATATGGTTGGATCTTATAAATGTCTTGAAGTACTCCTAGTCAAACAATAGATGTTTAGTGTTGATATTAGAACCTTCAGGTGCGCCTAAATCTTATTAGGCCTAAATTATAGAACACAAGCAATGTTAGTTGAATCCCATCTCTCATTTCAAGCAGCTATATTCTAATTCATAGGCTTGGCTCAAAAATGACAAAAATTTTGTTTCTCATACATATTATCCTTGTGAGATAGCTCCAAACCATCTTTCCACGGCGCATGTGACCTTGTTATATGGAATGAGCTCCACAGATGCAGATGTCGAGTTTTGTTATCTGGAGAGCGTTAAGATAAACAATTGATGCACTTTGACTAATTGCAGGACCCCGGGAAATGTCATGGCACCACAAGCTCACGGTCAATTTCTACACTCTACACCTCCCTACTCCACTTGTTGGACTCACTCAGGCCGCTCCTGCAAAGGCTGAAGAACTTGATGGAGGATGCGAGTGAGCTGAATGAATTTGAAACCACAAACTCAAAAAAATAAAAATAAAAACTGATATAAATTTTCTGGTATGAATTTCTAGTATGAAAATATATGGTATGAATTTCATACTAGAAAAAATAAATAAATAAAAAAACAAAGTCAAATTATTTGTACATAAAAAAAATTGTATGATTTTTTTAAATAAAGGGGTTAATTACTTATATCTACCATTAATAAAAATGATAAAAATTAAAAAAAAAATACGCAAAATAAAAAATAGAAAAATTTTATTTGACCAACCAAATTCTTTCAATATAAAATTGGTGCCTGTCAATTATTATGAACTACCTAATCTAGATTAGTCTAGATCAATGCACGTAGGTTAATGTGAATGACCGTGGATTAGGATAGTAAGAACCGACTTTGTAGGCTATAAATATGTTATTGTGCATTAGTCATTTGTAATGCAAAAAATGTTTCATCAAAGGATTTCCACGTATATAAAGTGGGATTTTTGTAAGGGTGTGAGTGTGAAATAAATTATCCGTTTATATATATTTGATGTTAGTTGGGAAAGTGCAATTTTTTTTAAAAAAATTATAAATATATTAAAGAAAAGTTCTTTACTGATGCAACACTCCAAAATTGAAGGAATTCAAAATAGAGTTATCCCAATTAAAATTAGGAAACCTATTTTTTTCTAAATTAGTAAATTAAAATTATTTATAACAACTATAATAATTTCAACCGAATTTAAATCAAATTATCCAATATTTTTTTACAAGCATAACAAATCAAAGTTTTTTTTTAAAGATTTTTATTTTTTTAATTTATTTTTGAAAGATGACAAGCTCAATCTATTTATGTTAAATATTTTCAAGGATTTTGTTATCCCACATCGATTATCAAGTAAGGTTGATAGTTTGATAACTTGTATAAATAAAGGGTTTGAATATTAAACAAATCAAACATTGCTTGACCTTCTCGCTAAGTTGAAGTATAATTTTCATTCATAACAGATTAATATTTGTTTTGTGGGTCGTTGACATGCTGCTTTGTGGAACGTTGACTTAATGTTTTATGGGTTGCTAAATACTTTTTTAGAAATATTTTATTTTTATAATTTATTTTTGAAAGATGATAAGCTCAATCTATTTAAGTTAAATATTTTTAGGTATTTTGCTACCCCACATCGAGTATCAAGTCTAACAGTTTGATAACTTGTATAAATAAATGGTTTGAAGATTAAACAAATCAAACATGTTTTGGCCTTTTGGCTAAGGGCCTGTTTACTTGCAGATTAGTTTATTTTCGAGTTTATAAACTAAATGAGTTTATATGGGTTTATAGTTTATTTTCAGGTTTATTTTTTGATGGGTTTATATAAATAAACTAGATAAGGTTGTTTACTTGGAGTTTATTTTTTGGGTTTATTTTTCTTCAAAAGACTCTCATGTCCCTAAAAAACCCAAACAATAACGTTGAATACCCAAGGATGAATAAATAATATCAAGATGGAAAAGCACGAGGCCAAAATCGGGTTTTAAACAAAAATAAACTCATGGAAACAAAAATAACCTTGGTCTGAAAAGTTTATTTTTGAGTGGTTTATAAACCCATATAAACCCCTATAGAAATAAACCAATCCCTAAGTAAACACCTACAAAAATTAAACTCAGGGTTTATAAACTAAATGAAACACAAATAAGCCACAAGTAAACAGGCCCTAAGTTGAAGTATAATTTTTATTCATAACAAAGTAATATTTGTGTTGTGGGTCGTTGACCTAATGTTTTGTGGGTTGCTAAATATTTTCAGTATCACATCGATAATCAAGTAAGACTTATAGTTTGATAACTTGTATAAATAGAGGATTTGAAGATTAAACAAATCATACATTTTTTGCCTTTTCGCTAAGTTGGAGCATAATTTTTATTCATAACGGGTTAATATATGTTTTGTAAGTCGTTAGACTACTGCTTTTTCTGGGTTGCTAAATATTTTCAATCTCACATCGATTATCAAGTAAGGTTGATAGTTTGATAACAATCTACAGATTTTGCTATCCCACATCGATTATTAAGGCTGATAGTTTGATAACTTGTATAAATAGAAGGTTTGAAGATTAAACAAATCAAATATTTATTGGCCTTCTGGCTAAGTTGAAGTATAATTTTTATTCATAATGTTGTGTGGGTTATTTAATATTTTAAATCCCACGTCGATTATCCCTTGTATAAATAGAGGGTTTGAAGATTAAACAAATCATACATTTCTTGGCCTTTTGGCTAAGTTGAGTATATAATTTTTATTCATAACAGATTAATATTTGTTTTGTTGTTCGTTGGCCTACTACTTTGTGGTTTTTTTGTGGGTTGCTAAATATTTTCAATCTCATATCGATTATCAGGTAAGGTTGATAGTTTGATCGATTACAATCTATTTAGATTAAATATTTAAAGAATTTTGCTATCTCACGTCGATTATCAAGTAAGATTGATAGAATGATAAATTGTTTAAATAGAAGGTTTGAATAAATAGAACGTTTGAAGATTAAACAAATCAAACATTTCATGGCCTTTGGCTAAGTAGCCTAAGTTAAAGTATAATTTTTTATTCATAACGGATTAATATATGTTTTGTGGGTCGTTGGTCTACTGTTTTTTGGGTCGTTGACCTAATGTTTTTTTGGGTCGTTGACCAAATGTTTTGTGGGTTGCAAAATATTTTCAATCCCACATTGATTATCAAGTAGGATGATAGTTTGATAACTTGTATAAACCGAGGGTTTGAAGATTAACAAATCATACATTAGATAAGTTGAAGTATAATTTTTATTCATAACGAATTTATATCTGTTTTGGATTAAATCATACATTTATTGGCCTTTTGGCTAAGTTGAAGTATGCTTTTTAGTTTGATGAACTTAGGTTCCGTATCTCTTTCGAAATCAATCCAATTGTAACTTTTGCCAAAATATCCTTTCTATTTTAACTAACGATTTCAATTTTTATCAATTGCTGAATGAATATTTGTTTATTTTTATTTTTTTAAACTCGATTAAAAATAAATAAATAAATATATATACTTTAAAGTCAGTATATTCTATTTTGCTTATGAAAAATCATAAAAGTTTTTAATCTAAATTGACGAGCATTATTTTTTATGAAATTTAAATTGGTAAATTTTTTTTGTTTTTCGAAACCGTATTGGTAGAAGATAAGAATGTAATCAAATTAATTTTAATCTCCCCAAATCTCTCCGGACTATTATGGACGTTGAGTATATAATTGGATACGAGTCAACCACGTATGTATTGCGTTTTTATTATACATTCAATAATTATATGTTAATTAATACTCGACGTATATTGACGTATATTATCAATGTACTCAAAATTAATATATACTTTTTAAAATATTTGTGCGAGGCACGAGTCCTAAACTAATTTTATCCAAAAAAAAGATCGAAGAAGCCATAAACGTAAAAAAACCTCGCAATCCGTCATCACACAAATTTATTTTTGTTATTTTTGTGATTAAAAAAATGGACCCTGGTGCATAGATTGATATTTTTATATTTGTAAATTTGTTAGAAATGATTATTTATAAACTTGTAGCAAACTTTGTTAACCGAAATATGTCTCTATGTGGTTGAATTTTTTATTTATAAAATTTTTTTTTGAAGGGTTATGTAGCTCCCGGTTCGATCAAAAGGATTTGAACTCGAATCTCGAGGGTAACACTTAAGGAGTCTAGCACCACAACTACTAGACCAACTGAGTATTGGTATTTTTCTTTATTATTTTTTTTATAAATTTCATTCACAATAATCCTCTTAAACTCCATAAACTCTCTCTCTACCGAGCCCTAAGTCGGTTGTATTATTTTGTACAGAAAAAGAAAAACATATAAATTAAGAGAGTCAATTAAATAGTATTTTCGATTCCTTAAAAAAAATTCCTAATAGACTAAAAAAAATGGACGTCGGGCGTCATTTTGTCGGCACTCAAGTTGGTCGTCGCCGCATTGCGACTTTGATTAATAACCAGGACATTGAGTGTCGTGTATTAAGCATGTCCACGGGTCGGACCCTCCGGGTCGACGGGTCCGACCCGCCAGGTCAAGGGTCCGGGAAGGGTGACCCGGACCCGGACCCGTGTAAACGTCCACCCGCCGGCTCACGGGTCAGACCCGACGGGTCGGCGGGTTGGCCATTTTTTTGAAACACAACTTATAAAAAAAGAAGAGAGGAATTGGGCTTGAACCGGAATTCCGGTTGCCTACGTATCCTCTCGGGGTGGAGGAATCTATAACGACCGGAATTTTCGTTACGTTTTGATAGTTTTAGAGGAGTATTTGGATCCATGCGCAGGGGCTCACAGCCTTGCGGTTTAGGTTGCGCAGTCGAGTAGGCCGTAGGTGCGGCTAGGAGTCCCGCTGGGGCGGTGACACTCGAGGGCAGGGTATTAGCGTTTTCGATCAATCTTTCACCTTCATATCTTTATAACCTACCTTATTAATGTTGGGGGAGTTCATGGCTGAGGGTCCCTTGACATTCCCCTCCTTTATGCAGCCACTTCTCCTCTCCCTCTCGTTTCATTCACGTTACTTAGTTTTCCCTCTTCCAAAACATCACTCTCTTGCTCTCTTCTTCTCCATTCTTCTCCTTGCTTGCTCCAGCGTCGATCCATCTTCCTTGAGGCCGGAACTGGAGTGACGTGACAAGGCTAGACCTTGGAAGGAGGCTAAGACCTAGTGTGGAGGTGGGAAGACATTCATAGCAGCCATGGAAGATGACTAGAACAACTGTTACGTTTCTGAGTTTCCGGAAGTGACGAACAGTCAACTTCGAGTCCAGATTTGAGTAAGTTATACTCCTCCTTTTCTTCTTAATTTTGGATATCTTATAGATAAGATTTTATAGTATAACATATCAAAATTTGGGATAAATCCAGCGAGTGGTTTAGGAGTTACGATTTTTCAAAGTTGAGACAGTGTGCAGTTTTGTTGAATGTTTGCTGAATTTCCTAAGTGTTGGAAAAACTGCTAGTTTTGTGATCCAGATTTGGGTAAGTTAGACCCCTTCTTTATCGCTGATTTTCTGATATATTATAGTTGGTATTTTATAGTAGAACATACTGAAATTTTAGAGGAATCCGAGTTACAGTTTAAGCGTTATGGCGTCCCAAAGTAGAGACCTTGAGCAGTTTATAGGTTGTGCTGAATTTTGTCTAAAACTACTTGTGATCCAGTTTAGTGATATAGATTTGATTGGGTTATATTTCTCGATTAGACTTGAATTTTGGATATGTCATAGTTAATATTGCATAGTAGAATATATCAAAATTTTAGAGGATTCCATCAAGAGGTTTAAGAGTTATGATTTTTCAAAGTTGAGGTTGTAAGCAGTTTTCTAGATGGTTGCTGAAATATTCTAAGTGTTAGAAAAACTGCTTGTGATGCAGTTTTGTGAGGTAGATTTGGAGGGGTTATTGACCTCTATTGGACGTGATTTTTGGATATGTTGTGATGGATATACAAAAGAGCATGTGGTAAAAGTTGAGAACAATCCGTTTGTTTAATCCAGATTTAGGATGTTCCGAAGTTGGGTATAAGTATAGTTTGGTTTAGAAGACTTGTGTTAGGTTTTTAGTGTCGATCTATCTTATGCGTTTATGTTCTTGTGAGGATGGTGAGCCTAGAAGTCTAAGGACTTATATTTGACTAGAGTGTTGTTGTTCTCAAGGATTTTGAGCCTAGAAGTCTAAAGACTTCTAGTTGACTAGAGCGTTGTTTGATCCGTGTGCCTTGTGTTGAACACGCATTGCGTGTTTTTCCGAGGGAACATAAGAGTGTGCTGATATGTTGCGCTTGGAGACTGGTAAGTCCACGGACTTACTTAGCTGACTTCTTGTATAAGTGTAATGTGTATGAGTGGTGTTTGTTAGTTATGATAAACAATGAACCGGATTAGGCCGACTTTAGTATATTACGTAATTGACCCAAGTGTATGATAACGGGTCGTGACATCACTGCCTAGCTCTTGCGAGAGCTAGGAGGTTCCCTGCGACCAGCCCAGGCAGGTAGACGGTCATATGCATTAGTATCATTCCTCGTTGGTAAACGGGTACAGGGGCGAGGTTTGGGAATCCCTCGTGTCACAAAATAAGTATCATTAGTAATGGCTTATCACCTAACTGAAGATAATAAACGGACTTGAGTGTTGCATGTTGATTATATATGTTGTGTGTGTATGTGCTTTTACCTTTATGCTTATGCGTAGAATTGTTAGCTAACGGTATTATACCGCCTTGTAGATGCCTTGCAGGTTAAGACAGTTGTAGAGAGATCCGGAGGGAATGGTCAGCCGGGTCCACGTACTCATTTAGTTGGGGACGGGGATGTCTTCTATTCTTCATATGCGTCGTTTTCGTACCTTTGCTTTGTAAGGCTGATACATATTCTTCATGTATATATTGTTTAAAGTTTTCAAATGTTTTAAATACTTTTGTGCCTTAATGTAAGATCCTAATAAAGTTATTGTCAAACTGAGGTGGGGACCCATTGTGAGGTCCTAACCAATATCTCCCCGAGTTCTCAGAATTTGGGGTGTTACAGAATCAAAGCCCACGTAATTCTCTTACCTTTGTTTATATCCCCGATTGACCCTTACCTTAGTCGTTGGACTCTCCCGCCGATACATCCGATGGCGTTTGTTGTCGCTCGTCGTCATCTTCGTCGCCTTCCTCCGCCGATAGGTTGTTTCTTTGTATTCACATTTCCGCTTTCCTCCAATCGGCTAGTAGGACTTGTAACACCCCATAAGTCCTATTTGGATGAAGTACCAAGTACCTTCCTTACTTACCTTAATGAAATAAAATAACGATTGGAAAACAAACTCTTCTATTTTCTTTCTTACTTCTTATAACACGGATCCAAACTCCCTAACTCGATCGAAGTTTGATCTTAACCCGCCAAGAAGTAACCTTTAACACGTTTCTCTTTATACCTTTAATTCATCCAAAAAGGTTACCGTTGCCTACTTGAGGAAATACTCTAAGGCGTCGGTAAAGCTACCTCGTAAATCCACATTCACAAATATCTCTTTTTATACGGTACATAACTCGTCAATACCAAACAACACTTGCACGTCCTCGGTTGACGTCGTTCAGTCTATAGTTGACTTATCTCCATTTCCAAGACTTACTTTTCTCATACCTCTTTTGCCGTTGAATTTCCTGGTGAGCACTATTTACTCGAGATCATCCATTTATACTCCTTTAGCTCGTTCTACATTACAAACTTCCAGTTCCTCCGTGAGCTAACTCCATTTCTTGAGTCCAACTGTGTCATCCATCTGACATCAATGGTCGTTTCTAGGTCTTCCACTATAGCTTGTAAGCACGTCTACACGACTCACATGACCTTAACTTCCATCCACTTGCGGCTTATCTTGTATGGAATGCTACACACACTCTGTCTTGATTGACATAGAACCTTATCAAAATCATATACTTCTTACTCCTCTAGTTCTTCTTTTACAGTCCATCTGTACTAATTGTGATATGTACCCTTTTTCCTAGCCAGTAGGTAGTAAATCACTCACACGATTCCCTTGGTCTCAAATGACATAAGGGGGTCATTCCTGACCGTCTAGTCTTTCTTCTTAAGTTCTTAATTAGAGTTACTAGGAACTTACTCCATGTTACTATTAAAGGTACTAGCACTTGTATCGATTTAGCTTCATATTTTTCGTCATTGATCTCTTGAAGGGTCCTCCAGATGTCTATAAAATTCTTTCATAAGTCTATGGTTATTCTCCTGATCTGCCAACCAGTTACTACTAGTTGACCCGCACGTGTTATGTCTCGGTTACTACCAACTAGTTTGTAGTTGACCTTCTAAAGGATCACGGACTTATTGTTCTTTAATCTCTTTTGAAGTTTGGTACACTTAGTGAAAATCTATCTCCTCCAGTTTCTTTGTTAATACCCCTTTAGCTCCTTCCACAATCTGCACTTCCCTTGTTCTCTTATGAGATCACTATACTCTTTTGAGTCTAGTCATAGTATTCATCTGTCGTCAATGAGTTTATCAAGTCTTCTACAATAACTTGTAAGCGTGTCTTCACGATTCTTCTTACTTTGTTCATCATCTGTTTGCGGTTCTCTGATATGACCGTTAATGTTGGTAACTTAAATCTTTATGTGAATGAGAAGTTATTGTAGACTCTCTAGTCCACCAAAATCACTTTCCCACAATCTTTCCCTTGATTGGTGTTGTTTTGATCATGCTACCTTTATGGAAATTCGTTGTCTCAATTTTAGACTTCTAGTTTCTTTGATACTTATGTCGAAGTTTCTTTCAAAATTCTTGTATGCTTGAAGGACTCCACATGCTTCCATGGTTACAAAATTTATTTCTCATCCTTAAACTCACTCTCTATCTTTGTACCCTTTAATCTCTCACAACTAGGTCAAAACCCTATCTTCTTTGTACTCTCATGCCCATGCTTGCATATGGCGGCGTCCGCCTCGATTGTAACGCTCTTTACTCCGAAAATCTTGGTTGTACTCCGTTCTATATGATTCTTGTTCCCTTATTGTTATCTCTAATCCAATCTCTTGTCGTCTCTTGCGTGATTCTTCTAATTCATCTCTCGGCTTCATACGACCAAGTCCCTTGCATGACTTCCTATTCCTTCTATCTAAGCTGACTGGGGAATTTCTTTCTCCTCGGGTTGTACTTGTGGTAAAAATTATCTCAACATATTTACTTTTTTCCCCACCTGTTCTTCGGATGATTTATAGGGTCACCAGGACGCCCACCATAGTATAATACTCAATCTTAGGTCTGAATCCATTGTCTCGTATTGAAAACTCTTCAAGTCCGCTACCGATTTATCATGAGGCGATAATCGCTTCATGATATCACAACTAAAGAATATAAGATATCCTTTAGGATACTAACATGCTACACATACACATATATATAATCTTACACTATAACATATCAGTATAAGTCTATACTAACTCACCTACCATTCCAAGTTGTAGAGATCCACGGAGAAAGATGGTGGTCCGACGTACTACTAACCCACAACCCGAATATGGACGTGTGTAAAAACAGATTTCCGTTTTGAAAATCTTAGACCCCTTTCGGGTTCTAGTTATTTTATACATTCGGTCTTTTAGAAGATTTCAAGTGTCATTGTTGCCAACCTAGAGCTCTGATACCATGTTGTAACACCCCAAGTTCTCGGAACTCGGGAAGTTACTGGTTAGGACCTCACAATGGGTCCCGACCTTGGTATAACAACAACTTTACTAGGATCTTACAACAAGGCACAAATGTATTTAAAACAATTTCATAACATAATATTTTATTGTATGAATGTACACATGTGACAGCCTTACAAAACATATATATATATATATATATATATATATATATATAACATGCATGCCGTATGGAAGACTCCCCCGTCCCCATCTAATGAGTACGTGGACCCGGCTGACCATCTTTTCGGGATCTCTCTGCAACTGTCTATCTCTACAAAAACTACAACACGGAATAACCGTTAGCTAACAATCCAAATATTAATAGAATAAGAATAGCACAAACACACCCAAGGTAACATAGCACTCATCATGCTGGCACTCAATCCGGTTACTATATGATAGCTTAGGTGATTCACTCTATTCCGTTTTAAAGTTGTGGCACGAGAATCTTAAGATTTCTCGCCTCCGTTCCTTATCCAACTTGGTGTAGGTCTAGCATACCTCCGCCGGTAGCATCACTACAAATCATGTATGGACGAGTCCCTAAAGAAACCCTCAGCGCCCTCGGACTAACTGAGTAGAATGCCACCGCCTGTTACTCTTAGGCCAAATGTATAGGTCGGTAGATAATTAATATTAAGTACAACTATAAACACATCATTAAAAAATCACTATCATTATTCACATTCATATCTAGAAGCTAGCTAAGTAAGCTCAAAGGACTTACCTGAATCGAAACTCGATTCCCGTTATCTCAACTCGGTCCACAACTGTTGGGACTCCATTGCCTGTCATAAGGGCAAGTGAATCAAAATACATCCCATATTCTTAGAAGTCTATACTTCTAAGATGTACAATCTCTTCAAGAAAAAATTACTAAAATGCCCTCCTAAGGTAAAATGACCATTTTACCACCCAAAACTGTCAAAGATCCTATAATATATGCCCAAACCTTTCTTTGGGACTTAATTTCATAATCTAACTCTTAAGAGTTAGTTTAGGTCGAACTTATAGTTTACACATATATCTTAACTTTTAAAAAGGTCACTAAGGTCCAACTTTAGCCTATAATACGACACTCAAATAAATTTATAAAATTTCTACGAAAATTATCCAAGTCATCTATGATATGCATACAAATCATAATGTCAAAGATCTCCCAAAAATACTCAGTCAATAATTCTACATAAATTTCCAAAGTTGGGTCCAACCTCCATAAATCTCATACTTAGCCAAATTTTGTGTAATTTTCTAACTGCACCATTAGTCTAGTTTGAACCTTCATAAATTATATCTAACCGTTGGATAAACCTCAACTTTTGATAAATCACCCTATGCATGGCACTTTATAACATACTAAAAATTGAACGGTGAATTATATTTCTAAGGTATCGAAACATAAGTTCAAACATGACTGCACAACCCAAAATATTTCCTGCACTTAGAAAATTTCAGCAACATCCAGAAAACTGCTTACAGCCTCGACTTTGAAAAATCATAAATCCTAAACCTCTTGATGAAATCCTCTCAAATTTTGATATATTATATTATGTATTCCTAACGATGACATATCCAAAATCCAAGTCCAACAGAGATCAGAAACTTATTCAAAACTATCTCACATAACTGCATCACACGCAGCCTTTCTCAACACTCAGCACACTTAAAATAAACTGCGCTAGGAACCAACTTTAGGACACTATAACTCTCAAATTGTAACTCGGATTCCTCTCAAATTTTAGTATGTTCTACACTGCAATACAGACTATATCATATCCAAAAATCAGCAGCAAAGAAATAGTCTAACGTACCCAAATATAGACTCAAAGTCGGATGTTCATCACTTCTTGAAACTCGGAAAACGCCTCAGCTCTTCAAGCCATTTTTCGAGGCTGTTAGGGACTGTTCTAAGATCCCAACAGAATTCTAATTAGCACATATATACAGAGGGTACGGAGGTGAAGGGAAGTAGGGTCCTTACCTGCCAATCGAAACGCGACAAGCTCGCGTGCACGAGAAAGAAGGACGAAGACAATCTTCTGTTACTTCCGCCCCAACGGATCTGGGCTTCTCCTGCTGCTATATTCGATTGAGTGTAGTTGAAGGGAGAGGCGGCCGATGGGTACTCGTGGCATGACCGCCGTAGGAGGAGCGCTGCTGCTAGTCACGGGAAGGAAGATGGCATAGAGGGAGGAGGGCGTCGGCCTTCTTGAATCCTGCCGCAGAGATGGGGGATGAAGTCGACTAGAGAGGAGGGTTGAGGCTGGCTCAACTGGAGAGGAGGGCACGCCTGCACTACTGTTGTCGACATCGGCTGGAGAAATGCGAGGCCGTACTACGCAGAGGAAGAGGCCAACAATTGAGGGCGGTGCATCCAGCTATACAGGAGCATATCTGATTTCCTTCAAGGTCCAAAGGGAGGGGGATCTTGCAGATCTGGACGTTAAAGAAGATCTCGTATGAGGCGTGCATCTGGATGTACGTGAAGGCTGATACGTGCGAGAGTTTAAGGAAGGAAAAACAAACTGGGAGATGGCGTGCAATCCGGGAGAGAAGAACGTGCAGCAGCGGTGCAGTCTTAGGCCGGTTCTCTTCACTGGTTGGGCCGGCTCCCTGTCTTCTCCCAAGCAGCGCACCACAATGGTAAGAGCATGAATGGTCTATCAAGAAAGCTCATGGTGTTATCTTGGTATTGTCATAAACTCGGTGTATCTATATATAACTAGGGTTTGGTGCATATATCATCATTTTATGTGGTTATAAACTTACATAAAATAATAAATTTAGTGCTAGACATAAAATTAGGTATCTTAAAGAGGTCAACGGTCCCCAAATCTCGGTTTGACTCGGAATTATTCGGAAATAAATTTTTCGGTTATTACAGGACTTGTGCCTCAAACGTCTCGGGCAACATGTTTGATCTCGTCGGATCGAGCACCTTTCCACTCCGGCTAAAGGTTTGCTCAACCGCTACCGTTGAGACGGGAACGGCGAGAATTTGTGCCGCGATCCTTGAGAAGGTAGGGATTCTCATTCTCTCCAGTCGGCTCCATCATTCTGATATGTTGAAATCCTCTTCTTCTTCATTGGCAAACTCAAAGATATTCGTCGAGTTCCGAATGGGAACTCGACGTGGTTTTTGCCCTTTTCGGGCCAAACAAATCTCTAGCAATTGATTTAAATTTAGAAGTAGTTGAAGATGAAGGACGAGGAGGGGGTTGAGAAGATTGACGTTGATCGGAAACACGATAATGAACCCATAAATTATCAAATAATTTTCTAACTCTAGCAATTATGGTAGAAACATGGCAATCGGGATGTTGTTCTAAATCTAAAAATTCATAATAGCTTTCTAATAATTGTTTTAAACCATCCATTTTACGTCTAGGATCTAACACAAATGCAACAAGAAAAACATCGGAAATAGTTGTATAATAATCTAACAATTTACTTCGCATTGTATAAATAGCTTGTGAAATAGAATTAATTTGAAAGACCTTGTTGAAGTGCAAATGCAATATTAATTGCTACATAACAAAATATGTATGAAGTTGGTGTATAAACGTAACTAAAAGTATTAGTATAGCATCATAAAAATATTTAAAAACCTCCATTACATCTCTTGCTAAAACCCAAGATTCCCCGAAAATAAAATCACCGTCAATATGTTGTGCGGCAAAACCATTTAAAAGATTTCGATATTCATATGATTCGGAAATCATTTTATAAGTAGAGTCCCATCTTGTACAAACATCTTTTGGAATTTTTTTACGATAAACGTCATTTTGTTTACAATATGCATACCATTTAGTACGCATACTTTTTTTAGACCAAAGTTCATTAAGAATTTTTCGAATAGGTTGTACTATATCTCCCACATATGCTAAACCTTCTTAAACACACAAGTTTAAAATATGAGCGGCACACCTAATGTGAAAAAATTTACCTCCAATCGTCGGCTTACAATAGTTGGTTAAAACTCTAATGGAAGTCGTGTTAGCGGAGGCGTTGTCAAAACCGATTGAAAAAACTCGTGAAAGTAATCTATATTCTTCTAGAACATTTGCAATCAAACGGGCAATGCTTTGGGCGTTGTGTTGTTCGTTGAAAACTTGTAATGTTAAAACTCTTTTGTTTAAAATCCAAAATTTATCAACACATGACAAGTAATACCCATATATGAATTTTTTTTAAAACCGTCGGTCCAAATATCACTACACATAGAAACTTAAATATCACCATTTTCCATAAAATATTAAATCAATTCTTCTTTACGCATTCTATATTTAAGCATCATTTTTCTTTTAGCGGTTTGGCGAGAAATCGGTTTATATGCGGGTTGAGCATGATGTTGCATCCAATCATTAAAACCAACATTTTGTGCAAAACTAAATGGCAAAGAATCTATGGCTAACATTTCCGAAAATGCATCCATAAACGAAGCACGATCATATGTAAATAAAGAAGGAGGTTGGTTAGAGGTAGATGCGTACCCGGTTAATTGTGTTGCCCTCGTGTCATTCCCATTTTTTCGGGATGCTTGTTGCGAATATGTCTCTTGTAGTTCCCGTAATCTTCTCCCTTTTTGTGCCTGTATTGTGTCGAATAAATATTGCATTTGGCATAGTAAATCCCGTTACCATCGGGAGCACCTTTTGTGAACCAAAATCGGAAGACCGCCGCCGATAGTTGAGTGTTGTTCATCGGCTCCTCCGGGTATTGGGTCTCGGATTCTTGGGTGTTGAGGAAAGGAGGTGATTCCATGTTGATATCCTCCTCCTCGTGGATCTCGTGATCTCCACTTAAGCCCCGTCTTATATCCGAATCGGTTGGAGGACCGCTAACGGAATAACATCATCGGCTAACACCTCCGCCGGATGAAAGACCGCTAACAGAACGTCTTCCTCGGCTAGCCATTTTTGTTTGAATAATTGAATGTAGTAAGAGTTGTAAAATGAATAATTAAAAATAAAAATAAGAGAATGAAATTAGGAGAGTAATTGAATGTAAGAGTTGGAAATTATGGAGAGAGTGAGAGAGTGAATAGATGATTGCATCAGAATTGAGTGAGATGAAATGAATTGGGTTTGGGTATTTATAGAAATATTTTTGGGTTAAATATAATAGTTTTTTTTTTCTTTTTTTAAATGTGACCGTTGGCCGGGTGACCCGCCGGGTAACGATCACTCGACCCTTACCCGTACCCGTAACCCGGCGGAACCCGGACCCGCCGGGTCACGGGTAACCCGGACCCGCCGGGTCACGGGTAACCCGGACCCGCCGGGTCACGGGTAACCCGTGACCCGTGGACATGCTTACCGTGTATATTAACACGTCCTTAAACGATTTTGGTCCCTCACGAGTCTCAGCCTATAAATATAACATGAAATCATTCATTGGATCATCATTGTGAAAAGAGAGAGGTGGGTTTCCGCCTCGACGTTTTGTCCAGATCGAGTTCGCCCTTGCCCTAGTCGAATTACATATACGACAGTTCGGTTTCCAAGGTCGGTGCTTTACTCTGAAGAAGCTTTGGATGCAACAAAACATGAAACACATGTGGTGAGTGTAATTTTGTACAGAAGAAGCTTTGCCTTTTTGGCATTTTACTCTAATAAGATACAAATCAACTCAAAGAATATATTATTGAATAAAAGAGAGAAAAAGAAAAGGTAAAGGTAAAGAACATTACAGATTTACAGTATCTAATTCCTTCCTTCATATTTGGAACTATTACAGTTATATTTATAGTACATAAGCAACACAGACAAATCCTCTTCTTCATCTCGTTGTTTATACACACAGAAAACTAAGCTGAATTCGACATGGCGAGTAACGATAAGGGGCTAGTGACCGTTCTTAGCATCGATGGAGGCGGAATGCGAGGAGTAATCCCCGCGACGATTCTTAAGAAACTCGAAAAGGAGCTTCAGGTTCAAGATTATTGTATAACTAACTTGCTGAACTTTTTTTTTGTTAGAATGGAAGCAGGTTAATGTAGTTTATGTGAAAACCAGGATATTGATGATGATAAGGCAAGATTAGCAGACTACTTCGACGTGATTGCTGGGACGAGCACCGGTGGCTTGATCGCGGCAATGCTGACGACTCCTAAGCCTGGGAGTGATCGTCCTTGGTCTGCTCATGATATTGCAGATTTCTATAAGAATGAAGGACCACAAATCTTCTCTACAAAGGCCACTGTGGCTGAACAATGGGTTAAAGAGTATGTACTATCTCATAGAAAAAATAGTTGTTTACTAATTATGAGTTGGTTAGAGCTCTTGCATAAGCTCAACTTTGGTATGCTCGTGTTCAGCTCGCCCAACAAGCTTGAACTGAGCATATTTCGAGCCACACTCGAATAGCTCGAGTAGAACAGCAACTCAACTGAAAATTGATTCATCTAGTCATTATTAGGGGTATTCTTTGAGCCGAACGAGCTCATGTTTTGTATGTTCATGTTCAGTTCGTTTAGAATCGATGCTCATACTTGTTTCGTAAATAAACAAAAGTTTGAGCCGACCTTTTTTCTATCCGAATTCGAGTAGCTCAATTCAGGTGATAACCCTATCAGTAAGCACAATTTAAGATGTTTTTCAATGAAAACTTTGCGTTTGAGGGAGAAAAACCGGTTTTGAAATGAAAAATAGTTTTTAAAACTGTTTGTCAAGCCGAGTATAAATTTTAACTTGTTTGATAAGTGTTTAAAAATATGTTTGATAAGTATAAATTTTAACCGAGTTTAAAAATATGTTTTTGTTCAACTTGTTTGATAAGTGTACGAGCTCAAATAGAGTTTTTTCGAGTCGAGATCTAGTAATTCGAGTGATGTAACAAACCTACCCAAGATTGACTCGTCTAGTCATCATCAAGGTTGTTACTCGAGTAAGCGAATCCATATAACAGTTTGTGAAACCAAACACGCCCTTAATGATCTTTATTTTAAACTTTGTGTTGTCTTTTGATCTTGTCAATACAGCTTGCCAAAACCTGAAGGGCTCATACAAAGCTTGCAATACTACGGAGTTAAGGGTGCTGCGTATCTTCTCGCACCTCAATACGACTGTGAATACCTTCGGGAGCGTGTCACGAAGTTGATCGGGAAAGATTTTAAGCTCTCTGATACACTAAGCAATGTTGTGCTTCCGACTTTCGACATGGAGAACAGGCGCCCCATCATTTTCTCCAAAACAAAGGTTTGCTGTATTTTTTTTTTTTTTTTTTTTTTTTTGTAGATGATTAATGTTGAGATATGTGGAAAGTCCCACGTCGACAATATGATACCGTGTGAATCTAATATATAAGTTTTAGCACTACTCTTCCTATTGCCAATTGGTTCTGTGATGGAACCCCGTGTGCTTATATGTGTGGCTCACCATGAATGTTTGGTTACTCCTCTTACCGATTGGTTTTTATGATTGAAGCAATATTTTAGACTTTTGATTTTACTTAATCTCGAAAACTAATCGATTTGCATTTGTTGCAGACAAAGAATAGCGAGGTTACATTGGCAGATGTAGTCAAGAGCTCATCTGCAGCTCCATTTTACTTCCCTAACCATTCCTTTGAAGCTGGTGGGAAGAGGTATCATTTGGCTGATGGTGGCCTTGCTGCTAATAATCCGGTAAGGATGATACGGCCTTTAGAAATGTGTTCATGTCCGGCTTGTTTAGTCAAGTAGACGAGCTCGATCCGAGACAAACTGAGTAGTTCAATTCATAAACTCTACTCAGTATTGACGTGTCTAGACACCATTAGGATTGTTATTTGTGTTGGGATAAAAAATATTTTCCACGTGTAAGGTTGGGATATCGCAACCCTTAGCATAGAAGGTAGTTAGGACACTCCTGTTGCCAACTGGTTTTATGATAAAAGTCTCACCGGGTTTATATGTTGGGATTGAGCCTAACGCATATGAATGCTCGTAGCACACTACATCCTGTATGTAGTACGGTATTAGAGTGATAAGCATAATTGGCTCATCAATCCTAACATGTGGACTTACTATAAACATAATGATTGATGCTAGACCCGTTTGTCTGAGTTTTAGCTAGAATTGTTCTCCTAGTTGCACTTGCATATATGGCTTGAGATAATAAACTTCTCACGTCTATAGTCGGAGGTTGTGACCCTAGTGTATAAGGTTTGTGATTACCCCTTTTGACATGTTAATTGGTTTTAAGATGAACTTAATTTCACCAGGCTATGTGTTGAATTTGAGTTTAATGTGCATATGCTCTCGCATGCACACGACACCACTTTATAGTCCAGTGTATTTAGCAATTTGAGCAAAATGAGCCATATATGCTCATGTTTAAACTCGTTTAGAATCGAACTGAGTCTAAATTTGAACCAAACTTATAAAAATGTTCAAACTCGGGGTCGGATTTCCGATTTGAATTACTTGTTTAATAAGTGAACGAGTTTAATCCAAATTTTTCCTCACGTGGACGTGGAGTGTAGTCAGTTTTTCCACATATAAACATTGTTTTTAAGTTGACTAATACTATCTTTTTGGTTTGCAATGTGTACAAATAGACGATGATGGCTATAGGGGAAGCAAGAGACATAAGTAAGAATCGAACCCACAAAGACTACGAGCATTTTAGGATCTTATCGCTTGGCACGGGTAACGTGAAAGAAAAGTCTCATTACTCTACACTTGGATCAGGACTTCTCAGCATGATTCTCTCGCCGTCTCTAGAAGTAGCACCTCTCGTAGACAACATGTTCCGAGGCATGGATACCACTACGGAAATGTACATTTCAACCCTTCTCGGAGATTTCCGCTCTTTCCCCCATTACATGCGTATTCAGGTAAATTAGTTGATTGACATTTCATTCTAACGTCGATTATAAAAGGATTACAAATTTCTTGTCAAGTTATAATAATGTTTGTTTGCTTTACCTAAAGGACTATGACATGAAAAAAGAGTTAAAGTCAATTACTGATTCAACTCCTCAACAACTCAAGTCACTTGAAGATTGTGCTCAAAGACTTCTAAGACAACCTGTTTATATCATGAACCATGATCTTGATAAGCAAGAAAAGGACCCAAATGCACCACCCACGGTTGATGAAGCTCTTAAGAAGTAAGAGTATGAACCATTTTAGGTTACGAAAAATGTTCGGAACTAATCAAGACTCGAAAATGTGTTTTTGCGTTTTGTAGGTTTGCTCGAGAACTATCCGAGGAGAGGAAACGACGGATCAACGTCGACAAATCTAAGACACGAAAATGATGATATTTTTTGTAGGTATAGTGTGAGAATTCATGTTTGACTGTACTTTGTAATTGTTGAAAGAATCCACTTTTATTCAAATATTTGATTAGATATTTGAAAATTAATTTATATTATATATTATAAATCCGTGTAAGATTATTCTGCATTAATGAAAAAACAAACTCATTCGATTCACAATGTTTGCATGCGTTTATGGTCATACGTATTGCATACTGCCCATTCTTGATAGGGAGTTTTAAGGCGCAAATTAACTAAAGTTGTGTTTGATTTATGTATTTATTATAAATACTTTATTATATAATTACTAAAAAAAATAGAATAAAAAAAACTTTATTATACAATTAAGTAAGTTTGAGGCTCTTAGACTAAATAAAGGTGAACGCGATACATAAGTTTATATGTATATACTAGTTCAGTTAGTATAGTATATATTATACAATACTAAAAAATGTATTTTTTTTTTAATTATTTCAACCACATTTTGACTTGAATGTTGCTACATGATCCATGAGAGCGTACGCATGCAAGTACAAGACAGAATATTACAATAATATGATCAAACTATGTACTAGGTTTACATACATTTTAAGCAAATATCATAGGATTATCGTACATATTGACTTGCTCTCAAAATATAACAAATTATATGAACAGCCAAGATTGACCCTCAATGTAATCGGTGCTGATGAATGGTTCTGCCTCTTGGTCCGACAAAGCTCGAGCCCACGGCACCCGACCGCTCATGTTGGCTCCTGGTCCACTGCACTTGTACTCTCCATAGTACACACTCCTACATATACAATCAACCCATCACGAAATGATATATGACATACTGTACATGTGATGCCCAAGCAACATTTTCGATTTTTGACTAGCTAGTAAGTGAACAAGCTCGAGTTGAGCCCTATACAAATTTGAGCAGCTCGGCCATATAACAACCCTATACACACTCTTCTATATGAAATATAACTTGTCACATTATATTCCCGTCAAAGTATGATACATACAAACTATAGAGCGAGAGTCGTGTGTATACGAGCGTACATGCGCGTTAGTCCGATACATACATATTGTTCATGCGCGTTAGACTCAAGTCAAACACATAATCCTGTTAAGCTTCCATCGTGAAACCAATTAGTAACAAAAAGAGTAGTCCGCCGACCTTGTATACTAGGCTCAAAATGTACACGCTTTAAATATGATAACATGTTATATCAACGATTCCATCTTCCATTGCATTCTCTTATCATATGTGTATTACGTACACTATTCCAAGTTGTAAAACTATAGAAATAGGTTCCCTCGATTATACATAAACTCATCAAATGTGCTCTTTTTTAGGAATTAGAGTAGCTCAAATTAGGGAACCCATGTTAATATCGTGCAATTAAAAGTGGGAAACTAAACAAGCTTATTATATATATAAGTTAAGTAGAAATAGAACTTACAAATTGCGCCTTGGATCACCCCAATTGTTCCATCCTTGAGGAAGAACAAGACTATCCATGAAAGTGTAGGAGAAGACGACTCTCGAGTATTGCCCCCAAGCTCTCCCCAAGTACACCGTCCCGCTACCCGTCACCCTACAATCTTTGAACGAAAACCCGCTCGACATTGTCGCACTCGTTCTCTTTTGTGCCGTCAACGCAGCCTTCTTCTTCGCCACCGAATTCAAGGTGCAATTCTTCATTTCCCTCGTTATGCATATCAAACCAATTTAAGTCATATTTCAATCAAGAAATTATTCGAAAAGTGTGTTTTCGATTATTTACCTCGTAGAGAGACCTTCCATAGCCGAAGATGAAATCGACGGAGCCTTGAATGAAGCATCCGTTGAAATAGTGAAGGCCTTTGTGGTCGTAAAGTGTGTCTTGAGATCCATAGAAACTACAATTGTAGAATGAAGCTTTCGTACCGGATATCCGTAATGCTACGGCTTGTTCTCCTTTGATCCCCACTTCATGTTGAGCCGTATTCTATACTCGAAATAACGAAGAGTATTATATATAAGGTTGGTAAACTAAGTTTTTTATAGTACAATCTTACGTGAGAGGTTGAGGTTGTTTAGTAAAATACCTCAAACTTGATGTTTTTGGCCACGAAATAATCAGCGTCAACGGCCACAGTCGCACTTTGAAATGTCTTTAAAGGTTTTCCGTCTTTCCCCATAACAGAGGCGGTGTCGTTTCCAGTAATAGTTGGTGGGTCGATAGGATCTCCGGAGAGTGTAACAAATGGCAACGCTTTAGGAATGTGTAACTTTTCCCTAAATTAAGAAAACACATCTTATTAATATATTATATGACCGTCCATATGACAACTTAGCCGTATAAAAAAATTTGAGAATTCAAATTACATGTAAATGCCGGATTTGATGTCCAAAATGACCCTACGAGTGTTGTGAGCGGGAATGCTAGCAAGTGCTTGAGAGATTGAAGTAAAATTACCAAAAGAGACATCTTGACTGACAATTAGTCTTAAGGTGTTCAACTCGGCATTTCTAAGCTTGATGTCGATTGTCGTGGCAGTTATGGACGCGAGCATTCGTCTTTTAACATGGTTTTTGACGTTGTTGTTGATCCATTGCTCGAACTCGACATCGGCTTGTGGAGAAGGAGTCGAGGAGGATGAGGAGGAAAGGAAGAAGTTAGGTACGAGCAGAAATAGGATGATGAGATAATTGTGATACGAAGCCATGAAGGAATAGAATATTGAATATTGGTGGTATTTATGGTACGAAATATTTGAGCAATTTATTTAGATTTTTTATTTGCTATTTTGTCAGCATGTTATAGTGATTGTCCACTTCAAATTTAATTTGAAAAAAGAAAAGAATATTATTTGTTTTTATTATATTTATGTGAGAGGGTGATGTCATTATGAGATCATTCTTACCTATGAAAAATGAAACATAAAAAGAATGTTTATAGTGTTTGAATATATTCATTAGTTAATAGTTATTATGATGTTATATTTTCACAACACTAAACATTTACATAAAAATGTTTATAGTGTTGTGAAAATATTATTTTTTATACTTAGTCTAACCTATAGACTATGATGATTTACTTAGACGTATAATACTCCGTCGTTCAAACTATTAGAACGGTACCTCACCTATTGAACCCGACTAAAGATTAACACATGGATTACCATCTAGAAACTGTTATTTATTTGATTGAAGGAACAATTGAAGGAGCAAATGAAAGTGGTTGACGGTTTTCACAATTGAAAAACTGACAACCACGTTCATTTGCTCCTTCAATCAAATAAATGGCAACTTCTAGATGATAATTCATGTACTAATCTTTGGTCGGGCTTAATAAGTGAGGTAGCGTTCTAATAATTTAAATGACGGGATACTAAAGTTTAGTCAGCCTAGAAGATGGGGGCAATTTTCTCTAAATTTTATCGAAGTAAACTATGCTTCAAAATTTAGATAAAAAAATAATAAGAGAACTAACGAGTATAGGATATGTTAAATTGGGTCCATATTCATATTCTAATATTAATTATCATATAATATTAAGTTTATATATTTTACTAATATGTGATGTATTTTTAACGTTTATAAGTTAGAATTGAAGTATAATGGATGTAAATTCTCAACTAGAGAGTGTTATATGTGTGAAAATACGAAGAATATCATCTATTATCTTCTATTATATTTGTTATATGGGATAGTTTAAATTTGATCCTATCAAAAATACTTTTATTATTATTATTTTAATGTAATTCCTTATATATACGATCACAATGAAGTTAATATATATGTAGTTTTATCCCACCATAAGTCATCCTGCATGATATCAGAGTCTACCGATTTTGAAGGACATGAACCTCAACCTTATTGTCGTTAACCTATCAACATCTAAATGTTCCTTTACCACCAATTTACTAGTGGTTCTATACATCTAAATGTGATAGATCTACATGTGATGTCATTGATCTATAGGTGTCTTGCTTGGTCTCTTTTGCTCGTTGTTGATGAAAATATTTCTTGTTCTAGTTTTCAGCGTTCGTTACTTTACCACGTTGTGACTGCACGGGCGTATGAGAATATTTAAAATATCATTTGTTATCTTCTATCCTAATATTATTTAGGATAGTTTAGATTTGATCTTATCATAAATATCTTTATTATTCTCCTTTATTCTATTGTAATTACCTATATAGGGTCAAAATAAACTTTATACCATGCTAAACTTCGGGTCGGATATTGAACATTTAAATATTAATATATGGAATATAAATGACATTTTATATGCAAACATTTAGTATGGTATAAAGTTTAAATAATCACCCTCAAATGTAAAGTTAAGGGTTTTTTTGACAATGTAAACAAAAACATTATGGTATTAAGGATAAAGTTTCCATAATTTTCTTAATACCACACTATAAGATTTAGTCTCTCTTGGAACAAAGCGTGTCTAGCTAAGCTTTTATTTAAACTGGATTCAACCAACCATCAGCATAACCTATGGGCTGAATGGGTCAAGCACACATTTTTAAGGGGCAATTATATGGTCTTTCAACGCTGACTACAAGTATAATTTTGTCTAGAGCCAGATTCTCAAAGTCAGGGATGATATTATTGCTACCATGAGTGGTTCTTCTTTCATCACCAGCACCTTGAACACCCATGGTAAGTTCTCAACTATTGTTGCTTATAACCTTAGCTGGGAGCCTCATCCTCCTAGTACTCCCTTTCGCCTTGAATCGATCTGGAAGAGATTTTGCATTCCGAAATGCAGCTTCATCGCGTGGATCACTAGCCACAATCGTTTGCCAACTCTCTCCAAATTATTCGACTGGAACATTATCCATGAGAAAATTTGTCATCTATGTAAACTAAATGTTGAAGATGAGGATCACTTGCTTCATCATTGCAGCTACTCCATGCTAGTGTTGGATCTCGTTTCAAGATGGCTAAGACTAACCTACCCTTACCCCTACAACAACGATATTTCGACCTGGATGGCAAACCATCTCACTCGGAAAGATGGTCTGATCTCCCATACCCGCATCTCCACCATTACGAGCTTCATTTACTTCATCTGGAAAGTTAGGAATGAACTCATCTACAACCAAAAGAATACCCACGCTACTACATGTGCCCACAACATCATCAATGTTACGATTTTCTACCCACCGAAAGGATAGATCTTGGGAGTCCATTGCTTGGGCCAAGATCCTTGGCATCCATCTCAATTAATAGCCTTATTTTTGTTGTTTGTCCCATGCCTTTGAGCCCTAGCTCAATGTACTCCTTGGGCTAGTAGCCCCCTGCATATTCTTTCTTGTCACTAATATAATACTTTTAAAAAAAACAGTATAAGATTTAGGACCTGTCGGTGAGTATAGGAAAAATAATATAACACTTATAATTTCTTTTCTAATCCTTCATAATTCTCATAATATTTGTGTGAGGTGGAAAAATATCACAATTTTTTTGAACTCGTCACCGAACCGATCCTACATGTGTAAAAAATACAACAAGAAGAAGAAAAACATATAAAGAATATAAGAAATGAGGCAGGCAGGCAGGCAAGAGAATGTGCAAAATAGCTGTAACCCAAAAACCAATATAGCCATTCTCGAACTGGGCCAAGTTGACTATACAAATTTCCACCATTAATTCCATCACCATCTTATGTCTATATAAAAGATAAACCTAACCCTTCCTCACTTTGTCTTCTTTTCTTTGTTTTCTTCGACATGCCATGTTTTCAATTTCAAATAGAAGATAATTTTACTTGGGCTTATTAGCTTATACAATGTAAAAAGTTATTATGATTCAAGTTTTATTTACAAGTTTATGGAGCTTATCAATAGGATGTGAAATAGGTCTTTGGAGGTTCAAAGCTATAAAAACTCTACAAAATTTATTTCACAAGCTACATGGAAAGAAGTTTATGAAGATAATTGTAGCTTATGTAATGATATACTGGAGAAAATTATCTAAACAGTACCCCATCTTTTGGTTTGACTAAACTTTAGTACCCTATCTTTTAACTATCAGAACGGTATCCCATCTACTGACCCCGACCAAAAATTTGTGTATACGGCACTGTTCACACGTTAAACTCTGAAAACGACGTTAAGAGTGAGGGGTATTGTTGTCCATGAACCTTTACTTCTTTTTGCCTTAAATTTTCCAACGATCACATTTAAAACCGCCAATTCTGAAAAAGTACCCCATCTTCTTCTCTTCTTCTCTCCCTGCGATTTCAAAATTTCAAGGTTTATCTCTTCGTTTTTGTGCTGTGTTTGTGCAAAGAGATGAAGTGGAAGTATTTCCGTGTTGGAGGGGAAACGCCAAGATACTCAGGTAACCATCATTTCTCTGATTTCAAATGATTACGGTTTATTTACTGTCTGCTTCTTCTGATTTCTGGTTTGTGTAAGTTTAGGGTTTAATCTTCCTTTACTATGAAGATATATCATGGAGGTAGATTTTATAGTAAAGGAGGGTTAAATCGCATATATGTTGGAGGAGAAATCTTGTACTCTGGCTATGTAGACATGGATATGTTTCCATGCCTGTAATAGTTACTTGGGCGTAAGGACGTCCACGGGTCACGGGTGACCCGTGACCCGGCGGGTCCGGGTTCCCCCGGGTCGTGGGTACGGGTAAGGGTCGTCAGATCCTTACCCGTGACCCGCCCGGTCGACCCGTAACGGCTACAAATTCAAAAAAAAAAAAAAATTCCCAACGGCTATATAGCCGTTGGGTAGCCGTTACAACGGCTATTTTGATAAAAAAAAAACAATATAATTTAATAAATCTAACCTAAAAACAATTCTATAAATACCCCAAACTCAATTCATATCATCTCACACCAATTCTCATCATTCAATCTATATTCACTCTCTCAATCTCTCCATAATTTCCAACTCTTACATTCAATTACTCTCCTAATCTCATATTCTCATTCTCTTATTTTTCATTTTACCACTCTTACTACTACATTCTATTATTAAAAAAAAATGTCTAGCCGAGGAAGACGTTCCGTTAGCGGTGCCGGTCCTTCATCCGGCAAAGGTTTTATTCGAGGATGGCATTCCGTTAGCGGTCCTCCAACCAGTTCGGATTTAAGGCGAGACTTATTAAGTGGAGATCACGAGATCTTCGAGGAGGAGGATATCACGGAATCACCTACTTTCCCCAACACCCAAGGATCCGAGACCCAATTCACGGAGGAGCCGCCGTTGAACAACACTCAACTAACGGCGGCGGTCTTCCGATTTTGGTTTACAAAAGGTGCTCCCGATGCCAACGGAGTTTTCTATGCCAAATGCAATTTTTGTGCGGCACAATACAAGCACAAAAAGGGAGAAGGCTACGGAAACTACAAGAGGCATATCCGGAACAAGCATCCCGAGAAAATGGGATTAGCACGAGGGCAAACACAAATTACCGGGTACGCATCTACTTCTAACCAACCTCCTTCTCTATTTACATATGATCATTCTTCTTCTATGGATGCATTTTCGGAAATGTTGGCCGTAGATTCTTTAGCATTTAGTTTTGCACAAAATGTTGGTTTTAATGATTGGATGCAAAATCATGCTCAACCCGCATATAAACCGATTTCTCGCCAAACCGCTAAAAGAAAAATGATGCATAAATATAAAATTCGTAAAGAAGAATTGATTAAATATTTTATGGACAACGGTGATATTCAAGTTTCTATTTGTAGTGATATTTGGACCGACGGTTTTCAAAAAAATTCATATATGGGTATTACTTGTCACTTTGTTGATAAATTTTGGATTTTAAACAAAAGAGTTTTAGCATTACGAGTTTTCAACGAACAACACACCGCCCAAAATATTGCCCGTTTGATTGCAAATGTTTTGGAAGAATATAGATTAATTTCACGAGTTTTTTCAATCGGTTTTGACAACGCCTCCGCTAACACGGCTTCCATTAGAGATTTAACCAACTATTGTAAGCCGACGATTGGAGGTAAATTTTTTCACATTAGGTGTGCCGCTCATATTTTAAACTTGTGTGTTCAAGACGGTTTAGCATACGTTGGACATTTAGTACAACATATTCGAAATATTCTTAATAACTTTGGTCTAAAAAAAGTGTACGTACTAAATGGTATGCATATTGTAAACAAAATAACGTTTATCCTAAAAAATTTCCAAAAGATGTTTGTACAAGATGAAACTCTACTTACAAAATGATTTACGAATCATATGAATATCGAGAACTTTTAAGTGGTTTTGCCGCACAACATATTGACGGTAATTTTGTTTTCGGTGAATCTTGGATTTTAGCAAAAGATGTAATGGAGGTTTTTAAATATTTTTATGATGCTACTAACACTTTTAGTTATGTTTATACACCAACTTCAAACATATTTTGTTATGTAGCAATGAATATTGCATTTGCAATTCAACAAGGTCTTTTAATTGAAAATATTTCACAAGCTATACGTACAATGCGAACTAAATGGTTAGATTATTATACAACCATTTCCGATGTTTTTCTTGTTGCATTTATGTTAGACCCGAGACGTAAAATGGATGGTTTAAAACAATTTTTAGAAAGTTATTATGAATTTTTAGGTTTAGAACAACATCCCGATTGTCATGTTTCTACCATAATTGCTAATGTTAGAAAATTATTTGATGAATTATTGGTTCAATATCGTGTTTCCGATCGAGGTCAATCTTCTCAACCCCCTCCTCGCTCTTCATCTTCAAGTTCATCTAAATTTAAATCAATTGCTAGAGATTTGTTTGGCCCGAAAAGGGCAAAAACCACGTCGAGTTCCAACTCGGAACTCGACGAATATCTAACCATTTCTTTTGAGTTTGCCAATGATGAAGAAGAGGAGGATTTCAACATATTATAATGGTGGAGCCGACCGGAGAGAATGAGGTTCCCTACCCTCTCAAGGATCGCGGCACAAATTCTCGCCGTTCCCGCCTCAACGGTAGCGGTTGATCAAACCTTTAGCCGGAGTGGAAAGGTGCTCGATCCGACGAGATCAAACATGTTTCCCGAGACGTTGGAGGCACAAGTCCTCCTAGTTGTAACACCCCGAATTCTCAGAACTCGGGACATTACTGGTTAGGACCTCACAATGGGTTCTAACCTCAGTTTGACAACAATATTACTAGGATCTTGCAACAAGACACAAATAAGGAAAACCGAAATTCATAAAATAGTATTTTAAGGTAATGGATGCAACACGGTCTAGCACCCTAAAGTACTTAAACAAGGGAAAACGAACAACTGTCTTAACACAAGAAAGAATGACAAACACAACCCCAACCCCCACTCTAAAGAGTACGGAGACCCGGCTGACCACTACTTCCGGGTCACTCAGCTGCTGGTCTAACCTGCGGTAAATCTAAAAACACAACAAGAGAAACCATTAGCTAGTTATCTAAATATTAGAAGAATAATAATAGCACACATACACACACATAAAAGAATAAACACCCATCATGCTTTCAAACAAGTCCATTTATTATCTTAAGTTAATTTACTCGTTCACGCTAATGATACTTATTTTGTGACACGAGGAATTCCCAAACCTCGCATCCGCCCCCGTGTAACCATCAGGAATGGATCCGATGCATCTCACCTTGTACCTGCCTGGTCTGGGTATAGAGAACCTCCCAGTCTCCTGTCAGAGCTGGGCAGTGATGTCACGGCCCGTTATACATACACTTGGGCCTTAAACATAATAATAACGGTCATCCTAGCAAGTTATTATTATTAAAATCGATCACGCACATAGCACACACAATCACTATCACTCAACTAATATCCAAAAACTGGCTAAGTCGCAAGGACTTACTTGAGTCAAAACACACTCTAACACGTCTCAAAACAGTCCGTACTCGTGGTAACTCAAAAGCCTGTCAAATAAGGCATATGGATCAGAATTACATCTAGATGTCCAACCTCTTACGAAGGAATTACGGAACGCTCTCTTACGGTAAATACCATTTTACCCTTAGTGCCGAAATTTCTCAAAGTTTATTCTTGAATTCTACTAATTTCTTTTAGAACCTGTTTTCCAAAAATTATGTCTCTCGGATAGCTACTTATAGGTTATAAGGTCAAAACTCGAGACAACCCTAAGAAGGACAACACTCCTTCTCTCCGGTTACTAATTATGCTACTACATACATAATACCGTCAACATGTTTTTATCCTTCTCCTCAACTCACTTATATCTACATAATTTCATAACTCCCAACTCGTACTTATATATATACTCACATATTTATATATTCTATATTTATGCTTATAAATATACTCTTATATAAAGATTACATATCCATTAAATTCCAAGCTTCTATATACTTTACACACTAACTTGTACGTCTTTATATATATATATATATGTACATACTCGTATCACTATGCATTTACGTATATATATATATATATAAGTATATATATATTGCGGTTTCTCATCTAACGTCTAACATGTATGCATATGTACCTAACTATCCCAACTCCACCTTTTCTATACCGATATACATATATACGCCTCGACTGTAAGATTCAACAAACGTACCCTAACCCGCGTCTCGACCTGGATCAGCGTCAACATTGCAAAACTGGAGAGGTCCGTTACTGCAGGGATCGGCTGGCTCGATTCTAGCAATCTCCCTGCTCATATCAGAGGGACGACAGCACCATGTCCGTCCGGCACAAGAGAGTTATTAGGGTCTGTACATGAGAGATAAAGCAGCAGCGGAAAGGGGCAAAGGACTCACCGTACGACTCGCGACTGGCTGCCGGTTCTGGCCTAAATGGTTCGCACGCCTGCGCTGCTCGGTTCTTCCTATTGGCGCCTGTTACAACGTCTACTGCCGCACCTGTCTTCGTCTGCAGCGTTCGTCTTCACCGGCTGCAAGGGGTCGGAGGCTGGGCGGGTACGTCTTGCTCCTAGCGTGGCTCGCGCCTAGTTGTGCAGCCAGGATTAGGGCTGCTGCAGTTCGGGAAATAGAGAGGAAGAGGAGAGATTGGGCCGAGAAGATCACTTACCTAGGGTCGATGTCGCCGGCGAACAAGGAAGGCAGACGAGGTGCGTGGCGGCGTTGTCTCCGGATGAGGCGGAAAAGGGCAGCTGGTTGACGCTCTTCAGAAGGTAAGGGAGGAGATGGGTAGCGTCACACAGCGGTGGGTAGAATAGGATTAGATTAGGTTAACTTAATTAGTTTAGGGTTAGGATTAGTTTAAGGAGATGGTTGATGGGCTGATGGGCCCGTAAAATGGGCCTATTCTTCCTTTAAGAAATAAGTTGAAACGAAACCCGTTACTCGTACGGATCGGTAGGTAATTTGCGGGAATAATTACGGAATTAAATTCCGTATAATTTAATTCTTATCTTATTTTAGAGGTACGTAATTTATTTCTGGTTACATAGTTTCATCATTTTATGTGAATCAAGGTCACCTAAAATGATAGAATTTAACTCGATTTATTTTATTTCAGATTGACGTATCGGAATTTGGTTATATTCAGGTTTAACGGACATTAAAATATTCGGTTATTACACTAGCCGATTGGAGGAAAGCGGAAATGCGAACACAAAAGAACAACCTCTCGGTGGAGGAAGGCGACGAAGATGACGACGAGCGACAACAAACGCCATCGGATGTATCGGCGGGAGAGTCCGACTAAGGTAAGGGCCAATCGGGGATATAAACAAAGGTAAGAGAAGTACGTGGGCTTTGATTCCTCCTCCCCGAGAGGATATGTAGGCAACCGGGATTCCGGTTCAAGCCCAATTCTTCCCTTTTTTTTTTTAAAGTTTAAGACTTAAACTTAAAAAAGAAGAAAATAAACTAATAAAAAGAGGACTTAAACTTAAAAAAATTGGACTTAAACTTAAAGTTTAAGTCCAATTTTTTTAAGTTTAAGTCCTTTTTTTATTAGTTTATTTTCTTCCTTTTTAAGTTTAAGTCCTATTTTTTATTAGTTTATTTTCTTCTTCTTTTTTAAGTTTAAGTCCAATTTTTATCTTCTATTTATTTTCTTATTTTTTAAAGTTTATTTCCATTATTATTTTTTTTTTTAATAGTGAGGTGGCCGACCCGGCGGGTCGGCCAGATACACGGGTCCGGGTCCAGGTCACCCTCCCCGGACCCATGACCCGACGGGTCCGACCCGTGGACATGCTTACTTGGGCGTATGATATTGGATATGAGGTTCCACCAATTCAATTTTGGTTTTGGATACCTAGTAGTGAAGATGGCTCAGGTTTCTTGCCTATAAGTTGTGGTAAGGAGGCATTGGAAATGTCTTCTTATGTAACTAACAAAAATAGGGAGTTAGAGTTGTTTATTGTTTCTGAAAATCCTAGGAGAGAGTTCACTGAACAAGAATTAACTCTACCTCAGGATGAAATTGATCATAGTGTATACTTGGGAGGCAATGTTGAGGACATTGATGACAATGATGATGATGATTTGATGAATAAAGACAATTTCCAAGATGATGGTAGTAAGGATGCTAGAGTTGTAGACACACCTAGCAAAAGGGTTAATGCAGTTGCAGTGAGGCCTAAACGTCATACATATTCAACAAGAAGTAGAGGGGAAAGTTCTAGGACCAAAGAGGTTGTGAGGTTTGATGGTCAGTCTTCTTCTGCAAGTGAACCTAATGATTCATCTTGTTTTGATGATGAAGATTTTAGCCCTTATGAAGAGTCTGAGTATGATAATGACGATGATGAAGATTTTGATGCTAATGTGGATGGAGATGGTGATAATAAAAAGGGTCAGGAATTGGATGACAATGACAAGTGTTTAGATGGTTTATTTCAGATGATGAATTATATGGAGATCTAGATAAAGAAGGTACACCATTTCCTGTAAAGTGTAGAAAAAGATTCCATGAATTTCCTTCCTTTAACCCAAAGATCCACATGAAGAATCATGACTTCAGTTTGGGTATAGAGTTTGAAAGCTCTAAAGTTTTCAAACAGACTGTGAGGAAGCATGTTGTGCTTAGAAGAAAGCAATTGAGATTTCTAACTAATGCTAGGCATAAGGTGGTTGCTAAGTGTGTATTCCATTCAGGTTTCCCATGGAGGATATATGCATCATCTACAGACAAGGATTATCCTTCAATCTGGATTAAAAGCATCAACCTAGAGCACAATTATAGTACCTTGGACAAAAAGGTGTATCATCTGCATGCACCATTCATAGCCCAGGAGTATCAAAATTTCTTCTTGAGTGATCCTACTTCGAGTAGAGAGGGTATACAAAGTGCCATTAACAAGGATTTTGAGATGCAGATTGACAATCAAACTTGTTATAGGGCAAAGAAGATAGCTCTCAGAATGGCACAAGGGCACCATGAGGATCAATATAACATGTTGGATAGTTATGCACACGAGCTTAAAAAGAAAAATCCTAGGAGATCAGTTTGGATTCAAACTGAATTGGATAATGACATTCCTAGGTTCAAGAGATTTTACATATGCATTGAAAAAGGGTTAGAAGGCAGGGTGTAGACCATTCATTTATTTAGATGAAACCCATCTAAAATATGTTCACAAGGGACAATTGTTGTCTGCAATAGGCATTGATCCAAACAATGAGATTTTTCCAATTGCTTGGGCAGTGGTTGGGCAAGAGAGTAGAGATAGTTGGACTTGGTTTTTGGAGTTTTGAAGGTTGACTTGGAGATGAATCAATCCTCTCATTACTGCTTTATGAGTGACAAGCAAAAGGGTTTAAAGGAGGCAATCAAGGATCTCTTTCCAGAAGCCACACACAGACATTGTGTAAGACATTTACACAATAACTTCAAGCTTGATAGATTCAAGGGTATACTTTTCTTCTTGTAATATCTTTGTCTAATATTTTTTCTTAATTTTATTCCTTTAATGATATGGTTGTTTGTTTATTTGTATAAGTATTGGAGCTGAAAAATAAATTTTGGCAATTGCTAAAAGCTCCACTTTGAACACATATGAAGAAGCAATGGAGGACATGAGGCTGACTACAGAAAGGGGCTGCAAGTGGTGCAAGGAAATGTCTGCAACTCATTGGAGCTTGTCTCACTTTGATCCAAAGTTCAAGTGTGACATCTTGCTAAATAACCATAATGAGGGCTTCAACAAGAACATTGTAAGTGCAAGGAAGAAAGGTATCTTAGGGTGTCTAGAGGAGATTAGAACTGCAACAATGGTAAGGATGAGAAATAGAAGATTATTAGGTGGTAGATGGAAAACAAATGTGGGACCAAGGGTTGAAAAGATTTTAAGAAAGGGAGTGATGTGAAGCATTGAGTATAGGGTTCTAGCATCTAGTCGTGCTAAGTATGAGATTCATGGAAGGGGGGTTGCCTGCATAAGTGGAGTTACTAGTCAACACACAGTGACCTTAGATTTAAAGACATGCACATATAGGAGATGGGATGTGTCAGAATTGCCTTATGGACATGCATGTTGTGCAATTTTTTCACTTGGAAAACCCCCAAATGAATTTGTGGATGAATGTTACAGTAAAAAATTATACATATGAGAGCCTATGAGCCTGTGATGAATCCAATTGCAAGGGTTAGAGAGTGGGAGAAGATGAGTAGACCTATTGCACCTCCAATGTATAGAAGGCAATCTGGAAGACCTCCTGTTTTAAGGACTCCATCTCAAGGTAAGTTTAAGTTCACCAAAGTTGCAGGTAATTATAGACCTAAGTTTAATTAATTTTGTTAATATTTTTGTTTTGTAGGTGAGATCCCTCCACCACCTGGTGCAAAGAAGTTGTCCAAGACATACTATATGCAGGTCACTTGCTCAATATGTAGGAAGAAAGGACACAACAAAAAGACATGTGCAAAGAGGAATGAAGAAAGGTCACAACAAGAAGAAGAGCATGATTACACTTCCTTATGAAAATTTGGTCAATTTAGTGTACCTTTTGGCTTGTAATTGTGGTGAATTGCTTGTAATTGTACCTTCTGTTATTGTTTAGTGTACCTTCTGAGTTTTTATGGTTTTTCTGTGGTGAAAAATTCTGTGGTGACAATGTTAGCATTGGATAGTTCTAATCTCCTCTAAATAGAACTCATGATATGTCAAATCTTATTATGGTGACAATGTTATTTTGGTTTTGTGTACCTTCTATAATGGTTTATTACCTTCTATTATGGTTTGTGTACCTTTTGTTTTATTTGTCTGCACACAGACATTGTGGTGACAATGTTATTTTGGTGATGATATGTCAGATCTTATTACCTTTTGTAGTGAAAAATTTTGTGGTGACAATGTTATCTGTGGTGAATTGCTTGTAATTTAGTCAATTTATGTTATGGTTTATTACCTTTTGTTAGGATTTTGTGTACCTTCTAGTTTTTCAGTCTGCATAAATGTTCATTGTGGTGACAATGTTATTACCTTTTATTATGGTTTTGATCCTCATGGTGACAATGCCTTCTGTGGCTTTTCTGTTTACCTTCTGGTTATTCTAGTTTTTCTTATTACCTTTTGTTGGTGACAATGCCTTGTATCTTCTTATTACCTTATGTTGGTGACAAGTTTGATTGCTGCATCATTGGATCTATTTAGACAATTATGGTCAATTTTTGTTTACCTTCTAGTTTGTCTTGCTACATCATTGGATCTATTTAGATAGTTATGGTCAATTTTATCTTGGTAGTGAGATGAACATGATTTTCTTATTACCTTATGTTGGTGAGAATTTTCTCTTGACAGTGATGAATAACCAATATCCAATATCTCATACACAAACTTGATCAATGTCCAATATCTCATACACAAACTTGAACATGACCTTCTTATTACCTTCTGTTGGTGACAATTTTCTCTTGACATTGATGAATAACCAATATCTCGTACACAAAAACCTTGGATCTATTTAGACAGAAACTATATCATACACAAGCTTGATCAATATCCAATATCTCATACACAAAATCTCATACAAAATAGAACAACACAATAATCAATATCTCATTGGATCTATTTAGACAGAAAATATCTCATACACAAAATGGATCAATAACGAATATCTCATACACAAAATCTCATACAAAATAGAATAGCACAATAACCAATATGTCATTGGAACTTGTCTTCATACTTTCCACAGTATTATCACTGCAAAAATGAACAGCACAATAACCACAAATTTTAAAACTAAAATATCTTGTTGGATCCTTGCAATGTATGGTGGAACTGCATATTCATCACTTGAGCCTTGCAATATACCTTATGGCTCCTTCACATCTCTTGTAAACCCACATCCTTGTCCAACCTAGAATAGAAGGTAAAACCACACACAGTTTCAATCACTTGACAGAAAATCCAAGGTCTTCTTCACCAAATGGAAATTGAAGACAAAAACTCTAATCGGACATACCTTCCACATAGAGCAACCATAGAAACGTTTTTCGACGTTAGGAGGTCGCCTGCAAATGGAAATCGTCACCGGAATCCCATGGTAGCAACAAACAAGATTGGATTTTGGCACTCCTCTCCTCCACGAGCTTGAAGACCCAAACGAAGACCCTTGATCCATAGCATACACTCTTCAATTTACAAAGGGGTAGAATTTTGAAGACCAAAACGAACAGAATCGAATTGGGGAAAATTAGGGGTTAGGGTTTTTGTGGAGAATGAAGAAAGTGGTTGGCGGTTTGTTTATTTAACCGTTGGAAAATTTAAGGCAAAAAGAAGTAAAGGTTCATGGACAACAATATCCCTAACTCTTAACGCCGTTCTCAGAGTTTAACGTGTGAACAGTGCCATATACACTAATCTTCGGTCGAGGTCAGTAGATGGGATACCGTTCTGATAGTTAAAAGGATGGGGTACTAAAGATTAGTCAGGCCAAAAGATGGGGTACTGTTTAGATAATTTTCTCTGATATATTATACATATATCCTACACAATTTCACAATTAGATAAAAAAAAAAAAGAAACCTTTTTTTGGAAATATTATATTTAAATAAGTTTTGTACTTCCATACACTCGTTAGACTTATTAAATAAATAAGTTCGTTCAGTCAGCTACCCGTTTCATCTACTCAATATGCTTCGGCTTCAAATACCAATAAACTTCAACTTTGATAAGTTAGTGGTTCCTATACAAACTCATACTCATATATCGTGTTTTATAAGATCTAAAATCGGAATAGTAATAATTTCCTGAAAAACTCATTTTAACTTTAATAAAGACCTTAATTAAAAAAATAAATGGAGAGTATAATTCATTCCTAGATACTATTCATTTATAGAACAAAACAATTTTATATATTTTTAGAATACTTTTTATAATACTTAATTATCTAATTTAATAAATTTAAAGCCAAACCGTTTAATGGCAAACAATTGGCAGCAGAGGTGTGGGGCGTTGTCCATGGGTTAGAGCTCGCGTGAGATCATGGCTTTCGTAAGGTCTGTCTGGAGGTTGACTCGACTAATTTGATTGACTTCATTAAGAAAGGGGTGTGTCCCTCCACCCTCTTTCGAGACTGGTTTCTCGTTGCCAAGACTTTTTTTACCCGGGAATGGATCATTGATCTCAACCATATTTTTCGGGAAGGTAATAGGACGGCAGATTCGCTTGCTAATTTTGCCTTTACTTGTGGTATTCAGGTTCATAGGTTACGGTCTCCTCCGACGTGTGTGTTGGATATTTTATTGGATGATCTTAGGGGAGTTAGTCTCCCTCGGATGTCTCGTTTGTAATCCCCTTTTCTCAATAAAACGCTTTCGCGTGGAGTAGTGTACTCCGTTTTACCAAAAAAAACAACTGGTATAATAATTTTTATATAAATATCTTTCAATTAATTAGTGTATATTTTAATTATATTCAAGAAAAATATTTCAATAAAAATTTAATTATAATAAGATATTTCGTTCAAGATGGTGAAGTATATACCGAAGATAAAGTAATCAAAAATACTATACGTGATATACGGTTGTTTCAACTAAAAAAAATTAAGAGACGGTTGTTAAAAACCGTACTATATAAATGGACGAACCCTAAGTTAAAATATTAAATCAACCTTTCAAGTCAATATCATTTATTCGATCGGACTACATTATTTTTGTTAAATACTCTCATGACCCGTCCGAGGTCCGATTCAGACGGTTACAGACAAGGTTTGATGTTCGAAATTCAGGTTCAACCCGAATCTGGTCAAAAAAATAGAAAAAGACATTTGTTTTCTTCTTAAAGTTGGTTTGCCCCTAGTTAAATACGAGTCATATTCGATCTAACTTATATCCGACTGAGTCATATCATTATTCCATACGTAACCAATACCAAATATCAAGCTCGACTGCAAATTCACATTCTCCTAATGTGGGTAAAAACCGTAAAATACCTTGATTTGAAGAAAGTTGAATGTAATGTTCCATCACATAACCCAAATATATACTCTTAATATGCTTCATCAACATATTTCTTCTAGAAAAGAAGAACCTAATCTCTCCTCATTTAGGAACTCTAGATGTTGCCAACACTTTATCGTGTTGCTTTTATATTACTAAAAATCTCCATGAAAACTTAGCATTAACGCGTTTCGAACAAATCTTAGACGAGCAACAATGACTTAGAAACGATGAGAGAGAGAGATTTGGCAAGGATATTTTCACACAAGTTTTTCAGCAAAGAAGATTATCAAACGATGTCGGTTTTTAATGTTGTGAAAGAATCAACAAACACTGTTACTTTTTCTTATATCCGTCCCGGTAACAAATGACGCGAATGGAAAAACGTCCGATGAACCACACATACAATTGGCAATAGGAGGAGTAACTCGAATGCTTATATGGTAGTATCACTTGATTGTGTGTTATCGATGTGGGATACTTTTCCCTACATCCCAACACTCCCAGGCAAGTGTTAACTACTTGTCACTTGATTGTGTGTTATCGATGTGGGATACTTTTCCCTACATCCCAACACTCCCAGGCAAGTGTTAACTACTTGAACTAGTTAATACTTGACACTTTTTTTTTCTCTTTCTTGGGTCGAGCATCTCATTCTCTTTTTTAGCTCGCCCCCATATTTTTTTCTTTTTCGACGGGTTTCACATCTCATTCTCTTTTAGCTAATCCGAAGTTAGGAAACCGGACCCGGATTGGACCCGCTCTGATACCATGTTACTTTTTCTTATATCCGTCTCAGTAACAAATGATGCGGAGGGCACACGTCCGGTGAACCACACATACAAGCACACGGGGTTCCATCCTAAAACCAATTGGCTATAGGAGGAGTAACCCGAATGCTTATATGGTAGTATCACTTGATTGTGTGTTATCGATGTGAGATACTTTTCCCTACATACCAACACTAATACTAATGAAGAATATGGTCATATACAGTCAAAAGCCGAAGCCGAAGAAGATGAAGAATATGGCCGTTGAACCATGAACAACAAATTAGCATGTAACCAATACTAATGAACAGAACTCATACACTCGAAAAAACCAACGCAACAGTCTTGGATCTAATAAAAGTATTCATAAACTAGAGAAAACAAATAACAGTATTTGTAAGAAAAAATGTAAACCTTACGTTGTACACATAAGGGCACTCCACTCCAAAGGATTAATACTATAGAAGAATCAATGCTTAAATGAATCTTTGTCGCAACAGAATATATAACCTAGAAGCTAAAGATGAAGTCTTTTATCACTACAAATTCCGAAGTAGAATGATGAATTAGCGAGAACAAAGGATTATTATATTGTCAATATAGTTGATCTAGTAATATTTGTTACCTTGCTTGCAATGTTGTTTGAGAGCCAGTCTAGACCCTCGTAAAGTCCTTCACCAGAAGTTGCACATGTGCTCTGGATGTACCTATAATGATTAAGGAACAATTGGTAAATTAAAACAGACCAATGTCATTTTTGGATCCATAATTCAAGTTTTATACTGCATGTTTATCTAGCTTCAACATGCAACTTGGATTGCGCAAAAGGTTAGAAAGGTGAGAACAAGAAATACCAATGTCGTTGGCGAAGAGAGTGGAGTCCAAGCTTGTCAGTGATTTCGGCCGCATTCATGGCATTTGGGAGATCTTGCTTGTTGGCAAATACAAGCAACACAGCATCCCTCAATTCATCCTGCAGATGCAACAAGCTTGAGTCCAATGTATGGAGAAAATGATTGATTTACCAAAATTGGTTTCTCCATACAACGATTTAATAAGGAAGAAAGTACCTCATTCAACATTCTGTGGAGCTCATCCCTTGCTTCAACAACACGATCACGATCATTGCTATCAACCACAAAGATAAGTCCTTGAGTATTTTGGAAGTAATGTCTCCACAATGGTCGGATCTGAACTCCAAACATCAGAAAAACGCCCAATTAAAAAAAATCAACAAGTTTTGGTTAACACTTGACACAAAGCAAGTATGGGATTCATTAAAATTGTCATCTCTTGTATTTCAGGACATAACTTGATACTTTTTGGCAAAATGTGTACCTTGTCTTGACCCCCAACATCCCAGACGGTGAAGCTGATGTTCTTGTACTCCACGGTCTCCACATTAAACCCTGATATGAAGAGAATAAAATTAGTGTAAAGGTTTGGAACTGATAAATATTTTCTTTTATAAACAGTATCATAACTAACCAATTGTTGGAATGGTGGTCACAATCTCTCCCAACTTGAGTTTGTACAAGATGGTAGTCTTACCAGCAGCATCGAGACCTACCATAAGTATACGCATCTCTTTTTTAGAGAAGAGCCTACTGAAGAGTTTCCCGAAAGACAACCCCATTTTGTCGTTTTTGAATTAACAATCTGAAAAGAGATAAACAAAACTACATCAAAGATATCATATTGTGCCAAGACTTACTAGCAACAAATCCAACATTATATGCAGGTTAAATACTTTTTCACATGAGATCAAAACAATTGAGTGTTCCAAAAAATTCATGAGAAAATGTTTGATCTAATCATTTCAGAAACATCAATAAACAATTGATAAGTGAACGATGTTTGGTCGATTAACTTCATTTTGAAAGCATAATCCACATTTATAGAGTAAAGTCAAACAAAACAATAGATCAAGGTTAAATACGGACGGATCAATAAGAAATGCATTGCTTATATTCCTCTGAGATCTTCAATTTTAGTTTCAAAGTTTGACAGAATTAGATTTTAAAAACTCCGTAAACGATCATCAAGTAAAAGCAAACAGTTTCACGAATCTGGAATAAAACAATAAACCAGCGCCACATACTACAAGATCTAACCCTAAAACAAACACCAACATAAATGTGATCATTAAAGCAAAGACTCTGCTCCCGATCCAATCGCTTTACATAAGAATTTCGGGGGAAGACAAGGAATAGATCCATCTCGGTGAAAAAGTCGGGTGACATTGAAAAATACAGATCAAGATCATTCAAACTACATATGCATGTACAATCGGAATTTGTTTATCTGAGCAAGTAAGACTACAAATTCAAAATACGGAGATGAAAGAGAGAGAACAAGTATACGAACCTGGAAAGGGCAGATATTAGTTTGTGTAGAAGAGGAATTTTCCCTTCCACAACTATTTATATTTAAATTTCATCAAAAAAAAACTATTTATATTTAAATCGCGTTCGAGTGTGGGCATGTATTCACACCATTACCGTGTTACCGCACTTACGCCTTACTTTTGTGCTTTTTGTAATTAATTAATTAATTTTTTTTGAAATTTTGGTTAGTGTCAATGTGCTTTGGATTTTTTTGAATTTTACCCATCACTTTTTTTACAGTTCGGATGGTGCCCTTCTGTTTATATGTTTTTCGAATTTTGTCCATTCCGTTAAATATCTAGAATTTTGGTTAACATTTATATCTATCCTTTGAAAATAAAAGTAGATTAAAAAACAAATAAAATAAAGGAAAAAAAGTAAACAAAATATAAACCAAAATGAAAATAAAAAAATTTGCTAAACCAGGCAAAACCAAGAACGGAGATAAGAATGAGACGAAGCGAACAGATGCCTCCTTCAGTCAAACTGATTTGCTAGTTTTCAAACTATTTCGTGTTTGTTCTATTTCAACTCGATAGGAAGGATTAAGTTATGGTGTTTGAGTTTTGTTGATTTGTCATGGTTAGATATAGATATGTAAAATTGTTTTTAATAATCCATTGTGTAATGCTTTGAAAAAACAACATTGATTATGTATCTGAGCCACCTTCCTGTTGATGGTTCCTCCCTCCAATGTTTACATTGATCATGGAATCTATCAGGCGTCTGAACACGTCATCAGTTCATAGAATTTGGAATAATCTCCCATATTTCTTAACGAGACATTCAATACTTTCTTCATTCTTGATTATTATTAAACTAGGTTGAAAGATCTTTGAGTGTAGAAATGCCTATAACTCTTAATACCATTGAGAATTATGCAAAATGCAAACTTCTACAATAGAAAACAAACTCATCTATTTGTGTTTTGTTTTGGTTTTTGGGTAAACGATTATGCAAATATATCTCCGAGATTGGTCTGCTGGACTACAATGTCATGAAAGACGTACTCATAGTTTTACAAACATGGATATAAGATTCTTAACTATTGAATTATTGGTAAAGATTTGATCTTATCTAGGGTTATTAGTGTTGTTAGTATCCTTACGAATATTTCTCTCTCACGTATCTTCTGTTGTATAAGTACCAACTACCAGTTTCAGTAAATAGATATATTTAAATTAAGCTATATGGTATTAGTCTAGATCGATCCACCTCCTCATACAACCTACATCACTGTCATCATGACTGAGTTTGCTTCTTCATTGACAAATACTTACGAGCTAACAAAACCCTTCACGATTGTCGTTCTTACGAACATAATCAAACTTATCACTACAAACTACTTCAACCGAAAGCAATCCATCATTTGTACATTGGAAGGTTTCGATCTCCAAGGGTATGTCTTTGGTACAATCGAAGAAACGGCGCCCACTCTACCAAACTCTACGACACCAAATCCGGCCGATCAAACACATGTATGACATGACAAGTTGGTTTATGGATCTCTTCTACGAATATTGTCGTCTTAAGTCACAAGTTTCGTGGCTGAAGATACAACATCTCGTGGAGTCTGGCAAACACTTTAACTTACCTATGGCAACCCATCGCATGGACACGTGAAGCAGGTCAAGGATCGATTGTGGTTTGTGGTGAAAGGCACCGATTCCATTACGGTGTATCTTCAAAAACTTCGATCTCTAGCAAAACTTCTTGCTTCTATGGATTCACCGGTATCCCGTGAAGATTTAACTAGACTATGTGATTCGTGTCTTGTGCAAACCATATCTTCCCGTTGTTCAAGCAATCAATGCAAGAGATATTGCCATCAGTTTTGAAGCCTTGTATGGGAAGCTAATTAACCATGAACTCCTGATGAAGAAGAAGGAGAAGAACTCACCCGCACTGATGACGACCTTCAACACTCAAACAAAGTCTCAATAACAATGGTAAGTCCTCTTCATCTACTTCACCCCTAAACAATCCACGATAAAATCAGTATCAAACCCAACCATCCTCACCTCAATTCTCCAATGGCCCGAAACCGTTTAAGGGACACTATCAATGGAGTTGTTGGTCATGTCCTTAACCAATGTCGGTTCTTTCGTGCATTACCCCCGAACATTGAGCCCCCACCCTCCGTACGCTTCCCCGCAACCTAGCATACCCAACCTTGGTTTCCTAATAGTGGTGCGAGTCACCATGCAAAAAATGACTTAGAAAATCTTGTGTTACACTATCCATATATGGGACCTTATGATATAAATGTCGGAAATGGTAAGGGCTTATCTATCACTCATTCTAGATCTCTCATAAAATCTACTCTTTCACAAAATTTCAAGTTGTCTAATGTTATAAGTGTTCCTGATATGTCTAAGAAGATTATCTCGGTTTCAAAATTCACACATAACACCTTTTATGCCGTGATTTTTATGTCAAGTTATTTCTATGTGCAGGACCTCAAGTCCAACACCGAACTTCTTAGAGGCCCGTGCACAGATGGTGTCTAATATTGGCCAAACACATCACCTCAAGTGCATTCGGTAATTTTCGTCATTCTCATACCTTGAATCACACTATAGATCATCCATCGTCTAGGGTGTTTCAAGTTCTAGCTAATAAGTCGTTTGTAGGGATTTTGAGTTTTGAACAATCATTGTGTAACTCTTGCAACGTCAATAAGATTCATAAATTACCTTTCAATGATTCTACTATAATTCTTGCCATCCATTATGATGTGGGACCATCCTCGACACCAACTATACAAGAGACCAATCACTAGATCAATGGACAAAAGGATCCGAGAGGAGATGCTATCAACGAAGATCAAGGAACCATGGAATTGAAAAATCTCGGCCTTGAGACAAGAATATTGGCCGAGATATAGTCCAAGATTCCTCGTCTGTCGAGATCAATAAGATCCGTTGAAGATCTTACTTATTTTTAATTATTTTAATACCTCTTTAGCTCTCAAACATTCAGAAGGTATTTGTTAGTTTTTATCGTATCTTTAAGGATTATTTTTAGATTATATTTTAGAGGAATCTCTCCTGTAAATATCCTTAAAGGACGAGATTCATAGAACAATTTAGAATTGAAGTTGATTTCCACATTATTGTAAGACACTTGTGACTTCATTCACGGAGTTTGCATTTTATCATTTCTATACAATCAAAAAGAGAGTTTTTGGTTGAATCATTGTGAATCCTTGCTAGGTTGTTCTTACGTGTGTTAATCTTATTGAAGATTGGTGTTACTAGTCAAACTAGTCTCTCATTGTGCTTGTCTTATTTAGAAGGTTTGTGTAAGGTTACCGAGGAAGGGTGAAGGTAATTCTTTGTTTAGGGTTTTGACACATAATTAGTCAAGGTTCTTTGCAAGTCTTATAATTAGTCCGATCTTCCTATACTTGTCATATTTCATTCCATTAATCATATTTTTATCTTCCATTATTATCATGATTCCGCATTCTGAGTTTTACAGAACCTCAGCCTATTCTTGGGAAAATCTTGTCCGAGATTTCCTTTATCTTGACCGAGATTTGGTTCTGTTGTTCGATTTGAGGACTTTCAATCTAGACCGGAAACTGCAACATCAACCCCGCATCAAATTGGTATCTGAACTTACTGATTGAAGTCCGACCATACACCATAAGTTTGAGTTCTTTTATTTGAGTCGTCTTTGAGTCACATAAAAATCGAGTCTTTAGTGTCTACCATCTCTTTTGAGATTATTTGAGCTTAACATGCGTTTTCTTGTGTTAACCGGAAAAGAGAGAAAAGTCATAGCCCAAACAGAAGCCAACCATTACCTAGAAAAGTGAAACCTTAACCGAGATCCCACTGCATAACCAAAATCTTGCCCGAGGTTTACATAAGATAGCCCGAGATTTTGTTATAACCGAAAGAACAAGACTTTCTCTCCGAATCAAATCAGATCCAAAGTTATATTTGGAACATATATTCAAAGAGGCGTCATATAAAGCTGTAGAAATAAAGGAAAGAGATATACAAAGTATCTTTTTGTTGAAATCTTATCTAGTAGGTAAGATCTTATCATATCTTCAAACATAACCGAATATCTCCACAAAATTCGACCATATCTATTATCCAACAACCTTATATCCATCATCAACCTTGGATACACGTTCATACAATATCAAAGGTCCACTCTTGACTTCACCTTTACATTTATATCATCGATTATAACCTATATTTTCGGCGAAGCCATTTGGACAAGAGTTACTACGATCCAAGAGTACATATACCAAGAAGGCAACAAAAAAAATAAGATTACCCCAAGCCCCAACCAATTTGCATCACAAAAACCTTGCCTTTTGACAAATCTCGGCCCTCTGGACATAAATATCGCCCGAGATTTCACCCCTTTAACCGAGATTTGCTCTTGTCGAGGCTTAACCCTAACCCCCCCCCCCCTCTCTCTCTCTCTCTCTCTCTCTATCTCTCTCTCTCCAGTTTTCTCAAGTGCAAGGTACATAAAGCTCTCTTCTTAATCTCTTGTGTGCCTATTTCTTACCTCTTTTTTACTCTAAATACATTGAGTCAAATTATTTGGGTGTGTTAGTTAGTATCTATATTTTCTATCATACTAGTTGGGCCATACTTGCAATATTCTTTCTACTTTGTGTCATTGTGTGAAGAGACCTACAATAGGAGTGTCTTCACTAACTTCTAACACAAGAACCTTTTTTCCAAGCCAAGTTGACTACTTGATACATCCGAGGAGTTCTAGTTTAAGCTAGTTCATCGATTGGTAAAGAAGTATTAATCCATCCAAGACAATTACATCAAGTTAGCTTGAGATTCACAACAGAGTGTGAGTGCAAGAGAAAACAAGTAAAGAACCTTCATTTTCACAAACTTCAGGCGTTTGTTGTTACTTTGTGTGATTGTGCAGGATGCCTAATAGTCTACGAGGTTCACAACTGGGTGACCCAACAAGTCCCAAAACTAATGACGTATAAAAGCAACTCATGGATACCGTCTCAACGTTGACTGAACAAGTGGTGAGGCTGGAAACATGCCCCATAGAACAAATCTCGACCAAAAATCTCGCCCCCCCCCAACCAAGATTTCACCAGAGATTTTCCCCTGAGATGGGAGAAAGCTCGCGTAATCCAAAACCACCCCAACCCCTGATCCGCCTTCAAGGCCCCATCATGGGACATGTATGAGACTTCCGTATCCTAAATTCCGTACACCTAATATGCCGGATTTTGTTAATGACTTTCAGGAATACGGGGAAGAGGATAATGAAGGCATGTGGAGAGACTATCCTAGATGTAATTAACGTCCTAGGAGAGATCGAGACTTGGAACCTTATCGGCCTCATAAAATTTTTTTATGAAATTGGCAGAGTAAAGGTCAAGATTCTGAGTTTTGAGGGCAAATGCGATCGGGACGTTTACATGGAATGAGAGACTAAGATTGAACAAATTTGGTCTTGCCATAACTTTAGCAAGCAAACGAAGGTCCAACTTACTACGTTGGAATTCCAAGAATATGCCTTAGTTTGGTGGGTTCATCTCATCAAAGAAAAGAGGCAAAAGCTAGATCCATACATCAACGCTTGGGACCAAATGAAAGTGTTGATGAGATCAAGGTTTAAACCCCCAGATTATGCTAGGTAGCAAGGCAAATACTAGAGAATTTCGAGCAAGGAATCCGGAGCGTGGAAGAGGTCTACAAACCATGCAAATGACGATTGTTAAGACCAACGTCCATGAGGATGAGGAGTCTACTATGGCTCGATTTTTAAGAATTTTGCATCCATCATTAGCCAATGAGATTGGTTTATATCCTTATAAAAATATGACTAATTTACTGCGTTTGACTATAAAGGTGGAAAATAAGTTCAAAGGATGTGACCAAAAGACGTGTTCGTGGAAACAACGGAAATCTCGGCCAAATTGAGACAATCTCGGCCGAGATTCTGACCGAGATACCTCCAAAAAAGAGCCTTAAAGAAAGCACAACATCCAAGCTTCGCCTCAGCGGACACGTCCTCGCCCTTTGAATGAGCCTTTAAAGGACCCTAAAGGGAACACTTCTAAATCTACTTTACATTTAAGAGATATTGTATGTTTTAAATGTCAAGGTGGATGTCATTATAAAAAGGATTGTCCTAACAATAAGGTTTTATTCATTAATCAACAAGGGGTTTATGAAAGTGAAGAAGACCATAAAAGTGTTAGTGAAGTTGATGAAAATTTTTATAATGAACATGGAGAATCATTGATTGTTAGGAGAACTTTGCATGTTAATATATCTCCTTGTGGAGATAATCAACGAGAAAATCTCTTTCATACTAGATGTCTTGTTAAAGGTAAGGTGTGTAACATGATCATTGGAGGTAGTTGTTGTAATATTGCTAGTGTTGAATTGATTACTAAGTTACAACTTCCTACGTTTTCCTTTGCATGCTTCATCTCAACAAAGCCATATTTCTCATGCATGCAATACATTTCATATATATCATCACATTTTCATATTGCATGATTCACATTCATATATAACATAACATTATTTTTCAAGCACACAATTCATTCAGATAATCCACATGCATGAAATCAAAATATCACACCATATCATAACAATATTAATTTACGTCCGCATGGATGCTTAAACATAAACTAACCTCATATTAAATACGTAATATATATATATAAAGCAAGTGTCATTCATATACACTTACCTTGCAAATAAGATAACCCTAATCCGCTCTCGATCCAAACCTAATTCCGACTTCTCGCTCCGGACGATATCCCCTTTCTCGTACCTTCAAAAATATACCAACATATATCCTTATCAATATCTTATAACCAAACAACCCCTTTAACCTTTCGTGAATACTACCAAAAACATCACATTTCATTTCCTCGTGAAATCGTGAAGCTTTCTAAGAACATTTGGGAGACTCATAAGCTTATCCCAAACATTTGCAATAACTTGCCTAAATTCCGGATGGGTTAGCCAAACCGCTTGGAACCGAAATGGGCGTCGCTTGGGGTCACCCGAGCTCCCCTTATCGAAACTTAGGAGAAGCAGATTATGATCCGATGAAAGACAAGGAAGATGTCTAACCTTTGCCTTTGGCCACGTGACCCTTCCAAACGGGTTCATTAATACTCTATCCAAGCGCTTAATAACTCTATTATGCACCGAATGACCACAAGCCCAAGTAAAGGGGGTACTTACACACCCAATATCGATGAGTTGATTGGTACTTATCCACTATCCAAACTCCACTGATAGCCGAGAAAGTCTATTAGACCCCCTATGACTTTCTTCTACGCATTTTATAACATTCATATCTCATCCAATAACCACAAGTAATGTAGAAGACCTAATAACCAATGCTATATCGTCCCACACACTCTCCCTCTTCCTTGGGTCAAGAGAGATATACGTCACGATTAAATTAATATTTGAATCTCCCTGCCCAACCAATGCATGGATATATTGTCTATCTTTCGTTACCACCGATATAGGGCAACTATTAGAATCATAATAGCCAAATACCTCCACTTTGGCCCACTGCTTCCACTCTATCACCCGAATTGAAACCAATCTTCTCACAGATCGCGTTTGCCACAATACCCGAGCAATGTGTATCAAAAAGAGCTAGAAAATCCGGTTTATGCTTCCTTATCATGTACCTCATAGATCTTTGGAGACTTTGCTTCACAGTTCCAAAGCTATTCCATAAAAATCCCAATCTACCGTGAATTGGTGCAATCCCCAAGAAACTCTCAAATCTGAGAGTCCGGAACAAAAGAAATGTGAGACCCCGTCCCATCCTTAACGATGTCATTCATAAACGGATCCATCAGAACCACCATTACATCACTATTCTCCACGGAACAACCAATCATCTGGGCCGCAAACACAATATCACTAGGTACTTCTCTATTCAAAATTCTCACATGTTGAGGTTTTGGCACAACCTTTCGATTTTGCTTAGTGACTTTTTCCAAAACCATCATGCTCACTATCCCATCCTTGTTGTGCAATATGCTCCCAGTGCTTTCATCCCTCGTCTTACCGTTCAACATGTACCTCTCCTGGTCTGATTCTTTATAATTACATCGACTTCGTGTTGTAAAACTTGTGCAGCTTGTTTACCTTTCCCTTGATTCTTATCCATACATGCGTCCTTCAGACTCCTATCTACCTCTTGGCCCTTCCGGCCTTATTGGCCTTCGCCTTGTCCTTTAGACATTGAAAATGAGTTCCAAGAGAACAAGTGTTTTTTCGATAGGCACTAGCATCCAAGGTCCATATCCATCATCTTCCATCTCATTAGTTTCTCCCTTGACAGCCTGCCTTGGACATATGACTAGGGAATTATCATGCTCCCCTGCATTCATTGGCCTTGCATCTGTATGAGTAACTTGTACTTTCCTCCTCCCAACATAGAGACATGTATCTTTCATATGACCATAACAACCACATTCAAAGCAAATCGTATGAAGATTCTCATATTCGAGTCATAGCCGTTTCCCATTCAAGATCACGTCACCCTTGAGAGGACGGGTTAGATCCACAGTCACACAAATTCTCGCATACCTTCCCCTTTCTAGACCTACGGTGTTTGCATCAATCTTAAGAGGAGATCCAATAGCAGAGGCAATCGCTCGTAGGACATTTATTTTGTACATCGCAAATGGTAATCCATAAATACGTACCCAAAAACCCGTGGAAGATAAAACATATGTCATAGGATTAAAGGTTTTATCCCATTGTTGCATCATAAGATAATGTCCGTAATCTTCCAAGGCCCACTCGTAAGTATGTCCAACATGTTTGCTTCCTTCTCGAACCGGACATGGAAAAAATTATTTGGCAGATCGATGACTGTCCAAACTCCTGCTAGTTTCCAAATTTGCCTGAAGGTTCTTTCAAAAGCCGAGAACGATATCATCCTTCCTAGTAATTTGACCACTATTGAAATCCGCCAAGGGTCATTCAATACTTGAACCACTTCCGGCGCAACATTTATGACAGAGGTTGCATCCTTCCCTTTGGGGAATTTAATCCGAATCTTACCTGCAGACTCTACAAGATTATCTGACAGAATAGACATCCTTCTCCATGTAGCATCTCCAAACAACATTGCACTCCAAGATGGGGCCTGATTTGGTCGACTATCTTCACGAGTCACCGTCACGTGTTCTTGTTGTAGATGACTTTGTTGGCCATTCTTTGCGCTTTCCACAATCGGGGGAGACGACAAAATATCCTTGGGATTTGGTGCAACAAGAAGGGGAGAGTGAGTCGCCTCAAGAGCCGCCACTTTCATCGTCATAGATTAGGGTAAAAGATAAGTACTTATTCACTCTTATATCGAAGTAAATGTGTTTAGATACTTGATAAAAAGCTCTCAACACAATTATCAATCCCAACCCTTGATGCACTAATAACTCTAAACCTAACTCAAAAGGACATTTCTCATCGTTGTCTATCGAGTACAAAACTAAGATATACGAGTTAATAAAAAACCTCCGGTCACAATAATTGTCGAGTTCTTTTGTAACTTTCCAATAATATCCAAGAGGAGTGTATATATATATATATATATATATATATATATATAGAGAGAGAGAGAGAGAGTTTGACTCCCATGTAAACAACCCTTATAGTGTTCAATGAGAACAAATTACATTCGTTGGATCGTTATAATGGATGACTGTGATTAAGAGAAAGTTTAATGACAAAAAATAAAAATAAATATTTAAACCTTATTTTTGGAAGTGATAAGCGCGTGATAACAAAACTCACCATAACTACCCAATTTCAAAATTCTCTAAAATAAAATCCCCAAATCTTTTTTGCAATTATCGGTGATTCCGCTTCTTCCTCCATCAAAATCTCGTGTTGTTCGAACTGAAGCAGACCATCGGTGCCGCCTTCTTCTTCCGGTATTCGTTGTCGTTTGTGGAGCAGGTGTTGTTTTCTCCCTCCATTCTACAGTAGGTATCGTGTTCGCCGGTGCCGTGTTCTTCCTCCTAATCAAAATTTCACTGTCATCTTCTTCTTCTACAGCCATTCGATTCCGACTACTGTATTATTTTGCTCGCCTTTCCCCGCCGTCAGTCGAGGTAATGTTGATGTCGATGAACTTTCCGTTTCATTGATTCCGATTAGGGTTTTGCGGTTTAAAGTAATAAAACCCCTAAATTTGTTACAGTTATCGTCGTCTTCTTCTTCCGGTATTCGGCGCCATTGGACTCGCCGGTGTTGTGTTCGAACTCCATTCTGTATTCGGTCCTTTGTGCGCCGTTATTCGGCGCTCTGCCTCTTAATATCCTTTTCATTGTCGATTGCTACACATATTAGGGTATTCTTCGACTAGCCGCAACCCTCTGTCACACGAGGTATTGTTGATATTAAATTAATTTCTAGTTCATTGATTCCGATTATTGTTTTCGGATTTTTGTTGTTGATTTTGAAGTATTGTTGCCGAATTTGGGTTGATTGTCCATTGTTGTTGAATGTTCGCCATGCCTTATCGAATGCGAGTTATGATGCAACCATTATACACTTGCATGTTCATATATGATTGGTGTTAATGGCTATTGGTTTTTATATTCGGTACAAAACTAGACAAATTGCTAAAAGAAACTCTATTTCTTTCTAATTTTTGCTTATACTATAACTGATCATGGATGAATGTTGCCAACTGAATGGCTATTACAAAGTAATTGATGAATCATAGTCGATGTAAGAAGTGACTGCAAAAGTAATGTGCAAATTCGTGTTGAGCAGTAATGAGACATTGGCTATGCTTATGATATATTCATGATTATGATGAATTATATTCATGGAAGAATCTTAAATATAGCATCTCCTTTCAACTAATGAAAGATTGGAATAAAATAGAATATTATCTAAAAATTATATCTAGAATATATGCAGTTTTCTTTTGAGACAGTGGCTATGCTTGTGATACATTCATGTTGAGCAGTAATGAGACATTGACTATACTTATGATATATTCATAATTATGATGAATTATATTCGTTATTGTTTGATTGTTGTGTTCAGAATACATGGAAACTTACAAGGGGGATGCCAAATGGAACTGTAATTTGAGGAACCAGGAAAAGTATTGGGATGTTGAGGGTCAAATATCTATATACTTTCCTCCATTGGTCAGAGAACACATTGATGCTAGAAATACCGCGTATGGTTGTTAGAGGGGCGTTGGAGATTAACAACGCTAAGGATGATGAGGAATAGACGATCCAAGTTGTTATTTTGATATGTTGCTTCGGACAATTGTTTTGCTACACTATGTCAAAACTATATTCTACCGTTTCTTTCTCTTTTTAGATATTTGGATCACTTATGTAGGGATTAATGTGTTTGACACTCCTGTCTTTATTAATGTCAAAACACTAATTTACAATGTCAAAACTCTTTTTTGATATGTTGTTTTGGACAAGTCTTTTGCTATAGTGAGTATAACACAACAACCATTGGAAGCTGACCACATCTTGTATGCTAACACCGTTTACCATGCATAATATGATGGATTAGTAAGTGTACTCATCACCGAATATGAACAATATAATTTCAGAATATACATGATATTGTTAATGGATATTTCATATATTAGATGTTTTATGTTAAAGAGCACAACCTTTACACTTGTGGAAACATAGGAAGACGCTCTGTAGGTTGTTTGCAAATACAGTGTACCATAGATAATATGACGGACTAGAAAATCCACTATTTACCGAATATGATGATATATTTTACAGAATATACAAGGTATAGTTACCAGATATAGAATATATTTGTGTGTCGTATGTTAATGAGCAATGTACACTTGGGTAATAGAGTTTACGCTTTCTTATTTGGCGTTTCAATTCTATAAAATGTAATTGTATTACAACAATGTATCCGGAAATAAAAAAATATGATAGATTAATTAGTGTCTTTTTTATCGAATTTAAACAATATAAGTATTGAATATAAATGAAAAAGTTGCCGAATATACTCAGTGTAATTTCTGGATGTTATATTGTTCGTGTAACGGATTCAAATAAACGAATTAGGTGCTTATGATCGAGTAAAGATAACAAGTAACACCAAAGTTGGTTGTAGAATTTATTATAGTGGTTCACTGATTGCGAAATAACATATTCATCTAAGACAAGTTTTACACCGTACATGATATAAAGAGTGAAATAGTAAAGAAAAATTATTGCAATTTCATGAGCATATGGTACTCATTCAAGGGACTCCTTGCAATTCCTCTTGTCATTTGTAGTTGCTTTCACCGGTGGCTGAATGGTTACATCTAAGACAAGTTTCCGGTAGTGGGTACATTTCCCTTGAATCCTGACCGACTACACAATATGTGATGATGCAATAGAGTCCCGCCTTTTGTGCATACACGGGAAGATGAGAAACGAACATCAAAACTGACCTCCTTAGCATACGCCTTATAAAAATCTATACCTTCCTCCGGCGTCTTGAAACACATTCCAATACGTGAATGTATTGATTCATCGTATTGCGGAGTCTAATATTTCGTTTTACCCGATGATTGCGTCATGACTATTCCGGCATTGAATTCTTCGTTTGCCGTTGCTTCATAAAATTCATCCATACTCTCCATGTTAGCATCAATGCCGGATCCATCAACATCTCAATCTCTTTGACATGGGGAATCTGAAAAAAATTCAATACATATTTATATTATGATAATTTAAATACGAGTTTGTTTAATAGTTGATATTTAGGTAAACCTTCACCGTCACCGAATCGTATTCGGTGGTATATTCAAATATATTCGTTAATATGAAACCAAATATATGTTAACATATTACTTTAACTGTTTATGTTATTTCACGTTCACTTACCTTCTTCCATCGATTCCGAATCTGTTGCTTGCCTGAATCCCCTACACAAATCAACCGAACAATTGAGGACATATATTGATGAAAAACGAAAAAATTGAGGACAAATCAACCAATTGTTTGATGATGAGAATATTGTATACTGAAAAAGAAACACTTACTGCTAACTATTCCGGCAAAAATATGTTTAGTTTTTCCGGTGATAATGGAGTGTATGAAGTTTCAGCAAAACGTATCATCCATATAATTGATATTGCTTTGAACGATTTTGTTAAAATTAATTGGAAGATTCTGTATATTGTAACTCCCTAAAATAGTGGAAAAAGATCTCATTTATAATTTTTATAGAATATTGTAATTGCTTTATTTTGGAGAGTGTATTACACATTCCAATAAGGAGAGTGTGCTGAATTTTTCATTGAATATTTATGTTAAATTTCAGCCTTTAGATTAATCACATCAAGGGCTACTATTTGTTCTCATTGTACACTATAAGAGCTGTTTACATACGAGTCAGTATCTATCTATATATATATATATATATAGGGTGTGGTTCCCATGAGAACACCCCTAACGTGAGAACATGAGAACCATCGTACACCGTTTAATGTATTATTCGTAGTTATTGTTGGTTGAGTGAATTATTCGTAGTTATTGTTGGATTCCTAATTATTATTATTCGTAGTTATTATTATTTTTGATATCTACTCTAAATCTCAACCCTTAATACTCACATCCAACGGTGTACGATGGTTCTCATGTTCTCACGTTAGGGGTGTTCTCATGGGAACCACACCCTATATATATATATATATATATATATATATATATATATATATATATAGGGTGTGGTTCCCATGAGAACACCCCTAACGTGAGAACATGAGAACAATCGTACACCGTTGGATGTGAGTATTAAGGGTTGAGATTTAGAGTGGATATCAAAAATAATAATAACTAATAATAATAATAATAATTAGGAATCCAACAATAATTACGAATAATTCACTCAACCAACAATAACTACGAATAATACATTAAACAATATGGCACATTCGTAACAAAACTAATAATAATTACGAATATGTTCTCATGTTCTCACTTTAGGGGGTGTTCTCATAGGATCTATACTCTCTCTCTCTCTCTCTCTCTCTCTCTCTCTCTCTCTCTATATATATATATATATATATATATATATGGTGCGGTTTCCATGAGAATAAACTTTATTGTGTATCATGAGAACAATCTTATACCGTCGGATGATGAGTATTAAGGGTCGAGATTTAGGGTAGATATCATAATTAATAATAACTACGAATAATATATTAAACAATAAGGCATGTTCTCATGATTACACGATAACATCTATTCTCATATGATCTATATTATATATATATATATATATATATATATATATATATATATATATATATATATATATATTCAATCACCAAACATACCACATCCACAAGATTTTAATAGGCTTCCTAACAAACTCACCCATTTAAAAGCTCTCTACTGTAGCAAAACCTAAAAGCTCTCTACTGTAGCAAAACCTAATTTTTGGGATGACCTCCCATCCAACCATGGCTACCGCCTCCTCCACCTCTTCACCTCCAAGCTTTCACCAAAGCGTATCCCGTCCCCTTCTCAGGCTAGCCGCCTTTGAGGCTTGTAACTCGGCTATCGACCTCCTCTCCGGTGTAACCCGCCACCTTCTCCGGCGTAGGCCACCGCCTTCTCCGGCGTACGCCACCGCCTCCTCCGGCTTTCCTACTGTGCTCACCAAATCAAAGGAACCATCACCACCGGTGTATCGCGCCGCCTTCTCCGGCTTTACTGCTGCAGCGCTCACCAAATCAAAGGATCCATCTCCAATACTAATATCTTCGTCTGATACCACCACAACCCATTTCATATTTCCATCACCAATACTAATGGCTTCTAGTCGTTTTGCAAGCTGTTTCTCTTATTCCTATTTGTAAAACTTCTTAATATTGATTACAAGTCTGCACGGTTTGGTTTTCATCTTGCTTTTGATGTTTGCTTTCCTGCTTCTTCTCTCCCTCAACCACTATTGTAAAATCCAAACCAACCAGTATTGGGAAAAAAGTGGAATAAACCTATCTTGAAACCACAATTGTTGTTCCTTTAACAGTTTGTGTAACCTTAATCGGTGTATAATCGATTTAAAAGGGACTATGGACGGTTCCATGGGTGTCGGATTTTCCGTTGGTTTTGAGCTTGTTTTCATTTTCAGGCCCTTCTTCTTTAGTTCTTGATCAGAAATCGGAAATCCTTGCAAATCAATGATCTAATCAATCTTATATATGTGGAAGATACAAAACCCTTCTTCTCAAAATGCTCTCTTTGTAGAGAGATTGAGAAACCCTCATTCTCATCCTTATGGCTGACCGCCCATGGCTGAACGCTGCATAGAAAACCGCTGAAGGCTGAACGCCGGTGGGATGACCGCCACTAAGGACCTTCTTCCTGATCTATTATTAAACCCTTCTCACCCAGATCCACAATTTTTCTTTGATTTGAGCAACCCTATTTAACAAATCTTGCCATTTATCTGTCAACCTCCCTCTCTTCTTGTTGGTTGATTTTGTTGAAAAATGTTTTCGGTTGAGGAGGCCTTTGTTGAAAAATGCTCAGATCTACTGCTCAGATTTTCTTCGCGGGTCAAATTCCTCGTGTTGAACTCTTTAAAAAAAAAAAAAAAAAAAAAAAAATCACAAACATCTAAGTTGACAGCGTAACCCGCCTCCAACCTCGCAGGGTAACCCGCCTCCAACCTCGCAGGGTAACCCGTCAATTAACCATATCGACTTACACACTTCCGGTTGTGAAATAACCATATCGTCTTACACGCTTCCGGTTGTTTCAGGAACCGAATTCTAAATAAAAATTACACGCTTCAAGTTGTTTCGCAAACCGAATTCCAAATAAAACGTTAAATGACAAATTTTCTTTTTGTAATGGGAAGATTTAATTTGAAATTGAAAAAAAAAAAAAAAAACCCTTAATTGTAAAGGGTTCTACTTAGACATTTCACAAAAACTTTTTATTCCTAACGCATACAAAGTACAAAACAATCAATTTCAATCACTCCCGATAACATAAATCAACTCCTATGACAATCTTCTCCCAACAAATCACTTTTCTTTTACCCATCAAGTTCTACACTTTTTTCATCAAGATACCCGTGTTCTGCAATCTCGTCTTCTGAGGTTTGATTCAGTCATTTGTTGCGCGGTTTCGTGCGTTTATCGAGAAGGAGGCGTGAATTTGTGATCGACTCCTGACGGCTCTGTTGCAGTCCAAATCTGAGGTGTCCACAGTTGTTCCCCAGGCTTCCCTGTGTACTTCCTTCAAGATGAACTTCTTTACTCGTTGCCTCCTGCCGGCTGGATCAACCTGCTTTCCCCTTGAAGACCTTTTGCTTTCGGTTTCATTTTGATGTAATTTCGTGTATTTCTTTTCTCATTTATTTGTGTCATGACGGTTTGTCCGTCTGCCGATTTTTTCGGCCTTTCGACCCACTAGACGGCGCGCCGTCTATTGGTTTCGAACCGCTTTCCATTTTCAAAAAAAAAAAAACAAAAAAAAAAAAAACAAACTCACCCATTTTAGTAGGGTTGTTATACTAGTCAAACGAGTCGAACATTAACATTTTTAAACTCGACTCCGTTTATAAATGAAATGAACCTAAATTTTAAACAAACTTTGTTGGTATTCGGATCATTTAGATAACGAATGTCCGAGTAACATAACATTCCTACAGAGTTATCTTAATCAAACGAGTGGAGTTTTAAACGAAAAAATTGAGCCGAACGGTTCCGCTCAAATGAGACGAATGTCGCATAAGATTAACACCTCTTTGGAGTTTGGGCTTTCTCTCTCCCAAGTCGTCAGCAACACCCGGACACGCCTAGCGATCCAACTGCCCAGGAAGCCACCAACGCACCAACCGGCAGCCATCCTTCTGACGACGGTCGACACTTTTCCTGCTAAGCTAACCAGCAACTGTAAGTCGCTCCTCTTCTATTAATTACGGCTCCTAACTCCTATGTTATGATCCAAACGCTTAATTTCGGCTTTGTATTGTTCGACGGGAACTTGGGGTTTTCAACTATGTGGAGGAGCCATCATGCTTGTGTTGAATTTTCTTGATCAGTAAAATTAGGGTTGCAACTTACTTGCTTTGTTTCAAATCTCTGTATCTGAATATTCAATCACATGAACTGAAAAGAGGAATCGTGTAAGACGGTGTGAAGGGCGATGAAGTTGCTGATCACCTAAACCGTCAAAGATCCTAAAATAGCAATTTATTTACTGATTCTAAATTGCTCTCTTGCCCCCGGGTCTGGTTCCTTAGTTCCATCTTCTGGTCTGGTGTGGTTGGATCTCAATATCTATGCCTTCCCCGTTATGGTCTTCTTTAGCGCGATGTGATTTGCTATTTTCTGTTGCGCCCCTGGCTGGATGGTGTGTTTATCCAATATGGGCTGGATAGAAATGTGTGGCTTCCTTGCCTGTTTAGTTTGTGGGTTTGAATTGAACTATGTTACTCATGTGTTATCTGTTAACATACTGCTTTTGCTTGTTTTAAATTTGCTCATTATTGTTGTTGGTTTGCAAGACATATGGAATGCTGTTGCGTTTATTTCTCACCCTGGCTTTTATTTCTCCTCTTCAATGTAATTTGTAATCGAGTTATTATTTATTTAGAATATAGATCCTTTTATGTATGTTTTGGTGTATATTTACTCTGATATCTAGACCTCTAACTCTAAACCAACATAAAATTCACAGTGCCAAATTCCATTTTCCGTGTAGGTGTGTAACTTAGGCTTGATGTCTGGAACTGCAACTAGCCTAGCAATGGAAGGCACGGATCTAGAAGTAGCAAACTGGAGTGAGAAGGTGGAAGACCTAGTGGAATCTGGCGCCATTGACAGTGCTATCTCCCTCCTTGAAACCCTAATTCTGAAGCTTCAATCTCTGAGCTCGACAGTCGTGGAGCTTCAGTTGACATCAGCGTTGTTGGAATTAGCAAAGCTTTATGACTTCAAAGGCTTCTCTATAAGAGCTGACGAGGCTCGTTCTCGGGCTATTGCCATCAAGAATCGTTCTCTCTGCTCTCTTCCTCCACATCAAGCTTCCTTGTCAGTCCTCTCTCTCCATCTTTTTTTATTTGTTTTTTATGCTTCAAATAGAGAGTATCGCTTAACATGCCATTTTATTTCAATTAAAAATTGAAGTGACACGCCGAGAGAAGAATCTGAACAGATTAGGGTTTCTATAGGAGGTGAATTGTCAGAGAGTTCTTGTTCAACCAAGGATATTCTGGTGAATGATGGTTTGTTTGGCTTCTCTTGACATTCTTTTTCTGTTGATACTTCCGTAGTTGCACCCAAATTGTTTGATTTTCATGTTATCTCGATATATATCTACCATTGTGTTTGCTTTCTTTATATGTCCTTTTGGTTGTTTTATGAAGGTAATTTGGATACACTTACCAAATCATCAATTGGCAATGAGCACCCTGGTGAAGCTTTTTCAGATGATGGTAATTCCTATGCCCATTGTATGGTAAAATAAACTTGGAAAATATTCAATTACCTATGTGCTTCATCCTCAAGCTGATGCCTAATGGATAAGTGGATAACAGTACCCCTTTGTAAAAGTTATACACACATGAATTAGAACCTTTGATTCCATTGTTTAAGTTCTCATTATTTTGGAATTTACCTTAGCACATTATTCTTGAAGGTATGCAGTTTCCTATATTGCACATATTAGTTGTGTGACTTGTGTCAACTCTTGATTCGTCCTTTTATTGTTTTTTTTTTATCAAGTACTGGACTTCCAATGCCTAAATATAGGCCTGCACTGTTTGATTGTGGTGATTATGAAGCTGATATTTTGCAAGATGAGTTAAGACTGTGGTTCTTTTTCTTTGATGGTTACTAATAGTATAATTCTTTTGCTATGTTTTGTGGGCAGATTGGGAAACTAGAGCAGATGATGCACCAGATGACCTACTCCCTACACGACAGTTACCTGAAGTGTCAAAAATTTCTCTTGAGGACTCTGTGGAGGTTCCAAAGCGCCGTGGAAGAGGAACCTTTTCGTACAAGAAAGACAGCTTATATTCTGATCAGCTAGCAGAAGACTCTATTGTTTGTGATTCTAAGCAGACGTTTGATGACACTGATAAACAAGATTCAACAGTGAAAAATTGTGAGTCTTTCCTCCTCTGCATGAAAGTCTACTTGATTATGTGTATTGGATCAAGAATTACTGAGATAGTTGTCATTACCTGTCTAACCTTGTTCTTAATAAAGTTTAATGCTATTGTAATCATCTATGCATATTTGGTACAAAACAACAAAAACAAAATTATATTGGAGGAAACATGAACCTTGAATAATGAGGTTGGCAGAATGTATATAACCTTGCATGGTTCCATGATGATGTTGATTTTAACAAATCCCAAAAGGCAGTAAAATTGGAGCATTTTTTCGGAAGTGATGTTTATTATTAGTAATATATACTATTAAAGGTACATAGAACCTTGCATGATGGATGTTGTTTTTAATCAAGTCCAAAAGGTAGTAAAGGGAAACATTTTTTCGAAAGAAAATTATGTATTACTAATAAATATAAAAGGATACATATGATATCCCCCATTTGAAACTAGGTTTGAAAAACTCAGAAGTTCAGTTTTTAACTCACTGATCACAAGGTTACATGGCTTCCAAACCACCTCAAAGGTCTGTTGTAATGCTGTGCATGATTTATATGGTTAACATCGTAGGAAATTTCTCTTGAGGACTCCTGTGGTTATTACCAAGGGAAAATTCCCGAACATCTTTGTTATTGAAGATTGCACAATGAGCATATAGGAATTGAAACTTGAAAACTAGAAGAAAGGAGAACTTTTTATGAAGATCAATAATATTTAAAATGAAATAAAAAATTTGAGATCTGTCTGAAAGGTATAATAGTTTTTTGAGAATGGAAACATATTTAGGATAATATCAGATTTTCACAAATAAGTCTAGACCGACACAGGTGTAATATCTGATGTAAGTATGATTTTTCCTTGTACAATGCAAATGTAAGTATGTAATGTACAATCTGAAATTCTGAATCTTTGTCAATGTGCATTATTGCTAAAGGAAGTTAAATGCTCCACAATTTCTGATCTCTCTAGGAATTTTCTGTTTCATTCTGTTACGGCTAAGAGGAAAAGTCAACACCACATGATGAAAATCACCCTAAGGAACACAGGAAGCTTCTAGGAGGAACTCTCCAAATGCCTATGGCAATTGACCTTTACATACTCTAGGAAATTTGATGAAAATGCTCAAGGGTGTTATGACTAGGTTTCTGATGTATCAGCATTAGTATTCAAGTGAAAGTAAGTACAACACATAGCGCATTTAGTTAAATCTGTGCTAAATGACTCTTAATGTATTCCGCCGAAATGAATGTAGCCTTTTAGTATTTTCTTGGACATTTATATCTGAAGAAACTTTTGATTATATGATGTCAGTGGTAGCATATGGTACTCGTCATGTTCTTGTCCTAGATGGGTTCCAACCAAGCTATACTACAATGGACTTGGAGAATACCTTTAAGAACTTCAAAGACAAATTTGTAATCCGCTGGGTTAATGATACACTTGCACTGGCTGTTTTCCGATCACCATCAGTTGGTATGTCTGCTTCTCAATATAACCTTTTATTGGTATGAGAATTACCGTACTTCAATTCTACAATCATGCTTTTGGCTCTGCTCAAACTCTGAGCTATGCTTTTTTATTCTTCTCTATATGCTCTAAATTTCTGCCGAAGAGAAAAGGAAATTGTTGCCTTCCACATTTTGATGAAAATGGTGAAGTGGGAAGATAAAATTATTGAAATTTTTTTTGTAAATTTATATTTCTGAATAGACTGGTTGAGTACGACATTCCCTCAAATCCCTCAATATATCTTATCTTGTTAATTTTGTAGCTCAATCTCCTTCAGTTTAATCAGAATGTGAACACTTCCGTCATTGTTTCCTGCAGCACTTGAGGCCTGTAATAGTGTACACTGTCAATTCTCCGTGCGCTTGCTCGAGGAAGATGACATCTTAATGAAGTCGGTTTCAAGTAAAGGTACACTACCTGTGTTTCGGGATTCTATTATCTACAGTATATTTCTACTCACATCAAAACTACTGTAAAAACACACGCCCTTGCAAAAGACCTGCGGGGAATGTTGAATCTCAGAATGGTATCTTTGTTCTATTATCATTGCAGACTTGGAACCTCCGAGACAAAGGCCTCAAACATCAGCTCGAACTGCACAGAGGTTAATTGCTCAAGGAATGGGAATCAAGATTCCACAAAATATCGGATCCAAGGAATGGAGGAAGGAGGAAGAAGCAAGGAAGAATCGCATTGTTGCTAGACAGAATCTAAGAGACGATGCTTGGGGTCCTGACGACTGAACTAAGGCCTATATTGATTTCCTCCTTGATGGGAGATTTAGACTGTTATCGCAAAGGAATTACTTCCTCAAAAACACAAGATTTATCCAGGTATAAATGTACATTTCACAGATCATTGTGACAACACACCTAACCAAGAATACATGGCCTTCATGAAGATATAAAATAGTAGAATCTTGTGTGACTTGTGAAGTTGTGATCCTTCGCACGATTACTTGTTTAAAATCATGCTGCAAATGTGGTTGTATCATCTCCTTAGGGATCAACGATTCCCTCATTTGTGTAAGAACGATCTTTGACACCATCCATCAAAAACATGCTTCTAGGGAAACCATTTTTGCTCTAAAGAAAGACAGCACTAATTGATGACCTTATCCTAAGGTGTTTTACTGTAAATCCTCATCAAGTCACCATTACAACAAGGGGGATTGAACTCGTAAACTCGGAATATCATCCTTACCAGTTAGTTGGGAAGGACTTCATTGACTAACTTTATGCTTGTTTGTAAGTTTCGACACAAAAAGAGGAATATTGATTCTGATCAAACTACACGTTACATCAAATGATTCAGTTGAGGAGAATGCTTATTATTCACTTTAGGCGGCAATCCATCTATGTCCTCTATAACATTTTTTCTCAGTTTCAGTACATCTTTCTCCCTTCGATGTTCGTGTTTCTCCTCTCTTCGATGCGCATGCTTCTTATGCCCATGATGCTTGTGCTTGTTCTTGTGAACATGGTGCAAAGTGTGCTTAAAATTGCTTCCTTTCTCCGGATGTTCGTGGACATGATGATGGTGGTGATGGTGATGGTGGTGATGACGATGATGATTTGGATGGCCACCGTGGATCCTCTTATGGTTATGATGTGTCATAGGGGCATGATCAAAATCAGTTCTCTTGTGTCTATGGTGATTTCGGAATCTATCGTCTTCGGGTTCCATGCAGTGAATTTCCCACCAGTCATAGAGTGGATCAAAGAGTCCCTTTTGATGCAGAAGCCACAACAACACAAGCACTGCAGAAAAGTAAAAAAAAACAAAAATATGTGATTTTAGCATTTTGATGTTTTCAAGTATGTTTTGAGCTAGTGGTATCGATAGCTTCTAGCATTTCCAAGCGCTGTCTTTGAAAGCTACTCTCAACTAGTGTGTACGCTCTTCGACTCCAATTGAAAGAGCTCTTTTCAGAGTTACCTGTAGGAAAGATTGCTAAGAACAAGCCAAAGACAATGATCCAGCTCATGCATATGTACTGTATGTGGCAACTGAAGTCAAAGAACGCGCTGCACTTGCTCCTGCTCAAAAATAGAAAGAAGAAATCGTCATCTTCGGAGCATTGCTTTATATATAGTTGAAATGTAAAGCTCAGCACTGTACCTGCAAGATTTACCAGTGATGAAATCCATAAGGCCATTCCAGAGCCTATTCCATACTTCTTTTATTGAGTCAAAGAAACCGAGTGCGACAGATTTTGGGGGCGTAAAAGCGATCTGTTTAAGATTTGCATGGGATATGAGTCTTACATTCTACAATTTACAATCAAGTTTGCATTTCTTTGGTAATTTAAGCAAATGGGAAGCAATGGCATGCATTTACCACACCAGTTACTGAAACTTTTAGTATATGCTGTACCTGGGTTCCATTTTCCAGCATAGTAGCTGTTGTGGTGAATTGGCAGTCAGCTCTATCAACTTCTTGAAATTCTGAGTCCTTAAGAATTGCTGCATGTACATAAATGGTTCGTGCAAGAATATGGTCACATCTTCAACCTATTTCAATCCTGCTATAAAAGTTGTAACAGTAAGCTGGATGATTTAGAACAGATGCTTACCTGTACATGTGTATTTCACAGCTTGATCTGTGCTCGGGTGGATTTTAAAAATTCGTGTCGCCGTCTCTTGTGGTTTCATGATGAAAAATTGCTCCTGCGATCACATCTATTCATATGATATTTGTATTCATTCAGGATTTACGAAACAGTGAGGTGTTGTTACAACTTTTTTTGTTTATTAAGCATTTTACAAGTACTGACCTCCATTGTTGTCACCCCCTGTGAGCAAGAAAACTGCAACAAAGACGGATTTTAATTTTTCTTAATGGGACGTACAACTCAAGAGAACATGATTGTGAAGGGGTTAAAGTACATATTTCATTAAGAGAGCATGCACATAAATTGATATGGTTTCAATCATTAGAAAGCAATTCAAGTAGATGTTCACTTGGTTCAGGTAAAACTATTTAAGGAAACATGTTCATATACCGTTAAGCTATATGAAGCTTCCACTTCACCAGTATTCATAGCAGTGATTGTTGAAGTTCCAACTTGAGAGAGTGCTTCAAAAGTTGGAGTAGTAATGCCACGGATCTTTCCTGGGCTCCTGAATCACAACGGTTTGACACTAGTGAAACTTCATTGCCTTAAACTCGAAATCAGACAAAAAAAAAAAATACCAAAAAGAAAGACATAAAAAAGAGATTTTGACAACTCTACTTTAGAACCAATTCAAACAAGATTCAGGAAAACTTTTTTAGCAAAAGATATAGTGGATTACCTTTGATAGACATACTCTATGTCATCAGCTCGTAGTTCTATAAGGAGGTTTGTGTTGAGCACCTCAGTGATCCCTATGGAGAATGAATGAGACCCTGCATTCTGCATACATATGCAAAGAATGAGCATCAACAGTTACATTTACATCAGTATTTATTGTTGTCATGAGACCCTAATGCAATAGAACTTAACTGGATGCTGGTTAATCCTCTCAAATTTATGTTCCACACCATACAAGGGCACTTGGTCCCGGCTCAGCCTGTTCTGGTCTGCCTGCAGGAATATTTATTCATTTAGATGCAAATTTGGAAACTCTACAGACTATGTTCATTCAAAAAGACAAGAAAAAACAGAACATCTTAAATTTTGAACTGAAATCCTAGGTCCCACTTCAATTCCATGTACAATAAGGAAATGTTTTTAACTGAGTTATAGGTGGAAAATTTTAAAAGCACAGAGAAACTTGTAATTTGTACTAACTTCATGGAAATTCCACAGCTGATTGTGCAAGCAACTCCAGAACGGGGAGGAGCAGAAGTCTGGTTGCCCGTTGAATGCCTCGTAACTGACTCCAATTTTGTTACATTCAAGACCGTCTAAGGTGAATCTGACCCTCTCTAGTACCATCCACATAGAAATATTCTTCCCTAGATCTTGTGGTTGTCCCTCTCCACCCTTAAGTAAGAAAAAAAGCTCTCAGCACTCTTGCTTATATAACTTGAAGTGTCAATTTAGATTTCATAATTCCGATGGAGGAAAGAAGAGCTTACCTGCCTTGGTATAACAAGGTAGAAGTTCTCGAATGAAGGTATATTAGAGTATCCAGCAAAGTCCCCAACAAGATTGACTCGTAAGAAACTATCATCTGATACTGCTGTTCTATTATTAGGGCCTACAATTACTTCCTGGCACAAAAAGAAGCTTCAACACTCATTCAGGAAAAAACAGTGTAAAAAACTAAATCTAACTAAGATGGATCATTATCCATCAGTCTATCACACACATTACTCTCTGTTCTTTAGTTCTTTCCTATTTGCTCTATTTCGTCTCAGTGAAGACAGAGTCTACTGTATCCTTGAATTACTGACCAGAAGCTTTTTGGTACTTTTATATATAAATACACAAAATCTTGTTTAATTTCATAGTCAATAAAAATAGATATGTCAAGACTCAAGAGCATGTAGGTAAGAAGACATACTGATACTTTGGAATCGGACTTCACTTCAATTCTCACAGTGAATCCTATTGACCGCTGTCCGACACCGAACACATGGAACCTACAGAGATATATAGATCATTTATAAGAATATTAGTGCTTGATGATGGGCAATGCAGTTTTACAGCGAGTTATAGTGTAAGCATTCAGCTCCCTACTTCAGATTTCTATAGGTTAAAGAAACGAAACTGGTGTATCACTGAGGTGAAAAAAAAAATACAGTAACCTGGAAGGCATACCAATCTCCAGGGAACCGCAGACAATGGGCCGAATTTGGCTTTCCTTTCACAAGAGTATCAACTGATTTAGAAACACTGAATCAAATACAAAAAATTGAAGCAAATCCCCTAGGAATGTGAAAGCAAATCCCCTAGGAATGTGTTTTTTTCTCTCTCTCTCTCTGTACAGTAAATGAACTTACAGAAGTTGCCACATGAAGATGGAACCCGCCGTTGATCTCCACAAGGACAGCAGACAGGCTATATACAAAATAAATGCAGATAACAATGATTCATAATGTATAAAAACTACTACAATTACTAGAACAAAGCTGAAGTCACAAATGAAGAGTAATATAGTAGTGTTTCAGCTATAGAATTTGACGCTTGCCACGTTCAGCATACCTGTGTATGTTCAATGACGTGACCGCTGCCATCATACAACCTGTGAAGTAGAAGCAAAAGAATAGTTGCATAAACACAGAGAAAGCAAATTAGAGTAAAAAAACTGAAGTAGAATGCTCATGTACCGCTCGCAAATCTGGACCACCTTTGCATCAGCATCAGGCTCACACTTGCGAGTCTGGACATAGAACTCTTCGGGCTTATAAGGCACATCCTGTACATCAAACATGCTTTACTTTTCAATTTTAAACAAGGCTTCCAACATGATACACAATAAATCCAGTGAACGATGCTTTATTGTTAACTTGGATTCAGGATACGAAATCAATCAATTTAATCATACACGGATGTAGGTGAGCTCATAAAGAGCATAAGCAGAAGTCTTGTTGATGGTGATCAATGGCGGAATTCTTAGGGTTTGCATATTATCAGTGGAATTCTCCTCCACCTCCACAATCTCCGCAACTATGGACGCTTCGCCTCCACTCTTTCAAACGGAAACTAGTTGAAGTTACAACATACACAAACGCATATTCATCTATCAAATAAAAATTGAACACGACTTACAGAACCACTGGGAACGGCCATGTTGATGACAATTTTTCGAGTGCAGTTGAGATCATTGGAATCGGAACTTCTTTCGCATTTCTCGAGTTTCGATTTTGCAAGAATCTGAATACACGACACCCCATTGCTACTAATAATGCAGAGGAAGACAGAGAAGAAGAACAAGAAGCCCCATCCGTATACATTTCCCATTTTCCTTTACAGTAAAGTTGGAGAACTAATTTTTCGTGAAAAATTGTTCGACATTGAAGAACTAGAAGGATATGGAAGAACAAAGCAAGAATTTAGTAGGAAGAAGAGCGGTTAAGGGGAGTTACGATTTTGAATGGGACCCGACATTTTCACAAGTTATAACGGGTAACCGGATGCCGGGGAATTGACCCGCTAGAACATCCATGTTAAAACTGAAAATTGTTGGTAATTCTCTGAGCAAGGATCGGGTCTAGTATAGTGTACACTCTTAATCAAATCATCAATGTTGTCTACAACCTTACAATATGCAAATTTTCACTAACGAATATATTTAACAATTTCTTCAAATCTTAAACAAGGTTAATATCGAAGAAAATTATATGACAAACTATATAACGAAGGGCGTAAAAATCCTTTGAAACACTATAATTAATGTCGTCGAATGAAAGACTAACTTTGTCGTCCTTGTCGTGTGAAGACATTTGCGGAAAAAAAAAAAGAACAATTTATTTATATGTGACAAGAGATAGAAATTGTGAAAATGAAAAGAATATTCATCTTCTAATTATAAGTGATTTTCCAATTTTCAAAATTAAACTGATATAGTTATGACTGTAAGCCAACATTCAAATTTTATGAGATACACTTCTTGTGTCGGAGGTAGAGGTATCAAACGGGCGGGGCGGTCAAGTTCGGGTCGGGTTAATTTTATTTCTGGTCACTTTGAGGCGGGTCAAATTTGTCTATAATGTCATGTCGGGTTTATTCGGGTCGGGTCGGGTTAAGTCGGGTGCCCTTGCACAACTGATACTCGGGTTCTCGGGAAATCTTGGGTTGTTTCAATCGGTTATCGGGCTAATTCCGGTCGGGCTCATATCGGGTCGGTATCATTTGTACAATTGAAATTCGGGTTCATGGTCTATTTCGGGTCGGGTCGCTTCTATTGTCGGGTTATTTTGGGTGTGTCTAGTTTATGTACCAGGTAAATCCGGGTTGAATTACTTTGGGTATAATCACGTTTGATTGTTTTCGGGTCGATAATTTTCGGATTTGATTTTTTTGGGTTGGCCTAATTTTTCTATATATTCTAGTTTTATAATTTTTAATAGTTTTATTTAATAATAAATAGTAAAAAAACATTAAATTGATAGAATTTTATTTATTTTTATAAATATCTCTTATTAACATTATTTTTTATTTTTGAAATCCAATTTCTCACTGAAAACTTTATTTATTTATCAGATAACATTAATATCCTTTCACTTAATTTAAAGTCAACATTAATGTATTAAATTTCACCTAACAATAGAAATGATAACTTGGTAAGTAAGGATGAGATATCAGATGTGCATTATAAACATTTTAGTGTGACTATCAATACGTGCAGTTGGTTTTTATGACTATATATTTAATCTTTAACCCATTAAACCTTCAAAGTAACGAGTATTGATAGTAAAATAATATATAGTTTCATTCGGTGGTGGAGCCAAAAAGTTTTCATTGGGGGCACAATTTTTTATATATGATATGTCGCATATTAAGTTTGAAATTAAACAATAAAATCTATAAATTAAATAAATAAAAAAAGTTTACTTAAGTTTTTTTGTACTATAAAGTACAACTTTTAATTTAATTTATTTTACTTAGATGAAATTTAACTTTATTTTATATATTTAGTTTTTTTTATAGATATATTGTCAAATAAATTATATAGTAGTTGATGAATTATTGTATTAAAAATTATATTAATTTTATTGTATTAGTTAAGATTTAATGAATAATAAATATCACTTAATCTCTCCATCTAAATATATTGTAATATGTTTAAATAAAATACATAAAATAAAAAGAACTTTTTGCAACTCTCGAAACTCGAACATATAACTTCAAGTACCTCCTTCCCTCCCTCTACCAAATGAGCTAGTAGAACAATATGTATCACATTCCGTTTTAAGGAGAATTTTTTCCTTTTTTTTTTCCTTCCTAAGGCAAAACGACGTCGCAAACAGGGGTACGGTACCCCGTTACCCCCTAGATCCGCCACTGGTTTCATTTAAATGTATAGTTATAATTGAATATTTTTACTATTTTCCTTGCGGGTGTCTTCCACACGCTTCATTCCTCCTTCATGCTTCTTGTTTCGAACTCCCTCAAATCATCGACAAGCTCCGTCACTCCGCTTTCCTTAGTCCTTACCACAATGACGATTTTTGGTTCTTTTTCCGCCGTCGTTCAGACCAAATCCTTCTTCAATTTCTTCATCGTCTTCTCTCCAAATACGATTTTGATCCTCCAATCATAAAACACATCACAAAAGGAGTAAAGAAATTGATTGACCATAAACCCATACATATTCAAATAAAATAGATTTAAAAATTAATATATTAATTTCACCTAACAATATAAATGATAACTTGATAAGTAAGGATGAGATATCAAATGTGCATTAAAAACATTTTAGTGTGACTATCAATACGTGCAGTTGATTTTTATGAAAATATATATAATCTTTAACCCATTAAACCTTAAAAGTAACGAGTATTGATAGTAAAAAAATTCAATATTTATAACTACAATTATATAATCATTTAATTGCAAAATTAATATATTATAACTACAAATATACAAGCATAAACTAAATAATGAATTTACATAAGTGAAATTTTTTTTAATTTCAGTCCTAAAACATTACAAAATATCAAATTAATAATATCATAAACTAAATAAGTGAAATTTTTTACACGAGAACAATGAAAGTATAACCTATTTGAAAATTATATGAGAACATATATAATAAAAAAAAATAGGGTTCACAAAAATTTGCCACGAAAGCATTCAAATTTTAAAGATTAAAACAATGAATAATGACTTATTTTTTGGATAAGTAAAAAAAAGACTAACACCTGAAATTAAAAAAATCTACTTTGTTTGAGATTAGGTTTTTTAAAAAATTAAAAAAGGGAACCAACTAATTTGTAAAATAATTTAGAAAAGTAACAAATATAAATGTATAAGAAACTTTGTTAATATATGTCAAATTTTAAAAGTTTGATTTGAATGATAATATATATGAAATAATTTGAAAATTTAAATTTGTAAATCAATTAGTTAATAAAAATCTAGTTTGTTTTCGAATAAAATTTTAAAATAATTAAAAAACAGACTAACTAATTATTATAGAAACTAGTTTAGGACCCGTGCCTTGCACAGGTTTTGAAAAATATATATATGTTTATACGTGGACATTGTTTTTTATAAAATTATTTTATTTGTTAGTAATATATGAATACAACGTTTCATGTAATGTCGATTTGTAATTAAAGGAAAAAATAAAAAACCCACTTAACTGTTGACTGAGGAGTTTTCAATGTACAAGTGTTATAATTTTTACAAGTCAAACCACAAATTAAAAATGAACTCAAAAAATGAAAATATTGAAAACAAAGTACATAACAACAACAACAACAACAACAATAATAATAATAATAATAATAATAATAATAATAATAATAATAATAATAATAATAATAATAATAATAATAATAATAATAATAATAATAATAATGCAATGAGTATTCCGCAACGGATCAAACAAGTATAGGCCGTGAGCATTCTTGAATCACCTGCTTTGAAAAAAAAACTATAATCAACCTCAAATATTTAATGCTATTTTTTTTAACTTCAACTATACATATATAACTATATTCAATATACAGATAAACTGAAATTATTCGATTTAATATGTAAAAATAGTTATAAAATAAGTACTCAATCAATGTTACGGAACACTTCGTTATAGACCACATTATTTGTAGTTTGCTCCAATTTGCCTGTATCGTCACATATCATAATCCTCAATCCGTAATCTCCTTAATTGTCTTTCTAGGATGAAGAGTTAAGAAATGATGACTTTGAGTGTAGGACGGTACAATCTATGGTGGGGAAATCGGAAGATACTACCCGATTTATTGAGGACATTGATTCTGAATATCACAATGTCATATAGTAAGGTATTTAATAATGTATTAGAAAGATAGAAAATGTTTTTCGATAATATACCTTTGTTTGAATTCTAAAGTCTCAGGAATTTGAATATCATCAATAAATATTTTGGTAGCGCCAACAACATTTGATATGTAATTTTGTCCTGAAATTATAAATAAATTAATTATTATAATAAATATAGTAGAAAACGTATCCATATGTGTTGTATGAAACATTGTATCATTACCGCTCCATTCCTTAACCATAGCATATTATATGATAATGTTGAATTTATCATTCAGCTGGTCATCAATCTCAATATTGTCGAATTGATAGGAGTATGGTTTCCACATTGTACACTTCAAAGAGTCATTGTTGAATAAACGCAAATACGAAAAACGATTAGAACTTATAAGTTATATGTATAATAATAAGTTATTATCATATTATTAACCTCGCATTTCGGATATATATATATCTCCTTTTGTATTGATCATTGATTGGACCAATGGAAACCAACTGACCAACCACATCTGTAAAAGATAATATAATATTAGACAATTATAAAATAATTAAAGAACACAAATTACACAATCAAAATGAAACATATACAATTTACCAATCAATCGACGTTTGTCCACATCTTTATCCCATATAGCTTGGTATTTAGAAAGGTGAAAAACATTTCTTGGAATTGCAGCACGATCAATCGGAATACAAGATGTGTTCGGAAAGAATAATATTTTATACGGGATATGAGAGTATGTAAATTGGCCATGCCTATTAGAAATACCGAAATTGGTAATCAAGTAAGCTGATCCCACACGCAAAAATGTAAATCCATCAATATCTTGCTTGCGAATAGTAGCAAGCATCTTGTTTCCTTGCATTGTGAAAAGTTTAAAAGTTAATATACATCTAACTATTTATATAGGATATAGTTAGTATAATTACAATATACCTTATTATCAACAAATATCATTTCGGTTGAGTATATGTCGTTTGGTTTTCCTCTAGGGAAACTATTCCACAAGTTACTAACAACAATTTCGATCTTTCATTTAACCCGATAGTTAGTGGTTATGTCATACAGGAAATGGATGTCGCTCATTGTTTCTTTCAGATACTACAAAAGTCAAAAATCAACTTAGTAGATTAGTCCATAATTCTATAATTTGAATGGAAATATGTACAAATCATCGTACCTTTATACATTATGGTGGACAAATGAAACGTGATCGATAAATATCAAAACAGAATATAGATATCTAATAGATAAAAAAAACAATCAATGTAAAATAAAATATAATTTATAATAAAAATATTAAGTTTCATTAGGAAGATTATTTATTGTATATTTAATTTTTAGTATGTTGTTATCTTGTCACATATTTTGTTTGTTTTATATGAAAACAACATTGTAATTATTAAGTTTTTACGCTTGTGTATTTTTTGTGTCTACACTGGGTTTGTTATAATATTAATTTTTAGTATTTAATTTTTAATAAAAATAGTTTAATTTAAATTTATTTTTATGCATTTTTCTATATGGTAAACAATGGGTTGAGTATTTTTAACAAAACATATTTATGTTTTACAAATAAACACAAATGATGGTTTAATTATATATGTTTCAAACATTTACTTTCTTAAAAATTTTTTGCTAATTTTAAATCAAAAATAGAAAATAGATTTCGTAATAAATTGATTTATTATCTTGCAAGTTTTTTTAAATGTATATTAATGAACTAATAATCTATAACTAAGAAAAATTAAAATTAAAAAATAAATAATTAAAAAAATATACATAAAATTAATAAAATAAAATAAATATCTTGTTTTAATAATCAAATTAATGTATATTGTAATGAATTTTATTATTTATCAAGTAACTAATGACCTATAATTAAGAAAAATTTAAATTAAACAAAAAGTCTAATTAAAAACATGCTTCAAAATAAATAAAATGAAATGAAATATTATTAGAATAAAAATATAATTAAAGTAAGTTTTAATGGATTTTATTATATATAATCCGACTAATAAACTATAATTACAAAACTATAATTAAAGTAAATTTTATCGATAAATATCTGTTACAAATAGAATATTTAATAAAAACTTTAAAAAACATAAGTTTAAAGGTTTAAATAAAATAGTGATTTATGATAAATATATTTATTTTAAAAAATTCCATGAAATATAAAGTTTCTTGGTTCTAATCAAATAGATGTTGATAGAAACTTTATGTTTCAAAACTCTATGTTACAAAAACCAGTATTTTTTATTTTGATTTTTAATAAAAAAAAAAATTAAAATTATCGAAATATATTTATTTTATTAAAATATTGATTATTTAATAAAAATATTGTATGCATCAGAGAAGGTTTAAAGGTTTAACTAAAAACAGAAAATTTGATTTTTAATTCAGAAAATATTTTGAAACATTCTGTAAAATAAAAAAAATTTAAAATAAAATTAAAACAAAAAATCTATTTTTTTAGCAAAACTTTATTTTTTAAATCAGATAGAATTCAAACAATGATTTTATGAAAATATTAAAAATGTCAAAATATATATTTTTTTATAAAAAAACCGATTATTAAAAAAAATTTATCAAAACAGTGTTTCAAGGTTTAAATAAAAAAAAACAATAAATTTTAAGTGCAAGAATGCTATAAAGTTTTTGGATATCCTAATATATGATGAAAAAATTAAAAAAATAATAAATCAATACATAAAGTAAGATATTAAACTTACCTTTCATAAACAAATAAAAAAAGTAATTAAATTATATTTTTTAATGAGATATTGTACAAATAAAATATAAAATAATTCTTTGTGTTGAGTATTAAACATGCTGCTTGATCTCTTCATTAAACAAAAAATCTAACAGTACAAATCAAATTCAGTCTAACCCCTTTTTAATTAGAAATCAAGCTGATCTATATGATGAAATAAAAAAACAAATTAGTCTAACAAAAGCTTGAATAGATCAAGCATCACATTTAAACAGCAAACAATCTTTGAATATAAGAAGCCAGTTTTGGACAGTCAGTAGAATTCAGTTCTGTTTAATGGAGGGATTGATTTATGTAATTTTTAAATCAAAACAAAATGAATCTAACCCAAAATTGAATATATCTAGCAACTTGTTTAAACAGAGGGAAACTCTTTGATTTTCAAGTAGCTCTTTTAAACAGCAAACCGTCTTTGATTTCAAAACAGTAGTTTGAAAGCCTATTCTAAACAATATTTTGAAGACCTTTTTATATGATGAAAAAAATTAATAAAATCATATTTCTAAACCAGAAAATATATTGGTTAAGGAGCAACTATTAAAAATGAAGCAACTATTAAAAATGAATGAAAATGAGGTACAGATTGATCGAGTGAATATAATAACCGAAGTGAATATTAACAGATTGATTGAGTGAATATTAAATTTTTTAATCAAACAGTATTTTCAAATATCAAAAACCAATAAATCTTTAATCAAACAGTATAGGAAACAATATTTTGATAACCTTTCTGGTTATAAGCAGCTTGATTAAATAAATGTTTAAATTTCAAATCAAAACAGCTTTAAAAAATAGTGTATTTATTTTCAAAAAAGGAAATCAGCAAGTCGGATTGCTGGAATAAGAGAGGAAAGAATCTCAAAAACAGTAAGTTATGGAAATCAGCAAAAGATTGATCCAAATCATAATTTTAAATTTTAAATCAAAACAGCTTTAAAAAATAGTGTATTTATTTTCAAAAAAGGAAATAAACAAATCGGATTGCTGGAATAAGAGATGAAAGAATCTCAAACTCGAATGATTTTCTGATATTGTAACAGTAAGTTATGGATATCAGCAAATAGATTGATCCAAATCATAATTTATAATTTTTAATCAAAAAATCTTTTAAAAAATATTGGATTTATTTTAAAAAAAAAGAAATCAGCAAATCGGATTGCTAGAATAAGAGGAAAGAATCTGAAACTCGATTTTCTGATATTGTAACAGTAAGTTATGGAAATCAGCAAAACAGAATCATCCAAATCATAATTTTAAGTTTATTTTCAAAACAGCTATAAAAAAATTAGTGTATTTATTTTCAAAGCAGTAGCTTTCAATATCAGAAAATCGGATTTTTATTTCCAAAACAATTTTTACAAACCTTTGTTGTATGATGAACCAAAGGCTTTATCGGACTGTACAACCATTGTTGGGTATGATGAAAAAAGGAAATCAGTACATGCAGTGTAAATCAGCAAAGTTCACTCCATCATCAAACTATACAGAAATCAGCAGTAGATTCGAAATCAAAGCAATGGAAAACAGGAAATCAAGCCTAAACTATTTTGATTAAAACAGAAAATAAGATTTAAATAACTAAAACTCATTAAAAATGGAAACAGAAATCAGCAAAAAAACACAATACATACAAAAACAATACATAAATCAGAAGCATTCCAAACCAAAGTGGACGATGAAAGTTGGAGCAAAGAGAAGGATTGTTGGAGTCCATCTAATATAATCAGAATATAAACAGTAGAAGCATTCAAATCTAAACAACAAAATTACAGAATATAGGAACCTGGATATACAAGCTGCGATTGAAAGTTGTTGCTGAACACGGAAGAGATTGAGTTGTTTCAATTCTTGCATGAATGTACAGCTTTAGTTAACCTGATAAGGATAAACATCATACGCATTAGAAGAAGCATTCCAACCTAATAGCTGGAGAATGAAGAGACGAAGATGCCTGCAGTTTATTAGGGAGAAGGAAGAGACGAAGATAGGTATGCATATATAGATAGATGATAGACTAATCCCAGCATACAAATCTTATCATGAAGATTTTGAGTTGTTAGAATCGAGATTTGGTGTGTACAATTTTTTTTTTTTTTTGTATATTTAGTTTTTAGTTAGGATTTATAGATTAAAAATCTTTTTATATTTAACTCTAATGAATTAGTAATTCAAATAAAAAAAGGTTTTTATATCTTTAAAGAGAGAGCGTATTTTAAAAATCTTGATTTTAGAAGTGCCATGTCAGCAAGTTAAACCTCTACTTTACTAGTATATATATTCATTAAAAAAACTAAAATAATAATAAAAAAAAAGTTTATGAATAGGAATTTAAAAAATGTAACAATTATAATTTTTCAAAATTATTAAATATACAAATCATTTAATTGAGAGAAAAAATCCAGCTATTTTCAAATCAATTTTTAAAATTTATTAAAACCAAAAATTCAAAACCATAACAAACTTTTGATTAGGCTTCACCAAAATATTAAAATTTAAATAAAAGTTTAATTATAAGTTCCATTGATATTATTACTAATACTATTGAATTGGTTATATGATATTAACAACTAACTAATTAAAACAAAAAACTAATTAATTAGAAAAAACTACTGACTTTATTTTTTGTGCGATGTTTATGGTTTTTTGTCCAATGAAAACAAACAAATTCTTTTAATCATTCGGACATCAGGTATGTTAAGCATAATTTTATTTACTTTTTTAAAATACCTTCACCCAAATTTTGATTATAGCGAGACTCTAGGAACAAAAAAAATAGTTTTTGGTTAAATGATTTAAATTGATAAATAAAATGTTTGATTAACTTTAAATTTGAAAAGGACATGTGACAATAAGTGCGCGTGTGTATATATATATATATATATATATATATATATATATATATATATATATATATATATATATAGATCCTGACTCATATGTAAACAGCTATTATCGTGTGAACGTGTAAACACCGAATAAATGTGAGTATACCGTCGAATATAGGTAATTATACCGCCGAATATATAGATTCAGGTCTGACGGATCTTCTTCCATTAATAACATGATTTTTTTATCCTTTAATATCGCCTAATCTCAGCCATCTATTTAACGATATAACGGATACAATTTGTTCTCATTGAACACTATAAGCGTTGTTTACATGCGAGCCAAACTCTCTCTCTCTCTCTATATATATAACTATGAAACTAAAGTGGTTGATGGGTTTCAAACACAACCTAAATGAAATCGGGTTATGTTACAATTCACAAAAGTAAAAATATTTTATAAGGAAAAAACTGAAACGGAGGCCCTCTAAATTTGAGGCCTTGGTTATCATCTACGTCATTCTGTTTTGAGTCAACTTACTACTTTTGGATTGAGTTATATTGGGCCGGGTCATTACGGGTTCACATATCATGTCGGGTCAAACACTTTCGGGTTTCGGTCATTTTGGGTCGGGTTATTTCGGGAATCGGATCATTTCGGGTCGGGTTCTTTCGGTTTCGGGCGTCGTCGGGCTAGTTCATTCGGGTGTAATCGGGTTACGGTCACTTTTGGGTTTGAGTTATTTTTGGTTTCGGGTTCAATCGGTTAACACCGCGTCGGTCTCATATGAATATTTGTTTTCCTTTTAACGGGTGTCGGTCGGGTTCGGGTCGGACGGATCGGGCGGGTTTCACGGGTCGGGCCAGATTTTGACAGCTCTAGTCGGAGGCCTCCGCATGCACTCAACTCCACCCCTTGCGCTAGCGCCTCCGTAAGCGTCCAACCCTACGTCGTCTGGCTGTGACTTTTGTCGACAACGGGTAGATTGAGCGACGCGTAAATAACACGCCCCTATTTTTATCTTTTTATTTCACGGTGATTCTTTTGAAGAAATTAGGTTCCTCTCCTAATATAATTAGCTAAATTTAGATATACTAGTGTTCGATGCTTCTTCTAATAATTTTACAAATAAAAATATAATTTTTTTTTCGCTCAAAACCAAGTCATATTTTACTTTTAAGAGTGTTACATTTAATCTAAATATTTATTATTATAGTAAAATAAATAATTTTTTTTTCTCATCTACAAAGATAATAATATCAATGTTAAAATTTTGAAAATTTAATATTCATCAATTAATGTTTTCTGGAAAGCTAAAAATATAGGTAAATATTCATTCAACTAGATTAGTTGACGAGGTTTATAAACCTAAGGTGATATTTAGTTACGTAGTTGGAAATATAATTTTAGATTCTCGTGTAAATCTACCTCCCATGTTTAGTTAGGTTTGGAATTGGCGTTTAAGGTTTGAGAATGACATGTGTTTGCCCAAAACCCTAACATTTTAAAATATTTTTTTTGAAGGTTTTTTGGAGAACCCTCACAACTTTATGATTTTCTTCACTTCTGCCCTTTGCCGATTACAAATGAATCCCAATAGTGAGACAGGTGAATGGCCTCATATGGATCATTTCCGTTAGTAGAATTAGTGAGACGGGTTTATTTATTATAACATAAATGACAAACACACACCACCCAACACACATAGATGCTAATACAAGGAATACGAGCTAAGTAAGTCCAGAGACTTACCTTATTGTCCTACTCAACTCACAACACTCTCGCTTCCCTTGGGAAGGAGTCCACAACCTGCTCACAAGAAGATAACTATATCAACAACTCGCTCGACTCAAGAAGTCTAAGACTTCTACACAAATGATCTACGCAAGATCATTTGACTCTCATTCTAGGACCACATCCTAGAATCCCTCATGCTCACATCACACTCAACACAAGCTAGAAGTCCTTAGACTTCTAGACTCTATGTTCTCGCAAGATCATAACCTAGCACGTACTAGGATAAACATGTCTAGCCCAAACCAACTCAACGGTAACAACACCATGCAAGGATAAGCATATCCTAGCTCATAATCTCAACAACCATATAACCACCTCAAGCCTCAGATACTCACAAGATCAACCAAATACTCAACGTCTTACAACAATCGACAATCCTCAAAACTCACCTAAGGTCCAAACCACTACTTGATATTCACTCTAAGTTATGCTATATCCATCCTAGCATGATACTACTAAACATAACTAGATCGAGTAAGATCATAAGCTCGGGGGAGAGGGTACTGACATGATGTCAAAAGACGGTAGACGATCTATGGATGTCGATATGGATTCGTTGAGCCTTTATCGGGACGATTCCAAACCTAACACCAAAACTAAACAAATTTAGCTTATAAGCTAAATTTGAACGGAAGATTTAACTTCTATAAGTCTTAAGGAAAACTCGCTTTCAAAACCAAGGTTAAAACTCGTTAAAACCATTTTCTGAGGCAATTATACAAATATGGAATTTTGGTCATAAACCGCAATTAATCTTTGAGCCATAAACGGAATTTAATCCAACAAAGGCAAAGGCATAATGCATAGTATATATAAATATAAGAATATCCCCGTAATTAAATCCAAGGTTTTAAACCGCTAAAACATTTTCCGGACACATTATATACTTATATAAACATGGGTCAAAACCCGGAATCAACTTTTCCGGACAAGATATGAACTCAAGAAACTTGGGCCATTTTCAGAAAATAAAACCTTGGGGTCAAATTTGTAATTAATTTCTACAGGGGTATAAAATGTCATTCCAAAAATCTGGGTAAAAACTGTAAATGAGAAACATGGGTAAATATTGTAATTATACAAAATTTAAGGGGTCTCGATTTAAAAGCATGAAAGGGTTTCTCAACCCCTTTCATGGCGGCGGAAAGACAAGGGAACAGGGGGCGGCGGCCATGGCTCCGGCGTCACTGGGGTGGATCCGGCGAGGCAAAGGCGGATGCACGGCAATTGAGCTCCCCTATTAAGGACGGTGGTGAGGCAGCGTTTGTTTCCAGTGACAGAGGCTGCAAGGCTTCCGGTGGAGGCAGGGAAGCACAGGCGTGGCTCAAGGGAGGGGAAGTCGACAACGCACAGATGACAGAAGATGGGTAGGAGAGCAGAGGAAGGAGAGGTGGCGTGAGTTCAGCCCGCTGGTGGCTCCGTAGCTTTGGGCCTATGCGTCTTTGCTTCTCTGGCGGCAGTGGTCGGGTGCATCCCTGATGCAGTGGTGGTCACGGTGACGGATGAGGCAGTGGAGGCTTGAGGTCGAGGGAAGAGAGCGGATATCTCTGAGCATGAGAGGTTAGTGCAAGGAGGTGACAAAAAAGAGGAGAGGGGGAGGTGCGATGAGTTGAGCGTGAGTGTCAAGGGGTCGGGTAGCCTGTTACCCTATAGGTCCATAGGAGCACGCCATCAGACAGTAGGCCAGGCGGAAAAGAAGGAAACCAGGGCTCGGGGAGGTGTGAGAGGCTCATCAGCCAGGAGAGAGGGAAATAAAAAGAAATAAAAGAAATAGGAGAAGGAGACTAACAAATGTATACTCGATCGAAAATAGTCGGAATGGAAGTTCCGGTTGGAAAACTTTTTCGAACTTTTCCGAAAATAATATACAGAATATATGTGTCCAATATATAAGTAAATATACTCGTAAAATAAATTTTACGACATAAAATACTCACTAAGAATATTCTTTTAAAGATATTTAGGCTATAAAAATATCAATAAAAGCCGGAAAAAAATAAATATTGAAAACGCACCCAATAAACGGGGCGTTACAAATTTTTATAGGTTTTACTTAGGGATTGATTTATTTCTCTAGGGGTTTATTTGAGTTTATAAACCACTCAAAAATAAAATTTTCAGGTCAAGGTTATTTTTGCTTGCATGAGTTTATTTTTGTTTAAAACCCGATTTTGGTCTTGTGGTTTTCCATCTTGATATTATTTGTTCATTTCTGGGTATCCAACGTCATTGTTTGGTTTTTTAGGGGTATGAGAGTCTTTTGAAGTAAAATAAACCCAAAAAATAAACTCCAAGTAAACAGTCTTATGTGGTTTATTTATATAAACCCATCAAGAAATAAACTTGAAAATAAACTTTAAACCCATATAAACTCATATAGTTTATAAACCCGAAAATAAATCAATCTACAAGTAAGTAGACCCTAACACACGAAAGAAAAAACTACATACAAGGAGGTGTTAAATTTCGTTATGAGTCATTTGGCTGTAATTATGGAAATAGAAACAGAAAAAACGAATCTATTTTACTTTCATGTCACTAATAATTTATAAAATTAAATTTTATGGTGAAAAATTTTCATGTCTCAATATATATTTTTCTCATTTTATTTTATATAGGTTTTTAAAATTCATTCGATCATACTTCATTCACTTGAAACCACGTGAAATGATTTAAGATATTAATGAATATGCATGTTCTTGTGGAGGTTTTGCATTTCGCTTTGTTTTTCGGCTTTTATGTTCCGAATCCTATCAAAATAACTCTTTCATTTTACTCAATCTACTATATAATATTATAACGTAAGTGATTAAGACCACGTGTCATCCACACGTTAAATCACCTCAAAATTTTCCACTCTACATCACCATATTAAGTCACACGGGATTTTGTCACGTGTCATTCTCACATTAAACTGCATATATGGATTTGAAACTTAGATATGGTCAAGGCATATGATAGGGTTGGATGTAATTATCTCACTATGTGCATGACTGCTATGAATTTTGAGGATCGGTGGATTGACCTCATTATGATTTGTGTAAGGATGGTTACATTCTCGGTGTTAATTGAGGGAACATCATTCCCCCTTTTTTTATATGTGTTGAAGGTCTCTCATGTCTGATTAGAGAGAAGGAGCATCGGGGCTCTATTAAGGGTATTAAGATTGCACCATCTACACCGAAAATTTCACATCTTTTTTTAAAATGACAGTGTGATTTTTTAGGTAAAGGTAAATTCATAGGGAGAAAAAGTAAAACAACATAACTATGTTGAGACCCAATTGTACTAAATGAACATATTATATGTATATACTGACGACTTGTGGTCTATGGCCTAAAACCTCACCTTGTAGTTAGAGGAATTGGTGGCTATGTGTTGGGGAAGCTAAGAAATCTTGTAGGTTCGAAGAGTGCGAGTAGGCATTGGTGCGTGAAAATGGGAACAAAGTTGTACACTAGTTAGCAAGTAACGACCCTAAAAATTGGGACATCTTTTAGTTCATTTATGTTTTTCGTGTTGAATTAAGTGGGATTGTTAAGGACAATTCTTTTGATGAATAAATTCACCTTTTATCAATATATATATATTTGAATATTTTGATTCTCGGAGATTGTTTTCAGCTTTAACTTGGATATTCTCTAATTACTATTTAAATATTCTTATATTTATCTAAATCTTTGTTGTGTACTAAGATAAAAAAAACTATTGCAGCTAAATTTCTTCTACATTTATAATAAACTAGTTTGGATGCACACGCCGTGAATAGTAAATGTGTAATATAATATCAAAACTTGAATTGTAAACGTACAATATATTGTCAAATCATCGCACGCACGACGTGAATGGTAACCGTGTAATATAATATCAAAACTTGAATTGTAAACGTACAATATATTGCCAAATCATCGAACGGAAGTATTAATACATTGGAATCAATCGGGTAAAGTACTATTAGCCTAGGCAGAATAAGGTTAAGGTAGAAATTGTTTTTTCCTCGATATGTTCCCATTTGGTAGTTGTTTATGCTGCTCCCCAAGCCCGAACAAATGCCTATGGTATGATAGCATCATATTGGAATCCATTGACTTGCTGCCTTCATCAGACTTGTACTCCTGTCCCATCTCAACATCAGGGAATGACCCCAAAAATATAAGAATATGTTTTCTCATGCTATGGGTCAAAGCACCAATCTCAAGCTGGCCGGGTTGTAGTTGATTCCACTTTCTTGTAGTAGTTTTCAAATCTCTCTGCAAGTGAACTCTCAGATTCTCCTTCAACCATATTCTTTGACAAAATGAATGGCTGAAAGTCAGAAGAGTGTTGTCGCATATAAGAAGCCACTAACTCTCTAAGGCCATCTTTATCAATGGGTCTTCAAAGCGGGATCTTGTGCCATTTTTGTAATTTTTCTTCAATTAAATCTTATAACTTACTTTTACCAATTTATCAATGGGTCTTCATCATTGGGTCTTACCTCGTTTTTATCACCCACCCATTTATTTTCTCATACCATTTTACAAATATACCCCTACTAACTTTTTAATATTATAATTGTTTTAACTATATCTTAAACCAAACTTTTTATTATTATAACATTAAATAATGATTTAATTATTTTTTGTTAACTCAAAATTATTCAATTATTTTTAAAATAATATTTAATTATGAGAAATACTTAATTTCATTAGAATTAGCATAAAAAACATCACACGATAAGATACATAAAATTAAATCATGATACAAATAACATTCAAGTGAACATAAAAAAACATGAAGCAAACAACATTAAAATAACACAATCTTGAGTCGATAACCTAATTTCCAAATTTTTGCCAAATATTCTCCATTAAATCGTTCTGAAGTTGTTGATGTGTAGTTCTGTCTCGCACTTGAATTGTGTTTTGGAGGTAGTCGCGCATATTAATCGGTCTTGCTGTCGTGTAATCCGAAGGATTTACCGAGCCTGCAACTCCTTCTTGATCATACTCCGGGAGATCACCTTCGTATTCATCTCGTTCATCTTCTACAATCATATTATGCAAGATAATGCATGCTCGCATAATTTTCCCAATCTTAATCAAATCCCATGAAAGTGCTGGGTTTCGAATGATTGCAAATCGAGATTGCAAGACTCCAAACGCCCTTTCTACATCTTTGCGAGCTCCCTCTTGAACTTGAGCAAATAGTTTAGCTTTAGGGCTTTGCGGGTGTCGAACAGATTGCACAAATGTGGCCCAAGGTGGGTAAATACCATCGGTAAGATAATATCCCTTGTTGTATTGATGACCATTAACCATGAAATTGATATATGGTGCCCTACCATGTAAAACGTAATCAAAAACAGGAGAACGATCAAGCACGTTAATATCGTTACACGTACCTGGGACACCAAAAAATGTATGCCAAAACCATAGGTCATGAGATGCCACAGCCTCTAGTACAATCGTTGGATATCCATGATCTCCACGTGCATATTGACCTTTCCATGCATTTGGACAATTTTTCCAAGCCCAATGCATGCAATCGATGCTACCCAACATCCCTGGAAAACCGCGAGCCTCCCCCTTCACAAGTAGACGCTGCAAGTCTTCCACTGTAGGTTGACGAAGATATTCATCACCAAAGATAGATATGACTCCATCAACAAAATATTCTAAGCTCTTTCTAGCAGTGCCCTCAGCAAGACGGAGAATGGATTTATAATAAATTAAAACTTAAGTTTTGAGAAGAGGGAGCTAAACTACCCTGGTGTTGGGTGCTGTGTGCAGGAATTTCGGAAGGTTGAGTGAGTATTTGACTATAATAATTATAGTCAGAATCTAGTTTTAAATCATTAAAACCAAACATTTCACTAAAGTTTTGAGAATTTAGATGATTATCCATGATGGATGTAGAAAGAAGAGATGTGTTTTGGTGTTTCAAAATGATCCAACACATTCACTATATATAGACAAGAATATGGGTTAATTTTATTATTTATTATATTTTTATACCTTAGAATGAAATTTAGGTTAATCTATTAATTATCTCTATGAATTATACTATAAGAAACAAAGAGATAAAAAATTACCCAACACATATATGAAAAAATAAGGAATAAATTTTTATTATATAGAATTTTTATACCTTAAAACGAAATTTATTAATATATTTTGTATTTTTATATTTTTAAACCTACAAACTTTACCATAAAAAAAAACATTTTTTTAAAATATTCAAAATATATTCAAAATGGGTGTCTATGGATAGATAAAAAAAAATTATGAATTTTGGTATAACTTTTTTTTTTTTAAATATTTAAGCCGGAAAATGGATTTATAATAAATTAAAACTTAATTAGCCGTAGCCAATAAAAAAGCGCCACGTGTCGCTGCATGCTCGCGCCAATTACAGCGCGACACGTTGCGCAAGCTACAATTTTTTTTTTTTAATTAAAGGCCGCTTTTAAGCGGCCAATGGGGGGGAGACACGTGTCCCCCCCTTTTAATCCAAGACCCGGGTCTTCTCAAGACCCGGTTAATTACATTTTATTCCCCATTTTTTCTACAAATTACAAGACCCCCCCTGGACACCCGTTAAAGATGCCCTAAGCTGTTAGAATGTGTATGGTGAGGATCCACCAGATAACCGAGCTAACTGGTTCTCTACAACTCGGTAGAGGCAATGCCCATCAGGCTTTTACATCATTAATAGTCAACCCAAGAGGTGTGAGCTTTTCCTCAAGATTCGTCGACCACTCGATCTCTAACAATGTTTCTTTGTTCCTCTTTTATTCATTGTTCTCGTGCAGCTTCTTCTTGAGCTCTTTCTCACGTCTCTTGACACTTTTGCTCGGTTTCGCTCCTTTTGCCTAATCAGTTTGGCTATTCACAGATACACCAGCTATTGCCTTGATCAGGTTGTCATCAAGATTGTTCTCTCCCTCATCTTCAGCTTGGTAGATAGTTCCGATATCTCCTCCTTCACTTTGTTCTTCTTTTCTTTCTGCTCAGCCTTGCTCCCTTTAGTTGCGGCCTTCTTCATTTCAGTTTCTTTGTTTTGAAGTTGGGTAATATATTTCCTAAAAAATTATATTGAGTAAAAGCTTGGTAAATCAATTTTGAATTTATATATATATATATATATATATATATATATATATATATATATATATATATATATATATATATATATATATATATATATACACCAAATGTGGAATTAATCATTATATTAAGTCACCCGTCTCCCTAATATACAAGCGGGTGAGTTGGTTAAGTAGGTACATAACATATTTTTGTGTATATAATAGGTATGTTTTGTAATGTGTAGACAAAGTAAGCACTTAAAATTATGTAGAAAAAAATTAATTAGAAAACAATAACAGATATGTTAAAATAGGAAATAGTAATTAAAATTTTCCTAGAATCTCTTCTTATATTCTCTCTTCTCTTAATTATAATCTCTTAATTGTAATATATAAATAAAAGATTGGGTAAAAGGTAGGATTCGAACTCTGGACGAGTTGAACCCTCATCTTCAGCTTGGTAGATAGTTCCGATATCTCCTCCTTCACTTTGTTCTTCTTTTCTTTCTGCTCAGCCTTGCTCCCTTTAGCTGCGGCCTTCTTCATTTCAGTTTCTTTGTTTTGAAGTTGGGTAATATATTTCCTAAAAAATTATATTGAGTAAAAGCTTGGTAAATCAATTTTGAATTTATATATATATATATATATATATATATATATATATATATATATATATATATACACCAAATGTGGAATTAATCATTATATTAAGTCACCCGTCTCCCTAATATACAAGCGGGTGAGTTGGTTAAGTAGGTACATAACATATTTTTGTGTATATAATAGGTATGTTTTGTAATGTGTAGACAAAGTAAGCACTTAAAATTATGTAGAAAAAAATTAATTAGAAAACAATAACAGATATGTTAAAATAGGAAATAGTAATTAAAATTTTCCTAGAATCTCTTCTTATATTCTCTCTTCTCTTAATTATAATCTCTTAATTGTAATATATAAATAAAAGATTGGGTAAAAGGTAGGATTCGAACTCTGGACGAGTTGAACCTCCCTCCCACCCTTATACCAGTTGGACTAATTAAACTTTGTATATTCTTTTGATGATATACAATATTAATACACAATTTCAATTACATAATAGTGATACATAATTTCAAATACATAATGTTAATAAATAAAAGACTTGTGTAACAAAAAACCTTGTGTACGAAATACTCGAGCATACACAATTTCAATTACACAATAGTGATACATAATTTCAAATACATAATGTTAATAAATAAAAGACTTGTGTAACCAAAAATCTTGTGTACGAAATACTCGAGCGATATAAAATGAATCGAGTATACATAATGTACCTACATATTATTCAGGAAAGAAATTCAGTGAAAGGTATTTCGTACGCAAGGTTTTGGTTACACAAGTCTTTTATTTATTAATATTGTGTATTTGAAATTATGTATAAATATTGTGTAATTGAAATTGTGTATTAATATTGTGTATCATCAAAATAATACACAAAGTTTAATTAGTCCAGCTGGTATAAGGGTGGGAGGGAGGGACAACTCGTCCAGTTCGAATCCTACCTTCTACACAATCTTTTACTTATTATAATTAATAGGAGAGAAGAATATTTAGTTACCCGATATAACAAAAAATAAAATTTAATTGATTATTAATAGGAGAAAGAAGAATCTTTAAATTTTTCCTCTTTTAATGATTATCCAACTCATTTATCTTTATTTTTGATTGTTAAAATTAGGGTGCCTAGTTTGTATGTAAGATACAAAAAATACCTTTTTTTCACCAATCTTTTCTATACAAGCTTAGCATTAAGCACCAGTTTAGTCAGCTATCCTTCATATATCAGTCATCACATATTAGCTTGCACCTGAATCAAGTAGGAGGAGTTTGCAGAAAGGGAAGCATCTTTATGTTAACCAGCAATATAAAAATGCGCTACTGAACTGTTAAAGAAAAGCTCCTTATACAACACATTCAAAGAGGATAAGCATTTATTGGGATACAATATTCAGAATTTCAAAAAGAATGAAATTATTGTATAGCTGACAGATTATTCATAACTGCAAGGAGAATAATATGTTGAAGTTCATATCTAAGTCATTGCAATTTTGGATCGCAAGTATGTCAACAAACAAGAATAGTAAACCATTTTCAACTAACTGAAATTTGAATAATGGAATATAAAACAATGTCATGTAACCTATGTAATACTTATCTTTCTACAAAACAAGAAACAACAGGTCCAAATGTCCAAGTTCATAGGATCTTGACAATAATCACACCAGAAGGCATGCATCTGCAATTAAAATTAATAGCCGGTAATGTTGTCTTTCAACATTCCGAACATCTAATACTTGACAAACTTTTGAAACTAAAAGGGTAACCAATAGATCAAGCATTCTTCACAATCAATTATTTAACTATCACAGATCTTCGATGCAAACTTGTTCATCTTCTGTCGATTCGCTGTTACGGTAGAAGTTAACCAGATTTCTATGGTTTAAAAGTGTTCAAGTATATGATTCAAGATCAACAATTATGACTTACAAATAAGTCATGTTCTCCAACTTCTTAAATGCAGAAGGGATTGTTCCATTAAGCTTGTTCCCATGTAGGTTTTTATAACAATGACATAAAAAGGCCAAAATGACTCAGTGGATTAGTACTCGGTTAACTCAATGACATGTAAGTGGAGAGATCACTTTCTTACATACTATTAAGGTTTGTACATGAGCTAAATCATCTGGTTTAGGTCCTTCAAGATTGTTATTGGCAATATTCCTACAAAACCAAAGCAACATCGTAAAACAATATGATGTATATAGCTGCAAAGTTACAATGGTAGCATCAATGGCATAAACTTACAAATCAAATAAATCAATAAGCTTCCCTAATTGTGGTGGAATAAGTCCTGTAAGTTCATTTTCATTTAACTCCCTAAAGTAAACAATAGCCGATGATATCAAATGATAGACATTAGGAAGGATCAACTCCACTAATTTCTTCTCTTTTTATTTTTGTGGGGTAAAAATCAAGCTTTTAAAATTCAGCACAAGTACACTAAAGATATGAGATTCTCAATTAGAAACATTCTACATTGAGCAATGCTCAAATACCAAACACAAAAAAGGGATAGTAGTCGAGAGAATAAGTACCTAATTCCCTAATTGCAGATTGCAACATGTGAATAGAGCAAAGACAACTTGTAATCTCAACCAAAAATACCAAACACAAAAAAGAGACAGTAGAAGTGGCGAAAACAATAACATCAAGCCTCAATTCGGATGTTAGAAATGTAAGTACCTAATGGAGGAACCCTGACAAACAGACGGCGCACAATCCAGCTTCTTTCCTGAACTTTTGTCGCTTCTCTTCTGAATAGAGGAAAATCGGAAGAGTTTTGAGTAGGGAGCCTAATATTCCTTCTCCAATTGAGTGGTGTTGGCCGGCAAGAGGGTGTTCGTAGGATTGTAGGTGGTGGTGGTGCTATCGCATGAGCAAGAACAATCTATAGGTTTCGATTTGGTGCGATTGGAAGAAGAAGGGACAAAAAAAAGAAACTGCAATCGACAACACCACGTGAGGAAAAAAGAAAATCAGAAATCATTAAACCGCAAACTATAGTGATTTGAGAAAGAGAAGTACCGGTGGAAGACAATCCACAACAACACATTGAGTAGTGTCAGAATAGAGAGAGTGATTCAGGAAAGAGAGATGTTGAACTGTAAAACTTGTCATGTATTATGTGTGTGGTTTTCTGTTGTATTTATACACTTGTCTTTAGTGATAACAGAATTTTGTTTACATGTATTTACACACGTGACTCTTCACCCCCCCCTCTTCAAACTAGGATGTGGTAACATTCCGAGTTTGCTAAGTAACCTATCTTGCTGTACAAATGGAATGATCTTAGTAAAAACATCAGCAAGCTGATTATGAGTGGATATATGTTGCAATTGGAGTAGCCCTTCCATTACTTTGTCACGAGTAAAATGACAGTCAATCTCGATGTGTTTAATGCGTTCATGGAACACTGGATTTTTGCTAATCTGTATGGCCGACTTGTTGTCACAATACAAGTGAATAGGTTGAGGGGGATGCCGCCCTAGTTCCTGAAGAAGTCGTATGAGCCAAGTGATCTCAGCTGCAGCCTGTGCCATGGCCCTATACTCTGCTTCAGCTGAGCTTCAAGAAAATGTAGTCTGTTTCTTAGACTTCCAGCTGATGGGAGATGCTCCTAACATAATGACATAACCACTTACACTTTGCCTTGTATGAGTACATGATGCCCAATCAGAATCTGTAAATGCCATGACTTTTGAAGATCACAGCTGTTCAATAAGAAGCCATAACCAATAGTGTCTTGGAGATATTGTAGAGTATGAAGCAGTGCTTCCATGTGAGATGAATAGGGCTCTTGCATGAATTGACTAAGGCACTGGACAACATACGATAGATCAGGCCTTGTGTGAGTAAGGAAATTCAGCTTCCCTATAAGAGACCTGTATAAAGATATATCTGGAAGAGGTGTGCCAACACCAAGAGCCAGTTTAAGATTCAATGGAAGAGGTGTGGCAGATATTTTTCCTTGTGTGAGTTGGGCATCAAATAAGAGTTCTAGTGTGAACTTGCGTTGAGCTAGAAAAATCCCTGAAGAAGTATGAGCCACCTCTATGCCCAGAAAGAAGTGTAATAACCCCAAATCCTTGATGCTAAAGGTGGTGTCCAGAAACTTTTTCAATGCAGAAATATGTGCTTCATTGGATCCGGTAATAAGCAGATCATCAACATAGATGGCTATAATAGTGATGTCACTGCCATCATGTCTAAGGAACAAAGAATAATCATTTTTAGATTGATGAAACCCTTGCTCAACTAGAGTAGTAGTGAGACGGTGGAACCATTGTTTGGACGCCTGCTTCAATCCATAGAGGGATTTGTTTAATTTACACACAAGGTTCAATGGATTGGGTCTTCCATGGGGCAACTTCATGTAGACATCCTCATATACATTACCATGTAAGAACGCATTGTTGACATCCATTTGATGTTGTATCCATGACTTAGATACAACTATGGCAATAATACTCCGAATGGTTGTCATCTTTACCACCGGGGAAAATGTTTCATGATAATCAACTCCTACTTTTTGATTAAAACTCTTTGCAACAAGTCTAGCCTTATATCTTTCTGAACTTCCATCTGCTTTAAGCGTGACCTTGCATACCCACTTACATCCAATAGCTTTCTTGTTGGAAGGTAGAGGTACTAAGTTCCATGTATGATTGTTTTGTAAAGCATGAAATTCTTTATCCATAGCTTCAATCTAGTGTGGATCTTTGGATGCTTCAGCATAAGTGGTGGGTTCAACAAAAGAGGTTAAAGATGATAAGAAAGCAATATGAGTGGATGGTAAAGATAGAGGAGAAGTCATACCTGGTGATTGAGAGTAGGAGCTATATGTACAAACATAGTCTAAGAGATATAATGGAGGATGGGTGATATGAGTTGATCGTCTGGTGGTGATGTTATGTTCAACAGAAGGTGAAGAATTATGGTCACTAATTGGTTGAGATGAGGTATTAGAAGATGACTCAACAGAAGCTATATGTTCAGTAAAAGAGGGAGATATAGGGGCATCATTATAGGATGGTGAAGATGACTCAGGTATAGGTGTTTGAGTAGGTAAGAAGATGACATGATCTAATGTTGAGATGTTAAAAGAAGATGGAAAAGGTGAGGTGGATGAAAAGGATATGTGATGAAAGGGTAAACAGTGTTCATGAAAAACTACATCACGTGAGATGGTTATGTGTTTTGTATGAAGGTTAAGGACTTTATATCCTTTTTGGTTGTAGGGGTATCCTAGAAATATGCATGGCTGGGCTCGAGGTTTGAACTTGCCTTTGTCAACTTGGGGAATATGAGTAAAACATAGAAAACCAAATATTCTCAAATGGTCATAGGATGGAGGCTTGTTGAAAATCATCTCAAAGGGAGTTTTGCTGTGAAGAATTATGGAAGGACGTCTATTGATTAGGTATGTGGCATTCAAGATACACTCACCCCAATATGAAATACGAACTTTAGATTGAAAGTACAGGGCATGTGCTACCTCTAGAAGGTGCCTATGTTTACGCTCTACAACCCCATTCTATTGCGGAGTGTAAACACAAGTGGTTTGATGTGTAATACCCATGGTAGAATAGAAAAGCAAGACATCTTTGCTTGAGAATTCTAAAGCATTATCCGTCCTAATGGTTTTAAGAGAGGTATTAAACTGGGTTTTGACCATGCTAGCAAAGGTTTTGAGAATGGTTAAGCTATTGCTTTTGTGGGACATAAGATAGGTCCAAATACAACGGGAATAGTCGTCAACTATAGTCAAAAAATAGGAGAAACCATTGTGAGTTTGGTGTCGATATGGACCCTATGTGTCAATGTGGATAATGTCAAATATGTGGTTAGATCTAGTCATGGATGGAGAAAAAGAATGACGATGTTGGCGTGCTTGAGGGCATATAGTGAAAACAGAATGTGCTTTGGGAGAAGCAATATTAGCATGAACATGGTGAATGAGATCAAATGGTAAATGTCCCAATCAATAGTGTATCAATTCAGCATTAAGTTTGGTACAAGAAGTATGCAAAGAAAGACTCTCAGTGTCATGAGAACTAAACACTTTATTACAACTTTGGTCATAAGATGAAGAAGTGTGCGGAATGTATTTGTCGATAACATATAGCCCCTTAAAAGCTCTACCAATCACCATTGGTTTCTTCATCAAATGGTCTAGAAGAACACAAGCATGAGGTGTAAACACAACATGAGAAAATAGTTCATTGGATAATTTTTGTATAGATATAAGATTGAACTGAAAATCGGGCACATGTAAAACATTAGACAAGGTAAGTTGGTTGTTTATGGTAACATTGCCACAATGAACCACAGAAGCACGTCGTCCATTAGGCATTTTGATAAAGGAAGGACTGTCCACAGGGAAATAAGAAGAAAAAAGGGTGAGGTGTGGGGTTATATGGTCTGTAGCTCCACTATCCAAGATCCGCCTTGAATCGAAACTAGAAGATAAAAAACAAGCATGCTTACTAGCGAGAAGTGCAGCCTGATTGTGGACCGGATCTGGAGCATGATTCTTGTCAAGAAGAGCAAGAATGTTAGTCATATGTTCTGGAGTAAACATCTGAGAAGACTGAGCAATAGATGAGGCTGCGAGCTTGTGACCAGGTAGATATCCCACAAGTTTCTAGCACTTAGAAACTTCATGTCATGGAACTTTGCAATGACTGCACCAAGCTAGACCAGGTATTGGTGATGTTGGATATCAAACAAATTTCCAACACTTATCTTGATTATGTCCTTTTGTCCTGCAATAATCACTAAAAGGACGTGCTCCAGGGCTGGAACTAGGTTTAGCATCATTGTAAGATCTAGATGTTTGTTTAGCAGATGATCGATGTTGAGAATATAAGGCCGAAGCAGTATCATCAATAGATGAGGAGCAATAAATCAGATGTTGGTTTTCTTCTTGCAAGACAAGCTTATAAACTTCATTAAGCGAAGGAGTTGGTTGCAACATTAATATGTGAGACCGAACGAGAGAAAAAGACTCATTCAATCCAACTAAGAACTGGATTATTTGTTGATCTTGCATTATTGACACAACAACCGTATTAGATCCACAAATGCAAGTGTGATTCATCACAAAAGCTTCATATTCATCCCAAATCTTCTTCATATTAGTAAAATATGAAGTAATAGACTGGTTACCTTGAGTTATCTGATTTAGTTCCTTCTAGATTTGGTATAGGTTTGTGCGATTTGAGTGACCAAAGCGTATGGTCAGCTCACTCCAGATCTGAGCAACGGTAGTGCAAAAAAGAACCGACTCTCCAATGTCTTTGTCCATGGAATGCAGCAGCCATGAGATCAACATACTGTTGCATTGGTCCCATTTGGAAGCTAATTTGGGATTGATCGGAAGCTTGCAAGTTCCATTAACAAACTCTAGATTGTTTTTTGCTGAAAGAGAAACTTCTATTGATCTCTTCCATCGAAAGTAATTGGAAGGAGATATAAGAGTAGTAGAGAGTTTCAAAGATGGAGTATCAGAGTGGTGTAGATAGATTTGTTGAAGAAAGGGATCATCAATGGGAATTGGATCTGTCGCCATGGAAGAGGCTTAACAGTCCTCTGATACCATGTCAGAATAGAGAGAGTGATTCAGGAAAGAGAGATATTAAACTGTAAAATTTGTCATGTATTATGTGTGTGGTTTTCTGCTATATTTATACACTTGTCTCTAGTGATAACAAAATTCTGTTTACATATATTTACACACGTGACTCTTCAAGTAGCCAAGGCTTGTCTTTATCAAACTTGAAGCCAAAGAAGGATCTATTAAAGTAATTGACCTACATTGGAGCAGTAAAGAGAGAAAATTGGTAATGGGTACAAACTTTATGATAGCAACAGGGACGATATCATAGCCATCGTTAACACCAAAACTCGAATTCCAAAACTTTAATAACGAAACCGCAATCGAAACGGCAAGGCATGTAGCAGGGCATCGATTCGCATCACCGAGTATCAACCGCCCCAAAAGCACAAGAATTGCAGTTCCAAAGACGACCCCCGAATCCTCGTCCTTCATCTACACCGAGTCAACATAATCATACCTTCAATTAACACAATTAAAGATAAACTCACCGGAGTGTTGACAATGATAGCTCATGCGAGCTCAGGCGAGCGAAGGAGGTTGGAGAACATAAACGATGATAGTGCGTTGGAGACGCAAACGACGGCTTCATTGCCGAGAAACGGAACCGACGCTTAAGATGGTGTCTTTGAGGCGGTTGTTGTAGGTGTTGTCGCTGATTGGAGATGGGAAGGTGGAGGGAGAGAGCGAAAATGATTGGGCGAGTAAGAGACATGCAGGTGGAGAGAAGGCGATGGTGATAGACCGGAGCCGATTGTGGCGGAGATGATGTGAGAAAGGGAAACCGAGAATGGTGAATGAAGAAGACCGGGGGGGGGGAATGGTTGGGTTGGGATTCGTACCAGAGAAGCCAAAACCTATATGATAGGTGGGTCATCAAATAACTAAGATAACACGTGTACACAAATAGAAGAAAATGTTGCAAGAAGAACTTGAGAATTAAAAAATAAAAAATCTAGGAGTAAATGTGGAAATTCCTTATTCATTTGGGGGAACTCCCACATTAATATAGTAAGGATTTATATTAGTGAAGAATTATGATGTATAATATTCTTGAATTATATATTTTTTATTTCATATTTTAGATTTATTAGTTATAATAATTTATATTTTATCCACAAAGATATTGTAGATGATGTAATTTTGATTATCGTTATATTCTTTTTTTATACAGTATCGTAATATTTCATTATAAATTTCTCAGTTGTTACATATGTTTATTCTTTATTTTATTACAGATTATTTAAAATTATATTTTTTTTTATTGATATCGAGACATTATTAATGATAATATTGTTTTTATAAATTATGTGTAAGGTTGGAAACTAAACTAGTTACCTATTATAAAGGAATGAATGGCAAATTTGAGACAAAATATTTAGGCGTGTTATATACACGGCGCTTAAATTCACAAGAACCAACAAAATCTACAAGGCGTCAATGCTTAGCTTGAGCGCTAGCAGATGACGCCGACGCCAAATTTTATTTTTTTTTCAATTTGGACGTTGGTGCCACCAACCGGCGCCGATTTTAATTTTATTTTATTTTGGAAAAAAATTGAACTTCATTTTATTTTGCAAATTGATTTTTGAAGGCCTTGAAAAAACCACTTTAAGTATAGACTTTTTTTTCGTACAAAATAATACACACGACTTATGACTAGTTTGATAGAGGGAGTTTATGGATCTGAATAGATTATTAGGGATGAGATTTATAAAACAAATTCAAATGCATTGAGATAGATTATGGTTAACAAAGCTTGTTTTGAAAGTTAATAAATCAAAAATTTAATAGATTAGTTGGATCTATTTATAAATAAAATAATTTTTATCCCAATTTAGACGTCGGTGCTTAGCGTCAGCGCCTAACTTTTTTAATTTATGTGATTTAGAAAAAAAATGGCGCCGACATCCACTAAGCGTTGGTGAATCGCAATTCATTTTTGCTTTAGTAAATCAAAATCAGTGTATTTAGCTTTTTTGAATATATAATTAAAAAAATTAAAGAAAGTTTAGATGGCAAATTTGATAAGATCATTATAAAATTATATCCTTAAATTTTAGAATAACGACACACTATACATCTATTAAACTATTTAGTCTTTATAGTCTACACCATACGGGTCAATACATAGTGGAATTTAAATATCTATCTATCTGTACCATAGCGCTCATCAGCTCCACTCAACTAAGAGAATAAATTATCTTAGATAATCATTACTTCATTTAATAAAAATTAATTTACTTTTACATAAACCATCTTTTTCTAAAATAAAATACTTTAACTAGTCATGGTCCGGTTTAGGATAAACCGGCGAATTTCAAACCGGCCCAAACCGCCGATTTAGTAAGTTTTTAGGAAAAAAAACCTAAAATAATACCAACTATCAACATTCAACCCAAAATAATACCAACTTTAAAAATTAGTAGGAGTGATACAAACTATCAACATATTTACCAAAAATAATATGTTTTATTTTTCCCAAAAATACTAACTCCGGCGATGATGTGACAATCGAAATTTTACATGTCATCACAAAATGAATTAATTGTCTGATGTGGATTTTTTTCAAATCAAGTTAATAACATAAAATTTTTTAAAAAAATATAAATTAATTTATTTTTTATTATTATATTTAAAATATAACTTTTGTAAATATTTTTTATGTTTTTACATTTTTTTTAAAAAAGAAAAAAATTTGTAATATATATATTTTTTAAAAATATATCATTTTCTTGTGAATTTTGTAAAACTTTTTGGGAAATTTTTAATTTTGTATATATTTTAACTAATTTTAATATATAAAAATATTTTTAAAAATCTATTTTTATATATAAAATATATATAATTCCAAAAACAAGTTTTTAAAAAATTACAAGAATTTTTTTTAAAAGTACAAAAAAATATTTTTACATATTTGTTTTATTTTTAAATAAACAATTTACAAAAAAAAAATTTATAAAAAATAGTTACAAATTTATTATTTAAAAATAAAATTTAATTTATATTTTTTAATATATTAAATGTTATTAACTTGATTTAAAAAAATAAAATTCAAATCACATTATTATTTCTTGATGGCATGTCAAATTCCGGTTGCCACGTCATCTCCGGAGTTAGGACTTTGCCGGAAAAATAAGAAATATTATTTTTGGTAAATACGTTGATAGTTTGTATCGCTCCTAATAATTTTCAAAGTTGGTATTATATTGGGTGGAATTCGGTTCCGGTTTGCTTTTTTTTAACGAACCGTTGTTAAACGTCAAATCGGCAGTTTGACGATTTTGTTTTTCCGGGCTTAGGTTTAGATTTGGCCTTCAGCCATGCCTAAACAGGCGATGACCCTTGAAACAATGTGTGGACGCATATGTCTTTGTTGTGTTGAACTTATTACATATATGTCATTTAACTTTTGTTTCTTTTCTTTTTCCTTCGATTTGTCGTTGTTGTCGGTCCCTCATTCTTCTTCCACACAATTGCTCGATTTTTTTTTCTTGCTTTTTTAAACTAGACTCTCGGACTAATTGATTAGAGAACTCGACCATATTTCATCTAAGAAGTTGAGAAATATTTCACCCGATTCTAATTCAAATTCCACTTTAACAATGATCTTGATCAGAATTACAAACTGGCCATATTTTGGTTGGATAAAACCGATATATGCTTAAGTAATGAACTTGAAATCTGAAAAGGAATCTCGTTGTCTAAATTAATCGTTAAGCTTGTGAAACTGACATATTTTTACTAGAAAATAACTTATTGAATAAACCTATAGGAATTCTTTTGTTTATTCACGAAAACTTATTTTCGGTACCTTATGTGTGAACCAATTCCTCAATTCTTTTTGGTAATGTTATACTCCTTCACCGGTATATAAAAAAGAAGGGGAAACAAAAAGAAAAATAATTTTATTTCCGAAAATTTCAAGCAAAGTCAAACCTGTATATGAATCAAGCTTATCTTTAAAGTTGCTCTTAGATATGTTCACGGTTCCTCCGTTGGTATAGTTTGAGTCGTGTTTGGTTAAGGTTGTGTATTCTTGACGGCTCCATTTTCCGAGAGGTGTTTCAATGAGTCGTGTTAAACCTACTATTTGAGGGTGTTATTCCGACACAACATCGTGTTAGGAGGACTTTTAGTTTCACGCGGGAGCTTTTTCATGTCCTCCACCACCTTCACTCAAATTATTGATGTTTTCTTTCTTGATTTGTTTGGATCGTTGATTTGTTTTTTCACTTACATTATGTTCGTTATTTTATGGTCTTTCGAGCCCTCAACGTTGCCCGGTCTCGAAATCTTTTCATGTGTAAAAATATATATTGTGACTAGATATGTACAAATCCGGGCTCGGGACGGGCCATACTTAAAAACTCTACCCGGAAGTCAACCCATCCCGGCTTGTCCGGGCCATAAACATTGTCATGTCCACCCATGTAAAAAGCAGGTGGGCTAATGGGCCGGCTCAGATGGCCCGTATGTTCTTGCTTGTGCGTCCCCCCCTCCCCCCGCGCGCGCGAAATTATCGTTCAAAACAAGTAAAATAATGAATTTAATACACACTTTCAATCCAATAATACTTGCATAGTGTACTACCAACAAATTCAATAATAATCAGCACACGAAAATGAATAAATCCAAATACCATAAAAAACAATAAATACCATTACAATCAAGTTAACTCTACAATATTTTATTACAAACGAGTATAACTCGTCAAAATACTCCAAACAAACTAAATAAAAAAAACAAAGTACGTAACACTCAAAATAGTATAAATTATATATATATATATATATATATATATATATATATATATATATATATATATAATATTATATGTATAAAATAACATACGGGCCGAGTTATCCCACGGGTCAGAATTTTTACTCGTATCCATCCCATCAAAATTTGGGTCGGGTTCGGGCCAAACTAACATCTCATAACCATATTTTTTTCTGAATGGGCGGGCGACACCGTCCGAATTTCTACTGGTCTAATTGTGACGTCACAAGGCTGACTTACGTTGGAATTGAGTTGCTGTAATAATGACGTAAGCAGATGAAAGAGACGCGGGCCCACATTCAACTACCGCAAGAAATTGTAAAAAGGAAGAAACAAGAAGCATGCATTAATGGACTGACGTAGCCGTTATGACGTCACACGGCTGACGTATCTGGGAATTGGTCATCCCATGAGAGATACGTGTAGATAATAGGATTACAACTTACGGAGTACAAGACAAACCAAAACACGTGACTCGTAGCTGTTGAGTATACTTGACATTTTATAACGTCAAGGACACGTTTGCTGCGACCATAACTTTTTATAAAATAATTAGATATTGATTTTGCTAAAAACAAGTTTTTTATACAGATATGACAGATGAATGGTAAGCTGGTAAAATACAAATTGTTACAGCTAAATTTTTGAAAATAAATTATAACTATACAATATGAGCTAAAATAATATTTTTTAAAAATAAAATATTGTAAGAGTTTTTGAAGAAAAAATCTTAATTGTTACAGTTTTTTTTTTTTATTATTATTAAGGGTTTGATGTTTTGTTAATTTAGTTCATATATTTTACACTATTAGTTTATGTTTTTGCACTATTGTCAAGTAATGTATATGAAATTATCGTAGATTTTTATCATATTTTCTGTTAGTTCAAAGTTTTTATACTATAAAGTATTAAAATTTTTAAATATTTTATATCATTATAGTCATATTTTATTTGAGTTTATCTTTTTTTAATTGTATGAATCATAGTATAAATAATTTGAATTAATTGAACAAATTTTATTTGAAGATTACACAAACTTTAAAACGAAAAAGTGTCCATACAAAAAAGAAATGAAAAGCACGTATTAATACGACGAGGTTTCGTACCGAAAAAGTGTCTAAATAGTAATTATAAGTAAAAAGGTACAACTTTTTTAAAATAAAATGAAATGAAAATTAGGAAATAAAATAGTCACAACTCTTGACATAAGAAAACCAATAAAATGTATTATTTTATTCGACTGTTGTCGAATTTCCAGTCAAGCATCAGCACATGCATTGCTTATCAATTATATACTTCAATATGAATTTATAGTGGACCATAATATAGAAATGACCTTCATGATTATAAAGGTTGAAAGTTACTCTAAACTATATCTTCAACTTTGATATCTAAATAATTAAGAGCCTAAGACAAAAGAATATGATCAAATATAAAATCCAACCACAAAGAGAATATATATATATATATATATATATATATATATATATATATATATATATATATATATATATATATATATATATATATATATATATATATATATATATAACGTTCGATAAAAATAAAATTAAGGAGATTAAGATTCTAGAAATTAAGAGTGAGAAATAATGCTCTTAATTTTGTTTGGTTAAAAAATGAAGAAAATGAAAGGATTTAGATATGGAGATTAAGGGAATTAGATTATCAAAATTTTGTAATTATATTGAACTTAGATTATGAGTCCGTTTGATAACGTAAGATTACGTATATGAAGATGAGGAAGAAGAAAATTATTTAAACAAAGAATTAAGGAGATGAAATTGTTTAAGAAGATGAGTATGGAAATAAGTGAAATGAGTGTTTGGTAAAATGAATATAATTGTAGGTAAACTTACAAAAAAGTACGTGTTAAAATTTTTATAGATGAAAGAGATGTAAAAAAGGAAGAGGGGTAAAAATAAAATTTTAGCCTCAATAATCCTTATAATTGAAGTTTTACAGGATTACAAAATTTCCATAATCTAATTCTCTTAATCTTCATAATCTAACCCCTTTAATCTTCTTCATTCCCCCTACCAAACGAGATTACGAAAATTATTTCTTCCTTTTAATGGGAGTTGATAGATATAACAACGAAAATCTATAAGAGTCAGCACAACTACGCACTTCGCGTGCGTAGTGTGTAATCTTATGTCACCAAACGGACTCATACTCGACCTATTTAGAAATTATAAGAGAAGAATACAAAACGGATTAGCCATTGTGATGACCAAAATATAAACTCCTACATATTTGATAAGTTATAAGATATTTTTTTTACCTAAATTATAAATAAATACCTATATTGGTGACTTTTTTTTGTTCTCAAATAATTTTACGAAAAAATAACCCAAAATAATACCAACTATAACATTGAACTGAAAATAATACGAACTTTGAAAATTACTAGAAGCGATACAAACTATCAATGTATTTACCAATAATAATACGTCATACTTTTCCGGCAAAAACTTTAGCTCCGGCGATGATGTGGCAGCCGAAATGTTACATGTCATCAAATAAATGGATAAAATATGTGAAGTGGATTTTATTTTTCAAAAAAATCAATTTAATAATATTAAAAATACAAAATTTAATACTTTTAAAATTTAAATAATAATTTTTAAAAAAACATTCAAATTTTTTTAAAAAAATATTTTTTGTAAAAAAAAAGTTTTAAATAAAGTTTGAACATTTTTTTAAACATGTATGTAAAAAAATGTAAAAAAAATTTTTTTTATGAATTTTTTTTTATAAAAAATTTGTTAAAAAAAATTTCGAATATTTTTTTGGGAAAAAAAAATTTGACAAAAATTATTTAGGGATTAAGTTACAAGAATAAAAAAAATAATTAAATTTTTTTTAGAAGTAAATTTTATACAAAAATCCGAAAATAAATTTTTAAAAAATATTCTAAAAAATATTATATTTTTATATTTTTTGGAAAAATAAATATTATTACATTTTTTTTACAAATCTATTTAAAAAAAATTCAAACTTTATTTAAAAAAAATAATTTTTTTAAATAAATATTTGCACAATTTTTTAAAAAAATTTAAATTTTCAAAAATAATAATTTTATATTTTTAATATTTTAAATATTATTAAATTATTTTTTTTAAAAATAAAATCCACATCACACATTTAACCCATTTATTTGATGACATGTAACATTTCGGCTGCCATGTCATCGTCGGAGCTAAAGTTTTTGCCGGAAAAGTAAGGCGTATTATTATTGGTAAATACATTGATAGTTTGTATCGCTCCTAGTAATTTTCAAAGTTCGTATTATTTTCAATTCAATGTTGATAGTTGGTATTATTTTGGGTTGTTTTTCCTAATTTTAATATGAATTTTATCGAATTTATTTGTTGAATTTGAATTTAGTGTATATATATAACTACCACATTTGATATATTTTTTTTATTACTTACAATGCGACTAACTTTCAAAAAATAACGTTTTTGTATTGTTTGAAACCTTTTTTTTTTTTTAATGGCTTGTTTTTACATGTTTCGATGTTATGTTTTATAAAAATTATATCTATTTATTTTATCATTCGGAAAAAGATGGATGAATGTCTTATAACTTTAGTTTAAATTGTGATTAATTATTAAACTCTAGTTTTTTAATTGTTGTAAATTATATATTATAAAAAGAAAATATATAAATAAAAATTATATAATATCAAACTCTAGTTTTCTAATCATGCTCTCTACGGTATAACTAAATTCATCATAAAATTCTATGATAATAATGATGAAAAGTCTTCATGAATAACATATGTTAATTTTACTTTTAAGCTATATTTTTGTAAAATATAATTTCTAATTTTCTTAATTTTATGACTTATTTAATTATTTGACATGCCTCTTTATTGCAATTACAACTTGCTAATAAATGTAACATAAAAATATAAACAATAAAATATTAATTATTTTTTAAAGATAGATTTTTAAATGCAACTTCAATTTATTCTAATTGATTTAATGTAAATAAAAGTAGTTAAATATTAACAGAATATTTATTTTAAAAAGTTAATATGATTTTTTTATATAATATTTGGCACATCACTTTATTTAATCGCACTTTAGTATATATAATATAGACCGTGCAATATTCAATGTAACATAAAAAAACATATATAATACATTATTATCTGTAATTGGTATTATTGATATTTTAATATTAGCATAATACATAAAAAAAAATGTACAACACTTCATAAGATATATATTACATATCAAACAAGCCTTCTTTTCGACCAATTCTTGAAACAAACTTGTAATATACGTTGACGAAAAGAGTGAATGTAGACATGAATCTTTATGTATATGATAAAATGGTCGAAAATGACCGTATCATGTCACACATAAAATAAGCTTGTGTCTTCGTATGATCTATGTATCGTACAACTTCTCGCTTGTCATCCACACCTTTGATATCAAAATATCAAATATCGGTACGATATTTTTGGACATATCATCTCGTTGTCATCGCGGATTCATCCTTCTCCCTGCTTCATATCACAAATCCACAACATCCCAGTTCAATAAATTGGGTATCTTAAATATATATCAAATATATATTCATATATATTCATATCAAAAAAAAAATATATATATATATATATATATATATATATATATTTTCATATATTTTGATATCAACCGGAAAAAGAAAAAGAAAAAAGAGAGAAATATTTTTTCATTAAATCGTCCAATGGCGATGTCACAGAATGTTCTGTATTGGGCTCTGAAGTTATCTGCAGCACAGAAAGAGACTCTTTTCACAGACAAGTGAAAAGCTCCAAAATCCTTAATTACGAATTTCAGATCTCTGATTAAAATATGAAGATACTCTAATTAAGTTGTTTAAGATCCGGCACACGTTTTCTTTTTCACCTTTAAGATTATAATAAACAAGAAAAATCAAATAAGTTGACTATGAAGAAGGGAGAAATGGTCAATTACGAAATTTCAGAGTCTAAGCTTGAGGTCCAATTCTCCATCGTCAACTTCAGGTGGATCTCTCACATCGCCACTGTGCATTGTTTTACTGTTTCCCTTGTAATTTGGTATCGGAAAAACCATTGGAGGACGATCGAATACAGCCTGAGCTTTATCATTGAAATCTTCCCATTTGAACGCCGGAATCCAACTCGATTTCACCTGATTTTCTACTTTCGTCTTCTTCCGCGGTTGACGATCCTCAACTGACGTCGACGATGCTTCCCGTTCAATCCTCTGGCGATCGCGAGCTTCCTTGTAGTTTCTGATCAGCGCGTAGAACTTCTCGATCTTCTCGTCTTCCGAGATCTGATCATCAGTGGTGGCGTCTCCCGTTGGGTGACGAACTTCAACTTCGCTACCGCCATCGCAATCTCGAAGTTGAGCTGTATCCATTTACGAACAGTGATTGCAGATCTGTCAGGCGATCGATTAAACGAAATGAATATAGATCTGGATTGCGAGAAATGTTGATGTGTGGAGATGGAGATTTCTAGGGTTTCCTGTTTTTGAAATCGAGGGGATGTTTGGCGGTGCGTTTGGTAATGTTGCTCTGTTTAAAAAGCTAAATTTTCCATACGAACACTTTGCCATTTGGGGCTCCATTCGCTTATGGGGTCCTCGGAATTTATACTGTTATGGAATATCCACTATTTTAATTACGGATTTACCCTCGTATAGATATTTTTAATATTTGACCCAGAGAAAATATTTTATTAAGAAGAGGTTTTTGGTAAATCGACAAACAAACTAATCGTTATGATACGAAAAAGAAGATATCAAAACTACATAGTGATCGGATAAGTTCGTGATAAATAATGAGTATAATTAGGAATTTATAAACTCGAAAAGAAGATGATCAATGTTACTAAAATGGTAAGAAAGTATACAAACAGTATTTTTCAGGATCAATAATGAAAAAACTCATATTATTAAGCTCCCGTTTGGTTGTAACTCTGAAAATAAAATATAAATGAATCTAATCTGTACGTGTATCTTGTTCATGTTTTTTGAGAAAATTGGTGAAATAGGGCCCTTTTTGTTTAACGTACACTAACTAGGCCCCTCTATTTTTTGCCTAAAATTTTAAATCAAAAATAAATTAATTCAAGGGGCATAAAGGGAAAACGTAAAATTGAATCCTATAAAATCATCCTACCGTCAGATTTCACATCCAGTTAGGGTTTCTCTTCATTCATCTTCTTCGTCTCACCGTCGCCGACTGCTTATCGACTGAGAAACTGCTTCTCGCCGCCGCCGCCCAGCCCCCACCAACCCAGCCTAGATCCGGTTCGCGCCGCAGTGCAACCCCTCGCGCCGCCCAGCCCCGCGCTGCCCAGCCCCGACTAGATCCGGTTCGCGCTGCAGTGCAACCCCTCGCGCCGACTGCTTCTCAATGTCGACTTTCATCCGGTTCGCGCCGCACAGCCCCGCCCAGCCTAGATCCGCCGCAATCCGCCTCGCGCCGCAACCCGCCTCGCGCCGCACAACCCAACCCCGCCCAGCCCAGATCCGCCGCCAACCCGCCTAGCGCCGCGCAACCTAGATCCGATCTATCGCACAACCTAGATCCGATATGTCCTCCTGCATTGCGCCGCATAGCCCCGCCCTGCCAATCACGTGCATCGACCAACGCAATCTGGACAGTCTGGAGGCGTATCTGGACAGTTCTCGTTGCAGCCGCAGGAAACAAGAAACCCTAATTTCAATTTTAAAATGTTGGCATATTTACAAAAAAGCTCCCCTGTTTATAATTGCATTTGCGACCCATATTTTTTAAATTTGCAAAATTGCCCCAAGTTGGATAATTACAAAATTAAAAAAACTAAAGTTTAATTTTTGCCGTTATAAATACGGGATATTGACTACATATTTTATAAATACGGGATATTGACCACATATTTTATATATACGGCATATTGACTACATATTTTATAAATACGGCATATTAACTACATATTTTACCGTTATAATTGGGCTTGTGTAAATGAAAATTATGTATTAACATTGTGTAATTGAACTTGTGTATTTAAATTGTGTATTAAGCATTATGTACTAATACCGTGTATGAACAAGAGAATACATGAAGTTCAATTAGTCCAGCTGGTATATGGCATATTAACTACTGATCTTCAATTTAAATTGGGCTTGGATTCATTTAAGTTAAAATTACTAGTTAACCCTTTCAATTAATCTTTACTAATAAATGAGAGGGGCCTAGTTTGTCTACAACATACAAAAAGGGCCTACTTTATACTACAATAGACAAAAAGTGCCTACTTAGCCAACTCATCCATGTTTTTTTTGGAAATTATTCCTTATGATTTCATGCAAAATACATTTATTTTCCCCGTTTTGTATTTCTATAGGATATTGAAACTAATCAAATTATACCCCAATTACTTCAAAACACAATGAATGATTCCAAAAAATTTCATGAAAAAGAGTACGTGTATGAAATAGATTCGTTTACATTTCGTTTCCGGAGTTAAAACCAAACAGAACCTATATATTATCGAGGTTACGTGCAACCACCGAAAATGACGGTTGGGTAGTGTACTTGTTCGGCCATGTTTTGACCATGGAATACTCAAAGCTCTTACGTTAAGCTTATTTGTTATCGGGTACTAAGATCATATACGGGCCTCTCTTAAAATAATACTAGTATATTACCCGTGCTCTGCACGATTTTTTAAAAAATATCTTCTTATATAAGATATTGTATTTAATTTTAAATTTATTAACTAACAGTAAATAACAAATATATTAAAAAAATATGTTATATATATTATGATAATCAAAATTTTTAATTTTATAAGTTTTATTGTAGATAGTGTGCATTTCTCTTAAATATTAAAATAAATTGTTTATAGAGATAAAAAAAATACTAACAAATTAACAGTAAATCATATTTTATTTGATTAATTAAACTTAATATATAATTTATAGTTTTTATAAATGACTAAATTAAGAGTTCTACTACCTGAAAACAAAAAATGAATGAATATAAATACACTATTAATCAAGTATATATAAACTAAATTAAAAAATAAAAATAAACAATTATCGTATATATTTTTATAGCTTCAAGTTGTAGTATTGAAAATAATAATTATTTTTAATTAAGTTTATATTTAATCCTATAAAATTTTTTAAAGGCTATCATACAAGTATTAATGTTAACAACAATTACATATATATAATATTAAATATTACTATTATAAGCCTATATTTGTATATATTTAAGAAAAATATATATTAAAAATTTTATTGTTTTTAGATAATAGGTATAAATGAAAAACAAATATATACAACGAAAAATATAACAAAAACATTAATTCCTATATAATAAAAAAATTCATTTATAATTATTGTTTTTAGATAATAGAGAAACCTCATCTTGACACGTGGCAAAAAAGCTTATGCTTTAATAGATATAAGATGATAACTTATGTATCTATAAGTTTCAAATGTATTGCTTTGGTTTATAAAATTGAAAATTAGCTCCTAACTTCTTATGCGTCGTGTTGTCGTTACATTAACTATAATGACATTAACTTATAATCATCAATTGTCATCACTTTGTTATTGTCAACATTAAAATATGAGCTAATTTGGTTAATAGGTTATTTAGGTTTTAAGTTTAGTAAGTAGGCTTTTGTTTTTTTTGTTTAGGTAAATATACTCCAACTTGATTTTTACTGTGCAAACCTTAACGTAAAGCAAGAAGCCGACGCTTCACCTTCTCGAAAACCAAATCTGCTTCACATTCCTTCTCTAGGACGCTTCACCTTCTTAAAAACCAGGAAGCCGACGAGCCAGGAACGAGACAAGCTCCCTCCTTTGTTTCCTCCACCATCTAGCCCTCTGCTTCCCTACCTCGATCTCTCCCTCGCTCAGCCCCGTTGATCTAAAACAGGAGCCGATTGATGATTTGGGGGATTTGGACAATAATTGTGCAGTTTGCTTGGAGAATTTTTCGTTTGAGACAGTGCTTCCATGTTCCCATTCTTTTCATGAAGATTGCATACGGATGTGGCTCCAGAAACATCCAATTGTCCAATGTGTCATTTCGATTTGGACTAGAATCAAGTCAAAGAAATTTGTGGCGGGCCGATCTCTGTTCTTAGGTGTTAGGATTTATTCCGTTCTTAATTGTTATGGATTACGTTGTATCCCTCTCTTTTGGGTTTGCTTATGTTAATACGTGCTGTAATGCTGAATCTTAATGGTGTTTTTGGTCTTTTGGATATTCCTTCACCTCTCCCTCAAGCTTGGTGAACTAATTGATCGGGCTCGGTGTTCCGTCACCAATGGATTAGATATCTGTAACGACCTGAGTTTTAAGTAACCCAAGACATTACTAGGCTAAGGACCACACAGTGGGTCCCATCAGTTAGCTTGACAATAACTTCACAAGCAGGACATTGCAACAAGAAACACGAAAAATAATGAAAACATCCAACTTGTCATTTAGAAAACATTTACATAACCCTGCATGCAGTTAGTATGTATACCCCCAAAACGACACTTCAAAACATGACATCTGAACAGTTGTTTTAGAATTTCAGCGTGAAATCAACACGTGTACACAAATCACAAAAGACTCGCTTGCAAGCGATTAGTTTCAAAAGTAGTTCAACCAACCCTTGGGTTAACACTACCCTGACTGTCCACATCCTGCAGCTGACATCCCTGAAGCGTTCCTATGATCAACATTACCTAAAAAGATTCGGTTTAAAACTGTTAACTACCGATCATTATCTATCCATGAGAGATTATATCAAAATATCACAACACAACACATGTATTCATATACCATATACCGTGCTCATGAGATGATATCTTGCTTTTATGAATGATGCACGTGAATACAGTATGAAATTTACAATTTGCAATCCCACACCAAATCCGGAATCATTGCTTATACGATTCTGGCTTTGGTGTGAGCTCACCATTGCACAGATTAGGTTAATTCAGACATTTGCTCTTAGGTCGTAGCTAGCTGATCAAGTCTACGGGTCAGGATTTCTCGTGACGGGTTATGGTCTTAACCCCTAACCACATGCAACATTTTCCCATTCATGTTAATGCAAACATTTACCATTTTAATTAGGTGTGCGACCCGAGCCTGAAGTTCATCAGACTCGGTGTCATTCTTATACATACGCAAGTGATCCGGGCTTGGCCGAGCTCCGACATTCACTGCAATAGCTAGCGACTTGGCTAATGCTTTAGCTCAGCGTCTTATACAACTTTACATACTCTTGACCTTTACAGGTCATCATCATATCACACGTCTCAACAAGCTTACCATGTCATACATTATCATTCTTCAACAAGCTTATCATGTCATTCAATAGCATGCCTCAATAGGATAACACATGTTCATTTAACCATTTCTCATAGCCATGACATGATAATAATCACAACAACATTAAGCATGCTTTACATGTCATAACATCATTTTCATCATAAAACACATCAAGCATGCTTCACACTAACACATCTCAAAACATATCAACATTCACATTTCAACACAACAAGACATTTCAAAACAACAAGACATTTCAACACAGTGAGATATAAAAATCTCAGACACGGGTTTTTGCAGATCGAAGCTAAGTAAGTCCAAAGACTTACCTGGATACGCTCACGGAACAACTAAGCTACATTTATTCTACCGTCTTCAACAACACCTGTCGAGAATATCACATTCCTCGTATTAAACTTCTTGCTTCAACATCAATTAAATTCATTCCTTTGAATTTAATAGCTTTAACGTTTTCTAGATTCCTAATTTAATTAATTAATCTTTAATTAATTAATTAAATTTCACCAGAATAACGTTTTGCCCGCAGATAGTTTCTGAACCCACGTGTCATCAGATCTCGTCAAACAAATATCCCATAATCACCAGAATAATGTAGCGAACACAATGGAACTTTCAATTATCCATTTTGGCAAGTCTAAGGTCAATTTAGGCCAAATTACAATACGGAAAACGAATAAATTCATAACTTATTCGTTACTAACCCGATTGACAATCCGAAAGAAGATTCGGAATCACAACGATGCAGGCTACGCTCGGACACCATCAAATTCACCGGAATTTGAGCAACAGAACCGGCCATGCAAGGGGGAGGCTCGACCTGACCTTAACTTCAACGGAAATGCAGAAACTTGGTACCAAAATGAAGAGAACGAAGAAAGGAATCTGAAACCTCAAACGGAATTGAAATTTGATTACAAACAAAAAGTAGATCTGAATTTGAAGGTTGAGAGAAATAAGAGCTTTTACGAGGAAACGTGAAAAGAAATGAATTAATAAACGATTTTCCTCTATTTATAGCGAAGACGATAATTATTCTTTAGCAAAGTCGATAATTATCCTTTTTCTGACCCAAATGCAGTTTGATCCCCTTCTCCAAACTTCTCGAAATTGGAATGATAAATCGGACATATTATGGGGATCATTATTCCACAACTTTCTTGGAAAACGCGTATTCTTAAGCCGACTTTCTTAGCTGCTAAGAAATGCAATAGCGACTTCTTTTTGGCAATTTTGTCATTCTATGTTATTTCATATCTAGAACATATCTGATGTCCTTATTAATTCTCTCAATTGCAATTTTATTAATTGAAGCTCCTAAATGCTCTAAATAACACCAGAGGATAAAAATTATGCCCCGGGGAAAAAGTAAAATTCTCCCCATAAATCCAAAGTTACGCCAGTATCATAATGGTGGAATTCATACTCGTCATCTACGCACTATTCACGAGTTATGGGTCAATTGCTATCGATGATCAAATTAATCTCCCTTAATCATCATTAATTAGGATTCAAAAATACTAACTCTTACAATATCAAGTTAAAGGAGCTTTCTATCCAAACTTTTGTGTCTTGAAGATCGAGTTCCATCAAAGATTCGAGTGCAATAATGAACATGAAGGGGCTTTTGGATTTGACTTGCAAATTTGTTGCAGACAGATTGTATGGGAGAACGCCTGAACAGATCAGGGCGGAATTCAACATCGTGAATGACTACACTGCCAAGGAGGAGAGCAAATTAGGAGGGAAAAACCATGGACATTTACGAGGGAAGCCCCATTGACATTTATGTAAGCTTTTGAAAGTAGCTGTTCTTTTTGAGGTGTTAAATACTGGATTGATGATGTCTATAAGCTTGTAGTTCTGCGATTGTACCTTTTGGTTGGTGGTTACAGTTTAGAGAAAACATTGATCCATACTTATATATTCAAAGTAGTCTGGTTTCATTGTTGTTGATATGCTCCATTGACAGTGCTACATTTGATCTTCTTGCAGTTGTGTTTTATAGTTTATATGATACTTTTACTTTGAGATTGAAGTAGTTCTTCATGTGTCTAAAGTTCATTCTGAATTGGAGATTACGACCTTCTCAATTCTCTAGTTGGCCTCTGCTTCTAATTCATCTTTTGCCTACCTTCCTCCTCTCCAATATTGCTAATAGGAGAGTATACATGGGTTTCATTAAGTTTATAAAACAAATATTCTGGTATGAGAAATTGTATCTCATTTTGCCAGATTTTTTCTCTTTGATGAAACAATAATGTATAGGAGCAAACCATAAAATTTCTGGTATGAAATTATTGTCTAAAAATTATGGTATGAAAATCTGTATAAAAATTCTGATATGACAATGTAGTATAGAAATTCTGGTATGAGAAATTATAATATGAGAAATTCTAGTATGAGAAATTCTGGTATAGAAATTTTGGTATGAGAAATTCTGGTATGAAAAAATTTTGGTATGTTCATTACAGAAAAGAAAAAATAAAAAAGAAAATAAAAAAGGTAAAAAAATATAGAGAAATTCCGGATAGTACCCTCGTGGTTTGGGGTTTTCCGGATTTTGTCCAACAATTTTTTTCCAGTTCGGATGGTACCCTTAAACTTTTGTTATTTTCCTGATTTTGCCCAAATTCATTAAACTTTTTCAACTTCCATTAAAAACATACAAAATAAAATAAATTAAAATTAAAAAACAAACTAAAATTAAAAGAATGATTTATTTATATTAAAACTAAAGTAAAATAGTAACTTTTTTAAATTTTTTGTATTAATTTAAAAAAAATCAATTAGATAAGTTTTAAAAAATTTAAAAAAAATTAGAGTTTTATTTTATTTTAAAATAATTAAATTGGATTAGCATTTTGTTTTTAACAAAATCTAAAAACATAAGTGTTATCCTTTATTTAAAAAATATATAAAATAATAATTCTTTTAAAAAATTAAAAAATCACTGTTTAATTTATTATTAAATAAATAAGTCGTTTTAATTTTAGTTTATTTTCTTCTATATGTTTTTAATGAAATTTAAAAAAGTTTAATGAATTTGGGCAAAATCCGAAAAACAACAAAAACTTAAGGTTACCATCCGAACTGAAAAAAACTGTTGGACAAAATCCGAAAAACCCCAAACCACGAGGGTACCATCCAAATTTTCCCAAAAATAAAAAGTAAAATAAAAAATACTAACAAATGTTTATTATTATTATTTTTTTTTATTAAAATAGAAGAATTAATTACTTTTACCTACCATTAAATGAAAATGATAAAAAATTATGGGTTATATTTACTAAACATAAAACTTAAAAAAGGCACAGTGGGCCAAAATCTTTCTTAAAATATTGTCGTCAATTATGTTGTTAAAATAATTTCAATTTTTAACAAAATTAAATAAAACTTTTATTAAAATTAAACTTGTTTTTAGTTAGGGAATCAAAGAAAAAAGAGTTAGATTCCAAATTTATAAATCAAAAGGGTTATTTAAAAATTATAAATCGATCCAAATTTAGATTCATTAATTGTATAATAATTTAATATAAACAAATTTGGTAAAGTTTAATAACTTTTATGTCACATGATTTTCAACTAGTAGAAAGATTGCAATAGGAACGAAATTTAACTCAAAAGTACACAATATAATAATAATAATAATAATAATAATAATAATAATAATAATAATATGCCTTAAAAATTAAATAAAACTTGAGACTAATGGAATTAGGGTGTGTTTGTTAGGAGTTTTACAGAATAATTTAGATGAAATTTATAAGGGGTTAAATTTTATGTGAGATTTATTAAGGATTATTTGATGTAAAATAATATACATCAAGTTGTTTGGTCAAATATTTTTATGTGAGATTTATTAAAGTTATTTTTTGACCATTTTTAATCTCAATTAACCCCTAATATAATCTTCTTCATATCTTCATCTTCATCCAAACAATTACATAAATTAATCTCCTAAATTTTAATCTAAATTAACCTCCTTTAATTCCCAAACAAACACACCCTAATGTACTAACGATTTATTTATGGCTAAACAATTAAGCTTTTGATAGAAAACCGCAATGGTACATGGATTTTAAAAAGGAAGATGATTTTTTACATTCATCATCACAAATATGTACTTTGCGTGCGTAGTTGAGATTTTTTTAATTAATCATATGAGGTTCGTAGTTGGAGTGCATTAAAAAAAATTCCACTTCAACTACGCACCCCATATGTTTACTTGGAAAATGGAAATCCTAGATGAAAATCTTGACTATGTACACGAAGTGCGTAATTGTTGTGATTACTATAAGTTTTTGTCGGTACGTCTAGAAATTTCGATTTCAAAATGGATAGTTCGTAAATTGTGTAGGGATAAAGATTTCAAACCATTTTTCAAAAAAATAAGTATTAATAAAACTATAAACAGCTGTATTTACTTTATACAAGCTTATCGAATTTGCTATGTCGACATTAGGGCCAATTTAAGTTGCAGTCAAATTGACTATTTGAGCAACCAAAGGGCCATATAAAAAGATGTTTAATGAAGCCACATATTTGAAATATAAGGTGAAATTGCAAAAATAGCCTTGATTTTAGGATAATTTTGGGAAGTTGCCCAAATTTTAAGTAGGGGGTAATAACTCTAGTTACGGGGACTGGTTCAGGTAAAACAAGTTATTTCCGTACACACTACAAAGTGGTGAATTGTATATGAATAACTATTAATTATTAAAATATGAACTAATTTTTTTTTATTAAAATAAGCTAAAATGAATACATATGAACTAAGATGATATTCCAAAATAAAAAGTATTTTTATTTATAATTTTTTAACTGAAAAAAAAATCATAATTGTTACGATTTTAATTTAAAATTTATATTAACAATTCAACATTTTGTTAATTGGTTTATTTTATTATCAATTCTTTCTTCTTTTTCCTTGCTATTGGCAAGTAATGTCTATTACACAAAATTTTTAGAATAATTATGGAAATAGGAACCCTTAAAATTATCTTTTGTAAATTAGGCATCTATATAAAAGAAAGAAAAAGTAGGTATGGAAACTAGAAAATAGGGCAATAATTTTATTAGTTGAAATGATGGTGATTAGATGTTTACTTTTGGTTTAAATATCTTTTTTACATGTTTATCTTTTATTTTTGGTTAATGTAGCTAGTTTGATGAAATTTCCAAGTCCATGAATGTTTAATTTTTTTGGGTGACATTGTTTTCGTTACCCAAATATGAATTATAGTATTTTTCTCATTATTGGGTATATGTTTATTGTTTTTGTGGTATGTTTATTATTGTTGAGTATGCTTAAAGTGATATTTTTGGGTATGTTTTATGGTTATCCAAAATGTGTTACAAGGATCAAATGTCATTTGGTATTGATATTTGTGTACAATATCGATTTGTGTAAATTTTGGTTATGACAAATTCAAATTGGGTATGCTTTTATACGTTTATTGGCTTTGTAGTATATTTCTTAGTATTAAGTATGTTTAAAGTGACGTCGTGTGTATGTTTTATGGTTACCCAAAATGTGTTATAATGATTAAATGTCAAGCGAATTTTTGGGTAATGACCAAATGTCATTTGATATTGATGTTTATGTACAATATCGAGTTTTGAAAATTTTAGGTATGACAAATTTAAATTGGGTATGTATTTTGTATTAAGTGATGTTTAAATTGGATATAAATATAAAATATTATCCAATTTATGGATATTGTTTTATTTTGATATTTGATTTATTGGGTATGTTGTTTTCGAGTATGTTTTTGTACTTTGAGAAATTTATTTTTTGGTATGATTGTGACATTAATTGGGTAAGCGGATTTTTGGGTAAGCGGATTTTTTCTGGGTAGAGGGCTGCGTTTTTTTGGCCCCAAATTTTCTCCAAATGTCAATCAAAAGGTCACAATCAACACTCACATCATTCATCACTCATTAGTCATCACTTTTGTCAACTTTTTGTCCTATTTATGAATTAGTCTAGTAAAGTAGGAGCCCTATTTCTCAATTTATAATTGGTAGGATCCTAAATTTCAACTCTATAGTGTAAAAGGCCCTAAGTGCCAATTTTAGGTTTTTAGAATTTAAAGTATGTTTTGATCATAATATTTGTTAGTTCAAAAATTTTATATCATTAGTTCATATAAAGTATTTTATTAATTCAAACATTTTATATTATCAGTTCTACTTTATTTTGAACTTATAAAAAAATATGTTAAAATGTATGAACCATCAATACAAATAATTAAAGCTAATAGAAAAAAAAATATTTTTTAAACGAATTGTACAAAAATTTTAAACTAAAACTTTCTTTGTTTCAAAAAAAAAATAAAAAAAATACGTGTGTCAGTTCGACAACGCTCCGTACCTACGTACCGGAAGAACGGCTCAATACCTGAACCGTATCATTACTCTAATTACGAGGTATATTGTCGGAAGGAAAATACCATAAAAATTTTAGGTATATATTTATAGATTTAAATTGGAATATTTTTTCAACCTCCCTCTAACATATTATCAAAAAATTACAAAAAATTATTGGAATAAAATAAAAGTTCATCTTCGATCACATGCTTGTCCAGAGGACCTTTAATGCCCATCTTTATAGCATATGTATTTTTTTTTAATAAAAAAAATAGCTGAAGCATACAAATATATTATTTATTTGATATAAAATATCAAAAAATGAGAACTAGTATGATACAATTAAAAATATGAAGTATTTTTGTAACGACGAGTTTTATCCAAATTTTTTCATATTTCTAGTGAAATGAATGAAATGGATGGATAAACTAGTCAATATAACTCAATTATATTGTATAATTACGTGTCAAGATAATAAAAAAAAAAATTATAATGCAAGATCGCTAAATATACGACATTGTAATTACTAGTACATAACTGACTCACACTGATACTACACATTAGAGTTACGCTGTCATCCATAGTCTCTACACATCAGTAATGTGTTTAACAATTTTAATACCGTGTATTTAACTCCTATATTAAGACATATCCCAAGATGATTTCTTTGGGGAAAATAAATAAAGACCGGCTTAATTTAAATATGACGTCACTGGAAGTTGGTCCATTACGTAATAAAGATATGACGTCATCTAATTGGTGGCAAGTTACGTCATCTACAGAAAAATCAAGTGGTCGCTGACATGTTTTTGATGGATATTGACATGGGAGTCGTCCTTTGGACCTCCGGTTATCTACTCTCATATCAAACCCGGCCCCACTTTCATATTTATCAACTTTCAGATTTCACAAATCAAACCCATGTGTAAAGGTAATATTGAAAACCGGAAATTATCCGTTAAATAGATCATATTGCAAATAACAACTCGCTCTATTATCATTTACCGGAAACCATCCTATAAAGATACTTCGTTACCAAAAAATCACCATATGTTAGGTATCCCGTCAAATATCCGTCTTGTGGGCCCACTTTATAATAAAATAATATTTTTTCTTGTTTTTTCCGTTTTTCTATTTTTAACTTGATTTTGTTTCTTTTCTAGTGAATATTATTAATTAATGATTGTAACTAAATAAAAGAGACATTATTTAACGATTACAACCGCCCGCTAATAACTCTTACTCCTAATAACCACCCTCTATCACTCCAGGTTTAATTTCGACGAAGAAGAGACTCTTCTCCAGATTTTCTTTTGCGAAGAACTTTGGCATATGTGAGATGGTTCGAACAAGGCATGAAAACCCTAGTTCAAGGAAAACGGCAGAATTAGGTATGTAGCTACTCTTCTCCAACCCTAATGAGTAATTTCAACTCTTACTCCTTGCATCTGTGTAACTACTACTTGATTGAAGTAATTTTGCATCGTTTGTGAAATTTGCATAATGATTGAAGCCCTAATTTTACATCTTCTGAGTGCATCTCTCCCCATTGCTGCATCTGTGTAATTTGACTTTGATTGAAGTAATTTTGCATCTTCTGAGTAATTTTCCTTTGATTGAAGTAATTTCACCTCTGTTTACAGTCTTGCATCTGTGTTGTGTTTCTTTTGAGTTTTTGCCTATGACTTTTAGCCATCTTAAATGATATGGCAGAACGTAGGGCCATCCACTAATTTTTATACAGTAGTGATATGGAAGATTCTGTAAAAGGAAAGTGAATTGAATTAGGGCTTTTCTATTGTTTATACAAGGTGATTCATGTATGTGTGTAGGACCACTTCTTATATGTTTGATGGCAAAGTTGACTGAATTAGGAAACATGTGAATTGTTTAATATGAAATGTTATTAATTAGGACTTTTCTTATTATTTTTCCAGAGTTGAATATCAGTTTGAGGGTTATGTATGATGGGTAGTTTTACACAAGGAATGATGATCAGTTATTATATAGGAAATCTAAACTTTACCAGTACCCAAATGTTGACCCTGATTTATTGTCCAAAACTGTCTTAGAGATAATGTTAAAGGAAGAGGTTGGATTGTTGGAATTGAAAGAGATATGATACTCTAAACCAGGTCAAACCATACATAATGGGTTAACATTTGTGAGAGATGACAATGACATTTTTAAAATGGTTGGTTGTGTTGGGAGTGATAAACTAGTCCACTTGTATATTGTTCAAGGTGATGAGCCTATCCCACATTATTTGAGACCCCAAGGCCCAAAATATCATCCCATCCAACATAGCTTAACCCTAAACTACCCATTGAGCCCAATATCTAATGCTAGAACCCCTATATTCCAAAGATCTGAAACCCTAGTCGAGGATGGTTCTAGTGAAGAAGCAAGTGAAGGATGTTGTAACAGTTCTCGGAACTCGGGGAGCTACTGGTTAGGACCTCACAATGGGTCCCGACCTTAGTTTGACAACAACTTAACTAGATCTTACAACAAGGCACATATAAGGAAAACCAGAAATCATAAAATATGTTTAACAATGTCATGAATGTGACCAGAAACACTAACAACCGGCAATAAAAAATCTCTTACAATCCCAGAACAAAGAATGTAATATCTGAAAGACCAACATAAAGAAAAGACTACAACCTGTCCTATGAAGTACGACACCCCGGCTGACCACTACCATGCGGATCACTCGGCATCTGCTCTAACCTGTGGCACGTCTAAACAACAATACAACAGTTAGCTAACTAACTAGATATAAGCAGAATAAGAATAGCACAAACACACCCAAGATAACATAAACAATCATCATGCTGGCACACAAACCGGTTATCATCTCATAGTTTAAGTGATTCACTTTATTCCATTTTACAATTGTGGCACGAGAAATCTTAAGAGTTCTCGCCTCCGTTCCTTATCCAACTTGGTGTAGGTCTAGCTTACCTCCACCGGTAGCATCACTACAAACCAAGTGTGACTAGTCCCTAAAGAAACTCCCAACGCCCTCAGGCTAGCTGAGCAGAATGCCACCGCCCGTTACTCTTGGCCAATGTATAGGTCGGTAGATAATTACTACTAAGTACAACTATAAACACATCATTCAAACACCACTATCATTATTCACACTCATATCTAGAAGCTAGCTAAGTAAGTCCAAAGGACTTACCTGAATCAGGTCTCGACTCTCTTAAACACAACTCGATCTATAACCGTAGAAACTCAACTACCTGTCATAGGAGGCAAGTGGATCAACACATTTCTAATATACTTAGAAGTCTAAGACATCTAAGATGTAAGATCCTATCAGAAGAGAAATTACTAAAAATAAATATCTAAGGCAAAATGACCATTTTACCCTTGGTCCCGAATATTCCAAAAATCTCATAATTTATGCTTAAACTCTTATTTGGGACTAAAAATGTCAGATTCTAACTCGTAAGGATGAGTTTGGGTAAAAACTAGAAAACTACACATTTTCCTAACCTTCCAAAAAGTCACTAGGATCCAACTTTGGCTCAAAATATGGAGCTCGAATAAAAATATAAAAATTCCAAAATAAATCTCTAGGTCATCTATGATATGCATGCTACCCATAGGATCAAAGAACAATCCAAACTTTCCAACAACAATCTCTACAAAATTCTATAAAGTTGGTTCCAAAACTCAACATTATATACTTAGCCAATTTCTGAGTATGTTTTCTATCTGCACAACCAGTCGACTTTGGAAATTCATATATCTAAATCTAACCGTTGGATAAGTCCCAAATTTTGATACATCACAGTATGCATATCACTCTAAAACATATTAAAAATTGAACGGTGGATCATGCTTCTAAGGGGTTGAAAAGGAGGCCTGAACATGACTGCGTAACACAGTTTCTGGAAACTTAAATAGATATTGAAAGAGATCATAGTTTCGATACTCACCAGCCTCACTCTCACAACTTAATTCTAGGCACCTGAGGTCACTATTCGACTCCTGTTGTAGACAACAGAAGCAAGGGTTTACTCATCTCCTTCATTCAAGTATCGACAAAGGGAGGGAGAGAGTTAAGGTGTAGAGCCCTCACCTGGATCTTCGATGGCTGCAGAGGTTGCTACGTCTAGGAGGGGTGTGAGGAGGCTCGACGCTGGTGACTACATGGGGTGAGGGACGCAGTGACAACCACATCAGTACTTGATGTGCAACTGAAGGGACGTGAAAGAGAGGGAGAAGGAGACTCACCAGCTTGTTGGGACGCTATTGGTTGTCACTACGGGAGGGAAGCCGGTCGAACTGCTGCGAGAGTTTTAGAGGGATCCAATAGTGTTATTTCACTAGATGTTGGAGGATAGAAGGAGAAGGAGAAGTAGAGGTTTAGGTCTTACCCTGATGACCCCGCTGCTGGTGTGCCTTTTGTGTCTGAAGCGAGGCGATCAGTGCACTGGAGGGGGCTGATCTTGGTTGGAATCACTACGAGCGTGAATTACTGTTACTCAGTATGTACGGGAGGATCTAGGTCTGGACAAGATGGTTGCAAGCGTGCAAGTGAGGCGGAGATCACGTATGCCGGAGAAGGAAGGAATGGATCCAGGAGCTTGAATCTGGACGTCTTTGAGGAGGGAGAGAAATCACACCGGTGTGATTTCCGGAGACGTTTAAACGTAGAAGATCTTCTTCTTGCTCCAACTCAGCGTGCGTCTCCTGGGAACCGTCTTCTGCTCGTTGGGCCGACGACTAGCTGGGCTTTTGGACTAGAGAGCAAAGGTTGTACGGGCTGCAGGAAAGGAGGCTACGGGCTGGGCATGTAAGCAAGGGAAGATGGGCTGAAGCAAAGGCAAAGCTGGCTGAAGTGGTCAAGGAGCCTTGTCACAAGTGTGTCATGGTCTTGTCAAAACTCGTCGGTGATGTTGTCATGGTCTCGTCATGTTCTTGTCAAAACTCGTCGGTGACGTTGTCATGGTCTTGTCATGTTCTTGTCAAATGACATGAGCTAGAAGTGGAATAAATTTAGGGTTTGATATAAAATTCTATCATTTTATGTGAAGGAAAGTTACATGAAATGATATAAATTTCAGATAATGTGTAAGACTAGGTAGAACGAAAAAAGATCAATGGATCGGAATCCGGTTTTGCTGCAAAATTCAACGGAATAAAAATTTCGGATATTACAATTTTCCTCAGATGAAGAAGTTTCAGAAGATGGGGAAGAGGTGTTAGGTGAAGAATCTTCTTCTTCAGGTGAAGAATTCACTTTCAAAGACAATGAAGATGAAGATGATGAACTGTTTGAGGATAATGTTGATCTCATTGTTGGTGATGTTGGTGTTGTAGCTAGAGAAGTTGGCGTGGATGAGATTTCTATTGATGAGAAGCCATTGGATTATGATGATTTGCACAGTGGGACATATTCTGATGGTAAATCATCTTTAAGGTATCCTGAGTTTAATCCAATTGTAGATTTCAAGAAAAAAATATGTTTAGTTGTGGGATGAGATTTGGGTCTAATGATATATTTAGGAAAGCATTAAGACAATATGCTATAGAGAATGGGGGTGATTATTACCTATGATGCACGGACACGGACACAGATACGGGAAACGGACACGGCGAGAAACGGGGAAGCGACAATCTTCAAAAGTATAGGAAACGGGGACACGACGAGTAAAATAATTAATATATTATTTTAAAGATATTGAAATATAAAATTACTATATCAGAATGAGATACATATATATGAAAAAAAAATCAATGATATATGAGATGATAAAAATATTAACATGATGATAAAATAATCGAAACAAAAGCTTAGAAACAAACATTTTCAGTCTTACAAAATATAGAAATAATAATGAATATTATTATTTGTGAATTATAAAAAGTAAAAGAATTAGAATAACATAGTCAAAATTCAACAAATAAAAATTACAAAATAAATTAATAACCAAAGATTCAAAATTAATTTATAATATCATAAGAAAAATGGAGAGAAGAGTCGGCCGGCAGAACAACATTTCAACACTAGAGCCGAAGAAGAAGATCGGCGTCCTACTTCCGACAACCACAATCTCGTAGGTGGTCATGTGGAGCTAGGTTTATTCGGAAAAATGGGAAAGAAGAAAAAATATTACGGTATATAAGTTTTTATTTCGTTGATCATGTCTTGACCGGACACAATCCGCGTCCTCACCGTGTCCTAGACGTGTCCTACCTTGGAAACGTGTCTTGACCGCGTCCGAGCCGTGTCCGGTTGTGTCCCCGTTTCCGACACGACAGGACACGGGACACGCCGCCTTCTAGAAGTGTCCGTGCATCATAGATTATTACCATTTGCATAATGATAAAACCAAAGTCTATGTGTAATGTAAGAATAAGTGTGATTGCCCTATGAAGCATGCTACAAAAGTGTATAAGTGTGGAAAGAATTTTTGTAAGTTCAGGGTTTGTGCTAGGAAAATGGGAAAAGATGGTACATTTCAGCTTAAGAGTTTTAACCCTAAGCATGAGTGTGGATGGCAACATGGAAACACTAAGATAACCTCGATGTGGCAAGCTGACAGATACCTTGAACATTATAGAGTTGATCCATAATGGAAATTGAAAGGGTTTATAGCTGCAGTGAAAAGAGATCATAGAATTCTGATCTCATACAACTAGGCTTGGAGAGCTAGGTTTAGGGCAATGGTAATAACACAAGGAGATGATAGAATATAGTATGGTAGGGTTTGAGATTATGCTGCAACTGTCAAGAAGTACAATGAAGGAAGTTTTGTGTTTGTGAAAGTTTGTCTAGATAATCCAGAAAAGCCCTTATTCCAAAGGTTGTATGTGTGCCTTGATGCTTGCAAGAGAGGGTTTATGTTGGGTTGCAGGCCAATCATAGGTATTGATGGGTGCCATTTAAGAGGGGCTTACACACGACAAGTTTTGGTAGCAGTTGGCAAAGATGGGAATGACAATATCTTTCCAATTGTATTTGTTGTTGTTGAAGCAGAAAGGAAGGAAACATGAGGCTGGTTTATTGAGATTCTGATGAGAGATGTTAGGGAAAGCAATCCCACATTTATCTCGGACAGACAGAAAGTGAGTATGACTGCCTTGCTTATATATTTCCATTTAAGTTTATTTATCTTTTATGTTTTCAAATTTCTTCCTTTTATTTCTATGTAATTGTAGGGTTTAATTGAGGCTCTTCATGAGGTTGTTCCAACAGTTGATACTATAGTATGTGTTAGGCATCTATACAATAATTTCAAGAAAAGGTTTCCTGGGAAGAGTTTCAAGAATGCTCTATGGGATGCTGCAAGAGCAACAACTGTTGTTGATTTCAGCTATGCAATGAATGAGGTGAAAGAATTAGATGTTGCTGCTTGGACATACCTTATGGAAGCAAGCCCTACTACTTGGTCCAAATATGGATTCAAATCATACACCAAGTCAGATATGTTACTCAATAATGTGTGTGAGAGCTTCAATTCTTTCATACTTCAAGCAAGGGAGAAACCTTTTTTGTCAATGTGTGAGTCTATTAGAAGGCAGTTGATGAAAAGATTTGTCACCAAAAAACAGGGAATCATCAAGTATGAAGGGAAGTATACACCAAAAGCTTTGAAGAAGATAGAGTTTGTAATGGAAGAAGGTGTGAAGGCTTGTACACCTACTTGGGGTGGTGGAGACAAGTTTGAAGTTGATCATGTGGACATGACCTTTGTTGTTGATTTGGCTTAGAAAAATTGTGGTTGTTATAAGTAGTACTTGACTGGAATACCATGCCCACATGCCATGTGCTGTATTGCACACTACAGAAGAAGTTGGATGATTTTGTGCACTTTTACTATACAAGGGAGACTTACATGAGGACATATGACAGTATAATTCACCCTCAACCTGGAGAATCGGAATGGGAATGCACTAGTTACCTGAAGCCAGGTCCACCAAAGTACATTGTACAACTTGGGAAGCCTAAGAAGGTTAGGAGAAAGTCAATGGGAGAAGATCCACCAAGTGCTATATCTAGGGTTCAATCTGGCAAGGTGAAGTGCTCAAATTATGGAGGAGAAGGGCACTACAAAAACAGGTGTAGAAACCCACCTAAAGCACCACCAGCACCAAAAGCCTATGAATCATGGTGGGAGGCCAAGGAACCCTAACACTGTGGAGGTTGGATATCAGAAAAGGAAATACACAAAGAGGGTAACCTTCTTTTAAAGATCTCAATTGCTCTTCAAATTTTTTGTTCAACCTAATTTGGAATCTGTTTTCTTGCAACCAAAGCTTTGTTATGAGCATATTAGGAGGACGAGATTTAGGAACACAGTGCTCAGCTGTACCATGAGGGAGTTCATCAAGTCAAGGTCCAGAACAAGCATCAACTCAGGATTTAGGATACCATAAAATATGTTTTCTTAGTCTTTTGTACTGTTACGTGTTAGCCTTTTGTACTGTTAGACTTTTATACTGTTATGAATGTGTTAGCCTTTGTACTGTTATGACTATCTTAGTCTTTTGTATTGTCTCATACAATTCACAATATTGCCAATGTGTTGGCCTTTTGAATTGTCATGGTTATTGTCAATGTTATGAATGGTTTTTTATGACTGTCATGGTTATTGTCAATGTTATGAATTTCTTATGAATGGTTTCTTATGACTGTCATGGTTATTGCATCTGTCAATTTGAGAATGGTTTCGCATGAATTTCATGGCTATATTGTCAAGGCCATGAACTGTCAAGGTTTTTATGTACATGCCAACAACTAAAAGACCTTAAATTGACAACAACTAAAAGACCTTAAATTTACTCTGTCAATCTGAGAGTTAATGTCAAAGTATGAATTTCATTACACTGTCAAGGCCATGACATCAACTAAAAGACCTTAAATTGACAGCAAACCTTGACACTCATATTACAACCTGTAAATCTGTACATTAAAACCTTCACAACAGTCCTTAAATTTCATTACACTGTCAAGGCCTGTAAATCTGTACATTAAAACCTTTACAACAGACCTTAAGTTGCTCTTAAAGAATTGCTCATAAACAATGATCAAACAACTGTTCATTCATTAATTTGTAAACAACAAAAACAGTCATATTACAACCTGCAATTCTCATAAACAATTGCTCATAAAAGCTTGACAATAGACCTTAATGACAACAACTAAAAGATTGAACTAAAAGCTTAAACTTCCAACCATAATCAAACATTTTCTAACCTTACAGCTTCACAACAACTACCAAACACAATATAATACACAACAATCCAATAATTGTCATCATCAAACGACTATTATGTTCATTCTTCAACTTTCTCACAAAATCATCATTTTCCAACGTGTATTTCTCATTCTCCATCTCCAGCTCAAATATCAACTTATTTTTAGAAGCAAGCTCTTCAAGCATCTTCCCATTCTTCTCTTGTTCAACTCTTGTTGACTGTGTCAACTCCATGTTAGCAGCATTCAGTTCTTCCTTCTCCGTCACCAATTGTTGGATAACATATGTCGATCTTGGAGTAAATTTTTCATCATCCCACACAAAATGACTGCACTTTCCACCTGATTTGTACAAAGGACAACCAAAAAATCTTCTTCCATAATGTTCCTTTGTACGAGCAGTAGAATGTCTATCTTGCAGACCATGATGACATAACCTAGGTTGAGAATATGTCGATCTTGGAGTAGAATGTTCCTTTGTAGAGCTTGAGCTTGTCATTTGGAAACCCCAGGTTTTGTTCTTCTCTTCTCCGGGATCAATTTCTTTCTCGATTCCCCTTACTTCGCCTTCTCCATTGCCTTCTTCGAATTGGTGTTCTTCTCTTCACTTCTCCCTTTCGTTATTCTCTTCACTTCTCCCTTTCTTTTTTCGATTTAGGGTTTAAGGCAGTTATAATAATTAACTGGTAAATAATATACACTAAAAAAGAAACAAAATCAAGTTAAAAATAGAAAAATAGAAAGAAAAAAAAGGAAAAATATTATTTTATTATAAAGTGGGGCCCACAAGACGGATATTTGACGGGATACTGACACATGGTGGTTTTTTGGTAACGGAGTATCATTAGAGGGTGGTTTCCGGTAAATAGTGATAGAGCGGGTGATTATTTGCAATATGACCTATTTAGCGGGTGGTTCCCGTAATTTCCTCTATTGAAAATGATCCAATTTTTCAAAGCCATCCAACAACAGATCATGTTAGAGATATAACAGGGATAATATTGGGCGGACATCCCGCTAACACAGGCGGAGTCCGTCCTCGCGCTAAGCAAGGCGCAGGCACAGTCCGCCCCCGCGCCAAACCAGGCGCAAGCGGACTGCGTCTGTACCCCATCCTCTCATCCACCTATCGTTCACCGATTCGTATTCGTGTTCAATGGCGTTTCGTTCAACTACAGAGATACTTGAGAGGAGGCGTAGATTGTACTTTTTACCTAGCAGCGGCTTAGATCTGTCCTGATTGGAGCGGATTTGGTGAGTCTTTCTCCATAATCGGGTTTGTTGATACCGATCTGATCTCTTTGTCTAATCCAGATTTCGAATCAAATTCATTATGATGTATTCAGGCCCGATCTGCTCAAAAGAGTCATACATGCTAGAGTATTCATATCCCGTCAATGTTCTGGTGAGTTCTGCAAGCCACAAGCCTAATACCGCAATCATTACTCGTCGCTTAAAATCTTCTATTGGCGCGCAGGCAGACTCCGTATGCGCCTCATTGGGGCGGATTTGCAATGCGCCCCATACGGCGGAGTTGGAGTCTGACTCCGCCGTGTCGTTTTCCGCTTGCGAATAACATCACTCTAATATAATTGGGGTTAAGGTAAGTTATGTCTATTTTACCGTTTTATCCATATATTTATGATATATAAACGATATGAAATCAATAAAGAAAACAAGCTTTACGATTACTAAATTTTACATTGTATCAAAGTAGGGTTGATCCAGATCCATCTTCCTGACTTCGAAATTTTAGCTAAAAAGAGAATGAGGTGTGAAATCCGCCGGGGGGAGGAATGTGGGATAACTATACAGAGATTGAGATGCTCGATTATATCAAGTGTTAACTAATTCGAGTAGTTAACACTTAAGGATAGTGTTGTTAGCCTAATATATAAGTCAATGTGGTACTCTTGCTATTATCAATTAATTTTAAGATGAAATCATGTGTGCTTATATGTGTGACTCATTGGACGTGTGTCCCCACGTCTAATATCCCAAAACGGATAAAAAGATAAAAAAAAACTAAAAGACTACAAGTTTTAACTAAGAGATAATGGTGACCCCAACTCAAACCTCTTCCATCAAAACATGATTGACTTTTTAAAAATATGAGATATTGGGATCCGAGAAAAACCAAAAAGAAAGAAACTAATGTCATAAATGATTATGTCCACCTTCTATGGAATTTCATATTTTATTAATAAAATTGATGAGAAGATTATCTCCTTCGATATTTTTAATTCCTTATTCTATTGATTTTCAAATACCGATTCTCATTGCTTGTGATTCGGTTTAGATGTTTGACATAGACCCTATCGATTCATAATAAAAAGACAATCCTTTGTAGCTTTGTGCACTCAGGTTGTCACGAAAGATGCATCCATTCCATACACATAAATCATCATTAAGTCTAGATCCATCACATTTCATTTTGATCACATGTATGATTGGTCTTTGTCGAAGAATGTTATTATTTTTTTCTTTTAGAGCAAGTTCACCCGTTGAGTCAAAATATCAAATGAAAACCGGTTAAAAACAAACGTGGAGATTATTTTTTCAACAATGGATATCGCCACGTCACTTTATCTATGTGACGACCGGTCAAAACCGAATGGGTGAACTTGCTCTTAGGGTTTACACTTTTGTGGAACAAAACTCGATTCGGGTGTAACATCTATTGGTTTCGTTATACGGAATCATAACGGCGAAGTTATTAGCTTGGACGCTAGAAAAAATAACTTTAACTCGGCAATTAAAGCAGAAGCATTTGCGTTTAAAGCATGACTAAAAGAAGCAATCGGGCTAAATATGAAAAAATTGAAATTGAGGGTGATAACTTATGTGTTATCAAGACACTCCAAGGCCTTTGAAGTTGTCCCTGGGAGATCGAGATGATAGTATCCGACTCCAGACTGGACCTTCACTTCTTTGAAGAATTCCAGGTCAAGCATGTGTTCAGAGAATTCAACTATGTTGCTGACCGATTGACCCATTTGAGAATTTCGAACCTCAATACACCCTTTTCTGAAGATCCCGACTTCATGTTCTTATCCATAAAGATGCTTTAGGATGGACTACCTGTAGAAGATAGTCATTCCTAACCGCTTTCTATTTTTAAGAAAAATATAAAAATATTAGGATTTGTGATATTATACTATCTAACAAATTAGTCGATATTACTGTCATTGAAAAATGCACATATTTCTCACGAACCACACCATTCCAATATGGCCAAAACATCACTCACATATTGTTCATATATAATTGATAATATTTCATGTTTTTTTTAGGTAAAAGTAAATTCATAGAAAAGTGAAACAATATAACCGGACTCTTGAGGACCCAATTATACTAAGTGAACAAAGTATATATACATGCTTGCGTTCTGTGGTCAATTACTCAATCCAACTCGCACACCCAAAGTACTCCAAAAAGGCTTGCAATCCTTCTAAACTACTACCATGAAATCGAAGAAACTAAGAGTATGTTTAAAACCGGCACAACTCATGGGCTCGTCCACCTTTGGCAAAACCATCAATAGACATAGATAGTCACAAGCCAAACAAGTACCCAATCCTCGGGAAAATGGTCAGTCAACCTTCGGCAAAGCCATCAACAAATTAAGACCAATCCCGGTACACATAAGATCAATAATACATCAAAATATAGAGCAGAATACAACTCCGGCAAAAACCAACTACTAAGATGTAATCCTCTATAGCTCCAGCTGAGAATGCCTCTTATTCAACAAACTATAGACGTGGGTCTTGATGAGTCTCCCAAGAACATCTATTGGAATTTTGTTTTGGTCAAATACCACGGCATTCCTAAAATACCAAAGGTAGTAGACCGTAGCAGAAACGCGTATATCTTGGATCTACTCGTCCAACTCCTACCATATACAGTGTGAGTAAGCCAATCCAATACCTCTGATCTGAGGGTGATATCTTCATAAATCCCAAAATCTGCACCAACATGCCGCCAAACCTCACGTGCATATGTGCAACCAAAGATCAAGTGGTCACGAGACTCACTCTCGCATGTGCATCAACTACAAGTAGGATCAATACCAAGGAAATGTAACCTATCTCGGATTGATAACCGGCCATTGATCGCTTTCCATAGGATAAAGCAATACTTGGGCGTATTGCTTGGATCCCAAACTACTCTAAACCAGTCCACCTCCTCACCCTATGGTCGAAGCGTCTCAAAAATCTCGGCCAATCGGAATCGATCCCTTTGACAGCAAGACTCAAGTATCTCTCGCAATGGTGTCATCTGATTAGTAAAGAAACCATCTCATCATTGGCACTAAGGATTGCCTTTACCAAAGGCGAGCCCCGATGAGTGACACTCCACTGCTCCGGCTCCATGGTGTGTAGGTACATGTGGTGAATCCATTTAATCTAGAGACTATCATGTTGAGCATGAATGTGTCAGTAGTGTTTACACATAAATGCAATGTGCCAAGACCTGAGTCCAACAACCCTAGACCTCCCTCTATCTTTGGCAAACAAACTCTAGACCATGCCACACGTGGCCAACTCCATTGGAACTGTCCGCAAGGCGGATAAGTTTGTCAAGAACCAAAATTGGGACCGGATTAAGTGATAGCCATAAGCTCTCAATACCCTACAACACTGCCCTGATCAAGTCCAAACGACCAGCAAACGGCAGGTACTGCTTGTTCCATGATGAAAGGTGTCTCTCAATCTTGTCATTGAGAGGGGAGTATTCCTCATATTGAAGAATGGTATGTGAAATAGGAACCCCCAAGTATTTTGTAATATCCAAAATTTTATTTCCGTTTATTACCGAGTCAAACCCGTTTTCGACTCGTCGACCGCTTATATGATACCTAAGATTTATACCCATACAAATTTATATCATTTTATGTAAGCTTAACTCACATAAAATGATGAATTCCAAACCCTAATCTAAGTCATAACATGTGTTTGGACAAGATCATGACAGTCTTTTGATGAGGCCATGACAACATTTGACGAGATTAAGACGAAGCATGACAAGGCCTTGACAAACCTTCAGCCTGCCTCTTCGTCCCTTGTTTTAGCCCACCTCTTCATGCTTCCAGCCTTGCCTCAGCCCAAGCATGCTCGTGCCTCCAGCCAGCCTAGATTTGCAACAGCCTTTCTTCGCATGACCTAGTCGCTCGCAGCCCAGGAAGCCCAGTGGTGGATGGAGCCACGTTGATCTCCACGTCACATGGCTAGCCGTTACTTTTCTTCCCATTCATTCCCTCTTAACTGCACAATATCTCTCCTATCGGGAGGATCCCCACAATCCCAGCCCGTATCTCACTCCTTCCTATCTTGTATATCCTTCCGCTACTGCTTCGTAGCTCCCCTACACACACACACCACAAACCTGCTATCAAACACAAACGCTCCAACACTTGCAACCGGTGTTGGAATCGTGCGATTGCCGACCTTTCCAGACAGTCTTCATTAGCGCCAAACATTGCTCCACCTTCATAGACCGAGTGAGTCTCGATCTTCCTCTGTCCATCCGGGAGAAACCGTCTACTGCATCATAGTGTTGTCTTAAACCAGGTAAGGACATGTCTCTCTTCCTCTCTTCATCTTCTTATTGTCAAGGCCATAGTAACTCACTCACCTTCCTTCTCTGTGCCCGGACGAACCTCCAATCTCAGCCTAATTTGATGTCAATAGTGAGACAAGGTTGAGCCTTCCAACCACTGCAGCGGTGAAGCCGAGCCGATCCCCTCGATCTCCGAGTTCTGTGGTACCGATCGACACCAGTAGCCATCATTGATCCATCCGTGCAGCAGTCCGGTATTAGATCATAACTTCTTTGTTACCCTGTATATTAGGAAGATGAAGTTTGTGTATGCGTGTGTTAGTGATCTCCATAGGAATCGAACCTAGGACATGTTGATAAGGGTTATGCAGATTTTTGGTGGTCAGTGAGACTCGAACTAGGGACCTTTGGATAGAATTAATGGTAGCATATGTTGACATCAAGAATCGAAGTGGAGACCTCCTGCTTACCCTTGTTTTACAGCCTTGACCTACTGACTTTAGGATCTAGTTTTGATATCTTAGATCGAGCATCCACCATTGAATTTTTGATATGTTGTAGATGGATATATGTAGTTTATTGTGTTAAAATTTGGGAATGAACTAACGGTCGGATTAGAAGTTATAAGGTCCCAAAGTAGAGCAGTTGATCTGTTTTTTCCAGTAGAGAAAATATTGGCTAAGTATAGAATTTCTAGATTTTATATCCAACTTTGGAGACTTGTGTAGGAGTTATGGTTGGGTAGTTTTGGAAAATATTTACTTCTAAGAGTAGATGACATATCATAGATGACCTAGAGATTTATTTCGAAATTTTTATATTTTTATTCGAGCCTCGTATCTTAAGCCAAAGTCGGACCTTAGCGACTTTTTATAAAAATCTAGATTTGTGTTTAACTCTTATAAATCTTTAGCGAACTATCCCTTGAGAGCTAGATTATGGAAATAGGTTCCAAAGGAGAGTTTGGAACTAGGTTATAGAATATTCTGGAATTTTCGGATACAGGGGTAAAATAGTCATTTTACCTTACAAGGGGATTTTAGTAAGCTCTCTTATAATGAGATTGTATATCTTAGAAATTATAGATTTCTAAGAAGATGGGATACATTATTGATTCCCTTGCCTCCTATGACAGGCGATTGAGTTTCTACGGTAGCAGACCGAGTTGAGATTAAGAGATTTGAGATTTGATTCAGGTAAGTCCTTGCGACTTACTTAGCTGGTTTCTAGATGTTAGCTGAATGATGATAGTGATGTGTGTTGATTGTTTAATAATTATAACATGTCTAGGACGACCTTTATTATTTTATGGCCCAAGTGTATGTATAACGGGCGGTGACATCACTACCCAGCTCTGACAGGAGACTATGAGGTTCTCTATATCCAGACCATACAACTACAAGGTGAGATGCATCGGATCCATTCCTGATGGTTACACGGGATGGAGGCGAGGTTTGAAAATCCCTCGTGTCACAAAATAAGTATCATTAGTAAGAGTGAATGACCTAAATAAAGATAATAAAAATGGATTCTCTGAAAGCATGATGTGTGTTTAATTATGCTATTGCGTGTGTGTGCTATTCTCATTTATCTAACGTTTAGATAGCTAGCTAACGGTTGATTTGTTTTGTTGTTTAGATTTACCACAGGTTAGGGCAGCAGCTGAGTGATCCGGAAGTAGTGGTCAGCCGGATCTCCGTACTCCCTAGAATGGGGTTGGGTTTTATATTGATGTTTCCTTATTAGTATGATGACAATAGACTTTTATATCTTAATTTTTTGGTTGTTAGACGTTTGTGTTACATTCATGACATTCTAAACCATCGCTTTATGAACTTCGGTTTCCCTTATTTGTGTCTTGTTGTAAGATCCTAGTAAAGTTGTTGTCAAACTGAGGTCGGGACCCATTGTGAGGTCCTAACCAGTAGCGTCCCGAATTCTGAGAATTCAGGGTGTTACATATTTGAAGGAAAACTCTGTTGTAAATACTTAGAAATGGGCCAGCTCAAACGCCTCCTCCATCGACATAGACACTAAGAAGATAGAAGACTTGGGCAGACTAACAACCAATCCCGGAAGCCTCTTATATTATAATTGATACGACTTAAAGTTGTTTAAAATAATATAATGAGTCATACATACAAGTCGAGTATAGCTTAATGAAGTGACATAGTTCAAATCTCTCTTTAAAAAATTTGTTGTTGACTTTAATGTAAATTAGTATTGTAATATTATATCAGTATGATGCATAATTCATTTTAAATAAATATTAGTTAAATTGTTTAGAATATTACGCAAGAAAAAGCATAAGAAAGTAATAATCATATACTTTCATTGTTATTTATAATGTAACTCGTGAATTAATTGAGTTTTTATACACATACAAAATAACGATGATAATGTTAGCCAAATTTGACTTTGTATGTACATGCAAACTATAGTACTATCATGTTATTGTTCATAAAATAATTTCTCATACTTTGAATTTACATTATTTCATGATATAATACAATGGTTAGCAAATTAAGAAAGATGGAAAAATAGTTAGTGATCATATACAATTTTACTAACACATATCATATTATTACACAATATACATCAAACATTTATTTAAAATTATATTTCAATTTTTATTAATAACATTTGAAAGAATTGGGTGAATTTGATCATTACCTTTTTAAAGTAATTAATAAAATTACAATATAATTTTAAATAAATGTTTTTGTAAAATATCATCACCTTTTATTAATTAGAGTGGTTAGTGAATTTGAAAGAATTGGTTAAATATGAAAAAGGCCTAGTACTAAATTTGTTCATTACCTTTTAAACTTATTTTCATTGAATTTTTTTCATTGAAGTTATAACAAAAAAAAATAATTAATAAATTATTTTAATAGCCTCAAATACATAAAATCAACTTGTAAATTCACTTTTGATTATAAATACATCAAAACACCACAATAATTGTATTTTTTTTAATTAAATTTATAACTAAGAAATAATTGATACCATATTTTTATAATTGTAATCAATCATCAATTTATAAACTAAATTTATAAGCGGTACTTTTTTTGTTTGGAAAGTAAAGTCAATAGCCTAAAATAATGAAAAATAACTTGTAAAATAGAAATGTGGCGGGTAAGACTCAAACTTTGATCTTCAAGTTGAGAAAAAACTTTTGTAAGGATCCTCAACCACTAGGAAACAGAGACTTCACATCTTTAATTTATACACAAAAATTATATAACAACAATTATTAACTAAATCAAGATTCTCTCCTGCGTATGTGCTCACCTCGCACATAGGGATGTAAATGGGTGAACAACCATCCAACCCAACCGGTCAACCAAACCGAATATACGGGTAAAAACCCGATGAACTCCGGTTGGTGAGCGGTTGATGAGTGAAATTGATGTGTGTTGGGGTGACTATGGGTGTAGGTAGAACCACCCACCAACCGACCATACCGGTCTTATGCACGTGTTCATCTCTACATGCTTAGGGTCGGACCTACGTTTTTAACTCTCTTGGTCAAAAGGTATAGGTTGATCGACCCGACTGTTGTATTTTTTTTTAAATATGAATACGTCAAATTGGCTTAACAAAGGAGACCAACCTATAAATATGAAGAAAAAAAACACAATAAGTTTGAGCCTGACAGAATCGACCTGTCACAAAAAAATAGTCTAGCCCGAAAATAATCAAATCCGAAAATTGTCGACCCTCGAACTTGATTATACTCAAAGTAATTCAAGCCGGATTTACCGAATACAAAAACTAGACCCGACCCGAAACAAACCGTGAACCCGAATTTCAATTGTACAAATTATCCCGACCCGACCCAAGTTCGACCCGAATTAGCATGATAACGGATTAAAACAACCCAAAATAGCCTGAGAACCCGATTATCAGTTGTGCAAGGACACCCGATGTAAATCGACCCGACCCGAATAAACCGGCATGACATTATAGACAAATTTGACCCGGCTCAAAGTGACCCGAAACAAAATTGACTCGACCCGAACTCGACCGACCCGCCCGTTTGACACCTCTAGTCTCTTCATATAATTTCACAAACATTTTTAATGTGCGGAATGACTCAAATCAATAAACATATGCACTCTCGTGATTACTACAATTCAGCTTGCTCACGCATTAAGCATCAAACAATGTAATCAAACATTCATGAACGAGATATAATACATTAGAAGATCAACTCATTGTTCTCGCTTCTAGACAAACTTTTAATTCCAATTCTAGCATCCTATATAACATTGCATCTCATCTAGATGTGTACCTCTCGGTTGAGATCTCGATGAGATACCTAGCATTCTATAGCACTAATCGAGTAATAATCATCTAGGAAGATCAATACTTAAAAATAAAGTAATGCAACATTAACCAACATAGGAGAAATCCCCATTTTCATGCTAGAAGCTTAGATTCAAAACTCTAGAGAAGGACTCAATTCAAGCATATATCCATCAAATATTCATGAACACAATCAAATCATCACACTTTAACCATAGATTAAGCTCTCATGCACCCATAATCCTAGAAAACATATCTAACTAGACACGAGAGAAGAAGAAATGAGAGATAAGAGAAATGAGGAAAAATTCTAGAAAGAATCTAAGATTGGTGGGTATATCAACCAACCCATGGTGTTTAACTAGATTAAAGGACCAATTCAATCACACTATACATAAGCATGCTATTGGTGGTTTCATCAAGTGATTCCACCAATTCAATGACGTATTCAATCAAACTACATATACATTTTCATGGTTAATTCAAATCAAAGGAACCTAAGGGCTAAAAGGTTGATCGTATATTTCCTATGTTACATGAAACGGACACGGGTACAAAAAACGGGAAAGAGGGAATCCTAAAAATCGTAAGAAACAAGACACTGCGAGAAAATATAAATAATATATCATTTTAAAGCACAAATGATTTGAAATTTATATATAATAAGAAGAAATGCATATATGATATAACCAATGACACATGAATGTGCCATTATTTGTAGAAGTATTGAGAAATAAGCGGATTAGTAGTGATATTGAGGTAGTAGCCATGAATGTTTTGTTCATATTGAAATACAAAAAAAAATATAGTAGAGATGGATATCTTGTTCATCTCTTTTGTACCCTTCTCGAGCCCGCATTGAGCCGTCATTCATGAACTTTGGTTGGATCTGTCCTGCCCATTTCCGATGTTGGAAAAGTATTTTGACAGTGTCCGAGAAGTTTCCAGAAGGGTCCAAGCTTCCTGCACGGGAGGACACGAAAAACGGCACTGTCTAGAGGTTTTCATGCTCTCGCATTAACCGTAAATCAATATAATCAATTCTTTCGTGGATGAAATTCAACACATTTGGAATTAAAATCTTGCTTTTGCCTCATACCTCTCAGTTGAGAACCAGTGAGGAACTTAAAAATTAGAACACACATTCAAAATATTTAAGATTCATGAGAAGAAATCATCTATTTTTCTTACTTCTTTGTTGCTTTTTGTAGTTCTGCACAATTATCCCAGCCTACTACTAGGTTCAGGTGATTAAGAGCATGAACATTGGTTCATCTTAGGTGTGTTCTTAGTGCCACCTAAGAGAGAGGAGTGAAATGAGAAGAGGTTCAAGAAATTTCATCCTTTTCAAGATTACCACAAGATTAATAGTGTTCCAATAAGTATGTGACACTTGTCATCACATATTTAGAAACAATTCAAGTGGTTATTAATATCATTATATGAATTAAAAAATATAGAAGTATTAATAATGTGTAAAACATTTTTATCTAACCATAAACACCCATTTTATACATATTTGTATTACTTTAATTTTTACACATATACTTAATACTTATAACATAACACATACATTATAACATTTAAAATTTTATCATAAATTATAATTTTTAAATGCATATTAATTATAAAGTATAATATTTAGTTCATATTAATTTAATATTATTTGTTTATGTTTGATAAAACAAATAAAAATAAATAATATATAATATGCATGTCAAGAACAAATAACGTGTTCTGAGTATAAATTCAGGTTGTGTTCTTAAGCTGACGTGGTAGAGAGAAAAACTCAAAAGTGAAAAAAAAGTTGGGTTAAGATTAATCTTGTATGTTCTCTAGTGTGAGTGCTCTAAGTGTGACTTAAATTGACACATTGAGGTCCTTATTTGAGGTGAACTATTTTTATTGGCTTGATATGAATGCGGCAAATAATTTATGAAAGCACAACTACAAACTCTTGGTAGGGTAAGAAACTAAATCGTTAGACATGGTGAGTTAACTCCTTCCCTTCTTGCTAATAGCCTATTTCCATTTCTTCTTGTTACGAAGAGTAGGTCGAGTAGTCGAAGAAAGATATATCCTACTCAAATCTCCATAGAACCATGCCATATATCTCTTATTTCTTTGACCTTTTCATACGAAAGTGTTCGATAAAATTGTCAAAACATGTAAAGTTTGTCGCCACCAACCTATACACTATTACACATTTAGAGTCTTGTTCATGAAAGTTTTTGGAATCATTCCTTGTGGTTTGAAGTAATTGGAGTTGAATTTGATTATTACTTTTGATACCCTATAGGGAAACAAAATGTGGGGAGGCAAGTGCATTTTGCATGAAACCACAAGGAATGATTCCATAAAATTTCACGAATAAGGATATATATATGAACTAAATTCGTTTTCATTCCGTTTTCGTTTTCGGAGTTGGAATCAAACAGGCCCTTAAATTATAAATGGGTAGGGTATTCATATTTCTCTTAGTAAGCTAGTTGAGTTCCATTTTAATATACTCCCTCTGTTTAGTTGAATAAACCAATCTAAAATGTCGTCATATATAACAACTTGTTGTTTTTAGCAAGGGTTTTCCCTATTTTGTTGCATGAATTTCATCTAGGTTTGTTGTTTAGATTGTATTCTTAAGGTTTTCTTACCTTTATTTTGATGCAGCTGCTCTCAAGTTTGGTTTATTTTAATGGTTTTAATACAATGTGAACTTCACTACAAATCCAACTACCACACACTCATAAAAACAAACCAACTTGGAGGTACATACAATTTACATTAGATGTGTGGGTGTTCATGTGCTCATCCCACACTTGCATACCATCACACAACAAAAGCATCATCATTGTAATTGATTAGTAAGTATGGCACACACTAAAATAGTAATGTGCATGTACCACATTCTGTTAACCTCACTTTTGTAGGAAATAATAATATGCAACACCTACCCTTTTCTCAAAATTATATACTTGTTTCGTGATTTATAGTGATCTCTTTCGAATTTGGAGTAAGTGTTGACGGTGGTTATAGTTGTTTGTTTACGAGAATTGTGGATTGTGATTGACTCTTGGCAGCTCTACATCGGAGGTCTCCATGCTTGTTCTCGGATGTTCTTTATGTAGCACTTTTTCCGGCGACCGATGTCTACTCTCCACTTTCTAGTGACTTTCTCGCCCTCCTTTCCCTTGAGATCTCTTTTTTTTTTCTAAAACGAAAAGTGGTTAGGAATGACTATCTTCAAGAAGTAGTTCATCCTAAAGCATCCTTGCGGATGAGAACACGGAGTTCGGGGTCGTTAGAAAAGGGTGTGTAGGGGTTCGAAATTTCCAAATGGATCAATTGGTCAACAACACAATTGATTTCTCTGAACACATGTCTGGCCTAGACTTTTCAAAGAAGCGAAGATCGAATCTAGAGTTGGATACAATCATCTCGATCTTCCAGGACAACTTCAAAGAACTTCATACGTCTTCACCCTTAAATTCAATTTTTTGATAATAAGCCTAATTGCTTCTTTTTAGTCCAACTTTCACCCTTAAGATCTCTCTGTTTTTACATTTCTATAAATAAATTCGATTTTCATTTGTTTTTTTCTTTTATAACGGTATGTCTATCTGATGATATTTTATCTTTCAAGTCATTAGATGGTGTATTGACGATTATTTATCTTGTGTCGTCCAGTAATACACTGTTTTTCATTTTTAAAAAAATGCTTTGTCTCTGCCTCAAATCAATTACGTGACGAACAAGGTGAAATCAATCGTGTAATACCTAACCCATATACGAAATCCTAACGATGTCTACATATGTAGGTAGTACTTTATGTCAACTTAAAGTTTGTAATGAATGGTAGTACGCCATTTTCCTTTAAGCAAGTGGGCTTCTTTTGCAAATTTTCTCTTATCTAAAGGGCAGTTTTGTGCATTTTAACCTCTTCCTTTTATAGCCAACATAGCTCACCTGCTCTAATTGTCTAGCAGCAATCTTGTAAGTCAAACATACAAGCCAAATTACATGCTAGCATGATCTGCAGGATCTTCAGTTCACAATCCGATGTACTGTTCAACACTCAGAATCAATGAACATAATCAATCACATTGAAAGAATAATATGATATTTTCATGTAATACATGGCTATAGCCTAAGTCAAATCAATCTAGAATCAAAGATTCATCTGGGTTAGGTTCTCCGGGAACAATAAACAAGGGAACTTCTCCTGTGTGCTTCGTCAAACACCGGAAGATACATAGGACACCACATACATGTCATATAGTCAGAAAAAATTATGATAATCAACAATGGCGATACAGCTTCAGCACGATTTCAAGCATAGATTATCTACTTCCATGATTATTTTTTTGGGAGGCATTTTGTCATTAACTGAGAAAAACACCTTGCCTGGCTGCATGTTCTGGCATTAGCTTCACCAACATCTCGGCTGGAACACCTTTTAGTTCTGATGAACACCATGAACAAAATCATGAGCACCAAACTTTGCAGCATTTACACCAGAAAAAAGAGAGCAGCAGATTCAACAGAAAGAAAGATGAAAATTTGCTTAATACCATGAGGCTTGAAGTTGAAAAGTGGGGGTAGGACTCGCCCATTTGGCAAGCGGGTGTTTGGGTCACGCAACTCGTCAAAAAACGGATGAGCCAATGCTTCCAACTGCATACAAGATATGTATTAGGCTCTACTAGAAAAGTTATGGAACTACTGGGGGCTTTTCACTGTCTTTCTTCACCTCATACCTTTTTGTTTCAATTTTTTTTCTTCTTTTGGTGAACATCATTTATCATATTATTAAGCAAAAACCAAGAGGGAAGAATTCCTGATATAACTAGACACTCACAGCAGTGCATCGCAGGTTTGGGGAATACTGAAGAAGTCTGGAGACTAGATCCACCGCTTCAGGAGGCATCCGTTTGTTGAACACCTGAAGTCAATGAAAGGATGTATTAGCACCGTCGAAAAAATAGCTAAACTATATACCACAAAGACAAAAATAAAGTTGGCTGCAATACCTTGTGCCAAGGGTGAGCTTTAATCTGAGGGAACTTAAATTCAGTGTAATTAGGGTTCATGCACTTGATTTCTTCTCTTGTTGGAGTACCAAGAATCTGCAAGAAAGAAGCAATAATCATGAAACATATAACATTAAGGAAATGGACAACTCCAAAGAGTCAAAACTAAAATTATTGCCATATTTAGTATAATGGCGTCACTACAGTATAAAAATCTAGTACATTCCCATGATAGACTGCAGTTTTAGCTATGATTCATACAAGTCAGAGATCAAAAGTAGTGGGATATGACTATAAAGAAAGAAAGAAGTTTACCTTAATAATCTCCACAAGTTGGTCTACTCCACTCTCACCAGTGAAGAGAGGCTGGAGAATATGGGGAAACATAATTAGTCAAATACTTGATGACAAAAGAGTGCCGAAATCCATGCAAAATAACGGTAAGCAAATCAAGCACGCACCTGTCCAAGCATTAATTCAGCAAGAACACAACCAGCAGACCAGACATCAATTGCTGTAGTGTACTCAGTTGCACCAAATATGAGTTCTGGTGCGCGATAATACCTAGAACAGATATATGATATATTTGGCTCTCCTTTTACCAGAACTTTGGCACTTCCAAAATCACATATCTTTAACTGGTGAGTGTGTGGATTTACCTGCACCACAGAAAAAGGACAGGTATGTTATAAGGAAAATATGAGGAATAATTACTTGACTTATGATGGGCAGCAAGTTGATGAAAGAGTGTGGTAAAAAAATTAATTAAAATATTAAGGTATGAGAAACCAATACATACCAGTAAATTTTGTGGCTTTATATCCCTATGGCATACTCCAATAGTTCCATGGATGTAAGCCAATGCTCTGCAAATCTGTTGACAAATTACTCAGATTTTTTCCTTGAACTGGAAATAACAATACTGCAAACAGCAAGGCTCTAGAGATCTACCTGATACGAGTAAAGTTTTACATAAATCATAGGCATCCTTTGGTTCATCTTGCTGTAGTGTCTGATCACTCGATGAAGAGTCTCAGGGACATATTCAAGTACCAAATTTAAATAGAGCTCCTTCTTATCAGTTGTAGAAAAGAAACAGTGCTTCAAGGAAACAACATTTGGATGATCAAGAAGACGCATGGTTTGCAGTTCCCTGTTCTTGTATCTCTTGTCCTGTAGAACTTTCTTCACAGCAACAGTTTCACCTGTCTCTAGGCATTTGGCCTGCATAGTTGCAATTTTAACAGGGAAATTTTAGCACTAAAACATACAGCTGAGTCTTATGTGGAATTTATAATAAATGTCAGTGATGGCAATCAAAACATCAAGCAACCCTGCTTTCTCACTTATGATAATCACATAAAGAGGAGTAGAAAGTAATCAAGGATAAAATAAAGATAAAAAGGTCCTTACCTGAAACACAACACCAAAAGACCCTTGTCCAACAGCACGCTCAGCCATGTAGCTGATTGTCTGCAGTCAAAATTAGTACATGGTATGAGCATAGCTTATACAACAATGAAATGAGCAGCTCTAGAGGTAAAATCTCAGCGAGATTACCTGTTTGGGTTGTCCATCTTGCCCACCGATTGTTGTAACAATGATATGACCTGCTTCTGTTCCATTACCTTCAACAACAGCTGCTTCCATATCCTGCAAAAGTACAAACATGGTTAATGTCATGACAAAAAAAAAGGGTAAAAACAGCCGAGCTAGATATGGTAAACAACAATGGTTACCTTATCATCCCTGATTTTCATGTCATTCATCTCCTGAGGCAACTTATCCATAGCGGCAGGATTGCCACTGTGTTCTCTTAAACTAGATGAGGGGATAACACCAATAGAAGTCATTTAAATCAGCTATCAAGTAGAAAAATCACTCCCAAATTCGTCGCTGCACAAGTCACCTGCAGAAAAATTGTCTCAGTGATACTCCCTCTACTTCCACAAAGCTACCTCTATAATTAACTAAGAATGAAATAAATTGAGTTTAACTAAACATGCGGTGAAATAAATAACATACAAACAGACGAGAATAGCAGCAAATACTATTTGATAGATCAAGAAAAAGTATGGGATGATAAATCAATAAGTAGAATAGGTTCAAAGTATTAAGAAAAAAAAAAGGGATTAACATTGTGCACCATCAAAGCATGAATACCACTAAAAGTGGTTATAAGGAGCTGACTAATAACACGAGAATTTATCTTATAACCCCTTCTCTTTTGCAACAAAAATAGTGTCTGCATTGGCAATGATATGTGCTAAAAAAACAGATTTGTAGCCTTTACCCCCCTAATATTTCATCACTTCTGTTACTTGTTAGTCGATGTGGGATGTGAGATATCTACCTCTGGAGTCTGGACAATATGATTTCATGTGAAATCTGGGCAGTATGAATCTTAAAAATTGCTATGAAGGAGTTGCTTATAAAGGAAAATGAGGGGCCAATAAGAAATTCTTGCCTTCTAAGTCCTTCTTCCTAGTCAATGAAAGCGAAGATTATACATTCAAAAACACGCTTTGAGACCTGAAAACGTCCGCTAATAACTGAGCAACTTATAGAAGGTTCAAAACCTACCTAAACATAAAATTTAAAGTAAGTCAATAAAATCATTAAATTTAGAAAATACTCGTATCAAATAAATACTAAGTATAGCTGCAAATCTTAGGGGGCAACAAGAAGGACGAGACCTAAGCAACCCACAGACCACAACCCAGAAAACTTTTCACGGATCTGAAAACATATGTAGACCCAGCTCAAATATTTCATCACCCCCACCAAGCATAAGAAATGCAAGGGTCTCCTGAAAAATAAGGTTTCCAGACACAATCATGACAAAAAAACAAGGAAAAACACAGATTTGGGGATGAAAAAATCTTACAATCAACTTACAAAGCTGAAACCGAAGCCCCAAATTGAAATGGAAAGAAGAAACAATAAATTGGGTAGTAGACATAAAAGTGAGGGAAAATAAGCTTGAAATACCAGGTAGGTAAGCACATTGGAGAAATTAAGCAGCTAGCATAGCAGATCCTGATTTGTAAAGAGAGATGACGAGGAAATCGGGAAGCTGATTTGCCTTGGGATAAAGAGAGAGAGGGAAAGGGGAAGAAGAAGAAAAATTGGGGAAGAGGTTTGTGTGAGTTTGGGGTTTGGTGATGTGCTGGTCAAAGAAGACGACTCCTTTTTTGTCTTTAAATTACTTTTTTCAATCTTCTCTTTTTGACCGTTCAAACAAACAGTCTTCAATGGAATCAACGATAATAATTGCATGATGTTGTAAGAGATCTTTTCCTCAATGTTTATACATGAATGATTTTTGGTAAACTATGGACTATATCGTAAAATAATAAATGCAAATTAATATATTTTCTTACAAACAAAAATCCATGCAAAAAGTTATACAAACTTGTTCAATTTACATATTTATATTTAGAAATTTGATTATTTTTATAAAAAATTTCTTATACATCTCACACGCCACGAATCGACGGTAACAAAATTCTTCACAAGATTAATCTTATAAGGGTTGGTTACTATGATATCATAGTAACAAACTTCTTCACAATATTAGGCTTTTTAGTTTTACAAGATAGTCTCTATTTAAGAAAAATCAATTATTTTTATTTAATGGCAACTAGAGCTTTAAATTAGATAATTGCACAATTTAATGTTTATTTTGTAGCTAACTAATTACCGATTTACTTATTGGATTTAGTTAACCGGTCTTATTTTGTAGCTAACTAATTATCCGATTTAAAAAAATGGTAGCTTGTGGTTTTGAACCTTGGTTGATAGTCCGTCTTCCCCTATTACCAACTGGTCTAGTTGAATTGCAGTATTTGTTATTATTATTTTTAATTATACTTAAATATTAATTGTAATACTCAATATTAATTACCCAACACATCACAAGATAAATAGATTCTAAGATAACCGATTTTATCACTCAATATTAATTATATACCGATATTCATATTTCGGTACCCAATTTTAATACCCACTACATATTGTAAGCTTCGGCGAGGGAGAATCGAAAGGAGTTGATGCTCTCTTACTCTTACTATTTTCCATTGACCTAGTTGTCCTAATTGGCCTAATTTTGATATCCTCGGGCTCGATTGCGTCGTCGGAGGTAGAATTTTGTTGCCTACTCGATATTTGTAATTCGCCGGAGTAGTATTTGTGGTCCGATTTATGTTCTTGCGTTAATTCAACGGATCGGAATTGGTTGTCCCATACAAGTACTTGAAAATTCTTGTCTCTTGAAGGAAACTACCAACCTCTATAATCCTACCATGGGAGATCAACTTCGTTTCTCTTCTCTACGTCTCGATGAGTTCTCTCTCCTCAAAGACATTTTTGTGTATTGGACAATAATTTAGGGTTATGGGATATTATTAGTCTTCAGAGGAATTATTTGTGTATTGGACAATAATTTAGGGTTATCGGATATTATTAGGATTCTCTCTCCTATTTATTTTAATTGATTAACAAATATTTCAATGGAAGAGGGACCTAGTTTGTATCTCACATACAAAAAGACCTTATCAACTCCTCAAAACATTCAATCAATTCTTATAAAGTATTTAAGAAAAACTTGTCGGGGAAGCAATGACGTATTGTTTGTGTACAAATACTTTAACAACCTTTTACAATTTGAATAAAAACAATGTATGGTGTGTCAACCAAGCATGTAACACCCCGAATCCGCGGGACTCGGGATGTCACATTGGGCTAGGATCTCACAATGGATCCTGACCCTAGCCTGACAACAAGTTCACTAGACCTTACAACATGACACTGACAGATATGAAAACAAATACATAAAACTGTATAAAACTGTACATCCCAAAAGGTAAGATCACATAGCCGAGTACAAACATCACACCTCACGCAGGAGGTAACAAAAGACCAACCTCACACAGGAGGGAAAAGATAACAGACCCAAAAGCCCACAACAACCTATGTACGAGACGTCATCGGCCTACCATTCTGCTAGATCACCCAGCAGCATGCCTATCTTGTAGGACATCTACAACATGGTAATAACCATTAGCTATCCATACACATATATAGAGTAATGCATAAGCACAATCACACATAGGGAAAGATAAACATATCAGCATGCTTTCAATCATTTACCCATTTATTCATCTCAATATAATGGTCATTCACTCAAATCGTATAGATATAGTATATATGAAACTAGGTGACACGAGGACCGATACATCCTCGCCTCTGAGCCTGCTAGCCAGCCGTAATAGTATCGGTCACACAATCCGTGTACCCTATGGGAGTGGATTGCGCCCTTCCTGTAAACCGGTCTGGCCTGACATCAGAGAACCTCCCAGACTCCTCGGCGGGATGAAAGGGAAAGGTTATCACAGCCACGCAGTGGGGCAATCAATAAAACATAGGTCGGTAAATACGACGTCATATGTTATCATAGCAAACATATAAGACACACACCACTCATGCAAACACCCAATATAAGGATGGCAGCTAAGTAAGTCCTACGGACTTACCTCAACACTGGAGGGACAACACAGCCTATAGGCAAGGCATAAAGAGATGTCACATCTCTTATCAAACAAAGGGTCACACCTAGACCCAAAGGGATCCATAGGGATCATATACATCCTATAACCTCGAATAACATGCTAAACCTAAAAGCCACATCAGGGCATAAATCCAACTCATGATATCATCACCAAATAAAATCCCATAATTAATGTAACGAGCATAAATGAAAATTCCAATTATCCATTTTAACCAACTCAAGGTCAATTTATACTAACCCGCAATACGGAAAACGAATAAATTCATAACTTATTCGTTACTAACCCGATATACGAACCGGAAGAAGATCCAGACTCCTAGCGATACGGGGAGTAAGAGCGCGGTATGAAACCTTACATTTGATGACTTGCGGTGGTCCGTCGGCGTTCCGTTAGCGGTAAACGGAAGCTTAACCAAAAAGCTAGCAAACGGGAAATAAGTTTGTACCACGTTGAAGAGAACAAGGTAAGGGACTCGTTGGTACAAACGGATCTGAAAATGGATCAAGGATGAAAGGTGTATCGAAGAATGAAGTTTGTGCGGTGTTACATTCTTCGCTCTCGCTTTTCTTCCTCTGCAATTGAAATGAAAGTGAAGGTTGGTGATGAGGATGACACAACACCTTCTTATGTATAACTTATACATATAATAAGATTTGTAAAAAAAAAAAAGGAGCAGCACTAGCCGCCTTTCTTCATCTCATATATATATATATATATATTTAACGTTTGGCCAAAACGTTTAATTAAAACGCGGTTATATTTTTCGCTCTTCAAATTTTATCAAATTGGAATATCAAATCCGTAATATTATCGGGATAATTTATCCATAACTATCTCGTAAAATGGGCATTCCTAAGCCACATTTCTTAACCGCTAAGAATCGGAATAGTGACTCTTTTATTCGTTTCGTCTTTTTATATTATTTCACATTTAGGACATATTCGATGTTCCGATCATTTCTCTCAACTGCAACTTTATTTATTGGAGCTCTCAAATTCTCTAAATAACACCGGTTGTTACATCATATCCCCCTAAAAACAAGTTTCGTCCCGAAACTTGAACAAACCCAAATCCTCTCGGACCCATATGCCGAGGTATAACACTCACTCTATCGGAGGTATCACATCTCCGTTCAAAAAGGTCACAACCTATAACAAATCTATAACCTCAACATCAACATGGAGGAATCATCCACTCCAGAAAGCAGGGCCATAACGCTACCCAAGGTAGAGAGGAATCACATCTCTCGCTATACCACATCATAGGGCATAGAGGAAGCACATCTCTAGCCAACCATAAATATATACATCGTATGGAGGAATCACATCTCCACTGAACTATGTCCATCAAAGTAGCATGGAGGAAAGAACCATCTCCAGCTGAATCCTAATCACACTCAAATTGCATGGAGGAAAGAATCATCTCCAACTATAAATACACATCATACTAGCACAACAAGATCTAACAAGATCATAAAGCATATCACAGCTAGCATGGAATAAACATATCAAGGCATGTAAGCATATAAACATATAATCACATACTCACCAAGATAGTACTAAGATCTACTCATCGACCCTAGGTGCATCTATCTCAGCATAAAACTCTGGATAGTTCCTCTAGATACTATCCTCAGTCTCCCATGTAGCCTCCTCAGGTCCACGTCTCGACCACTGTATCCTCATCATAGGAATGTCCTTCGAACGCAGGCGTCTCACACCTCGCTCTAGGACTGCAATAGGATGCTCAGCAAAGGTGTGGTCTGGCTCCACCACCAAATCATCATAACTCACAATGTGCCGCGGATCTGGTATGTACTCTCTCAGCTGAGACACATGGAACACAGAGTGAACACCCTCTAATCTCGGAGGCAAAGCTAATCTGTAGGCTGCTCTCCCAACTCTGTCCAAAATCTCAAAAGGACCGACATATCGGGGACTCAACTTCCCCTTTATGCCAAAACGTCTGATGCCACGCGTCGGGGATACTCTCAACCAGACATGAGCTCCTACTCTGAACTCTAGAGGCCGACGCCTCTTGTCTGCATATGACTTCTGGCGACTCTGTGCAGTCAACATCCTCTCTCTAATCAGCGCTACTCGAGCCATATCATCCTCAATCTGTTCTGACGCTATCCCACTGATACTGTTAGGCTCATCCCAGCATAAAGGTGTACGGCACCTACGTCCATACAGTGCCTCATAGGGAGCCATCCCAATAGATGCATGCCAGCTGTTGTTGTATGAGAACTCAACAAGTGGGAGGTAGTCAGACCATCCTTGTCCCCAATCCAACACACAAGCTCGCAGCATATCCTCCAAAGTCTGGATAGTCCTCTCTGACTGTCCATCAGTCTGGGGGTGAAACGCAGTCGTGAAGTGCAGACTCGTTCCCAAAGCAGTCTGAATCTGCTGCCAGAACCTCGAGGTGAATTGCCCATCTCGATCAGAGACGATTGTCCTCGGTACACCATGGAGTCTCACTATCTGTCTAGTGTACTCCTCAACTAATCTACTCACAGGTCAGGTCTCTCTAATAGGAATGAAACGTGCCGTCTTTGTCAGTCTATCAACAACAACCCAAATGGCATCAAAACTCCTACTAGGTCTCAGTCCCGTCACAAAGTCCATGGAGACGTCCTCCCACTTCCACTACGGTACTGGTAGTGGATGGAGCTCACCTCCAGGTCTACAATGCTCTATCTTGACCTGCTGATAGGTCGCACACTAAGCTACAAATCTGGCTACATCGGGCTTCAGCCCTCCCCACCAATATGAATGTCTCACATCATGGTACATCTTACTCGTACCTGGATGTACAGAGTAAGGTGTACTGTGAACCTCCTGTAAGATCCTCTGTCTCAACTCTACATCAGCAGGAACACAAATGCGATCATGTCGCCTCATCACTCCATCAGCTCCAATGGAAAACTGTGGTGCCTCTCCACGAGACATCCTCTCTCTAATCCTCATCAAGGTCGGGCAGGTCCCCTGCTTTTGCTGGATCTCATCCAACAGACCAGGTAAAACCTCTAAGGCATACAACTGGGCATCCTCATCAGGAAACTGGATGTCCATCTCTAGCCAAGCTAGATCTCTCTAAAGCTGAGGCTATACAGTCAATCTCGCAATCGCCTTCTCTCGAGGCGTCTTCCTGGTCAAGGCGTCAACAACCACGTTCGCCTTTCCAGGATGATACAAAATCTCAAGGTCAAAGTCCTTGATCAACTCAAGCCATCGACGCTGGCGGTTGTTCAACTCCCGCTGCGTGAAAATATACTTCAGACTCATATGGTCTGTGAAGATCTGACATGTAGCACCATACAAGTAATGTCTCCAGATCTTCAAAGCATGCACTACCGCTGCTAACTCCAAATCATGAGTCGGGTAGTTCTCCTCATACGTCTTCAATTGTCGAGATGCATATGCAATCACTCTACCTCTCTGCATCAACACACATCCCAAGCCTAGCTTGGATGCATCACTGTAGACCACAAAATCATCAGATCCCTCTGGCTGTGCCAGGACAGGAGCAGAAGTCAAACGCCTCTTCAACTCCTCAAAGCTTTGAGCACACTGGTCGGTCCACGCAAACCTGGTAGTCTTCCTCAAAAGACTCGTCAGTGGACGGGCAATCACAGAAAACCCTCCACAAAGCGTCTATAGTAACCGGCTAGGCCAAGAAAGCTACGCACTTCCTTGACGTTCGTCGGTGTCGTCCATGCAGCAACAGACTCGATCTTCGCCGGGTCAACCATAACCCCATTGGCGGAGACGATGTGTCCAAGGAAAGCAACCTCAGACATCCAGAACTCACACTTAGAGAGCTTAGCGTACAACTCTCTATCCCTCAAAACCTACAAAACCGTCCTCAGATGACCGGTATGCTCCTCTCTACTACGAGAGTACACTAAAATATCATCAATAAAGACCACCACAAACTGATCAAGGAAGTCGATGAATATACTGTTCATCAACTCCATAAAGACTGTTGGGGCATTCGTCAGCCCAAATGGCATCACTAAAAACTCGTAGTGTCCATAACGGGTACGAAATGCCGTCCTGTGTACGTCCTGCTCTCTCACCCTCAACTGGTGATATCCTGAGCGCAAATCAATTCGGGAGAAAAATATAGCTCCTTGAAGCTGATCAAGTAGATCGTCAATACGAGGCAATGGATACCTGTTCTTGACGGTCACCTTGTTCAACTCTTTGTAATCTATGCATAACCTCAGAGATCCGTCCTTCTTCCGCACGAAGAGGGCAGGTGCACCCCATGGTGAAACACTAGGGCGTATGAAGCCCTTCTCAACCAACTCCTCGAGTTGCTTCTTCAGCTCCAACATCTCGACAGGTGCCATACGGTATGGGGCCTTCGAGATGGGTCGCGTGCCAGGCTCTAACTCTATGCTGAAGTCCACACTCCGTTGAGGTGGCAAACTCGACGGCTCAGCAAACACATCTGTAAACTCGCAGACTACTGGAATATCCTCCAGAGCTGGACTCTCTCCATCCTTCATGGCGTAGCACCAGAATGCATCACATCCCTGTGCAATCAACCTAGCTGCCCGTACGGCACTAATAACCGAACCTGTCTTCCCAAGGTCCCAACCCCGGAAGACCTCAATCTGACCAACCTCGGTAGAGACTGTAACAGTCCGCCTACCCACATCCAAAACTGCATGGTGTCTACGCATCTAGTCCATACCTAATATGACTTCTTCATGCATCAATGGCATGACTAAGAAGTCAACAAGTAAAACACGAGTCCCTAATCGAAGGGGACAACTACGTATCTCACGGGTACCTCTGACCCGACTACCATCAGGTAACCCTATAGTAAAGGGTATCCCCTCTATGGTAGCTAAACTCAGACGCTCAACACAAGTATCAGAAATAAAGGAATGCGTAGCACCAATATCAAACAAAACTCTAACAGGTAAACCATGAAGTAAAATGGTACCTGTAGCAGCCGGTGCAGGTGGATCCTCTGCACTCCTCAACTCAAAAAGCTCGCCCTCGGGCTCCTCTGGCATCACTGGTGCCAACGTCTCTACCTCTACCTCTACTCGGTCCTGGAGCAGAACCCTGAGTAGATGGACGCTCTAGGACCCTCTGCTGTCCCTGTATCTGCTGCTGAGGTGTCCTCTGACCACCTCCTGCTACACTGGCAGGGGAAGAACCCTGCTAGGATGCTACTCCTCCTTGCCTACAAAAGGCAGCTCGATGTCCCTGTCAGCCACAGGTAAAACAAGTCACAACTGGTCTGGGACAAGCTGGCTTCAAATGGCCAGGGTCTCCACAGTTGTAACAATATCGTCCCTTGTCTACAGTCAATGCAGACGTGGGGTAACTCTGACGTCTCTGGTCTCGTCTAGAACCAGAAGCTCCTCCAACTCCACTGGTCTACCCAGTGCGCTGCCTCTTCTCAGACCGTCCAGTCTGAGAAGCCCTCCTCTGACTAGCTCGCTCCCTCTCATAAGCAGAAGCCCGGTCCTAGTAGTCAGCAAGGGACTCGCAATGGAATCCCGCCATATATGAACGTGTGCTCTCCCTCAGACGACGGGAGAACAAGTACACATGCTGGTCCTCAGATGGTGCAGTTGGACCCAGCAAAGCTAACTCGGTCTGGAAACGGCAGATGGCATCAGTAATAGGCACATCCTCAAAGCCGGCCTCCACAAAATCCTGCAGCTTCTCCCTCCTCAGTGAGGCAGGGCAGAACTGCTCTCTAATCATGCGTCTCATGTGGTCATAACTGGTAGCTCTGGTCCGGACAGTCCTCCACCACTAGTGTGCGAGGTCACGGAAGAGAGACTGAACTAGCTCTATATGTCTGTCCTCAGGACATCTAATAGACTCCAAGGCTGAGTCTACATGCCCAATCCACACCTCAGTCTCTAACCCTATCTCTCCTGAGAAGTTAGGCACTCCCTGCTGGTGAAATGCCTTCAACCAAGCATCTGGTTGAGGCCCTCTGGTCTCCACTGGGGCCCGAACTGGATCCACCACACGTGCGGGTGCAGCTGGTACCCGGGTCGCTCCCTGAGATCTCTCAGAAGATCCCTCAGGTACTGGTAAATCCGGGGCTCGCCTGCCAGCCCTAATATCCTCCTCAAAACGTCGGAGGTACTCTCTGAACTCCGGTCCTCCCATGGAGACACGGTCAGCGTCATCAGACTAACCTCGATGTGAATGATGTCTCACAGATACACTGCTCCTCGTCTCTGGGACGACGCTCTCTGCAACCTCCTCATGTATCTCCTCCACCACTGGTGGGTCAGCAGCGGGAACTGGTCCCTCACCTACCACACTTGGAGGACGGGGTGGCCTACCTCTACCTCTGCATACAGCGGCAGGAGTTCTATTCCGAGCCATCTACGGGGTATGCACACCTAACTTATAAGGCTCTATGTAGGCCATAGGTATAGATATATATATATATATACTCTACACAATACATACATAATTCATCATACATATATACATATCTATACTGTAGAGATCCATAGCAAGAGTGGCGACTTCTCGTACATCTAACCCAAAACCATATTTAAAACCAAAACCTTTTGAAAAAGTCAGACCCCCGTCGGGTTCTGTTTATTTTACCTATCAGACCTCATTGCAGGTAGCAAGTGCCATTGTTGTCAACCTGGGCTCTGATACCAACTTTGTAACACCCCGAATCCGCGGGACTCGGGATGTCACATTGGGCTAGGATCTCACAATGGATCCTGACCCTAGCCTGACAATAAGTTCACTGGACCTTACAGCATGGCACTGACAGATATGAAAACAAATACATAAAACTGTATAAAATTGTACATCCCAAAAGGTAAGACCACATAGCCGAGTACAAACATCACACCTCACGCAGGAGGTAACAAAAGACCAACCTCACACAGGAGGGAAAAGATAAACATACCCAAAAGCCCACAACAACCTATGTACGAGACGTCCTCGGCCTGCCATTCTGCTAGATCACCCAGCAGCATGCCTATCCTGTAGGGCATCTACAACATGGTAATAACCATTAGCTATCCATACACATATATAGAGTAATGCATAAGCACAATCACACATAGGGAAAGATAAACATATCAGCATGCTTTCAATCATTTACCCATTTATTCATCTCAATATAATGGTCATTTACTCAAATCGTATAGATATAGTATATATGAAACTAGGTGACACGAGGATCGATACATCCTCGCCTCTGAGCCTACTAGCCAGCCGTACTAGTATCGGTCACACAATCCGTGTACCCTATGGGAGTGGATTGCGCCCTTCCTGTAAACCGGTCTGGCCTGACATCAGAGAACCTCCCAGACTCCTCAGCGGGATGAAAGGGAAAGGTTATCACAGCCACGCAGTGGGACAATCAATAAAACATAGGTCGGTAAATACGACGTCATATGCTATCATAGCAAACATATAAGACACACACCACTCATGCAAACACCCAATATAAGGATGACAGCTAAGTAAGTCCTACGGACTTACCTCAACCTCGTATAAATCTCAACCACAACTAGATCACCTCAACACTGGAGGGACAACACAGCCTATAGACAAGGCATAAAGAGATGTCACATCTCTTATCAAACAAAGGGTCACACCTAGACCCAAAGGGATCCATAGGGATCATATACATCCTATAACCTCGAATAACATGCTAAACCTAAAAGCCACATCAAGGCATAAATCCAACTCATGATATCATCACCAAATAAAATCCCATAATTACCAGAATAATGTAACGAGCATAAATGGAAATTCCAATTATCCATTTTAACCAACTCAAGGTCAATTTATACTAACCCGCAATACGGAAAACGAATAAATTCATAACTTATTCGTTACTAACCCGATATACGAACCGGAAGAAGATCCAGACTCCTAGCGATACGGGGAGTAAGAGCGCGGTATGAAATCTTACATTTGATGACTTGCGGTGGTCCGTCGGCGTTCCGTTAGCGGTAAACGGAAGCTTAACCAAAAAGTTAGCAAACAGGAAATAAGTTTGTACCACGTTGAAGAGAACAAGGTAAGGGACTCGTTGGTACAAACGGATCTGAAAATGGATCAAGGATGAAAGGTGTATCGAAGAATGAAGTTTGTGCGGTGTTACGTTCTTCGCTCTCGCTTTTCTTCCTCTGCAATTGAAATGAAAGTGAAGGTTGGTGATGAGGATGACACAACACCTTCTTATGTATAACTTATACATATAATAAGATTTGTAAAAAAAAGAAAAAAGGAGCAGCACTAGCCGCCTTTCTTTATCTCATATATATATATATATATATATATATATATATATATATATATATATATATATATATATATATATATATATATATATATATATATATATATATTTAACGTTTGCCTAAAACGTTTAATTAAAACGCGGTTATATTTTTCGCTCTTCAAATTTTATCAAATTGAAATATCAAATCCGTAATATTATCGGGATAATTTATCCATAACTATCTCGTAAAATGGGCATTCCTAAGCCACATTTCTTAACCGCTAAGAATCGGAATAGTGACTCTTTTATTCGTTTCGTCTTTTTATATTATTTCACATTTAGGACATATTCGATGTTCCGATCATTTCTCTCAACTGCAACTTTATTTATTGGAGCTCTCAAATTCTCTAAATAACACCGGTTGTTACAAAGCATATACAATCCGTCTAACCGTTGTTTAAACAACACATAACCTTTTACCCGACTGACCGTTGTATGACACCCTCTACATCGGCGGACCACCAACTCTCACTAGTGTTATTGTAATAAGGAGTGAGAATATATCTTATATAGTAAGGAGTGATGACCTCTAATAACCTTTGTTCAAAATAAATTAATATAGTTTACTTCAATTGTTTGATCCACCTAAATACAAAAATAAATGACAACCAATTACTTCTTATGTTTTATCTACATATCCTTATCTTTTTAATTAAAGTTATTAATTTTATTTTTTTTAATTGTGTTTAGTTATATATTTAATTCTTCTCTACAACATACAATGAATAATAAACAAATATATGGTAACAATGAACAAATAATATGATTGTGAAGGAGAACTCATATGATGAAAAATCAACATCTATTATCCATCAAATGAACTACAAAACAAAATGATATTTTATGAAAGGGGACAAAATTGTGCATAAACAAATAAACAAGTTTATTGTGTCTAACTATTATGATGAACATGGTCATCTATTATCTCCCTTGTATTAGTATATAGTTAAATAAAATTAACTATTTGTATTGTGAGTGAATAAGAACTATAAGTTATAAGAATGAATGAACACTAGTGTAATACCCGTGCCATATACGGATATATTTAATAAAATTTTAATTTAAAAATAGACATATATATATTTAATATTTTTAGAATATTATTTACAAACAAAATTAATATAAAAATATATGGAACCATTAATGATTTATGTAAGTATATACTATTATTCATAAAATAAAGATATTTGATGTATAACAAAGATAAAGTGAGTTGGAACATAAAATTATAAAGGGAAAGTAAAAGATAATAAAAAAGTAAAGGGATATTTTAAATAAAAGATAGTTTACATGTTCTTAATAAAAAAGGTCTTAAATGAAACTGAACGTTAAAACAACCCGTGATGAAATGCACTATAAAATAACATGTGGTAAATGTAATATATTAGAATTTTTGCTAATTTAAAATAAAAGTTTAAAATAAAATTATCAAATCTATTATATTAGGAAAGAAATACATGAGATTTTATTTATTAGAATTAAAATATATTTAGAATATAAAGATATCAAATAATTATATATTGCCTTTTTAGATTAGTATGATTTTATTTTATCTTGACTTATAAGATAAAAATAAAAGAGAATTTGACATACTAGGCTTTTTTGAGTTTTTGTTTAAGAAAGTGTACCCAAATTTTTTACTACTTTCATTTAATAGTAGGTAAAAATTATTAACCCTTCTATTTAGAAAGAAATGAATAAATGATGTTTGTTATTTGTTATATAAGTATAAGTTTTAATTTTTTATTACTGAATTTGTTTTTTTTATTTACTATTTTTCTTGTTTTTTTATTATTTCTTTTTTATTTTCTGGACTAAATTTCTCATACCGGAATTTCTCATACCAGAATTTCACATACCAGAATTTTTATACCAGAAATTTCATACCAGAAATTTCATACCATAAATTTCATACCATAAATTTCACACCAGAAATTTCATACCAGAAATTATCATACGAAAAGTTCGTACCAGAAATTTCATACCAGAAATTTCATACCATAATTTTTCATACCATAATTTAAATACCAGAAATTTCATACCAGAAATTTCATACAATAAATTTCATACCAGAAGTTTCATACCATAAAATTACATACCATAAAATTACATTTTATCATACCAGAATTTTTACACTAGATTTTCATACCATAAAATTACATACCATAAAACTACATACCATAAAGTTACATACCATAAAATTACATTTTGTCATACCAGAATTTTGTTACACCGGATTTTCATACCATAAAACTGCATACCATAAAACTACATACCAGAAATTTTTCATACCAAAAAACTCATAACAAAATTTTCTGGTAAGAATTTTACATACCAGAAAATTCTGGTATGAGTTATACCAGAATTTTCTGGTATGAATTTCATACCAGAAATTCGTACTAGAAATTCTGGTATGAAATTCATACCTAAAAACTCGTACCAGAAAATTCACAAAATTTTCTGGTAAAAATTTTACATACCAGAAAATTCTGGTATGAATTTCATACCAAAAATTAGCAGATTATCATGAGAAAGCACAAGCAAATTCCAGTACCAGAATTTTACTCCTATACGAGCTTTTCAAAAATAACCAAAACAAGCAATGAGCTGTACACATTCGTACATGCCTACACAACACAAGAAACCAGAACATCCAAACAAGCAATGAGCTGTAACACACATTCGTGCATGCCTACACAGCACAAGAAACCATATATATAGGTACTTGTTGCGAAAAAGAGTATGCTAAAGAACCTACAGGAAGTATGCTAAGTAACCTGGCCTGCTGTAATTGCATACTTGAAAAATGCATCTGAGATCACTTTCCTTGGATAGCTAAGCAAATTTTCATCGGTTGCAGCCGCGAGAGGGCAGCTTTGTAGACAAGGAAACAACACAAGAAGTGTCAACTCAATATAACTCTTCATTTTAAGAAAGCATATATTTCCATTTGTAGAACTCGACACGAAACCTCTCCATGGACTGGTAGTTATTCTGAACCGTAATTGAATAATTTTGATATCATACTCAAGGATGACAAAACTAGATGTTTATTCTCCATACTACTTGAAGAGCCATTGTTAACCCTGCTATGCCCTGCAGATTTCTTAACACTTCTCATAAGCATTAACATCCTTAATCTCTGAACCTCGTCCCACCTCCCGCCTTCTGCGTAAATATTTGACAATAACACGTAATTACCTGAGTTCCATGGCTCGAGATCAATAAGCTCTTTGATAACACATTCTGCAAGTTCAACGTCACCATGTGTACGAGAGGCGCTCAACAAAGATCCCCACAAAGCTGCAAAAACCAAAAACCAGAAACCATACACCCCAAAAAAAAACCAAAAACCAGAAGCCATACACCCCCCAAAAAAAAACCAGACAACACGAACGGATCTTTCCACTCTAGGTATACGAAAGGGTATGTATACAAACTTTGTTGCAAGGGATCTATGACAGGCTAAAATTGAAGATACCCAATTGTAGATTAACAAAAACGCCCTTCAACAACTAGAAGGAGGAAACCCAGATCAATGTTTTCGCAACTTATGTAGCAAAAGGTGAAATTTGGGTTCTTAGTTCTTCATGAATGAGAAATGGGCTCAGGGGAGGGTCGGCGTTAGGCTCAGGGGACCACCGGCCGCTGGGAGAGATGAAGAAGGGAGAGCTGAAGGACCTCTACGGAAAGCCGGAATGGAATCGGAAGAAATTGAAGGATGTGCAAACGAAGGGAGAGCTGAAGGAGGCGGAGGAATTGAAGGTTAGGGTTTCCACGGTTAAAAAAAATTTGGGGTACATTTACTAATTGAAAAACTGAAAAAAGCCTACTTAGTGTACAATTAAAAAAAACAGCATAGTTACCTAATTAGCCCAATAAATAACTACATTGTAGTTAATGAAGTATATATAATTAACTATTAAAATAAATATAATAGATAAAATATTAATAGTAAAATGTAAGTTATAAGAAAATGACATGTGTTATCCAATGTATAAGAAAATAACACGTGTTATCCAATGTATAAAAAAATGACATGTGGCTTTGAGATATTTTGCTTTAATATAGTATATAGATATATAGATATAGATATATAGATATGCATATCATCATTACACACATATTAATTACATCAATAAAATTGTTTATATATAAGATATTATTTTATGAATTATATGATTTTAACACATATAGTATAACATAGAAATTTAAAAAGTAAATTTGGTAAGTATATATATTACGTATTATATGATGATTATTATTATAATAGGTAGGATGTCAACTATATATGTGTATATTTTTCCGAAAAATCAAATATACGAAAAAAAAATGACATATGGCAACGAAGAGCTTAGGAAGTGACACATAGGATTAAGTGCTTTGACTTTAATATAGTATAGATTAAAAGAAAAGTAGTCACCCTTAGTATGTACAATTTTAATATACTACTAAAGTATTATATTAAAAAAAATAAGGAAATAAAATCTATTATTTACACCTTTGTTATTTAAAAAATATATTAATTGATAGAATTTTAATAAAAATAATCTCTTTAATTTTTTAATAAAATTAAAATACATTAGCATCTATACATAAATTAAAAAAGTATGTTTAGTATAGATAATTATATGTATAACTATATATAAAGTTATTTTTGTATAATTTTTATCATAGAATAATAAATCTATTAGTATAACTTTAACTATGTTTATGTATATGTGTAGATATATAAAAAGACATGTATGGTAAGTAGACAAATATAACTTCTATTATAGGATAATTATACTATTACATTATTGACTAATTTAAATATGGTAAGTATATATATAATTTTTTTAAAAAAATCAAAATTCTAAGAAAATGACACGTGGCATAATATAAAAAAGTGAAACAATTTGGTTTACTAGGCTTTTTCTAGTTTTGTGTTTAGTAAATGTACCCCTTGAGAGAAGAGTGTGTAGAGTTTGAGAATAAATACAAAAGGTTGGGGTATATTTACTTAATTGAAACATTAAAAAGCCTAGTTACTACTATAGTTTCTCAAATAAGCCTAGTTACCAAAATTGCCCTAATATAAGTTAGGATGAACCACGTTGAAGGAAATGATTTGGCTTTAATATAGTATATAGATTATATTCAACATTTATGAACAACTAACTAGTACAAAGAAGCAATGCATGATTGTGCTTATGTTATCACACATTCATTAGTCCATATGCAACATTCATCACATGAACAACTTGCATTGTGATTGAACATCAACAATAAAATAAAACATGGAATTAATAATTAAAAATTATGATAAAAATGTAACACCCCAAGTTCTTGAAACTCGGGGAGCTATTGGTTAGGACCTCACAATGGGTTCCGACCTTGGTTTAACAACAACTTTACTAAGATCTTACAACAAGACACAAATGTATTTAAAACAATTTCAAAACATAATATTTTTATGGTATGAATGTACACATGTGACAACCTTACAAACATATATATAGATACATAACATGCATGCCGTATGGAAGACTTCCCCGCCCCCATCTAATGAGTACGTGGCTCTGGCTGACCATCCGTCCCGAATCTCTCTGCAACTATTTATCTCTACAAAGTCTACAACACGGATAAACCGTTAGCTAACAATCTAATCATAAGAAGAATAAAGATAGCACAGACACAACCAAGATAACATAAAACAATCATATGCTGGCACACCAACCGGTTATTATCTAGTAGTTAAGTGATTCACCTTATTCCATCTTACAGTTGTGGCACATGAAATCTTAAGAGTTCTCGCCTCCGTTCCTTATCCAACTGGGTGTAGGTCTAGCTTACCTCCGCCGGTAGCATCACTACAAACCGAGTGTGGACTAGTCCCTAAAGAAACCCCCAACGCCCTCAAGCTAACTGAGCAGAATGCCACCGCCCGTTACTCTTAGGCCAAGGTATAGGTCGGTATATCATCATTACTAAATACAACTATAAACACATCATTACAAACACCACTATCATTATCCACACTCATATCTAGAAGCTAGCTAAGTAAGCCCAAAGGACTTACCTGAATCAAATCTCCACTCTCGTAATATCAACTCGGTCTGCAACCGTAGAAACTCAATCTCCTATCATAGGAGGCAAGGGAATAAAAAATGTGTCCTATCTTCTTAGAAATCTAAAATTTCTAAGATATACAATCTCATAATAAGATAGCTTACTAAAAACCCTTCGTAAGGTAAAATGACTATTTTACCCCTGGTCCCAAAAATTTCAGAATATTCTATAACTTAGTTCCAAACTCTCATTGGAACCTATTTCCATAATCTAGCTCTCTAGGGATAGTTTGCTATAGATTTATAAGAGTTAAACACAATCTAGATTTTCATAAAAAGTCGCTAAGGTCCGACTTTGGCTTAAGATACGAGGCTCAAATAAAAATATTAAAATTCCGAAATAAAACTTTAGGTCATCTATGATATGTCATCTACTTATAGGAGTAAAGATTTTCCAAAACTACCCAACCATAACTCCTACACAAAACTCCAAAGGTGGTTCCAAAATCTAGAATTTCTATACTTAGCCACAATTTCCCTCACTAGGCAAACTGCTCAACTGTCCTACTTTGAGACCTTATAATTCCCAATCTGACCGTTAGATCATACTCAAATTTTGGTGTACCAAACTACTCATATCTATCTACATCATATTAAAAAAATTCAACGGTAGATGAGCATTCTAAAGCATAAAAAATTATCCTCCAAGTCGGTGGTTTCAAAACTTAAATTCTGGCACATAATAAGGAATTGCAAGATCTCTATCCTTCGATTCCTACTGACCAAAAATTCCTGAACTATTAACATCTCAAACATGCTCAGAACACAAACTATTAGCAGTAGAGCAAAGGCCCTCAACTAGATGTACAACTTGTCTCTATATCGATCTGTAGGGGATCATGGGACACATAACTCCCTTCCTCATGTGCATATAGAAACAACAGAAATGGGTGGCGAGTTTACCCGTCTGCAGCAAGGATGAGACGCTTCGCCGATAGTTGGAGTAGAAGGAAGATCCTGGTTCGTGATGGACTACCGGTGAGATCTCTCTCGTACCTTTGGAACCGTTGAGAGGAATAGAGATAGGTAAGACTATGATTTGGTTGATCTGAAACTAGGTAGAAGGAGAGATAAAGATACACTCACTAGAAGGAGGGGAAGAGGGTCCTCCGTATGACGTTCTCCCTTGGAAAATCCTGAGGCCGACTCAAATGTCGAAGGAGGAAACAAATGATCCCCTGCGCGAGGTCCTTGGTTGTTGTTGCTGTTAACTACTTACGAGAGCACGGGTGGCACTGGCTGAAGCGTACGGGGAGAGCGATGACCTTCCGGTGGTTGTGTGCACTAGATCCTCTGGCGCGATCGACTGATATGCTCGAGCGGGTGTGCTAAGGGGTAGGCTTCCACGCTCAGGCTCGTTGTTGCATCACCACTGCTATACTTGGCTTCTAGGTTGTTGATGTTGCTCAACTGAACCAAGATCTCACCGGTTGCGTGAGTTAAGGGAAGCAGAAGGACGTAAGGTTATGTTGGAGTGAGGAAAGGAAGGAAAAGGGGAGTGAATGTGGACATGAGGGAAGAGAAATGTGCAGGCGTTACGGGTGCTGAATTAACGCGATGAAGATCTTCAGATCTTGAGCGTTACTCCATCGGCTGTTGACTCATCCCAGTGACGACCTTGTTGGGCTAGGCGGAAGGCTGACGTGGGCTTTGTACCGGCTTTCTCACTGTTGGGCTGAAGCAAACTATGACTTGGTTGCTCACTGTGAAGTTATGATTAGGACTGGTTGCTGAAGTAGTTTGGAAATGAGTGGGCTGAAATAAAAGAGTAAGAAGTGGGCTGAAATAAAAGAGTAAGAAGTGGGCTGAATATTTATTTCAAGGTCTTGTCAAAAACTTGTCATCGTTTTGTCCTAATCTTGTCGGTGACGTCGGTGATGTTGTCATGGCCTCGTCATGGCTTTGTCAAAACTCGTCGGGTGCCGTCGTCATGGTCTCGTCATGATCTCGTCTAGGGTACCACTCATGGTTGAAATTTAGGGTTTTGTGTTATTTTTCTATCATTTTATGTGAGAAAAGGTCCCACATAAAATGATAGAATTTGTGAAGAAACTGGAAATTATGTGAAAAGAAAAGGTCAACGGATCGAAATCTGTTTTGACTCGGAATTGATTGAAGGAAAAAAAATTCCGGGTATTACAAAAAATTTGTAAAATAATCTTATAGAATGAATATGTATATTATATCTTCCCTAAAATCTCTCTTTTATATTATTTATTATTTGATTTTATCGTGTGATTGATGTCTATAGTAGCTTATTATACCCTTTTACTTCCAACCATACATCTAATAATCGAACGACTCCTAAATGTTCTCACACCTTATCATAGGAAAGATTCGCACATGATCTTGACACTACACACACATAAGGTTGAGTTCAAGTGAAAAAGAGCTTAGGGTTAAAAGTATGAAGAGATCACAACCATTAGATCAAGTAAATCAAGGGATGTGATTGAGTCGTGCAGTTCAATAGATATTTTAACCCTAAAACGTGTTACATAACACCGTCAAAAAAGAAAATGATGAAATATGTTTCTTGATAGAATTTCCTAATCACCTAACCTACTCAAATCTCAACCACGTACATTTGATCATAAATATTACATATTCAAAACAATATTTAGATGAAATTGAAAACAAACAAGTCATTGTTATTGAAAAATGCTTTCAACTTTGAAATTGTCATAACCTAAATACATAAACTTTGAAGAACTTGAGCAGTGTTGCCATGGAGAGAGATTCCGAGTCGCTGAGGCATATGAGAATTTTATACAACATAGAGAGGAGGAGGACTATACAAAGTAGTTTGGGACACGAACAATACGCCCAAGCATTGCTTTATACTATGGATGACGATCATTGACGGTTATCTACTAGAGACATATTAAATTTTCTTGATATTGATCGTAGTTGTAGCCGGTGTATGAGTGAGAGTGAGTCACATGATCACTTGATCTTTTGTTGCACATATGCACAAGAGGTATGAAGGCAAGTTGGAGCGGATTGCGGGATCCCAAGAGATTCTACTTCCAGATTAGAGATATTACACTGGTTGACTCACACCGTACATGGTAGGAGTTGGACGAGAAGGTTCAGGATCTATGCGTTTTCTATCACGGTCTACTACCTTTGGTATTATAGGAATGTTTTGGTGTTTGACCAAATAAGATTCCGATAGATATCCTTATGAGGATGATCATGACTCATATCTACACTTTGTTGTATGAGGCATTTCCCGTTGGAGATGGAGTTAGAGCTACGGAGAGGATTACATCCTAGTTACTAGAGTTGCATTATGTACCGAGCATGGATCTAGGTTGTTGATGGCTTTTTCAAAGATGGACTGGTCATTGACCCGAGATTTTTGGGCACATGTTTGACTTATGAGTGTCTATGTTTTCTAATGACTTTGCCAAAGGTGAACAAACCTCATTTATTGTATCAGGTTCTTGTGTATTCTCATGACTTATTGGCTTCAGGTGGTATGTCCAGGAGGATTGCATACTTATGTGGAATACTTGGTGTATGTTTATTTTTGGCAGTAGACCTTAGGTCACAAGCATGTACATAAACTTTGTTACTTTAGTGTAACTAGGTCTTTATAACCTAGTTATGCTATTTCCTCCTTTTTTTCCTATGAATTTACTTTTTACCCAAATTTTTTTTTCTCAAGAAGTCGTGTTACCGAAGAAGAGTTCAATGTATATGCAAAAAAATAAAAAACGGTGTAACTTTCGAAACCAATATAACATAAATGCAATCAATAAAACATTTTGATCACGATAGATTGAAAATATTACATAATCAAAGCAACCTTCAAACAAGATCGACAAGGAAGAATTCGTTGATACTATAATTTAACAAAGTTCAAAGCAAACGACAACCATATTTCAGTATATGTGTTCTGTTTAAGTATGAATATAGTTTGTACTACTAGCAATCAAAGAAATGCTTAGCTTGTGTTAAAGTTTGGTGTGTTGCTTTTATTTAAGAAAATATCAGAAGTAGTGTTCATATGACAAATTGTTTAACTATCATAAATTGCTGAATTATATAACAAATTGTATAACTATACTTCGGACAAGTCATGTGAATTTGGGTAATGGACTATTTACAATAATCACACATACATTGGGTTAAATTTAACCATAAAAAATGTATGTGGTTAAAGTTACGTGTTGTTTGTAACACCCCGAATTCTCAGAACTCGGAGCATTATTGGTTAGGACCTCACAATGGGTCCCGACCTCAGTTTGACAACAATATTACTAGGATCTTGCAACAAGACACAATAAGAAAAACCGAAATTCATAAAATAGTATTTTTAAAGGAATGAATGCAACAACGTCTAACAGCCTATAATACTTAAACAACGAAACAGACCAACTGTCTTAACAAGATAAAAGAACAACAAAGGAATCATCCCAAACCCATTCTAAGAGTACGGAGACCCGGCTGACCACTACTTCCGGATCACTCAGTTGCTGCTCTAACCTGTGGTAAAACTAAAAAACACAACCGAACAACCATTAGCTAGCTATCTAAACATTAGAAGAATAATAATAGCACACACACACATAAAATAATAAACACACATCATGCTCTCAAACAATCCATTTATTATCTTCATTTAAGTCATTCACTCTTACTAATCATACTTATTTTGTGACACGAGGGATTCTCAAACCTCGCCTCCGCCCCCGTGTAACCATCAGGAGTGGATCCGATGCATCTCACCGTGTACCTGTATGGTCTGGGTATAGAGAACCTCCCAGTCTCCTGGCAGAGCTGGGCAGTGATGTCACGGCCCGTTATACATGCACTTGGGCCTTAAAACATAATAACCACGGTCGTCCTAACAAGTTGTTATTTTTATTATAACACACATTGCACACACGCAACCATTATCACTCAACTAATATCCAGAAACCAGCTAAGTAAGTCGCAAGGACTTACCTGAGTCAAGTCACACTCTAACAAGTCTCAACTCAGTCTGTACTCGTGGTAACTCCAACGCCTGTCAATTAAGGCATGGGAATCAAAATCACATCCCATACTCTTAGAAGTTATAAACTTCTAAGAGGTTCGATCTCATGAGAAGAGTTTATACAACTACAAATTCTTAAGGTAAAAGATTATTTTACTCCTGATCTCGAAAATTCTCAAAGTCTATCATTACAATCTAATATTCACTTTTAGAACTTGTTTCCAAAATTTGTTTCTCCCGGATAGCTTACTAGAGGTTATAAGGTCAATTTCAAACACTCGTCAAAGAGAACTACATTATCCCTTCTCCGGTTATTCTACCTTAATACTGATGTGTGTGTACGTACATTATACGTTACTCTTACCCATCTATGTATATATACTTATGTATATATATACACTCTACCTAATAATATATACACTTTTATATATCTACACTTATACCTAAACATATATATACTTACATATCTATTTATATATACCAAACTTAAATCTTATATCCGTACATGTATATACTTATATACGTTTATACTCTTATATGTATATATATATATATATATTTATATTTATATGTTCAGCATTCTAAAAATCATGTGAAACTTTATATTGGCAGCTACGTGCACTACTGAAACTCCAATTTAAAACAATCATTAACCAAGGTTGGGTTTATGGCTTTTGTTAGTGATTAGTTTATGCTAATTGCACATATATGATTAGCATTAACTAAGGTTGTTAGTAATTATTTTATGGTTATAAGGGTAGTGTGCAGAGAAGGCCAAATTTCTCGTAAATTAAACGGACGAACCGAAGGTTAAAAAGAGAGGAAGGAGAGGGAAAGAGAAGTAAGCCAACTCACCGGCTGGAGCGGCGGCGACCTGACCTAGCGGGAGGGGACCGTCGTTGGTGGCTTCACTCCGCTGTGTAACAGCAGTGGCGTTCAGCACGGCGGTTACAGCGCTTAGAGAGGAAGAAGGGAGGGTCGTCGCTCACCGAAAAGAGACGGACGACGCAGGTCCCAGCGCACGGACGGTGGACGGTCGACTGTGGCTCGGTTGTGGTTGTCCGGGGAGTGCAGGTGTTGAGGTTAGTCCAGATTCGTGCAGAGAGCAGCGGCGGAGAGGAATGACGCAAGGGCTGAAGATTAGATTAGGCTAAAAAAATCATTAAGGATGGATTAGGGCAAGAATTAGAGAGGTGGGCCGGTGGGCTAAGAATAAATGGTCAATTAGATTGGGTTTGCTCACCCAACGAACAAAGGCTAGGCTGAAGAGTTGAATTAATTAGATTAGGGTAAAACTTAATTAGGAGAAAACTAGGGTAAGGTTTGGGTAGATAATGGCTGGGCTGGGTTGTAATTATTTATTTTTTTTTTTTGGGCCGGGTCCATTAGGCCAGCTCATAAAAATAAAACCCAAGGCTGAAAGAATATTCGTTAATCACCCGGAACCGTTAAAAGTACGGAATTAATTACGGAATTATTTAAGTTATCATTTTATGTGAATCAAGGTCACATAAAATGATAGAATTTAATATTGTGTTCTTTTATTTAAAAGAATTAAGGTTGGCGGATCGGAATCCGGTTTGATCCGGATTTAAACGGATTTTAAAATTTTCGGTTATTACATCAGTGCCCTCTTAAAAGAAGTTTCGTCCCGAAACTTAGAATAATGTACCTAATCAAATGACTTTCTTTGTATCTCTTAGTTTCATAAAAATTTTCGTTTTCTACCATGCAACTACTCAATCATCATACTCAGACACACATCACATAAAACATAATCACTCAATCCAATATAAAAACATGAATGGTCAAACAACACAATAACCGAGTACTAACTCGTCGATACAAAAGTAACATTTAACTCCGCAGAAACTCGGGATAATTACGTCTAATACTCTCCTCTGTCTCCCAAGTGGTTCCATCAGCTCCTCGTCTAGACCACTGGTTCCTCAACAACGGTATCTCCTTGGACCGCAGACGTCTAGTACTGCGCTCCAGAATAGCTACTGGGTACTCCACAAATGTATGGTCGGCTCAAATATCAGATCCTCATGACTAAGGATGTGTCTCGGGTTTGGTACGTATTCTCTCATCGGTTTGGTTTTTTTTTTTTTTTTCTAGACTTACTTCCAGCTGTTTTGATGACTCTACCAAACTTTTCCTTCCATTGGCCCACTTGTTTTTTTTTCCTTTCGAAAGTTCCCGACTATCGATTCTGAATTAATGATCTTAAACTTCTGTCGGCACTTTACTAAGTGTCTCATGCTCTTTGTAATACAAACTGCTTGGCCCGGTTTCCTCAATGTGACCTAATCGGATCGTTGCTTAATTAATGGGTTTTCACCTACTTCTTGTCAAGCTTTCAAATATATATAACTCAAACAAAACACACCTCCAAGTGGACTCTTTTCATATAGATCCCTAACTCTTTAACTTGAAATCATAGTTAACCTAACATTGGTTTTCTTCATCTGTGGGTTATGGGCCTACCACGCTTCTTATGTAACACCCATTAGTCACAATGGCGTCTTTCTAAGGGTCAACATGATTTACCCAACTCCCGCCTATACTTCCCTTCTAATACTAGCAAGATCCTCTTCAAATAGACTCTTACTCTCTTACTCAACCGTAGTCTGTTCTTAACCAACCAGTAAGCAACTTCTAACCCGATTCTCTCCATATCCTTAGATCATCCCAAAAGGTTATTGTTGCCTACTTGGGGAATCCTCCAAGGCATCGGTAAAGTTACCTCTTAAATCCGCAGTCACTAATGTCTCTTCTTAACGGTACCTACTTGTCAATACCAACCGACACTTACTCGTCCTCAATTGACGTCGGTCATTCTATAATTGACTTATCTTAATATCCCGGACTTACTCTTCTAATACCTATACTAGCGTTAAATTCTTGGTGAGCATCATCTGCTCGAGCCCAACTGGGTCATTCATCTTGACATAAATAGTCATTCCAAGTCTTCAACGATAGCTGGTAAGTGTCTTGGTAGTTCTTGCAGTTCCCCTTGCATGGACCGTCGGTGTTGACAACTTAGGTCCCGTGATAATTGGGGTTACCTTGAACTTTTGAGTCCACCAAGGCCGTTCTCATATATACATTCCTTCGTTGGTGTTACCGGCAATATTGCCTTCATGAAACTCCGTTGTTTCCGCTACAGAGCTTCAACTCTTTGATACCGGCATTGCGATTTCTTTCAAATTCCTATATCTTTGAGGAGGTCAAAACCTCTCCACACTTGTAAAGTCTACATTTTGCTTCTACACTCCATTGTAGGTAGGTATCCCTTCCATGCACCTTAGACCCTCATATCCGGGTCGACATTTTATCTCTTTTGGTCTCTCAAGCTTGTCTTGTGAACTCTTCTACTAGGTGACTCGTCTTATTACAATTTCCTCCCCTGAGTTGGTCTCAACTTTCAGTTGATTATTACTGCTCATTTCATTTTTGGAACCTCAGTTACGTTGCACTCTTGCATAGATTCTACAAAGGCATCCTCATCTCAACACTTTATTCCAATTTAGCAAGACCCGCCTTTTGCTACATGACTTTCCTTCTTACTTGTCAAGTTATTATTTTGGTTTACACTTTATATCCATCCTAGCGTTATCGGTCCGATATGTATGACTTTTATTAAACACCTATTGGTGCCATTTGCATAAGAACCTCAGTTGTATATGATTTTCTCAAAAATCAAAGTTGTTGACTCGCATTTATTATGTTGTCCTTATGCTCGTGTCGCTTTACCTTCTTTAAATCTTTACCCCCCAGTAGGATAGTTAAATCCCTTTGTGTTTCCTCGTATACGCCTTACGGACCACGTTGGTTGGTCTTATTACTTTATCAACTCTTATGTCATCAGTCGAGCTTGAATTTTCATCGGAGTACCACCATTTCTCATTACTCTTATATAGACACCTTCCGGTAATTATCTTATCGATGTAATACCGGATCTATTTAGCAACCTTTAGTCATTCAAATTTACTCCTTCTCATGTTTGTTCTAGCCAACATGCAGATTCCATCTGCAATCACCTCACAACTCGATCAGACATTTCACCAAGGCTTTAAATCATACTCTCTATATTTTTGTCGCCTCTACAATTCCACTTATTCTGTGTCACATCTTTAATCACAAGGGCTTCCTTTGTCAATCTAGACAGTTTGACCCCACCCTTTCTCGGAGGAGCACCATTAGTCCTACTTGTGTGGAATGCTAAGAACTAGGACATGTCCACAATCATTTGTTTTTTTTTTACTCCTCTAGTTCTTCTTACAGGGATCCCTTCATACTAACTTCGATATGTATTTATTTTATTATTTTTTTCCTTAGTCAGTAGTAAGTAACTACTCACAACAATTTCCGTTACACCATTACTATCATTAATGATCATTACCGACCGTCAAGAACTTCTCTTTGATTTCTTTATTAGAGTCATCATATTGGACTCATTCAATGTTATCATCAAGGTTACTAGTACTTGTATTGATTCAACTTCACCATTATCATCGTTGATCTCTGGAAGAAATTCACCAGATGTCGGTAAAATTCCTTTATAACCTTGTGGTTATTCTTCTTAAATGTCAACTAACCATCACTAGTTAGCCAGCACGTGTAAATTATCTGTTGTTACCAATTAGGTTGTAGTTGACCTTCTATAAGACCGTAGACTTACCCTTTCTTCTATCTCTTTTGAGGTTTGATATACAAGGTGAAGATATATCTCTTCCATTTATACTCTTTTAGCTCCTTCTGCAAATTACACTCCTATAAGAGTACTATACTCTTACGAGTCTAGTTGTATCTCCGTCTCTCTTCAACAGACTTATCAATTCTCCTACTATAACTTGTAGGCGTTTCTCCATGATTCTTTTTACCCGAGTTATTGTTCACTTGCGGTTCTCTGTTATGACCCGCTAGTGTTATTAACTTAAATCCCTTCGTGAGTTTCCTCCCTTGGGGTGCTGCTTGTACTTCCGCCTCTATAGAAATCCGGTCTTTGTTGTATCCCGATCCTTGTTGAAATTCTTGTGTGTTCTAGGAGGTCACACCACTTCCATGTCGGTGAAATCGACCTTCCCCTTTCTAGCAACTTGTAAGCTTTCATTTTTCGGCTCTTTAATTCTTCGTATCAGGATGGACAATGTATCTTATCTTGACTCTTAGGCTTATGATTGTCTCGGTTTCCCATCTTAATTGTGGTGGAAAATAGCTTGTCAGGAGTGATCATATTCCGCTCTGCTTCTAGCCTCAAACTTTTACCTTCTGGTCCGTCAGTAAGCTTAGATTCAATGCCTATTTGTGTTTCTGAAGGCATCCCCATTGTTGTAACGTTGCTTTACACCATCTTGAAAGAACCAATGGGTTGTCTCTTCCAATTTGTATACTTGCCGGTCATCCCACGCGTTGCCGGAACCACCCTCATGTATATTCTTCATTTGATCCTATTGAGTTGACTCGGGATTCTCGTCTCGCCATCGTAGTTGGTGTTGTCTTTTAGTCTTCACTTTTCCGGGCCGTCTCGACGTTCCTCCACAAGATCAAAGGAGTTGTCCGCCGTTCATCTACCCTAATGCACCTAAGATGTGCATACTAATCCTCACGTTGACACCCTTCAAAATCTACTTAGATGTGTCAATGGGGTGAGAAACACATTATGTTATTTCCGTTAAGGACATAGCATAACTATAGTTTCTACTAATCTTTGGTAGATACTTATCTACATCACATATCTTTATAATCAAGCTAATAAGTCAACATAAAGTAAAAACCTAAAGTCCAAACTAAGCATACTGAGATCCGCGGTAGTAGCGGTGGTCAACCGTACTTTCTATCCCCACCCAGACTATGCATGCATTTGAAAACCAAAAGTCTTTTTAAAACTCAGATCCCTTTTCGGGTTCTGCTTAAGTACTTATTCGGTCTTTCAGAAGATTTCAAGTGTCATTGTTGCCAACCTAGAGCTCTGATACCATGTTGTAACACCCCGAATTCTCAGAACTCGGAGCATTATTGGTTAGGACCTCACAATGGGTCCCGACCTCAGTTTGACAACAATATTACTAGGATCTTGCAACAAGACACAATAAGAAAAACCGAAATTCATAAAATAGTATTTTTAAAGGAATGAATGCAACAACGTCTAACAGCCTATAATACTTAAACAACGAAACAGACCAACTGTCTTAACAAGATAAAAGAACAACAAAGGAATCATCCCAAACCCATTCTAAGAGTACGGAGACCCGGCTGACCACTACTTCCGGATCACTCAGCTGCTGCTCTAACCTGTGGTAAAACTAAAAAACACAACCGAACAACCATTAGCTAGCTATCTAAACATTAGAAGAATAATAATAGCACACACACACATAAAATAATAAACACACATCATGCTCTCAAACAATCCATTTATTATCTTCATTTAAGTCATTCACTCTTACTAATCATACTTATTTTGTGACACGAGGGATTCTCAAACCTCGCCTCCGCCCCCGTGTAACCATCAGGAGTGGATCCGATGCATCTCACCGTGTACCTGTATGGTCTGGGTATAGAGAACCTCCCAGTCTCCTGGCAGAGCTGGGCAGTGATGTCACGGCCCGTTATACATGCACTTGGGCCTTAAAACATAATAACCACGGTCGTCCTAACAAGTTGTTATTTTTATTATAACACACATTGCACACACGCAACCATTATCACTCAACTAATATCCAGAAACCAGCTAAGTAAGTCGCAAGGACTTACCTGAGTCAAGTCACACTCTAACAAGTCTCAACTCAGTCTGTACTCGTGGTAACTCCAACGCCTGTCAATTAAGGCATGGGAATCAAAATCACATCCCATACTCTTAGAAGTTATAAACTTCTAAGAGGTTCGATCTCATGAGAAGAGTTTATACAACTACAAATTCTTAAGGTAAAAGATTATTTTACTCCTGATCTCGAAAATTCTCAAAGTCTATCATTACAATCTAATATTCACTTTTAGAACTTGTTTCCAAAATTTGTTTCTCCCGGATAGCTTACTAGAGGTTATAAGGTCAATTTCAAACACTCGTCAAAGAGAACTACATTATCCCTTCTCCGGTTATTCTACCTTAATACTGATGTGTGTGTACGTACATTATACGTTACTCTTACCCATCTATGTATATATACTTATGTATATATATACACTCTACCTAATAATATATACACTTTTATATATCTACACTTATACCTAAACATATATATACTTACATATCTATTTATATATACCAAACTTAAATCTTATATCCGTACATGTATATACTTATATACGTTTATACTCTTATATGTATATATATATATATTTATATTTATATGTTCAGCATTCTAAAAATCATGTGAAACTTTATATTGGCAGCTACGTGCACTACTGAAACTCCAATTTAAAACAATCATTAACCAAGGTTGGGTTTATGGCTTTTGTTAGTGATTAGTTTATGCTAATTGCACATATATGATTAGCATTAACTAAGGTTGTTAGTAATTATTTTATGGTTATAAGGGTAGTGTGCAGAGAAGGCCAAATTTCTCGTAAATTAAACGGACGAACCGAAGGTTAAAAAGAGAGGAAGGAGAGGGAAAGAGAAGTAAGCCAACTCACCGGCTGGAGCGGCGGCGACCTGACCTAGCGGGAGGGGACCGTCGTTGGTGGCTTCACTCCGCTGTGCAACAGCAGTGGCGTTCAGCACGGCGGTTACAGCGCTTAGAGAGGAAGAAGGGAGGGTCGTCGCTCACCGAAAAGAGACGGACGACGCAGGTCCCAGCGCACGGACGGTGGACGGTCGACTGTGGCTCGGTTGTGGTTGTCCGGGGAGTGCAGGTGTTGAGGTTAGTCCAGATTCGTGCAGAGAGCAGCGGCGGAGAGGAATGACGCAAGGGCTGAAGATTAGATTAGGCTAAAAAAATCATTAAGGATGGATTAGGGCAAGAATTAGAGAGGTGGGCCGGTGGGCTAAGAATAAATGGTCAATTAGATTGGGTTTGCTCACCCAACGAACAAAGGCTAGGCTGAAGAGTTGAATTAATTAGATTAGGGTAAAACTTAATTAGGAGAAAACTAGGGTAAGGTTTGGGTAGATAATGGCTGGGCTGGGTTGTAATTATTTTTTTTTTTTTTTGGGCCGGGTCCATTAGGCCAGCTCATAAAAATAAAACCCAAGGCTGAAAGAATATTCGTTAATCACCCGGAACCGTTAAAAGTACGGAATTAATTACGGAATTATTTAAGTTATCATTTTATGTGAATCAAGGTCACATAAAATGATAGAATTTAATATTGTGTTCTTTTATTTAAAAGAATTAAGGTTGGCGGATCGGAATCCGGTTTGATCCGGATTTAAACGGATTTTAAAATTTTCGGTTATTACATTGTTATTATTTAAAAAAAGTCAGAAGTAATGGTTATTTGTATAAATAGTTCAACTAAATCGATAAAATTGCATTATAAACCTTACATTCAAAACAAATTGTGTTTAATAATCAAATAAGGTTCAAATAAAGAAAAGTTAGATTAATAAAATTAGAGAATATTGGTAAAACGAGACACCTTTATAACTTGTAGACTAACTAGGCACCCTATTTTTACAATTAAAAAATAAAGATAAAAGTGGCATATATATCCGAAAATAAGGAAAGTAAATTGGGCGGTTTTGTAATATTTGAAATTGGTAACCAACCAATAAATAGTAACCGTTTAAAAAATTAAAAGAAAACTGTATATAGAAGATTCTACAAATTAATGGTGACCATTTGGAAAAAAAAAAGGAAGATTCTACAAATATATTATTAAACAATTAACTAATTATTCTTCTTTGTCCTCTTAATTATAATAAATAAAATGTTGTGTCAAATGTAGGATTCGAACTCTAGATGAGTTTTCCTTCCCTCTCACCCTTATACTAGTTGGACTAATGAAATTTTGTGTATTCTTTTGATGATACATATTATTAATACACAATTACACAATGTTAATACATAATTTCAACTACACAATGTTAATACATAAAAGACTTGTGTAACCAAACCTTGTGTAAATGACAGACTTGTGTAGTTATATATTTTGTGTAAATGATAGACTTGCATACATGACATAAAAAAACGGAACTTGTGTAATACAATAATGACCGAATGTGTTAACTATATAAATTGACATAACAAATGAAATTGTGTAACCAAACCTTGTGTAAATGGCGGACTTGTGTAATCAAACCTTGTGTAAATGACAGACTTGTGTAATCAAACCTTGTGTAAATGACAGACTTGTGTAAACAAACCTTGTGTAAATAACAGACTTGGTTTGAATTTCTTATTTCCGCAAAAGCTGAAAATATCGCAGCCCAAGATATCCGGGTTAGTTACACTTTACTTCCTTATTTAACGGTTTAGGATATTGATTATCATCTTTAATTAGAAAAAAATTAAAATTAAATAGGAGAAAGAGGGATGACAAATTAGGTAAGATCTTTAATTAGTTTCAATTAAAATTTTTTTATGAAAATAGAGGGTGCCTACTTTGTCTACACATAACAAAAAGTACCTAGTTTATACTACATGTTACATAAACTACCTACTTAGCCGACTCATCCATAAATTTATAAATAATTCATACTAGATAGCAACTTGTTCAAATATACTACAATTTTTTAAATATATCATAGATTGTTAAACTATATGTCAAATCGTTCAACTATATCATAAATTGTTCAACTATATCACAACATATTCAACTATATCACAACATATTCAATTATATCACAATTTGTTCAACTATATCATAAATTGTGCAGCTATTGTTTGTACAAGTCTTAATATTTTGGTTAATGTACTCGATGAAGTTGTCCCACGTACTATTGACCTTTACTACAAAATTTATTAGTACGAGCTCACTATATTTGGTTTTGGCCTGTTTAGATTATAAAACATCAAACGATGTAGGAGTATTATTCCAAAAAATTAAGCCATACACTTTTTGTTCAGATAAGAGACCTTAATTTCAACATCAAAAAATTATTTGGACCATTTCGTATAATTGATTCAACTACATCAACAAATAGTTCAAATTAATAAAAGATAAAGAAGGTTAAACAAAATATTATAAAAATAGTATTATTTGGACCATTTATCCTATATACATTATAAGGTTAAGTTCCACTTTGGAACATTAACCTTATAATATATATAGGATAAATGGTCCAAATAATACTATTTTTATAATATTTTGTGAAACTGTAACGGGATATTAGCCCTTGAGGATGCCCATTGGGCTTCTAACAACCATCTCACATTCATAAGTTGGGCTTCCTCTTTGTTTTCCCTTGTCTTGGACCACCAATCTTGCTCATGAAGCTTTTGACGTGTCTTCCTCGTCACCGCTTCAACATTCTACTTCTCTCGCCTCACCACGTCTCTACATCGGTGTCTTCTTCTCCTTATTCCAGTCGGATAGGTGTCTTCTTGATTCTCTTACATCGGCACATCTCCATCGTGCTTCAACGGATACCACCTTCTCTCATTCCATCTGCCTCCCTATGCCATTATAAGAACCCTAATTCATGGCTTCAATTCCCAAAGCTTCGAAGGATTTTGGGAAGAAGCATAGGGTGAACATTTGTCTTCTTTTTCTCCCCAACTTACTTTCATTTCTAAATTTTCAGATATTTGCTCTTGTAAATCGAGAAATTCCCTTTCTGGCCTTCTGATTTGATGTGCTTTGTATGTTTTCGATACAAATTTCTCACTCCACTTCCTCTTACCCTTGTTAGTATTTTGGCATTGGATTTGAACCTTATTCTGACCGCTTGTTCAACAATTGTAAAGCTACATCTTATCAATTTGGATATTGTTGTTTCATATACTATGATGACGGTGGAATTGAGCAATTCTACTTTGAAGACCATTTAAGTTGAAGAATTACTTTGGATAAGTTTGCATTGGAGGGTGATTCGTTGAAAATTTTGCAATTAAAAGATAGTGCTTTGGAGCTTTTTGAGTTCTTAGGAAAGGGGTCCTTGGAGGTTATTCAAATTGACGATGTTAGTCTTATACATCTTGATATCGGTGAATCGTTTGAGAATCTAGCAATTGTGGATATCAATAAATTTGCAATTGTCTAGTCTAAGTTCTACCAAATGATATTTCAAAGTTAAGACTACTCCGGCTTTGGGATTCATGTTTGATGATGAGTATGAGATCGTTGAGTTGGAAGCTATTGCCGAATGTTTTTCGAGACTAAGTCGGCTTGCTCTGAGTTATGACTTGAAAGATGGGATGTTTCACTATGCACAAGGAGGATCTTATCTTCTTAACAGTGTGGTTTTCCTTGAAGTTGGATCCACAATTTTAATTGATGCATTTTCTTACTGGATTGAAAGATTATTGCATCATTTCCCCAATCTTACGAAATTGATTATTCATGGTACTATTTCGAATATGAAAATCCATGAAGACTATCAATAGCTGGCGAATTTCACATGCACCATTGTACGAACTATGCGGAAATATATGCATGCTGATGTGTAGTTTAATTATGACTAGGCATTCGTTGAGAATGACACAATGGAATTGTTTCAGCTCATTGAATATTCAAGAGGTAATTTGCTTCTTTTTTTTTTCTTGATTAGGTCGTATTGGATGGACTTCTGGATCTAGCAAGATGAACAAGTTAGGATCAACTATGTATACTTAGGAAACATCTATGCTTTTGGCCAAGTAATCTTTCTTCCAATAATTTCCTGTTGACAAATTTTTGCTTTAAAAAGAACAATTATTTTAATCACCTTTGTACCAATGGTCATTGTTCAAATGCACTGCTTTTGTCTAGCGATCTTTTGTGTCTTTCTCTTAATCCAATCATAAGATCCAAATGACTTCTACATTTGGTGGATTTTGGTTCGTATCGAGTTATGTCTTTGTATATGATTGTTGGTTGAGGCATAGTTTACTGAAGGTTTTCCCTCGGCTTTTGCTTGTGTATGTTAATCTCTTTGGATGGACAATTATTGCAGGACATCACGGTTTCTATCTTATAATCTCTCACGTCCTATGATACTTGCTCTTAAATCCTTTTTCAAATATAGTTTGAAAAGTTTATCCAGCAACCTGCGGTTGTTCATTTGAATTAATATATCCTTGTATTCACTTGTATTAACACTTGTCCAACGCATGAAACGATGATCAAAATGAGGACACAAAGGATGCGAAAAAGTTGTTGTTCTCTCTTTTTAATTGAAGGGGTGGCCGTTCTCCGCTCTGATTAACTGATTGGAGCAATCAATTGCTTTGATCTTTATGTACAATCTGTCTACAATGATATATGAACCTTTGCTCAGTGTACATGAAGCTTGACCATCCCATGGTTTGTTGCTTTGCAAAACTGATTCTGATAATACTGTTTTAACTTGGAATAAGTTGCTTCTTGTTCACCTAAGTTCTCTGTGGCTTTGAGACTGATATATCTTTCGAAGTAAATGACATTAAGGTAATCATCCGAGTGCAAGGAATGCATATTTGTAGAACTACTATTTTGATTTTGGGGTTCACCTTTTATCTCATAAATTTGTGTTGGCCATGAAATGCATTGTGTAGAGGTTTGTTGCATCAGGTAATAGAAGAACTATCGCCATAAGAATTGCAAACCTCAAATTAAGAAGAAATTGGCTCCCATTAATGGTTATTTTTTATTTTGAATTTCCCCTACCTTTATTATTGTCTAGAGATAGTCTAAATGACATCCAAAAATCTAACGATTTGTAGATAGGAATTGGATTACTGATGTTGCAACAACTTAGTGGAATAAACGGCGTTATGTTCTATTCCAGTTCCATTTTTTAGGTCAATAATGAAGATTAACACATGTTTCTCCCATATACCATCATGTTGAAAATTTCTACCATAGTTAGTTAAACCAACCTTCAGATGAAAATTTTAGCTTTCCCTGTATGAATAAATATCAATTTATTTCAAAATTAGTTTATGTTCAGCTATTATTTTTCTCAATCCTTGTAATTTAACTTTATATTCAAGTAATTCCAATACTATTAGTTGACGTCTTACATTACGTTTTCGCAATCAGCACGATTTATAGCTCAACAAAATTCTGCAAAATAAGCCTTGATCATATTCCGACATTCCCTAATTTTAAAAACATTACACGTAATATATTAAAGAGTAAAATGGGTAAGTAGGTACTAGGTAGATATTGTATCAATGTAGAATCATTAGGCAAGTTTGTATTAATGAATAGAGAATAGGCCCCTCCCAATTTTTCAAAAAAGATAATTACTCAATAACTAAATATCCTTCCAAAATTAATAAGATCCTCTCTCATAATTATTTTGGTTGTTTTGTAATTAAATAAAGAAAATGATATTTGTTTCCTATAATTAAGGAGACCGTTTTTCCAAATCTCTATTCCTTTCAACGTGCGTCCCAAATCACGATCGTGAAAGATTTGAGGGGAATAACCACCATTTTTCACAGAGAAGCTTTCATCATCGTCAAACATCGTTGATTCGGTGCGTTTGGTATGAAATTCAGTTTATGAATTTACAGAAATCGGTTGTGTTTGTGTATAATTGGCGGGATACGGTTACTGGGCATTTCGACGAAGAGTTCATTACAGTTGACGATCGGTTTCCGCAATCTGCTTCAATTTGGCGTCCCGAATCATTGATTGTTGTTTTTGTGTCCAAATCTGTAAGGTGCGCTTTGTATTTCATATTATGTATCACGATACATGTTGTTCAACCTTTTCGCCTTTTTTTCATGGGTGGAGTTGGAACTGTATTTGTGTGCCATCGTCTTTGTAATTAGATTTGTGTTGTCTGTGAAAATTATGTACAAATTTGTGTTGTTTGTGAAAATTATGTACAAATTTGTGTTGTATGTGAAAATTATGTACATAATTTGTATCATATGAAGGATTTAGGAAAATATGAATTTATGTACGAAATGATAAATCCAGGAAAATTCATGTACATTAATGTAGGGATTTTTGTTGACGACGAAGAAGGATTTAGAGAAAAATGAATTCATGTACATTGATGTAGAAAATTATGTATAGATTTGTGCTGTCTGTGAAAATTATGTACAAAATTTGTGCTCCGATTTATGCTCAGAAACCGTATCTCGGAAAATTTATGTACAAATTTATGCTCCGATTGCATGTTGAAGACGAAGAAGACGAGTGTTGTTGGAGTTGCGTCTGATGAATATCCACGAAAACAATGAGGCTTTTTTCCGGAAGGAGTTGAGAGTGGAAGTTGAAGAGACGAATCTCGTATCTTCATTTATTATTCAGTTGCCTTTTTAATATGTTTTATGTTTTTATTTTTTGACAATTATGTTAATGGTTTACGTAAAAGTCCTTAAAAAGAATCCCTAATTTCAACAATTTTCTATTTCATTTACTTTTATTTTTTGGCTAGAAAATAGAGGGACCTATATTAGTATATTGTATATATGATACAATAAGAGCTTATCTACACCAATTTTTCTCTATATTAAACCACATGTGTGCTTTCACACGCTCCATTTCTCATGGCTTATTTAAATGGTTCAACTACATCAAATTTTTTTTTTTTTTTTGGTAAGAAGGAGAATCGGTGGTCTCCGGCGCATCTAGTCGCGCTTATTATACAAGAAAAGACGGGCTAAGTAGCACACGAGCATAGACCGACCCCTTACATCACAAAGTAAAAGATCAACTATATCCTCGGGAGGGTCACACAATACACTTAGTCCAAGAGGAAAGTCAAAAGTAGAAAAAGCAAGACAATCCAATACATTGTTCGTCTCGCGGAAGACATGTTGAAACTGGATAATCCAGTTTCTTTTAAGATAGTCTTGACACTTAATGACCCACTTAATAACCCGATTTGCAAGAGGAGTTCAAATTAATTATAAAGCCTATTACTAGGTTATTGCTATTCGTACCACATTAATCATGCTATACATACCCCTTCTACTAAAAAAAAAGTTTTTTTAATGCCTTCCTACGCCTAGGCAGTGCGTAGGCGTAGTCATTTTTCCTTCATTTTTTGAACCAAATGTTTGTTATGGACTATTACGCATCCGGCATGCGTAGTCGTAGCCTTACTATGACTACGCATCCGCCATGCGTAGTTGTAGTCATTTTCCTTTATTTTTTCGAACGAAATGAGCTTGTGATTACGACTACGCCATTGCATAGGCGTAGTCAGATATGAAAAACACGTTTTACATATTACCAATAACAATCTCGCTATTACGTACATGGGGTAAAAAGTGGACGATGAAATCAATGCTATTCCTTAATAATGCAGACATATATAGATAGGGTTGTTTTGAATCACATTATTCAATTAAAAAAATGAAAAATATTAAAAAGAGAAAAGAAAGAAGAAGATAGGCATAGGGACATAGGGTTGTTAACGTTATTTATATATATATAAAAAAAGTGTGTTAGGTGAAAATAAATAAATATTAAGGTGAGGAAGGTGTCGCCATCGCAAGATTCACAAGTTCAAAATCACGGCTTTCCATAGTGACTCTCTCCCTAATTCCTGTTTCACCTTCCATTCTCTCTCCCTTGGCCAGTGTCAGTAACAACCACTCCTGTGCCTGCCTATCTCTCTACATACGCCATTGAAGCACGGACGAGAGCAAGGGGAGCAATTGAACCATGTCATACAAATCCTTGGATGAAGTCACACTCGCTGACATTCAAGCTCAAGGTATACCTTCACAATTCGCCGTACAGATACACCAGAAACTCTCCAAAATCATCCGCAATTACGGGCCTGGATCTCCACAGACATGGAAGAGCATTTCCAAGGACCTACTTACTCCGGACCTCCCTTTCTCCTTTCACCAGATGATGTACTATGGCTGCTACAAGGACTACGATCCTGATCCCCTTGCTTGGCTTCCTGACTCGTAAGCCTCACTCTAGTTCTGTTTTACTCTGAAAATGAAACTTCTGCATCATCTGATTGGAAGAGCACTACGACTGTCTATGATCCCGAGCTTGTGAGGTGTATAATATGCTTATATAAGAAAATTTGTTTTGGTTGCTCAAGAGTAATTGATAAAATTGGATAATCGTGTCTATAATAGTAAACTTCTCGAACAGTTGAAGGTGAGATCTGGATATGTTCATCTCTAAAGGCGTTGCTGGTGTTTAAATGTTTCTCATCCTAATTTTACTAATCAAACAACCCTTAAAGTTTAAAACAGATGGCTTCTTTTGGATTTGTTGTACATCATCTGTTTTGTCGCGTGGTTAGTTTACATGTATGGCATAATATCCTGATGCTGCGTGGTTAGTTTACATGTATGGCATAATATCCTGATGATGTTCGGTTATGGTAAATAATTTATTTTTACTAGGTACTTGAAACTGTCTCTATGATCATTTTCCTAAATAAGGCAGGCTTGCTCAGCAAATTTCACTTCTGCATTTTATTTATAGCACATTATCCGATTGATGCTAACCTTCAGAATTTTGAGATAATCACTGGATGAATTAAGCTCAGGATGAATTAATGTACCGCATGGTTTTCCTGAGGAACTAATTGTTCAGTAGCACCTGATTGGTTCTACATAGCCACTAAGTCTGTGCTAATTGCAAATTACTTGTATGGATGCCTCACTTATGTATAAACATTGACATACATAAGATCAAGCTTTCCATGATACTTTCAACTGATTGATCCATAACCTTCCTTTATTTCTTTCATTCTGCATATGTACACGATTTAATGATTTCTTACATGCTGCCTGTCAGCCTGTGTCTCCTAATAGCTGATTAGAACCTTGATTTTCTAAAGGGAGGGTACTGGTAAGTACAGGATCATGGAATGCCATTCAGCAAACCTGGATAATGTTGCAGCCAACTAGCAAGTGTTTGAATGATAGTTCCATTAGGTGTCTCCCTGTATTATTCAGTAACTAAAGAATTGTAAGCTTGTGAGTATGCTCACTGGAATGCTGACTAAAAGGCTCATACTAGAACTCTTTGAGAGTATTAGCCCGCTAAATTACTGTGTAGTGATGACTTAGCATTTGCAGGGATATTTGGCTTGAGGAATAATGGAGTTTCTTCAGTACAGATTTTCACTATTGCTGCCTATAAGTTTCTTAAAAACCCCTAGTTCGTGTTTTGTCATTTCCCTTATAATACCTCATCATGTCATCTCTGCAAATTGTTGTTGTGTTTGCCATGTACTATCTTTTTAGTTTTCCTTGCTGAATAACCTTTTTATCGCCAAGGGGTGATTTCCATGCCACTAACTTTATAGTCTTTTCAGAATGAGCCTCCTTCAAAACATTGCTACATATACTTAACTCCTGCATTCCTTTCGTAATACGAACAGATTAGTGGTTGTTGTGGTATATCCTTTAATCCTGTATATTATATGTCCTTTCTGTACCCGACTTTGCGAAAGAAAGTACATTAAAATATGCTCGGTTACCAAATTTTCCCTGTTGCAAGGATTGACATTAATTATTATCGGCACTGAGCTATTGACTTGCTCTTTGTTTTTTGTGTTTTTTGGTGAAGATTGACTTGCTCTTTGTTACATAAAGGAAATATGCGATTTCATCAAATGTTGGTCAACTTATGGAGCGACGAGGAAAGGAGTTTCTTGGTTCCAAATATAAGGATCCTGTATCAAGCTTCTCTGATTTGCAGGCATTTTCAGTCTCAAACCCTGAGGTACACTATTCGTTGCTTCAATATTGTTCTTTTACATTTTTTTTATACTCAAGGGGCTTGTATTTTTGTCTCTGATTTTTGGTAACCTTTCCCTTCTGTATTGGCCAGATTTATTGGAAATTCTTATTTGAAGAAATGGATATTTCATTTTCCATCCAACCTCAACACATTCTCCATGAGCATCCAGCATATCCTGGAGGTCAATGGCTTCCTGGAGCATGTTTCAATCCTGCAAAGAATTGCTTGAGTCTCAATCAGAAGAGGAACTTGGATGATGTTGTTATTGTCTGGCGCGAGGAGGGAGAGGACGACTTACCTCTGAAGAAGGTGACACTTCAAGAGCTTCGTACTGAGGTTTGGTACGTTGATTTCTACGAATATGTATTTAGTTAGTGAACCTTAGCGGAAACTGTTGTACTGCTAGGAACTTCAGAGGTTTGTTTGATACTGCAAATTCTCACATTGTCTTTGTCAATCTTCTTGTATATGTTGCTATTTTATCATATACCATCCTTAAAATACTCCGTGCATCACGTTGTTTGACATTTATGCATGTACTGGGCAGGTCTGTAGCACATGCACTTGACACACTGGGTTTGCCTAAAGGATCTCCAATAGCAATAGATATGCCAATGGATGTAAATTCTGTGGTGATTTATCTTGCTATTGTTCTCTGTGGCCATGTAGTTGTGTCCATTGCAGATAGTTTTGCACCAAATGAAATTGCAACGAGATTGAAAATATCGAAGGCAAAGGCAATATTTACTCAGGTAATCCAGTTAACCAAATGCATGCCTGAAGCATTGATATTGACTTTAAAAAAACTATATCATTCCTTTTTAAATAAAAAGTTGTAATTTTAACCAAAACTCCTCCCAGAGGCGGTGGTAGGATATAAAGGTTTATATGCTTGCTATGCTTATTAGGAAATTAAGAACCAACATGAGGATGGATGAACAGCTAATTATCTCATTATCCAATATTGCATGTAGTGAGATTGTTGACAAAGACCAATTTATCGACACATCATCTTGAATTGTTTACAATGAATCATTCATTCATGATCCTTGAATTGTGTGTAGGAGACTCCTATTCCTTTTTTTTGTTTAAGCCCTACATACACATACTCCTAGTATCATAAATCGAGAAATATCCCTGAGAGCAAGAATAAAGATCTTCAGTTTGGGCCACTAAATCTGAAATCACAGTTAAGGCTAAAAGCACATCCCTCATTAGGTAAATAAAAGATGAAGAAAACTAATTAAATTGAAGTAATACGGAAGAAAGGAAGAGATAGGAGAAAAATGTATACTTATGATGTCATTTTCTTATGTCTAATTTTCCTTGGTGGTATTCAAAGTCTGTCATCAATGAATATGCTGTTGTCATTTGTGCCTAAATTTGTCCTTTATACCGTGCTAGTCTCTATAAGGCCAATTTAAGGACTTCCGTGCCTACTTTGGATTTCCAATTACATGTATTTGCCTAAAAATTTCATTTTTCTGATGTCATTTCTAGGACACTATACTTCGCAGTGGTAAAAGCATACCGTTATACAGGTATGTTCCCAATTTGTCCTTTATGTGGTGCACTAGTCTATTTCTTTCTGTTGGTGAGTTTGTCCTTAACAGGTTCAAGGGTGTGTTGGGTAACATTCATCTCTCTTATATGGCATCTGTATAAACACAATCAAATCCAGTTACCTCATTATGCCTTATCAGTTATTATTGTATTGGCACTCTTTATGAGTACAAGTATGTTCACCAAACATACCCCAATTTTCTTCCACAGGAGAGTTATTGATGCTGAGTCTCCTATAGCAATTGTTCTTCCTACAAGAGGTTCTGACTTCAGTATAAACTTACGTTCTGGTGACTTGTCTTGGCATGATTTCCGAGAAAGATCAAAGAATTCTCAGTATATCTCTTCACTCTCTATTCTTTTCCTCCCTGGGCATCTGAAAAGATGCTCATTGGCTCTGTTTGATCTCTTATCCTCTAGGGTTCGTTTGGTACAATTCTCTTAGAATGAGGAATCAGTATTGGAATAAGTCATGCACAAAGCTCGTGTTTGGTGAGACCTAAAGTTGACTTATTCCAATTCTTGTTTCAACCTCATTCCTGCAGTCATACCAAACAAGCCCTTATTGGCTTTGCCTCTTCTTATCCGGGTTATATTTTGGTAGTTTTTATTGATTCTATAGCCATGCAGGTCAGGTGAATATGTCGCAGCAGAACAACCCGTGGAAGCACTTACCAACATCCTTTTCTCTTCTGGAACGACCGGTATTCCCTTCTGCTGGCTTTCCCTCTGTGTTTGTCTTGGTGTTTCTCTGTGCACGTGGATTTGCACACACAATGAGCTGTTATCAGACAAATGATCTGTGATTGCAAAATATTAACTGAAATTTTCTTAGAATCTCAAACAGTATTATTAATTTTCTCCTTTTTTTATACATTATAACTAACTAATAAAATGTCTAACTAATCAGGGGAACCAAAGGCTATACCGTGGACCCAAGCTACTCCCTTAAAAGCTGCTGCAGATGCATGGTGCCACATGGATATTCATAAAGGCGATGTAGTTGCATGGCCAACTAATCTTGGTTGGATGATGGGGCCTTGGCTGGTTTATTCTTCACTACTAAACAATGCTTCCATTGCCTTATACAACGGATCACCCCTTGGTCCTGGATTTGCAAAGTTCATACAGGTATTGATCATTTCTCAAACTGTATTCAAATCTCCCTCTTTTTTAAGTTTGAAGTGTTTACTCTGCCTGATTTCTAAACGTTTGAAACTGAAATTCCATGGTGTTTATGTAAATTATCGTAGAAATGAGAGGGTTTAGGAGTTGGACTTTAATTTTATAGTATATCCAATGTTTGATTAATGATACATGATATATCTGAAGAACTTCTCTAAATCTACAATATTTCATACTATGTTCATCTGTATCTGTTCTGCACTACTATGCTAGTTTGTAGTTTGATCCTCCTCAATGATATTTTATTTATATTCACTAAGTTATAAGGGATTGGCATTTGTTGCATGAATATTTAAATATCCTGTCTTCGAATTGCAATATGTATGTTACTTGTAAATGGGTTAGGAGACTACTAATTTTGTCTAGTCTACTTGTGGATATTATCATTAATTGGCTACTTTCTAGGTTGTCTTTCAGACTTCCTGTTGTGTATTTATTTTTAGCTTTTCCACGCAAACAATAATACAGAAATGACTTTTCTTTCTGTCTGTTTACTCACAGCATACGATTTAAATCTAATGTTTCTCTGGTAGCTCATGGGGAGCAGTTATCTGCTTCATCCAGTTTGAAGGCTATTTAATTTGAATCCTTCTCATGTCACATCTAGGATGCTAAGGTAAACATGCTGGGTGTGATCCCTAGCATTGTCCGGGCATGGAAGGCTTCAAATTGCACTGCTGGATATGATTGGTCAGCTATTCGGTAAGCATATAATTTCCCCTGACCTTTTGGATACTATTCTAAAGAAACTTGTACACTTTTGCTTAGGTAAATGCTATATCGCTTTCTGATAACCTTGGTGTAGCTAAGTAGCTTATGCATTCCTTTATCCTTATTGTCAAGTGTGACTTTGATATCATCAATATTCTTGAAGTAAAAATAATGACAGTCCAAAAAACTTGCCGCCTGCTAGCATTTCTGCTTTTCCCATGCTGGTTTCCTTTTCAGTTAATTGAGCAAACTGCATAATACATTGTCCCCTTAATTATACGAACATGTAAGGCAAATATGAAGGACTTTTCGCCTCATAATGAAACGTGGTGTTTTTTCCCCGAAAAAGAATTATCTAAAACTGAACTTTTGTGTGGGACCTGATAGCTGCTTCGGATCAACTGGAGAGGCATCAAATGTTGATGAATATCTCTGGCTCATGGGAAGAGCATGTTACAAGCCTGTCATCGAGTATTGTGGTGGCACAGAGATAGGTGGTGGATTTGTAACAGGATCTCTATTACAGCCTCAAGTACTAGCTGCTTTTAGTACTCCGGCTATGGGCTGCACTCTCTTTATCCTAGGCAGTGATGATACTCCAATCGTAAGCACTGTCTAGCTTATGCTGTGGATGTAATACACCAAATTTTATACATGTTTCACTAGAGTAATGTTAGTACACTACTTCTCTAAGAATTGTTCCGAGTTCTCTGGATGTAGTTATGTCTCTTGGTCTTTAATGGATCTCTGCATTTGTAGCATCTAGGTAAATTGGTCATTAATACCTTATACAAGTTTGAGCTGTTCTGCTATATTCACCATAATTACTTAAGACATACACCATGATTAACTTATCAATGTTCTCCAATGTATTAAATTTCGCTTACACCTGAAAATTCTACATCCTTCATTTTAGCCAAAAGATACAGCTGGATTTGGTGAGTTGGCTATTGGTCCCCTTATGTTTGGAGCGTCACACAAACTTCTGAATGCTGACCACGATAAGGTCTACTTTGAAGGAATGCCCACTTGGAATGGAAAGGTATAGCAGATTTCTGAGCTAGTTTTACGAGTTTGAACATATACTTTCACCACTTACCTGCCATTCATACTTAATAATTTGCATTTCAAGCAGAGATTGAGGAGGCACGGTGATGTTTTTGAGCGCACTCCTAGTGGATATTACCGTGCTCATGGGCGAGCAGATGATACTATGAATCTTGGTGGAATTAAGGTATGACTTCTTGAGGCTATTTCATATTTAAGTGGAAGATGTTTGTAGGCTGTGCTTGTTTCAGTTGGTAAAAAACAGCTGTTGAAACCTTGTAAGGTGTGTTTCTAGTAAAATGTAATGCTCATGTAAAAACACCACCACTTGCACCAATTAGCAAACTTACAGCAGTAATAGATGCAGTTTAGTAATAGATGCAGTTTTAAAGAAAGCAATTTACAGGATGCCCATTATGGTATATAGGAATCATGATGAGCATCATGCCCTCACATTAGAAGGGTCAACAATATCTCCTTATGGCATCGCATTGTTATAAATGAGTGAAAATGGGTGGATTTGGTTACAAGTGAGCATCATGCCCTCATTACACTCGGATCAGAAGAAGAAAAAAAAAAGGGTTCGATATCACGTTTAAAGACCATAGCATTAGTCCATAGCAACCTAAGAACATCTTTATCCATGAAACTCATTTTGGATAACAAAATTTACTTCTTCAACTTTTTTTGAAAAAGTGAGCATCACACCTAGGATCCAGTTTACCTTCTTTGATATTTATCTCAACTCATTGCATTACTTTTGAAAAAAGAAATTGACATTTATTTTAACTTCTTTTTAATTAGAGTTGATTACTTAGAATAACACCACTAGAAATGTCCTAAAAGCCCAACTTCTGATGCATTTTTATGTTCAGGTAAGTTCAGTAGAGATAGAACGCATCTGTAATGGAGCTGATAGCAATGTGTTGGAGACGGCAGCAATAGGAGTGCCGCCTAGCGGTGGAGGACCCGAGCAACTAGTGATGGTAGTTGTGTTTAGAGATCCAGATTCAACACCTGACTTGAATGCTCTCAAGGCCTCCTTCAACAAAGCAATTCAAAAGCAGCTTAATCCTTTATTCAGGGTAATGCTTGTTACCTCCGAGCCTTTCATCCCTTAACACCTTAAAACTCTCATCTCCGGGATCGAAACTAAATGAATACTGTACAGGTTGCAGATATCGAGCCGGTCCAATGGCTTCCAAGAACGGCTACAAACAAGGTTATGAGGAGGATCTTGAGACAACAACTTGCTCAGAAGAAACTAAAAGTCAATGGTGCGAAAACAAATGCCTAGAGTATGTTTAGAGCATTCGATTGCTGAAATGCTTGCGTTTTCATGATGAATGTCAATGGATCGAGAATAAAGTGACCCATCTTCGATGGTTGGTGGATGGGGGTTTTGTTTGCTAGAGAAATGATGATACAACATACAACGAATGTGATTCTTATATTGTCAATCATTTACAAAGGACATGCATATCTGACATCTGTAATAAACGAGTTCACAATACTTGCAAAACGAGTTCACAATAAAAATCTATATGATGTAATCTTCTAACACATAGTATAGTATGGAATTTAGTTATGGGTTGAGTTTGGATCTCAACCCTAATAGGCAATTTGTTGGAATTTAATAAACACATTGTATTAGACCATCTGCATTGGTTGAGTTTCTAACAAAGTCTTTAAACTTTTTTTTTTACCCATTCAATTAAAATTAAAGGATAATTATAGTGGAAGTTGCATAAACAAAAATAAAAACAATCAAAAAGCTGCAAGAATGATCCAAAAAGCATAAAAATGAAAACAAAAGTAATCAAAAAGCTGCAGAAGTACGTATTGTATAAGTTTTCAAATAAGAGATCTCAGAAGGGTTTTAAACAAAAAAAAAATACTTTCAGCTAAGAGATTTATTATTGTTTATGGTTAAATACTCCCATTGTACGTGGTCTTAGGTAAAATCTCATAATACTTGCAAAACGATTTCACAATAAAAATCATGAGTGGAGTAAAATTTTCTTCTCTTGTTGTTGCATGTCACTAGTTTAAGGGTATGTTTAGAAGGGTTCTTTTAGATTTTAATTGGGTCCTACTTGAAGAACCGTTAGGTGAATATAAAGCATAAAAATACTCTAGAAGGGGTTGAATAGAATATGAGAACTTTTCGCAAAAACCTATCTCAATGCTTTGAAACTAATTTCAAAGGCCTTGATGTCGATCAGAGCTCTTTGTGGCACAACTTAATTTCAAGGGCTTTGAAACTACTTTCAAGGACCTCGACTTTGCTCACCTGCAAAACAAAATAGTCACAATAAAGCAGATAATGTGCGGAATGTAAAAGATCGACACGAGAATATGTTTACGAAGTTCGGCTCTAAATAGCCTACTCTCCGTCCCACGGTATTGCCATAGGATCTAACTATCTATTATCAGCTTCAAAGAGTCCTAGATACAAACTAGAAGAAATCCCCTTCTTCTCTCATTGTAGTCAACGCTCTCATTATAGTCAACACTACGATCTAGCTCCAACTCTTCACCTTGCTATAATAGCCTAGTTACTTCTCAGAGTAACACACTCTAGTATAACACTCTTTAGCTATTCCAATGGAGCTCTCGAGTTTTATCTCTCTCTAGGGGATAAAGCTTTTTGTAAAAGAGAAAAAAAAAACTTGTTTGATCTAATAAAGATGCTTTGTATCACTTGAAGACTTTGAATATTTCCGTGTAAGCTTGTCTTTCTTCTTCTTCTATCGACATCTTCATTTATAGTCTTCAATGGAGAGGTCTTCTAGCCGTTGAGAAGATGACCGTTGAAGATGATTATTCTTTTCCATGAAAGCCGCTTCTTGGTTGAGATGAGGTAGATGTTGTAGATCTTCAATAGTCTTCATCTCCTTAAAGCACGTTGATCTCCCTTGTCCGTAATCTTCTCATACTTGTTGTGAAGATATCCGAAATCCGTTGAGATGGGATCTTTTCGTTTTTGGTTGAGGATCTTTGTGAGATCCTGTTTTGAATCCAATTTGGTCGGTTGAGATCTTCGTTGAGCATGGCCGCTTAAGATCTCCTCTTGAGCGTATCTTCTTGTTGGGCATTTCTCCTTAGAAGATATTCTTTGATGTTTGGTAGATTTGGTTGTTAGAGTTTTGAAATCCTTCCAGCCATTTTGTTTCCACTTCAAGGCTTTGGCTTCTGATCCCTTGAAATGGCTTTCAAGGCCTCCGTGTTGAATCTCTCTAAACTCTTTGTCAGTTCCTTTGTATCCAATTTCAAGGCCTTTGGCAATCCTTTGAAATGCGTTTCAAGGTCTGCATACATTCTAGACAAAACACCAAAACAAGTCAAGCAACTATACATACAATCGATAATTTGTTAGTATAAAAAGCCACTTCATTTGTGTTTAAGTCTTCCATCATCACCTATGCAAATATATAATCAAGGTGGAGTTTTCAATCCACCCCTTGATGAAATACAACACAAATATCGTACATGCATTGTAAAGTTAGCAATGTATATATGAATATCAAAACAAACTTAAAATGCTGAATGCAGAAATATCAAAAATGTCGGATCATTTATTTCTCCCCCTTTGTCTTTCAACAAGAAAGAAAAATATTTAAAGCATGGTAGTTTGAAACGATTACAACCCCAGAAAAAAGTATTTCAAAAACCACAATAAACCAAGTTTTTAACGCAGCAATCCCACAATAATCATCTGCTCAGTCTGAATCCTCCTCATAAAACCTCATCTTCCCCTTAGATGAAGCTTTCTTGTGACTCCAATCATCCATTTCAGCAGCTAAGCGTCGTCTCTTTTCTTCAGCTCGTTGTTCCTTAACCATCTCATATTCGAGCACTGGTAGAATAGTTGGCTCAACATGGGTAGGATAAATAATAAAGTTATTCTATACACGACGTTTGCCGTTCATTAGAACATTTTCCACTTTTTCTTGAGCGTGTTGAGATGCATCTTCAGTCATAGGTAGAATCCTTCCCATGGTGGTAAGAGTAAGAGCATTCATCAGATACATTTCATTTACCTTAGCATTCATGATGGACAGTAGTTCATGATTTGCATCCAATCTTCTCTTAATGTCAAACTGAAAACCAGAGAGTTCATGTCCTGATCAATGATGAACACGCGCATGAGTGCTCTCCAATGGGCAAAGTTGTTGCCACAGAAGAGTGGTGGTCGAGATGAGGATATTCCTTGAGAAAATCCTCCATCACCTACAAAATTCATGATTAGTCTCACTGATGGTTAAATCAATATACGTGAGTCTAGCTCTGATACCAATTGAAGAACCGTTAGGTGAATATAAAGGATAAAGATACTCTATAAGGGGGATTGAATAGAGTATGAGAACTTTTCGCAAAAACCTATCTCAAGGCTTTGAAACTAATTTCAAAGGCCTTGATGTCAATCAGAGCTCTTTGTGGCACAACTTGATTTCAAGGGATTTGAAACTACTTTCAAGGGCCTTGACTTTGCTCACCTGCAAAACAAAGTTAGTCACAATAAAGCAGATAATGTGTGAAATGTAATAGATCGACACGATGATATGTTTACGAAGTTCGGCTCTAAATAGTCTACTCTCCGTCTCATGGTATAACCGTAGGATCTAACTATCTATTATCAGCTTCAAAGAATTCTAGATACAAACTAGAAGAAATCCCCTTTTTCTCTCACTGTGGCCAACGCTACGATCTAGCTCCAACTCTTCACCTTGATATAATAGCCTAGTTACTTCACAGAGTAACACACTCTAGTATAACACTCTTTAGATATTTCAATGAATCTCTCGAGTTTTATCTCTCTCTAGGGGATAAAGCTTTTTGTAAAAGAGAGAAAGAAAAACTTGCTTGATCGAATGAAGAAGCTTTGGATCGCTTGAAGACTTTGAATGTTTCCGTGTAAGCTTGTCTTTCTTCTTCAATCGACATCTTCATTTATAGTCTTCGATGGAGAGGTCTTCTAGCCGTTGGGAAGATTACCGTTGAAGATGATTCTTCTTCTCCATGAGAGCCGCTTCTTGGTTGAGATGAGGTAGACATTGTAGATCTTATATAGTCTTCATCTCCTTAAAGCACGTTGATCTCCCTTGTCCGTAATCTTCTCATACTTGTTGTGAAGATATCCGAAATCCATTGAGATGGGATCTTTGCGCTTTTGGTTGAGGATCTTTGTAAGATCCTGTTTTGAATCCAATTTGGTCGGTTGAGATCTTCGTTGAGCATGACCGCTTAAGATCTCCTTGAGCGTATCTTCTTGTTGGGCATTTCTCCTTAGAAGATCTTCTTTGATGCTTGGTAGATTTGGTTGTTAGAGTTTCGAAATCCTTCCAGCCGTTTTGTTTTCACTTCAAGGCTTTGGCTTTTGATCCCTTGAAATGACTTTCAAGGCCTCCGTGTTGAATCTCTCTAAACTCTTCGTCAGTTCCTTTGTATCCGATTTCAAGGCATTTGGCAATCCTTCGAAATGCGTTTCAAGGCCTGCATACATTCTAGACAAAACACCAAAATAAACCAAACAACTATACATACAATCGATAATTTGTTAGTATTAAAACCATTTCATTTGTGTTTAAGTCTTCCATCATCACCTTTACAAATATATAATCAAGGTGAAGTTTCACCACTTTTTACTAACTCCGTTTAGTTAGAGATATGTAAATTAGGTGAGAGTTTTAAAACAGGTTTTAATAGCTTTTAGAAGAAGATTTCTAAAATATATATGATTTAATCTTCTAACACTAGTATAGTATTTGTTAAATATAGAAAGTTATTTTTTGTTTGTATCATAATCTGTTTTATATCTCATATCATATTTAAATCAAGACACTAAATCAAATAACAATGAAAACAAATGACTTTGTATTAATGACTTTGTATTAATAAGACAAGCGACAAAATCCGATGTGACTTAATGTGGTGGTGACATGCGGCGAAATCATAGGTGGTTTGATGTGGCGGTGACATGTGGCAAAATTTGAGGTGGATTAATGAGACGATGACACGTGACTTTATACACTTTTATTTTAGTATTATATATATATATTCAATTAAAAAATAAATAAAATTATGTTTGTTTTTTCTTTCAAATTTCCATTATTTTCTTACCGTTTATGGATTGTTAACAGCGTGATTACGGATTTTTGAAAAAAAAAGGTTTAGAAAATCAATTTTCCTAATTTTTCAATAAAAATTGCAAAAAATATTTTCAATTTTTTAAATTGAATGTTCAAATTTTAAAAGGTAAAAAATTGGTTTTTTCTTTCAAATTGGTTTGTTTATATATTAGGATAATGAAGTGAATTAGGCTAGTTTAAATATTATCATATATGATTTGATTATACTAATCTTAATTATTAATCCGTAAAATATATTTTTATAATCATTATAAATATAAATTAATAACTTATTTATAAATGTGATTCTCCTACCAAAATTTGTGAAACGTAAAAATCGTGTTTTTTTGTCGGAGTAGTTTTTTACTCCGGTGATTGATCGGTCTTTGTCTCTTTGATATGTTTTACAAGGATGAAGATTAAAACACTATAAAAATTGTCAAAATAATGATTATAACAAATAATATTCCATTTGTCTCTTCTTCATCTCAGATTTTAAACCAGATTTCATGGTCTCGTGCCGGACACGTGTCAATCTCCATTACCCGGTCTTCTGCATAATGTGGCGGCTGGGTCGTTTCCAGTTTCCACCACCGCCATAGGTGTATGATAAATATATTCAATCGCACCACCAAAACCTTCACAATTTCCCCAATCTTACTCTAAAACCTTTCCGAATCAAAGAAACGTAGAGATCAATACAATCCCTCTTAACTCATATCTTACTTTTCCTATTTTGAGTTTACCCAGATTAGATTTCTCCACGAAATTAGCGTTTATGGTGGTGCGTTACGATTTGAATGAAGATAACATGGGTGTAGAACGTGTCTTGGAAGTTCTCTCTTGCTCTGCATCTTCACTTGTTAGTTTTGTACTCTTAGTTTCCCTTGAATTTTGATATTACAGCTTGTTTTTGCTTGAATTGTTGATTATTTGGCCAAATTTGGTTTTGATCTGTAATTTGTTTCTGCTCTTTTGCCTTAGGTTATACTTGCGTTTGTATTCAGTCATAATTGGGTTGTGGATTGTGATTTTAGATCTTGAATTTGAAGTCTCATGAGGCTCAAAGTGCTTATTTCCTTGGTTGTTAAGATCATTGGGCGTTGAGAGTTCTTAGGCAATTTTGGGAAGGAACCTTGTTATAAATATATTAATATAAGACTTCTGATTTTCTGGGTTGAATTTGACTTGTCATTGATGGATAAGAACCTGTAAATAATTGAATTTGTCAAAGTTAATAGACGACGAGGACACATTATACGTAGATTCCCTAGATAGATCAATTAGCCTTTTAGATTTCTTGTTGATGTGCTTTCCTTCCTGGTTTTATGCATTTATAAATGGAAGGTATATAAGCTTGAAGTATTTACTGTCATTTTACCTTCAATCTGATTGACAATTAATGGCTCATGTGAATTTGAAATTTGATGAATTTGAACCTTGCATTGTAGTTGGACTTGTTTGGATGAAAGTCTTCTGTCCAAGATCATGGGCAGTCTAGGTCATCGACTGTACTCCACTGTTAAACATGGTTGAACTCAATGCATATATATAGCTCCCTGAGTCCCTGGCTATGGTGACCTAGTTCTGTCCATGGTTTATAGCTAATTGTGATCCTGTCTTCAGACTTTTGCCAATGTTAACCTAACTGATGTTCCTTTGTCCTTCACAAATTTAATTCTGATGTTCAACCTACTGGCCTAAAGTGGCACCAAGGTTTCCTTCCCTCTATGATAGAATTTGGATAGGATTTTCGTCTCGGGTTTTTGCATTGTTACACTTGAAAATCTTGCAAATATGCTTTGTAGTTCGTAATTTGCAATGATTGTCGAACCGTGCATTGATTCCTCTGTTGAATTCCGGAGTACTAAACTATAAGAACCGAATTTTGCGTGGATGGATGTGATTTTGAGTGTAATTTATGAGTATTTGTATACTTGAAAGTCTTGCAAACATGCTACATTATAGTTTTTAACTTACAATGGTCTCTGCTGAATTCTGGAGTACGAAACTATAAGAACTGAATTTGTGAGGATGGATGTGATTCAAGCGTTCAGAGGCTAATTCACTGAGGATTTGTATCTTATATCCATTTCTGTGTTTCCCAGGATGTAAATTCTCCAGATGAAGTCTCGGATATTTCAGCATCTGCAGCGTCAACGGACTATGTCCCAACCATTCGGTCAGGTAGCTTTGCAGATATAGGGCCTGTGAGGTCCATGGAAGATGAGCATGTGACGATTGATGACCTGTCGGTACACTTGGGATCTCTCTTTAGATGCCCCAAACCGAGTGCTTTCTATGGTGTATGTAACTAAAGAAACATTATGCTCTTGAATTCTTGCTTGTATCAGTTCAACTACTTTCATACGGAAAATAAGTTTCACTTGATTGAAAATGTTGTGCAGATCTTTGATGGTCACGGGGGACCGGAAGCATCCGCGTTTTTAAGGACAAACGCGACAAGGTTCTTCTTTGAAGATTCCAATTTCCCTCAGTCATCTAAGGTGGATGAGATGTTTCTAGAAAAGGTGGAAAACGCTCTTCGGAAAGCCTTTCTCCTAGCTGATCTCGCCTTAGCTGAAGATCAGGCTATCAGTAACTCAGTTGGAGCAGCCGCTCTTACGGTCCTTATTCTAGGAAGGTCAGTTCCGTCTCACAATCTCTCGGAAAAAGAACTTGGTGTTCATTTGATTGCATAATGCAAGTGTTGTACCGTGTGTTGAACTTCTTTTCATGTACTATTCAGGTTTCTGATGGTAGCGAACGCAGGCGACTGTCGAGCTGTCCTATGCCGTAAAGGAGAAGCAATAGAAATGTCTCAAGATCATAGACCAGTTTGCCCAGCAGAAAAAAGACGAGTTGAAGAAATGGGCGGCTACATAGACAACGGCTACTTGAACGGAATCTTGTCATTAACGAGAGCCCTGGGCGACTGGGACATGAAACTCCCAGTTGGTTCAGCCTCACCTCTGATTTCCGATCCTGAACTCCGACACATAGTACTTACCGAAGAAGACGAGTTCCTAATCATCGGGTGTGATGGGATATGGGACGTGTTATCGAGTCAAGAAGCGGTCAAACTCGTACGTTGTGGTCTGAGGAGACACAATGATCCCGAGCGGTGTGCAAGGGACCTGGCCAGGGCGGCTCTTGGCCTTCGCACGTTCGATAATCTAACTGCTATCGTCGTGTGTTTGTCGAACCAAGATGGAGTCGGAGTCGATTGCGAGAACAAGCAGAAGCTGTGGAGGCCGAGGTTCAGAAACAGTGAAAGCTGTTTGTTCTAGATGGCAATGACATATGCTGATCTTTTGATAACGAAAACAGTTATTGTTGTGTACATGAATATAAGAGTGCCTTGTACAGACATTGAAATTCTGTGTCTTTTCTTTGTTAAAAATGCGATAAAAAAAGTATTTTAAAAAATAAAAAAAAATTATGCGTTTGCCGGGAGTCGAACCCGGGTCTATTGCTTGGAAGGCAATTATCCTAACCGTTGGACTACAAACGCTATTTGTCTTCTAAATGATCACAGTCTTCTTAGGGTATTATAATAAAAAACTGTAAATTTTGTAGGATTAATGACTTCAAAATATTTTATTTTAAAATATGGGTTAGTTGCTGACTTTATTCAAACCTATTAAAATTTTACCAAAGAATGTCTTTAAAGTGTTACAAATGATACCTATATGTACTAAAAATTAATTAATTTGACCAATAAATATAACATATCCTGTTGAAATTTGATTTATCAAATATAATAGCGATAATTTGTAATATTATGTATTTAAAATAAATAAGACATGAAAAAAAAGTCACTGTATATCCACGAGAATGAGATGTTGTGGAGCAAAAGCTATAGTTTAAGCTTTCTAGAACATAAGTCTAATTTCGACATTATTGAAATTGAGGGATAATCTTGTCCTTGTAAATTCAGTCAATCAGATTTGGAAATCACATATCTTGATCATGACGTTGATTGAGATGATGGGATCCTTCCGCATGACGTTGAAGACCTCATCCCGAAATTATGCTTGAGTCGACCAACTTCTAGATATTGACCCTCCTTGTATCAATTACCTTGAGTCGACAAACTTCTAGATATTGACCTACAAAGGCTATTCGGTGAACTAACTGCTTGACCTATCACACCATTAAATATTAAAAGTTTGTGTACTTAAATATCTTTTTCAACAACTAATCATTAATAATACCCTGGAAAATTTTCAACATATACCCTACAATTATATAAACGGTTAAATATTTCTGATAACTTTCCCGTATTGATCTTTTATCCGGTTTCACTACAGTGATAATACTAGTGAAGTTGCATATCAACATACGTTAGGTTGAATATTGTAATTGTAATCACAAAACATGATAAAATATGAGATGCTGATTTGATAATTACTTCGAAAGTAGTTACAAATTCGTGATAAACTTACTAACCATTTTTTTTCTTTCTTTGCCTTTATTACATTATAATCACATTATGTTCCAAAACAAACTTGATTGATTTTGTTTAATTGAAAGTTCATTAAACTCCGGCCACTAATGACACCAAACTTGGGAGAACAATAAAACAATGTAAATCTCCTCTAAAAATAAATAAATAAAACAATGTAAAATTTATTTACTCCTAATTGGTTATTAATTATTATCAATTTAAATGATGATAAATTTTTAATTAAAATAATTAATTGATAGTTTAAGATAAAATTGCCGGATAAAAAATAGAACAAGGAGAAGGTTCTACGAGAATAAACAAAATTTAACATTTATTTATAAAAAAAAATGGTTGATTTTGGTAAGTATGCAATTTTTCATATATAGGGTTACAAAGCAACTTTTCTAATAGGTGATGTTTTTATAATAATTCTAGGAAGAAGCAAACAAAAGGACATACCTAAATTCATGTATTCAATTTCACAAAATACACAACTTTATGTACCCAATATCACGTACTCAACTTCACTTATGTATCAATTTCACATATTTAACGTTTCGTACCCAACTTCACTTACTCAATTTCACCCACGTGTCCAACTTCGGTTACTCAATTTAACATATCCAACTTTGGGTCAATCTTGTAAAATAAATATGTTGATGTCTAATTTTGTGGTAGATTTGCAAGTTTCAAAATTTTGGGCCATCAACGCAATTGGAAAATATACAAGGTGAATTGTGTAATTATACCCAAAATGGGAGAATGCCAATTAGAGCTTCTACAACGCATTCAGCGGCTGCGACCGGTCTTTCTCCGGCGATGTTCAGGCAGGTTAGGCGGCGACGAGATCCGGGCTTGGCAGTGGCGCGTTGTTGGAGACCCGGGCTTGCGCGAGAGAAGACAGCCTTTCGAGGCACTTCTGGCGGTGTTATGGCTTCTCATTCCGGCAATTCAAGTTCGCCGGCGGTGTTCTATTGGAGGGCAACGCCGACGAGTTTCAATTTCCGATTCCGGTGGAGAGGAATAACTGTTGCTCAGCATTTCATTTTTTCTAATAATTAAAAATTAAAGTGCATATTTAGGGCTCGTTTGGAAGCGTTAGGAATCATTCCCGGTAACAGAATGATTCCGAATCAATCAAAAAATGCGTTTGGTTAAAGGTCTTTTAACAAATGAAAGTAATCTCATCATTTCTATTTCTTTTCCTAACCCTTGTCCGATTCCATTCTGTTTCCATTCCACCGATTCAACCAAACGGGCACTTAGTCTACGTTATAAAAATTAAAGTACATACTTAATATAAAAAATTAAAAAAAAGAGAGGCAAAACTAGCTCAACTATTTCAAAAAACATTTAAGAAAAAGTTAAGAAACATAGATGAGTATGTGGTATGAAATGGTCTAATAATATTAATAATTTATTATGAAGTTTTTTTTTACTAAATTCATTATTTAAATCGTTAATTACTAATAGTTTATCAGCTCAAGAAATTTATATTATATTAAAAGTACTCAAATTTTCATATGATCAAAATATTACAAACTATAGTGACCAAAAATAGTTTTTATTACTTTTAGATCATTAATATATTAGTACATGAACTAATTTAAAATTTTATTACTAATTTTATAGTTAGTTTGGAATTAATAACATATAAAAACAACTAAATGTATTAAATATTTAAATCGATATATATATGTTTGTCCTTGTATTAGACCGTAAAATATGCAGTGACCATATTATCTTTTAACGCAGTGTTAATAACTTTTGTGAAAAAATATCAAATGAAAAACCCAAATGTATTGGTTTTCCTATTTCAAAAAATGGGACTAGAATCCCGTTTTTATCTTTCGCAGACGATATTATTATTTTTACCAAAATCTCAGCACAAGCCAATGAAATGGTTCGGTTGGTGCTGAAGGACTATTGTGACATATCTGGTCAGATGATCAATTACCATAAATCTATGTTTAAAACTACCAGTAATGTGGATCAAAGCAATAAGAGAATAATTCAAGGCCACCTTGGAATAAGTATTTCTACCAATTTAGAACAATACCTAGGATGCCCAATTATCAATGGACGTGTCAATAAAGACATATTTCATTCCGTCATCACTAAGACTAAACAACAACTGACTAAATGGAAAGCATCCTCTTTGTCTCAAGAAGGAAGAATAACGTTAATAAAAGCTAACCTTAATGCAAAACCAAGTTATTTAATGCAGGCGTTCATGTTACCAGGAAGTATACATAATGAATTGGACAAAATTAATAGAATATTCTTTTGGAATAAGGGACCTAACCACCATTCTTTGATCAGTTGGGATAAAATCTGTAAACCTCGGAGTCTAGGTGGAACGGGGATAAGAAAAGCAGAAGACATGAACAAAGCACTACAAATGAAACTCTTGTGGAAAATAATGGCAGAACCAGATAATGTTTGGGTCAAAATTGTAGAAGAAAAATACCTAAAAGGGACGAGCCTCTGGAATTACGAATGTGGAAAGAATGTGTCATGACAATGGAAAAACTTGTTTAAATTACATAAAGAATTTGATAAAGGGTTGGCCTGGAGAATAGGCGATGGAAATACGGTTAGATTCTGGACGGATAAGTGGTTGCTGGATAAACCACTTACACATGTCATGACAAATCAGAGTGGAATCAATCTGTCAGAATTAACTTCCTCGTACATTACTAATAAAGAATGGGACCAACAAAGAATAGATCGGTTAAAAATAATTTTGCCTAGTAACGTACTAGACAAAGTTAAGAAATATAACCTCCCCAAAACTGAAATCCGCGACCGTCTGTATTGGTCAGAAAATGAGGAGGGGTGGTATTCCACGAAATCATCTTTGGAGTTGATACAAAAACGGAAAATTGGTGTTACTTTGGATAAAACATGGATTTGGAAAATGAACATTATGCCCAAAATTAGGAATTTCTTATGGAAATTAGCTATGAATGGTCTACCTACAAAACAAAATCTTGACAGACAGAGAATCCCGGTAGTCATGAATTGTGAGTTCTGTAACCACCATACTGAAAGTGCTAAGCACCTCTTCTTCCAATGCCCAATCATGATAATAACTATCGACAATCAAAATGTAAAATCTACTCTACAAAATATCGATACAGATAATCAAGGAATCACTGAGTCCCTGTTTGAACTCAAGGAGTCAATTTCGACTAAGGAAATGAAACTTGTCGTGGTAATTTGGTGGAACATGTGGATGGCCAGGAATCAATCCGTTTTTAACAAAGAAAAACTTCCACTGAACGTCAAAACTACTGCTATTAACCAAATTGCGAGTTGGGATCTAGCTAATTCCGACCAAAACAAGATTTCTACATCAACGAAAACACAAAGAAGAAAGAAGAAAAACATTAAATGGCAACGACCAAAGGATGGTTCCTTTAAAATCAATTTTGATGCTTCATTTAATTCAACAAACAACTGCTCGTATGGATTTATCATTCGGAATCAACATGCGATTCCTACGGCCGTAGAATGCGGCAAGTGTAACGCTGAGTCAGTTTTGGAAGCAGAAGCACTTGCTTTGAGATTTGGCCTCCAAAAGGCAAAGGAGTGTGGAATTACATGCATCGAGATAGAAGGAGATAACCTTATGCTTATCAACTCGATTAAGCGAATGTGGAAGCCACCATGGGAACTCGATATAATGATTAACGATATTACGATTATTATGTCTGATTTCCATAGCTTCACCGCACAACATGTTTTTAGGGAGATCAACAAGGTTGCGGACAAGATTGCTTCACACGGATACAATGGCCAGATGGAAGTGGATGCAATCCCAAAAGATGTTCAAGACCTTATCCGAAAGGATGCTTTAGGACGATCGGTTTCTAGAAATTGATTCTCCTAAGTTTCTTACCTTTGTATCAAAAAAAAAAAAACTTTTGTGATATAACTACACAATTTGCAACGATTACTAATAGAACTAGTTTAATGCCCGCACCTTGTGCGGGTTTACCTAAATAATTATATATATATATATATATATATGTGTTATTCAAGTAAGACACATTATTCCGGTACGGCCGTGTGGCCAGCCGTAGGACCGACACGTGTCCCGGAAAAAAAGAGTAAAAGTAATAGTTCAAAACTTATTATGGAATAGTTCATAACTTATAAAAGGATAGTTCATGAATTATAATAGAATAGTTCATGAATTATAATAGAATAGTTCATAGTGCAAAATTTATAAAGAAATGAAAGTAATAGTTCAAAACATATTAAGGAATAGTTCATAACTTATAAAAGGATAGTTCATGAATTATAATAGAATAGTTCAAAGTGCAAAATTTATAAAGGAGTGAAAGTAATAGTTCAAAACTTATTATGAGATAGTTCATGAATTATAATAGAATAGTTCATGAATTATAATAGAATAGTTCAAAGTGCAAAATTTATAAAGGATGATGCATAACTTATAAAATGATAGTTCATGAATTACAATTGAATAGTTCATAACATATAAACGATTAATTTATGAATAATTTGATAAAATATATTAAAAAGTAATAGTTCATGGATTATATGGGAATAGTTCAAAGTTTATAGGAGAATAGTGCATAAATTATAACATGGTAGTTCAAACAAATTTTCATTCGATTATGGAAAAAAAAAATCGTTTCAGAAAAATTTGAAAAAAAAAAAATTGAATTTTTTTTTTTCGGGACACGTGTCGGCCGTACGGGCGGCCGTACGACCGTACCGCATTAACTGAACCGTACCTGAACAAAAGCCTATATATATATATATATCGAATATTAATCAATAGAAAAAAAATAATTATAGGTTAAATTGACTTAAAACGTAAAATTCTTTCGTGGAAGATTTATCATTTATTCTAAAGATAAAGAAAATTGCTTTAATGCCCGCACCTTGAACGTCATACATCAATTTTAGAGTAGTTTAATTTTATCCGCAATAATTAAAGATAAAGAAAATTGCTTTAATATGTTAAACAAACTATAACATATATATTCTTCTAAAAAAATTTTGTTTTTAATTATTATTTTATATTTTTTTCAAAAAAAAAGATGTGTGAAATCGGTTAAGATATGTATTCATTTTGTTAACTATTAATAACTATTTAACATAAAATAGTTTTAAATTAAAAATAAGAAAACAAAAACATTATGTATATATGTATGACGTTCAAAATTAAAAAATTAACTAAAACAAAATTTTTAAAAAATTAAAATAAGAAAACAAAATATGATATATAAAATTCAAAATTATAAAATAAATTCAAAAATTAATTTTCGAAAATAAAAATGTGCCTACATTATTTTTTTAAAAATTATAAAAACAAAATCTTGATATTTTTTATTATGTTTTTTATATAAATTTGTTTTTATTTTAATTAATATTTGAGTAAAATTTATGTGGCATAATAATTTATTAGATTAATAATAATTTGACATGTTGATTGTTTATTAGTTTTAATAATTTTTTTTATTATAAAAAATATTATGGCAAATCCGTAAATATCTTGTGGCAATATCGTAAATAAATTGAAAAAAAAAAAACTGATATACCTAGTCTTAATAAGCGACACGTTGACGAAATGAGTTCTGATATTATATATATAGATTTGCATTAAACACAATTGGTACAAGAAAGTCCTAGGAATCCAACATTCAACCACCAAAAGTAAAATACTTTTTATACGTGCTGTTTACGTGGTTTCATCATCAACCATTCAAGTTTCTCAACGGCCTCAACCTGAAATTTCCCGCATTGAAAATCTTGTGTGCCCCTACAAAATTGCCGATTTCAAGCGCCAACCCAATTAAGCATTTACTCCACACCTTACCCAAATACATAAAACTACAACACTCTCCCAACACTCTCCAATCCCCAAATCTCAATGAATCTTTCAAGGGGAGAAGTGGGTTTTGAGTACTGGTGGAGATGGCAAGTCCCAATTTGTGCCCTAATTATCATAATCCCTGCTGTGGTTTGTTTCTTTCTGATCAAGAAGAAACTCAAACAAGACAATGAACTCAACAATGGCTGCTTGTGGGTCCCTTGCTGGCGAGGACTGAATCCTAAGTGGCTTCTTCTTTATAGAATCTTCGCTTTCACTTCCATGGCTTGGGTCCTCTATGAAATGATTGCTTTTGTTGGCCTTCTTGCCTTCTATTTCTATACTCAGTAAGATTATGCAGGATATTATGGATTTGGGATTTAGGTTTTCTGGGTTTTGTGTAAACATGAATGATTGTTTGCAGGTGGACTTTCAGTTTGGTTACTGTTTACTTTGCGGTATGTACAAATTCATGGCATTTTAACAAAGATGGGTAAATTCTGCTGTTCAATCAATCAATCAATCTCTTCTGTATGTTTGAACATTTGTGTAGATTGCAACAATCATATCTGCTCAAGAATGCTGGTTGTACTCAGAAGCAGGTTCAACAAGAAAGAAGCAAGCTGGATTCTTGGGTTATCTTATGCATACAATTTACCATGTCAGTTATATTTATTCTTACTTGCTTCATCTCAGCTGAAACCTGTAAGCAGTTTGGTCATAAATTTGTTCTATCTGCTGATAGGTTTCTGCAGGAGCTTCGATCCTTACAGATATAGTGTTCTGGTGTGTTTTAGTCCCAATGCTATCAGGAAAGGAGTTTCAGATGACATTGGTGAGCCTTCTTCTGTCCTTTTCAGCAATTCTGGGGTGTAGGGCTGAGCAACGGTCCAAAACTGCACCAACCGCAACCGAACCGAATCAAACCGAACTGCAAACCTATAAGATATGGACCGCAAACCGGACCGCTTTGTTGCGGTCCAGTGCAGTTCGAACTAAGCATGTCCACAGGTCGGACTGCCGGTTGACGGGTCCAACCCACCGGGTCAAGTGTCCGGGAAGGGTGACCCGGACCGGACCCGCCTAATAGGCTAACCCGCCGGGTCACGGGTCAGACCCGACGGGTTGGCCATAATTTTTCAAATCTGAAAATTTTTTTTTTTGAAAAAAATAAAGGGTGGGCCGACCAGCCAACGGGTTTAGACCGCAATTTGCGATTCGGTTTATCAACCGATTAACTTCAATTCAATTGCGGTTTTGGTGTTTATTTTCTGAATTTTCTCATACTTGCAGCTAATGGGGTTCGTTCACTCCCTGAATGTCGTCTTCTTGATAATCGATTCTTCTCTGAACAATCTAGTGAGTGACTTAGTTTTCTCTTTTGGGTTTGTATCCTTTTTGAATGTATGTTATACAATTTTGATTCTTATGATTAGCCATTCGAGTGGTTTGGCTTCACGTATTTCGCGGTATGGACGGTCCTTTACACAGTTTTCCAATGGAGTCTTCATGCTTATGGTTTCACAAGGTAAGTTGTCTATCCAAGATTATATCTTGACAGAAGCTTAGGCTTGTACTCATGAAATGAGTACACCTTTGCAGGTGGCCATACCCGTTTCTTGAACTCGCAACTCCTTGGGCGCCGTTATGGTAAATATACATAAACAACTGCAATAGCTTTGTGGTTAGTCTCTTATGGTAAGAGGTGAACTGTGTTACTTACAGGTATTTTGCATTGGCATTGGTTCATATTCCATGCTATTGCATCTATATGATCCTTATCAAGGCAATGAATTCGGGTTTTTCAAGGCTATTCCCTCGCGCATACATAAGGTTGTCTTTGCATTTTCAAACAACTCAATCAAGTTTGATTTTTTAGCACATTTTCTTCTTTTGCCTAGCTGACAAACCCAGATTATTTTTTGACAGATTAGATGAAGAGGTACTGCGAGGCGAGAAAAGAGCATAGAACATGAATTTAGAATTAGCAATGGAAGGCAATCTTATAGAATTGATAAACTTGTTTGCCTCCATTTGCAATCTTATTGAACTCTAATTTGAAAAAATGAAAGCAGTACCCTAATCACGAAACGATAAACACGAACTTCAAGTGATCGAGATTAGGGTTTTGGTGTGTAAACTGAATCGGCCTTGTTCATAAGATATGATTACACATATATTTTGACAAATGAGGAAATTAAGCCTAAACACCATCAATCAAATATCTTTTAAAGAACATTTCTTCTGGTTTTGAAAAAAAATCACGGACAGATATCTGGAATTGGATCTCAGTGAACTATTGCTTCCTCAGTTCAATTCCATAGCACGGAATTTTCAGATAGATAACGCAGTTTAAAAAACATCATCGATCCAAATTAAAACAAAGCGTGAACAGAGCATCTCAGAGATGAATAATTCCCCTTTGGAGTTTCATCACTAGCAATCAATGTGCAAGGATAACATTTCAAAGTAAATCATCATCGACGCTCGCCCACTGAGGTATTTTGAAAATAATATCAAGGAGAAGAGAGAAATGGGCAGAAGAGGCGAAGAGGACGATACGAGAAAATTAGGGTTTCTAAGCAACTACATTTATAGTGGTTTCCAAAGGGCTGTCGAACACGGCTCCGTGCAATCCTCCAGTATCGTCACGAGGATGATATTATCTTTATCGATGAGTCTTTAAAGCGGGATCTTGGACTATTTTTGTAAATTTTCTTCAATACAATTTTATAACTATTATTGGGTCTTATCTCGTTTTTCTCACCCACCCATTTATTTTTGTAACTATTATTTTTGTAAATTTTCTCACCCACCCATTTATTTTTGTAAATTTTCTTCAATACAAATATACCCCTAGTGACTTTTTAATATTACAATTGTTTTATCTATATCTTAAACCAAACTTTTTATTATTATAACATTAAATAATCATTTAATTATTTTTTGTTAACTTAAAATTATTCAATTATATTTAGAATAATATTTAATTATGAGAAATACTTAATTTCATTAAAATTAGCATAAAAAACATCACACCATAAAATACATAAAACTTAATCATGATACAAACAACATTGAAGTTAACATAAAAAAACATGAAGCAAACAACACTAAAATAACACAATCTTGAGTCGATAACCTAATTTCCAAAATTTTGCCAAATATTCTCCATTAAATCATTCTGAAGTTGTTGATGTGTAGTTCTGTCTCGCACTTGAATTGTGTTTTGGAGGTAGTCGCGCATATTAATCGGTCTTGTTGTCGTGTAATCCGAAGGATTTACCAAGCCTGCAACTCCTTCTTGATCATACTCCGGGAGCTCACCTTCGTATTCATCTCGGACACCTTCTACAATTATATTATGCAAGATAATGCATGCTCGCATAATTTTCCCAATCTTAATCAAATCTCATGAAAGTGTTGGGTTTCGAATGATTGCGAATCGAGATTGTAAGACTCCAAATGCCCTTTCTACATCTTTGCGAGCTCCCTCTTTAACTTGAGCAAATAGTTTAGCTTTAGGGCTTTGCGGGTGTCGAACAGATTGCACAAACGTGGCCCAAGGTGGGTAAATACCATCGGTAAGATAATATCCCTTGTTGTATTGATGACCATTAACCATGAAATTGATATATGGTGCCCTACCATGTAAAACGTCATCAAAAACAGGAGAACGATCAAGCACGTTAATATCGTTACACGTACCTGGGACACCAAAAAATGCATGCCAAAACCATAGGTCATGAGATGCCACAACCTCTAGTACAATCGTTGGATATCCATGATCTCCACGTGCATATTGACCTTTCCATGCATTTGGACAATTTTTCCAAGCCCAATGCATGCAATCGAAGCTACCCAACATCCTTGAAAAACCGCGAGCCTCCCCCTTCACAAGTAGACGCTGCAAGTCTTCCACTGTAGGTTGACGAAGATATTCATCACCAAAGATGGATATGACTCCATCAACAAAATATTCTAAGCTCTTCCTAGCAGTGCCCTCAGCAAGACGGAGATATTCGTCACTAGCGTCTGCAGTTGTTCCATACGCCAACATCCGTATCGCACTGGTGCATTTTTGTAATGCAGATATACCAAGTCTACTAGTCGCATATGGCCTTTGTTGAAAGTATTCCACTCTATTCTCGAGGCTTTCAACAATGCGCATGAAAACATGTTTGCGCATTCTGAACCGACGTCGGAAGATTGCATCTGTGTACGTCGAGACCTCAGAGAAATAATCTCTGCGTAATTGTGCCTCATCAAGTCTTTGGCATGCAAGTTGCCACTCATTGAAAGCAGCGAAGAGCTCATTATCTGTATCAGAGCTACTACTACTAAGGAATGGGTTGGGGATTAATAGATTAGAATCAGAGTTAGACATTGTGTAGTTATTTGTTTGAAATAGATAATGATAGTGTTGAATGAAATCTCTATACTCATATCACATTTATATATCAATCTATTTAGATGACCGTTGTATATTTAAATATATCTGCAACTTTTCTCTGCCACCTTCACATGCATTGTCGAACCCATCATTATCTTTCCCCATTCCCTTCTTTAAACCCATGCCCTGTCAAGACGTGACATGAAATGACAACACTCTATAGCTTCACATGCATTAACTTTGCCCAATCTCTGCCACCTTATCTTTATCTTTGCCCAAATCTCTGTCACCTTCACATGCATTGTCGGACCCATCATTATCTTTATCCATTCCCTTCTTTAAACCCATGCCCTGTCAATACGTGACATGAAATGACAACACTCTGTAGCTTCACATGCATTAACTTTGCCCAATCTCTGCCACCTTATCTTTATCTTTGCCCAATCTCTGTCACCTTCACATGCATTGTCGGACCCATCATTATCTTTACCCTTTCCCTTCTTTAAACCCATTCCCTGTCAAGACGTGACATGAAATGACAACACTCTGTAGCTTCACATGCATTAACTTTGCCCAATCTCTGCCACCTTATCTTTATCTTTGCCCAATCTCTGCCACCTTCACATGCATTGTCGGACCCATCATTTTCTTTACCCATTCCCTTCTTTAAACCCATGCCTTGTCAAGACGTGACATGAAATGAGAACACTCTGTAGCTTCACATGCATTAACTTTGCCCAATCTTTGTCACCTTATCTTTATCTTGACCACACTTCTGACACAAAGTAGAAAATACATTGATTGCAACAACAAGATCTTACATCAAGAGAACTGATTACAAAAACATCTTACGTAATATAGCACTAAACATTATGATACAACAACATAAAACATAAAATAAGAGCATTAACATCATTAGAAAATACATTGATACAACTTCCGATGATTGCAATTTCTTCAAATCATTTTGAGTTCCTTCATCAAACTTTCCTTCAATTCAATACCTACAGGAGTCAATTCCTTATCTGCCATCAAGCTCATCAATAATTCAATCTTCTTAACTCTCGCGTATTCTTTTTGACTCTCTATCTTTTGTGCCGCCTTCGATTTCTTAAACTCTAGTATCTCGCTCATACGTTGTGATGCTTCTTCCTTTCTCTCCGCCATCACTTCAACGTGTTCATTACTCGTTGTTGATGCCTTCTGTTTCCCCTTTCTCTTGGCGCTTTTGATACCTTCAAGACGATCAAAATGTTGATGATCATGCATGCTTGTTGGAGTTTAAGGAGTTGGGTTAGAACCCATGGCATCTTCAGTTGAAGCCCTTGATCTTTTGCCGCTTGAAACGCTTTCCTCCTTCTCTTGGTTGATCTTTTTCAAATGATCAACTCTCCATTTTTCTTCATTACGAAGAACATACCATGCATGCTCATTTACAAAACTACACCCATATGTAGCTCTATAAATTTCATGTGCTTTATTCATTACATCTTGATCTCCTTCGCCGCTAGCTTTTAATTTGAGAGCTTTTTCATGGCAACCAACAAACTTACCAACCGTGTTGTTCAGCTTTTGCCATCTACACTTTATTTTATTTTTGTCTCGAGGAACTTGGCGAGGCTTCCTTCACTGCATGTAGTTGTTAGTAATTCGACTCCAAAATGTCTCTGAAGTTTGGCCATTGCCATCAATCAAATTAGTGCTCACATTTATAAAACCGGAAATGAGAAGCAAATCATCTTCGCGGGTCCAATAAACGCGCTCACCATCAACACCACCGCCACCATTGTCATTATCACCACCACCTCCATGACGACCACCACCTCGACGACCACAACGACGACGACCACCACCACGATCACCACCACCACTAATAGGAGCTTCAAAACTACCACCGCCACTATTAGCACTATAACCTCCACCATAACCACCACCATAACCATTATCACTACCAACGCTACCACTATTAGCACCACCACCACCACCACCACCTCCGCCATAACCAACACCACTACTAGCATCATAACCACCACCACCCTAACCACCACTACTAGCACCATAACCACCACCACCATCGTAACCACCACCACCACCACCACCACTATTACCACCACCACCATAACCACCACCACCACCATTACCACCACCAGAAGAGGGAGTTAAACTACCCTGGTGTTGGGTGCTGTATGCAGGGATTTCGGAAGGTTGAGTGAGTATTTGACTATAATAATTATAGTCAGAATCTAGGGTTAAATCATTAAAACCAAACATTTCACTAAAGTTTTGAGAATTTGGATGATTATCCATGATGGATTTAGAAAGAAGAGATGTGTTTTGGTGTTTCAAAATGATCCAACACCTTCACTATATATAGACAAAAATATGAGTTAATTTTATTATTTATTATTTTTTATACCTTAGAATGAAATTTAGGTTAATGTATTATTTATCTCTATGAATAGTACAATAAGAAACGAAGAGATAAAAAATTGCAATTAAAAATTATGCAACACATATATGAAAAAATAAGGAATAAATTTTTATTATTTAGAATTTTTATACCTTAAAACGAAATTTATTAATATATTTTGTATTTTGATATTTTTATACCTACAAACTTTACCATAAAAAAAACTTTGGGCAATTTTGGTAACTAGGCTTTTTTGAGAAATTAGAGTAGTAACTAGGCTTTTTAATGTTTCAATTAAGTAAATATACCCTAACCTTTTGTATTTATTCTCAAACTCTCCACACACTTCTTTCAAGGGGTACATTTACTAAACACAAAATTAGAAAAAGCCTAGTAAACCAAATTGTTTCAAAAACTTTTTTTATAACTATTCTAAATATATTCAAAATGGGTGTCTATGGATAGATAAAAAAATTTATGAATTTTGGTATAATTTTTTTCCTTTTTTTTTTAAATATTTAAGCCGGAAAATGGATATTTAATAAATTAAAACTCAATTAACCGTGACCAATAGTAACGCGCCACGTGTCGCTGCATGTCTCGCGCCAATTACAGCGCGACACGTGGCGCAAGCTACATGTTTTTTTTAATTAATGGCCGCTTTTAAGCGGCCAATGGGGGGGAGACACGTGTCCCCCCCTTTGAAGCCAAGACCCGGGTCTTGGGAAGACCCGGTTAATTGTGTTCCTGAGCCCAATTATAGCATATTACAAGACACCCCCCCGCGGACCTCCGATAATAGTGCCCTAATGTATCGGTGATTTCCGCACATCTAGTCATATTTGTGATAAATGAAAGGCTGAATTTGCAATGTGGGCCTTTTATAATGTAGAGTTTAGATTTAGGGTCTCTCATCATTTCATTTAGAAAATGAGCTCCTATTGTAGAAAAAAATCAGAAAAGTAAGGGACATAGGTTTCATTTGATTTGATGGGTGACATGTAAAAAAAATAAAAAAATAGTCCAATCAGTCAGCACATCTTTTTCCCTCCTTTGTCCCTTCTTCTTCCCTCCTTTCAAACCTAAATTTATTTCTGGGTATCCATATGCAGCTCTTTTCTTCTTCCCATTGAAACGCAGAAATCTGGACTGCTTGTTGAGCTTCTTCTTCACCGGAATATATTTGTGGGTAAGTAGTGTTTGTTCCTATTTTTGGGTAAGCAGTGTTTGTTCCTATTTCTGGGTAATCTCAAACTTCTTGGGTAATGTATTTGTGGGTAATCTGAAACTTCTCTTCTCTTCTTTTTGTGAATCTAAAACACTGAAACTTCTTGTTCTATTTGTGGGTAAGCAATGTTTGTTTACATTTTCTATTTGTGGGTAAGCAGTGTTCGTTTGTATCCATGGATAATCTCCAACTTCTCATCTTCCTGGGTAATGTATTTGGGGTAAGCTGAAACTTCTCATCTTCCTGGGTAATGTATTTCGGGGTAATCTAAAACAGTCAAACTTCCTGGGTAATGTCAAACTTCTTGGGTAATCTATTTTTGGGTAATCTCAAAATTCCTGGTAATGTATTCCTGGGTAATTTATTTGTGGGTAAGCAGTGTTTTTTTTCCCAAAAAGTTAACATCAAATCATTTCAAAAAAAAAGCATGCACCCCTCTCTTTTCAATTCAAGGTCTACAGTAGCCTAGTTTATATTTTTCAGACCTATTTTATGTAGTAAATTTATTAGAGGCCCATTTCACAAAATGAAAATTTTTGGGGTCCTCTTTCTCTCATTATTTCTAAATGAAAACAAATTGAATTAATTAGGGAAATAGGACCCCTTGAAATTCTCTTTTGCAAACTAGGTCACTATACAAAAGAAAAAAAATAGGTATGTAAAATAGAAAATAGGGGCAATAATTTCTCTACTTGAAATGATGGTGATTAGAAGTTTACTTTTGGTTTAATTATCTTTTTTCATTTTTGGTTAATGTAGCTAGTTTGATGAAATTTTCAAGTCTATGAATGTTTAATTTTTTTGGGTGACATTATTTTCGTTACCCAAATATGAATTGTAGTATTTTTCTAATTATTGGGTATATATTTATTGCTTTTGTGATATGTTTCTTATCGTTGAGTATGCTTAAAGTGATATTTTTGGGTATGTTTTACCCAAATTGTGTATTGACTTTGTAATATATTTTTTTATTATTAAGTATATTTAAAGTAATATCGTGGGTATATTTTATGGTTACCCAAACTGTGTTATAATGATCAAATGTCAAGCGGATTTTTGGGTAATGACCAAATGTCATTTGATATTGATATTCGTGTACAATATCGAGTTTTGAAAATTTTGGGTATGACAAATTTAAATTGGGTATGGTTTTTGTATTAAGTGGTGTTTAAATTGGGTATAAATATAAAATATTATCCAATTTATGGATATGGTTTTATTTTGATATTTGATTTTTTTGGTATGTTATTTTCGAGTATGTTTATGTACTTTGACAAATTTATTTTTGGGTATGATTGCGACATTATTTGGGTAAACGATTTTTTGGGTAATAGGTGAGAAATTAAGTATGTTGAGAATTCTTTTTCTGATTGATGTGATATGTGAGATAGTACAACATGTCACATCCGATGGGTTGTCAAACTTTCCCTTTTTTTGTACTATATTTCCTCTACTCTATTTTATAGGAGATCAAAATACCAATCTCAAATACTACGAGTCTTCTTTCTGAATTGATTTGCTTAAAAGGCCTAATTTGCCAATTTTGCCAAACAAATTTAGTAGTTGGCATACGTGATGACCCGACTCCTCACATCATCGTCAATGTAAACTTGGAATTGCTAACGACACGTCGATGGATTTATAAGACATCAAACTCAGACGCATTCCAGATGTTTGTCGCATTCGGAAGCCGAATGTGCGTCTAGATAAAAAAAACCCTACAAACCGCACATCCGCAACGAGCAATCGCAATAAGAAAAACTTCCACAAGCGAAGCGAGGGCGAGGGAAAGGATAGTGAAAACGGAAGCGAAAGTGAAACCGAGAGCGGGAACGAGATCATTCCAACAACGGATCAAGGTGGTGATGATGAACAAATACCCTTCTACAAGCGGAAATAAATCGCGACAGAGGTAAACCGAGAATCCCGATTACGAGTTTTACGGTTTGATTTGTTTAGGTTAGATTAGTTTGGTATTGAGTAGATTATGTTGGAATCAAATAGATTAGGGTAATTTCGGATCAAAATCGGGAATTGCCGAAGCACTACAATGGAGTGAGAAGATGAACAATGTTTGACGCGCATCCAGAATTAAAATATTGAATTATATCTATAAAATTTTTTATTAGATTAAACTTTAAGTAAATTTATAAAATTAAAAAATTTAGTTATATTAAATTAGTTTAGTTAAATGTATAAGGTTATTTTATTAAATTTAAGTAATATAATTAATTAAATTAAATAAAATGTATAAAATTAATTACGTAGAAATGAGTTGTGTATAACATAAATTAAATATATTTATATTGGTGTAAGATATTAGAGGCGATACTGAGGCGGATGCGTTCTACGGCCTCGACTCGTACAACTGGCAGAGAGGGTTGAGATAGTGGGTCCTCCAATACAGTCAAACCAATATGATAATTAAAAAGCAAAAGAAGCCAAATAACCCAAATAATCCGTTAGCCTAATAGCCTCGCGGTAAATGCATTGAACCTGGATAATCTAGGTTCTTTGAAAAAAGCCTTGATACAAATATATCGTACTCAAATTCAACTAAAATTGATATAAAATAAGGTCAAATACAAAAATAACAAGAGAATGAACTAAGCAAGTGCCATTAAAGTTACAAAATCAACAATAATTCATGTGAAAATGATATAGAATATGCTAGGTCTGATCCAAGTTTTGGTTTAAAGCTAAAGATAGGGATGATAAATCAACCACAATCTTATATTTATGTGCAATTACCTTTTGAAAAATTGATTAAGCGTATGAAAGCCTTCCTAGACGTGATGAGTACTATACGGGTTCTCCCCGTCCAACTGACTAATATCGCTCCCTACCTATAAACCCCATCCCTAATTGTGTTGAACTATATATATATATATATGAAGCGTTGATGATTTAGTTCTCCCCGTCCAAGAAGATTGTTGAGTGAGATTCAATATCACTAATTTAGGGGAGTTAAATACACAACGTTGAAATTACTAATGTATAACTGGCACGTATGGAGATTGTGCAACAGTCATGTGCACTGGCGCGCATTAAGACCGCACATCCATTATGTGCACCAACACACACTAAGATTATGCGTCAGTTAATATACTTGACACGCATTAAGACTGCGTCTGAATGGAATTTGACCGTTGTAATTTGGTCAAGTTTATATACATAGCAAAATGATCATGTGAGAACGAACTTCCACGTGATAAATGAGAACGCACTAGAACCGTCTAACTTGCTGTCTTCAAGGGCTAAGATTTGAAATCCTTTATGATGATATTTTTTCCGTTTTGATTATTCTCTTTCCGTTTACCTTTCTTTATATTCTTTTTGATTCAAATAATATATTTTAAGATTTTACTTTCGATTTTGATTGTTTCTTCCTTCTGATTATTTTTGCTTCAGTCCCATTTCATTATTCAATTAACTATTTTGTAATTAATGAAATCCTCCTATCAATTATCTTTGTTGAATTCTCAAGATGACGCAAATCTTGTTTCGTCTCTTCGATTCCTTTTAAAGATTGTGTTGATTTAGCTTCGTTCGTAATTGTTTTTCTTGATCATTTATCGGGGTATATGTTTTTATATTTATTCCCATATTCAGCTAAGTCTAAGTTTTTGCACATATTTCATATTCTTCAATGCTTTGAATACGATCTTTAATTGTTAGTTTATTTTTGTCCTTATTGACGTGAGCTAGATAGACTATGCTCTAATCACATTTTACCGCAAGTATACGTCCGTGTCAATATAAGTACATGATATAAAATCAAAGTCGAAATCCCAAGAGACTATGTATATCTCGACTTTGTCTCAAATCCAAATAGTAAAGCAAGAGCGTGTAAAATGAAAGGGAAAAAGGGGTGATCAAGATTCTTGGGATTTGAAGGTTCAAGTATCAAGTATCAAATATCTATGAAGGAAACACTAGTAATTGGGATATTCCTCCAAACCATAGCTAGGTACATATATGATCATGTTGTGTTTGATAAATTGGAGAATTTAAGTCACGAATCCTAATGTAGTATGATAAGCTTCTCTACTACTTATGACTATATTGAACTTGCAAGCATCACATGGTGTTTGCTATTTGCTTACACAATTCGACATAGTCAATCACAAGACAAATGTGCTCAGTCATCCCTTCGGTCCTAACTAGCATCATTCAAGTATTATAGGCATCAAATATTATCTAATCAACTTAGAAGTGTTTATAGGTCTCATCTAAGATGATCAATTCATTCAAACATTCATTCATACTTAAAAATATACAAAGTGTTAAGGGAACAATCTAGATTATGTCGAATCTAGCACCCGACATTCAAAATAAGATCAAGAATGGATGAACATCTTAATAAAATTGGAAACTCATATATGATACTAGGCATGCATTTGATTGTCCATATTTTTATAAACACAACATAGATCAAGACAATTCTAGCATGATGTGGAGTTTTCACCCCAAATCCTAGCTAGATGACTACTCACTCATGATCGAAAATTCAGTAACACAAACAGCTGGAATGAATACCATGGTGAAAAATTAGATTGAAAATAAGGAATGAAGGAATAAGAATGGACTAAAACAAACTTACCAATCCAAAGTTATGACCAAAACAAGATTGATAATGGAATTAGAGAAGATACTTGTGAAGAACTTCAAGAACAACTTCAAACTTTAATGCCTATCAGCCAATGTTTCTTACAAGTTACAAATAGAGAATTTTAGAGAACAGTTTTGTGCCTTGGATGATATGAATTACAAATAACCATGCCCTCTATTTATAAGGTAAAATTTATGGTCCCTCATCTAGAATCATCCTAACAACTCACACATGAAGTGTGAGTTAGTTGTAAAGAGTGGTCCACACCGGGTACAGGGGTTGAGTTTTGCGTAGCCTTAGATTGGGTTGGACTCGAGTTTTTTCACCGCCATTAGAGATTTACACATAGCTCGAGTTTTAGTTCTTTTTTTGATCGAGTTTATGTACTTATTAGGTCGAGTTGCCTCTTCCACCCAAGGTAAGTGTAATCTTCTCCTGGAAGGTGTTCTTTCTCAGGTTTTCCCTTCAACTTAGGTCGAAATGCTTCTTTGCTCGAGTTTTCTGAGTGAACTCGGCCTAAGTGAACTTTTGCAACTTGGGTTGTTCCTAATTGGGTTTTCCAAGTTTTCTTACCTCGAGTTTTTGTAAACTTGAGGGTCCTCTTCTATGGCTTCATACTTGTCTTGTTTCTTCCCTTCCTTTCATTCTTGCTTTCTTCTTCCTTGACGTTTTTGATGATGATGAGAATGTTGCGGGTACTCCTTGGATTGACATTGATATGTCTTTTGTGCTCCATTGTAGACATAAAACACCCAAAAATACAAAACACATGGGGGTAAACATTTTTTGATACTTTTAAGCATAAGCAAAGACATGAATATCTTTTTCCATGCAAAACTGAAGAAAAACAGACAAACTACACCGAAAAAGATATCATAGACACATGTTATCACTTATCTTAATTGCACATGTGATGAACGGATTAATGCCCATATTGCACATTATCTTTCTTTATTGAGTACACATGTCATCTATTTCGCTCATTCTCTCGCCAACCCTATTTTGTTCATGATCTTTACTATTGAGTTCATATTTTTCTTTACACTATGTTGATTTCGTGTTAATTTATTGTTAACTCTCTAGAGTGATCTTTACCTTATTTTCATCGCACATATATTGATCGAGTTAGTGCCCATACACACATACACACACACACACACATATATATATATGTTGTAGCCTATATTGCACATCATCTTTCTTATTGAGTGCACATGTCATCTATTCCGCACATTATCACTCAAATATGCTTTTATTTGTGATCTATACTATTGAGTTCATATTTCATTTACACTATGTTGTTTTCATGTTAGTTTGTTATTAAATATAAAGTAATCTTGACCTTATCATCATTGCACATGTTTTGTTTGCATTTGTGATCGTATGTTGTAATCTCTACTGCACATTATCTTTCTTTATTGAGTGTCAAATTCATAGGGATTACATATGACTTGGAAAACACTAATTAATAAATATTCTAAGTAAAGAGCGAGGAGGAGGAGAATAATAATAATAATGGTGGTGGTGGTGGTGGTGGTGGAGGAAGAAGAAGGGGAAGAAGAAGAATATGTCTTTTTGGTGGAAAGGGAAAAACAAGAGAAAAGCAATGATTATTGTAGGAAAATGATGGAGGGAGGTGATCTAGGAAAACATGAATCCCCACTATAATGATTAAATAAAGATTACATATATGAAGCTTATGAACATTGATATGTGAACACTGCAAGTAACTATCTAAATTAGCATTTGACATAAACAAAAAAAAGATCTTGTTATCCAACTTGATTGCGCTCTAACTTCAACGTTTGTGTCAAGTATATAGAAAATCATTAAGAACTTAGAAATCCAAAAAAATCAAGAAAAGTATCGCTTTTGGCGCATGAGCTAGAAAAGATACAAAAACCTTTACGATAGTTAGAAATCCTCGAAGAAAAAGGTAGGATTCAATCCTTTAAACCAAGTTCTTTTCAATAATTCCAATAAAACAACTTCGCTGTTGGTGCAAACAATTTTATCAAAATCCTTTATAAATGTCACTTCTTTTGAAGATAAATAAAAGATGAAAACAAAATACATTGAAAAAAAACAATATCACAATCTCAATTCATAAATCATATATACAATAATAAATCAAATCATTATAGGGATCATCCAATCCTTAAATCAAGAGGGATTGTAAGAGCCGGTTTTTGGCTGTCACCGCGGAAGCGGTGACAGTGAGCTGCCCCCGTGGCAAGGTAAATCACCCCTGCGGGTTTGCCTCATATCGCGAAGATCTTCTTTCCTTTCTCGTTTCTATGTTGTTTCCTATCTTATAAGATCCAATTTTTCTTATCTTTGGCCGACTTTCTTGGATCTTCTAAACCCTAGAACGTCCTTCCTTCTATCTTTTCACCCCTTTTCTATATATTGCCGTCTTCTCTTCGTTTTCCCGTTTCTTGCATACGTCTTCTTCACCCTCGAGAGCTGCAACCTTGCTTCCTGTGATCTTACAGAACGTGTAAGTTCTTCCTCCCTTGTTCTTCATCACGTTCATGTGTTGCTGCATGCCGTTTCCCTTCTGTTTCATTTCCTTCTTCGCTCTTACCTTTTCTTCTCCTCCAAGGATCAAGTTTGAGTCTTGATTCTTGTGGATTGTTCCATTGTTGATATGTTGATGTTCACAAGCTCCCTTGGCTGAATTGTGAAGTGTTCGAGTGTTAAGAAAGCAAGCCTTGGCCTTGTTGAAGTTCTGCTGTCAAACGAGAAGCCGATAGTAGCTTCTGCACCGTACCCGCCCCCGCACCCTGTCGTGTTGTCCCTGCGCCTCGTCTAGCCGCCCCTGCGGTTTCCTCTGCAGTCTCCCCGTCTTTGGTGAGCTGCTTCCTTCCTTGCTTTCCTTCCTTGGTTTTTTGTTGATGTTTTACCCCTGAGAGTGTTATAAGACTAAGGTCGAGCCCTTAGCATGTGGAGATCTCTTAGAGATCATTGAGACTAGAAGTTATAGACTTCTAGCAACCGCTTCGTTCTTGATTCGTGATGCCTTGTGTGAACAAGCTTTCCTTGTTCCTTTCCTAAGGGAAATTGAGTTGTTTATTGACCCTTTGAGTTACCTTCGAGTGAGGTAAGTCCCTTGAACTTACTTAGTTTTATTCCGTATATTGGTTTGAGTGTATTGGCTTGTTTGTGTTGTTATTGTTGTCAACGGATAATCGGACTAGGATTGACCTTTATACGTGCGATAAAATTATTTGAATTAGTAATGGTTAACTTAATGAAAGATAATAATCGGTTGAGTGGGAGCATGCTATATGTTTACTTTATCTTATCTGTGCTTGTGCTTTTACGTTATTTCTGATCTCTAGAATGTTAGCTAACGGTTTATACCGATGTTGTAGATGTTCCGCAGGTTAGGGATGCTGCTGAGTGATCCGGATGGTGTGGTCAGTTGGGGTTTCCGTACATTATAGGACGGGATCGGGTTTATATTCCTGTTGTTGCTTTCCCGTTTGTTTTGAACTCGGTTGCGAGTCTTTTACGCTTCCCTTTGTTTAAACCTTTGGTTTATTATAAGTTTTGGTTTTCATTTGTTTGTGCCTTGTTGTAAGATCCGTTGTGTCATTGCTACTCTAAGGGTCGGGACCCATTGTGAGGTCTTAGCCCGTAACACTTCAAGTTCCTAGAATTTGGGATGTTACACTCATCAAAATACCTCATACATAAATTTTGCTCGTCCTCGAGTAAGATCATGTCTTATGTCATACTATGTGCAAAATAGGTGAATATCTTAACTAAGAAGAAAACAAACAACTCAAACCCTGTCATCATAACATCAATCATTGTAAGAGGATAAGTAATGAATCATAGGCTCATAACCATCCAAACCGTTCAAGGATAATGTGTTTGCTCTTAATCTCACAAGATGTAGTTAGGCATATATCGATAATCACTCAAACTCACCAAACATGAAAAGTTCATACCATAATCTTGTCAAGGCGTTCTCAAAGTCCACCACATGTCAAGTGAAACTAAGATGCAAAATATATGTCATGAGGTCTTTATGAGGATTATTACGGGATATGAGACATGAAAAATAGTGTTGGTAGGCCAAAAAGTATGTCAAAATGACAAATAATATCTAGGGTACTGAATTTCATAACTCGAAACTCCTCCAATGCATTACCATTCACACTTTTCTTTATATTTGTACTTCTTCATGTACTATAACACTTGATCTTTGTAGCATTTGTTCTTCTCTTTCAGGGATAAACTTTTCTTCAACCAATACTTATTTATTTGTTGCAACATATTTAGCAAGAACTTTTCGTCCTCTCCATCAAACATGAAATATCTCAATAAGGATAATATGCTACCAAACTCGTGCATTTACTTCTTGGATTCACTTCCACACTTCAAGGGAACGAACCCTACTCGATTTCTTCATTCTCTTCTTTTATCACAATCCCGGATATGGTCAAATAAGGCTATGCACGGTTGTGAGATATTTTTTAGGAGAACCAAATAAGGAAAAATAAAGGCAAGAAGTGACTTATAGAAGGAAAACATATATAAGGGTGAATAAGATTACACAGGCTTATCAAAAAGGGCATCCATCATTTAAATATCAAGCATATATAATCGAATTAAAATATAATTTTAAAAAAGAGTTAATCACAAGTTGTAGAAAAAACTAAACACATAAGAGATCACAAAATAATAATAATAATAAAAAAGACACATGAAAATGCATGTCCAAAGGTTAGAGCGCTCACAAGGATTATGTTTGGCTAGGCTAATCATCAATAATCATCCAAAAACTCATGTGCATAAACAATAACAAGACGTAGTAATCCAAAGCATCGTTAAAAAGGCAAGTGTAATAGTATATCATATTCTAAAATTTAGAAGTAAGAATGATGAGAACCAACTCAATCTACAATAAATGCAATATTTTTTTTAGAATTTTTGTTTTTATGCATGTATGCGGGAATGTAGAAAAAGACGCAAGAAAGAAAAAAGACAAAAATAAAGGTGTGACATGAAAGAGAAACATGATATGTGAATGTGAGTATAAAACCCCATACTTAAACTACACATTGTCTTCGATGTGAAAAAGAACAAGTAAATAGAATAAGATACTCACAAAACGATGCAATGCATATGGTTGTGAGGACGAATGGTGGAATGATGTGGTGGCCTTGGAAGTCCGTTTCTTGTAACCTTTGAGATCTTCATTCATACCTATAAAGCATAACCAATAACCATCAATCTAGAAAAAAGGGAAAAATATAAACAAAAAGGGAAAAGGAAAAAGGGAAAGATAGTTCAAACTCATGAGTGTTTTCCATGTAGCGTTTGTTTTTTTGTCATTAGCTCGACCCATGTAACTTGTTTTGGTGGGAAGCCACAAAAGTGTGGGATGGAGGTGTAGACAAGATGGACATCCTTTGATCTAGGGAAGTGAGTAAGAACAAAGAGAAGTCTATTGTGTTTCCGGGGTGGGTGAAGCGAACAACTTAGGTGGGGATAGCAAGAGCAAGACTTATTATATGGGTAGAGCTGCACATTCGAGGTTCAACACCCCTATTAATGTCGATAAGAATTCATTATGTCATATCCATGCAGGTATAAACCTTGTTGAATTGATAGCAAGAGAAAGACTTATAGTATGGGATGAAGCTCCATGTTCGTCACTAAGCGTGCGTGCAAATAAGCTTTAAATTTATAAAACTAGAATCAAAGCAAGCGAACCCGCAGTGTACGGATCGGCGTAGTAAAGCAAGAATTCCAGAGTATCGAACTCAGGGATTTGGAGGGAACAAATTCAGTTCGCAAATCGTCAAGCAAGTAAGTATAATAAGCTTTGCAAATATTGGGAAAACAACAACCCTAAAGATCCAGGTATCTAATTGTGGCAATCGATTCAAGATATACTAATGAACTAGGGACAGAGTTAAGAGTTGCAAAGGTATGCTAAGGTAAAGTAATGTACGGTGAAGTTCCAGAACTTTATATGACTTATCTAAGGACACTCTCTATAAAGGTTGTTGAGGCTTCAGTATAGAAATGATCTATGGATAAGAATTAATCTCAAATACCCAAACTTGTAACCCAAAGAACGAAACTAACTAAAACGATTAAGGTTGTGACACTCAAAATTGAAATAGAGGATGATGAGTCTCACTACTACCTAGAAAAGGGCAAGTCAAGACTAGATTAAAGTTAATCTTTAACCTTGGATCAAAGTAAAAGCAAGGTTCGTAAACTAGGGTAAATCACGGTCAGATCTTGAGAACCACAGCCATGGAACTCCAAGAACAGGTCGTGATTTGGGTTCGTCGACGAGATCTCTTTAACTCTCAGGGTCCAATCAATTTACGATCGATCTATCATCATCTAAGCCACAACTATTAACCCTTCACCTTAGAATTGCTAAAGGGTTTGATAGGTGATGGAATCATTATCATTTAGGGTAGTTTTTAGAGTCTTTTTATTGCATTAGTGTCGGTTTATGCTACTAACTCCTTGATCCAGAAGAAGAAGATCAAAAGAAGCTAAAGAAGGAGTTATAAGCACTTAGGAGTAAAGATCAATCAAGAAGCAAAGTTTCTGTTGCTCCACCGCTCCCGCGGGCCCTTGTAGCCGCCCCTGCGGTGACTTGCCTTGACAAGACGAAGACCAGCTCCCCTGCGCCTCCCACTACGCCGTGCCTGCGCCTCGCCTTGGGAGTTGGAAGGTGAAGCGTCTATGTCACCGCCCCTGCGCTGGCCTTAAGGCGCCCTTGCGCCTTGACATAAAAAAACGTCAGGAAGGCGAAAGGTCAGACGTTGAAGTGCATTAAAGATCCGCCCCAGCGGAGTTGTGTAGCCGCCCCGGCGGTTCTGAAGAAGATCAACCGATTTTGCCTAAACTGCCCCTGCGGTTCCTGAAGGCCGCCCCTGCGGTGAAACACCAGAAGCTTTACTCCGGCTGTATACACCACCTTTATGGCATTAAAGGTGGCTGTTTTAGGCCGGCTATTTACTCCTAATTAAGTGTCTTTTGTAGTATAAATAGTCCATGGCTGATTGCTAGAATCATCCATGCTTTTCCTCACAAAATCCATTTTTAGACTTGAGTTTTCCATTGTAATGAGTTGCTAACTCCCTTGCTACATTGGGTTGGTTTGAAGGTGCTTTGTTACTTTGTTTGTAAGTTTTTTTAATATAAGTTTTTATCCAGTAATGCTTTGTGTTTCCTTGATCTCCATTGTTTAATTGCATGTTAACTATTACTTGAGATTGATCACCTTAGGTTTTAAAGTGCATGTAAACAACTAGGATTAATAGGTTCCGGGTTCGGGTCTTTAATCTAGTAGTAACTTTAAGTAATAACGGGTTGTAATTACTTAAAGAAAAGGAACACAAATATAAAGATAAGTTTAACGGTTTTAATTTTCTCTTTATATCCCTTAATCTTTGTTTAAATGCTAACTTGTTATTTGTTCTTGTAGGTTTACGGAACTTTAATAGGTTAAGTTGTGTTGATGCCGGTTGGCTCAACACATATGTATGATCGAGACGGGAGATTACTTAAAAACTTGTAAAAGGAATGCACCAAAGTAGCAATTGCATGCTTAGAATCAACCTAGTGTAGATTCATCCATTATTGTCTTACTTGTCGCATTACTCGTTTTCATAAGTTTTTGTGCATCAACTCAACTAAACCCCCCCCCCCCCTTTGTGTCACTTATCATTATAATCGATAATTGCATCTAAAACACCTTAACTCTCTTGGGTTCGACCCTTACTTAATCCCTATACTTGTTCTTAGTGCTAAGTCGGGATTTACTTTTGATTGGGTATAGACGACCATAGAAATACCTTCGGTCAAATTTTGGCGCCGTTGCCGGAGAGTTTTTGTATTTTATTGTTATTATTGATTATTGGTTTGAACCATTTTTATGGTTCAAACCCGTGCTACTAATTCCGGATTTGCTTCTTTTGATCCAGAAATTGAGAGGACGCACATCCGGCAACGAAGACAACAACAACTATAACATGAGATGGCTGACCGTACTCTTCGTCAACTTATGCAGCCCACCTTGGCTCAAAACCCTCTTGCGGTCGCTATACCGGCACTAGGGGAAGGAGTCAACTTTGAGCTCAAACCGGGCCTTATTCACTTGCTTCCATTCTTCCATGGGCTAAGTGGTGAAGACCCCATCAAGCACCTTGGGAAGTTCCACACCGTTTGTATGAGCATGAAGCCGGCCAACATTACCGAAGAACAGATCAAGATGAGGGCATTCGGCTTCACACTCAAGGATTCGGCGGATGATTGGTATTACCACCTTCCATCCGGGAGCGTTGACACTTGGAAGAACCTTCACAAAGCGTTCTTGGAGAAATACTTTCCAGCTAAAAAAGCCAATAGCTTGAAGAAGGCTATAAGCAACATCGAGCAAGAGGCAACCAAAACTCTCTACGAGTACTTCGAAAGGTTTGCACGCCTCCGATCCAGCTGTCCTTTCCACGGATACTCAACTCAAGATCTAGTCTTGTACTTGTACAATGGCTTGCTAGACAATGAAAGGAGGATCGTCGATGCGGCTTGCGGAGGTAATATTCTTAACTCTACTCATGACCTTGCTTCGGAAAAGATACAGGAACTAGAGGAAGAAACTCGGAACTTTGGAAGGACCCCGGCTATGAAAGGAGTTGATGCCGTGAGTTCCGGGAAGAGCAAGATTTCCACCGAGCTGGCGGAATTGAAGGAAATGGTGAAGAGGCTAACACTTATGGGAACACCGCAACAACTCAAAGCTTGTGGGGTTTGTGGTGACCCGTATCATCCAACGGACATGTGTCCACAAGTTCAGGATGACGATGCTGAAGTAAACGCAATGGGTTATGGACAACCACAACAGCAAAGACCTAGGAACGAACCCTATGCACAGAATTTCATGCCAAATTGGCGTGACCAACAGAATTTTCGTTGGAGGGATCAACAAAACCAACAACAACAGCCCCGCCAAGGTAAGTATCACTCAACTGAAGATATGTTGCAGGTTTTGACTAAACACTTTGCTACTCATGTCCAAACAAAAGAATCAAGCATCAAGAACCTTGAGAAGCAGGTTGGTAAAATGGCGGAAGCTATTTCAAGGACCGAATAAAGGCTTTCCGGGGGATTGCCTTCCCAGATGTTTATATACCCCAAAGGAGAATGTTAGTGCCCTAACATTAAGGAGCGGGAAGCAAATTCGACAAGAACCAACAAAAGAGCCACAAAGCGAACCCTTTGTCGTTATTTCCGCACCCACAACCGCCCCTGCGGCTGCAACTGCACCGAGTCCAGAAGGAAGGACGCCCATGCGGCTGGCTGCCCCCGCCCCTGCGGTGACAACCCCTGAGCCACCCCTGCGCCTTCAAGCTGACGTCCCTGCGGAAAACACAACAGAAGGTCCTGCTGAAAAGGATACTTACGTCCGGCCTAACTTTCCGCCGCTGTACTCCGAAAAGCCACCGGCTCCTTTTCTTGAAGCATTAAAGGAGCGAAGAATCATAGAGGACAAGGACCTCTTTGAGACTTTCTCTAAATGTGAGGTAAACATTCCCCTCCTTAAGTTGGTGAAAAGTATCCCTAAGTGTGCTCGTTTTTTGAAGGAAGTTTGCACTATCAAGAGAAATTAAAAGCTAAAGGGGAAACAGAAAGTGCAAGTAAGTGAACACGTGTCAACAGTTTTCCAACGGAGAATGCCCAAGAAATGCAGCGATCCAGACATGGTAAGCATTCCTTGTGTTATAGAGGAAACCCGCTTTGACAAAGCAATGCTTGATCTCGGTGCTTCTATTAATGTCTTACCATATTCAATTTACAAATCACTTGGCCTTGGGCCACTAATGGAAACTAGGATTGTAGTACAACTTGCTGATAGATCTAATGTGTACCCGAAAGGGATAATTGAAGATGTATTAGTGATGGTAGACAACCTAATTTTTCCTGCTGATTTCTTTGTAATGGATATGGAAAATGACTCGCATGCTGCACCCATTCTGTTAGGACGGCCATTTCTGAAAACTGCTATGACTAAAATTGATTATGTTAGTGGTAAATTGACCATGATTTTGATGGAGAAGTAGTGGAATTTGACATTTATGATGCAATGAAATTTCCTAGCGATGATCATTCTCTATGTGCTATTGACGTTGTTGAACCTTTTCTGCAAGATGTTTTTGATAACTCTGATGTGGATGAATTGAGAAATGTGATTGAGCATGACATTGATGGTTTCAAATCAGATTATATGTTAACATCTAGCATGAAAGAGGTCCTAGCCCAATTAGATGAGCATAAAAGGCTACCTATCTCCAATTTGGCCATTGGGCCCACTTTACTAACCCCAAGCGAAAAGCTTGTTCCGTCCATAGTGCAGGCACCGGAAATAGAATTGAAGGTTCTTCCGTCACACCTCAAGTATGTTTTCCTTGGAGCACACAATACTTTGCCGGTGATCATCTCCAATAAGTTGACTACCGGACAAGAAGATAAGTTGGTGAACGTACTAAAGGAGCACAAGACGGCCCTCGGATGGACTATTGCGGACATCAAGGGGATAAGTCCTTCCACTTGCATGCATAGGATTTTACTTGAGGACAAAGCCAAGCCCTCTAGGCAACCTCAAAGGAGGTTGAACCCACCAATGATGGATGTGGTAAAAAAGGAAGTGTTGAAACTCCTCCAAGCGGGCATGATCTTTCCTATCTCGGATAGCACTTGGGTTAGTCCAACCCAAGTAGTTCCAAAGAAGGGAGGCATCACCTTGCTGGAAAATCAACATGGAGAGATGGTCCCAAGCAAAACACAAACTGGATGGAGAGTTTGCATTGACTACCGCAAGCTCAATAAGGTAACATAAAAAGACCATTTCCCATTACCTTTTATTGACCAAATGTTGGAACGTCTTGCAGGTCATAAATACTACTGTTTCATGGATGGATTTTCGGGCTATTTCCAAATAGTCATCGCACTAGAAGATCAAGAGAAGACAACGTTCACTTGCCCATTTGGCACTTTTGCATATCGTAGAATGCCCTTTGGACTTTGCAACGCGCCGGGCACTTTCAAACGGTGCATGATAAGTATTTTCTCCGAATACATAGAAAATTTTATTGAAGTCTTCATGGATGATTTTATCGTCCACGGAGACAGTTTTGACGCATGTTTAGGGCATTTAAAACTTGTTCTTGAAAAATTTGTTGAAACCAACTTAGTTCTTAATTCGGAAAAATGTCATTTTATGGTCGAACAAGGAATTGTACTAGGACATGTAATATCCTCAAAAGGGATAGAGGTAGATAAGGCAAAGGTTGATATTATTCAAAATTTACCTTATCCTACTAATGTTCGGGAAATCCGATCTTTTCTTGGTCATGCAGGTTTCTACCGAAGGTTCATAAAGACTTCTCAAAGATCTCAGCACCCCTGTGTGAATTGCTCAAGAAAGATGTAACCTTCATAGTGGATGAGGATTGCAAGAAGGCTTTCGACACTCTGAAGTCATGTCTCACCACCGCTCCGATCATCCGTTCTCCGGATTGAGAGAAACCTTTTGAAATCATGTGTGACGCCAGTGACTACGCTGTCGGAGCTGTATTAGGACAAAAAGACGGAAGGGCCTCTCATGTGATCCATTATGCGTCTATGACACTAAATGGAGCACAAAGGAATTACTCTACCACCGAGAAGGAGATGTTGGCGGTAGTTTTTACCCTTGAGAAGTTCAGGCAATACTTACTTGGGGTAAAGGTAATTATTTTCACTGACCATGCAGCCCTTAGGTACCACATGGCAAAGAAGGAAGCGAAACCACGATTAATCCGTTGGGTGCTCCTTCTAAGCGAATTTAACCTAGAAATAAGGGACAAAAAGGGAGCTGAGAACCTGGTGGTAGATCATTTGAGCAGACTAATGCACGAGGAGGAAGAACCAGGAAAAGAAAGAGAGATAGCCGGAAGCTTTTCAGACGATACATTCTACACAACTCTTTGTTGTGTAACCGCCCCCGCGCCTCACACCAGCCGCCCCTGCGGCTCTATCTAGGCGCCCCTGCGGAATTGTCGACAGAGGTTTGTCTTAAGCTTCAATCTTTTAAGCCTTGGTTTGCTGATATTGTGAACTTCATTGTCAGGAAGGAGTATCCTCCAGACTTCACCAAGGCACAAAGAGAAAGTCAAAGCTGAAGCTCGACACTACATTTGGGACGATCCTTACCTTTGGAAGCATTGTATTGACCAAGTGATCCGGCGTTGCATTCCGGACAATGAGGTACAATCCGTCCTAACTTTTTGTCATTCTGAAGCATGTGGGGGGCACTTTGGAGCAAACAAAACTGCAAGAAAAGTTTTGGATGCCGGTTTCTTTTGGCCACACATTTTTCGAGACGCTTTTGCGTTTTGTAAAGTGTGTGATAGATGCCAAAGGGTGGAAAATCTTTCAAGGAGACATGAAATGCCCCAAACCTCTCTTATATTTTGTGAAATATTTGACGTTTGGGGAATTGATTTCATGGGGCCATTTCCTACGTCATTCGGGAACACATATATTTTGCTTGCGGTGGACTATGTTTCCAAGTGGGTGGAAGCAAAGGCCACCAAAACTGATGATTTAAAAGTGGTTGCAACATTTCTTAAGGAAAATATCTTTGCTAGATTTGGAATTCCGAAAGCCTTAATCAGTGATAGGGGCACCCATTTCTGCAACAAGACGATCACAGCTCTCCTTAAGAAGTACCATGTCCACCAACGAGTATCAACAGCCTATCATCCTCAAACAAACGTCCAAGCGGAGGTATCCAACCGAGAAATAAAGACCATCCTTGAAAAGACGGTTTCTCCCGGGCGGAAGGATTGGAGTGCAAGGCTAAATGACGCCCTATGGGCATATCGGACAGCCTACAAAACTCCCATAGGAAGGTCTCCTTTTAGGCTCATGTTTGGGAAAGCTTTCCACCTACCGGTGGAGTTAGAGCACAAGGCTTGGTGGGCGGTAAAGAAGTGCAACATGAACATAGAAGAAGTAGGAGAATTCCGGAAGCTCCAATTGCAAAAGTTGTAAGAACTAAGGCTAGATGCATATGACCATGCTACCACATACAAAGAAAAGACCAAAGCATGGCATGACCGGAACATCCTCCGGAATGACTTCAAGGTAGGTAATAAGGTACTTCTCTTACAATCCCGTTTGAAACTCTTTGCAGGTAAGCTGCGTTCAAGATGGACAGGGCCGTTCATAGTAGCTGAATTATACCCTCACGGGGCTGTGGATCTCTATGACCCGCAAACGCACAAGGTGTTTAAGGTGAACGGCCAAAGGCTAAAGCTTTACCTTGAAGGAGTCAAGGACGATCCGATTGACGAGATGGTACTAGAGGAGGCACAATCAGAGAACTAGAGATCTTACGTCGAGCCAACGACGTAAAACAAAGGCGCTTCTCGGGAGGCAACCCGAAGGAATAAGAAGAGGAGCTTCTGTCAAGAAACCTGCCCCTGCGGTTTAATACACCGCCCCTGCGGTAACACTCAGGCCAGCACCGCCCCCGACGTTTGGCCTGCGCCTACAACACGCCTGTCACCGCCCCCGCGGTGACATCCCCACGCCCATGCGGCGGCCATCCATGACACAAATTCCCAGCGCCGCCCCCGGCGCTGGGCCTGCGTGCTCCTCTCCCTTGTCGCCGCCCCTGCGGTATCAGATCCCCGCCCCTACGGGTTTACCCAGAAAAGAAAAAAAATAGAATCTCGAAAAAACACCTATGCCTACCACGCACCACCCACCAACCCTCTTCACCAAACACAACCACAACCCCTCGCACCTTCTCTCTCTCTAAGCTGTGAACGCCCCTGCGCCCTCAGCGAAACCACCCAACCACCCTCTCTGACGCCTCTGTTCCACCAACACCAAGGACGCACACCCCCAACGCCCTTGCGCCACTTGCGCCACTTGCCCTCGTGCCAAACGTCACCTCCCTTCAATTGCAAACGATTCTCCACTCCTGCGCCACCTTCAACGTCGCCTGCACCAAAAACCACCACCGGAGCTACTCCAATGCGCCACCACCTTCGAAGCATTCGGAAAAATCTCCTTCCGCTGTTCTCCCGCACCTGCGCCTGCAAGCATCCGCCCTTGCGCCTCACTGCCCCTGCGCCCGCACAGCAGCCCCTGCGGAAAAACCAACAAAAAGATTCTCTTCTTTTTCCAAACGTTCACTAATCCTTTTCTCGAATCTTTGTAAGAATGGAAGCCCCAAGGAAATACAAGATGACCCAAACAGAGAAGGACCGTTATCGGATTGTGCAGGATCGAGTTGTGTATGCAACTCGTTTTCTACATATTCCGACCTTGGAGAAACTGGGCATACTAGAGAGCATGCAAACGTTTTTGGCGAATGCTGGGCTCGGAGACTTCCTCCAAAAGAGTGCTCCGACATATTCGGAGCTCAGCAGATAATTCATTGCCACTTTTTCAATACAAAAGGAAGATCACGTGTGTAGCGGCCTCACCTTCAAGTTCAACAAGGTGAAGTACACGCTTGAATACAATGATTTACGGGAGGCTTTTGGGGTAACTCTAAACCCCTCTGAAAACTGGTGGGATCCAGTCCCGGCCCCGGACCTATGTGAGTTTTGGTGAGCAACTACCGGGTCGGAGTTCCATGCTGGGGGTGAGTACTCCAACAAACTCACTCACCCCAGTTTGAGGTTGATTTCCAAGATCCTCATGAGTGTCTTCTGTGGACACAAAGAGGAAAACAAGGTCGCTCTCAAGGACCTCCCACTGCTCTACTTCTGCCTTCCACATAGCCAGCAGTTGATGGATTGGCCCTCTCTCTTCCTCGCCGCTTTGAAGCGGATTAGGAGGAATGAGCGAAGGGATATTGTCGGCGGTGGGGTGATCTCTTTGATCGCCTCACAAGTGATAGACCTGTCCAAGTTAGAGGATGGGATGGCAACTCCTCTCTACACTGAGGGGATGCTTAGGAGGTGCAAGCTCCTCCGGAGGGACGGGGAGAACCTGTTTTGGATCTCCCTTGCAGATGGGAGCTACCTCACCTACCTCCCCCGACCTTTACCACTAGGAGGTGAGCTCTCCGAGCTATACATACCGGCAGATCCCTTCGTGCCGAGGAGGCCACTAGTGGCCATTGTGGAGAGGTATGCCGCCAGCTCCAGCCGGGCCCATCAAGAGGAGCACCTGCCTGTCCCAAATGACGAGGAGATGCCCACAGCGGCAACAGAGGAGGACCCGGCCCTTGCGAGCTTTCAGGCTTAGATGGCGGCCATGACAACCCAGCACCGGACCTGGCAGTCCGACTACCAGCGGACTATGCTGGAGCAGCAGCAGAGTTGGCAGGACACTTTGCCACCTCCATGACCTCACATTTCGACCAGAGGCAGGAGGCTTGGCAGGCAGCCCAGCAGTAGCGGCTGGAGGCCCAGCAGCTGGCCTGGCAGACCAGTTTCGAGGCCTCATTTGGTCGCCGGATGTCTGCCCAGCAGGACCGCATTGATGACATCTACCAGCGGCAGGAGCATTTCTTCAGCCACTTCCCTAACCCGCCGGAGGAGGGTCTTGGTTGTCCATCCGGACCACCCCAGTGAGGGGTACATTTCTTTCCCTTCTCCCACATTTATCTTTGACTCATTTTCACTTTGAGGACAAAGTGCACTTCAAGTATGAGGGAGGGATATATATCATTGCTTGTACAGTTTATTGTGTTGTTTTTTGCATTTGTTTTGCTTTGTTAAAATAAAAAAAAAGCCAAAGAAGTGAAAAAAGGCATGAAAATCCTTGGATAAACCGAAAACCCAAAAGGACGGTTTAGGTAAAAAGAAGGTAGTCCGACCAACCTTAGGTTGGTGCAAAATTGGACTTGAGGGATGTGAGTTTAAGTGAGAAAAGAAGAAGAGTGACAAGGTGAAAACCCGAAAGGGCGCCTTGGCAAGATGAGCGACACCGAGTGTAGGTTTCCCTTCCGGCGTTTTGGCTACATAAGAAGGGGAGTCATAAAGAGGTTGTCCGGGTAGGCCACTCTTGGAGCGATAAGGATGGTAGTATCTCTTTTTCTCACATTTCCTCTCTTTTCCCTTCTTTCTTTCTTGGTTTTTCTCTTGTTTTCCATTATTTTTCTTTCTTTCCTTGCTTCTTGAGACCTTGAGTCTAATGGCTGTCATTTGTTTTACTCGGGATGAGTAAAAGGTCTAAGTATGGGGGAGTTTGATAGGTGATGGAATCACTATCATTTAGGGTAGTTTTTAGAGTCTTTTTATTGCATTAGTGTCGGTTTATGCTACTAACTCCTTGATCCAAAAGAAGAAGATCAAAAGAAGCTAAAGAAGGAGTTATAAGCACTTAGGAGTAAAGATCGATCAAGAAGCAAAGTTTCTGTTGCTTAACCGCCCCCGCGGGCCCTTGCAGCCGCCCCTGCGGTGACTTGCCTTGACGAGACGAAGACCAGCTCCCCTACACCTCCCATTGCGCCCTGCCTGCGCCTCGCCTTGGGAGCTGGAAGGTGAAGCGTCTATGTCACCGCCCCTGCGCTGGCCTTAAGGCGCCTCTGCGCCTTGGCATAAAAAATGTCAGGAAGGCGAAAGGTCAGACTTTGAAGTGCATTAAATATCCGCCCCAACGGAGTTGTGTAGCCGCCCCGGAGGTTCTGAAGAAGATCAACCGATTTTGCCTAAACCGCCCCTGCGGTTCCTGAAGGCCGCCCCTGCGGTGAAACGCCAGAAGCTTTACTCCGGCTGTTTACACCACCTTTATGGCATTAAAGGTGGTTGTTTTAGGCCGGCTATTTACTCCTAATTAAGTGTCTTTTGTAGTATAAATAGTTCATGGCTGATTGCTAGAATCATCCATGCTTTTCCTCACAAAATCCATTTTTAGACTTGAGTTTTCCATTGTAATGAGTTGCTAACTCCCTTGCTACATTGGGTTGGTTTGAAGCTGCTTTGTTACTTTGGTTGTAAATTCTTTTAATATAAGTTTTTATCCAGTAATGCTTTGTGTTTCCTTGATCTCCATTGTTTAATTGCATGTTAACTATTACTTGAGATTGATCACCTTAGGTTCTAAAGTGCATGTAAACAACTAGGATTAATAGGTTCCGGGTTCGGGTCTTTAATCTAGTAGTAACTTTAAGTAATAACGGGTTGTAATTAATTAATGAAAAGGAACACAAATATAAAGATAAGTTTAACGGTTTTAATCTTCTCTTTATATCCCTTAGTCTTTCTTTGAATGCTAACTTGTTATTTGTTCTTGTAGGTTTACGGAACTTTAATAGGTTAAGTTGTTTTGATGCCGGTTGGCTCAACACATATGTATGATCGAGACATGAGATTACTTAAAAACTTGTAAAAGGAATGCACCAAAGTAGCAATTGCATGCTTAGAATCAACCTAGTGTAGATTCATCCATTATTGTCTTACTTGTCGCATTACTCGTTTTCATAAGTTTTTGTGCATCAACTCAACCAACCCCCCCTTTGTGTCACTTGTCATTATAATCGATAATTGCATCTAAAATACCTTAACTCTCTTGGGTTCGACCCTTACTTAATCACTATACTTGTTCTTAGTGCTAAGTCGGGATTTACTTTTGATTGGGTATAGACGACCATAGAAATACCTTCGGTCAGGGTTTTAGCCAATAACCATTGTCATGATATCAAAAATCAATATAAGAAGAATGAAAGATGAAAACCGTCGGAAACTCAAATATAACTAAAAGTCAATCTCAAATCCAAAACACAAAATGGAATACTCAATGGATTCAGAGTATAACACAAAACCTCACAATAATCTAGGGTAAATATGAAGAACAAGTTGTCAATCTGTCTTCAATAACTAACCCTAAGAAAGAGGTAAAAACCTTCGGCAATCTTCAATCCACCTTAGGCGAGAATGCTCCAAGCAAGGTAAGCGGCCCTCACGTCTCCGCGAGATCCAACGCCAATATAACGGGAATAAGCCGTAAGCGTCGATGTCCAAAACTTTCTTCGCTGACCTTTTGATAAGACGGGGCAAAAGTAACCGTCCCCGGCCCATCACGTAAATAACGTGGTAAATGAAGACTCGTCAAAAGATCGCCTAAATCACGGTCTCAAGGGATTTCACGACCGTGGTTTAGGGCGTGGAATTGGGTTACGGTCTCTTGTGACTTCCACAACCGTACTTTAGGCCGTGTAACTTACTGGAATGCTCCACGCTCATGATGCCAAGATCCACGGCCGTGGTTTAGAGCGTGGACTCTTCTATGGCCGTAATTGAGGGCGTGGAAGTGTAGATTGCTTGTGGTTTCCTTTGTGTCGTGACATTCTCCATCCTAGCATCTTCTTTAGCTTCCTTGATGTGTTCCTAATCCTTGGATATGATCGAATTCTCTCTTTTCTCTCTCAAATGGTCCGGTTTCAGCTCTTATTCACCTATAATCAATCACAAACTTATGTAGACCTCCATATCAAAAATATAGGTAAACAAGCTAACAAATGCTTCAATGCCTTATCTATGAACACAATAATGAATGAAAAACAACTAGAATAAGTGCCTAGAATATCGCAATATTTCATGCTAACAAAATACCCCATACTTGTCACTTGCTTGTCCCCAAGCAAGGTTTTCGAAAGCTTAGAACACAAGTTAGGATGAAATATGCATACAAACTCAAAAACAAAACATCTTTTAGGTAGGTGTGCTTCTAGTCAATAGATCATTCTCAAACCTTGCTTCATTCACCCTTGAAACGCTTATATACATAAACCAAAGAATGTAAAGTAAAGAAACATCATGAATTGGTTAAACTTTAAGGCAAACATCATAACCTTCAAGCATTATCAAAATCAAGCATAAGAAACTTCAATTTAGATCACCAAGTCAAATAACATTCTTTTGATCTTAAGGACTTCCAAGTAAGATCTAGAATGCGGAAGGGAGGGAAACTTATAAGGGATGTGATGCATGAATCCGGGAAAATGGATAACCCAACTCTTTTTCTTTTTATTTTAAATTGTAACACCATCAACTTTGAGCTTCACTCTCTTCTTTTTCACATTATTTTTCGACTTTACTTTTGGAGTTATGGACAACGGTGCACAAAAACCGAAGCCTAGGAGATCGGCGTTTCTCAATTTCGAGATGCCTCAAACCCTTGATGCACATACCATAATCCGCTAAGAATATCGCTCAATCCGACTTTGGCAAGACACAAACACCCGGCTATGTGAATGGTGCCGAGTTACTCATCGTCATGATTGACTTCCCCAAACCTATTAATTCTATTCTTTGAATGCAAGAATTTGCTTTCATGGCCCTCCCACATCAAACATGCCAAAACACAACTCCTCCAAATTCCCGGATAGGTAAGGGAGGCAATCACTTTCATTGTGGGGCTAAGTGATAAAAGAAAGAAGAAAGAAAAATCGATTTGCCTTAATCATCTCATAAAGAAGTATAAGAACTCATCATGTGATTTCAACCTTGATTCTCAATATGATTTAGATAAAACTCTTCACATTATGAAACTTGAAAGAAAGGATAATCAACACATTCAATTCCTTTTCAGTTCATTATTCGTTTAGGCATACAATTGTCATCAAAAGCTCAATCGGCAAGTAGAAACTATCATAGAGATCATCTCAAATCTTAGAAGCACAAAACCTTTTTTTCAAAATTTTTCACATTTTTATGGGTTTTTCAAAAACTTTTTCATGCAATGCAATAATGAAACGTGTGACTATGAAACAAAACATGCAAAGTGTCATCGATCAAGGCAAGCAAATGTAGTAGAGTTATTACAACATATAGTCACACCCCACCCCATACTTAAGACAAACATTGTCCTCAATGTTCAAAAAGAAATAAGGAAAAGAAAGAAGAGAAAAATAAACTCACTAGACGGCGGTGGGGCGGCTGAAACTGGCTGTCATGAAATCTCGTCACTGCGGTGGAGGCGGTGGTGGAAACGGGTAGAAATCGGAGCTGAAGTTCCGCCCAAACTGCTGGCGGTAGATATCCCTCATCATCCGGTCATGCTCATCAGCCCGTGCATCATGAGTGTCCCTATGAATCTCCAAGTCTCCTACCCTCCTGGAAAGATCTGTAGCCTATGCCGGAAGCTGCTCATACCATGCCGGTGGCTGGCCGTACCATGCTGGTGCATCCTGTGGGGCCGGTGCTGCTGGTGGCTGTGCATACCATGGTGGCGGAGCTCCCATCCACTCCGGCTGTGCTCCATACCAAGCGGGAGGAGCATCCATCCATGTCGGTCTCTCGCTCACACTAGCACGACGAGAGGAAGAAGCACCGGAAGGTCTAGAAGGGCGGGGAGACTGTCTAGGTAAGTCCGGGAAGGTGTCCGGCTAATCCGGAAACGTGCCAAATGTCTGCTCATCAGCTCCTCCCTCATAGTAATCACCTCCTCCCATATCCTCAGCTGGATGCTCATCCGGAACGTAAGGAGGCGGTGCTAATCTATTCGCATGCATAGCAACGAATGTCTCCTTCCAATTATGGCGTCCAACCATAATGGAATACTCAGGAAGCCACGGAATGCCTCTACCTCCTCTATCATCCCATGGTATAGCAGCAGTAGGTGGACCTCGGTGTCTAGGAAAGATCATACCCCTAGTCATAAGGCTCTTGAGACCCAAAGGTCTCGCCGTTATCCTAATGCATGCGGAGCAATCAATCCTGAGCTGGGTAGCAATGTGGGTAACCATCCCACCATACCCAATGTTCCCAACCCTCTTGTTCTTAAGCTTTCTCATGGTGGATGCTAGGAGGGTGGCACAATCAGTGGGTCTACCATGGAACATGCAATAGAGAAGGAATAGCTCATCGGTCTTTATCTTTTGGGGGGTCTCGGTCCTAAGGAATAGGCACTCGGAAAGGACCCTATGAGCTATCTTCAAGGCTAAGTGGTAGATGAGCTTAGCCTTGGTGTCAGTTGGCTGCCAGCGGTCCTCACTGGCACAAATCATGGCTATATCCTCCCAGAAGTGCTTAGTGTATACACCGCTAGGAAAGCGACCATTAAAGGTCTCATGGAACCCAAAGAAGGCTCCAAACTGCTGGATAGAGAACTCATAATCCGTCTCCATCAATCTAAAAGATACCGTCCTCTCGATGGCGCTGTGCTTGAAGGAAATAACAACCTCCCTCGTGATCTCCTCATATGCATCCGCTCGAATAGCGGAGAAAACAATCAGTCCGGCTCTATCCAAGAGCCATGTCAAGTCATTCACCACATTAAGTGGCCCCAACTCCTAAAGCAAGAGGTATCTAGGTCCTATGACCGGTCTCTCCTCGATCTTTTCTAAAGCCTCGAGATAGTTTGGGTGAATGGTTGGGATTCTAGGGCATGGAGGTGATGGTGGTTCACTAGGAGGGGCTTGGGAAGAGGAGGAACTATCACCCTTTCTCTTCTTTTTCTTTCTTGCACTTCTCGTGAACATTTTCTCAATTCCAGTAGAAGCCACGGTCTATTCTTCCTATTCCATGGCCGTGGAAGTTCCAAAGACCGTGATTCGTCTTTGATTTGCTCAAATCTCAACAAAATCAACAACAAACTCAGCAAAACCTGTCCTAGACTAATTCCAATCTCAATCCTATGCAATTTCTCTAAGTTCTTGCGAAAATTTAGCCCGAATTGACAAAGAAGAGAAGAAGAGTAAAAACCTAGGGTTTTGGATCTTTGAATCCAAATTCTGCCTTATGGAGGGATTGTTCACTTGTTTTGTCGATTGGATCTTGTAGAGGAATGAAAATGCTCCACTTTAGCACCAAGAATCGTTCGAAACGATTACCGAATGAGGATTTGCGAGATGTTGAGATTTTCGGAGTTTAGGGCATGGAAGAGGGGCGTGGATTTGGGAATGAGGGTGTTTTTGTGAAGGAAGGTGGTTTATATAGAGGCCGTAAAATTTTTTGCAAATCACGGTCACTCGGGGGTTTCCACGGCCGTGGTTTTGTACGGACCCGTGGTTTTTGGTGATTTTTCTCAGATTTTAAAGAATTACGGTCACTGTAGCTTCCACGGCCGTGGAATAGGGCGTGTAACTCTCTGTAATGTGCCAAAATCCGAGTTTCGTCAATTTCTTCCAACTTTTTCCTTTCCCATTGCCTATTCCATTGCTCCTACATCCAAAAACACAACATACCTGAAGGTATTGAGGGCAAAACAAAACAAAAACGTCTAGACTAATCTAATCTACGAATGACAAACAAAAGCATAAGTGCAATACCTTGGGTTGCCTCCCAAGAAGCGCTTGTTTAAGGTCCGTAACTAGACCGTACTTGCACTTATTCGAGTGCAGTAGGCGCGAACTCCTCAGCTTGGAGTTCCGGTGAGTACTTCTTGAGTCGTTGACCGTTCACCTTGAAGCTTCCGCCCTTTTCACCCCATACTTCAACTGCGCCATGGGGAAAAATGTGTTTTATTAGATAAGGTCCAGTCCAACGAGATTTAAGCTTACCTGGAAAGAGCCGAAGTCTCGAATTGAAGAGGAGAAAAACTTGTTCGCCACTAAGCGTTGGACTGGCCCTCAAGGAAGGAGATCAAGTTCGCAAAGGGCGGAATAACTTCCGCCCTTTTCATGCCAACGCTTCGCTCTCTCCTTGTAGATCTTGGTGTTCTCGTAGGCGCTTAAGCGAAAAACTTGTTCGCCACTAAGCGTGCGTCCAAATAAGCTTTAAATTTATAAAACTAGAATCAAAGCAAGCGAACCCGCAGTGTACGGATCGGCGTAGTAAAGCAAGAATCCAGAGTATCGAACTCAGGGATTGGGGGAACAAATTCAGTTCGCAAATCGTCAAGCAAGTAAGTATAATAAGCTTTGCAAATATTGGGAAAACAACAACCCTAAAGATCCAGGTATCTAATTGTGGCAATCGATTCAAGATATACTAAAGAACTAGGGACAAAGTTAAGAGTTTCAAAGGTATGCTAAGGTAAAGTAATGTACGGTGAAGTTCCAGAACTTTATATGACTTATCTAAGGACACTCTCTATAAAGGTTGTTGAGGCTTCAGTATAGAAAGGATCTATGGATAACAATTAATCTCAAATACCCAAACTTGTAACCCAAGGAACGAAACTAACTAAAACGATTAAGGTTGTGACACTCGAAATCGAAATAGAGGATGATGAGTCTTACTACTACCTAGAAAAGGGCAAGCCAAGACTAGATTAAAGTTAATCTTTAACCTTGGATCAAAGTAAAAGAAAGGTTTGTAAACTAGGGTAAATCATGGTCAGATCTTGAGAACCAAGGCCGTGGAACTCCAAGAACAGGCCGTAATTTGGGTTCGTCGACGAGATCTCTTTAACTCTCAGGGTCCAATCAATTTACAATCGATCTATCATCATCTAAGCCACAACTATTAACCCTTCACCTTAGAATTGCTAAAGGGTTTTAGCCAATAACCATTGTCATGATATCATAAAATCAATTTAAGAAGAATGAAAGATGAAAACCCTCGGAAACTCAAATATAACTCAAAGGCAATCTCAAATCCAAAACACAAAATGGAATACTCAATGGATTCAGAGTATAACACAAAACCTCACAATAATCTAGGGTAAATATGAAGAACAGGTTGTCAATCCGTCTTCAATAACTAACCCTAAGAAAGTGGTAAAAACCTTCGGCAATCTTCAATCCACCTTAGGCGAGAATGCTCCAAGCAAGGTAAGCGGCCGTCACGTCTCCGCGAGATCCAACGCCAATGTAACGGGAATAAGCCGTAAGCGTCGATGTCCAAAACTCTCTTCTTTGACCTTTTTATAAGACGGGGCAAAAGTAACCGTCCCCGGCCCATCACGTAAATAACGTGGTAAATGAAGACTCGTCAAAAGATCACCTAAATCACGATCTCAAGGGATTCCACGACCATGGTTTAGGGCGTGGAATTGGGTTACGGTCTCTTGTGACTTCCATGACCGTACTTTAGGCTGTGTAACTTACTGGAATGCTCCATGCTCATGATGCCAAGATCCACGGCCGTGGTTTAGAGCGTGGACTCTTCTACGGCCGTAATTTAGGGCGTGGAAGTGTAGATTGCTTGTGGTTTCCTTTGTGTCATGACATTCTCCATCCTAGCATCTTCTTTAGCTTCCTTGATGTGTTCCTAATCCTTGGATATGATCGAATTCTCTCTTTTCTCTCTCAAATGGTCCGGTTTCAGCTCTTATTCACCTATAATCAATCACAAACTAATGTAGACCTCCATATCGAAAATATAGGTAAACAAGCTAACAAATGCTTCAATACCTTATCTATGAACACAATAATAAATGAAAAACAACTAGAATAAGTGCCTAGAATATCGCAATATTTCATGTTAACACTCCAATTGTGCATAAGTTTTGTTTTGAAGCCCAAAACAAAAGCTTGAAAGATTTGACACGTTCTTGCACTCCTGAAACAAGTCATATATCTTTTGGAGGAAAGGTTATAGTATTTGGTGGAGATTTTAGACAGATTTTGCTTGTTATTGTTGGAGGTAGCAGGAAGGATATTTCTTTTGCTGCTATAAATTGATTTTATTTGTGGAAACATTAATTGCAAGGTCTTAAAATTGACAAAAATATGACAATATTAGATGCCCAAAGAGCAAAGGAATTTTCAGAGTCGATTTTACGAATAAGAGATGGTAAAGAAGGTGATGATGTGGATGGTGAGTCAATTGTGAAAATTCCTATTGATCTATTAATCACGGATGGAATCGATCCTTTAGATGTTATTATTCGTTCTACATATTCATTGTTGTGTAATAAATTATCTTCACCCGACTACTTTCGAGATAGAAAAATCCTAGCTCCTATAAATAAAATAGTTGAAAAGGTGAACTGTCATATTATGGCTTTTATTCAAGGAGAGGAGACGATTTAGTTTTAAGTCCAGACTCTATCTGTCCTACAAAAGGTGGTGGATCATATGACGAGAATATATATTCCAATGAGTTTCTAAACAATATCAAATGTTCTAGTTTTTCAAGTCATGAGCTAACTCTGAAGGTAGAAGTTCTTGTTTTATTGATGAGGAACATAACTCAATCTACTAGCTTGTGCAACAGAACTAGAGTCATTGTTGCCAAACTTGGACAACATATTATGTAAGCAAAGATCATTACTGGGAATAATATAAATGATAAATTATTGAACAACAAATATCCATTTAGATTTTGAATGAGACAATTTCCTCTAATAATTTGTTTTACTATGACAATTATTAAAAGTCAAGGCCAATATCTCTCACATGTAGAACTATATATTCTGAGACTAATTTTTAATCATGAACAGATATACGTTGTTATTTCTAAGGTTACAAGTAGAGATGACTAGGAGATATTGATATGTGATGCTAAGGGAATCTTCATGATACTACAAACAATGTAGTATGCACATAGGTTTTCTAAAATATAAATTGTGGTATGAAAAACATAGAATATTCATACTCATCCTCATGTATAAACATATACTTAAAATAGTTTTTTATACTCTAAGATAAGCGGTTAGTACAATCATCTCCTATGAGACAATCGTCCTAGGAATCCTTTTGGATGAGGTCGTCCACTTCTGGGGTGGTCATGCACGAGAACAAGGGAGAGTCATCGCCTAGTTCCACTAATCTATCAGCCACTATGTTGACATCCCTGTATACATGAAAACATCTAACACATGGGAACCACGAACTCATGTTAGCAATATTTGAGATTAAAAATTCAATTTCCCACGGAGGTTTCCAAATATTTTTGATTGAGTTCATAATTGTGAGATTGTCTCCTTCAATTTCAAGGTTAATGATGCCCAACTCAAAGGCTTTACTCAGACCCTCCCTTAGCGCACATGCTTCAACATAGAGGACATTGGTGTTTTCACGTTGCCCATAGCCTAGACTAGTAGTTGAGGCCCCATGGTCCCTCATGATAAATGCAAGTGCACAATTTCCATCGTTAAGTCTAGACCCATCAAAGTTGAGTTTGACGAAGTCTCTTTCCGGTTTTTTCCATGAGATGTTTTTTTATTTCCTTTTGTTCTCTGTTATGTTGGGTTTTTGTTTCTTCTCCTTCTTAGTTGCATCATTTCATGCTTTAATCTGGTTTTGAACTTTAAGGTCTATATTTTGTGGCTTATTGTTATTAAAGATGCATTGGTTTCTCACGAACAGACATTCCACCATGTGATTGACAACTCAGTTGTATCTATCGTCCAAATTTTCTCTCAGAAAGAGGAGAATATCTAGCATCGTAATGGATGAAAAATCAGCAATTTGTATAATGATTTATAGGTTTGTAATGTTATCTATTATGAAAGAGCATTTCAAGAACAAGTGTTTAGCACTTTCGAACGGGTGGTAGCAAAGAGGACAATGCATTGGTACTGCTACTTTTTGTTTTTACAAATTTTCCTTAGTTGGGAGCCAATTAATCAAAAGCTTCCATAGGAATTTTTTTACTTCCGGCATGATTTTCATATCCTAAATCCATACGTTGCTTTTGCCTGAAATCCTCCTTGTTCATGGATCAGTTTCATTGTTGATTTTGTAGAGAACCATCCTTTATTGGATGGTGCTCTATAGAGTTTGTATGATATTTTGGAATTTGGTAGTTTATAGTTTAGGATATTTGTGATGGTATTTGTAGGGCTGAGCATATTACGGTTCGGTTCACCGAACTACATTTAATCGGTTCGGTTTGCGGTTCATAAGTTTTTGTTTTGCGGTTTGCGTCTCTGTTGATGAACCGAACCGCAAATTGCGGTTTGACCCCCAAAACCGCAACTATGCGTTTCATTAAAAAAAATTGACTAAGTGACTAATTGAGAAGGGAAAGGGAACAAGTCGTCAAGTCTCATTTTAGGTTTGGAGGTTTCCCTTTCGCCCCGAGTCCCCGATGGCCGACGCTTGAGTGTCTCAAGCCTCGCCGCCCAGTCGCCTCCTCCACCTCCTTGCCAGTCCATCCTAGTCACCACTCGTGTAACACCCCAAGTTCTAGGAACTCGAAGCGCTACGGGCTAGGACCGCACAATGGGTCCCGACCCTCAGAGTAGCAACAACAAATGGATCTTACAACAAGACACAAACGAATGAAAACCAAAACTCAAAATAAAATCAAAGGTTTAAACAAAAGAAAACACAAAAGCTCCGCAGCCGAGTTCAAAACAAAAGGGAAACAACAAAAAGAAACAAAAACCCGATCCCGTCCAACAAACGGATCTTACAACAAGACACAAACGAATGAAAACCAAAACTCAAAATAAAATCAAAGGTTTAAACAAAAGAAAACACAAAAGCTCCGCAGTCGAGTTCAAAACAAAAGGGAAACAACAAAAAGAAACAAAAACCCGATCCCGTCCTATAATGTACGGGAACCCCGGCTGACCACACCATCCGGATCACTCAGCAACATCCTGAAACTACGGAACATCTACAACAACGGTATGAACTGTTAGCTAACATTCTAGATACTAGCAAGAGCGTAAAGGCACAAACACGCATAAGGTAAAGAAAACACATAGCATGCTTGCACTCAACCGATTATTATCTTTCTTACAGTTATCCATTACTAATTCAACTTCTTTTGTCACACGAGAATCTCCCGAAACTTGCCTCCGCTTCCGTCTACCAATTGGAATAGATCAATACTATCCGTTACCTACGGGCCTGGGTTGTAAGAGCACATTCTAGCCTCCTGTAGAACTAGACAAGTAGTCACCGCCCGGTTATCAAACACTTGGGCCAGTTAAGGTTATAAAGGGTGAATTATATTCCGGTTATTCGTTATAAACAATAATAAACAACACAATCAAGTCAATACAATCCAACTAATACGCGGAATGAAGCTAAGTAAGTCCAAGGGACTTACCTCACTCAAAGGTAACACAAAGGCTCAACAACAACTCAGAGAACACTCAAGAAAGCTAAGTTTGCCTTAAGAAAGGAGCAAGGAAAGCCTGTAAGAACAAGCATCACGGATCAGAAACGAAACAGTTGCTAGAAGTCTATAACTTCTTGTCTCAACGATCTCTAAAAGATCTACACAAGCTAAGGGCTCAAACTTAGTCTAACAACAACTCAGGGAACAAGGAACAACCACAAAGATCAAGGAAAAGATCGAGGAAAGCAAGGAACGAAGCAACTCACCAAAGACAGGAGTTACTACAGAGCAAACCGCAGGGGCGGTTGGACAGAGGCGCAGGGGCGGCACGTGACAGAGGCGTAGGGGCGGCACGTGACAGAGGCGCAGGGGCGGCTCTGTGCATATTACGGTTCGGTTCACCAAACTACATTTAATCGGTTCGGTTTGCGGTTCATAAGTTTTTGTTTTGCGGTTTGCGTCTCTGTTGATGAATCGAACCGCAAATTGCGGTTTGACCCACAAAACCGCAACTATGCATTTCATTAAAAAAATTGACTAAGTGACTAAATGAGAATGGAAAGGGAACAAGTCGTCAAGTCTCATTTTTGGTTTGGAAGTTTCCCATTCGCCCCGAGTCCCCGATGGCCGACGCTTGAGTGTCTCAAGCCTTGCAGCCCAGTCGCCTCCTCTGCCTCCTTGCCAGTCCATCGTAGTCGCCACTTGTGTAACACCCCAAGTTCTAGGAACTTGAAGCGCTATGGGCTAGGACCGTACAATGGGTCCCGACCCTCAGAGTAGCAACAACAAACAGATCTTACAACAAGACACAAACGAATGAAAACCAAAACTCAAAATAAAATCAAAGGTTTAAACAAAAGAAAACACAAAAGCTCCGCAGCCGAGTTCAAAACAAAAGGGAAACAACAAAAAGAAACAAAAACCCGATCCCGTCCTATAATGTACGGGAACCCCGGCGGACCACACCATCCGGATCACTCAGCAGCATCTTGAACCTGTGGAACATCTACAACGACGGTATAAACCGTTAGCTAACATTCAAGATACTAGCAAGAGCGTAAAGGCACAAACACACATAAGGTAAAGAAAACATATAGCATGCTCACACTCAACCGGTTATTATCTTTCATTAAGGTTATCCATTACAAATTCAACTTCTTTTGTCAAACGAGAATCTCTCGTAACTCGCCTCCGCTTCCGTCTACCAATAGGAATAGATCAGTACTATTCATTACCTACGGGCCTGGGTTGCAAGAGCACATTCTAGTCTCCTGTAGAACTAGACAAGTGGTCACCGCCCGATTATATTACACTTGGGCCAGTTAAGGGTAATAAAGGGTGAATCCTATTCCGGTTATCCATTATAAACATGATACACAACACAAGCAAGCCAATACAATCCAACTAATACGTGGAATGAAGCTAAGTAAGTCTAAGGGACTTACCTCACTCAAAGGTAACACAAAGGCTCATCAACAACTCAGAGAACACTCAAGAAAGCTAAGTTTGCCTCAGGAAAGGAGAAAGGAAAGCGTGTAAGAACAAGCATCACAGATCAGAAACGAAACGGTTGCTAGAAGTCTATAACTTCTAGTCTCAACGATCTCTAAGAGATCTACACAAGCTAAGGGCTCAACCTTAGTCTAACAACAACTCAGGGAACAAGGAACAACCACAAGGTTCAAGGAAAAGAACGAGGAAAGCAAGGAAGGAAGCAACTCACCAAAGATGGGAGTTACTACAAAGCAAACCGCAGGGGCGGTTGGACAGAGGTGCAGGGGCGGCACGTGACAGAGGCGCAGGGGCGGTACGTGACAGAGGCGCAGGGGCGGCTCTGTGCAGGCGCGGGGGCGGATCTTCGACAAAAGCTATTGTCGGGCTTCTCTTTGACAGAACTCACTGCAAGGGACACCAAAGCTCGAACCTTTGACTTCAACACGTCAAGACTCAACTCCAGAGAGCCTGAGAACAACAAAGGATCAACAACGGAACGCTCCACAAGAATCAAGGCTCAAACTTGATCCTTGGAGAAGAAGGAAAGAGAAACGAAGAGGAAAACGAACAGAAGAGAAGCAAGGTGCAGCAACACATGCACATGATGAAGAACAAGGGAGGAAGAACTTACACGTTCAGCAAGAACACAGGGGTAGGGATGTAGCACTCTAGGGTTGAAAAAGACGTAAGCGAGAACTGGGAAAAAGAGGAAAAGACTGGAATAAATAGGGACGGGATGGAAAGATAGACGGAAAGGCGTCTAGGGTTTAGAAAGAAGATCAAAAATCGGCCCATAAGATAGAATATCGAATATTCTATCTATGGAAGGAAGATAAAACGGACGAAAGAAAGATCGGGCGCGATCTTTCGTAAGCGCAGGGGCGGATCACCTCGACCGCGGGGGCGGCCTTCTTCACCGCGGGGGCGGTGAAGGCAAAACTGGGGTCTTTCAACTTGCTAGAAGGTATCACTTATTCACTTCGTCATTTGTTATTCTCTTCTCATCTTTTGTTTGTCTTCTGCTGCTCAGTTTTTTGTCTTCCATTCTTCCGCAATCTTCCCTAATCAATGTTATCATCGATGTGTTGAATGATTTGAATTTGTTCTTCTCTTCTCAAGTTTTTTTTGTAGACTGCTCATTGTTGTATGTGTGGGCAAATCCTGAATCTGTTGATTTGTTCTTCTCTTCGTATTGCAAATCTGAATGTTCCTACGATAGTAGACTAGTATGTTAAGTTATGATATTGATTGTAGACTGCTCATTTATGTTCTTCAGTTTTGCGGAGTGATAATATTGATTGTAGTTCAATTTTCTGGTAGACTGCTCATTTCTGCTCATTGTTGTATGTTCCTACAGTAGTAGACTAGTATGTTGTTGTTTGATTGTTTCAATATAGTTTCGTAGTTTGTACAGTCAATAAAGTTTTTTGAGTTTCTTCGATTGCATATGGTATGATTTTATACTGTCAATAGAGTTTTTTTATGTTCTCTAATAGACTACTCATGGTGTTTTTGAATAGATGTCGAGCTCCCAAGTACGAAGAGGAAAAATAAATAAATCTACCGCCAAAAGGATTCGATTATCTTCTCCAACCGCTTCTTCTTCGAATACATCAACAAATTCTTATCATTTTCAGGACGATGATGAGAATGAAGAAGAGATGTTCCCTCCGTCAATGAACCTACCACCACCTAGTACTAGTGCACCAACTCCATCGGCACCAAGTACCGTTGCACCAACTCCACCGACACCAAGTGATGGTATTATCAATAGTTGGCGTTGAAAAGGGACCTATTATTGTTTGAAAAAACCATTGGTCTTTTTGGATTTTGTTGTTGTTTTGATTGATCAATGGTCTTATTTTGCTTGTTGTCTTGTTGAATTTGTTGATAGGTGGTGGATCATGGAGTTGGAGCTTTAGTGCATGATGGAATATGGACGAATCATGTCTTATTTTGGTCTTTTGGATGTTGACATGTTGTCATTGGTATTTTTGGATGTTGGCATGCTGTCATTGGTCTTTTTGGATGTTGGCATGTTGCCATTGATCTTTTTGGATGTTGACATGTACTCTCTATGACTATGTTTAGTATTTTGGAACCAAATGTAACACCCCGAATCATCGGGACTCTACGGGTCGGGACCCATTGTGAGGTTTCCGCCCGTAGCGTCTTGAGTCCCGTGAAATCGGGGTGTTACACCAAACCTCTACCAAACCTAAAAAACCTCCAAACCGCAAAACCGCAAAATACGGTTCATTTGCAGTTCAAACCGCAACTATGCGGTTCACATTTTCTGGGATTGCGGTTCGGTTCGGTTGCGGTTTTAAACCGATGCTCAACTCTAGGTATGTGGTGGGGGAATAAATCCTAGCCTTTGGAGAAGTTTATTATGACTCTAGTTAACGTCTTCTATATAGGACCATACTAACTGTTAATAAGATTTTGATCTTGAACTAGCCTTCCAAAGGCAGTTCTGCAAGCCAATTATCTTTCCAAATTAATGATATTGCCATCTCCTATATTCCAATGAAAACCAAGTTCGAAATCTATTCTTAGGTGTATCACTCTTTTCCATTGACATGAGGTGTTATTCCCCGTTTATACTCACCGGAAGAGCGCCTTCTAGGTATTTTTCATTTATTATTTTAACCCATATATTGTCGGATTTAGCCAATATTTTCAAAGTAGCTTCATTTGTTAGAACTTATTCATATCTTTTGATTTTCCAATACTGATTCTTCCTGCTTGTTTTGGTCTACAAACCTTGTCTTAACTAATAAGTGGGTTGTAGATTGTACCTTTATTCCGGAAAAAGTACGGTTAATTTGGTCTAGTTCTTTGTGAATGCTTGTGGGGAGGTAAAAGCTCTGAATTATGTAGCATTTAGGGTAGCTTTTATTAGAATTGTTCTACCTTATAGGGAGAGCGTAGACGCTTTCCATTTGGACAATTGTTGATGAGATTTTGTTATGATGTGTTCAAAGTTATTCATGTTTACCCTCCCATTAATGATTGGACAATCTAGGTAATTATCTAAACTATTTGTCATTGTTATCCCCAACTTATATTGAATATCTCTCTACATTAGTATCAACATTCATTGTTGTTTGGAAAGATAATTTCTAGAAATTAACTTTTTGGCCTGAAATACTACAATATTCGTTTAGAGTACTTATTATTAGGTTACTAGCTATTTCGCTTGCTTTTGTAAAGAAAATAATAATATCATCTGTAAAGACTAGGAAAGGTATTATTGTGCCCCCTCTAGCAATTGGACACGCAATTAGTTTTCGATTTTGATTACTTATTTTTTGGATATTTCTAGCAAGAACTTCCACTCTCACATTTAAGAGCATTGGTGTTATTGGATCTCCTTGACACATACCCCTTCCTAGACGGATCAAGTTGGTAGGATTATCATGTATTAGGATTGAGTAAGATATTGAAGATATGCATTTCTCAATCCAAACTATAAATCTGGAACAAAACCCGAAATTAGGGAGGACATTTAAGATAAATGGCCATTCAACTCTGTTATATGTTTTTTTCCATATCGTGATTTAGGGTCATATAGTCCTCCTTTCCTTTTTTTTTGATTCGAAACCATGGAAGATTTCATGTGCAATGAGAATATTATCATGTATTGATCTATTATGGGTAAAGGCTCCTTGAAGAGGACGGATTGATTTGGGTATGATAGCCTTCAATCTTTTTGCTAAGATTTCTGCTATTATTTTATACATGGTATATACTTAAAATATGATAGCCTTCCGGTGGTCTGGCGAAGACATCTTGATTATTTGTAAAACGTTCTTATATATGTCATTTTGTCGTCAGTTATTAGAATTAATAATATTTAATTTTTCAAATTTAATATATGCCGTGTGCTAGACAATATTGTATTAATATTTTTGATCATCTTAAAAAATTAGAGCAAATCCGTGCAAGGCATGAACAATGCGCTAGTTTATATTAAAAACTTTAAAAATTATAATAATTTGTTATTTTATATTTTTTTATTTATATATGTAGATCTCAAATAAAATTCTATTAATCTTTTTGCTTTTATGTTTGTATTTATAATTCATATGCTGTATCTGATGTAATTATGCTTATTATATTGATAATATGATATGAACCATTTTATACATATCCCTTTTAAAATAATGTGGATACTCATTTGAAGTTAATGGTATAATTTTCATTTCATTTGTGTACTTATTTCTTTTATAATTAGTTGTAAATGACTTAGAATTCACTACTCGTATAGTCATATTCATTTATATTAAGCATCATATGTTTTTTTTGTTCTCTGCACATATGTATTTTACTTCTTTGCCCATATTCACCCATTTAACTTACTCTTCGTATGCCTTTCTTTGTATTCATATTTTTTCTCAAATGTTTTATATTTAATTTAACATATTATAAAATTTTAATTGAAGATATGATTTTTCTCTGTTTGTACATATTCTTTTTATTTTCTTGTACCTACGTTCTTAAATTGTCCATTTATATATTTGTTCTCAAATTGTAATTGTTTTTGTAAGCAACACATGAGTCATACAAAAGAAAGATAGATTCTATTGTTTAGTTTGCACATATGTTTTAAAATTTGAGAATCATATGTTGCTCTACACTACGTATATTCTATTTGCTTATATATATTAGTGTATTTATATTTGTGGAGATTATCCTTGTAATTCAGATACACTATATCCTTTATTCTTTATTCATTATGTATAATGAAGTGCAGTAGAGTCAGTGACTCATTCACTAAACAACATGGTATCAACCTTAAACGACTAAAATTTTTTAACCGTCGAATGCTTCCTCCCCCACTCCGACCGCCTCCTCCCTCGGTCGTCCACTGTGCCACTTATGGCCGCCACACCAGCCGCTTATGATCGGCTACATCCCGCCCAAACCGTCAGTATTGACAAAATCTCATACCGCTTACTCTCGATCTTAGGAAAGTTCACTACCACACATGATCGGAACTATTCTCCATCGTTGCCACCGATCATGAAGTCCTCTACCACATTGACAAATCGGACCGCCATGCTGGCCTTTTCGATGTCAAGTGGAAAGTATTGGATGCCATTGTATTGTCATGGATTTACGGCACCATCAAACCGAAGTCGACGGTGCATCAAGCATGACTTCGTGTCAAAGATCTATTCCACGACAATGAAAGTGCTCGGGTTGTAGATCTCGAATATAATTTTATCAACACTCGCCTTGATTCATTCCCGAATATATCGGCTTATTGCTCTCACTTAAAGTCCATTGTCGATCAATTATCGGATGTCAACCACGAGGTTAGTGCAACACCCTAAATCTTGGAGGACTCGGAATGCCACAAGCCGAGACCCCACAATGGGTCCCGGCCCTTAGCCTGACAACAACTTCATCGGACCTTGCAACACGGCACAAATAAAAAGGCAAAACAACATAGTTTTATTTCATGAGTGAAAGCAAAAGTACAAAATCAAAACAATCCAGCCGAGTCTCAAATCCAGAATAAAACAACATAAGTCTCAAAGACATGAAAAAAGATAAACAGTCCCGTCCTATAATGCACGGAACCTCGGGTGCCCACTACCGCCGGATCACTCGATCGCCTCTCTAACCTGCAAGGCATCTACAAGGCGGTATAATACCGTTAGCAAACATTCTATGCATAAGTATAAAGCTAAAAGCACAAACACACACAACATACACAACCAACATGCAACACTCAATTCTTTTATTATCTTTAGTTAGGTGATAAGTCATTACTAATGATACTTATTTTGTGACACGAGGGATTCCCAAACCTCGCCCCTGTTCCCGTATACCAACGAGGAATGATACTAATGCATCTGACCGTCTATCTGCCTAGGCTGGTCGCAGGGAACCTCCTAGCTCTCGCAAGAGCTAGGTAGTGATGTCACGACCCGTTATCATACACTTGGGTCAATTACGTAATATAATAAAGTCGGCCTAATCCGGTTTCGTTGTTATTCTAACTAGCAAACACCACTCATACACATTCACTCATACAAGAAGCCAGCTAAGTAAGTCCGTGGAATTACCAGTCTCCAAGCGTAACTGATCACCACACTCTCAAGTTCCCTCGGGAAAAGACGCAATGCCTGTTCAAGACAAGGCACACGGATCAAACGACACTCTAGTCAACTAGTAATCCTTAGACTCCTAGGCTCAATATCCTCACAAGAACAACATCACTCTAGTCAACTAGAAGTCCTTAGACTTCTAGGCTCAACATCCTCACAAGAATCACAACCCAAGATAGATCAACCCTCTAGCCAACTAGAAGTCCTTAGACTTCTAGTGCTCGCAATCCTCACAACTCAAAAACACACAAGATACATGATACTCTCAGTCCATTGCCTTAAAGGCTTCTAGCATAACAACTCAGTCCCAAACCAATATCCTCACAATCCTAAGAGTTCATGCCACAATATCACCACAAACATACCCTCAACTCTCACAAGATAACCCTAAGGGTCAAGACACTACTTGGCATTCCATATCACCTATGTTAAGCCATCCTAACATGATACTAAGATGGTTCAAGATCAAGGAAGCGGAAAGGAAAGAAAGAAACAAGAGATCGGAGGCTTACTGGTGCAGAAACCTCCCCTTTCGGTGTCAAGGTGCCGCCCCTGCGGTGTGCAGGACCTAGAGTCCGCCCCCACGGTTTATAGTATCCGCCCCCGCAACTCACAAGATCCGCCCCCGCGGCTCACAGGATCCGCCCCCGCGGCTGCAGTCCAGAAATGTCGACTCTTCGGTTCTTCGATGTACAACAACCTTCCTATTGCCTCCTTTGATGTTGTGAATGTCTCTTAGCTCCCACCACAAGATCATAGCCTTCTTCCATGGTCTAAGCATGCAAGGACATAAGAAGGAACAAGAGAAGACTCTCTTGAGTGAATCCATGGATCTCACTCTTCAAAGGTGAAGGAAGGAAAAAAAGGAAGAAGAAGACAAGAAGAAGGAAAGAACTTACTCTGGATCACATCTCTGCAGTCCAACCTTCGTGTGACAGCTTCAAGAGGAGAGAAACGCTAAGGTGGAGGATGAAGGTGAAGGAGATGAGGGAAAAGGAAGGAGAGAAAGGAGAAGAAGGGAAATGAGAAGAATGAAAGTAAATTGAGAATAGGGAGAGAATATGGCTGCATCAATGGAAGGAGATCAAGGGTCAAACAGCCCAAGGATCACCACATAATAATGTGGTCGGCATAAATGAATGGGGAGATGAAAGGTCGGAAGAACAACGAACCCGACTCCCGCTCTGCCGTGTCGCCGCCCCCGCGGGACGCCAAGCCGCGGTTGCGGGCCTTATAAGCCGCAAGGGCGGTAGCCCTTGCTCAAGGCTTCTAACGCCTCTCGTAACGAAATCAAAAATTCTGGGCGTTACAGTTAGCGAGGAACGACTAGTTCTTCAGATGATTAATGGTTTATCGGCAACCTACGACATCGTTGGATTGTTCATAAGCCAACAATCCCCGCTCCCAAGTTTCTCAAACGCGCGAAGCGTGTTAACACGCGAAGAACCGTCATGCCCGTCACACCGAGTAAGGATGTCCATGGGTCACAAGTCACCGTGACCCGGCGGGAACCCGGCGGGTCGGTGACCCGGAAGGTACGGATTCTCCCGGGTCGCGGGTACGGGTAAGGGTCATGAGATCCTTACCCGTCGACCCGCCGGGTTGATCCGGTAACGGTCACATTTATAAAAAAATCCCAACGGTTATATAGCCGTTGGGTAGCCGTTGTAACGGCTAGTTTATAAAAAAAAGTAATAAAAAATAAAAAACAATAAACTATTATAAATCTAGCCCAAAAACATTTCTATAAATACCCCAAATCTAATTCATTTCATCTCACATCAATTCTCATTCAATCATCTATTCACTCTCTCAATTACTCTCCATAATTTCCAACTCTTACATTCAATTACTCTCCTAATCTCATATTCTTATTCTCTTATTTTTCATTTTACTACTCTTGCTACTACATTCTATTGTTCAAAAAAAAAGTCTAGCCGAGGAAGATGTTCCGTTAGCGGTGCCGGTCGTTCATCCGGTGAAGGTGTTAACCGAGGACGTAATTCCGTTAGCGGTCCTCCAACCGGTTCGGATTTAAGGCGGAGCTTATTAAGTGGAGATCACGAGATCTTCGAGGAGGAGGATATCAGCATGGAATCACCTCCTTTTCCCAACACCCAAGAATCCGAGACCGAATTCCCGGAGGAGCCGGAAGAGCCGCCGTTGAACAACACTCAACTAACGGCGACGGTCTTCCGATTTTGGTTCACAAAAGGTGCTCCCGATTCAAACGGAGTTTACTATGCCAAATGCAGTTTTTGTTCGGCACAATACAAGCACAAAAACGGAGAAGGTTACGGGAACTACAAGAGGCATATCCGGAACAAGCATCCCGAAAAAATGGGATTAGCACGAGGACAAACACAACTTACCGGGTACGCATCTACCTCTAACCAACCTCCTTCTTTATTTACATATGATCATGCTTCTTCTATGGATGCATTTTCGAAAATTTTAGCCGTAGATTCTTTGGCATTTAGTTTTGCACAAAATGTTGGTTTTAATGATTGGATGCAAAATCATGCTCAACCCGCATATAAACCGATTTCTCGTCAAACCGCTAAAAGAAAAATGATGCATAAATATAAAATTCGTAAAGAAGAATCGATTAAATATTTTATGGAAAACGGTGATATTCAAGTTTCATTTGTAGTGATATTTGGACCGACGGTTTTCAAAAAAATTCATATATGGGTATTACTTGTCATTTTATTGATAAATTTTAGATTTTAAACAAAAGAGTTTTAGCATTACGAGTTTTCAACGAACAACACACCGCCCAAAACATTGCCCATTTGATTGCAAATGTTTTAGAAGAATATAGATTACTTTCACGAGTTTTTTCAATCGGTTTTGACAACGCCTCCGCTAACACGGCTTCTATTAGAGATTTAACCAACTATTGTAAGCCGACGATTAGAGGTAAATTTTTTTGCATTAGGTGTGCCGCTCATATTTTAAAATTGTGTGTTCAAGACGGTTTAGGATACGTTGGAGATTTAGTATAACCTATTCGAAATATTCTTAATGAACTTTGGTCTAAAAAAAGTGTACGTACTAAATGGTATGCAATTGTAAACAAAATGGCGTTTATCCTAAAAAATTTCCAAAAGATGTTTGTACAAGATGGAACTCTACTTACAAAATTATTTACGAATCATATGAATATCGAGAACTTTTAAGTGGTTTTGCCGCACAACATACTGACGGTAATTTTGTTTTCAGTGAATCTTGGGTTTTAGCAAAAGATATAATGGAGGTTTTTAAATATTTTTATAATGCTACTAACACTTTTAGTTATGTTCATACACCAACTTCAAACATATTTTGTTATGTAGCAATTAATATTGCATTTGCAATTCAACAAGGTCTTTTAATTGATAATATTTCACAAGCTATTTATTCAATGCGAAGTAAATGGTTAGATTATTATACAACTATTCCCGATGTTTTTCTTGTTGCATTTGTGTTAGACCCTAGACGTAAAATGGATGGTTTAAAACAATTTTTAGAAAGTTATTATGAATTTTTAGGTTTAGAACAACATCTCAATTGTCATGTTTCTACCATAATTGCTAAAGTTAGAAAATTATTTGATGAATTATTGGTTCAATATCGTGTTTCCGATCAAGGTCAATCTCCTCAACCCCCTCCTCGTCCTTCATCTTCAACTTCATCTAAATTTAAATCAATTGCTAGATATTTGTTTGGCCCGAAAAGGGCAAAAACCACGTCGAGTTCCCATTCGGAACTCGACGAATATCTAATAATTTCTTTTGAGTTTGCCAATGATGAAGAAGAAGAGGATTTCAACATATTAGAATGGTGGAGCCGACTGGAGAGAATGAGGTTCCCTACCCTCTGAATAATCGCGGCAAATTCTCATCGTTCCCGCCTCAACGGTAGCGGTTGAGCAAACCTTTAGCCGGAGTGGAAAGCTGATCGATCCGACGAGATCAAACATGTTGCCCGAGACGTTGGAGGCACAAGTCCTCCTAGCCGATTGGAGCAAAGCGGAAATGCGAACACAAAAAACAACCTCTCGGCGGAGGAAGGCGACGAAGATGACGACGAGCGACAACAAATGCCATCAGATGTATCGGCGGGAGAGTCCGACGACTAAGGTAAGGGCCAATCGGGGATATAAACAAAGGTAAGAGAACTACGTGGGATTTGATTCCTGATAGCATGAATTATTGTTGATAGCATGAATTATAGTCTATATTTTGGGGTTTGTTTAGACGTTTTATCTTCAATAATCTGCATGTTTGTATATATAATATGTGATTATATTACCATTTCATCTACCTTTGCGGGAATCGAGGTCTACACCTAGTTTTGTTGTAATCGTAGGTAAAATGGCACGTTTTGCATCAAAAAGGAGCAAAAGGAGCTATGGAGTCATTGGAGCTACATTCAGGAACATAAGGAACCATCCAGGAAGCATAGCCATGGATTTGAGATTTACTTTGGACCAGTTTTGAGAGATTTCACTTTCAGTTGTGACTCACCTCGGTTGACCACATATTCACCTCGACCGAGGTGATCCAGAGAAGTCGACTCGACCGAGGCGAACACCTGGGACGCGGCGAGAATATTTTATTCTTGGCTGAGATCTTTTATCTTTGGAAAGAGATCTTATATTTTTGGGCTTGGCTCCTGGAAGGAAGAAGATATACTAGATCTTATATTTTACCTATTTTTATGGGAAGAGATCTTTCTAAGATATCTTATCTTTGGAGGGTTATTTTCCTATAAAAGGGTTGGATTTCCACAAATCCAACATCCTGCTTACACCGAAAAACACGCTGCATACATCCGCATACTTCAGTTGGGAGATTTGAAGAACCTTTTTGAAGGTTAAAGAAAGATTGAAGTCTATAGCTTTTATAACTTTTGGAGGTTTTCTTGTAAGATTACCTTAGATCCTCTTCCTTGTTGTCTTGCCTTGTTGGATTGCTATCCAAGGAACGATTTTGTTGTGATATTTGATTCAGTTATTGAAGTCTTTTCATTAAATTCTTCTTGTTCAAATATTCACCTTCTTCCCATAAATTTGATTATTGCTTTCATGATGATGAGTGGCTAATTTCCTTGTGTGATTCTAGGATGATTGGCTGAAGGTTGTGGGAAAAACGATGATAGAATGATCTTAATCACAGTAGCACCCTGAAAGTTCGAGTCTTTAACCTTAACCCTAAGCATCTCGCTCAGTCGATGAACATCTCGGCCGGGGTGGAATTTGGCTGACCGAGGTGACTTATCTGACCCGAAACTGAGAGTTAAGTGTTAGAGTTTGCCAAATCCTATTCTTATTACACCTTTCCTGGTTCAATGCAAGCTTAGGATGAGACTTACCCGGTAATTCCTTAGTTTGTGTACCAACAATCATAAGTGTAGGTAATAAAGGTTTATCCTTTATTGGGGTTTGAGTGTGCTTTCATCCCATCTTTGTGAGTTAGCCTGAGACTTACCCGGTAAAGGTTGATTCTATTCCCTTAGATGGTGTGTTAGTTTGAGGTTATAGTTCTTTATCTTAGTTCCTTGAGACTTACCCGGTAATAGGAGTTACGGTTTAGGATTAGTGAGTAGTGAGACTTACCCGGTGATCTATTCCACTTTAGTAACACCTTCTTCATGCAAAAACCTCAGCTTTGTCCGCTTATCTTTAGATCTTGAGTTGGAACCACAACTAGATGCTTAAATCCCTAGAATTGCATATTTCCTTATTAACTGTTTATCATCTTTGATTGTTTTAATTGCTTTTGTGGTTAGTATTTACATAAGCATACCGTAATTGGACTTTATTTCACTAAGTCCCTGTGATCGACCCCTGGAATTTCTTGCTTTTTACTACGATTGACCCGTACACTGCGGATTCGCATCCTTATTTTAAGCTTACGTCTAGGGTTATAAATTTAAAGCTTGCACACACCGTTTGGAGCGAAGAAGTTTTTGGCGCCGTTGCCGGGGACTTGGTCTAGACCGAGCCGGTTACGGTTTGCTCTTGGGGCACTTGCCCCCGTGTCTACTAACCACTCTACTTGAGTGACTTTTGCAGGTTCTTTCTTAGGTATATGCGAAGAACCCGCACTGGGAAGGAAATCGTTCCTTACGATCCCAAACCAGAAAAGACATACAAGCGACGCTTAAGAGAAGCGAAGATGGCCCAACAAGACAACCGCGATCTTGAGGCCGAATTGAAAGAGGCGCTAGAGCTGCTACGCCTCAGCAGGGAAGAACTAAGGCGAGAGAAGGAAGAAACTCGCACCAAGACTGAAGCAATCGAAGCAGAGATGTCCGTCATACGAGACCAGATTCTACTTCGACCGAGGGAAGATCCAATTGCTGATCCTCGACCGATGCAAGACCCAGTTGCTGACCCTCGACCGAGGCAGGTCCCAGTACCTGACGCCCTGGCCGATGTACTTCCACCTCGGATGCCAGTCCGAAACGTTCTTCTTGCAGGAATCCCACAAACCCTAGGTCAAAGGATGGACCCTAATCAACAACTGAGGCGTCCAGGAGTTAATCTAGGAGATCCAGCGGACCATGACTATGAACTTCGACCGCAAGTTCTATCCATGATTCGCCAATGCCAGTTCGGAGGGCTAGAGAAGGAATCACCACATCAACATCTTCAAAACTATGAGATCTTGATGGAAACCTTGAGACCTCCGAGGATTGAAAATAACAACTACAAGCTAAGACCTTTTTACTTTTCTTTAAAAGATAGAGCTCTTACTTGGTATCAATCTCTTCCTCCAGGAAAAATCAGCACATGGGAGGAGATGACTACAGAATTCTTGACGAAATTCTTTCCCCCCTCAAAGACCGCTGAAATGAGAGGGAAGAGCAACGCTTTCATCATGAAGGACAAAGAAAGCTTGTCCAAGTCGTGGGAGCGGTTCAAGGACATTCTTTTGGATTGCCCACATCATGGGATTCCAAAGTTAGAATTATTGGAGATATACTTCAAGGGACTGGACGGAAGCACCCAGTTCAATCTCCAACTACTCTCCGCCGGTACCTTCATGGACATGGCGATTGACGAGGCTTGGGACTTCATCGAGAAGCAAGCCTTGCATATGGAGAAGTACACCCACCAAGGAGCTGAAGGTGGAGTTAAAAGAGTTCACTTCCAGGAAACTCAGTCCAACAACAATCAACTCACGTCTTTGAAGAATGACGTGAGGCAATTGAAAGAACTCTTGGTTGCTCAAACCAAGAAGGAAGAGCAAGGACAAAGGAACAACAATAACGGATACCGTAACAACAACGGTTTCCAGAACAACAATTACAACAACAACAATAGAGGATCCAACAACAATAATTGGAGGGCGAACAACCAAAATAACGGTAACAATCATTCAAACTCCAACTCTAACGATTCCTCTAACCCTTTCCTCTCTTCCCCTTCTTCTTCTTCTTCTTTTTCTACTCCATAAAAGAGCCAGGGGCAAGGATCAAGTTCATCTCAGCCGGAAAAGAAGGACGCAGTCCTGGAGGCTATCTTGATCAAGCTCAATGCTATGGAGACTTCTATGACTTCATTTTTGAAGGCCCAAAAAGCCTTTAAACAACAACTAGCAAGTAGGGCGAATGAAGCGCCAAGATCCAGGGAAGCTTCCAGCAAGGACAGAGAGCAACCCTAAGGGCCAGATCATGGCCATAACTACGAGGAGTGGACTGAAAACTGCAGATCCAGTACCTCGGTCGGTGCCAGTACCGATGAAGACCACCTCGGTCCAGATGCAGTCGAAGAACACTTCGGCCGAGATGCCAACCGAGGTGGAGCCACAGAAAGCGGAGGGGAAAACTGAAGTTTATGTTCCACCTCCTGCATACAAACCACCACTTCCATTCCCCCAGTCAAGGGCCAGAGCACATCTAGACAAGCACTTTGGTAAGTTCCTTGACTTGATGAATAAACTTCATATTAACATTCCTTTCCTTGATGCTATTCTTGGGATGCCCGCCTATGGGAAATTCTTGAAGGAGCTCCTAACAAGGAAGAGGAAACTGGAAGACTTTGGTGAAGTTAGGATGACATCTAAATCCTCGGAGCTTATTCGAATCATGAAGGAGAAGATGCCACCTAAATTGAGAGATCCCGGCTCATTTTGCATTCCCATTCAAGTTGGGGATGTCACTTGTGAAGCCCTTTGTGATCTAGGAGCCAGCGTGAGCATCATCCCGCTGGAGCTATGTGTGAAGATCGGACTTGGAGAGCCCAAGCCGGTCAAGATTCGACTTTATATGGCGGATCGCTCCATCACCCATCCCGTGGGCATCTTGGAGGACGTTCCGGTCAAGTTAGGTAACTTCTATCTACCTATAGATTTTGTTGTACTTGACATTCCGGCAGATTATCCTGTTCCTATTATTCTCGGGAGGCCATTTCTAGCAACTTCGGGTTGCAACGTGGATTGCAAGAACGCCAAGCTTAAATTCAACATTGGTGGCGATGAGGTGGAATTCACACTACTTCCAGCCATGAAAGGGGAGCAGCTAACTGATGATATCTTCAACATCTACGATGAAGAAGAATCAAGAGAATTGGTGAGCTCTATCCTTATTAACGATCCACTCAAAAGAGTTATTAGCTTCAGTTTAATGGAGGAAGGTATAGATGCTTCTTGTGATGCAGATATACGGAGCTTAAAAGCACTGGAAGAAGATCCAAGAGCTATAACTGAGAAGCTAACCCAAGAGACAAAGATCTCCAGTTTCGGTTCCAGTTGCAGTACCTCGACCGAGGCACTTTCTGGACTAAGCGAGGCGACTGAAGAACATCTCGGTCAACGCCTGTGCGCCTCGACCGAGGTCGATGGCGAGATGATGTCAACTGAGACTGCTGAGAATAACAAACTTCTTACTCCCTTCTCTGACATTCATCCTCAGTTGGTGGAACATTCTATCCACCAACTTTCTGATTATAAAGGACCTTGGTATGCTGATATTGTAAATTATCTTGTTTGCCAGGAAATACCGCCCGGATTGACGTACTCTCAAAAGAAGAGATTCTTCAAAGAAGTACAACATTACTACTGGGACGAGCCGCTGCTATTCAAGCGCGGGCCGGATGGGATGCTTCGAAGATGCATTCCGGAAGATGAAGTTAATAGCGTCATACGGCATTGTCACTCACTTCCTTGTGGAGGACATGCTAGCGCCAACAAGACATGCGCTAAGGTATTACGTTCCGGTTTTTTTTGGCCTACATTATTTAAAGATGTGCAATCGTTTGTTGTCTCTTGTGATGCATGCCAAAGAACAGGGAACTTGTCTAGGAGGAACGAAATGCCACTTAATAACATTCAGGAGGTGGAAATCTTTGATGTATGGGGGATTGACTTCATGGGACCTTTTCCATCCTCCGGAGGAAACCTCTATATTCTTCTTGCAGTTGATTACGTCTCTAGATGGGTTGAAGCCATTGCTTCTCCAACTAATGACGCCAAAGTGGTTGTAAAGTTCTTAAACAGGACTATCTTTCCACGTTTTGGAACTCCACGCATCATCATCAGCGATGGAGGAACGCATTTCATCAACCGGAAGTTCAAGGCACTTCTATCGAAGTATGGGGTAACCCACAAGGTATCAACCCCTTATCACCCTCAAACTAGTGGACAGGTCGAGATCTCGAATAGAGAAATCAAAGCAATTTTGGAGAAGACCGTCTCTAGGACAAGGAAGGATTGGTCCATGAAATTGGACGATGCTCTTTGGGCGTACAGGACCGCATTTAAGACTCCCATAGGTACCACCCCTTATAATTTGGTATATGGGAAGTCTTGCCATTTGCCCGTTGAATTAGAACACAAAGCATATTGGGCGATCAAATGGTTGAACTTCGACATTAAGGAGGCCGGCAAGAAGCGGCTATTGGAGATCAACGAGCTGGAGGAGCTGCGTTTGAACGCTTATGAGAATGCCAAAATCTATAAGGAAAGGACGAAGAGATGGCATGACAAGCGTATCGTCCCAAAGGAGCTTAACGAAGGAGACTTAGTTCTACTCTTCAACTCCCGCCTCCGCCTCTTTCCAGGTAAGTTAAAATCTAGATGGACCGGACCTTACGTTGTGAAACATGTTTTTCCTCATGGTGCAGTTGAGATATGGGGCAAAACTAGCGGAAGCTTCAAGGTCAACGGTCATAGACTTAAGAAGTACCAACCGGAAATTCCGGTTGAGGAGGTTGCACCAATATACCTCGTATGAGAGACACATCATGGTCCAGCTAGCGACCTTAAACCAAGCGCTTCTTGGGAGGCAACCCAAGGTATTGCTTTCTTTCCCCTTTTTCTAGTCTAGCTTAGATAGTTTTTTGCTTTTGCTTTGCTTTGTTTTGTTTTTGGCGTTCTAGACAGATAACAGGAGACATCTAAGGAAGGAGCATAACTGGAAGGACTGAAGTTCGAGAATTTGAGAAGACGGAGTTTGACTGAGGCACCTCGGTTGCCTTCAGAGCACCTCGACCGAGACGATTCTTGAGCAACCGAGGCGACTAGGGTTTTTGAAGAACCACCTCGGTCCATACCACTGATAACACGATTTATGGGTTAGTTTTTGGTAATCATTTAGATAGAATTCTCGCTCATTCATGCATGGTTTAGCATTGGTTCGAGACATTTTGCACTCAATTCATGTATTTTGTCGAGATAGATGTCTACACGGACTTGTGCGTGTTTTATAGGTAATTCGGGAAATTTAGGAGCTAAAACGATGCGTTTGAGGATCGTTCATCTAGACGACACACCCTCGGACTCATTAGGACACAAGCTATAGGCTAAGGAGGACTCATGGAACCTTGCCAACACTAGCCATGCACCAAATTACAGCTTAATGATCCAAGGCAAAGTTTCTACACAGAATCACGGTTCTCTGACAGATCACGGCCGTGGAATCAACCGTGGTTTTTTCCAGATTCTTGTGACAGCTGTGCCACGACTCTCATGGCCAGCTCATGCAAATTTGTTATAAAAGTGGTCCTTCATGGGTTGTGAGGGGCAGCTGGGAGTAGTTTGGAGCAGCTCATCCATTATCCATTTCTCTCTAACAAATATATTCTCTCAACAAGAAGTTTTTTTCTAGGAAGGAAAGTGTCAAGGAGAAGAAGAAGAGTTCCATTGAAGAGAAGAAGAAGAACACACACACCATTGCCATCCTTGCTAGTTTTTGTAGTGAAGATTTCCGGATTCTATTTCTAGAGTTTTGTGAACCTTTGAACCTTCTTTGGAAGGGTTGTAAGTTGTTCTAATTTTATTTTCAGTTTGGTTTGTTTTAAAGTTCACTTGTGCATCTCTTTTCCTTCATTATCTTGCAATGGATGTTATGATTCTATGTTTGTTTGTTTTGATTTCTATTATGAACGTTGTAGGCTAAATTGATGTGGTTCTAGGGTAAGGAAAGGATGGTTATGGCTAGGGCTATGATAGGACGGACTTAGATTTATCTTTGGATGACTTGTTTGTATGAAAGTATCCTCTGTTAGGAATCACGGCCAGTTCTTGCAAAACCACGGCCGTGGTTTAGGTAGAACAAACCGTGATTTTCCTGGTTCGATGGATCTAATCTTAGACTGTTAGAATGTTGAAATCCTAAGTGTTTGTTGAGTTAAAACTATCCTAGGGTGACCTAGTGTTAGCAACTAAGTGTTAGGAGAGACTTACCCGGTAATCCTTACTCTTAGATTCCAAAGATAACTAACCTTAGGTAGTGGTGAGCCTAATAAGCCGCCATTGGATTTAGTGTGCTGGATAGTAGCTTAAAACTAGCCCTTCCGAGACTTACCCAGTGAGGATAGGTTGGATCTTAAGTTAGCAATCCGGTTCGAGTAGAATTCCATCCCTTAGGTTCTTAGAGACTTACCCGGTAATAAGACTTAGGGAATGGACTAGTGGATCATGAGACCTACCCGGTAATTAATCCCAATCTAGAAACACTTAACCCCGACATAAGTTAATCCAAGAATGAATAGATAGCTTGAGTCCTATGCCATAACCGGAACTTCCAATCCCTAGAATCCGTCTTTTCTTTCTTTGATCTATATCTTGTTTAGTTGTTTATTTGTGTTGATTTATAGTTTAATTGATCGATTACTTGCATGAATTGTGATCTTTGATTGATCACCAAAAACCAACCAAAAACATTTGAGATTTTCATTTCTTTATTTCTTTCTTCTCTTTTAACCTAGGTCTTTACTATACTAAATCACAAATCGAGTCAATTTCACCTTAGTCTTTGTGTTCGACCTCGGAATACTATCCCTACTACGAACGTCCCGTACACTGCGGGTTCGCTAGGAGTTAGGAGAAATATAACGAGTATAAATTTAAAACCCAATTGCGCATCACACGATCTTAGCGTAACAAGTTTTTGGCGCCGTTGCCGGGGATTAGGTCTAGATTTAGTCTATTTTGTGATTGTTTCTAATGTCTAAGTTGCATATTAACATTCCGTTCATGGATGCCATTTTAGGAATGCCGGCATATGGCAAGTTTTTGAAGGAAATACTCTCCAACAAAAGGAAGTTGGAGGAGTATGGGGAGATAAGAATGACCAAGAGATCATCGGAATTGATCCAAACCATGAAGGAAGAGATGCCTCCCAAGCTAAGAGATCCGGGCTCTTTTTGCGTCCCAATAGGAGTGGGAGATGTGAAGTACGAGGCCCTTTGTGATCTTGGAGCAAGTGTAAGCATCATACCGCTTGCACTTTGCAAAAAGGTCGGGCTAGGAGAGCCAAAGCCGGTCAAGATGACCCTGTATATGGCGGACCGTTCTATCATTCATCCGGTTGGGATTCTAGAAGACATTCCGGTGCAATTAGGAGGATTCTATGTGCCAATTGACTTTGTCGTCTTGGACATTCCGGCGGATTATCCGGTTCCCATCATCTTAGGAAGACCTTTCCTAGCCACTTCCGGATGCCTAGTGGATTGCAAGAACGGGACTCTCTCCTTCAACATCGGAGAAGAGAACGTCAAGTTCAAGTTGTCCACCATGATGAAAGGGCCAACCCTTGATGAGGATGCCTTCAACATAGTCGAGCAAGAAGAATCTAGAGAAGTTGTGAGCTCGATCTTAATCAAGGATCCCTTGGAGACGGTTCTTACCTTGAGTATGATGGAAGAAGGTGTTGAAGAGGCTTGCAATGAAGAGATCAAGGCCTTGGAAGCCTTGGAAGAGGAGCCAAGAGTTGGATTTGAAAGCCACGAAGAGGTGTTGAACAGCTGCAAGTTCCACGGTCGAGATTTACACTCCACGGCCGTCAAACTTTCTGGACAACTCCGGGAAGCAAGCTTAGCAAGAACCACGGCCGTGGAAGATGAGCAAACCGTGATTTCAGCCGTGTTTTTCCCTGAATCAACCCTTGATGGTGATCAAGCTTCTAGGAGCCTTGGAGGAGCTGCATTTGCTTTGGACTCGTCTCATCCAACCTTATTTGGATCATCTTCAACCGATAAAGGTCCTACTCAACTTGAACTTAAACCCCTTCCCTCTCATTTAAAGTATGCATTTCTTGGTGAAAATTCTTCATATCCGGTGATTGTTAATGCATACTTGAGTGATGATGAACTTGCTAAGTTGTTGCATGAACTAAGATTGCATAGAAAGGCCATTGGTTATACTATTGATGATTTGGTTGGCATTAAGCCTTCTTTGTGCATGCATAAGATAATGATGGAAGATAACCACAAACCCTCTATTGAACATCAAAGGAGATTGAATCCTATAATGAAAGAGGTAGTCAAAAAGGAAATCATTAAGTTGCTAGATGCGAGAATTATCTACCCTATCTCGGATAGTAAGTGGGTTAGTCCCGTTCATGTAGTTCCTAAAAAGGGTGGGATGACTGTAGTGACTAATGAGAACAATGAACTAATCCCAACTAGGACGGTTACGGGGTGGAGGATGTGCATTGATTATAGGAAATTGAACATGACCTCTAGGAAAGATCAGTTCCCTCTCCCCTTCATTGACTAAATGCTAGAAAGGTTAGCTCAACACTCTCATTTTTGCTATCTAGATGGCTATAGTGGATTCTTCCAAATCCCTATCCACCCCGATGACCAAGAGAAAACAACCTTTACATGTCCATGGGGTACTTTTGCATATAGGAGAATGCCATTTGGGTTGTGTAATGCACCCGCCACCTTCCAAAGGTGTATGATGGCTATCTTTTCGGAATACATAGAAAATATCATGGAAGTGTTTATGGATGATTTCTCTGTTTATGGTTCTTCCTTTGATAATTGCTTAGCTAACTTGTCATTAGTATTGCAAAGATGTGAGGAGACAAATCTTGTCTTAAATTGGGAAAAATGCCACTTCATGGTAAGTGAAGGCATTGTGTTAGGACACTTGGTGTCTAACCATGGCATTGAGGTTGATAGGGCCAAGATTGAGACGATAGAGAAGTTGCCACCACCTACCTCGGTGAAGGGGGTAAGGAGTTTCTTAGGACATGCCGGTTTCTACCGGAGGTTTATTCAAGATTTCTCTAAAATTTCTAAGCCTCTCACTAACCTACTAATGAAGGATGTTGATTTTGTCTTTTCCAAGGATTGTCTTGAAGCCTTTTGTAGGTTGAAGAACGCCTTGATCTCCGCACCGATCATGCAACCTCCGGATTGGAGTCTACCATTTGAGATCATGTGCGATGCAAGCGATGTGGCCGTTGGGGCCGTTTTAGGGCAAAGGAAAGAAGGGCGTACTCATGCTATTTATTATGCTAGCAAGACGCTAGATGATGCCCAACTCAATTATGCTACCACCGAGAAAGAGTTGTTGGCGGTGGTGTACGCATTTGAGAAGTTCCGCTCATACCTTGTTGGAGCGAAGGTCATAGTTTATACGGATCATGCGGCGATCCGTTATCTACTTACAAAGAAGGATGCCAAACCAAGGTTGATTCGGTGGATCCTTCTTCTTCAAGAGTTTGATTTGGAAATACGAGATAAGAAGGGATCCGAGAACTCCGTGGCGGATCACCTTAGTAGATTGCCTCCATTGGAGCTTGGAAGAGACGACATTCCAATTGATGACTCATTCCGAGACGAGCAATTGCAATTGGTGGAGGAATGCTTGTTCCAAGTTTCTAGAGGAAATGAGCCATGGTATGCCGACATTGTGAATTACTTAGTATGTGAGGAAGTGCCTCCCGGATTGACATATGCACAAAGAAAGAAGTTCTTCAACGATGTGAGGCATTACTATTGGAGTGAGCCACTCTTGTTCAAGAAAGGCCCGGATGGAATGTTTAGAAGATGCATACCGGAAGATGAAGTGGAGAGTGTGATCCGGCATTGTCACTCCTTACCATGTGGAGGCCATGCTAGCTCACACAAGACGTGTGCAAAGGTATTGCAATCCGGTTTTTATTGGCCTAACTTGTTTAGAGATGTGCAAGGTTTTGTAGCTGGATGTGATGCTTGCCAAAGGACGGGCAACATCTCAAGGAGGAATGAAATGCCCTTGAACAACATCCAAGAAGTGGAGATTTTTGATGTGTGGGGTGTGGACTTCATGGGACCATTCCCTTCCTCATGTGGCAATCTCTATATCCTATTGGCGGTGGATTATGTGTCAAGATGGGTGGAGGCAATCGCCTCTCCTACAAATGATGCCAAGGTAGTGGTGTGGTTCTTCAACCGGGTGATCTTCCCTAGGTTTGGAACACCAAGGGTGATCATTAGTGATGGAGGAAAGCACTTCACAAATAGGAACTTTGGAGCGCTTTTGGCTAAGTATGGGGTGACTCATAAGGTGGCAACACCTTACCATCCCCAAACTAGTGGCCAAGTGGAGATCTCCAACCGGGAGATAAAGGCCATCCTTGAGAAGACGGTGTCTAGAACTAGAAAGGATTGGGCTATGAAGCTCAATGACGCATTGTGGGCATATAGAACCGCCTTCAAGACACCGATTGGCACCACTCCTTACAAGTTAGTCTATGGCAAGTCTTGCCATCTTCCGGTGGAAATGGAGCATAGAGCTTATTGGGCCATTAAGTGGCTAAATTTTGACCTCAAGGAATCGGGAGAAAAGAGGTTGCTTGATCTAAACGCCCTTGAGGAGATCCGGTTGGACGCTTATGAGAATGCCCGGATTTACAAGGAACGAACCAAAAGATGGCATGACAAGAAGATCATCCCCAAGGAGTTGAATGAAGGAGATCTTGTCCTTCTCTTGAACTCAAGGCTAAGGCTCTTTCCCGGAAAGCTCAAATCAAGATGGACCGGGCCATATGTGGTGAAGAAGATTTTTTCCTATGGAGCTATTGAGATAGGAGGGGAGCATTGTGGGAATTTCAAAGTGAATGGGCACCGCTTGAAGAAATATATTCCGGGAGCTCCGGTGGACACACTACAAAAAATAAATAGTTTTGCGACGGTATTTTGCGACGGCAGAAAGGCTTTTTGCGACGGCAGCAACTGTTTGCGACGGCGTTGCGACGGCAAAAATGCCGACGCAAACGGGGCCGTCGTAAAAGGTATTTGCGACGGTATTTTGCTGGCGCTAAAGATCTTGCGACGGCATTTTGTCGGTGCTGACCGTCGCGAAAAATTGGTGTCGTCGGCTCTTATTTTTATTTTTTGCGATGGGTTTGCGACGGTTAAACCCGTCGCAAAACGATGACGTGTATTTTCCAGCCATTGAAGACGGCATATCGCCGTTGCACATGCTGTCGCGAAAAAAATTTACCGCTTTTTAATTCTTTCTTTGTGACGACTATTCCCTATCGCAAAACATTTAACGCTACATTATTCAAAATTTGCGACGACTAGATGTCGACGCAAAAGTTACACCTGAATTGGATATTGATAATTATCATCACAGAACCAATTAAAGTTACCATCATCACCCATCGTAATTGATACATACTTCATATTGTTTCTAAACAAAAGTAACTAATTGACTCATTTTAGATTCATCCGAAAACAAAAGTGTTTAACACTTTGTCTTGTGAACAACACAAAATGAAACAAAATACTCAAATGTTTTCACTTGGATTTTCTTCTTCATCAACTTGGATTTTATTCTCGTGCCATGTCCTCATTTTCTTTCCTTACCTCTCTAGCCACAGTTTCAAGACTCTCTCCAGAAAGATTTTGTAGGAAATCTGTTGTGTTCGTAGGTGCTACTGGTTCAGATTGATACTGAAGTATGAGGACACCTCTACCGTAAGTTCGACAATAACCATGAACGTCCTCTCCCATTACTATGTGAAACCCTTTATCTCTCACAATTGTAAGGTGTTGTTGGTCCTCGGGTTCCTTAATTCTTTCTCGAAGTCCTTCTACATTATTTTTACACATAAGTTAGCTCAATAACAAGTATAGAACACAAACATAATATGAGTAACTGTCAAATAAAATATTGCTCATAATGTGCAAAGTAACCTAAACTAAAAGTGGTTTTGCTACTTTGCATAAGTTACCTATATCATATTTATAATAATTCCCTAAAGGACCACCCAAGAAGGAGCAAGAAAGCAATAAGAACATGAAACAAAGGGGCAAGAAATAGTCAAGAAGTACCTCTAAGACTTGCAAAGGATCTAATGATTCTCCGTGATTATGCCGAAGCCTTACTGCAGCTTTAAACATTGGTTCCTTGCCATTCTAGGGATCCAAGTACATGTCAAGCAACCCGATCCAACAACGTCACATTACAAAAATGAATATATCACAGCTAGAAATTGATGCAGGAAATGTAGAAAAGAGGATAGATAACAAATTGTATATAGGCATCTGGTCGTTCAAGCTCAGCACAATATTGCTCAGTTGCTTCACTGTCCTCCAACTTCCTATGTGTTCATTAGATAGATCAATTAAAGGCAACAACTAAAAAAAAGTGGACTCTGCGAACATAGCTATTGAGATTCACTCCAATAATTAAAAACCATTTATATGATTGTCATTTGTCAAATCAGTAAACCGTCCTTTACAAACCCTGATGGCTACCACTGGTGCATCTACTTTCATTGCAAATGCTAGACTCATGCCTTGTGATCAATACAATGTTTCAATCACTAAAATAGAATGTATGCCACCTAAATTAATGCACAATTTTTGCTAACCACGTACAATGCATGTCCATGGCATACAAGGTACAACTAATAGTCATAAATTTCAATGGTGACTATAACAGTAGATCACTGAGGTATGAATACTTACAAGGCTAAGATTTGAAGGACCAAGGATTCCTGTCCGAGCTTTTTGTATAAAGTAGCCTACATCTCACATAAAAACAACATAAAATTAGTAATTGGATCTCCAAATTAAGTTCACAAGTCACTGACAAAACAAAGAATCAATAAGCAATGCACACGATGTGGTTCTACATTATAAATTTACAACAGATACTCAAGGTTGGTGTACAAGCTTGTCTTTGATGATAATCATGGTACAAGCTAACACTGACTTGTTTCCAAGGAGGAGAGAACACTCACCTTTTCCAAACATAATTCTGATCCTTCAATTAACTCAAGGACTTCTTCTGGATCATAAAAGTCATAAGAGTGCAAAAAAAATCTGCAACCGTTCCCGGACGGAATTGTCAAATATCTTAAATCTTTCAGAACCATCGTTATTTGCCACCTCTAGCTTCTAGTTATTAGAATTACTCAGGGAAGCTCTCATTTCAACAGCATCAAGAGCGGATTTGGCAAGTGAGAGAGCATACAAAGTATAAAACTGGGTGTCATTAGGATCTTGATCCTCTATCAACCATTGAAGGTATCTGCATATAAAGGCAACATGAGGACTCGATAAAAAGGTCTCATTTAGGCGTAGAAAGTTCTAGAGTTACTGCGCCAAAAGCATCAATTTAAGCAACCATGAGTATATGATGTGACTCAACAAAAATAAAAATTTTGAGAATGATTTTTTGTTTTTTTTTAATTATACTATACGAGAATGATTTTTTTTTAGTTTAAGGATTGAGCCCATATGTGAATCAATAAAAATAAAAAAGACCCAAGGTCAAATTAAGATCACATAACCAAATTGAGGAATGTGACACTTAAAGTAGAAAAGCAAGATTCAGCCACGTGAAGAGAACAATTAACTGAGTTATTTTAGACAAAAATATTAATTGAAAAGAAGCATTACAGAGACAAAGGGTGGTCTCATGTGACACACTAGAGAAGTGAATGTTACGAGGAGAAAGGAATATCTTTTAGAGACAAAACACTAGTACCCACTCTATATAATTTCCAAACCTGTACAAACATATATAATTAGCAAATTAACTTTGTAATAGAACTGAAAAGAGGGCCTGATGCATATGAATTATAAAGATTAAGGTATAGGACTATAGGAAAATAAAAAACAAGAATTGATTACTATTTGCAGGTCTAGAACATGAAGATCGTTAAAACAAGTGGAATGAGAGCAACCACCAAATATCAGGAGGTAACGTTATGCATGCAAGGCAGCTGTGTGATCATATCTTGGAGAAGGAGGTTGCTGCCTATCATGTAATAAAAAAATCAATTTTGCAATTACTGGATACACAGATTGGAGATATGTGATAGCAAAATACCCTTATGTGGTTTGCAGTTCTACTTCCTCCCATGTCATAGTGTTAAGATCAAGGATATAAACATCATTAAGAAGTCTTCGTTTAACGTTTTCTCCACCAAACATTATCAAAAGTGTGTCAACTAGTTTCAATTCCACGAGGTATGTCATGTATATTTTGCCAAAGGCTAGTTACTTAGTAAGAAGCCTTCTGTCAAAAGATAACCAAAAACTTCTGGTACATACTGAAAAACCTTCAGTAGCACTAAATGTTCTGGTTGTACCCGATGCCCCCAATGGTCAACAATGAATTTCAAAAAGAGGCATCTCCTCTAGTCTTTTTCATTCCATTTTTGTAGTGAAAGGAGCTTCAGCCGGGATCATGAAAATCAGAATGCGATGAAGGTTAACTTCATGTTACAACATATTAAACACCTCGTGTTTTGATGCGGAAATGATGCACAAATTCAGTTCACATATAAAGAAAGATGCAAGCAATAAGAAAACATACCACAATACAGCTATTGTCTGAAGATGCCAGCCTCTCCATATCGCCAATACTGTTTAGAGTTCTATGGAGGTACATCAAAAGTGTGTCAACTCCCTCTCTTACAGGAGTTGTAAGTTCTCGGTAGCTAGAAGACTCCAAGTACCTGTAGCAAGGCCAGAGAGAATGACAAAGGCAATCAAACTTATTAAGTGTCAGCTAAATAATGATACAAAAGAAAATATGGGAAAAGGCTCATAAAAAAATCAGTCATTAACAGCACCACCACAAATCATAATCAAACACCTCAACGCCTCCTTTTGCTATACAAATCGAAATCTCAATACCAATAAATCAATTCGAGCAACAAAAACCCTTTCGTTTAGTCTCAGAAACCTCATGCACATCCACAATCTCCTTCCCGGACATAAGCGACCCAGTCAGATTGAACCCATCACCATTAACACCAAGATCACGAGCAGCAATCTTCAACTCAATAGCTTTGTGGCTAGCAATCTCGTATATCTTAGAGATCATTTGCAAGAACACCTCTTCCACTTTTCGGTTCTCCAAGGCGGATGTCTCCATGAAACAAAGGCCCTCACTCTCGGCTAAGCTTTGAGTTTCGTCTTCCTCAATCTCTCTTCAGGCTGACAAGTCGGACTTGTTGTTTATGAGAATGATGACCATGTCGGAGGCTCCGAAGTCCAGCAACTCCCGAAGAGATGATAATTTAAACCGATTTGATTGGTTAGGTCATTAGAATTATAAAATCAAACTCCAAAAAGAGAAGAAGGATGAGAATCAAAAACAACAAAAATCACAAACAAAACAACGAAGAGATGAAGAAGAGACGAAGAGATACCTTCGATTGAGGAGCAATAATGGTGGAAGGGATTGAAAATTGTCAGATTGAGGAGCACCTATGAGAATAACGTGAAAGGGACGAAGGGGATAAAGGTTCTAGGACCGAGTCCAATTTTTACCTCTTGGCTGAAAAAAAAGCTGAATAAAGTGAGTTATTATTTTCATTTTTTTTAATTCCCTGGCCTATGCTTTTTTGCGACACTCATCAGGATCCGACGCGAATGCAATTTTTTTAACGACGGCATATAAACCCTGTCGCAAGTTGATCTACTATTTGCGACGGAAAAATTCCGCTGTCGCAAAATAAACGACGGCATGTAATGCCGTCATCTAGCCGTCGCAAAAATGGCGTCGGCAAACTTATGCCGACACAAACCTCCGTCGCAAATCTATTTATTTTTTGTAGTGACATGATTGCGCCACTTCACCTTGAATAGACGCTCCCGATGTTTGGTCAAGCTAATGACCTTAAAGAAGCGCTTGGTGGGAGGCAACCCATTGGTAACGTTTTTCCTCTTTCGTTTTGTCTTCGTTTTTAGATTTTTCTATCTTTGTGTGTGTTTTGTCTACTTTGTATGTGTGCTAGAGTAGCATTGGAAGCCTTTCTTGGCATATGAATGATGATGATGAACCCCTCACCAATTATGGGTGGAGCGGACGCGGGACTTGGACGGCTAGCGGTGCCTAGCGCGGGTTCCGAAGCTTTGATGGATGCTTAGAGCTCTCTACCATGGTTGATAGAATCATCCAACATCAATTCATTTGAGAAATCCCAATTCCCATAGCAAACCACTTTTACATTGTGAGAACCTTTTTTCACTCTCTTTGCTTGAATACCACATTGGGGACAATGTGTTTCTAAGTATGGGGTGGGGTTTGCATGATCCTTTGCATGATGAGCACCTAGGATAGTTTAATATTTGCACATGTCTTGCATTGTACATACTTAAAACGAAAATCCCATAAAAATCAGAAATTTTTAAAAATTTTTGTGCTTTTTAGGCTTGGATATGATCCTAATGATGAAATCTTGTCTTGTGAATTGGCTATGAATGGCCTTATGTGTTGAATTGATAAATGCATATGTGGACTTGAACTACTTCTCTTGAATTCTATGAATGATTTGTGACCATGATGTTTGCCTAGAAAGGATTGAGTAGTGAAAATCGAAATTACATGATAGTTCTTGCATACCATCTAGGAATGAATGAGGCAATTCAATCTTTCTCTACTTCTCATCTTAATCATGATTGCTTGAGCACCTCAATTGAGATAAAATTGACCTCTTTTAACCCATCCGGGAATAGGAGCATGCTAGTGTGTTGATGTGTGCAAAAAGCAAGTGTGGGGTGAAGTCGTTGATGAAAAGAATATCATGCATAAAATGCTGAATTGGTTGTGAAAGTGTAGCCAAAATATAAGTTTGGGGACATTGGTTTAAATGACAAGTAACTCGGTACACTTCACATAATCGGGTGTTGGTGCCTTGCCAAAGTCAAATGAACCAATAGTCCTAACGAGCTTTGGTATGTGTGCCCGGTGTGGATGCACCTCGAAAACTAAGAAAAAACCCGAGGACGGCTAATCACCAAGGTTTCGGCTTTTGTACACCAATGCCATTGTCTCAAAAATAAGTCAAAGAAAAAGAAAAGAAAGAAAAGATAGAGGAAAATATACACTTGGGGGAAGTTGATCGAGGACAAGGATGTGAAGTTAGTTCCGTTCCCGGATTAGCATCACATAACCTAGAAATCCCCACCCAATCACTACATTTCTTGGCCCTTTTATCTCACAAGACCTTATGACCTATTTGCATGTTCGTAAGACTTAGTAGTTTAGATTGGATGTACTCTTGATCTTCTTGAGTTCTTCATCTTTACATTTCATGCATACTTTTGAGTTAAGTACAATTGTCTTTCCATGCTTTCATTTGTTCTATGCATGATTGCTTGTCCTTAGCCATGAAACATGACTTTGAAGGTGATCCAATAGTAGAAGCACAAACCCAAAAAGATTTTTGCCATTTTTCTGCATACATAAATCATGTCATCTCTTAACCTATAGTTGGGAATTTGCTCGGGGACGAGCAAACCTTAAGTATGGGGTATTTTGATAACACGATTTATGGGTTAGTTTTAGGTAATCATTTAGATAGAATTCTCGCTCATTCATGCATGGTTTAGCATTGGTTCGAGACATTTTGCACTCAATTCATGTATTTTGTCGAGATAGATGTCTACACGGACTTGTGCGTGTTTTATAGGTAATTCGGGAAATTTAGGAGCTAAAACGATGCGTTTGAGGATCGTTCATCTAGACGACACACCCTCGGACTCATTAGGACACAAGCTATAGGCTAAGGAGGACTCATGGAACCTTGCCAACACTAGCCATGCACCAAATTACAGCTTAATGATCCAAGGCAAAGTTTCTGCACAGAATCACGGTTCTCTGACAGATCACGGCCATGGAATCAACCGTGGTTTTTTCCAGATTCTTGTGACAGCTGTGCCACGACTCTCATGGCCAGCTCATGCAAATTTGTTATAAAAGTGGTCCTTCATGGGTTGTGAGGGGCAGTTGGGAGTAGTTTGGAGCAGCTCATCCATTATCCATTTCTCTCTAACAAATATATTCTCTCAACAAGAAGTTTTTTTCTAGGAAGGAAAGTGTCAAGGAGAAGAAGAAGAGTTCCATTGAAGAGAAGAAGAAGAACACACACACCATTGCCATCCTTGCTAGTTTTTGTAGTGAAGATTTCCGGATTCTATTTCTAGAGTTTTGTGAACCTTTGAACCTTCTTTGGAAGGGTTGTAAGTTGTTCTAATTCTATTTTCAGTTTGGTTTGTTTTAAAGTTCACTTGTGCATCTCTTTTCCTTCATTATCTTGCAATGGATGTTATGATTCTATGTTTGTTTGTTTTGATTTATATTATGAACGTTGTAGGCTAAATTGATGTGGTTCTAGGGTAAGGAAAGGATGGTTATGGCTAGGGCTATGATAGGACGGACTTAGATTTATCTTTGGATGACTTGTTTGTATGAAAGTATCCTCTGTTAGGATCACGGCCAGTTCTTGCAAAACCACGGCCGTGGTTTAGGTAGAACAAACCGTGATTTTCCTGGTTCGATGGATCTAATCTTAGACTGTTAGAATGTTGAAATCCTAAGTGTTTGTTGAGTTAAAACTATCCTAGGGTGACCTAGTGTTAGCAACTAAGTGTTAGGAGAGACTTACCCGGTAATCCTTACTCTTAGATTCCAAAGATAACTAACCTTAGGTAGTGGTGAGCCTAATAAGCCGCCATGGGATTTAGTGTGCTGGATAGTAGCTTAAAACTAGCCCTTCCGAGACTTACCCGGTGAGGATAGGTTGGATCTTAAGTTAGCAATCCGGTTCGAGTAGAATTCCATCCCTTAGGTTCTTAGAGACTTACCCGGTAATAAGACTTAGGGAATGGACTAGTGGATCATGAGACCTACCCGGTAATTAATCCCAATCTAGAAACACTTAACCCCGACATAAGTTAATCCAAGAATGAATAGATAGCTTGAGTCCTATGCCATAACCGGAACTTCCAATCCCTAGAATCCGTCTTTTCTTTCTTTGATCTATATCTTGTTTAGTTGTTTATTTGTGTTGATTTATAGTTTAATTGATCGCTTACTTGCATGAATTGTGATCTTTGATTGATCACCAAAAACCAACCAAAAACATTTGAGATTTTCATTTCTTTATTTCTTTCTTCTCTTTCAACCTAGGTCTTTACTATACTAAATCACAAATCGAGTCAATTTCACCTTAGTCTTTGTGTTCGACCTCGGAATACTATCCCTACTACGAACGTCCCGTACGCTGCGGGTTCGCTAGGAGTTAGGAGAAATATAACGAGTATAAATTTAAAACCCAATTGCGCATCACACGATCTTAGCGTAACAACCACCTCGGTCCAGTCGAGACCACCTCGACCAAGGTGACAGCAGTTCCAGATAGGGTATAAAAAGGGAAAATTTTCTTTTTATTCACTTTACCTACCCTCCTCGACCGCAGCAGCCCCCTTCACCTCGCCTCTCCGATTCTTGCTCGTTTTCGAAGATTTTCGCTTCCAAACTGCGATTGAAGTGTAGAGGATCCCAGTGCAAGTGCAGATCTGCAAAGAAATCGAACCGAAACAGCCGAATGAGGTAAAAGAGAAACGAAACCCTAACCTCGCTGTTTTTGCTTCGATTTGGGCTTGGATTGCCCCACATTTGCTGAGAAATAAATTAAGTACCCCATAGGAACCAGTTGTAGTGATTTTGGGGGAAAAGAACTAGATTTCTGAGAGATTGAATCGCGCAGTTTTTTGCCTCGGTCCAGTCGAGCTGTGCCTCGGCCGAGGTGATTCATCAGTGTGTCAGACCGACCGAGGTGACCTGACAGAAAGAGTTTTGAACATGAGTTCTGACAGATTGCTTGCCATTAGGGATAGATCCTCACCTTCCCCTTCTTCCTCTTCTTCCCGACCTTACCGCCCGGTGATCCATGAGCGACACCGGGTGGATTATGACCGTATTTCTGGCCGTCCAGTATTTGCACCACGCTTCCTGGACGTGTCCGCTTTTGATTGCCTCCAGGTAGACGGAGACCTTAGGAGGATGATTTCTACAGTTGGGCTGGATCAGTTTACTGAGATCCGAGCCCCAGCCTATTTGGAGCCCACCTTAGAGTTCGTTAGCTCCTTCACTTACCTTCCCACAGAGCGATCTGTGAAGTACCGGTTGATGAACCGGAACTTCATAGTGCCACTAGAGTACTGGAGAGATATTTTTGGCTTTCCTGAGCCCACTGCTGTTGACTTCCCGTCCCGATCAGTAGCTAGGGAGTTTTGGGGGCAGATTGCCCATATTGTTGAGCATGCAGATAGATGGCGTCCTGGAGATTCCAGGGAGAGAGTCATCTTCCACTTAGCCTTTAGGTTAGCCCACCGGATATTCAGCGAGACACTTCTGGCGCGTACTGAGACGCCCCAGAAGATCCAACAGGGAGAGCTTTTTAGTTTGTACTGCATGGTTACTGGAGGTATCCCGGACTTTGGCTTGATGCTGGTAGAGGATCTGCACAGGATCAAGGCCAAGGCGAAGGGAGACATCTGCTGCGGAGGGATTGTCACCCACATAGCTAGCTATCAAGACATAGATCTCAGTGCTTGCACGATGGTGGCGGCTGCTAAGCCGTTTGGGCTGCAGGAGATGATCACTCGGCGGATTCTGGTTCCCCGAGGTTTGACTACACCGTACGTGGCTATGCCATGGGAGCTGACTGCGCCACAGGGGATCAGGTGGTCTGCCCAGTTTACTGTTTATGACCCTCACTATTGGCAGACCGCTTGGGCTCCACTGATGGAGGATTACAGAGAGGCAGCAGCTGCCCCAGCTGAGGAGGAGGCAGATGATGAGGAGACAGTTGATGAGAGAGAGGGTGGAGTCCCGATGGATACAGGGACGGATACTACAGGGACGAGCGCACCAGTTATTGATCTGGACGATGACACTGAGGCTGAGCCTGCACCTGCTGCATCACCTGCTAGATCTGCTAGGCGTAGGACACGCCGTCATAGAGATCCAGAGGCTCATCGTCGGATCGATGATCTGACGGAGCAGATGATTGACTCTTACGCTGCCCTTACTGTGGACATCCATGAGAGATTTGCTGCCCAGCATCGACAGATTGACAGCTGGACCCATCAGATGCTCGAGGGACAGCACTATCAGCGCAGGATGATGGAGATACAGTTCCAGCAGGCTATGGATTATCCATTCGACCCGTCTCAGTATCCGTACGTGCCACCACCACCACCACCGGATCAGGATTATTGAGAGCTGTAGGATTTTTCTTATTTTATGCAGTTCAGCTTATGGGGTGTGTCCTAAGTATGGGGTGTTTATTTGATGTATTTGACTCCTTATGTGATGTATGACTAGACATTCTTGGATATTTTATGCTTCAGTTGCTTCTATATGTTTATCTGAGACTACATGCATACTTATAGGTTATTTGATTGAGAAAAACGTCGAAACTGAAAAAAAAACTGGTTTTAAAAAAAAATTTTGGACCTCGACCGGGGCAGTTCAGGCCGAACGAGGCGTTTCACCTCGGTTGACCTAGGAACACCTCGACCGAGGTGGGTTATCTGAGAGTTTTCGAAACGATTTTTGTGCTTCTTATCTGGATATGATCTCAATGAAGACTTTGCTTACTGACTGGTTTTGAAATCTTTATGTGTTTGAAATGTTTTATAATATGTTTAAGTTGCTAAATGCTTTGTTTGAAATTATTGGCATGTTTAATACTTTGTTTTTATCCAAATTATGTTGAATTTGAAGGTTGACACCGCAAGGTAAGTTCTCTCACTTTCTTCCTGGAAAGACCAAGGCAATTCATTCTTCTCTCTTCTTCTTCTTGATCATGCTTAGCCCCTCATATACATTTTGCCTCCCTTTACCTATCCGGAAATTTGGAAGCAAGCGAAGTGGTGAAAGCAAGTGAAGTTAAAGTTGAGGAGTTGGCTGGAAGTGAAAGTGTTAGAAAGTAATAATAGGTTTGGGGAAGTCAATCATGATGATGAGTAACTCGGCACCATTCACATAGCCGGGTGTTTGTGTCTTGCCAAAGTCGGATTGAGCGATATTCCTAACGGGTCATGGTATGTGCATCAAGGGTTTGATGCATCTCAAGAAATTGATGATTGCTGATCTCCTAGGCTTCGGTTATTGTGCACCTCTGTCCATGCATCTCAAAAAGTAAAGTAAAAAAAAAAAAGAAAAAGTGTGAAATAAGCAAAGCTTATTGGTGGAAGATGTTGCAAGTCAAAGTGAAAGTGAAGTGATATCCTTTTCCCGGATTCTAGCACCACATTACCTTACATACATCCCTACCCTACACGTTTCTTGACCTTTCTTTTAGGAAGCCCTTGAGACCTCGAGCTTGTTGATTGACTTAGCGGTTTAAACTGGATTATGCATGATTAATTTCGATAATTATGACTTATTATGCATTCTATGATTTTATGCAAAGATGAACAACTTTCTTATATTTATAAAATGTTTTGATCATATTTTGATTTTAAATTCCATGAAGTATTCTCTTACAGTGATCTATGATTGTTGCACACCATAAAAATGTTTTGAAAGACTTTTCACTGATTTTTCTTGACTTATAATCCATTCTATCTTGTCTTCTATATGCGGAACATGCTTGGGGACAAGCAAGGGCTAAGTATGGGGTATTTTGATAGCATGAATTATAGTCTATATTTTGGGGTTTGTTTAGACGTTTTATCTTCAATAATCTGCATGTTTGTATATATAATATGTGATTATATTACCATTTCATCTACCTTTGCAGGAATCGAGGTCTACACCTAGTTTTGTTGTAATCGTAGGTAAAATGGCACGTTTTGCATCAAAAAGGAGCAAAAGGAGCTATGGAGTCATTGGAGCTACATTCAGGAACATAAGGAACCATCCAGGAAGCATAGCCATGGATTTGAGATTTACTTTGGACCAGTTTTGAGAGATTTCACTTTTAGTTGTGACTCACCTCGGTTGACCACATATTCACCTCGACCGAGGTGATCCAAAGAAGTCGACTCGACCGAGGCGAACACCTGGGACGCGGCGAGAATATTTTATTCTTGGCTGAGATCTTTTATCTTTGGAAAGAGATCTTATATTTTTGGGCTTGGCTCCTGGAAGGAAGAAGATATACTAGATCTTATATTTTACCTATTTTTATGGGAAGAGATCTTTCTAAGATATCTTATCTTTGGAGGGTTATTTTCCTATAAAAAGGGTTGGATTTCCACAAATCCAACATCCCGCTTACACCGAAAAACACGCTGCATACATCCGCATACTCCAGTTGGGAGATTTGAAGAACCTTTTTGAAGGTTGAAGAAAGATTGAAGTCTATAGCTTTTATAGCTTTTGGAGGTTTTCTTGTAAGATTACCTTAGATCCTCTTCCTTGTTGTCTTGCCTTGTTGGATTGCTATCCAAGGAACACTTTTGTTGTGATATTTGATTCAGTTATTGAAGTCTTTTCATTAAATTCTTCTTGTTCAAATATTCACCTTCTTCTAATATATTTGATTATTGCTTTCATGATGATGAGTGGCTAATTTCCTTGTGTGATTCTAGGATGATTGGCTGAAGGTTGTGGGAAAAACGATGATAGAATGATCTTAATCACAGTAGGACCCTGAAAGTTCGAGTCTTTAACCTTAACCCTAAGCATCTCGCTTAGTCGATGAACATCTCGGCCGGGGTGGAATTTGGCTGACCGAGGTGACTTATCTGACCCGAAACTGAGAGTTAAGTGTTAGAGTTTGCCAAATCCTATTCTTATTACACCTTTCCTGGTTCAATGCAAGCCTAGGATGAGACTTACCAGGTAATTCCTTAGTTTGTTTACCTAAGATCATAAGTATAGGTAATAAAGGTTTATCCTTTATTGGGGTTTGAGTGTGCTTTCATCCCATCTTTGTGAGTTAGCCTGAGACTTACCCGGTAAAGGTTGATTCTATTCCCTTAGGTGGTGTGTTTGTTTGAGGTTATAGTTCTTTATCTTGATTCCTTGAGACTTACCCGGTAATAGAAGTTACGGTTTGGGATTAGTGAGTAGTGAGACTTACCCGGTGATCTATTCCACTTTAGTAACACCTTCCCTATGCAAAAATCTTAGCTTTATCCGCTTATCTTTAGATCTTGAGTTGAAACCACAACTAGATGTTTTAATCCCTAGAATTGCATATTTCCTTAATTGACTTTTTATCATCTTTGATTGTTTTAATCGCTTTTGTGGTTAGTATTTACAAAGCTTACCTATTCCGATTTTGTTTCACTAAGTTCCTGTGATCGACCCCTGGAATTCCTTGCTTTTTACTACGATTGACCCATACACTGCGGGTTCGCATCCTTGTTTTAAGCTTACATCTAGGGTTATAAATTTAAAGCTTGCACACACCGTTTGGAGCGAACAAGTATTTGGCGCCGTTGCCTGGGAACTTGGTCTAGACCGAGCCGGTTGCGGTACGCTTTTGTGGCACTTGCCCCCGTGTCTACTAACCACTCTACTTGAGTGACTTTCGCAGGTTCTTTTTCTTAGGTTTATGCGAAGAACCCGCGCTGGGAAGGAAATTGTTCCTTACGATCCCGAACCAGAAAAGACATATAAACGACGCTTAAGAGAAGCGAAGATGGCCAACCAAGACGATCGCGATCTTGAGGTCGAATTGAAGGAGGCGTTAGAATAGCTACGCCTCAGCAGGGAAGAACTGAGGCAAGAGAAAGAAGAAACTTGTACCAGTACTGAAGCGATCGAAGTAGATATGGCAGCCTTACGAGACCAGTATTTACTTCGACCGAGGGAAGACCCTGTTCCCGATCCTCGACCGATGCAGGATCCAGTTCCAGACCCTCGACCGAGGCAGGTCCCAGTACCTGATGCCCTGGCCGAGGTACTTCCACCTCGGATACCAGTCCAAGGCGCTTTTTTTGCAGGAATCCCGCAAATCCTAGGGCAAAGAATGGCCCCAATCAACAACTGAGGCGTCCTGGAGTTAACCTAGGAGATCCGGCGGACCATGACTACGAACTTCGACCGCAAGTTCTTTCCATGATTCGCCAATGCCAGTTTGGAGGGCTAGAGAAGGAATCTCCGCATCAACATCTGCAAAACTATGAGATCTTGATGGAGACCTTGAGACCCTCAAGAATAGAAAATAACAACTACAAGCTAAGACCTTTTTAGTTTTCTTTAAAAGATAGAGCTCTTACTTGGTATCAATCTCTTCCTCCAGGAAAAATCAGCACTTGGGAGGAGATGACTACGGAATTCTTGACTAAATTCTTTCCCCCCTCTAAAACCGCTGAAATGAAAGGGAAGATTAATGCATTCATTATGAAGGACAAGGAGAGCTTGTCCAAGTCATGGGAGAGGTTTAAAGACATTCTTTTGGATTGCCCACATCATGGGATTCCAAAGATAGAGTTGTTGGAGATATACTTCAAGGGACTGGACGGAAGCACCCAGTTCAACCTCCAACTACTATCCGCCGGTACATTTATGGACATGGCGATCGACGAAGCTTGGGACTTTATAGAGAAGCAAGCTTTGCATATGGAGAAATATTCCCACCAAGGAGCTGAAGGTGGAGTTAAAAGAGTCAACTTTCAAGAGGAGCCATCAAACAACAATCAACTCATCTCTTTGAAGAATGACGTGAAGCAATTGAAGGAACTCTTGGTTGCTCAAACCAAGAAGGGAGATCAAGGATCAAGGAACAACAACAATGGATACCGTAACAACAACAACGGTTCCCGGAACAACAACTACAACAATAATAGAGGATCTAACAGCAATAATTGGAGGGCGAACAACCAAAATTCGGGTAACAATCATTCTAACTCCAATTCTAACGATTCCTCTAATCCTTTCCTCTCTTCCCCTTCTTCTTCTTCTACTCCATTAAAGAGCTAGGGGCAAGGATCAAGCTCGTCCCAGCCGGAAAAGAAAGACGCAGTGCTGGAGGCTATCTTGATCAAGCTTAGTGCTATGGAGACATCCATGACTTCATTTTCGAAGGCCCAAAAAGCCTTTGAACAACAACTTGCTAGTAGGGCGAATGAAGCGCCAAGAGATCCAGGGAAGCTTCCAGCAAGAACGGAGAGCAACCTAAGGGCCAGATTATAGCCATAACGACGAGGAGTGGACTGAAGACTGCAGATCTAGTGCCTCGGTCGGTGCCAGTACCGACGAAGACCACCTCGGTCCAGGTGCAGCCGAAGAACACTTCGGCCGAGATGCCAACGGAGGTGGAGCCACAAAAAGTGGAGGAGAAAACTGAAGTTTATGTTCCACCTCCTGCATATAAACCACCACTTCCATTCCCCCAGTCAAGGGTCAAAGCACATCTAGACAAGCACTTTGGTAAGTTCCTTGACTTGATGAATAAACTACACATTAACATTCCTTTCCTTGATGCTATTCTAGGGATGCCCGTCTATGGGAAGTTCTTGAAAGAGATCCTATCAAGGAAGAGGAAGCTGGAAGACTTTGGTGAAGTAAGGATGACATCTAAATCCTCGGAGCTTATTCAAATCATGAAGGAGAAGATGCCACCTAAGTTGAGAGATCTCGGCTCATTTTGTATTCCCATTCAAGTTGGGGATGTCACTTGTGAAGCCTTATGTGATCTAGGAGCCAGCGTGAGCATTATTCCGCTGGAGCTATGTGTGAAGATCGGACTTGGAGAGCCCAAGCCGGTTAAGATAAGGTTATACATGGCAGACCGCTCCATTACCCATCCCGTGGGCATTTTGGAAGACGTTCCGGTTAAGTTAGGTAACTTCTATTTACCTATAGACTTTGTTGTACTTGATATTCCCGCAGATTATCATGTTCCTATCATTCTCGGGAGGCCATTTCTAGCAACTTCGGGTTGCAATGTGGATTGTAAGAACGCCAAGTTGAAATTCAATATTGGCGGAGATGAAGTGGAATTCGCATTACTTGCGGCCATGAAGGGAGAGCAGCTAGGAGATGATATCTTCAACATCTATGATGAAGAAGAATCAAGAGAATTGGTGAGCTCTATCCTTACTAAAGATCCACTTGACAAAATTATTAGTTTTAGTTTAATGGAGGAAGGTGTAGATGCTTCTTGTGATGCAGATATACGGAGCTTAAAGGCGCTGCAAGAAGATCCAGGAGCTAAAACTGAGAAATTAATCCAGGAGACGAAGATCTCCAGTTTCGGTTCCAGTTACAGTACCTCGACCGAGGCACTTTCTGGACCAAGCGAGGCGACTGAAGAACATCTCGGTCAACGCCTCTGCGCCTCGACCGAGGTCGAAGGCGAGATGATGTCAACTGAGATTACTGAGAATAACAAATTTCTTACTCCCTTCTCTGACATTTATCCTCGGTTGATGGAACATTCTATCCACCAACTTTCTGATAATAAAGGACCTTGGTATGCTGGTATTGTTAATTATCTTGTTTGCCAGGAAATACGACCCGGATTGACGTATGCTCAAAGGAAGAAATTCTTCAAGGACGTACGCCATTACTACTGGGATGAACCACTGCTATTCAAGCGCGGGCCGGATGGGATGCTTCGAAGATGCATTCCGGAAGATGAAGTTAATAGCGTCATACGGCATTGTCACTCACTTCCTTGTGGAGGACATGCTAGCGCCAACAAGACATGCGCTAAGGTATTACGTTCCGGTTTTTTTTTGCCTACATTATTTAAAGATGTGCAATCGTTTGTTGTCTCTTGTGATGCATGCCAAAGAACAGGGAACTTGTCTAGGAGGAACGAAATGCCACTTAATAACATTCAAGAGGTGGAAATCTTTGATGTATGGGGGATAGACTTCATGGGGCCTTTCCCATCCTCCGGAGGAAACCTCTATATTCTTCTAGCAGTTGATTACGTCTCTAGATGGGTTGAAGCCATTGCTTCTCCCACTAATGACGCCAAGGTGGTTGTGAAGTTCTTTAACAGGACTATCTTTCCACGTTTTGGAACTCCACGTGTCATCATCAGCGATGGAGGGACGCTTTTCATCAACCGGAAGTTTAAGGCACTTCTATCGAAGTATGGGGTAACCCACAAGGTAGCAACCCCTTATCACCCTCAAACTAGTGGACAGGTCGAGATCTCGAATAGAGAAATTAAAGCAATCTTGGAGAAGACCGTCTCTAGGACGAGGAAGGATTGGTCCATGAAATTGGACGACGCTCTTTGGGCCTACAGGATCGCATTTAAGACTTCCATTGGTACCACCCCTTATAATTTGGTATATGGGAAGTCTTGTCATTTGCCCGTTGAGTTAGAACACAAAGCATATTGGGCGATCAAATGGTTGAACTTCGACATTAAGGAAGCCGGCGAGAAGCGGCTATTGGATATCAATGAGCTGGAGGAGCTGCGTTTGAACGCTTATGAGAATGCCAAAATCTATAAAGAAAGGACGAAGAAGTGGCATGACAAGCGCATCATTCCTAAGGAGCTTAAAGAAGGAGACTTAGTCCTACTCTTCAACTCCCGTCTCCGCCTCTTTCCAGGTAAGTTGAAATCTAGATGGACTGGACCTTATGTTGTGAAACATGTTTTTCCTCATGGTGCAGTTGAGATTTGGGGCGAAACGAGTGGAAGCTTCAAGGTCAATGGTCATAGACTCAAGAAATATAAACTGGAAGTTCTGGTTGAGGAGGTTGCACCGCTATACCTTGTTTGAGAGACACATTATGGTCCAGCTAGCGACCTTAAATCAAGCGCTTCTTGGGAGGCAACCCAAGGTATTGCTTTCTTTTCCCTTTTTCTAGTCTAGCTTAGATAGTTTGCTTTTGCTTTGCTTTGTTTTGTTTTTGGTGTCCTAGACAGATAACAAGTGACATCTAAGGAAGAAATACAAACCAGGAGCACAACTGGAAGGACAAAAGTTCGAGAATTTGAGAAGACGGAGTTTGACTGAGACACATCTCGGTTGCTGTCAAAGCACCTCAACCGAGATGATTCTTGAGCAACCGAGGCGACTAGGGTTTCTGAAGATCCACCTCGGTCCGTACCACCTCGGTCCAGTCGAGACCACCTCGACCGAGGTGACAGTAGTTTCAGAAAAGGGTATAAAAAGGGGCTGAGATTTCTCTCTCCTCCTTTACCTTCTCCTCGACCGCGGCACACACTTCGCCTCGCTTCGCCGATCTTCGCTCGTTTTCGACGATTCTTGCTTCCAAACCGCTAAGAAAGGGTAGAGGATCGCAGTGCAAGTGCTAATCTGCAAGAAAAACGAGCCAATCGACCGAATTGGGGTAAATATCGAAAAAACCCTAACCTCGCTCTTCTCCACTGTTTTCCTTCGATTTGGGCTTTGGTTGCCCCTGCATTTGCTGAGAAACAGATTAAGTACCCCATAGGAACCTGTTGTAGTGATTTTGGGGGAAAAGAACTGGATTTTTGAGGAAATCAGTCGCGCAGTTATTCGCCTCGGTCCAGTCGGCCTGTGCCTCGGCCGAGGTGTTCTTCAGAGTTGTCAGGCTGACCGAGGTGGTCTGACAGGTTTCAAAAAAAGATGAGTTCAGATAGACAGCTGGTCCTGAGGGACAGATCCTCTCCTTCCCCTTCTTCTTCTTCCTCTAGACGTACTAGACCGGTGATCCACGAGAGACACCAGGTCGACTATGACCGCATCGCGGGCCGTCCAGTGATTGCACCTCGCTTCTTGGATATTTCTGCATTTGATTGTCTCCATGTGGATGGAGATCTGAGACGTATGATTTCTATGGTGGGGCTCGAGCAGTTCACTAAGATCCGAGCACCGGCTTACTTAGAGCCGACTATGGAGTTTGTCAGCTCTTTCACCTACCTTCCTACAGAGCGTGCTATGAAGTACCGGTTGATGAACCGGAACATCATAGTTCCTTTAGAGTACTGGCGAGACATTTTTGGTTTCCCGGCCCTGACTGCTGCTGATTTTCCCTCCCGAGCTGTAGCTAGGGAGTTCTGGGGACAGATTGCTCACGTGGTTGAGCATGCAGATAGATGGCGCCCTGGAGACTCCAGGGAGCGTATTATATTTCACCTAGCATTTAGGTTAGCCCACAGGATATTCAGTGAGACTCTTCTGGCGCGTACTGAAACGCCCTAGAAGGTCAGACAGGGGGAGCTGTTTAGTCTTTACTGCATGGTGACTGGAGGGATTCCAGACTTTGGCTTGATGCTGGCAGAGGATCTACATAAGATCAAGGCCAAGGCGAAGGGCGATATCTGTTGCGGAGGCATTGTGACTCACATAGCGAGTTACCAGGATATGGACCTCAGCGCATGTACCATGGTGGCGGCTGCCAAGCCGCTAGGACTTCATGAGATGATCACTCGGCGGATACTAGTTCCCCGAGGACTTACTACGCCATATGTGGCGATGCCATGGGAGCCTACTACACCACAGGGGATCAAATGATCACCCCAGTTCTCAGTGTATGATCCACACTACTGGCAGACTGCTTGGATCCCACTGATGGAGGATGCGAGAGAGGTAGCAGCAGCACCAGCTGAGGAGGATGAGGTTGAGGAGGCAGCTGATGATGATGATGATAGGGATGGTGGAGTTCCTATGGATACAGGTACTGATACTGTTGGGACTAGTGCGCCGGTCATTGACTTAGACGATGACGAGACTGAGACTGCACCGGCTACATCACCAGTACGCCCTGCTAGGCGTAGGGTACGCCGACAGAGAGATCCAGATGCTCACCGACGGATCGATGACCTCACCGATCAGATGATAGACTCCTATGCTGCCCTGACTGTAGACATTCAGGAGAGGTTTGACGCCCAGCACCGAGAGATCGACCGCTGGACTCATCAGATGCTAGAGGGCCAGCACTATCAGCGCCGGATGATGGAGATCCAGTTTCAGCAAACTATGGGTTATCCATTTGACCCATTCCAGTATCCGTATGTGCCACCACCACCACCACCGGACCAGGATTATTGAGAGCTTGCAGGATTTTCTTTCTTATTTATTATGCAGCTCAGTTTTGTCCGGTGAGTATTTTATTTCTTTAGACTTATTTTGACCCACTGGGACAGTGTGTCCCAAGTATGGAGTGTTTATGTATTTTATGACTTATGTGTTGTATGACTCGACATTATCGGATATTTATGCTTTATTTTGCTTTATGTGCATATCTGAGATTACATGCATGCATACAAGTTATTTGATTGAGAAAAACGTCAAAAACTGGTTTAGAAAAAAAAATTTGACCTCGACCGGGGCAGTTCTGGCCAAACGAGGTACTTCACCTCGGTTGACTTAGAACACCTCGACCGAGGTGGTTTAACTGAGAGTTTTCAAAACGTTTTGTGCTTCTTATTTGGATATGATCTCAGTGAAGATCTTGTTTGCTTACTGGTTTTGAAATCTTTATATGTTTGAAAGGTTTTATAATATGTTTAAGCTGCTAAATGCTTTGTTTGAAATTTTTGGCATGTTTAATACTTTGTTTTTATCCAAATTATGTTGAATTTGAAGGTTGACATCACATTATGAGTTCTCTCACTCTCTTCCTGGAAAGACCAAGGCAATTCATTCTTCTCTCTTCTTCTTCTTGATCATGCTTAGCCCCTCATATACAGATTTGCCTCCCTTTACCTATCCGGGAATTTGGAAGCAAGAAAAGTGGTGAAAGCAAGTGAAGTAAAAGTTGAGAAGTTGGCTGGAAGTGAAAGTGTTAGAAAGCAATAAATAGGTTTGGGGAAGTCAATCATGATGATGAGTAACTCGGCACCATTCACATAGCCGGGTGTTTGTGTCTTGCCAAAGTCGGATTGAGCGATATTCCTAACGGGTCATGGTATGTGCATCAAGGGTTTGATGCATCTCAAGAAATTGATGATTGTTGATTTCCTAGGCTTCGGTTATTGTGCACATCTGTCCATGCATCCCAAAAAGTAAAGTAAAAAGAAAAAAAAAAAGTGTGAAATAAGCAAAGCTTATTGGTGGAAGATGTTGAAGTTCAAGTAAAGTGAAGAAAGATCATGTTCCCGGATTCTAGCACCACATTACTTTATATACATCCCTACCCTACACGTTTCTTGACCTTTCTTTTGGGAAGCCCTTGAGACCTCGAGCTTGTTGATTGACTTAGTGGTTTAAACTGGATTATACATGATTAATTTCGATGATTATGATTTATTATGCATTCTATAATTTTATGCAAAGATGAAGAACTTTCTTGTATTTATAAAATGTTTTAAACATGTTTTGATTTTAAATTCCATGAAGTATTCTCTTAGAGTGATCTATGATTGTAGCACACCATTAAAATGGTTTTGAAAGACTTTTTCATTAATCTTTATGACCAATAATCCAGTCTATCTTGTATTTTATAGGCAGAACTTGCTTGGGGACAAGCAAGGGCTAAATATGGGGTATTTTGATAGCATGAATTATTGTCTATATTTTGGGACATGTTTAGACGTTTTATCTTCAATAATTTGCATGTTTGTATGTATATTATGTGATTATATTGTCGTTTCATCTACCTTTGCGGGAATCGAGGTCTACACCTAGTTTTGTTGTAATCGTAGGTAAAATGGCACGTTTTGCATCAAAAAGGAGCAAAAGGAGCTATGGAGTCATTGGAGCTACATTCAGGAGCTTAAGGAAGAATCTAGGAAGCATAGCCATGGATTAAAGATTTACTTTGGACCAGATTTGAGAGATTTCACATTCAGTTGTGATTCACCTCGGTTGACTACAGAGTCACCTCGACCGAGGTGATCCAGAGGAGCCGACTCAACCGAGGCGAACACCTGGGACGCGGCAAGAATATTTTATTCTTGGCTGAGATCTTTTATCTTTGGAAAGAGGATCTTATATTTTTGGGCTGGATTCCTGGAAGGAAGAAGATAAGTTAGACCATATATTTTACCTATTTTTATGGGAAGAGATCTTTCTAAGATATCTTATCTTTGGAGAGTAATTTTCCTATAAAAAGGGTCAGATTTCCCACAAATCCGACATCTGCTATCACCCGGATCAGCCTGCATACATCCGAATACACCGCTGCAGCCATACTCCAGTTGGGAGATTTGAAGAACCTTTTTGAAGGTTGAAGGAAGAAAGTCTATAGCTTTTATAGCTTTTTGAAGGGTTTTTGTAAGATCATCTTAGATTTCCTTCTTTGTTGGTTGTCTTGTTGGATTTTAATCCAAGTAACGCTTGTTGGTTTTATAATTGATTCAGTTATTGAAGGCTTTCTCTTAAGGTTTTCTTGTTCAATTATTCTCTTTCTTCCCATATATTTGATTAATACTTTCATGATGATGAGTGGCTAATTTCTTTGTGTGATTCTAGGGTGATTGGCTGAAGGTTGTGGGAAAAACAATGATAGAATAATCTTAATCATAGTAGGACCCTGAAAGCTCGAGTCTTTACCTTAACCCTAAGCATCTCGCTCAGTCGATGAACATCTCGGCCGGGGTGGGATTTGGCTGACCGAGGTGACTTATCTGATCCGAAACTGAGAGTTAAGTGTTAGAGTTTTTCAAATCCTATTCTTATTACACCTTTCCTGGTTCAATGCAAGCCTAGGATGAGACTTACCAGGTAATTTCTTAGTTTGTTTACCTAAGATCATAAGTATAGGTAATAAAGGTTTATCCTTTATTGGGGTTTGAGTGTGTTTTCATCCCATCTTTGTGAGTTAGCCTGAGACTTACCCGGTAAAGGTTGATTCTATTCCCTTAGGTGGTGTGTTTGTTTGAGGTTATAGTTCTTTATCTTGATTCCTTGAGACTTACCTGGTAATAGGAGTTACGGTTTGGGATTAGTGAGTAGTGAGACTTACCCGGTGATCTATTCCACTTTAGTAACACCTTCCCTATACAAAAATCTCAGCTTTGTCCGCTTATCTTTAGATCTTGAGTTGGAACCACAACTAGATGCTTTAATCCCTAGAATTGCATATTTCCTTAATTGACTTTTTATCATCTTTGATTGTTTTAATCGCTTTTGTGGTTAGTATTTACAAAGCTTACCTATTCTGATTTTGTTTCACTAAGTCCCTGTGATCGACCCCTGGAATTCCTTGCTTTTTACTACGATTGACCCGTACACTGTGGGTTCGTATCCTTGTTTTAAGCTTACATCTAGGGTTATAAATTTAAAGCTTGCACACACCGTTTGGAGCGAACAATTCCTCCTCCCTGAGAGAATACGTAGGCCCGGCGGGTCCGACCCGTGGACATGCTTAACACCGAGTCGGCCCATGCCCTGGTGGTTTCCGGAAGATAGATTGGGGCCTCCCACCGAATGCCGCCCACTGCACAACATAATAGCCCCACCGCGCCGCCAACTAACCGCTCATCCTCTAGAAACCACAATAGATGACATCGAGGGTCTGGATCTAGTGACTCCCAGTAGGCTTCACAGCAGACCCAATACTTCTACACTTCACTGGCCCACGATAATTCCCATGCCCACCAACAACATGGACATCCACCACATTCTTGGCCCACTCCACCAGCTTTGTGGGCATGGTCTCCTCCTCCCTGCCCCTATCCGACGTTGGGCCATAACCAGCAAGCCCCGTGGAGCAAGCTCCTCAGCAAACAACCCACCAGGTCAATGTAGTGATGCATCCCACGGACATTTCCCAAGCTTTTAGCACGGTTTTGCTTCAGCCACCCGATGAAACGCGGTATATCAATACGGGAGCATCCGTGCACATGGTTTTTGTATTTTAGTTTCGGGTTCCACATTGGCAAACTACCACAATTACCACCAACCTCCGCCTTCCAAATGTCCTTCACACACCCAAATGCATCAAAAACCTTACTTCCGTACGACAAATTTGTCATTGATAATAACGTTTTTGTTTCATTTGACCCGTTAGGTTTTTCGGTGAAGGATCTTCATACGGGGTCCCAAATAGCAAGGTGAAACAGTTTGAGCGGCCTTTACCCGGTTCTCAAGACCACATCCGCCATACCCCTTGCTCTATCCGCTTCTACCACAACGGCATCCTCCCTTTGGCATGCCCGTCTTGGTCACCCCGGTGATCATGTGTTTAGTTTTCTTTATCGGAATAATTTCATACCAAAAAGCAAATAGTCTCGCTCTTCTCTTTGTAATTCTTGTCATCTTGCAAAAACATAACGGTTACCTTTCTTTAATTCAGTGTCAAAAACATTTACTCCCTTTAATATTATTCATAGTGATATTTGGACGTCTCCTATTGCTAGTGAATCGAATTTTCGATATTATCTTCTGCGACACCCCTGGATCAACGCAATCCCTTGTCCTTCAACCAGCCCAGTAACCCTTTGCCTGGCACTTGTTTGCCTCACCCGCCGGCCCATACACTTGGCCCAAATCTGACACATGACAGCGAGCCTCTTAACCAAACAAGCCATGCATGCCTTACCCCACACACTAGTGGGCCTCTTGCCCCAACAAACCACTCTCACTAGTCCACATGCATGCTTGCTTACACCGGCACCTCAACGTCTCAGCCCAGTCACCATATGACTACCCGTGGCAAACACGGAATCCACAAGCCCAACCCGAAATACCTTTTACTTACATCTTAACCCACCATATAGCCTCTTCAAAAATCACCTATCCTAGCCTTGGAGGATCCAAACGGGCTTACTACCATGCAAGAGGAATTTAGTGCTCTTATTAAAAATGGTATTTGGGAATTTGTTCTGAGGCCATCTGCTACTAATTTATTCATTGCATGTGGTTGTTTAAGCACAAGTACAGATCCGATGGTTCTCTCGAGCGCCACAAAGTGTGATTGGTGGTTAATCGAAAGTCTTAACAAATGGGCATCATAATCTTCTCATTGAGCTTCATGCCCCTCTTCGGACGGATATTTTATCTACTATGATAACGTCAGTGCCGTCTATTTGTCTTCTAACCCTGCTCAACATCAACACACGAAGCATGTTGAAATGGATATTCACTTTGTCAAGGACAAGGTTGCCTTGGGTCATCTTCGTGTCCTCCATCTTCCTTCCAATCATCAGTACGCCAACAAGTTCACCAAAGGCCTTCCCTCACCACTCTTCTTGGATTTCGATCTAGTCTTTGCATTCGGTCTCCTCCAACTTCGGTTGTGGGGGAGTGTTAGCACGTATTCTCTATTTGCATATATAGATTAGTGTGTATTTATATTTATGGAGACTATCCTTGTAATTCGGATACACTATATCCTTTATTCTCTATTTATTACGTATAATGAAATGTAATAGAGTCAGGGACTCATTCACAAAACAACATACATATATTCATATTTGAATATGGATTTGAAGGAATTGTGTCATTTATCCAAGGTGCAATTACTGATGATGAGATAGGAGATTAAATATAGGGATATATAAAATCCGAAAATATTGGGGGTCATGGTGTTTTGCTAGAAGCTAACCATGATCGGTACATTTATATGATAAAATGTATTGCGAGTGTTATCGGGTCCTATGAGGTCACACCATAACGAGCATAAGAACTGAATCAATTAATGAGAGAATTACCATATAGGAGTATATGGTGGAAAAGGATATATTTCGTAGGAGTACAAAATATATTATGGAGTTTGTAATTAATAATAGATAAGGGGTTATTTATTTAATTAATGAAACAATTTGGTTTACTAGGCTTTTTCTAGTTTTGTGTTTAGTAAATGTACTTGAGAAAAGAGTGTGTAGAGTTTGAGAATAAATACAAAAGGTTGGGGTATATTTACTTAATTAAAACATTAAAAAGCCTAGTTACTACGCTACTTTCTTAAAAAGGCCTAGTTACCAAAATTGCCCTTTATTAATTACTAAAATATATATCTTATATTTTAAGGTCGGGCTTTTTAATGGTTAATGTAACATCCCGTAAAAATTTTCATCCCGCATCATTTGAATGGGGATTTGTTATTGATTTATAAGGATGGGTTGCTACTAATGTCAACAAGAAGTCTTCTTTTCCAGTGGTAGAGTGAGGACAAATAACTCTGGAGTTAAGCGTGCTCGTGCGGGAAAAATTTCAGGATGGGTGACCTCCAGGTCTTATAGTTGGTATCAGATATAACCCTGAGTTACGAGTGTGCTTGCCCTAGTAGGCGGGCACTCAGCTCGGTGGACGGTCCTTGGCCTGACGTGGACGTCAGGAGTTTAAGTGGAGGAGATTGTAACATCCCGTAAAAATTGTCATCCCGCATCATTTGAATAGGGATTTGTGATTGATTTATAAGGATGGGTTGCTACTCATGTCAACAAGAGGACAAATAACTCTGGAGTTAAGCGTGCTCGTGCGGGAGAAATTTCAGGATGAGTGACCTCTCAGCAATCGAAGGTTATGGTGATTCTTGTTCAGTCTCGGGTGGACCAACTAGAGGAGTAACACTTGGGACTCTACATATCCTTGAAGGAGTTTTTGAACACGCATCAAAAGGTATTCCTTTTCTCCCTTATCTAATCTATTATGCATGCGGTCCTTGTTTAGATGTTTAGAAAATTATTTCCTGAAATTTCACTTTTACACATCTAAAATCCCAACAGTGGTATTAGAGGCTCTTGCATAAATTGATTAGATCAAATTAAAAAGGCCATGTTTTGATGCATGTATTGATTGTTTTGTTTCAATTATGAAAGAGATTGTTTGTATGGATTAATTTGCATGATTAGATTAAGATGTAAAATTAGATGCTTAATGATGATTAAGCAAAACTAATATGATTAATTAATTAATAAAAGTGTTTCCTAATGTTACGCATTGCTTAATGATGATTAAGCAAAAGTTAAGGACACTATATGAGATATTGTAGTAGTATTGCACCTTACGCATGGCCGAAGGTCACATGTCAGACTTTAGGCTATTGTAGTAGTATTGCACATTAGAATTCTAATGTTGCCGTACTTATTTTTTTTATGGTTTTAGATTATTTTTATTAATAATTTAATAGGATTAGTTAATTATCTAAATAATAATATTTATTTTCAAAAGATATTATATATGATGTTTATCTAGATAAATATGATTTATCAAGTTGAAAATAAATAAATTTAATTTTGTTAAAGTATGAGATATTTTAACTTAGTTAAATTGTACCCTAAAATTAAAATATATGATTTGATTCCTAAAAGATATTATATGAGATATTCTATTTAGATAAATATGATTTATCAAGTTGAAAATAAATAAATTTAATTTTGTTAAGATATGAGATATTTTAGCTTAGTTAAATTATATCTTAAAATCAAAAGATATTATATGAGATATTCTATCTAAATAAATATGATTTATTCTCTTTATGTAAAAATTACTTATTTTTGTATAAGGTCTTAATTTAGAAATGTTAATATTTTGACAAGTTACTAAAATAATACATATGCCTAATCTTAGCAATGATCTAAAATTAGAAATGTTCTAATATTAGAAAGTTATTAATTTTGGAAAGTTACCATAATTAGAAAGTTACTATTTTTGGAAAGGTTTCGAATTTAGAAAAGTTTACACCTTTTAACATTTTAATGATTAATATATGATATTAATACCATACGCAATATGATTGATTAAAACAATACCGGAAAGGAGTTTCCACGTTATTTTTTTTCTCTTTATGTGATAAAGTGATTGTTATGTGCTTATGTGTACATTTCATTTAAATATCATATATGTTATGCTTGTATGTATGTGTATGGTGATATTCTCGTGTAGGCGGTTACTAGTATGACCCCAATCTAAGGATAGTTAAATACGATATGTGTATCGTTATGGTTTGTTTGTACACGATCTGCGTATCGTTATGTCTTTTTGTAATTTTCAGTTTCTGCAGGAGTTATTTTAAATTCATTCTACAAAAAGACCAAAGTCCTAAGGAACTTGAAGGATAGAGATCCATGAAGGTCCAAGAATGAAGATTCATTTTAGGGATCATACTAGGAACCATTTATTTAATGCGTTTTTTGAATACCTTAAATTCCCACTGGTATGCTTGTTTGTTATTTTGCTTTGATTTCGCTATAAAATAACAACCTTGCATGCTTAAACCATCACTTAAAAGAATATTGAGAATTGTCTTTCCATATCATAATCGATCCCTATCTAGGAATTTGTAGGATAGGTTCCGCCAAAGCGGGGTGTCCTTACTTTGACTTGGATACATTGCGGGTATGCTCATACTAAGGGGCATACTGCTTTGATATGGTTAACTCAACAAAAGACCAAAAGATAAAGTTTTGGATTTTGAGGCATAAGGGGGGGGAGTTCACATGTGATGTGTTCCCATCAACCAAGAATTATAAGGAGTTATATTTAGTAAAGGATTTTACTTACCTTGATTACATGAGACTCAGGGTAGTGCCAAAGTACGCTAAGGTTCTGTTAAGGGTGAAATTTATATAAATACAAATGAGTTATAGAAATGGTATATCGTTAAATCGAGTAAGATACTCGACTGGTTAACAACCATTTTTGTACCAAGTCAAGGCCTAATTCATGTGCAACGGAACCCTAACGTTGAATAATTAAGTGAGAGAGTTGGTTTTGAGGAGTCTTCTTTACACTTTTTACTAACCACATAAAAAAAAATGAAAAGGGGAGTCTAACTAAGTAAGGTGATGTGAGCATCACAATTAACTAGCCTTAAAAAAAAAGTTATCTAATCTAGATTAATTCTCTTTTACTTATCCTTGATTTTAGCCATTAAACTACCTAAAACAAAATATATAATCCTATTCATCCTAAGGATTTAAAGTCAAAATGGTATGAAAAAGCAGTGTAAGGAAACATCACATTGGGTGTTATTCACCCACCATCTCATATCCAGTTTACACAACCATAATGAAGAACAAAAGATTGGAAAGTATGGATTAAAATTGTGCTAATTTCATGGGCAAATGGTGTTCCTTTCATATACACAATATATGAGAAGCACGTTTATTTATGAAATATTAGTCCCAAATAGCCATACAAATGAAGGAGGACGTGGACATATACATATAAAGCAAATGAAATGCTTAAAAAAAAAAAAGAGGAGTTATGGGCATATTCAGGGGTTGTGTTTGGGGGGCTCCAAAAAAAAAAAAATTTTAAAAAAATAAAAAATCATTTTAAGATGGGTTGTAGTTTCTCTCGTTAATTAAATTGTTTCATACGATTTATTATTTTTTTAAATATCACTATCCAGGACCGCGTCGTTAAGTGTAATGTTTTTTTAATTTTTTTTTGTATTTTGTTTAATCAGAATATCAAAGTGCGGTTTGTAATCGCTCTTCTTTTTGCAATAGATGCGGTCTAGGATTGCACTTGTTTTCCAACCCGAAAATCTCATGTATTTGGGGAATAATTTTTCTCCGAAGCTAATTTGGAAAAATTTTCTCCATTTTTGTTTGTTGTGGCAAAATATTCTGTTTTTCTTTCTACTTTCCATTTGTAGATAATTTCCCTTTTTTGACAACATGATTATTCGAGCGGTTAATTATTCAGTATTATCAGAATATGTCAACTCGCAAGATGAATTTACACCCTTTGTTGTCAGATGACTGTTTATTTGTAGCATTCACTATTTATTTATTTTTGGTTGACTTGTAGTCAAAACTTCGTAAGTAGATGACATATTGATTTTATTTTTATCGTTATTTTATTTTCGTAGATATTTTTATCGAAAATAAATTTTCGCCCCCTTTTAAAATTCTGCGGCCGCCACTGGGCATATTAAAAGCTTTTTACTGCTTTTGACTGAAGTTATAAACCTTACAGCTGTTTCTTTCCTTGCTAGCCACAGATCAAATTTTGAAACCGTCGTCATCATCATCCTCAACAAATAAAAAAAACCCTAATTTATCAATATATAAAGAAGTGATAAATTATTTGGCAAAGAAAAAAAAAAGAAGAAAAAGGAGCTGCAGTGTAGCAAGAAACGAGGAAACTCAGTTGTTGAAGAATCAAGTTTCTATAAACTCCGCTCAAGCAATCCGGTCCAGTGGCGGCCGCAGGATTTCTAAAAGGGGGGGCGAAAAATAATTACCGATAAAAATATCTATAAAAACAAATTAGCGATAAAATCATGTGAGAGGTTGACAAAGACATCTAACCACATACTCTCTTCTCACATCATCTCTAAATAAGAGATCATATTCATCCATGGTTTTGCGCAATCCCTGATCACTAATTACTTCATTAGTCATATTTTCCATCCGATGTCGTTTTTCTCTCATATCAACACTAGCAAAATCATCATCAACTTCATTTATGTGAACACTCTCCCTAGCAACGTCATCTCTACTATCATCTCTACAACATCAACTCTAGCAACATCATAGACCTCATTCACATTTACATTATCAACATTTCGAGGTTATTGAGGAATGAAGGTTGAATCAATATTCGACAAAGGTCGTTTTTTCGTCCGAATAACAAATGTATCCATATTCTAAACAAATCAATTAATCAATTACAATCATTCACAATCCAAAACTCAAACCCTAATGAAAATAACCAATCAATAATTCATCATTCAAATTCAACAAATTCAACAAATTCAACAACCAATCGTACTCCAAACATATAATTCATGTCTAACAAAGAATGCTAATCAATTTTTTAAAAAAACAACATTTAAAAAAACAAACACACAAACTTACACTAATACGCAACTCAGTGACTCCAGGCAATTGAGGGTGGACGGAGACTGGACAGCCTGGACCGGACTGGAAGTGGTGGCCTTAGGGTGGGGCGGTAGCCGGGCAGCCACGGAGCCACCAATGGAGCAGTGCGGCCGGGAGGAGAGTCCCGAAGAAAGTGGGTAAGTCGGACGACTCGGACAGGAGCAGTGTGGCTGGGAGAAGAGTCGCGCGGACCGGTGGCTGGCGGTCCTGGCAGATGGCGGCGACGGGAGCGGTGGCGGACTGGCGGGCCGGCGACGGGGTCACGGGAGGCGGGAGCACTGTGCGAAAGCGAGGCTGCTATGTCGTGTGGGATTGTGAGAATTGGGACTCATTACGCCGTACGCAGCCTCACTAACCCCAGTTCGGCTCCGATGAAGTTTAAAAATAACTTCACGGTGAAGTTCAATCGATCTAAACCGTTAACTAAATTTAAAGGCTAAGATCTTCTCATTAATTAAGGTTAGTAAATATAAAAGGCAATTTATAATAAAATAGAATTTTAATAGCACTAAATAGGGAAGGCAATATCATAAAAATCAATCAAATTTATTTTGTTATTCAAATTGATTTATTGTTCAATCTCCCTCTGTTTATTAGCATTTAAAAAAAATTGGATGCATTTCTGATTAATCGAATTGTATTTATATTGCTTCAATGTTTTTTTTTATTTAAAGATATGTAACATATATATACTACCTCATCTATCTAATTAGTATTTTAAAGTTGTTTAAAAAGACAAACTGTTTTTCAACCCTGTTCGTTTTTTTTTACTTAAGAAGTAAAAGTAATTTTATTTTCGTTTAATTAGTCTTATAAATTATTTTTTTAAATTATCAAAGCATACATATAAATAAAAATATAAATATAACTAATACACGTTTTTCTTTTACTAATTAATAATATTGTTATCAAAAACATTGTTAATTAGTAGAAGAATAATGAAGGAGACGTTTTAGGAAAAATAAATAAATATTTTTTTATTTATACTTCATTTTTTAAATTTAAGAGGATCAATATTTATATTTTTTATAAACTATCTTTTCGATTAATCAGAAATGCATCCAATTTTTATAAATACTAATAAAAAGAGGGAGATTAAACAGTAAATCAATTTGAATAACAAAATAAATTTGATTGATTTTAAAATACTGCCTTCCCTATTTAGTGATATTAAAATTCTATGTTATTATATATTGTCTTTTATATTTACTAACCTTAATTAATGAGGAGATCTTAGCCTTTAGATTTAGTTAACGGTTTAGATTGATTGAACTTCACCGTGAAGTTAATTTTAAACTTCATCGGAGCCGAACTGAACTAACCCTAATCTGATTTTTTTTCTTGTTAAAACAAAACGGCGTCGTTTTCTTTGATTTTTTTTTTTTGTTTGGAGGGTGGGGTAGCTGCCCCACCCAAGGACCGCCACTGATCAGGTCTTCAACCCGTTTAATTTTGTTAAGGTATGATCTCCATCTTGTGTTTATTCTTTTTAGGTTAAATTCATATTCGTGCTCGGAATTACGGAGACCCAACATCAAAGCATGTGATGCAAGAGATTTCAAAAGCAAAGTCATAGTCAGATAATCCAAATATATGCAAGAGTACCTATAGTGTTGGATGAAGTCAAGAATGGGTGATTCAACCTCGTCGACTTTTTTAGCGGTCATAGTGAAAATTCAAATTGCTTCTTGTTGATCATTTGCAAGGGAAAGATGGATGATATTTACAAGTTAATGGCACAAAGTTATTTGTACTTCAATCAAAGAAAGATATGGACCCCATGTTCGTTTTCACTTTATGTCGTTCAAACGTCAAGAGGAGTGAAAGCCAAAGACTCGTATATCTAGCACCGAGGTGATCCAAACCAGTAAATTGAAGGCTATTTTAATCTCAAGAAAGCTGGAGGAAGTTCAAGAAATATTTAAAGGAAAGAGTCACTACATGCTAGAAAGAAGTCCAAGATGAAGTGAGTAAGAGTTTCGAGCGGTTTGGATTTGATGGATCCGTTAGACGACCAAGGATTGAAACCAACTAAGCTGGATCGCAAGTTCCCAAGTTGTAATTGGCTAAATCAAACTTCATCTTACACCGAAGTCCAACGCCGGATCAAAAGTTGATCGGTTTCAATATTACAAACGTAAAATGGTGCTGGCAAAAGTTGGCTCCGGTAGATTGAAAAGAGAGTCAAGAACTCACGGGAAGAGCAAGAGAAGAAGCAAAGAGTATACAATGATGTTTTATGTTATTTTCACACAAGCATGGTTCGATCGAAGTCATATGTCCTTGTCGTTAGAGTGGAGAACAATCCCAAGGAGAAGCAAAGTTGACAGATGCAAAGTCGTAAGAAATAAAGTCACGGTCAGGCTCATATATACTCCGAGTCGTAGTCGGGATCTCCGGTTTTCAAATGGTTTCAAGCGTTAGGAGGAATGATTCAGTAGAAGCAAATATCTATACATATGGTCTAAGTTATACCCCAATATAATGGGGAGAATCAAAGTGAAGAAGAAAAGAAAAAAAAGAAGCAAATATAACGTATGAATAAATCAAGGAAAATAAAAGAGGTTTAAATGTTGAGGGGTCGAGAATCGTAGGGATCCGTTTCAAGATATAAAGTATTTGGGTATATCGCAAATGAAAACTTCCAAATAAAAAAAGAATGCTCAGAAGAGAAGTAAAAAACAATCTACAAAAGTAGAGTTTATAATATTATAAGGAATTCACTTGGCTGAAAGAAGAGGAAGTAGTGAGGTAGGCATGTGTTTGATTAAGCAAAGCTAGGTGGCACCATGCAATATATGTGTCGGTCACTATAAACAAATCATGGAGGCAAAGCCAAATTGGTGTGGAAGGGCAGCAAACCAAATCCAAAGTGCTCACCTTTTATATATGGAGCTTTCATGTTCATCACAAGGACTTTAGTATCCCATAAACACGAACCAAAGAAGTTGAGTATGGTTACTCCACCTCCGTGAAGTGAATTAAAAAGGGATCCAAATACTAAGCATGCATTGATTCATCGCGTCAAAATCATATATTCAACACACTTGCGAACTACGCGCGGTTTGATCCCCACAAAGAGGGGTATGTAGGAGATTTGACCCAAATATCAATCAAGTTCAATCGCCAATGTCAGAAGTGTCGCGGATTGTTAAGCAGAACTACGTCCGATTTGATCCCTACAAAAGGGTGCGTAGGAAACTCAATTTCACGACTATTGAGTTCAATCACAAATTCCAAGTATCCAAATGAAAGTTCTAGTTAGAACTACGTAAGATTTGATCACTATAAAAGGGTACGTAGGAAACTCAGTTTCATGACTGTTGAGTTCAATCACAAGTGTTGAGTTAAAATTCCTAAGTAAAGTTGAAAAGAGGACAAGATGAACTACGGTGACTTGATTCCGTCTCAAACGGATACGTAGGAAGCTTGGTATAAAGCAATACGCTCATTGAGTTCGGTCACACCCAAAACTCCAAGATTTGATAAATTTGAGAACTACGTCTAACTTGATTCCGTTGAAACGGATACGTAGGAAACTCATCGAGTTCAGTCATACCCCCAAACAAAGAGAAGAAAAAGAGAGATATACTCAACTATTGAATTTCTCATGCGCACATGATAGTCGGATAATTTGGAAAACCCTTCATAGAAGGTGGGTCCGAGTGATTCTGGTGATGCGTAAAAAAAGTGGAGAAATACAAGCGATAGGTGGTGCGGATTATAGATAACCCGTCTTAAAAGTTGAGTTTGAATCCGGCATGTGACACATGACTGTTAAAGTCCGCAAAAATAGATATATGAACTACGTAAGGCTTGATCCTTCTAAGGGAAGGTACGTAGGCAACCCGTCGGGTGCAGCCCAAATACTCAAGAAAAATTCAAGATGTTGTCCAAAGAGTAATCGGTATTATTTTGGAATCGTGAGGATACAACGAATAAGGGTCGAACTTTAATAAACATATTTCAATTGAAATGTGTTACGCAATTTTATCTTCTTGTAATATTTTTGCCTAACAGGTTCATATATGATAGGATCTTGGAATCATTTTTGCTCACTAAGGGAATTAATAATATGAGTAGAAATGTGCAAAACTTTAATTATTTATAATTGTTATAACAGTTTATAACTTTTGCAAAATCGATCATAACTTATCTGCATTTTATTATTTTGTGTTTTTGTAGTCCACCATGTCAAACAAAAACCTCAAATCTTCTTTACGCTCCATACTCGACAAAAAGAATTTGAACGAACACAACTTCCTTGATCGGGAGAGAAATTAGAGAATTGTTCTTAGGTCGGAGAACCAAGAGGATGTATTGGAACATCCAATCCCTAAACTCACATTGGACTCATGTGATGAGGACCATGTGACATACATGGAGGATATGAAGCATGGGAATGTCTCCACTTTGGGTATTCATGTTATTGAAATTTTTGTCAACTAATTCTATTTCATGGGTATTGGATATCGGATGTGTTTCTCACATTACTTCCAATGTGCAAGCGCTAAGAAATAGAAGGACATTGCGGAAGGGAGAGTTGTTGTTGTTTCCATTGGAGATTATTGTTTGTCTTTACCTTCTGGCTTAGAGATAAAACTTAATAACTGTTATTTTGTTCCATGCATTATTAAGAACTTAATTTCAATTTCAGTTTTGAACCATGAAGGTTATACATTTACCATTACTAATCACATGATGATAGAGATTTATAGGAATGATATTTATTATGGTCGTGCGAATATGAGTAGTAATGGACTATACATATTAGACCTCAAAACTGAGATATATAAAATTAATACAAAAAGGCAAAAGTCGAATGAAACAAACGAAGCAAACCTATGGCAATGTCGATTGGGCCACGTAAGCATAAAGCGCATTAAGGAACTCCAAATTGTTGGATTACTTAAACCATTTGATTTGAAATCATTTAAAACATGCGAGTCGTGCCTAATGGGAAAGATGACAAGGTCACCTTTCACTGGTAAGAGTGAACGGTCTTCTGAACTTCTATCCCTCATACATACGGATGTATGTGGACCTATGAGTAAAGAGGTTAGGTCTGGCTATCGCTACTTCATTACATTTAGTGATGATTTTAGTAGATACGAGTATATCTACTTAATAAAACAGAAATCGAAATCCTTTAAAAAGTTCATGGAATTCCAAAATGAAGTAGAAAGACATACATGAAAGAAGATAAAAGTACTTCGATCAGATCGAGAGGGCAAATATCTGAGACATGAGTTCGATCATCACTTGAGGAGTTGTGGAATTGTGACACAACTCACTCCCCCGGGCACTCCACAACTAAATGGTGTGTCTGAGAGGAGGAACAGGACTTTGTTAGACAATGTCCGTTCAATGATGAGTTTTGCGAATCTTTCATTATCCTTCTGGGGATATACTTGTTGACTAAAAATGTACACAAATTTACAAAACACCTTCTTTATGTTTTATTCGAATACAAATTTACAAAACATATTTTATTTATTTTATTTGAGTTCGACCCTCTCTTTTTGACCTTTTGATTGTAAGTTATATAAATACCAATATTTGGTTGGATTTGATGATTTGGGTTGCACCCGTTTTTGGATGGGTTGCCTACGTACCTCGTTAAAGAGGATCAAGCCTTACGTAGTTCCGTGCGGTGTTTTCATGTATCAGAGAATCAAAGTCCCGACCCACCTTCTAGGAAGGATTGCCTAGACGATGATCCAACTATTATTTGCATGACATTTATATCTAGACCATGCATCATAAGATTAAATTAAACCCACCTTCTATGAAGGGTTGCTTAATTCATCTCGCTATCACGCGCATGACCAAGAAAAGTATTGTTTTATTTATTTTTTTTGCGACTGAATTTGGTCCTTAGTTTACCAAATTTCCTACGTATCTCTTATTAGGAATCAAGTCGTACGTAGTTCTTAATTGTTTGGAATTTTATGGTTAAACTCGATGAGCGGATGCTTTATATCGAGTTCATGAATATTTGGGAATTTTGGTTTAACTCTAAGATTTATTTTAGAGTTGACTTTATTTAGGCGGTGCGACTGAATCCAATATTGGATTTCCTACGTAATCGGAAAGAGTATCAAGTCATGACGTAGTTCTAGATTGATTGATATATGGTTTGAATTTTTGTTTTGTGGTTAAACTCGAGGAGCGGATGCTTTATATTGAGCTAGTTTAGAAAACTTGGTGTCTTTGATTTTACGTCCAAGATTTGATTCAAAATTTACTTTACTCGGACGGGGCGACTGAATCCAATTTAATTTAATATTGGATTTTCTACGTAGCTCGGAAAGAGTATCAAGCCATAAAGTAGTTCTATATTAGAACTATTTAATATTTTGACTTTGTATGGTTTTATAAGCCAAGAGTCATGTCCGTAACTGTTAAAATTTTCACACCGATAAGTAATGCTTACTAGTATTTCACTTAGGAAGGGGTAATTTTAGTGATGAACTAGCTTTTCACTTTGATTATGCATGGATTGTGCAAAGGTCTTAAACTTGACCAACTACGGGTTTTGAGTAGCGATTGAAAGTAATTACTTTCGGACCAACTACGGGTTAAGTTAGTGGTGGAAAGTATTTACTTTCGGACCAACTATGGTTTTGAGTAGAGGTCGAAATTAATTACTTTCGGACCAACTACGAGTTTTGAGTAGCGGCCGAAAGTATTACTTTCGGACCAACTACGGGTTAAGGTAGCGGTCGAAAGTATATATTTTCAGACCAACTACGAGACTTGAATACGATTTTTTTTTGCTACCATTTACATCCTTTGAGCATGAATGTGAAGACAAGTCATACACATTTTGATAACGAGTTGGCAAGTTATTTGTATTTTGTAAATCAGGTTTAAACTTTCTTTTGGCCAAACTCATTAAAGGAACAATATATAATTATTATTCTTCCAATGCATGAAACCATGTACGTGAGCATGATTTTAATTAGACCTGATGTTTTGGCTAAGATGTAAGCCTATACCTTTACTGAACAAGCTTTGTATATATATTTAAAAGAAAGCTTTGCTTCAGTATATCTCTTTCGTCCACTTCTCTGATCATCATTTCTTTTGCTTTACTTATTTAACTCCTTTGTATTCTCTTTCTTTTAAATTGTGCATATAATATCTTATTTAAATACAATCTGACAAAAGAAAGGGAAACAAAAAAATTTCATGGTCTGGCCTTGCTCATCCTATTATTTGAAACAATCTCTCCTTGATTATAGAAAATTAATTGATTCCCTTGAAATATAAGCTAATTTATTCCATTAATTGTTTTCTTTCCTTGTTAGACACAATGAGTGTCAACGCTCAGCAAATAAATGGAAATTGGAATTGAAGATATTTGTAAATGGAAAAAACAACTATATTTATACTTCAAATCTTTTTTTATTTGTCAACAAATATAAGCAAATTTACTCCTTTAATTATGGATAACTGGATTTGAAGATACAAGTCAGTCTTCTTCAGGAGTTTCGCAAACTCAATGACAAAGATGCAGGCAATCTCTGCCTTGACCGGCTCCGACGGACAGATCAAAAAGAATTGTAGGCGGGTAAATTCATATTATGAGTTCCTCACAGATGAGGAAGCTTAATTAAATTATATTATGATGAGGATCTAGAGGTGGACTTCTCAGTGTCGTTTCTGGCCATTGAATCCGACCATTTACGGGTTTTGCGGCGGAGGAATCAAGTGAGTCCAACCAACCCCGAGTTTTGTGTAGCGATCGAAAGTAAACACCTTCAGTCAACTACGAGTTTGGTGTGGCAGTCGAAAGTAATCACTTTCAGACCAACTACAAGTTTTCTTTATGCCAAAATAGATGATGATTGCCACTTGTGATTTTATATAATCCTTTGAATCTCACATCCTTTTGAATTCCAATTACTGTAAACACAAATAATTGAAACATGGCCAAGAGAAGAAAGAAAAACTTCCAAGCATAAAAGTGATTCCTTGTAGAAAAACTATTGGAATGAATAGCAAGAAAATCATGAAAACTTCAAAGCTTGGGCAAATCAGAGGTTTTTTATAAAAAAATATGAATTTATTCTTGGTTTGATGTGTCTTACACAAATCACAATCCTCATCAGTTTACTTTGAAAGATACAAAAGAAGCTAGCATCACAGAATTAACACTGGATTCATTTGAAGTTCATTTGCAAAACGAACATCAGAGACTTGACTAGAATCAAACAATACGAATAGAATTTTCGAAGAGATGGGAAAACATTTTGCGCACTATTCAGATTTTTAAAAGCAAAGAAAGATGAAAGATCGTAATATAAAACTTAAATCTTTACCAACAATGCTTTCCCCTTCTTCTCTGCAAATGTTCTGGCTTCAATTTTCTTACTCTTCTCACGTTACTTTTTTTAACCATAGTATTCCCCTGATCTGTAAATCTCCCTCTTTTATATAATGATTATTGGAGGAGTTACACAATTAACTCCCCACTAATCCCACTAACTCCTCAACATTTATACCATTTATCCATTTCTTTTTTTTTTGTCCGCCAAACCAACGTAGTTAGAGAAATCAATCCCATAATTCTAGCTCTTTTTAATTTATCAATTAATCACCTTGGTATTAAATGAGCTAAATTATTATTGTAATTTTTTAAAGCTCTTAATCAATATTTTTAGGCTTAGTTTTATTTATTTATTTATTTTTGATTGAAGCCTAAAAATTTAAAATATAGCTATAAGAAATTAACTATACCAAAAATATTTATAATCAATTTCATGAGTTTTATATAATTTCATAAATAATTAAATTCATGAAATTTCATTCCCGAATAATGCTCTCCGAACAGTTGCGTTCGTTATAAACAGGACTCCGTCACGTTCAGTTGACAAGACACCATATTAGATATGGACAGGAAAGGTTCCTCACTTGTCATTTCTGAGGGTCTGGGGTGCGAAGCTAATGTAAAACGTTTACAATCTGATAAACTAGCACCGAAATCAGACAAATGTTACTTCGTAGGATATCCCAAGGAAACCAAGGGGTATGATTTCTACCATCCCATAGAGAACAAAGTGTTTGTTGCTCGGGATAGTGTCTTTTTGGAAAAGGAATTCCTTTCCAATAAGCCAAGTGGGAGAAAAGTTCAAATTAATGAGATTAATTGTGAGCAAGAAACGCAACAACACAAGGTGTAACACCCCGAATCCGCGGGACTCGGGGCGCTACGGGTTGGGGCCTCACAATGGGTCCCGACCCTTAGCCTGACAACAATTTCACCGGATCTTGCAACAAGGCACAAATAAAGGCCAAAACCGAAATACATTTTTATGCAATGTTATGAAACCCGACAATAAAAGAAAGGAAAGACTTCAGCCGTCCTTACAACAACATCAACATAACATAATATAACAACAAAACAAGGACTCCAAAACACAACTCAACCTAAGATGTACGGAACCCCGGCTGCCCACTCCTCCGGATCACTCGGCCACATCCTATCCTGCACATCAACTACAACAATCGGTATAAAACCGTTAGCTCACATTCTAGGCATTATAAGAATAATATGGCACAAACACACATAGGAACACAACACACAACATGCTCATAAACATACACATCCGTTACTTATAATCTTTTTAGGTTATTCCATATCTAATTCATTCGTTCAAAGTGTGACACGAGAGTCTTATAACTCTCGCCTCTGTCCCCGTGTAACCAACAGGAGTGTGGCGGCGCCCAACCCGTATACCCTGAGGGAGTGATAAAGAAGCCCGCCCGTATACCGTGTATGGCCTGGTCGCAGAGATCCCCCCAGTCTCCCTCGGGAAACTGAGCGGTGATGTCACCGCCCGATAATAATAATAGTAGTAACGATGGGCCAATAAATAAGGTCAAGTAAATCCTAATCCATTTTCATGCTTAAAAGCGGTAAACACACACCACCATATACATTCAAATAAGGCATAGAAGCGGCTAAGTAAGTCCGAGGACTTACCTCGTTTCAAAGCTAAACAAAACCAATATCACTCTCCGAAGGAATATAACCAAAGCCTGTTCAAGACAAGACACGATAATCAATAACTACTCGATAAGTTAGAAGCCTCGGGATTCTAGTCTCCCAATACCTATATGAGGTCACACCCTATCATGTTAGGTCCAACTCCTAATCTCGAAGATCGTCCTAAGATCGTACCAACATAACTCGACAAAATCTCATAAACTATCCAACAACCATACACGGTTCAAGGCCACTACTTGGCATTTCCACTAAGTTATACTAGATCCAACCTAATATGATTCTACCACTAAACATAACTAGATCGAGGAAACAGGTACTCACACACGATCCAAGGTTGAAGATGATCTACGGACGTCGAGAATGGATGTCGAGCTTGGACTCGTTAGGCCTTTATCGGGGTCGTTTCCAAACCTAACACCAAAACTAACAAATTTAGCTTATATGCTAAATTTGGGCATACTATATATGTATATAAAATTATAGGATAAAACTCGTAAATAAAAATCCAAGTTCGAAATCGTAAAATACATTTTCGAGGCAATACATGCAATTTTATAAACATAGGGTCACTTTGCGTAAATAAAACTTTAGGCCGTTTTTAGAAATAAATACTGCAAGGATATAAATGCAAAAATCCAGAATTTGGGTCCTAAACTGCAGAATATAAAACATGGTACAAATATTGTAATTATATAAAATATGGGTACAAGATTTCAATTATATAAAATATGAGGGGCCAGATTTGATAAAGTGAAAAGGGTTCTTTCCTTAACCCCGATCTTTTATTTTTCAGAGAAGGGGAAACTACCTTGGCGGCGGCGAGGAGGAGAGAACGCAGGTATGTGCCTCTCCGGCGGCGGCTCTAGAGTTCCGGCAGGACAGAGCGACGACGGCTTCTCCAATGAGATGGGTAGGAGAGCAGCAGTGAAGGGGGAGGCGTTGGTTGCCGTCTAACGAAGGAGTACAAGGTAGAGCTTCATGAGGTTCGAGCAGAGGGTGATTGCGGTCGATTGAGGGAGAAGAAGAAAGATGGGTATGGTGGTGTGAGAAGAAGATCGAGACGATGCACAAAGTGGAGAGGGAATGGGGTTGTGCTTGCAGTTTCGAAACAGGGAAGGATGAGGAGAAGGGAAGGGTTGTTCGATTGCCACAAGGGAAGAAAGGGGAGAGTGAAGGCTAGGGCCTGGAGGTGGTGTTGCTTGGAGAAGGGGTGGTGGTGTTGCTTCCAAAAGGTCGGAGGAGATGGAGAGAGATTGATGGAGGAGGCTTCGCAGAATAGGGAGTAGAAGACTAAGAGGCATGGCTGCTCCAAAACAGAGAGAGGTGAGGCGAGGGAGGCTAGCGATTAGTGTGTAATCCAGTGGCGAGGTCGAGATGAAGAACATACGTCAACCAACAGTTACAGAGAAGGGGAGATGGATGAGAAGATGTGGGCAAGACTGAGGGAGAAGGGCTACTGTGTGAGGAGTGCGAGAGGGAGACATTGAATGTGAGCTGAGTGCAACGAGGGGTCGGAGACGTGTATCAGCAAGAAACATCATCACGTTGGGAAAGAGAAATGCAAAGAAAGAAAAGAGAAAATAAAAATAAATAAATAAATAAAAAGGAAATAGTGTAAAAGAGTAAACTCGATTAAAACCATTCGGAACGGAATTTTCAAATCAGAAATTATTCCCGACTTTTCCGAAAATAATAATACGGATATACGTAACGTATCCAAAATAAAAAGATACTTGGAAACTATATTTTGCGTCATAAAAATACCTTTTTTTAAAAAAAAATTTAAGCTAGTAAAATATCGATAAAATCCGGAAAAACAAAAATCGTAAACGCGCCAAAATTTGGGGCGTTACATCAGATCTCCCTAAAAACAAGTTTCGTCCCGAAACTTGCTATGCATCGAGCTTCTCGGTCCCTAAGGCCGAGGTAAGAACTCTCAAATTAAGAAGGCTTAAAACTTCTAATCTATACACACGATCTACTCAAACTACCACCATAAGATATATATGGTCATATAGCATATTCCCGCATAGGGCACAAACTACACATAATATGACATATGCACATAACATAACTAAGGGAAGAACTAGGTCTAACCCATCGATTCTATCGAAGCTACTAGCTCGGCGTAAATCAACCAAAGATATAATCGTTTGTCTTCCAAGTAGCCTCATCGGTTCCTCGTATGCCAATAGATCCTCTTAATTAGAAACACATGAAACACCGGGTGAACACCCTCTACTCTCGGTGGCCACGCCAACCGGCACACCACTTTTCTAACTCGAGCTAAGATATCACAAAGGTCCGATATCGGAAACTCAACTTCTTTATCTGATCTTTCTCGATGAAATATTTTCATTATGTTTCTCCTTTATCGTCTCTCATAAAGAAGATCAGATTTTCAGTTCACACCGTTGGCTTTGGTTTTTGACAAACCAAACTTTGGTATTGTGTTTCCTCAATTCTTGTTGCAAGTTCTAAGTAATGAAGGAAAGTACTTTACTTTACACCGCTTCTACTACCGAGACACGTATGCTATGACTTTTACATCCTTTTTCAATACTCAATCAAGACCTTGTCTTGGAGAATCATTGTACACTTCAAACCCATAATACCTCAAGATAAATCAAAACAGTTGCACCAATGAATCCTCTCTTAACTCACAACAACAACTCTATTGTAAATTCTTCGTGTCATTCAATACTTCATCGTCATTTGTAGTAGGTTACCATAATTGGTGTTATACAACCTCTCTCTCCATAGATTTGGTAAAGCTCAACAAACCTAAGAAAACTTGTAACTTCTTTCACATCTTTAGGGGTTTGCCATCCCATGACAACTTGTCCAACATCTTCTCTCCCTTTTTTATTTTTTTTTTTGAGTAGACCCAAAATATCTCCTCCGGGTATTAGTAAGCCCATATGGAGTAACTACAACTCGTAGTGACCCTAGTTAATCCGGAATGTCGTAGTTGCAATATCCGAGTCTCGAATTCTCAAACGGTGACAATCAAACCTTAGTTAATCTTAGAAGAAACTACCGACCCTTGCAACTAATCAAGTAGGTCCCCCATTCATTGTAAGGGATACTTTTCCTTCATTATCATCTTGATCAACTTATAGAAATCAATGTGCAAACGGAGATAGCCGTCTCTCTCTTTGCAGATTGGTGTCCTCTATAACAGCTTCAATTCAAGAATTCAAGATACACCTCCAACATGAACTTCAAATCAAGAGTTCAAGATACACTTCCAAAGTGAACTTCAAATCTTCTTAACGGTAAATCCACCTTTTGATGCATTGGGATCCGTTCTATCTCGGGTTCCAGTTTTTCTTCTCCCATCACATATCGTGATATATCGACACAATCTTGTCTTAACATTGCTCAAGTGGTCCACCCCGATCTGTTGAGGTGACGTCCATAGAACACGCGGTTTAATACTTCTTTAGCTGCAATGTTCACCGTCCTCTTTCAAAGATCTTTCATTTCCAGAACTTGGGAGACTTGCTCTAATAATAATTTTTTTTTTTAAAGGTTTCACACTTATGTGAAGTTATGAAGATCCTAACTGCATGACTTAATCACGCCTTATAATATCTTAGTGTTACCTTCTTCGTATTCTACCAAAGCTTGCATCATTCCTTCGAGTAGGTGTAGAACTTACTCCCTTTTTCTTATGTAACGTCCAATCGACCGTAGAGGTTCTAACCTCAATTTTTCATGTACTTCTTGTACATCTCACATTGACTTCAAACTTCAAACTTCAAAACTTCAGTCTCCCCTTACTATTGTTGGCCACCTTATGTATTTCTCGGTATTCTATGTACAACTACAATGGAAACCTCATCTTACGGTTGATCCACTAGCTCCCCTTACCATGATCAAAGCTTAAAAGTTGTAACCCATGGCGTTCCTCCATATGTCAATCTCATGACCTAAGAAGGTCGCATAAGATCGTTACAATCTCCTCCTCGGAGGTCTTGTTATAACTACTTGCTTGAACTCGTTCAACGTTATTTGATTTAAGGCAAACGCGCGTCCATTGATGTACCTCCTTACTATTGACATTGATCCACTGCGAATACTCCAAGCTCTTGTTCCCTATCCTATATGTTCTCATAGTCTTGTTTACTCTTCCCATCTACACACATCAATAGACAATCCGCACTTGTGCGTCCTCAGTTGTCACCGATTAATTTGTATCTGACCTTCTCCGAAGTTAACGACTTACCCTCCTACCATACTTCCATTCTACCATACTCCTGAAAGGATACCCTCTCGGGGTACTTTGTCTTAACTTCACTAGCTCATTTTACTATGCTTCAACTCCGTTAGTTGCTTCTACACTCCTCTCTTCCTTCCACTTCTGTAAGAAGTCCTTACCTGCCCAGCTCTCTCGTGTCATATGTCTCACCTTTATAGGCTTAACCGCTCTTCATACTGTTTTGCAAATGCACTCCTCAAATATTCTGACATTAATTAGCCTCCACTCGCATCCTTCATGGTTGATAACTTAAGTTCTTCGATCCAACTCCTTGCTTTCATCTTCCAAAGATCATCATCCGCACACACTTCCTCCTTCTTAGCGTTGCTCAGTCTCATCACAATAACGGAAATCGATTGACTCCAACGATAATTCCACTATGTGAATTTTCACCATGTGTTCCTCCTCGTAACTCTCAAACTTCTGAATAAGTCACTCGCTTAGAATCTCGCACAGATCGATACTACACCCTCCGGTACCTCCCTAAGCTTAACTTCCAGTTCTCGTCAATCTTTCCAAAATTCTTGGACCACTCTTTTCATCTTGACTCTCATACTTAGGAGCGTCTGTTGAAAACTCGTCTTACTTAAAACTCCATTTTTATTCTCGAGCGAGAATGTAATCCTCTTTACTTGATTCGCATCTTTAGTTCATCGACACCGCACTTGGAACAATCTTATGTTCGGTATCTCTAGTTGCCTCATTGATGCTCCTTCATTTTTTTTTTCCTTGATACCATCCTCACGTCTTCATGTCGCTTTTATATCGGTATAGTCTCCATCTTGGTTTCGCTTAAGTCGCCACGAGGTTCTCTTTTATTTATTTGTCATTTGGTTACACCATCTATAGTCTTCTTCTTCGACGTCCTCTTAAAGAAGTCCGGGAAATCACCGGGGTGCTTGCGAAAACTTGATGCTCAACTTCATAACTTGAGCATACTTAACTTCGTATGTATACTATCCTAAGCCAAAAGGCGTTGTCCAAGGGGGTGACGATAGCTATCTATCATCCTAGCTATAAGGTTCACTATCACTAATATGATATTAGCATACCATATGTTTATATATATATATAAAGATATAAACGTCATGCTACTACTATAAACATAATCAGTCCATACACAATTTACAATTCAACATACAAGTATAGTCCAAAACATCCTAAGTCCACATATACATATCTACATATATACACATATATATACATAATATAATAATCAATAACTACGTCGCTGAGATCCGCGGAGGAAGTGGTGGTCCCGTACATTCTACCCCAACTGACTCATGCACATGATTTGAAAACGAAATCCATTTCTTTAAAACTCAGAACCCTTGAGGGTTCTGTTTATTTTTATTCGGCCTTTAGAAGATTGCGAGTGCCATTGTTGTCAACCTAGGGCTCTTATACCACTTTTGTAACACCCCGAATCCGCGGGACTCGGGGCGCTACGGGTTGGGGCCTCACAATGGGTCCCGACCCTTAGCCTGTCAACAATTTCACCGGATCTTGCAACAAGGCACAAATAAAGGCCAAAACCGAAATACATTTTTATGCAATGTTATGAAACCCGACAATAAAAGAAAGGAAAGACTTCAGCCGTCCTTACAACAACATCAACATAACATAATATAACAACAAAACAAGGACTCCAAAACACAACTCAACCTAAGATGTACGGAACCCCGGCTGCCCACTCCTCCGGATCACTCGGCCACATCCTATCCTGCACATCAACTACAACAATCGGTATAAAACCGTTAGCTCACATTCTAGGCATTATAAGAATAATATGGCACAAACACACATAGGAACACAACACACAACATGCTCATAAACATACACATCCGTTACTTATAATCAGGTTATTCCATATCTAATTCATTCGTTCAAAGTGTGACACGAGAGTCTTATAACTCTCGCCTCTGTCCCCGTGTAACCAACAGGAGTGTGGCGGCGCCCAACTCGTATACCCTGAGGGAGTGATGAAGAAGCCCGCCCGTATACCGTGTATGGCCTGGTCGCAGAGATCCTCCCAGTCTCCCTCGGGAAACTGAGCGGTGATGTCACCGCCCGATAATAATAATAGTAGTAACGATGGGCCAATAAATAAGGTCAAGTAAATCCTAATCCATTTTCATGCTTAAAAGCGGTAAACACACACCACCATATACATTCAAATAAGGCATAGAAGCGGCTAAGTAAGTCCGAGGACTTACCTCGTTTCAAAGCTAAACAAAACCAATATCACTCTCCGAAGGAATATAACCAAAGCCTGTTCAAGACAAGGCACGATAATCAATAACTACTCGATAAGTTAGAAGCCTCGGGATTCTAGTCTCCCAATACCTATATGAGGTCACACCCTATCATGTTAGGTCCAACTCCTAATCTCGAAGATCGTCCTAAGATCGTACCAACATAACTCGACAAAATCTCATAAACTATCCAACAACCATACACGGTTCAAGGCCACTACTTGGCATTTCCACTAAGTTATACTAGATCCAACCTAATATGATTCTACCACTAAACATAACTAGATCGAGGAAACAGGTACTCACACACGATCCAAGGTTGAAGATGATCTACGGACGTCGAGAATGGATGTCGAGCTTGGACTCGTTAGGCCTTTATCGGGGTCGTTTCCAAACCTAACACCAAAACTAACAAATTTAGCTTATATGCTAAATTTGGGCATACTATATATGTATATAAAATTATAGGATAAAACTCGTAAATAAAAATCCAAGTTCGAAATCGTAAAATACATTTTCGAGGCAATACATGCAATTTTATAAACATAGGGTCACTTTGCGTAAATAAAACTTTAGGCCGTTTTTAGAAATAAATACTGCAAGGATATAAATGCAAAAATCCTGAATTTGGGTCCTAAACTGAAGAATATAAAACATGGTACAAATATTGTAATTATATAAAATATGGGTACAAGATTTCAATTATATAAAATATGAGGGGCCAGATTTGATAAAGTGAAAAGGGTTCTTTCCTTAACCCCGATCTTTTATTTTTCAGAGAAGGGGAAACTGCCTTGGCGGCGGCGAGGAGGAGAGAACGCAGGTATGTGCCTCTCCGGCGGCGGCTCTGGAGTTCCGGCAGGACAGAGCGACGGCGGCTTCTCTAGTGAGATGGGTAGGAGAGCAGCAGTGAAGGGGGAGGCGTTGGTTGCCGTCTAACGAAGGAGTACAAGGTAGAGCTTCATGAGGTTCGAGCAGAGGGTGATTGCGGTCGATTGAGGGAGAAGAAGAAAGATGGGTATGGTGGTGTGAGAAGAAGATCGAGACGATGCACAAAGTGGAGAGGGAATGGGGTTGTGCTTGCAGTTTCGAAACAGGGAAGGATGAGGAGAAGGGGAGGGTTGTTCGATTGCCACAAGGGAAGAAAGGGGAGAGTGAAGGCTAGGGCCTGGAGGTGGTGTTGCTTGGAGAAGGGGTGTTGGTGTTGCTTCCAAAAGGTCGGAGGAGATGGAGAGAGATTGATGGAGGAGGCTTCGCAGAATAGGGAGTAGAAGACTGAGAGGCATGGCTGCTCCAAAACAGAGAGAGGTGAGGCGAGGGAGGCTAGCGATTAGTGTGTAATCCAGTGGCGAGGTCGAGATGAAGAACATACGTCAACCAACAGTTACAGAGAAGGGGAGATGGATGAGAAGATGTGGGCAAGACTGAGGGAGAAGGGCTACTGTGTGAGGAGTGCGAGAGGGAGACATTGAGGGGGGTGTATTCAATCGAGACTTTTAAAGATTTTGACGGATTCTTAATAATCATAGGATTTGTAAATTCTGTGGGAAATTTTAATTCTATATAGAGTCAATACAGATTCTGTGGAAATCTTATGTGTTGGGGGAAGATTTCTATGGATTTTAGGTAGTTATAAAAGTAATGAAGAATCCTACAAAATCAATGAAATAATAGATTCTTTTAAAATCCACAAACTTTTAAATACCATAGTAATTTTATGGAAAATTTTAGATCCTAATTGAATACCTACAGATTTATATGGACTTTTAAAAATCTATATTCAATTGCCATAGACTTTTAAACTCCAAAAAATTCCTATAGACTCTTAATTGAATACACCCCCCTGAATGTGAGCTGAGTGCAACGAGGGGTCGGAGACGTGTATCAGCAAGAAACATCATCACGTTGGGAAAGAGAAATGCAAAGAAAGAAAAGAGAAAATAAAAATAAATAAATAAATAAAAAGGAAATAGTGTAAAAGAGTAAACTCGATTAAAACCATTCGGAACGGAATTTCCGAATCAGAAATTATTCCCGACTTTTCCGAAAATAATAATACGGATATACGTAACGTATCCAAAATAAAAAGATACTTGGAAACTATATTTTGCGTCATAAAAATACCTTTTTTAAAAAAAAAATTTAAGCTAGTAAAATATCGATAAAATCCGGAAAAACAAAAATCGTAAACGCGCCAAAATTTGGGGCGTTACACAAGGACATGCAAGATGTCACTGAGAAAGTTGACTATTTTGATGAACCTCTTATGAGGCAAGTTAATCCAGTTCAAGAAGCAATTCCTACAGCAGATCAGGCTAAAAAGGAACCACATATTGATGTGGAGAATTCTACAAATGAAGAACTGCATAATGATGTAGGAAATCATACAGCTGAAATCTCTCCTATTGTTGGCCCAAATTGGAGATCAAACAAGGTAAGACAACAACCTAGACATTTGGATGACTATGTGTTGCATGCCGAGATCGAAGTGCTCATCATAGAGCATAACGAGCCCGCATCCTACAAGCAAGCTGTGACGGATCAGAACTCCAAAAAATGGCTCGAAGCCATAAGATCCGAAATGGAATCCATGTTTGAAAATCAAGTATGGGACTTGATTGATTTGCCTGATGGGGTAAAACCTATTGGTTGCAAATGGGTCTTTAAAGTAAAGACATATAAGGATGAAAATGTCTTTGTTTATAAAGCAAGGTTGGTTGCTAAGGGATTTAAACAGATTCATGGTATTGACTATGAGGAGACATTTGCCCAAATCGTCATGATCTAGTACATTAGGATAATCCAAGAGATTGCCGCCTTCTATGATTATGAGGTATGGCAAATGGATGTCAAGACCGCATTTCTAAATGGCAATTTAGAAGAGGATGTATATATGATGCAACCTAAGGGTTTTGAAGATCCGGAATATCCTAGAAAGGTTTGCAAGCTTAAGAAGTCCATTTATGGATTGAAGCAAGCATCCAGGAGTTGGAATCTTCGATTTGATGAAGTGATCAAACAGTTTAATTTTATCAAATGTGAAGAAGAACCATGAGTTTACAAAAATTTGAGTGGGAGCAAGGTGACTTTCCTAGTCCTGTATGTGGATGACATACTACTCATTGGGAATGACATTCCGATGCTGGAACTAGTAAAGGGATGGCTTAAGAAGCATTTCTCAATGAAAGATCTAGGGGAGGCCGAGTACATATTAGGCATCAAGATCTATAGAGTTAGATTTAGAAGGCTTATTGCTCTCAGTCAAGGAACTTATATAGATAAGGTCCTACAAAGATTCAAGATGGAAGATTCCAAGAAAGGATATCTGCCTATGCAACATGGGATACATCTCAGCAAGACCCAGTGTCCTAAGACACCTGGTGAGCTTGAGAGGATGAGCAAGGTTCCCTATGCCTCTGCTAGGATCCATCATGTATGCAATGACCTGTACTCGACCAGATGTTACATATGTTTTGAGTATGTGTAGCAGGTACCATTCGAACCCCGGTGACATTCACTGGCAAGTTGTGAAGAACATCCTAAAGTACTTGCGAAGGACTAAGGATGATCTACTGGTATATGGAGGTGATGATGAATTAGTCATCAAGGGCTATACCGATGCTAGTTTACAGACTGACAGAGATGGCTTTGAGTCGCAGTTTGGATACGTCTTCATTTTGAATGGATGAGCGGTAAGTTTGAAAAGTCAAAAGCAGGACACGGTTACGGACTCAACCACAGAGGCATAATACATTGTTGCGGGAGAAGCGGCTAAGGAAGCGATCTGGATTAGGCAGTTTATAGTTGAGCTCGGCGTTGTCCCTAGCGTGACGAGGGCAGTTGACGTCTATTGTGACAATAATGGCGCGATTGCTCAAGCAAAGGAACCTAGCTCAAGCTCCAATTCCAGACACGTTCTGCGGAAGTATCAGATGATCAGACACTATGTTGATCGGGGTGATGTAAGGGTGTGCAAGGTGCACACAGATGATAACATTGCAGATCCATTGACTAAACCCATCAATAGGCCTAAGCATGGTAGTCATACTCGGGCCAAAGGGCTCAAACACGTTAGAGAATTCTTTTGAATTTCTGTGTTTGGATTGAGAAACGTTTGTTTTTGTCATGGAGTTTATGATTGATTTATATATGAGTTTTCATATTCTTATTTGATTATTACTTGAATATTAAATAAAGTATCCAAACAATTTATTAATTATCAAATGTGCGTACTGGAAAAGTTTCAGTGAATGAAACCACATTAAGTGAACTGAAATTATTAAATTGAAAGGATCCATGGTTTGAGTCGTTAACTTGGATACAAACGACTCTAAAGTAGAACATCTTGTGACCGAATGATGAACATGGGTTTCATAGTTCATAGGACATGGAGATGTCCAATCGCTTACATAGGTGAGTATGGTGATACTCATCGGACAAACCGATCCTATAACTCTCGTGACATATTGAGGAGTTATAGCGATTATCATTATCAGTGAGTTCCTTAACATGAGCTTGATATAACTTTCATTTGAAGGATGACATATCTTAGATATTGTTAAACGCTGACCGCAACAGGCAGTTATAAAGGCAGTAATCAGGGTGGTCAAAATTTGAGTGGGAGTTATAGTCGTTGCAAGATTGGATTAATCCTCCTATACCAGGTATACCTTGATATACTGGGAAGGATTGGTGTCCCCGGCCACTTGAAGAGTGAGAACTGTGTAAACGCATGGTCATGCTCAGATTTGATTTGTATTGACAGTTTGATCTCAAGAGTTCAAGAAACATATCTGATGGCAAAGATGGGTTCGATCACATAGTCAGATAAGGACATTAAGCGATAAGGGAATTTTAACATTGCACACTTGTATGAAAGTATAAGTGGGAGACTGAAGGAATTGTGTCATTTATCCAAGGTGCAAAAACTGATGAAGAGATAGGACATTAAATATAGAAATATATATAATCCGATAATATTGAGGGTCATGGCGTTTTGCTAGAAGTTAACCATGATCGGTACATTTATATGATAAAATACATTGCTAGTGTTATCGGGTCCTACGAGGTCACACCATAACGAGCATACGAACTGAACCAACTAATGAGAGAATTACCATATAGGAGTATATGGTGGAAAATGATATATTTTGTAGGAGTGAAAAATATATTATGGAGTTTGTAATTAATAATAGATAAGGGGTTATTTATTTATTAATTACTAAAATATATATCTTATATTTTAAGGTCGGGATTTTTAATAGTTAAAAAGCTCAACCCTAATTTCATATATTCGATCGATCAAAAGAAAAGAGGTAGCCGTGAATTTCACGTGAAATTAAGCCATATGTGTTCTCCCTTTCTCGATCAGTCTCTCAAAAGTTTATCTTTTGTTCTAGCAATCGAAGGTTAAGGCGATTCTCGTTCAGTCTCGGGTGGACCAACTAGAGGAGTAACACTTGTGAGGCTACATATTTTTGAAGGAGTTTTTGAACACGCATCAAAAGGTATTCCTTTTCTCCCTTATCTAATCTATTATGCATGCGATCCTTGTTTAGATGTTTAGGAAATTATTTCCTAAAATTCCGCTTTTACACATCTAAAATCCCAACAGTATTGGTTCTTTATCATTCTCAAATGGAATTGGTAAACACATATAAAAATTTCAATCAATCTAATCAAGATCTAGATCTAAAATATGAAAAACAAGGAAAATCGCACAAAGCTTGTTGACGCTGTTTAGTCCAAGACCTACTTTTGTAGTTCTCTTTTGAGGAGAATCACACCCCATCCACTAACTTATATATTACATTTTACAAAAGCAAACCCAAAACGCAAAGTTCGGGTGAAGATGAAAAGTGAAAGCAACGGTACTGTAATATCCGGAATTTTTATTCCGTTTATTTCTGTAATAAAACCGATCTCGATCAGTTGATCCATATCCATCTACTTAGTTAGACACATTATTATAAAATTTATCATTTTATGTAGATTTCCTTCACATAAAATGATAGAATCTTTTAAAAGTTTATCATTTTATGTAGCTTACCTTCACATAAAATAATAAGTTTAGCCCCAAACCCTAATTTAGAATATGACTCGTCGTTGACAAGTCTGTGACGAAGCTGTGACAAGGCCCGGACAAGTCTGTGACGAAGCTGTGACAAGGCCCGGACAAGTCTGTGACGAAGCTGTGACAAGCCCAGACAAGTCTGTGACGAAGCTGTGACAAGGTCAGACAAGGCTGTGACGAGTCTGTGACATGCCCAGACAGGCTGTTGACAGCCCAGCGCCAGTGTGCCCAGCGCCCAGCAGCGCCCAGCAGCGCAACTTGCCAGCGCCAGCCCATCTGCTGCTCCCTTGCGCCAGCCCAGTCCAGCGCAGCTTGCCCAGCAGCTTCAAGCGCAGCAGCCCAGCCGTACAGCAACTCCAGCCCACTGCCTTGATTGCTCCAGCCCGTGCAAATGCGTGGACCCAGTAGGAAAGGGCAACAGTTCAGCCGTTACTTTTTCCCCTCTTTAGCGTGATCTGATTCGTTCTTTCCCCACCGATTCTTTCCTTCTGCAAACCGGATTCTCCGCAATATATACGCTGCACATGATCTTACTTCCTTATACACTCCTCCTCTTAATTCTGTCCACAGTTCACGCCATCCTCGTCCCTCTCACTGGCCGGGTGAAGCAGCACAACTCAGCCTTGCCTCCTCGTCCGGACGAACATCACGCCACCAGTCGACTCCTTGAGCTCTTGACAGAACCAGCGGCTCGCCCACGCTCTGCACAGTCCGGAACCACTGCGCACCAACACCCTGCACCACCCCAGAAACTGCTGCTCGCCAATGTTCTTCAAAGCCGGAACTTCTGCACACCAAGCCGGCGCTCCTCTCCTGCCTCCTTGTCGAGATTCTTGGTGAGTATGACCATGCTCTTCCTTCCCTTCATTTATATATATGCTTAGTTGCTGCTAAGCCATCATAGAACCCATACATTGCAGCCAAAGGAACCAATACAAGGAGTTGTTACATCTTTTCCAGCTTTCCAACAGTTACGAGCAGTCAACTTCGGGTACAAATTTGAGTAAGCTAGACTCTCCCTTTTTGGCTGGTTTTCGGATATATTATAGATGGTATTTCAAAGTAAATCATACTAAAATTTCAGAGGAATCCATGTTATGGTTTGAGAGATATGGGGTTTCAAAGTTCAGTTTTATAAATGTGCTGAGTTGAGAAAAACAGCATGGGATGCTGTTTTGTGAGATAGTTTTGAATAGGCTTTTGATCTCTGTTAGGCTTGAATTTTTGATATGATATAGTTGACATCTGGTTGTAGATCATATTAAAATTTGGGAAGAATCGGAGTTACGGTTTGAGAGTTATTGTGTTTCAAAGTTGACGTTTTTATATATGTGCTGAGTGTTGGGGAAAACAGCAAGTGATGCTGTTTTGTGAGATGGTTTTGAATAAGCTCTTGATTTCCGTTGGACTTGAATTTTGGATATGATATGGTTGACATATTGTTGTAGAACATATTAAAATTTGAGAGGAATCCAGCGAGTGGTTTGAGATTTATGATTTTTCAAAGATGGAGTCGTAAGCAGTTTTTCTGTTGTGCTGAAATTCGGTTTTGTGAGATAGTTTTAAATAGGATTTTGATCTTCTTTGCGTCTGAATTTTGGATATATTAGAGATAAGATTTAATAGTAGAACATATCAAAATTTGGGATAAATACAGCGAGTAGTTTAGGAGTTATGATTTTTCAAAGTTAGGACAATGTGCTGCTTGTTAAGTGTTGTACCAAACTTTAGAAATTTTTGTAGAAGCGATGCTTTAACAGTTTTAAGAAATTCTTTCTCCTATGAGTAGATAGGATATCATAGATGACCTAGGGAATTACTTCGGAATTTTTATAAGATTATTCGAATTTTATATTTGAAGCTGTAGTTGGACTTTAGTGACTTTTCGAGAAATAGAAAATGGGTGGTTTTTCTAGTTGTTACCTAAAATCATCCTAGGGAGTAGAATATGGTTAGTTAGTCTCAAATAAGAGTTTAAACATAAATTATGAAATTTTTAGAAGTTTCGGGACCAGGGGTAAAATGGTCATTTACCTGTATAAGGGTATTTTGGTAATCTCTTGTTGATCGATTTTTATATCTTAGAAGTTGGAGACTTCTAAGAAAGTGGGATACATTATTGATTCCCTTGTCTTGTATAACAGGCAATTGAGTTCCTACGGTTACATACCGAGTTGAGATTAAGAGAGTTGCGACTTGACTCAGGTAAGTCCTTTGGGCTTACTTAGCTGACTTCCAGATATGAGTGTGGATAATGATAGTGGTGTGTGAATAAGATGTTTATATTTATATTTTAGTAATAATTATCTACCGACCTATACTTTGGCCTAAGAGTAACGGGCGGTGACATTCTGCTCAGTTAGCCTGAGGGCGCTGGGGGTTTCTTTAGGGACTAGTCCACACTCGGTTTGTAGTGATGCTACCGGCGGAGGTAAGCTAGACCTACACCCAGTTGGATAAGGAACGGAGGCGAGAACTCTTAAGATTTCTCGTGCCACAACTGTAAAATGGAATAAGGTGACTCACTTAATGAATAGATAATAACCGGTTTGTGTGCCAGCATGATGATTGTTTTATATTATCTTGAGTGTGTTTGTGCTATCCTTATTCTGCTTATATTTGGATTGTTAGCTAACGGTTTATCCGTGTTGTAGATTGGTAGAGATAGACAGTTGCAGAGTGATCCGGAACGGATGGTCAGTCGGGTCCACGTACTCATTAGATGGGGACGGGGAAGTCTTCCATACGTCATGCATGTTATATATCTTTATATATGTTTGTAAGGCTGTCACATGTGTACTTTCATACCATTAAAAATATTATGTTTTGGAAATTGTTTTAATTACATTTGTGCCTTGTTGTAAGATCTTAGTAAAGTTGTTGTTAAACCAAGGTCAGGACCCATTGTGAGGTCCTAACCAGTAGCTCCCCGAGTTTTGAAACTTGGGGTGTTACAACATGGTATCAGAGCTCTGGGTTGGCAACAATGGCACTTGAAATCTTCTAAAAGACCGAATGTATAAAATAACCAGAACCCGAAAGGGGTCTAAGATTTTCAAAACGGATTTCTGTTTTTACACACGTGCATAGTCGGGTTGTTGGGTTAGTAGTACGTCGGACCACCATCGTTCTCCGTGGATCTCTGCAACTTGGAATGATATGTGTTAGTATATAGAGTTATATCGATATGTTTTAATGTATGATTATACATATGTATATGTGTAGCATGTTAGTATCCTAAAGGATATTTTATATCCTTTAGTTATGATATCATGAATCGATTATCGCCTCATGATAAATCGGTAACGGACTTGAAGAGTTTTCAACACGAGATAATGGATTCAGACCGAGGATTGAGTGTTATACTCTGGTGGGCATCCTTGTGACCATATAAATCATCCGAAGAACAAGTGGGCAAAGAAGTACAGATGTGGAGACAATTTTCACCACAAGTACCGTCCGATGGGAAAGGAATCCCCGAGTCAACTCAGGCAGAAAGAACAAGAAGTCATACAAGGGACTTGGTCGTATAAGGCTGAGAGATGAATTAGAAGAATCATGTAAGAGACGACGAGAGATCGGATAGATAACGATAAGGGAACAAGAAACATACAGAACGGAGTACAACCAAGATTTGCAGAATAAAAGATGTTACAATCAAGGCAAACGCCGCCACATGCAAGCATGGGCATGAGAGTACAAAGAAGATAAGGTGCTGACCCGAGGCGAAGAATTAAAGGAGTACAAAGACAAATGAGTTTAAAGACGTGAAACAAATTTCACCATCATAGAGACGGTTTGACTTACTTAGAGATGCAAGAATTTGTAAGAAATCCTGACGTAAGTATCAAATACAATAGAAGCCTGAAATTAAGACAAAAGAATTCTATAAAAATGGCATTACAACACAACACCAGATAAAGGGAGGAATGTTGGAAAGTGATTCTGGTGGACTAAGGAGTACACAATAACTTCTCATTTACCTAAAGATCTGAGTTACCAACAGTTACAGTCTTATTAGAGAACCGCAAACAGACGATGAACAAAGTAAGAGGAATCGTGAAGACATGCTTACAAGTTATTGTGGAAGACTTGATGAACTCCTTGACGACAGATAAATGCTATAAATGGACTCAGAAGAGTATAATGATCTCATAAGAAAACAAGAGAGGTGCAGACTATGGAAGGAGCTAAAGGGATATCAACAAAGAAACTGGAGGAGATAGATTTTCACCAAGGGTATCAAACTTAAAAAAGGATAGAAGAACAATGAGTCTGTGATCTTATATAAGGTCAACAATAGACTAGTTGGTAATAACTGAGACATAACACGTGCGGGTCAACTAGTGGTAACTGGTTGGAAGATAAGGAGGATAACCATAGAATTATGAAAGAATTTATAGACATCTAGAGGACCCTTCAAGAGATCAACAGAGACAAACGTGAAGCTAAATCGGTATACGTGCTAGTACCCTTAATAGTAACATGGAGTGAGTTCGAGCCAGTAACTTTAAGTAAGAACTTAAGAAGAAAGACAAGATGGCCAAGAATGACCCCCTGATGCATTTGAGACCAAGGGGATTGTGTGAATGATTTACTACCTACTAGCTAGGAAAGGGGTACATATAACAGTTAGTACAAATGGTTTGTAAAAGAAGAAATAGGGGAGTAAGAGGTTTATGATTTTGATAAGTATCTATGTCAATCAAGACAGAGTGTGTGTAGCATTCCATACAAGAGGAACAACAAGTTGATGGAAGTTAATGTCATGAGAGTCGTGTAGACGTGCTTACCAATTATAGTGGGAGACCTAGAAAGGACCATTGGTGCCAGATGAATGACACAATTGGACTAGAGAAAAGGAGTTAGTCCATAAGAAGCGGAAGGGTGGAAGGTAGAAGAACTAAAGAAGTAGAAATGGACTTTTGTGAGCAACTGTTTACCTACTAGCTAAAAAAAAAAATAATAATAAAAAAATAAAAAAATAAAAAATTTGACAGATCGCAATTAGCACGGAATGGCGACGTACAATTTAATGTAAGAGCAGTAGACTTTACAAGCCTGGAGACATTTTTGGCTTCTTCAAAGATAAGAATTCTGAGAGGAATCGCAAAGTTAGTATCGAAAGGATTGAAGCCCTGTAACATAGTCAACAGATATTTGGAAGGAAATATAACGAACGACGCCAATTAAGGAACCTGTGCTTGAGAGAATCGTATGGTGGACTCAAGAGCCCAGTGTAATCGCCATTTATAACAGAACATAAGTCATCAACACCGACGGTTCCTGTAAAGGGACTACAATTGGAATGTAATTAAAAGTCATCGGAACTACAAGACGCTTACCATCTATCGTGGAGTGTGAGGAACGACTTTTAACATTAAGCGAATGGCACAATGAGACTTGAGAGGGAGAGTTGTCCCAAAGAAAGCAAAAGAGTGAAAGATAAGACGAACTAAAGAAGGATAAAAGGATTAATCTAGTAGGTGATGTGCACCAAAAGTTTAATACCAGTAGAGGTATGAAATTGAGATAAGTCACTTATTGACTGACCGATGTCAACCAAGGACGTACAAGTATTGTTTGGTATCGACAAGTTATGTGCCGTTAAGAAGAAATATTTGTGATTGTGGATCTATGGAGTAGCTTTACCGATGCCTTAGAGGATTTCCTCAAGTAGGCAACAACAATCTTCTTGGATGAATTAAAGGTATAAAGAGAAACGTTTTAAGGGTTACTTCTTGGCTAGTTAAGATCAAACTCCGGTCAAGTCATGGAGTTTGGATCCGTGGTAGAAGAATTAAGAAAGTAAACGGAAGAAGTTGCTTTTCAATGGTTGTTTTATTTTTCTTAAGTCAAGTAAAGACGGTACTTGTTAATTCATCCGTATAAGACTCATGGTGTAATTGGAAGAGAGTTTTGGAGTCAATCAACTTATACTTACAGAAAAGGTTCTTAGGATTTATGAGGGACAATAGGATAATCAGAGTAGCGCAGCGAAAGCGTGGTGGGTCCTAACCCACAAAGCAAGAAGCTCAAGGGTACTGATGGATGTTGTGTCGAGTTTAAGATGGTGATAGTCGGTGAAATGCATTCTAGCTAGAAGAAACGTGAGATAGGCTATGTGAGTGACCGGAAATGTTGTACGGAAACTTATGTGCATGTAGAGGTAATAGAAGGAGACTGGTACCCTATTACGGATCCGAGTTGCATTTTGAGACAAAGGATATTAGGTGAGGCTCATGCTACCCCTTACTCCGTACATCCAGGAGCGAGTAAGATGTATAAGGACGTGAGACGTTCCTTCTGGTGGGGTGGTTTAAAGCCTGATGTGGCCCGATATGTAGCCAGTGTGCGACCTGTCAGCAGGTCAAGATTGAGCATCGTAGGTCCGGAGGAGAGCTCCACCCACTTCTAGTACCACATTGGAAATGGGAGGATATATCTATGGATTTCGTCACAGGGTTGAGGCTCAGTAGAGGTTTTGATGCCATTTGGGTAGTGGTAGACCGTCTGACGAAGACCGCACGTTTCATTCCGATTAAGGAAACGTGGCCGGTAAGTCGTCTAGCTGAGGAGTTCACCAGACACATTGTGAGACTCCATGGAGTACCGAGGACTATCGTCTCCGACAGGGATGGACGTTTTACCTCGAGATTTTGGCAGCAAGTACATACTGCTCTGGGGACGAGTCTCCACTTTACCACTGCCTATCACCCACAGACAGACGGACAGTCTGAGAGGACCATTCAGACCTTAGAGGACATGTTGCGGGCATGTGTACTAGATTGGGGATAGGTATGGCCAGATCATCTCCCACTAGTAGAGTTTTCATATAATAACAGCTGGCACGCGTCTATTGGGATGGCACCTTATGAGGCTTTGTACGGGCGGTAATGTCGTACACCGTTGTGCTGGGATGAGCCTAGCAAGGCTGGTGGGGTAGCACCAGACCAGATACAGGATGACATCGCCCGGATTGCCCTAGTCCGAGAGCGGATGTTAGCAGCTCAGAGTCGTCAGAAATCCTACGCCGACAAACGGCGTCGACCTTTGGAGTTTAGAGTAGGTGTACAGGTGTGGTTGAGAGTGTCACCTACGAGAGGAGTTAGACGTTTCGGCATTAAGGGGAAGCTGAGCCCCCGATATGTCGGTCCATTTGAGATCTTAGAGAGAGTCGGAGAAGTTGCATACCGATTAGCACTGCCACTGAGATTAGAGGGAGTACATCCAGTTTTTCATGTATCTCAGCTGAGAGAGTACATACCGGATCCTAGACACGTCATCAGTCATGAGGATCTGATAGTCGAGCCAGACCACTCTTTTGTGGAGTATCCAGTAGCCGTCCTAGAGCGTAGTATTAGGCGCCTGCGTTCTAAGGAGATACCGATGTTGAGGATGCAGTGGTCTAGACGAGGAGCTGATGAGGCTACCTGGGAGACAGAGGAGAGTATTAGACGTAACTACCCTGAGTTCTTTGCGGAGTTAGCCGCTACCTCAGTACCGACGGGTTAGTACTGAGACGATACTTTATATGATTTCTGTGATTATATGTTTAAATGATTGTTTATGTTTATGTGCCTAATGGCGTGAGTAGTTTGCATGCTAGAATATAACTCTTGAAGGGAAATGTTTGGTTAGATACCTTATTCTAAGTTTCGGGACGAAACTTATTTTAAGGGGGTACTGATGTAATATCCGGAATTTTTATTCCGTTTATTTCTGTAACAAAACCGATCTCGATCAGTTGATCCATATCCATCTACTTAGTTAGACACATTATTATAAAATTTATCATTTTATGTAGATTTCCTTCACATAAAATGATAGAATCTTTTAAAAGTTTATCATTTTATGTAGCTTACCTTCACATAAAATAATAAGTTTAGCCCCAAACCCTAATTTAGAATATGACTCGTCGTTGACAAGTCTGTGACGAAGCTGTGACAAGGTCCGGACAAGTCTGTGACGAAGCTGTGACAAGGCCCGGACAAGTCTGTGACGAAGCTGTGACAAGCCCAGACAAGTCTGTGACGAAGCAGTGACAAGGCCAGACAAGGCTGTGACGAGTCTGTGACATGCCCAGACAGGCTGTTGACAGCCCAGCGCCAGTGTGCCCAGCGCCCAGCAGCGCCCAGCAGCGCAACTTGCCAGCGCCAGCCCATCTGCTGCTCCCTTGCGCCAGCCCAGTCCAGCGCAGCTTGCCCAGCAGCTTCAAACGCAGCAGCCCAGCCGTACAGCAACTCCAGCCCACTGCCTTGATTGCTCCAGCCCGTGCAAATGCGTGGACCCAGTAGGAAAGGGCAACAGTTCAGCCGTTACTTTTTCCCCTCTTTAGCGTGATCTGATTCGTTCTTTCCCCACCGATTCTTTCCTTCTGCAAACCGGATTCTCCGCAATACATACGCTGCACATGATCTTACTTCCTTATACACTCCTCCTCTTAATTCTGTCCACAGTTCACGCCATCCTCGTCCCTCTCACTGGCCGGGTGAAGCAGCACAACTCTGCCTTGCCTCCTCGTCCGGACGAACATCACGCCACCAGTCGACTCCTTGAGCTCTTGACAGAACCAGCGGCTCGCCCACGCTCTGCACAGTCCGGAACCACTGCGCACCAACACCCTGCACCACCCCAGAAACTGCTGCTCGCCAATGTTCTTCAAAGCCGGAACTTCTGCACACCAAGCCGGCGCTCCTCTCCTGCCTCCTTGTCGAGATTCTTGGTGAGTATGACCATGCTCTTCCTTCCCTTCATTTATATATATGCTTAGTTGCTGCTAAGCCATCATAGAACCCATACATTGCAGCCAAAGGAACCAATACAAGGAGTTGTTACATCTTTTCCAGCTTTCCAACAGTTACGAGCAGTCAACTTCGGGTACAAATTTGAGTAAGCTAGACTCTCCCTTTTTGGCTGGTTTTCGGATATGTTATAGATGGTATTTCAAAGTAAATCATACTAAAATTTCAGAGGAATCCATGTTATGGTTTGAGAGATATGGGGTTTCAAAGTTCAGTTTTATAAATGTGCTGAGTTGAGAAAAACAGCATGGGATGCTGTTTTGTGAGATAGTTTTGAATAGGCTTTTGATCTCTGTTAGGCTTGAATTTTTGATATGATATAGTTGACATCTGGTTGTAGATCATATTAAAATTTGGGAAGAATCGGAGTTACGGTTTGAGAGTTATTGTGTTTCAAAGTTGACGTTTTTATATATGTGCTGAGTGTTGGGGAAAACAGCAAGTGATGCTGTTTTGTGAGATGGTTTTGAATAAGCTCTTGATCTCCGTTGGACTTAAATTTTGGATATGATATGGTTGACATATTGTTGTAGAACATATTAAAATTTGAGAGGAATCCAGCGAGTGGTTTGAGATTTATGATTTTTCAAAGATGGAGTCGTAAGCAGTTTTTCTGTTGTGCTGAAATTCGGTTTTGTGAGATAGTTTTAAATAGGATTTTGATCTTCTTTGCGTCTGAATTTTGGATATATTAGAGATAAGATTTAATAGTAGAACATATCAAAATTTGGGATAAATACAGCGAGTAGTTTAGGAGTTATGATTTTTCAAAGTTAGGACAATGTGCTGCTTGTTAAGTGTTGTACCAAACTTTAGAAATTTTTGTAGAAGCGATGCTTTAACAGTTTTAAGAAATTCTTTCTCCTATGAGTAGATAGGATATCATAGATGACCTAGGGAATTACTTCGGAATTTTTATAAGATTATTCGAATTTTATATTTGAAGCTGTAGTTGGACTTTAGTGACTTTTCGAGAAATAGAAAATGGGTGGTTTTTCTAGTTGTTACCTAAAATCATCCTAGGGAGTAGAATATGGTTAGTTAGTCTCAAATAAGAGTTTAAACATAAATTATGAAATTTTTAGAAGTTTCGGGACCAGGGGTAAAATGGTCATTTACCTGTATAAGGGTATTTTGGTAATCTCTTGTTGATCGATTTTTATATCTTAGAAGTTGGAGACTTCTAAGAAAGTGGGATACATTATTGATTCCCTTGTCTTGTATAACAGGCAATTGAGTTCCTACGGTTACATACCGAGTTGAGATTAAGAGAGTTGCGACTTGACTCAGGTAAGTCCTTTGGGCTTACTTAGCTGACTTCCAGATATGAGTGTGGATAATGATAGTGGTGTGTGAATAAGATGTTTATATTTATATTTTAGTAATAATTATCTACCGACCTATACTTTGGCCTAAGAGTAACGGGCGGTGACATTCTGCTCAGTTAGCCTGAGGGCGCTGGGGGTTTCTTTAGGGACTAGTCCACACTCGGTTTGTAGTGATGCTACCGGTGGAGGTAAGCTAGACCTACACCCAGTTGGATAAGGAACGGAGGCGAGAACTCTTAAGATTTCTCGTGCCACAACTGTAAAATGGAATAAGGTGACTCACTTAATGAATAGATAATAACCGGTTTGTGTGCCAGCATGATGATTGTTTTATATTATCTTGAGTGTGTTTGTGCTATCCTTATTCTGCTTATATTTGGATTGTTAGCTAACGGTTTATCCGTGTTGTAGATTGGTAGAGATAGACAGTTGCAGAGTGATCCGGAACGGATGGTCAGTCGGGTCCACGTACTCATTAGATGGGGACGGGGAAGTCTTCCATACGTCATGCATGTTATATATCTTTATATATGTTTGTAAGGCTGTCACATGTGTACTTTCATACCATTAAAAATATTATGTTTTGGAAATTGTTTTAATTACATTTGTGCCTTGTTGTAAGATCTTAGTAAAGTTGTTGTTAAACCAAGGTCGGGACCCATTGTGAGGTCCTAACCAGTAGCTCCCCGAGTTTTGAAACTTGGGGTGTTACAGGTACTGCTTGGAATGTCATAGAAAAAAGCTTTAACCATTACTAAATTCTCAAGCGTTGACCAACCTCTAAAGAACGCAAAGTTTAGACGAAGGTGGTGAGATTCAAAAAGTGGGTGGGAAAAAACCTATAACTATAATTCTTTATTCGAAGAACCAATGAATATTAATTTTAAAAAATATAATATAGTTAAACTGCAGAAAAGATCTTCGAGACTCAAGAGTGTGATGCATTGTTGTGATAATGGTTGGGGTCTTTGACTTCAAAAGGATATTTGTTTGATGATGTTGTGGGCTTTCAAGTCTTAATTCAAATTGTAACAAGTGATGAGCTGATGAATCAATATATATTTTGCTTTGATTTTAAACCTCTAAATTTAATGAATTATCTCTCTATCTTCTGCTTATTAAGACACTTTATTTTCCATCTATTGACTTTGGATCTTACAATGTAATTTTATTTTTATGCTCAGTCATTTTCTGAAATCTTATCCTACAACTACGAACTTCACTTAAATTTGTATCAAAGTCTATGAGAGAGTTTTTGGATTATTTGGGACATTTATGATTTTTCAAATAAATCAAAATATAATTAGACTAAGAGAGCTTGAAGAAAACCCTTTGGATTTTATTTCTAAAGTTACTATTCATTGGCTAAAATTTATCTTCATCCTCAAACAATCTTCCTTATTAAACGGATCGTTGATTTAACAAACTTGTAACTCTTTCAAAAAGTTCAATTAGAGTAATAAAAGCCAAAAATTGTCTCATAGACTTTAATGTATTTTGATGAAAACCCACCTCCTCGTACCTATGTGAGAAGGCATAAAAATCAAGTACTTAAGTCTTATTTAATATTTGAGTCATTTTATACATTTTGTTGAGTCTTTATGTAGCAACTTTGAGCATTAATACATACACCAGTGTTGAGTAAAAATGTACACAAATTGACAAATACATTTTATTTTTATTTTTTTTTGAGTTCAACCCTCTCTTTTTGACCTTTTGATTCTAAGTTATATAAACAACGATATTTGGTTGGTTTTAGTGATTTGGGCTGCACCCGTTTTTGGATGTTTTGCCTACGTATCTTGTTAAAGAGGATCAAGTCTTACGTAGTTCAGTGCAATGTTTTCATGCATCAGAGAATCAAAGTCCAAACCCACTTTCTAGGAAGGGTTGCCTAGACGATGATCCAACTATCATTTGCATGACATTTATATCTCGACAATGCATCAAATGATTAAATGAAGCCCACCTTCTAGGAAGAGTTGCGTAATTTATCCTGCTATCACGCGCATGATCAAGAAAAGTGTTAGGTTATTTATTTTATAGCTTGTAATTGAATTCGGTTCTTAATTTACCAAATTTCCTACGTATCCTTTATTAGGAATCAAGTCGTATGTAGTTCTTAAATTTGATTTTATTTTGTATGCGACTTTATTTATATTTTTAAAGTCAATTTAATATGTGCGATTGGACTCGACAATAAGCCGAGATTCCTACGTAGTCTTTTTAAAGACATCAAATCACACGCAGTTCTTTTGGATAAAAGACATTTGGTTTGGATTTTTTTGTGGTTAAACTCGATGAGCGGATGCTTTATATCGAGTTTAGAAATTTTGGCATTTTTTAATTTTACGTCCAAGATTTGATTCAAAAAATACTTTAATTTAGACGGGGCAACTGAATCCAATTTCATATCGGATTTCCTACGTAGCTCAGAACGAGCATCAAGTCATAACGTAGTTCTACAAAGATTTACAATATATAATTACAATATTTAAACAGTAAATTTATGATTATATTTATATTAATGAGGTCATTTTCATAAATAAATGTTTTTCATGGGTTCATTTTGAAAATAATTCAAGTTTGAATTATCACTTCAACGTGAATGTCAGAACATATTTCACATCTCACTTATTTCTTTCTTTTTCTTTTTGTTTTATTTATTTTTAATTCTATATATTTATCTTACAAGAGAAAATTGTTATGTATTGTTTGACTCCAAGTGAATGCAAATTGAATGTGGATCCCAACTCTCAAGGTGTACCAGAAACTTCCATCTCTTCTATTATTAAGGCCCAACTTATTTACACCCTTAGAGCATCTTCATCCCAGAACTAGAAATGAGTTTATTTTTTTTATTACTCTTTATCTATAATATTAGTTAAAGAACTCATCTCCTCCATCCCAAAATTTACAAGGGTTTATTTAATTATTTTTGTTTTATAAAACTTTAACAAAATACCTATCAATTCCCTACATTTAGGCAAAAGTAACAAAAACAAATCTGATTATACTCTTGATTTATGCGACTTGGACAGAATCTTGTCAAATTTCATTTCTTCTTCAAGAGACTTTTCTCCACTCATTACCTCTATTCCCTCACCCATTCTAACATTTATTTTTAATTTTACAAATTTAGATAGGGGAAGAAACTCACAGTATCTGGGATGCAGATGCTCTTAAATCCATCTGAACTCCATGACACAAGCACTCATATTTTGATTTTGATTGTTGTACTCAAATTTTTTTTTATTGTCGTTGATTGATGCGTTTCTTGACGTTAACTTTGAAGATTATTTTTAATTTTGTACATGTAATTATGTATTAAGGGTACAGTTATTATTTTTTGTTGTTAATTATTCTATTGATTAATTAATCTTATTTATAATAGAATAATTTATAAAATTTAAACGGTTATTAATTCTCATTATCAACTAATCGGATAAGTGATTAAAGTAATTAAAAATATCAAACACTTAATGATTCTTCTAATTAATTAATAGTATTAGTTATTTGAGCGAATAAATAAACTAACCTTGGTAATTTACTTAATTAATTAATCATATTTAAAATGTATGGAAGATTTCACAACATTGTGTATGTTTCTTTACACTAAATTTTTTTTTATTTAATTTTAAATTTCAATACGTGGGGAACAAGTCTAACGGGGCGAAAAAGGTAAGGTCCATATCTTGTCCCGGATATTTTGTTGGTGGGACAAGACGAAATTTATATTATTTGGATGAAAAGCCGCTAGGACCGGAATGAAACAAATGAGAATATATGTTACGGTCAAAAATAATATATATATATATATATATATATATATATATATATATGTATATGAGTCATCGGATAAATAATGAACGACGTAGATTTAATGATTATGCATAGTGATCACGTATTGTAATTATCGTAGCATTCATATAAAGGTAATTGGGAGATACGTGAAAAATACGATTCGACTGATATGAAAATACAATATTGTGAAATTTGCAAGTAATCGTTCACGTTAATGAACATTAACTTACAAGCCTAATAGTGCATTGTCTAGCCGTGTATCATATGAACATTTTTTTTTTGAAATTTTACGTGTATTGAGAGATGATGAAGAGAATGTAGAAAGGAGGAATCAAGTCTTTAGGAACATTCAGGTCATTCCAAAGGGGCTTGAAGTTGTCGACATTGGTTGGGGGGTAAGATTCATGAGCATGAGGTAGATCTTCTAGGCGGATAAGGTACCCGACAAGGTAAGGTAGTGATTTTGCAGGGTTGAGGGGCTCAAGATGTTGGTGAAGTGGTTGATGAGAATGGAGGCGATTTGCTCGGGATTATGGGTGATGTTGATGCAGAACCGAAGACGAAGAAGCTGATTGATGCTGATTTTAGATATCATTAGTTGCCTAATTGTATTTGTTTTAATTAGGGTTAAGTGTGTTTATTTGGGGCCGGTTCACTTGTATTTTAAGAGCCGGTTCAATGCTTTATTTCCTTAGTTATTTTAGTTTTATTAATTATTGGTTTAGTTTTATTTTAGTTTTAGCATTTGCCTATTTAAGGGAACTTCTCCCTCATTGTAAGAGACTTTGATGCAATGGATAAGCAGCCCCTGTGGTGTCCTTGATTGAACGTCTTTCCCTCTCACCCTCCAATAGAGATTGGAGCCCGAGTTTTATGGTTCTTATGAGATGGGTCTAGATTACTCGATGAGCGGGTTTTTCACATCATTTGCAATTGTATTTTGGTTCTTTAGCCATGGTGCTTTGCATTGTTTGGGCTGGGTTCCTCATAATCTGTCCATCGCCTTATAGACGAGAGGGTTGTGGCAGATTACGTTAAACACATTGCCTAAGTGCCAAAATCGAACCCTTTTGAGTTCAGCCTATTGTCTTGTGAGAATTGTGGTGTTAGCATAGCTTTCTCGTTCTTGTGTGTGTCAATCTCCTTCGGGTTGGTGCTACAAGTCGAATCGAAGCAACCTCTTCGTGCCTTCGATAACTCTAGATCGATTGTGTGAAGTTGTAAGAAGCGGGGTCGAATCGTCATCGATTTGGTTCTTGGATAATCGAATCCAAGGGTTCTATCGTTTTGTTCCTTTTGGTTCTTCCTTCCTATTTTCGTTCCCCCCTCTTTGTTTTGCACGTTTCATTCATTCTTGTTTACTGAATTTCGTTTGCTTCTATTCCCGAAAACAGGTTGCTCGTCTAGATCCGTTCTTCGTGGCTAATCCCTGTATCAATTGGTATCAGAGCTAATTGACGTTCAACCTACAAAAAGAGTCGGTAAATCATTCAAAAAACAAAAGTGTCTCGTTTTCTTGTTTGAGTCTTGCATTGTTCGAGTCTATTTCCGTTTCCATTTCTATTCTAAGTTTTGTTTGAGTCTTGCGAGTTTGTGCTTTTGTTTGCAAGTTTTGGACGCCGGAACACCATCAAACCACCACGCCTACACCACCAGCCTTTGTGCCTACACGTCCAAACATCCAAACAAGCCCTAAACATTCAAAAAAAAAAAAAAAAAGAGGGGCTGAATTTCGTCCAACCTATTCATCACAACAGCCCCTCGTTTCCCTACCCTCTTTCATCCACAAAATCAGCCTTTTTGAATTCCTCTCTCTTAGTTAGCTATTTACTTGGTCAAACTCTATCTTCTTGCAACTAATTAGGATTTTCTTAGCATTTTGTTTTAATTTTCTTTAATTCCAGAAATAAGTTTCGAATTAGCTGGTTGTGTTTATTAGTTGCCTATTCTCTTCAAGTGCCCTAGCACTCGGCACCTCGCCTTTTCTACAGCCTTCAACCATAGCCCTTGCAAGACGAAGACATCGGCCTCCCATGAAGACTTCATCAACCGATCGTGTTCCAGCCCGCAGAGGACGCCCACGCTCTAAGGCGAACCGCAAGCCACCACCATCACGCCTCGACGTTGAGACCGATCACCAAGCTCGGAAGAGGTCCAGTCATGCGGCCGGAACATGGGTTTGGGCCAAGATACCGCAGCGAGGCCGGCCTCGACTTGACGCGAACCCAAACGGTCTAGGGCCTTTTCGGGTCCTTGCCCGTGGGTTGGGTTATGTGCACATTCTTAATTGGCCGGATGATATGGGTGATGTTGGTCGTGTCATTGCGTCGGAGTACCTCTACCCCGTATTGCCTCCATCAGAATTACCACAAGCTTCGGCGACGAAGCTTTTCCAAGAATGAGAGAATGATGCGGAACCGAAGACGAAGAAGCTGATTGATGCTGATTTTAGATATCATTAGTTGCCTAATTGTATTTGTTTTAATTAGGGTTAAGTGTGTTTATTTGGGGCCGGTTCACTTGCATTTTAAGAGTCGGTTCAATGCTTTATTTTCTTAGTTATTTTAGTTTTATTAATTATTGGTTTAGTTTTATTTTAGTTTTAGCATTTGCCTATTTAAAGGAACTTCTCCCTCATTGTAAGAGACATTTGATGCAATGGATAAGCAGCCCTTGTGGTGTCCTTGATTGAACGTCTTTCCCTCTCGCCCTCCAATGGAGATTGGAACCCGAGTTGTATGGTTCTTGTGAGATGGGTCTAGATTACTCGATGAGCGGGTTTTTCACATAATTTGCAATTGTGTTTTGGTTCTTTAGCCATGGTACTTTGCATTGTTTGGGTTGGGTTCCTCATAATCTGTCAATCGCCTTATAGACGAGAGGGTTGTGTCGTTCTTGGAATCGGTTCTTGATCGATCTAGTCCATGGGTTGTACCCGTTTATGGTATTGGTTCTTGGCTGGTTGTATCAATGGGTTGGTTTAAGGCAGCATAGTTTGCTCGCCTCCTATCTTTCCTATTCGTGCTTTCTATTCCGCAACAAGTTGTTCGTCTAGATCCGTTCTTCGCGGCAAATCCCCGTATCAGATGTTGTTGTTTTGGTCTATGAAGGCATTTATCTTGTTGATACTTTTTCTCGCCTTGATACTTTTGAAGAAATAAGAGTCGCATTGATCACCATGTTTGATCTATTTAGACTTGGCGAGTTGAGCCAAGGAAGTACGTAGCAGGTTCAAGGAAGAGTTGAGCATGTGGGTGGTTTTATTCTCATTCTCAAAGAGATTCGGGTCCAAAGGGCTAGCTTGAAGGGCGCCTTGGTTAAGGTTGAGTTGCATTTGATGCTCTTGGATGGACTTGTGGATATCCTCAAGCTTAAAACTAGGGAATTTCTTGAGCAAGGGCTTAAGGTGTTTGAGCTTTTTGATGAGCTTGTACATTGGGCTTAAGGTGATTGACACATTGGAAATGAAGCTTTCGTGAGAGGTTCATGCATTGTTAAACCTGAAGTGAGGGTAGTGGTTACTATAGGGGTATCAAGGTAGAGGGTGGCAGGTAAGTGATCCGATAGGTTGGGATGGTCAAAGAAGGTGGAGGAGTTGGGTAAGGATGTGGTCCAGGCATCATTGGTAACCACTCGGTCAATTTTGCACCAAGTGATGTTATCCGTTTGCTTGTTGTTCCAAAACCTATAGTCCAACTCTTGGAGGGTGGCCCAAACGGGGATGGAACTAAGGCTGGAGTAGTCCGGAGTCAATACATGGTGCCAACGTTTGAGAAGCATCGTAGAAGACCCAATAATCACACAGGAGTTTCCATGCAGAATGGTGTTGAGATCCTCATCAGACTCGAAGTGGAAGATGAAGATACCCTTCTAGTTACGGAGGATCTTAGGTGGCCGGATTATCATATGAACATTGATCGAACTTAATCATGCATATATTTAATTTTGCATGTATTTAATTGTGTGAACAATGAACTTAGTTGTGAATTACATTATAAGCCTAGTTGTGCATCAATTTATAAGTCTAGTCGTGCATCATATTAACATTGGTCGAATTTAGTTGTGCATTAACTTATAACAAATTAAATAAACGGGTTAAACAAGTTAGTTGAACAATAATAAGCAAATATAACAATAATAAACAAAAATAACAAATTAAATAAATGGGTTAGACAAATTAAGTTAATAATTAGTTAAGCTAATAATTAGTTAAAAATAATAAGCAAATATAACAAGTTAACTTAATAACAAGTTAGTTGAACAATAATAAACAAATATAACAATAATAAATAAAGTTAGCAAATTAAATAGACGGGTTAAACAAGTTAGACAAAGTTAAACTAATTAAGGTAATAATTAGTTGAACAATAATAAATAAATATAACAAGTTAAGGCGTTCGAGTTGAATAAACGAGTTAAACAGAGATTTTAATAAATGATACGATTAATCAATTTCGTTAAAAAAAATCATTCAAAAATACAAATTTAGAGAGTGATGCACTAGTGGTTACTTAACAACAAAGTCAGTATAGATTTCACTAAATATGAGTGAAAGGTAGCCATGTGATCAAAGCAAACCAAAGAAAGCACTAATCAATTGTTAATCATTGAGTATTTAATGCTTGATTGGACAAATTAGGGGTGTGAATATTAAGGCTTGCCCCAAATTAAATACACCCCAAATTATTACACCCCTTATTCCATTAAGGGCCCGTTTGTTCCCAGCATCGGAAACGGAAACGGAATGGAAACGAATTTAGTCCATATGTATATCCTTATTCATAAAATTTTGTGGAATCATTCCTTGTGAATTAATGCAAAATGCATTTGCTTCCCCACATTTTGTTACCCTATAGGGTATCAAAAGTAATCACACTCTACTTCAATTCCTTCACACCACAAGGAATGATTCCACAAACCTCCATGAACAATGATATACATATGGACTAGATTCGTTTTCAATTCCGGAGTTAAAACCAAACGGGCCCTAATTATAATCAATCATTATACTTATTAATGAATCATTATCAATCACTACTTTACAATTAATTGTAGCCAATCATTACACTACTTACCTTACAACTTTTATCCATGAATCAAAGTAGAAAAATGGTTTAAATTGGCAAGAAGATGAAAAAAGCAACTGCTGCCACTTCTAGCCTTCACAATGGACTTTTAATTAGTATTAATTAATAATAATTAATAATGATTAATTATAATCAATTATTAATTAGTATTAATTATTATTAGTAATAATAATTAATAATTAATTAGTATTATTTATTATTAGTTTTAGTTATTATTAATAGCTAGTATTAGTTATTATTAATACTAAGCCTTCACAATGGTCATATTGTTCAAGAAGGTCTTTAAACATTTGAATTTGCGGTTCGTACGTCTTGTCAAATTCTTCAACGCTTTGGTCGTGACCCACATGCCAATATTGAAGAATGGGCGGCATTGGACAATTTGCCGTACATTTCAACTGTGCAAAAATTAAAGGAAAATTAGGAGAAAAAAATTAAAGTATCAATAACTCTTGTTAATGTTTTAACTTCATAAGATGTTTAACACTTACCGCAACATAATGGTGATAAATCATGTCTCGGACGATGAATCTGATTGATCCGGGGGTTGGGGAACCCTTGGAAGGCTTTTGTTTACTCAATGGTAGCATTGTGTGAGCCGCATTCCAATGCAAGAACACAAGAGTGCATTGGTAAATTGTGGCGAACAATGAACCGCATATGGACATCTCCATCCAGTGTTCGGATGGTGCCAACACTTTTTGGCGGAACCATTTGAGCTTTGTCATCATCTGTTTATGATCGACGCCTTCACTGTCTAGAAATATATCATATTGATCTGGGTGATTACAAAGCTCCTTCATCATACTTCTTCGAATTTGAGGCTATGTATCCTCCCCGCAACCCAACAATACAACAAGTGCTCGGAATCCACAATTTCCGTCACTTTGAACATATGCTAGGCATTCAACATATGGAACCATGAAGTTTTTAAAATTGTTCGACCCGAACTCGTACTTCCTTATGACAACCGACGGGTAGATAAAGACTGGTGTTTCATTTGCTCCAACTTCATTTGCCTTCTGAATTTTCCCAAACATAGATGAATTTTTAGCTTCAAGCCTTCAACCATGGCTATAGCAAAAACTCAATCGAAGATATTGAACACAAAGAAGATGAGAAGACCACAAACCCTAACTAAGATTTTTTTTTTTTTAAATTGTATTGACTCCCTTATGACTTGATTTGGTGTTTGTTTGCATTGACTCAAATCAATCTGAGATTGAAACTAATACAATTTTTGACATGAATAAACTCCACATATGATACATCTTCACTGGATTTGGGAGACTCATGTTTGTCGACTATCACAGAGTGGTTGATAGTATAAGAAGTTTCAAATGAAACTTGGTGAGGCTAATTTACTGTAAATCTGTAATTATGGAAATCTGAATTTTTTGCTTGATTTCACACTTATGTTGAACATAGACACTAACAGTGTAGAATTGTCCTACATTAAAACATCTGGAACTAACTTATTTCTAGTTAAAGACTTTATTTCTTTTTATATCCAATGAGAGTCAGAGGTCAAGATAACCAAAGTTAAATGAATTTTGCAAAACTCTATACATGGAAACAAGATATTATATTTATCTCCTAATCTTTTTAATTTATTAAAAATCATTATTTACTTCTATTCACACTACAAGATTCATAAACAAAATCTACGGATTCATTTTTATTTGCTTGTCTTTCTTATTCCATTTGTTTCTTTCTTTCTATGTTACAAGGGAAGAAAATAAGATGAACTGAAGACTTAATAGTCATCTTTTGACATGTTAATAAGCCTTGTGTGCTTTTCCTTCTTCAGTCCAAATCGTGGTTATTGTACCAGAATCAAGTGGCTCTATTGTAGTGGTGGAATCAACTGAATCCAACCAACCGCGTTGTGTGTAGTGATTGAAAGTATGTACTTTCAAACCAACTACGAGTTTGGTGCAGCGGTCAAAAGTTAACCGACATCTTAATGTGGCTACACTTATATGCTTTGGTGGATACCAGTTTTGTGGGTTTCATATGCAGATGGTTAAAAGAAATAAAGGAGAAGGAAGAATATTTTTTGTAAAAATCATTTACAAAATTGGGTTCATGGTTTTTACATCTTCTTTCCTTCTATTTCTATATTTCCTCCTTGTGTACTTGATTGCTTCTTCTTTTCTTCCTCTATATCTTACTTATGTAGTAAGTATTTGTTGCTTGCAGGTTCACGGTAGGAGCAAATCCATGAAGGAGATGTTCTTTCCCTTTTTATACAGAACAGTGGAGAGATTTATGGAAGTTTAAAGGAATTATTTTGATAACTTCCCACAAACCCACAACTTGTTTATTTCTTTTAGAGAGTTTTTTTTATTTGTTGCAGATTTGACGATTGAACAATGTACTCTTTTTATTATTGTCTTATTTATTTATTTAAATTTAGTCTTTTAGCAAATGTATGTAAATAATTAGCATTTGGACTAAATTGGTTATGACTTGAAGCCCAAATAACCTTAGGTTTGTGCTAAATCTTATTTACCAAACATGATTGTTATATTTTTGAAAACTCAATTTTCAAATTAGTTTTGTGCTAAATCTTTTAAAAATTAACCATGTGTTAAATATAACTAATTTCTGAAAATTTAGCATAAGATGATGAATTATAACAAATTGATAAAATTTGAGCCCCAAACAACCAGAAAACGTGAGACCGTTCCTGCATATTCCTCTTGTGAGTTTCTTTAGAATGAGTGGTTTCCTTGAGTAAGAGCTTACTCAAGTGGTGTTTACCAATTTGGTATCAGAGCCATACGGTTTGTATGGTGATGACACGCTCCTCCACCCATGACCCGCCAACACTACCTTGTCCAGACCCCGCCCATGACCCACAAAGTAGCCAATCTATTTCCTCCAACATTAACCCACCACCTACAATTTTATGAGATCATATTGCCATTATTCGCACCCTCACCACTAGGGTGTCAGACATGCCTCAGATGTCATGCCGTCATTTCAACGTGACGAAAATCCAGGAAGCTATTGAAATCCTCATATGACCGCGATCTCCACCGCGGATGGAGTGAGTAGGGGGTGATGACAACCAATGTAGCTTTCATCCCCATCAAAGGCTGAGAGCAAAAATCGACTTCCCGAAATTTGAGGGAGGTGATCCTCGCGAGTGGGTATTGAAGGCTGAAAAATACTTTCGCTACTTCCAAATTTCGGAGAAGATGAAGGTCGAGGTTGCTTCGATGCATCTAGAGGGAGACGCCTTGGATCTGTATGCCTTGATTACCAGTGAGGAGGATATCCTTTCTTGGGATGAATTGGTGAAAGGTCTTTCAAGAACACTTCGGTCATCTAGAATTTTAAAACCCAATGAATTTTATGATCCATCACACAAACATGATTTGTTGCAGAATACAAGCAAGAATTCGCGAGAAGGGAAATGCAAGTGAAAGACTGGCCAGAGAACGCCTGCTAGGGGCTTTCCTCGCAGGTTTAAGAGATGATCTCATGTTAAAAGTGAGAATTCATAAGCCCAAGTCAGTGTACAAGGTTGCATCTCATGCGGTGGAGATTGAGTGGAAATTGGGCCCTTACCCACCTCTTCACAGCCGGCTCAACACATTACATAATAGCCCAATATCCATCTATATTTGTCAACCATTACATTCATTTAATCAATCCCTAAACCCTTATCCCAACAAAAATTTCACCAGTGTTCCTTCAACAAACAGATTTTTGATGGAGAACGACAACTCCGACGCGAAAGGGGTTTGTGTTTCCGTTACGGTGAGAAATATGCGTCAAGGCATCAATTTCGGCCTTTCTTTTCCCAAATGGAGTATACCGACGATGATGGGCAGATTGCAACGGAGGGTGAGGGTGTTGTGGGGTTCGAATTTTGTTACTAGTCCAAACGTAGAGGACATTGGTTTGGTCGAAATTTCCTTCCACCAAATCTCGGGTCACCTATCGACTACTACCATGAAATTAAAAGGTATTATCAGAGGAAGACCAGCACTCATCTTGGTTGATAGTGGGTCAACCCACAATTTCATCTCCGGTCAGTTACCCACCAACTTTCACCTTCAGTTTGAGGAGGTCCCTGCCTTCAGAGTCACTATCAGGAACAGTGAAGTTGTATCATGTAACAAAGTTTGTTCCAATGTGGATATTTTGCTTCCCGGTATCACCATCACTCAGGATTTCTTTCCCTTCGTCATGGGCAGCGTAGAGATGGTGCTTGGTATTAAGTGGTTGACTTCTTTGGGCACAATTAAGGCTAACTGGGTCTTGGTTTTTTGTCAAAAAGAAAGAAGGTACGAAATTAATGGTGTCAAGACAAAGAAAGAAGGTTCCTCGTTGGCTTCCTTTCACGTCTCTTCCTTTACACCATCCTCAACTCATATTCAAAACATGTTGCACTATCAGTCCATTTTCCAATAGCCTTTTTCCTTACCACCCCACAGATCTCAAACACACCCAATTACCTTACTTCCGCATTCCAAACCACCAAACATACGTCCATATGGCTACCCTTATCATCAGAAAAATGAGATTGAGAGGCAAACATCAAAATGCTTGTGGTTGGTTTCATCAAGCCAAGTGCCAGTCCATTTGCCAACCCGATCCTTCTCGTTAAAAAGAAGGATGATACCTGGAGGATGAGCTCCTGGAGGAACTTAACGGGGCTGCATACTTCTCCAAAATTGACCGAAGGTCGGGTTATCACCAAGTTCGGGTACATCCATCGAAAATCCCAAAAACGGCTTTCAAAACTCACTATGGACACTACGAGTTCTTAGTAATTTCGTTCGGCCTCTTAATCGCCCCCTCCACGTTTTAAGCCATAATGAATGACTTATTCCGACCTTACCTCCGCCAATTTATTGTCATATTCTTTGATGTTATTTTGGTATACAACCCGTCCTTGGAACTCTATGTCCAACACTTCAGTTTAACATTGCAACAATTGGAGCAACATCAATTCTTCGCCAAACCGACTAAGTGCTATTTGGTCAAACAGAGGTAGCCTTTCTAGGACACATCGTGTCGTCAAAGGGTGTCGCAGTTGATCAAGACAAGGTGGGTGTTGTCCTCAGTTGGCCAACATCAACAACTGTGAAAGCGTTGTGTGGATTCCTATGTTTAACTGGCTATTATCGCAAGTTTGTCAAGGCTTTTAGAAATCACTATTGAAGTTGAGCATGCCTTCGATCTTCTCAAAACAAACCTTATATCCGTGCCTATCCTTCGACTTCCCAACTTTGACGAGCCCTTTACAATAGAATGTGATACATCGGCAAACGGGTGAGAGCCATTCTCTTGCAAACAGGGCACCCAATAGCATATTTCAGTAGTGGATTCTTCTTCTCCAATAGATTTAAATCTGCTTATGATCGGGAATTGCTTGCTTTAGTATTATCACTATAGAAATGGCATCATTAGTTCGAACAGATCATCAAAGCCTTCAATATTTATTTGATCACAAGATTACAACCAACACACGACAAAGACTCTTGTTGAAGTTATTACCCTATGACTTCAACATTGAGTACAAATCTGAAAAAGAAAATACATGAGCTGATGCACTTTTCCGTAAGCCGCAGCATGTTGAATTTTTTGCTCTAGCTATTCATGTATCTGCAAAATTAGCAAAGTGGACCAAGGCACTATTATTTGACCCGGTAACTAGAAAGATTATGGAAGCCAAAGGGACAGACAAATCATCTTATCTAGAGTACAAGGAGGTGGATAACAAGTTGTTCTATAAAGGCATACTTGTGGTTCCGACAGTCAACTGCTTACGTCGGAAACTACTAACTGAAGCTCATGACACTCTAGCAGTCGGGCATGGAGGGTTTCTCAAGACATTGAAGCGTCTAACTTCAGTTTTTTATTGGAAGAACATGAAGAAAGATGTACGCAACTATGTGCAAGAGTGCGGTGTGTGTCAACAAGTCAAAAATCAGACCCTGATGTTGGCTGGTCTACTATAGTCTCTACTGGTGTCCGCGCAAATTTGGGGGACATTTCTATCAATTTCATTAACGGGTTACAGAAGTCTGGTGGTTGAGATGTCATCCTTGTTGTCGTAGACCGCCTCAACAAGTATGCCTATTATTCGTATTCTTCCAAATTTGTTGCTACTGTGTTTTACAAGGACATTGTACGACTTCATGTTATACCCCGCTCAGTGGTCTAGATCGAGACCTTGTTTTTCTCAGCTCTTTTTGGTCCGAGTTGTTATGTCTTAGCCAAATAAAAGCTTCAGATGAGCTCGGAGTACCATCCTCAAACTGACGGGCAAAGTGAATCGGTCAACCGTTGTTTGAAAGCTTATCTGTTGTGCTTCTCAAAGGAACAACCTCGACAGTGGAGTCGCTACTTACCATGGGCGGAATTTTCATTTAACACCGGGTTTCACAATTCCACTAGTATGACCCTTTTCAAGGTTGTATATGGGAGGGATCCACCTCAGTTTCATCCCCTTGTGTGAGGTGAGACGCGTCTTCCCGAGCTAGAGGAAAAAATGCAGGGCCGAGATGACATGTTGCACATTCTCAAAGATATTTTGTTGAAAGTGCAAAATCAAATGAAACAGTTCGTTGACTCTCATCGACGGGATATGTCCTTCAAAGTCGGTGACTTGGTGTTCCTCCAGATTCAACCTTATAGGCAGAAATCCCTAGCAAGGCGATCCAACCAAAAGTTATCTTCTTAGGTTAGCCATGGGAAAAGAGGTGAACGCATCTATCATTCCTCCACCACTCAATTATTCTTTTGAGTTTTCTGTCCGGCCAGAGAAAGTTGTAGACCACCAGTGGAAGAACTTTGGACTCTAGGACCTAAAAATTGCTTGTTTAATGGTACAATAGAAGAAGGTAGTTAGGAGGATTGTGATTTGTTGCACCAACATTTTCCTTCCTTTCGACTTGAGGACAAGTTGAGTTTCCAGGAGGGATGCATTGATAAAATCTCACCTCTTCGTACCTATGTGAGAAGGAATAAGAAATCAAGTACTTAAGTCTTATTAAATATTTGATTCATTTTATTAATTCAATTGATGAGTTTGTTGCTATTTATAGTCAACTACTTAGTGGATATCAGTTGCCTTAATTCTAGGATTGATCCTAAGTTTCTCTTAGTGGGTTATGTAGTGCAAACATGCATAGCGTTTATTTAAACATTTTGTTGAGTCTTTTTGTATCAATTTTGAACATTAATACATCAGAAAACGTGGGACTGTTACTACACATTCCTCTTGTGAGTTTTTTTACAAAGAGTGATTTCCTTGAGTAAGAGCTTACTCAAGTGGTGTTTAGCATATTTGTTTAGTAAATTCGATTTATAGTTGTGGTTTTAAAATAAATTTTTTGTTTGAAGTTTATAAATATACCGAGGATATGAAAAAAAAGGATGGAAATTCCTCATATGTGCACGTGCATCTTGTGACACTTTAAACATATTTCACGGACAATTATCATCCTCTTCTCGATCATTTATGTGAAGCCTGAGATAAATCTTCTCTATCGTGAAGCACCAGAGATCTTGAGCGCCAGTTCTTCTTTGTCGTGGAGCACCACAGTCTTGAGCCCGAGCTAATTCATCTTCGATGATTCTCCGGTTGTTCGGTTCACATTCATCTATGCCGTGAAGCACCAGAGATCTTGAGCGCAAGCCAGTTCTTCTTTGTCGTGGAGCACCGCAGTCTTGAGCCCGAGCTAATTCATCTTCAATGATTCTCGGTGGTTCGGTACACATTCATCTATGCCGCTCTCATTCCATTAAGATTCATGTTTCCATCTAGCTCTTGCTCTCTTTCTTCTTTGTTGATCTAATTCAATTACTTCCAATGCTCTCTTTTTATTATGATTTTGTTTGTTTCTATTATAAGAACATGAACCGAACTTGATACTTGATATAACATGATAGATTATATTGAACTAGATTCAAGTTCAGTAGTTCAATCTGTTACAATTCCTTTTAAGATTTTACATATCTCGGGATTTCGTCCAAAAATACCAATCTCATCCTGTAGATTGACATTTCTTTTGCGGTTTATGGTAGGGTATATCAACTTTTTTTGGTGGAACTCGACATACATGATAATTAAAGGGCATTAAAGTATAGTGTGGGGAATGATGAATGGAAAATATCGAAACGATACAACATATGAGCCCATAAGTGATCCTGATATATTCTCGTTTACAAATGCGATGAGGGGAGAAGGATGGCAATGTAATGATACTAACCTTGAAATTTTTGTTGTTGAAATGATGGTTAAGTTCAAGAAATATTGGCAGGCTGTTCTTGTGTTTGCAATTGTTTTTTGACCCGCAACGTAAGTTTACTTATGCGAAATCAGCATTCACTCGAACATATGGAGAGACCGAAAGACAAATCTGCTTTCACTCAAACACATGGAGAGACCGAAAGAGAAGTGAAGATGAATTTATGCAACATTAATTGGACGAAACATACAAAGAGTCAAGATAATGTAATTGTAGGAGAAAGCGAGTCTACGGGTTGAGAAAACGCAAGTCAAATTGAAACACAATTGTATGATTATCTGTAGGCAAAATGGTGCTAAATAGCACCCATGGTTACGCTCAGTGACACAAACCATATAAAGATACCTTTATATATGTGTAAGATAACACGTTTTGCTTCTAACCAAACAAGATATGTTCTGCTATTTTCTTCATATGGCTGGACTTGAAATGATCTTTAACTATTAAGGGTTATATTGATAGTAGTGTTTTCTGAACTCTAGGTAGAGTAACTCCACCTGATCCAAACTGAATTTTACAAGCAGCAAACGGCAAGCAAATCACTTGACAAGAGCCGTGTTCCTCAGCAAACAGTATACACTATGCTAAGAGCTTGTATGCTACAGCTTTTTGTGTAGCTTATTGAAAAAATTGTCATATGTGCCCTTCTATCCCACATATCCAAATATTTATTTGTCCTTTTAGTAATTTTACTCTAAAATCATACCCATAAATCTCTTCGTACCCCAAACACTATTAGATTTTTCATTAGATCCTTCGTAAGTTAGGCATCCTATCTCAAATAAAATTGCAGCAAAACATGTATAAGTGACAAAACATTCAAACTAATGATCCACAACAAACCATACAGGCATACATATTTCAGACATGTTATAATTGATGAACTCCATCCCATGTGAACAAAAAGGTAAAACAACAGTTCACTCAGAAGGCTATATTTCAAGTTTTCAGCAAATACACATATTTCCTAAGCAGTAAAATTTTAAAATTGATGTCAAAGAAATGGAAGTGTGTACCTCCTGAAAACTCAAAGGCTATATATGCATCAGTCCAGGGATCCGAACTCACCAAGTGGCCATACCTGCACACAAAAATGCTTAAGATTTTGATTTATGGGTAATCTAAAAATTTTGATCGTCGATGCAAAATAATGGTAATGGATCATATAGAAGACAAAGAAGGTGCAAGATTGTGCATACCCTACATAACACTTTCCCTTGGATAAGACCGTATGGAACTGGACCAAAATTTCGTGAATCGTATGATGCATCAGTGTTGTCCCCTTGGATCCAAATATGCCCCTTCGGAACCTGGACTCGGTCAACGAAATGGTTCAACCACCAATTTTAGAATGAAAAGATGAACAGGGAAATTGAAAGAAAGAGATACATTAGAGTTCCCACTCCTAACTCTGATGTGTGTTTTTATCTCACATTTCACAGTAATCAAAAAACGAAGATGATAACCCAAAGAATATGAGATGAAATTGGACTTACAAGGATGGTTTCAAAGACATCAGATCTGCACCAATCAGTAGCAAAGCTAACATGATCACCTTCCATAGCAAGAATGCGCTTGGTAACAGTCTTATTGGGGTTTTCAGGAGACTTGACTAGGATGACATCTCCAGGCCCTAATTTCCCAAGTCTGTGAGAAATCCTCTCCGTTAAGAGTACGTCTCCCCTGACATTCAAGGTTGGTAGCATGCTTGGACCATACACCTGCTCATCAAATTACAAATCCAACATCAAAATTGCAAATTCTTTTCAACTTTTGCAGATGTAGATGAGAAGCTGAGAGAAAAGGAGAGAGTTGATACAAGAGTAGGGGTACAGAGGTAGGTGTTGGTAATGTGAAGTAAGGAGAGGAACTTGGCGACCATCATCGTTCGCTCCGCTGCTTCCTTCACTATCTCTCGCCATTGTAGCAGTGTACCAGCCGCTCTCATATCTTCCTTCCCTGAACAATAAAGTGATGCAATTGGGCATAATCAGACTTCAGTTAGTATTTGTCCATATTAACCAGTTATAATAAAATATCAAAACATCGAACATCAATTCTGGAAAAAAAAATACTTGTTATATTGGCAATATTTCACATCAGGCCCATCAGAAGTACATAATGTTGCAAAACCTAATCTGAAAATAGAACAACATAGCCAATACGAAGTTATTCATACCGTGGTGGTTTCAACTCTTCACTTCAATCAAATTATCTGCAAGTTGTGCTGCTGCTGTCAGATTTAGGTCCAGCTCTTCACTTCAGTCGATAAAAGAAAATTTCCAAAATGTTGTCAGTGTATATATAGAAGTGAAAATATTTAGCAGGATCGAAACATGTATCCTAAAGGCAGACATAAAAAAAACAATTTATACAACTAATCAATCTCATAGCAATTAGTGGCACTGCTTTCATCTGTTGTCAGTATATATATAGAAGTAATGTTGACTTAGTTTCTTTTGTTGCCTATGCTTTCAATAATACTAATGAGGTAGCAATTATAGTTTTACTAATACTGGATTAACATATAGTAGCAGATTAAGACACTCTATAAGTCTAGAAAATGCTTTGTTTCAGGAAAGAGAAGTGAGAAAAAAATCAGGAAAGAGAAGTACAGAGAAAGGAGGAGAGGGAGAGTGTAAAGAGGCAAAATCAGGAAAGATAATATATGTAAAACAATGAATTGAGTAGCAAATTAAGGAAAGCTTGCATTAGTAAAGCAAAATCAGGAAAGCAAATTGAGAAAAACTAAAGTATATTTCAGCTCTGAATATTTGATTTCATGTGCAGATTTCTATTTATCATGCCTGTGAGTTACAATTGTGTGGTTTTACATTCACAATGAATGTAAAACCAATTGAGGAAGTTTCTAAAAATTACATTGGTAGTCAAGCATGTACCCTTTTGTTTAGCCAGTTACAAGGCTTTAGATGGTCAGCAATCAGCAGTGGATGGATGGTCTCAGGTGAGGAATGGAAATTCAGCTCAGCTATTCTAGTCAATGAATCTAACTATCTCGAACTCTAGTCAGAGCTGAGAACCATAATGGTATTGACAAAAACTTGACAAACACAAAAAAAGAGGGCAAAAAACAAATGTTTGACAAAATTAGATATATTTGGAAGTTACCAGTCAAATAAACTAACTACTTTCATCAATAATAAGAACTCATAGTTCAATATAAAATTAGTTTTTCCTTCATACGAAAAATAAAACTCTACACAATTGTGTGGTTTTACATTCACAATGAATGTAAAACCAATTGAGGAAGTTTCTAAAAACAACATTGGTAGTCAAGCATGTATCCCTTTTGTTTAGCCAGTCACAAGGCTCTAGATGGTTAGCAATCAGCAGTGGATGGATGATCTCATAAGTGAGGAATGAAACTTCAGTTCAGCAATCAGCAGTGCAATATAAAATTAGTTTTGCCTTCATACTAAAATAATATTTACACAATGTTCTTCGAAGAATGAAACACCAGAAGGGAAGATACTTGCACATTAAAGATAACCATTATCAACTTCTAATTTTATTAGGAGATTCTTAATTTTCTTTTTCGTAAGCCAAAAAGGTGTTAAGAAACCTCGTGATTAATAATTACCTATAACGATTATTCACATATTAGTTCCCTGCTGAAAGAACGCAGTTTTAAAAAGACGTACATGGGCTTCCTTTTGAATTAAATGATCAGTCATTTGACCAAGTCTTCCTTTGAGTTCTACTTCCACATGTAACCTAGATTAAACAAGGGTGAAATTCAACAAATATGAATGCAGTGTATTAATAGAAGGCCACAACCAGTGGAGGCTTAGAAAGTACAAGTCAGTTAGTGATAAGCCACAGAACATGAATGGAATTATCCGGTTAATGCTACTAAAGAATCATGGTGTTTGATAAGATAAAAAGCCACTTACAGGGAAGAAGTGTATGATTAATCTTCTATTGACAATGGTGCGACCATAGCAGACTGCAAGTACAAGTCAGATCCTAAATATCAAAATCAGTGTAGGCTTAGAAAGTAGAAACAATGGAAAGAAAAGCAATGCTAATACATTGGTTACTACTAGTAACTACCAAAAGTAGGAAAGCAATGCTAGTATATACTTAGTAAGTGCACTCAAATAATTTACAACAATACATTGATTTAGAATAGCTAAGTCCAACGTTTAGCAATCTTACTCCGAATGAAATGATACCAATGTTGATGTGTGAAAAGAAGGGCTTATTTCACATAGCCGTTGGTTTATAACATGTAAAGAAATAAAAAGTGAGCAAAAAATCTCATGACAAGGCCTCAATTTTCTTGGTCCTTTGAAGTCCATAAAACATCAGTACAAGCATAAGTAGAAGTGCTCTGTTATAAAAAAAATAATGCCGAATCACTACAAGTATAAACATAGCAAGCAACTGAAGAATAGAGCCCTTTTTAAAACATTTTCAACAAACAAACTGCATATCTATTTTGAGAAGTAAAAATCTCATATGCTTTTTTGGCTTGCTTAGAAAAACTAACATCTGTCATCTCAAATATTTTCAACATAGAGATCCCCACTCTTGTCATTAATACAATAATAGTAATAAGTCATAAGTAACTTGCTTTTACTTACTTTAGATCCATAATTTTAAAAAAAAAACAAGGTTGCATACTTGCATTATGCTTGAAATTTTTTTATTTAGGCTATAAAAAGAACTTTTTTTAACTTTCTAGGTTTTGTCCATGGCCGTTGACAAAACATACCTCTTGCTATTCAATTTGGTGAAGTTAACATCAAACTAGCATTGTAACCATTTCAATTCTACAGCTAAGGCAGGAGTTTTATGATTACATCATAGCAAGCAACTGCAGAATAGTGCCCTTTTTTAAAAAGAAGCTGAAGAAATAGTTTATGTGAAGTTTATTCCTAGCTGTTAGAGTACCTCTTTTTCACATAGTGAGTTGCATGCTTTTGAAACATATATCATCGAGGTATTTTCTTAGGTGTAACCAATTTGAGCCCAATAACATTTTCTTCCAATAGATCAACACTTCTATGTTCATTTTGTGTATCTAACTCCTAGAATATTGCACCATATAATACCAGACTTTTTCTATGAACTTCACAGCCTGTCCTCCCCACCAAACAAGGTCATTGAATTCCCTAGTTGGCTGGATAGAGAACTATTGTGACCGATGTGCATCAAAATGATGAAGTAGTGGCTTTTTCATATGATTTGCCGGAGGAAATTTTTTTTGGAATTTGAGTCATTGATGTAATGTTGCTATTGATGAATTTGATATCCCTGTCTATAATCAAACACTGACAAGGTTATCTGACCCTTGTGCATACTTTCCATTCAAACATATGAACAGATGGAGACTTAATCAGAGTAAAATTTACTAGCTTACTCATGGCTCACTGACTTACTATGAACCCAAGCCTCCTCCTTCCCACAGTTAAATTAGAACACCCTTTCATTTTATTACTCGTAGCTATCTCAGATACTATATTACCCTTGTCTTCAACCACACCATTCTGCTCCTAGTGATTTGCAGAAACATCAATATGAACAGCACCAAGAAAGAGAGGAATAATCAATTCGAGCTGTTATTCCACTACTACTGCAAGTATTGACCAACATTCATAATAGAAACACCATAACCATTCACAATAGAAGCATCCTGCATCCACAATTCGAGATCGGAGCCCTAACTCTAATACAAAGGAAGAAGAATAAAAGACTAGACAGGACATACCTTTACAAACAGAGGCAAAAGAGGATTCTAGGATGATGACAAATTCAACGACTTGATTGGAGCTCTCGAAACAGAGGAAGAATCGAGGAGTTCGATGAGCTGTTCACCGCCTGTAAACTGAGGATGAAGACAAATTTGAGCCTAGAATCGTTCTCCGCCGGTACACGAAGAAATACTCGAAATGATGTGTAAGGTACCAAGGTTAGAAGGGAGAGGTAGAGTAGAGACCCGAAAAATCGAACCCACCTGCCGGAATCCGAACCGATCGAACCCGCACATTCATGCGAAGCCACAAACCGAAATCTGACCGAGCCCGTTCTGAACCCGAAACATACTCGACCTGCAAAATCTATCAACCTGCAAGTGACTCGAACCAAAAACACTTAAACGACCTGTCCAAACCTAGACCCGACCCGAACCCGCAAATTAACCAAAATATCACAAACCGATTTTCATTTACGGTGCGTTTGGACGGAGAATTTGTGAATTCCACGGAAATTTAATGCCATCGGATTTATAGAGTACCGGATATTTAAATTCCACTAATCGAAATTTTTTGTTTGGATACAAGGTACGCAATTTTAAAATGAGAGAATTTGTGTCTCCAAATCTATTATTTATCTTATATATACTAAAGCAGCCCGTGAACTTTCACTTGGCACAGTTTCGTGCAGTCATCTCATCAAATATACACGTGTCAACTATTTATTAAGCCACATCACATTGTTATTTAATTTAATTAATTAATTAATTTTTTTAACCATACTTATTCAAATCTAAGATCCTAACAAACACTATGTATTTATTTTACTTTAAACGTACAATTAACATTCCCCCTTATGTAATATAATAAATATCATTAGAATTTACTTTAATTTAATAATTATTCTAATACTATTTAATTTTATATTATTTATTAGTTCGTTATTATATAATAAAATAAATTAGGATTGATAGTCTAACAAGTTTTATTTAATTTTATTTATTTTTAATTATATATTTTATTTAATTTTAACTTTTTTTAAATTATAGTTTATTAGTTCGATAATATATAATAAAAGCCACTAAAACTTACTTTAGTTTTATTATTATTCTAACAACATTTTATTTTATTTTATTTATTTAAAATTATATTCTTTAATTAAATATTTTGTTTAATTTAACTTTTTCTTAGTTATAGACTATTAGGGCCCGTTTGGAAGCACCGGGAATCATTCCTGTTAACGGAATGATTCCGAATCAATCAAAAAGTACGTTTGGTTAGAGGTCATTTACCACATAAAAGTAATCTCATCCATTCCATTTCCTTTCTCTACCCTTATTCAATTCCATTCCGTTTTCATTCCACCGCTCCAACCAAACGGGCACTTAGTTCCTTGATGTAAAATAATATTTAATACGATTTACTTTTATTGATTATTATTATTATTACAACAATATTTTATTTTATTTATTTTTATATATATTTTAATTATTTATTTTGTTTAGTTTTAACTTTTTCTTAGTTATGGTTATTAGTTCATTAATATATATTAAAAAAATTGCAAGATCATGAATCAATTTACTACAAAATTCATCTAATTTTGTGAAAGTATATTTTTTTTTTCTCCAAACTAATCTAATAATCCAATTAGCATATACAGTTAGTTACAAATTTAAAATTAGTTATTAAAGTTTAGTAATTTTTCACTACCGTATCAAATGTAACTAATTGTAGGTTTTTATGTATATAAACTAATCATATAATCTTCATAATTAAACTTAATACTTACTAACAAGTCGATTGGATAAATTTTTATTTTACAAATTTGAACATTTCAATACTATTATTTCTAACCTTATATTTAACATGTAAACTTTAAAATTAGTATATTATGATAAAAAACAATTTTTATTATCACATCACATAGAGTAAAAATTTAACCTATAAACCGGGGTTGCTATTCTATCAGACATAGGAGGCAACACGAGCGCATTTTGGATGTGCCTCCCGGGCACATTGAGCTATGGGGCGCATCCAGAATACGCCTCTGGGGCGCATCCAGAGTGTGCCTCTGAGGCGGATTCTGGATGTGCCCCGGAGGCAGCTTCTAGATGCGCCTCGTTTCCAGTTTTCCATTGCGCCCGATACTTAAACGGCCCAAATGAACTCTTATTTACAATAAAAGTATAGAAAATTTTTATTTATTTTCATATTAGTTTTATATTTAATTTTTAAAGTTTTTATTTTAATTCAAAAATATAAATATTACTATAGTTTTTATTTTAGTTCAAAAGTTAAAAAAAAACTTTAAATTTACTTTTTTCATATTTTTTTTAAAAAAAACATAATTTTAAAATTAATTCTTTACTTCATTTTTTTTAATTAAATTTAGTCATGTTAGAGTATAGAATTTTATAATTAATAGTTTATTTCATTTTTATTAGATTTAGACATGCTAGAATAGAGAGCCGAATTTCTTTAAACGGGGTTGATAGTCGATCAGATATGGGGGGCAACACTAGCGTTGTGCCTATGGGGTGGATTGTGGATGTGCCCCATTACCGGCTCTCGGTTACGCCCACCCCTAACCATATATATATATATATATATATAATATTATATTTCTACATATATTTCTAGTTATGGAAGATCATTTGTACTTATATATTGTATATATTTGTAGAAAATACATTCACACAATTATAAATTACGAAATTATAATTCAACCTTTAATATATCAGATTTTTTTACAAAGTATTAGGAAGTTAAATTAGCCTTAATATCTTAACATTAATTTAGCAAGAGTTTAGCAAAATAATTGAGACTGTTAAAAATTTAGCAAAATAATTCAGCAAGAAAATAGAAGGAAAAAAAAAACAAAGGTAATTACAAACTCTTTTATCACCCTCAAAATATACAAGTACAATCCTTGATGCTCAAAATCACAAAACCGGCACCAATGGAACATGCTATATATATATATATATTATAATCCATTGTCATATGGTATGTACTCCTCCATCAACTCTTTGTTTCACAAACTAAATAGGCTACATAGTTCTAAAGAACTAAAGATTCAAGCCATACCAATATGAAATTCATAGAGTTGATTCTCAATGTTTATCCAACTACAACCCGTCATCTTAGCTTTTTCTTTTGCTTCATCAACATTCTCAATCTTGCAAAATCATCTCAACCTTCATTTTGGCAAACACCTTTGATCAAACAATGTAAGTTTTGAGAGTTTGAATCTGCAATCTCCAACAACAGTTATTACCTGCTCACCAATATCTACATTCTGAACTTTATGACATGCACCAAGCAACATCCCGAGAACTACTTCATCTGAATTCCCGAGCATTCATTTAATGAAGTCCCCAAGCTTCGCTCACAACTTCATTGCTATTATTTCTTGGACGAACTATGAATCAACACAGCACAACCAAGCAAAATAATGAATCAACTTGGCATTTTATCAAATAATTGGTGTACATACCAAGTTACAACAATCTCTACAATAAAAAAATCAAGCGAGGAGTATAATCACATAAGATAGACGATTAAGAAGAAGAGACTCACGTGGTGAAGGATAATTGGGTTCCAAATTCAAAAGTACGGCTTCAAAGAAGAAAAGAGGGGAGATGAATGTATGGCAAAACAAATTACTCAAACTACTCAAACAAGCTTCGTTAGAGATGTCACGGGTGAGGATTCCTCGGGAGGTGCTTATACCGATGTTTGACTTGTTTCGAGACTATGTCACCAATGAGTGTTTCACGCTCTTGTGGGATAACTACACCAACACTAGGAGGACAAGAGATGATGTTGTATGTCAGGATAGTTATTGGAGGGAAGCTCATAGAGTGTCATGTGTGCATGACTTTACCATAACAATCCGGGCAAGGAGAGCTATAACATTGAATCAGATCCACCTATTTTGGAAGCAAGTTCATTGGATTCCAGTTACATTTCCCAATGGTGGCATGGATGATGAAGATGATCCCATCAATCCGAGCCTAGTGTCGTTGAAAAGATTCAAAGAAAGAATGGACTCTAACACGCTCACCCCCGATGAGATGGAGAAGATGGCATCTTGCCTCGAGGACATGGAGAATCCGGGAAGTACCATGATGAAAGATCCAACACAAAAGGCATGGGACAAGGGAAGACCACCAATCGCAAGATCAACAAGAAGAGAGCAGAGTTCGTTTGAGCATTCGACAAGGCGTGATCTTGGACGTCCCTGTTTTGAGAGAGTGCTGGATCCGGATGACGGGGAGGCTACATTTGAGGCTACACCTAGACGTGGCCCTGACTGTCCCCGAGGTTCAAAGGGAAAAAAAGCAAACAATGCAGAGGCTACACCTGAAGAGTTAGTTTTCTTTACTCTTGTTTTTATGCATTACATATTTATCCCTATTAGCTCATTTGTGATAACCGAAAATTTTAAACTCCGTTTGATGCTGAATGTAACCGGATTCAGATCCGTCAATCTTAAATGAATAAATACATAAAATAAAATAAAATAAAACGAGTTTTATTTCTATCATTTTATGTGACCTTAATTCACATAAAATGATAAATGATGTAACCGGAAATAATTTACGTACCTTTAAAATAAAATAATAACTTATATAATACGAAATTTAATTCCTTAATTATTTCCGTAAAATTCCTACCGATCCGGGACGAGTAACGAGTTTTCCGTTTTATTTTTTTGTGTTAACGAGAGAACAGTCCAATTTGGCCAACACTAGGCCCAAGCCATCGGCCCACCTCCCTAAGCCCAAATCCAACCCTAACCTAATTCCACAATTAACCTAATTATTTCCCTAATCCTACTGCTTTCCGTCCGACTACACGACCGCTGCTTCGATCGACGTCCCTCTCTACCATACCCTTCACGAGTTACGCAGGCATCAGCAAGCAGCCCATATCACCACCAGGATCGCCACGCCCCACCACCAGGATCGCCACGCCCCACCACCAGGCTCGCCGACGCCGGTGAGGACGGTCGACACCGACGAAGATTCCAGCGCTGCAGCGGGCGGCGTGAGGCGTACCAGCCTTTTGGCTCCGAACCTCGCATCCGGTTGCGAGTCGTACGGTGAGTCCTTCCCTCCCCTTTGCTACTCTTCTCCTCCCTTTCGTGCCTTCTGATATGAGTTAAAATACGAGATTTCCGATCCTCTTGAACCTACAGTAAGTGGCGGAAACCCTCTGTCTTCATAACGAGTCTTACTAACCCGAGTACGGTGGAGAGTCGGTTTCGGCACTGCTGCAGACAGGATAGACGCCCAGCCTCAGCCCGTTTCGCCACACCGCGCCTCGCCGGAAAGGTTGCCCCGAGCCGGATCGAAGCTAACCTTGGTGAGTACGGTACTGTACTCTCATGTGTCCCCTTCTGTTGTTGCTGGAATTGCAGTTATATGTAAACAAGTAAGTGGTGGTAGAGTTGAGTGGGTCTAGAGTTTTCACGTGGATTAATTAAACAAATAGTCAAGTTTAACTATAATACCTTATCACTGTAGTATGTTTTTTTTTAGATATATAGATTTATAGGTACCAGAGAGATAGGTATACATATCGTGATGTAGAGATAGTAAAGTTAGATAAGTATACTATGGAGGCGTGCAGGATTATACATACGGGTACATAAATATGTATAGATACATATGAAATGGGAGACCTAAGCGTTTATATAGGAAAATAAATATATGTATAAGTATAGGGTATATGGTATATGGACTTACGTATATAAGTACGAGTTGAGAGTTATGAAATTATGTATATATAGAGGTAGAGGTGTAATGATCAATATTATATAAGAGTAGAGTAATAACCGGGAAGGAGGAGGAGTGTTGTTCCTTTTTCGAGTGGATTCAAGTTTTGAACTTACAACCTATAAGTAACTAACCGAGAGAGACTAATTATGGAAAACAAATTCAAAAAGGAATTTGAAGGTTTAAGAATAAACTTTGAGAACTTTTGGCACTAAGGGTAAAATGGTTTTTTTTCCGTAAGAGAGCTTTTCCGTAATTCCTTCGCATGAGGTTGGACATCTGGATGTGTGTTTGATCCATATGCCTTATTTGACAGGCGTTTGAGTTACCGCGAGTACGGACCGATTTGAGACTTGTTAGAGTGGGATTTGACTCAGGTAAGTCCTTGCGACTTACTTAGCCAGTTTCTGGATATTAGTTGAGTGATAGTGGTTGTGTGTGCTATGTGCGTGTTTTAATAATAATAACTTGCTAGGACGACCGTTATTATTATGTTTAAGGCCCAAGTGTATGTATAACGGGCCGTGACATCACTGCCCAGCTCTGACAGGAGACTGGGAGGTTCTCTATACCCAGACCAGGCAGGTACAAGGTGAGATGCATCGGATCCATTCCTGATGGTTACACGGGGCGGAGGCGAGGTTTGGGAATCCCTCGTGTCACAAAATAAGTATCATTAGCGTGAATGAGTAACATAACTTAAGATAATAAAATGGACTTGTTTGAAAGCATGATGGGTGTTTATATTTTTATGTGTGTGTGTGCTACTATTATTCTTCTAATATTTAGATAACTAGCTAATGGTTTCTCCTGTTGTGTTTTTAGATCTTCTGCAGGTTAGACCAGCAACTGAGTGATCCGAAAGTAGTGGTCAGTCGGGTCTCCGTACTCCTTAGAGTGGGGGTTTGGGTTGTTGCTTTGTTGTCTTTTCCTTTTGTTAAGACAGTTAGTCTTTTCCGTTGTTTAAGTACGATAGGCTGTTAGACTTTGTTGCATTCATCCTTTTACAAATATATTTTTATGAATTTCGGTTTTTCTTATTTGTGTCTTGTTGCAAGATCCTAGTAAATTGTTGTCAAACTGAGGTCGGGACCCATTGTGAGGTCCTAACCAGTAATGTCCCGAGTTCTGAGAATTCGGGGTGTTACAACATGGTATCAGAGCTCTAGGTTGGCAACAATGGCACTTGAAATCTCTTGAAAGACCGAATAAGTACTTGAACAGAACCCGAAAGGGATCTGAGTTTTAAAAGGATGTTTTGGGTTTCCAAATGCATGCATAGTCTGGTTGGGGATAGAAAAGTACGGCTGACCACCACTACTACCGCGGATCTCAGTATGCTTAGTATGGACTTTAGGTTGTTACTCTCTTTGGAATTATTAGCTTGATTATAATGATGGGTGATGTAGATAAGCATATGCCGAAGATTAGTAGAATTTATAATTATAGTATGCCTTCACGGAGATAACAGTATGAGATCCTTGTTCAGTTGACACACCTAAATATAATTAAAAGGTTTCAACGTAAGGATAAGTACGCTCAACTTATGAACATTAGGGTAGGCGAACGTCCAAGCAACTCCTTCGGACTTGTTGAGGAACGTTGAGACGGAAAAGTGAAGACCAAAAGACAACGCCAACGACAATAACAAGAAGGGGATACAGCCAACTCCACAGGGTCAAATGAAGAAAATCCATGAGAGAGGTTCCAGAAAAGCGTTGGCTGACCGGCAATTATACAAATTAGGAGAGATAACCCATAAATTCTCTTAAGTGTGGTGGAAAGCAACGTTACAGACAAAGAAGATGGCGACAGAAACAAGCATAGGTGTGGAAGGCAAAGAGAGGTGGTAGGACTCAGACAAGAGATATAGAATTCAAGCTCACTGACGGACCAGAAGGTGAAAGTTGATGCCAGAAACAGAACAAAATATGATCACCTCGACAGTCTACTTGACATCACAATCAAAATGGATAACCAAGACAGTCCAAAGCATAGAAGACTACACGAAATACATTGTCTATCCAAATATGAAGAATTAAAGAGCTGTAAAATGGAAGCATACGCGTTGCCAACAAGTGAAAGACAAATTTCACCAACATGGAAGCGGAGTGACTTTCTAGAAGATAAGTGAGTGACAACAAGGGCCATGATACAAATATCAAAATCATAGAATCCTGAAAGCAGAGTCAAAGGGATCACTATAAAGGCAGCATTATAACACCAAATAAAGAAGGGAGTTTGTGAGAAGGATCTTGGCGTACCCGAGTGCCACAATAATCTCCCTCTCACAAGTGGACTTAAAAGTTTCAACACCAACGCTTTACCCCGGGGAACCACGAGCAGCTGAGGTAAAAGTAATCGCGAAGATGCATATACGAGCTATCGTGGGAGAATTGACGAGTCCGTTGACGGTAGATGAATGATAGCTCTAAACTCGGAAAGAGTATAACGCCCTGATAGTGCGAAAGAGAAGTGTAGATTATAGAAGAGTTAAAGAAGTACAAGCGGAGAAACTAGAGAAGATAGATTTTCACCAGGTTTATCAAATTTCAAAGAGATAGAAGAAACGTAAACCTATGATCTTTTAGAAGGTCAACTATAGACTACTTGGTAACAACTGGGACTTTATACGTGCGGGTTAACTAGTGGTGACTGGTTGCCAAATAATAAGAATAACCACAGAGTTACAAAAGAACTTTATGGACATGAGGAGGAATCCTTAAAACGATCAATTGCGGCAACTGGGGAGCCAATCAATACGAGTGCTAGTAACGCTAGAGCAAAAGATGAAAGCTTATGGGCTCAAAAAGCTCTCTACTGTAGCTCTAGAGAAAACCCTCACCCAAAACCCTTCGGCTATCGCCGTCCCCAAAACCCTTCGGCTACCGCCGCCCCGCAAAACCTTTCGGCTACCGCCACACTAAGCTCTTTTTTCACTAACGTGTCTTCTTCCTGTCTTCTTTGTTCATCAATGGTTATATCAACTGGAATATGAAGTTTCAAAAATGGAGTTAAAAGAAAACCTCTCTACTGTACAAAACCCCCCCAAAAGAAAAAGGTCATCCCTTTATAGGAACAAATTCTCCGATGACCTCGGTTCTCTCAGGTAACCCGATTTTTACCAAACGACCTCAGTTCTCTAGCAACCATTGGATCTCTTTCCGCCTAAAACAGACGTGGGATGACCTCCCGGAAGATTTCTCATTTGGTTTGCTTTCAACCTCCTTCACGGAGAGCTTTTTCTCCAACATCAGTTCTCGCCACCATCTCTTTTTCTTCTACTAGTGGAACAACAAGTCTAGCAAGCAACCTCATTTTCATTCCTGCAAATGAGCAACCACCTTTATTCTGCAAACAATGGATGACCTCCTTTATTTGTTAAGCTTGAGGAATCATGGTCCTCCATTTCTTTCTTCTCAGGAACCAAGAGCATTCTAATCCAAAGTTCCCAAAATTTGTTTCTTTGACAGAAAAACATCATCCTGATCTTTGTCGAATCGGACAAATTTTGGAGCCTTGAAGGTTGTCATCCTCCTTCTATGTCGGGGTCGGCTTTTTTGTACCTTTAATTCATCCAACAAAACACTTTCCAAACTCTTCAACCTTAACTGTGAGTAACCAACTCATCTTCGGATTGTGGTTCTCTCCCAACACCAGATCGGATTATGGTTCTCTCCCAACACCAGATCTTGTTTATTATACCTCTCGACGGGATTTTCGTTCTTCTCCCAAATCGACTCCGGCATCCGAGCGCCGATTCTCTTGGACTCTCTTGGTGGCTGGTTCTTCGATTTAACCCTAACAGAGCATTCAAGTCTATCCTTGAGCAATTAAAAAAAATTATATTAAAAAAACCCACTATCTCTTTAAATTTGAAGCCCATTTTCATGTTTTTTTTGGGCTTGACATTTGACCCACATTGTATTCACTCCAATAAATAAATCATAAAAACAAACAGAATAGAGTTTTTTGTGATTCTCTCTTCTTAACGTTTGTTTCCACAAATTTGCTCTTTAAACTTCTTGATTTGAGCAAAATCGATTGTTCTAATCATTATTGCGAAACCCGCTTCTTTCTTAAAAAAATCTAATTTTTATACACTTGTACGGGTGAGGTTTTCCGTGTCTTGAGTCTTCCGAGTTTGGATCTAGTTTCGGTGGCGGCTCGAGTTGTTCGTCTAGGAGGGGTCGTGGATTTGTGATCGATTCCTGATGGCTCTTTGTTCGAGTCCAAATCTGAGGTGTCCACGGTTGTTCCCCAGGCTTCCTTCCTGTGCACTTTCTTCGATGATGAACTTTGTCTCTCCGCTTTCATGTGACTAGCTCGTTCTCCTTCCCCTTGCCCTTGAAGACCTCCTTGCTACCGGAATTTCCTCGTGTACTTTTGTGTATTTATTTCCCCCCATTTGTTATGCTTCTTCATGACGGTTTGTCCGTCTGCCGATTTTTCGGCCTTTCGATTCATTAGACGGCGTGTCGTCTAGTGCATCGAACCGCTTTCCTTTATCAAAAAAAAAAAAAAAAAAAAAAAAAAAAAATACGAGTGCTAGTAACACTGAATAAGTTCAAGTCAGTAACTCTAAAGAGAATTGACGGTCCGAAATGACCCCTTATATCAGTAATGATATAAAAAGAATTGTTGTGAGTCCTTCTGGTGTTATGTCATGAAGGAAAGCAAGAGCCTGACCGTAGAGGAGATACCTGCTGCATGTGAGTTTGCAGAGGTATTCAGTGACGACCTGCCAGGATTACCCCCATAGAGGAGCGTTGATTTCAGCATTGACTTGGAGCCGAGCACGAAACCAATCTCGAAGGCTCCGTACCGTATGGCACCGATAGAGCTGCTTGCGCTGAAGAAGTAGTTAGAAGAGCTAGCAGAGAAGAGTTTCATACGCCCTAGTGTGTCTCCTTGGGGTGCGCAAGTATTATTTGTGAAGGAGAAGGACGGATCGATGAGGTTGTGCATAGACTACAGAGAACTGAATAAAGTCACCATCAAGAACAAGTATCCACTGCCGCGCATAGATGATCTGTTGGATCAGTTGCATGGGGCGTTTGTGTTCTCGAGGATAGACTTGAGGTCAGGTTACCACCAGTTGAGGGTGAGAGATCAGGATATACCTAAGACGGCATTCCGGACTAGGTATGGTCAGCATGAATCATAGTGATGCCATTTGGGCTCACTAATACACCAACGGTGTTCATGGAGTGGATGAATGGGATATTCATTGACTTCTTAGACCAGTTTGTAGTGGTCTTCTTTGACGACATCCTAGTTTACTCGAGGAGTTGAGAGGAGCATGCCGGACACTCGAGGACAGTATTGCAGATTCTGCAGGATAGCTAGCTGTATGCTAAGCTATCCAAGTGTGAGTTTTGAATGTCAGATGTGGCTTTCCTAGGCCACGTGGTGACTGCTGAGGGTATTAAAGTCGACCCGGCGAAGATAGAGTCAGTATCTTCTTGGCAACCTCCTAAGAATGTTAAGGAGGTTCGCAACTTTCTAGGTTTAGCAGGGTACTACCGCCGGTTTGTGAAAGGGTTTTCCTTGATTGCCCGACCACTTACTTGTCTTCTGAGGAAGACTACTCGGTTTGTCTGGCCTGAGCCGTGTCAGCAGAGTTTTGAGGAGCTGAAGAGGAGATTGACGTCCGCTCCGATTTTGGCACAGCCTGAGGGTACTGATGACTTTGTGGTATATAGTGATGCATCCAAGCTGGGCTTGGGGTGTGTTTTGATGCAGAGGGGTAAGGTCATAGCCTATACGTCTCGACAATTGAAGACGTATGAGGAGAACTACCCCACACATGATCTAGAGTTGGCTACAGTAGTCCATGCTCGTAAGATCTGGCGTCACTATCTCTATGGGGCGACATGTCAGATATTCACAGACCATAAGAGTCTGAAGTATATATTCACTCAGAGGAAGTTGAATAACCGCTAGAGACGGTGGTTAGAGTTGATCAAGGACTTCGACCTTGAGACTCTTTACCACCCCGGGACGGCAAATGTGGTAGTTGATGCTTTGAGCCGGAAGACGCCTAGGGAGAGGGCGATAGCCCGGTTGACAGTACAGCCACAGTTGCAGAGAGACTTGGCTTGGTTGGAGATAGAGATTCAGTTTCCCGATACTGATAGTCAATTGGCTACCTTGGAGTTACTTCCTGATCTGTTGGATGAGATCCGACAGAAGCAGGAGACTTGCCCGACTTTGATCAGGATCCGAGACAGGATGTCTCGAGATGAGACCCCACAGTTCACTATTGGTGCTGATGGATTGATGAGACGTCAGGATCGCGTTTGTGTGCCATCAGACAGTGAGTGAGACAAAGGATACTAGGTGAGTGTAACACCCCAAATCCGCGGGACTCGGGGCGCTACGGGTTGGGACCTCACAATGGGTCCCGACCCTTAGCTTGACAACAATTTCACCGGATCTTGCAACAAGGCACAAATATAGGCCAAAACCGAAATACATTTTATGCAATGTAAGAAAACCCAAAAGAAAACAAACAACGGACTTCAGCCGAAAACAACTACAAAGACCAAACGCCATACATGCGGCATACAATAATACAATATACAAAACTCCAAACGTGACTCCAAACAAAACCCTTCCTAAAATGTACGGGCCCCGGCTGCCCACCCTTCCGTATCTCTCGGAGCATGCCTAACCTGCAAGGCAAACTACAACATTCGGTATAAAACCGTTAGCTCACATTCGAAGCATTAGAATTAAAGGGAAAGGCACAAACACAATTAATTCAACATAGTCACACAACATACTCAAAGCACACAAATCCGGTTTATTATCTTTATTTATTAAGTCATATCCCGTTCTAGTTCAACTTCTTTTGTGACACGAGAATCCTCCGAAACTCGCCTCGGTCCCTTCTTCCGGCAATGGAACGGTCGGATGCCTCCGACCGTCTAACCAACACGGGCCAGTCGCCGAGATCCCCCTAGCTCTCACGGGGAGCCAGGCAGTGATGTCACCGCCCGTTATCATACACTTGGGCCAAATAATATAAAGGTCGGTAATCCTATTTCCGGTTTAGTTGTTATAAACAATAAAATAATAAACACACACCACCCAACACACAATAATGCTAATACAAAGAATACGAGCTAAGTAAGTCCGAAGACTTACCTTATCGCCACACTCAACTCACAACACTCTCGCTTCCCTTGGGAAGGAGTCCACAACCTGCTCACAAGAAGATAACTATATCAACAACTCGCTCAACTCAAGAAGTCTAAGACTTCTACACCAATGATCTACGCGAGATCATTTGACTCACATTCTAGGACCACATCCTAGAATCTCTCATGCTCACATCAAACTTAACACAAGCTAGAAGCCCTCAGACTTCTAGACCCTATGATCTTGCAAGATCATAACCCAAAACACATACTAGGATATACATGCCTAGTGTCAACTCAACGGTATCAACACTATGCTAGGATACACATATTCTAGCCTATAATCTCAACAACTATATACTCCAATTCTCAAACCTCACAAGCCTCACAAGATAACATCAACACCTCAAGCTTAGAATCAACATCAATCCATCAAACAAAATCAAATCCTCAAAATTCACCTAAGGTTCAAAGCCACTACATGGCATTTACTCTAAGTTATGCTAGATCCATCCTAGCATGATATAACTACTAAACATAACAAGATCGAGGAAGGAGGTACTCACACGACGTCAAAAGACGGATGTCGAATCTTGGACTCGTTAGGCCTTTATCGGGGCGCTTCCGGACCTAAAACCAAAGCTACACAAATTTAGCTAATACGCTAAATTTGATTGTAATATATAATATATATAAATCTAAGGTAACTCGTTTTCAAAACCAAGGTTAAAAATCACTAAAACATTTTTCGGGGAAATTTACACAATTTATAAACATGGTCAAAACCGCAAATAAATCCTTGGACCATATTCTGAAAATAATCCAACAAAGGGCATAATAGTTAAATCTCAGAATTTGGGTCGCAAAGTATAAATAAGAAAATATGGCCAAAATCTGTAATTATATAAAAGCAGGGGCATATATGCAACTTCCAGAAATTAGGGCCAAAACTGCAAATACGAAATACTGGGTCCATTCTGTAATTAACTCTAAAAGGAGGGGGCGATTGTAATTAACAACAAGGGTTTTTAAAAAAAACCAAAGCGCCTTCTTCAGCTGGGGAAAGAAGCAAGGCGGCTGCGAAGAAGACCTCCGGCGGACGAGGTGATGGCGCAGGGGAAGGTGGCGGTCATGGCTTCTCCGGCGTGGTTCTTCAACGACCCAAGCGAGGCTGCTTCAACGGCAGCGGTGGCGAGGCGGCGGTCGATTTCGAACCACGACAGAGAAGAAGGAAGAGGAGGGGTTCCCCTCCTGGCGGCGGCGACAACCAGGGCAGGACACAGGGCACCTGGTGGTGTGTTTCGGTTCCCTCTCCCAGAGTCGCAAAGCAAGGTTCCAGGCGGTGTCTCCGGCGCCGGCTGATGAAGCAGGGTCGAGGCAAGAAAGGGCTCCGATTTCAGGCTGCGAGGGCAGTAGGAGGAAAGGCAGAGCTGCTGCTTCCCGGTGTCGATGAGGCAGTTCCTAGCAAAGGCGATGCCAAAGGTTCTCCGGCGTCGAGGCTTCACTCCGGTGAAGGAGAAGGTAGAGGAGTTCCTGAATATTCTTGGAAGAATGTCCAGAAGAGGGAGATGTGCAGATAAGGATGAAGAGGAGATAGAAGTTCCAATAGAGGAGCAAGGTTGAGAGAGTTGAGGGAGTGTGGACTATGGAGTGAGGCTGGTTTAGGTAGAGTGGAAAGACAAAGGGAATGATGAAAGCTGTGTGAGCGAGGGAGATGAGGCAGCAAGCAACGAGGAGTCAAAAGAGGTAGGTTGCACGGCAGGGTAAAGTCGGGGAGTGAGAGGGACGTCTCACCAACGGGAGGGAGAGATCAAATAAAAATAAATAAATAAATAAAAAGGAAAAGTGTGAAAGATTAAACTCGATCAAACGCATACGGAACGGGGCTTCTGAGTCGGAAAACTTTCCGATTTTTTTTCTGAAAAAATAAATGAAAATGGATGTACGCGAACGTATCCAAAATAATAATATACTCGGAAAAGATATTTTACGTAGTAAAATACTTTTAATAAAATATTTAAGTTAAGAAAATATCGGTAGAAGTAGGATAAAATATATATCGAAACGCGCCAAAATTTTTGGGCATTACAACAGATCCCCCTAAAAACAAGTTTCGTCCCGAAACTTGCTATGCATCGAACTTTTTGGTCCCTGAGGCCGAGGTATGAACTCTCACACTAAGAAGGGTTTAACCTTCTAATCTATACACACAAACTACTCAAACTACCACCGCAAGATATATTAGGTCATATAACACATTCCTGCAAGAGGCACAAACTACCAATAACATCACACGTGCACAAACTCAACCTAGAAAATAACTAGGTCTATCCACCAATTCTATAGATGCTACTAGATCAACGTAAAACTTCAACCAAATATACTATATTATGTCCTCCCGGTAGTCTCATCGGCTCCTCGTCTGCCACTAGATCATCACGACTAACATCATAACTCAAGTCTTGCATGTACTCCCTCGACTAATACACCTGATACGCCGGATGAACACCCTCTACTCTCAACGGCCACGCTAACTTGTAAACCACTACTCAACTTTGCGCTAAGATCTCAAAAAGGTATAATATATTGGAAACTCAACTTCATTCTCGGGTCTTTCTCAATACAACATTTCCCTTATGTTTCTCTTTGCTTGTCTTTAACAAAGAAGATCGAACTTCCAATTTACACTGTGGGCTTTGATTCTTGTCAAACCAGACTTTGATGTTACGTTCCCTCCATTTTTGTTCCAAGTTCTAGGTAACGAAGGAAGTACTTTACTCCATATTACTTCTATTAACCAGACACATATGCTATTACTTTTACATTGCTCCGTAATACTCGATCAAGGTAAACCATAACTTGAAGAATCACTTGTACTTATCAAACTCATCATACCTCAATTTTTTGTCCTTTTTACATTGCTCCGCAATACTCGATCAAGGTAAAACAATTGGACCAATGAATCTCCTTTTTAGCTTTCAACAACTCTATTGTCAATTTTTTTGTCCTATTCAATACTTCGGTGACATCCGGAGTAAGCTACCATAAATGGTGTTACCTTTTGAAGGATCTCTTCACATATCTGGTAATGCTCAGCACATCTGAGACAACTTGCAACTTCTTTCACATCATTCGGGGTTTGCCATCCCGAGACAACTTGACATACAACTTCACTCTTCTTTAAGAGTAGACCCAAACTATCTTATCCGGGGTATCAGTAAGCCCATACGGAATAACTACAACTCAATTGACCTTGGTTGGTCCGGAATGCCGTAATTGCAATATCTCAGTCTTGAATTATCCATTGGTGACAATCAGACCTTAAATAATTTTAGAAGAGATTGCCGACCCTTGTAACCGATTGAGTAGGTCATCTATCCGTGGTGAGGGATACTTGTTCTTCATTTTTATCTTGTTCGGCTCAAGGTGATGTACAAACGGAGAAAACCGTCTCTCATTTTGCAAACTGGTGTTCTCTATAACAACTTCAAATTAAGAGTTTAAGATATATACTAATATGAACTTCAGATCAAGAGTTCAAGATAACGTCTAGTGTTCTCTATGACATTTCACTAATTCTAATGAATCTCATCATTAAGTTCTTGTAATTGCCCCTTCACTTGCTTCCACAACTCATGTCTCTTCACAAGTGTCATTCCATAGGCGCCTTAGATCTCAGAATCGAGTCAAGCTTGACCTTAGTGGAAAAATCCACATTCCGACGTATTGGAATCCGTGATATCTCATGTTTCATCTTTTCTCTTCCCGTTACATATCGTAAAAACCGACACAATCTTGTCTTATCACTTTACAAGTGGTCATGATACTAATGATATACCCCGATCTGTTGGATGACGTCTTTTAAACACGTGTATTGCTCCATCTTTAGATACAATGTTGACCGTTCTCTTTCAAAGATCCTTCATCTCTTGAAATCGAGAGACTTGCTCGAGTCTTTTGACTCTTGGGGTCTTATTTAAGTATTCTTTTAACGTAATCTCATTCTTCCTCTTTGGTGACATGATTGTAAAAATCTTATAAGGTTTCTCACTTATGTGCAGCCATAAGGGTCCAAATTACAGGACTTAACCGTGCTTCAAAACAATTAACCTTATCTTTTTCACTTTCTACGACATCCCAACATATGGAAGGATCTCTTCGTCTTCCACATAAGCTTTCACCATAGACATTCTTTCTTCAAGTCGGCGTAGAAATTTACACTTCATTCTCTTAGATAACATGAACAACCGCATATGCTCTAACCTCGATCTTTCATGTACTTCTCGTACATCTCCTGTCGACATCCAACTTCCAAACTTCGGTCTTCTCTTACTCTTGTTGGTCATCTTAAGCATCTCTTGCTATTTCATGAACCACTTCACAACCGTAACAATATGCCTTGTGAAGAACGCTAGGCTAATATCCCCCTACCAATATCACTGAAGTATCCAACTCATAACTCCACCCATCACTAACATCATAACCCTAAGCTTGTAGCGTTTCCCCAATCCAAATTCCTCGTTTCATGTTATAGCCACTATGGCTCCGCCGTACGAGTCTCAAAAACCTTGACTTAGCTTGGCTCGTGAAAACATGTCATCCATAACCTTAGAACAAACATATCTTACCTCCCCTTATATATACCCCCTTTCCGCATAACAACTATAGAAGACTCAATTTCCTCTTCGTCCTTCCAATTTACTTTACCTTGATCCGTGTCATGTCTCCATATAACAACCCCCATGACCTAAGAAGGTCGTATTAGATCGTTACAATCCCTCCACAATATACGTTACCATCACTTGTTGGAATCGGTAAATTGTTACTTGATTAAGATATTTGCACTTCCCTTGATATGCCTCTTCACTGTCGACATTCAACCACCACGAATATTTTGAGTTCTCGTTACCCTTCTTCATGACCCCACACCTGGATTACTCTCCCACTTACATTCACCAATAGATAGCCCGCACCTCTGCGTTCTCAGTTGTCACTGATTAACATGTATCTGACCTTCTCCGAAGTCAACGAATTATTATTCTATTACACTTCTCATATTACCTTCTCATGAAGGATACCCTCCTCGGGGTACTTTGCCTTAAAACTCCGTTAGTTCTTTCCTCATTCCAGTCTTCCTCTTCTTTATAAGGTAACTATATCTTCTTGGCCTTGTTGTTTCATATAGCTCCCATTGAGATACTTAATCATTCTTTCTTGATGTCTTTCAAGAGCATCTTCCCAAATATTATAACCTTAGCTAGCACTCACTCGTGTTCCTCTTGGTTGGTATCTTAAATCTCTCGACCAAAACTCTTCATTTCGTCTTTCATCTTCTTAGGATCATCATTTATACACACCTCCTCCTTCTTGGCATTTCTTAGCCTTATCATCATAACGGAAACCGGTCAACTCCACGTGAATCCCCACCATGCCCTTATTCTCATAACTCTAGTAATGTTGACACTTCACTTATTGGTACTTCATAAGCTTAACTTACGGTATCTTAAATGTTTCGCAATTGGTTCGATCACTCTTCTCATCTTGACTCCAAGGCTTAGGAGTGTCTAAAGAAAAGTTCACATCTTAGTAGAATACCACCATCAACTTTGCTAGAACGTACCCATCTCCTCCTCGATTCGCATCTTTAGTTATCCACGTGTCTTCTTGAAGAAATCAAACTCGTTATATCTATTGGTCGCGTTGTCGTTCAATCATGGTTTCTTTTGAACCTCTTCTATACCTTAATGTTGCTCCCTTACTTGCATTGCTTCCATCTCGATTTCTTTTTAAGTGGTTTCGAGTTTTTCCTTCCACTTGTCCGTCCGTCGTTTATGTCGTCTCTAATCCTTCTCTTTGACACCCTTTAAAGGAATCCGATAACCGTCATGGTGTTCATTAGCACGAAATGCTCAACTCGATACTTGAACATACTCATCCACATATGAACGCTATCCCAAGCCAACAACGTCGTCTTAAAGGTGATGCTATCTTTCCGTCGTCCTAACTATAAGGTCCCATACTATATACTACTATATATAAGAGTCCGTATATAAACTTATATATGTCCTATGTCCATATAAATACTAATATAACACATCCGGTAATTCATTACAACACAACAAGGTCCAAAGCATATATTATAGTCCACATATATACTATACATATAATCACGTCCATCATGCAACTACAATCACAAAGATACACATCAATTCCATCATGCATAACAACAAACCTCATATCCATATCTATATATACATATATATACATATCAAAATCCAATAAACTAAGCTGCCGAGATCCGCGGAAGGAGTGGTGGTCCGTACATTCTACCCCGACTCATGCATGTGATTTTGAAAACGAAAACTCAAAACCCACGGGGTTCTGTTTATTCCTTATTCGGCCTTTAGAAGATTGCGAGTGCCATTGTTGTCAACCTAGGGCTCTGATACCACTTTTTGTAACACCCCAAATCCGCGGGACTCGGGGCGCTACGGGTTGGGACCTCACAGTGGGTCCCGACCCTTAGCTTGACAACAATTTCACCGGATCTTGCAACAAGGCACAAATATAGGCCAAAACCGAAATACATTTTATGCAATGTAAGAAAACCCAAAAGAAAACAAACAACGGACTTCAGCCGAAAACAACTACAAAGACCAAACGCCATACATGCGGCATACAATAATACAATATACAAAACTCCAAACGTGACTCCAAACAAAACCCTTCCTAAAATGTACGGGCCCCGGCTGCCCACCCTTCCGTATCTCTCGGAGCATGCCTAACCTGCAAGGCAAACTACAACATTCGGTATAAAACCGTTAGCTCACATTCGAAGCATTAGAATTAAAGGGAAAGGCACAAACACAATTAATTCAACATAGTCACACAACATACTCAAAGCACACAAATCCGGTTTATTATCTTTATTTATTAAGTCATATCCCGTTCTAGTTCAACTTCTTTTGTGACACGAGAATCCTCCGAAACTCGCCTCGGTCCCTTCTTCCGGCAATGGAACGGTCGGATGCCTCCGACCGTCTAACCAACACGGGCCAGTCGCCGAGATCCCCCTAGCTCTCACGGGGAGCCAGGCAGTGATGTCACCGCCCGTTATCATACACTTGGGCCAAATAATATAAAGGTCGGTAATCCTATTTCCGGTTTAGTTGTTATAAACAATAAAATAATAAACACACACCACCCAACACACAATAATGCTAATACAAAGAATACGAGCTAAGTAAGTCCGAAGACTTACCTTATCGCCACACTCAACTCACAACACTCTCGCTTCCCTTGGGAAGGAGTCCACAACCTGCTCACAAGAAGATAACTATATCAACAACTCGCTCAACTCAAGAAGTCTAAGACTTCTACACCAATGATCTATGCGAGATCATTTGACTCACATTCTAGGACCACATCCTAGAATCTCTCATGCTCACATCAAACTTAACACAAGCTAGAAGCCCTCAGACTTCTAGACCCTATGATCTTGCAAGATCATAACCCAAAACACATACTAGGATATACATGCCTAGTGTCAACTCAACGGTATCAACACTATGCTAGGATACACATATTCTAGCCTATAATCTCAACAACTATATACTCCAATTCTCAAACCTCACAAGCCTCACAAGATAACATCAACACCTCAAGCTTAGAATCAACATCAATCCATCAAACAAAATCAAATCCTCAAAATTCACCTAAGGTTCAAAGCCACTACTTGGCATTTACTCTAAGTTATGCTAGATCCATCCTAGCATGATATAACTACTAAACATAACAAGATCGAGGAAGGAGGTACTCACACGACGTCAAAAGACGGATGTCGAATCTTGGACTCGTTAGGCCTTTATCGGGGCGCTTCCGGACCTAAAACCAAAGCTACACAAATTTAGCTAATACGCTAAATTTGATTGTAATATATAATATATATAAATCTAAGGTAACTCGTTTTCAAAACCAAGGTTAAAAATCACTAAAACATTTTTCGGGGAAATTTACACAATTTATAAACATGGTCAAAACCGCAAATAAATCCTTGGACCATATTCTGAAAATAATCCAACAAAGGGCATAATAGTTAAATCTCAGAATTTGGGTCGCAAAGTATAAATAAGAAAATATGGCCAAAATCTGTAATTATATAAAAGCAGGGGCATATATGCAACTTCCAGAAATTAGGGCCAAAACTGCAAATACGAAATACTGGGTCCATTCTGTAATTAACTCTAAAAGGAGGGGGCGATTGTAATTAACAACAAGGGTTTTTAAAAAAAACCAAAGCGCCTTCTTCAGCTGGGGAAAGAAGCAAGGCGGCTGCGAAGAAGACCTCCGGCGGACGAGGTGATGGCGCAGGGGAAGGTGGCGGTCATGGCTTCTCCGGCGTGGTTCTTCAACGACCCAAGCGAGGCTGCTTCAACGGCAGCGGTGGCGAGGCGGCGGTCGATTTCGAACCACGACAGAGAAGAAGGAAGAGGAGGGGTTCCCCTCCTGGCGGCGGCGACAACCAGGGCAGGACACAGGGCACCTGGTGGTGTGTTTCGGTTCCCTCTCCCAGAGTCGCAAAGCAAGGTTCCAGGCGGTGTCTCCGGCGCCGGCTTATGAAGCAGGGTCGAGGCAAGAAAGGGCTCCGATTTCAGGCTGCGAGGGCAGTAGGAGGAAAGGCAGAGCTGCTGCTTCCCGGTGTCGATGAGGCAGTTCCTAGCAAAGGCGATGCCAAAGGTTCTCCGGCGTCGAGGCTTCACTCCGGTGAAGGAGAAGGTAGAGGAGTTCCTGAATATTCTTGGAAGAATGTCCAGAAGAGGGAGATGTGCAGATAAGGATGAAGAGGAGATAGAAGTTCCAATAGAGGAGCAAGGTTGAGAGAGTTGAGGGAGTGTGGACTATGGAGTGAGGCTGGTTTAGGTAGAGTGGAAAGACAAAGGGAATGATGAAAGCTGTGTGAGCGAGGGAGATGAGGCAGCAAGCAACGAGGAGTCAAAAGAGGTAGGTTGCACGGCAGGGTAAAGTCGGGGAGTGAGAGGGACGTCTCACCAACGGGAGGGAGAGATCAAATAAAAATAAATAAATAAATAAAAAGGAAAAGTGTGAAAGATTAAACTCGATCAAACGCATACGGAACGGGGCTTCTGAGTCGGAAAACTTTCCGATTTTTTTTCTGAAAAAATAAATGAAAATGGATGTACGCGAACGTATCCAAAATAATAATATACTCGTAAAAGATATTTTACGTAGTAAAATACTTTTAATAAAATATTTAAGTTAAGAAAATATCGGTAGAAGTAGGATAAAATATATATCGAAACGCGCCAAAATTTTTGGGCATTACAACAGATCCCCCTAAAAACAAGTTTCGTCCCGAAACTTGCTATGCATCGAACTTTTTGGTCCCTGAGGCCGAGGTATGAACTCTCACACTAAGAAGGGTTTAACCTTCTAATCTATACACACAAACTACTCAAACTACCACCGCAAGATATATTAGGTCATATAACACATTCCGATCCTCTTGAACCTACAGTAAGTGGCGGAAACCCTCTGTCTTCATAACGAGTCTTACTAACCCGAGTACGGTGGAGAGTCGGTTTCGGCACTGCTGCAGACAGGATAGACGCCCAGCCTCAGCCCGTTTCGCCACACCGCGCCTCGCCGGAAAGGTTGCCCCGAGCCGGATCGAAGCTAACCTTGGTGAGTACGGTACTGTACTCTCATGTGTCCCCTTCTGTTGTTGCTGGAATTGCAGTTATATGTAAACAAGTAAGTGGTGGTAGAGTTGAGTGGGTCTAGAGTTTTCACGTGGATTAATTAAACAAATAGTCAAGTTTAACTATAATACCTTATCACTGTAGTATGTTTTTTTTTTAGATATATAGATTTATAGGTACCAGAGAGATAGGTATACATATCGTGATGTAGAGATAGTAAAGTTAGATAAGTATACTATGGAGGCGTGCAGGATTATACATACGGGTACATAAATATGTATAGATACATATGAAATGGGAGACCTAAGCGTTTATATAGGAAAATAAATATATGTATAAGTATAGGGTATATGGTATATGGACTTACGTATATAAGTACGAGTTGAGAGTTATGAAATTATGTATATATAGAGGTAGAGGTGTAATGATCAATATTATATAAGAGTAGAGTAATAACCGGGAAGGAGGAGGAGTGTTGTTCCTTTTTCGAGTGGATTCAAGTTTTGAACTTACAACCTATAAGTAACTAACCGAGAGAGACTAATTATGGAAAACAAATTCAAAAAGGAATTTGAAGGTTTAAGAATAAACTTTGAGAACTTTTGGCACTAAGGTTAAAATGGTTTGTTTTCCGTAAGAGAGCTTTTCCGTAATTCCTTCGCATGAGGTTGGACATCTGGATGTGTGTTTGATCCATATGCCTTATTTGACAGGCGTTTGAGTTACCGCGAGTACGGACCGATTTGAGACTTGTTAGAGTGGGATTTGACTCAGGTAAGTCCTTGCGACTTACTTAGCCAGTTTCTGGATATTAGTTGAGTGATAGTGGTTGTGTGTGCTATGTGCGTGTTTTAATAATAATAACTTGCTAGGACGACCGTTATTATTATGTTTAAGGCCCAAGTGTATGTATAACGGGCCGTGACATCACTGCCCAGCTCTGACAGGAGACTGGGAGGTTCTCTATACCCAGACCAGGCAGGTACAAGGTGAGATGCATCGGATCCATTCCTGAATGGTTACACGGGGGCGGAGGCGAGGTTTGGGAATCCCTCGTGTCACAAAATAAGTATCATTAGCGTGAATGAGTAACATAACTTAAGATAATAAAATGGACTTGTTTGAAAGCATGATGGGTGTTTATATTTTTATGTGTGTGTGTGTGCTACTATTATTCTTCTAATATTTAGATAACTAGCTAATGGTTTCTCCTGTTGTGTTTTTAGATCTTCCGCAGGTTAGACCAGCAGCTGAGTGATCCGGAAGTAGTGGTCAGCCGGGTCTCCGTACTCCTTAGAGTGGGGGTTTGGGTTGTTGCTTTTTTGTCTTTTCCTTTTGTTAAGACAGTTAGTCTTTTCCGTTGTTTAAGTACGATAGGCTGTTAGACTTTGTTGCATTCATCCTTTTACAAATATACTTTTATGAATTTCGGTTTTTCTTATTTGTGTCTTGTTGCAAGATCCTAGTAAATTGTTGTCAAACTGAGGTCGGAACCCATTGTGAGGTCCTAACCAGTAATGTCCCGAGTTCTGAGAATTCGGGGTGTTACATCATTGTTCATTCTATTGTTTACTGTGTTCTTCATCTTTTATCTCAATTTTCTTGAATTTTTTCTCCACTCCATCTAGTCAGCTACGTCGTAAAGGAAAGGAACCAATTGATGTAGATGCTACACATGAGGTTACACATGATGGAAAATATCATTGGAAAGAATGGGTATTCCTAAAATTGATGGAACCATATGTGAATGGAGCCATGAATGTGTTAGGTGTCGGTAATTGCGGATACAAATCTACTGCTTTGATTTTGGGCTTTCCAGATGAAGATTTCTTAGTAATAAGGAAAGAGATGCTTATGGAGTTGAACTTGAGAAGAACAATATATTCAAAGGTGAGTATTTAATTTTATAAAATTTGATATGTGCTTAAGAATGTTATAACTGGACTAAAAATGCTCCATGCCCACGTAGATATTGGATGGAGTTACCTAATAACGGGATTGCTATTTGATCAAACACGGGAGGCAACACGGGCGCATTCTGAATGTGCCTTTGGGGCGCATCCAGAGTGCGCCTCTGGGGCGCATCCAAAGTGTGCCTCTGGGGCGGATTCTGGATGTGCCCCAGAGACACACTCTGGATGTGCCCCAAAGGCGTACTCTAGATGCGCCCCGTAGTCTTCATGCCCATGCGCCTCGTATCTGCTCTACTCCTGCGTCTCGTACTCGAAATTCGATTCTCTTGACTCATTTGTATACTTTTGACTGACCGAATAAAATCGCTCCTATAAGCCTTGAAATTAGTAAATTTAACTATTATAATTCAACAAACCCCGTGTAGGGCACGGGCTTGAAAACTAGTACATACTAAAAGAGAGTGCATGATTTGATGACGTGGCACGCTGTGGGAGCAGCAATCAAATGGAGTTCCCACAATTTTTTGGCCAATAAATCTTTATAGGCCAATTAATTTTTATTTTTTGTGCCAGAAAACAAACTGGTTAAAAATTTTTTTTTATTAAAGTATATAAATTTTATAAAACAAATTGGTAAACACTTTTCCGGCACAAATAATTAAGAATATTAAAAAAAATCCTTCTTTTATGTTTTTAAAAGATTTGTTTAAAAAATAGCCAAAATCTTTGATTATTTTGTAAAAAATAAATTAAGACTCCATATTTTTATCGGATTAAATTTTTTTACTAATCTCGAATTAAGCCAATAACTTTTTTTTTACTAAACCTTAATTATTTTGTAAAATATAAATTTTGTTATCCCACATCGGTTATTAGAGAAGGATGACACTCTGACAACATGTATAAATAGACCTCAAATGTTTGAAGATTATACAAATCATACATTTTTGGACCTTTTGGTCAAAATCAAGTATAATACTTAATTAGAAACAATTTGGTTTACTAGGCTTTTTCTAGTTTTGTGTTTAGTAAATGTACCCCTTGAGAGAAGAGTGTGTAAAGTTTGAAAATAAATACAAAAGGTTGGGGTATATTTACTTAATTGAAACATTAAAAAGCCTATTTACTACTATAGTTTTTCAAAAAGGTCTAGTTACCAAAATTACCCTACTTATTATACCGGATTAGCATTTGTATGTGGATTGTTGTGACCTACTAATTCGTAGGTCGTTTTGATCTAATAATTTTTGGGTCGTTTTGATCTAATAATTTTTTGGTCGTTTTGATCTAATGATTTTTGGGTCGTTTTGATCTAATGATTTTTGGATCGTTTTGACCTACAGATTTTTGGATCGTTTTGATCTACAGATTTTTGGGTCGATTTGACCTAATAATTTGTGGGTCGTTGTGACCCAATGATTTGTGGGTCGTTGTGACCCATTGATTTGTGGGTCGTTGTGACCCACTGATTTGTGGGTTGTTGTGACCTATTGATTCGTGGGTCGTTGGGTCGTTGTGACCTATTGATTTGTGGGTCGTTGTGATCTACTGATTCGTGGGTCGTAGTGACCTAATAATTTATAGGTCCTTGTGACCTATTGATTTGTGGGTTGTTTGTGACCTACTAATTTGTGGATCGTTGAACTATTAAATTCGTAATTCTTATTTTATCAATATAATAAATATACATCTATATACTTTACTAAAACAAAAAACACTAATTCTTGACGTGCCGCTCCACGTTTTTTCTCGAATTAAACTTTTTTATTAAATCACGAATTAGGCTAATAAATCCTTTTTTTACTAAGCCATAATTAGCCTAAATCTTTTTTAATTAGTTCCATTTTTAAAGTATTTTATTTGGATTACTAACTAATTCCGATTACAATAACATTTCCTCTTCTTTTAATTTTTTTTCCAAATATTTAAAATTAAAAGATATTGTTCATAAGCCTATCTCATACCCGTAAGCTTAACTTCCTTCCTATCTATATACTTTACTAAAACAGAAGATATTAATGCTGACGTGGCGCTCCACGTTTTTATCGGATTAAATTTTTTACTAAATCACGAATTAAGCCAATAACTTTTTTTTTACTAAACCTTTATTAGTTTGTATAATATGAATTTTGTTATCCCACATCGGTTATCAGAGAAGGATGACACTTTGACAACATGTATAAATAGACCTACAAGGTTTGAAGATTATACAAATCATATATTTCTAGACCTTTGGGTCGTTGTAACCTACTAATTTGTAGTTCGTTTTTACCTAATGATTCGTGGGTCGATTTGATCTAATAATTTGTGGGTCGTTGTGACCCACTAATTTGTGGGTCGTTGTGATCTATTGATTCGTGGGTCGTTGTGACCTATTGATTCGTGGGTCGTTGTGACCCACTAATTTGTGGGTCGTTGTGATCTATGAATTTGTGGGTCGTTGTGATCTATTGATTCGTGGGTCGTTGTGACCTATTGATTCGTGGGTCGTTGTGACCTATTGATTCGTGGGTCGTTGTGACCTATTGATTCGTGGGTCGTTGTGACCTATTGATTCGAGGGTCGTTGTGACCTATTGATTCGTGGGTCGTTGTGACCTAGTGATTTGTGGGTCGTTGTGACCTACTGATTCGTGGGTCGTTGTGACCTACTGATTCGTGGGTCGTTGTGACCTACTGATTCGTGGGTCGTTGTGACCTATTGATTCGTGGGTCGTTTGTGACCTACTGATTCGTGATTTGTGGATCGTTGAACTATTAAATTCGTAATTCTTATTTTATCAATATAATAAATATATATCTATATACTTTACTAAAACAAAAGACAATAATTCTGACGTGGCACCCAACGTTTTATCTTGGATTAAAATTTTTACTAAATCACGAATTAAGTTAATAAATCCTTTTTTACTAAAGCATAATTATTTTGTGAAATATGAATTTTGTTATCCTACATCGGTCATCATAGAAAGATGATAGTTTGACAACATTTATAAGTAGACCTATAAGGTTTGAAGATTATACAAAGCATACATTTTTGGACCTTTTGGTCAAAATCAAGTATAATACTTATTCATAACGGATTAGTATTTGAATGTGGATTGTTGTTACCTACTAATTTGTAAGTCGTTTTAACCTAATGATTTGTGGGTCCTTTTAATCTAATATTTTGTGGGTCGTTGTGACCTACTGATGCTTGGGTCCTTGTGACCTAATGATTTGTCGGTCCTTGTGACCTAATGATTTGTGGGTCCTTGTGACTTATTAATTTGTGGGTTGTTGTGACCTATTAATTTGTATGTCGTTTGTGACCTATTGATATGTGGGTCGTTTGTGACCTACTGGGCTACTGATTTTTGGATCATTGTGACCTACTTATTTGTGGGTCGTTGTGACCTACTGATTTGTGGGTCGTTGTGAGTTATGATCTACTAATTTGTGGGGGTCATTGTGATCTACTAATTTTCGTTGTGACCTACTGATTTGTGGTTCGTTTGTGAACTACTGATCGTTTGTGACCTACTGATTTGTGGGTTGTTTGTGACCTACTAATTTGTGGACCGTTGAACTATTAAATTCGTAATTCTTATTTTATCAATATACTAAATATACATATATATTCTATATACTTTACTAAAACAAAAGACACTAATTCTGACGTGGCGCCCCCACGTTTTTTCTCGAATTAAACTTTTTACTAAATCACGAATTAAGTTAATAATTTTTTTTTAATTAAACCATAATTATTTTGTAAAATATAATTTTTGTTCTCCCACATCGATTATGAGGAAAGGATGACACTTAAAAAACATGTATAAATAGATGTAGAGTGTTTGAGACTTATAAAATTCATACATTTCTGAACCTTTTGGTCAGAATCAAATATAATACTTATTCATATCGGATTAGTATTTGTATGTAATCATTGTGACCTACTAATTTTTGGGTCGTTTTGACCTAATGATTTTTGGGTCGTTGTGACCTAATGAATTGTGGGTCGATGTGCTCTTGTGGGTCCTTAGAACCTACTGATTTGTGGACCTTTGAACTATTAAATTCGTAATTCTTATTTTATCAATATACTAAATATACATCTATATTCTATATACTTTACTAAAACATACAAAACTAATGCTGACGTGGCGCTCCTATGTTTTTTCTCGGATTAAAGTTTTTTACTAAATCACAAATTAAGCCAATTAATCTTTTTTTACTAATTGAATTTGTATCAGATTATGATATTTTTAAATTATATGATTATGTTTTGTATTTAAATTATTATTTACTAAATAATAAATTAGGTTTAAAAAAATTTTATTAGCATAAAATTAATTACTGATCAACACATGGGCTACGTGGTCTCATTTATTATGTAACACTTGACGCGTTATTTATACGAGCTCATTAATAAAGTTAACAACATATAATATAGTAAAAAATGTAATATGATAAGCTATTTTATTAACAAACCCGCACAAGGTGCGGGCTATACACTAGTAAACTATAATGAAGGGATTTGACAAATGACACCTATTTAGTAAGAATTTCAACTTAGAAATTTAAACTCTCAAATCCCACGGAATTTTTCCACGTAAATTTCAAATTCCACAAAATAATCAATCCAAACAAGGGAATTGACAAATCCCGACTTTCAATTAAAATCCCTGGATTTCAATAGTATACAAACATACTATTAGAGTCTGGTACAAAATCCGCATCTTGAACAAACCAAAAAAACCCGAAAGTGACCGGATTTCAAAAGGAACCCACCTATAACAAGGAGTATACTATTTGCACCCCAAATAGTCACCCTTAAAATGAAAATTATAAATGATTGGTTTTTTTTCTTTTAGTAGGAACTTATTTACATCCCAGATGGTCACCTTTCAATGAAATTTGTCCATGATTGTTTTTTGAATGAGTTGGTTATGTAGGTACTTTTATGTAACATTGTGTAAAATGTAGGTACCTTTTGTTTTGTGTTAACAAAGTAGCTACCCTAAATTATGAAAAAATAAAATAAAATAAAAAATCAAAAAATATATTACATTATGAGTCAACATTCTCTCTCCTATATATATTTAATTACTTTCCTAATTAAAGATCTGAAGAAATATGATCCTACGTCAAATAAGGAATAAGATAATAACTGATCCTAGAATCTCTCCATAATTATTTACGTTCATTTAACAAGATCAAACGTCAAATAAGGAATGAGATAATACCTTACGTGGAATGTGCACAAGTTTCGTTCGTTTATGTACACAAGTCTGTCATTTCCACAAAGTTTGGTTACACAAGTCTTGTATTTTCGCAATGTTTGGTTACACAAGTCCGTCATTTACGCAAGGTTTGATTACACAAGTCTTTTATGTATTAACATTGTGTAATTGAAATTGTGTATGAACATTGTGTAATTGAAATTGTGTATGAACATTGTGTACTTGAAATTATGTATTAAAATTGTGTAAATGAGATTGTGTATTAATATTGTGTATCATGAAAGAATACACAAAGTTTGATTAGTACAATTGGTATAAGGGAGGAAGGGAGGGAGGGAGGGAGGGAGGACCAACTTGTCCAGAGTTTGAATCCTATCTACCTTTAGTAGGAACTTATTTACACCCCAAATACATAGCCCCTCGTAAAAATATCGTTTGTCAAAGCGTCCTTATTAATCTTATTATAATAATAATAATTAATACCAATTAATGAAACTTATATATTATTATTGAATATATCTTTTGTCAAAGTATCGTCTCGATTAACGTACATAATATGTCGAACGTATTGTTGACGAATAGTCTTAAACATCTTAATTTGTGGCCCGCACGTCATTTCTAATCCTTCCACGGTTTCGTCTTACGTCGAATATCAATATGCGAGAACGCGTGGCAATAGACAATTTGGCCTTCCATACAACATGCCTAACATTTTCATATATTAATTTTGGAGCATAAATAAATTCCCCAAAATATAACATAAAATGTTCTTATTACATTAATAGACTCAAATAATGTAATAAGACTCAAATTACATTCTACATCGAAATATCTCTTAACGATATATATTTACAAATTTTATATATTCTTATAATATTTTGAATACATCTAAAGTCTTGGGGTATAGTTTATTTTTATGTAACTTAAGATTGATACATTCAGTTCCATCTGATCCTAGACTAACCAGACGGGCCTATATAGTCAGTTCCGCCATTGGTTGGCCGATATTCAATATTTCGGTCCAAGTCTCGTCCGATTCCGGACCCATGAGTCCGTGACCAATCCCACATCCAACAATGTTGTGGGCCACCTGCGTAACATATACATCATTTGCATAGACTTGTAATCCAAAGCACAGGCAAATACATAACCCCTCGTCCAGAGTTCGAATCCTACCTACCTTTAGTAGGAACTTATTTACACCCCAAATACATAGCCCCTCGTATACGTATCTCTTGGGCGAACAACGATGACGGCGCTCCTATTGTGCATGCATGATGTATACTCATACCCATTATTTACTGAGACATTTGTTTTTATTGAAAATATCGTTTGTCAAAGCGTCCTTATTAATCTTATTATAATAATAATAATTAATACCAATTAATGAAACTTATGTATTATTATTGAATATATCTTTTGTCAAAGTATCGTCTCGATTAACGTCCATAATATGTCGAACGTATTGTTGACGAATAGTCTTAAACATCTTAATTTGTGGCCCGCACGTCATTTCTAATCCTTCTACGGTTCCGTCTTGCGTCGAATATCAATATGCGAGAACGCGTGGCAATAGACAATTTGGCCTTCCATACAACATGCCTAACATTTTCATATATTAATTTTGGAGCATAAATAAATTCCCCAAAATATAGTTTATTTTTATGTAACTTAAGATTGATACATTCAGTTCCATCTGATCCTAGACTAACCAGACGGGCCTATATAGTCAGTTCCGCCATTGGTTGGCCGATATTCAATATTTCGGTCCAAGTCTCGTCCGATTCCGGACCCATGAGTCCGTGACCAATCCCACATCCAACAATGTTGCGGGCCACCTGCGTAGCATATACATCATTTGCATAGACTTGTAATCCTTGTAATCCAATGCACAGGCAATTTTCAATCATTTGCATAGACTTGTAATCCTTGTAATCCAATGCACAGGCAATTTTCAATCGTCTACTTATTCCAGTATTGAGTATCTGGACAATAATGTACATTACAATCTATTCAATCATTTGTTATGATGAGCAAGGTGTAGGAAACTGTGGGCATATTTAAGTCTAGTTGAATACCATACAAGATTAGATACTGGTAGGATTGTTATACAAACCGAGCTTTTACATGCTCAAACTCGGCTCCTTTATAAACAAGTCGAGCTTGAGGCAAGCCTCAATTTCAACCGAGCTTTAAAATATATTCATATTCGGCAGTTGAGCTTTTCTCGAGCCAAGTCCAAGTAGCTCGGCATATATAACAGCCCTACCCCTAGAAACCGGGGTGTCAAAAGTCTACATTGATTCATCTACCAACGATATTACAGACTGAAAACTCGCTATATATGTAACAGGCTAGATTCTTAGGAACTCATATGGAGCCATAATGGAGTGACTCCCAGCGGAAAGGCCGGAACATGTTATTGACGTCAGGCGAGCCTCTGAACAGAAGTGCAACACAGACACAAACGGCTGCTATCCCGACTATTGATAGCATTGCGGGCCGGTAGATGCGAGATCTACCTCCAATCCCGTATGCTAGCTTCCTCTCACAAAGATTGCAGCTTTGGCCCGTGTTCCTGGATGAGACTCTTGTAATCTCAAAGGTTGAAATGCCATCTCCAGTGCGCTTTGAGCTGCCAGGTGTGGCTGTGACTATATCCTCTGGCATATCGACCACCACAGATCCAATTGACGGCCTCCTGCTTACTTTCCTCTGGACAATATGGATGTATGTGTAGTGACCTCTCAGACGTGCGTAATCTTCAGGACTCGAGCCTGTGCTATCGAGAGCATTTTTCCATGCTTCTACTCCTACCTGTAAACGGCAATGTGAAGCAAAGACATGAGTGCATCACTTCAGGCCGTCCAATCATATTTTAAAATGTCAAACTATAGTGTACTGATATCATACACTTGAACAGTAACATTCTTTTTGTAATAAAATCCTTAGCCAACATAGTAAAACCAATTTTTCTCCACTCCAAAAGGGCAATCTTGGCCCTTCACAAAGCCAATTCATTTTGAATTTAGAATTTAGAGTTTTATAGAGTTTTTTAGGGCAAGTTGTGTGTGATTAATCAATGAACATTTTGAATTTAGAGTTTTTTAGGGCACTAGAATTTGTTTGGTGTCTGTTAAATACTGTAACTTTTTTCTTTTAACAGATATCATCTATTAAAATTCACTGATAACTATCAGCTAATTGCCAAGTAGAGTTAAAAGAACTGACCAAAAAGTGACTTGTAAACTGAACAAGCACAACCAATTCATTTTGCCGAAATAGGGGTCGAAATTTAAACTTTGAAGGAATAAAGATGGAGACTGACCTTTCCAGGGTCATCAGTTAAAGCATCCAACACAGCTTCAGAACCATCAGTACCAGCTGCGATGTGGAGTGGTGTCAAACCAGCAGGACCTCTTTTGTCGGGTCTAAACAGGAAGACATGACCATCTTCACTTGGGTGGAGTTTATGACCGTATTCGGAATCTCCTGATGACTTGCCACGAGAATAATGCAATAACAGCTCTACTAGTGACCTAGAGTTTCTACGCACTGCTCTATGTAGAAGATCCATCTCGGATAGTGCTACATCTAGAGATGGGTAGTCCCCTGAACCCACAGTTCCTTCCAAAAAAATGTCCAACAACTTATTAACAACAGCGCACCAATCACGGTCCATGGAGAACTCCATAAGACACCGAAACCTTTTGAAAGAGAATATGATGGTATTCGGATTTTGATGTTTCAGTCTGGAGTTTAACTGATATCTGTGCAGCAGCCAACCCATTTCATGTATGAAATCCATGGCTTGACGTCTGGCTTCCAGTTTTCCATTTGCTTCATCACCATCTTCAAGGTTCAGTACATGTTCAAGCATACGAATTTCAGAACAAACATTCTTCTCGGCGACTATAAAAGGGAAAAAGCTGCTGCTAAGACCGTGATCTTCAACCTGGAAAAATAATACAGAGGTTGAGCTCACAAACAACAGAAAATATCTAGAAGAGATAAATGTCATCAAAAAGGAAAAAATGGATTAAAATAAACAGCCCATGTAGTCGAAGATTATGTAAATTATGGTTCCAGACCCAGAGACCAATTCCAACAATTCATGGTCGCAAAAGTCAGAGCCTTTCTTAATAAGTGACATGTCAAAGAAGACTGTAAAACTACTGAGCACAGCTATACCTCGATAAACCCTCGGCCAGTCACAGAGGGGATAGAGCAAGACAAATTGACAAACTCAATCTCGTCATCATCCACAAGGTTATTGTCATCCATTGTTGCATCTTGATGCTCTTCCTGATCAAGATATTTTCCTTCTAATGCACAGACTAATCTGCAATGGTTCAAAAGTTTCAAGAAAATGAAGTACTTGATAAGAATTGAACAATGAACATTAGACATAAACAGTGGTGTCCAATTAAGAAAATCAGAAAGCAAACAATTTTTTTTGGTTAACTGAACCTAGATTGTTTAGATTTTTGGTTTGGTTAACTTAACAAAGAAAAAGATCGGTTTACGGTTTAGATTCTTATCTTGTTCCCAAGAAACTAATTGTATTTGAAGTCTTAGATTAAGTTGTCTTTGTTTTAAGAAGAAGAGTTGCATTTTGTCCTTTTAATTTGTTGCTTGCAATTGTTAACAAATACAAAGCGGTTTTGTCAAACTCCAGATGGATTTTCTGGTTAAACCTCTTCTTGCGGCTCGGAATCTGGAAAGTAACTTATCCCGCCCGTGAATGTGGGACCACTCCCACTGCGAGTGCGCCCCATCTGCCCATTTCTAGTATGCCCCACACTCGTATTATGTATGCACTGATTGTTTAGTAATTTTCCGCCTGACTGAATTACATCACTTATTTTTCTTCAGGAAAAAAAAAGTGAAGGGCAGCCTAACAGTATAATTTTACTTGGTTTTACAAAAGAACGTTCATGCAGAGTGATTCAAATGTTCAAATATGTTGCTTCACTGCTAGTAGTCTACCAAAGATCCAGTACCAATACCAAAAATTAAATAAGCATTTATTTTTTGTATTTTTTCTCCATGAGTGAAATTTTATACTTGGTTCACCAAGATAATAAGAAAACGGAAAAAATTGGTTAACTTAATCTGGTTAAATGAGGCTTAATGGACAGTCACAGTTTTTTTAGTTTTAGCGGTTTTCAACACGCCTACACATTACAATATATTCATCATCATACCAAGCAGTCGATGAACTAAACAATAAATGTAATATATATGTAGTATTTCATGAAGAATACCTTGTAGATGGACTGGAGAGGTTAGAACCCTTGATTTGGAAATGAGCTAGTTCTGACATAGATACTGCTATTGGGCTCACACTCCAAATTTTACTGCAGTAGCTAGTTTCACTTGGTAATGATGTATTGGAAACAATATGACCTGAATAGAACAACAGAAAGAAAAGAAAATGAAAGACTGAACATTTTTCAGCTACAAGCCTGCCACTAGATAGAAAAGAAAAATGAAAAATAAAAGAGGTGATGTGAGACGACCATTGTAGCAAAAAGACACTTGATTGTGAACCCTTGTATATATCCATCCAGTTCGCCAGAAAGAGTCATCCGTAACATCCAAAAGTCGAGATACGCTTATGCTAAGATTTGAGGAAAGCTACACACAAAAATCCGATGACTGTGTGTTAGAATGGTCCAGCACCTGAGAGAGTCAATACTAACTGGCTTGTGCAAAGTCAAGTGTACCTCCTCCCAAATGGGCTCAGGCAATCGAAGATATATGCTCAAAACAACGCAGCCAGGTCTGATATAGCTTTCCAGGTCAGTTGGACTGTGAGCCAGCCAGTCAAGAATCTGCAGAAGACATTAGAAATTATTATACAATCCTTAAAAGGAAACTATACACAAAGAAAGTAGTCAAATCATAAACAACAACATTTACCTGGCCTCTCAGCATAAGAGGAAAATCATTTGGATCTTTGCCAAAGAGTTTGAAAACAATGCGACCTGTACGGATCTGAAAACACCGAGGAAGAAAATATAGTCAAGTCCAATACCATGAATCTGTAGTCGAGGAGTTCATATTGTAGTGTAGAATCATGCTTCAACCAGTTATGCATTTATAACAAAGGGTACACGAAGTAAAACTTATACCTGGTCTTCTCCACTAGAACTAGACGGTGGTGACTGAGCAGAAGCTGAATCCGAAGTTCCACTAATTTGAGGGGGACTTGACTGTTGGGAATCCTGCTGAGCCCAAGTGGGGCCATTGAGAGACCTAATTTCAAAGGCCTCGGTATCAGGTGACCTCTCTAGATCTTCAACTCCGTCATCCGGATCAACATATATGTCATTTAAGTCAAAGTCATTCAATTTTGTCTGTGCCATGGCACCATCCCTGACTTCTGCATAAGCCGGGGGGCTGTCTTTAGAGAACATACCACCTGGCTTCTGAGAGGAGGCAGCTTCAGTATTCCCACTTTCGCCATTATTTCTGTGGACCCTTCCCTGAGGCATGCCTGAAGCAGGTAAATTATGATGTTGGTCTGTCGGCCTTGGAGGACGTGGAGGAGGTGAAAAGTTGACTGAATTTCCTACAGATATACTACCGTTTAGCAATTTCTGATACTCATGGAGCTGCCCAGATATGTCACCCACACCCTGTGAGCCAGGCTGGCTTGAAAGGCTCTTCACCAGATGGCCAACCACATCACTATCTGTTCTTTGTTCTGAATTATTGTTATCTGCAAGAACATAGACAACAAATTAAAACCCAACTCCACTTTAACAAATGAAAACATAATAGCATATACAAATGGTAGAGGAAAACAGAAGGTCAGTGCAGCTGCACAAGCACAAGCAACAAATCACAATCCAGCTGCATAACAGCTTATGCAAATGGGAGAGACCTTATACATATTGTACTCTTATGCTATTTGATTCTATCAAGGTATTTTATAGATTTAGATTTCTCCAATAGTCCAATATCATTCAATTTCGGAAGTGAGAAATGCATAATGAAAGGAAACATGAAGAGCCTTAACATGATGAGAGAGATCCAAATGGAATAAGCTGATCAGTTAGGTATACATTTACGCTATTCTCAATATATAAATGGATACAAATACAGCATATCATCTTTGCAAAAGTAGTTGCATTAAAAAAGCTGACCCAAACAAGAAAAAAGGAGGAAAATGAAGGGGACAATAATGGGCAGAGGAGCAGACCCGAAAGGTAGTTAACTTATTTCCTAACACGTCTCACGTGTCGCGGAAAAGTATCCTTGCATAGAGGCTTAGTAATACAGTTAAAGAAGGAAACAAGTTAAGAAACAACCCAAAATACGCATATGGGCAAAACTTTAAGTTCTTATTGTCAGTGCATGAAAGTTCTTTAGCGGACTTAAATATCATTTTTCTCTATTATAACATCCAGCTGGAAGAAACAGAATAGGAAATGACACGAAAACCAATTAACGAACTTCCTAATACATCTCACAAATCAAGACAAAGCTAGAGGCTTAGTTAATACGATTAGAGAAGGGACTCACAGTGCATATCGGAAAGTATCTTTAGCAGACTGACTAGGATAACATTGCTGGTTTGCTCATCATTTACAGACTGTACACTGGCAATTGGCTCAGGTTGTGTCTTCCTCCTCCTCTTGTTATGACCTGCCAAACGCCTCCTACAACTTCGCTTCCCTTCATCAAATTCTTGTAAAACATGGAATCTGCCAAACCAGACAAAACAACAACCTAAAACTCCAGCCACACAAATGTAACGAATTAACGGTCATAATGGCTATTCTTTCACATGAGAATCCAAACTCGTGACTTGAAGATAGAAGAATCACAGACCTGCTGCACTGTTGACAAAACCGCTGCATAACATTTCCAATCAGTGCTTGGGTGGCTTTAGAGTGCCTCTCACAGACCTTATGGCGCCTATGATAATCTTTAGCATTACTAAGATCAAAACCGCATTCATCAACCTGACAAACAGCACGATTTGAAGGACCACCGGCCACTTTGGTCTTCTTCCCACTTGAGCCCTCGTCACCTCCTCCTATTTCTGGTTGGGGTTGACCAATAGAAGCAGGATAGCCTCCGAGCTTGAGAGATAAAGTACCAGCTTCCTCATCATCATCCTCATCAATCACAACAATCCTTCCTCTTTTACCTAAATCTCTAGTCGGTCCTCTCTCAATTTCAGGCTCAAGGTGTAAATCATCTGAACAAGAAGATGAACTGTTCAAAGAATTCCCAGCAACGACTGGAACCGGTACAAACTGCTGACCACTAGCACGATCTACAGGTCTAGCAATGAAAAGATCACCATCCCACTTCCAATCATTTAAATCCCATTCCGAATTCCTCTTCCCGAGGGTACTGAAACCATATAACTGTGGTCCTTGTTCCATTGGAACGAAACCCTCAATTTACAATTCTGAAGGTCAACCAAATTCTATTGAAGAAATAATGAAAAACGCAAGATGTGTTGAAGTTAATTTTCAACCTTGATGACTTAGCACATCAGAATAAGACTTTTCCCCCAAACCCAAAAGGCAGTAGATCCACGAATCCACCTGAAAATTAGCAAGCACAAATGAAAACCAAACTTCAAAATTGGGGCAAGTTAGAGAACAACACCATAATGAACAAAAAAGCAAACCCACAAAGTTAAACAAAACTCAATTCCTAATTGAAACAGTAAATCGACTATTCAACAAATAGATAACCAATTCTGCATCAAATCAAGAGAAAGAAAGAAGGGTACATGAAATTGGGTGTGAGCTTCGGTTCACATAAGCTAGAAGAACGAATTGGGGCAGCTGCTCTGAAAGCTAAGAAATTTGAGATGGCGAATGGTTTGGGGACAGAGATAAAGCGAGGTACACAAGAATGCAAGTATACAATTACCAGTTACAATAAACGTGACCTAGTGGCATTGACAATTTTGTATGAATCTTACTGGTTTTACATACTGTTGGACTAGTCAAAGGCAATTACTAATTTACTAGTACGAACATCGTGTTTAAGTTCAACCCTAAAGCCAATTGTCTTACAATTAATGAATAAAAATTGTTAGAATGGGATTTCCAATCTAGTTTCATCAGGCATTATTTGCACGAACAATATCAATTGATTGTATAATATTTATATTAGAAATATAAAGTCAATGTATAGACTAAAAGCAAATTGGTTGAATGTATCTTCATTTGCACCTGATTTGTCATTTGGATTCCATCAACTCTGGGTTTGTTCAATGTAACAAAAGTAAATATATTATTTTACTCGTTAATTTTTTATAATTCTCATAATATTTAACTGTGTGATTGATGATAAAAAAAACATAATTTATCATAATTTTCACCCACATAAACATATAAATCACCTCACCGAATAGACCCTCTATCACTTGAATTACAACATATTTTTGTACGTAGGATCAGCTTGGAAGCTCCGATAGTTTGTTATCTTATAATAATATTTCTTCTTATTCTCGACAAAGAATTTTTCTTTTTCACATGATTTATTTTTGGTACTTGACAGTGTTAATTAGAAAAATATAAGTTAATTGTAATTGTTTAGGAATTTACTAATAATGTGAATGAATAGTTAAAAACTAGTATATATAGAAAGATGAGCATTTACGGAGCAAGGGTTTTGAAGATACTTATTTTGTATAGGTCGGTTTGATCCGTTCATTGAATCTAAAATGTTATATATTATAATTAAAATAGAATGTAAATCTAATTAGAATCGTGATATTCATAACCCGATGGTCCAATCACTCTATCCCAGTTAGGGTTGTTAAAATGTTAGTGTTATATTCCACAGTGGTTACATAAAGAAATTCAAATTATTTTATAAGGTTAGTGGATTGTCGTTCATATTGACAATTGATTTTAGGACGATGCTTATGTATTGCACATTATGTGTCTATTTAGGCCAAACATAAGATTATTTGTCAAGCGTCAACTAGTCCAAGCAATTACACTTGAAAATAATTGTTGAGGTTGCCACATTTTCATAGTCAAAGAGATTGTTGAGAATTTATCGACTTGTTTGTTTTAAATCTAGAGAGTCAAATTCAGTATCTAACCGGTTTGATTATCTTTGCAATTAGGGTTTGAGAGAGATGAAATAAGGGCAAAAGTAAGACTCGCATACTTCGGTATTCAATAAATAAATTATTGTACGGAACCACATTATTGATTTGGTGAGAGTTGTATGTACTATTTTTAGTATATTTGTTGGGAGTTTCTTGTATCTTTCATAGATGGATTCTCTTTCATCGTGCGAAAGGTTTTCCCCTTAGGTTCTTTTGTTAAAAAAACTCTTTGAATGATATGTGGTTTCTTTCATTCTCCAACCTCTACCGGCTTATTTGCCATCACAAGGCGAACGGGGCCTTTTTCGGAGCAATTTGAACACTAGGGTTCCCTTTTGAATTAAAAAGAAACAAAAAATTTGGAATGTCCTCCTCCATAATGTGTGTGACCATCGGCTTATACGAGAGGGAAGAGAACTCAAGATCGAAAAAAAAACCAAGTCTTTGATGGAGGCCATTATGAGATTGGGAGACCCTCAGTGTGAACTTCTGCTTCTTCGAGCTTGTTCCGGCGTGTCCCGTCTTTACTTTGCTATGCGGATTGCTCCCCCTTCTCATTTCTCCGAGGCTATGGGGGTCTTTGATCATGCCCTTCGTTGTTCTGTTGAGCATATTGTCACTGCTGGGGGGGGGCTGGATTTGGCCCCCTTCAATGGCGGTTATCCACTTTGCCGATTAGTGACGGAGGGCTTGGCATTTTGTCATGTGCCGTTACTTTGCATTTTGCTTTTCTGGCTTCGAGATCTCAGACCTGTAGCTTGCAGGATCAGATATTGAGGTTTTTTGGTATTTTAGGTGATGGTGCCGCTTTTGAGTCGGCTGCTGCTTGTTGGGTCAACTTCTGTAAAGACTACAACTTGGATATGACTGTGATACGTCCAACCCCCATTTAATGAAGAAATTGGCTGGATGTTATTACAATATCGTGTTTAAGGGTTTTCTGAGGGACTTTGACCTTACGGTTAGGCAGAAGGCCGTTGTGGAAAACTTGAGGCTACCCTTGGCTCAGCATTGGCTTAAAGCGGTCCCGATTTCTGGTCTTGGTCAAGTTATGAACCCGGCTACTTTCCGAACCTTCCTTAAGTATCGCTTGTGCATTGAGATGTTTAGGGAGGGCTCCAAGTGCCCAGCTTGTGAGAAGGGCATTTTGGACGCTTGGGGTGACCATGCTCTTGCTTGTACGGCACAGGTTGGTATTAAGCATCGGCATAACATGGTGCGTGATGCCTTTTTTGATGAGTGTCTTAAGATTGGGATCTCTGTCCGGAAAGAGGTCCATACTGGTATGGTTGATGATAGAGGTGGGGAGCTGCGCCCGGCCGACATCCTTTTATATAATTGGTTTCAAGGCAAAGACACTTGTGTGGACATCACTGGTACATCTCCTTTCTCTTCGCCTGGCCTGTCTAACTTCATTCCGGGTAAAGCTGTGAGGGTTGCTGCTGATAATAAGAGAAAGAAGTATGCTGAGGTTTGTAGCTCCATGGGGTATCACTTTCTTCCCTTTTCCTTTTCCACGTTTGACGACTTGGGTGACGACGCGGTGGAACTTCTTAAAAGGTTGGGCTCGGTTGCTAAAGAGTTGTCCGGATATAGTAGGAGTACTTGTTTTATTCTGACTAGGATTGCGTTTACCATTCAGAAGGGATGTGGAGCCCAACTTGTTAGTCGGCTCCCATCCAACGGCTTGTAATGTGTTTTACCTTCGGTTTTATTAATAATAATAATAATAATAATAATAATAATAATAATAATAATAATAATAATACCACCATATGGTGGATATCAAGGCACTTGATCAGAACATAATAATAATAATAATAATAATAATAATAATAATAATAATAATAATAATAATAATAATAATAATAATAATAATAATAATAATAATACCACCATATGGTGGACATCAAGGCACTTGATGCACTACATCAGAACTGGTTTTACATGAAAATCTACTCAACAAATATATTTAGGCTTTGGTGACAACCGTCACATGAATGTATATTTTACTTTCTTTGGACCATGTTTTTATGGTTCATAGAATGATAGAAGTGATTTATTGTCAACACAACAAAAACCTAAAATGGGTTTATTTTTAATCAAAATTTAAAGTTACACTATTGTACTTGTCAAGGTTCTCGTGTTTTCAAAGTTGTCTTTCGTGTTTGTTGCATGTTTGGTGACATTTTGAGTTGTTTGTCTAGGATGAGTGATAGGTGATGGAATCACTATCATTTAGGGTAGTTTTTAGAGTTTTTTTATTGTATTTGTGTCAGTTTATGCTACTAACTCCTTGGTCCAGAAGAAGAAGACTAAAAGAAGCTAAGGAAGGAGTTATAAGCACTTAGGAGTGAAGATCGATCACAAAGCAAAGCTTCTGTTGCCTCACCACCCTAGCGGAGCCTTGCCACCGCCCCTGCGGGTGACACCTTACACCGGAGCGCTCCCTGCGCCTTCAGCAACGCCGGCCAGAAAGTGTGTCACCGCCCCTGCGCCACTCCTTGGCGCCCCTGTGGTGACCTTCCCTGAAGAGACGAAGACCAACTCCCCTGCACCTCCCACTGCGCCTCAACATGGGAGCTGGAAGACGAAGAGGCTGTGTCACCGCCCCTGCGTTGACATAGGGACGCCCCGGCGGCGTGGCATTAGAAACGTCAGGAAGTCGAAGGGTCAGACGTTTGAAGAGCATTGAAGATCCGCCCTAGCGGAATTACCAAGCCGCCCCTGCGGCCATGAAGAACATCAAGCATTTTTGCCTTCACCGCCCCTGCGGAGCTGAAGGCCGCCCCTGCGGCTTAACGTCAGAAGCTTTACTCCGGCTGTTTACACCACCTTTATGGCATTAAAGGTGGCTGTTTTGGGCCGGCCATTTACTCCTATTTAGTGTCTTTTGTAGTACAAATAGTCTTGGGATGATTGCTAGAAGGATAGAAGCTTATCCATGTTTTTCCACACAAAAATCCATTTAAGAATTGAGCTTTCCATTGTAATGAGTTGCTAACTCCCTTGCTACATTGGGTTGGTTTGAAGCTGCGTTGTTACTTGGGTGTAAGTTCTTTTTAATATAAGTTTTTATTCAGTAGTACTTTGTGTTTCCTTGATCTCCATTGTCAAATTACATGTTTACTATTGCTTGAGATTGATCACCTTAGGTTCTAAAGTGCATGTAAACAACTAGGATTAATAGATTCCGGGTTCGGGTCTTTAATCTAGTAGCAACTTTAAGTAATAAGGGTTGTAATTACTTAAAGAAAAGGAACACAAATATAAAGATAAGTTTAACGATTTTAAAATTCTCTTTATATCCCTTAGTCTTTGTTTGAAAGCTAACTTGTTATTTGTTCTTCTAGGTTTACGGAACATTAACCTGTTAAGTTGTGTTGATGCCGGTTGGCTCAACACATATATACGATCGAGACGGGAGATTAATTAAAACTTTTAAAAGGAACTCACCAAAGTAGCAATAGCATGCTTAGAATCAACCTAGTGTAGATTCACCCATCATTGTCTTACTTGTCGCATTAATCGTTTTCTTAAGTTTTTTGTGCATCAATTCAACCAACCCCCCCCCCCCTTCTGTTACTTGTTACTATAATCAATAATTGCATCTAAAACACCTTAACTCTATTGGGTTCGACCCTTACTTAATCACTATACTTGTTCTTAGTGCTAAGTCGGGATTTACTTTTGATTGGGTATAGACGACCATATAAATACCCTCGGTCAAATTTTGGCGTCGTTGCCGGGTAGTTTTAGTGTTTTATTGTTATTGTTGATTATTGGTTTGAACCATTTTTTGTTTTAAACCCGTGCTACTAATTCCGGCTTTGCTTCTTTTGATCCAGAAATTGAGAGGACGCACATCCAGCAACGAAGACAACAACAACTTCAACAGGAGATGACTCACCGTACTCTTCGTCAACTTACGCAGCCCAGCTTGTCTCAAAACCCTCTTGCGGTCACTATACCGGCATTAGGGGAAGGAGTCAACTTTGAGCTCAAGCCGGGCCTCATTCACCTGCTCCCATCCTTCCACGGGCTAAGTGGTGAAGACCCCATCAAGCACCTTGGGAAGTTCCATACCGTGTGTATGAGCAAGAAGCCGGCCAACATTATCGAAGAACAAATCAAGATGAGGGCATTCGGCTTCACACTCAAAGATTCCGCGGATGATTGGTATTACCATCTTCCATCCGGGAGTATCGACACTTGGGAGAACCTTCACAAGGCGTTTTTGGAGAAATACTTTTCAGCTAAGAAAGCCAATAGCTTGAAGAAAGCTATAAGCAACATCGAGCAAGAGGCGAATGAAACTCTCTACGAGTACTTTGAGAGGTTTGCACGCCTCCGATCCAACTGTCCTTTCCATGGATATTCAACTCAAGATCTAGTCTTGTACTTGTACAATGGCTTGCTAGACAATGAAAGGAGGATCGTTGATGCAACTTGCGGAGGTAATATTCTTAACTCTACCCCTGACCTTGCTTTGGAAAAGATACAGGAACTAGCGGAAGGTACTCGGAACTTTGGAAGGACCCCGGCTAAGAAAGGAGTTCATGATGTGAGTTCCGGGAAGAGTGAGATTTCCACCGAGCTCGCGGAGTTGAAGGAAATGGTGAAGAGACTAACCCTTATGGGAACACCACAACAGCTCAAAGCTTGTGGAGTTTGTGCTTACCCATATCATCCAACGGACATGTGTCCACAAGTCCAGGATGACGATGTTGAGGTAAACGCAATGGGTTACGGTCAACCACCGCAGCAAAGGCCTAGGAACGATCCCTATCACAGAATTTCATGCCAAACTGGCGTGACCAACAGAATTTTCGTTGGAGGGATCAACAAAACCAACAACAGCAGCCCCGTCAAGGTAAGTATCAATCAACTGAAGATATGTTGCAGGTTTTGACTAAACACTTTGCTACTCATGTCCAAACAACAGAATCTAGCATCAAGAACCTTGAAAAACAGGTTGGTCAAATGGCGGAAGCCATTACAAGAATTGAAACTAGGGCCCCCGGTTCTCAAACGATTATAAACCCAGAGGTAACGCTGGAAGAGGGTCAATCATAGAGGAAGGGTCCCTACGTCAAGCCAACGATGTAAAACAAAGGCGCTGCTCGGGAGGCAACCCGAAGGAATAAGAAGAGGAGTTTCTGTCAAGAAAACCGCCCCTGCGGCTCTTGTCCCCGCCCCTGCGGTGACACCCATGGCAAGCACTGTCAAGAAAACCTTTATAGAGAGTGCCTTTAGGTGAATCATATAAGATCTTGGAACTTCACCGTACATTGCCTTACATTCGTATACCTTTGCAAACCTCAACTCTGTCCTTATATCTTTAGTATATCTTGAATCGATTGTCACAACTGGATTCCTGGATCTTTAGGATTGTTGTTTTCCCAATAATTCGAAAAGCTTCATACATTTACTTGCTTGACGATTTATAATTGGATTTAACCCCCCAAATCCCTGTGTTCGATACTCTGGAATTCTTGCTTTACTACGCCGATCCGTACACTGCGGGTTTGCTTGCTTGATTCTAGTTTTATAAATTTAAAGCTTATTTGCACGCACGCTAAGTGGCGAACAAGTTTTTGGCGCCATTGCCGGGGATTTGGTTTAGGCCGAATTCGGTTATCGGTTGTCAAGCTTGGGAGCTTTTCCCTTGTTATTTGATATCTCTTCGAGTGCATGCGCATGTCTAGGAATAACGAAGACCTCTTTCCTCTTGATCAAGAGCTTGAGAGGACTTTGAGGAGAAAGCTTAAAGAAAGGAAAATAGCTGAAGAAAGAGAACGTGATCTCCAATCGGAGTTAGCGGAAAAGGAAGCTCAACTCCAATGGAGTGAGAAGACTCGTAGGAAAGAAACGGATCGTCATCAAATGAAGCTTGATGATCTAACGGACATGATGTTCCAAACGAGGTTGGAAATAAACAACCTTAAGCAGAAAAAGAAAAGGAGGAGACCGGGAAGATCGGTTAGAGCCAACTCATCCAATGAGGATAGCGACTCCTCCATGCCACCACTAGAGGAAATTGATCCCACGATCAATGTGAATCCATTCTTTCCACGGCCAGCTGCAAATTGCCGTGTCCCACCTAGAGGTGCGAGGGTCGAACGTGTAGAAGAAGAGCCAAGAACTCTTGGCCAAAGGATGGATCCAATGCAGCAACCACGCCGTTTAGGTGTGAACTTTGATGCTGATGATGCACAAGGGTTTAGCTTCAACCCTCAAGTTATTACTATTGTCCGCCAAAACCAATTTGGTGGAATAAGCGCTGAATCTCCACACCAACATCTACAAAACTTTGAGATTATGATGGAGACAATGAAGCCAAAGAACGCAACTACCAACAGCTACAAACTCAAGCCTTTCTTCTTCTCCTTGAAGGGGAAAGCATTGTCTTGGTATCAAGCTCTTCCAAGTGGGAAGCTTGAAACATGGGAGGATCTTTCTTCGGAATTCCTCACTAAGTTCTTTCCGCCATCTAAAACGGCGGAGCTAAGAGGTAAGATTAATGCATTTTCGATGAGATCTAACGAAAGTTTGTTTCAATCTTGGGAAAGATTTCAGGATTTGCTATTGGATTGCCCTCATCATGGCATATCCAAGCTTGCTTTATTGGAGATATACTATAAGGGGCTAGATGTGGAGACACAATTAAAGCTCCAATCCCTTTCATGTGGTACATTCATGGACATGAGGGAAGATGACGCTTGGGACTTCATTGAGAAGCAAGCGCGAGTTATAGAGAAGTATTCTCATCGGAAAGTGGAGGTGAACCATGTGGATCAAGGAGCAAAGCTATCACAAGCAGCTCAAACTCAAATCTTTTCTCTCAACACGGAGATTAAAGAGTTGAAGGAAGCCATCAAAACCAACTTTCCAAAGCAGCAAGGAAAAGATGTGGGTTATTTAGGCAACAACAATAACCACTACGGTAATGAGAATACCAACCGTAACAACCGGAACAACAACCGGAATAATTGGAACAACAACAACAACCGGAACAACAATTGGAACAACAATAGGGGTTCAAACAACAACAATTGGCGCTCCAATCAACAAAATTCCGGTAATTCTTATCCTTCCAATTCAGGAAATTCACTAACTCCACCTTCCTCTTCTTCCACTCCTTTGAAAAGCCAGGGGCAAACATCTAATGGTGGAAGCACTTCGGGGAAAGAGAAGCTCGATCCCATGTTGGAAACAATTTTGGGGAAGCTTCAAGGTTTGGAGACTCGCATCATCAAGGTTGATGATCACATTACTAAGGTTGATAAAGCCCAAAAGGTTTTAGAAAACCAAATGTTCAGCCAAGCGGAGGAAGTTCCTAGGAATCAAGGGAAACTTCCAGGAAAAACGGAGGACAACCCAAAAGGAAGGGTGATGGCAATCACAACTAAGAGCGGAGTAACAACTACCAACCTGCATCCTAAGTTTGTAGAAGTCCCCGTTGAGAAGGACAAAGAAAAGGGGAAGGAGAAGGAAGACGTCTACGTTCCTCCTCCAGTTTACAAACCTCCCCTACCGTTTCCGTAATCTAGAGCAAGAGCGCGTCTAGACAAGCAATTCGGTAAGTTTATTGAACTCATGAGCAAGCTGCATATTAATATACCTTTCATTGATGCTATTGTAGGTATGCCGGCTTATGGTAAGTTCCTAAAGGAAATCCTCTCTAACAAGAGAAAGCTAGAGGATTTTGGAGAGGTTAAGATGAGTTCGGATTCTTCGGATCTCATCAAAATCATGAAAGAGAAGATGCCCCCAAAGCTAAAGGATCCGGGGTCATTTTGTATTCCCATAGGAGTGGGAGATGTCACATATGATGCATTATGTGACTTGGGAGCAAGTGTGAGCATCATCCCACTTGCATTATGTAGGAAGAACGGTTTAGGCGATCCTAAACCGGTGAAGATGACGTTGTACATGGCGGATCGATCTATAACTCGTCCCGTCGGTATAGTTGAAGACGTCCCAGTCAAGCTAGGTAAATTCTATGTTCCTATAGATTTTGTTGTGCTTGACATTCCTGCAGATAGTCCGGTCCCGATCATTCTCAGAAGACCGTTTCTTGCAACATCCGGCTGCATAGTCGATTGCAAGAATGCTAGACTCGCCTTTGACATTGGAGAAGAGAAGGTAGAGTTCGTCCTTTCCACTCTTGTGAAGAAACCAATCTTTGATGAGGATATATTCAATATCCAAGATGAAGAGGGGCTATCTAGAGAATAGGTAAGTGCTATTCTCTTCAAAGATCCTTTGCAAAAGGTTATTTCTATGAGTCTAATAGATATAGGGGAAGAAGAGGAGTGCAATGAGGCAATTGAGGCCTTAGAAGCACAAGAAGAAGTATGTGAAGAAGAGTTTGAGAAACTCCACGACGAGGCAGAAAACGTACGGATCCACGGTCATACACTCTATTCCACGGCCGTGGATTTCACCAACAAAAGCGTGGAGCATTCCAGAGACTTACACAGTCGTGGAGAGAACAGAGCAACCGTAATCTCTTTCCACGCCCAAAATCACGGCCGTGGAAGATGCAGAGAGGCCGTAATTTTGGGTGACTCCGAAGGTAATTGTGTCTCTTCCTCAACTTCTCTTGATTCTTCTCCAACACCTTCCACACCCTTAGACACTTCTAAGGAAGCATCGGATGCTCCTCAAGAACCATTGGAAACTCCGATAGTTATAGAACTAAAGCCACTTCCTAATCATCTAAGGTACGCATTTCTTGGACCTAATTCTACCTTTCCGGTAATTGTTAGTTCCGATTTAAGCATAGATGAACATAGTAAGCTTATGGTTGTCCTTAAGAAACATAGGAAAGCCTTAGGATATACTATATAGGACTTAGTTGGAATCAAACCTTCCCTATGCATGCACAAGATCTTAATGGAAGAAGACTTTAGGACTTCGCGACAACCTCAAAGGCGGTTAAATCCGACCATAAAGGAGGTTGTCAAGAAGGAAATTCTTAAACTTCTTGATGCAGGTATCATCTACCCTATCTCCGATAGCAAGTGGGTGAGTCCCGTACAAGTGGTTCCGAAGAAGGGAGGAATGACGGTCATCACCAACAAGAATAACGAACTCATTCATACTCGAACCGTAACAGGATGACGGATGTGCATAGACTACCGCAAGCTAAACAACGTGACGAGGAAGGATCACTTCCCACTACCCTTCATCGATCAAATGCTTGAAAGGTTAGCACAACATTCGCATTTTTGCTATCTTGACGGTTATAGTGGTTTCTTTCAGATTCCGATACACCGGATGATCAAGAGAAGACCATATTCACGTGCCCGTGGGGTACGTTTGCCTATAGGAGGATGCCGTTCGGGCTTTGCAACGCCCCAGCCACCTTTCAAAGGTGCATGATGGCCATCTTCTCCGAATACATAGAGGAAATCATGGAGGTTTTTATGGATGACTTCTCCGTTTATGGTTCCTCTTTTGACAATTGGCTTTCTAACCTTGCTCTTGTGTTACAAAGGTGTGAAGACACTAACCTAGTTCTTAATTGGGAGAAGTGTCAATTCATGGTAAAGGAAGGCATTGTATTAGGACACTTAATCTCTAGTAGAGGGATTGAGGTTGATAAAGCTAAAATAGAGTCAATAGAAAAGCTTCCTCCCCCAACTTCGGTGAAAGGCATAAGAAGTTTTCTAGGACATGCTGGATTTTATAGGCGCTTCATAAAAGACTTCTCTAAAATATCAAACCGCTTACTAATCTATTGATGAAGGATGCAGTTTTTGAGTTTTCGCAAGAATGTCTAGATGCGTTTAACATGATTCGGGAAGCTCTAATTTCAACTCCGATTATTCAACCTCCGGATTGGAATCTCCCCTTTGAGGTTATGTGTGACGCTAGTGACGTAGCTATAGGAGCTGTTCTTGGACAAAGAAAGGAAGGGCGAACCCACGCCATATACTACGCTAGCAAGACACTAGATGAAGCGCAACTCAACTGCGCCACTACCGAAAAGGAATTTTTAGCCATTGTATATGCAATTGACAAATTTCGCTCTTATCTTGTAGGTGCAAAGGTGATTGTATACACGGATCATGCTGCGATCCGGTACCTCCTTGCAAAGAAGGATGCGAAGCCAAGGCTAATTAGATGGATTCTTCTCCTACAAGAATTCGATCTAAAGATCCGCGACAAGAAGGGTTCGGAAAATTCTGTTGCGGATCATTTGAGTCGTCTAACACATCTAGAGGACGACCATCTACCTATAGATGACTCCTTCCCGGACGAGCATTTACACATTATAGAGGAGTGCATCGATATGATCTCCAAAGGTAACGAACCATGGTTTGCTGATTTTGTTAACTATTTGGTTTGTCAGGAATTACCGCCCGGATTATCCTACGCACAAAGAAAGAAGTTCTTTAAGGATGTTCGAGAATACTTTTGGAATGAACCTCTCCTCTTTAAGAGAGGTCCGAATGACATTATTCGGCGATGTGTGCCGGAAGATGAGATGCAAAGTGTCATCCACTATTGTCATTCACTACCATGTGGAGGACACGCTAGTTCGAACAAGACTAGCACTAAGGTATTGCAATCTGGATTCTTTTGGCCTACACTATTTAAAGATGTGCAAACCTTTGTTTCCTGCTGCGATGCTTGTCAAAGAACAGGAAATATCTCTAGGAGGAATGAGATGCCTCTCAACAACATCCAAGAGGTGGAGATTTTCAACGTATGGGGAGTAGACTTCATGGGACCATTCCCATCATCTTGTGGTAACCAATACATACTTTTAGCGGTTGATTATGTTTCAAGATGGGTTAAAGCGATTGCCTCTCCCACCAATGATGCCATGGTAGTGGTTAAGTTCTTTAACAAGACCATTTTCCCGCGTTTTGGGACACCAAGGACTATCATTAGTGATGGAGGCTCTCACTTCATTACCTGGCGTTTTGAAGCTCTTCTAGCTAAGTATGGGGTGACTCACAAGATCGCCACCCCTTATCATCCACAAACTAGTGGACAAGTGGAGATCTCAAACCGGGAGATCAAAGGAATCCTAGAGAAGACGGTTTCAAGGACTAGGAAGGATTGGTCCTTGAAGCTAGATGATGCATTGTGGGCGTACCGGACTGCGTATAAGAGTCCCATCGGAACCACACCATACAACCTTGTGTATGGGAAGTCTTGTCACCTACCGGTAGAGTTGGAGCACAAGGTGTTTTGGGCAACCAAGTGGTTGAATTTCAGCATGAAGGAAGCGGGAGAGAAGCGTCTCTTGGACCTAAATGAACTAGAAGAACTCCGCTTGAACGCTTACGAAAACGCCAAGATCTACAAAGAAAGAGCAAAGCGTTGGCATGATAAGCATATAATTCCAAAGCACTTCAAAGAGGGAGATCAAGTTCTCCTCTTCAATTCAAGGCTTCGTCTCTTTCCAGGTAAGCTTAAATCTCGTTGGACCGGACCTTTTCTAATCAAACGTATTTTCCCCCATGGTGCAATTGAAGTATGGGGTGAAACGGGCGGAAGCTTTAAGCTGAATGGTCAACGACTCAAGAAGTACACACCGGAACTCCAAGCTGAAGAGTTCGCGCCCCCCGCACTCAAATAAGTGCGAATTTGGTCTAGCTACGGACCTTAAACAAAGCGCTTCTTGGGAGGCAACACAAGGTATTGCATTTACGTTTTTGCTTTTGATTCATAGATTAGTTTAGTTTAGACGTTTTTGCTTTGTTTCGCCTTCGATACCTTCCGGTATGTTCATGTTTTTGGATGTAGGAACAGTGGAAAAGAAAAAGGGAATAAAAAGTTGAAGAAAAGTGACGAAACTTGGACTTTGGTGCATTACAGAGAGTTCTACGGCCAAAACCACGGCCGTGGCAGCTACAGTTACCGTAATTTTCAAAAGCCTGAGAAAAATCACCAAAACCACGGTTCCCTACAAAACCACGGCCGTGGAACCCCCCGATAGACCGTGATTTTCAAAAATTTTGACGGTCACTATATAAACCACGTTCTTCACAAAACACAAACCAAAAAGCCTTTCCACGCCCAAAAACGCCGATTTCACTCCCCCTTCCTCAAATCTTCGTTCGTTAATCGTTTTTAACGATTCTTTGATCCAAACTGAAGCAAATCCGATCACCAACAAGATCCAAGCAACGATTCGAGCGGCAAATCACCGAAGAAGCCACAATTCGGATTACAAAATCCGTAAACCTAGGTTTTTGGCTCTTTCTCTTTCTTTGTCGATTCAGCTTTGTTTTTGATAGAAATTGTAGGAGAACTGATTGGAATTGGAAGAAAATTAGTTTAGGACTGATTGCTGCTGAGTTTGGGGAATTTCTGTTGGATTTTGAGAAATTTCGAGAGAAACCACGGTCACTGTACGTTCCACGGCCGTGGAAATCCAAGAACAAACCGTGATTTTTGACAGATTATGGATTTTGTAAGGAGAGTGTCCGGTAGGAACAAGGACAAGGATAAGAACAAAGATAAGGATAAGAACAAGAAAAGAAAGGGTAACCCCTCTTCTTCTTCTAGGGCACCACCACCATCATCTCCTTCATCCCCTTCACCTCCATCATCACCATCACTACCTCGCCCTAGGATTCCCACCATCCATGACGATCATCTCTATGCTTTAGAGAGGATCCAGAAGAGAGCGGTCATAGGACCGAGATACATGCTGTTAGAGGAGTTAGAGCCTCTACATGTGATAGGAGACCTTACTTGGCTCTTAGATAGAGCCGGTCTAATCATCTTCTCCGCTATTCGGGAAGATGCTTATGAGGAGATCACGAGGGAGGTTGTGGTTTCCTTCGATCACAGTCATGTCGACAGGATAGTTTCTTTCCGGCTGATGGAAAGAAACTATGAGTTCTCCATCAGGGAGTTTGGAGCCTTCTTTGGATTCCACGAGACCTTCAATGGTCGTTTCCCCAGTGGCGTGTACGCCAAGGATTTCTGGGAAGAGATCGCTATGATCTACGCCAACGAGGACCGCTGACAGCCAGCTGATACCAAGGCTAGGTTGATGTATCACCTAGCCTTGAAGATTGCTCACAGGGTACTTTCTGAGTGTCTCTTCCCTAGGACGGAGACACCTCAGAAAATAAAGACAGATGAGCTTTTCCTTCTCTACTGTATGCTATACGGTAGACCTGCTGATTGTGCCACCCTCTTAGTTGCTACCATGAGCAAGCTAAAGAACAAGAGGGCTGGCAACATTAGATATGGTGGGATAGTTACCCATCTCGCTCGACAGTAAGGGGTAGATTTCTCTGCTTGCACACGTATTGCTGCTACACCCCTAGGACTACATAGCCTCATGACTAGAGGCATCATCTTCCCCACCCATAGAGGTCCACCATATGCTGCTATGCCATAGGAGAGTAGGACCGAGAGAGGTATAGAGTGGCTCCCCGAGTATTCCATTATGGCTGGACGCCATAACTGGAAGGCGACGTTCGCTGCCATGCATGCGAACAGATTGGTAGCCCCTCCTTACGTTCCACCACCACCAGTTGTAGAGGAGGAGGAGGAGATGAGAGGAGGAGATGATTATGAGGGAGGAGGAGGAGCTGAGCAGGACTTTGGTACATTCCCGGATCAGCCGGATGCAGTTCCCGACATGCCTAGACATTCCCCCCGCCCTACTAGAGCATCTGGCTCTTCCTCTCGCCGTGCTAGTGTGAGCGAGAGGCCGACTTAGATGGCGGATCCTCCTTCTTGGTATAGCACACAGCCGGATTGGATGAGAGCTCCACCGCCTTGGCATTCACAGTAGCCACCAGCACTAGCACCAGCACCGTCAGATGCACCGGCGTGGTACAGCCAGCTGCCTGGTTGGTACGAGCAGCTGCCAGAGTGGGCTACCGACCTTTCCAGCAGGGTTGGAGCTTTGGAGATCCGTGTAGATGTTAGGGATGCACGAGTTGACGATCTCGACCACATGATGAGAGACGTCTACCGCCAGCAGTTCGGGCGGTACTATGATCCCAGCTTCTCTCCGTTTCCACCACCGCCTCCACCGCAGTGATGACTATGATGATCGATGTGTTAGCCGCTCCACCACCATTTTGTGAGTTCTTTTTCTTTCTTTCTTTTCTTCTTTTCCTTTTTGAAACATTAGGGACAATGTTTGTTCCAAGTATGGGGTGGGGTGTGACTAATAGTTGTAATAACTCTTACTCACTTTTGTATGCTTCTATCGAGACTACCTTGCATGTTCGTTCTATTGTTGCACGTTTCATTATTGCATTACATGAAAAAAGCTTTTGAAAAAACCCATAAAAATTGAAAAATTTTGAAAATTTTGTGCTTCTAAGGATAGAGATGATTTCTATGATAATCACCACTTGTGAATTGAGTTTTGATGACAATCGCATGCTTAAACAAATAGCGAATTGAAAAGGAATTGAATGAGTTGATTATTCCTCTTTTGCAAATTTCGTAATGTGATGAATGTTACTTAAATCATGTTGAGAAATTAAGGTTGAAATCACATAATAAGTTCTTATGCTTCTTTTGAGATGATTAAGGCAATTCGATTTTCTTTCTTCTTTCTTTGATCATTTAGCCCCTCATTGAAATAATGACCTCCTTTACCTATCCGGGAACTTGGAGGAGTTGATATTTGGCATGTTTGATGTGGGAGGGCCATGAAAGCAATACTTTGCATTCAAAAGAATAGAAAGAAATTTTAGGTTTGGGGAAGTCAATCATGAAGATGAGTAACTCGGCACCATTCACATAGCCGGGTGTTTGTGTCTTGCCAAAGTCGGATTGAGCGATATTCCTAACGGATTATGGTATGTGCATCAAGGGTTTGAGGCATCTCGTAAAAATGAGAAAAGCCAATCTCCTAGGCTTCGGTTTTTGTGCACCTCTATCCATAACTCCAAAAGTAAAGTCGAAAAATGAATTGAAAAGGAGAGAGCGAAGCTCTAAGTTGAAAGTGCTGCGGAAACCGCAAGAGAAAAAGAAAAGAGTAGTTATCCACTTTCCCGGACTCATGCGCCACATTCCTTAAAGTTTTCCTACCTTTTCCGCATTCTAGACCTTGTTTGAAAGTCCCTAAGATCAAGAGAATGATATATGACTTGGTGATCTAAATTGAAGTTTTTTATGATTGATTTTGATAATGTTTGAAGATTATGATGTTTACATGGAAGTTTGATTAATTCATGAGCTTTCTTTACTCTTTACTCTTTAATTATGTGTATGAAAGTCTTATAAACGAATGAAGCAAGATTTGAGAATGATCTATTGATTAGAAAGCACATTCATCTAAAAGAAGTTTTGATTTGAGAGTATATCCATATTTCATCCTAACTTGAGTTTTAAAGCCTTTTGAAAGACCTTGCTTAGGGACAAACAAGTGACAAGTATGGGGTTATTTGTTAGCATGAAATATTGTGATATTTTAGGCACGTTTTCTAAGTGTATTTTGTCCCTATTGGTATTGATTGATAAAGCATCGAAGCATTTGTGAGTTAGTTTATCTATTTTGTCGATATAGAGGTCTACATAAGCTTTGTGTTGATTGTAGGCAATTGAGAGCTAAAACCGAACGGATTGAAGGAGAATGGAGATGAATTGAGCATGTCCAAGGATTGAGGACATCACTAGGAGCTAAGGAAGATGCTAAGATGAAGAATAACACGAGACAAAAGAGAATTACGTTCTACATGTAATCCACGCCCTGAAATACGGCCGTACTAAGATCCACGCTCTAATCCACGGCCGTGGAATCTTGGCAAGACAAGCGTGGTTCATTCCAGTGACTTACACGGCCGTGGAGAGTTGTGACAAACCGTGATCCAACTCCACGCTCTGAATTACGGGCGTGGAATCCTTCCACCACCGTGATCTTGACGATCTTTTACGCAATATTTTAAACCACGATCCACTACGCACATGGGCCGGAAGACACATTTTATTTGGGCCTATATAAGGACGGAAGGAAGGAGATTCCGTCACCTCCGCTTACCTTAGCTTACACTTCGGCTTACCCTAGTTTACACCTTGGATTTTTGCACTCTCGAGAGAGATTGCGCCTAGTCTTGTCGAGATTTTCAGATTGACGGAAAGTTGGAGAAAGAGTGAAGATTTGGAAGATTGTTCGTAAGGAAGTTTCATACTTTGTTTCTAGGTTTGATTAGAAGACGGATTGACATCCCGTTCTTCGTTCTTATCTAGAATAGTTACTTGTTTGTGTTTATTCCAAATCTGAGTTGCATTATCATTGATACTTGTGGATTTGAGATTGGTTTGAAGGTTATTGAAGGTTTTCGGAAGTCTTCATCTTTCATTCTTTTAAACCTTGAATTTGATATCAATATGATTGTTGTTGGCTAAAACCCTTTAGCAATTCTAAGGTGAAGGGTTGATGGTTGTGGCTTAGATGATGATAGATCGATCGTAAACAGATTGGACTCTGAGAGTTAGAGAGAATCGTCGACAACCCTAATCAACGGTCTGTTCTTGGTGTTCCACGGCCGTGGAACTCAAGAACTACCCGTAATTTTGTGTCAAGTTACGAACCTTGCTTTTACTTTAATCCAAAGTTAAAGATTTGCTTTAACTTAGTATTGGCTTGCCTTTTCTAGGTGGTAGTAAAGCCTCAACAACCTCTACCCCGATTTGAGTGTCACAACTTAAATCGGTTAAGTTAGTCTTGATCCTTGGATTACAAGTTTGGGTATTTGACTTAACATTTGCTTTTAGAACCTTTCTATACTGAAGCCTCAACAACCTTTATAGAGAGTGCCTTTAGGTGAATCATATAAGGTCTTGGAACTTCACCGTACATTGCCTTACATTCGTATACCTTTGCAAACCTCAACTCTGTCCTTATATGTTTAGTATATCTTGAATCGATTGCCACAACTGAATTCCTGGATCTTTAGGATTGTTGTTTTCCCAATAATTCGAAAAGCTTCATACATTTACTTGCTTGACGATTTATAACTGGATTTAACCCCCCAAATTCCTGTGTTCGATACTCTGGAATTATTGCTTAATTACGCCGATCCGTACACTGCGGGTTCGCTTGCTTGATTCTAGTTTTATAAATTTAAAGCTTATTTGCACGCACGCTAAGTGGCGAACAAGCACCGCCCCCGGCGCGTGGCCAGCGTCTGTTCACCTTGGTCACCGCCCCCGCGGTGACATCCCTACGCCCCTGCGGCGGCCACCCTTGACACACATCCTCAGATCCGCACCCGGCGTTGAGGCTGCGTACCCCCTCTTCCTTGTCATCGCCCCCGCGCTGACAAACGCCGCCCCTGCGGTTCTGTTAAGGAAAGAAAAAAAATACACTTCCCAAAAATAACCTAACCACCCTCTTCACTCCCCCTCCATTCACACCACGAAATCCAGCCGCTTCGCCTCACACGCCCTTGCGCACTCCGGAAGCTCTCACACTGCCCTGTCCTGACGCTATTGCGCCACCTCCGGCAATCTAGTGTCACCACACCCTTTGCGACACCAACCCTTTCTCCAACCTTCACACAAATACCACCTCGACCCTCTCACTCTCAACCTCCACGGTCCTCCCTCTAGTGACGCCTGCAATAGGAAAGAAGACGCCGGAAAAACCCCATCGCCACCGCCTTCTGCAGAACGCCCAAAATCGCCCTTTGCTCTTCGCCCGCACCTGCGCCTGCAAGCTTCCGCCCCCGCGTCATGCCGCACTTGTGCCTGCTTAAGCCGCCCCTGCGGAAATCACGATAGAAAGTTCCTCTCTTGATCAAATTCTTGAACTTTCTAACCCCCTACTTGATTAAATGCAAGAGATGGAAAATCAATAGAAATACAAGTTATCGGAAGGTGAGAAGGATCGATATAGGATCGCTCAAAGCCGGAAAGTGTATGCAACTCGGTTCCTAGACGTTTCCACCTTGGAAAATCTGGGCATGCTAGAGAGTATGCAGGAATTTCTCAACAATGCCGGGCTGGGAGATTTTCTGATAAGAAGTGCTCTAACACACCCCGACCTCAGCCACCAATTCATTGCTACATTCAAAATGGAAACGGAGGACCACTTGTGTGTTGGACTCTCATTCAAGTACAACAGAAAGAAGTACACATTGGATTACACCCAACTACAGGAGGCATTAGGGGTGACTATAGTAGCTTCTGATGATTGGTGGGAACCCATTCCGACGCCCGATTTGCTAGAGTTTTGGCAGGCCGCCACCAGGTCGGAGTTTCATGCAGGGGGTGACTACTCCAACAAATTCACTCACCCCTGTTTGAGGCTCATTTCGAAGATCTTTATGAGTGTCTTCTGTGGACACAAGGAGGAAAATAAGGTCGCTCTCAAAGACCTTCCATTGCTTTACGCTTGCCTCTCCACGAACGATTGGGTGCCAGATTGGCCATATCTCTTCCTTACCGCTTTAAAGCGGATTAGGAAGAATGAGCCTCGAGACATCGTGGGAGGTGGGATAATATTCCTATTGGCTGCACAGGTGATGGATCTTCCTGCATTGGAAGAGGGTTTGGAGGCGTCACTATATACTGAAGGTCTGATGAGGAGATGTAGGCTTCTCAGGAGAGACGGGGAGCATCGTTTTTGGATCTCACTTGCAGATGGGAGTCACATCACATACCTACCCCGACAACTTCCATTGGAAGACGAGCTCTCCGATCTATATGTACCAGCTGACCCAGTTCCTCCGAGACGGCCTCAGGTAGATATTGTTGGGAGGTACGCAGCAGGCTCCAGCCGGGCCCACACCACTAATGAGGAGATGCCGACGGCAGCACACGACAGTCAGACCATGGATAGTCTACAAGCTCAGATGGCAGCTTTGACTACACAGCATCAGGCATGGCAGACCGAGTACCAGCAGTCCATGCTTGAGCAACAACAGGCATGGCAGTCTAGCTTCGCCTCTTCCATGACCACTCACTTTGACCGCCGTCAAGATGCTTGGCAGGCGGCTCATCAGCAACAGTTGGAGTCTCAGCAGCTGGCTTGGAAAGCTAGCTATGAGACTTCATTTAGAGAGAGGATGGAGGCTCAAGAGGACCGCATCGACATGCTCTACCACCGGCAAGAGCACTTCTTCCGCCACTTCCCTTACCCACCGGAGGAGGGTCCGGATGGTCCAGTCGGACCATCCTATTGAGGGGTATGCTTCTTTTCCATTTCCCCACATTTATCTTCGCTTTATTTCCACTTTGAGGACAAAGTGTACTTCAAGTATGGGGGAGGGAAATGTCATTGCTTGTATAGTTTTATTGAGTTGTTTTTGGATTTGTTTTGCATCTTTGAATTCAGAAAAAAAAAAAAAGAAAAAAAAAGAAATTGAAAAAAATGCATGAAATCCTTGGATAAACCGAAAACCCGAAAGGGCGGTTTAGGCAACAAGAAGGTAGTCCGATCAACCTTAGGTTGGTGCAAAATTGGACTTGAGGGATGTGAGTTCAAGTGAAAAGAAGAAGATTGGCAAGGTGAAAACCCGAAAGGGCGCCTTGACAAAATGAGCAACACCGAGTGTAGGTTTCCCTTCCGGCATTTTGGCGACATAAGAAGGGTTGTCATAAGGAGGTTATCCGGATAGGCTACTCTTGGAGCGATAAGGATGGTAGTTTCTCCCTTTTTCTCACATTTCCTCTCTTTTCTTTTTTTTTCCTTCTTGGTTTTACTCTTGTTTTCATTGTCTTTTCTTGCTTACCCATGCTTCCTGAGGCCTTTGAGTCTAGTTGCTGTCATTTGTTTTACTCGGGACGAGTAAAAGGTCTAAGTATGGGGGAGTTTGATAGGTGATGGAATCACTATCATTTAGGGTAGTTTTTAGAGTCTTTTTATTGTATTTGTGTCAGTTTATGCTACTAACTCCTTGGTCCAGAAGAAGAAGACTAAAAGAAGCTAAGGAAGGAGTTATAAGCACTTAGGAGTGAAGATCGATCACGAAGCAAAGCTTTTGTTGCCTCACCGCCCCAGTGGAACCTTGCCACCGCCCCTGCGGGTGACACCTTACACCGGAGCGCTCCCTGCGCCTTCACCAGCGCCGGCCAGAAAGTGTGTCACCGCCCCTGCGCCACTCCTTGGCGCCCCTGCGGTGACCTTCCCTGAAGAGATGAAGACCAACTCCCCTGCGCCTCCCACTGCACCTCAACATGGGAGCTGGAAGACGAAGAGGTTGTGTTACCGCCCATGCGTCGACATAGGGACGCCCCGGCGGCGTGGCATCAGAAACGTCAGGAAGTCGAAAGGTCAGACGTTTGAAGAGCATTGAAGATCCGCCCCAGCGGAATTACCTAGCCGCCCCTACGGCCATGAAGAAGATCAAGCGTTTTTGCCTTCACTGCCCCTGCGGAGCTGAAGGCCGCCCCTGCGGCTTAACGTCATAAGCTTTACTCCGGCTGTTTACACCACCTTTATGGTATTAAAGGTGGCTGTTTTGGGCCGGCCATTTACTCCTATTTAGTGTCTTTTGTAGTATAAATAGTCTTGGGATGATTGCTAGAAGGATATAAGCTTATCCATGTTTTTCCACACAAAAATCCATTTTAGAATTGAGCTTTCCATTGTAATGAGTTGCTAACTCCCTTGCTACATTGGGTTGGTTTGAAGCTGCGTTGTTACTTGGGTGTAAGTTCTTTTTAATATAAGTTTTTATTCAGTAATACTTTGTGTTTCCTTGATCTCCATTGTCAAATTGCATGTTTACTATTGCTTGAGATTGATCACCTTAGGTTCTAAAGTGCATGTAAACAACTAGGATTAATAGGTTCCGGGTTCGGGTTTTTAATCTAGTAGCAACTTTAAGTAATAAGGGTTGTAATTACTTAAAGAAAAGGAACACAAATATAAAGATAAGTTTAACAATTTTAATCTTCTCTTTATATCCCTTAGTCTTTGTTTGAAAGCTAACTTGTTGTTTGTTCTTGTAGGTTTACGGAACATTAACCTGTTAAGTTGGGTTGATGCCGGTTGGCTCAACGCATATATATGATCGAGACGGGAGATTACTTAAAAAATTTTAAAAGGAACTCACCAAAGTAGCAATAGCATGCTTAGAATCAACCTAGTGTAGTGATAACAAGATTTATGACTTAGGATTAGGTAATCATTTAGATAGATTTTTCACTCATTCATACACGTTTTGGCATTGGTTCATGACGTCTTCGCTCAATTCATGCACATTTCTAGAAAAGACGTCTACACTACCTTTTATCGGTTTTGTAGGTAATTCGGGGATCTATTGGACGTTAATCGATACATTTGAGGGCCAAGCCTCATGATGGTACACATCCAAAGCCTTGGAGGAGCATAATTGGATCAACAAAGGACACAAAGACCACCATTGGTGCAAGCAATGGAGCAACTCATGGCTAGACGATCATAGCATGCTTCTGTTGAAGAAAATCGACCTACACCCAGGAAAATCGGCCGATTTTTTCCTCTGGGTCGATTTTTGGGCCTTTGACAGCTTAAGCCACGTGTCCCACGATCTCTTGTCCGGCCTTGCTCTTGGTGGAGAATATAAGTGGTCCTTCAAAGCTGTTGCTGGCTCTCTCCCATTGATCCTTCTCCTCTCTTTTGACCTATCTTCTTCCCCAAAAACACTTCTCCATTGTTGCCTCTCTTCCAAGCACCCATTAGGGGTGTTCTTGGAAGAGATTAGTGTAGATTCTCGTTTTAGAGTGAGATTAGAGTGGATTTGAGAGAGAAGTTCATTGTTGACAACTTGGATTAGCTCTTGGAGCCTTGTAAGGATTTGGTAATTTCTATTCTATGCTTTTAATGTCTTTTCTTTGGATTGTTCTTCATCAATTGACCATGACTTGCAAGCATGCTTTATTTGTGGAGATTGATCTTGAAATGAATGTTGTTGGCTAGATAGATTGCGATTCTAGGGTAAGGAAAGAAGGGTTATGGCTAGGACCATGATAGGATGAACTTAGATTTTTACCCTTGGATGACTCTTGTTCTTGAAATCCTAGTGTTTGTTGAGCTAATTCTATCCTAGGGAGACCTAGTGTTAGCAACTAAGTGTTTAGAAGAGACTTACCCGGTGATTCTTACTCTTAGATTCAAAAGATGACAAACCCTAGGTAGTGGTGAGCCTCACAAGCCGCCATTGGACTAAGTGTGCTAGGATAGTTGTTTAGGACTTCCCTTTCTGAGACTTACCCGGTAAGGATAGGTTAGACCCCTAGGTAACAATCCGGTTTGTGTAGAATTCCTATCCTTAGGTTCTTAGAGACTTACCCGGTGATGAGACCTTAGGAATGGACTAGTGGATCATGAGACTTACCCGGTAAGTGATCCCAATCTAGAAACGCTTAATCCCAACATATCATAGTTAATCCGAGGAATGAATAGATAGCTTGAGTCTATGCCATAACCGGACTTCCAATCTCTAGAATCCGCTTTGTTACTTCCATTCTCCTATCTTTTGTGTTAGTGTGTGTTTGTGTTGCTTGATTGTGTTCACATATTTGTGATCTTTGTTTGATCACCCAAAACCCTCCAAAAACATTGTGTTTTCCATTTTCTTTATTCCTCATCTTATCTTAGTCTAGATTCACACTATTTCCGATCATTGAATGACTTAGTTTCACCTCAGTCCTTGTGTTCGACCTCGGAATACTTTCCTTTCTGCAAAACGACCCGTACACTGCGGGTTTCGCTAGGTAGTTTAGGATTTAGTTCGAGTTATAAATTTAAAGCTTTTTGTGCTATTTTCTAGCATGACAAGTTTTTGGCGCCGTTGCCGGGGACTAGGTCTAGATTGAGTCATTTGCTTTTGATCGTTTTTAGTGTTTATCTTTCTTGTTACTTTTGATCTTGTGTTGTTTTTGTCTTTGCCATTTCATGTTTGCCATGGACGGATTGTAATTCCAAGACGACCTTGACAACATGGAGTATGAGGAGTGGATGGAAAGCCAAGATCTAGGACCTCTCCATGATGAGTTTGAGTATTGGGAGGAGTTTAATGCCTATCATGAGTCCCATGATCAAGCTCACATGACTACATTGCCTTATGTGGAACCTCACCATCAACTTCATGAAGATCGATTGGAATCAATGCTAGAGGAAATGTTGAGGAAGATGGATGATCTAGAAAGCAACCTTGCTTCCATTTCTAGTTCCCACATGGAGCTTGAAGCGGAAGTATGTCATCAAGAGGAGGTTCACTATGAGGAGATCCAAGAATTGCCCGGTTCAACCATAACCAATAGAAGCCTTGAGGAAGAGTTGAATGAAGCTCGAGAGCAATTGTGGCTAAGGGATTTGGCCCTGAAGGAAGAAAGGAGATTGAATACCGAGAGAGAAGAACAAATGAGGAGGGAGATTGAGGAGATTAGGAATGCTCTCATGCTAGGAGATCCTACCATCCTTCAAGGCTTACCTCCACCTCCTTCACCTTTGGAGGAGTGCAATGAAGTATTCTCACCCCCGGTCATCCTTGCCATCAACCCCGGAACCACACTTGAAGAGCTCACGAGGGAGAGCCCTAAGCTAACCTCAACTCCTTCCAATCCCTCCTTGCTTGCCCGGAGTACACACGAAGATTGGAGCCCCTTTCCTAAGGAGTTTCCCATGTTGAATGATGGAGGCAAGCATGATGGATCCATGATGGTTATGGAGCACCTCAATGAAGAATTCCTTCCAAGAACCGGCCTTCTTTGGATCATAGAGGATGAGGGTGACAAGCATCTCACCGGTGTGACCGCGGAGTACCAATTGTCTAAGTATGGGGTGGCACCTATGGTTGCAACTCCATACTATTATCAAAGGAGCGGTGATGAAGGAGTCTACTACTCACCGGTGAAGAGAGAACTTAAAGCTTATTTGGGCATCAAGTGGCCCTTGCTTGTCATCATGGATGCCGGAAAGCGATGGTTGCTTGGACTCCTCAAGCAAACCATGGTATTCGAGGTGGATTGACACGTCCTCGGAGTTTGGTCAAGCTAATGACCTTAAAGAAGCGCTTAATGGGAGGCAACCCATTGGTACATGTCTTTCCCTTTTATTTTTCTTGTTTTTGTTTGATTTTGCTTTTGGTGTGCTTTGTTTTTCTTTTGTGTTTTTGGGTGCTAGATCTTGTTGATTGTCATGAGTTATGAGATGTTGGAGGTCATATGAAAGCCTCATGGACCAGTTGAAGGTACAAGATCCAAGCAATGGACGAGGAGGAAATCACCCAGAAAAATCGACTCGTTCTTCAGACAGATCGGCCGATTTTCCTGGGCAGATGGTCCGATTTTTCCTCTGTAAAGGAAAGTGATGATCTCAAATCAAGCATGGGTGGAGCGGACGTGGAACTTGGACGGCTTACGGCGCCAAGCGCGGGTTCCGACACATTAACGAACATCAAGAGCTCTCTATCATCCTTGATCGATCATCCACCATCATCATTCAATGTGAACCGAAATACCAAAGCATCACCAATTTTACATTGTGAGGACTCTCTTTCACTTCTTTATTTAGTCTACACATTAGGGATAATGTGTTTCTAAGTATGGGGTGGGGTTTTCATGATCACTTGCATGATTAGCATCTAGGATAGTTTAATATTGTCACATGTTTCATTATGTCTTGCATTGTACATACATATTCCGAAAAATCCAAAAAAATCAGAAAATTTTAAAAAAATTTTGTGCTTCTAAGGCTCGGATATGACCCTAATGATTGAACCTTGTCTTGTGGATTGGCTATGGATGGCCTTATGTGTTAAATTGATGAATGTATATGTGGACTTGAAATACTTCTCTTGAATACCATGAATGATTTGTGATCATGATGTTTGCCTAGAATGGATTGAGTATTGAAGGTCGAAATTGCATGCTAGTTCTTGCACATCATTTAGGAATACATAAGGCAATTCATCTTTCTCTACTTCTCATCTTGATCATGTTGCTTGAGCACCTCAATTGAGATAAATTTGACCTCTTTTGACCCATCCGGGAATAGGAGCATGCTAGTGTGTTGATGTGTGTGAAAAGCAAGTGTGGGGTGAAGTTGTTGATGAAAGAATGATGTGAATGAAATGCTGAAATTGTTGTGAAAGTGTAGACAAAAATATAGGTTTGGGGACGTTGGTTTAAATGACAAGTAACTCGGTACACTTCACATAATCGGGTGTTGGTGCCTTGCCAAAGTCAAATAAACCGATAGTCCTAACGAGCTTTGGTATGTGTGCCCGGTGTGGATGAATCTCGAAAAATAGAAAAAACCCGAGAATGGCTAATCACCGAGGTTTCGGCTTTTGTACACCAATGCCATTGTCTCAAAAATAAAAGAAAGAAAAGAAAATGAAAAATATACACTTGAGGGAAGTGGAAAAGAAATGTGAAGTTGTGGTTGTTTAGTTCCTTTCCCAGATTAGCATCACATGACTAGAAAATTCCCACCTAATCACAACGTTTCTTGGCCTTCTATTTCACAAGTCCTTATGACCTACTTGCATGTGTGTAAGACTAAGTGATTTAGATTGGATATGCTCATGATCATCTTGACTTCTTCATCTTTACACTTCATTGCATGCTATCAAGTTAAGTGTAATTGTCTTTCCATGCTTTCATTTATTTGATGCATAATTGCTTGCCCATTGCCATGAAACATGACTATGAAGGTGATCCAATATTAGAAGCACAACTCCAAAAGATTTTGCCATTTTTCTGCATACATAAATCATGTCATCTCTTAGTCTATAGTTGGGAATTTGCTCGGGGACGAGCAAACCTTAAGTATGGGGTATTTTTGATAACAAGATTTATGACTTAGGATTAGGTAATCATTTAGATAGATTTCTCACTCATTCATGCACGTTTTGGCATTGGTTCATGACGTCTTCGCTCAATTCATGCACATTTCTAGAAAAGACGTCTACACTACCTTTTATCGGTTTTGTAGGTAATTCGGGGATCTATTGGACGTTAATCGATACATTTGAGGGCCAAGCCTCATGATGGTACACATCCAAAGCCTTGGAGGAGCATAATTGGATCAACAAAGGACACAAAGACCACCATTGGTGCAAGCAATGGAGCAACTCATGGCTAGACGATCATAGCATGCTTCTGTTGAAGAAAATCGACCTACACCCAGGAAAATCGGCCGATTTTTTCCTCTGGGTCGATTTTTGGGCCTTTGACAGCTTAAGCCACGTGTCCCACGATCTCTTGTCCGGCCTTGCTCTTGGTGGAGAATATAAGTGGTCCTTCAAAGCTGTTGCTGGCTCTCTCCCATTGATCCTTCTCCTCTCTTTTGACCTATCTTCTTCCCCAAAAACACTTCTCCATTGTTGCCTCTCTTCCAAGCACCCATTAGGGGTGTTCTTGGAAGAGATTAGTGTAGATTCTCGTTTTAGAGTGAGATTAGAGTGGATTTGAGAGAGAAGTTCATTGTTGACAACTTGGATTAGCTCTTGGAGCCTTGTAAGGATTTGGTAATTTCTATTCTATGCTTTTAATGTCTTTTCTTTGGATTGTTCTTCATCAATTGACCATGACTTGCAAGCATGCTTTATTTGTGGAGATTGATCTTGAAATGAATGTTGTTGGCTAGATAGATTGCGATTCTAGGGTAAGGAAAGAAGGGTTATGGCTAGGACCATGATAGGATGAACTTAGATTTTTACCCTTGGATGACTCTTGTTCTTGAAATCCTAGTGTTTGTTGAGCTAATTCTATCCTAGGGAGACCTAGTGTTAGCAACTAAGTGTTTAGAAGAGACTTACCCGGTGATTCTTACTCTTAGATTCAAAAGATGACAAACCCTAGGTAGTGGTGAGCCTCACAAGCCGCCATTGGACTAAGTGTGCTAGGATAGTTGTTTAGGACTTCCCTTTCCGAGACTTACCCGGTAAGGATAGGTTAGACCCCTAGGTAACAATCCGGTTTGTGTAGAATTCATATCCTTAGGTTCTTAGAGACTTACCCGGTGATGAGACCTTAGGAATGGACTAGTGGATCATGAGACTTACCCGGTAATTGATCCCAATCTAGAAACGCTTAATCCCAACATATCATAGTTAATCCGAGGAATGAATAGATAGCTTGAGTCTATGCCATAACCGGACTTCCAATCTCTAGAATCCGCTTTGTTACTTCCATTCTCCTATCTTTTGTGTTAGTGTGTGTTTGTGTTGCTTGATTGTGTTCACATATTTGTGATCTTTGTTTGATCACCCAAAACCCTCCAAAAACATTGTGTTTTCCATTTTCTTTATTCCTCATCTTATCTTAGTCTAGATTCACACTATTTCCGATCATTGAATGACTTAGTTTCACCTCAGTCCTTGTGTTCGACCTCGGAATACTTTCCTTTCTACAAAACGACCCGTACACTGCGGGTTTCGCTAGGTAGTTTAGGATTTAGTTCGAGTTATAAATTTAAAGCTTTTTGTGCTATTTTCTAGCGTGACATGTAGATTCACCCATCATTGTCTTACTTGTCGCATTAATCGTTTTCTTAAGTTTTTTGTGCATCAATTCAACCAACCCCCCCTTCTGTTACTTGTTACTATAATCAATAATTGCATCTAAAACACCTTAACTCTCTTGGGTTCGACCCTTACTTAATCATTATACTTGTTCTTAGTGCTAAGTCGGGATTTACTTTTGATTGGGTATAGACGACCATAGAAATACCCTCGGTCAAGGAGGCATGCATTTGTGATTGATCAATTATGGCTCTGCTTTGAGTCCAAATAAGATGAAATTTACCTCGAGTTCAAATCTTAGGTGTCCACAGTTGTTCCCCATACTTCCTACCTATGTACTTCCTTCGACGATGGGCGTTGTGCTTGTCTCTTCCCATTGACCAAATTATTCTTCTTTCCGTTTAAGGCTTGCCCTTTCCGGGCTTCCTAATGTACTTTTCTGTATCTTCTTTTTTCCCTTTGTTGTGGTTCTTCATGACGGTTAGTCCGTCTGCCGAATTTTTTTGGCTTTTTGATCCTCTAGATGGTGTGTGTCTAGTATATCGAACCACTTTCCATTATAAAAAAACTTATTGAACATATCAACAATGATGATTTGATAAGAGTTATATGTATTATTTCTAGTGTATTTGCTTAGAGTTCCTTATCCCTTCTATGGATCCTCTTTCATCGTATGAAAGCTCTTTCTCTTAGTTTTATTTTAAAAAAAACTCTTTGATTTGTAGTCTCTTTCATTCTCCAACTTTTACCATTTCTTTGCGAGTGAATTGGTTAAGTAAGCCTTTTTTGTCTAATGTAACGTCAAACATGTTTTTTTTTTTTGTTTATTAGAAGACAAACTAGACCCCTTTTGGATGTTGTAACATTTTGGACGTAAATAAGTTACGCCTTAATCAAGTGTTTCTAGAATTAAAAATAATTTTAAATTAACGAAGGCCTAGTATGTATCAGCGATAAAAAAAAAGGCATTGTTAGAACAATATTATCTTTCTTTGCCATCTCTAGAAAAAAGGGAAGAGGACGAGATCAAAAGATAAAACCTCGAGCTTTGATTTGAGTGTGAAATCATCAAGAAAAGAACTATCTAATACCACCATATGGTGGATCTCAAGATGCTTAATGGACTATATTACAACCGGTTTTGGATGAAAAGCTACTCGACATATCTATTAGGCTTTGACAGGAACCTAATCCATGAAACACGGATCATATTAATTTAAGGGCCTGTTTGGTTTCAACTCCGGAAATGGAAACGGAAACGGAATGGAAACGAATTTAGTCTATATGTATATCCTTATTCATGAAATTTTATGGAATCATTCCTTGTAATTTCATGCAAGATGCATTTGCTTCCCCACATTTTGTTTCGCTATAGGGTATCAAAAGTAATCAAATTCTACCCCAATTATTTCAAACCACAATGAATGATTCCAAAAATTTTCATGAACAAGGGTATACGTATGAAATAGATTCGTTTCCATTTTATTTTCGATTCCGGAGTTAAAACCAAACGGACCCTAAACCTTTATGACTTAGCCCAAAACCACTATACCCATGATTCGATTCGACAATCAGGAAACATAAATGAAAATCAAACAACGAAATTGGAGCAATATCAAGAATAACACCATAATGAACAAAAAATAAACGCACAAAATTAACACAACTCAATTCCTAGTTGAAATAATAAATTAACAATTCAACAAATAAACTACCAATAAATTCTACATAATATCATTGGAAATTTGAAATGAACGATGAAAAAGGTACAAACTCGTGTTTGACAAAAGGTAGAAGAACGAGAACTTGTGCGGTTGTTGTAATATCCATCTTTATTACCGTCTATATGGTGTTTTTTGATATTTATCCTTATTCTCGTCCATATAGTGTTTTGATGTTATTTTTTTTTAATATCAACTTGATATTAATTATAACTTTTTAACTCTAGGACATAATGGGTTGTTCAGGTACGACCCATTATTATGGTAAGGCTGTGTGGCTGACACGTGTCTCAATTTTTTTTTTAAAAAAATATATTCATGATACTTTTAACTATAATGAACTACCATGCTATAAGTTCTGCACTATTCTCTTATAAACTATGAATTATTCTCATATAATTCATGAACTATTACTTTTTAATATATTATATCAAATTATTTATAAATTAATCGTTTATATGTAATGAACTATTCTATTATAATTCATGAACTATCCTTTTATAGGTTATGCACTATCCTCTATAAGTTTTGCATTATGAACTATTCTATTATAATTCATGAACTATAATTTTATAAGTTATGCACTATCCCTTTATAAGTTTTGCACCATCATTTTCATTCGTTTTTGGAAAAAAAAATAAAATAAAATTGGGACACGTGTCATCCGCACAACCTTACCGGAAATTAAGAGCCGTACCTGAACAGTACTGCTAGGACATAATCTTTATCTATGAGGATTTTATGTATGTCAAATTAGCTAAGTAAGCCTTTTTGAGATTTATTTTTAGTAACTAAGCTCATGATATAAATATGTTTAGTAAATGTATCCCTAATCAAACCCCTTACCTTCCAAGTTTAATTTAATAAAAGTGATAAAAATTGAAGGGTACAGAGCTAATAAAAATTAAAAAAAAGGCCTATTTGTTCAAATTCTTTAATTTTTTTTTATATACGAGGATTGCAGACAACTAGTTTTTGAACTTCATTTAGAAAAAAAGTATTTGGACCTTGGCCGTACGTAAATATAAGTTAATTATAATTATTGATGAATATAATAGGAACTCGGCCATGAAGGCTTGGACATAGCCAACCAAATGAAGGATCACCCTTACTGAACAAGTTAGTCACCTAGCCGTTGGGGGCCGAATGAACACATTTGAGCATATACCACTAGATCTAGTCTTGGAATGCTAGCCTTGACTTTAATGTTATGTTTGTTATTTTGTTGATTTATTTTTTTTTTCAAATTAGTTAAACGTGGATATAACATTTTCATTGATGGGTTAAGTTCGTCTCTATTGACTTTATCACTTCATTTCCACTATATTCATGTCTCGTAAAATTAAATTAGAAGGCATAAATTAATTTGTGAAAAAGAACCAATATAGTAAATAAATGCAGTGTAAGTGCCGTGAACCGGGTTATTCTCCAACTCAGTTTGCTCAACTTTTATCTATATTGACATACCTAATAAGTTAATATTATTCTTACTTCCGTCGCCCACAAACTATTAGCGCCTTGTCCAGATGGCTAGACAGCTCTTGGATTCTTCGTCGGCAAAGTTTGTCTTTATTACTTCAAAGAGCTCGAACTTTACAAGAGAGCTTAGATGTTTATAGTTGGATAGATTGATAAAAATAAGGGGTGACCTCCCCTATATAATCATGGTCATCTACTCCACATGAAAGCTCTAGATTTGGATAAGTCTAGCGAGATTCAGGTCCTTCATGACTAGAACTAAGCTTATCATTCTATATGGTTCAAGAATACTCCGTAGGGATCTAACCATACATATATTATTCCCCAAGGACATAGAAAACTTTGACGTTCTCTAGAGTAGTACAGATTGTTCATGAAATTTCCATATTAGTGTAGTCTTTCGTTGCCTTCTTGAATGTTCCACTACCTTACGGAATGTTCTGTATATCATCTTCCGGATTCCTCTTGAGTATTCTTGTTGCTTATACGGAAAAAATAAAAAAATTTCTTTTATTTAATTGTTTAGAAACCAAATCTTCAAAAGTTGGTGTTACTTTCTCAATTATCTATTTTAGATTGTTTATCCTATCATTTTTTTATTCTTCATATTCTCAATATTTTAAATCGTTTGTTCCTGATTCGTGATGCCTGTCTAAACAGACTTTCCTTCCTCCTTTCCTGCGGGAAACTGGGTTGTTTTTTAATCTGCGAGTTACCTTCGAGTGGGGTAATTTCCTTGAACTTACTTAGCTTCATTCCGTATATTAGTTTGATTGTTTTGGCTTGGTGTGTGTTGTTTGTTGTTATAACTGATAACCGGAACTAGGATTGACCTTTATAACCGTAATTGGCCCAAGTGTATTATAACCGGGCGGTGACCTCTTGTCCTGTTCAGAATGGGATAACTAAGAAGTGCTCTTGCGACTAGTCCAGCGAGTGGCAGAGGGATGCATCCGCTCTATTCCTGTTGGTGAAAGGGGACAGAGGCGAGATCCTAGTGATTCTCGTGTGACAACATAAGTTGAATTACCAAAAGGGATTAACTTAATGAAAGATAATAACTAGCTGAGTGTTAGCATGTTATGTGTTTACTTTACCTTATGTGTGTTTGTGCCTTTACAATCTTTCTGATATCTAGAATGTTAGATAACGGTTTATACCGATGTTGTAGATGTCTTGTAGGATATAGGTACTGCTGAGTGATCCCGAAGGTATGGTCAGCCGTGGTTCCCGTACACTATAGGACTGGAACGGGTTTATGTTTCAGTTGTTGTTTCCCTTTTGTTTTAAACTCGGTTGCGAGTCTTTTACGCTTCCTTTTGTTTAAACCTTTGGTTTTATTATAAGTTTTGGTTTTCATTTATTTGCGCCTTGTTGTAAGATCCATTGTGATGTTGCTACTTTGAGGGCCGGGACCCATTGTGAGGTCCTATCCCGTAACGCTTCGAGTTCCCAGAACTTGGGGTGTTACAAAAGCAACACCTATTCGTCGAAGAAGAAGGCCGAAGAGATTGTTACCTTCTTCACATATCCGATGAATGTTTAGGGCTGATTCTCAATGTCACATGTTTGGCACACGTTAAAAGTTAGGGGTATTGTAGTAATCTTTCCGTGAACAATTTATCTTAAAAAATCCAATACCAAACACAAAAAATTTATGAAAAAAAAATCATTAAAAAATCTCTCCCCAACAATCTCTAACAATCTCAAGAATTCTCATCCAAAGAATCTAAAAAAGGAATACCATAGGATGCCGATGCCAAATATGCCAAAGCTTGCCCAACCTCCTACCCAAGCAGCATCGTCGATGTCGGCTTCCACACGCCAAATATTAGATGGATGTAAGTCGTCAAAGGGTGTTGCGGTGATGGACGCTAACGCTATCATGGAAGGCGGAGAGACTTAACCCATCTGATGAGCTAAGTCTCTCCACCTTCGATAGTAACCGGTTGAGTGTGAGCATGTTATGTGTTTACTTTACCTTACAGGTTTGTCTCTATCGCCAATGTCCTCAGTAATATACGCGACCCTACCTCCCGCCACCGTTTGTCCGTACTCCCCTTCACGATCGAGAGTATGTAACCTACCCCTGAATCACTCAAGAAAGGTTTAATTTCGGTTTGTTTTGAGTTAGTTTCTATGATTACAATTCAAATCCTCTCTCTTTCCTACTAATTAGTTTTTTCATGTGGATTTAATTTTGTTAGATCAATTGTATATCTACTGGTTTTTGAAAGACATCTAATTAACTTGCAAAAGTGCGTGCAATGCCTTAGGATTTGATACTGAAGTCTGATGCATCTGATTGTGTGGGTTGATAGTCATCAGCTTTGCAAGGGCAACTAGTGATTTGCAGACACTTTCGGATGTAGACTTGAAGCTTATTGCACTTACATATCCCCTTGAAGTGCATATTCACGCCACTTAACATCTCAAGGACAACCCTCCCTCCTATTCATATGCTTACTATGAGATGATTGTGTGAGAAGGTGAGAAGGAATTGCATGTTTGGGGGTTCTAACATTCCCAATATAGAAGAGTAAGAGGCGCTAGATGGACTTGCTATAACTGTTGCTAATCATGATTCCAAAATATTAGCCTTGAAGATTTTAAGCTTGAATGTCCAATCTGAAGACAATGTTAGTCTACAAGCTACGAGATCCAACATGTAACCAATTAAAAAAAGAGAGGTAAAGATTGATGGTCATAGATGCAATTGATGCATCACAAGGTCAATATGATGAAAAGCCGGTATTTGAAAATTTGGAACACTGCTGTCAGTTGTGGAACTCGTGGAAGATTCTCTGAAAAATGATGAGGATACAAAATCTGCAACGACAAAATAACCCGAAGTTGTTGAGATGACTGGTGAAATGGAAGATGAAGAAAATTCTTTTGTCAAGGAGCATATAAAACTTGAAGTTTCGTGTTTAGATGAAGAACACAATGACGTAGCTGAGCACTTTGAGCCAAGCCACTGAGAGTGTTGATACTTGGTACATAGATGACCTTACTACTGAACAAAGTTGGTCATTGAAATCACTGTCAGACTCAGATATAACTTGTGAACTGGTGACTCTGCTATGCAGAATGTTATTTTGCAGACGGGTTTGGCTCTTCGAGGAATGTAGATTCGTGAGTTGCACAGGTAGTTATCATAACACAATAAATCTTTTGAAGGAATTAGTGTAACCAGTTATGCTCCTTGTGAATTTTGCTTCAAGAGAAACTTAAAATCCATACAACTTATTTTTTTGGATTAAGTATCATGCTTTCTTTAATCTTATGGGTGATGCATGTGTAGCTACGATGCACGAACATTTTTAGAGAGGGGAGTGTCTTGTGTCTTGCCGTGTCGGACACAAGGACACTGTAGGAAACGACTCCGACACGGTCAATACACGTTTTAGAGGAAGGATACGGGGAGGGCATGGATTGTGTTTGATCAAGACACGGTCCACGAAAGTTTACCAATTTTTTAAGGCTAAAAAAGAAATTTATTTATAAAAAAAAAACTTATTGAAAAATTGTTTTACTATAATATTTTTTCTTCTCCCCCATTTTTTGTCCGACTAAATCTAGCCCCGACATGACCACCTGCGAGATTGTGGTTGCCGGAAGCAAGACCCCAATCTTCTTCTTCTTCTTCGGTTCTAATGTAGAAATGCTGTTGTTCCGCCGGCCGACTCTTCTCTCCATTCTTCTTATGATTTCATAAATTAATTTTGAATCTTTGATTACTAATTTGTTGTGTAATCTTTCTTTGTTCAATGTTGAGTAGGTTATTTACTTCTCTCACTTTTTTTAATTTACAAATTCTTATTATTGTTTTCCTTTGTTGATCATGTTGTTCAGTTGTTGTTTATTTACAAAATGGATTGTTCGTTTTTCAATTTTGAAACTAAGTATGCTTATTTGACATTGTAAAACTAAAAATGTTTATTTTTATATTTTGTAAGACTGAAAATGTATGTTTCTAAGCTTTTGTTTCACTTATTTTGTTGTCATGTTATTATTTTTAGCCACTCATATATCATTGAGTTTTTCATTGATATATCATTGGGTTTGAAATAAACACCTAAAATTTTAACTTCTAATATATTAAACAAAAATGAAAACCATAATATCTTACATTAACGAATCGATCAAACCTATCTCGACTTTACTAGCAAATTTTCTTTTATTGAAAATTGTCAAAGTATGTTTGTGTATTAAATAACTAAATCATCAAAAATAAATATAATAAAGGGCTAATTAGGTAAGTAGGCTGTTTTGAGAATTAGATTAGTAAATAGGCTTTTTAGTATTTTTGAGTTAGTAAGTGTACCCCAAACTTCTTTTTTAACCGTAAACCCTAACTATCCTATCCTCTTCTCTCTTCCCTCTCTCTCTCTCCCTCGTAGCCGCAAATGGCAAGCAGAGTTCCTGGAATCAGAAGCGATGTTCTCGGAATCCGACTGCGATTCCGATCAAAATCCCCAATCTCCTCACAATCAGCGTAATTTCGGATATTCACACCGGAATAGCTACTCGATTAACCACAATTCAGCGTCGATCGGAAAGTCGAAAAGAGCTTCGATTCCACTGGATATTCCAGATATCCGACTGCGAGGAGGAATTCGGTGAATTTCTGGTTTGTACGTTGGCACTGTAGGAATCGAAAGGCTCATTAGTCACCTAATCATTATTTCGTGCTGGAGTGAAGTTACGACACAAAATATGAGTGAAGTTATGAAACTTGGGGGGGGGGGGGGCGCTGAGTTTGTATGAAACTGGGGGGGGGGGTGCTGAGTTTGTATGAAAGCACATACTGAAGTTACGGTGTTTGGAGGGGGTGGGGGGGTTGTGCTGGGTTTGTATGAAAGCACACAGTGAAATTTTCCTTTCTGGTTTCTGGTTTCTAGTGGGATTCCTTTCTGGTTTCTATTGCTTGTGTTGGCTGACATATTGCTAATTTCTGGTATGACTCAAATTTTGTGAATTTTCTGAGTTTTTAGGTATGAATTTCATACCAGAATCTCTGGTACGAATTTCTGGTATGAAATTCATATCAAAAAACTCATACCAGAATTTTCTGGTATGTAAAATTCTTACCAGAAAATTTTGTTATGAGTTTTTTTGTATGAAAAATTTTTGGTATGTAGTTTTATGGTATGCAGTTTTATGGTATGTAATTTTATGGTATGTAGTTTTATGGTATGTAATTTTATGGTATGAAAATGTAGTTTAAAAAATTCTGGTATGATAAAATGTAATGTTATGGTATGAAACTTCTTGTATGAAATTTCTGGTATTTAAATTTTGGTATGAAAAATTATGGTATGAAATTTCTGGTACGAACTTTTCGTATGATAATTTCTGGTATGAAATTTCTGGTGTGAAATTTATGGTATGAAATTTCTGGTATGAAATTTCTGGTATAAAAATTCTGGTATGTGAAATTCTGGTATGAGAAATTCCGGTATGAGAAATTTAGTCCAGAAAATAAAAAAGAAATAATAAATAAAAGCAAGAAAAATAATAAATAAAAAAAACAAATCCAGTAATTAAAAATTAAAACTTATACTTATATAACAAATAACAAACATCATTTATTCCTTTCTTTCTAAATAGAAGGGTTAATAATTTTTACCTACTATTAAATGAAAGTGGTAAATGATTTGGGGTACACTTTCTTAAACAAAAACTCAAAAAAGCCTGGTATGTCAAATTCTCCCTATAATAAATAATTAAATACTTAAAAGGTGAAATAATTGGCTACATCTTATTTATTACTTCTTAATCGCTAATAACAAAAAAAAAAATATATATATTCACATGTTATTGTTCATAATAAAAATATATAATACATAACTAAAAGTTAGAAACATAATATTTTAGTGTTATACATATAATAAAAAAGTAAATAATAAATATTTTAATAACTAAACTTTAAAATAGATATAAGTACGTAATTTTGAAAAGTTATTGCTGCAATTTTGATGTGACTATAAAATTATAGACATTTTTTCTTGACAAATACAAGCTTTTCTACCAACAAAGAACGTTGAAACTGTGATAGCTATACTATTGAGCTCAACTTTGCAGAGAATGAATCATAAGTAACAAAATTGTTATTAATTATTTTGTACGTAATAAAATACGCAGGGCAAAAGTTTTGTTTCTTTAGGTCGGGGCGACGGAAATTGACTCGTCACTTGTGGTTGGTTTCATCAAGAATGGTGTGTCCTCGTCACATCCACTTGCTAGCCTGGTGAAGCATTGCCAAGGCTTTTTACTACGGGATTGGATTGTTGATCTCGGCCACACTCTTAGGGAAGGGAATAGGGCGGCTGATGCTCTTGCAAACGCTGCATTTACTTATGATATCGGGATCCATAGGCTGGAAGACCCTCCAGAATGTATTTACGATATACTGTTGGATGATATACGTGGGGTGTGTATTCCACGTATGACTCGTTTGTAATTACTCTTACGCTTTTTGCGGTTTTTAGTGCTTTCTTTATCGACCAAAAAAAAGGTCGGGGCGACGGCCTAGTCGAGTAAAACAATATAAACTTTTTAAATTATTTTACATTAGACTTTGTATCTTTGGACAAAAGCGTCTCAAGATCAACTCTTTATTGTTTGTTGCAGACAGGCCAACCATAAGGGCCATCACAAATGTTACAACATGAAGCTTTTAGGCTGTATATGATAATGGAAAGAGTTATACCATGATTACATGGGGTCAAATCGCCTAATGATGGAATCATCAAAGTCAAACGGCCTGTATAAGTAAAAACGAAGAAGTAATTCTGTGATTGTGTTCAGAGTAATTCTATGTTGTATTGTCGTAGGGTGCTCTTAAACACTACTATACATTTTTACGACGACCATTCAACAAATATAAAAAAGATGATGAATTGAATATCCCATTTCCATGTGCTTTGCTTTTCTACTTTCTAGTGCTCTCCCTGTAAGTCATCTCTGTCTCATTATCATTCTGGTCAGCGGACGACCCACTAATCTTTTGTCTGTTAACTCTCAATTTTCCATTTCCCCCGATCCATAGGTAATCTTATTGATCTCTTCTTCATGGGTTTTCTTTATCTTAACCAAATGCCTCCCAACTTTGTTAAAGTTTCAATCTTCTTTCCCCAATTTATGTTCGTAACTCGATCAAGTTTCTGTTTAATTAACCCTTTTTTTCGAATGCCCAATTTTAATGGTAGTAGTGCTGATAATCATAGGTGGTTCCGTGTTGCAAATCGCTCGCCTTCTTGCAATATCTTCTTCGGGTTTCTGTCCCTTGTAAGCCCTAAAAGTATCCCTTTCCAATTTGGTGGAATTTTCTTTGAACTTAGTTATTGACTTCATGATGTACTGTTGGACGAGAATGTGATCAGGCCAACTTGAGTTTTTACTTTTTAGGGTTCTGAGTATGAATTTTGATGTTCAGCAATTAAAGGCTCAAAACCAATTTGTAGATTTCGAATGTAGGGTAGAAGAGTGAAATGGGGTTAATTCCTGCAAATGGGACCCCCTCAAAGAAGGATAATGTATGTAGAAAGAAGTTATACTTAAGGGTTTATGGCCTAAGTGTTGATTTGACTAAGCTTAGTGACATGATGAGGCGTCAAGTATACATGCCTTTCACACTGGTGTCTACTTTTGGTAAAGTAAATTACATTATCGTATACTGCAATAACTTCTGCATGAGATATCCCTTCTTTCTTTGTTTACATTATGCACGGCTTAGTTCCTCTTCTGTTGACAGTTTAATTAGGATTGAGTGAGGAAGTGAAGATGGCTTGTTTTAGCTGTTTTGGTGGAGGCAATGGATACACAGCTGCTGACAATGGAGGTGCTTATGCAATGAAAAGTGTACCAGGTAAACCACTTTTTGCTGCATGCACTATGTCTTGAAATCCTCTGATGTTCTTTCTGAAGATTGAGTCAGCGTCTCCTTTTCATCTAATAACCGATACAATAAAGCGAGTTTGCTCTTTACGCTTCTCTATCCCTCACTCGCTCTGGGGAATGATCCCTGGTGAATGTGATTTTCAATTTGACAGACGAAAAATGTTTACTAGTGAATGTGATTTTCGAATGACACAATAATATTTCCTTTGGGCTAGATTGCCTGTCAGATATCTTCTGTATCATGGTATTTATTATAGCTAATCTTTTCTTATTTGTTATATGTTATGGTTTGATGATGTTTTGCAAATAAAACTTTCAAGAGCATTAATAAGCCACTAAGGTTGTTACTGTCATGGACTTTTCTGAAATTTAAAACACTGTATAATACATGATTTTTGACATTGTCTCACTTAGTAACTTTGGTTAGTGTTTATATGTTCTGATATGAAGAGAAAAATATCGTACTATATAAGGTCTTGGATGAAGATTTCTTTTCATGTAGAAAGGGATTTCCTCGATAAAATGTCATGAGACCTTGTAACTTGTTGGTGGGAAATGTTTAGGTTTAGTTGAAGTTTTAATTCATAATTTACCGCTCAGAAGAATTTTGGATTGTTGTGCAGGAAGAGATGGAAGTTATCATACACCAGAAAATGCACCTAACAGAGCTCCTGTTAAAGTCCAGCCCATAGACGTTCCATCCATTTCGGTTGATGAACTTAAGGAAGTTACAGATGACTTTGGGACAAACTCTTTGATAGGAGAAGGTTCGTACGGAAGAGTATATTACGGCCTTCTCAAAAATGGCCGTGCTGCAGCTATTAAGAAGTTAGATGGCAGTAAACAACCGGATGATGAGTTTCTGGCTCAGGTTTCAGATTTCACTGTTAATGTGTTGTTTTCTCCAAAATCTTCAGGACTGTTGAGGAGAGCTGATATCTTTTCTATAACAGGTGTCAATGGTCTCACGTATGAAACATGAAAATTTCCTTGAATTACTTGGATATTCCGTGGATGGGAATCTCCGGGTGCTCGCGTATGAGTTTGCATCTAATGGGTCTCTTCATGATATTCTTCATGGTATGATTCACTGCTAGCTAGCTTTTTACCCTGTGGGACCCAAATGCTTACATACTGACATATATAGTTTTGATCCTTGGAAGGTTAGACTCGATTCACGTTTAAAATGTTTTCCAGGAAGAAAAGGTGTTAAAGGTGCACAGCCTGGACCAGTTTTATCCTGGGCACAGCGTGTTAAAATTGCAGTAGGGGCTGCAAAAGGACTCGAGTATTTGCACGAAAAGGCAGATCCTCATATTATTCACCGTGATATTAAATCTAGCAATGTGCTTCTATTTGATGATGATTTGGCTAAGATTGCTGATTTTGATTTGTCTAATCAAGCACCTGACATGGCTGCACGTCTTCATTCAACTCGTGTTCTTGGAACTTTCGGTTATCATGCACCAGAGTAAGTATTCTGGAATGGCCTCTTTTTTCTCTGTAGGTAATTTTTGTGCTCACTGAATTAGGAGATTTTGGACTAGGGAATGACCCCTAAACTTCCACTAACAGCATTGGATAAGATTTAGGGTCCGTTTGGTTTTAACTCCGGAAACGGAAACGGAATGGAAACGAATTTAGTCCATATGTACACCCTTATTTATGAAATTTTTTGGAATCATTCCTTTGGTAGAATTTGTTTAGTATTGATACCATATAGGGAAACAAAATGAGGGGAAACACATGCATTTTGCATGGAATAACAAGGAATGATTCCAAAAACAAATCATGAGCATGAGTATATATATATGGAGTTACAACCAAGCGGGGGCTTATAATGTGTTTGTACGGTTGCGATGATGGGGAAACAGGTATGCAATGACCGGACAGCTGAATGCAAAGAGTGATGTCTATAGTTTTGGCGTTGTGCTATTGGAGCTTCTAACGGGACGGAAACCTGTTGATCATACCTTACCTCGTGGACAACAAAGTCTCGTTACTTGGGTACTCTCAAAGCTCTGTGGCATTTGGTTTTTCAGATTGTTCGGTTTTCAACATGTTCTTTAAGAATCCTGAAAAAAATTTCAGGCAACACCGAGACTCAGCGAAGATAAGGTGAAGCAGTGTGTTGATCCAAGACTTAATGGAGAATATCCTCCCAAGGCTGTTGCAAAGGTAAAAAATATACCCGAAAAACTGCAGATTCGGGAAATGGTCAAAATTTTAACTTCAATGGAAATTTTTGTTGGACTGGATGCAGATGGCAGCTGTGGCTGCACTGTGTGTGCAATACGAAGCTGATTTCCGTCCAAACATGAGCATTGTGGTTAAGGCTTTGCAGCCTCTGTTGAACACTCGAGCTGGAGCCGGTGCTGGTTCTGAGACACCCGGCTCGTGAAGCATCTAAACTCTCATTTTCCATGAGAAAGGGTTTGTATTTTAAGCAGATGTTTGTATTATATGGCAAGGAGTTCATGATTTTTGCTTATCTTAAATTATGAACTATTTGCGTCTGATTTGTTCATAAATATTTCCCCAAATTTGTACTATATAACAAATCTTTTGTATCATGCATCAGGTAATATGAATGTGTTTGTAATAAAATGCAAAAAGGTTGGTTTGATGATCGTTTTTTTTTACCTATTTTTTTGTCAGGAAGACGAAGAGAGAAGAATTTCAAGAACATAAAACTTATGAAGGTTTATTATTCATTTATATATTTTGTTTTTTTTTTAAACGGAAAAGCGGTTAGATTAAATCACTAAAAGATTGAATCACTTTTTAGAAGGGGTTCACGTTAAAATATTTTAAACACGAAGTTCTCAATCAGCATAAAAATTGAAAAACAAATGTTCAATAAGAAGTCGAAAATAAGTATCTTAACTAATTGAAAAACGATTGTCCAATGTTAAGTCGAAAATAAGTATCTTAACCTCTCAAGGAGAACTCCATACTCTTTGGATTGCCTGAATAAGGGTCAAGTTATCTCCATCAATTTTGAATGGATGCGTAGCTTAAAATCCTGAGCCATTTTGTTAAGGCACAAGCTTCAGCACCTTTTTCATGCTCCAAGGCTAATCAACTTGTCGTCATGGTTTCAAATAATGTATCCAATGATGTTCCTCCGACTAGACCTCTATAAAAGCAGGCTCGGGGGTTCAGACCTGGCCATAACTAAAAAATCTATCCGAAAGGTGCAGGTCATACAAGCCCGGCCCGGCTGACAAAACATGCGGATATGACACAGTAGTCAGGCTCATCGGGCGGGTACGGAAGACTTTGCGGCCCGTTTACAACAAAATAGTATATATGTTGGCCGTAACTTACAACCTATAAGGGGTCGTTTGATATCGATATCGTGATTAAAAGTATGGGTATGGGTATCACCTATCCATACCCATACCCGATCTTTGGTATTTTAGGGTATTGATATCAAATTGATACCTTGTTATTTGAATTTCCCTTTCTTGATGTACCTATATTTTTCGAGGTATCGGAAGAGAGTCGAGAGATTAGTTGTTTCCTTCCTTCTCTCTCGACATTTTCCAACTTCCTTTCTTTTCTTCTTCCTCGCACAAGAGCAGCTCTTCCTTCCTTCCCTTCTCCCGTCTCCTGCCGCCGCCAACCGTGATAGCCGCTGCCAAGCCTGCTGCTACTGTCGCCGACTAGAGCAAGGAGCCACCTTTCTTTTCTAGGATTTTGAAAATCCCTCTTTCTTTCCAATGTGAAATCTGATATTTAGTGTCAAAGGTATGTTTCGTTCACTGTTGTTTTGTGCCAAAGGTATGAATTAATTTCCTCCACTGTTGTTTTGTGTCAATGGTATAATCGATTAGAGTTGAAAGTCTGTTGTTTTCTTTCCCGTTGTTTAGTGTGAAATCATGCTTGATCATTTATGAACTAATTTTGCTGATGAAATAGGCATGAATTAATTTGAACTATTTAGTGCCAAATTAATGGTGGTGGAGGTGCTTTTGTTCAAGTGAAATCATGCTTGATCTTCTCAAGTGAGTTTCTTTTGTTGTTGATGAAGGATCATCCGAGCTAACTCCATCTTCAACACCTCAAGGGGCTCTAACGAGATCTCAAGCTAAACGCCAAGCTGAGATGGACGCTCTTTTCCTAACAATGGTTCATGAAGTTTAAACAAGTCCACCTTTGTCGAGCCTAAGGACCATCATGTTGATCAGCCGTGAACCCAAGAACATTGTACCAACCAAGAAGATGATTAATCGAGCTTAAAGGTGGTTTCACGTGTGCATGGCTGGATTAATCATCTAAGTGGGACGTGAGAGGCTGACTAGAGAGGAGTTTAATTAGGCCCATTTTTGTTCTATTTTGTTAGGCTTTTATTTAAATCTCTCTAAATGTAACTATTGTATTTATTTCTATTTGCTGCTTCATTTTTGGAGGGTAGACAAGTTGAAACACATTTTTTTTATGCCTTTAGAGCATTCTGAGATTGAATTTAAAGAGATTTCGATCATCCTTGTCACGCGAGTTTGTGTGTGTGTGATCTAGCTTACTCATTCTTGTATGTGTCAATCTCCTTCGGGATTGGTGTTCCAAGTCGATCAAGGCAACCTCTTCGTGTTCTCGATTCTCAAATCAATTGTGTGGAGTTGTAGGAAGCGGGGTCGATTCGTCATTGGTTTAGTTCTTGGACATCGATTCAAGGCATCTATCATTGTTCATTTCGGTTCTTTTTCATTCATTTATGTTTTCCTTCGTTTTGTTGTTGTTCTTGTTGTTGATTACGTTTGTTAATTATTATTCAAAACAAGTTGTTCGTTTAGATCCGTTCTTCGCGGATAATTCTCGTATCAATTGGCATCAAAGCTCAGTTGATGTCCAACCACCAAAAAGAGTCGGTAAATCAATAAAAAAACAAAAAGAGTCTTGTTTTTGTTTGAGTCTTGCATCATCTGAGTCTTCCATTCAGTTTTCCTTTTCTTTTCTAAGCATTATATGATTCCAACAAGTTTGTTCCTTTGTTTGTGAGCTTTTGGACGCCGGAACCACCCCATCACCACCACCAACTACCACGCCAACCACCAGCCACCACAATCTATCATTTCGACAAAAAAAACAGACCAAAAACAAAAAAAACCCCCAAAAAAACGTGGCCCCTCTATTCCCTATCAGATCCACAAATTAGTCATCTCTCCTCCCTACAAATCTGCTCATTTTGAATTCCATATCTTGAAGAGGATAACTACTTGGTCAACCATATCATCCTAATTTGTCCAGGATTTTGTTTGACTTTTATTTCTTTTATTTTCATTTATTTTTGACTCATTTTAATTCAAATTAAGATTTTGATCTCCTAAGTTTTAAAAAAAGGAAAAAGAAAAAGAAAGAAATCCGAAATCAAATAAAAAAAGAGAAGAAGAAATGAATCAGATTCTATTCATTTCATTTTCCATTTCATTTCATTCTAGCTTGTTATTTTATTTCATTCTTTCTTATTCATAGGTTGTAATTAGCCTAGTGTTATTGCATTGTATTTAGTGTTATTCAACAACCAAGAGGACTTCAAGAAGGGCTTAAGTTCAAGCATCTCGTTCATTCGAAGGAAGAACCAAACAAGCCTAGCCTAGCCCACACCAAGACCCTCACTAATCTTGTCCATTTCAAGCCACAACTCAGCCTTAACCAATCTCATTCCACGGTGTCTAAGGTTCACTTCTTGGGTCTTACGATTAAGTTCTTTCGAGGCTTATCTTGAGTTCTAAATTTGAGTCATTTAATTGCGTATAACATTCATGCAATTTGTCCTTTCCGTTAAGTCTTTTTTCTTCTGTTTTGTTGAGTCAAATATGTTTTGAAGTTACTGAAATCGAATTTTATTTCCATCTAAAGCTTTAGTTTGACTAGGCATCGAACTCACGTGGGGTTTTTTATTAATACAAGACGAACCATCAACAAGTTGTATCACACCACTAGAAAGTGAGAGGACCTTATTTTCTGAGTGATACACTTGCGAGGTGTTTTGTTTAACTAACCTAATGTGTTTGCTGTTGTTGAGTGTTTGCATCATGTCAGGAAGTCCTACGGGTTCGAAGAGCCCTGACCCTATATCTCTGGAGTTATTAACGATGATCAAGAGCTTTAAAGATAGCATTGATGGACTAACTACGCGAGTATCTACTTTGGAGACCTCAAAGGTGACCATTGACGCTCGGCCATTGGGAGGTAATCTTGAGGCCGGAGGCCCTTCAAATACACAAGGACAAGATAGGGTTCCTCTTCAAAGTCAGGAAGCCGCATTCCAAACGGCGAGAAATTCCAATGTCACGCAGCCTTCTAGGCGTTTCCAACACGGTTTAGGAAACATTGCTTCCCAACATGGTTCAGGGAACCTTGATTTTGAGGAGCATATTTCTATCCCTTCTTATCCTATTAATGATAATATGCATGAATATTCTAACCAATATCAAAACCATGCTTATGATCAAGAAGAGGGGGACGATTGGGAAGATGACGGATGGAGACCGGATCACAAATGAAGGCCTAATGAACGAAGGAGGCCAAATCAACAAAGGAGACATGATGAAGGGCGACATAATGATGGAGGAGATGTGATCCCCATGGATTCCAGCAAAGGCGAGGCCGAGAACCGGAACATGATGGTCTTGGTAAAGTGAATGTGAAAATCCCTAGTTTCGAGGGCAAGTGCGATCCTGATGTGTACATGGCTTGGGAGACGAAGATAGATCGGTGTTAAATATCATGGCAAAATTGTCCACCTACCTTAGACATAAAGCTTACATTACTACAGATTTTCAACACCGATTTGTTAATTTAACGTGTGAACAATAATCCGGGTACTAATTTCTAGTCGGGCTCAAATAGGTGATAGTTTAAACGATGGGGTATCAAAGTTGAGTCAGCCTAAAAGATGGGGTACTGTTTAGGCAATTTTCTCTATCATCAAATATAGGATGAGTTGGCTAAGTGATACGCCCCCGGATGGCGATGCCATCCGTGTTTCCGGCTTGGAGGACCCGCACATTTTGAAGACATTTATTAATATTCGGCTATTTAATAATAAGTCTTTTTATATTCGGAACTTTAATTTCGGAACTTAATTCCGTGAATTAAATTCCGACCTTTCATATTTTAGGCTTTTCATTTACTGGAAATTAATTCCGACTTTAATTCTGTCATTTATGTTTGAACTTTTGGTTAGCCCTCATCCACTATATAAGGATGACTTGACTCATTTGTAAAACCATGTCTAAGTTGAATCCAAGTGTTGAGAAGAAAAACCCTCTTACTTGGTTTAGGCATCACTTCCTCTTCCATCATCTTCAAGTTCTATCTTGGATCTAGTCTTTGATCCAAATATTCAAACTCGAGGATCCTTTTGAAGGATCAACAAAACGCTTCCGCCACCCAAATTCTACATTTGAACCAATTCAAACGGTCAAGAAGGAGTAGTTGAAGTTTCTCCTCGATCTAGATCCCCCGTATTTCTATCATTGGTATCAAAGCTCGGGATCGAGGTCAAGTTCTTTACTTGTGTTCTTGATTGTTCATCAAATTTTTTTTCTCTCTCTCTTTGGTTTTCTTCAAAGTTATTCAGTATTCTTTGAAGATCTTCAACTGTTCTTTGGTGTTCTTCGAAGATCTTCAACTGTTTATTCATCGTTCATCATGTTCTATGATGATTATGATTCTTATGATGAGGAAGATGAATGGTTACATCCTCTATATCCACCGAAGGCCAAGCAAACCACCCGGAGGTACCAACGGAGAGAATACTTTGAGGATGACGAGTGGTTGCCTCCTCCAAATCCTCCGGACCCACCGAGACCGACTTATACCATTGACGGGCACCAACGGTATCCCCACCGACAAGCTTATTTTGAGGATACTTATATTGCCCAAAGACGTCATGATAATACCAAAGAAGAGTTGGTCGTGCTCAAGGCAACAAATGACGCTCTAAAGCGTGAGTTAGAAGCTTTGAAGGCACAAATGGTTTCCCTTATGACGGCCGCCCAACAAGAAGAACCTGAAGCGGTGTCACAACCACGGAGTGAGTTGGTTGTCCAACCATTGTGTGATGAACTCAAAGATGTGGGCAAAGTCATCATTCAAGAGGTCTCCTCGATTACTCCAATTCATCTTGTCAACCCGTTATGTGGAGAATATTTTCAAGATGACAAAGATGAGATCACCATCGAGGAAGACGAAGTCATCCGCCCCGACAATGACCACGTCATGTTGTTGGACTACAAATCCGAGTCGTATGATCCGAGGTTTGTCTTTACAATGCCAACTAACTTCCAACTTGGCTTGTCCTTCAAAATTTTCAGCATGACATCAACGTTCCCCATCACGGTTCTTGACGGCATGATAGACAAACTCCACAACACCGCCACCTTGAGGGATTACATATTCAACAAACGCCGCAAAGCCACAATTTTGAAGGACTACAAGTCCAAGCCGCCCGACTTCAACAATATGCATCCACTACTGCATTTCAAGGGTCTTGTTCCTCAAGTGACTCCTTTCTTTTTTGACGGTGAAACGATGATGTTTCACATTTAAGAGAAGGATAATAATACGCCCCCGGATGGCGATGCCATCCGTGTTTCCGGCTTGAAGGACCCGCACATTTTGAAGACATTTATTATTATTCGGCTATTTAATAATAAGTTTTTTTTATATTCGGAACTTTAATTTCGGAACTTAATTCCGTGAATTAAATTCCGACCTTTCATATTTTAGGCTTTTCATTTACCGGAACTTAATTCCGACTTTAATTCTGTCATTTATGTTTGAACCTTTGGTTAGCCCCCATCCACTATATAAGGATGGCTTGACTCATTTGTAAAACCATGTCTAAGTTGAATCCAAGTGTTGAGAAGGAAAACCCTCTTACTTGGTTTAGGTATCACTTCCTCTTTCATCATCTTCAAGTTCTATCTTGGATCTAGTCTTTGATCCAAGCATTCAAACTCGAGGATCCTTTTGAAGGATCAACCAAATGCTTCCGCCACCCAAATTCTACATTTGATCCAATTCGAACGATCAAGAAGGAGTAGTTGAAGTTTCTCCTCGATCTAAATCCCCCGTATTTCTATCACTAAGTAGGCAGTTTATGTATGTGTATAAACTAGGCCATTTTGTTTATAGGTTGACAAACTAGGCCCCTCCATATTTTCATAAAAAAATTTATTTAAAATAAAATTAAATATACTCAATAAATCATAATCTTTCTCTCTCCTATTTATCTTTATTTATTTACCTAATTAAGAATGATAATAGTTATCAAAACCCGTTAAAATAGGAAACAAATGTTAACAATATCCTTCATTCGTGGACTCTGATTTGAACGTCCATTCTTGCTAGCCCTTCCTTCTGTACACATTGTTGTCTACCTGTTACATAAATGTGTGATTAGAACATACTATTTATCAGTAAGTACATATGTATGATATCTACACATTGTTATCAGTTTTCACGAACATAATCAAAGCAACAATTGCATAATATTTATTAGCAACGACATATGTATGATATATAATGTATGATATGTACACTGTTAAGCAACTACATATGTATGTATGATTAGAACATACTCAAAACATAGTATATCTATGCACACATTATTTGTTATCATTTATAGTGCACAAAATAAAGGCCAGTGATTGCAGTCGGAACGTTGTGTACTCCATTGTTAACATTCTTGACAAATTAGGTTGAGAAGTTTTCAATGTCGGGGATTTAACCATGAATAGACCGAAAATATGAGATCGAAAACTTACCTGGTATAATTAAACAACAATCGATGAAGATGAACACCAGGAAACGATGATTGCAAGCCGGAGAAGACGATGCACAACGAAGATACCTTCAATCGCCTTGAATGGAGTCGGAGAGAGTAGAGAGTATTTGGCTTGAAATACGGGATACTGATTGTGATTTATATGAATTAGCCGTTTAAAAAGAATTCGTGAATCCTTGGTTTTACAGTTTTCAATTTTTTTAAAGCAGTTTCAAATTTTTAGGCAGTTTTTAAAATCAGAATATCAATTAACTACCTATCTTCTATCCTTAATTATAGTATTAAATCCCTAGTTTAGCTTTATTTTTTAATTTGATTTTGTTAGGGGCCTATTAGTCTACACTAAACAAAAATGGTCCTATTTCACAAATCTTCTCTCAAATATATTACTAAATTTGTGAACTTAATACGCCACCCTTCAATTACTCGTAAATTGAAACATGACATAAATTCCTTCATCTTTTTATATTTATAGACTATTTGACCAAAATATTACTACTTAATCAATTTAAAATGAGTATTTTTCTTATTATTTTTAAAATACCTTGTTGTAATAAATGTTATTAAAAAACTATTTGACAAACACCTCATTTTAAAATTTTAACTTTTTATAGTATAATTATTTTTTAGTTCATAAAAAAGAAAGGCATTTTTTTTGAAAAACTTATAAATTATATTACTAAAACTAATAAATAGATGAAACCACATTGAATTTAATCAGTTAAGAAACAAACAGGTGGAAACACATGTATAGTGACAATAAATAGCATTTGATCCAATAACATATAAACTAATGACATTTGACATTTTGACCCAAAGCGTAAACTTGGTCTTAATGTCAAGATCCTAACCTTTGAAATTTTGTAGGTCACTATATGTCAAATGAAAACCAGTTAAAACAAACGGGTGAAGATCGATTTTTTAACATTAGATATCGTGCCGCTGCATAACTTTATCGGTGTGACAACCGGTTAAAATTGAGCTAGTGAACTTATTTTTAGGTGTTTGTATGATGTCACAAAGATCTTTGTGTGGTTGATTCAAATTATCTTCATTCACCCACTTGATTTTTCCACACTATTTTGTGAAAATTCAGGATGAATATGAATCATTAGGGGGTTTGAATGTTTGTGACAAAATGTACTTTTAGGGTTGTTTGGTTGGAAGGTGGGACTGAAGCATATGAATGAAAATGTATGTAAAATTTAAGCATATGAATGTAAAATTTAAGGATCGGAGAATAATTGTCTATCACCTTATAAAAACGTGGTTTCTAAATATACCGGTGATCATAGTTGGAGCCGACGCCAAGTCGTCTCAAGCCGATGAAATACGCTCCCCATTAGCGTAGAGAAAAAATAAAATAAAATAAAAAAACTCCAACTACGCTTTATATAAAATAAAACAAAATGCTCCAACTACGTTTCCCAATCGTAGTTAGAGTCTTAGATCTGAACTACGCTCCATAATAGTGTAGTTTGTTGTTAAAACAATAGTTTGCATTTGAGTCTCAATAGCGTAACTCTTCATCTTTTTCCTTTGAAACTTCTATGTTCTTCTCCGTCGGATCTAAAGTCGGCTTTGCCTTCTTCTCTTTCTCTCTTCATTCGAAAATCAAAATGTGAGTCTTCTCTGTTTCCGTGGGCTTCGTCTTCTCCGTCGGATATGATGTCGGCTTCGTCTTATTCTCGGTCTCTTTTCATTCGAAAATTGAAAGGTTAGTCTTCTATATTCTCCATCGGCTTTGTCTTCTCTGTCGGATCTGAGGTATGTGCTCTCTTCTTCGTTCTTCCCCGTAATTTGTCCCTTCTTTGTTCTTCCTTGTAATTCGTCCCTTCTTCTTTTATATTTTCATCTATGTATTCGTCCCATCTTCTTTGTTCTCCGTCGGTGAGCAAGGTCGAAATCAACAGCCATCTAGCAACCTCCGAATTCAATGAGCAAGGTCAAAAACAGCAACCATCCAACAGGGTTAGAAGGTTGAAAATCCTAAATCAATTTTCAATTTTCAATTTTCAATTTCAATTTCAAAAATAATATTGATAGAATCAGTAGTGTTTGAAGGTGTTGGTGCTTTGGAAGGTGAAGCAAGAAAAAGAAAATAAAAACGGATCCGGATCCGGAAAATCAAGCAATGACATGTGAAAAACGAAAGGTGAGTCTCTAGAATCTAAAACCCGAAATGTTGATTGAATTGAAATTGAAATCGAAATAAAAATAGATACTTGGAAATTGAAATTGATACAATTGATTGAATTGAATGTAAATTGATACTCGGAATCGATTTTGGATACAGTTGATTGATTCGAATGCTTTGGTATTGTTCTAATTGATACAACTGATTGAAATGATTTGGTGGTTTTGTAAGTTTGAATCGATTTTGGATACAATTGAATGAATTAAATGAAAATTTAAAATTGATACTCGAAATTTGAATACAATTGATTGAATTGAAATTTGGATACAATTGATTGACTTGAATTGAATCAAAATAGAAATGGATACTTAGAAGTTGAAATTGAAATTGATAAATGAATTGTTGTTGATTTTTGATATTGTTACTATTGTAGTAATGAATCTAATGATTAAGTCGTCCTTTTTGTTTGCGTAAATTAGATTGATAGAAACATGCATCTTGTTTTACTTAGATTGATAGGAACATCTCTAGTAGACTCATGTATGCATCGGACAGTAATAGAGCAGTTCGTCTCCACTCAATGACCCTTATGTCAATGTGAGGGGCTAATTTTGACGAGTCTCGGGTGCATATTAACAAGATGGAAACATGCATCTTGTTTTACTTAGATTGATAGGAACATCTCTATTAGACTCATGACTGCATCGGGTCGTGATAGAGCGGTTCGTCTCCACTCAATGGCCCTTATGTCAATTTTGACGAGTCTCGGGTGCATATTAACGAGATGATTGATGTGCCTGATTTCCTCGGGGATACAACTGTACATAATGAAGATGATTTGGTGGAGAACGTTCAAGAGGCCGGGGTCTTGGGGGATGATTTGGAGGACGACATATAGGAGGCCGAGGTCTTGGGGAAGGAGGAGGAGGTTGAGGTCGAAGGTGAGAAGGTGGTCCTAGATGAGGTGGAGTTGGAGGTCCCACATGAGGAGGTCCGAGCCTCCGACCCTTTGATTGTTGACATCATAAAGCATTAGGACACATACGTGGCCAACGAGATATGAGAGGGTATTGAGAGGGGAGTTTTGCGTGTTCATACATCTCCCGATAGTTGCTCATTGGACCGAGGTTATTAGATTCCAACCGGATGAGCCAAGGACTTGGTTATGGGTTGCTCGTCGTAGTGGACTCATCAGACTTGCACGAGGTCGACTAAAGGAGTGTCGACAATGTTTGATAGCTGCATTTGTGGAGCGTTGGTATCCGGAGACCAACAACTTTCACTTTCCTTGGAGTGAGATCACGATAACGCTTCACGATGTCGTGAAGATATAAGGATTGCAGATAGATGAGGATATGTCTGGTACCTTAAACAGTGACACTTTGATAACTATGTATGAGGGTATGTTTGATATGTCGATGATGATTTTAGGAAACAAATCAAGAAGGGATCAAGCTTAGCTTGTTAGATGAGAGGATTACACGTATAAGACGTGATGACCTATTTCTAGAATACATCGCTAGTGGAAATTTGCTTATATTGATATCTTCCGCATTATTTTTGGACAAGTCTACAAACTGGGTGAAGCATCATTTTTAGATGTCGCGCGGGATCACGAGAGGACCGAGGCCTTATCTTGGGATTTGGTTGTGTTAACTGATCTTTATAGGAAATTAGGTAAGGCCTCTCATGTCGGTTGTGCACATCTAGATGGCGTTGATGAGGGCTAGTTCCCGGTCCGTCGTAATCACCTCTGGTAGCCGATCCCACATAATATCCTAACACGCTTCAATGCCCACTCATAGTGATCCGTAGTTTCTCTCGACATGAATACAAATGCGACGGAACATGTTTTTTTCCCTACTAATGAATCCATCCACCTCCAACAACGGCATTTCGTACCTAATATCATATAAAAAATTGAATCAAATAGAAAAATAAATTATAGACATTAACATTAATGAATGTGCATTAAGGTACTAACCGGTTTGTCTTGTAGGTTGTGTTCATCACGAGGACATACGGATACATGCTCAACCAATGTCTTCACATATGGTGACTCAAGATAAGATCACCAATAATGTTTGTCTCGGGAAGATTCCTATAATCCGTGTAATAATTGCGCTCACCCAAAAAATGTAATGTTGTTTGTGTTATCGTCCTCCCGCTTTTATCTTTGATCTTCAGCTTATACTGAGTGTTGTAAATTTGTTGTGTAGATGTGACATTTTCGGATTATTCCTTGCGAAGCATATCCAAAAGTTTTATCAGTTTAACGCTAGAAGCGGAACTGGATATCACCTTTTGCATTTGTTCGCTCGTAAGTCGACCCAAAAATGAATGGTCTGCTAGTGATGGTAGAATATCGTTGTTGTGACTACCGTAAACCACAGTAATCTTCCACTTAGGTTGTTTTTGGTTGGGAATTTAAGGAGGTTAATTTAGATTAAAATTTAGAAGATTAATTTGTGTAAGTGTTTGGATAAAGATGGAGATTAAGGGGAAAAATTATAGAGGGAATTAATTGGGATTACAAATGGCTAAAAAATAACCTCATATTACCAAGGTTAAAGGAGATTAATCTCCCACCACCAATTAAAGATTCCACTCATGCCCCTATTTAAGGTTAAAATAAGGGTAAATTTGTATCAATTAAACCCATTAAAAAAATCTACAATCAAATGTAGATTATTTTATATCAAATAATTCCCAATAAATCACATATAAAATTTAACCCCTTTTAAATCTCATCTAGATTAATCTTCAAAATAAACTTCATCTCCTACCAAACACACCCTTAGTCGGCACAACTCCATTGCTCCGTTGTACTTCATTCCCCACTATCTTAAATTTACAATTCCACTTCTTTGACTTCGATCTACACCTTTTGGAAGGATCAATATCATCATTCTTCGCACTCGTCCTCCTACCAAATTTCTCACAACAATACAACCTTCCCATATTGGTGATCTCTCGGTTTGTATGATTTTAAAATGATCATCACCATATGATGTTTTCTACCTTCCTCATGAACCCAATTAACTAGGAATCTTTATCCGAAAAGTATTGTTCAACTCCAAACACATCCGAATAATCTAGTTCTTGTATTTCAAGTTGATTTTCTATTTCATTCATAAGCTATAATATATATTAAAAACTTGTAAATATATCTATATCTCACATTTAAAAACTATTAACATAAAAATATGATAAAACATAATTCATTTTGCAATTCATGTCAGAAGAAACACCGCCGTCATCATTAGATGTCATTCTTCTTCCTCCTCTTAGTTTTTTTTAGAATATTACTGAATTATTAAGATAAATCACGATGACAATATATATATAGACACAAATATTATTGTTATAAATATGACCGTTTTTCAACAGTCATATTATAAATTACGCTTATGACATACGCAGACGTAGCAAATATGACCGTTAGAGTGATTTTTCTTTAAAAATTCACTCTAACTACGCCAATGAGGAGCGTATGTGAAGTTTTTTTTTAAAAAATTCACTCTAAGGCACTGTTTGGTATTGTATGGGTATTCTTTTTTTTTTTTGGGATGAAGATTGTTGCGCTTTGTTAAATTATGTTAATTTTCGCTATTTGGTATGAGATTGTAGGAAAAGATTGTTTTGACAAAGATTACCATAAAGCCCTCTAAAAATCACGTGTGAAGCACATGACTAGGGCAAAACAACAACATTGATTTTTTTGGTTGAGTATTTTCGAGCACTAACTCCTCTACTGGTTGATCCTTCGTCGCAATTGTTAGCTCCATTGTTGTTGCTCGCTCCATTGTGCTTCAACAGATAAGGTAAACTCCTCTCTTCTTCATCTCATCTCGTTTCTGCATCTTCGTTGCTGCTCGCTCCAAAACAATAACCTACTCGATTTTTTTGGCTGCTGAATCTCGCTCCAATTCTGCATTATTTGGCTTCCGTTGCTCGTTCCATTTTTTTGCCGCTGCATCTTATTTTAGTTGCTCGAGTTTCTGATTTCTGATTCAAAAATGTGCATAATTTATGCATCTGGAGTAGATGGTGGGGATTCTTTTTTTGGTTGTTCCTAAACTGCTAAGCATCTATGTCGTTTTTGCTGCTCAAATTCTGCATAACTTTTGATTTCTAATTCAAAAATGTGCATAACTTGAGCATCTCACTCCAATTGTGCATCTCGTTTCTACTGCTCCATTATTTGACTTATGTTCATTATTTATGAAGTTCATAATTTCCAAGAGAGGCATGCGATAGAAAGAACCGACAATGAGGGAGTCAGTAAAAGAATAGAATTAACAAGGGTACGTGTGGAAGTATAAAGTATCCATCCTCAAGAAGCATGGGTGGGCAAGATTGTTTTTACGGGATTCTTTAGCCAAAAGAATTTCGTAAAAGAATACAATCCCGAAGCTCCAACTTATACCAAACGACTCTGTTTTTTCCATCCCCAAGAATCCCGTCAAAAGAATTTCGTAAAAGAATACAATCCTGAAGCTCCAACTCATACCAAACGACTCTATTTTTTCCATCTCCAAGAATCCCATAAAAAAGAATCTAAATAAATCCCCTAGAATACAATATCAAATATGCCCTAACTACGCCAATGGGAAGCGTAGTTGGAGTGTGTTTAACTCACTCCAATTATGCACCCCATATGTGTAGTTGGAGTTTTTTTCAATATAACTTCAACTACACTTCCCAGAAGCATAGGTGATAGGCTCCTACCGGCTTCGTCTCGGCTCCTACCGCACACGCCACAAGCGTAGTTAGATTCTGAAGGTGAAAAGCGAAACTACGCACATGAAGTGCGTAGTTTTGGTTACTCATAGCGATTTTCACCGGTACGTCTATCAACCACCTAAAAAGCAATCTACCCAATGGGTACGAGTTTGGGTAAAGTCCTGCCTACAAGTTTGAGGGTCCCACCTACGAGTTTGAGGAACATAAGTGATACATTTATTATCACCCGACCCGTTTTCACTTGATCCTTGTAGTTGTGGTGATGAATATAGAAAAATCACCGCTACGTTTATCAAGCTTCTTAAATAATAGGTAGAAGGCTTGTATTTTCAGGGGGACATATACCAAATTATAATTGTTCATATAAGTTAAAAAAAATTAAAAACACAAGTATCAGCAGTCTTACATATAGTTGCATCATAAAAAATGTTTGTTGCCAGTAGTAACTCATTTGATCTACAACACACTAAAATTCCACTTAAGATCCGAATCATTCTACCATATTTGAATCATATGATTGTCATAATGATGAAATGACATCAGGAAAAATTCAATAACATTGCTCCATATATACTGACCTTTATTTTTACAAATCAATGAACATTTGGATGGTCCAGTTTGGTTCAATGTTACATACATTTCTTGATAAACAAGACATTTGAATGTGATTTCAGTAATAGAATTACATGCATGTTTTCCTGCTTAGAGTGCTCTATTTCCCAACGATTTACATGTATGGAACCTCCTTCCCTACAATGGCAAGGCAAGGATAAAACATACCTTTAACTGGTGAACATGGTAAGTTACAAAATTCAGTGTCCAAGCAAAGATTGACTGCACAGTTTTCTCATGGAAGGAAAGGATTGTTTGAACAAGGGTTTGAATCTTTCTCCTTTCTATAAGCCCTGAAAGATAAAAGAACATTTCAACTCAACTGTAAGAGACAATTATACGAGCCGAGCTACTCGAACTCGGCACAGGTTCAGCTTGTTCGACTCTAATAAGAACCATAAAGATAACCAAATGAGTCAATCTTCAATAAGGTAGTTATATGCGCTCGACTCGAAAAAAGCTCGGCTCGACTATCATCAGCACATGGAAATCCTTAAAAATGCAGTGAGATTTTTGTTGGGTTTAGAGTGATAATCACCTAGCAGCATGTAACCCTCCTAGTCCAACAGCTCCAAATACAATAAGAAGAAAAGGAATGCCACTCAAAGCTCGATTTCGTCCTCCTCCATGTACATTTGGAACACCAGTTCTCACAACTCGATATGAAACTAATCAACCAAAGTTAAAGATACGAATATGAAGCTGCACTGACGCAAGTAAAACTAAAACTAAACTTGGAAGAATAGTGCATTTACCTGAACTTGAACTATGTCCTCCACCTGCAAACAACAGATGAACATTATATCATATCTCAGTGAATCAAATTGCAGAAAATACAATTCGATGAAATTACCGGAAAGAAGGAAGGAGTAAGCCTCTGTGATCTGCAGAGAGTCGAAGACGAAGATAATCATATAGACAGACTGATATAGTGATACAGATGGTCAAATCAATGTCAAGAGATTTAGAAGAAGAATCATGAAAATACCAATTTGAATTGGGTTTCGGCAAGAGGTTTATCCGGAGAGGGGAATCGGTCTGGATGATAATCCCAAACTTTCTTCTTGTAAGCTGCTTTCACCTGCAACAATAGAAATCAAGGGCGAAAACCCTAGAAAATTGATCACACAGATTATATCAGAATTGCAGAAAGATTGAATAGTGAATCGAAGAGAAAGGAAATTGCCTGAGAGGAGTCAGGATGAGAATTTGGGGGAAAGCCAAGCAATTGCCTGGCTTCATCTGCATGCATCTCTTCCTACTTTACCCACTTCCCTTCTGGTTGCTCTTTCGCCTTCTCTCAGTTTCTCGACTACGTAACTCTTCCAGAAGCCATAAATCATGTTTTAAAAAAAATTCCTCCTACAATCCTACACTTTAGATAAATTTAAGAAATATCCCAAATTTGCTTTTTTTTTGAGAAAAAGCCCCGAAGGAAAATTATATTAAATGAATTTCCGCCAAGTCAAGGATACTTCGCGGAAATTGGTCCAAGCATACAAAGGAGGAAAACGAATCCGTCATAAGTCTAGCCGTGAAATGAGCAATGGTACTAGTAGTACGTCTAACGTCCATATCATATATATTAAGGGAGAAGCAATTTTTGCCACGTGTCCTCTCAGAAATTAACCTCAGCCCAACCAAAATTTTAATCATATATATTAAGGGAGAAGCAATTTTTGCCACGTGTCCTCTCAGAAATTAACTTCAGCCCAACCAAAATTTTAATTCAGTAATTAAAATACAGATTCTATAATCAGAAAATTATTTTAATTCAATAATTTTTATAATTTTTTAAAAATCCAAAATGATTCGTATCTTCTTTGATAACCGAATATCCATTAAATTCAATTTTATTTTATCTAAAAAATTTACTTGGATAACAATATTTAAATAATTTTTTATTGTTAATTACGTAACAACTTTAAATTCAAAAATTTAACAAACCTAATCATTTCACCTAAACATATATGGTTAAAATATTTGAGAATATTTGAAAATAGGGATTATAAGTATTTCTTTTAACAATATTTGAGAATAGAAAATCAAAACTTTTTAGATTTTTTTTGAAAAAAGAAAAATATTTATTTAAAATATTTATTTTAATGCGTTTTTACATGATATTTTTTTTATTACATCATTATTTATGTAACATGTTTTAATATCTATTATTTAATTAAACTTAAATTATCATCGCATAATAGTAACATAACCTAAAGATATATGGTTAAAATATTTTTTTAAACAATCCCGCACAATGTGCGGGTAATACACTAGTACCTATACTAAAACAGAAGTCACTCCGGTTGACGTGGCGACCTGAGATTTATTCTAGCAATTAAATTTTTTAAAATTCAGTAATTAAGCCATAAAATTTTTTTCAATAAAGCTGAATTTTTTCTAAAACATTAATTAACACATCAGTTTGTTACAAATATTTATAAAACTTTTCTAAAAAAATTCATCTTAACAAAAATGGTTTGTTACGGGATAATTTTTATAAAGTTAATTAAAAAAAATTCAGCTTAACAACCAAATTATTTTTTATTAAATAAAATACGATTTGTTACGGGATAATATTAATTAACATAATCAGTTTGTTACAAATATTTACAAAACCTTTTCTACAAAAATTCAGCTTAACAAATAGGGGTTGTTACAAAATAATTTATAAAGTTAATTAAAAAAATTCAGCTTAACAACTAAATAAGTTTTTATAAAAAATAAGTATTTATAAAAAAAATATTAAAAAATATATAAATTTTTAATCCGATTTGTTACAGAATAATATTAATTAACATAATCAATTTGTTGCAAATATTTATAAACCTTATCGTTAACACCCTAACAACCAAAACACAAATTTTTTATATGACTTGATCAAATCCAACAAGATAAAACATATTTTGTTTTTAAGCTCACTATTTTATACCAAGATAATATCTAAATTCTATTAAGAAACCGTATTTCAAAGTTTAACTATTTTTTCTTTTCAAATTAGTAATTAAATTACCATTAATTTTAGAATATATTCCAAAATTTTATACTCAAATTTCTCTTTTTAGACAATAAGTAAAAATCGTAACCTTTATATCATTGTAATATTTGTAAACAATAACCAAGTTAACTTAATGTATTTAATTGCTTGCAAAGTGAATCTACCATATTGTTCAGTTGAGAAAACTTCTTTATAATTGATTTTCTTTTTGCAAACTATATTATAAATTATATAAATTTGAACAAACTACCTTATATAATATTTATAAAAAGTAAGTTGTTTGTTTATGGGTTTTTTTTACAAACATTTCTCATGTCGAAAGATCTAAATGTAAGGTATTGTAAGTTGAAAATTTTATTTTATATATAAAATTGTTGTTAGTGATAAATTAAAAGAAATAGTTAATTTGATTTTTTTATAAATATATCATTAGTTCCCAAATACACAATTTGATGATATTTTATTCAAAAACATCAAATATATAAATATACCCGCATCTTACCCACATACACAACTTGATGACATTTTATTCAAAAAAAAAACATCAAATATCTAAATATACCCGCACAAGGTGCGAGATATAAACTAGTGCTTAAAGGAAACTAAAGAACGATCGGGGCAAAGAGCTAGAATGTTACGGCAAACATAAGCCAAGTAGGAGCGCTTCATGTTGGTATCGCGGCAGAGAAGGTGACGGGTGACGGTTGATGCGTCCTTGGACACGTCAATGAAAGATTACGAGCTGAAGCTCAAATACTCATTAGTTGAAGTGCGGATGCATTTGAAGATGGGTTGCGAAAGCTTAGAGATGGAGGCGGAAGTTGAACGGTTGAGTCGATCTAGATTGATCGATCAAGCCTTGAAGTGGATCGGTTGAGTTGATTCTTGAAGAATCCTCGAATGTGGATGAGTTTGGGTCGAAGATCCAAAAGAAGAACTTTTAGAGGATGAAAGAGAGATTGATGCTCAAGAAAGTAGGAGGAAAATGCTTCTCAACATTTAATCCAATTGAACATGCTTTACAAATGAGCCAAATATCCCCTCATATAGTGGATGAAGACCATACAAAGAGACGGAACTTAAATGCCGGAAATAAAGTCGGAATTAAAGTTCCAAAAATGAAAAGCCTAAAAATGTGAACGGTTGGGAATTTAAGTTCGGAATTAATTTTCCGAATTAAATTCCAAAACCAAAAGTCTAATCTTAAATTCGGAAAATTAAGTTCCGAAAATAAAGTCCCGGAAATTAATATTCCGAAAATAAAAGGACTTATTATTACAAAACGCTAAAATATGGAAAATGCGCCGGAACGGTTCCGGCTTGGCAAGCTTCATGCCATGGTGGCGTAGAGACACGATTTGCAATCAATGGGCCCGTGGCAAGCAACGGTCCGGGCAATGATGGAGTAGGTAGCTTGGGCGATAGCCTTAGCACGGGAACGGGTGAGTGGTCCATCGTAGCGAACCCGGAATTACTCGTCTTCCTCATCTTGGGACATAGGGGTCAAGGTCGCATCAACGGTGGAGGAGTCGGTCTCAATGATCAGCCGTTGGTGAAGCAATTGCTACGCCGACCGGATAACAAACATGATCGCAAGGGATTCGGCAAGTGAGACATCAGCCACCCCCTCGAAGCGCTTGACAACCACCATCTTAACCTCACCATAAGCATCAATGGAATAACTCCTAAGCAAACAACTCCTTGGAGGAGGTTAGCGTCCGTGTTAATTTTGAGCACTAGTGGAGGATGCAAGTGAGACGCCAATGACGCCTCCAAGACAAAGCGAGGTGGAGGTGGGCACTGGATGAAGTCCGACACCAAGCGCCGAAAGCCTTCACGAAGGATGTCACCAGAGGGAGGTACAAGATCAAATAGGGTCTTGTTCCTGATCGTCCAGGCCACCCAACAGTTAGTGATGAAATCTGCAAGACCACGAGCACCTAAAGTAGCTCGGATTTCCTCCAACACGGTCAAAGGATCAGATTGCGAGGAATCCAAGAAGGCTTCTTTGGATGATGAGGAAATCCAAGCCACCTCCGAAGCCGTGCAGAAGACCAGCGCGTGCTAGGTAGACTCTTGGTGAAAACCGCATCTGGAGCAAATTGGGTCCTGGACAACGTTCTTTGCGTGGAGGACTAGGCCCGAGCTAAGAAAACCATTTTCGAGCCTCCAAGCAAAATGGAGAACCTTAGGGAGCAGTGAGAGCTGCCACAGGTGGGACCAGACCGACGAGTGAATCACGGTGGAGAAGCCCATCTTGCCGATCAAGTAGGCAGACTTAACCGAAAAAAGACCCAAAGTAGAAGGGGCCCAGACAAGCTCATCCTGATGCGTCGGGCTCAACAGAGGGATTGTGAGTATTCTGCTCACATTAGAAGGGTCGAAAGCCGTCTGAAGGGCACAAGTGTCCCACTCATTAATGTCCGTATCGATAAATTCCAAAGCTGTAATGTCCGATCCCATGCCAGGCAGCAAAGTTGGGCGCGTAAACTCGAAGGAAGATGAGATCCACCTATCATTTGCAGTATCAATTCCAGAGACATCCCCAACAAGCCACCAAACACCTTCAAGGAGAAGGGATTTTGCACCCCAAATGCTACACCATGTGAAGCTTGAGCACCAGCCCCGGCTAGAGGATGTGAAAACATTACGCTTGAAACAACGGGCTTTAAGAACGGAGTGGACAAGGAAGTGGGGCATTGTAAGTAACCGCCAACCTTTTCTTGCTAGCAATGCTTTGTTAAAAACTTTAAAAATCCCGGAAGCCCAAGCCTCCATGGCTTTTCGGCAAACAAAGATTTGTCCAAGTACACCAGTGTGTGTGACGCTGAGTGTAAGATGAGCCCCACCAAAACCGTGCAAGTAGTGCGTGGATTTCATCAATGAGACCATCCGGCAATCTAAAAACTGACATAATGTATGTAGGAATACTTTGGAGAACGGCTTTGATCATAACCTCCTTTCCGGCAGCAGAAAGAAGCTTCTCCTTCCAACCATGAGCCTTCTTCCAAATCCTTTCCTTGATGAATGCAAAGATAGACTTTTTGGAGCATCCAATTACTACTGGAAGGCCAAGGTATTTGGCATGCTTGTCCACTAACTTGACTCCCATAATATTAGACAACAACAATTGTTGGTAGCGATCAACATTCTTGCGAAAAGCGACTTCCGATTTTTGCAAATTAATCTTCTAGCCTGAAGCTCTCTCATAATGATTGAGTAATTCAGTTATCCTTGAGCATTCTATCGGGGCAGCTTTCGCAAACATCAAACTGTCATTAACAAAGAATAAATGAGAGATTGGTGGCGAACCTCTACAAACAGTAACTCCGTGGATGGCGGAGGAAGAGACAGCCCTGTGATGAGATGTGATAAGCCCTCAGAGCCCAAAATAAAGAGAATGGGCGAGAGAGGGTCTCCTTATCTCAGCCCGCGTGTCGGGACAACATTTCCATCAGTAACGCCGTTGATCTTGAAGGAGTACCTTGTATCCCGGACACAACTCATGACCCTAGTAATCTATTCAGCAGAGAAGCCCATGGAGAGCATACTATTATCAAGAAAGGCCTACTCCATGCGGTCGAAGGCTTTACTCATGTCCAGTTTGAGAGCCATATCTCCTAGAATACCGTTCGTTTTGAACTTTAGGGTGGGAAAATTTCAGCAACAATGAGGGCCTTATCGGTAATAGATTGGCCTTCAATGAAGGCGCTTTGTGATTGCGAGACTATGGTATCCAGGATCGGTTTTAAATTGTTGACCATGACCTTTATGATGAGATTATAAACGACGTTGCACAAACTAATAGGGCGGTACTCGGAGATGTGATTAGGTTTAACAATTTTCGGAATGAGAGTGATGATGGTCGAGTTGATAGCGTCAATAGAGGCACTCGATCGCCACTAGTCCTAAATGAAACTCACCACGTCTCCTCCCACTGTTGGCCAGAAGACCTGAAAAAAGCGAGCATGCATGCCATCCGGTCCCGGTGCTTTATCGGGGTGCATTTGGCCTAAAGCTGTGGAAATATCCTCGTTCGTGGGAGTGGTAAGCAGGGCCTAATTCATCTCTATATTGACATGGGATTGCATACCAGAAAGAAGGACCTCCATATCATGATTGGTGGGTGTTGTTATCGTGAAAAGGTCCTCATAGAACACTGTTATAAACTTAGTAATGTCCGCGTGAGTCTGATGGGATGCACCATTATCACCCACTAATTTATCAATGGCATTAGTGGTCTGCCGTTGAGAAGCTTTGTGGTGGAAGTAAGATGTGTTGTGATCACCCTCACGTAACTCCTTTACCTTGGCTCTCGAGTGCCAATACATATCCTCTTGACGGTGAAGGGCGTTCAATTCAGCCACTATATTGGACCCCCTTTGGAGAACGTGAGTATATGGGTGCTCAGCTTGCAATAATTTTAATTCCGCTTCTAGAACCGAAATCTGCCTTTTCCTTTCTCGGAAGACATTCCGGGACCATGCTGCTAGAGCCTTTGCACATGAGTTAAGTTTTTCCGGTGCTGTGCTGAACCAGTACCATAGGACCATGTGTGCTCCATCGGCTCCCGACACTCATGATGGTGTAACCATAGTTTTTTCAAATCGTAAAGGGCGTTGTTTGTCTCTAGGTGGGGTGCTGGCGCAAAGGGTCCTCAAGAGGATGGGTGAGTGATCTGAGTGGAAACGTGGGAGGTGTGAGACTATGATGTTCCTGTATATGTCCCTCCAGCTAGAAGATGCCAGACAACGGTCCAACCGTTCACGTACACAAGTAGAAGGCTAGAGGCCTCTTTCCCAAGTCAAATATGGTCCGTCATTGCAACCTAAGTCAACTAGACCGCAGTCATCCACAGCTTCCCTAAACCCATCCATTGTGCGGTGCACCCGAGGGGGGGGGGCCTGCTTCTCGGATGATGAAAGGATTTCATTGAAGTCGCCTAACATGAGGATGGGTCCGTTAACACCCTGACTAATGTCTCGCATGAGAGACCAAGTAAGATTCTTATTAGCCGCTTCGGGCCAGCCGTAAATGCATGCTAAAGACCAAATTGAACCATCTGTTGTTGTAACCTTTGCATGGATGTGATGTTGGGAGTAAGTCTCAATCGAAACAGTAAGGTTTCTCCACCATAAGCCAAGTCCACCAGACCTTCCGAGTGAATCAAGACAAAGGCCTTGTGTGAAACCGCATCTCCGCATAATTTTTTTGACTTCATGTGACAAAATCTTTGTCTCCATTACAATGACAATGTCCGGGCAATGCTTCCAAGACCGGTCTTGGAGGGTGCAAACTGTAAGGGCATTTGCCAACGCCTGACGGTTCCAACTGAGGATTTTCATTGTTGTTCGCGGGCATGGTCCTCCGCCATGCGCGCTACTTGATTGTCCACAATCATAGTCGAATCCTCGGCGAGAACTCGTTGTTTCTTTGCTGTTGAAGGATCTAGAATGGTGAGGCTGGGTCCAATTAGGGTGTTCGGGTTCTCCTTTCTTTTACCATTGGCAGAGGAGTGAAGAGTCAAAGCCTTACGTGCTTTCTTTTTAATGTTGATTTTCTTTCTTCCTGGTGTACTTTCCGCTTGCTGATTCTTTGTGGCTGCAAAGACCATAGTGTTCTGGATACATGGTTGTGGAGAACTATGTGCGGCTTGAGCATGGTTACTGTCCGAGGTATCCTCCACCGATTGGCTAGGCTGCCTGGTGGACTACCTCTGTTTGAACTTACTATACCATTCATGTTCTTTGTCAATAACTTCTTGACGGGATTGCTTCCTAATCCTGGGCGGTGAAGTTTGTAGCCATGAGTCAAATTGGCTATTGTTTGGCGATTCAGAGTGCTGCGGAAGGGGACATGATGTCTGTGTGTGACCAATGCATCCACGTAAGAAACAAAAGATGGGCATCTCTCATACTGGAGGCTAATTGCGGATGGCAATCCTTTCAAGACAATATTGTCCTGGCGCCATAAAGGTTTCTGTTTCGTCCCATGTGATGAAGCGCCCAATTCGGTGGCCGATAGCCTTGGCTAGGGGGAGGATAACACATCCAAGAGGAATGTTGCATGCAACGACCCAAAAGTCTGAATGAGTGAACACTAAGTCAGAGACTTGGACCCCTGAGGGCACCTCCTAGAGAAGTAGTAGTGTGTCATCAAAGCACCATGTCCCTTCAGAAAGGACATATTTCAAGTCTGCGTCATAAAAAAACTAGAAGATAAAGAGACCTTCCTCCACAGTCTTGGCAGTGAGACCATGTTTAGGGGCCTAGACATTCTTAAATGTACTCATTAGGGCCTGAGAATTGAACCGTTTATGGGAGAGAAGTTTCGCTGCTAGGTAGAGACACAAGCGCTGAAAGTCGTCAACCAACCCCTCGACTTGAACTGTAGAACGCTCTTCGTCAGAGGGACGCAGTCCCGCAAAGTTGAGGTTGAGGTTATCCATAAATGTGAACAAAGGAGATAAAGAGTGGGAGATGGCGGTTTTAGGGCTGATTGTGGGGGTGATGGCAGTTTTAGGGCTGATTATGGTGGTTTGAGGGGCGGTTTAGGGCACTAAGATAAAAAGGGAGATTTGGTGAAAGGTGCGATATTGATTGGAGGTGATGATTGCCTAGGGATTGGAGCGGTGGAAGGAATCTAGGAAAACCCTAGAGAAATGCCTGGACGGCGAGGAGGCGTCAAGAGTGACGAGAAGCTAGTATTATAAAAGATCTTATTTGCTTATCTAGTTTTGTCTAATATCCCAGTTTTGTTAAACATTAGAATAGTGTAGAGGTCTGCAACCGGTACAACCGGGGAGGGAAGTTTTAGATATCCGGACCCAAGACTGGCAAGGGATTGTATGTTTTGGGTCCGGAAGACAAAATTTTTAGAAAATCCGGATTGGGTATTAGACCGGAATTTCGGTCTAATCCGGGTTCGGCTAACCTCATTTTTAAGAGAAAATTGGTGGAATAAGTAAGGATGAGCATCGATTCAAAACCGCAAAACCACAAACCGAACCGCAAGCCGCAATCCTAGAAAACGTGAACCGCAAACCGAAACGTAAAACTACGGTTCGGTTTGCGGTTCAAACCACACGGTTTCAGTTTGGTTGCGGTTTGAACCGCAAATGAACTGGTTTGGTTGCGGTTTTGCGGTTTTTTTTGCGGTTTGCGGGTTTTTTTTTTGTAGTTTTGCGATTTTATCGCACGTTTTGCGGTTCGGTTGATGAACCGAACCGCAAAACAAAAACTTGAGAACCATAAACCGAACCGATTACCTGCGGTTCGGTTTCGGGTTGGACCGCAATTTGCGAATCGGTTGCGGTTTGGTGAACCAAACAGCAATCTACTCAGCCCTAAGAATAAGGCATGTTTTGTTTAGTGTAGACTAACTATGCCCCTTGATAGGTGATGGAATCACTATCATTTAGGTTAGTTTTTAGAGTCTTTTTGTTACATTAGTGTCGGTTTATGCTACTAACTCCTTGATCCAGAAGAAGAATACTAAAAGAAGATAAAGAAGGAGTTAAAGCACTTAGGAGTGAAGATCATTCACAAAGCAAAGCTTTTGTTGCCTCACCGCCCCTGCTGAGCAGTGTCACCGCCCCTGCGGGTGACACCATATTCCGGAGCGCAGCCTGCGCCTTCGCAACGCCAGGAACGAAGACTGTCACCGCAGCTGCGTCAACTCTTGGCACCCCTGCGGTGACTTGCCCTGAAGAAGCGAAGACTAGCGCCCCACGCCTCTACCTGCGCCTCAACCTGGGAGCTGGAAGATGAAGAGTTAGTGTCACCGCCCCCGCGTTGACACTGGGACGCCCCTGTGGCTCAGCATCTGAAGCGACAGAAAGTTGAAGAGTCAGACTTTTGAAGACCATTAAATATCCGCCCATGCGGAAGTGCTAGGCCGCCCCTGCGGCTACGAAGAAGATCAAACATTTTCACTTGAACCGCCCCTGCGGATCTGAAGGCCGCCCCTGCGTTTCAGCGATAGAGGCTTTACTCCGGCTGTTTACACCACCTTTATGGCATTAAAGGTGGCTGTTTTGGGCTGGTCATTTACTCCTATTTAGTGCCATGTGTAGTATAAATAGACCTAGGGTTGATTTCTAGAAGAATCCAATTTTAGAATCCACTTTTTCCATTATAATTATCTTGCTACCATTGTAATGAGTTGCTAACTCCCTTGCTACATTGAGTTGGTTTGAAACTGCATTGTTACTTTGGTTGTAAGTTCTTTCTAATATAAGTTTTCCTTCAGTAATACTTTGTGTTTTCTTGATCTTCATTGTCTAATTGCATGTTTTACTATCACTTAAGATTGATCACCTTAGGTTCTAAAGTGCATGCAAAGAACTAGGATTAATAGATTTTGGGTTCGGGTCATAATCTAGTAGTAAACTTTAAGTAATAACGGGTTGTAATTGCTTAAAGGAAAGGAACACAAATATAAAGATAAGTTTAACGGTTTTAATCTTTTCTTTATATCCCTTAGTCTTTGTTTGAAAGCTAACTTGTTAATTGTTCTTGTAGGTTTATGGAACACTAACCTATTAAGTTGTGTTGATACCGGTTGGCTCAACACATATATATGATCAAGACGGGAGATTACTTGAAAACTTGTAAAAGGAACTCACCAAAGTAGCAATCGCATGCTTAGAATCAACCTAGTGTAGGTTCACCCATTATTGTCTCACTCGTTGTCTTGCTTTCTTTCATAAGTTTTGTGTGCATAAATTCACTCAAACCCCCCCCCCCCCCCTTTGTCACTTGAAACTATAATCAATAATTGTATTCAATAGGAATAACAAAACTCTCTTGGGTTCGACCCTTACTTAACCACTATACTCGTTTTAGTGCTAAGTCGGGATTATATTTTGAGAAGATAAAAACGACCAGAGAATAAGGTCTTGTCACACCTAGTAATTTTCAATTAAAATATAAAACTAAAATAGAGAGTTAATAGAATAATAAAGGAAGGAAGTTAGGCGTTTTATTGATATTTCGTTTTTAAAAACTAGCGAAAAGTTTCAAACCGTTTTACAATTTTTGGAAACCGAATATCAAAGATTCTCACAATCTTTTGAGCGGCTACTTCCTATCAATCACAATCACAATCCACAGTAGGTCTCTTCTCTTTTCATCTCCATTGAAAGCGATTCGAGGTATCTTCTCTATCCATCTCCATTGAAGGCGATTCAAGGTCTCTTCCCTTCTTATAGTCTTCTCCGTCTAGCAACCGGGTAAGTTTTCTATCTCGTTTTTTCGTTTCTTCCTACTTCCTACTTGTTTATATACTCGATTCGATAAAATCACATTGTAATTCGTGATTCATGAAATGAACAGCGTATTCAACCTTTCTCTACAATCAATGGGGTTTATTTGGTGTTAGAGTCAAAAATTTTTAAAATTTGTATAAAACCCATAGTAATCTTCAAACTCAATCAAAATTGATGTCGTATCACGTGATTCTGCATAATATGAGTTAGGTTAGTACACGAGGAAGCATGTATTCGGACCTCCATATGAATGATTCTGTTGCATGTTCGTTAATAGGTTTGTAATACCCTCATATATGTACATCTTATTTAGGGATTTGTAGTTTAGATTAATTGTATGTATGATTATGTCAATATCCGCAACCGACATTAATTCAAATCAAGAAATCAAACATAATATGTATGAAACAGTGTAGGTTGTGTACATTTGAACTACTGAATAATAGAACAAATAGCCTTTGGTGTACTAAATGGCATGTTATTAACTAAATATGTAGATAAGGAACAATAATGTACTCTATCATTTCATACATTTCATATATCATGATATTACATATTTTTTTTAAATGTACATACGAAATATGTATTTACAATATATACATTAAGCATTCAATATTAAGTTACCAACACAACTAATTTTATTAGTTCATTGATAATAGCAAATCAATAGTAATAAAAAAACGAATGACCATTAAGCCTCACATGAGGAAGGAACATCCTTTTTCTAGGGATGATCCTTCCAAACAGGTATCTAAATGTCCTTAATATGTAGTTGATAATAAATGTTATGTTCTAAGTTCACTGTTTGTGTATTAGTAAGCATACAATGTGAACATATAATGTACAGTATAACATACTTGTGTATCAGTAAGCAGATATGAGAATAATAACATCATATGTATATTACAATAAAAAATTTTTTTGATTATGTTTATATGTTGGAACAGGAAATGGCTGGTACATACATTCAAGATGTTTCCAACATGCTTAGAGAAGATAACCCACAACTCAAGGTTTGTCACAATTGGAAAACCACTTAATATGCTCTTTATGTTTCGTGTAGTGATAGACACATAACCCTTGTGTTTTTTTCCACAATTAACATAGAGATGAGAGGAACCTGAACGAGCCAAGATGGCCCGTATAAATTGCTTCAGTTGCCTGCAACTTATCCCGATGTTATTGGATGGGATGTCGGAGGTCGACAAGAAAACGTTTAAAACAGGGATTTTTGCACCCATTATTGAAATGAGCAGAAAACTTAAAATGTCCAACCAGATCATACATTTTATGTTGATGCGAGAGGTCAAAACCAGAAGACAACATTCGATGTGGTTTGGCATCAACCAGGCATTGCTTAGGTTTGACATTAATGAGTTTGATGAAATAACAAGGCTTAAGTGTGATGAGGAATTCTTTGAGGCCTATGAGGACACCCCTGAAGTTGATATGAAATCTGTTGTGGGGGTTGATCGGTGCTCAAATCTTAAGCTGGAAGAAATATTTATGAAAGAGCCCAAGGAGTCCCAATACAAATACAAAATGGATCTTATTCTCTTTATTGAAGGAGTGATGGTTGCTAAAGACAGGAAAAATCACATCAACCAGCAAACTATTAACATCGTGAATGATCTAGACATTTATAACTCATTTTCTTGGGGTCGACTTGCGTTTGTACAGACGAAGAAGTTTTTCCAATCTTGTGATGCTGGAAAAGAAAGAAACAGTGGTGGCTACAACATAGGTGGATTTCCGCTCTCTCTTCAGGTATGTGTGTATTTCTGACTATTTGGTATGTACATGAATGGTCAAGTATTTCCAGCCATGATTATGTATCAAAATTGTATTTCTTTCTTCATATGTAATTGGATATGTACATAAATATTGCATAAATGATAATTGCATATGCACAAAACATGTATATTTATATTCCGTAATTCCATGTGTCGAATAAATCTATGTACACATGTATACAACATCTATAAGTTATGTATCATCCTTAGATTACTTACTTGATGATCTCATATTACATACACATGTGTATTTGTAGTCAGTCAATCAATTTGTAGATTATATTGTGTACACTATGTACTTATTATATACTGCAATTAACATCAAATATATATGTTCACTGACAGTTCAATACATTTTACAGATATTTGCTTTCCATTTAATTCCTAAGTTTGCAAAGGTATTCGCAAGCTTGACAAATGAAAAATGCAACACCCTTGTGGCCTTGTGTGTGCGATGGGTGTCAAAGTATAGGAAAGGGGGAAAGCAGTTCCCTAGGTATGCAGAAATTAAGGGTATTGTTAATACCCTTAATAAAAAAGGAAATAAAAATTGTGCAAGAACTTATTGAAAGTGACGACACCGACAGGTGGGGGTAGTAGAGGGAGAGACGAAATGATAGATTTTTTGTTTGACGTTGGTTTTGACAATTTTGACTTAATAATTACAAGGCCAAATGTTGTTCATGAAAAGGAAAAATCCTTTAGGTAAGTTTAGTACTAACTATTTACTTACATTTATTTTATGTAGGAGTTAGTAAAATAAATTTGTTGATATGTTGTTTTTATGTAGTCCTACTGTCCCAAAAATCACAATCAGGAATGTTACAAACTCTGTAGATGATGATGATTTTATTGATCCACCAAGTGACTTAATTTATATATTTCGTACATAACAAGTGAGTGTCCAACGGTAATTAACTCTCTAATTCATGTCAACAGAAAAACCAATTGTGGTTGTGAAAGATGTGGCAGCTGATGAAAAGATGAAGGGGAAAAGGAAGGCTGAAACAAGCAGTCCAAATATCATACATGTCAGGTTGTCAATTTTTATGTACACAAGAGTTTTTTTTCTTTTATGTACAATATATGCATTTACTAACCCAGATGACGAACTGTGTGTAAATCATCAAAGAGGACAAACAAGACTAAGGAATTAGTACCAACATCACCAATCGAAGGAACTTCTGTACATGCAGCCGAAAAGATCAAAGCTAAACGTGTTAATCCAACAGATTCCAAGATCCTTGAGACTTCAAGGTCAGTTTATTTAATGTGTTCACATTACGTTTCACAAAAGTTATGATCATTTGAAACTGCATACTTAAAAAGAGAGCCATTTAAATAATAGAGACACATTATGTACATAATTTGTAGGTTCGTGTTAACACAAGTCTGTGGAACATACATACAATGTGTGATTAGATTGTAGATTATTGACAACAAAATGTTTATACAGTTATGTATGTACATTTAGTATTTCAGAAGATGTACACATGAGAAACGCACATACTGAAAACATTCTCCTTCATTTACTAGTTTCAATTCATATACATAAGGAGACACTCGCATATTGAACTCTTGCACAATTCTATGTCCTGTTTTCAATAAGTATACATACTAGAAACATGCCTACTCATAAACTGATTTCAAACCATGTACATAACATATTAGTATATTGATAACTGCACCTTGATTATGAATTGCTTTATGTGAATGATGGAAGACTTAACATTTAAATGTGGTTTTATAAACTAATAAATATCGATTATATTTTTAGATTGCATCTCTTGGTTTGATTGTTCAAATGTGTGCAGGTCTTGAAAAGCATTACAAGGGAAGGACTCGAGCCTTGAAAAGCATTACAAAAGAAGGGCTCGGCTAAAGGATTTGGTACAACACACGCATATCTACAACAACCAAAAGAGAGAATCTAGGAGAAGATCTTCAAAGGCCAACTAATCAAACAAAGAAGATTTCCAACGGCTTTAAATGAGAAGATCTCGGGTGAATAGATGATCTTCAAACAACACTTCAAGAGAAGATCTCGGCTAAATAGAAGATCTTCAAACGGCATTTCAATAAAAGATCTCGGTTGAATTGAAGATTATCAACGGCTTGGAAAGAAGATAAGAGAAGATCTTCAAAAGACCTAACAAGAAGATTCGGTGGTGAAGATCTTCAACGGCCGTCAAAGAGAAGAAGAAGTAGAAGAGAGAAGATCTAGGACTGGAGAAAGAAGATCTTACAATGGCTACTTCACCTCAACTAAGCAGCATATTATATGGAGAAATACAAATGTTACAACGGCTATCTTACAACGGCTAAATAAGATCTCCATAGAAGACTATAAATGAAGATGGCGATTGAAGAAGAAAATAACAAGTGCTAACACGGATAAGAAACAAAGTCTTCAAGCGATCATATATCTTTATCGATCCAAAAGTTTTTCTTCCTTTTTAAGCTTATATTAGTATACTTCCTTAGGGTGAAGATAAACGCAAGAGCTCCATTGGCATATCTAGAGATTGTTATACTCAAGTGTGTTACTCTGCGAAGTAACTAGACTATTATTGCTAGAATAGAGTTGACTAGATCGTAGCATTGAGGCTACATTGAGAGAAGAATGGAAGTTCTTCTAAGTTGTATCTAGGACTCACAAAAAGCATATAATAGATAGTTAGAATCCTAGGGTCAAAAACCCTAGGCAAAAAGTAGGTTGTTAGGGCCGAACTTCATAAGCATATCGTCGCGTCGATCTTTTATATTCCACAATCTATCGCTTATATTGTGACTAAGAATCTTTTTCAGATTTCGAAGTCAAGGCCTTGAAATCGACTTCAAAGCCTTGAGAAACAATATTGTCACTAAGCACACAGATCGACTTCAAGGCATTGAGATTAGTTTCAAAGCTTTGATATACAATATTGCGAAAATTTCTCATACTCTATTCAACCCCCCCTTCTAAAGTATTTATATCCTTATTATTCACCTATTCGGTTCTTCAATTGGTATTAGAGCTAGACTAACGTATATTGATTTAACCATTAGTGAAACTAATCATGAACTTTATAGGTGATGGAGGATTCGCTCAAGGAAGATCCACATCTCAACCACTCCTCTTCTACGGTAACAACTTTGCCATTGGAGAGCCCTAATGCAAATGTTTATTATTGATCAAATGGAACTATGGAGCATCATTCAAATTGGCCCTAAAATCTCAATCACCATAGTTGAAGGAGTCCAAGTCGAAAAGAAGGAAGCTGATTTCACTCAAACGGACTTGGATAGTGTATCAAAGAACTACAAGGCCATGAACTTGCTCTATTGTGGATTGGATGCAAATGAATTCAACCGTGTCTCCTCTTGTAAGAGTGCAAAGGAAATATGTGATAAGTTAATAGTTACGTACGAAGGAACAAGTCAAGTCAAAGAGAAAAATATAAGCATCTTCCTTAGGCAATATGAGTTGTTCAAGATGACCTCAAACGAGATGGTCAAAGAGATCATAACACGATTCACTGAGATTGTGAGCAATCTTGATTCACTTGGAAAGGTCTTCACAAATGAAGCAAAATAAGAAAGTACTCAGAAGCTTGCCTAAAGCTAAGTGGGGACTAAAAGTAACCGTCGTCGAAGAAGCTCAGAATCTCACAACATTACTTATTGATGACCTTCTTGGAAAGCTAATCACCCATGAAATGGTTCTTGGAGAAGAAGATGGAGAGCTACCATCAAACACAAAGAATCTTGCCTTAAGATCTAAGAAGGACAACATTCCATCGGATGATGAAAAGAGTGATGATGAAGAGGAAGATTCATTCGCCTTGATTTCAAGAGGTCTTTCTATAATTCTTCAAATGAAGAAGCACTTCGCAAAGAACAAAGAATATCCACGATCATCAAGACCTAGAGGTAAGTTTTCTAACCCTAATAAGAAAACTAAAGTATTGACTTGTTTTGAATGTGGTGAAGCAGATCATCTTGTGAAGGATTGTCCACAAAAGAAGAGGAACAACTTTAGGTAGAATGATCAAAATAAGAAGGCTATGGTAGCATTGTGGAGTGACTCGGATTTGACAAATGAGTCAGAAAACAAAAGTGATCAAGCAAACTTGTGCTTAATGGCACATCAAGAAGAGGATCCAAACCTTTATGTTGATGGTGTGGTAAGTACTATTATATCACAATCCAACCTAGAACTCACACAATTTATTAAAGATATTGATAACTTCACCTTGATTATATAATTGTATATGTGATGATGGAAGGCTTAACATTGAGCGGTTTATAAACTAACAAATATCGATTATTTTTTTTTAGATTGCATGGTTTGATTTTGTGTTTGTCAAATGTGTGCAAGTCTTGAAAATAATTTCAAAGGATGAACGCAAACCTTGAAACTCGTTACAAGGGACAAACACGGAGATATTGAAAAGCAGTTCAAGGGATAAACACGGAGGCCTTGGAAGCAGTTCAAGGGATAAACCCGAAGCCTTGAAAAGCGATACAAGAAAGACATCGGCTGGAGGCTTTTCAAAATCAAGATTCAAATCTCAACAACCAAATCTACCAAGGATCAAGAGAAGATCTTCAAACAATATATCAAGAAAAGATCTCGTCAAGCTCAACAAAGAAGATCTTCAACGGATTTGAAGAGAAGATATCGGCCCAACAAAAAGATCTTGCAATAGATCTTAACAAACCGACGCAAGATTGGAAGATCTTCTCCAACGGATCTTACTCAAAGATTTTGTATCGAAAGAAGATCTCCAACGGTCCTCAAAGAGAGATATCTTCAAACAAAGATCTATAACAACTTGGAAGATCTCGGAGCTTGAAACAAGGACTTTAACGACAATATCTTTAACGGCTCTATCTCAAAATTAAAGATTCTTAAACATGCGTCAAAGAGAAGTAGATGAAGAAGGTAGAAGATCTTACAACGGCTACTTCATCTCAACCAAACACCGTTTTCCATGGAGAAAGAAGAACATCACAACGACCCTTTTACAACGGCTAGAAGACTTCTCCATAAAAGACTAAAAATGAAGATGACGATTGAAGAGAACAAAAACAAGTTTTACATGGAAACATCTAAGTCTTCAAGCGATCAAAACATCTTCATTCGTTCCAAAAGTTTTTCTTCCTCTTAGCTTACAAAAGTTTATATCCTCAGAGAGAGAAAAACACTGGAGCTCCATTGGAATATCTAGAGAGTGTTATACTTCAGTGTGTGTTACTCTGCGAAGCAACTAGGCTATTATTACTAGGTTAAGAGTTGGAACTAGATCGTAGCAATGACTACAATGAGAGAAGAAGGGGATTTCTTCTAGGTTGTATCTAGGACTCTTTGAAGAAGATAATAGATAGTTAGATCCTACGTGTAAAGAAATCCTAGGAAGGAGACGTAGGCTGTTAGAGCTGAACTTCGTAAACATATCACCGTGTCGATCTTTTACTTCCGCACTATATCTTGCTTAATTGTGACTAGCATCGTTTGGCAGGTTTTCGGAGTGAAGGCCTTGAAATCATTTTCAAAGCCCTTGAAAATTAGTTGTGTCACAAAGACCACAGATCAATATCAAGGCCTTGAAATTAGTTTCAAAGCCTTGAGATAGATTTTTGCGAAAAGTTTCCATACTCTATTCAACCCCCTCCCTCTAGAGTATTTATATCCTTTAGATTCACCTATACGGTTCTTCAATTGGTATCAGAGCTAGACTCACGTATATTGATTTAACCATCACAGAGACTAATCATGGACTCTGTAGATGATGGAGGATTCGCTCAAGAAAGATCCACATCTCGACCACCACTCTTCTGTGGCAATAACTTTTCCCACTGGAGAGCACTAATGCAAATGTTTGTTATTGATCAAGACATGGAACTATGGAACATCATTCAAACTGACCCTAAAATCTCAACCATCGTGGTTAAAGGAGTCCAAGTTACAAAGAAGGAAGCAAACTTCACTCAAACCGACTTGGATAGCGTTTCAAAGAACTACAAGACCACGAATTTGCTTTATTGTGGATTGGATGCTAATGAATTCAACCGTGTCTCATCATGCAAGAGTGCATAGGAAATATGGTAGAAATTGGTTGTCACATATGAAGGAACGAATCAAGTTAAAGAAACTTAGATAAGCATCTTGTTCAGACAATATGAGCTATTCAAGATGAACTCTAACGAGTCGGTCAAAGAAATGTTCACACAATTCACCGAGATTGTGAACAACCTTGATTCACTTGGAAAGGTCTTCACAAATGAAGAAAAAGTAAATAAAGTTCTAAGGAGCTTACCTAAAGCTAAATGGGGACCAAAAGTGACCGTAGTTGAAGAGGCTCAAAATCTCACAACACTTCCTCTAGACGACCTTCTTGGAAAGCTTATTACCCATGAAATGGTTCTTGGTGAAGAAGATGGAGATCTCCCATCAAACACAAAGAACCTAGCTCTAAGATCCAAGAAGGATGATATGCCATCAGAGGAGGAAGGCAGCGATGATGAAGATGAGGAAGATCCTTTCGCCTTAATCTCAAGGGATCTTGCAAAAGTTCTTCAAATGAAGAAGCAATTCAAAAACAACAAAAATTATCCTCGATCGTCAAGACCTTGAGTTAAGTTTTCTAACCCTAATAAGAAAACTAAGGTATTGACTTGTTTTGAATGTGGTGAAGCAGATCATCTTGTAAAGGATTGTCCACAAAAGAAGATGAACAACTTCAGGAAAAATTATCGAAAGAAGAAAGTTATGGTAGCATCATGGAGTGACTCATATTCTACCAATGAATCAGAAGACGAGAAAGAACAAGCAAACTTATGCTTAATGGCCGATCATGAAGAAGACCCAAACCACTATCTTGATGGTGTGGTAAGTACGATTATGTCACAATTTGAACTTGAACTCACTCAATTCCTTAAAGACATAATCATTTGTGATAAAGAACATAGGGTAAGGATAAATTCATCAAGAGAGAAGCTTCTCAAACAAGAGAAACGATTAAGTGATATGTGTCTAGAAATTAAAAAATCTTAACACTGAAAAGTTAGACCTTGATATCAATATCAAGGCCTTGGAATCAGAAAAAGCGATTCTCAAGGGCAATCTTTCTTCTCTCCATCGAGACTATATTGATCTAGAGAAAGAAACGATTGATCTAACTGTAATGTATCAAGACCAGAAGGCGACACTTATTCAATTCACTCGTTCGAAAGCCAATCTCGAAAGGATGATGGGTGAACAACAATCTTCTCTTAACAAGAATGGTATAGGTTATCACGTAAGTTGATAGCATGTATTATAGTCTATATTTTGAGGCTGGTTTAGACGTTTTATCTTCATAAATCTGCATGTATTGATGTATATTCTTTGATTCTATTCCCTTGGGTGGTGTGTTGGTTTGAGATTATAGTTCCTTTCCTTAGTACCTTGAGACTTACCCGGTAATAGGAGCTTTAGTTTGTGATAGTGAGTAGTGAGACTTACCCGGTAATCTATTCCCACCTTAGAAACACCTTCTCTTTGCAAACCTCAGCTTTGTCCGCGTTATCCTTTGAGATCTTGAGTCGGAACCACAAATAGATGATTTAATCCCTGGAATCCGCATTCCCTTTATCTCACTTTATATCATCTTTGATTGCTTTAATTCGTAGTTATTAGCAATATTTGACAACCTGATTCCGTGCTTTGTTTCACCATAGTCCCTGTGATCGACCCCTGGAATTCTTGCTTTTACTACAATAGATTCGTACACTGCGGGTTTGCATATTGTTCAAGCATACTTCTTGGGTTATAAATTTTAAAGTTTGCACATAGCTTTTGGAGCGAACAAGTTTTTGGCGCCGTTACCCGTGACTTAGTCTATACCAAGCCGGTTTCGGTTGTCTTTCGGGGCTATTACCCTTATTGCATTTGACTACTCTACTTGAGTGTTTTCGCAGGATCTTTCCTTAGGTTTATGCGAGGAACTCGTGCTGGAAAGGAAATCATTCCTTACGATCCCGAACCAGAAAAGACTTACAAGAGAAGATTAAAAGAAGCTAAGATGGCCAATCAAGACGATCACGATCTTGAAGCCAAACTGAAAGAGGCATTGGAACAGCTATGCCTCAATAGAGAAGAATTGCAAAGCGAGAGAGAAGAGACTCACGTCAGAACAGAAGGAATCAAAGCAGATGTGGCCGCTCTAAGGGCCTAGTTTCTACCTCGACCGATCCCAGATCCTCAACCGAGGCAAGACCCAGTTCATGTTGCCCCGGCCGATGTACACTTACCACCTCGGATGCCTATCCGAGATGTTGTTTTTGTTGGAGTTCCACAAACCCTAGGACAGAGGATGGACCCTAATCAGCAAGTCAGGCGTCCAGGAGTCAATCTAGGTGATTCAGCCGATTATGAACTTCGACCGCAAGTTCTGACCATGATCCGACAATGTCAATTTGGAGGTTTGGAGAGCTAGTCTCCGCATCAGCATTTGCAAAACTATGAGATTCTAATGGAGACCTTGAGACCTTCAAGACTGGAGAATAACAACTACAAGTTGAGGCTTTCTATTTCTCTTTGAAGGACAAGGCGCTTGCTTGGTATCAATCTCTTCCGGCCGGAAAAATCAACACTTAGGAAGAGATGACAACAGAGTTTCTTACTAAGTTCTTTCCTCCCTCTAAGACCGCTGAAATGAGGGGAAAAATCAATGCTTTTATTGTGAAGGACAAGGAGAGTTTGTCCAAGTAATGGGAGAGATTCAAGGATATTCTATTGGATTGCCCACATCATGGGATTCCAAAGATCGAGTTGCTTGAAATTTATTTTAAAGGTTTGGATGGAGCGACTCAATTCAATCTCCAACTACTTTTAGCCGGCACATTCATGGATATGACGATAGATGAAGCTTGGCATTTCATTGAAAAGCAAGCTTTACATATGGAGAAGTACTCCCATCAAGGAACTGAGAATGGAACAAGGAGACTTAGCTTCCAGGACACATCATCAAATGGAGCTCAACTCACCTTGCTTAGCAATCAGGTAAAAGCTTTGAAGGAGCTTTTAGTAGCTCAAACGAAGAAGGATCTAGATGGAGGATATCAAGGAAGAAACAACTATCAAGGGTCGCGGAACAATAATTACAACAACAATAGAAACTCCAACAGTAACAATTGGAGATCTAATCAACAAAATTCCGGTAACCCTTATTCTCATGCTAATAATGCTTTTAGCCCCTCCTCTTCTTCTTCTACTCCATTGAGAAGCCAGGAACCTGGATCGGTTCGTCCGAGCTAGAAAATAAGGATGCAGTGCTGGAGATAATTTTGATCAAGCTTAACGCTATGGAGACATCAATGCATTCATTTTCGAAGGCACAAAAAGCCTTAGAGCAACAATTCTTTAACAAGGCGAATGAAGCGCCGAGAGATTCAGGGAAGCTCCCAGTAAGGACAGAGAGCAACTCTAAGGGACAAATTATGTCAATAACGACATGAAGTGGAATGAAAACTGCAGATCTAGTACCTCGGTCGAGCCACGACCAGACGAACACTTCGGTCGAGGTGCCAACCGAGGTGGAGCCCTAGAAAGCAAAAAATAAATCTGAAGTCTATGTTCCACCTCCTGCTTATGAACCACCACGAAAACTCCACCTTGATTGAAATGGTTTACAAGTGTTGATGATGGAAGACTTCACACAAATATAGCAGTTGAATATCTAACAATGTACTTGATTATATTTCTAGATGTTTGGTTAGTTTGAATTCAGTGCAGGTTGTATATCTACATGTCAAGGGCCTTGAAGTTGGATTCAAGAACAAAGTTCAAAAGGACAAGATCAAGGGCCTTGGACGCTAAGGTGCATGGAACAAGGATTCAAATAAATTGAAGATCTTTGTTGAAGATTCTATAACAAGAAGATCTCATCAACCAAGGATTTTGTCAACCGAAGGAAGATTTCAACCAAAGAATAGAAAATCTTTTCTAGAAGATTTTCTAAACAACAAAACAGCAAAAAAAAATTATTCTCTCTTATCTAATAGAAAGACGAGAAGATCAAGGAGTAAAAGACTCAACGTGTTTGTAGGGACTGAAGACTTGCATCGTCTACCTTACGATCTTCATGGAAAAGAAGATTGTTCTTCAAACGGTCATCTCTACAACGGCTAGAAGATCTTTCCATAGAAGATATAAACGAAGATGATGGTCGAAGAAGAAATGAGACAAGCTTACATCGGAAAGCATCTTTTCATCCTCAAGCAATCTAATCATCTTCATTCGTTGTTTTTCTTTCTCACATTCACGTAAAAGTTTTATCCCCATAGAGGAGAAAACACAAGAGCTCCATTGGTAGATTTAAAAAGTGTTATACTAGAGTGTGTTACTCTGCGAAGTAACTAGGCTATTATAGCTAGGTTAAGAGTTGGAGCTAGATCGTAGCATTGGCTACAAGTGAGAGAAGAAGGGGATTTCTTCTAGTTTGTATCTAGGACTCTTTGAAGCTGATGATAGATAGTTAGATCCTACGGATATACCTTGGGACGGAAAGTAGGCTATTTTGAGCCGAACTTCGTAAACATATCCTCGTGTCAATCTTTTCAATTCTGCACCATATAAACTTTACTGTGACTAACTTTGTTTTGCAGGAGCTAGAAGTCAAGGCCCTTGAAATTGAGTTTCAAAGCCCTTGAAATCAAAGTTTTACTAGTAGCACAGATTGACAGCAAGGCCCTTGAAAGGAGTTTCAAGGCCTTGAGATTTGGTTTGCGAAAAGTTCCCATACTCTATTCAACCCCCCCCCCTTCTAGAGTATTATCTGTCTTATTTATATCACCTATCGGTTCTTCAATTGGTATCAGAGCTAGACTCACGTTTATTGATTTAACCATCTATTAGACTAATCATGAATCCTGTAGGTGACGGTGGATTTGCTCAAGGAAGATCCTCATCTCGACCACCACTCTTCTGTGGCAACAACTTCGCTCATTGGAGATCACTTATGCGTATGTTCATGATTGACCAGGATATGGAACTTTGGAGCATTATTCAAAATGGACCAAAAGTTCCAATAACAACGGTTAAAGGCGTCCAAGTCCTGAAGCAGGAATCAGACTTCACACAAGCTGATTTGACCAGTGTGTCAAAGAATTACAAGGCAATGAATCTACTTTACTGTGGATTAGATGCTAATGAATTCAACCGCATCTCATCATGCAAAAGTACAAAAGAATATGGGACAAGCTTGTTGTCACTTGTGAAGGATCAAGTCAAGTCAAGGAAACAAAGATTAGCATCTTTCTCCGACAATACGAGCTATTCAAGATGAATCCAAATGAACCAGTCAAGGAAATGTTCACCACATTCACTGAGATTGTGAACAATCTAGACTCACTTGGAAAGACCTTCACAAATGAAGAAAAAGTGATAAAGGTTCTAAGAAGCTTACCTAAAGCCAAGTGGGGACCAAAGATGACTGCTATTGAAGAAGCTCAAAATCTCACTACTCTTCCTCTTTATGATTTACTTGGAAAACTCATCACACATGAATTGATTCTTGGTGAAGAAGATGGAGAACTCTCATCCAACTCCAAGAATTTGGCATTAAAATCCAGAAGAGACGAGTTACCTTCTGATGAAGAAAATAGTGATGATGATAATTAAGAAGATGCTCTCGCCATGATCTCTAAAGGTCTAGCAAGAATTCTCAAGATAAAGAAACAATATGCAAACCGAGAATTTCCACAAGCATCAAAACCCCGAGGTAAGTTTCCTAATCCTAATAAGAAAACAAAAGTACTAACTTGCTTTGAATGTGGTGAAACAGATCATTTGGTGAAGGTTGTCCACAAAATAAGAGGACCAACTTCAAAAAGAATGATCGAAAGAAGAAAGCTATGGTTGCTTCATGGAGTGATTCAGAATTGACAAATGAATCAAAAGATGAACAAGAACAAGCAAACTTGTGTCTTATGACCGATCATGAAGATAACTCAAATCTATACATCGACAATATGGTAAGTACAATTTTGTCTCACCTGATATTGACCTTAAACAATTCCTTAAGGATATTATCTTAAGTGATAAAGAACTATATCGATCTAGAGAAAGATAAAGTTGATCTGACTTTAATGTGTCAAGACCAGAAGGCATCACTCATAAAGTTTACTCGTTCAAAAGCTAATCTGGAAAGAATGATGGGTGAACAACAATCTTCACTTAACAAAAATGGTATAGGGTATCATAGGAGCTTTCCTAGAAAACCTACCACCACTTTTGGTACGGCCAAAGGAAGCATTCATATGCCTACCTGCTTCTATTGTTGTAAAAAGGGTCATGTTAAATCCACATGTCCTTATAGAAGAAATGACCCTTATGTCATCAGAAACACCTATCCTTTATGCTTAAGGAAACAGGTCAAACAAATATGGGTTCCGAAAGGTACTAGACCACCAAACATGATCGAACCTGAGTATGAACAAAAATATTTCATTTGGTCGACCCGGAAAGGTTGATGTTTGCTGGTTTGCAGGATATCACCAAGGTAAAGGAGCACAAATGGATATTAGATAGTGGTTGCTCAAGACACATGAGTAGAAAGAGTTCTTTATTCTCAGATTTAAAGAAGCAATCATCTAGAACTATTACTTTTGGTGATAAAGGAAAGTGTGACATAATTGGCATTGGTAAAATTTGCTATGATTCATCCAACTTTATTGATGATGTTTATTTAGTTGATGACTTGAAATATAATCTGCTAAGTATTTCTCAAATTTGTGATAAAGGCAATAAAGTCATGTTTGATTCAGAAAAATATGAAGTTCAAGACATAAAGACGAGAGAAGTATTGCTTACTGCTCCTAGGTGTAATAATGTTTATTCTTTGAATACTAACCAAGTTGCAGGAACTAAGCTAAAATGTCTAAAGGCCTTGACTGATGATCCAAGGCTTTGGCATAGAAGACTTGGCCACGTAAGTATGCACATCATGCAGAAGCTACTTAGAAAAGATTTGGTACGTGGTTTGCCAAACCTAAACTTCAAGGTTAATGACCTATGTAAAGCATGTACACAAGGTAAACAAACAAGAGGTTCATTCAAACCTAAAAAAGCTGTAAGTTCTTCTCGACCTATTGAACTTTTACATATGGATCTTTGTGGACCTATGCGTGTCAAATCTCCCGGAGGAAAACAATACATCCTTGTTATAGTAGATGATTTCTCTCGTTTTACATGGATATCTTTTCTACGAGAAAAATCTGAAGCTTTATTTGAGTTTTCAAAATTGTGTAAGGAGCTACAAAGTTTGTAAAACCTACCAATCATTTCTATAAGAAGCGATCATGGTAGAGAATTTGATCAACTAAAGTTTGATCTGTTTTGTGCAAAATATGGTATTTCTCATAACTTTTCAGCTCCTAGAACTCCTCAACAAAATGGAGTTGTGCAACGCAAGAACCGCACTCTTGAGGATATGTCTAGGACAATGCTTTTAGAAAAATGATTTGTGTTAGCATGAAATATTGCGATATTATAGGCACTTATTCTAGTTGTTTTTCATTCATTATAGTGTTCATAGATGAGACATTGAAGCAATTGTTAGCTTGGTTATCTATATTTTCGATGTGGAGGTCTACATTAGCTTTGTGTTGATTATAGGTGAATAAGAGCTGAAACCGGACCATTTGAGAGAGATAAGAGAGGATTTGAGCATATCTAAGGATTAGGAACACATCATGGAAGCCAAAGGAGGAGTTAGGATGAAGAATGGCACGACACAAAGGAAACCACAAGCAATCTACACTTCCACGCCCTAAAATACGGTCGTAGAAGAGTCCACGCCCTAAACCACAGCCGTGGATCTTGGCATCATGAGCGTGGATCATTCCAGAGAGTTACACGGCCTAAAGTACGGTCATGGAAGATGAGAGAGACCGTAACCCAATTCCACGCCCTAAACCACGGTCGTGGAATCCCTTGAGACCATGATTTAGGCGATCTTTTGACGAGTATTCATTTACCACGTTATTCACGTGATGGGTCGGAATGGTTACTTTTACCCCGTCTTATAAAAAGGCCAGAGAAGAGAGTTTTGGACATCGACGCTTACGACCTACTCCCGTAACATTGGCGTTGGATCTGGCAAAGACGTGACGGCTGCTTACCTTGCTTGGAATATTCTTGCCTAGGGCAGATTGAAGATCGCCGAAGGTTTTTACCTCTTTCTTAGGGTTAGTTATTGAAGACGGATTGACAACCTGTTCTTCATATTTACCCTAGATTATTGTGAGGTTTTGTGTTATATTTTGAATCCATTAAACATTACTCTTTGTGTTTCGGATTTGAGATTGGTTTTGAGTTATATTCGAGTTTTCGAAAGTTTTCATCTTTCATTCTTCTTAAATTGATTATTGATATCATGACAATGGTTATTGGCTAAAACCCTCTATCAATTCTAAGGTGAAGGGTTGATAGTTGTGGCTTAGATGATGATAGATCGATCGTAAATTGATTGGACCCTGAGAGTTAGAGAGATCTCGTCGACGAACCAAGATCACGGTCTGTTCTTGGACTTCCACGGCCGTGGAACTCAAGATCTGTCCGTGATTTACCCTAGTTTACGAACTTAGCTTTTACTTTGATCCAAGGTTAAAGATTAGCTTTAATCTAGTCTTGGCTTGCCCCTTTCCAGGTAGTAGTGAGACTCATCACCTTCTATTTCGATTTCGAGTGTCACAACCTTAATCGTTTTAGTTAGTCTTGATCCTCGGGTTACAAGTTTGGGTATTTGAGATTAATTCTTATCCATGAATCCTTTCTATACTGAAGCCTCAACAACCTTTATAGAGAGTTCTTTGGGTTAGACACATAGGGTTTTGGAACTTCACCGTACATTACCTTACTTTAGTATACCTTTGCAATCCTCGACTCTGTCCTTATATGTATAGTATATCTTGAATCGATTGCCACAATTAGATACCTGGATCCTTAGGGTTGCTGTTTTCCCAATATTTGCAAAGCTTTATACATTTACTTGCTTGAGAATTTGCGAACTAAATTTGTTCCCTCCAAATCCCTGTGTTCGATACTCTGGAATTCTTTTTCTACTACGCCGATCCGTACACTGCGGGTTCGCTTGCTTGATTCTAGTTTTATAAATTTAAAGCTTATTTGCACGCACGCTAAGTGGCGAACAATTTGCCAAAAAGTTTTTGGGCTGAAGCAGTAAACACCGCAAATTATATTTTAAATAGATGTTTAATTCGCCCTATTTTAAAAAAGACTCCTTATGAACTCTTTAAAAGAAGAAAACCAAATATTTCATACTTCAAACCTTTTGGATATACTTGTTTTGTTCACAACAATGGAAAGGACAATCTCGGGAAATTTGATGCACGTAGTGATGAAGCTATATTCATTGGATATGCTTCAAATAGCAAAGCTTATCGAGTATATAACAAACGTACCAAAGTTGTTGAGGAAAGCATTCATATTATTTTTTATGAAAGCAATGATGGTACTTTGAGTGAGAGTTTTGTAGATATAAATCTGAATCAAAGAGAAGATCACATTTTGGATGAAGATGAAGATCCTAAAGATCAAGACAAGAATATGCAAAAAAAGATTCAAGATACCAAAGAAAATCCTTAAGACCTTGAAACACACCTTCAAGACCTTGAAACTGGAAACTGTGACAACAGAACTCCACTTCAAGGGCTTGAAACCCAACTTCAAGGCCTTGAGAATGGAACAACAGGTAATGCACAACGGTACCTGAATCAAGTCAAACATATTCATCTCAACCTTCTGGATCTACATCATCTGTCAAAAGAAGAAAAGTTCAACACTCCTCGTATCATCCACAAGAGAATGTGATCTCAAATCCAAATGCTGGAGTTCAAACTAGATCTAAAGTGAATAATCTGTGTGCCTATTCCGCTTTTGTATCACTTGTCGAGCCAAAGAACTACATTCAAGCTCTTCAAGAATCAGATTGGATCATTGCCATGCAAAATGAATTAAATGAATTTGAGAGGAACAAGGTATGGACTCTTACTTCAAGACCAAAGCATCAATCAGTTATTGGCACGAAATGGGTCTTTCGGAACAAATTGGATGAAAGTGGCAAAGTCATACAAAACAAAGCACGACTTGTAGCACAAGGCTATAACCAAGAAGAAGGTATTGATTATGAGGAGACTTTTGCTCCTGTTTCCAGATTAGAAGCCATACGTATGTTACTTGCATTTGCATCTTTCATGAGCATAAAACTTTTTCAAATGGATGTAAAATGTGCTTTTCTAAACGGCTTCTTAGAAAAATAAGTCTACGTTGTTCAACCTCCTTGTTTTGAAAATAATGAATTTTCGGGTCATGTTTTTAAATTAGACAAAGTTCTTTATGGTCTTAAGCAAGCTCCTCGAGCTTGGTATGAAAGATTGTCTAAATATCTTCTTGAAAACAATTTCAAAAGAGGTTTGATTGATAAAACATTGTTTATCAAAACTAGAGGCAACGATATTTTAGTAGTACAAATCTATGTTGATGATATATTATTCGGTGCTACTAATGATTCCCTTTACAAGGAATTTTCAGATATTATGTGCAGGGAATTTGAGATGAGCCTAATGGGAGAGTTAAATTTCTTTCTTGGACTTCAAGTTACAGAAGCAAAGAAAGGAATTTTCCTCAATCAAAGCAAGTATACTAAAGACTTGCTTAAAAAGTACAAAATGGATCAATCTAAGGTTGCAAAGACTCCTATGAGTTCAACACTTTCGCTAGATCATGACAATAACGGTAAAAGTGTATTACAAAAGGAGTATCGAGGTATGATCGGTTCATTGTTGTATCTAACTGCTAGTCGTCCTGACATTATGTTTAGCGTATGCATGTGTGCAAGATTTTAAGCTGATCCTAAAGAGTCACACTTGATAGCTGTGAAAAGAATTTTTCGGTATCTCAATGGCACTAAGGATCTAGGGTTATGGTACCCACGTCAAAGCTCGTTTCATCTTGTTGGCTATTCAGATGCAGACTTTGCAGGTTATAAGGTTGATAGAAAAAGTACCTCTGGATGTTGTCAGTTTATAGGGTCATCCCTAATCAGTTGGCACTCAAAGAAGCAAAATTTTGTTGCCCTATCCACGGCCAAAGCTGAATACATAGCTGTAGGAGCTTGTTGTGCTCAAATTCTTTGGATTGCTCAACAACTTTGTGACCTTGGCTTTGACTTGAGAGGTATTCCTATAAAATGTGATAATACTAGTGCTATTTCTATAACCAAAAATCCTGTGCAGCATTCAAGAACTAAGCATATTGATGTAAGACATCACTTCATACGTGATCATGTGGAGAAAGGTGATGTTTCGATTTCTTTTATCTCAAATAACTTGCAGCTTGCAGATATCTTTATCAAGCCTCTTCCTGAGGAAAATTTTAATTTTATTAGATTGGAGCTTGGTATGTTGAACAAGGAAGCATTAACATAGGGGGAGTAAACGAGTTTTAATCATCCTACGCATGCAGCCCAATTGATGTTTTCAAGGGCCTTGAAATAAAATTCAAGGGGCCTTGAAACATATTTCAAAGGGTACATAAATAAAACGGATCAATTAGAAATTCATATCTTTTAGATATTGAATTATCTAATTTTTATTCTTTAAAAGGGATTTCAAAAGTTTTGTTTTCAGATTCAAAGGATTTTAAAAAGTGGTTACCAAAATTTATGGAAGGAATTTTTATCACTCAAGATCTCTAAAATCTTTTGATCTTACATTGATTAGACTTCTTTCCTTAAATACCTCTTCTCTTCCCTCTTTCTTTCTTCCGCTTCCCTTTGCTTTCGAAAGAACGGTGCTTTACTCTTCCAAATTTCCAAAACCCTCTTCATCGATTTCTCAAAATTTCTCAATGGCTCCCAAGAGATCTTCAGTCAACGAAGCAACATCCTCAGCTCCAAAACGACAGAGGGTCGTTCAAGTGTCGTCCGACTCTGATTCAAGTTCTGACTCGGGGTCAAGTTCGAGTTCATCTGGGTTCTCTAGTGATGCGGATATTTTTGCTAGAACAAGGTTACCAACAAGTTGGTTCATCAACCCAACAGCAGCTAAAAAGTGGGTCAAGGAGTATGATGACCGCTTTCAATGCATGTGTGAAGGAGTACACAACGAACTATATACTTGCTCGTCTATGCCAGGGCTTGAAGCGCTCCAAGAAAGCTCTATATGGATTATGTTGAATCCAAGGGAATGGTCATATCCTCGCCTCACAAGATTGTTCTATGCCAACTTGACGGCAAGGCGTGAGAGAGGGGAATGGATTCTAAACTCGGTTATCAAAGGTAAGAAAATCACCCTCACGTCTGAAATTATAGCAGATATTTTTGGGATTCCTTTGTATGATGCTTCAGAAGACTCAAACCCTGCTAGAACTTTAAGGCTAGCAAAAGAACAACTTCTCCTTCCTAATGCCTTATCACCTCCACCATTACCTGCTTAACTCTGGAGGCTAGGATAGTCTATTCCATTATAGACATATGCATTGTTCCTAGAGTTGGCAACAAAGAGATTATAACCAATTATGTGCTGATGTTGACTTACAATACCTTAAATGGGTTGAAGGTGAATCTGCCTGAAATTCTTTTGTCTCATATGGTGAATGTGCTTAATTCTCCAAGCACTAGTCACCTACCTTATGGGAATTTGCTTCCCATAATATTCACACATTTTTCAGTAGATTATTCTTGTGAGGTGTTGAATCTTTACAGTGATGGATTAGATGAAGCATTCTTTGAGACTATAGTAATTAGGAAGACTCAGGAGGGGTTTAGTACTGTGTGGGTATTGATGGAGCAGCCTGAATGGAATTTCACTACTCAGCAGCGGCTAGAATTTGTGGAGGAGTCATTGACCTCCCTAAGATTTGATTTTGCACATTTTAGAGTGTCAATGACTGATAAGATGGACCAAGCTCCAGACTTACTGGGCATTCTTAATCAGAAAATAAATCAGTTATTCAATGTAAGTGTTATGTCTTTAACTGCTGTCAATAGTATCAAAGCAATATCAAAAGAGGATGGACAGGAAACTCATAAGGATGCTGAGAAGGTTATGGATTAGTGTCATAAAGTTGTCAAAGATAAACCCATCCGACAGCCAATGCCAGAAGATCTAGATATCTTGACAATCGAAGAATTTGGGGTCGTCAAGAAGTATGCAAAGGAGTCTACACAAAGAGGAACTGACATATCTCTTAAAGAACGTGATCTTGCTGATGCAAAGGATCGATGGAGAGATATGTGTCTCCGAGACTATTATGGAAAAGGAAGTTCCTCCAAATGGTACAAGAAAGACTGACGAATCTTGGCGTTTTATGAGTTTTTGAAAAATATTTTTTGGTGTGAAAATACCTTTGTTTTTGGGTTTGTAATCGTATTTTTAAGACTTCCTAGTTTGACTACTTTTTCTCCCTTGTTAAAAGACAAAGGGGGAGAAATATGATCCGACATTTTCGATATATTGCATTCTGCATTTTTATTTTTGAGATTTTCATATGCATTGCTAAACTAACAAATGCAGGTACGAAAATTTGTGTTGTCTTCCATCAAACGGGGAGATTGAAAACTCCACCTTGATTGAAATGGTTTACAGGTGTTGATGATGGAAGATTTCACACAAATATAGCAGTTGGATATCTAACAATGTACTTGATTATATTTCTAGATGTTTGGTTGGTTTGAATTCAGTGCAGGTTGTATACCTACATGTCAAGGGCCTTGAAGTTGGATTCAAGAACAAAGTTCAAAAGGACAAGATCAAGGGCCTTGGATGCTAAGGTGTACGGAACAAGGATTCAAATAAATTGGAGATATTCGTTGAAGATTTTATAACAAGAAGATCTCATCAACCAAGGATTTTGTCAACCGATGGAAGATCTCAACCAAAGAATAGAAAATCTTTTCTAGAAGATTTTCTAAACAACAAAACGGCAAAAAAAATATCTTCTCTCTTATCCAACAGAAAGACGAGAAGATCAAGGAGTAAAAGACTCAACGTGTTCGTAGGGACTGAAGACTTGCATCGTCTACCTTACGATGTTCATGGAAAAGAAGATTGTTCTTCAAATGGTCATCACTACAATGGCTAGAAGATCTTTCCATAGAAGATATAAATGAAGATGATGGTCGAAGAAGAAATGAGACAAGCTTACACCGGAAAACATCTTTGCATCCTCAAGCAACCTAATCATCTTCATTCGTTGTTTTTCTTTCTCACATTCACGTAAAAGTTTTATCCCCTTAGAGAGAGAAAATACAAGAGCTTCATTGGTAGATTTAAAAAGTGTTATACTAGAGTGTGTTACTTTGCGAAGTAATTAGGCTATTATAGCTAGGTTAAGAGTTGGAGCTAGATCGTAGCATTGGCTACAAGTGAAAGAAGAAGGGGATTTCTTCTAGTTTGTATCTAGGACTCTTTGAAGCTGATAATAGATAGTTAGATCCTACGGATATACCCTGGGAGGGAGAGTAGGCTATTTAGAGGCGAACTTCGTAAACATATCCTCGTGTCAATCTTTTCAATTCCACACCATATAAACTTTATTGTGACTAACTTTGTTTTGCAAGAGCAAGAAGTCAAGGCCCTTGAAATTGAGTTTTAAAGCCCTTGAAATCAAAGTTTTACTAGTAGCACAGATTGACATCAAGGCCCTTGAAAGGAGTTTCAAGGCCATGAGATTTGGTTTGCGAAAAGTTCTCATACTCTATTCACCCCCCCTCCTAGAGTATTATCTATCTTATTTATATCACCTATCGGTTCTTCACACCACTTCCATTCCCTCAGTCAAGGGCGGGGGCACATCTAGACAAGCATTTTGGTAAGTTTCTAGACCTAATGAATAAACTACAAACTGTTCGCTCCAAATGGTGTGTGCAAGCTTTAAATTTATAACCCTAGACTTAAGCTTAAAACAAGGATGCGAACCCGCAGTGTACGGGTCAATCGTAGTAAAAGCAAGGAATTTCAGGGGTCGATCACAGGGACTTAGTGAAACAAAGTCCAGTTACGGTATGCTTTTGTAAATACTAACAACAAAGGCAATTAACACAATCAAAGATGAATAAGAAGTCAATAAAGCCAACATGCAATTCTAGGGATTAAAGCATCTAGTTGTGGTTCCAACTCAAGATCTAAAGATAAGCGGACAAAGCTAAGGTTTTTTCATGGGGAAGGTGTTACTAAAGTAGAATAGATCACCGGGTAAGTCTCACTACTCACTAATCCTAAACCGTAAATCCTATTACCGGGTAAGTCTCAAGGAATCAAGATAAAGAACTATAATCTCAAACTAACACACCATCTAAGGGAATAGAATCAACCTTTACCGGGTAAGTCTCAGGCTAACTCACAAAGATGGGATGAAAGCACACTCAAACCCCAATAAAGGATAAACCTTTATTACCTACACTTATGATCTTAAGCACACAAACTAAGGAATTACCGGGTAAGTCTCATCCTAAGCTTGCATTGAACCAGGAAAGGTGTAATAAGAATAGGATTTGGCAAACTCTAACACTTAACTCTCAGTTTCGGATCAGATAAGTCACCTCGGTCAGCCAAATTCCACCCCGGCCGAGATGTTCATCGACTGAGCGAGATACTTAGGGTTAAGGTTAAAAACTCGAACTTTCAGGGTCCTACTGGAATATGAGATTATTCTATCATTGTTTTTCCCACAACCTTCAGCCAATCACCCTAGAATCACACAAGGAAATTAGCCACTCATCATCATGAAAGTATTAATCAAATATATGGGAAGAAGGTGAATATTTGAACAAGTAGAATTTAATGAAAAGACTTCAATAACTGAATCAAATATCACAACAAAGCGTTCCTTGGATATAAATCCAACAAGCAAGACAACAAGGAAGAGAATCTAAGGTAATCTTACAAGAAAACCTTTCAAAAGCTATAAAAGCTACAATCTTCAATCTTCCTTCAACCTTCAAAAAGGTTCTTCAAATCTCCCAACTGGAGTATGGCTGCTGCGTGATTCCCAACTGAATGCGGATTTTTCGGTGTAAGCGGGATGTCTAAGCACGATTGGATTTGTGGAAAATCCAACCCTTTTTATAGGAAAATTACTCTCCAAAGATAAGATATCTTAGAAAGATCTCTTCCCATAAATATAGGTAAAATATATGATCTAGCATATCTTCTTCCTTCCAGGAGCCAAGCCCAAAATATAAGATCAGTTTCCAAATATAAAAGATCTCAACCAAGAATAAAATATTCTCGCCGCATCCCAGGTGTTCGCCTCGGTCGAGTCGGCTTCTCTAGATCACCTCGGTCGAGGTGAATCCGTGGTCAACCGAGGTGAGTCACAACTGAATGTGAAATCTCTCAAATCTGGTCCAAAGTGAGTCCTAAATCCATAGCTATGCTTCCTGGATGGTTCCTTATGTTCCTCAATGTAGCTCCAATGACTCCATAGCTCCTTTTGCTCCTTTTTTGATGCAAAACGTGCCATTTTACCTACAATTACAACAAAACTAGGTGTAGACCTCGATTCCCGCAAAGGTAGATGAAATGGTAATATAATCACATAATATACATACAAACATGTAGATTATGAAAGATAAAACGTCCAAACAAACCCCAAAATATAGACTATAATTCATGCTATCAAAATACCCCATACTTAGCCCTTTCATGATTGACTGCCCCAAACCTATTATTACTTTCTAACACTTTCACTTCCAGCCAACTTCTCAACTTTAGCTTCACTTGCTTTCACCACTCCGCTTGCTTCAAAATTCCCGGATAGGTAAAGGGAGGCAAAAAATGTATATGAGGGGCTAAGCATGATCAAGAAGAAGAAGAGAGAAGAATGAATTGCCTTGGTCTTTCCAGGAAGAAAGTGAGAGAACTCATGCTGCGGTGTCAACCTTCAAATTCAACATAATTTGGATAAAAACAAAGTATTAAACATGCCAATAATTTCAAACAAAGCATTTAGCAACTTAAACATATTATAAAATCTTTCAAACACATAAAGAATTTAAAATCAGTCAGTAAACAAGATCTTCACTGAGATCATATCCCGATAAGTAACACAAAAATCGTTTTTCAAAAACTCTCAATTAACCCACCTCGGTCGAGGAGTTCTTAGGTCAACCGAGGTGAAACGCCTCGTTCGGCCAGAACTGCCCCGGTCGAGGTCCAAAAGTTTTTTTAAAAACCAGTTTTTTTTCAGTTTCGACGTTTTTCTCAATCAAATAACCTGTAAGTATGCATGCAATCTCAGATAAACATATAAATGCAGAAGTAAAGCATGAATATAAATATCCGGTCAATGGAGTCATACATCAAACTCAAATAATACATCAAATACCCCATACTTAGGACACACTATCCCAGTGGGTCAAAATAAGTCTAAAGGATAAAAATACTCACCGGATAATAAGCTGAACTGCATAAAAATAAGAAAGAAAAATCCCGCAGCTCTCAATAGTCCTGATCCGGTGGTGGTGGTGGTGGCACGTACGGATACTAGGATGGGTCGAATGGATAACCCATAGTCTGCTGCAACTGTATCTCCATCATCCTGCGCTGATAGTGCTGCCCCTCTAACATCTGATGAGTCCAGCTATCAATCTGTCGGTGCTGGGCAGCAAATCTCTCATGCATGTCCACAGTGAGGGCAGCATAAGAATCTATCATCTGATCCGTCAGATCATCGATCCGACGATGAGCCTCTGAATCTCTATGACGGCGTGTCCTACGCCTAGCATGTCTAGCAAGTGATGCAGTAGGTGCAGGCTCAGTATCCTCATCATCCAAATCTATAACTGGTGGTGCGCTCGTCCCTGCAATATCTGTCCCTGTATCCATCGGGACTCCACCCTCTCTCTCATCAACTGTCTCCTCATCGTCAGCCTCCTCCTCCTCAGCTGGGGCAGCTGCTGCCTCTCTGTAATCCTCCATCAGTGGAGCCCAAGCGGTCTGCCAATAGTGTGGGTCATAAACAGTGAACTGGGCAGACCACCTGATCCCCTGTGGCGCAATCAGCTCCCACGGCATAGCCACATATGGAGTAGTCAGACCTCGGGGAACGAGAATCCGCCGATTGATCATCTCCTGCAATCCAAGCGGCTTGGCAGCCGCCACCATCGTACAAGCACTGAGATCCATGTCCTAATAGCTAGCTATATGGGTGACAAGCCCTCCGCAGCAGATGTCTCCCTTCGCCTTGGCCTTGATCTTGTGCAGATCCTCTGCCAACATCAAGCCAAAGTCCGGGAAACCCCCAGTAACCATGCAGTACAAACTGAAAAGCTCTCCCTGTCGGATCTTCTGGGGCGTCTCAGTACGCGTCAGAAGTGTCTCGCTGAATATCCGGTGGGCTAACCTAAAGGCTAGGTGGAAGATGACCTTCTCCTTGGAATCTCCAGGGCGCCATCTATTTGTGTGCTCAACAATATGGGCAATCTGCCCCCAAAACCCCTAGCTACTGATCAGGATGGGAAGTCAACAACGGTGGGCTTCGGAAAGCCAAAAATATCTCTCCAGTACTCAAGTGGCACTAAGAAGTTCCGGTTCATCAACCGGTACTTCACAGACTGCTCTGTGGGAAGGTAGGTGAAGGAGCTAACGAACTCTAGGGTCGGCTTCAAATAGGCTGGGGCTCGGATCTCAGTAAACTGATCTAGCCCAACTGTAGAAATCATCCTCCTAAGGTCTCCGTCGACCTGGAGGCAATCAAAAGCAGACACGTCCAGGAAGCGTGGTGCAATCACTGGACGGCCGCAAATACGCTCATAATCCACCCGGTGTCGCTCATGGATCACCGGGCGGTAAGGTCGGGAAGAAGAAGAAGAAGAAGGGGAAGGTGAGGATCTATCCCTGAGGGCAAGGCGGCGGTCAAAACTCATTTTCAGAAAATCAAACTGTCAGGTCACCTCGGTCGACTGACAACACTCAAGAATCACCTCGGCCGAGGCACAGCTCGACTGGACCGAGGTGGAAAACTGGATTCTAATTCCTTCTGAAAATTCAGTTCTTTTCCCCCAAAAATCACAACAATTGCTTCCTATGGGGTACTTAAGCCTTTTCTCAACAAATGCAGGGGCAACCAAAGCCCAAATCGAAGCGAAATGGAGAGGTCGGGGTTTCGGTTCGTTTTACGTCGTTTCGGCCGAATCGGTTCGATTTTTTGCAGATTTGTACTTGCAACACGATCCTCTATCCTTCAATCGTAGTTTGGAGACAGAAATCTTCGAAAACGAGCAAGAAACGAAGGAGGCGAGGTGAACTGTCGCCGCGGTCGAGGAGAAAGAGTAAAGCGAGGAGAGAGAAATCTTCCGCCTTTTATACCCTTTTCTGGACTGCTGTCACCTCGGTCGAGATGGTCTCGACTGGACCGAGGTGGTACGGACCGAGGTGGTTCTTCAGAAAACCCTAGTCGCCTCGGTTGCTCATGAATCATCTCGGTCGAGGTGCTCTGATAGCAACCGAGATGAACTCCGTCTTCTCAAATTCTCGAACTTCTGTCCTTCCAGTTATGCTCCTTCCTTAGATGTTTCCTGTTATCTGTCTAGAACGCCAAAAACAAGACAAAGCAAAGCAAAAGCAAAAAACTATCTAAGCTAGACTAGAAAACGGGAAAAGAAAGCAATACCTTGGGTTGCCTCCCAAGAAGCGCTTGGTTTAAGGTCGCTAGCTGGACCATACGGCATGGGATTACTCAATGCACTTCGAATGTCGTGGAGTGCTCATCACATCCATCATAAAATTCTTCCAAAAAGGTTCTGGTTCCTAATTTCACCGGCAAATGGTAAGATCTCCCACGTACAAGCTTGTACGGTTTGATTTTTACCGGAATCCTTCTAGCCCTTCATGCACTTCAATGGGACATAATGTAGCCTTGCGTCCCATCCTTTCCTTGATCGAGAAAATAACTTCTCGAGAATCCTAGTAGCTTCCCCATCTTTAGCATGGGGATGGTACAAGGTCCTTAGCATGCGAGGGACCCCATACTTGAACAAGAGACACTGCATCGCTTTAACGGTGTAGTGCTTGCAAACTCCACTCCTTATAATCCAAGGAGTATCTTCTTCCAATAGTTTCAAGGGAGGTTTCATCTTGATCTTAGGAGGTTCTTTCGGAAGAGACCTCCAACTCTCCGGTGCATTCCTGAAAAATTCAGAAATTTTAATAGGGATTTCAAATGAAGTAGGAGAATGTACCTCGTAAAGTTCTCCAAAGCTTGAGACAAGTTTCATGTTGGGTTGATATTCCACACACGAAATCCCTCCCAACTCAGCTGGTCTTTCTTCCACCTTGACCACAATCTCAGTAATTTGGCCAAGGTTCTCCGTATCTTCCAGTTTTGCAGATTCTTCCATCTCGGCCGAGATCTCTTCCACTTCGACCGAGGTCTCAACAGTCAGATCGAGACCTTCCATATCCTCCTCTTCCTCAGAAGTTTCAGGAGAAATTTTTGGTTCGACTGGGGGAGTGCTTGGAACGTGCAACACTTCCTTATGCTCCTCTTCCGGCCTAGCATAGGATAGGGTGCTTTCCTTGAGTTCCGCCACCCTCTTCATTATCTTCTCCAATCGTGATTCGAAAGAATCTTCAAGAGGCTGCTCATAAGTGTTTCTATGGATATTCTTCTCATCCCATATCGCAAGTTCACGCTGAATGGTCTCTTCTCTTTCCCATTCATTGTTGAACCAATAGAAGGAGTACTTCTCCTCCAAGTACTCATAATGGTCCGCCCTAGCACTTTGTCTTGCTATCCAGGCCGGATCAAACGTAGCCATCAGAAATCCTGAAAACTACAAAACTCATAGAAAGAGTAGTTAGTAGCAACAGGGGCAAGCGCCCCGAAAGCAAACCGCAACCGGCTCGGTCTAGACCAAGTCCCCGGCAACGGCGCCAAAAACTTGTTCGCTCCAAACGGTGTGTGCAAGCTTTAAATTTATAACCCTAGACTTAAGCTTAAAACAAGGATGCAAACCCGCAGTGTACGGGTCAATCGTAGTAAAAGCAAGGAATTACAGGGGTCGATCACAGGGACTTAGTGAAACAAAGTCCAGTTACGGTATGCTTTTGTAAATACTAACCACAAAGGCAATTAACACAATCAAAGATGAATAAGAAGTCAATAAAGCCAAGATGCAATTCTAGGGATTAAAGCATCTAGTTGTGGTTCCAACTCAAGATAAAGATAAGCGGACAAAGCTGAGGTTTTTGCATGGGGAAGGTGTTACTAAAGTAGAATAGATCACCGGGTAAGTCTCACTACTCACTAATACTAAACCGTAACTCCTATTACCGGGTAAGTCTCAAGGAATCAAGATAAAGAACTATAATCTCAAACTAACACACCATCTAAGGGAATAGAATCAACCTTTACCGGGTAAGTCTCAGGCTAACTCACAAAGATGGGATGAAAGCACACTCAAACCCCAATAAAGGATAAACCTTTATTACCTACACTTATGATCTTAAGTACACAAACTAAGGAATTACCGGGTAAGTCTCATCCTAAGCTTGCATTGAACCAGGAAAGGTGTAATAAGAATAGGATTTGGCAAACTCTAACACTTAACTCTCAGTTTCGGATCAGATAAGTCACCTCGGTCAGCCAAATTCCACCCCGGCCGAGATGTTCATCGACTGAGCAAGATGCTTGGGGTTAAGGTTAAAAACTCGAACTTTCAGGGTCCTACTGGAATCTGAGATTATTCTATCATTGTTTTTCCCACAACCTTCAGCCAATCACCCTAGAATCACACAAGGAAATTAGCCACTCATCATCATGAAAGTATTAATCAAATATATGGGAAGAAGGTGAATATTTGAACAAGAAGAATTTAATGAAAAGACTTCAATAACTGAATCAAATATTACAACAAAGCGTTCCTTGGATATAAATCCAACAAGCAAGACAACAAGGAAGAGAATCTAAGGTAATCTTACAAGAAAACCTTTCAAAAGCTATAAAAGCTACAATCTTCAATCTTCCTTCAACCTTCAAAAAGGTTCTTCAAATCTCCCAATTGGAGTATGGCTGCTGCGTGATTCCCAACTGAATGCGGATTTTTCGGTGTAAGCGGGATGTCTAAGCACGATTGGATTTGTGGAAAATTCAACCCTTTTTATAGGAAAATTACTCTCTAAAGATAAGATATCTTAAAAAGATCTCTTCCCATAAATATAGGTAAAATATATGATCTAGCATATCTTCTTCCTTCCAGGAGCCAAGCCCAAAAATATAAGATCACTTTCCAAATATAAAAGATCTCAGCCAAGAATAAAATATTCTCGCCGCGTCCCAGGTGTTCGCCTCGGTCGAGTCGGCTTCTCTGGATCACCTCGGTTGAGGTGAATCTGTGGTCAACCGAGGTGAGTCACAACTGAATGTGAAATCTCTCAAATCTGGTCCAAAGTGAGTCCTAAATCCATAGCTATGCTTCCTGGATGGTTCCTTATGTTCCTCAATGTAGCTCCAATGACTCCATAGCTCCTTTTGCTCCTTTTTTATGCAAAACGTGCCATTTTACCTACGATTACAACAAAACTAGGTGTAGACCTCGATTCCCGCAAAGGTAGATGAAATGGTAATATAATCACATAATATACATACAAACATGCAGATTATGAAAGATAAAACGTCCAAACAAACCCCAAAATATAGACTATAATTCATGCTATCACAAACTAACATCCCTTTCCTTGATGCCATTCTAGGGATTCCCTCCTATGGGAAGTTTCTGAAAGAGATTGTTTCAAGAAAGAGGAAGCTGGAAGATTTTGGGGAAGTGAGGATGACATCTAAGTCTTCGGGGCTTATTCAAATCATGAAGGAGAAGATGTCACCCAAATTAAGAGATCCCGGTTCATTTTTCATTCCCATTCAAGTTGGGGATGTAACATATGATGCATTGTGTGATCTAGGAGCCAACGTGAGTATCATTCCGCTGGAGCTATGCGAGAGAGTCGGACTTGGAGAACCCAAGCCGGTAAAGATAAGGCTATTCATGGCGGATCGCTCCATTACCCATCCCGTGGGCATTTTGGAAGACGTTCCCGTCAAGCTAGGTAATTTCTACTTACCTATAGACTTTGTTGTAATTGACATACCCGCAGATTATCCCGTCCCTATCATTCTCGAGAGACCATTTCTAGCAACTTCGGGTTGCAATATGGATTGTAAGAACGCCAAGTTTAAATTAAACATTGGCAGTGATCAAGTGAAGTTTGCATTGCTTGAGGAGAGCCGCTGGATGACGACATCTTCAACATCTATGATGAAGAAGAATCAAGAGAATTGGTGAGCTCTATCCTTATTAATGACCCTCTTGAAAGAGTTCTTAGTTTTAATATAATGGAGAAAGGTATAGATGTCTTTTGTGATGCAGATATACAGAGCTTAAAAGCATTGAAAACAAATCCAAGAGCTAAGATTGAAAAACTAATCCAGGGGAAGAAAAGCAACTTAGGTTTCGGTCCCAGTTCCAGTACCTCGACCAAGGAACTTTCTAGACCAAGCGAGGTGTTCTTATCTGAAGAACATCTCGGTCACCCACCTCGGACACTGACCGAGACAACAAGCGAGATGTTGTCAACAGAGGACAACAAACTTCCTTACTCGTTTTATGAGAGTCACTTACAGTTGGTGGAGCACTGGCTCCACCAAGTTTCTGATGGTAAAGAGCCTTGGTATGCTGATATTGTAAATAAGCTTGTTTGCCAGGAAATACCGCCCGGATTGAAGTACGCTCAAAGGAAGAAGTTCTTCAAGGATGTATGCCATTACTACTGGAATGAACCTGTATTGTTTAAGAGAGGTCCGGAAGGGATGCTTCAACGATGCATTCCGAAGGATGAAGTTGCCAGTGTTATACGGCATTGCCACTCGCTTCCGTGTGAAGGACATGCTAGCGCTCACAAAACGTGCGCTAAGGTATTACATTCTGGTTTCTTTTGGCCTACATTATTTAAGGATGTGCAAACGTTTGTAGTTTCTTGTGATGCATGCCAAAGAACAGGGAACTTGTCTAGAAGGAACGAGATGCCACTCAACAATATTCAGGAGGTTGAGATTTTTTATGTATGGGGGGTTGATTTCATGGGACCTTTCCCATCATCCGAAGGGAACCTCTACATTCTCCTAGCTGTTGAATAAGTCTCTAGATGGGTGGAAGCTATCGCCTCCCCACTAATGACGTCATGGTGGTTGTGAAGTTCTTCAATCGGACTATCTTTCCACGTTTTGGGACACCACACATCATCATCAGCGATTGAGGGACACATTTCATCAACCGGAAGTTCAAAGCACTTCTATCGAAGTATGGTGTAACCCACAAGGTAGCAACCCCTTATCACCCTCAAACTAGTGGGCATGTTGAGATCTCGAATAGAGAAATCAAGGCGATTCTGGAAAAGACCATCTCTAGGACAAGGAAGGATTGGTCCATGAAGTTGGACGATGATCTTTGGGCTTACAGGACCGCATTCAAGACTCTCATTGGTACCACCCCTTATAATTTGGTATATGGGAAGTCTTGTCATCTACCCGTTGAGCTAGAGAACAAGGCATATTGGGCAATCAAGTGGTTGAATTTCGACATCAAGGATGCTGGAGAGAAGAGATTATTGGACATTAATGAGGTGGAGGAGTTGCGCTTAAACGCTTATGAGAATGCCAAGATCTATAAGGAAAGAACGAAGAGATGGCATGACAAGCATATCATTCCAAAGGAGTTCAAAGAAGGAGATCTAGTTCTACTCTTCAACTCCCGCCTCCGCCTCTTTCCAGGTAAGTTGAAATCTAGATGGACAGGACCTTACGTTGTGAAAAATGTTTTTCCCTATGGTGCAGTTGAGATTTGGAGTGAAACAAGTGGAAGCTTTAAGGTCAACGGTCATAGGCTGAAGAAGTACCAACCGGAAGTCCAGGTGAGGAGATTGCACCGCTATACCTTGTCTAAAGATGATGTTCGGTCCCGCTAGTGACCTTAAAACAAGCGCTTCTTGGGAGGCAACCCAAGGTATTGCTTTCTTTTCCCTTTTCTAGCTCAGTTTTAGATAGTTTGCTTTGCTTTGTTTTGGCGTCCTCTAGACAGAAACCATGTACTTTCTAAGGAAGGATTACAGCTCAGGAGCTACACTGAAGGGACAGAAGTTCGAGAAATTGAGAAGATAGAGTTTGACTGAGATACATCTCGGTTACTGTCACAACACCTCGACCGAGATGTTCTTGGGGCAACCGAGGCGACTAGGTCTGACAATCCAATCAGACACCTCGGTCCGGTTGGGACCACCTTGACCGAGGTGAAATCAAATTCAGTGAGGGGTATAAAAGGCGAGATGGTTTTCTCTCTCCTCACTTTTCCCTCCCAAGCTTAACCTCGACCGCGGCGTGGCCTATCCCTCAAATCTTCAAGTCTTGCTTGTTTTCCATGGTTTTTGGTTCGATTACACCGGAGGAAGCAAGAGGATCGGTTTTCAAGCATCAAACAGCGAGAAAAACGCTCCAATTTTGCAGAATCTGGGTATTTTCTCCAATAACCCAAACTCTTTTTCTTCTATTAATTTAGCACAAATCTGGCTTTGGTTGCCACTGTCTCTTATTGAAAAGGATAAAAGTACCCCTTATGAAGCATTTGGTAGTGATTTGGGGGGAAATAACTTACAAATTCGAGAGTTGCGAACGAACAGCCCTTCACCTCGGTCCAGTCGGTTGTGTCTCGGCCGAGGTATTCTTCAAGCAACCGAGGTGATTTGCCAAAGAAAAATCATGAGTAGCAGATCTGATCGCCAGTTGGTCTTGAAAGATAGACCTAGTAGTTCTTCCCCTTCTTCTACATCATAGCGTACGATTCCGGTGATCTATGAGCGTCACCAGGCTGATTTTGATCGTATTTGCGGGCGTCCTATTGTTGCCTCGCGCTTTCTCGACGTTGCTTCCTTCGAGTGCCTCCACGTGGCGGAGGAATTGAGGAAGATGATCTCCATGGTAGGACTGGAGGAGTTCATGGAGGTTCGAGTGACGGCTTACTTAGAGCCGACTATGGAGTTTGTGAGTTTTGTCACTCACGTGCCAGAGCGCAACAGTACCAAGTACCGGTTGCTGAACCGGAATTATATCGTGCCGATGGACTAGTTCAGGGAGGTTTTTGGTTTCCCTACCCCCACCGTCTCTGACTTTCCTTCCCGTGCCGTAGCTCGAGATTTATGGGGCGAGATAGCCCACGTAGTTGAGCATAGCGATAGGTGGAGACCTGGAGATTCCAGAGCGTGCATCATATTCCACTTATCCTTCCGTCTAGCTCACAAGATATTCAACGAGACTCTTCTAACGCGTACTGAGACGCCCCAAAGGGGAGCTTTTGAGTATGTTTTGTATGGTGACAGGGGGAGTGCCTGATTTTATGACCTCGACCGGGATGTTCTTGACTGGACGAGGTAGACACCTCGAATGACGTCAGAACACCTCGACCGAGGTAGGTTCTTAACTGAGAGTTTTTCGAAACGATTTTGTGCTTCTTCTCTAGATATGACCTTAGTGATGATTCTGTTTGCATATTGGTTTTGAAATCTTTATATGCTCGAAAGGTTTTATGATATGTTTAAGTTGCAAAATGCTTTGTTTGAAGTTTTAGCATGTTTAATACTTTGTTTTTATAAAAAATTATGTTGGATTTGAACATTGACACCACATGATGAGTTCTATCACATTCTTCCTAGGATGATTAAGGCAATTCATTCTCTTCTCTTCTTCTTCTTGATCATGCTTAGCCCCTCGTATACATATTTGCCTACCCTTTACCTATCCGGGAATTTGGAAGCAAGCAAGCAAAGAAAAGCAAGTGAAAGTGAAGTTGAGATCTTGACTAAAAGTGTTAGAAAGAAACAATTAGGTTTGGGGAAGTCAATCATGATTATGAGTAACTCGGCACCATTCACATAGTCGGGTGTTTGTGTCTTGCCAAAGTCGGATTGAGCGATATTCCTAACGGTCATGGTATGCGCATCAAGGGTTTGAGGCATCTCGAGAAATTAATGATTGTTGATTTCCTAGGCTTCGGTTATTGTGCACCTGTGTCCATGCATCCCAAAAAGTAAAGTAAAATAAGTAAAGCTTATTGGTGGAAGATGTTGAGATTCAAAGGAAGTGACCGGATTCTAGCACCACATTACCCTATATACATCCCACTCTTACACGTCTCTTGACCTCTTTTGGAAAGCCCTTGAGACCTCGAGCTTGTTGATTGACTTGGTGGTTTAAACTGGATTACACATGATTGATTTTGATAAATATGATTTATTATGCATTCTATGATTTTATGCAAAGATGAACAACTTTCTTATATTTATAAAATGTTTTGATCATGTCTTGATTTTATTTACCATGAAGTATTCTCTTAGAGTGATCTATGAGTGGAGCACACCACCAAAATGTTTTAAAATGCTTTTCATTGATTTTTCTGACTTATAATCCATTCTATCTTGTATCTAAGATTTGGAACTTGCTTGGAGGCAAGCAAAGAACAAGTATGGGGTATTTTGATAGCATGTATTATAGTCTATATTTTGAGGCTGGTTTAGACGTTTTATCTTCATAAATTTGCATGTATGGATGTATATTCTTTGATTATATCATTGTTTTGCCTACCTTTGCGGGAATCGAGGTCTACACCTAGTTTCGTTGTAATTGTAGGTAAAATGGAACGTTTTGCATCGAAATGGAACTAAGGAAGCTAAGGAGTCATTGGAGCTACATTCTGGAGCTTTAAGAAGATCTCAAGAAACATCAAATTGATTAAGAAGATTGATTTTGGACCAGATTTGAGATGATCTACATTCAGTTGAGATTCACCTCGGTCAGCTACAGTACCACCTCGACCGAGGTGATCTTGAGGAGTGTCCCGACCGAGGCGAACACCCTGTCGCCGGCGAGATCTTTATTTTTAGCTGAGATCTTCTATTTTTGGAAGAAGGATATCTTATATTTTTTGCTGGATTTCTGGATGGAAAATAATATTTTTGGCTGATTTATTTTAAGAGATATGGATATATTTTTTAGGAAATTATCTTTTTAAGATATCTTATCTTTGGAAGATAATTCTCCTATATAAAGGGTTGAATTTTTTTACAATTCAGCCATCCTGAAATCTACGGATCATATGCTTAGAGCATCCAGTAATTGAGGGGTTTTCTGGAGTTTTGGAGGAAGAGTTAAGGAAGTTTTGAAGGATTGAAGTTCAAGGAAGGACTCAATTATAGTTGGAGTTGGCTTTTGAAGGAGTTTGTAAGATTTTCTTAGATTACTTTTGGTTTATTGTCTTTGCTGAGTTGTGATTGAGGAACGCTTGTTTGTTGATTGTTTGATTCAGTTATTGAGACCTTTTTCTTAAGGTTTTCTTGTTCGAATATTGATTCATTTCCCATTAATTTGATTATTGTTATCATGATGATTGTTGGCTAAATTTCTTATGTGATTCTAGGGTGATTGGCTGAAAGTTGTAGGAAAGACGATGATAGAATGATCTTAACCACAGCGGACCCTGAAAGCTTGAGTCTTTATCTTAACTGTAGAACACATCGGTCAGTCATTGAACATCTCGGCCGGGATGAAATATAACTGAACGAGGTGAACCTTTTCCTGAACCTATCCGAGTTAAGATTCAAAGTTTGCCAAATCTTATTCTTATTATACCTTTCGTGGTTCAATGCAAGCCTAGGATGAGACTTACCCGGTAATTCCTTTACTTGTATACCTAAGATCATAAGTGTAGGTAATAAAGGTTTATCCTTTATTGGGGTTTGATGTGCCTTCATCCCATCTTTGAGAGTTAGCCTGAGACTTACCCGGTAAAGGTTGATTCTATTCCCTTTGGTGGTGTGTTTGTTTGAGATTATAGTTCCTTTCCTTAGTACCTTGAGACTTACCCGGTAATAGGAGCTTTTGTTTGGGATAGTGAGTAGTGAGACTTACCCGGTAATCTATTCCCACCTTAGAAATACCTTCCCTTTGCAAACCTCAGCTTTGTCCGCGTTATCCTTTGAGATCTTGAGTCGGAACCACAACTAGATGCTTTAATCCCTAGAATCCGCATTCCCTTTATCTCACTTCATATCATCTTTGATTGCTTTAATTCGTAGTTATTAGCAATATTTGACAACCTGATTCCGTGCTTTGTTTCACCATAGTCCCTGTGATCGACCCTTGGAATTATTGCTTTTACTACAATTGCTCCGTACACTGCGGGTTCGCATATTGTTCAAGCATACTTCTTGGGTTATAAATTTTAAAGCTTGTACACACCTTTTGGAGCGAACATAAGTTTACCTACAAAAACGACTACCACTTTTGTTAAAGCAAAAGGGAGTATTCACATGCCCACATGTTTCTACTATTGTAAAAAGGGTCACGTAAACACTTATTCTCTATGTCTAAGGAAACAAGTTAAGCAAATATGGTTTCCTAAAGGTACTAGACCACCAAACATGAGTGAGCCTAAATATGGACCAAAATATGTCATTTGGTCGACCTAGAAAGGTTGATATTTGCTGTTTTGCAGGATATCACCAAGGTAAAGGAGCATAAATAGATATTATATAGTGGTTGCTCAAGACATATGAGGAAAAATCTCACTGTTCTCAGATCTAAAGAAGCAATCATCTAGAACTATTACGCTTGGTGATAAAGGAAAGTGTAACATCATTGCCATTGGTAAAATTGGTTATAATTCATCTAACTTCATTGATGATGTCTATCTTGTTGACGATTTAAAATATAATTTGCTTAGTATCTCTCAAATATGTGATAAAGGCAACAGGGTGATTTTCGATTCGAAAAAATGTGAAGTTCAAGATAAAATTTTGGGTGATGTTGTGCTTACTGCCCCTAGATTTAACAATGTATATATTCAATGAGCACTAACCAAGTTTCAGGATTTAAGCTAACGTGTCTCAAGGCCTTGACTGACGATCCAAGGCTTTGGCATAGACGACTTGGTCATGTAAGCATGCATACGATGAAGAAACTACTTTCAAAGGATTTGGTACGTGGTTTACAAACCTAAACTTCAAGTTAGATAAACTATGTAACGCTTGTACACAAGGTAAACAAACAAGAGGTTCATGCAAACCAATGAAGGTTGTAAGTTCTTCTCGACCCATTGAACTTTTACATATGGATTTATGTGGTCATATGCGTGTCAAATCTCCCAAGGATAAACAATACATCCTTGTCATTGTGGACGATTTTTCTCGTTTTACATTCATCTCATTCTTACGGGAAAAATCTGAAGCTTTGTTTGAGTTTTCAAAATTTGTGTAAGGAGTTGCAAACTTTGAAAAACCTACCTATTGTTTCGATTAGAAGCGATTATGTTAGAGAATTTGATGAACTAAAGTTTGAATTGTTTTGTAAAAAATATGGTATTTCACACAGCTTTTCAGCTCCTAGAACACCTCAACAAAACGGGGTTGTGGAACACAAGAACCGCACCCTAGAGGACATGTCTAGGACTATGCTTTTGGAAAATAGTTTGCCAAAAAGTTTTTGGGTTGAAGATGTTAACACAGCTAATTACATCTTGAATAGATGCTTAATCCGCCTTATTTTGAAAAAGACTCCTTATGAACTCTTCAATGGTCAAAAACCTAATATTTCCTATTTAAAACCCTTTGGATGTACGTGTTTTATCCATGATAATGACAAAGACAACCTTGGTAAATTTGATGCTCGTAGTGGCGTAGCTATCTTCATTGGATGTGCTTCAAATACCAAAGTTTTTCGTGTGTATAATAGACGTACCAAAATCGTTGAGGAAAGTATTCATGTTATATTTGATGAAAGCAATTATGGTACTTTGAGTGAAAGTTTTGAAGATCTAAATTTGAATCAACATGAAGATCATAATTCAGATGGAGAAGAAGATCCAAAAGCTCAAGAAACAAATATACAAGAAAAGATTCTAGATACCGGAGAACAATCTCAAAACCTTGAAACAGCAAACTACGATGCCAGAAGTCAGATTCAAGGCCTTGAAACTCAACTTCAAGACCTTGATATAGGATCCAAAGGCAATACTTCAGCGGTACCTGAATTTAGTCAAGCTAATGAGCCACAATCTTCAGGATCTGTTCCATCTTACAAAAGGAGAAAGTTTCAACATTCTTCATCCCATCCACCAGAGAATGTGATCTCAGATCTAAATGCAGGAGTTCAAACCCGATCTAGGGTTAACAACTTATGTGCTTTCTCAACGTTCGTGTCTTTTATAGAGCCCAGGAATTATGTTCAAGCTCTTCAAGAACCCAATTGGATCAGGGTCATGCAAAATGAACTAAATGAGTTCGAGAGAAACAAAGTTTGGACCCTCACGTCAAGACCTAAGCAACAATCCGCCATTGGCACAAAATGGGTACTTCGAAACAAGTTGGATGAAAATGGGAAGGTTATTCGAAACAAAGCACGACGTGTAGCTCAAGGCTATAACCAAGAAGAAAGTATTGATTATGAGGAGACTTTTGCTCCGGTTTCCAGGTTAGAAGTCATACGTATGCTACTTGCTTTTGCATCCTTCATGAACATAAAGCTTTTTCAAATGAATGTTAAATGTGCTTTTCTAAATGGCTTCTTAGAAGAAGAAGTCTACGTTATTTTACCTCCTGGTTTTAAAATGATGAATTTTCAGATCATGTTTTTAAAATGGACAAAGCTTTTTATAGTCTTAAGCTAGCTCCACGAGCTTGGTATGAAAGATTGTCCCAAGTATCTCCTTAAAAATGATTTCAAAAGAGGTTTAATTGAGAAAACTTTATTTATCAAAACCAGAGGCAACGATATTTTAGTAGTACAAATCAATGTTGATGATATATTATTTGGTGCTACTAATGATTCTCTATGTAAGGAATTTTCAGATATTATGTGTAGGGAATTCGAGATGAGCTTAATGGAAGAGTAAAATTTCTTTCTTGGACTTCAAGTCACACAAGCAAAGAAAGGAATTTTTTTTAATCAAAGCAAGTATACCAAAGACTTGCTTAAGAAGTATAAAATGGATCAATCCAAGGCAGCAAAAACTCCTATGAGTTCCACACTTTCACTTGATCAAGACAAGAACGGTAAAAGTGTTATTCAAAAGGAGTATCGAGGTATGATCGGTTCTTTGTTATATCTAACCGCTAGTCGACCTAACATCATGTTTAGTGTGTGCATGTGTGCAAGATTTTAAGAAGATCTTAAAGAGTCACACTTGATAGCTGTGGAAAGGATTTTCGGTATCTCAATGGCACTAAAGATTTAGGGTTATTGATACGCCCCCGGATGGCGATGCGATCCGTGTTTCCACCTAGAACTTGAGCGGTGGAAGCTTAGAAATGGATGTAGAAGCGTACGGTCGATCCAATCTAGGTAGATTGAATCATCCACGAAGTGGAGTAGATAGAGTTGATCCTTCCAAAAGAATCCTCGAGTTTAATGGGCTTTGATCAAAGACTAGATCCAAGAAAGAATTTTAAGAGGGTGGAAGAAGAGATGATGTCCAAACCAAGTAAGAGGATTTTCCTTCTCAACACTTGGATTCAACTTAGACATGAATTACAAATAAGCCAATGATCCCTTATATAGTGAATGGAGGCAAAACCAAAGGTTGGAACATAAATGACGGATATTAAAGTCGAAATTAAGTTCCGAAAATGAAAAGCCTAAGATATGAAAGGTCGAAATTTAAGTCACGGAATTAAGTTCCGGAATTAAAGTTCCGAGTATAAAAAGTCAATTATTAAATAGCCAAAATATTTAAATGTCTTCATAATGGTGTCAGGTCCTTCTAGCCGGAAAGACGGATGGCATCGCCATCCGGGGGCGTATCAGTTATGGTATCCATGTCAAATCTCGTTTCACCTCGTTGGCTATTCAGATGCTGACTTTGCAGGCTATAAGGTTGATAGAAAGAGTACTTCTAGATGTTGTCAATTCTTAGGGTCATCCCTAATCAGTGCTATTTCGATTACTAAAAATCGTGTGCAGCATTCAAGAACAAAACATATCGACGTGAGACATGACTTCATGCGTGATCATGTTGAAAAAGGCAGCGTATCGATATCTTTTATTTCGACTAACTTACAGCTTGCATATATATTCACTAAGCCTCTACTTGAAGATCGATTCAATTCTATTAGATTGGAGCTTGGTATGTTGAACAAGGAAGCATTATCTTAGGGGGAGTAAATCGTTTTATTTTCTCCTTATAATGAATTCTACTTTTCCATTTCAAGGCCTTGAAATGCAATACAAGATCTTGAAACGGATTTCAAGAACTATAGTGATAACCACGGATCAAATTTATAGTTTTCATCTTTTTAGATGAGTGAACATTAAATCATTTTAAAGAAGAATCAATTTTGGTTTTCAAGACCTTGATTCTCTCAAGATCTTGATAGGCCTTAAATTGATTTGACATGTCATTTAAAGACAATCATCCCTTCCATTTATCTCGTTTCTTTCCTTCAACGTTTTACAGTACCCACTTGTGTTTTACTCTTTCAAATTTCAAAAACTCTCTCTCACACACAAACTCTCATCCATGGCTCCCAAAAAATCAATATGTCTTTCTTCCTCTCACAAAGAAGTTGTAGCTCATATCCCCTCAGCATTTGCAAAGCCACTCCCTTTGTAGTCGATACACAACCTTATCGACCCATCTTTCTTCCTTACAAACAATAGTAGTGTGCCCCATGGAGAAACGCTAGGGCTGATGAAGCCCTTCTCAACTAACTTCTCTAACTGCTTTTTCAACTCTAGTAGCTCGATAGGCGCCATACGGTAAGGTGCCTTCAAGATCAGTCTCGTACCAGGCTCCAACTCGATTCTAAGACTACACCATGTCTATCCATCTAGTCCATCCACAAAATGACTTCCTCGTATACTAAGTACATGACGAATAAGTCCACTGCCCAATCACGATTCCCCACACGAATGGGACAATCGTGAATTTCCTGGTTACCTCTAACATTACCCCCATCAGGTAACCCAATAATGAAAGGTGCTCCCTTTATTGTATCTAAAGACAATCTCTCTACGCATGCATCAGAAAGAAAAGATTGCATAGCACCAACATTAAACAACACTCTAATAGGTTAATCCTTAATCAAGATGGTACATGTAGCCGCCAATGCAACTAGCTCAGTAGCCTTCCTCAAGTCAAACACTCGGGCATGTCCTCATCTCGTATCAACTAGACTGTTACCACATCCTCGATCTTGACCTGATCCATGACTGGATCCTTGTGTATGATGATGTCTTGGAGCTATGTACTACTACTACCCTTGAAACTGTGGTGGTCTCTGCCCCACCACTTTGAACACTTGCAAGTGAAGACCCCTATTGTGATGGAGCTCTACCCTGACGGCAGAAAATGACCTTGTGCCCTGTTTTGCCACACGTGAAACAGGTGACTAGCGGTCTTTTACAATCTGGCTTAATATGCCCGCAATCTCCACAATTATAACATTGTTTGGCTCCCTTTGAAAGCATAGTTATAGGGGAATGACTCGGTCGTCTGAGTGAATGACCTCGTCCATAATATGTCGCTCCAATACCCGCAGTAGTTTACCCTGTTCTCTGCCTCTTCTCTAGCCCACCTGACTGAGCATCGCTCCTCAGACCCGGTCGGTCCCGCTCATACGGTGATGCTCGGTTCTGATCATCCAACAATGAATCACAATGGAAACCCGCAAGATAAGAGCGGGTACTCTCCCTCAGCCTCTAGGAAAACAAATAAACATGTTGATCAACATGTGGTGCAGCTGGACCAAGCAATGCTAACTCCTTCTTAAACTTCTTTATCACCTCAGCGACAAGAATGTCCTCATATCCCGCCTCTAGAAAGTCTTGTAGTCTCTCCCTCCTCAGAGCGGCAGGGCAGAAACGCTCTTTGATAAGACTCCTCATTTAATCAAAACATGTGACCCCAATGTAGACGGTCCTCCACTAATATTGTGCATGTTCCCAAAACAAATTCTGCACCAACTCCACCTACCGATCCTTTGGGCAACGTATCGACTATAGCGTGGTCTCAACGTGCCCTAACCAATGCTCCATTTCCAACCCCACCTTCCCGCCGAACGGGGGCACTCTCATGTGCTTGAAGGTCTTCAACCACGAATCCGGTCTTAGCATCCTTGGCTCGTTCCGAGCCTTTTGACATCAACTCTTCTCTTTGGTGTAGCTAGAACCTGAGTCACTCTTTGTGAGACCTCAATTGATCTCGCAGGTACTGGTAAATTTTGGGTACATTTCCTTGTCTTGACTGCGCCTTCCACACATCTAACGTACTCATAGAACTCTGTCGCTCCCATCGGGACAGGACCTAACTTAGCCGACTACGTTATCAGTGCTCCTAATCTAGCAGTCGTCTCATTCCCGACCTCGGGAACTACACTATCAATAACCTCATCAACTCTATCCTCAGCCGTTGGTGGCTCATTAATGGGGGCTCGCCCCCGACCTCTCACTACGAGAGGTCTATATCCTCGACCACTTTCCCGAACCGTAGAAGGAAGATGTAGACGACCTCTACTTCGTCCTACAACACAAGTAGCTCTAGTACATGCCATCTACGATAAGGTTCATATCATATATAATATTAAGCTAACTAATACTACGATAGATGGAAATCCATATAGCAACTAGCTAAAGTCCAAAAATAACAAGCAAAGATGTCGAGATCTGCGGAGGTGGTGGTGGTTTCCCGCACTTCTATCCCATCCCGACTATGCACATGCTGTTGAAAACGAAGTTCATTTGAAAATTCAGACCCCTTTCGGGTTCTGTTTCTTCATTCGACCTTTTAGGACCTCACAATGGGTTTTGACCCTACCTCGACAACAACTTTACCGGACCTTACAACAAGGCACATATGTAAAATACCAAAACTAAAAGAATACACGCAATTTCATGATCCAACATAATCTCTCAGCCAAGTATATAAATAAATCATGAAGTCGTCTACTAAAAAAACTATTGAAATGAAAGAAATAAACATGTAACCATCCTAACTTGTATGGGAACCCCAGCTTACCACATCCTCCGGATCACTCGGAAGCTACCCTATCTTGCAAGACATCTAACCACATGGATAAACTATTAGCTAACAATCGAAATATCATAAGAATATAAAAGCACAAACACATACAATGCGGAAACGAAAACACAAAGCATGCGATCACATAATCCATTTATTATCTTTCTTAAGGACATACACTTTTAATTCCAATTATGCTTGTGGCATGAGAAGTCTAAGACTCTAGCCTCCGTCCTCTTATACTGCACACCTCCCTGTATACCATGTGGAGTGGTTCAGTACCCTCCCCGTATACCATGTATGGACTAGTCGCGGAGCACCTCCTAGTCTCCCTCAGGAGTTGGGCAGATGAGGTCACCGCCCGCTAGACTTGGGCCAATTATCAGTCGGTAAACTAATCCAATTATCATACTATAACACATAAAGAAAACACCACTCATGTACAACCAATACAAGATAAAGCAAACACCAAGTAAGCTCAAATGACTTACATGAATCGAGTCAAACTCCCGTTAATGCTATTACTCGATTCTGCAAGGTCTGGTCTCCACTGCTTGATTATAAAGGAAACAAGGATCAATACATATCCATACGTCTTAGAAATTCCCAACTTATGAGTTAACCCGATCCTCAAAGGGAAAGAACCCACTAGCCTTGGGGACCTCGTACAAACTTATCCGAAATCCAAGACCCAACGTCTACCCCTAAACGAAAGTACTATAGAGTTTTAAAGGTTTCCGCACTCTTCAACTTCCTATCTGAAAGAACTTAATTCTTCGAATATATGTAATTGACTTGTTTATTCCATGAGAAAGGTAACAAATATATACACAAAAGTATACAACGGTAACTTTCAAAAAGGAAATACGGATACAACGATAACGCTAACGAAGGTAACTAGAAATATTAACATAATATACTATTTCCTTTTCATACTCCCCCTCAAGTTGGAGCATGTATATTGCTAATGCCCAACTTGCTTAAAATATGATGGAACAGATGATGACCAAGGGCTTTGGTAAAAATATCCGCCAATTGGTTGTTGGATCGTATGTGGAGTGTGCGGATTGTCTTCTTTTGAACTTCGTCTCGAATGACATGACAATCAATTTCTATATGCTTCGTCCGTTCGTGAAAAATCGTATTAGAAGCAATATGTAGGGTTGCTTGGTTGTCGCACCATAGGTTGATAGGTTGATCATGAGAGATACCCAAGGACATCAGGAGAGACTTGAGATCATTTGACTTCACAAGTTGTCGATGCCATAGCACGGTACTCAGCTTCCGCGGAAGATCTTGACACTATGCTTTGCTTTTTAGACTTCCCTGAAATTGGAGACTCGCCAAGAAAAATGACAAAACCCGTTATAGATCGACGAGTAATAGAGCAAGATACATAATCGGAATCACAATATGCATTGATTTGTAAAGGAGAACAATTAGATAATAAAATACCTTGACCCGGATTCATCTTGAGGTATCTCAGAACACGCATCCCAGCATTCCAATGTTGAGTAGATGGGTTTTGCATGAATTGTGACAGAATGTGTACTGAGTAAGTTAAGTCCGGTCGGGTTATCGTAAGGTATATTAGTCGACCCACCAGCCTTCTATATCGTTCGGGATCAGATAATTCTGTTGTTGTAGCCTTCACCAAAGAATGCCCGTGTTTGATTGGAAAACCTACTGAACGTGAACCCAATGTTCCTGTTTTTGCCAAAATATCCAAAGCATATTTTCTTTGTGCCAGAACAATTTCTTGTGGAGTGTGTGTGACTTCTATACCAAGAAAAAAACGTAATTTTCCTAGATCTTTCATATGAAAAAACAATTTAAGATATGCTTTGAAACGAACAATAGCCGTAGGATCATTACCGGTGATTATTAGATCATCCACATAAATTAAAATATGAATGTTAATATGTTGACGAGTGTATGTAAATAATGAATAATCCGCTCGAGATTGTACAAACCCGACATGAAAGAGCGCCTTACTCAGTTTGTCAAACCAGTTTCATCGTGATTGTTTTAGTCCATAAATTGATTTTCTGAGCTTGCGCACTTTTGTCGAGTCTGAAATGGTAAACCCAGGAGGTAAGGTCATATGCACGTCTTCAGTTATATCTCCATGGAGGAATGCGTTATGCACGTCCATTTGATGAAGCTCCCATTTTTGAATAGAAGCAACTGCAAGAAAGAGTTTGACTGACACGAGTTTAGCAACCGGTGCAAAAGTATCGTTATAGTCAATACCTGGACGTTGACGATTGCCGAGCGTAACTAATCTCGCCTTGTGACGTTCTACTGAACCATCTGCGTTTAAGTTGGTTCTAAACACCCATCGGCAACCTATAGCCTTCTTACCTGGAGGAAGCGATACAAGAGTCCAGGTCTGATTGTGTTGGAGAGCGTTAATTTCGAGACGCATAGCAGACCGCCATTCCGGAAGGGAAACAGCCGCTTTGTAAGAAGTTGGATCATGAATAGAATTTGTGGCTTTAATATAGCACAAATAAGAGGGTGATAGGTTAGTCAGGCTCGTCCAACAAGGGGTGTCATTAGGCCCAACAACACAGAACTCCTAGTTTTTTTAGGGCCCCATAATATTTATTTTAGTTGATTTATGATACAAAAGAGTGCTTGTCATAATGGTTAAAGCTCAATATTAAGTGTAAATAGTCAAGAGTTCAAATCCCCTTTCTAAATTTTTTTCCCCATTTTATAATATATTTTTTATCTCCTCTTTTGTTTAAATTTTTTTTCTCTCCATTTTTTATGTATTTTTTTCATTTTTTTTTACTTTATGTATTTCATTTTTTGTTTAAGTTTTTTAATCCATAATATTTTCTTTTTTATTTTCATTCTTTTATGCATTTTTTTATCAAAAAGTATTTTTAGTCTTTTTTCTCCGCTTTTTTTTCCTAATAAAATAATTAAAAAAATGTTGACACGGCCTCCAAAATTCATTGGACTGCCCTGAGGTTAGTGAACTGTAAACAATTCGAAATAGGGTATAAACTGTTACCTAAGGATGCAGATTACACGATTGAACCCAAGGTCGAGTTATTCTATAATAATAAACCACAAAAATAATCTTTAAGTTTTGAATTGGGTAAGATTGACAGAGTGCTTCTACGTAAGGAAGGTTGCAGATTTTTCTGAATATCCGATCTTGAAGTATTAGATGAAAGCTCATGGAAGGAAAGATGATTTGAAGGTATAGAATTATCATCCGTAGAAGGAGATATTGAGACCGTAGTTTGGGAATCCTGAATATCATCAGAAGATAACTAAGGTAACTGAGAAGAATCACTTTCCAAAGCAGGAGACGAGATATTTGACTGAAGATTTGTGGAATCAAAATCGTCCGAGGAAGAACTACTGCTTGAAATAGACGGAAGAATATTGTCCACTGAATATTCGGATTCACCAAATATTAGTGGGGATTGTGCAGGTTAATTTGTATTTGAATGGGAAAGCAAGATTTGCGGAGGCCCGTCATCGAAATTGTGAACATCTCCCCCTAACTCCACTGACGGCTGATTAGGGTTAGGATTAGGAGGAGGACTAATTTTTGACAGTAAAAAATTAGAAGGTAAATTATTTTGGTTAATATCATTTCTAGTTAAAAAAAAAGAAAAAAAATATTTTCATAAAAACATACATCTCTTGAAATAAAAATAATGTCATTTTCAATATCATAAAGACGTCATCCTTTTTGATTAACCGGGTATCCAATAAAAATGCATCTTCTGGATCGATCGGAAATTTTATTCGAATTTTTAGGTAAAATGGATGCATAAGATAAACATTCAAATAACCTTAAATGTTGATAATTGGATTTTTTATGAAAAAAAAAATCAAAGGGGGATTTGTTATCAAGAATTTTTGACGGAGTTCGATTAATAAGGTAGCAAGTAGTTAACACTGCATGACCCCAAAAACGAATCGATAAATGAGATTGAAATAGCAAAGCACGCGCCACATTGAGCAAGTGACGATGTTGACGTTCAACTCTACCATTTTGTTGAGGAGTATAAGCGCAAGAGGTTTCATGTATAATTCCTTTATCCAAAAACAATTGCTTTAATTTGATGAACTGTAATCCTTTATCACTTCGAACGCGTGTAATATTTGTATTAAGGATTTTTCCTCTTGGTGCCCTCAAGGTTTGAACTTTTCCTCTTGGTATCCACTAAGTTTCAAAATTCTTCTTGGTGCCATCAAGGTTACATTTGTTTCCTTTTTATACCCATTCTTAATATATTATATTAAAATTTATTATAATAATAATAATAATAAAATCAGAAAAATAAATTTAAAATAGATTATGACCTCATTGCAATTTTAACTAATAAAAAAAGTGAAGTAAAATAAAGATAATTTTTATTTTTGAACTACAATAAATCAAAAACAAATTTAAAAAAAAAAAATTTTAGAGTCCAGAAAATTAAACATATATTTTTCTTTTGAAGTTAATTTTCTATAATTTATTTTAATTTGAAAATAACAATATTATTTTTTTTGTGTTAACTAATTATTTTTTATAATATACTTTTCCACAATATTAAAATTAAAAAAAGAACATAATTTTTAAAAAATTTTGAATTAATATAAATTATATAAAAGTAAAATTTAAATAAATAAATAAAATTTTATTATATTTTAAATCTCTACACTCTTAATAAAATTTTTAAAACAAATGTTTTTTTATTTAATTTTATATATATTTTTAAATGAAAAGTAAAAAGTAAAAAATATTTTAATTCAAAAATAAAAAATATATTTATTTCAAAAAATTAAAAATATATAAACTATTTCTATTATAAATTCATTAATTAAATTTTATGAGGGCATAATCAATTTTATTTTTATTTTTCTGATTTTTATTATTTTATAATGTATTTTAATGTAGGAAAAATAACCCAAAATAATACCAACTAAGAACATTGAACCGAAAATAATACGAATTTTGAAAATTACTAGGAGCGATACAAACTATCAATGTGTTTACCCATAATAATACGTCACACTTTTTCGGCAAAAACTCTAGCTCCGGCGATGACGTGGCAACTGGAAAGTTACATGTCATCAAATAAATGAATTAAATGTGTTATGTGGATTTTATTTTTTAAAAATAAATTTATTAATATTACAAATATTAAAAAAAAATTTAGTATTTTTAAAATTTAAATAATAATTTTTTAAAAAAAATTTGTACAACTTTTTATAAAAAATATTTTGTAAAAAAAATTTAAAATAAAGTTTGAACATTTTTTAAACAAGTTTGTAAAAAAAGGTTTTTATGAATTTTTTTTATTAAAAAATTTGTTAAAAAAAATTGAATTTTTTTTAGGAAAAAAAGAATTTGTATAAAAATTTGTGACAAAATTCTATAGGGATTATATTACAAGATTTAAAAATAAAATAAATTCGAATATTTTTTTCATTTTATACAAAAATTCGAAAATAAATTTGATTAACAAAATAGGTAAATGTTCAGGTACGGCCCTTTTATTGCGGTACGGCCGTACGGCCGTACCGCAGGGCAACACGTGTCCCGAAAAAAAAAAAACAATTTTTTTTTTTTTTTTCTCTTTTCTGAAACGATTTTTTTTTTTTTTTACGGAAACTAATGAAAATTTATTTGAACTACCATGTTATAATTTATGCACTATTATCCTATAAACTTTGAACTATTCCTATATAATCCATGAACTATTACTTTTTAATATAATCCATGAACTATTCTATTATAATTCATGAACTATCCCATAATAAGTTTTGAACTATTACTTTCACTCCTTTATAAATTTTGCACTATGAACTATTCTATTATAATTCATGAACTATCCTTTTAGAAGTTATGAACTATTACTTAATAAGTTTTGAACTATTACTTTCAATCCTTTATAAATTTTACACTATGAACTATTTTATTATAATTCATGAACTATCCTTTTATAAGTTATGAACTATTCAATAATAAGTTTTGAACTATTACTTTTACTCGTTTTAAAAAAAAAAAAAAATTTTTTTTTTTTTCGGGACACGTGTCGCCCTGCGGTACGGCCGCACGGCCGTACCGCAATAATGGGCCTTACTTGAATAATACCCTAACAAAATATTCTAAAAATATTATATTTTTTAATTTTTTTAAAATAAATATTTGTACAATTTTTTAAAAAATTATTATTTAAATTTTTAAAAATAATAATTTTTTATTTTTTAATATTTTAAATATTATTAAATTGTTTTTTTAAAAACTAAAATCCACATCACACATTTAAGCCTTTTATTTGATGACATGTTACATTCTGGCTGCCACGTCATCGTCGGAGCTAGGGTTTTGGCCGGAAAATATATGACGTATTATTTTTGGTAAATACATTGATAGTTTGTATCGCTCCTAGTAATTTTCAAAGTTCGTATTATTTTCGGTTCAATGTTGATAGTGGGTATTATTTTGGGTTATTTTTCCTTTAATGTAATATATTAAGAATGGGTATAAAGAGGAAATAAATGAAACTTTGAGGGCACCAAGAGGAATTTCGAAACTTAGTAGATACCAAGAGGAAAAGTCTAAACCTTGATAGCACCAAGAGGAAAAATCCTTTTATTAAATTGTGTTTGAATCATTATAACAAATTGTTGAAAAATTGATAAAACTTCAGTTTTAGATTTAAAGAGAAAAACCCAAGTAATTCTCGAACAATCATCCACAATGGTTAAAAAATAAGAAGCGCTACAAAAGGCCGGAATCCTATATGGCCCATAAATCAGTATGCATGAGATCAAAAATAGAACCCGATTGAGATGAACTCTTTGGAAAAGATGAGCGAGTTTGCTTAGCTCTATAACAAATATCACAAGGAGATGTTTTAGTAGATCTAGAAATGACATTATTAATATTCGAATTCGATATTTGAAAATCAAATGCGGGATGACCAAAGCGCTTATGCCAAATTGTTGACATAGTATGCGAAGGATCAACCCGAACCGCTGCTGAAATTGAAAACGAAAAATTATAAAAACGTAGCCAAAACACTCCATCCTTAGGTTCACCCGCTCCAATCAGCATCTACGAAGTTAGGTCCCGAATAACACATAATTTAGGCGTTAGGATAATTTTGCAATTTAAATCATTAGCTAAACAAACTAACGATATTAAATTACAGTTTAAGCCCGGTACGTATAAAACATTAGAAAGCTGAAAATAAGAGCTAAGAACAATATTTCCTGCTTGTGATGCATTTTGTAAATTTCCATTTGGTAGTTTGATAATATACGTATTAACTTTATTTAATTGAGTAAACAAATTAAGATTACCGGTCATATGAAACGAAGCTCTGCTATTAAGGATCCAAAGGTTCGATTCGTTACCTGACATTGACTCGTTAGAAGCATCATGGAAATTTTTGAATCTTTTCAATAAATCAACCCACTGAGAGTCCGTGAGTGGTGTTCCCAATTTTGATCTATCTTGATCATTTAGAAGACTTCTAGAAGCTGCAGAAGCTAGCCCAGAAACATGCACAACATTGTTGTGACATGCGCTAATATGGGTTTTGGGACCGCCAGTGGATGTTGATGGTTGATTTCGAGAATAGGTACCGGAAGACGAGTTGGAGGCACCCTTCCCGTTGTTCCACCAGTCGGGATATCCGATAATTTTAAAACATTGCTCCTTTGTATGGCCTGATTTATTATAGTGAAAACAAAATATGTGAGACTTATCTTGTTTACCTTGTGTAGATCGCGAAGATCGAGCAGCCAACGCCATTGCATCCAGTCGAGTTTCGACATCTTTCGGCGCTAGATGTGTGCACTCCTCTTGTATAGCTAACGCATATACTTTGTTCATCGAAGGTAAATTTTCTTTAGAGATGACGTGAGAGCGTAGTGTATCGAACGAGTCATCGAGTCCAATTAGAAATTGGTGCACTCGTTCGTCGTCTCTTTCAGCAACTAAGATTTTTTAACATGGAGCACAAATTGTTTTTGACGATGGCAATGCGGCGCTGAGCTCGTCCCACATACGGCAAAGTCGCCCGAAATAAATCGAGACCGCTTGGCCTTGTTGACGACATTGTCCAATGTCCGCACGCAACTTCAATATCCTTGGTCCATTGCCAACCGAGTACCTTTGCTCGATCTCAAGCCATAAATCCCGAGCGGTGTCAAGGTTGGACACTGTTGACCTTACCGGAGAATCTGTTGTTTGTAAGATCCAGCCAACAATCATAGATTTGACGGGACCCCAATGTTGAAATTCCGAAGACATTTGCTCTGGACACTTGATCGAGCCATCAATGAAACCAAGCTTTCGTTTGGCTCGAAAAGCGTTGATAATGTTTCTTTTTCACTCGGAAAATTTGTTTTCACCTTTGAGGACCACCGAGATGAGAGAAATTCCGGGGTGATCCGAAGGATGCAAGTAGTAAGGACTCGTAGTTTCGAGATCTGTAGTTGGTGCCATGCTCTAAGTTTGCGGAAATGTGTTTAGTTTTGAGGAATCGATTATAAGCCCGATACCATGAAAGAACTTAATTTTTTGAATATATGTAATTGACTTGTTTATTTCATGAGAAAGGTAACAAATATATACACAAAAATATACAACGGTAACTTTCAGAAAGGAAATACGGATACAACGGTAACGCTAACGAAGGTAATTAGAAATATTAACCTAATATACCATTTCCTTTTCATACTATCAATCTAACTAACGTCACACCTATCAATCTAATATGCGAAACTCGCTATCCTCACAGAGTTATATATACCGGTAGGATCAAAGGTCTTAACTGAGAATAACCTCACTTAGCTTAATCACATACAGTATACCAGTCCGAACTAATAAACATTACTAACACTACTCCTAGGTCTGCAGCACTATCTAATTTCAATAAACTTCACCAGTGACATTATCTCTCGAAAGCTTTACCCACTCAGATTGTTGCGCACTACTAAGCCATCGTACCCAGACCACAACAACTCAATCAACCCCAAACCATCCACATTCCATACGAATTATCTTCACAGCACCCACATGTCGTACCTACCCTCCCATGCTGAAGAGATTTGTGAACTGAAAGCTTAGAGATTTGTGAACTGAATACTTGTCTTATTCCATTGGTCCAGCAATGTTTATATAGGAAAATATAAAGAGATAAAATAATAAACTAATACTAAAAGATAAACTAACAAATAAAGTATAAGCCCAACATATGATCCAATATACTAGGCTCATACTCTAACACTCCCCCTCAAGCTGGAGGTGTGATCCAACAACTCCAAGCTTGAACAATAGAAACTTGAAGAAGAGCAGCTTGATGTAACTCCCTTCCTTCATCATCGGTCTTTGTATTGATACCGGTGGGTTAGACCCTAACGCATGTTCATTAAGTTTTGGGCCCTAGGACGTTGATCAGCGTCTTAGGGTCTTAGGACACAGGTAGATTAGCGCCCTAAGGTAAGTTTTGGGCCCTAGGATGCAGGTTGATTAGTGTCCTAGGGTCCTAGGACGCAGAGAGATTAGCGCCCTAAGGTAAGTTTTGGGCCCTTGGACGCAGGTTGATTAGCGTCCTAGGGTCCTAGGACGCAGGTAAATTAGCGCCCTAAGGTAAGTCTTGGGCCCTATGACGCAGGTTGATTGGCGTCCTAGGGTCCTAGGATGCAGATAAATTAGCGCCCTAAGGTAAATTTTTGGGCCCTATGAAGCAGGTTGATTAGCGTCCTAGGGTCCTAGGATGCACGTAAATTAGCGCCCTAAGGTAAGTTTTGGATCCTAGGACGCAGGTTGATTAGTGTCCTAGAGTCCTAGGACGCAGGTAAATTAGCGCCCTAAGGTAAGTTTGGGATCCTAGGACGCAGGTTGATTAGCGTCCTAGGCTCCTAGGACGCAGGTAGATTAGCGCCCTAAGGTAAGTTTTGTGTTTAGGTAGGTTTTGTGTTTAGGATGAACAATAGAGGGCAAAGTATTTTCTGATACCGTGGACAAAGTATACTCTAATACCGCGGCCAAAGTCTCACGTGATACCGCCGCCATCGCCGCCGTCACGGCGGCGATGACGGCGCAACTAGGGTGTTGTTTTGTACGGAAGTGTAGGTTAAGGAAAAGGCTCTGTTACCATAAAGAGATTTGTGAACTGAAAGCTTAGAGATTTGTGAACTGAAGACTTGTCTTATTCCATTGGTCCAACAATGTTTATATAGGAAAATATAAAGAGATAAAATAATAAACTAATACTAAAAGATAAGATCAAAAGATAAACTAACAAATAAAGGATAAGCCCAACATATGATCCAATATACTAGGCCCATACTCTAACACATGCAAAGGACACAGGTCTAACCTAAGCATGTAAGGTAAGAAGGAAGATGGAAGACTCACCAGTAGCTGCACGCAGTGATTAACCAACCCAGGGAAGCACAACGGATTGGCTCGATGTCGGAACGGCCGCCGAAAGAAGTATGGGCGCCTGCGGAGCACTAGACAAAGGGCATACCGGTGAGCATACTCGATCACCATGGTAGCGTAAATCTGAGTTCGACGAGAGAGAACGCAGAGGCTTACCTTACTTCGACGATTACGATCAGTGACGGTCGGCTACCTGGTTGCCTTCGACTGGAAGCAGCGAGTTTGAGAGCATCGTTGTCCACTGTGTGTATCGGCCAGAAAGGTATCTACCGCCTGTTGCGTGCACAGCTTGGAGGCTCGGCGTCTATCGTAAGAGAGGAAGTGTAGGTAGAGAACTACAACGTGTGCATCTATAAACTAGAGTGGTCGTTCAATATTGTTCTAAATGTGCAGAAATCGTGTGTGGTTGTTGAAGAAGAATAAGAGAAACTCTTTGTTGGCCCTTCATCAAAAGAGAAAGGGATAATTTGACATACTAGGCTTTTTTGAGTTTTTGTTAAGGAAGTGTACCCCAAATTTTTTACCACTTTCATTTAATAGTAGGTAAAAATTATTAACCCTTCTATTTAGAAAGAAAGGAATAAATGATATTTGTTATTTGTTATATAAGTATAAGTTTTAATTTTTAATTACTGAATTTGTTTTTTTTTAATTACTATTTTTCTTGCCTTTTTTTATTTTCTTTTTTATTTTTTGGACTAAATTTATCATGCCGGAATTTCTTATACCAGAATATCTCATACTAGAATTTTTATACCAGAAATTTCATACCAGAACTTATCATACGAAAAGTTCATACCAAAAATTATCATACGAAAAGTTCATACCACAATTTTGTCATACAAGAATTTTGTAATACTAGAATTTTTTACACCAGATCTTCATACCATAAATTACATACCCATAAAATTACATACCATAAAATTACATTTTGTCATACCAGAATTTTTTTACACCAGATTTTCATACCATAAAATTACATATCATAAAGTTACATACCATAAAACTGCATTTTGTCATACCAGAATTTTTTTACACCAGATTTTCATACCATAAACTTACATACCATAAAATTACATACTAGGTAAAACCATCATAAAATTACATACCATTAAAAAAAGACTACCCTCTCTCTTCATAATTTGTGCCTGTAAATTGCAAAACAAACATATGTACCTATACATTTGTATGACTACCCCTGAGATACAGTAGTCCACTGGCGGCCAGAACCAACACACACCCCCCACCCCTATCTGTGCCTGTGAATTGCAGAGGCAAACATGTACACATACACATTTGTATGACTGCCCCCGTCTCAACCCCCCACCCCACAAATTGTAGCCCCCCCCCCCCCCCCGATTCTGCTTCATGAAATGTTTTGTAAACCATTTCAAAATGGGGGAAGCAGTGAAACAGAGCATAGTAGCCACGGAGGTGGTGGTCAGTGACAAGGTGTAAGAGAGGTAAATTAAGTACATTTATAATCATCGTCCTTCACCTAATTTCTAACAGTCGAACTCATACCTTCATTCTCTGCAGATCTGTGAGGCAAAGGATCGAAGATCGAGCAAGGGCTGGTGGCGGCTCCTGGTTCCGGCAATGGTTAAGGGAAGGCTCCTCTTATAGGCGAGGTGGTGGAGCAGGCGGCAGAAGGCACTCCAACGACGTTAGGGGAGAGGCGGCCAGAGGAAAGCGACGGGAAGAGAAGAGCGAAGGAGGAATGTGGATTCTAGGTTTGTGTGAACGGTAAAAATAGTAATGGGTATATTTACTAATTGGAAAACTAATAAAAGCCTACTTAGTGTACAAGTAAAAAAAAAAAAAAAAAGCCTACTTACTAAATTAGGCCAAAGAGAAAGGTTGGCCCGTCTTCAAAGAAGAGAAAGGATGAAATTGGGCCCATCCGGCTAGTTATAGAATTAAAGAGAAATGGCCCAAAATCCCGAAACATTAGATTTTTCGATTCGGCATTCCAAAATAAAATTTTCCGGGTATTACATACACCACATCAGAATGGTGTAGTTGAGATGGTGAATTAAGACTCTACTGTAGAGATCAAGGTGCATGCTTTAACGTAAAACGGGATATGAGATTTTGGACTGCAATGCAACAATAACTACAACATGTTACTTGATAAACCGTGACGGGCAAACTACACTCTTTCGAACCTAATTAATTTATTCCAATACATCCGCCTGTACTAACTCCTGGAAAGCTTATATTCTGAACAAGCTTTTAGAGCTCTTGAGTTGTTCTTCGCTTTACAATGGATATAAAATATTAAAATGTGTTGCGAGTTATTGTTTGGTGAATATGTGTGCTCAACTTGCAAATACTTTTGGGTAAATTATGTTTTTCTTTGGTTTAAGTAATATTATAAGATGAATTATTAGGTATAGCTTTTAAAACACAATCCAATCCATGCTAATTGTACTAATTATAAATTATAATCCATATCCTACTAATCATTCAAAGTTGTTGAAAACTAGTTGGAGTCTGACGCAAGTAACACCAAACACACCAATTATGTCACAAACAAAGATAATTTTTCCCTTTTTGCTGGAAAGGACCAATAAACAATGTTGATGGCCAAAAGTACGATGATAAAATAATTCTTATAAAAAATTATGGAATAAATGCACATATTAAGTATTTTAATTTGAAAATTTCATGTTAATAACTAAATCAATTATTATAAAAAAAATAACAAAAACAAAAAAAAAATTCTTTTTCTGTTTTGACTGAGGCTTTTTATTTAAAAAGTTTAAGTTTATGAGCCATCTCTGCATTTACATAGTACCTTTTTATATGTTAGTACAACCTTGTCCGATTTGCCTGAATGCTTGTGAGTTGTGACTACATCAAATAGGCGGGGCTATTAATTCTCCCTCTCTTTTGTAATATCCGGAATTTTTATTCCGTCTATTTCGGGTATAAACCCGATCTCGATCCATCGATTCATATCCGTCTACTTAGTTAGACAAAGTATTATAAAATTTATCACTTTATGTGGAATTCCTTCACATAAAATAATAGAATCTCTTAAAAAAAAAGTTATCATTTTAGGTAGCTTACTTCCACATAAAATGATAGGATTTCTATAACCAATCCTAACTATAACATAACCGGTATCCGTCTTTTCCGTGCATTTAATTGTCGGGATCTCGTTTCCGAACTTCACCCTTGTGCGAGCCCAGCAGTCGCCTACTCCAGCCCACTGCTTTGCTTGTCCGCAGCACCAGTGCACAGCCTTCCAGCAGCCAGCGTTGCCCAGCCCAGTCCGTGAACTACTCCAGCTTGCTTCAGCCCAGCGCCGGCCCAGCTACTGGAGGAGATAACGAAGCAGCCGCTTCAGCCCAGCGCAAGCCCACGCCTGCTCTCAGCCCAGGTGGAAGACGGACCTTTGCTGCCAACTCTCACAGCCCAGGAACAGCCCAGAATGGATGCAAATCGTCCTAGTCAGCAGCTGTTACAGAAGATTAGAAACTACCTTATACGTTTAACCTTCTTGCCTTATTCTACAGCCGTTTATACACGCCAGTTTCTTCCTGATCTCCGTCCAGATTCATCTTCGAAAAACTCCTCCCTTCTGTCTACGGCTTTCAGCAGCAACAGGCAGCCTTACCTTCCTCTCTTGCTGATCGAACGCTCCAACAGCAGTAGCCTACGCTCCTCTTGTTGCTGCAACAACAAACGGCCGATTGATCCACTAGGTAAGCACCAGCACCTTCCCTCTTTTGTTCCTATCGACTAAGTGTAATCAACCTTCCTGGATTGTTCTGGGCACGAACAGGAAGTACAGTACATCTCCCTATCACACTTCTGTCGAGTACCAGTGCAGAAGATCCAAACATCTCGCTCCATCTTCTTGTTCCACAAGTGAGTGCATCTTAAATCCTTAACACTCATCTACACAGTTGACTCAACCACGGTTGTCTCATGTTCTTGTCCGGCCCCATCTATTCTCGTACTAGGGAGGACAGTAACTGAGTGGCGCGGAACTAGGGTAAATAGAAGAACCTTCCTTCGAAACCGATCAAAGAGACCTCCGACTAGTCACCGCTGGAAGAGGTAAAATCTCTTCTCTCCTGCTGTTTGATCCTTTCGTAACTGAATGAGAAAAAGGAGATAGATGCATAGGATATGTACAGATGTAAGTTGTTGTGAGGCGGCTGTAGAAGGGGTTCGAGTCTAGATAGTGAGAGCTGATAATTGTGGATGTCTCTTGAGGGTCAAACTAGTGATCATAGGATGACTTTACGGGTAGAGACAAGGGCTGCTGTTGTACTTATGAACAATAGAAATAAGGGGCTGCTGTAAATTTCATTTTGTTTCCTTTCAGCTTTTACGTTAGAAACTGACTACATTGCCGACCAATGTTTGGGCGTCTGGATAAAGATCCACCGTTGAATTTTGGATATGTTGTAGACGTATTAAAATTTGAGAAGAAATGAACGGTCGGATTAGAAGTTATAAGCTTTCGAAGTTGAGTAGTTGAGCAGTTTTTATAAACTTAAGATTTTGACTAAGTATGGAATTTGTAAAGGGAGTAATCAACTTTAGGAATTTTTATAAAACTGTTGGAGGAACAGTTTGGAGAAATTCTTTCTCCTAAAGTTAGATAGGACATCATAGATAACCTAGGGATTTAAGTCGGAATTTTTATAAGCGGTTACGAATTTTATATTTGGAATCGAAGTTAGACCTTTACGATCTTCCGGAAAATAGAAACATAGGAAAAATATCAGTTTTGGACCAAACGAAACTTTAGGAGTTAGAATATGATTTTAGAATATCAAACAGGAGTTTAGACATGAATTTTAGAATTTTCGGGAATTTCGGGACCAAGGGTAAAATGGTCATTTACCCTAAATTAATACTATAATTAGTTATGTCTTAATACATTATTCGATCTTAGAAGTCTTAGACTTCTAACTACGTGAGAATGTGCTAATGCACTTATCGCCTTTGGCAGGCAACTGAGTTGCTACAGTTTACAGAACGAGTGGTGTACAAAGAGTCGAGCTTTATATCAGGTAAGTCCTTTGGGCTTACTTAGCTGACTTCTAAATATGAGCATGAATGATGATAGTGGTGTGTGTGATTGAAGTGTTTAGAGAGATAGGTTGTGATATATAATTACCGACCTATACTTGGCCTAAGAGTAACGGGCGGTGGCATTCTGCTCAGTTAGCTTGCGAGCGCTGGGGGTTTCTTTAGGGACTAGTCCAAACTCGGTTTGTAGTGATGCTACCGGCGGAGGTCAGCTAGACCTACACCCAGTTGGATAAGGAACGGAGGCGAGAGCTGTTAATAGCTCTCGTGCCACAACTTAAATTGAATAATGTGAATCATTTAAATAATAGATAATAACGGTTGAGTGCCAGCATGATGTTTGTTTATTTTTGTTTCTGCTTGTGTTTGTGCTGTTATCATTCTACTTATATTTGGATAGTTAGCTAACGGTTGATATGTTGTGTAGATTTGCCACAGGTTAGAGCAGATGCCGAGTGATCCAGACGGTAGTGGTCAGCCGGGGTGTCGTACTTTAGGACGTTTTACAGTTTCTTCATTTGTGGGTTTTACAGTTGGATCTTGTTTCCTTTCGTTCTTTTCGTACTTGGTTATATGACGTTTTCCGGCTGTTAGTTATTCTGGTCACATTCATACATTGTTAAGAACTATTTTCTGATTTCTGGTTTTCCTTATCTGTGCCTTGTTGTAAGATCATGTTAAGTTGTTGTCAAACTAAGGTCGGGACCCACTGTGCGGTCCTAACCAGTAACTCCCTGAGTTGTAAAATTTGGGGTGTTACAACATGGTATCAGAGCTCTAGGTTGGCAACAATGGCACTTGAAATCTTCTAAAAAGGTCATATAAGTAAATAAACAGAACCCGAAAAGGGTCTGAGTTTTCCAAAGAAATTTTGGTTTTAAAATGCATACAGAGTCGGGTTGGGATAGAAAGTACGGATGACCACCACTACCTCTGCGGATCTCGGTATTCTTAGAATAACTATAGACTTTTACTGTTATGAGAGGTTAGCTAGTTTATAACTGTAGTTGTTACTATTCGTGCAGATGGCACGTACTAGGGTTGCACAAGTGACTGGCCGAGGTAGGGGTCGTCCCCCCTTCCCCCAGTCAGACAAGATCGAGCTGATAGCACCCCTGCTGTTAGAGGGCGTGGTCGTGGGGGTAGACCTCCACTAGGGAGAGGTCGAGGACGAGTTCCTCGAGAGGACCCGCCTGCAGCAAGCATACCAGAGGCTGCTGTAGAAGAAGTAGCTGAGAGTGTAGGCCCCGAGGTCAGACCTGAGACCGCCGCTAGGTCTGGAGCGCAAGGAGCACGTTCTACTGAGTCAGGACGTGTTTCTATTGGAGCATCGGAGTATAGGGAGTACAGAGCCTACGTCGAGCGCATGGAAGAAGCTGCCAGAGTTGAGAGGCTTACCCAGGTACCACCGGTGGTACCGGCTAGCTCAGCTCAGGTGACACAGGGAGTGTCTCAGGTGCCGGCTGTATCTGAGAGGAGAGCTAATGCTGATAGAGCGCCTACTGGGTCTAGAGCACCGAGACCGGATGAGTGGTTGAAGGCTTTCAACTCTCAGAAGGTTCCTTCATTCAGTGGAGAAATAGGGCTAGAGGTGGAGCACTGGATAGGGAAGATAGAGACTGCTTTGGAGGCAATACGTTGCCCCGAAGATCGACAGGTGGATTTGGTGCAGACCTGTTTCACAAATGATGCCCATTCATGGTGGCGTACCATTCGTAGCCGAGTCACCAGCTGGGAGCAGATGAGGAACATTGTTAGGGATAGGTACTGCCCGGTTTCGCTGAGGAGGGAGAGATTCCAGGATTTCATTGAGGCGGGATTTGAGGATATCCCGATTGCTGCAGCCATAAAGAAGTTTCAGAAAGAGTTGACTTTGCTTGGACCATCTGCACCTCCAGAAGAGCAGCATGTTTACCTTTTCTCTAGGAGGTTGAGAGAGAGTACCCGATCCTATCTGGCTGGATTCCGCTGTGAGACCTTGGCTGATTATCAGGATAGGGCCTCTGCTTATGAGAGGGATAGGCCAGCTTCAAGGAAAGCAGTTCAGTCTAGTGGGCCGGATAAGCGGCAAAGGACAGGACATGCTGGTAGCAGTGCAGCAGTAACAGGTTATGGTCGAGGACAGACTCAGGGGAGGTCCAGCTACCACTCTACAGTACAGACTCCCAGTAGAGATCGGCAGTGTTTTAACTGTGGTAGTCGCGACCACATTAAGACAGATTGCCAGAGACCACCTATCACTTGCTTCACTTGTGGGAAGCCGGGTCACAGAGCCACCTTCTGCCGTCAGGGTAGGGCCCCTTCTCAGCAGGGATCTTCTCCTGCAGGTGCTGAGAAGAGTGTACAGAGACCTTCTCAGTACCGAGCTCCGAGTCAGCAGCAGCAACAGTATCGGGCTCCAGGACATCCTGCTTCATACAATACTGCACAGGGATCAGGTCGTGGCAGAGGACGTAGTAGTACCACTGACACCAGAGGAGGACCATCGAGAGTGTTCGAGTTGAGGAACACTGAGCAGCCTGCAGCACCTGCGACCACAGGTACTATTTGGATCCATGACTTACCTGTGCGAGTTTTATTTGATACGGGTGCTACGCACTCCTTTATATCGGATGCATGTGTAGATAGGTTGTCCTTAGCTACAGTAGAGGGTGTACCTTTTGTGGTTGGGTTACCAGATGGAGGCAAGGTTAGAGGATCCCGAGAGATTTATGACTGCCCTATTCACCTGGGAGGCTGGATTTGGTTAGTGAATTTTCTAGTCATGCCCTTAGCACATGAGGACGTGATATTGGGGATAGATTGGATGACTAGACATGGAGCCGTCTTGGATATTGGTAGGAGGACTGTGACTGTCGCCACTGAGGAGGGTCACAGAGTGATATTCCGAGGTTGGGACCTCGGAAAGTCCGGCACAGTTATCAGCGCAGTGAGAGCAGCCAGATTGATAGCACAGGGTTGCGAGGCCTTCTGGTGTTATGCCATGAAGGAGCGCAAGAGCCTGACAGTAGAGGAGATACCAGTTGCCTGCGAGTTTGCAGAGGTATTCAGTGACGACTTACCAGGGCTACCTCCACAGAGGAGTGTTGACTTTAGCATCGAGTTAGAGCCGGGCACGAGACCGATCTCGAAGGCCCCGTACCGCATGGCCCCGATAGAGCTGCTTGAGCTGAAAAAGCAGTTAGAGGAGTTAGCAGAGAAGGGCTTCATACGCCCTAGTGTCTCTCCCTGGGGCGCACCAGTGTTATTTGTGAGGAAGAAAGATGGATCGATGAGGCTGTGTATCGACTACCGGGAGTTGAACAAGGTCACCATCAAGAATAAGTATCCACTGCCTCGCATAGATGATCTGCTGGACCAGCTACATGGGGCATCAATGTTCTCGAGGATAGATTTGAGATCGGGTTATCACCAGCTGAGGGTGAGAGATCAGGACATACCTAAGACGGCATTCCGGACTAGGTATGGTCACTATGAGTTTGTAGTGATGCCATTTGGGCTCACTAATGCGCCAGCAGTATTTATGGAGTTGATGAATGGGATTTTCATCGACTTCTTAGACCAGTTTGTAGTGGTCTTCATTGACGACATTCTAGTTTACTCTAGAAGTCGAGAGGAGCATGCCGGACACTTGAGGACAGTGTTACAGATTCTACAGGATAGCCAGTTATATGCTAAGCTATCCAAGTGTGAGTTCTGGATGTCAGAGGTGGCTTTCCTAGGCCATGTAGTGACTGCTGAGGGGATTAAGGTCGACCCAGTGAAGATTGAGTCAGTGTTCTCTTGGCAACCTCCGAAGAATGTTAAGGAGGTTCGCAGCTTCCTTGGATTGACAGGGTATTACCGTCGGTTTGTGGAAGGGTTTTCCCTGATCGCCCGACCACTTACTTCTCTCCTAAGGAAGACTACTCGGTTCGTCTGGTCTGAGCCGTGTCAGCAGAGTTTTGAGGAGCTGAAGAGGAGATTGACGTCTGCTCCGATCTTAGCACAGCCTGAGGGTACAGAGGACTTTGTAGTGTACAGTGACGCATCCAAGCTGGGCTTGGGGTGTGTATTGATCCAGAGGGGTAAGGTCATAGCATATGCGTCTCGACAGCTGAAGACGTATGAGGAGAACTACCCTACTCATGACCTGGAGTTAGCAGCAGTAGTGCACGCTCTTAAGATCTGGCGTCATTATCTCTATGGAGCGACCTGTCAGATCTTCACAGACCATAAAAGTCTGAAGTACATATTCACTCAGCGGGAGTTGAATAACCGCCATAGGCGGTGGCTAGAGTTGATCAAGGATTTCGACCTTGAGATTCTCTACCACCCCGGAAAGGCGAATGTAGTTGCTGACGCTTTGAGTCGGAAGACGCCTCAGGAGAAGGCAATAGCTCGGTTGACAGTACAGCCACAGTTACAGAGAGACTTAGCTTGGTTGGAGGTAGAGATCCAGTTCCCCGATACAGCTCATCAGTTAGCCACCTTAGAGTTACTTCCTGACCTGTTGGGTGAGATCCGACAGAAGCAGGAGACCTGTCCGACGTTGACCCGGATCCGAGACCGGATGTCACGAGATGAGGCACCTCAGTTCACTATCGGTGCCGATGGAGTGATGAGACGGCAGGACCGTATCTGTGTGCCATCAGACAGTGAGCTGAGACAGAGGATACTAGGTGAGGCTCATGCTACCCCTTACTCCGTACATCCAGGAGCGAGTAAGATGTATAAGGACGTGAGACGTTCCTTCTGGTGGGGTGGTTTGAAGCCTGATGTGGCCCGATATGTAGCCCAGTGTGCGACCTGTCAGCAGGTCAAGATTGAGCATCGTAGATCCGAAGGAGAGCTACACCCACTTCCAGTACCACATTGGAAGTGGGAAGATATTTCTATGGATTTTGTTACCAGATTGAGGCTCAGCAGAGGTTTTGATGTCATTTGGGTAGTGGTAGACCGTCTGACGAAGACCGCACGTTTCATTCCGATTAAGGAAACGTGGCCGGTAAGTCGTCTAGTAGAGGAGTTCACCAGGCACATTGTGAGACTCCATGGAGTACCGAGGACTATCGTCTCCGACAGGGATGGACGTTTTACCTCGAGGTTTTGGCAGCAGGTACATACTGCTTTGGGGACGAGTCTCCACTTTACCACTGCCTACCACCCACAGACGGACGGTCAGTCCGAGAGGACCATTCAGACCTTAGAGGACATGTTGCAGGCATGTGTGCTAGATCGGGGACAGGTGTGGCCAGATCACCTCCCATTGGTAGAGTTTTCATATAATAACAGCTGGCATGCGTCTATTGGGATGGCACCTTATGAGGCTTTGTACGGACGGAGATGCCGTACGCCGTTGTGTTGGGATGAGCCTAGCAAGGCTGAAGGGGTAGTACCAGACCAGATACAGGATGACATCGCCCGGATTGCCTTAGTCCGGGAGAGGATGTTAGCAGCTCAGAGTCGTCAGAAGTCCTACGCCGACAAAAGGCGTCGACCTTTGGAGTTTAGGGTAGGTGCACAGGTGTGGTTGAGAGTATCACCTACGAGAGGAGTTAGACGTTTCGGCATTAAGGGGAAGCTGAGTCCCCGATATGTCGGTCCATTTGAGATCTTAGAGAGAGTCGGAGAGGTTGCCTACCGACTAGCACTGCCACCGAGATTAGAAGGAGTACACCCAGTTTTTCATGTATCTCAGCTGCGAGAGTACATACCGGATCCTAGACACGTCATCAGTCATGAGGATTTGATAGTCGAGCCAGACCACACTTTTGTGGAGTATCCAGTAGCCGTCCTAGAGCGTAGTATTAGGCGCCTGCGTTCTAAGGAGATACCGATGCTGAGGATTCAGTGGTCTAGACGATGAGCTGATGAGGCTACCTGGGAGACAGAGGAAAGTATTAGACGTAACTACCCTGAGTTCTTTGCGGAGTTAGCCGCTACCTCAGTACCGACGGGTTAGTACTGAGACGATACCTTATATGACTTCTGTGATTATATGTTTAAATGATTGTTTATGTTTATGTGCTTGATGACATGAGTAGTTTGCGTGCTAGAATATAACACTTGAGGAGAAAAATTTTGGGGGTAGATACCTTATTCTAAGTTTCGGGACGAAACTTATTTTTAAGGGGGTACTGATGTAATATCCGGAATTTTTATTCCGTCTATTTTGGGTATAAACCCGATTTCGATCCATCGATTCATATCCGTCTACTTAGTTAGACACAGTATTATAAAATTTATCACTTTATGTGGAATTCCTTCACATAAAATAATAGAATCTCTTAAAAAAATTTTTATCATTTTAGGTAGCTTACTTCCACATAAAATGATAGGATTTCTATAACCAATCCTAACTATAACATAACTGGTATCCGTCTTTTCCGTGCATTTAATTGTCGGGATCTCATTTCCGAACTTCACCCTTGTGCCAGCCCAGCAGTCGCCTACTCCAGCCCACTGCTTTGCTTGTCCGCAGCACCAGTGCACAGCCTTCCAACAGCCAGCGTTGCCCAGCCCAGTCCGTGAACTACTCCAGCTTGCTTCAGCCCAGCGCCGGCCCAGCTACTGGAGGAGATAACGAAGCAGCCGCTTCAGCCCAGCGCAAGCCCACGCCTGCTCTCAGCCCAGGTGGAAGACGGACCTTTGCTGCCAACTCTCACAGCCCAGGAACAGCCCAGAATGGATGCAAATCGTCCTAGTCAGCAGCTGTTACAGAAGATTAGAAACTACCTTATACGTTTAACCTTCTTGCCTTATTCTACAGCCGTTTATACACGCCAGTTTCTTCCTGATCTCCGTCCAGATTCATCTTCGAAAAACTCCTCCCTTCTGTCTACGGATTTCAGCAGCAACAGGCAGCCTTACCTTCCTCTCTTGCTGATCAAACGCTCCAACAGCAGTAGCCTACGCTCCTCTTGTTGCTGCAACAACAAACGGCCGATTGATCCACTAGGTAAGCACCAGCACCTTCCCTCTTTTGTTCCTATCGACTGAGTGTAATCAACCTTCCTGGATTGTTCTGGGCACGAACAGGAAGTACAGTACATCTCCCTATCACACTTTTGTCGAGTATTAGTGCAGAAGATCCAAACATCTCGCTCCATCTTCTTGTTCCACAAGTGAGTGCATCTTAAATCCTTAACACCCATCTACACAGTTGACTCAACCACGGTTGTCTCATGTTCTTGTCCGGCCCCATCTATTCTCGTACTAGGGAGGACAGTAACTGAGTGGCGCGGAACTAGGGTAAATAGAAGAACCTTCCTTCGAAACCGATCAAAGAGACCTCCGACTAGTCACCGCTGGAAGAGGTAAAATCTCTTCTCTCCTGCTGTTTGATCCTTTCGTAACTGAATGAGAAAAAGGAGATAGATGCATAGGATATGTACAGATGTAAGTTGTTGTGAGGCGGCTGTAGAAGGGGTTCGAGTCTAGATAGTGAGAGCTGATAATTGTGGATGTCTCTTGAGGGTCAAACTAGTGATCATAGGATGACTTTACGGGTAGAGACAAGGGCTGCTGCTGTACTTATGAACAATAGAAATAAGGGGCTGCTGTAAATTTCATTTTGTTTCCTTTCAGCTTTTACGTTAGAAACTGACTACATTGCCGACCAATGTTTGGGCGTCTGGATAAAGATCCACCGTTGAATTTTGGATATGTTGTAGACGTATTAAAATTTGGGAAGAAATGAACGGTCGGATTAGAAGTTATAAGCTTTCGAAGTTGAGTAGTTGAGCAGTTTTTATAAACTTAAGATTTTGACTAAGTATGGAATTTGTAAAGGGAGTAATCAACTTTAGGAATTTTTATAAAACTGTTGGAGGAACAGTTTGGAGAAATTCTTTCTCCTAAAGTTAGATAGGACATCATAGATAACCTAGGGATTTAAGTCGGAATTTTTATAAGCGGTTACGAATTTTATATTTGGAATCGAAGTTAGACCTTTACGATCTTCCGGAAAATAGAAACATAGGAAAAATATCAGTTTTGGACCAAACGAAACTTTAGGAGTTAGAATATGATTTTAGAATATCAAACAGGAGTTTAGACATGAATTTTAGAATTTTCGGGAATTTCGGGACCAAGGGTAAAATGGTCATTTACCCTAAATTAATACTATAATTAGTTATGTCTTAATACATTATTCGATCTTAGAAGTCTTAGACTTCTAACTACGTGAGAATGTGCTAATGCACTTATCGCCTTTGGCAGGCAACTGAGTTGCTACAGTTTACAGAACGAGTGGTGTACAAAGAGTCGAGCTTTATATCAGGTAAGTCCTTTGGGCTTACTTAACTGACTTCTAAATATGAGCATGAATGATGATAGTGGTGTGTGTGATTGAAGTGTTTAGAGAGATAGGTTGTGATATATAATTACCGACCTATACTTGGCCTAAGAGTAACGGGCGGTGGCATTCTGCTCAGTTAGCTTGCGAGCGCTGGGGGTTGCTTTAGGGACTAGTCCAAACTCGGTTTGTAGTGATGCTACCGGCGGAGGTCAGCTAGACCTACACCCAGTTGGATAAGGAACGGAGGCGAGAGCTGTTAATAGCTCTCGTGCCACAACTTAAATTGAATAATGTGAATCATTTAAATAATAGATAATAAACGGTTGAGTGCCAGCATGATGTTTGTTTATTTTTGTTTCTGCTTGTGTTTGTGCTGTTATCATTCTACTTATATTTGGATAGTTAGCTAACGGTTGATATGTTGTGTAGATTTGCCACAGGTTAGAGCAGATGCCAAGTGATCCAGACGGTAGTGGTCAGCCGGGGTGTCGTACTTCAAGACGTTTTACAGTTTCTTCATTTGTGGGTTTTACAGTTGGATCTTGTTTCCTTTCGTTCTTTTCGTACTTGGTTATATGACGTTTTCCGGCTGTTAGTTATTCTGGTCACATTCATACATTGTTAAGAACTATTTTCTGATTTCTGGTTTTCCTTATTTGTGCCTTGTTGTAAGATCATGTTAAGTTGTTGTCAAACTAAGGTCGGGACCCACTGTGCGGTCCTAACCAGTAACTCCCTGAGTTGTAAAATTTGGGGTGTTACATCTTTTTTCAAAATAAGTCGGTTAGGTGGTTTAATTTTTAGAAGTAGTTTAAGCTAAAATATTTATGTAAATGAGAACATGAGTTTGTGGTTGTCACAAAGATTTGTATTTGGGGTCGAAATTATTAAATGGATCAATTGGTTAGCAATACAGTTAGGGGTCTTAGGGTTGTGCAAAATCGGACCGAACCGAAATTTACAATCCATGTTTTTTTGAAAATCCGGGTTAGGGTCCGGTTTTGGACCATTTTAAACCGTAACCCGGGTTGGACCGTATACTGCGAATATCCAGTCCGGTTCGGTCCGGTCCGATCCGGGTCCGATTTGAGACCAGAAAACCTCACCAAAATTGCACAATTTAGGTACAAATCGGACCAACCCAGAACCGGACCGGACCGTAACGGTCCAATCTCAATCCAATCTACGGTACATGGTGTTATCAATTTACGGCTAAATACAGTTGTTTTCTCTAAAAACATATCTGATCTGACAGGAATCAAAGCAAAGTAAATTAAATCAGGAAAAGTTAGATATTTTCAAATTAAAGTTTTTATTTAAGAGAAACGTCTCTAAGCAAGAAAATTTATATTTTTGACACAATTTTTGTTGTATTTTGTTTCCATTATGAGTGCAACGAAAATGAAGGATTTTGATATACAAATGTAAATTGTATGCTGATCCTTTATTAAGAGATAATTATACATATATACTAATATTACAATAACGGTAACGTTAAGAATGGTAATAAGATTATTTACATGATATACATAAGTTAGGCTACTAACTTAATTAATGGGATTCTTGATACTCCCTCTCAAGAATACGCTTACCCAAATAATATCACCTATTACCCAAAAATACGCTTACCCAAATAATATCACAATCATACCCAAAAATAAATTTGTCAAAGTACATAAACATACTCGAAAACAACATACCCAAAAAATTAAATATTAAAATAAAATCATATCCATAAATTGGATAATATTTTATATTTATACCCAATTTAAACATCACTTAATACAAAAACCATACCCAATTTAAATTTATCATGCCCAAAATTTTCAAAACTCGATATTGTACACAAACATCAATATCAATTGACATTTGTCATTACCAAAAATTCGCTTCACATTTGATCATTATAACACAGTTTGAGTAAACATAAAACATACCCACTATATCACTTTAAATATACTTAATAATAAGAAATATACTACAAAGTCAATACACGTATAAAAGCATACCCAATTTGAATTTATCATAACCAAATTTTACACCAATCGATATTGTACACAAACATCAATACCAAATGACATTTGGTCATTGTAACACAGTTTGGGTAACCATAAAACATACCCAAAAATATCACTATAAGTATACTCAACAATAAGAAACATACCCCAAAAACAATGAACATATACCCAATAATTAGAATAATGCTACAATTCATATTTGGGTAACGAAAACAATGTCACCCAAAAAAATTAAACATTCATGGACTTAAAAATTTCATCAAACTAGCTACATTAATCAAAAATGAAAAGTAAACATATAAAAAAGATGCTTAAATCAAAAGTAAACATCTAATCACCATCATTTCAATTAGAGAAATTATTACCCCTATTTTCTAGTTTCCATACCTATTTTTTCTTCCTTTTGTATAGAAACATAGTTTGCAAAAGAGAATTTCAAGGGTTCCTATTTTCCTAATTAATTCAAATAAAATTGCACGTGCCACATTAAACGCCATCCTTTTTTATTGAACGGGTATCCAAGAAAAGCACATTTTCGACTTCGGGCTTGAAATTTATTTGTAGTTTTTGGTAATTGAGAGGCATAAGCCAAACAACCGAAAACACATAAAAAATCATAATTAGTTGGTTTATTAAAAAAAATCAAAAGGAGATTTATTATCTAAAATGCTTGTAGGTGTACGATTAATAACAAAACATGCCGTTAAAATAGCATAACCCCAAAATTTCATGGTAAATGAGATTGAAATAAAATTGTCCGTGCCACATTTAATATATGACAATGTTTGCGTTCGACTCGGCCGTTTTGTTGAGGCGTATAAACACAAGATGTTTCATGAACAATACCTTGTGTGCCAAAAACATTTTAATGCTAAAAATTCAGATCCATTATCGGATCTAAATTTTTTTAATATTTGTGGAAAATTGGGTTTGGGCTAATTTGCAAAAAAGATTATTATTTGTGAAACTTCACTTTTATATTTAATCAAGAAACCCACGTAATCCGAGAATAATCATCAACTGAAGTAATAAAATATGAAGACCCACAATTAGAAGGTATTTGATACGAACCCCAAATATCGCAATGGATCAAGTCAAAATCTTATTAGAATAAGATGTACTTTTTGGAAAGGAAAGACGGGTTTGTTTTACCCTATGACAAATATCATAAGGCAAATGTTTATTTTGCAATAAATCAATATGCGTAACTCCAGGAAAGGAAGCTACGATTGAAAATCTTGGATGACCTAATCGATTATGCCATAGACGGAAGTTCGAATGAGAAGGATACGAATGGACGGTGGTTGAAGCGGCAATCGGAAGTTGACAAAATCGTAACCAATAGACCCCATCTCGTGGTTCACCCGCTCCAATCGCAGTCCGCGTAACTTGGTCCTGAATGACACATAAATTAGACGTTAGAATAACATTGCATTTTAGTTGTTGAGTTAAACAAGAAAGACTAATTAAATTACATTGTAATCCCGGAACATAGAAAACATGATTAAGGGAAAACATAGGTCCAAAATTGATTTTTCCATCTTGATTGGTTGATTTAATATTTCTGTTTGGCATTTTTATAATGTGTATGAATTAACTTTAGAAATTGAAGAAAATAATTTAATATCACCCGTCATATGAAATGAAGCTCCGCTATCCAAGATCCAAAATTGAGACGTTTTACCTGACATTGTTTCGTTTGATGAAGCATGAAACGTTTTAAACTTTTCAAGGAGATCCGCCCATTGTGAGTCGGAGAGAGTAGATCCAATATTATTTCTATCTTGATTGGTCAAATTGGTTGAGGTAGCTACTGTATTTGTATGAACATGTTGTACAGCAAGGGCGGCACTTTCATTTGGACGAGGAGTTGAAACATTTGGCTTGGATTTGTTGCTACAAGCACCGGATTGAGATTCCGATACCCCGCGTCCGTTGTTCCACCATTCCGGATAACCAATGATCTTAAAGCAACTTGTCTTCTCATGTCCAGTTTTGTTGCAAAAAATATAGTATAAATGTGATTTATTGGGTTTACCTTGATTAGATTTGGATGAGTGATGAGCGGCTAGGGCTAAGGAATCAATCCGTGATTCGGATTCCTTAGTCGTTGTGTGTGTACACTCTTCTTGAATTGCTAAGGAATAAACCTTATTTAACGACGGTAGTGTTTCTTTGGAGATGACGGTTGATCTCAGATTATGATAGGCGTCATCGAGACCGATGAGAAATTGATGAAAGCGTTCATCATCTCTCTCGGTGGCCAAAATCTTAGAACACGGCGCACATATCTTGTTGTGAGACGGAAGAGACGAAGTTAACTCATCCCATAAACGTCGTAGACGTCCGAAATACGCCGAGACATTTTGTCCTTGTTGACGGCATTGTTCTATATCCGCTCGGAGCTTGAGGATGCGAGGACCGTTACCAACGGAAAATCGTTGTTCGATTTCCAGCCATAACTCACGAGCGGAGTCGAGGTTCAAAACAGTTGCTCTAACGGATGAGTCCATTGTTTGCAAAATTTTACCCGACAAGCATCGTGTTGATTGTGCCCCAATGAGTGAAATCTGGAGAGATTGCATCGGGTTCTTGGATGGTGCCCTAGACAAATCCAAGCTTTCACTTGGCTCGAAAGTCATTGATCATGTTTCTTTTCCACTCGGAAAAGTTATTTTCTCCTTTGAGGATCACCGAGATTAGAGAAATTTCCGGATGATCCGAAGGATGGAGGTATTAAGGATTGGTGACTTCGAGAGCATGAGTTGGAGTCATGCCAAAGTCTGATTTTCGAGTTTGAGAGTGTTTAAACTTTGAGGATCGAATAGAAGCTTGATACCATGAAGGATTTTGATTTACAAATGTAAATTGTATGCTGATCTTTTACTAAGGGATAATTACACATATATACTAATATTACAATAACGGTAACGTTAAGAGAATGGTAATAAGAATATTTACATGATATACATAAATTATGCTACTAACTTAATTAACGGGATTCTTGATAGAAAACTCACAATCTGGTGGATAATTTGTGTCAAAACAAAACTACCATTCAAAACGAGCACATAGGACATAAAATATATACGATTGGATTATTGATCGATTTTATGCTATTTTGTAATTCTTTTAGACCTTGCAGATTTTAAGAGTAAAACAATTGAATTTAGAAGTGAGATATTTTGTAAATATTCTTTTTATTTTTTTCATGGTGGATAGTCCATTATTAATTGATTCCCACTACAAGCAATATCAAATTTGTGCAATATTATTCAAAAATAAAACTATAAGAAAAAGTGTGCTATATTCAATTATGGAAGGAAAAAAGTTGTAAAGCGTAAGTCACCTCGATATTCCAGCACATATATTTCATATGAAATCTAATATTTCGTTTGAAAACTAATATAATAACTTATAGAAAAAACTCAACACATCAATCATGATAATAGGGCATGTGGATATGTCGACCCTAAGGTCCTTGATGTACAAAAACTTATGTCTTGTTATTCATACCCAGTGGCGGTTGTAGGATTTAAAAAGGGGGGTGAAGTTTTATTTTCGATAAAAATATCTATGAAAATTGAATAGCGATAAAAACAAAGTCAATATGTCATCTACTTACAATAAACAAAAATATAAAAAAAAATTAAAAAAAACATTACACTTAAAAGGGGCGGTCGTGGACCGCGCCTATATATTTAAAAAAAACTGTCTTTTTTTTTCAAAAACGTTACACTATAGCCGCGGTCTAGGACCGCACCTCTATTTGTGTTTTTAGTATCTTTATTTCATATATTTAAATGTTATCCTCGACAACGCTTTTTACAAATAAGAGTGTGGTCTAAGACCGCGCTTCTAATACAAACAATAAATCTCGTGCATTTTGGTAAATTATTTCACTTTGAGTCTGAAACGGGAAATTCTTTTGAAATTTCGTTCACTTCGGCGAAAGATCCAAAAAAAAATATTTAAATATAACACAATAATAGTATATTTAAAAAAAATCGTAGAAAACAATTTTATAAACGAGAGAAGCCACAACCCATTTTGAAACGATATTTTATTCACAAAAAAATAAAAAAAAATTTAGAGGGGCCGCCCCCCAAGGGCCACCCCTATTCATACATGATTTTATATGTCTTGTTTTGCTCTAAATAAAAACTTTTGTTAATATAGTATACGTTAAAAAATTTAATTTTAATATATTCATCCATATAAAACTATGTGATATAAAAATATAGAAATTTAATTAAAAAATCAAAATGATAATTTATAGCTAAAAATTTTCTGAAATTAATTGTTATATAAAGTGATAACAAAGTTAAAATTATGTATCCAAATCAAAATTATAATACATAAGCTCCTCTCTTGTTTCATATGTAAATTTGTCATTCTTAATTTTAGAAAATACTATAACATATCCAAACAATTATCCATATATTTGTTCCTACAATTTATGGTTGATACCTTGTTTTAAAAATATAAATTTATATTTTTTTATCCATTTGAAATTTAGAAATAAATAAAATTAATGAAAAACAAATAAGTGGCCAAAGTGGGGCATGTTTTACGGTACGGTAAAAAGATCTCAAAAAAAAAATTGTACGTTAAAAGGATATTAGGTCCTCTTGACTATTGTACAAAATAGTACAATGTAAAATTAAGAAAAGAAAGGGCCTCTTGAGTACAACCGTAAAATTAAAAATAAAAAAATAAAAAAAAGGGTGTGTACATCGGGGTCAATACGAAAATAACGTTTTTACATTGAGGTTAATGATATTACATTGAGGTCAATGTTACATAGACTACTATGTCATGCTTTAATTTTGTTTTTTTTTTTCTACAAACGAGAGTCAATAGTTTATTGAGCTCGTTTTATGGAAAGAACTAAGATTATGGTGCTAACCATAAATAAGTCATGGAAAATATTAGGAGATTCATTACGTTTTAGTTGACATGCAAACGTTTTAGACGCACTCGGAAGAAGGAAGACATCGATCCTGTACCGATACATTATTTAGCCGAGCCCACAAATCGGAGAAATAAGGGTGTTTGTTTGAGTTGAAGGGGGTACAAAGTGATGTTGATAAATGAACGATAACTGTTATTTGTGGAGTACACAACCATACACTTCCCGAGAGGTTAAAGAGACATTCATATGTCGGTCGATTGACGCCCACGTACATAGGATCAGAAGGTAGGGTGTGAACTAGGGTCGACTTTCAAGCCGAAAAATATTTTGAAGTCATTATAGTTGGATAACTCGCACAATGTCACCTACATAATACAACTATATAATGCCAGTTTGAAGATTATTATGGAACAAGTAAAAGGACAATGTCCACTCCAACAAGCACGCAACGCTCCAAGTAACATGGTTTCTATGCAAATGTCAAGAGATGTCCGGATTTCGATGAAGTTTCAAAAATTTTTGAATTAATTAGGGAAATAGGGCCCCATGAAATTTTCTTTTTGCAAACGAGACCTCTATACAAAAGCAAGAAAAAGTATGTATGAAAACTAGAAAATAGGGGCAATAATTTCTATAATTGAAATGATGGTGATTAGATGTTTACTTTTAGTTTAAGTATCTTTTTTACATGTTTACTTTTCATTTTTGGTTAATGTAGCTAGTTTGATGAAATTTTCAAGTCCATGAATGTATAATTTTTTTGAGTGACATTGTTTTCGTTACCCAAATATGAATTGTAGTATTTTTCTAATTATTGGATATATGTTTATTGTTTTTGTGGTATATTTTTTTATTGTTGAGTATGCTTAAAGTGATATTTTTGGGTATGTTTTATGGTTACCAAACTGTGTTACAATGACCAATGTCATTTGATATTGATGTTTGTGTATAATATCGATTTGTGTAAAATTTGGTTTTAACAAATTCAAATTGAGTATGTTTTTATACGTGTGTTGGCTTTGTAGTATATTTCTTATTATTAAGTATATTTAAAGTGGTATCGTGGGTATATTTTATGGTTATCCAAACTGTGTTATAATGATCAAATGTCAAGCGGATTTTTGGGTAATGATCAAATGTCAAGCGGATTTTTGGGTAATGATCAAATGTCATTTAATATTGATGTTTGTGTACAATATCAAGTTTTGAAAATTTTGGGATGACAAATTAAAATTGGGTATGGTTTTTGTATTAAGTGATGTTTAAATTGGGTATAAATATAAAATAGTATTCAATTTATGGATATGGTTTTATTTTGATATTTGATTTTTTGGGTATGTTGTTTTCGAGTATGTTTATGTACTTTGACAAATTTATTTTTGGGCATGATTGTAACATTATTTGGGTAAGCGAATTTTTGGGTAATAGGTGAGAAAGTAAGGATGTTGGAAATTCTTTTTTCTTATTGATGTGACATGTGAGATAGTATAACATGTCACATCCGATGAGTTGCCAAACTTTACCCTCTTTTTGTACTATATTTTCTCTAATCTATTTTATAGGGGGTCAAAATATCAATCCCAAATATTAGAGGTCTTCTTTCTCAATTGTTTTGCTTTAAAGAACTAGTTTGTCAATTTTGTCAAAAAAAATTTCATGCATCCGGATTTCAAGAACTTGCTCAGCTTATATTCTTACGTCATCGTCATAAACACGACATACAAAATTTTTAATGTCCGTCTTTCTCGAACAAAGTTCTATCGTACGTAAGTAGTAGCACGAATATGTCCAATTTCAGTAATTTGCCTTATTGTCGTCATTAGTACGATGATGACGTTCTCAATTATATTTATTTTCATGTTTAAGGAAAACTCAAATCACGTGATTTGGACATTTCATATAAAGTTAATAGTGTGCAATGACAAAATGGAAGGAAGCACACAAATAAGGCATGTAACATATAAGTGCTACGTGTTCCTCTATGCACTTCTACTCTTCTTTGCGGTGTTTCAAGTGTACACCTATCCCCCAAAATCAAAATAAACGTCTAATAAATATTACAATTTTACATCTCAATCTGTAAATTAATTTTAAATTTATGCAAAAATACTTGGTAAATATGCATCACTGATGTCCAGCTTTTTAATATCTACCTTCATAGAAATAAATACTAAAATATTTTTAAATTTCAACCTTTTATTATACACCATAACATCATAGGTTAAAAATCCTAATATATATATATATATATATATATATGCTTTAAAAAGATATTCATATAATTATATATTATTCTTGCAGTACAAGCAAAAGTGTTATGCCAATTTTGACTCGTTTATTGTGGCTTTGACTTTTCCCTTTTTGTTGCAATCTTTATTCTTTTGTCTCCAAATTTTAATATTATATTCATGTATATATGGATTGGCAATTTGGCAGCAACCTCGTAATTTCATCAAGTTGTATCATTATCTTTAACATAACAAATATATAATATTATTACACTTCAATAGAGACTATGGTCCCGTTTGGTTAAATCCGAAAACGGAAACGGAGTGGAAACATATCTAATTCATATGTATACTCATGAAAGGTTTTAAAATCATTCCTTGTAATTTGAAATAATTGGAGTTGAATTTGATTACTTTTGATACATATAGGAAGAAACAAAATGTAGTGAGGCAAGTGCATTTTGCATGAAACCACTAGGAATGATTCCATAAAATTTCATAAATAAGAATATACATATAGACTAAGGGCCCGTTTGGTTTTGACACCGGAATGGAAACGAATCTAGTCCATACGTATACTCATGTTCATGAAAGTTTTTGGAATCATTCCTTATAGTTTGTAGTAATTGGAGTTGAATTTAATTACTTTTGATACCCTATAGGGTAACAAAATGTGGAGAGGCAAGTGTATTTTGCATGAAACCACAAGGAATGATTCCATAAAATTTCATGAATAAGGATATACATATGGACTAAATTCGTTTCCATTCCGTTTCCGTTTCCGGAGTTGGAACCAAACGGACCCTAAGTTCGTTTCCATTCCGTTTCTGTTTTCGGAGTTGGAACCAAACGGGTCCTATATATCACTTGCATATAAAAAAAATCAAAACAATTTGGCTTACTAGGCTTTTTCTACTTTTGTGTTTAGTAAATGTACCCCTTGATAGAGGAGTGTGTAGAGTTTGAGAATAAATACAAAAGGTTGGGGTATATTTACTTAATTGAAACATTAAAAAGACTACTCACTACCATACTTTTTCAAAAAAATCTAGTTACCAAAATTACCCTTAAAAATGGTCGCTTGCATAACAAATTTTAAAATGAGAATATTGGTGAAATAGGGTACCTTTTGTATCTTGTATACAAACTAGGCACCCTATTTTCTACATTAAAAATTAAAAAACAATGACTAGGATTATCATAGTTAATGGGTTAAAAATAGAAAATTCAAAGATTCTTATCTCTCCTATTAATAATCAATTAAATTTTGTTAAATCGGGACTAATCAAACTTCGTGTATTCTTTTGACGATACACAATATTTAATACACAATTTTAATACATAATTTCAATTACACAATGTCTGTACACAATTTCAATTACATAATGTTAATACATAAAACACAAATATCAGCTACATAAAATGCATTGGGCATACATATTCTAGTACACAAATATCACGTCTTAACTATATTGGAATTATGTATCAGCATATGTACATAACCACGGAATTAATAACAACATATTTTTTTTAATTATAAATAAATAATTAAATGGTAGATGTATTTAAATCTTTAATCCGGAAAATAATTAGGGAGAGATTGTAGGATCAATTATTATCTCATTCCTTATTTGACTAACAATATATTTCTTTAAATCTTTAATTAGGAAAATAATTAAATGAGATAGGAGAGAAGGTTGACTTACATGGTAATTTCTTTTATAATTTTTGATTAAATCTTTTTCATCATAATTTAGGGTGCCTACTTTGTTAATTGAAAAACAAAAGTTACCTACTTTATGCTCAATGTTACGTAAAGTACCTACTTAACTAATTCACTCTTTTAAAATTATAGTTGTTAAATATTTTATATTACACTTCAATATACATATTTTTTTTGATGATTGTATTATGTGACTTTTTAAAATTGACTAAAACTAGATAGAAACGATAACGAACGAAGAAACTCATATTTCAAGTACGTTCATTCTACTCGACACCATGTGTTGACGTTCAATTTTTTTTTTTTGGGATAGAAAAAATTGAGTGTCAACGCTCAAATTTTTTTACCTTGAAATTGTTCGGATCAAGAATGATTTTCTTCTCCAACGGCCTCCGCAAGTGCTTGTCCTGTGCCGTTGGACTGTGACTTTTGTCGACTGGTAAAATGAGCGTCGTGTATATAACATGGTTCAATTTATATTATTTATGGTATATGTGTTGGAAGATTATGAGTCTATTGGAAAAGATACGAACGTAAACCATTTACACTTGGGCTCATTGATGATTTTACGTATAAGGTGAGAATGAATTGAGTTGTCATTTTCGACGTTTACAAGAGATCGAAAAATATGATCTACACAAGACAAATTTGACTTTGTAAAGCTTTATAAGATTGAAATTAGCCGAAATTCATTGGTACATTCGAAGGAAGGTCCAATATGAAATTAGGTATGAATGCATGTTGGAAAAAAAGCGATATATATTTTGTATGTGTTGTCATCAAGAAATGAAACTTGTGTTGACATACGATATACGGCACATCAAGACAATTTAGTGAAAACAAATTGAGTCAGACAATGAGATAACGTCTTATCCATCTTTACTAATCAACTAGTCAAATCGGATTCAATTTTGCTCAACCTACAAAAAAAAAAAAAAAAAAAATATATATATATATAGATAGATATATCTTTATGGATTTGAGTTAACTTAAATTAAAATAAAGATAATAAGATAATTAAAAAACACTCTAAAACACGGATACTTATTTTTGATTGGTGGGGTGATATTACCCCATTTATGAGGGGTGGGCAAATTTAAATCCAGCCAAATCAGACTTGCGCTACACGCCGAACTAATATAGTTTTTCAATTTATATTTTTAGATTTTTTTTATTAAGAAATGTATATGAATGAAACAAATCAAATATGAGAGTAAATTGATCAAACTTAAAAATTTGTGGATGAAGAGGAAAAATTTAAACTTGAAGGATACCGAGAGGAAAAAAAACCTATTTTCATTAAGATCTCTAATAATCAATAATCTAAGTGTATTTTTGTTTTTTTTTTTCGGCAAAATAATCCCAAAAATAATCCGGGGGTACAATAATCTCTTCAATTATTTCAATATATGTACTCGCCGAATGTGGTTTTACTTACAAAATTATATAAAAATGTGGTTTTTGAAAAAAAAAACGTATTTTTAAAACCATATACCAAATAAGTCCACACATATTAATATAATATTGTTGTTAAGCGGTCAGAATTGTTACAATAAATGTCAAAATTCTACCTTTTTAAACTTACAAGGTCACAAATGCCAAATAAAAATCGATTAAAACAAACGGTGGAGATTGATTTTTCAAGAATAGATATTGCCACCTCACTTGATCTATGTAGTGACCTGTTAAAATCGAACTGTAAGCTGGCTCTAACTAAAAAAATATACGTGGCAAGGTCCACCAAAAACTCAGGAAAGTAAAGCAAAGATTCGTGAGTACTTGCGCTGCAAGACATTCAAAGCCACCTTCCTCTATTCCACAATTCTGGGTTCCCACTTCCCATATATATACCTACACTTCATACATAATTTTTCATTGCTAAGATTGACCCATTTTGCTCTCAAGGGGCGGCATTTTCAAATCCACATTTCTTACAACAATACTTTGTTTCAGAAGGTACGATTTTTTAATTCTTGTAATTTTTTATTTCCTGGATGTTCTTCAGTTTTCGCTTTCTGGGTCATTAACTGATTATGGATCTGATTCTTACACGTTTATTTCTTTTGGGGAAGAATATGTAATTTACACTCCAATGAAAGGCTATGCAAAAGATATTCTGGGTTTTTTTCACTTCCTTTTCAACTATTGTTGTATTTGATAGCACAGCTAATTAAGCTCTTAAATACATTGGGTTATGGAATTGAACTTTTACCTAACTATTGATTACTTTCTGCGTGTTGGTGGTTTGTGGTTGTGGGCGTGATTCTTTTGACTTTATATTACAAAATTGAGTGTGTTTTTTGTAATTATTGCGTTGTTATCATGTCATTTTACTTTATTTAATCTTGGCAAATTAGCAATCAACATGTACGAGTGTATGAACACATTTGCAATCAGTATATATGAACAGCCACCCTCCTTTATCTTTCTTGAACCCAGTTTTCCCCATTGATGATAGATTTTGTATGCTGCTAGTCTGAGGTTTCAGGTACAGTTTTTGTTTAATTTTTCTCAAATGTCACTGATATTCTTTATGCTCACCTACTACTTATTTAATTCTTAGAGTTTTCTATCATGGGTTATATTTATTTTCTAAATCTTTGACTATTATCTTGAAAAAACTTAATATTTTTATGATATATGATTGACAATTCTACTTTTGAATACCAGTCAATGCTTAATTTGAGTGATAGATTTCAATATCTTTGTTCATTGAGTATTTTTCAGTTTAGTTTCATGTGAGTTGGTTTCTGATCAGGGCTGAATTTGTAAGAAGAAGTCTAGACACAAGCAAGATGTCTAGAGAAAATGAAAAACCGGATGAGGCTTCAACGTCGACTTCATCTGCAAATGCAGCTGCCATGGAGATTGAAACCGAAAAGAGCATCAAGAAGGAGAAACAAAAGACTGAAACAGTTCCATTCTATAAGCTGTTCGCTTTTGCAGATACTACTGATAAGATTCTGATGGTTATTGGCTCAATTAGTGCTGTTGGAAGTGGTATTTGTTTGCCTCTTATGACTGTGTTATTCGGCCAACTAGTTGATGCTTTCGGAAACAATCAGAATACTGCAGATGTTGTTCATATTGTTTCAAAGGTACAATTCATATATGATTTATGTATATCTGTACCTTCAGCTGAGCTGAGCTTCTATCATGTTTCTAATTTGATGGGTTCTGTTAGGTGGCTCTGAAATTCGTCTACCTGGCTATTGGAGTTGCGGTTGCAGCTTGTCTTCGTAAGCAGCATTATCCGAAACCTTTTGATTTATGCAAAATCAGTTAAGGAAGAATCAACTGATTTGTTGTGATTTTTGACAGAGGTAACATGTTGGATGGTCACTGGAGAAAAACAAGCAGCAAGGATAAGGAATTTGTATCTGAAAGCTATAATTCGACAAGATATTGCCTTCTTTGACAAAGAAACGAACACGGGAGAAGTGGTTGGTCGGATGTCTGGGGATACTGTACTTATTCAGGATGCCATGGGCGAGAAGGTAATAGATGAACACAAACAAACACTTAGTTTATGTTCATAACTTATACTGATTGCTGTTGTGCTACATTTAGGTTGGCAAGTTCATACAGTTGGCTTCAACATTTGTGGGAGGATTCGTTGTAGGATTCGTCAAAGGATGGCTACTTACCCTTGTCATGCTTTCATGTATTCCACTTATTGCAATTGCTGGTGGAGTTATGTCTATCATGATAGCCAAGGCATCTACAAGAGGGCAAAATGCATATGCAAAAGCATCTATTGTTGTAGAACAGTCAATAGGCTCAATTAGAACTGTGAGTCTAAATTCTGTCAAGACATTTTTTTTTTTTGCTGTCTTTTTTTTACTGATGTCTAAATCATCATCTAGGTTGTTTCATTCACTGGAGAGAAGCAAGCAGTGATAGATTACAAAAAGGCAATCGTACGTGCATATCATTCGAGTGTTCACCAAGGATTGGCTTCTGGTCTTGGTCTCGGAACTCTTTTTCTGGTCATCTTTGGAAGTTATGCTTTAGCTATATGGTTTGGTGGCAAAATGATTCTTGAAAAAGGCTATACAGGAGGGACTATACTAAATGTGATCTTCGCGGTCTTGACTGGATCCATGTAAGTAAAAATAATTTCGTAGTTTGATGACAGATTTGTACAAGTATTCATGAAATTTTTCGCTTTATTTCAGGTCATTAGGACAGGTATCCCCTTGCTTGAGTGCATTTGCAGCAGGGCAAGCTGCAGCATACAAGATGTTTGAGACAATCAACAGAAAACCCGAGATTGATGCATCTGACTTGAGTGGGAAAGTAGTAGATGACATCCGAGGCGATATTGAGCTAAGAGATGTTTATTTCAGTTACCCAACTAGACCAGATGAACCTATATTCAATGGGATATCTCTTTCTATACCTAGTGGAACAACTGCTGCTTTGGTTGGACAAAGCGGGAGCGGTAAATCAACAGTCATTAGTCTCATAGAGAGATTTTACGACCCAAAAGCCGGTCAAGTTCTCATTGATGGCATTAATCTAAAGGATTTCCAACTGAAATGGATTCGGAGTAAAATCGGCCTTGTTAGTCAAGAACCTGTTTTATTTGCTTCCACAATTAGAGAAAACATTGCATATGGTAAAGATGGAGCCACAGCAGAAGAGATTAAAGCTGCAGCTGAGCTAGCAAATGCTGCAAAGTTCATTGATAAACTACCACAGGGATTAGATACCTTAGTTGGAGAGCATGGAACTCAACTATCTGGTGGACAAAAGCAAAGAGTAGCCATAGCAAGAGCCATCTTAAAGGACCCGAGAATCTTACTTCTTGATGAAGCCACCAGTGCACTTGATGCAGAATCTGAAAGAATTGTGCAAGAGGCATTGGATAGAGTCATGGTAAACCGAACCACAGTTGTTGTTGCTCACCGGTTGAGCACAGTACGAAATGCTGACATGATTGCTGTAATTTTTCGCGGAAAGGTTGTTGAGAAAGGTAATTTTTTTTGAAAGAACTGTGTTAAATACTCTTTTTTACAGGTTTTGTTTTGTAGACCCTCTAATTTTACCCTATATATAATTCCTCCTAGATTAAAATATAATTCCTCCTAGATTAAAGAATTGGGTTAAATAGGGGTATATTTACTAAATGAGTTTATGTTACGGGTACTTTTAACAGAGTAATAGCGGTAATAGGCCTAGTTAGCCATTTTACCCTTCTTTTTTTTTCATTCTTTAGCATTAAAATTGCTTTTTGTGTTAGTTAAGTTGATTAAACTAACAAGAGCTAATGTGTTGCATGGTTCAGGTACACACACAGATTTACTTAAGGATCCTGAAGGTGCATACACTCAGCTTATAAGATTACAAGACATGAAAAGAGAATCTGAACAGCCTGAGACCCAAAGATCATTCAATCAAAGGCAAAAATCATCATTGCGTTCGTTAAGTAGAGGATCATCAGGAAGAGGAGGCAGTAGTCAACGTTCATTGTCATTTCTGTCGGGTGTAGGCTTAGATGTTCCGGAAAATGGGCTGTCAATGCAAACAGTTGACAATACAGACTTGCCATCATCTGAAACCAAAACTCAACCAAAAGTATCCCTTAGACGACTTGCATCTCTCAACAAGCCTGAACTTCCTGTCCTACTCCTTGGTGCACTCTTTGCCATAATCAGCGGTTGCATATTTCCGGTTTTTGGAATCCTAATTTCAAATGCAATCAAATCATTTTACGAGCCACCCCATAAACTTAAGAAGGATTCTAGCTTCTGGGCATTGGTGTTTTTGGGTCTTGGTGTTGTATCATTGTTGGCTAATCCGGTTCAGACTTACTTCTTTGCTGTGGCTGGTGGCAAGTTAATACAAAGGATCAGATCCATGTGCTTTGAAAAGGTATTATCAATGGAGATAGGATGGTTTGATCAGCCAGAACATTCAAGTGGTGCAATTGGTGCTAGACTTTCTTCTGATGCTGCAGCAGTACGCGGTCTAGTTGGGGATGCCTTGTCTTTGCTTGTTCAAAACGCGGCAACAGCTCTTGCTGGTTTAATTATTGCATTTACTGCCAACTGGGAGCTTTCCCTCATTGTTCTTGCTCTGATTCCGCTCATTGGACTCAGCGGCTATTTCCAGCTGAAGTTCACTAAAGGATTCAGTGCAGACGCCAAGAAGAAATACGAAGATGCAAGCCAAGTTGCAAATGATGCTGTTGGGAGTATAAGAACTGTGGCATCATTTTGTGCTGAAGACAAAGTAATGAAACTATATGAGAGCAAATGTGAAGGACCCATGAAGGCAGGCATTAGACTTGGATTTGTTAGCGGAATTGGCTTCGGCTTTTCCAATGGATTCATGTTTTTGGTATATGCTGCCAGTTTCTATGCAGGAGCACAGCTTGTTGGCCATGGAAAGACTACATTTTCGAATGTTTTCAGGGTAAAGACATATGATATATTCTTAAAATTTGGTTCATCTTATCTTAACTTACTAAAATTATGTTTCTTTTGTGTACAGGTTTTCTTTGCTTTGACTATGGCAGCATTTGGAATCTCTCAATCAAGCTCACTCACCCCTGATAGCGGCAAAGCCAGGAATGCCGCGGCTTCCATATTTGAAATTCTTGACAGAAAATCCACCATAGACGCAACCGATGAAACAGGAACTACTCTTGAGGATGTCAAGGGAGAGATTGAACTAAAGCATGTGAGCTTCAAGTATCCAACAAGACCCGATATTCAGATATTCAATGACATCAACTTGGCCATTCGTGCTGGCAAGGTAAGCTCTCAAGCTAGCAGTCGAGTTCATAGTTTCTTTGGAGTGTTTTGTGATTGAACTTAGTACTGTGTTTAATCGTATAGACGGTTGCACTTGTTGGGGAGAGCGGAAGTGGAAAATCAACAGTTATTTCTCTGTTACAAAGATTTTATGATCCGGATTCTGGTCGGATCACACTTGATGGAGTTGAGATTCAGAAGTTCCAGCTCAAGTGGTTGAGGCAACAAATGGGCCTTGTTAGCCAAGAGCCTGTCTTGTTCAATGACACCATACGTGCTAACATAGCTTACGGAAAGGGAGGAAACGCTACTGAATCTGAAATCATAGCGGCTGCAGAGTTGGCGAATGCACACAAGTTCATAAGCGCATTGCAACAGGTATGTAGGATGAAGATTGTATTGACTGTGTTTTGAATCCAACAAGCACTTAACTACAATGTAATCTACAATTATTTGCAGGGATATGATACTGTAGTAGGAGAGCGCGGAACTCAGCTGTCAGGAGGACAAAAACAACGAGTGGCAATCGCACGTGCTATAGTGAAGAGCCCGAAAATACTATTGTTAGATGAGGCTACGAGTGCACTAGATGCAGAGTCCGAGAGAGTTGTTCAAGATGCGTTGGATCGAGTGATGGTGCATCGGACGACAGTTGTGGTGGCTCATAGGCTGTCGACAATCAAGAATGCAGACCTCATTGCAGTGGTGAAAAATGGTGTGATTGCTGAGAAAGGAAGCCATGAAAGTCTTCTTCGTATCAAAGATGGTGCATATGCATCCTTGGTAGCTCTTCACACTAGTGCTTCCTCCTAATCTGTACCTTCAATTTTGTCAAAAACCAATGTATTTTTATTTTATTTGGTTATAACAACCAGTGCATTATTACTGTCGTAATTCTGTAAGACCAAGTGTAAACCACACTTTGGAAATAAGTAAAAGAAAAAATTTCAAATCCATTGTTAGACATTGGCTGAAAAACCAATTGGCTATGAACTATCTTGCCTGATAATGGCTATGAACTATTGTTCAAGTACAGGAAACCTTAAGGCTTCAGATATTGGTCAAGGTAAACTACACTGTAAGTATAAAGTGTTGATATTGGTTTGATGATGTACACTTAACATTCTAATGAATACTAACATGACAGATATAGGAGTAGAGAAGACAACATCTCTGGATCGAAGGTGGTCGAAGCTTCGAGATTATAGGAGTACTTGCCCCTAACCGAAAGGGATGAATGAGTTTAGAGGAGGGTTTCGAACTAATACATAATCACTATCAATGTCTTTTATGGTACATACTCCCAACGGTTCGTTTGGTATCGATATTCTGATTAAAGGTATGGGTATCACCCATACCCGATGTTTGGTATTTCAGGGTATCTGTATCAATCATCAATTGATATTTGATTCTTTTCTTCTTCCTCACACTTCGATATTTGAATTCTTTTCTTCTTCATCACACTTCGAGCAACTCTTCATTCCCTTCTCCCGCCTCGAGCAACTCTTCCTTCCCTTCTCTCGACATTTCCTTTCTAGGGTTTTAAAAATCCCTCTTTCTAGGATTTTGAAAATCCTTCTTTCTTTTTAGTGTGAAATGTTATGTTATTGATTCTTGTTACACATTGTATCATAGGACATAGAGTTAAACTAGCACCTAGTACTATGATTTAGGTAGAGTCATGTAAATGTATTCATGTGATAGCTTGCTATGTAATTGATCTTGATGCCTATTATGATTCAATGTTGCCACTTAGTGAATCTGAGTAAGGTAGCTTGATGATTAATATGGTGACAAGTTCTTTCACATTGGTAGTCTATTATGTGGATTAAGAGATGCATAAGTTGTAATATATGTGTATGCTTTATGTTAGTCCGGTTGTATGATTTTTTGGGCTAGATGGACTTTTGAAGCCCATCTCCTTGATCCACTTCTGGAAGCCTGCTTGATGATGTGTTGGTGAACCGGCCATTTGAAGTTGTTAAACCGGTTCAGTGGTTTACTTGAGCTTGTAGCAAAACGTGGCATTTAACCTAGGCTCAGCTTGGTACTTAAACGTTTGGTTGCAGCTTCTGAAACCCTAGAGTGCGACTGCTGGTGTGCTTCGTCTCACAGAGAGAAAGAGAGAGAATTGAGAGAAGAAGAAAGAGGGTCATCCAAATCTTGCTTTGAGCAAGAAGGATCCGTAGAAGAAAAGAAGAAGAAGAGAGATATGTTATCTCTTGGATATCTTCTCACCATTGCTGCGTTGGTTTGCAATAGAGACGAAGATCAATCTCAGATCTTCGTCGAGGTGCCTTTGAGGGGGTTTTTCTTCACCTTTGCTTCTTTGTATCTCTTGAGTTTTGTACGTTTACTTTCTTTGCTAGATCTTAGGAAAGGTGCTAGTGTCTCTTGTCCTATGGTCTGTAATATGTGTTCTTAGAAACCTAGTGAAATCCGGGACCGGATCTCCCCTCTTGAGGTCTCGCATAGTAGGAGTATTCATACCACCGAACTGCGTCAACAAATTGTTTGTGTGAATGTTGTTTGTGTCTTTAGTCGAATCTACGACTAGAGAATATAGAATCGCTAGAATTAACTATCACAAATTGGTATCAGAGCTTTTCTGTGAGTTTTTCTATCGAGTTTGACAAACCCTAAAATTTGGGGGTTTTTTCGTATTGCTTGGTATCTTCATATATCCTGCATTCTTAATCTTGCTTCCACTCCTTTTTGTTGATTTGCCTTGTGTTGTTAAATCTTCTCTAACTGATACTTGTAGTGCTCATCTTGATTGTTTTTTGTTATCGTGTTTATCCTTGCTTGCCTTATCTGCCACTCCTCCTCCCATGCTTATCTTTGGCTTTTTTCTGATCAAAAACTAATTCTTTCATTTCTTGTTTGCAGGAAAAATAAAGGATGACAGAAAGCAGCATCAGACTCAAGCCATATGATGGAGTCTCAGACTTCATCATGTGGCAAGTCAAGATGAAGGCCATACTGACCAAGGAAAAATGTTGGAGGGTCATAACTGGTGACTACTTGGCTGAAACTTCAGCTGCCAGAAAAATGGAAATGGAGAACAAGCACATGTTGAGATCATGATAAGGTTGACTAACGATGTGGCTCGTCAGTTTGTAAGTATCTCTACTGCCAAGCTTTTATAGGATACTTTTGATAAACCATATAATAAAAAATCTTTGCCCTCTAGGATATCTACTTTACATATTAACCTTGAATGATAACCTAGATAGATTTCTAAAAATGGAAATGGACTTAGAAAGATGTGATGACACTATTAAAGACACTTGTTGTTATCCTGCTTGGTTCTTTACCTTTCCAATTTGACACATTTAGAGATGTGATTCAATATAGCACTGAAACTTTGACTAAGGCTAAGATCATTGAATACATTGTTGATAAAAATGAATCTATGAAAATCTTTAAGACTAAACCTAATGATAAGAAATCTGAAGTTACGTCTGAAGTTCTTGTGACTAAAGGGAAGTTTAAAAAGAACAACAAGTCAAGTAAAAAGGATAAGAAAGATGACTTCTATGATAAAAACCCTAATAATGAAAATGACAAGAAAAATAAAAAATGCTTTTACTGTCAGAAAGTTGGTCATTTATAAATGATTGAGAAAGAAAAAGAAAGATGAATCTAGTAAAAGAACTATTGAAAATAATGTCTCCTTGTTTGAAAATATTCATGCCCAATATTCCTGTGAAATGTTGATGTGTGCTATTCCTTTCAAATGCAAATCTGATAATTGGATATTAGATTTTGGATGTACCATGCATGCTTGTCCTGATAAATCGTTTTTCTGTTCTTTAGATATCTTTGATGGTGGTGATGTCATGTTAGGAGACAACACTGCTTTAAAAATAAAAGGGATAGGAAATATACCTATGTGCATGTTTGATGGAAAAATTAGGGTGATACAAAATGTTAGATGGGTTCCTGGCCTTAGGAGAAACCTGTTATCTGAATCTATGTTTGATGACCTAGGTTGTAATATAAATACTAGTAATGGTATAAGAGAAGTTGCTAAAAATTGTCTTACTCTTATTAGAAGCTCTAAAAAGGATGGTTTGTACTTTGTAGAACAATCACCTAAATTAAATCTTTATATAAGGCAAACAAACCTCTAGAATACTTTATGGCATAGCAGACTGGGGCATATAGGGAACAATGGCTTGCTTCAGTTACATAAACAAGGCATCTTAACTAATAAACTGACTAATCTTACCTTTTGTGAAAACTGTGTGTTTGGTAAAGGTAATAAAAACAGTATTAATAAATCTTTATATAAGGCAAACAAACCTCTAGAATACATACACTCACACCTATGAGGCCCTGCTCACATAGAAATTGTAGGTGGAAAGAAGTATTTTATTTCTTTTATTGACCACCATTCTAGAAAAGTTTGGATATACCTGTTAAGAACTAAAGATGAAGCCTTTGAAAGTTTTAAAAACTGGAAAATTTTAGTTGAGAATGAAACTGACTTAAAAATTAAATGCCTTAGAACTGATAATGGCCAGTGCTGGTATGAAACATGCCTATGGGGTGAAGCTGTAACAACAACAGCTTACCTCATTAATAGGTCTCCCTCATCTGTCATAGAGTTTAGGACACCCCAAGAATTATGGACTGAAAGGAAGCCCAATATTGCCCTTTGGGTGCACTGCATATTCCCATATAATACAAGGGAAGTTGCACCCAAGGGCACAAAAGTGTGTAATGCTAGGCTATCCTGAAGGTGTTAAGGGCTATAAACTTCTACTCATACAACCACATTGCTATAAAGTGATAACATCTAAAAATGTGACCTTTAATGAAAGAGAATTCTATTTTAAAAGCAGAAATACTAATGTTGTTGAGAACTCTAGTAGCACAGAAAATGAGACTGAATCTGCTAGAATTTATCACTTCTACACAAATGACCATAATAGGGAAAATTATATCATAGATGAAGAGTTTGACATAGGATATCATCAAACACCTAGTACTAGTGAAGAGAACTATGATGTTGATAATCTTCCTAACAATGATGAACATATTGATGAAAACACTGCTATAAGCAGTGATAACCATAGTTTAGAATCAAGGGGTAGAAAATAGTGGTGATATCTCTACTGCTCCTTCATCTCACTCTGATAATAATTTGCATGATAATGATGACAATGACTTGCATGATAATGATGATTACTTACATGATAATGATGATCATAACTATCAGTTGATTAGAGATAGAAATCCTAGGGTTAGAATATCTAATAGGAGATACAATGATTCTGAATATGTTCTGTTTACAAATGATTTTAATGTTGTTGAGTATGCTTTCCTGATTGGTGATGTTGTTGATAATCCATATAATCCTGACACATATAAGCAAATTGTGAATTGTTCTCAATCTAAAAGTTGGAAAATAGCCATGTAAGATGAAATAGATTCCATGATTGTTAACAAAACTTGGGTATTAATAGCTAAACATGAAAATACTAAACTTGTGCCTTGTAAATGGATTTATAAACTAAAGGAAGCTACTAAACTGAATGAACCACCTAGATACAAAGCTAGGTTGGTTGCTAAAGGTTTTACCCAAAGAGAGGGAATTGATTACACTGACATATTTGCTCCTGGTGTCAAATATAAAACCATGAGACTTCTGCTTGCTTTTGCTATTGTGCATGATTGGGATATAGAACAAATGGATGTAAAAACTGCCTTTTTACATGGTAATCTGGATGAAACTATCTATATGAAACAATCTGAGGGTTTTGTAGATAAATCTAGACCTGATAATGTTTTCTTGCTTTAAAAATCCATCTATGGCTTAAAACAGTCACCTAGATAATGAAATCTTAAGTTTGATGAATGCGTGAAAAACTTAGGATTTTCAAAAAGCAATTATGACTATTGTTTGTACTTTAAAGGCATATCTTCCATGAATCCCTTGTTTGTATTGTTATATGTTGATGATATACTACTCATTAGTAAATCTGTTGTGTTGATTGCTGATGCAAAAAGGGATTTAGAATCTAATTTTGACATGAAAGATATGGGTCCTGCACAGAAAATCTTAGGTGTTAAAATCATAAGGGATAGAAAACATAAGAAAATGTGGGTATCTCAATCTGATTATATTGAAAAGGTGTTAGACAAATTCAATATGAAGCATGCTAAACCCACTTCTATACCCTTAGGAGGGCACCTTAATTTAACTAAGCAACATTGTCCTTGTAATCAAGATGAAATTGATAAAATATCAAAAATTCCATATGATGTGGTTGTTGGTTAAATTATGTATGTTATGTTATGCACTAGACCTGATCTTGCTTTTGGTATAAGTGTGTTGAGTAGATACATGTCTAATCCTGGTGAATTGCATTGGACTGCTATGAAATATATTCTTAGATATATCAGTGGAACTAAAGACTTATGTTTAATGTTTTCTACACATGATGACATTGGAAATGTTTTTGGTTATGTTGACTCTGATTATGCTAGTAACAAGGATAATAGAAAGTCTACCACTGCTTATTTTATTTCTATACATGGACTGATAATTGTATTTCATGGAAATCCCAACAACAATCTGTGGTTGCTTTGTCCTCTACTGAAGTTGAATACATTGCAGTTGTTGAAGCTTCTAAGTAAGCTATTTGGCTTAAGGGTCTTGTTAGTGAAATATCTCATAAACCTTGTGTTCCTGTAATTCATATGGACAGTCAAAGTGCATTGTATTTGTGTAAAGATCATGTTTATCATGAAAGATCTAAACATATTGATGTTAGAAATCATTTTATTCGAGATAGGGTTAAAAATAAGCACTTCTTAGTTAAGAAAATTAAGGGTGACTTGAATCCTGCTGACTTTGGAACTAAAATTGTGACTACTGATAAATTTTCAGTCTGTAGAAATTTTTTACAGATTTTTTATGTTCCTTGAGTGTTGTAGAGGTCAAGGACTGATGACGAACAAGAATGATGGTCTTAGGCACACTATTGGGGGACAGAACCAGATTACATTGATACAAGAATCAAGAGGGCATTTGTTATGTTATTGATTCTTGTTACACATTGTATCATAGGACATAGAGTTAAACTAGCACCTAATACTATGATTTAGGTAGAGTCATGTAAATGTATTCATGTGATAGCTTGCTATGTGATTGATATTGATGCCTATTATGATTCAATGTTGCCACTTAGTGAATCTGAGTAAAGTAGCTTGATGATTAATATGGTGACAAGTTCTTTCACATTGGTAGTCTATTATGTGGATTAGGAGATGCATAAGTTGTAATATATGTGTATGCTTTATGTTAGTCCGACTGTATGATTTTTTGGGCTGGATGGACTTTTGAATCCCATATCCTTGATCCACTTCTAGAGGCCTGCTTGATGATGTGTTGGTGAACCGGCCATTTGAAGTTGTTAAACCGGTTCAGTGGTTTACTTGAGCTTGTAGCAAAATGTGGCGTTTAACCTAGGCTCAGTTTGGTACTTAAACGTTTGGTTGCAGCTTCTGAAACCCTAGAGTGCGACTTCTGGTGTGCTTCGTCTCACAGAGAGAAAGAGAGAGAACTGAGAAAAGAAGAAAGAGGATCCGTAGAAGAAAAGAAGAAGAAGAAGAAGAGAGATCTGTTATCTCTTGGATATCTTCTCACCATTGTTTCGTTGGTTAGTAATAGAGACGAAGATCAATCTCAGATCTTCGTCTAGGTGCCTTTGAGGGGGCTTTTCTTCACCTTTGCTTCTTTGTATCTCTTGAGTTTTGTACGTTTACTTTCTTTGCTAGATCTTAGGAAAGGTGGTAGTGTCTCTTGTCTTATGGTCTGTAATCTGTGTTCTTGGAAACCTAGTGAAACCCGGGACCGGGTCTCCGCTCTTGAGGTCTCGCAGAGTAGGGGTATTCATACCACCGAACTGCGTCAACAAATAGCTTGTGTGAATGTTGTTTGTGTCTTTAGTCGAATCTACGACTAGAGAATATAGAATCGCTAGAATTAACTATCACATGAAATCTATTGTTTAGTGTCAAAAGTATGTTTCTTTCATGGTTATTTTATGCCAAAGGTATAAATTAATTTCATTCAATGTTGTTTTGTGTCAATGGTATGATCGATTTAGGGTTGAAAGTCTAATGTTTCCTTCACCGTTGTTTAATTTCCTTCACTGTTGTTTTTTTTTAAATGTAAGTGGTTCGAAACCATTAGACGACGGCGCCGTTTAGTGGGTTGAAAGGCCGAAAAAATCGACAGACGGTCTAACCGTCACGAAGGACCACAAATAAAGGTGAAAAGAAATACACAAAAATACATCAAAATTAAACCGAAAGCAACAAAGTCTTCAAGGGGAAGAAGGATGATCCAACCAGGAGGAGGCAACGAGCATAAACGTTCATCTTCAAAGGAAGTACACAAGAAGGAAGTCTGGATCACAACTGTGAAACCTCAAATTTGGAGTGCAACAAAGCCGTCAGGAGTCGATCACAAGTTCACGCCCCTTCTCGACAAACGCATGAAACCCCCGGCAAATGATTGCATCAAACCTCAGAAGACGAGATTGTAGTACACGGGTATTTTGATAAATAAAGGTGTAGAACTTGATGGATAAAAGAAAGATGATTCGTAGGAAGATGATTGTTCATAGATGGTTGATTTATGTTGTGGAGAGTGATTATTTTGGACTTTGTATGCATTAGGGTTTAAAAATAAAAAGGAATATATTGTTTTGTTTGTTAAGCCCTTAAAGCTTAATTTTTTTGGAATGTACATGTATTTGACGGATCATCTATTACGGTGGTTTAATAGTTGTCAAGACTCGTTTCATAAGAAACGAAAGAATTGACAAAGCTTAGAAAGCCGGATTATTACACACCAAAGAGAACAAGAAATGGTTAAGTCTCTTGACAGTACCCACAAAAAGAAAACACGAATAAGGATGAGTAAGGATGAGCTTTAGGATTATTGTTTGTGGATTTATGATTTATCTTGTTCCAAGCTTGGTCATATGAAGTTGTATGTGTATGTTCATATGAAGTTGTATGTGTAGGTTGTGAGTCAATTAACAGGTTGTTAATACCGTTGTGTTCATATCATGGTCATCAATTTTTGATTTTTTGAGAAACGTTAATTTTGATTCGATTATTATTGTTACTTTTGTACTTCTTGTATCATAAAACATCTTGTATCATAAAACACGAGTAAGATTATATTGTGATAATATGCTTTGCTAGGCGGCTTTTTTAGAACTTTCAAATAGTATGTAGATGGGTTTCAAATATAGAAAGTGAAGTTTGCGTATACATTTACCCTTGGTAAACTAGTCTTTGTGGGAAATCAAGAGAAACCAACAATTCCAACCCTGAACGACAAGGAACGAAGTGGTAAAAACAAAAGAATGCAAGAGTTGTTAAGCATATGGAACCGGGATGCATTGCTAGGTTATAGCATATCCTTCACTGTTGTATTATTGTCAATGGTATTAGATATCAATTTAATACCCATATCTTTGATATCCATGCCATTCCAAACGACCCCTCAGCTTCTAAGTTGCGATAAATGAAGATAAGAGCCTGAAAAACAAGAAAGAGATCTCCTAGCCAGTGACGAGCATCATCGCCATTGCACTTAATAAGTAGGAATTCCACGGAAAGTGGAGGTACCCATCGACATTCATTGTCATTTATGTCCGGTGTAAGAATTGATGTTCTCAAGAGTTTGTTATCCATGCCAACAAAAACTCTTATTCAAGGTTCATGTATTATAAGCAAATGAATACAGAAGACCCTACATATCAAATTACTCATTTGCTGCTACAATTGATCATACCCAAGTTAAAAGGCCACAAAATGCAGGTATTACAAGCAAAATCTAATCCATAATTCCTCTCAAAAATTCTGAGAATATGTAACTGTAAGAATCATAATCAAACATGTGAAGCTGAAGAAGAAAGGGGACATGCATTGGTCTCTGCCACTTTGGATTTCTTAACTAGCTAAAGATTTGAGATCAATCAAGTTCAAGCTTCCCTTCAAATACTCAACGGGGTGAGGCATTAAACAGGGCTTTGCTAATTATACCTGTAGCCTCGATGTAGCGATCCATGCACCTTGAGATGCAACTACTCTCACCTCCACTCAAGCTGCTCCCTGGCTTTGTGATGCACTTATCAAAGCACTTGCCTCTTACTGTCTGAACCACAAATCCAAGTAAAAACACGAGTTTAAAGCGGAATAACATCAAGATTATCACAACTGAATACACAGAAGAAAATGCTGCATTAGGAAAAATCGTCGAGGCACATGAATTTCAGCTCCCTTCAATATATTTATCACGTTTTAAAGATTCAATCTGCAATTTCTCACCTATTACATATATTTTGTATCTCAAAGTGTTTCATCACCTAATACTTCCATTCAAGATTGCGAATTAGCAAAGGTGATGTAATCTCCATATCAGCCACAAATGTACAACGAAGACCAATTTTCAGAACAGGAAAAGCTATTCCAGAAAACTTACACTGAAATAATTTAGCGATTACAAACACAAACGGCATCAACGATATCATACTGGAGCGATTAAATAGCTCTAAATCTAACGTATCAGATAGACGCTATATTATCAACCAAATCACCATGAAAAGTAGTGACAGAGAGAGGGAAAGAGAAACCTCGAGAAATTCCTCAGCATAAGCCTGGGCGAGTTGATTCCTGACTTGATCCATCAATTGATCAGGGGAGATTTTGGGAGATGATCCGTTTGATGATGAAAAGGAATCCATATTTCTCAGTTCTTCTGGCCGGTTGCGCTTTCCTCTTCAACAAGTTGCGAACCTGACACAACTTCGTCGATAAACCCTAACTTTCATAAAACCAAAACCCCTCACCATCTTCCCGTCACTGTAGTGGTCTTTCAGTAACGGCCATTTTCTTTTCAAGCCCAACTTGTCTGGCCCAATTAACCCGGCCCAATCTGTCGGCCCAATGTTCGGCCGTGCGGCCCATATAATCTTATCTTATCTTATCTTACTAACCTATAATTTTAGCTTTTTTAGAGCACTAAATGTATCATATTAACACCAAGTTTTGTAACTCCTAGGGTTATTATTCCTAACATTAATTACCCAATTAACTTCTAATATTAATTTCAAATTTAAAATATTTTACTATCCAATTAAATCTCTCAATTAAGCCTTTAATTTTTATAACTCCTAACATTGACTACCCATTTAACTTCTAATATTGACTTTATATTTTACCTATAAAAACTCTTCTAAAGAAAGGACCGGTGAGTTTATGGTGTTTGCAAGAGTTTTGGACATTCACTTTTTTAAGCTGGAGAATATGAACTCCGTTTGTATTTCAGGTAAAAATTGGTTGTGCTTGCATACCTTCATAATTGAATATTGAGTTGTTCATTATTTTATCTTACATACGTTCATAAAAAATTATCTTAACTTGCTCTTTGGATGTGAATGTGTTTTTTGTTATGCAGTTCATTTGGTTGGAGTATAAATATAAGTGTGCACATTGCTGCTTCTTCGAACCCTTCAAATTGGCATGAACCTGTTTCGGGAAAGAGAAAGCAGCCCCGATCATCCTTTTAATATCCTTAATTCTTGTCAAGCCAGTTATTGAAGTTTGTGTTACGTCTATGGAGACCCGACACAATGGACACCTTTTGCACTTCTCGTAGCATGAACTGCATCCCACAAAATTTGTACCTCAAGAAGCAATACAAAATAATAGTGAATTTGAATAAGTCAATTTATTTTGGCTGTTTTTTTTTATATCTCTTTAGTCATCCAATTACCATAACTAATTTTGTTGGCACAATAACAAGAAAATTGATATCGTCGATACAATAATACACTTTAACAATACTATTTTCAAGTCTAACCTTTCAACTTAGAACAATTCGGGATAAAATTTACTATTCGAACATACATTTGTTTTTGTTAACAATTATATTGTGAACTTATATTAATTTTGCTCTCGATCTCTTATATATGATTTGTTGTTCTTAACATCTTTGCTAAACACAATTTCATATTTCAATTGGTCAAAATAAATTTAAGACTATTTTTGTTACTCTAATTGCCTCATTTAATTAGATATGAGTTAATAATCAAATAAACTCAATGTTTGTGCAAATTAAATATGAATTTAATAGCCTAATATATTATTTTCAGACTTTCTAACACATTATATATGGACAAGATTATGAACTTAATTACCTAATAAACTACTTTTGAAAAAATATTTTTTTTAATACATAATTGACTCTCCCGAGACAATTTTTTACACATTAAATGTGAAATTTATAACCTAATAAACTTCTTTGAGACAATCTTGCACCATTATTTTCAAAATACGAGTTCTGTATTTATTGATTTGGTAATGATATTAAAAATATAAGGTTAGATCCCACCAAAAAAAAAATATAAGGTTAGATCATCACTTGTATTCGGAGACCATTCTCACAAGATAATTGATTAGTAGTTTCCTTGATGAAAAATAGATATATGTATCATCATCTTATTATACAACCGCGCGTTGCGCGCGGTCTCGACCTAGTAGCTTTATAAATCTATCTGCTGAGCATTTCATAACTTTTTTTTCTTTTTATCAAGTAATTATTTTCAAGTTGCAAACCTACCTAGTAATGTTAGGCCTAAACTCAACCTTTTAGACTTCAGGTTAATCTAACGAGTTTAGCTGGTGCTATTATCATTAACATTTTCATTTGTTGATGTTAAAAACTAATATGTAATATCAATGTAATTTAAAACATTATGAAATTAAAACAATTATGTAATTAAAACAATTATGTAATTAATATCTAAAATACAATATACCTTTGTTTATCACAAATTCAAACATTCAAAAACAATGAATAAGTGATGTACTTGGTATTGAAGATGTCAATGACAACAATAAATGTTTTTAATTAGTTATTGACTTTATTTACAACGATATAAACCGTATGTTAAGTAATCAAATATGTGTAGTCATTATAGCAAATATACATTATTTTTTTATATTATACATAATTTTACATTGGATCAAAATGTTTAAATCCATTACAAACCAATTTAAATATTTTGATGGTTATAAATTCCCATTAAAATTACTAATTGGAGCAAATCGATTTGAAAATACAAATTGGAAGAAATTAAAAGACATTGCATTGTACCTCTTGGAACAAGGTAAAGGCCACTTAAACACGTGTCTTCTTGGCTTATGCTCGATTAAAATAATGGGTCAATTCATGGATTTTCAATATATATAATATTAATTATATATTAAATTAAAAAACATAACCCTGACTTCAATAAAATAAGAAGATAGAAATGTCATTTCTATAATGTTTTTTGGACATGGATTGAACATGTTATCAACTAACTCTATCTATTTGTCTCATTACTAAACTTGCTTAAGAATTACAATTTATCCCCTTTCCATTTATGTTTTTCACAAATTCTTTATCTATGTGTTTAATATTTCTTTCAAAACCATTTCTATAATGTTTTTTTGGGTTGAAAAATCACTTGCAGGGAATTGATTTAGGGCCCGTTTAGTGATAGATATAATTACGATGAAATGTTAATTTTATCTCCATAATTCTCAATTTTATTCCCATAATCCTATAATTTTTATTTCATTCCAATAATTTATAACCACTAAACACACCTTACTCAAACAACAATAGCGTTTAAGTTAGTATCAATTTTTATTCCTAATGTATTAAGAATAATTCATAGTCTTTATATTTTTATGAAACTAAAGCATGTAGTGTAAAAATATTGAGGTTTCCCCAATGCATTCTGAACGTGAATGAATTAACTTTAATAAATTATAAAATCAATACACTAATAATTCACTCTTCATGATGGGGTAGTTAGGGTCAGTCAATAAAAAGTCATCTTATATGATATTAATATAATTTATAAATAGGGGCTTGTTGTCAGTAATAATAATATTTTAGGCCTAAATTTTAATTTATTTATAAGCGAATAAATATATTAAATTTGTCAGTCAATCACATGATAACATTTAATAATATAAGTCGAGGAGATTTTTGTACATTGGAGATCGATATTACTCATCTCGAAGAAGAATCATATGGATAAATTCTCATTTGTCTACTAAATGAAATATAATCATTAGTTGCAAATAAAAATGTATAAATTTTTTTTAATTTTTTTAGAAAACATAGACAAGACAAACGTCATCTGGATCATCGTGGATGACGAAAGCCCATATTTTCAGAGGAGATTTGTCAGGATAATGGAGGTACACGTTTGGATTTATACTTTACAGTCTTTAATTATATTGATTTCATTATCGATAAAAATAATTTATTATTATTATTATATACGAGTATATGTTAAACCTTTATATTCGTTACTATTCGATTAAGACCTTGTTTGGTATTAGATGGGGATTTATTTTTTAGAATCTTGGGATGGAGATTGTTCGGATTGTTGGGGATTGTGTAGACGGAGATTTTGGGGTTTGCTAAATTTTGTAAATTGTTGGCGTTTGATATAAGTTTAGTGAGATAGGTTGTTTAAAGACAGATTACAAAAATACCCTTAGATGAATATGCATTTTTTCGAGCTTCTGTTTCTACACTTCAGCCGACTATGAGAATATATCATAATGAGAAAGGCAAATCAAAAACTTAAAATCAGCTTTACCCAGCATAAACATCTACGCACTGGTAGATATATGCTATATCAGCTAAAGCATGAAAAATTGAGAATTATAGGCTAAATTCTATTTGCAGTTTTTCACTTAAATTGAAGTATAATGAAACGGACAATAAACGGGTGCATTGAAATGTAGTTCTTTAGAAATCCATGGTCAGTACGTCATTTACTTCATTAAAACGTTTTGACTATTGAGATTTAAGAGAGATGCTAATGCTGAACTGAATATTTGAAGAACAAATACATAAAAACAGCATGAGAATTCAAAAAATTCAGAACTTTAGAGACTACTTTTACAATGCACTTGTAGTTCCTGAGCTAATCATATCATTCAAACATCATATCCTCACTAATTTATCCAATTTGCTCAATCTATATAAAAAGCTACATTGCAAAAAAAAAAAAGACGACTAAACAATTTGCAGAAAGGAGCATACCAATTTAACTTGAGGATTGACAAAATGCAAGATTGTGGAAGGAGAAGAAATGAACTGAAAAATTGGACCAGAATTAGTGTCGGAAATTGAGCGAATTATCTTATCGGGCCAAAATCAGTTTTAGGTAATCATTTCTTCCGGTTGCCAGCTGCAGTAAAGTGTAGTAAAATTTATTGGTTATTAGCTAATAGTATCACGGGAATTTTAGAAGATGATTGAGAGGGAGGAGGAAGGTTCAACCTCATGAATTGTTCGCCTCAAAGGGTGCATGCAAATAAGTTTTAATTATAAAACTGAAACAAAAGCAAGCGAACCCGCAGTGTACGGATCGGCGTAGATAAGCAAGTATTCTAGAGTATCGAACTCAGGGATTTGGTTAAACAAAATCAGTTTCAGGTAATCGAGCAATCAAAAGTGTAGAAGCTTTGCAAATAATTGGGAAAACAGCAACCCTAAAGATCCAGGTATCCAATTGTGGCAATTGATTCAAAGATATACTATATATATATAAGGCCAGAGTTGAGAATTGCAAAAGTATACTAAAGTAAGATAATGTACGATGAAATTCCAAAACCTTATATGTCTAACCCAAAGACTCTTTCTATAAAGGTTGTTGAGGTTGCAATATAGAAAGGATCTAAAGGTAAGAATTAATCTCAAATACCCATGCCCAAACCCAAGGAATCAAAGATAAACTAAAACGGTTAAGGTTGTGACACTCGAAACCGAAATAGAGGATGTTGAGTCTCACTACTACCTACAAAAGGCAAGCCAATGCTAAGTTAAAGCTAATTTTTAACTTTGGATTAAAGCGTCTAACCCAAAGACTCTCTCTATAAAGGTTATTGAGGTTGCAATATAGAAAGGATCTAAAGGTAAGAATTAATCTCAAAGACCCATGCCCAAACCCAAGTAATCAAAGATAAACTAAAACGGTTAAGGTTGTGACACTCGAAACCGAAATAGAGGATGTTGAGTCTCACTACTACCTAGAAAAAGCAAGTCAAGGCTAAGTTAAAGCTAATTTTTAACTTTGGATTAAAGCAAAAGCAAAGATCGTAAAACAGGAAAAATCACGGCTAGATATTGAGAACCACGGCCGTGAAACTCAAGAACAGACCGTGATTTAGGGTGTCGACGATGTTTCTCACACTCTCAGGGTCCAATCAAGTTACGATCGATCTATCATCATCTAAGCCACAACTATCAACCCTTCACCTTAGAATTGCTAAGGGGTTTTAGCCAATAATCATCATTATGATATTAATAATCAAATTAAGAAGAAAGAAAGATGAAAACCCTCGAAAACTCAATAACAACTCAAAGTCAATCTCGAAACCCGAACAACAAAGTATGTGTTTAATGAATGCAGAATAGGGAATAGAAATCCTCACAACAATCTTAAAGAAACAACGAAGAACGGGATGTCAGTCCGTATCCAAATGTAAACCCTAAGATAATCTCGAAGTACACAATCTTCAAATCACGTCTTTCTCAGGATCTTCCCTAAGCAATGATTCCAAAATGTGCGGGATGCAAGACGTCCTCAACTTCTCCCTAACGTCGGGGCTCCAAGTCCCTTTGGAGAATTTGAATCACTTCTAATGTTGAAGGCTATCGGATATTTGTAGGGATAAAATCTAGAGTTTAAAGACAAAACCCTAAATATTTGGGCTGAAAAGAAGTCGAGCCCGCTGATATCAGAAAATACTCTGGGTCGCGTTAGACGATATCAGAGAATACTTTGGCGCGTCAGACGGTATCAGAAAATACTTTGGCGCGTCAAATAGTATCAAAAAATACTTTGGCGCGTCACACGGTATCAGAAGATACTTTGACGCGTCCTAACTTTCTTTTATGCTCCTTTTTGTCCCGCTTCAAGGCTTAATCCATAAATATGCCATTTCGCTCCATAATTTGCCAAATTACCTACAAATGCAATAAAACTCTGTGTAGACCTCTATTATCGCAAAGTAGGTGAATATAACCATAAATATGAATGTATGTCTATGCATGCAAAATAAAGGGAAAATCTATATAAATACATGCCTAAAAATAGGTCATAATTCATGGCATCATTTAACACACAAACCAATCGAAGAGAAGAGTGGGGAGAACTGGAGGAGAAGAAAAGAACAAATCTGATGGGAGTGAAAGGGTATGTGTGGAAATGAAAAACAATCCAAAAATCCCAAGAAGCTTAGTGGGCAAGATTGTTTTTACAAGTCGTACAAGAATACAATCACGAAGCTCCAACTCATACCAAATGACGCTATTTTTGTCATCTATGAGAATCCCGTTAAAAAAATCTAAATGAATCCCCTAGAATACAATACCAAACAGGCCATAAAGGCCATCTAGAATGACGATTTGTGCGCGTAAGGCGCATGTTAGACATGTGTATGTTGGACTAATTTGAGTCTAACTATGCGGATATATATACATATACAACCTATGAATATTAGTTTCTTAAGGGTTATTCATGTAATTAGGCTTTCTAGGGTTTCTGAAGTGTCTTTGCTGAACTTATATATATATATATATGGCTGAATGCCTAATAAAAGATCAGATCAGTTTTACACACAATCTCACATGGTATCAAAGCCGATTGTTTCCTAACTGATCCCACAAATCTCTTTTCTTTTCGATGGTCACTTCGATCGTCTGCCTCCAACAACTCCACCATGGCTAATACTACTGCATATACATTTGACCCCTACTATTTGCATCCCTCTGACCACACTGACATGTCTATTACGGCTATCTCACCGAAGAAAGATAACTTCCAAGATTGGGATTTATGTTTACGCAACGCACTCTTTGCACGTCGTAAACTTGGCTTCATCAACGAGACAATTACTAAACCAACAGATGCTGCTAAAATTGAAGACTGGATGCAAGTTAATGCAATGCTTCAAGGTTGGATGATCCAATCCATGGATCCATCTCTTCGCACAATAGTCTCCTATTTTGAGACTGCAAAAGAGTTTTACGATGATGTCAAAACTCGCAACACGATTGGGAATGGTCCTCGCGTTCAACAACTGAGATATGATTTGGAAAGGTGTACGCTCAATGGCCAGACTGTCTCGGAATACTTTGGACGTCTCAAACGCTGAAGAACCGGTAGGTAAAATAAATAAGTTAAAAGATACTCTAGAAGGGGGTTGAATAGAGTATGAGAACTTTTCGCAAACCAAATCTCAAGGCCTTGAAACTCCTTTCAAGGGCCTTGATGTCAATCTCTGCTCTTAGTGAAACTTTGATTTCAAGGGCTTTGAAACAACTTTCAAGGGCCTTGACTTCGTGCTCCTGCAAAAACAAAGTTAGTCACAATAACAAAATATAGTACGGAATGTAAAAGATTGACACGAGGATATGCTTACGATGTTCGGCTCTAAATAGCCTACTCTCCGTCCCAGGGTATAGCCTTAGGATCTAACTATCTATTATCAGCTTCAAAGATTCCTAGATACAAACTAGAAGAAATCCCCTTCTTCTCTCACTGTAGCCAATGCTATGATCTAGCTCCAACTCTCAACCTAGCTATAATAGCTTAGTTACTTCGCAGAGTAGCACACACTCTAGTATAACACTATTTAGATCTTCCAATGAAGCTCTTGTGTTTTCTCTATCTAAGGGGATAAAACTTTTGCGTAAATGAGAGAAAGAAAAACAACGAATGAAGATGTTTAGGTTGCTTGAAGACGTAAATATGTTTTCCGTGTATGCTTGTGTATCTTTTCTTCTTCGATTATCATCTTCATTTATACTCTTCTATAGAGAGGTCTTATAGCCGTTGGAGAGATGATCGTTTGAAGATGAATCTTCTTCTCCATGAAGATCGTTTCCTATTTCGAGATAAGGTAGACATTGCAAATCTTCAACTCCTGAGAACACGTCGAGTCCTTAGCTCCTTGATCTTCTCGTTCTCTGTTAAACTGAAAGAGAAGATATTTTGACGCTTTTCTGTTTTAGAAAATCTTTCAGAAAAGATTCTCTAATCTCCGGTTGAGATCTTCGGTTGTAAAATATCTTCACTGAAATCTTTTGCAATTCGTTCCTGAAAAATCTTCTTTGCATTTGAATCCTTGTTTTGTCTTGCAACTATATAACTCCAAGGCCTTTGAGATTATTCCTTTGTAACGCTATCTTCCTTGTGTCCTTGAGTGATATTCCAAGGCTTTTGAAGTCTATATCAAGGCCCTTGACATTCGATAAGACCTGTACTGAATTCAAACCAGCCAAGCATCTAGAGAATATAATCAATACATTGTTAGTATATCCAACTACTACATTTGTGTTAAGTCTTCCATCATCAACACCTGTAAAACATTATAAACAAGGTGGAGTTTTCAAACGCTTATGGGACGAATTACACGTTCAGGTTCGTGTTCGTTGTACTTGTAATACATGTACTTGTGATGTAGGACGACGGCTAGATACGGCTCACGGGGAAGAAAAGGTTCACCAGTTTCTTGCTGGTCGACGACTCGTACGCTACTATCCGTTCGAACATTGCTTCTAAGGATCCTCTTCCGTCGCTGAACAAGGCATATGCAATGGTTGTTCAAGAGGAACGCCAACATCTAATAAATCGAGCACATGATGCTCTTGCTGATGGCGGAGTATTTGCAGTCCAACGACCCGGTACTTCTCGTCGTGATGATCGTCGTCAATCTACTCGTCGGGATGAGCCAAAGCGCTCTTCATTTGACCGACCTATCTGCACGCACTGTGGACGTCAAGGACATGAACGATCATCTTGCTTCAAGATAACAAGATATCCGGACTGGTGGCCTCGTGATGCAAATGGCCAACCTAAGGATGATAATGGTCGTTATCCATTTAATCCCAAAGGTAAGTCACAAGCTGGCAAAGATCAATCTTCTTTACCCGTTGATCAGCCTGTAGTAGTTGCTCATGCTGCATATTCTGGTTCTTCTACACCAACAATTTCTTCTCTACATATGGGCGATCGCTCTCAGTTCCCTAGTATGTCTGACACTCAATGGAGCTCGCTTGTAAACATTTTTAATAATACTCAGTCATCCGACACATCTAATGGTAACTCATCTTCCTCTTGACTACTTGATAGTGGTGCCTCGTTCTATATGACGGGAAATTTATCGTTACTTTTTGATGTTCAAGTCGTTTCTACTTCATCTATTATGCATCCGGATGGGGTTTTGACTAGTGCATCCAAAGTTGACTTAGTGGAATTCTCCACGGATTTGAAATTGCATAAAGTCCTTTATGTTCCAAAATTGCAATGCAATTTGATCTCTTTATCCCAGTTGATGAATGAACAACAATGCTCCATGATTTTTACTAACAAGTTATGTATATTGCAGGACCATACTACGATGATGTTGATTGGGGTCGGTGAAGAGAGAAATGGTGTTTTTGGATTCAACCGTCCTTGCAAAGGTCTCGTGCTTGCTCAGCCGTTTGTGCTTCCCAATCCGTCCTTTGGCATCGCCATTTGGGCCATCCATCTCCCCTAGTACTATCTCATCTTCCTAGCAAAATTTTCCAGGAAGGTGTATCTAGTAAACCTTTTCTTTGCGATTCATGTCATATTGCTAAACAATCACGCTCTAGTTTTCCTGTAAACATTTCTCATGCTGTTGAACCTTTTGCATTGATACATTGTGATGTTTGGGGCCCTTGTCGGACGCCGTCCTCCTCCGGTGCCTCCTATATTTTGACAGTAATAGATGATTACTCCCGGGGAGTTTGGGTTTACCTTCTGAAACACAAATCCGATGTTGCTACTTTGATTTCTCAATTTCGTTCCATGGTTATCACCCAATTTAATAAGCATATAAAATGTGTTCGAAGTGATAATGGAACTGAATTCACATGTCTCAAATCCTTCTTTCTTTCTCATGGTATTTCTTTTGAAACATCATGCATTGCCACTCCACAATAAAACGGCCGGGTTTAGAGAAATATCGGAATCTATTAAATATTGCTCGTTCAATACGTTTTCAAGCACATTTACCGATTCAGTTTTACGGGGAATGTGTTCTCACTGTTGTATATTTAATAAACCGTACTCCATCACCCATCCTAAACCACAAAACACCATATGAAAAATTGTATAACACACCACCTTTTTATTCTCATATTAAGGTTTTTGGTTATTTATGCTATGCTTCTACAATCCCTCGTTCTAGTGACAAATTTGCTCCTAGAGACCGAAAGTGTGTTTTTTTGGGTTATCCTATTGGCACTAAAGGTTGGAAGCTTTATGATATCGAATCGAAATTATTTTTTATTTCTCGTGACCTATCATTTTTTGAGCAGGTTTTTCCTTACTCTTTACCTACTACCATTCCCACGGGTCTCAAAATATCATACCATCTTCTATTTATGACACCTTGCCTCCACTTTCTCAACCAAATGTTTCAAATCCTACTTCTACCAACAACCCATTTGACAATACCAATGACAGGGGGAGTTCCTCTCTAACCCTTCCCTCATCTGATGTACAACTTTCACAAGCTTTTCAATTCCATCCCCTGCCACATCAACCTCCATTGACCCTACACCTTCACCAGTTATTGAACCTACCCGTCAAAGTTCCCGCACTCGCACTACTTCGGTTAAGCTACGAGATTTTGTTTGCAACACCGTTCGTTCAAATAATTCACCTTCTCTTGACATCTCCTCGTCAACATCATCAGGTATGCTCTATCCTTTGGCTAATTTTGTTGGTTATGATCGGTTATCACTCTCACATCGAGCTTTTCTAGCTTCAGTTTCGGCTATTTCCGAGCCACGGTCTTTTGCAGAGGCTTTTAAATCTTCTCACTAGCGAGCTGCAATGAAGGAAGAAATTGATGCCCTTGATAGAAACCAGACTTGGACTCTCGTTGATTTACCTCCAGGAAAACGGCCACTTGGTTCGAAATGGGTATTTCGTCTGAAATTTCGTTCTGATGGCTCAATCAAAAGACATAAGGCTCGTCTTGTGGTTCTCGGAAATACTCAACGTGAAGGCATAGATTATCATGAGACATTTGCGCCTGTTGCTAAGATGGTTTCGATACGACTATTTTTATCAGTTGCAGCACACAAAGGATGGGAAGTACATCAAATGGATGTTCACAATGCATTTTTGCATGGGGATCTTGAGGAGGAAGTTTATATGAAGCCTCCAACAGGATTTTACTCGTCATCTCCTAACAAAGTATGTCGATTGCAAAAGTCTCTTTATGGGCTCCGTCAAGCGCCCTGGAACTGGTTTGCTAAGCTCTCTTCCTCGCTTATAAAATTTGGCTTTCAACAACCGAAAGCGGATTATTCCCTTTTCAACTACTTTCGAGATGGCACTACTTTACTTGTGCTTGTTTACGTGGATGATCTCATTATTTCAGGCTCTAATCCAGACGCAACTGCAACCTTGCAGAAACATCTCAGTTCTTCTTTTCACATGAAGAATTTGGGTTTTCTCAAATATTTCACAGGCCTTGAAATATCTCGCTCTGATGATGGTATTTTTCTATCGCAACGGAAATATTGTTTAGATATACTTGTTGAAACAGGAATGATAGCTGTCAAACCGTCTTCTTTTCCCATGGAGAAAAATCATAAGTTGGCTACTTCTAAAGCTCCTGTTTACAAAGATCCCGCCCAATATCGACATCTAATTGGAAGGTTAATTTATTTGACGATTACTAGACTGGAGCTTTGCTATTCTGTGCATACACTTGTTCAATTTATGACTGCACCTACTGATGATCACTGGGATGCAGCACTACGTGTATTGAGATACCTTAAGTCCAATCCTGGACAAGCTAGGAATCTTCTTCAGTGCATCTAGTTCGCTTTCGTTATTAGTGTATTGTGACTCGGATTATGCTTCATGTCCCTCTCTACTCATCGGTCTGTCACGGGCTATTTTCTTCTTCTTGGTGACTCGCCTATCTCTTGGAAGACGAAGAAGCTGCAAACTGTCTCGCGCTTTTCTGCTGAAGCCAAGTAACGGGCCATGGCTTGTGCCTGTTGTGAACTTCTATGGGTACTCTCTTTGCTTCTTTCTATGGGTATCAACATCATTCAACCCATGAAAGTATTTCGTGACAGCAAGGCAGCCATTCACATTGCAGCAAATCATGACCGGACTAAGCATATCGAAATAGACTGTCATTTTGTACGTGATCTCCTTCTTCCCAATCTCATTACGACACATCACATTCGATCACAAGTTCAGCCTGCTGACATTCTTACAAAGGCGTTGGGCTAACGTCAGTTCAGTTTTCTCATCCACAAGTTGCCTATTCGGGATCCTCACTCTCCAACTTGAGGGGGAGTATGCGGATATATATACATATACAACCTGTGAATATTACTTTCTTAAGGGTTATTCATGCAATTAGGCTTTCTAGGGTTTCTGAAGTGTCTTTGCTGAACTTATATATATATATGGCTGAATGCCTAATAAGAGATCATATCATGTTTTTACACACAATCTCACACTAACACGCATTATGAATTTGGGTCGTAGATTTGGGACAATTAATGGTCCATAACCATTTTTATTTTTCACCTCCCAACCTCTTGTTGAAATGTATGTATATAGGAATTGATTTGGATAAGAACTTATTTAACAATGAGATATGAGAACATATATCGGTTATATGATTAATAACTATCAACGATTGTGATAAACTAATCAAATTACGTGATAAATAACGTGATATTTGTTATTTTCTTATACGATAAAAAGAAAAATCAATTTCCTTAATACAATTACTACATAATGAACACGGGGTTCACCGGTGTGTATTACATCGTCTTCGTTGTCGTTACAACGAGAACGTTGTGTGTTCTTAATTAATCAAGCGATTCAAGAAAGATGCACGTCTAGGGTTTAGTACTCCTGCAAATGCACATATCAAATAGTGCTCGTGCAAATATGGTATGTGCACGTGGTCGTGCAAATATGGTGAAAACGAATTCGTGCAAATAGGGTACATGAATCCTGTGCACATAGTTGTGAAAATATGGTGCACGTAGTTGTGCAAAAAATTAATATAATACATAACTATGATATTAATCCGTTAAATATCGGACATCTATTGTATAGTCCGACGAGTCACATACGTTCTTTCTTCTTTTTTTTACCGTAATACTAATTTTCACTTGAATTGGACCCTATATATATAATCAAGATCACGTGAGAACAATTCTTACGTTAAAGAGTATTGAACCTTGATTGATAGACCCTTCCTTCGGTCTTATTATCACAACCCTTAAATCAAAATAATTAAAATGAATAACATTTTTTTTTATTGTTGAACAATTTCTAACTGAACAAATATATATTATATTTAAATAATTATTATTTTTTATCCAATAATTATAAATTCTTATTTTTAGCCCTATACATCGAGAAGTGATACAATGCAAATATATAAAAAGTGTTTGAAAATCCTACTCATTAATAGACCTAAAATATAGCTTTTTGGAGGGAATGTTATAGACTCAAACACTTACATTACATGTGACAGAAATCCAAGCCGTCCAATAATTCACATCTTTGCTTTGCTTTGCTTTATTTAACTTATATGGAAATCCGTACGATTTGCATATATTGCAAATGCAAAGTCAAACACTTTTCGATATTTTCTCTCCCATCGTTTTCTATACAAGGACACCAAGAATTGAATTCATCATACATTCAATCACTATTAAAATATTTTTTTATTTTCTCATATAATAAATTTGGTTTATTAGGTTCCTAAATGTCCTATTTATAAAACAATGGAATATTTATATTACTTATGTATAAAAATGACGGAATATCATAATTCTTTAAAGACTAAAGTGTGAATATTTACGTATATATAAAAATTGCGTGATGGAGTATAGAAGGAATATTTATATAGTATAAAGTTGGTTATCTTACGTATAAATATAACGGAATATTTACTTAGGTATAAAAATGACGGAATTGAATTCTATATTTTAGGCTATTGCTTCATACATTTTTTTTCTTGATTAGTTATATTTTTATGCAATCTTCTACTTATACATATTTAAACTAATAAAACTCAATGTGAAATAACGAAATATAATATTATAATGATACACAAATAAACTAATATTATAATTTTTTTTAAAAAGATAACCACAAAAAATACAATAAAGTGTGAACCTATAAATAAAATATTTGAATTAATTAAACACTATACATGAACTTATCTTTCTAGTATAAAAGGTTTGAACTAACAAATGCTATAATAAAAACATACTAATAAAAATAGTACAAAATATATGAACTAATTGTTTAAAACATGTAAATTAAATTAACAAAAAAGTTAAATTGTTAATACAAAAAGCTTGAATTAAATTTGAGACAACAATGTTTTTTTTCAAGTAAAAATTCAATTTTTTTTTTATTAAAACTAACTCGATTATTAGAATATCATTTTAATTCGTTTTTTATGCTAACAATTTACTCTAAATTTTTTTTCCCTAAAATATAACATTAGTTCATATTCTATCAACTCACATTAAAAGTACGGAGACGATATTTCATAACGAAAATTGTTTTATCTGAACCACTCTCAATTTAAATCCATTAATATTAGCTACCTCAATCATATAAATATTAAAATACACAATTACATTATCAATCAAACATATTTATATTATTTTTAGTTGTAATATTTTAAGAAAAAAGTATTCGCGTGTATAGTACGAATCAATGTACTAGTTAATCAGAATAGAAGTACGTCGTACAAGTAAATTAATTACTTCAACTATGTTCATAATTAACATTAATTTTGTGTTGCTGTCAAAAGTAATTTATGAGATAATTAACATTTGTATAGGATATTTTGTTATGTTATTTAATGGTCTTTTGATACTAATTTTCATATATGCTATCGTGAGTTTTTTTTTAAAAAAAATCTAACATCTTTTATCACTAGATATAGTAATTGATCCATCTAATCTCTCAATTTACATTAATTTTTTATGAAATAGTTTTTTAAAATCATTAACACTAGAACTTGGATCCACTTGACGAAGCTTAAAAGAGGAATTATTTTGAGATTATGAAAAAAAAAATTAAATTAGGGGATTATTTTTATTAAAATATGTGTCATCATCAACTTACATCATAAGATTATGCTTAATTATAATCCTCAAATAATCTTTTAAAAACTACCAAATGGAACCCTAATACCGTAAACCTTAAAACCTCAATACTAAAATCTAACTTGACAAATTCCACTTTTCATTCTGTGATTATTTTGGCTAAAACCTAGGTTTTTATACGAGTCAATCGAGATTTAACATGTTCAAGCTTAACTTATTTATAAATGGTTCAATTGTGAACCGAGTCGAAATTTATGAACATGTAAAATTTGAACCTAAATTATAACCGAACTTTAAAATTTCTAATATTCAACTTGTTTAAAGGTGAACATATTGAAACGAAGCAAAGTAATTCGGATGTATGAAAGTGAAATTTGACATCTATTCATAAATAAAGTTTGCGAGGAATTTTTTTTTTTTTTTTTTTTTTTCTTTTTTTGGTAATGGAAAGTGGTTCGAAACCCCGAAAAGGATCGGCAGACGGACTCACCGTCATAAGGAACCACAAACAAAGGAGAACAGAGATACACAAAAATACATCAAAAAAAAAAACCCGAAAGCAAAAAGGTCTTCAAGGAAAAGCAGGATGATCCAGCCAATGAGAGACAACAAGGAAGTACACAGGGAAGAAGCCTGGGGAACAACTGTGGACACCTCAGATTTAGACTGCAACAAATTTTGCGAGGAAATTTCTTATTGATGAATAGCAATGAAATTACTTTTTATAAAAGATATTCCAAATCGAGATAATAAATGGTAAAAAAAAAAAAAAAAAAAAAGAGTGAAAATTGCAATTGGGTTATATATTAAATATTTACAGCCTCCAAATCCAGCAAGCACCAAAGTTGATAGGGACAAGCTCACATGTGGCCAACCATGCAGATAATATCATGCTCTCCCGTGGGTCCCTACCCCCTCTTTATTCACTTTTAAATCTAAATTAAATATTATTTATTTATTTATTCAAACCAGATTTTTTCTATTTTATTATTACAGAAGAAAGAGAGAAAGCAAAGTATGCCTAACTTGAGAAGCTTCGTGTTGGGCCGCCGCCGCCACCACCACCGGTCCAGCACCACCACGGCCACCAGTCTCATTAAAGTTCAACATCCCCGACTCATAATATAATGATTTTTTTTGTAAATATATTCACCGTAAATGTAATTATTGGAATATTTTGTATTTTTAGTCTTTCAATTGGTCAAAATAAGAATCCACCGACCCTCCTTATCTCTCTCACTCAAACATGAATGTTTGGTTCACATTTCTTTTTCACTTAATTCATCCTCTATATATCATTTTCATATTCAATCATATACGTCTTTTTTCAAATATAAAAGATATTGAAATTTTATTCTGATATCAAAAGAATATATATATACTAAGAGCATCCCCAACAGCTTCCCTAAACTCTTTTCCAAAATAAAGAATTAAAAATAAAAACAAGGGCAAGTGGTTCAAAAATCCCCAAACCCAAAACCCTAATAATATCCTAATTATTTTTTTAAAAAAAAACAAGGGCACTTTTGAGGATTTTATGATTTAAATTAAAATAATAATGGTTTGTATTTAGGAAAATAGAAAAGGGAAATTAAAATGAAAGGGGAAAATATCTGGAACCCTAGAAAGGAGAAGAGAAGTGAGCAAGTGGTTTTTAATTTTGATGGTTGAATAGTTGCTTTTGATCTGAATAGACCATCAGCTTGCCTACCCTCAAAAACCTCATCTTCTCTCTCTTACTCAGGGAGAATCCCCCATTTTTCTCCTTCATTTTGCTCTTGCTTTGATTTCTCTTCCATTTGACCTCAAAGAAACTCAGATTGGAGCTTCAAAATCGATAATCGAATCTTGTATGGATTTTTCATCTTCGTCTTCTTCACCATCCTCACAGTACAAAGGCTCCGCGTTCATCGCGAACACAAGTAAACCTAGTTGGGATACCCCGATTTATGAGAGCTGTCCTCAATTTAATCCAATGGAGCACAGCAGCAGGATTATTGCTGAAGAAAACAACCGATTAGCTTCTTCTTCGTCTCCTTCACAGTCTAATTACGCTTCTACGACGGAGGAAGGAGGAGATCGGCCGGCGGGAGAGTCGTTGGAGAGAGAACACATGTTCGACAAAGTAGTAACGCCAAGTGACGTAGGTAAGCTGAATCGGCTAGTGATTCCGAAGCAGCACGCCGAGAAGTACTTTCCGTTGGATTCCAACTCCAGCGAGAAAGGACTTTTGCTTGATTTCGAAGATCGGAGCGGAAAGTCGTGGAGATTTAGGTACTCCTACTGGAATAGCAGTCAGAGCTATGTTATGACGAAAGGATGGAGTCGATTCGTCAAGGATAAGAAACTCGACGCCGGCGACGTTGTATCCTTCCACCGCGCTCTCACCGGAGATCGCTTCTACATTGACTGGCGTCGCCGACCAGACGCTCATCCGCATCATCATCATCATCATCCACCGCCTTATCATACAATCCAGTTCCAACAAGGCTTCCCTCTCCACCGTCAAATTCATCCTTCTTCTCCGTTTCTGGCGGGACCACCTCGTCCTCCACCTCCGATAACGTTCCACCACAGCAACCAGAGTGGGGACCGCAGGCAACTGATGGGCATTGTAGCGAACCCCAACCACCATAGAGGGAGTGTAATTAGTTACAACACCTTTCGTGCTCCAGCATCAAGCGGTTACAACGCCGATTATAATAATAATTTTGGCGTATTAAATCCCAATTTCTTACATCAAGGTTCAGTAGTTTACATGAGGCCTCAAAATCAGCAAATGCAGATGATGGAATTTGCTCCGAGGACTTCTCGCGAGTTGACTCAAACGAGTGAGACTGAGCCTATGGTGTTCGACTCAGTCCCAGTAGTACATGGCTCACACGCTTCTACATCCAAGCGGCTCCGGCTCTTTGGAGTCAACATGGAATGTACGGCCATCACCAATGAGAGCCAAGGTGAGCCATCGGATTCCTCTTCTTATCCACCTGTGAGTCTTAATCCGACACTGCTAGCAAGTCCTAATTCTTCGGAGGAGCTTCAGCTGAGGCTCCATGGTTCGGGTACTAGCACCAGTCCGATTCGAGCCACCGATTTTGTTGACAAAGGCAAGTCGTCCATGTCCTTGGATTTCGACCTCTGATGATTCATTTTTAATCTAGATAGCTCCATATCTTAGGCAAAATTTAGTAGATAAGGAGACAGATCAACTTAGGAAATTCTTTTCCAAAATGAGCTGGAACGGGAATCAAACTGTAACTTAAAGTTTCTATATATATAGTATAGTATAAGATAAATTACAATCCCCATGATTGGTTCCATATATTCCATGCTTAATTTTCTCTTTACTGTCATATTAAGCTTGAGCATTAGGATCAAATAGGGATTATTCAAAATTTGCTCATTTAGATTTCTTGTAGCTAGCTAGATATCTAGCTAGCATTTATGTGTGATAATGTGAAATTTTTTCCCAAGTCTAATATTTCTAACAATTAATCAAAGTAGTGTACATTATTATATGAACTAGGTAGCTATTATTAGCTGTGGTATACGCTACTGCTTGATGAAACCTCCATGATTTCATGTATTAATTCCATTTCCATGGACACATTTGGTTTGCAGTATATAATAGTAATAAACTGGGTAAGGAAACAAGTGTCGGCATCTCTACCTCTAGCTAGCTCTCATAATTCTAACACTAAAAAAAGCAGTCTCTCTGCAACTCTGCAAAGAGTTGTTATTAAATGGACAATAACGACTTTTCTAGAGAGGCCCGAGGACAGGGAGAGAATTTGGTTAAGTGGGAATGGGAATGGAAGAATTTTTATCTTCTTGGTTTTGCCATTTTCAATATGGGTGAAATTCTTTAGATTTTTACAAGGATGAAACAGCAGTAATTAGTGGTAGTAAATAGTAGCAATAGGCATTTTTGCCTTTGGTAGACTGTTGTTTCTGTCGCTGCTTCCTTTGGGCAATCAATCCCACCACCTTCGCCAACAGATGACCTGCTCTCCGCTAAATGTCTCAGACCTTTCAAAAGGTAATTTCTCTTTTTTCCTTCTTTTCTCATTTTTTTACTATTAGATTTTGTAAAACCAGCAGGCTTGATTTTTTTAGTTTATTTATTAAACATTTATCCAAACATACTATAAATAGATATTCTACCTTCTTCTAAATTAGCTCTCAATAAACTATAACAATCTGCTTAGCTAGTGTATGTTTATCACTTAAATTGGGCTTTGATTTCTGGTGTTTTGGTGAAGATTATTCTATATCAGATAACTGATTGACATACTTTTGAAGCTGAGTTCACCAGACAGGTAATTAACTAATTGTTAGCTGGATTTGCGGCCCCATACTAATTATAGATCATCACATCATCATCTGTTAACTACTGGACCAATATGTTCTTCCAAAATTGCATCAACTTCATTCTTTCTTGTTTCACCCTTTACATATATGTATCAAAAGTAGTTTGATTCTTTCATTTCTCCTTAATGATAACTTATTTCTATTTATAATTTTTGTAAATGAAAGATAATTAATCTATGGTATATATATGAGAATAATTATCGAACATAGACATTCGTAGATATTGTAGTGATTAATTTCCTTCATCTAGCTCTTAAGCAAGCTCATATCGTGTATGACTAGTGATGGTCCTAGAGCATTCAAGTGGTTGAATGACAATTTGTCGACGAGTTCTAAAGTTTGTAGATTGCCTAATGAAGTAAATGAGTAGACAAAAAGCAAGCTATCCATGTGTGGAATCATATATCCTATTGCATAATGTACAAAAAAATCAGTTCATGAAAAATCTACTGTTTATCTTATACCTAGAAGGTTTCCAGTTATAAAACAAATTTTCTTGTGGCATGTTCTTCATTTGATTCATTCTTAATTGTCATTCTAGTTAGCTTTCCTATACAAATTGCAGGATAGTCTATTGAAATGATCGACTAACGCATATGATTATTCATTTTACTCAGGACTCCATGATCTTCAATGACACATATCGAATCTCACCGAGCAAGCACAGCTCTAGCTTCCAGTTATTGCCTAAATCAACACGAGGGTATGATTCTATCACTTCTATCCTATGTACTTATAGTTAGTTCTACATGAATGATGATTCATTTGATTGAGTACATGATGCTATGCTGAATTGCTGAGTTAGTAATTAAGGCGGTGGAGATTAATGAAAACCCTACACCTGCCCTAATTGATTGTATGTAGTATGATTTCATCTCGATTAATTCCGAGTGGTAGGGTAATTATCAAGCCCTAGGTTTGATATGATTGACCATCTAGGTTGCCCAACCTTGTGTCCATATACATATATAGGCTTTTAATGGGCATACAACACACTATACCATTTATAGGTGATGCCTAGTTTAAGTACACTATGCATATATATTTTATCCTATATAATAATTTCTAGCACGCCATTCTTCTCAGGTAATCTTGTTCTACGTACATAGCCTGATAAATAATAAAATCATTGAATTTTATTTGATTTAATCTAGACTTTTGTTTTATAGTTGAACTAGTAGCATGTTTAAAATGTGCATGTAAGTCTTTGTATGCGTGATAAGATCGAACAGGATCAATCTCATAGGTTGAAGAAAAGAATAAGAAATGTATATTGTCCACACAATTATACAAGTGGCCGGCTAGTCAACAACCACATGTGTTTTTCTAAGATGTGTGAAGGAGAAACTAACAAATGGGCGGTGGTGGAGATTTATGACATATATGTTAGGCGGTGGTGGCGCCCATGGCGGCTAACTCAGTTTCAATCCTACTCAATCGTTGCTAATGTTCTATGTTACAAAACACACTTGGCATTTAGTCAAGTTTTGTCATTAAACTATATGTCTACAATTATATGTATATTTTCACTGAGGTGGCATGCCTTATGTTTGTAGTAACCAGTTTAGACACGGAATAATTCTTTTGTAGGAACCGGTGGTAAAATAAAAACTACTAATCCAGTGGAGAAACGAGTTGGTTTTCAACCGTAGAGATGGACAGAAGAGATGTAGAAATTCATTGTCGACGGGACCATAGGATACACTAGAGTGTGTGAAAATAGAGACGGAGAAGACAATCAAGGTATGCACTCCGGCGTGGCAATGTACATGGATTCACACACCATCAGGACGTGTATGGTCCCGATGGCAGAGCTACGAGTAGAGCTCAAGTTGGTATGGGAGGGTGGTTTTCTAGAAATAGATTCTCAATTTGTAACGACCCTTGTCAAGTTGGTCTTGGCGTATATCAGTCTCAATACTTATTTAGAAAAATTGGAATAACTAGGTTTGACATATCTTTCGTGAGACAAATCAAAACATAATTCATATTGTGACCTCTTGAGGTTATAATAAATTTATTTTATATTGATGTAGTGAGATGGAAAACCACTCTTCTTTCAATGTCCCATTATTGTTGTTCTTAACTAGATTCATGTTTCTCAAAGGATGCAAATCATGCTTGTTTGGCTATCAACCTCTTCTAATTGTACCTCCGCCAAACTTATGTTGAGATGTGTGGAAATATGATATTACGTGAACCTAACATATAAGTACTAGAGTTGCTCCACATATTGTCAATTGTGTTCTTCCAATCTACTTATAGTTGTACTTGAGGGGGAATGTTGCGTGTGAAAATGTCTCACGTCGACAATATAATACTACTAGTAACCATTTTTAACGAAATCATATATATTTTTCATAATATAAATGAAGCGTAACCTTTTGAAATTACTTGACACATTAGGATACATGTAAGTGTACCAAAATGTGAGTTATAATTGAGAAGACTATTTAGTAGGTGTAGCAAAGTCTAGATGAATATGATATGGTCTGGTGATCGAACAGTATATAGTATAGAAGCTATGACACATCTTTTTCCTCATTTATTTAAATCCTAATTTCGAATATCGTTGGATTTCCCATAAATTCCCTCTTTACGTAAACAAGAGTTGATGAGTGTTATGATGATACCTACTATTCATTTGATATTCATATGTTGATCAAGAAGAGATGGATCATGGGGACCAAATGAAATCACCAATTATAGGGTAACTCTGTATGCATATCATATATAGACTCTGAAATTTTGCAGTAACACCAGACAACCCTAACGATATCCTGTTTATTCACTTTTCCCCCCTAATTTTTTACTATTTTTTTTACGTACTCATTCCTTTTACCTTCGTATGTAGTTTCATTTAAAGAAAAGTTCACCAAGTTAATGTACAATGTCATGAACAATATTAATAAGTCAACCTATGATTATTATTTTTACATTAGTTTCTTCTTGTCCACGTTTTAGGAGTGGTTGTTACTCACATTTTAAGAAAAATCATGTTATAGTTGATCAACTAGCTACATATGGTCATGACTTGTATGCCGTCGTTAATGTTTTTTAAATAGAAAAGTTAAAATCTTCTATTAGTAAGTAAAAAATATGTACAAACCCGGAACCCGCGTTTAGTTTTTAAACAATCGTAGTTTTTCAATTATTAGGTTTTTGGTATTATATATAAGCACCGATTTCAGAAATTTTTACGTACTCTTAAGAATCGTTTAGTTCCAACATCAAGATTTGACTTGACCGACACCATGAAACCAAATATGCACCCTTACCTCGCGTTATGCACATCAACACGCCCTTAAATGAATCGTTTTGTTATCGTGTGTTTGACAATATGATAAAGGTACCATAAAGGAAGAATAGTAGGATGTGAAACTCTGTTAGACTTATGTATTACATGTGGTAACAAAACCCGCGTTATATCTAATTGGTTTGGATTTCACACAAAAGCTACATCAACTTGAGTTGTTTCCGCTTGATATGCACGCAAACGCGTCCTTAACCGAATCGTCGTATTACAATCGTATCTCATGAAGATTCAAGTAGGACCAATACAAACATTAAGCGATTGAGATGTGTATATTGGAAGTAACGAAAAGAAAACAAGATGAGAGTTTGAAAAGAAGATTTGGGCCTTAGAATATTTGCATGGGAAGAAAATAAAAGAAGAAGAGTCCCCACACTATATGATGTATAGATGGTACACACTACACTCTAGATTAGGGCTCATTCAACTATACACGACTAACGTAAACGATGACGTCATATTTATTATTATTCTATCTTATTTATACGACCAAGTCGTAAAAAAATTTTTACAATTACAATTTAACATGGACCAAAGTAAAATTTTAACGGTTTCACATATATCAAAGTTTTTATTTATTTTTGTTTAATAAAAGTTATTTAGAGGAACACTGACCAACGTAAGAAGGACGCGTGAAGGGATTTTATTTTTGCATGGCTGCAGGACCACGTTGTTTTAATTCATTATCTCTTCTTATTTTTATATTTTTTTTAAAAACATATTTACATTTTAATATGTATAATCACTCTCTTTCTCTCTCTTCGTACGGTCCATTATATGTTTTTAATAATTAGAGTTGAGACATTAGGAAATTTAATTATCATCTAAAATCATAGCTAATTATGTTAGTCCGATTCCTTTCTATGTAAATAATTTTACTATATATATTAATGTTGAAGGACAACCTTTATGTTTAGTGTAAGTAAAAGTATATTTTAAAAGCAAGGAGAAATTTCATCTAATTTATTTATGACACTAAAACTACCTCCAAAATTTCAGAAAATTATCCCTAGCTAATATTTGTTTTTAAAAATCACATTTTTTTATGATAAAACATTAAAACTGACCTTTTATAATTCTCCTTCTATAAACCATAGTTTATCGTTAGAATCTTGTATCAACAAAAGTACGAAGAAAATTAAGGGTCTGTATTCAATTAAGATTTTATAGGAATTTTTTGGAATTGAAAAGTTTATGGCTATTCAATATAGATTTTTGAAAGTCCATATAAATCTTTTGGTATTTAATTAGGATTTTAAATTTTTCATAAAATTTGTATGGTATTTAAAAGTTTGTTCATTTTTAAAAGAATCTATTATTTCATTGATTTTGTAGGATTTTCTTATTACTTTTATAAATACTTAAATCCTAAATAAGTCTCCTCCCAACACATAAGATTTTCACGCAAAACTATAACACTGAAGAACCCTAACGGCCAAATCAACGTCTTCGAGCGTTTTCGAGTGCTTGGGTTCGGTGTATCATCGGAGGTTAGTTCTTTCTCGTGTTTTCCGACATGCTGATTGTTTTCTTGCTCGTGTGTGCCATGTTGATTGTTTTACATTATGTGTCATGTCTAGAATTGCTTGTTCTTTATAATTGTTTGTTTATTGATTTACCTTCCCTCCCCAAATTTCCCACCATTTTCTCCTTCCAACCTTCGATTTCATCAATCTCGAATATAATCCAAGGTTATCAAAAGATAAAAGAAAGAGATTTTAAATAAACTCAAAATTGATACACTCAAAAATTGAATGAGCAGAAGTCGAGTCAACGACGGCGTCTCTCTGTTTTTAGAAACCCGTCTTGCAGTGGCCGTCTTTCCCGTTTTTTTGAGATTTTGACCATGTATTAATCTGAAATAATCTGACAGAATCTGTATTAACTCTATATAGAATAAAAATATCCCACAAAATCAACAAATTCTACTGATTATTAAAATCAGTCAAAATCTTTAAAAATCTTGATTGAATACACCCCCTAAATAAAATCATGGATTTATGAAACAATTAAAAGTGTAAAATATAAAAGTAATTTTAATGCAAAACAAACTATGTTAACAAGTGTCAATAATTATAAATAAGAGTAATTATTCAACAATTTTAAACTACTGTCCGACTCCTGGATAATTTGAGTTGATTTTTTCTTCAAAAAGAGGATATAAAAGCACAACAAAAGGAATCATACTAGTTTATGTCTCTTTTATTTTACCAAAAAACTAAAAAAAAATTCCCAATAAAAAGAAAGGGGAAAACCCCGGTAAAAATTTGCTTTCCTGGAAATATACATACATATATATATATATTCAGTACTTGTTTAAGTATTGAGAGAAATGTGTTTCATAAATACAGGTGACAGAGATGGAGTGCATCTACATCCATATACAGTCACCAATTTAGTTTTATTGAAACAGTTAACCCTACTAAACCCTAAATCCAAGAGTTTTGATAGATGAGAGAAAAGGAGAGAATCGATTGGGCAGCTGATCCAAGGAGGACAAAACCTAAATAGGTTTGATGGAGTTGCAATAATGGCAGCAGTTTTGGAGAGAGTGAGTAGTTTACAATAAGTTTGATGCAGTATATGTTGCAGGATAATATGTGTTGATACAAAGCTTTCCAGCTGCTTATATGTATGAGCATTATAGCTACATAGTGTGGACCTGGGGATTGGAGTATTCCACTGAAAGCAACTCGACATAGCCCTCTTCCTAATCAATCTTATTGCAATAAGCTGTGATGGTGAAGCTTAAGCACAAACCCCCACCTTTTTTGCACTTTACTCCACCTATCTATATGTATCGGCTGATCGATCCAGCTGTGTGTCCGCGCCATCATGTGGTCTTGTCTCGTCGTGTTGTATGAGCTGAGCTACTCGAGATTCTAAATCGGTTGAGCAAGCTTGACTTGAATTAATACATCCTTAATGACTATTAGATAAGTCTATCTTATCTTCGGTAGTACTAGTTCCGCTCGATTGAAATTTAGGTTTGGCTTGAGATCAACTTGAAATTTTAAGGTTAGTTTGGCCTATTGAGCTTATTAAAACTCAATAGTTCAGTTATATGAGTTGAGCTACTCGATCTCAATTTGGGTTTGTTCACTCACTGAACGAGTTCGGATATATTTTATTATATTGCTCAGTTAAAGTTTAGGTTCGGTTCCAGCTCGACTCAATTCTAAACGATCAGTTCAACCTTAACATACCAAAACTAGAATTGTCTAGACATGTTGTATGAGCTTAGCTACTCGAGATTAGCTGGAGCGAGTATGAAGGAACACATAGATTTTAAAGCTTGATTCTATATGGGTTGAACATGCACGAAAGTTTGGCTTGGATAACGACTTTAGTGATTACAAGATGAGTCGATCTTTGGTAGGGTTAGTTCGGTTGAGCTTGTTCGGTTTGATTGGAATTTAGGCTTTGTTTGAACTCGATTCGATTTTAAACAAGCTGAAGATGAACATATAAAAAACTTGACTTTGACTCAAATAACCCTTTAAATAGGGATGGCAATTTCATCCGAACCCGCCGGACACCCGATAACCCGATCCATAATAAAAGGGTGAAAACCCGACATGAAGCGGGTGAAAGCGGATGGCGGATGAAGCGGGTGATGGATCGGGTCGGATTCGGATGGACCTTTCATCCACCCATCACCCGATCCACCCATCCGACCCGTTTCACCCGCTTACACCCGTTATAAGTTTATTGGTTGTTTACTTGGTTAGTGATCTTTAGTTCCTTTTTGATTTATAAATTGGTGATTTACCGATTGATTAGCAAAATTTGTACATTTGTTCACTTCCTATTATAATCTTTTTTCAAGAACTTAAACTTAAACTTATAACACTTTTTGTAATATTTCCACTTGGATGATTTGTGTTTTATATTTATCATGTTTTTATGGATAAATTTTTTTGGATTGAATTTATTTTTATTATTATTAATTTTTCACATTTGAATCCGAGTATAATATCGATTTAAAGAAAATGCGTAGAACATCCGAATATCACCCGATCCACCCGCTTCATCCGTTGGATGTGGGTGGAATGGATGCGGGTGGTGGGTTTGACGGGTGACGAATCGGGTGGGGTGGATGAGATTTTCTCGCGGATCGGGTGGCGTACAAGCTCATCCACCCACCCCCCGATCCATTGCCATCCCTAACTTATCGAGTACATCAATCTTTCTTCAGAGTTGTTATATGAATCAAGCTACTCAATCTCATTTCGCCATTCGGGTTCATTCGATCACTTATTAAACAAGCTAGAGTTCGAGCATATTCTAAAGTTCGACTAAAATTTAGGTTTAGTTCTAGCTTGACTTCTTTGACTCAAATAACAAATCTGATATATGATGATTAAATGACTCAATCTTCGATAAGATTGTTGTTATATGAGTAGTGCTCGGTTAAAGCTCATTCACTTACCAAAAAGCCGATTCTAAACGAGCTGAATATAAGTATATCAAAGTTCAACTTGTTCGGCTCGAATAACGACCCTAAAACTCTGCGACACTTTGAAACTAGCTAGTTTGAATCCAACTCCAAAGAAAACACATGTTTCTCTAGTACGTACGTACACAGATCTCACGTGATTAACAAAAGAGTGATGGGTATCCCAGATTATGCTAAGCAGTAAGCACTCTTGTTGTTGGATGAGCAAAACACCTTTTCCATTTGAGTGTTGGAGGATAAATGTATATAGGTGAGATTTGGACCATTGTTGATGGGCAGAGGACCACAATACACTACTGTGTGTGTGCAGCAGCTAGTAGAGTACTATATATCACTTGTCTTCTAGCATGAGCCCCCCTCACCTCTCTTCTCTCTTCTCTCTTCTAAAGATAACAACAAAAAACATGCATCCTATCTATTAACTAAATTCTTATCCAAGCTTTAAATGCATTTCTTGATTCATCTATAAAGTACAATTTAAACTAACTTCTTACCCAAAAGAAGAACTTACTTTCCGATGTTGTTTTTTAAAAAAGTCATCTTTTTCACACTTTCAAACTCAACCCACCTCCCAAACAAAACTTATCATATATGCGTATCTATTTACATATTTCGAGCCTAGTATATAAAGTCGGTGGACTCTTCCTCCTGTTGTCAATTGATTTTAGGATGATATCTCATCGGATAGTTTGTATTAACTGTTTTGAAACAAATATACTATTTAGACTTGTTACTAATGGAAAAGTGGAAGGAGAAATCCATATTATAAAACACTATTTTCTCATAAATATTGTAATTTATACAAGAAAATATAAGTACATTTCCATTCGTTGGGGTAAATGATGATGACTTAAAATTGATAAATTAAATTGAAACAATTTGATTTAGTAGGCTTTTTATAGTTTTGTGTTTAGTAAATGTACCATCGAGAGAAAAGTGTGTAGAGTTTGAGAATAAATACAAAAGATTGAGGTATATTTATTTAATTAAAACATTAAAAAGCCTAATTACTATTATAGTTTCTCAAAGTTATCAAAATTGCCCAATTAAATTTGATAAAAATAAATAAAGACTGTTAGTTTATATAATTTATTAAAAGATATATGAAATGTAAAATTCTTATATAGCCCATTAGAGGGAGTATAGTGGATGATTATATATATTTTTTATAATGTCATGTTTAATTGCTAATTTTCTCATGTAATAAAATATGCATCATAAAAGGGATTTTTTTTGTTTATTTGTTGGTATGGTTATTAGGGTGTGTTTGGTAAGAGATGGAGGTTATTTTGAAGATTAATCTAGATGGAATTTAAAAGGGGTTAAAATTTATATGAGATTTATTAGGGATTATTTGATATAAAATAATCTACATCAAGTTGTTTGGTTGAAGATCTTTTAATAGGTTTAATTGATATTAATTTACAAATTTACCCTTATTTTAACCTTAAACAGGGACATGAGTGAAATTCTAATTAATGGTTGAAAATTAATCTCCTTTAACCTTGACAATATAAGTTTATTTTTTGACCATTTTTAATCCCAATTAATCCCTTCTATAATTTTTTATATAATCTCCATCTTCATCCAAACACTTGCACAAATTTAATCTCCTAAATTTAATCTAAATGAACCTTCTTTAATCTCCAACCAAACACACCCTTAGTATTGTGGTAAATTTTCAAAAGAAGTGTTTGTTTACTTTTCCATCCACATACTTCACAGTCTAATATAGGCCCAAATTTCAAGCTTTGAGCCCATTAACAAACCCAGTAAGCTAAACGTTCTTTGAATAATGGGCCGGTTCAAAAATAAGCATACCAACAAAATATAATGGTCCGGTCCAATACAGGAGAAAATTATCTGTTAGGAATTGTGACGACCGTCGTTATGTGTATACGGTTCAGATCGGACTGAACCATTTATCACGGCCTGACTTTGAACGGTGAACCATAAATTTTCATAACCTTCAACGGAACCGAATTGTAATGGTCCGGTCCAATATGGTTTGATTTAATCCTTGTTTTTTATTTAGGATTTGGTTGGTCTGGGACAAAAATTTTAAGTTTAAGTTGTTTTGGTTCAATAAACTATATATTCCCTATTTATATTAAATATAGTTTACTTTTGTTTTGAATTGGTTCCATATATATAGGGTCAAGATTCGGTAAGAACAACTCTTACGGTAAGAAATAAGAACAGTTGTAGAGCGTTGGATTAAAGAACGAAAGACTGAGATTTGACATCTAAATAAGGTATAAGAAATAAGAACAGTTGTAGAGCGTTGAATTAAAGAACGAAAGGCTGAGATTTGACATCTAAATAAGGTATATTTATGTTATGATTTATTATGATTTGGAGTTATGGTAATGTTAATATACATATCCGTACATGATTTATGCGTAACATTTTATATGGTAACAAATATATTAGGTTTATTCATATATGGAAACATATTGCACGTATGAAAATCAACTCGTCTCATCAGATTTTCAGTCATCATTTATTCCAACGCTGGCGATTTCTTCGAAGCTGTGAAAAAGGTACACACTTTATAATTGAGCATGTTTATCCTTGAATTTGAGTTTGCTTTTGTTATTTAACCTGTGCATTTATACAGTGGTGATCATGCGCAATTAAGTCTTGTATATCTCTCATGTTGAGGTATGTGGCTCGTGAACTCGTGCCTTATTTTTCAATAAATTAGATATGTGCACGCATGATTTGTGTCGTCATATATTTAGTCTTGGTTTGCTTAGTTATTTTGAATGGTATGCACGTGTATAATGCACGTTTGTAGAGTTGGCTAAGTAGGTACTTTTTGTCTATTGTAGTATAAAGTAGGCCCTTTTTGTATCTTGTAGACAAACTAGGCCCCTCTCATTTATTAATAAAGATTAATTGAAAGGGGCAATTAGTAATTTCAATTTAGTTGAGTCCAAGCCCAATTTCAATTGATGATAAGTCGGCCCAGTTCGAGTTACATAAGTCGGCCCAGTTCGAGTTACATAAGTCGGCTCAGTTCGTGTTACATAAGTCGGCCCAGTTCGTGTTACATAAGTCCATCCAGTTACATAAGTCCATCCAGTTCGAGTTACATAAGTCCATTACAAAATATAAATGTTGTAGCTAGTGAGTTTCGAAAACCCGAAAACCCGAAACCCGAAAACTCTGGACGGAAGCCCCTCCCCCCACCCTTATACCAGCTGGACTAATTGAACTTCGTGTATTCTCTTGTTTATACACGGTATTAATACATAATGCTTGATACACAATTTTAATACACAAGTTCAATTACACAATGTTAACACATAATTTTCATTTACCCAAGTCCGTCGTTTACACAAGTCCGTAGTCAATTTAGACTACATATTTTATAAATACGGGATATTGACTACGAACTTGTGTAAAATATGTAGTCAATTTAGATTTTTTTTAAAAAAAATAAAAATAAAGTTGGGTAAAAATTTATAAATAATAAAATATGTAGTCAATATCCCGTTTACATAAGCCCGTCTTTGTTTGAAGCCCATTCTAGTTACACAAGCCCAATTATATGTATAAAATATGTAGTCAATATCCCGTATTTATAAAATATGTAGTCAATATCCCGTATTTATAAATTATGTAGTCAATATCCCTTACATAAGCCCACTACAAATATAAATGTTGTAGATTTTTAAAAAATGGGGTAAAAAATGCAAATAAAAAATATAGACATTTTTTTGTAATTTAACCTAATTTCAAATAAACCCTAGCTTCTCCTCCACGCAGCAAACAAGATAGGCAAACAAGATAGGCGGCCCTGATGAAGCTTCCCCTCCACACAGCAACATGATAGGCGGCGACAGCAACACGTGCGGTTCAGGACTGTGCGGCGCGAGGCCGGAATGAATGGGTTGGGCGGCGGATCTAGGTTGGGCGGCGGATCTAGGTTGGGTTGGGCGGTGCTGTGCGGCTCAGGGCTGTGCGCCAATCAGTCGAGAAGCAGTCGAGAAGCAGTCGGCGGATCTAGGTTGGGCGGCGGATCGAGAAGCAGTCGGCGCGAGAGGTTGCACTGCAGCGCGAACCGGATCTAGTCGGGGCTGGGCGGCGCGGGGCTGGGCGGCGCGAGGGGTTGCACTGCGGCGCGAACCGGATCTAGGCTGGGCTGGGCAACGCGGGGCTGGGCGGCGCGGGGCTTGGCGGCGCGAGGGGTTGCACTGCGGCGCGAACCGGATCTAGGCTGGGCTGGTCGGGGCTGGGCGGCGGCGGCGAGAAGCAGTTTCTCAGTCGAGAAGCAGTCGGCGACGGTGAGACGAAGAAGATGAATGAAGAGAAACCCTAACTGGATGTGAAATCTGACGGTAGGATGATTTTATAGAATTCAATTTTACGTTTTCCCTTTATGCCCCTTGAATTAATTTATTTTTGATTTAAAAATTTAGGCAAAAAAATAGAGGGGCCTAGTTAGTCTACGTTAAACAAAAAGGGTCCTATTTCACCAATTTTCTCATTTTTTATTAGTGCTTTTAGATGTGTGCATGAGATTATAGGTGAATTTTGGATTGTTTTGTGAACTATGCACGTATGATTTCTTTTTAAAAAATTTGGCTAGTAGGGTAGTTTTTGTATATTGAATACTAACTAGGTCCCTATATTATTTCTATTAAAAAATAAAGGTAAAACAAATAATATTACCTGAATTTAAGGATAGAAGTTAGGCAGTTTTTGAAATTGGTTAATTATAAACTGCTAAAAATTAATAAACTGCTTAAATGAGTATGAAAATTAGATATCAAAGATTATGGAAAATCTTTGAGGCATCATATTAACGTAAAACTGAATCCCGAAAAATCAAAAGAAGCTCTCTCCATCGTTTCCATTGAAAGTCATAAACTCATCATCCTTGTCGTCGGTGCCATTATCAACGCATCTTCAAAGTTTGTCATAGTCGTCTTATTCCTATCTTCAATTGACTCTTTCGTCTCTGATAACTTCCGATTCATCTCTAGTCTTTCGAATTGTGAGAACGACAACACCAAGTAAAATCTTTGCCCGATTTTTGTGTTCTTCTTTACTTATTTTCGGTATGTGCGAAACAACCTATGTATTAATTTCTGAGCCGATTTATGTCTTCTTTTTCACTTATTTTTGTTTTCTGTGTAGATCAAATGTACACAAACAATATCCATGATAATATATGAATATGTAAACACTACATTTAATAGTTAGTAGTTACATATTATTTTCGTTTTCTTAGCCGATTTTTGTGTTCTTCTTCACTTATGTTCGTTTTTTGTGTGTAGATCAAATGTACACAAGCAATATTCAATGATAATATATGCATATGTACACACTACATTAATAGTTACATATTATTTATGTAAATAATTCAATATCATCGTTATGTGTAATGCTTTTGAAATACAAGAACCACCGTCTTATGTTATTGGAAAAGAAGGACGTTCAAAGCTCCGAAATTTTTGAGAAAGAAGGTTGCGAAAACTTCCATGTTAAACGGTTAGTATAATCAATTATCATATTTAATAAAGGAAATAAATAATTGTAAATAAGAGCGAGAAAGATCATGAAATCTTAATTTTATTTAATAATAATTAATAAAGGAAATAAATATTGTAGATAGGAGAGAGAAAGATCATGGAATCTTAATTTTCTTTAATAATAAATTTTTTTTATTAATGGAGGGACATAGTTTGTCAACAAAAACACACAAGTGCCTACTTTATACAATACAATACAAAACTACCTACTTAGCCATTTTACCCATTTTTTTAGTACATGAACGTCGGTTTCCCGAAATTTGTATTTACAAATTTTAATTTATATATATCGTGATTATAAAATTGGTTTGAGTTTTGTAGATAATGAATAGTGATTCGAAATCTGATTTCGAGGTTACTTTCAAAGTGAAAGAATACGCAGCTAGAAGTGTTTGTCACGAAGTTGATGATAATGTTCCCATATGTGTATTGAAAGAGAGAATAAGAAAACAAATTGCGGAGAGAAAGGGAAAGCGTGAGATTTTCGATAACGTCATCTTTGATCAAAAGCAGCAGAAAAAACTTTGTCGCACGAACATTGTTTACAATGAGAAGAAATTGTCAACTAGAACCATACCTACTCTTTTTACCAACACGATGAGTAAACTAACTGATTTGAAGAAGGATGTTATAAGATCTTCGGGTTTTGGTTCATTGTTGAGTATCACAATACACGAGCTGCCCCGAGAATTGTCGTATTGGGTGGTGGACAATTTTGATAGCAAAATATGTTCACTGATCATGGCTAATGGAGAAAGTAATAGAATTGAAGATAAATACGTGCATACGGTTTTTGGAATACTCATCGGACAAACTAATCTTATTGAGTATAAACGAATGGACAAATTTGATGTAATTCAAGAGTGGGAGAATCGGTTCACCAAGAAATTTGTTGACTTGAAGCCAAGGGATGTGGCTGAAATGATGATTAGTTGTGATGACCACATAGCTTTCTTCATTCGTTGCTTTATCGTATTGTTTGTATCGTTAATTGCCGAAAGTCAACCTAACGGTAAAGTTAATGCGACTTACTTACGAAATGTCAACGACGTAGATGATATTCCGAATATGAATTGGTGTAGACTGCTACGTTATTATCTTGTGAAGGTTAAGACATCATGGAATTTAGGGAAGAAAACATATTTCCGTGGCTCTGCATTATTTCTACTAGTACGTCATCAACTATTACACATTTAATTTTTGAGATGAACATAGTCATGCTCCATGTGATGAACACGGTGGTGCTACTTTACCTAAGCGTGTCTTATTTAATACGGTTTTATGACGAACGTACTAGTGCTACACTAGATGAACATGTGTCATGCTGCATGTGATGAACTTAGTTGTGCTAGTTTAACTAATCATGTTTATTTAATACGCTTTTTTGACGAGCGTACTAGTGCTACACTTCAAAGTTCTTTCTATTGTCATCAATAATATTGTATTTGTTTGACGAGGTCAACTTTGTAAGACCTATTAGTATAAAATTTAAACATCGTTATACTTGTGAGATAATACGTATGCACTTTAACTATAAACTAATACACATAGTACACATAATACACACCAATTTGCAAGAATATACGTGCACTAATATTTTAAACGAATGCACAACTTTTATAACGATTACTTTATTTATAATATTCTAATCTATGTTCTACAAGGTTTACTTTCTTATTTATGTACTAAACTATGTTATATTCCTTAAGCTAACTACACAGTAATGTAATTTGCACAAATATACTTATACATCACAATCACCTATGAATGCACACCTATGTTATTTTATGAAAAATATTGTATATTATTTTCATACACACTTAATTATTTTTTATATAAGATTAAACTATACAACACGGGTATAAGAAAATTAATATAGCATGCAACAGTAATATCAAATAATTAAATTGGTAGCAACAGTAATATTAAAAAAATAATAATAGATTAGTAGTATATATTTTACCTGTTACACATGACATGTACAAATCAACTTCAACTTCTTCTTGTATTTTGGCAAACTTGTTGAGCGTGTAAACATCATAACAATGTTTTTCATAGAGGTATTGGGTCTTCAAGTCAGGTTTCATGCTTTCATCCATTGCATCCAATCTAGCTTGTTCGTGACGTTGTTGGTCCATTGCGATGTCAAACAACATCATAAACTCTACTAGATTTTTATCGTTGTCAGTAAACCTATCGAAAAAGCTGTTTGTCGACTCTGACATAGATGCTGTCCTCAATAAGCCATCCAATAAAATATCGTAGAAATACGCCGGCATCCATTGAAACTTTATTTCGAACAAATGGATGAACCAAGGGTCATCAACCTTATCAAATTGTACCATCAAATCTGTCCAACACTTTTCAAATTCAGTCGGTTCAGTCTCATAACTCCATACCATAGCATTTAATTTGTTCAGGAAATCCGGATTTGCATCCAAGAATTTAGCTCCATCTTATTGTATTACCTTATTCATTATATGCCACATACAAAATATATGTCTTGTGCTAATAAAAACACGACTCACGGCGACCTTCATTGCCGGATCTTGATCTATAATCAACAATATTGGTTCACCTCCCATCACATCTATAAATTTTTTGAAAAGTCATTCGTAAGATGAAATATCTTCTTTCAATATCAACCCAGTATCAGATGTCACACACTTCCCATGATTATCAAATCCAGAAATTAGCGTAAAAACCATCCTAAACCTGATTACATAATAATAATTAATGTTAATATAACAAAATAGTTAATTATGAATTAAACAATAATTAGGAACAAAGCTTAGAACTATAATTAGTGCATATTCAATCACGCATTTCTTTGTAAACAAGCACCAATAGTTAAATACAAAAAGCACTAGTAGTGTTTACACGCAGGTAAACACGCAAGCTCGAATATATATATATATTTTTACGTATTTTATACAAGCATGATTATCTGAGCACAATTATATGCTCGAATATATATACACACGAATATACTTAAATTAACAAGCACGAATCAGTATATATATATATGAACACTAATAGGATACTCACACGACTCAATGTAATATTGACGATTAACACGATAATATTCATTCAACAATTCAACATAATGCATGGTAAAGTAATAGGAATAAATATATATGTAAAATCAAATACAACATTAGACACATATAAAATGAATAAAGGAATAGATGTTGCGTTAGCCTATAAAAAATAAAAAGTAAATGTTTTGATTATAAAATAAAAATTACCTGTTTAAACCGTACGTAACATCAAACGATACGACATCGCCATATACGTTGTAGTTGTTCTTGCCTACCGGATCTGCCCTAAACAACTTGTTCAATTGCTCATTATCATCCAATTCATATTCAAATCTGAATCCTGAAGTTGCCTATTGTTTTTGGAAAAAAGGTCAATCACCATTTGAGCGTCGGAACCGGAAATAATTGTCATTAAGTCTCTCCTAGCATTCTTAAAGTCAACCAAAGTAGCACCAATATTCGAATATCCACCAACCATCTCCTTGTACAATCTATAAGTTTTGTTGCACCCATTTTCACCCGAGAGCAATTTAACATCTTTTGATGTACTACATTGATTTTACGATTTGCCATTGTAAACATCTTGGAGTTTATACTCAGAAGGCAATGTGTATGTTGCTCAACAAAATCATATACCTCATACTTTCCTTCGCCCACTAATCTAAACACGATGTGTGCTTTGCATTGAACACTATTTGAAACCCGTGATCTTAGGCCGTTGTGTTCGAGCTACTCTTAACACCTTCTCTACTGCATACTACCCAACGTATCCTTTTAATGTATCACCAACTACTTTCAGGAAACTCAAACGACTAACAAACCTAGATAAATCAGCATATCTTTCATAAAAATGTATCCCTTCTTTCACATTAGCAAATATCATACTGATATTGGGCTTATCGTGGTCATCGACCATGAGAATCCAAAATTTAGTTTTATCTTCCCCAATTATCATGGTACAGTGGACATTGTTTTCAGTATTATATTCGTCATTGTCGTTCAAAACATTATCCTTGTCGACAATTCTCGACTCCATTTGCTCAAAATTTGAAGTTTGATTTTTGGCTATCCTCGTAAAAAAAAATAATCACATTTGTACAAATAAATAACGGCTGCACGACTAATTCAAATACATTAATACACATTAAATCATGTTTCACAGTTTTAATACACGCTTATTCATAATCCAAGCACGTATTATACACTTTAAAGAATATTCAATCACGTATTAATAAAAATATTCAAGCACGTATTAATAAAAAATATTCAAGAATGTATTAATATTTAAACAAGCACTAGTAGTTAATCACACAAGCACTAGTATTTAAACACGCAAGCACGAATATAAATATTTTTACGTTTTTTATATAAGCACGATTAGATTAGATTAACGAAATAGAATCGAAGTTGAATAAAAATATGCACGATTAAAAAAAACTAGACACATACCTTCACCTTCCATGGCGGTTGGAACATCGGACTACGATAATGGTACGACGATAATAAACAATATCAAAAGTATATTAAACGTGTGATTGGAACGCTAATGAATAAAATTCAAGCACGAATAAAAAAATTAAAGGAAACATACATTCATTTTCATCCATGTTCTTGGATCGTTGGGACTTCAGACGAAGAAGATGCCGTCGGTGAAACGTGTATAGTAATTCATAAAACGTGTATACTCATTATGGAAGATATTTTGATATTAATATGGTAACAACATATATTACGGATATTAATATAAAAACGGAATCATTATTATGCAAAAATACAATTGAATCATGTACGTTGATTTTGTTTAATCTTGTGGCACATATTTGTTCCTATTTCTTACCGTAAGAGTTGTTCTTGTAACGCCCAGAATTTTTGATTCCGTTACAAGAGGTGTTAGAAGTCTTGAGCAAGGGCTACCGCCCTTGCGGCTTAGAAGGCCCGCAACCACGGCCGTCTGCGACCGCTGCATGGACGTCCGCGGGGCGGCGAAACGACAGAGCGGGAGTCGGGTCCGTTGTTCTTCCGACCTTTCATCTCGCCATTCATTTATGCCGACCACATTATTATGTGGTGATTCTTGGGCTGCTTGACCTTTGGTCTCCTCCCATTTATGCAGCCTTATAGCCTCCTTCATTCCTTTTCACGTTACTTTCTCTACTCTCTTTCCTTCTCCCTCATCTCCTTCACCTTCATCCTCAACCTTAGTGATTATCTCCTCTTGAAGCTGTCACACAAAGGTTTGACTGCAAAGTTGTGATCTAGAGTAAGTTCTTTCCTTCTCCTTCTTTTCTTCTTCTTTCTTTTTTCTTCTTGCACCTTTGAAGAGTGAGATCCATGGATTCACTCAAGAGAGCCTTCTCTTGTTCCTTCTTATGTCCTTGCATTTTTTAGACCATGGAGGAAGGCTATGATCTTGTGGTGGGAGCTAAGAGACATTCACAACATCAAAGGAGGCAATAGGAAGGCTGCTGTACATCGAAGAACCGAAGAGTCGACGTTTCTGGACTGCAGCCGCGGGGCGAATCTTGTGAGCCGCGGGGGCGGATACTGTAACCCGCGGGGGCAACCTTTACAAGCCGCGGGGGCGGACTCTGGGTCCTACACACCGCAGGGGCGGCATCTTGACACCACAGGGGCGGTTTCTGCACCAGTAAGCCTCCGATCTCTTATTCCTTTCTTCCCTTTCCGCTTCCTTGATCTTGAACCATCTTAGTAGCATGTTCAGGATGGCTTAACATAGGTGATATGGAATTCCAAGTAGTGGCTTGACCCTTAGGGTTATCTTGTGAGAGTTGAGGTTATGTTGGTGGTGATATTGTGGCATGAACTCTTAGAATTGTGAGGATATTGGTTTGAGAATGAGTTGTTATATTGGAAGCCTTTGAGGCAATGGACTGAGAGTATCATGCATCTTGTGTGTTTATGAGTGGTGAGGTTTGTGAGCACTAGAAGCCTAAGGACTTCTAGTTGGCTAGAGGGTTAATCTATCTTGAGTTGTGATTCTTGTGAGGATTTTGAGCCTAGCAGTCTAAGGACTTCTAGTTGACTAGAGTGATGTTGTTCTTTTAAGGATGTTGAGACTAGGAGTCTAAGGATTTCTAGTTGTCTAGAGTGTTATTTGATTCGTGTGCCTTGTCTTGAACAGGCGTTGCATGTTTTCCCGAGGGAACTTGAGAGTGTGGTGATCATTTGCGCTTCGGAGACTGGTAAGTCCACGGACTTACTTAGCTGGCTTCTTGTATGAGTGTAATGTGTATGAGTGGTGTTTGTTAGTTATGATAAACAACAAAACTGGATTAGGCCGACTTAATTATATTACGGAATTGACCCAAGTGTATGATAACGAGTCGTGACATCACTGCTTAGCTCTTGCGAGAGCTAAGAGGTTCCCTGCGACCAGCCCAGACAGGTAGACGGTCAGATGCGTTAGTACCATTCCTCGTTGGTAAACGGGGACAGGGGCGAGGTTTGGGAATCCCTTGTGTCTCAAAATAAGTATCATTAGTAATGAGATATCACCTAACTGAAGATAATAAACGGACTTGAGTGTTGCATGTTGATTGTGTATGTTGTGTGTATGTGCTTTTACCTTTATACTTATGCGTAGAATGTTAGCTAACGGTATTATACCGCCTTGTAGATGCCTTGCAGGTTAGAGAGGCGGTCGAGTGATCCGGCGGTAGTGGGCAGCCAGGGTTCCGTGCATTATAGGATGGGACTGTTTATCTTATTTCATGTCTTGAGACTTGTGTTATATTTCTGGATTTGAGAACTTGGCTGAATTGTTTTGAGATTTGTAGTTTTGTTTCCGCTCATGTAGTAAAACTATGTTGTTTTGCCTTTTTATTTGTGCCGTGTCGTAAGGTCCGATGAAGTTGTTGCCAAGCTAAGGGCCGAGACCCATTGTGAGGTCCCATCTCGTAGCATTCCGAGTCCTCTAGGATTTGGGGTGTTACAATATGGTATCAGAGCTCTAGGTTGGCAACAACGACACTCGCAATCTTCTAAATAGTCAAATAGACAAATAAACAGAACCCTCAAGGGTTCTGAGTTTTCGAAACGAATTTTGTTTTCAAACCATGAGCATAGTCTGGTTGGGATAGAATGTACGGGACCACCACTACCTCCGTGGATCTCGGCAGCCTAGTTTACTAGATTTAAAGTTGTATGTTGGATTATAAGTTGTTTATGGACTTGTTATGATTATAGTAGTAGCATGAATTCTATATAGTTATATATACATATATATATATATATATATATATATATATATATATATATATATTTATACGTATGGTACACTAGTATCATATTAGAGTTGTAGACTTTGTAGTTAGAGGATAGGAAGCTATAATTGCCCCTTGGACAAATGCCGTATGACTTAGGCTAGTATACATACAACGAGAAGTATGTTCAAGTTATCGAGTTGAACATCAAGTTTTGCAAGCACCCCGATGATTTCTCGGATCTGTTATGAGGACGTCGAAGCAGAAGACTAGAGACTTAACCGAAGGTTAAACAAATAGAGAGGAACCCAAGTCAATTTAAGCAAAACCGAGAGGAAAACTACACAATTAAGGAGGCGACATGAAGATGTGAGAGTGGTTCCGAGGAAGCAAGGATGGATCATCAATAGAGCAACAAGAGACAACAAACTTAAGATTCTTCCAAGTGTCACGCTGATAAATTGAGGACGCGAAACAAGTAAAGATGAGTGCAGTTTCACTCGAGGATAAGATTGGCGTTCCAATTGAGACGTAATTTTCCCTAGGCGCTCCTAAGCACGGGAGTCTAGACAAAAGGTGAAAATGGACCAATTACGAAGATCTAAGAGATACATAAGTTAAACTTATAGAAGGACTAGAAGGTGAAGTTCCGATTTTACGAGATCCCAAGTGGATGACTTGGTTCGGGCATATGAGGCTACAGGAAAAAAATCATTTGGTGAAGGTTCACACAGTAGAATATCTTTAAGTGAGGCAACCGTTTTTATTATGGTGAGAAGGCTAAGCAACATCAAGAAGAATGAAGTTCATAGAGATGATGGTTTCAGAAGACGAGAGACGCAACAAGGAGCTTTTATCAAAAGACGTAAGACATCAACCAAGAGAAACACGAGTGGATGCTAACTAACGTTAGAGATTTTTGAGAAGGAACACTTACAAGATATCATGAAATGCGGTTAAGCATATGAAGATGAGTCACATGACACAACAAGGCCAAGAAGGGTATAGTTATCTTGTAGAAGGAAAGGGAGCGTGGAATGAAGAATGAGCTAATGGAGTTTAAGGTTGAGTACCCCGAGAGGGTAGCCTTCATGAGAATGGTAACATGGAGAGTATAGAAGAAAGGTAAGTTGCTGACCTCAGAGAAGGTCAATTACAAGCTAATCAGTGACAACCGAGAACTCACATGTGTAAGTCGTCTATGGATGAGTGTAAATGGGAAGAGTAACCCATACTGTGAGATCATAAAGGAACGGTAACAAGAGCTTGGAATATTCCCGGTGGTTCAATGTTAACAATAAAGGGTTATATTAACGGAAGAGCAAATGGCGTAATCAAGTAGCGTTGAACGGGTTCAAGGCAAGTAACATTAAAAGACCTCTTAGGGAGGGATTGTAATGACCTACGCGACCTTCTTAGGTCATGGGATTGACATGTGGAGGAACAAAACGGATCATAACCGTTAAGGTGTGATCAAGGTTGGAAGAACTAGAGGATCAAGAGGAAGGTGAGGCTTTCATTGTTGCTTTACGTAAATGAGAATACATACAAAGGATGCATGGTATGAAACGGATGATATGTCGTCTCGAGCAAGAGATGAGTCAAAATTTTCTAGACTCACTCGAAGAAGCCATGAGGGCTATGTCGGGTAATGGAGAACCCGAATTAGGGCAACACTGCAAGCCTAGAGATTTTTATACTATTGCTTGGTAAAGTAACGACTTGAAGTCAGGATGTCACTAGTTTAGGACGAGAAAAGAAAGTACATACGTAAGACGGCATTTCGGACCGGTATGATCACTACAAATTGTAGTGAATCCTTTTGGCACGAATACACACAAGGAGTTTAGAGGTTATGTAATACGTATTCATCGGTTTCTTAATCGAGTTGCAGTGGGTCGCACAATTTGTGGCTTTACAGGCGGTTCCACTATGGACCATAACCTAATGTTAGTAACGACAACTAGCGATGTGGGAGAGATGTACGAATGATTTTTATGTTCTCTCTTTGACGACGCCTTGTTGTCCTCTCAGAGTTGAGAGGAACAAGCTTGACACGGGACGATAGTAATACAAGTTATGCGGAATAAGATTTATGAGCCAAGTCATCTAAGTGGGAGTTAGGACATCTAAAGTGACTTCCTAGAACACATAGTGACAACGAGAGAAATCAAGTTTATCCGACGAGACAAGGTGATATTTTCGGTGCTACCTCCAATGAATGTTGGGGAGGTAGGGAGCTTATAGATTGGTGGGATATAATTGCCCAGTTGCAGAATGGTTTTACACCCTCCCTTTCTGAGGAGGTATACTAGAATCGTAGGTCCGAGCCGTGTCTGTGGAGCTTTGAAAAGATGAAGAGGTGATTGGTCTCAACTCTATATTCTTGTGCACAGACAAGAGTCTTGTGGATTTAGCGACAAATAGGGATATATCCAAGCGGAGCTTGGGATGCGGGTGAAGTAAAAAGATAGGTTTCGTGTATATGTGTTAGACAATTCTGGGCGTATGAGAGGAATGTCCCATGAATGGTCGTGAGCTAGCTGCTTAATACATGTGCGTATGAGGATGTCAGTATTTTTTATGGAGCGACATGTCAGTCTTGAACGGGAGATAAGGGTTTGATATATATATTCACTCACCAAGAGTTGAATACCGGATATGAGTGATGGATAGAGTTGATTAAGGAATTTGATGAGACGGTTTTATATCATCCGGAAAAGGTAAATGTGGTCACCGACACCCTTAGCGTCTGGATGCCTCAAGAGGAGGCAATAGCTCGACTGACGATCCAGCTTCAAATGAAGACGGATTTAGTAAGGATGGAGATGGATATCCGGTTTCTGGATAAGGACAAACCCTTGTCCGATTTGGGAGAGGCTACCTTATGTGTTATACAGAATGTAAGATGAACCGGGACATCATATGTTGTTGTGATGATGCGGGCTTAAGCCCGACACGACTATGCACGAAGTCAATGTGCGACCTGTCATCACGTCAAGTGTTAGCACTATATATGACGGGATGAGGATTTCATCAACTGCTAGATACGTAGTGGAAGTGGGAGGATATCTCCATAAATGTTATTACCGGTTTTAGACCGAGTAAAAGTTGTAACGCGATTGGGATTATCGTAGAGCAACTGACAAGATCGTGCGTTTTATAACTATTTGGGAAGCGTGGTCAATGAGTCGGCTAGTGGATGAATTCACTAAGTTGGTACTAAAATTTTGTGGGGATAACGAGTACCATCGTCTCGGATTGAGAGCCTGTGTGCCAGATTGGGGACAAGCGTGATCAGAACACTTCCCTTTGTTTAAGTTTTCGTATTATTATAGTCGTCATGCGTCGTTTGGGATGGCATTTGAGACTTTATATGAGCGGATGTGTCATACACCGTTGTGTAGGGATTTACCGAGTAGTAATGGTAGGATGACTAACAAGACCTTTTCCTATGGTCGTTTTTATCTTATCAAAATATAATCCCGACTTAGCACTAAAACAAGTATAGTGGTTAAGTTAGGGTCGAACCCAAGAGAGTTTTGTTATTCTTATTAAATTCAATTATTGATTATAGATTCAAGTAACAAGGGGGGGGGGATTTTGGGTGAATTTATGCACACAAAACTTATGAAAGCAAGTAACACAACGAGTAAGACAATAATGGGTGAATCTACACTAGGTTGATTCTTAGCATGCGATTACTACCTTGATGAGTTCCTTTTTACAAGTTTTCAAGCAATCTCCCATCTTGATCATATATATGTGTTGAGCCAACCGGCATCAACACAACTTAACAGGTTAGTGTTCCGTAAACCTACAAGAACAATTAACAAGTTAGCTTTCAAATAAAGACTAAGGGATATAAAGAAAAGATTAAAACCATTAAACTTATCTTTATATTTGTGTTCCTTTCCTTTAAGCAACTACAACCCGTTATTACATAAAGTTTACTACTAGATTAAAGACCCGAACCCGGAAACTATTAATCCTAGTTCTTTGCATGCACTTTAGAACCCAAGGTGATCAATCTTAAGTGATAGTAAAACATGCAATTAGACAATGAAGATCAAGGAAACACAAAGTATTATTGAATGAAAACTTATATTAGAAAGAACTTACAACCAAAGTAATAATGCCGCTTCAAACCAACCCAATGTATCAAGGGAGTTAGCAACTCATTACAAGGTAGCAAGAGAATTTTGATGGAAAAAGTGGATTCTAATTGGATGATTCTAGCAATCAGCCATGGGTCTATTTATACTACAAATGGCACCAAATAGGAGTAGATGGCCGGCCCAAAACAACCACCTTTAATGCCATAAAGGTGGTGTAAACAGCCGGAGTAAAGTCTCTGTCGCTGAACCGCAGGGGCGGCCTTCAGATCTGCAGGGGCAGTTCAGGCGAAAACGTTTGATCTTCTTCGTGGCCGCAGGGGCGGCCTGGCAGTTCCGCAGGGGCGGATCATTGATGATTTTCAAACGCCTGACTCTTCAACTTTCTGTCGCTTCAGATGCCGAACCGCAGGGGCGTCCCAGTGTCAACGCAGGGGCGGTGACACTGACTCTTCATCTTCACAGCTCCCAGCTTGAGACGCAGGTAGAGGCGCAGGGGCGATGGCTTTGCTTCTTTAGGGCAAGTCACCACAGGGGCACCAAGGGTTGACGCAGGTGCGGTGACTGTCTTTGTTCCTGGCGCTGGCGAAGGCGTAGGCTGCGCTCCGGAGTATGGTGTCACCCGCAGGGGCGGTGACAATGCTCTGCGGGGGCGGTGAGGCAACAAAAGCTTTGCTTCGTGAATGGTTTTCACTCCTAAGTGCTTATAACTCCTTCTTTATCCTCTTTTAATCTTCTTCTTTTGGACCAAGGAGTTAGTAGCATAAACCGACACTGACACTAATGTAGCAAAAAGATTCTAAAAACTAACCTAAATGATAGTGATTCCATCACCTATCTAACTTCCCCATACTTAGACCTTTTACTTGTTCCGAGTAAAACAAATGACAACAGTTTTTAAACTCAAAGGCATCAGGAAGCATGGGCAAGCAGAAAAGACAACAAAAACAAAAGAAAAGCCAAGAAAGAAAGAAGGAAAAGAGAGGAAATGTGAGAAGAAGGTGAGAACACTACTATCCTTATTGCTCCAAGATTGACCTACCCGGACAACCTCCTTATGACTCCCCTTCTTATGTCGCCAATCGCCGGGAAAGGAACCTACACTTGGTGCCGCTCATTTTGCCAAGGTGCCCTTTCGGGTTTTCACCTTGCCACTCTTCTTCTTTTTATTTGATGATCTCACTTGGAACTCACATCCCTCAAGTCCAATTTTGCATCAACCTAAGGTTGGTCGGACTACCTTCTTTTTGCCTAAACTGCCCTTTCGGGTTTTCGATTTATCCAAGGATTTTCATGCCTTTTTTCATTTTCTTTGGCTTTTTCTTTTTCTTTTTTTTTTCAAGAAATTCAAACTGAATTACAATTCAAAAGACTCAATGCAAACATACTCAAAACAACTCAAATAACTATACATGCAATGATATGTCCCTCCCCCATACCTGAAGCACACTTTGCCCTTAAAGTGGAAAATGAAAGCAAAGATAAATGTGGGAAAGGGAAAAGGAATGATACCACTAGTGGGATGGTCCTGCTGGACCATACGGACCCTCCTCCAGTGGGTACGGGAAGTGGTTGAAGAAGTGCTCCTGCCGACGGTAGAGCGTGTCGATGCGGTCCTCCTGAGCGTCCATCCTTTGCCCAAATGAAGTCTCAAAGCTGGCTTGCCAAGCCAGCTGCTGAGCCTCTAGCTGCTGTTGATGAGCCGCCTGCCAAGCATCCTGCCGGCGGGTAAAATGGGTGGTCATAGAAGAAACGAAGCTGGACTGCCACGCTTGCTGCTGCTCAAGCATGGACCGCTGGTACTCGGTCTGCCATGCCTGATGTTGGGTGGTCAAGGCTGCCATCTGAGCCTGCAGGCTCTCCATGGCCGGATTTTCGTCCGGTGCTAAAGTAGGCATCTCCTCATCATCCGGTATGGGCACGTGGTCAGCAACAGGAGCCCGGCTGGAGCTCGCAGTATATCTCTCAACAATGCCCCCCTGAGGCCGTCTCGGCATGAAGGGGTCAGCTGGTATGTATAGCTTGGAGAGCTCGTCTCCAAGTGGATGTGGCCGGGGGAGGTATGTGATGTGACTCCCATCTGCCAATGAGAGCCAAAAGAGGTTCTCCCCGTTTCTCTTGAGGAGCCTGCACCTCCTCAACATCCCTTCCGTGTATAGTGGGGCCTCTAACCCATCCTCCAAGTCGGAAAGGTCCATCACCTGTGCAGCGATCAAGGAGATCACCCCACCACTCAAAGCGGTAAGAAAGAGGTATGGCCAATCTAGTATCTTGTCGTTTGTGGGGAGGCAGGCGTACAACAGTGGAAGGTTCTTGAGAGCAACCTTGTTTTCCTCCTTGTGTCCACAGAAGACACTCATGAAGATCTTGGAGATGAGCCTCAAACAAGGGTGAGTGAGTTTGTTGGAATACTCACCCCCTGCATGAAACTCGGATCTGGTGGCGGCCTGCCAAAATTCGCATAAGTCGGGTGTCGGGACGGTTTCTCACCAGTCTTTGGAGGCGCAAATAGTCACCCCGAATGCCTCCTGCAGTTGGGTGTAGTCCAATGTATACTTTCTCTTGTTGAACTTAAATGAAAGTCCTACGCAAATATGATCCTCCTTTTCCATGATGAATGTGGCGATGAATTGGCGGCTGAGCTCGGGGTATGTTGGAGCATTCACGTCCAGAAAATCGCCGAGCCCAGCATTGGTGAGGAATGCCTGCATGCTCTCCAACATGCCCAATTTTTCCAAAGTAGGAACGTGCAAAAACCGAGTTGCATACACAACCCGATCTTGCACAATCCTATACCGCTCCTTCTCATCTTCCAACAACTTGTATTTCTTCTGTTTTTCCATTTCTTGCAATTGAACAAGTAAAGGAATTAGAAAGTTCAGAAACTGGATTAAGAGACGAACCCTCTGTTGCTATTTCCGCAGGGGCGGCTGAAGAATGCGCAGCGACGGCGAGGCGCAGGGGCGGTAGCTTGCAGGCGCAGGGACGGGAGAAGTGTAGAGGGCGATTTATGACAGCTGTGAAGGTGGCGGTGCTGAGGGGCATTTTGGTGGCTTCTTGTTGGTGGAGATGTCGCCGGCGGTGATGAGCGGTGGAGGGAAGAGAGTGTGAGGGGGAAGGGGTGGTAGGATTAGGGTTGTGAGAGATTGAGGGAGGTGTTGATGGTGAGCGGGGTAAGTGGCGCAGGGGCGTCGGGCCGGGGGTGGCAGTACTGACTTGGTGACGCAGGGGCGTCGGTACTAGTGGTGGTTTTGTGAGAATTCCGGTGAGGGCGCATGGACGTTTGTGAGGGGGAGGCTCGGGTTAGATGAGGTGATAGAGAGATTGGTGGGATAGTTGTAGGTTATTTTTGGGAAGCGTATTTTTTTTCTTTCCTTGATAAAACCGCAGGGGCGGGGCTTGTCACCGCGGGGGCGGTGACAATGAAGAGGAAGACACAGGCTCAGCGCCGGGGGCTGTGCTTAAGATGCGTGTCGAGGGTGGCCGCCGCAGGGGCGGGGCTTGTCACCGCGGGGGAAGTGGCAAGGGCTTTTGCAGACGCAGGCCCAACGCCGGGGGCGGCGATGGGCGGGGGTGTCACCGCAGAGGCGGGGATACTAGGCTGCAGGGGCGGTTTTCTTGACAGAGACTCCTCTTCTTATTCCTTCGGGTTGCCTCCCGAACAACGCCTTTTTTTTACGTCGTTGGCTTGACGTAAGGGTTCTATCTCTCTGATTGTGCCTCCTCCAGCACCACCCTTGGGGTTTATAACCATATGTGAAGGCAATCCTCCGGAGGATCTAGTTTGAATCCTTGTTATGGCTTCTGCCATTTGACCAACATGTTTTTCAAGGTTCTTGATGTTGGATTCTGTTGTTTGGACATGAGTAGCAAAATGCGTAGTCAAAACCTGCAACATATCTTCAGTTGTTTGATACTTACCTTGTCGGAGCTGTTGTTGTTGGTTTTGTTGATCCCTCAAACGATAATTCTGTTGGTCACGCCAGTTTGGCATGAAGTTTTGTGCATAAGGATCGTTCCTAGGCCTTTGCTGTTGTGGCTGTCTATAACCCATTGCATTCATCTCAGCATCGTCATCCTGGACTTGTGGACACATGTCCGTTGGACGATATGAGTCAGCACACACCCCACATTCCTTTAGCTGCTGTGGGGTTCCTATAAGTGTTAATCTCTTCACCATCTCCTTCAGTTCCGCAAGCTCAGTGGAGATCTCACTCTTCCCGGAATTCACAGCATGGACACCTCTCTTGGAAGGGGTCCTTCCAAAGTTCCGGGTCCCTTCAGCTAGTTCTTGTATCTTTACCAAAGCAAGGTCAGGGGTAGAGTTAAGAATGTTACCTCCACATGCCACATCGACGATCCTCCTTTCATTGTCTAGCAAGCCATTGTACAAGTACAAGACTAGATCTTGAGCCGAATATCTGTGGAAAGGACAGCTGGATCGGAGGCGTGCGAATCTTTCAAAGTACTCATAGAGAGTTTTGTCCGCCTCTTGCTCGATGTTGCTTATAGCTTTCTTTAAGCTATTTGCCTTCTTGGCTGGGAAGTATTTCTCCAAAAACGCCTTCTGAAGGTTCTCCCAAGTGTCGATACTCCTGGATAAAAGGTGGTAATACCAATCATCCGCTGCATCTTTGAGTGTGAAGCCGAATGCCCTCATCTTGATTTGCTCTTCGGTAATGTTGGCCGGCTTCATGCTCATACACACGGTATGAAACTTCCCAAGGTGTTTGATGGGTCTTCACCACTTAACCCATGGAAAGATGGGAGCAAGTGAATGAGATCCGGCTTGAGCTCGAAGTTGATTCCTTTCCCTAATGCTGGTATAGTAACCGCAAGAGGGTTTTGAGCCAATGTGGGCTGAGTGAGTTGACGAAGAGTACGATCAGCCATTTCTTGTTGGAGTTGTTGTTGTCTACGTTGCCGGATGTGCGTCCTCTCAATTTCTGGATCAAAGGAAGCAAAGCCGGAGTTAGTAGTACGGGTTTGAACCATAAAAATGGTTCAAACCAATAATCAATAATAACAATAAAATAAAAATAACTAAACTCCCCGGCAACGGCGCCAAAATTTGACAAGACCTTTTCCTATGGTCGTTTTTATCTTATCAAAATATAATCCCGACTTAGCACTAAAATAAGTATAGTGGTTAAGTAAGGGTCGAACCCAAGAGAGTTTTGTTATTCTTATTAAATTCAATTATTGATTATAGATTCAAGTAATAAAGGGGGGGGGGGATTTTGGGTGAATTTATGCACACAAAACTTATGAAAGCAAGTAACACAACGAGTAAGACAATAATGGGTGAATCTACACTAGGTTGATTCTTAGCATGCGATTACTACCTTGATGAGTTCCTTTTTACAAGTTTTCAAGCAATCTCCCATCTTGATCATATATATGTGTTGAGCCAACCGGCATCAACACAACTTAACAGGTTAGTGTTCCGTAAACCTACAAGAACAATTAACAAGTTAGCTTTCAAATAAAGACTAAGGGATATAAAGAAAAGATTAAAACCATTAAACTTATCTTTATATTTGTGTTCCTTTCCTTTAAGCAACTACAACCCGTTATTACATAAAGTTTACTACTAGATTAAAGACCCGAACCCGGAAACTATTAATCCTAGTTCTTTGCATGCACTTTAGAACCCAAGGTGATCAATCTTAAGTGATAGTAAAACATGCAATTAGACAATGAAGATCAAGGAAACACAAAGTATTATTGAATGAAAACTTATATTAGAAAGAACTTACAACCAAAGTAATAATGCCGCTTCAAACCAACCCAATGTATCAAGGGAGTTAGCAACTCATTACAAGGTAGCAAGAGAATTTTGATGGAAAAAGTGGATTCTAATTGGATGATTCTAGCAATCAACCATGGGTCTATTTATACTACAAATAGCACCAAATAGGAGTAGATGGCCGGCCCAAAACAACCACCTTTAATGCCGTAAAGGTGGTGTAAACAACCGGAGTAAAGTCTCTGTCGCTGAACCGCAGGGGCGGCCTTCAGATCTGTAGGGGCAGTTCAGGCGAAAACGTTTGATCTTCTTCGTGGCCGCAGGGGCGGCCTGGCAGTTCCGTAGGGGCGGATCATTAATGATTTTCAAACGCCTGACTCTTCAACTTTCTGTCGCTTCAGATGCCGAACCGTAGGGGCGTCCCAGTGTCAACGCAGGGGCGGTGACACTGACTCTTCATCTTCACAGCTCCCAGCTTGAGATGCAGGCAGAGGCGCAGGGGCGCTGGCTTTGCTTCTTCAGGGCAAGTCACCGCAGGGGTGCGAAGGGTTGACGCAGGTGCGGTGACAGTCTTCGTTCCTGGCGCTGGCGAAGGCGCAGGCTGCACTTCGGAGTATGGTGTCACCCGCAGGGGCGGTGACAATTCTCCGCGGGTGCGGTGAGGCAACAAAAGCTTTCCTTCGTGAATGGTCTTCACTACTAAGTGCTTATAACTCCATCTTTATCTTCTTTTAGTCTTTTTCTTATGGACCAAGGAGTTAGTTGCATAAACCGACACTAATGTAGCTAAAAGACTCTAAAACTAACCTAAATGATAGTGATTCCATCACCTATCAAAGACCTTGAGCAGATATGTGATGGCATCGCTTGAGTAACGATAATCCTAGAGCGGATGCTAGCCGCGCCGAGTGGCTAGAAGGCGTGTACAAATAAGAGGCGCATGCTTCGAGAGTTCATATATGGAGTAGGTCTATATGAGAGTTTCATCAACGTGAAGCGTCAGACGTTTTGGCAAAAAAAAAAGGGAGTTGAGTTCAGTTACATCGGATCTTTTTGAGATCTGTGCGCGAGTTGGAGAAGTGGGTTAAAAGTTGGTGTTGCCACCAAGAATTAGAATGTGTTCATCGGCATTTCATGTGTATCAACCAAGGGAGTACTTGCACGACTCGAGATACATTGTCAATCCTGACAATCTAGTGGCTTAGACGAGGAGCCGAAGAGGCTATTTGCAAGACAAAGGATAGTATTTTTGGTGGAGTTACGCCGAGCTAGTAACATCAATAGGATTGATGAGTTAGACTTAGGTGCATGTGTGACGTTATGTCTAGTTGTGCCTGTGCGGGATTATTTGTTTGATCTATATGATCTTGATGTGTTAGCTTGAGTAGATTGTGTGTGTAGATAGAAGGGTTATTCCTTCATGTTCCAAGTGCATGTCTCCATTGAGACCGAGAGGATTGACGCTTGTTTAAGTTTCAGGACGAAACTTATTTTGAGGGGGATCTGATGTAAAGCCCGGAATTTTTGATTCCGTTACGAGAGGCGTTAGAAGCCTTGAGCAAGGGCTACCACCCTTGCGGCTTAGAAGGCCCGCAACCGCGGCCGTCCGGGACCGCGGCATGGATGTCCCGCGGGGGCGGCGACACGACACAACGGGAGTCGGGTCCATTGTTCTTCCGACCTTTCATCTCCCCATTCATTTATGCCGGCCACATTATTATGTGGTGATTCTTGGGCTACTTGACCTTTGGTCTCCTCCCATTTATGCAGCCTTATCTCCTCCTTCATTCCTTTTAACGTTACTTTCTCTACTCTCTTTCCTTCTCCCTCATCTCCTTCACCTTCATCCTCAACCTTAGTGATTCTCTCCTCTTGAAACTTTCACACAAAGGTTGGACTATAGAGATGTGATCTAGAGTAAGTTATTTCCTTCTCCTTTTTCTCTTCTTCTTCCTTTTTCCTTCTTGCACCTTTGAAGAGTGAGATCCATGGATTCACTCAAGAGAGTCTTCTCTTGTTCCTTCTTATGTCCTTGCATTTCTTAGACCATGGAGGAAAGCTATGATCTTGTGGTGGGAGCTAAGAGACATTCAAAGCATCAAAGGAGGCAATAGGAAGGTTGTGATAGCATGAATTATAGTCTATATTTTGGGGTTTGTTTGGACGTTTTATCTTTCATAATCTGCATGTTAGCATGTATAATATGTGATTATATTACCATTTCATCTACCTTTGCGGGAATCGAGGTCTACACCTAGTTTTGCTGTAATTGCAGGTAAAATGGTATGTTTTGCATCAAAAAGGAGCAAAAGGAGTCATGAGTCATTTGGAGCTACATTGAGGAGCATAAGGAACCATCCAGGAAGCATAGCCATGGATTAAAGATTTACTTTGGACCAGTTTTGAGAGATTTCGCATTCAGTTGTGACTCACCTCGGTTGACCAGAGATTCACCTCGACCGAGGTGATCCAGAGACGCCGACTCGACCGAGGCGAATACCTAGGACGCGGCGAGAATATTTTATTCTTGGCTGAGATCTTTTAAAATTGGAAAGAGATCTTATATTTTTGGGCTTGGCTCCTAGAAGGAAGGAGATATGCAGAATCATATATTTTACCTATATTTATGGGAAAATATCTTTCTAAGATTTATTATCTTTGGAGGGTTATTTTCCTATAAAAAGGGTTGGATTTCCACAATTCCAGAGGGCCGCATACGATCCGCTTAGAGCTGGACATCACGCTATACCGTCGATCAGGGGCCGCATACGATCCGCTTAGAGCTGGACATCACGCTATACCGTCGATCAGGGTTTATAGCACACAGCAGCAGCACCCTACTCCAGTTGGGAGAGATTTGAAGAACCTTTTTGAAGGTTGAAGGAAGATTGAAGATTGTAGCTTTTATAGCTTTTGAAGGGTTTTTGTAAGATTATCTTCAATTCCCTCACTTGTTGTCTCGTCTTGTTAGATTGCTATCCAAGGAACGCTTTGTTGTGATATTTGATTCAGTTATTGAAGTCTTTTCATTAAATTCTTCTTGTTCAAATATTCACCTTCTTCCCATATATTTGATTAATACTTTCATGATGATGAGTGGCTAATTTCCTTGTGTGATTCTAGGGTGATTGGCTGAAGGTTGTGGGAAAAACAATGATAGAATAATCTTAGATTCCAGTAGGATCCTGAAAGTTCGAGTCTTTAACCTTAACCCTAAGCACCTCGTTCAGTCGATGAACATCTCGGCCGGGGTGGAAACTGGCTGACCGAGGTGACTTATCTGATCCATAACTGAGAGTTAAGTGTTAGAGTTTGCCAAATCCTATTCTTATTACACCTTTCCTGGTTCAAAGCAAGCTTAGGATGAGACTTACCCGGTAATTCCTTAGTTTGTGTACCAACGATCATAAGTGTAGGTAATAAAGGTTCATCCTTTATTGGGGTTTGAGTGTGCTTCCATCCCATCTTTGTGAGTTAGCCTGAGACTTACCCGGTAAAGGTTGATTCTATTCCCTTAGATGGTGTGTTAGTTTGAGGTTATAGTTCTTTATCTTGATTCCTTGAGACTTACCCGGTAATAGGAGTTACGGTTTTGGATTAGCGAGTAGTGAGACTTACCCGGTGATCTACTCCACTTTAGTAACACCTTCCCCACGCAAAAATCTCAGCTTTGTCCGCTTATCTATAGATCTTGAGTTGGAACCACAACTAGATGCTTTAATCCCTAGAATTGCATGTTTGCTTTATTGACTTCCTATTCATCTTTGATTGTGTTAATCGCTCTTGTGGTTAGTATTGACATAAGCACACCGTATTGACTTTGTTACATCGAGTCCCTGTGATCGACCCCTGGAATTTTCTTGCTTTTACTACGATTGACCCGTACACTGCGGGTTCGCATCCTTGTTTTAAGCTTACGTCTAGGGTTATAAATTTAAAGCTTGCACACACCGTTTGGAGCGAACAGGCTGCTGTACATCGAAGAACCGAAGAGTCGACGTTTCTGGACTGCAGTCGCGGGCGGATCCTGTGAGCCGCGGGGGCGGATACTGTAAACCGCGAGGCCAGCCTTTGCAATCTGCGGGGGCGGACTCTGGGTCCTACACACCGCAGGGGCGGCGTCTTGACACCGCAGGGGCGGTTTCTGCACCAGTAAGCCTCCGATCTCTTGTTTTTTTCTTCCCTTTCCGCTTCCTTGATCTTGAACCATCTTAGTAGCATGTTTAGGATGGCTTAATATAGGTGATATGGAATGCCAAGTAGTGGCTTGACCCTTAGGGTTATCTTATGAGAGTTGAGGGTATGTTGGTGGTGATATTGTGGCATGAACTCTTAGGATTGTGAGGATATTGGTTTGGGACTGAGTTGTTATGTTGGAAGCCTTTGAGGAAATTGAATGAGAGTATCATGTATCTTGTATGTTTATGAGTGGTGAGGTTTGTGAGCACTAGAAGTATAAGGACTTCTAGTTGGCTAGAGGGTTGATCTATCTTGAGTTGTGATTCTTGTGAAAATTTTGAGCCTAGCAGTCTAAGGACTTCTAGTTGACTAGAGTGATGTTGTTCTTTTGAGGATGTTGAGCCTAGGAGTCTAAGGATTTCTAGTTGTATAGAGTGTTGTTTGATTCGTGTGCCTTATCTTGAACAGGCGTTGCATGTTTTCCCGAGGGAACTTAAGAGTGTGGTGATCGTTTGCGCTTCAGAGACTGGTAAGTCCACGAACTTACTTAGCTGGCTTCTTCTATGAGTGTAATGTGTATGAGTGGGGTTTGTTAGGTATGATAAACAACGAAACTGGTTTAGGCCGACTTAATTATATTACATAATTGACCCAAGTGTATGTTAACGGGTTGTGACATCACTGCTTAGCTCTTGCGAGAGCTAAGAGGTTTCCTGCGAACAACCTAGGCAGGTAGACGGTTAGATGCATTAGTACCATTCCTCGTTGGTAAACGGGGACAGGGGCGAGGTTTGAGAATCCCTCGTGTCACAAAATAAGTATCATTAGTAATGACATATCACCTAACTGAAGATAATAAACGGACTTGAGTGTTGCATGCTGATTGTGTATGCTGTGTGTATGTGCTTTTACCTTTATACTTATGCGTAGAATGTTAGCTAATGATATTATACCGCCTTGTAGATGCCTTGCAGGTTAGAGAGGCGGTCGAGTGATCCGGCGGTAGTGGGCAGCCGGAGTTCCGTGCATTATAGGACGGGATTGTTTATCTTATTTCATGTCTTGAGACTTATGTTATATTTCTGGATTTGAGAACTCGGTTGGATTGTTTTGAGATTTGTACTTTTGTTTCCGCTCATGTAGTAAAACTATGTTGTTTTGCCTTTTTATTTGTGTCGCGTTGTAAGGTCCGATGAAGTTGTTGTCAGGCTAAGGGTTGGAACCCATTGTGAGGTCCCAACTCGTAGCATTCCGAGTCCTCTAGGATTTGGGGTGTTACAGTTCTTACTTGATCATATCTCTCTCTCTCTATATATCTATATATATATATATACATATAGATATATAGATAGATAGATTTTAGTTCCAATGAGGAGAAATCTTGTGGATATGAATTAAGAGGCATGTGAGCCATTGGATGAGATTTAAATCAACGACTCCCACACTCGTTATTAATGACATATTGGTAAATAAAGTTAAAATTTGGCAAACGTTTAAAAATAGGCTTCTGACTTTTTTCCACGCTACTCCTCACTCGCACGACGCATCCATTCTTCTTCGCTGTTTGACTTCTTCTTCTCCTTCTCGGCGCTTAACAACAAAATCATATAGGATTTCCTCCGATTTTCATTGAAACAATGGTTAAATCAATGAGAAACAACAATTCATGTATGTTTTTCTGTTCAATTTGTACTCTTAGTTTTAGGTTTTTACTCATTAGATTTAGGGTTGGTTACCTTTGATTTTGTGTTTGAAATCAAATTTATTCGTTTTATTGTTGTGTTTGATAGTTTTGATTGCGAAAATGCATGTATATACATATGTTGAGTTGGTTTAAGTCCTCTAATTGCATAATCTATATGCTGCTTCAAATATACACGCAAACTGTTCGACAAAATGCCTCATAGAAATCATAAATATTAAAAACATGTGGTTAATATGTACGTAAAACTTATTTTGGGATTTTAGTATGTCTTTAAAAGCACAACTTGATATGTTCTAAACTAGAGCATAAATATCTTCCAAAATGAGTCCCTAAGGAGATAAGAATCTATTGTTATATTTGATCAGATTAACATCATTGATGCAATCACATTCAACCTCAATACAGTTCATCCCTCTTCTATTTGATTCCAACAAACCCTTTTCTAGACAAGAGTTCAGCAACAAGATGATCCATTGTACAATCTTTCTTGATTTTTATATGGCCAAGAGGTGGCTTAGTCCACTAGGTACGAGATAGGCTAGGGAGGTATAGTGTCAGACCTGCCCTCATCTCTCTGTCAAGCATGTAACCATCACCATTACAAAACACACAATTTGTTCATTTATTTATTGTTGATTGTTCATTTTTACATAATCTTTAAACATATTTTGTTTCAACTCCATAATCTTCCGCTATGAGGATATGGGCTTGACTTTAGCTACAATGCAGTGCTTGAAGTCTGTATGTTTTGTTGATATTAAGTTGATTGATGCATGAACAGTTTTCCTAAATCACAATGAAAAACATAGAAGGGTCAACTCTCCATTAAGATTCTTCTTCACTACAAATACATATATAAGTTTTTTTTGTGTGTGTTACTTTAATTTTTTTTTGTAAATAGTTGTTTATTTTACGAGCCCAAACTTTGAAATTAATAAGATTTATTATTGTAATATACAGTTTAGGACAAGTGTTGATGGACCCCCTAAATATGATGTTGCTTTTGACGAGTTTGAGAAGAATATGAATAGAGATCTTTCGCATGCACCACATATAAAGCTAAGAGATGTTAATATGGTATGCAATTAAATATTTTGGTGTTTCTTATACTATTTTTTTATATTATGTGATTAAATAAGAACAAAATATCATACGGACAACAAAAATGTAGGTGTTCTTTCCTATGCTATATAATCAAGGTTATAATGTCATTGTTGTTGATTTCAAGAATGATATGTTTGAGATCATTTATAATAGAGCATCATGAGTTACATTGAACGATGTTCCAGAGACAAATTTTGAAGAGATCACCACACGATTGGTAGAATTTTAAAAAATTGCTATAATTATTCAATATCAATTTTTTGACCGTCATATATGTTAATTTTTTATTAGCATATCTTTTATGTTTAACATACATTGTATATATCTTGTTTGTGCATAAATAAATATTTTTGGATTACTTGATGTTTCATTATGCAAAAAGATGCGGGATAATAAGAAGCATAGATCCGACATTCATATCTTAATCATGGGCAACTCACAAGCCAAATGATGATTCTGCAGTATATGCCATGAGGTACATGGAAACATATATGGGAGGTGGGACCAAAAATTGGAAAGTTAGGTTTGGTAAGAAGAACAATGAAAAACTTGTCAAGCTTTGTAATGAGAAATATTTGTCTCAGTTGCTTAGTTGGAAGAACAATGAAGTCAAGGATCTAGTACTTCAATCAGCTGGACAAACAAAAAACATTTGAATTGTTAAGTTGTTAAAACTTACAATTTGATTTGGAAGATGTAAAAAATGATGTGGTTTGTTACATTAAATTGTGCTTGCATTTGTAATTTGAATGTTGGGTTTTTACTTTAGGTACTATTTGAAATTTACGTCTTCGATATTTTTATATCTTATCATCGTTTTTTAGGTGCTACATAATGTTTATATTATTATGCATCAATGTTATTTATGTGCAGAAATCATAGAAATATCATTGGTGTTCATGTTTTTGTGTGTCATTGTTCATGTTTTTATTAACGGTTGTTCATTTTTTGAAAGATGATGTTCATCGTATTCAAAAAGAATTAACCAAACGTTTTTATTACATATATGACTCTATTCATATTTACTTATGTTGGTGTTCAAATTATAAGAGATTTATCCATGAGTAGCCCTCATATGATTGTTACTTCAAAAGTACAATTAGATAATGCATGTATGAATTGAGATATGAATTGTCATGATTTTATTGATTGGTATTCATACTTTTATATGTCATTGTTCATACTTTTATGTTCCATTGTTTATATTTTTATCATTCGGTGTTCATATATTTATATAGTCAGCTGATTGTTCATACTATGGTTCAAAACTATGGTTCTTGTAAATTAAACATCAGACTATTTTTCAACAAATACACAATAGAGGGTAAAATTGTTAAAACGGAAACTATGGTTCAAAACTGTAAATTAAAAATGATTTTATTAATCGGTGTTCATACTTTTATATGTCATTGTTCATACTTTTATGCTCCATTGTTCATATTTTTATCAATCGGTGTTCATACTTTTATATAGTCAACTGATTGTTCATATTATGGTTCGAAACTATGGTTCTTGTAAATTAAATATCGGACTATATTCAACAAATACACAATAGAGGGTAAAATTGTTAAAATGGAAACTATGGTTCGAAACTGTAAATTAAACATGTTTTTATTAATTGATGTTCATATTTTAATATGCCATTGTTTATTCCTTTTGTGCTCAATTGTTCATGTTTTTATATATCAGTTACTTTTATATAGTCAGCTGATTGTTCATACTATGGTTCCTGTAAACTAAACATCGGGCTATTTTCAACAACTACACAACATAGGATAAAATTGTTAAAATGACAACTATGGTTCAAAACTGTAAATTAAACATGTTTTTATTAATCGGTGTTCATACTTTTATATGTCATTGTTCATATTTTTATGCTCTATTGTTCATGTTTTTATCAGTCGGTATTCATACTTTTACATAGTCAGCTGATTGTTCATACTATGGTTCAAAACTATTGTTCCTGTAAATTAAACATCGGGTTATTTTCAACAAATACACAACAAAGGGTAAAATTGTTAAAACGGAAACTATGGTTTGAAAATGTAAATTAAACATGTTTTTATTAATCGTTGTTCATACTTTTATACGCTATTTTTCATGTTTTTATCAATCGGTGTTCATACTTTTATATAGTCAGTATAACACCCCAAATTTTACAACTTGGAGAGTTACTGGTTAGGACCTCACAGTGGGTCCCGACCTTAGTTTGACAACAACTTAACAAGATCTTACAACAAGGCACATATAAGGAAAAACCGAAAATCATAAATTAAGTCTTAACAACGTATGAATGTGACCAGAACAACCAACAGCCGGAAAACATAAGATAACAACTACAGATAGAAAGAAAGAACCAAGGTCCAACTGGAAATCCCACAAATAAAGAAACTACAACACGTCCTAAAAGTACGACACTCCGGCTGACCACTACCATCCGGATCACTCGGCATCTGCTCTAACCTGTGGTACGTCTACACAACATAACAACTGTTAGCTAACTATCCAAATATAAGTAGAATAATAACATCACAAACACACGCAGAAAAATATAAACAAACATCATGCTGGCACACAACCGTTTATTATCTATTATTTAGGTGATTCATCTTATTCAATTTTACAGTTGTGGCACGAGAACTCTTAACAGTTCTCGCCTCCGTTCCTTATCCAACTGGGTGTAGGTCTAGCTGACCTCCGCCGGTAGCATCACTACAAACCGAGTATGGACTAGTCCCTCAAGAAACCCCCAGCGCCCTCAAGCTAACTGAGCAGAATGCCACCGCCCGTTACTCTTAGGCCAAGTATAGGTCGGTAAATATCTATCACAACCTATAACTCTAAACATCTCAATCACACACCACTATCATCATTCATGCTCATATTCAAAAGTCAGCTAAGTAAGCCCAAAGGACTTACCTGTTATAAATCTCGATTTTCTGTAAACCAAACTCGCTCTGTAAACTGTAGCAGCTCGGTTGCCTGCCAAAGGAGATAAGTGCATTAGCACACTCCAACGTAATTAGAAGTCTAAGACTTCTAAGATAGAAGATCGTAATAGGACAAAACTGATTACAGTACTAATTTATGGTAAAATGACTATTTTACCCTTAGACCCGAAACTCCCAGAATTTCCACAATTCTTGTCTAAACTCTTATTTGAGACCATAAAGTCATACTCTAAGTCCTAAAGTTTAGTTTGGTTACAAACTGACACTTTTCCTATTTTCCTATTTTCCGAAAGATCGTAAAGGTCCAACTTCGGTTTCAAATATAAAATTCGTAGAAGCTTATAAAAATTCCGAAATAATTCTCTAGATAATCTATGATGTTCCATCTACCCTTAGGAGCAAGAATTTCTCAAAACTGTTCATCCATCATTTTTATAAAAAAACTCAAAGTTGGCTACAACACTTACATTTTCTATACTTAACCAAAATTCCAATGTTTACAAAAACTGCTTAACTACCCAACTTTGGAAGCTTATAACTTTTAATCCGACCGTTCATTTCTTCTCAAATTTTAATACAGTAAACTGCATCTTTCCATCTATCACATACTAAAATTTCAACGTGGATGCTTAATCTAAAACATTATAATTGATCCCTAAGTTCGGTACTCATAACAATATTTCTGGATGGAAAGCAAAAGAAAAGATTCTGAGTTCAACTCCTACTGGCTACTGCAGGATACAATATAATGGACCTATCCTCATTAGTTTGTACATTTGCTTAGCAGGAATTAAATCACTCTTCAAACTACGTCTCCAATTCTATCATAAACTGGAAGTCCGACTCTATTCCGACTCCAACAGATTTTTAGCGGAAGGATGATTCACTTGTTTGCAGCAATGAAGGGACTCGACACTGCTGAGATTCTCCGGTGTTGCTCGGTATTGGCAACGCAGAGGGAGTCCAATTGAAGGCTGTAGTAGCAAAATATCCTCCATCAAAGGACTTAAGCAGTTACGGCTGGAAGGTACGTCCCGTTCTAAGATCCGGGTTCGAAGGGAGTTAAGGTTCAGCAGTGTATAGGCGTTAGAGAAGAAGCGAGAGAGGGATAGGGATGGAGACCTTACCGACGTTCCTGTTCTGGCGGGTGCTGTAGACAGGACCCTCTCCTTACTACCAACTACGCTGCACAGAGGAATACAGTTGAGATGATTGAAAAGGTAAGCAAGGTTCTAAGGGTTAGAATGTTTACGTGATGACTGCACTGAATCTATGGGCTGCCGACAGGTAGATGTAGCTTCAGACTCGGATCTGACTGCGTAAGGTGAGGGTGAGAGATTAGTTTCTGCGTGTTAGATCTATGTAGAGTGGGTACGAAGGAGGCGTCATACCTGTGTCCGCCCGCGCTGAATCTTTTGGCGTGCCCTATTTGTGATGGAAGGCGGCTGCGGTACTCTACTCCGGAGGCGACAAAGGGGAGAGGCGGAATCAGTCAGCTATTGCTGCGAGATGGGGAGCGGGAGATGGCGATCGACTGCTGTGATGAGGATGATCCGTTGCAAAAGGAAAGGATGAGAAGGAAGTGCTGAACGTGGACGTGAATCTGGACGGCAGTTGCAATATGTGAAGCGCGTCGTCTGTGGCGTGATCTGCGGAGGCGTTACACGAGGATCTTCCCTTGATCCAGCTCAACACACGTAAGGGAGATGCAGCCATTCCTTCGTTGGGCCGGATCTCGACGGGCCTTCTGGCTAGGAATTGTACCAGAAGTCAGGGATGGGCCAACAACAATGAAATGAAGAGAGGTGGGCTGAGACAACATGGGCCAAGGAAGAGAGTAAGGGGAGGTGGGCTGTTATTTGTTGTCTGGCCTTGTCACAATGTTGTCGGGTTCCGTCATGGCCTCGTCTCAGCTTGTCAAGGTCTCATTAAAAGACGTCGTTATGGCTTAGATTAGGGTTTAATAAAATTCATCATTTTATGTGACTAAAATAGTACATAAAATGATAGAATGTGTTCTAATAAAACCTTTGGTAGAATTAGGAAAGGTCAACGGATCGAAAAAAAAAACTGTTTGACTCGAACTAAACGAAGTTAAAATTTTCCGGATATTTCATAAGTGCCCCCTTAAAATAAGTTTCGTCCCGAAACTTAGAATAAGGTATCTAATCAATCGACTTCCATAATAAATTTGTATAACTTGATCTAACTAAATTTTAAATCTTTCTGGCATGCAACTACTCAGCATCATAATCAGAAAATATATAAAAGAACACACAACCACCCAATCCAAGTTAAAACATAAAGGTCAAACAAAACAACATCCGAGTACTAACTCGTCTGTACAGAAGTAGCGGCTAACTCCGCAAGGAACTCGGGATAACTACGCATGCTTTCCTCTGTCTCCTAGGTGGCCTCATCGGCTCCTCGTCTAGACCACTAGATCCTCATCACCGGTATCTCCTTGGACCGCAGACGTCTAGTATTGCGCTCCAGGACAAGGACTGGGTACTCCACAAAGGTATGATCGGGCTCAACTATCAGATTCTCATGGCTGATGACGTGCCTCGGGCCTGAGATGTACTCTCGCAACTGAGATACATGGAAGACCGGATGGACGCCCTCTAGTCTCGGCGGTAGTGCTAACGGTAAGTAACCTCTCCCACTCTCTCCAAGATTTCAAAAGGTCCGACATATCGGGGACTCAACTTCCCTTTAATGCCGAAACGCCGGACGCTTCTCGTCGGTGATACTCTCAACCATACCTATGTACCTACTCTAAGCTGCAAAGGTCGACACCTCTTGTCGGCGTAAGATTTTTGATGACTCTGAGCTGCTAATATCCGCTCTCGGACTAAGGAAATCCGGGCAATGTCATCCTGTATCTAATTTAGAGCTACTCCATCAGCTCTACTAGGCTCATCCCAACACAATGGTGTGCGACATTTCTGCCCGTACAAAGCCTCATAAGGGGCCATCCCAATAGATGTGTGTCAGCGGTTATTATACGAAAACTCTACCAGTGGAAGATGATATGGCCATACCTGTCCCCAATCTAGTACACAAGCCCGCAGCATGTCCTCAAATATCTGGATGGTCCTCTCAGACTGACCATCAGTCTGTGGGTGGTAAGTAGTGGTAAAATGGAGACTCGTCTCCAAAGTAGTGTGTACCGGCTGCTAAAATCTCGAGGTGAAACTTCCACCCCCGTCGGAGTCGATAGTCCTCGGTACCCCATGAAGTCTCACAATGTGCCTGGTGCACTCCTTGACTAGACGGGTTACCGGTCTCGTTTCCTTAATCGGAATGAAACGTGTGGTCTTCGTCAGATGGTCCACTACTACCCAAATAGCATCGAAACCTTTGCTAAGTCTCAATCCTATGACAAAATCCATAGATATATCCTCCCACTTCCACCGTGGTACTGGAAGTGGGTGGAGCTCTCCTCCGGACCTGCGATGCTCAATCCGGACCTGTTGGCAGGTCGCACACTGAGCTACATAACGAGTCACGTCGGGCTTCAAACCACCCCACCAGAAGGATCGCCTCACATCCTTGTACATCTTACTCGCTCCAGGATGTACTGAGTATGGGGTAGCATGAGCCCCACTCACTATCTGATGGAACACACACGCGGTCCTGACGTCTCATCACTCCATCAGCACCAATAGTGAACTATGGTGCCTCATCTCGAGACATCCTGTATCGGATCCTGGTTAGAGTCGGGCAAGTCTCCTGCTTCTGTCAGATCTCACCCAACAAATCAAGAAGTAACTCCAAAGTAGTCAACTGACTAGCTGTATATGGAAACTAAATCTCTATCTCTAGCCAAGCCAAATCTCTCTGCAACTGTGGCTGTACTGTTAACCGGGCTATCGCCTTCTCCCGAGGCGTCTTCCGGCTCAAAGTGTCAGCTATTACATTTGCCTTTCCGGGGTGGTAGAGAATCTCAAGGTCGAAATCCTTGATCAACTCTAACCACCGCCTCTGGCGGTTATTCAACTCTCGCCGAGTGAATATGTACTTCAGACTCTTATGATCTGTGATGATCTGACATGTCGCCCCATAGAGATAGTGTCGCCAGATCTTAAGAGCATGGACTACTACAACTAACTCTAGATCAGGTGTGGGGTTGTTCTCCTCATACGTCTTTAACTGTCGAGACGCATAGACTATGACCTTACCCCTCTGCATCAAACACACCCCCAAGCCCAGCTTGGATATGTCACTATATACTACAAAGTCATTTGTTCTCTTTGTATACAAAATATCAAATGCATACGATTTCCTCAAAAATCAATTTCCTTGCAACGCATTTATTATGTTTTCCTTATACTCATGTCGGTTTACCTTCTTTTAAATCTTTACCACCAGTAGCATAGTTAAATCCCTTTGAGTTTCCTCGTATATGCCTTACGGACTACGTTGGTTGATCTTATTACTTTCATCAACTCTTATGTCATCAGTCCAGCTTGAATCTTCGTTGGAGTACCTCCATTTCTCATTAAAATTTTATATATACACCTTTCGGTGATCATCTTATTGGGGTAATACCGGATCCATATAACAACCTTTAGTCATTCAACTTTATTCCTTCTCATGTGTGTTCTAGCCAACCTGTATATTCCATCTGCAATCACCTCACAACTCGACCACACATTTCACCAAGGCATTAAATCATACTCTCTATGTTTGTGTCTCTTCTATAATTCCAATTATTCTACGTCACTTATTTAAACACAAGGGTTTTGTTACGCTAAGATCGTGATGCGCAAATGGGTTTTAAATTTATAACTCGAACTAATTCCTAACTACCTAGCGAAACCCGCAGTGTACGGGACGTTTGTAGAAGGGTTAGTATTCCGAGGTCGAACACAAAGACTAAGGTGAAATTGATTCGAATTGTGATTGAATTTAGTAAAGATCTAGGTTGAAAGAAAAGAAGGAAATAAAGAAAAGAAAATCTCAAATGTTTTTGGTTGGTTTTTGGTGATCAATCAAAGATCACAATTCATGCAAAGTAAACAATCAAACTAAGCTAATAATCAACACAAATAAACAAGCTAAACAAGACAATGATCAAAGAAAGAAAAGACGGATTCTAGGGGTTGGAAGTTCCGGTTATGGCATAGGACTCAAGTTTTCTATTCATTCCTTGGATTAACTATGATATGTTGGGATTAAGTGTTTCTAAATTGGGATCAATTACCGGGTAGGTCTCATGTCCAACTAGTCCACTCCTAAGGTCTCATTACCGGGTAAGTCTCTAAGAACCTAAGGATAGGAATTCTACACAAACCGGATTAGTAATTAGGAGTCTAACCTATCCTTACCGGGTAAGTCTTGGAAAGGAAAGTCCTAAACAACTATCCTAGCACACCTAATCCAATGGCGGCTTATTAGGCTCACCACTACCTAAGGTTTGTTATCTTGGGATCTAAGAGCAAGGATTACCGGGTAAGTCTCTCCTAACACTTAGTTACTACACTAGGTTACCCTAGGGTAGGTTAAACTCAACAAACTCTTAGGATTTCAACATTCTATAGATCTAAGGCAAGATCCTTCGAACCAGGGAAAATCACGGTTCGTTCTACCTAAACCACGGCCGTGGTCAGACAAGAACTACCCGTGATTTCTAACAGCAGCTACGTTCATAAACACGAGTCATCCAAGGGTAAATCTAAGTTCGTCCTATCATAGCCCTAGCCATAACCATCCTTTCCTTACCCTAGAACCTCATCAATTTAGCCTACAACGTTCATAATAGAAATCGAAACAAACAAACATAAAATCATAACATCCATTGCAAGATAATGAAGGAAAAGAGATGAACAAGTGAACTTAAAACAAAACCAAGCTGAAAATGGAATTAGAGCAACTTACAATCCCTCCAAAGGAAGGTTCAATGATTCATACAACTCTTAGAAATAAAATCCGGAATTCTTCACTACAAAACTATCAAGTGTGGTGATGGTGTGTGTTCTTCTTCTCCTCTTCAATGGAGCTCTTCTTCTTCTCTTTTGACACTTTCCTTCCTAGAAAAACTTCTTGTTGAGAGAATATTTTTGTTAGAGAGAAATGGATAATGGATGAGCTGCTCCAAGCTTCCCCAGCTGCCTCTCACAACCCATGAAGGACCACTTTTATAACAAACTTGCATGAGAGTCGTGGCATAGCTGTCACAAGAATCTGGCAAAATCCACGGTTGATTCCACGGCCGTGGAGTGTCAGAGAACCGTGATTCTGTGCAGAAACTTCGCCTTGGATCATTAAGCTGTGATTTGGTGCATGGCAAGTGTTGGCAAGGCTCCATGAGTCCTCCTTAGCCTTTAACTTGTATCCTAATGGGTCCGAGGGCGTGTCATCTAGATGAACGATCCTCAAACGTATCGTTTTGCTCCTAAATCTCCCGAAATACCTATTAAACACGCACAAGTCCGTGTAGACGTCTATCTCGGCAAAATACATGAATCGAGTGCAAAATGTCGTGAACTAGTTCTAAACCATGCATGAATGAGTGAGAAATCTATCTAAATGATTACCTAAAACTAAGTCATAAATCGTGTTATCAAAATACCCCATACTTAAGGTTTGCTCGTCCCCGAGCAAATTCCCAACTATAGACTAAGAGATGACATGATTTATGTATGCAGAAAATGGTAAAATCTTTTTGGGTTTGTGCTTCTATTATTGGATCACCTTCAAAGTCATGTTTCATGGCAAAGGGTAAGCAATCATGCATCAAGCAAAATGAAAGCATGGAAAGACAATTGTACTTAACTCGAAGGTATGCATGAAATGTAAAGATGAAGAAGTCAAGAAAGGTCAAGAGTACATCTAATCTAAATCACTAAGTCTTACAAACATGCAAATAGGTCATAAGGTCTTGTGAGATAAAAGGGCCAAGAAATGTAGTGATTGGGTGGGGATTTCTAGGTTATGTGATGCTAATCCGGGAACGGAACTAACTCCACATCCTTGTCCTCGATCAACTTCCCCCAAGTGTATATTTTCCTCTATCTTTTCTTTCTTTTCTTTTTCTTTGACTTGTTTTTGAGACAATGGCATTGGTGTACAAAAGCCGAAACCTTGGTGATTAGCCGTCCTCGGGCTTTTTCTTAGTTTTCGAGGTGCATCCACACCGGGCACACATACCAAAGCTCGTTAGGACTATTGGTTCATTTGACTTTGGCAAGGCACCAACACCCGATTATGTGAAGTGTACTGAGTTACTTGACATTTAAACCAATGTCCCCAAACCTATATTATTGGCTACACTTTTCACAACAAATTCAGCATTTTATGCATGATGTTTTCTTCATCAACAACTTCACCTCACACTTGCTTTTCACACACATCAACACACTAGCATGCTCCTATTCCCGGATGGGTTAAAAGAGGTCAAATTTATCTCAATTGAGGTGCTCAAGCAATCATGATTAAGATGAGAAGTAGAGGAAGATTGAATTGCCTCATTCATTCCTAGATGGTATGCAAGAACTATTATGTAATTTCGATCTTCACTACTCAATCCTTTCTAGGCAAACATCATGGTCACAAATCATTCATAGCATTTCAAAAGAAGTACTTCAAGTCCACATATGCGTTCATTAATCCTAACACATGAGGCCATCATAGCCAATTCACAAGACAAGATTCATCATTAGGATCATATCCAAGCCTAGAAAGCACGAAAATTTTTAAATTTTCTGATTTTTTTTTGGAATTTTCGGAATATGTATGTACAATGCAAGACATGTGAAAATATTAAACTATCCTAGATGCTCATCATGCAAAGGATCATGCAAACCCCACCCCATACTTAGAAACACATTGTCCCCAATGTGGTATACAAGTAAAAAGAGTGAAAGAAGGTTCTCACAATGTTAAATGGTTTGTTATGGTATTTGGGATTGCTCAATAGTGAATTGACGTTTGATGATCCTATCAACCATGGTAGAGAGCTCTAAGCATCCATCAAAGCTTCGGGACCCACGCTAGGCACCGCTAGCCGTCCAAGTTCCGCGTCCGCTCCACCCATAATTTATGAGGGTTTCATCATCATCATTCCTATGTCAAGCAAGGCCTCCAATGCCACTAATGTTCTAGCACACACACAAAACACACACAAAGATAGAAAAATCTAGAAACAAAAGCAAATCAAGAAAAGAAAAATGTTACCAATGGGTTGCCTCCCACCAAGCGCTTCTTTAAGGTCATTAGCTTGACCAAACTCGGGGGCTACTCTAGGTGAAGCGGGGCAATTATCTCCACCGGAGCTCCCGGGATATACTTCTTCAACCGGTGCCCATTCACCTTAAAGTTCCCACAATGTTCCCCTCTTATCTCAATGGCTCCATGGGAAAAGATCTTCTTCACCACATATGGCCCGGTCCATCTTGATTTGAGCTTTCCGGGAAAGAGCCTTAGCCTTGAGTTGAAGAGAAGGACAAGATCTCCTTCACTCAACTCCTTGGGGATGATCCTCTTGTCATGCCATCTTTTGGTTCTCTCTTTGTAAATCCGGGCATTCTCATAAGCGTCTAACCGGATCTCCTCGAGGGCATTCAATTCAAGCAATCTCTTTTCTCCCGCCGCCTTGAGATCAAAATTTAGCCACTTAATGGCCCAATAAGCTCTATGCTCCATCTCTACCGGAAGATGGCAAGACTTTCCGTAGACCAACTTGTAGGGAGTGGTGCCAATCGGTGTCTTGAAGGCGGTTCTATATGCCCATAAGGCATCATTGAGCCTCATAGCCCAATCCTTTCTAGTCCTAGACACCGTCTTCTCAAGGATGGCCTTGATCTCCCGGTTGAAGATCTCCACTTGGCCACTAGTTTGGGGATGGTAAGGTGTTGCCACCTTGTGAGTCACCCCATACTTGGCCAAAAGCGCCCCAAAATTCCTATTGGTGAAGTGCTTTCCTCCATCACTAATAATCACCCTTGGTGTTCCAAACCTAGGGAAGATCACCCGGTTGAAGAACCGCACCACCACTTTGGCATCATTTGTAGGAGAGGCGATTGCCTCCACCCATCTTGACACATAGTCCACCGCCAAAAGGATGAAGAGATTTCCACATGAAGAAGGGAATGGTCCCATGAAGTCCACACCCCACACATCAAATATTTCGACTTCTTGGATGTTGTTCAAGGGCATCTCATTCCTTCTTGAGATGTTGCCCGTCCTTTGGCAAGCATCACATGCCGCTACAAAACCTTGCACATCTTTAAACAAGTGAGGCCAATAAAATCCGGATTGCAATACCTTTGCACACGTCTTGTGTGAGCTAGCATGGCCTCCACATGGTAAGGAGTGACAATGCCGGATCACACTCTCTACTTCATCTTCCGGTATGCATCTTCTAAACATCCCATCCGGGCCTTTCTTGAACAAGAGTGGCTCACTCCAATAGTAATGCCTAACATCGTTGAAGAACTTCTTTCTTTGTGCATATGTTAATCCGGGAGGCACTTCCTCACACATTAAGTAGTTCACAATGTCGGCATACCATGGCTCATTTCCTCTAGACACTTGGAACAAGCATTCCTCCATCATTTGCAATTGCTCATCTCGGAATGAGTCATCAATTGGAATGTCATCTCTTCCAAGCTCTAATGGAGGCAATCTACTAAGGTGATCCGCCACGGAGTTTTTGGATCCCTTCTTATCTCGTATCTTCAAATCAAACTCTTGAAGAAGAAGGATCCACCGAATCAACCTTGGTTTGGCATCCTTCTTTGTAAGTAGATAACGGATCGCAGCATGATCCGTATAAACTATGACCTTCGCTCCAACAAGGTATGAGCGGAACTTCTCAAATGCATACACCACCGCTAGCAACTCCTTCTCGGTGGTAGCATAATTGAGTTGGGCATCGTCTAGCGTCTTGCTAGCATAATAAATAGCGTGAGTGCGCCCATCTTTCCTTTGCCCCAAAACAGCCCCAACGGCTACATCGCTTGCATCGCACATGATCTCGAATGGTAGACTCCAATCCGGAGGTTGCATGATAGGTGCGGAGATCAAGGCGTTCTTCAACCTACAAAAAGCCTCAAGACAATCTTTGGAAAAGACAAAATCAACATCTTTCATTAGTAGGTTAGTGAGAGGCTTAGAAATTTTAGAGAAATCTTGGATAAACCTCCGGTAAAAACCGGCATGCCCTAAGAAACTTCTTACCCCCTTCACCGAGGTAGGTGGCGGCAACTTCTCTATCGTTTCGATTTTGGCCATATCAACCTCAATGCCTCGGTTAGACACCAAGTGTCCTAACACAATGCCTTCACTTACCATGAAGTGGCATTTTTCCCAATTCAAGACAAGGTTTGTCTCCTCACATCTTTGCAATACTAATGACAAGTTAGCCAAGCAATTATCAAAGGAAGAACCATAAACAGAGAAATCATCCATAAACACTTCCATGATATTTTCTATGTATTCCGAAAAGATAGCCATCATACACCTTTGGAAGGTGGCGGGTGCATTACACAACCCAAATGGCATTCTCCTATATGCAAAAGTACCCCATGGACATGTAAAGGTTGTTTTCTCTTGGTCATCGGGGTGGATAGGGATTTGGAAGAATCCACTATAGCCATCTAGGTAGCAAAAATGAGAGTGTTGAGCTAACCTTTCTAGCATTTGGTCAATGAAGGGGAGAGGGAAGTGATCTTTCCTAGAGGCCATGTTTAACTTCCTATAATCGATGCACATTCTCCACCCCGTAACGGTCCTAGTCGGGATTAGTTCATTGTTCTCATTAGTTACTACGGTCATCCCACCCTTCTTAGGAACTACATGAACGGGACTAAACCACTTACTATCCGAGATAGGGTAGATAATTCCCGCATCTAGCAACTTAATGATTTCCTTTTTGACTACCTCTTTCATTATAGGATTCAATCTCCTTTGATGTTCAATAGAGGGTTTGTGGTTATCTTCCATCATTATCTTATGCATGCACAAAGAAGGCTTAATGCCAACCAAATCATCAATAGTATAGCCAATGGCTTTCCTATGCAATCTTAGTTCATGCAACAATTTAGCAAGTTCATCATCACTCAAGCATGCATTAACAATCACAGGATATGTAGAGTTTTCACCAAGAAATGCATACTTTAAATGAGAGGGGAGGGGTTTGAGTTCAAGTTGAGGAGGACCTTTATCGGTTGAAGATGATCCAAATAAAGTTGGATGAGATGAATCCAAAGCAAATGAAGACTCCCCATGGCTCCTAAAAGCTTGACCATCATCAAGGACTGGTCCAGGGAAAACCACGGCTGGAATCACGGTTTGCTCAACTTCCACTGTCGTGGTTCTTGCTAAGCTTGCTTCCCGGAGTTGTCCAGAAATTTTGACGGCCGTGGAACTTAAATCTCGACCGTGGAACTTGCAGCTGTTCAACACCTCTTCGTGGCTTTCAAATCCAACTCTTGGCTCCTCTTCCAATGCTTCCAAGGCCTTGATCTCTTCATTGCAGGCCTCCTCAACACCTTCCTCCATCATACTTAAGGTAAGAACCTTTTCCAAGGGATCCTTGATCAAGATCGAGCTCACAATTTCCCTAGATTCCTCTTGCTCGACTATGTTGAAGAGATCCTCATCAAGGGCTGGCCCTTTCGTCATTGTGGACAACTTGAACTTGATGTTCTCTTCTCCAATGTTGAAGGAGAGAGTTCCATTCTTGCAATCCACTAGGCATCCGGAGGTGGCTAGGAAGGGTCTTCCTAAGATGATGGGAACCGGATAATCCGCCGGAATGTCTAAGACCACAAAATCAATTGGCACATAGAATCCTCCTAGTTGCACCGGGATGTCTTCTAAGATCCCAACCGGATGAGTGATAGAACGATCCACCATATAGAGGGTCATCTTGACCGGTTTTGGCTCTCCTAGCCCAACCTTGTTGCAAAGTGCAAGCGGTATGATGCTTACACTCGCTCCAAGATCACAAAGGGCTTCGTACTTCACATCCCCCACTCCTATTGGGACACAAAAATAGCCCGGATCTCTTAGCTTGGGAGGCATCTCCTCCTTCATTGTTTGGATCAATTCCGAGGATCGCTTGGTCATTCTTATCTCCCCATACTCCTCCAACTTCCTTTTGTTGGAGAGTATTTCTTTCAAAAACTTGCCATATGCCGGCATTCCTAAAATGGCATCCATGAACGGAATGTTAATATGTAATTTGGACATTAGTTCAAGGAACTTACCAAAGTGATTGTCCAAACGAGCTCTTGCTCTTGATTGTGGAAACGGTAGTGGTGGCTTGTATGGAGGCGGTGCCACATAGGTTGGCTGTACTTCCTTGCTCTTCCCTCCATCTTCTTGCAACTTTCCCTCTTCTACCACTACTTGCTTTCCCTTAGCATTGTCCTTGGGCAAAGGATCTTTCATACTCAACCCACTCCTTGTTGTAATAGCCAACACTTGGCCTCTTGGGTTGTCTTCGGTCCTTCCGGGAAGCTTTCCCGGGTCTCTATGGGCTTCACCCGCCTTTTGGAACACTTGTGCTTCCAAAACCTTTTGAGCTTTAGAGATTGAAGTCACCGTGCTCTCAAGACCACTCAACCTTCCAAGCAATTGCTCAAACATTATTTCGGTTCTATCCTTTGGAGGTTGAGTAAATCCGGGTGGAGGTTCTTGTGAAGCTCTTGATGGTGGTGTTGTGCTTGTGGAGGAGGAAGGGTTCAAGGCTCCATCCGGGTTAGAGTAAGAAAATCCGGGATGGTTGTGGTTGGGCCGGTAATTGTTGAATTGCCGGTTGTTGTTAAAACTCCTTGGGCCTTGGTAATTGTTGAAGTTGCCCCTTCCCATATAATTCACATCCTCCTCCTTGGAAGACAAGTTGGCTTGTGGAAGCACTTGAGGAGTTGCTTGGTTCTTCAAAGTTGTAGTACACAACTCCCTCAAGGACTTCAACTCGTTGTTGATGGCGTCAAGCTTGAAATTGCTCATGGTGACTTCACTCACCTCATATTCTCCCGCCTTTCTTCCTTCACTCTTCCTATGGGAGTACTTCTCAATCACTAGAGCTTGCTTCTCCATAAACTCCCAAGCTTCATCTACATGCTTCTCCATAAATGTCCCACCGGAAAGAGATTGGAGCTTGAATTGGCTATCTTCATCAAGTCCTTTGAAGTAGATCTCCAATAGCTCAATCTTCGGTATGCCATGGTGTGGACAATCAAGGAGAAGATCTTTGAACCTCTCCCAAGACTTGAATAAACTCTCTCTATCCTTCATCACGAAGGCATTGATCTTCCCTCTTAACTCGGTAGTCTTGGAAGGTGGGAAGAACTTAGTCAAAAACTCGGTTGTCATCTCCTCCCAAGTACCAACTCGCCCTTGTGGAATAGATTGATACCAAGCTAAGGCCTTATCCTTGAGAGAGAAAGAGAAAGCCCTTAGCTTATGGTTGTTGCTCTCCAATCTTGGCGGTCTAAGAGTCTCCATCAAAATCTCATAATTCACCAAATGTTGATGAGGAGACTCTCCTTCCATCCCTCCAAATTGATTATGCCGGATCATTTGTAGAACTTGAGGGCGGAGCTCATAGTTGTGGGCTGCGGGATCCCCTAAGTTCACACCCGGACGGTGTGCTCTTTGTGCCGGATCCATACGTCTCCCTAGGGTTTGTGGCTCTTCAATGGCAATGGGTGCAACCCTAATATTAGCCGCCGGCTGCGGTTGTGGTGGAGGAGGTGGAGGTTGTCGGCGATTAAGCTCTCCTTGAACAAGGGCTTGCCTAATCTCATCAATCTCCTTCCTAGTTTCCTCTTGCCTCTCATTGGCAAGTCTTCTTTCTTCCTCCAAGAGCTCATCTCTTAGCCTTATTTGCTCTAAGGCTTCATCCAACTCAGCTTGGAGGTTTCTTCCGGCCATCTCTTTCTCTTTTCGGATGTTCTTGGATCTAGATCGAAGGGTTTTCTCCGGTTCGGGATCGAATGGAGCTAAATCCTTGCCACGAGATCTTAGCATACACCTAAAGAGTAATAGATGTCCTGAAAAGCAAAGACACAAACCAAAAAGAGATCAAAAGCAACAAGAAAGATCTACACTAATAATCAATCACAAAATAGACTCAATCTAGACCTAGTCCCCGGCAACGGCGCCAAAAACTTCTTACGCTAAGATCGTGATGCACAAATGGGTTTTAAATTTATAACTCGAACTAATTCCTAACTACCTAGCGAAACCCGCAGTGTACGGGACGATTGTAGAAGGGTTAGTATTCCGAGGTCGAACACAAAGACTAAGGTGAAATTGATTCGAATTGTGATTGAATTTAGTAAAGATCTAGGTTGAAAGAAAAGAAGGAATTAAAGAAAAGAAAATCTCAAATGTTTTTGGTTGGTTTTTGGTGATCAATCAAAGATCACAATTCGTGCAAAGTAAACAATCAAACTAAGCTAAGAATCAACACAAATAAACAAGCTAAACAAGACAATGATCAAAGAAAGAAAAGACGGATTCTAGGGGTTGGAAGTTCCGGTTATGGCATAGGACTCAAGTTTTCTATTCATTCCTTGGATTAACTATGATATGTTGGGATTAAGTGTTTCTAAATTGGGATCAATTACCGGGTAGGTCTCATGTCCAACTAGTCCACTCCTAAGGTCTCATTACCGGGTAAGTCTCTAAGAACCTAAGGATAGGAATTCTACACAAACCGGATTAGTAATTAGGAGTCTAACCTATCTTTACCGGGTAAGTCTTGGAAAGGAAAGTCCTAAACAACTATCCTAGCACACCTAATCCAATGGCGGCTTATTAGGCTCACCACTACCTACGGTTTGTTATCTTGGGATCTAAGAGCAAGGATTACCGGGTAAGTCTCTCCTAACACTTAGTTACTACACTAGGTTACCCTAGGGTAGGTTAAACTCAACAAACTCTTAGGATTTCAACATTCTATAGATCTAAGGCAAGATCCTTCGAACTAGGGAAAATCACGGTTCGTTCTACCTAAACCACGGCCGTGGTCAGACAAGAACTACCCGTGATTTCTAACAGCAGCTACGTTCATAAACACGAGTCATCCAAGGGTAAATCTAAGTTCGTCCTATCATAGCCCTAGCCATAACCATCCTTTCCTTACCCTAGAACCTCATCAATTTAGCCTACAACGTTCATAATAGAAATCGAAACAAACAAACATAAAATCATAACATCCATTGCAAGATAATGAAGGAAAAGAGATGAACAAGTGAACTTAAAACAAAACCAAGCTGAAAATGGAATTAGAGCAACTTACAATCCTTCCAAAGGAAGGTTCAATGATTCATACAACTCTTAGAAATAAAATCCGGAATTCTTCACTACAAAACTATCAAGTGTGGTGATGGTGTGTGTTCTTCTTCTCCTCTTCAATGGAGCTCTTCTTCTTCTCTTTTGACACTTTCCTTCCTAGAAAAACTTCTTGTTGAGAGAATATTTTTGTTAGAGAGAAATGGATAATGGATGAGCTGCTCCAAGCTTCCCCAGCTGCCTCTCACTGCCCATGAAGGACCACTTTTATAACAAACTTGCATGAGTTGGCCATGAGAGTCGTGGCACAGTTGTCACAAGAATTTGGCAAAATCCACAGTTGATTCCACGGCCGTGGAGTGTCAGAGAACCGTGATTCTGTGCAGAAACTTCGCCTTGGATCATTAAGCTGTGATTTGGTGCATGGCAAGTGTTGGCAAGGCTCCATGAGTCCTCCTTAGCCTTTAACTTGTATCCTAATGGGTCCGAGGGCGTGTCATCTAGATGAACGATCCTCAAACGTATCGTTTTGCTCCTAAATCTCCCGAAATACCTATTAAACACGCACAAGTCCGTGTAGACGTCTATCTCGGCAAAATACATGAATCGAGTGCAAAACGTCGTGAACTAGTGCTAAACCACGCATGAATGAGTGAGAAATCTATCTAAATGATTACCTAAAACTAAGTCATAAATCGTGTTATCAGGTTTCCTCTGTCAATCTAGATAGTTTGACCCCACCCTTTCTCGGAAGAGCACCATCAGTCCTACTTGTGTTGAATGCTAAGACCTAGGACATGTCCATAATCATTTGTTTCTTCTTACTCCTCTAGTTCTTCTTACAAGGATTCCTCCTTACTAACTTTGATATGTATCTTTCCTTAGTCAGTAATAAGCAACAACTCACAAAAATTCTCTTTACACCATTACTATCATCAATGGTCCTTACCGACCGTCAAGAGCTTCTCTTTAATTCCTTTAGTAGAGTTGTCATATTGGACTCATTCAATGTTACCATCAAGGCTACTAGTACTTGTATTGATGTAACTTCACCATTTCCGTCGTTGATCTCTGCAAGGAATTCACTAGATGTTGATTAAAATTCCTTTATAACTTTGTGGTTAATCTTCTTATCTGTCAACCAACCATCGCTAGTTAGCCAGTACATGTAAATTTTCTGTTGTTACCCATTAGTATGTAGTTGACCTTCTATAAGATAGTAGACTTACTTTTCTTCTATTTCTTTTGAGGTTTGATATACAAGGTGAAAATATATCCCTTCCCTTAATACTCCTTTAGCTCCTTCTACAAATTACACTCCTATAAGAGTATTATACTCTTACGAGTCTAGTTGTATCTTCGTCTTCCGTCAACGGGCTTATCAATTCTTCTACGATAACTTGTAGGCATTTCTCCATGATTCTTTTTACCCGAGTTATTGTCCACTTGCGGTTCTCTGTTATGACTCGCTAGTGTTATTATCTTAAATCCCTTCGTGAGTGAGGAGTTATTCGAGACCCTCGTGTTCACCAAAACCATTCTCCTACACCTCCTTCCTTGTATGTTGCTTTGTACTACCACCTTTGTAAAAATTCGGTCTTGGTTGTATTCCGATCCTTGTCGAAAATCTTGTGTGTTCTAGGAGGTCACCCCACTTCCCATGTCGGTGAAATCGGCCTTCCCCTTTCTAGCGACCTGTAAGCTTCCGTTTTGCGGCTCTTTAATTCTTCGTATCGGGATGGACAATGTATCTTATCTTGACTCCCAATCTTATGATTGTCCCGGTCTCCCATCTTGACTATAGTGGAAAGTAGCTTGTCGAGAGTGATCATATTCCGCTCTGTTTCTACCCTTAAACTTTCACCTTCTGGTCCGTTAGTAAGCTTAGATTCAATGTCTTTTGTCTGGATTGCTACTATCTTTCACCTTGACCTTCATCCCTATTTGTGTTTTTGAAGGCATCCTTCTTTGTTTCGTTGCTTTACCCCATCTTGAAAAAAAAAAATCTATGGGTTGTCTCTTCTAATTTGTATACTTACTGGTCATCCTACACGTTGCCGGAACTACCCTCATGTATATTCTTCATTTGATCCTATTGAGTTGACTCGGAATTCCCTTCTTGTCATTTTAGTTGGTGTTGTCTTTTAGTCTTCACCTTTCCGTCTCGACGTTCCTCCACAAGCTCGAAGGAGTTGTCCGCCGTTCGTCTACCTTAATGCACATAAGGTGTGCATACTAATCCTCATGTTGACACCCTTCAAAATCTACTTAGATGTGTCAAAGAGGTGAGAAACTCATTATGTTATCTCCGTTAAGGACATAACATAACTACAGGTTCTACTAATCTTCAGCATATATTTATCTATACTACATATCTTTATAATCAACGTAATAAGTCCAACTAAAATAAAACCTAAAGTCCATACTAAGCATACTGAGATCCGCGGTAGTAGTGGTGGTCATCCGTACTTTCTATCCCAACCCGACTATGCATGCATTTTAAAACCAAAATCTTCTTTGGAAAACTCACACCCCATTCGGGTTCTGTTTATTTACTTATATGACCTTTTTAGAAGATTTCAAGTGCCATTGTTGCCAACCTAGAGCTCTGATACCATGTTGTAACACCCCAAATTTTACAACTTGGAGAGTTATTGGTTAGGACCTCACAGTGGGTCCCGACCTTAGTTTGACAACAACTTAACAAGATCTTACAACAAGGCACAGATAAGGAAAAACCGAACATCATAAATTAAGTCTTAACAACGTATGAATGTGACCAGAACAACTAACAGCCGGAAAACATAAGATAACAACTACGGATAGAAAGAAAGAACCAAGGTCCAACTGGAAATCCCATAAATAAAGAAACTGCAACACGTCCTAAAAGTACGACACCCCGGCTGACCACTACCATCCGGATCACTCGGCATCTGCTCTAACCTGTGGTACGTCTACACAACATAACAACTGTTAGCTAACTATCCAAATATAAGTAGAATAATAACAACACAAACACACGCAGAAAAATATAAACAAACATCATGCTGGCACATAACCGTTTATTATCTATTATTTAGGTGATTCATCTTATTCAATTTTACAGTTGTGGCACGAGAACTCTTAACAGTTCTCGCCTCCGTTCCTTATCCAACTGGGTGTAGGTCTAGCTGACCTCCGCCGGTAGCATCACTACAAACCTAGTATGGACTAGTCCCTAAAGAAACCCCCAGCGCCGTCAAGCTAACTGAGCAGAATGCCACCGCCCGTTACTCTTAGGCCAAGTATAGGTCGGTAAATATCTATCACAACCTATAACTCTAAACATCTCAATCACACACCACTATCATCATTCATGCTCATATTCAGAAGTCAGCTAAGTAAGCCCAAAGGACTTACCTGTTATAAATCTCGATTTTCTGTAAACCAAACTCGCTCTGTAAACTATAGCAGCTCGGTTGCCTGCCAAAGGAGATAAGTGCATTAGCACACTCCAACGTAATTAGAAGTCTAAGAATTCTAAGATAGAAGATCGTAATAGGACAGAACTGATTACAGTACTAATTTATGGTAAAATGACTGATTTACCCTTAGACCCGAAACTCCCAGAATTTCCACAATTCTTGTCTAAACTCTTATTTGAGACTATAAAGTTATATTCTAAGTCCTAAAGTTTAGTTTGGTTACAAACTGACACTTTTCCTATTTTCCTATTTTCCGAAAGATCGTAAAGGTCCAATTTCGGTTTCAAATATAAAATTCGTAGAAGCTTATAAAAATTCCGAAATAATTCTCTAGATCATCTATGATGTTCCATCTACCCTTAGGAGCAAGAATTTTTCAAAACTGTTCATCCATCATTTTTATAAAAAAACTCAAAGTTGGCTACAACACTTACATTTTCTATACTTAACCAAAATTCCAATGTTTACAAAAGCTGCTTAACTACCCAACTTTGGAAGCTTATAACTTCTAATCCGACCGTTCATTTCTTCTCAAATTTTAATACAGTAAACTACATCTTTCCATCTATCACACACTAAAATTTCAACGGTGGATGCTTAATCTAAAACATTATAATTGATCCCTAAGTTCGGTACTCATAACAATATTTTTGGATGGAAAGCAAAAGAAAAGATTCTGAGTTCAACTCCTACTGGCTACTGCAGGATACAATATAATGGACCTATCCTCATCAGTTTGTACATTTGCTTAGCAGGAATTAAATCACTCTTCAAACTACATCTCCAATTCTATCATAAACTGGAAGTCCGACTCTATTCCGACTCCAACAGATTTTTAGCGGAAGGATGATTCACCTGTCTGCAGCAATGAAGGGACTCGACATTGTTGAGATTCTCCGGTGTTGCTCGGTATTGGCAACGCAAAGGGAGTCCAATTGAAGGCTGCAGTAGCAAAATCTCCTCCGTCAGAGGACTTAAGCAGTTACGGTTGGAAGGTACGTCCCGTTCTAAGATCCATGTTCGAAGGGAGTTAAGGTTCAGCAGTGTATAGGCATTAGAGAATAAGCGAGAGAGGGATAGGGATGGAGACCTTACCGACGTTCCTGTTCTGGCGGGTGCTGTAGACAGGAACCTCTCCGTACTACCAACTACGCTGCACAGAGGAATAAAGTTGAGATGATTGAAAAGGTAAGCAAGGTTCTAAGGGTTAGAATGTTTACGTGATGACTGCACTGAATCTATCGGCTGCAGACAGGGAGATGCAGCTTCAGACTCGGATCTGACTGCGTAAGGTGAGGGTGAGGGTGAGAGATTAGTTTCTGCGTGTTAGATCTATGTAGAGTGGGTACGAAGGAGGCGTCATACCTGTGTCCGCCCGCGCTGAATCTTTTAGCGTGCCCTATCTGTGATGGAAGACGGCTGCGGTACTCTACTCCGGAGGCGATAAAGGGGAGAGGCGGAATCAGTCGGCTATTGTTGCAAGATGGGGAGCGGGAGATGGCGATCGACTGCTGTGATGAGGATGATCCATTGCAAAAGGAAAGGATGAGAAGGAAGTGCTGAACGTGGATGGGAATCTGGACGGCAGTTGTAGTATGTGAAGCGCGTCGTCTGTGGCGTGATCTGCGGAGGCGTTACACGAGGATCTTTCCTTGATCCAGCTCAACACACGTAAGGGAGATGCAGCCATTCCTTCGTTGGGCCGGATTTCAACGGGCCTTATGGCTAGGAATTGTACCAGAAGTCAGGGATGGGCCAACAACAATGAAATGAAGAGAGGTGGGCTGAGACAACATGGGCCAAGGAAGAGAGTAAGGGGAGGTGGGCTGTCATTTGTTGTCTGGCCTTGTCACAATAATGTCGGGTTCCGTCATGGCCTCGTCTCAGCTTGTCAAGGTCTCATTAAAAGACGTCGTTATGGCTTAGATTAGGGTTTAATAAAATTCATCATTTTATTTGACTAAAATAGTACATAAAATGATAGAATGTGTTCTAATAAAACCTTTGGTAGAATTAGGAAAGGTCAATGGATCGAAAAAAAAACTGTTTGACTCGAACTAAACGAAGTTAAAATTTTCCGGATATTACAGTCAGCTGATTGTTCATACTATGGTTCAAAAGTATGGTTCTTGTAAATTAAACATCTGGCTATTTTCAACAAATACACAATAGAGGGTAAATTTGTTAAAACGGAAACTATGGTTTGAAATTGTAAATTGAACATGTTTTTATTAATCGGTGTTCATACTTTTATATGCCATTGTTCATACTTTTATGCTCCATTGTTCATATTTTTATCAATCGGTGTTCATACTTTTATAGACAAGTAATTGATGTTCATACTTAAATGATGCTCTTTCTAAAACAAACTCATTCTCCAAAAAATATTCAAAACAAAATAACAAACTTTAAAAACATAGCAAAACTATATTATAAGTCTCAAAAACAAGTTTGTTCATATTTATTTTACTTTTTGTCTCATTCTTACTTGTTAAATTTTCATAGTTTTTGCTATCATATCCACTCTTGCCACACTTTTTACACTTTTTTTCACCCTTATGAGATTCTTTAGAATGTATTTTTTGTCCATCCATGTAGCGTTTTCGACTCCCTTTGTTCTTTGTTTGTTCGGGTGGAAATACAGTGACAGTAGTAGGTTCAATTGTTGTTGCAAATGCCTCAAAGAAATCTCTATTAGAAGGTGTTGTATAGTCAGCTGATTCCACCACCGAATTCTTGTATTCGTTGATTATGTTGGAGAATTGCTTCAAACGATCATTATCGTTTTTGACAAGTGTCATATAACTATATATGTTAGACCATACATCTTTCACTATTGCTCTCCTTTCCTCAATCACTACACACTGCTCAATAACCGATCCATCAATTGAGAACAAAGATGACAAACTTGCATCTTTTGTTCACCGAGAAAGAATCAAGCATTTAGACAGTTTGAACTTCATATCCTTCAATGCAAGGAATATATGGATGCATGAAATTCTTTTCTTTTGAAACTTGTTGAAACTACACACAATTTGGCCATTAGAAATACCAATTTCAACAACAAAAATCCCACCTTTCTCATCCTGAATGTTGAACAAGTTCATAATACCATTATCTTCAAACAAAATAACTCGACAATCATTCTACCCATAAACCATCTCATCTTGCATCATGTAAAAAGCAGTTAGTGTAAACAACCAGGAACATCTTCTTTGCAACTCCAAATCACTCCGAAAATCAGGAACTTTTATGTCCGACTCAAAATTCAACTTGTTCTGCTCATACGTTGAGTATCCATGACACTATCATAATGTGTAATCAACGCAGCGAGACTAAAGTAGTGATCTGTATACTTCCAAGAGAAACTATTTTCAGACTTAGAAATAGATGTAGTTCTTACTAATCCACCAAGCAGTAAATCCCAAAAGTAAGCCGGAATCCATGAGTTGCAAATGTCATACAATTGAGTGAACCAAGACTTCTCACTCAAGTTAAACTCAAAACCCAATGCAATCCATTTTTCTAAAAATTCTTCACATTGAATTCTCTAACTCCACACAACAATGCTTAATTTTGACCAAAAATCAGGTGAATGTTTAAGTTCTAGACCGACTTTCTTTGACACATTTTGTGTAACGCCCCATTTTATTAGGTGCGTTTTCGATGTTTATTTATTTATTCTCCTACTTCTCTCGACATTTGATTATATTAAATAGTCTTATTTAATAGTAAATTATGACGTAAAATATATTTCTCAAATATATTATTATTTATATACAGTCACGTTTATCCTTTTTTCGGGAAAATTGAAAAGTTTTTACGGTTCGGAAATTCCGTTCCGAACGCATTGGATCGGATTCACTCTTTACCCTTTCTTTTTTTCTTTTCCCTTTTCTTTCTTTGTTTTCTTTTCCCTTTCTCGTCAGGCGGGTGAGCCGACCTTGGAATGTTGCCGCCTCTACTTGCAACCCTCTCCTCTGCTGCACCCTAGCTGCCCAACCTACCCTCTACCCTTCTTCCAAGGAACATCACCTCTCATCTCCCTCAAAACTCCATCTATCTTCTTCTCTGTCTTCCCTCACATCCTCACCTGTGTAGCCCTCTAGTTCCCATTTCTCCAACTCTCAACCACACCTGCAACCATGCCTCTCTCCCGTCTCACCGCCTCTGGATCGAGTATCACTACTTCCCTCTTCACCTCTTGCAGCAAGCTTCACCCATGGCCATCTCTTCTCTCCTCTCGAGCTTCGTTGCATCATCTATGCCGGATCGAAAACCGCTACCTACTTCTCCCTGTGCCTTCGCCGGGAAACACTTCTGTAACCACAAGAGGAGCACCCCCCTTGCGCCACCAGTCTGAACAGAGAGGAAAGCAGACGACCTCTCCTCTTCTTCTCTTCTATTGCCATCAGGAACCACCATCACTGCCATCATCGGAGGAGCCCAATTGTCCCGCTCTCGCCGCTTTGTTGGATCTCCCGTCGGCCTTGTGAATGCCTTCCCCAGCCAAAACCCTTGTATCTATCAGGTTTAAAAATATTTATGTGTAATTATAATTTTTAACCCATAATTCTATTTTGTAACACCCCGAAGCAGCGGGAATCGGGATGCTACGGGTGGGGACCTCACAATGGGTCCCGACCCTTAGCCTAACAACAATTTTATCGGATCTTGCAACAAGACACAAATAAAGGCCAAAACGAAATACATTTTATGCAATGCAATGAAACCCGAAACCTTACAAACAAAAGACTTCAGCCGAGATACAACCCAAAGACCAAATGTCATACGCGCGGCATACAATATATAATGAATACAAAACTCAAACACGACTTCAAGCAAAACACCTCCTAAAATATACGGAACCCCGGCTGCCCACTCTTCTGGATCTCTCGGCCGCAATCCTAACGTGCAAGGCAATCTACAACAGTCGGTATAAAACCGTTAGCTCATATTCGAAGCATTAGAATCAATGGGGAAGACACAAACACAAGTAAATCATCATAAACACACTACATTCTCAAAGCACACAATTCCGGTTTATTATCTTTTTATTATTAAGTCATATCCCGTTCTAACTCAACTTACACTTGAGGCAAAATAATATAAAGGTCGGTAATTCTATTTCCGGTTTCGTTGTTATAACATAAACAATAAACACACACCACCAAACACACATCGAAACTAATACAAAGAATACGAGCTAAGTAAGTCCGGAGACTTACCTCGTCCCAAAGATAATTCCGCTATATCCCGATCTCGCAAGATCATAAACCACAACCATAATAGGATAACAACCTCCTAATCCTAACAATCTCACAAGGTCATAACCATCACAACACGTGCTAGGATACTCTCGTCCTAGTCACTACTGTAACACCCCAAGTTTTGGGAACTCGAAGCGCTACGGGCTAGGACCGCAGAATGGGTCCCGACCCTGAGAGTAGCAACAACAAACGGATCTTACAACAAGGCATACACGAATGAAAACCAAAACTCAATATAAAACCAAAGGTTTGAACAAAATAAAACACAAACTCCGCAGCCGAGTTCAAAACAAAAGGGAAACAACAAAAGAAACAAAAACCCAATCCCGTCCTATAATGTACGGGAACCCCGGCTGACCATACCATCCAGATCATTCAGCAGCATCCTGAACCTGCGGAACATCTCCAACGACGTTATAAACCGTTAGCTAACATTCTAGTAACTAGCAATAGCGTAAAGGCACAAACACACATAAGGTAAGGAAAACATATAGCATGCTTGCACACAACCGGTTATTATCTTTCATTAAGGTTATCCATTACTAATTCAACTTCTTTTGTCACACGAGAATCTCCCGAATCTCGCCTCCGCTTCCGTCTACCAATAGGAATAGATCAGTACTATCCGTTACCTACGGGTCTGGGTTGCAAGAGCACATTCTAGTCTCCTGTAGAACTAGACAAGTGGTCACCACCTGGTTATAATACACTTGGGCCAGTTAAGAGTAACAAAGGGTGAATCCTATTCCGGTTATCCGTTATAAACATGATAAACAACACAAGCAAGCCAATACAATCCAACCAATACGCGGAATGAAGCTAAGTAAGTCCAAGGGACTTACCTCACACGAAGGTAACACAAAGGCTCAACAACAACTCAGAGAACACTCAAGAAAGCTCAGTTTTCCTCAGTAAAGGAGCAAGGAAAGCCTGTACGAAAAAGCATCACGGATCAGGAACGAAACGGTTGCTAGAAGTCTATAACATCTAGTCTCAACGATCTCTAAGAGATCTACACAAGCTAAGGGCTCAACCTTAGTCTAATAGCAACTCAGGGAATAAGGAACAACCAAAAGGATCAAGGAAAGGAACGAGGAAAGCAAGGAAGGAAGCAACTCACCAAAGACGGGAGTTACTGTAGAGCAAACCATAGGGGTGGTGGAGCAAGGCGCAGGGACGGCTTGCCGCGGGGGCGGGATGTGCAGCCACGGGGGCGGTGCGCTGACAGAGGCTCTGTCGGGGTTCCTCTTGACCAAACTCACAGCAGGGACAACCAAAGCTCGCACCTTTGATTCCAACATGTCAAGACTCAACTTCAAAGAGCCTGAGAACAACAAGGATCAACAACGGAACGATCCACAAAAATCAAGGATCAAACTTGATTCTTGGAGAAGAAGAAAAGGGAAGAATGAAGAAGAGAATGAAACAGAAGGAGAAGGCATGCATCAACAGTAAGAACGTGAGGATGAAACAAAAGGGATGAACTTACACGTTCAACAAAGTCGCAGGAAGCAAGGAAGCGGCTGCAGCTTTTAGGGTTGAAGAAGACGTAAGCAAGAAACAGGAAAAAGAGGAAAAGACGGGAATATATAGGGATGGGTTGAAAAGATAGACGGAAAGGGCGTCTAGGGTTAGAAGGAAGATCAGGAAACCGGCCCATAAGATAGAATATCGCATATTCTATCTATGGAAGGAAGATAAAAAGAACGGAAGAAAGATCGGGCACGATCTGTCGTCATCCGCAGGGGCGGATCATCTCGGCCACGGGGGCGGCCGGCCGTAGGGCGGCCCTCTTCACTGCGGGCGCGGTGAAGGCAAAAACTCGGGTCTTACATCAGATTCCCCTAAAAAGAAGTTTCGTCCCGAAACTTGCAAAAGCCAAACGGTCACAACAACACACAAGAACAAAACTGAAATCATATATTCCCACTCGGGGCACGTAACTCAAAACGTCATAAAAAGCGTACGCAACACAACAAAGGGAAAAACCAACCAAAACGACTACGCTAACGGTACATCCATCTCAGTGTAAAACTTCAGATAGTTCCTCTAGATACTATCCTCTGTCTCCCAAGTCGCCTCATCAGCTCCTCACATCGACCACTGGATCTTCAACATCGGTATGTCCTTCGAACGCAAGCGTCTCATACTACGCTTTAAGACAGCCACCGGGTGCTCTACGAACGTGTGGTCTCTAACTCGCTCAAGAATCACGAATGGTCGAACATATCTGAGGCTCAACTTCCCCTTGACACCGAAACGTCTGACGCCTCGTGTCGGGGATACTCTCAACCAAACCTGAGCTCCAACTCTAAACTTTAGAGGTCTGCGCCTCTTATCTGCATAAGACTTCTGTTGACTTTGTGCTGCTAACATCCGCTCTTGGGTCACTGCTACTCGAGCCATGTCATCCTGAATCTGCTCAGGTGCTACTCCGCTAGCACTACTAGGATCATCCAAACACAACTGTGTACGGCATCTCTGTCCATATAAAGCCTCATAAGGAGCCATCCTGATCGATGGGTGCCAACTGTTGTTATACGAAAACTCCACCAAGGGAAGGTGATTTGGCCACACCTCCCCCAGTCTAACATGCATGCTCGCAACATGTCCTCCAAAGTCTGGATGGTCCGCTCAGACTGACTATCGGTCTGAGGATGATAAGTAGTTGTGAATAGCAGACTCGTATCTAGGGCGGCATGAACTTACTGCCAGAACCTCGAAGTGAACCGTCCGTCTCTATAACAGACAATAGTCCTAGGTACCCCATGAAGTCTCACTATCTGTCTCATGAACTCCTCTATCAATCGACTCACCGGCCATGTTTCCTTAATCGGAATGAAACATGCGGTCTTCGTTAGTCGACCTACTATGACACAAATAGCATCAAAACCACGACTCGGTCTCAAACCGGTCACAAAGTCCATAGAGATGTCTTCCCACTTCCATTGAGGAACGGGAAGTGGGTGTAGCTCGCCTCCTGGTCTATGATGTTCGATCTTGACCTGTTGATAGGTCGCATACTGAACTACGTATCTCGTGACGTCTAGCTTCAGACCTCCCCACCAGAAAGAGCGTCTGATATCCTGATACATCTTACTCGCACCGGGGTGTACTGAGTAACGTGAAGAGCGAGCCTGCTAATAGGTCGCACACTGGTGCACCCCAAGGAGATACACTAGCGCGGATGAAGCCCTTCTCTGCTAACTCCTCGAGCTGCTTCTTCAACTCAAGCATATCGATAGGCGCCATACGATAAGGAGCCTTAGTGATCGGTCTCGTACCGGGCTCTAACTCAATGCCAAAATCTACACTCCTTTGTGAAGGTAAACTTAATGACTCTCCAAAGACGTCAACAAACTTGCAAGCTACTGGAATCTCCGCCAAAGTTGGACTAGTACTATCCTTCATGGCATAGAACCAAAAAGTCTTGTTCACGCTAGGAAATAGCACAAAAAGCTTTACATTTATAAACTCGAACTAAAATCCTAAACTACCTAGCGAAACCCGCAGTGTACGGGTCGTTTTGTAGAAAGGAAAGTATTCCGAGGTCGAACTCAAGGACTGAGGTGAAACTAAGTCATTCAATGATCAAAGATAGTGTGAATCTAGACTAAGATAAGATGAGGAATAAAGAAAATGGAAAACACAATGTTTTTGGAGGGTTTTGGGTGATCAAACAAAGATCACAAATATGTGAACACAATCAAGCAACACAAACACACACTAACACAAAAGATAGGAGAATGGAAGTAACAAAGCGGATTCTAGAGATTGGAAGTCCGGTTATGGCATAGACTCAAGCTATCTATTCATTCCTCGGATTAACTATGATATATTGGGATTAAGCGTTTCTAGATTGGGATCAATTACCGGGTAAGTCTCATGATCCACTAGTCCATTCCTAAGGTCTCATCACCGGGTAAGTCTCTAAGAACCTAAGGATAGGAATTCTACACAAACCGGATTGTTACTTAGGGGTCTAACCTATCCTTACCGGGTAAGTCTCGGAAAGGGAAGTCCTAAACAACTATCCTAGCACACTTAGTCCAATGGCGGCTTGTGAGGCTCACCACTACCTAGGGTTTGTCATCTTTTGAATCTAAGAGTAAGAATCACCGGGTAAGTCTCTTCTAAACACTTAGTTGCTAACACTAGGTCTCCCTAGGATAGAATTAGCTCAACAAACACTAGGATTTCAAGAACAAGAGTCATCCAAGGGTAAAAATCTAAGTTCATCCTATCATGGTCCTAGCCATAACCCTTCTTTCCTTACCCTAGAATCGCAATCTATCTAGCCAACAACATTCATTTCAAGATCAATCTCCACAAATAAAGCATGCTTGCAAGTCATGGTCAATTGATGAAGAACAATCCAAAGAAAAGACATTAAAAGCATAGAATAGAAATTACCAAATCCTTACAAGGCTCCAAGAGCTAATCCAAGTTGTCAACAATGAAATTCTCTCTCAAATCTACTCTAATCTCACTCTAAAATGAGAATCTACACTAATCTCTTCCAAGAACACCCCTAATGGGTGCTTGGAAGAGAGGCAACAATGGAGAAGTGTTTTGGGGAAGAAGATAGGTCAAAAGAGAGGAGAAGGATAAATGGGAATGAGCCAGCAACAGCTTTGAAGGACCACTTATATTCTCCACCAAGAGCAAGGCCGGACAAGAGATCGTGGGACACGTGGCTTAAGCTGTCAAAGGCCCAAAAATCGACCCAGAGGAAAAAATCGGCCGATTTTCCTGGGTGTAGGTCGATTTTCTTCAACAGAAGCATGCTATGATCGTCTAGCCATGAGTTGCTCCATTGCTTGCACCAATAGTGGTCTTTGTGTCCTTTGTTGCTCCAATTATGCTCCTCCAAGGCTTTGGATGTGTACCATCATGAGGCTTGGCCCTCAAATCTATCGATTAACGTCCAATAGATCCCCGAAATACCTACAAAACCGACAAAAGCTCGTGTAGACGTCTTTTCTAGAAATATGCACGAAATGAGTGTAAACGTCGTGAACTAATGTCAAAACGTGCATGAATGTGTGAGAAATCTATCTAAATGATTACCTAATCCTAAGTCATAAATCTTGTTATCAAAAATACCCCATACTTAAGGTTTGCTCGTCCCCGAGCAAATTCGCAACTATAGACTAAGAGATGACATGATTTATGTATGCAGAAAAATGGCAAAATCTTTTGGGTTTGTGCTTCTAATATTGGATCGCCTTCATAGTCATGTCTCATGGCAATGGACAAGCAATATGCATAAAATGAATGAAGGCATGGAAAGACAATTACACTTAACTAGAAAGCATGCATGAGAGGTGAAAATGAAGAAGTCAAGATGATCATGAGTATGTCCAATCTAGATCACTAAGTATTACACATGTGCATTTAGGTCATAAGGACTTGTGAAATAGAAGGCCAATAAACGTTGTGATTAGGCGGAAATTTTCTAGGCTATGTGGTGCTAATCCAGGAAAGGAACTAAACAACAACAACTTCACATTTCTTTTCAACTTCCCTCAAGTGTATATTTTTCTTCATTTTCTTTTCTTTCTTTATTTTTGAGACAATGGCATTGGTGTACAAAAGCCGAAACCTTGGTGATTAGCCATTCTCGGGCTCTTTCTATTTTTCGAGATGCATCCACACCGGGCACACATACCAAAGCTCGTTAGGACTATCGGTTTATTTGACTTTGGCAAGGCACCAACACCCGATTATGTGAAGTGTACCGAGTTACTTGTCATTTAAACCGATGTCCCCAAACCTATATTTTTGGCTACACTTTCACAACAATTTCAGCATTCTTATTCATAACATTCTTTCATCAACAACTTCACCCCACACTTGCTTTTCTCACACATCAACACACTAGCATGCTCCTATTCCCGGATGGGTCAAAAGAGGTCAATTTATATCAATTGAGGTGCTCAAGCAACATGATCAAGATGAGAAGTAGATAAAGATGAATTGCCTTATTCATTCCTAAATGATGTGCAAGAACTAGCATGCAATTTCGACTTTCAATCCTCAATTAAATCAAGGCAAGCATCATAATCACAAGTCATTCATGGAATTCAAGATAAGTATTTCAAGTCCACATATGCATCATCAATTTAACACACAAGGCCATCCATAGCCAATCCACAAGACAAGGTTCATCATTAGGGTCATATCCAAGCCTTGAAAGCACAAAAATTTTTAAAATTTTCTGATTTTTTTGGATTTTTTCGAAATATGTATGTACAATGCAAGACATAATGAAACATGTGACAAAATTAAACTATCCTAGATGCTAATCATGCAAGTGATCATGAGAACCCCACCCCATACTTAGAAACACATTGTCCCTAATGTGGAAACTAAATAAAGAAGTGAAAGAGAGTCCTCACAATGTAAAATTGGTGATGCTTTGGTATTTCGGTTCACATCGAATGATGATGGTGGATGATCGATCAAGGATGGTAGAGAGCTCTTGATGTTCATTATGATGTCGGAACCCGCGCTTGGCGCCGCAAGCCGTCCAAGTTCCACGTCCGCTCCACCCATGTTTGATTGGAGATCATCACTTTCCTTTACAGAGGAAAAATCGGACCAACTACCCAGGAAAATCGGCCGATTTTGTGCAAGATCAGTCCGATTTTTCTGGGTGCTTTTCTCCTCGTCCATGTGCTTGGATCTTGTACCTTCAACTAGTCCATGAGGCTTTCACATGACCTCCAACATCCCATAACTCATGACAATCAACAAGATCTAGCACCTAAAAACACAAAAGAAAAACAAAGCACACCAAGAGTGAGATCAAACAAAAACAAGAAAAAGGAAGGGAAACATATGTACCAATGGGTTGCCTCCCATTAAGCGCTTCTTTAAGGTCATTAGCTTGACCAACTCCGAGGATGTGTCAATCCACCTCAAATACCATGGTTTGCTTGAGGAGTCCAAGCAACCATCGCTTTCCGGCATCCATGATGACAAGCAAGGGCCACTTGATGCCCAAATAAGCTTTAAGTTCTCTCTTCACCGGTGAGTAGTAGACTCCTTCATCACCGCTCCTTTGATGATAGTATGGAGTTGCAACCATAGGTGCTACCCGATACTTAGACAATTGGTACTCCGCGGTCATACCGGTGAGATGCTTGTCATCCTCATCCTCTATGATCCAAAGAAGGCCGGTTCTTGGAAAGAATTCTTCATTGAGGTGCTCCATAACCATCATGGATCCATCATGCTTGCCTCCATCATTCAACATGGGAAACTCCTTAGGAAAGGGGCTCCAATCTTCGTGTGTACTCCGGGCAAGCAAGGAGGGATTGGAAGGAGTTGAGGTTAGCTTAGGGCTCTCCCTCATGAGCTCTTCAAGTGTGGTTCCGGGGTTGATGGCAAGGATGACCGGGGGTGAGAATACTTCATTGCACTCCTCCAAAGGTGAAGGAGGTGGAGGTAAGCCTTGAAGGATGGTAGGATCTCCTAGCATAAGAGCATTCCTAATCTCCTCAATCTCCCTCCTCATTTGTTCTTCTCTCTCGGTATTCAATCTCCTTTCTTCCTTCAGGGCCAAATCCCTTAGCCACAATTGCTCTCGAGCTTCATTCAACTCTTCCTCAAGGCTTCTATTGGTTATGGTTGAATCGGGCAATTCTTGGATCTCCTCATGGTGAACCTCCTCTTGTTGAAATACTTCCTCTTCAAGCACCATGTGGGAACTCAAAATGGAAGCAAGATTACTCTCTAGATCATCCATCTTCCTCAACATTTCTTCTAGCATTGATTCCACTCGGTCATTGTGAGGTTGATGGTGAGGTTCCACATAAGGCAATGTAGTCATGTGAGCTTGATCATGGGACTCATGATAGGCATTAAACTCCTCCCAATACTCAAACTCATCATAGAGAGGTCCTAGATCTTGGCTTTCCATCCATCCCTCATACTCCATGTCGTCAAGGTCGTCTTGGAGGTACAATCCGTCCATGGCAAACATGAAAAGGCAAAGACAAAAACAACACAAGATCAAAAGTAACAAGAAAGATAAACACTAAAAACGATCAAAAGCAAATGACTCAATCTAGACCTAGTCCCCGGCAACGGCGCCAAAAACTTGTTCACGCTAGGAAATAGCACAAAAAGCTTTACATTTATAAACTCGAACTAAAATCCTAAACTACCTAGCGAAACCCGCAGTGTACGGGTCGTTTTGTAGAAAGGAAAGTATTCCGAGGTCGAACTCAAGGACTGAGGTGAAACTAAGTCATTCAATGATCAAAGATAGTGTGAATCTAGACTAAGATAAGATGAGGAATAAAAAAAATGGAAAACACAATGTTTTTGGAGGGTTTTGGGTGATCAAACAAAGATCACAAATATGTGAACACAATCAAGCAACACAAACACACACTAACACAAAAGATAGGAGAATGGAAGTAACAAAGCGGATTCTAGAGATTGGAAGTCCGGTTATGGCATAAACTCAAGCTATCTATTCATTCCTCGGATTAACTATGATATGTTGGGATTAAGCGTTTCTAGATTGGGATCAATTACCGGGTAAGTCTCATGATCCACTAGTCCATTCCTAAGGTCTCATCACCGGGTAAGTCTCTAAGAACCTAAGGATAGGAATTCTACACAAACCGGATTGTTACTTAGGGGTCTAACCTATCCTTACCGGGTAAGTCTCGGAAAAGGAAGTCCTAAACAACTATCCTAGCACACTTAGTCCAATGGCGGCTTGTGAGGCTCACCACTACCTAGGGTTTGTCATCTTTTGAATCTAAGAGTAAGAATCACCGGGTAAGTCTCTTCTAAACACTTAGTTGCTAACACTAGGTCTCCCTAGGATAGAATTAGCTCAACAAACACTAGGATTTCAAGAACAAGAGTCATCCAAGGGTAAAAATCTAAGTTCATCCTATCATGGTCCTAACCATAACCCTTCTTTCCTTACCCTAGAATCGCAATCTATCTAGCCAACAACATTCATTTCAAGATCAATCTCCACAAATAAAGCATGCTTGCAAGTCATGGTCAATTGATGAAGAACAATCCAAAGAAAAGACATTAAAAGCATAGAATAGAAATTACCAAATCCTTACAAGGCTCCAAGAGATAATCCAAGTTGTCAACAATGAACTTCTCTCTCAAATCCACTCTAATCTCACTCTAAAACGAGAATCTACACTAATCTCTTCCAAGAACACCCCTAATGGGTGCTTGGAAGAGAGGCAACAATGGAGAAGTGTTTTGGGGAAGAAGATAGGTCAAAAGAGAGGAGAAGGATCAATGGGAATGAGCCAGCAACAGCTTTGAAGGACCACTTATATTCTCCACCAAGAGCAAGGCCGGACAAGAGATCGTGGGACACGTGGCTTAAGCTGTCAAAGGCCCAAAAATCGACCCAGAGGAAAAAATCGGCCGATTTTCCTGGGTGTAGGTCGATTTTCTTCAACAGAAGCATGCTATGATCGTCTAGCCATGAGTTGCTCCATTGCTTGCACCAATAGTTGTCTTTGTGTCCTTTGTTGCTCTAATTATGCTCCTCCAAGGCTTTGGATGTGTACCATCATGAGGCTTGGCCCTCAAATGTATCGATTAACGTCCAATAGATCCCCGAAATACCTACAAAACCGACAAAAGCTCGTGTAGACGTCTTTTCTAGAAATATGCACGAAATGAGTGTAAACGTCGTGAACTAATGTCAAAACGTGCATGAATGAGTGAGAAATCTATCTAAATGATTACCTAATCCTAAGTCATAAATCTTGTTATCAAGTCTCGCATCCCTAACTGATAAGTTTCGCAGCTCGAACTGCACTAATGACTGTACCAGTCTTCCCAAGATCCCATCTTTGGAAGATCTCAACATGGCTTGCATCTGTAGTTACTGTCACTGTCCTCTTGCCAATGTCCAAAACTGCTCGATGTCGATCAATCCAATCCATACCTAGAATAACTTCTTCATGTACTAAGTACATGACGAAGAATTTAGCTGGCCAATCACGACCTCCCAATCCAATAGGGCAATCGCGAACCTCTCGTGTACTTCGAATCTTACCCCCATCGGGTAATCCTATAAAGAAGGGTCTACCTTCTACAGTAACTAAGGCCAATCTGTCCACACATGCATCAGATATAAAAGAATGTGTAGCACCGGTAACAAAAAGAACTCTGATAGGAAAACCATTAATATGATTGGTACTTGTAGCTGCTGGTGCTGTCGGCTCTACTACACTCCTCAACTCGTACACTCTGGCTGATGCATCCTGGTGTCTGCAGATCCACCAACACGTCCTCTACCTCTCCCCTGTCCCGGAGTGGAACCTTGAGGAGTGGTAGAACCAGAAACTCTCTGCTATTGCTGTTGTTGGTACTGAGATCTCTGTCCTCCTCCAGCAACACTGGCAGGTGAAGAACCCTGTTGTGATAACGCCTTGCCCGGATGGTAAAATGCAGCTTTGTGTCTAGGCTTGCCACAAGAAAAGCAAGTCACTGCTGGCTTCTTGCAATCGGCTCAGATATGACCAGCTACTCCGCAGTTATAACACTGTCGTCCTCTATTAGAACTCTGCTGGAAACTAGAACGTCCAGGCGTCTGACTACGCCCAAAACCAGCTGCTCCAGCTCCAACACTGGTTGATCCAATCTTCTGTCTTTTCTCAGGACCTCCTGTCTGAGAAGCTCTCCTATGACCCGGTCGGTCTCTCTCATAATTAGAAACTCTATCCTGATAGTCCGTCAAAGAATCACAACGGAAACCATTAAGATAAGAGCGTGTCGACTCCCTCAACCTCCGAGAGAAAAGGTAAACATGCTGATCCTCTGGCAGTGCAGACGGACCCAACAAAGACAACTCATCCTGAAACTTGCTCATGATCTCAGCAATAGGAAAATCCTTGAATCCAGCCTCAAGGAAATCCTGAAGACGGTCTCTCCTCATAGCCGCATGGCAGTAGCGATCTCTTATCACCGTCTTCATCTGCTCATAACTAGTGACCTTACTACGAACGGTCATCCACCGAGAATGAGCTTGATCCTTCATCAGCGTCTGTGCTATGTTGACTCGACGTCCCTCTGGGCAACTGATAACCTCCATAGCAGTATACAGCTGTCCTAGCCACTGATCCACTTCCAAACTAGTCTTTCCCATGAAAGTGGGAACCTTCAGTTGGTCGAAAGCCTTCAACCAACTGTCAGGCTTCGGCTCTTGCGCCTCAGCCGATGCTTTGACAACGTCAGCAACTCTAGCTGGCGGGGCAACAACCTGTGAAACTCTCTGCGAAACCTCAGCTGACCTCGTAGGAATGGCGGCACTGGTGCTGGTCCTCCAGTCCTGATAGCTTCCTCAACTCTCTGCAGATAGTCGCGATATGCAGAAGCTCCGATAGACACTCGTGCGGATTCTTTTGATGGTGCTCCTCGTGCTCTAGACCTAGCAGCGGTCCCGTTCCCAGCCTCAGGAACAACACTCTCAGCAACTTCCTCAACAAACGCCTCAACGATAGGCGGATCAGCAATTGGGGCTTGGCCCCGACCTCTAGCTAGTGGAAGTCTTCCTGCACATCCTCCCACGGATGACATGTGGAAGTGGTGGTCGATCCCTTCCTCGCCCCATAACAGATGTAGCTCTAATACGCGCCATCTGTTATAAGGATAGGTATTAGAAACTATATACAAGGCCACACTACAACTAAAGCAAAACTCTAAGAAAAAAGCACATATAAAGGCCAACACAAAAGAAAAACTACACTACTGAGATCCGCGGAAGTAGTGGTGGTCGCCGTACATTTATCCCAGACCGACAAGTTTAAAACAAAACCCCCTTTTGAAAACGTTAGAGACCGTGCGGGCTCTATTTATTTATCCATCCGACCTTTAGAAGATTTCGAGTGCCATTGTTGCCAACCTAGACCTCTGATACCATATTGTAATACCCCGAGTTTTGGGAACTCCAAGTGCTACGGGCTAGGACCGCACAATGGGTCCCGACCCTCAGAGTAGCAACAACCAACGGATCTTACAACAATGCAGAGACGAATGAAATCCAAAACACAATATAAAACCAAAGGTTTAAACAAAAGAAAACACAAAAGCTTCGCAGAGTTCAAAACAAAAGGGAAACAACAAAAGAAAAAAAAACCCGATCCCGTCCTATAATGTACTGGAACCCCGGCTGACCACACCATCCGGATCACTCAACAGCATCCTGAATCCGTGGAACATCTACAACGACGGTATAAACCGTTAGCTAACTTTCTAGTAACTAGCAAGAGTGTAACGGCACAAACACACATAAGGTAAAGAAAACACATAGCATGCTTGCACACAACCTGTTATTATGTTTCATTAAGGTTATCCATTACTAATTAAACTTCTTTTGTCACACAAGAATCTCCCAAAACTCGCATCCGCTTCCGTCTACCAATCGGAATAGATCAGTACTATCCGTTACCTACGGGCTGGGTTGCAAGAGCACATTCTAGTCTCCTGTAGAACTAGACAAGTGGTCACCGCCCGGTTATAATACACTTGGGCCAGTTAAGGGTAACAAAGGGTGAATCATATTCCGCTTATCCGTTATAAACATGATAAACAACACAAGCAAGACAATACAATCCAACTAATACGCGGAATGAACCTAAGTAAGTCCAAGGGACTTACCTCACACGAAGGTAACACAAAGGCTCATCAACAACTCAGAGAACACTCAAGAAAGCTCAGTTTCCCTCAGGAAAGGAGCAAGGAAATCCTGTACGAACAAGCATCATGGATCAAGAACTAAACGGTTGCTATAAGTCTATAACTTCTAGTCTTAACGATCTCTAAGAGATCTACACAAGCTAAGGGCTCAACCTTAGTCTAACAACAACTCAGGGAACAAGGAACAATCAAAAGGATCAAGGAAAGGAACGAGGAAAGCAAGGAAAGAAGCAACTCACCAAAGACAGAAGTTACTGAAGAGAAAACCGCAGGGGCCGTGGAGCAAGGCGCAGGGGCGGCTTGCTGCGGGGGCGGGATGTGCTGCCGCGGGGGCGGTGCACTGGCAGAGGCTCTGTCGGGGTTCCTCTTCGATCGAACTCACAACAGGGGCAATCAAAGCTCGCACCTTTGATTCCAACACATCAAGACTCAACTCCAGAGATCCTGAGAACAAGAAGGATCAACAACGGAACGATCCACAAGAATCAAGGATCAAACTTGATTCTTGAAGAAGAAGAAAAGGGAAGAATGAAGAAGAGAACGAAATAGAAGGAGAAGGCATGCCACAACAGTAAGAACGTGAGGAAGAAACAGAAGGGATGAACTTACATGTTCAAGAAAGTCGCAGGAAGCAAGGAAACGACTGCAGCTTTTAGGTTTGAAGAAGACGTAAGCAAGAAACGAAAAAAAAGAGGAAAAGACGGGAATATATTAGGATGGGCAGAAAAGATAGACAAAAAGGGCGTCTAGGGTTAGATGGAAGATCAGGAAACCGGTCCATAAGATAGAATATCGGATATTCTATCTATGGAAGGAAGATAAAAAAAAGGGAAGAAAGATCGGGCACAATATGTAATCATCCGCAGGGGTGGATCATCTCGGCCGCGGGGGCTGCCGGCCGCAGGGGCGGCCCTCTTCACCGCGGGCGCGGTGAAGGCAAAAACTCGGGTCTTACAACCACAATCTCAACAAACATATAACCATAATCTCAATCTTCATAAGCTCACAAGATCAACCAAATACTCAACGTCTTACAATCCTCACAAGATAATAACACCTCAAGCTTTAGAACGATCATAAATCCTCAAAACTCACCTAAGGTTCAAGGCCACTACTTGGCATTCACTCTAAGTTATGCTAGATCCAACCTAGCATGATATTACTAACCTTAACTAGATCAAGGAAGGAGGTACTCACACGAGGTCAAAGGCGAAAGACGATCTACGGATGTCGAGAATGGATTCGTTGGTCTATATCGGGCGCTTCCGGGCCTAAAACCAAAGCTAAGAAAATTTAGCTCATACGCTAAATTTTCTCGTAAAATATAATATATAAAATCCTAAGGTAAAACTCGTTTTCAAAAGCCAACGTTAAAATCCGTAATTAAGTCTTTGAGCCATAACCCGCAATTAATCAAACAAGGGAATAAAATATATGGTATTTATGAATAAGAATATAGCTCAAAATAAATCTCAAATTTAAAATCGTAGAAATATTTTCCAGAAAAATATGAGCAATTTCATAAACTTGGGTCATATTTCGTAAATAAAACCTTGGGCATTTTCTTTAAATAAACAAACAGGGGGCACCTTTGCAACTTCACAAAAGTTGGGGTCAATTCTGCAAATAGTAAATAAGGGAGGTGTTTTGTAATTACATCTAAAAACTAGGTATCCCGATTTAATAATCAAAAGGGTTTTCAAAACCCCTTTCCTGTGGCAGCTTTGGACCTTTTGGAGGCTCGATCGGAGGCGGGGAGGGAACACAGGGTATTGTTCGCAGCAAGGAAGGGCTGGTAGCCATGGCTCCTGGCAAGGCGAAGTAGGGTGGAGGTCGGTGCAGGTGAAGGGAGCCCTCCGGTGGTGTGGTGGCGACAACAGATCCCGATGGTTGCGGTTCGACAGAAGGATGACAGCGAAGATCGAGGTCCGCTGCACGGGTGCTTCTCCGGCTCCGAGTGGGATTTAGGGCAAACAAAACACAAGGGCGGCGGCTAGGGCTTCCTGGTGGATCTCCGGACGACAGAAGAGGGGGTTGCACCTGGTTTCCAGCGAGGTTCGATAGAGAATGAGGAAAGAGCTCGCCAGTAGAGGTGGTGGTGCTCCAGTCCAGTTCTGGAGGTGAGTGAAGCCACAAATCGAGAATAAAGAGGAGTAGTGATGGAGCCGGTAGCTCGAGCAATGACCTTAGCTCGGGATCGGGTGAGCGGTCCATCTGAGTGAACCCTAAGAGTCTCGTCCTCCTCGTCTACGGTCAACGTAAAAGGGACATCCAAGGGCACATCAGTCCCCCCATCCTGGATGTGAAACGTCCCTGTTTCACCATCGTCAAAGAGGGGCTCAACATAAGGGGAAAGGTCCTTGACGTTGAACGTCGGGTGTACTCCGTAGGAATCTGGGAGCTCTAACTTGTATGCATTCAGGTCATGACGGGCTAAGATGCGGAATAGGCCATCACCACGGTCCGAGAGCTTGCTCATGCGGCGAGTTGGAAAACGCTCCTTCCTTAGGTGGAGTCAAACAAGATCACCGGGCTCAAAAGAGACGTCGCGGCGGCCCTTGTTGCGTTGTCCGGCAAGTTGGGCGGCACGACGTTCAAGTTGTGTCCTAGTCCGCTCATGAAGCTCAATGATTTGGGCGGCTCGGTTCCCGGCGATGATGTGTTCTCCGTCCTTGAGCGGGCAGGGAGTGAAGTCCAACGGTGTGAGTGGATTAAGGCCATAGACAACTTCAAATGGGGCACAATTTAGTTGCCATGTGCCTAGACCTGTTATACGAAAACTCCACAACAGAAAGTAAGTCCTCCCACCTACGCGGGTTGGTCCTAGTGGTGGCTCTAAGTTGAGCACCAAGAGTCCGATTGATCACCTCTGTTTGACCATCGGTTTGGGGGTGATAACTACTTGAAAACAACAAGTTGGTTCCAAGTTTTCCCCATAATGTTCTCCAAAAGTGACTTACGAATTTCATGTCCCGATCACTAACGATGGAACGTGGTATCCCATGTAAACGCACCACATTGTCAAAGAACAAGGTGGCAACTTCACTAGCATTTTGGGTGCTTTTACATGCAATGAAATGAGCCATTTTGGAGAAGCGATCGACTACCACGAAAATGGAGTCTTTGCCTCGTTTTGACATAGGCAACCCTACCACAAAGTTCATGGATAGATCCTCCCAAGGTCCCATTGGTATAGGCAAAGGAGTGTATATTCCATCCGGACCTTGGCATGACTTTGCATGATGACATGTGATGCAACCCTTGCAAAACCGTGTCACATGCATACGCATCCGGGGCCAAAAGAAATGCTCTTGGAGAGCGGAAAGGGTCTTGGTAGCACCGAAATGACCACGACCCTCATGAGCTTCCTTGACCAACAAATGGCGTATAGATGAGCGCGGAATGCAAAGTTTTCCCGCTCGGAAAAGATAGTCATCGTCAATAAAGAAAGACTCGTGCTCTCGGAGGTCGAGGCATTGTGCCCATATGTCCTTGAAGTCAAGATCCGTGACATATAACTCTTTGATAAGAGCAAAGTCATGTATCTTGGCATCCATATACACAAGGAGGGCATAGCGGCGAGAAAGGGCATCGGCTACCACATTCTCCTTTCCTTTCTTATGCCGAATGACATAAGGAAAGGTCTCTAAAAACTCTACCCAACTAGCATGGCGCCGACTTAGATTTGTTTTACTCTTGAGATACGAAAGAGCCACATGATCCGAATGAATCACAAACTCCTTCGGCCACAAGTAATGTTGCCATGTCTTAAGACAACGAACTAGAGCATATAGTTCCTTGTTATATGTAGGGTAGTTGAGCGAGGGACCGGAAAGTTTTTCACTAAAGTAGGCAATTGGACGAGTCTCTTGTAAGAGAACTCCTCCAATGCCCACATTTGATGCATCACACTCCACCTCGAAAGTTTTGGAAAAGTTTGGGAGTTGGAGTAATGGTGCATTACAAAGGCGGTCTTTGAGCGCATCAAATGCTCGAGCATGGATATCACGCCACTCAAACGTGACACCCTTGGTAGTGAGCTCATGGAGCGGTGCCGCTACCGTGCTAAAGTCCTTGACAAAACGTCGGTAGAAACCCGCTAAGCCAAGAAAGGCTCGGACCATGGTGACCGTAGTAGGAGTAGGCCACTCCCGAATACCACGAACTTTAGATTTGTCTACTCGTAGTCCGTCCTTGGACACGACATAGCCAAGAAAGATAGTGGTGTCCAAGAAAAAGACGCATTTTTCAAAGTTGACATACAATTGCTCTTGTCTAAGGCACTCGAGCACTTGGCGAAGGTGTCCGATGTGATCCTCCAAAGACGTACTAAACACCAAAATATCATCAAAATAAACAACAACAAATGTACCCAAAAATCGGCGCAAGACATGATTCATGAGGCGCATGAAGGTGGACGGGGCATTGGAGAGGCCAAATGACATGACAAGCCATTCATAGAGTCCATACTTCGTTTTGAACGCCGTCTTCCACTCGTCACCTTCGGCCATCCGGATTTGGTGGTAACCACTCCGGAGATCAATTTTGGAGAAGATGGTGGCACCATGGAGCTCATCCAACATGCCATCAAGGCGCGGGATCGGGTGGCGGTATTTGACGGTGATTTGGTTGATGGCATGACAATCAACACACATCCTCCATGATCCATCTTTCTTTGGTACTAAGATTACCAGGACGGCACATGGTGATAAGGATTCACGCACATGTTCCCGGTCTAGGAGCTCTTGCACTTGACGTTGTAGCTCCTTCGTCTCTTCCGGACTTGCTCGTTATGAGGCACGGTTTGGCAAGGAAGCATCAGGCACAAAGACAATTTGGTGATCAATCCCTCAGATTGGTGGTAAGCCGGGTGGAAGGTCTTTGGGCATAATATCCTGAAATTTGGACAACAACAAAGACACCTCGTGTGGCACATTACTCGGGTTATGTGAAGTAGATAAACAAAATGGAACAAGTAAGAAACATGGGAACTTGCCTTCCATGACCGGTTGCAAATCATGCCGGCGAGCTAAGAGTATCCTCGGCTCACACCTTCCTTGAATTACGGGGTCCGAAGATGGTAAAGTTGCGCTCGTAGGAACGATGCGACCTTTACTACCTTTGGACTCGGTAGCATGGACAAGAGGGGTGGTGTTCCGGGATTTGGAAGTACTAGCACCTACAACATCGGGACTCCGAGGGTCCGATTTTGCCGGTGCTTTAGCGGACTCATCTATGAATTGTTGCCTCTTCCGTTCCGCATAGTCAACCAAAATTTCGTGCGGATTCATAGGCAAAAGTGTGACCCGTTTTCCATTATATTGGAACATGTACCGGTTAAGATAACCATCATGATATGTTCGGCGATCGAATTGCCATGGTCGTCCTAATAGGACATGTGTGGCGTCCATCTTGATAACATCACAAAGGACCTTATCAACATAGGCGCCAATAGAAAACGTCACCCAAGCTTATTGTGTGAAGGTGTCACAAGCCGTATCAGAAATCCATTGGAGTCCGTAAGGCGTTGGGTGGGGGGTCGTAGGCAACTTGAAGTGTTTTACCACTCGTTTGTTGACAATATTGCAGCAAGAACCCCCATCAACGATAAGAGAAAGGCTCGTATTATTGATCAAGCAACGAGAGTGGAAGAGATTCTCGCGTTGATCAATAGGAATATGATCTTTAATAGCCAAAATACAACGGGGCGCAAGCAAGTTCGTCGTCACATGATTCCAAGCCAAAATGTGAGTCGTTGTCTTGGTCATCCTCAATAATAATATTGCCGTCTTGTTGATCATCTTCGTACTCGAAATATGTTGGGTCGGCAAACAAGACCCGTTTGGTGTTTGGACAATCATGTTGAACATGACCAAAAACCACTACATTTGTAGCACACGGGCTCCCTTGGGCGAGCCACCGGTGAAGGTCCTTGTTGACCTCGAGAGGGAGGCAATCTCGAGCGGCCGCCGGATTGAGGCATTAAGCCCACTCATGAATTCGGCAAACAAGACCCGTTTCGAGTTGTTGTTTATATAGCTTCATGGCGGCACGACATAATGCTCCCAAATCCTTGAATGGGACAATCTCGAGCGGCCGCCGGATTGAGGCATTAAGCCCACTTATGAATTTGGTACAAAGGGCAGAGGGGCAGGCTGAAACTCCGGCCTTAATGTCCATGTCCTCAAGTTTGGCCAAGTAAGCCACCGGAGTGAGGTTGCCTTGTTTGAACTCGGCAATTTGCAACCGCCTATCATTCTTAAAGTCCTCGGGCACGTATTTCTTGGTCGTGCAATAGATCAATTGCTTAAAGGTCTCAATCGGTGCCCATCCTCGTCTCTCACGGGTGAACTCATACCGGTTCCACCAAGACTTGGCATCTCCTTCAAAGTATAGAGTTGCCGCCTCGATTTTCTCATATTCCTCCTCGTAATGACAATGTTTTAATGCTCGTTTCATATCTTGCGCCCAATGAAGAAAAACACACGGATCACACTCACCATGAAAGATAGGAAACTTAACCTTACCTTCCCTACGAGCTCGGTAGGGGTCCGGGCGGGGCGGTGGAAAGTAGGCATTATCGGCACGGGCTCGCCGGTGGCTGTTAGCATGAAATATTGTGATATTTTAGGCACGTTTTCTAAACGTATTTGATTCATATTGATAGTCTTTGATTGAACTTTGTGCATATGTGAGCTAGTATTACCTATATTGTCGATATGGATGTCTACACTAGTTCTATGTTGATTATAGGTGATTTGGAGCTATTTCCGAACGAAATCGAGCAAAGGAGAGTTGAGTTGATATGTCCATGGATTAGGAACATTCTTTGGAAGCAATTTGGAGTCTTAGCTTGAGGAATGCACGAGTTTAGGGAAGAATCACGTTCTTGCCCTAAACCACGCCCTAAAATACGGCCGTATCACATTCCACGATCAATTCCACGACCGTGGATTTGGAGTCGGAAATTCATGTTCATTCCAAGGGATTACACGGCCGTGGAACATATGTTGCAAACCGTATTTGTTTCCACGCTCTAAATTACGGTCGTGGAACACTTCCACGACCGTGATCTTGGCGAATCTTTTCGCCACACTTTGAAGCCACGATCTTTTAAAGATTGGGCCGGGCCGACATTTTGCCCTGCACTATAAAAAGACGGACGAAGCAAGAATCCGTCACTTTCGCTTACCTTCGCTTACCCCCTCTTACCCTCATCCATCACCGCTTAGACACGTTTACACTTCGCTTAGCTTGCTTGGAAGCATTGACATCTCTTTGGGAGATCGAAGTTCGTGTTTGGCAATTCCTCTAATCTCGCACTTTTGGTGGAGATTGCTGTTGAGATCTCCGGATTGGCGGAAGATCGAAGTTCTTGGAAGATTTTACAAGAAGATCTCTCTTCTTGTTTAGGTTTGATTTGGAAAACGGATTGACATCCCGTTTTCTCTTCTTTCCTAAGGTGGTGATTGTTTGTTTTACTTTGAATCTTTTGACATTGCTCGTTCTCTTTGTGACTTTGAGATTGAATTGAAGATTATTGAAAGTTCTTGAAAGTTTTCATCTTTTTATCTTTTAATTCTTGAATTGATATCAACATGACTATTATTGGCTAAAAACCCTTAACAATTCTAAGGTGAAGGGTTGATGGTTGTGGTTTAGATGATGATAGATCGATCGCAAACAGATTAGACCCTGAGAGTTAGAGAAATATCGCCGACAACCCTAAATTACGGCCTGTTCTTGATTCCACGGCCGTGGAACCTCAAGAACTAACCGTGATTTCCCTTAAGTCTACGAACCTGCTTTTACTTTAATCTAAAGTTAAAGATTTGCTTTAGCTTAGTTTAGACTTGTCTTTTCTAGGTGGTAGTGAAGCCTCAACAACCTCTACCTCGATTGTGAGTGTCACAACCTCAATCGGTTAAGTTAGTCTTGATCCTTGGATTACAAGTTTGGGTATTTGACACTAATTCTCATCTTTAGAATCTTTCTATATTGAGCCTCAACAACCTGTATAGAGAGTGCCTTGTAGGTGAGTTATATAAGGTTTTTGGAACTTCACCGTACGATTACCTTACATTAGTATACATTTGCATATCTCAACTCTGTCTCTACATCATTAAGTATATCTTGAATCGATTGCCACAGCTGGATACCTGGATCTTTAGGATTGTTGTTTTCCCAATATTTGCAAAACTCCTATATTTACTTGCTTGATAATCTGCAATCGAGTTCGTTCCCCCCAAATCCCTGTGTTCGATACTCTGGAATTCTTGCTTAACTACGTCGATCCGTACACTGCGGGTTCGCTGCTTGATTCTAGTTTTATAAATTTAAAACTTATTTGCACACACCTCTAGGGGCGAACAAGTTTTTGGCGCCGTTGCCGGGGATTTGGTTTAGGCCGAATCCGGTAGCCGGTTGTCAAGCTTGGGAGCTTGCTCTCGTTATTTGATATCTCTTTGAGTGCATGCGCAGGTCTAGGAACACCGAAGATCTCTTACCTCTTGATCAAGAGCTAGAGAAAACCTTGAGGCAAAAGCGCAAGGAAAAGAAGATGGCCGAAGAACACGAACGTGATCTTCAAACGGAGTTGGCGGAGAAGGAAGCTCAACTCCGATGGAATGAGACTCTCCGCCAGGATGAGATGGATCGTCATCAATCTCAAGTTAACGGTCTACAAGACATGATCTTCCAAATGAGGATAGAGATGAGTGACCTTAAGAATAAGGGAAGCAAGAAATCCTCAAGAAGGAGATCAAGGTCTAGAAGAAAAAGCCACTCATCCGCCGATGATAGTGACTCTTCCATGCCACCGTTAGAAGAGATTGATCCCACGATCAATATGAATCCTTTCCATCCACAAGGAGCTGCTAATCGCCGCATTCCACCTAGGAATGTGGGAGTCGAACGTGTGGATAATGAGCCAAGAACTCTTGGCCAGCGGATGGATCCAACACAACAACCACGCCGCTTAGGTGTGAAATTTGATGCTGAAGATGTGCAAGGGTTTAGCTTTAACCCTCAAGTTATCACTCTTGTTCGCCAAAGCCAGTTTGGCGGTACAAGCGCTGAATCTCCACACCAACACTTGCAAAACTTTGAGTGTATGATGGAGACGATGAGACCGAAGAACGCTACTACCAACAGCTATAAGCTCAAGCCTTTCTTTTTCTCTTTCAAAGGGAAAGCGTTGTCTTGGTATCAAGCTCTTCCCAATGGGAAACTAGACACGTGGGAAGACCTTTCCGCGGAGTTTCTCACCAAATTCTTTCCGCCCTCCAAAACGGCGGAACTTAGAGGTAAGATTAATGCCTTTTCAATGAGACCTAACGAAAGTTTGTTTCAATCTTGGGAAAGGTTTCAGGACTTGCTCTTGGATTGCCCTCATCATGGCATATCCAAGCTTGCCTTGCTGGAGATCTATTACAAGGGGCTGGATGCGGGAACGCAATTCAACCTCCAATCCCTCTCATGCGGAACGTTCATGGACATGAGAGAAGATGACGCTTGGGACTTCATTGAGAAGCAAGCAAGAGTCATAGAGAAGTATTCCCACCGGAAAGCGGAGGGAAATCGCGTGGAGCAAGGAGCGAAGCTCACACATGAAGCTCAAAATCAAATTTTCTCCCTCAACAATGAGATCAAAGAGTTGAAGGAGACTATCAAGACCAACTTCCCAAAGCAACAAGAGAAGGATGTTGGCTATTTGGGCAACAACAATGGCGGTGATAACACCAACCGCAACAACAATAACCGGAACAATAACCGGAATAACAATTGGAATGGAAACAACAACAACAACCGGAACAACAACAATTGGAACAACAATAGGGGTTCAAACAACAACAATTGGCGCTCCAATCAACAAAATTCCGGTAACTCCTATCCTTCCAATTCTAATTCGCTAACTCCACCTTCCTCTTCCTCTACTCCTTTGAAAAGCCAGGGGCAATCATCTAATGGAGGAAACAATACGGGAAAGGAGAAGTCCGATCCCATGTTGGAAACAATCTTGGGAAAGCTTCAAGGATTGGAGAACCGCCTCATTAAGGTTGATGATCAAGTTTCTAAGGTTGACAAAGCTCAAAAAGTTTTGGAAAACCAATTGTTCAACCACGCGGAGGAAATCCCTAGAAATCAAGGGAAACTTCCAAGAAAGACGGAGGACAACCCTAAGGGAAGGGTAATGGCGATTACAACTAGGAGCGGGGTGACTACCACCGATCCGCAGCCTACGTTCGTTGAAGTCCCCATAGAGAAGGACAAGGGAAAGGGGAAGGAGAAGGAAGATGTCTATGTTCCTCCTCCAGCTTACAAACCTCCCCTACCGTTCCCTCAATCTAGAGCGCGAGCACGCCTAGACAAACAATTCGGTAAGTTCATAGAACTCATGAGCAAACTGCATATTAATATACCCTTCATTGATGCTATTGTAGGTATGCCGGCTTATGGCAAGTTCTTGAAGGAGCTTCTCTCTAACAAGAGGAAGCTAGAAGATTTCGGTGAGGTCAAGATGAGTTCGGATTCTTCGGATCTCATCAAGACTATGAAAGAGAAAAGGCCCCCAAAGTTGAAGGATCCGGGGTCATTTTGCATTCCCATTGGAGTGGGGGATGTCACATACGACGCTTTATGTGACTTGGGAGCAAGTGTGAGCATCATACCACTTGCATTATGTAGGAAGATCGGTTTAGGCGATCCTAAACCGGTCAAGATGACGTTATACATGGCGGATCGATCCATCACTCGCCCCGTCGGTATTGTAGAAGACGTCCCGGTCAAGCTAGGTAAATTCTTTGTCCCCATTGATTTTGTCGTGCTTGACATTCCTACAGATAGTCCGGTCCCGATCATACTCGGAAGACCGTTTCTTGCAACTTCCGGCTGCATGGTCGATTGCAAGAATGGAAGACTCGCTTTTGATATTGGAGAAGAGAAAGTAGAGTTCGTTCTTTCCACTCTAGTAAAGGAGCCAATCTTTGATGAGGATATTTACGATATCCAAGATGAAGAAGGTTTGTCTAGGGAGGAGGTAAGTGCGATTCTCTTTAACGATCCTTTACAAAAGGTTATCACTATGAGTCTAACCAATGTAGGGGAAGAAGAAGAGTGCAAAGAGGAAATTGAAGCCTTAGAAGCACAAGAAGAGATGCATGAAGTGGAGTTTGAGAAACTCCACGATGAGGCTGAGAATGTAAGAATCCACGGTCACACCCTGTATTCCACGACCGTGGATTTCACAACCAAAATCGACCTCCATTCCAGGGGATTACACGGCCGTGGAACACATGGAGAGGCCGTAATTCTGACCGTGGAAGAGGGTGATCGGCTTACTTCTTCAACTTCTTTTGATTCTTCTCCAAACCACTCAACAACCTTAGAAACTTCTAAGGAAACGTCGGATGCCCCTCAAGGACCATTGGAAGCTCCGAAAGTGATGGAACTCAAACCACTTCCTACTCATCTAAGGTACGCTTTTCTTGGATCTAATTCTACCTTTCCGGTCATTGTTAGCTCTGAACTAAGCATAGATGAACATGAACAGCTCATGATAGTCCTTAGGAAACATAGAAAAGCCATAGGCTACACTATCGAGGACTTAGTAGGAATTAAACCCTCCCTATGTATGCATAAGATACTAATGGAGGAGGATTTTAGAACTTCAAGACAACCTCAAAGGCGGTTGAATCCGACCATGAAGGAGGTTGTCAAGAAGGAAATTCTTAAACTTCTTGATGCAGGTATCATCTATCCTATCTCCGATAGCAAATGGGTGAGTCCAGTTCAAGTAGTTCCAAAGAAGGGAGGAATGACGGTCATCACCAATAAGAACAACGAACTCATTCCTACCCGAACCGTGACTGGATGGCGAATGTGCATAGACTACCGCAAGCTCAACAACGCAACGCGGAAGGATCACTTTCCCTTACCATTCATCGATCAAATGCTTGAAAGGTTAGCACAACATTCACATTTTTGCTACCTTGACGGTTACAGTGGTTTCTTTCAGATCCCGATACATCCGGACGATCAGGAGAAGACCACATTCACGTGCCCTTGGGGTACGTTCGCCTATAGGAGAATGCCGTTCGGGCTTTGCAACGCCCCAACCACCTTTCAACGGTGCATGATGGCCATCTTCTCCGAGTACGTAGAGGAAATCATGGAAGTCTTCATGGACGACTTCTCCGTATACGGTTCCTCTTTTAACGATTGCCTTTCTAACCTTTCTCTTGTTTTACAACGTTGTGAAGACACTAACCTAGTTTTTAATTGGGAGAAGTGTCAATTCATGGTTAAGGAAGGAATCGTATTAGGTCACTTAGTCTCTAGTAGAGGGATAGAGGTAGACAAGGCTAAGATAGAGACCATAGAGAAACTTCCTCCCCCAATTTCGGTGAAAGGGATAAGAAGTTTCCTAGGACATGCTGGATTTTATAGACGTTTCATTAAGGACTTTTCTAAGATATCAAAACCTCTCACTAATCTATTGATGAAGGATGCGGTTTTTGAGTTTTCGCAGGAATGTTTAGATGCGTTTAACACCATTCGGCAAGCTCTAATTTCAGCACCTATTATCCAACCTCCGGATTGGACTCTTCCCTTCGAGATTATGTGCGATGCTAGTGACGTAGCTATTGGAGCTGTTCTTGGACAACGAAAGGAAGGGCGAACTCATGCCATATACTACGCTAGCAAGACGCTAGACGAAGCTCAGCTTAACTACGCCACTACAGAGAAAGAGTTTCTAGCCATTGTCTACGCTATTGACAAGTTTCGCTCTTATCTTGTAGGTGCAAAGGTGATCGTCTACACGGATCATGCTGCGATCCGGTACCTCCTTGCGAAAAAAGACGCGAAGCCAAGGCTAATTAGATGGATTCTTCTCCTACAAGAATTCGATCTTGAGATCCGCGACAAGAAAGGTTCAGAAAATTTTGTTGCGGATCATTTGAGTCGCCTCACACATCTAGAGGACGACCATCTACCCATTGATGACTCCTTTCCGGACGAACACCTACACATCATAGAGGAGTGCATCAACGAGATCTCCAAAGGTAACGAACCATGGTTTGCTGATTTTGTTAACTATTTGGTTTGCCAGGAGATACCGCCCGGACTATCCTACGCACAAAGGAAGAAGTTCTTTAAGGACGTCCGGGAATACTACTGGAACGAGCCTCTCCTCTTTAAGAGAGGTCCGGATGGCATCATCCGGCGATGTGTGCCGGAAGATGAGATGCAAAGTGTCATCCACCATTGTCATTCACTACCTTGTGGAGGACACGCTAGTTCGAACAAGACTAGCGCAAAGGTATTGCAATCTGGATTCTATTGGCCTACTTTATTTAGAGATGTGCAATCCTTTGTCTCTTGCTGCGATGCTTGTCAAAGAACAGGCAATATTTCTAGAAGGAACGAGATGCCCCTCAACAACATCCAAGAGGTGGAGATTTTCGACGTTTGGGGAGTCGATTTCATGAAACCATTCCCATCTTCTTGTGGAAACCAATACATACTATTGGCGGTAAACTACGTTTCTAGATGGGTGGAAGCAATTGCCTCTCCCACAAATGATGCCACGGTGGTGGTTAAGTTCTTCAACAAGACCATCTTTCCGCGATTTGGAACACCAAGGACAATCATTAGTGATGGAGGTTCTCACTTCATAGCCCATCGCTTTGAAGCTCTTCTAGCTAAGTATGGGGTTACTCACAAGATCGCTACCCCTTACCATCCACAAACGAGTGGACAAGTTGAGATCTCAAATAGGGAGATCAAGGGAATTCTAGAGAAGACGGTTTCAAGGACTAGGAAGGATTGGTCCTTGAAACTAGATGATGCATTATGGGCGTACCGGACTGCGTACAAGACTCCCATAGGAACCACGCCATACAACCTTGTGTATGGGAAGTCTTGTCACTTGCCGGTGGAGCTGGAGCACAAAGCGTTTTGGGCTATCAAGTGGCTGAATTTCGGCATGAAGGAAGCGGGAGAGAAGCGTCTCCTAGACATCAATATGCTGGATGAACTTCGCTTGAACGCCTATGAAAACGCTAAGATCTATAAGGAAAGAGCAAAGCGTTGGCATGATAAGCATATCATTCCAAAGGACTTCAAAGAAGGGGATCAAGTTCTCCTCTTCAATTCAAGACTTCGCCTCTTTCCAGGTAAGCTTAAATCCCGTTGGACCGGACCTTTTCTAATTAAACGTATTTTCTCCCATGGTGCAGTTGAAGTATGGGGTGAAGCTAGCGGAAGTTTTAAGGTGAACGGTCAACGACTCAAGAAGTACACACCGGAACTCCAAGCTGAGGAGTTTGCGCCTACCGCACTCGAATAAGTGCGAAAATTGGTCTAGCTACGGACCTTAAACAAAGCGCTTCTTGGGAGGCAACCCAATGTATTGCATTTTTGTTTTTGTTTTCGATTCATAGTTTAGCTTAGAATAGACGTTTTCGCTTTATTTTGCTTCGATTTCTTCCGGTATGTTCGTGTTTTTGGTTGTAGGATCGATGGAAAAGGAGAAAGGGAGAATACTGTCGAAGAAGAGCGACGAAATTTGGACTTTGAAGCTTTACAGAAGGTTCCATGGTCTAAATTACGGTCGTCATAGCTACAGTGGCCGTAATTCTCAAAAGCCTTTGAAAAATCACCAAAACCACGGGTCCGTACACTTCCACGGCCGTGGAACACCCCGACAGACCGTGATTTTCAAAATTTTGCCTGCGACTATATAAGCCACATTCTTCACAAAATTTCCCAAAAACTTACCCCTTTCCACGCCCTAAACGCCGAAACCCCACGACCTCCTCCAATTCCTCGTTTTCTAATCGTTTTCAACGATTCTTCATCCTAAACTGCAGCAAATCCAACCACGAACAAGATCCAAGCGACAAACCGAGCGGAAATCCATCAACAAACGTGCATTTCGGGTTTTTCAATCCGAAAAAGAGGTTTATTCTTTCTTCTTGAATTTCGCGGATTTGGTTCGTTTTTGCTATAGATTTTTAGGAAGAACTGACAAAGACTGGAAGGAATTAGATTAGGACTGCTTGTTGTGGTGATTGTTGGTGAATTTGCTGAGATTTGCAAGATTCTGAGACGAATCACGGTCTCTGGGTAAACCACGGCCGTGGAACCTGAAGAACAGACCGTAATTTTTGGTGAAAAATGGATTTCGTAAGGAGAGTGTCAGGAAGGATAAAGGAGAAGAAGGGAGAGCAGAATAAGAAAAGAAAGGGCAATCCCTCCACTTCTAGGGCACCACCACCCTCATCTCCTTCACTACCATCTTCACCTTCACCTCCATCTTCACCTCCTCACCCTAGCATCCCAACCATACAGGAGAACCACCTTGCTGCATTTGAGAGGATCACGGAGAGGACAGTGATAGGTCCTAGGTATTTGTTGTTGGAGGATCTACATCCTCTCAACATAGTTGATGATCTTACATGGCTCTTGGATAGAGCCGGATTGCTTGTCTTCACGAACATTCGTGAAGACGCCTATGAGGAGATCACCCGGGAGGTTGTGACGTCTTTCGAGCACAGCCACGTAGATAGGACCGTCTCTTTCCGTCTCATGGAAAGAGACTACCATTTGAGCATAGTTGAGTTCGGGACTATCTTTGGGTTTCATGAGACCTATAACGGTCGATTTCCGAGTGGAGTTTACCCCAAGAATTTTTGGGAGGAAGTAACGATGATATACGCCGACGAGGACCGTTGGCAACCCGCCGATACCAAGGCTAGATTGATGTACCATCTAGCCTTGAAGATAGCACACCGCGTTCTTTCGGAGTGTCTCTTTCCTAGGACGGAGACGCCCCAAAAGATCAAGACGGATGAGCTATTCTTGCTCTATAGCATGCTATATGGTCGCCTCGCAGATTGTGCCACTCTTTTGGCAGCTACGATGAGTAAACTCAAGAACAAGAAGAAGGGGAACATTGGATATGGTGGGATAGTTACCCACATTGCTAGGACATTTGGTGTAGATTTTTCTGCTTGCACCCGTATACCGGCGGTTCCTTTAGGGCTACACGCATTTATGGTTAGGGGACTCATCTTCCCCACACATGGAGGTCCGCCTTATGCAGGCATGCCTTGGGAGACTAGGACGGGTAGGGGGATTGAGTGGCTGCCGGAGTATTCCATTGTGGCGGGACGCCACAATTGGAAGGAGACGTTCGCTGCGATGCATGCGAACAGGATAGTAGCTCCCCCTTACGTCCCACCGCCGGTTGTAGAGGAGGATATGGGAGATCAGTACGAGAGTGGTGGAGGAGCGGAGCACGAGTTTGGCACGTTTCCGGACCAGCCGGAGGCGGCCCCAGATGTACCTCGACGCTCTCCACGTCCGGCTAGAGCCTCAGGCTCGTCATCTCGCCGCGCTAGTGTGAGTGAGAGGCCCACGTGGATGGCCACACCTCCCACATGGTATTCCACCCCACCTCCTTGGTCCACGGAGCAGCCAACACCACCACCACCAGCACCAGCACCATCCGATGCCCCATCATGGTACAGTCACGCCCCGGGATGGTACGAGCATATGCCGGATTGGGCTACCGGACTTTCGGAGAGAGTTGGAGCGCTAGAGATTTGGGCGGATGCTAGAGACGGACGCTTAGACGACCTTGACCACATGATGAGAGACGTCTACCGCCAGCAGTTTGGGCGGTTCTATGATCCGAGTTTCTCTCCATTCCCACCTCCGCCGGCGCTGCAGTGATTGGACGCATGATCGTTTGTTTTAGACATTCCCGCCACCATTTTGTGAGTTTCTTTTTCTTTTCTTCTTTTCTTTATTTCTTTTGAACATTAGGGACAATGTTCGTCCTAAGTATGGGGTGGGATGTACTAAAAAGTCTGTAATAACTCTACTCTCTATGTTTGCTTTCATTCGAGACTATCGTTGCATATTCATTATGTGTTACACGTTTCCTTATTGCATTGCATGAAAAATAACTTGAAAAATCCATAAAAATTTGAAAAATTTCGAAAATTTTGTGCTTCTAATGAATTGAGATGATTTCCATGATAATCACTACTTGTGAATTGAGTTTGATGACAATTGCATGTTTAAAAGGATTGTGAATTGAAAAGAATTTGAGTGAATGAATTTCACCTCTTTTGCAAGTTTTATAATGTGAAAATGTTACCTAAATCATGATAGGAAATTGAAGTTGAAATCACGTTATAAGTTCCTATACTTCTTGTTGAAATGATTAAGGCAATTCAATACTTTCTTTCTTCTTTCTTTGATCATCTATCTCCTCATTGAAATATTAGCCTCTTTTACCTATCCGGGAATTTGGAGAAGTGAATGAGAAAAAGGCATATTTGATGTGGGAGGGCCATGAGAGCAATTATTTGCAATCAATTGAATAGAAAGAAATTATAGGTTTGGGGAAGTCAATCATGACGATGAGTAACTCGGCACCATTCACATAGCCGGGTGTTTGTGTCTTGCCAAAGTCGGATTGAGCGATATTCCTAGCGGATTATGGTATGTGCGCTAAGGGTTTGAGGCATCTCTTGAAAAATTTGAGAAAAGCCGATCTCCTAGGCTTCGGTTTTTGTGCACCTCTATCCATAACTCCAAAAGTAAAGTCGAAAAGTGAAAAGAAGAGAGTGAAGCTCTAAGTTGAAGTGTTGCGGGAACCACATAAGAAGAAGAAGGTAGTTGTCCGCTTTCCCAGATTTATGCACCACTTTCCCTTAAAGTTTTCCCTTCCCTTCCATATTCTAGACCTTTTCTTTAAAAGTCCTTAAGATCATAAGAATGTTATATGACTTGGTGATCTAAATTGAAGTTTCTTGTGATTGATTTTGATAATATTTGAAGGTTATAATGCTTGTTTAGAAGTTAAGTTGGTTCATGAATTTTCTTTGCCTTTTACTCTTTGATTAAGTGTGTGAAAGTTTGAAAAAAACGATTGAATCAAGGTTTGAGAATGATCTATTCTTTAGAAGTCACATTCATCCAAAAGAAGGTACACATATTTCATCCTAACTCTTGTTTAAAGCTTTTTGAAAGACCTTGCTTAGGGACAAGCAAGTGTTAAGTATGGGGTTATTTGTTAGCATGAAATATTGTGATATTTTAGGCACGTTTTCTAAACGTATTTGATTCATATTGATAGTCTTTGATTGAACTTTGTGCATATGTGAGCTAGTATTACCTATATTGTCGATATGGATGTCTACACTAGTTCTATGTTGATTATAGGTGATTTGGAGCTATTTCCGAACGGAATCGAGCAAAGGAGAGTTGAGTTGATATGTCTATAGATTAGGAACATTCTTTGGAAGCAATTTGGAGTCTTAGCTTGAGGAATGCACGAGTTTAGGGAAGAATCACGTTCTTGCCCTAAACCACGCCCTAAAATACGGCCGTATCACATTCCTCGATCAATTCCACGACCGTGGATTTGGAGTCAGAAATTCATGTTCATTCCAGGGGATTACACGGCCGTGGAACATATGTTGCAAACCGTATTTGTTTCCACGCTCTAAATTACGGTCGTGGAACACTTCCACGACCGTGATCTTGGCGAATCTTTTCGCCACACTTTGAAGCCACGATCTTTTAAAGATTGGGCCGGGCCGACATTTTGCCCTGCACTATAAAAAGACGGACGAAGCAAGAATCCGTCACTTTCGCTTACCTTCGCTTACCCCCTCTTACCCTCATCCATCACCGCTTAGACACGTTTACACTTCGCTTAGCTTGCTTGGAAGCATTGACATCTCTTTGGGAGATCGAAGTTCGTGTTTGGCAATTCCTCTAATCTCGCACTTTTGGTGGAGATTGCTGTTGAGATCTCCGGATTGGCGGAAGATCGAAGTTCTTGGAAGATTTTACAAGAAGATCTCTCTTCTTGTTTAGGTTTGATTTGGAAAACGGATTGACATCCCGTTTTCTCTTCTTTCCTAAGGTGGTGATTGTTTGTTTTACTTTGAATCTTTTGACATTGCTCGTTCTCTTTGTGACTTTGAGATTGAATTGAAGATTATTGAAAGTTCTTGAAAGTTTTCATCTTTTTATCTTTTAATTCTTGAATTGATATCAACATGACTATTATTGGCTAAAAACCCTTAACAATTCTAAGGTGAAGGGTTGATGGTTGTGGTTTAGATGATGATAGATCGATCGCAAACAGATTAGACCCTGAGAGTTAGAGAAATATCGCCGACAACCCTAAATTACGGCCTGTTTTTGAGTCCACGGCCGTGGAACCTCAAGAACTAACCGTGATTTCCCTTAAGTCTACGAACCTGCTTTTACTTTAATCTAAAGTTAAAGATTTGCTTTAGCTTAGTTTAGACTTGTCTTTTCTAGGTGGTAGTGAAGCCTCAACAACCTCTACCTCGATTGTGAGTGTCACAACCTCAATCGGTTAAGTTAGTCTTGATCCTTGGATTACAAGTTTGGGTATTTGACACTAATTCTCATCTTTAGAATCTTTCTATATTGAGCCTCAACAACCTGTATAGAGAGTGCCTTATAGGTGAGTTATATAAGGTTTTTGGAACTTCACCGTACGATTACCTTACATTAGTATACCTTTGCATATCTCAACTCTGTCTCTACATCATTAAGTATATCTTGAATCGATTGCCACAGCTGGATACCTGGATCTTTAGGATTGTTGTTTTCCCAATATTTGCAAAACTCCTATATTTACTTGCTTGATAATCTGCAATCGAGTTCGTTCCCCCCAAATCCCTGTGTTCGATACTCTGGAATTCTTGCTTAACTACGTCGATCCGTACACTGCGGGTTCGCTGCTTGATTCTAGTTTTATAAATTTAAAACTTATTTGCACACACCTCTAGGGGCGAACAGTGGCGCCCATGAACGGGTGGTGCATGCCTAGGTGGATTTCGGGGAGGCAGCCATTCTTCATCTCGGTCTTCGTTCTCATAAGGGTCTATGACGGGTGGGTGCCACGGACGGTCATGTGCTACCCGTTCTAAATCGGACTCATCACCGGAGAACTCGTTGAAGTTGTTTTGCTCATCGTACTCATCAAAGTCAAGGGTCCTCGGTTGCCGGGTGGACCATTGGCGACGGCGTTCGGCACGATCATTCTCACGACCATGATTGTTGGTCGAGTTGGGATGGTACCGGGGCTCTTCCCGGGTTTGACGGTCGGTGCGGGGCACACTCGGTGGAGGTGGAGAAGGGACATACCGTTGATGTTGATGGTCATAATATTGGTGCCGATTTTCCGTATCGACTATGGGCAAGGCATCCGAAGGCGGGTCGGGGAATTCCTCCTCTTCTTCATGGGACCCATTTCCTTCAAGAGGTAAGGGACGATGGCATTCAGTGACAGACGCAAGCCGGGTAACGTTTGATGGTTCGGCTCATAAAATTCCCTTGCCTTTCCGTTGTGCATCAGATGTGGAAGCATTGGCCACAGTCTCAAGCGGATATATTGGGGTGGGACGTTGGGCAAGCCGATGTGCCTTAAGCTTCTAGCTCTTGTTTCAAGGCAATATTTTCTTGGGTCAAGGCATCAAACTTTTGTTGTGCCTTCAAAACTTCCAATTCTCGCCTTATGGAGTCATTTTCGAGGGACAACGAAGCAGTTTCTTGAGCCAAAGGTTCACTAAACTCTTGCGGACCAGAATCCTGAGAAGTTTCCATTTCAACGTTAGTCATTGCTCCAGATCATCACACAATTGCAAGCAATCAAATGAGCAAGGTGACAAGTTAAGTCAACTTTACCCAAGTTCAAGTGCGTTATCGGGTTCTACTTTGGGGAAGGCCGTTTGGCGGTTAGGCAAGAAAGGCAAATCCAAAAAAATTGAACCAATTACACACAAATAAACAAGTGATATTTTGCAAACGTATGTAAGAAAATGGAGAGACAGAAGATGGACGGATTGTTCACTCGGCAAGCTTTGCTTGCTTTTGGTCTCTGACCGTTTTGTAAAATCCGATTTTTCGGATGGACCGGTTTTCCGGACGTCTTTTCACTTTGTGTGTTTCGTTTCTTTGAAACGTTTTGAGCAACACGTTTTTTTGTTTTTTTTGTTTGAACACAAATCCGTATTGATGAAGAGTTTTTTTTTTTTGCTTTTCTTGGAATATCAAATGCGAGATATCCGAACTTTTCGTTAATAAAAATACCCCAAGAGATTTGGTGAAATTAATTAATAAAATTGTCGGATTGGGTCGGTTTAAGAAAAAGACGGGTTTGATAAATGGTTTGATGGCAAACCAAATATCTCCTATTTTTGTACTTTTTGTTTGAATTAAACACGGAAAAGAAAAAAAATTCAAGGAAAATGGATGAACATGATGAACAACATGAAGATCATGAAGAACAAATGAAGAACATTATGAACAAACGAAGAACATCATGAACAAAAGGCTAAAGAGGTTGAAGATAATAACGCACAAAAAACAAGAGTAAAGAGTACTTAGCTTTTATCCCTTTGCTCTGATACCAATTTGGTGCGTCCTTGGAGGTAACCAATGATAACTCCGGATCTAGATCAAGCAAAACTCCAACTACTCCTTGATTCTTTGTGCAGCGTTGTATCGTTTCAGATCCAAAGGGGCGGAAGCGATGAAGAAACAAAGGTTAGTTCGATCTAGAGAGATCGAATAAGCCTTTTTGTGTGGATCGAAGGTTAATTCTTAAGAAGAATCCCCGAATATGGATTTCTTGGATCAAAGATGAGATCCAAGGAAGAAATTTGAGAGATAGAAGAGAGATTTTGATGCCCAAGCTAAGTAGGAGGAAATTCTTCTCAAAACTTAGTAATATTGAACATGAAAAATAAGTGAGGCAAGATATCTCTTATATAGAGAGTCTTGCCTACCTATGGGCCAACGGGCCAAACAAAAATACATGAAGAAAAGCCCAAAAGGGAAAACCTAAAAGGATAAGATCAAAACCTAGAAAGGATAAGATCAAAAGGGGAATATTCTTGTACGGAATATCCCTTTTATTACATAAAAAGGAAAACATGAAAATATAGTCTGAAAATAAGCTAGCTTCATGCCATGGAGTCGGAAAGACGGGGCATGCCACTAACGGAACCGGTAGCCTATGTCATGGTGGTGTAGAGACACGGCATGCCGGTAATGGAACCAAGTGAAGAAGTGGTGCGGGCGATGATGGAGCCGGTGGCTCGAGCAATGGCCTTAGCTCGGGATCGGGTGAGCGGTCCATATGAGCGAACCCTAAGAGCCTCGTCCTCCTCGTCTACGTTCAACATAAAAGGGACATCCAAGGGCGCATCAAGTAGGAGTGCGAGGCTATGCTGTCCGATGAGTTGCAGGCAAAGAAAGGAATTGCAGAGGGAGAGTCGAAGAGAGCAAGGTAGAGGAGAAACAGAGGGCCGGATATGGCTCGTGTGATGGGAAATAGAGGGAAGGGCGAGGGGTCGAAGCTAGGGGATCGAGGTGTCGGTTTGCAGCTGCGAGGTGGTGAGGACGAGGGGCCACTGCAACAGGGGTTGCAAGTGAGGGGGTTCTTCACCAGTAGAAGAGAGGAGAAAGAAAAAGAGAAAAGGGAAAAGAAATAAAGAAAGGGGGATAAAATGTAATAAACTAACTCGATCGAACTAAACGAAACGGGAATTTCGAATCGGGAAAATTTCCCGAAATTTTCCAAAAAAATCACAATTACGGGAAATTTATGTGGATCGAGTATATAATAATAAAATCACAAAAATATACTTTGCGACGTATAAATTTATCTCGTAACTAAATCACGAGATTCCAAAAATAACTTAAAAATACCGTTACATTATATACTCGAAAAATTGAATTTACGACTTAAAATACTCGTGAAATAATAAGTATTAATATCATCGATAACCGGAAAGAACATATCGAAAACGCTCCTAATAAACGAGACGTTACATATTTTACGTTTTTGGCCCCAGTTTTAGTATTTTAGCAATTATATCCATGCAGATTTTTACATATCATGGCCAAAGTTCTATTTACATAAAATGACCCAATTTTTTGAAATTACATACTTCCCTCGAAAAGGTTATTACGGATTTTGTTAACCTTGGTTTTTATTACGAGTTTTATCTTATAGTTATATATATATATATATATATTATATATTATGCCCATGTTTTGCTTATAAAGCTAAACTTGTTTAGTTTTGGTGTTAGGTTCGGAAACGACCCCGATAAAGGACTAACGAGTCTAAGTTTGACATCCATCTTTTGACATCGTGTGAGTATCCTCTTCCTCGATCTAGTTATGTTTCGTAGTATCATGCTAGGTTGGATCTAGCATAACCTAGTGAGAATGCCAAGTAGTGGTTGTGGACCCTTAGGTGAGTTTTAAGGTTCTGATATTGTTTGATAGATTGATGTTGTTATGAGCTTGGGGTGATATGTTTATCTTGTGAGGTTGTTATAAGGTTTTAAGTTATATGGTTGATCTTGTGAGCGTTTTGAGGCTCGAGGTTGGGGTTGTATGATCTTGTGGGATTTTGGAGCTTAGGGTTGACTTATCCTAACATGGTGTTGTTACCATTGAGTTTGTTTGGACTAGACATGTTTATCTTAGTATGTGTTATGGGTCATGATCTTGCGAGATCATAGGGTCTAGAAGCCTAAGGACTTCTAGCTTGTGTTGAGTGTGATGTGAGCATGAGGGATTCTAGGATGCTGTCCAAGAATGATAGTCAATTGATCTTGCGTAGATCATTGGTGTAGAAGTCTAAGACTTCTTGAGTTCAGCGAGTTATTGATATAGATATCTTGTTGTGAGCAGGTGTAGACTTCTTCCCAAGGGAAACGAGAGTGTTGCGCGAGTTAGCGTTTGAGACGAGGTAAGTCTCCGGACTTACTTAGCTCGTATTCTTCGTATTAGTTCCGATGTGTGTTTGGTGGTGTGTGTTTATTGTTTATGTTATAACAACTAAACCAGAAATAGGATTACCGACCTTTATATATTTTTTGGCTCAAGTGTATGATAACGGGCGGTGACAACTTGTCTAGCTCTCGCGAGAGCTAGGAGGTTCTTGGCGACTATCCCGTGCTGGTAGACGGTCGGATGCATCAGTACCATTCTATGCCGGTAAGTAGGGACCGAGGTGAGTTTCGGTGACTCTCGTGTCACAACCTAAGTTGAATTAGAACGGGATATGACCTAATAATTGTAACGCCCCACTTCTTATGCGCGTTTGCGATATTTATTTTTTCAGCTTTTATCGATACTTTAATAGTATACGAGTATTTTCAGTTGTAAATTTAAAATTTACGAGTATATTAATATGTACTTGATCATATATTTTCTTTAAATTATTTTCACAATAGTTCGGAAAGTTTTACGATCCGGAAATCTCGTTCTGGTTTATTTTGATCGAGTTTATTTAATCTCGAATTTCTATACAAAATTTTAAATGGTTAATTTATTGTTTATTATTTATTCCTTCTCTTTTCTTTTCTTTCCTTTTTTTTTCTTTTCTCCTTTGCGTGTTTCTTCCCAGCTGGTGAGCATCTGCTCCCCCGACCCTTCACCACTTGCTGACATCCTCTCTAGCCTGCACCTAGCTCCAAGCAGCAGCCTAGCTGACTCTACTCGATCTCTCATCCTCTTGCCTATCTTGCAACACTGGATCTCCATCCTTAAAGTTCCTCTCTCACGCCTACAACAACCTCTCTCTCCCGTCGTCTATCTTCGCCTGGAGCAACGACGTCGCCGGCTCGAGCTCGCTCGGAGGCCGCCGACATCAGGCACTGAGAAGCCGCCATGTCCATCTCGCCTGGTTGTCTATTGCGCCAGTATCCCTTCGCCCTTCTTCTTTGCTCACCTGTGCAACAGCTGCTCTGGTGTGCGCCGCCAGCCGGAGAAGGACCACCCTCGCCGCCGCCATGAAGAAGGCTCTAGTGACCACAGTTTGTGTCTTATTACATTTTAACCCCTCCTTTTTGGATATTGCAGTTTCAACCCTGCTGAGTTGTGTTATTGCAACCTTAACCCGCTATATTATCGATATTGCAGTTTTGCCTTGGGTAATTATTATTTGGCCAAAAGCTTTATGGAAAGTAAATTCGGTTTTAGACCATGTTGTAAATTGTATAGATCACCCCGGAAAAATGATTTTACGAGTTTTATCCTTGTTTTGAGAAACGGGTTTTCCTTGGATTCTTTTATTCGATAAATCGCTGTTCAAATTTAGCATATAAGCTAAATTTGATTAGCTTTGGTATTTAGGTCCGGAAGCGCCCCGATAAATGCCCAACGAATCCGCATTCGACGTTCGTCGATCGACCTCCAGCTTTGACCCCGAGTGGCTTTGGACCTTAGGTGAGTGTTTGAAGATTGTGAAATGTTTAAGGCTTGAGGTTTTGATGTTATCTTGTGAGGATTGTAAGGCGTTGAGTGTTCGGTTGATCTTGTGAGTATTTGAGGCTCGAGGTTGTGGATTTATAATTGTTGAGATTATGGGCTAGGATATGCGTATCTTAGCATAGTGTTGATACCGTTGAGATTGTTGAGACTAGGCATGTTTACCCTAGTATGTGTTATGAGTTATGTTTTGAGAGATCTTCGGGTCTAGAAGTCTAAATACTTCTAGCTTGTGTTGAGTGTGGTGTGAGCATGAGGGATTCTAGGATGCGGTCCTAGAATGAGAGTCAAATGATCTTGCGTAGATCATTTGTGTAGTAGTCTAAGGCTTCTTGGGTTAAGCGAGTGGTTGATATAGATATCTTGTTGTGAGCAAGTTGTAGGTTTCTTCCCAAGGGAAGCGAGAGTGTTGCGTGAGTTAGCGTTTGGGACGAGGTAAGTCTCCGGACTTACTTAGCTCGTATTCCTTGTATTAGCATCTATGTGTGTTGGTGGTGTGTGTTTATTGTTTATGTTATAACAATTAAACCGGAAATAGGACCACCGACCTTTATATTATTTGTCCCAAGTGTATGATAACGGGCGGTGACATCACTTCCTAGCTCTTGCGTAGAGTTAGGAGGTTCTTGGCGACTAGCCAGTGCTGGTTAGACGATCGGATGCATCCGTACCGTTCCATGCGGTAAGTGGGGACCGAGGCGAGTTTCGGGAGATTCTCGTGTCACAAAAGAAGTTGAATTAGAACGGGATATGACCTAATAGATAAATATAATAAACCGGACTTGTTGTTGAACATGATTATGTGATGTGATAATGTTTGAGTGTGTATTTGCCTTCACCTTGTTTCTAATGCTTCGAATATGAGCTAACGGTTTTATACCGATTATTGTAGATTGCCTTGCAGGTTAGGAATGCGGCCGAGAGATCCGGAAGAGTGGGCAACCGGGGTCCGTAGATTTTAGGAAGGGTTTTTGGTTGGAGTTGAGTTGTATTTTGTCCTTCGGTTGTTGTGTTTTGTATGCCGCGTGTATGGCGATTGGTCCTTGAATTGTATCTCGGCTGAAGTCTTTTGTTGTGTTCTTTCGGGTTCTTTACCATTTGCATTAAAAATGAATTTTTGTTTTGCCTTTATTTGTGCCATGTTGGAAAGGTCCGGTGAAATTTTTATCAAGCTAAGGGTCGGGACCCATTGTGAGGTCTCGCCCGTAGCATCCCGAGTCCCGCAGAATCGGGATGTTATAATAATAATAAGATAGTAAACTGAATTTGTGTGATTTGGAGTATGATGCGTGTTCATGATGATTTACTTGTGTTTGTGCCTTTCACCTTGATTCTAATGCCACGAATATTAGCTAACGGTATTATACCGATGTTGTAGTTGCCTTGCAGGTTAGAAATGCGGCAGAGAGATCCGGAAGAGTGGGCAGCCAGGGTTTCGTACATTTTAGGGGGGGTTTTGGTTGGAGTCGGTTGTGAATTGTTCTTCGGTTATTGTGTTTTGCATGCAGCATGTATGGCGTTTGGTCTTTGATTTGTATCTCGGCTGGAGTCTTTCGTTGTATGCTTTCGGGAAACACATCATTTGCATAAAAATGTATTTCAATTTTGGCATTTATTTGTGTCTTGTTGCAAGATCCGGTGAATTGTTATCAGGCTAAGGGTCGGGACCCATTGTGAGGTCTCCGCCCGTAGCATCCCGAGTCCTGCGGATTCGGGGTGTTACAATATGGTATCAAAGCCCTAGGCTGACAACAATGGCACTCGCAATCTTCTAAAGGCCGAATAGAAGGAAACAAAACCCTCAAGGGTTCTGAGTTTAAAATGAATTTCGTTTACAAAATCACGAGCATAGTTAGTCGGGGTAGAATGTATGGACCACCACTCCTTCCGCGGATCTCGGCAGCTTAGTTTATTAGATTTTGATATATATATATATATATATATATATATATATATATATATATATATATGTATATATGTAGCTATGTATATGTGGATTGTAGTTGCATGATGGACTTTTTATGTTATAGTAGAATTATTATAGTAAACTTATAAAATATGTGGACTATTAGTGCATGTTTGGACCGTGTATTGTTGTAATGGTTTGCCGGATGTGTTATATGATTATAATATGGACATATGAATTTGCTAGTCTTATATACGGATTATTATATATAGTAGTATATAGTATGGGACCTTATAGTTAGGATGACGGAAAGATACCATCACCTTTAGGACGACGTTGTTGGCTTAGGATAGTGTTCATAAGTGGAGGAGTACGCTCAAGTATTGAGTTGAGCTTTTCATGATAACGAACACCATGGCGTTTCTCGGATTCCTTTAAAAGGATGTCGAAGAGGAGGATTAAAGATGACACAAACGAAGGACGAACAAGTGGAAGGAAAAGCTCGAGATAACTTTAAAGGTGGAGTTCCATTAAGATGTGAAGTTTTCTTTAGGCGCTCCTAAGTATTGGAGTCAAGACGAGAAGAGTGATCGAACCATTTTCCAAAGATTTAAGATACCGTAAGTTAAGCTTACGAGGTACCAATAAGTGAGGGGTCAACATTACGAGAGTTACAAGAAGAAGGACACGGTGGAGATTCACGTGGAGTTTACCGGTTTCCGTTACGATGATGAGGCTAAGCAACACCAAGAAGAAAGAGGAGTGAATAGATGTTGGTTCCGGGAGGATGAGAAAAGCAATAAAAAGCTCTTGATTAGGGAAAGACTTAAGATGCCAACCAAGAGAAACGCGAGTGAATGCGAACTAATGTCACAATATTTGAGAAGATACACTTGCAAAGCATCATGGAAGGGATGGAAGAGTGCTTAAGCCTATAAGAATGGTAGAGTTACCTTACAAAACAAGAAGGAAGTGCGGAGTGTAGATCGAGCTAGCAGAGTTGAAGTAGAATACACCAAGAGGGTAGTTTTCATGAGAATGGTAACATGGAAGTATAAAAGTATTATAAGTCATTAACATTGGAGAATGTCAGTTATAAGCTAATTGGTGACAGCCGAGAACGCGCATGTGCGTGTGGTCTATGGATGAGTGTGGTAGGGAAGAGTAACCAGGCTGTGGGATCGTAAAGGAACGGTAGCAAGAACTTGGAACATTCCCGGTGGTTAAATGTCAGCAATAAGGAGTTATATCAACGGAATTGCGAATGTTGTAATCAAGTAGCATTGATGGGTTCAAGCATGTAACTGTAACTGACCTCCCAATGAGTGATTGTCATGAACCTATGAGACCTTCTTAGGTCATGGGATTGACATATGGAGAATGTCACGGATCATAACTTTTAAAGTTTGATTAGGATGAAGAAAACTAGAAGAATCAAGAGGAAAGTGAGGCTTCCATTGTTTTTGTACGTAAAAGGGAATACATAAAGAGGATGCATGGTAGGTTTGTACTAATCAAATGGAGGTTATGTTTTGCGAGCAAAAGTTGAGTCAAATTTTTTCCTGACTCACATGGAGAAGCTATGATAGTGATGGCATGAAACGAGGAACCTGGATTATAGTAACGCCGCAAGCTTAGAGCTTATGACATTAGCACTTGAGAAGTAATGAGTTGGATATTTCAGTGGTTTTGGATGGGGAATTTGTCCTAGCGTTTTCCACGGGGCATACTGGTACGGTTGTGAAGTTGTTTAAGGGATACCGAGAGATGTATAAGGTGACCAACCGGAGTAAGAGAAGACCGAAGTTTTGAAGTTTGATGTCGACATGAGGTGTACAAGAAGTATATGAAAGATTGAGGTTAGAACCTTTGCGGTGGGATTGATGTTACATATGGAAAAGAAGTAGTTCTACACCATTTTCTAAAGGTGGAGTTCCATTAAGATGTGAAGTTTTCTTTAGGCGCTCCTAAGTATTGGAGTCAAGACGAGAAGAGTGATCGAGCCATTTTCTAAAGATTTAAGATACCGTAAGTTCAGCTTACGAGGTACCAATGAGTGAAGTGTCAACATTACGAGAGTTACAAGAAGAAGGACACGGTGGAGATTCACGTGGAGTTGACCGGTTTCCGTTACGATGATGAGGCTAAGCAACACCAAGAAGAAAGAGGAGTAGTAGATGTTGGTCCCGGGAGGATGAGAAAAGCAATAAAAAGCTCTTGATTAGGGAAAGACTTAAGATGCCAACCAAGAGAAATGCAAGTGAATGCGAACTAATGTCACAATATTTGAGAAGATACACTTGCAAAACATCATGGAAGGGATGAAAGAGTGCTTAAGCCTATGAGAATGGTAGAGTTACCTTACAAAAGAAGAAGGAAGCGTGGAGTGTAGATCGAGCTAGCAGAGTTGAAGTAGAATACACCGAGAGGGTAGTTTTCATGAGAATGGTAACATGGAAGTATACAAGTATTGTAACAAGAACGCGCATGTGCGTGTGGTCTATGGATGAGTGTGGAAGGGAAGAGTAACCAGGTTGTGGGATCATAAAGGAATGGTAACAAGAACTTGGAACATTCCCGGTGGTTAAATGTCAACAATAAGGAGTTATATCAACGGAATTGCGAATGTTGTAATCAAGTAGCATTGATGGGTTCAAGCATATAACTGTAACTGACCTCCCAATGAGTGATTGTCATGAACCTATGAGACCTTCTTAGGTCATGGGAATGACATATGGGGAATGTCACGGATCATAACTTTCAAAGTTTGATTAGGATGAAGAAAACTAGAAGAACCAAGAGAAAAGTGAGGCTTCCATTGTTGTTGTACGTAAAAGGGAATACATAAAGAGGATGCATGGTAGGTTTGTAATAATGAAATGGAGGTTATGTTTTGCGAGCAAAAGCTGAGTCAAAAATTTTCCTGACTCACACGGAGAAGCTATGATAGTGATGGCATGAAACGAGGAACCTGGATTATAGTAATGTCGCAAGCTTAGAGCTTATGACATTAGCACTTGAGAAGTAATGAGTTGGATATTTTTGTGGTTTTGGATGGGGAATTTGTCCTAGCGTTTTCCACGCGGCATACTGGTACGGTTGTTAAGTTGTTTATGGGATACCGAGAGATGTATAAGGTGACCAACCAGAGTAAGAGAAGACCGAAGTTTTCAAGTTTGATGTCGACATGAGGTGTACGAGAAGTATATGAAAGATTGAGGTTAGAACCTTTGCGGTCGGATTGATGTTACATATGGAAATGAAGTAGTTCTACACCTACTCGAAGAAATGATGCAAGCTTAGGTGGAATACGAAGAACTCCCCCAACATGTTGGGATGTCTGGGAGAGTGTAATATCCGAAAAAAAATAAAAAAAATAAAAAATAAAAAAATGTAATTCCGTTCAGTCCGAGTTAAACCGGTTTTTGATCCGTGGACTTTTCCTAGTTCTACCTATGGTTTCACTAAAACAAATTCTATCATTTTATGTACCCTTTAGTCACATAAAATGATGAGTTATATCAACACCTAATCTAAGTCATAACATGTGTTTGGACAAGATTTTGACAAACTTATGACGAGGCCATGACAAAGCCATGACGAGGCCATGACAAGGCCATGACGAGATCATGACGAAGCAATGACAAGGTTACCGGGCTATTGTGACAACCCATTCTGCATCAGAATCCAGCCCAGCAGTCAGCTCCAATTGCACATAAGTCAGCCCAATCCGTCAGCTGCAACTGCACCAGATGCCAGCCCAGTCCGTCAGCTCCAACTTCAGCGCCAGAAGCATGTCCAGCCCAACCCAGCAACTTCATCTCTTCAGCGCCAGAGAACCGTCCAGCCCAACCCGACAATCTCAGCTCTTCAGCGCCAGAAACCATTCAGCCCAACAGGAGAAGATCTCGCGCGATGTAGCCCCAACAGAAAAGGAAGGAACTCCTTCTCTCCTATCATCAGACGCTTGCAATCCCGTAACTGTCGGGCTCTCTCCTGAATGAGCGGATTTTGCTGGATCACAACGTACAGAAATGCAGTACCGTGCACGCACCTAGCCGACTCCTCTCTTCTGTCTCACACTAACCTCCCTTCTTCATGGCTGCTTTCTTCGACCTTCCCCTTGGCGCCCCAACCTGCTGCAACCTGGTGCGACTCAACATCCTGCACACAACCTATGCACAGGTGAGCCCTTCCCTTTCCTTCTTCCATCTGCTCTCCCTATTTCCTCCCTTCTGCATTACCTTGCGGCTGAACGGGGACGCTTCTATGCAGACGATCAGGGCCAACCGGCTATAGACGCCCACTGCAGACTCTCCTGGAACGGCACTACACTCCCTCATTAAACAGGTTAGTCCGAAGGTGACCCATTCTCTTCTCCACGAGAGCTCTTCTATAACAATGATAGTGAGTGGTGACTGGTATTGTGGCAGTACATCCAGTACACCAGGGATCCCTCTAGCGTGAACCCGGAACTCCCTCACCACCTCGTTTACCGACCAGCAACCAAGGGGCTCAAAACACCACCCCTACTACCGGTAAGCTTCTTTGCGTATTCCTTAGTGTTACTGAGACACTGGTGCAGGGTAGAATAGGCAGGCTTGGTTCCAAAGTCTGTGTATGTGCTTTGTGTAGACTTAGAACAATAGGGCAGTGTAGCTGTGGCTAGGTATCGAACCTAGGATGTGTGATAATGGAGAGTTGTCCAAAATAGCTGGCAGTGAGTGTAGAACTTGAGATCTCTTGCATATGCCCATTTTTACAGAATTTTAGTTGTACTCATAAGCTGACCTTTTGGAGGATAAGTTTCGATGCCTTAAAATGAACATCCACCGTTGAATTTTTAATAAGTTGTAGATTGAAATACATAGTTTACTTTGTTAAATTTTGAGAGAAAGTTAACGGTCGGATTGAGACTTACGAGCTCTTGAAGTAGAGCAGTTGGGCTGTTTTTGCAAAAGAGGAAGAAAAAGGACTAAGTGTAGAAATGTTAATTTTTACCCCAACTTAGAATTTTAGAGAGATCTTGACACATATATTTAGTAGGTATATTATAGAAGAATTAGGAAGTATATCCCGGAATTTTGATCTTTCATTAGAGCCTTGGATCTTAATCTATGGTCGGACCTTAACGTTTTTTTTTGAAAAACTAGATTTTTGTGTAACTCTTATAAATCCTCACTAAACCTTTGTATGAGAACTAGATTTAGGACATGGGTCCTAAAATAGAATTTTAGGACTAAATGATAGACTTCCCGGAGTTTCGGAATCTGGGCAAAGTGGTCGTTTTAACCTAAGAAAACCTTTTTCGTAAATTCCTTCCACGAGATTGTAAAACCTAGAAGTTTATAACTTCTAAGAGTGTGAGATGTAAATTTTGATCCACATGCCTTGTTTGACAGGCGATTGAGTTACTATGGTTGCAGACCGAGTTGAGACTTTTGAGAGTTGTGAATTGATTCAGGTAAGTCCATGCGACTTACTTAACCGGTTTCTGGATGTTAGTTGAATGATAATGGTGGTGTGTGCGATGTGTGTTTATAATAACAACTTGTTAGGACGACCGTTGTTATTATGTGTTAAGGCCCAAGTGTATGTATAACGGGCCGTGACATCACTGCCCAGCTCTGCCAGGAGACTGGGAGGTTCTCTATACCCAGACCATACAGGTACACGGTGAGATGCATCGGATCCACTCCTGATGGGTACACGGGGGCGGAGGCGAGGTTTGGGAATCCCTCGTGTCACAAAATAAGTATCATTAGAGTGAATGACTTAAATGAAGATAATAAATGGATTGTTTGAAAGCATGATGAGTGTTTCTTATTTTATGTGTGTGTGTGCTATTATTATTCTTCTAATGTTTAGATAACTAGCTAATGGTTGTTTTGTTGTGGTTTTAGTTTTACAGCAGGTTAGAACAGCAGCTGAGTGATCCGGAAGTAGTGGTCAGCCGGGTCTCCGTACTCCTTAGAGTGGGGGTGTTGGTTGTTGTTTTGTTGTCTTTCCTTTTGTTAAGACAGTTAGTCTTTTCCATTGTTTAAGTACGATAGGCTGTTAGACTTGTTGCATTCATCCTTTTACAAATGTATTTTTATGAATTTCGGTTTTTTTCTTATTTGTGTCTTGTTGCAAAATCCTAGTAATATTGTTGTCAAACTGAGGTCGGGACCCATTGTGAGGTCCTAACCAGTAATGTCCCGAGTTTTGAGAATTCGGGGTGTTACAACATGGTATCAGAGCTCTAGGTTGGCAACAATGGCACTTGAAATCTTATGAAAGACCGAATAAAGTACTTAAGCAGAACCCGAAAAGGGATCTGAGTTTTAAAAAGAACTTTTGGTTTTCAAATGCATGCATGAGCTGGTTGGGGATAGAAAAGTACGGCTGACCACCACTACTACCGCGGATCTCAGTATGCTTAGTTTGGACTTTAGGTTTTACTTTTGTTGGACGTGATAACTTGATTATAAAGATATGTAGTATAAATAAATATATGCAGAAGATTAGTAGAAATTTATGGTTACATTATGCCCTTAATGGAGATAACCGAATGAGATCCTCATTCAGTTGACACACCTAAGTATGCTAAGCTTATGAGCATTAAGTTACGCGAACACCCGATCAATCAAGTGAACTCGTTGAGGAACATGGAGATGGAAGAGTGAAGACTACAAGATAATACCCACAAAAATGGCAAGCAGAACCTGAGTCAACTCATCGGGATCAAATGAAGGATATACAAGAGAGTAGTTCCGGAGAAGCAAGGAATGATCGCCAACTAGGGAATTTTGAGAACGACAACTTAGAGGCTCTTCCAAGTTGTTTAAAGTGACTTCACAAACGAAGAGGATGACGTCGGAAATTGCCATAGACATGAAAGTCAAAAGGGAGATATAGTAGCGATCAAGAAAAGAGACATAAAATTTAAGCTCACTGACAGGCTAGGAAGTGAAAGTTGATGCCAAAAGCAAGGCGGAATATGATCACTCTCAACATTTTACTTGAGACCACAATCCAGATTGATAACCGAGATAGTCAAAAGTATGGAAGTCAACACGAGATACATTATCCATCCAAATAGGGAGAATTTAAGAGCTGCAACTTGGAAACTTACGCGTTGCTAGAAATGGAAAGGTAGATCTCACCAACATGGAAGTGGAGTGATCTCGTAGGACACACGAGAATTTCGACCTAGACCGTGATACAAGAATAATTGTTTCTATAAAGGCAGCATTACAAACAACACTCAAGGAAGAAGAGTGTAGGAGAATGGTCTTGGTGAACACGAGGGTCTCTAATAACTTCTCATTCACGAAGAGATTTAAGTTAATAACACTAGCGGGTCATAAAAAAGAACCGCAAGTGGACAATAACTCGGGTTAAAAGAATCATGGAGGAATACCTACACTTTATTGTGGAAGAATCGATAAGTCCGTTGACGGAAGACGAATATACAGCTAGACTAGTAAGAGTATAGTGCTCCTATAGGAGTGTAGTTTGTAGAAGGAGCTAAAGGAGTATAAAGGGAAGAAATATATTTTCACCTGGTATATCAAACCTCGAAAGGGATAGAAGAAAAGTAAGTCTACAATCTTATAGAAGGTCAACTACATACTAATTGGTAACAACAGAGAATTTACACGTGTTGGCTAACTAGTGATGGTTAGTTGACAGATAAGAATAACTACAATGTTATGAAGGAATTTTATCGACATCTGGAAAATTTCTTCCAGAGATCAACGACAACAATGGTGAAGTTAAATCAATAACAAGTACTAGTAACCCTGATGGTAACATTGAATGAGTCCAATATGAGAACTCTAATAAAGAATTTAAAGAGAAGCTATGGACGGTCGGTAATGACAGTTGATGATAGTGATGGTGTAAAGAGAATTGTTGTGAGTAGTTGCTTACTACTGACTAAGGAAAGATACATATCAAAGTTAGTATGAAGGGATCCCTGTAAGAAGAACTAGAGGAGTAAGAAGAAGCAGATGATTTTGATTATGTCCAACGTCAATCAAGACAGAAGGTGCTTAACATGCCACACATATGAGACTGATGGTGCTCTCCCGAGCTTTACAGAGGAAGCCTTTTTGACTAAAGATGTCACACAAAATAACTACAGTTATAGAGACGCAGCAACATAGAGATTATGACCTTAGTATTCCTGGTAATATGTTTCATCGAGTCGTGAGGTGATTGAAGATAGAATCTGCATGTTGGCTAGTATAGACAGGAGAAGGAGTAAAGTTGAATGACTAAAGTTTGTTAATAGATCCGGTATTACCCCAATAAGATAATTACCGAAATGTGTCTATATAAAAGTAATGAGAAATGGTGGTACTCCGATGAAAATTCAAGCTCAACGGATGACATAAGAGTTGATAAAGTAATAAGACCAACCAACGTGCTTCGTAAAGCGTGTACGAGAAAACTCAAAGGGATTTAACTATCTTATGGGGTAAAGATTTAAAGAAGGTAAAGCGACATGAGTATAAGGAAAACATAATAAATGCAATGCAAAAAATTTGATTGGTGAGAAAAATCATATGCATCTGATGTGTCGTATACAAATGGTACCATTAGATGTTTAATAAAAATCATACTATCGGACTGAGGACACTATGATGGATTAAGTGTAAACCAAGCATATAACTTCACCGGTGAGAAGGAAAGTCATGTATCAAAATGCGGGTCATGCTAAAATTAAATAAAGTTTTGAGATGAGGATGTCCGTAGGAAATCTATGCAAGAGTACAAAGTAACTGAAGTTCCAATACATAATGGGTAGTAATGATCAATAGACAGTTAGAGACCAATGTAGAGAAGAAGAACGTATAAGATGAGTTACCTAGTAGAAGAATTCACAAGACGAGCTTCAGAGACCAAAAGAGATAAAATGTCGACCCGGATATGAGGATCTAAAGTATATGGAATGGATACCTACAAGGAGTATGGAAACAAGATGTAGACTATACAAGTGTGAAGAGGTTTTGACCTCCTCAAAGATATAGGAATTTGAAAGAAATCGCAATGCCAGTGCCAAAGAGTGAAACCTTGTAGCGGAAAGAACGGAGTTGCATGAAGGCAATATTGCCGGTAACACCAGCGAAGGAATGTACATAGGATAACGGCCTTGGTAGACTCGAAAATCCAAGGTAACCCCAATTATCACGGGACCTAAATCATCAACACCGACGGTCCATGCAAGGGGAACTGCAAGCTGATGATAATTAAACTCACCAGAACTACAAAGACACTTATCAGCCATCGTTGAAGACTTGGAATGACTATTTATGTCAGGATGAATGACCCAGTGGGGCTCGAGAAGTAGAGTTAGCCTAAAGAAACAGAAGTGTGGAAGATAAAACGAATTAGTGAAGCATGAAAGGATTAATCGGGCAGATGATGCTCACCAAGAATTTAACGCCAGTATAGGTATGAAAAGAGTGAGTCCGGGATATTGAGGTAAGTCAATTATAGACGGACCGACGTCAGCTGAGGATGTGTAAGTGTTGGTTGGTGTTGACGAGTAGGTACCGTTAAGAAGAGACATTAGTGACTGCGGTTTTAAGAGGTAACTTTACCGATGCCTTGGAGGATTCCCCAAGTAGGCAACGACAACCTTCTGGGATGATCTAAGGATATGAAGAGAAAGCGAGTTAGAGGTTGCTTACTGGTTGGTTAAGAACAGACTACGGTTGAGTAAGAGAGTAAGGGTCTATTTGAAGAGGATCTTGCTAGTATTAGAAGGGAAGTATAGGCGGGAGTTGGGTAAATCATGTTGACCCTCAGAAAAACGCCATTGTGACTAATGGGTGTTACAACAGAAGGGTGGTAGGCCCATAACCCACAGATGAAGAAAATCAATGTTAGGTAACTATGGTTTCAAGTTAAGGAATTAGAGATATATATAAAAAGGTCAACTTGGGTGTATGATTTGTTTTGAGTTATATAAATTTGAAAGCTTGACAAGAAGTAGGTGAAACCCATTAATTAAGGAACGATCCAATTAGGTCACATTGAGGAAACCGGGCCAAGCGGTAGGTTTTACAAAAAGCATTAGGCACACAGTAAAGTGCCGACAAAAGTTTAATATCATTATTTCAGAATCGATAGTCGGGAACTTTCGGGCCCAATGGAAAGGAAAGTTTGGTAGAGTCGTCAAAAGAGCTGGAAGTAAGTTTAGAAAACCAAATCGTGAAGAGAGTACCTATCGGATCCTAGACACATCATCAGTCATGAGGATTTGATAGTTGAGCCAGACTACACTTTTTGTGGAGTACCCAGTAGTCGTCCTAGAGCGCAGTACTACACGCATGCGTTCTAAGGAGAGTATTAGACGTAGTTACCCTGAGTTCTTTGCGAGGATAGATATTACTTCTGTACCGGCGGGTTAGCACTCGGATGCTGTGTTGTTTGACTTTCATGTTACCTTAGATTGAGTGATTGTGTTTCTTGTCATGTGTGCCTGATTATCATGATTGAGTAGTTGTATGGTAGAAAATGAAATTTTAATAATACCAAGATATACAAAGAAAGTTGTGTGATTAGATACAATATTCTAAGTTTCGGGACGAAACTTAATTTAAGAGGGCACTGATGTAATATCCGGAAAAAAAAAATAAAAAAAATAAAAAATAAAAAAATTTAATTCCGTTCAGTCCGAGTTAAACCGGTTTTTGATCCGTGGACTTTTCCTAGTTCTACCTAGGGTTTCACTAAAACAAATTCTATCATTTTATGTACCCTTTAGTCACATAAAATGATGAGTTATATCAAAACCTAATCTAAGTCATAACATGTGTTTGGACAAGATTTTGACAAACTTATGACGAGGCCATGACAAAGCCATGACGAGGCCATGACAAGGCCATGACGAGATCATGACGAAGCAATGAGAAGGTTACCGGGCTATTGTGACAACCCATTCTGCATCAGAATCCAGCCCAGCAGTCAGCTCCAATTGCACATAAGTCAGCCCAATCCGTCAGCTGCAACTGCACCAGATGCCAGCCCAGTCCGTCAGCTCCAACTTCAGCGCCAGAAGCATGTCCAGCCCAACCCAGCAACTTCATCTCTTCAGCGCCAGAGAACCGTCCAGCCCAACCCGACAATCTCAGCTCTTCAGCGCCAGAAACCATTCAGCCCAACAGGAGAAGATCTCGCGCGATGTAGCCCCAACATAAAAGGAAGGAACTCCTTCTCTCCTATCATCAGACGCTTGCAATCCCGTAACTATCGGGCTCTCTCCTGAATGAGCGGATTTTGCTGGATCACAACGTACAGAAATGCAGTACCGTGCACGCACCTAGCCGACTCCTCTCTTCTGTCTCACACTAACCTCCCTTCTTCATGGCTGCTTTCTTCGACCTTCCCCTTGGCGCCCCAACCTGCTGCAACCTGGTGCGACTCAACATCCTGCACACAACCTATGCACAAGTGAGCCCTTCCCTTTCCTTCTTCCATCTGCTCTCCCTATTTCCTCCCTTCTGCATTACCTTGCGGCTGAACGGGGACGCTTCTATGCAGACGATCAGGGCCAACCGGCTATAGACGCCCACTGCAGACTCTCCTGGAACGGCACTACACTCCCTCATTAAACAGGTTAGTCCGAAGGTGACCCATTCTCTTCTCCACGAGAGCTCTTCTATAACAATGATAGTGAGTGGTGACTGGTATTGTGGCAGTACATCCAGTACACCAGGGATCCCTCTAGCGTGAACCCGGAACTCCCTCACCACCTCGTTTACCGACCAGCAACCAAGGGGCTCAAAACACCACCCCTACTACCGGTAAGCTTCTTTGCGTATTCCTTAGTGTTACTGAGACACTGGTGCAGGGTAGAATAGGCAGGCTTGGTTCCAAAGTCTGTGTATGTGCTTTGTGTAGACTTAGAACAATAGGGCAGTGTAGCTGTGGCTAGGTATCGAACCTAGGATGTGTGATAATGGAGAGTTGTCCAAAATAGCTGGCAGTGAGTGTAGAACTTGAGATCTCTTGCATATGCCCATTTTTCCAGAATTTTAGTTGTACTCATAAGCTGACCTTTTGGAGGATAAGTTTCGATGCCTTAAAATGAACATCCACCGTTGAATTTTTAATAAGTTGTAGATTGAAATACATAGTTTACTTTGTTAAATTTTGAGAGAAAGTTAACGGTCGGATTGAGACTTACGAGCTCTTGAAGTAGAGCAGTTGGGCTGTTTTTGCAAAAGAGGAAGAAAAAGGACTAAGTGTAGAAATGTTAATTTTTACCCCAACTTAGAATTTTAGAGAGATCTTGACACATATATTTAGTAGGTATATTATAGAAGAATTAGGAAGTATATCCCGGAATTTTGATCTTTCATTAGAGCCTTGGATCTTAATCTATGGTCGGACCTTAACGTTTTTTTTTGAAAAACTAGATTTTTGTGTAACTCTTATAAATCCTCACTAAACCTTTGTATGAGAACTAGATTTAGGACATGGGTCCTAAAATAGAATTTTAGGACTAAATGATAGACTTCCCGGAGTTTCGGAATCTGGGCAAAGTGGTCGTTTTAACCTAAGAAAACCTTTTTCGTAAATTCCTTCCACGAGATTGTAAAACCTAGAAGTTTATAACTTCTAAGAGTGTGAGATGTAAATTTTGATCCACATGCCTTGTTTGACAGGCGATTGAGTTACTATGGTTGCAGACCGAGTTGAGACTTTTGAGAGTTGTGAATTGATTCAGGTAAGTCCATGCGACTTACTTAGCCGGTTTCTGGATGTTAGTTGAATGATAATGGTGGTGTGTGCGATGTGTGTTTATAATAACAACTTGTTAGGACGACCGTTGTTATTATGTGTTAAGGCCCAAGTGTATGTATAACGGGCCGTGACATTACTGCCCAGCTCTGCCAGGAGACTGGGAGGTTCTCTATACCCAGACCATACAGGTACACGGTGAGATGCATCGGATCCACTCCTGATGGGTACACGGGGGCGGAGGCGAGGTTTGGGAATCCCTCGTGTCACAAAATAAGTATCATTAGAGTGAATGACTTAAATGAAGATAATAAATGGATTGTTTGAAAGCATGATGAGTGTTTCTTATTTTATGTGTGTGTGTGCTATTATTATTCTTCTAATGTTTAGATAACTAGCTAATGGTTGTTTTGTTGTGGTTTTAGTTTTACAGCAGGTTAGAACAGCAGCTGAGTGATCCGGAAGTAGTGGTCAGCCGGGTCTCCGTACTCCTTAGAGTGGGGGTGTTGGTTGTTGTTTTGTTGTCTTTCCTTTTGTTAAGACAGTTAGTCTTTTCCGTTGTTTAAGTACGATAGGCTGTTAGACTTGTTGCATTCATCCTTTTACAAATGTATTTTTATGAATTTCGGTTTTTTTCTTATTTGTGTCTTGTTGCAAAATCCTAGTAATATTGTTGTCAAACTGAGGTCGGGACCCATTGTGAGGTCCTAACCAGTAATGTCCCGAGTTCTGAGAATTCGGGGTGTTACAGAGAGCGAAGAAGATAAGATCGATTTGTTATAAGACGTGGTTATGCCCTATAGTAAGGACGCTTATGGCAACACATAAGTATGGGTTCTTAAAAGGTTATTACGACCAGGCCTTCAAGGTGAAAAATGATGGAACAATACGGATTCAAGAGAAGAAGGACCCTTAAAAGAGAACAAACACGGTCATAGCTGAAGATGGAACAATACACGAGTCTTAAAGACGTCACCTCAATAGATCGAGGTAGATCAATTGTTTCATGACCACTTGTAAAGTGATAAGACAAGATTGTGTCGGTTATTATGATATGTGACGAGAAGAGAAAGATGAAACCTGAGATATCAAAGATTCCAATACGTCAGAATGTGGATTTTTCCACTAAGGTCGAGCTTGATTTAATTTCGATTTCTAAGGCGCCGTATGGAATAACACTTGTGCAGAGACATGAGTTATGGAAGCAAGTGAAGGAGCAATTGCAAGAACTTAGTGATAAGATTTCATTAGAATTAGTGAAATGCCATAGAGAACACTAGACATTATCTTGAACTCTTGATTTGAAGTTCATATTGGATTATATCTTAAACTCTTGATTTGAAGTTGTTATGGAGAACACCAGTTTGCGAAAAGTGAGACGGTTATCTCCGTTTGTACATCGATTACCGTGAGCTGAACAAGATAACAATGAAGAACAAGTATCCCTCACCACGGATAGATGATCTACTCGACCAGTTGTAAGGGTCGGTAGTCTCTTTTAAGAATGATTTAAGGTCAAATTGTCACCAATTGAGAATCCGAGACTAGGATATTACAAATACGGCATTCCGGACAAACCATGGTCACTATGAGTTGCATTGATTCCATATGGACTTACTAATGCCCCAGATAAGATATTTCGGTCTACTCTCGAAGAAGAGAGAAGTTTTATGACAAGTTATCTCGGGATGTAAACCCCGAAGGAGGTGGAAGAAGTTACAAGTTTTCTTAGATGTGCTGGTCATTACCAGATTTGTGAAGAGATTCTCCAAATATCACCATCTATGGCTAACCTACTCCGGATGACAATGAATTATTGGGTGAGACAAAAATGGACCATGGAAATGTTGAGAGTTAAGAGGAGATTCATTGGTGCAACTGTTCTGAATTTGCCTCGAGGTGTGATGGGTTTGAAGTGTACAAGTGATTCTCCAAGACAATGTCTTGATTGAGTATTGAGGAACGAGATAAAATTAATAGCATACGTGTCTCGCTAGTAGAAGCGGTGTGAAGTAAAGTACTTCCTTCGTTGCTTGGAACTTGCAACAAGATTGAGAAAATGTAACATCAAAGTTTGGTTTAGCGGGACCAATGGTTTAGCGGGAACAAGATTGAGAAAATGCTGCATTGAGAAAGACCTGAGAAGGAAGTTGAGTTTCCGATATATCGGACCTTTTTGAGATCTTAGCGCGAGTTGGAAAAATGGTTTACCGGTTGTCCTGGACGTCGAGAGTAGAGGGTGTTCACCCGGTGTTTCATGTGTATCAATCGAGAGAGTATGTACATGACTCGAGTCATGTTGTCAGTCATGATGATCTAGTGGCAGACGAGGGACCGGTGGGGGCTAACTGGAAGACGGAGGAGAGTATCTTTGGTTGAGTTTTATGCTGAGCTACTGGCATCGATAGAATCGACGGGTTAGACCTAGTTCTTTCCTAGGTTGATTTACGTGCATGTGTGATGTTATCTGTAGTTTGTGCCTTGTGCGGGAATGTGTCATATGACCTGATATATCTTGCAATGTTAGTTTGAGTAGATTGTGTATATAGATTAGAAGGTTAAAGTCTTCTTAGTTTGAGAGTTCATACCTCGGGCTTAGGGACCGAGAAGTTCGATGCTGTTCGCTCCAAACGGTGTGTGCAAGCTTTAAATTTATAACCCTAGATGTAAGCTTAAAACAAGGATGCGAACCCGCAGTGTTCGGGTCAATCGTAGTAAAAAGCAAGAAATTCCAGGGGTCGATCACAGGGACTTAGTGAAACAAAGTCGGTGTAGGTAAGCTTTATAAATACTAACCACAAAAGCGATTAAAACAATCAAAGATGATAAAGTCAATAAAGGAAATATGCAATTCTAGGGATTAAAGCATCTAGTTGTGGTTCCAACTCAAGAGCTAAAGATAAGCGGACAAAGCTGAGATTTTTGCATAGGGAAGGTGTTTCTAAAGTGGAATAGATCACCGGGTAAGTCTCACTACTCACTAATCCTAAACCGTAACTCCTATTACCGGGTAAGTCTCAAGGAATTAAGATAAAGAACTATAACCTCAAACTAACACACTATCTAAGGGAATAGAATCAACCTTTACCGGGTAAGTCTCAGGCTAACTCACAAAGATGGGACGAAAGCACACTCATACCCCAATAAAGGATAAACCTTTATTACCTACACTTATGATCTTAGGTAAACAAACTAAGGAATTACCGGGTAAGTCTCATCCTAAGCTTGCATTGGACCAGGAAAGGTGTAATAAGAATAGGATTTGGCAAACTCTAACACTTAACTCTCAGTTTCGGATCAGATAAGTCACCTCGGTCAGACGAATTCCACCCCGGCCGAGATGTTCATCGACTGAGCGAGATGCTTAGGGTTAAGGATAAAGACTCGAACTTTCAGGGTCCTACTGTGATTAAGATCATTCTATCATTGTTTTTCCCACAACCTTCAGCCAATCACCCTAGAATCACACAAAGAGATTAGCCACTCATCATCATTGTTCACGTCTAGGAATAGATGCGCAAAAGTTTTACAATTTATAAACTCGTTATATTTCTCCTAACTCCTAGCGAACCCACAGTGTACGGGACGTTTGTAGTAGGGATAGTATTCCGATGTCGAACACAAAGACTAAGGTGAGATTGATTCGATTTATGATTAAGTTTAGTGAAGATCTAGGTTAAGAAAAGAGAAAGAAATAAAGGAATGAAAATCTCAATGTTTTTGGTTGGTTTTTAGGTGATCAATCAAGGATCACAAATCATGCAAAGTAAACAATCAACTAAGCTAACGAATCAACACAAACAACGAGCTAAACACGAGATATGAATCAAGAGAGAAAAAGCGGATTCTAGGGGTTGGAAATTCCGATTATGGCATAAGACTCAAGTTATCTAATCATTCCTTGGACTAACTATGATATGTTGGGAGTGAGTGTTTCTAGATTGGGATCAATCACCGGGTAGGTCTCATGTCCACTAGTCCGTTCCTAAGGTCTCATCACCGGGTAGGTCTCAAAGAGCCTAAGAGATGGAATTCTACACAAACCGGATTGTCACCTAGGGATCTAACCTATTCTTACCGGGTAAGTCTCGAAAGGATTAGTCCTAAACAACGATCCTAGCACACTTAGTCCAATGGCGGCTTATGAGGCTCACCACTACCTAGGGTTTGTCATCTTTGAAATCTAAGAGTAAGAATCACCTAAACTTAGATCCATCGAACCAGGGAAACCACGGGGTTTTCTACACCTTCCACAGCCGTGGAGTGGCAAGAACTAACCGTGGACTCCAACAGAAGCTTCGTTCTAGTAAACAAGTCATCCAAGGGTAAATCTAAGTTCATCCTATCATAGTCTTAGCCATAACCATCCTTTCCTTACCCTAGAATCTCATCTATTTAGCCTACAACATGCATCATAACAATCGAAATCATCAAGCATAAAATCATGGCTTCCATTTGCAAGATAATGAAGAGAAAAAGATAAACAAGTGAAGTAATCAAAAGCAAGCTGAAATTAAGATTAGAAAGACTCACAACCCTTCCAAAAGAAGGTTTAATCGATTCTTACAACCCTAGAAAATGATTCCGAATTTCTTCACTACAAAACTATCAAGTGCTAGCAATGGTGTGTTCTTCTCCTCCTTCTCCAATGGTAGCTTCTCCCCCTTCAATGGTAGCTCTCCTCTTGAGAGAATCTTCTTGTTGAGAGTGTTTTTGATTGGATGATAGGGGATAATGGATGGCTGCTCCAAGATGCCTTCTCTCAGCCTTGCAGGACCACTTTTATACTACAACCTTGCTAGAGTGAGCCATGAGATCGTGGCACAACTGTCACAACCGTCTGGCAAAAACCACGGTTGGTTCCACGGCCGTGGAAGTGCCAGTGAACCGTGGTTTGGTGCTTCAGCTTTGCCTTGGTTCATTAAGCTTTGATTTGGTGCATGGCTTGTGTTGACAAGGTTCCATGAGTCCTCCTTAGCCTCTAGCTTGTATCCTAATGAGTCCGAGGGTGTATCATCTTGATGAACGATCCTCAAACGTATCGTTTAACCTCCTAAATCTCCCAAAATACCTACAAATCAATGCAAAAGTCCGTGTAGACGTGTATCTCGACAAAATACGTGAATTGAGTGCAAACGTCGTGAACTAGTGCTAAACCACGCATGAATGAGTGAGAAATCTATCTAAATGACTACCTAAACCTAAGTCATAAATCGTGTTATCAATCATGAAAGTATTAATCAAGTATATGGGAAGGAAGATAATTATTGAACAAGAAAACCTTAAGAGAAAGGCTTCAATAACTGAATCAATTATAAAACCAACAAGCGTTCCTTGGATAGAAATCCAACAAGACAATGACAAATAAGGGAATCTAAGATAATCTTACAAAAACCCTTCAAAAGTTATAAAAGCTATAGACTTTCTTCCTTCAACCTTCAAAAAGGTTCTTCAATTCTCCCAACTGGAGTATGGCTGCTGCGGTGTATAATACACAATCGGTGGTATAGCATGTGATAGCGGATGTCGGATTTGTGGGAAATCCGACCCTTTTTATAGGAAAATTACTCTCCAAAGATAAGATATATTAGAAAGATCTCTTCCCATAAAAATAGGTAAAATATATGATCTAGCATATCTTCTTCCTTCCAGGAGCCAAGCCCAAAAATATAAGATCCTCTTTCCAAAGATAAAAGATCTCAGCCAAGAATAAAATATTCTCGCCGCGTCCCAGGTGTTCGCCTCGGTCGAGTCGACTTCTCTGGATCACCTCGGTCGAGGTGATTTTGTAGTCAACCGAGGTGAGTCACAACGTTTGCACTCAATTCACGTATTTTGAATTGAGCGATATTCCTAACGGGTCAGATTCCTTCCCGGACTTTGGCAAGACACAAACACAAAGTCACCTCGGTCGAGGTGACTTTGTGCAGATCCTCTGCCAACATCAAGCCAAAGTCGGGGATCCCTCCAGTCACCATGCAGTAAAGGCTGAAAAGCTCCCCCTGTCGGACCTTCTGGTGCGTCTCAGTACGCGCCAGAAGAGTCTCACTGAAAATACGGTGGGCCAACCTAAAGGCTAGGTGAAATATGATGCGCTCCTTGGAGTCTCTGGGGCGCCATCTGTCTGCGTGCTCAACTACATGAGCAATCTGACCCCAAAACTCCCTAGATACAGTCCGGGAAGGAAAATCAACAGTGGTCGGGGCCGGGAAACCAAAAATATATCTCCAGTACTCTAAGGGAACTAGGAAGTTCCGGTTCATCAACCGGTACTTCACAGAACGCTTTGTGGGGAGGTAGGTGAAGGAGCTAATGAACTCCAAGGTAGGCTCTAAATAGGCAGGTGCACAGATCTCAATAAACTGATCTAGCCCTACCATCGATATCATCCGTCTAAGATCTCCATCCACATGGAGACAATCAAAAGCCGATACGTCCAGGAAGCGTGGTGCAATCACTAGACGGGCTGCAATACGGTCATAGTCGACCTGGTGTCTCTCGTGGATCACCGGTCTATAAGGTCTAGAGGAGGAAGAAGAAGGGGAAGGGAGGATCTATCCCTAAGGACAAGCTGTCTATCTGAACTCATCTCTAAAACACTCTGTCAGATCACCTCGGTCGGCCTAACACAACTCAAGAACACCTCGGCCGAGGCACAGCACGACTGGACCGAGGCGAAGAACTGCGCGACGAGTTTCTTCAAAAATCCAGTTCTTTTCCCCCAAAATCACTACAACTGGTTCCTATGGGGTACTTAATCTGTTTCTCAGCAAATGCAAGGGCAACCAAAGCCCAATTCGAAGCAAAATAGTGAAAAGAACGAGATTAGGGTTTTTTCGATGTTTACCCTGATTCGGTCGATTCGGTTCGTTTTTCTCGCAGATTGACACTTGCACTGGGATCCTCTATCCTTTCTTTGCATTTTGGAAGCAAGAATCGTCGAAAACGATCGAAGAAGGGCGAAGTGAGGCGAGGGGCTGCCGCGGTCGAGGAGAGGTAAAAAAGAAGAGAGAGAAATTCAGCCCCCTTTTTATACCCTTTTTGGAACTGCTGTCACCTCGGTCCAGGTGGTCTTGACGGGACCGAGGTGGTACGGACCGAGGTGGTTCTTCAGAAACCCTAGTCGCCTCGGTTTCTCAAGAATCACCTCGGTCGAGGTGCTTTGACAGCAACCGAGATGTGCCTCAGTCAAACTCCGTCTTCTCAAATTCTCGAACTTCTGTCCTTCCAGTTATGCTCCTAGTTTGTACTCCTTCCTTAGATGTCACCTGTTGTCTGTCTAGGACGCCAAAAACAAAACAAAGCAAAGCAAAAGCAAAACTATATAAGCTAGACTGGAAAAAGGGAGAAGAAAGCAATACCTTGGGTTGCCTCCCAAGAAGCGCTTGGTTTAAGGTCGCTAGCTGGACCATAGTGTGTCTCTCAAACGTGATGGGAGGTGCCCTCACCCCATACTTCACCTCCATCGTGGGGTGAAGTAAGTAAGTCTACCAAACGCTCCAACAAGTGTAAGTGCTCATCGGGGAATGAATCGTCTATGGGAGGGTTGTCCTTCTCGCGTGAAGATGCAGGTAGCCGGCTGAGGTGATCCGCAACAGAATTTGCGGATCCCTTCTTATCGCGGATCTCTAAGTCAAACTCTTGAAGCAAGAGAATCCATCAAATAAGGCGTGGCTTGGCATCTTTCTTAGCAAGCAAGTAACGGATGGCTGCGTGGTCGGTGTAGACAATGACTTTCGCCCCTACTAAATAAGAACGAAACTTCTCGAAAGCATATACAACCGCCAATAACTCCTTCTCGGTGGTAGCGTAGTTGCGCTGGGCTACATCTAGCGTCTTGCTAGCATAATAAATGGTGGTGGTCCGGCCATCCTTCTTCTGTCCAAGCACCGCTCCTACGGCTACATCACTAGCATCGCACATGATCTCAAAGGGCAAGGTCCAATCCGGAGGTTGGATAATGGGAGCGGAGATCAACGCTTCCTTAATCCTGTAAAATCCATCAAGACACTCCTGTGAAAACTCAAAAACAACATCTTTATTCAAGAGGTTAGTTAGAGGTTTAGAAATCTTGGAGAAGTCCTTGATGAATCTCCTGTAGAAACCTGCATGCCCGAGAAAACTCCTCGCACCTTTAACAGAACAAGGAGGAGGGAGTTTCTCAATAGTCTCGATCTTAGCGCGATCGACCTCAATGCCTCGATTAGAAACGAGGTGTCCTAGCACAATGCCTTCATTAACCATAAAATGACACTTCTCCCAAATCAAAACAAGATTAGTGTCTTCACATCGTTGTAGCACTAGAGAAAGGTTAGATAGGCAATCAGCAAAAGAGGAACCATATACTGAAAAATCATCCATAAATACCTCCATGATCTCCTTTATGTACTCGGAAAAGATAGCCATCATGGATCGCTGGAAGGTAGCGGGTGCATTGCACAATCCAAATGGCATCCTCCTATAAGCAAATGTTCCCCATGGACAAGTGAAAGTTGTCTTCTCCTGATCATCCGGATGGATAGGAATCTGGAAGAATCCACTATAGCCGTCTAAGTAGCAAAAGTGTGAATGCTGGGCCAACCGTTCAAGCAATTTGATCAATGAAGGGAAGTGGAAAATGGTCCTTCCGAGTGGCCGTGTTCAGCTTCCTATAATCAATGCAAACCCTCCAGCCCGTAACGGTCCTGGTTGGGATCAACTCGTTGTTCTTATTCGTCACAACGGTCATCCCTCCTTTCTTCGGGACTACATGCACCGGGCTAACCCATTTGCTGTCCGAGATAGGATATATGATACCTGCATCCAAAAACTTAAGAATTTCTTTCTTCACAACCTCTTTCATGATCGGATTTAACCGTCTTTGAGGTTCCCGTGAAGTCTTATGATCGTCCTCCATTAGAATTCTATGCATGCAGAAAGAAGGCTTAATGCCAATAAGATCATCTATAGTATAACCCAAAGCCCTTTGATGCTTTCTCAGGACATGTATTAGTTTAGACAATTCAGATTCGGAGAGGGAAGCACTAACAATAACAGGATAAGTGGAATCCGGTCCAAGAAAGACATACCTCAAGTGGTTTGGGAGTTGTTTAAGCTCCACAACTGGGGGTGCTTTCTAAGGGGAATCCTGGCTTCCTCCTTCCAGTGGAGTAGATTTAGAAACTGGACTTTCGGAAGTCTCAGTTGAGATCATCTCGCCTTCGACCTCGGTCGAGGCGCAGAGGCGTTGACCGAGATGTTCTTTAATCGCCTCGCTCAGTCCAGAAAGTGCCTCGGTCGAGGTACTGCAACTGGAACTGAAACTGGAGATCTTCGTCTCCTGGATTAGCTTCTCAGTTTTAGCTCCTGGATCTTCTTCCAGAGCCTTTAAGCTCCATATATCTGCATCACAAGAAGCATCTATACCTTCCTCATTTAAACTGAAACTAATAACTCTTTCGAGTGGATCGTTAATAAGGATAGAGCTCACCAATTCCCTTGATTCTTCTTCATCGTAGATGTTGAAGATATCATCGCTTAGTTGCTCTCCTTTCATGGCTGCAAGTAGTGCGAACTCCACTTCATCTCCACCAATGTTGAATTTCAACTTGGTGTTCTTACAATCTACGTTGCAACCCGAAGTTGCTAGAAATGGCCTCCCGAGAATAATAGGAACTGGATAATCTGCGGGAATGTCAAGTACGACAAAGTCTATTGGTAAATAGAAGTTACCTAACTTGACCGGAACGTCTTCCAAAATGCCCACGGGATGGGTAATGGAGCGGTCCGCCATGTACAATCGAATCTTAACCGGCTTGGGCTCTCCAAGTCCGATCTTCACACATAGCTCCAGCGGAATGATGCTCACGCTGGCTCCTAGATCACATAAGGCTTCACAAGTGACATCCCCCACTTGAATGGGAATGCAAAATGAGCCGGGATCTCTCAACTTAGGTGGCATCTTCTCCTTCATGATTTGTATGAGCTCCGAGGATTTAGATGTCATCCTTACTTCACCAAAATCTTCCAGTTTCCTCTTCCTTGATAAGAGTTCTTTCAAGAACTTCCCATAGGCGGGCATCCCTAGAATAGCATCAAGGAAAGGAATGTTAATGTGCAGTTTATTCATCAAGTCAAGGAACTTACCAAAGTTCTTGTCTAGATGTGCTCTGGACCTTGACAGGGGGAATGGAAGTGGTGGTTTGTATGCAGGAGGTGGAGCATAAACTTCAGTTTTCCCCTCCGCTTTCTGTGGTTCCACCTCGGTTGGCATCTCGGCCGAAGTGTTCTTCGACTGCACCTGGACCGAGGTGGTCTTCATCGGTACTGGCACCGACCGAGGCACTGGATCTACAGTTTTCAGTCCACTCCTCATTGTTATGGCCATGATCTGGCCCTTAGGGTTGCTTTCCGTCCTTGCTGGAAGCTTCCCTGGATCTCTTGGCGCTTCATTCGCCCTACTAGCAAGTTGTTGTTCAAAGGCCTTTTGGGCCTTCGAAAATGAAGTCATAGAAGTCTCCATAGCACTAAGCTTGATCAAGATGGCCTCCAGCACTGCGTCTTTCTTTTCCGGATGAGACGAACTTGATCCTTGCCCCTGGCTCTTTAATGGAGTAGAAGAAGAAGAAGGGGAAGAGAGGAAAGGATTAGAGAAATCGTTAGAATTGGAGATAGAATGATTGTTACCAGAATTTTGGTTGTTCGCCCTCCAATTGTTGCTATTGGATCCTCTATTGTTGTTGTAGTTATTGTTCCGGGAACCATTGTTGTTATTGTTACGGTATCCATTGTTGTTGTTCCTTTGTCCTTGATCTTCCTTCTTGGTTTGAGCAACCAAGAGTTCCTTCAATTGCTTCACGTCATTCTTCAAAGACGTGAGTTGATTGTTGTTTGGCTGAGTATCTTGGAAGTTAACTCTTTTAACTCCACCTTCAGCTCCTTGATGGTGTATTTCTCCATATGCAAAGCTTGCTTCTCGATAAAGTCCCAAGCTTCGTCAATCGCCATGTCCATAAAGGTACCGGCGGAGAGTAGTCGGAGGTTGAACTGGGTGCTTCCGTCCAGTCCCTTGAAGTATATCTCCAACAACTCTATCTTTGGAATCCCATGATGTGGGCAATCCAACAGTATGTCCTTAAACCTCTCCCATGACTTGGACAAGCTCTCCTTGTCCTTCATAATGAATGCATTAATCTTCCCTCTCATTTCAGCGGTCTTAGAGGAGGGAAAGAATTTAGTCAACAATTCCGTGGTCATCTCCTCCCAAGTGCTGATTTTTCCTGGATGAAGAGATTGATACCAAGTAAGAGCTCTATCTTTTAAAGAAAAGTAAAAAGGTCTTAGCTTGTAGTTGTTATTTTCAATTCTTGAGGGTCTCAAGGTCTCCATCAAGATCTCATAGTTTTGAAGATGTTGATGTGGGGATTCCTTCTCTAGCCCTCCGAATTGGCATTGGCGAATCATGGACGAAACTTGCGGTCAAAGTTCGTAGTCATGGTCCGCTGGATCTCCTAGGTTAACTCCTGGACGCCTCAGTTGTTGATTGGGGTCCATCCTTTGACCTAGGGTTTATGGGATTCCTGCAAAAAGAGCGCCTCGGACTGGAATCCGAGGTGGAAGTACCTCGGCCAGGGCGTTAGGTACTGGAACCTGCCTCGGTCGAGGGTCTGCAACTGGGACCTGCATCGGTCCAACATCGGGAACTGGATCTTCCCTCGGTCGAAGTAGATATTGGTCTCGTAAGGCTTCCATATCTGCTTCGATCGCTTTAGTCTTGGTGCGAGTTTCTTGTTTCTCTTGCCTTAGTTCTTCCCTGCTGAGGCGTAGCTGTTCTAGTGCCTCTTTCAACTTGGCCTCAAGATCGCGATTGTCTTGGTTGGTCATCTTCGCTTCTCTTAAGCGTCGTTTGTATGTCTTTTCTGGTCCGGGATCGTAAGGAACGATTTCCTTCCCAGTGCGGGTTCTTCGCATAAACCTAAGAAAGAACCTGCAAAAGTCACTCAAGTAGAGTGGTTAGTAGACACGGGGGCAAGTGCCCCAAAAGCAAACCGTAACCGGCTCGGTCTAGACCAAGTCCCCGGCAACGGCGCCAAAAACTTGTTCGCTCCAAACGGTGTGTGCAAGCTTTAAATTTATAACCCTAGATGTAAGCTTAAAACAAGGATGCGAACCCGCAGTGTACGGGTCAATCGTAGTAAAAAGCAAGGAATTCCAGGGGTCGATCACAGGGACTTAGTGAAACAAAGTCGGAATAGGTAAGCTTTAGCAATTACTAACCACAAAGCAATTAAAACAATCAAAGATGATAAAAGTCAATAAAGGAAATATGCAATTCTAGGGATTAAAGCATCTAGTTGTGGTTCCAACTCAAGATCTAAAGATAAGCGGACAAAGCTGAGATTTTTGCATAGGGAAGGCATTTCTAAATTATGAATAGATCACCGGGTAAGTCTCACTACTCACTAATCCCAAACCGTAACTCCTATTACCGGGTAAGTCTCAAGGAATTAAGATAAAGAACTATAACCTCAAACTAACACACCATCTAAGGGAATAGAATCAACCTTTACCGGGTAAGTCTCAGGCTAACTCACAAAGATGGAATGAAAGCACACTCAAACCCCAATAAAGGATAAACCTTTATTACCTATACTTATGATCTTAGGTAAACAAACTAAGGAATTACCGGGTAAGTCTCATCCTAGGCTTGCGTTGGACCAGGAAAGGTGTAATAAGAATAGGATTTGGCAAACTCTAACACTTAACTCTCAGTTTCGGATCAGATAAGTCACCTCCGTCAGACGAATTCCACCCCGGCCGAGATGTTCATCGACTGAGCGAGATGCTTAGGGTTAAGGATAAAGACTCGAACTTTCAGGGTCCTACTGTGATTAAGATCATTCTATCATTGTTTTTCCCACAACCTTCAGCCAATCACCCTAGAATCACACAAAGAGATTAGCCACTCATCATCATGAAAGTATTAATCAAGTATATGGGAAGGAAGAGAATAATTGAACAAGAAAACCTTAAGAGAAAGGCTTCAATAACTGAATCAATTATAAAACCAACAAGCGTTCCTTGGATAGAAATCCAACAAGACAATGACAAAGAAGGGAATCTAATATAATCTTACAAAAACCCTTCAAAATCTATAAAAGCTATAGACTTTCTTCCTTCAACCTTCAAAAAGGTTCTTCAATTCTCCCAACTAGAGTATGGTTGTTGCGGTGTATAAAACACAATCGGTGGTATAGCATGTGATAGCGGATGTCGGATTTGTGGGAAATCCGACCCTTTTTATAGGAAAATTACTCTCCAAAGATAAGATATCTTAGAAAGATCTCTTCCCATAAAAATAGGTAAAATATATGATCTAGCATATCTTCTTCCTTCCACGAGCCAAGCCCAAAAATATAAGATCCTCTTTCCAAAGATAAAAGATCTCAGCCAAGAATAAAATAGTCTCGCTGCGTCCCAGGTGTTCGCCTCGGTCGAGTCGACTTCTCTGGATCACCTCGGTCGAGGTGATTCTGTAGTCAACTGAGGTGAGTCACAACTGAATGTGAAATCTCTCAAATCTGGTCCAAAGTGAATCTTCTAGTCCATGGCTATGCTTCCTGGATGTTTCCTTATGTTCCTGAATGTAGCTCCAATGACTCCTTAGCTCCTTTTGCGCCTTTTTGATGCAAAACGTGTCATTTTACCTACGATTACAACAAAACTAGGTGTAGACCTCGATTCCCGCAAAGGTAGATGAAATGGTAATATAATCACATATTATACATACAAACATGTAGATTATTGAAGATAAAACGTCCAAACAATCCCCAAAATATAGACTATAATTCATGCTATCAGATGCATAGCAAGTTTCGGGATGAAACTTGTTTTTAGGGGTATTTGATGTAACGCCCCATTTTATTAGGCGCGTTTTCAATGTTTATTTATTTATTCTCCTACTCCTATCGACATTTGATTATATTAAATAGTCTTATTTAATGGTATTTTATGACGTAAAATATATTTCTCGAATATATTATTATTTTGATACAGTCACGTTTATCCTTTTTCGGGAAAATCGGGAAGTTTTTACGGTTCGGAAATCCCGTTCCGAACGCGTTGGATCGGATTCACTCTTTACCCTTTCTTTTTTTCTTTTCTTTTCTTTTCCCTTTTCTTTCTTTCTTTCTTTTCTTTTCCCTTTCTCGCCAGGCTGGTGAGCCGACCTTTGAATGCTGCCGCCTCTTCTTGCAGCCCTCTCCTCTACACCCTAGCCGCCCAACCTACCCTCTACCCTTCTTCCAAGGAACATCACCTCTCATCTCCCTCAACACTCCATCTATCTTCTTCTCTGTCTTCCCTCACATCCTCACTTGTGCAGCCCTCTGGTTCCCATTTCTCCAACTCTCAACCATACCTACAACCATGCCTCTCTCCCGTCTCACCGCCTCTGGATCGAGCCTCACTACTTCCCTCTTCACCTGCTGCACCAAGCTTCACCCATGGTCATCTCTTCTCTCCTCTCGAGCTTCTTTGAATCACCTATGCCGGATCGAAACCGCCACCTGCTTCTCCCTGTGCCTTCGCCGGGAAACACTTCTGCAACCACAAGAGGAGTGCCAGCTTCTCCCCCTTGCGCCACCAGTCTGAATAAAGAGGAAAGTAGACGGCCTCTTCTTCTCTTCTATTGCCATCAGGAACCACCATCACTGCCATCGTCGGAGGAGCCCAACTGTCCCGCCCTCGCCGCCAGCCGGAGCCTCACTTGAGTCGCCTCGCCGTTTTGTTGGATCTCCCGCCGGCCCTGTGAATGCCTTCCTCGGCCAAAACCCTTGTATGTATCGGGTTTAAAAATATTTATGTGTAATTACAATTTTCAACACATAATTCTATTTTACGTTTTTCGCCCTAGTTTTAGTATTTTAGTAAATATATCCCTACAGATTTATTTACATATCATGGCCAAAGTTCTATTTACATAAAATGACCCAAACTTTTGAGATTACATACTTTCCTCGATAAGGTTATTGCGGATTTTTTTAACCTTGGTTTTTATTACGAGTTTTATCTTATAGTTATATATATATTATATATTATGCCCATGTTTTGCTTATAAAGCTAAACTTGTTTAGTTTTGGTGTTAGGTTTGGAAACGACCTGATAAAGGCCTAACGAGTCTAAGTTCGACATCCGTCGATCGACTTCCATCTTTTGACATCGTGTGAGTATCCTCTTCCTCGTTCTAGTTATGTTTCGTAGTATCATGCTAGGTTAGATCTAGCATAACCTAGTGAGAATGTCAAGTAGTGGTTGTGGACCCTTAGGTGAGTTTTAAGGTTTTGATATTGTTTGATGGATTGATGTTGTTATGAGCTTGGGGTGATATGTTTATCTTGTGAGGTTGTTATAAGGTTATAAGTTATATGGTTGATCTTGTGAGCGTTCTGAGGCTCGAGGTTGGGGTTGTATGATCTTGTGGGATTTTGGAGCTTAGGATTGACTTATCCTATCATGGTGTTGTTACCGTTGAGTTTGTTTGGACTAGGCATGTTTATCCTAGTATGTGTTATGGGTCATGATCTTGCGAGATTATAGGGTCTAGAAGTCTAAGGACTTCTAGCTTATGTCGAGTGTGATGTGAGCATGAGGGATTCTAGGATGCGGTCCTAGAATGAGAGTCAAATGATCTTGTGTAGATCATTTGTGTAGAAGTCTATGACTTATTGAGTTTAGCGAGTTGTTGATATAGATATCATGTTGTGAGCAGGTGTAGACTTCTTTCCAAGGGAAAAGAGAGTGTTGCGTGAGTTAGCGTTTGGGACGAGATAAGTCTCCGGACTTACTTAGCTCGTATTCTTCGTATTAGTTTCGATGTGTGTTTGGTAGTGTGTGTTTATTGTTTATGTGATAACAACTAAACCGGAAATAGGGTTAAGGACCTTTGTATATTATTTGACTCACGTGTATGATAACGGGCGGTGACAACTTGTCTAGCTCTTGCGAGAGCTAGGAGGTTCTTGGCGACTATCCCGTGCTAGAGACGGTCGGATGCATCAGTACCATTCCATGCCGGTAAGTAGGGACCGAGGCGAGTTTCGGTGACTCTCGTGTCAAAACCTAAGTTGAATTAGAACGGGATACGACATAATAAACTGGATTTGTGTGATTTGGAGTATGATGCGTGTTCGTGATGATTTACTTGTGTTTGTGTCTTTCACCTTGAATCTAATGCCACGAATATTAGCTAACGGTTCTATACCGATGTTGTAGTTGCCTTGCAAGTTAGTAATGCGGCCGAGAATCCGGAAGAGTGGGCAGCCGGGGTTACGTACATTTTAGGAGGGGTTTTTGGTTGGAGTCGGGTTGTTAATTGTTCTTCGGTTATTGTCTTTGTATGCCGCATGTATGGCATTTGGTCTTTGATTTGTATCTCGGCTGGAGTCTTCCGTTGTATGCTTTCAGGAAACACATCATTTGCATAAAAATGTATTTCAGTTTTGACCTTTATTTGTGTCTTGTTGTAAGATCCGGTAAAATTGTTGTTAGGCTAAGGGTCAGAACCCATTGTGAGGTCTCCGCCCATAGCATCCCGAGTTCCGTGGATTCGGGGTGTTACATTTTGCATAATGTGTCACATGCAATACCGATGACGAGTGGACGGAAAAACAATTATAACTGCTATTTTCATTGCAAGATCATGATCAGTCACCAACACCCTAGGTGCATGCCTCATAGCTTCCTTAAAGCTCCCAAAAAGCCACTCATATGAGCTTACATCCTCCTTCAGTAAAAGAACACCCCCAAATGTCACACATTTTTTATGGCTGTCCAAACTAGTGAAAGGGGAAAAAACCATGTCATATTTGAAAAATGGAAACAACACACATCAATAATAACTACAGTTCATTTCCTACAAAGAGGATGTTCATCAAAACTAAGGTTATTGTTCATATTTATACATGCTTGTTTGTTCGATAGGTGGAGTCGAACGAAACAACATCTCCATATATAACATAGTTTTTCATCAAAATTGGGTCAGCCCAAAATATTCTTGTCAGCTGGTCGCTGTCATCAACATCATACCTAAAGTAAAACGCACTACTAACCTCTTCCTTCTTGAACAATATGTTTATCATAAATTGGGCATCACATCCACTAGGGTAAGCCAAAAGATCTCTCCTGAAGTTTTTGAACTTTGTAGCCGTTGCACCTATGTTTTGATAACCCCCAACAAACTCTTTGAAAACCTTATGACGCCTTGTTGGCTCAATCTTTGCTCTTCCACAATTGAGAACAAAATTCTTAAGACCAAGGTCCATTTTTCTATTAGATTTGACAAATTGTTTCATTGTAGGAGCCAACATAGCATGATTATGAGCGTCATGAACCCACATCATAAAATACTTTCCACCCTCCATAATCCTAAATGCAACTCATGTGTTACAACCACATCGATACAATACAAGTATATAATCTGAGTTGTCGGAATCTCACAAAGTTTATATTATACATGTACACATGGATACAATACAAGTATATAATGTTCCCTAGCTAGGAACTAACTAGTGATCAACTTTAGTACTTACAAATTACAATAGTCTCACACTCTTACATAGCTACCATAAAAGAGTCCAAGGTACATTTATAATTACATTACACGACAAGCATTAACGTTGTCATCGTTGAACATGTTGCTAACCTTGTCGTCTCCTCGAGCGGTGACGGGCATGCTCCCATACTTATCGGCAAGGTTATACCCATGGCGATAGTAGTTGTAACTCTCTTTGTACTCATTGGTGAGGTCCTTGAAGTAATCCTTGGTCGAGGTGAAGTAGAGAGGAGGGTTCGGGTAAGGCCAAAACTCGGCCCTCTTCCCCGCCCTCCGGACCATTTTCAATACCTTATTCCGCTCCACGTACCCTATCACCGTCACCTTCTCCATCTCTAGATCAACCTCAACCGAGTCCACTCCTAATGTAACAAAAATCAACTATAATTAGTACAACTTCTTATATCATACAAGTAATCTTGTGTATGGATATACATACCTCTAAGCTTCAAAATGGCATCCTTGACAATTCTTTCGCAACCGGTGCAACACATCCTAACTTTTAGCTCCACCGTCTAAGTTTATGATCATAAATGTAAATCAATTTTAAGTCAATGTACGTTTTTAGAATAGGGGCGTTCGGCGTGACCTTTTCAATAGATTATCTAAGAGTTTATAAAAACTTCCCAAAGCTGAATGGTGTTTGGTGTATAAAGGTTGTCACAAAGTATGGAGTTTTTTTAGATTTTAATTAGACTCGTGCAGTGCACGGATATTCTTAATACCTATACGTAAAATAGATTCGTATTACGTACTAATCAAGTTATATAAATATTTCTAAAAAGTAAATTAATTTTAAAAAGTAATCACCTTACCAATATAATTATTGTTGCTAATGATAATAAACAAACAATGCATCTAGAATAATCTTACAAATATATCGCCTTTAAAATATACAATTTTATAGTAGCCTTAAAAATAGATAATTTTAAAAGTGAAAACTTAAAATTGTAAATTAAAAAATCTGATGATTTTGGTAGATATTATTATTAAAAATAAATAGTTTTAGAAATAAATAATTTTAGAGAAGTGATAATTTAGTAATATATGATTATTTGGCTTAAATACTGAATTATGAGTGTGATACTGAATTTAGTAATATATATATATATATATATATATATACTCAAAGTTTATTTTTTTAGATTTTCCAATATCTTTTGGTTGTTTTGTTAAAAAAAATCTCTCTTATTTCTATTTTCTTTTTACATGAAAACTGATCTCTACCGAATTCTTTCAATAATTATTAGATTTTTACAATTTAACATATATCTACGGAACGTGGTAGAACGGCGCCGTTTTGTGGGCAATAGACATCTTTGAAGTTTGATGCTTTTGTTGCTTCATTGGATGCATGCCAAGGAGAAATGAGGGGACAAGCATGGCCAAGTAAAGTGTATATATGTTTCTATTTCCACTGCTAATTGGGATAATAGAATCCAATTCCAACATTTTTAATTCTTATTCCAGATTTTTTTTATAGTTCATGTTATTATTCCTCTGGGAAATTGACTCTTAGGGCCCGTTTGGTTTGAACTCCGGAATCGGAAACGGAATGAAAACGAATCTAGTCCATATGTATACCCTTATTCATGAAAGTTGTTGGAATCATTCCTTGTGATTTGAAGTAATTGAAGTTCAATTTGATTACTTTTGATACCCTATAGGGTAACAAAATATGGGGAGACAAGTGCATTTTGCATGTAAACACAAGGAATGATTCCATAGAATTTCATGAATATGGATATACATATGGACTAAATTCGTTTTCATTCCGTTTTCGTTTCCGGAGTTGGAACCAAACGGGCCCTTAATTTCTAAACCAAACTTTTTTCTTTTGTATATTAACAAACAACTCGGATATATTCTGATGAAATTTAAAAAAAATTTAGAATACATTCAAAATACTCCAAAATATACCTTTTTTTTAGAGGAAATCCATAACTTATATTGAATCAAATTCTATTAAATGGTCTGTCTGATAAACAAATCAATTCCAAGAATTATGGTAAATTAATAAGATATAATTAGATAATTATAAAATTATAAATCAATTTAACACTCTTAATGCATTATATGTTTTTGGATTAAAAAAACCCAAAATAAAAAGATATGGATTTAACTTTTACACAAAGTCTAATGGGTTATTTCTGGTTCTGGTTCACTTGACACTTAACACTCTTAATGGGTATTTTTCTTTATGACCAAATTATTTTTAAGTGCTTTTTTAAAATTTTAATTATAAATAAAAATAAACATTTATTTTTAAAATGATAAATTAATCAAAAGGGTACTGTTAATATTAAAAAAACACACCAAAATTCTAAAAGTAATACGATCATCTAAATATAAACTATAAGTACTAGACAAAGAAGAATGAAATTAAACTAAACAAGCAAATAAGTAAAACTAAAAATCATCGATGAAAGAAGAAGATATCGAAGTGACCTGCAAAGAAACAGGCTTGGCCTTGGGCATGTTGTAAGTATACTTCTTATCGTCGTTGATGCTCTTAGACTTGGGGTTACGGTGGTTACTCGGATATCGAAAGAACGAACGAGGAAAGGCAGAAATGAACCAGTTCAAAGCTCTTTCCATGGCGGTAACCATGGTTGAGTATATATACTTGTTATAAGATTCTTTACTCTCGAAACAAATATGAATTAAAAATATTTTGGATGATGATGAAGATAATGAACGTAGAAGAAAGTTAGGTCTAGACAAGAAGAGAAGTATAAGTAGAAGATATTCCTCTTCTCTTCAAGAGCATATCTTTTTCTTTTTCTTTTTGGTTTATTGATGATATTAATTCATGTCACGTCTTAAATATGAATATATTCATATATTCGAAGAATCCATGCATGCACTAAACTATGTTTGATTGATTCATATATTCGAAGATATAGATTGCTTGTTGTGTGTAAGTGCTTTAGGCAAAATTAATGCAAAAGGAATTAGTTTGATGAGTAGATTGGCATGGAAAAGGAACTTTAGACGATGGAATGGTATCGTTTTAGACCTTTACCCTATAATCTAGGTTTTCAAAAGTACGTTTATCATATGTTTTAATTGGGATCATACTTCAAGTCTAGGAAATAGTTAGATTCTGTTTAGTTCGTTCGGATTTGTATCCCACGTCGATAATAAACAAGTTTTGAGTGCAATATGTAAAGTCGATAAACTATTCTTATTACCAATGGATTTTAGATTAGTGTAGTTTAACATGATTTGCTAGCTCGTATTCACACGACTACGGTATGTTGAATGTTGGGTTTGAGCATAACAAACCTAGGACCTAGTATATAAACCTAGTATCTAAGATTGACGGACGATTATTGATTTTTTTGTAAATTACATTTTAAGTATAGGTAAATAACAAATTAAAGAACTTAGCAAGGAAGGAAAATCAGAAAAGGAGGGTTCATTACTTTTAGTCGTTTGTATATCGGTTCATATTTGCATTTTACGTTGATATTAAACAAAATTCAAGTTTAATATAATTAAGGTCGATGTACTACTCTTATTATGCTCATGTTGAAGACTTAGTCTAACGTGATTAGCTAGTGTACACACGGCTTCGGTATGCAATCGTTAGACTTTAACATAAAAAAACCTACAAACTAGTATATAAGATCGATGACAATTATCGGTTTGTTATAATTATATAACACATTAAAGAAATAAGCAACGAAGGAAAATGAGAAAAGGAGGGTTGTCTATAGTCTATAGAAGAGCTAAGATAGTATTATTCTCAAATATATTCAAGTTCATCTTCTTTGCTTGTCCGGTCTTCTCTAGTAGTTTTCCATTTGTACTTACTTTCTCAATTATCTCTTATACTTGAAGATATAAAAAAAAATGATAAAGGTAATTGTTTAATCGGAATATAAGGACGAGAACGAGAGACACTAAGAATTATGCCAAGAGAAGCACATAAAGAAAGTGGAAGAATGTATCGACGAAGAAAATTTTACGGGAAATCTTCCGGAACAATAGAAAAGCCTAAAATTTGAACTAGATCTCAAGTAAGTAGATTTCAATCACACGTTCACGACTTTTTCAAGTAAACAAAATCGAACCACATGCAATTCAACAAATGCACAACCCAAAAACAAAGATACTAAGTTTTGTTGTTTCGGGACAAGAGATGGACCCAACACAACTATCATTATTAAAAAGGTGTTTTTCTTTTTTTACTTTTTTTTTTTTTTTGTTAGAAACGGCGTAAGAAAATTCAACAAAAAACTCATATTTAAAACACAACAAATACACTCGAGTAACACAAGAACAATCATCAATAATAGTTGGAAACTACGATGCAACCATAATTAGAGGAAACTCGACAAGAACCTCAACCCATACATCAAAGTGAATAAGATTTCAAATACATGAGTTTCAAAAAAAGGACGAAGAATGAGTATGCTTCCCTCTGGTAGAAAATACCACTAGGTTCGTCTTTAAGTTTTTCTAAAATTAGTGTTAGCCCGGAGAATTGAGTTTGAATCCTCCTGGAGGCATGTATGGAAAAATTGGTATTGAGAGGGTATCCCCTTAATTGGGTCACTACTATATATACCCTATTTGGACGTAGGCGAAGCCGAACCGATAACGTAACATTTCAAAGATACTTGAGAAGATGGGACAAAGGATGGCCGGTTGTTAGTCTCATAATATGGATGGTTGGGTTGACAACGGCATAGGAACATAGTTTATATGACAAAGAGTGGCGATCAATCCATTGAAGCCAATACACCTGATCTCGAGTAACACCCTCATCCAATCAACATCTTTCGAATGTTGTAATGGGAGATTGTAATGTAAAGTAGAAATAAAATAGATGTATAAATAACAAGATAATGATCGAGAAATTCGAGAATGATTCTCTGATAATATACCAATAAGTACACATATGCATATATATATATATATATATATATATATATATATATATATATATATATATATATATATATATATATATATATATATATATATATATATAACGATTCATATATATATATAACGATTCATATATATATACATATGTATAGGAAATATTGAAACAATTTGGTTTACTAGGCTTTTTCTAGTTTTGTGTTTAGTAAATGTATCCCTTGAGAGAAGAGTGTGTAGAGTTTGAAAATAAATACAAAAGGTTGGCATATATTTACTTAATTGAAACATTAAAAAGTCTAATTACTACTATAGTTTTTCAAAAAGGCCTAATTACCAAAATTGCCCGAAAATATTTTAGAATACTATTGAGTCATAAGTATGCGATGTCATGGTGATATTAAACGCTTAAGTTTTTGCACCACTGGAAGAGTTTATGAGTATGAAATACAAAATATTAATGGTCAATATTGTGAATGTAATAGGAATGAACTGATGAATGAGCTTAGCAACTCTATTTATACAAAGCATAGGGTTGTTGAGTTTGTTACAACTTCCTCTTATTTACATATATGACCCCTTTATTTATGTAATATCTATATAACCTACAAATATTACTAACTATGTCTTTTAGTATTATTGTTATATTAAGTAGACTCATAACATAATCTTATTTAATTTAGTAAATAAACCCCTAATAGAGTAATAGTGGTAAGTCAATTAAAATAGTAAAATTTAGAGAGGTATACAAAACAAAAGCTTATAAAAAGAGCCTATTTCACCAAATTTTTTCAATATTAATTGAGAGATACACTATCAAATAAATACAATTTTATTTAAGAAAACACAATTAAACCTTTAAGGCTTATATAATATATTTGGTTTAGCTAAAATCACAATTTGACGTTCAATAAACTCTCACTTTTGTTCATATACTATCGTTCTTTGAACAATACAGACACAATAATGTAGGCAGATTAGGCGAGGTAACGATTGCATAACTTTGCCTTCATTCACTATAGATGGTTCTTTCTACTCGATCCATGAAGATATGGGTGTTTGGAGGAAATTTCAGGTACGTACTTTAATAAATCCGAAAATTATGGAGGACTTATATACGCATTTTACGACACTAACAAAAAATTACAAATTTTTTTACATTTTAAACCGATTTTAATAAATCTAAAAAATTATGTCATATCTCTTAACATTTCCACCTAACATATCTTGGTAAACTATTTTATCTTTTCACGCAACCCATATATTTTTGAAAGAATTTGGCCTACTACGCTGTTTTTAGTTTTTGTAAACTAAACTATACCCCATATTTTTTACTGTTAATGAAGTTAATTAACATGTTTTAATAGGTAAATTTCATTTACTCCCTTCCTCGCGCTTCATTCAATTTGGAACAAAACTAACCGGTGCCTCTCCTCTCGACTCCTCAACTTCACCCTCAATCTCTCTGGTAATCTCAAAATCGTCAAGTTTTTCAATCTTCACCTGCTAATTCCGACGTTCTCTTTCGCTCTCATTCTCAATTTTGTCTTGGTTGATACCAAAATTCATCTCAAATCCTTCTTTACTTGTTAATTGATCGTAAACCCTAACCACAAAAAAATGACTACTCGATCTAAGCCTGTAGGAAACCGATCGTCTTCTTTTGATCTTCCAACATTCAATCTTCTAACCCCAACACCTCCTTCACCTGTTGAAGAGGATGTTTCAAAGGAGGGTCAGGCACCTCCGGTGTCTGATCATGATGAAGGTCTTCAAATAGTTGTATCTGGTGGTCCAAGGGAAGGAAATATACAAGTGGTTAGTATGGATTGGATACTCTTTCAAAAATTTTTGTATTATTGTTTCTGGTATATGTTCATATTAGGGTTTGATAGGTTTATATATTGTTTCTAGTATGCGTTTTCATATGGTTTGTGGTATTTTTGTTTCGTCTTAATATTTGCATGAGAATTATGGCATTAGTTGTTAGTGTATTTGTGTTTGATATTAATTTTTCTGGTATGTTACTTGTTTTAGTTTTTCTGGTATGTCTTATGGAATTAGTTTCTGGTATGTTATTTTTATTTGCTTCCTGTATACCTATCTATTGTGTTGGTATTTGCTTTTATATGGGTTCTGGTATGCTTTGTTTCGTCTTTATATTACATGAGTTGTCTGGTATGTGTTTATGGTAATGTCTTGTACTAGTTGGTAGTGCATTTGTGTCTGGTATTAACTTTTCTAGTATGTTAATGGTTTTAGGTTTTCTGGTATGTCTTATGGTATTAGTTTATGGTATGTGATGTTTATTTTTTTCTTGTATACCTATCTATTGTGTTTCTGGTATGCTTTGTTCTTTGTTTATATTACATGTGTTATCTGGTATGTGTTTATGGTTTGTTTTCTGGTATGAATTGTTGATATTTTTCCTGTTTATATTTATATGATTTGTCTAATATGTATGCTTTCTATTTTGAGTTTCATATGAGGTTTTCATATTACTTTCTGGTATTTAATTTTGATGTGAATATTGATATTATTTTTTGGTATGTTTACACAGGCAGAGGAAGAAATGCCTAGTAATGTACATGAAAACTCATTTGTAAGTTAAATGTTTGATGTGAGTTTCTGGTTTCTTGTTAAAATATTTTTCTGGTACTAACAAACTTATTTTCTTTACTAGTTGATGTACAAGTTTGATGATAACCCGAAATATGAGACATCACGGATAACTATACTGTCTCGTGTAAATTTAATCAACTTTATACTTGAAGGTTTGGATGCCATGGGGCAACAAATGTTCAAAAGTAGTACATTTTGGGACATCATCTCTTCGTGTACAAATCTCAAGCTTTCTAACCAATTACTACACTTCATGCTTCTGCATGAGGTCAAAACAAACCGCATACACTCTATATGGTTTGCAATCAACAACACTCTGCTTAGTTATTATAACTATAAACCTTTTTCAGTTTGGTACCTCCATTACACTTTCTATTGTTAATGTGTTTCTTTCTTTCTTTCTTTTTTTTAATATTTTGGTTTATAAGGTTCGGCCTAAGCGAGTTTACTGAAATTACCGGCCTTGAGTGTCGGTGTAGTGCATACAAGGAAGAGGAAGATGTCAACATGGAGGAGTTGGTCGGCATTACCAAATGTTTGTTGCGAACTTGGAGGAGAAATATCCAGAGCTTCTAAAGACCGATGAACGCAAATTTAAGATTGCTCTAATCCTCTTCATTGAAGGTGTTTTGCTTGGCAATGACAGGAAGAAGATGGTCTCCAATCTCACTCTTTCTTTGGTGAAGGACATGAAAGCATTCAATTTCTTCCCATGGGGGCGCCTTGTCTTCTCTAAGACACTAGAGTGCCTACAAAAGTGCGAGCCAATTAAGTCTCGAAAATCAGGAAATTACTGCCTTTCTAGTTTTCCTTTGGCACTCCAAGTAAGATTGGGTTATGTTGTTTCTGGTATGATTTTAGTTTCATACTTCCATTGGTATTAGTTTACTTTTTATCTGGTTTTATGATATGTTTGTCTGGTTTCATTTTCTGGTATGAGAGTTTGTTATTATTTTGATATCATTTATTGATATGATATTCTAGTATGCTCTATTTATGTGTTTCCTGTGTATAATTTACAGGTTCACATCCTTGAATCTATTCTCAAACTAGCATCATTGTTTGCCACATGTGTTGATGAAGAAACAACCTCATTTTGTCTTAAGTGGGTTTCATCAAGCGAGGGGAAGATGAAGTGCACCTTCCAAACAATTAAAAATATGGTGTCATCCTTGACCCAAGATGACATCAAAACCATCCCATTGTCCCCACATGATCTAGAAGAAAAGGATGACAACAAGTGGTGGGGGGATGACAATATTGATGAAGCTGGCTATCTCTTTCATCTTTTCAAGGTTGGGTTCCATAATGTCCAGGTATTCAGGCCCGAACGTTCTGGTGTGAAGGTTATCATGGATGCGTTAAAGGAGGAAGAATCCTCAAAGAAGGAGGTATCCCTAAAGAAGGAGGATTCCAGTAATGATGACTTTGTTGCTCCTCCTCCTTCTCGTCCTTCTCGTCGTCTTCTATTGAGGTTGTGAAGGCCAGAGAAAATTGTCAAGAGAGAAGATGCCCCAAAGAAGAGGAAAAATGAAGGGGGCATAAAAGGTATTTCAATATATTTCATACACTTATCTTTTAATTATGTGGCATTAGTTTCTGGCTTGTTAATCTGGTATGCTTTGGTGATGTGTGTTTTATTTATATTGGTTTTATTTGTCTGTTATGAGTTTCTGGTCTACTCTTCTGGTACGTGTTTCTGGTTTAGTTTTCTAGTATGATTTTGTGTTTAGTTTTCTGGTATGAGTATATGGTTTAGTTTTCTGGTTTAAATGCTTTCTTTCTTTTTGGTATGAGTCTACTGTTAGTATCTGGTATGTATTTTATCTTATTTCTGGTATGAGTTCAGTTATATTTTCTATTATACTCTTCTTGTATGTGTTTCTGGTTTAGTTTTTTGGTATGTTTTTTTGTTTAGTACGTTTTTTGGTATGTTTTTGTGGTTTAGTGTTTTGGTATGAATGCTTTCTTTCTTTCTTTCTGGTATGAGTCTATTGATAGTCTCTGGTATGTATTTTATGTTATTTTTGGTATGAGTTTAGTTATATTTTCTGGTTTGTTTTATTTGTTTCATGTCTATATTGTTATGTTTTGTCTGGTTTAAGTTTCGGGTATGTTTGTCATTTAGTTAATATTATTTTTTGTTTTTTTAGGCCTGCATCAAAGAAAATTAAGAAAGAGGAGATTGCTGAGGAAATTGTTGAGGATATTATTGAGAAGCTTGAATGGTAAATAGTTACATACCCATATTTATATTATCACACTAGAATTATCATTTTTTTAAAATTATTTTTTCAATTATTTCAGTCAAGAAGAAATTATGGTAGTGGCTAGTCTCCCTGAGGCTGTGGTTGCACCGGGTAGCCCTATTGGAAAGATTGATCCTCCAAAAATAGATATCAATCTCCCTACAAAAGTTGTGGTTTCACCACCTCTGGCTCATCCCTCCCCCACTATTCCTAGCTTAAACATGTAAATGAGAGTTTACATACCAGAATTTATTACTTTCAAAAGCATATTTGATATCGCATATGTAAACTTATATTATGTGAATTTATAGGGAACCTGCTTGGGTGGAGGATTTGAGAAAACAACTGCAAACTCAAAACCAGTTGATTTCTGAGTTGAAGATGAAGGTTCAAGAGCAGGATGAAACACTCAACCACATACTTTTGAGGCAAAAGGAACATATCGTCACCCAACACCGAATAGGAGGGCAATGTTTCCAGATCCTCAATAAGCTTGAAAAGATTGCTCCTTCTTCTAAAGGCACCCAAGTGTCTAAGAAACCCCCACCTGCAGCTGATGGTGCTAAACTTGAAATTCTTGGGGTTTCAAGTTCAGAACATTCCCAGAAAATCCCCAGCCCCAGCCACAACCCAAGGAAGAAGGTGAAGTTGATAAGCCAAAAGAAGAGGTAGTTGAAGAGGTAGTTGAAGAGGTAGTTGAAGAGGAATAAAACACTACTAATATTTTTCATCTGTTTTTAATCTGTGCACATTTGTTAATGTTTTTGTTATGTTGTGAATCTGGTACAGAAACCAAAACCACACATTGTTGCTAAAGGAAAAGCAAAAGCCAAAGGACCAAGGAGAATGAGTTTACGTGAAAAGAAATCTAGCGACCTTGTCGTATCTCCCTATGTTGTCCCATTGAAGATCCCCAAGGCACCGAAGCATAATTTCTTGAGCAAGAAGGACAGAGACGCATTTTATTCTTGGTATCTTGACTCAACCAAAGAAGATTCTTTAATTGGATATCACCATGAACCAACCAAGAAACACTTCAAGCTGATACTCCAAAAAACTGGATGATTGTGGGATTTTGTAAGTTAACACTAACCTTATTTTTATTAAACTTAATAATTTTTGGATGTGTTTCTGGTATGCCTTTCTAGTAAGAGCTATTGATGTGTTTCTTATGTTGAACTGCTTTCTGGTAATAGCTAGCTGTATTAGAGTTTGGTATGACTTTGATTTGTTGATATGTGTTCTGGTTTTTTGGTATTATGTATTTGATTAGTCTTCTGGTATGGGATTCTTGCATATTGGTTTTGATCTATGTGATTTGTAATGATGAATTATATGCTAGAAGTTATCATGTGCCTTTCTGAGATGATTTATTGGTTGAGCTTTGTGGTATTTGTTTATGTTTTGGTATTCTGGTATGATGTGTTTTCCTGTTTGTGTATCTTTCCTGATTATTTTCATGTATTGAGTTCTGGTATGAGATATTGTTGTGTTTCTGGTATGATTCTCATATGAGTTTTTGGTATGAATTTATTGTATTATTTTCTGGCATTGAATTATTAGTTTTTTTTTTCTTATTTACAGTAACTCGATGAAATGATTGCCTACCTCAGAAAAGCTGTTGTTGATCATCCTGATGTTTATGGTCGTGTTGTCATTCTTCCTGGAATCTTTCTATCATATATGCATGAAGACGTCTATCAAGATTTTTTAGCGGTCAAAAAGACAGGGGAGGTGGAGTTTATTTTTGATGACCAAATTATAAACTATATATTTGGATTTGAACCCCCAACCTTCGCCAAGAGCTTATACAATGTCAATACCATATACACAACCATGAACACGGGGGGTAAACACTGGATAGCAATTGAGATTGATTTACTTAAATAGTGTTTAACAGTATACGATTCAATTGTGGATTGTATGTCCGATGGGGATTTTAATGCTTTGCTTACCCCATTCCTTGTTATGTATTCTCACGTTTTGAAACTTCATGGAAATTTTGAGATGTTTGGCGACAATCTTGATAAGCCGTTGACATATGTTCGAAAGTCAGCGAAGGAGGTTTCACAAAACAATCCAAGGTAATATATACTAGGGGTGGGCATAAATCCCACTTAATCCCGTCCCGTCCCGGTGCCGTCCCGTCCCGTCCTGATCCCGGTAGGATTTGAAAAAAAAATGTGTATCCCGTCCCGTCCCGTGAAAAATTTGCGTGACGGGACGCGGGACATGGACTTCTCATCCCGGTTAATCCCGTCCCGCATATATATATATATATAATATTTTTATATATATTATATAGATAAATATCATACATAAATTATAATTTTTTAAAAATATTATTTCAAAAATATTTTTATATATTAAAAATTATTAGTTCGATAATTTTTCATCAGTTATTCACTCATTCTTTACGACTCATTTGGTTGGATCTAAAATACTAGAGGTTTTGTTCTCCCTTGATTTAGTCCGTTCGCCTCCTTGCTCTGCTCCGTTCTATCGCCGCCCTTGCTCTATTCCGTTCCATCGCCCTTGTATTTGTGGATTCCCACAATTGTAATCGATAGTTAAATATATGTAATTTTCTGTAAATTATTTGTTATTATTTTTTGAATGTGAATCGGTAAGACACTTTGATGTAACTTGTAGGCGTCATGAATCGATAATTAAGTATCGAGTTTTTTTCCGGATCATTTGTGTCTTTAAACTTGAGAGAAAATAAGCATACATATTGAATATAATCGATGCATAATTTGCGCGGGATTTGTCCCGTTCCGTCCCGTCCCACATGGGACAAGGCCCGTGCGGGACGAAGAAAAAAAGTCATAAATCACGTCCCGTCCCGCAAATAACTTGCGGGACGGGACGCAGGACGACCCCTATCATATGTTTTCGGTATGTTCATTAGTATGTTGGTTTGGAAAAACACTTATATAATGAATGACAGTGGAAGTTGTGGTGTATTCACTATCAAGCACATCCAATACTTGTCATTTGGATGAACTTATTTGTCGCTCATATGTCAAGACTATAGCCCAGCTTTTAGAGAACAGTTTTGTGTGATTATGTTCAATAGGAAGTGGGTGAAGCCCCACGAGTCAATTTGAAACTGTAATTGGCCTTTATGTTGTTGTGTTAATTGACTATGATGTAATTGTGTGTTTGTGTAGTATTAATATGTGCATTATGAACAAATATTTTGGTATTGACTCTGACGTAACAGTCATTCAGGTTGTATTGACACGTTTTTAATCTAGTCTTGTTGATGACTAATTTCTGGTTTGCTTTTTGTTATTAGTTTTCTAGTATTTGTTAAAGTACATAGTATTTTTGTATGCTGGTTTTCATTTATAAGATTCTGGTATAATGATTTCTTTACCAGAAATATTTTTCTTGTAATTTGGATTCTGGTATAAATCTGGATTTTCATTTATGTGCCTCTGGTATGTTTATATCTAGTATTTTGCTTATGGTTTATGATTCTGGTATGATGGATTTTCATTTATCTGATTCTGGTATGATGATTTCTTTTCCATATATTATCATGTGATAACTTGAGATGATTTATTCATTGAGATATTTGGTATTTGATTTTGTTTAATGATTCTGGTATTTTGGTTTTACTTTATGTGCCTCTGGTATGAGTATTTACTTACCAGAATTGTTCATTTTGTGATTTTTTGGTATAATTTATTAATTAGCATTTTGGTATTTGTTTATGGTATTGTATTGTGGTCTATTCTTTTCATTAATGTTATTTTGGTACTATACTTTGTCTACCAGAAATGTTCAATATGTGATTTTATTGTATTATTTATTGTATGAGCTTTTCTGGTATGAGTATCTGGCCTGATTGCATTAATGTATTGGATTCTGGTATGAGTTTTTTATACAGTTTTTGTTATTAATTGTTGTTATGCTTCTGGTATGAGAATTTTTACACATAAAACAAACATACTAATATAATAACCGTTTTGTACAATCTCATATTAACATAAAAATCATAATTTGTATTTCGGGTATATGTCTTCATTCCTTCTCCAGTGGTTGGTTTCGGAAAGTCTTTTTGTTATGTCCTACCATGCCACAACAGATGCATTTCTTCTTCTTGTTCCCTTCCTCTGATCCCCGTATCCTAGCTTTAGGCAATCTTCCGGTTCTCTTCCGCTTTATAGGAGGTTTGCATTCGATAGAGGCAATGCAACTTGGAACATCTAAATTCTTATGATCAACGAGAGAAGTCGGATTCAGTTTCGCCATCTTTGATGCAATGACTCTAGTATAAATGACTATGGTATGAGGATTTACTTACCAGAGAAGCTGGATTCAGTATCGCCATCTTTGATGTAGCTATGGCATGAACACACGGTATTTCCTCAATATCAAATTCCTTGCAAGTGCAACTCCTATCAACTAAACAGACAACCTTCCTTTCCTGGCCCCATTGTACCTCAAACAATAGCCTTTTTGCATCAAACACATAGCATCCATACTTTGTTGCCTCCCCATATTTAGCTTGAATTAGAGCATCGACGTTTGGTGTTGCCAATTATGTACATGATTCAGCCTTTTCCCTTCGCTTTGCAAACCATCTACCCACTGTCTGTCTCATAACATCAATGAGAGCAAGCACCGGATAATCCCTTGCATCACACAGTATACTATTAATACATTTTACATTGTTGCTTGTCATAATGTTATAACGTTTGGTGGGGCAAAAAGCTCGGGACCAAGCAGCAAATCCAATTTCATCCAACAGTTGCGCAACTACTACCTTCTCCTACAAACATTTTCAGGTACACATGAAGTTATATACAATTCCAAGAATCATATCAGAGACATAACATGTCTTCATACCAGAAACATATCATGTATGATACCAGAAATTAGCACAAAATTCATACCATAATTGATACCAGAAATGATGCCAGAAATTATAATGTTCAATACCAGAAACATATGATGTATTACCATACTAGAAATGAGCCCAAAAACTATACCAGAATTGATCAGAAAATTCATACAACATCCATAACCAAAGTCATTTATACCAAGAAAGGGAAGTAGTTTTTAATACCAGAAATATATCATGTATTATCATACCAGAAATGAGCCAAAAATCTATACCAGAATTGATCATAAACGTATCATGTACATGATGCCAAAAATGATGCCAGAAATGATAATGTTCAATACCAGAAAATTGTTCATACCATAGTCATTTATACTAGAGTCATTGTTAATGTGAGCTAAGGCACAATACCAGAAATAAATCACCAAAAATGAAATACCAGCAAACATAATATGATTGCATACCAAAAAATACTATAAACCAGAATAAACATACTATCTTTATATATTCGAACACTTCTAGGCACTTATCCTTTTTGTAGCACCTAGCTGCATCCAAGAACATTTGTTGAATTATATTCTTGGTTGACTTTTTCTTGATGTTCCCTTTTAAGGGGTACATGCAAACTCCGTGAGATGCTTTTGTGTAGTGCTTAGCTATACCATTCTTTATTGACATGTGTCTGTCAGATATAAATAGTTGTTCCTCACTATCATCAACAAACTTGCGTATATTGTAGAAGAAGAAATCATACGAGTCATCACATTCACGGTCAACAATCGCAAATGCTAGCGGGTATATTAATTTGTTGGTCTGCATCTTGCGTTGTTGCAAGCAATAACACCCCACCATATCGTCCTTTTAAAAATGTTCCATCGACTGAAATAACCTTAAACAACAACAATCACCAATCAATTAGTTTCTAGTATACTAGAAAAGGATAATACTCATACTAGAAACTTCATTGTTCAAATATAATTCACTATACTAGAGACTGAGCACATACACAAACCAGAACTTATATTACCAAAAACACATTTATATGACAATACCAGACACTGAATACAGAAACCATAAATGAGCATACCAGAGGCATAACTCTAATGCTTACCAAATTAGTCTACTACCAGAAACTATATCATTCATACATAATCATAATACCAGAGGCATAACTTTACTACATACCAGAACAAGGATAATACCTTTCTCATTACTGCATATCCTTTTTATTGATTGTCCCAAAGCAAAGAACGCATATTTGAATTTATTTTCATCATCCAATTACAGTGCTACAATAGTGTTCGGATTAGCTTCTTGCAATCGATCTAAGTATACTGGCACACCCTTGTAGTTCTCTTCATTTGTTCCTCTTATATTGTCCTTCACAGTCTCTTGTGCCCTCTGATATACTTTGTTATTGTAAACACTTTCGATTTCTTGATTTTTGAGAACCGCACGCGCCACATACAATCTTTATCTAGACATTGCGCAACAACAACAAGCTTGATAGACTTTGTTATTCTATATTGTGTACATTCATCAACAACATTCAAACACAATGCAGTTTTCACTATGGTTTTATCCTTGAACTTTTGACCAATCTTAAGACCCCATTGAGTTGCTTCAGGTTCAACTTCACTGATTGCACAACTGTTCTCTGTTTCTATTTCATTCACACTAGGAGCGGAAACAATGGAATTGCATGGATGATATTCGTTAACTTCTTCAATTTCTGGTATAAGAATTTTAGACTTTAATCTCACACACAATGGCACACTCCAACATGGTTGAGTCAATTGATTAGCTTCGACAAAATCCTCAAAATCTTCTACCGTCTCAATATCAAACGGTTGCAATGCTTCATTTAAGGTATTCTTGTATGTAAGTTGCAAATTGTGCACTGTCTCATCTACTTGAAAACGTTTTGCAATCAACATCCTAACTTTTGGTATGCTAACGGGATCTCTCACAGTAATGGTTTTGCATACTACCTTCTCCCCTATATATCTCCAATCATTTTCCACAGATCTCCAATTTCCTCCACAGTAAACCACAATTTGTATATGAGTCATGCCTAACAAGTTCTGTATATACCAGAAAAAACTACTATAAGCATACTAGAAATGAGAAGAATACAAAACACCACAAACAGAGCATGTTACATACCAGAAATGAGCATATCAGACATACCAGAAACAGGATAATACCATAAACTTATCATGTATACAAACCAGAAAGTCACATACCATAAAGAAAATTTTTGAAACAATACCAGAAACACAATTACAATCAAATACTAGAGAAATGATGATACCAGAAATATTATTATTCAAATATAATTCACATACCAGAAATACAATTATCAAACAAATAACAGAAACATTGTTGTGACATCTTCAATACTAGAAGTAATTCAAAGGATTATACTAGAGAAATGTTGATACCAGAAAGACAATTATCATACTAGAAAAAGGATTATACCAGAACTCATTCATTCATGTCATAATTAAGAAAATGAACTAGCAACACAGTTCATACCATAATTATTAATCAAATTGATAGCAGCAAAACAATCTCAATCATACCAGAATAGAGAAAATTCAAAGGTAATGCACAAAACCTAAAATTGAAAACATAACACTCACTCATTCATACTAGAAAGCTAATTGTCTTTGATTTCAAGTTCAAAGAAAACCAAATTTGATAACACCTTATACCAGAATTACAAGAATCTGATCAAAATTTCAAAATGTCTTTGAATAATAATACCAGAATTACAAGAATTACAAGATGATGGAGAGAGAGAGAGAGAAGAAGATTCCGAGAGAGATACCTGGTTAGATCGATGCGATTTCTGGTATTTGATGTGTTGAAACAAAATGTTGATTGCGTGGTATTATTTTTTGGTGTTTGATCATGGATCGTACCAGAAAATGTTATATTGATGTCGATTGTGAGAGAGAAGAGAGAAAATAGATCGATGTATGTGATTTCAGGGAAGGAGAAGATTGCGAGATTGAGATGAGAAGAATGTGATTCTATATCTTCTTTGCCTTTGAGCGTAACAGAAAACCGGATAATCCAAAGTCTCGATAGTTAGCTCTCGGTCTTCCGGTCAAAAAACAACGTCGATGAAGACGTGTAGGTGCACTATTACGCGGTGGAGATTGTAACTTTCCATGAATTTCCCATTTCTCATTCAAGGACGTAACTTTGCTTATTTCTTTCTTTAAAGATCGACGAATCAAATGATATTTATGTTCCAATTTTTTCCTCTTCTGCTCCCTCTGAATCAAACTTTGACTTGCCATAAAGATTAAGTTCCTATTAGTATCAATGATACAAGTCGGATCCTAGATGTAAAAATAGAAAAAAGGGGACACCCTTCTACATCGAAAGAAATTCGATTATCGCGGATCCAACACATTCAAAAAAAATTAACCAAATTTTCCGGATGTAGAGGCAATCAAGAAAGTCGCATAAGTGAATATATAACCGACGGAGAAGTGGGAAGGAAATTACTTAATTTTATGGTAATTAATTGCCTTTTCCACAGTAAATATAATTTGGGGTATATTTTGTTAATAAAAAACAAATAAAAGCCTAGTTAGTATTATGGTTTCTCAAAAAGGCCTATTAACTTAATTTGTCCTATATTTTTTCAGTTTCTTATCTACAATATTCATATTAAGAAATTTAAGACATAAATCTCTTTACTACCAAGGATCATCTACAAAGTATAGAGAGACCGTCTCAAAAAATTGGGACATATAAGATTCCTTTTTATTGCAATTTGTTTTCTAATCTTCTTCCAAAAACTTATATTGCATGGTGTATAAATTATGATCAATCAATTTTCTTTATATTTTTTAGGTAATGAATATATATTACTTTTAAATAAATTTATTTTTCAACATTTTACTTTATTGACCGAATACTTTTATTATAATTAATTAGTAAATAAGGGTATTGAAAATAGTATCTTACTATACTATATTTTTAGTTTTTGAGGGCATTAAATAGTTCATATTAATACCTTATTTTGTCACAAAATATCCAATTAACTTTTCCTATTTTTATTTTTTTTGTACCTCCTTTTTTATCTTCATAAAAATAAAATTGTATATTATTAAAGTATAACTTAATAATATTAAATATATACATATTTATATATTTATCCACTTTTTTGTTTGATTGTTTATGATGAATTTTTTTGACACTCTATATTTTTATTTTTTGAGGACATTGATTAATTTTTATTAAAATTTATTTTTTAACTTTTGAAAAAAAAAATGACTTTTCAAATTTTAAACATTTAATAATTTGTATTAAATATTTTTTCATAATAGCCTCTATTTAATTCCTCAAAGTTATTACTTCATTGTTTAAATTTGAGAGTTACAAATATCTTACAGTACTACACTATATTTTTAGAATTTGAGGGCATTAAATAATTCATATTAATACCTTATATTGTCATATAATATTCAATTAACTCTCTCTTTCTTTTTTTTTTACCTCCTTTTTTATCTTCACAAAATCAAATATATATATTATTAAATATACACTTTGTGTATTGGTAAATGTATAACTTATTAATATTAAATCTAAACATAATTATATATTAAATTCATTTTTTTGTTGATTGTTTATGATAAAAAGAACTTTTGAAAATCTATATTTTTAGTTTTTAAAGACATTGATTGTGTAACACCCCGAATCCGCAGGACTCAGGATGCTACGGGTTAGGACCTCACAATGGGTCCCTACCATTAGCTTGAAAACACATTCACCGGATCTTGCAATAAGGCACAAATAAAGGCCAAAACCGAAATACATTTTTATGCAATGAAAGGAAACCCGAAAGAAAACAACAAAAGACTTCAGCCGATATGAAACACCAAGGGCCAAATGTCACCACACGATATACAATATACATGAATAATATACAATACTCAAACTCAACTCCACCCAAAACCCAATCCTAAAATGTACGGAACCCCGGCTGCCCACTCTTCCGGATCTCTCGGCATCACACTCAACACAAGCTAGAAGTCCTAAGACTTTTAAACCCTCGAATCCCCGCTTTCAAAACAAGGGTAAAACTCGCAAACATTTTTCGGGGTGATCACAACGATTTATAAATACGGGTCAAAACCAAAACAACTTTTCGGGCAACAAACTCTCGAAACTTGGCCATTTTCTGAAATAAACTTTGGGTAAAATCCAAGATTACACACAAAGGCATAAAACATCGCGTAAGTAAATACAAGACTAGAACTCGAAGTAAAAACCAGAATTTAAAATCCGTAATTATATTTTCTAGGCAAAATATACAATTCCAAAACTATGGGTCATAATCCACAATTAAATCCTTAGGGCCAATTCAGCAAATAAATTCACTGAGGGTAGATTAGAAATTTTCCAATAATCTGGGTAAAACTATAAATACAAAACAGGGGGTCATTTCCGGAATTAACACAAATAGAGGGGGCTGATTTGAATTAGGTTAAAGACCTTCTTCAACCTAATTCAACACGCGCAAAATGGCAGAAGGGAAGCAGCAGGCGGCGGCGAGCAGGGCAGGGCACAGGGGCCCCGGCGTGATGGCGGTTGTGGTCTCCGACGATGACAATGGAGGTGAGGGCTTCTTCTGGCGATGGGAGCTTCGGTCTCCGGCGGTCTTCTGTAGCGGAAAAGGCTGGGCTCCTTCGGGCTAGACAGGGGCCTCTTGCCCGGTGTGGCTGCAGCAAGAGAGCGAAAGATCGAGATGGAGGCTGCAGAGGCTCCGGCAGGTCGACGGTGGGGCTCTCCCAGGTGTTATGGCTGCAACTCCTCTATTTTCTCAAGCGAAGCTCGATGGTGGAGGAGAATGGGAGAGGGGAAGAACAGAGAGATGGCGTTGCAGAGAGAAGGAGCACCGGGTGGCTCCCGGCGAGACAGACGGGATGGGGTGGGGTTGTTGCTAGCTCTCCTCCGGCGTCTAAGCTGCTCATCCGACGGCGAACAAAGACGAGATGTTGCCGGCTTAGGGAGAGATGGTTGCAGAGAATGCAATGGTGAGAGACTGGCTTCTCTGTTGCGTGAGGAAGAGAATGAGAAGGAGAGACTGGTGAGCGAGAGAAGAGAGCAGAGGGAAGCAGCTGAGACCGAGAAGTCGGCTAGCTAGGCTGCATCAGAGGTCTATGACCAGGCTGGGCAGGGGAAAGCATAGACAGGCCATCTACTTGGCATTGAGAAAGAAGCAGAAAAAATATAAACTAAAATAAAAAAAATAGAAAATAATTTAAAAAAAATGGAATGAACTCGATTGAAAAACTCGGATCGGGATTTTCAAACCGGAAAACTTTTCCAAAAAAATAAAGAAGTGGATATACGTGAAAGTATCCAAGAATAATAATATACTCGCGAAAAATATCGAGGCCATTAAAATATTAACAAAAATATGAAAAATAAAAATCGAAAACGCACCCAATAAACGGGTCGTTACAGATTGATTTTTGTTGTGGGTCAGGCAGCTTGTAGAGCGGCATCAGCTAAGGTGGCCAAGCATGGAAGGGCATGTGTTGAAAACCAACACGTTTTTCTTCCATTTGCTTTTGACACGTTTGGATTTTTTGCACCCGATGTTGTTGATATTCTCAAGAGGGTGCAAAGAGTTATGCATAGTAATATTATGTCCTCTAGATTTGTAGATGTTGTTTTTAAAATGTTAGGTTTTGCCATCCAAAAAGGGGTAGCGGCGCAACTTGTTGCTCGCTTACATTCTACTTCTATGTAAATAGTAATACCGTATCAATAAACGTCCAGGCTATTTAGCGCATTTGTTTTTACTAAGTAATGTTCATTTGTCCGTCACGGACAAATGGCCTTTGTCCGTAACGGACAAATGGCCTTTTTGCCCCTGCTGAAGTAAAATTATGTTAGAAGTAAATTAGTTCAACATGTTGTAGATGCTCAATTGGTTGAAGAGTGAGGGTTGTACCAGTAGATCATTGGTTCGAATCCCTTAAATTGCATAATTTAAATTTTTGTTTGGCTCTGCCACTGGTTGTCCGTGACGGACAACGAAGATTTGTCCGTCGCGGACAAGGTGTCTGTGACGGACATATGCACTTTCTCCGTGACGGACATACTTAAATATATAACATATTAGTAAGTGGTAATATTCACTTTTTTCGTCACGGACAAATGGCATTTGTCCGTGACGGACAACTTTAATAAAAATACTAAATAACACACATTTGTCCGTAACGGACAAATGTGCGTTGTTAGTAAAAAAAAAATGAGCTAAATAACAGTGGCCTAAAAATATCTTACTTCTAAAAAAAAAATTTGAAGAAAAAAAAAATTTTGTATAACTGCTTGTATAATTTGAAGTAATTTAACATTTTTATTATTTTTATTGACAAATAGTAACTTGAATTGCTTTTTCTAATAATGACAATAGAAATAACATTAGACGTAAATGCTTAAAATTTTTGAGAAAATATAATCTGATTAAACATATAACCGGCCAAGACACTAGTATTAACTAAAGCATGCTACATTAACATTGATGTAGTGGCTCACAATTAATGTCACCGTCTATTTTTTTAATTTATGGTCCTATGTAAATGTGAGGTAATCTTTTTTTATTATTTTTTTGCAAATATAATACGATAAAATTTTCGATAACAAACACGCACGAGGTGCATAAATAAACTAGTCAATATATACTACTAAAGTAGAGTTCTAACCCGCTGACATGGTGCTCCTAACATTCAAAAATTTAAAATTCAGCTCTCACATTAAAGCTACAAAAATTTTTTTTTTTTAAATTACTAATTCATTAAAGTTAAATATAAAAATATCTATAAATCCTAACTAACCAAAAACTAAATATACAATTAATATTTTTTTTCCTATACACCTCAAAATATTTGTAGCTATCTTAAATCCTTTTTTAATTTACATCAACGGTATTTTAAAACAATTTTTAAAATTATTAAATCTTTGGATTTGTTACATAAAGATTTGGAAATACGTAGATTTGGATTTGCTAACATGTCAAAACATGATTCAAAATATTTTTAACTACTGTAAATATTTTTTTAATTTACATCAACAGTATTTTAAAACAATTTTTAAAAATATTAAATTTTATTTTATGATTTCGTTTATTATTTTTTATAGTTTTCTCATCATAAACTATGTTATCATCTTAAATCCATAAATTTTAAAAAAAAAATTATCGGGCCGTTTAAATATCCTAATTATTGTTTTCATTATTGTTTTTTAGATTTATATTATCATACATTTATTTATCTGGAAACTAAATTTAAAAATATCACTAAAAAGATGGTTGATTCAAATATATTAGTAGGTAATAGATATTTTAAAAACATTAATTTTGCATCTTTGCCATGGGATTCTATGTACTAACAATATTTTACTCAATGCATATGTATTTGGTGTAATTTCATATGTTTTCGAGGTTGAACGTAAATATGCAGGAGTTGAAACGGGCAAGCGCGTAAGGACAATGATGTGCATCAATGTTTATATAAGAAATAAAACGTCCAAATGAAATCTATCAAAATTTTGCCAATAATATCAACATATAGAACTTGTATATTTAGTTTTATCTTTATTTTATATACCATATGACTTTGAAATTTAACATAACTATTTAATATTTACAGAGGACAAACTTTGAAGTGTAGGATATCCGGTGAAACTAACGTCGATTTATTACTATCTTACTATTACCATACAAAGGAAGACGAAGTCGAATATCTAAAATTATAATTTGCAAGAGTCGTTACTACTCCTACAAGTAAGTTCAATAAAATTTATTATATTTTAAACATCAATATTACTCATAAAATGTTTCTCTAAATAACAAATTATGTGTAGGCGACCTATATGTTTCAACTAAGAGAGACCAAACAAGAATGATTTTGGGCATAGAGGATAAAGAAGTTTCCAATTCCGCTAAATCGTTGGTGTTTTTTTTTATCATATATATGTTAACTGGATGCTTAAATTTTATTGTCTATGATGGACTATTTCACTAATGTAATTCCTAACAGTATTTTTTATTATTCTTACAGGTTTTTGCCTAAAAGGACGATGCATTACAGCTAGGCTCTTAAATGAACACTACATTATGCTATAAACTATTTATTTTTTGTTCAGACCTATCCCATTTTTTTCTTTTTTAATATATTTTGTTTTCTTATTATAAATATAGTCTTATTCATTATAATTAAATTATTGTGGTGGATTCGAGGAATACGAAAATCAAAACAAACGAAATATAAACACAATACAAACGCAAAATAAACCCATAGTTACTTAAACGTAAATAAACCCCTATCCCTCAACTTATAAAATATGATTCATATACTACCTGTGTTGTATAGTTTCTCCCATACCTGAACCAGTACTACATTGTGTGATGGCATTTTGTTACAAAACTAACAACATTAGTAAGATTTTACCGCAATAAATACGTCAATCTTTCATTAAATATGGAAATTATATATTAACGTATCATAAAAATAATGAAACTTATCTTTTTTCATTCTTGAGATGCCTCTCCACACATACACATCATACTGCACCCCAAAAGCCATTTATAAAATATATCAGTTACCACAATATCCTCTTAAGAGCTTGCTATCTTGCCTAATATTTGAAAAAATATATAGGACATTTATAGATTTATAAGCTGTTATGATACTTCCAATGTAACTTCTCCTTTAATCTTGGAAATCTACTTTCAAGTTTCCTACAACTAACCCTAAGAGCATTTCTTCAGCCTGAAAGTTGGTACTTTACACTTCCAAGTTTCTAAAATATTCTAAATTACAAACCAACAATTTTACTCCTCGGCTAACAAATTTCCTTCGATGTAATGAAAATTTAAATTTGACAGCCAAAGATCACACCATATGCATTTCACCGTTTAACTAAGCACTCTAAACATGATTACCATTATCAAGAACGAATATCCATTTGAGAAACCTAAAAAGAGTAATATTGTAGCTCCAGTTCTTGAAATCCAATATATAAACAATGTCTAAAACTGAAATTTATTATCTAATTTACCATCTCTAATGTAACACCCCGAATTCTCAGAACTCGGGACATTACTGGTTAGGACCTCACACTGGGTCCCGACCTCAGTTTGACAACAATATTACTTGGATCTTGCAACAAGACACAAATAAGAAAAACCGAAATTCATAAAATAGTATTTTATAAAGAGATGAATGCAACAACGTCTAACAGCCTAACGTACTTAAACCACAAAAAGACTAACTATCTTTAACAAGAAGGAAGAAACCACAAGGTAAAACACCCAACCCCACTCTAAGGAGTACGGAGACCCGGCTGACCACTACTTCCGGATCACTCAGTTGTTGTTCTAACCTGAGGTAAAACTAAAAACACAACAAAACAACCATTAGCTAGTTATCTAAACATTAGGAGAATAATAATAGCACACACACACATAAAATGATAAACACTCAACATGCTTTCAAACAATCCATTTATTATCTTCATTTAAGTCATTCACTCTAATGATACTTATTTTGTAACACGAGGGATTCTCAAACCTCGCCTCCGTCCCGTGTACCCATCAGGAGTGGATCCGATGCATCTCACCGTGTACCTGTATGGTCTGGGTATAGAGAACCTCCCAGTCTCCTGGCAGAGCTGGGCAGTGATGTCACGGCCCGTTATACATACACTTGGGCCTTAACTCATAATAACCACGGTCGTCCTAACAAGTTGTTATTTTTATAATAACACACATTGCACACACACAACCATTATCACCCAACTAATATCCAGAAACCAGCTAAGTAAGTCGCAAGGACTTACCTTGATCAAAAATCGTTTTCTCAAATCTCAACTCGGTCCGAACCCGTGGTAACTCAAACGCCTGTCAAATAAGGCATGTGGATCAAAATCACATCCAGATGTCCAACCTCATGCGAAGGAATTACGGAAAAAGCTCTCTTACGGTAAAAGACCATTTTACCCTTAGTGCCGAAAATTCTCAAAGTCTATCATTAAAATATAACATTTGTTTTTTTAGAACTTGTTTCCAAAATTTGGTTCTCACGGATAGCTTACTTAGAGGTTATAAGATCAATTTCAAACTCTCGTCAAAGAGAACTACATTATCCTTTCTTCGGTTATTCCACTTTAATACTTATGTGTGTGTACCTATATTATAGGTTACTCTTACTCATCTATATATATACTTATGTATATATATACACTCTACCTATTAATATATACGCACTTATATATATCTTACACTTATACTTATACACATATATACTTACATATATATTTATATATACCATACTTATATCTTATATCCGTACATGTGTATACTTATACACGTTTATACTCCTATTCTACATTTGTGTCTAATTAACATCCAAATCTACATCTATTGGCACTTCTTATTTTTATATGAAAATCGAAGTCTGTAGAATAGTGGAACACAACATATCGAGATGTCGAGGATGAGGACTCACCGGCGTGACTCAACCGACTGGGCTGCAAGGTTCGGGTTGCCGTCAATCTCCCAGCAAAAATCCAACGTTAAAAAAAAAGGCCGGAGTGTGCAGTGAGTCGGAATCGCAGCAGGTCCGAATGCACTGCAGACAGCAGAAGCCCGGTGACGTGTGCAGTAGATCGAAGTGATTCCGGTTGCAGACGGTTGATGACAGCGCCGGCCCTCGTTGTCCGGTGATCGTCGTCACCCCCTCCGGCTCGCAATCACAGTGGTGCGTTCCTCTTCTGGCGGGTGGTGGATGGCTGCAACTCGGCGGTGTTGTGTCTCTGCTGGGCCGAAGAGAAGGCGGCGGCGGCGTTGTGTCCCTGCTGGGCCGAAGAGAAGCGGCGGCAGCGCTGTGTCCCTGCTGGGCCGAAGAGAAGCGGCGGCAGCGCTGTGTCTCTGCTAGGCCAAAGAGAAAGCGGCGGCAGCGCTGGTTTAGCGAAGCGTTGAATCGGGAAGAAGGTTAACGGGGAGGAGGACGGCGAGGCTTACCAGGGCTCCGGCGGCGGCTAGGCGGTCGACAGGAGCGGCGCAGTGGCTCGGTGGCGGCGCTGGTGTCGCGTTTTGCTGCTGCCGTTCGTACAGAGAGGGAGAGCAGGAAGCAGGAAGCGGCATAGTCGAAGAAACGTAAAAACAAAATTAGGTTTAAACGTGTTTAGTGAGTGATTAGGGTTTAGGGTTAGATTAGGAGGTCTTGGGCCGGCTGAAGTCATGGGCCCGTAAATTGGGCCGGTTCAGTTCATTTATTTACTATGGGATGATAGCTAAAATATTATTCGTACGGAACCGCTCCTCGGTTTTTATTTTTCAAAGCACGGAATTATTTTCCGTATTATATAAGTTTATATTTTATTTAAAAGGTACGTAAATTATTTCCGGTTACATCAATTATCATTTTATGTGAATTAAGGTCACATAAAATGATAGAAATAAAAACTCGTTTTATTTTATTTTATTTTATGTATTTATTCATTTAAGATTGACGGATCGGAATCCGGTTAGATTCAGCATCATACGGAGTTTAAAATTTTCGGTTATCACATCTAAATGATTAGGGGTGGTTTAGGTCAAGTTGAACGGTAAGATTTTTGTTGGTTAGGGGTGGTCTAGGTCTAGGTCAAGTTAAATACTGATTTTTGTTTGTTGTTGTGATAGGTGTTGACGATAAGATGAGATCACAAAATGTCCTATTAAAAAAAATCAATATTCTAAATGAATAACAAATTGAGAAATCGGTATTAAACTTTCAAGATTTTTTAACAAACAAAATCTGGAAAAAAATATTTTTCGTAAGATCTCAGTATTATGTACCCAATCACTGCTATATATACAGGATACATTAACCCTAATTCATTTGAGTATTTTTCAAGTATCGTTACTTACAAAACCAAAGTTCCTAAATAGCAAGCACGTCGAATTGAAGCAGATTCTTGGATTCAGAGATACTCATCCACATGAATCTGAGAATTTGAAGTTAGAAGAGGTGAGTTTCACTTCATATGAATACATTATGTATATATATATATATATATATATATATATATATATATATATATATATATATATATATTTATATAAGTTAAATTAATTATCTGATATTTGGTTGTTTTGATTTCAAGTAGTTGGATACTTGCCATACCATTGAACTCATACACCTGAGATCGACATCCGAGTAGGAGATCTTCATTTGGATCTGAGAATTTGAAGTTAGAAGAGGTGAGTTTCAATCAATATGTGTGCATATATATTTTTTTAAATAATATGGTAGTTAAATATTGGGATCTAGAACATAAAAATATAATAGGTCTAGATATTAGTGTTAAGTATATACCTAAAATTGTCATTGTTTATCACATGAACCATTATTTTAACCAGTTGAACTTTCTAAGCCAAAACGAGTAGAAGCATGCCGCATCCGTACCATCCAGAACCACCGAACCCACCACCGATCGGCCAGCCTAAACTAGACCGTTCCACACCACTCGCAATGAAACGGAATGATTAGTATATCCTTAAGATTAGAATCAATATATAAAAGTAGAGTCCGAAGCTGTCGGTACCTGTTCAGATCCAGATTCGAAAGATAGGTGTCCGAAGCTGTCAAAAGAGGCGATATCCAGATTTGAAAATTGCAACAAGGCCAGTTGCATCTAAATCGAATAACTCCTGTCAGTACCTATTCAGATTCAGATTCGAAAACGTGTTGTCCGAAGCCGTCAAAAGAGGCGATATCCACATTTGAAAGATAAGAGTCCAAGCTGCCGGCGGAAATGAGGCGATATCCAGTAGAATCGATGTAGAGGCTTGGTAGAGGGTATTGCGAGTAAGGAGGCGGAAATGAGGGTGTAAGGGATTGATGGTGTAATGAAAACCTAATCCCTTTTATATATTGATATGTTGACCGGACAAGGGCAAGTCAAAATTGACCAGACTACCGGTTTGTGTAATGGCACTAGGTTGATAGTGAGGAGGCTTGGAAAACATATCATCGAGACAAAAATATTATCCGGTAACAACATTGGGAAGAAAGTCTTCATTCCACGGACGGCTCCTTCAAATTCAAAATTTCCATTTTAGTTTCAAATGAGACGGTTCTCTGTTATGGTGTGTTTTGCTATGACTATAAACAAAAGTCAAGGGCAATCGCTTGCACACGTTGGATTATATTTGCCTAGACCGGTGTTCAGTCATGGACAATTTAATGTGGTTGTTTCAAGGGTTACAAGTAGGGACAGATAGAGGATTATGATATGTGACCATACAAGCAAATTGGAGCAAATTACAAATAATGTGGTTTATAACGAAGTGTTCCATAACATTGATTGAGGGACTTATTTTATAACTATTTCTACATATTAAATCAAATAGTTTCAATTTATCTGCATATTGAATATAGTTATATATGTATAGTTAAGGTTAAAAAAAATAGCATTAAATATTTGAAGTTGATTATAGTTTTTTTTCAAAGGAGGTGATTCAAGAATGCTCACGGCCTATAATTGTTTGATTTGTTGCAAAATACTCATTGCATTGTATATGCATTATTATTACTATTATTATTATTATTATTATTATTATTATTATTATTATTCTTATTATTATTATTATTATTATTATTATTATTATTATTATTATTATTATTGTTATGTACTTTGTTTTGGATATTTTCATTTTTTGAGTTCATTTTCAATTTGTGGTTTGACTATTAAAAACTACAATACTTATAGTGAACACTTCTGACTTTGTATGCCTCCAGATTAGTCATATTTATATGGTATGCCCCCATATTAGTCGTATTTATATGGCGAACTGAGTCAGCAATTAAGTGGGTTTTTTATTTGCTTTAATTACAAGTCGGCATTACATAAAACATTGTATTCATATATTATTAACATATAAAATAATCTTATAAAGAACAATGTCCACGTATAAACATTTTTTTTTTCAAAACCCGTGCAAGGCACGGGTCTTAAACTAGTTTAAATAGAAGTCGTAACTACGATGGTAGTAAAGTCTAATTTACAAAAATATTTTTTTGTTCAAATCACGCTGTATTTTGAAAAATGAAAATAAGCACTTTTTATTAATCTTATCTTATCTTATATGTATTAAAAGAGAGTCTTCTTTTGCCACGTGTCGCAACCACGTTTCTTTAAGCCCAAAAAATTATTTTTAAAAAGTGAATAATTTATTACTTTTTAAATAGATAATTAGAATTACAGAATTATTTGATAATTAAACATTTTTATTTGACTAAACATTTTTTTAAAATAATTAAATTTTATAGTTTTATTTAACTAAATATTTTTATTATTTTGGGCTTTAATTGTTAATCCTAAAATATTATAATATTTACTCTATTAAACGGATCAATTTCCTTAGTAATTGCTAAACATTAGGATTACTTCCTTTTTAACTCTAAACACTTTCCAGAGTCAATATATACTCTATTGAATGTTAAGCCCAATTTGTACATAGCCCAAAGTTAAACCTGTTGCCTGTGAGAAGCGCAATCCATATTCCTTGCATTCCCTCACAAGAGCTTCCCTCATCGAATGCGCGGCAAACAAAAGACTTGGGCCAAACCTGTTGCATGTGAAAAGCCCAATTCTTACCCTCCCTCAGAAGAGCTTTCCCACATCGGGATGCACGGGGAAATAAAGACTCATATATAAACTGAAACATGAGATGAATGGTCACGACCTTACTTGAACAGGATCTGTTCTATAGGCTCGTACCTCTGAATCCTTAGACTCTAAGGAGACAGGAAACGGAATCTGGTTGATGAGTCGAACCATGTGACTCGAGCGTGATTAATGGCTTCATAGTTGTGTTCACTGTGGCTGCTGTAGAGGATCGTCCTCAGCTTCATCCGGAGCCGAGGTGGGTCACATGGCTGTTTGACAGATTTCAAACCTTTTTTTTCATTTATAAGAACATAGATGTCTAATGGTTCAGCTTCACAGTTATCTAAGAAGCATCTTTATGACTTCCCCAGCTTCACAGTTATCTAAGAAGCATCTTTGTGGTAGTATGTAGCACAATGATAACTACTGCCTTATCCTGATGACTAGTTGGAAAGCGCGTGCGAACCGTATAAGAACTTGGAAATTGCACTCGTAAATCAAATCGGTAATCGTTCATTGTGTAATAATTCGATACAAATGCATATCATTTAAATGTACATATCCTCCTCAGCCAAGAACCCGCTAGAAAGAACCTTTGTGCCCTTTCCTCACGAAATATATCAAGCACGAAAAAATCTGGATGATAATTTAGCTAGAAGCGAACTCAACACTATAAAATCATGGAACGAAACAAAGGCCATTACAACACGCAACCGGCAATATCAACTACAACCAAATTAAATCCAATGGAAACTTGCATTCATCCGATCCATGATTCCGGTCATTGGGTCCTTCTCTTTCTCTAGGCTTGGTTTTAACTGTAAGAAAAGAGAACAATGAAGGTCATTTACCATATTTTCATATCAGTTGTGGTGAGAACAAGAAACGTGGTGTGCGATGCTACTTGCTAGCTAGTTTCATAAAAATAATGTGATCCACACATAACAAAGAACTCATGGCACTCGAGTACATACATGTAGGATTGATTATTAATTTGTTATTGGATACATAATAATTTGTTATTGGATACATAATTCAAAAGCATCAATTGGAACTTACCTGAGAGTTCAGTGCCCTTGCATCCGAATCATGTGTTTGTCTGTGCAACTTATGTTCTTTTCCATCTCTTCCCTAATTGTTTGTCAAAGTTCAGCTGCACCATTTCAAAGATCCAGCATAATCCATCAGAATTTAGATATGCAGACACCAAATTTGGTACAAAAATTGCTCATATTTCGTATTAAAAGACTACTAAACTACTTACCGCTATTAATATGACCAATAGGCAATAACACAACCATACCATAACTTTTTGTCACAATTCCCATTTACTTTGAACAATTAAAAAAAATAAATCAATAAGTAATTCACAAATGAAAGTGAATGAACAACATTTAGAATGAACGGGGGCTTTGTTAGAAAGCCTTAAAGCTTGTCTGTAATGTTTGAGCACTCGAGCTTGAACGATAAAATCCTGTAAGTTTAAGGATCCAGGCATTTGTAGTAGCCAATAGTATTTGGTGTTTTACTCAGCTTCTGTATCCATATCATTCCACGACATTACACATGACACGGCAAAAAGAATCTACAGTTAACGACAAATTACTCGGTTCAAAATGAATCAACAACTAAGAGCAATGCCCATGCCAATTGTCAACAACTAATCAAAATTCCTAAAAATGATCTCAGAACAAATTGGGGGCACCAAATGATAGAACATATATATTTTACATATTAATCTTATGAAACCGTAAATTGAGCACCAATCTGAGAATGAAAAAACTTATTCTTATGATTGCAATTTTACGTTGATTAAATTTTGTGGGAAACCCATTTGGAAATGTTGTGAAGATCATCCTCCCAAATGCTGGAATCTACAAAGGAAATATTGAGAACATTAGTTTCAAGTCATAATGCATTTAGAGATTTTAGGTAGCATTTACAAAAGTTGGATTAATCATCTGAAGAGTATTTTGAGGCAGTGGTCAAGTTCAAGTCAACTGAACGAACAAAGGGCAACATCAGAATCAAACAACAAACAACAAAGGGCAAGAAACCAAAAAGGGACAATCAAAAAACAAAATGACAGTAGAAATTGAAAAAAATAAGAAATTTTTTTTTTCTTACTCTTTCAGCTATACTGTGGCTATCAATTGCAAGCACTTCATTACCTCACCGACTTTTCCTCTCCTAGCCTAAACAAGCAAAAACCAAACAAAGACGGCATTCGTCAGATTGATTCCATGCTGAAAACTCTAGCAAATTGACAGTAGAAATGAAAATAAATAAGAAAACAATTTCTTACTCTTTCAGCTATACTGTGACTATCAATTGCTTGGCCTCTTCTTGCCCTGACATGGATGAAATCATGTGGAGGTTTTGATTGCTTAGTCTCCTTTTTGATATCTTTGTCATTCTCCTTTTCTTCAACATCAGTATTTGACTTCTTCTTATTGGCACCTTCATCTATCTTGCTTCTCTTTACATTGGATGATTCATCATTCTCAGCAACTTGAAATTCAATTCTATAATTTTAAAGATTTTAAAATCAGAAATTGACTTGTGAAGCCAAATTTAAATGTCATCACATTTCACATAAACATAGCTCAATTGACACACAGATTATGCATACACTTGACTGGCAGAAATCTTCAACAGAAATTCAAACTATAACTGCAAGTTTGCTGCAGTATCCTTTTGTATCAGTGTACAATTCGAAAACCCACCGTTTTATTATCCTTTAGCCAAAAGGAGATTGGCCTATCAGTGTTAGAACGTTAAAAGTAATCTCCGTGGAAGAAGTCAGGAACAAGTACACTGCATAAGCTACTTTGTCTGCAAGCTTCCTTCAATAGACAAAAAGGGCCATGACATTAGTATTTTGCAACTTTGAAGATGCAACATTTTTATACTTTTTCAAGTTTCAACAAAGAATGAGAGATTAGACAAAATATAATTGAAAGAGCACAAACTTGATAAAACTCTTAAAAGAATTAATTTCATACTAAATGTCAAGGAAGCTTTCTAGAAAATAGACGACTTCTAGAATATTATCATTCCAAATAAACAAAGAATCAATTACAAACTTGATAAAAACTCATAGAAGGATTATATGTTAGGAACTGAAAAATGAAAGTTGAAGATAGAAATCTGAATGCAAAAATTGCTCAGCCAGTAAAATTGAGGAATACTAAAGTTGCAGAAATAACTGGAATGTGAGAAATATAAAGATTAATTTGCCAAAGCTGCCAGATTTTTTTAATATGCAAAATTGAGGAATACTAAAGTCCTTAGGGTAAACACACCTGAAAGGAATCATCCGAAATTAAACCATCAATCATTTAGTTGCAAGTTTGAATCCCCTCCATATATGCACACTTAATGACAAACTAACAATGTCTAGGTCGCTCAAGTAACAATCATAGATATAAATAAAAAAACAACTATTGTAACTTTGAAGTTGTGATAGAATACCTCAAAATAGGCGGGCATCCATAGGGATGGAACAACAACTTCCTTAAGAAGACTTTTTGCTTCAGTCAGACCTACTACATCATCCCATCTGACCCCAGGGGTAGAATCCGAGACATCTCTCTCAAGCATGGCAGCCAAGTCCTGATCAGGACCTTCATTATGTCCTCGTTTTGACTTTCCATCTTCAGTATCACCACTCTAAGATTTGTTCAAGTCAATAGATGATAAAACATATACCTAAATGCGGTAGATAAACACACTATTAGCAGAGAAGAAGTATAAAATTTTGAAATTAATCATGTTTTCACAATAAATTTGCAATGAAGTTTTGAGAATTAAGCTTTGTTTGTTTTTGTGAATCTTCAGAAGACGCGCTCTCACATCAATGCTCAAAGTGTCAAGATCTACAACACTCCAAGGAAACTTGTCCGATCTTTTCAGGATCACGATGAAAAAAAAACAGACTTCTACAAGAACCAGCCTAGAATCCTGAGAAGCCCTTGTTCAGTGAAATTTAACTCAGGCACAAAATACAGCTCAAGTGACCATTCAAATGGTTTTGAGGATACTAACAAGATCAAAGGAAAGTTCACTGATAAAATGGGATATTCTTACCGAAAACTCTCCGATTGCTGAGCAGGTAAATGAGACCAAAACTTGTCTAGTGGCCGAGCAGGTGAATATGGCGCTTTCTCAGGGCGATAACAAAATGAACAATTTTCAAATCAAAGATATGGCTTTTGAGGATTACCAGATAAGCATTGACAGACCTACAAATTTGGTAACAAAAAATCATTATATATCAGTCAATGGATTTAAAGAGAATGATCCTATTTAATAGTATATTCTTTATAAAGAATGATTATCCTTAATAATCTCTCCCAGCAGCTACAAAATAAAAGCAAGTAGAAGACCTAATGATGAAATAGAAAATAGAGGACTTGATGATTTTCTCCAAAAATCATTCAAACAGTTTACACAACAAAAATTAACAGGCTATATAGTCGAATAAAATCTGAATCATAAAGACAACCTATAAAAAGTCTGGAAAAGGATAGATGAAGACCTGAAGAGAGCACCAAGCGAGATTGACAAATTCTTATATCTGAGGATAAAATGCAAGGAAAACATAAAGCTCGTTCATCGAACTCAACAATCAACAAATAACAAAAAAGAAGTAGAAGAAGATGCATAAAAACCAAATCAAAGGCAAATACGAAGGAAATCGAAGAAAAGGGCCGAGGGTTCATAAACCCTAATTGGGGAAAACATAAATTAAGGAGAGGATCATCACTTCTGTTCCTTACCAATCAAGAGTTCTCTATCAGGGCCGACGGTGGCTCGTAGAAGAAGAAGGTTCTTGTCTAAGATCATGAGAACGAAGCGGTGAGGACCGACAAGAGATGGATTTGGATGTGAAGAAGACATGTGAACTAAAATTATGACTCTTGGGTTCACAAATCGAAATGGGTGAGGAGATTGAATTGAATTGAGGAATGGAGATTAGAGATGAGATTTGAGAGTTTGAACAATCTTCTTTCCCACACCTTAGCAATAGAAAGAGGAGAAGAGGGACGGTGAAGAAGCGGGCTGGCGAGAGTCGACACGTAGACGTAGACGTAGACGTGTTGAAACGCAGAGATGGAGTACTTCATAAAACACGTGTAGATGAGGGAAGGTTGTAATTTTCACAAAAATTAAGGGTAAAATAGTCAAATAGTCAATTATAGGGTAAATTGGGAAACTCCCTATTCATTGGGGGAAGTCTCTTTTAGTATAGTATAGATATAGAAATTCAAAAATGAACATAAACTCATATAAGCATCCAGATATCCTTCCACACAAAAGTGTTTGATGAATGAAATATTCATCATAATGTGTGGTTGATGAATGAAATATTCATCGTAGTGGATGTTACTCTTCTGTTGATTGCTGAGCTTTCAGCTATCATGTGTCTGAAAATTCTAAACATTAAAATTGCTTAATATATATTAGCTTCCTTTCCAAAATAAATAGATATCCAATGTATTTGAATTACTACAATTTAAATACATTGGTTGGGTTGACAACGGCATAGAAACATAGTTTATATGACAAAGCGTGAGGATCAAACCTCATCTCGAGTAGCACCCTCGTCCAATCAACATCTTTCGAATGCGTTCATGAGAGATTGTAATGTAAACTAGAAATAAAATAGATGTATAAATAGCAAGATAATGATCGGCGCAATGTTTCGAGAATGATTCTCTGATAATATACCCTGAGTATACATATGCATATATACAAATATTTAATAATGAACTTGATGAACAATCTCCAGCATCCGTATTGCTAAGATTGTGACACTATAAATTAGGGTGAGAAGTTGAATGTCAACTTATGTGAAAAGGGATTAGATCCAAATTCCAAAAGGATAGCAATCTTTTACGGGCCCGTTTGGTTCCAACACCGGAAACGGAAACGGAAACGGGATGTAAACGAATTTAGTCCATATGTATATCCATATTCATGAAAATTTATGGAATCATTCATTGTGGTTTAATGCAAAATACACTTGTTTTCCCACATTTTCTTACCCTATAGGGTATCAAAAGTAACGAAAAAGTTAAAGGCACGGTTCTCGTTTAACTAACGTAAAAAACGAACGCAAGCCGATGGCGCTAATTAAGCGCTACCGCTTGGTGATAACATCTTCTTGTTGACGTCAGTGCTTGGCTGATGCACTCGTTTTTTTAAAAAAAATTACTCGTTTGAGCGTTGGCGCCATGCGCCAGAGCTCAAAACCTAAATTAGGTATAAAGCAATTTCGGAGGCAGGCGCCGACGCATTTCATTGTCGCTCACAATCAATTTTCGCTCGACTCGGTCCTCTCTCTTCCCCAACGACTCTTCTCCCTGTGTTGTTCACAATTGTCGCTCGACTCGCTCCCCTCCTTCCCAACAACTCTTCTCCCAGTGTTGTTGCCTTCCCGACGGGTTATCGCAGGTTGGTGCATCTTCTCGAACTCTCAGTTCTTGGTTCATATTTGCAGCAGAATGACAATAGGTTGATACTGGATAAATTTGAATAGGTCTCCCTGATGTTGTATTGTTATATGTCGATTTGCCAGAGGAGGAATTGAAATGCAAGAGGTGAAGTCTGGGAGTTGTGATTTGCTTTCTCCCTGATGTTGTATTGTTATATGTGGATTTGTAAAGAATGACGGTCAATGAGAATATTTTTACACCTCAAAGATTATTTTCAAAAGGTCATAGCTTCCAGTAAGTGTAAGCTATACAAACTACTTAAATCTGGCATCCCTCCGGATAGTTCATTTTTAGACAAAGATAAATCAGTGAGGTTAGAAAGTGAATCCCACCAATCTGTTAGTGTACATTGAAGAAATTGCTATCAAGAGTCAAACTTCTAAGACTGAACATAACAGATATCTTGGGAGGGATATTGTCATATAGAAAATTGGAACTTAAATCTAGTAGTTCTAGCGAATGTAAGCTGTGGATTTTGTCAGACATCTGTCCCCAAATACTCAAAGACACTAAGCTAACAACTTTCAAGTCATGCAACCTTGTCAATGTAGTAATGAATGAATCAATGGAGAAACTTTCGGATAGAGTTTGTTTTGGGATTGCAAACCCAGTGAAATTGGTTATTCTAGTTTTAGCATTCTTGTCACCTGCAATTCTTGGCTCAGTCACAAACTCTCGTTCACAATAAATCTTCACATAAAGGGACAATTTCATTGTGCAAAAATCTCCAGCGTAATTCTCTCACCTGCAAGGGAAGGGTACTCCAAATGTTTCCTCAGTTGAAGAAGGAATTGGGTCTGGTAGCTTTGCAATTGATATGAATTATTGTTGTTGTATTGTTTACCGAACATAAATTGTATGTGTATTGATCATAGTTGATTGTTGTTGACCATGTGCCATAATTCACTATGTTAAGTATATTTATGTTCTTCTTTATACCTTTATCTCAATTATATATATATATATATATATATATATATATATATATATATATATATATATATATATATATATATATAACATGTTTGGCAAGTAGATAAATTTAAGTTCTACAATAGGATAATTATTCTATTATTTTATTGCTCTATTTAGAAAAATTACGAATGTTTAATATATGTGGATACGCATAACAATTATTAAGGAAGGCAAAAACAAAAAAAATAAACTATAATACAAAACTTACATAATAAAAATTTTGCATAACAACATATTAAAATAAATAAATAAATTTCAAAACTTACGACAAAGTGTGTAAAAAGTTCGTTTGGATCACTATAATTATTGTCGTCGAATGGAAGAATTTCTTCGTTCTCGTCGTCTGAAGCCATTTAGCTAAAAAGGGCAATTGGTATGTATAATAAGGTTTAGCAATTGTGAGAATAAAAAGACTACATAACTTACAAAACTTATATGTATGATTAAAGAATTGTGAATAGGAAGAAATTCCGGAACTTACATATGATTCTTTCAACATGACGACAGTTGTTAGTTATCCTCAGGGTTTGATTGCGGGATAATATGACGTTGGTACGGTGGTTGCGATTGTGTTTTTTTTTGCGTTTGATGGTGGCATGAATATGACGCCGAAAGTCTATATATAAGCGCGGAAAAATATTGCAGAAAAAAAAAGATTGCAAAAAAAGATTCAAAAAAAGAGGATTTTTGGCACCAGTGCCTTCTAAAGACGCTCAAAATATATATAAAAAAAGAGGGTTTTGGGCGCGCCTTCTAAAGGCGCTCAAAATATATAAAAAATAAAATAAAAATTAGCGTCATCTCTTGGTGTTCGCGTTAGATGTTAAACGTTGACGCCAACTATATGCGCTCAAATTTAACGTCATCGCAAAGCGTTCACATTTAATACTAAGTAAATCGAAAATTGTGTATTTAACACGCCCCAAAAGTAATCAAACTCTACTCCAATTACTTCAAACTACAAGGAAAGGTTTCAAAAACTTTCATGAACAAGGGTATACGTATGGAATAGATTCGTTTTTGTTCCGTTTTCGATTATGCAGTTAAAACCAAACGGACCCTACACAAAATCGAACCACCACCCAACAAATGCACAACCCAAAAAGTACAACTCAAAGTCAGGACTCAAAAGTGCAACAAACAATCTCCACAGATACTAAATTTTGTTATTTGGGGACAAGAGATGAACCGAACACAACTATCATTAATAAAATAAATTTCTCATTCAAATATTATACATTAAACGATTGACAAATAAAATCAGTAACAATTTTTTAATTGCATACTCGCTTATAAGTCTAACCATCATCGCAAATTTACCGATAGAATTGACCGTGCACGTGTAGGCCTACTAGTTTCATCAAATGTCAAAAACTCTATCGAATCTATATCTATCTATATAGTAAAGCAGCCCGTGAACTTCCACTTGGCACAGTTTCGTGCAGCCACCTCATCGAATATACACGTGTCAATTATTTGTTAAACCACGTCACATTATTATTTAGCTTAATTATTTAATTAAAATTTAAACCATACTTATTTAAATCCAAGATCCAAACAAACTCTGTTTTTATTTTTTTTATTTAAACGTACAATTAACATTTCTCCTTACATAATAAATATCATTAAAATTTACTTTAATTTAACTATTATTCTAATACCATTTAGTTTATATTATTTATTAGTTCGTTATTATATAATAAAAATCATTAAAATAAAGTAGGATTAATATTCAAAAAATGTTTTATTTAATTTTACTTATTTAGAAGTATGTTTTTGAATTATATATTTTATTTAATTTTAAATTTTTCTTAATAATATTTTATTAGTTCGATAATATTAATAAAAGCCATTAAAACTTACTTTAATTTTATTATTATTCTAACAATATTTTATTTTATTTATTTTGAATTATTTTTTTAATTAAATGTTTTATTTAATTTTAATTTTTTTTCTTAATTATATATTATTAGCTCCTTGATATATAATAAAATTCATTACAATTTACTTCAATTTGATTATTATTATTATTATTATAACAATATTTTATTTTTTATATGTTTTTAAAAAATTATTTATGTTGTTTAATTTTAACCTTTTCTATAGTCCTCCTATCTTGCAAAGCATCTACAACACGGTATGAAACTATTTGCCATAATTAAACTTAAGTTGAATGGATAAATTGTTATTTTACAAATTTAAACATATCAATACTATTACAAATTTAAACTTTATACTATTATGATAAAAATAAATTTTATTATCACATCACATAGCGTAAAAACTTAACCTACAAACCTTGAAATTAATACATTTAACTGTTACAATTTAACAAATTCCGTGCAGGGCACGGGTTTGAAAACTAGTAACTTACTAAAATAAAAGACGTTAATACCACGTGTCAAACAACGAGAGATGACACGTTAATTTTTTGACAAAATATTTACTAAATTACCATTGTTATTAAAATTTATATTTAAATAGTTAGAAAATTAACTTCTGCCCACATTTTTTTAATTACGTACTCATCTAGATTTTGTAATCGGAATAACAACAAAATTATTTCAAATAACAACGATGCAAACAAAAAGATTTTGTTAACCAACAACTTTCTACACCTATAAATTTCGAAATAATTTCTTAAAAATATATTTTTACTGTTATTTATACCATGTATACTTAATTATATTTATTTAAACACATTTCTATATCTTATCTTATCTATATAACTTACTAAAATGAATGACGCATATGTCACATGTCAATCAACCACTAACGCCACCTCAGTTTTTTTTAAAATATATACTAAATTGCCATTATTATTAATTATTCTATAATTATATCCATTAGTGTATAAATAACGCCACCTCGTGCATTTAGCTTTTTCGTATAATTATTGATTTACTTAATCAACATAATTTTCCTAGTTATTTATTTATTTATAAATTGCTGACTTAGATTGTAGTTAGTTTTTTTCTGTTTTCAAAATCCCGAACAAAATGTTTTACTCTAATTAGATTTAACTTTAAATGTTATCAACTCAAATCGCATGTGTATCTTATATTTAGTTTGATCTATAAATTTTTTTTATCAAGTATTATTAGCAAAAAATTTAAGTGCTAAACCTATAAAAAAAAAAACTAATGAGTAAACATAGCCTATTAATACGAAATAGTGATTCATAGTTCGTAGATAAAATCTAATCATCTAGTATTTACAAATAATTTTTTTTTTAAATAAATCTTCCACCACACACTTTCTCCATTTAAATATGCTTACTCCTACCTCATCGTTTTCACTCTTTACCTCATTCCCGCAAATGACGACGATGAAGATCCTATCCTCAGATTTTTGCAGTCTGAATCACCGATTTCAACACATGTTATTTAGGATTTTGTAGTTGCTTGCAATTCGATGTTTGTGCTTCCAATGAAGGACCCTGCATTGTTATACATTAATAACCCTTTTCGTTTTGATTTGTACGCATATCAGGAAGCTGAGACTTGGGCTTCTATCGTTTATGGCTCAACAAGGACCTCTTATTTTATTCGTTTTCATCTCTTCACATATAATCACAACGCTTACTTGCTAAGGTATCGTCTTCTAACTCTCCCGTCTCTCTGTTTTTGCTTCTTTGTGCAACCATTTCGACTATTGTTCGTTGATTTGTCTCAACTATTGTTCCTCGCATATGATATTGTATTTTGATCATATTTTGTACATAGAGTTATAACTTTCATTGCAGAATCAATGAAGGAATTCAACCTAGATGAATCGGATAGTAAGAGCAAGCCAATTCAAATTGATCTTACACTATGCAGCATTATCGTTGTCTTTTATTCCAAGTGGACCTCTTCTCTTTCTACCAATTAAGTTTTATTGTCTAATCAATTCATTTACATGCTATTGGTAAATTATGGTTTGCATGCATGGAATCATGTTGCGTGTTCTATTTCATGCATCTCTAATGTTGAATGAGCAAGTGATATATAAACAATTCATTTACATATTTTGTGATTAATAATTGTAATTATTTTTACTCATTTCACTATTCTTAGGGTTATACTATTTCGGATATATAATATTTTTGTACTTTAATAATTTAAATGCAATATTTCAAAAAGTCGTATTTAAATTTTAGTAGGGATGAGATTACTGCTAGAAGATTATTGAAAGTTGTGATAAAAGCCAAAGAGAGTTAAAAAAAAAAATTTTGAAACCCGATTTATTTATAATTTCAAATTCTAAAAGTTAATTACGATTGGTATAGTAAACCTTATGTATATCTTAATATTTTTTTATGTAAATATTATTTATTTATATATAATAAGTAACTCATAACTAATACCAAATATTCATTTATTTTAGATAGTTGATTTTTATTTTGATTAATTTTGTTTTCAGAAACCCAACCAAAAACAAACTTAAAGTTGTTAAATCAGTTGGTACGAATGTTCCATATATCATAATAAATTTTTTACCTAAAAGTTCAAGATTTATGAGTAAGTAAAATAAGATTTACAATTACAAAATTATATTTTATTTAAAATAAATAAAAAGTATACAAAAACAATTTTTTTTTAATAAAAAACACTCTTCTTCTTTTGATTATTATGTAGTTTTGAGTCCAAATAATTTATGACTCAATTATATATTTACATTCAACTAATTATATTCATAAGTTATATTTTATCTATATGATAAATATATAAAATTTTATCAACAAATATGCGTGTAAGGCACGGGGTATAAAGTTATGGTAAAAATTAAATTACGCGCACTAAGCAGCTTTCAAAACTTTATGTTATGTAATAAAGCTCAAATTGCTGAATGTTAAGCCAAATTCGTACACGGCCCAAAATTAAACATGTTCCATGCGAAAAAGCCCAATCCTTGCATTCCCTCACAAGAGCTTCCCAAATCGAATGCGCGGCGAACAAAAGACTTGGGCCAAACCTGTTGCATCTGAAAAGTCCAATTCTTGCCCTCCCTCACGAGAGCTTCCCACATCGATTTTACGGAGAACTAAAGACTTATATATAAACTGAAAGATGAGATGAGTAGCCACGACCTTACTTGAACAGGATCTGTTCTATAGGCTCGTACCTCTGAATCCTTAAACTCTAAGGAGACAGGAAATCGAATCTGGTTGATGAGGCGAGCCATGTGACATGAGCGTGATTAACGGGCTTTCATGGGTTCACCGTGACTCCTGTAGAGGATCGTCCTCAGCTTCTTTCCGAGCCGAGGTGGTCATATGGCTGTCTGACAGATTTCAAGCATACAATTTTTTGTTTAAATTAACAGAGAAGCTTAAGTTTTTGTTCATACTGGATAAGAAGAACACAGTTCCATTTTAATTTCAAATATTTTTTTTTAAAACAACAGAGAAACTCAAGTTTTTGTTCATACTGGATAAGAACACAGTTCCATTTTTTGGTTACAACTTGTACTAGATACAAATCCGCATGCAGAATTGCAAATAGAACTATGAAGAAAAGAAGAAGACGAGCCCACGCAATTTGCTGTCAACTCATATCTACAAGCTCTCCCATATTCAAAAAGCACAAGTCAACAACTAAAAACAAAGTTGCATAAATTGAACGTTGATTACGTTTCTTTGGTTACTCTGTGCTATTGCCTATTCGTACATAATTGAAGCGGTTTGTTTTGGGTTTTGGTTTCTAATCGGTTTATTTTGAATCGCGTTGGTTTGGTTCGGGTACTACTTGTTCGGTTTGAAACGGTTATCGGGTAGGCTTGCTAGTTTTTGGACCATAACAAATCTAGTCGGTAAAAAATATTCGTGGTTTCTAATCGGTTCATTTCAGATAGGGTTGGTTTGGTTTCGGATACTAATTGTTCAGGTTGAAACGGGTTTCGGGTAGGCTTGCTGGTTCTTGGACCATAACATATTGTTTTAGTTCAGTTCTCGGGTCATTTTAGGTCGGGTTACTTTTGTTTTAATGGATTTAGGTAGCGGTGACATTTGGGGTGGGCCAATCAGGTTGGAATTCGGATCAATTTATGTTTTGGTAGGGTCACATCTGGGTCTAATTGATTAACATATTGATTCGGGTTGGTTTTGAATTGGGTAATTATCGTGTGTGTTTTCCCTAATATAAAGGTAAGAGAAAAGGGAGGGTCAGTCTCTCAAGACTGATCACCCTATAACATCCTTTGGGATGAGGTCTTCAACTTTTTGTGGCAAAGGGTCAACGCAAACACTTGGACAACATATCGTGTTGAATATGGGTTACACGGTTGTGTACCTCTTAGATATACATTTTTTTCATTAAAGTTTATGCAAAAATATTAATGTTGTAAAATATGATTGAGTTATTGTTTACGGATCATAAAGGGTGCGCAACATATCGATTCGATCTGAATACCTTGAAATCAGAATTAAAATTCTTAAGATGCGGATACAATTTGGTTTCAGTCGTATATCCGGGTACTTATTTGTTTGATATGGTATCTAAAATAGGGTATTATGATGACTTTAGCCGGATTGGATAATTATCTGCGAACATGATGGGTGATCCGGATGACTTTTGTGAGATGCGGATGATCCGCTTGATTGAAAACGACTTTAAGTAAACTCGGATATCCGACTTATTCGTTTGATCTAAATATCCGACTAATTTGCTTGATCCACGTCTATTTTTTCTACTTATCATAAAGTATTTTTAAAAAAATCAAAGTTACATAACATAAAGCAAATAAAAGTAGAAAACAGTTTGATAAAAAATATTCATATATATATATATATATATATATATATATATATATATATATATATATCCTACCTACAAGTAAGATTGTGATTTTTTCCAATAAGTTTTGTCTCAATTAATGCATGTTATTAAATACATTCTTTAGCTAATTTTTTTTAAAAATAAAGTTTATCTAAATTAATGTATGTAATCAAACACATTCTTTACTTATCAAATATGTCTTTAAAATTAGTTATAAAAAAATGTGTTTAAAATTAAAAATCATTAACAAATTTTAATTTATATGCAAAATAAAATTTCTTACAATAGATTTTTATCTTAATTAATATAATCTAATCACACCCCTTCATACCAATTATGTATTTTACACCAATATTTATATTTTTATTTATACACATATAAGATTAGAATTTTGTAATAAATTTTGTTACACTTTTTGTAATATCATCAATCATATCTCTTTATTAGAAAATCTGTATTTGAAAGCGATATTTATAATTTAAGTTTTAATTATCAACTCAGAATCTTCAATCTTAACGTATCAAATGATTCGCAAATACTTTATATAATAAATATATTGGAAGCTCAGTCGTTTTGAAAAAATAAAACTAATTTTTGGTTAATTTTTGCTATAACAATTAAGAAAAGTATTTGTTATCGGAGTTATCAATAAAAAATAATTATCTATTTACTTTTAGAAATACCCGTGCGTAGCACGGGCCTATACCCCTAGTGCAAATTAAATTTGTATTTTTTCATGTTATTTACTTTTCAGTTTATCCGAGTTAAATACCTTTTAATCGAAGTTAACGGATTCAAAGCTCCCATATGTTTGACTCATTGCTCATTTATAAAAGAGATTTATATTATTTTGAAACATTGTTGGTTATAAATCTCATATTAAACTATGAAATTGAGCTCATAGTTCATATATTTACTCATATTAGTCGGGACGGGACGGGCGTGCATGAGCGCTATAGATGAGAATGGGAATTGTCGGCGCGTCGTGAATATACAACTTAAATATTGAATTTATCTGTCAAACGTTGTTCAACTTACAACTCTAAATACAATGGTCAAAATGTTTTATGGACATCAACCATTACATGCTCATCCAGGGAGAAGTTGGTAAATCAAAAGAGAGTTCAAATTGTAGTATTTACATATTGGAGAAACCTTCATCGGATAAAAAGAAAAAATGTCATTTATTCCACTTAGCTAATAATGCTATTTCAGTTGGTGCTCAAATAGGGGATAGGAAGAGATCATACTTTTTCGCGATATGAATAATATAATTGTTACCATGATAAGATGCAACAACATTAGTAGCTTCAAGAGAAGCCGACTAAAGGAAAATAAAAAAAATATTGATTATGCAAAAATATAGACTAAATGAAAAAGGCTCTATATTTTATCTTTGTCTTCTCTACGTCCTCTTGCAGAAGACAAGACGACTAAAGGAAAATATAGAAAATCAAATTGAAAGAAAGAAACAAAGTAAAGGGATGACTAGAGGTATTTCTATGGTCGTCTATACCTAATTAAAAGTAAATCCCGACTTAGCACTAAGAACAAGTATAGTGATTAAGTAAGGGTCGAACCCAAGAAAGTTAAGGTGTCAATTATCGATTATAATGACAAGTGACACAAAGGGGGGGGTTGGTTGAATTGATGCACAAAAACTTATGAAAACGATTAATGCGACAAATAAGGCAATAATGGATGAATCTACACTAGGTTGATTCTAAGCACGCAATTGCTACTTTGGTGCATTCCTTTTACAAGTTTTTAAGTAATCTCCCGTCTCGATCATACATATGTGTTGAGCCAACCGGCATCAACACAACTTAACCTATTAAAGTTCCGTAAACCTACAAGAACAAATAACAAGTTAGCATTCAAGCAAAGACTAAGGGATATAAAGAGAAGATTAAAACCGTTAAACTTATCTTTATATTTGTGTTCCTTTTTTGTAGGTAATTACAACCCGTTATTACTTAAAGTTGCTACTAGATTAAAGACCCGAACCCGGAACCTATTAATCCTAGTTGTTTACATGCACTTTAGAATCTAAGGTGATCAATCTCAAGTAATAGTTAACATGCAATTAAACAATGAAGGTCCAGGAAATACAAAGCATTACTGAATAAAAACTTATATTAAAAGAACTTACAACCAAAGTAACAAAGCAGCTTCAAACCAACCCAATGTAGCAAGGGAGTTAGCAACTCATTACAATGGAAAAACTCAAGTCTAAAATGGATTTTGTGAGGAAAAGCATGGATAATTCTAGCAATCAGCCATGAACTATTTATACTACAAAAGACACTTAATTAGGAGTAAATAGCCGGCCTAAAACAGCCACCTTTAATGCCATAAAGGTGGTGTAAACAGCCAGAGTAAAGCTTTTGGCGTTAAACCGCAGGGGCGGCCTTCAGGACCCGCAGGGGCGGTTTAGGCAGAATCGGTTGATCTTCTTCATAACCGTTGGGGCGGCTACATAGCTCCGCTGGGGCGGATCTTTAATGCACTTCAACGTCTGACCTTTCACCTTCCTGACATTTCTGATGTCAAGGCGCAGGGGCGCCTTAAGGCCACCGCAAGGGCGGTGACACAGACTCTTCGCCTTTCAGCTCCCAAGGCGAGGCGCAGGCAGGGCGTAGTGGGAGGCGCAGGGGAGCTGATCTTCGTCTTGTCTGGGCAAGTCACCGCAGGGGCGCCGATGGGTGGCGCAGGGGCGGTGATCTGCATTTTGGCCGGCGCTGGTGAAGGTGTTGGGAGTGCTTCAGTGGAAAGTGTCACCCGCTGGGGCGGCTGCAAGGGCCCGCGGGGGCGGTGGAGCAACAAAAACTTTGCTTCTTGATCGATCTTTACTCCTAAGTGCTTATAACTCCTTCCTTAGCTTCTTTTGATCTTCTTCTTCTGGACCAAGGAGTTAGTAGCATAAACCGACACTAATGCAATAAAAATACTCTAAAAACTACCCTAAATGATAGTGATTCCATCACCTATCAAACTCCCCCATACTTAGACCTTTTACTCGTCCCGAGTAAAACAAATGACAACCATTAGACTCAAGGTCTCAGGAAGCAAGGGAAAGAAAGAGAAATAATGGAAAACAAGAGAAAAACCAAGAAAGAGAGAAAGGGAAAGAGAGAAAATGTGAGAAAAAGAAGATACTACCATCCTCATCGCTCCAAGAGTGGCCTACCCGGACAACCTCCTTATGACTCCCCTTCATATGTCGCCAAAACGATGGAAGGGAAACCTACACTCGGTGTCGCTCATCTTGCCAAGGCGCCCTTTCGGGTTTTCACCTTGCCACTCTTCTTCTTTTCTCACTTAAGCTCACATCCCTCAAGTCTAATTTTGCGCCAACCTAAGGTTGGTCGAACTACCTTCTTTTTACCTAAACCGCCCTTTTGGGTTTTCGGTTTATCCAAGGATTTTCATGCCTTTTTTCACTTCTTTGACTTTTTTCTTTTTTTTTTTTTCAAATTGATTTCAGTAATGCAAAACAAAATGTCAAAAACAACTAACAAACTGTACAAGCAATGATATATCCCTCCCCCATACTTGAAGTGCACTTTGTCCTCAAAGTGAAAATGAGTCAAAGATAAATGTGGGAGAAGGAAAAGAAATGTACCCCTCACTGGGGTGGTCTAGATGGACCACCAGGACCCTCCTCCGACGGGTAAGGGAAATGGCTGAAGAAGTGCTCCTGCCGACGGTGAAGGGTGTCAATCCGGTCCTCCTGAGCCTCCATCCTCTCTCGAAATGAAGTCTCATAGCTAGCCTGCCAAGCTAGCTGTTGAGTCTCCAACTGCTGCCGATGAGCCGCCTGCCAAGCATCCTGACGGCGGTCAAAGTGGGTGGTCATGGAGGAGGCGAAGCTGGACTGCCACGCTTGCTGCTGCTCAAGCATGGACCGCTGATACTGTGTCTGCGGTGCCTGGTGTTATGTAGTCAAATCAGCCATCTGAGCCTGCAGACTCTCCATGGTCTAACTGTCGTGTGCCGCCGTCGGCATCTCCTCATCAGTGGTGTGGGTCCTGCTAGAGCTGGTTGCGTACCTCCCAACAATATCAACTTGAGGTCGTCTCGGAGGGACCGGGTCAGCCGGTACATATAGGTCGGAGAGCTCTTCTCCCAAGGGGAGTCGTCGTGGAAGATATGTGATGTGACTCTCATTTGCAAGGGAGATCCAGAACCGATGCTCCCCGTCTCTCCTGAGGAGCCTACACCTCCTCAAAAACCCTTCATTGTATAAGAGTGCCTCCGAACCTTCTTCCAATGGAGGAAGATCCATAACCCGCGCAGCTAGTAATGAAATGATACCTCCTCCCACTGTGTCACGAGGCTCATTCTTCCTAATCCGCTTAAGAGCGGTAAGGAAGAGATATGCCCAATCCGGCACCCAATCATTCGTGGAGAGGCAAGCATACAACAATGGAAGGTCCTTGAGAGCAACCTTATTCTCCTCCTTGTGTCCACAGAAGACACTCATGGAGACCTTTGATATGAGCCTCAAGCAGGGGTGAGTGAATTTGTTGGAGTACTCACCTTCTGCATGGAACTCTGACCTAGTGGCGGCCTGCCAAAACTCAAGCAAATCTGGTGTCGAATGGATTCTCACCAGTCATCGGAAGCTGCTATGGTCACCCCTAAAGCCTCCGATATGTGGGTGTAATCCAATGTGTACTTCTTCTTATTGCACTTGAATGAAAGCCCAACACACATTTGGTCTACCGTCTCCATTTTGAATGTTACTATCAATTGTCTGCTGAGGTCGGGGTGTGTTGGAGCGGTCTTTATTAGAAAATCTCCCAACCCGGCATTGTTTAGAAATTCCTGCATACTCTCCAACATCCCTAGATTTTCCAAGGTGGAAACATCAAGGAACCGAGTTGCATGCACCTCCCGGCTTTGAGCAATCCTATATCAATCCTTCTCACCTTCCGTCAACTTGTATTTCTTTTGTGGTTCCATTACTTGCAATTGATCAAGTAAGAGAGTTAAAAAGTTCAGCAATTTGATCAAAAGACGAACCTTCTGTCGTAATAACAGTAGGGGCGGCTGCAACAGACACAGGGGCGGCTCGACGTAGGGGCAGGAGCTTGTAGACGCAGGGGAGGTCGAAGAGCAGAAGGGCGATTTGGTCGTTCGACGAAGGTGGTGGAAATTGTGCTTTTTCGACGTCTTCCTTGTTGTCCCAGACGTTGCCGGAGGTGGGACAGAGGAGTGGGGAGAAGGGGTGAGTGTATGTGGTGGAGATTGTTTGTGCTTGCAGGAAGGGGTGGCGTTGTTGGGTTGCCGGAGGTGGCGTAGGGGGCGCGTCGAGGTGGTGGTGATGAGGTGCTGGAGGGCGCAAGGGCGTAGGGGGGTGAGGCGGCTAGGTTTTGCAGAGTGAATAGAGAGGGGGTGGAGAATGTGGTAGATGTAGGTTATTTTTGAGAAGTGTATTTTTTTCTTTCCTTAACTGTACCGCAGGGGCGGTGTGTGTCGCCGCGGGGCGGTGACAAGAGAGAGGGGGCACGCAGCCTCAGCGCCGGGGGCGGAGCTGAGGGTGCGTGTCAAGGGTGGCCGCCGCAGGGGCGTAGGGTTGGCACCGCGGGGCGGTGACCTACGTGAGCAGACGCAGGCCTAACGCCGGGGGTGGCGCTGGCCAGGGGTGTCGCCGCAAGGGCGGTTTTCTTGACAGAAGCTCCTCTTCTTATTCCTTCGGGTTGCCTCCCGAATTAGCGTCTTTGTTTTACGTCGTTGGCTCGACGTAAGGACTCTTCCTCTATGTTTGGGCCTCTTCCTGCATGCCTTTTGGGTTTATAACCGTTTGCGACGGTAATCCTCCGGAGGCCCTAGTTTCAATTCTTGTAATGGCTTCTGCCATTTGACCAACCTGCTTCTCGAGGTTCTTGATACTTGATTCTGTTGTTTGGACATGAGTAGCAAAGTGTTTAGTCAAAACCTGCAACATATCTTCAGTTGAGTGATACTTACCTTGGCGGGGCTGTTGTTGTTGGTTTTGTTGATCCCTCCAACGAAAATTATGTTGGTCACGCCAATTTGGCATGAAATTCTGTGCATAGGGATCGTTTCTAGGTCTTTGTTGTTGTGGTTGTCCATAACCCATTGCGTTTACTTCAGCATCATCATCTTGAAGTTGTGGACACATGTCCGTTGGATGATATGGGTCAGCACAAACTCCACAAACCTTGAGTTGTTGCGGTGTTCCCATAAGTGTTAGCCTCTTCACCATTTCCTTCAATTCCGCTAGCTCGGTGGAAATCTCATTCTTCCCGGAACTCACAGCATGAACTCCTTTCTTAGCCGGGGTCCTTCCAAAGTTCCGAGTTCCTTCCGCTAGTTCCTGTATCTTTTCCAAAGCAAGGTCAGGAGTAGAGTTAAGAATATTACCTCCGCAAGCCACATCGACGATCCTCCTTTCATTGTCTAGCAAGCCATTGTACATATACAAGACTAGATCTTGAGTTGAATATTCGTGGAAAGGACAGCTGGATCGGAGGCGTGCAAACCTTTCGAAGTACTCGTAGAGAGTTTCGGTTGCCTCTTGCTCAATGTTGCTTATAGCTTTCTTCAAGCTATTGGCCTTTTTAGCTGGGAAGTATTTCTCCAAAAACGCTTTGTGAAGGTTTTCCCAAGTTTCAATGCTCCCGGATGGAAGGTGGTAATACCAATCATCCGCCGAATCCTTAAGTGTGAAGCCGAATGCCCTCATCTTGATTTGTTTTTCGGTAATGTTCGCCGGCTTCATGCTCATACAAACGGTGTGAAACTTCCCAAGGTGCTTGATGGGGTCTTCACCACTTAGCCCATGGAAGGATGGAAGTAAGTGAATAAGGCCCGGTTTGAGCTCAAAGTTGACTCCTTCCCCTAGTGCCGGTATAGCGACCGCAAGAGGGTTTTGAGCTAAAGTGGACTGCGTAAGTTGACGAAGAGTACGGTCAGCCATCTCTTGTTGTAGTTGTTGTTGTCTTCGTTGTCGGATGTGCGTCCTCTCAATTTCTGGATCAAAATAAGCAAAGCCGGAATTAGTAGCACGGGTTTGAACCATAAAATGGTTCAAACCAATAATCAATAATAACAATAAAACACAAAAACTCCCCGGCAACGGCGCCAAAATTTGACTAGAGGTATTTCTATGGTCGTCTATACCCAATCAAAAGTAAATCCCGACTTAGCACTAAGAACAAGTATAGTGATTAAGTAAGGGTCAAACCCAAGAGAGTTAAGGTGTTTTAGATGCAATTATCGATTATAATGACAAGTGACACAAAGTGGGGGGTTTGGTTGAATTGATGCACAAAAACTTATGAAAACGATTAATGCGACAAATAAGACAATAATGGATGAATCTACACTAGGTTGATTCTAAGCATGCAATTGCTACTGTGGTGCATTCCTTTTACAAGTTTTTAAGTAATCTCCCGTCTCGATCATACATATGTGTTGAGCCAACCGGCATCAACACAACTTAACCTATTAAAGTTCCGTAAACCTACAAGAACAAATAACAAGTTAGCATTCAAGCAAAGACTAAGGGATATAAAGAGAAGATTAAAACCGTTAAACTTATCTTCATATTTGTGTTCCTTTTCTTTAGATAATTACAACCCGTTATTACTTAAAGTTGCTACTAGATTAAAGACCCGAACCCGGAACCTATTAATCCTAGTTGTTTACATGCACTTTAGAACCTAAGGTGATCAATCTCAAGTAATAGTTAACATGCAATTAAACAATGAAGGTCAAGGAAACACAAAGCATTACTGAATAAAAACTTATGTTAAAAGAACTTACAACCAAAGTAACAAAGCAGCTTCAAACCAACCCAATGTAACAAGGGAGTTTCCAACTCATTACAATGGAAAAACTCAAGTCTAAAATGGATTTTGTGAGAAAAAGCATGGATAATTCTAGCAATCAGCCATGGACTATTTATACTACAAAAGACACTTAATTAGGAGTAAATAGCCGGCCTAAAACAATCACCTTTAATTCCATAAATGTGGTGTAAACAGCCGGAGTAAAGCTTCTGGCGTTAAACCGCAGGGGCGGCCTTCAAGACCCGCAGGGCGGTCTAGGCAGAATCGGTTGATCTTCTTCATAACCGTTGGGGCGACTACACAGCTCCGCTGGGGCGGATCTTTAATGCACTTCAACGTCTGACCTTTCGCCTTCTTGACGTTTCTGATGTCAAGGCGCAGGGCGCCTTAAGGCTACCGCAGGGGCGGTGACACAGACTCTTCGCCTTCCAGCTCCCAAGGCGAGGCGCAGACAGGGTGCAGTGGGAGGCGCAGGGGAGCTGGTATTCGTCTTGTCCGGGCAAGTCACCGCAGGGGCGCCGATGGGTGGCGCAGGGGCGGTGATCTGCATCTTGGCCGGCGCTGGTGAAGGTGTTGGGAGTGCTTCAGTGGAAAGTGTCACCCGTTGGGGCAGCTGCAAGGGCCCGCGGGGGCGGTGGAGCAACAAAAACTTTGCTTCTTGATCGATCTTTACTCCTAAGTGCTTATAACTCCTTCCTTAGCTTCTTTTGATCTTCTTCTTCTGGACCAAGGAGTTAGTAGCATAAACCGACACTAATGCAATAAAAAGACTCTAAAAACTACCCTAAATGATAGTGATTCCATCACCTATCAAGGGAACAAAAGAACAAATATTGGTATTTAATCTATAAAATTTGGAGATTAAAAATACTTTCCTTTTTGTTTCTTCTTGAGTTCTTTCTATTTATAAAAAAATAATTTCCATCTAAAAAGGATAAGATTTAACTCGTATTTTATATGAATTTATTAGCCTATTTATTTGGTGATTAATTAGTGTTCACTAGGATGGTTAATTCAATCAACTAAAACGTCATGGACCATTTTAATATATGTGTCAACATTTTAAAAAGTATTTCGATCAAAATTGGGTTTGTAAATTTTGGAAAGTTTGATTTCAAAAGAGAAATTAGAGTGTTAAAAAAACATGAAATGAAATGGAGTTAAATTTAAAATGAAGTTCCAACAGAGATGACGAATATCAACTGACGGTGAGACTACCGAGGTCCGAGAAAAACCCTAGTTTTGGCGGTACGTATGGCGACTCCCAAGGCGACATGCATTCCCCCCCCCCTCATCCTGCAGCGCCGAATCCCGATGAGAGCATGTCTCCCCCTGCTATCTTGGACGCTAATGCTACTAAGCCCGCTAATATCTCTTGCCCAGAGGTTTCTGTGCAAAAAATGGAGATTCTCCGCAAAAGGTAGTCCCTTCTTGGAGTTCCATGTTGTTTGGTGATGACGCTTGGAAACAAATTTCAATTCTACCTGACAATTAAATAGAGATAGGTAAGATCAAGATTGATTTCCCCAAAGGAAGAGAGGTCACTCCTGTGATAAATGTAGCGCCGGAAGTGGTTCAGATATTAAATGCCCCATGGAGAAACTCCATAGTCGTTCTGATGACGATCCACATGGGCGGCCCAGTGTCACCGCAGGGGCGGTGACACTGGCTCTTAGGCTTCGTAGGTCCGTTGGCAAGGGCGTAGGCAAATGCTCTGGGGCGCCGACTTCGCTTCTTCAGGATAGGTCACCGCAGGGACGGACAGAGGCGGCCGCAAGGACAGTGACAAGCTACTTCCAGGCGTTGGTGAAGGTGCAGGTTGCGTTGTCGGAGTGCGGTGTCACCGCAGGGGCGGTGACACTACTCCGTTGGGGGTGGTGTGGCACCAGAAACATTCCTTCGTTGCTTTTCTTCAACTCTCAAGTGTTGTTAATACCTTCTTTTGCTTCATTTGGACTTCTTCATTTGGATCAAGGTATTAGTAACATACAAAGACTCAAAGACACTAAAAAGACTCTAAAAACTACCTAAGTTGATAGTGATTCCATTATCTATCATCTACCTTCTAAAAGTAAGGTTACAAGTGAGACTCCTGCATTTTTGGAAAGGATACAAAGAGATATATGTGGACCAATTGCTTCACCGTGTGGCCCATTTCGATACTTTATGGTATTAATTGACGCATCTATAAGATGGTCACGTGTAAATCTATTATCGACTAGAAATGCAGCATTTGTTAAACTCCTTGCTTAATAATCCGATTGAGAGCTCAATTTCCAGATTATACAATAAAGAAAATCCGGCTTGACAATGCAGGATAATTTACATCTCAAACATTCAATGATTTTTACATGTCAATTGGGATTGATGTGAAATATCCAGTAGCTCAAGTTCACACACAAAATTGTCTTGCTAAATTATTGATAAAGAGATTACAATTAATTGCTAGACTATTATTGATGAAATCTAAATTATCACCATCTGCTTAGGGACATGTGATATTGCATGTTGCTGCCTTGGTCCGATGAAGACCAAGTGCAAACCATGAACAATCCCACTGCAATTAGTGTTTGGTAAGGAGCCTAATATATTACATCTAAAAATATTTGGATGTGCAGTTTATGTCCTTATTGCTCCACCACAACGTACAAAGATGGGTCCACAAAGAAGATTGGGAATATATGTTGGTTTTGAATCCCCCTCGATCATTATATATCTGAACCGACAACGGGTGATTTGTTTACAACAAGATTTACTGATTGTCATTTTGATGAAAATACATTCTCAATCTTAGAGGGGGGAGAAGAAAGTGGACCCAAGTATGAAAGAAATTACATGGAATGCAACATTGTTATCACGCCTTGATTCAAGAACAAAAATGTGTGAACAAGAAGTTCAACGAATCATTCACCCACAAGGTGTTGTAAATCAATTACTAGATGCATTTACAGACACTAAGAAGGTGGCAAAGTCACATGTTTCCGCGGCAAATGCCCCTGCAAGAATTGATGTACCCATTGGACAGTCATATGTGTCCATTGCAAATGAGTCTACGACGCGTCAAAAACGTGGTAGACCACTCGGTTTAAAAGATTTGAAACCGAGAAAAACAAGGAACCAAAAGGGTATAGTAGGAGAGGCTATAATGGCTAAATCAAATGAGAAACATGAGAAAGACAAAGGAAATGAGGATGAGAACATATCAAATAAAGATAATATCCTTGATAACAATGAAAGAATCGACAATTATGAAATTGCTATAGATTATGTCGATACAAGGATACAATGGAAAAGAAAGGATATCATTGTTGATGGTATATTTGCCTATTGTGTGGCTAATGATATCACAATTGAAGATGAGGACATTGAGCCAAAATCAGTTGATGAATGTCGTCGTAGAAAGGATTGACCGAGATGGAAATAAGAAATCCAAACATAATTAAAATCACTTGGAAAACGTGAAGTTTTTGGGTCTGTAGTCCATACACCAAAGGGCGTAAAACCAGTCAGCTATAAATGGGTTTTCGTAAGAAAACGAAATGAGAAAAACAAAATTGTGAGATATAAGGCAGGACAGCCCAAGGTTTTTCTCAAATTCCAGGAATCGATTATGATGAAACATAATCGCCGGTAATTGATGCAACCACAATTAGATTCCTAATTGGCCTAATTGTCTTTGAAAAACTATAGATGCGCCTTATTGATGTCGTGACCACATTTAGATTCCTAATTGGCCTATAGGGTGTGCTTTGTCCATGTAGAATTTTTTTACTATAAATGCGCCTTGTGGATGTCGTGACGAATGTGGTACAATCAGGACGAATGTGGTACAATCGTGAGATATAAGCCGCGAGAAATATTTTCCATAAAATTGAGAAGATCCTTGTATGGATTAAAACAATCAAGATGAATGTGCTACACTCGTCTTAGTGAATATCTTCTAAAAGAGGGATATAAGAACAACATTATATGTCCATGTATTTTCATCAAGCGATCCAAAAGTGGATTTGCTATAATCGCAGTTTATGTTGACGATTTAAATATCGCCGGAACTTCCAACGAGCTTGAAGAAACTACAAAGTATTTGATGAAAGAATTTGAGATGAAAGATCTCGGAAAGACCAAGATTTTGTCTTGCTACAAATTGAGCACTTAAGGGATGATATTTTTATCCATCAATCTAATTACACTTGAAAATACTAAAGAGATTCTACATGGACAAAGCACACCCTTTAAGCTCACCCATGTTTGTTCGATCCATTATTGTAAAAAAACGATGAATTCCGTCCTCGAGAAGAGGATGAAGAAATCCTTGGCCCATAATTGTCATATTTAAGTGCAATTGGTGCTTTAATGTATTTGACTAACAATACAAGACCGGATATTGCTTTTGCTGTAAATTTTTTGTCCAGGTACAGTTGTGCACCTACGATAAGATATTGGAATGAAATCATACGTATATTTTGCTACCTTTGAGGTATGCATGACCTTGTTCTATTTTATCAAAACAAAGGAGATGCCACTTTGGTTGGATATACAAATGCAGGATATTTGTCCGACCAACACAAGGCCAAATCCCAAAACGGATATGTGTTCACATATGGAGGCACGTCAATTTCATGGAGGTCAACAAAACAAACAATTACCGCCACTTCCTTAAAGCACGTAGAGTTGATCGCTCTATTTGAGGCTCTAAGAGAATGTGTGTCCCTACGATTAAAGGTCAAGGTCATACAAAAGGAGTGTGGGATGAAGTCTATCACTGAAGAGCCAACCATATATCTTGTATGAAGATAATTCAGCATGCACTGCTTAGATGAAGAAAGGGCACATCAACGGGGTGAATTGTTCACCTTCTTTACCTCCTTAATTTTCTATTAGGAAATTCACTTTCACTTTGCTTATAGATAGAGACATTTAAAACACATCCCACAAAAGTTTAAGTAATCAAGAATCAAAAATAATTATTTCATAATATATCTCTCTCTCTATATATATATATATATATATATATATATATATATATTTGTTGTCTAATTCTATATTCCGACAATTTCTTACGCAATGTAGACGCTAATTTTCAAGGTTTTTATGGTTGAACGTAAGTACGCGATCATTCCAATCGATAAAGGTACTTTTGTTTTAAATATGATGTATATTTGCTAATATCTATGTGATTTAATTATATCACAATTCCAAATAATATTTTGTATTTTTTATGATTTAAATTAATCTAGGTCATAAATTTATAATTATACAATGAAATATTGATTTAAAAAGTATATAATTTAGACAGAAAAACCGTTTTAGTTAAAATAAAAGTCTTATATAGATAAGTATCATGGGTGGGCGCTAAACATTTGCGTTACTCCAAACACTTAAGAGTGTCAATATTATCCTTTATCATATTCAAAGGGTTTCACTAAGGAACAAACAGTAAAATAAAGAAATATTTAATTACAAAATTTATCAAATGTCAATTGAATGCTCGTAAAAGTTTATAAGCAACTTTGAAAAAGATTTATGATGTGAACCGATTTTTTTTTTTAATCATATTGCTATGATGTCAAATGGTGTTTACTTCATAACTGTAGTTGTTAAGAAAGAAGATTTATAGAAGTTACTAGGGGAAAATGTCCGTCAAAAAAATATATATGTATGAAAATGTCAAATAATTTATCTAGCTAGATTATTTTTTTTATTGTTATATATGTATTCATCATTTAAATGTCTAAAAATGTAAAGGCGTAAAATCGTTACGTAGAGCTCAAACTGATGTAAGCCCAATTCGTACACGGCCCAAAATTAAACATGTTCCATGCGAAAAAGCCCAATCCTTGCATTCCATCACAAGAGCTTCCCACATCGGATGCACGGGGAAATAAAGACTCATATATAAACTGAAACATGAGATGAATGGTCACGACCTTACTTGAACAGGATCTGTTCTATAGGCTCGTACCTCTGAATCCTTAGACTCTAAGGAGACAGGAAACCGAATCTGGTTGATGAGTCGAGCCATGTGACTCGAGCGTGATTAACGGCTTCACAGTGTGGTGTTTCACCGTGGCTGCTGTAGAGGATCGTCCTCAGCTTCGTTCGGAGCCGAGGTGGTCATATGGCTGTCTGACAGATTTCAAACATTTTTTTTTGTTTAAATTAACAGAGACACTTAACTTCGTATATACTTATAATCAATTTTCTCTATCACTCCATGGGCAAGGGAAGTGATTCAAGTGATAACAGTTCAGAAGAGGATATAACTTCAACAAAATTCAAACTAAAAATTATATTTACAAGCTCACATAGGACTAAAAATCAAACTAAATCCAAATCCGCATGCGGAACTGCAAATAGAACTCTACAGAAACGAAGACGAGTCAACACAATTCGATTGTCAACTGATATTTACAAACACTCACATATTCACAAAGTACAAGTCAAGAACTAAAAACGGAAAATTAAGAATGAGCAGAAACAGGAGGAAGATGATGAGAAGCGAAAGGCAGATTTCGTATAATAAGAAAGCGGATCCTACGAGGAAAAGGCGCATCGACGAAGAGTTGCTCGAGTACTCGAGTCAGCAACGCCGTGTACTCCTCCATGAGCTCTGCCACTACCGACACCATCAACATCTCTATCGCGATTCAAATCTAGTGCTCGGATCCAAGAGGTTGAGTTTGAAATTGTGGATAGGAATTTGGAATGGATTGGGGAGTCATTAAATACAGAGAGGCCTTGGTTTTGTAAAAAAGCTTCTGGGTTGTTCTGAGATCAGTTGTAAAAAAGGTGGCCCCCCTCTCTCTCTCTCTCAATCTCTCTATCGGCTTCTGGTATTCTTTATCTTCGGCTTAAAATCCACGGATTGTGTTTCCGGTGGGCTTTCGCTTCCACGTGTCCTTCTTCACCATTTATAATTTAAAATGAGTTTTTTTTTTTTTAATTATCCATGTTGGAACTTTATAAACCATAGTAAATTTCTAATTAAAAGTCTTATGTATAACAATTGACAATGGTTTTTTTTTTCTTTCTGAAAGATAATTTAAACTAATTTTGTTGGGGTGATTTTAAGGTTTTTTTCTTTGTTAAGAGATAAATTGTGTGACATTGTATAACCTCCAAAAAATATACTAAACCAAAGCGGCAAACCCCACCAGCAGCACTTATCCTTATCTCCATGTATAGGTAAGAGCATCGAACCACTACTTGGAAGAATAATTTATCAATTCAATTTAAAATTGCTTTTATTTTAAATAGGGGTGGGCAGAAATCCCGCTAAATCCCGTCCCGTCCCACATCCCGTCCCGATCCCGGCGGAATTTGGAAAAAAAATGTGTATCCCGTCCCGTCCCGCAAAAAATTTGCGGGACGGGACGAAGACTTCCCATCCCGGTGAATCCCGTCCCGTCCCGCATATATATAAATAATATTTTTATATTTTTATAAATATTATATAGATAAATAATATACATAAATTATAATTTTTAAAAATAATTTTTTATTTTTAAAATTATTAGATCGGTGATTTTTCATCATTCATTCCTTAAAGTTTTCCTTCTCTTTTCGCATTCTAGACCTTGTTTGAAAGTCCTTAAGATCAAAAGAATGTTATATGACTTGGTGATCTAAATTGAAGTTTCTTATGATTGATTTTGATAATGTTTGAAGGTTATGATGTTTACATGGAAGTTTGATTGATTCATGAGCTTTCTTTACTCTTTACTCTTTGATTAAGTGTATGAAAGTCTTATAAGCAAATGAAGCAAGATTTGAGAATGATCTATTGATTAGAAGGCACATTCATCCAAAAGAAGTCTTGCTTTGAGAAGGTACACATATTTTATCCTAACTTGAGTTTTAAAGCTTTGAAAAACCTTGCTTAGGGACAAGCAAGTGGCAAGTATGGGGTTATTTGTTAGCATGAAATATTATGATATTTTAGGCACGTTTTCTAAGTGTATTTCATCCATATTGATAGTCATTGATAAAGCATTGAAGCATTTGTGAGTTAGTTTATCTATTTTGTCGATATAGAGGTCTACATAAGCTATGTGTTGATTGTAGGCGATTTAGAGCTAATTCCGAACGGATTGAGAAAGAATGGAGTTTGATTGAGCATGTCCAAGGATTGAGGACATCTATAGGAGCTAAGTATGGTGCTAACTTGAAGAATAGCACGAGGATGAGGGAAATCACGAACTACCTCTAAACCACGCTCTAAAATACGGCCGTACTAGTTTCCACGTTCAAGTCCACGGCCGTGGAACCTTGGCAAGAGAGACGTGGTGCATTCCAGCAACTTACACGGCCGTGGAGGGTTGTGACAAACCGTGACCAACTTCCACGCTCTAAATTACGGGCGTGGAACTCTTCCACGACCGTGATCTTGACAATATTTTACGCAATATTATAAGCCACGATCCTCTACACAATGGGCCGGGCCAATATTTTATCTTACACTATAAAAGGACGGAAGAAGAGAGATTCCGTCACCTTCGCTTACACTTCGGCTTACCCTAGTTTTTAAGTTTTTGTGGAGATTGTGATTGAGAGATTGGCGCTTTGCTATTGAGGTTTCCGGATTGACGGAAAAGTTGAAGATTTGGAAGATTGTTCGCAAGGAGATTACGCTTCATCTTTAGGTTTGATTAGAAGACGGATTGACATCCCGTTCTTCACTTTTATCTAAGATTGTGATTGCTTGTGTTATTCCAAAACCATTGACATTATTGTTCTTGATTTGTGGATTTGAGATTAGTTTGAAAGTTATTAAAGGTTTTCGGAAGTTTTCATCTTTCATTCTTTTAAACCTTGAAATTGATATCAATATGACTGTTTTGGCTAAAACCCTTTAGCAATTCTAAGGTGAAGGGTTGATAGTTGTGGCTTAGATGATGATAGATCGATCGTAAACAGATTGGACCCTGAGAGTTAGAGAGAATCGCCGACGAACCTAATCCACGGTCTGTTCTTGAGCTTCCACGGCCGTGGAACTCAAGAACTACCCGTAATTTTGTGTCAGTTTACGAACTTGCTTTTACTTTAATCCAAAGTTAAAGATTTACTTTAACTTAGTCTTGGCTTGCCTTTTCTAGGTGGTAGTGAAGCCTCAACAACCTCTACCTCGATTGGGAGTGTCACAACCTTAATCGGTTTAGTTAGTCTTGATCCTTGGATTACAAGTTTGGGTATTTGACGTTAATTCTTACCTTTAGATCTTTTCTATACTGAAGCCTCAACAACCTTTATAGAGAGTGTCTTTTAGGTGGGTCATATAAGGTTTTTGGAACTTCACCGTACGATTACCTTACATTAGTATACCTTTGCATACCTCAACTCTGTCTTTATATCTTTAAGTATATCTTGAATCGATTGCCACAGCTGGATTCCTGGATCTTTAGGATTGTTGTTTTCCCAATAATTTGAAAAGCTCCATACATTTACTTGCTTGATAATCTATAACTGGATTTAACCCCCCAAATCCATGTGTTCGATACTCTGGAATTCTTGCTCAGCTATATCGATCCGTACACTGCGGGTTAGCTTGCTTGATTCTAGTTTTATAAATTTAAAGTTTATTTGCACACACGCTAAGTGGCGAACAAAAACAAATATACATATTAAATATAATTGGTGCGTAATTTTTGCGGGATTTGTCCCATCCGGTCCCACATGGGACAGGGCCCGCACGAGACGAAGAAAAAATGTCATAAATCCCATCCCGTCCCGTCCCGCAAATAACTTGCGGGACGGGACGCGGGACGACCCCTATCCCGTCCCGTCCCGTCACATGCCCACCCCTAATTTTAAAATTTGAGAATTATTCTCAAAGATAACCAACATTTTCTTATAGATCGGGTAATAAAATATACGTCTTAACTCATTGTTGTTCTGTCTCATGTCATAAATAAACTATCACAAATCATCGTTTTAAACAACAACTAACAAAATGAATGACTTTGTCCCTCTCTTAAGAAGGTCAAAAAACCTCGATACAAGCCAACCTAAATGTAAAACCAAGCTATCTATTGTAATCTTCATGTTTTTTGCAAGAGTTCATAATAAACTTTACAAGATAAATAAATTTTCATTTTGAAACAAGGAACCAAATTTTCACCTCTCATATATGTAAACAAAATACAATAGGAGGCACAAGAATTAGGATAGATATGAACAAGGTTTTACAAATGAACTACCATGAAAAATAATGGCAGAATCATACAACATTTGAGTTTAAATTGTAGAAGAATAATACGTCAAAGGAACGTGCTTATGGAACTACAAATCTGGAAAAAACACGTTAAGGCAATGAAAAAAACTAATAATATTAAAAGACTTTGAAAAAGGTTTACGATGGAGCGTTTCTGACGAAAAAACCATAATATTTTGGAAAGGTTGATGGATAACGACCAACCTCTAGAAAACTTGGTCAATGATAAAACATTGACTATACGGTTGCTTTAGTAAGCAACTTTATAACAAATAAATAATGGGACCAACAATAATTTTTTTTACCGGGTAGTTTATTACCACATGAAATTATTAAAAAATTAAACACGTACAACCATAGATTTTATTAACAAAATGTAAGGTGGGAACTTAAGTTGACAAAACATGGATTTGAGATATCAACATAATGTCAAAAGTTAAAAACTTTTTTGTGAAAGACTAAAAGTTGTACCTAGATGGCATCCAATAAAAGAGAACCTAGAAAAATAAAAAGTTACGGTCTTAATGCATTGTGAACTTTGTCAACACCCGAGAGAGAGTGTTAAATACCTCTTTTTCAAACGCCCGTATACATTACATAATATCAAAAATGATAAAGTTAAAACTCTCCTATACAACTATGATTCAACATGCCATAAAGTAATGGACATCATCATATAGATAAAGGAAAATGCAATCCAAGAAAATTAAGACAAATTGTTGTTACATGGTGGAATATTTGGCTAATAAGAAACTAAACAATCTTTAACAAGAAAAAATACCACAGATTTAAATCAATTGATGCAAAAACACATTATAGACTATGATGAGACTAATTCAAAAACACCAAACTGTAATACGGGGCCTTCAAAGACAAAGACGAAAAATAAAATACATTAAATGGAAGAGACCAAGTTTGAACTCTGTCAAAATTAATTTTGATGATTCTAAAAACTCTATTGATCAATGTGTCTTTGGCTTTATCATTCGCGACCACAATGCTTTAACGCTTGCTATGAGAATGGGTCGATGTGGAACTTAAACTATCCTTCAAGCATAAGCTTATGCTCTAAGAGATGAGCACCAAAATGTCATAAGTTTATGACTCAACACCATTGAAACTGAGGGGATATCCTTGAACTCATTAATTTAATCAATCAGACATGAAAACCGACATAGGAACCGGACATGGTCATTTATGACATCTCCATTTTGATTTCAAGGTGCACACAAGTTAGAGCTCAACATGTCTTTAGGGAAATCAACGTCGTCGTAGATTAGCTTACATCTCTTGCTCATTTCTCGGGTACGAGTGATGAGAACCTTCTTCGGGACGTTGAAGACCCCACCCGAAAGGATGTTATAGGACGGTCAACTTCTAGATGTTATCTCTTCTTGTTCTCTTACCTTTGTATAAAAAATACATTTCTTCTGGAGCAAGTTTTTGTGACGATTCAAGTTGTTTGAATAGGAAGTGGTTTGTGGATATGTGATCGCTTCTTCATGATTATGCCTCAAGTTCAAATTTGAGGTGTCCATAATAATTCATCATATTTCTTTTTGTGCACTTCCTTTGATGATGGACTTTGTCTTTTCGCTTTTCAGGTGACTGACTCGTTCTTCGATCTCTTAAATGCAAATTTTCTTCCGGGTCAACCTAATGTACTTTTGTGTGATTCTTTATTTTTTGTTTGTTTCGTGTTCATCATGACGGTTAGTCCATCTATCAATATTTCGCCATTTCGATCCATTGGACGCCGTGTCGTCTAATTCATCATCTTTCTTTTATCATTTTTCTTCTTCTTTTAACTTGTTAAAGATGAAATTTTTAACCTATTACCATGGACATCTAATCTGAAAGTGGAACATGCTTAGCTTAAGACATAAGGTGTTTTCAGTAAAATTATATGTGTGGTTTGTAGTCAGGGTCGTGTTTATGATTCTTGTTTTAGAATAGATTATTTTAGATTTGGGGTTTATAAAAAAAGCACTAAATAAAGTGCTATCATTATGGACTATATAGGACATTGCGATCACTAAGGAGGCTAAAAAACGAAAATTATAAAACTTTCAAAGAAATGTTCAATAAAATCTGAACGACACAACAATAATAAGCAACCGACTACAATTGATTAATAATGAGGTAAGTCAAGAAGATAATACACTTCTAACTAAACCACCAAGCAATTACGAAAAAAAATGCACTAGGATGCGATAAGTTACTAAGTCATATGAAATTTCAGTCGGTTTCTATCAAAATTATTAGCAGAGTATTAAAACGTATCTCATTAAAGCAATAAAAGGGTTATTTTGTACGGTAAATTAGGGTTGTGCATACGGTCCGGACCGTTACGGTCCGGTCCAAACCGGTCCAGTTCAGGGTCGGACCGGTTTGTGCCTAAATTGTGCAATTTTGAATATTTCGGACCTGACCGGTTTGTACCTAAATTGTGCAATTTTGGTGAGGTTTTTCGGTCCAAAACCGGACCCGGATCGGACCGGAGTGGACCGGTTTGGACCGGATATTCGTAGTTTACAGTCCAACCCGAGTTACGGTTTTTATACGGTCCAAAACCGGACCGGACCGTAACCCGGGTTTTTTAAAAAACCTGGACCGTGGATCGGACCGTAAATTTCGGTCCGGTCCAATTTTGCACAACCATACGGTCTCTTTGGGAAAAACTATGAACTATATTATTTTTCTCTACTTATAGTCATCTTCAAACTGATGGTCAAACCAAAGTGACCGACAAGACTCTTATCTCCATCCTTAGAGTTATTATTAGAAAGAACCTTAAGGTGTGAGAATATGTCTTACCTCATGTTGAGTTTTAATACAATCATACACTACATTCATCTATTCGATCAACTTACAACCTTTAAATGTATTTATGGACTGAATCCTTTGACGTCACTTGATGTTACTCCTTTTTTCATGAAGGAGCGAAACAAATTTTGATGTTGAAAATCTGGGAAATCTATAAATATATTGTGGATGAAGGCCACGATTCTAGATTTTTCGGGTTATTGTGAAATTATTTAATATGGATGTGTTTGATGATGTGAGTGCTACTTTCATCGTGGCTGATCTTACCCCATATCTTAATGAGGATGAAGACCAAGATTTGAGGTCAAATCCTTTTCAAAAGAGAGAATGGTGCGGGGACATCTTAAAACCACTAAAGGGTCCATTAGCAATAACTCAAGAGAATGGGAGAACAACTTGGAAGACATATGCATGAGTTAGAGAATTAATTGATCAAGGTAGAGGCAGCAAGGAACAATGGAAATGGTATTGCACATCCAACCCAAATCTGATCTAGAAAACCGGTCCCGGTCCAAAAAACCGAGCGCTCTAACATGAGAGAAGATCGGGCGGTCTTGGATGCATACATGCATGCACGTGGAAGAGGGTGGACGTATGGGGTGATGGTTTGCGTGTGGTGTTATATATTTTACATCCCATGATTAACATTTTTAATGACTATGAGTTTTGTTTTAAATATTTGGATTTTAGGTGATGTCCGGCACACCTTTTATTTACTTCTTTTTGGGTAATTTAGGCCCGATTAGAGAAGGCCTAAACCTAAATTTTCAGCTTGTATCACACGCCAACAACGGTGTGATTGGACCCTTATTTTCGACACATTTGATTTGCATAATACGAACGTTTTACATTACTTTTTCTTCTATCGTGAAGAGTGAGTGAGTGAAGCCTCGTTTAACCTTATCACTTGAATTGTTTTGTGTAGTGTCAAATTGATCAAACAAGTTTGTGCTCTCAATAATTCACAAGCTTGTCAAGCCTCCTTCTACTCTAAGAAAACCGCCTCCTTTTTGTGTAAAATCGTAGCAGAGGAGTTTTGCGATCATTCTTAATTGTATCTTAAGTGTTATATACCTAAGGTGCTCGAAATTGTTTCACAAGGTTTGACCTTAACCTATCCTACTACCGACCCTTGTCATCACCAGATCATCACTCCATACCACACAAAACATTGCCTACCTAACCACAATTAGTTTTCTAAATTTTAATACTTAAGATGAAATGATTTATATCATGACTCAGTCCGTAAATAATTTAAGGACAACTCGTCAAATCCATATTCAATGTAATTAAATAATTTTTTATCATCTATTTAAATCATTTATATAAACATATATATAATTTATTTTATAGAATCAAGATAAAATAAAAATAAAATTTACATGTGTGATGCTGAAATTTTAACTATTGCTAAATATATTACATTATTTGGTTAATAGATATAATTTAAATACAAATATTAATAATAACATGACAAATTTTTTAATATTAATTCTTATGGTCAAACTAATGATAAATATATTACATTATGAATTTATAATTAATGGCATTGGCACTGCACCGCGAAAAGATCAGAAGAAACAAATTCCGCGCTTAAAAGAAAATGGCACGGATTACCAGTGACAACCGTCGATAGGATACCCATCGGACGGTCACAACACTTTAAACTTTAACGCTAAGATCGCGGGAAAACCACCAATTTCAAATACTGAAAAAGTTTCCGAAACCCTAAACCCTTTATAAGCCATCGTCGCGCCACCAATTTCCCCATCTCATTCACAAATTCAACACAGTTACAAATTCATTGCAGCTTAAGAAGAATATGTCAGGAAGAGGGAAAGGAGGCAAGGGTTTGGGAAAGGGAGGAGCAAAGAGGCACAGGAAGGTTCTGAGAGACAACATTCAGGGAATCACCAAGCCCGCCATCAGAAGGCTTGCTCGCAGAGGAGGAGTGAAGCGAATCAGCGGCTTAATCTATGAGGAGACTCGTGGAGTTCTTAAGATCTTTCTAGAAAACGTGATTAGAGACTCTGTTACCTACACAGAGCACGCTCGTCGCAAGACTGTCACTGCTATGGATGTCGTTTATGCTCTCAAGCGTCAGGGCCGTACTCTATATGGTTTCGGTGGTTAGTTATTTCTTATTTAGGGTTTCGGTTTGAGATCTGGCGATCTAGATCTACGATTGTTCTAATTTAGATTCATGAGTCATGGTAAAATTATGAATCTGCTTCTGTTGTAAAGCAATATCTATCTTATTAACCAAGATCCTGATGAAGTTGATTCTACATGTTGATCTCCTTTTGTGTACGTTCTGTTTTGCAAGTCTGGTGGAACATTTGAGGTCTGTGTTTTTGCAATTGATACAAAAGGGGCATTGGCAAAATTGTTTGAATGCGAATAGTAATCAGAGTAACCCATAATAAACTGCATATATTGCAAAAGGAGACGAAGTTTTGTATTCGAACATTTTTTGAAAATTCATATTGCATCAGTAAAATCATACAAATAATAGCTATTCGCATACAACCATGGGCATGTTTGGTGATATTATTAATTAACTTCAGATCCGTTCTGATCAAATTCAATCTACTAATTTATAACTATGATGTACAATGGGCATATTTGGTGAGTTGATGTTTAGAAATTATTTGAATACAATTTTAACTTGGAGATCAATTTAGTACTTGTTTCCATCCAAACAACAAGATTATTGGATTATATAGGGATTGCAAGTCCCAAAACAATTTCAAACTAAAGTTTATCGATTCATAGTTAGGAAAAGAAAAATGAAATTTAAAGAGATGTCATATGAATAATTAGAGAGGTTTTTGTTTTCTATGTTTTTTTTGGTTGATTTAAGTTTCTTATTTTGCATGTTTTTATTTATTTATTTATTTATTTATTGATGTTCTAGTTTACACCTTATAGTCCAGGAAAATGAAAAGGTTTGATTGAAGGGAGAAGCCATTTCGGAAAAGAATTGAGTAAGCCTAAGACCACTAGTCCAGAACGGATTACAATTTACAAATAATATCTATTTGATCATTTTTTTTAATAACAAAAGTGAATTAAAAGAATTAAGCATTTTAAATTTAAGTAAGATTTTTTGGTGAGCGTAAACTACAAGTGAAGTGAAACAGCGAACATGCGCAGAAGCCGGCCACAACTTTGTAGAAGATGAACCACAAAATGCATCTAAGTGTGGCGTTGCCTCCTTCTCCTTCGAATCAAGTCAAATCATACAATGGTGTAAAAAAATGCAGATCACAGAAGAAATATGTGCACCTCCTTTTGCACTTTTCACCCCAAAATCACCCAATTTCGTCAAACCTTATCTTGGTGGATTGTTCTCTCTCCATGATGCTCAACCCGGTAATCTATGATTTTCACTTGATAAATTTGGAATTTTTTCTAAAATTTTAAATCGAGATAGTCCCTTCTATAACATAATTGTCTGAATTTGTTTCTCCTTGGGAATCTCTTTGCTTACTTTTTGCTTGAGTTATTGCTTGGGTTTGTTGACCGCCAAGTCAATAATTATTTGTCCCAAAGAAAAACTCTAAGACAAAATTTCATATGACGACGAAGGGTAATGGATTTCTTCATTGCCCGTTTAGTTTCTTTCACGGTTCTGGTGACGGTAGAGAGGAAAGTATAGGTGTTTCTTATTTGACAAGTCATTTGAAAAGGCAAAACTTATTTGCAGTAGAGCACAAAAATGAGGTTCAAGGCATCCTTGAGTGTGACCTAGATGTTTTTATGGCGTTTGTGGAAGTTATGGTCGTTCTCAGGATGTGGTTGTGTGGCCTTTGTATGGGCCTTCATGCATTGAGTCGTGAGTGTCGTGACCCTGATGGCTTTGTTTTTACTTTTGGTGAGGATGGTGGATACATTGTGGGAATTTTGAGACTGGCGGTGGGTATCTCGATGTCGTTTGATGCAGAGCAGATTGTCGCTGATGGTAGGGGTATGGTGTTTGATGCAAGTTTGTTGGAGAGGGTTATGCACGTCCCTATTACTATTGTGAAAAGCATCCCTCATAATTGTCCTATAGGCTTCTCTCAAGCGTTGTTGGGTGCTCCTCTAAAGGTTGTCGCTGAGTCAGGTTGCGTGGATGCTTGGGTTAGTTTATTTTTGCTTCCTCGTTGCACGTTGCAAATGTTCAGGCCCTTGAGTAGACGAGACAAAAGGCCGGGAGGTAGAAAGTAGATCCAACATCAACGAATTTTGCAAGCCTTTTTTCACTTGGGGAGAAGGTGATGGTGTTTCTAAGTTTGTGCAAGTGATGTTAGACGGTTCAGAGCATAATGCTTTGATGAGGGTGGATGGTGAATCACGGAATGGAGATGTTTTGGAGAGGAACCCTAATTAAGCATGTCCACGGGTCACGGGTTACCCGTGACCTGGCGGGTTACGGGTACGGGTCGAGGTGATCCTTACCCGTGACCCGGCGGGTCATGACCCGGTGGGTCATTAATTTTGAAAAAAAAAATTAAAAAAAACTCAACGGCTAAAATAGCCGTTGGCGGGTTGACCCGCTGGGTCATCTTTTCGATTTTTAAAATAAAAGCGCCAACCCGCCGACCCGCCGGGTGTGACCCGTGACCCGGCGGGTTGACCTTTTACACGGGTCAGGGTCCGGGTCACCCTTCCCGGACCCCCGACCCGTGGACATGCTTAACCCTAATATCAAGCAATGACTTCATAAGGTTTCAGATGGGTATTTTACGGCTGTTGTTAAAGTTTTGTGCTCATCTGAAGTAGCTCTTTATTGCGATGAGGCTTTGAAGGCGTTGGAGGTTAAGCATCCCTACAAGCCCCCACCTTCTAAGCCTTGCACTTCCTTTCTTGAACCACCCCTCGTTGCTGATGTTGGTTTGAGAGCACAATACCTTTTAGATGCTTTGTGTGGTGAGGGTTTTGCGGTTGCCACGGGTATTTTAAGAGCTCTTTCTTCTGTGGTTAATTTGTGGCTGAGAGGTAAGTGTCCGCTGGTTTTGTTCATTCGGTGCCTCTTACCCCGATGCTAAAGCCTGATAATGAGGTTCAACCCATTACAGTGGGTATTGTTTAGAGGTGGTTGGTGTCCAAAGTTGTCATGAACGGAGTAGGTAAAGATATGAGAGATTATCTTGGAGATTTTTAGTTTGAGGTCGGTGATCCAAGTGGTGCAGAGGCTATATTGCATAGTGTTAATAGGGTTTTGAGCAAGCGTCACACTGATGGTTCTCTGACTATGTTGACATTGGATTTATCTGGTCGGCTACCGGTGTGCAACAAGGGGATCCTTTGGGACCGCTTCTTTTTCCCTTGTCTTGCACCCGATTCTGTAAGACCCAGTTTTTGCTTTCACCGCCCCCGCGGTGAAGGGAGAAGCCTTGCGACAGGGCGAACCGCCACTGCGGTTTCGCCACAGATCGCGTCGATTTGATTTTTCGTTTGTTTTATTTCTTTCCATAGATAGAAGATCTGATCTTCTATCTTATGGGCCGGTTTTTCTATGATCTTCTAAACCCTAAAACGTCTTTCCTTCTATCTTTTCCCATCGTTTCTATAAATTCCTTCTTTCTCTTTCTTTTTCCGTTTCTTGCATACGTTCTTCTTCAACCTCGAAAGTTGTAGCCTTCTTCCTTGTGATTCCATGCTGGACGTGTAAGTCTTCTCCTTCTTTGTTTCTCTCTCACGTTCATGAGTTGTTGCATCCCTTTCCCTTCTGTTTCGCTTTCTCCTTTCGTTCTTTCTTTTCTTCTTCACAAGAATCAAGTTTGAACCTTGATTCTTGTTGGCCTTCCGCGGTTGATTCGCCGTTGTTCACAGGCTCTCGGAGTTGAGTTGTGACGTGTGTGAAGAGTGAGAGAACAAAGCTTTGGCCTTAATGGAGTTCCTTGCCGTCGAAGGAGGAAACGCTGTTGCTGCATGAAAACCGCCCCCGCGGGAAGTGCCTAGCGCCGCTCCCTGTCCAGCCGCCCCGCGGTTTTGTCTACAGTGTTCCCGTTTTTTGTGAGCTGCTTCCTTCCTTATTTTCCTCATTCCTTCCCTTGACTTGTGTTGATGTTGTTAGCCCTTGGTGATCTGTAAGACTAAGGTTGACACCTTAGCTTGTGAAGATCTCTCTTAGAGATCATTAACTAGAAGTTATAGACTTTTAGCAATCGTTTCGTTCCTGATTCGTTATGCCTTGTTGAGCAGGTTGTCCGTCCTTCTTTCCTACGGGAAACTGAGTTGTTTGCTGGCCTTTGAGTTTACCTTTGAGTGAGGTAAGTCCCCTGGACTTACTTAACTTCATTCCGTATATTGTTTTGAGTGTATTGACTTGTTTGTGTTGTTGTCATTGTGTTAACGGATAACCGGATTAGGATTGACCTTTATAACCGTAATTGACCCAAGTGTATGATAACCGGATGGTAACCACTTGTCAAGTTTTAATAGGAGACTAAGAGGTGCTCTCTCAACCCAGGTCTGCAGGTAACGGATAGTACTGATCTATTCCTGTTAGTAGAAGGAAGCGAATGCGAGTTTCGGGAGATTCTCGTGTGACAAAAGAAGTTGAATTAGTAACAGATAACTGATGCAAAAACCGTTGCACCCTCTTGAGAATCTCAACGGCATCTAGCATAAGAAAATCAAACGTGTCAAAAGCAAACGGAAGAAACACATATTGGTTTTCGATGCAAGTTCTTTCATGCTTAGCCACCTTCGTAGAAGCCGCGTTGAGGGCCGCCTTACCCACCAAAAAAGGCCCGCTACCCAAACAAAACAGAGGGAAGACCCCCGTCAAATCAATGCAAGCGTGTTTTAGGAGGATTGAGTTTTCTATTCAAAAGGGCTGGCGGCGCAGCTTGTTGCCGCATACCTTCTACTTCGTTGTAAACACTTTTATATATATATATATATTATTAATTATATGAGAACAAGCTTATCGTGTAATTATGAGAACATATTCGTATTTATTATTAGTTTTGTTATGAAGGTGTCATATCGTATAATGTATTATTCGTAGTTATTATTAATTATGATACCTACTCTAAATCTCGACCCTTAATACTCATCATCCGACGGTCTAAGATTGTTCTCATGATTACACGATAAACCTGTTCTCATGGGAACCGCACCCTATATATATATATATATATATATATATATATATATATATATATATTTAATTTAAGAAATCTTGGTCTATTTTTTAATTATTTACCCAACATTTTTAATTGGATAAAAGAATCACAAGACAAACATGATAATAGTTTCCATCATAAAATTAGCTTTGTGACCCGTGTCGAAATTAATATAATATTTGAGATAATAAATTTAATATTCTTAAATTTCAAAATATATATATCTCTAAATTATTAAACGTAATGTTTCTTCAATTGCTTTTTCTACAAATAAATTATATATATATATATATATATATATATATATATATATATATATATATATATATATATATATATATATATATATATATATATATATGTGTGTTATTCAAGTAAGGCCCATTATTCCGGTAAGGCCGTGCGGCCGTCTGTACGGCCGACACGTGTCCCGGAAAAAAAAAAAATTTTTTTTTTTTTTTTTTTTAAACGAGTAAAAGTAATAGTTCAAAACTTATTATGAAATAGTTCATAACTTATAAAAGGATAGTTCATGAATTATAATAGAATAGTTCATAATGTAAAATTTATAAAGGATTGAAAGTAATAGTTCAAAACTTATCTTATATCTATTAAAGCAGAAGCCTCTATTGCCACGTGTCAACGCCATGTTTCTCGAAGCCTAAAAAATTATTTTAAAAAGTGATTTGTAATGTTAATATAAATTGGAAATTGATTTCTAAATTTTTTTAAAAAATATTTAAATCAGTATTTTTATAAAAATAGTTTTTAAAATTTTATGGATTTTTTTTTACTAACAAACATATCTTAACAAATCAATTGAAAAATATAATAAATTAGAAGAGATAAATACTTAAAAGAGAATTAAAATCATAATAATGATTATAATTCCATTCTCCGGATTTTTATTTTACAAAAATATACATATAAAATTCTAAGTATTAAATAATTATTAAAACTCAACCCGCACAAAGTGCGGGTAATACACTAGTTAAGTAATAGTTCATAACTTCTAAAAGGATAGTTCATGAATTATAATAGAATAGTTCATAGTGCAAAATTTATAAAGGAGTGAAAGTAATAGTTCAAAACTTATTATGGGATAGTTCATGAATTATAATAGAATAGTTCATGAATTATAATAGAATAGTTTAAAGTGCAAAAATTTATAAAGGAGTGAAAGTAATAGTTCAAAACTTATTATGGGATAGTTCATGAATTATAATAGAATAGTTCATGGATTATATTAAAAAGTAATAGTTCATGGATTATATGAGAATAGTTCAAAGTTTATAGGATAATAGTGCATAAATTATAACATGGTAGTTCAAATAAATTTTTATTAGTTTCCGGAAAAAAAAAAAAATCGTTTCAGAAAAGAGAAAAAAAAAAATTTTTTTTTTTTTTTTTTCGGGACACGTGTCGCCCTGTGGTACGGCCGTACGACCGTACCGCAATAAAGCAACCGTACCTGAATATTTACCATATATATATATATATATAATTAAATATTGATTTTTTATATTTGAATATCTTATTAAATTATCAAAATCTAATATCTTAATGTAATTATATATAGTAAAATATAAAAAGAATTCAAAATTATTATAAAATCTTTAAAATTGAAACTCTGTTAATATTGTGCGGGTTGGAGGCGTCCACAGATAAACATAGGAGAACCATAAAATTATGGTTTTTGCATTCCAATGTGGTACTGTACGCAAGAGAATCGATACAACAATTAGAGAAGATGGGTCCTACGCGAATCCAACCACATCTTCTTCCTACCGTTCATCACTCCATCCTTATCCTATAACTTCCCTCTCCCTTGTCATCTTCTTTATCTCGTCACTCCTTTTTCACCAAAAATCCTCGCTCTCACATCCTCTGTACGTGAGTGTGTCAAAGCTGTCATTTGTTACTATCTCTTCTATTCTGTTTTTCTTTTTATAAGGGATTTTCTGGGTAACTGATATCCCTTCTTCTTCTGCTTCATTGGATTCTCGCCTTTCCCTGAAAACCCTCGATTCGTCGCTGTGCTTCACGCTTATCTGCACCCTCGACTGGATTCGAGGGTTTTTCTTTGTAGGGGAAATGGCTTTGGTTTCAGTTTTATTGGGGATTTTTGAAAGGCCAACGATTTGGGATGTTTTGCTTGATCTGATGATACTCGCAATCCCTCTTTGGTTTGCTGTGATTCTGGGTGTTGTTGTAGGCTGGTCATGGCGCCCTAAATGGGCTAATTTCGTTAATTATGGATTTGATTCTATCCCCGGTTTTAACTCTTTGAAGGTTCTACCTAATTCCCCGCCTTCGGTTTCCGACAATGAGGTAGACGATCAAGCCTCTAAACCTAATTCCAGGTATTATTCGAAACCCTAATTGGCTGCGTTTTTTTTATTCATTTCTCCAATTTGAATACTGAACTAAATCCTTCGCCATTTTGAAAATGTGTTGCAGCTCGGGTGTTAGTTCATCAGTCAATGATGCTGATTTAAGGCATTTAAGACAGTTGGTAGTGGAGAAAGATGGAGGACCTGCTTGGATTCACATGATGGACCGCTCTACTCCTACAATGGCGTATCAAGCTTGGCGAAGAGATAGTCAGGTTTGTTGAAACTGAAATTTGAATTGCTTCTCTTGGCAATTGTGGTTGTTTGCTTAGGGTTTATGGTTTTACGGTATAGAATGGTCCTCCCCAGTATCGGAGTTCAACCATTTTTGAAGATGCAGAGCCTGAGATGGTGAGGGATTTCTTTTGGGATGATGAATTTCGATCTAAGTGGGATGATATGCTTATACATCATAACACATTAGAGGACTGCACTGATACTGGAACCATGATTGTTCACTGGGTGCGCAAGGTATATAGGGATTTGATAAAACTTGATCAGTTTTTTTTTTTATAGTTCCTTGATCATTGCATCTTATTGTGTTGGTTGTTTTTGTGTTCAGTTCCCGTTCTTCTGCAGCGATAGGGAATATGTGATTGGAAGACGAATTTGGAAATCGGATCAATCTTACTATTGTGTCACCAAGGTAACTTGCTTTCTCCTTAGCATTAATCATTATAGTTGGGGCATGTTTGGTGTTGAATAGATACATTGGAGCTTTGTAATTCGGAGAACCGAAATCCTGTAAGACACCCAATCATTGTAGTTGGGGATGTTTGGTGTTGGGTCAAACTTGTTGATTGAAATGCTCTTCTCCCATCATCCCATGTGATTCTGATGGTATCATTGTTGTTTCTGTATGTTTATTTAGGGTGTACACTACCCGTCTCTTCCCAGACACAACAAACCGAGGCGTGTAGACCTCTACTATTCGAGTTGGTGTATTCGTCCAGGTAGTTCACTTGACCCGATTGTTATTGCCTTCTCTTGTGCTCTTGGGTATGTGATATTTGGACATGTTGTGGATTAAAACTTATGAGCACACAAGTATGCCAACTCATTTAGCATTGTAGAAAGTGAATCAGATTAAATAAATTGATCAGGAAGTATCTGTCGTGTCCCGGATAGAGAATGATGAATCAAGAAGTGAAAAATCTGTCCTACATTACGAAGATGCTTAATGTAGATGATATGTTAGCATATGAAATCTGAACGGAGTCCGTTAGAATAATGCAAGATGTTATCTTGTTGGGGTTGAAAATTTTGATTAGAAGAAGCCATGCTTATCATTTACGCATTCTTCCTGTGTTACTGAAATTCCAGCTGAATCCCGGAAAGACGGGCAAATGACAGCATGTGAGGTGCTACTCTTCCACCACGAAGACATGGGAATCCCATGGGAGATTGCGAAGCTTGGAGTTCGTCAAGGCATGTGGGGAGCTGTCAAGAAGATAGATCCGGGGCTACGAGCATATCAAAAGGAGAGGAAATGTGGAGCCCCACTATCCCGGTCTGCAACATTGGCCCATATAAACACCAAGGTCACCACAGATTATCTTAGGATCTTGGAGGACAGTGAAGTTGATGACGTAGCCGTGGTACCGGTAGACAGTGAGTCGTCTTCTTCCTCTTCTTCTGGTGAAAAGCAATCCGGGTTTCACATACCTAAGCTGCTGCTTGTTGGCGGAGCTGTTGCAATTGCTTGTAGTCTTGATAAGGGGCTGGTAACAAAGGCGCTTATCTTTGGGGTGGCGCGACGATTTGTGAGAAATGGAAGGAAATTGTAACCTGGGAATGTGTTTGATGGGCAATTGATTATGTTGAGAAAATGAGAATTTGCTCATTTTTTAAGGGATCAATCCTTCTTGACATCTCGAAATCGAACGACGGGTAAATATGAGAGTTTGATTGTTGTAAAGAGATGATGATAGAGAATGAGACTTGAGAGGGAATTGGTTGAATAAGAACTGTAAACACTCTTTTGTAGCTCGTGGGCTTGTTTTGACATATTTCAGTTATCATTTCCTTCATTGACTTGATCAATAGAAATGTCAAAAATCTTGCTGTTTTTCCTTACCCTTGTCTTACCGAACAAACCCTATATGTATACGAATCTTTATAGATCCGGTGTAGATTCGAATAATAACATAAGAAGCCGACTTCTGGTCGCTGTAACGAGTACTTGTACCATAATAGTTGCCGAGTCATTGTCCAAGAGATTGTCCATCAGCCGAGGAGAGAAGGAGAGCGGGTCCTTAAACAAGGTCCGTTCGAATTCTCTTAGATAGTAACCGATAACGAAAGTTCATCAAACAAACCCGGTTTTTCCGCGTTTGGACAAAGTTTATTGTCACAAGAGAAATTCATGTGATCAACAATGAATGCCTACAAGTTGTGGAATGTCACTTCAATCAAATGGTGCGCGGAGACAAACTCACAATATTCATGTGAATCTGCATAGAACCAAACGGACCCTAAAAGCATTAGAGTTTCCGATTAGGCTTGACTCGATCTAAATTCCGAGTGCACATACGCGTGAAACCCGATTCCAACATTCGATTCAACGGATTTCATACTAAAACCAATGCAATCATACGCGTAAGTCCCGGATCTATAAATTTGAAATTCAAATAAGTTTTAAACAGTTTGATTATCAAGTATTTTAATAAAAATGTTTATTACATTTATGCATGTAGAAATTGTGAAAAATAATCAACTTTTTCTGTAGCGTACACTGCATTTTCGCTTGAAAAATGAAAGAAAACAAATTACAATGCAATCAAGCAGCAAAGAATATCCCTTTGGTATAAGCATTTACTCTATTTTGTTGTTTGAAATTCATTATTTCTAAACTAAGAAACAAAATGGAAATTGTTCAAAAAAAAATAAAAATCAATTCTTTTTTCGTGTAAATGAGCGGATGACTGTGAGCCGTTGATATTCAAGGGACCCACATTGTGTCTTGTATGTCACTTTCGCACTCCAATTTAACAGCTAAATAACGTTTTTGATTAATTTATAGACATAGGAAAAAAATCTAAGGTAAAAGACAATGTGAGACATGTACATCGCTTCGCGATTTGTGTACCAACCATGTTACAATCATGTTCATTTACACAAATATCACATTATAATTTTAATTATTTTTAAAAAAGTATAGAATATTTTCTTGTTAAATTTACTATTTCTACATTTACAATAAGATTAAAATTGATAAACATATGCAATAGGGTGTGACCATTTTAATTTCCAAAAACAAATACTTTTAGGGCCCGTTTGGTACCAACTTCGAAAACAGAAACGTAATGAAAACGAATTTAGTCCACATGTATATCCTTATTTATGAAATTTTATGTAATCATTCCTTGTTGTTTAATGCATAATGCACTTGCTTTTCCACAATTTATTTTACTATAGGGTATCAAAAGTAATCAAACTTTACCCCAATTACTTCAAATCACAAGGAATAATTTCAAAAAATTTTTATGAATTAGATTTGTTTTCATTCCGTTTCCGAAGTTAAAACCAAACGGGCCTGAAACTTATGAAAAATATAATCATTGAAATTTAGTCTTTTAAATAATTCCCACCACAATTCTAACCAAAACATTTGCAAAACTACAAAAATGAGTGAGAGGTTGAAAAACAAGACTAAGGGTATGTGGGACCCAATTCCCTTCAGTCACAAAAATAATAATTAAAAATAATAATAATTAAGAGATCTTTCAAACCAGCGTCCTTCAGCCACGTGTCATCAGCACGTGATCATCGTCTCCGATGTTCCTACTTATACAACAAAAATCTCATATTTGTTTCCCATCCCTCTGCTCTTACCAAAACACAGCAGTGAGTCATTGTGTTAACTCGGGGATCAAACTTTTCTTGGTGAGTTTTCTTAATCTTAACTAATTCGTTTTCCTTTACGCGATTTACACAAATGATAACCTTGTTTCAATGAGTTTATGCACAGTTGAGGATTCTCTAAGCATTATTCGGTTAAGTTTCAGGGAAAAGCTTCTGATAATCTATGGCGAGCGTGACAGCGTCTCGATTCGTATCAAGAACCACACATTGTGGTTCAGCTTCTGAGAACAAAGCAAGCTTGATCCAAATTGACCTAAAGAAGGGTCACAGTGGCCTAAGACAACTTAACCAAATTGACAAAGTTCAGCTAAGAACAAGTGCTAAGAAGATTATTGTTAGCAAAGCCCCTAAAGCTCAAAATGGCAACTCAGCTTGCCCTATTGTGTGTGGAATGAGTGTTGTTTTCGTCTCTACCGAGGTTGCTCCTTGGAGCAAGACCGGTGGACTTGGTGACGTCGTTGGCGGACTACCACCTGCTCTCGCCGTAAGTAAATAGCTCATGTTATCGGAATTTTCCGGTGTTTTCGTCTAGTTAAATGGGATTTCGCTTGATCTTGTTTCAGGCTATGGGACACAGGGTCATGACTATTGCTCCTCGTTATGATCAGTACAAAGACGGATGGGATGCCGGTGTAGAAGTCAAGGTGATTTTTTACATTAACTATGAGCTCGTTTGGTTGCAATTCCAAAAACCGAATGAAAATGAATTTAGCACACATATATACTTTCTTAAAGTTGATTAATTTTGATAAGTATAGGAAACAAAATTGGCGAAAAGAAACAAATTTTACATTGAAAATGAGAAAACATGTACCTTGTATGTGGACTGAATTCTTGTTTCTATTTCGTTTATGGAGTTGAAACCAAACGGACCCTAAGATTGTTATGATCTCTTGTACTGGTTTCTTTGATTCGGCTTTGAGTTTCCGGTTTTCCAAAGATCTAGAAATAGAATTTTGACAACATTTTCAAAATGAAAGACTATTGCGAAATCAGTGAATACCAAACAGGCCCTAATCTATGAGTTTTTTGTAATTCAGCTGACCTTTTTGTGGTTTCTTCTTGACTTGATGTTGATTCATTTCCTTCAGATAGCAGTTGGGGATACAGTTGAGAATGTTCGCTTCTTCCACTGCCACAAACGAGGAGTAGACCGCGTTTTTGTGGATCATCCCCTATTCCTCGCGAAAGTAAGCTCATTACACCAGTAAATTGGTCACCTGCAAGAAAACAACAGTCAATCTCATGAGTAAAATCGGCTTTTATTTTCAGGTGTGGGGTAAAACTGGATCAAAGGTTTATGGACCAAATGCAGGAGATGATTATAAGGACAACCAGCTTAGATTCAGCTTGTTATGTCAGGTAATACTTTTGTTACAGTCTACTGTGATATGATAATGCTTTCATTTCATGCTCGTTTACCTTTTCTTTCTTCAGGCTGCTTTAGAGGTTCCCAGAGTTCTAAATCTGATCAGCAAGAACCATTCCGGCCCCTACGGTAATGAGCCTTACAACTTCAGACCAAATCTAGCTAGCTGTAACCGATTGAAGTTAATCGAAATATTATGTGCGTTAAAAATGCAGGAGAGGACGTTGTCTTTGTTGCAAACGACTGGCACACTGCTCTTCTTCCGTGTTACCTCAAATCTATCTACCAATCTCAGGGCATCTACAAAAACGCCAAGGTTGCTTTCTGCATCCACAACATTGCTTACCAAGGAAGATTTGCTTTCTCGGACTTCTCTATGCTCAACTTGCCCGCTGAGTTCAGGAGTTCGTTTGATTTCATAGACGGGCATATCAGACCTGTCAAAGGAAGGAAGATTAACTGGATGAAGGCCGGTATCTTGGAATCACACAGGGTTGTGACAGTCAGCCCACACTATGCAAAGGAACTCATCTCCGGTGTAGCCAAAGGTGTAGAATTGGATCACATCATTCGGTCTACTGGTATAACAGGTATCATAAATGGCATGGATGTTCAAGAGTGGAACCCAGCAACCGACAAGTACATTGACGTCCACTATGATCACACAACGGTGTCCGAGGCTAAGGCACTCCTGAAGGAAGCCCTTCAAGCAGAGGTTGGTTTACCAGTTGACAGGAACATTCCGTTAATTGGATTCATCGGTAGGCTTGAGGAGCAAAAGGGTTCAGACATATTAGCAGCAGCAATTCCTCATTTCATCAGCGAAAATGTTCAGATAGTCGTCCTTGTAAGTGTTTCACCAACTTTCATTCATGATGATCTTGTTTATGTTTAGATTTCTTTGACGGATGTTCTTGTATGTGCAGGGTACTGGAAAGAAAAACATGGAGAAGCAACTTGAAGAGCTTGAAACAAAATACCCCGCAAATGCTAGAGGAATTGCGAAATTCAATGTTCCATTGGCTCACATGATAACTGCTGGTGCTGATTTCATGTTGGTTCCAAGCAGATTTGAGCCATGTGGCCTCATTCAGTTGCATGCCATGAGATATGGAACTGTAAAGACATAACTTAAAGACCTTACCTTTATCATTTGCAAGGATCAAATTTCTTATTCTTTCTAACTTGCAGGTTCCGATTGTTTCTTCCACTGGTGGACTCGTGGACACTGTGAAGGAAGGTTTTACAGGATTCCAGATGGGAAGCTTCAGTGTCGAAGTGAGTACATCTCTTGGTTCTTTCCAGAGTCCTACCCATTAGCTTAAGCTTTTAAACACTCACGCAAATGGAATTTTTTGATAAATTTCAGTGCGAGACTGTTGATCAAGCTGATGTTATGGCTTTGGCAACAACTGTGACAAGAGCACTCGGAACCTACGGTACACCTGCTTTGAACGAGATGGTCCAAAACTGCATGGCTCAAGAGTTGTCTTGGAAGGTCTGTACAAAAAGGGAGAACATCACATTTTAATGATCCTTTATAGTTTATATGCTGAATAGAATGTGATCAATGTATTGTGTGCAGGGACCTGCAAAGGTCTGGGAGAAGCTGCTTTTAAGCATGGAAGTTGTCGGAGAAGCCGGAGCTGAAGCAGATGAAATCGCGCCATTAGCAAAGGAGAACATCGCAACTCCCTAAGCTTTTTGTCTGTGTTTATACATAGGAAATTAAATTAACATATAACTAGCTGCATAATTAGGCCCCTAAGAGGCCTACGTGTTGATAGTCAAAAACTTCAGTTCTTCGGATGCTAGTAAGAGCTCAAAGCTATTTTAGTGTTTACCTCCATGATGTTTGTTCTGTGTGGAGGATACGGTCACCAAGTAAATGTATTATCCTTTTGCAGAAACTTCTTGTAAGGTTGAGGGCAATCATGCACCTCTTCCTGATGCCTCTTGATACCAAAGCATCTTTGTAGACGAAAATGAACTCGATCTTTAACCTGAAATGCCTATTGATACTAAAGCATCTGTATTGAATCTCTTTCATTTATCAGATAAGGAAGAAAGCTCAGCCTATACAAAGTTAAATCCACAGTATGGGACTCTAAAGAGAATATGATGCTGAACTGCCGATGAAAATTAACCCAAGAAATACATAAAGTGATTTGCTAGTTGAACTGAAGAAAGCTAAACACCACAACAAAATCATAACTTATCAGATAGTCATGAATTGAGAAGTTCACCCAAGAAATACATACAGAGGCAAATCCTCTGTATCATAACATGAGCGTTATAAAGGTAAAAATTGCACATCATCAGTTTCCGAGTACATCTCTATTTTGAACAGATCCTTTTCAAATACTTTTGCCAATGCCAACACACTGAAAACACGACACTACATGTATCAAAAAACTATGGATAAACTTTATGACTCTTCTAGCTAATTTCTTCATGGTTTTGAACTCGTCACCCTCACATCAAAAAATCAACACCGCCAATAAACTTCATCTTCGTATGATCCAAAGAACGGATCCACAAATGTTTATCCGATACAGTGAGACTACTTTTTGAGCGAGCAACCGTAGGCAAGTGCACGTGGATGTGAAAATTAATGCTGTCCAACTTGCAAAAGCTGCCCCTCCGCCCTTACCTCCTGTGGCTATTTATTTCCTGTACCATTTGCATCTAATAAAGAGTGCATTATTTAATAGCATTGCACACAAACTTTTCGGAAGGACATGATCACAAATAGAAGCAAACTGGTAACATGATTCTATTTTAAAACACAAAATATTCACACTTACTTCCTATAATCTTAAACACGTCTTCAAAAAAATTGAGCATAATTCATATGCGATAAAACTAATGTAAATCACATTACAAGAATTTCCTCTAGAAGATAGAACCAATCTTGTAGTGACATTTGCATTTACAGAATCTTAATCACTCACAATTATGTTCATGCAATGCAAGGGGATTATACTAGCAACTCAATAAACGGAGAAAATATTCCAAACTCAAGGCCACGTGACAGAAAGATCAGTCAATTTTAAGTTGATAAAAGATTCAGGATAAAATCCAGACAAAAAATCTTTTTCAGAAGTTGAGTTTTTTTCAGTGTAATAGAAGAGATCAAATCACCTGATTTGCAACCAATTATTAACTAATCAAAGGGCTTGAAACTCTAGAAATACCTTGTCCATTTCCTAAGTGCTAGGTGGTCTTTGGTTCAGGGGATTCGGGACATTAAGAATCAGTTGGGTATTTATAAATCCTGATTTCATGTCCTTGGTTGAGTATTGTATTCCAAAAATCATTCCCCAAAGATGATGTTGTGATCAAGTCAAACCATACCCAAAGATGACCAAGCATCCCATATTATATATCAACTTTCAAACCAATTTCACCAAAATCATTATTGATAGCATGAATTATAGTCTATATTTTGGGGTTTGTTTGGACGTTTTATCTTCAATAATCTGCATGTTTGTATGTATATTATGTGATTATATTACCATTTCATCTACCTTTGCGGGAATCGAGGTCTACACCTAGTTTTGTTGTAATCGTAGGTAAAATGACACGTTTTGCATAAAAAAGGAGCAAAAGGAGCTATGGAGCTACATTCAGGAACATAAGGAACCATCCAGGAAGCATAGCCATGGATTTAAGATTCACTTTAGATCATATTTGAGAGATTTCACATTCAGTTGTGACTCACTTCGGTTGACCACAGATTCACCTCGACCGAGGTGATCCAGATAAGTCGACTCGACCGAGGGGAACACCTGGGACGCGACGAAAATATTTTATTCTTGGCTGAGATCTTTTATCTTTGGAAAGAGATCTTATATTTTTGGGCTTGGCTCCTGGAATGAAGAAGATAATTTAGATCATATATTTTACCTATTTTTATGGGAAGAGATCTTTTTAAGATATCTTATCTTTGGAGAGTAATTTTCCTATAAAAAGGGTCGGATTTTCCACAAATCCGATGGTGCTTAGACATCCGCTATCAACCCGCTTACATCCGATCGTGCTTAGAAGCTGCATACATCCCGCAAATCACGCTATACCACCGATCAGGGTTTATACACGCAGCAGTCATACTCCAGTGGAGAGATTTGAAGAACCTTTTTGAAAGTTGAAGGAAGATTGAAGATTGTAGCTTTTATAGTTTTTGAAGGGTTTTTGTAAGATTATCTTAGATTCCCTTCCTTGTTGTCTTGTCTTGTTGGATTTTTATCCAAGGAACGCTTTTGTTGTGATATTTGATTCAGTTATTGAAGTCTTTTCATTGAATTCTTCTTGTTCAAATATTCACCTTCTTTCCATATACTTGATTAATACTTTCATTGATGATGAGTGGCTAATCTCTTTGTGTGATTCTAGGGTGATTGGCTGAAGGTTGTGGGAAAAACAATGATAGAATAATCTTAATCAGAGTAGGACCCTGAAAGTTCGAGTCTTTAACCTTAACCCTAAAGCATCTCGTTCAGTCGATGAATATCTCGGCCGGGGTGGAATTCTTCTGACCGAGATGACTTATCTGATCCGAAACTGAGAGTTAAGTGTTAGATTTTGCCAAATCCTATTCTTATTACACCTTTTCTGGTTCAATGCAAGCTTAGGATGAGACTTACCCGGTAATTCCTTAGTTTGTTTATCTAAGATCATAAGTATAGGTAATAAAGGTTTATCCTTTATTGGGGTTTGAGTGTGCTTTCATCCCATCTTTGTGAGTTAGCCTGAAACTTACCCGATAAAGGTTGATTCTATTCCCTTAGATGGTGTGTTAGTTTGAGGTTATAGTTCTTTATCTTAATTCCTTGAGACTTACCCGGTAATAGGAGTTACGGTTTGGGATTAGTGAGTAGTGAGACTTACCGGTGATCTATTCCACTTTAGTAACACCTTCCCTATGCAAAAACCTCAGTTTTGTCCGCTTATCTTTAGATCTTGAGTTGAAACAACAACTAGATGCTTTAATCCCTAGAATTGCATATTTCCTTTATTGACTTTTATATCATCTTTGATTGTTTTAATTGCTTTTGTGGTTAGTAATTATTAAAGCATACCGTAATTGGACTTTGTTTCACTAAGTCCCTGTGATCGACCCCTGGAATTCCTTGCTTTTTACTACGATTGACCCGTACACTGCGGGTTCGCATCCTTGTTTTAAGCTTACATCTAGGGTTATAAATTTAAAGCTTGCACACACCGTTTGGAGCGAACAATTCTCAATTCGAAACTCGTACCTTAATATTAATCCAACAATAAACAGAACCCTTTTAAGCATGTATATAAAAAACCAAGAGAGACAGGAAACGAGATGCACACCTGAGAGAGATTTTTCAAAGTCCTCCAGCTGTTTCATGAAACCAGAATTAGGTCCCACCTGCGGTCTTTTGCTTCTCACGTGTTGAAGGGCTTGATGAAGAGTCATTCCATGCTTTTTCATAAGATATGCAATAACTATAGTCACACTGCGAAGTACAAAATACATAGTGACATCATTTTGACTGTACTCCAATAGACTCATTCCATGCTTCTATCATCACATACACAATAATAACATATGACAATATATAAAAATAAGCATACTTCGATGTGACCAGCGGCTGTTAAAAGCTTCCTTTCCCATAATTGTAAAAGAAAGAGCAAAATATGAATTATGCCATATGATACTTCGTCATCATACCACATTTTATAAACACACATGCAAAATTCATTTGGGAAAGCTGACAGTTATGTAAGTATGTACTCGTAAATAAAGCTCATAATGGACAGCCAAACTCTCTCTCAATCATAGTCATAGTCAATTGACCTGATTTATATGAAATCACAAGTAATGAAAGTATGTCCTCGTCAATATTGTGTCAAATCAAACCAGTGACAAGGTGACAGGCATAGCGAATGGATTACAAGACCGGAAGTCAAAAGTATGATAAGCCATGAGAAGGGCAACAATTTATGTATAGAAAGACAACTTACCTTCTAGATTTTCCAACAAAGCAATGGACAAGCACTCCACCACCTATCCTCTTTGCTTCATCGATAAAAGCAAAGCTCTCATCAAAGTATTGTGCTAAATTTGTATCTTCTCTGTCAACCACTATTTTTTTAAGAAACATAGTTAAGCTACTAATTAACTGACATTGCCTGGGTACATAAACAAGAGATTTGATACAGTGTCAAACTAAAAACAAGATTTGATCAGGTTATAATCAGTATCATAAGAAAATTAGTATAAACAAATCCGTCTAAATAACCGAAGGTACCTCAATGATCTAAAAAAAAAGATTTTTGAGGGATAAAGGAAGATTTTAAAAGCCAGCGGCATGACAATCAGAGTGCAATGTGCATAAGAAGAGGGTCAGTTTTAAAACTGATGGTACCTTGAACAACCTTATACTTGAAATCATCAGGATATGCAGGGGCAATGGAAGCAGCAACAGTTAAAATGTGAGTGATATTTAGGGCTTTCAACTCAGTCTTGTTCAAGGCAGCTGCTCTTGACCCTAGAAAGAGACCCTAAATAATGCACGAAAAAGTAAACATTAAAAACCAAAGCAGCTGATAAGAAAATTTTCAGAGGAAACAAGACATAATTTGGACCTCTTCAATCTGGCAGGGTACATCATCACCCTTACAGTTTCTGCCTGCTAACAGAGCACGCTTTACAGCGGCAATCTTCTCATCATAAGGATCCATTCTACTCCCCCTATCTCAGTCGAGGGATCTAATTGTTCCGATCTCGTTCCTGTATATGAACATTAAGCCGGGCCGAATACTTTCATATTAAATCAGTGCTGTTTGAACTTGTCTTGTGCTTACACAATACTAAAGTTGGAAAAAAGTGACTTAAGAAGTTAAACAAAATGATAATGCGTTCAAATGTACTGAAAAATCACAATTTCCTCATTTTTTTTTGATTCCATATCTTACTGATAACAAAATAGAACTAGGTCTTCATCAAATATAAACTAGACAATACGGCAATCTGCAGGGGGAACAAGATACATAATCAACATTTCTTTTTAGTTTGCTTCTCCAAAGCCTTCTTTTCAGAAACCCCAATAGTGCAAACTTTTGTTTTAATTCTCCATTTGGATCTGATCTAGACCCTCCATCTAGGACTTGAAACTTTTACAGCATCATTTGGCTATCTTGAATTTCATTATGTTGAAATTGGTGTAGAAGATGCAATCAGCCAATTGCCAATCTTTTTCACGGTAAATTGAAAGAAATATACTGTCACAATCATGGCAGAGATCTTACCATACGCATCCATAAACCTAAAGAGCAAATTACGTTATATTCATTTTGGCTTAGGAATAGGCGTTACCGATGTTTGATATGGGATCCTATTAATCTCTTTGGTCATCATTCAAGCCAAGAATATCAGAAGCAAAATGGAAACCACGATAAAAGAAACAAACAAAAATTACCTGGATGGCATTGGACGAGTTTTCAGTCCAATTCAGTTATACAACAAATTTAAAATGTGCCTGAAAAAACATAGAAATTCAATCAAAACTGGGAAATTTCAGGCTTTTTGTTGGGGTTTAGCTTTTGGAGTAGGCATGAGGTTGTTGTAACGTGTTGGAATGGCGGCGAGAGTGATGGATGGCGACTGGTGTAATTGTGTAAAGATGGGTGACGGCAGTTTGCCACTTTTCCGGCGATTGGAGGATTAAGATGCTTGATGGCGAAAGATTAAGGCAATGAAGAGAAATAAAGGATATAGAAGAGTGAGAACGTTACCGGCGGCGAGCAACGGATGGTGGAGGCGCGTAGGTTCAAAGTCGCCGGTGTCGAGAGCTGGGTTTCGGATGTCGAAGGTAGAGATGGAAAGATAGTTTAAGGGTGAATTACACAAAGCCCCCGCAGAATATGCCACTTTTCAATTAACTGCCCTGTAAAAGCCTACATTTCAGATAATTACCCTTGTTTATAAAATTCTTCTAATTCATAACCCATCCCTAGCACTTATATTGTCAAAAATTAACTTAATTTGAATTAGCGGCACCGATTTAAAATATTATATGCAAATAATTGTTGGTTAGATTGAAATGTTGCCCCAGAAAAACTTATTAATTTATGTAAAATTTAAAAATTTTGATAGATAACCAATTAAAATTAATTAATTGTAAAAGTGACATTCAACTTTTAAAATTTTAAAAAATAACCTTTATAAAGGTTTTAGCCTAATTTAGGGTGACTAAAAGACGCCACAAACGTGCTACGTATACGCCTAATCCCTTATTGCCTCTTGAGGCGAATATACACCGGCTGGCCAGAAAAGTAAGATTGTAATATTTGCAATAAATTTTGTTACAATTAATTCAATTATTATTAATCTAGATTTTTTAAAATCAATCATAAATTGTATCTTATATATAATGAATATGATTTTCATCATAATTAATTCTATTAATTATAAATTTTCTTTTTCATAAATAAAATTACAAATGTAATGATATTTTAAAGATTTTAAGCAATAAATCGGTTATAAATTATGATTATATGTACTTCGTAAAAGCATAATTACATGTATCGGCCCAGTATTGCAATTTAATTAATTAACATGGACAAAAGCATTACAAAAATTAAGTGAACAAAAACTTAAACAATTTTGCACATTAAAAAAGTAAAACAAATCTATTTATGGACTCATGCGTAGCACGAGCCTAATCTTCTAGTATCTCTTAAGACATGCACTATTAAATGAACCGGAAGATCGTGAATTCAATTCAATTCAATCATTCTACGATATGAACATGATCAAGTAAGCAACATATCATATTGATTGCCCAATATTCACTTATAGGTGTCAATTGAACATGAAGCACAATATAATTCGTAAACAAGGTTAGAGGTAAGAATCGTGCATGTCACTAACGGCTTAATCTCCCTCAATCTATATATTATAACAATTCTACTATAGACTATCAAATTCCGAGTAAAAAGGTAACTTGTGATAAAGATCCTTAGTGACTCATCTTGTTAGTCATTTATAGGCAACTTGGTTCATATATGGAGCACCCTCGTGTCATTCACATATAGAAGAAGCTATGGCGCTCTATGAAAGACAATCCTAACTAAAATCAAAATTTATGCTCTCCCATCTAATTAATTATAACTATAGAATTGAGTTTTTCTTTACAAGCTAGTGATCTATACGAATGAACGTTCTTAGGCTTCTAAACACATAAATCACCTAAGCACATGCCTCTTAGTTGCAACATAAGTAAGATGTCTAATCCAAACAATTTGATACGTGAATCCCAATCATAAAAGTCATAAAATCAAGGGAACCAATTTCATGCCTCTTACTTGGACCCCAAGTTTTCAAATCTATCAAAAGCTCAAATTAGAAATCAAATCCCCCATGAAAGAATATTTTAAACGTTTTCATGGTTCCAATCAATGGAATAATCCAACATCATCAATTATAATCATTCATTCAACAAAGACCAAAGTTGTATTTCCGAAGACTCAATCTCATGCATCACAAGTACTCAAGCTCCCTATCAACAATGGCGGATTTAGGGGGTAACGAGGGATACGGTGTCCCGGCTTGCAACGTTAGGAACGAAAAAACGGAGAGGAAAACCCCCTCCTTTAAACGAAATGTGATACATATTGTTCTAGTATCTAATTTGGTAGAGGGAGAGAAGACTAAATTATAGTACAAAACTTAAGTAAATTTTTTTTTATATTGGCCCCCAATTAACGGAAATATTTTGGCTTCGTCAGTGTCTATCAATACACTTGAAGATATACGGAGAAACTCGTCACTTTAATGTGAATGTCATATAAGGAAGAAGAAGCCATACTCTAAGTGAAAGGGACTCATAAGATACTATTAAACATAACTTTGGAGACCAACGATGTAAAAGTATCAATATCAGATCCAGCTGAATCCGAGGGGGAATTAGACGGTGATACGACTATAGGGGAACATACCGTGTGTCTTAGGAATCCAAGGAGTAAACCTATGTGTCACACTACGAACAAGTTCTTAGGATTACGGTTTGTTATTCTATGCTATTCCTTGATAATGTGATCGATATCAATGATAATCATATCCATCATTGCTCACTTTCTATATCAATTTGTTGAGTCTATTCTGTATGAACTTTTTGTAGGATCAAAGGCAAGGTTGCATACATCTTTATAAGCCTTGCAATGAACTAACACCACGCTAGTTATCTATGCCTTTCAGATTGAAATGAATTGAGTGCATGCATATTGACTTGTGAGTTGTGACATATTTTCCATGTCAATCGAGTCAATCACCAACAAAGATCGAGTCGACTTATACTGCGTGAGGAGCACACTACCAACTCATCCACGACATTACACTTTGTACTTGGTTGAGCCAATCCACCGAGTTGATCGTATTGAATGTTTGAAAGAGTCTGTCGTGCCCCCTCTCTTATTTTGAGCTAACTTTTGGCTCGTCTATTTTGAACAAGATTTTGTGTTTTAGATAGGAGCTTGAGACATAACCTCGACCTACATATAAAACCCCTGTTTAGTCATTAGTTTAGATAGGTCTTTTCAATTCGCAACAATTTTTATAGGCATAAACTATAATTTAGTCACGATTGGAACTAGTGATTAACTAACACTAACTTTCACATCTATTTAAGTTTCAACTCCGTGTAACAAAATCTAAAACCTTCTAACACCGTTGCCCTAAAAATTATTAAATGTCCAAAATCACCAAACGCATTGAAAATTTGTGTTGTTGAGAAAATTAACCTTAAGACGGAGATTACACCCTTGTGACGTAACATATTATATACTAATATACTATACAAAATTATATAAAAGTCCTTCTTGGAATATATTGTTTTAAAAATGAAAAGATTAAAATAGTCAACGTTTTGTTCAGAGAATTTGGAAAAGTTGGTTGATGAGGCGTGAAAAGTATATTTACAATAATAACCTTGTATTGTGTAGGTATATACAATGACATATCCTTGTCCTATTGTGTGAAACTCTTTTGTCCTTTTGTGTGATAAATACTAAATAGTGTAGTCCATCGCCACCGAGCAGCCCACCTGACATCTGTATTATACCATGCCAAACTAATTCTACTCAATTACAGCATTTGCACTCAAACGGAAAACTGAGCAAAAATATCCCCATTTCAAATATTATCGAGGTTCTATTATACACTCTAAATTAGTTTATATCTCCTAATCTGTATGGATTTGTTAAAAAGAGAAAATAGTATTTTAAAAATATAAATAATAAATAAAAAAGTAGATAAAATTATATTTATAAAAAATTTAGGTATTAATTAAACAAAGTCAAATATTGTGAACCAAAATTTTAAGGTTCTATGGACAAGTATTGAGAGTAGGTCAACAATACGAGTACGTTAGTTGGACAAGTATTCAGAACATACGAGTAGGTCAACAATGAACATACGAGTATGTTAGCGACCCATTCAATGGCCCTAATATTAAATCGATATGAATAAATATTATAGTTGAACTTAGTCAAAAGACACAAAAAAATTTAATTTGTTTAATCTTCAAATTTTCTATTTATACAAGTTATAACACGTCATCCGTACTTTATAACTAATGTGGGATAACAAATTCCATGAAAATAGGATCAAATTTATAAAATTGTGAATAACAAACGACTTTTAAAAATAATTATCGAAAAAATATTTATTATGGTTTAGTAAAAAAATTTAATAACTTAATTAAGAAATTAGTAAAAAATAAAATTCGAGAAAAACCGTGAATCCACCACGTTAACATTAGTTGTCGTTTATTTTAGTATAAGTATATAGAATACAAAAATATAATAGATACGTAATTATATTGTAATTATGCGATAATTTTTGTTTTTTAAGTTTTTTTTTCAATTAAAACATTTAATTTTAATATAATTAACTGGATTAATTATAAAATAGTAAGAAATAGCGGTGCAATAATGTTCAATTTATTTTAGACACTTGGTCATAAGTTCAAATCTTATATCTTTGTAAATACTTAAGTTTATATTTTCAATACATAATAAGTATCAAAAAATATAAAAAGTCGGATGTTTTAGACACGCAAGAGGTTCGTTGGATCGTGTCCCCTTGTCCGTACCCAACTCATGTTGAATTCTGGTTGTATACAATGACCCGTTCGGACAAAAAACTATTGCTTATGTCCACATATTTACCCAAACCGAGAGGCCGGACAGTAAGGGTTTCCCAAGCCTATTTATGGGCATCATGGATTTTCAAGGTTAGTTTATATTGTGCATTAAAATCTATAGGGGTGTTATACTGTCCGAATGAGTTGTGTCTTATTATGCTCAAGCTCGGCTCAGTTATAAACGAGCCGAGTCTTGACGAGCTGAGGCTGAGTAGTTCGTCTAAAAATAATACTCAAATAATGTTATTTTAGCCGAACAAGCCGAATTTTATCCAAACGAGCCGAACATTGACATGCTCAAACTCGGCTCGTTTATAAACGAACCGAGACCGAGTCGAACCCGAATAACTTGTCTCATGTATCGGCCCTAAAAATCTATAAGCACAATTAAGTCATTTATCTCGATTCATTGAACTTAATCAAGATGTTTTGCTGAGTTTGCGTTAGGTGTAAACCCGTGGAGATTTTTTATGGGTTTAATTGATATAGATTTATAAACTTGAGTGAATCCATATGATTGTTGAAAATTAATCTCCTTTAACCTTAGTAATATGAGATTATATTTTGACCATTTTTAATCTCAATTAACATTGATATAATCTTCTTCATCATCTCTATCTTCTTACAAACCCTTACGTAAATTAACCTTCTAAATTTTAATCTAAATTAATCTCCTTTAATCCCTAACCAAACAGTAAATAAAAAATGAAGGTTGTTCTCAAATTTATAATTTAAAACTCTTAAGTTACAATCTTGGTTTATCATGTTCACTCATCAAACTATCATTTTAGTAAAAAGAAAATATCATTTTATTTGTCATCTTTCATATACAAATAAGTAAACTTCTCAATCATCGTTTTCGATACGTTCAATTGAATTTCCATTAAATTTATAGAAACATCTCTAACATACTACCTTAAGTATATCTTTTATTTGAAGTCGGAAAAACCATAATTGTTATTAACCAATAGTTTTATCGATATAGTGACTCACCATGCTACATAAGGCTATTTTTCAATATTTAAAAAGTTTTGGGCACTTTTTTCAAATTTCTCAAGTGAAACTGAAAAAAGAGAACATATATTATTTTGTCACATAGTTATCCGAAATCCAAATACGAACCCACTCATCATGATGGTCATCATCATGCCCATCATCTACGAACCAAACTACACATCTCATCTCGATCATCAATAAAAAATCGACACGTATATGATTCCCACGACATAGCCATGCCCATACATGATCAAAGCGAATTATAGTTTGATTCTCTGAGAAAGAAAGTATCCAGATTTTAAAAGATCATCGTCCCCATTTTAGGAAAGAATTTTAATTTGGGTGCAGAGAACTTTGTTTATCATTTGTAGTTGCAACAACTAAATTATCCACCCACTATTAGCAGCAGTAGATTGCCAAAAATTAAATCCCTCTTTTGAATTTTATACATTTCAATTAGCTGTTTTTTGGTTTTAGTTTAGAAAGATTGATTCTTGAACAAAAAAAATTTGTCTGTTTTGCCTGCTTCATCTCCTACTCTTCGCCCGCAAAAAAAGCAAAAGAAGAGGATAACAGTTCTTCTCTGTACTATCCACGTAATTAATTGCCCAATATTTCTGTTTGTTTCATTTCATCTAACCTTCTTTCATATTATTCCTTTTTTCCTTTTAATTAATAATAATTATTATTATTGTGGGCACTTGTGAGTAGCGTTTATATTTTGCTCTAGGGGACAAATAAAGAAAGGGCTGGTTGATTAGGTAGACAAGGGAGAATTCCTTTGATCGGAGAACAAAAACCCCTCAAATTTCAATGGCTGTAGTTGAAGATTCTTCTATTGATCTAGCCATCGGCGTTCCTTCTTCGAACGCTCGCCGTGAAATGGAGGAGCTGCAAGAGATGTTCTCGAAACTCAATCCCATGGCGAAGGAGTTTGTGCCGCCTTCACTGACGAACAACCCTACCTATGGATTTGAAAACGGGTTTGGGTTTGGCCCGGATCAGAGCTTGGGGCTTGTCAATGGAGGTTTTGTTAGACGGGTGAGATTTTTATCAATTTTTTTTAATTTTCATTTGAAGTGGGTTTTGATGTTTAATTTTGATTGTGTTGGGAATTTGTAGAAGAAAGTGGGTAATGGTCAAGGGAAGAGAAGGAATAATGCTAGGACTACTATGGCGCAAAGGGAGGAAGTAATTCGTAGGACTGTTTATGTTTCTGATATTGATCAGCAGGTAATTAATTGACCTTACATTGTTTGATTCTTCTGTGTTCATTTGTTTTTGTTAATGTTGTTATTTATTGGTTGTTTTTTTGGGTTATATAGGTTACTGAAGAGCAACTGGCAGCTTTGTTTATCAACTGTGGTCAGGTAATTGAATTTGTGGTTTTTATAATTATGCTGCTAGCTGGTATCTGTTGAAACAAACTTGAAGTTTGTTTCATATGTGAAGGTTGTTGACTGTCGCATTTGCGGGGACCCAAATTCTGTTCTTCGTTTCGCTTTCATCGAATTTACTGATGAGGGTATGTAGTTGGATAGTTTGGTGTTTTTGATGGTTGAGTTTGTTTGGTCTTTATTATTGTACTAATTTTGGGCTGTGGTTATCATCCAGAGAGTGCTCGTGCTGCTTTGACTTTGTCAGGAACTATGCTTGGCTATTATCCGGTTAAAGTTCTGCCTTCTAAGACCGCAATTGCACCTGTCAACCCGAATCTTCTCCCTCAGGTCAGTGCCATTGTCAGTATGTGGAGTGGAGTTTTGTTATATTGGTGCTGCGTCGGAATATGTATGTGGATTATTCCAAACTTTTATGTTTTCAGACCGAAGATGAGCGAGAAATGTGTGCTAGAACAATCTATTGCACAAACATTGATAAGAAGGTTGGTTGTCCTTCTGATGTTATCCACCCAAATGTTTCATATTTGATGTCCATTTATGATTATATGCTTGACTCGTGTAGGTTTCTCAAACAGAAGTCAAGCTCTTTTTTGAGTCTGTTTGTGGAGAGGTTTGTAACAAAATCTTTGTTGTTAATCTTTAACCGTTAAAGAATTGCTGCTGAAGTTGGAATCTATTGAATTTAGGTTCATCGTTTGAGGCTACTTGGAGACTATCATCACTCCACTCGAATTGCCTTTGTTGAGTTTGTGATGGTAACTAATTTATGCTTCTTTTGAATTTTATTCACTTTATGGTGTTTAACAGTTCTCTTTACATATAAGCATGTGAAGTAACCACCACATGCAGAAAAAACTTAGTTGGCATCTGATTGGATGAGATTAAAAACCATGTCTGTCTGTATTTGTTAACTTTATAACCTAATTATACCCATTCACTTCTTACGAAGATTGTTGAGGAAAACATTTCTAGCTTGCAGTTCATGTAGAACTGTAATACCATTGGTTTGCAATAAGCGTACCAACGTGGCAAAACATTTATAATTTGTAGCCCTAGATGAGCTTTTAGCCGTTGCTTTAATCTTGTCCTGTTAATAAGGCGCTCCTTCTCCGGAATATCAGCTAATGTAGCTTCTCTTCACTATTTCCATGTCATGTTACACGGAAGAAGTGATTTTGTTCCCGTTCTCCAAATTCTGGTTCCTATTTTCCGCATTTCCGATTTTAATAACTCAGTTACAAATTTACTATACATATTGGCTTTTGTCTTCATCTTTCACAGTGAAGGAGCTAATTCTGCCTCATGTCAGTTGATATCGGGGGTCCTTTATAAGCATTTTGTTTCCTTTAATATACTTCTGAAGCGTTTTCCATTGTCGGTAGTATTTATCATGTTCTGATTTTTTTTTAACGAAAATGTTGAGTTCACACTGAAGCCATTCTCAAGTGCATTGTTGTTTCATATTGGTAATTTGGTATTATCATGTTCCATTATACTGCACCGAAATTCTTGCCCTTCTTTGACTGTCACGTCAGTGTTTCATTTCGAATACCATGTTTAGGTACTCTAGAGTTGAGAGGATCACATTAAAAATTTCCTACTTTGCTACTCTTTGACTGTTCCTCATTTCCTTGTTCTTATGGTAACTCAAAAGATTCTTTGTTATATTTTTTTGAAACCCTTTTGGGTGTACCAACTTTTCACAAGTTCTAAGAGGTTTAAATGTATAAAACTTGTTCCAGACAGCTGTGTTTCGTTTTCTATTTGAAACACCTAGAATCATAATTGAGCCTTTTGTATTCAGCATACCTTGCCTAGTCTATTCGACATTTATTGTGACAGACGAATCTGCTAGAGTGCAAAGTACAATGTACATCTTCTACCTTACGCGGCCTTATCTGTTATAGATCATGAGCTCAGAGTTCTGCAAACTTGTATTGAATTTGATAACTTTAGTATAGGAAATCGGATGAAGCAGATTTGCATTGTGAAGCTGATCATTGTTTTCAACACTGAATTTGTTCCATCTTTGTTATCCTCCCTTATTACAGAGTTGTTATTGTAGAATAGAGGCCTGTTTGGATGTCATGCTTTATGACAATTGTATAAATAGTAAGATATTGTTTACGGTTGGCGTGGGTGTCTGACTAGATTATTATGCATCCAAGCAAACCCTAAATGCTGTTGATGGAAATCTACTTGCGTTCTTTGCAGGCTGAAAGCGCTATTGCTGCTCTGAACTGCAGTGGCGTTGTTCTAGGATCTTTGCCTATCAGGTTAACATACTTTCTCCCTTCACCAATGTAAAAGCTGTATTTGGACACTTTTACTCTGTTGAGTTGCTACTCCGAGTTCTGATGCGGAAAGTTGTCTGCTGTGTTGTTGAAAAATCAGGGTGAGCCCGTCAAAGACACCTGTTCGTCCTCGGGCTCCCAGAAACCCCATGCACTGAACCAAAGGTTTGCTGTTTCAAGGAATTTTAGCAGTATGAAGTATGTAAATCCGTATCGACACCAATGTAAAGAGTTTCCGCCCCTCTCTCGGTCACCTACATTCAACCCTTTTTCGCCTCTGCTGTTTATTTAAACGTATCTAGAGTTGTTTCCTACTTGGAGGATTTTTCAAGGCTTTTATGTATGGCTGCTCTTAACTACACAACTTGAGCTGGTTTTATTACTTGGAACAGTATGATGCTTACAAATGGAAGCTTATCAGTTTTTATGTCCCATGTCTTCTGTCTCTATGTTGTCTACTCTTCTTGCTTCAAAACAGCTTTAGACATTCACTATCTGAATAGGCCTTGTTTGGTAGGACAAAGCTGAAATTTAAGAGTGTATTTTTTATATGTCTCCACCGCTGTCTAAACATGTCCAACCTAGGGCTGTTCATCGGTCCATGACCGAACCTGGACCGAAAACTTCCTATTGGACTTGCACCAGATATTCAGGTTCGCTCCACTTTTTTTAAAAATACGGAATTAAACTGACAGAAAAACAATCCAAAATAATACCAACTATCACCATTCAACCTAAAATAATAACAAATTTAAAAATTAGTAGGAGCGATACAAACTATCAACGTATTTACAAAAATAATATGTTTTACTTTTCCGGAAAAAATACTAACTCCGACGATGATGTGACAACCGGAATCTTACATGTCATAAAAAAAAGATTAATTATGTGACGTCAATTTTATTTTTTTAAGTCAAGTTAATAACATAAAAATGTTAAAAAAGTATAAATTAAGTTTTTTTTTTATTATTATGTTTAAATTATAATTTTGTAACTATATTTTTTTAAAAAAAGTTGGCAATTTATTTGTAAATTTATTTTTTAAAAAGAAAAAATTGGTAAAATATATTTGTTTTTAAAAAATAAGTCATTCTCTTGAATTTTTAAAAAAACTTAGGGGGAATTTTTTAAATTTGTATAAATTTTGAATAATTTTTAATATAAAAAAATAGTTTTATAAAAATCGATTTTTTTTATTTAAAACTTAGTTAGAATATATAAATTTTTTAAAAACTTCCAAAAAGAAGTTTTATAATATTCACAATAACACAAATTTTTTCAACACAATTTATTTTAAAAAATATTATTTAAATAATTTAAAAAAGTATTTTTTTACAAAGTTAAAATTTTTTTTTTACAAAAATAAATTTTTACAAAAAAATAGTTTTAAAATTATTATTTTTAAAAAGCTTAATTTAGATTTTTAACACATTAAATTTATTAACTTGATTATAAAAAACCACATCACATGATTATTTATTAGTTTTGATGGCATGTAAGATTTCAGTTGCCACGTCATCGCCGAAGTTAGAATTTTTGTTGGAAAATTAAGACATATTATTTTTGGTAAATTCGATGATGGTTTGTATGGTTAATAATTGTTTTCAATGTTGGTATTAATTGGGTTGAATGTTGATCGTTAATTTTTTTTTTTTTTTTTGTTGTTTTTTCATAACTGACCCGTGATAAAAATATGAAGTAATTACAAAATAAAAAAAAACCTCGTTAGAACAATAATGTTTTTCCTGTATTTTTTACGGACACGCAATCCTGCTGTGTTGTGTTGCATTTGTAAATCCTTGTCAATGTAACGACACGACTCTACAAATAACATTGGTCATTTTATTTTAGTTTTAAAAATAATTTTTAAATGAACAGTGAGGTAGTGATATAATAATTGATTATGTAATGAGTTTTTTTTTTGGTAAAAGATTATGTAATGAGGTATTGAGGTTGTGGTTGAAAGGTGGGTGCTTCATGATTAGTTGGTTCAAGATATTATTTTGAAAAGCTAAGTTTCAATAATTAATAGCTTTAACTAATTGCATCTTTCATACCACATAAAAGCGTAAAGCTTTAACCACTTTTTTCCAATTCAAAATAATATGTACAAGTGGAAAATCAAAATGCACGTTGTTTTTTTTTTTTTTTTGTTTAAAAAAATACTTTCAATAGAAATGCTGAAGAACAAAACAAAACAAAACTTGAAATTTTGTTTAAGTTTCGGACTTAAATAGATTTAGAATCTCCGGTACGGGTTGGTCTTTAAATAAAATTTTGTCCTGTTTCTCGGGTCAGTCTCGGATCAAATGATATATTCAACTCTTTTTTAAAGTAGGGCATCGTTCGAGGAGGCAACTACAATCTCCCCCTCTCCGGTTTCATTACACTTCCAGCGACATCGCAAGTTTAATCGTTCGTAATTTTGGAATCCTATGATCCAAAAATCTCTGTATCTACCTGATTCAATTGTAACAATTGCATTGAAAGATCCGAACCGTTTTTTCGGATTCGGGTTTGATCGATTAACCGACGATTACAAAATTGTTAGAGGTATTTATGGTATTCCCGATCCTTGTATTGAGATTTGCATTGTGCTCGTTCGTGGTCTAGGGTTATGTATATACTCAATCATTGCCTTTGATATTTTTTGATGAAGCATACTTGTATGGGGTTTTTAGTTGAATAGCAAATAGTGATGTCATCGTTGGATTTCTTCGTACTGAATATAAACTTAAAAAGAATTGAGAAAGTAAGATTTTTTAATGAGCTTTTGTTTTGTAGACCCCTCTAAATTTTACCACCCTAATTGACTACGACTATTACTCTAATAAAAGTATATTTATTTAATGAGTTTGTGTGTGTACTTTTAATAGTTTTGACTTACCACTATTACTCTAATAAGAGTATATTTATTTAATGAGTTTATGCTATGAGTACTCTTAATAGAGTAATAGTGGTAAAACTCGTAGTTAACCATTTTATCTCGTAAACTATCCTTGTGATTCGGAAAGTAATGAGATTCAAGACCTGAATTTATATATTTTGAAAAGGTAAAGGAAACTTAATAGAAAGATATTTATAAATTAGGTGACTAATGTGCATTATTAGTTGTCATTTGGAATGAATTGAGGCCCCGTTTGGTTTTAACTCTGGAATCGGAAATGAAATAGAAACGAATCTAGTCCATATGTATACCCTTGTACATAAAAGTTTTGCAATCATTTTTTGTGGTTTCAAGTAATTGGAGTAGAGTTTGATTACTTTTGATACCCTATAGGGTAACAAAATGTGGGGAAGCAAGTGCATTTTGCATTAAACCACAAAGAATGATTCCATAAAATTTCATGAATAAGGATATACATATGGACTAAATTCGTTTCCATTCCATTTCCAGAGTTGGAACCAAACGGGCCCTGAAAGTGGATGTATCTGAACCCTCCTCGCCTCGCTTGAAGTGTTTTGAAACCGAAGATTGATTCCTTGGGCGATGCTCTCCTTCGAAGAGACAAACCATAGAAGAATATACATATTTCTTTCCCTTTTCTTTTATTTTGATTTCTTTTTTTTTTTAATAAAAAAATTACAAACCGATTGGAATCCATATAAACTAACAGGGCGGACATCCGCCTTGACATAGGTGGAGTCCGCCCACACGCAGAAGGAGGCGGAGTTCGCCTCCTTCTGCCCATTAATAATTTAAAAAGAGGACCGTTGGAGATTATAGCTGTTGCAAATTATAGCCGTTGGAAATTCTGGAGCCTAGCTATATAATAGCATGTCAAATCATTGTATCATTCACTTACATCCAAACAACAACAACATAAAGAAAGAAATCCGTCAAAATGTCGTCGTTTTTCGAAGAAGGAGATGTAGAATCCGATGGTGAAAGCTCTATTATGCCGTTCGATATTGAAAAATATAGTGATCCGGATGAAATTCTCGCACAACTTGAAGTAAGTGTACAAACTCATTTATATTTTACTTCATGTTGTTTTATTTAGTCGGAATTGTAGAATTAGCAATATTAGAATAGCAAATCGGAATTATAGAATTAGCAATGTTAGAATAGAGAATCGGAATTGTAGTTTAGACATTTAAGAATAAAATATGTGTATTTTGAAAATAATACTCTATGTTACTTTATTTAGGATCTTATGGAATATTCTCGTGCTCTCGGTACCGATTATTCGTCAAAATTTGAGCTTCACGGATATTTTGCGGATCGAGAGAACTTATTAGGATGGGCTCAGTATGTGGCAAATGCAATGAATATGGTGTTGGTCATTAAAAAACATCATGGTTGGATAGAAGGGGCTTTCGTATCCTAGAATTGGGTTGTGATAGACACGAAGGACCTAGAAAAGAAAAAGACGTAGATCCCGATCATGTTCCAAGTTCTAGCCGAAAAAAAACTCGAAGAAGTGTATGTGTTTGTTTGAGCTTGTAGGAACCCAAATTGAAGAGGAAAAGTGGACGGTGAGGGTTGTATGTGGAATCCACAACTACATAATTCCTTCGGTGTTAAAAGGTCATGCATATGTTGGACGTATGACTGCCAAGCAGAGACGAAAGGTGGAGCGTGAATTGAATTCCGGCTTAAAACCGAGACATATATTAAAATCCGTGCAATTAGAGGATCTTGACAATGTCACCTCCATTCGGCAAGTTTACAACACCGGCTTGAAGATTAGAATGGAACAAGCCGAAGGAAGAGATTCATTCTTCATACGTTGAGGGAACGTGGATATTATGTAAACACTCAGAGAAGTCAAGATTCCGATGAGGTGATTGATTTCTTTATCTCACATCCCGACTCGAGACATTTACTCAGCATGTTTTCCTATGTTATTGTGATGGACTCGACATATAAGATCAACAGGTAAGTTTTAATTCAAGGCACATTTTTACTTTATTTCCTACACTCAATCATCTTTTCCTTAGAAATTGTAACTTATTCGTTGTTTTGTATTAATTTTCTATACAATATGCCATTGTTGGAGATCGTAGGCATCACTAGCACCAAGAAGACATTCACAATTGCTTTTGTATTCATGACACATGAGAATAGAGATCACTACGAGTGGGATTTGAGGAGGGTCCGTTATTTGTTATACGGAAAGACCCTGGAGGTAATTGCCACTAATCATGAGCTTGGTCTTATAAGCGCCCTGGGTGTAGTATTTCCCGAGGTGAAGCATATATTGTGCACGTTTCATATAAAGTGCAACATAGTTAACAGAGCGGCCCTTATTTTGCGCAATAAAGAAGGGGAAGTCGTCTTCATATCCCATTGTCATGCCTTGTTCGAGTCGAGATTCAATGAAAGCTGCCAACGCCGTTTGCTGGAAATGAGAGACTATTGACAATCATATCCGAGGTTAATGACCTATCTCGAGACGACTTGGCTTGACCCGTACAAGGAGGCAATCGTTCGATCCTGGACTGACCTACATCATGATTTCGGCACACGAACGACAAATGCGTAAGTTATTTAAACATTCACTACATTGTTAAATATTTCTTCGTTTTTTGTAATAAACCTTTTTTTTAGGTGTGAGTCCGCACACAAGTTGTTGAAGCAAACACTAGATTCTAGTGTTGGAGGATTTCAGTTGGTTTGTGATAGCATACATTTGATAGTCACGGATCAAGTCCTGAAGTTACAAGCTTCTCTAGAGATGTCACGGGAGAGGATTCCATGAGAGGTGCGTATACCGAAATTTGACTTGATGTAAACATTGTTAAACATTTTTTCGTTTTGTAATAAACCTCTTTTTGTAGGTGCGTATACCGATATTTGACTTGCTCCGCAACTACGTAACAAACGAGTGTTTAACGCTCTTGTGGAATAATTACACCAAGGCTAGACACACAAGAGATGATGAAGGGTGTCGCGATAGTTATTGGAGAGAGGTTCATGGAGAGCCATGTGTGCATGACTTTAGGCTAGCAATCCGGGCTCGTAGACCTATCTATTTGTCTCAGATACACCAATTTTGGAAGCAAGTTCACTAGATTCCGGTTGATTTTTCCGATGGTGATATTGGTGGTGATGATGATGATGATCGTTCGAACCCGAGTCAAGCGACGCTAAAAAAGTTTAGAGAAAGAATGAACTCAAATATGTTAAGCCCGGATGAGCAAGATAAGATTGCATCTTTTCTGGAGGAAATGAAAAACCCCGGGGGTACAACGATGAAGGAGCCGACATAGAAGGTCAAGGTAAAGGGACGGCCTCCAACCCCGAGATCAACAAGAAGAGAGCCCAGTTCTTTTGCAGTGTACCATCCTCAATCAGTTTCGGCGCCATGCGCAGGTGCACTCCGCTTGTGCCTCAGCCCATGCGCAGTCGGAGTGCGCCTCCGTCGCCTTCAATTAACATCACTCTAAACTAATGATTTGACAAGAATGGTCATAAACCGAAATAAAACATATTTTGAAGAACGCCAAACGAAAAAAAAAACTGTGGTCACCAATAAAAAAAGACGAAACCTTAAATATACCAAATAAAATTTTCCTAAAAATAATTGACAAAATCAAAACTATCAGTTATTGGAAATCAGGTAAAAATAATTGACAAAATAATTGACATTACCCTTTTTGCAGAAGCGTCTCTCGCTCAGGTTAAGGTTATCATGCATTGTATTGAGGTGTTTTGTAATGCTTCGGGGCAAAAGGTCAGTATTCACAAATCGAAGATCTTTGTCTCTCCGAATGTCGATAGAGATCTCTGCAGGGATATTGAGCATTTGAGTGGTGTAGAGGTCACCAAGAACTTGGGTAACTACCTTGGCATACCTATCATTCAAGGACGAGTCGGTCGCTCTACTTTCACCAATCTTTTAGATAAAATAAATGGCAAACTAAGCGGATGGAGGAGCAAGACGCTAAGTTTTGCCGGAAGAGTTACCTTAACAAAATCGGTTCTCACCTCGCTACCTATCTACTCCATGGCTACGTTAACTATCCCTACTGGTGTTTGTAAGGAGATTGATAAACTCTGCAGAGATTTTGTGTGGGGAGACTCAAACGGTCATAGGAAAATACACACGATAAAGTGGAGTGACATGTGTATTCCTAAGGATAAAGGGGGGCTCGGGTTACGTAACATCCAAACTACGAACAAAGCTCTCCTGGGAAGCCTTGGATGGAGGTTTATCAAGGATCCTAATAGCTTATGGGTGCAAGTTCTTAAGAGCAAATATATTAGGAATGGTAGAATTCAGCAGTTGTCTTCATCGCACATCTGGAATGGCATTCTCATGGGGTTGCATGAAGTTGTTTGTCAAGGTGCTAAGTGGAACCTTGGGGATGACACTACAATTCGGTTTTGGGCCGACAGATGGTTAATACCGGAACCACTGAATACCCTAGCCCTGCAGAACCTTGACCCTCTTGAAGACATGACAATAGTAAGGCATTATTGGATCGAGAATGAAGGTTGGAATTGGCACATCCTTAATGGAAAGCTACCCTTGACCTGCTTGCTGAAGCTAGCTGCCTTAAGACCCTCAGATCTCGTGGATACAGCCAGTGATGACAACATTAGAAACATGCAGAAAGATGAGCTGAGCTGGGGACCATCTCAGGATGGAGGATACACCACTGCATCAGCCTACAGGTTTTTAACAGGTACAGATGATCTTCATCAAACAGATACACAAATCTACAAGCTGATCTGGAAGTTGAGAGTCCAAGAACGGGTCAGAACTTTCATTTGGAAACTTATGAAAGGAGGGGTGTTGTGTAATGCTGAGAGGAAGCGAAGACATATCGCCCTAGAGGACACGTGTAGCTGTTGCATGGTCTCTGCAGAAACACTGGTGCATTTATTTAGAGATTGCCCAAAGATTGTTGATATTTGGAGATCATTCCAGCCAGTCCGAAATAATGAAAGCTTCTTCAACATGCCATTTGCAGCTTGGCTTAGAGGTAATCTTCACTCTAAAATCATCCTTCATTTCAATTATATGTGGTGTGAAATGTTTGCAGTTAGCCTCTGGTGGATTTGGAAGTGGAGAAACGAGAAAGTTTTCCAAAATGCAAGCCCGATAGGAGATAGAAGTCTTTTCATCCAAGCGAGAGCTAAGGAGTACATTGACGTATGGAACAAGAGAGACAAGAACAAACCGACCGGACTGAGGAGTATTATTCATGTTGCTTGGGTGCCGCCTCCGGATGGCTTCGTCAAAGTCAACACCGACGGTGCTAAGTCCAAAGATGGTATCTCCTCTGCAGCTGGTGTGATTAGAAACAAAGCAGGTGAATGGCTGAGGGGCTTTGGTGTCAACTTGGGAATATGTTCAGTACCCATGGCGGAATTGTGGGGTTTGGTATATGGCCTCAAGATTGCTTGGGAGTTGGGGTACCGATCGGTTATCATTGAAATTGATTCTCGATTGGCTGCCGAACTCCTCAAGCGACACATAGCCCCCCACCATCCTCTTGCCAGTCTGGTACGCACGTGCCAAGACTTTTTGAAAAGGGACTGGATTATCCAGTGCCGACATGCCTACCGTGAGGCGAATAAAGTAGCGGATTTTATTGCTAATGTTGCTATAAACCTTCCTATTGAATTGAATGTATTGTGTGACCCGCCGGAGGGTATAGTGGATCTTTTACTTGATGATGTAAGGGGTCGGGCTATCCCCCGTGTGATGACTACATAGCCTTCTTTTCAATAAATAAAAGCGCGACTAGATGCGCCGGAGACCACTGCCTCTCCTTCCCACCAAAAAAAAAAGGTAAAACTACGTTTTAAAATGCACTAGAGCCTCTCTTTAAAAGTTTGCACCATTTATATACAACATAATAATTAGTTAATAACATATAGGGGTCTAGTAATTTTTTTTTATGATGAAAATTAAGGCGAACAAAATATAACATGTATATAAGTTATATGGTAAAAAAACACAATTTTTATATGTGCATGCACTTTATTTTTTTACAATGTCCACGCTGCTTTTAAATAATACAAGTACATATTGCAGTCAAATACAAAATCTTTTATATTACTGTATTTTTCATGTTTATAAAACGTTTTACTCTACTAAAAAGTTCGTTCCAGTAATTAATGATTTTAAAAATAATAATCTAACATAACACTGTTTGATGATATCAATGCTACATCATATATATGTCACACTTAATAGTATGATAAGTTAATTAATCAACTTTCTAGCAATGGGTCGATAAAGTATTGTTGGACTTAGCTACGGTAGAGATTCTAAGTAAGACTATTTCTTCGATTGTATATAGTTAATTGGTAAAATATTAGTAAAAAAAATGAAAAAAATGTTTAAATTTTAAAAATAACTTGTTAGTCCATAAAAAATAACTAAGATGATATTTTAATTGTTATTTTAATTTTTTTATATAATACTTTTTTGAAAAAATCACAATTATTACAATTTTAGCTTAGTTTTATTTATTTATTTTGACATTTCTGTGCTTTTTTTTTTGATTTAGTTCACGTATTTTTTACATTATTACCTAAAAATCACGGGACTAATAATCTCACTTATCAAGCGGGGACCAATGTGACCAACACTACTGGTTAGTAAAAACCAAACGTCAGTGAGCTCCTCCTCTCTAGTCTGGCAAGGTCTTGCATACTAAGGAAACCCCAATAAATGGTTAAATTGATCTAAAGATAGGGAGTAAGAGTGGTTCTTTAGCCGGAATCTCAAGATTTCGGATAGGGGCGCCCTTCCTCAGTACCCGATAGGAGAAAGTAGCTAGAAACTCCGCCATCAAGTACGGGTAAGATGGCAAGGTATTACTCTGGATCAGTGTAATACCGCTCGTTGATAAATACTATCGAACTTCTATATGAGGATATCAATAAAGCAGTCCACACGTGGAAGCCATCGAGGGGGCCTAAGGTCCGTAGCAGCATCGCCGTGAAACGTGCGGTAACACGGCCCTCAAGAATAAGGTTGTTATCCATGATCCCTCATGATGATATGGATGAAACAAATATGAAGACCCGGAGCTGACGCTATGTCTTCTTGGTTCCATTTTTACCAACAAATTCACGGAAAAAATCAAAATAAGGTAACGAGAAATAAAAATGATAAAAATATTATGGAAAATAATTTCGAGAATAACAAGAGCGTCGGTCGACCGTGTGGGTCCCGCTCGATCAAATAACAAATATGATTTCCCGTAAACATTAAAATCACATGTTAATTATCAAGCACTCCAATGAACACAAAAATACACGGTGGTCAACCGACCGTACTACTGGTCGGTCGACCGATGGCCAACTTTGGTGGAATAAGCACAAAATCACCAAAAATACATATTTAACCCATAATAACACAAAAGAATTCGAACCTAACTTGTAAAAATGCAGATCCAGCGACAATACTACCAAAACTAGCATAAGCACTCACAATAAAGTAATTGACTAGATCTTACAATTAAGTTAAACATATAATAACATGATTTAAACAAGTAAATAACCAATATCACGAAGAATCATAGCGAAAGACAAAGCTTAAAAACAAGATTTTTAAAGGAAATGGAGTAATATTGCCGTTTTTTCTTCAAAATAAAATTTAGATATGGCTTGTAGGTGGCGTAGAGCGGCACGAAGGTGGTAGTCGATTGACAAGGGTGAGGTGGTCGGTCGATCGAGGCTTCACCAATGAGGGTTTTGTGAGCTTGAAGGTAGGAGATGAAGGTGAGAGGGGAATAAACTAGAGGGGATGGGTAAAATCAAAAATTAGGGTCAATTACAACCAATAATGGTGGTAGGAAAAGAACAAACAAAAAAAGGTAAAATAAACTAACACATTTAATTACATACCTCAACTCAGTTAGGCTTGGGTTCATCGTTGAAGAGTGTTGAGTCTATTCTCACAAGCGACGAATTTCAAAGTAGCGTTTTACCCTTATCCCGCTTATCTTGAAATACTCCGACTTATTGTCCTAGTGTTGATTGCTCCATGAGGGTAGACATGCTCAACCTCGTAAGTGTAAAAACCATGTTACCTTAGAGACCCCGCGACCGCGCCTCGCCATGGCCGCAGTCGCGGGAAGGTCGACCCACGATCGCAGTTTTGCAGTGGAGGCGGCCGACTTTGGCCGCCATCCTTTCTTTCCTTCTCTCTTAAAATTTCTCTTTTCCTTCGTATAAGGATTTGAGAACCTATTACAAACTTCCTTTCTTCTTGTTCTCTCTCCTGTTCATCTTTCTTTCTTCTTTGTTCTTACTTGGATCTTCTTCTAAGATTGAAGTTTAATAACGATGGCATGATTTCGTGAGCTAAGGCAAGTGAGCAACCAGTAGAACTTTCTTCTGCCATCAGAGGAGAGTTGTGATCCCTCACTTCTTTCTTCCGTTCTTGTTCTTCCTTTCTTCTCTCCCCTTGTTTTGGATTCAACAAGGATGTTCTTGTGAGATTTGTAACCCGTGGAAGTTTGATGTGTATGTGTTGAGGAGGGCAGGATTGCCTTGGATGATTTCTGAGATGGTTTGAGTAGATCAACTGAAGGATCTATCGAAAGTCTTAAAGAGTTGTGCTATGTTGGAAAGCCACACCCGCGCCTCACTTGTTCCGCCCCCGCGCCTTGCTTCGGGACATACCAAGTCCTTTGGTATGTCTTCCTTCCTCTTTCCCTTAATGTTTCTTTGTAGAGGCATGCTAGGTTAGATGTGAGTTGATGATGGTATATTGTGGTTGAATGCCTTGAGAGTCTTTGAGGTTGGATATGAATGTTGAGGATATTGTTTACGGATGTTGTGTATGATCCTTGAGGATCTTTTAGGACTAGGAGTGAGCCTTATAACATGCTGATTCGATGATTGATATGTATGCCTTGTTTATCAGATGATGTAATTCTTGTAGGAATTCGAGAGTTGATCGATAATTGAGGTTACTTGGGTACAAGTAAGTCTGATACGCCCCAGCCAAAGGATCCAACGATGCAAGATAAACGAAAATCTAAAGAAAACATACACATGTGTTTTGGATTTGTGATAATTGAAAATAAAGTACAAGATATGTATTGCTAGAGCTTCAAGCATCTCACCATCCACTCTACAATACTCGCATCAACTCTCACAAGCCTCTCACCTATGAGAACTAATGCCTTCGCCCTCGCATCTCACAAAGGCAACCCACCCGGCATCTCACCAAGGAGGAGGTTTCGGCATCTCACCAAAAATCATGTAACCAAATTGTTTTCCAAATATTATCAACTCTCACTTATTTTTCTATGAACCAAGCAAACCTTTAAATAGGAAAAATAAGGCTAGCTAAAAGATCAAAAACAAGGCCAAAAGTCATAATAAATTATAGGCCTTAAAGATCCACATAATGAGGCATTGGTTTTGGACTCTTCACATCTTGACCATAAATCCGGCTGTTAGAAGAACTGAAATTAAGACCCATTGATTGGACGAATCTACTGTTGAAGTCTTCATCAATATTGTAGCCCTTGAAAGCAGCTTTCCAACAAGTATTTACGGACCTTCATTGGATAAACGTAGCATTCGTTATGACCAAAATACTGAAGGGTCGAATTAAAGTGAAGCCGTTTGCATTGGTTTCCGGATCACATCATCCTCTCCACCTTTTAAAAAGATTCGTCCTCGAATCTTCATGCCTCTTATTGAATTGCATCGAATAAGGCTCTGATACCAAATGATACGCCCCAGCCAAAGGATCCAACGATGCAAGATAAACGAAAATCTAAAGAAAACATACACATGTGTTTTGGATTTGTGATAATTGAAAATAAAGTACAAGATATGTATTGCTAGAGCTTCAAGCATCTCACCATCCACTCTACAATACTCGCATCAACTCTCACAAGCCTCTCACCTATGAGAACTAATGCCTTCGCCCTCGCATCTCACAAAGGCAACCCACCCGGCATCTCACCAAGGAGGAGGTTTCGGCATCTCACCAAAAATCATGTAACCAAATTGTTTTCCAAATATTATCAACTCTCACTTATTTTTCTATGAACCAAGCAAACCTTTAAATAGGAAAAATAAGGCTAGCTAAAAGATCAAAAACAAGGCCAAAAGTCATAATAAATTATAGGCCTTAAAGATCCACATAATGAGGCATTGGTTTTGGACTCTTCACATCTTGACCATAAATCCGGCTGTTAGAAGAACTGAAATTAAGACCCATTGATTGGACGAATCTACTGTTGAAGTCTTCATCAATATTGTAGCCCTTGAAAGCAGCTTTCCAACAAGTATTTACGGACCTTCATTGGATAAACGTAGCATTCGTTATGACCAAAATACTGAAGGGTCGAATTAAAGTGAAGCCGTTTGCATTGGTTTGCGGATCACATCATCCTCTCCACCTTTTAAAAAGATTCGTCCTCGAATCTTCATGCCTCTTATTGAATTGCATCGAATAAGGCTCTGATACCAAATGATACGCCCCAGCCAAAGGATCCAACGATGCAAGATAAACGAAAATCTAAAGAAAACATACACATGTGTTTTGGATTTGTGATAATTGAAAATAAAGTACAAGATATGTATTGCTAGAGCTTCAAGCATCTCACCATCCACTCTACAATACTCGCATCAACTCTCACAAGCCTCTCACCTATGAGAACTAATGCCTTCGCCCTCGCATCTCACAAAGGCAACCCACCCGGCATCTCACCAAGGAGGAGGTTTCGGCATCTCACCAAAAATCATGTAACCAAATTGTTTTCCAAATATTATCAACTCTCACTTATTTTTCTATGAACCAAGCAAACCTTTAAATAGGAAAAATAAGGCTAGCTAAAAGATCAAAAACAAGGCCAAAAGTCATAATAAATTATAGGCCTTAAAGATCCACATAATGAGGCATTGGTTTTGGACTCTTCACATCTTGACCATAAATCCGGCTGTTAGAAGAACTGAAATTAAGACCCATTGATTGGACGAATCTGCTGTTGAAGTCTTCATCAATATTGTAGCCCTTGAAAGCAGCTTTCCAACAAGTATTTACGGACCTTCATTGGATAAACGTAGCATTCGTTATGACCAAAATACTGAAGGGTCGAATTAAAGTGAAGCCGTTTGCATTGGTTTCCGGATCACATCAAGTGATACGCCCCAGCCAAAGGATCCAACGATGCAAGATAAACGAAAATCTAAAGAAAACATACACATGTGTTTTGGATTTGTGATAATTGAAAATAAAGTACAAGATATGTATTGCTAGAGCTTCAAGCATCTCACCATCCACTCTACAATACTCGCATCAACTCTCACAAGCCTCTCACCTATGAGAATTAATGCCTTCGCCCTCGCATCTCACAAAGGCAACCCACCCGGCATCTCACCAAGGAGGAGGTTTCGGCATCTCACCAAAAATCATGTAACCAAATTGTTTTCCAAATATTATCAACTCTCACTTATTTTTCTATGAACCAAGCAAACCTTTAAATAGGAAAAATAAGGCTAGCTAAAAGATCAAAAACAAGGCCAAAAGTCATAATAAATTATAGGCCTTAAAGATCCACATAATGAGGCATTGGTTTTGGACTCTTCACATCTTGACCATAAATCCGGCTGTTAGAAGAACTGAAATTAAGACCCATTGATTGGACGAATCTGCTGTTGAAGTCTTCATCAATATTGTAGCCCTTGAAAGCAGCTTTCCAACAAGTATTTACGGACCTTCATTGGATAAACGTAGCATTCGTTATGACCAAAATACTGAAGGGTCGAATTAAAGTGAAGCCGTTTGCATTGGTTTCCGGATCACATCAAAGTCCGTGGGATTTACTTAGTTGCATTTATATATTTGATGAGTACATGAGTAGTGGATGTTATATGCTTTATAACATGTTATAGGTTGTTTATCACCCACGTATGATTGAACCACTTGTATCGGACGTTGTCAGCTTGCTCAGTTTTCCTCAAGGGGGTTTGAGAAGTTCTTTGGAACTGGGCCAATATTGGTATACGGTGAGGGTATCGAACCAATCCTCATGGTATACAGTGGGGGTGCTCCGAACCACTCTAGATGATAGAGAAACAGAGGCAAGAGTCATTGACTTCTCGTGTCACAACCTTAAAATGGTTACGAGTGTATGACTTTATATAGATTATATAAACGGGAAATGTGTGATAGCATGCTTGGTGTTTATCGTAGTTCTGATGTGTGTGTGTGCTTATGTATAATCTTATATGTGAATTGTTAGCTAATGGTTTATACTGTGTTGTAGATGCCTTGCAGGCTAGGAAGGAGGCAGAGTGATCTGGCGGGAGTGATCAGCCGAGGGTTTCTGTAAATGTTAGGATGGTTATGAGTTTTGTATGTACGTATACATGTTTGTACAATTTTGATACTCAGCTGTGAGTGTTGTATGTTTGTGATTTTATGATATTTTAGCTTTATCAATGTTGTTATTTATATTATTTGTGTCTTGTTGCAAGATCCGGTGAACTTGTTGTCAGGCTACGGTCAGGACCCATTGTGAGGTCCTAGCCCGTAGCATTCCGAGTCCTATGGATTTGGGGTGTTACAGTTAGGTCTATTACGTCTAGATTTAAGTTATTCTGAAAAAGACGAAGTCCGGAGTTTATGTAGAACTTTGTTACCACTCATGATTTCTTTTGGATTAATCCTTTTTTATCGTGCCATTTTTTTTGCACGTTCCTTGTAATTCTTAGCGTTCTTATAGTTAGAGAGCTTGAGCTTTTCTAGTTCTTGTATGTCCAAAAGTCTCTTTCTACTAGCGGTTTTAAAGTCCCAATTGAAATTTATGATTGTCCAAAAAGCGTGGTGTTCTATTTTTATAGGCCGGTGGTGGAGTTTTCCATAAACAAGTGTGTAAGGAGTGATCTCAAGAGGTGTTATGTAGATAGTTTGGTATGCCCAAAGTTCATCATCCATATTTAACACCCTGTTCTTGAGGGTACATGAGAATGTCTTTTCAAGGATATTCTTAATTGTCTGTTTGACACCTCGACTTGCCCACTGGTTTGTGGATGATGTGGAGTTGCAATACGGTGATTAACACCATGCTTCCTTAATAAGTTCTCAAAACTACGTTTGATGAAATGTGACCCACCTTCACTTATTAGAACCCGAGGGATACCGAATATGGCAAAGATGTTAGTCTTGATAAATCTAGACACAATCTTAGAATCGTTGGATTTGGTGACAATAACTTCAACCTAGTTGTAGACATTATTGATAACAACAAGAATGCATTTATAGGGTCCTAGATTAGGGAAATATCCCATAAAATCAATACCCCATACATAAAAAACTCAATTTTTAAAAAACCGGATTGGGACATCTCGTCCCTTTTATTGATGTTTCTTATATGTTTGCACTCATCGTAGGTCTTGAACATCCTTAAATAGAGTGGCCACCAAAATATGGATTGAAGAATATTTGCAATGGTCATAGGAATCTTCATGTGTACTCGTGCATGTAGGAGTGGCAATTTTGACTTATGCTATGCATCTCTTCCTTCAAGATGCATATGCGAATAATCCCGTCATTTTTATGCTCGAATGAGTAGTGTTCATCCTAGTAGTATATCTCGACTTCATAGAGGAATTCTTCTCTTGATTGTATGTCATATTATCAAGAATAATGTCACATCATGAAGGAATTCATCCCACAAGTGATGCCTCAAGTGAGGCAATATTAAAATCTATTTCAACATTAAGTATAACTTGCTGCAAAGTTGCATGTTCTCTTGACAATGATCTCATCATTGTTCTTTTTCTATGTCTAAAACAATGATGAAAGATTAATATACAAAATTTTCAATATAAAGAAACCAAAAGAATTCAAAGAAAGAACCAAAAGAATTCAAAGTCTTCCCCAACAACGACGAAAATTTGATAAAGGTTGAAGTTTGAGCCCCACATCTCACAAAGAATTTACAAGACCCACTGTAGTATAGAGTGTCTAGATCGAACACAAGAAATATGATGTCTCAATTTGACAAATTAATTTAAAAACTAAAATAAATAAACTAAATATATGCATGAAGTATATATCATAAACCGAAACAAGAAACCTAAAGCATAATGATTTGGTCGACCAACCATTATTTGGCCAACCGGGTTAAAATGCGAATTCGAACAAAGAATCATGAGATAAATAAATAGAGACAAAACCGGAGTGAAAGGAGCGGAAAACCTCATCCTTGTCAATTGACCATATTGAGGGTTATGATCGACCACCTCGTAAAACACCGTAAAAGGTTAATGGAGAAGAGGGGTGTTATTTGCACGGTTCAAGATTTCATTAACGCACCACTCATACACAATGCGTGACCGTCACGGTCACGCATTGCGTAACCGTAAAAATTCTTTTTTTTCCTGACATCACGGTCACGCATTGCGTAATCGTGAAAGTGTCAGATTTTTTTTTCGGGTTAGAATTCATGTAGAAATTATCACGGATCTGGTACCCGTAAAGTTCCCGGTTACGGATCCCGTAACTGTGACATTATGACGGTTACGGGATCCGTATGCGTGGTGTAATAACGAAATCTTGAACCGTGCGAATACGACTTCCGATGGAGAATGAACGATGAAAGTTTGGATCTTTATCAGATTTGAAACTAGATTGTTTAAGAGAGAAAATCAGATTATACATATCAATAGATAGAGAAATTCCAGATTCCAGTCACCACAACACGCACATAGAATGGATCTCAATGTACAATTCCACATACTGAATGTAAGTCATTGTTACGCGGAAGACAACTTTGTCTGATTGTCACGTGGTTAGATTGTATCCTAATATACATCAATTATTGTCACCCAATTGTTTGTCACATACCCAAGCCAGTGCCTATTCTTCACATTGAACTTATCAAGAAGGTATGGGTGCTAAACTGTCACCTTAAACCATCATCACCTTGGAGAACATATAACAAATGAAGATTTCAAACTTGACTCTCTTATTTTGTAGGGAATAATCCAAAAACTATCATAACTTATATAGACATACATCCAACATGTAAAATCAATTAAATATCATTGATTAATGTAGTCGGACTCTCCAAAACCCTATAAAAGATGAGAATTATCCAGACATACCCAACCAAAACTCAAATGTTTTATTTAAGACTCGGAAATGAGTTAGTCAACCGACCAGGGAAGCTCTGTTCACCGACCATCCAAGAGAAATTGGCGGCAAAAACTCGTAAATTATAGAAGAAGAAGATATCTAACCTTATAGATGAACACCTTATTTATTGGTTTAGAGTTTGACCTAATACCCTAGATCTATCTATCTATCTATCTTCTAATAAGATAAGATCATATACAGAAAGCCTGAAATACACCCAATGGGTAAACATAAATACAAAAGTGTCTAAGGGGACGGACCAAAAGTCTAGCCCAAGCAAAAGGGATAAAAGGTATGACTAATAGACGTCAAAACAGACCGGTCAAGAAAGGTTGTCTATCGACCAAATGGGCTAGAATGTTGGGCCTGAGCCAAAACTTGTCCCAAAACTTTATCACTTCGACATGAGGTCATTTGGAGGTCACGTGCAAACGAGATAAATCATGGACGGTTGACCAAGGTGCATATCGAGCAGTTCTGCATGCTTCATAGTGTTCTTCACTTCACTCTCGGACCTCATTCATTTCCGTCTTGACCTTGATGTTTGCTCCAAAAGGTGTGTGCAAGCTTTAATATTTATAACCCAAAAAGTATTCTTGAACAATATGCGAACCCGTAGTGTACGGATAAATTGTAATAACAACAAATATTCCAGGGGTCGATCACAAGGACTATGGTAAAACAAAGATCGGTAATCAGGTTGTCAAATAACTACTAACAGCAAATTAAAGCAATCAAAGATGATATAAAAGTCAAATAAAGGGAATGCGGATTCTAGAGATTAAAGCATCCAGTTGTGGTTCCGACTCAAGATCTCAAAAGATAACATGGACAAAGCTGAGGTTTGCAAAGGGAAGGTGTTTCTAAGGTGGGAATAGATCACCGGGTAAGTCTCACTACTCACTATCCCAAACCAAAGATCATTTTACCGGGTAAGTCTCAAGGTACTAAGGAAAGGAACTATGATCTCAAACCAACACACCACCCAAGGGAATATAATCAACCTTTACCGGGTAAGTCTCAGGCTAACTCACAAAGATGGGATGAAGGCACATCAAACCCCAATAAAGAATAAACCTTTATTACCTACACTCATGATCTTTGGTAAACAAACAAAGGAATCACCGGGTAAGTCTCATCCTAGGCTTGCGTTGAACCAGGAAAGGTATAACAACGATAGGATTTGGCAAACTAGAAATTCTTAACTCAGATAAGGTTTAGGAAAGGTTCACCTCGTTCAGTTATATTCCATCCCGGACGAGATGTTCAATGACTGACCGAGGTATTCTACGGTTAAGGTAAAAGCTCGAGCTTTCAGGGTCCGCTGGGGTTAAGATTATTCTATCATCGTCTTTCCCACAACTTTAAGCCAATCACCCTAGAATCGCATAAAGAACTTAGCCAACAATCATCATGATAACAATAATCAAATTTATAAGAAGGGAATCAATATTGAAACAAGAAAACCTTAACACAAAGATCTCAATAACTGAATCAAACAAACAAACAATCAGCGTTCCTCAATCACAAATTAGAAAAGACAACAAAACCAAACGAACTAAGAAAATCTTACAAACTTCCTTCAAACTAGCTTCCTTCCTTCCTTGAACTTCAACCTTCAAAACTTTCTTCCAAACTTCCTTCAACTCTGGAGAACTACTGCTCTTTTGATCCGGAATTTCTGAGATGATCCGTAGATGGCTGAATTGTAGAAAATCCAACCCTTTATATAGGAGAATTATCTTCCAAAGATAAGATATCCTAAAAAGATAATTTCTTAGAAAATATATCCATATCTTCCAAAATATATCAGCCAATAATATTATCTTCCTTCCAGAAATCCATCCAAAAATATGTGATATTCACTTTTTAAAAATAGAAGATCTCTGCCAAAAATAAAGATCTCATGTCCCGTCATCAGTTCGCCGCTGACCGAGGTGAGTCTCAGCTGAATGTGTAACTCTCTAATCTGGTCCAAAATCAATCTTACAAATCATTTCCATGCTTCCCAATATCTTCTTATAACTCCTCAATGCTCCAGAATGTAGCTCCAATGACTCCTTAGCTTCCTTATCTCCATTTCGGTCCAAAACGCGCCATTTTCCCTACAATTACAACGAAACTAGGTGTAGATCTCGATTCCCGCAAAGGTAGACAAAACAACAATATAATCAAAGAATATACATCCATACATGCAGATTTATGAAGATAAAACGTCTAAACCAATCCCAAAATATAGACTATAATACATGCTATTACTTGACTTATTTGACTGTAGGGTGATCCTTATAGTGTATGAGGTCATTCTGCTACATGTACATCATTTGTACTCCGCAAATGCTTGAAACACCTACAACTACATAAACTAACTAGTAGATCTCCAAAACGCTAATAAGAAAGAAATACACCGATAAGACATGTCATTTAGCCCAAAAGAGGAAGAAAACAGAATAGAATGATGATGATAAAAGACGCTAAATAGAGTGCTAACAAATATAGCCAAATATAACTCCTCACCCTTACTCATTATGTGACCAAGTTACAACCTTTTAAATACCTCTTGATTCATAATTGTACTTTTAGAAAAGCTACGGTGTGGATATTGAGAACACCTTGGTAAGTTTATGATTAATGATCATTGCATATGTGTTAAGATTGAGCGTTATCTTATACATCCTTTAAACACGGTGAGAGAGTTATACACCCCCTAGTGGTTATGAAACTTATGAGCTTTGAGTTATATTTTATACTATGATATGTGTTATGATGATACGGTTTGAGTGCTTTATCTTGTTGCATTTGAGATATGTTTTTGAATCCAATTAAGAGATATGAACGGATCTTACTTGAGGAAAAGTAAGGTTTAAGTATGGGTATTTGATAACACTCCATTTAGCATCTTTTACCATCATGATTCTTTTCGATTTCCATCCTCTTTTGGGCTTAATAACATATCTTGTTAGTCTATTTCCTTCCTATTAGTGTTTCGGGATCTAACAGTTAGTTTATGTAATTGTACGCATTCCAAGCATTTGCGGAGTACAAATGATGTACATGTAGCGGAATGATCTCATACACACTAAGAATCTCCATGAGGTCAAAGAAGTCAAGGTCAAGATGAAAATGACTGAGGTTTGAGAGTGAAATAAAGAATATCAAAAAAATGTGCAGAAGTGGTCGACAAACTGTACGTTCAACCGAATATGCTCCTCTCTTGTGCACGTGACCTCCAATCAAAGTGTTTAAGGCGCGGAGAAAGTTTTGGAGCATGCCCAACATTCTGGCCTAGTTTGTTGACCAACAATGGTCGGATTGAACAACCCACTTCGGCATCTATTATTCTTACCCTTTATTCTATTTTGCTTGGGTTGAACTTCTGACCCGTCCACTTGGATGTTTTTGTATTTATGTTTACCCATTAGGGGTATTTCAGGCTTTCTAGATATGATCTTATCTGATTTAAACATATATAGGGTATGATGTTAAACTTTGACCCTATAAATAAGGTGAAGAACCGATAGGTGAAATATATATAAGGTAAAAGATACTCTAGAAGGGGGGGGGGGTTGAATAGAGTATGGAAACTTTTCGCAAACCAAATCTCAAGGCCTTGAAACTCCTTTCAAGGGCCTTGATGTCGATTTGTGATCTTTGTGAAACTTTGATTTCAAGGGCTTTGAAACTACTTTCAAGGGCCTTGACTTCTTGCTCCTGCAAAACAAAGTTAGTCACAGTAAAATATATATGGTGCGGAATTGAAAAGATCGACACGAGGATATGTTTACGAAGTTCAGCTCTAAATAGCCTACTATCCGTCCCAAGGTATAGCCTTAGGATCTAACTATCTATTATCAGCTTCAAAGAGTCCTAGATACAAAATAGAAGAAATCCCCTTCTTCTCTCACTGTAGCCAATGCTACGATCTAGCTCCAACTCTCAACCTAGCTATAATTGCCTAGTTACTTCACAGAGTAACACACACTCTAATATAACACTATTTAGATCTTTCAATGAAGCTCTTGTGTTTTATCTCTCTAAGGGGATATAGCTTTTGCGTAAAAGAGAGAAAGAAAAAACAATGAATGAAGGTGCTTAGGTTGCTTGAAGACGTAAAGATGTTTTCTTGTGTAAGCTTGTGTTTTTGTCTTCTTCGACCATCGTCTTCATTTATACTGTTCTATGGAGAGGTCTTCTAGCCGTTGTAGAGATGACCGTTTGAAGATGAATCTTCTTCTCCATGAAAATCATTTCTTGTTTTGAGATAAGGTAGACGTTGCAAATCTTCAGCTCTTGAGAACACATCGAGTCCTTAGCTCCTTGATCTTCTCGTCTTCTGTTGAATCGAGAGAGAAGATATTTTGCCGCTTTTTGTTTTTAAAAAATCTTCTAAAAAGATTCTCTAATCTTCGGTTGAGATCTTTCTTCGGTTGATGAGATCTTTCTGTTAAGAAAATCTTCATGGAAAAGCTTCAGCTCATTTGAATCCTTGTTTCGTGCATCTATAACTTCAAGGCCTTTGAGATCATCCCTTTGTAAATGCTATCTTCCTTATCAATGAGTTATACTTCAAGGCCCTTGAAACCTATATCAAGGCCCTTGACATTTTGATAAAACCTGCACTGAATTCAAACCAACCAAACATCTAGAGCATATAACCAATACATTGTTAGTGTATCCAACTACCACATTTGTGTTAAGTCTTCCATCATCAAGACCTGTAAAACATTTTAATCAAGGTGGAGTTTTCATAAGGTTTTTCAGCCATTAGGTTCGATATCTTCTTTTTCTACAATTTACGATTTTCTATCTCCGTTGCTCCCTGTAAGGTCGGTCGACCATACTGAACCTTGTCGTTTGACTATTTTTTTTCGAGTTCTAAATAAAGCATTTGAGTTTTATCAAGGTGTGTTTGACTAATTCTCATATTTTCTAGTCTTTCAGAGAGCCCAACTCATCGATCTATGATCTTGAGTTGATTTTATGTATATGATGTATTATCTATATGTGTTATAGTAGTTATTGAATTATTCCCTGCAAAATAGGAGAGCCGAGTTTAGAATCTTTCTTTGCTATATGTTCTTCAAAGTGTTGATGGAAAAATGCGAGACATGATTCACTCATACATCATGGTTAAGTTCGATGCAAAAAATAAGCACCATGTTAGGTATGTGACAATCAATTGGATACAACAATTTATTTATGCAAAGAAACGAACTAACAACGTGACAATCGGACGAAGTTAGCTCTCGCATAACTATGACTTACATTCATTTTGTTGAATTGAAAATTGAGATCCATTCTATATGGATGTTGTGGTGATATGAATTCTAAAATTGCTTTATTTGTTGATACTCTTATTCTCTCGCATAACTATGACTTACATTCAGTTTGTTGAATTGATAATTGAGATCCCTTATATGTGCATGTTGTGGTGACATGAATTCTGAAATTGCTTTATTTGTTGATACTTATTGATGTGGGACCATCCCCAACACACCCAAAAGGACCTATCACTAGAGATAGAGCAAATACATTGAAGGAGAAGGAATTGTCATCTTCAAAGGCCATCCAAGAAGAGGTTGCTAGCTTATTGGCAACATGTACACCTAAAAATACTTCACTCATGTATAAGTCTTTTTTGGTGAAATTGTTGTCTATTGTGGAAGGACCTTACAAGAGTAAAGATGATCAAAGAAGCAAAGAAAGTGGCTAGAACGAGACTTAAGAGAACTTGTGTAGAAATATCGGCCCTAAGACAAAATCTCGCCCTAGATTTAGAACGAGATTTGCTGTATGTCAAGATCAATAAGATCCAGTCGAGATCTTATTATTTATAGTTATTTTTTAGTTATTTTAATATCTTTACAGATCTAAACATTCCGAAGGTATCTTTTTGATTTTGATCCTATCTTTTAGGATTATCTTTTATTTATTTTCAAGGAGAAGCGCAACTAGAAATAGCCATAGAAGTCGAGATTCACAGGTAGATTAATTTGATTATTATTTCCACAATATTGTGAGATACTCGCTACTTCGCTTACGAAGTTTGTGTTTTATTCATTTCCATTTAGTCAAAAAGAAAGCATTTGATTGAATAGTTGTGAGTCCTTGCTAGGTTGTGCTTGTGTGTGTTAATCTTCTTAAAGGTTTGTGCTCCTAGTCAATCTGGTCCCTTCTTGTGCTTGTGTTATTTAGAAGGCTTGTGTAAGGTTGAAGAAGGGAGGGTTAAGGTAAGCTCTTTGTTAAGGGGTTTTGATCCAATTGGTCAAGGTTCTTTGCAAGAATACCTTGGTTCATATCTTCCTATATTTCCATCAATTTCAATTCAAATTATCATCTTCTTTCTACCCATTATCATTCCATCAACTCACGTTCTTTTGTGTTTGAGTTTTTACAAATCTCGGCCTTATCATACAAATCTCGTTTGAGATTTGCACCGAGATTGCTTCTGTTGCCAGTTTCATGGACTTCTAATCTAGACCGGGAACAAAACCCCTTCGATAAGGTCGGTCGACCGAGCTGAGGCTTTATGCACTTTTCACTTCGATTTCGTCTCTAGTTGCTTACCTCTTTTATTTTTTTTGATTTCACGTTTAACGAGTTTACCATACGTTGTTCGGCCGACCATACTACCCTACTTTTGGTTTTTGGTTTCAATTTACATTATTTACTTTCTGTATATGTTTAGTTTAGTTTATTTATTTAGTTTCTTAATTACTTCGTCAAAGCAAGACCTTACCTTCCTTGTGTTGGATCTTGGCTCTCTACACTATAGCGGGTCTTGTAAATTATCTGCGAGATTTAAAACTCACACTTCACCCCTCATCAACAACGAAATCAAAAGATGAAGAATCAATTAAAAATAAGAAGGGAAGTCGGCTCGATCTAGACATAAGTTTATTAATTGAGAGAAATATAACATAACTAAAACAAGTAATAAAGACACAAAAAGTTGATCTAGGGTATCAGTCAACTCGATTGGTAGCAGTAAGAGAGAAAATGGGATATTTACAAATTTGGTTCAATACTTTAGAAATAAGGGAATGACCGAAACAATAAGGTGATAATAAAGGCATTTCAAAATCCGAATAACCATATAAATGCGTAATCAATCTCAATTGACATTGATCATATCCATAATCATATATACTCATGTTATAAAGAAGACAATCATATATAGCTCTCAGATCTTACATGATATGAAAAAGATAAATCTAGTAACTCACTCATCTTGCATTTAACCCCTTGAAAACAAATAGAATAAAAAAATGTCTATACACAAGTCTCACATCTTGCAATAGAAAACTCTAAACTACTATAACAAATGGACTAATACATTGAGTTAACGGATATAAATCATCATAAATATTATACATTGATAGCATGAATTATAGTCTATATTTTGGGGTTTGTTTGGACGTTTTATCTTCAATAATCTGCATGTTTGTATGTATAATATGTGATTATATTACCATTTCATCTACCTTTGCGGGAATCGAGGTCTACACCTAGTTTTGTTGTAATCGTAGGTAAAATGACACGTTTTGCATAAAAAAGGAGCAAAAGGAGCTATGGAGTCATTGGAGCTACATTCAGGAACATAAGGAACCATCCAGGAAGCATAGCCATGGATTAGAGATTCACTTTGGACTAGATTTGAGAGATTTTACATTCAGTTGTGACTCACCTCGGTTGACTACAGAGTCACCTCGGCCGAGGTGATCCAGAGAAGTCGACTCGACCGAGGCGAACACCTGGGACGCGGCGAGAATATTTTATTCTTGGTTGAGATCTTTTATCTTTGGAAAGAGATCTTATATTTTTGGGCTTGGCTCCTGGAAGGAAGAAGATATGCTAGATCATATGTTTTACCTATTTTTATGGGAAGAGATCTTTCTAAGATATCTTATCTTTGGAGAGTAATTTTCCTATAAAAAGGGTCGGATTTCCCACAAATCCGACATCCGCATACAGTTGGAGATCCCGCATAGCACGCAGCAGCCATACTCTAGTTGGGAGGTTTGAAGAACCTTTTTGAAGGTTGAAGAAGGAAGATTGTAGCTTTTATAGCTTTTAAAGGGTTTTTGTAAGATCGTCTTAGATTCCCTTCTTGTTTGTTGTCTTGTTGGATTTCTATCCAAGGAACGCTTTCTTGTGATATTTGATTCAGTTATTGAAGTCTTTTCATTAAATTCTTCTTGTTCAAATATTCACTTTCTTCCCATATACTTGATTAATACTTTCATGATGATGAGTGGCTAATCTCTTTGTGTGATTCTAGGGTGATTGGCTGAAGGTTGTGGGAAAAACAATGATAGAATGATCTTAATCACAGTAGGACCCTGAAAGCTCGAGTCTTTAACCTTAACCCTAAGCATCTCGCTCAGTCGATGAACATCTCGGCCGGGGTGGAATTCTTCTGACCGAGGTGACTTATCTGATCCGAACTGAGAGTTAAGTGTTAGAGTTTGCCAAATCCTATTTTATTACACCTTTCCTGGTTCAATGCAAGCCTAGGATGAGACTTACCAGGTAATTCCTTAGTTTGTTTACCTAAGATCATAAGTATAGGTAATAAAGGTTTATCCTTTATTGGGGTTTGAGTGTGCTTTCATCCCATCTTTGTGAGTTAGCCTGAGACTTACCCGGTAAAGGTTGATTCTATTCCCTTAGATGGTGTGTTAGTTTGAGGTTATAGTTCTTTATCTTAATTCCTTGAGACTTACCCAGTAATAGGAGTTACGGTTTTGGATTAGTGAGTAGTGAGACTTACCCGGTGATCTATTCCATTTTAGAAACACCTTCCCTATGCAAAAACCTCAGCTTTGTCCGCTTATCTTTAGATCTTGAGTTGGAATCACAACTAGATGCTTTAATCCCTAGAATTGCATATTCCCTTTATTGACTTTTATCATCTTTGATTGTTTTAATTGCTTTGTGGTTAGTAATTGCTAAAGCTTACCGTAATTGGACTTTGTTTCACTAAGTCCCTGTGATCGACCCTTGGAATTTCTTGCTTTTTACTACGATTGACCCGTACACTGCGGGTTCGCATCCTTGTTTTAAGCTTACGTCTAGGGTTATAAATTTAAAGCTTGCACACACCGTTTGGAGCGAACATACATAGATCATACGAAGTCAGATAACTTACAAATTTCTCCTTTATTAATCAATTGCGAAATAATGTTGATCGAACAATGATGTCTACAAGAGGATGCCAAAGGAATTCATAACGAAAAATTGGATGATGAAACTAATGGATGAAAAACCTTTTTAATAAGGAGAAGCCTCATTAGGGTTTCAAGCTAATCCTACTTAACCTATATTCAAAAAAACAAAATAAAAAAAATCATTTGCTTGACCGCCGCTATCAAACTAAAACTAAAACCAATGTCCAACCGTTCTTAAATAAACAAACTATTATCTATAGAGGAAACAAGGCTAAAACCATTCCTAACATAGGAATATCTCAACCTTTGAACAAGGCCTTCTCCAGGTTTTTCACTTCCTCCTTCACCGGAGTTCTATTCTCGCTGACCATCACTACCACTCGGTGTTTGTTGATGCTCCATCTCAGGGAAAAACCAATATCTATTCTTCCCTCCATCTACCTTCTCATCCGGTAGCCATCGGACACCAATCTAGTAGAGCATCTGAATCCGGCACCATGTTCACGGCCTAACGGCACCGATTTCGGCTGAACGGTCCTAAAAACACCAAAGATGAAAAGGAAAAAATAAAAATTAAGGTCATTTAGACCTTGGCCTATGGGTCCCAAAAATATCAAAAATAGAAAAACTAAAAATTAAGGTCGATTGAGTTTTTTCTCAAATCTTTATTGTCCGAGGCAATAATTGATTTTAAAAACAAAATCGATCATAATCAGATCAATGAAAACTAAAGCACTCCTTGTACTTTTACAAGTTCTTCACTTAATCAATCGATCCTAATTTTTCCAATTACAACTTGGATTTTGGGGAAAAAAACAAACAAAAACAATTATTATGGTTGCGAAACCCGCCACTAGCCTCGTCGAAAAATCCCGCCAACCACCACATCTACTTGAATGCCTTCTCTTGTTCTTTGAACCGGAACAAAAACAACAACTTTAGTTTAATCATTTCTGATAATTCCACCTTGATTATAAATTGTATATATGGATGATGGAACACTTAACATTATAAGCGATTTTATAAACTAACACATACCGATTGTATTCTAGATTTCGTGGTTTGGTTTTGTGTTTGTTAAATGTGTGCAGGCCTTGAAAAGCATTTCAAAGGATGAACGCAAGCCTTGAAGCTCATTACAAGGGACAAGCACGGAGATCTTGAAAAGTATTTCAATGGTTAAACGCGGGTGTCTTGGAAAGCAGTTCAAGGGATAAACGCAAAGGCCTTGAAAAGAGATATAAGGGAGGATTCGGCTAAAGGCTTTTCAAAATCAAGATTCAAATCTCAACAACCAAATCTACCAAGGATTACAAGAAGATCTTCCAACAAGATTTGAAGAGAAGATCTCGTCCAACAAGAAGATCCTCAACGATGTAAAGAGAAGATCTCGACTAACAAGAAGATTCGGCCCTAACAAAAAGATCTTATCGACGCAAGAGAATAAGAAAATCTTTCCAATGGACTATACAAAAGATCTCCGAAAATCTTCAACAACTATCCAAGAGAGAAGTCTTCAAAAGCTTAGAAGATATTGGAGCGTGAACTAAGGACTTCAACGACAAAGATCTTCAACGGCTCTTTCAAGGAGAAGATCTCGAAGATGAAGATTCTCAAACATGCGTTAAGGAGAGGAAGTAGATGAAGATGATAGAAAAAATTACAACGGCTACTTCATCTCAACAAAACACCGTTTTCCATGGAGAAAGAAGAACATCAAAACAACACTCTTACAACGGCTAGAATAGTTCTCCATAGTAGACTATAAATGAAGATGACGATTGAAGAGAACTACAACAAGCTTACACGGAAACATCTAAGTCTTCAAGCGATCAAAGTATCTTCATTCATTCCAAAAGTTTTTCTTCCTCTTATCTTACAAAAGTCTACATCCCTAGAGAGAGAAAAACACGAGAGCTTTATTGGAATATCTAGAGAGTGTTATACTCGAGTGTGTGTTACTCTACGAAGTAACTAGGCTATTATTGCTAGGTTAGAGTTGCAAATAAATTGTAGCATTGGCTACAGTGAGAGAAGAAGGGGATTTCTTCTAGGTTATATCTAGGACTCTTTAAACAGATAATAGATGGTTAGATCCTACGGGTAAAGAAACCCCAGGACAGAGACGTAGGCTGTTAGAGATGAACTTCGTAAACATATCGTCGTGTTGATCTTTTAATTCCGCACTATATCTTGCTTAATTGTGACTAACGTTGTTTTGCAGGTATTCGAAGTCAAGGCCTTGAAATCACTTTCAAAGCCCTTGAAAACCAGTTTTGTCACAAAGAGCACAAATCGACTTCAAGACCTTGAAATTAGTTTCAAAGCCTTGAAATAGGTTTTTGCAAAAAGTTTCCATACTCTATTCAACCCCCTTCTAGAGTATTTGTATCCTTTATATTCAACTATACGGTTCTTCAATTGGTATTAGAGTTAGACTCACGTATATTGATTTAACCATCAGTGAGACTAATCATGCACTTTGTAGGTGATGGAGGATTTGCTCAAGGAAGATCCACATCTCGACCACCACTCTTCTACGGCAACAACTTTTCCCATTGGAGAGCACTAATGAAAATGTTTGTTATTGATCAGGACATGGAACTATGGAGCATCATTCAAACTGACCCTAAAATCTCAACCACCATGGTTGAAGGAGTCCAACTTGCAAAGAAGGAAGCAAATTTCACTCAAACCGACTTGGATAGTGTTTCAAAGAACTACAAGGCCATGAACTTGCTCTATTGTGGATTAGATGCAAATGAACTCAACCGTGTCTCATCATGAAAGATTGCAAAGAAAATATGGGATAAGCTGGTCGTTACATACGAAGGAACGAGACAAGTTAAAGAGACAAAGATAAGCATCTTCCTCAGGCAATACGAGCTATTCAAGATGAATTCGAATGAGTCGGTCAAGGAGACGTTCACACGATTCACCGATATTGTGAACAATCTTGATTCACTTGGAAAGGTCTTCACAAATGAAGAAAAAGTTAGAAAGGTTCTAAGAAGCTTACCTAAAGCAAAGCGTGGACCAAAAGTGACAGTCGTCGAAGAAGCTCAAAACCTCACTACTCTACCTCTAGACGACCTTCTTGGAAAGCTAATCACCCATGAGATGGTTTTTGGTGAAGAAGATGGAGAGCTCCCATCTAACACAAAGAATCTAGCACTAATATCCAAGAAGGATGACATGCCATTAGAGGAGGAAGATAGTGATGATGAAGATGAGAAAGATCCTTTCGCCTTGATCTCAAGGGGTATTGCAAAAATTCTTCAAATGAAGAAGCAATTCACAAACAACAAGGAATATCCGCGATCATCAAGTCCTCGGGGTAAGTTTTCTAACCCCAATAAGAAAACTAAAATATTGACTTATTTTGAATGTTGTGAGGAAGAAAATCTCGTAAAGGATTGTCCACAAAACAAGAGGAACAACTTTAGGAAGAATGATCGAAAGAAGAAAGCTATGGTAGCATCATGGAGTGACTCAAATTCTACCAATGAATCAGAAGACGAGAAAGAAGAAGCAAACTTGTGCTTAATGGCCGATCATGAAGAAGATCCAAATCACTTTGTTGATGGTGTGGTAAGTACGATTATGTCACAATCTAACCTTGAACTCACGCAATTTCTTAAAGACATTATCATATGTGATAAAGAGCATAGTGTAAGGACAAGTTCCTTAAGAGAAAATCTTCTCAAATAGGAGAAAAGACTAAGTGAGATGTTGTTGGAAATTGAAAATCTTAACATTGAAAAGTTAGACCTTGATGACAATATCAAGGCCTTGGAATCGGAAAATGCGATTCTCAAGGGCAATCTCTCTTCTCTCCATCAAGACTATATCGATCTAGAGAAAGAGAAGGTTGATCTAATAGTGACATGTCAAGACCAGAAGACTGCACTTATTCAATTCACTCGTTCGAAAGTCAACATCTAAAGGATGATGAGTGAGCAACAATCTTCTCTTAACAAGAATGGTATAGGCTATCACGTAAGTTTTCCTAGAAAAACAACTATGACTTTTGCTAAAGCTAAAGGAAGTATTCATTTGCCCACATGTTTCTATTGTTGTAAAAAGGGTCATGTAAAATCAACATGTCCATATAGAAGAAATGACCCTTACATCATAAGAAACACTTATCCTCTATGTCTAAGGAAACAAGTTAAGCAAATATGGGTTCCTAAAAGTACTAGACCACTAACATGATTGAGCCTAAATATGGACCAAAATATGCCATTTTGTCGACCCGGAATGGTTGACATTTTCTCTTTTGCTGGATATCACCAAGGTTAAGGAGCATAAAATGGATATTAAATAGTGGTTGCTCAAGACATGAGTTGAAAATACTCACTATTCTTAGATTTAAAGAAGTAATCATCTGGAACCATTACGCTTGGTAATAAAGGAAAGTGTAACATCATTGGCATTGGGAAAATTGGTTATAATTCATCTAACTTTATTGATGATGCCTATCTTGTTGACGGTTTAAAGTATAACTTGCTTAGTATCTCTCAAATATGTGATAAAGACAACAAGGTGATTTTTTATTTACATAAATGTGAAGTTCAAGATAAAATATCGGGTGATGTTGTGCTTACTGCTCCTAGATGTAACAATTTTTATTCAATGAACACTAACCAAGTTTCAGGAACTAAGCTAACATGTCTCAGACCTTGACTGACAATCCAAGGCTTTGACATTGATGACTTGGTCACATAAGCATGCATACGATGAAGAAACTACTTTCAAAGGATTTGGTACGTGGTTTGCCAAACCTAAACTTCAATATAGATGGACTATGTAAGGCTTGAACCCAAGGTAAGCAAACAAGAGGTTCATTCAAACCAAAGAAGGTTGTAAGTTCTTCTCGATCCATTGAACTTTTACATACGGATTTATGTGGTCCTATGCGTGTCAAATCTCCTAAGGGAAACAGTACATCCTTATCATTGTGGATGATTTTCTCGTTTTACATGGATCTCATTCTTACGAAAAAAATATGAACTTTGTTTGAGTTTTCAAAACTTTGTAAGGAGTTGCAAACTTCGAAAAAATATGAAGCTTTGTTAGATTTGAATAAATAGGCATCCATACATTCCTTTATGAGTTGCTACTGTCAATTGATGTTTATTTTATTTGGTGTTGCATTGTATGTGATTACGGAGCATATAAGAGCTTAAAAAAGATCAAAATCGTCCAAACGAGGTCATAAAGAAAACTTTAGTCAAAGTCGAGGGTGTGTAGAAATCATGAAAAGAAGACGAGGAACAAGAACAAGCAAAAGTAACCGAACAATCAAGAAGAACAATACAAAGGACAAAACCAATAGGAACACCTAAACATGTTTTTGGAACGTCCAAGGTTAGGTAGAGTGCAAGAAGAAGGACGTTCTCCAATAGAACAATCATGGCGAACATCAAATACCGACCTATAAAATGAAGGCCGGCCAATCTTTCTTCTCTAAGAAGAAGAACGCCCGATGGAACGGTGTCCATAATGGACGCTGACCCTTATCAGCCAAAGGGCACAAAAGAACGATAACGGGTAATGAGAAACCTGATCAAACAGATTTAATATATATATATATTTATATATATATATATATATATATATATATATATATATATATATATATATATATATATATATAGAGAGAGAGAGAGAGAGAGAGAGAGAGAGAGAGAGAGAGAGAGAGAGAGAGAGAGAGAGAGAGAGAGAGAGAGAGAGAGAGAGAGAGAGAGAGAGAGAGAGAGAGAGAGAGAGAGAGAGAGAGAGAGAGAGAGAGAGAGAGAGAGAGGTTGACTCCCATGTAAACAACTCTTACCATGTAAAATGAGAACAAATTGTATTCGTTAGATCTTTAAATAGATGGCTGAGATTAGGCGAGATTAACAGAAAAAAACTCGTGTGATTAGTGGAAGAAATATTTGGCGGTCTACACATATATTCGGCGGAATAGTCACATATATTCGGCGGTATAGTCACATATATTCGACGGTATAGTATATATTCTGTAATTTGTTCTCATGTTTACATGGAAAGAGTTGTTTATATATGAGTCAGGATCTCTCTCTCTATATTATATTGTTGTAGGAACGCCTTTTTGAAGACTTCTTCCAAAAACTATAAGAAAATCAAAATTAAGGGGAAAAAACTCGTAAGATTACAATACCGTTGGTGTGTAGAGTCGAAATAAAAGATCTTTGTCCTTAATTCTGCAAACACATTGGATTACGTCGGTTTAAATAGCATTCGGAATTCCAAGATTAAACTGCACTAGATCCAAGACTTGGAATGACTTTGGAAATCTGGAGAACCGACCTGTGTTGCACTCTCGAGTTTTGAAGAGAAAGGAGGAGGGGGGAAAGACGTTTTGTCTTAGTTTTTTGGTGTGTTGGAATGAGAAAACGAGACCCCTTTTTAGAGGCGAGCTCATTAGACAAAGGAGATCAACGCATTAAATACGAGATTTCAAATCCCGATTTTCGATTTAAATCAGAATTTTCATATTTAAAATCTTGATTTCCAATTTATGTAGCTGGATGCGACCAAACTTTGAGTGGTCAGCCCAACACCATCACTCAGGTCCATTTTCGTCATGACCCAATTAGCCTAAGCCTGAGGCTGCGACGCGCACGTGTGGTCGGTTAGCTACGTCTACTTCCCATTGAAAATGGGTAGTGATCAAAGGTCACGGTCTTTAAGCGTTTTTCCTCCTTGTATACTATAAGGATTCTACTCATTATATTCGATGTGGTATAACACATTTTGTTCCTTTTCCGAGTTTTGTGTTTCGTACACGCAACTTCGGACATCATGATCTCATTCACTCGGAATTCAATTTTAGAAAAATAAGTATACCACAATTCAGTGCTCGCGGAGGCAAAATCAATGCTTCCGTTTTCCGGTGTTGACGATGGTCGGAACCCACCGAAAATTTAGCAAAAAAAACCCGATACACTACTTATTTAAAATATTGATTCCAATAATTTTACAGGTTAACCCTAATATGACGAATGTAATGTAATTAAATATAGCTCTTAACGTGAACACTCCCATGGCCACAAGTTGATCATAGAGTAGCATAAAGTAGTTTGTGATTTTACACATATTGATTCCTTTGGTCTATTGTCTTTTCAACAAGACTTTTTAAGTCATAAAAGATGATGACATTTTAATCCCCTTTGACTAATTTTACCCGGGGGGGCCTAATGTTTTTGGTCATAAAAACACGCCAATAATCACACAAATGAAGTAAAATAAGTTTAACAATTATGGTGATTTAAAAGTTCAATATAGTGTTACATTTACTTTATTGAAAAGTAACTATTGTAAATCAAAAGAGGTTGGCTTTCTTCACAGACTTTCACTCGTGGCCTAATATGTTTCATCACATAAATGCGGCAAAAGTGCATCAAAATAAGTTGAATAATTATGCTAGTTTTGTAAGTCTATTTTTACTTTAACGGAAGATAACTTTTCAAAAATTTTATAGTATGTATTGCATATAAAATATAGTAAATGATTTAGTGTTGGAATTTTAGGGGGCATTCGACGTGTCAAGATTATGGTTTGTTAGGAAGACTGTTTAGATTATTTAAATAATTTTTTAATCTAACTACACTTGAATTATCGATTATTTGGGATTATAATTCTCGAATTATCTGACCTTTTTGCCAAACATACCATTAATATTAAATGCCACCCTTTAATTATACGGATGTGTAGTATTTATTATTTTAAAAATAAAAACTATTTATGAATGTAAGGTTTTTGAATATTTATTTCTTTGAGAAAGTTGGTGGTGAAATTCAAACCGTGATTGGTAGTCCCATTTTTTCCTGTTATCACTTGGCTAATTAAATTTTATGATTTGTTATTATTTATTTATTTTTACAAAATTATAAGCATATTTTAATTGTAATAGTCAATACCTTATACCTTGACTTGTTCATATCCGAACTCGGTCCGGCCATTATAATTTTTGGCCCGTTTATTCAGATTCTGGATGGGTATGTGGGTACCTGGTTTTTATTTTTATTTTATATAAAAAATATTTAAAATTTTGTTTTTAATACGGATTTTTTTTAAGCATAAAATTTATTTAAGATATTTTATGTAATTTCTATTCAATTAATTATAACTATATTAAATATTGTATATTTATACTTAAAATTGATAATATATAAAATATGATTATAGAAAAGGGCATATTTGGCCAAATTCTTTCTATATACAATATGATATATATTTTTATATTTATTTATTTACATCCGGAACGGGCCGTGCATTTTAACCCGACATGTCTAGAGAGGTGTTCGGATGTAGCCCGACGAGGCAAACTTTTTGCTCCGTTCAAACTTCCTCCTCTATTCATACCTGCCAGTTTTTCCGAACGGGTGGCTCGATTGGGTTGTTTGGAGATGATCAATTCTAGGGGTGAGCATAGGTCCAAAACCGAACCAAACCGAACCTAAAACCGATTTTCCTGAAACCTTGGACAGAAATCCAAACCTATAAAAATATGTTCGGTTTTGGTACCTAAAACCGAAAACTTAAAATATAAGAACCTAAAACCGAACCTATTAGGTAGGTTTCGGTTTTGGACCTAAATGGACCTAAAAATAAATTTACAAATCTCGATAAACTAACAAATATGAAATATCCAAACCTCGATAAAATAACAAATATGAAAACCTATAAAAATTGAAATTCATTTCACTCTTAAAAGCCCGCCTTATATTTTCTTAAAATTAAAATCCGGTTTTCGGTTAAACCGTCGGTTTTACGGTTTTAAACCGGAAACGAACCGATCCAAAATCGAAAATTTTAAAAATAAGGACCTAAGACCGAACCTAAATTATCGATTTAGGTTCGATTTGGACTGAAATTACTCGATTCGGTTCAATTTAGATAAACCAAACCCAACTTGCTCAACCCTAACCAAATCTACTTATACCCAAATTTTAATACTTTAAAAACGCGACTTTGTTGACATATTTTAAAACCCTCTTTTAGGACTTTAAACTAGGGCTGCAAAACTTTGGACCGGACCGGAAAACCGGAACGAACCGGAAATTATGGTCTAGTCCTGGACCGTAATTGTAAAAATCCAGTCCGGTCCACGAAATTACTGTCCGGTACGATCCCGGACCGTAATGTTCCGATCCGGTCGGGACGGTTAATTTACATTTTAATTTTTTTTCAATAAGAAGAGTATACGGTCCGGTCAGGTCCAAACGCGGACCGGACCGGATTTAATCCATACGAATTTTTTTTATATAATAAAACGGTCCGGACCGGATCGTATTGGACCGGACCGTGGAGGACCGGACCGTTACGGTTCGGTGTGGTCTGGTCCATGGACCGTTTCACACTAGCAGTGAAACGGTCCGATACGATCCGGTCCAAGAGTTTACGGTCCGGTCCGAGAGTTTACGGTCCGGTCCGAGACGTTTGAACGACCTTACTTTAAACTAGGCTCCTTCGTCACAAAAATTAAAGCCCGGTTGGGCCTAGAAAAAGGGATGTAATTATTTTTTATTAATAATAAAAAATCTTTGTTTGATTCATTATACGCAAAAAAAATACGGTAAATTAGAAAAAAGTTGATGCCGTAGTATATATATGGTTTGTCGTTTCATTGCACTCTGTGTGACTGAATGGCATAAACGTAAACTAGTATTTTTCCCCCTTCTTATAAGCATGCAATTATGAATTGTGTTGTGCTTAGCTAGAAAAAGGAATTATACATACATAGGAGTTGTCACCCTGAGAAAAAAATAGATCACAAAATGTTACACATATCTTCTGCAATTAAAATGATTTGAGTGTAAAAAAGGAGAGCTTTGAAAAGATTTGATATACATGGACATTATATAAAGAGATTTGTGGAAACTTTTTGAGACAATAAATCCATATAAATTAATGTTTTTGAACTTCTTACATGCTACACGCGTGAATCTTCGCTGTATGATCGTATACTTTATTTTTATGAAGGGTGTCCGATCGTATAACATGTTCATCTTAAATATATGTATAAAAGCAAAGTGCTATGTGTGAGAATGAATACGAATTTTCCTTAGGGTTTTCGTCATCCGACGGCTCATATTAATAAGAATACGAGATTACATAATTACATTAGGGCACCCTCTATTTACAATAATTACATAAACTATCAAACTCCCGCAGTTGAAACTGAAAGAGGTTGAACAGTAAGACTGAATCCAAAGTCTAGAAACAATTGTCAGGGAAGACCCTTTGTAAAAATGTTTGCATACTGAAAAGCCGAAGGTACGTGAAGAACTCTAACGTGATCATGGACAACCTTATCTCGGACGAAGTGAATGTCAATCTCAATATGCTTGGTCCGTTGGTGTTGAATGTGGTTGCTGGCAAGATAAGTAGCAGAGATGTTGTCAGTGTATACAATGGATGCCTTGGCAAGCGGGCAATGTAGCTCAAGCAAAAGGTTTTGCAACCATGAACATTCTGATACAACATTGACAACTCCTCTATACTCTTCCTCTGCACTGGATCTGGATAATACTGATTGCCTTTTGGCAGACCACGAGATTAGAGTGTCATTGAAGAAGACACAATAACTTGATGTTGAACAGCGTGCATCAAGGCACCCTGCCTAGTCAGCATCTATATAGGCAATGGGATCAGATTTCAGAGAAGAGGAGATGGTGATACCTAATGATGACGTGCCAAATATGTATCGGATGATGTGCATGAGAGCTACAAAATGAGCTTCCCGGGGGTCGTGCATAAAGAGACACACTTGCTGTACTGCAAAATAGATGTCAGGACGTGTGAAGGTGAGCACTGAAGCACCCCATCCAGACTCCGGTAAAGTGTCGGATCACTAATAGCTCGGCTGGATGAAGCACTTAACTTGACAAACATCTCAGCAGGGGTAGCAGACAATTTACAGTTAGACATCTTTGCTATTTCAACAATCTCACGAGCATATTTATCCTGAGAAAGGAATAAACCACAGGATGTCCGTCGAATAGATATGCCCAAGAAAAAGGACAGAGGCCTAAGTCTTTCAGGGCAAATTCCTTACTTAGAAGCTGTATCAGATGCTTGCGCAGGGCGTCAAAGAAGCAGTAATGATAATTTCATCGACATATAGAAGCAAATAGGTAGTGTCGGGTCCATGATTATAAATAAAAAGGGAGGAGTCCTTCTTACTGCCGATAAACCCAATGCGATGCAGAAAGTCTACAAAACGTTGAAACCATGCTCGGGGAGCTTGCTTCAGGCCATAGAGGGACTTCTGTAGAAGGCAAACATGATTGGGTTTGGAGGGGTCGCAAAACCTGGTGGTTGAAACATATACACCGTTTCGTTTAGATGTCCATGCAGGAAAACATTCTGAACATCCAGCTGGTGAATGGACCAAGAACGGGATACTGAAATGTTGAGAACCATACGGATGGTTGCTGGTGTAACAACAGGACTGAAAGTCTCCTCACAGTCAATGCCAACCTGTTGAGAACAACCGTTAGCAACTAAACGAGCTTTGTATCGCTCCAGGGATCCATCTAACTTGTATTCATGCTTAAAAATCCACATGCATCGCACAATATTAGCATCCGTAGGACGAGGTATCAAGACCCAAGTCTTATTCCGCCTAAGGGCTCGATATTCATCGACAATGGAAATGGTCCAATACGGGTCTTGAAGGGCTACATTGTGGGATTTGAAAGTTGAGGATAAGGAAGCGGTCGAAACGGATAAGTCAAAAATCGGTTTTGGTTTCATAATACCGGATTGACTCCGGGTGTGAGGCCGGCCCAATAAAGATGTGGGCTGAAGGTGCGGAGCTGGCTCATTTAAGGAGTGGGCGGCTAGGGTGGTAAGGGAGGATTGGAGATGTGGGATTGGAGGTGGGTTGGGCTGAGTAGCCGGTGGGCGTGTTGGGCTGGTAGGGGGAGAGTAGGCTGGAGGGGTGACGGGCTGCACTAGGCTGGGTAAGGGAGGAGAAGGTCCATAATTGGAAAGAGAAGGGGAGGGACTGTCATTGCCGGACTGGGACGGCTGGGCATTTGCGCCAAAGGGCGTAGATGGGCCAGCGGCAACAGTAGCAGGAAGAGCCTGATTTTGGGCCAGGAGGTAGGGGATTGGTCATCATTAGCAAGAGGTGTAACGAGATCCAGGGTGACTCGGAAATGGGTAGCAAACGGAAAAATAGATTCATTAAACGTTACATGGAGGGAGATGATTATTTTATTTGTTGCTAAGTTTAAACATTTGAATCCCTAATGATGTTTAGGATATCCTAGAAAAACGCACGGAGAAGTGCGATGTTGAAGCTTGTGGGAAATAGTGGCACTTTGGTTTGGATAATAAAGGCAACCGAAAACCCGGAGATGTGCGAGGGAACGTGTAATGTGATATAACACTTGAGTAGGGGATTGATTATGAATGAAAGTGGATGGGAGAATGTTTAAAAGATGACAAGAAACCTCCACGCATGGGGCCAATAGGAGATTGGAATGGAGACATGAAATAACATCGAACGCATCATGTTATTGATTGTTCCAATTATACGTATGGCCTTACCATTTTGAGGGGATGTTTGAGGACATGAGAAACAAAAGACAATGACATGGTCAAGGAAAATTTTGTGGAAGGTAGTGTTGTTGAATTCACCTCCCATATCACGTTGAAAGTTTTTGATGGGTAAAAGAATTTGTGTTTTGACAAATTTGTGAAATTGAACAAAAAGGTCAAATACGTGAGACTTGAACTTGATTGCAAAAATCCATAGAAAATGGGAGAAATCATCAAGAAAAAGAAAATAGTACTTAAAACCATCCCGACTCGGGATAGGTGATGTCCATAAATCACTATGAATAATGTCAAAAGGAGCATTAGAGCAAGTTGTAGAACGTTCAAAAGCTAATCTATGATGTTTTTCTAATTGACAAGCATGACAAAGAGGAGAAACATGAGACTTATTACACTTAATGAAAGAGGATTGACGAAGCAAGTCTATAACCGGAGCACCGGGATGACCGAGACAGGCATGCCAGAGACTGGAAAACTCGGCCGAAAGAGCGTGATGATGACGAGGGGGAGGACATGTGACTGGATAGAGTTCCCCGGAACTATTACACCTCAGACGAGTGATCCCCGTGTGTAGATCCTTCACATAAAAACCAAAAGGGTCAAATTCTACTGAGGCATTGTTATCAGTTGTTGTATCACTCCAAGTTCTGAGAACTCGAAGCGTTACGGGCTAGGACCTCACAATGGGCCCGATCCTGAGAGTAGCAACAACACAACGGATCTTACAAAAAGGCACATACAAATGAAAACCAAAACTCAATATAAAACCAAAGGTTTAAACAAAGGAAAGCGTAAAAGACTCGCAACCGAGTTCAAAACAAAAGGGAAACAACAACTGAAACATAAACCCGATCCCGTCCTATAATGTACGGGAACCCCGGCTAACCACACCATCCGGATAACTCAGCAACACCTATATTCTTCAAGTCATCTACAACATCGGTATAAACCGTTAGCTAACATTCTAGATATCAGAAAGAACGTAAAGGCACAAGCACACGTAAGGTAAGTAAACATATAGCATGTTCGCACTCAACCGGTTATTATATTTTATTAAGTTACCCATTACTAATTCAACTTCTTTTGTCACACAAGAATCTCCCGAAACTCGTCTCCGCTTCCGTTTACCAACAGGAATAGATCAGTACTATTCGTTACATGTGGGCCTAGGTTGCAACAGCACATTCTAGTCTCTTGTACAACTAGACAAGTGGTCACCACCCGATTATAATACACTTGGGCCAATTACGGTATAAAAGGTGAATACTATTTCGGTTATTCATTATAACAACAATAACAACACAAACAAGCCAAAATACTCAAACCAATATACGGAATGAAGCTAAGTAAGTTCAAGGGACTTACCTCACTCGAAGGTAACTCAACGATCAGTGAACAACTCAGTTTCCCTCAAGAAAGGAGAAAGGAAAGCCTGTTCACACAAGACATCACGAATCAGGAACGATACGGTTGCTAGAAGTTTAGAACTTCTAGTCTCAATGATATCTAATAGATCTTCACATGCTAAGGGCTCAACCTTAGTCTTACAGTATACTCAGGGGCAACAACATCCATAAGAATCAAGGAAAGAAACGAGGAAAGCAAGGAAGGAAACAGCTCACCAAAAACGGGAGCTACTGCTGAGGAAACCGTAGGGTCGGCTGGACAAGGCGCAGGGGCGGCAGTTCCCCGGGGCGGTTTCGGTGTCAAAAACGCCGAATTCTCCTTCGACAGCAACAAACTTCACCAAAGGCCGAAGCTTGCTTCTCTCCACACACAACCATGTCACAACTCAACTAAAGGAGCATGTAACATAAGCAAATCAACATCGAGAAGGTCAACAAGAATCAAGGCTCAACCTGGATACTTGTAGAAGAAGAAAAGGAATAATGAAAGAAGAAAGTGAAACAGAAGGAAAGGGCATGCAACAACTCATGAACGTGAGGAAGAATCCGAGAAGAAGGAACTTACACGCTCAACAAGATCACAGGGGATGCAAGGAAACGGCTGCAGCTCTTGAGGGTGAAGAAAACGTATGCAAGAAACGCAAAACAGAGGGGAAAGAAGGGGTTTTATTAAAAAGAAAGAAAAGATAGAAGGAAGGACATCCTAGGGTTAGGAATAAGATAGGAAATCCGTCCCATAAGATAGAAGGTCGGATCTTCTATCTATGGAAGGAAGATAAAACGAACGAAAATAGATCGGGCGCGATCTGTGGGGAATCCGCAGGGCGGATTGCCCATGCCGCGGGGCGGCCATCTGCAAGGGCGGCTCATTGTCACCGCGGGGATGGTGACAACCAAGGTTTGCAGTTGGGGCGGCCTTCTTCACCGCGGGGGCGGTGAAGGCAAAACTAGGGTCTTACATCAGACCCCCTAAAAAGAAGTTTCATCCCGAAACTTGCAACAAACCAAAAGATCCCATGACAGCAACACCGAAAAGCTGAAATCAACTCCTGTATTCCCACTCGGGGCACGTAACTCAAGACATCACAAAAGCGTGCATAACACAACAACGGAAACTGAAACTCAAAACTCTAAGCTAAAGGTACAACCACAACTGCATAGAACTCCGGATTGTTCCTCTGGATACTATCCTTTGTCTCCCAAGTCCCCTCATCAGCCCCTCGCATCGACCACCGTATCTTCATCATCGGTATGTCCGTCGAACGCAAATGTCTCGTATTGCGCTCTAAGAAAGCTACCGGGTGCTCAACAAACGTGTGATCTGGCTCGACCACTAAATCCTCATGGCTGACGATGTGTCTCGGATCTGGTATGTACTCCCGTAACTGAGACACATGGAAGACGGGGTGAAAAACCTCAAGCCTCGGTGGCAAATCAATTATGTATGTTGCTTCTCCAACTCGCTCAAGAATTTTGAAGGGTCCGACGTATCTAGGACTCAGCATCCCCTTGGCGCCTAAACGTCTGACACCTCGTGTCGGGGATACCCTCAACCAAAATTGAGCTCCAACTTTGAACTCTAGAGGTATGCGCCTGTTATCTGCATAAGACTTCTGACGAATCTGTACTGCTAACATCTGCTCTCGGATCAATGCTACTCGAGCCATATCATCATGAATCTGCTCAGGTGCTACTCCGCTAGCATTGCTCGGCTCATCCCAACAAAACGGGGTACGGCATCTTTGTCCATATTGTTCGCTCCAAAAGGTGTGTGCAGTCAAAGCTTTAAAATATATATTCCAAATAATAAACCTAACGAATAGCGAACCTGCAACCTACGGATCAATCGTAGTAAGGGCTTATATTCCGGAGTCGATCTCAGGGAATCGGTGAGAATAATCACATCAAAACAATCTAACTTCAGAAGCATGCAATGGTACTGATCAAAAGAAAAAGACAAGATGTATAGCCAGATGGGGAAATGTAGATTCTAAAGATCATAGTATCCAGTTGTGGTTTTCGACTCAAGATTTCGACAAGTAACGTGGCCAAAGATGATGTTTGTTGAGGGAAGGTGTTTCAACTATGTAATAGATCACCGGGTAAGTCTCACTACCCACTTTCCCAAACCAAAGCTCCTATCATCGGGTAAGTCTCAAGGAACTAAGAAAGGTAAAATTGCTCAAACCAACATCACTCACCTAAAGGTATAGAACTAACCATCACCGGGTAACTCTCAGGTTAACTCTCAAAGGTAGGATGAAGGCACACTCAAACCCTAATAAAGAATAAACCTTTATTACCTAACACTCATCATCATCGGTATGCAAGAAAAAGAATCACCGGGTAAGTCTCATACTAGGCTTACGTATAAACCAGGAAAGGTGCAACAAGGATAGGATTTGGCAAACTATAACCTAAACTCGGAATCTGTAAAACAACGGACGATCTCATGATGTTCTATATCGATCTTGGTCGAGATGCTCAACAAACAGCCCGAGACGGGTTTCGAATTAGGGTTAACTCAAGCTTTTAGGGTCCACTAAGATAAAGGTTCATTCTTTCATCGTCTACACCACAACCTTCAACTAATCACCCTAGAATCGCAAGGGTGTTTAGCCAACAATCATCATTATCAATGCAATATCAAATATATCAAGAATATAAAAAAAAGGTGAATAATCAACCAACAAAGACGTTTCAATTATCAAAGAAAACAACAAATCAATAGTATCTAATAATGTGTTTCAAATGAGAGTGATAACAAACTCACAAATACTTCCCAGGAAAATCTCAAAATCTAAGGTTCCTTGAACCCTAAGTTATCCTTCCTTCAAATCTTCTTCCTTTCAATCCTTCTCCAACCAGTCGTCTAGAACGTCTCAGCGTGTCTAACTCAATGTTCACCTTCCATTCTTATAGAAGAATTTTAGGTCAAATTATATCTTATTTCCTTCGGTTGTGAGCCGTTGACCTCGATCCAGACCTAGTGGGCCATCTCGGTCGAGATGTATCACTGTGTTGGTCAAAGATCAACAGTGATCTACGTGCATGCCATTGTATCTTCATCTGAATCTTTCTTTCTTCCTTCCAGCATAGTTCTTGTGTTTTTTCTTGTCCTTCCCAATGCTCCTAAATGTAGCTCCATAGCTTCCTTAGCTCTTTATGCTCCATTTCCACCCAAAACGTGCTATATTCCCTACAATTACAATAAAACGTGGTGTAGACCTTAATTCTTGCAAAGTAACTGAATAATGACATAAACACTATAAATACATGTACATGCATGCAGAATTATGATGAGAAAATGACAAAATCATATCCGAAATATAGACAATAACGTATAAAGCCTCATAAGGAGCCATCCTTATCCATGTGTGTCAACTGTTGTTATACAAAAACTCTACTAAGGGAAGATGATCTGGCCAAAATTGTCCCCAGTCTAACATGCAGGGTCTCAACATGTCCTCTAGAGTGTGGATGGTCCGCTCGGACTGACCATTGGTTTGAGGATGATAAGTAGTAGTGAATTGCAGACTCGTACCTAGGGCGACATGCACTAGCTGCTAAAACCTCGAAGTGAGCCGTTTGTCTCTATCAGAGACTATAGTCCTAGGTACTCCATGAAGTCTCACTAGTTGTCTGTTGAACTCCTCTACTAGTCGACTTTCTGGCCACGTTTCCTTGATAGGGATGAAACGTGCGGTCTTCGTCAATCGATCCACTATAACCCAGATATCATCAAAACCTCGACTCGGTCTCAGACCGGTCATAAAATCCATCGAGATGTCCTCTCACTTCCACTGAGGGAGAGGAAGTGGGTTTATGATGCTCGATCTTGACATGCTGACAGGTCGCACATTGAGCTACATATCTCGTCACGTCTCGCTTAAGACCTCCCCACCAATAGGAGCGTCTAATATCCTGATACATCTAACTCGCACTGGGATGCACTAAGTAAGGTGAAGAATGAGCCTCTTGTAGGATCCTCTGTCTCAGCTCTCGATCAGAAGGAACACATACACGCTCCTGGCGTCTCAAGACCCCATCGGCACCGAGTGCAAACTGTGGTGCCTCTGCTCGAGACATCCGGTCTCGGATCTGTGTCAAAGCTGGGCAACACTCTTGCTTTTTTTGGATCTCAACCAACAGGTTAGGTACTATCTCCAAGGTGGATAGGTGGCTGTCGGAATCCGGAAAGTGGATATCCATCTCTATCCATGCAAGGTCTCACTGTAACTATGGCTAAGCTGTCAGCCTAGCGATCGCCATCTCCCGGGGAGTCTTCCTACTAAGGGCATTAACTACCATATTCGCCTTCCCCGGGTGGTATAAGATCTCTAGATCGAAGTCCTTAATCAACTCCAACCATCTACGCTGGCAGTTTTTCAACTCCCACTGAGTGAATGTGTACTTCAGAGTTTTGATCCGTGAATATCTGACACGTAGCTCCGTACAGATAATTCCTCCAAATCTTCAAAGCATGAACAAAAACAACCAACTCCAGATCATGGGTAGGGTAATTCTCTTCATACGCCTTCAACTGTCTAGACGCGTAAGCAATCACCTTACCCCTTTGCATCAGATTACATCCCAAGCTTAGCTTGGATGCATCACTGGAAACCACAAAATCCTCAATACACTCTGGTAGAGCTAGGATAGGAGCAGAGGCCAACCTCTTCTTCAGCTCCTCAAAGCTCTACAGGCATGGCTCGGACAACACGAACCTCGCAGACTTCCTCAGCAAGGAAGTGAGCGGTCAATCGATAATTGAAAAGCCCTCAACAAAGCGACGATAGTATCTCGCCAGTCCTAAGAAGATGCATACCTCCTTGACGTTCTTAGGAGGCGGCCAAGATGCTACTAACTCAATATTCTTCTGATCTACCTTGATTCCTTCCGCTGAAATGATATACCCAAGGAATGCTACCTCAGACATCCAACACTCGCACTTAGAGAGCTTGACGTAAAGCTCTCTATCTTGTAAAACCTGAAAAACGATCCTCAAGTTTCCTGCATGCTCCTCTCAGCTGGGAGAGTATACTAGAATGTCGTCTATGAAGACCACTACAAACTGGTCTATGAAGTCAGCGAAGATCCTGTTCAACAACTCCATGAAAACTGCGGGCACATTCGTGAGCCCGAAAGACATCACTACAAACTTGTAGTTGCCGTATCTGGTCCGAAATGTCGTCTTGGCGATGTCCTGCTCCCTCACCCTCAGCGAGTGATATCCGGATCTCAGATCGATCCGTAAAAACACTTAAGCTCCATGCAACTGGTCCAAAAGATCGTCAATACGGGGCAATGGGTACTTATTCTTGATCGTCACCTTGTTCAGCTCACGGTAGTCGATACACAACCTCATTGACCCGTCTTTCTTCTTGACAAAGAGTACTGATACGCCCGAAGGAGATACACTAGGGAGGATGAAGCCCTTCTCTACTAACTCCTCGAGGTGCTTCTTCAACTCAAGCATCTTGATAGGCGCGATATGGTAAGGAGCCTTAGAGTTCGGTCTTGTACCGGGCTCTAGATCAATGCCAAAGTCTACACTCCTTTGTGGAGGTAAACTTGATGGCTCTCCAAAAACGTCGGAATACTCGCAAGCTACTGGAATCTCCTCCAAAGCTGGACTCGTACTACCCTTCATGGCATAGCACCAGAAAGCCTCGCAACCCTGACCGATGAGTCTCGTAGCTTGAACTACATTGATAATTGTACCGGTCTTCCTGAGATCCCATCATCTGAAGATCTTAACATGGCCTGCATCCGTAGTTACCATCACTGTCCTCTTGCCGATGTTTAGAACTACTTGATGTCGATACATCCGGTCCATGCCCAAAATAAATTCTTAATGTACTAAGTACATGACGAAGAAATCAGTCGGCCAAACGTGACCTCCTAGTCTAATAGGGAAATTGCAAACCTCTCTTGTACCTCTAATCTTACCCTCATCGGGTAATCAAATAAAGAAGGGTCTCCCCTTTACGGTAACTAAGGCCAATCTATCTATACATGCATAAGATATAAAAGAATGCGTAGCACCGGTATCGAAAAGAACTTTGACAGGAAAACCATTAATATGAATGGTACCTGTGGTCGCTGGAGCGGTCGGCTCCATTACACTCCTCTGCTCATAAACTCTAGTTGTGGTACCTCTGGTGTCACAAATACCACCTCCTCGTCCTCTGCCGTGACCCGGAGTGGAGCCTTGATGAGCGGTAGAACCCGGAACTCTCTGTTGCTGTTGTTGTTGATAGTTAGGTCTCTGTCCACCTCCGACAACACTAGCAGGTGAAGATCCCTGTTGAGATAGCGCCTTGCCCTGACGGCAAAACGCAACCCTATGTCCTGGCTTGCCACAAGAGAAGCAAGTGACAGCAGGCTTCTTAATATCTGTACGGATGTGACTAGCTCCTCCGCAATTATGACACTGCCGTCCTCTATTAGAACTCTACTAGAAACCGGAGCATCCCGACGTCTGACTATGCCCAAATCCAAAAGCTCCAGCTCCAGTATTGGTTGGTCGAGTCCTCTGTCTCTTCTCAGGACTTCCTGTCTAAGAAGCTCTTCTCTGAACCGGTATCTCTCTCTCATAAGCAGATGCTCTATCTTGATATTCCGTCAAAGAATCGTAACGGAAACCAGCAAGATAGGAGTGAGTAGACTCTCTCAACCTCCGAGAGAAAAGGTAAACATGGTGATCCTCAAGTGGTTCAGACGGACCCAATAAAGACAACCCCTCTTGAAACTTGTTGACAATCTCCGCAATCGGGATATCCTTGAATCTAGCCTCAAGGAAATCCTAAAGACGGTCTCGCCTCACAACTACAAGGCAATAGCGATCCCTGATCACCGTCTTCATCTGCTCATAGCTGGTGACCTTACTGCGCATGGTCCTCCACCAGAAATGAGCCTGATCCTTCAGCAACGTCTGTGCTATGTCGACTCGACGTCCCTCTGGGCAAACGATAGCCTCCTTAGCATAATCCAACTATCCTAGCAATAGTTCCTCCTCTAATCCAGTCTTCCCCATGAAAGAGGGAACCTTCAGCTGATTGAAAGTCTTCAACCAACTGCCGGACCTTGACTCTCTCACCTTAGTCGGCGCTCTAACAACCTCAAAAACTCTAGCAGGCGGGGCAACGACCTGTGTAACTCTTTCTGAAACCTCAACTGATCTCGCGGGTACTAGCGGTGCTGGTGCAGGTCCTCTAGTCTTGATAGCATACTCAACTCTCTGCACGTAGGCATGATATGCAGAAACTTCTATAGACACTCAACCAGACTCCGTCGACTACGCTCTCTGTGCTCCAGACCTAGCAGCGGTCCCATTTCTAGCCTTAGGAACAACACTCTTAACAAATTCTTCAGCGAATGCCTCATCGATAGGCGGATCAGCAGCTGGGGCTTGGCCCTGACCTCTATCTAGTGGAGGTCTCCTTGCACGTCCTTCTTCACAGACGATAGGTGGAAGAAATGGTGGACCCCTTCCTCGCCCCATAGTAGATGTAGCTCTAGTACGCGCCATCTGCGATAGAGATATATAGATATATAAGGCCACACTACTGCTAAAGCACAAATCCAATAAAAGCATATAAAGGCCAACATAAAAGAACTACACTGTTGAGATCCGCGGAGGTAGTGGTGGTCGCTCGTACATCTATCCCAGACCGACAAGTTTAAAACAAAAACCCTATTTTAAAAACGTAGACCCTTTTCGGGTTCTATTTATTTATCCATCTGAACTTTAGAAGATTTCGAGTGCCATTGTTGTCAAACTAGAGCTCTGATACCATATTGTAACACCCCAAGTTCTGGGAACTCGAAGCGTTACGGGCTAGGACCTCACAATGGGTCCCGACCTTGAGAGTACAAATGACACAACATATCTACAATAAGGCACAGACAAATGAAAACCAAAACTCAATATAAAACAAAAGGTTTAAACAAAGGAAAATGTAAAAGACTCGCAAACGAGTTCAAAACAAAAGGGAAACAAAAACTGAAAAATAAACCCGATCCCATCCTATAATGTACGGGAACCCCGGCAGACCACACCATCCGGATCACTCAGCAACACCTATATCCTTCAAGGCATCTACAATATCGGTATAAACCGTTAGCTAACATTCTAGATATCAGAAAGAACGTAAAGGCACAAGCACACATAAGGTAAAGTAAACATATAACATGCTCGCACTCAACCGGTTATTATCTTTCATTTAGTTATCCATTACTAATTCAACTTCTTTTGTCACAAGAGAATCTCCCGAAAGTCGCCTCTACTTCCTTCTACCAACAGGAATAGATGAGTATTATCCGTTACGTGCGGGCCTGGGTTGCAGGATCACACTCTAGTCTCCTATAGAACTAGACAAGTGGTCACCGCCTGATTATTATACACTTGGGCCAATTACGGTATAAAAGGTGAATCCTATTTCGGTTATCCGTTATAACAACAATAACAACACAAACAAGCCAAAACACTCAAACCAATATACGGAATGAAGCTAAGTAAGTCCAAGTGACTTACCTCACTCGAAGGTAACTCAACGATCAGTGAAAAACTCAGAGTCCCTCAGGAAAAGGAGCAAGGAAAGCATGTTCACACATGGCATCACGAATCAGGATTGATACGGTTGCTAGAAGTCTACAATTTTTTGTCTCAATGATCTCTAATAGATTTTCACATGCTAACAACTCAACCTTAGTCTTACAACATACTCAAGGGAAAACAACATCCATAAGAATCAAGGAAAGAAACGAGGAAAGCAAGGAAGGAAGCAACTCACCAAAGACGGGAGCCACTATAGAGGAAACCGCAAGGGCGGTTGGACAAGGCGCAGGGGCGGAAGTCCGCGGGATGGCACTGTAGGGCGCGGGGGCAGTTTTGGTGACAAAAAGTCGACTTCTCCTTCGACAACAATGAACTTCAACAAAGGCCAAAGCTTGCTTCTCTCCACACACAACTACATCACAACTCAACCAAAGGAGCTTGTGAAAACGAATCAACATCAAGAAGGCCAACAAGAATCAAGGCTCAACCTTGATACTTGGAGAAGAAGAAAAGGAAGAATGAAAGAAGAAAGCAAAACAGAAGGAAAGGGCATGCAACAACTCATGAACGTGAGGAAGAATCCGAAAAGAACAAACTTACATGTTCAACAAGATCAAAGGGAAGCAAGGGCAACGGCTGCAGCTCTCGAGGGTGAAGAAAATAAAGGTTGAAACGCTAAAAAGAGGGGAAAGAAGGGGATTTATAGAAAAAAAGGAAGAAAAGATAAAAGGAAGGATGTTCTAGGGTTATGAATAAGATAGGAAAACCGGCCCATAAGATAGAAGATCGGATCTTCTATCTATGGAAGGAAGATAAAACGAACTAAAACAGATCAGGCGCAATCTGTGGCGAACCCGCAGGGGCGGATTGCCCATTTCGCGGGGCGGCTAGCCGCAGGGGTGGCTCACTATTACCACGGGGGCGGTGACAACCAAGGCTTGCCGCTGGGTGACCTTCTTTACCGCGGGGTCGGTAAAGGCAAAAGTAGGGTCGTATAGTTGTAAAAAGTCTAACGGATACTAAAATTTTGACAATTTGTGGGGAAATAAGGACATTGGATAGGTGGAGAGGTTTTGTAGTGATGGGGATCAATTTGCTGAATAAAACTCACGGCAACATTATACTCAACACGCAATCCCGAAATTAGTTGAAGAACAAGACGAGTTTCGGGGAGCCAACGCGCTTGAATTGATCCGCCAAGGATTTGATTTGAAGATAGTAAGCATCAATCAAAGTGAAGCCAGATAACTTACAGTTGGAGAACTCATGCTCGAGGAAGACAACACGGGTGCTTTTGTTATCTTGAAAGATATCTTTGACTCGATTTCATGCTTGAAGTGTAGTATCATCTGAGTCAAGAATTTGCAACTGTATCTCCCGTGAAACAGTACTGTAAATCCATTGAAGGATTTCAGCGTCAAATTGAAGCCATAAAGAATCGTTAATATCCGTTGGTTTGGGTACCTTCTTATCGATATGATCGAGAACGTTGTGAGCCTTTGCGGTAACATGAAATACGGTAACCCAGGAAGCATACAGAGTGTCATGGTCAAGGACAAGGGTAATGTTGTTCTTGATGTTGGAGATTCCGAGGACGGAGTGGAAGGATGGTTTCTGTTCCGCAGCCATCGAGGAATTTCAGGAAGGGAAAACGGAGGCGACGAGGAACGACCGTAGGGTTAGAGGGGAGCAGAAGAGGATTTTTGGAATGAGAAGTCTAATACCATGTGAGAATGAATATGAATTCCCCTTAGGGTTTAATTCATCAGACGGCTCATATTAATAAGAATACGAGATTACATAATTACATTATGACACCCTCTATTTACAATAATTACTTAAATTATCACTATGTAATGTGAAGTTTTGAATCTTGGTTGATAGACCCTTCCTCCCGCTCTACCCTATTACAAGTTCAATTTCTTTATTTGAGTGATGTTATTTATCGTGAAGCTTTTTTATGATTCAATTGAACCAAGCATAAGGCGAATGTGAGCTCCATGAACAGCATGTGTGAGTTAGTGGACTTAGAATTCTTTCACTCTCTTGGTCTACCTTGCATCACAATGCTCCGAGGATTTTCCATTTGGAAGATGCTCAATCCAGGGGAAGTAGCATATCCCACACTGACTAGGTTGTTCTTCGTTAATATCACCGTCAGAAGAGAACGAGGGGAGTTATTCCTCGAGTCCGTGGTCAAAGGTAAAACTATCGCCCTTTCCTCTATGGTTATTGCTCAAATACTAGGGCCTCCTACCTTCAATTCTTACGACCACCCCATAAAACCAAGACTGTTAATTTGGCCAAAGAGCAATTTCTCCTACCTAACTCTCCTTCACAACCCACCGTGACTTCTCTCACTCTCGAAGCCAGAATTGTTTGTGCTATTCTTGTGCGATGTGTTGTTCCAAGAGTTAAATGTAGGGATGTGCTGACTAGTCAACTCTTTGCTATCCTGTATCACGTATTAAATGGACTAGATGTTGACCTCCCTAGTATTATCCTTAACCACATGTTGTACATGATAAACGCCCCCAGTGATACCCCTCTCCATTATGCCAATTTGCTTCCAAAAATCTTTCGATATTTCTCTATTGATATGACTAATGAGGAAAAACACTATGTTGTTGGAGAAATTGATGAGGATTTCTTTGACAATATAGGGATTGAAAGGACATTGACTAGAGAGTGGATCCTAAAGGAACAACGCACTGATTTGCTTTCTGCAGCCCAGAGGCTCTATGTAGTAGAATTTGGTCTAGACTCAATGGGAAAGGGTATGTTGGAATTCACATCCGAGATCACTGACAAGATGGTCGAATCACAGGATCTATTGGCAATTATGCACCAGAAAATTAACCAAATGTTTCAAGTGAATGCCCTTTCATTTACCTCTACGAGTAGCCTTAAGCCCATAATAGAGGAAGATGCTAAAGTGACCAGGAAACATGCTGAAAAGATCATGAATCAGTGCTACAAAATTGTGAACGAACATCCTATTCATCAATCTGTTCCTGAGGATCCAGATATTCTGCAGATCGAAGAGTTTGGCATAGTGAAGAAATACAAGAACCAGAAGGATCAACGGCGTGTGGATGAGTACTTCAAAACCATCGACCTGAATAACGTTCCCGCGAGATGGAAAAAGAAGTGCTACGATGAACTCCGCGGAAAGGGTCGTCTGAATCCCAATTAGTACCAAGAGTAGCCCTTCACAGTTTTGAAATGGATGTCAAGGCCTTGACATCGATTTCAAAACCCCTTGGTTTTGATTTCAAGGCCTTGAATTATGTTTGTGGGACGTGCGTTTTTAAACTGTTTTTGGAAATACATTTATGGGTTTGTAATCTTTAAAATTCCGTGCTTTAACTATTTTTTTCTTTTGTTGAAAGACAATGGAGGATAAATTATGTGATCCGATATTCGATATTTCTGCATTTGCGTTTTTAAATTTCAATATTATTACGTATGCATCGCTAACTTTGAATGCAGGTACGATATTTGCTTGGTTTGGTTTTGTGTTTGTTAAAAGTGTGCAGGCCTTGGAAAGTATTTCAAAGGATGAACGGATGCCTTGAAACACATTACAAGGGACAAACACAAAGATTGAAATGCAGCTCAAAGGTTCAACACGGAGGCCTTGAATATCATTTCAAGGGATCACATCCAAGGCCTTGAAACACGATACAAAGGCTATATCGGCTGGAAGGATTTTTAATTCAAGATTCAATCTCAAACAACCAAATCTACCATTTATCAAGAGAAGATCTTCAAAGAAGATCTCGGCCAGCTCAAGGAATATCTCAACGGATTTTGGAGAAGATCTATCGGCCCAACAAGAAGATATTGGTAAGATCTTAACCACGCGAAGATTGAGCAAATCCAAGGAAAGATCTTCAAACGGCCATCTAAGAGAGATATTCTCAAACCAAAAAGATTCTCAACAACTTACAAGATCTCGGAGCAAGGACTTCAATGACAAGATCTTCAACGACTCTTTCAAGAGAAGATCACGGAGAAGAATACTCAATGTGCGTCAAGAAGATGAAGAAGAAAGAAGATTCTACAACGGCTACTTAATCTTAATATACACCATTTTCTATGGAGAAGGAAGTACATCACAACGGTCATCTTCACAACGGCTAGAAGACCTCTCCATCGAAGACTATAAATGAAGATCACGATTGAAGAGAAGAACAACAAGCTTCCACGGAAACATCTAAGTCTTCAAGTGATCAAAGCATCTTCATTCGTTCTAAAAGTTTTTCTTCCTCTTTGTTTACTAAAGCTTACATCCCTAGAGAGAGAGAAATACGAGAGCCTTATTTTTATATCTAGAGAGTGTTATACTCGAGTGTGCTTTACTCTGTGAAGTAACTAGGCTATTATTGCTAGGTTAAGAGTTGGAACTAGATCATAACATTGACTACAATTAGAGAAGAAGAGGATTTCTTCTAGGTTGTATCTAGGATTCTTTGAAGTAGATAATAAATAGTTAGATTCTACGGGCAAGAAACCCTAGGACGGAGACGTAGGCTATTAGAGCTGAACTTCGTAAGCATATCACCGTGTCGATCTTTTCATTTCCACACTATATCTTGCTTTATTGTGACTAACGTTGCTTTGCAGGTTTACGGAGTCAAGGCCTTGAAATCACTTTCAAAGCCCTTAAAAACCAGTTGTGTCACAAAGAGCAGAGATCAACATCAAGGCACTGAAATCAGTTTCAAAGCCTTGAGATAGGTTTTTGCGAAAATTTTCCATACTCTATTCAACCCCCCTCTAGAGTATTTATATCCTTTATATTCACCTATACGGTTCTTCATTTATATATATATTTTAAAGAAACATGAATATAAATCTACTAAATTACGGAAAATTATCCAACATTACAAACGAACGTGGAAAATGACTTCCAATTAGTATAAAACTATGCAAATAAATGCAATATTTTTGCATACAACAAACGTAAATCAACATATACTATAATCAAACTCCCTTAGAGCTCGATGTAGCGATCCACTTCAACAACCTAAAATAATACAAAGATAAAAAACGATAATAAGAACATCAAATTTATATTAAGTAAGTTTTGAATGTAAAAAAAAGCACTATACATACTCTGTTATAAGATATCATGGCAGAATCTTCCATATGAACATCCTCTAATATAATATCAACAATTTGTGAATCGAGCGCAAAAACTAAATTAAGAAAAAAAATCATAATAGATATCAAAAGTGAAAAATAACAAAAGATAATAATATAAATAAATATGGTCACCTGCATAGTCGTTTCCCATCCAACTTTGTAAGCACATTAATGCCTCTACGGTATCACCATGGAGTCTAGAACGATGAGGACTCACCACTCGTCCACCCATACTAAAAGCACTTTCATAAGCCACCGTAGATACAAGAATAGCCAACATATCCTTTGCGTTCTTACGCAAAGTTGGAAACTTTAGATCAATTTTTCAAAACATAAGAACGTCAAAATCTTTACTATCAGAAAATACAACTTCTTAAAGATAATAGTCCAGGTCATGGCTTACGCTACCTTTTCTCTTCCGGCTTTTCTTAGATTGACCAAACGGGGAAGGGAGTGTGTGGCTTGGCGGTGGCAGACTGAGGTGTGGCGATTTGGCGAAGGACAGAAGGTTGTAGCGACTAGCGAATCTCACCTCAGTTGATGCTGGTCTAAACTCTAAATCATCGATATAAAAAATTTAGATTGGGGAAGGGGTAAGGGGATGCGGCTGCACTCTTGAGTCCAAGCATAAACGTCTTATACAAATTTTGAATTTTTTATGTTTTTATTTTTTTAATAATTTATACGGATAAAATTTAGGATTTTTTTATATTTTTGTAAATACTTTATACGAGTGATGTGAGGCGGGTGGTAGATGGTGGATGGATCGGATGGTGGATAGCTGTACCTACACCCATACCCACCCAACACCCGTCAATTTTACCCCGTCAACCGCCCACCACCCGGAATCCTTCGGGTTTTTACCCACTAATTCGGGTCGGTTGACCAGTTGGATCGGGTGGTTGTGCACCCATTTCCACCCCTAACTGGATTCGTTGCATATCATCATCACCTATTGGACTGGTCGCAGAGAACCTCCCATTTTCCCCAATTTGAACTGGGTAAGTTGTCACCGCCCGTTTATAATACACTTGCGTCAATTAATGCACATGGTCGTCCTAGTCCGGTTTATAGTTATAAAATATAAAACACACACAACTAATGTAACACCCCAAGTTCTGGGAACTCGAAGCGTAAAAGACTCGCAGCTGAGTTCAAAACAAAAGGGAAAGCAACAACATAAACTTAAACGTGATCCCATACTATAATGTACGCGAACCCCGGCTGACCACATCGTTCGGATAACTCAGCAGTACCTATATCCTGCAAGGCATCTACAACGTCGGTATAAACCGTTAGCTAACATTCTATAAATTAGAAAGACAGTAAATGCACAAACACACATACGGTAAAGTAAACACATACCATGCTCACACAACAACCAGTTATTATCTTTCATTAGGTTATCCAATCACTAATTCAACTTATGGTTGTTACACGAGAATCGCTACGACCTCGCTCCGTCCCCTTTCACTAACATGAATCGAACGTATGCATCCTTTTGTCACTTGCTATATTGGTCACGAGAGCACCTCCCAGTTTCTCCATTCTGAACTGGACAAGCGGTAACCGCCCGATTATAATACACTTGGGCCAATTAAGGTATAACAAGGTCAATCCTATTCCGGTTATCAGTTATTACAAATTAAACAACACAAGCAAGCCAATACAATCAAACCAATACCCAGAATGAAGCTATGTAAGTCCAAAGGACTTACCTCACTCGAAGGTAATCTAAAAGCTCAACAACAACTCAGAGAACAACTCAGTTTCCCTCAGGAAAGGAGTAAGGAAAGCATGTTCACACAAGCATCACAAATCAGGAAACAAAACGATTGCTAGAAGTCTATACTTCTAGTCTCCATGATCTCTATGAAATCTACACAAGCAAGGGTCATAAACCCTAGTCTTACAAATCAACAAGGGAGAACAACATCCAAAAGAGCTAAGGAAAGGAACGAGGAAAGCAAGGAAGGAACACAACTCACCAAAGACGGGAAGACTGCAGAGAAAATGTGGGGGTTGTTGTGCAAAGGCGCAGGGGCGGCACGTTACAGAGGCGTAGGGGCGGCTTTGTGCAGGCGCGGGGTCGGATCCTCGACAAAAGCGTCTGTCGACTTCTCGACGACAGTAGAACCACGAAAAGGCCAAGATTGCTCTTCCAACAATCTCACACTTCACAACTCAACTAAGGGAGTCTGTGAACATTAAAGGTTCAACAACAGAACGCTCCACAAAAATCAAGAATCAAACTTGATTCTTGGAGAAGGAAAAATAGAAAACGAAGGAAGAATCGAAACAGAAGGGAAGCAAGGCTGTAGTAACACATGAACGGGATGAAGAATAAGGGAGGAAGAGCTTACACGTTCAGCAAGATCACAAGAAGCAAGGCTGCGGCACTCAAGGTTTGAAGAAAGCATAAGCAAGAAACGGGAAAAAGAAGAAAAGACGGGAATATATAGAAGAGGGTTGGAAGATAGATGGAAAGGACATTCTAGGGTTTGGAAGAAGATAAGGAAGCCGACCCATAAGATAGAAGATCGGATATTATATCTATGAAAGAAGATAAAACGGACGAAAATAGATCGGGTGTGATGTGCAGCGAATCCGCAGGGGCTAATCGCCCGTGCCGCAGGGGCGGCCAATAGCGGGGGCGGCCCCTTGTCACCGCGGGGGCGGTGACAAGCACAACTTGCCGCTGGGGCGGCCTTCTTCACCGTGGGGGCAGTGAAGGCAAAAGACTAGGGTCTTACATCAGATCCCCCTAAAAAGAATTTTCGTCCCGAAACTTGCAACTCCACACAACTACAACACGGAAACGCTAAACTCAACTCATATATTCCCACTCGGGGCGCATAACTCAAAACGTCACATAAGCGTACGCAACTTAACAAAAGGAAAGACCGAAACACACAACCATCATAAAGGTGCATCAATCTCAGCGTAAAACTCCGGATAGTTCCTCTGATACGAATCTCTATCTCCAAATTTGCCTCATTAGCTCCTCGCATTGACCACTGAGTCTTCATCATTGGTATGTCCTTCGAACGCAAGCGTCTCGTACTACGCTCTAAGACAGCTACCGGGTGCTCTACGAATGTGTGATTTGGATCGACCACTAGATCCTCATGATTGAAGATGTGCCTCAGGTCTGGTATGTACTCCCGTAACTGAGACACATGAAAGACGGGGCGAACACCCTCAAGCCTCGGTGGCAAAGCAAGTTTGTATGCTACCTCTCCAGCTCACTCAAGAATCTCAAACGGTCCGAAATATTTGGGACTCAACTTCCCCTTGACACCGAAACATCTGACACCTCGTGTCGGAGATACTCTAAACCAAACTTGAGCTCCAACTCTAAACTCCAGAGGTCTGCACCTCTTATCTGTATAAGAATTTTTTCGACTCTGTGCTGCTAACATCCGTTCTCGGATCACTACCACTCGAGCCATGGCATCTTGAAATTTCTCAGGTGCTACTCCACTAGCACAACTCGGCTCGTCCCAACACAACGGTGTACGGCATCTCTGTCCGTATAAAGCCTCATAAGGAGTCATCTTGGCCAAAGCATGCCAACTGTTTTTATACGAAAACTCCACTAAGGGAAGGTGATCTAGCCACACTTGTCCCCAATCAAACACGCAGGCTCGCAATATGTCCTCCAGATTTTGGATGGTCCGCTCGGACTGACCATCGGTCTAAGGATGATAGGTAGTCATGAATTGCAGATTCGTACCTAGGGCAGCATGCACTTTCTGCTAGAACCTCGAGGTGAACCGTCCGTCTTTGTTAGAGACTATAGTCCTAGCCACTCCGTGAAGTCTCACTATCTGTCTAGTGAACTCCTCTGCTAATCGACTCACCGGCCACGTCTTCTTGATAGGAATTATACGTGCGGTCTTCGTCAGTCGATCTACAATGACCCAAATAGCATCAAAACCTCGACTCGATCTCAAACCGGTAACCAAGTCCATCAAGATATCTTCCCACTTCCATTGAGGGACGGGAAGTGGGTGTAGCTCTCCTCCTGGTCATTGATGCTTGATCTTGAACTACTGACAGGTCGCACACTAAGCTACATATCTCGTCACATCTGGCTTCAGACCTCCCCACCAGAAAGAGCGTTTGATATCCTGATAAATCTTACTCGCACCATGGTGCACTGAGTAGGGTGAAGAGTGAGTCTCTAGAAGGATCCGATGTCTCAACTCTCGATCTAAAGGCACACATACACGCTCCTGGCATCTCAAGATTCTATCAGCACCAACTGTAAACTATGGTGCCTCTCCACGAGACATCCGGTCTCGGATCTGTGTCAAAGCTGGGCAACTCTCCTGCTTCTGTCGGATTTCAGCCAATAGATCATGTACTATCTCCAAGGTGGATTGGTGACTGTCGGAATCCGGAATGTGGATATCCATCTCTAGCCACGCAAGGTCTCACTGTAATTATGGTTGAGCTGTTAGCCTAGCGATCACCATCTCCCGGGGAGTCTTCCTACTTAGGGCATCAGCTACCACATTAGCCTTACCCGGGTGGTATAAGATCTCAAGGTCGAAGTCCTTGATCAACTCCAACCATCTCCTCTGACGGTTATTCAACTCCCGCTGAGTGAATATGTACTTCATACTCTGATGATATGTGAATATCTGACACGTAGCTCTGTATAGATAATGCCTCCAAAATTGCAAAGCATGAACCACAACAAGCAACTCAAGATCATGGGTAGAGTAATTCTCCTCATACGTCTTTAGCTGTCTCGACGCATAAGCAATCACCTTACCCCTCTACATTAGAACACATCTCAAGCCCATCTTGGATGCGTCGATGTAAACCACAAAGTCCTCAATGCCCTCTGGCTGAGCTAGGATAGGAGCATAGGTCAACCTCTTCTTCAGCTCCTCAAATCTCTGCAGGCATCGATCGGACCACACGAACCTTGTATAGATAATGCCTCCAAATTTTAAAGCATGAACCACAACAACCAACTCAAGATCATGGGTAGATTAATTCTCCTCATACGTCTTTAATTGTCTCGACACATAAGCAATCACCTTACCCCTCTACATCAAAACACATCCCAAGCCCATCTTGGATGCATCGATGTAAACCACAAAGTCCTTAATGCCATCTGGCTAACTATTACAAGCCGCTAACACACAAAAGTCAGCTAAGTAATCCCAAGGGACTAACTTGTGACAAGATAATCCCCGCAATAACCCACTCTCAATTTCCCGTAGGAAACACTCAACGTCTGTACAATCAAGGCACACATATCAACCACCATTCAACATGCTAAAAGAGTCTCACTTCTAGTCTTAAGGATCCTCAGAAGATCATATACAACACCACAATACTCAAAATCTCACAATATAACCTCAATATTGCTGAAGCCGTTCAATCCACAAGATAAACTCACATCACCACTAACTGACATTCTCACTAGCTATGAAAGGTCCCAACCTAACATTCTTCTATCCTTAAGCTACTAACACAAGAGAAAAGGTCAACATACCAAGAACTTGACACAACTGAAGGTGAGGCGCGACCGTGGATTAGGAAAGGCGCGGGTGCGGTGACAAGACTCGAGACGCCACGGCCGCGGCAAAGGGAGGTGCGGGTGCGGCGACACAATTCAAGGCGCGGCTTCCGAGGAAAGTAGGCGCGGGTGTGGCAACACAACAAAAATAATATGTTCTCCTTCAATCGATAGATCTCACGCTCGATCTCTTACTGCTCTCTTGAAAGCACCAAGGGACAACCTTGGCTCACCACTAGACATACAAACACACCAAGAAAAGGCAAGGAAACCATGAATTTCCCTTTTGTTAATTCAACACCAAAATAAGGAAGAGAAGGAGAAGAAGAATGAAGGGAAGAAGAAGCTTACTAAACTCCCAATATGTGCAGGAAGGGCCTTAGTTGCAATCTTTGCAACTATCACAGCAACACAAGCTTCAACACTTGGCTTGGATAGAGAATCTAGGAAGAAAAGAGGAAGACAAGGAAGAGAGAAAGAGAAGAAGAAAGAATGTGAGAAGATGAGCAAGGAATAAGTCTCAGATGGTTCCCAAACCCTTCGGACCAAATCATGACGAAGCTTAAGAAGAAAGTAAAAGAAAAAGGAAGTCGGCTAAAAGTTGCCTCAATATTTTCTATGACACGACCACGGACCATCATGGCCGTGCCTGCGGTGCCGTGACCGCGGAAAAGATGGGTCGCGGTCAATTACATATGGTGGAAGGCGATATGATACGATAAGGATTATGATCATTTATAAGAATGCGTAGTTGTCATGCTAGGTTATGAGAATATAAGTAATTAAGCACAAGTGTGGTGATATCCTATGTATTAATGATGTAGATGGACCATTAAGGAGAGTTGACTAACTTGTGAGTTTGACTTGGTTTTGAGTTAGTGTTTAATGTGTTAGAATCAAATAGGTTGATGAATTATGTTTAGAAACCCGTGTTGTGAGTTAGGGCGTATTGCATTTGAGAATAGTTGGACTAACCATAATCAAAAGATAACATTCATATATATATATATATATAAGAATGAAAACATAATCAACAGACTTACCACCATCTTTAAGGGGCCTTTATCGCAAAGCGTCAATTAATTATAATATCTTGGTTGTCAATTAAAATTTGCACTCTTTAGAACGAAAATAGACAAGGTTGGATGATTGACAATCAAACTTGACATGAACACAAATCTTTTGATAGAGTTGATTGGTAATCCTCTTTGTTTTAGAAAATTTTGGTTAATATAAATCTATTGGCTGGATTCGAGAACGCATATCTATAATTTCCTTTTTGGTTCTTGTCAACAACAACCCAACCGACCAAATCACTCTTAAAAAAAATTCTAAGACAAGGTGACCCATTCTCCCTTGACCTCTTTGTCCTCGGGGCATAAATCCTAACATGCACGCTAACATCACAAGAAAAACGAAATATTGAATTATATTGGGATAATCCTAAAGAAAAATAAAATTATTACCAATTCTTATCATTTGTTGACAACACAATTATTTTTACTAAATCAAACAATACAGCTAGTGAATTTTTTTTTAAAAAAAATCCTTGAAATCAATGGAGATTTTTTTTTAACAAAAAGTATGTAACACCCCCTCTTAATTCAAGGATGTACCAGTAGTTTTAGAAAATTCAAAACTACCAAAACTACCCAAAGCTAGTAGCAAATTATTTGCGTAAATATAGAACATAACTAAATAACTAGTGAAAGACTTGTTTGAACATAAATGATCAAATTCACAAACTCGTAACAACAATGTCAAAATATAATAAAAACTTTATTATAACAAAGTAAAACAACTAAATGAAAAGATAAGTCGAGTGAAATCCCTTTACATATGACTAGGTACAAAAACGTTGCATCCTAATACATAGTCTAAGAATTTGATTTATTAAAACAAAAAATAAGTGCTCTAGATGACGCCATCTTCACTTTGATTCTTTGTATCCGAGGTCCCGAGAAACATTGTCTAATGTGTTGTATGCAATGAGGGCACCCGCCAACCAAGTAATAGGTTGGTTAGCCTAACGTAAGACTAGCAATTGACTAAAGTATTTAGGTTCGATGCGGGTCATACAATGACCATTAAACAGTATGTAATCAAACCCAACACTTAACAAGAATAGGAGAGACAAGAGAGGTGAATATGTAACATCCGGAATTGTTATTCCGGATTGTTAGCGAGTTACCGACCTTCCCGCAGGCGCGCCTCAGTCTTCCCGCAGGCACGAGGCGTTGAGTAACGGGATTTATTCCAAAATCTCGTTCCGACCTCTCGTTTTTCACTCTTGCTTTTGGACCCCTCAGTTACTAGCGTAAAATGAAGAGGATGGGTCAGTTGATCTTTGGGTTCCCTCTTTTGTGGCAGCCTTGTCACTTCTCTCTCTCCCTTCCTCATTCACGTTGAACTCCTTTCCCACTTTCTTTCTTGTGCTCTCTTCTTCCATCCTTGATATTGGGAAAGCTCTTGATGATCCTTCCTTCTTTTCTTCTTGTGTATGTGTCCAGCAAGGAGGTGGTGTGCAAATCCGAGTTCTACAGTAAGCCTCTTCTTCCTCTTCATCTTCTTCATCTTCCTCCTCAAGCTTCAATGGTGGAAGCCATAAATTCATCTTGTTTTCTTTCCTTTGGCTTGCATGTGTTTGGGATCGAGTTTGGGATGTCTTGAGTGATGTTGTGGTGTGTGGAGAACTTCTATGGGGGAGCAAGGAAGCTAGGAGGCATCAACACATCAAGGATCCACCGAAGAAAACCATGGCGGAATCGGCTCTACTGTTCAACCGCAGGGGCAGCCAACCTGAGCCGTAGGGGCGGCCAGCTTGGGCCGCAGGGGTGGCCAGCCTGGGCCGTAGGGGCGGCTGATGGTTCTGTCAGCCCTCCCTCGCGGTCTTCTTTCCCCTTTCGCTGCTGCTCTTCTTCCTTACGATCCCGTGCCTTTGCTTGGTGAGTTCTCTACCTTGAGTATGTATTCTTAGATGATCTTAGAGAGTGTTGACGATAGTATCATGCTAGGATTGGACTTAGGATTGATGAGAATGCCATGTAGTGGCTTGTGGACCCTAGGCGAGTATGAAGATGTTGTTGGAATGTTTTGAGGGCTAAGGGTGTATGTTTCTGAGTCGTACATGGGATGAGTGTGGGCTGTTTCTTGTGAGGCTTGTGAGAGTGAGATTGTGAGTTTGTGGTTGTGAGGTTGTGGGCTAGGATATGCGCATCCTAGCGTAGAGTGTTACCTTCGAGGTTGTTGAGACTATGCATGTTATCCTAGTGGTGTTGTGAGTTTTGATCTTGCGAGATCCGAGGGTTTAGAAGTCTTAGGACTTCTAGCTTGTTGAGTGTGATGTGAGCGTGAGGGATTCTAGGATGCGGTCCTAGAATTGAGAGTCAAATGGTCTTGCGTAGATCATTTGTTTAGAAGTCTTAGACTTCTTTTGCGAGTAGGTTCTTGTTGATATAGTTATCTTCTTGTGAGCAGATTATGGTCTTCCTCCCCTAAGGAAGCAAGAGTCTTGTGAGTTGAGTGTGGTGACGAGGTAAGTCTCCGGACTTACTTAGCTCGTATTCCTTGTATTAGCATTGATGTGTGTTGGATGGTGAGTGTTTATCATTTATTGTTTAGAACAACTAAACCGGAAATAGGATTACATACCTTTATATTGTTTGGCCCAAGTGTATGATAACGGGCGGTGACATCACTACCTAGCTCTTGCAAGATCTAGGAGGTTCTCGGCGACTGGCCCGTATTGGTTAGATGGTCGGAGGCATCCGAACCGTTCCATTGCCGGAAGAAGGGACCGAGGCGAGTTTCGTGAGATTCTCGTGTCACAAAAGAAGTTGAATTAGAAACGGGATATGACTTAACAATAATAAAGATAATAAACCGGATTGGTGTGCTTTGAGTATGTTGTATGATTTACTTGTGTTTCTGCCTTTCCCCTTAGTTCTAATACTTCGAATATGAGCTAACGGTTTTATACCGAATGTTGTAGTTTGCCTTGCAGGTTAGGCATGCTCCGAGAGATCCGGAAGGGTGGGCAACCGGTGTCCGTACATTTTAGGAAGGGTCTTGTGTTGGAGTTGTCTTGTGTTTTGTCTTTCGTTTTTACGTTTTGTGTGCCGCGTATTTGGCGTTTGGTTTGAGTTGTACCTCGGCTGAAGTTTGTTGTTGCCTTCTTTCGGGTTTTCTCATCATTTGCATTAAAAATAATTTACATTTTTGCCTTTATTTGTGTCATGTTGGAAAGGTCCGGTGAAATTGTTGTCAAGGTAAGGGTCGGGACCCATTGTGAGGTCTCGCCCGTAGCATCCCGATATCCCCCGGATTCGGGGTGTTACAAAGTGGTATCAGAGCCCTAGGTTGACAACAATGACACTTGTAATCTTCTAAAGGCCGAATAAGGAATAAACAGAACCCCACGGGTTCTGAGTTTTCGTTTTCAAAATCACATGCATGAGTCGGGGTAGAATGTACGGACCACCACTCCTTCCGCGGATCTCGGCAGCTTAGTTTATTGGACTTGGTATACATATATGTATATATATATATAGTTATGGATATGAGATTGTAAATGTATGATGGACATGATTTATGTGTATAGTGTATATGTGGATGATGATGTGTATTAGACTTTGTATTAATATGATGGCATGTTGGATGTGTATGTTAGTAGAGATATGGACTTAGGACTTATATAGTTATGTATATGTAAGCTTATACATATAGTAGTATATGGAGCTATAGGACCTTTGAGCTAAGATGATGATACGATATCATCACCTTTAAGACGATGATGTAGCTTATGATGACGTTCATAAGTAGAAGAAGACGCTCAATTATCGAGTTGGGCATTTCGTGCTAACAAACACAACGACGATCTCGAATTCCTTTTAAAGGATTTCGGAGAGAAGGATTGGAGACAACGCCAAGGAAGGCCAACCAAGCAAAAGAAGAAAACGAGACAACTTAAGAGAGTAACATGAAGATGTGAAGTGGTTACCAAAGAAGGCGCGAATGGAAAGATAGCAAGACCAATGGAGTTAATGTATATAAGTTTTTCAAGAAGATGCGGGGACCACTGAAGGTGCGAGTAAAAAAAGAGATGGGAGCATTCTAACAAGGTTAAAGGCGGTGTCCCATTAAGATAAGTTAAGCTTCCATTAGACGCTCCTAAGCTTTGGAGTCAAGATGTGAAGAATGGTCGAACCCAGCGTGAAAGATGGAGGATACCGTAACTTAATCTTACGAGGTACCGTTAAGGAGAGAGTCAAAATTACGAGAGTAACGAGAAGATTCACGTGGAGTTAACTGACTTCCGTTATGGTGATAAACTAAGAAATGCCAAGGAGATAGAAGTGTGAATAGATGTGAACCCGAGACGAAGAATGACGTGACAAGGAGCTTTAGTGGTGAAAGGACTTAAGACAACGACCAAGATACACGCTTACGAGATGTTACGAGTTGCGGTTAAGCTTTTGAAAATGAGTTATACGAGATATGAGGCCTATAAGAGTGTGATTACATTATGGAAAAGGAAGAAAGCACGGAACGTGGAAGGAGCTAACGGAGATGAGGTAGAATACCCCAAAGAAGGTAGCCATCATGAGAATAGTGACATAAAGTATTAAGAATTGGTAAGTCGTTGACCTTAGAGAAGGCCAACCACAAGGTTATCGGTGATGACTGAGAACGCATTAAATGCGGGTTACCATGGAAAAGTTGTAGACGGGAGGTATAACCTCAAGTGGAGACTACAAAGGAACAATAACAAAGCTGAGAGGTTTCCCTATGGTTAGATGCCAATGGTAAGAAGTACATCAGCAGAATCGTGATTGTTTTGAGCAATATAACATTAAGTGGTTTAAGCAAGTAACGGCAATAGACCTCCTGCAAAGGGATGGAATGACACTTTTTGGCGACCTTTAAAGGTCTCGAGTTTTGGCATATGGAGGAATGGCGCGGATTAGAACCTTAAGGGTTTAAGCACATAAAGACCTAGTGGGGTCAAGAGGAAAGTGAAGTTCCCGAGTTACTTTGAGCAAAGGAAGATATGGGAAGGAGATACATGGTATTTTGTCCTTATGGAACAAATGATAAGTTGTCGTGAACAAGAAATGAGTCGAAGTGGTTAGACTCACCCAAAGGAGCCATGGGGCCACGGTGTGAAACGAGGGACCGAAGCTATGGTAGCGTTGTAGGCCTTAAGCTTAAGGTGGTAGTAAATGGGGGATCATGAGTCAGAACTTTTGTGGTAGGAATGGAGAATTCTTCCGGTCTTTCCCTCAGGGCATTCTAGTATGAGTTTTGAGTAAATGTACAAGTCGGAAAAGTTGCACTTTGACTTCCAAGAGATGTGTATGGTGAACGACGAGGAAGGGTATCTTCTTTATAGTGGATGGCTCGTTAAGACTAGTACATGCGATTGCGATGTTGATTGGATCGACTTGGAGTGGAGATGTCACTAGATTTGGGGGTGGAGAGAAGAAAGGACCTTCATGAGGCGGCATTTAGGGCCGATATGGTCACTACAAGTGTAGTGAAGCCATTTGAGATCACAAGTGGGATTGATGATACATAGATGAGTGCCCATCGGGTTCGGAATCGAGTTACGATAAAGATGTTGTTGGAATGTTTTGAGGGCTAAGTGTTGTATGTTTTTGAGTGGTACATGGGATGAGTGTGGGCTGTTTCTTGTGAGGCTTGTGAGAGTGAGATTGTGAGTTTGTGGTTGTGAGGTTGTGGGCTAGGATATGCGTATCCTAGCGTAGAGTGTTACCTTTGAGGTTGTTGAGACTAGGCATGTTATCCTAGTGGTGTTGTGAGTTTTGATCTTGCGAGATCCGAGGGTTTAGAAGTCTTAGGACTTCTAGCTTGTTGAGTGTGATGTGAGCGTGAGGGATTCTCGGATGCGGTCCTAGAATTGAGAGTCAAATGGTCTTGCGTAGATCATTTGTTTAGAAGTCTTCGACTTCTTTTGCGAGTGGGTTGTTGTTGATATGGTTATCTTCTTGTGAGCAGGTTATGACCTTCCTCCCCTAAGGAAGCGAGAATGTTGTGAGTTGAGTGTGGTGACGAGTTAAGTCTCCGGACTTACTTAGCTCGTATTCTTTGTATTAGCATTGATGTGTGTTGGGTGGTGTGTGTTAATTATTTATTGTTTAGAACAACTAAACCGGAAATAGGATTACCGACCTTTGTATTATTTGGCCTAAGTGTATGATAACGGGCGATGCCATCACTGCCTAGCTCTTGCGAGAGCTAGGAGGTTCTCGGCGACTGGCCCGAGCTGGTTAGACGGTCGGAGGTATCCGAACCGTTCCATTGCCGGAAGAAGGGACCGAGGTGAGTTTCGGGAGATTCTCGTGTCACAAAAGAAGTTGAATTAGAAACGGGATATGACTTAACAATAATAAAGATAATAAACCGGATTGGTATGCTTTGAGTATGTTGTATGATTTACTTGTGTTTGTGCCTTTCCCATTAATTCTAATGCTTCGAATATGAGCTAACGGTTTTATACCGAATGTTGTAGTTTGCCTTGCAGGTTAGGCATTGTTCGCTCCAAACGGTGTGTGCAAGTGTTAAATTTATAACCCTAGATGTAAGCTTAAAACAAGGATGCGAACCCGCAGTGTACGGGTCAATCGTAATAAAAAGCAAGAAATTTCAGGGTCGATCACATGGACTTAGTGAAACAAAGTCGGAATAGGTAAGCTTTAGCAATTACTAACCACAAAGCAATTAAAACAATCAAAGATGATAAAAAGTCAATAAAGGAAATATGCAATTCTAGGGATTAAAGCATCTAGTTGTGGTTCCAACTCAAGATCTAATGATAAGCGGACAAAGCTGAGGTTTTTGCAAAGGGAAGATGTTACCAAAGTGGAATAGATCACCGGGTAAGTCTCACTACTCACTAATCCCAAACCGTAACTCCTATTACCGGGTAAGTCTCAAGGAATCAAGATAAAGAACTATAACCTCAAACTACCACACCATCTAAGGGAATAGAATCAACCTTTACCGGGTAAGTCTCAGGCTAACTCACAAAGATGGGATGAAAGCACACTCAAACCCCAATAAAGGATAAACCTTTATTACCTACACTTATGATCTTAGGTAAACAAACAAAGGAATTACCGGGTAAGTCTCATCCTAAGCTTGCATTGATTTTAAATTCCATGAAGCATTCTCTTAGAGTGATCTATGATTGTAGTACACCATTAAAATGTTTTGAAGGACTTTTTCATTGATCTTCATGCCTTATAATCCATTCTATCTTGTATTTTATATGCGGAACTTGCTTGGGGACAAGCAAGGGCTAAGTATGGGGTATTTTGATAGCATGAATTATTGTCTATATTTTGGGGCCTGTTTAGACGTTTTATCTTCAATAATCTGCATATTTGCATATATATTATGTGATTATATTGTCATTTCATCTACCTTTGCGGGAATCAAGGTCTACACCAAGTTTCGTTGTAATCGTAGGTAAAATGGCACGTTTTGCATCAAAAAGGAGCAAAAGGAACTAAGGAGTCAATGGAGCTACATTCAGGAGCTTAAGGAAGAATCCAGGAATCATGGAATTGGATTATAGATTCACTTTGGACTAGATTTGAGAGATTTCACATTCAGTTGTGATTCAACTCGGTTGACTACAGAGTCACCTCGACCGAGGTGATCCAGAGGAGCCGACTCGACCGAGGCGAACACCTTGGACGCGGCAAGGATATTTTATTTTTGGCTGAGATCTTTTATTTTTTGGATTGAGGATCTTATCTTTTTAGGCTGGATTTCTGGAAGGAAGAAGATAATTTAGCCCATATATTTTACCTATCTTTATGGGAAGAGATCTTTCTAAGATATCTTATCTTTGGAGGGTATTTTTCCTATAAAAAGGGTTGGATTTTCCACAAATCCGTAGACCGCTTAGGGCTAAACATCCGCTAACGGCTGAAGACCCCGCATACACTCCAGTTGGGAGAATTGAAGAACCTTTTTGAAGGTTGAAGAAGGAAGATTATAGCTTTTATAGCTTTGTGAAGGGTTTTGTAAGATTCCTTTAGATTCCCTTCATTGTTGTTTGTCTTGTTGGATTTTAATCCAAGGAACGCTTGTTGTTCGATAATTGATTCAGTTATTGAAGCATTTCTCTTAAGGTTTTCTTGTTCAATTATTTTCTTTCTTCCCATATATTTGATTATTACTTTCATGACGGGCCGCTATGCGCCAAAAACTTATTCGCTCCAAACGGTGTGTGCAAGCTTTAAATTTATAACTCTAGATGTAAGCTTAAAACAAGGATGCGAACCCGCAGTGTACGGGTCAATCGTATTAAAAAGCAAGAAATTTCAGGGGTCGATCACAGGAACTTAGTGAAACAAAGCAGGAATAGGTAAGCTATGTAATTACTAACCACGAAGCAATTAAAACAATCAAAGATGATAAAAAGTCAATTAAGGGAATATGCAATTCTAGGGATTAAAGCATCTAGTTGTGGTTCCAACTCAGGATCTCAAAATAAGCGGACAAAGCTGAGATTTTGCATTGGGAAGGTGTTACTAAAGTGGATTAGATCACTGGGTAAGTCTCACTAATCACTAATCCCAAACCGTAACTCCTATTACCGGGTAAGTTTCAAGGAATTAAGGAAATGAACTATAACCTCAAACTGACACACCACCTAAGGGGATAGAATCAACCTTTACCGGGTAAGTCTCAGGCTAACTCACAAAGATGGAATGAAAGCACACTCAAACCCCAATAAAGGATAAACCTTTATTACCTATACTTATGATGTTAGGTAAACAAACAGAGGAATCACCGGGTAAGTCTCATCTAGACCTGTACAAATCCGGGCTCGGGCCGGGTTCGGGCCGGGCCAGAATTAAAAATCTGCCCGAAATGTACGGGCCGGGCCGGGCCGGCCCGCCTTGTTCGGGCCTCTGTATCTGTCCGTGACCGCCCATATAAAAACTCGGGCGGGCTGACGGGCCGGCCGGCCCGCTTTTGTTTTTTAACTGGACAGCAACATGGACACATTTCTTCTGCAGTGCATAAGTTGAAATAATGCATTTCTACTAGCTAAAAAAACCCTGTATAATGAAGTGCATAAGTTGAAATTTTCAGCTAAAAAATCCTGTAAAGTGCAATGCATAAGCTGAAATTTTGCACCTAAAAAACCCTATATAGTGCAGTCCTGCATAAGCTGAAATTTTGCATTACAGTTTATAAACTAAAAAACCAACAGAACTACCACACAAATGACACAATCCTGCAGATACCACACAAATGACACAATCCCAACACAACTACCAAGTCTTACATACCGTATTACCGATACCGGTAAAGAGTAAACATAAGTCATACAATTCGTGGAAAATACTCATTCAATACAAACAAAATTAAATCAATGACAATGCCAATTTCGTGGAAGATCCTCTCTTATTCTTCATCGTTCACTTCAATTCGAGGTGCCTTACCAATCTTGAAAACACTTGAAGGACGTACCAAATTATAAAAAAAAAAACACAATTACATTAGTAAATAACTATAGAAACAATTGGTATAAATTGTAATATGAACAACTTTGTTACCGGGTTCGAATCCTCTTGCACGTAACCAATCTTCTAAGCATGCAAGTGCTTCAACTGTTGAGGATGCAAGTGAACTTCTAGTAGAAGATATGATTTTTTTCCCCATACTAAATGCGGACTCGGAAGGAACTGTAGAGATTGGAATGCTAAGAATATCCCGAGCCAATGTAGATAGAACAACAAAACGAGATTCAGCCCTCTTCCAGAATTGCAGAATGTTGAAATCAGATTTAGACAAATGAGAAGGCTTTTCATTCAAATACAAATCCAACTCCGAGCTGATTTCTGTTTTCAACTTCTTACTCATGAAGTCATCAAGAGTCTCACCATCTGATCCACTATCATACTCAGCAGTTAATCTACTATTGATCCCCACATGTTGCTCTCCAACATAACTAACATGCTCACCATGTGCAAGCTTATACTCATCCAATAGATCAACCAAAGCAGATTTAATCTTATCAGCCATTTCATGTGCATATACTTCCCCAAATAACTTCTTGTACAAAAATTCAACACCCACCAACTTCATCCTAGGATCTAAGACTGCAGCACAAGATAAAATCAGACTATATTCATCCCAATATTTTTCAAACTTTGCATGCATTTCTATTACCATCGGAGATATAATAGTAGTAGGCCCCTTTGAAGTCTTTGTCAACAACTTGTGAATTTTCCAAACACCATGAAAATACAGATTAGATGTAGGAGTTTTAGAAGCTGAAAACTCATTTGTCACATCATAAAATACTTGTAAAAACTTTCTTAGTTGCTGCACCTTTTCCCATTCCTCCGTACTAAGGCGACAACTTTTCAAATCTGAATCCTTACCAACAAAACTGTCAATGGCATCTCGAAAATAAACATAATGATCAAGCATAATGAAAGTAGAGTTCCACCTAGTAGGAGTGTCTAAACGCAGCTTGTTCTTAATGTCCAAACCAAAACTAGTTGAAGCAATTTCATAGAATTTCTTATTTTTTGGCATAGAGTGCTTCAGATTATTGATTACCCTTCTTATCTTAAGAACAACTTCATCTATGGCCTTCAAACCAGCATGCACAATCAAATTAATGATATGACAAGCACACCGTAGATGAAAGAATTCTCCATTCAACACCAATGAATTTTTTCTAACTAAGTGACCCCTAAGGGCAGCAACCATCGTATCATTATATGATGCATTATCAAGAGTGATACAAAGGACCTTTTCACTGATTTTCCATCCTCCCAAACACAAAGAAATCTCATCAGCAAGAGAAACACCATCAAGAGGAGGTAACAAAGCAGCAAACTTAATAATTCTCTTTTGAAGCTTCCAGTTTTTATCAATCCAATGGGTAGTTATACACATAAATTCATCAGTTTGGTGTTCACTCCTCCAATTATCAGTTGTCAAGCAAATACGTCCAGGTGCATCATGTAATTCTTGAGCAACAATAACTTTTTGGGCCTTATAACTACTCATTGTATCTCTCTGCACAGTAACCCTACTCAATTGACTAAAATGAGGTGACAAAACCCTGATCAAATTCCTAAATCCCGGTGACTCAGCTAGAAGGAATGACTGATTTGTAGATACGAAGAAGACACCCAGAGCCTCACGAATTGCTTCTGGTGAGGGTATCGGACTACTTAATGTTATTGGGTTAACAACAATATTTCCAGATTCAGATGGAATTGATAAGCTAGGAGATGCAGTAATGCAGTAATTTCTCATATCATGAAACTTACGACGAGCACAACTAGCTAAATGTCTTTTCAAATGAGACGTACCATTCGATGCAGTGCCGGCGAAGCTACTATTGCAATGATTACAAATAGCCTTAACTGATTTATCCGGCATAACTTTCCGAGTCATATTTTCCCATACATCTGACTTCAGTTTTTTCCCCTTAGCAGTGCATTGAGTTGGGGCTGTATCATTGACAGTTTGAGTGTCACTAGGAGAATTTGTCTCGTTATCTTCTTCATTATCAGCAGCAGAAGATTTTTGCGTACGTGGTTCCGTCATTCTAAAACTTATCACAATAAGAATAATATCAGATTTAAAAACAACAGTAGGATCAGAAAAAAAAATGAGATTCAATCAATCAAATATAAGAGAGAAGTAGCAACAGTTTACATGGAAGGCTTTATTTAAATAAAAACAACAGTAAAAGTTTTTCCCCCTTAAGAAATGGAGAATCAGAAATCATTGTTCACAAAATAGAGAAGATTGTTTCCATTTACATAAAAACAACATAAAAACAGAGCAGCAAACCGTTTACAGGGAAGGCTTCATTTACATAAAAACAGAGAAGAGATTCAGTCAATCAAAATCAGGAAAAAAGAGATTCAATCAATCCGAGATAAGTAGCAACAATATACAGGAAGGCTTCATTTACATAAAAAAAAATGAGCAGCAAACCACACAGAGCAAACCACACAAAGACAGAGCAATAAATCATAGTTTGTTTACAAAATAAAGAATCAGAAATAAGAGAGAAGAGCAGCAAACCTGAGAGACTAGAGCAGTGAATTCGAGCTGCAGTCCGGGAGAGACGGTCCTTCAATATTTCCAGTCACTAGACCAATATAGAGATCAATTAGTGACTGATTAGAGACTCGAGCAATGCAAACCACACATAAAATAGAGATTCAATCAATTAGAGAGAAGAGAGAATCGCAACAAACCTAGTATGTCAATCGAGAGCCAGAGAGGATTCGAGATCGATAAGCTGTAGAGTGGACTGGAGACCTGAGAGACTATAGAAAGATATCGATAAGAGAATGGAGCTAGAGAGGACAGTGACGAGCGAGAGTCAGAGAAGAGCGGGATGATAAGAGACTAACCTGGTTTGTCAATGGAGGATTCGAGATTGACTCAGCCAAAGAGAGCATTCGAGATTGACTCAGCCAGAGAGACGAGCGAGAGCCAGAGACGAGCGAGAGCCAAAGAACGAGAGCCAAAGAGGAAGAGACGACTAGACAAGCCAGAGAGAGGAGCGCCGAACCGGGATGAGCCAGCAAGGTGCGCCGGACCGGGATGAGCCAGCGAGGTGCGCCGGAGCGGGATGAGTGAGAGACTGAGAGGAGCACCGCAGAGTAGTCGTCTCTTACTCTCTTCGCTTAGGGTTTAGAAGTCGTAGAAGTGAGGGAAGGCTGAAGCGGCGGAAGAGCTAAAGAGTGAAGTAGTTATGGTTTGATTACAAAAAAAAAAATTTTTTAATATATATATATATATATATATATATATATATATATATATATATATATATATATATATATATATATATATATATATATATATATATATATATATATATATATATATATATATATATACGGGCCGGGCCGGGCCAGCCCGCGGGCTAACATGGATAACCATGTCCGGCCCGCGTAAATTCGGGCCGGGCCCGGCCCGGCCCGAACGGGCCAATTACGCTGCCCATACCCGTTTTTTTTCCCGGGCGGGCGGGCGGCCGGACGGGCCGGCCCGGATTTGTACAGGTCTAGTCTCATCCTAAGCTTGCATTGAACCAGGAAAGGTGTAATAAGAATAGGATTTGGCAAACTCTAACACGTCACTCTCAGTTTCGGATCAGATAAGTCACCTCGGTCAGCCAAATTCCACCCCGGCCGAGATGTTCATCGACTAAGCGAGATGCTTAGGGTTAAGGTAAAGACTCGAACTTTCAGGGTCCTACTGTGATTAAGATTATTCTATCATTGTTTTTCCCACAACCTTCAGCCAATCATCCTAGAATCACACAAAGAGATTAGCCACTCATCATCATGAAGGTATTAATCAAATATATGGGAAGAAAGAGAATAATTGAACAAGAAAACCTTAAGAGAAAGGCTTCAATAACTGAATCAATTATAAAACCAACAAGCATTCCTTGGATAGAAATCCAACAAGATAATAAACAAAGAAGGGAATCTAAGATGACCTTACAAAAACCCTTTGAAAAGCTATAAAAGCTATAGACTTTCTTCCTTCAACCTTCAAAAAGGTTCTTCAAATCTCCCAACTGAAGTATGGCTACAGCGGTGTATAAAACACGATTGGTGGTATAGCATGTGATAGTGGATGTCGGATTTGTGGGAAATCCAACCCTTTTTATAGAAAAATTACTCTCCAAAGATAAGATATCTTAGAAAGATCTCTTCCCATAAAAATAGGTAAAATATATGGTCTATCTTATCTTCTTCCTTCCAGAAACCCAGCCCAAAAATATAAGATCATCTTTCCAAAGATAAAAGATCTCAACCAAGAATAAAATATTCTCGCCGCGTCCCAGGTGTTCGCCTCGGTCGAGTCGACTCCTCTAGATCACCTCGGTCGAGGTGACTCTGTAGTCAACCGCGGTGAATCACAACTGAATGTGAAATCTCTCAAATCTGGTCCAAAGTGAATCTCTAATCCATGGCTATGCTTCGTGGATGTTTCTTTAAGTTCCTGAATGTAGCTCCAATGACTCCATAGCTCCTTTTGCTCCTTTTTGATGCAAAACGTGCCATTTTACCTACGATTACAACAAAACTAGGTGTAGACCTCGATTCCCGCAAAGGTAGATGAAACGGTAATATAATCACATAATATATATACAAACATCCAGATTATTGAAGATAAAACGTCTAAACAAACCCCAAAATATAGACAATAATTCATGTTATCAAAATACCCCATACTTAGCCCTTGCTTGTCCCCAAGCAAGTTCCGCATATAAAATACAAGATAGAATGGATTATAAGTCATGAAGATCAATGAAAAAGTCTTTTAAAACATTTTAATGGTGTGCTACAATCATAGATCACTCTAAGAGAATACTTCATGGAATTTAAAATCAAAATATTATCAAAACATTTTATGAATATGAGAAAGTTGTTCATCTTTGCATAAAATCGTAGAATGCATAATAAATCATAATTATCGAAATTATTCATGTGTAATCCAGTTTAAACCAGTAAGTCAATCAACAAGATCGAGGTCACAAGGGCTTCCCAAAAGAAAGGTCAAGAAACGTGTAGGGTAGGGATGTATATAAGGTAATGTGGTGCTAGAATCCGGGAAAAGGATAACTTCACTTTCACTTTGACTTTCAACATCTTCCACCAATAAGCTTTGCTTATTTCACACTTTTTTCTTTTTTTACTTTACTTTTTGGGATGCATGGTGTTACGCTAAGATTGTATGCATGCAATAAGCCTTAAATTTATACTCGTTATATTTCTCCTAACTCCTAGCGAACCCACAGTGTACGGGACGTTTTGTAGTAGAGATGGTATTCCGAGGTCGAACACATGGACTGAGGTGAGATTGAATCAATTAGTGACTAAGTTTAGTGAAGATCTAGGCTTAAGAAAAGAGAAAGAAATAAAGAAATGAAAATCTCAATGTTTTTGGTAGGGTTTTAGGTGATCAATCAAGGATCACAAATCATGCGAAATAAACAACCAACTAAGCTAACAAATCAACACAAACAAACAAGCTAAACACGAGATACGAGATCAAAGAGATAGGAGCGGATTCTAGGGGTTGGAAATTCCGGTTATGGTATTGGACTCAAGCTATTTAATCATTCCTTGGATTAACTATAGTATGTTGGGAGTGAGTGTTTCTAGATTGAGATCAATCACCGGGTAGGTCTCATGGTCCACTAGTCCGTCCCTAAGGTCTCATCACTAGGTAAGTCTCAAAGAGCCTAAGGGATGGAATTCTACACAAACCGGATTGTCACCTAGGGATCTAACCTATCCTCACCGGGTAAGTCTCGGAAGGGTAAGTCCTAAACAACTATCCTAGCACACTTAGTCCAATGGCGGCTTATGAGGCTCACCACTACCTAGAGTTTATCATCTTTGAAATCTAAGAGTAAGAATCACCGGGTAGGTCTCTTCTAACACTTAGTTGCTAACACTAGGTCACCCTAGGATAGATTTAGCTCAACAAACACTAGGGTTTCAACATTCTAACATTCTAGAACTTAGACTCATCAAATCAAACAAATCAGACAAACCACAGGCTGTTCTACCACTTCCACGGCCGTGGAATGGCAAGAACGAACCGTGGACTCCAACAGTGGCTTTGTTCAAGTAAATGAATCATCCAAAGACAAATCTAAGTCCATCCTATCATAGTCCAAGCCATAACCATCCTTTCCTTACCCTAGAATCGCATCTATTTAGCCTACAACTTACATCATCACAATCGAAATCATCAAACATAAAATCATGGCTTCCATTTGCAAGATAATGAAGAGAAAGAGATGAACAAATGAAGAAAGTAAAACCAAGCTGAAAGTAAGATTAGAAAGACTTACAACCCTTCAAAAGAAGGTTCAATCGATTCTTACAACCCTAAACGAAACGATTCCGATAATCTTCACTCTAAAATCTATCAAAGGCTAACAATGGTGTCTTCTACTCTTCTTCTCCAATGGAGCTTTTCTCCTCCTCCAATGGTAGCTCTCCTCCAAGCTCCCCTTGAGAGAATCTTCTTGTTGAGAGTATGGTAGAGAGTGTGGATTTTGATTCTGAATTTTGATACCCCTCTCAACCTTGCAGGACCACTTTTTATACACAACTTTGCAAGGGTCGGCCATGAGAATAGTGGCACAGCTGTCACAACCGTTTGGCAAAAACCACGGTCCATTTCCACGGCCGTGGAAGTGCCAGTGACCGTGGTTTGGTGCCTCGGCTTGTTTTTTGGATCATTGAGTCACGATTTGGTGCATGGCTTGCAGCAACAAGGTCTCATGGGTCTTCCTTAGCCTCTAGCTTGCATCCCAATGAGTCCGAAGGTGTGTTATCTTGATGAACAATCCTCAAATGTATCGATTAAGCTCCTAAATCTCCCAAAATACCTATAAAGCAATGCAAAAGTCCGTGTAGACGTCTATCTCGACAAAATACGTGAATTGAGTGCAAACGTCGTGAACTAGTGCTAAACCATACATGAATGAGTGAAAAATCTATCTAAATGATTACCTAAACCTAAGTCATAAATCGTGTTATCAAAAATACCCCATACTTAAGGTTTGCTCGTCCCCGAGCAAGTCCCAACTATAGACTAAGAGATGACATGATTTATGCATGCAGAAAATCGACAAAAACTTTTTGGATTTGTGCTTCTAATATTGGATCACCTTCATAGTCATGTTTCATGGCAATGGACAAACAATTATGTATTAAGTAAATGAAGGCACGGAAAGACAATTGTACTTAACTCGAAGGCATGCATGAAATGTAAAAATGAAGAAGTTAAGATGATCAAGAGCATATCCAATCTTGATTACCAAGTCTTACACACATGCAAATAGGTCAGAAGGGCTTGTGAGATAAAAGGCCAAGAAACGTTGTGATTAGGTGGGGATTTTTCTAGGCTATGTGATGCTAATCCGGGAATGGAACTAACTCCACAATTTTGTCCTTGATCAACTTCCCACACGTGTATATTTTCTCCATCTTTTCTTTCTTTTCTTTTTCTTTCACTTATTTTTGAGACAATGGCATTGGTGTACAATAGCCGAAACCTTGGTGATTAGCCGTCCTCGGGTTTTTTCTATTTTTCGAGGTGCATCCACACCGGGCACACATACCAAAGCTCGTTAGGACTATTGGTTTATTTGACTTTGGCAAGGCACAAACACCCGATTATGTGAATGGTGCCGAGTTACTCGTCATTTAAACCAACGCCCCCAAACCTATATTTTTGTCTACACTTTCACAACAAATTCAGCATTTCATTCATAACATTCTTTCATCAACAACTTCACCCCACACTTGCTTTTCACACACTCAACACACTAACATGCTCCTATTCCCGGATGGGTCAAAAGAGGTCAAAATTTATACCGATTGAGGTGCTCAAACATCATGATCAAGATGAGAAGTAGAGAAAGATGAATTGCCTCATTCATTCCTAGATGATGTGTAAGAACTAGCATGTAATTTTGACTTTCAATACTCAATCCAATCAAGACAAACATCATGATCATAAATCATTCGTGGGATTCAAGATATGTACTTCAAGTCCAAATATGCAATTCATCAATTTAACACATAAGGCCATCCATAGCCAATCTACACAACAATTTTATCATAAGGGTCATTCCCAAGTTTAAAAGCACTAAAATTTATTTAAATTTTCTGATTTTTTTGGAATTTTCGAAATATCTATGTACAATGCAAGACATGATGAAGCATGTGACAATATTAAACTATCCTAGATGCTAGTCATGCAAAGGATCATGCAAAAGGTCATGCAAACCCCACCCCATACTTAGAAACACAGTGTCCCCAATGTGGCATTCAAGTAAAGAAGAGTGAAAGAGGGTTCTCACAATGTAAAAATGGTTTGCTTCGGTATTTGGGATTACTCAAGTGGATTGATGGTGGATGATCCTATCAATGATGGTAGAGAGCTCTATGTGTTCATCAAGGCGTCGGGACCCGCGCTAGGCACCGCTAGCCGTCCAAGTTTCGCGTCCGCTCCACCCATAATTGATGAGGGATTCATCCTCATCATTCACATGCCATGCAAGGCTTCCATGCTACCAAGACTCTAGCACACACACAAAACACACCAAACACACACAAAAATAAAAAAATCAAGACAAAAACAAAAACGAAAAGGGAAAACGTTACCAATGGGTTGCCTCCCATCAAGCGCTCCTTTAAGGTCTTAGCTTGACCAAACTCGGGGGCGTCTACTCAAGGTGAAGTGGGGCAATATGTCCACCGGAGCTCCCGGGATATACTTCTTCAACCGGTGCCCATTCACCTTAAAGTCTCCACAATGCTCCCCTCCCATCTCAACCGCCGCATGGGGAAATATCTTCTTCACCACATAAGGACCGGTCCATCTTGACTTTAGCTTTCCGGGGAAGAGCCGCAGCCGTGATTTGAAGCGAAGGACAAGGTCGCCTTCACTCAACTCCTTCGGGATGAGGCGCTTGTCATGCCACCGTTTGGTCCTCTCCTTGTAGATCCAGGCATTTTCGTAAGCATCCAAACGGATCTCCTCAAGAGCATTCATATCAAGCAATCTCTTCTCACCGGCCTCCTTGAGGTCAAAATTTAGCCACTTAATGGCCCAATAAGCTCTATGCTCCATCTCTACCGGAAGGTGGCAACACTTGCCATATACTAGCTTGTAGGGAGTGGTGCCAATTGGTGTCTTGAAAGCGGTTCTATATGCCCACAAGGCATAATCGAGCTTCATAGCCCAATCCTTTCTCGTCCTAGAGACCGTTTTCTCAAGAATTCCCTTTATCTCCCGGTTGGAGATCTCCACTTGGCCACTAGTTTGGGTATGGTAAGGTGTTGCCACCTTATGAGTCACCCCATACTTAGCCAAAAGTGCTCCAAAGTTCCTATTAGTGAAGTGCTTCCCTCCATCACTTATGATCACCCTTGGTGTTCCAAACCTAGGGAAGATCACTCGGTTGAAGAACCGCACTACAACCTTGGCGTCATTCGTGGGAGAGGCGATTGCCTTTACCCATCTTGAAACGTAATCCACCGCCAATAGGATATAGAGGTTGCCACAAGAAGAGGGGAATGGTCCCATGAAGTCCACGCCCCACACATCAAATATCTCCACCTCTTGTATGTTGTTCAAGGGCATCTCATTCCTCCTTGAGATGTTGCCCGTCCTTTGGCAAGCATCACAAGCTACCACAAAGTTTTGGACATCCTTGAACAAACTTGGCCAAAAGAAGCCCGATTGCAACACCTTCGCACATGTCTTGTGTGAGCTAGCATGTCCTCCACATGGCAAGGAATGACAATGGCGGATCACACTCTCCACCTCATCCTCCGATATGCATCTTCTAAAGACTCCATCCGGCCCTCTCTTGAACAAAAGTGGTTCACTCCAATAGTAGTGCCTCACATCTTTGAAGAACTTCTTCCTTTGGGCATATGACAAACCGGGAGGTACTTCCTCACACACAAGATAGTTCACAATGTCGGCATACCATGGCTCACTTCCTCTAGACACTTGGAACAAGCACTCCTCCACCATTTGCAATTGCTCATCCCGGAATGAGTCATCAATCGGGATGTCATCTCTCTCAAGCTCCAATGGTGGGAATCTACTAAGGTGATCCGCCACAGAATTTTCGGACCCCTTCTTGTCCCAGATTTCCAAATCAAACTCTTGAAGAAGAAGGATCCACCGAATCAACCTAGGCTTGGCATCCTTCTTTGTAAGGAGATAACGGATCGCAGCATGATCCGTATACACAATGACCTTCGCTCCAACAAGATATGAGCGGAACTTCTCAAATGCATACACCACCGCTAGCAACTCTTTCTCGGTGGTAGCATAATTGAATTGGGCATCATCTAGCGTCTTGCTAGCATAATAAATGGCATGTGTGCGCCCATCTTTCTTTTGCCCCAAAACAGCCCCAACGGCTACATCACTTGCATCACACATGATCTCAAACGGTAGACTCCAATCCGGAGGTTGCATGATAGGTGCGGAGATCAAAGCGTTCTTCAACCTACAAAAAACTTCAAGGCAATCCTTGGAGAAAACAAACTCAACATCTTTCATTAGTAGGTTAGTAAGAGGCTTAGAAATCTTAGAGAAATCCTTAATAAATCTCCGGTAAAAACCGGCATGCCCTAGAAAACTCCTTACCCCCTTCACCGAGGTAGGTGGTGGCAACTTCTCTATCGTTTCAATCTTGGCCCTATCAACCTCAATGCCACGGTTGGACACCAAGTGTCCCAACACAATACCTTCACTTATCATGAAGTGGCATTTTTCCCAATTCAAGACAAGGTTTGTCTCCTCACATCTCTTAAGAACTAGCGACAAGTTAGCTAAGCAATCATCAAAGGAAGAACCATAAACAGAAAAGTCATCCATAAACACTTCCATGATATTCTCAATGTACTCAGAAAATATAGCCATCATACACCTTTGGAAGGTGGCGGGTGCATTACACAACCCAAATGGCATTCTCCTATATGCAAAAGTTCCCCATGGACATGTAAATGTGGTTTTCTCTTGGTCATCGGGGTGGATAGGGATTTGGAAGAATCCACTATAGCCATCTAAGTAGAAAAAGTGAGAATGATGAGCTAACCTCTCTAGCATTTGGTCAATGAAAGGGAGAGGGAAGTGATCTTTCCTAGAGGCCATGTTCAATTTCCTATAGTCAATACACATTCTCCATCCCGTAACCGTCCTAGTTGGGATTAGTTCATTGTTCTCGTTAGTCACTACGGTCATCTCACCCTTCTTAGGAACTACATGAACGGGACTAACCCACTTACTATCCGAAATAGGGTAGATGATTCCCGCATCTAGCAACTTAATGATCTCCTTCTTGACTACCTCTTTCATTATAGGATTCAATCTTCTTTGATGTTCAATAGAGGGTTTATGGTCATCTTCCATCAATATCTTATGCATGCACAAAGAGGGCTTAATGCCAACAAGGTCATCAATAGTATAGCCAATGGATTTCCTATGCAATCTTAGCTCATGCAACAACCTAGCAAGTTCATCATCATTCAAGCATGCATTTACAATCACCGGATATGTAGAATTATCTCCAAGAAAAGCATACTTCAAATGAGAGGGGAGGGGTTTGAGTTCAAGTTTAGGAGGACCTTTATCGAGTGGAGACGATCCAAATAACGTTGGTTGAGATGAATCCAAAGCAAATGAAGGCTTTCCAAGGCTCCTTGAAGCTTGATCAACAACAAGGGCTGCTTCTGGGGAAATCACGGGCAAATCCACGGATCCTGGCACATCCACGGCCGTGGACCTTGCAAAGCTTGCTCTTCGGAGCACTCCAGAGAGTTCCACGGCCGTGGAACTTCCTTCACGACCGTGGTTGCTACAGGATTTCAGCATACTCTCGTGGACTTCAAATTCAGCTCTTGTCTCCTCTTCTAATGCTTCCAAGGCCTTGATTTCTTCATTGTAAGTCTCCTCAACACCTTCCTCCATCAAACTTAAGCTAAGAACCTTCTCCAAGGGGTCCTTGATCAAGATCGAGCTCACAACTTCTCTAGACACTTCTTGCTCGACTATGTTGAATACATCCTCATCAAGGGTTGGCCCTTTCATCATTGTAGACAGTTTGAACTTTATATTCTCCTCCCCAATGTTGAAGGAGAGAATTCCATTTTTACAATCCACCAAGCATCCGGAAGTGGCTAGGAAAGGTCTCCCTAAGATGATGGGAACCGGATAGTCCGCCGGGATGTCCAAGACAACAAAATCAATCGGCACATAGAACTTCCCGAGTTGCACCGGTATGTCTTCCAATATCCCAACCGGGTGAGTGATAGAACGGTCCGCCATGTAAAGGGTCATCTTGACCGGTTTTGGCTCTCCTAGCCCAACCTTGTTGCATAGTGCAAGCGGTATGATGCTTACACTTGCTCCAAGATCACAAAGGGCTTCGTACTTCACTTCTCCCACTCCGATTGGCACACAAAAGGAACCCGGATCTCTTAGCTTAGGAGGCATCTCCTCCTTCATAGTTTGGATAAATTCCGAGGACCTCTTTGTCATCCTCACTTCTCCATACTCCTCCAACTTCCTTTTGTTGGAGAGTATTTCCTTCAAGAACTTGCCATATGCCGGCATTCCTAAGATAGCATCCATGAACGGAATGTTAATATGCAATTTAGATATAAGTTCAAGGAATTTACCAAAGTGTTTGTCCAAGCGAGCTCTTGCTCGTGATTGAGGGAATGGTAGCGGTGGCTTGTATGGAGGCGGTGCAACATATGTTCGCTCAACATCCTTGCTCTTGCCTCCATCTTCTTGCAATATCTCTTCCTCTACCACTACTTGCTTCCCCTTGGTATTCTCCTTGGGCAAGGGATCCTTCATGCTCAACCCACTTCTTGTTGTAATAGCTAACACTTGGCCTCTTGGGTTGTCTTCGGTTCTTCCGGGAAGCTTTCCCGGATCTCTATGAGCTTCACCCGCCTTTTGGAACACTTGTGCTTCCAAAACCTTTTGAGCTTTAGAAATGGAAGTCACCGTGCTCTCAAGACCACTCAACCTTCCAAGCAATTGCTCAAACATCATCTTGGTTCTATCCTTTGGAGGTTGAGTAAATCCGGGTGGAGGTTTGTTAGCATGAAATATTGTGATATTTTAGGCACGTTTTCTAAGCGTATTTGATTCATATTGTGTATCCAACTTTTCTATTAATTACTTGTTTGATAGTCATTGATTGAGCATTGATGCATTTGTGAGCTAGTTTGTCTATAATGTCGATATAGAGATCTACACAAGCTTTATGTTGATTATAGGTGATTGAGAGCTATTTCCGAACGGAATCGAGCAAGGATGGAGTTGTTGAGCAATGTCCATGGATTGAGGACATTCTTAGGAGCAAAAGGAGTGTTAACTTGGGGAATGCACGAAGCTAGGGAAGAATCACGTTCTCGCCCTAAACCACGCTCTAAAATACGGCCGTACTACTTTCCACGTTCAGTTCCACGGCCGTGGAACCATGCCTAGGGAAGCGTGGTTCATTCCAACAACTTCTACGGCCGTGGAGAAGATGGTTCAAACCGTGTTGAATTCCACGCTCTAAATTACGGTCGTGGAACCTTCCACGACCGTGATCTTGGCGATCTTTTTTTGCCACACTTTAAGCCACGATCTTTTAAAGGATTGGGCCGGGCCGCTACTTCATCATACACTATAAAAGGACGGACGAAGAGAGATTCCGTCACCTCGGTGATAACACGATTTATGACTTAGGTTTAGGTAATCATTTAGATAGATTTCTCACTCATTCATGCACGTTTTGGCATTGGTTCATGACGTCTTCGCTCAATTCATGCACATTTCTAGAAAAGACGTCTACACTACCTTTTATCGGTTTTGTAGGTAATTCGGGGATCTATCGGACGTTAATCGATACATTTGAGGGCCAAGGCTCATGATGGTACACATCCAAAGCCTTGGAGGAGCATAATTGGAGCAACAAAGGACACAAAGATCACTATTGGAGCAAGCAATGGAGCAACTCATGGCTAGACGATCATAGCATGCTTCTGCTGAAGAAAATCAGACCAACTGCCAGGAAAATCGGCCGATTTAATCCACTGGGTCGATTTTTGGGCCTTTGACAGCTTAAGCCACGTGTCCCACGATCTCTTGTCCGGCCTTGCTCTTGGTGGAGAATATAAGTGGTCCTGCAGGTTGTTGCTGAGCAATCTCTCCTCTCCCCCACTCTCATTCACAGCTCATCAATTTGAGGGAAAGATTGGAGGAGAAGAAAAGCTCTCAAGGATTGAAGGAAGAAGAAGAACACCATTCTAAGAGGGATAGAGAGATTTTGAGTGATTTTGAGTTCTTTCGTAGTCTTGGATTGAAGAACTATTGCAAGGACTGTTAGGAACGTTTTGGATCTTCATTTAAGAGTTTGTAAGTCTTGCTACAACTTAGATTTAGTTGAGATTTATTGATTTGCTTGCTTATCTTTCATTATCCATCTATGAACACCATGTATGCTTGTTTGATGATTTTGGATCTTGATATGCATATTGTTGGCTAGTTTATTGTGATTATGGAGTGATGGATTGATGGTTATGGCTGAGATGATAGGATGGGCTTATATGTTAGTTTAGGATGATTTGTATGCACGAAACTCACAACAGAAGGGAAAATCGGCCTGTTCATCAGGTAAATCGGCCGATTTCCCCCAGGATCCACCCGATTTCCTCCTCTGTTGCTCTTTAAATGATGAATCTGTATGATTGGGGTGTTAGGTTGTTAAATCCTAGTGTTTATTAAGCCTAATTTAGCTTAGGATCACCTAATTCTATCAACCTAAGTGAGGGAAGAGATCTACCCGATGATTTCCGATCTTAGATACTTTAGAAGATGAATTCTAGGTAGTAGTGAGCCTCATAAGCCGCTATTGGATCGAGTGTGCTAGGATTATTGCTTGAGATTTCCCTATTCCAAGACTTACCCGGTAAGGAGAGGGTTACCCATTAAGTATTGTCCGGTTTGTGTAGAATTCCCAACTTTACCCCCTTGAGACCTACCCGGTAATAGGAGTTTGATGCGGGATTAGTGAAGTGAGAGACCTACCCGGTAATTGCTTCCATTAGTGAAACATTCTTTCCCCAACACCGCAGCTTGTCCTTAGAATCCTTAGAACCTTGAGTCCAATGCCATAACCGGAAATCTTGACCTCTAGAATCTACTTTTTCTCTCTTTGATCTCTTATCTTGTGCTTTGTGTTACTTGTTTGTTTTGCTAGCTTGAGTTGTTAGTTGTTCTATTGCCTTGCTTGATTTGTGATCCTTGTTTGATCACCACAAAAACTCAACCAAAAACATCATCATTTTCATTTCTTTATTTCTTACTCCTCTCTTAGATTAGATCCACACTATCTATGACCATTGTTTGACTCGATTTCACCTTAGTCTTTGTGTTTGACCTCGGAATACTATCCCTACTACAAACGTCCCGTACACTGCGGGTTCGCTAGGAGTTAGGATAAATATAACGAGTATAAATTTAAAGCTTATTGCGTACACACATCACACACGATCTTAGCGTAACAAGTTTTTGGCGCCGTTGCCGGGGACTAGGTCTAGATCGAGTCTATTCGTGATTGTTTATAGTGTAGATCTTTCTTGTTGCTTTTGATCTCTCTTTGGTGTGTGTCTTTGCTTTTCACGACATCTCTTACTCTTTAGGTGTATGCGAAGATCTCGTGGTAAGGATTTAGCTCCATTCGATCCCGAACCGGAGAAAATCCTTAGTTCTAGATCCAAGAGCATTAAAAAGGGAAAAGAGATGGCCGGAAGAGATCTCCAAGCTGAATTAGATGAAGCCTTAGAGAAAATAAGGCTAAGAGATGAGCTCTTGGAGGAAGAAAGGAGACTTGTCAATGAGAGGCAAGAAGCAACTAGGAGGGAGATTGATGAGATTAGGCAAGCCCTTGTACAAGGAGAGCTTAATCGTCAACAACCTCCACCTCCTCCACCACCACAACCGCAGCCGGCGGCGAATGTCAGGGTTGTACCCATTGCTATTGAAGAGCCACAAACTTTGGGGAGACGTATGGATCCGGCACAAAGAGCACACCGTCCGGGTGTGAACTTAGGAGATCCCGCGGCCCACAACTACGAGCTCCGCCCTCAAGTTCTACAAATGATCCGGCATAATCAATTTGGAGGGATGGAAGGAGAGTCTCCTCATCAACATTTGATGAACTATGAGATTTTGATGGAGACTCTTAGACCGCCAAGATTGGAGAGCAACAACCATAAGCTTAGGGCTTTTTCCTTCTCTCTTAAGGACAAAGCCTAGCTTGGTATCAATCTATTCCACAAGGGCGAGTTGGTACTTGGGAGGAGATGACAACCGAGTTTTTGACTAAGTTCTTCCCACCTTCCAAGACTACCGAATTAAGAGGGAAGATCAATGCCTTCGTGATGAAGGATAGAGAGAGCTTGTTCAAGTCTTGGGAGAGATTCAAGGACCTTCTCCTAGATTGTCCACACCATGGCATACCAAAAATTGAGCTATTGGAGATCTACTTCAAAGGACTTGACGAAGATAGCCAATTCAAGCTCCAATCTCTTTCCGGTGGGACATTTATGGAGAAACATGTAGATGAAGCTTGGGAGTTTGTGGAGAAGCAAGCTCTAGTGATTGAGAAGTACTCCCATAGGAAGAGTGAAGGGAGAAAGGCGGGAGCATATGAGGTGAGTGAGGTCACCATGAGCAATTTCAAGCTTGACGCCATCAACAACGAGCTAAAGTCCTTGAGAGAGTTGTGTGCTACAACTTTGAAGAACCAAGCAACTCCTCAAGTGCTTCCACAAGCTAACTTATCTTCCAAGGAGGAGGATGTGAATTACATGGGAAGGGGCAATTACAACAACTATCAAGGCCCAAGGAACTTCAACAACAACCGGCAATTCAACAATTACCGGCCCAGCCATAACCATCCCGGGTTTTCTTACTCTAACCCGGATGGAGCCTTGAACCCTCCCGCTTCCACAAGCACAACTCTACCACCAAAGGCTTCACAAGAACCTCCACCCGGATTCACTCAACCTCCAAAGGATAGAACCGAAATGATGTTTGAGCAATTGCTTGGAAGGTTGAGTGGTCTTGAGAGCACCGTGACTTCTATTTCCAAGGCTCAAAAAGTGTTGGAAGCACAAGTGTTCCAAAAGGCGGGTGAAGCCCATAGAGATCCGGGAAAGCTTCCCGGAAGAACCAAAGACAACCCAAGAGGCCAAGTGTTGGCCATTACAACGAGGAGTGGGTTGAGTATGAAGGATCCTTTGCCCAAGGAGAATGCTAAAGGGAAGCAAGTGGTGAATGAAAGTGAACCATTGCAAGAAGATGGAGGCAAGAGCAAGGATGTTGAGCCAACATATGTGGCACCGCCTCCATACAAGCCACCACTACCGTTCCCTCAATCACGAGCAAGAGCTCGCTTGGACAATCACTTTGGTAAATTCCTTGAACTTATGTCTAAATTGCATATTAACATTCCGTTCATGGATGTTATTTTAGGAATGCCGGCATATGGCAAATTCTTGAAGGAAATACTCTCCAACAAAAGGAAGTTGGAGGAGTATGGGGAGATAAGAATGACAAAGAGATCCTCGGAGTTGATTCAAACGATGAAGGAGGAGATGCCTCCCAAGCTAAGGGATCCGGGATCCTTTTGTGTGCCAATCGGAGTAGGAGAAGTGAAGTATGACGCCCTATGCGATCTTGGGGCAAGTGTAAGCATCATCCCGCTTGCACTTTGCAACAAGGTTGGGCTAGGAGAGCCAAAGCCGGTCAAGATGACCCTTTACATGGCGGACCGCTCAATCACTCACCCGGTTGGGGTCTTGGAAGACATTCCGGTGCAACTAGGGAAGTTCTATGTGCCCATAGACTTCGTTGTTTTGGATATCCCGGCGGACTATCCGGTTCCTATCATCTTGGAGAGACCTTTCCTAGCTACTTCCGGATGTCTAGTAGATTGCAAGAATGGAACCCTCTCCTTCAACATTGGAGAAGAAAACATCAAGTTCAAGCTGTCCACAATGATGAAAGGACCAACCCTTGATGAAGATGTATTCAACATAGTTGAAGAAGAGGAGTCTAGAGAGGTTGTGAGCTCAATCTTGCTCAAGGATCCACTTGAGAGGGTTCTTAGCTCAAGCTTGATGGAGGAAGGAGTTGAGGAGAGTAGCAATGAAGTAATCAAGGCCTTGAATGCATTAAACGAGCTACCAAGTGTTGGATTTGAAGTGCTAGAAGAAGAGAAAAACAGCCAAAAAAATCGGCCTGCCTGGGCAAAATCGGCCGATTTTTGTCCTTGTGCTGAAATTTCATCCAGTTTTGCAAAAACAGAAACTCAGATCGACCCACTGCCAGAAAAATCGGCCGATTTTTCCTCCTGGGTCGATTTTCCTGAGTCTTTTCAACACCAACCACTTGAATGTGAGCAATCATCAAGGGACTTCAAGGAGGCTTCCATGGCTTTGCAATCATCTCAACCTACATTGTATGGATCGTCTCCAACCGAAAAAGGTCCTCCTCAACTTGATCTTAAACCTCTTCCTTCTCATTTAAAGTATGCTTTCCTTGGTTCAAATTCTACTTATCCGGTGATTGTGAATGCATCTTTGAATGATGATGAACTTGATAAATTGTTGAATGAATTGAAACTGCATAGAAAGGCAATAGGATACACCATTGATGACCTTGTTGGCATAAAACCCTCTTTGTGCATGCATAAGATATTGATGGAAGATAATCATAAGCCCTCTATTGAACATCAAAGAAGACTAAATCCTATAATGAAAGAGGTAGTTAAAAAGGAGATCATTAAGTTGCTAGATGCGGGGATTATCTACCCTATCTCGGATAGTAAGTGGGTTAGTCCCGTTCATGTAGTACCTAAGAAGGGTGGAATGACCGTAGTGACCAATGAGAACAATGAACTAATCCCGACTAGGACGGTTACAGGGTGGAGAATGTGCATTGATTATAGGAAGCTTAACATGGCCTCTAGGAAAGATCACTTCCCTCTCCCCTTCATTGACCAAATGCTAGAAAGGTTAGCTCAACATTCTCATTTTTGCTATTTAGATGGCTATAGTGGATTCTTCCAAATCCCTATCCACCCCGATGACCAAGAGAAAACAACCTTTACATGTCCATGGGGTACTTTTGCATATAGGAGAATGCCATTTGGGTTGTGTAATGCACCCGCCATCTTCCAAAGGTGTATGATGGCTATCTTTTCAGAATACATTGAAAAATATCATGGAAGTGTTCATGGATGATTTCTCTGTTTATGGTTCTTCCTTTGATAATTGCTTGGCTAACTTGTCATTAGTATTGCAAAGATGTGAGGAGACAAATCTTGTCTTAAATTGGGAAAAATGCCACTTCATGGTAAGTGAAGGTATCGTGTTAGGACACTTGGTGTCTAACCGTGGCATTGAGGTTGATAGGGCCAAGATTGAGACGATAGAGAAGTTGCCACCACCTACCTCGGTGAAGGGGGTAAGGAGCTTTCTAGGGCATGCCGGTTTTTACCGGAGGTTTATTCAAGACTTCTCTAAAATCTCCAAGCCTCTTACTAACCTACTAATGAAGGATGTTGAATTTGTTTTCTCCAAAGATTGCCTTGAGGCTTTTTGTAGGTTGAAGAACGCCTTGATCTCCGCACCTATAATGCAACCTCCGGATTGGAGTTTACCATTCGAGATCATGTGTGATGCAAGCGATGTAGCCATTGGGGCTGTTTTGGGGCAAAGGAAAGATGGGCGCACTCATGCCATTTATTATGCTAGCAAGACACTAGATGATGCCCAACTCAATTATGCTACCACCGAGAAGGAGTTGCTAGCGGTGGTGTATGCTTTTGAGAAGTTCCGCTCATATCTTGTTGGAGCAAAGGTCATAGTTTATACGGATCATGCTGCGATCTGTTATCTACTTACCAAGAAGGATGCCAAGCCTAGGTTGATTCGGTGGATCCTTCTTCTTCAAGAGTTTGACCTGGAAATCCGGGACAAGAAGGGATCCGAGAACTCCGTGGCGGATCACCTTAGTAGACTCCCACCATTGGAGCTTGAAAGAGAGGACATCCCGATTGATGACTCATTCCGGGATGAGCAATTGCAAATGGTGGAGGAATACTTGTTCCAAGTGTCTAGAGGAAGCGAGCCATGGTTTGCCGACATTGTGAACTACTTAGTGTGTGAGGAAGTGCCTCCCGGTTTGACATATGCCCGAAGGAAGAAGTTCTTCAAGGATGTGAGGCATTACTATTGGAGTGAACCACTTTTGTTCAAAAGAGGGCCGGATGGAATGTTTAGAAGATGCATACCGGCGGATGAGGTGGAGAGTGTGATCCGCCATTGTCATTCCTTGCCATGTGGAGGGCATGCTAGGTCACACAAGACATGTGCTAAAGTGTTGCAATCGGGCTTCTTTTGGCCAAGTTTGTTCAAGGATGTGCAAGGCTTTGTGGTAGCTTGTGATGCTTGCCAAAGGACGGGCAACATCTCAAGGAGGAACGAGATGCCCTTGAACAACATACAAGAGGTGGAAATATTTGATGTGTGGGGTGTGGACTTCATGGGACCATTCCCTTCTTCGTGTGGCAACCTCTACATCCTATTGGCGGTTGAATATGTCTCAAGATGGGTGGAAACAATCGCCTCTCCTACAAATGACGCCAAGGTTGTGGTGCGGTTCTTCAACCGAGTGATCTTTCCTAGGTTTGGAACACCAAGGGTGATCATAAGCGATGGAGGGAAGCACTTTACCAATAGGAACTTTGGAGCACTTTTGGCTAAGTATGGGGTGACTCATAAGGTGGCAACACCTTACCATCCCCAAACTAGTGGCCAAGTGGAAATCTCTAACCGGGAGATCAAGGGGATTCTCGAGAAGACGGTCTCAAGGACAAGAAAGGATTGGGCTATGAAGCTCGATGATGCCTTGTGGGCATATAGAACCGCTTTCAAGACACCAATTGGCACCACTCCTTACAAGTTGGTCTATGGCAAGTCTTGCCACCTCCCGGTAGAGATGGAGCATAGAGCTTATTGGGCCATTAAGTGGCTAAATTTTGACCTCAAGGAGGCGGGAGAGAAGCGGTTGCTAGAGATGAACGCCCTTGAGGAGATCCGGTTGGATGAGAAGTCCCGGATCTACAAGGAGCGGACCAAGCGTTGGCATGACAAGAGCCTCCTTCCAAAGGAGTTGAGTGAAGGCGACCTTGTCCTTCTCTTCAACTCGAGGCTGCGGCTCTTCCCCGGAAAGCTCAAATCAAGATGGACCGGGCCATATGTGGTGAAGAAGATCTTTCCTCATGGAGCGGTAGAGATAAGAGGAGATCATTGTGGTAACTTCAAGGTGAATGGGCATCGATTGAAGAAGTACATCCCGGAAGCCCCGGTGGAAGTGATTGCCCCGCTTCACCTTGATTGAAACACTCCTTAATTTGGTCAAGCTAATGACCTTAAAGAAGCTCTTAATGGGAGGCAACCCATTGGTACATATTTTTCTCTTTGTTTTTCTTGCTTTTGTTTGATCTCACTCTTGGTGTACTTTGTTTTTCTTTTGTGTTTTTGGGTGCTAGATCTTGTTGATTGTCATGTATGATGAGATGTTGGAGGTCATGTGAAAGCCTCATGGAACTACTGAAGGTACAAGATCCGAGCACGTGGATGAGGAAGAAAGCACCCAGGAAAATCGGACTAATCTTCACAGAAATCGGCCGATTTCCTGGGTGATGGTCCGATTTTTCCTCTGTAAAGGAAAGTGATGATCTCCAATCAAGCATGGGTAGAGCGGACGTGGAACTTGGACGGCTTGCGAGCCAAGCGCGGGTTCCGACACCATAACGAACATCAAGAGCTCTCTACCATCCTTGATCGATCATCCACCATCATCATTCAATGTGACCCGAAATACCAAAGCATCACCAATTTTACATTGCAAGGACTCTCTTTCACTTCTTTATTTAGTTTCCACATTGGGGACAATGTGTTTCTAAGTATGGGGTGGGGTTTTCATGATCATTTGCATGATTAGCATCTAGGATAGTTTAATTTTGTCACATGTTTCATTATGTCTTGCATTGTACATACATATTCCGAAAAATCCAAAAAAAAATTCAAAAAATTTTAAAAATTTTTAGTGCTTCTAAGGCTTGGATATGACCCTAATGATGAATCTTGTCTTGTGGATTGGCTATGGATGGCCTTATGTGTTAAATTGATGAATGTATATGTGGACTTGAAGTACTTCTCTTGAATCCCATGAATGATTTGTGATCATGATGTTTGCCTAGAATGGATTGAGTATTGAAGGTCGAAATTGCATGCTAGTTCTTGCACACCATCTAGGAATGAATGAGGCAATTCATCTTTCTCTAATTCTCATCTTGATCATGTTGTTTGAGCACCTCAATTGATATAAATTGACCTCTTTTGACCCATCCGGGAATAGGAGCATGTTAGTGTGTTGATGTGTGTGAAAAGCAAGTGTGGGGTGAAGATGTTGATGAAAGAATATCATGCATAAAATGCTGAATTTGTTGTGAAAGTGTAGACAAAAACATATGTTTGGGGACGTTGGCTTTGATGACAAGTAACTCGGTACACTTCACATAATCGGGTGTTGGTGCCTTGCCAAAGTCAAATAAACCAATAGTCCTAACGAGCTTTGGTATGTGTGCCCGGTGTGGATGCACCTCGAAAAATAAGAAAAAGCCCGAGGATGGCTAATCACCAAGGTTTCGGCTTTTGTACACCAATGTCATTGTCTCAAAAATAAGCGAAAGAAAAAGAAAAGAAAGAAAAGAAAATGAAGAAAAATATGCACTTGAGGGAAGTTGATAAGAAATGTGAAGTTGTGGTTGTTTAGTTCCTTTCCCGGATTAGCATCACATGACTAGAAAATTCCCACCTAATCACAACGTTTCTTGACCTTCTATTTTACAAGTCCTTTTGACCTACTTGCATGTGTGTAAGACTAAGTGATTTAGATTGGATATACTCATGATCTTCTTGACTTCTTCATCTTTACTTTTCATTGCATGCTATCAAGTTAAGTGCAATTGTCTTTCCATGCTTTCATTTATTTGATACATAATTGCCTGTCCATTGCCATGAAACATGACTATGAAGGTGATCCAATATTAGAAGCACAACTCCAAAAAGATTCTGCCATTTTTTCTGCATACATAAATCATGTCATCTCTTAGTCTATAGTTGGGAATTTGCTCGGGGACGAGCAAACCTTAAGTATGGGGTATTTTTGATAACACGATTTATGACTTAGGTTTAGGTAATCATTTAGATAGATTTCTCACTCATTCATGCACGTTTTCGCATTGGTTCATGACGTCTTCGCTCAATTCATGCACATTTCTAGAAAAGACGTCTACACTACCTTTTATCGGTTTTGTAGGTAATTCGGGGATCTATCGGACGTTAATCGATACATTTGAGGGCCAAGCCTCATGATGGTACACATCCAAAGCCTTGGAGGAGCATAATTGGAGCAACAAAGGACACAAATATCACTATTGGTGCAAGCAATGGAGCAACTCATGGCTAGACGATCATAGCATGCTTCTGCTGAAGAAAATCAGACCAACTGCCAGGAAAATCGGCCGATTTAATCCACTGGGTCGATTTTTGGGCGTTTGACAGCTTAAGCCACGTGTCCCACGATCTCTTGTCCGGCCTTGCTCTTGGTGGAGAATATAAGTGGTCCTGCAGGTTGTTGCTGAGCAATCTCTCCTCTCCCACACTCTCATTCACAGCTCATCAATTTGGGGGAAAGATTGGAGGAGAAGAAAAGCTCTCAAGGATTGAAGGAAGAAGAAGAAAACCATTCTAAGAGGGATAGAGAGATTTTGAGTGATTTTGAGTTACTTTCGTAGTCTTGGATTGAAGAACTATTGCAAGGACTGTTAGGAACGTTTTGGATCTTCATTTAAGAGTTTGTAAGTCTTGCTACAACTTAGATTTAGTTGAGATTTATTGATTTGCTTGCTTATCTTTCATTATCCATCTATGAACACCATGTATGCTTGTTTGATGATTTTGGATCTTGATATGCATATTGTTGGCTAGTTTATTGTGATTATGGAGTGATGGATTGATGGTTATGGCTGAGATGATAGGATGGGCTTATATGTTGGTTTAGGATGATTTGTATGCACGAAACTCACAACAGAAGGGAAAATCGGCCTGTTCATCAGGTAAATCGGCCGATTTCCCCCATGATCCACCCGATTTCCTCCTCTGTTGCTCTTTAAATGATGAATCTGTATGATTGGGGTGTTAGGTTGTTAAATCCTAGTGTTTATTAAGCCTAATTTAGCTTAGGATCACCTAATGCTATCAACCTAAGTGAGGGAAGAGATCTACCCGATGATTTCCGATCTTAGATACTTTAGAAGATGAATTCTAGGTAGTAGTGAGCCTCATAAGCCGCTATTGGATCGAGTGTGCTAGGATTATTGCTTGAGATTTCCCTATTCCGAGACTTACCCGGTAAGGAGAGGGTTACCCCTTAAGTAGTGTCCGGTTTGTGTAGAATTCCCAACTTTACCCCCTTGAGACCTACCCGGTAATAGGAGTTTGATGCGGGATTAGTGAAGTGAGAGACCTACCCGGTAATTGCTTCCATTAGTGAAACATTCTTTCCCCAACACCGCAGCTTGTCCTTAGAATCCTTAGAACCTTGAGTCCAATGCCATAACCGGAAATCTTGACCTCTAGAATCCACTGTTTCTCTCTTTGATCTCTTATCTTGTGCTTTGTGTTACTTGTTTGTTTTGCTAGCTTGAGTTGTTAGTTGTTCTATTGCCTTGCTTGATTTGTGATCCTTGTTTGATCACCACAAAAACTCAACCAAAAACATCATTATTTTCATTTCTTTATTTCTTACTCCTCTCTTAGATTAGATCCACACTATCTATGACCATTGTTTGACTCGATTTCACCTTAGTCTTTGTGTTCGACCTCGGAATACTATCCCTACTACAAACGTCCCGTACACTGCAGGTTCGCTAGGAGTTAGGATAAATATAACGAGTATAAATTTAAAGCTTATTGCGTACACACATCACACACGATCTTAGCGTAACACTCGGCTTAGACGCACTTTCGCCCACACTTCGCTTTAGAGATCTTTGCGACTTTTGCAAAAGACGGACTTTGCGCTCATCCTTGGAGTTGCCCTAATCTCACACTTTGGTGGAGATTGTGATTGAGATTTCCGGATTGACGGAAGATCGAAGATTCGGAAGATTATTCGCAAGAAGATTCCTCTTCTTGTTTAGGTTTGATTTAGAAGACGGATTGACATCCCGTTCTTCCTTCTTATCTAAGATTGTGTTTGTTTGTTCTATTCCGAATCTAGTGACGATATTTGTTCTTGATTGTGACTTTGAGATTGGCTTGAAGTTTATTGAAAGTTTTTGGAAGTTTTCATCTTTCAATCTTTTAAACCTTGAATTTGATATCATTATGACTATTGTTGGCTAAAAACCCTTAACAATTCTAAGGTGAAGGGTTGATAGTTGTGGCTTAGATAATGATAGATCGATCGTAAACAGATTGGACCCTGAGAGTTAGAGAGAATCGCCGACGAACCCTAAATTACGGCCTGTTCTTGAGTCCATGGCCGTGGAACCTCAAGAACTAACCGTGATTTCCCTTAAGTTTACGAACTTGCTTTTACTTTAATCCAAAGTTAAAGATTTGCTTTAACTTAGTTTAGGCTTACCTTTTCTAGGTGGTAGTGAAGCCTCAACAACCTCTACCTCGATTGTGAGTGTAACAACCGTAATCGGTTTAGTTAGTCTTGATCCTTGGATTATAAGTTTGGGTATTTGACATTAATTCTTACCTTTAGAACCTTTCTATATTGAAGCCTCAACAACCTTTATAGAGAGTGTCTTGTAGGTGAGTCATATAAGGTTTTTGGAACTTCACCGTACGATTACCTTACATTAGCATACCTTTGCATATCTTAACTCTGTCCTTATATCATTAGTATATCTTGAATCGATAGCCACAGCTGGATACTTGGATCTTTAGGATTGTTGTTTTCCCAATAATTTGCAAAGCTCTTACATTTACCTGCTTGATAATCTGAAATTGAATTTGTTCCCCCCCAAATTCCTGTGTTCGATACTCTGGAATTCTTGCTTAACTATATCGATCCGTACACTACGGGTTCGCTTGCTTGATTCTAGTTTTATAAATTTAAAGCTTATTTGCACGCACGCTAATTGGCGAACAAGTTTTTGGCGCCGTTGCCGGGGATTTGGTTTAGGCCGAATTTGGTTTTCGGTTGTCAAGCTTGGGAGCTTGCTCTCGTTATTTGATATCTTTTTGAGTGCATGTGCAGGTCTAGGAACACCGAAGATCTCTTACCTCTTGATCAAGAGCTTGAGAGAATGTTAAGGCAAAAGCGTAAGGAAAAGAAGATGGTTGAAGAACACGAACGTGATCTTCAAGCGGAGTTAGCGGAGAAAGAAGCTCAACTCCAATGGAATGAGAATATTCGCCGCGATGAGATGGATCATCATCAATCCCAAGTTAATGATCTGAAGGACATGATGTTCCAAATGAGGATAGAACTAAGCAATCTCAAGAATAAGGGAAGCAAGAAATCCTCAAAGAGATCATTAAGGTCGAATAGGGGTCATTCATCCGCTGATGATAGCGACTCTTCCATGCCACCGTTAGAGGAGATTGATCCAAGGATCAATGTGAATCCATTCGCTCCACAGACGACCGCAAACCGACGCATTCCACCTAGGAATGTAAGGGTGAATCGTGTAGATAATGAGCCAAGGACTCTTGGCCAAAGGATGGATCCAACGCAGCAACCACGCCGTCTAGGTGTGAACTTTGATGCTGATGATGTGCAAGGGTTTAGCTTCAACCCTCAAGTTATTACTCTTGTTCGCCAAAACCAATTTGGCGGGACAAGCGCTGAATCTCCACACCAACACTTGCAAAACTTTGAGTGTATGATGGAGACAATGAGGCCGAAGAACGCTACTACCAACAACTATAAGCTCAAGCCTTTCTTCTTCTCCTTGAAGGGGAAAGCGTTGTCTTGGTACCAAGCTCTTCCTAGTGGGAAACTAGACACGTGGGAAGACCTTTCCGCGGAGTTCCTCACCAAATTCTTTCCGCCATCCAAAACGGCGGAACTTAGAGGTAAGATCAATACATTTTCCATGAGGTCTAACGAAAGTTTGTTTCAATCATGGGAAAGGTTTCAGGACTTGTTATTGGATTGCCCTCATCATGGCATATCCAAGCTTGCATTGCTGGAGATTTACTACAAGGGGCTGGATGTGGAGACACAATTCAAGCTCCAATCCCTCTCATGTGGAACATTCATGGACATGAGGGAAGATGACGCTTGGGACTTCATTGAGAAGCAAGCAAGGGTCATAGAGAAGTATTCCCACCGGAAAGCGGAGGGAAATCGTGTGGAGCAAGGAGCAAAGCTCACACATGAAGCTCAAAATCAGATTTTCTCCCTCAACAATGAGATCAAAGAGTTGAAGGAGGCTATAAAGACCAACTTTCCAAAGCAACAAGGCAAGGATGTTGGCTATTTGGGCAACAACAACAATAGCGGTGAGAATACAAACCGTAACAACAACAACAATAACCGGAATAATAACCGGAACAATTGGAATGGCAACAACAACAACTGGAACAACAATTGGAACAACAATAGGGGTTCAAACAACAACAATTGGCGCTCCATTCAACAAAATTCCGGTAACTCTTATCCTTCCAATTCGAATTCACTAACTCCACCTTCCTCTTCCTCTACTCCTTTGAAAAGCCAGGGGCAAACATCTAATGGAGGAAACACTTCGGGGAAGGAGAGCCCGATCCCATGTTGGAAACGATCTTGGGAAAGCTTCAAGGTTTGGAGAACCGCATCATTAAGGTTGATGATCAAATTTCTAAAGTTGATAAAGCCCAAAAGGTTTTGGAAAACCAAATGTTCAGCCATGCGGAGGAAGTTCCTAGGAATCAAGGGAAACCTCCAGGAAAGACGGAGGACAACCCTAAGGGAAGGGTGATGGCAATCACAACTAGGAGCGGAGTGACTACTACCGATCCGCAGCCTAAGTTTGTTGAAGTCCCCGTAGAGAAAGACAAAGAGAAGGGGAAGGAGAAGGAAGATGTCTACGTTCCTCCTCCAGCTTACAAACCTCCCCTACCGTTCCCTCAATCTAGAGCGAGAGCACGCCTAGATAAACAATTTGGTAAGTTTATAGAACTCATGAGCAAGCTGCATATTAATATACCCTTTATTGATGCTATTGTAGGTATGCCGGCTTATGGCAAGTTCTTGAAGGAGCCCTCTCCAACAAGAGGAAGCTAGAAGATTTTGGTGAGGTCAAGATGAGTTCGGATTCTTCGGATCTCATCAAGACCATGAAAGCGAAAATGCCCCCCAAGCTAAAGGATCCGGGGTCGTTTTGCATTCCCATAGGAGTGGGAGATGTCACATACGATGCGCTATGTGACTTGGGAGCAAGTGTGAGAATCATACCACTTGCATTGTGTAGGAAGATCGGTTTAGGTGACCCTAAACCGGTGAAGATGACATTGTACATGGAAGATCGATCCATCACTCGCCCCGTTGGTATCGTAGAGGACGTCCCAGTTAAGCTAGGTAAATTCTTTGTTCCTATTGATTTTGTCGTGCTTGACATTCCTGCAGATAGTCCGGTCCCGATCATACTCGGAAGACCGTTTCTTGCAACTTCCGGCTGCATAGTCGATTGCAAGAATGCTAGACTCGCCTTCGACATAGGAGAAGAGAAGGTAGAGTTCGTTCTTTCCACTCTAGTGAAGGAGTCAATCTTTGATGAGGATATATTCAATATCCAAGATGAAGAAGGGTTGTCTAGAGAGGAGGTAAGTGCTATTCTCTTCAAAGATCCTTTGCAAAAAGTCATTACTATGAATCTAACGAATGTAGGGGAAGAAGAAGAGTGCAATGAGGCAATTGAAGCCTTAGAAGCACAAGAAGAGATGGGTGAAGTGGAATTCAAAAAGCTCCACGACGAGGCAGAAAACGTGAGAATCCACGGCCATACACTATATTCCACGGCCGTGGATCTCACAACCCAAAGCGTGGCTCACTCCAGGGGGTTACACGGTCGTGGAGAAGGCAGAGCAACCGTAACCACCTTCCACGCCCTAAACCACGGCCGTGGAGGACATAGGGAAACCGTGATTCTGGCCGTGGAAAAGGGTGATCAAGACACTCCTTCAACTTCCTTTGATTCTTCTCCTACACCTTCAACACCCTTAGAAACTTCTAAGGAGACATCGGATGCTCCTCAAGGATCATTGGAAGCTCCGAAAGCAATGGAATTGAAACAACTTCCTACACATCTAAGGTACGATTTTCTAGGACCTAACTCTACTTATCCAGTTATTGTTAGTTCCGATCTAACCATAGATGAACATAATCAGCTCATGATTGTCCTTAGAAAACATAGGAAAGCTTTAGGCTACACTATTGAGGACTTAGTAGGAATTAAACCCTCCCTATGCATGCATAAGATATTAATGGAGGAAGACTTTAGGACTTCAAGACAACCTCAAAGGCTGTTGAATCCGACCATGAAGGAGGTTGTCAAGAAGGAAATTCTTAAACTTCTTGATGCAGGTATCATCTATCCTATCTCCGATAGTAAGTGGGTGAGTCCGGTTCAAGTAGTTCCGAAGAAGGGAGGAATGACGGTCATCACCAACAAAAACAACGAACCCATTCCTACCCGAACCGTAACGGGATGGCGGATGTGCATTGACTACCGCAAGCTTAACAACGCGACGAGGAAGGATCACTTCCCACTACCCTTCATCGATCAAATGCTCGAAAGGTTAGCGCAACATTCGCACTTTTGCTATCTTGACGGTTATAGTGGCTTCTTTCAGATTCCGATACACCCGGATGATCAAGAGAAGACCACATTCACGTGCCCATGGGGTACGTTTGCCTATAGGAGAATGCCGTTCGGGCTTTGCAACGCCCCAGCCACCTTTCAACGGTGCATGATGGCCATCTTCTCCGAATACATTGAGGAAATCATGGAGGTCTTCATGGACGATTTCTCCGTATACGGTTCCTCTTTTAACGATTGCCTTTATAACCTTTATCTTGTTTTACAAAGGTGTGAGGACACTAACCTAGTTCTTAATTGGGAGAAGTGTCAATTTATGGTTAAGGAAGGAATTGTATTAGGTCACTTAATCTCTAGTAGAGGGATAGAGGTGGATAAGGCGAAAATAGAGACTATAGAGAAACTTCCTCCCCCATCTTCGGTGAAAGGGATAAGAAGTTTCCTAGGACATGTTGGATTCTATAGACGCTTCATTAAAGACTTTTCTAAAATATCAAAACCGCTCACTAATCTATTGATGAAGGATGCAGTTTTTGAGTTTTCGCAGGAATGTTTGGATGCGTTTAACACCATTCGGCAAGCTTTAATTTCAGCACCTATTATCCAACCTCCGGATTGGACTCTTCCCTTTGAGGTTATGTGCGACGCTAGTGACGTAGCCATAGGAGCTGTTCTTGGACAACGAAAGGAAGGGCGAACCCATGCCATATACTATGCTAGCAAGACGCTAGATGAAGCGCAGCTCAATTACGCCACTACCGAAAAAGAGTTTTTAGCCATTGTCTATGCTATTGACAAGTTTCGCTCTTATCTTGTAGGTGCAAAGGTGATTGTCTACACGGATCATGCTGCGATCCGGTACCTCCTTGCGAAGAAAGATGCGAAGCCAAGGCTAATTAGATGGATTCTTCTCCTACAAGAATTCGATCTAGAGATCCGCGACAAGAAAGGTTCAGAAAATTCTGTTGCGGATCATTTGAGTCGCCTAACACATCTAGAAGACGACCATTTACCCATCGATGACTCCTTCCCGGACGAACACCTACACATTATAGAGGAGTGCATCGATGTGATCTCCAAAGGTAACGAACCATGGTTTGCTGATTTTGTTAACTATTTTGTTTGTCAGGAGATACCACCCGGATTATCCTACGTACAAAGAAAGAAGTTCTTTAAGGATGTCCGGGAATACTTTTGGAACGAGCCTCTCCTCTTTAAGAGAGGTCCGGATGGCATCATTCGGCGATGTGTGCCGGAAGATGAGATGCAAAGTGTCATCCGCCATTGTCATTCACTACCTTGTGGAGGACACGCTAGTTCGAACAAGACTAGCGCAAAGGTATTGCAATCTGGATTCTTTTGGCCTACTTTATTTAGAGACGTGCAATCCTTTGTTTCTTGTTGCGATGCTTGTCAAAGAACAGGCAATATCTCTAGGAGGAATGAGATGCCCCTCAACAACATCCAAGAGGTGGAGATTTTCGATGTTTTGGGAGTAGATTTTATCGGACCGTTCCCATCCTCTTGTGGAAACCAATACATACTATTGGCGGTGGATTACGTTTCTAGATGGGTGGAAGCAATTGCCTCTCCCACCAATGATGCCATGGTGGTGGTTAAGTTCTTTAACAAGACCATTTTTCCTCGATTTGGGACGCCAAGGACTATCATTAGTGATGGAAGTTCTCACTTCATTGCCCAACGCTTTGAAGCTCTTCTAGCTAAGTATGGGGTTACTCACAAGATCGCTACCCCTTATCATCCACAAACAAGTGGACAAGTTGAGATCTCAAATAGGGAGATCAAAGGAATCTTAGAGAAGACGGTTTCAAGGACTAGGAAGGATTGGTCTTTGAAGCTTGATGACGCATTGTGGGCGTACCGGACTGCGTACAAGACTCCCATAGGAACCACACCATACAACCTTGTGTATGGGAAGTCTTGTCACTTACCGGTAGAGTTAGAGCATAAGGCATTTTGGGCTATCAAGTGGTTGAATTTTGGCATGAAGGAAGCAGGAGAAAAGCGTCTCTTAGACCTTAATGAGCTGGACGAACTCCGCTTGAACGCTTATGAAAACGCCAAGATCTATAAGGAGAGAGCAAAGCATTGGCATGATAAGCATATCATTCCAAAGGACTTCAAAGAAGGAGATCAAGTTCTCCTCTTCAATTCAAGGCTTCGTCTCTTTCCAGGTAAGCTCAAATCTCGTTGGACCGGACCTTTTCTAATTAAGCGTATTTTCCCCCATGGTGCAGTTGAAGTATGGGGTGAAGCGGGCGGAAGCTTTAAGGTGAACGACCAACAACTCAAGAAGTATACGCCGGAACTCCAAGCTGAAGAGTTCGCGCCTACCGCACTCGAATAAGTGCGAGATTGGTCTAGCTACAGACCTTAAACAAAGCGCTTCTTGGGAGGCAACCCAAGGTATTGCATTTTTGTTTTTGTTTTCGATTCATAGCTTAGCTTAGTTTAGACGTTTTTGCTTTGTTTTGCCTTCGATTCCTTCCGGTATGTTCGTGTTTTTCAATGTAGGAACGATGGAAAAGGAAAAGGTAAGGATAATGTTGAAGAAAAGTGACGAAACTTGAACTTTGGAGCATTACAGAGAGTTCCACGGCCTAAACCACGGTCGTGACAGCTACAGTGACCGTAATTTCCAAAAGCCTTTGAAAAATCACCAAAACCACGATTCCGTACATTTCCACGGCCGTTGATAGCATGAATTATAGTCTATATTTTGGGGTTTGTTTGGACGTTTTATCTTTCATAATCTGCATGTTTGTATGTACATTATGTGATTTTACTACCATTTCATCTACCTTTGCGAGAATCGAGGTCTACACCTAGTTTTGTTGTAATCGTAGGTAAAATGGCACGTTTCGCATCAAAAAGGAGCAAAAGGAGTCATGAGTCGTTTGGAGCTACATCCAGGAAGCATAGCCATGGATTAAAGATTTACTTTGGACCAGTTTTGAGAGATTTCACATTCAGTTGTGACTCACCTCGGTTGACCAGAGATTCATCTCGACCGAGGTGATCCAGAGACGCCGACTCGACCGAGGCGAACACCTAGGACGCGGCGAGAATATTTTATTCTTGGCTGAGATCTTTTCAAATTGGAAAGTGATCTTATATTTTTGGGCTTGGCTTCTGGAAGGGAGGAGATATGCAGAATCATATATTTTACCTATTTTTATGGGAAAATATCTTTCTAAGATATTTTATCTTTGGAGGGTTATTTTCCTATAAAAAGGGTTGGATTTTCACAAATCGAAGAGGCCGCATACATCCGCTATCACCCCCGCTTATCACGCAGCAGCCGCAACATACTCTCATTGGAGAGATTTGAAGAACCTTTTTGAAGGTTGAAGGAAGATTGAAGTCTATAGCTTTTATAGCTTTTTGGAGGGTTTTTGTAAGATTGTCTTCAATTCCCTCACTTGTTGTCTTGTCTTGTTGGATTGCTATCCAAGGAACGCTTTGTTGTGATATTTGATTCAGTTATTGAAGTCTTTTTCATTAAATTCTTCTTGTTCAAATATTCACCTTCTTCCCATATATTTTAATACTTTCATAATGATGATGAGTGGCTAATTTCCTTGTGTGATTCTAGGGTGATTGGCTGAAGGTTGTGGGAAAAACAATGATAGAATAATCTTAGATTCTAGTAGGACCCTGAAAGTTCGAGTCTTTAACCTTAACCCTAAGCATCTCGTTCAGTCAATGAACATCTCGGCCGGGGTGGAAATTGGCTGACCGAGGTGACTTATCTGATCCATAACTGAGAGTTAAGTGTTAGAGTTTGCCAAATCCTATTCTTATTACACCTTTCTGGTTCAAAGAAAGCTTAGGATGAGACTTACCCGGTAATTCCTTAGTTTGTGTACCAACGATCATAAGTATAGGTAATAAAGGTTTATCCTTTATTGGGGTTTGAGTGTGCTTCCATCCCATCTTTGTGAGTTAGCCTGAGACTTACCCGGTAAAGGTTGATTCTATTCCCTTAGATGGTGTGTTAGTTTGAGGTAATAGTTCTTTATCTTGATTCCTAGAGACTTACCCGGTAATAGGAGTTACGGTATTGGATTAGTGAGTAGTGAGACTTACCCGGTGATCTACTCCACTTTAGTAACACTTTCCCATTGCAAAAATCTCAGCTTTGTCCGCTTATCTATAGATCTTGAGTTAGAACCACAACTAGATGCTTTAATCCCTAGAATTGCATGTTTGCTTTATTGACTTCTTATTCATCTTTGATTGTGTTAATTGCTCTTGTGGTTAGTATTCACGAAGTTTACCGTTATTGACTCTGTTTCACCGAGTCCCTGTGATCGACCCCTGGAATTTTCTTGCTTTTACTACGATTGACCCGTACACTGCGGGTTCGCATCCTTGTTTAAGCTTAAGTCTAGGGTTATAAATTTAAAGCTTGCACACACCGTTTGGAGCGAACAAGTTTTTGGCGCCGTTGCCGGGGACTTGGTCTAGACCGAGCCGGTACGGTTTGCTCTTGGGGCGCTTGCCCCGCGTCATCTAACCACTCTACTTGAGTGACTTTTGCAGGTTCTTTCTTAGGTATATGCGAAGAACCCGCACTGGGAAGGAAATCGTTCCCTACGATCCCGAACCCGAAAAGACATACAAGCGACGCTTAAGAGAAGCGAAGATGGCCCAACAAGACGATCGCGATCTTGCGGCCGAATTGAAAGAGGCGCTAGAGCTGCTACGCCTCAGCAAGGAAGAACTAAGGCAAGAGAAAGAAGAGAATCGCACCAAGACTGCAGCAATCGAAGCTGAGATAGCAGTCATACGAGACCAGATTCTACTTCGACCGAGGGAAGATCCTCCTGTTGATCCTCGACCGATGCAGGATCCAGTAGCTGATCCTCGACCGAGGCAGGCTCCAGTACCTGACGCCCCGGCCGATGTACCTCCACCTCGGAGGCCAGTCCGAGATGTTCTTCTTGCAGGAATCCCACAAACCCTAGGTCCAAGGATGGACCCTAATCAACAACTGAGGCGTCCAGGGGTGAACCTAGGAGATCCAGCGGATCATGACTACGAACTTCGACCGCAAGTTCTAGCCATGATTCGCCAATGCCAATTCGGAGGGCTAGAGAAGGAGTCGCCACATCAACATCTTCAAAACTACGAGATCTTGATGGAAACCTTGCGACCTTCCAGAATTGAAAATAACAACTACAAGCTAAGACCTTTTTACTTTTCTTTAAAAGATAGAGCTCTTACTTGGTATCAATCTCTTCCTCCAGGAAAAATTAGCACATGGGAGGAGATGACTACGGAATTCTTGACCAAATTCTTTCCCCCCTCAAAGACCGCTGAAATGCGAGGGAAGATCAATGCTTTCATCATGAAGGACAAGGAGAGCTTGTCCAAATCTTGGGAGCGGTTCAAGGATATCCTTTTGGATTGCCCACATCATGGGATTCCAAAGATCGAGCTGTTGGAGATCTACTTCAAAGGATTGGACGGAAGCACCCAGTTCAATCTCCAACTACTCTCCGCCGGTACCTTCATGGACATGTCGATTGATGAGGCTTGGGACTTCATTGAGAAGCAAGCCTTGCACATGGAGAAATATACCCACCAAGGAGCTGAAGGTGGAGTTAAAAGAGTCAACTTTCAAGAGACTCAATCCAACAACAATCAACTCACGTCTTTGAAGAATGACGTGAAGCAATTGAAGGAACTCTTGATGGCTCAAACTAAGAAGGAAGAGCAAGGGCAAAGGAACAACAACAACAACAACAACGGGTACCGTAACAACAACAACGGTCCCCGAAACAACAACTACAACAACAACAATAGAGGATCCAATAGCAACAACTGGAGGGCGAATAACCAAAATCACGGTAACAATCATTCAAACTCCAACTCTAACGATTCCTCTAACCCTTTCCTCTCTTCCCCTTCTTCTTCTTCTACTCCATTAAAGAGCCAAGGGCAAGGATCAAGTTCGTCTCAACCAGAAAAGAAAGACGCAGTTCTGGAGGCTATCTTGATCAAGCTTAGCGCTATGGAGAATTCTATGACTTCATTTTCGAGGGCCCAAAAGTCCTTCGAACAACAACTTGCTAGTAGGGCGAATGAAGCGCCAAGAGATCTAGGGAAGCTTCCAGCAAAGACGGAAACTAACCCTAAGGGCCAGTGCATGGCCATAACGACGAGGAGTGGACTTAAAACTACAGATCCAGTACCTCGATCAACGCAGACCACCTCGGTCCAGATCCAGTCGAGGAACACCTCGACCGAGATGCCAACCGAGGCGGTGCAACAGAAAGCAGGAGGGACGACTGAAACTTACACTCCACCTCCAGCATACAAACCACCACTTCCATTCCCTCAGTCCAGAGCCAGAGCACATCTAGACAAGCACTTTGGTAAGTTTCTTGACTTGATGAATAAGCTACATATTAATATCCCTTTCCTTGATGCTATTTTAGGTATGCCCGCCTATGGGAAGTTCTTAAAAGAGATCTTATCAAGGAAGAGGAAGCTGGAGGATGTTGGTGAAGTTAGGATGACATCTAAATCTTCGGAGCTTATCAAAATCATGAAGGAAAAGATGCCACCTAAGTTGAGAGATCCCGGCTCGTTTTGCATTCCCATTCAAGTTGGGGATGTCACTTGCGAAGCCCTTTGTGATCTAGGAGCCAGCGTGAGCATCATCCCGCTGGAGCTATGCACGAAGATCGGTCTTGGAGAGCCCAAGCCGGTCAAGATTCGACTTTATATGGCGGATCGCTCTATTACCCATCCCGTGGGCATCTTGGAGGACGTTCCGGTCAAGTTAGGTAACTTCTATCTACCTATAGATTTTGTCGTACTTGACATTCCCGCAGATTATCCAGTTCCTGTTATTCTCGGGAGGCCATTTCTAGCAACTTCGGGTTGCAACGTGGATTGCAAGAACGCCAAGTTGAAATTCAACGTTGGTGGCGATGAGGTGGAGTTCGCACTACTTGCAGCCATGAAAGGGGAGCAGCTAACTGATGATATCTTCAACATCTACGATGAAGAAGAATCAAGAGAATTGGTGAGCTCTATCCTTATTAACGATCCACTCGAAAGAGTTATTAGCTTCAGTTTAATGGAGGAAGGTATAGATGCTTCTTGTGATGTAGATATACGGAGTTTGAAGGCACTGGAAGAGGATCCAAGAGCTAAAACTGAGAAGCTAATCCAGGAGACGAAGATCTCCAGTCTCGGTTCCAGCAGCAGCACCTCGACCGAGGCACTTTCTGGACTGAGCGAGGCGACTGAAGAACATCTCGGTCAACGCCTCTGCGCCTCGACCGAGGTCGATAGCGAGACGATTCCAACTGAGACTTCATCAAGTCCAGTTTCTGACACCACTCCACTGGAAAGAGGAAGCAAGGATCCCTCTCAGAAAGCACCCCCAGTTGTGGAGCTTAAACAACTCCCTAGTCACTTGAGGTACATCTTTCTTGGACCGGATTCTACTTATCCCGTTATTGTTAGCGCTTCCCTTTCCGAATCTGAATTGTCTAAGTTAATGCATGTCCTGAGAAAGCATCGAAATGCTATAGGTTATACCACGGATGATCTTATTGGCATTAAACCTTCTTTCGGCATGCATAGAATTCTAATGGAAGATAATCATAAGACTTCACGGGAACCTCAAAGACGGTTAAATCCGATCATGAAAGAGGTTTTGAAGAAGGAAGTTTTTAAGTTGTTGGATGCAGGTATTATTTATCCTATCTCGGACAGCAAGTGGGTTAGCCCGGTGCATGTCGTTCCGAAGAAAGGAGGGATGACCGTTGTGACGAATAAGAACAACGAGTTGATCCCAACTAGGACCATTACGGGCTGGAGGGTTTGCATCGATTACAGGAAGCTGAACACGGCCACACGGAAGGACCATTTTCCACTTCCCTTCATCGATCAGATGCTCGAGCGGCTGGCCCAGCATTCACACTTTTGTTACTTGGACGGCTATAGTGGATTCTTCCAGATTCCTATCCATCCGGATGATCAGGAGAAGACCACTTTCACTTGTCCATGGGGGACGTTTGCCTATCGGAGGATGCCATTTGGGTTGTGCAATGCACCCGCCACCTTCCAGCGATGCATGATGGCTATCTTTTCCGAGTACATAGAGGAGATCATGGAGGTATTCATGGATGATTTTTCTGTATATGGTTCCTCTTTTGATAATTGCCTATCTAACCTTTCACTAGTGCTTAAAAGATGTGAAGACACTAATCTCGTCTTGAATTGGGAGAAGTGTCATTTTATGGTTAATGAAGGCATTGTACTAGGACACCTCGTTTCTAATCGAGGTATTGAGGTCGATCGAGCTAAGATCGAGACTATTGAGAAGCTCCCTCCTCCTTGTTCTGTTAAAGGTGTGAGGAGTTTTCTCGGGCATGCAGGTTTCTACAGGAGATTCATCAAGGACTTCTCTAAGATTTCTAAACCTCTAACTAACCTCTTGAATAAAGATGTTGTTTTTGAGTTTTCGCAGGGTTGTCTTGATGCTTTTCACAGGATTAAGGAAGCGTTGATCTCCGCTCCCATTATCCAACCTCCTGATTGGACCTTGCCCTTTGAGGTCATGTGTGACGCTAGTAATGTAGCCGTAGGAGCGGTGCTCGGACAGAAAAAGGATGGACGGACCACCGGCATTTATTATGCTAGCAAGACGCTAGATGAAGCACAACGCAACTACGCTACTACCGAGAAGGAGTTATTGGTGGTTGTATATGCTTTCGAGAAGTTTCGTTCCTATCTAGTAGGGGCGAAAGTCATTGTCTACACCGACCACGCAGCCATTCGTTACTTGTTGGCTAAGAAAGATGCCAAGCCGCGCCTTATTCGATGGATTCTCTTGCTTCAAGAGTTTGACCTAGAGATCCGCGATAAGAAGGGATCCGAGAACTCAGTTGCGGACCACCTCAGCCGGCTACCGGAATCTTCCCGCGAGACAGATAACCCACCCATAGACGATTCATTCCCCGATGAGCACTTACATTTGTTGGAGCGTTTGATGGATCTACTTACTTCACCCCACGATGGAGGTGAAGTATGGGGTGAGGGCACTTCCCACCTCGTTTGAGACGCATAATGGTCCAGCTAGCGACCTTAAACCAAGCGCTTCTTGGGAGGCAACCCAAGGTATTGTTTTCTTTTCCCGTTTTTTAGTATAGCTTAGATAGTTTTTGTTTTTGCTTTGCTTTGCTTTGTTTTTGGCGTTCTGGACAGACAATAGGGAATATCTAAGGAAGGAGCATAACTGGAAGGACAGAAGTTCGAGATTTTGAGAAGACAGAAGCATCTCGGTTATTGTCAGATCACCTCGACCGAGTTGATTCTTGAGCAACCGAGGCGACTAGGGTTTTCTGCAGAACCACCTCGGTCCGTACCACCTCGGTCCAGTCGAGACCATCTCGACCGAGGTGACAGCAGATCCAGGAACAGTATAAAAAGGGGAAAAATTTATTTTTCACTTTTTTACTTTACCCACCTCGACCGCGGCGACAGTCCACTTCGCTCTCTCTCAGATCTTGCTTATTTTCGAAGATTTCTGCTTCTAAACTGAGATTAAAGGGTAGAGGAACCGATTGCAACAACAGATCTGCAAAGAAATCGAACGAATCGACCGAAACGAGGTAAAACAAGTCGAAACCCTCACTCGTTCATTCGTTTCGATTTGGGCTTTGGTTCTGCTGAGAAAGGATTTAAGTACCCATTAGGAAGCAATTGTAGTGATTTTAGGGGAAAAAGAACTGAATTTCTGAGAATTGGAATCGCGACTGTTGCGCCTCGGTCCGATCGAACTGCATCTCGACCGAGGTGATTTCTGAGTCTTGTCAGTGACCGAGGTGGTCTGACAGTGTTGAGTGAAAATGAGTTCCGATCGTCGTCTAGCCCTGAGAGACAGATCCTCACCTTCCCCTTCTTCCTCTTCTTCCCGTCCTTACCGCCCGGTTATCCACGAGAGATGCCGGGTAGACTATGAGCGCATAGCTAGCCGTCCAGTTATCGCACCACGATTTCTGGACGTGTCAGCTTTCGATTGCCTAGGGTTAGATGCTGACCTTAGGAGGATGATTGCCACTGTAGGGCTGGATCAGTTTACTGAGATCCGAGCCCCATTTATTTGGAGCCGACCTTAGAGTTTGTTAGCTCCTTCTCCTACCTCCCCACAGACCAGTCTGTGAAGTACCGGTTGATGAACCGGAACTTCATAGTTCCCTTAGAGGTTTGGAGAGAGATTTTCGGCTTTTCTGAGCCTACCGCCACCGACTTCCCCTCCCGATCCGTAGCTAGGGAGTTCTGGGGGCAGATTGCCCATATTACCGAGCATGCAGACAGATGGCGTCCTGGAGATTCCAGGGAGAAGGTCATCTTCCACCCAACCTTCAGACTAGCCCATAGGATATTTAGCGAGACACTTCTGGCGCGTACTGAGACGCCCCAGAAGATCCGACAGGGCGAGCTCTTCAGCCTCTACTGCATGGTTACAGGAGGTTTCCCAGACTTTGGCTTGATCTTGGCAGACGACCTGCACAAGATCAAGGCCAAAGCGAAGGGAGACATTTGCTGCGGAGGTCTAGTCACCCATATTGCTACCTATCACGGGATGGACCTTAGTGTTTGCACGATGGTGGCGGCTCCGAAGCCGCTTGGATTACAGGAGATGATCACACGGAGGATTTTGGTTCCCCGTGGTTTGACCACTCCTTATGTTGCTATGCCTTGGGAGCGGACTGCACCACAGGGGATCCGCTGGTCTGCTCAGTTCACAGTTTTCGATGCGCATTACTGGCAGACAGCTTGGGCTCCACTGATGGAGGATCACAGAGAGGCAACAGCTGCCCCGGCTGAGGAGGAGGAGGATGACGACGACGAGGAGACAGTGGATGAGAGAGATGGTGGAGTCCCGATGGATACAGGGACGGATACTGCAGGGATGAGCGCGCCACCGATCATTGATTTGGATGATGAGGAGGAGACGGAGCCTGCACCAGCTGAGACTTCTCTAGTCAGACCTGCTAGACGCAGGAGGCATGGAGTGAGAGATCGAGCTGCTCACAGACGGATCGATGACCTGACGGATCAGGTTATTGACACATATGCTACATTATCGCTGGATATCCGCGAGATGCAGGAGCGGCAGCACCATCAGCACATCATGGCCCAACTTCAGTTCGAGCATGTCATGGGCTATCCGTACGATCCGACTCAGTATCCGTACGTACCACCACCACCACCGCCGGATCAGGATTACTGAGGAGCTGCAGGATTTTTCTTATTATATTTTATGCAGTTCAGCTATTTATCCGGTGAGTACTCTCATTTCAGACTTATATTTGACCCACTGGGACAGTGTGTCCCAAGTATGGGGTGTTTGTATTTGTTATGACTACTTGATGTATTTGACTACCTTTTGATGTATGACATTATCTTTTATCGGATATTTTATTTATGCTTCACTTCTGCATTTATATGATTATCTGATACTACATGCATATCTACAGGTTATTTGATTGAGAAAAACGTCGAAACTGAAATAAAAAAATGGTTTTAAAAAAAAAAATTTTATGACCTCGACCGAGTCAGTTCTGGCCAAACGAGGCGTTTCACCTCGGTTGAACCAAGAACATCTCGACCGAGGTGTGTTAACTGAGAGTTTTCGAAAACGATTTTCGTGTTACTTATCTGGATATGATCTCAGTGAAGATCTTGTTTACTGACTGGTTTTAAATTCTTTATGTGTTTGAAAGGTTTTATAATATGTTTAAGTTGCTAAATGCTTTGTTTGAAATTATTAGCATGTTTAATACTTTGTTTTTATCCAAATTATGTTGAATTTGAAGGTTGACACCGCAGGTTAAGTTCTCTCACTTTCTTCTTGGAGAAATCAAGGCAATTCATTCTCTTCTCCTTCTTCTTCTTGATCATGCTTAGCCCCTCATATACATTTTGCCTCCCTTTACCTATCCGGGAATTTGGAAGCAAGCAAAGTGGTGAAAGCAAATGAAGTACAAGTTGAAAAGTGGCTGGAAGTGAAAGTGTTAGAAAGCAATAATAGGTTTGGGGAAGTCAATCATGAAGATGAGTAACTCGGCACCATTCACATAGCCGGGTGTTTGTGTCTTGCCAAAGTCGGATTGAGCGATATTCCTAGCAGGTCATGGTATGTGCATCAAGGGTTTGATGGATCTCGAGAAATTGATGATTGCGGATTTCCTAGGCTTCGGTTATTGTGCACCTCTGTCCATGCATCCCAAAAAGTAAAGTAAAAAAGGAAAAAGTGTGATATAAGAAAAGCTTATTGGTGGAAGATGTTGCAAGTCAAAGTGAAAGTGAAGTTCATCCTTTTCCCGGATTCTAGCACCACATTACCTTACATACATCCCTACCCTACACGTTTCTTGACCTTTCTTTTGGGAAGCCCTTGAGACCTTGAGCTTGTTGATTGACTTAGCGGTTTAAACTGAATTATACATGATTAATTTTGATAATTATGATTTATTATGCATTCTATGATTTTATGCGAAGATGAACAACTTTCCTATATTTATAAAATATTTCGAGCATATTGAGTTTTTTAAATTCCATGAAGTATTCTCTTAGAGTGATCTATGATAGTTGCACACCATAAAATGTTTTTGAAAGACTTTTTCATTGATTTTCATGACTTATAATCTATTCTATCTTGACTTCTATATGCGAAACTTGCTTAGGGACAAGCAAGGGCTAAGTATGGGGTATTTTGATAGCATGAATTATAGTCTATATTTTCGGGTTTGTTTGGACGTTTTATCTTTCATAATCTTCATGTTTGTATGTACATTATGTGATTTTACTACCATTTCATCTACCTTTGCGAGAATCGAGGTCTACACCTAGTTTTGTTGTAATCGTAGGTAAAATGGCACGTTTCGCATCAAAAAGGAGCAAAAGGAGTCATGAGTCGTTTGGAGCTACATCCAGGAAGCATAGCCATGGATTAAAGATTTACTTTGGACCAGTTTTGAGAGATTTCACATTCAGTTGTGACTCACCTCGGTTGACCAGAGATTCATCTCGACCGAGGTGATCCAGAGACGCCGACTCGACCGAGGCGAACACCTAGGACGCGGCGAGAATATTTTATTCTTGGCTGAGATCTTTTCAAATTGGAAAGTGATCTTATATTTTTGGGCTTGGCTTCTGGAAGGGAGGAGATATGCAGAATCATATATTTTACCTATTTTTATGGGAAAATATCTTTTTAAGATATTTTATCTTTGGAGGGTTATTTTCCTATAAAAAGGGTTGGATTTCCACAAATCGAAGAGGCCGCATACATCCGCTATCACCCCCGCTTATCACGCAGCAGCCGCAACATACTCTCATTGGAGAGATTCGAAGAACCTTTTTGAAGGTTGAAGGAAGATTGAAGTCTATAGCTTTTATAGCATTTTGGAGGGTTTTTGTAAGATTGTCTTCAATTCCCTCACTTGTTGTCTTGTCTTGTTGGATTGCTATCCAAGGAACGCTTTGTTGTGATATTTGATTCAGTTATTGAAGTCTTTTTCATTAAATTCTTCTTGTTCAAATATTCACCTTCTTCCCATATATTTTAATACTTTGATAATGATGATGAGTGGCTAATTTCCTTGTGTGATTCTAGGGTGATTGGCTGAAGGTTGTGGGAAAAACAATGATAGAATAATCTTAGATTCTAGTAGGACCCTGAAAGTTCGAGTCTTTAATCTTAACCCTAAGCATCTCATTCAGTCAATGAACATCTCGGCCGGGGTGGAAACTGGCTGACCGAGGTGACTTATCTGATCCATAACTGAGAGTTAAGTGTTAGAGTTTGCCAAATCCTATTCTTATTACACCTTTCTGGTTCAAAGCAAGCTTAGGATGAGACTTACCCGGTAATTCCTTAGTTTGTGTACCAACGATCATAAGTATAAGTAATAAAGGTTTATCCTTTATTGGGGTTTGAGTGTGCTTCCATCCCATCTTTGTGAGTTAGCCTGAGACTTACCCGGTAAAGGTTGATTATATTCCCTTAGATGGTGTGTTAGTTTGAGGTAATAGTTCTTTATCTTGATTCCTAGAGACTTACCCGGTAATAGGAGTTACGGTATTGGATTAGTGAGTAGTGAGACTTACCCGGTGATCTACTCCACTTTAGTAACACTTTCCCCTTGCAAAAATCTCAGCTTTGTCCGCTTATCTATAGATCTTGAGTTGGAACCACAACTAGATGCTTTAATCCCTAGAATTGCATGTTTGCTTTATTGACTTCTTATTCATCTTTGATTGTGTTAATTGCTCTTGTGGTTAGTATTCACGAAGTTTACCGTTATTGACTCTGTTTCACCGAGTCCCTGTGATCGACCCCTGGAATTTTCTTGCTTTTACTACGATTGACCCGTACACTGCGGGTTCGCATCCTTGTTTAAGCTTAAGTCTAGGGTTATAATTTAAAGCTTGCACACACCGTTTGGAGCGAACAGCCGTGGAACCCCCCTACAGACCGTGATTTTCAAAATTTTGCCTGTCACTATATAAACCATGTTCTTCACCAAAACACTCCACAAAACCTCTTCCACGACCCAAAATCGTCGATTCCACGCCCTTCCTCCCAAATCTTCGTTCCTTAATCGTTTTCGACGATTCTTCTTCCCAAATTGAAGCAAAATCAACCACTAACAAGATCAAGCAACGAATCGAGCAGAAAATCACCACGGAACGCACAATTCGGATTTTAAAATCCGAAACCTAGGTTTTTTTCACTCTTCTTGATCTTTGTCAAATTGGTTCGTTTTGCTAGAAATTTTAGGAACTGATTGAAATTGGAAGAAATTAGACTAGGGCTGCCTGATTGCTGAGTTTGAGTGTTGTTTGTTGAGATTTGCGAAAAAAAAATCAAACGAACCACGGTCGCTGCCAGTTCCACGGCCGTGGAATCATCAAGAACAGGCCGTAATTTTGAACAGTGATGGACTTTGTGAGGAGAGTTTCTGGGAGAATCAAGGAGAAGAAGAATAACCAAAACAAGAAGAGGAAGGGTAATCTCTCTTCTTCTTCATCCTCTAGGGCACCACCACCCTCTTCCCCTTCACCTCCATCATCACCTTCATCACCCTCACCTCCTATCCCTAGAGTACCGACCATTCATGCGGATCACCTCGAAGCACTCGAGAGGATCCATGAGAGGCCTGTGATTGGACCTAGGTACCTATTGTTAGAGGATCTAGCTCCTCTTAACATCATAGATGACCTTACTTGGCTCTTGGATAGAGCCGGACTAGTTGTCTTCTCGGCTATCCGAGAAGACGCCTATGAGGAGATTACGAGGGAGGTTGTGACGTCTTTCGAGCACAGCCATTTGGATAGGACCGTTTCTTTCTGTCTTATGGAAAGAAACTATGATTTTACCATCCGTGAGTTCGGGACCTTCTTTGGGTTCCATGAGACCTTCAATGGTCGCTTTCCTAGTGGCGTTTACGCCAAAGACTTTTGGGAGGAGGTTGCTATGATATACGCCAGCGAGGACCGCTGGCAACCAGCTGACACCAAGGCTAAGTTGATGTACCACTTAGTCTTGAAGATTGTTCACCGTGTTCTTTCGGAGTGTCTCTTCCCTAGGACGGAGACGCCCCAAAAGATCAAGACGGATGAGCTCTTTCTGCTATACTCTATGCTGTATGGACGCCGAGCTGACTGTGCCACCCTCTTAGCTGCTACTATGAGCAAGCTTAAGAACAAGAGGAAGGGCAACATTGGAGATGGTGGGATAGTTACCCATCTTGCTAGGGCGTTGGGAGTCGATTTTTCTACATGTACCCGCATACCAGCCGTACCCTTAGGACTTCATGCCTTCATGACTAGAGGTCTCATCTTCCCCACACATAGAGGTCCGCCTTATGCGGCCATGCCTTGGGAGAGCAGGACGGGTAGGGGAGTACTCCATTATGGTTGGACGCCTTATGCGGCCATGCCTTGGGAGAGCAGAACAGGATTGCAGCTCCACCATATGTCCCACCACCGCCCGTAGTTGAGGAGGAGGAAAAGAAGGATCAGTTTGAGGGTGGAGGAGGAGCCGAGCAGGAGTTTGGCACGTTTCCGGATCAGCCGGATGCGGCCCCCGATGTGCCTAGACGTTCTCCACGTCCCGCCAGAGCTTCAGGCTCGTCTTCTCGCCGCGCCAGCGTGAGTGAGAGACCCACTTGGGCAGAGACACCTCCTGCATGGTATGGAGCTCCACCTCCATGGGCTACACAAACACCATCTGCACCAGCACCAGCACCAGCACCATCCGACGCTCCAGAGTGGTACAGTCATGCTCCGGGATGGTATGAGCAGATGCCGGATTGGGCTACTGGTCTTTCGGAGAGAGTAGGAGCATTGGAGATTCGAGCCGATGCTAGAGATGGACGCTTGGACGACCTCGATCACATGATGAGAGATGTCTACCGCCAGCAGTTTGGGCGGTTTTATGATCCTAGTTTCTCTCCATTCCCGCCTCCACCAGCGCCGCAGTGATGATGATTGCATGACCGATAGCTTTAGCCGCTCCACCGCCATTTTGTGAGTTTCTTTTTCTTTTCTTTCTTTTCTTTCTTTCTTTTGAACATTAGGGACAATGTTTGTTCCAAGTATGGGGTGGGGTGTGACTAAAAGTTGTAATAACTCTTACTCACTATGTTTGCTTCTATCGAGACTATCATTGCATGTTCATTATATTGTTGCACGTTTCATTATTGCATTGCATGAAAAAGAGTTTGAAAAACCCATAAAAATTGAAAAATTTTGAAAAATTTTGTGCTTCTAAGGAATTGAGATGATTTCCATGATAATCGCTACTTGTGAATTGAGTTTGATGACAATTGCATGCTTAAACGAATAGTAGATTGAAAAGAATTGAATGAGTTGATTATACCTCTTTTACAAGTTTCATAATGTGATGAATGTTACTTAAATCATGTTGAGGAATTGAAGTTGAAATCACACTATAAGTTCTTATGCTTCTTGTTGAGATGATTAAGGCAATTCGATTTTTCTTTCTTCTTTCTTTGATCATTTATCCCCTCATTGAAATATTGACCTCCTTTACCTATCCGGGAATTTGGAGGAGTTGATTAAAAAAGGCATGTATGATGTGGGAGGGCCATGAAAGCAATACTTTGCATTCAAAGGAATAGAAAGAAATTTTAGGTTTGGGGAAGTCAATCATGATGATGAGTAACTCGGCACCATTCACATAGCCGGGTGTTTGTGTCTTGCCAAAGTCGGATTGAGCGATATTCCTAGCGGATTATGGTATGTGCGCTAAGGGTTTGAGGCATCTCATAAAAATTGAGAAACGCCAATCTCCTAGGCTTCGGTTTTTGTGCACCTCTATCCATAACTCCAAAAGTAAAGTCGAAAAATGAAAAGAAGAGAGCGAAGCTCTAAGTTGAAGGTGTTGCGGAAACCGCAAGTGAAGAAGAAAAGAGTAGTTGTCCACTTTCCCGGATTCATGCACCACATTCCTTAAAGTTTCCCTCCCTTTCCACATTCTAGACCTTTTTCTTTGAAAGTCCTTAAGATCAAAAGAATGTTATATGACTTAGTGATCTAAATTGAAGTTTCTTATGATTGATTTTGATAATGTTTAAGGGTTATGATGTTTGTATGGAAGTTTGATTGATTCATGAGTTTTCTTTACTCTTTACTCTTTGATTAAGTGTATGAAAGTCCTATAAACGATTGAAGCAAGATTTGAGAATGATCTATTGTTTAGAGGGCACATTCATCCAAAAGAAGTATTGCTTTGAGAAGGTACACATATTTCATCCTAACTCTTGTTTTAAAGCTTTTGAAAGACCTTGCTTAGGGACAAGCAAGTTGCAAGTATGGGGTTATTTGTTAGCATGAAATATTGTGATATTTTAGGCACGTTTTCTAAGCGTATTTTATTCATATTGATAGTCATTGATTGAGCATTGATGCATTTGTGAGCTAGTTTGTCTATAATGTCGATATAGAGATCTACACAAGCTTTATGTTGATTATAGGTGATTGAGAGCTATTTCCGAACGGAATCGAGCAAGGATGGAGTTGTTGAGCAATGTCCATGGATTGAGGACATTCTTAGAAGCAAAAGGAGTGTTAACATGGGGAATGCACGAAGCTAGGGAAGAATCATGTTCTTGCCCTAAACCACGCTCTAAAATACGGCCGTACTACTTTCCACGTTTAGTTCCACGGCCGTGGAACCATGGCTAGGGAAGCGTGGTTCATTCCAGCAACTTCTACGGCCGTGGAGAAGATGGTTCAAACCGTGTTGAATTCCACGCTCTAAATTACGGTCGTGGAACCTTCCACGACCGTGATCTTGGCGATCTTTTTTCGCCACACTTTAAGCCACGATCTTTTAAAGGATTGGGCCGGGCCGCTACTTCATCATACACTATAAAAGGACGGACGAAGAGAGATTCCGTCACCTCGGCTTAGACGCACTTTCGCCCACACTTCGCTTTAGAGATCTTTGCGACTTTTGCAAAAGACGGACTTTGCGCTCATCCTTGGAGTTGCCCTAATCTCACACTTTGGTGGAGATTGTGATTGAGATTTCCGGATTGACGGAAGATCGAAGAATCGGAAGATTATTCGCAAGAAGATTCCTCTTCTTGTTTAGGTTTGATTTAGAAGACGGATTGACATCCCGTTCTTCCTTCTTATCTAAGATTGTGTTTGTTTGTTCTATTCCGAATCTAATGACGATATTTGTTCTTGATTGTGACTTTGAGATTGGTTTGAAGTTTATTGAAAGTTTTTGGAAGTATTCATCTTTCAATCTTTTAAACCTTGAATTTGATATCATTATGACTATTGTTGGCTAAAAACCCTTAACAATTCTAAGGTGAAGGGTTGATAGTTATGGCTTAGATAATGATAGATCGATCGTAAACAGATTGGACCCTGAGAGTTAGAGAGAATCGCCGACGAACCCTAAATTACGGCATGTTCTTGAGTCCACGGCCGTGGAACCTCAAGAACTAACCGTGATTTCCCTTAAGTTTACGAACTTGCTTTTACTTTAATCCAAAGTTAAAGATTTGCTTTAACTTAGTTTAGGCTTACCTTTTCTAGGTTGTAGTGAAGCCTCAACAACCTCTACCTCGATTGTGAGTGTCACAACCGTAATCGGTTTAGTTAGTCTTGATCCTTGGATTATAAGTTTGTATATATGACATTAATTCTTACCTTTAGAACCTTTCTATATTGAAGCCTCAACAACCTTTATAGAGAGTGTCTTGTAGGTGAGTCATATAAGGTTTTTGGAACTTCACCGTACGATTACCTTACATTAGCATACCTTTGCATATCTTAACTCTGTCCTTATATCATTAGTATATCTTGAATCGATAGCCACAGCTGGATACTTGGATCTTTAGGATTGTTGTTTTCCCAATAATTTGCAAAGCTCTTACATTTACCTGCTTGATAATCTGAAATTGAATTTGTTCCCCCCCAAATCCCTGTGTTCGATACTTTGGAATTCTTGCTTAACTATATCGATCCGTACACTACGGCTTCACTTGCTTGATTCTAGTTTTATAAATTTAAAGCTTATTTGCACGCACGCTAAGTGGCGAACAAGGTTCTTGTGAAACCCTTGGTGGTGGAGCTGCGCTTGTGGAAGCGGGAGGGTTCAAGGCTTCATCCGGGTTAGAATAGGAAAATCCGGGATGGTTATGGTTAGGCCGGTAATTGTTGAATTTCCGGTTGTTGTTGAAATTCCTTGGGCCTTGATAGTTATTGTAATTTCCCCTTCCCATGTAATTCACATCTTCCTCCTTGGAAGACAAGTTTGCTTGCACTTGCACTTGAGGGGTTGCTTGGTTCTTCAAAGTTGTAGCACACAACTCCCTCAAAGACTTTAGCTCGTTGTTGATGGCATCAAGCTTGAAATTGCCCATGGTGACTTCACTTACCTCATATGCTCCCGCCTTTCTCCCATCACTCTTCCTATGGGAGTACTTCTCAATCACTAAAGCTTGTTTCTCTACAACTCCCAAGCATCATCTACATTCTTTTCCATGAAAGTCCCACCAGAAAGAGATTGAAGCTTGAATTGGCTATCTTCATCAAGTCCCTTGAAGTAGATCTCCAATAGCTCAATTTTCGGTATATCATGGTGTGGACAATCTAGGAGAAGGTCTTTGAACCTCTCCCAAGACTTGAACAAACTCTCTCTATCCTTCATCACGAAGGTATTGATCTTCCCTCTTAACTCGGTAGTCTTGGAAGGTGGGAAGAACTTAGTCAAAAACTCGGTTGTCATCTCCTCCCAAGTACTCACTCACCCTTGTGGAATAGATTGATACCAAGCTAAGGCTTTATGCTTAAGTGAGAAGGAGAAAGCCCTAAGCTTATGGTTGTTGTTCTCCAATCTCGGCGGTCTAAGAGTCTCCATCAATATCTCGTAGTTCATCAAATGTTGATGAGGAGACTCTCCTTCCATCCCTCCAAATTGATTATGCCGGATCATTTGTAGAACTTGAGGGCGGAGCTCGTAATCATGGGCTGCGGGATCTCCTAAGTTCACACCCGGACGGTGTGCTCTTTGTGCCGGATCCATACGTTGCCCCAACGTTTGTGGCTCTTCTATAGCAATGGGCACAACCCGAATATTAACCGCCGGCTGCGGTTGTGGTGGAGGTGGGGGAGGTTGTTGACGATTAAGCTCTCTTTGCACAAGAGCTTGCCTAATCTCCTCAATCTCTCTCCTAGTTGCCTCTTGCCTCTCATTGGCAAGTCTCCTTTCATTCTCCAAAGCTTCATCCCTTATCCTAGTTTTCTCTAAAGCCTCATCCAACTCAGCTTGGAGATCTCTTCCGGCCATCTCTTTTCCCTTTCGAATGCTCTTGGATCTAGATCTAAGGGTTTTCTCCGGTTCGGGATCGAATGGAGCTAAATCCTTGCCACGAGATCTTCGCATACACCTAAAGAGTGAGAGATGTCCTGAAAAGCAAAGACACAAACCAAAGGAGATCAAAAGCAACAAGAAAGACCTACACTATAAACAATCACAAACTACACTCAATCTTAACCTAGTCCCCGGCAACGGCGCCAAAAACTTGTTACGCTAAGATTGTATGCACGCAATAAGCCTTATATTTATATTCGTTATATTTCTCCTAGCTCCTAGCGAACCCGCAGTGTACGGGACATTTTGTAGTAGGGATGGTATTCCGAGGTTGAAGACAAGGACTGAGGTGAGATTGAATCAATTAGTGACTAAGTTTAGTGAAGATCTAGGCTTAAGAAAAGAGAAAGAAATAAAGAAATGAAAATCTCAATGTTTTTGGTAGGTTTTTAGGTGATCAATCAAGGATCACAAATCATGCGAAATAAACAACCAACTAAGCTAACAAATCAACACAAACAAACAAGCTAAACACGAGATACGAGATCAAAGAGATAGGAGCGGATTTTAGGGGTTGGAAATTCCGGTTATGGCATTGGACTCAAGCTATCTAATCATTCCTTGGATTAACTATAGTATGTTGGGAGTGAGTGTTTCTAGATTGAGATCAATCACCGGGTAGGTCTCATGGTCCACTAGTCCGTCCCTAAGGTCTCATCACCTGGTAAGTCTCAAAGAGCCTAAGGGATGGAATTCTACACAAACCGGATTGTCACCTAGGGATCTAACCTATCCTCACCGGGTAAGTCTCGGAAGGGTAAGTCCTAAACAACTATCCTAGCACACTTAGTCCATTGTCGGCTTATAAGGCTCACCACTACCTAGAGTTTATCATCTTTGAAATCTAAGAGTAAGAATCACCGGGTAGGTCTCTTCTAACACTTAGTTGCTAAAACTAGGTCACCCTAGGATAGATTTAGCTCAACAAACACTAGGGTTTCAACATTCTAACATTCTAGAACTTAGACTCATCAAATCAAACAAATCAGACAAACCACGGGCTGTTCTACCACTTTCACGGCCGTGGACTGGCAAGAACGAACCGTGGACTCCAACAGTGGCTTTGTTCAAGTAAATGAATCATCCAAAGACAAATCTAAGTCCATCCTATCATAGTCCAAGCCATAACCATCCTTTCCTTACCCTATAATCGCATCTATTTAGCCTACAACATACATCATCACAATCGAAATCATCAGACATAAAATCATGGCTTCCATTTGCAAGATAATGAAGAGAAAGAGATGAACAAATGAAGCAAGTAAAACCAAGCTGAAAGTAAGATTAGAAAGACTTACAACCCTTCAAAAGAAGGTTCAATCGATTCAACCCTAGAAAACGATTCCGATAATCTTCACTCTAAAATCTATCAAAGGCTAACAATGGTGTCTTCTACTCTTCTTCTCCAATGGAGCTTTTCTCCTCCTCCAATGGTAGCTCTCCTCCAAGCTCCCCTTGAGAGAATCTTCTTGTTGAGAGTATGGTGGAGAGTGTGGATTTTGATTCTGAATTTTGATACCCCTCTCAGCCTTGCAGGACCACTTTTTATACACAACTTTGCAAGGGTCGGCCATGAGAATCGTGGCACATCTGTCACAACCGTTTGGAAAAAACCACGGTCCATTTCCACGGCCGTGGAAGTGCCAGTGACCGTGGTTTGGTGCCTTGGCTTGTTTTTTGGATCATTGAGTCACGATTTGGTGCATGGCTTGCACCAACAAGGTCCCATGGGTCTTCCTTAGCCTCTAGCTTGCATCCCAATGAGTCCGAAGGTGTGTCATCTTGATGAACAATCCTCAAATGTATCGATTAAGCTCCTAAATCTCCCAAAATACCTATAAAGCAATGCAAAAGTCCGTGTAGACGTCTATCTCGACAAAATACGTGAATTGAGTGCAAACGTCGTGAACTAGTGCTAAACCATACATGAATGAGTGAAAAAACTATCTAAATGATTACCTAAACCTAAGTCATAAATCGTGTTATCACATGGACAGAGGTGCACAATAACCGAAGCCTAGGAAATCAGCAATCATCAATTTCTTGAGATGCATCAAACCCTTGATGCACATACCATGACCCGTTAGGAATATCGCTCAATCCGACTTTGGCAAGACACAAACACCCGGCTATATGAATGGTGCCGAGTTACTCATCATCATGATTGACTTCCCCAAACCTATTTATTTCTTTCTAACACTTTCACTTCCAGCCAACTTCTCAACTTTTACTTCACTTGCTTTCACCTCTTTGCTTGCTTCCAAATTCCCGGATAGGTAAAGGGAGGCAAAAATGTTTATGAGGGGTTAAGCATGATCAAGAAGAAGAAGAGAGAAGAACGAATTGCCTTGGTCTTTCCAGGAAGAAAGTGAGAGAACTCATAATGTGGTGTCAACCTTCAAATTCAACATAATTTCGATAAAACAAAGTATTAAACATGCCAAAAATTTCAAACAAAGCATTTAGCAACTTAAGCATATCATAAAACCTTTCAAACATATAAAGATTTCAAAACCAGTCAGCAAGCAAGATCTTCACTGAGATCATATCCACATAAGAAGCACAAAAATCGTTTCGAAAACTCTCAGTTAAACCACCTCGGTCGAGGTGTTCTAGGTCAACCGAGGTGAAGTACCTCGTTCGGCCAGAACTGTCTCGGTCGAGGTCAAAATTTTTTTTTTCTAAACCAGTTTTTGACGTTTTTTCAATCAAATAACCTGTATGCATGCATGTAATCTCAGATAAAACCATAGAAACAAAATGAAGCATAAAGATCTGATAATGTAGAGTCATACATCACAGAGGTCAAATAATACATAAACACCTCATACTTGGGACACACTGTCCCAGTGGGTCAAAATAAGTCTAAAGAAAATAAAGTACTCATCGGACATATAGCTGAGCTGCATAATAAATAAAGAAAGAAAATCCTGCAGGCTCTCAATAATCACGATCCGGTGGTGGTGGTGGTGGTGGCATGTACGGATATTGGGATGGGTCAAATGGATAACCCATAGTCTGCTGAAACTGGATCTCCATCATCCGGCGCTGATAGTGCTGGCTCTCTAGCATCTGATGAGTCCAACGGTCGATCTCTCAGTGTTGGGCGGCAAATCTCTCATCGATGTCCACAGAAAGGGCAGCATAAGAGTCTATCATCTGATCCGTCAGATCATCGATCCGACGGTGAGCCTTTGGGTCTCTCTGTCGGTGTACCCTACACCTAGCAGGTCGGGCTAGTGATGCAGCCGACGCGGTCTCAGTATCGTCATCGTCTAAGTCAATGACCGGCGCACTCATCCCAGCAGTATCAGTCCCTGTATCCATAGGAACTCCACCATCCCTGTCATCATCAGCAGTCTCCTCCTCTACCTCATCCTCCTCAACTGGTGCAGCTGCTGCCACTCTAACATCCTCCATCAATGGGATCCAAGCAGTCTGCCAATAGTGAGGATCATAAACTGAAAACTGGGGTGACCATCTAATCCCATGTGGTGTAGTCGGCTCCCATGGCATAGCTACATACGGCGTAGTGAGTCCTCGGGGAACCAGAATCCTCCGAGTAATCATCTTCTGAAGTCCTAGCGGCTTGGCAGCCGCCACCATGGTACATGCGCTGAGATTCATATCCTGGTAACTCGCAATGTGAGTCACGATGCCTCCGCAGCAGATATCCCCCTTCGCCTTGGCCTTGATCTTGTGCAGATCCTCTACCAACATCAAGCCAAAGTCTGAGATCCCTTCAGTCACCATGCAGTAAAGGCTGAAAAGCTCCCCCTGTCGGACCTTTTGGGGCGTCTCAGTACGCGCCAGAAGCGTCTCACTAAAGATTTGGTGGGCTAACCTAAAAGCTAGGTGAAATATGATACGCTCCCTGGAGTCTCCAGGGCACCATCTGTCTGCGTGCTCAACTACATGAGCAATCTGACCCCAGAAATCCCTAGCTACAGCTCGGGAGGGAAAATCAATAGCAGTCGGAGCCGGGAAACCAAAGATGTCTCTCCAGTACTCTAAGGGAACTAAGAAGTTCCGGTTCATCAACCGGTACTTCACAGAACGCTCTGTGGGAAGGTAGGTAAAGGAGCTGATGAACTCCAAAGTAGGCTCTAAATAGGCAGGTGCACGGATCTCAGTAAACTGATCTAGCCCTACCATCGAAATCATCCGTCTCAGATCTCCATCCACATGGAGACAATCAAAAGCTTATACGTCCAGGAAGCGAGGGGCAATCACTGGACGGGCTGCGATACGGTCATAGTCGACCTGGTGTCGCTCGTGGATCACTGGTCTAATAGGTCTGGAGGAAGAAGAAGAAGGGGAAGGAGAGGATATGTCCCTCAGGACAAGCTGTCTATCTGAACTCATTTTTCAAATACTCTGTCAGATCACCTCGGTCGGCCTGACACAACTCAAGAACACCTCGGCCGAGGCACAGGCCGACTGGACCGAGGCGAATAACTGCGCGAACTAATCTCTCAAAAATCCAGTTCTTTTCCCCCAAAATCACTACAACTGGTTCCTATTGGGTACTTAATCTATTTCTCAGCAAATGCAAGGGCAACCAAAGCCCAATTCGAAGTAAAACAGTGAAAAGGAGCAAGGTTAGGATTTTTTCGATGTTTACCCTGATTCGGTCAATTCAGTTCGTTTTTCTCGCAGATTGACGCTTGCACTGGGATCCTCTATCCTTTCTTTGCAATTTGGAAGCAAGAATCGTCGAAAACGAGCGAAGAACGGCGAAGCGAGGCGAAATGGCTGCCGCGGTCGAGGAGAGGGTAAAGGAGGAGAGAGAATTTCAGCCCCCCTTTTATACACTTTTCTGGAACTGCTGTCACCTCGGTCGAGGTGGTCTCTACTGGACCGAGGTGGTACGGACCGAGGTGGATCTTCAGAAACCCTAGTCGCCTCGGTTGCTCAAGAATCATCTCGGTCGAGGTGCTTTCACAGCAACCGAGATGTGCCTCAGTCAAACTTTGTCTTCTCAAATTCTCGGTCGAGGTGCTTTCACATGTTATCTGTCTAGGATGCCAAAAACAAAACAAAGCAAAGCAAAAGCAAACTATCTAAGCTAGACTAGAAAAAGGGAAAAAGAAAGCAATACCTTGGGTTCCCTCCCAAGAAGCGCTTGATTTAAGGTCGCTAGCTGGACCATACGGCATCTCTATACGTGATGGGAGGTGCTCTCACCCCATACTTCACCTCCATCGTGGGGTGAAGTAAGTAAGTCTATCAAACACTCCAACAAGTGTAAGTGCTCATCAGGGAATGAATCGTCTATGGGTGGGTCGTCCTTCTCACGTGAAGATGCAGGTAGCCGGTTGAGGTGATCCGCAACAGAATTTTCGGATCCCTTCTTATCGCGGATCTCTAAGTCAAACTCTTGAAGCAAGAGAATCCATCGAATAAGGCGTGGCTTGGCATCTTTCTTAGCAAGCAAGTAACGGATGGCTGCATGGTCGGTGTAGACAATGACTTTTGCTCCTACTAAGTAGGAACGAAACTTCTCGAAAGCATATACAACCGCCAATAACTCCTTCTCGGTGGTAGCGTAGTTGCGCTGGGCTACATCTAGTGTCTTGCTAGCGTAGTAAATGGCGGTGGTCCGGCCATCCTTCTTCTGTCCAAGCACCGCTCCTACGGCTACATCACTAGTATCACACATGATCTCAAAGGGCAGGGTCCAATCCGGAGGTTGGATAATGGGAGCGGAGATCAACGCTTCCTTAATCTTGTAAAATGCATCAAGACACTCCTGCGAAAACTCAAAAACAACATCTTTATTCAAGAGCTTAGTTTGAGGTTTAGAAATCTTGGAGAAGTCCTTGATGAATCTCCTGTAGAAACCTGCATGCCCGAGAAAACTCCTCACACCTTTAACAGAACAAGGGGGAGGGAGTTTCTCAATAGTCTCGATCTTAGCGCGATTGACCTCAGTACCTCGATTAGAAACGAGGTGTCCTAGCACAATGCCTTCATTAACCATAAAATGACACTTCTCCCAATTCAAAACAAGATTAGTGTCCTCGCATCTTTGTAGCACTAGAGAAAGGTTAGATAGGCAATCATCAAAAGAGGAACCATATACTGAAAAATCATCCATAAATACCTTCATGATCTCCTCTATATACTCGGAAAAGATAGCCATCATGCATCGCTAGAAGGTAGCGGGTGCATTGCACAATCCAAATGGCATCCTCCTATAAGCAAATGTCCCCCATGGACAAGTGAAAGTGGTCTTCTCCTGATCATCCGGATGAATAGGAATCTGAAAGAATCCACTATAGCCGTCTAAGTAGCAAAAGTGTGAATACTGGGCCAACCGTTCGAGCATTTGATCAATGAAGGGAAGTGGAAAATGGTCCTTTCGAGTGGCCGTGTTCAGCTTCCTATAATCAATGCAAACCCTCCAGCCCGTAACGGTCCTGGTTAGGATTAACTCGTTGTTCTTATTCGTCACAACGGTCATCCCTCCATTCTTCGGAACTACATGCACCGGGCTAACCCATTTGCTGTCCGAGATAGGATATATGATACCTGCATCTAACAACTTAAGAATTTCCTTCTTCACAACCTGTTTCATGATCGGATTTAACCGTCTTTGAGGTTCCCGTGAAGTCTTATGATCGTCCTCCATTAGAATTCTATGCGTGCAGAAAGAAGGCTTAATGTCAATAAGATCATCTATAGTATAACCCAAAGCCTTTTGATGCTTTCTTAGGACATGCATTAGTTTAGACAATTCAGATTCGGAGAGGGAATCACTAACAATAACGGGATAAGTAGAATCCGGTCCAAGAAAGACATATCTCAAGTGATTTGGGAGTTGTTTAAGCTCCACAACTGGGGGTGCTTTCTGAGGGGAATCCTGGCTCCCTCCTTCTAGTGGAGTAGATCCAGAAAATGGACTTTCGGAAGTCTCAGTTGAAATCGTTTCGCCTTCGACCTCGGTCGAGGTGCAGAGGCGTTGACCGAGATGTTCTTCAGTCGCCTCGCTTGGTCCAGAAAGTGCCTCGGTCGAGGTACTGTAATTGGAACCGAAACTGGAGATCCTCGTCTCCTGGATTAGTGTCTCAGTTTTAGCTCCTGGATCTTCTTCCAGTGCTTTTAAGCTCCGTATATCTGCATCACAAGAAGCATCTATACCTTCCTCCATTAAACTTAAACTAATAACTCTTTCAAGTGGATCGTTAATAAGGATAGAGCTCACCAATTCTCTTGATTCTTCTTCATCATAGATGTTGAAGATATCATCTCCTAGCTGCTCCCCTTTCACGGCCGCAAGTAATGCGAACTCCACTTCATCTCCACCAATGTTGAATTTCAACTTGGCGTTCTTACAATCCACGTTGCAACCCGAAGTTGCTAGAAATGGCCTTCCGAGAATGACAGGAACAGGATAATCTGCGGGAATGTCAAGTACGACAAAGTCTATAGGTAAATAGAAGTTACCTAACTTAACTAGAACGTCTTCCATAATGCCCACGGGATGGGTAATGGAGCGGTCCGCCATGTATAATCGGATCTTGACCGGCTTGGGCTCTCCAAGTCCGATCTTCACACATAGCTCCAGCGGAATGATGTTCACGCTGGCTCCTAGGTCACATAAGGCTTCACAAGTGACATCCCCAACTTGAATGGGAATGCAAAATGAGCCGGGATCTCTCAATTTAGGTGGCATCTTTTCTTTCATGATTTGAATAAGTTCCGAGGATTTAGATGTCATCCTTACTTCACCAAAGTCTTCCAGTTTCCTCTTCCTTGATAGGATCTCTTTCAAGAACTTCCCATAGGCGGTCATCCCTATAATATCATCAAGGAAAGGAATGTTAATGTGTAGTTTATTCATCAAGTCAAGGAACTTACCAAAGTGCTTGTCTAGATGTGCTCTGGCCCTTGACTAGGGGAATGGAAGTGGTGGTTTGTATGCAGGAGGTGGAATATAAACTTCAGTTTTCCCCTCCGCTTTCTGTGGCTCCACCTCGGTTGGCATCTCGGCCGAAGTGTTCTTTGACTGCACCTGGACCGAGGTGGTCTTCGTCAGTACTGGCACCGACCGAGGCACTGGATCTGCAGTTTTCAGTCCACTCCTCGTTGTTATGGCCATAATCTGGCCCTTAGGGTTGCTTTCCATCCTTGCTAGAAGCTTCCCTGGATCTCTTGGCGCTTTATTCGCCCTACTAGCAAGTTGTTGTTCAAAGGCCTTTTGGGCCTTCGAAAATGAAGTCATGGATGTCTCCATAGCACTAAGCTTGATCAAGATGGCCTCCAGCACTGCGTCTTTCTTTTCCGGCTGGGACGAACTTGATCCTTGCCCCTGGCTCTTTAATGGAGTAGAAGAAGAAGAAGGGGAAGAGAGGAAAGGGTTAGAGGAATCGTTAGAATTGGAGTTAGAATGATTATTACCAGAATTTTGGTTGTTCGCCCTCCAATTGTTGTTGTTGGATCCTCTATTGTTGTTGTTGTAGTTGTTGTTCCGGGAACCGTTGTTGTTGTTACGGTATCCATTGTTGTTATTCCTTGATCCTTAATCTTCCTTCTTGGTTTGAGCAACCAAGAGTTCCTTCAATTGCTTCATGTCATTCTTCAAAGACGTGAGTTGATTGTTGTTTGGCGGAGCTTCTTGTCAGTTTACTCTTTTAACTCCACCTTCACCTCCTTGATGGGTGTATTTCTCCATATGAAAAGCTAGCTTCTCAATAAAGTCCCAAGCTTCGTCAATCGCCATGTCCATAAATGTACCGGCGGATAATAGTTGGAGGTTGAACTGGGTGCTTCCGTCCAGTCCCTTGAAGTATATCTCCAACAACTCTATCTTTGGAATCCCATGATGTGGGCAATCCAAAAGAATGTCTTTAAACTGGCATTGGCGAAGTTCGTAGTCATGGTCCGCTGGATCTCCTAGGTTAACTCCTGGACGCCTCAGTTGTTGATTGGGGTTCATCCTTTGTCCTAGGGTTTGCGGGATTCCTGCAAAAAGAGCGCCTCGGACTGGCATCCGAGGTGGAAGTACCTCGGCCGGGGCGTCAGGTACTGGGACCTGCCTCGGTCGAGGGTTTGGAACTAGGACCTGCACCGGTCGAGGATCGGGAACTGGATATTCCCTCGGTCAAAGTAGATACTGGTCTCGTAAGGCTGCAATATCCGCTTCGATCGCTTCAGTCCTGGTGCGAGTTTCTTCTTTCTCCTGCCTCAGTTCTTCTCTGCTGAGGCATAGCTGTTCTAACGCCTCCTTCAATTCGGCCTCAAGATCGCGATTGTCTTGGTTGGCCATCTTTGCTTCTCTTAGGCGTCGTTTATATGTCTTTTCTGGTTCGGGATCGTAAGGAACGATTTCCTTCCCTGTGCGGGTTCTTCGCATAAACCTAAGAAAGAACCTTACAAAAGTCACTCAAGTAGAGTGGTTAGTAGACACGGGGGCAAGTGCCCCAAAAGCGTACCGCAACCGGCTCGGTCTAGACCAAGTCCCCGGCAACGGCGCCAAAAACTTGTTCGCTCCAAACGGTGTGTGCAAGCTTTAAATTTATAACCCTAGATGTAAGCTTAAAACAAGGATGTGAACCCGCAGTGTACGGGTCAATCGTAGTAAAAAGCAAGAAATTCCAGGGGCCGATCACAAGGACTTAGTGAAACAAAGTCGGAATAGGTAAGCTTTAGCAATTACTAACCACAAAGCAATTAAAACAATCAAAGATGATAAAAAGTCAATAAAGGAAATATGCAATTCTAGGGATTAAAGCATCTAGTTGTGGTTCCAACTCAAGATCTAAAGATAAGCGGACAAAGCTGAGGTTTTTGCAAAGGGAAGGTGTTACCAAAGTGGAATAGATCACCGGGTAAGTCTCACTACTCACTAATCCCAAACCGTAACTCCTATTACCGGGTAAGTCTCAAGGAATCAAGATAAAGAACTATAACCTCAAACTAACACACCATCTAAGGGAATAGAATCAACCTTTACCGGGTAAGTCTCAGGCTAACTCTCAAAGATGGGATGAAAGCACACTCAAACCCCAATAAAGGATAAACCTTTATTACCTACACTTATGATCTTAGGTAAACAAACAAAGGAATTACCGGGTAAGTCTCATCCTAGGCTTGCATTGAACCAGGAAAGGTGTAATAAGAATAGGATTTGGCAAACTCTAACACTTAACTCTCAGTTTCGGATCAGATAACTCACCTCGGTCAGCCAAATTCCACCCCGGCCGAGATGTTCATCGACTGAGCGAGATGCTTAGGGTTAAGGTAAAGACTCGAACTTTCAGGGTCCTACTGTGATTAAGATTATTCTATCATTGTTTTTCCCACAACCTTCAGCCAATCACCCTAGAATCACACAAAGAGATTAGCCACTCATCATCATGAAAGTATTAATCAAATATATGGGAAGAAAGAGAATAATTGAACAAGAAAACTTTAAGAGAAAAACTTCAATAACTGAATCAATTATAAAACCAACAAGCGTTCCTTGGATAGAAATCCAACAAGATAATCAACAAAGAAGGGAATCTAAGATGACCTTACAAAAACCCTTCGAAAAGCTATAAAAGCTATAGACTTTCTTCCTTCAACCTTCAAAAAGGTTCTTCAAATCTCCCAACTGGAGTATGGCTGCAGCGGTGTATAAAACACGATTGGTGGTATAGCATGTGATAGCGGATGTCGGATTTGTGGGAAATCCAACCCTTTTTATAGGAAAATTACTCTCCAAAGATAAGATATCTTAGAAAGATCTCTTCCCATAAAAATAGGTAAAATATATGGTCTATCTTATCTTCTTCCTTCCAGAAACCCAGCCCAAAAATATAAGATCCTCTTTCCAAAGATAAAAGATCTCAACCAAGAATAAAATATTCTCGCCGCGTCCCAAGTGTTTGCCTCGGTTGAGTCGACTCCTCTGGATCACCTCGGTCGAGGTGACTCTGTAGTCAACCGCGGTGAATCACAACTGAATGTGAAATCTCTCAAATCTGGTCCAAAGTGAATCTCTAATCTATCGTTATGCTTCCTGGATGTTTCCTTAAGTTCCTGAATGTAGCTCCAATGACTCCATAGCTCCTTTTGCTCCTTTTTGATGCAAAACGTGCCATTTTACCTACGATTACAACAAAACTAGGTGTAGACCTCGATTCCCGCAAAGGTAGATGAAACGGTAATATAATCACATAATATATATACAAACATGCAGATTATTGAAGATAAAACGTCTAAACAAACCCCAAAATATAGACAATAGTTCATGCTATCAGGCATGCTCCGAGAGATCCGGAAGGGTAGGTAGCCGTGGTCCGTACATTTTAGGAAGGGTCTTGTGTTGGAGTTGTCTTGTGTTTTGTCTTTCGGTTTTACGTTTTGTGTGCCGCGTGTTTGGCGTTTGGTTTCAGTTGTACCTCGGCTGAAGTTTGTTGTTGCCTTCTTTCGGGTTTTCTCATCATTTGCATTAAAAATGATTTACGTTTTTACCTTTATTTGTGCCATGTTGTAAAGGTCTGGTGAAATTATTGTCAAGCTAAGGGTCGGGACCCATTGTGAGGTCTCGCCCGTAGCATCCCGATTTCCCGCGGATTCGGGGTGTTACAGAATAATTATTCCCAAATGTAAGGATACATTAAGATTTATTGGAATTAGTGATTTTTATTGGGAATCTTTAATTTGAAGATTTTTTTTAAAAACAACGATAACTTGGACTACCCTAAAGTCCTAGTAACAGAATCCGATCAACCTCACCTCCCGAGTGACCCGGGGGAATCCAGATTGGAAAGACGATTCTATTAAAGGACTAGAGTGGAGTTCACTGGGAACCCATCACCCTCGTTTTATATCGCTAAGTGTACACCAAGTTACTTACTAGTGATATTAGTGACACATTTTAACAATATTCCACTTGTACAATTATTTAAGTGTAAACTTAATAGTCGAGGCATATCAAAACCCGAAACAAACTAAGCCCCTGTGTCTTAGTTAGTGCACCAGTTGATTTATCAAATGTAATTCAATCTCATTGCATCAAATGTGCTTAATTATCATTCCATGGAATGGGTACAGAAGTGGTACTTCTCACTTTTGAAATTTAATATATACTAACATAAATATAATAATCTATGCGAGTTTTAAACGTTTGCACTATTTCGATAACCCTTACGTTATAGAAACTTAAACTAACACATAAAGTCACACACAAAACAACCCGTAGATGACAATAAAACATGTATCATAATAAAATAATTCACTTCAAAAGATTCTCATATAATCACTAAGTTAGGTTCAAAGGTCACCCTAATACAATTCCGACTATCATCTAAAATGTCCTAGCTGGAAAATATATCGAATTGAAGAAGAAACACGGGTTGGAATAACCACTTGCGAAAATGAACAGAAATCACTTGGCTTGAATTACGAAGAACGGATCGAATATGGATACACTTGATGGTTATATAGTTAATTCATAAAAATAATTTATAAATCCTTTTGATAAATTATTTCATTCATAGAATAAGATGAATGAGTTTACAAGTTGATTCATATTTGTTAATTTTTTTTACTTGATTAACAATATTATTCAAAAACTCGTAGTTGGCTAGCATGCTTATACTAATGGTGGAAATTGGTAAGACGTCACTAAAATCTTCATTAGTCTAGTATATAATATATGAAGAAATTATGTAGACTATCTATTGATTAAAGAAGAAGATGACACCGTTTACAATGCACTTGTAAGCAACACGCAAGACAACTCGATCTTCTTTGAACGGATATGAAGAATGAGTGATCTCTTAACGTATGTTAGCAACTACGTTGACATCCACACTTTGCAGAATTTCGACTCAAGATTTCAACAATATGAGAGTTGGGAAGAAGAAGCAAGATGCAAGAAACAAAGTGAAGGGAAAAAGAAGAGAGGCAAGGTTTATATAGACATAGAGGAATATTTTCATGAATCACCACCAATTAAATGGAAGATTATGAAATTAATTAGAAAATAAAATACTAATCCACCAATTAAATGGGAGATTATGAAATTAATTAGATAATAAAATATTAATCCACCAATTAAATGGGAGATTATGAAATTAATTAGAGAATAAAACACTAATGCTATGAAATTCCCCTCGTCAATATTGGATTAACACCTAAAAAGGTAACCGAAGGTCAATGAAATCGAAGCCAATCGAATATTCATTTCGGCTTTTCAAACAACGTTTTTATAGAGGCAATAAATATGAAATCGTTGCAGAATTAATCAATGTGAAGCGTTGGCTCAGCTTGCTTGTGGGCACGCTGGGAAACCTGTAGGTTTCATGTTTGAAACTAGTCTCCAGCAGTTTTTCCTCTTTTGTTATATTGCGTTAAATAAGGTAATATTATATATTAGTCCCCTTCTATAGCATGGAATACGATGTGGCTTGCTGATTATGTATGACACAAGGTATGTCGGAGGTCAAGTCTTCAAAACTGGTCTCCAACAATTGGTCTTCTTCTTTTTTTTTTTGTTATGAAATGAACAACTCTTATTTAAACAATAATAAGAGAGTTCAAGATCAAATGTTCTTAGTTTAGTTTCGGGCACTCTCAACAAATTACAAGTTTGACTCTTGTGTATTGCGCTTTTTCTTCTTCTCCTTTTATTTTTGTCACAAGCTTGCATTGTCTTATTTATACTATTAAAATAAGACGTCTACATAGTTAATAAATATGATATATACAAGGTGTACCCAAATACACTAATATGTTGCACTTCTTTTATTGCAATTATATAAGTTGGACATAACCCAAACTTATCATCTTATAAGGAATTATATTAAAAAGCTTAACAATGTATTTTTGTTTGGGTTATTTCAAAGTAAACTGTCCAAAATCAGAATTCCAAACCACCAAAATTGTTGACAATGATCTTAACAAACAACTTCAAAGTAGCCTAAATATGAACCATTTGGAATATCTAGACTCGTATTTAGATTTTCCTATTATTAATATAAAAGTTAACAAACATGCATTCAAACACGTAAGAAACAATAGAATACGCCAATTATCCAAATGTAAAGATAACCTTCTTTCCATAGAAGGAAGAAGCACATTATTAAAAATAATATAGCCGTCAAACTAATCTTTACAATGCAAAGTTTCATGTCCCAAACAATTTCCATAACCAACTGAATAGAACCAACATGAACCTTCTTTTTTTTCATGGAATACATGTGATGAAATCATATCATTAATTAATGAAAGAATTTGGCCTATTAGGCTCTTTTTGGTTTTTGTTAAAGAAACTATACCCCATATTTTTTTTAACATTTTCATTTAATGGTAGGTAAAACTAATTAACCCTTCTATTTATAAAAAAAATGTTTGTTATTTGTTATTTTTTATTTAAGTGTAAGTTTTAATTTTTAAAAAATGAATTTGTTTTTTTAATTTCTTTTTATAATTTTTTTTTCTCTTTTTTATTTTCTTTATCTTTTTTTATTTTCTGGAATGAAGAATTTTTCACATAACGGAATTTTCACATACCGGAATTTTCATATACCGGAATTTCAAATACCGGAATTTCACATACCGGAACTTCACATACGAGAACTTCACATACCGGAATTTCACATACCGGAATTTTTACATACCGAAATTTCACATACCGGAAGTTCACATACCGGAAGTTATCAAACCGGAAGTTATCATAGCATACCAGAAGTTATCATATCATATCGGACGTTATCATATCATACCGGAAGTTATCATACCGGAAGTTATCATATCATATCGGAAGTTATCATACCGGAATTTATTTATTTATTTTATTTTATTTTTTTTGTCTTTTTTATTTTCTTTATTTATTTATTTATTTTTTGGAATGCATACCGGAGTTCACATACCGGAAGTTCACATACCGGAAATTCACATACCGGAGCTTCACATACCGGAAGTTCACATACCGGAAGTTATCATACCGGAAGTTATCATATCATACCGGAAGTTATCATATCATACCGGAAGTTATCATTTCATACCGGAAGTTATCATTCCGGAAGTTATCATACCGGAAGCTATCATACCGGAAGTTATCATATCATATTGGAAATTATCATACCGGAAGTAATCATACCGGAAGTTATCATACTGGAAGTTATACCAAAAGTTATAAAAATGGTATGAGCAAAAACGCAACAATTAGGTATCAACCTTGAAGCAACAAAAATGTCTCTAAAAATGGTATAACCTTTTTCTTTGCCTAGAGACGATCAAGACCACTGTCAGCATCACCCTGAGCGAGCAAAGGTTGTAAATTCACTAGTGTAAACATCATTGGCATCCGGTATGAACATCCGGTGTGAAAAAATTTTGGTATGAACTTCCGGTGTGAACGGTATGAACTTCCTGGATGAACTTCCGATATGAGCTTCCGGTATGAACTTTCGGTATGAACTTTCGGTATGAACTTCCGGTATGAACTTTCGTTATGAACTTCCGGTGTGAAATTCCGGTATAAAAAATTTCGGCATGAACTTCCGGTATGACAAACTTCGTTATGAACTTCCGGTATGAATTTCCGGTATGAACGATATGAACTTCCGGTATGAACTTTCGGTATGAACTTTCGGTATGAACTTCCGGTATGAACTTCCGGTATAAAAAATTTCAGTATGAACTTCCGGTATGAAAAACTTCGTTATGAACTTCCGGCATGAACTTTCGGTATGAACTTCCGGTATGAACTTCCGGTATAAAAATTTTCGTTATGAACTTCCGGTATGAAAATTTTCGTTATGAACTTCCGGTATGAACTTCTGGTATAAACTTCCAGTATGAACTTCCGGTATGAACTTTCGGTATAAAAAATTTCGGTATGAACTTCCAGTATGAAAAACTTCGTTATGAACTTCCGGTATGAACTTTTGGTATGAACTTCCGGTATGAACTTCCGGTATAAATTTCCGGTATGAACTTTCGGTATGAACTTTTGGTATGAACTTTCGGTATAAAAAATTTTGGTACGAACTTCTGGTATGAAAATTTTCGTTATGAACTCTAGTATGAACTTTTGGTATGAACTTCCAGTATAAAAAATTTCGATATGAACTTCCGGTATGAAAAACTTCGTTATCAACTTCCGGTATGAACTTTCGGTATGAACTTCCGGTATAAAAAGTTTCGGTATGAACTTCCGGTATAAAAAATTTCGGTATGTACTTCCGGTGTGAAAAATTTCGTTACGAACTTCCGGTATGAACTTCCGGTATGTAAAATGTCCGGTATGTAAATGTCCGGTATATAAAATATCTGGTATGTAAATGTCGGGTATGTAAAATGTCCGGTATGTAATGTCCGGTATGTTAATGTCCGGTATGAAAAAAGAAAATAAATAGGGAAATTAAATTAAATAGAAAACAAATTCAGTAATTAAAATCAAAATTTATATAACAAACATCAAATATTCTTTCTTTTTTAATAGAAGGGTTAATTATTTTTACCTTACCATTAAATGAAACTGGTAAAAAAAATCATGGGGTATATTTTCTAAATAGAAAACTAGAAAAGGCCTAGTTAGTATACAATAAAAAAAAGAGCCTACTTACCTAATTAGCCTTTAATTAATTGGAACAAAGTGTGTAAACCTATAAATTAGGGTGGGTCCGGCTTGAGAAAATCGAGAGACACCAATATAGCCATGCAAATGAAACTTTTATGGAAATTTTTAGCTAAACCAAACAAGGTTTGCGTCAAAACTATCAAAGAAAAGTATTTAAAAACATAAATCTTTAAAACAAAAAGAAAAAAATACAACTTCATTAAAATGGAATAACTTAACAAAACTCCTCAAAGAATTTAAGGTGGTCTGCAATTACACGTTTGAGATGGTATCTCCATTAACTTTCGACTCCATTAACATATGGCTTGATAACTAAGCAAATGAAAAACTATTGATTACAAGAGAAAATAACAGAAACAATATTGATACTAAGAAGACGGTTAACCAATTCATCAAAGAATATCATGAATGGGACATCAACAAATTAAAAGAAGAACTAAGCATAATAAATAGTCACGACACACTAAAAACAATAACCAGGATTATCATTCCTAAATACCATATCCCATATGGGTTGTATTGAAGAACAAATAAAATGGTTGGTTAATCACAAAATCTATAATCAACTTACTAGAAGAAAATACATATACCATGTTTGTGATTAAAAATGGTTGGTTTATCACAAAATGTCCTCTCGATAATTGTAATGAATGGACTTCCAACAAAAGAAAAACTAGATGAAAGAAGACTAGTCGTGACTATACAGTGTGAATTCTATGATAATAAAAAATATAAGACCTTCATCATGTTCTCCTAAAATGCCCATTTGTAAGATAGGTCATTAATAACATTGACCCTAAAATCTTAAACACTATCAACAAACAAAACTATCACAACATAAAACCAAACTTTGTCACGCAAGATTGAAACAAAAGCTTACTCTATCAAATTTAACAAAAGTGAAAACAATTTGGTGAGTTATTTGGTATTCGAGAAACAAAATTATTTTTCAAATATCAACGATTAAAATGGGTTATTAGCTGTATTATAGACATAGACCATGAGGGAGAAAACAAAGAAAAACAAATATGAACAACCAACGTAAAAAGAAAAAAGAAAAGGAACATTAAGAGGGAAATTAAGTCTATTATAGGATTTGAGCTCTAGGCCTTTAATACGACATTCATGTAGCTACTAAACTCAAATTGAATAACATCATTATTGAGGGCAACAAATTAACAACTATCAATGTCATCAAATTTTATTTATGTAATTGCCTAATTTAGAGATTGAAATGCTAATTGTTGATCTTCTACTACAACTGAAAAATTTTGGACCAATTAGATCATATTGAGCACATTTTTAGAAAAATCCCTTCGATGAGTTACTGACAAACTTGCTTAACTTGAACAACTTCTTTCACCAATTGATATATATGCAGACTTTCCACTACATATTGTCATTTGTTCGGATGTCCTATACCTTTAGAAAGTGAACATAACTACAAGTATAACATTTAAATATCTATTTAACCATGTCTATGTAACAACCGGGTTTTTGGAGACTCACGAGGAGTCACTACGGCCGCTGCCCGCGTCCCGTGACAGCGGTATGTTGCTTATCTGCGGGCGTTGCCTGTAGTCGCACCGCCGCGAGTACGGCTACTGTTTCCCGTGGGTGTGGTAAAACAATGGGTCGTGGATCTATTCTTTTGTAACCGTTGAGATTATTTCATTCTTGGAATATACCCCGACTTTGGGGACGTCCTAGGGTTAGTTTACACCTTGGATCTCATCCTTAGCCTTGCAACATTTCCTCTTCTTCTTCCACTCACGTTCTTCTATCTCCATCCATTCTCGTTCTCCCTCCAACAATCTTTCTAGCATACATTTTCCAACGGACAACTTTTGCGTTGGTCTTCGGCACATGGTGATACTCCAACGATTCATGGAGCGTCTTGTGAGTCCTTTGGACGTGGTAAGAAAATTTCTCCTCCTCCTCCTCCTTCTTCTTCTTATTCTTCTTCTTCTTCATCTTCTTCTCCTTCTTTCAAGCTTTGTCTTAATCAAGGTATACCTTTGATTCTTTCTTCCTCTTTATCATACTGGGATGTTGGTGGTAGATCAAGAAGCCTCCTTGGTACCTTTGGATTGGTAGCAGGTGATCGAAGAAAGGAGTCGCCAACCGAAGGAACGAGACTGAAGTTTTGTTGTTCGCCCGTGGTTGCGCCTGCAACTAGCCGCAGTCGCGCCTTGACCTTTGTCACCGCACCCGCGCCCTTCGGTCACCGCGGTCGCGGAAAGTCACCGCCGTCGCTCCTCTTTGTCACAGCGGTCGCGCCTCTTTGTCACCACGGTCGCGCCGACATTGCTTTCCCTGCGCTCGCATCTTCATTCCTCCGTGGTCGTGGAATCCCTCTAGTAGATTCCTAAGCTCGAGCTTTTGACTTGGAAATTGGATCTAGGTATTTATTTCCTCCCTTCTAGTTACCTTAGAGCATGTAGAGTAGAATCATGTTTGGCTGGATCTATCAGAACTAGTGAGCATGCTAGTTAGTGGTGATATGGGTATTTTGAGGAATGATCAGTTCAGGTGGTTGACCGCTTTGTTGAGCTATGATAAGTGGAGGAAAACTACTTGATGCAGTTTTAGGATAGTGTTAAGGATGGATTGAAGATGGAATTGTGATGTAGCTTATGCTATAGGATCATGTTAGACCTAGGAGTTAGAGACTTCTAGTGTCGGTTAGTGATTGACTCACGTGTCCTTATGATTAGACGGTGGAGTATATATTCTTTCGGGAACTGAGAGTTGTTGATTGTTGGATTATCTAGATACAGGTAAGTCCTATGGGCTTACTTAGATGCTTTCATATGTTGGTTGAGTACATCAGTGGTGTTTGCTATAAGAGTTATAGTATGTTATTGATAGTATAACCGACGTGTAATTGACCCAAGTGTAATGGCCAGTGGCATCATCTGCTCAGTTCTCGTGAGGGAGATTGGGAGGTTCTCCGCAACAAGGCCATACATGGTATTCGGGGAGGTGCACCGATCCACTCTAACTGGATAAAGGGATAAAGGCGAGAGTCTTAGACCTCTCGTGCCACTAGTGTAATTGGAGTATGAGTGTATGACGTTAAGAAAGATAATAAAATGGATTATATGAATGCATGCTCTTTGTTTATATTCTTGCTTTATGTGTTCTTCTTATATATGGATAATTAACTAACGGTTTATTCGTGTTGTTATATGCCTTGCAGGATAGGTAGCTGCCGAGTGATCCGGATAGTGTGGTAAACCGGGGTTCCCGTACGTTGTATGACGGGTGGTGGTTTATTTGTTTTCTTTTTATTGAGGTTAGTAGTATAGGTTGGATATTATCGTTATACTCGGATGAGAGTCTTGTTTTGTGATAGCATGAAATATGACCATATTTTAGGCACTTGTTTTGATTGTTTTTCCCTTTTAGTTGTGTACATGGATAAGAGTTTGAAGCATTTATGAGCACATTCACCTATTTTGTCGATATAGAGATCTACACAAGCTTGTGTTTTTAGGTGAATAAAGGCTTGGATTGGAGCATATATGAGAGAGTAGGAGTATTTGATCATGCTAGTCATCAAGAGGATGCATTGGAGAAGCTAAGGAAGGAGCATGATTCGAGAACTTTACGAAACAAAGGCTTTTATAAAGGAATTTGAGAAATCACGGCCAAACCAAGAGAACCACAACCGTGGTTTTGACATTGAGGGCGTGGAAAACAAGGTCGAGAGCAATAGAAAGGTTCCATAACCAGTTCCACGACCGTGGAAGTTTACACTAGACTGTGATTTTTATAACGGTTGCCACGTGTCATATTTGCCACGTCAGCAGCAGTTATCAGGCTTTTCGTAACCCTATTTTTCCCCTATAAGAAGGCTGAAGAAAGGAGGAAATTAAGGACGCTACATACATCCCACACGGAGTGCATTTTGAAGATTGCTTAGGAAGATCTTATTGCGTACAAGGAAGATTTCGAGAAGGACGCATTTCGAGATTGCGTACTTGGAGAATATCTTAGGATTCCTTTCGAAGACGGATTGACATCCCGTTCTTCATTGTTGCTAGAGATTGTAGTGAGGTTTTATGTTCCCTATTCCGCATACATTGGACACATATACTTTGGATTGAATTGAGATTGATTGTTTGGTTTTTATTAAGTTTTCGAGATTTTACCCTTTTTCTCTTTTAAACTTAATTATTGATTCAATGACAATGATTGTTGGATAAAACCCTTTAGCGATTCTAAGGTGAAGGGTTGATAGTTGTGGCATAGATGATGATAGATTGAACTTAAACAGATTGGACACTGAGAGTTGCGAGAAACCTCGTCGTTGACATTTTCCACGACCTGTTCTTGAATTCCATGGCCGTGGTTTCTCAAGATCCAGCCGTGGTTTCCTCTGTCGTACGTCCTTTGCTTTTGCTTTGATCCAAAGTTGAAGATTTGCTTTAACCTAGCCTTGGCTTGCCTTTCCTAGGTAGTAGTGAGACTCAACATCCTCTATTTCGGTTTCGAGTGTCACAACCTTAACCGTTTTGGCTTATCTTTGATTCCCTTGGGTTGGGCATGGGTATTTGAGAGTAATTCTTACCCTTCGATCCTTTCTATACTGTAGCCTCAACAACCTTTATAGAGAGAGCTTTTGGGTAAGACATATGGGTTTGGAACTTCACCGTACATAATCTTACATTAGATATACCTTTACAATCCCAACTTTGTCCTTACATCTATAGAATATCTTGAATCAATTGCCACAATTGGATACCTAGATCTTTAGAATTGTTGTTTTCCCAATATTATTTGCAAAGCTTCTATATTTACTTGCTTGAAAATTTGTGAACTGATTTTGTTCCCCCCAAATTCCTGAGTTCGATACTCTGGAATTCTTGTTTTACTACGTCGATCCGTACACTGCGGGTTCGCTTTGCTTTGATTTCAGTTTTATAAATTTAAGACTTTGATGCACACACTTTTGAGCGAACATTTTGATCTGATATTGCATATATTTTATTTCAATTTTGGTATTTAAAATTTAAGGTCCAGTAATATTATTGTTGAGATGGGGTCGGGACCCATTGTGAGGCACTAACCCGTAGCGCCTCGAGTATGTTATTTGGGGTGTTACAACATGGTACCAAAGCTCTAGGTTGACAACAATGGCACTTGTAATCTTCTAAAAGGACAAATGAATAAAATAGAACCCGAAAGGGGTCTGAGTTTTCAAATGAAGTTTGGTTTTCAAAATCATGTGCGTAGTCGGGTTGGGATAGAAGTACGGGGAACCATCACTACCTCCGCAAATCTCGGCAGCGTAGCTTGTTAGTTCTGACCTTTACATGTTAACTTCTTGGACTTTTGCCTATACATGTACATATGTTAGCTTGACCTGATTAGGTGATAATACCTCATGCAGATGGGACATACTAGGATTGTTATAACCTTGGGACGAGGTAGAGGTCGTCCAACTCTTCCTCTAGTGGGGCAGGGTAGGGGCGATAAGACTCCTACAACCTGAGGACGAGAGCGATGAGGTAGACCTCCGGTAGCTCAAGGTTGGGGACGTGTCCTCATTGCTGAGCCATTAGTGGTTAATGATCGAGCTGAAGAAGTTGTTGAGAGTATAGTTCTCGACGTTGGGAATGGGACCGCTTCATCTGCATGAGCTTAGATAGCACAATCGACCGAGTCAGGTCACGTCTCTATAGGAGCGACATAGTTCTAGGATTATGTCCGGAGAGTGGAGGAGGCAGTTAGGACAAGGGGACCCACCCTAACTCCACTAGTATCTTCAAGATCAGATGAGGTTTCGTAGAGAGTGACTTAGGTGTCAGTTGCACCCGAGAGAGGAGAGGAGGTTGACAGGGCTCGGAATGAGCCGAGAGCACTGAGACCGGATTCATGGTTGAAGACTTTAACCACATGAGAGTACCCCATTTGATGGAAAGTTAGGGTTGAAGGTGGATCATTGGCTTGGGTATGTGGAGACCGCGCTGGAGTCGATACGTTGTCCTAAGGATCAACGGGTAGAGTTAGTACATACCCTCTTTAGAGAGCAAGCTCAATACTGTTTTAGGACCATCTGTAGTTGGGTCATGAGTTTCGAGCAGATGAGGAGTCTCATCTGAGAGCGGCTCTACCCTGCCGCATTGAGGAGGAAGAAGCTGCAGGACTTCCTAGAGGCTGGATTTGAGGATGTTCCAGTTGTAAAGGCTAGGGTTGTGCAAAATCGGACCGGACCGGAATTTTAGGTTTGGTCCATAGACCAAACCGGTAACGGTCCGGTCTACAGTCCATATTTTTTGAAAACCCGGGTTAAGGTCCGGGTCCGGTTTTGGACTGTATTAAACCGTAACCCGGGTTGGACCGGAAGTGAAAAAAACATCAAAGTTTGACCTTTTTAGTCCTAACATTTTATCCCTAATAAGTAACATTTTCGATTCTTTGCCACTCTCTCAGACAATCAGACTCAGACCTTCACAGTCTCTCGCCGGCTCGCCATCTCTCTCGTGACCTTCGGCCTCTCACTGATATATGTACACCTGTTTTATGATTAAACATGTAATGGGTTTTCTAATTTCTCTTCTCCTTGTTCTAATAGTCTTCTTCATATTAGATATACCTCATCCTGTTTAACAAGTGGTCAAGCCTAATGGTAGAGCTGCCCCGAAGAAAGCTCATGCTAAGAAGGTATGTGCCCCATATCCTAATACTTGTGCTATTTTCCCCAAATTACCAATTTCTGCTTGTAAACTTGTTTCTGTGTAATACAAAAGGCGATTGTTTTTGAGGAGGATAGTGAACTTTTTTATGTGTAATACCGAAAGCGCTTGCTAAGAAGGTATGTGTCCCGTATCGGCATATCCAAATGCTTGAGTATTGTTTTAGTGATTAGAGCATGATACTGAAAATTTATTAGTATTGAATTTGTATTGAACTTGATGGTGATGAATGCCATTTTTTTCCAATTTATATGTTGGCAGTGCAAACTATCATGCAATGAATGTTGATTTACCGATTAGAGTAGAAATTGAGTATTGTTTTGCCAATTGAGCAAGATTTCCAATCTATATGTTTTAATGTATATTGAACATTAATTGGTATTGAATTTGATGGTGATGTACTATTGCATATTGGACTAATGTTGGTGAAGCAAACATAATTCAGAAATTCAGAATTATGAGTAAATCACTATTCACGGAATTATCTACGAAACTATCATGCAACGTAAGTTTGAGAGGAGTTTTTTCCAATCTGAATTGGACATTTGAGAGATGAATGCCATTTTTATGATGCCTAGACTTTTTTTTTCTTTCTTAAGATGACGCAATCTCCATCCACTATGAACCCTTTGAGTATTGATCAGTCCCACGAGTCTCCAAAAAACATTAAGAATGTAACGAATGTTAATGTCGAGATGGGCGAGAAACCTGAAAATTGAGATGTGTCATCACAATAAACTTGTTGCAAAGTAGTTGAAAAGTGAATAGGAAAGAGCAAAGAATTTTGAGATGGGTATGATGAGTATATGGATGAGAAGAATCTTCGTAAAGCTAAGTGCAAATATTGCGGGACAACCTATACTTGTGACTCAAACCTCAATGACACCAAAGATGTTAGCCATTATTTCTATCAGTGTCAAAAGAATCTAGAAAATAAGGGTAAAGGTAAACAAACTCAACTCATTCTTCAAAGTATGGATAATAGTGGTGTGAGAATGAAAAATTGGACATTTGATAGAAATCATATTAGGGAAAAAGTGGTGGAAATGGTTATTAAAGATGAAATGTATTTTAGATCCGTAGAGAAGGATGGGTTGAAAGGAGCTTTCTTTGCAGCTTGTCCTTCATTTGTTATTCCTTCACGCACCACTATTTCACGTGACTGTTTTGAGTTGTATTGGAAAGAAACAGAGAAGTTAAAATGGATTTTCAGAAATTCTTGTCAAAGTGTGTGCTTGACCATTGATACATGGACGTCTATTGCAAAAGATAGTTATATGTGTGCCACTGCTCATTTTGTTTATGAAAATTAGAACTTGCAAAAGAGGATTACTAATTTTTTGTCTCATTTCTAGGCAAAGAGGAGAGGACATTGGTCGGGCATTTGAAGGTTGTTTGAATTTTTGGGGATTGTCAAGTAAGCTTATAACGGTGACTGTTGATAATGCATCTTCTAATGATTTTTCTTGTGCTTACCTTAAACTGGTTAGTAAAGATAATAGATGTATTCTTAAAGGCAAGTACTTACACATGAAATATGTAGCAGACATTATTAATTGGATTGTACAGAATGACATCAAGTTGTGTGATTCCTATGTTAAAAAAAAGTTCGAGTTTCCGTTAAGTTTATTAGGGGTTCTCCTGCTAGATTAACATCATTTCGATAACTAGTTGAGAAATTGAAGATTGATTGTAAGAGTTCTCTAGTGCAAGATGTATCAACTAGGTGGACTTCTACTTATTTGATGTTGAGTAGTGCGTTGAAGTATAAGGCTGTAATTTCTCGGACAAATATTCCAGATGTTGATGGGGTTAGCTATACTCTTGATGATGAAGAGTGGAGTAAGATAGAGTCACGTGTTGTGTTCTTAAAAGAGTTTTATGGTTTGACAACCCGAGTTTCTAGCTCCTTGTATGTCACAAGCAATTATATGATCTTTCATGTTTCCACCACTTATAAAGTGCTAGATAATATGCTCTCTAACCCGGAATTTTATTTGAAAGACATGGCAACAACAATGAAAGTAAAGTGTGATAAGTATTGAGATTCACTTGAGACTATGTATATGTTAATGTTTCTACCCGCAGTACTTGATCCTTTCTACAAGTTTTCTGGAGTGCAACTTGTTCTTAAAAGAATTTATGGGAGAGAAACTTGCGTGGAAGACTTCGTTAAGAAAGTTAGAGAAGCGTGTTATGAGTTGTTTGAGGAGTATAGAATTCTTTATTCTCAAGTGGAAGATAAAGTTGTTGGGTCACGGACAAGTGCAACAGGTGCTGATGATGATAGTTCGAGGTGGTTAGAAGATATAAATGAGGAAGTGACAAGAGGGATACTAGATTCAAGTGAACTTTCAAGATGAGAGTTTGATCAGTATATGCATGAAAGGGGGGGAAGTGAAAAAGGTTGATGTTATGGAGTGGTGGAAACTTAATGGCCATAGATACCCTGTTGTTGCACGCATGTCTCATGATGTCTTAGCCATTACTATTTCTACCGTTCCATCGGAATCTGCATTTAGTGTTGGAGGTCGTCATATTTCTGAATACCGAAGTAGTTTGTCTCCTCAGGTACTTGTTTGTTAATTTAAATTTTCAATACTTACTAGTTATTATTTACTAAGAATTGGTTTATTTGAATTTTTCTTTGTTCAAAAATGCTTCAAGTACTAGTATGTACTCAATATTGGTTGCGTTTAAGGAGTAAGAACAAAAAAGATGATAAGGAGGATGTCTTAGAGGAAGATGAAATCTCGAGGTTGACATAAGGTATATATAACTATAAAATTATGTTCTGAAATTGAGTGAGAAATTTTCTTATATTTAAAAATTATGTCCTAACTTGATGTTGAATAGATTTGAGAAAACATTGCTCAATTGATGTCAATGAAGGAGCATTCTACGTGTGTTCATGAGGATGTGGAAGATTTGAAGATGGGCTTGCGAATTTCATTTTGAAACATTGCTAACTACTTAGTAGTAGTACTATTTTGTTTAGATTGCTTGACAGTCTCATGAAGAAAAGTCTAGAAAGATATGGTTAATTTTTGGTTTTTGATTCTTTGAATGTTGACAATAGTTGAATTCTTTAAATTGTATTTTACTATTGGTGAAAGTTTCAATGTCGAGGTTGAAAGCGAGAGTTTGGGTCCGGTCCGATCCGGACCGAAAACATTCAAATTGCACACTTTACGTACCAAGTCGGTCCAACCCATAGTCGGACCGGTCTGGACCGGACAGTAATGGTCCGGTCTACAGTCCAAGATGTCGCCAATTTTCAGTCCACAGGCTGGACCGGACCGGGTAGATCCGGTTTGGTCCATTCCAAACCGTATGCACAGCCCCATTTGAGGCTATTTGGAGGTTCTAGGAGGAGCTAGCACTATTGGGTCCTACCGCAACTCCGGAGGATTAGCATGCATTTGTTTTCTCCCGCATGCTGAGGGAGAGTACCCGTTCTTATGTAGAAGATTTCCTTTGTGAGTCATTGATGGATTATCAAGATAGAACATCGGTATATGAGAGGGACCGACTGCGTCCGAGGAGAGTTGTTCAGCCTAGAGAGCCAAAGAAGAGGCATAAGACTGGCCAGACTAGTATTGGGGTTGGAGCATCGGCATACGGACGGGTTCAATCCCAAAGTCAACAGAGTTCTCAGCCGGCATCTTCGCTTCCCGAGGGAGATAGACAGTGCTTCAATTGTGGGGAGTACGGACACATCATGCCATCTTGTAAGAGGCCACTTGTGACTTGATTCACTTGCGGTAAGACCGGACATAGGGCTATCTTCTACCGTCAGGGTAAAGCTCCATCAGCAAAGGGGTTGTCTCCAGCGGGAGCACAAAGCGGTGGAGAGAGGCCACTATAGTTTCAGGCTAAGGGGCAACAACAGCATAGAAGCGAGGGGTACTCAGGTACGGGTGTTTGAGATGAGGAACACTTAGGATACGGAAGCACTGGCGACTACAATTACCAATCAGATTAATGGCATACTTGTTAGAGTTTTATTTGATACGGACATATGCTACATATCATTTTTTTGGATGCTTGTGTAGAGAGGTTGTTCTTAGAGACAGTAGAGGGAGCACCTTTTATTATAGGGTTACCCGATGGGGATAAAGTTAGAGGTAACTAGGAGATTCATGACTTTCCCATCCGTCAAGGAAATCGTGATTGGGTAGTGGACTTTTTCGTCATGTACATAATACACGAGGAAGTCATCATGGAGATGGAGGATGGACCGGCATGGTGCGGTCCTAGATATAGGTAGGAGGACCGTGACAATCACTACCGAGGCTGGTCATGTTGAGATCTTCCGAGGGTAGGACCTCGGAAAGACAGGTAACATTATCACCGTTGTTAGGGTGGCGAGACTAAATGGGCACGGATGTATGGCCTTCTAGTGTTACGCCATGAAGAAGAGTAAGGGCCGGCGTTAGAGGAGATTCTTGTAGTGAGTGAGTTCATTGACGTATTTGGTGAGCCACTAGGGTTTCCATTACAGAGGAGCATAGACTTCAGCATTGAGTTTGAGCCGGATACGAGACCGATCTCGAAGACACCTTACCGTATGTCGCCTATCAAGCTGCTTGAGCTGAAGAAGAAGCTCGAGGAGTTAGCTGAAAAGGGCTTCATACACCCTAGTGTTTCCCCATGGGCACACCAGGCCTATTTGTGTGGAAGAAGTATGGGTCGATGAGGTTGTGCATCGACTACAAAGAGCTGAACAAGATGACTATCAAGAACAAGTATCCCTTGCCCCGTATTGATGACTTATTAGACCAACTACATTGAGCTATAGTGTTCTTCCAGATTCATCTGAGGTCATGATATCACCAGTGTAGGGGAGAGAGCAGGATGTGCCTAAGACAACATTTCAGACTAGGTATGGCCACTACGAGTTTGTAGTGATGCCATTCGGGCTCACGAATGCACCTTCCGTGTTCGTGGAGTTGATGACAACATCTTTATCGACTTCCTAGACCAGTTTGTGGTGGTCTTCATAGATGACATCCTAGTTTACTGCAGAAGTAGAGAGGAGCATGAAGGACAACTGAGAACGGTGCTACGAATCCTACATGATAGAGAGTTGTACGCTAATCTCTCGAAGTGTGAGTTTTGGATGCCTGAGGTGGCCTTCCTTGGTCAAGTGGTTTCTGCTGAGGGGATCAAGGTTGACCCGGTGAAGATAGAGGTTGTATCTTCATGGCTGCCTTTGAGGAATGTTAAGGAGGTACGCAACTTCCTAGGCTTGGAGGGTTATTACCGTCGGTTTGTTGAAGGGTTTTCAGTGATCGCCCGATCACTCACTTTCATGTTGAGGAAGACTACCCGGTTTGTATGGTCTGAGCCGTGCTAGTAGAGTTTTGAGGAGCTGAAGAGGAGGTTGACTTTTGCTCATATCCTAGCTCAGTCAGAGGGCATAGAGGACTTTGTGGTGTACCGTGATGCATCCAAACTAGGCTTGGGATGTGTGTTGATGTAGCGAGGTAGGGTCTTTGCGTACACGTCTAGACAGTTGAAGATATATGAGGAGAACTATCCGACTCACGACCTCGAGTTAGCTGCAATGGTGAATGACTTGAAGATTTGGCACCACTATTTGTACAGAGCGACGAGTCATATCGTCAGAGACCATACTAGTCTGAAGTACATATTCTCTCTATGGGAGTTGAATAACCGCCAAAAGAGGTGACTGGAACTGATTAAGGATTTTGACTTAGAGATTTTGTATCATCCGGAAAAGGCGAATGTGACTACCAACGCCCTTAGTAGGAAGTGATAACACGATTTATGACTTAGGTTTAGGTAATCATTTAGATAGATTTCTCACTCGTTCATGCATGGTTTAGCACTAATTCGCGACGCTTGCATTCAATTCACGTAATTTGTCGAGATAGACGTCTACACGGACTTGTGCATTGCTTTGTAGGTATTTCTGGGGTCTTTTAGACATTAACCGATACATTCGAGGGTCAAGCCTCATGGTGATACACATCCAAAGCTTTGGAGGAGCATAATTGGAGCAACAAAGGACACAAAGACCCTTGTTGGTGCAAGCAATGGAGCAACTCATGGCTAGACGATCATAGCATACTTCTGTTGAAGAAAATCGACCTACACCCAGGAAAATCGGCCGATTTTTCCTACTGGGTCGATTTTTGGGCCTTTGACAGCTTAAGCCACGTGTCCCACGATCTCTTGATCCGGCCTTGCTCTTGGTGGAGAATATAAGTGGTCCTACAAGCTGTTGCTGAGCATCTCTCCTCTCCCATTCTCTCATTCACATCTCATCCATTGGAGGCAAGGAATTGGAGGAGAAGAAAAACTCTCAAGGATTGAAGGAAGAAGAAGAACACCATTCTAGGAGTGATAGTAAGGTTTTGAGTGACTTTTGAGTATTTTTGTAATCTTGGATTGAAGAACTATTGCAAGGATTGTTAGGAACGTTTTGAATCTTCATTTAAGAGTTTGTAAGTCTTGCTACAACTTGGATTCAGTTGAGATTTATTGATTTTACTTGCTTATCTTTCATTATCCATCTATGAACACCATGTATGCTTGTATGATGATTTTGGATCTTGATATGCATATTATTGGCTAGTTTATTATGATTCTGGAGTGATGGATTGATGGCTATGGCTAGGGTGATGATAGAATGGACTTATATGTTAGTTTTGGATGATTTGTATGCACAAAACCCAAACCAGTGAGAAAAATCGCCCTGTTCATGACCAGATCGGCCGATTTAGCTGTAGAACAGCCCGATTTATTCTCCTGTTGCTCTTTAAATGATGAATCTGAATGTTAGGGTGTTTGGTTGTTTAAATCCTAGTGTTTATTAAGCCTACTTTAGCTTAGGATCACCTAATGCTATCAATCTAAGTGAGGGAAGAGATCTACCCGATGATTTCCGACCTTAGATACCAAGGATGATGAACTCCATGTAGTAGTGAGCCTCATAAGCCGCTATTGGATCGAGTGTGCTAGGATCATTGCTTGAGACTTCCCTATTCCGAGACTTGCCCGGTAAGGAGAGGGTTGCCCCTTAAGTAGTATCCGGTTTGTGCGGAATTCCTTATTTTAACCCCTTGAGACCTACCCGGTGATAGGAGTTTGATGCGGACTAGTGAAGTGAGAGACCTACCCGGTGATTGCTTGCGTTAGTGAAACACTTCTCCCAACACCGCAGCTTGTCCTTAGAATCTTTAGAACCTTGAGTCCAATGCCATAACCGGAAATCTTGACCTCTAGAATCCACTTTTCTCTCTTGATCGTATACTTGTGTTTTGTGTTACTTGTTCGTTTTGCTAGCTTGAGTTGTTAGTTTCTTTCTTGTTTTGCTTGATTTGCGATCCTTGCTTGATCACCATAAAAACTCAACCAAAAATATCATCATTTTCATTTTTTTATTTCTTACTCCTCTCTTAGATTAGATCCACACTATCTATGACCATTGTTTGACTCGATTTCACCTTAGTCTTTGTGTTCGACCTCGGAATACTATCCCTACTACAAACGTCCCGTACACTGCGGGTTCGCTAGGAGTTAAGATAAATATAATGAGTATAAATTTAAAGCTTATTGCGTACACACATCACACAATCTTAGCGTAACAAGTTTTTGGCGCCGTTGTCGGGGACTAGGTCTAGATTGAGTCATTTTGTGTTTGTTTATAGTGTAGATCTTTCTTGTTGCTTTTATTCTCTCTTTGGTTTGTGTCTTTGCTTTTCAGGACATCTCTTACCCTTTAGGTGTATGCGAAGATCTTGTGGCAAGGATTTAGCTCCATTCGATCCCGAACCGGAGAAAACCCTTAGATCTAGATCCAAGAGCATTAAAAAGGGAAAAGAGATGGCCGGAAGAGATCTCCAAGCTGAATTAGATGAAGCCTTAGAGCAAATAAGGCTAAGAGATGAGCTCTTGAAGGAAGAAAGGAGACTTGCCAATGAGAGGCAAGAAGCAAGTAGGAGGGAGATTGATGAGATTAGGCAAGCCCTTGTACAAGGAGAGCTTAATCGTCAACAACCTCCACCTCCTCCACCACCACAACCGCAGCCGGCGGCGAATGTTAGGGTTGTGCCCATTGCTATTGAAGAGCCACAAACATTAGGGAGACGTATGGATCCGGCACAAAGAGCACACCGTCCGGGTGTGAACTTAGGAGATCCCGCAGCCCACAACTATGAGCTCCGCCCTCAAGTTCTACAAATGATCCAGCATAATCAAATTGGAGGGATGGAAGGAGAGTCTCCTCATCAACACTTGATGAACTATGAGATTTTGATGGAGACCCTTAGACTGCCAAGATTGGAGAGCAACAACCATAAGCTTAGGGCTTTCTCCTTCTCTCTTAAGGACAAAGCCTTAGCTTGGTATCAATCTATTCCACAAGGGCGAGTTGGTACTTGGGAGGAGATGACAACCGAGTTTTTCACTAAGTTCTTCCCACCTTCCAAGACTACCGAATTAAGAGGGAAGATCAATGCCTTCGTGATGAAGGATAGAGAGAGCTTGTTCAAGTCTTGGGAGAGATTCAAAGACCTTCTCCTAGATTGTCCACACCATGGCATACCGAAAATTGAGCTTTTGGAGATCTGCTTCAAGGGACTTGATGAAGATAGCCAATTCAAGCTTCAATCCTTTTCCGGTGAGACTTTCATGGAGAAGCATGTGGATGATGCTTGGGAGTTTTTAGAGAAACAAGCTCTAGTGATTAAGAAATACTCCCATAGGAAGAGTGAAGGGAGAAAGGCGGGAGCATATGAGGTGAGTGAGGTCACCATGAGCAATTTCAAGCTTGACGCCATCAACAACGAGCTAAAGTCCTTGAGGGAGTTGTGTGCTACGACTTTGAAGAACCAAGCAACTCCTCAAGTGCTTCCACAAGCTAACTTATCTTCCAAGGAGGAGGATGTGAATTACATGGGAAGGGGCAATTACAACAACTATCAAGGCCCAAGGAACTTCAACAACAACCGGCAATTCAACAATTACCGGCCCAACCACAACCATCCCGGGTTTTCCTATTCTAACCCGGATGGAGCCTTGAACCCTCCCGCTTCCACAAGCACAACTCCACCACCAAAAGCTTCACAAGAACCTCCACCCGGATTTGCTCAACCTCCAAAGGATAGAACCGAAATGATGTTTGAGCAATTGCTTGGAAGGTTGAGTGGTCTTGAGAGCACGGTGACTTCCATTTCCAAAGCTCAAAAAGTGTTGGAAGCACAAGTGTTCCAAAAAGCGGGTGAAGCCCATAGAGATCCGGGAAAGCTTCCCGGAAGGACCGAAGACAACCCAAGAGGCCAAGTGTTGGCTATTACAACGAGGAGTGGGTTGACCATGAAGGATCCTTTGCCCAAGGACAATGCTAAGGGGAAGCAAGTGGTGATAGAGGAAGAGTCATTGCAAGGAGATGGAGACAAGAGCAAAGATGTAGAGCCAACTTATGTGGCACCACCTCCATACAAACCACCACTACCGTTCCCTCAATCACGAGCAAGAGCTCGCTTGGACAATCATTTTAGTAAGTTCCTTGAACTAATGTCCAAATTGCATATTAATATTCCGTTCATGGATGCTATCTTAGGTATGCCGGCATATGGCAAGTTCTTGAAGGAAATACTCTCCAACAAAAGGAAGTTGGAGGAGTATGGGGAGATAAGAATGATAAAGAGATCCTCGGAGTTGATTCAAACAATGAAGGAGGAGATGCCTCCTAAGCTAAGGGATCCGGGATCCTTTTGTGTGCCAATCGGAGTAGGAGAAGTGAAGTATGACGCCCTATGTGATCTTGGGGCAAGTGTAAGCATCATCTCGCTTGCACTTTGCAACAAGGTTGGGCTAGGAGAGCCAAAGCCGGTCAAGATGACTCTTTACATGGCGGACCGCTCAATTACTCATCCGGTTGGAATCTTGGAAGACATTTTGGTGCAACTAGGGAAGTTCTATGTGCCCATAGACTTCGTTGTTTTGGACATCCCGGCGGACTATCCGGTTCCTATCATCTTGGGGAGACCTTTCCTAGCTACTTCCGGATGTCTAGTAGATTGCAAGAATGGAACCCTCTCCTTCAACATTGGAGAAGAAAACATCAAGTTCAAGCTGTCCACAATGATGAAAGGACCAACCCTTGATGAAGATGTATTCAACATAGTTGAAGAAGAGGAGTCTAGAGAGGTTGTGAGCTCAATCTTGCTCAAGGATCCACTTGAGAGGGTTCTTAGCTCAAGCTTGATGGAGGAAGGAGTTGAGGAGAGTAGCAATGAAGTAATCAAGGCCTTGAATGCATTGGACGAGCTACCAAGTGTTGGGTTTGAAGTGCTAGAAGAAGAGAAAAACAGCCAGAAAAATCGGCCTGCCTGGGCAAAATCGGCCGATTTTTGTCCTTGTGCTGAAATTTCATCCAGTTTTGCAAAAACAGAAACTCAGATCGACCCACTGCCAGAAAAATCGGCCGATTTTTCCTCCTGGGTCGATTTTCCTGAGTCTTTTCAGCACCAACCACTTGAATGTGAGCAATCATCAAGGGACTTCGAGGAAGCTTCCATGGCTTTGCAATCATCTCAACCTACATTGTATGGATCGTCTCCAACCGAAAAAGGTCCTCCTCAACTTGATCTTAAACCTCTTCCTTCTCATTTAAAGTATGCTTTCCTTGGTTCAAATTCTACTTATCCGGTGATTGTGAATGCATCTTTGAATGATGATGAACTTGATAAATTGTTGAATGAATTGAAACTGCATAGAAAGGCAATAGGATACACCATTGATAACCTTGTTGGCATTAAACCCTCTTTGTGCATGCATAAGATATTGATGGAAGATAACCACAAACCCTCTATTGAACATCAAAGGAGATTGAACCCTATAATGAAAGAGGTAGTCAAAAAGGAGATCATTAAGTTGCTAGATGCGGGGATTATCTACCCTATCTCGGATAGTAAGTGGGTTAGTCCCGTTCATGTAGTACCTAAGAAAGGTGGAATGACCGTAGTGACCAATAAGAACAATGAACTAATCCCGACTAGGACGGTTACGGGGTGGAGGATGTGCAGTGATTATAGGAAGCTTAACATGGCCTCTTGGAAAGATCACTTCCCTCTCCCTTTCATTGACCAAATGCTAGAAAGGTTAGCTCAACATTCTCATTTTTGCTATTTAGATGGCTATAGTGGATTCTTCCAAATCCCTATCCACCCCGATGACCAAGAGAAAACAACCTTTACATGTCCATGGGGTACTTTTGCATATAGGAGAATGCCATTTGGGTTGTGTAATGCACCCGCCACCTTTCAAAGGTGTATGATGGCCATCTTTTCGGAATACATTGAAAATATCATGGAAGTGTTCATGGATGATTTCTCTGTTTATGGTTCTTCCTTTGATAATTGCTTGGCTAACTTGTCATTAGTATTGCAAAGATGTGAGGAGACAAATCTTGTCTTGAATTGGGAAAAATGCCACTTCATGGTAAGTGAAGGTATTGTGTTAGGACACTTGGTGTCTAACCGTGGCATTGAGGTTGATAGGGCCAAGATTGAGACGATAGAGAAGTTGCCACCACCTACCTCGGTGAAAGGGGTAAGGAGTTTCTTAGGGCATGCCGGTTTTTACCGGAGGTTTATTCAAGACTTCTCTAAAATTTCTAAGCCCCTTACTAACCTACTAATGAAGGATGTTGAATTTGTTTTCTCCAAAGATTGCCTTGAGGCTTTTTGTAGGTTGAAGAACGCCTTGATCTCCGCACCTATAATGCAACCTCCGGATTGGAGTTTACCGTTTGAGATCATGTGTGATGCAAGCGATGTAGCCGTTGGGGCTGTTTTGGGGCAAAGGAAAGATGGGCGAACTCATGCTATTTATTATGCTAGCAAGACGCTAGATGATGCCCAACTCAATTATGCTACCACCGAGAAGGAGTTGCTAGCGGTTGTGTATGCATTTGAGAAGTTCCGCTCATATCTTGTTGGAGCGAAGGTCATAGTTTATACGGATCATGCTGCGATTCGTTATCTACTTACGAAGAAGGATGCCAAGCCTAGGTTGATTCGGTGGATCCTTCTTCTTCAAGAATTTGACTTGGAAATCCGGTACAAGAAGGGATCCGAGAACTCTGTGGCGGATCACCTTAGTAGACTCCCACCATTTGAGCTTGAAAGAGAGGGCATCCCGATTGATGACTCATTCCGGGATGAGCAATTGCAAATGGTGGAGGAGTGCTTGTTCCAAGTGCCTAGAGGAAGCGAGCCATGGTTTGCCGACATTGTGAACTACTTAGTGTGTGAGGAGGTGCCTCCCGGTTTGACATATGCCCAAAGGAAGAAGTTCTTCAAAGATGTGAGGCACTACTATTGGAGTGAGCCACTTTTGTTCAAAAGAGGGCCGGATGGAATGTTTAGAAGATGCATACCGGAGGATGAGGTGGAGAGTGTAATCCACCATTGTCATTCCTTGTCATGTGGAGGGCATGCTAGCGCACACAAGACATGTGAGAAAGTGTTGCAATCGGGCTTCTTTTGGCCAAACTTGTTCAAGGATGTGCAAAGCTTTGTGGTAGCTTGTGATGCTTGCCAAAGGACGGGCAACATCTCAAGGAGAAATGAGATGCCCTTGAACAACATACAAGAGGTAGAGATATTTGATGTGTGGGGTGTGGACTTCATGGGACCATTCCCTTCTTCATGTGGCAACCTCTACATCCTATTGGCGGTTGACTATGTTTCGAGATGGGTGGAGGCAATCGCCTCTCCTACAAATGACGCCAAGATTGTGGTGCGGTTCTTCAACCGAGTGATCTTTCCTAGGTTTGGAACACCAAGGGTGATCATAAGTGATGGAGGAAGGCATTTCACCAATAGGAACTTTAGGGCACTTTTGGCTAAGTATGGGGTGACTCATAGGGTGGCAACACCTTACCATCCCCAAACAAGTGGCCAAGTGGAGATCTCCAACCGGGAGATCAAGGCCATTCTTGAGAAGACGGTATCAAGGACGAGAAAAGATTGGGCTATGAAGCTCGATGATGCCTTGTGGGCATATAGGATCGCCTTCAAAACACCAATTGGCACCACTCCTTACAAGTTAGTTTATGGCAAGTCTTGCCACCTTCCGGTAGAGATGGAGCATAGAGCACATTGGGCCATTAAGTGGCTAAATTTTGATCTCAAGGAGGCCGGAGAAAAGCGGTTGCTAGACATGAACGCCCTTGAGGAGATCCGGTTGGATGCATATGAGAATGCTCGGATCTACAAGGAGAGAACCAAGCGATGGCATGACAAGAGGATCATCCCGAAAGAGTTGAGTGAGGGAGACCTTGTCCTTCTCTTCAACTCAAGGTTACGGCTCTTCCCCGGGAAGCTCAAATCAAGATGGACCGGGCCATATGTGGTGAAGAAAGTTTTTCCTCATGGAGCGGTGGAGATAGGCGGAGATCATTGTGGTAACTTCAAGGTGAATGGGCATCGATTGAACAAGTACATCCCGGAAGCCCCGGTGGAAGTGATTGCCCCGCTTCACCTTGATTGAAACGTTCCTGAATTTGGTCAAGCTAATGACCTTAAAGAAGCGCTTAATGGGAGGCAACCCATTGGTACATATTTTTCCCTTTCTTTTTCTTGCTTTTGTTTGATCTCACTCTTGGTGTGCTTTGTTTTTCTTTTGTGTTTTTGGGTACTAGATCTTGTTGATTGTCATGTGTGACGAGATGTTGGAGGTCATGTGAAGGCCTCATGGAACTGTTGAAGGTACAAGATCCAAGCACATGGACGAGGAGGAAATCACCCAGAAAAATCGGCCTGTTCTTCATTCAAATCGGCCGATTTTCCTGGGCTGCCAGGGCGATTTTTCCTCTGTAAAGGAAAGTGATGATCTCCAATCAAGCATGGGTGAAGCGGACGTGGAACTTGGACGGTTTGCGGTGCCAAGCGCGGGTTCCGACGCCATAATGAACATCAAGAGCTCTCTACCATCCTTGATCAATCATCCACCATCATCATCCAATGTGAACCGAAATACCAAAGCATCACCAATTTTACATTGTGAGGACTCTCTTTCACTTCTTTATTTAGTTTACACATTAGGGACAATGTGTTACTAAGTATGGGGTGGGGTTTTCATGATCACTTGCATGATTAGCATCTAGGATAGTTTAATTTTGTCACATGTTTCATTATGTCTTGCATTGTACATACATATTTCGAAAAATCCAAAAAAAAAATCAGAAAATTTTAAAAATTTTTAGTGCTTCTAAGGCTTGGATATGACCCTAATGATGAATCTTGTCTTGTGGATTGGCTATGGATGGCCTTGTGTGTTAAATTGATGATGCATATGTGGACTTGAAATACTTATCTTGAATTCCATGAATGACTTGTGATTATGATGCTTGCCTTGATTTAATTGAGGATTGAAAGTCGAAATTGCATGCTAGTTCTTGCACATCAATTAGGAGTGATTAAGGCAATTCATCTTCCTCTACTTCTCATCTTGATCATGTTGCTTGAGCACCTCAATTGAGATAAATTTGACCTCTTTTGACCCATCCGGGAATAGGAGCATGTTAGTGTGTTGATGTGTGTGAAAAGCAAGTGTGGGGTGAAGTTGTTGATGAAAGGAATGTCATGAATGAAGTGCTGAAATTGTTGCGAAAGTGTAGCCAAAAATATAGGTTTGGGGACGTTGGCTTAAATGACAAGTAACTCGGTACACTTCGCATAATCGGGTGTTGGTGCCTTGCCAAAGTCAAATAAACCAATAGTCCTAACGAGCTTTGGTATGTGTGCCCGGTGTGGATGCACCTCGAAAAATAGAAAAAGCCCGAGGATGGCTAATCACCAAGGTTTCGGCTTTTGTACACCAATGCCATTGTCTCAAAAATAAAAGAAAAGAAAGAAAAGAAAATGAAGAAAATATACACTTGAGGGAAGTTGATAAGAAATGTGAAGTTGTGGTTGTTTAGTTCCTTTCCCGGATTAGCATCACATAGCCTAGAAAATTCCCACCTAATCACAACGTTTCTTGGCCTTCTATTTTACAAGTCCTTTTGACCTACTTGCATGTGTGTGAGGCTAAGTGATTTAGATTGGATATACTCATGATCATCTTGACTTCTTCATCTTTACATTTCATTGCATGCTATCAAGTTAAGTGTAATTGTCTTTCCATGCTTTCATTTATTTGATACATAATTGCTTGTCAATTGCCATGAAACATGACTATGAAGGTGATCCAATACTAGAAGCACAACTCCAAAAAGATTTTGCCATTTTTCTGCATACATAAATCATGTCATCTCTTAGTCTATAGTTGGGAATTTGCTCGGGGACGAGCAAACCTTAAGTATGGGGTATTTTTGATAACACGATTTATGACTTAGGTTTAGGTAATCATTTAGATAGACTTCTCACTCGTTCATGCATGGTTTAGCACTAATTCGCGACGTTTGCATTCAATTCACGTAATTTGTTATGATAGACGTCTACACGGACTTGTGCATTGCTTTGTAGGTATTTCGGGGGTCTTTTGGACATTAACCGATACATTCGAGGGCCAAGCCTCATGGTGATACACATCCAAAGCTTTGGAGGAGCATAATTGGAGCAACAAAGGACACAAAGACCCTTGTTGGTGCAAGCAATGGAGCAACTCATGGCTAGACGATCATAGCATACTTCTGTTGAAGAAAATCGACCTACACCCAGGAAAATCGGCCGATTTTTCCTACTGGGTCGATTTTTGGGCCTATGACAGCTTAAGCCACGTGTCCCACGATCTCTTGATCCGGCCTTGCTCTTGGTGGAGAATATAAGTGGTCCTACAAGCTGTTGCTGAGCATCTCTCCTCTCCCATTCTCTCATTCACATCTCATCCATTGGAGGCAAGGAATTGGAGGAGAAGAAAAACTCTCAAGGATTGAAGGAAGAAGAAGAACACCATTCTAGGAGTGATAGTAAGGTTTTGAGTGACTTTTGAGTATTTTTGTAATCTTGGATTGAAGAACTATTGCGAGGATTGTTAGGAACGTTTTGAATCTTCATTTAAGAGTTTGTAAGTCTTGCTACAACTTGGATTCAGTTGAGATTTATTGATTTTACTTGCTTATCTTTCATTATCCATCTATGAACACCATGTATGCTTGTATGATGATTTTGGATCTTGATATGCATATTATTGGCTAGTTTATTGTGATTCTGGAGTGATGGATTGATGGCTATGGCTAGGGTGATGATAGAATGGACTTATATGTTAGTTTTGGATGATTTGTATTCACAAAACCCAAACCAGTGAGAAAAATCGCCCTGTTCATGACCAGATCGGCCGATTTAGCTGTAGAACAGCCCGATTTATTCTCCTGTTGCTCTTTAAATGATGAATCTGAATGTTAGGGTGTTTGGTTGTTTAAATCCTAGTGTTTATTAAGCCTACTTTAGCTTAGGATCACCTAATGCTATCAATCTAAGTGAGGGAAGAGATCTACCCGATGATTTCCGACCTTAGATACCAAGGATGATGAACTCCATGTAGTAGTGAGCCTCATAAGCCGCTATTGGATCGAGTGTGCTAGGATCATTGCTTGAGACTTCCCTATTCCGAGACTTGCCCGGTAAGGAGAGGGTTGCCCCTTAAGTAGTATCCGGTTTGTGCGGAATTCCTTATTTTAACCCCTTGAGACCTACCCGGTGATAGGAGTTTGATGCGGACTAGTAAAGTGAGAGACCTACCCGGTGATTGCTTCCGTTAGTGAAACACTTCTCCCAACACCGCAGCTTGTCCTTAGAATCTTTAGAACCTTGAGTCCAATGCCATAACCGGAAATCTTGACCTCTAGAATCCACTTTTCTCTCTTGATCGTATACTTGTGTTTTGTGTTACTTGTTCGTTTTGCTAGCTTGAGTTGTTAGTTGCTTTCTTGTTTTGCTTGATTTGCGATCCTTGCTTGATCACCACAAAAACTCAACCAAAAATATCATCATTTTCATTTCTTTATTTCTTACTCCTCTCTTAGATTAGATCCACACTATCTATGACCATTGTTTGACTCGATTTCACCTTAGTCTTTGTGTTCGACCTCGGAATACTATCCCTACTACAAACGTCCCGTACACTGCGGGTTCGCTAGGAGTTAGGATAAATATAACGAGTATAAATTTAAAGCTTATTGCGTACACACATCACACAATCTTAGCGTAACAGGAAGACGCCTCAAGAGAAAGTGATAGCTTGACTGACGGCTCAACCTGAGCTACAGAGAGACCTAGCTTGGCTAGAGTTGGATACCTAGTTTCTGGACACGGACAACCACTTATCCACGTTAGAGTTGTTACGTGATCTGTTGGGAGAGATCTGACAAAATCATGAGATTTATCCGACACTGACTAGGATCTGAGGGGTAAACGGTAAAATTGAAGAAAAAATGCCCCTCGAGGCGCCAGACAAGCCCGGGACCCCAGTGCCAAAAAAACGTGGCACCAAGCAGTATTAATAAAAATATAGCCCTCATCCTTCTACAATGACACATAACAATGCCACTACCTCTAGCACACCATCATGTAATACTACTGTAGCTTGAAAAACTAAACCAAAATATAGAAGACAAATTACAAAAATCAATACACCAAGTCTCGCCCAAAGGCCATGGTTTCCAATATTGTTCTCTAATAATTTGTCAACGTCGAGTCTCGATTCCAACCTCCATCTTGTATATCTTCACCATTGACGACCACCTTAGCTGGCCACTTTTGGTGTATCACGGGTAACCCAACAATCACTTGGTCTTCCACTCTTTTAACCTCCTTCCATCGATCAAGAGGGACGGATTTTCTTCGACTTTTTTTAGCCGAAACAACTCCTGTAGGTTTCCTCTTGCGTGGTTGGTGACTTTCCATCATGTGCCCGTCACCATGCGAGTTACCCTCATCCTCCTTGGTTACATCAATAGCCTTAGAAGAACAAGCAGCCTTAGATTTATCATTGCCTTGCTTTTGGCCATGCAACGTGTGCATGAATCCATGCAACCCACTAACCTCATCACTAACCGATGTTGCGCCATGTGTCCCTACATTCTCGTCCCTCTGTAATCTCTCTATTTCAGTGTTGAACAATTCATTATTTTGCATGATTTCCACGTCATCCCCATGCACCAAACTTGTGTTATCACAGTGGATGATCTCGTCTTTACTCGTTTGCGAAATGACATGGATTTCAACCTCCTTACCAGGTTCATTTTTCTCAATCTCTGTATCCAATTCCACGTTGCTTTGCTTGGTTAATTCATCCTTTCCTGATCTTGTGTTTACTTGATCATTCATGCTCTTAACTCCCGCAGCAATGCTATCCTACGACTGGTTCGTAATTCCTTCCGGCTCTATCACCTTTCCATCAACCTTATTGCCTTGCTTGGAACCTTCATCCTTCCTTTCGTTATCACTAGTCCCACGACCTTCCAGCTTGGAAGAGTCCATGTTATCCTCTTGTCTTCCGCTTCCTGTGAGTTGAATATTCTCCTTGTAGCCCTTCCTATCCTTGTTATTATATGTGCATCCATCCAAGGCATGATCAAAGGTGAAACAACCAGTGCAGTACTCAGGTTCATTCTCGTATTGACTAGGATCCTAGACATGATGTCTCGAGGAGAGGCACCGCAGTATGCTGATGCGGGGTTAAGCCGCAGTTCCCGATCTAGAATGAAAGTCCTCCAACAGACGCAAATCTCGGATGGATATGAAGAAATCTCGGGCGAGATTTCGTGAAGAACGGTTCGAGATTTTTGAAGAAACTCATAAAACGGATTAGTGGATGATATGGATTATAAGAAGATGAATATGGATTGGTAAATGATAGATATAGGAAGATACAAACCAAAATATTCCTATAAAGAACCTTGACCAATGATGTGTCTAAATCCCTTAATGAAGTGATTAACTTAACCCTCACTTCCTAACCGCCCTGCTTACAGAATGAGTCCACAAGAAAGTCAAGAAATACAAGATCAAGTGCAAGACCTTTTGAACAAAGGTACCTGCGCAAAAGTTTGAGTCCTTGTGTGGTTCCAGTTATGTTGGTTCCCAAGAAGGACAACACTTGGAGGATGTGTGTTGATTGTCGAGCAATCAATAACATCACTATCAAGTATCGACATCTCATTCCTCGATTAGATGACATGCTAGATGAACTTAGCGGCTCCACCTTGTTCTCCCAAGATCGATCCTAAGAGTGGATATCATCAAATCCGGATGAGGGAGGGAGGCGAATGGAAGACAACATTCAAGACCAAGTTTGGGATTTATGACTGGTTGGTAATGCCTTTTGGTTTGACTAACGCTCTTAGTACTTTTATGAGGTTAATGAATCATGGCTTATGCCATTTTATTGGAATGTTTATGGTCGTCTACTTAGATGTCATCCTCATCTATAGCAAATCCATTGAGGAGCACGAAGAACACTTAAGGGAAGTACTTGAAACTCTTAGATCTGAATCTTTATATGCTAATATTAAGAAATACGAGTTTAGTACTAATCAAGTGGCTTTCCTTGGATTTGTAGTAAGCACAACAGGCCTTGAAGTGGATTAAAAGAAGTACAAAGTCATCCAAGAATGACCTACACCTACCGTCGTTGGACATGTACGATCTTTCCATGGATTGACAACATTCTATAGGCTCTTTGTAAAGGACTTTAGTATCTTCACAACCCCTCTGACACATCTCACGAAGAAGCAAGTACAGTTTAAGTGGGGAGAAGTGCAAGAGAAAGCATTTACGGAACTAAAGAGGCAACTATGAAACACACCTCTTCTTGCACTACCGGATTTCACCAAGCCTTTTGAAGTAGAGTACGACGCTTCAGGTATTGGTATTGGAGAAGTAATCATGCAAGAAGGTAAGCCTTTATCCTACTTTAGTGAGAAATTAAAGGGTCCATGCTTGAACTATTCTACTTATGATAAGGAATTATATGCTTTATTTTGAGTTTTCAAGACATGACAACATTATCTTTGGCCTAATAAACTCATCCTTAGAATTGATCATGAGTCTTTGAAGCATTTTCGAATTCAAGATAAGTTGGATAGGAGACATGGGCGATGGATGGAGTTCATTGAGACTTTTCTTATATTATCAAATACAAGAAAGGAAAGGATAATGTTGTAGCAGATGCCCTTTCAAGAAAGTACACTTTGATCACTACCATGGATTCCAAGGTCCTAGGATTCCATTACATCAAAGAGCTATACGAAGATGATGCTGATTTTGGCGATATTTACACTGAATGTAAATCTCGGCCAGCTGCTTAGAATCACGAACGAGATTTCGACCGAGGTTTTCCACTACCGCGAGGTAAGTATTATCTTTTCAAAGGATTCTTGTTCCATGAAGATAAAATTTGTATTCCTATGTTTTCTCTGAGATTATTATTAGTTGAGGAGGCTCGTATATAGGGGAGGATTAGTGGGACACTTTGGAAGAAATAAGACTTATCATATACTTCATTCACATTTCTTTTGGCCTCATATGCTTAAAGATGTTGAACATTTGGTTAAGAGGTGCATTATTTGCTTGAAAGTAAGTCAAGACTGAAGCCACACGATTTGTATACTCATTTACCAATCCCTACTTAACCTTGGCTTGACATTAGTATGAATTTTGTTGTAGGTTTTCCAAGGACTAAGAAGGGAGAGATTCCATCTTTGTGGTTGTTGACCATTTCTAAAATGGCTCACTTTATTGCTTGCCATAAAACTGATGATGCATATAATATGGCTAACTTGTTCTTTAGGAAAGTCGTTAGGTTGCGTGGAGTGCCAAGAACTGTAAGATCCTAATTTTGACCTTCACCGCCCCCGCGGTGAAGAAGGCCACCCCAGCAGCCTTGACGTTTGTCACCGCCCCCGCGGTGACAATGGGCCGCCCCTGCGGTGAGGCAATCCGCCCCTGCGGATTTGTTGTTGATCGTGCCCGATCTGTTTTAGTTCGTTTTATCTTCCTTCCATAGACAGAATATCCGATCTTCTATCTATGGGCCGGCTTCCTTACCTTTTTCCTAACCCTAGACGTCCTTCATTTTATCTTTTCTTCCTCTTCTATATAATCCGTCTTTTCTTCTTTTTCCCGTTTCTTGCTTACGTCTTCTTCAACCCTAGAGCGTTGCAGCCTTGCTTCTTGAGATCTTGTTGAACGTGTAAGTTCTCCCTCTCTTGCTTCTTGAGATCAGTTCTCGGATCCTTACTTACACGTGTGTTATGTTGTGGTTACATGCTTTCATGCTTGTGTGTGTTATGTTTATGAGGATCTTCATGTGCCGGTTTTGTGTAGCTTTAGAAGGATGATGTCTTCATAGGAACATGTTGTTATACCTCGTTGTGTAAGACTGAGAGGGTCGATGTTTATCTAAGTTTCAGGATGAAACTTGTCTTTAGGGGAAATTGATCTAACAACCGGGGTTTTGGAGACTCATAAGGAGTCACAGCGGTATGTTGCCTACCCGCGGCTGCGACGCCGCGGGTGCGGGTAAATAGCGGATCGTGGATCACTTCTTTGATAACCCGCGGGATTACTTCCTTCTTGGAATATACCCCGACTTTGGGGACGTCCTAGGGTTAGTTTACACCTTGGATCTCATCCTTAGTCTTGCAGTCTTTCCTCTTCCTCTTCCACTTACGTTCTTCTACCTCCATCCGTTCTCGTTCTCTCTCCATCGATCTTTCTCGCATACATCTTCCAACGGGCAGCTTTTGTGTTGGTCTTCAGCACGTGGTGATACTCCAGCGAGTCAGGGAGCGTCTAGTGAGTCCTTTGGATATGGTAAGCAAATTTCTTCTTCTTCTTCTTCTTCTTCTTCTTCTTCTTCTTAATCAAGGTATATCTTTGATTCTTCCTTCCTCTTTATCATGCCGGAATGTTGGTGGTAGACCAAGAAGTCTCCTTGTTACCTTTAGATTGGTAGTAGGTAATCAAAGGAAGGAATCGCCAACCGAAGGAACGAGAGACCAAAGTTATGTTGTTCGCCCGCGGTCGTCCCTGGAACTAGCCGCAGTCGCGCTTTGGCCTTTGTCACCGTACCCGTGCCCTTCGATCACCGCGGTCGCGGAAAGTCACCGCGGTCGCGCCTCTTTGTCGCCGCAGTCGCGCCGACACTCCTTTCCTTGCGCCCGCGTCTTATTCCTCCGCAATCGCGGAATCCCTCTAGTAGGTTCCTAAGCTTGAGCTTTCGACTTGGAGATTGGATCTAGGTATTTGTTTCCTCCCTTCTAGTTAACTTATGAGCATGCAGAGTAGAATCATGTTAGGCTGGATCTAGCAGAACTAGTGAGAATGCTAATTAGTGGTAATATGGGTATTTTGAAGAATGATCGGTTTAGGTGGTTGACCGCTTTGTTGAGATACGATAAGTGGAGGAAATCTACTTGATGCAGTTTTCGGATATTGTTAAGGATGGATTGATGACGGAGTTGTGATGCAGCTTATGCTATAGGATCATGGTAGACCTAGGAGTTAGAGACTTCTAGTGTCGGTAAGTGATTGACCCACGTGTCATTGTGATCAGGTGGTGGAGTATATATTCCTGCAGGAATTGAGAGTTGTTGATTGTTGGATTACCTAGATACAGGTAAGTCTTATGGGCTTACTTAGTTGCTTTCATATGTTGGTTGAGTACATAAGTGATATTTGCTATATGCGTTATAGTATGTTGTTGGTAGTATAACCGACGTGTAATTGGCCCAAGTGTAATCGGTGGTGGCATCATCTGCTCAGTTCTCCTGAGGGAGACTGAGAAGTTCTCCGCAACAAGGTCATACATGGTATACGGGGAGGGTATTGATCCACTCCATATGGTACAAGAGGAGGTGCACCATTCCACTTCAGTTGGATAAAGGGACGGAGAAGAGAGTCTTAGACTTCTCGTGTCACAAGTGTAATTGGTGTAGGAGTGTATGACGTTAAGAAAGATAATAAAATGGATTTTGTGAAAGCATGCTCTTTGTTTATTTTCCAGTTTTATGTGTGTTTGTGCTTATGTGTTCTTCTTATATATGGATAGATAGCTAACAGTTTATCCGTGTTGTTAAATGTCTTGCACGATAGGGTAGTTGCCGAGTGATCCGGATGGTGTGGTCAGCCGGGTTCCCGTACGATATAGGGTGAGTGGTGGTTTATTTATTTTCTTTCGTTATATTGACATTAGTAGTGCAAATTGGATATTATCGTTTTACTCGGTTGAAAGTCTTGTATTTATTTGACATTGCATCTATTTTATGTCAGTTTTGATATTTAGCATTTGTGTCTTGTTGTAAGGTCTAGTAATATTGTTGTTGAGTTGAGGTCGAGATTCATTGTGAGGTTCTAATCCGTAGCGCCCCGGGTGTGAGATTTAGGGTGTTATAGTTTATACCATTTAGTTAGAAGTAAAAGTTAGAGCTTTATATTAACCGTTTTGATACTATGTAAAAGTCCGGATGTTGTTAATACTAACTTGATACGGATGAGCTCATAATTGCGGTTGCCAATAAATGCCGATTAGGGATAAGCTGGTGGTGATGGTGGTTGTTTGGCTTTTCAAATTCAGAGGTGCTTTTCTGTGAGATTTTTATGGTCACCTGTCACACTTCTTAAGATGGACTCTTGTAGGTCCTCATCTTATCGTTACTGTATTTTACATTTATATTTATAGTTAAACTTTTATTTTTATATCATGCTGACGACATACACTAAAATTTACAATTATATATAAAGTTCCATAACATTAATGTACCACAATCAGGCTACCTCATCGGAGAGCTTCACATGTTCATTCAATCAACTATACTCGATTTATGTATTCTCTCCGACACGTAAACAGATCGATTCGATATACAAATTCTTTTATCTTTGGCTTAAACAATAGCTTATTTTTATGGATACATTAGATATTTATCGGTTATCCGCTATTATCTAAATGAGTTAGATATATCCGGACACCATATAATCTTGGTGGTTCAAGAGACCGTGTAGATCAATACGATGAACAGACTCACAGTCAAAAAAAATAAAATGAAGACCGAAAAAACATTACACGTAAAACATTACGAGACAGACACCGAGACACTGAGGACCAACCGAACTAGTTAATCACCTTTAACATTTTAATAAGTACTATTTATAATTGAAGTCACGTTTTGATAATTGATTGGCTTATTAGGTCTATTTGGATAGGGCCCACTAGGCTCTAGCTCTTCGATTTTGCCCAACATGAGAGTCATAATTTGTCGAAACCTAGCAAAAATGAAAATAAATAAATAAATAAATAGAAAGTAGGGCCCACATTCATCTTTTTTCTTTTTTTTTTTTTAATTTGGGGTTTTATGTACCACCAAACCCTTTTCAAATTTTCATGCAGCTTTAGAATTTGGAGAATTCTATTCTCTACTACAAGTACATACTAACTACTTCATTTCCTTTCCTTATATATACAACTATGAATCACAAATGCTCATACTTTCTTCTCTACATCACTTGAACATTCATAAACCCTAAATAAGTTGCAGCCATGAATCTGTCAGTCAATGGCCAATCTCAAGTCCCACCAGGCTTCAGATTTCATCCTACTGAAGAAGAGCTTCTTCACTACTACTTGAAGAAGAAAGTCACCAATCAAAAGATCGATCTCGATGTCATCCAAGACATTGATCTCAACAAGCTTGAACCTTGGGACATTCAAGGTACATACATCTATATGTTCTAAGCATGTTATACATATATAAGTATACAAGGATTTGCTTTCAGGTTTCATGGTTTGTTTGTTCGTTTGTTCGTTTATGAAGAGAAATGCAAAATAGGGTCAACCCCGCAAAACGATTGGTATTTCTTCAGTCATAAAGACAAGAAATACCCGACTGGGACCAGAACAAACCGCGCAACTACAGCCGGTTTCTGGAAGGCTACGGGACGTGATAAGGTCATATATGGATGCTCGAGGCGAATTGGCATGAGGAAGACTCTCGTCTTCTACAAAGGAAGAGCTCCTCATGGCGAGAAATCCGATTGGATCATGCATGAGTATCGGCTTGATGACAATACCCATGAACCTAATGTAAGTTTTAGGTCCTTGATTTATTATTCACTGTATATAGATAGACGCGATTACAACATTTACCAAATTATATCTTATGGACGCTTAGGTATCTAATGGAGATCGTGATTTAGGAGGAGAGGAAGGGTGGGTAGTATGCCGAGTTTTTCGAAAGAAAAACTATGTGAAAGCTCTTCATAATCCTATCAACAACCGAAACTCGACTCACATGATGATTAGATCCAAGAACCATGAGTTGGATCAAGAAGGGTTTATGCACCTGCCTCAGCTGGACAGCCCTAGCACTAATGGTGTACATGATCCAATCCAGCAAATGAATCAAGAGGGAAGTGAATCCATGTTCAACTATGAAGATGATCATAATCATGAAGCAGCTGCTAATTCAACTGTTAATTGGGTTGAGCTTGATAGATTAGTTGCTTATCAGCTAAATGGGCAGGCAAGTGAAGCTTCAGAGTCAACAACTAATCACCTTTCTTGCTTCAATAATCACCACCTTAATCATGATAATGAAATCACGCCTTTCTGTCTAATTCCTGCTGGTGATTACGATAGATCAAATAATGATCGTACTACTTCTACTTCTACTGCTACTGCTACGACGTTTCAGGATCTTCTACGATCTCAGTCTTCTCGTGTATTCGACAATGACTCCATTGATGATCATTTCTGGAGCTTCACCAAGTCTTCTTCTCCCTCGTCCTTGGATCCAATCTCCCATTTCTCCGTATGATTGGATTACAAGTGTGCTGATGTTTTCCTTATATATATACATGTATACATTTTGAATAAAACTAATCAATTTCAGACTCTGAAAGGGACAGGAGGAGATGGATAGATAAGTATACATAGATATGTACAAATAGAGACAAAATCATATGATTATACATCATATGTGTACTAAATATACGTATTTGATGTCATATAAGGAAATTAGGTACAATGCATGATCTGGAAACCTTTTTATTGTTTTCCTGGGAACAATAATGAGGATGTCGGAAATATGATTATGGATTGAAAATATTATTTACATGTAATGAGGATCTTATCACCACTACCACCAACCACTATACCAATCTCCTTTCATATGGTAAAATAAGTTGTGCAATTTCAATGACCAAAATATTAATCTTTGCACCAACTTTACGTGGATACACTTTTTGTAGCTCTCATTTTGTAGTATGACAATGTTACTTTCAACTTTTGCACTTCTTTTCTTTCTTTTCCTTTCATTTCTAAGGTATCTACCTCATTTAGGTACATATATATAGCCTAAGTTTTCGGATACAAGTTATATATGTATAGAGAGAGCCGAAGAGGGTAATTGGAGTGTGGGGTTGGATTGGGCAGAGTGTTATATAAGCCGAGTTATTTGAACTCATTTTGAGTTCTCAGAATAAGATGAGCATGAACATACCAAAATCGATTGACTCTATGTATAACAACCTAAAAATGACTAGATTGATCAATCTTCAACATTATTGTTAAATAAGACGGTTTACTTAAGCTTGACCTGAGTTGGGTATGAGCATTGTTTGACTCGAACTGCAACTCGGAATCAAGGAGATAAAAAAACACAACACGTTATGTGGTTAGACACACTGTCATGGTACATACAAATTTAGAGAGAGCCGAAGAGGATACAAATCAGATAATATGATCAAAGGCCAACGACTCTAAGCGGTATTATATGAGCTGAGCAATTTGAAGTCGTTTTGAGTCCATTTACTTTCCTAGCAAGATGAGCAATAACATACCAAACTTAATTGTCTTCAATAACAAACTTAATTAAAATTGACTAGATGCATCAATCTTCAACATTGTTGTTATATAAGACGAGTTATTTAAGCTTGTCTCGATTGAGCTTGTTTACTTTCGTAAAGAGTTGTGTACGCGTACATTTTAGAGCTCGGTTAACATCAAGATCAACTCTTCATTTTCTAAACGAGTTATGTTAACATATAAAAACTCAGTTCATTCGGTTTGAATAACAATCCTGGAACAAGGAGATCAAAAACACAACACTTTGACATGGTTAGACATAAGTCATGCTACAAACTTATATTATGTTGTTAAGACAAATATATATTTCAACAGAAACTAATGTCTACACCAAGAATTCACATTTGACTTTAAATGTAGGTGAATAAAAAAAATGTTGTAGTAAAATAAATCTGTATTTGTATCCGCATAAATATTTATTTTTAACAAAGTGAATTTTAGACACACTAAGCCTTCAATAACACTAGCTAGCTTATTTCCTTGATTATATAATATTCGTTTGTCCGTAAATTATGCACGAAGAATTTCTACCGAAACAAAGGTCCCTTTGATGAAGTTCACAAAATCTCATAATTTTTTTCATAAACCTCTTTCTTTTTTTTTTTCTTTTTTTTTTAAAATAATGTATATATCATTGGAACCGAGATTTACATGGGTATACTAGACCATAAGAGCAGATAGGAGCAATAAGAGAGGGACAGAAGATGTATGACAAGACGCTTGGCCCACATGAGCGATGTGTGTGATCTTTCTTTCCAGTGACTAGAGGTGAAGTTCTTTGTAGCTCTAATAGCATTGTGGGCACAAGTGGTGGCATGGATGTAGTGGTTGTTGTAGATGAGTTCATTTCTAACATGTCAGATGGAGTAGATGAAGCTAGTGATGGAGGAGATGCAGACATGGGCTATGAAGTCATGTCGGTGAGGTTTTTGAGAGCTAAGTCAAGTCCAGATACAATCATTGTAGGGGTATGGTGCTGGAGTGTAAGACCATCGAGCAATAAGGTTAAGAGTGAGGGTTGAGTAGCTGCAATGGTTGAAGAGGTGGTCTTCCTCTTCAGGATGGTTACCACACAACAAGGAAGTATCATTCTGGGCTATATACCACGCATGAAGCTTGGTGAGAGTCGGAAGGCGCTTGTGGCTAGCAATCCAGGAGATGGAGCTACACTTAAGTATGTTGATTCCAGTCCAAATAATCCCGAGAGAGTATGGGGTGGTGGTAGATGGGACCTTCAACAAGAAATGGTAAGCATCAGTGGTAGAGTAGTTACCTTTAGGTCTGACAGTGAGGTTGGTGAACTGGTTGACATTAACGGTGGTAAAGATCTCCTCTCTAATTTTTAGAACCATGTTCCAAACGTAGTTAAATCTGAAGATGGGTCTTGTGGACCAGATAGAGAGCCCTGTGAGGATGTTCTTGTGAACCCAATTTGCCCAAAGGTTGGTGGGATGAGTGCCTTGGTCCAGGTCGAAGATAAGTTTGGCAAGGCAGTCATAAACCTCTTTCATCCTCATAATATCACACATAAAGTGGAATTTTTTGAAATAATTTCATTCCCTTATTTCCAATAAAATTCTCGGTTTTTACCGGACGGAACCAAAATTGACTTTCGAGGATTATAATGATACATTACAATTACAATAGTCTACATTTTCTTTTGTCGAAGTTTATAGTCTACATTATTAGTATACAACAAGGCACAATCATGAAGCTATAGTTTTGTACTAGGAATTAAGATTTCAATAAGCAATGAACATGTTTAAATCAGTGTCAATCAAGCATGTTGAAATTAATATATACAATCAAAAAACTAGGTTACATACAATTCAAAAACTATATAATATATGATGCCAAATTTATTAAAGTAATATAAAGGTGACATAGAAATTGACGTGTCAGATGTCTGTTGGCTGAATATTAAAACTGATATATATGTCTCGTAAACAAATCAATGATGTATCATTTTTCTTCATTTGAAAGCTCTTTCTATTGAATTGATATATATTTTTTGGCTTTAGTTTTGACATTACTCTCGATTTGTTTCTTCTTCGTAAATTAATTCATCAACTAATTAATATTTTTATGTCATACGTAGTAATGAGAAATGTAACTTTGGTTCGGTCATTTTAGAAGCTTGTAATATGATATGTGACTTCACAATTAATGTTAGAAATTTTTTATTATTATTTTTAATTAGTATTTAATATATTACTTTACGTAATAATGGATGGTTAAAACAAAATTTGTATATAAAGTTTTATAGACGCTAAATAACATATTTTACAATAATTAATAAATCTTTTGTTTTAATGTAAATTACAAAATCTAATCAGGAACAACATATCAAAAATTATAATATTAATTCTTTCTTATTTTATTATTATAATTTAAACTAGTATATATGGTGATAAAAGGTGATAACAGTTTTTATAGTAAAGAGTGAAACCTTCAAAAAAAAGTCTTACAAAAAATGGAAGATCGGGTATTACTTTAGTTGTAATCAATGGAAATACAAATTTGTTAGAACAACTTGAGAAAATGAAAAAAAAAAAAAACCAAAAATATCAAGAATAAACACACAAATTTATGTGGTTCATCAATCCTCGGGTAAAGATTATACTATTGAGAATTGTTTCAAGTTATATAATAATCTAATTATTTGATTTAAAGGTTAAAATATGAGGATATATAGAACTCGAATCATATTGGAAACCCTAAATCCGATAAAAAATGATAAAAACTCTAAAAGTCGGCGTGAGGCATTATCATGCGTTAGAGCATACAATCTCCTCCTCTGCAATCAAGATCTCTTCCCGCAAATAATCATAAATGTAATTAGTTAACCTAGGTAACAAACTTAGTTAACGCTAAAACAACGAACGGATCTAACACATTAGTCTCCTTATAACAAGCCAAAATATGATAATCGAGCTCATACCCTACTAATACTCCAATATAGTATTTACATTGAGCCGTATATGTTCATATACGACTAAAATCCCAACATATAAACTCATACTTCACTAAACTTATATACATATAAACTATTATTTTAGTTACAATCGATGTGACACACCCATATCGACATATATCAATCGGACAACCCGTTGTTATAACTACTGTTGTTCTACAATAACACACCTACTTCCATAGAAATTACTGCAGTAAAAAACTAGCTTCTTAGAAAATGTTGGGGCCACAATGCAAGTTGGATCTTTCACATCCATCACAATAGTAATAATTGATCTTTTACTAGTTTGTAGAAATAACATATGGTTATGAGATGCTACAAAGGATGTGATGTAACGAGAGCCTAAAAGGTTGAAGGTGATAAAAAGGGAGAAGAGTAGGCCCACAAAAGAGTGGGTTTTACCGACAATCATAGAGCGATTCAAAGCCATGGAAACATTGAGATTCTTATTTTAGGGTTTTTATTTTTCTCCTACAAAAGAGACGTATTATATCATTAGCTTCCCTTCCAGCCTTGAAACCGATGGATTTGTCGTCTGCTTAAGTACTTGACATATCTATGGTTAAGTGCTAATCCATGTGTTATTGGATTCTTCCCTTTCAGTTCCCAAGTTATTGTCCCATACATAGGACATTGCCCGTTCTAAGTACTAACTAGTGTCTTACACGTTCTTGCATTGTTTGATTAGAAGTTAAAACACTTGGAATTGTACATATATATGTGCATAGGCTTGTTATTCAAGCCCAATAAACCTGACTTTGATATACTCATAAATGTTAACCGAAATATCTCGTCGCACATAGTTGTTAGAGTGGATAACGCTATTTGGAAAATGATCCTCGAATGGGAATTGAATCGAGTTTGCGCCATTGAGGAGAATTTGAGTCAGCGGGTGTGTCGTCGATATGATGAGCAACATCATGGGCACGAATGGTGATAGAGAACAATTCCACTCAAGAGTGATACTGAACCTTAACGAGATCAAGGGTGAGCGGGATATGATTGCGGATGTTTGATACAGACTGAGCCGTGTTGAACAGATGTGGTGTTGATGTGGTGGCGTCGTTGATGATGGCATCCGATGGAGTGGTGGTCGGAGGTAGGGTAGGATCGATTTTGTTATCCGACATGTTGGTTTGGCGGAAGGTGGTGGTCGAACAAGATCTCGAAAACTAGGTTAAAACCCGAGATGCTCTGAAACCATGCTAGAGTGGATAACATTATTTGTAAAATGATCCTCGAAGGGGATCTCGCATGTAATCACGTGTGTGTATATATGTGTATGTATATGGAATAATCTCTAAGTACAAAAGTCAATGTCTAAATATATAACGATTCAATAAATTATATCCGCTAACAATACCAACCTACTGAAGATTGACACGTATAGTTATCACGAGTGATTATATTCGAGGAATGTTTATGTTCATCAACTCATTTAGAATCGATGTTAAAATAGTGAACATATTCCACTTAGTTATTTAGTAAGTGAAGGAGCTCAAAACGAGTATTTTCGAACCGAGTCTATAACGTAGAGGCATCTAGGGTAGAACCCTAGAGGTGTAAATTGTTATAGAGGCATCTAGGGTAGAACCCTAGAGGTGTAAATGATGGTGATAAATCAGTGGAAGCTTCATCAGATATATCAACATCAGAAGATGGTAAAGTTGCAAGTCTTTATTTACGGTGTGATGGCAATTTCGTTATAAAAAAAAGATATTGAAAATGCAAATAATGAATTTGTGGATGGTAAGCTTTAGAAGACATCTTACCCAAATTCATTCCGGTAGGTAGATGGTGTCGCTTTATTAGACACAATTAAAGGTGACATTGGTGTTGAAATTGATGCACAAAGTGGATACCCGATGACAGTAACAACATAGCTCGTTGCTGACTATCAATAAGGTTGAGTTGACCCATCATGTAAACACGAGTTTTATTTGCACAACACAAGTGATTCAATGATTTGGCTATGTTTGCGCCAATGCAATGCAATTCAACATCATATCCTACATTCCTACTTATGTCCTATAGTGATTTCAATGAAAATACATCAATATTGCGTACTATTGATTACACTTAAGAATGTTGCGTTTCAATGTCAAAATGATACAGATACGGATTCAGGATTCAAAACTTGAGTAGGCTAGATTTTGCCTTGAACAACTATCAATACTCATTCTCGTGTGTGAAAAATTGTAAGGGATGATTACTTGGTTGTTGTTTTTACATTTGTATTGAGGTTAAATTAGTGGCAATATTTTACATATATTAAATTTAAAAAGAAAAGTGAAAGATTTTAATACACTAGGCTTTTGCGCGTGTGTAACTGATTAATTTTTTTTGGTTAAATTTTGTCATAACAAAATATTATTTAGGGATACAGAAATCGCAAAACGCTAAAGTGGTTTAAACTATTATTTACTAAACTATTATTGACTAAGCGGCGAAACAGTCTAAGCGTAGTGTTACATCATTACATTGGGGATGTGTAAAATGACATTTATAAAAGCTCAGAATAAAAGTTATTCACTTATATACATATAACAAGTAGTTATAATTTTGTTGACTGTGAAAATACCATAACTTCATTTCCATTGACACTAAACTAACCAGACTTTGAGAATTTGTGGTCGTTTTTGTACTTCAAGTCTCGTTTGAATATGGCAGTGCAATCCAACACCAGCGTATCCAAAATACCGCGATTTATGGTCCCTATTACATAGGGATAGAAATAGGAAGTTTTTGTAGCGTAATTGAATAGCCTTTTGCAAGTAATAAAATTTACTCACCTGACTTGTAATTAAGTTCGAGCCCTTTCTAAGATTTCAAATGAAATGATATTCTTTATTCTATTCTCAAAAACAGACGTCTTCTTTTGTGGCGAAAACGTGGATACCTTCTCTTTTTTTGGCTCTAGATAGTGCGACATAAATTTGGCCATGTGCGAAACAGGGTTCCCGTAAGTAAAGCGTAACTTTATCGAGGGTTTGTCCTTGTGATTTGTTAATCGTCATTGCGAAAAAAAATTTAGCGAAATTATTTTATCTGAAACACAAAAGGGTATTTTGTAGGTGATGGTTTAAATATTATTCGTGGAATAAACGCTTGCTTGCCTTTGTAATACCCGGTTGTTATCTCGCAATGTATTATATTTTAATGTAAATTTTTACATAGGATTCGTGTGCCATTACACAAGCCAATTAAAGGATCTAAATTTCGTAATAGTATAACGGGGCAATTTTGTTTAAGTGTTAGAAGGTGGGGGCTCATTCCCGACGGTTGTAATGAGTTTAGGAATTCGATTGGATATATGTTATGGGAGTCATCTATTACAGAATCAAAGCTGACATAGGTTCTAGCCGTTCCTAGGAAGTTTGTTATCAGTTCCCTATTAATGTAATCGACATCAAGGTCTTTTGGTGTTAAAATAGCTCTCTTAGTAAATATATCATTAGCTAAATTTTGATGGTTCATTTTCGGGAAAATATTATTGATTAATGTTTTCATGGTGCTATATTTAATATTTGTACATTGAATAATGTGTTGTGGTAATTTAACATAGGCTTGTTCCTCAGTTTGAAGTTTTCCGTCTCCCAAATTGTGTAAGAAATTTGCAAACTCCGGGTGTTCGGCAGCTCTAATATTTTCATCGAGTTTGAATTTTGTTAGTGAAGGCCAAATGGCTGAACTAACTAAGTTTGCTTTTATCGCTTCATTTTGTCCCTGATTTGCTACTACAGGTAGGACTTGTCGAAAATCTCCACCAAATACAACCGTTTTCCCACCAAAAAGTTCTGCTGAGTTGCACATATCCTGCAATAGTTTATTAAGAGACTCTATTTTGTTTTTTAGCCATTGAAGCCTCATCCCATATGATTGACGTTGCTTGTCGTTGTAAGTTTGCTAGACTGTTTTGTTTGGAGACGTTACATAGTTGTGTGCTACTGTCATCAATTGGAATTTTGAAGCGTGAGTGTGCAGTTCGACCGGTTGGTAAATTTGAGGAAGCTATGCCAGAAGTTTTTGTTGGTAGGACTATTTTATTCATCTTTCGCAGTTTAGCGTACAAAGCGCAGTACAGAAAAGTTTTTCCCGTCCCGTCCCGTCCATTTATGAAAAAAGCTCCAGATTGTTTTTCTTTTACATGTTTCATGATACATTTGCAGCCTATTTTTTGTTTAACATTAAGGAGTTTAGAAGCATTTATATATTGTTCGGGTATTGGGGCATTTAAAGCATCTTCAATGTCGCGGATTGTTTGAGGTTTAACGTGATTTGGTAACTGCGTCTGTCGTATTTTGTAGTAACTCGGTGACTTTCCCATACCGTCCAAGTACGATTAAATCTCATTCCACGTTAAACTATATGATTGGTATATGTCCGCTGGATATTGACGGTTGTAGTCCTCTGAAAGGGCTTCATAGTAAGTGTCCCATAATTGTTGTGAGTTTGTAGGAGTAGACAAGACAAGGAGTGTGGCAAAGAACATGCGCAATGTCTTAGGCATGTTGATTGTAACTGCTTCGTGCATGCAAGCGTTTGTATATCCGATTATTTCAATTAGTTCGAGTTTTAGTGTGGCCTCTTGAAAAGTGGGATATAAGTGGCCATAAACTGCTTTTAGGTCATCGAATAAAGCTCCTTTTATGTGTGTTAGTAGCAAACGTAAGTAATATCGCTCACCCTCACATGGATTAACATAAGTAAGTCTTCCGACAGACGGTCGTTGATATCTTTTCTGCCATACCTTGTTTTTTTGGTTCCAAATAAACTTTTCAAGAAACTCTACATATAAGTACTTTGTTGTTCGCTCCAAACGGTGTGTGCAAGCTTTAAATTTATAACCCTAGACTTAAGCTTAAAACAAGGATGCGAACCCGCAGTGTACGGGTCAATCGTAGTAAAAGCAAGAAATTCCAGGGGTCGATCACAGGGACTCGGTGAAACAAAGTCAATAACGGTAAGCTTCGTGAAAACTAACCACAAGAGCAATTAACACAATCAAAGATGAATAAGAAGTCAATAAAGCAAACATGCAATTCTAGGGATTAAAGCTTCTAGTTGTGGTTCAACTCAAGATCTAAAGATAAGCGGACAAAGCTGAGATTTTTGCAAGGGGAAGGTGTTACTAAAGTGGACTAGATCACCGGGTAAGTCTCACTACTCACTGATCCTAAACCGTAACTCCTATTACCGGGTAAGTCTCAAGAAATCAAGATAAAGAACTATAACCTCAAACTAACACACCATCTAAGGGAATAGAATCAACCTTTACCGGGTAAGTCTCAGGCTAACTCACAAAGATGGGATGGAAGCACACTCAAACCCCAATAAAGGATAAACCTTTATTACCTACGCTTATGATCGTTGGTACACAAACTAAGGAATTACCGGGTAAGTCTCATCTTAAGCTTGCTTTGAATCAGAAAAGGTGTAATAAGAATAGGATTTGGCAAACTCTAACACTTAACTCTCAGTTTTAGGATCAGATAAGTCACCTCGGTCAGAAGAATTCCACCCCGGCCGAGATGTTCATCGGCTGAGCGAGATGCTTAGGGTTAAGGTTAAAGACTCGAACTTTCAGGGTCCTACTGGAATCTGAGATTATTCTATCATTGTTTTTTCCACAACTTTCAGCCAATCACCCTAGAATCACACAAGAAAATTAGCCACTCATCATCATTATGAAAGTATTAATTATATGGGAAGAAGGTGAATATTTGAACAAGAAGAATTTAATGAAAAAGACTTCAATAACTGAATCAAATATCACAACAAAGCGTTCCTTGGATAGCAATCCAACAAGAAAAGACAACAAGGAAGGGAATTAAAGACAATCTTACAAAACCCTTCAAAAAGCTATAAAAGCTATGATCTTTAATCTTCCTTCAACCTTCAAAAAGGTTCTTCGAAACTCCCAACTGGAGTACGGCTGCTGCGTGCTATAAACCCTGATCGACGGTATAGCGTAATCTCCAACTGTATGCGGATGCCGGATTTGTGGAAAATCCAACCCTTTTTATAGGAAAATAACCCTCCAAAGATAAAATATCTTAGAAAGATCTTTTCCCATAAAAATAGGTAAAATATAAGATCTTCTTTCTTCCAGGAGCCAAGCCCAAAAATATAAGATCACCTTCCAAAGATAAAAGATCTTAGCCAAAAATAAAATATTCTCGCCGCGTCCTAGGTGTTCGCCTCGGTCGAGTCGGCGTCTCTGGATCACCTCGGTCGAGATGAATCTCTGGATCACCTCGGTCGAGATGAATCTCTGGTCAACCGAGGTGAGTCATAACTGAATGTGAAATCTCTCAAAACTGGTCCAAAGTGAATCTTTAATCCATGGCTATGCTTCCTGGATGGTTCCTTATGCTCCTCAATGTAGCTCCAATGACTCCATAGCTCCTTTTGTTCCTTTTTGATGCAAAACGTGCCATTTTACCTACAATTACAGCAAAACTAGGTGTAGACCTCGATTCCCGCAAAGGTAGATGAAATGGTAATATAATCACATATTATACATGCTAACATGCAGATTATTGAAGATAAAACGTCCAAACAAAGCTCAAAATATAGACTATAATTCATGCTATCAAAATACCCCATACTTAGCCCTTGCTTGTCCCCAAGCAAGTTCCGCATATAGAAGACAAGATATAATGGATTATAAGTCAAGAAAATCAATGAAAAGTCTTTCAAAAACATTTTATGGTGTGTTACAATCATAGATCACTCTAAGAGAATACTTCATGAAATTAAAAACTCAATATGCTCAAAACATTTTATAAATATAGGAAAGTTGTTCATCTTTGCATAAAACCATAGAATGCATAATAAATCATAATTATCAAAATTAATCATGTATAATCCAGTTTAAACCACTAAGTCAATCAACTAGTTCAAGGTCTCAAGGGCTTCCCAAAAGAAAAGGTCAAGAAACGTGTAGGGTAGGGATGTATGTAAGGTAATGTGGTGCTAGAATCCGGGAAAAGGATGAACTTCACTTTCACTTTGACTTGCAACATCTTCCGCCAATAAGCTTTGCTTATTTCACACTTTTTTTCTTTTTACTTTACTTTTTGGGATGCATGGACAGAGGTGCACAATAACCGAAGCCTAGGAAATCAGCAGTCATCAATTTCTTGAGATGCATCAAACCCTTGATGCACATACCATGACCCGTTAGGAATATCGCTCAATCCGACTTTGGCAAGACACAAACACCCGGCTATGTGAATGGTGCCGAGTTACTCATCTTCATGATTGACTTCCCCAAACCTATTATTGCTTTCTAACACTTTCACTTCCAGCCACTTCTCAATTTTAGCTTCACTTGCTTTCACCACTTCGCTTGCTTCCAAATTCCCGGATAGGTAAGGGAGGCAAAATGTATATGAGGGGCTAAGCATGATCAAGAAGAAGAGAGAAGAATGAATTGACTTGGTCTTTCCAGGAAGAAAGTGAGAGAACTTATCTTGTGGTGTCAACCTTCAAATTCAACATAATTTGGATAAAAACAAAGTATTAAACATGCCAATAATTTCAAACAAAGCATTTAGCAACTTAAACATATTATAAAACCTTTCAAACACATAAAGAATTTAAAACCAGTCAGTAAACAAGATCTTCACTGAGATCATATCCAGATAAGCAACACAAAATCGTTTTCGAAAACTCTCAGTTAACCCACCTCGGTCGAGGTGTTCTTGGTTCAACCGAGGTGAAACGCCTCGTTCGACCAGAACTGACTCGGTCGAGGTCAAAAAATTTTTTTTTTAAAATCATTTTTTTTTCAGTTTCGACGTTTTTCTCAATCAAATAACCTGTAGGTATGCATGTAATATCAGATAAACATATAAATGCAGAAGTGAAGCATAAATAAAATATCCGATGAAATGTGATACATCAAAATAGTCAAATAAGTACATCGAAGTCATCACATAAATACAAACACCCCATACTTGGGACACACTCTCCCAGTGGGTCAATATAAGTCTAGAGACAAGAGTACTCACCGGATAAATAGCTGAACTGCATAAAAATATAATAAAGAAAATCCTGCAGCTCATTAGTAGTCCTGATCCGGTGGTGGTGGTGGTGGTACGTACGGATACTGAGTCGGGTCGAACTGATAGCCCATAGTCTGCTGGAACTGTAGCTCCATCATCCTGCGCTGATAGTGCTGCCCCTCTAACATCTGATGAGTCCAGCTGTCAATGTGTCGGTGCTGGGCAGCAAATCTCTCATGCATGTCCACAGTAAGGGCAGCATAAGAATCTATCATCTGATCTATCAGGTCGTCGATCCGACGATGAACCTCAGAATCTCTATGACGGCGTGTCCGACGCCTAGCAGATCTAGCGGGAGGTGCAGCAGGTGCAGGCTCAGTATCCTCCTCATCATCCAAGTCTATGATCGGCGGTGCGCTCGTCCCTGCAGTATCTGTCCCTGTATCCATCGGGACTCCACCATCTCTCTCGTCTACTGTCTCCTCGTCATCGTCATCCTCCTCCTCAGCCGGGGCAGCTGCTGCCTCCCTATGATCCTCCATCAGCGGAGCCCAAGCTGTCTGCCAATAATGTGGATCGAAAACTGTAAACTGGGCAGACCAGCGGATCCCCTGTGGCGCAGTCCGCTCCCATGGCATAACAACATATGGAGTGGTCAGACCACGGGGAACCAAAATCCTCCGTGTGATCATCTCTTGTAATCCAAGCGGCTTCGGAGCCGCCACCATCGTACAAGCACTGAGGTCCATCCCATGATAAGCAGCTATGTGGGTGACTAGACCTCCGCAGCAGATATCTCCCTTCGCTTTAGCCTTGATCTTGTGCAGGTCCTCTGCCAAGATCAAGCCAAAGTCTGGGAAACCCCCCGTGACCATACAGTAAAGGCTGAAGAGCTCGCCCTGTCGGATCTTCTGGGGCGTCTCAGTACGCGCCAGAAGTGTCTCGCTGAATATCCTATGGGCTAATCTGAAGGCAAGGTGGAAGATGACCTTCTCCCTGAAATCTCCAGGGCGCCATCTATCTGCATGCTCAGTAATATGGGCAATCTGCCCCCAGAACTCCCTAGCTACAGATCGGGAGGGGAAGTCAGTGGCGGTGGGCTCAGGGAAGCCGAAAATCTCTCTCCAAACCTCTAAGGGAACTATGAAGTTCCGGCTCATCAACCGGTACTTCACAGACTGATCTGTGGGGAGGTAGGAGAAGGAGCTAACGAACTCTAGGGTCGGCTCCAAGTAAGATGGGGCTCGGATCTCAATAAACTGATCCAGCCCGACTGTGGTGATCATCCGCCTAAGGTCTCCATCTACCCCTAGGCAATCAAAAGCCGATACGTCCAGAAAACGTGGTGCAATCACTGGACGGTTAGCTATACGCTCATAATTGACCCGGCATCTCTCGTGGATCACCGGGCGGTAAGGTCGGGAAGAAGAAGAAGGAGGGGAAGGTGATGATCTATCTCTGAGGGCAAGGCGACGATCGGAACTCATTTTCTCTCAACTACTGTCAGATCACCTCGGTCGCTGACAACCCTCAAGAATCACCTCGGTCGAGATGCAGTTCGACTGGACCGAGGCGCAACAGTTTACGATTCCAATCTCAGAAATCCAGTTCTTTTCCCCCAAAAATCACTATAATTGCTTCCTATGGGGTACTTAAGCCTTTTCTCAGCAGATTTAAGGGCAACCAAAGCCCAAATCGAAACGAATGAACGAGTTAGGGTTTCGACTGTTTTTACCTCGTTTCGGTCAATTCGTTCGATTTCTTTGCAGATCTGTAGTTGCAATGGGATCCTCTACTCTTCAATAGCAGTTTGGAAGCGGAAATCTTCGAAAACGAGCAAAAATAGAGGAAGCGAGGTGAGGAGCGCCGCGGTCGAGTCGAAGAGAGTAAAAAGGTAAAAAATAAATTTTCCCCCTTTTATACTATTCCTGGATCTGCTGTCACCTCGGTCGAGATGGTCTCGACTGGACCGAGGTGGTACGGACCGAGGTGGTTCTGTAGAAACCCTAGTCGCCTCGGTTGCTCAAGAATCAACTCGGTCGAGGTGCCCTCGACTGGACCGAGGTGTCTCAGTCAAACTTCGTCTTCTCGAATTCTCGAACTTCTGAACTTCCAGTCATGCTCCTCCCTTAGATGTCTCCTGTGATCTGTCTAGGACGCCAAAAACAAACAAAACAAAGCAAAACCAAACTATCTAAGCTAGACTAGAAAACGGGAAAAGAAAACAATACCTTGGGTTGCCTCCCAAGAAGCGCTTGATTTAAGGTCGCTAGCTGGACCATAATGCGTCTCAAATGTGATAGGAGGTGCCCTCACCCCATACTTCACCTCCATCGTGGGGTGAAGTAAGTAAATCCATCAAACGCTCCAACAAGTGTAAGTGCTCATCAGGGAATGAATCGTCTATGGGTGGGTCATCCGTCTCCCGGGAAGATTCCGGTAGCCGGCTGAGGTGATCCGCAACGGAATTCTCGGATCCCTTCTTATCGCGGATCTCTAGGTCAAACTCTTGAAGCAAGAGAATCCATCGAATAAGACGTGGCTTGGCATCTTTCTTAGCTAGTAAGTAACGAATGGCTGCATGGTCGGTGTAGACAATGACCTTCGCCCCAACTAAGTAGGAACGAAACTTCTCGAAAGCGTATACAACCGCCAACAATTCCTTCTCAGTGGTAGCGTAGTTGCGCTGGGCTACATCTAGCGTCTTGCTAGCATAGTAAATGGCGGTGGTCCGGCCATCCTTCTTCTGTCCAAGCACCACTCCTACGGCTACATCACTAGCGTCACACATGACCTCAAAGGGCAAGGTCCAATCAGGAGGTTGGATAATGGGAGCGGAGATCAACGCCTCCTTAATCCTGTAAAAAGCATCAAGACACTCCTGCAAAAACTCAAAAACAACATCTTTATTCAAGAGGTTAGTTAGAGGTTTAGAAATCTTAGAGAAGTCCTTGATGAATCTCCTGTAGAAACCTGCATGCCCGAGAAAACTCCTCACACCCTTAACAGAACAAGGAGGAGGGAGCTTCTCAATAGTCTCGATCTTAGCTCGATCGACCTCAATACCTCGATTAGAAACGAGGTGTCCTAGTACAATGCCTTCATTAACCATAAAATGACACTTTTCCCAATTCAGAACAAGGTTAGTGTCTTCACATCTTTTAAGCACTAGAGAAAGGTTAGATAGGCAATCATCAAAAGAGGAACCATATACAGAAAAATCATCCATGAATACCTCCATGATCTCCTCTCTGTATTCGGAAAAGATAGCCATCATGCATCGCTGGAAGGTAGCGGGTGCATTGCACAATCCAAATGGCATCCTCCGATAGGCAAATGTCCCCCATGGACAAGTGAAAGTGGTCTTCTCCTGATCATCCGGATGGATAGGAATCTGGAAGAATCCACTATAGCCGTCCAAGTAACAAAAGTGTGAATGCTGGGCCAACCGCTCGAGCATCTGATCGATGAAGGGAAGTGGAAAATGGTCCTTCCGTGTGGCCATGTTCAGCTTCCTGTAATCGATGCAAACCCTCCAGCCCGTAACGGTCCTAGTTGGGATCAACTCGTTGTTCTTATTCGTCACAACGGTCATCCCTCCTTTCTTCGGAACGACATGCACCGGGCTAACCCACTTGCTGTCCGAGATAGGATAAATAATACCTGCATCCAACAACTTAAGAATTTCCTTCTTCACAACCTCTTTCTTGATCGGATTTAACCGTCTTTGAGGTTCCCGTGAAGTCTTATGATTATCTTCCATTAGAATTCTATGCATGCAGAAAGAAGGCTTAATGCCAATAAGATCGTCCGTGGTGTAACCTATAGTCTTTCGATGCTTTCTCAGGACATGCATTAACTTAGACAATTCTGATTCGGAAAGGGAAGCGCTAACAATAATGGGATAAGTGGAATCCGGCCCAAGAAAGACATACGTCAAGTGACTAGGGAGTTGTTTAAGCTCCACAACTGGGGGTGTCTTCTGAGGGGGATCCTTGCTTCCTCCTTCCAATGGAGTGGATTCAGAAACTGGACTTTCGGAAGTCTCAGTTGAAGTCGTCTCGCCATCGACCTCGGTCGAGGCGTAGAGGCGTTGACCGAGATGTTCTTCAGTCGCCTCGCTCAGTCCAGGAAGTGTCTCGGTCGAGGTATTGCAACTGGAACCGAAATTGGAGATCTTCGTCTCCTGGATTAGCTTCTCAGTTTTAGCTCCTGGATCTTCTTCCAGTGCCTTCAAGCTCCGTATATCTGCATCACAAGAAGCATCTATACCTTCCTCTATTAAACTAAAACTTAGAACTCTTTCGAGTGGATCGGTAATAAGGATAGAGCTCACCAACTCTCTTGATTCTTCTTCATCGTAGATGTTGAAGATATCATCAGTTAGCTGCTCCCCTTTCATGGCTGCAAGTAGTGCGAACTCCACCTCATCGCCACCAATGTTGAATTTCAACTTGGCGTTCTTGCAATCCACATTGCAACCCGAAGTTGCTAGAAATGGCCTCCCGAGAATAATAGGAACAGGATAATCTGCGGGAATGTCAAGTACGACAAAATCTATAGGTAGATAGAAGTTACCTAACTTGACCGGAACGTCCTCCAAGATGCCCACGGGATGGGTGATGGAGTGATCCGCCATATAAAGTCGAATCTTGACCAGCTTGGGCTCTCCAAGTCCGATCTTCGTACATAGCTCCAGCGGAATGATGCTCACGCTGGCACCTATATCACAAAGGGCTTCACAAGTGACATCCCCAACTTGAATGAGAATGCTAAATGAGCCGGGATCTCTCAACTTAGGTGGCATCTTCTCTTTCATGATCTTAATAAGCTCCGAGGATTTAGATGTCATCCTAACTTCACCAAAGTCTTCCAATTTCCTTTTCCTTGATAGGATCTCCTTTAAGAATTTCCCATAGGCGGGCATTCCTAGAATAGCATCAAGAAAAGGAATGTTAATATGCAGCTTGTTCATCAAGTCAAGGAACTTACCAAAGTGCTTGTCTAGATGTGCTCTGGCTCTGGACTGAGGGAATGGAAGTGATGGTTTGTATGCAGGAGGTGGAACATAAACTTCAGTTTTCCCTTCCGCTTTCTGTTGCTCCGCCTCGGTTGGCATCTCGGTCGAGGTGTTCTTCGACTGGATCTGGACCGAGGTGGTCTGCGTCGAACGAGGTACTGGATCTGCAGTTTTAAGTCCACTCCTCGTCGTTATGGCCATGCACTGGCCCTTAGGGTTGCTTTCCGTCTTTGCTGGAAGCTTCCCTGGATCTCTTGGCGCTTCATTCGCCCTACTTGCAAGTTGTTGTTCGAAGGACTTTTGGACCCTCGAAAATGAAGTCATAGAATTCTCCATAGCGCTAAGCTTGATCAAGATGGCCTCCAGAACTGTGTCTTTCTTTTCTGGCTGAGACGAACTTGATCCTTGCCCTTGGCTCTTTAATGGAGTAGAAGAAGAAGAAGAAGGGGAAGAGAGGAAAGGGTTAGAGGAATTATTAGAGTTGGAGTTAGAATAATTGTTACCAGGATTCTGGTTGTTTTGATTGTTCGTCCTCCAATTGTTGCTATTGGATCCTCTATTGTTGTTGTTGTAGTTGTTGTTATTGTTCCGGGAACCGTTGTTGTTGTTACGGTATCCATTGTTGTTGTTCCTTTGTCCTTGCTCTTCCTTCTTGGTTTGAGCGACCAAGAGTTCCTTCAATTGCTTCACGTCATTCTTCAAAGATGTGAGTTGATTGTTGTTGGATTGAGTCTCTTGAAAGTTGACTCTTTTAACTCCACCTTCAGCTCCTTGGTGGGTGTACTTCTCCATATGCAAGGCTTGCTTCTCAATGAAGTCCCAAGCCTCATCAATCGCCATGTCCATGAAGGTACCGGCGGAGAGTAGTTGGAGATTGAACTGGGTGCTTCCGTCCAGTCCTTTGAAGTAGATCTCCAACAACTCAATCTTTGGAATCCCATGATGTGGGCAATCCAAAAGGATGTCCTTGAACCGCTCCCATGACTTGGACAAGCTCTCCTTGTCCATCATAATGAAAGCATTGATCTTCCCTCTCATTTCAGCTGCCTTTGAGGGGGGAAAGAATTTGGTTAAGAATTCCGTCGTCATCTCCTCCCATGTGCTAATTTTTCCTGGAGGAAGAGATTGATACCAAGTAAGAGCTCTATCTTTTAAAGAAAAGTAAAAAGGTCTTAGCTTGTAGTTGTTATTTTCAATTCTGGAAGGTCGCAAGGTTTCCATCAAGATCTCGTAGTTTTGAAGATGTTGATGTGGTGATTCCTTCTCCATCCCTCCGAATTGGCATTGGCGAATCATGGATAGAACTTGCGGTCGAAGTTCGTAGTCATGGTCCACTGGATCTCCTAGGTTGACTCCTGGACGCCTCAGTTGTTGATTAGGGTCCATCCTTTGACCTAGGGTTTGTGGGATTCCTGCAAGAAGAACATCTCGGACTGGCATCCGAGGTGGATGTATCTCGGCCAGGGCGTCTGGTACTGGAACCTGCCTCGGTCGAGGGTCAGCAACTGGAACCTGCCTCGGTCCAGCATCGGGAACTAGGTCGTCCCTCGGTAGAAGTAGAATCTGGTCTCGTATGATGGCTATTTCTGCTTCGATTGCTTCAGTTTTGGCGCGGGTTTCTTCCCTCTCGCTGTAGCTCTTCTTGGCTGAGGCGCAGCAGCTCTAACGCCTCCTTTAATTCGGCCTCAAGATCACGGTTGTCTTGTTGGGCCATCTTCGCTTCTCTTAAGCGTCGCTTGTATGTCTTTTCTGGTTCGGGATCGTAAGGAACGATTTCCTTCCCAGTGCGGGTTCTTCGCATATACCTAAGAAAGAACCTGCAAAAGTCATTCAAGTAGAGTGGTTAGATGACACGGGGGCAAGTGCCCCAAGAGCAAACCGTACCGGCTCGGTCTAGACCAAGTCCCCGGCAACGGCGCCAAAAACTTGTTCGCTCCAAACGGTGTGTGCAAGCTTTAAATTTATAACCCTAGACTTAAGCTTAAAACAAGGATGCGAACCCGCAGTGTACGGGTCAATCGTAGTAAAAGCAAGAAATTCCAGGGGTCGATCACAGGGACTCGGTGAAACAAAGTCAATAACGGTAAGCTTCGTGAAAACTAACCACAAGAGCAATTAACACAATCAAAGATGAATAAGAAGTCAATAAAGCAAACATGCAATTCTAGGGATTAAAGCTTCTAGTTGTGGTTCCAACTCAAGATCTAAAGATAAGCGGACAAAGCTGAGATTTTTGCAAGGGGAAGGTGTTTCTAAAGTGGACTAGATCACCGGGTAAGTCTCACTACTCACTAATCCTAAACCGTAACTCCTATTACCGGGTAAGTCTCAAGAAATCAAGATAAAGAACTATAACCTCAAACTAACACACCATCTAAGGGAATAGAATCAACCTTTACCGGGTAAGTCTCAGGCTAACTCACAAAGATGGGATGGAAGCACACTCAAACCGCAATAAAGGATAAACCTTTATTACCTACGCTTATGATCGTTGGTACACAAACTAAGGAATTACCGGGTAAGTCTCATCCTAAGCTTGCTTTGAATCAGAAAAGGTGTAATAAGAATAGGATTTGGCAAACTCTAACACTTAACTCTCAGTTTTAGGATCAGATAAGTCACCTCGGTCAGAAGAATTCCACCCCGGCCGAGATGTTCATCGGCTGAGCGAGATGCTTAGGGTTAAGGTTAAAGACTCGAACTTTCAGGGTCCTACTGGAATCTGAGATTATTCTATCATTGTTTTTCCCACAACTTTCAGCCAATCACCCTAGAATCACACAAGGAAATTAGCCACCACTACAAAAAATAATTCAATTAGCCACGGATGTTGGCGACGGCAAAAAAGCTATTTGCCGTCGCCAACCACCAACGGCGACGGCTTGGCGACGGCAAAACATGGCGAAGCCAGAACAGGCGACGCAAATTTTTTTCGCGACGGCATTTTGCCGTTGCTAATAATTTGCGTCGCAAAGTAGCGTCGGTTACAACCGTCGCCAATTTTTTGCGTCGGCTAAAGCCGTTGCCGTCCACGGTGTCGCAATTTTAAAAATAGGTAAAATTTTGCGTCGACGGTAGCCATCGCAAATATAAAATTGGTGGGAAATTTTAAATTTTGCGTCGGCAAGAAGCCGTCGCAAATTGTATATTTGGTAGGAAAAATTGTATTTTAGCGACGATATGGAGTCATCAAAAATTGTTAAATGTGTTTAAAATATTAATTTTTGGCAACGGTACTTAGCCTGTAAAACTTATACCACAACCTGTATTATTTGAACATCTAAATGACTACATCAAGTAGCAACATCAATTTTCATAAACCAAAAGAGTATTTAAGATTCAAAACAATCAAAATATCTCGATTCGAAGTGTAAAGAAGTTCACAATCTGAAAATACAAAACCTAGATGTCCTTCATCTTAACAGACAATCACACACTTCCACGATCTAAACATCTTCTACTTGGACAAATTCTTCATCAACTGCATTATTACCGTGTCTGTGGCAGATCATATACTTTTAATCTGATACAAACAAAAGAAAGAAACGCATAAGCAACCAATCAAACTTTTCAATAGAAAAAAATACATGAACGTAAGAAATGAGCGTGACTAGATCCTTGAAATAACTCAACAGAAATATAAAGTAAACAAAAAACTATTAAAAAATTCTTATAATTATATATCCTAGAAGAATCACACAATAGTCATAAACAGAGGTTAGCAACATTAATTAAGTGATTCTGCATCATAAATTAGCTATGGAGGCATCTGATATAAGATACCTGATCAACATATGATCAAAAATAAATAATAGAAAATGAAAACAATTCACGATTTAAAAGCAAGTGTAAAATGCTCTTAAATATACCATGTACTACACAAACATGAAGGTTAAGAATTGCTCCACTTTACGAGTTGACCGTGCTACAAATAACATGAATTATAAATTATCACATTTATAAGCTAATCAGTATGTTAGTCCAGCTCCTTCAAGATGCTAAAAGTGACACAAAGAATCTTCGCAGAACCAGAACACGTGAAGAATGAAAACACTTGACTTTCTTTTCTTTTTCATTACAAGCATATAACTCACCTTATTGTGTCCAAAGTTTGACACTGATATAAAAAAAACATTTTTGTTGATTCTCTGTGAAAGATTACAATAAGCAAGGTTAAAAAAACATTTAGTTTTTACATGGTTAAAAGATGCAATCTGCAAGAAATGAACATAAACTTTTACTCCAATTGATATCTTCTGAATCCTAATCAATCACTTTTAGGAACTATGATTACAACAGTCTTCTAGAACTAAAACATGAATGACATTCCATGTCCATCAAAAGTATAAATCTGCATTCAAGGGATCAATTTCAAAACTTTAAAAATACACAAGGATACGTCCAGATATCATGGAGCCACTTTCCATATTTGGAATGATGTTGGTGACAGAAGCATTGAATCCAGAAGAAAAAAGAAGCAAAATGTTCAAAAGAAGAAAAGCAAGTTGTCAATAGTAACATAAAATTGATGACGTCATGTTTCTTTCTTTCTGGCTGTACAAACGTTAATTAAGCTCCTAATAAGTAATAACCACACGCTGAATGCATTATACTATTCCATTTGCATATTTATTCAGTAATTGCTGAATCAGAAATTGTAACATAAAGAGGTTACTTTAGTTTCTAGCATTTCTTTTCAGAAACAAACACTTAATCTGCTTTAAGCTTCTAAACATGTCAGTTGCGGTCCAATTTGCCAAACATATTTCATAGCAATGATGATAGGAATTTCATGTACCAGTATGACAGTTGACAAAATCAACACGCAAACAACCATAAAAAGATTCAACAAATTATAATGAAGTACATACTGAGCTTTAATGACATTGAGTCCTAGTTTCTTCAGATTTATCCTCCTTTCTTCAACCAAAAGCCTTTGCTGGTCTAGATCATCAATATGCTTCTCAATTTCTGTGTTCAATCAATAAGAAAAGACTCAGTCCCAATTAAATGAAATATTTTACATCATCTTATTAAGAAATCTTATATTTCTTGCACAAAAAATACTTATCTAACTTCTGCTCGGAGCAAGCGCAAACAGCTATTTTTACAGTTTATGGAAGTAAAATAAAAATCAATACTTCCCTCTCATTGAAAATTCATGTCGAACTCAGCCTCATTCTTCTGGCTAATGTATGGTAGAACTAACTCAAAATGAAAACAACTTCAGGTGATAAGACTAACCAAGTGTATAGACTAAAATAGTGACATCCAATGGTTCGGTCAATCAAACAGGACCTCAATTCAGCTTCATACCAATCTCATCATAATCAAAGTCACATAAAAATCTATCCCCAGTTTCCGGTTTACCAAGCAATAATGTTAAAATGGGGACATTCAATGGTTGCCTTCCAAAAGCTCAATTTCATTTCTACCATGAATTAATAGGGAAACTGAAAGAAAATCATCATCAAGAGATCGAACTTCATACCTTAACGTTAGAAGAGTCAATCGCAACACCAGAAGCAACCACCTGCTTATGACAACCAAATAACTAAATTAAACAACCAGGCATAATGAAAATAATAAATCAGTCATCAATCAGCTGCACTGAATAAGTGAACTACAATTGCACACAATTGGTGTAAATCAGTCAACTGCACTACATAAGTGAACTAAATCAATCATCAGTCAGCTGCACTGCTAAGTGAACTAAATTCCGAATTTAAGCTACTACAAATATTACAATGACAAATATTTTAGGTATAATTATGTGATTGTTCTTCACAGTAATCCTGACTCCTATATTGATAGCTTTTTTTTTGCTGCCTTTTCAAGTTGCTGATTTGAAAGTTCAAATAAAATGATGTTTGCATGAATTTATATGTCATCCAATTCTTACCGATGCACTGAATCGAATGTCTTTTGTTTCTTCAGTACGAGTGTCTAGTGGAAGCTGTGGTTTGAAATTCAAGCACTATAAAGACCGTCAACAACATCTTGTTGACAAGCACAAGTTCCCAGCTTCATTTACATTCTACAAGAAGTTTAATCCATTCAAAAAGAAAAGACAGAAGATCCATCAAAATAAAGCTCTTGATAAGGTGACTTCGAGTGCAATGCAGGTAGAAGAAGCAGTAGGTGGGCTTGTTTCTGGAATGTCCAGGTTAAGCACCAAGGATGCACCACCATCCATCAGGTTTGGGCGTCGGCACACCCGAGGCTTGACCTTTGTTCCTCGGGCTCTACAGCAAGAAAGAAGGCAAGATCAAGATCCTTACACATTTACACATTCAACTCATAAATCACAAAAGCCCCAAATTGGAAAATCTAGGGTTTTGAAATCTGCCCAAAAATTCTCACCACAATTAGTCTCAGATCTATACAATGGATGTCATCCGGTTGGCGGCGTGCAGAGGTCCCCGGTGTCGGAAAGAACGCGGGGTGACGGCGCAACGGTGAGCCAACAACAGCCCGCACTGGTTCGCCGGGTTCGCATAGGCTCGTTGCTGCGGCTGGTGCGACGTCCCCTTGGTGGCGCAACAGTCCGACTACGGTCCGTGGACAGAAGAAGACGGAAAAGATACCCCAGCGACTTGGTTGATACCAGTGCGACTGGCGGCGTTCCTACAGGTGCGGATCCTGGCGGATCTTGTTGCTGGACTGTGAGTGTGGGAGAGAGAGCGATGAGAGGGGCCGGAGTTGGGCTCCGACCGTCCACGTCGATTGAGTAGAACTCCATACCTGCTTCTTCGTATGTGGCCGGCGTGAGAAGATTGTAAGGGGAGAGAAAGAGGTTGCGGGAGAGAAGGTAAGGGAAGGCAGATGACGGCTTTCCAAAGAACAAGTTACGGTTTTGTGGAAAGGGAATTAGGGGTGAGAGTATCATGGGTAGGAGGGGAAAAAAATAAAAATAAAAATATGGATTATTTTATTTGAAAAGGAAAAACAATTAAGATTTAAATGTGTAAAATAAATGTGAGTAAAATTGTATCTAAAGAAACTATAATGTCATGTAGAAATTTTAAGTATCACATAAAATGATAAAAACATTGATCCTTTAGAATGTGAACCATGGAAGTACCACTCATGGCTTGAATTTAAAATGGAGGAAGTTTAAATTGGTCAAAGTTCGGTTTGACTCGGAATTTATAAGAATTGAAATTTCCGGTTGTTACAACAATCAATAATACCATCTCTAAGTAGCATACGGCTTAAATATGCATCGATGCTCGATGGCAGGTCGATGTTGTTATTTGAAGGAATTTAAGGACGCTGGAATCGGGTTGAAGGAAACTCGCGCTAGTTTAGTCGATATACAAAGATGAACCAAACTTCCCACGGGGCTCTACTATTTGTAGGGTTGATATATCACTAGTCGATTTGAGGAGACGATAGATTGAATATAGCGGAGGATGAATAATAAATTAGGTTTTAACTGCGGGCTTGAGAATTAACTTCCGAGAATAATAAGTTACGATATTCGATTTAAGTTTTAACGAGATTTTTCCTAGGTGTCAAATAAACCCCTGAGAGTATACTTAAATAAAAATTTTTTAAAAAAAGAAAGAATATGTTCTCATTTCTTATATTAAAAACGCTCAAAACACTTTACAAGGGTTTTTATTAACCCTTGGAAATTATCTTTGAGAGAGCTTATTTCTATACAAGTGAATCATGGAAGAAACGAAGTCCAAAGTCTCAACACGGAAGAAGAAAAAGAAGTCCAAGTCACGTCCGTGATACTGAGTCGTCTGTCGTCGTCATGCTACTTTGCTTGTTGGGAGAACGAGAGAAGGGGGAAGGCATATACAAATTTAGCCATAAATTCTAAAACATTACTCTCTCATCCTCTCTTACTTTTTACATTTTTAATTTTAAAATTGTTCTAAACAATTAAATAGGGTGTGAACCGGACCGGACCAAATTATATTTAAAGTGTTATAACGATTTTATCATACTTTACCTGATGGGAACTTTGAATTTTAAATATTTTTACGAAAATTTATTTTATTTATATTATTTTTTATTTTTTACCGCAATTTTTTCATATGGCGGCAAATAATTTAGTTGTTGGCGTCAGCGACATAAGCCGTCGCCAATAGTCCCTTCTATTAGCCACAGTAAAGATTAACCGACGCCAATTACATGCCTATTGGCGACGGTTCTATACAACCGACGCCAATAATTGATATTTTTGCCACGTAATTGTTGCCGTCGCCTTGCCGTCGCCAAATAAAGATCAATGGCGACGGCAAAGCCTTGCAGTCGCCAACATGCGTGGCTAATTGAATTATTTTTTGTAGTGCACTCATCATCATTATGAAAGTATTAATTATATGGGAAGAAGGTGAATATTTGAACAAGAAGAATTTAATGAAAAAGACTTCAATAACTGAATCAAATATCACAACAAAGCGTTCCTTGGATAGCAATCCAACAAGACAAGACAACAAGGAAGGGAATTAAAGACAATCTTACAAAACCCTTCAAAAAGCTATAAAAGCTATGATCTTCAATCTTCCTTCAACCTTCAAAAAGGTTCTTCGAAACTCCCAACTGGAGTACGGCTGCTGCGTGCTATAAACCCTAATCGACGGTATAGCGTGATCTCCAACTGTATGCGGATGCCGGATTTGTGGAAAATCCAACCCTTTTTATAGGAAAATAACCCTCCAAAGATAAAATATCTTAGAAAGATCTTTTCCCATAAAAATAGGTAAAATATAAGATCTTCTTCCTTCCAGGAGCCAAGGCCAAAAATATAAGATCACCTTCCAAAGATAAAAGATCTTAGCCAAGAATAAAATATTCTCGCCGCGTCCTAGGTGTTCGCCTCGGTCGAGTCGGCGTCTCTGGATCACCTCGGTCGAGTCGGCGTCTCTGGATCACCTCGGTCGAGATGAATCTCTGGATCACCTCGGTCAAGATGAATCTCTGGTCAACCGAGGTGAGTCATAACTGAATGTGAAATCTCTCAAAACTGGTCCAAAGTGAATCTTTAATCCATGGCTATGCTTCCTGGATGGTTCCTTATGCTCCTCAATGTAGCTCCAATGACTCCATAGCTCCTTTTGTTCCTTTTTGATGCAAAACGTGCCATTTTACCTACAATTACAGCAAAACTAGGTGTAGACCTCGATTCCCGCAAAGGTAGATGAAATGGTAATATAATCACATATTATACATGCTAACATGCAGATTATTGAAGATAAAACGTCCAAACAAAGCTCAAAATATAGACTATAATTCATGCTATCAAAATCCGTGATGTTTGTTGCCTATTTGCGTCAAAGAATCCAATTAACATTGTTGCTTGTCGGTTGTTGTCGGAAATAAGACTTTCCAAATTTTCGTTGTTTGAAAAACTCACAAAATGCATATGAGGTAAGTGCACTTGCATAGGTATTACTGCACAGACATAAAGGTCAAATGCAAATATTCTCCAAGCTGACTCGAGAGGCGATATCTACCTTCCATTTTGATAATCCCTGATTTCGTCTAGAATTTATTCTGTGTTTGATGTTAAAACGAAGTTTACTTTGTCGTGACCTTTGTATATGTACTTGTAAATATATTTGAATGCGCCAATAGTTGAGAACACCTCAACGTTTATGTGACAGTCAAACATAGCCAACAAATATAGGTTATTAGGAATGACCCATATGTTATCTAATAACGCTCCACGTATGGTTATTGTGTCTCCATTATTCCTTAGTTTGTATATAGTGTACGAGCCCTCAAAACTTGTTGTATATTTTGAAAAAATAATTTGGATAATTCAATTTGCATACTTTCTTATTCCATTTGACTTTCATGCAAGGACAATTTATATTTTGCTTACCACAAGGTCCGTGCATCATGGGTTGTATAACAAGTTTTCGTAAGTAGTCTGATTGGGTTGGAGGTAGTTCTGTAGTTATATACTTATCAAAGTTGTCCGTATTTTGTATTTTATTTTTCTTTGGCATAATTCTTAGTAAATGAGCATGAGGTAAGCCTCTTTTTTGGAATTCTATCACATCAACTCTTGTTGCAATACCTAAAAAAACTTCATTTTCAATAAGTAGTTTTTTTAAGGTGGTTAAATTGGATCTAAAAACACGTGTTATCAAATCACGATAGTCTTGGGTTTTTTCGTTACGAGACAACTGTTCTTTTATTTCTAGCTAATTAGGATTACATGTAATTGTGATAAATAAATCAGGTTTTTCATATTTTTGTACCAATGTCATTGCATTCAAGTATCTTCGTTTCATATCACGTGGAACACCTATGAAAGACGCCGGCAAAATGACTCGCTTTCTAATGTCAGAAGCGTTTTTGTGTCCTTTGTGAACACTATCAACAATACCTTGATATAGTTCACTTATTATTGTGCTTTGGTTTCTTCGTAAAAAGTCAAGTCTAGTGTTTTCAATTTTAACGTACATGTCAACAATATATTGTTGGTAAATCCTACCAGCTTTTAGGATACTATTGTTAGGACGAATTTGCAAGCGGTAGCGGTAGTATTCTCGACAAGAAATTTCACTGCCATTAGACGGTGGCCTACCTTGAGCAGCTACCAGAAGTTTTTAAAAAAAAGATAAGAGTAGTTAGTAATGGTAATTGAATTAAGGATGAACAAAGTTAAGTGCAGAAACCTAATTCTTCTCTCACTATTAAAGTTGAAGCCGTCGGCATGGGATCAGACGCTATCGGAAATAAGATGTCTTCTTGTTGTCGTTGGGAACCCCTTTTATTATTTTAATTCCTTGATTCCAACCACATTCTCCTTTACTAAATAGAAGCGGATACTACAGGGGATCGTAACATCCAAATAATGCATAATTTTGTACATTGTGTTGTGGTTTCCAAGGACTGTTAATCTGGTGAATGTCATCATTATCAACTATTTTTGCCGCAACTTTATCTGATTTGGGGACATTGTACACACGCTGATCCAAAATGGGATTTTCGGAAATCGTTATTTTAGTTTCGGCATCGACCATGCATTCAGATAGGTTCCTAAATAACATTGTGTATGGATTTGCTGTCATTAAATCGGTAAGCATACATATTATATCGGGATTAAGTTCGAAAAATGTTTTACTGTGTTGCTCTTTCTTGTCGTCTGTCATAAAAATACAGCTGAAGATATTTACGTGTATTTGTTTTCAGGGCAATGTTTGGAAGTAAGTGATATAATTGTCCTTGTAGTCAGAAAACGTAAATGCATTTTTCTGTTTTGGATTCTATGTTATCATAACCAAGTGAGTTGAAGGCAAAAAAATTATTGTACAAACGGCCGTACTGTATGAAATGAGAGGCGATCTGTGAGTCACCCGTCATGAGCTCGGTGATAGTAGTATCAATCGGATCTAAACGCAACTGTATTTTGCCATTTGAGCAACCGAGATTTGGTGTTTCCGATGCAAATTTGAGAGCACCACATTTTTGGCGAGGACGTTGTTGGGGTAAAATATGCGGATTTAGTGGAACGTAATCAAGCCCGACGGCCTTATAGACTTTTTTTTGCTGACGTGGTCTTTTTTTAGAAGATGATGAAGTCTCCGGTAAATCCTGCAGCCTACTCGTTGATGATTTGATGTCGTTCCTATTGCAAAAATTGAAAATGTTGTCATACAAGTTATGTGATAAAGAGCTTATTGCCATGGCAAATATATAAGGAAGAAGATGGATTTCATTGCTTTTAAACACACATGTTGTATCAAAGGGTTGAAGACATATATTTTTACGTCTCAATGTATTCAAACTATAAGTATGTATTTGAATGAATTGTGGAAAAAAACTTTCTAGATGCTAAACTTGTAATAATAGAAATGGCAGAAGAACGTACGCATTTAACGACGGGATATATAGAGATTATACATAGCAAACATTGTTAAACATTACATAACATAACCGTAGCAAGTCTTTAAAGGGCAAAAGTAGTAGACGGCTGAGGTGAAGAACGCCCGAATATATCACATGTTTACAAAATTGGTGTTATGTTACTACACCACAACCTAAACGAGTAAGTACCCCACACACATACGTAAAACCGCAAACTACTTTACAACTTGAAAAGTTGCAACTTCAAAAGTTTTCATGGACACCATACTGATTTACATCAAAATATCCCTGAGAATCCACTTAAGTTTATTGTTATTAATGAGCAACGACTTGGCCGGTCCGAGGACAAGATGAATAGACGTTGTACGGTACTTGGCCGCTGCGGCAACAAGAACATTCATGCGTTCCTGTTAGAAGAAACACAATTCAATGTAATTGAGTAATTTGATACAGAAGCAAAATAAAATATTGACAAAGTAACAGATGTTCACAAAGACAACCTCTTCAGTTTTCTCGTGGAAATGGTCATAGTGGATTTGGAGAAGCTGCTCCACGTGCTTGGTATACGCATCTAAGGTAAGAGTTGCAGTGCCATCCGTGCACTTAAAATGAAAGTAAAGCTTGTGCAGGATTAAGAGGATTAATTAAAACAGACCCAAATTCATTGAAACAACTAAACTGTAATATCCTTAGCTTTTATAGGGTCACATCCCCTGCGGTTTTGCCTGCCGCAGGTGCGGCACCGACCCCGCGGTGTTGAAGACCCGCCCCCGCAGCTTAGACGGCCTCAACCGTTTTCTTTAACCAGTTGACCCGTTCTTTTTCCCGTTGCTTCTTCCTTAAGTCTCTTTCCTCCTTTAGATGAGGGTTTCCTCTCTTCAACTTCATCTCCTACGTGATTCTTCTTGTCTCTTCTTCCTTTTGAGTTTTCCTTGGAATCTTTGTAAAAGCAAGCCTTGTGAAGCTTTGGTTGTGTTTGTGGTTGCTTGAGATGATGAGGTTGATGTTGCTGTTGGTGGTTGAGGTTTGAGAGGCCAGCTTGAGAGTGTTGGTTGGAGTTCTGCTGGGGTAAGCCTTCCTTTTTCTTTACTCTTCTTCTTTCTTATTTTCTTCCTTTTTTCTTCTTTAGTTTAGGAATTCCACAAGAATTGATCTCGTGTACCTTTCCTGGACAATTGTTGATGTATGTGTATGTATATGTGTGATGTTTACCTTTGGGGAAATGAAGAAGTAAAGAGATCGAGGAGAAGTCTCAGAGGCACCCCTCAGCCGTTCGACCGCCCCCGCGGATAGGAGTCGCCGCCCCTGCGACAAACCTTTGTCGCAGCCCCTGTGGTTGAGTGTCACCGCCCCTGCGGGTGTCACCGCTCATGCACCTTCTTGTTTACGCAGGTGCGTTTTCCCAGGACATACCAAGTATGGTATGTGTCTTGCCTTTCCTTTGGCCTTATCTTGAGTGTGCGGCTAGCCTATGGTTGTCTAGGTTGAGCTTGGTGAGGCATATATTGAGGATATGCCTTAGGCATTTGTGAACATGTTGAGATATCGAGGTTTAGACACGAGTTATGGTTTGGATATGGTTATGAGGTGTAGGAGGTGGATCTCCTAACCTTGGATAGCGTTTGATATTGTGTGTGCCTTGCTGATGCAAGTGTTGATCGTTTCCTCGATGGGAAACTGTGACGTGGTACAGGTTTAAGTTCGTATCAGGTAAGTCCATTGGAATTAATTAGTGAGCAGTTGTGGATATGAGTGATTGTGATGGTGATGCTTTTGCATATGATTGTTGCATTTATAACCTAAACCGAACTAGGACGACTACATATGTATATTAAAAGGCCCAAGTGTATTATTATGGGTCGTGTCCACCTGTCAAAGCTCGCCGAGAGTGAAGAAGGTGCTTTAAAACCGGTACTCCAGGGGGGAGGTAGATCCCCATGCAAAACTTGTGTGAAAGGGGACAGGGGCGAGGTTCTAAGGTTCCTCGTGTCACAAAAGAAGTTGAATTAGTAATGGCATAACGTAATTGAAGATAATAAACGATTGTGTGTATGACATTGCATACTGTGATGTCTTGATGTGTTTGGATGTGCTATTACTTTTATTCTTATTCAAGTTCTGTTAGCTAACGGTTTTATACCGTGTTGTAGATCTTTTGTAGGATAGGAGGACTGTAGAGTGAGCCAGATGAGTGATCTGTCGAGGGCTTCCGTACACTAAGTGGTGTGAGGGTTTTGGGATGTTTTATACATGTAAGGATATGTGGTTGCCGTTTTGTACTCGGCTATGTTTTATAAACCTTTCATGTATATTTATACAATTTTATGTATTTGGTTTATGTATATATATATATATATATATATATATATATGTGTGTGTGTGTGTGTGTGTGTGTGCCTTGTTGTAAGATTCAGTGAACTTGTTGTCAGGCTAGGGTCAGGATCCATCGTGAGATCCTAGCCCAGTAGCACCCCGAGTCCTGCGGATTTGGGGTGTTACAAAGTTGGTATCAGAGCCTTAGGTTGACAACAATGGCACTTGCAATCTGCGATAAAGGTCGAATAGATAAATAAATAGAAACCGAAAGGGGTCTGACTTTTCAAAAAAGATTTTTGTTTTGAAAAGTGTACAGTTGATTTGGGATAGAGTGTATAGGAAGGCATCACCCTTCTGAGGATCTCGACAGTATATATATACCTATTATGTGTTAAACTGTGCATGTATGTTGGATTTAAGTATTATATATATATCTATATATATGGCATATATATAGCCTTATACGTTAGGTGTGCATACCTCGCAGATGGCTCAGACTAGAGTGACATCTATAGTAGGATGAGGTAGGGGTAGACCCCCTCTTCCTCTAGTAGTGATAGGCCAAGGACATGTTCCCATTGTTGACCCGCCTACAGTAGAGGACGTACATGAGGAGATTGCTGAGAGCGTCGTTCCTGAGACTAGGAGCGGTGTGGGTGCGAGACAGAGATCTCAACTAGTCTAGTCAAATGACCCGGATCATGTCTCTATGAGGGGACCAGAGTTCCGCGTGTACATCAGACGAGTTGAGGAGGCTGCTAGAGCAGATAGATGTGCCCCGGATCAACCAGCACAGGTGGGATCATCAAAGATGTCCCAAGGAGCTACTCAGGTGCAAGTCATACCGGCACACGTTGTTAAGGTTGTTAGAGCTCTAGAGGAGTCGAGAGTGCCTCGACTAGACACTTGGTTGAAGACTTTTCATCTGATGGGTGTACCCCTGTCTCTGGAAAGGTGCGGTTGGAGGTTGAGATACGTATTGGGCAGGTGGATTCAGCCCTTGAGTCTATTAGATGTCCAGAGGATAGACGGATAAAGTTAGTACATACTTTATTCCGTGACCTAGCCCAGCAGTGGTGGAGGACCATGCGGATCCGAGCCACCAGCTGTGATCAAATGAGGAGTATGATCAAAGAGTGTTTCTACCCTGCCTCACTGAGGAGGGAGAAACTACAGGTTTTTGTCGAGGTTGGCTTTGAGGATGTGCCGATAGTAGAGGCGATTAGCAGATTCCAAGAGGAGCTGACACTACTGGGTCCAGCTGAACCTCTAGAGGATCAACATGTGTACATGTTCTCCCGCCGACTGAGGGAGAGTACCCGTTCCTATATGGCGGGTTTCCATTGCGAGTCTTTGACAGATTACTAGGACAAAGCCTCAACTTACGAGCATGAGCAGACTAGCCGGAGGAGGACTTCTCAAACGGGACGGTTAGAGAAGAGACAACATACTGGAAAGATTGGTGTAAGAGCATCAGGGTACAGGCGAGGTCAAACTCAGGGCCGCTCGAGTTACCCAATTATTACATAGACTTCTAGGAGAGGATGGCAGTGTTACAACTGCGGAGGATCTGGACATGTGAGAGTTGATTGTCCGAGAATACAGTGACTTGCTTCTCTTGCGGGAAGCCAAGACATAGGGCAACTTTTTGCCGTCAAGGTAAGGCATCATTGCAGTAGGGATCTTCCTCTACCGGTGCAGCAGAAGGTGGGCAGAGGCCGCCTCAGTATTAGATTTAGGGATAGCAGAGAGTCCCAAATCATCATGCTACTCAGGTACCTACTCTAGGACCGAGTAGAGGCAAAGGTTGTGATGGAGGTACTACTGATACCCGGGGAGCTCGAGGTCAATTTTTTGAGTTAAGGAGGGTTGAGAAGCCGCCAGCGCCAACTGCTACAAGTACCATTCTGATTAATGGTTTACCTGTTAGAGTTTTGCTTGATACGGGTGCTACGCACTCTTGAATTTATGATGTATGTGTTGATAGACTAACCTTAGATACGGTAGAGGTACCCGTAAGGTACATGGTTGTCCTATATGTTTAGGAAACCGTGATTTGGTTGTAGACTTCTTTGTCATGCCGTTTGTGCATGAGAAAGTCATTTTGGGTATGGATTGGATGGATAGTGTTCGCTCCAAACGGTGTGTGCAAGCTTTAAATTTATAACCCTAGATGTAAGCTTAAAACAAGGATGCGAACCCGCAGTGTACGGGTCAATCGTAGTAAAAAGCAAGAAATTTCAGGGGTCGATCACAGGGGCTTAGTGAAACAAAGTCGATAACGGTAAGCTTTGTAAATACTAACCACGAAAGCAATTAAAACAATCAAAGATGATAAAAGGTCAATAAAGGAAATATGCAATTCTAGGGATTAAAGCATCTAGTTGTGGTTCCAACTCAAGATCTAAAGATAAGCGGACAAAGTTGAGATTTTTGCATAGGGAAGGTGTTACTAAAGTGGAATAGATCACCGGTTAAGTCTCACTACTCACTAATCCCAAACCGTAACTCCTATTACCGGTTAAGTCTCAAGAAATTAAGATAAAGAACTATAACGTCAAACTAACACACCATCTAAGGGAATAGAATCAACCTTTACCGGGTAAGTCTCAGGCTAACTCACAAAGATGGGACGAAAGCACACTCAACCCCAATAAAGGATAAACCTTTATTACCTACACTTATGGTCTTAGGTAAACAAACAAAGGACTTACCGGGTAAGTCTCATCCTAGGCTTGCATTGGACCAGGAAAGGTGTAATAAGAATAGGATTTGGCAAACTCTAACACTTAACTCTCAGTTTCAGATCAGATAAGTCACCTCGGTCAGACAAATTCCACCCCGGCCGAGATGTTCATCGACTGAGCGAGGTGCTTAGGGTTAAGGTAAAGACTCGAACTTTCAGGGTCCTACTGTAATTAAGATCATTCTATCATTGTTTTCCCCACAACCTTCAGCCAATCACCCTAGAATCACACAAAGAGATTAGCCACTCATCATCATGAAAGTATTAATCAAATATATGGGAAGAAAGAGAATAATTGAACAAGGAAACCTTAAGAGAAAGGCTTCAATAACTAAATCAATTATCAAACAATAAGCGTTCCTTGGATAGAAATCCAACAAGACAATGACAAAGAAGGGAATCTAAGATGATCTTACAAAAACCCTTCAAAAGCTATAAAAGCTAGACTTTCTTCCTTCAACCTTCAACAAGGTTCTTCAAATCTCCCAACTGGAGTATGGCTGCAACGGTGTATTCAACACAATCGGTGGTACAGCAAGCTATGCAGGATGTCGGATTTGTGGGAAATCTGACCCTTTTTATAGGAAAATTACTCTCCAAAGATAAGATATCTTAGAAAGATCTCTTCCCATAAAAATAGGTAAAATATATGATCTATCATATCTTCTTCCTTCCAAGAGCCAAGCCCAAAAATATAAGATCCTCTTTCCAAAGATAAAAGATCTCAGCCAAGAATAAAATATTCTCGCCGCGTCTCAAGTGTTCGCCTCGGTCGAGTCGACTCCTCTGGATCACCTCGGTCGAGGTATTCACCTCGGTCTAGGTATTCACCTCGGTCTAGGTGACATTGTAGCTGACCTAGGTGAATTTCAGCTGCATGTAAATCTCTTAAATCTGGTCCAAAGTGAATCTTTAATCCAATTCCATGATTCCTGGATTATTCTTTAAGCTCCTGAATGTAGCTCCAACGACTCCTTAGCTCATTTACCTCCATTTTAGTCCAAAATGTGTCATTTTACCTACGATTACAACGAAACTTGGTGTAGACCTCGATTCTCGCAAAGGTAGATGAAATGACAATATAATCACATAATATACATCCAAACATGCAGATTATTGAAGATAAAACGACTAAACAGGCCCCAAAATATAGACAATAATTCATGCTATCAGATAGGCATCGTGTTGTGTTAGATATAGGTAGGAGGACTGTGACGGTCTCTACCTAGTCGGGTCAGATCGAGATTTTCTGAGGTTGGGAACATGGAAAGTCAGGTATGGTTATCAGCGCGGTACGAGAAGCGAGATTGATTGCACAGGGTTGCGAGGCCTTTTGGTGTTATGCCATGAAGGAGAGAGAGAGAGTCCAGCCTTAGAGGATATCCCCGTGGTTTGTGAGTTTCTGGATGTGTTTGTCGAGCCATCGAGTTTGCCGCCTCAGATGAGTGTGGACTTCGGGATAGAGTTGGAGCCGGTATGGAGTTGTTAGAGCTGAAGAAGCAACTCAAGGAGTTGGCTGAGAAGGGCTTAATCCGCCCTGACGTATCTTCATGGGGTGAACCTGTCCTCTTCATGCGGAAGAAGGACACATCGTTGAGATTGTGCATCGATTACAGAGAGTTGAACAAGGTGACCATGAAGAACAAGTATCCTTTGCCCCACATTGATGACTTGTTAGATCAACTTCAAGGAACGACTGTGTTCTCCAAGATAGACTTGCGCTCGGGATATCACTAGTTGAGGGAGAGAGAGCAGGATGTGCATAAGACGGCATTTCAGACTCAGTATGACCACTACGAGTTTGTAGTGATGCCATTCGGGCTCACGAATGCGACCGCCGTCTTTATGGAGTTGATGAATGGCATATTCATCGACTTCCTGGATCAGTTTGTGATGGTCTTCATAGACGATATCCTGGTGTACTCTCGTAGTAGAGAGGAGCATGTAGGACATCTGAGGACAGTGTTGCGAGTGTTACAGGATAGAGAACTGTATGTCAAGTTCTCTAAGTGCGAGTTCTGGATGCCAGAGATAGCATTTCTGGGTCATATTGTTTCCTCCGAGGGGATCAAGGTTTATCCGGCAAAGATAGAGTCCGTAGCAGCATGGATGACACAAATGAACGTCAAGGAAGTACGCAACTTCCTTGACTTAGCCGATTATTACCGTCGGTTTGTGGAGGGATTTTGTGTGATTGCACGTCCACTTACCAGCTTGTTGAGGAAGACTACCCGTTTTGTATGGTCCGAGCCATGTACGTAGAGTTTTGAGGAGCTGAAGAGGCGTCTAACTTTCGCTCACATCTTAGCACAACCGGAGGGCACAGAGGACTTTGTAGTCTATAGTGACGCATCCAAGCTAGACTTGAGATGTGTTTTGATGCACTCTGGTAGAGTGATTGCCTTTGCATCTAGACAATTGAAGACGTATGAGGAGTACTACCCGACTCATGATTTGGAGTTGGCCGTGGTAGTTCATGCATTGAAGATCTGGAGACATTACTTGTATGGCGCTACATACTAGATCTTCACAAACCATAAGAGTCTAAAGTATATTTTCACGCAGCGGGAATTGAATAACCACCAACGTAGATGGCTTGAGCTTATCAAGGACTTTCACCTTGAGATTTTGTATCATCCAAGGAGGGCGAATGTTGTCACTGATGCCCTTAGCAGGAAGATGCCTCGAGAGAAGGCGATTGCGCGACTAACAGTTCAGCCTCAGTTGCCGAGGGATCTATCATGGCTAGAGATGGACATCTAGTTTCTTGAGGAGGATGCCTAGTTGTATACCTTATAGCTTCTACCTGATCTATTGGGTGAGATCCCACAGAAACAGGAGACCTACCCGACACTGATGAGGATCCGACAAAAGATGTCTCGTGGCGAGACACCATAATTCTCCAATGGAGCAGATGGAGTGATGAGACGCCACGAGCGTGTTTATTTACCCGCGGATACGGAGTTTAGACAGAGGATCTTACAAGAGGCTCACTCCACACCTTACTCAGTGCACCCAAGTGCGAGTAAGATGTATTAGGATGTGAGACATTCATATTGGTGGGGAGGGCTGAAGCCCGATGTAGCCAGATTTGTGGCTCAGTGTGCGACTTGTCAGCAGGTCAAGATAGAGCATTGCAGACCAGGAGGAGAGCTCCACCTACTGCCACTACCGTAGTGGAAGTGGGAGGACATCTAAATGGACTTTGTGACATGATTGAGACCGAGTAGGAGTTTTGATGCTATCTGGGTTGTTGAGGATATAGTGATGAAGACTGCACGTTTCATCCCTATTCGGGAAACGTGATCAGTGAGCTGATTGGCTGAGGAGTTCACTAGACAAATAGTGAGACTCCATGGTGTGCCGAGGACGATCGTCTCAGATCGAGTGGACGATTTACCTCGAGGTTTTGGTAGCAGATTCAGACTACTTTGGGTACAAGTCTACACTTCACGACTGCATTTCATTCTCAGAGAGATGGTCAGTCAAAGAGGACCATTAAGACCCTAGAGGATATGCTACGAGCTTGTGTGTTGGACTGGGGGCAGGTGTGGTCATATCACCTCCCATTAGTCAAGTTATCGCAAAACAACGACTGACATGCATCGATTGAGATGCCCCTATACGAGGCACTATATGGCCATAGATGTCGTACACCGTTATGCTAGGATGAGCCTAGTAGTGTCAATGATATAACACCTAAGCAAATTTAGGATGATATTGCACGAGTAGCACTAATTAGAGAGAGGATGTTGGCTGCACAAAGTCACCAGAAGTTGTATGCAAACAAGAGGCGTCGGCCTCTAGAGTTTAGAGTTGGAGCTAATGTCTAGTTGAGAGTTTCACCGATGTGTGGCGTCAAACGATTCGGCGTAAAGGGGAAGATGAGTCCCCGATATGTCGATCCTTTTGAGATTTTGGACATAGTTGGGAGAGCATTTTACAAATTGACTTTACCCCCGAGGTTAGAGGGTGTTCACCCTGTATTTCATGTGTCTCAACTAAGGGAGTACATGCCATATCCGAGACACATTGCAGTCCTAGAGCGAGGTGTGAGACGCCTACGTTCGAAGGACATTCATATGCAGAGGATGCAATGGTCTAGACGAGGACCTGATGAGGCCACATGGGACACAGAGAATAGTATCCAAAGGAACTATCCAAGGTTCTATGCTGAGATAGATGCACCTGTAGGATCCACGAGTAGATCTTAGTGCTATCTCGGTGAGTGTTATGGTTATGTGTCTTGATTTATTTTGTGCTAGTTGTGATGTGCATGTACGATCTTATTAGATCTTGTATGCTAGCGCGAGCTGTGATTATAGTTAGAGATGGTTCTTTCTCCATGCTATCGAGCCGTGTTTAGGGTTTAGCTGGAGATGGTTAATCCTCCATGCTATTGTTTATGGACATAGTTTGGTTGGAAACGGTTTTCCTCCACGTCTTTGTGTTATGAATACGGTTTGGCTGGAGATGGCTTTCCTCCATGCCATTGTGATGTGGTTATAGGTTGGCTAGAGATGATTTTCCTCTATGCCTTGGATAGTGTTTGTGATTTGTTGTTGGAGTGATGATTCATCCATGTTGTGATTTGAGGTTATAGAATGTTATAGGTTGATACCTTATGAGCGGAGATGTGATACCTATGATAGAGAGTGTTTATACCTCGGCGTATGGGTCCGAGAGGACTTGGTAATTGTTTAAGTTTCGGGACGAAACTTGTTTTAGGGGGATCTGATGTAATATCCTTAGCTTTTATATGGTCACCGCCCCTGCGGTCTTGCCTGCCGCAGGTGCAGCACCGACCCTGCGGTGCTGAGGACCCGCCCCCGCGGCTTAGGCGGCCTCAGTCGTTTTCCTTGACCTGTTGACCCGTGCTTTTTTCCGTTGCTTCTTCCTTAAGTCTCTTTCCACCTTCAAATGAGGGTTTTCTCTCTTCAGCTTCATCTCCCGCGTTCTTCTTCTTCTTCTTCTCTCTTCTTCTTTTGAGTTTTCCTTGGGATCTCTACAAGAGCAAGCCTTGTGAAGCTTTGGTTGTGTTTGTGGTTGCTTGAGATGATGAGGTTGATGTTGATGTTGGTGGTTAAGGTTTGAGAGGCCAGTTTGAGAGTGTTGGTTGGAGTTCTGTTGGGGTAAGCCTTCCGTTTTCCTTCCTCTTCTTCTTTCTTCTTTTCTTCCTTTCTTATTCTTTAGTTTAGAAATTCCACAAGAATTGATCTTGTGTACCTTTCATGGACAATTGTTAATGTATGTGTATATAAATGTGTGATGTTTGCCTTTGGGGCAATGGAGAAGTAAAGAGATCGAGTGAGAGATCGAGGAGAAGTCTCAGAGGTACCCCTTTGTTATTCCCCCTCCCCCACGGATTGGAGTTGCCGCCCCTACGGCAGAGCTGTGTCGCCGACCCTGCGGCTGAGTGTCACCGCCCCTGCGGGTGTCGCCTCTCCTACGCCTTCTTGTTTACGCAGGTGCGTTTGTCTAGGACATACTAAGTATGGTACGTGTCTTCCCTTTCCTTTGGCCTTGTCTTGAGTGTGCGGCTAGCCTAGGGTTGTCTTGGTTGAGCTTGGTGAGGTATATGTTAAGGATATGCCTTAGGCATTTGTGAGCATGTTGAGATATCGAGGTTTAGATACGAGTTATTGTTTGAATATGGTTATGGGGTGTATAAGGTGGATCTCCTAACCTTGGATAGCGTGTGATATTGTGTGTGCCTTGCTGATGTAGACGTTGATCGCTTTCTCGACGTGCTTTGAAACCGATACTCCAGGGGAGGTAGATCCCCAGGCAAAACCTGTGTGAAAGGGGATAGAGGCGAGGTTCTAAGGTTCCTCGTGTAACAAAGAAGTTGAATTAGTAATAATATGACGTAATTGAAGATAATAAATAGTTGTGTGTATAACATTGCATATTGTGATGTGTTGATGTGTTTGTATGTGCGATTACTTTTATTCTTATTCATGTTCTGTTAGCTAATGGTTTTATACCATGTTGTAGATCTTTTCCAAGATAGGAGGACTGTAGAGTGAGCCAAATTGGTAATCAGCCGAGGGCTTCCGTACACTAGGTTGTGCGAGGGTTTTGGGATGTTTTGTACATGTATGGATATGTGGTTGTCGTTTTGTACTCGGCTTTGTTTTGTAAACCTTTGATGTATATCTATACAATTTTATGTATTTGGGTTATATATATATGTGTGCCTTGTTGTAAGATTCATTGAACTTGTTGTTAGACTAGGTCAGGATCCATCGTGAGATACTAGCCTAGTAGCACCCTGAGTCCCGCGGATTTGGGGTGTTACATAAACAATTTGCTATATATAAACCAACTGAAAGTCTCACTTGGCTTCCGGTCGGTTAACGAATCGACAACTTTCACAGGTGCAAATAGCGTCAAGCGCAGATACCTCATTTATGCTGGTATTCCCACATGCTCAGCATCCCACTGACAAACGAACGTCATCATATTTAATTTTTGGAATATGAGCCCTAACGCGAACAAGAAGGCTCTTCATAATATTACCTGGTTGGACGTTGCCATAAGTTTGTTATGTACAAATGAAAAGACAATAAACACATGAACATAATGTATATGAACAAAATGAATGCTATAAAAAAAATAGAAAATTTAAAATAGAAAGACCATACTTGTTTACACGTTAATGTATTTCATAAAAAGTTCTGCAAATAAAAAAGTCTGTTTGCACCAAAGGGGAGTATAACTAACTGAAATTGAAGCAACAATAGATACATGCAAAGTGTGAAACAATATGGAGAGAAATTACCTTCATGGACAAAGCATCAGTTATGGTGATCACCTCACTAGGATAACCAGGGAGTTGAATCTGTTCGCTTTGTGATATACGTGAACTAATCAGACTCTCATTTGCGGCAGTTGTTCGCTCTCATACGTGTGTGTATGGTGAACGATATAGCTTTAAATTTATAACCTAAAATATAAGCCTGAAACAATATGCGAACTCGCAGTGTACGGATCAATTGTAATAACGGCAAATACTCCAGGGTCGAACACAGGGACTATGGTGAAACAAAGATCGGTAATTCAGGTTGTCAATCAAAAACAAGCAACAAAGCAAAGATATCAAAGATGATGTAATAACTAGGTAAAGAAAATGCGGATTCAAGAGATTAAAGCATTGAGTTGTGATTCCGACTCAAGATTTCAAAGGATAACGTGGACAAAGTTGAGGTTTCCAAAGGGAAGGTGTTTCTAAGGTGGGAATAGATCACCGAGTAAGTCTCACTACTCACTATCTCAAACCAAAGATCCTCTCACCGGGTAAGTCTCAAGGTACTAAGGAAAGGAACTATAATCTCAAACCAACACACCACCCAAGGGAATTGAATCAACCTTTACCGGGTAAGTCTCAGTCTAACTCTCAAAGATGGGATGAAGGCACACTCAAACCCCAATAAAGGATAAACCTTTATTACCTAACACTCATGATCTTGGGTATACAAACAAAGGAATCACCGGGATGGTAAACTGTGCTGTAGAAGAAGCGGGGGAGTGGTGTGAACTGATGGGCCTATCCCTCAAGGTCAACTGACGATCAGATCTGTGCGAACTACTCATGACTGGAAGAACACCTCGGTCGGCCAAGAACACCTCGGCCGAGACACAGTCGAGTCGACCGAGGCGAAGTGTTGTGCGAAGGGAGATCTGTAAACTGCAAGGTTTTTCCCCCAAAAACACAATCAAAAGCCTTCTATGGGGTACTTATATCTTTTTCAACAACAACCTATGGCAACCAAAGCCAGATCTACACAGAATCGATGAAAACAGAATGAGTTAAGGTTTATGTCGAAATACACTTAAATTTCCTAATTCGAAGCGTTCTTTGTGTTGTTTGTTGTATGGAAATTGAATCTCTTGCTTCATCTGATAATTCTGAGCCAAAAATCGTGGAAAACGATTGAGAATGGGGAATTTGAGTAAAGGGAGGGCCGCGGTCAAGGTATGTAACTAGAGGTATTTCTATGGTCGTCTATACCCAATCAAAAGTAAATCCCGACTTAGCACTAAGAACAAGTATAGTGATTAAGTAAGGGTCGAACCCAAGAGAGTTGAGGTTTTTAGATGCAATTATCGATTATAATGACAAGTGACACAAAGAGGGGGGGGGTTTGGTTGAATTGATTCACAAAAACTTATGAAAATAATTAATACGACAAATAAGACAATAATGGGTGAATCTACACTAGGTTGATTCTAAGCATACAATTGCTACTGTGGTGTATTCCTTTTACAAGTTTTTAAGTAATCTCCCGTCTCGATCATACATATGTGTTGAGCCAACCGGCATCAACATAACTTAACCTATTAAAGTCCCGTAAACCTACAAGAACAAATAATAAGTTAGCATTCAAACAAAGACTAAGGGATATAAAGAGAAGATTAAAACCGTTAAACTTATCTTTATATTTGTGTTCCTTTTCTTTAAGTAATTACAACCCGTTATTACTTAAAGTTGCTACTAGATTAAAGACCCGAACTCGGAACCTATTAATCCTAGTTGTTTACATGCACTTTAGAACCTAAGGTGATCAATCTCAAGTAATAGTTAACATGCAATTAAATAATGGAGATCAAGGAAACACAAAGCATTACTGAATAAAAACTTATATTAAAAGAACTTACAACCAAAGCAACAAAGCAGCTTCAAACCAACCCAATGTAGCAAGGGAGTTAGCAACTCATTACAATGGAAAACTCAAGTCTAAAATGGATTTTGTGGGGAAAAGCATGGATGATTCTAGAAATCAGCCATGGACTATTTATACTACAAAAGACACTTAATTAGGAGTAAATAGCCGGCCTAAAACAGCCACCTTTAATGCCATAAAGGTGAACAGCCGGAGTAAAGCTTCTGGCGTAAACCGCAGGGGCGGCCTTCAGGACCCGCAGGGGCGGTTTAGGCAAAATCGGTTGATCTTCTTCATAACCGCTGGGGCGGCTACAAAGCTCCGCTGGGGCGGATCTTTAATGCACTTCAACGTCTGACCTTTCACCTTCCTGACGTTTCTAATGTCAAGGCGCAGGGGCGGTGACACAAACTCTTCGCCTTCCAGCTCCCAAGGCGAGGCGTAGGCAGGGCGCAGTGGGAGGCGTAGGGGAGCTGGCCTTCGTCTTGTCCGGGCAAGTCACCGTAGGGGTGCCGATGGGTGGCGCAGGGGCGGTGACCTGCATCTTGGCCGGCGCTGGGGAAGGTGCTGGGAGCGCTTCAGTGGGAAGTGTCACCCGCTGGGGCGGTTGCAAGGGCCCGCGGGGGCGGTGGAGCAACAGAAACTTTACTTCTTGATCGATCTTTACTCCTAAGTGCTTATAACTCTTTCCTTAGCTTCTTTTGATCTTCTTCTTCTGGACCAAAGAGTTAGTAGCATAAACCGACACTAATGCAATAAAAAGACTCTAAAAACTACCCTAAATGATAGTGATTCCATCACCTATCAAACTCCCTCATACTTAGACCTTTTACTCGTCCCGAGTAAAACAAATGACAGCCATTAGACTTAAGGTCTCAGGAAGCAAGGGAAAGAAAGAGAAATAATGGAAAACGAGAGAAAACCCAAGAAAGAAAGAAAGGAAAAGAGAGGAAATGTGAGAAAAAGAGGAACTACCATCCTTACCGCTCCAAGAGTTGCCTACCCGGACAACCTCCTTATGACTCCCCTTCTTATGTCGCCAAAACGCCGGAAGGGAAACCTACACTCGGTGTCGCTCATCTTGCCAATGCGTCCTTTCGGGTTTTCACCTTGCCATTCTTCTTCTTTTCTCTCTTAAGCTCACATCCCTCAAGTCCATTTTTGCACCAACCTAAGGTTGGTCGGACTACCTTCTTTTTACCTAAACCGCCCTTTCGGGTTTTCGGTTTATCCAAGGATTTTCATGCCTTTTTTTTCACTTCTTTGGCTTTTTTCTTTTTTTTTTTCAAACTGATTTCAATAATGCAAAACAAAATGTCAAAAACAACTTAACAAACTGTACAAGCAATGATATATATCCCTCCCCCATACTTGAAGTGCACTTTGTCCTCAAAGTGAAAATGAGTCAAAGATAAATGTGGGAGAAGGGAAAGAAATGTACCCCTCACTGGGGTGGTCCGGATGGACCACCAGGACCCTCCTCCGGTGGGTAAGGGAAATGGCGGAAGAAGTGCTCCTGCCGCTGGTAGATATCATCGATGCGGTCCTGTTGGGCAGTCATACGACGACCAAAAGAGGTCTCAAAACTGGCCTGCCAAGCCAGTTGTTGAGCCTCCAACTACTGCTGCTGGGCTGCCTGCCATGCCTCCTACCTCTGGTCGAAGTGTGAGGTCAAGGAGGTGACAAAGGTGTCTTGCCAGCTTTGCTGCTGCTCCAGCATAGTCCGCTGGTAGTCGGACTGCCAAGCCCGATGTTGGGTCGTCATGGCCGCCATCTGAGCCTGAAGGCTCGCAAGGGCCGGGTCCTCCTCTGGTGCCACTGTGGGCATCTCCTCGTCATCTGGGACGGGCAGGTGCTCCTCCTGATGGGTCCGGCTGGAGCTGGCGGCATGCCTCTCCACAAAGGCCACTAGTGGCCGTCTCGGCACGAAGGGATCTGCTGGAATGTAAAGATCGGAGAACTCCTCCCCTAATGGTAAAGGCCGGGGGAGGTACGTAAGGTGGCTCCCATCAGCAAGGGAGATCCAGAACAGGTTCTCCCCGTCCCGTCGGAGGAGCTTGCACATCCTAAGCATCCCCTCTGTGTAAAGGGGAGTCTCCAACCCATCCTCTAGGTCGGAGAGGTCCATGACCTGTGAAGCGATCAAGGAGATCACCCCACCTCCGACGATGTCCCTCAGCTCGTTCCTCCTAATCCGCTTCAAAGCGGCAAGGAAGAGGTACGGCCAATCCATCACCTTCTCACTCTGAGGAAGGCAGGAGTAGAGTAGAGGGAGGTCCTTAAGGGCAACCTTGTTCTCCTCTTTGTGTCCACAGAAGACACTAATCAGGATCTTGGAGATGAGCCTCAAGGAGGGGTGAGTGAGCTTGTTGGAGTACTCACCCCCAACATGGAATTCTGACCCTGTAGCCGCCTGCCAAAACTCACATAGATCTGGGGTAGGAACAATCTCCCACCAGCTCTCAGAAGGGTTTAAAGTCACCCCAAAGGCCTCCTGAAGCTGGAAGAAATCCAGTGTGTATTTCACCTTGTTGAACTTGAAGGTGAGACCGGTACACACATGATCCTCCTTCTCCATTGTGAACGTGGAGATGAACTGTCTGCTGAGCTCTAGATATATCGGGGCATTCCGGTGTAGAAATTCTCCGAGCCCAACGTTTGCCAAAAAGGACTGCATGCTCTCTAGCATGCCGAATTTCTCCAAGGTAGGAACATGTAGAAATCGAGTTGCATACACAACTCGATCCTGCACAATCCTATAACGCTCCTTCTCTGTCTTAGACATCTTGGATTCCATTTTTCCTAGTGTGATGTAGGGTAAAAGATTAGTAATTTCCAAAAACAGAGAAAGAAGTCGACCTTCTGTTGTGTTTTCCGCAGGGGCGACTGTGCAGGCGTAGGGGCGGCTGCTTGCAGGTGCAGGGGCGGGAGAACAGTAGAAGGCGATTTTACGAGTGCTTCGAAGGTGGTGGCGCCTTGGAGTGGCTCCGGTGGTTGTTTCGTTGTTGCAGGTGACTTTGAAGGTGGTGCAGAAGTGGAGAATAGCTGCAATCGAAGGGAGGTAGCGTTTGGCACGAGGTTGGTGGCGCAAGGGCGTTGGGGGTGTGCGTCCTTGGTGTTGGTGGCGCAGGGGCGTCGGAGAGGGTGGTTGGGTGGTTGCTCTGAGGGCGCAGGGGCGTTCGCAACTTTGAGAGAGAGAGGGGTGCAAGGAGATGTGGTTGTGTTTGGTTAGGAGGGTTGGTGGGTGGTGCGTGGTAAGTATAGGTGTTTTTTTGAGATCCTATTTTTATTTCTTTTCTAGGTAAACCCGCAGGGGCGGGGGTTTGATACCGCAGGGGCGGTGACAAGGGAGAGGAGCACGCAGGCCCAGCGCTGGGGGCGGCACTAGGAAGTTGTGTCAAGGATGACCGCCGTAGGGGCGTGGGGATGTCACCGCGGGGGCGGTGACCAGCGTATTGCAGGCGCAGGCCCAGCGCCGGGGGCGGTGCTGGCTTGAGTGTCACCGTAGGGGCGGGGTATCAAACCGCAGGGGAGGGTTTCTTGACAGAAGCTCCTCTTCTTATTCCTTCGGGTTGTCTCCCGAGAAGCGCCTTTGTTTTACGTCGTTGGCTCGACATAAGATCACTACTTCTCTTACCGTGCCTCCTCTAGTACCATCTCGTCAATTGGATCGTCCTTGGCTCCTTCAAGGTAAAGCTTTAGCCTTTGGCCGTTCACCTTAAACACCTTGTGCGTTTGCGGGTCATAGAGATCCACAGCCCGTGAGGGTATACTTCGGCTACTATGAACGGCCCTGTCCATCTTGAATGTAGCTTACCTGCAAAGAGTTTCAAACGGAATTGGAAGAGAAGTACCTTATTACCTACCTTGAAGTCCTTCCGGAGGATGTTCTGGTCATGCCATGCTTTGGTCTTTTCTTTTTATGTGGTAGCATGGTCATATGCATCTAGCCTTAGTTCCTCCAACTCTTTCAATTTTATTTTCCGGAATTATCCTACTTCTTCTATGTTCATGTTGCACTTCTTTACCGCCCACCAAGCCTTGTGTTCTAACTCCACCGGTAGGTGGCAAACCTTCCCAAACACGAGCCTAAAAGGAGACATTCCGATGGGAGTTTTCTAGGCTGTCCGATATGCCCATAGGGCATCATTTAGCCTTGCACTCCAATCCTTCCGTCCGGGAGAAACTATCTTTTCAAGGATAGTCTTTATTTCCCGGTTGGATACCTCCGCTTGGCCGTTTGTTTGAGGATGATAGGCTGTTGATACTCGTTGGTGAACATGGTACTTCTTAAGGAGAGCCGTGATCGTCTTGTTGCAGAAATGGGTACCCCTATCACTGATTAAGGCTTTCGAAAATCCAAATCTAGCAAAGATATTTTCCTTAAGAAATGCTGCAACCACTCTTGAATCATCAATTTTGGTGGCCTTTGCTTCCAACCACTGGGAAACATAGTCCACCGCAAGCAAAATATATGTGTTCCCGAATGACGTAGAAAATGGCCCCATGAAATTAATTCCCCAAACGTCAAATATTTTACAAAATATAAGAGAGGTCTGGGGCATTTCATGTCTCCTTGAAAGATTTCCCACCCTTTGGCATCTATCACACACTTTACAAAACGCAAAAGCGTTTGGAAAAATGTGTGGCCAAAAGAAACCGGCATCCAAAACTTTTCTTGCAGTTTTGTTTGCTCCAAAGTGCCCCCCACATGCTTCAGAATGACAGAAAGTTAGGACGGATTGTACCTCATTGTCCGGAATGCAACGCCGGATCACTTGATCACTACAATGTTTCCAAAGGTAAGGATCGTCCCAAACGTAGTGTCAAGCCTCAGCTTTGATTTTCTCTCGTTGTGCCTTGGTGAAGTCTGGAGGATACTCTTTCCTAACAATGAAGTTCACAATGTCAGCAAACCAAGGCTTAAAAGATTGAAGCTTAAGACAAACCTCTGTCGACAATTCCGCAGGGGCGCCTGGACAGAACCGCAGGGGCGGCTGGTGTGAGGCGCGGGGGCGGTTACACAACAGAGAGTTGTGTAAAATGTATCGTCTGGAAAGCTTCCAGCTATCTCTCTTTCTTTTCCTGATTCTTCCTCCTCTTGCACTAGTATGCTCAAATGATCTGCCACCAGGTTCTCAGCTCCCTTTTTGTCCCTTATTTCTAGGTTAAATTCGCTTAGAAGGAGCACCCAATGGATTAATCGTGGTTTGGCCTCCTTCTTTGCCATGATGTATCTAAGGGCTGCATGGTCAGTGAAAATAATTACCTTTACCCCAAGTAACTATTGCCTGAACTTCTCAAGGGAAAAAACTGCTGCCAACATCTCCTTCTCGGTGGTGGAGTAATTCCTTTGTGCTCCATTTAGTGTCATAGGCGCATAATGGATCACATGAGAGGCCCTTCCGTCTTTTTGTCCTAAGACAACTCCGACAGCGTAGTCACTGGCGTCACACATGATTTCAAAAGGTTTCTCCCAATCCGGAGAACGGATGATCGGAGCGGTGGTGAGACACGATTTCAGCGTGTCGAAAGCCTTCTTGCAATCCTCATCTACTATGAAGGTTACATCTTTTTTGAGCAATTCACACAGGGGAGCTGAGATCTTTGAGAAGTCTTTGATGAATCGTCGGTACAAACCTGCATGACCAAGCAAAGATCGGATTTCCCGAACATTAGTAGGATAAGGTAAATTTTGATTAACATCAACCTTTGCCTTATCTACCTCTATCCCTTTTAAGGATATTACATGTCCTAGCACAATTCCTTGTTCGACCATGAAATGACATTTTTCCGAATTAAGAACTAAGTTGGTTTCAACACATTTTTCAAGAACAAGTTTTAAATGCCCTAAACATGTGTCAAAACTGTCTCCATGGACGGTAAAATCGTCCATGAAGACTTCAATGAAATTTTCTATGTATTCGGAGAAAATACTTATCATGCACCGTTGGAAAGTGCCCAGCGCGTTGCAAAGTCCAAAGGGCATTCTGCGATATGCAAAAGTGCCAAATGGGCAAGTGAACGTCGTTTTCTCTTGATCTTCTAGTGCGATGGCTATTTGGAAATAGCCCGAATATCCATCCATGAAACAATAGTATTTATGACCTGCAAGACGTTCCAACATTTGATCAATAAAAGGTAATGGAAAATGGTCTTTTCGTGTTACCTTATTGAGCTTGTGGTAGTCAATGCAAACTCTCCATCCAGTTTGTGTTTTGCTCGGGACCATCTCTCCATGTTGATTTTCCACCAAGGTGATGCCTCCCTTCTTTGGAACTACTTGGGTTGGACTAACCCAAGTGCTATCCGAGATAGGAAAGATCATGTCCGCATGGAGGAGTTTCAACACTTCCTTTTTCACCACATCCATCATTGGTGGGTTCAACCTCCTTTGAGGTTGCCTAGAGGGCTTGGCTTCGTCCTCAAGCAAAATCCTATGCATGCAGGTGGAAGGACTTATCCCCTTTATGTCCGCAATAGTCCATCCGAGGGCCGTCTTGTGCTCCTTTAGTACGTTCACCAACGTATCTTCTTGTCCCGTGGTCAACTTATTGGAGATGATCACCGGCAAGGTGTTGTGTGCTCCAAGGAAAACATACTTGAGGTGTGACGGAAGATCCTTCAATTCTATTTCCGGTGCTTGCACTATGGACGGAACAAACTTTTCGCTTGGGGTTAGTAAAGTGGGCCCAATGGCCAAATTGGAGATAGGTAGCCTTTTATGCCCATCTAATTGGGCTAGGACCTCTTTCATGCTAGATGTTAACACATAATCTGATTTGAAACCATCAATGTCATGCTCAATCACATTTCTTAATTCATCCACATCAGAGTTATCAAAAACATCTTGCACAAAAGGTTCAACAACGTCAATAGCACATAGAGAATGATCATCGCTAGGAAATTTATTGCATCATAAATGTCAAATTTCACTACTTCTCCATCAAACTCCATGGTCAATTTTTCACTAACATAATCAATTTTAGTCCTAGCCGTTTTTAGAAATGGCCTTCCTAACAGAATGGGTGCAACATGCGAGTCATTTTCCATATCCATTACAAAGAAATCAGCAGTAAAGATTAGGGTGTCTACCATCACTAATACATCTTCAATTATCCCTTTTGGGTACACATTAGATCTATCGGCAAGTTGTACTACAATCCTAGTTTCCATTAGTGGCCCAAGGCCAAGTGATTTGTAAATTGAATATGGCAAGACATTAATAGAAGCACCGAGATCAAGCATTGCTTTGTCAAAGCGGGTTTCCCCTATAATACAAGGAATGCTTACCATGCCCGGATCGCTGCATTTCTTGGGCATTCTCCTTTGGAAAATTGCCGACACATGCTCACTCACTTGCACTTTCTGTTTCCCCTTTAGCTTTTGATTTCTCTTGATAGTGCAAAGTTCCTTCAAAAAACGAGCATACTAAGGAATATTTGTCACCAACTTAAGGAGGGAATGTTTACCTCGCATTTAGAGAAAGTCTCAAAAAGGTCCTTGTCCTCTATGATTCTTCGCTCCTTTAATGCTTCAGGAAAAGGGGTTGGTGGCTTTTCGGAGTACAGCGGCGGAAAGTTAGGCCGGACATAAGTATCCTTTTCAGCAGGACCTTCTGTTGTGCTTTCCGCAGGGGCGTCGGCTTGAAGGCGCAGGGGCGGCTCAGGGGCTGTCACCGCAGGGGCGGGGGCAGCCAGCCGCCGGGGCGTCCTTCACCCGGGGCTCGGCGCAGCTGCATCCGCAGGGGCGGCTGTGGGTGCGGAAATAACGACAAAGGGTTCGCTTAGTGGCTCTTTCGTTGGTTCTTGTCGAATTTGCTTCCCACTCCTTAATGTTAGGGCACTAACATTCTCCTTGGAGTTTATAAACATCTGGGAAGGCAATCCCCCGGAAAGCCTTGATTCGGTTCTTGAAATAGCTTCCGCCATTTGACCAACTTGCTTCTCAAGGTTCTTGATGCTTGATTCTGTTGTTTGGACATGAGTAGCAAAGTGTTTAGTCAAAATGTAACAGTCAAAAATCAAATATGGCCTAATCGGGAATTTTAGGAAGTTAAACGGGTTTAACGGAATTAAAACCGTCTTAACAAGAGATCGATACCTAGATGATATAAACCCGGTGTTATTTGGAGCATTTGGGAGCTTCAATTAATAAAAATGCAGTTGAGAAAAATAATCAGGACATCGGACATGTCCTAGATATGAAAAAACATAGAAAGGCAAAACGGCCAAAAGAGTCGCTATTTCGTTTCTTAGCGGCTAAGAAAGACGGCTTAGGAATACACGTTTCTCGAGACAATTGCGGAATAATTATCCATACAATATTCTAGATTTATTATTCCAATTTCGAGAAGTTTGGAGAAAGGGGCTTAAACCGCTTTCGGATCGGTGAAAGGATAATTATCGACTCCGCTAAAGGATAATTATCGACTCCGCTATAAATAGCGGAAATAATGTTTATTAATTCATTTCCTTTCACATTTTCTCGTAAAAACTCTGATTTCTCTCAATCTTCAAACTCAGATCTACTCTCCATTTCTAATCCGATTTCAAATCCGTTTGAGTTTTTGGATTCCTCTCTTCATTCTCTTCATTTTGGTACCGAGTTTCTACATTTCCGCGCAAGAGAAGGCCTGGTCGAGCATATATGATACTAGGGAGGTTCCGTCGCTCAGATTCCGGTGAATTTGATGGTGTCCGAGCGTAGCCTGCGTCGTTGTGATTCCGAATCTTCTTTCGGATCGTCAATCGGGTTAGTAACGAATAAGTTATGAATTTATTCGTTTTCCGTATTGCGATTTAGCCTAAATTGACCTTAGGCTTGTCAAAATGGATAATTGGAAATTCCATTATGCTCGTTACTTTATTCTGGTGATTATGGGTTGTTTGTTTGATGAGATTTGATGACAGGTGGGTTCAGAAATTGCCTGCGGGCAAAACGTTGTTCTGACAAAATTAAAGGTTAATTAATTAAATTGGGATTCTAGAAAATGCTATAAGCTAATTAAATTCAAAGGAATGAATTTAACTGGTGTTTGAAGCGAGAAGTTTAATACGAGGAATATGATATTCTTCGCAGGTGTTGTTGAAGGTTTTGGTTAACTATAGCTTAGTTTTTTGTGAGCGTATCCAAGCACGATAAAGGAGGATAGTCCGAGTGGGAAACGGACTCAATAGTTGGTTTGCGAGGTTTTATTGTTCTTACCTGCGAGGTAAGTGTATATGAATTACACTTGCTTAATATATGTTATGTATTTAATATGTCATGATTTAATGCATGCTTGTGTGTATATATCGGTTTGTTATGGTTGTATGCATGCTTATATGTATATGAGTGAGACGACGATGATGATAAATTGATATTCTTTATGAAAGCATGCATGATGTACATGAGATGATAGTGGAAAGAATGTGATGAAAGAATATGATGAAAGCATGAAATTGAGTTATGATATGAAAGTGATAATATAGGATGGTAATTGATTAATTAGCCCAACTGGGTCCCGCACGGGATTCCGGGGGACGAGGTCGCTACCTGATCTACAAGGAGCCTCATAGGTCGCTATCTGATCTATAGGGGGCCTCAAGATAAGAAAAACAGCCAGATGTCGCTACCTGATCTACAGGGGGCCTCAAGATAAGAAAAATAGTCCAAGATCGCAACCTGATCTACAGGGGGTCTTAGGACAAGATGGCCGAGGTCGCTACCTGATCTACAGGGGGCCGAGGACGCTATCGGGTTGGCCAACCGAAAGAAAAAAAAAAGAAAGAAAAGAAATACGAAAGCACGTGAGAAAAAATATCGTACGATCAGTTGGGGCTAGTTAGTTAATTATCACCTATGCATCGATGCGATCGAGTCTAGCATGTTATATGTTATGTTATGATGTGATGAGATGATATGTTTATATGTGATGTGTGATAACATGCTTGAATGTTTATACGAAATGTGATATGATTGGTTGTGGAATGATATGTGAATGTGGATTTATATGTGTTCTTTGAAATGTGAGGAAGGGATCAGAGTGTCCTTTGGGGACGGGATATTAGATACTTATATATATTGGGAGAGTGCGATTTGTATACCCTTACTGAGCGTGTGGCTCATTGTTGTTATATCCACATATTTTTCAGCTACTCAGACTCGGCCTGATCAAGGCAAGGACATTGGACCCAACACCTGGATTTGAGATCATATCAGGTGGGCTGTTATGGGATGCTACCGCCTAGGATGTTTTGCATGGTTTTACAACAGTTGTGTTTTGGTTAAACGGAGTTTATGACGTATGTTAGTATGTATATATGTTGTGAATATGGTTGTAAGATAAAGTTTTAAAAATTTACGTTTTCCGCTTTTCCACTTATTGTTTTAAACAGGGTTAATTAATTGGTAATCAACTAGAAATGAATTAGGAGGTGTCACATTTGGTTAGTATCAGAGCAGGGATATGATTCCTTGGCTTGGGGTTGTGGGAAGTTTTCTGAAAAGCTTTTGAAAGTTTCTTTTTCTATTAGATGGCGGAGCACAGCTAAAGGGTTGACTGAGTGTGTACATGCTTAGGGTAGAAATGATCAGGGGTACCCTATGGTGCCAGTTTAGCCAATATCACTACCACCATCGGATATGGCTGGTATATCTGATTTATTGATATATTTGAGAGAAGTTATACCACCATAGACACAACAGTGTCTCAAGCGGGTATTATTCTAGTAAAGATGGACAAGAATTTTGAGAAGATTTTCTGCCAAGAGGAAAAGTCGTTTGAGGGGACTACTGATCCATTAGTAATGGATGAGTGATTGAGAAACATTGCGTCCATTCTAGATGGAGTTATCTACGCTGATGAGAGACGTGTACAATATGCTATATCCTTGCTTGAGGGAGCAACTAGAGACTGGTGAGACACGGTCCCTAATGGCTGTAGTATAGCACTGGTGTTGACATGGATGGCTTCTTGAGAGAGTTTTATGTGATGTTAATTATATTAATGGATTGGTCATCCACTCATATAATTTTGCTTAATTGTTATACAAAGGAAGTTACCATGGAGGTAGATGGGGTGAGAGAGGTGATTTTCACCGGTAAGAGGAATGTTATTCCTACTTGCCTCATATCTACAGTGGCAGCTTTTAGATTACTACGGCAAGGGTGTCATGCTTATCTAGCTAGTGTGTCAGATTCTGCTATTGTTAGCCCCGGAGTATATGAGGTGGATGTTGTCAGAGAATTTCTTGACGTTTTCCTTGATGATTTACCTAGTTTATCTCCGAGTAGAGAGGTAGACTTTGAGATTGAGACATTACCCGGTCCAGCACCGATATCAATTGCTCCTTACAGGATGGCTCCGCTAGAGCTAAAGGAGTTGAAGAAACAGCTAGAAGAGTTGCTCGAGAAGGGTTTTATACGCCCGAGTATTTCTCCTTGGGGTGCACCAGTGCTTTTTGTGAAGAAGAAAGATGGTAGTTTACGATTGTGCATAGACTACCGTCAGCTGAACAAAATCACAATCAAGAACAAGTATCCCTTACCAAGGATAAAGGACTTTCTTGATTAGTTAAGGGGTGCTACAGTGTTTTCAAAGATTGACCATCGATCAAGAAACTGGTAGTTGAGGATAGCAGAGAATTCAATACCGAAGACAACTTTTCGTACTCGGTATGGACACTATGAGTTTACAGTTATGCCTTTTGGGTTGACGAATGCACCTGCAGCATTCATGGCGCTGATGAACTCGATCTTCCAACCTTATCTTGATCAGTTCGCCGTGGTCTTCATTGATGATATCTTGATATATTCCCGAGATGCAAATACTCATAGAGAACATCTGAGACGTATCTTAGGGATTCTGAGGGAGAGACAATTGTATGCGAAGTTCAGCAAGTGCGAGTTTTGGACGGATCAGATTGCCTTTCTAGGGCATGTGATATCACGAGATGGTATACAACCTGATCCATCCAAGATCAAGGCTATTACAGAATGGGAAATTCCTAAGGGCATTACGGAGATTCGTAGCTTCTTAGGACTTGCGGGTTATTACAGGAGGTTTGTAAAGAACTTCTCGATTATCGCACGCCCATTGACTAACTTGCTAAAGAAGAATCAGCAGTGTATATGGGATAACAGTTTTCAAGGGAGCTTTGAAGAACTTAAGAAAATATTGACTACGTTCCCTATTCTGGTTGTACCCTCGGATAAGGGTAACTTTGTGGTTTACACCGATGCATCTGGGAGTGGCTTAGGAGGAGTTCTAATGCAAGAATGGATGGTAATAGCATATACATCTAGACAGTTGAGACCTCATGAGCAGAACTATCCTACACACGACCTAGAGCTTGTTGTTATAGTTCATGCTCTTAAGACTTGGAGGCACTATCTTTATGGTGATACATTTCCGATGTTTATCGGCCATAAAAGCCTGAAGTATATTCCCACTCAGAGGGATCTGAATCTGAGGCAGAGAAGATGGATGGAGTTACTCAAGGATTATGATTGCACTATAAAGTACCATCCAGCAAAAGGCGAATGTGGTAGCTGACGCTCTTAGCAGAAAGAGCAGTGACCAAGGCAGTAAGGTCAACTACAAAGTTGAGCATCTATTAGCTCTCAGAGTTATGAGAGTAGAGATGGATGTAAGAGGATCCGAGTTGATAGCGAACATTCATGTTAGACCGTTGATGAGGATGATACACTGAAGAAGTTGAAAGCTAAAGTGGGAGATGCTACCACTACACACTTCCAGTTGTCTGATCAGGGAGTGTTATACAGAGGTGCACGGATATGCGTGCCAAACACTAAGGAGTTAAAGAAGAAGCTACTTGAAGAGGCACATTCCTCGAGGTATTCCATGCATCCTGGGAGTACGAAGATGTTTAATGACCTGAGGAAGATCTATTGGTGGCCCAGGATGAGACGAGAGGTAGCTGATTTTGTGGCTCAATGTCTAGTGTGTCAGCAAGTGAAGGCTGAACACCAAGCACCAGCAGGAAAGTTACAATCTTTATCAGTTCCTGAGTGGAAGTGGGAGCGGATTACAATGGATTTTGTTGTTGGACTTCCTAGGACTTTCAAAAAGACTGACACGGTATGGGTGATTGTAGACAGATTGACGAAATCTGCTCACTTTCTACCGATGAGACAAGATAACTCCTTAGATGAGCTGGCAGAGTTGTATGTGAGAGAGATTGTTCGACTGCACGGAGTCCCTGTATCGATTGTATCCGATAGAGATCCGAGGTTTACTTCGCATTTCTAGGGAAGTCTGCAAAATACCCTAGGTACAAGATTGCATTTCAGTACGGCATTTCATCCTCAGACAGACGGACAATCAGAGAGAACGATTCAGACCTTGGAGGAGATGTTGAGATCTTGTGTTTTAGAGCTTAAAGGTAACTGGGATTCTAACCTGCCATTGCTCGAATTTGCGTATAATAACAGTTTCCATTCAAGTATTGGTATGGCCCCTTACGAGGCCTTGTATGGAAGGAAGTGTCGCACACCTGTATGTATGGATTTTGAGGGCATGCGACATATAGAGGGTCCTGAACTTGTACAACAGACAATAGAGAAAGTACAAGTAGTAAAGCACTGCTTGAAGGCAGCACAAGATCGTCAGAAGAGCTACTTTGATTGCCATAGACGAGAGATGACATATGAGATAGACGATAAAGTGTTTTTGAAGGTATCTCCTTGGAGGGGAGTAATGAGATTTGGTAGACATGGGAAGTTAGCACCGAGATACATTGGTCCATATGAGATCTTAGAGAAGATCGGACCACTTGCGTATAGGTTGGCGTTACCACCAGAGTTATCAAGATTGCATGACGTCTTTCATGTATCGGTGCTACGGAGGTATAGGTCAGATCCTAGTCATATCATTCCCGAACCTGAGATAGAAGTATCTGAGAACTTGTCCTACCCAGAAGAACCAGTTGAGGTTTTAGGCAGGCAAGTTCGAAGATTGAGAAACAAGGAGATTCCGATGGTGAAGGTCAGATGGGGACATCATTCAACCCGAGAGGCTACATGGGAGACCAAGCGAGATATGAGAGCGAAATACCCCTATCTTTTTTAGTAAAAACCTCGAGAAATTGTGATCCGGTTGTGCATCCTTTTGATATATCTACGAGTTTGGTTCTACGTCCTTTCTTAAATTTCGGGACGAAATTTCTTAAAGTGGGAGATATTTGTAACAGTCAAAAATCAAATATGGCCTAATCGGGAATTTTAGGAAGTTAAACGGGTTTAACAGAATTAAAACCGTCTTAACAAGATATCGATACCTAGATGATATAAACCCGGTGTTATTTGGAGCATTTGGGAGCTTCAATTAATAAAAATGCAGTTGAGAAAATGATCAGGACATCGGACATGTCCTAGATATAAAAAAACATAGAAAGGCAAAACGGCCAAAAGAGTCGCTATTTCGTTTCTTAGTGGCTAAGAAAGACGGCTTAGGAATACACGTTTCTCGAGACAATTGCGGAATAATTATCCATACAATATTCCAGATTTATTAATTGAACCGCTTTCGGATCGGTGAAAGGATAATTATCGACTCCGCTAAAGGATAATTATCGACTCCGCTAAAGGATAATTATCGTCTTCGCTATAAATAGCGGAAATAATGTTTATTAATTCATTTCCTTTCACGTTTTCTCGTAAAAGCTCTGATTTTTCTCAATCTTCAAACTCAGATCTACTCTCCGTTTCTAATCCGATTTCAAATCCGTTTGAGTTTTTGGATTCCTCTCTTCATTCTCTTCATTTTGGTACCGAGTTTCTACATTTCCGCGCAAGAGAAGGCCTGGTCGAGCATATATGATACTAGGGAGGTTCCGTCGCTCAGATTCCGGTGAATTTGATGGTGTCCGAGCGTAGCCTGCGTCGTTGTGATTCCGAATCTTCTTTCGGATCGTCAATCGGGTTAGTAACGAATAAGTTATGAATTTATTCGTTTTCCGTATTGCGATTTAGCCTAAATTGACCTTAGGCTTGTCAAAATGGATAATTGGAAATTCCATTATGCTCGTTACTTTATTCTGGTGATTATGGGCTGTTTGTTTGATGAGATTTGATGACAGGTGGGTTCAGAAATTGCCTGCGGGCAAAACGTTGTTCTGACAAAATTTAATTAATTAATTAAAGGTTAATTAATTAAATTGGGATTCTATAAAATGCTATAAGCTAATTAAATTCAAAGGAATGAATTTAACTGGTGTTTGAAGCGAGAAGTTTAATACGAGGAATATGATATTCTCCGTAGGTGTTGTTGAAGGTTTTGGTTAACTATAGCTTAGTTTTTTGTGAGCGTATCCAAGCACGATAAAGGAGGATAGTCCGAGTGGGAAACGGACTCAATAGTTGGTTTGCGAGGTTTTATTGTTCTTACCTGCGAGGTAAGTGTATATGAATTACACTTGCTTAATATATGTTATGTATTTAATATGCCATGATTTTATGCATGCTTGTGTGTATATATCTGTTTGTTATGGTTGTATGCATGCTTATATGTATATAAGTGAGACGACGATGATGATGAATTGATATTCTTTATGAAAGCATGCATGAGGTACATGAGATGATAGTGGAAATAATGTGATGAAAGAATATGATGAAAGCATGAAATTGAGTTATGATATGAAAGTGATAATATAGGATGGTAATTGATTAATTAGCCCAACTGGGTCCGCACGGGTTTCCGGGGGACGAGGTCGCTACCTGATCTACAAGGGGCCTCAGAGGTTGCTACTTGATCTACAGGGGGCCTCAAGATAAGAAAAACAGCCAGAGGTCGCTACCTGATCTACAAGGGGCCTCAAGATAAGAAAAATAGTCCAAGATCGCAACCTGATCTACAGGGGGTCTTAGGACAAGATGGCCGAGGTCGCTACCTGATCTACAGGGGGCCGAGGACGCTATCGGGTTGGCCAACCGAAAGAAAAAAAAAAGAAAGAAAAGAAATACGAAAGCACGTGAGAAAATATATCGTACGATCAGTTGGGGCTAGTTAGTTAATTATCACCTATGCATCGATGCGATCGAGTCTAGCATGTTATATGTTATGTTATGATGTGATGAGATGATATGTTTATATGTGATGTGTGATAACATGCTTGAATGTTTATACGAAATGTGATATGATTGGTTGTGGAATGATATGTGAATGTGGATTTATATGTGTGCTTTGAAATGTGAGGAAGGGATCAGAGTGTCCTTTGGGGACGGGATATTAGATACTTATATATATTGGGAGAGTGCGATTTGTATACCCTTACTGAGCGTGTGGCTCATTGTTGTTATATCCACATATTTTTCAGCTACTCAAACTCGGCCTGATCAAGGCAAGGACATTGGACCCAACACCTGGATTTGAGATCATATCAGGTGGGATGTTATGGGATGCTACCGCCTAGGATGTTTTGCATGGTTTTAAAACAGTTGTGTTTTGGTTAAACGGAGTTTATGACGTATGTTAGTATGTATATATGTTGTGAATATGGTTTTAAGATAAAGTTTTAAAAATTTACGTTTTCCGCTTTTCCGCTTATTGTTTTAAACATGGTTAATTAATTGGTAATCAACTAGAAATGAATTAGGAGGTGTCACACAAAACCTGCAACATATCTTCAGTTGAGTGATACTTACCTTGGCGGGGCTGCTGTTGTTAGTTTTGTTGATCTCTCCAACGAAAATTTTGTTGGTCACGCCAATTTGGATGAAATTATGTGTATAGGGATCGTTCCTAGGTCTTTGCTGTTGTGGTTGTCCATAACCCATTGCGTTTACTTCAGCATCATCATCTTGAACTTGTAGACACATGTCCGTTGGATGATATGGGTCAGCACAAACTCCACGAGCTTTTAGCTGTTGCGGTGTTCCCATAATTGTTAGCATCTTCACCATTTCCTTCAGTTCCGCTAGCTCGGTGGAAATCTCGTTCTTCCCGGAACTCACGGCATGAACTCCTTTCTTAGTTGGGGTCCTTCCAAAGTTCCGAGTCCCTTCCGCTAGTTCCTGTATCTTTTCCAAAGTAAGGTCAGGAGTAGAGTTAAGAATATTACCTCCGCAAGCCGCATCGACGATCCTCCTTTCATTGTCTAGCAAGCCATTTTACAAGTACAAGACTAGATCTTGAGTTGAATATCCATGGAAAGGACAGCTGGATCGGAGGCGTGCAAACCTTTCGAAGTACTCGTAGAGAGTTTCGGTTGCCTCTTGCTCGATGTTTCTTATAGCTTTCTTCAAGCTATTGGCCTTTTTAGCTGGAAAGTATTTCTCCAAAAACGCTTTGTGAAGGTTTTCCCAAGTGTCAATGCTCCCGGATGGAAGGTGGTAATACCAATCATCCGCCGAATCCTTGAGTGTGAAGCCGAATGCCCTCATCTTGATTTGTTCTTCAGTAATGTTGGCCGGCTTCATGCTCATACAAACGGTGTGGAACTTCCCAAGGTGCTTGATGGGGTCTTCACCACTTAGCCCATGGAAGGATGGAAGTAAGTGAATAAGGCCCGGTTTGAGCTCAAAGTTGACTCCTTCCCCTAGTGCCGGTATAGCGACCGCAAGAGGGTTTTGAGCCAAAGTGGGCTGCGTAAGTTGACGAAGAGTACGGTCAGCCATCTCTTGTTGTAGTTGTTGTCTTCGTTGCCGGATGTGCGTCCTCTCAATTTCTGGATAAAAAGAAGCAAAGCCGGAATTAGTAGCACGGGTTTGAACCATAAAATGGTTCAAACCAATAATCAATAATAACAATAAAACACAAAAACTCCCTGACAACGGCGCCAAAATTTGACTGGAGGTATTTCTATGGTCGTCTATACCCAATCAAAAGTAAATCCCGACTTACCACTAAGAACAAGTATAGTGATTAAGTAAGGGTCGAACCCAAGAGAGTTAAGGTGTTTTAGATGCAATTATCGCTTATAATGACAAGTGACACAAAGGGGGGTTTGGTTGAATTGATTCAGAAAAACTTATGAAAACGATTAATACGACAAATAAGACAATAATGGGTGAATCTACACTAGGTTGATTCTAAGCATGCAATTGCTACTTTGGTGTATTCCTTTTACAAGTTTTTAAGTAATCTCCCGTCTCGATCATACATATGTGTTGAGCCAACCGGCATCAACACAACTTAACCTATTAAAGTCCCGTAAACCTACAAGAACAAATAATAAGTTAGCATTCAAACAAAGACTAAGGGATATAAAGAGAAGATTAAAACCGTTAAACTTATCTTTATATTTGTGTTCCTTTTCTTTAAGTAATTACAACCCGTTATTACTTAAATTTGCTACTAGATTAAAGACCCGAACCCGGAACCTATTAATCCTAGTTGTTTACATGCACTTTAGAACCTAAGGTGATCAATCTCAAGTAATAGTTAACATGCAATTAAACAATGGAGATCAAGGAAACACAAAGCATTACTGAATAAAAACTTATATTAAAAGAACTTACAACCAAAGCAACAAAGCAGCTTCAAACCAACCCAATGTAGCAAGGGAGTTAACAACTCATTACAATGGAAAACTCAAGTCTAAAATGGATTTTGTGGGGAAAAGCATGGATGATTCTAGAAATCAGCCATGGACTACTTAATTAGGAGTAAATAGCCGTCCTAAAATAGCCACCTTTAATGTCATAAAGGTGGTGTAAACAGCCGGAGTAAAGCTTCTGGCGTTAAACCGCAGGGGCGGCCTTCAGGACCCGCAGGGGCGGTTTAGGCAAAATCGGTTGATCTTCTTCATAACCGCTGGGGCGGCTACACAGCTCTGCTGGGGCGGATCTTTAATGCACTTCAACGTCTGACCTTTTGCCTTCCTGACATTTCTGATGTCAAGGCGCAGGGGCGCCTTAAGGCCAACGCAGGGGCGGTGACACAGACTCTTCGCCTTCAAGCTCCCAAGGCGAGGCGTAGGCAGGGCGTAGTGGGAGGCGCAGGGGAGCTGGCCTACGTCTTGTCCGGGCAAGTCACCACAGGGGCGCCGATGGGTGGCGCAGGGGCGGTGACCTGCATCTTGGCCGGTGCTGGTGAAGGTGCTGGGAGCGCTTCAGTGGGAAGTGTCACCCGCTGGGGCGGTTGCAAGGACCCGCGGGGGCGGTGGAGCAACAGAAACTTTACTTCTTGATCGATTATTACTCCTAAGTGCTTATAACTCCCTCCTTAGCTTCTTTTGATCTTCTTCTTCTGGACCAAGGAGTTAGTAGCATAAACCGACACTAATGCAATAAAAAGACTCTAAAAACTATCCTAAATGATAGTGATTCCATCACCTATCAGTATGCGTAGATAGGGAAAAGGTGAGAGGAGAGAGAAACCGTCGCACCCTTTTATACCCCTCGCTTAATTTGATTACACCTCGGTCGAGATGTTCCTGAGCGGACCGAGGTGTCATAGTGGATGTCAGACCTAAGCACCTCGGTTGACGGAGAACACTTCCGTCGAGGTGTTGTGACAGCAACCGAGATGTGTCTCATTCAAACCCCGTCTTCTCAATTTCTCAAACTTATGTCCTTCCATATAGCTCCTGAGTTGTAATTTCTTCTTATAGAGTACCTGATTCCTGTCTAGGAGGACGCTCAAACACGAAGCAAACTATCTAAACTAAACTAGAAAAAGGGAAAAGAAAGGAATACCTTGGGTTGCCTCCCAAGAAGCGCTTGGTTTAAGGTCACTAGTTGGACCGTACGCCATCTTCAAACAAAGTGTAAGGTCTCCTCACCCCATACTTCAACTTCATCATGGGGAGAAACAAAGGATTCCATCCAATGCTCCATAAAATGCAAGTGCTCATCGGGAAATGAGTCATCAATGGGTAGGTCATCTGTTCGCTCGAAAAGTGTGTGCGTCAAAGTCTTAATATTTATATCTAGAAATCAAAGCAAAGCGAACCCGCAGTGTACGGATCGGCTGTAGTAAGGTAAGAATTCCAGAGTCGAACTCAGGGATTTGGTGAGAGTAAATTCAAATCCAGTTATCTAGCGAAAATGCAAAAGCTTTTGTGATTAAATAAGGGGGAAATGATTCCAAGGATTCAAGTATCCGATTTTGACTTTCGATTCAAGACACTTCTAAAGGATATAAGGACAGAGTTTATATTGCCAAGATTATATGTTCAAAAGTAGGCATCGTACGGTGAAGTTCCGAAACCTATTTATCTAATCCAAAGGTTCTCTCTATAAGGGTTGTTGAGGCTGCAATATAGAAAGATTTAAAGACAAGAATTATGTTCAAACTAACTATCTAAAACCCCAGGATATGACTCTCCAAGGTAAAGAATAGAAAGCACATTTAGAATCTTAATAAAGGATGTTGAGTCTCTTTATTACCCAAATTTTGCAATCTTAATCTATTAAATGTAGAATCAAGTTTGAAGTCTCTTCATACACTCAAATAGAGGTTAAAAAGGTTAAACAAGGTTGGGATTTAGGCAAGGATTAGTGTTCGCCCCTAGAGGTGTGTGCAAATAAGTTTTAAATTTATAAAACTAGAATCAAGCAAGCGAACCCGCAGTGTACGGATCGACGTAGATTAGCAAGAATTCCAGAGTATCGAACACAGGGATTTGGGTGGGAACAAATTCAATAACAGATTATCAAACGAGTAAATATGAAAGCTTTGCAAATTATTGGGAAAACAACAATCCTAAAGATCCAAGTATCTAGCTGTGGCAATCGATTCAAGATATATTAATGATATAAAGATCGAGTTGAGATATGCAAAGGTATGCTAATGTAAGGTAATCGTACGGTGAAGTTCCAAAAACCTTATATGACTCACCTATAAGAAACTCCCTATACAGGTTGTTGAGGCTCAATATAAAAAGGTTCTAAAGGTAAGAATTAATGTCAAATACCCAAACTTGTAATCCAAGGATCAAGACTAACTTATCCGATTATGGTTATAACACTCACAATCGAGGTAGAGGTTGTTGAGGCTTCACTACCACCTAGAAAAGACAAGTCTAAACTAAATTAAAGCAAATCTTTAACTTTGGATTAAAGTAAAAGCAAGTTCGTAAACTTAAGGGAAATTACGGTTAGATCTTGAGACTCCACGGCCGTGGAACTCAAGAACAACCCGTAATTTAGGGTTCGTCGACGATTCTCTCAAACTCTCAGGATCTAATCTGTTTACGATCGATCTATCATCATCTAAGCCACAACTATCAACCCTTCACCTTAGAATTGTTAAGGGTTTTTAGCCAATAACCGTCATATTGATATCAATTCAAGAATTAAAAGATAGAAAGATGAAAACTTTCTAGAACTTTTAATAATCTCCAAACCAATCTCAAGATCACAACTAAGAATAAGTATTGTCAATGGATTCAGAATAAAACAAACAATCACAATCTTAGGAAAGAAAGGAAAACGGGATGTCAATCCGTTTTCCAAATCGAACCTAAACAAGAAGAGAGGTCTTCTTGCAATAATCTTCCAAAAGCTTCGATCTTCCGCCAATCCGGAGATCTCAACAGCAATCTCCACCAAAAGTGAGAGATTAGGGCAAAATCCCCGATACGAACTTCAATCTCCAATGAGACGTAGACGCTTCCAAACAAGGATGATGCGTCGATAAATGCCTAAGCGGGAATCTTTTGTTGTAAGCCGGCCTAAGCGATCATAAGCGAGCCTTTTCCGTCGTAAGCGGTGATGACGGAATCTTGCTTCGTCCGTCTTTTTATAGGGCAAGATAAAATATCGGCCCAGCCCAATCTTCAAAAGATCGTGGCTTCAAAATGTGGCGAAAAGATTCGCCAAGATCACGGTCGTGGAAGATTCCACGACCGTAATTTAGAGCGTGGATTATGTCACGGTTTGGACCATGTGTTCCACGGCCGTAATAGTTACTGGAATGCATCACGCCTCTCTTTGCAATGTTCCACGGCCGTGGAACCAAACGTGGTTTGTAATACGGCCGTATTTTAGAGCGTGGTTTAGGGCAAGAACGTGATTCTTCCCTAGCCTCGTGCATTCCTCAAGTTGAACTCTAATTTGCTCCTAACAATGCCCTCAATCTATGGACATGTTCAATCAACTCTTCTTTTGCTCGATTCCGTTCGGAAATAGCTCCAAATCACCTATAATCAACGTAGAACTAGTGTAGACATCCATATCGACAATATAGGTAATACTAGCTCACATATGCACAAAGTTCAATCAAAGACTATCAATATGAATCAAATACGTTTAGAAAACGTGCCTAAAATATCACAATATTTCATGCTAACAATTAGTTTTGGTTAAAGATTAATTCAATTAAAGTTCGTCAGAAGAATAAATCGTGTCGTTCATAGGAAAATCGGACGATTTTATCAAGAACAGGTCGATTTTTCTGTTATCGCAAAACTAAAATCTAAACTCTCAGGGTCCAAATGTTTGAATGAGTTCAGTCTATCATCATCTAAGCCTTAATCATCAACTATTCTCCCCAGAATCACAATGGTTTTAGCCAATCATTTTCAAAATCAAATTAAAATAAAGATTGAGTGAAATAATTCAAATAAACCCGAATCTTGAATAAAAATTCAATAACCTTCAAATTTGTAAACCAATCTCGAAATTGATCAATGTGTCTCTCAATTAACTCAAATTCGTGTATAAAAACCACAATTACTTCAATGGAACAAAGAAATCTCACAAACAATGATCAAGATTGACTTCCCGGCTAAAGTGCTTCAATCCTTCTCCAAGAATCTTCAATCTCTCTCTAACGTCTAAAGATTTCCCGCTGCGGCCTTTTCGTTTTCGTTCCTAGGGTTCCAACCTATAGTTTCTTGCTAATGGGCCGTTTGGCAAAACACTCCTCTAGCCCAAAAGTGATGGGCTTTGTGTCGTCTTTATCATTTGGCCGAAAAACAAAGAAAATCGGGCTGACCGATTTACGCTTAAAACCGTTCGATTTTTAACATTAAAAATCGTCCGATTTACTTGGTTAATGGCACGATTTTCTTCAACAGAAAGTGCTCTTCTTTTGGCACGTTTTCTTCCTCTCTTTTATGCTTCTTCTACGCAACTCCTTTGCTCTTTGTGATTCCTCAAAGACTTCTTTAGCTTCCCTAATGACCTTAGATATTCCTTGCTCCACTTTTGCTTTCAATTCAACTCCATTTACCTATAATTTAACAAAAACTCGTGTAGACCTCTATTTCCGACATATTATTGAATAGAACATAAATGGTACACAAAATCTCTCTAAATGTAAGGTAAATCGAGGTAAACTTCTACAATATGCATGATTATAATGGTATATAATTCATGTCATCATCATCCTTCTCGAGCGAGATGGGTGGTACTCGGCTGAGGTGATCCGCCACGGAATTCTCGGATCCCTTCTTATCGTGAATCTCTAGGTCAAACTCTTGAAGCAAGAGAATCCAACGAATAAGGAGCGGCTTTGCATCTTTCTTGGCTAACAAGTATCGAATAGATGCATGGTCAGTGTAAACAATAACTTTCGCACCCACTAAGTAAGAGAGAAATTTCTCGAATGCATAAACAACTGCCAATAGCTCCTTCTCGGTGGTGGCGTAGTTTAGTTGAGCTTCATCTAGCGTCTTGCTAGCATAGTAAATGACGTTGGTCCGGCCATCCTTCTTTTGTCCAAGTACAGCTCCTACGGCCACATCACTAGCGTCACACATAATCTCAAAGGGCAAGGTCCAATCGGGAGGTTGAATGATGGGAGCGGTAATCAACGCTTCCTTTATCCTGTAAAATGCATGAAGGCATTCCTGTGAAAACTCAAAAACAACATCCTTATTCAAAAGATTAGTGCGCGGTTTAGAGATTTTAGAGAAATCCTTGATGAACCTCCTATAGAAACTTGCATACCGAGAAAACTCCGCACACCCTTAACAGAAGTTTCTCAATGGTCTTGATCTTAGCTCGATCGACCTCGATACCTCGGTTGGAAACGAGGTGTCCTAGAATAATTCCTTCGCTAACCATGAAGTGACACTTCTCCCAATTCAACACAAGATTAGTGTATTCACAACGTTGTAACACTAGAGAAAGGTTAGCCAAACAGTTATCAAAAGAGGACCCATATACCGAAAAATCATCCATGAATACCTCCATGATCTCCTTAATATACTCGGAAAAGATAGCCATCATACAACGCTGAAAAGTGGCAGGTGTGTTACACAATCCGAATGGCATCCTCCGATAAGCGAATGTCCCCCATGGACAAGTGAAAGTGGTCTTCTCTTGATCATCTGGATGGATAGGAATCTAAAAGAAGCCACTATAACCATCTAAATAGCAAAAATGGGAGTGTTATGCTAACCGTTTGAGCATTTGGTCGATGAATGGGAGAGGGAAATAGTCCTTTCGAGTGGCCAAATTCAGCTTCCTATAGTCAATGCACATCCTCCAGCCTGTAACGGTCCTAGTAGGAATCAACTCATTGTTCTTGTTTGTCACAACGATCATCCCTCCTTTCTTGGGAACTACATGCACCGGACTCACCCATTTGCTATCCGTTATGGGAAATATGATACCTGCATCCTACAACTTAAGAATCTCCTTCTTCACAACCTCTTTCATGATCGGTTTTAACCGTCTTTGAGGTTCCCGTGAAGTCTTGTGATCATCTTCCATTAGTATCTTATGCATACAAAGAGAAGGCTTAATACCAACAAGATCATCAATAGTGTAACCCAAAGCCTTCCTATGTTTCCTCAGCACATGCATCAACTTAGACAACTCATTTTCAAAAAGAGAAGCACTAACAATGACGGGCTAAGTAGAATCCGAACCAAGGAAAGCATATCTCAAGTGAGTCGGGAGTGGTTTCAGTTCTAAGATAGGGGGTGCTTTCAGAGGTGGATCTGTACCTTCTCTCTCCAGCGAAGAGGACTTAGATCGAAGCATTGGACTAACGTAAGTCTCAGTTGACTTCATATCGCCTGTTGTCTCAGTCGTGGTCCGAGATTGGTGACCGAGGTGTTCTTCAGATAAGATCACCTTGCTTGCTCAAAAAACTGTCTCACTCGAGGTAATAGAACTGAGACCGAAACCTAATGTGCTTTTCTTCTCCTGAATCAGTTTATCAAATCTAGCTCCTGGATCTACTTCCAATGTTTCCAAGCTTCACACATCTGCATCACACAAAACATCTATATCTTCCTCCATCATACTAAAACTCAAAACTTTCTCAAGAGGATCTTTAATAAGGATAGATTTCACCAATTCTCAAGAATCTTCTTCATCAAAGATGTTGAAGATGTCATCTTCCAAAGGTTCTCCCTTTATTGCAGCCAATAGTGCAAACTCCACATGATCGCCACCAATGTTGAACTTCAACTTGGCATTCTTACAATCAACTTTGCAACCCGATGTTGCTAGAAATGGTCTCCCGAGAATGATAGGGATGGGATAATCTGCGGGTATGTCCAACACAACAAAGTCTATATGTATGTAAAAATTACCTAACTTGACGGGAATGTCCTCCGAGCTTGATGAAGACTCCTGGCTTCTCAATGGAGTAGAAGAAGAAGAGGAGGTGTTAAGAGCATTTTCAGCATGAGAATAAGGGTTACCGGGATTTTGTTGATTTGATCTCCATTTGTTATTGGAATTTATGTTGTTGTTATTGTTGTTGTTGTTGTAGTTGTTGTTGTTCCGCGGCCCTTGATAATTTCCTCTTCCTTGGTATCCAACATCTTGCTCCTTCTTGGTTTGAGCTACTAAAAGCTCCTTCAATGCCTTGACTTCATTATTGAGCGAGGTGAGTTGAGCAACATTTGATGTTGTATCTTGAAAGCTAGCTCGCCTTGCTCCATCTTCAACCCTTTGATGGCAATATTTCTCCATGTGTAAAGCTTGATTTTCTATGAAATCTCAAGCTTCATCTATCGGCATATCCATGAAAGTGCCGATGGAAAGTAATTGGAGTTTGTGTAACACCCCGAACCCGCGGGACTCGGAGTGCCACATTGGGCTAGGATCTCACAATGGATCCTGACCCTAGCCTGACAACAAGTTTACTAGATCTTACAACAAGGCACAGGTAGATTAAAACCAAATACATAAAATTGTATAAGATACATCAAAAGGGTTTACAACAACAAAGCCGGGTATAAAACAACATCCATAAACATCAAATACAAAAGATCCCATATCCCACGCAACCCTAATATACAGAAGTCCTCGGTTGGTCACCCCATCTGGCTCACTCTACAGTCTTCCTAACCTGCAGATCATCTACAATACGGTATACAACGTTAGCTACAGTAATGAATAAGTATGAATGTAATAGCACAAACACACATCCACATCTCATACAAGCAATGCCACACTCATTCATTTATTATCTTTCAATTATGTTATTCCATTACTAATTCAACTTATTTTGTAACACGAGGAGCCTCAAGAACCACGTCTCATCCAATGTAACAAAGGGTTTTGCATGGGGGTCATCATCACTCGTCCCCCCTGTGAGATCATCTTCAGGGAACCTCCTCCTACCCGCAGGTTGAGGCAAGTGGTCACGACCCGTTATAATACACTTGGGCCATTTAATATAATAAATGGTCATCGTAGTCCGGTTTAGGTTATAAATGCACAATCATATGATCACACACAACCATCACAATCACACAAACCCACAACTGTACGCTAAGTAAGTCCTACGGAATTACGTGTAATAGTCGTAATCAATACCACGTCACAGCTTCCCCTTGGGGAAGTAATCAATGCCTGCAATAGCAAGACACACATCATCACATACTACAAGGGTTATAAGACTCGTCTCTATAACCATAACCAACCTACAACCTCAATCTAAACCTCTAGATCATAACATGCTCACAAATTCCTAAGGCATATCCTCAACATAAACACAAGTGCCTAAGGCACATCTCTATCATGCAACTCATCATACTCATCTAACCAAGCTAGCCTAGCCCACATCTAAGCCAAGGCCAAAGGAAAGGAAAGAAGGAATCATACCAAAAAGGTATGCCCTGAATGCACCAACAGAAACAAAGGACTCAAGGGTTGAATCAGTGAGGCGCATAGGCGGCTCACTCAAGGCGCAGGGGTGGTCCACAGCAGGTGCAGGGGCACCCTAGTGCAGGCATAGGGGCGGCTACCTGTGCAGAATGTTGGCCCCGAATTCTCTTCGATCTCTTTCTCGACTCTCTTTGCTTCTTCATCACACAGGAACAACATCCATACATATATACACATGTATGATCATCCAAACATCAGAAAAGGATCCACACAAGCTCAACTTGTGATCCAAAGCTAAAGAAGAAAGAAAAGAGCAAGGAAGAAGGAAGGAAGAAAGAAGATGGAAATGGTGGTCTCACCTCAGCAGAGCCCTAAGTAGCAACTAGGAGCAAACAACACCTTCACAACCTCAACACAACAACAACAACACTTAGCATCATCCTCATGATCATCCAAAGCCAAAGCCACAAATAAACTCTCAAAAACTCACACACAAGATCAAAGAGAGATCAAAGAAGATCAAGGAAGAAGATGAACGTGAGGAGGAAGAGAGAAGCTGGGGAGATGAAGAAACCCTTCATCAGAAGCATTGGGGAAGCTTATAAAGGAAGCTAACCAACAACAAGGTAAAGAGGTCAACAAAGGTGGTTGTAGCCGCACAAAACCGCATGGGCGTATCAGGCAAGGCCTAGGGGCGGCCCTCCTGAGGCGAAAGGGCGGCTAACAGAGTCTGCAGGGGCGGCTTCCAAGGTCGGCTAGGGCTCAGCAAGGACTCAAGGCTCCTAAGACTAAGGCTCTTACATCACACTCCCCTAAAAACAAGTTTCGTCCTGAAACTTGCAAGATCCCAAATCCTCTCGGACCCATAAGCCGAGGTATAACTCTCCCTCTTAGAGGTATCATCAAGTCACCACCTATAACCTTCTATATCCTCAAATGCAGCATGGAGGAATCATCACTCCCTCAACACTATCATCAACTCTAAACAAGGCCTAGAGGAAGATCATCTCTAGCCAAACACTAACCACATCACACTTGCATGGAGGAAAGCCATCTTCAGCCAAAACATACACATAACACTACTACGTGGAGAAAACCTGTCTCCACTCACACTATGTCCATCAATGATAGCATGGAGGAAAGAACCATCTCCAGCTATACCTATCTCGTGTTAGCAAGCAGGATCTAACAGATCATATGAACATACAACTAGCACAAAAAGCACATCATATCACATAAACACATAGCATACCATGCACTCACCAAGATTGCACTAATATCTACTCGTGGATCCTACTGGTGCATCTATCTCGGTGTAGAACTCTGGATAGTTCCTCTGGATACTATCCTCAGTCTCCCCTGTAGCCTCATTAGGTCCTCGTCTAGACCACTGTATCCTCATCATAGGAATGCCTTCGAACGCAGGCGTCTCACACCTCGCTCTAGGACTGCAATAGGGTGCTCTGCAAAGGTGTGGTCCGGCTCAACCACCAGATCATCAGCACTCATAATGTGCCTCGGACCTGGTATGTACTCCCTCAGCTGAGACACGTGAAACACAGGGTGAACACCCTCTAACCTCGGAGGCAAAGCTAATATGTAGGCTGCCCTCCCAACTCTATCCACTATCTCGAAAGGACCGACACATCGGGGACTCAGCTTCCCCTTTATGCCAAAACATCTAACGCCTCGCGTCGGAGATACTCTCAACCAGACATGAGCTCCTACCTTGAACTCTAGAGGTCGACGCCTCCTATCTGCATACGACTTCTGGCGACTCTGTGCAGCCAGCATTCTCTCTCTGATCAACGCTACTCGAGACATATCATCCTGAATCTGCTTTGGCACTATCCCACTGATACTGCTAGGCTCATCCCATCATAAAGGTGTACGACACCTACGTCCATACAGTGTCTCATATGGAGTCATCCCTATAGATGCATGACAGTTGTTGTTGTATCAGAACTCAACGAGTGGGAGGTAATCAGACCATATCTGTCCCCAATCCAACACACAGGCTCGCAGCATGTCCTCTAAGGTCTGGATAGTCCTCTCTGACTGACCATCTGTCTGGGGGTGGAACGCAATCGTGAAGTGTAGACTCGTCCCCAAAGCAGTCTGAATCTTCTGCCAGAATCTCGAAGTAAACCGTCCATCTCAATCAGAGACAATCGTCCTCGGTACCCCATGGAGTCCCACTATTTGTCTAGTGTACTCTTCAGCCAATCTGCTCACCGGTCACGTCTCTTTGATAGGGATAAAACGTGTCGTCTTCGTCAGTCCACGATCATCCAAATAGCATCAAAGCTCCTACTAGTCCTCAATCCGGTCATAAAATTCATGGAAATGTCCTCCCACTTCCACTGTGGTACTGGTAGTGGATGGAGCTCACCTCTAGGCCTGAAATGTTCTATCTTGACCTGCTGATAGGTCGCACACTGAGCCACAAATCTGGCTACATCGGGCTTCAGCCCTCCCCACCAATATGAGCTTCTCACATCATGGTACATCTTACTCGTACCTGGATGTACTAAGTAAGGTGTATAGTGAGCCTCCTATAAGATCCGCTATCTCAACTCTGCATTAGTAGGTACACAGATACGATCATGGCGCCTCATAACTCCATCTACTCAAATAGAGAACTGTGGTGCCTCACCACGAGACATTCTCTCTCTAATCCTCGTCAAGGTCGGGCACGTCCCTTGCTTCTGTTGGATCTCATCCAATAGACCAAGTAGAACCTCTAAAGCAAACAACTAGGCATCCTCATCAGGAAACTAGATGTCCATCTCTAGCCAGGCTAGATCCCTCTAGAGTTGAGGTTGTATAGTCAGTCTGGCAATTGCCTTCTCTCGAGGCGTCTTCCTGCTCAAGGCGTCAGCTACCACATTTGCCTTGCTAGGATGATACAAGATCTCAAGGTCAAAGTCCTTGATCAACTCAAGCCATCGGCGCTGGCGGCTATTCAATTCCCGTTGCGTGAAAATGTACTTCAGACTCTTATGGTCTGTGAAGATCTGACATGTGGCACCATACAGGTAATTTCTCCAGATCTTCAAAGCATGAACTACCGCTGCCAACTCCAGATCATGAGTCGGGTTGTTCTTCTCATACGTCTTCAGCTGTCAAGACGCATACGGAATCACTCTGCCTCTTTGCATCAACACACATCTCAAGCCTAGCTTGGATACGTCACTGTAGACCACAAAATCACCAGAACCCTCTAGTTGTGCCAGGACAGGAGCAGAAGTCAAACACCTCTTCAACTCCTTAAAACTATGAGCACACTGGTCGGTCCATACAAACTTGGTAGTCTTTCTCAGAAGACTCGTCAGTGGATGGGCAATCACAAAAAATCTCTCCACAAAGCGTCTGTATTAACCGGCTAGGCCAAGAAAGCTACGCACTTCCTTGACGTTCATCGGTGTCGTCCATGCAGCAACAGACTCAATCTTCACCGGGTCAACCATAATCCCGTCGGCGGAGATGATATGTCCAAGGAAAGCAACCTCAGACATCCAAAACTCACACTTAGAGAGCTTGGCATACAGCTCTCTATCCCGCAAAATCTGCAAAACTGTCCTCAGATGTCCAGCATGCTCCTCTCTGCTACGATAGTATACCAAAATGTCATCAATGAAGACCACCACAAACTGATCCAGGAAGTCGATGAAGATATTGTTCATCAACGCCATAAAAACTGTTGGGGCATTCGTCAGCCCAAATGGCATCACTACAAACTCGTAGTGTCCATAACGGGTATGAAATGCCGTCTTGTGCACGTCCTGCTCTTTCACCCTCAGCTGGTGATATCCTGAACGTAAGTCAATCCGGGAGAAAACTGTCGATCCCTGAAGCTGATCAAGTAGATCATCAATACGAGGCAGTGGATACCTGTTCTGGATGATCAGCTTGTTCAGCTCTTTATAGTCTATGCACAATCTCAGCGATCCGTCCTTCTTCCACACGAAGAGGACATGTGTACCCCATAGTGAAACACTAGGGCGTATGAAGCCCTTCTTAGCCAACTCATCGAGTTGCTTCTTCAACTCCAACATCTCGATAGGCGTCATACGATGTGGGGCCTTCGAGATCGGTCTCGTGCCAGGCTTCAACTCGATGCCAAAGTCTACGCTCCTCTGAGGCGGCAGGCTAGACGGCTCTGCAAACACGTCTGTAAACTCGCAGACCACTGGTATGTCCTCCAAAGTTGGGCTATCTCCTTCCTTCATGGCATAACACAAGAAGGCATCACATCCTTGTGCTATCAACCTCGCTGCTCGTATGGCACTAATAACAGATCCCGTCTTCCCAAGGTCCCAACCTCGGAAGACCTCTATCGGACCTATGTCGGTAGAGACTGTAATAGTTCTCTTACCCACATCTAACACCGCACGGTGTCTACACATCCAATCCATACCTAATATGACTTCTTCATGCATCAATGGCATGACTAAGAAGTCAACAAGTAAAACACAAGTCCCTAAACGAAGGGGACAACTACGTATCTCACGGGTACCTTTGACCCGAATACCATCAGGTAACCCTATGGTAAAGGGTATCCCCTCTATGGTAGGTAAACTCAAACGCTCAACACATGCAGCAAAAATAAAGGAAAGCGTAGCACCCATATCAAATAAAACTCTAACAAGTAAACCATGTAACAAAATGGTACTTGTAGCAACTAGTGTTGGCGGCTCCTCAGCTCAAAAACTCGGCCTCGAGCTCCTCGGGCATCACTAGTACCAACATCTCAACCTCTACCTCCACTCGGTCATGGAGCAGAACCTTGAGTAGCAGGTGTGTCTGGGACTCTTTGTTATCCCTGTACCTGATGCTGAGGCAGTCTTTGTTCACCTCCTATTGCCCCTGCGGGGAAGAACCCTGCTGTGATGACGCCTTGCCCTGACGGCAAAACGTAGCTCTATGTCCTGGCTTCCCACACGAGAAGCAAGTCAGTGGTGCTCTCGGGCACTCAGCCCTCATATGTCCATAGGCCCAGCAGTTGTAACACTGTCGGCCTCTCTCAGTCGTCTGTGCAGACATTGGACCACTCGAGCGGCCCTGAGACTGGTCTCGCCCGTATCCAGATGCTCCTGTACCAGTCTGTCTTGTGCGCTATCTCTTCTCAAACCGTCCTGTCTTAGAAGTCCTCCTTTGGCTGGCTCTCTCTCGCTCATAAGCAGAGGCCCGATCTTGGTAATATGTCGATGACTCACAGTGGAATCCCGCCATGTACGAACGCGTGCTCTCCCTCAGACGACGGGAGAACATATACACATGCTGGTCCTCAGATGGTGTGGTTGGACCCAACAATGCTAACTCAGTTTGGAAGCAGCGAATAGCATCTGTAATAGGTACGTCCTCAAAACCCGCCTCCACGAAGTCCTGCAGCTTCTCCCTCCTCAGTGAGGCAGGGCAAAACTGCTCCCTCAGCAAAGTCCTCATCTGGTCATAACTCGTAACTCGTGCTCGAATTGTCCTCCACCACTGGTGTGCCAGGTCACGGAATAGAGACTGAACTAGCTCTATCCGTCTGTCTTCAGGACACCTAATAGACTCTAAGGCTAAGTCCACATGTCCTATCCACACCTCGGTCTGTAACCCAATCTCTCTTGAGAAGGGTGGTACTCCCTGTTGATGAAATGCCTTCAAACATGTATATGGTCGAGGCCCTCTAGTCTCCTCTACAGCTCGAGCAACCTCAACAGAACATGCCGGCATAGCTGGCACCTGAGTGGCTCCATGAGATCTCTCAAATGATCCCTCATGCCTTGGTAGATCTGGGGCTCGTCTGCCTGCTCTAATGGCCTCCTCAAAATGTCTGAGATACTCTTTGAACTCCAGTCCTCCCATGGAGACACGATCTGAGTCATCAGACTGGGCTCGATGGGCATGCTGTCTCCTGGACCTACCACTCCTCGTCGCTGGGACGACACTCTCAGCAGCCTCCTCAGAATCCCCCTCCACCACTGGTAGATCAGCAGCGGGAGCTGGTCCCTGTCCGATCCCTTCTGGAGGAAGAGGTGGTCTACCTCTACCTCGGCCTACAGTAGTAGTAGCTCTAGTCCGAGCCATCTGCGGGGTATGTGCACCTAACGTATAAGGCTTTATATATGCCATATGTATATATATATATATATATATATAATACTTAATAGTACATGCATACACATCAGCATATAGAGGATATCTATATATATATTTCTATACTGTCAAGATCCTCAAAAGAGTGACGACTTCTGCACACACTATCCCAAAACATATGTACTCGCTTTAAAACCAAAACATTTTCAAAAGTCAAACCCCTTTCGGGTTCTGTTTATTTATCCACACTACCTTTATTGCAGATAGCAAGTGCCATTATTGTCAATCTAAGGCTCTGATACCAACTCTGAAATACCCCAAATCCACGGGACTCGGAGTGCCATATTGGGCTAGGATCTAAAAATGGATCTTGACCCTAGCCTGACAACAAGCTCACTGGATCTTACAACAAGACACAAGTAGATCAAAACCAAATACATAAAACTGTATAAGATACATCAAAAGGGTTTACAACAATAAAGCCGAGTACAAAACAACATCCATAAACATCAGATACAAAAGATCCCATATCCCACACAACCCTAATGTACAAAAGTCATCGGCTAGTCACCCCATCTGGCTCACTCTACAGTCTTCCTAACCTGCAGATCATCTACAACACGGTATACACCGTTAGCTACAGTAATGAATAAGTATGAAGGTAATAGCACAAACACACATCCACATCTCATACATGCAATGCCACACACATTCATTTATTATCATTCAATTACGTTACTTCATTACTAATTCAACTTATTTTGTAACACGAGGAGCCTCAAGAACCTTGTCCCATCCAACATAACACAGGGGTTTTGCATGGGGGTCATCATCACTCGTCCCCCCTGTGAGATCATCTTTAGGGCACCTCCTACCCGCAGACGGAAGCAAGTGGTCACGACCCGTTATAATACACTTGGGCCATTTAATATAATAAATGGTCATCCTAGTCCGGTTTAGGTTATAAATGCCCAATCATATGATCACACACAACCATCACAATCACACAAACCCACAAATGTACGCTAAGTAAGTCCTACGGACTTACCTGTAATACTCGTAATCAATACCACGTCACAGCTTCCCCTTGAGGAAGTAATCAACGCCTGCAATAGCAAGGCACACATCATCACATACTGCAAGGGTTAGGAGACTCGTCTCCATAACCATAACCAAACTACAACCTCAATCTAAACCTCTAGATCATAACATGCTCACAAATGCCTAAGGCATATCCAAAACATAAAGACAAGTGCCTAAGGCACATCTCTATCATGCAACTCATCATACTCATCCTAACCAAGCTAGCATAGCCCACATCTAAGTCAAGGCCAAAGGAAAGGAAAGAAGGAATCATACCAACAAGGTATGCCCTGAATGCACCAACAGAAACAAAGGACTCAAGGGATGAACCAGTGAGGCGCAGGGGCGGCTCACTCAAGGCACAGGGGCGGTCCACAGCAGGCACAAGGGCGGCCTAGTGCAGGCGCAGGGGTGGCTGTTTGTGCAGAATAATGGCCCCGACTTCTCTTCGATCTCTTTCTCGACTTTCTTTGCTTATTCATCACACAACATCAACATACATACATATATACACATGTATGATCATCCAAACATCAGAAAAGGATCCACACAAGCTCAACTTGTGATCCTAAGCTAAAGAAGAAAGAAAAGAGCAAGGAAGAAGGAAGAAAGAAGATGGAGATGGAGGTCTTACCTCAGTAGAGCCCTAAGCAGCATCTAGGAGGAAACAACACCTTCACAACCTCAACACAACAACAACAACAACACTCAGCATCATCCTCATGATCATCCAAAGCCAAAGCCACAAACAAACTCTCAAAAACTCACACACTAGATCAAAGAGAGATCAAAGAAGATCAAGGAAGAAGAGAGAAGAAGATGAACGTGAGGAGGAAGAGAGAGAAGCTGGAGAGATAAAGAAACCCTTTATCAGAAGCATTGGGGAAGATTATAAAGGAAGCTAACCAAAAGCAAGGTCAAGAGGTCAACAAAAGTGGTTGTAGTCACACAAAACCGCAGGGGCGAATCAGGCAAGGCGCAGAGGCGGCCCTCCTGAGGTGCAGGGGTGGCAAATAGAGTCCGCAAGGGCGGCTGCCAGGGTCAGCTAGGGCTCAGCAAGGACTCAAGGCTCCTAAGACTAAGGCTCTTACAGTTTGAATTGAGTGTCTCCATCCAAACCCTTGAAGTATATCTCTAGCAATTCGATCTTTGGAATCCCATGATGAGGGCAATCCAATAAAAGGTCCTTGAACCTTTCCCATGACTTGGACAAACTTTCTTTGTCTTTCATGATAAAAGCATTGATCTTACCCCTCAATTCAGCGGTCTTTGATGGGGGAAAGAATTTAGTAAGAAACTCCGTAGTCATCTCTTCCCATATATTGATTTTTCCAGCTGGAAGAGATTGATATCAAGCAAGCGATTTGTTTTTCAATGAGAAGTAGAAAGGCCTTAACTTGTAATTGTTGTTCTCCACTCTTGATGGTCTCAAAGTCTCCATCAGAATCTCATAATTTTATAAATGTTGATGTGGAGATTCTCTCTCCTAACCTCTAAATTGACATTGTCGAATCATGGTTAGAACTTGAGGTCGAAGTTCATAATCATGCTCAGCTGGATCTCCTAGGTTGACTCTTGGATGCCGCACTTGCTGATTCGGGTCCATCCTTTGACCTAGGGTTTGTGGAACTCCATCAAAAAGATCACTTTGGTCTACCATAGCCGGCATCCGAGGTGGTGGGTGTATCTCGGCCGGTGCAACTAGGGCTGGATCCTGCCTCGGTCGAGCAACTAGGACCGGTCGAGGTAAGATTTGAGCTCGTAGAGCGGCCATATTAGCTTGAATCTCTTCAGTTCTTGCACGAGTCTCGTCTTTCTCTCGCTGCAATTCTTCTTTCCTGAGGCGAAGTTGTTCCAATGCCTCCTTCAATTCGGCTTCAACATCTCGATTATCTTGATCGGCCATCTTAGCTCTTTCAATCTTCTTTTGTATGTCTTTTTTGGTTCGGGATCATAAGGAACAATTTTCATTCCAGCACGAGTTCTTCGCATAAATCTAAGGAAAGATCCTGGGAAATCACTCAAGTAAAGAAATCAATAGCAACAAGGGACGCAGCCCCAAAAGACAACCGAAACCGAACTTGGTGTTGACCGAGTCCCCGGCAACGGCGCCAAAAACTTGTTCGCTCTCAGACGTGTGTGTATGGTGAACGATATAGCTTTAAATTTATAACCTAAAATATAAGCCTGAAACAATATGCGAACCCCGCAGTGTACGGATCAATTGTAATAACGGCAAATACTCCAGGGTCGAACACAAGGACTATGGTGAAACAAAGATCGGTAATTCAGGTTGTCAATAAAAAACAAGCAACAAAGCAAAGATATCAAAGATGATGTAATAACTAGGTAAAGAAAATGCGGATTCTAAAGATTAAAGCATCGAGTTGTGGATCCGACTCAAGATTTCAAAGGATAATGTGGACAAAGCTGAGTTTTACAAAGGAAAGGTGTTTCTAAGGTGGGAATAGATCACCGGATAAGTCTCACTACTCACTATCTCAAACCAAAGATCCTCTCACCGGGTAAGTCTCAAGGTACTAAGGAAAGGAACTATAATCTCAAACCAACACACCACCCAAGGGAATAGAATCAACCTTTACGGGTAAGTCTCAGTCTAACTCTCAAAGATGGGATGAAGACTCACTCAAACCCCAATAAACGATAAACCTTTATTACCTAACACTCATGATATTGGATATACAAACAAAGGAATCACTGGGTAAGTCTCATCCTAAGCTTGTGTTGAACCAGGAAAGGTATAACAAGGATAGGATTTGGCAAACTGAAACCTCAACTCAGATAAGGATCAGGAAAGGGCTCGCCTCGCTCAATTCATGTACCGTCTCGGTCGAGATGTTCCACGACTGACCGAGGTGTTCGTCGGTTAAGGTAAATGCTCGAGCTTTCAGGGTCCACTGGGGTAAAGGCTCATTCTATCATCGTCTTTCCCACAACCTTCAGCTAATCACCCTAGAATCGAATAAAGAACTTAGCCAACAATCATCATGATAACGATATTCAAATATATAAATAAAGGAATCAATATTCAAACAAGAAAACATTAACACAAAAGTCTCAATAACTCAATCAAACAATCGAACAATCAAACAAACAATCAAACTACGTTCCTCAATCACAACCACAAAGACAACAAATCAATCCAAACTAAGAAAACCTTACAACTTCCTTCAACCTTCCTTCAAAGCTAACTTCCTTGGATTCTTCAACCTTCCAAACTTCCTTCCAAACTTCCTTCAACTTTCTGATCTGGAGAACTGCAGCTCCGAGATAATTTCTCTCCGGAAAATACAGCTCTTTATATAGGAAAATCACCTTCCTAAGATAAAATATCTTCAAAGGCAATTTCCTTCCTTAGAGTATCTTCCAATCTTCCAAATAAATCAGCTAAAAAGATATGCTTCCATCCAGAAATCCATCCTAAAATATAGGAAATTCACTTTTCAAAAATAGAAGATCTCAGCCAAAAATAAAGATCTCATGGCCGTTGGATTATTCGCCTCGGTCCAGCCTGTCTTGAAGATCTCCTCAGTCGAGGTGACATTGTAGCCACCCGAGGTGAATCTCAGTTACGTGTCAATCTCTCTAACCTGATCCAATATCATTCTTCTATCTCACTTTTATGGTTCCTGAGCCTTTCTTGTGGCTCCTCAATGCTCCACAATGTAGCTCCAATGACTCCTTAGCTTCCTTAGCTCCATATCGTTCCAAAACGCGCTATTTTCCCTACAATCACAACGAAACTAGGTGTAGACCTTGATTCTTGCAAAGGTAAACAAAACAACATAATGATCAAAGAATATACATCCATCAGCAGCCCTAAGAAGTGCCAAAAAAATAAATTAAATCATTACAGCGAAAGCCGATTAAAAATAGATTAAAAAAACAAAGCAAAATAGGAAAATAAGGCAGTGAAAACCGTATCACTATCTAAGAGAGACAACCTCGGCACAATTGGGAGATAGATTCAGTTCGGTCGAGAGTGATGTAGCAAGAGAGAAACCGGTAAAGCGGCTAATTTTAAGCTTAGACAGTTCAACCATAGGATACGTTTCCATATGTGCTTCAACGGTATTGAATACTTCAATGATGCACTTGTTCATAGCCGAGACAAGGACTATGTGCTCCTCACTGTAAAAAAACAAGATAAGATGGAGGCAGGTCCCTTTCATTCAATCCAACGAGACAACAACACCAAAATAAAATGTGAAAATAAAACCGGAATTTTTGTAACTTAAAGATGCGGATTTACCTTGAGTTGGTGACAGAGATTTCCCTAACAGGTAGCATGGAGCCGCCTTTAGCAACCATCTTCTCTGCGTGGACGGCCAAGACATAAAGAACATGTCTACAAAGCAAAGGGTAAAATGAAAACTTTAAATAAAATTGTAGCACACGACAAGTAGAGGTAAAAACTTGAAAGGAGTTTCTATACCTGAGAAACTTACCAAACCGGTCATCGGTGGAAGCGTCAACAGGGATCTCAAGCAGTTTAATGTATGGGGAAACAACTTTGCTCGTCTGCCTGCAATCGTCAACCGGAATAACCTCAGTTGAATTGATAAAATGGAGTTGCTTCTCGCCAGGGTAAGAGGCAAATCTTGGAGGTACTTCCTTGGCAATCATGTTACGTATGTCGTAAATTCTTCCACGTAACAAAATCTCGCTGTAAACATCGATGTCGAGGTCAAAGAGCATCGCGGTGAGCTTAGTTCCCTACATGCAAAAGAATGAAACAAGTTATCAGCTGATATTAAATAAAAAATCAACAAATTAAGAGAAGCTTTAAACCGTGATTCACTTGTTTGTCCCCAAAAACAAGGCTTTGGTAGCTAACCCTTGAAGCACTTTGTTGCTTAGGTTGTTTATCAACAACCTTGATGCGAACAAACTCTGCGCGTGCCTTGTTAGTTAACTATGCCAGCATCATAGTGAGCTTCGGCATAATGGCTACTTATTAAACGATGCAGGAACTCGTTAAACGGTGTCAGCAAAGGACGGCAAATTTCAAAAAACGGAAACCAATTTACTCAACCAAATACCAAGATGAATAAAGCAGTTGCGGTGATAAAGGAAGACAAAGTAAGAAATCTGGCACTGTTATACAACATGCAGAAACTAAATAAAGACAACAATGAAACTAATTAAAAAAAAACATCGTGTAAACAATGGTATGGCAATAGCTGTGTGCAAAGACAAGGAGATAAAAATAAAGAGGGAACATAAGAGTGGATCACCTATATAGCAGTTTAGCGGTAACGTTTTCAACCGCAAACCAACAGCACAATTGTCTTACTACAAGGCGTTAATTGTAAAAAACCAACGATAAATGTGAGTGGTATATAGAGCCCGGAAGAACGTTCTAATAGACTAAAGGATAGACAAAAAAAATTAGGTTATTAGGTAAAGAACAAAGTAAACGATTCATAGGTAAAAAAATTTGTTTTCAAAGACTACGACAATAACAAAATGTCTCTGTTGGCAGAGCGAAGCCGTTATCGAGACGAGATCTGAAAAACATTATGCCAAGTGGTATCATCATTAGACAACAAAAAATCAAGCAAAACAAGTACATGACAATCGTTCTCGGATAGTCATAATACGACTGTCATCGAGAGTACTATCATCGAGAATACATTATACGAGTACATAGTTTGCATAGAATCTCTGATAATATATAACCGATCCCATGGTGCCAAAGCTGCAATGTGCAAAGGAAACTTATGAAATACTTTAAACTCAAAAACAAAAGTAAAACCACAACGAAGTCATATAGCAGGGTTAACTAACGTCGTTACACGGAATAATGTGACAATGTTGCCTCAACTTGAAATCTGAGACGAACGACAAATAATAGGTGACAGAAAAAACACCCTCCGCTGGCCAAAACGGAGCCGTCATCGAGGTGGAAATCAACCAAATATACAGTAATTAGTCGAGTAAATGTACATGCAAGAGATAACATCAAAGCAGTAAGAAATACAAATCCTCTTATGGTTCAAATCCATTTATCATCGAGGATTAACCTGAACACCTTAAAGTAAAATCACCAAGTTAGAGCCATCAAAAAATTAAAGAAAGAAAATCAGGGGGTGTGAAAAATACGTAAGAATATACAAAACTCTTATAGTCTTCCATCGACCGTCATCGAGAAAAAAATTTAGAACCACAAGAATGGAAATAACTCCCTGCTAGTCACTAACCGACTGTCATCGAGAGAAATATAAGGAACATAAAATCAACGAACAATATGAAGTTGAACCCAAATAAGAATCAGACAAACACTAAGCAAATGCTTTACAAAGTAATATCCTTAAAAGGGAGGAAAAACATGTATATTACAAAGCTGCTCCATGGCATTGAAATTGGAAAAACCGGTGAAAACCATTAGGCTCTAACTATGTACGATCGGATAGAGACGAAGGTAAGAAAGGGTCTGAATGTAAGGATTTGAAGTCTCATCTCATTTAAATTTAAAACATATAAACTAAAGAACAATGGGAATAAAGAAATCAATAAACTAAAGCCTCGGGAAATCGAAAAGTAATATTTGGATCCCAACAACATGAAATTAAACATGAACTTAGACCTGCAAGAAGAATAAAAAGAATGCAAAAAGGCACAGGTTTTGGAAAGGCAAACGTGTGTGAATGCATTTATAATGACTCAGGGACGGTGTAGAGAAAGAGCTTCGGATGCACATGCAAAATACCAAAACCTAATCTAACACGCATAAGACACATGTCTCGGTAGACCGCCAACTGTTAAAGCTAAATGCATACCTGCAGATAGCAAAGTTAGTAGAAATCTTCATATGGCAGAAGCAATGATGACGGCGTGTTCTCCATAACAAATTTCGGCGAGGCATTTTAGGAAGACAAAAAGATACAACATAAATGAAGCGGCAAGATAAGGATAGGATTTTTAAAATAATGGGCCAACCGATCTATGAAAAAAGGGGCCCAACTGAAGGACGGAAGAAAGGATAATCGGCCCAAGGCCCGCCACTATAGCAAATCTCCAACTCCCACTTATAATGTATAAAGGATATTGTATTGTATTACGACGATAATGACAGTTTCATTATTCAAGTTCTCATAAATACTAGTTTTCTTATATATATGAAGAAAAAAAACTCTCAAATAATATAAATTTACATTCATAAAATTACTATATAAAAGTTTTAGATTTTAGGATTTGAATATACTACTAAATTTCTTCAAAAATATTTTATTTATTGTTAGTTTATAATTAATATAAAGCATATGTTAGTCATTTATGTAAAAGTAAAAAAATATAAGGAGGAAAAATCTATCAACTAGAAATTGAACCCACGACTTCAACCAAAAAAAAAAGAAATTGAACACATGACCATTAAACTTCTTACATGCATCATTACCACCGAGATATGATAACACTTGTGACTTTTGACATACTTTTTATTAATACATTATTTAACTTTTGGGGGTGGGTTGGAGCAAACTCTAGTCCACCCCTAGATCCGTGCCTGAAATGATGATATTTTCTTACTCAAACGTATTATCAAGGCGTAGAGAGTAGAGACATGCACAAGTTTTAACTTTATTGACTAAATAGGTCATAAATTATTAATGTTTGTGTCATTTTATGAAACTATAAACTTGGACGAAATCTGTAATTATCCAAAGTGGCATGAGGTGGTTTGTGAAATTTCAAAAGTTCGGGTTGTTAACAAAATATAAAAACTAGGCCACATTTTTGTAACTAGGTCAACCCACTCACATTGGCCCAACGCGATGACTCAACTTAGTGACTGACTTAGTCATTTACAAATCGAGAGAACATGTTGGAGACATGACACCAATTATTGACACCGACCAAGCAATATGAGAGGAGAACGATTTAGTGGATCTGTGCCTAACCAAATTTGTTCGGATCTGGAATTGGTGAGAAGGTAAAGCCAAGGGGATCAATCTCGAGGTCGACGGATCTAGTCAAGGTAGGTTAGATTCATGAATAAGGTTATGAATATAATGCAAATACAAGTTTTCATCTCCACAAACAAACCCATATTCGTTTTCCTCTTCGTACCTATCTCGCATTTTAATATTGTACAATTGGTTGCAATTGAGAATATCACATTTTGATTTGTGTGAAAGGTTCAAATTAATTTGGTATATACGTTAGGAGATATTCATCATATTATCAATTTAGTTGGGCTCAAGAGAGATTTCTTGCCCACGATATTAAGGAATTCATTAAACATATCATCTGTGAAGTATTATGAACTGAATGTTGTATCTTGCATATACGTATGTTAATACTTATATACACAATAAGCTAACAAAAGAACTTAATAGATATCTTAACAATATGGGAAAGAACTATTGTCCGGAATTATGAGGAAAAAAAATTAGAATTCAACAAACAAGAAAGACAACACACAGATTTATAGTGATTTACCTAGTAATGACTACGTCCACTTTTGGAGAGATTTATTAAGGAAGTTCAGAATATAGATAAACAGAGGATAACCAGATTATTTGGAGGTAATGGGAACGCTACAATATATGGATTAATGAAACCCTAAGTTATACTTGATAGTAAAGTATAAGACTAAGTCAAACAATAATGGCTCAAACAAATGACAAGCCAATGCATATCAATAAATCTCCGCACTGACTTGAATCCTCATAGATATACTAGATGCATTAATCAATGCTCAGGCTAACTCCTCTCTTTATCTTGATGTACATATTAGACACTCAACAACTTCTGACATTTAGCAAGTCCAAACAATGTTGAAACTTGCTACGAGGTACCGGTTTGGTGAACCTATCGGCAGGATTATCAATAATCCCTACTTTCTTGACTTTGATCATCTCAGTTTCTCAATAAATGATATATGACGTCAATATTCTTAGTCCTCTCATGATGAACTTGCTCCTTGGCCAAACAGATTGCACTTAGACTATCACAATATACAATAGCTTGATCATGATTTATACCTAAATCACTAACCAATCCCTTCAACCATGATTCCCTATTTAGTTTTTTCTGTCAATGTCATGAACTTTGCCTATGTGGTAGACAAAGTGACCATTGATTGTAAGGTTGTCTTCCGACTCACAACAGAACCACAAAGAGTGAAAAAAATAACCGGTCATAGATCTTCTAGTATCAACAAATCCTGCATAATCAAAATCAGAATACCTTGTGACTAAACAATGTGTATTATTCCCAAAAATGAGCCCAATGTCACTTGTACCTCAAAGGTACCGAAATATCCTCTTCACAACTTGCTAGTGTTATTTTTCTAGTTGCCCTATGAACCTACTCAGGACACTAACAAATTGTGCCAAATATGATCTTTGACAAACCATATACATCAAACTCCGTACTACACTAGCATAAGGGACTCTTGACATATACTCTTTTGGCTCATCTGACTGAGGTGAAAAAAAAGTGGTAAGATGAATGTTAACAACACTAAGTGTATCAATAGACTTGGTTGATGACATTTCAAACCTTGACAACATCTTTTTAATGTAGTCTTTTTGTGATAAGAAAAGCTTTTTTATGACCCCCTATCTCTAAGAATCTCCATTCCTAGAATTTTTTGAGTTGCTCTCATATCCTCTATCTCATCTCTCATTATTGTAGACCACTGTGCAGCTTCAGATCGACCCATATACAACTTCTTTATAGGTGGATGGTTCATGAATATCCACCTCTTCAACAACCTGTAGAGCATAACCAAGCATATCCTTAAAACCGTACCTTTGTGGAGGTCTTACTCTAACTCTTCTTAAGGGTCCCTCAGCTAAGTTATAGTGAATAACTTTTGGTGGTTGATTTTCTAATGTTGCAGATTCGGATAGATCAGCTTCTGAATATGGATATTTCTCTTCTTCTCGAGGAAGAAACTGGATCTTCACTTGTTTATCAACACTGCTACTCTCTCATTATTCCACTGACTTCACCATCAAGTTAAGCATAATACTCTCATCAAAAAGGACACTTCTACGTACTTAGAATAACTCTTTTCTCGGATGGAAATCAAACTCTATATCCCTTGACACCATCTCCATAGACTACAAACACTCATTTCTTTGCTCGAGGCTCAAGTTTACCTTCACCGACATGATAGTAAGCGGTACAACCAAAAATCTAAGGTTAGAATAGTCAACGGACTTACTAGACCACACCTCATAAGGTGTTTTCAGTTTATGCTCAAGTAACATGTTGTAGTCAATGTTGTTGTCCAAAACCTCTTATTCGGTTTTTCTTTAATGAGCATGCACCTCACTCTCTCTAGTAGAGTATGTTTCATCCTCTTAACTACACCTTTATGTTGTGGTGTATGCATGCGTGTATGATGACGAGCAATTTCAGCATCATTGCATAACTAATCAAATATAGACGAGCAAAATTCCAGACCATTATCAGTTCGCAACCTTTTGGAATCATTTTTTATAACATTTGTCAGAGATATTTTCTTGCCACATATCTTGTGGGTTCCGGTCAAAACAAACGCCAGGAATGGAAGTGTTAGCTTCATAATTCCGAGTACTATAATTTAGATTACTCATACGTATAAAATAATGTGATGAATGAAAAAATAATGCTAAAAATGAGTGTATTAAATGCACATTATGAGATTTTATTGTGGAGAAAATTGTCACACATCGAAGGTGGGAAGGTTCATGGAACACCGTATATGTAACTATATAATATATGTATCATATGGTTAACTAAATTTACTAAGAGACACCCTATCCTTGCTAGATCACACGCACGCGTGCCGAGTCGTGGTGTGATTCAGTTGCAATTTGCCGGTTTGGTGGTTTAGGGGATAGTTGGGTTGGCCACCTATCTTTTTGTTTTTGTACTGACCAAAATTCCATCCTCAGAATCTTATTTGACTAAAAGTCAAACGATGGTCTAGTCTAGTCCAAACGGATCTGATTTAGCCCGTCAATGAAGTAGTCAAACGGATTGTTGACACATCCACACGCCCGATCCAATCCAAAACAAATATAATACTCTCTAAAGATTTGTTGACAAATATATGTGCATAAATGAGAGGTCGATAGTGAATCTCTCTAGATAAGTGACGCTAATAACTCCCTACAAGCTACCTAATCTCCTCATTCTAGATACAACGATCATCCATATCTTCTCGATCTCTCCTCTCAATTCCAAGAATTTCAATGTATGACAGTGCAACACAAAAGGTTCTTGTAGGCTTGTGGATTTAGTTACAAAATCTGAAGCACAACAATAGTTGTATCCTGGGATTGTAATCGATCGATCAAAACCTTCGTATTAGGGGAAATTTAAGAGTTAAGGAAAGAGCGTCTTTCCTATGCTACTTTGATCCATTCATGATTCATACGACTGAATTCCTTATGATCTTTAATAGATAGGTCTTACACTTTCGTCATTAAATCGGCAGGATGATGTGCTGACGTGGTGAAGAATGTTTAAGTGTCCTTTTTTCACTTGATCTCAGATGGTGTGACAATCGATCTCGCTATGCTTGGTCCGGTCGTGAATGACTGTGTTATTGGAAATATGAATAGTGGATTTGTTGTCATAATGAAGTCGCATTGGGTAGTAATGTGATATCTCAAGTGACTTTAAAACTAACTTTAACCACATCAACTCACAAGTTATTTATCTCTTCATTTTCCAAGTTATAGGATACATAATTAGGAATATGAAATACCCCGTAGTTGATTTATGTGTTAGTGGACATGCCGCGTTGTTTGAGTCTTGGAAAGCCCAAAGGAAAAGATCTTTGAGCTAGATAAGAATATTCGTAGAGAAAATGCACTTTTAAAATATCGTAATACACGAAATGCAGCTTTCCGGTATGTTTGACAGGAGTCTGCATTTGTTGTGACAAAAAAAGAACCGAATAAGACAACTCAGATCGTGTAATTGTCAAATAAATTAAACGAACGTCAAGCTTGCACAAGCCTTCATGATCTGATTGGACAATGCTTTCATTGAGTTGTATACCATGACCGGGATCAAGCGGAAATGACCTTGGTTTGCAACCCAACCGCCCAATTTCTTGCAAAATATCGAGTGTGTATCATCGTTGATTGAGTAGAATCCCAACTAGAGAATATACAATTTCAATGCCTAGAAAAAATCTTATAGGCCCGAGGTCCTTCATAGGAAACAACGATGTAAATAGGTCTTGAATCTTAAAATTGTTGACGGATTATATTGTTAGTAATTAAAAGTTTGTCAACATAGATGAAAACTTTAATATAAATCAATATGTGGTAATAGAAAAATGTATGGTACTCATACGATTGAAAGAAACCGTATCCTGTTAGAGTTTTCCCCAACTTATGCAACTGATTTCTAGTTGTTTGACAAAGACCGTAGACAAATTTTCTGAGCTAGAAAACCTTGGACAGGTACGAAGATCCAAAACTAGGTTGTGGAGATATATAAACTTTCGCATCCAAAAATTTGTGGAGAAACGCAATATGGACGTCCATTTGATGAATCTCTTAATTACGTATACAAGAAACAAGGAAATGTTTAACTATTACCAATCTAGCTTGTAAAGCTCAACGTGACAGGTCGAACGATGATGTTTAATTGTTGCCAATTTTTCCATTGGCATGTGATCTTTTACTACACCACTTCTTATTTCGGCTAATGATGACCTCTAGGATTTGGACCGTTTCCGAAAGTGTGTGTACATATATAGGTTGTGAAATGAAGGGGAATCATATGATAAACAACAATTTTCAAATCTAAGGTTGTGTTTGGCATGTCATAAACACTAGTGTTTATGAGGGTAAGGAAACTAAACGGGTGTTTGGCAAGCCAACAAAATACTAGTGACTAGTGTATTCGGAAGTGTTTTTAAAACCCTCATGAAAGCAAGGGTTTCTCATACTAAACTGGTGTTTTCTGTGCAAAATGATGCTATTGCCCATATAATTATTTTGTTTCTCAATGTGTGACCAAGTATGTAAAAACACTTTCTCCCCCACAAACCTTTTTCATAATGAAGAATTTGAAAATGGCTCATCTTGCTCGAAGAACTAAGGTACAGAAGAATGAAAGTACATAAGAATGAAGACTAAAGGGCGACGAGGGAAGAATATAAAACCTTCTCCATTTTTGCTTTAGGAAGAGAAGGAAGACTCGTGGAGGCTTTTGATTGGCTAGTCTACGACTACTCCTTCTCGCAGGCTTCAAACCTTTCTCTACAACTTCTCCAACCTTCCACAGTAGCAGATGCGATTAACATAGAGTTTGGAAGTTTGAATGATCAAACAACGGTTATGTTGTCTTCCATATCACTCCATTGATCGTCGGAGTTCCCATGGATCTTGTAACATTGAGCTTGCAGATCCATTTTATTGCCCTCGTTTCTACAGTCTTCCACTATAGCAGATGAACCCCAAATTTGAAATTGGGATCCTAATTAGTCGACTTCAATCCCTCAAACCAGATCTAGTTCTTGTGGGTCTGATTTATTTCTTGTTCGAATCATCATATCAGAGAAATTTCGACTAGATGCAAGGAAGAAACCGAAATAGGAAACCCAAAATTTCTTATTGAATGACGATGGCCTTTTTAGCCTCATGTGCATATCATGTGATATATTAAAAATCTATAAAGAAACACTAGTGTAAGTAGTTGATGCAATCTAACACTCGTTAGTGTTTAAAAACACTAAACACTAGTATTTTCCGAAAATCATCCCAAAAAACACTAGTGTGTTTTGTGCTGCATGCCAAATACAACCTAAGTTTTGGAGCTTGGCCTCCAAGCATGTTCTTGGTGTTTTTTAACTTCATTGGGCTATAACTTTTGATTCGTAACTCCAAATCACTTCTTCTTTCAAAGTTTCTTATTTGTTGAGATCTTTCTACCTATGTCAAGTTTGAGTTTGTTTGATCTTGTTATTTTTGATATGTTAGGCTAGACCTTATCTAGGTTTGGAGTCAAAGTCCCAAACCATATTTTGTTTACTTTGTTTAGTTTTATGATATGAATGGATTTTTGTGTATGATTGTGTAACAATATGAGTTTTTCCTAGACCTAGATGATATATCTTCATGCTTGGTGATATTTTACATTGTAAAGTGGTTTAAATGTGCATGTTTAGGGTTTCTTGCAAACAATGAGACTTCTTCATGTTTTGATTCTATTAAGTGCTATGGTTAATCATCTTCTTTAGCTCGACGAGTTTATGTGTAGAAGATTCATGCATTTGTATAAACCCCCATGTTGTTTGGACAGAGTACTTTTGAATGTAGGAAGCTCTAGTTGTGTGTTTATCATCCTTTGAAAGTGCATAATTTGTGATACATTGCAAATAAAATACTCTTTGATGTCTTGTGTTATCTTACTTGCTTTCACTTGTGCCTTAAACTTGACATGGTTCACGTAGCGACAATTTTTATCATGATGGAGTAGAATGTTTAAGATGATACATGTCATGTTTTGATCTGTTTTGCTCTCCCTCTCAAGATGGTTCACATGTAGTTGTGCTTTGTGTATCTTCGTATTATGCCGTATAGGAACTTAACTTGATTTCTTCGATACACCGACAATATAGTTGATGATCAAGTAGGTATACTTGGATATAGTATTGCTTAAAATTGATTGCCCTTCATACCTTGTTTGCATATTTTTGTCCATTTTTGTCCATCTCATTTACGCAACAAGTTTCTGGAAATAAGCTTTTTATCTTTTTATCTAATTTGGCCTTAACTTCCAAATGTTTTATGGGCCACATTTGCGTAGTATAAGTAGCTAATTTTCAGATGTTAGAAGGGTTCGGATTTTATTCTTTTAAAACCTTACTTGTGACGCTAGTTTTCCCTTTTCTGCTCAAATTCAACAAGAACGCTTTGTTTGCGAATGTGTTGAGTTTTGCTGATCCATTCTCGCATTGTGACCCTTCCTTGAGGTATTATATTGATTTACGCAAGTTTTTCCTTTCGTTTTACTTGTTTTGAAATTTATGTATGTTATTTTTCCTTTTATACATTGTTTTGCAAATTTCATTATGTGTGACTAATTTCGTATGATCTTAGGATCGGGTGAACTCTATAATGAATTGATTTACTATTATGTATGTGTATTGTTGAACGGAAATCAGTTGTTTGTGTTTTACCTTAGTACTTTATTCCGACCTTGACCTTAACCCAAGTTCGATCCCTTTGTCGCATGCGTTTAGAATTGTCTTGAGAATATAATAGATCAGTTTTCTATGAAAACGTGTTGATTATATTGGACCTTATAGTAATGAACTTGGTTAGAAGAAAGACGTCTACCTTTACCTTAAGGGTTCTCGGTTGTCATAAACTTACCTGTTTTTATTTTCTGCGAGAGTGTGGTCTGTCTTGATTTTTCCACGTATTGGGGTTGAGTTAGCACAACTTTATACATCGAGAGATGATAAATCGATCTAACAAAACTAACCTAATTTTTCAGGTTGAGTTGATCCCAATCTTTTTTACAAATAACTTACAAGATACAGGTAATAATTACTTTAATGTATTTTATACCGAAGCTAATTTAGTTCAGTAAGTTACCGGATAGGCACGTGGCCTTATTCATCGCAAAATTTCAGCCCACTTCTGTAACAATTAAAGCCCATTTACAAATTGGTTTAACAAAACCAGACCCAATTTCCCTTCATGATCGCTAGTCCTTACGCCACCGGGTAGGCACCGTCGACAACTTCACATTCACCGGAATCCGTGATACAAGCCACCGGCGTCTTTGAGGCGAGCCTGGAACAGCCTTCCTCTGGCAAATCCGAGGCTCCCCACTCTCGACGACACCCCAACTGCAACAAACTTCGTCGCAAAGCTTCGTAGTCTTGCGAGCTCGGATATTGGCGAAACTTCCGACGAAGCCTGACCGGAGATTTTTCTTCACATCGGAATGGGAACGAGCCCATGTTTCCGTTTGATTACGCATTCCTCCAAGCGCACTTCACCGGACATTCGAACGGCGTTTATTCGTCGGATTTGCCGATTAGTTCGTCGTTACCGTTTAATTACGCGCGTTTATCGCAGTTCAACGGTCTTCGTTGTCGGATCCCGGATCGGGAATTTCGACCCGAATTTTGGATGCAGGTAAATTCTATATCGTAATTCGAAAATTGATTTAAATGCTTAATCGAATGCTTTTGATTAATTAAGTAATCAATTCGAAATTGCTGTCCACCGCTTGATTTGCCCAACAGCTGATCTTCGTTTTCCGATGACTTAGGCCTGCAGGATTGCTTAGGTATTCTCCTGCAGTGACCAATTAACTATTTTGTTTGCTTCTATTGGACCTTATCCAACTGGGCCGGGCTGCTCCATTTCCCATCCTTTAAAGTATGACACCATTTCTATATAACCTTAGCAAACAGAGAATTCAAGACACATACTTCTTCTCACTTGTCATTTTCGATAATCTCGTCTCCATAAAGACCCGTGAGCTCAAAAGAGAAGAATCCGTCCCAAAAGTTCCAAACAGAGATCGGAGCTGCAGATCCGAGATTTAAAAAAAAAAACCTCCGATGTCCGACGTCGGTAACCGACACATCTCCGGTCATGCTTTTTCATGAGTTGTTTAACGTTGTTGCATGTCATTGTTAATCTCCGACAACTTCTCCACCAAAATGGGAGCTTCATTTCCCCCTACTTTCAAGCCCTTTTCTTTCTTATTACTTGCATGCTGTCTTCTTCTCACCGGAAATGCTCTGGCTAAAGATCGAAGCTTTACACGACGATACCATTTCAACGTATGTATAATTAACGTTGTACATATCAATCTCTTACCTCGTACTTACATCGTCTTTCTAATGATTATGTTCTTTTTTTTATTTATTATAGATTGTGATGAAAAATGTCACGCGTCTATGTTCTACTAAGAGCATCGTGACCGTCAACGGCGAATTCCCGGGGCCTCCAATCGTCGCGAACGAGGGCGATCGTATTCTCGTACGCGTCGTCAACCATGTATCCGATAATATCACCATCCATTGGTACATTCACTTAAAATAAAAGCTCGTAATTTTGTTTTAATGTTACGTTAATACTAAACCGATATTAATACAGGCACGGATTAAAACAATTAAGAAACGGTTGGGCAGACGGACCGGCTTACATAACCCAATGCCCTATCCAAACCGGTCAAAGCTATACCTACAATTTCACAGTTGTCGGTCAACGTGGAACTTTGTTTTGGCATGCGCATATCTCTTGGTTAAGGTCAACCGTCTGCGGTCCGTTAATCATTCTTCCTAAACTCAAAACCTCGTACCCGTTTCCTACAACATACAAGCAAATACCCATCATGTTCGGTATGTTATCCTACCCGGTTTTATTTTTGCTATTAAATTATCGAATTATTCGGATCAAATCATACTGTTTTTCTAATTGGTAGGGGAATGGTTCAAGTCCGACACAGAAGCCATCGTAACAGAATCCCTTCTAAAGGGTGGTGGTCCAAATATTTCCGATGCTTACACCATCAATGGTCTTCCCGGACCTCTATACGAGTGTTCTACTAAAGGTTCGATATTTTATATATATACATATTGTTTGTCTAGCTTTATCGTCGTATCAAATACGTCCTAAACTATTTATAAATTGTTTCCATTAGATACATATAAGTTGAGGGTAAAAGCAGGCAAGACGTATCTTCTCCGGCTAATCAACGGTGCACTCAACGATGATCTTTTCTTCAGCATCGGAGGCCACACTCTCACCGTCGTCGAAGTCGACGCCGTCTACGTCAAACCATTCGAAACCGAGATACTCATGATCACACCAGGCCAAACCACAAACGTACTGCTCAAAACCAAATCCAATTTCCCTCATTCCAAATTCTTCATGATGGCTAGTCCTTACGTTACCGGAGATGGCACCTTCGACAACACCACCGTCGCCGGAATCCTTGAGTACGAGCCCCCAGCGTCTTTGCGCCGAGCCTCGAAAAGCCTCCCCATTATAAGGCCGGTGCTCCCCGATCTATGTGACACTCCAGCTGCAACAGCCTTCGTTGCAAAGCTTCGTAGTCTTGCGAGTTCAAATTTTCCGGCGAATGTTCCGATTAAGGTTGACCGGAGATTTTTGTTCACTCTCGGAATGGGAACGACACCGTGTGATTTGAAGCAAGGCACGTGTGAGGGAGCTTATGGGGAGAAATTTGCGGCGGCGGTCAATAACGTATCATTCGTCCTACCAAAGACCGCATTACTCCAAGCGCACTTCACCGGACATTCGAAAGGCGTATATTCGCCGGATTTTCCGACGAGTCCGTTGTTTAAGTTCAATTACACGGGTACTCCGCCGGATAATACGCATGTTAATAAAGCAACAAAGGTTGTGGTTCTACCGTTCAATACGAATGTTGAGTTGATTTTACAGGGCACCAATATGCTCGGCGGGGAGAGTCACCCTCTTCATCTTCACGGGTACAATTTCTTCGTTGTCGGAACCGGGTTCGGTAATTTCGACCCGAAGAAGGATCCGGGTCATTTTAATTTAATTGACCCGGTTGAGCGGAATACGGTCGCTGTCCCTGTCGGAGGGTGGGTGGCGATCCGGTTTTTGGCCGATAATCCAGGTATGTAATTTACGCTTACAGTAAATTTTGAAATTGTTGATTTAGATTTGATTAATTGAATAGTTTTGATTAATATGAACAGGTGTGTGGCTGATGCATTGCCATATAGAAGCACATATGAGCTGGGGGTTGATGATGGCGTGGATTGTGTTGGATGGTCAGCTTCCCCATCAGAAAATGCTGCCTCCGCCGCCTGATTTGCCCAATTGCTGATGATGTTTTTGTTTTTTCCGATGACATGTTTTTGAACGGCTTTGTCTTTTCCCGGTGACCTAGGCCTGTAGGGTAGAGTATTTAAGAAAGTAGGGTGGGTTATGTAACTAGGCCTTTTATTATTACATTAAAGCAAATTAAAGCTTTTCTAAATTGTAGTTTCCAAAATTCGGATTTTCAAAGAATAATAAATATGTGAGACAATGACTTTTGTCCGATAATTTATATTGGAAGTCTTTTGAGATGGATTATCACATACCAGTTGAAATGTAGAGCATTAAATGTTGTGCGAAATATAAGAAGTTAATCCGTACAAAGAGAGAGAAAAGCATACAGATTTATATTCTTTCATCAAATATTGAATTTAGGTTAGAGATGAAATTGATAACTTATGAGGTATGGATGAATGTATACTTAGAATATTAGAATTCTAAAAGTTATATGAGATGATTAAATATAAGACTAGATCAAATGATAAAACTGAAGTATGTAAAGAGTAAAGATGGAAATGGGTACATAATCATATGATTCAACCGAATCGAATTACGGATGAAACGCAAAGAACTCCATGTAGTAGGCGGGTGGCGACAATCATATGATCTAACCGGTTAATCGAAATGAATATATGGATGAAACGCAAAGAACTCCATGTAGTAGACGGTTGACCTAATTACCAACACCTTATAGTAATTTATTCGACATCACAAGTATGTAAAGAGTAAAGTGGAAATGAGTACACAATCATATATGATCCAACCGGTCAATCTAATCAAATTACGGATGAAACGCAAAGAACTCTATGTAGTAGGCGGTTGGCATGTGAAATTGATGGGTGGTGGGGCAAATATGTATGTACGTAAATCCTACTCCGTGTAAAATAATTTTTTAAAAAAAAAGATAATTTGGTAGATAAAAGTCTTTTTAGGGCGATAATCTAGGTCCCTACCATTATTAATAATTAAAAACAAATTAGTTGAATTAAATGTTATATATATATATATATATGTCTCTTATTATCCTAAAAAAAAATCATAGTTGGGGATTAGAAAAATTATGTCATCAAAAGAGTGGAAAAAAGAAAATAAATAATCCTAAGAAGAGGATTTTATCCAATTTAATAAAAATGAAAAGAAATTCTAGGCACTATAGAAAACTTATTCCGAGATATAACAATATCCACTACAAAAAATAATTAGTTTTGCGACGGGGGTCTGCGTCGGCAAGGATTCCCGACGCCAATGAGCAATGTTTGCGACGGCGATAACTGTGGTCGCTTATTTTGCGACCGCGTAATCAATACCGTCGCAAATAGTACATTGTTTTGCGACCGCGTTTAGGTGCCGACGGTAAAAAAATTTCCTTTTGCGTCGGCTCTTGATTACCGTCGCAAAGGTCCAAAGTTGCAGCTGTTGAGCGCCAAAAAAAAAAAAATTGGCTTGCAAAAAAATTTTGATAACTCATCCTTTGGCTTCCTTTTTTTATGTATTTGTCGCTGTTGAAGTGTTGAGCGCCAAAGTTGCCGCTGTTGAGCCCTAATTAGATGAACGCTCGTCTTCGCCTCTTCCACAATTCTTCCACAGGGCTCCTTCCACCATTTTTGCTGCTAGATCGAAGGTAATCGTCTTCGTCTCTTCTTCACCTCTTCCATGTTTTGTTTTTGATTTTAGTTGTTATTCATTCTGGCCAGTCCTTCTTCTCTGTTTGGAATTTAAGTTTCTAATTATCCTAAAGCTTTTCCCCTCTTTGTCTGCTCCTCAATCTGATGGCACCATCGCTGCAACTCGTTAGAACTATGAAAAAATACCTAATTAGGTCAGCCAAAACTATTTTTACTTGTTAAGCACCCATTGCTGCTCCTCAATAGAACTATTTTTACCTGTTAAAACTTTCCCCCTCTTTGTCTGCTCCTCAATCTGACGACACCATTGCTGCTACTCGTTAGAACTATGAAAAAAATACTTAATTAGGTCAGCCAAAACTATTTTTACTTGTTAAGCATCCATTGCTGCTCCTCAATAGAACTATTTTTAGAACTATTTTTACGTGTTAAAACTTCTTGCTGTTTGTGTTAGATGAATACCTAATTATTATTTCATGGAAGAGATTATATGTTGTCAAGTCTATAATCACATATTGCTATACCATTTAGGCTAATAAGCTAAAAGTGTGGCCAAACTGTCACCACGATAAGCAAAATCCAAAAAAGTGCAACAATAACAAATGTTCAAAACAACAAGCTTGAGAACCAGGGAATGAGGTGAAATTTTAAGTTACTGGTGAGAATTTACTTCAATTTATGAAGCATATCATCAATCTCAAACTGTTGGAAGTACCAATGTCTCTCAAAGATTTATTTGATATATTATATCTCCCTTTACTGAGTAGAAACAGGGATCTGCATAAGCTTCAGTTGCACTCTATTAACTTGTTCATTAACTAACTGTTGGAAACTAGGTGCATTTGTAGTAATGAGTACCTCTTACATTACATTGACATTTATGTTTAACTAACTGTTGGAAACTAGGTGCATTTGTCCACATATTGTTAAATTTAAAATGCCTAAGATGTTTACTAATTAGTTTAAGGGATGAAATGCCTTAATGACTGCAGTAGGTACCAGTTGTATCTTCAGAAAATGCCTTAATGACTGTAGTAGGTACCAATAGACAGACAGTAAAAGATCCCTGTTTCTAACAGTTAGTTAAAGATGTTTACTAATTAGTTTAAGGGATGAAATGCATTTGATGTAATAACCGAAAATTTTAAACTCCGTTTAATACGGAATTTAACCGGATTCCGATCCGCTAACCTCTAACCTTTAAATAAGTTAGAATGAAATTAAATTCTATCATGTTATGCGATCTTAGTTCACATGAAATAATAAAATGTGTAACCGGAGATATTTCCGTACCTTTAAAATAAAAGTAATAATTTTACCTAATACGGAATATAATTCCGTAAAATAAAATTTTTCCGCAAATGCCTACCGATCTATACGAGTAACGGGTTTCGTTTCAGCTCGTTTTAATGAAGCGAAAGTGGGCCCGATCCTATTGTGGACAGCCAGCCCAGCCCATTCCTAACCTCTAATTAAACCTAATTAAGCTAACCTAATCTAACCCTAATCCTATCTAACCCTTCTCCTATTGCCGCTCCTGCTGCCCACCTCTCTCTTTGCAGAAGCCGACCGCAACAGGAGAAGCTGCACATTGCCCTGCTGCCCAAATTGCCGCCACCACCGCCACTTCGGACTCACTACCGAGACGAAGTCGCGCCTTCGTCGGAGACCATGAGAGACCGCAGCCGTCTGCGACCCACCGGAACCGAGGAGATACGCAGTCCGTTCGCCTCGGTTGCTGCACACCGACGCCCAACCTCGCACTCGGACCTCGCCACCCTTCCTTCCGCCGGCTCTGTCGACCACTAGTAGCGGCACCAACCTCGCAGCGTCCCAAGCAGCCACCATCCGAGCCTCTTCGATCTTCTCTGTGGACCACCAGGTGAGTCTGAACCATCCCCTCCTACCCCTCTTCTTCCCCTGTCGACTTCATCACTACTACAAAATTGGGTTTACATACCGTTAGATATAATCCGGACGGTTAAAACCCGAGTTATAAAGTTAGAAATAAAATGGTTGAATTGTTATAATCCGGATGTACTTTGTGTCCGGGTTATACACTTAGCTAAATAAAGTGATAAACAATCAAATAATCCAATATATTGTGCACCCGGTTTATTTGCTAACTCAAAAACCCGGGTTATTCCAGAACCGGATTATAAAAGTCTGCTTTATTTGTTTTCCTTTTCATCAACGCCCGGTCTATACGTTTATATCTATATCTGGTCACAATAATTGAGAAGAGGAGTCTACACGCCCGGCATATTACCACCAAAACTTTGATTGATTGAGCTCCAACTCTGATTTTCATTGCGCGCCTTTGCAAACCACGTTTGCCGTAATCAACTCGTCAATTTTTAGGGTTCTCTCGCTGCACGACTTAGCAGAACTTCGATCTAACTCCTCCTTGAAGAATATATCGATCTTAACCCTAATCAAATATGAGGTAGAGTCGCTTTCTGTAACTTGACTTCATCTTTTAGTCGTGCACCATAACTAACTCGTCAAATATATCTCTTCAAGATTTAGGGTTCAATTGGTTGATTCAAGTCAAGCGGGTGGTAGATTCTTGCTTCAATTGGTCCTTCAAAAATCACTTTGAGCCTTAATTTGAATCTGAGGTAAAGTCTTCCTCTTTTCCCTTTGCTTGCTAATGCAACTTTTGGCTTCTAGTATGATAAATTGGCTGTCAAGATCAAACTTTAGTTCTCGACATGTCTGTTTGCAGTTTATGGTTCCTTGGTTATTTTATTTGTTCACATTACACAATAGGTGTTAGTTGCAATTTCTTGTTTCTGCATTCTATGTTCTTCTTTTTTTGGGTAATGGATAAGCAAATTGAGCGTCTCAGAGAGCTTAATCCATTGTTTGATTTCTATTTTGTAAAAGAAAATGATCAAAACATAGTAGGATGTATAATCAGTTGCCTCTGTGTAGTGTTAACATAGGCTACATGTATCAGATGATATCCTATGTTGGGCCAGTATATGCAGTTGAGAGTATCTTCATTAGCACTACTCAACAGTTAAGTCATTAAGTTTATGCTTATATGCACATCAAGATCCAGATCGGGATAGGGGATATGCCTATGGTGGGTACTTTTTGAAATTGGCAATTGGGGGTGAGGTTCCTTGTAATTTGTAGATAATTAGAGTGTAGTTTCTCAATCAGTTGAAGTGGCTAGTTGATTATTTATTTATTTATTATACTCATCTTGTAAGCGTATAAAGTGGGCGTTTTGAAGTAAACCTCTGCGAAAAATTTGTTCTGGAATTGCAGCCATCACAGATTGCATCATGTGAAGATGTGAATATACATACAACTAGGTACCTCAGTTAGAACGTGTTTGATGCAAATATAGTGCTATAAATCTTAAATTAGATGATGATTAATTATAGTGAATGGATAAAGCAAATGAAAAGAACATTTACTGTGAGAATGAAGATGTGAGTAGAGAACCACCACTTTCTGCTTATTTTATTGTCATCTAAATTTGTTGTATACCAGCTCATTACTTATCATAATACAGGGTCAACTTAGATTGTTAATTCAAAACTGACCATAGTAAAATCAACTCAAGCAGTTCAGTTTAGATGATACAAGCTGCTACACAAATAAAGAAGGTAAAAGTCAGAAATTACCTGCCGAAGATTGCAGCTATGAGAATATTTGAGTTAGATTGATAATAGCTACGGTTTATAAGAAAAAACTAGCTCTATTGGTTTGCTTTCTTCAGCCAACAGGGAAATAAATTATTAATTAATCAAATTAAACATTGACCTAATGAGGTTGGCGCTTATTTAGACTTTTAGAGCACATGCAAAAATTCATTTTAACCAAATTTTAAGTTTTATTATTTGCTGTGTTGGCTGAAGAAACAACTAGACTTTATATAATTTATTAATAAGATAGGAATTTAGAAAAATTCATTTTAGAGCACATACAAAAATTGATAGATTGCTTTAGAGCATATACAAAAATTATTAATTATTAATTATTAATTATTAATTATTAATTAATCAAATTAAACATAGATTGCTTTCGAATTTTAAATTAATCAAATTAGTAATTGCTGTCAAAATCGCAAGCTCTATTGGTTTGCTTTTCATCCTATATAATTTTAACTTATTAGGAAACATGTGAGTTCACTTATATTTGGCTTATTTTCTATCAACATGTTTTGGAAATTCCATGTAGTTGAATTGAGCAGGTAAAGACTCTCTATCTTAAGCTTCTTCTAAAACACAGTCCAACAAATCACTTTAAGGCCAGTGGTAAGAGTATACATCAGGACACACACAAAAGAGCACATGAGTGCACAAGAATGCAGCACAAATCACACCAAAGAGATAAACAAGGCTCTTAACTAGCAAGGAAAGCCTAACTAGTCCTTAGGAAAAAGCCAATGACAAAGGATAACACAGATAAATGATGGTTAGGAAGGCTCTGCCCTGAGTTATAGGATATCTCATTCTGTGGCATCTACTCTCACCTACAGGCTACATGTGACTTTAACAAGGCTCCCTCACATCCTAATCCCCAGAAACACTCTTCTAGTTATTATTCAACCCATCCATAATAAGTATGTAACACCTAGCTATATCCTCCAACCTAAGAACACTAAGGGCCGGTTGGTTTCAACTCCGGAAACGGAAACAAATCTACTCCACTTAAATATCATTGTTCATTCATAAAATCAATCTATAAGATGCATGTTTTCTCATTTTTAATGAAAGATGTGCTTTCTTTTCCCCGTTTTGTTTCCCTTTCTGGTATTAAAATTAAATAAATTCTACCCCGACTACTCTAAACCACAAGGATTGATTCCAAATATTTTTATGAATAATAGTATATATATGGACTAAATTCGTTTTGATCCGTTTCCAGAATTGAAGCCAAACGTGGGTAAGAGGTTAAATTACTTTCCATAACAGAACCACATCCCATCCTTTCAAGAATCATTATATCGGCAAGACACGTCGAACATATCAAAATACCCTTGAGATTGATATTGAGAGATCGATCTCTGTTCTTGTCATGAATGAGCTCGGCTAACACTGGTACATATTTTCAAGACATGTCTTCTGTATGATGGAAACTTGAGGAAACCATTATGCAGGAATGCATAAGCATCATTTGCTGGAAATCATTGAGGAAAATCCAAATAGTTAATTTAAGGTTAGCATAGGTTGCTTTATCTTCATAGAGATAAAACTTAAAATTTGGTTAAAATGAATTTTTGTATGTGTTGGCTGAAGAAACAGCTAGACTTTAAATAATTTATGGTTTTGCTTTATTGGTTTGCTTTCTACAACTGCCGCTTCTACCAACCACTAACAATAACATTCACATATAGTAAGGTCCTTTACATAATTTATTAATAAGATAAGAATTTAAAAAAAAAACACTTGATTGTAATGATGTTTGGATGCTCGACTTCCATATCTAATCCGTTTGTTTACCTTTATTCCTCTCGAAACCATTTGCGTGGTTTATAAATTGATCCTTTTTTTGTAATATAGGCAGAATTTAAGTTGTTGGTTGTGTTAATGTTTACCGTTGAGTAACACAATGTGGAAGATAACTTGGTTTTTAGTGTTAAATGTTTGTATTTATGAGGATGAAACAATGCTCACTGAAGCTGGTAAATCGATGATAGAGTCCGAAACTGGTAAATTGATGATAGAGTTTAAGAACTACTGCATGTTTCATCTTTGATTACAACTTTGTAGGATTTGTGTGGCCACATGTTGAAGGGGAAGAGTAATGTGATGATGTGTAATAGTGTATTCATACTCACAAACATATCTATATAGGAATCATTGGGTGTTATTGGTCTTACATCCTCACAAAGATGTATATTGGATTGACTCGTCACATGGTGAACAAAGAGAAGATGCAGAGCAATTAGTTGAATTGTAAGTATATCTTGCTTTATTTAACTAATTATAAAATAAAAGTATACATGTTACTAACCAAACTTGGCTTTTTTAAGGAGTTATGCTTTCAAATATTGCAATTTGGGAAAGAAAAAGTCGAGAACACAAATTTTATGAAATGTCATAAAGGTAAAAACTATATTTTAAAATTTTACTTATAATTTTATATCAAATATGTATAATATTATTTTTGTAAAATTAAACTTGTCATGATATAATTTCTTCACTTATGTATTTATGTTGTAGTGTCCATGTCAAACAACTTTGATTGATTGTGGGCACTATGTGTTGAGGTTTATGCGGGAGATAATACTAAGAAAAAGTGACATTGTCCCAAAAATAGTACGTTCTCCAATCTTTTTAAAACAAAATTCTTATTTTCATCGTGCTATATCAATTTAACTTCTAATATAATTATATTATTTTACAGTGGTAAGGTAGAAAGAGTACCTACTCCGATGGAGAGGTTGATCAAATCCGAAAAGAGTGGTTAGAATATTTGCTTCAACTCGTCCTTTAGGTATTTGAAAAGTGATGTAATTTAAAAAATGTTTGTTGTTACTTACTAATAAATAAATATTATAGTGGTATAGTATTGCATGACATCTCAAGTAACAGCTATGCATGACATTTCTTATGTTTTGTCTCAACAGGAATTTTGACAAATATTTATGCTTAATTTGCTTCTCATACTTAGCTTATGACATTTATATTTTGAAGTTTGTTCTTTTATAGTTTGTTTCTATGTGACATGTTATATACCTTTGTTTATTGCAGTGTTCAAACTTTTCTGCAAAGTGGTCTTTTGCGATGGCAGATTTGTTTTGATTACGAGGTCCCTAAGAAGAATTAGAGTATCTTTAATGACTCATATCAGTAGTTATCTTTTGAATCTTGTAACTCATAGACTAAGATTTTCTAGTTATGTTTGTTTAGGCGTATGATTTAAAGTTTAGCAATGGCTGTAAACATGTTTTCATGGCACATTTTAGTTTATGACAATTAATGACCAGGTTTATTATGTTTTGGTATATATCAAATGTGTGAAAAATCAATTATTGGATTTGAATCAAATGTTACAGGTTGTATATTCGAAAAATAGAATGAAATATATAAACAAAAAAAAAAGAAAATAATCCGGATATATGTTGGCGGTGTATAAAGTCAAAATTATAATAATCCGGTTGTAAGTATTCGGTGTATATTAACCTCACCCAATGGCGCCACCAATACACTTCTTAATCCGGTTATCTTAGTCCGGATTATAAAACAACAAATATTCCGGTGTTTTACACACAATATATTCCGGACATTCCTACGGATTATAAAGTTTCATATAATCCGGTTATTTGATCACTTATATAATCCGGATGTGTTACATCCGGATTATAAGTAATCCAATAATCCGGATTATAATGTGTCAAATAATCCGGGCAAACATACAGTTGAAAAAACGGGCAAAATGAACCTAGCAAATACACCGGTGTTTGGCAAAAAAACGCCCGGATTATAAAACATGGGGGCAAATACACCCCTAACCTTTAATCCGGTGCAGGTCCGGATTATAAGCCCTCAACTAACCGGATTATAAAGTTCTTTTTGTAGTAGTGCATGTAGTTACAGCCGGATGACTTGCTCTCTGATTCACGCAGTAGCAGCCCCAGATCGACAGAAGATGTGCGCCAGCAGCTGTAGTCGTTTCCCGTCCTGCAGCCCTGAGTCCAGAAGAGTGGCGTAACAGTGGAGAGCAAGCGAGCCAGCTTCGAACCCCGGTGACAGCCAACAGTAGAACCGAACCGAGCCGCGATTCCTCTCCGAGTGTGTGACGAGTAGGCTGGACTGGTGAGTACTTTCCGCCCCGATGCATTGTCGGATGCTGTATATGGAGTTACACAAGTAAAAGAATGTTAAATATATGTGATATAATTTTAGGAGTAGGCATACTGAATGTATATAGTGTATACATGTTTGAGCAGTAAATTTTAACATGCTTATATAGGAATACAGTACATAAATGTATGTATATATAGAAGTAGGATTTTTGAAAGAAATAAAATATACAAATATATATGTATCAGCGGTATACATATATACATACATATAGATTTACGAGTCGGAAGAGATGAGTATATATATATGAATAGGTGCAGTGGACGTGTATGTGTATATATAGATATATAAGAATGATCGAGAGAGATAGGCACATATGTGTATAAGTATATATATAATTGCACTACAATGCTTTGCAGAATTAATAAAGGTGAGTAAAATGTAAAAGAGATATAAACATATATATAAATAAATTGGGATTTCGGGAGTTATATATATAAAGAACCAGAAGAATATATACTCATGACGTAAGTGTACCTATACCCGTACAAGATGGAAAATAAAATATGTAGATATATATATATGAGTACCGAATATTTACACAATTAAATAAGTGAGTTGAGGAGAAAGGTTAAAGTATATAATACGGATAATATATGTAATAGATGGTAACCGGGAAGGAGGAAGAGTGTTATTCTTTTTCGAGTGGATTCAAGTTTGAACTGGTGACCTATAAGTAGCTAACCGAGAGACACAAAGTATGGAAACAAGTTTTAAAAGGTATAAGAAAGTTTAAGAATAAATTTGAGAAGCCTTCGGCTGAGGGTAAAATGGTCTTTTACCGTAAGAACTTGTTCCGTAATTCCTTAGCATGAGGTTGGACATCTGGATGTGATTTTGATACACATGCCTTATTTGACAGGCGTTTGAGTTACCACGAGTACGGACTGTTTGAGACGTGTTAGAGTGTATTTTGACTCAGGTAAGTCCTTGCGACTTACTTAGCCAGTTTCTGAGTGTTAGTTGAATGATAGTAGTTGTGTGTGCTATTTGCGTGTTTAATAATAATAACTTGCTAGGACGACTGTTATTATTACGTTTAAGGCCCAAGTGTATGTATAACGGGCCGTGACATCACTGCCCAGCTCTGACAGGAGACTGGAAGGTTCTCTATACCCAGACCATGCAGGTACAAGGTGAGATGCATCGGATCCATTCCTGATGGTTACACGGGGGCGGAGGCGAGGTTTGGGAATCCCTCGTGTCACAAAATAAGTATCACTAGAGTGAACGAGTAAATTAAAGCAAGATAATAAAACGGACTTGTTTGAAAGCATGATGAGTGTTTATATTTTTGTGTGTGTGTTTGTGCTGCTATTATTCTGCTAATATTTAGATAACTAGCTAATGGTTCCTCTTGTTGTGTTTTTAGATTCACCGCAGGTTAGACCAACAACTGAGTGATCCGGAAGTAGTGGTCAGCCGGGTCTCCGTACTCCTTAGAGTGAGGGTTGGGAGTTGTGGTTGTCTTTCCTTTCGTTTAGTTAAGACAGTTGTTCTTTTCTTTTGTTTAAGTACTTTAGGCTGCTAGACAGTGTTGCATTCATTACCCTAAAAATCCTATTTTATGAATTTCGGTTTCTTTGTTTGTGTCTTGTTGCAAGATCCTAGTAATGTTGTTGTCAAACTGAGGTCGGGACCCATTGTGAGGTCCTAACCAGTAATGTCCCGAGTTCTGAGAATTCGGGATGTTACACATTTGTCCACATATTGTTAAATTTAAAATGTCTAAGATGTTTACTAATTAGTTTAAGGGATCAATAGACAGACAGTAAAAGATGCAAAATAATACATCTATATCTGAGCTTTCACCTAGAAACTATCGTAATTAGGATATAATTAATACCTAAGAGGTAACTTAATTATCCAAGCAACAAAAATGAGATTGAGAATGACTGATTATCCAATTTGTTACAGCAAATTCTCTCAGGTAATGGTATGTATAATATATATTACCAACTAAAAAATATTGTTCCTGGCTCAAGGCTCTAGCATCTTTAGTGTGAATGGGAAATGGCTTTAATATGGGCTAGAATTAACTTGTTCAAATTCACTCAGAATGAAAAAACAGGAATCTTGCTTCAATACTATTTCCCTTGTAACAAAATAATCATAGAGTCGGGTAATAAGCTTACATAGACAAGGTTGCATCACTCACCAGATTCGCAGTCACAAGTTTCAGAGCAATTAGATGCAATCAGGGTGATTTGATTCATTAGATGAGCTGAAGATGTCCATTTACTTCCATTTGCATATGATGACTCATTTGCAAAAGGAACGTACAAGACAATATCCATTAGCATATTGGACTTGCATATAAACCAAGTACTTGTTGTCATTGCTATGAACTTAAATATCCATCATATAGGTTGTCTGAAAGAGAATCAATCAAGGGACAATCATGGATTTGCAGGATACGAAGATCGGTTAAATGAAGCCATATTGACATAGCTATAAATTTTAGAAAATTTAAGAAAGAGAAAATTAAGAAAATTCAAAAGGTTGAAACTTTAAATTTGATTCTCGATATCGTGCAACTATTGAATTGCAAGTTTGAAATTGTCTATCCTATTTTCAAGATTTGTTTTGGTCATTTACCCAATACACATCATGTGCTCAGGTCTTCATCAGAGGAAATTAAGAAGCTGTGAATTACATGTATGCACACAAAGCTAGCTAGAAGGAAATTTGGCAATTAAGTAAGTATACTTATATCACCGAGGTATGATGGTATGATAAGTGTAATTTACTGTGGATTTGCTTGCTCTACTACTATTTACTATTAGCATGTACTTCAACGCTTGAATTGTTTCGTTGTATTTAATGCTATGAGGATTTTGGACCTGCAAAACAAATAATTTAGGTAAACAACACAATTCATGAATTGGTAAAATTTATTTTCTTTCTTCTGTCCTAGGCATCTTCAGACTGAAAATAGTACAACATCAGGCGCAATTAAAAAATTCTAATATTGGCAATATGTCTATAACTGGAAGATGATACGCAATACTGTAAAATAGAGTCTACCCTCTATAATTTTACAAAGAAATTTCCTTAGAAACTAGAACATTGGAAGACTAAAATGAAGTATAAATACAAGGTACTCAGGTACAATGCTGATATAGGAGAGAAACCAGAAAGCAAGTACTTGGAGCAATATTTTGAGTCTTTCTAAGGGTGTAATAGCAGTGTGAGACCTGAAATAGGCATGAAAAGGACCATGATTAGACCTATTATTAGGGATTTCAATGAGTATAGTTAGAGCTTCTAAACACAACTCTGTAATGTAATATCATCATTCTCCTATGAATAAAAATGGAAGAAAATGGTTGGCTAATATTGTTTTGTCATTCTTGCTGTTCTATGTTGAGTGAAACTTGGCAGTTTATTGGCTGGTATTGTGGCTTCTTTTTTCTGAGATTAATAGTAGGGAAAAGAGTTTATTGATGATGACCTTGTATTTGCAAACTACTGAATAAGACATGGTTCTCCACTCAGTGAAATGACACAAGTTTCATCATAGTTTTTTAGCATGACTGCATACAGCTATTTTTTGTTGATCTGTTCATTCTTTCATGTGTAAAGAAATACAAGCCAAGATTTGTTCTTTTATAATCACCCAAAATGACAGATATAGGCTACAAAAACCAACTAATTAATATGAATATATATCATCATATAATTAGTACCACATGATCCAGTTTATAATTGTTGACATATAGCAAAATTATATCCTCCATATCTTAGTTAATGAATAAACTAATATCAAATAATTAAGTAATGAAATGATTTAGTATCTAAAAAAGAGGAAGAGAAAACCCTATTACATCATCGATGGACTGCCGACTTCCTTTTATTATTTCTTTCTTAATAAATCATAAATTCTTTTTGCCTTTTAAGAAAGATTTGGATCCACCAAAATCGTTATTGTCCGTACATGGGTTGGATCAGGGTTGGAGCCGTAGAAAGAGCCCAAAGATTAGTTAATTACTTTAATCAACCCATTAAGTTGTAGTTGGAGGCCGCCTTTATCTAATCATGTTGTTAATTGTAATTAACAAGGGATTAAGCTTAATTAGATTTTATAATCTAGGAGGTGTAGGAATATGAATATATATCATCATATAAGTCTGAAAAATGAGTACATGCATTTATTATTGTAATATGATAAATAGTACTTTTGTGATATTTTTGTAGTTTACTCTCATGCAAGTACTTGATCGTCTTGCGCTTTTGGAAAGTAATGATAGAAGAAGTGCAAATTCACTTATGCAGGTATGTTCAATTTATTTTTTGAGTTGTATTATTTCATGCACAAAAGACGTTGCTTAAATGTTTTGATTTCTAAGTTCTTCATGAGGCTACTAATTTTATTGTCTTAGTGTACGAAAAAGTAACGAGGCTACTAATTTTAGGTTTGAATTTGCTTGGTTTTCGTAGTGTTGTTGATTGGGTTTTGTGGTTTGTCTAATGCTTAGTAGTGCCTCTCGTACACAGAAACTCCCGTACACTTGTGGATAGCTGGTACTTGGTTTAGTGATAATGATATTAATGTGTAGTGTTGTTAATATTGTTGTTGACAAATGCTTGAATATTATATTTTGATATTAATGTAGAGAATTTTGGTTTTGTAGGGTGGAACAAGTGTTCATCAAAATGAGTCTATTGGAGAAGGTCAAAGAGAGTCCGCCAAGAGAGTCCGCCGCTGAAGAAATCGTTCAAGAAGAAAATCCAAGTGAAAACGTTTAAATATGTTTCATTGTGTTGTTCACAAAGACTTTTTTTGTGGATAGTTCACAATAACTTTTTTTTTGGTGGATTGTTCACAATGACTTAAACTAATGTAATATGATATATTGTACTTTTAATGTCGAATATGTTATATTGTACTTTTATTATTTGATTACTCTTTAATTTTTATGAAATTATTGCATATTAAAATAGCATGAAAGTTAACTTTAGGTTTGTGACTAATCATCACAATTATGCAATTCAGGTGTAACATTTAAGTCAGCAACGTAACATCACAGATTTTAAATAATGTAGCAGTTATACTATTTGCGACGGGAGATGCTGTCACAATTTTATTTCGGTTTGTCATTTCTTTTGCGACGGCGTTTTCCGTCGCAAACATTTGAAAAATTACATGTAACCGCTTTTTTGGCGACGGCGTAAACAATCACAAAACTAAATTTTGGCGCTGACGGACTACCTTTTTTGCGACGGTTGGTGCCGACGCCACGCCGTCGCAAACCATTTTGCGACTGCCATTTACCGACGCAAATACTTTTGCGACGGACAACTTCGCGTCGGCGTGTTTGCCGACGCAACGCCGTCGCGAATTGGTGGACGCCGTCGCGAAACAGTTTTTTGCCGTCGCAAACATCCGTCGCAAAAGTTATTTCTTTTTGTAGTGATTATACTATTGAACCGTTAACAAATTACCATCACACATACCATTTAAACACGTCATTGTGCATAAATATTGCACGAGTAGGCCAAATTTATTTACCATGAATGCACGCTTACCATTTAAACACGTTAAGTCATGAATGTTGATTGTTTAATATGACGCTTAAGACGCGTTCTTATTTTTTACCAGAACTATCTCTCTATATATATGTGTTGGTTCAATTGAAAAGGACTCTATGGAGAGGAAGGATGAGAACTATGAACCACTAGATTAGGTTGAACTAATGGTTGAGATTAAAAAAAAAGTGTTCAAGATGCACTACATTAATAGTAAAATAGGCAAAATATAAAGTATTTACCACTTTCATTAATTATCCTCCTTCTAACTTGTTGACCATTTACAAAAATTGGGTTATAACAAAAGTGATGTTTTATTCTCATTCTTGTAAAGAGTAAGTGTTTAGTTAAAAAAGACAAATTATATGTTTTTTCGTGCCTTTAAAATCCATTTGTTTGAAAGGCACAAAAGGAGTGCATATAAACTTGTTATTTTTCTATGTTCAGTTTGCACATTATGTGTTTGATGAAATACTCGAATGAACGTTTGATTCATTTTTTTTAGGTCAATATCACTAACTAGGCCTTTTAACAATATTGTTCAATTAAGTAGACCCATAGCATAATCTCGTTTAGTAAATATACCTCTAATAGAGTAATAGTGGTAGAGTGTTAAAAATTAGAGGGGTATATAAAACAAAAACCCATAAAAAAAAAGCCTACTATACCAATTTTTTTTTTCAAGAAAATTCCGGATGGTACCCTCGTGGTTTGGGGTATTCCGGATTTTGCCCATCAGTTTTTTCAAGTTCGGATGATACCCTTAAATTTATGTCGTTTTTCGGATTTTGCCCAAATTCATTACACTTTTTTAAATTCCATTACAAAAATACAAAAGAAAATAAACTAAAATTAAAAAAATAAATTAATATAGAAAGAATAATTTATTTATTTTCAAAATAAAGTAAAATAGTAACTTTTTTTTAAAAAAATATTTTATATTAATTTAAAAATAAATAAATTAGATAATTTTTTAAAATTCAAAAAAATCAGTGTTTTATTTATTTTAAAAATAAATAAATTGAATTAGCATTTTTTTAACAAAATCTACAAACATAAGTGTTATACTTTATTTAAAAAATAAATAAAATAAGGACTCTTTTTAAAAAATTAAAAAAAAATCACTGTTTTAATTTATTATTAAAATAAATAAATAATTTTTCTATTTTATTTATTTCCCAAAACTAAAAGAAAGAAAATAAAGTAATATTAAAAAATAGAAAACTAAATTATTTATTTAATAATAAATTAAAACAGTGATTTTTTTAAATTTTTAAAAGAATTCTTATTTTATTTATTTTTTAAATAAAGTATAACACTTATGTTTTTAGATTTTATTAAAAAATGCTAACCCAATTTATATATTTTTAAAATAAAATAAAACACTGATTTATTTGAATTTTTAATTAATTTATTTTTTAAATTAATATAAAACATTTTTTTTATAAAAAAGTTACTGTTTTACTTTAGTTTTAAAATAAATAAATTATTCTTTTTATTTTAATTTATTTTTTAATTTTAGTTTATTTTCTTTTGTATGTTTTGAATAGATTTTAAAAAAATTTAATGAATTTGGGCAAAATTCGGAAAACAATATAAACTTAAGGGTACCATCCGAACTTAAAAAAACTGTTGGGCAAAATCCGAAATACCCCAAACCACGAGGGTACCATCCGGAATTTCCCTTTTTTTTATAATGTAGTTATTTTTTGTGAGCATGTTCATTTTTATGTGAATGTGTGGCTTTTTTTTTTTGAAAGTGTAGTTTTTTTTACAAACGTTTACTAAGTTTTGTAAACGTTCAATTAATTTATTACACGTGTAGTTAATTTTTCATACACACAATGTTCATTAGTTTCATTGAGTTCGTTTATCCAAGTTCACGATTATATTTGCTTGATTCAAATATCATGCATGCCTTAATTGAATACCGGATTAAATAGAATTCACGCTTACCTTTTAAAACATGTTAGATCATGAACGTTGATTGTTTAATCTGACACTTAAGACACGTTCTTATTTTTTACTATCTATCCATCCATCCATCTATATATATGTGTATAACACTCCAAATTCTCAGAACTCGGGGAGCTACTAGTTAGGACCTCACAATGGGTCCGACCTTGGTTTAATAATAACTTTACTTATGATCTTACAGTAAAGCACAAATGTGAATAAATATTTTGAAAACATCAAATTATATTTGAATGAATGTACAACATGTATCAACCTTACAATAAATAAATAAATTAATGTTGTGCATGCAATAGGAAGACTCCCCCGTCCCCATCTAATGAGTACGTGGACTCGCCTGACCATCCGCCCCAGATCTCTCTGCAACTGCCTATACCTACAAATAATCTAACAACACGGAGAAACCGTTAGTTAACTATCCAAATATTAGTAGAATAATAATAGCGCACACACATATAATAACATATGTAAAACACTCATCATGCTTTTAGAAAATTTCATTTATTATCTTTATTTAAGTCATACACTTTACTAATGCAACTTATTTTGTGACACGAGAGACTCTCAAACCTCGCCTCCCCTCCCGTGTACTTGCCTGGTCTGGATATAGAGAACCTCTCAGTCTCATGTCAAAGTTGGACAGTGATGTCACTGCTCATTATAAATACACTTGAGCCATAAACTTATAAAGGTCGTCCTATGCATGTTATAATTATTAAACACACAACCATCATCATTCAACTAACATCTAGAAGCTAACTAAGTAAGCCCAAATGACTAACCTGAATCACATCACAATTCCCGTTATCTCAACTCGGTCCGCAATCGTAGAAAATCAACCGTCTGTTATAAAAGGCAAGTGGATTAATAAGGTATCCCACTTTCTTAGAAGTCTTCAACTTCTAACATACTCAAATCTATCATTACCAAAAGTACCCTCATAAGGGTAAATGACTATTTTACCCCTAATCCTCAAAACCCTAGAAATATTCCTAGAATATTTCCAAAACTTCCTATGGAATCTAAAACCATAATCCAAAACTCAAAAAGGAAGATTAACTAAGTTGGAAGGGTTTTTTAACTTCTAACTTTCATGAAAAACTCTCTAGAATCATACCTTGACCCAACTCAAGATACTCATAACAAAAATTAGACCAAACAAAAAGTACTTAAGTCTGATACTAATATGAAGAAAAGAATCTACAAAAATGCATAACCTAATTTAAGTTAAAAACGAGAAACTATTTTCATTAGATTATAGTTTATTCGAAATCTGTTATTTAATTATTATTTCTATGCAAACCTTTTTGATTGATTGTCGTTTATTACAATAAAATCTCTAAATCCCAAATAAAATATCTAATCTTTCTATTCAATGAACTCTACTCATTAGAATCAAAGAAATCTTAAAAAACAAATAACTACAACTCATACACGAAATTCTCAAGTTGACTCCAAAACACAAGCACTCCCATACTTAGTCAATTTTCCCACTGTTATACAAAACTACGCTACTCTCCTACTTCGGGACCTCATAACCCCAGATCCGACCGTTGAATATTTCTCAACTTTTGATACATTAAACTACCCACATCTACCTACAACATAACAAAAATGCAACAGTAAAAGATAATTCGAAGGCATCAAAACTTATTCCCAAAGTCAGCCGTTCAAGACATAAATTCTGGAAAAATAAATGTAGTAGAGTAAGTTGAGAGTTCGACTCCTCCATAACTGCTTTGCAGGTGAAGAAGAAATGAAGTCTCGCCCTGCCAGCCATTGTTGCCTGATGCATTGAAGACGAAAGGTTGAATCTAGGAGGAGGTCGGCTCCGATTTCCGGCGGCCGTTCGTGGCAAACTAAGTAAGAAGACGGTGATGCTGGTCCGACGTGAATAAGAGGAGGGGAGGACGCGATGCTCTGCATGGGTCTCTCATTCTGAAGACGTCTCCTCTGTTGATCGGGAATTCAAGCGTAACACCATAACGGGCCCAGTTGGTCCATAATGGTCCCATTAGGTAAGTTGTAAAAACAAAGGCTGCTTAGACGTAGAAGATTGTTTAGGTATAGATTTGAATAATATAAGACTCTAGCATTCTCAAATAAAAAAAATGCTAGTGTAAAAAGAAGATTAAATATATCTGAAAAGAATTTATCTAGAAGAAATACAAGAATCTAGATAACATATGATATTAAGTATTATTTAGGATGATAAAACGATAGAAGTGTAACACCCCAAATTCTTAGAACTCGGGCCATTACTGGTTAGGACCTCACAATGGGTCCCGACCTCAGTTTGACAACAATATTACTAGGATCTTGCAACAAGACACAAATAAGAAAAACCGAAATTCATAAAAATGTATTTTTAAAGGAATGAATGCAACAACGTCTAACAACCTATGGTACTTAAACAGCAAAAGAGTCTAACTGTCTTTAACAAGAAGAAAGAAACAACAATTAACACCCAACCCCACTTTAAGGAGTACAGAGACCCGGCTGACCACTACTTCCGGATCACTCAGCTGCTGCTCTAACCTGCCGTGAAACTAAAAACACAACAGAACAACCATTAGCTAGTTATCTAAACATTAGGAGAATAATAATAGCACATACACACATAAAATAATAAACACTCATCATACTTTCAAACATTCCATTTATTATCTTCATTTAAGTCATTCACTCTAATGATACTTATTTTGTGACACGAGGGATTCCCAAACCTCGCCTCCGCCCCCGTGTACCCATCAGGAGTGGATCCGATGCATCTCACCGTGTACCTGTATGGTCTGGGTATAGAGAACCTCCTAGTCTCCTGGCAAAGCTGGGTAGTGATGTCACGGCCCGTTATACATACACTTGGGCCTTAACTCATAATAACCACGGTCGTCCTAACAAGTTGTTATTTTTATAATAACACACATTGCACACACACAACTATTATCACCCAACTAATATCCAGAAACCAGCTAAGTAAGTCGCAAGGACTTACTTGAGTCAAACCACAACTCTCACAATCTCAACTCGGTCTGCAACCGTAGCAATTCAAATGCCTGTCATACAAGGCACGTGGATCAAAATACATCCCAAAATCTTAGAAGTATATAACTTCTAAGATGCGCAAACTCATCAAGAGAAAATTTTACTAAAATGCCCTCTTAAGGTAAAAAGACTATTTTACCCCTGGTTCCGAAAATTCTCAAAATTCTATCATTAAATTATAATATTTTCTTTTAGAACCGATTTCCAAAATCTAGTTCTCAAGGACAGTTACTAGAGATTATAAAGTTAACAAGGTTTTAGAATTTCAAAGGGGTTGCTAAGGTCCTACTTTTACCCTTAGCTGCTAGGTCTAAGATCAAATCCTAAACATTCTCGTTAAAGAGAACAACGGCACTCCCTTCCCAAGTTTAGGTAACTTCCTCACAACTATTCTAGGTAGAAACCGAGAACCTATATGAGTTTAGCTTATGCTTTTATGAGGAGCCCTTAAGATATTCTAATAAGTAGAATTTGTTATCCTAACGTTAGTATACGCCCACCCATAGAACCCCCACAACCCTCATAACTAGAGTACACTACTCCGGCCGTACTAACTATAAACTTTAACCCTTCTCGGTGATTACTATAACGCACGTTCCTACCCATTTACGAACAAGGTTCTAGTTAAGGACACCTATTTACCTATATATATATATACTTATATATATATCCTACACTTATACATATATATATATATATATACATATATATATATATATACTACATATACATAACATTCTTACCCTTATATAAAAACCTATACATACTCAAATCTTATACCTCTCTCTCTCTATATATATATAAAGACACGTACACTGCACTGCTGTATGTATATAAACTTATATCTCCCACTTATACATTTAAAAACACAAACACACATACCCTGCACTGAGAATGAGTAACCCGCCGTCCAGCACACTCGTCACACACCTGGAGGAGAAACAATAGCTTGGTTCGAGTTTTACGGGGTGGCCGACGCGGAGCGTTTGAAACCAGCTTGCTTGCACTCCCAACGTTGCAACAGACTGAAGATGATCCCGTCCTCCGGTGCTTGTTGCGTGATTCGTGCATCCTGGACCTGCTTTGCTCGTACACTGGCCCAACTGCACTCACCACAAGTGCACAAACTCGTCCAGGCTAGTGACGGCAGGACCGGACACATACCCGACTTGCAGTTAACACAGGGAAACAGAAGGGAAGCAGAGGGGAAAAGAGGGAAAGGAGAGGGGAAGAAGACAACCGGCTCACCTACTGCAGCATCGACAACGGCGGCGGGACCTGGCCTAGCGGACGGAGCAGCAGATCAACGTCATTCTGCTGGAGATCCAGAGAAGGCGTTGCACAGGTCGGTAAATCAGGGAATCGCAGGGGATAGAAGGTGAGATTAAAGAGGGAAGATGTTCGTAGGCTTACCGAAGATCCTCCTGCGGCCGGCTGGCATTGCCTCGGTGATCGACAGAACCGGCGGAGGAGTATCGGTGGTGGCGGTATTGTTGCGGAGGTCGTTGCCGGGTTACTGTTTCGGCTCTTTGTCGCAGTTGAAGACGTGCAGCTGTACGCAGTCTCACAAAGGAAGGCGGAGGAAACGTGATTTACGATTAGTTTAAGGTTAGATTAGGTTAAACGTTGGATTAGGTTAGATAATTAGGGTTAAGGTAGTTATGGGTTGGGCTGAAAACTGGGCTTAAAATAAATATAATGGGCCTGCTCACTAAAATAAGAAAAAGATAAGCTAAAAGATTAACACTTGCTTAGTACGGAAACATTTACGGAATTGTTTGTGGAGTTATTTACGGTTTACAAAAGTTATCATTTTATGTGAATCAAAGTCACATAAAATGATAGAAATTAACTTCGTGTTCTTTTATTTAAAAGAATTAAGGTTGGTGGCTTGAAATCCGGTTTGATCCGGTATTAAACGGAGTTTAAATTTGTCGGTTATTACATCAGTGCCCCCTTAAAATAAGTTTCGTCCCGAAACTTAGAATAATGTAACTAATCATTCGACTTTCTCTATAAAACTTAGTTTCATAAAATTTCCGTTTTCTACCATGCAACTACTCAATCATCACACTCAGACACACATCACAAAAACATAATAACTCAATCCAATATAAAAACATGAACGGTCAAACAACACAATAACTGAGTACTAACTCGTCGATACAAAAGTAACATTTAAACCCGCATAAACTTGGGATAATTACGTCTATTACTCTCCTCTGTCTCCCAAGTGGTCTCATAAGCTCTTCGTATAGACCACTGGATCCTCAACATTGGTATCTCCTTGGACCGCAGACGTCTAGTATTGCGCTCCAGGACAGCTACTGGGTACTCCACAAATGTATGGTCGGCTCAACTATCAGATTCTTATGACTAAGGATGTGTCTCGGGTTTGGTAGGCACTCTCTCAACGGTTTGGTTTTCTAGACTTACTTCCAGCTCTTTTGATGACTCTACCAAACTTTTTTGGTATACCATGGTGTGGACAATCTAGGAGAAGATCTTTGAACCTCTCCCAAGACTTGAATAAACTCTCTCTATCCTTCATCACGAAGGCATTTATCTTCCCTCTTAACTCGGTAGTCTTGGAAGGCGGGAAGAACTTAGTCAAAAACTCGGTTTTCATCTCCTCCCAAGTACCAACTCGCCCTTGTGGAATAGATTGATACCAAGCCAAGGCCTTATCCTTAAGAGAGAAGGAGAAAGCCCTAAGCTTATGGTTGTTGCTCTCCAATCTAGGCGGTCTAAGAGTCTCCATCAAGATCTCATAGTTCATCAAGTGTTGATGAGGAGACTCTCCTTCCATCCCTCCAAATTGATTATGCTGGATCATTTGTAGAACTTGAGGGCGGAGTTCATAATCATGGGTTGCGGGATCTCCTAAGTTCACACCCGGACGGTGTGCTCTTTGTGCCGGATCCATACGTTGCCCTAACGTTTGTGGCTCACCAATGGCAATGGGCACAACCCGTATATTAACCGCCTCCGGTTGCGGTTGTGGTGGAGGTGGAGGTTGTTGACGATTAAGCTCTCTTTGCACAACAGCTTGCCTAATCTCTTCAATCTCCCTCCTAGTTGCCTCTTGCCTCTCATTGGCAAGTCTCCTTTCATTCTCCAAAGCTTCATCCCTTATCCTAATTTGCTCTAAAGCCTCATCCAACTCAGCTTGGAGATCTCTTCCGGCCATCTCTTTTCCCTTTTTAATGCTCTTGGATCTAGATCTAAGGGTTTTCTCCGGTTCGGGATCGAATGGAGCTAAGTCCTTTCCACGAGATCTTCGCATGCACCTAAAGAGTGAGAGACGTCCTGAAAAGCAAAGACACACACCAAAAAGAGATCAAAAGCAACAAGAAAGACCTACACTATGATCAATCACAAAAAGACTCAATCTAGACCTAGTCCCCGGCAACGGCGCCAAAAACTTGTTACGTCTAGGAATCGATGCGCAAAAGCTTTAAAATTTATAAACTCGTTATATTTCTCCTAACTCCTAGTGAACCCGCAGTGTATGGAACGTTTGTAGTAGGAATAGTATTCCGAGGTCGAACACAAAGACTGATGTGAGATTGATTCGACTAGTGATTTAGTTTAGTGAAGATCTAGTTTAAGAAAAGGGAAAGAAATAAAGAAATGAAAATCTAAAATGTTTTTGGTGGATTTTTAGGTGATCAATCAAAGATCACAAATCATGCAAAATGAACAATCAACTATGCTAACAAATCAACACAAACAAACAAGCTAAACTCGAGATATAGATCAAAGAGAGAAAAGCGGATTCTAGGGGTTGGAAATTCCGGTTATGGCATAAGACTCAAGCTATCTAATCATTCCTTGGATTAACTATGATATGTTGGGAGTGAGTGTTTCTAGATTGGGATCAATCACCGGGTAGGTCTCATGGTCCACTAGTCTGTTCCTAAGGTCTCATCACCGGGTAAGTCTCAAAGAGCCTAAGGGATAGAATTCTACACAAACCGGATTGTCACCTAGGGATCTAACCTATCCTTACCGGGTAGGTCTCGAAAGGGTTAGTCCTAAACAACTATCCTAGCACACTTAGTCCAATGGTGGCTTATGAGGCTCACCACTACCTAGAGTTTGTCATCTTTGAAATCTAAGAGTAAGAATCACCGGGTAGGTCTCTTCTAACACTTAGTTGCTAACACTAGGTCACCCTAGGATAGATTTAACTCAACAAAAACTAGGATTTCAACATTCTAACAAACTAGAAATTAGATCCATCGAACCAGGGGAAACCACGGGCTGTTCTACCAAGTCCACGGCCGTGGACTGGCAAGATCCAACCGTGGACCCCAACAGAGGCTTTGTTCAAGTGAGCAAGTCATCCAAAAACAATTCTAAGTTCATCCTATCATAGTCCTAGCCATAACCCTCCTTTCCTTACCCTAGAATCGCATCTACTTAGCCTACAACATTCATCATAACAATCGAAATCATCAAACACAAAATCATGGCTTTCATTTGCAAGATAATGAAGAGAAAGAAATGAACAAGTGAAACAAACAAAACCAAGCTGAAATTAAGATTAGAAAGACTCACAACCCTTCCAAAAGAAGGTTTAATCGATTCTTACAACCCTAGAAAACGATTCCGAAATTCTTCACTACAAAGCCTATCAAGTGCTAGCAAGAGGTGTGTTCCTCTCTTCTTCTCCAATGGAGCTCTCCTTCTCCTCCTATGGTAGCTCTTTCTCCTTGAGAGAATCTTCTTGTTGAGAGTGTGTGAGAGAATGTGGATTTGATTGGATAATGAAAGATGCCTTCTCTCAGCCTTGCAGGACCACTTTTATACTACAACCTTGCTAGAGTGAGCCATGAGATCGTGGCACAACTGTCACAACCGTCTGGCAAAAACCACAGTTGGTTCCACGGCCGTGGAAGTGCCAGCAACCGTGGTTTGGTGCTTCAGCTTCGCCTTGGATCATTAAGCTATGATTTGGTGCATGGCTTGTGTTGACAAGGTTCCATGAGTCCTCCTTAGCCTCTAGTTTGCGTCCTAATGAGTCCGAGGGTGTGTCATCTTGATGAACGATCCTCAAACGTATCGTTTAAGCTCCTAAACCTCCCAAAATACCTACAAAGCAATGCAAAAGTCCGTGTAGACGTCTATCTCGACAAAATACGTGAATTGAGTGCAAACGTCGTGAACTAGTGCTAAACCATGCATGGATGAGTGAGAAATCTATCTAAATGATTACCTAAACCTAAGTCATAAATCGTGTTATCAGTTGGTCTTATTACTTTCGTCAACTCTTATATCATCAGTCCAGTTTGCATTTTCAATGGAGTACCTCCATTTCTCATTAAACTTTTATATATACACCTTTCGGTAATCATCTTATTGGGGTAAAACTGGATCCATATAATAGCCTTTAGTCATTCCACTTTACTCCTTCTCATGTCTGTTATAGCCAACTTGTAGATTTCATCTGCAATCACCTCACAACTCAACCACACCTTTCACCAAGGCTTTAAATCATACTCTCTATGTTTGTGCCGCCTCTGAAATTCCAATTATTCTGTGTTACATTTTTAATCACAAGGGTTTCTCCTATCAATCTAGACATTTTGACCCCACCTTTTCTCGGAGGAGCACCATCGGTCCTACTTGTGTGGAATGCTAAGACATAGGGCATGTCACAATCATTTGTTTCTTCTTACTCTTCTAGTTCTTTTTACAGGGATCCCTTCATACTAACTGGATATGTATCTTTCATTAGTTAGTAGTAAGTAATTACTCACAACAATTCCCTTTTCCCCATTACTATCATCAATGGTCATTACCGACCGTCAAGAGATTCTCTTTAATTTCTTTATTAGAGTTATCATATTGGACTCATTCAATGTTACTATCAAGACTACTAGTACTTGTATTGATTTAACTTCACCATTGTCCTCGTTGATCTTTGGAAGAAATTCACCAGATGTCGGTAAATTTCCTTTATAACCTTGTGGTTATTCTTCTTATCTCTTTTGAGGTTTGATATACGAGGTGCAAATATATCTCTTCCATTTATACTCCTTTAGCTCCTTCTACAAGCTACACTCCTATAAGAGCACTATACTCTTACGAATCTAGCTATATCTTCATCTTCCGTCAACGGACTTGTAATTTCTTCTAAGATAACTTGTAGGTATTTCCCCATAATTCTTTTTACCCGAGTTATCGCCCAATTGCGGTTCTCTGTTATGACCCGCTAGTGTTATTAACTTAAGTCCCTTCGTGAATGAGAAGTTATTAGAGACCCTTTTTCCAAGACTATTCTCATATACCCTCCTTCCTTGGGGTGCCGCTTGTACTTCCGCCTTTATAAAAATCCGGTCTTTGTTGTATCCCGATCCTTGTTTTAATTCTTGTGTGTTCTAGGAGGTCACACCACTTCCATGTTGGTGAAATCTGCCTCCCCCTTTCTAGCAACCTGTAAGCTTTTATTTTGCGGCTCTTTAATCCTTTGTATCGGCTGGACAATGTATCTCATCTTGACTCCTACGCTTATGATCGTCTCGGTTTCCCATCTTGATTGTGGTGGCAAGTAGCGTGTCGAGAGTGATCATCTTCCGCCTTGCTTCTAGCCTCAAACTTTCACCTTCCGGTCCGTTAGTAATCTTAGATTCAATGCCTCATGTCGGGATCGCTACTATATTTCACCTTGACTTTCATGCCCATGTGTGTTTCTGAAGGTATCCGCTTTGTTTGTATCGTTGCTTTACACCACACTTGAACGAACCTATGGGTTGTCTCTTCCAATTTGTATATTTGTCGGTCATCAAACGCTTTTCCGGAACTACTCTCATGTATATTCTTCATTTGATCCTATTGAGTTGACTCAGAATTCCCTTCTCGTCATTGTAGTTGGTGTTGTCTTTTAGTCTTCACTTTTCCGTCTCGACGTTCCTCAACAAGCTCGAATGAGTTGTCCGTTGTTTGTCTACCCCAATGCACATAAGATGTGCATACTAATCCTCACGTTGACACCCTTCAAAATCTATTTAGATGTGTCAAAGGGGTGAGAAACTCATTATGTTATCTCCGTTAAAGACATAACATAACTACAATTTCTACTAAACTTCGGCATATATTTATCTATACTACATATCTTTATAATCAACCTAATAAGTCCAACTAAAGTAAAACCTAAAGTTCATACTAAGCATACTGAGATCCGCGGTAGTAGTGGTGGTCAGCCGTACTTTCTATTCCCAACCAGACTATGCATGCATTTGAAAATCAAAAGTCATTTTTAAAACTCAGATCCCTTTTCGGGTTCTGTTTAAGTACTTATTCGGTCTTTCAAAAGATTTCAAGTGCCATTGTTGTCAACCTAGAGCTCTGATACCATGTTGTAACACCCCAAATTCTTAGAACTCGGGACATTACTGGTTAGGACCTCACAATGGGTCCCGACCTCAGCTTGACAATAATATTACTAGGATCTTCCAACAAGACACAAATAAGAAAAACAGAAATTCATAAAAATGTATTTTTAAAGGAATGAATGCAACAACGTCTAACAACCTATGGTACTTAAACATCAAAAGAGTCTAACTGTCTTTAACAAGAAGAAAGAAACAACAATTAACACCCAACCCCACTCTAAGGAGTACGGAGACCCGGCTGACCACTACTTCCGGATCACTCAGCTGCTGCTCTAACCTGCCGTGAAACTAAAAACATAACAGAACAACCATTAGCTAGTTATCTAAACATTAGGAGAATAATAATAGCACATACACACATAAAATAATAAACACTCATCATACTTTCAAACATTCCATTTATTATCTTCATTTAAGTCATTCACTCTAATGATACTTATTTTGTGACACGAGGGATTCCCAAACCTCGCCTCCGCCCCCGTGTACCCATCAGGAGTGGATCCGATGCATCTCACCGTGTACCTGTATGGTCTGGGTATAGAGAACCTCCTAGTCTCCTGGCAAAGCTGGGTAGTGATGTCACGGCCCGTTATACATACACTTGGGCCTTAACTCATAATAACCACGGTCGTCCTAACAAGTTGTTATTTTTATAATAACACACATTGCACACACACAACTATTATCACCCATCTAATATCCAGAAACCAGCTAAGTAAGTCGCAAGGACTTACTTGAGTCAAACCACAACTCTCACAATCTCAACTCGGTCTGCAACCGTAGCAATTCAAATGCCTGTCATACAAGGCACGTGGATCAAAATACATCCCAAAATCTTAGAAGTATATAACTTCTAAGATGCGCAAACTCATCAAGAGAAAATTTTACTAAAATGCCCTCTTAAGGTAAAAAGACTATTTTACCCCTGGTTCCGAAAATTCTCAAAATTCTATCATTAAATTATAATATTTTCTTTTAGAACCGATTTCCAAAATCTGGTTCTCAAGGACAGTTACTAGAGATTATAAAGTTAACAAGGTTTTAGAATTTCAAAGGGGTTGCTAAGGTCCTACTTTTACCCTTAGCTGCTAGGTCTAAGATCAAATCCTAAACATTCTCGTTAAAGAGAACAACGGCACTCCCTTCCCAAGTTTAGGTAACTTCCTCACAACTATTCTAGGTAGAAACCGAGAACCTATATGAGTTTAGCTTATGCTTTTATGAGGAGCCCTTAAGATATTCTAATAAGTAGAATTTGTTATCCTAACGTTAGTATACGCCCACCCATAGAACCCCCACAACCCTCATAACTAGAGTACACTACTCCGGCCGTACTAACTATAAACTGTAAGCCTTCTCGGTGATTACTATACCGCACGTTCCTACCCATTTACGAACAAGGTTCTAGTTAAGGACACCTATTTACCTATATATACACTACTACATTAAAGCTCTATTGAAACGGTTCATTGTAACGGTGATATTTAATGAAACGGTTTAATTAAACGGTTAAACTTTTTGATGCGTTTTAAGAAGCGGTTTTAAAAAAATCAGGTTATGCAACAGAAAAATGAAGCGGTTTATACAAATGAAGCGGTTCATTGTAACAGTTTTTTAATATTGAAGCGGTTTATAAAAAACCCGTTGCAAAAAAGAACAAAGGCGCATATATATGTAAAACCCGCTAAAATTTTTTCACTCTGCGCCACCCCATTTACTAATCGAAATTCCCAATTTTAGAGAAACCCTAATTCTTTACTCGCTTATCGATCATTGGAGGTACTTGCCGGTGGACTCTTGCCCAATCTCTCTCAAAAATTTCATCAATCTCTACCTGCCCCTTCTTCCCAAATCTTTCACAAAAGTTTCGATGCCAGGGGAGACCGAAGCCCCGATGAACGGCAGCCGTATCAATTTCTGCTCTCGTTGAAGGTCAATGCATACACAAGTTAAGTTGAGGGCTTTCAAGTCTTGAAGATTTCAGCATCCCTCAAATCAAAATTTCGTTCAAGCATTAGAGTTGAAGGAATATTCAAGGTGAATCTCAACCTGTTATGTGAAAAACTTCCAATAATTTCTTTTGTTTTACGGTTACAATATTTTTGTCCATCCAGCTTCTTGACTGCGTTTTGTTTGAATTGGAACCCAATTTTGGAATGAGCGTGTGGGCAAGGATGAGACTACTTAGTGTTAGGGTCTGCTAACGCAAGCTGCGAATGAAGTTTGCAGGGTCATTAGCTCTATGGGGGCACTCTAATTTAATACCAAGTAAGTTCTAGTTAGAGTCAGTCATAGTTGTTTAGTATAAGGTATGGTTGTGGTATTAGTTTAAAGTTTATCAGCTCTTGTGAATTTTGCCTCGGTTGGACTGTTAAGATTGTTGTTCAATGAAAGAGTTGATCTAGAATTATAATATGCATCCATAACTTTTTAATGGGATTGCGTTGAATTGTAAAAAATAATAGACACTACTAATCATCTACTAAGATTGAATATAGGAAACAAGGAAAACTAATAATGAAATAACTATGTTGAGTTATAGGAACTAAACTACAAGTTAGTGGATTGACTTGTGGTATTTTTATGTATACTAAATTTTCTTCAAGGGTGAGATTGTATTTTATGACCATGTTTTATGATCATTGTCTAGATTGAGAGTCTTTACAATCATTCAAGTTAGACAATTCTTTTTGGTTGATATGTCACTATTTTAAATCTAGTTTATTACCTCCTGCTGAGTGTAATTTTGTAGAAAATGGAATTCCAACCAAAACACTTTTGTTGTACGATAACTTCCAGGAAAAAGGTGACATTATTAGACAGTAGAGTGCTAGATAAGAATCTTTCTATCTAACTAATACCTATACAAACTATATTTACTTAATTTCACATTGCCAATTAAAGTTAGTAAAAAGTCAATGTACTAGTCTTTAAGCAAGAGTGTGAGGTTTTAGATTGTATGTGTCTAGCCGAGTGACTCGAGGCATTGGTACACTAGGACTAATAATTATGACCTTTAATGTGTTTTTTAAATAAGCTTGATTATTTTCCTGTTTCATTTGCTTGTATTTTCAATTTTCCACTTGACATTCCTTTTGAATAAAATTGACCTTATAAATTTTCCTTTGCATTTTGTTAGTTTAAGAGGACTGATTCGGAAGCTTTCTTGCGTTCTAGTTGCTCTCCTAAAATTATTTCAAGAATCCCCATTCCATGTCTACTGCAATTGTTCTATCAGGAGAATGAAGCTTATGAGAAAATATGCACCACTTTTTAACGCTGTCGTTTGGAGTATATGTTTCTTACACACTTCCTTATGTCCAGGAACATAATGACTATGATGTTGTAAATAGCTCCAATACTGAATCTGTCATGGGAAAGCAAAACTCCAACTTTGACTCTAAGAAAGTGACTGTGAGGATCAACATCAACCAGCAACATAGGCAAACAATTCAGGTTTGAATAAATAATTATTCCAGTTTTTGTAGCCTACATGTTGTATATAAGAGCTAATGGTTTCACTGAAGTTCACACTCAGTGTTCAAGGGTGTGCATTTCTACTTCCGTTAAGTTCAGTTAATGTACTGTTCAGTTCGATGTGTTATAAATGCAGCTAAACATGCCTAGTATAAGGTATCCGATTTACCTGTAGTTTAGATCAGGACATTGTGGTTGGAAAAAGCTTTGTGATGTTTTTCTACTGTGAAAAAAATTGGCTTGGTATTGATTCTAGATGGAGAGAAGGGAAACCATGAAAAAATTTATGTTTTGGTTGGATTAAGTGCTTTGCGAAATGTATTAAGGCTCTTAATTTTTAGCAGCAGTGACGCACCCTGTACAACAGTTGTTGGGAGGTGGAGACGTGGAGTATATTCACACAAATGGATTTGGTTTTTTAGTGAATATTAAACTCTCTGCAATTAAGAGTATTGATTTGGATTTATATTTTTAGTAGTTGGTTTTTTATATCCCAGTATCATCATATTATGAATATTAAAATCTCTCAATTCATCAAACGTCTCTTACAATGAAATCAGTTTAATTATACTTTATTTATAAATTTCATCCAACATCCTAGATGTTGCATTATACAATAGGAGTCTATATAATGGTATGTCAATAAAATGGCTACTATAGTGGTAGTTCGGTTTCTGTATGTATGATTATGTTGTAGAAATGCATTGCAACACTTAGTTTACTCCTCCCTTGTCTTTCACTATAACCTCTCTTGGAATTTTCTTTGAATGATGATTATAATTTTTTACCTATTTCAGTTTATTTTATTATTCAATGCTAAAATAACCCGGACGTATATACAAGGCTGATTATGAACAATATCTTCAAAACATTGTAAGTTTAATTATATATTCATTTAAGAAATTTTTTATTAAGTAGATCATGTTTATGGTATTTTGCAGGACGACAAGCAAGGAGGATGAAACATTACTAAGTTTATGTTTGTGAATTGGAGTTTTGGGTTTTTTGAGATAATATTTGTGGGTTGACACATGAAAGTCTTGTATGTGTCCAACTTGACAATTATCAAGCACATACATACATTACTTAGTTTGGGTTGGTGTTTGTAATCAAGCAAATGTTAACCAAGGAAGTGTTAATTTGTCTAATTTATGTATTTGTATTGATTACACTGTAATGAAACATGTGATAATGTGGATGATATGTTTTCTTATATCAAATGCTTGTGGGCAGTATTTTTTAATATTGCAAAACCGTTTCCTTATAAGCATGTATGTGTTGCCTTAGAAACATTTAAAAACGCTTCAATAGATGTGGCATATTTGTTGCCTTAAATACATAAAAAGCGCTCCAATAGTTGTGAAAAAGAGTTGCATTAGGTACATTGCAAATGAAGCGGTTTATTAATCTAATGTAGCACTTTTTTTTAGGTTGGAAACAACCGTTACAAAAACCTAAACTAAACGCTTCAATATGCCTAATGCAACACGAGCGGATGAAACGGCTCAAAACCGCTTCATTATATCTTAGGAAGCGGTTTTTAGAGTTTATGAAACGAAATTTAACCGTTTCTATAGAGCTTTAATGTAGTAGTGATATATATACTTATATATATATATCCTACACTTATATATATATACTACATATACATAACATTCTTACCCTTATATAAAAACCTATACACACTCAAATCTTATACCTCTCTCTCTCTATATATATAAAGACACGTACACTGCACTGCTGTATGTATATAAACTTATATCTCCCACTTATACATTTAAAAACACAAACACACGTACCCTGCACTGAGATTGAGTAACCCGCCGTCCAGCACACTCGTCACACACCTGGAGGAGAAACAGCAGCTTGGTTCGAGTTTTACGGGGTGGCCGACGCGGAGCGTTTGAAACCGGCTTGCTTGCACTCCCAACGTTGCAGTAGACTGAAGATGATCCCGTCCTCCGGTGCTTGTTGCGTGATTCGTGCATCCTGAACCTGCTCTGCTCGTACACTGGCCCAACTGCACTCACCACAAGTGCACAAACTCGTCCAGGCTAGTGACGGCAGGACCGGACACAGACCCGACTTGCAGTTAACACAGGGAAACAGAAGGGAAGTAGAGGGGAAAAGAGGGAAAGGAGAGGGGAAGAAGACAGCCGGCTCACCTACTGCAGCATCGACAACGGCGGCGGCGACCTGGCCTAGCGGACGAAGCAGCAGATCAACGTCGTTCTGCCGGAGATCCAGAGAAGGCATTGCACAGGTCGGTAAATCAGGGAATCACAGGGGATAGAAGGTGAGATTAAAGAGGGAAGATGTTCGTAGGCTTACCGAAGATCCTCCTGCGGCCGGCTGGCAGTGCCTCGGTGATCGACAGAACCGGCGGAGGAGTATCGGTGGCGGCGGTATTGTTGCGGAGGTCGTTGCCGGGTTACTGGTTCGGCTCCTTGTCGCAGTTGAAGACGTGCTGCTGTACCCAGTCTCACAAAGGAAGGCGGAGGAAACGTGATTTACGATTAGTTTAGGGTTAGATTAGGTTAAACGTTGGATTAGGTTAGATAATTAGGGTTAAGGTAGTTATGGGTTGGGCTGAAAACTGGGCTTAAAATAAATATAATGGGCCTGCTCACTAAAATAAGAAAAGGATAAGCTGAAAAGATTAACACTTGCTTAGTACGGAAGCATTTACGGAATTGTTTGTGGAGTTATTTACGGTTTACAAAAGTTATCATTTTATGTGAATCAAAGTCACATAAAATGATAGAAATTAACCTCGTGTTCTTTTATTTAAAAGAATTAAGGTTGGCGGCTTGAAATCCGGTTTGATCCGGTATTAAATGAAGTTTAAATTTGTCGGTTATTACAAGAAGGTCCAACCTGATCATATCCCGGCTTGATATCGAGTTTATCGGAGAAAAAAAATCTGGATATTACAGTGCGTGTGTGTGTGTTGGTTGCTTCAAGTGAAAAGGACTCTTATGAAGAGGAATGGTGCAAACTATGAGCCCACTAGATTATTATAAATTAATGGTTGAGATTAATCGGAAAGTGTTCAAGACGCACTACATTAATAGTATAATAGGCAAAATAATGTAGTTCATTTTTTTGTGACAGTGTTGTTCATTTTTTGTCAACATGTTCTTTATTTTTTTAAAAGGTGTAGTATTCAACGTCCAATTAGATTAAATCATTTGAATACTTAATATTTTTATACATTTACATCGAAGTATAAACTATTTACCACTTTCACTAGTTATCCTCCTTCTAACTTGTTGACCATTTATAAAAATTTGGGTTATAACAAAAGTGAATGTTTTATTCTCTATCTTGTAAAGAATAAGTGTTTAGTTAAAAAAGATAAATTATATGTTTATTTTAGGCCTTAAAAATCCATTTATTTCAAAGGCACAAGAGGAGTGCATATAAACTTGTTAATTTTTTTTATGTTCAATTGATTTGTGAATGTGTGGCTTATTTTTTGTGGACGTGTACTTAGTTTTTTAAACCTTTAGTTCATTTCTTAAACATGAAATTCATTTTCCATACACACAGTGTTCATTTTTTTTATACAAATTATGTTCAATTTTTACATGTACCAAACCGTGAAAAAGACAAATGCAATCCCTAAATTAGTTGTAAACGGAGATTTATGTTCATTTTTTGCTTCATTGAGTTCAATTTTGCCACACATCTAATTCATTTTGTACAAACAATGTTAATTTTCATTTTTCTTATTGTTAATTAAAAATAATTATACGTAAATTCATCTTCTCCCTTGTTGTGCTCCAATCTGTTTTAATTAGTTCATTTTTAGTTTTACTGAGTTTATTTTTTAGTTGTATTGAGTTCATTTTTCATATACATTATGTTTATTTTCAGATTAAAATTTGGTTGGGACATTTTATCGAGCATATATCATGCATCCTTGTTTACCAATTACGAAAAAGTTAAATACATAATGAAACTAGCATTGAAAAATCTTGCAAATAATCAACCACACGATTTAGGTTTCAATTATAGTTTATGAAAACAAAAAGAAGCTTAATCAATGTTATGAAACTTTTGTATAACCATACGATAATTATTTAACTATATTCGAAATTATTCAAAGTTGTTCCATTATTCAACTGTATTCTATAATTGTTTAAATATATGATCAATTGTTTAATTATGTTCGAAATTATTCAACTATATAGCCTAATTTGAACAATATTTCATACCATTAACAATCCATGATAGTCTCGAATGATTAACATGATTAAGTGCAAAAAATGATTACAGCAATAAATTTTGGCTTCATTCGGTTGGAGAAGGTTATTGTGGATGAAGTTGAAGTTGAAAATGGGAAATGAGAATGAAGTTGAAAGGAATGAAATAAATTATTTGATTTTTGTGTTTGTTGGAAAGGAAATTATAAGGGGTCGCAGGAGTTTATTTATGGGTAAAATTACCAAAATGAATATATGATAAAAAAAAAGGTAAGAAATGTACATGATTAGGTTTAATACTCAAAATTAGCCACTTGTAAGGTTAACTTTTCAAACTCTATTATAATTATTTCTATATACAATATAAGTTTGAATTTCCATTTGCAAAAATAATGGGCCTTCAATAGTTTTTCTTGTCCATTGAGCTATTTGACCCGCTTCCAACTGCTTCACCAGACTTCTTAGTGGCCCATTTTGCTTGTATAGGTGTGTTGGGCCGGAAGTTTTTCCCTTTATGACTCGCCGCTTCAACACGATAGCATATGTGGCTTCTCTCTTGCCTTCAACATGATGGCATTTGTCTGTCTATCGCTTCTCTTGCCTTCAACACAATAACATATGTCTATCACTATTTCATGTCAACCACGTATTCTCCGCCGTTTCTGATGTGAGCCCGCCGGACTTAAGCAACAAGAATGATGTGTCGGCACCTAGTTCTTCGTCACCTCTCACTCGAGCTAGAGCTCGCATGCTAGGACAAACCACATTGACCTATCATCCTTTCGGAGCTTCGACATGTGGAGACGACTATGATTGTCATTTGGTGAACATGCTTGAGGCGATTGAGGATTCCGGCTCACCTTAACATGGACCTTAGTTGTAATTTATTTGTTTGTAATATGTGGTCATGCTTGACTTTATTTCATGATATGATGCCCACTTTTGCATGATATTATGGAATAATGAAGTTTGTTTAATACATGTGAAATAAAATGTTCACTTGTACTTAAACTAATCATTCAAGAAGGTTAATACCACATTTTATTGGATTTATTTTCTAGCCACGTTTTGTCCCTTTAAGCTCCCAAATGGCCGGCCATATTAATGATCTTAGGCCATTTGTTTGCTTGAATTTATATGGTGAAAATTCCTTTGATTTCCCTTGTTTAAATTCCAAACTTTTGAGCTTGTACCCTTTAACTGTTGGGAGTTTGGTGTTGATTTTTCAGCCTATATAAGGCCTTTCCCACACCCTTTTCTAAGGGAACGAATTTGAGTGATTTTCAATCAAAAGTTGTGTTTTTACTTTGAAAAAAAAACAAACAAACCTAGAGACTAAGGTGAGAGGCCAAAGTTTCGAAACCCACAAGGTGAGAGGTTAAGTGGTGTCCTTACAGCGAGAGGCTAGGAGGACAAAGGAGATCCAATCCCGACGTGAGATTTCGAGGGAAAAGATCACGAGCCAAGAAGATCCAAGGTGCGAGGCTGGACGATCCTTGCTCCCAATCACAAAAAAAATAAAAAAAAAAGAAGTGGACGGAAGGAACAACACCAGTGGATCCTCGCGTTCAACCGACGAAGAGCGCATCAAGTAGGATTAGAGTCCAACGGTGCGAGTTCCTCAAGCTTTCGGGGTACGAATTGTTTACCTAAACTTGTTTTTAGTTTTTGAAATTTTGAGTGTTTTCCCCAAATTTTTGGTGCTTGCAATCTTCCTTCTTATGAGTCTTTAGAGAGATCTTTTGTTGGCCTTACAAAAAACAGAAGTTATAGTATTTTCGACCAGACACATCCTTCAACAAAACAAAACAAAAGGTTCTAGTTTCGTGTTCTTATCCCTTTGTTAAAAAAAGCAAAGAAAACATATATCTATAACTCAGTAAAGTCGAGCTCTTAGTTGCTTCGTTTTTGTTATCGAAATAATCTTATGTTAGTGATATTTGAAGAAAGAAAGTTGTTTGAGCATTATCCTTGAGTTTTAGTTATCGATTTACCCTTGAGGGCTATCAATTTTGTTATCGAAATTATTCTTGAGCGTTCTAGCCAACCTAAACACAACCCGCACGTTTTTGGGAAAACGCTTGTTGTTGCTTTGACTAACTACTTGTTAGAGACTAAGCAAATACTCGCCAGAAGGCTCGTATTTGTCGTAGTTTTTCTATCCATTGGTGTATGATTTTTCTGAGGTTCTCGTGTTGAAGTTATCTTGTTGAAGTTATATTGCATCTTAGAACACTTTGTTTGCCTAGTGCACTATCTTAGGCTCTTGAGGAATTATTGTTACTAAGTGAACTATTTGAGTGGAGAGCATTGCTTAGTGTACTAGAAAACCTGAGGGAGAGCTTTGACTTGAAGCAAAGGAAAAGGGGAGTTGTGTGAATCAAACACTACCAAACACTTGAGTGAGTATGAGGTGAAATACACTTGAGAGAGGAGAGAGAGAGATGACGTTTTTTTCTCTAACCTTTTTCCCCTGAGTTTGTTTTGTGTGATAGGTGAATTTCAGTTGTCAAGGTTTTGTTACAAAGGTGAAGAAACTAGCCAAGGTGAAAAACGGCCGGTTTTGCGGTTTTTGCGGAATACGGGCGTCCGAACTCAGAATTTCAATTGCCATACCTTTCCGAGAAAGGAAACGGGCCTCCGAGTCCCTCTCACCTCTACGCCGTGACCAATAGACTTTTTTAGCCATTCGATACCGTTTCGGTCACGAAATCAGCATTTTTCCACTTTCGTTTTTGCCTTTGAGTTTCTTACTTTTGTATTTTACTTTGGTTTTGAGCACCCACTTGCTTGTTGTGGAATCAAAATGTGAACACTTGGTTTTGTTTGTATTTCTTGCTTGATTTGTAATTCAAAACAGGGTGACAACCGTCAATGATAATGAGGGCAACCGAGCCGACCAACATCATGACAACATTGAAGCCCAACTAGTAGAGCTTCTAAGAAGATTACCTCCCCTCCACGTGAACAAAGTCAAGGAGGTAGAAACCAAGATCAACCCCGTCGAGGCCGAGGACGGACTGTGAATAGACATGCAAGCATAAACCAGGACAAAAACTAGGACAGAAATCGGGACTATAGTCAAGCTTCTCAACACAATGACTCAGACAATGAAAAAACCATGGTCACCGCAATCGGAGGCGTTACCATGGATCAAAAGTGGACGTTCCAAACTTTACCGGAACCGCAAATGTTGAGATCTACATTGATTGGGAGACTAAGCCCAAACAAGTCATCCATTATTATGATTTTAACGAGTTTGAAAAGATTGAAACTGCTACTATTCACTTTATTAATTTTGCTCTAACTTGGTGGAAAGAAGAATTAGAATATGTGGAGGCACATCAAGAACCACACATCATCACTTGGTTTGAACTTCCTAGAAGGATGTGTGCTCGGTTCATACCTTCAGATTACAAGCAACAATTGTTGCTCAAACTTGAAAGGTTACGTCAAGGTAACCGCACTCCGGATGATTACCACAAAGAGTTGAGAACTCTCCTGCAAAGATCGGGAACTCGACAACCCGACAACTATATCCTAGCCAAATTTTTGTCTAGGCTTAACCTCGACGTGTCAGAAATAGTTGAACAACTCAAACACACAAGCCTTACTGATGTCCTTCACCATGCTACCCATGCCTATAATATTATCCAAAAAACGTAAGGCAACCGGGTCATCAAAAAGATGGACGAATCATGAATCCACCAAACTGTAAGAGCCTTAGTCTTAAGGTGATGCGAGAGAGCGCTGAGTGTGCAGGATTGGCCTAAACCGCCCATGCGGCTTGTAAAGGCCGCCCCTGCGACTGCCAGATCCGCCTCTACGGCCACCATCATCCGCCCTTGCGGTTTGTGGTGTGTTGCAGCCGATTTTATTGACCTTGGCTCGTGATTTTGGGAAGGCTTCTAATATAAGCTTCTTCCTTGCTTCATGTGGAGGGTTTCTCATCTCTCTCCAGCTCCATCTTCTCCCTCATGTTCTTCTTCTCTCTTTGGGATCTTCATCTTGATTTCCTTGCTCTTGTTGAGAGTTTTGAAGAGTGTTTGATGTTGGTTTGTTGATGATGTTGAGTGAGGACGTTGTTGTGCTTGTGTTGAGCCAGCCTTGAAGTTGTGGTGAGTGATTTCCTTGCTCCATCTTCTCCCTCATGTTCTTATTCTCTTCTTCTTCCCTCTTTGGGATCTTCATCTTGATTTCCTTGCTCTTGTTGAGAGTTTTAAAGAGTGTTTGATGTTGGTTTATTGGTGATGTTAAGTGAGGACGTTGTTGTGCTTGTGTTGAGCCAGCCTTGAAATTGTGGTGAGGTTTCTCCCTCTATTAGGTTACAGCTTGGTGAGTTCCTCTTTCATCTCTTCCTATCTTTCTTCCTTCTTTATTCTTTATTCTTTTCTTCTTTCCTAGCTTAGGATTCCACAAGATTGATCTTGTGGCAGCCTTCATAGGCTTTGTTTGATATATATATATATATGTATGTATATGTATGTTTGGGGCTGCTAGCTGAAGAAGGTGAAAAGAAGATCGAGTGAAGAAGTAAAGAGAACCTAGAAGTGTGCATTTTGCACACCAACCGCCCCTGCGCCACCTTGAGACAGCCCCAACGCCGGCCAGTCGCCGCCCCTGCGCCTCCCTGCACCAGCCCTTGCTTTGCTCTTGGTTTGCAAGTGTGTCTTGATTCCGGGCTTGCCTTAGGATGACATTGCCCCTTCCTTTTCTAGTATGAGTGTGTAGTACCATGCTACTCAAGTCCAAGGAGTGGAGGTAGGCCATACAGAACGAATACAATGCCCTTGTTGCCAACGCAACGTGGACTCTTGTGCCACCAAGATCAAGAACAAACATTGTCGGTAATAAATGGTTCTATCGAGTTCAATACCTCCCATATAGCTCAGTTGAAAGGTTAAATGCTTGACTAGTAGCCAAAGGCTTTCACCAGTGGTTTGGCTGGGATTACAAGGAAACATTTTCTCCTGTAGTGAAGCACATGACTGTGAGAGTGGCGCTGTCAATTGTCGTCACAAATGAGTGGGTTTTACGTCAACTGGACGCCAACAATGCATTCTTGTATGGTAGACTCAAGGAAGACGTGTACATGGTGCAATCACTGGGTTTTGTTGATGATTATCACCCAAAACATGTCTACAAACTCAGCAAGGCTATCTATGGGTTAAAGCAAGCCCCTTGGGGATGATATACTGCTCTCAAGGTATTTCTTCTCAACATAGGCTTCGTCAACTCCATCTCTAATGCTTCACTATTCGTCTTCACCAAATCAGATTCTATTGTTTATCTCTTGGTCTATGTTGATGATATCATTGTAACTAGAAACTCTCAACCCCTTGTGTCACAAATGATTGCTTGTCTGCCAACCAAATTCTCTGTCAAGGACTTGGGTAATCTAAGCTACTTTCTGGGAGTTGAAGTAATACCAACGCCCAAGGGAATCTTCTTGTTGCAGTAGAAGTACATTGATGATCTTCTTCAATGGTCGGGCATGGATCAAGCTTAAGCAGCTTCAACCCCTATGTCAACAACAGAAGATCTGTAGTGCAAAAGCAACTTAGTTCTCCCTTCTCCAACTGACTACCGCACCATTGTGGGCTCCCTTCAATACATATGCCTTACACGACCATATATTGGGTATATTGTCAACAAACTCTTGCAATTTATGCACTTACCAAAGCTGGTTCACTGGACGGCATTAAAACGCTTACTAAGGTGCTTGTCTAGAACACTTTATCTTGGGGTTAACAACTCTAGATCGAAATTATCCTCACTTCATGCTTTCTCCGATGCCGACTGGGCTGGGGACAAGAGTGATTACATTTCAACTACTGGTTACCTATTATTCTATGGTTGCAATCTCATTTCCTGGAGCTCCAAAAAACAAAAGACTATTGTTGGATCCTCTACCGAAGCAAAATACAAAGCTCTAGACGATCCAACGTCGGAAATTGTTTCAACTACTGGTTACATATTGTTCTATGGTTGCAATCTCATTTCCTGGAGCTCCAGAAAACAAAAGACTGTTGTTAGATCCTCTACCAAAGCAAACTACAAAGCTCTAGCCGATCCAACATCGGAAATTGTTTGGGTCAAGAATCTACTCAATGAGCTGAAAGTTGTTGTCATAGTTGTTCCTACAATCTATTGTGACAATATGGGAGCTAAGAGTCTAAGTTCCAACCCAGTTTTCATTCTCGGTAGAAACATATTGCGTTAGCTTATCATTTCGTTCAGGAGCCGGTGCAACAAAGCCACCTTAGGGTGAGTTTTGTATCAACAAATGATCAGCTGGCTGACGTTCTGACTAAGCCATTACAAAGAGGCCGGTTTCAACAACTCATTTTCAAGTTACAGCTCAATAAATTTGCTTCACTTGAGAGGAGATATTAGGAAGACCGAGTCTTATTAACTAGGTTGTTATACTAATCTAGATTGTTATGCTAATCTAGGGTGTTATGATTCTTATCCTCTCTCATCTATCTCACAATGTATGAATAATACTCTCTACCTATCAATACAATAAGCTTGGTTATTCAACACTCTTATAAAAAGTTTTTCACTTTTCTCTAACATTTTTGTCGGGCTTTCTTTCATTTTCTTACTTTTAGTATTATTATCATGTTTGCAACATATCGCATAACAGTATCAATATATAAGAAGTGGTTGATTAGCTACCAAAGTTGGTCTGCAATAGCATGGGGTGAGTGCTGAATAATCTTGAATGTCTATTTACCGCAAGTATATTTCTAAAGGCCTTTGATACTCTTTATTCAGTTAAATTAAATGTTCTCTTGTTTCTAATTGTTACCTTTAAGTATTTCCCTTGTTAGCAAACATCAATATGTTCTGGATTGAAAATTGTTTCTAAACAGTTTGAATTTATGATATAATGTGTGCTTGTGGGGGACTATTGTTCCTCTGTAATGTGTCATAGCCATTATAGACAAGGATGGTTGTAAAGAGAAGCTTCACAAAGGATCTATATTCTATATTAAAGTCAACGCATTTACTTCAATGTGGTTCATCCTTAACTATAATATGCCACATGTCATTTTTTTAGAATTTTGATTTTTTAAAAAAATTATGTATATAGTTGCCGTATGTATTAGAGTTAGTAATGTAATAATTATCCTAGATAAAACTTATACCAAAATAACTTTATACATAGTTATACATATATATATATATATATATATATATATATATATATATATATATATATATATATATATATATATATATATATACTAAACATACTTTTTTTTAATATACGTATATATGGTAATGTGTTTGGATTTTATTAAAAAATGAAGAGCTTATTTTTATTAAACTTTTCTCAACTAAAGTGTTTTTTAAATAAAAATGGTGTAATGTGTTCCCCTATTTTTTTAATATATTAATATATTAAAATCACACATCTTAATAGTGAATGCTTTTCTTTTAATATATTAAAACAAAATTTGTAGCCATCTTTCCATTTATAGGGTGTAAGTAATTTTTGACAAATGAAATAGTTGACTCTTTCTCCACAATCGAAAAACGCATACCAATGCCATTTTTTTCAAAATCAGTTTTTCTCAATTTTTACAAAATTAATATCTCATTTCATCCTTTATATCTATAGTTGTTGTTTTTGGTTCTCTTATTATCATAATCGAGTCTTCGTTGAGATTTGTTCTCTCTCTCTCCATATATATATATATATATATATATAATTAAAGGCAAAGCATTTTCTTGTATTTAGTTCATCCTTGCCACATGACATTTTTTTAGAGTTTTTCTTTATTAATTAAATTAATTGATCTTCTTTCCTAATTTATCTTTTCAATTTTTATAAGGGAACCGTAACATTCTAGCAAATGAAAATGGGATTGTGAACCCTTTCATCTATTAATTTATTAATTAAATTAATTGATCTTCTTTTCCTATTTATTTTGGATGAGTTGGGTTAGTAGGCAACTTATGTAAAGGTGTGTACAAACTAGGCCCATTTTGTTTCTTGTTAACAAACTAGGCCCCCTCTATAATTTACAAAAAAGATTAATCAAATAAATATATAGGATTCTATAGATTTGCTGAATAACCCTCTTTCCTAAATAGCCGTATTAATTAGCTTAATTAAACACATTAATATTTATTTCAGCCGTTAAATAAGGGAATAAGCGTTTAACAATTTCCATTAATTCATTGAATATCAATTAGACGATCGTTTGCAGAAGCATTCTGGATGTCATTGCTGCTTCATCCGAATTTATGCTCTTGTGTTCTTCAACATTGAAGCTATTATTTCTCATCTTCATTCCTTCTTAATCGTTCGATAAAAGTCGATCAAATACATAAGGCGCTTGGATTCAGAAACATATTGATTGTGTTCATCGGTTTTTTCATCCGAAAACCTATACGCCATTGTTGGTCCTTCATATCTACTCAGTATCATCGGTGGATATCGAGCATATACACAAGACGGTGGGATTCAACTACATATTGTTGTATTAATCAATAGATGCGTATGTACCACGTAATTTGTACTTGTCCGGCGTTTTTTGTGTTTTGTTTGAATTTACACCTACTTATTATTGGGTCGTGGTACAATGAAATATTCTCTGATGTGGGTATGATATGTAGTTGTCTTGTGTATTAAATATGTGATTACGGTATGTAATATGTATGTACTGTAAATATGTTATTGTTGTTTATGCAATAGGTATGAGTACTGTATTCGTGATATTCTATTAAGGTGGTGCTTGGGAGTTGAAGAATAATGTATGGGAATACATTGGTGATGTTACAAGCAAACCTCTTGCTGTAGATGTATCTTGCACATTTGAGGATTTAAAACATAAGGTTTCAACGTAGTTTGGGATATGTGAATCCGACTTTGATGTAAAATTGTCATACAAGAATCCATTCAATCCTGCACTCAAGCCATTTGACGTCACCACAACGGTTGATTTGGAAACATTTCTCCAAATAAATGGGATGCAACAGTTCATGTGGTGTGTGCCAATGTGTGTGACGACAATTTGTGTTCATAAGCCTAACAATATTGTGACATTGGATGAGGTACATAATGCAGAACATAATATGAACGAGTGTCTGCAGCTTGATTTATGTACATATTCATCAAATGTGTCAGTGACAGTCGAAGAAGATCTTACGCCGGGTGACCCACTTGCGATAGTGCCTCGTGTAGATACATATGTACCAGATGTGCATGATTATGAGCTTGCGTTGGGAAAAACATATTCTTCAAGGTAGAGTTAAAGAATACTTTGTGTTTGCATTCAATATCCGAATGTTCCCAGTATAGGATTGTTAAGTCAAAAAGAAGGCAGTAACAGCAAGATGTATTGACGAAGAATGTAAATGGAGGGTTCGTTTCACTAAGCTTGGGGAATCAAGTTATTTTACAACAACAAGGTATGTGTCCACACACACATGTTCGTATCACATGAGGAGAGCTGGTAACAAGGGAGCTTCCTATCAAGTAATTGCAGACAAAATAAAATCAATGTATGTTGTACATTCTAACTGAACCTGATGTTCTTAACTGTAAATTGTGTACTAATTTGTGTACACAATGTTTATGTAGGTACGGCAACTCGAAGAAGTTACCTCCGGTTAATCAGATAGTCACTGTTATGAAGAGTTTACATCAAATAGATGCTAGTTATTGGAAGTAATGGAAAGCACAGGAAGCCGTGAAGAACATGATTAGAGGAACTTCAGAAGATAATTATAGCTCCATCCCTGCATATTTGTATATGTTAGAGGAAGTGAATAATGGTACAGTTTCTGCCCTTGTACTTGATGAGGAAAATCGTTTCAGATATGTATTTGTCGCGTTTGGTCAATCTATCAGAGGCTTTGGTGCAATGCGAAAGGTACAATACTTTTAATCATGACAATATGTAGTAATTTCTAATATATTATGTATTTGAAATGTGTACATTTTTGATAAATCTGTAGGTTATCACGGTGGATGGCACACATTTAAGTGGAATATATGGAGGGGTGTTGCTCGTTGCAACTGCGCAAGATGCAAATCAACAAATCTATCCCATTGCTTTTGGAATTGTTGATAGTGAGAATGATGCGTCGTGAGATTTCTTTTTTAATAATTTAAGTCGTATCATTCCGGATAACAAGGAACTTGTGTTTGTTTCCGATCGACATAATTCTATAAAAGAAGGGTATATTATCGAACTATCGTTTGGCGTTTCATGGTTACTGTATTTGGCATCTTAAGAGGAACCTGCGAAAGCGGACAAGATCGAACCGTATACTACAAATGTTTATTGAAGGGGCGAAGAAATGCAGAGAATCTGACTGCATTGAACTACTTAGGCAAATATCATTGGTATGTGTTGTTACATAATGGCTTCATTTGTTCATTATTTATACAATATGTATACTTATATTAATAAATATGTACAAGAAAAGCCAAAGGCTGGAGAGTTGCTTACTGAGATGGGGATATCAACGTGGGCTCGTTCGTTATCTCCTGGAAAAAGGTATAACATAATAACTAGTAACAACGCCGAGTGTGTTAACGGCATAATGAAAGAAGGGAGGGAATATCCAGTGTTAGCAATGCTGGATGAAATCAGGCAATTTATGTCACGGTGGTTTGCGGAGCTCCGTAAAAAATCGCAATCTTGTGTGGATGTTTCCACACCAAAAGTTGAGGCTATCATTCAAAAAAGGTTTATTGAAGCAGGTTCTTACTTTGTATACACACTTGACGCAGAGAGGATGGAGTTTGAGGTAAAAAGGGCGGATGAACATGTCATTGTTTGTTTGCAAATGAAGACTTGTGCCTGCAAAGAGTTTGATATAGAAGAGATACCATGCATACATGCAATAGCTGCATCAAAACATGTAGGTATGAGTCATTCTTATCTTGTAAGTAAATATTATTTCACGGAATATTGGAGGTCTGGATATGCAGAGATTATTTACCCGGTGCCGAGCAAGTCAGATTGGGATATACCGGTATACGTTTCAAATATTGCTTGTGAGCCCCTGTTGAAGCGTAAGAGGTGTGGAAGGATGCCAAAGTCCAAATTTTGTGCATCTTGGGAACAATGGTCTAAGAGAAAATGTAGTTGTTGTGGCTTTAGTGGATACACTAAGAAGACTTGTGTAAACCAGCCGAAATAGCCAAGTTATTTGATAATTGAAAAGTATGTAGGCTTGTGAACAAACATTATAATGTTCGCAATTCAACATTGTACTCCGTATAGTTTTTGTGTGAGTTTGTTATCAACATTATAAATATTGCCTTCTTTTTATATATACATACGTTGTTTTTTAACAATATAAATGTTACAGATTGATAACAAGGGTCTAAGAGAAAATGTAGTTGATGTGGCTTTAGTGGACACACTAAGAAGACTTGTGTAAACCACACGAATTATTCAATTTATTTGAAAATTAAAAAGTATGTAGGCTTGTGAACAAACAGTAGTTGTTTGCAAATTCAAAATTATATGTATGTAGCTGTACTATTAAGAGTAATTTGGTGAAATCAAGACAATATATAAATAACTCACACACACACACACACACACACACACACACACACACACACACACATATATATATATATATATATATATATAACTCATACGCTATTGTGTTCAAAATTTATAAGGTTATTGCGAATCAATATATACAAATTGAATTCAAACGGCATTGTGTACATAATTTATATGCGTGTGTGTACGGTTATATGTTATGTATGTATATTGTTACTGAGTTGTGTACTTCATTTTAATATAAAAAATTGGCATTTATGTACATATATAATGAATAAGTTAATAAACTGAACAAGTATGACTTGCTAGAATGTTTAACTTACTTCATTATGTCAAAGGAACACGTGCAATGAATATCAAACCATTATACACAACCATGTGTATAATAGCTAAGGGTCATAATAAAAACAAGCAGTAACATTGAGTTCTTTGTGTTTTGGTTACATAAACCATTATATAATCGGATGTTTTTCAATTCTCATCAAACCATTCGCGCCATAAAAAAAACAAGCAGTAACATGGAAGTCTTGGTGTTTCGGTTACATAAACCATTACATAATTGGATTTTTTCTATTCTCATCGAACCATTCGCGTCATTCCCTGGTGAACACAACATTTGCCAATTTCTCTCCATTTGCTTGGACAGATTCATCGCTAATAGCACTCAAATCTTTACGTCTAGATGCTAAGTACTGTATGTACTTCAGAGTGAATATGCCACAGCTTCCCCTGTGCTCAAAAAAGTGCACATAATTACAAAGTATGTAGTATTATATGGATAACTACATAATTGAAGTACACAACACGTACCCATCAACGTTGCTGTTCAACACCAGTCTTCCTAATCACCTTGAGTGGCCCCTTTAGTCGATTTCCAAGCCTTTTGTGCTTGCCATGTACTCCAAGAAGTTGAGGGAGCATAACAGCCATGGGCTCAAGAAGGTTATATAGTTTGTCATCCTTTGTATAGTGTATCTGTGGATCAAATAATATATATACACCACATACGGAAATCAATTTCAAGAGCAACCCAATGGGATTCTAGGAGATTGAATGGTGAATATATCACATCAACATCATATAACGTCTTTCTGAACATCTGTGGACTGTCCCCAGAAATAACGTCATGCATGCTTTGATTGAAACTTGGCTTCGAGTCTTTCATAGTAAGATGCTTTTCAAATACTGTACGGTTGTATGCCCTAGACCAAACAGATGAAAGAACAACAATCTTGGCGAAGTGTTCAGGATTTTCGACAATGCTCTTCCGCATATTCATTTAAATCTCATCTATAGCCTGTGACAATCATTATAACTGGAATCAAACATAAATATACGTATTTTGTGTGTACATACGAGCAATTACAAAACTGAATATTTCAATATGTACTGAAAATGCATAAATATGTATTGAAAACTTATACATACCTCGTCTTTTATCCAGCCGCCTTGTTTCAAAATGTCCTGAATGGATGCTCTAGATATGTTCTTAATATAACCCCTAATCATACCTTGATCGTCCTTGTTCTTCACCCAGTTATAAAGTTTTTGACGATCAATTGTTTGTAGCATGCTCATTGGTGGTTCTTTCGGTAGTTTCACATTTTTCCTGAACGGGTACGCTTGTATTTACTATCTTTAGGAACCCTTAGTCCGACCCTTCGAATAGGCTCGTCTATATTGATGTCCTGTTTTAACACAATGATAAACACTATTACATATATTTTTAATATGTCATATAATGTATCATATTCAGTTACATAACAGTACAACTATATTACATATTCTACATTGTTTTCGGGCTATGGACTAAATACTTGTGTTGTTCATACCTCGCTAGAACCACCACCTATCTCTTGAACAGAAGCATCATCTGCGGTATCCTTTGGAGATTTGACAACACTTTTTTCAGTTGGGACTTGCCCTCTTGTATCAAACGATTGGGCTATAAGGTCTTTTACAAGGTTTTTGATTTTGTTCTCGCTCCTCTTGCTTGCCATGTACACAGTTTGTCTATCTTATCGTATAGAGTTCCAAGATCCTTTGCATATGTTGTCAAATCATCAAGCATAAGACCTTGCTGTTCGACCTTGTCTCCAATTGCTTTCTGATCCCGTTCAATAGATTCCAACTTTGCCATTATTTTTGCAACCCAATCTGGTTGAGTTACTTCATTTTTGATAGGTTAATCAATATATTATGTACTGTTATTAACACAAACTGAAACTAACCTAGAACCATCATCTTTGGCATGTTTTCCAGTTTATGTACTTCATAATGTACATAACTAAACTAACCTTGAACTCTCCGGAATCTTTGCCTCTGTTTGTTCAACACATTTCTCCTTCTTTCCTTCGGGTGCTTTTTCAGGAGTTGCATCTACGGTTTCTGCAGATAGGTTGTCCTTGTTCTTGTTCGTCCTCTTTGATGATCTACATGAAGTTTAGAATATGTATTATCAACAACATATATTCATCATTTATAAAAAAAAATATGTATATAAATTGACAACTTGATATGCTTGACAATCGGGCTACTATTTTCTGCTTTCCTTTTCCACTTCATCTTTTCAGCATCTTTCACTTTCACCTTGGGTTTTTTTGGTTTCAAAAGTTGTATGTTCAGTACACTCTTATAAATGTAAGCATTATGTAAATGAGTACACTCACTAGGGGGCTCAACAAAATCATCAGCTTCATCGTCATCCTTCGAAATTGATATGTTTCTAATATTTATTTCTGGTACAATAGGACTACATAACCAAAACCTATCAATAAATATGTGTAACTGTTAACTACATAAAAAATGAATGTAATAAAATCAGTACATAACGTACCTAAATTCCTTTTCCTTTTCGTGCACAACATTTGGCCTTGTAATAATCAAGTCAAAATTTTCAAATCCAACTTCAAACAAGAAATCAATCCTCTCATCTTCTCCCTCTTTTGTCGACCACCTGTCGATGTCATCTGATTCAATTAGCCCTTGAACTGTTTTTATTTCCTTCTTTTCAAGGGTATTAATAATACCCTTGATTTCTGCATACCCAAGGAACGGCTTACCCCCTTTACCAGACTTTGACACCCAACGTAGGCACAATGATGTTGCATTTTCATTTACCAAACTCGCGAATACCCTTGCAAGCTTTGGAATCGAGTAGAAAGCAAATATCTGAAACATGTATCAAATAAATTTTGAATATGTAGACATTTGTTTTGCATGAAATTACATAATGATTATCAATCAATATATGTGGACATGCACTAAGTTGTCAATTCATAACTACTGATTTATGTACAAATCTCCATATGTGGATATGTACATATTCATATGATCATATGTGGGTGTGTACTATATTTTCAATGCACGATTTCTGGTTAATGAATTAGAAAACTCATTTGCAAATAAACCATTGATACTATGTACACATACCTAAAGTGAAAGTGGAAAACCTCCAATGTTGTAGTCACCACTGTTCCTTGCTTTCCCAGCCTCACAAGATTGAAGGAATTTCTTTGTCTGAAAGAAAGCTAATCTACCCCACGGAAACAAGTTAAAAAGGTCCATATCATTGACCATGTTGATCGTCTGCTGGTTGATTTGAGTTTTCCTATCTTTGACCACAACTACGCATTCAATGGGTAAGATGAGGGCCATTTGTATTTGAATGGAGACTCCTTTGGTTCTTTCATGTATGTTTCTTACAGGTCCTTAGTTAAACATCGTTCTACGCCAACAACAGCTTTCATATCGACATCGGGTGTTTCATCATATGCCTCAAAGAAGTCCTCCTCACAATTAAGCCGCGTTATATTCTTCAAATTCCTTGATTCCAAACCTTAGCAATACCTCTTTGACTCCAAACCACATAGAATGTTGTCTTCTGGTCTGAACTTCTCTCATCAACATAAAAATGTATGATCTGATTTGACATTTTCAGTCGTGTGCTCATTTCAATTATTGGTGCAAATACCCCTTTTTTCTATGTTTTGTTGTCGACATCAAACAACCCATCCAATATCATTGGTATAAGCTGGAGGCGACTGAAGCTGTTAATACGAGCCATCTTAGGGGATTCATTTTCCACCCATCTGTAGGTGAACTGTATAGAAAATACAAGGGTGGTAAGATATTACTACAATAAAAATAAACTGGATACTTATTTATTCTACTAAATTGTGACAAACCTTAGGTTGTGGATTGTCTTCTCTATTCATGGTTGCAACATCTTGGGTGTACGAACCACCCATTTCCTGTTCATAATTTGACTAATCAACACATTTTGTATGTGTGTGTAATACATAAGCTATTTGATACATAAATATGTAGTGACTTATATATATGTATATATGATACCTGATGACCTGCATATATTTACCAAGCCCTGTACATATATAACATAATACTTGTACATATATGTGTATGTATATTACATGCTTCAAAAAATATCCTTGATTTCTGTTACTTACATATATTTGTGCTTACACATGAACTAATCAATACATTTGTCTGTGTGTATGATATACATATGCTGTTAAAATCATACTACATGTATGCATGAAACTATTTAACCATAACATATAATTTGATGTGTGCTATGCATATGTTGTTTGTTGGTCACAATATTGCTTGTTGTTACATAATTAACATCTTATCAATATATTTTTCACATTATTATCCAGTACATTTATCTTCTAATATAAATTTTACTATCAACTACATAATGATGACATTTATATATTGAAGGACCAACCCCAGAAGTAGGATGTTTTTTCCTCATGTGGGGCTTAATGGCCATTCGCTTTTTTCTTGACATAGTATTTCTACTATCAATGAACTAATAAGATTAGTTGTTGTATGTTAATATTGAATGCTATATGCACATAGTGTGATACATATTCGGTTTTCTATTAAGCAATATAAAATGTATTAAAACATGTATGACATATCTGAAATTACTACAATGATATGAAGCAATATTGAAGCTTATCTACATATTTGGTTAATACTTTGTGTAACATAGAAATGTATTTGATTCACATGTATTATATATGATTTGTGTGTTTGAAATCACAGTCAATTTGCATATTGTTATGTCTGTACATATTACTTGAACACAACATCATTCACAATGAGTTTCAGTAAACATTGCTTCCAGAATAAATAATACACATATTAGAAAGAATTATTTGTTCATATATCATATTTGTGCATTACATAACTCATCAATAAAAATGTATCTTTGTGCTACACATACGAATATTTTACTTCATATGCATCATCATCATTCAAACTGGATTATAATAAACGAAAATTTCCAAGAACATATATGGGTCATATTATACAGAATAACTACATATAACTACATAATCGACTCAAAACGAAGAATACAACTCTGTTACTGACTATGTTGAATACATATTTCGACTATCATTGTTCATGTCATCACCCATCTTCTTCCCCGACTATCATTGTTCATGTCGAATATACTCTGTTATTGACTCTGTTCGCCTTAATAAACCCTAATAGTTGTTTGATCTTGCAAAATCAAGTACATAATCAAGTAATAGGTCAACTAATCTTCGATTCTGGTTAGAAAATGTACCTTTCTATAAGTCGGTGAAGAATATACGAACTGAAGATGTTTGGAGCGGCCTTCAATGGAGATATATTCAACAGAACTTCGATAACCTTCAATGGAGTCGGAGAAGAAGATAAATTGTTTCAGTTAGTTTGGAGAAGTTAATATAGTCGAAATGGAATGGATTAAGATGATACCTTGAAGAAACCACGTTGTGACCTTGAAAAGACAAAGCTTCGTCTTCAAATCGCCCTTCAATGGAGAAACAAAGAGAGTAAAGTAAAACGATGCTTGGAAATCGTGATATGTTCTGTGATTGACGGGATGTAACCACTCGTGATGATGCTGCGAGATTCTCTCCAAATTGGTTTCCTTTTTTCAAATTTCGTCTCTTTATTTATGGTACATTAATATTACGGTTTTATTAAACTGCCAAACCAATTCCTAATTTATCTCCTACGTGATTTAGTTTATCTTTCTTTTTTTGGTGAATATTATTAGGGGCCTAGTTTGTAGACCTTAATAAAAAAGGGCCCTATATCACCAATTTTCTCATTTATCTTTTCAACTTTTGTAAGGGAACCGTAACATCCTAGCAAATGGAAATGGAACAGCGGACCCTTTCATCTATTAATTTATTAATTAAATTAATTGATCTTCTTTCCCAATTTTTGAGGGCAACGGAACTTCATCTCTCTCTCTCTCTCATACGGACACCATTATCTTGAAAATCACTTTCCCTATTTTTTTCACAAATTTTTTTATCTCATTTCATCCTCTGTATGTATATTTGTTGTTTTTGAATCCTTTGGTATCACAATCGAGTCTTCATTGAGGTTTGTCATTGTATTTGATGGAAAATCATATAGCAACACACCATTTTTTCAGATTCACTTTGGCCCATTTTTCTCAAAATTAAAATCTCATTCCATTTCTATGTATACTTGCTGTTTTTGGAACCCTTATCATCACAATCGATTATCCATTCAGGTCATGGATGTCATTGGATCTGAGAATCATAGATATGTATATTTTCAAGGTAAGAACACAACTTTTCTCCTTTTTTCTCCTTATAATTATATTGAGTTTCTACCTATTTATTTATGTAATTTGTATTATAGATAAATAAGGATGTAAATTTTATTATTTAGACAATTTAGATATACAGACGATCGTAAAAGAATAACACAAATTTAATTTTCATCTAATTTATACACAAAATAACCTAATTATTTCAATTATTATCTCTATTTAGTGTATTTACTAACATAACAAGATAATCCTATTCCCTTTTACATAGCAAATATATAGCATAGTATTACTGTTGATTCGAATGCAGGTAACATATTTACACGATAAATATATGTTGCCAAAACTCTATTTATATACATCCTTTTTGAAAATCTATTTGTTATCAAACTTTTTGTATTTATATTATCATTCTCAATCCATTTTTATCACTTTGCACCTCTTCAGCTTTACAAAGACCGAACAATGGATGAACGGTATACATCCATCAATAATATCGATGTTGGAAAAATCATAATGGTGCGTATTATATGTTTATACTCAAGGTCTCATTATCCGAGTTCTAAGTGTAAACCCGCACTCGAGATGGTGCTTATGGATGACAAGGTGTACCTTATTTTGATGTTTATATTTTATAATAAAAAACTGAATGAATTCTTGATTCACATAATCACATATTTTCTTCCATTTCCCCCCCTAACAGATTAGCTGTGTTTGCCCTTTTTGCTTTGCAATTTGCCGGTGTTTCATTGGTCCCCAATCCCATTCAACATGCAATGCACCCGATTATCATGCGACACCCATACACTCGGATTGTCCTCTAGCTACCTCAACACAAAATGGCTATGTCGTTTTATATAAGTATTGCAGACAGTTGAATTATTTTTTGCTTTGGGCTGAACACACAATTGTTATAATCAAGTATCTAAGTATTTTGATTTGATTTGAATTTATTGTTTTATGTGGATACGTATTTGTAGTAGGTTACAAAGCAGGAAGGATTTGTTCTCTACGAGGACATGGTTTTAGGAAGGTATTTTGAGGATATGTCTGCTCAACTGTATTATAGAGGCAAAATGTTTGGTTTGTTCATTTGTACAATGGGCAAGAGTTTGTCTCAACTGGGTTCATCAATCTTTTGAAGAACGATGATTGTGTGATCAACACTTACTGTGATCACGTCCATGCTCTAAGCAAAGGAATCAGTGCTCATGTTGTGATGAGCGAGCTGTTTGGTAGAACTCACATTCGGGAAGAAAGGACCCGCATTCGGGATGCTAGGTGTTCATGTTGATGGAATGGATGTTTTGAAGGTCAAAGAATTTACTACAAAGGCAATTACTAGGGCTAGGAATGACAAAGGCCCTACCCTTGGTTGAATGTGAAACTTACATATTTATGAATCTGATGAATGTTATTGCTTATCGTCATTTCTGCTCAAAATAAGGAGACAATGAATCTGAAATACTTAGACTAATAGAACTTCATGCTTAAATCTTTCATGATGAACATTATGATGTAAATTTGGTAGCAACTCATGCTTACACATTCACTTTGGACTTGAGTGCTTCATTGAAGATTTGATGGTAGCATCATAGACGTTTCCAGCTTCTCGATAACAAGTATGACTCCGATAATTGCACTTATGTTTCAACATCTTACCCCAAGTGCTACTTACTATTTCTTAATAACACCCTCAATAATTTGTAGTTTTAGAAACTGAAAAGTGAAAGTAGAGTATCAAACATGTCTTGCAGTTTATCCATTCATTGCAACATGAATCCATGACCTATGACTTTCTACATGAATTGATTGTGTGAAAAACCATTTTAGTATGAAATGTTCCTCAAAATAACTATTTAATAGCTACAAGTTTCATAGTTTTTCATGTTTCCTTACAACATATCTTTTGTTACATTTTACCCAACTTTTGAATACAAGAACTAGGACCCTGATACCAAAACCTACTAAACTTATTTTGATACATTTTGACAACAATACATCAAAATTATAACCCTACAACAAGTAATATGGAGAACCATACATATTATGCATGCTTCAGTTAAGAGCTTGGAAATATCCCACATCCTATGTTATGTGGCCACATTTACAACTCAATTAGGTCTCCACCTTTATTAATTTACTGGCTCCACATTCAATCAAATTAAAAATTGAAGAGAGTCACATACATGCTTGGTAACGTGGAACCCTCAACTTCCTATAGATTAACCCAAATTAAAGAAAAAACAATCACTATAATAAAATATTTGTTCCTTTTCCTTTTATATGGACAACTTGAAAAACGAGATACGTTGAAGTGAGCAATCAACTTAATATACTCAACTCAAATTAAAAATTTAGGAGGTTTTTGTCACGCTAGGAAATAGCACAAAAACTTGTCACGCTAGAATCGTGTGATGTGCACGCAATAAGTCTTAAATTTATACTCGTTATATTTATCCTAACTTCTAGCGAACCCGCAGTGTACGGGACGTTTGTAGAAAGGTAAGTATTCCGAGGTCGAACACAAAGACTAAAGTGAAATCGAGTCAAGCAATAATCAAAGATAGTGTAAATCTAGGCTAAGATAAGATGAGGAACAAAGAAAATGGAAAACGCAATGTTTTTGTTGGTTTTTGTGGTGATCAAACAAAGATCACAAGTCAAACAAGGAAATAAAACAACTAACAAATTAATCTAGCAAACGAGTAAGTAACACAAAGCACAAGTATATGATCAAGAGAGAAAAGTAGATTCTAGAGGTCAAGATTTCCGGTTATGGCAATGGACTCAAGGTTCTAAGGATTCTAAGGACAAGCTGCGGTGTTTGGGAAAGAATGTTCTCTAATGGAAGCGATTACTGGGTAAGTCTCTCACTTCACTAATCCCGCATCAAACTCCTATTACCGGGTAGGTCTCAAGGGGTTAGAGTAAGGAATTCCGCACAAACTAGATGCTACTTAAGGGTAACCCTCTCCTTACCGGGTAAGTCTCGGAATAGGGCAATCTCAAGCAATAATCCTAGCACACTCGATCCAATAGCGGCTTACGAGGCTCACTACTACCTAGCATTAATCATCTTAGGTATCTAAGGTCGGAAATCATCGGGTAGATCTCTTCCCTCACTTAGATTGGTAGCATTAGGTGATCCTAAGCTAAATTAGGCTTAATAAACACTAGGATTTAAACAACCAAACACCCTAGCATGCAGATTTATCATTTAAAGAGCGACAGAAGAATAAATCGGACTGTTCTACAGATAAATCGGCCGATTTATCTGATGAACAGGTCGATTTTTCCTTCTGTTGTGAGTTTCGTGCATATAAATCATCCTAATCTGACATATAAGCCCATCCTATCATCACCCTAGCCATAACCATCAATCCATCACTCTAAAATCACAAGAAACTAGCCAATAATATGCATATCAAGATCCGAAATCATCAAACAAGCATACATGGTGTTCATAGATGAGTAATGAAAGATGAGTAAGCAAAATCAATAAATCTCAGCCAAATCCGAGTTGTAGCAAGACTTACAAACTCTAAATTGAAGATTCAAAACGTTCTTAACAATCCTTGCAAAAGTTCTTTAATCCAAGACTACAAAAGCAACTCAAAATCACTCACAACCTCACTATTCTCCTACAATGGTGTTCTTCCTCTTCCTTCAATCCTTGAGAGCTTTTCTTCTCCTCCAATCTTCCTACCAAATTGATGAGCTGTGAATGAGAGTGTGGGAGAGGAGAGATGCCCAGCAACCACCTGAGGGACCACTTATATTCTCCACCAAGAGCAAGGACGGACAAGAGATCGTGGGACACGTGGCTTAAGCTGTCAAAGCCTCAAAAATCGACCCAGTGGACAAAAATCGGCCGATTTAGCTACTACTTGGTCCGATTTTCTTCAGCAGAAACGTGCTATAATTGTCTAGCCATGAGTTGCTCCATTGCTTGCACCATTAGTGATCTTTGTGTCCTTTGTTGCTCAAATTATGCTCCTCCAAGGCTTTGGATGTGTACCATCATGAGGCTTGGCCCTCAAGTGTATCGATTAATGTCCGATAGATCCCCGAATTACCTACAAAACCGATAAAAGGTAGTGTAGACGTCTTTTCTGGAAATGTGCATGAATTGAGCGAAGACGTTATGAACCAATGCCAAAACGTGCACAAATGAGTGAGAAATCTATCTAAATGATCATCTAAACCTAAGTCATAAATCGTGTTATCAAAAATACCCCATACTTAAGGTTTGCTCGTCCCCGAGCAAATTCCCAACTATAGACTAAGAGATGACATGATTTATGTATGCAGAAAAATGGCAAAATCTTTTTGGGTTTGTGCTTCTAATATTGGATCACCTTCATAGTCATGTTTCATGGCAATGGACAAGCAATTATGTATCAAATAAATGAAAGCATGGAAAGACAATTACACTTAACTTGATATCATGCAATGAAGTGTCAAGATGAAGAAGTCAAGATGATCATGAGCATATCCAATCTAAATCACTTAGTCTTACACACATGCAAGTAGGTCATAAGGACTTGTGAAATAGAGGGCCAAGAAACGTTGTGATTAGGTGGGAATTTTCTAGGCTTTGTGATGCTAATCCGGGAAAGGAACTAAACAACCACAACTTCAAATTTTCTTATCAACTTCCCTCAAGTGTATATTTTTCTTCATTTTCTTTTCTTTGTTTTATTTTTGAGACAATGGCATTGGTGTACAAAAGCCGAAACCTTGGTGATTAGCCATTCTCGGGCTTTTTCTATTTTTCGAGATGCATCCACACCGGGCACACATACCAAAGCTCGTTAGGACTATCGGTTTATTTGACTTTGGCAAGGCACCAACACCCGATTATGTGAAGTGTACCGAGTTACTTGTCATTTAAACTAACGTCCCCAAACCTAATGTTTTTGTCTACACTTTCACAACAATTTCAGCATTCTTATTCATAACATTCTTTCATCAACAACTTCACCCCACACTTGCTTTTCACACACATCAACACACTAGCATGCTCCTATTCCCGGATGGGTCAAAAGAGGTCAATTTATATCAATTGAGGTGATCAAGCAACATGATCAAGATGAGAAGTAGATAAAGATGAATTGCCTTATTCATTCCTAAATGATGTGCAAGAACTAGCATGCAATTTCGATTTTCAATCCTCAATTCAAATCAAGGCAAACATTCATGATCACAAATCATTCATGGGATTCAAGATAAGTACTTCAAGTCCACATATGCATCATCTATTCAACACATAAGGCTATCCATAGCCAATTCACAAGACAATTTCATCATAAGGGTCATTCCCAAGCTTTAGAAGCACTAAAATTTTTTAAAATTTTCTGATTTTTTTGGATTTTTCGAAATATGTATGTACAATGCAAGACATAATGAAACATGTGACAAAATTAAACTATCCTAGATGCTAATCATGCAAGTGATCATGAGAACCCCACCCCATACTTAGAAACACATTGTCCCTAATGTGGAAACTAAATAAAGAAGTGAAAGAGAGTCCTCACAATGTAAAATTGGTGATGCTTTGGTATTTCGGTTCACATCGAATGATGATGGTGGATGATCGATCAAGGATGGTAGAGAGCTCTTGATGTTCATTATGATGTTGGAACCCGCGCTTGGCGCCGCAAGCCGTCCAAGTTCCACGTCCGCTCCACCCATGCTTGATTGGAGATCATCACTTTTCTTTACAGAGGAAAAATCGGACCAGCTACCCAGGAAAATCGGCCGATTTTGTTGATGAACAGGCCGATTTTCTGGGTGCTTTCCTCTTCGTCCATGTGCTTGGATCTTGTACCTTCAACTGGTCCATGAGGTTCCCACATGACCTCCAACCTCTCATAACTCATGACAATCGACAAGATCTAGCACCCAAAAACACAAAAGAAAAACAAAGCACACCAAGAGTGAGATTAAACAAAAGCAAGAAAAAGAAAGGAAAAATATGTACCAATGGGTTGCCTCCCATTAAGCGCTTCTTTAAGGTCATTAGCTTGACCAAATTCAGGAGCGTTTCAATCAAGGTGAAGAGGGGCAATCACTTTCACCGGGGCTTCCGGGATGTACTTCTTCAATCGATGCCCATTCACCTTGAAGTTACCACAATGATCTCCTCCTATCTCCACCGCTCCATGAGGAAAGACCTTCTTCACAACATAGGGCCCGGTCCATCTTGATTTGAGCTTTCCGGGGAAGAGCCGCAACCTTGAGTTGAAGAGAAGGACAAGGTCACCTTCACTCAACTCCTTCGGGATGAGGCGCTTGTCATGCCATCGTTTAGTCCTCTCCTTGTAGATCCGGGCATTCTCATAAGCATCCAACCGGATCTCTTCAAGGGCGTTTATATCAAGCAACCTCTTCTCTCCCGCCTCCTTGAGATCAAAATTTAGCCACTTAATGGTCCAATAAGCTCTATGCTCCATCTCTACCGGAAGGTGGCAAGACTTGCCATAGACTAGCTTGTAAGGAGTGGTGCCGATTGGTGTTTTGAAGGCGGTCCTATATGCCCATAAGGCATCATCGAGCTTCATAGCCCAATCTTTTCTCGTCCTTGATACCGTCTTCTCAAGAATGGCCTTGATCTCCCGGTTGGAGATCTCCACTTGGCCACTAGTTTGAGGATGGTAAGGTGTTGCCACCTTATGAGTCACCCCATACTTAGCCAAAAGTGCTCCAAAGTTCCTATTAGTGAAGTGCTTCCCTCCATCACTTATGATCACCCTTGGTGTTCCAAACCTAGGGAAGATCACTCGGTTGAAGAACCGCACCACCACCTTGGCATCATTTGTAGGAGAGGCGATTGCCTCCACCCATCTCGAAACATAGTCAACCGCCAATAGGATGTAGAGGTTGCCACAAGAAGAGGGAAACGGTCCCATGAAGTCCACACCCCACACATCGAATATTTCCACCTCTTGGATGTTGTTCAAGGGCATCTCGTTCCTCCTAGAGATGTTGCCCGTCCTTTGGCAAGCATCACAAGCTACCACAAAGCCTTGCACGTCTTTGAACAAGGTTGGCCAAAAGAAACCCGATTGCAACACCTTTGCACATGTCTTGTGTGAGCTAGCATGCCTTCCACATGGCAAGGAATGGCAATGGCGGATCACACTCTCCACCTCATCCTCCGGTATGCATCTTCTAAACATTCCATCCGGACCTCTCTTGAACAAAAGTGGCTCGTTCCAATAGTAGTGCCTCACATCTTTGAAGAACTTTTTTCTTTGAGCATATGTCAACCCGGGAGGAACTTCCTCACACACCAAGTAGTTCACGATGTCGGCAAACCATGACTCACTCCCTCTAGACACTTGGAACAAGCACTCCTCCACCATTTGCAATTGCTCATCCCGGAATGAGTCATCAATCGGGATGTCGTCTTTCTCAATCTCTAAAGGAGGTAGTCTACTAAGGTGATCCGCCACGGAGTTCTCGGATCCCTTCTTGTCCCGGATTTCCAAATCAAACTCTTGAAGAAGAAGGATCCACCGAATCAACCTAGGTTTGGCATCCTTCTTTGTAAGGAGGTAACAGATCGCAGCATGATCCGTATAAACAATGACCTTCGCTCCAACAAGGTATGACCGAAACTTCTCAAAGGCATACACTACCGCTAGCAACTCTTTCTCGGTTGTGGCATAGTTAAGTTGGGCATCATCTAGCGTCTTGCTAGCATAATAAATTGCATGGATACGCCCATCTTTCCTTTGCCCCAAAACAGCCCCAACGGCTACATCGCTTGCATCACACATGATCTCAAACGGTAAGCTCCAATCCGGAGGTTGCATGATAGGTGCGGAGATCAAAGCGTTCTTCAACCTATAAAAAGCTTCAAGACAATCTTTTGAAAAGACAAAATCAACATCCTTCATTAGTAGGTTAGTGAGAGGCTTAGAGATTTTAGAGAAATCTTGAATGAACCTCCGGTAAAAACCGGCATGCCCTAGAAAGCTCCTTACCCCCTTCACCGAGGTAGGTGGTGGCAACTTCTCTATCGTCTCAATCTTGGCCCTATCAACCTCAATGCCACGGTTAGACACCAAGTGTCCTAACACGATACCTTCACTTACCATGAAGTGGCATTTTTCCCAATTCAAGACAAGATTTGTCTCCTCACATCTTTGCAATACTAAGGACAAGTTAGCCAAGCAATTATCAAAGGAAGAACCATAAACAGAGAAATCATCCATGAACACTTCCATTATATTTTCAATGTATTCCGAAAAGATAGCCATCATACACCTTTGAAAGGTGGCGGGTGCATTACACAACCCAAATGGCATTCTCCTATAAGCAAAAGTTCCCCATGGACATGTAAAGGTTGTTTTCTCTTGGTCATCGGGGTGGATAGGGATTTGGAAGAATCCACTATAGCCATCTAGGTAGCAAAAATGAGAATGTTGAGCTAACCTCTCTAGCATTTGGTCAATGAAAGGGAGAGGGAAGTGATCTTTCCTAGAGGCCATGTTAAGCTTTCTATAATCAATACACATCCTCCATCCCGTAACCGTTCTAGTGGGGATTAGTTCATTGTTCTCATTGGTCACTACGGTCATCCCACCCTTCTTAGGTACTACATGAACAGGACTAACCCACTTACTATCCGAGATAGGGTAGATAATTCCCGCATCTAGCAACTTAATGATTTCCTTCTTAACTACCTCTTTCATTATAGGATTTAACCTTCTTTGATGTTCAATAGAGGGTTTATGATTATCTTCCATCATTATCCTATGCATGCACAAAGAGGGCTTGATGCCAACAAGATTATCAATGGTGTACCCTATTGCATTTCTATGCAGTTTCAATTCATTCAACAATCTATTAAGCTCATCATCATTCAAAGATGCATTCACAATCACCGGATAAGTAGAATTTGAACCAAGGAAAGCATACTTTAAATGAGAAGGAAGAGGTTTAAGATCAAGTTGAGGAGGACCTTTTTCGGTTGGAGACGATCCATACAATGTAGGTTGAGATGATTGCAAAGCCATGGAAGCCTCCTTGAAGTCTCTTGATGATTGCTCATACTCAAGTTGTTGATGCTGAAAAGACTCAGGAAAATCGACCCAGGAAGAAAAATCGGTCGATTTATCTGAGGGGGGGTCGATCTGAGTTTCTGCTTTGGCAAAACTGGCTGAAATTTCAGCATAAGTACAAAAATCGGCCGATTTTTGCCCTTCAGTCCGATTTTCTGGCAGTTTTCCTCTTCTTCTAGCACTTCAAACCCAACACTTGGTAGCTCGTCCAATGCATTCAAGGCTTTGATTACTTCATTGCTACTCTCCTCAACTCCTTCCTCCATCAAGCTTGAGCTAAGAACTCTCTCAAGTGGATCCTTGAGCAAGATTGAGCTCACAACCTCTCTAGACTCCTCTTCTTCAACTATGTTGAATATATCCTCATCAAGGGTTGGCCCTTTCATCATTGTGGACAGCTTGAATTTGATGTTCTCTTCTCCAATGTTGAAAGAGAGAGTCCCATTCTTGCAATCCACTAGACATCCGGAAGTAGCTAGGAAAGGTCTTCCCAAGATGATAGGAACCGGATAGTCCGCCGGGATGTCCAAAACAACAAAGTCTATGGGCACATAGAACTTCCTTAGTTGCACCGGAATGTCTTCCAAGATTCCAACCGGATGAGTGATCGAGCGGTCTGCCATGTAAAGGGTCATCTTGACCGGCTTTGGCTCTCCTAGCCCAACCTTGTTGCAAAGTGCAAGTGGAATGATGCTTACACTTGCCCCAAGATCACATAGGGCATCATACTTCACTTCTCCTACTCCGATTGGCACACAAAAGGATCCCGGATCCCTTAGCTTGGGAGGCATCTCCTCCTTCATCGTTTGAATCAACTCCGAGGATCTCTTAGTCATCCTTATCTCACCATACTCCTCCAACTTCCTTTTGTTGGAGAGTATTTCCTTCAAGAACTTGCCATATGCTGGCATCCCTAAAATAGCATCCATAAACGGAATGTTAATATGCAATTTAGACATTAGTTCAAGGAACATACCAAAATGATTGTCCAAGCGAGCTCTTGCTCGTGATTGAGGGAACGGTAGTGGTGGCTTGTATGGAGGCGGTGCCACATAGGTTGGCTCTACATCTTTGCTCTTGCCTCCATCTCCTTGCAAAGTTTCTTCTTCATTCACCACTTGCTTCCCTTTAGCATTCTCCTTGGGCAAAGGCTCCTTCATACTCAACCCACTTCTTGTTGTGATAGCCAACACTTGGCCTCTTGGGTTTTCTTCGGTTCTTCCGGGAAGCTTTCCCGGATCTCTATGTGCTTCACCCGCCTTTTGGAACACTTGTGCTTCCAAAACCTTTTGAGCCTTGGAAATAGAAGTCACGGTGCTCTCAAGACCACTCAACCTTCCAAGCAATTGCTCAAACATCAATTCGGTCCTATCCTTTGGAGGTTGAGTAAATCCGGGTGGAGGTTCTTGTGAAGCTCTTGGTGGTGGAGTTGTGCTTGTGGAAGCGGGAGGGTTCAAGGCTCCATCCGGGTTAGAGTAAGAAAACCCGGGATGGTTATGGTTGGGCCGGTAATTGTTGAATTGCCGGTTGTTGTTGAAGTTCCTTGGGCCTTGGTAGTTGTTGTAGTTGCCCCTTCCCATATAGTTCACATCCTCCTCTTTGGAAGATAGGTTGGCTTGTGGAGGCACTTGAGGGGTTGCTTGGTTCTTCAAGGTTGTAGCACACAACTCCCTCAAGGACTTTAGCTCGTTGTTGATGGCGTCGAGCTTGAAGTTGCTCATGGTGACCTCACTCACCTCATATGCTCCCGCCTTTCTCCCTTCACTCTTCCTATGGGAGTACTTCTCAATTACTAGAGCTTGCTTCTCCACAAATTCCCAAGCATCATCTACATGCTTCTCCATGAAAGTCCCACCGGAAAGAGATTGAAGTTTGAATTGGCTATCTTCATCAAGTCCCTTGAAGTAGATCTCCAATAGCTCAATTTTCGGTATGCCATGGTGTGGACAATCTAGGAGAAGGTCTTTGAATCTCTCCCAAGACTTGAACAAACTCTCTCTATCCTTCATCACGAAGGCATTGATCTTCCCTCTTAATTCGGTAGTCTTGGAAGGTGGGAAGAACTTAGTCAAAAACTCGGTTGTCATCTCCTCCCAAGTACCAACTCGCCCTTGTGGAATAGATTGATACCAAGCCAAGGCTTTGTCCTTAAGAGAGAAGGAGAAAGCCCTTAGCTTATGGTTGTTGCTCTCCAATCTTGGCGGTCTAAGAGTCTCCATCAAAATCTCATAGTTCATCAAGTGTTGATGAGGAGACTCTCCTTCCATCCCTCCAAATTGATTATGCCGGATCATTTGTAGAACTTGAGGGCGGAGCTCATAGTTGTGGGCTGCGGGATCTCCTAAGTTCACACCCGGACGGTGTGCTCTTTGTGCCGGATCCATACGCCTCCCTAGGGTTTGTGGCTCTTCAATGGCAATGGGCACAACCCTAACATTAGCCGCCGGCTGCGGTTGTTCCACCGGTGGTGGAGGAGGTGGAGGTTGTCGGAGATTAAGCTCTCCTTGAACAAGGGCTTGCCTAATCTCCTCAATCTCCCTCCTAGTTTCCTCTTGCCTCTCATTGGCAAGTCTCCTTTCTTCCTCCAAGAGCTCATCTCTTAGCCTTATTTGCTCTAAGGCTTCATCCAACTCAGCTTGGAGGTTCCTTCCGGCCATCTCTTTCTCTTTTCGGATGTTCTTGGATCTAGATCGAAGGGTTTTCTCCGGTTCGGGATCGAATGGAGCTAAATCCTTGCCACGAGATCTTCGCATACACCTAAAGAGAGAGATGATGTCCTGAAAAGCAAAGACACACACCAAAGAGAGATTAAAAGCAACAAGAAAGATCTACACTATAAACAATCACAAATAGACTCAATCTAGACCTAGTCCCCGGCAACGGCGCCAAAAACTTGTCACGCTAGGAAATAGCACAAAAACTTGTCACGCTAGAATCGTGTGATGTGCACGCAATAAGTCTTAAATTTATACTCGTTATATTTATCCTAACTTCTAGCGAACCCGCAGTGTACGGGACGTTTGTAGAAAGGTAAGTATTCCGAGGTCGAACACAAAGACTAAGGTGAAATCGAGTCAAGCAATGATCAAAGATAGTGTAAATCTAGGCTAAGATAAGATGAGGAACAAAGAAAATGGAAAACGCAATGTTTTTGTTGGTTTTTGTGGTGATCAAACAAAGATCACAAGTCAAACAAGGAAATAAAACAACTAACAAATTAAGCTAGCAAACGAGTAAGTAACACAAAGCACAAGTATATGATCAAGAGAGAAAAGTAGATTCTAGAGGTCAAGATTTCCGGTTATGGCAATGGACTCAAGGTTCTAAGGATTCTAAGGACAAGCTGCGGTGTTTGGGAAAGAATGTTCTCTAATGGAAGCGATTACCGGGTAAGTCTCTCACTTCACTAATCCCGCATCAAACTCCTATTACCGGGTAGGTCTCAAGGGGTTAGAGTAAGGAATTCCGCACAAACTAGATGCTACTTAAGGGTAACTCTCTCCTTACCGGGTAAGTCTCGGAATAGGGCAATCTCAAGCAATAATCCTAGCATACTCGATCCAATAGCGGCTTATGAGACTCACTACTACCTAGCATTCATCATCTTAGGTATCTAAGATCGGAAATCATCGGGTAGATCTCTTCCCTCACTTAGATTGGTAGCATTAGGTGATCCTAAGCTAAATTAGGCTTAATAAACACTAGGATTTAAACAACCAAACACCCTAGCATGCAGATTTATCATTTAAAGAGCGACAGAAGAATAAATCGGACTGTTCTACAGATAAATCGGTCGATTTATCTGATGAACAGGTCGATTTTTCCTTCTGTTGTGAGTTTCGTGCATATAAATCATCCTAAAATGACATATAAGCCCATCCTATCATCACCCTAGCCATAACCATCAATCCATCACTCTAAAATCACAAGAAACTAGCCAATAATATGCATATCAAGATCCGAAATCATCAAACAAGCATACATGGTGTTCATAGATGAGTAATGAAAGATGAGTAAGCAAAATCAATAAATCTCAGCCAAATCCGAGTTGTAGCAAGACTTACAAACTCTAAATTGAAGATTCAAAACGTTCTTAACAATCCTTGCAAAAGTTCTTCAATCCAAGACTACAAAAGCAACTCAAAATCACTCACAACCTCACTATTCTCCTACAATGGTGTTCTTCCTCTTCCTTCAATCCTTGAGAGCTTTTCTTCTCCTCCAATCTTCCTACCAAATTGATGAGCTGTGAATGAGAGTGTGGGAGAGGAGAGATGCCCAGCAACCACCTGAGGGACCACTTATATTCTCCACCAAGAGCAAGGACGGACAAGAGATCGTGGGACACGTGGCTTAAGCTGTCAAAGCCTCAAAAATCGACCCAGTGGACAAAAATCGGCCGATTTAGCTGCTACTTGGTCCGATTTTCTTCAGCAGAAACGTGCTATAATTGTCTAGCCATGAGTTGCTCCATTGCTTGCACCATTAGTGATCTTTGTGTCCTTTGTTGCTCAAATTATGCTCCTCCAAGGCTTTGGATGTGTACCATCATGAGGCTTGGCCCTCAAGTGTATCGATTAATGTCCGATAGATCCCCGAATTACCTACAAAACCGATAAAAGGTAGTGTAGACGTCTTTTCTAGAAATGTGCATGAATTGAGCGAAGACGTTATGAACCAATGCCAAAACGTGCACAAATGAGTGAGAAATCTATCTAAATGATCATCTAAACCTAAGTCATAAATCGTGTTATCAGTTTTGATCGGTCTCATCCAATCATAAGTCTTAGATTTAATCTTCATACAACAACTTATATAATAACTTTTTCAACTAACTATGATGTAGACAATCACAATAACTCCAGCAATCAAGTTCCATATAGCACCATACGAACACCTTTGAGGGATATTTCAAACAGTAAGGCTCTCAATGTTCTAGCCTTTTCTAACTTGATACGTTGAAGTAAGCAATCAACTTACAACAATGATTCATATACCTTCATGGCTGATTTTTTTTATAGTGTGTTTTCAAAATTCACCAACGATTGTAAATCTCCATCAAACGTCTACCGGTCAAGGCAATTTGGCTATTAATGGTATTGGATATGTTATTGAGACAAATCAACTAGATCAAAGTTCTATAAGCCGGCAAAACAAATTTTTCCAGATGCAAGACATGACCCAGAAACGAAATTTTTTTTTATAAGCTCACTTAATATACTCAACTACTGCTGACTCCGAGTGCTCTTCGATTTATCTTCTTTGTAACTCGATTTCTCTTCCTCTTTGCTACTATTCGCATGTTTCTCTTCTAACTGAATATACTCAACTGTTGCTGCCTACTGGAACGTTTTTCAACCATTCTTCTATCTTCTCTGTGTATTTTTATTTGATTTCTAGTTGAAACTTGTTACGTCTAGGAATAGATGTGCACGCAATAAGTCTTATATTTATACTCGTTATAATTATCCTAACTCCTAGCGAACCCGCAGTGTACGGGACGTTTGTAGAAAGGTAAGTATTCCGAGGTCGAACACAAAGACTAAGGTGAAATCGAGTCAAGCAATGATCAAAAGTAGTGTAAATCTAGACTAAGATAAGGTGAGGAACAAAGAAAATGGAAAACACAATGTTTTTGTTGGTTTTTGTGGTGATTAAACAAAGATCACAAGTCAAGCAAAGTAATAAAACAACTAACAAAGTAAGCTAGCAAACGAGTAAGCAACACAAAGCACAAGTGTGTGATCAAAAGAGGAAAGTAGATTCTAGAGGTCAAGATTTCCGGTTATGGCATTGGATTCAAGGTTCTAAAGATTCTAAGGACAAGCTGCGGTGTTTGGGAAAGAATGTTTCGCTAATGGAAGCAATTACCGGGTAGGTCTCTCACTTCACTAATCCCGCATCAAACTCCTATTACCGGGTAAGTCTCTAGGGGTTAGAGTAAGGAATTCCACACAAACTAGATACTACTTAAGGGTAACCCTCTCCTTACCGGGTAAGTCTCGGAATAGGGAAATCTCAAGCAATAATCCTAGCACACTCAATCCAATAGCGGCTTATGAGGCTCACTACTACCTAGCATTCATCATCTTAGGTATCTAAGATCGGAAATCATCGGGTAGATCTCTTCCCTCACTTAGGTTGGTAGCATTAGGTGATTCTAAGCTAAATTAGGCTTAATAAACACTAGGATTTAAACAACCAAGGACCCCAACATGCAGATTCATCATTTAAAGAGCAACAGGAGAATAAATCGGGCTGTTCTACAGATAAATCGGCCGATTTATCTGATGAACAGGTCGATTTTTCTTCCTGGGGTGGGTTTCGTGCGTACAAATCATCCTAAACTGACATATAAGTCCATCCTATCATCACCCAAGCCATAACCATCAATCCATCACTCTAAAATCACAAGAAATTAGCCACTAATATGCATATCAAGATCCGAAATCATCAAACAAGCATACATGGTATTCATAGATGAGTAATGAAAGATGAGTAAGCAAAATCAATAAATCTCAGCCAAATCCAAGTTGTACCAAGACTTACAAACTCTAAAATGAAGATGCAAAACGTTCTTAACAATCCTTGCAATTAGTTCTTCAATCCAAGTCTACAAAATCACTCAAAATCACTCTTAGAATGGTCTTCTTGTTCTTCCTTCAATCCTTGGGAGCTTTTCTTCTTCTCCAATCCTCTTCCAAGATCCAATGAGCTGTCAATGAGAGTGTGAGAGAGGAGAGATGCTCAGCAACCACCTGAGGGACCACTTATATTCTCCACCAAGAGCAAGGACGGACAAGAGATCGTGGGACACGTGGCTTAAGCTGTCAAAGCCTCAAAAATCGACCCAGTGGACAAAAATCGGCCGATTTAAATGCTTGCTGGTCCGATTTTCTTCAGCAGAAAGGTGTTATGCTCATTTAGCCATGAGTTGATCCATTGCTCGCACCAATAGTGGTCTTTGTGTCCTTTGTTGCTCCAATTATGCTCCTCCAAAGCTTTGGATGTGTACCATCATGAGGCTTGGCCCTCAAATGTATCGATTAACGTCCAATAGATCCCCGAATTACCTACAAAACCGATAAAAGGTAGTGTAGACGTCTTTTCTAGAAATGTGCGTGAATTGAGCGAAGACGTCATGAATCAATGCCAAAACTTGCACGAATGAATGAGAAATCTATCTAAGTGACTACCTAATCCTAAGTCATAAATCGTGTTATCAAAATACCCCATACTTAAGGTTTGCTCGTCCCCGAGCAAATTCTCAACTATAGACTAAGAGATGACATGATTTATGTATGCAGAAAAAAATGTCAAAATCTTTTTGGAGTTGTGCTTCTAATATTGGATCACCTTCATAGTCATGTTTCATGGCAATGGACAAGCAATCGTGTATCAAATAAATGAAAGCATGGAAAGACAATTACACTTAACTTGATAGCATACAATGAAGTGTAAAGATGAAGAAGTCAAGATGATCATGAGCATATCCAATCTAAATCACTTAGTCTTACACACATGCAAGTAGGTCATAAGGACTTGTGAAATAGAAGGCCAAGAAACGTTGTGATTAGGCGGGAATTTTCTAGGCTATGTGGTGCTAATCCGGGAAAGGAACTAAACAACCACAACTTCACATTTCTTTTATCAACTTCCCCCAAGTGTATATTTTTCTTCATTTTCTTTTCTTTCTTTTATTTTTGAGACAATGGCATTGGTGTGCAAAAGCCGAAACCTTGGTGATTAGCCATTCTCGGGCTTTTTCTAATTTTTCGAGATGCATCCACACCGGGCACACATACCAAAGCTCGTTAGGATTATTGGTTTATTTGACTTTGGCAAGGCACCAACACCCGATTATGCGAAGTGTACCGAGTTACTTGTCATTTAAACCAACGTCCCCAAACCTATATTTTTGTCTACACCTTCACAACAAATTCAGCATTCTATTCATGGCATTCTTTCATCAACACCTTCACCCCACACTTGCTTTTCACACACATCAACACACTAGCATGCTCCTATTCCCGGATGGGTCAAAAGAGGTCAATTTATATCAATTGAGGTGCTCAAACAACGTGATCAAGATAAGAAGTAGAGAAAGATGAATTGCCTCATTCATTCCTAGATGATGTGCAAGAACTAGCATGCGATTTCGATTTTCAATACTCAATTCAATCAAGGCAAACATTCATGATCACAATTCATTCATGGGATTCAAGAGAAGTACTTCATGTCCACATATGCATTCATCAATTTAACACATAAGGCCATCCATAGCCAATCCACAAGACAAGGTTCAATCATTAGGGTCATATCCAAGCCTTAGAAGCACTAAAATTTTTAAAATTTTCTGAATTTTTTTTGATTTTTCAAAATATGTATGTTCAATGCAAGACATAATGAAACATGTGACAAAATTAAACTATCCTAGATGCTAATCATGCAAGTGATCATGAAAACCCCACCCCATATTTAGAAACACATTGTCCCCAATGTGTAAACTAAATAAAGAAGTGAAAGAGAGTCCTCACAATGTAAAATTGGTGATGCTTTGGTATTTCGGTTCACATTGAATGATGATGGTGGATGATCGATCAAGGATGGTAGAGAGCTCTTGATGTTCGTTATGATGTCGGAACCCGCGCTTGGCATCGCAAGCCGTCCAAGTTCCACGTCCGCTCCACCCATGCTTGATTGGAGATCATCACTTTCCCTTGTACAGAGGAAAAATCGCCCCATAGCCCAGGAAAATCGGCCGATTTATTGATGAACAGGCCGATTTTTCTGGGTGCTTTCCTCTTCGTCCATGTGCTTGGATCTTGTTCCTTCAACCATTCCATGAGGCCTTCACATGACCTCCAACATCTCATAACTCGTGACAATCAACAAGATCTAGCACCCAAAAACACAAAAGAAGAACAAAGCACACCAAGAGTGAGATTAAACAAAGGCAAGAAAAACACAAGGAAAAATATATACCAATGGGTTGCCTCCCATTAAGCGCTTCTTTAAGGTCATTAGCTTGACCAAATTTAGGAGCGTTTCAATCGAGGTGAAGCGGGGCAATCACTTCCACCGGGGCTTCCGGGATGTACTTCTTCAATCGATGCCCATTCACCTTGAAGTTACCACAATGATCTCCTCCTATCTCCACCGCTCCATGAGGAAAGACCTTCTTCACCACATATGGCCCGGTCCATCTTGATTTGAGCTTTCCGGGGAAGAGCCGCAGCCTCGAGTTGAAGAGAAGGACAAGGTCGCCTTCACTCAACTCCTTTGGGATGATCCTCTTATCATGCCATCGCTTGGTTCTCTCCTTGTAAATCCGAGCATTCTCATATGCATCCAACCGGATCTCCTCAAGGGCGTTCATGTCTAGCAACTGCTTTTCTCCGGCCTCCTTGAGATCAAAATTTAGCCACCTTATAGCCCAATATGCTCGATGCTCCATCTCTACCGGAAGGTGGCAAGACTTTCCATAGACCAACTTGTAAGGAGTGGTGCCAATTGGTGTTTTGAAGGCGGTCCTATATGCCCACAAGGCATCATCGAGCTTCATAGCCCAATCTTTTCTCGTCCTTGATACCGTCTTCTCAAGAATGGCCTTGATCTCCCGGTTGGAGATCTCTACTTGGCCACTAGTTTGGGGATGGTAAGGTGTTGCCACCTTATGAGTCACCCCATACTTGGCCAAAAGTGCTCCAAAATTCCTATTGGTGAAGTGCTTCCCTCCATCGCTTATGATCACCCTAGGTGTTCCAAACCTAGGAAAGATCACTCGGTTGAAGAACCGCACCAAAACCTTGGCGTCATTAGTAGGAGAGGCGATCGCCTCCACCCATCTTGAAACATAGTCCACCGCCAATAGGATGTAGAGGTTGTCACATGAAGAAGGGAATGGCCCCATGAAGTCCACACCCCATACATCAAATATTTCCACCTCTTGTATGTTGTTCAAGGGCATCTCATTTCTCCTTGAGATGTTGCCCGTCCTTTGGCAAGCATCACAAGCTACCACAAAGCCTTGCACGTCCTTGAACAAACTTGGCCAAAAGAAGCCCGATTGTAGCACTTTCGCACATGTCTTGTGTGCACTAGCATGCCCTCCACATGGCAAGGAATGACAATGGCGGATCACACTCTCCACCTCATCCTCCGGTATGCATCTTCTAAACATCCCATCCGGCCCTCTTTTGAACAAAAGTGGCTCGCTCCAATAGTAATGCCTCACATCTTTGAAGAACTTCTTCCTTTGGGCATATGTCAAACCGGGAGGCACTTCCTCACACACTAGGTAGTTCACAATGTCGGCAAACCATGGCTCGCTTCCTCTAGACACTTGGAACAAGCATTCCTCCACCATTTGCAATTGCTCATCCCGGAATGAGTCATCAATCGGGATGTCATCTCTCTCAAGCTCTATCGGTGGGAGTCTACTAAGATGATCCGCCACGGAGTTCTCGGATCCCTTCTTGTCCCGGATTTCCAAGTCAAACTCTTGAAGAAGAAGGATCCACCGAATCAACCTAGGCTTGGCATCCTTCTTGGTAAGTAGATAACGGATCGCAGCATGATCCGTATAAACTATGACCTTCGCTCCAACAAGGTATGACCGAAACTTCTCAAAGGCATACACTACCGCTAGCAACTCTTCCTACCGGCCATCTCTTTCTCTTTTCGAATGCTCTTGGATCTAGATCTAAGGGTTTTCTCCGGTTCGGGATCGAATGGAGCTAAATCCTTGCCACGAGATCTTCGCATACACCTAAAGAGTAAGAGATGTCCTGAAAAGCAAAGACACACACCAAAGAGAGATCAAAAGCAACAAGAAAGATCTACACTACAAACAATCACAAATTAGACTCAATCTAGACCTAGTCCCCGGCAACGGCGCCAAAAACTTGTTACGTCTAGGAATAGATGTGCACGCAATAAATCTTAAATTTATACTCGTTATAATTATCCTAACTCCTAGCGAACCCGCAGTGTACAGGACGTTTGTAGAAAGGTAAGTATTCCGAGGTCGAACACAAAGACTAAGGTGAAATCGAGTCAAGCAATGATCAAAAGTAGTGTAAATCTAGACTAAGATAAGGTGAGGAACAAAGAAAATGGAAAACACAATGTTTTTGTTGGTTTTTGTGGTGATTAAACAAAGATCACAAGTCAAGCAAAGTAATAAAACAACTAACAAAGTAAGCTAGCAAACGAGTAAGCAACACAAAGCACAAGTGTGTGATCAAAAGAGGAAAGTAGATTCTAGAGGTCAAGATTTCCGGTTATGGCATTGGATTCAAGGTTCTAAAGATTCTAAGGACAAGCTGCGGTGTTTGGGAAAGAATGTTTCGCTAATGGAAGCAATTACCGGGTAGGTCTCTCACTTCACTAATCCCGCATCAAACTCCTATTACCGGGTAAGTCTCTAGGGGTTAGAGTAAGGAATTCCACACAAACTAGATACTACTTAAGGGTAACCCTCTCCTTACCGGGTAAGTCTCGGAATAGGGAAATCTCAAGCAATAATCCTAGCACACTCAATCCAATAGCGGCTTATGAGGCTCACTACTACCTAGCATTCATCATCTTAGGTATCTAAGATCGGAAATCATCGGGTAGATCTCTTCCCTCACTTAGGTTGGTAGCATTAGGTGATTCTAAGCTAAATTAGGCTTAATAAACACTAGGATTTAAACAACCAAGGACCCCAACATGCAGATTCATCATTTAAAGAGCAACAGGAGAATAAATCGGGCTGTTCTACAGATAAATCGGCCGATTTATCTGATGAACAGGTCGATTTTTCTTCCTGGGGTGGGTTTCGTGCGTACAAATCATCCTAAACTGACATATAAGTCCATCCTATCATCACCCAAGCCATAACCATCAATCCATCACTCTAAAATCACAAGAAATTAGCCACTAATATGCATATCAAGATCCGAAATCATCAAACAAGCATACATGGTATTCATAGATGAGTAATGAAAGATGAGTAAGCAAAATCAATAAATCTCAGCCAAATCCAAGTTGTACCAAGACTTACAAACTCTAAAATGAAGATGCAAAACGTTCTTAACAATCCTTGCAATTAGTTCTTCAATCCAAGTCTACAAAATCACTCAAAATCACTCTTAGAATGGTCTTCTTGTTCTTCCTTCAATCCTTGGGAGCTTTTCTTCTTCTCCAATCCTCTTCCAAGATCCAATGAGCTGTCAATGAGAGTGTGAGAGAGGAGAGATGCTCAGCAACCACCTGAGGGACCACTTATATTCTCCACCAAGAGCAAGGACGGACAAGAGATCGTGGGACACGTGGCTTAAGCTGTCAAAGCCTCAAAAATCGACCCAGTGGACAAAAATCGGCCGATTTAAATGCTTGCTGGTCCGATTTTCTTCAGCAGAAAGGTGTTATGCTCATTTAGCCATGAGTTGATCCATTGCTCGCACCAATAGTGGTCTTTGTGTCCTTTGTTGCTCCAATTATGCTCCTCCAAAGCTTTGGATGTGTACCATCATGAGGCTTGGCCCTCAAATGTATCGATTAACGTCCAATAGATCCCCGAATTACCTACAAAACCGATAAAAGGTAGTGTAGACGTCTTTTCTAGAAATGTGCGTGAATTGAGCGAAGACGTCATGAATCAATGCCAAAACTTGCACGAATGAATGAGAAATCTATCTAAGTGACTACCTAATCCTAAGTCATAAATCGTGTTATCAAAACTGTATGAAGCTATGCTTGAAATTTCCTGTCATTGAACTACTGAAGCAACTCGACACTTCGACAGACGAGTAAACAACAACTCCTGAGTATTGTGGCTTTTATTGGATGATTGTGGAATTTGTGGTTAAATGTAATAGTTTGATTCATTGATCAAATATTTATATTTGAGACTGAGTTAGTGCTTCTGGTGCTTGTGCTTTGTGCTTTGTGCAGAGAATAGTAAACAACAACTATGCTTGAAATACACGTTGTAGAGAAGTTTCCACAAACACCCTCTTACACAGCAGCAGCAGCACAAACTAGCCCTTGTCATTTGAAACAACGATAGCTAATTGAAGAGAAGTTTTACGATCCGCATTCTCCATCTGGGATGTTGAACGCTCTCTTTTGATATTCCCTGCTCCTGACCACCACGGCCTTCCGGCCACCAGGCCCACCTGTGAGGCTCCCCAGCCTCACCCCCAACCCCTCCGAGGTTACCCAGCCTACCCCCACCCCCTCTGACCACTATGGGGGGTAAAAACCGCTCCAAAAAGCTATCCATCAAGCTCTCCGACCTCCACAAAGGCACATCTAGCATCACACCGCCATCTCCAAATCACCCACCCAGCCCTTATGAGACCATCCCGGAAGACCTCATACGCTCCAACAACCTCCGACTCTCCAAACCACCACCTACACCATCTCCTTCCCTCCATTCCGACGCACTATTTCCCCCTGTCCCCATCACCCCTAAAAGATGGGAGAAGCTCACCGGCAGCGACCTTACCTGCCCCCGCCGACCCAGTAAACACCACCAACCCACTCCCAGCTACTCCGGAGGTTTGCACACCAACTGCTGGTCGCACACTTTCCCCCGCCTTGCACGACCTCCACCCTATCGAAGCTCTAGAACAAAACGACACTACCTGCATGGCCACTGGAGACTTATCACCTCCCCCTCGCATTAAATGATAACCTGCCCACGGATGAACCTGGACACTCCGACACCGCCTTTTCAGCTCCTTATTCCCCAAAGGTCTCTTTCAAAGAAGCCCTCATTAATGATCTCTCTTGGGACCACGTCCCCTTGTCCTTTTCCCCAGGGCACGATGACGGCACTGTGCGCTTCTCTGCTGAGGATGTCTCTGACGCTACCTCCAAGTGGAATCTTTCCCTTGTAGGTTTCCCTCTCGGCAGTCCCCTAGGCTTCCAAAAAATGTGCTCATTCTCTTCCAACACTTGGAACTCTATCTCCCAGCCCAAGATTCTCAAAAATGATAACGGTATTTACGTGTTCCATTTCAAGTCGGAAGATGACCTCATCACCATCTTACAAGGCAGCCCTTGGATCATAAACGGCACCGTCTCTCTCCTACTCAAACGTTGGAAGCATGGCCTGGCGCTTGACTATTCAAGTCTCGAATCCATCCCTATTTGGGCTACACTTCACAACCTCGACTATCGCTTCTGGTCACAACACATGCTTAGCAAGATTGGCTCCGTCATCGGTATACCCTTACTTACTGACTCATGCTCTGCAAACCAGGATCGGCTTGGATTTGCAAGGATTCTCGTTGAAGTGCAAGCCACAAAGCCCCTCACGCGTGAAGTCTCCCTCATAGGACCTGATGGTGTCACCTTATACCAAAAGGTTACCTACGACTGGCTGCCTGAACATTCTCCAGAAAGCAATCTCTTTGGTCACAAATGCACAACAACCAAACCTGGCACCACCACTACCACAAAACCACGACCAAGACCAAGGAAAAGACCTACCCCTCGCCCATCTAGGGACCCAGGCCCAATCCTGCCCACACCTCACGAGTCCCTCCGCATTCAAAAACCCCCACCCCTCTACTTCCCCAGGCCGCCAACTACATCTCAAAACAATCACCACCATACTATCCAAACACATGCTAACACCAACCCCATTGTTACATTGCAGCGCCATGCTGTCGTTACAACAGTCAATCCTGCTCATGCTGATATCACCACTGTCAACCCCGCTCATGCGGTCGTTACCACTGTCAACCCCGCTCACCTGGAAGGCCCTAAGCAGTGCATTCCCCACCCTCCCTCTGTTGACCTTTGCACTGATAACCCAGGAAACACCCAAACCCCTAACCCACTGGTCCCACCCCCCCTCAGGAACTTGATCTCACCCCGGTAACCCTTGCAAGCACCAAGGTTGCTTGCAATTCCGCTAAAGACCCCAATGAATCTAAACATTTGCGCCTGGAACGTTAGAGGTCTTAACCACCCTAACAAGCACAGGGCAGTTCGCGACTTGGTTAAGAGCCAAAACCTGGATGTAATAGCACTCATTGAAACCAAACTACATGTTGATAAGATGAAGAAGCTAAGCTCGCTTCTACCTTCATGGGAACACCTCTCAAACTACTCTGATGTTTACAAATGCCGGATTTGGATCTGGTGGAACCCGCTCACTACCCACCTCTCGCCCATCCTCTCAAACGATCAACTCATCCACACCCATATAACCAATGCCATCGGGCTCACCAATAGCAACTCACCTCCCCTGGCATGCTCCTTTGTCTACGCTCACAATGATATAAACGAGCGAACTCCTCTCTGGGATTGTATCTCCACTATACACCTCCTCAACTCAAACACCCCCTGGGCTTTACTTGGTGATTTCAACACATACCTCTCCCCGGATGAGAAGCTCTCCATGCACCCGTCACCTCACCTTCAACCCTCCCTGGAGCTTACAAACTGCTTCTCTAGCCTCTCCTTGACGGACCATGTTTACTCAGGTTGCAAACTCACCTGGAATAATAAGCGATCGGACTCGAGAATCTGGTGCAAACTCGACAGGATCGTCATTAACCACTCTTGGGCCAGTCACTACCTTCTCTCCACAGCCTTCTTTGCTAACCCTAGTATCTCGGATCACTCTCCGGGTATACTCTCTCTAAAGCCTTCAAACCGGCCTCCTTGACGCCAGTTTCGTTTCAACAATACTTGGATCTCTCACGAACAATTCTCCTCCACCGTAGCACAAGCCTGGACATCCACAATACAACATCAGCACCAAGATAACTCAAGCATACAATCCCTCCACCGCAAACTCAACACACTCAAACCCCTACTTAGGAAATTTCCGAATGAGTCCCTGGAGACCCTCAACTCAACAATCGAAAGCCTCAAGCAAAGCCTTGCCACTATCCAGACGCGTCTCCAAGGCTCCCCCCTTGACACGACCATCATTGAGCTTGAAAGACAAACCACTCGTGACCTGAACTCAAAAATGTTCTCCCTCCGTACCACCATTGCTTAACTCTCCAAAGCTAATTGGGCTAAATATGGGGACCAATGCACCGCATATTTCTTCAAATCCATAACCGTTCGGAAGGCCTCAAACTCGATACTATCCCTCTTGGATCCCCTAAATCTCGGAAAAGGCCCCTCACTGGATCCTAACCATATCTCTTCCATACTCATTTGTCACTTCTCAACCATCCTCAACCCACAACACCACCCAAACCCGCATAACCTCTACCCAAATTGCCCACTACCCTGCATCACTCGACAAGACATGAACTTGCTCAGCGAGGCGGTTACAAAAGATGAAATCAAAACTGCCCTATTTAGTATTGGAGATGCGAAAGCCCCTGGACCGGACGGTTTCAACAGCCTATTCTACAAGTCCTCATGGAGTATCACTGGCGATGCTTTCACCGAAGTCATCCTTGAGTTCTTTAATTGCGGCAAGCTTGACCCCATGGTCAACCACACTTCCATCTCCTTGGTCGCCAAAAAGCCAAATCCCACTCTCCCCGGTGACTACAGGCCCATTTCTTGCTGCAATACCACCTACAAGGTCATTGCAAAAATTCTGGCTTCAAGATTAAATGATATCCTTCCCTCTATCATTGGTCGCTACCAAGGCGCCTTTGTTCGCGGAAGATCTATAAAGCACAACATATTACTATGTCATGAGATCTTCAAACGCTATAGCCAGCGACATACCTCTCCAAGATGTGCAATCAAGATTGATATAACCAAGGCCTTTGACACAATCGACCATCGTTTCATCATTCACTCACTTGCTAGAATGGGCTTTCCCCCTCACTTCATCAAGCTCATTGATGCCTGTATCTCCTGCCCCTCCTACTCCATTAACCTCAATGGTGCCCTCTGTGGACTCTTTAAAGGCTCCAGGGGTCTCCGTCAAGGATGCCCTCTCTCCCTCCCCCCCTCTTCATCATTGCCCTGGAGACCCTCTCCTCCATGATCAACATAAACACTTCCTCTCCTGACTTCAACATCCACCCAAAATGCTCCACCCCCCGAATCACCCACCTTTGTTTTGCTGACGATTTGCTAATGTTTTACAGGGCTGACACTATCTCAATTGACATCCTGATGAAGACCTTAGCTCATTTTGGTACTTACAGTGGTCTTGTCCTGAACCCCAGCAAGTCCTCTATCATTCTTGGAGGGCTCTCTCCTCAGGCCTGCGACCACATCACCCTCTCCTCTGGGCTCAAACAACAGCACCTCCCATTCACCTATCTCGGCGTTCCTATTGGGAGCAAAAAACATAGCCTCAGAGAGTTCCTTCCGCTCATCACAAAGATCACCAACAAAATCAACTCCTGGACCGCTCGGAATCTTTCTTATGCTGGTAGAAAACAAATCATCTCCTCCATCCTCCAATCATTACACTTCTACTGGTGCGCGGTCCTTCCCATCCCCCACTGCGCCGTCCTGAAGATCAACCGGCTCCTCCGCTCGTTCCTCTGGTCCGGGAAAGATGCTTGTCCTCGCTCCCTCGTGGCCTGGAAGCTCATTTGTTCTCCATGTAACGAGGGCGGCCTTGGCTTCAAAGAACTGCTTTCCTGGAACAAGTCCTGCCTCGCGAAGCTTATTTTTGAACTCAACCATACCCCCCCATCCACTAACCTCTGGACTGACTGGATTCACCACAACATCCTTCATGACCACTCCATATGGACCACAAGACCTAACCCCAGACATAGCTACACCTGGAACACAATCCTCAAGATCAGGAATGACATACTTAACCATACCACTGCCACTCAGTTCATTACCAACACAACTAGGGCCGACGCCTCATATTCTACCTCCGCTGGCTACTCATTCTTCAAATCCTCTGATGGTACAAATCTCGTCCCAACTACCTACACCTACGGGATCATCTGGAGGGGTCTCAACACCCCAAGAAGTAGCTTCATCTCCTGGATTGCTAGCCATCAGCGCCTCCCCACCCTCACCAAGCTGAATGACTGGAATCTTGTCCCTGACAACACCTGCAAACTGTGCGGGAACCACCCTGAAGACGAAGAGCATCTTTTCAACCACTGTAGTTACTCCACCCTCGTCCTCGACCTTATTGCTCGCTGGTCCCTTACTGCTCACCCCTACCCTTACAGTGGTGACCTATGGACCTGGCTCAGCACCCAGCAACCCTCGCGTCAGGACCTCATCGCCCACATCAGAATCTCATCGATCACAAACTTCATCTACTACACTTGGCATGCCCGGAACGACCTCATCTACAACAACCACTTCATCCACCCAACCACTACTGCACACAATGCTATTCGTGCAACTAAGAACTTTGCCTCCGCAAATTGGAAAGACAGATCCCACGAATCGATTATGTGGTCCAAGAGACTTGGCATCCACCTCACATAACTTCTCTCCCCCTATCTCTCACTTCCCCAACTAAGAACTGTACCTCTCATTCTTTGAGATTAATGTAATTGAATACTGAATTCAATGTGCAGATATGTCTCAATCAGCTCTGGTTGAACCAACTCCAAACACCGAGTCTATGAGCGGCGCTCCAAAACTGAAACGAAATAGTGCAGACATTGGATGGGAGCACACAATACTTAGTAGCGCAACTCAAGAAAAATGGAAACGTTTGAAATGTGAGAAGGAGTTTAGTGGAGGCCTTAGCCGTGTTAAGCAACATATTGTCGGCATTAGGGGCAATATTGCCTCTTGTACCAAGTCTTCGGATGAAGACAAGAAAAGATGCAAAGATGCAATTCTACAAGCCAAAAAGAAGAAGGTGGTTGGAAGACAAGATGATGAAAGTCTTAGAAGAGAAGTTAATGTGATAGACGTAGATGATGATGATGGTGATGGTGATGATGATGGTGATGGTGATGGTGATGGTGATTGTGATGATGATGATGATGGTGATGGTGATGATGATGGTGGTGATGAATGTCCCAAAAAGTTACCTCGTTCTCTTGGAGAAATGGATAGATTTGTTTCAAGAATCAAGGCCGATGACATTAGCTTGAGTGAGAGCAAAAGGAAAAGGCAACAGAGCATCAACGACGCTCTCTTCAAAGAACGGAGCCTTAAAGTGAGTCATTACATGGCTAGGTGGGTGTATGAGACCGGCATACCCTTTCATGCGGTTGATAATGATGCATTTAGAATATTTATTGAGGCGGTTGGATAGTTTGGTCCGGGGTACCAACCTCCAACTCAATATCAACTCGGGGAACCACTCTTGAAGGGTGAAGTGGAAAGAGTGAAAACCTCGCTCAAAGTTCAAGAGGAAACATGGGGAAAAAATGGGTGTTCTATCATGACGGATGCTTGGAGTGATAGAAAGAGAAGTATAATGAACTTGTGTGTGAACTCCGGTGGTTCAAATACATTTGTTGGTTCCAAAGAGGCTTCCTTAGATGCACATACCAAGCAATATATATTTGAGTATGTTGATGAGTGCATTGACAAGATGGGGGAGAAGAATGTGGTCCAAGTGGTGACCGATAATGCTTCAAACAACATTGCGGCTTCAAACCTATTGTTTGAGAAGAGGCCTCAAATATTTTGGACTCCTAGTGCTACTCATTCCATCAATCTCATGCTTGAAGGCATCGGTAAGCTCCCATTTTTCAAAAATGCAATTACTAAAGCAAAGAACTTCACCGTATTCATCTACTCTCATCAGATTTGCATCTTCTTACTTGACATTACGAAGCTTACTTGAGAAAAAAGAGACATTGAAGCACATGATGACCTCCACGGAGTGGGAGAAATCGAAATGGTCAAAGACAAAAAGGGGAACGAGGCTTGGGCTACTATATTGTCTTCTACATTTTGGAATGGTATAAGCATGTCTTTGAAGGTGTTTACACCTTTAGTAAGAGTGCTCCGACTTGTAGATGGAGATTTGAAACCGGCCATGGGATTTGTGCATGGTGAGATGCTAAAGGCGAGAAAAGAGATACAAGCAGCTTATAAGAATAAAGAGGACAAATATAAGCCTATACTTGACATAGTGGATTTAAAGAGAAAGGGTCGTGTTAATACTCCACTTCACTTGATGGCTTACTTGTTAAATCCGTTTTACTTATACAATTCCGGTTCGGAATGGTCCATTGAAGAATGATAGCGTCTTATGGATGGAGCTTTTAAGTGCATTGAACGGTTTTATCCCGATGTTGATATGCAAGATCAAGTGATAAATGTGGAGCTTCCTATGTACAAAGATGGAGAAGGTGCCTTTGGAAGAGTTTTTGCATCAAAAGGGTGTTCGAAGAATGATGAACGTTATGATCCGGGTATGATTATTTCCCTTTCATTTAACTTTATACAAAAGTTAACTAGGTAGGTGTTTTGATATCTACTTTTAAATATATAATTGTTTGGTGGAGGTCATATGACAATCAAACTCCAAATCTTCTAAAGATTGCAATTAGGATACTTTTCGTGACAACGAGTTCATCCGGATGTGAAAGAAATTAGAGCGTATTTGAAGGGGTAACTAATTAACTCTTGTTTGAATAGTTAATTAGTTATTATAGCCTTTATAATAACTTGTTGGATTGGATTATTGATTTTAACTATGTAGATTCATACAAAGAAGAGGAATAGACTACATATCGTCCGAATGAACAACCTAGTTTATGTTCAATTCATTGCAAGGTTGTTGAATAAGAAAATGAAAAGCCGAAAAGACAAAATTGATGTGCTTCTAGCAAATGAGGCTTCACATGCACAAGCATGAATTGTTGATGGAGTAGATGACGGTGAAGAAGAGGTATTTCCCGGTTCCAGCCTTACATGGGGTACGGTGAGTGAGGCAATGGGAGCGGATGAAGAATTGCAACCAAGAAGAAGTGGTCGCTTTGGAGGTGTTGTAGAGGAAGTGAGAGAGCTTCATGAGGATGATTTTGTCTCCGATGTCACGAAGGATGAAGATGGTGATGAGATGAAGAGTTTGACTTTGAGTCGGACAAGAAGATTCAAGTTCAGGAGTATGAACATGAAGAGATGGAAGAGTAGATAATTTGCTCAAGTTGTGTCTAGTTATCAAGAATCCTCTTTTGCCGTTTTAGTTTATTTTGAACGTTTTTATGTATTGCATTTGCATGACTAGATTATATGCTTAAGATGTTGAAGATTATGAAAATGAATATTTATTTGCATTATATGAATATTTTAAACAAATTTAGGAGGAATTATGGGTAATATACATGAAAATAACGTCTTGTCCATCTCGAATCCGTCTAGATGGTAGCTTTCCGTCCGTCTCCGTCTTATGTGTTTTGGAACACTGTTATATATATTTGCGTCAAACCTTATTGTTTAAGCTCATTTTTATCGATAGTTTTATCGATCACAACCTGTGCAGAACACACTAGTAAAATATTCAAAGTGGTTAAAATTTACCATCCTTTTCAAATTTGGCAAGTTCTTGCTAATCTAGTTGAATATGAAAATAGAAAAGATTTTGTTAACAATTGAAAAGAAAGAAAGGCTACTAAGGCATTCTAGAAAGTGCTAAATTTGTACATTATGTTGCATACATCTTCAAGCAATTTACAAATTTTGCTTGAGCACTTGATTACTATGGACATGAGAGTGTTGCTAAGGAATTTCAAGATGAGAAAAGTTCAGTCAGACATATACAGAGTTTTTATCGTGTAAATAAAAAAGGGTAATTCGGTCATTAGAAAATTTGTAGGTCTATGTGTGATTCATAAGTTAATCACATAAATAAATGTTTATTGTGCGAATTCAAATTGGGGACTTACAGTAAGGAAGAAATCTAAGAGAACATTAGACTTGTAAGAGAAAAGAAGTGTTCTTAAAAGAAGAAAGAAACCAAGCTTGAAAAGTGACAGGAGGATTACAAGGATTTGTAAGGTTTGTGTTTAGTACCCCCCTTGATGCAAGAATCTAGCCAAGAGGAATGTGTGCAGGAAAGCTTCCCACGTTTTTTGATATACGGATGATGAAAAAGATGATTACAACTGATGCTAAAAACACCTTAAATAGGCAGAAATCATGAGATAACCTACCCACTACTCCACTAGTCTAGAGAATGGGCCTAACTAATGAAGCTATAGCTAAGAATTAGGAACCAACACTGATTAAATCTGCTAAGCCTAACTAACTTGAAAAATAGGAACTACTGAACAAACAATTATTATTGTTAGACATCAAGATATATCAAGAAATAAATACTAGGAAAGAAATATTAATCATGTTTTGTTCTTCCTTGTATAATATTTCCAAGGCTTAGCTTTAGCTGCTGAAATCGTATCATTGCACCGCCCCTGAAAATTGGAATTGTCCTCAAGTCCAAAAGCAGGAAACTGTTGTTTGATCAAGTCAAATTCCTCCTAGCTGTCTTCTTCAGTTGGACGCCTTTTCTAGTGAATTAACAGCTCCAAGATTTCATAATCACCGAACTTCCTCCATCGATGGGTCACCACAGAATCCTGCTGAACTAATAGCTCGAGAGAGTCACTAATGGGAGGAGGGGTTCAGGAGATCCTTGTATCCTGACCATGAGTTGGACGAAGGAGTGACACATGAAAGACAGGATGAATTTTGGAGGTCTGAGGGAGCTCCATCTCATAGGCAACGAGATCACCCTCCTCAAAATTCAGGTCACGGCGGTGACGAGCTAGGGAGGTCATATGACAATCAAACTCCAAATCTTCTAAAAATTGCAATTAGGATACTTTCCGTGACAACGAGTTCATCCGGATGTGAAAGAAATTGGAGCGTTTTTGAGGGGGTAACTAATTAACTCTCGTTTGAATAGTTAATTAGTTATTATAGTCTTTATGATAACTTGTTGGATTGGATTATTGATTTTAACTATGTAGATTCATACAAAGAAGAGGAATAGACTACATACCGTCCGAATGAACAACCTAGTTTATGTTCAATTCATTGCAAGGTTGTTGAATAAGAAAATGAAAAGCCGAAAAGACAAAGTTGATGTGCTTCTAGCAAATGAGGCTTCACATGCACAAGCATGGATTGTTGATGGAGTAGATGACGATGAAGAAGAGGTATCTCCCGGTTCCAACCTTACATGGGGTACGGTGAGTGAGGCAATGAGAGCGGATGAAGAATTGCAACCAAGAAGAAGTGGTCGCTTTGGAGGTGTTGTAGAGGAAGTGAGAGAGCTTCATGAGGATGATTTTGTCTCCGATGGCACGGAGGATGAAGATGGTGATGAGATGAAGAGTTTGACTTTGAGTCGGACAAGAAGATTCAAGTTCAAGAGTATGAACATGAAGAGACGGAAGAGTAGATAATTTGCTCAAGTTGTGTCTAGTTATCAAGAATCCTCTTTTGCCGTTTTAGTTTATTTTGAACGTTTTTATGTATTGCATTTGCATGACTAGATTATATGCTTAAGATGTTGAAGATTATGAAAATGAATATTTATTTGCATTATATGAATATTTTAAACAAATTTATGAGGAATTATGGGTAATATACATGAAAATAATCAAAAAAACGTCTTATCCATCTCGAATCCGTCTAGACGGTAGCTTTCTGTACGTCTCCGTCTTACGTATTTTGGAACACTGTTATATATATTTGCGTCAAGCCTTATTGTTTAAGCTTATTTTTATCGATAATTTTGGAGGTCTGAGGGAGCTACAACTTCTGGTTGCGATGACGAGCTAGGGAGTGTTGCCGGTAGGATTGAAGCCGTAACCAACGAGATCACCCTCCTCAAAATTCAGGTCACGGCGGTGTAGGTCAGCTTGTTTTTTCATGCGTGACTGAGCTTTCAAGAGGTTGGCCTTTAGACATTGCAGCATCTCATCCCGTAACTCGAGCTGCTCCTCTAGGCCAGGCAGGCGCGTTTCTCTTCGAACAAAAGGAAGTACAGCTGGAGGTTCACGCCCATAAACAAGCTGAAAAGGGGTTGTTCCTGCAAAAGAATGAAAGCTTGTGTTGTACGAGAACTCAGCCCATGGCAAGAATTTGTTCCAACGGTGTGGCTGCTCCATGCATAAACACCTTAAATAGGCTTCCAAACACCGGTTAACCACTTCAATTTGGCCGTCCGTCCGCGGGTGGTATGATGAGCTCATCTGGAGAGTAGTGTGACTGAGACGGAAAAGCTCGGTCCAAAAAGCACTAAGAAACACCGGGTCCCGGTCAGATAATAAGGATCGTGGAATCCCATGGAGCCGAACGATGTCACGAAAAAATAATTTAGCTACTGACTTGCCTGAGAAGGGATGTGATAGCCCGATGAAATGAGCGTATTTGCTTAAACGATCAACCGCAACAAGGATGACGGTCAAACCGCTCGATTTGGGAAGACCTGTGACGAAATCAAGGGAGATATCATCCCAAATCTTATCCGGAAGCGGTAGTGGCTGCAAGAGGCCGCGGGGACTAAAGTTTGGTGCTTGGCTTGTTGACAAGCTGCGCAATTTTGAACATATAGCTGGACATCTGTCTTCATATGTGGTCAGTAGCAGTCGGTAGATAACTTCTTTAGGGTTTTCAGGAATCCGCCATGGCCTACCGCTGGGGTATCATGGCACTTTGCAAGGAGCTTCTGTCGCCACTGCTTGTAGTTACGAATAACCAGTCGGCCCTTGTAATAGAGCCTGAAATTGACCAGCTGAAATTCCGGGAAAGAGCTTGGATCAGATTGCTTGGTACGGATAATCTCGCTGGAGAAAGCATCGTATTGCAAAGCCTCTTCCCAGCCCGAAAACTCCCTTTTGATAGGGATGCCAAGAGCTAAAAAAATAAGCATATTGGGGTCGCCGTGACAAGGCATATGCGCCGGAGTTCTCCTTTCCTGGTTTGTACTCGATTTCAAAGTCAAAAGGAAGCAACTTCAAAAGTAAACGTTGGTGAGTATTCGTGGTAATACGCTACTCCAGCAGATGCTTCAAGCTGCAGTGATCAGTCCGTACCTTGAACCTTGATCCTAGCAAATAGTGCCGCCACTTTTGTAAAGAGAGAACCACAACTAGCATTTCACAGTCATAAGTAGACTGAAATCGGTTAGAGAAGGAGAATCCCTTACTGAAATAGGCGATGGGATGACCTGCCTGAAGGAGAATAGCGCGCACACCTTATGATGAAGTGTCGCACTCCACCGTGAACTATTGGCTGAAATTGGGCAGGCGAAGCACCGGTGCTGAAGTTAGTGCATTTTTGAGAGCTTGGAAGGCCTCCTCATCCGCCTCAGACCATAAAAAGGAGTCCTTCTTTGTGAGATCCGTCAAAGGTCGAGCCATAAGGCCATATCCTTTCACAAATTTTCTGTAATAGCCAGTGAGGCCAAGAAAACCTCTTAACTCCTTGACTGTAGAAGGGCGTGGCCATTGCTGAACCGTCTGGATCTTATCTTGATCGATCGATACCCCAGCTGAGTTGACAACGAATGCAATTTCAGGCTGACCGAACATGCACTTTGATGCCTTGGCAAAGAAACAATGGTCCTGCAGCAACTGAAGAGTTAATCTGAGGCGCTGATAGTGCAAATCGTCTGAGGCGCTATACACCAAAATATCGTCGAAAAAAACGACAATGAATTGGCGTATATATGGACGAAAGAGATCATTCATGATAGCTTGAAATGTGGAGGGCGCGTTGGTGAGGCCGAACGGCATTACAAGAAACTCGTAATGGCCAGAATGAGTCCGGAACGCCGTTATGTGGATATCCGCTGGATTGACTCGGATTTGATGGTACCCAGAACGCAAGTCGATCTTAGAAAATACGGAAGCGCCGTGTAGTTCATCCAAAAGCTCGTCAATAAGCGAAATGGGATACTTGTCAAGAATGGTGATTTGATTTAACTGGCGATAATCAATGCACATACACCAGGATTGATCATTTTTCTTGACGAGCAATACTGGGCTGGAAAACGGACTGGTGTTGGGCCGTATCAAACCACTTTCCAGTAAGGTTGCAATTTGTCTCTCAATCTCAGTTTTTTGGTGGTGTAGGTATCGGTATGGTCGGATGTTAGGGGTTTTGTAGTTGGGAATAAGGGGAATGGTGTGTGTTTGGGATCGTGGAGGGGGAAGGGTGTTTGGTTCCTCAAACACTGGATGGAATTGTTGTCAGAGAGGTGGTATTTCAGCCAGTATGGGAAAAGGATGATGGTTGGTGTCTAGAAGCTGGAATGTACTGAAACCGGTACCTTCAGTAGTCGGCTTGATACCTTGCAGCTTGAGCTTCTTGCCATTGTGATAGAACACCAGGAACATGTCCCGCCAATTGATGAGAATGATGTCTAGGGTGGATAACCATTTAACTCCCAATACTAGTTTGCTAGCTCCCATGGCGAGCGGGTAGAAGTCTTGGGTAATAATGTAGCCCGGTAACTGAATCACTACACCCGGGCAAATCTGATCACATCCGACGACGTCACCATTTCCGATAGTAACACCGAATCTTGGAACGCTGCGAGTGGGGAGTTGTAATTCCAAGACGAGTTTGGCGGATATGAAGATGTGAGTTAAGCCGCTATCAACTAAGATCAAAACTGGGTGATCGTTCACTTTGCCCTGCAGCTTCATTGTCGTGGTGTTGATCTGGCCAGAGATTTGATGGAAGGATATCTCCGCCTGATCTTCACCGGTAAATTCCTTATAAAGTTGGCCTTCGTCTTCTTCGGCGTTAAGTGGAGTATCTTCTACATCCCCAGTTGATTCCATGTTGGAGAATGTAGGTTTGCACACATGGCCTGGAGAGAAACTGTCGCCACACCTATAACAAAGGCCTTTCTCCCTACGAAGCTGTTGTTCATTCTCCCATGATCGAGGTTGTAGTGGTTGGTTGGTCGGTTGCTTGGTGGCTGATGTGGTTTGATTTGTGGGTTAAGTTGGGCGTGGGCCTACATATGAAGAGTTGGGTGGTCGGTTGTAGACGGTTAAAGTGGAGTTGAGTGGACGATTGTAGGAAGTTATGGCGGGTTTTGGGCCTCGATTCGGACCAGCTTTGGCTTCATATTCCAGGGCGAGGCTGGCGGCCTGGAAGACTGTGCGTGGCTTCTGAATTCTGCCTTCAGTTTTTAGATCGTCTCTCAATCCTGTTAGGAAGACTCCCAAGAGGCAGTATCTGGCCAATCGTGAACCCTAGTAGCCCGGCGAGCGAACTTGTGGCGGTGCTCAGCGACCGTGCCTATCTGTTTGATGGTTGTTAAGTACTCGTTGGGATTCTGGAACTCGGGGGGCCCATAACTCTCCTGGAAGACTCGCACGAGATCCTCCCAGCTTATAATAGTGCCATCTCCGTTTACCCATGCATACAAGTCGAGGGCATCCCCTCCTAGGTGCATTGTTGCGACCTCTACTTTCATCTCATCCGAGATTTGAAAGTAGCGGAAGTACTTTTCAGCCTTCAGGATCTAGTCTCGTGGGTCACCACCTTCGAACCTTGGTAAGCCGATCTTGGCTCTTGGACGCCTTTGGGCCTGAGAACTTCGGTTGCTATCTTCATCGTCCTCTCGATCATCCCACCAGCGGTGTGGATCACGCCTAGGGGGCAAGACCCGCGGGCCACGCTGATTGGGGTCTTTTGGATTATGTTGGTCGAAACCGGAGCCGGAGCGTGTTTGCACCATTGGATCAGAAGCTCTGATACCAAATTGTTAAGTACAACCCTTGATGCCAGAATCTAGCCAAGAGGAATTTGTGCAGGAAAGCTTCCCACGTTTTCTGATATATTGATGATGAAAAAGATGATTACAACTTATGCTAAAAACACCTTAAAAAGGCAGATGTCAGGAGATAACCTACCCACTACTCCACTAGTCTAGAGAATGGGCCTAACTGATGAAGCTATAGCTAAGAATTAGGAAAAAACTCTGACTAAATCTCCTAAGCCTAACTACCCTGAAAAATAGGAACTACTGAACAAACAATTATTGATGTTAGACATCAAGAAATATCAGGAAAAAAAATACTAGCAAAGAAATATTAATCATGCTTTGTTCTTCCTTGTATAATATTTTTAAGGCTTAGCTTTAGCTGCTGGAATCGTATCAGTTTGTAACACATTGAAGTATAAAGGCAAGCACTGAACATACACTAATGATATTTCATTTTGCTTAGTAACTTAGGGACTTGATTCCAATACCTTACTGCTGAATCAAAGTTGGAAGTGGTGGGTCATGGATTATAAGTTTATAGCCTAAAGCTATGGTTTGATTTTTAAAGAGTTTTAATTGGACTTGTTTACTAGTACTACTAAGCAGCTGAGACGGAAGTGGTGTAGTTTCCACATCTGAATAACAGTTTATAGTAGATATATTCAAACAAAAAAAGGAGACAAAGAAAGGAACTTTACCTACAACAATCAAAATTCATCTGTGATTTCATATGAACCCGACCAATGCAGAACAAAGGCCTCAACTCTGGATATCCAGCATCTCTCATTGCTGACAGAAATTGTTCCACAACTTCATAAGTTTGCCTAGCAAGCTCTGTAGATGGGCAAATTGCTAATCCAAAGGAACCTTCTCCATTAACAATTGACATCATTACCTCCTCTTGCAAAGACACCATGATCAGAGGCAGTACAAACACGAGGGTCTTCCCTGAAATAGTAAACTTATAACAGATCAAATCATGCGCGTGCGGTTTGCCTAGTATAAGAAGAAGACCTCCATGCATAATTACAAAACATAAGAAGAAGACCTTCATGTCAAATAACTACAAAATTTCCAGTTTCTTATCATTTTCTTTTTCTTCCTTCCTTACCTTCTTTAAGCATTAAGACTTAACTGTGTTTCACAATGATCAAATCTAATCATAACGCAATCTCATTTCAAACCAATTATCCACACTCTCTTCTCTAGCTTTCTCATAGGTCTCGCTGCTTTCAACTGAAACAGAGCAAGCATTGAAAAGCTGAGAGAAGCACAATCAAGAACCGAAATCTTGAAGACTTTGGAGCTGAAGATGGTGACCAAGAGCTACAATTACCACATGTTGTTGCTTCCTCTCGTTCTTTGATATATTGGTGACCAGAAGCAACATAAGATATACTTGTTGAATGTAAGTAGAGGGTGAAGTTGATGTATCATTCAACATATTAGTCCAAGATCTCCTGGGCTTCAATTATATTCTGCTCACTAAAAACATCAAGTAATTTAAATATAGAATGAATGCATGATCAACTATGAGTTAGCGTAATTAACCAACAAATAATCACAAAAGAAAGAATAGCAGATGCATAATCACAATTCACACAAGCATTTCATCGAACACTTGATGGGATCCAATTAACGAACAGTCAATCACAAACAAAAGTATAAGCATGAATGCATGATCAACTATGAGATTTAGGGAGGAGTAACACAACGTTGCCTCGCTCAAGAGACAGAAAAGCATCACATGTTAAACATGGGAGATTATGTTATTTTTATACCTCAGATATGGCATTGAGATCTTGGACACATTCATCCCTTGTTATACCTCCACATCAGCGTAGCTTCCATTGCAGCTCTCTTTGGATGACTGCAACCATTAGTTGATTCATGTACATCTGCAGAAGATGGTTGCTTCCCGGTAATATTGGTCTCATCGGTTGAAAGATTCAATCGAGTTTTCATTCCCTTTGATCGCTATTTCATTTTTGTCTGATTCAAAATCGGCGATCACCGTTTGTACTTCACACCTCCTCTTCTGCAGCAAACCTTCCATTACAGGTGGAAATTTATTTCACGATTATGGTTGTTTGTTGAAGATAAATTGTTTGAAATCAACAAATCTGTCTATATTTGTTGAACGATAATGTGGGTGTTGAATTATGGTGGGAACAAACGAACATATATTATGTTTACTACAGTAAAATAATAAGGAGAATAACAAAGATATTTTTTTAAGACCGAATCTAAACTATACTAACTCCTATCAAAAAAAATCTAAACTATACTAACAACAAAATAATAGATGATATTCTTGATATTCTCACACGCTCTTACAGTTAAAGTGTGGGTAAAGTAGCGAAAGCTAAAGGCTTGAACAACATAATATCTTCATCAACAAGCAAAGGAGACCAAGCAACACACCGGTAGTTCAGTTACATCATGGATCGATAGATACGCTGACATATTAGTGATAATAATAGATCGATAGGACGATCGGTGGTAAGGGTAGTTTTAGACGCCGATAGGTTGACGGCAATTGGGTTTGAGGTTCAGGACCTTTTGGATTGATAGACTCTTAAACCATATGGTGAGATCAAACCACACATATATTAAGTTTACTAGGGCTCCATATATAGAGAATTACAATAGAATAATAAGGAGAATATCAACATATTCTTAATAAGATCAAATATAAACTATCCTAATAACAATATAATATAAGATATTCTTGATATTCTCACACGCTCCTACCCTCAACATGTGGGTAAAGTAGGGAACACCGAAGGCTGTAACAAAAGCAACACACCGGTAGTTTAGTGGCATCATGGACCAATAGATATACCGATAGATTGGTGAAAACGATAGCTCGATAGGGCCACCACTAAATCGGTAGTAAGGGTAGATTTAGATGACGGTAGGTTGACAACAATAGGGTATGAGATTCAGGTCCTTTTCTATCGATAGACTCTAATACCATGTTGAATTATAATGGGATCAAACTACATATATTAAGTTAATTAGAACTCTATACATAGGGAATTACAATAGAATAATAAGAAGAATAACAAAGATATTCTTATAAAAATAAATCTAAATTATCCTAATAACATCACAATAGATGATATTCTTAATATTCTCACAAGGAGGTCGACGTTGTGCGATCGGAAAGAGTTGAGGCTGAGCGGCAATGTAGAATTACATCGATTAGAAAAGCTTCATAAAATTCAACATATCACTTTTAATCATTACTCACTTTTATATCCCTTTCAATATCGTCTAAATTATATATATATATATATATATATATATATATATATATATATATATAGTTCCGGTAAGAAGGCTTCTTACAAAAAAATAAGAAGAAATTTTTTTTTTATACTATCCTAATAACAAGACAATAGATGAGGTACAAATTCAGGTCTATAGAGTTGTGTAATGTGAGGTACAAGCTGATATCCAGATTGTTGGTGGCCCGGATCAGACCACTCATGAATAAGCTAGTAAGCCCTTACCAACGCAGTTTCATTCTTGGTAGAATGATAGAAGACAATGTCATCATTGTCCAAGAATTGATTCATTCTATTGAGAAACAGAAGCGGGGAAAGAGATGGATGGTCATTAAAATAGATCTCAAAAAAGCATACGACAGGTTGGATAGGGATTTCATTGATGATACATCTAAACTTATTGGCCTTGCTGAGGTTTGGACTCAATGGATCTCTACTTGTGTCCGCTCGCAAACCATGTCGGTTCTATGGAATGGGGAGTTGACTGAAGGCTTCACTCCCACTAGAGGTGTAAGACAAGGAGATCCTCTGTCTCCCTATCTGTTTGTCTTATGTCTTGAGCGATTGGGTCACACGATCCAGTATCTGGTGGATGTTGGTATTTGGAAGCCGATAAAGATCAAAAGAGATGGGCCGGCCTTTTCTCATGTTTTCTTTGCCGATACATCGTTCTTTTTGGTGAAGCTTCGGTGGAGAATATGATGGTTATTAACCAGTGCTTAAAGGATTTTTGCAGTTCGTCTAGACTCGAAGTGAGCCTCACTAAGTCACACTTGTCGGTTTCTCCAAATGTGGATATTGGGATTAGGAATGACATTCAAGGAGCTGCGGCTCTTCCATTGGTCTCGCAATTTGGTCGTTACCTTGGGTTCCCGATTCTGCAATCTCATATGAAAAGCAGTGATTTTAACTTTCTAGTGGATAGAACAAAAAAACAGAATGGAAACTTGGAAGGGGAAGTTCCTGAGTTTTGCGGGGAGACTCGCTCTCGTTAAGTCGGTGCTGAGCTCGTTTCCAAGCTATATAATGCGATTAGTCAAGCTCCCGAAAGCCATCTGTAATTCCTTGGATCGTACCTGCAGGGTGTGTTTGTGGGGGGACAATGAAAACCATAAGAATATCCATCTGGTGGCCTGGAGGGAGGTTTGTCTTCCTTTAGATCTGGGTGGCTTGGGTATTCATCCAACTACGAATGCTAATGGGGTTGCGCTTGGTAAGCAAGCCTGGAGGTTTATTCACTGTCAGGACTCTCCCTGGACTAAACTTCTGCCCACAAAATACCGCTTGACTAATTGTAGAGAGTTCTTGGATTGCAGTGTTAACAGGAGAGGCTCATACATTCTCAAAGGTCTAATCTGGGCAAAAGAGAGTGTGCTGAGTCAAGGTTTACGATGGATTCCCTATGATGGATCTTTCATCCGATTCCGGACTGATTTATGGTGCGGTGACAGTGCACTAATCTCCTTGGTCACCTCTCTTCCGGCCGATGCTGATATTTCTGATCGGATTGGTAATTACTGGTCATTGGAGTTGGGATGGGACTAGAATCATTTCAGCTCCCTGCTGTTGGCTCAAACGCTTAGGACTATTGTTGGTACCTCTCTTAGGGTGATTCCTGGTCAGCAGGACTGCGTAACTTGGTGCCTCTCCTTTGATGGGGTGTACTCTTCCAAATCTGCCTTTAGGTCCATCTCTCTCAGCGGTACGGTAGGTAGTCCGGTCAATCTTGTGTTTCGAGTTATTTGGAAGCTCCTTGTCCTTGAGCGTGTCAAAACATTTCTCTGGCTGGTTGCTCGGCATAGACTTTTGACGAATGCCGAAAGAAAGCGTCGGCATATGGCTCAAGATGAGTGTTGTGCGATGTGCCCGGGCACTGTTAAGTCCATTCTCCATGTCTTGCGGGACTATCCTGAAGTGGCTAGATTCTGGACCAGCAACGTTTTATCGGACCTCGTGGGGTCTTTCTTCTCAGCAGACTTATTGGAGTGGCTCTTTGTTAACCTTACCAGGTCTGTTGCGATCGGTAATGATTTGCCTTGGAACGTGTTTTTTGCGGTGGTTGTGTGGTGGTGCTGGAGATGGAGAAACGACGTTGTGTTCCGTCATACTTTCCGCCCTACTAATGGTGAGGCATTGGTTATGACATATGCTTCTAGTGTGGTGAAAGCCTTCAAAACCCAGCGTATTTCCAAGACGGGGAATGCAGTGGAGGTTGTGAGCATCTGGTGTTGTCCCCCGGTCGAGGGATGGAGTAAACTTTACACTGATGAGTCGGTTATTAGTGCTGAGGGACGTGCTTCGGCTAGTGGGTTAATTCGTCACTGTCTTGGTCAATGGCTTTGCGGATTTGTGATGAATATTGGTCATTCTACGGTCCCTATGGCAGAGCTTTGGGGGTTGTGTATGGGGCTCTATCAAGCATGGGAAAAAGGATTTAGAAGATCATCGTGGAGACGGATTCCGAGCTCATCATCAAGTTGGTTAATGGTGTCGTTTCCCCATCCCATCCTCTTTTCAATCTGGTATCTCTTTGTCAAGGCTTCATTCGTAGAAGTTGGCTCGTTCAACTTCGGCATATCTATCGTGAAGCTAACTTTGCGGCCGATCATCTTGCTCGGCTTGGCTCCGCGTTTCCTTTAGGTTACTTTTTCATACAAAACGCACCAGTTTCTTTAGTCTAATTGTTAAAGAACGATGCTCGCGGAGTAGCGACCCGTAGGCTTATCTCATGTTAGCTTTTTCTCCTAAATAAATGTACGGGCCGACCTAGTCCCCCGTCCAAATTACCAAAAAAAAAGATGATATTCTTAATATTCTCACAAGGAGGTCGACGTTGTGCGATCGGAAAGAGTTGAGGCTGAGCGGCAATGTAGAATTACAACGATTAAAAAAGCTTCATAAAATTCAACAAATCACTTTTAATCATTACTCACTTTTATATCCCTTTCTATATCGTCTAAAGTATATATATATATAGTTCCGGTAAGAAGGCTTCTTACAAAGAATAAGAATAAATTTTTTTTATACTATGAGTTCATTTTATTTTGATATCACTATTGTTTTTTAGATTATAAACCAAAAAATACGCTTATTTTTTTAGGATATAATTTTATTTTTGAAAATTTATAAAAAAAACTCGATAGTACAACAGAAATAAAATTTTCTCTTCACCTCCCTCCACAAGAGTCTCCTCATCTGAACTATTCGAAAATTAAAAAATTTAGGATAAAATTTCAGTTTGTATGTAGATGATGTGTTTATTGTTGGAAGCAACAAAAACATGATCAACCGAACTAAGAACCTACTTAGGGGTCAATTTGACATGAAAGATATGGGATTAGCGGATTTTATTATAGGGATTAAGATCACTACATATTCTGAAGGAATAATCCTGTCTCAAGCTCATTTTGTTGAAAAGAAACTTGAGAGGTTTAAGACCTACTCAAGTGGAACAACAATAAGTCCAGTGGGCCCTCAACTCCAATTGACCAAAAATGTCGGGGACGTAGTGTCACAACTGAAGTATGCACGTGTAATTGATAGTCTTATGTACTTAACCAACTGTAGACGTCCTCACTTGGTGCACTCATTCAATGTACTAAAGCGTTATACAAGTAACCCATCACATAAACACTGAAAATGGATAACTATAGTATTGAACTACTTACATTATACTCAAAGTTATGGGTTGCACTATGATATGTATCCAACAGTTCTAGATGGACACATTGATGCAAATTGGATATCCGACTCTAAAAACTCAAAATCCACAAGTGGATATGTGTTTACACTTAGTGGTGCAACAGTGTCTTGGGAATCATCCAAACAAATTAAATTGACCAGATCCACAATGGAGTTTGAGTTCATTGCGTTAGACAAAGCATCGGAAGAAACTGAGTGTCTTTGAAACTTTTTTGGAAGATATTTCGATGTGGGAAAAACTAGTGTCGACATTAAATGTACATTGTGATAGTCAATCGGCTATAGATCGGGCAATGAATGTTTTATACAATGGAAAGTCATGTCACATTAGACGACGACATAAGTCCATTAGAATACTGATCTCAACAGGAATACTCTCGATCGACTATATCAAATAGGTTGACAACCTAGCGGATCCATTCACTAAAGGTTTGTCATGAGATCAAGTTTTAAAATCATTTAAGAGGAATTGGTTTAAAGCCTATTAAGAAAGAGGATGCTTAAAGGATAACACCATCTGCGTAATTGGAGATCCCACAATGTAGATTCAAGGGGAAAACCTAATCAAGCTGAATCGAGTGGATCACTATCTCTACCCAATTCTTAGGATGATAAATAGTGTGAGATGTATGAGTGAAGGTTAAGCTTGAATTTGAATGATTTCATCGCCTTGAAACAAAGGGGGTACTAAAGATACTCTTTATGGTCAATTACCGTGTGAGTGTGACATGGGGCCGTGTCTAGGAGAATAAGGTGAGGCTAAATTCTCCAAGTTCACTCGTGTATAATCAGGGTTGTTCAATGCCAAAACAAACACAACAAGAGAACCGACGTTCTGTGTGAAAATAAAGTTGTGTGATAGTTGTTGTCTAGGTTTACATAAAAGCTCGGGTGATTTAAGACATCGTGGTCACAACCTGGACGAGTAAATCTGATAGGTACTAATTACCGTGCGAGTTTGACATGGGGACGTGTTTAGGAGAATAAGGTGAGGTTGAATTCTCCAAGTTCACTCATGTATAATCAGGGTTGTTCAAGGCTAAAATGAACACAACGAGAACCAACGTTCTGTGTGAAAATGAAGTTGTGTGATAATTGTTGTCTAGGTTTACATAAAAGCCCGGGTGATTCAAGACATCGTGGTCACTACTTGGCCGAGTAAATTTGATAGCTACTCACTACGGACGCTTCAAGCTTGAAACATGACACCAGTCCATATGCAGTGATTTTTTGATTGTACTCTTAAAAATTCTTTCCGTTTTACCAAAAAGAGACACATAAGTTTTGAATCATTTCTATTCATGTGGGGGATTGTAGGAACTATTTTATTATGAATAACACATGTATTTGATACATGGTGTGGCGGGCAATTTTGAAGTATATTTCCGGCAGGCTACGGTCATTGTCAACACCGGAAAGTGGGAGTTTTAATTTCATCTACTATAGCTCTTGCTTTCGGTATATTCATTAAGTTTGAGTTCCGTTTGAATGAGAAATGGAGACCCGAAGTTGGTTGCACGCAAGACAAAAATTTGGGAAAAAGTCATAAAATGTGGATATCCCACATCGACTAGAAAGGGGGAATCCTACGGGATAATATAAGGATAAACGCATTATGGTTGTGGCATTGGGTCAATGCCCATTTTTAATGGGGAACAACGTAGCCAACCAAGCACGCACACGTGCGCCGAGCCGTGCCGAGCCACGTCGTGTGGTGTTGTGTTGAGACGTGACAAGACGGGAAGACCGAGACGTAACACGGGCTGACCACCTATGTTATGTTTTGGACGGCCCAACTCTACGGTCCAACATAGAAAATGGATAAGATTGATATTTAATATGTCAAATATCTAGAATATTCTCCAGTAAATGCATTCCGAGAGTTACGTTTTGCAGAATACTCTCCAGTTAAATGTAATATCTGCAATAACTCTTCAACAAATCTCTCCTCCATCCTATTAATAAGACGTCATTCTCACTCAGAATTTCATCCGGAAAATGACATCTTCTCTATTCCCTTCACTTTGATTTCTCGAGAGTACAAATACTCATCCGGTTCATAGGTTTCGGGTAGATTACGCATTTTGGATTCTCACCGCAACTTTATCTTGAGATTCTTGAACACCGGTAACCGTCGTAATACGGGGTGTTTTTAGAATTAAGAAAAGAGATTGTATCTCGACTCTACGAAATTACGGTTTCAAATCGATAATTTTTTCCGCTTCTAATTCTATTGTGCGTTTATAGTTTATTTATGATATGTGGTTCCTACATATCTGTGTACATGATTATGCTTTTTTCAATCCATTTATACATGCATAGTGCATTACCAATGAGTTCAACAACAATGAACATGCAAAAAAAATCTAAATACTTGAAAAACAACCGGTACAATTGTAGTCAAATTATTCTTGCAATCTTCTATTACAAATGATTATATCTAACCAACTAAATGAACAATCACAGTAGAGAAGACACAAAAAAAACTAAGTTATATATATTTATTTATTTTTTTTTTTTTTTTGAAGAGTTAATTAGAACACCCGGTTCGATCGGCTTTGCCGATCTACGTCCGGATCGGGTACTAAATCGTGGCCCATTGCTGGGGGATACCCTCCCAATATCAGTTTATATATATTTATTCATACAGGCCGGACTGTCGCGCGGTCCTAAATGTATATATATACCCATCTCATTAAAAAACGGGTTGGCTCCGAACCGAACAAGCTAAACGGGTGGGCTCCGGTCCGAACAAGCTAAACTAGTTGTCAATACATATGTTTTTTCATGGGCAGACGGGTCGGTTCAAATTTTTATAAGTCTAATGTTATAGTTATTGATAGATATTTATGAAGGTTAATGTTCAGGTAAGGCTCTTTTATTGCGGTACGGCCGTACGGCCGTACCGCAGGGCGACACGTGTCCCGAAAATTTTTTTTTTTTTTTTTTTTTTTTTTTTCTCTTTTCTGAAACGATTTTTTTTTTTTTTTTTTTTTTTTTTACGGAAACTAATGAAAATTTATTTGAACTACCATGTTATAATTTATGCACTATTATCCTATAAACTTTGAACTATTCCTATATAATCCATGAACTATTACTTTTTAATATAATCCATGAACTATTCTATTATAATTCATGAACTATCCCATAATAAGTTTTGAACTATTACTTTCACTCCTTTATAAATTTTTGCACTTTAAACTATTCTATTATAATTCATGAACTATTCTATTATAATTCATGAACTATCCCATAATAAGTTTTGAACTATTACTTTCACTCCTTTATAAATTTTGCACTATGAACTATTCTATTATAATTCATGAACTATGCTTTTAGAAGTTATGAACTATTACTTAATAAGTTTTGAACTATTACTTTCAATCCTTTATAAATTTTACACTATGAACTATTCTATTATAATTCATGAACTATCCTTTTATAAGTTATGAACTATTCCATAATAAGTTTTGAACTATTACTTTTACTCGTTTTTAAAAAAAAAAAAAAAAAAAATTTTTTTTTTTTTTTTTTTCGGGACACGTGTCGCCCTGCGGTACGGCCGCACGGCCGTACCGCAATAATGGGCCTTACTTGAATAATACCCTATTTATGAAATTGAACACTTTTTAAAATAAACAATTGAATAGAGGATAAACCATGATGAAAATATTAATAATTAGCCATAAATATTAATGAATCGAACATTTGTGAAAGAAAACTTTATGAACAATTAGATATTGCCTATTATTGTTATTATTGTTATTATTGTTATTATTGTTTTTATTGTTATTATTGTTATTATTATTCTTGTTATTATTCTTGTTATTATTCTTATTGTTATTCTTGTTATTATTGTTATTGTTGTTTTTATTGTTATTATTGTTATTATTATTATTATTATTATTATTATTATTATTATTATTATTCTTGTTATTATTCTTATTGTTATTCTTGTTATTATTGTTGTTATTATTGTTGTTATTATTATTATTGTTATTGTTATTGTTGTTGTTGTTGTTGTTGTTATTATTATTATTATTATTATTATTATTATTATTATTATTATTATTATTATTATTATTATTATTATTATCATTGATAGATATATTCTTGTCGAGATATTTTGTTAACTCTAGGTTAGAGGGTGTGACATTGCTACACGACATATTTAAGTTGGCTTAAATGGTTATTAAGGTTCAAAACGGTGCTTGGAACTATCATTAGGAGGAGGGGTGTGAAACGGGGTTAACGGGTCGATTCGAGTTAGGTCACAATTAGTTTGGGTTAGAATCAGGTCGGATAAAAAACAAGTTTAACTATTAAGTGGTCTATTTCGGGTTGAGTTGGATATTGATTGTTCGGGTTGAAACGGATTATAAGTACTCTCATTTCTCTAGTCATAACGGATCAATTTAGTTCGGTTCTTAGACCATTTTGGCAGGTTTACTCTGGATTTTTAATGGATTTAAGTATCGGTGTCAATTAAGCCGGGTCAATTGGGTTCAAAGTCGGCTTTTATGTTCGGATTGATGTCGGGTTGAGTCAAAACCGGTTTGATTTTTAACATCTTGATTCGGATCGGACAATTTATCTACTTGAATTCAGGTTACCCAATTAGGTCGGGTAGTTCTTAGATATACACCTTTTCATTTAAACTTTTTACAAATATATTAACATGATCCGGATATCCGGATTTAGAGTTATAGAAACTCCGAGTCAAATACGATGTAAATTACTAGATCCGGTTTTATATAGAACTAATTATCCATTTGATCCGAATTCTAAAACATGATATTAGTATCCGAATCAACTTTTAGCCGGATCGGACAATTATCCGCAAATATGATTGGTGATCTGAATGACTTCAGCAACATCCATTTGATCATTTAAAATTGACTAATTGAATCCGGATATTGGTTGGTGCGTTTAATTCGGATATTCGACTATTTCATTTGATCTAGATCCATTTAATCTTGATAATACAATTTAGTTTTTCATACTTATCATAAATGAGAGTTATATTAGTTTGCAAAAACGTTTCATTTACAAATGAGACTTATATTAGTTTGCATTTTTGCAACACGGTTTCATTTATTTGTTAAATATCTCATATTAAACGAGATTTATATTAGTTTGCAATATCGTTTCATTCGTTTGTTAAATATCTCAAACGAGACTTGTATTAATTTGTAATATCAAATTATATCGGGTCGGGTTAATTCAAGCTATCTGGACATATCAAGTCGGGCTACTTTGTGCAATCGGATCATTTGAGTCGTTTTACTTGGATCATATCGGGTCGAGTTACTTCAAAGAATCGGATTACTTTGAAGTAAATCGGTTTCAATCAGATTCATTTGAATAATCTCTTTTTTCAAATTTTCGGGACCATGAAATCGAATTTGTCGGGTCAATTTTATGTACAGGATCAACCTTCACCCGCTCTAATTTGGAGATTGTTAATTGTCATTATATCATCTCGGTCGCATTTGCCCATATTAACTTACAAGGTTTTTATTGAAAAAAAAAAAACAGATTTGTTTAAGAGGTAAAAAAAAAAAAACAGAATTACGAATGTACTTTTTGTGCTATGCTTGGTAATAAAATTATTAATCATAATTAAGGGAGTTTTGTAGTAAGTAATTCTTGGTAACTGCAAATTACAGTCAGGAAATGCAGTATTGACTAGTCAAACTCCAAAAAGTGCAACCATCCAATATACGTCCCTGCCAATTTGTTACTCAACTACCCTACCAACTTTCGTGAGCTCAATGCTTCCTAGTTACCAACTAGTTAGCATCAATTTATGACAATATTTTCAAAAAATAAAAAAACCGAACAATTTATGACAATATTTTCATTGTATATGAGATTGCTGATATCTTTCACAAAAAAAATAGAATAACGGCGATCATATCGAAACTAATTCACTCACTGTGAGACACATTAGTTATAAACCGAACAATTTATGACAATATTTTCATTGTATATGAGATCTTCCACTCTTTAGATTAAAAAAAAAACAAATGTGGATAACCATCAAACTTGATATAAAAAAACTTATGACAAGTTGAATGAAATTTTATCTTCAGAATCTTGGATAATTTTGGATTCTGTAACAAATTTGTTGGATGGATTAAAGAATGTTTAACCACGTCTTTTTCTCTGACCTGATCAACAATGGTCCCACTGAGCAATTTTTCCGTGAAAAAGGACTTAGACAAGGTGACCCCTTGTCGCTATACCTATTCATTTGGGGGCTGAATCCTAACACAAATGTTACAAGATGACTGTAACAATTATGATAACCATATTGATTTCTCTATTTGTAGACAAGGAACCTCAATCCCCTTCCTTTCATTTGTTGATGAGATGATTATCTTTGCTAAGGCAGACATGACCTCTTGCCAAAGAATAAAACGAATCTTGGAAATATATTATTCCATACTGGGACATTAGCCATGAACCATATCAAATCACATGACAAGTACCTCTGGTGTCCCTTCATCAATGGAAGAGTGGCAAAAGAAACTTTTGGGGTCGTTAACCTTAAAACCAAACAACAACTATCGAAATGAAAAGCTAACTCCTTATCGCAAGAAGGAAGAAAGACCCTCATTTTACATATCTTACGACCAAACAACTATCGAAATGAGCTCAAGTTAACTCATAGTTGATTTGGTTTGAGTGCTAGAAGGTGAGCTATTTCATCAATGGAATTTATCACTTGGGAGGTCTCAGACTCCCCTAGTTCCAATCCATACTACCTAGTAAGTCTCAAGATAATATGGATGAAAATTCAGCTTAACTGGTTTCTCCACCTAAGGATTAAGCCAACCTTTATTGGGTAAGTCTCAGGTTTGGCCTAGCTCAAGTAGTAAACCAACACATCTCATCCAATAGAAGATTTTTCACATCTATTACCTAGTGTTTATCATCATCAATTTCATAAGAAGAATACTACCGGGTAAGTCTCAATTCTAATTTGGCTTGCTAGTCTAGATAAACCCTAGCCTAGATTCAGTTCAATCAACACAAGGTTTTTCACAATCTATCAACCAATTCCAACATGCAAAGTTAATAAAGCATCACCCATGCCACAACCAAGTCTCTTTTTACCCAAGAATCATTAAAAATCTGGCCAACAATAAGCATAATGAAATTAGAAAGTGAAGGGGAATATTACTTATAACCCATAATATTAATATACAAGGGAAATCAAATTCCAAATTCAAATGGTTAGTCTTCAATCAACAAGAAGAACAAATTCTCCCGAAGTAGCCACAAAATCTTCAATTTTTAATTGAAAGATGAAGAACAAATTGAAACTAAGGAAAGGTTTATAAGAGAAGCTAAGGGTCCTGTCAAATGGCTTGAAAGGTCTTATTTATACTAGGGGTCTAAAAAGCAAGGGTCGGGGTGCTGAAAAGGTGTTGGAGGTGCGATTTGGAAGAATCTTGGCCCTATTTGCTGTCAATCTCGAAGCAAGTTAGGTGCAATGTCGGGGTCGAGATTCAGGAGATGTTTGTGTTGATTTTTGGTTGATGTAATCTCGGTCTTCATGTCCAAAATCTCGGCTTGAGGTAGGTACTGAGATTACTCTCAACATGGGACATCTCGGCTGCAATTAACCTTGAATTCCTATCTCGGATGAGATAACCTTTTGCTCACCTGAGATTCCCAAGGAAGCCACCATTTGCTCCTTTGCTCGATCTCTTGTCTTGCCTCCTCACTTGTGGGCTTTTCCTTGGCCTTCTTATGTGTCCCTCCTGAGCTCTCGTCATGCTCCACTCCGAGGTTTGATCCTCAAATGATGTTGTTTAGGCCCAAATTTCACCGTTTCTTACCTAAAAAATCAACCAAAGTGTGTGTAGACATCTATACTTGCAAAGTAAACAATGTCAAGTGTAAAGGGAAAATCTACCTAAATGCATGCCTAAACTATGATATAAATCATGTTATCAGTGCTATTTTTTATATATATGTATGGCATGTATACAATTCTCTCAACAGAGTATCATAAAATCGCCGTGCCAAAAATCTGATTTTTCGACACTCTCCCCACACCACCTTCACCTTTCTCAAAACTTGGCCAAAGACTCATCAATATTTTCCATTGACAAGATACATTTTGAAATCTGAAACAATTCATAAGAGGCTATCTTTGAGTAGGGTTCAAAAAATGCGGGCGATTTAGAAAAACCTAACTTTGCAGTCCAATCCGAACCACAAACCGCACATTGTGGTCCAAGATATTTCAGTTTGCAATTTGCGGTTTCTTTTGCGGTTCAAACCAAAATAATAATTAAAAACTGAGCTTTTTCTAACCGTAAGTATACATAGAAGGTGACGGAATAGAACAAGAAACAAGCAGCCCAAAATTTAAAAAAAAAAGTATTTTTCTTACATCATAATTCATCCTCTTAATTATAAGAAAATTACAGATAATGTTTACATCGAGATAGAAGGTAGGCGGACAACAAGTTGTGCCGCCAACCCCTTCTAAACAGCAAATCCAATCCTCCTAAATATTGTAAACTTTATGATCCATGTTTGTATAGGTTAGATTACGTGTGTGCACGCAATAATATTGACTCGTAATGTTCCTAGAACTAGCTTAGTCAGGATAAGGGTATCGACGTGTGTTATAGCTGACACATGATGTACTCGTTGCCGGTTCATTGGACCTTGGCGGATTGTACATATTAGGAAGCTGAGACATGTGTTGTATACTTATCTTGTGCATGTTGTTGTGGCTTCGTGGCATGAAATGGTGTCTGATGGGCAACAGGTTGTGGTGTTTTATTGGACCGGGTTCGCGGCGTGATGATATGTTCTGAGACGTGTATTTGGATCGGTTCAGAACAGCTTAAATGAAACGCTGCGTTTGAGCTATCATGTGGAGGTATAAAAGCAAAGCTTGGCCTCCTCTAAACCCTAAGCGAGTTGGAGCCCTTTGCCGCTGTGAGAGAAAGAGAGCTCCTTAGAGTGAAAGAGAGAGAGCGCTATCGGAGAAGAAGATTGGAGGTGGTTCTCTAGGGTTTGAGACGCTCATCCTCACCTGCTCCTCTCCTGAAGAAGATCTTTACATAGAAGATTGCAAAGCTTTGACATAAAGCTTTGCGTAGCCACACAGGGGCTATTTCTGAACCTTGTTCTTCGTATCTCTTGGTTCTGACTTGTTTCTAGGTTTAGGGTTATTGCTTGTTGATCTTGCGTGCACCTTTGTAATCAAACCTATATTGTAATCGATCTTGAATGCCTAGTGAAATACGGGATCGGACCTCCCCTCTTGAGGTTCCGCAGACGTAGGGTTTTAACACCCGAACTGCGTAATCATATCGTGTGTTGATCTTTCTTATTGGTATTAAAATCATATGAAAGCATAATAAGAAATTCTACAGATTGGTATCAAAGCATCTGTTATATTCTTTTCTGTGAAAAATAGTTTCATACTTGATTGTTATGTGCATATGATCCTGTCTTCCGCTGTATTGTTTTTCTTGTGGTGAAAGATCTAATTCTACACGTTTTTGGTTTTTGTTTCCCCTTACTAGCATAATCTGTTATCCCCTTGTTTGTGTGAGATCTGTTTAGATTGTATTTTTCCCTTTTTCTGCATAAGCACTAACTTGTTTGTCTGTGGCTCTTGCAGGGGTAAAACATGACAGACTCCACAGTGAGGATGAAGCCATTCGATGGGAGTGGTGACTTCACCATGTGGCAGGTGAAGATGAGGGCTATTCTCACCAAGGAGAAATGTCTCAAAGCCATCACTGGAGACTACCTGGCTATGACGTCCGACGAAAAGAAGAAGGAAATGAGTGAGCAGGCACATGCTGAGATCATGATTAGGTTAACTGACGACGTGGCTCGTCAGGTTGTAAGTTACACTTCTGCTAAGACCCTTTGGGATGCTTTAGAAAAGTTGTACTTAAATAAATCTTTACCTTCTAGAATCTCTTTACTGCATAGACTGTTTACCTTTAAAATGGACACTAACCTGACTCTTAATGATAACTTAGATAAGTTCTTAAGAATGAATCAGGATTTAGCTAGATGTGATGATGAAATAAAAGAAACTCACCTTGCTGTCTTGTTATTAGGGTCCTTGCCTTCTCAGTTTGATACCTTAAGAGATGTTATTCAGTATAGCTCTGACAATATCACTCAGGAAAAGATAATAGAGGCTATAACAGAAAAGAATGACACCCTAAAAGTCTTTAAGAGTAAAACTGAAAAGAAATCAGATGTGAAACCTGAAGTCCTTATGGCTAAAGGAAACTCTAAAAACTTTAAGAACAAGAAGAAAGAAAAGTATGAAAAGGATAAATCTGGACCTTCTGACTTTGATAAAAATAACAAGAAATGTTATTATTGTGAGAAACCTGGACATTATGCAAATGAATGTAGGAAGAAAAAGAGAGATGATGTTAAGAATAGTAAAAATTCTGATGGAAAAGTGTCTCTATTTGAAAAAATTCAAATTGAATATCCTTGTGAACTGCTTATGTGTTCTGAGCATGATTCTGTAAATTCTAATGTGTGGATCTTGGATTCTGGTTGTACTATGCATGCTTCATTTGATAAATCTCTGTTTAGCTCTCTGCATGAATTTGATGGTGGAGAAGTTATGTTAGGAGATAACACTGCCCTGAGTATTAGAGGGGTAGGAAATGTACCTATATGCATGTTTGATGGTAAAATTAGAGTTTTACAGAATGTTAGATGGGTTCCACAACTTAGGAGAAATCTAATGAGTGAATCAGCTTTAGATGACTTAAACTGTCAGATTAATACAAGTAATGGGATAAGGGAAGTAATAAGAAATGGGACAACTCTTATAAAAAGCATCAAAAAGGGTGGATTATACCATGTTATAACTTCACCTAATTTGATTCTTACCACTACTAATACTAAAATGACCTTAAGTCATACTAAAATCTGGCACAATAGACTTGGACATATAGGTAATACTGGTCTTAAAAATCTGTACAAACAAGGCATGTTGGATAAAGAACTTGTAGATATTGTTCTTTGTGAAAATTGTATCTTAGGTAAGAAGAATAAACACAGCTATAATAATTCATCCTATAAAGCTCAAAAACCTTTAGAATATGTTCATTCTGACCTATGGGGACCTGCACAGGTTGACACCATAGGAGGAAAGAGATATTTTATCTCTTTCATAGACCATTATTCTAGGAAAGTTTGGACTTACCTCCTTAAAAACAAAAATGAAGCCTTTGAGTATTTTAAAGAATGGAAACAAGCTGTAGAAAATCAAACTGGACATACCTTAAAATGCCTTAGAACAGATAATGGACTAGAATTTTGCAATACTGAGTTTAATAACTGTTGTAAAGACAAAGGAATTAAAAGACACTTAACTGTACCTGGAACTCCACAACAAAATGGGACAGCCGAAAGAATGAACATAACACTCCTTGAAAAAACTAGGTGTATGCTCATTAGTTCAGGGATGAAACATTCTATGTGGGGGGAAGCCATAGTGACTGCTACCTACCTTATAAATAGATCCCCTTCCTCAGTAATAGACTTTAAAACCCCTCAAGAAATGTGGACTGGAAAGAAACCAAATCTAAGTCACCTAAAGCCTTTTGGTTGTACTGCCTATTCCCAAATTTCCCAAGGAAAACTAAATCCTAGAGCCCTAAAAGTTGTAATGCTAGGATATCCAGAAGGTGTTAAGGGATATAAACTCCTAATAATTCAACCCCATGGTTATAAAGTCATCACTTCCAGAAGTGTAATTTTTAATGAAGAAGAATTTCATTTTAAAAATAAAACTGAGAATGCTGTAACCCATAGTTCTGAGGAGAATGATGGTATAGAGATTGCTAGCTCATCCAGAACTTTCTATAATCATAATGAATAACCTCACATAAATCATAATGATGAAGAAGAATTTGATATAGGTCATTATCAAACTGAAAGCTCCAGCAACCCTAACACCCCTCAATTAGACATTAATGAGGATGAAAATAACAATGATGATAATACTCAACAATTAGGGGGGGAAAATAATGAAAAAAGTGTTGAAAATCCCAATAAAAACCTCATAAATCCTGAATCTGATTATGGCTGTGACCATGAGAATTCAGACGACGCAGGTAGCAATCACTACAAAAAATTATTCAATTAGCCACGCATGTTGGCGACGGCAACGCTTTGCCGTCGCCATTGGTGTTTATTTGGCGACGGCAACATCAACGTGGCAAAAATACCAATTATTGGCGTCGGTGGAATATAACCGTCGCTAATAGTCATGTAATTGGCATCGGCTAATCTTTACCGTGGCTAATAGAAAGGACCATTGGCGACCGCTTATGTTGCCGACGCCAATAAACAAATTATTTGGCGCCATATTAAAATATTGCGGTAAATTTTTAAAAAAATAATATAAATAAAAAAATTCTTCAAAAAATTTAAAATTCAAAGTTCCCACTTGATAAAATATGATAAAACCGTTATAACTCTTTAAATATAATTTGGTCCGGTCCGGTTTCATCCTACTAAAGTGTTCAAAACCGTTTTAAAATTAAAAAATTAAAAAGAAATAGGAGAGGTAAAGTGTAATAAATAAAAATATATGAGCTATAATTTTTTTTTTACCCTACAAAAAAATCAGATCTCTAGCGTAACTTGTAAACGCCACTCAGCCGTTCAGTTCCCATTCGCAGCCCTCACAACCTCAAGTCTCAGCCCTCAGGTCTACTTCAAGTCTCCAGGACGCCATACCTCTTCTTCCGCCACTTCTCCGACTCCATCCGCCGGCGACAGGCTTCAACTCGCAACCTCGCAGGTCTGCTTCAAGTCTGCTTCAATTTCCATTCGCAACCTCGGAGAGTTGTAGGTCTCTTCGTCTTCAGTTCCATCGTCTCAATCTTGAATTTCCATTAACAAGGGACCCTTGTCCCTTGTCCCGTCTCGCGTCTCCCTTCTCCCGTTCTCTCAACAGGCAAAGTAGCAGAAGAGACCTCACGACGACAGACGACTCGGTACTCAGGCAACTTGGACTTGTTCTTCTTCTTCTTCTTCTTCCGAGTTGGGACTTAGTTTCTTCCATGGTAATTTTATTTATCTGTAATGATTGTAGGGTTTTGCTATAGGATCTGCTGCATTGGTGCCTTTGTGAGCCGTGCTAGTATTTTCACTTTTGACGTATTAACCTAACTTAGTTCTTTACTTTATGATTTCTTCTGTGTTGTACAAATTGATTGCAGGGTTTTGCTATAGGATCTGCTGCTTTTGTTAGCTTTTAGTATGTCTTATAATGAGCAGAAATAATGTTTGTGATTCTACATATGCACAAGAAGGAGATTAGTATTCATATAGGTCTCTACTAAGATCCTTCCAGCGTACGTTCAATGTTGTACAAATTGATTAAGTGAAAGTAGAGCCTTATTTAACTCACTTTTGTGCCTCATGTAACAACATGTCTGTACTCTGTTGATTTATGTAAAACTTAGCTACTCAGGAGAGAAAAGTATTGGAATTGAAATGGACATGGACATGGTCGACATTTTAGATTTTATGTTCAAAAATATGCTTTTCCAGTTGGGATGGAGTGATGAACATTCAGTAAAGGCTGGAGTTTTTTCTTTATAGATATCTTATTTTGTTTTATGGTTCTTAATTTCGTTGATTTTATACAGGTTACAATTGATCATCTCACGTCCAAGCTATTTTTCTTGTGATTTTCTTGAATGCTTCCAGATTGTAACTTGATCACTTTTAGGCGAAAAAACTCCCTCAGGTAACAAATATTGCTTAGGTGTATACAAGTATCACCAGTGAGTGCTTTCAATTGGATATGTTAGGTTTATGTTTCTCTAAATTGGGGTTGTGCTCATAAAGCCATCGGTTGGTTCTTTCTTTTAAATATTATGCTTCCATATGGAGGGACATATTTAACAAAAGAAAATAAAGGATAGGTCCAAATTGGGTTGAACTTAAAGGAAATGGTCAGTGTTATAATCTTTATGGAGATCCATATTTGTTGCAATCTCGGAGTTGTAACTATTGCTTTACTGATCAGATAATTAATTTCCAAATTGATTCCCTCCGATGTTTATGTAGAATATTTATGATCTTAAATTATTCAATAATGATTGTTTTTTGTTTACTGTGTGTATAAAAGTTGTGGTGACTAATGGATATGTCATAGTAAGTTTTCACAATGAACAGAACATTGTTGTTGTCTATATTGATTACAGGCTCATATTTGGAACAATGAGAATCATTTTCACAATTCCAAATTAAAGAAGTACAATCTTTTCGAATTTTGAGGAAATCAATTTCTTGTGATTTTCTCCGCCTTAATGCAATGACGCCTCTCTTGTGATTGTAATATCTCGTATTTGATACAAATGCCATATTGATTGTGTTATGTTTGACCTAACTTTTATCTTCTATAGAAATGGCTTGTAGTTTGTTTGTGCTGCACTTTCTTCTGATAGTTAAATCTCGTATTCTTATCACTTAAACAAGCAATATTGCATCTTTGTCTTGTTAAACAATCATACCATATTTTATGACCTAACTTTCATCTTCTATAGACAATTTCTACATTTTATACTCTCAGATACCGTTAAGAATGATCTTGCTATGGGCACAATAAGGAATATCATAGTTAATTATCATTGTATGAATGTGCATATACCCAAAGAACCAACCGATGCAAAGGATATAATATGGAATAAGGAAGCACTTATCATTAGTAACGGGACTGTGTTTGAGATACGATTGCCAGAAGGATATGGCGCTACATGGTCCAGAGATGGGAGAAAGGTAACATACCTAATGTGTTCATAGTAATGCCATTGATAAGTGCTTCCTAATTCCGTGTTCATAGTAAAGCCAACCGTCACACATAAATGTTTATTATTTGGCATGCATCTTGTGTTAGTTAATACTAATATTTATTTGGGTATTCATTTCAGATGACAGTTGATTCTTTCCATTTATACTCTCAGATACCATCAAGAATGAGCTTGCTATGGGCACAGTAAGGAATATCATAGTTAATTTTCATTGAATGAATGTGCATATTGTAAAACTTCACGGGGCTGTGTTTGATATATAATTGCCTGAAGGATATGGCTCTAGATGGTCCAGAGGTGGGAGAAAGGTAACATACCTAACGTGTTTATACTAATATTTATTATTTGAAGGTGTAATTTAGTAACATAGAGTTGCGATCTAGTGGAGAGCAAACGCCGGACAAAGGATAACTAAGAGGTCATAAAATTGTAGAAAATATTGGTCTGGCATAAAATTGGCTTTGTAATAAGATATACTCATAAGTATTTGAAAGTTTTACCATTATAAAAATTATCACATATATCGTTTTTACTTGGGAATAATATTCATTACTTACATGCTTTCGGTTCTTACTTATGTAACCTAGATTCTTCTACATGTGAAAATTATCACATATATTGTTTATACCTGGGAATAATATGTGATACAAGGAAAAGCAAGCATCTCAACATGATGGAATTCAGCTTAGATCTTACATGTGAAAAATATCACATAAATACTTGGAGATTCTCTGTGAGACTGGTTTGTGCTTAAGTCAGCTTAGAAAGCAAACTAGACATCTCATCACTTGGATTTTCAATTTGTATCCTAGTGGGCCAACTATGAAAAGGTTGAATGTTATGCTTCTGAATGTTGTCCTTAGGAATGTAGAGGGGTAACTGGAATATTCTGAATCAACTATGAGATCGTTTGGATAATTAGAATAGAATCTTTCCATGCTAGAGACTACAGTTGGTGTCCTTTCTCCGTCTGTTTTGTTTCATTTGCTAATTGAATTTGATTGCATTTTTGTTCCACTTTTCCGAATGCTATTGAACACGATTCCCCTTTTGCAGGTAGATTGTGATGAGCAAAAAGATATTTGCAGTAAGTTTGAGGTTATTGGATACCCCACAATCAAATGGTTTCCCAAGTGATCTTGGGAGCCTAAGAAGTAAGTATATGCTTTCCTTGCTTATTATCTTGTTATTAATTTTGAAAAGCTTTTTAATCGTGGGATACAACTATGCATCTCATTTACTGTTGGTATTTTAGATACGAAGGTGCGCGTACAGCTGAGGCTCTTGCTGAGTTTGCGAATAATGAAGCAGGTACAATGGTTACAATTTCACATAGTGCTTCTGGAAGTTGTGAGCTCTTAGTTTTTGTCAATCCAATGAATGCTTCTAGAATGTGTAAACTTTCTGTTATTTTTTTGTGCAATCTGTATTATTAGGAATAACTTCTTAATTCAATTGAATAGATGTATCTAGGGAAAATAAATTGTGAAGGAACTATTCCCTAGAAAGTGTAAACTTTTTGTTATTTTTTATCAATCTTTATGTGCTTGGCATGTAAAGTGGCATTCTCTCATTCTCCGTATTTGTGTCATGGGCATGCTCTTATCATTTTCCTCTACTGTTGTATTTTTCTTTTCAGGGACCAATGTCAAGATTGTTGCAGCTCCATCAAGTGTTTTGGTGCTTACCTCGGATAACTTCGATGAAGTTGTTCTCGATAAATCAAAGAATGTTGTTGTCGAGTTTTATGTACCATGGTAATGTCATGATGACAACTTTAGATTGCCTAACTCTATTTTGTTTTTAATCACAACTATAGACTTCTGGATCTCTTAATAAATTCCATTCTGGAAGTTGCGATTTTGATTAGATCTAATTTCTTTATTTCTATCTGAATTGTACTCTAAATCATTTCCAGGTGTGGACACCGCAAGTTCCTTGCTCCGGTAAGTCTATAAAGCATGGTTGAGTTGTTTATATACATCCATGTACATTGATATTGTTTTAGATGTGTCTGATTTTTCATCACCCATTTTCTCTAGATCTACGAAAAGGTTGCATCAGCATTTAAAAATGAGGAAGTAGTTATTGCAAATGTTGATGCTGATCAACATAGAGAGTTGGTAGAGAGGTGCGTAAAATGCTAATATACATCTGATCCTTTTGTTGCCTATTGTTGATTAGTAATATTATTAGTTCTCTTCACCTATTTGTATCCTTCAGATGTTGACCATTGGCTATAATTCATGTGCACAAACCCCCAGAAAAATAAACGTAAATTCAGGAAATAAGATGGTTAATCAAGGTTAATGTTTGAAGCAAAACCTCCATACAGTATGGAGTAAGTGGGTATCCAATATTGAAATTCTTCCTCAAAATTAACAAAGAGGGCGAAGACTATGAAGGTGGCCGAGACTTGGATGACTTTGTGAACTTTTTCAATGAGAAGTGTGGCACCAGCCGTGACACAAAGGGGCAACTTACTTCCAATGTTAGTGATCTAGTCCATCCTACCTAGTCCAATGTTATTCTTGTCCGGATTCTTAGTTTTGCGTTTAAAAACAGGCTGACATTATCGCCACATTAGACACGTTGGTGAAGGAATTTGCTAGTGCTAGCAATGACGAAAGGAGTTCCCAGAATGGAACACTAGACTATTTTTAATACTTAACTATTTCTATATGCTATATAAATATTGTTGTTGCAACTTGATGCAACCATTTAGATGTTTTAAAATAATACAGGTTGTGGTATAGTTTTACAGTATGTGGTAGAAATTTTCCACCAAATTTACAATTTGTCACGGCAGGTTACTGTTGCCAAAAAATAATATTTTAAACACATTATAAAAATTTGCGACGGCTTCATGCCGTCGCCAAATAAACAAAATTTTCCACCAAATATACAGTTTGCGATGGCTCCTACCGTTGCCAAAGATACAAAATTCGCACCAAATTTAAATTATGCGACGGCTATTGCCGACGCAAAATTTAAAATTTCGCACTCAATTTCAAAGTTTGCGACACAGTGAACGGTGACGGCTTTAGCCGACGCGAATATTTTGCGACGGATACCAGCCGTCGCCAACATGCGACGCGAAATATTAGTGACGGCAAAAGACCGTTGCAAAAAATTTTTGCGTCGCATGTTCTGGCTACGCCCCGTTTTGCCGTCGCCAAGTGTCGCCGTTGATTATTGGCGACGGCAAATGGCTTTTCTGCCGTCGCAAACAGCCGTCGCTAATTGAATTTTTTTTTGTAGTGAATGCTGACACTGCTGATAATGAGGGGGAAAGTTCAAACCAACTCCAGTCAAGTGACAACCATGAAGACCTGCGTCGTTTGGATTTTCATGGTCACTACCAGTTAACCAGGGACAGGGCACCTAGGTTAAAAATCCCTAATAAAAAATATGCTAATAATGTTGAGTATATCATGTTAACTAATGAATTGAACATAGTTGATTATGCCTTTCTAACAGCTGATGTGATAGATAATTTCTACACCCCTGACACATATGAACAAGCCATAAAATGTCCTAATGCTAAACACTGGAACCAAGCTATGAATGATGAGATTGAATCCATGAATTCTAATAACACTTGGAATCTGGTACCTAGGCCAGAAAATGTGAAACTAGTTCAATGTAGGTGGCTGTATAAACTAAAAGAAGGTATAAAACCTAGTGATCCCCCTAGGTACAAAGCCAGGTTGGTTGCCAAAGGCTTCACCCAAAGAGAGGGTATAGACTACACAGATATCTTTGCTCCTGTAGTTAAGTATAAGACCTTGAGATTGTTGCTTGCTATGGCTACTGTGTATGACTGGGACATTGAACAAATGGATGTTAAAACTGCTTTCTTGCATGGTGATTTGAATGAAACCATTTACATGAATCAACCTAAAGGATTTGTTAATAATAATAAACCTGAACATGTCTGCTTGCTTAAGAAATCTCTGTATGGTTTAAAACAATCTCCTAGGCAATGAAACATAAAGTTTGACATTTGTATGAAGAATCTAGGTTTTATGAGAAGTAAATATGATTACTGTTTGTACTTTAAAAATCTTTCTACCCCTAATGTTCTTTATATTTTGTTATATGTTGATGATATTTTGATTATGTGCAAATCTAAAGTCATCATTAATAATGTGAAAAGAGAACTTAAAATGCATTTTGACATGAAAGATTTAGGTGCTGCACAGAAAATCCTTGGTATACAGATCATAAGAAATAGGGTTAAAAAGAAAATGTGGCTTTCTCAATTTGATTATATACAGAAAGTTATAGATAGGTTTAATATGATAAATTCTAAACCTACACCTATGCCCTTAGGAGGGCACTTAGATCTGACCAAGAAACACTGCCCTAATTCCCCCAGTGAGCTGAAGAAGATGTCTAATATTCCTTATGATGTGGCTGTTGGCTCTGTGATGTATGCTATGTTGTGCACTAGACCTGATCTTTCTTTTGCTATAAGTGTTCTAAGTAGGTTCATGTCTAATCCTGGATTAGAACACTGGACTGCCATGAAATATTGCTTAAGATATTTAGTTGGAACTAAGAAACTGAGTCTGTGTTTTGCTGAACATTCTGTGAATCATGATGTTGTAGGATATGTAGATTCAGATTATGCTAGTAATAAAGACACTAGAAAATCTACCACTGCTTACTACTACACTTGGACCAATAACTGTGTTTCATGGAAATCACAACAACAATCTATTGTAGCATTGTCATCTACTGAAGCTGAGTATATAGCTGCTGTTGAAGCATCGAAGGAGGCCATTTGGTTAAAAGGCTTAATCTCAGAAATACAACATAAAACCTGTACCCCTGTTTTGAATATTGATAGCCAAAGTGCTTTATATCTCTGTAAAGATCTTGTATATCATGAAAGATCTAAGCACATTGATGTTAGATATCATTTTGTTAGGGATGAGATAGAAAATAAGCATTTTGAAGTTAAGAAAATTAGAGGAGATGTGAACCCTGCTGATTTTGGTACTAAAATTGTCCCTGCTGACAAATTTATCTTTTGCAGGAATTTCCTTCACTTGTGGGATATTCCCTAAAGATATTTAGCAATGAACTGATGACGGATAGGAGTGCCTCCCCAATTCACTACTGGTGATCGAGACGATATGTTAACATGAATCAAGAGGGCATTTGTAAACTTTATGATCCATGTTTGTATAGGTTAGATTACGTGTGTGCACGCAATAGTATTGACTCGTAATGTTCCTAGAACTAGATTAGTCAGGATAAGGGTATCGACGTGTGTTATAGCTGACACATGATGTACTCGTTGCCGGTTCATTGGACCTTGGCGGCTTGTACATATTAGGAAGCTGAGACATGTGTTGTATACTTATCTTGTGCATGTTGTTGTGGCTTCGTGGCATGAAATGGTGTCTGATGGGCAACAGGTTGTGGTGTTTTATTGGACCGGGTTCGCGGCGTGATGATATGTTCTAAGACGTGTATTTGGATCGGTTCAGAACAACTTAAATGAAACGCTGCGTTTGAGCTATCATGTGGAGGTATAAAAGCAAAGCTTGGCCTCCTCTAAACCCTAAGCGAGTTGGAGCCCTTTGCCGCTGTGAGAGAAAGAGAGCTCCTCAGAGTGAAAGAGAGAGAGAGCGCTATCGGAGAAGAAGATTGGAGGTGGTTCGCTAGGGTTTGAGACGCTCATCCTCACCTGCTCCTCTCCTGAAGAAGATCTTCACATAGAAGATTGCAAAGCTTTGACATAAAGCTTTGCGTAGCCACACAGGGGCTATTTCTGAACCTTGTTCTTCGTATCTCTTGGTTCTGACTTGTTTCTAGGTTTAGGGTTATTGCTTGTTGATCTTGCGTGCACCTTTGTAATCAAACCTATATTGTAATCGATCTTGAATGCCTAGTGAAATACGGGATCGGACCTCCCCTCTTGAGGTTCCGCAGACGTAGGGTTTTAACACCCGAACTGCGTAATCATATCGTGTGTTGATCTTTCTTATTGGTATTAAAATCATATGAAAGCATAATAAGAAATTCTACAAATATAACATCGGAAGATTTAGGCGACACAACATTACCGTGCAAGACCCGTTGCACCCTCTTGAGAATCTCAATGGCATCTGGCGTTAGAAAACCAAACGTGTCAAAAGAGAACGGAAGAATCACATGTTGGTTTTCGATGCAAGCTCTTTCATGCTTAGCGACCTCCGTATATGCCGTGTTGAGGGCCGTCTTACCCACCACAAAAGGCCCGCTACCTAGACAAACTAGAGGGGAGACCCCGTTAAATCAATACAAGTATGTTTTCCACCTTCCCATCCATAAACCAAAACATCCATCGGCCTCAACGTAGACCTTCCTTCACGCAAATCAATCGAGAAGGTCACATGCGCCTCCTTCTTAGCCGAACCCCCTGCTGTCCTAAACACATCACATAAAACATCACGAACTAGATCATGCTTATATTTGAAACCAAGGAGTTCTTTACGTTGAACTGCATTCTCCCCAAAAGCATCAAAAACCCTTCGACAATTGAGCATAGGACAAATCGCATTGTCCGGGAACAAAGGAATCATAAGGCGATGCTTAAGGATCGCACGATACTCAACAAGAGACATACACTGTCCAAGTCCATCAATGGGTATGGAAAGAAGGAAGTCTTGGCTATGCGTAGACTGCATGCACTTAAAAATCGCTTTATATCTACGAGTCAAATCAAAAGTCACAACCTAGTCTCCCTCTTTGACTAAATGCCTCCTACAATAATCTCGATTGGATTTGTAAATAAAAAACGATTTGACGTCTCTTCATTTCGGTGATTCATTTCTTCAATCTTCACTTCTATTGTTGATTTCTTTTTGAGTTTGGAATGATAATTCTATAATGTTTCGATCATTTGATTTTCGATCTGAAATCTCGAATAGATTGTTATGTTTTGATTTATAATCTCGAATCGATTCAGTTCTTTAGTGTTCATTTTTGGCGATTCAGTTCTTCAATCTTTCTTTCTCATTTAATTTCTTTTTTTATTTGAATTGAATGTGTGAGGTTATTGGTAGCGTAATGCCGTATTTGTGTTTTCTGACTTTCGGTTTGAACCGAAACCAAAACGGCAAAATATGTAGTTCAAACCAAACCAAAACTGCACATTGTGATTGAGGTTGCGGTTTACGGTCCATGATTTTTGCAAAATGCGGTTTGCGGTTCGATTTGGTGCAGTTCCGAACCAATTCTCAGCCCTATCTTTGAGGTATTTCTTCAGTTAACTTCCACCCATACTTGTTTCTAGTTCTTCCATAATCTTCACCCCTTATTTATCTGTCTATTAAAAAAGTCATCATACTACTTTTTACGTAGAAAAATTTGCTATCTCATTTACTATCTGATCCAAAGACTCTCAAGGATTCGATGATAGAGTCTCGATATGATTGTCATATAATGACATAAAATGTGTCATATATATGTAAATAGCAGTGAAGCAAAGTTGAAAGAGTACCTGACTCAGGTGACAGATTAGCACTGACTGGTTCAGGAAATACACAACCACAAGTCCACAATGACAACAACAACGACCATAAATATTACCTTATTGATTCCCCAATCTCCCATTGCTTCTCCGTGAGGCACATAACCCTACACAACTCACCCCCCAATAGCATGTGATTTCATTCAACTCTACAACCTGATATCAGGTACTTGTAGATACAAGTGTCAAATTTACTAAATGCCTCCTACAATAATCGATAAATTGCACAAAACCGCCCATCAATTATAAAAGTATGGTCATTTTCCGTAAAATCAATCAACCGGGGACCACCTTTTTCTAACAAGACATTCGACACGATTAAAATATACTAATGATTTGGGTTGTGTGCGTATGATGGGAAAAAGTTAAGACCTGTTTGGTATCTATATCTAGATATCAAATATGAGTATCCACGTAAGATTAACTCATATCTATGTTTGGTATAAAAGTATATGGATATCAAACTGACATCTTGATACACTTAAAAAAATAGTGGTATCAATCTCATACCCATATCTTAAATACCTCATACACATCAAATATCTAAATTGTTCCTCCCTAATCTATATTTCTTCTCCTGAACAAAGATATCAAATATTAATCTCATACCCATATCTTATACCTCATACACATATCTTGATACAATGATACTCATATCTTGATATCTAGATATGCATACCAGACCCTAGGGTATATATTAGGGTTTCTAGTTAACTTATCGGTTGAATTTGGTGTTGAATAAGCTGAAATTATCTATTTTTCAAGACGAAACGAACTTTGATATGTTCAAGTTCAATTCATCTAAATCAACAGATTTTTTCCGAATCGAGCCCAAGTAGCTCGGTCGGCTCATACGATAACCATGCACCAATGGAAAATTGATATAAAAGTCCTTCTAAAAAGGAGGTTTTTTTTTGCAAACCAACATATTTTGTGGGTGGTATTGTGCATTTTGCCCAAACATGAAACATAAATAGGACTCTAACTATGTAGCATTGTTGAGTAGTATATGAGTAGCACAGGCTGATAAGCAGAAAATGCATTGGATTCTCATCCTGACCAATAAACACAGTAAAAGTGATTCAGCGATTTTCATATCTTTCTCAAACTTCAAGATTTCTAGTGGCGCCCAGTACGTAATTCATCTCTTCTACTATTTTTATAATTTCTTGATAATACAATTTGCCAGAAAGTTGCTTAACACAAACTCCCATGCATCTTATTTTGTGGTTGCACTATAAAACACCCACACCATTCCCCAGTTCATCTAAGCTCTACTTTCATGGCGAAGAAGAAGAAGGGAGGCTCCTCTTGTTTCGCTGTCGTCGTCAAACGGGCCTTTTGCTCTTCTTCTAAGGAATGCAATCTGAAGAGCAGAAGAAAGGAAACTAAGCAACAAGATCAAGACAAGGTAAAAAAAAACAAGCTATGAGTTAATTAATCTCCTTTGTGTTGTGATTTGTATTCATGTTGTGGTTTTATAATGCAGATAAAAGCTAATGTAGATCATCAATGTCATTACAATCAAGAAGGTGTTGCATTAGATGTTGATCTTGCTGTTGCAGCTGCACAGGCCGCTGCAGTAACAGCTCAGGCAGCAGCCGAGGTTGCTCGGCTCACTCAACGTTCGACTTTTGTCATGGAATGTTACAACGCTGCTGTTGTGATCCAAACAGCTTTCAGAGGCTATCTTGTAAGCAATATAATCTTCTGTTAAAAATTTGATCTTGTTGACCTATCTTGTCATCGTTAGGGCTTTTATTGAATCGTGTCAGTTTGAGCCGAACCTAAATTTTAGTTGAGTTTTAAAATGTGCACTCGACTTGTTTAGTAAGTGAACGAACTTTTTCGAGCTAAACATATAGCAACTCTACTATATGAATCTCTAGTAACCATTTTAGTTTTGTTTGTTGTGAACAAAGGCAAGAAGAGCTTTATTGGCACTAAAGGGGATTGTGAAGCTTCAAGCATTCATAAGAGGATACAATGTTCGAAAGCAAGCTAAGTTAACTCTCAAATGCATGCAAGCTCTAGTTCGCCTGCAAGCACAAATGTGTGACCAACAAGCAAGGCTTTCCCAAGAAAGATGCAGGAGATCTATGTTTGCTGAGTGCAACGACTTGTGGGATAGACATAAGCTAGACTTTCGACAAAGAAAATCCACAGTGAGTTATGAAAACATAAACCCAACTTCAATCATTCAACTTCTTAACGAAAATTTTCTTGTTTTCGCAGTCCGCGGAAAGAGCCATCACCAAAGATGAATGGGATTTCTTCCCATGTATGATTGAAGATGATAGAAGCCAAGCTTCCCTCAAGAGAGAAAAGGCGCTCGCCTATGCTTTCTCGCAACAGGTTGCTACACTGATCTATATATACATACTAAAGTAGAATACATAATATTGATGTGACATGCAGAAGGTGTGGATATTGAACTAGTACTCATTGTTGTGAGCTTTGAATGTAGCTATGGAGATTCGATAGAGATCTAAACAACAGAACCGAATGGCTAAACCGATGGATGGCGACAAAGGAATGGGATAGTATAACAATGAGAGGTTCAAGTGATAGAAAAGACTCTAACATAAGAACTATACATGTGGACACAACAACTCCTTTGTCATGTAAAACGAAGCTCTCGGATATCCGATCAGCTAGCCCAAGACGCCACTCGACCACAAATACGCCTTCCTCGGGTTCAAAGTATTCTTGCAATAGATGTATGAGTAGCTCTACTGCAACCACACCACACTATATGACTGCTACTGAGTCTGCAAAGGCCAAGGCCCGGGCAGGTACAATGTCAAGCCAAAGATCGTCTACACCGGGTAGAGAGCGGGTACGGAAGCGTCTTTCATACCCGGTTTCTGAACCGAATGATAGTGATCATACAGATAATAGTAGCTTTAGCCAATCTTTGAGAAGTCCAAGCTTTAAGAGTGTTTTTCCTGCCTTAGAAAGAGGGGGTTATCCTAGTTCACATTATTGTGAGAGTGGTTATGGGGAAGTTTCACCAGCATCAACAACTCATATTAGAAGATGGGTTAATTAATTAGCAAATTAAAGCTTAGAATTTGAAGTTCATTTGAACCATCAATTGCAACATTGTATGTTGTTTCTTTTCTAATCTATAATGATGATTTAGAATATAAGATATGGTTTGTACAAACTTTTTTACACATGTCAACAACTATTACCCTAATATAGATTATAATGTCATAAACAATAACTTTACGTATAAAGTTAGAAAGATTTCGAGCGTCGTTAAACTACTTCTATTGTCAGATCAAACCTTATTGAGGTTATAAGTTGGGTTAGGGCCCAACACGCATGTGCGCTCACATGTACGCCGAAATCATCCGGTAAATTTGGTCTGCCGGTCAGCGGCCTATCTACGTATATTGTTAATTGATTTTAGGATGAAACTCAATTGTACTTTTATATATATATATATATATATATATATATATATATATGATATGTTTGAACCTAACACGTATATGCGATGATATGCACACGAATCCGGTCTAGGGTCTGATGCAGTATAAAACAGTATTAGACCGGATAACATAATCGGTCCATTGATCTTAACATCTGGGATACCTATAAGTGCTAGACCACTTTCTACTAGTACATCAATATCTACGGTCCGTTATGTTCCCTGATTGCACTTGTAACGTATGTTGAGATAATGACTTTTCATAAATGGACATAATTAGACTTATATGTTAGTTTTGGACTTAAAATACATGTGCGTTCATATACACAAATACGGTCTCCAATGAACTTTAGCATTAAATGAAGCATACTCAAAAGTTTGAACAACATATTCACCTCCTTAAGTTATGCCCCGTATTTGTAAATATTTTGTTCGGTGATGAAAGCTATGGAAGTGACAATTCCATGTAGAATACAAACAATAAAAAAAGTCACATGCGTAAAACACAAAACATTGACATGCAATAGCCACATGGCCCAAAAGGTTCCACAACCTTGCATTTTCAGATAGATTAAGTGTCCGTTTGGTTGGAGCGGTGGAATGGAAACGGAATGGAATCGAATAAGGGTAGAGAAAGGAAATGGAATTGATGAGATTACTTTTATGTGTTAAAAGACCTCTAACCAAACGTAACTTTTGATTGATTCGGAATCATTCCGTTACCGGGAATGATTCCCGGTGCTTCCAAACGGGCCCAGATTAACAGAACCAATCATTCTAGTTGATTCAATAAACAATTTTGTAATATAGAAAGCCTAATCTAACAACTCCACATGGTCAAATTGTAAAGTGGTTTCATCTTAAACAAAATAGGAAAATATAATGGTTTAAAAAAACTTTAGCTTTTTTTTTTCTAATTTTTTTAAAAGTTCAACTTTGACACTTTTTCTTTTGAAATGCTATATGAATAAATGAGAAGGTTAATCTCGTCCTTAGGGTATCAATATAGTGGCTTAACGATGCCGTTTCAGGTTACCATTAACACCAAAAATAAAAATAAAAAATAATAATTAAATTTGATTGAATTTTTACTCAAATTTTTATCGCTCAACTTTCAAAGTTTTGAAGCTCACATAAGATCCGAGCTGACTTGTTGTTGGACTGAAAAAATCGAGTGTTATTGTACCTAAAATTGGATGCTGACAGTGGCGGAGCCAGAAAATTTCCGTTAGAGGGGCACAATTTTTTTTTTTAAAAAGATATGTTGCATATTAAGTTTGAAATTAAACAATAAAATCTATAAATTAAATAAATAAATAAATAAAAATTTATATAAATTTTGTACTATAAATTAGAGCTTTTAATTTATTTGTTTACTTAGATGAAATTTAAAAATATTTTATATATTTAGTTTATTTTATAAATATATTGTCCAATAAATTAGATAGTGGTTGATGAATTATTATATTAAATTATATTAATTTTATTGTATTAGTTAAAGTTAATGAAATAATAAACATCACTTTAATTTCTCCATCTAAATATATTGTAATTTGCTTTAAATAAAAAAAAAGAATTTTTTGCTACTCCTAAGAGTTGTACCGACTCAAGTACCTCCTTTCCTTCCTCTACCAAATGAGCTAGTAGAACAATGCGTATCATAATCCGTTTTAAGGAGGGGTTTTTCCTTCTTTTTTCCCCCTTCCTTAGACTTCCTTAGGCAAAACGAGGTCGCAAGCAGGGACACCGTACCCCCTGTTACCCCCTAGGTCCGCCCCTGGATGCTGACTGGAAGACCCAAATTGCTGTTTTACAAATTAATAAAACAAAGTGTTTCGTTAGTGTTGTAGACGAGCTGCACACATATACACCTAACAGTTGTTGTGCAGAGAGACCAAATTCATTTTTTTTGAATCACGTTTTCTTTAATTCTCTCATTCTTCAGCAAAAAAAAGTTAGTGCTTCTTGTTTTCTTCTTCTAGGTGAAGCAAATGTTTGGTTGGACTTTCTAGGGTTAATTCCTTCAGTCTACCAGCAGTGCGGATATTCTTGAATGTAGTTCTTCTTGTTGTTCTTCATTCGGATTTGTTTTACTTTTTGAATTTTCGGTTCTTTTCTTTTCTAACTGTTACGCAGAGTATCTTTGCATATCTGTTGCCTTCTGATTCCCCTTGCTGTTAGGATTTGATAGTTTCTATTTGCTTCTATTTTTCTGCAGCTAGTTACGTTGTTTAGTTTTACTTCATCTATATATATACACTCTCTGGAGATGAATAAACAGAACATTGAGTTTTGATAAACCTACATGGTATCAGGCTACAAGATCCATGATAACACGATTTATAACATAGTTTTAGGTGTACATTTAGATAGAATTCTCGCTCATTCATGCATGATCTAGCATTAGTTCAGGACGTTTTGCAACCAATTCGCGTATTTTGTCGAGATAGACGTCTACACGGGCTCGTGTGCGTTTTGTAGGTATTTCGGGAAGTTTAGAGCTAAAACGACGCGTTTAAGGATCGTTCATTTAGATGACACGTCCTCGGACTCATTAGGACACAAGCCAAGGACTAAGAAGGACTCATGGGACCTTGCCAACACAAACCATGCACCAAACCACAACTCAATGATCCAAGGCAAAGTTTCTGCATAGAATCACGGTTCTCTGAAGAACCACGGCCGTGGAAATGACCGTGGATTTTGCCAGATTCTCGTGACAGCTGTGCCACGACTCTCATGGCCAGCTCATGAGAGATTTGTTATAAAAGTGGTCCTCCAAGGATTGTTTGAGGCAGCTGGGGTAGTTTGGGAGCAGCTCATCCATTATCCATTTTTCTAACAAATATATTCTCAAAAATCAAGAGGTTTTCTAGGAAGGAAAGTGTCAAAGAGAAGGAGAAGAACTCCATTGAAGAGGAGGAGAAGAACACACCATAGCTTTCTTGTATTTCGGATTTCGTTTTCTAGAGATTGTATGAGTCTTTGAACCTTTTTTTGGAAGGGTTGTAAGTGGTTCTAATTCTAATCTTCAGTTTAGTTTTGGATTAAGTTTACTTGTTCATCCCTTTTCTTTCATTATCTTGCAATGGATGTTTTGATTTCATGTTTGTTTGTTTTGAGTTCCATTATGAATGTTGTAGGCTAAATTGATGTGGTTCTAGGGTAAGGAAAGGAAGGTTATGGTTAGAACTATGATAGGACGGACTTAGATTTATCTTTGGATGATTTTTGTTTGTGAACGTAGTTCCTGTTAGAAATCACGGGTAGTTCTTGAAGAACCACGGTCGTGGTTTCTGTAGAACAAACCGTGATTTTCCTGGTTCGACGGACCTTGCCTAAGACCTATGAATTGTTGAAACCCTAAGTGTTTGCTGAGTTTAACCTATTCTAGGGTGACTTAGTGTAGTGGCTAAGAGTTAGGAGAGACTTACCCGGTAATCCTTGCCCTTAGAATCTAAAATAGCAACCCTTAGGTAATGGTGAGCCTAATAAGCCGCCATTAGATTAGATGTGCTAGGATAGTTGATTAGGACTTCCCTTTCCAAGACTTACCCGGTAAGGATAGGTAGATCCCTAATTAACAATCCGGTTTGCGTAGAATTCCTATCTTTAAGATCTTAGAGACTTACCCGGTAATGAGATCTTAGAAGTGGACTAGTTGGATCATGAGACTTACCCGGTAATTAATCCCAAATTAGAAACACTAAATCCCAACATATCATAGTGAGATCCAAAGAATGAATAGATGACTTGAGTTTTATGCCATAACCGAAATTTCCGACCCCTAGAATCCGTCTTCTCTTTCTTTGATCATCATCTTGTTTGGTTTGTTCATTTGTGCAGATTTTTAGTCTAGTTTGATTGTTTACTTCGCATGAATTGTGATCTTTGATTGATCACCAAAAATCCAACCAAAAACAATTGAGGTTTTCATTTCTTTTTTTCCCTCTTTTCTAACCTTAGACCTTCACTAAACTTAATCACAAAACCGAATCAATTTCACCTTAGTCTTTGTGTTTGACCTCGGAATACTATCCATACTACAAACGTCCCGTACACTGCGGGTGCGCTAGAAGTTAGGATAAATATAACGAGTATAAATTTAAGGCTTATTGCGTGCACACTCTTTAGCGTAACAAGTTTTTGGCGCCGTTGCCGGGGACTAGGTCTAGATTGAGTCTATTTTGTGATTGTTTCTAGTGTAGATCTTTCTTGTTGCTTTTGATCTCTCTTTGGTTGGTGTCTTTGCTTTTCAAGACATCTATTACTCTTTAGGTGTATGCGAAGATCTCGTGGAAAGGATTTAGCTCCATTCGATCCCGAACCGGAGAAAACCCTTCGATCTAGATCCAAGAACATCCGAAAAGAGAGAGAGATGGCCGGTAGAAACCTCCAAGCTGAGTTGGATGAAGCCTTAGAGCAAATAAGGCTAAGAGATGAGCTCTTGGAGGAAGAGAGGAGACTTGCCAATGAGAGGCAAGAGGAAACTAGGAGGGAGATTGAGGAGATTAGGCAAGCCCTTGTTCAAGGAGAGCTTAATCGCCGACAACCTCCACCTCCTCCACCACAACCGCAGCCGGCGGCCAATGTTAGGGTTGTTCCCATTGCTATTGAGGAGCCACAAACCCTAGGGAGACGTATGGATCCGGCGCAAAGAGCACACCGACCGGGTGTGAATCTAGGAGATCCCGCAACCCACAACTATGAGCTCCGCCCTCAAGTTCTACAAATGATCCGGCACAATCAATTTGGAGGGACGGAAGGAGAGTCTCCTCACCAACATTTGATGAACTACGAGATTTTGATGGAGACTCTTAGACCGCCAAGATTGGAGAGCAACAACCATAAGCTTAGGGCTTTTTCCTTCTCTCTTAAGGATAAAGCCTTGGCTTGGTATCAATCCATTCCACAAGGGCGAGTTGGTACTTGGGAGGAGATGACAACCGAGTTCTTGACCAAGTTCTTCCCACCTTCCAAGACCACCGAATTAAGAGGGAAGATCAATGCCTTCGTGATGAGGGATAGAGAAAGTTTGTTCAAGTCTCGGGAGAGATTCAAGGACCTTCTCCTAGATTGTCCTCACCATGGCATACCAAAAATTGAGCTATTGGAAATCTACTTCAAGGGACTTGATGAAGATAGCCAATTCAAGCTTCAATCCCTCTCCGGTGGGACTTTCATGGAGAAGCATGTAGATGATGCTTGGGAGTTTGTGGAGAAGCAAGCTCTAGTGATTGAGAAGTACTCTCATAGGAAGAGTGAAGGAAGAAAGGCGGGAGCATATGAGGTGAGCGAAGTCACCATGAGCAATTTCAAGCTTGACGCCATCAACAACGAATTGAAATCCTTGAGAGAGTTGTGTACTACAACCTTGAAGAGCCAAGCAACTCCTCAAGTGCTTCCACAAGCTAACTTGTCTTCCAAGGAGGAGGATGTGAATTATATGGGAAGGAGCAACTTCAACAATTACCAAGGCTCAAGAAATTTCAACAACAACCGGCAATTCAACAATTACCGGCCCAACCACAACCATCCCGGATTTTCTTACGCTAACCCGGATGGAGCCTTGAACCCTCCCGCCTCCTCAAGCACAACCCCACCACAAAGAGCTTCATAAGAACCCCCACCCGGTTTTCCTCAACCTTCAAAGGATAGAACCGAAGTCATGTTTGAGCAATTACTAGGAAGGTTGAGTGGACTTGAGAGCACCGTGACTTCAATTTCTAAAGCTCAAAAGGTCTTGGAAGCACAAGTCATTCAAAAGGCGGGTGAAGCACATAGAGATCCGGGGAAGCTTCCCGGAAGAACCGAAGATAACCCAAGAGGCCAAGTGTTGGCTATCACAACAAGGAGTGGGTTAAGTATGAAGGATCCTTTGCCCAAGGACCAAGCTAAAGGAAAGCAAGTAGTGGTAGAAGAGGGAAGAAGGCAAGAGGATGGAGGCAAGAGCAAGGATGTAGAGCCAACTTATGTAGCACCGCCTCCATACAAGCCGCCACTACCATTCCCACAATCAAGAGCAAGAGCTCGTTTGGACAATCACTTTGGTAAGTTCCTTGAACTAATGTCCAAGTTGCATATTAACATTCCGTTCATGGATGCTATCTTAGGAATGCCGGCATATGGGAAATTTTTGAAAGAAATACTCTCCAACAAAAGGAAGTTGGAGGAGTATGGGGAGATAAGGATGACCAAGAGATCCTCGGAATTGATTCAAACCATGAAGGAAGAAATGCCTCCGAAGCTAAGGGATCCGGGTTCCTTTTGCGTCCCAATAGGAGTGGGAGATGTGAAGTACGAGGCCCTTTGTGATCTTGGGGCGAGTGTAAGCATCATACCGCTTGCACTTAGCAACAAGGTCGGGTTAGGAGAGCCAAAGCCGGTCAAGATGACCCTCTATATGGCGGACCGCTCCATCACTCATCCGGTTGGGATTCTAGAGGACATTCCGGTGCAACTAGGAGGATTCTACGTGCCTATTGATTTTGTAGTGTTGGACAATGACATTCCGGCGGATTATCCGGTTCCTATCATCTTAGGAAGACCTTTCCTAGCTACTTCCGGTTGCCTAGTGGATTGCAAGAACGGGACTCTCTCCTTCAACATAGGGGAAGAGAGTATCAAGTTCAAGCTTTCCACAATGATGAAAGGGCCAACCCTTGATGAAGATATCTTCAACATAGTCGAGCAAGAAGAATCTAGAGAGATTGTGAGCTCGATCTTGATCAAGGATCCTTTGGAAAAGGTTCTCACCTTAAGCATGATGGAGGAGGGTGTTGAAGAGGCCTGCAATGAAGAGATCAAAGCTTTGGAAGCTTTGGAAGAGGAACCAAGAGTTGGATTTGAAAGCCACGAAGAGGTAGTAAACAGTTGCAAGTTCCACGGTCGAGATTTACAAACCACGGCCGTCAAACTTTCTGGACAACTCCGAGAAGCAAGCTTGCAAAGAACCACGGCCGTGGAAGATGAGCAACCCGTGTTTCCAACCGTGGTTTTCCCTGAATCAGCTCTTGATGATGAAGCTTTTAGGAGCCATGGGGAGTCTTCCCTTGCTTTGAATTCATCTCATCCAATCTTATTTGGATCTTCTTCAACCGAAAAAGGTCCTCCCTCACTTGAACTTAAACCCCTTCCCTCTCATTTAAAGTATGCATTTCTTGGTGATAATTCTACATATCCGGTGATTGTTAATGCATGCTTGAGTGATGATGAACTTACTAAGTTGTTGCATGAACTAAGATTGCATAGGAAGGCCATTGGTTATACTATTGATGATTTGGTTGGCATTAAGCCATCTTTGTGCATGCATAAGATAATGATGGAAGATAACCACAAACCCTCTATTGAACATCAAAGGAGATTGAATCCTATAATGAAAGAGGTGGTCAAAAAGGAAATCATTAAGTTGCTAGATGCGGGAATTATCTACCCTATCTCGGATAGTAAGTGGGTTAGCCCCGTTCATGTAGTGCCTAAAAAGGGTGGAATGACGGTAGTAACTAATGAGAATAATGAACTAATACCGACTAGGACGGTTACGGGATGGAGGATGTGCATTGATTATAGGAAATTAAACATGGCCTCTAGGAAAGATCACTTCCCCCTCCCCTTCATTGACCAAATGCTAGAAAGGTTAGCTCAACACTCTCATTTTTGCTATTTAGATGGGTATAGTGGATTCTTCCAAATCCCTATCCACCCCGATGACCAAGAGAAAACGACTTTTACATGTCCATGGGGTACCTTTGCATATAGGAGAATGCCATTTGGGTTGTGTAATGCACCCGCCACCTTTCAAAGGTGTATGATGGCTATCTTTTCGGAATACATAGAAAATATCATGGAAGTGTTCATGGATGATTTCTCTGTTTATGGTTCTTCTTTCGATGATTGCTTGGCTAACTTGTCATTAGTGTTGCAAAGATATGAGGAGACAAATCTTGTCTTAAATTGGGAAAAATGCCACTTCATGGTAAGTGAAGGGATTGTGTTAGGACATTTGGTGTCTAACCGCGGCATTGAGGTTGATAGGGCTAAGATTGAAACGATAGAGAAGTTGCCACCACCTACCTCGGTGAAGGGGGTAAGGAGTTTCTTAGGGCATGCCGGTTTTTACCGGAGGTTCATTCAAGACTTCTCTAAAATTTCTAAGCCTCTCACTAACCTACTAATGAAAGATGTTGATTTTGTCTTTTCCAAGGATTGTCTCGAAGCTTTTTGTAGGTTGAAGAACGCCTTGATCTCCGCACCTATCATGCAACCTCCGGATTGGAGTCTACCATTTGAGATCATGTGCGATGCAAGTGATGTGGCCGTTGGGGCCGTTTTAGGGCAAAGGAAAGAAGGGCGCACTCATGCTATTTACTATGCTAGCAAGACGCTAGATGATGCCCAACTCAACTATGCAACCACCGAGAAGGAGTTATTGGCGGTGGTGTATGCATTTGAGAAATTCCGCTCATACCTTGTTGGAGCGAAGGTCATAGTTTATACGGATCATGCGGCGATCCGTTATCTACTTACAAAGAAGGACGCCAAACCAAGGTTGATTTGGTGGATCCTTCTTCTTCAAGAGTTTGATTTGGAGATACGAGATAAGAAGGGATCCGAGAACTCCGTGGCGGATCACCTTAGTAGACTCCCACCACTGGAGCTTGGGAAAGACAACATCCCGATAGATGATTCATTCCGGGATGAACAATTGCAAATGGTGGAGGAATGCTTGTTCCAAGTGGCTAGAGGAAGTGAGCCGTGGTACGCCGACATTGTGAACTACTTAGTGTGTGAGGAAGTGCCTCCCGGACTTACATATGCACAAAGGAAGAAGTTCTTCAACGATGTAAGGCATTACTATTGGAGTGAGCCACTTCTATTCAAGAGAGGCCCGGATGGGGTGCTTAGAAGATGCATACCGGAGGATGAAGTGGAGAGTGTGATCCGGCATTGCCACTCCTTACCATGCGGAGGCCATGCTAGCTCACACAAGACGTGTGTAAAGGTATTGCAATCCGGTTTTTATTGGCCTAACTTGTTTAGAGATGTGCAAGGTTTTGTAGCGGCATGTGATGCTTGCCAAAGGACGGGCAACATCTCAAGGAGGAATGAAATGCCCTTGAATAACATCCAAGAAGTTGAGATTTTTGATGTGTGGGGTGTAGACTTCATGGGACCATTCCCTTCTTCATGTGGCAATCTCTACATCCTATTGGCGGTGGACTATGTGTCAAGATGGGTAGAGGCGATCGCCTCTCCTACGAATGATGCCAAGGTGGTAGTGCGGTTCTTCAACCGGGTGATCTTCCCTAGGTTTGGAACACCAAGGGTAATCATTAGTGATGGAGGGAAGCACTTCACAAATAGGAACTTTGGAGCACTTTTGGCCAAGTATAGGGTGACTCATAAGGTGGCAACACCCTACCATCCCCAAACTAGTGGTCAAGTCGAGATCTCCAACCGAGAGATCAAGGCCATCCTCGAGAAGACGGTGTCTAGGACGAGGAAGGATTGGGCTATGAAGCTCGATGACGCACTATGGGCGTATAGAACCGCCTTCAAGACGCCAATTGGAACCACCCCCTACAAGTTGGTCTATGGCAAGTCTTGCCATCTTCCGGTAGAAATGGAGCATAGAGCTTATTGGGCCATTAAGTGGCTAAATTTTGACCTCAAGGAAGCGGGAGAAAAGAGGTTGCTTGACATCAATGCCCTTGAGGAGCTCCGGTTGGAAGCTTATGAGAATGCCCGGATCTACAAGGAGAGAACCAAAAGGTGGCATGACAAGAGGATCGTTCCAAAGGAGTTGAGTGAAGGAGATCTTGTCCTCCTCTTCAACTCAAGGCTAAGGCTCTTTCCCGGAAAGCTCAAATCAAGATGGACCGGGCCATATATAGTGAAGAAGATCTTTCCCCATGGAGCTATTGAAATAGGAGGGGAGCATTGTGGAAATTTCAAGGTGAATGGGCATCGCTTGAAGAAGTATATTCCGGGAGCCCCGGTAGACATGATTGCCCCGCTTCACCTCGAATAGACACTCCCGAGTTTGGTCAAGCTAATGACCTTAAAGAAGCGCTTGGTGGGAGGCAACCCATTGGTAACATTTTTCCCTTTTCATTTTTGCTTAGATTTTTCTGTTTTTGTGTGCTTTGTGTGTGTTTTGTCTACCTTCGTGTGTGTGCTAGAGCATTAGTGGCATTGGAAGCCTCTCTTGGAAATGAAAATGATGATGATGACACCCTCACCAATTATGGGTGGAGCGGACGCGGAACTTGGACGGCTAGCGGTGCCTAGCGCGGGTTCCGAAGCTTTGAAGGATGCTTAGAGCTCTCTACCATGGTTGAAAGGATCATCCAACATCAATTCACTTGAGAATTCCCAAATACCATAGCAAACAATTTTACATTGTGAGAACCTTCTTTCACTCTCTCTACTTCATTTACACATTGGGGACAATGTGTTTCTAAGTATGGGGTGGGGTTTGCATGATCCTTTGCATGATGAGCATCTAGGATAGGTTAATATTTGCACATGTCTTGCATTGTACATACACATTCCAAAAATTCCAAAAAATCAGAAAATTTAAAAATTTTTGTGCTTTCTAGGCTTGGATATGACCCTAATGATGAAACTTGTCTTGTGATTGGCTATGGATGGCCTTATGTGTTAAATTGATAAATGCATATGTAGACTTGAACTACTTCTCTTAAATTATATGAATGACTTGTGATCATGATGATTGCCTAGAATGGATTGAGTATTGAAAGTCGAAATTACATGATAGTTCTTGCATACCATTTAGGAATGAATGAGGCATTTCATCTTTCTCTACTTCTCATCTTAATTATGACTGCTTGAGCACCTCAATTGATATAAAATCGACCTCCTTTAAACCCATCCGGGAATAGGAGCATGCTAGTGTGTTGAAATGTGCAAAAAGCAAGTGCGGGGTGAAGATGTAATGAAAAGAATGTCGTGAATAAAATGCTGAAATTATTGTGGAAGTGTAGCCAAAACATAGGTTTGGGGGCGTTGGTTTAAATAACGAGTAACTCGGTACACTTCACATAATCGGGTGTTGGTCCTTGCCAAAGTCAAATGAACCAATAGCCCTAATGAGCTTTGGTATGTGTGCCCGGTGTGGATGCACCTCGAAAACTAAGAAAAAGCCCGAGGACGGCTAATCACCAAGGTTTCGGCTTTTGTACACCAATGCCATTGTCTCAAAAATAAGCTAAAAAAAAAAAAAAAAAAGAAAAGAAAGCAAGATAGGGAAAAATATACACTTGGGGGAAGTTGATCGAGGACAAGGATGTGGAGTTAGTTCCATTCCCGGATTAGCATCACATAACCTAGAGAATCCCCCGCCCAATTGCAACGTTTCTTGGCCTTTTATGTCACAAGCCCTTATGACCTACTTGCATGTTTGTAAGACTTAGTAATCTAGATTGGATAGACTCTTGATCTTCTTGACCTCTTCATCTTCACATTTCATGCATGCTTTTGAGTTAAGTACAATTGTCTTTCCATGCCCTTATTGTTTGATACATAATTGCTTATCCAATTGCCATTTATCATGACTATGAAGGTGATCCAATAGTAGAAGCACAAACCCAAAAAGATTTTTACCATTTTTCTGCATACATAAATCATGTCATCTTCTAGTCTATATGTGAGAATTTGCTCGGGGACGAGCAAACCTTAAGTATGGGGTATTTTGATAACACGATTTATAACATAGTTTTAGGTGTACATTTAGATAGAATTCTCGCTCATTCATGCATGATCTAGCATTAGTTCAGGACGTTTTGCAACCAATTTGCGTATTTTGTCGAGATAGACGTCTACACGGGCTCGTGTGCGTTTTGTAGGTATTTCGGGAAGTTTAGAGCTAAAACGACGCGTTTAAGGATCGTTCATTTAGATGACACGTCCTCGGACTCATTAGGACACAAGCCAAGGACTAAGAAGGACTCATGGGACCTTGCCAACACAAACCATGCACCAAACCACAGTTCAATGATCCAAGGCAAAGTTTCTGCATAGAATCACGGTTCTCTGAAGAACCACGGCCGTGGAAATGACCGTGGATTTTGCCAGATTCTCGTGACCGCTGTGCCACGACTCTCATGGCCAGCTCATGAGAGATTTGTTATAAAAGTGGTCCTCCATGGATTGTTTGAGGCAGCTGGGGTAGTTTGGGAGCAGCTCATCCATTATCCATTTTTCTAACAAATATATTCTCAAAAATCAAGAGGTTTTCTAGGAAGGAAAGTGTCAAAGAGAAGGAGAAGAACTCCATTGAAGAGGAGGAGAAGAACACACCATAGCTTTCTTGTATTTCGGATTTCGTTTTCTAGAGATTGTATGAGTCTTTGAACCTTTTTTTGGAAGGGTTGTAAGTGGTTCTAATTCTAATCTTCAGTTTAGTTTTGGATTAAGTTTACTTGTTCATCCCTTTTCTTTCATTATCTTGCAATGGATGTTTTGATTTCATGTTTGTTTGTTTGTTTTGAGTTCCATTATGAATGTTGTAGGCTAAATTGATGTGGTTCTAGGGTAAGGAAAGGAAGGTTATGGTTAGAACTATGATAGGACGGACTTAGATTTATCTTTGGATGATTTTTGTTTGTGAACGTAGTTCCTGTTAGAAATCACGGGTAGTTCTTGAAGAACCACGGTCGTGGTTTCTGTAGAACAAACCGTGATTTTCCTGGTTTGACGGACCTTGCCTAAGACCTATGAATTGTTGAAACCCTAAGTGTTTGCTGAGTTTAACCTATTCTAGGGTGACTTAGTGTAGTGACTAAGAGTTAGGAGAGACTTACCCGGTAATCCTTGCCCTTAGAATCTAAAATAGCAACCCTTAGGTAATGGTGAGCCTAATAAGCCGCCATTGGATTAGATGTGCTAGGATAGTTGATTAGGACTTCCCTTTCCAAGACTTACCCGGTAAGGATAGGTAGATCCCTAATTAACAATCCGGTTTGCGTAGAATTCCTATCTTTAAGATCTTAGAGACTTACCCGGTAATGAGATCTTAGAAGTGGACTAGTTGGATCATGAGACTTACCCGGTAATTGATCCCAAATTAGAAACACTAAATCCCAACATATCATAGTGAGATCCAAAGAATGAATAGATGACTTGAGTTTTATGCCATAACCGAAATTTCCGACCCCTAGAATCCGTCTTCTCTTTCTTTGATCATCATCTTGTTTGGTTTGTTCATTTGTGCAGATATTTAGTCTAGTTTGATTGTTTACTTCGCATGAATTGTGATCTTTGATTGATCACCAAAAATCCAAACAAAAACAATTGAGGTTTTCATTTCTTTGTTTCCCTCTTTTCTAACCTTAGACCTTCACTAAACTTAATCACAAAACCGAATCAATTTCACCTTAGTCTTTGTGTTCGACCTCGGAATACTATCCATACTACAAACGTCCCGTACACTGCGGGTGCGCTAGAAGTTAGGATAAATATAACGAGTATAAATTTAAGGCTTATTGCGTGCACACTCTTTAGCGTAACAATCCACAATCAAACCAAAAACAATGACGGCTCCCAGCACCTTAACCACTGCTTCTCCTTACTACCTCCACCCCTCTAATCACCTTGGCCTCACTATCTGCCCCATCTTACTCAAACACGAGAACTATTCCGAATGGTCCGTTGCCATGAAAAATGCGCTGTCTGCTAAGCGTAAGCTCGGCTTCATAGACGGAACCATTAGCCAACCAGCGGATACCTCCGCAGACTCAACTCATTGGTCTTGCGTGAACTCCATGCTTGTTGGATGGATTATTTCCGCCATCGATCCATCTATTCAACCTTCAATCACCTACTTCAAAAATGCCCTAGATCTGTGGGAGGATCTTAAACAACGTTTCGACGTTGGCAATGGTCCTCGTCTGATGCAACTCCGCTCTGATATGTCCCGCTGTCATCAAAACGGAGAACATATTGCATCTTACTTTGGCCGTCTCAAGAAGCTATGGGACGAAATAAAATCTACAACAACCAATGTCTGTACCTGCATATGTACTTGTGGCAACGCCACGAAAAAGAAGGAGGAGGAGGAGGTTCATCAGTTTCTGATTGGCCTCGATGATGATGCTTTCTCTTCGCTCCGCTCTGCCATCGTTGCCCAAGAACCGCTTCCAAAGATTAATAAAGTCTACTCTATGGCGGTCCAGGAGGAACGTCTCAGAACTATCGTCAAGGATCGTGACACCCGCTCTGCTGACACGATTGCTTTTGCAGCCTCAAGGGCCGGTCGTCAATCTACCAATCGGCCAGACAAAAGTAAGCTTTTCTGCATTCACTGCTCAAAGAATGGCCACGAATCCGCCTCTTGCTTTAAGGTAATCGGCTATCCGGAATGGTGGAATAACGTTCGAGGAGTCGTTGATTCGAAAACCGGAGCGCCTCCACCATCTAAGACGAACCTTCCTCGGTCTCGTGCACCGGCATCAGGCACTGCTGCAGCAACCATACACGGTCTCGCAAATCAAGCAACTGACAAAGGATCGGGTGCTACACTTACTGATCCAGATCACGCCGCTCTCAGTTCTAATCTAACCGATGCTCAATGGACTAATCTTTTTGAAACCTTCAAAGCTTATCATACACACTCTGCTCATGAGAATTTAGCAAGTAAAGTTGATATTTAGTGGATTCTAGACTCCGGCGCTTCTTGCCATATGACAGGAGATAGAAATTGTTTTCCACGTTGTTTAATGTGAAAACTACACGGATAAAACTACCTAATGAGAATCTTGTCAATGCTACCTCTGCCGGACCTGTTACATTAACCAAGGGAGTTCGACTTTCTCGTGTCCTATGGGTGCCGGGACTTGAATGTCATTTATTATCCATGAATCAACTTACTATCGATTTAGACTGCATTGTTTTGCTCACTAATAAGCTTTGTGTGATCCAGGACCGCACTTTGAAGACGGTGATTGGAGCGGGTGAAGCCCGCGATGGTGTCTATTGGCTGCGTTGGATGGCACCTCCTGCACAACCGATTTCTGCCCATGTCTCCAACGACCAAAGCTTATCCCATCGTCGGCTCGGTCATCCTTTTACAAATAAAACAATTCCTTGTGATGTTTGCTTTTGAGCTAAACAAACAAGACTTTCATTTCTTACAAGTAATTCTATTGCATCTTCTTTATTTGACTTAGTCCATTTGGATATATGGGGTCCGTATCGCATTAATTCAACTTCTGGTGCTTCCTATTTTGTTACAATTTTGGATGATTTTTCTAAATCAACATGGGTACATTTAATTCGCTCAAAAAGTGAGGTGACTCGAGTCGTAAAAGAATTTTGTTCTCTTACCCAAACACAATTTCACAAAACAGTAAAAACCTTTCGTAGTGACAATGGACGGAAATTTCTCTCCCTTCATCCATTTTTCCTTGAAAAAGGCATCATACTTGAAACTTCTTATGCTTACACCCTGCAACAAAACGGTAGGGTCGAACGCAAACACCGTCACATTTTAAATGTAGCCCGTGCATTACTTTTTGAGGGACACCTTCCACAAAAATATTGGGGTGAATGCATCTTGTCCGCATGCTACCTTATCAACAGAACACCTACGTCACTCCTTCAAAACAAATCTCCTTATGAGCTATTACATGGAAAATCACCATCTTTAAACCATCTCCGCGTTCTCGGTTGTCTTGCTTATTGTCCAATTCTACCAAAAAATCCCGATAAATTTGGCACCAGAAGTAGAAAATGCGTGTTCATTGGTTACCCATATTCACAAAAAGGATGGAAAATGCTAGACGTCCAAACCAGTCAAATTTTTACAACGAGAGATGCAAAATTCTTTGAGGAAATATTTCCTTTTAAAAATCAAAAACCCCAGCCCAAACAACCTGTATTTCCTAATCCACTTCATTACATAGATGAGCCCAATAACAATCAACCCTCCTCGTCACTTACCCCGGTCACGCCATCAGCTCTCCTCCAGTTAATTCACAAACCCTACAAACATCAGATACATCACCTTCTGCTTCTTCCCCCTCCTCTGACTCTTCCCAAACACATATCACTTCAGCACCGGCCCCTCGCAGAACATCGCGATCCACCAAGCCGCCTGCCCACCTCAAAGACTATGTCTGCCGTTCTGCTACGTCTATAGACACCGTCCACGGCAACACCTCTCCATCTCCGTCAGAAGGTACGTCCTATCCCATTGCAAGTTATTTGAGTAATAACAGTCTACCTTCTTTGACTGTAAAAGTTTTCAAGACCAATCATCTAGAGGTAGAACCGCATACTTTTTCTGCTGCGGTCAAACGTCCAGAATGGCGATCTGCAATGGAGTTAGAACTTACCGCACTTCTTCGCAACAACACATGGGATATGGTTGATCTTCTCCCTGGTCGAAAATCCATTGGTTCAAAATGGGTTTTTCGAGTCAAGTACAACGCTCAAGGGCAGATTGAGCGACACAAAACTAGGTTGGTTGTACTTGGAAATCGACAACGAGAGGGTGTCGACTATGCAGAAACCTTTGCACTAGTAGCAAAATTGGTAACCGTCAAGCTCTTCCTCGCGATTGCCTCTATCAAAGGGTGGAGTCTGCACCAAATGGACGTTCATAACGCCTTCTTACATGGCGACTTACATGAAGAAGTGTATATGACTCCTCCACCGGGTTTCAACCATCTTCCTAACCAGGTTTGTCGTTTAAAGAAGTCGCTCTATGGGTTACGGCAAGCACCCAGAAACTGGTTTTCCAAATTAGCAACAGCGCTTCGACACTATGGATTTTCTCAATCCTATGCAGACTACTCTTTGTTCACTTACAACAAACATGGTGTCTGCATCAATGTCCTAGTATATGTTGACGACCTTATCATCGCTCGTAATTTTACATCTCGTGTTGATAAGTTTAAATCATACTTGCATCGTTGTTTTCACATGAAAGATCTAGGTCCTTTACGGTTCTTTCTGGGTTTGGAAATATCTCGTACTCCTGCTGGCATTCTCCTTAGTCAGCAAAGATATTGCCTTAATGTTCTTTCTGATGCGGGTTTACTGGATTGCAAACCTGTCGCTGTTCCTCTGCAACCAGGTCACAATCTTCACACTGATGACAGCCCCCTACTAACCGATCCAGAGAAATATCGTCGCTTAATCGGCAGATTGATTTATTTGACGATCACCCGCCCAGACTTATCTTACAGCGTTCATTTGTTAGCACAGTTTATGCAGAATCCACATGAGGCTCATTGGTCTGCTGCAACCCGCCTGCTAAGATATTTAAAGACCAACCCATCACAAGGTATCTTTTTGTCCAGTTCAAGTGATCTGCGATTACGTGCATTCTGTGACTCGGATTATGCAGCATGTCCAACAACGAGAAGATCTACCACAAGTTACTATGTTCTGTTGGGTTGCTCCCCTGTGTCTTGGAAAACGAAAAAACAGCATACTGTCTCCAGGTCTTCTGCTGAGGCAGAATATCGATCCATGGCAGCAACGACTTGTGAACTGTTATGGCTCCGTTATGTTCTACTCTCATTGGGGGTACGTCAAACTTTACCTATGCAACTGTATTGTGATAATCATTCTGCTCTTTATATAGCTTCAAATCCCGTTTTCCATGAGCGAACGAAACACATCGATATTGATTATCACACTATAAGGGATCAATTAATAAATGGCTCCATCACAACAGCCCACGTCCGCTCCCAGTTTCAACTTGCAGATCTATTAACCAAAGCATTGTCTGCTCCTCAGTTTAATCGACTCCTATCCAATCTCGGCGTCTTTCCACTACCGACGCCGGCTTGAGGGGGTGTGTTACACAGAGTATCTCTGCATATCTGTTGCCTTCTGATTCTCCTTGCTGTTAGGATTTGATAGTTTCTATTTGCTTCTATTTTTCTGCAGCTAGTTACGTTGTTTAGTTTTACTTCATGTATATATATACACTCTCTGGAGATGAATAAACAGAACATTGAGTTTTGATAAACCTACACTAACCTTTTTTTTTGTTCGTTCATAGTGGATTGGTCAATATCTTGAGGCCCCGAGAATGTAGGATTACTTCAAACCTCATTAAAACTGTGTTTTTCTTGTTCTTTGTTCGATCGGCTCTCTTGCCTTCGATCGTGTGCCTTTTATTCGTTTTCAAAGTGCTATCAAAGCCATATTAGGCAATGACCTACGGTTTTCAGCATATTGAGTTGCAAAATCCCGATTCACTTTTAGATCTGTTTTGTTTGTGAATTTGTTTGTGAATTTGTTAGTAAAATCTATTTTCAAAACTGTTTTTAATATTTTTTTTTCCTAGTATTTATATCAGTTTTACTCTAATCAGTTTACAAGTTTCAGATATGTGCTTTCCATCGGTCCTTTTCGGATTTATTTGAAGCTCCTAGCGAGGACCTGTTAGTATTTTGAAAATTTTTTTTTGTCTACATTTTTTATAACTCATTAAAGCTTACAAATCCAGATTCCTGTTCCGTTTTTTTTTCAAAATTTTCGGGTATGTTTACACAAACTTGTTTATTTTTTCGAATTTGTTCAACTTGAGATCTGGTTCTTACGAATTAAAATGTCAAATCTGTTTTTTTTATTTCTGTTTTCGAATAACAATCAAATATGTTCTTTCGATTCTGTTTACGAATCTATTTGTTTCTAATATGTTCTATTTTTTGAATATGTTTTTCTTTTAGATCCAGATTTTGTTATCTCATATCTTGTTATCACAGATCTAGTTTTTGATCTTTCAAATCTTGTTGTTGATTTTTCAAAATCGTGTTTAAAAATCGTTTTGGTTCTATTTGATTCTTTTTTTCAAAACCGTTTTCATTTGAATCTGTTTTTTTAAAAAACGTTTGGATCTTGAGTCTTTATACTCTTGAGCCAACGATGGATCGGATTTTTTTCTTTCGTGTTGTTTTTATCCATTGGTTATAGATATTTATAGATCTCTTACATCTTGTAATAGATTTGCAAAGCCAATGTTTGGTATGACTTACGAAAGTTAACCCCATCAGTCCGTGACATTTTTTTGTTGTTCTTGAACGAAACTCTTGTTGCGTTTTATGTGATTAGTTTTATTGATTTTTTTTGCTTCTTTAAGCTTCCGTTGTTGTCATTCTGTACTAATCTTCATATCATCTATCCTTACATGTTGATTCTAAACTGTATATAATTTTATCTTCTGTGTATATCCAACTTCTCTAACTTCTTTCTTTTCCTATTCCATATTATAATAGTGGATGACTCTTATTACAAAATGAAACTCTATGATGATGTTTCTAGTTTTTGTATGTGGTTTGTTAGGATGAAAGAGAAGGTGTGGCATACAGTAGACGAGAGTTATCCATCCATGCTTAGTTCTGAAGAAAGAAAGGAAATGGATTTGTAGGATCATAGTGAGATTATGATGAGGCTCACAGATGAAGTTGGTCGGTAGGTTCTAGTTCACACAATAACCAAAACTATTTGGACAACTCTTAAAGAGTTGTATGAGGTTAAGTCTTTTCCTAATAGAGTTAGTTTGTTGCGTGTATTATTCACCTTTCAAACGAACAAACCTTTCTTGTCAAGATAATCTGGATAGTTTCTAAGAACGACTCATGACTTAGAACATTGTAAGGATCCTATAGATGAAGTTCACCAAGATTTTATAATTCTTAACTCTCGTACATCTCAATTTGACAATTTTTAAAGACGTTATTCAATACAGACATGAAGACCTAACTAGAAAAAATATTCTAGATGCCATAACTGAAAAGAATAACACTCTAAAGGTTTTTAAATTGAAAGGAGAGTCTAAGGATAGTAAGTTTGAAATCTTATTTGCTAAAGAAAAATAAAAAGAATAAGTACAACAACAATCGAGATAGTAAAATTGACTCTAGAATTGTTATAATAAAAAAAAATCTTCTAATCAATATGTTAAAAAAGAGATCATTTGTTACTATTATGGTATTAAAGGTCATAATTGTAATAAGAAGAAAAAGGATGATGCTAGTAAGTCCAAGAATGGTTCTACCATATTCTCGAGTCTCGTGCTTTCTATGATAATGAATTACTTATTGTTTCTAATGATGATTCTAATGCTTGAATACTTGATCATGGTGGTAATATGCATTCCACTCCTCATGAAAAATATTTTAATTTTCTACATAAATGTGATAATGGGGTGGTTAGATTAGGAGATCATACTTCCCTATCTATAAAAGACATTGGTAATATATATCCTTCATGATGCATGATAATAAAATCAGAACTCTTCAACAAGTTAGGTAGGTGGCTGAACTTAGAAGAAATTTATTGCTTAAAATTTTTTTTGTTGACCTAGGCTACTAGATTCACACAAATAATGGTGTAAGAAATGTGATTAAAAATGGTAAAATTCTCCTCAAAAGTGTGAAGAAAAATGGTTTATATCATGTTGTTGGTTCTCCTGAATTTGTTTTAAATTCTGTTATGAACATGAAATTTGATCAAACCAAATTATGACATGCTCGTTTTGGACATATAGAAAATAAAGGCTTGCATTACATGTTTAAAAATGGTTATTTTGATCATAAACTTGTTGCATTAGACATGTCTGAAAAGTGCATTTTTGGTAAAGCTACTCGGCTAACTTTCAATAGATCTACCTATGTTGTTAAATATCCTCTTAAATACATACATTCTGATCTTTGTGGCCTTGCCCAAGTTGATACTATAGGAGATAGAAAATATTTTATTTTCTTTATTGATCATTTTTCGAGAAAAGTTTGGGTGTATTTGCAAAGGCCGAAATTGAAACTTTCAACACTTCTAAGCTTTGGTAAATCAAAGTTGAAAATGAAACTAACCATAAGCTCAAATGTTTTATAACGAATAATGATTTAGAATTTTGTAACCATAAATTTAATGAATATTGCTTACAAAATGGTATAAAATGACATTTGACTATTCCGGGAACCCCTCAGAAGAATGGAACTACTGAGAGGATGAATAGGACCTTACTGGAAAAATCTAGATGCATGTTTTTAATCTGCAAGTATGAAACAATCCCTTTGGAAAGAGGTTGTAATTGTAGCTTCTTATTTAATAAATATAACTCCTTCTTTTGTTATAGGGTTTAAGACCCCACAAGAAGTGTCGACTGGTCCAAACCAAATATAGAACATTTAAGACCTTTCGGTAGTACAACTTATGATCATCAATTACAAGGTAAAATAAATCCGAAAGCTCTCAAGTGTGTGATGTTGGGTTATCCAAAAGGGGTCAAAGGCTACAAATTACTTGTTATACAATATGCTGGTTATAGGGTTATAATTAGTAGAGATGTTACTTTTAATGAATTTGATTTCCATTTTAAAATCTTCTTACATCTACTGTTGAGAATATTAACAGGAACAAGGAAGCAGATTTTTTCATACCAAGTGACACTCTTGAGCCATTTGAAGAGTTTGATATTGGTGTTTTTCGAAGACACACAAATAATGCTCCTGGTAATGCTACTGAACAAACCAGTGAGAGTATTAAGTTGGAAAACAACTCAGAATACAACACACTTCACCAATCAGGTGTGGCTTCTGATTATGTTCCTGTTGCATTGATATGTTAGATTATCAACTTACTTCTGATAGAGCTCCTCGAGCTAGAGTTCCAAATCCTAAATATTTTAATCCTACATATATAAACATAGTTGAGTTTGTGTATAGTAAGGATACTAATTTGGTAGAATTTGTTGTGTTGATTGTTGATGTGATTGTTAATACTTATACTCTTGAGTTGTATGAACATGCTATTAAATGTAGTCAATCCAAGTTTTGGTTAGCAACTATGAATGAAGAGATTAACTCTATGCATGTGAACAAAAACCTTGAAATTAGTTCCTAAACTAGATGGTGTTAGGACTATTGACAGCAAATGGATTTATAAAATCAAAGATGACATTAAGCCTAATGAACCTCGTTGATTTAAAGCTAGGTTAGTATATACAAGTTTTACTCGAAAGGAAGGTATAGATTACAATGACATTTTTGCTCTTGTTGTGAAGTATAAGACCATAAGATTGCTTATCATTTTTAGCTACAGTTTATGACTATGAAGTAGAATAAATGAATGTTAAAACTGTTTTTTTGTATGGAGACCTTTATGAGACTATCTAAATGTGAACCAAAAGTTTTTATAGACAAAACTCACCCTAATCATGTGTGTTTGTTGAATAAATCCATATATGGTTTGAAAATAGTCTCCTAGGCAATGGAATATAAAATTTGATACATTCATGAAAAGATTATGTTTTATAAGAAGTCAATATGAACACTGTTTGTACTTCAAATATTTTGTATATCTTGTTTTATGTGGGTGATATATTGCTAATTTGTAAATCTAAAACTAAGATAATTGAGGTGAAAATTTCTCTTAGAAATAACTTTAATATGATAGACTTAGATCCTGCTCAAAGAATTCTAGGGATAAAAATTGAAAGAAATAGGTCTAGAGACAAACATGCTTTACTCAATGTGACTATGTTACTAAGGTGTTAGATATGTTCAATCTAAAAGATGTTAAACCTTCTAAAATACCCTTAGGAGGGCACTTCGATTTAACTCGTGTTCTAAATATGTCTAAAGAGGAAAAATCTCGCATGAGTAAGATTCCATATGATGTTGTTGTAGGGTATGTCATGTATGTTATGATTTGTTCTTGACCTGATATTGCCTTTGCTATTAGTGCTCTCAACATATTTATGTGCGACTCAGGTGAAAAACACTTGCAATCTATGAAATATATGTTGAAATATATTGTTGGAACTGTTAATTTGGATTGTTATATGCTAAATATCATTATTCTTATAATTTGACTAGTAATGTAGATTATGATTATGCTTCTAATAAAGATAATAGAAAATATACTACTTCCTATGTATATACTTGGTGTGGAAATTGTATTCCTTGGAAATGTCAGCAACAACCTATTGTAGCTTTATCTTCTACCGAAGCTGAATATGTTGTTGTCACCGAAGCTTGTAAAGAAGTTGTGTGGCTTAGTAAAAATTTTGTCTAAAATAGAGGGTAAGCCTATTATGCCAACTTTATACATGGATAGTCAAAGTGCAATATATCTTTGTAGGGATCCAGTTTATCATGAACAGACTAAACGTATTGACGTTAGATATCACTATATTCATTTAAAAGTAGAGTAAATTATTTGTTGATAAAGTTTATGGTGATACTAACCCATTAGATTTTGGCACTAAAATAGTGACCACTGAGAAAATTTTGTTATGCATGAATTTCTTACAAACTTTAGAAGTCACATAAAGGTACAGAAAGACGGGTTGATGACGGTTTTACTAAAAAATCCACTGTTAGAATGAACTTAATAATTAGGAAGGTAAATTGTGAAGAATTGTATCTTCAAAGTTCAGAAGCCCACATAAGGCCCAAGCTGACTTGTTGTTGGGTTGAAAACATTTGAGTGTTATTAGGCCCAAAATTGGATGCTGATTGGAAGGCCCGAATTGCGGATTTTCATATTAATGAAACACAGTGTTTCATTAGGATTGTAGACGAATTGCACACATATACACCTAGTAGTTGCTTTGTAGAGAGACCGTATTCATTTTTCCGAAACACGTTTTCTTCAACAGCAAAAAGAGAGTGCTTCTTGTTTTCTTATTTTCGGAAGAAAATTCTTGGTTGGACTTTCTAGGGTTAATCCCTTCAGTCTACCAGCAGTGCGGATGTTCTTGGATGCAGTTCTTATTGTTTTTCTTCTTATTCAGATTTGTTTTACTTTCTGAATTTTTGGTTCTTCTCTTTTGTAACTTGTTTTTTTATTCTTTGTTCGTTCTGGGCAATATCTTGAGGCCCCGAGGATGCAGGTTATTCCTAACCTCGTTAAAACTGCGTTTTTCTTGTTCTTTGTTCGATCAGTTCTCTTGTCTTCGATCTTGTGCCTTTTATTCTTTTTCAATAAAGATTTTTAAATAAAATCGAACTTATTCATATCAATCAAAACAAAAGCTCTTCACTTTGCAAAACTCTTTTGCATTAAATCATTTATTTAACCAACTCTTTATGAACAATGTTTCACTTATAAATTGTTACTCTTTAAACTATCAAAATTTTACACATGTTTATATCATGATACCCGTGTTTAGCAGTTTCGTCTTATCTGTTTTGATGCTGTCTTTGGTGGCGTTTCGAGTGTTTTGTCGAGACGGGGGCGTGATGTGATCGAATCCTGACGGCTTTGTTGCAATTCAAATATGAGGTTTCCACAGTTGTTTCTCAAACTTCCTACCTGTGTATCTCCTTCGAAGATGAACGTTCAAACTCGTCGCTTCTTGTTGATCGGATCATTCCGCTTTATCTTGAAGACCTCCTTGCTTTTGGGTACTGTTTTTATGATGTATTTTTGTGTTTTCTTTTAATCCTTTGTTGCGGTCCTTCATTACGGTTAGTGCGTTTGCCGTCTATTGAATCAAACCGCTTTCCGTTATCTAAAAAAACTACACATAGCATATGATTTTACACATGTCGTTGTGATAAGTTTAGAATATACTGGGTATAAAAATATTTATAACTAGAGATTATGAGATCTAGATTATAAATTAATATATATATAATAATACAAATTCAAGAATATATTATTTTTTCTAGTTCTAATTATTTATTTGTACATCTATAGTTAAAATTGTATATGATATATTTAAACATTACAATTTTGTACGATGTTAAGCACATTTAATCAATATTTGATCAACTTCTCGTATTATTATAATATACATGTTTATAAACGATATTCATTTTCACATGACTGTAAAGACAAAATCAATGTAAAATATCTATGATACAACTTAGTCGGATTTATTTTGGATTGTGTGCGGGTTTATTCGGTCTATTTCGGATTGGATTTAGTTCAGATACGGGTTGAATAGGGTTTATTGGGAATTTTCTGTATAAAACATATATGGGGTCGAGCCGGGTTTTCAGGTTGGGTCAGATTTTTGATAATAGGACAATTTGAGTGAAATAATCACTACCCTTGTCTCGTTTAGGAAAATTTTGACATCGACAACTTTATTATTAAATTTGCAATAAGAAGAGAGAATGCATATATGCCAATAACCATGTTCTTCCTACTACTTACAAACAAATTGTGAAATGAATACATTTATTCATGCAGAAACAGCTAAAAATTGGAGAATTCAGAAATCAATCCCAACCCACATGACATGCTTTGCATTAATACCTCTATTGGGTCAGAAACAAAAGAACAACAAAATATTCTTATAACAATGAAATGCAATAATTCATCCTCCATTGACATTACCCACATAGCATGGCATCATCATTGAGGTGAACTATGATGAACAGAAAGATCAACCTGCAACTGCATTCAATCTAAGCAATTGCAAGAATTCTCCTTCCAACATAATCTTTCTATTTACAGCACTTTTAAGTTGACCAAAAATGGATACTGATAAAAAGAAGATTCATTCTACAAAACACTTACACAGTACCAAAAGAAAGAAACAAACACAAAGAAGATTAACTAATAACAAGACTATTAGGCTGAACTATACTCTTCTGTTTCAACAAAATTCTCAACTGAGCCTTTTGACACTCAATCTTGTAGTTGCTATTACTCTTGTTTGATCCCATTGCTCTCACTAACCCTCTTGGAAACTCCACAAACCCTTTGATCCCTCTTTTGATATGCGGGTTTTCGGGTAGATCCGAAACCCATCTCTTTCTTTCCTCTTCAACTTTGATCACCTTCTCTAAGTTGTCTTCTTCCTTTTTATCAATTTGCTGCAAACTCAAACTCTCTTCATAGAAAAGCTTAGCATCTTCAAGTTTCATCTGAACTCTTTCCTCTCTAATCACCTCTGCAACTCTTAACATCCTCCTCTCTTCATCCATCTCTTTTGCAATCCTATCAATCTCCATCTTATGATGAGAAATCTTGCTTTCAAGCTCAAGACATACCCGCTCAGCCGCGGATCTTCCTCGTCTTTCTTCTGCTAGCTCCTTGGCCATTTTCTTTGCTATAGACTCCACCTTCTTCCGCATTTTCCGCTCCAGTTCTAGCTCGGCTTTCAGCTCCATGATCTGGGATCTTGCAGTTTCTATCTCGGGTTTCGTTTGTTTCGTCGTGGCGGCCATGGTGAAGCCGAGACTGCGAAAAGCCGAGGGTCTTGAACGATGGATGCTCCGGATTTGGGTGCAGTTGTAGCACTTATGGTGAGTGAAAATGGGATTATGGTAAAGTTTCCATGGTGTGTAAGTGGGAAAAGGTTGATTTGGAAGAGATTTTGTTGTGGTGGAGATAATCATCTCCTCCATCTTGCTTTTCCTTTTCTCTTTGTAAAGCAAATGCTCCATTGTTTGCCTTAGATCATAATCTTTGGGTAGTTGGAAAGAAAAAAGCACAAAAAATGAAGTTTCTTTTTCACAAATGGGGTAGGAGGGCCATCCCCTTGCATGTTCTTGTGTATAAGTTTTGAGAGAAGGAGACCAAATAAGTCTTTTGGGTTTATAGATAAGAAAAGAGACAATAAGTCTTCCTCACATGGGTATTTAACTAATGGGTCTTTGGAAGTTAGGGTTGGTCTTCATCGTCGAGACGAGACGAACGGAGTCTCGTCTTAACTCAATTGATTTTACGATGAAACTTTACCAAACTCGTACATTTGGACTCCAACATTGTCGGTTCACCCGAATACCTTCTACACCATTTTTGTTTCAATTGGCTCCACCTCCACCCTCTTAAATGAGACATGGGTTTGGTATACAAAGTTCAGAATGTGTAGGTGAGGTGAATTTAATGGCAAATCCAAGTTGATGGTTTTTGGGTATGATGTGACTTCACATCCTCTTCTTGGTTTACCCTTCATCATCTTCGTTACAATATGAACTTTGTGGAATTGAAAATGAAAGAGAATGAATAATTATTGCCAAATGTCATTATATAGTTGTCTGATAATATGAGTTCGTATAAAAATCACTAACTTATCGAAGCTGAAACTAAAATTTATTAACAAAGCTTATACGGTTGCTGAAACAATTAGGTTATTGAACAAATTTATATTTTTTTGATAAATTTGATGATTGATTGGAATAGAGAAGTTATCCAATGTAAATGTAAATTAACTAAAAGAGATTTTTTTAAAAAAAGTGTTTTTTATATATAGTTATTTTCATTATATATCATAAGCCGTAAAATTTGGTTATCACACATCCTACGCATCAAGTAGATTATTAAATAAAACTTATAGGTAGATAAATATGATAAGAGAATGAATAATTCCTTGCCAAATGTTATTATATAGTTGTCTTAATACGAGTCGGTTTGAAAACCACCAACTTATCGAAGTTAAAACTAAAGTTTATTAATTAACAAAGCTTTATAAAATAGCTGAAACAAGTAATCATTAAACAAACTTATATTTTTTGATAAATTTGACGTGTTTGGTAGAAAGAAACTTATAAACGTAAGTTTGAATCACAAAAAGAAATTTTTTTTCAAATGTTTTTTATAGAGTTATTTTTATAAGCTTGTAAAATGTGGTTCCCACACACATCACACAACCTATGCTGGATCAAGCAGTCAATGTGCCCAAAAAGAGATTTGTGAAGATTTTATTGCAAAATGTCATTATTGATGAAGCATTCAAACACCACTTTTAATAAAAACATACAAATTAAAACATACATTATTTTACAAAATATGTGTTATGTATCTAAAGCACTATCTTTTGATAAGTATACCAACAAATGTAGGCTGTAGAACAGTACTTATCTGGGTTGGTTGTGGGCGTTGGAAACTTGGTAAGGAATTGAACTGCAGACAGAAAGCATTCAATGCAATTTTGTCAAGGCAAAACGAAATGGGAAAAGAGAGCTGACAAGATCATCCAACACCACATATATACACATGCTAGGGCTAATTCATTGGCTTTGGCAAGGTTGCTGCTGGTATAACTTCAGCTGGTCCTGCTCATCAGCTAATTGCACCGATGCGAGTTATGGTCCATGGCTCAATAGTCGTTGTCCCAATGGTCCATATCAACATCTGTTTTCGCCTTCATTGTGATTGGAACCTTGAGGAGTGTTAAATATGTGCTATAGGACAATACATTAGTAGTGTTCATCAGTAGATAGTGTTTTTTTTAATAAAATTAACTGTATGATCGTGACAACAACACCCGTATAGGAACAAAACAGCAAAGCATTAACTAAAAACGCTCTCTTCTCTCTCATAGACCTAGAGTAAGCTCCGATCGCCCTCCCCAGTGTGGCCCCCAGGCCACGCCCCCTCACTCCTCGCTCTGCCGCCGTCTGCCCCATGGCCGGCTCCAGAAGATCTCGACGTCTCACCATCAAACTGTCGGAGTTGCAGCAACCGTCCTCAACCCCCACCCTCCCCACCAAAACCAAACTGAATCCATTACCCCCTCACTACCCGGAAAGCCCGTTCGAACCCATTCCCGACGACCTGATTCTCTCCAGCAACAGAAGGTTGAATGCCACACCGCTACCCCTCATGCCTTATCCTCTATCACTCTTTTCCCACCTCTTGCACATGTCGGCCCGATCCCCCCTCCCACTCCATCCCACAACCTTGCTATATGCCCTAGTCCAACAAGTGACTCCCTTCCTAAAGGACCCGTGTCTGACAAGTCAGACCAATCGGATTCCTTACCCTTGTGCCAGAACCTAAACCAAGTACCTGAGATTAACAAATCTACAGTTTTCCCTTCCAAGGACGGCTCCCCGTCTTGGACGACCAGGCAGCCGAAACGGCCTCCCTCCCCTCTCCCCATGCAGATTACATTACTCTTATTGGGGACACCTGTTCAGCTCCCCTTGTGGCCCCTACTTTAACTCACCAAGCCTAAGCATGCGTAACGGTTCTTGGCCCTTTAGCCGTCACCTCGGTTAACTACAAAGATATTGTCCAAAAAAATGCATGCTGGAATCATGTCCCACTTGCATTTACTCCCGGCATTGAATCTGGACATATTCCCTTCACAGAAGATGAAGTTGCTGGGAACACTCACAAATGGCTACTCTCTCTTGTCGGCTTTCCACTTGGCAGTCCGGTTTCCTTCCAGCGTATGACCAAGTTTTCTAATAAACACTGGAACTCCATTCCCATGCCCAAGATCCTACGTAATGACAAGGGTATCTTTGTTTTTCACTTTGCAAACGAAGAAGATCTCAACTGTATCTTGTCCGGCAGCCCATGGGTCACAAACGGATCTTCCACCCTCCTCCTCAAGCGCTGGACTAAGGACCTCCTGCTGGACTACTTTAGTCTTAGCTCTCTTCCCATCTGGGTTACTCTTCATAACCTTGATTATAGGTTCTGGTCTACGCATATGTTTGCAAAAATTGGCTCTGCCTTGGGTACTACTATCCTTACAAACTCGTGCTCGGCTAACCAAGAGAGGTTGTGGTTCGCCCTTATCCTGGTTGACATACAAGATGCTAGACCACTCTTCAGGGAAGTCATATTGATTGGTCCGGATGGCTCAACCATTGAACAAAAGGTAACATACGACTGGCTGCCTGCCCGTTGCCCTAAATGTCAAACCTTTGGTCACTGTTGCCCTGTGCTAAAGGAATTCAATGTAAACGTGAAGTCCAAGCCTCCACACCCTGTCCGGTCTGTCCAGAGACGTCCCCCCAACCCTAACCCTAACCCCATACAACCCCTGACATTTCCCAAAGGATCACTTCACAGTTACAACCACCCCCGCTAACCCCACTTCTCACCCTATTACATCCAATAACCCACACAACCCCTCAGGAATTCCTCCATTTGTTGACTTTCTCCCTAAACCGTCTACCTCCTCCCCTTCATCCTCCTCTATCATCACCACTAACCACTCTATCCAAAACCTACAAACTGAGGCCAACCCAAAGCCCACTGCTAATCTCCCCTTGATAGCAAGCATTACCGAGGATCAAACCACATCCCCTCAATGAATATTAGAATTTGCTCTTGGAATATTCGGGGCCTAAATGACCCTGTCAAACAAAAAGCTATCCAAACAATTGCTAAGAAGCAAAACATCGATCTACTAGCCTTCCTTGAAACTAGGCTAAGATCCAATAATGAGAAGCGTCTTGCCAAATCTCTCTTCCCTTCTTGGTGTCAGATCTCCAACTCCTCCAATGCCCACAATTGTCGCATCTGAATTTGGTGGAACCCAAGTAAACTTCACCTCTCTACCTCCCTCAAAACCGATCAGATAATCCACTGCTACATAGCTAAGCCTTTACCCAATCCTGACCAAGATACAAGACTTGAAATCTCCTTCATCTCTACCAAAATATCCTTCATCAACACTTCTAACCCTTGGATATTACTTGGTGACTTTAATGTCACCCTCTCCCCTGACGAGAAATTGTCCAATAATCTCCCTTGCATCTCACAAACTTCTGACGAGATTGCCACTTGCTTTGAAGCCAACAACATCTTTGATCACCCTTATTCCGGATGCAAATTTACTAGGAATAACAAACAAATTGGTACTCGAACCTGTTGCAAGCTAGACCGCATCATCACAAACCCCATATGACATACATCCTTTCCCCACTCCAAAGCTCACTTTGACCGCCCGAATGTGTCTGATCATTCGCCTGCTCTTCTCCTCATCGAGCCGTCTGTAGTAACGAGCCATACCCCTTTCAGATTTAATAACGCATGGGCCTGCCATGAGGAGTTCATTGATAGTGTGAAGAATGCTTGGGAGCTGGTGATTGATGGGTATCCCATGTTTAAGCTCACAAGGAAGCTCAAACACTTTAATCCAACCCTCAAAAAATTCCCAAGTGCAAAACTAGAAGATATCCACTCCACTATCCAAGAAAACCGCAAGCTCCTCCACTTAACTCAGGACCGACTACAAACGAATCCTCATGTCTCATCTCTCCAGAAACAGGAACGAAGGCATACTGCTACTTTGAATGCTTGCACAGTCACCCTTCATACCACTTTGGCGCAACTCTCTAAAGCGAAATGGATAGCCCATGGAGATCAATGCATCGGCTTCGATACAGGACGATTTAGTCTTTCTTCATTCATTCCCATCCAATCAAAAGGGTTTGTTTTCTTTTTTTGATTGGATGGGTTGATTTCTTTATCTTTATTAATTTTGAGATAAGAAAGACCTTTCGTATCAAAATATTTTCTATCTGGATCTCCTACTTCTTTAGAGGTGTCAAAGCTCGTCGATGTACCAACCACATCAATGCAATCCGTACTCTTGATGGCACCACCACCAATGACCCCGCCTTAATTGACACAACCCTTGTCAACTACTTCAGGCTCACCCTTCACCCCCCTATCCGCCCCACTGTCCACCCAATTCCAAACATAGACCTCCCTACCCTTCACTAGGGTGACACTGCTTCTCTTGACAGGTTGGTGACCATTGACGAAATACACAAAGCTCTACTAAGCATTGGAGATAACAAGTCTCCTGGGCCACACGGCTATAGCTCTCTCTTCTTCAAATCCACTTGGGCCATCACTCACCACGACTTCACTGATGCGGTTCTTGATTTCTTCACCAACGGAAGACTCCTAAAGCAGGTCAATTACACATCAATCTCTCTTGTTGCTAAGCATGATAACCCTCTTGATACCACTGATTTCAGGCCCATCTCATGCTGTAATACAATCTACAAAACCATTGCAAAGATCCTCTCGGCTCGCATTAACTCAGTTCTTCCACAAATCATCAACTTCAACCAAAGCGCCTTTGTGTCGAACAGATCTATCAAACACAACGTGCTCACTTGTCAAGAACTGCTCAACAAATACGGTAGGAAGCACATCTCTCTGAAAATTGCAATGAAGGTGGACATATCAAAAGCATTTGACACAGTAAGCCACGAGTTCTTCCACTGCCTCCACAAAATGGAATTCCCGGAGCACTTCATAAGCCTAATCAAAGAGTGCATTTCCACTACTATATACTCAGTCAATATAACTGGTACCCTTCGTGGTTTTTTCACGGGCAGTCGAGGTCTACGTCAAGGATGCCCCCTCTCCCCTCCACTCTTCACTATAGCAATGGAATTCCTCTCCAAAATGATCCATTCCAACACTTCTAACCTGAAATCAACTATCACCCTTAGTGCTCTAACCCCACCATTACCCACCTCGCTTTTGCAGACGACCTCCTGCTCCTTTGTCGAGGTGACATGCCATCCATCACCATCCTCAAAGAAACTCTTGACAAGTTTGGGGCTGTCTCCGGTCTTAAGATTAACCCCAACAAATCTCATCTCTTCACTGGTGGTATGAGCAATGCTGAGCAAGTGCAAGCTTCTAATTTGACTGGTATTGCCATTGGCACCCTACCGTTCCTTTACCTTGGTGTACCTATTGAAAGCAGGAGACTAGCTATCAGGGATTACCTCCCTCTCATCCATAAGATCACAAAGCGTATCCAGTCTTGGACTGCTAAGTCCCTCTCCTATGCCGGACGCGCTCAACTCATTAAGTCCATTCTTGTTTCGATCAGTCAGTACTGGACCTCTATGTTTCTACTTCCAACCAAAGTCCTGATTATGATTCAGTCCCTCATTTGCTCGTTCTTCTAGTCTGGTATCGAGAATAGTAAAAGGGCTCTTGTCGCCTGGTCCTCAGTCTGTAATGCAAAGGAGGTTGGTGGTCTTGGCTTTCCCGATCTTGCGGCTAGGAACAAGGTTGCTCAAGTTCGGCTTATCTATGAAATTGACAAGGGTAGCGACAACATCTGGAATAGATGGATTAACTGACACATTACCAAAGGTAGGAGTATTTGGAGGTGCAACCCTAAGCCACATCACAGTTTCTTTTGGAAGGTTCTTCTCAAGACCATGAACGAGATCCCTAACCGTACCACTAGCACCCAACATTTTGACGCTATTACCCTCCCTAATGGCACCTTCTCCTCAAATAAAACCTATGCCATTTTTAAGCCAACCCCAACCCCAAACCACCCAAACCCCTACCGGGCCATCTGGCTTAAGTCAAACATTCCCAAATGCTGCTACATATCTTGGCTTGCCTACCTTGATCGGCTCCCTACCCTGGCTAGAATCAAGGCATTGCACCTTGTGGATAACGACATTTGCAAGCTCTGACAAACCTTGACTGAATCTGATGATCATTTGTGGACCTCCTGTAGCTATGACTCCCTTGTACTGGACATTATCTCAAGATGGACTAGAGTACCGTACCCTGCACCATACATCAACAATGTTTGGAGATGGCTCAGCACATGCCCTAACCACAAAAATAACCTGATGGACTGTATTCGGATTGCTTCCATTACTTCTTTCATCTACTTTGTATGGAAGGCACGTAACAACCAGATTTCTCGAAGTCCTTTCACTAGAGTTGTGGACTGTGCTAGCGAGGCCATTAGAGCAACAAAACTGCACTTTTGAACACAATTGGAAGGATCGCTCCTCACTCACTTTGGCTACTGCTCATATGCTAAGCATCAACCTTGCTTAATGATCTCTTCCATGTTGTCTTAATCTTTCCCTTCTGCCTTAATCTTTTCCCCTCTTATTGCTTATGAAACTGATGTACCCTTCTTTGTATATTCTCCTTCTCAATACAATTAAACTTTCAAAAAAAAAGAAAGAACACTCGTATAGCTAAGTCGGATAACGAGATGAACAGATAAAGAAAAACATTAGTCATATGATATGAAACGTGGAAACCTCTAAGCAGTGTTATTTTCCGTGTTGGATACTCGGGTGGTTCTGGAAAACTTCTTGAACATGGTTAAAATAGTGAGGGCACGGTCAAGACTCTTTTTCAACATCGGAAACGGGCTGAACACATCCAAACGATGGTAACGGATGAGGGCTCAACATGGGCTCAAGAAGGGATACAAAAGAGATAAACAAGGCATTCATAGATGCTACATTTTGTTTTCTACAACTAATAACACATTCATTAGTTGTTGGTTATAGCATGTACGTGTCTCTTCTTATTATATAAAATTCCTCTTCACAAGAGCTTCTTATCGGAGTTGATCTTCACAAACCGACTAAGAGAAGTTATAATGCAAGGCAACACAAATGTATAAAAAGGGATGAAATGCATGAATATATCCGTGACCATATTTTGAGTATACTCTCCTTCATTGAACAAGCTTCAACGATATATGCTCTTGTGAAAAATATTTAAAAAGGGTCGAAATTTACATTTACCTTCAAGCTAACTTTGGTTTCATAGCCAGTCTACCTAGATTTATTGTCTTATTATAACAATCTCAACCTAGACAAGATAATCTAATATAAAATTGGGAACACACAAGCAACTCCAAGACCGGCCTTGTCCGCCAAATCCTCCTTGCTTCTCTCGACAGGGGGTCTTATCCACTCATCTAACAACGAGTGACATGAATTAAATCCAAGCAATGTTTGAGTTTGTCTGCCGTAACCGGCTTGGTCATCATATCGGCAGCATTCTGAGAAGTGTGCACCTTCTTCAGCATGATCTCACGAGAAGCTACTAGCTCTCTAATCTTGTGAAATCTCACATCAATGTGTTTAGTCTGAGCATTGTACACCGAATTCTTAGCCAGATTATATATAGCACTCTGACTATCACAATGTACCTCAAATCCACCTTGATCAACACTCAGTTCCTACACAATTCCCATAATCCACAATGCCTCCTTAGCGGTCTCTCCTAAGGTTATGTACTTTGCCTCAATAGTAGACAAGGCTACCATTGACTGCAAAACTAATCTCCAATATGCAGGCCCCCCCAGCAAGTGTAAGGACATACCCTGCAATGGACCTCCGGTTGTCAAGATCACTGGCATAGTCTGAATCAACATACCCTCCAATTGAAGGGTCACCTTCCTGGCCACCAAGCATATATAGTTCCACGGTCAGAAGTACCCCTCAAATACACGAGAATCCACTTGACGTCCACCTAGTGTTCTCTCCTAAGATTAGACATATACTTGCTCACTTGCTAACAGCTTGGGCCAAATCAGGTATTGTACACACCATAGCATACTTCTAGCAACCAACTGCACTTTCATAAGTAACTTTGGACATATCTTTGACTTCTCCATCAAAATTCAGGCACTAACATGAGGAGAGTTTGAAGTGATTCGCTAGAGGAGTGCTAACAGATTTGGAGTTGGCCATATCGAATCTGTCAAGCACTTTCTCAATGTAAGTCTTCTGAGACAACCATAGCCTCCCAGAATTTCTCACCTTGCGAATCTCCATGCCAAGGAACTTATTTGTAACGTCAAGATCCTTCATATCAAATTTCTTGCTCAACAAGGTCTTCAAATCAACAATATCATCAACATTCTTTCCAGCAATCGGCATGTCAACAATGTATAATAGCAGGTACAAGGGAGATCCATCATCCAAATATCTCACATAAACGCAAAAATCATACTCACATCTCTGGTAGCCTATCCGAAGCATATAAGAGTCAAACCTCTTGTATCATTGCCTAGGAACCTCCTTCAAACCATACAATGACTTCGTCAACTTGCATAAAAGCTTCTCCTCTTCGTGATGAACAAAACCCTTTGGTTGCTCCATGTAGATCTCCTCCTCCAAATCACCATGAAGGAAAGTTATATTCACATCCATCTGCTCTAGGTGCAAATCTTAGCCACCTACCAGTGCCAACACCAATCTGATAGACGTGTGTCAGAACACGGGCGAAAAAATCTCATCATAATCAATCTCCTTCTTTTGTGAGTAACCATTTGCTACTAGTCGTGCCTTGTACCTCACCTCTTCTTCCTCTGAGATACCTTGCTTCTTCTTGAACACCCAGTTGCACCCTATTGCCATCTTTCCTTCCGGAAGAGAAACCAAATCCCACGCCCGGTTCTTATGATGAGATTCCATCTCCTTAGCCATATCACCTACCCATCCTTCTTTATCCTGACTATGAATAGCCTCTCGAAAGTTGGATGGATCATCTCCGCCAATGACTAGAGCATAACTAACCATCTCCTTAAAACCATATCTAACTAGAGCCCTTGTGATGCGTCTGCTTCTACCAAAAACATGACTCTCTACTTGTTGTTGATCTTGATAAAAACTTTTCCTTCGGTCGTTTTTATCTTACCAAAATAAATCCCGACTTAACACTAGAACAAGTATAGCGGTTAAGTAAGGGTCGAACCCAAGAGAGTTTGGTGATATTTTTATTAAATTCAATTATTGATTATAGAACAAAGTAACAAATGAGGGGGTTTTGGATGAATTGATTCACACAAAACTAGAAAGCAAGTAATAAAACGAGTAAGATGATGATGGGTGAATCTACACTAGGTTGATTCTTAGCATGCGATTACTAATTTGGTGAGTTCCTTTTTACAAGTTCTCAAGTAATGTCCCGTCTCGATCATATATATGTGTTGAGCCAACCGGCATCAACACAACTTAACAAGTTAATGTTCCGTAAACCTACAAGAACAATTCACAAGTTAGCTTTCAAATAAAGACTAAGGGATATAAAGAAAAGATTAAAACCATTAAACTTATCTTTATATTTGTGTTCCTTTCCTTTAAGCAATTACAACCCGTTATTACTTAAAGATTACTACTAGATTAAAGACCCGAACCCGGAATCTATTAATCCTAGTTCTTTGCATGTGCTTTAGAACCTAAGGTGATCAATCTTAAGTGATAATAAAACATGTAATTTAGACAAATGAAGATTAAGGAAACACAAAGCATTACTGAATAAAAACTTATATCAGAAAGTACTTACAACCAAAGTAATAATGCAGCTTCAAAACCAACCCAATGTAGCAAGGGACTAGAATCTCATTTCAAAGGAAGTAAGAGAGAAAAGAGAGAATTACAATGGGGAATGATCCTTTTTCCTAGCAATCAACCATAAGTCTATTATACTACAAATGGCACTAAATAGGAGTAAATGGCCGGCCAAAACAGCCACCTTTAATGCCATAAAGGTGGTGCAAACAGTCGGAGTAAAGTCTCTGTCACTGAACCACAGGGGCGGCCCTCAGATCCGCACAGGCGGTCTAGGAGAAAACGTTTGATCTTCTCTGTAGCCGCAGGGGCGGCCAAGCAGTTCCGCTGGGGCAGATCTTTAATGCTATCTTCAAACACCTGAATTTTCACCTTTCTGTCGTTTCTGATCTCGAGCCGCAGGGGCGGCCCAGTGTCAACGCAGGGGGGTGACACTGACTCTTTGGCTCCACAGCTCCGCAGGGTAAGACACAGGCTGACGTGCAGGGGCGCCGGTCTTCGCTTCTTCAGGATAAGTCATCGTGGGGGCGCTAAGGAGTGGCGCAGGGGCGGCGAAAGTCTTCGTTCCTGGCGTTGGCGAAGGCGCAGGCTGTGCTCCGGAATGTGGTGTCACCCGTAAGGGCGGTGACACTGCTCCGCGGGGCGGAGAGGCAACATGAACTTTGCTTCGTGAATGATCTTCAACTCCCTAGTGCTTATAACTCCTCTTTTATCTTCTTTTAGTCTTCTTCTTCTGGACCAAAGAGTTAGTAGCATAAACCGACACTAATGTGATAAAAAGACTCTAAAAACTAACCTAAATGATAGTGATTTCATCACCTATCAGATCTCCATCATGTTCATCATTTGTTGGTGTAGGTGTGCTAGAATCCGAAAGCTACACCTCCACTGTTGATTTGGATTCAGTCTCTATAATTGCAGGTTTCTCAACTTCCTTGGCATGTAGAAGCATTACCTGCTCATCAAGTACAACATCTCAATTAATCATCCGTTTCTTGGCACCAGGATCACAAAACTTGAAACCCTTCACACCTTTCTCACAACCCAAAAAGATGCACTTCTTATACTTTGCATCCAACTTTGTTTTCTCATCACTTGGAATCAACACATATGTTGGACTGTAAAAAATCTTTGGATTTGATAAGTCTAAATCTGAACCAGTCCATACCTCCATTGAAACCTTCCCGTCAAGAGAAGATTGGGGTGATCTATTTATCAAATAGACCGCCATACTCATTGTCTATGCCCAAAAATGCTTTGGAAACCCTACATTCAATCTAAGACACCGCATTTTTTTTGCAATGGAATGATTCATCCTCTCATAAACACCATTTTGGCACTGTATAATGCCTCTAAATGTCATGCTCACCACAAAAGCTCTGAAACTGAGAATCCATCTACTCAGTCTCATTATCATATCTCAAATACTTCACTTTCCTCCCTGTGTGATTTTACACTTCCGTCTTTCACAACATGAATTTGTTGAAGACCACATATTTGTGCCTTAGAAAATACACCCAGACCTTCCTTGAATAGTCATCAATGAAAATGACGTAATACCTAGATCCTCCCAATGACAACACCTGAGTTGGTCCCCACACATCAAAATGCAAATAATCAAGAATTCCACTTGTGTTGTGCTGACTTGTCTTACAAGACACCTTGGACTGCTTTCCCATCACGCAAAACTTGCTAAAGTCAATCTTACAACTCTTCACACCATCCAAAAGACCTCGCTTGCGAAGCTCAATTATCCCCCTTTTGCCAATGTGACCTAGGCACATATGCCACGGAGTTGTGCAATCTGATTCAGAAACCACGGCTGCAACTCCACCTACAACGGTACTCCCTACCAACCGGAATATATTACCTAATGTATTTTGTCCCTTCATAACCGCAATATCCCCCTCGCTCACCTTTACACATTCCTTTTCTATTTTGAAACAAAACACTTTCACATGCAAAGTCCCCAAGGAAATCAAAATTTTCTTTAGAGTTGGAATATGACGCACATTAGTCAATGTTTGGATCACATCGTCCTGCATCCTCACCTTTATCTACCCAATGTCAACAACATCACAAGCCTTCTGGTCTCCTAATTAAACAAATCCAAAATTTCCAAACTTAAACGTCTCAAACCAATCTTTATTCGGAGTCATGTGAAACAAACACCCCGTATCCATCATCCATACATCTGAGTAGTTGCATGACATCACAAAGAGTATAACAAAACTTGCACCATATGAATCATCTTTTTGGATCACGTTTGCTAATTTTGAAGATTCTTCAAACTTTTTATCTTCATACTTCTTCTTCCTGACAGGACAATCACGTTTGAAATGACCCTCCTTCTTGTAGAAGTAGAAAGTTACTGCTTTTTACCCTTGGACTTAGACTTGGCTTGCTTGTTGCTTTCTTCTTGCTTATCTTTCGTCCTCCCTCAATCGTGGTTGCCTCTAACATACAACCCTTCACTTTGAGAAATCTCACTGGTATGTTGTCGTCGTTCATCTTGTGAATGCAACATTGTTGACACCTATCAAGACTTGTCTCGTCTTTCCCACACATCAATGTCATCACCAGATTCTCATATGAAGAGGGTAGAGAACACAGCAAAATCATAGCTTTATCATCATCTTCAATTTTACATCCACTTGAGCCAGATCCCCAATAATTTGATTGAAGATATCCATGTGTTTCACCCAGTTAGACCTTCCACCATTTTCAACCCATACAATCTCGGTTTAGGATACAATTTGCTAGACAAAGATTTTGACATATACCGTTTCTCCAATTGCGTCCAAATCTCTTGACAAGATTTGAGATCAATAACATGGCATATTACCTCGTCTTACAAACCGAGCCGAATGACCGACGTTCTCTTCTTCTGCATCTCATCAAATTCATCGTCTTTCAACGAATCCGGTTTTGTCTCCTTCAACATCCCTTGTTGCGTTAGCAGATCCTTAACCCGTCATGTGATAGCATGTATTATTGTCTATATTTTGGGATTGGTTTAGACATTTTATCTTCATAAATCTGCATGTATAGATGTATATTCTTTGATTATATTGTTGTTTTTTTCTACATTTACGAGAATCAAGGTCTACGCCTAATTTCGTTGTAATTGTAGGAAAAATGGCACGTTTTGGAACGAAATGGAGCTAAGGAAGCTAATGAGTCATTGGAGCTACATTCTGGAGCATTAAGGAGTCATAAGAAGAGCTCAGGAAGCATGGAAATGATTTAGAAGATTGATTTTGGACTAGATTAGAGAGTTTCATTCTCAGCTTAGACTCACCTCGGTTAGCTACAGTAACACCTCGATTGAGGTGATCTTTAGGAGCGTCTGGACCGAGGCGAAGTGATGACCGGACACGAGATCTTTATTTTTGGCTGAGATCTTCTAGTTTTGGAAAGTGAATATCACATATTTTTTGCTGGATTTCTGGAAGGAAGCATATCTTGTTGGCTGCATTATTTTGGAAAGAAGGAAGATTACAAGATATTTTAAAGAAGGAAATTATCTTTTCAAGATATTTTATCTTTGGAAGATAATTCTCCTTTATATATGGGCTGATTTTCTAGAATTAAGCTATCTCGGAAATTCCGGATCTGAGGAGCAGTAGTTCTCCAGAGTTGAAGGAAGTTTTGAAGATTGAAGATCAAGGAAGGAAGGAATCTAGCTTTGAAGTTGGCTTTGAAGGAAGTAGTAAGATTTCCTTAGTTTGGCTTGTTTGTTGTCTTTTCTAGTTGAGATTGAGGAATGCAAATTGTTTGTTTGATTATTTGATTCAGTTATTGAGACCTTTGTGTTAAGGTTTTCTTGTTTGAATATTGATTCCTTTCTTATATATTCGATTATTGTTATTATGATGATTGTTGGCTAAGTTCTTTATGCGATTCTTGGGTGATTGACTGAAAGTTGTGAGAAAGACGATAATAGAATGATCTTAATCCCAGTGGACCCTGAAAGATCAAGTCTTTACCTTAACCGACGAACACCTCGGTCAGTCGTGGAACATCTCGACCCAAATGGTACATGATCTGAGCGAGGCGAGCCTTTTCTCGATCCTTATCTGAGTTGAGGTTTCAGTTTGCCAAATCCTATCCTTGTTGTACCTTTCCTGGTTCAACACAAGCCTAGGATGAGACTTACCCGGTGATTCCTTTACTTGTATACCCAAGATCATGAGTGTAGGTAATAAAGGTTTATCCTTTATTGGGGTTTGAGTGTGCCTTCATCCCATCTTTGAGAGTTAGCCTGAGACTTACCCGGTAAAGGTTGATTCTATCCCCTTGGGTGGTGTGTTGGTTTGAGATTATAGTTCCTTTCCTTAGTACCTTGAGACTTACCCGGTTAGAGGATCTTTGGTCTGGGATAGTGAGTAGTGAGACTTACCCGGTGATCTATTCCCACCTTAGAAACACCTTCCCTTTGCAAACCTCAGCTTTGTTTACGTTATCTTTTGAGATCTTGAGTCGGAACCACAATTTGATGCTTTAATCCCTAGAATTTGCATTTCTCCTTATCTGATTATATCATCTTTGATATCTTTGCTTTGTTGTTTGTTTTTGATTAACAACCTGAATTGCCGATCTTTGTTTCACCATAGTTGTTCGCCACTTAGCGTGCATGCAAATAAGTTTTAAATTTATAAAACTAAAAATCAAGCAAGCGAAACCGCAGTGTATGGATCGCGTAGTAGAGCAAGAATTCCAGAGTATCGAACACAGGGATTTGGGGGGATAAATCCAGTTATAAAGTTGTCAAGCAAGTAAAAGGGTAAAGCCTTTCAAATATATTGGGAAAACAGCAACCCTAAAGATCTAGGTATCTAATTGTGGCAATCAATTCAAGATATACTAAGGATATAAGGACAAAGTTAAGAGTTGCAAAGGTATGATAAGGTAAAGCAATGTACGGTGAAGTTCCAAGGCTTTATATGACTAATCTAAAGGTACTCTCTATAAAGGTTGTTGAGGCTTCAGTATAGAAAGGATCTAAAGGTAAGAATTGATCTCAAATACTCAAACTTGTAACCCAAGGATCAAGACTAACTAAACCGATTAAGGTTGTGACACTCGAAATCGAAGTAGAGGTTGTTTAGGCTTCACTACTACCTAGAAAAGGGCAAGCCAAGACTAGATTAAAGCTAATCTTTAACCTTGGATCAAAGTAAAAGCAAGGTTCGTAAACTGGTACAAATTACGGGCAGATCTTGAGTTCCACGGCCGTGGAATCTCAAGAACAAACCGTGATTTTGGTTCGTCGGCGAAATCTCTCTAACTCTCAGGGTCCAATCTGTTTACGATCGATCTATCATCATCTAAGCCACAACTATCAACCCTTCACCTTAGAATTGCTAAAAGGTTTTAGGCAATAACTGTCATTATAATATCAAAATCAAGTTTAAAAAGAATGAAAGATGAAAACCTTCGAAAACCTTCAATAAATCTCAAATCAATCTCGAATCCACACACAAAAGGAATAATGTATATCGGATTCAGAAAACAAAACACAAATCAATAACGATCCTAGATATGAATGAAGAACGGGATGTCAATCCGTCTTCTAATCAAACCTAGGGATAAAAGGCGTTACTTACGCCACAAGCAACTCTCAAATCTTTAAACTTCGCCAATCACGTCTTCCCCATGCAAATCTCCGGACGTCCAATGCAGCCCTAAACACGTCTAAGCCAAAGTGCCAAATTCTCTCCCCTCCAGCCCTTTTATATGAAAGGATAAAATAACCCTCCGGCCCATGTGCGTAAATGATGTGGCAATAATTGATTCGACAAAAGATCGCCTAAATCACGGTCTCATGGAGTTCCACGACCGTGGTTTAGAGCGTGGAAGTGGATTACGGTTCTTCATGATTTCCACGACCGTACTTTACACCGTGTAACTTTCTGGAATACTCCACGTTCATGATGCCAAGATCCACGGCCGTGGTTTTGGGCGTGGACTTCTCTACTACCGTATTTTAGAGCGTAGAAGTGTAAATTGCTTGTGGTTTCCTTTGTGTCGTGCCATTCCTCATCCTAGCATCTCCTTTGACTTCCTTGATGTGTCCTAAATCCTTGGATGTGCTCAATTCTTCTCCAATCTCTCTCAATTTGTGCGATTTTAGCTCTTATTCACCTATAATCAACACGAAGCTAATGTAGACCTTCATATCGAAAATATCTAGCTAACAAATGCTTCAATGCCTTATCAATGAACACTATAATGGATGAAAAACAACTAGAAAAAGTGCCTAGAATATTGCAATATTTCATGCTAACAAAATACCCCATACTTGCCACTTGCTTGTCCCCAAGCAAGGTCTTTCAAAAGCTTTAGAATATAAGTTAGGATGAAATATGCATGCAAACTCAAAAACAAAACATCTTTTAGGTAAATGTGCTTCTAGTCAATAGATCATTCTCAAACCTTGCTTCATTCATTCTTGAAACGCTCATATACATAACCAAAGAATGTAGAGGAAAGAAACATCATCAATTGATCAAACTTCAATGTAAACATCATAACCTTCAATCATTATCAAAATCAAGCATAAGAAACTTCAATTTAGATCACCAAGCCAAATAGCACTCTCTTGATCTTAAGGACTTCCAAATAAGGTCTAGAATGTGGAAGGGAGGGAAAACTTATAATGATTGTGGTGTATGAATCCGGGAAAGTGGACACTAACTCTTTTCTTTTTTACTTCAAATTGCAACACCATCAACTTTGAGCTTTGCTCTCTTCTTTTCACTTCATTTTTCGACTTTACTTTTGGAGTTATAGACAGAGGTGCACAAAAACCGAAGCCTAGGAGATTGGCGTTTCTCAATTTTCGAGATGCCTCAAACCCTTGATGCACATACCATAATCCGTTAGGGATATCACTCAATCCGACTTTGGCAAGACACAAACACCCAGCTATGTGAATGGTGCCGAGTTACTCATCGTCATGATTGACATCCCCAAACCTACAATTTGTTTCTATTCTTTGAATGCAAAATTTTGCTTTCATGGCCCTCCCACATCAAACATGCCAAAACACAACTCCTCCAAATTCCCGGATAGGTAAGGGAGGCAATTTTTTCATTGAGGGGCTAAATGAACAAAGAAAGAAGAAAGAAAGGTCGAATTGCCTTAATCATTTCATAAAGAAGTATAAGAACTTATCATGTGATTTCAACTTCGATTTCTCAATATGATTTAGATAAAACTCTTCACATTATGAAACTTGCGAGAAAGGAATAATCAACACATTCAATTGCTTTTCAATTCATTATTCGTTTAGGCATACAATTGTCATCAAAAACTCAATTCACAAGTAGTAATTATCATAGAAATCATCTCAATTCTTAGAAGCACAAAATTTTCAAAATTTTTCAAATTTTATGGGTTTTTCAAAAGCTTTTTCATGCAATGCAATAATGAAACGTGTGACAATGGAATGAAACATGCAAAGTGTTCTCGAATCAAGGCAAGCAAAGTGAGTAGATTTATTACAAACGATAGTCACACCTCACCCCATACTTGAGACAAACATTGTCCCTAATGTTCAAAAAGAAATAAAGAAAAGAAAGAAAGAAAATGAACTCACAAGACGGCGGTGGAGTGGCTAATGCTGTCAATCATCCATGATCATCACTGAGGTGCTTGTGGTGGTGGAAAGGGGAAGAAGCTGGAGTCGAAGTTCCGCCCAAACTGCTGGCGGTAGATGTCTCTCATTATCCTATCATGCTCATCGGCTCGTACTTCTCTAGCGTCCTTCCGGACCTCCAAAGCTCCTACTCTCCTGGAAAGGTCGGTAGCCCAATCGGGAAGCTGCTCGTACCACCCTGGTGCCTGACTGTACCAAGACGGTGCATCCTGTGGTGCTGGTGCAGACGGCGGCTATGCATACCATGTCGGCGGAGCTCCCATCCACTCCGGCTGTGATCTATACCAATCGGGAGGGGTATCCATCCATGTCGGCCTCTCACTCACGCTAGCACGGCGAGAGGAAGAGGCTCCTGAAGGTCCAGCTGGTCGTGGTGAACGTCTGGGAGGGTCAGGGAAATGTGCCGGCTGATCCGGAAAAGTGCCAAAGTCATGCTTCTCACCTCCTCCCTCAAAACCATCACCTCCTCTCATCTCCTCCTCATCTGCAGCTGGGACCTCAGGTGGGACGTAAGGAGGGGCTACTAACCTATTCGCATGCATAGCAGCAAATGTCTGCTTCCAATTATGGCGTCCAGCCATAATGGAATACTCAAGGAGCCATGCAATGCCTCTACCTCCTCTATCCTCCCATGGCATGGTAGCGGTAGGTGGACCTCTATGCCTAGGAAAGATCAAACCTCTAGTCATGAGGTTCTGGAGTCCCAATGGTCTAGCTGTTATCCTAGTGCAAGCAGAAAAATCGACACCCAACTGTCTAGCAATGTGGGTGACCATCCCACCATATCCGATGTTCCCAGCCCTCTTGTTCTTGAGCTTACTCATGGTAGAAGCTAAGAGGGTAGCACAGTCAGCAAGTCTACCGTGCAACATAGCATACAAAAGAAACAGCTCATCCGTCTTGATCTTCTGAGGAGTCTCGGTCCTAGGGAAGAGACACTTAGAAAGTACTCTATGGGCTATCTTCAAGGCTAAGTGATAGATAAGCTTAGCCTTGGTGTCAGCTGGTTTCCAGCGGTCCTCGCTGGCATAGATCATAGAAATGTCCGCCCAGAAATCTTTAACGTACACACCGCTAGGAAAACGACTATTGAAGGTCTCTTGGAACCCAAAGAAGGCTCCGAACTCTAAGATCGAGAACTCGTAGTTCTCCTCCATCAGCCTAAATGAAACTGTCCTATCCACAACACTATGCTCGAAAGAAATCACAAACTCTCGGGTAATCTCCTCATATGCATCTTCCCTAATACCGGAGAAGATGATCAAACCGGCTCTATCTAACAACCAAGTAAGGTCACCCACCACATTCAGTGACTCTAACTCCTCAAGAAGCAAATAACGTGGTCCGATGACCGGTCTCTTCTCGATCCTTTCTAAGGCATCGAGGTAATCCTCATGGATATTTGGAATCCTAGGGGGTGGGGGTGATGGTGGCTCACTAGGAGGTACTTGGAAGGAGGAGGAAGCATCACCTTTCCTCTTCTTGTTCCTACCAAACATTCTCCTAACCAAATCCATTTCAGTTGAAAAATTACGGCCTGTTCTTCAATTCCACGGGTGTGGAATACCTAGTGACCGTGATTCGGCTCTGAATTTCTCAAAACTCAATCAATCAACACCAAAATCACCAGACAACAGCCCTAAACTAATTCCAATCCAATTCCAATCAGTTCTCCTAAAAATTCTTGCGAAAATTTGGCCAAATCGACAAAGTAAAGAAAGAGGGAAAAACCTAGGTTTTGGATTTTTAAAATCCAAATTCCGTCTTTTCCAGTGATTGTCCACTCGATTTGTTGCTTGGATCTTTTTAGATGGTTGAATTTGCTTCACTTTGGGCTCAAGAATCGTTCGAAACGATTAACGAATAAAGATTTGAGAGAGGATGGCGAATTACGGTTGTTTGGGTCGTGGAAGAAGGGTTTTGGTGTGGTTTTTGTGAAGAAGGTGGTTTATATAGTAACCGTAAAATTTTTGGAAAATTACGGTCACTCGGGGTGTTCCACGGCCGTGGTTTTGTACGGAACCGTGGTTTTGGTGATTTTTCTCAGAATTTTGCAAATTACGGTCACTGTAGCTGACACGACCGTGATTCTGGCCGTGGAACTCTCTGTAATGTGCCAAAATCCAAGTTTCGTCAATTTTCTTCAATTTTTCCTTCTCCCTTGCCTATTCCATTGCTCCTACATCCAAAAACACGAACATACCGGAAGGTATCGAAGGCAAAGCAAAACAAAAACGTCTAAACTAATCTAATCTATGAATTGATAAACAAAAACATAAGTGCAATACCTTGGGTTGCCTCCCAAGAAGCGCTTGTTTAAGGTCCGCATCTAGACCGTACTTGCACGTATTCGAGTGCGGTAGGCACGAACTCTTCAGCTTGGAGTTCCGGTGAGTACTTCTTGAGTCGTTGACCGTTCACCTTGAAGCTTCCTCCTTTTTCACCCCATACTTCAACTGCACCATGGGGAAAAACACGTTTGATTAGATAAGGTCCGGTCCAACGAGATTTAAGCTTACCTGGAAAGAGACGAAGTCTTGAATTGAAGAGGAGAACTTGATCTCCTTCTTTGAGGTCTTTTGGAATGATATGCTTATCATGCCAACGCTTCGCTCTTTCTTCATAGATCTTGGCGTTTTCGTAGGCGTTCAAGCGAAGTTCTTCAAGCTCGTTAAGGTCCAAGAGACGCTTCTCTCCTGCCTCCTTCATGCCGAAGTTCAACCACTTTATTGTCCAATACGCCTTATGTTCCAGCTCTACCGGCAAGTGACAAGACTTCCCATACACAAGTTTGTATGGTGTGGTACCTATAGGAGTCTTATATGCAGTCCGGTATGCCCATAATGCATCATTTAGCTTCAAAGACCAATCCTTCCTTGTCCTTGAAACCGTCTTCTCTAGGATTCCTTTAATCTCCCGGTTCGAAATCTCCACTTGTCCACTTGTTTGTGGATGGTAAGGGGTGGCGATCTTGTGAGTCACCCCATACTTCGCTAATAGAGCTTCGAATCGTCGAGCAATGAAGTGAGAGCCTCCATCACTAATGATAGTCCGCGGTGTCCCAAATCGTGGAAAAATGGTCTTGTTAAAGAACTTAGCCACAACCATGGCATCATTAGTAGGAGAGGCAATTGATTCAACCCATCTCGAAACATAATCTACAACTAGAAGTATGTATTGGTTTCCAAAAGATGATGGGAAAGGTCCCATGAAGTCTACTCCTCAAACGTCAAAGATCTCTACCTCCTGAATGTTGTTAAGAGGCATCTCGTTTCTCCTAGAGATGTTTCCTGTTCTTTGACAAGCATCGCAGCAGAAAACAAAGGTTTGCACATCTTTAAATAAAGTAGGCCAAAAGAATCCAGATTGAAATACCTTAGCGCTAGTCTTGTTCGAACTAGCGTGTCCTCCACAAGGTAGTGAATGAGAATGATGGATGACGCTTTGCATCTCGTCTTCCGGCACACATCGTCGAATGATGCCGTCGGGACCTCTCTTAAAGAGGAGATGTTCATTCCAAAAGTATTCCCGAACATCCTTAAAGAACTTCTTTCTTTGTGCATAGGATAATCCGGGTGGTAATTCCTGGCAAACCAAATAGTTAACAAAATCAGCAAAGCATGGTTCATTACCTTTAGAGATCTTGTCGATGCACTCCTCTATGATATTTAAATGCTCGTCCGGAAAGGAGTCATCTATGGGTAGATTGTCGTCCTCTAGATGTGGTAGACGACTCAAATGATCCGCAACAGAATTTTCCGAACCCTTCTTATCACGGATCTCTAGATCGAATTCTTGTAGGAGAAGAATCCATCTAATTAGCCTCGGTTTTGCATCCTTCTTTGCAAGTAGATACCGGATCGCAGCATGATCCGTGTATACAATCACCTTTTCACCTACAAGATAAGAGCAAAACTTTTCAAATGCATATACAATTGCTAGAAATTCTTTTTCGGTAGTGGCGTAGTTGAGCTGCGCTTCATCTAGCGTCTTGCTAGCATAGTAGATAGCATGGGTTCATCCTTCCTTCTTTTGCCCAAGCACAGCTCCTATAGCTACGTCACTTGCATCACACATAACCTCGAATGGAAGGTTCCAATCCGGAGGTTGGATGATTGGGGATGAGATTAGAGCTTCCCGAATCTTATTAAACGCATCTAAACACTCCTACGAGAAATCAAAAACTGCATCTTTCATCAATAGATTAGTAAGCGGTTTTGATATCTTAGAGAAATCCTTTATAAAGCGTCTATAAAATCCAGCATGTCCTAGAAAGCTTCTTATTCCTTTCACTGAAGATGGAGGAGGGAGCTTTTCTATAGTCTCTATCTTAGCCTTATCCTCTTCAATCCCTCTACTAGAGATCAAGTGTCCTAATACAATGCCTTCTTTCACCATAAATTGACACTTTTCCCAATTAAGAACTAGGTTAGTATCTTCACACCTTTGTAGCACAAGAGAAAGGTTAGAAAGACAATTATCGAAAGAGGAACCATAAACAGAAAAGTCATCCATGAAAACCTCCATGATTTCCTCTATGTACTCCGAGAATATAGCCATCATGCACCTTTGAAAGGTGGCTGGGGTGTTGAAAAGCCCAAATGGCATTCTCCTATAAGCAAACGTACCCCACGGGCACGTGAATGTGGTCTTCTCTTGAACGTCCGGATGTATCGGGATCTGAAAGAAACCACTATAACCGTCAAGATAACAGAAATGTGAGTGTTGTGCTAACCTTTCAAGCATTTGGTCAATGAATGGTAGTGGGAAGTGACCCTTCCTCGTTGCGTTGTTTAGCTTGTGGTAGTCTATGCACATCCTCTATCTTGTCACGGTTCGTGTAGGAATGAGCTCATTGTTCTTGTTGGTGATGACCGTCATTTCTCCTTTCTTTGGAACCACCTGTACGGGACTCACCCACTTACTATCGGAGATAGGGTAGATGATACCTGCATCAAGTAGTTTAAGGATTTCCTTCTTGACAACCTCTTTCATGGTCGGATTTACCCGCCTTTGAGGTTGTCGCAAAGTTCTAAAATCTTCTTCCATTAGGATCTTATGTATACATAGTGAAGGCTTGATTCCTACTAGATCCTCTATAGTGTAACCTAAGGCTTTCCTATGTTTCTTAAGAACAACCATAAGCTTACTATGTTCATCTATACTTAGATCGGAACTAACAATTACCGGAAAGGTAGAATTAGATCCTAGAAATGCATACCTTAGATGTTCGGGAAGTGGCTTCAATTCCATCACTATAGGACTCTCTAATGGCTCTTGAGGAGTGTCCGATGCTTCCTTAGAAGTCTCTAAGGGTATAGAAGTTATTGGAGAAGAATCAAAAGAAGTGGTAGAAAGAACGTAATTGTCCTCAGATTTTCCCAAAATTACGGCTCCCCTGTTTCCTCCACGGCCGTGGTTTTGGGCGTGGAAGTCAATTACGGTGCCTCTGTTTGTTCCACGGTCGTGGTTTTGACCGTGTAACTTACTGGAGTCCTCTGAATACCTGATTACGGTCATGTTGGTAGAAACCACGGCCGTGGAATAGCACGACTGGCCGTGATTCCTTACGTTCTTTGACCCATCGTAGAGTTTCTTAAACTCTTCTTCATACACCTCCTTTTACTTCTCTAAAGCTTCAATTTCCTCTTTGCATTCCTCTTCCTCCCCTATGTCTATAATGCTCATAGTGATCACCTTTTGCAAGGGATCTTTGAAGAGGATCGAACTTGCTTCCTCCCTAGATAGCTCTTCATCACGGATGTTAAATATATCTTCTTCAAAAGCTGGTTCTTTCGTCAAAGTGGAAAGAACGAACTCTACCTTCTCCTCTCCTATGTCGAAGGCGAGTCTAGCATTCTTGCAATCAACCATACAACCGGATGTTGCAAGAAAAAGTCTTCCGAGTATGATCGGGACTAGACTATCTGCAGGAATGTCAAGCACAACAAAATCTATGGGAACATAGAACTTACCAAGCTTGACCGGGACGTCTTCAACTATGCCGACGGGACGAGTTATGGATCGATCCGCCATGTATAACGTCATCTTCACCGGTTTAGATTCGCCTAAACCGATATTCGTGCATAAGGCAAGCGGAATGATGCTAACGCTTGCTCCTAAATCACATAATGCATCATATGTGACATCTCCCACTCCTATGGGAACACAAAATGACCCCGGATCCTTCAGCTTTGGGGGCATCTTTTCTTTCATCGTCTTAATGAGATCCGAACTCATCTTGACCTCTCCAAAATCCTCTAATTTCCTCTTGTTAGAGAGGATCTCTTTTAAGAACTTTCCATAATCCGGCATACCTACAATTGCATCAATGAATGGTATATTAATATGAAGTTTGCTCATGAGTTCAATAAACTTACCGAATTGCTTGTCTAGACGCGCTCTTGCTCTAGATTGTGGGAATGGTAGGGGAGGTTTGTAAGCTGGAGGAGGAATGTAGATGTCCTCCTTCTCCTTCCCCTTTTCCTTCTCTTTTTCAACGGGAACTTCCACAAACTTAGGCTGCGGGTCGGTGGTTGTTGCTCCGCTCCTAGTTGTGATAGCCATCACCCTTCCTTTTGGGTTATCCTCCGTTTTTCCTAGAAGTTTTCCTTGATTCCTAGGAACTTCCTCAACATTGCTAAACATTTGGTTTTCTAAAACCTTTTGGGCTTTATCAACCTTAGTAATGTGGCTCTCCAATCCTTGAAGCTTTTCCAAAATCGTTTCCAATATGGGATCGGGCTTCTCCATCCCCGAAGTGCTTCCACTATTAGATGTTCGCCCCTGGCTTTTCAAAGGAATAGAAGAAGAAGAAGGTGGAGTTAGTGAATTTCCTGAATTGGGATAAGAATTACCGGAATTTTGTTGGTTGGAACGCCAATTGTTGTTGTTTGCACCCCTATTGTTGTTCCAATTGTTATTCCGGTTGTTGTTGTTGTTGTTGTTCCAATTGTTCCGGTTGTTGTTCCGGTTGTTGCAATTTGTGTTCTCATTCCCATTGTGGTTATTGTTGTTTCCTAAATAACCAACATCTTGCTCCTTTTGCTTTGGAAAGCTAGCCTTGATGACTTCCTTCAATTCTTTAATCTCGGAGTTGAGAGAAAAGATTTGAGTTTGAGCGGCTTGTGTTAGCTTAGCTTCTTGGTCCACTCGATTTGCTTCTACTTTCCGGTGAGAATACTTTTCAATGACTCGGGCTTGCTTCTCAATGAAGTCCCAAGCGTCATCTTCCCTCATGTCCATGAATGTACCACATGAAAGGGATTGGAGCTTGAATTGTGTTTCCATATCCAGCCCCTTATAGTATATCTCCAATAGTTCCAATTTGAAAATGCCATTATGTGGGCAATCCAATAGTAAATCTTGAAAGAAATCTTTCCCAAGACTGGAACAAACTTTCATTAGACCTCATAGAAAATGCATTAATCTTACCTCTCAACCCTGCCGTCTTGGATGGCGGAAAGAATTTGGTGAGGAACTCCGAAGAAAGATCCTCCCATGTGTTGAGTCTTCCATTTGGAAGAGCTTGATACCAAGATAAAGCTTTCCCTTTCAAAGAGAAGAAGAATGGCTTGATCTTGTAATTGTTGGTAGTTGCATTATTTGGCTTCATTGTCTCCATCAAGATCTCGAAATTATGTAAATGTTGATGTGGAGATTCAGCACTTGTTCCTCCAAACTGACTTTGGCGAACGATGGTAATAACTTGTGGGTTGAAGCTAAACCCCTGCATATCATCAGCATCAAAGTTCACACCTGGACGGCGTGGTTGCTGAATTGGATCCATCCTTTGGCCAAGAGTTCTTGGCTCTTCATCCATATGAGCGGCTCTCGCATTCCCAGCCAGGACACGATAATTGGCAGCCGGTCTTGGATTATATTGATTCATGTTGATCGTCGGATTAATGTCCTCTAACGGTGGCATGGAAGAGTCGCTATCCTCATTGGATGAGTTGGTTCTAACCGATCTTGCCGGCTTCCTCCTCTTCTTCTTCTTGGAATCGCTCAATTCCAACCTCATTTGAAACATCATATCCTTTAGCTCATCAATTTGCAATTGCTGACGGTCCGATTCCTCCTTGCGAGTCTTCTCGCTCCATCTAAGTTGAGCTTCGGAATCCTCCAACTCTGCTTGAAGATCCCACTCCTTGTCTTCAGCAATCTTTCTTTCCTTGAGCTTCTACCTCAAAGTCTTCTCAAGTTCTTGATCAAGAGGTAAGAGGTCTTTGTTGTTCCTAGACCTGCGCATATACCTAAGTTAACCTGCAAATATCACTCAAAAGAGATATCAAATAAAAGAGCAAAGCTCCCAAGCTTGACAACCGATAACCGAATTCGGCCTAAACCAAATCCCCGGCAACGGCGCCAAAAACTTGTTCGCCACTTAGCGTGCGAGCAAATAAGTTTTAAATTTATAAAACTAGAAATCAAGCAAGCGAACCCGCGGTGTACGGATCGCGTAGTAGAGCAAGAATTCCAGAGTATTGAACACAGGGATTTGGGGGGATAAATCCAGTTATAAAGTTGTCAAGCAAGTAAAAGGGTAAAGCTTTTCAAATATATTGGGAAAACAACAACCCTAAAGACCCAGGTATCTAATTGTGGCAATCGATTCAAGATATACTAAGGATATAAGGACAGAGTTAAGAGTTGTAAAGGTATGCTAAGGTAAAGCAATGTACGGTGAAGTTCCAAGGCTTTATATGACTTATCTAAAGGTACTCTTTATAAAGTTTGTTGAGGCTTCAATATAGAAAGGATCTAAAGGTAAGAATTGATCTTAAATACCCAAACTTGTAACCCAAGGATCAAGACTAACTAAACCGATTAAGGTTGTGACAGTCGAAATCGAAGTAGAGGTTGTTGAGGCTTCACTACTACCTAGAAAAGGGCAAGCCAAAACTAGATTAAAGCTAATCTTTAACCTTGGATCAAAGTAAAAGCAAGGTTCGTAAACTGGTACAAATTACGGGCAGATCTTGAGTTCCACGGCTGTGGAATCTCAAGAACAAACCTTGATTTTGGTTCGTCGGCGAAATCTCTCTAACTCTCAGGTCCAATCTGTTTACGATCGATCTATCATCATCTAAGCCACAACTATCAACCCTTCACCTTAGAATTGCTAAAGAGTTTTAGCCAATAACTGTCATTATAATATCAAAATCAAGTTTAAGAAGAATGAAAGATGAAAACCTTCGAAAACCTTCAATAAATCTCAAATCAATCTCGAATCCACACACAAAAGGAATAATGTATATCGGATTCAGAAAACAAAACACAAATCAATAACGATCCTAGATAAGAACGAAGAACGAGATGTCAATCCGTCTTCTAATCAAACCTAGGGATAAAAGGCGTTACTTACGCCACAAGCAACTCCCAAATCTTCAAACTTCGCCAATCACGTATTCCCCGTGCAAATCTTCGGACGTCCAATGCAGCCCTAAACACGTCTAAGCCAAAGTGCCAAATTCTCTTCCCTTCAGCCTTTTATATGGAAGGATAAAATAACCCTCCGGCCCATGTGCATAAATGATGTGACAATAATTGATTCGACAAAAGATCGCCTAAATCACGGTCTCATGGAGTTCCACGACCGTGGTTTAGAGCGTGGAAGTGGATTACGGTTCTTCATGATTTCCACGACCGTACTTTACACCGTGTAACTTTCTGGAATACTCCACGTTTATGATGCCAAGATCCATTGCCGTGGTTTTGGGTGTGGACTTCTCTACGACCGTATTTTAAAGCGTGGAAGTGTAAATTGCTTGTGGTTTCCTTTGTGTCATGTATTCCTCATCCTAGCATCTCCTTTGACTTCCTTGATGTGTCCTAAATCCTTGGATGTGCCCAATTCTTCTCCAATCTCTCTCAATTTGTGCGATTTTAGCTCTTATTCACCTATAATCAACACGAAGCTAATGTAGACCTCCATATCGAAAATATAGACAAACTAGCTAACAAATGCTTCAATGCCTTATCAATGAACACAATAATGGATGAAAAACAACTAGAAAAAGTGCCTAGAATATCGCAATATTTCATGCTAACAATAGTCCCTGTGTTCGACCCTGGAATTCTTGCTTTTATTACAATCGATCCGTACACTACGGGTTCGCTTATTTCCAATTATTCTTGGTATAAATTTAAAGCTTTCACACACCTCTTGGAGGGAACATCATACCAAAGACCAAAGTTGCCAGTTCCATTGAATCGCGGAACCTCAAATTTTTTAATGGAACCCATCGACATCATTGCTCTGATACTAGTTGTTGTGATTTGATCGAGTTAATTAGAGGAACAACGAGAAAAGAGGAAATGTTTTTTGGTTTTGCTACACGGAACTTGCAGCTAGGGTTTTCAATATACTTTTGTGGATGAAAAGAATGCAAGCCTAAACTTATCTATTTATGACCCAGAAGATATATAGAATCCGTACGCAGGGGGGCTCCGTCCCCCGCACCTAGACCTGTTCAAAACCGGGCAGGCGGGTCGGGCTGCCCGGAGAAACGGGCGGGCATGAACAAGGGAACAAGCCCGGCCGGGCCGAAGATCCTAGCCCACCAAGCCCGTCGGGCCGGATCCGGACAAGGCCATAGACCCGAACGAGCCGAAAAGCCCGGCCTGGCAGCCCGGTAAGAAGATAAAAATAAAATAAATAAATATATTATAGTATAATTATTATAAATATTAAGTATTAAAATAAAATATCTAGTATAATTATTATATATTTAATATATTTTACATAAAATATCTTAAATATAATTTATTTTTAAAAAAATCAATTAAAAACATTTTTTGATAATATTTTTTTAAAAAAATTGAAAAAGTGGTACCCGCGAGCCCGCCCGTCCGGGCCGGGTACGACACCCATCCTAGGCCTGGTAGTCGGGCCTAACCCGGACCGGGTCCGGCTAAACGGGCTCAATATTTTATAAATCCCGGGTCGGGCTCGGATATGAACAGGTCTACCCGCACCACCATATCACCCAGGCCAAGAAGATCTCGTCTCGCTCGGTCCATGGCACATCGTATTAGTCTATCTAGATTGATTTTTCTTATTATAACATATTACAACTCTTTCCTGGATAGATCCAAAGTGTCCATTCTTACGTTGTTTATTTTGTATATTTTAGTGAAATGTTGAGATAGTAAAAATGAGAATTTTAAGTTTTTTTATCCTTGACATTGATTTTAAGGATTTGTTTTTATTGGAATCGCTTATTGAAAGCTCTGAAAGATGACATTGATGTGGTAGATTCTATACCAAAATAATTCCGGACAGTCAAGCCTCTAGTCAAGGTTCTTGTGCCATGGTCTAAGGTAATCAATTAAACAGGAAACTAAACATTCACTTGTGACCATGCAAAATATTTTGCTGAACTTTTTGGTTGCAAGCTCGTTACTACAAATGGGAAATGGATAAGTTGAAGAAACACAAGGTGCATAATATAGTTTATGGTCTTTCGGATCGGTCCAACGGTTGAGTTGTCGTGCCATGTTTCAATCATTGAAGCATACCGATGAGATTTAGACACTGACTATGTAATATCTGGAATTTTTATTCCGTTTAATCCCGTAACAAACCGGATTTCGATCCGTTGATGTTTCTTATTCTACCTAGTGGTACATACTATTCCAAATTTCTATCATTTTATGTAACCTCACTTCACATAAAATGATAGAATCTTTACATCAAACCCTAATCTATATCATGACATGTCCTTCACAAAATCATGACATCCTATTGACGAGACCAAGACGAGACCATGACAAGATTTGAGGAGACCAAGACGAGATCATGACAAGGCCATGCATGAACTTGACAAGGCCACGACAAGTTTTGACAAGGCCTTGACAACCTCAGCCCATCAGCCCACTCTTTCTACCTTGTTTCAGCCCAACCCTTGCCTTTGCTCCAGCCCAGCATTGTCCTTGCTTGTGTGCTGGCCCAGCGGCACTTCGAGCGCAGCGAGAAAAAGAGGAGCAGTCGGCCTTCACTCTCCCTCTTAACTCCCACGTAACGGCTGTTGAGTAGGATGAAGATCTTCTTGTAACTACCGAGGATCACACAACTATCCTCTTCTCCTTGCAAGCAACCCACGTTCTGTATTCTTTTCTTCCAGTCGGATCAGACCCGTCTGCAACCCTAGCCGACGACATCAACCTTCTTCGTGCGCCAAGAGTAGAGGTAACCAGGGGGGACGTCCGTCTGCTGCTCACTTCCAGACGCCACCAGCACACCAGAAACTCTCTTCTCTGCACACAAGGATCCCTCTAGTGAACACATACTCCTCCAGATCGGGCCACAGAAGGCAGCCTTAGCAACACCACGCTACTCCTTGTCCTACAATCTAGTTAACAAGCGTCACAAGACTCGCATAAGGACTCCTTACATATGCTGAAGAAGTAGTCAATGGTGAGTCTCTCCTATCCCTTTGTCCTTGTATCTTTTGTCTCAGTCAAGTGAGAGTGTGGTTTGATGGTGTTTAATGTATCACCTTCTGTGCAGTCCCCTTTCGATCCATCCCTCCTCAGATCTAGCACTCTCCTGCATCTTTGAAACCAAGGTAAACCATCAACCTTAGATCCATCATTTCTGTCGAGTCGAGAGTTAAATAGATGGGCGTATATTGAGTTGTTTGGTTGCAACAGGGATCGAGCTAGTGATCTCCACAAAGCCTATCATAAGGCGGTGGAAGTTAGGTTGGTGAGTATAGAATCTGACCTCTTTCAACATTTGTTTAACATTCCAGAATATATAATGAGCAGTCAAGTTTGAGCATAATTTTCGATGCCTTAAAGATAGAATCCACCGTTCACTTTTTTTATGTTATAGAGTGATATGCATACTGTAATGTATCAAAATTTGGGACTTATCCAACGGTTAGATTTAGATCTGTGAAGGTTCAAAGTGGACTGGTGATGTTGTTTATGAAATGACCCAGAAAAAATTCTAAGTATAGAATTAATGGTTTTATGTTCAACTTTAGAGAATTTTGTAGAAGTGATGGTTGGACAGTTTTAAGAAATTCTTACTTCTATGAGTAGAATGCATATCATAGGAGACCTAGAGATTTTTATCAGAATTTTTATAAAATTATTTGAGCTTCATATTTGGAGCCAAAGTTGGATCCTAGTGACTTTTTAGAAAGGAGGAAAAATGTCTAGGTTGCTAGGTTCTATCTCAACTCACTCATAAGAGTTAGAAATATGATATTTAGTCCCAATTAAGAGTTTAAGCATGTATTAAGAGATTTTTTGAGGATTTGGGACCAGGGGTAAAATGGTCATTTTACCTTTGATGTGTATTGTAGTAGTTTCTCTTCTTATAGGAGCTTACATCTTAGAAGTCTTAGACTTCTAAGTACCTAGGAAATGTGTTGATCCACTTGCCTCCTTTGAAAGGCAACTGAGTTTCTAAAATTACAGATCGAGTTGTGATTAAGAGAGTCGAGACCTGATTCAGGTAAGTCCTTGGGGCTTACTTCGCTAGCTTTCAAATATGAGTATGAATACTGATAGTGGTGTTTGAATGATGTGTGTATTAGTGTATTTAATATTAATCATCGACCGACCTACCTATCTGGCCTAAGAGTAACGGGCGGTAATATTCTGCTCAGTTAGCCCGAGGGCGTTGGGTGTTTCGTTAAGGACTAGTCCATACTTGGTTTGCGGGGACGCCACCGGCGAAGGTGTGCCAAACAATCACCAGTTGGATAAGGAACGGAGGCGAGAAATCTTAAGATTTCTCGTGCCACAACTTTTAAAATGGGATGAAGCGAATCACCTAAGCTATCAGATAATAATCAGATTGTGTGCCAACATGTTGAGTGTTTATATTTCCTTAGACGTGTGTTTGTTATTTATTATTCTGCTTATATTTGATTAGTTAGCTAACTGTTATATTGTTGTTTAGACTTGCCACAGGTTAGAGCAAATGCCGAGTGATTCGGATGGTAGTGGCCAGCCGGGGTGTCGTACTTCATAGGACAGGTTGTAGTCTTTCTTTATGTTGCTCTTTCAGGTATGACTTTTTCATGATCTCAGATTATGAGATATTATTATTACCGGTTGTTAGTGTTTCAGGTCACATTCACGAAATTGTTAAACATATTTCATGATTTCTGGTTTTTCCTTATTTGTGTCTTGTTGTAAGATCTAGTTAAGTTGTTGTCAAACTAAGATTGGGACCCACTGTGAGGTCCTAACTAGTAGTTCCACGAATTCCGAAAACTTGGGGTGTTACAACATGGTATCAGAGCTCTAGGTTGGCAACAATGGCACTTGAAATCCTCTAAAAGGTCAAATAAGTAAATAAGCAAAACCCGAAAGGGGTCTGAGTTTTCCAAAGGAATTTTTGGTTCTCCAAATTCATGCATAGTCGGGTTGGGATAGAAAGTACGACAGACCACCACCACCTCCGCGGATCTCGGTATTCTTAGTATGATTACTTTAGAATGTCACTGCTTTTTGACCGATTAGCTAGATTATAACTGTAGTTGTTATCACTCGTGCAGATGGCACGTACTAGGGCTACACCAGCTATTGGTCTAGGTAGAGGTCGTCCACCTCTTCCTCCAGCTAGAAAGGATAGGGATGATAGGACTTCTGTTGTTAGAGGTCGTGGCCATGGAGGTAGACCTCCACTAGTGAGAGGTCAAGATCGAGCTCCTCAAGAGGTTCCACCCGCAGCGAGCATGTAGATGCTGCAGTGGAGGAGGTGGCTGAGAGTATGGTTCCCGAGGTCGGGAATGAGACCGCTGCTAGGTCCGGAGCACAGGGAGCACGTTCGACTGGGTCAGGACGCGTCTCTATAGGGGCATCTGAGTACAGAGAGTACAGAGCGTACGTCCAGCGTATGGAGGAGGCTGTCAGGACAGAGGGACTTGCCCAGGTTCCACCAGTACCGGCTAGGTCAGCTCAGGTGTCATAGAGAGTGACTCGGGCGCCAGCTATGCCTAAGAGGAGAGTTGAGGCTAACAGAGCTCCTGCTAGGTCTAGAGCCCCAAAGCCGGATGAGTGGTTAAAGGCTTTCAATACCTTGAAAGTTCCCTCATTGGATGGAGAGATAGGGTTGGAAGTGGAGCACTGGATAGGGCATGTAAAGACTGCACTAGAGGCGATACTTTGCCTAGAGGATCGACAGGTAGAGTTAGTATAGACTTTGTTCACGGAGCAGGAACATTACTGGTGGCAGACCATTCGTAGCCGAGTCACTAGTTAGGATCAAATGAGGAGCATTATTAGAGAGAGGTACTACCTTGCCTCGTTGAGGAGAGAGAAGTTTCAGGACTTCATTAAGGCGGGATTTAAGGATATTCCGGTTGCTAAGGCAGTCAAGAAGTTTTAGAAGGAGTTGACACTACTTAGACCAGTTGCACTTCCCTAAAGAGCAACATGTGTACCTCTTTTCCCGGAGATTGAGAGAGCGCACTCGTTCTTATATTGTAGGACTCCGCTACGAGTCTTTGTCAGACTATCAGGATAGGGCTTCTGCATATGAGAGGGATAGGCCAGTTCCGAGGAGAGCAGTTCAGTCTGGTGGGCTGGATAAGCGACAGAGGATAGGTTATGCTAGTGGTGGTACAACTGTATCGGGGTTTGGACGAGGGCAGACTCAGGGGAGACCGAGCTATCACACTACAGTTCAGGCTCCTGGTAGAGAGCGGCAGTGTTTTAACTGCAGTAGTCGTGAGCATCTTAGGCCAGACTGTAAGAGGACACCTACTATCTGCTTCACTTGTCGTAAGCCGGGACACAGGGCTACTTTCTTCCATCAAGGCAGAGCTCCGTCACAGCAAGGTTCTTCCCCTATAGGTTCTAAGAGGAGTGGACAGAGGCCTCCTTAGTATCGAGCGCCGAGTCAGCAGCAGCAATAATACCGGGCTCCAGGACACCCTTCTTCACATAATACTGCACAGGGATCAGGCCGTGGCAGGGGACGTGGTGGTACTACTGACACCAGAGGAGCCCCGTTGAGAGTGTTCGAGCTGAGGAGTGTTGATCAGCCAGCGGCATATGCGACCACAGGTACTTTCTGGATTCATGATTAACCTGTGCGAGTTTTGTTTGATACGGGTGTTACGCACTCCTTTATATCAGATGTATGCGTAGATAGGTTGTCCTTAGCTACGGTAGAGGGAGTACCTTTTTGTAGTTGGGTTACCTGATGGGGGTAAGATTGGAGGATCTCGAGAGATTCATGACTGCCCCATTCATTTGGGAGATCGGGATTGGTTGGTAGATTTCCTAGTTATGCCCTTAGCACATGAGGACGTGATTTTAGGGATAGATTGGATGACGAGACATAGAGTGCTCTTAGACATTGGCATGAGGACTATGATTGTCGCCACTAAGGAGGGTCACGGAGTGATATTTTGTGGTTGGGACCTCGGAAATCCGGCACCGTTATCAGCGCAGTGAGAGTAGCGAGACTGATAGCACAAGGTTGTGAGGCCTTCTGGTGTTACGCCATGAAGGAACGCAAGAGTCTAATAGTAGAGGAGATACCAGTTGCATGCGAGTTTGCAGAGGTATTTAGTGACGACCTTCCAAGGTTACCTCTATAGAGGAGTGTGGAATTTAGCATTGATTTAGAGCCGGGCATGTGACCGATCTCAAAGGCCCCGTACCACATGGCACTGAGAGAGCTGCTTCAGCTGAAGAAGCAGTTGGAGGAACTGGCTAAGAAGGACTTCATACACCCTAGTGTATCCCCCTGGGGAACGCCAGTATTATTTGTGAGAAAGAAGAATGGATCGATGAGGATGTGCATTGATTACAGAGAGTTGAACAAGGTCACCATCAAGAACAAGAATCCACTGCCTCGCATAGATGATCTGTTGGACCAGTTGCATGGAGCGTCAATGTTTACGAGGATAGACTTGAGGTCGGGTTATCACCAGCTGAGGGTGAGAGACCAGGACATACCTAAGACGGCATCCCGGAATAGGTATGGCAACTATGAGTTTGTAGTGATGCCATTCGGGCTCACTAATGCGCCAACGGTATTCATGGAGTTGATGAACGGGATTTTCACCGACTTCTTAGACCAGTTTGTAGTGGTCTTCATTGACGACATCCTAGTTTACTCTAGGAGTCGAGAGGAGCATGCCAGACATTTGAGGATAGTGTTATAGATTCTGCAGGATAGCCAGCTTTATGCCAAGCTGTCCAAGTGCGAGTTCTGGATGTCAGAGGTGGCCTTCCTAGGCCATGTAGTGACTGCTGAGGGGATTAAGGTCGATCCGGCGAAGATCGAGTCAGTGTCTTCTTGGAAATCTCCAAAGAATGGTAAGGAGGTTCGCAGTTTGTGAAAGGGTTTTCCGTGATTGCCGGACCACTTACCTGCCTTCTGAGGAAGACTACTCGGTTCGTTTGGTCTGAGCCATGTCAGCGGAGCTTTGAGGAGATGAAGAGGAGATTGACGTCTGCTCCGATTTTAGCACAGTCTGAGGGTACAGATGACTTTGTGGTATATAGTGACACATCCAAGCTAGGCTTGGGGTGTGTCTTGATGCAAAGGGGTAAGGTCATAGCCTATGCGTCTCGCCAGCTGAAGACGTATGAGGAGAACTACCCCACACACGACCTAGAGTTAGCTGCGGTAGTCAATCCTCTTAAGATCTGGCGTCACTATCTCTATGGGGCGACATGTCAGATCTTCACGGACCATAAGAGTCTGAAATACATATTCACTCAACGGGAGTTGAATAACCGCCAGAGGCGGTGGCTAGATTTGATCAAGGATTTCGACCTTGAGATTCTCTACCACCCCGGAAAGGCGAATGTAGTTGCTGACGCTTTGAGTCGGAAGACGCCTCGGGAGAAGGCGATAACCCGGTTGACAGTACAACTGCAGTTGCAGAGGGATTTGGCTTGATTAGAGGTAGAAATTCTGTTTCCAGATATAGTCCATCAGTTGGCTACCTTGGATTTACTTCCTGATCTGTTAGATGAGATCCGACAGAAGCAGGAGACTTGTCCGACTCTGATCAGGATCCGAGACAGGATGTCTCGAGGTGAGGCACCTCAGTTCACTATTGGTGTTGACGGAGTGATGAGTCGTCAAGACCATATTTGTGTACCATCAAACAGTGAGTTGAGACAGAGGATATTGGGTGAGGTGTTAGCATGAAATATTGCGTTATTCTAGGCACTTTTTCTAGTTGTTTTTCATCCATTATAGTGTTCATTGATAAGGCATTGAGGTAATTGTTAGCTTGTTTGTCTATATTTTGGATATGGAGGTCTACATTAGCTTCTTGTTGATTATAGGTGAATAAGAGCTAAAATCGCACGAATTGAGAGAGATGGGAGAAGAATTGAGCACATCCAAGGACTTAGGACACGTCAAGGAAGTCAAAGGAGAGGCTAGGATGAGGAATGACTCGACACAAAGGAAACCACAAGCTATTTTGTACTTCCACGCTCTAAAATACGGTCGTGGAGAAGTCCACGCCTAAAACCACGGCCGTGGATCTTACCATCACGAACGTGGAGCACACCAGAAGGTTACACGGTGTAAATCACGGTCGTGGAATTCATGAAGAACCGTGACCAACTTCCACGCTCTAAATCACGGTTGTGGAACTTCATGAGACCGTGATTTAGGCGATCTTTTGACGAATAAAATATTGCCATGATATTCTACACACATAGGCTGGACCTTATTGGACCCTTTCCTATAAAAGGGTTGGAGGAGAGAAAATTTAGGATCCCTGCTTAGAGCTTTTAGAGGCTGCATTGAAGATCAAGAGATTTTGTGCTTGCACGAGATTTGCGGAGTTTGGAAGTAGCTTGTGGCGTAAGTAACGCCCTTTTGTCCTTAGATTTGATTAGAAGACGGATTGACATCCCGTTCTTCGTTCTCTTCTAGGATCGTTACTGATTTGTGTTTTGTTTTCTGAATCCGATATACATATTCCTTTTTGTATGTGGATTTGAGATTGGTTTGAGATTTATTGAAGGTTTTCGAAGGTTTTCATCTTTCATTCTTCTTAAACTTGAATTTGATATCATAATGACTGTTATTGGCTAAAAACCTTTAGCAATTCTAAGGTGAAGGGTTGATAGTTGTGGCTTAGATGATGATAGATCGATTGTAAACAGATTGGACCCTGAGAGTTAGAGAGATTCGCCGACAAACCAAAATCACGGTCTGTTCTTGAGTTTCCACGGCCGTGGAACTCAAGATCCACCCGTAATTTGTGCCAGTTTACGAGCCTTGCTTTTACTTTAATCCAAGGTTAAAGGTTAGCTTTAATCTAGTCATAGACTTGTCCTTTTCTAGGTAGTAGTGAAGCCTCAACAACCTCTACTTCGATTTCGAGTGTCACAACCTTAATCGGTTTAGTTAGTCTTGATCCTTGGGTTACAAGTTTGGGTATTTGAGACTAATTCTTGTTCATAGATCCTTTCTATACTGAAGCCTCAACAACCTTTATAGAGAGTTTCTTTAGATAAGTCATATAAAGCCTTGGAACTTCACCGTACATTGCTTTACCTTCGTATACCTTTGCAAACCTCAACTCTGTCCTTATATCTTTAGTATATCTTGAATCGATTGCCACAACTGGATTCCTAGATCTTTAGGGTTGCTGTTTTCCCAATATACTTGCAAGGCTTACCCTTTATTTGCTTGACAACTTTATAATTGAATTTGTTCCCCCCAAATCCCTGTGTTCGATACTCTGGAATTCTTGCTTAACTACGTCGATCCGTACACTGCGGGTTCGCTTGCTAGATTCTAGTTTTATAAATTTAAAGCTTATTTGCACGCACGCTAAGTGGCGAACAAGTTTTTGGCGCCGTTGCCGGGGATTTGGTTTAGGCCGAATTCGGTTATCGGTTGTCAAGCTTGGGAGCGCTTCCCTTGTTATTTGATATCTCTTTTGAGTGATATTTGCAGGTACCTTAGCAGTGTGTTTGGATGAAAAATTTGCAAAATACATAGGAATTTTCATATGATGGGATTTTAAATGATGGGATTTTAAAAGAGGGGAATTTGAATCATTTTACAAATCCCTTGTTTGGATTATATTTTGTTGTAATCTTAAAAAGAAGGAATTTAGTAAGAATATGAGGGATTCCTAAAACGACACCTATGTAGATGGAATTTCAACTGAGTATTCTGACCTTTTAAATTCCCTTTATTTTTCTCCATGGAATTTCAAGAAATCCGGAATTCACAATCCAAACAAGGTAATTGTTCAACAGAATTTTGGAAATCCCAAATTTGATTTAAATTCCCGGGATTTCAGTGTTATCCAAACACACTGTAGGTGTATGCGCAGGTCTAGGAACAACGAAGACCTCTTACCTCTTGATCAAGAACTTGAGAGGACTTTGAGGAAGAAGCTCAAGGAAAGAAAGATGGCTGAAGAAAAGGAGTGGGATCTTCAAGCGGAATTGCAAGATTCCGAAGCTCAACTTAGATGGAGTGAGAAGACTCGCAAGGAGGAATCGGAGCATCATAAATCAAAAATTGATGAGCTAACGGATATGATGTTTCAAATGAGGCTGGAATTGAGCAACCTTAAGAGGAAGAAGAGGAGAAGACCGGCAAGACCGGTTAGAACCAACTCATCTAATGAGGATAGCGACTCTTCCATGCCACCGTTGGAAGACATCAATCCGACGATCAACATGAATCAATATAATCCAGGACCGGCTGGAAATTATCGCGTCCCGGATGGGGGTGCGAGAGCCGATCGTGTGAATGATGAGCCAAGAACTCTTGGCCAAAGGATGGATCCAATTCAGCAACCACGCTGTTTAGGTGTGAACTTTGATGTTGATGATATGCAAGGGTTTAACTTCAACCCGCAAGTTATTACCATCGTTCGCCAAAGTCAATTTGGAGGAACGAGTGCTGAATCTCCACATCAACATTTACAAATTTTGAGATCTTGATGGAGACAATGAAGCCAAAGAATGCAACTACCAACAACTACAAGATTAAGCCTTTCTTCTTCTCTTTGAAAGGGAAAGCTTTGTCTTGATATCAAGCTCTTCCAAATGGAAGACTCAACACATGGGAGGATCTCTCTTCGGAGTTTCTCACCAAGTTCTTTCCGCCATCCAAGACGGCGGAGTTGAGAGGTAAGATCAATGCATTTTCTATGAGATCTAATGAAAGTTTATCCCAGTCTTGGGAAAGATTTCAGGATTTACTATTGGATTTCCCACATCATGGTATATCCAAATTGGAGCTATTGGAGATATACTATAAGGGGCTGGATGTGGAAACACAATTCAAGCTCCAATCCCTTTCATGTAGTACATTCATGGATATGAGGGAAGATGACGCTTGGGACTTCATTGAGAAGCAACCCCGAGTCATTGAGAAGTATTCTCACCGGAAAGTAGAAGTAAATCGAGTCGATCAAGGAGCAAAGCTAACACAAGCCGCTCAAACTCAAATCTTTTCTCTCAACTCCGAGATTAAAGAATTGAAGGAAGTCATCAAGGCTAGCTTTCCCAAGCAAAAGGAACAAGATGTTGGTTATTTAGGGAACAACAATAACCACCATGAGAATGAGAATATGAATCGCAATAACCGGAACAACAACCGGAACAATTGGAACAACAACAACAATTGGAACAACAATAGGGGTTCAAACAACAACAATTGGCGTCCCAACCAACAAAATTCCGGTAATTCTTATCCCAATTCTGGAAATTCACTAACTCCACCTTCTTCTTCTTCTTCCACTCCTTTGAAAAGCCAGGGGCAAACATCTAATGGTGGAACCACGTCGGGGAAGGAGAAGTCCGATCTCATGTTGGAAACGATTTTGGGAAAGATTCAAGGATTGGATAATCACATTACTAAGGTTGATAAAGTCCAAAAGGTTTTGGAAAACCAAATGTTTAGCAATGATGAGGAAGTTCCTAGGAATGAAGGAAAACTTCCAGGAAAGACGGAGGATAACCCAAAGGGAAGGGTGATGGCTATCACAACTAGGAGCGGAGCAACAACCACCGACCCGCAACCTAGGTTTGTAGAGGTTCCCGCTGAAAAAGAGAAGGAAAAAGGGAAGGAGAAGGAAGACATCTACATTCCTCCTCCAGCTTACAAGACTCCCCTACGATTCCCACAATCTAGAGCAAGAGCGCGTCTAGACAAGCAATTCGGTAAGTTTATTGAACTCATGAGCAAACTGCATATTAATATACCATTCATTGATGCAATTGTAGGTATGCCGGCTTATAGAAAGTTCTTAAAAGAGATCCTCTCTAACAAGAGGAAATTGGAGGATTTCGGAGAGGTCAAGATGAGTTCGGATTCTTCGGATCTCATCAAGACAATGAAAGAAAAGATGCCCCCAAAGCTGAAGGAGCCGGGGTCATTTTGTGTTCCCATAGGAGTGGGAGATGTCACATATGATGCATTATGTGATTTAGGAGCAAGCGTGAGCATCATTCCGCTTGCCTTGTGCAGGAAGATCGGTTTAGGCGAACCTAAACCGGTGAAGATGACGTTATACATGGCGGATCAATCCATAACTCGTCCCGTCGGTATAGTTGAAGACGTCCCGGTCAAGCTTGGTAAGTTCTATGTTCCCATAGATTTTGTTGTGCTTGACATTCCTGCAGATAGTCCGGTCTCGATCATACTCGGAAGACCGTTTCTTGCAACATCCGGCTGTATGGTTGATTGCAAGAATGTTAGACTCGCCTTCGACATAGGAGAGGAAAAGGTAGAGTTCGTTCTTTCCACTTTGACGAACGAACCAGCTTTTGAAGAGGATATGTTTAACATCTATGACGAAGAGCTATCTAGAGAGGAAGCAAGTTCAATTCTCTTCAAAGATCCTTTGCAAAAGGTGATCACTATGAGCATCACGGATGTATGGGAAGAAGAGGAATACAAAGAGGAAATTGAAGCTTTAGGGAAGCAAAAGGAAGTGCATGAAGAAGAATTTGAGAAACTCTACGATGGGTCAGAGAATGTAAGAAATCACGGTCAGTCGTGCTATTCCACGGCCATGGTTTCTACCAACATGACCGTAATCAGGTATTCAGAGGACTCCAGTAAGTTACACGGCCAAAACCACGGCCGTGGAACAAACAGTGGCACCGTAATTGATTTCCACGCCCAAAATCACAGCCATGGAGGAAACAGGGGAGCCGTAATTTTGGGTGAATCTAAAGACCATTGTGTTCTTTCTACCACTTCTTTTGATTCTTCTCCAACAACTTCTAAGGAGGCATTGGACACTCCTCAAGAGCCATTAGAGAGTCCCATAGTGATGGAATTGAAGCCGTTTCCCGCACATCTAAGGTATGCATTCTTAGGATCTAATTCTACCTTTCCGGTAATTGTTAGTTCCGATCTAATTATAGATGAACATAGTAAGCTTATGGTTGTTCTTAAGAAACATAGGAAAGCCTTAGGTTACATTATAGAGGATCTAGTACGAATCAAACCTTCACTATGTATGCATAAGATCCTAATGGAAGAAGATTTTAGAACTTCGAGACAACCTCAAAGGCGGTTAAATCCGACCATGAAGGAGGTTGTGAAGAAAGAAATCCTTAAACTACTTGATGCAGGTATCATCTATCCTATCTCCGACAGCAAGTGGGTGAGTCCCGTACAAGTGGTTCCAAAGAAGGGAGGAATGACGGTCATCACCAATAAGAACAACGAGCTCATTCCTACACGAACCATGACGGGATGGAGGATGTACATAGACTACCGCAAGCTAAACAACGCAATGAGGAAGGATCACTTCCCAATACCATTCATCGACCAAATGCTTGAGAGGTTAGCACAACACTCACATTTCTGTTATCTTGACGGTTATAGTGGTTTCTTTCAGATCCCGATACATCCGGATGATCAAGAGAAGACCACATTCACGTGCCCGTGGGGTACGTTTGCTTATAGGAGAATGCCGTTTGGGCTTTGCAACGCCCCAGCCACCTTTCAAAGGTGCATGATGGCTATCTTCTCGGAGTACATAGAGGAAATCATGGAGGTTTTCATGGATGACTTTTTTGTTTATGGTTCTTCTTTTGATAATTGCCTCTCTAACCTTTCTCTTGTGCTACAAAGGTGTGAAGACACTAACCTAGTTCTCAATTGGGAAAAGTGTCAATTTATGGTGAAAGAAGGCATTGTGCTAGGACACTTGATCTCTAGTAGAGGGATTAAGGTGGATAAGGCTAAGATAGAGACTATAGAAAAGTTTCCTCCTCCATCTTCGGTGTAGCTTTCTAGGACATGCTGGATTTTATAGACGTTTTATAAAGGATTTCTCTAAGATATCAAAACCGCTTACTAATCTCTTGATGAAAGATGCCATTTTTGATTTCTCGCAGGAATGTTTAGACGCGTTTAATAAGATTCGGGAAGCTCTAATCTTAGCCCCGATCATCCAACCTCCGGATTGGAACCTTCCATTCGAGGTTATGTGCGACGCAAGTGACGTAGCTATAGGAGTTGTACTTGGGCAAATAAAGGAAGGACGAACCCATGCTATCTACTACGCTAGCAAGACGCTAGATGAAGCGCAACTCAACTACGCCACTACCGAAAAAGAATTTCTTGCAATTGTATATGCATTTGAAAAGTTTCGTTCTTATCTTGTAGGTGCGAAGGTGATTGTATACACGGATCATGCTGCGATCCGTTATCTACTTGCAAAGAAGGAAGCGAAACCGAGGTTAATTAGATGGATTCTTCTCCTACAAGAATTTGATCTAGAGATCCGTGACAAGAAAGGCTCGGAAAATTCTGTTGCGGATCATTTGAGTCGTCTACCACATCTAGAAGACGACAATCTACCTATAGATGACTCCTTTCCGGACGAGCATTTACATATCATAGAGGAGTGCATCGACATGATCACTAAAGGTAATGAACCATGGTTTGCTGATTTTGTTAACTATTTGGTTTGCCAGGAATTACCACCTGGATTATCCTACGCACAAAGAAAGAAGTTCTTCAAGGATGTTCGTGAATACTTTTGGAATGAACATCTTCTCTTCAAGAGAGGTCCTGACGGCATCATTCGACGATGTGTGCCGGAAGACGAGATGCAAAGCGCCATCCGTCATTGTCATTCACTACCTTGTGGAGGACACGCTAGTTCGAACAAGACTAGCGCTAAGGTATTGCAATGTGGATTTTTTTGGCCTACTTTATTTAAAGATGTGCAAACCTTTGTTTCCTGCTGCGACGCTTGTCAAAGAACAGGGAACATCTCTAGGAGGAACGAGATGCCTCTTAACAACATTCAAGAAGTAGAGATCTTTGACGTTTGGGGAGTAGACTTCATGGGGCCTTTCCCTTCATCTTGTGGAAACCAATACATACTTCTAGCTGTAGATTATGTTTCGAGATGGGTTGAAGCAATTGCCTCTTCTACTAATGATGTCATGGTTGTGGTTAAGTTCTTTAACAAGACCATCTTCCCACGATTTAGAACACCACGGACTATCATTAGTGATGGAGGCTCTCACTTCATTGCCCGACGATTCGAAGCTCTATTGGCTAAGTATGGGGTGACTCACAAGATCGCCACCCCTTACCATCCACAAACAAGTGGACAAGTGGAGATTTCGAACCGGGAGATTAAGGGAATCCTAGAGAAGACAGTTTCAAGGACAAGGAAGGATTGGTCTTTGAAGCTAGATGATGCATTATGGGCGTACCGGACTGCGTATAAGACTCCCATAGGTACCACACCATACAACCTTGTGTATGGGAAGTCTTGTTACTTGCCGGTAGAACTAGAGCATAAGGCGTATTGGGCAATAAAGTGGTTGAACTTCAGCATGAAGGAGGCAGGAGAGAAGCGTCTCTTAGACCTTAACGAGATTGAAGAACTTCGCTTGAACGCCTACGAGAACGCCAAGATCTATAAAGAAAGAGCGAAGCGTTGGCATGATAAGCATATCATTCCAAAGGACCTAAAAGAAGGAGATCAAGTTCTCCTCTTCAATTCGAGACTTCGTCTCTTTCCAGGTAAGCTTAAATCTTGTTGGACCGGACCTTATCTAATCAAACGTGTTTTTCCCCATGGTGCAGTTGAAGTATGGGGTGAAAAGAGCGGAAGTTTCAAGGTGAACGGTCAACGACTCAAGAAGTACACACTGAAACTCCAAGCTGAGGAGTTTGCTCCTACCGCATTTAAATAGGTGTAAGTACGGTCTAGCTATGGACCTTAAACAAGCGCTTCTTGGGAGGCAACCCAAGGTATTGCACTTATGTTTTTGTTTATCATTCATAGATTAGAGTAGTTTAGACGTTTTTGTTTTGTTTTGCCTTCGATACCTTCCGGTATGTTCGTGTTTTTGGATGTAGGATCGATGGAAGAGGAAAGGGAGAAGGAAAAGTTAGAAGAAATTGACGAAACTTGGACTTTGGCACATTACAGAGAGTTCCACGGCCAAAACCACGGCCGTGACAGCTACAGTGACCGTAATTTGCAAAAGCCTGAGAAAAATCACCAAAACCACGGTTCCGTACATTTCGACGGCCGTAGAACACCCGAGTGACCGTAATTTTCCAAAAATTTTACGGCCACTATATAAACCACGTTTCTTCACAAAAAAAAACACAAAACACCCCTCTTCCACGACCCAAGATCGCCGAAAACGACCCCTTCTCTCAAATCTCTGTTCGTTAATCGTTTCGAACGATTCTTTAACCCAAAGTGAATCAAATTCAACCATCTACAAGATCCAAGCAACAATTCGAGTGGACAATCACTGGAGAAGACGGAATTTGGATTTTAAAATCCAAAAACCTAGGTTTTCTTCTTTCTCCTTCACTTTGTCGATTTGAGTCAATTTCACAAGAATTTTTAGGAGAACTGATTGGAACTGGATTGGAATTAGTCTAGGGCTGATGTCTGTTGATTTTGGTGTTGATTGAGTGATTTTTGAGAAATTACGAGCCGAACCACGGTCACTGGGCATTCCACGGTCGTAAAAAATGAAGAACATGTCGTAATTTTGGACAGAAAATGGATTTGGTTAGGAGAATGTTTGCTAGGAATAAGAAAAGGAAAGGGAATACTTCCTCTTCCTCCCAGGCACCCCCTAGTGAGCCACCATCACCCCACCCCCTAGAATTCCAAAGATCCATGATGACTACCTCGATGCCTTAGAGAGGATTTCAAAGAGACCGGTCATAGGACCACGGTATTTGCTGCTTGAGGATTTAGAGCCACTGAATGTGGTAGGAGATCTTACTTGGTTGCTTGATAGAGCGGGTTTGATCATCTTCTCCGCTATTAGGGAAGATGCATATGAGGAGATCACCCGAGAGTTTGTTATTTCCTTTGAGCATAGTGCAGTTGATAGGACAGTTTCATTCCGGCTGATGGAGGAGAACTATGAGTTATCGATCTTAGAGTTTGGAGCCTTCTTTGGGTTCCAAGAGACCTTTAATGGTCGTTTTCCTAGCGGCGTGTATGCTAAGGATTTTTGGGCGGATATCGCCATGATCTATGCTAGCGAGGACCGCTGGCAGCCAGCTGATACCAAGGCTAAGCTCATCTATCACTTAGCCTTGAAGATAGCCCACCGAGTACTTTCTGAGTGTCTCTTCCCTAGGACTGAGACTCCTCAGAAGATCAAGACTGATGTGTTGTTTTTGTTGTATTGTATGCTGTATGGTAGGCCTGCTGAATGTGTCACCCTCTTAGCTTCTACCATGAGTAAGCTAAAGAACAAGAGGGCTGGCAATATCGGATATGGTGGGATGGTTACCCACATTGCTAGACGGCTGGGCATCGACTTTTTTGCATGCACTAGGGTAGCAGCTAGGCCATTAGGACTTCAGAGCCTCATGACTAGAGGTTTGGTCTTTCCTAGGCATAGAGCTCCACCTACCGCTACCATGCCTTAGGAGGATAGACGGGGTAGAGGCATTGCATGGTTACCTGAGTATTCCATTATGGCTGGACGCCATAATTGGAAGCAGACATTCGCAGTTATGCACGCGAACAGATTAGTAGCCCCTCCTTACATCCCACCTGAGGTACCCGCTGCAGATGAGGAGGAGATGAGAGGAAGTGATGAGTTTGAGGGTGGAGGTCAGGAGCATGAATTTGATACTTTTCCGGATCAGCCGGCACACTTCCCTGACCTTCCTAGACACTCACCCCGACCAGCTGGACATTCGGGAGCCTCTTCCTCTCGCCGTGCGAGTGTGAGTGAGAGGCCTACATGGATTGACACCCCTCCCGATTGGTATAGATCACAGCCGGAGTGGATGGGAGCTCCACCGACTTGGTATTCACAACAGCCACCAGCACCAGCACCATCCAATGCACCAGCTTGGTATAGTGAGGCACCGGGGTTGTATGAGCAGCTACCGGAGTGGGCCACCGACCTTTCCAGGAGAGTGGGAGCTTTGGAGATCCGTGCGGATGCTAGAGATGCACGAGCCGATGTGCATGACCGGATGATGAGAGACATCTACCGCCAGCAGTTTGGGCGGAACTTCGACTCCAGCTTCTTCCCGTTTCTACCACCACCGGCGCCCCAGTGAGGATGATGATGATCTACCGCATTAGCCGCTCCATCGCCGTCTTGTGAGTTCATTTTCTTTCTTTCTTTTCTTTATTTCTTTTTGAACATTAGGGACAATGTTTGTCTCAAGTATGGGGTGGGGCGTGACTATCGTTTGTAATAACTCTACTCACTTTGTTTGCCTTGATTCGAGTACACTATGCATGTTTCATTCCATTGTCACACGTTTCATTATTGCATTGCATAAAAAAGCTTTTGAAAAACCCATAAAATTTGAAAATTTTGTGCTTCTAAGAATTGAGATGATTTCTATGATAATATCACTTGTGAATTGAGTTTTTGATGACAATTGTATGCCTAAACAAATAATGAATTGAAAAGGATTGAATGTGTTGATTATTCCTTACTTGCAAATTTCATAATGTGAAAAGTTTTACCTAAATCATATTGAGAAATTAAAGTTGAAATCACATGATAAGTTCTTATACCTCTTTATGAAATGATTAAGGCAATTCGATTTTTCTTTCTTCTTTCTTTGTTCATTTAGCCCCTCAATGAAATAATAGTCTCCCTTACCTATCCGAGAAATTGGAGGAGTTGTGTTTTGGCATGTTTGATGTGGGAGGGCCATGAAAGCAAAATTTTGCATTCAAAGAATAGAAAGAACTTGTAGGTTTGTGGAAGTCAATCATGACGATGAGTAACTCGGCACCATTCACATAGCCGGGTGTTTGTGTCTTGCCAAAGTCGGATTGAGCGATATTTCTAACGGATTATGGTATGTGCATCAAGGGTTTGAGGCATCTCGAAATTGAGAAACGCCAATCTCCTAGGCTTCGGTTTTTGTGCACCTCTATCCATAACTCCAAAAGTAAAGTCGAAAAATAAAGAAAAGAGCAAAGCTCTAAGTTGATGGTGTTGCAAAATCAAAAGAAAAAGTAAAAGAGTTCGATTATTCCTTTTTCCCGGATTTATGCACCACATTCCTTATAAGTTTCCCTCCTTTCCGCATTCTAGACCTTATTTGGAAGTCCTAAAGATCAAAAGAGTGCTATTTGACTTGGTGATCTAAATTGAAGTTTCTTATGCTTGATTTTGATAATGCTTGAAAGGTTATGATGTTTACATTGAAGTTTGATCAATTCATGATGTTCTTTCCTCTACATTCTTTGGTTATGTATATGAGCGTTTCAATAATGAATGAAGCAAGGTTTGAGAATGATCTATTGACTAGAAGCACATCTACCTAAAAGATTTGTTTTGTTTTTGAGTTGCATGCATATTTCATCCTAACTTATGTTCTAAAGCTTTTGAAAGACCTTGCTTGGGGACAAGCAAGTGGCAAGTATGGGTATTTTGTTAGCATGAAATATTGCGTTATTCTAGGCACTTTTTCTAGTTGTTTTTCATCCATTATAGTGTTCATTGATAAGGCATTGAGGCAATTGTTAGCCTGTTTGTCTATATTTTCGATATGGAGGTCTACATTAGCTTCTTGTTGATTATAAGTGAATAAGAGCTCAAATCAACGAATTGAGGGAGATGGGAGAAGAATTGAGCACATCCAAGGACTTAGGACACATCAAGGAAGTCAAAGGAGAGGCTAGGATGAGGAATGACTCGACACAAAGGAAACCACAAGCTATTTTGTACTTCCACACTCTAAAATACTGTCGTGGAGAAGTCCACACCTAAAACCACGGCCGTGTATCTTACCATCACGAACGTGGAGCACACCAGAAGGTTACACGGTGTAAATCACGGTCGTGGAATTCATGAAGAACCGTGACCAACTTCCACGCTCTAAATTACGGTCGTGGAACTTCATGAGACCATGATTTAGGCGATCTTTTGACAAATAAAATATTTCCATGATATTCTACACACATGGGCTGGACGTTATTGGACCCTTTCCTATAAAAGGGTTGGAGGAGAGAAAATTTGGGATCCCCGCTTAGAGCTTTCGGAGGCTGCGTTGAAGATCAAGAGATTTTGCGCTTGCACGAGATTTGCGGAGTTTGGAAGTAGCTTGTGGCGTAAGTAACGCCCTTTTGTCCTTAGATTTGATTAGAAGACGGATTGACATCCCATTCTTCGTTCTCTTCTAGGATCGTTACTGATTTGTGTTTTGTTTTATGAATTCGATATACATATTCCTTTTTGTGTGTGGATTTGAGATTGGTTTGAGATTTATTGAAGGTTTTCGAAGGTTTTCATCTTTCATTCTTCTTAAACTTGAATTTGATATCATAATGACTGTTGTTGGCTAAAAACCTTTAGCAATTCTAAGGTGAAGGGTTGATAGTTGTGGCTTAGATGATGATAGATCGATTGTAAACAGATTGGACCCTGAGAGTTAGAGAGATTCGCCGACAAACCAAAATCACGGTCTGTTCTTGAGTTTCCACGGCCGTGGAACTCAAGATCCACCCGTAATTTGTGCCAGTTTACGAGCCTTGCTTTTACTTTAATCCAAGGTTAAAGGTTAGCTTTAATCTGGTCATAGACTTGTCCTTTTCTAGTTAGTAGTGAAGCCTCAACAACCTCTACTTCGATTTCGAGTGTCACAACCTTAATCGGTTTAGTTAGTCTTGATCCTTGGGTTACAAGTTTGGGTATTTGAGACTAATTCTTGTTCATAGATCCTTTCTATACTGAAGCCTCAACAACCTTTATAGAGAGTGTCTTTAGATAAGTCATATAAAGCCCCTTGGAACTTCACCGTACATTGCTTTACCTTCGTATACCTTTGCAAACCTCAACTCTGTCCTTATATCTTTAGTATATCTTGAATCGATTGCCACAACTGGATTCCTGGATCTTTAGGGTTGCTGTTTTCCCAATATACTTGCAAGGCTTACCCTTTATTTGCTTGACAACTTTATAATTGAATTTGTTCCCCCCAAAGTGGCGGGTTCGCTTGCTAGATTCTAGTTTTATAAATTTAAAGCTTATTTGCACGCACGCTAAGTGGCGAACATGAGGCCCATGCTACCCCATACTCAGTGCATCCAAGAGCGAGCAAGATGTACAAGGACGTGAGACGTTCCTTCTGGTGGGGTGGTTTGAAGCCCGACGTGGCTCAGTTTGTAGCTCAGTGTGCGACCTGCCAGCAGGTCAAGATTGAGCATCGTAGGTCCGGAGGAGAGTTCCACCCACTGGTAGGACCACAGTGGAAGTGGGAGGACATCTCTATGGATTTTGTCACGGGATTGAGACTCAGTAGAGGTTTTGATGTTATTTGGGTGGTGGTAGATTGTCTGAGGAAGACCGCACGTTTCATTCCGATTAAAGAAAAGTGGCCGATAAGTCGTCTAGCTGAGGAGTTCACCAGACACATTGTGAGACTCCATGGAGTACCGAGGACTATCGTCTCCGACAGGAATGGACGTTTCACCTCGAGATTTTGGCAGCAGGTACATACTGCCTTGGGGACGAGTCTCCACTTTACCACTACTTACCACCCACAAATTGACGGTTAGTCTGAGAGGACCATCCAGACGTTAGAGGACATGTTGCAGGCATGTGTACTGGATTGGGGATAGGTATGGCCGGATCACCTTCCCCTTGTAGAGTTTTCATATAATAACAGTTGGCACGCGTCTATCAGGATGGCTCCTTATGAGGCTTTGTACGGGCGGCGATGTCGTACCCCGTTGTGCTGGGATGAGCCTAGCAAAGCTGATGGAGTAGCTCCATACCATATTAAGGACGATATTGCTCGGATCGCTCTGGTCCGAGAGCGGATGTTAGCAGCTCAAAGTCGTCAGAAATCCTACGCCGACAAGAGGCGTCGACCTCTGGAGTTTAGAGTAGGTGCACAGATGTGGTTGAGAGTGTCACCGACAAGAGGCGTCCGGCGTTTCGGCATTAAGGGGAAGCTGAGTCCTCGATATGTCGGACCGTTTGAGATTTTGGAGAGATTCGGAGAGGTTGCCTACCGACTAGCACTACCTCCGATATTAGAGGGGGTCCATCCGGTCTTTCATGTATCTCAGTTGAGAGAGTATATACCGGACCCGAGACACGTTATCAGCCATGAGGATTTGATAGTTGAGCCCGACCACACTTTTGTGGAGTACCTAGTAGTCGTCCTAGAGCGCAGTACTAGACGCCTGCGGTCCAAGGAGATACCGATGTTGAAGATCCAGTGGTCTAGACGAGGAGCCGATGAGGCCACCTGGGAGACAGAGGAGAGCATTAGACGTTGTTATCCCGAGTTCTTTGCGGAGTTAGCCGCTACTTCTGTACTGACGGGTCACTACTCGGACGTTGTTTGTGCGACTTCTGTGATTATACATTAGATTGGGTGATTATGTTTTGATGTGTTGCATTATTTTGATGATTGAGTAGTCTTGCATGTTAAGAAGTGAGAGTGGAGATTTTATAGCTAATGAGTTAAATCCTTTTATTTGTAGAAGACACGGATTAATGTTTTAATCTAAGTTTCGGGACAAAACTTAATTTAAGGGGGTACTGATGTAATATCCGGAATTTTTATTGTGTTTAATCCCGTAACAAACCGGATTTCGATCCGTTGATCTTTCTCATTATACCTAGTGGTACACATTATTCCAAATTTCTATCATTTTATATAACCTCACTTCACATAAAATGATAGAATTTTAACATCAAACCCTAATCTATCAAACCCTAATTTATATCATGACATGTCCTTGATAAAGTCATGACGTCTAATTTACGAGACCAAGACGAGACCATGACAAGCGGCACTTCGAGCCCAGCAAGAAGAAGAAGAGAACCCGGCCTTCACTCTCCCTCTTAACTCCCATGTAACGGCTGCTGAGTAGGATGAAGATCTTCTCGTAAATGCCGGGGATCACGCAACAATCCTCTTCTCCTTGCATGTAGCCCGCATTCAGTATTCTTTCCTTCCTAGTCGGATAAGACCCGTCTTTCACGCGAGCAGACTGTGGCCTTCCCATCTCACCATCACACGTACGTTCTCACATCGCCCTTTTGCAGCCCCAGCCAACGACATCAGTCTTCTTCGTGCGCCAAGAGTTGAGGTAACCAGGGGGATGTCCGTCTGCTGCTCACTTCTAGACGCCACCAGCACACCAAGTTAGAGGGGATGAAGTGAATCACCTAAACTATCAGATAATAATCGGATTGTGTGCCAGCATGTTGAGTGTTTATATCTCCTTAGATGTGTTTGTGTTATTTATTATTCTAGTTATATTTGATTAGTTAGCTAACTATTATATTGTTTTTTAGACTTGCCATAGGTTAGAGCAGATAACGAGTGATCCGGATGGTAGTGGTCAGCCGGGGTTTCGTACTTCATAGGATGGGTTGCAGTCTTTCTTTATGTTGGTATTTTATTTATGACTTTTTCATGATCTCAGATTATGAGATATTATTATTACCGGCTGTTAGTGTTTCTGGTCACATTCACGACATTGCTAAACATATTTCATGATTTCCGGTTTTTCCTTATTTGTGCCTTGTTGTAATATCTAGTTAAGTTGTTGTCAAACTATGGTCGGGACCCATTGTGAGATCCTAACCAGTAGCTCCCCGAGTTCCGAAAACTTGGGGTGTTACAGACTAAGAAGGATATGCTTGCATTCATAGGTTGCAACCACAACCTAACAACACTTGAGGCAAATGATCTCTTGACAATGAGACTCAAAGTGCGGCATTGGAAGGAGAAGAAAATAGGTGAAGCGAGAAGGCTACAAATGAGTCTATTGGAAATGGAGGTCATAAAAAGGTTTTTGTCGAATAAATTCTCCAACAATAAAACTGTAACACCCCAAATTCTCGGAACTCGGGGAGCTACTGGTTAGGACCTCCTAATGGGTCCCGACCTTGGTTTAACAACAACATTACTTGGATCTTACAACAAGGCACAACTGTATTTAAAACAATTTCTAAAACATAATATTTTTAATGGTATAAACGTACACATGTGACAGCCTTACAAACATATATAAAGATACATAACATGCATGACGTATGGAAGACTCCCCCGTCCCCATCTAATGAGTACGTGGACCCGGCTGACCATCCGTTCCGGATCTCTCTGCAACTGTCTATATCTACAGATCTACAACACGGATAAACCGTTAGCTAACTATCCAAATATAAGCAAAAATGATAACAGCACAAACACAAGCAGAAACAAAATAAACAAACATCATGCTGGCACTCAACCGTTTATTATCTATTATTTAAGTGATTCACATTATTCAATTTAAGTTGTGGCACGAGAATTATTATTAGTTCTCGCCTCCGTTCCTTATCCAACTGGTGTAGGTCTAGCTGACTTTCACTGGTAGCATCACTACAAACCACGTATGGACTAGTCCCGAAAGAAACCCCCAGCGCCCGCAAGCTACGGAGCAGAATGCCACCGCCCGTTACTCTTAGGCCAAAATATAGGTCGGTAATTATATATCACAACCTATCTCCATAAACATTTCAATCACACACTACCATCATCATTTATACTCATATTTAGAAGTCAGCTAAGTAAGCCCAAAGGACTTACCTGATATAAAGCTCGACTCTCTATAAACCAACTCGCTCTGTAAACTGTAGCAACTCAGTTGCCTGTCAAAGGAGATAAGTGCATTAGCACACTCCTACGTAGTTAGAAGTCTAAGACTTCTAAAATAGAATAGGATTTTTCCTCTTGGTACCCTCAAGGTTTGGACTTTTCCTCTTGGTATCCACCATGTTTCAAAATTCCTCTTGGTGCCCTCAAGGTTCCATTTGTTTCCTCTTTATACCCATTCTTAATATATTACAATAAAATTCATTATAAAATAATTAAAAAATCAGAAAAATAAATTTAAAATAGATTATGACTTAATTACATTTTAAACTAGTAAATTTATAATGATAGTATTTTTTAAAAATATTTTTCTAATTAAAAAAAAGTAAAGTAAAATAAAGATAATTTTTTTTTGAATTAAATTATTATTTTTTATAATATACTTTTCCATAATCTTAAAATTTAAAAAAGCATAATTTTTTTTAAATTTTCGATTTGATATAAATTATATAAAATTTAAATTCAAAATAAATAAATTTATTATATTTTAATTCTCTAGACTCTCAATAAATTTCAAAAAAAATTTTTTTATTTAATTATATATATAAATATATTTATTTATTTATTTATTTGTCGAAATAAATATATTTTTAATTAAATAATTTGATTTTACTTTTTACTTTCGATTTAAATAAAAAAAATAATTTATATTAATTCGTAAATATAATAAATTTATTTATTTTGAATTTAAATTTTATATAATGTATATTAATTCAAAAAATTTTAAAAATTATGTTTTTATAAATTTTAAGATTATGAAAAAGTATATTAAAAAAAATAATAAATTAACTCATAAAAAATAATATTGTTATTTTCTAATTAAAATAAATTATAGAAAATTAACTTTTAAAAAAACTATATTTTTAGGACTCTTAAAAAAATTTAAAAAATTTATTTTTGATTTATTTTAGTTCAAAAATAAAAATTATCTTTAATTTACTTTTATTTTTATTAATAAGAAAAATATTTTAAAAAAAACACTATCAATATAAATTTATTAGTTTCAAACTTAATGAAGTTATAATCTATTTTAAATTTATTATTCTAATTTTTTAATTATTTTATAATGAATTTTAATATAATATATTAAGAATGGGTATAAAGAGGAAACAAATGGAACCTTGAAGGCACCAAGAGGAATTTTGAAACTTGGTGGATACCAAGAGGAAAAGTCCAAACCTTAAGGGTACCAAGAGGAAAAATCCAACAGAATAATATATTAAGACATAACTAGTTGCAGTATTAATTTAGGGTAAAATGACCATTTTACCCTTGGTCCCGAAATTCCCGAAAATTCTAAAATTCATGTCTAAACTCCTATTTGAGTTTCTAAAATCATATTCTAACTCCCAAAGTTTCTTTGGGTTCCAAGCTGACATTTTTCCTATGTTACTATTTTCCGGGAAATCGTACAGGTCTAACTTCGATTCCAAATATAAAATTCGTAACCGCTTATAAAAATTCCGACTTAAATCCCTAGATTATCTATGATGTCCTATCTAACTTTAGGAGAAAGAATTTCTCCAAACTGTTCATTCAACAGTTTTATAAAAATTCCTAAAGTTGACTACTCCCTTTACAAATTCTATACTTAGCCAAAATCTGAGTACACTTTGAAAAATCATAACTCCTAAACCACTCACTGGAATTATCCCAAATTTTGATATGTTCTACTATAAAATCTTACCTATAATATATCCAAAATTCAGCCGGAAAGGATATCAAGAGCTTATTCAAAATCATCTCACAAAACAGCATCACTTGCTGTTTTCCCCCAACACTCAGCACATATATAAAAACGTCAACTTTGAAACACAATAACTCTCGAACCGTAACTCCGATTCTTCCCAAATTTTAATATGATCTACAACAAGATGTCAACTATATCATATCAAAAATTCAAGCCTAACAAAGATCAAAAGCCTATTCAAAACTATCTCACAAAACGGCATCCCATGCTGTTTTTCTCAACTCAGCACATTTATAAAACTGAACTTTGAAACCCCATATCTCTCAAACCATAACATGGATTCCTTTGAAATTTTTGTATGATCTACTATACTATATCAACTATAACATGTCAAAAATTTAAGTCTAACAGAAGTCAATAACCCCTCCAAATTTATTCCACAAAACTGCCTCTCAAGCAACTTTCCTCAAACTCAGCACACTTAGAAAACTGCATGAGAAGCCAACTTGATAAACTCATATCTCCTAAACTATAACTCAAAATAGGCTCAAATTTCAGTATGTTCTACACTGCAATACCGACAACAACATATCCAAAAACCAGGAGCAAAGAAAGAGTCTAACTTACCCAAATCTAGGCTCAAAGTCGGTTGTTCAACACTTCTTGAAACTCGGAAGAAATAGCATGAATCTGTACCAGCTCCTCTATGGCTGTTCTGGGTAGATTTAGGAGACATAAAAGGGCACTCATTAGGCATGGATTACATGGGCGGAAGTGCAAGAAAGAGAGATGAACAAACCTTACTCGATTACACGACTCGAGGAGACTAATGAAGGGGGTGCAAGGCTGCTGTTGTCGTGTGTGCGGTTGCTGAGAGGGACTGCTGCTGTCTTCGATCGGGTGTAGTTGAAAGGAGAGGCGGGTGCCGGCCTGCCTGAAGCAAATTCCACACGTTGCACGTGAAGTAAGATGGCGCGAGATGAACGCCGTAGATCGGGTGCCGGAATGAGAAGGATTGATTCTCTCATTGTCGATTGTACACAAAAGTGAGCGAGACTGCAGAAGGAAAGACACGGACGAGTGGTGCGTTGCAGCTAGACGGGAGATGGAGACGTGCAGAGGAGTGCTCAGTCCGGGTTTCGTCTAGGTTTGTCGCTGGTTGTCGGGGAGGCTTGTGTGTACGTTTGTATCGTTCCGGCTTGGGTAGAAGTTCCAAATGATTGACAGAAGGGAGATACGCAGCATAGAAGAGAGCGAGATCTGGGCTGCGATTGTGGACGTGTGAACGCTGCTGTATTAGGCAGTTAAGGCTACGGTTTCATTAAGGAAGGAAGGTTAAGAGGGAAGCGTGATTTCAGGAGTCGTTTCATTCAACGTACCCCTAGTCCAGCTCAGCTCCACGTAGGCAAGAGGAAGCTCCCACGGATGCTGCAGTGGGCTCTTCTTGTTGGGCTGGCGAGGAGGTAAGGGCTGACTGCTCCTCTTCTTCTTGCTGGGCTGAGCGTGCCACTGGGCCAGCACAACAGCGAGACCAAACTGGGCTGGAGAGGTAGAGCAGCAGGCTGGGCTGAAACTGGGCTGCTGGACAAGCTGTTGGGCACGCTGCTGGCTGAAGCTGGGCTAGAGTTGGCGCAAGGGTGAAGGGAGCAGCAGCCCGGTGCTAGCTGCAGTCCGGAATCGAGATCCCGACAATGAATGCACGGAATAAACGGATATGGATTATGTTACAGTTTAGGATTGATTATAAGAATTCTATCATTTTATGCGGAAGTAAGCTACATAATTTGATAAACTATTAAAAGGTTCTATCATTTTATGTGAAGAAACTCTACATAAAATGATAAATTTTATCATAATAAGTCTAACTAAGTAGACAGATATGACTCAACTAAGCGAGATCAAGTTTATAACAGAAATAGACGGAATAAAAATTCCGGATATTACATCAGTACCCCCTTAAAATAAGTTTCGTCCCGAAACTTAAAAGATAACGACATATAGTCGGAGTTACTACAAAAGAAAAAAAAGGGCCGGAAAAGGTCACAATCGATCTTGTTCTGATTTGTTCCTAAGCTAGCCGGAAATAAAATTTCCGGGTATTACATCAGTACCCCCTTAAAATAAGTTTCGCCCCGAAACTTAATATACGTCAATCGTAAGGTCGGTCTTCAAGGAACAAATAAAGGTACAACCTAGTGTACCTAATTACTACACCCTAAGTCTTGTCGTTTCTATATCTAAGTATCCCGCACATCAACGGTTACCAAAAGAACACATCACTTACTACATAATAAATCATGAAATAAACAAGCAGTCAGACAACATAACACAGATATAGGGTCAAGCCCTAACTCGTCGTTCCCTAGATTACAACTATCTCCACAAAGGTCTTTGAAAGGTTATGTCTCATACTACCCATAGTATTCAAGGTGGCCTCGTCGGCTTTTATAAAACCACTAACTCTGAAATCTTTTCATGTACAGATCTCACAAGTGCCTACTACCACGTTCTAGTGTGGTAACTAGATATCTCACCATTATCATCCGGCTCTATGGTCCGATTCTCTAAGCCGATGTCCTAACTTTTGTCTGGTAATTATCCCTCTACTGAATCCGTAGAAAACTAGGGTTACACTCTCCAATAGGGTGAGGATTACTAGTCCATCAATCACTTATAAACCACTTTACAGCTTCAAGTGGTCACATTTTGCAACTCACCTCCAGGTCCTTTGATGACCGTACAGAAAATAACCTAGTCAACTTTCTTCCCTTCGTTGTGTTTACTTGACTACACACTCAGGCCAAAGGTCTTGAGTGACATACAATATGTCCGGAATGACGGTATTAGATACAAGGTGATCTCACATCACCGTCATTTGCTCACACTACTCAATAGTTGTTAACATTGCCGTGTGTTCTATAATATCCCTCTTACTCCAAACGCAACTCGACTCCGTTCCGAGATAAAATTCTTCTTATACTCCACTCTTGAGATTATGTTTTCTATATGTACGAGTACTGGTCTGTAAGTACACTCCCGTAGCTTGTTAGTGCAGGCCCTACACAACACCCTTATTACTTCGTTACTTCATTTCTCATTTCATCAAGAAACTCGTTCTAAAGTACCATGCTAGGTATTAAATTCCAATTTTTCTGACCTGCCAACATGTGGCTAGGTCGGCATGCTTTTCTTGGATCTATAATGGGGTACCACTTTCTTTCTATACTTCTACGTGCACATACTTTCTCGTCTATCTAGTTGGTGATACAGTTCCTCTACGAAATTTCTTGTCACTCCACGTAGCCTATTTCACGTTCCTTCTAAACGAAATACTTTTCACAAATTATCATCGTCTTAAACTCGACACGTCATTTGTTGTACTCTCGAGTTTCCGGTTCTGTGGGTTAGGACTCATCACGCTTTCGCTGCGCTACTTTGATAATTATGTTGTCACCCGCTAATCGTAAGGACATTTTCCGTGAGTCCAAATTGATGGATCCAAAACTCTCTCTCTCAATTACACCATAAGTCCTATCCAGATGAAATACCAAGTACCTTCCTTACTTGCCTTAAGGGACTAAGATAACTGTTGAAAGACGACCTCTTCCGTTTACTTTTGGAATTCTTCTAACACGGATCCAAACTTCCTGACTCGACTGAAGTTTGATCTTAACCAACCGAGAAGTAACCTCTAACACGATTCTCTCTATACCTTTAGTTGTCTAAGTAGATTTTCGTTGTCTACTTGAGGCACTCCTCCAAAGTATTGGTATAGTTAATTCAATACTCCTCAATCACAGATATCTCTTTTTAACTGTACATAGCTCGACAATCCCAAACAACCCTTGCACGTCCTCAGTTGATGTCGGTCAGTCTATAGTTGACTTATCTCCATTTCCGGGACTCGCTTTTCTCATACCTCTTTTGCCGTTAAATTTCATGGTGAACACTACTTACTCAAGTTCATCAATTTATACTCCTTTAGCTCATTCTACATTACAACTTCCGGTTCCCCCGTGAGGTAACTCCATTTCTCGCGTCTCACTGTGTCGTCCATCTGACATCAATGGTCTTTTCTAGGTCTTCCAATATAGCTTGTAATCAAGTCTACAAAACTCTCATGACCTTAACTTCCTTCCTCTTGCTGTTTATCTAGTAGGGAATGCTACACACACTCTGTCTTGATTGACATAGAACCTTATCAAAATCATATACTCCTTACTCCTCTAGTTCTTCTTTTATACTTCATCTGTACTAACTGTGATATGCACCCTTTTCCTAGCCAGTAGGCAGTAAATTCTTCACACGCTTCCCTTGGTCTTCAATGACATAAAGGGGGTCCTTTTTGACCGTCTAGTCTTTCTTCTTAAGTTCTTAATTAGGGATCCTTGCTCGAACTCACTCCATGTTATTATTAAGGTGCTAGCACGCGGATCGATTTAGCTTCACATTTGTCGTTGTTGATCTCTTGAAGGGTCCTCTAGACGTCTATAAAATTCTTTCATCATTCTATAGTTATCCTCCTTATCTGATAACCAGTACCACTGGTTGACCCGCACGTGTTATGTCTCAATTATTACTGACTGGTATGTAGTTGACCTTCCATAAGATCACAGACTTATTGTTCTTCTATCTCTTTTGAAGTTTGATAGACTTGGTCAAAATCTATCTCCTCTAGTTTCTTTGTTAATACTCTTTTAGTTTCTTCCACAGTCTGCACTTCTCTTGTTCTCTTATGAGGTCACTATACTCTTCTGAGTCTAGTCCTAGCATTGATCTGTCGCCAATGAGTTCATCAAGTCTTCCACATTAGCTTGTAAGCATGTCTTCGCGATTCTCCTTACTTTAGTCATCATCTGTTTGCGGTTCTCTGGTATGAACCGTTAGTGTTGGTAACTTAAATCTCTTTGTAAATGAGAAATTATTGCAGACCCTTGAGTCCACCAAATCACTTTTCCACATTCTTCCCCTTGTTTAGTTTTGTCTTGATCGTGTCGCCTTTATAAAAATTCGTTGTCTCAATTTTTGACTTCTAGTTTCTTGGATACTTATGTCGGACTTTCATTCAAAACTCTCATATCCTTGAAGGACTCCACATGCTTCCATGGTTACAGGATTTATTTCTCGTCATCAAACTCACTCTTTATCTTTGTACCTTTTAACTTCTCACAACTGGGTCGACACTCTATCTTCTTTGTACTCTCATGTCCATGCTTGCTTATGGCGGCGTCCGTCTTGATAGTCACGTCCTTTACACCGAAATTCTTGGTTGTACTCCGTTCTATATGATTCTTGTTTCTCCATTTTTTATCTCCATTCCACGCTCTCGTCGTCTCTTGCATGGTTCTTCTAATTCATCTCTCGACTTCATACGACAAAGCCCCTTGCATGATTCTCAATTTCTTCTATCTAAGCTGACTCGGGAACTTCTTTCTCATCCGGTTGTACTGGCGGTAAAAATTTTCTAAACATCTTTACTGCTTTGCCCACCCGTCCCTCGGATGATTTATAAGTCACGAGGACGTCCATCAGAGTATCATACTAAATCTTGGTCTGAATCCCTTATCTCGTGTGGAAAACTCTTCAAACTCGTTACCGATTTATCATGAGGCGCTAATCGCTTCATGATATCACAACTAAAGAATACAAGATATCCTTTAGGATACTAGCATACTACACACACACAGATATATAATTTACACTAAAACCTATCGATATAAGTCTATATACTAACTCACCTATCGTTCCAAGCTGCAGAGATCCACGGAGAACGATGGTGGTCCGACGTACTACTAACCCAACAACCCGACTATGCACGTGTGTAAAAACAGAAATCCGTTTTGAAAATCTTAGACCCCTTTCGGGTTCTAGTTATTTTATACATTCGGTCTTTCAGAAGATTTCAAGTGCCATTGTTGCCAACCCAGAGCTCTGATACCATGTTGTAACACCCCAAATTCTCGGAACTCGGGGAGCTACTGGTTAGGACCTCCCAATGGGTCCCGACCTTGGTTTAACAACAACATTACTTGGATCTTACAACAAGGCACAAATGTATTTAAAACAATTTCTAAAACATAATATTTTTAATGGTATAAACGTACACATGTGACAGCCTTACAAACATATATAAAGATACATAACATGCATGACGTATGGAAGACTCCCCCGTCCTCATCTAATGAGTACGTGGACCCGGCTGACCATCCGTTCCGGATCTCTCTGCAACTGTCTATCTCTACAGATCTACAACACGGATAAACCGTTAGCTAACTATCCAAATATAAGCAAAAATGATAAGAGCACAAACACAAGCAGAAACAAAATAAACAAACATCATGCTGGCACTCAACCGTTTATTATCTATTATTTAAGTGATTCACATTATTCAATTTAAGTTGTGGCACGAGAATTATTATTAGTTCTCGCCTCCGTTCCTTATCCAACTGGTGTAGGTCTAGCTGACTTCCACTGGTAGCATCACTACAAACCACGTATGGACTAGTCCCGAAAGAAACCCCCAGCGCCCGCAAGCTACTGAGCAGAATGCCACCGCCCGTTACTCTTAGGCCAAAATATAGGTCGGTAATTATATATCACAACCTATCTCCATAAACATTTCAATCACACACCACCATCATCATTTATACTCATATTTAGAAGTCAGCTAAGTAAGCCCAAAAAACTTACCTGATATAAAGCTCGACTCTCTGTAAACCAACTCGCTCTGTAAACTATAGCAACTCAGTTGCCTGTCAAAGGAGATAAGTGCATTAGCACACTCCTACATAGTTAGAAGTCTAAGACTTCTAAAATAGAATAATATATTAAGACATAACTAGTTGCAGTATTAATTTAGGGTAAAATGACCATTTTACCCTTGGTCCCGAAATTCCCGAAAATTCTAAAATTCATGTCTAAACTCCTATTTGAGATTCTAAAATCATATTCTAACTCCCAAAGTTTCGTTGGGTTCCAAGCTGACATTTTTCCTATGTTACTATTTTCTGGGAAATCGTACAGGTCTAACTTCGATTGAAAATATAAAATTCGTAACCGCTTATAAAAATTCCGACTTAAATCCCTAGATTATCTATGATGTCCTATCTAACTTTAGGAGAAAGAATTTCTCCAAACTGTTCATTCAACAGTTTTATAAAAATTCCTAAAGTTGACTACTCCCTTTACAAATTCTATACTTAGCCAAAATCTGAGTACACTTTGAAAAATCATAACTCCTAAACCACTCACTAGAATTATCCCAAATTTTGATATGTTCTACTATAAAATCTTACCTATAATATATCCAAAATTCAGCCGTAAAGGATATCAAGAGCTTATTCAAAATCATCTCACAAAACAGCATCACTTGCTGTTTTCCCCCAACACTCAGCACATATATAAAAACGTCAACTTTGAAACACAATAACTCTCGACGCGTAACTCCGATTCTTCCCAAATTTTAATATGATCTACAACAAGATGTCAACTATATCATATCAAAAATTCAAGCCTAACAGAGATCAAAAGCCTATTCAAAACTATCTCACAAAACGGCATCCCATGCTGTTTTTCTCAACTCAGCACATTTATAAAACTGAACTTTGAAACCCCATATCTCTCAAACCATAACATGGATTCCTCTGAAATTTTTGTATGATCTACTATACTATATCAACTATAACGTGTCAAAAATTTAAGTCTAACAGAAGTCAATAACCCCTCCAAATTTATTCCACAAAACTGCCTCTCAAGCAACTTTCCTCAAACTCAGCACACTTAGAAAACTGCATGAGAAGCCAACTTGATAAACTCATATCTCCTAAACTATAACTCAAAATAGGCTCAAATTTCAGTATGTTCTACACTGCAATACCGACAACAACATATCCAAAAACCAGGAGCAAAGAAAGAGTCTAACTTACCCAAATCTAGGCTCAAAGTCGGTTGTTCAACACTTCTTGAAACTCGGAAGAAATAGCATGAATCTGTACCAGCTCCTCTATGGCTGTTCTGGGTAGATTTAGGAGACATAAAAGGGCACTCATTAGGCATGGATTACATGGGCGGAAGTGCAAGAAAGAGAGATGAACAAACCTTACTCGATTACACGACTCGAGGAGACTAATGAAGGGGGTGCAAGGCTGCTGTTGTCGTGTGTGCGGCTGCTGAGAGGGACTGCTGCTGTCTTCGATCGGGTGTAGTTGAAAGGAGAGGCGGGTGCCGGCCTGCCTGAAGCAAATTCCACACGTTGCACGTGAAGTAAGATGGCGCGAGATGAACGCCGTAGATCGGGTGCCGGAATGAGAAGGATTGATTCTCTCGTTGTCGATTGTACACAAAAGTGAGCGAGACTGCAGAAGGAAAGACACGGACGAGTGGTGCGTTGCAGCTAGACGGGAGATGGAGACGTGCAGAGGAGTGCTCAGTCCGGGTTTCGTCTAGGTTTGTCGCTGGTTGTCGGGGAGGCTTGTGTGTACGTTTGTATCGTTCCGGCTTGGGTAGAAGTTCCGAATGATTGACAGAAGGGAGATACGCAGCATAGAAGAGAGCGAGATCTGGGCTGCGATTGTGGACGTGTGAACGCTGCTGTATTAGGCAGTTAAGGCTACGGTTTCATTAAGGAAGGAAGGTTAAGAGGGAAGCGTGATTTCAGGAGTCGTTTCATTCAACGTACCCCTAGTCCAGCTCAGCTCCACGTAGGCAAGAGGAAGCTCCCACGGATGCTGCAGTGGGCTCTTCTTGTTGGGCTGGCGAGGAGGTAAGGGCTGACTGCTCCTCTTCTTCTTGCTGGGCTGAGCGTGCCACTGGGCCAGCACAACAGCGAGACCAAACTGGGCTGGAGAGGTAGAGCAGCAGGCTGGGCTGAAACTGGGCTGCTGGACAAGCTGTTGGGCACGCTGCTGGCTGAAGCTGGGCTAGAGTTGGCGCAAGGGTGAAGGGAGCAGCAGCCCGGTGCTAGCTGCAGTCCGGAATCGAGATCCCGACAATGAATGCACGGAATAAACGGATATGGATTATGTTACAGTTTAGGATTGATTATAAGAATTCTATCATTTTATGCGGAAGTAAGCTACATAATTTGATAAACTATTAAAAGGTTCTATCATTTTATGTGAAGAAACTCTACATAAAATGATAAATTTTATCATAATAAGTCTAACTAAGTAGACAGATATGACTCAACTGAGCGAGATCAAGTTTATAACAGAAATAGACGGAATAAAAATTCCGGATATTACATCAGTACCCCCTTAAAATAAGTTTCGTCCCGAAACTTAAAAGATAACGACATATAGTCGGAGTTACTACAAAAGAAAAAAAAGGGCCGGAAAAGGTCACAATCGATCTTGTTCTGATTTGTTCCTAAGCTAGCCGGAAATAAAATTTCCGGGTATTAGATCAGTACCCCCTTAAAATAAGTTTCGCCCCGAAAGTTAATATACGTCAATCGTAAGGTCGGTCTTCAAGGAACAAATAAAGGTACAACCTAGTGTACCTAATTACTACACCCTAAGTCTTGTCGTTTCTATATCTAAGTATCCCGCACATCAACGGTTACCAAAAGAACACATCACTTACTACATAATAAATCATGAAATAAACAAGCAGTCAGACAACATAACACAGATATAGGGTCAAGCCCTAACTCGTCGTTCCCTAGATTACAACTATCTCCACAAAGGTCTTTGAAAGGTTATGTCTCATACTACCCATAGTATTCAAGGTGGCCTCGTCGGCTTTTATAAAACCACTAACTCTGAAATCTTTTCATGTACAGATCTCACAAGTGCCTACTACCACGTTCTAGTGTGGTAACTAGATATCTCACCAGTATCATCCGGCTCTATGGTCCGATTCTCTAAGCCGATGTCCTAACTTTTGTCTGGTAATTATCCCTCTACTGAATCCGTAGAAAACTAGGGTTACACTCTCCAATAGGGTGAGGATTACTAGTCCATCAATCACTTATAAACCACTTTACAGCTTCAAGTGGTCACATTTTGCAACTCACCTCCAGGTCCTTTGATGACCGTACAGAAAATAACCTAGTCAACTTTCTTCCCTTCGTTGTGTTTACTTGACTACACACTCAGGCCAAAGGTCTTGAGTGACATACAATATGTCCGGAATGACGGTATTAGATACAAGGTGATCTCACATCACCGTCATTTGCTCACACTACTCAATAGTTGTTAACATTGCCGTGTGTTCTATAATATCCCTCTTACTCCAAACGCAACTCGACTCCGTTCCGAGATAAAATTCTTCTTATACTCCACTCTTGAGATTATGTTTTCTATATGTACGAGTACTGGTCTGTAAGTACACTCCCGTAGCTTGTTAGTGCAGGCCCTACACAACACCCTTATTACTTCGTTACTTCATTTCTCATTTCATCAAGAAACTCGTTCTAAAGTACCATGCTAGGTATTAAATTCCAATTTTTCTGACCTGCCAACATGTGGCTAGGTCGGCATGCTTTTCTTGGATCTATAATGGGGTACCACTTTCTTTCTATACTTCTACGTGCACATACTTTCTCGTCTATCTAGTTGGTGATACAGTTCCTCTACGAAATTTCTTGTCACTCCACGTAGCCTATTTCACGTTCCTTCTAAACGAAATACTTTTCACAAATTATCATCGTCTTAAACTCGACACGTCATTTGTTGTACTCTCGAGTTTCCGGTTCTGTGGGTTAGGACTCATCACGCTTTCGCTGCGCTACTTTGATAATTATGTTGTCACCCGCTAATCGTAAGGACATTTTCCGTGAGTCCAAATTGATGGATCCAAAACTCTCTCTCTCAATTACACCATAAGTCCTATCCAGATGAAATACCAAGTACCTTCCTTACTTGCCTTAAGGGACTAAGATAACTGTTGAAAGACGACCTCTTCCGTTTACTTTTGGAATTCTTCTAACACGGATCCAAACTTCCTGACTCGACTGAAGTTTGATCTTAACCAACCGAGAAGTAACCTCTAACACGATTCTCTCTATACCTTTAGTTGTCTAAGTAGATTTTCGTTGTCTACTTGAGGCACTCCTCCAAAGTATTGGTATAGTTAATTCAATACTCCTCAATCACAGATATCTCTTTTTAACTGTACATAGCTCGACAATCCCAAACAACCCTTGCACGTCCTCAGTTGATGTCGGTCAGTCTATAGTTGACTTATCTCCATTTCCGGGACTCGCTTTTCTCATACCTCTTTTGCCGTTAAATTTCATGGTGAACACTACTTACTCAAGTTCATCAATTTATACTCCTTTAGCTCATTCTACATTACAACTTCCGGTTCCCCCGTGAGGTAACTCCATTTCTCGCGTCTCACTGTGTCGTCCATCTGACATCAATGGTCTTTTCTAGGTCTTCCAATATAGCTTGTAATCAAGTCTACAAAACTCTCATGACCTTAACTTCCTTCCTCTTGCTGTTTATCTAGTAGGGAATGCTACACACACTCTGTCTTGATTGACATAGAACCTTATCAAAATCATATACTCCTTACTCCTCTAGTTCTTCTTTTATACTTCATCTGTACTAACTGTGATATGCACCCTTTTCCTAGCCAGTAGGCAGTAAATTCTTCACACGCTTCCCTTGGTCTTCAATGACATAAAGGGGGTCCTTTTTGACCGTCTAGTCTTTCTTCTTAAGTTCTTAATTAGGGATCCTTGCTCGAACTCACTCCATGTTATTATTAAGGTGCTAGCACGCGGATCGATTTAGCTTCACATTTGTCGTTGTTGATCTCTTGAAGGGTCCTCTAGACGTCTATAAAATTCTTTCATCATTCTATAGTTATCCTCCTTATCTGATAACCAGTACCACTGGTTGACCCGCACGTGTTATGTCTCAATTATTACTGACTGGTATGTAGTTGACCTTCCATAAGATCACAGACTTATTGTTCTTCTATCTCTTTTGAAGTTTGATAGACTTGGTCAAAATCTATCTCCTCTAGTTTCTTTGTTAATACTCTTTTAGTTTCTTCCACAGTCTGCACTTCTCTTGTTCTCTTATGAGGTCACTATACTCTTCTGAGTCTAGTCCTAGCATTGATCTGTCGCCAATGAGTTCATCAAGTCTTCCACATTAGCTTGTAAGCATGTCTTCGCGATTCTCCTTACTTTAGTCATCATCTGTTTGCGGTTCTCTGGTATGAACCGTTAGTGTTGGTAACTTAAATCTCTTTGTAAATGAGAAATTATTGCAGACCCTTGAGTCCACCAAATCACTTTTCCACATTCTTCCCCTTGTTTAGTTTTGTCTTGATCGTGTCGCCTTTATAAAAATTCGTTGTCTCAATTTTTGACTTCTAGTTTCTTGGATACTTATGTCGGACTTTCATTCAAAACTCTCATATCCTTGAAGGACTCCACATGCTTCCATGGTTACAGGATTTATTTCTCGTCATCAAACTCACTCTTTATCTTTGTACCTTTTAACTTCTCACAACTGGGTCGACACTCTATCTTCTTTGTACTCTCATGTCCATGCTTGCTTATGGCGGCGTCCGTCTTGATAGTCACGTCCTTTACACCGAAATTCTTGGTTGTACTCCGTTCTATATGATTCTTGTTTCTCCATTTTTTATCTCCATTCCACGCTCTCGTCGTCTCTTGCATGGTTCTTCTAATTCATCTCTCGACTTCATACGACAAAGCCCCTTGCATGATTCTCAATTTCTTCTATCTAAGCTGACTCGGGAACTTCTTTCTCATCCGGTTGTACTGGCGGTAAAAATTTTCTAAACATCTTTACTGCTTTGCCCACCCGTCCCTCGGATGATTTATAAGTCACGAGGACGTCCATCAGAGTATCATACTAAATCTTGGTCTGAATCCCTTATCTCGTGTGGAAAACTCTTCAAACTCGTTACCGATTTATCATGAGGCGCTAATCGCTTCATGATATCACAACTAAAGAATACAAGATATCCTTTAGGATACTAGCATACTACACACACACAGATATATAATTTACACTAAAACCTATCGATATAAGTCTATATACTAACTCACCTATCGTTCCAAGCTGCAGAGATCCACGGAGAACGATGGTGGTCCGACGTACTACTAACCCAACAACCCGACTATGCACGTGTGTAAAAACAGAAATCCGTTTTGAAAATCTTAGACCCCTTTCGGGTTCTAGTTATTTTATACATTCGGTCTTTCAGAAGATTTCAAGTGCCATTGTTGCCAACCCAGAGCTCTGATACCATGTTGTAACACCCCAAATTCTCGGAACTCGGGGAGCTACTGGTTAGGACCTCCCAATGGGTCCCGACCTTGGTTTAACAACAACATTACTTGGATCTTACAACAAGGCACAAATGTATTTAAAACAATTTCTAAAACATAATATTTTTAATGGTATAAACGTACACATGTGACAGCCTTACAAACATATATAAAGATACATAACATGCATGACGTATGGAAGACTCCCCCGTCCTCATCTAATGAGTACGTGGACCCGGCTGACCATCCGTTCCGGATCTCTCTGCAATTGTCTATCTCTACAGATCTACAACACGGATAAACCGTTAGCTAACTATCCAAATATAAGCAAAAATGATAAGAGCACAAACACAAGCAGAAACAAAATAAACAAACATCATGCTGGCACTCAACCGTTTATTATCTATTATTTAAGTGATTCACATTATTCAATTTAAGTTGTGGCACGAGAATTATTATTAGTTCTCGCCTCCGTTCCTTATCCAACTGGTGTAGGTCTAGCTGACTTCCACTGGTAGCATCACTACAAACCACGTATGGACTAGTCCCGAAAGAAACCCCCAGCGCCCGCAAGCTACTGAGCAGAATGCCACCGCCCGTTACTCTTAGGCCAAAATATAGGTCGGTAATTATATATCACAACCTATCTCCATAAACATTTCAATCACACACCACCATCATCATTTATACTCATATTTAGAAGTCAGCTAAGTAAGCCCAAAAAACTTACCTGATATAAAGCTCGACTCTCTGTAAACCAACTCGCTCTGTAAACTATAGCAACTCAGTTGCCTGTCAAAGGAGATAAGTGCATTAGCACACTCCTACATAGTTAGAAGTCTAAGACTTCTAAAATAGAATAATATATTAAGACATAACTAGTTGCAGTATTAATTTAGGGTAAAATGACCATTTTACCCTTGGTCCCGAAATTCCCGAAAATTCTAAAATTCATGTCTAAACTCCTATTTGAGATTCTAAAATCATATTCTAACTCCCAAAGTTTCGTTGGGTTCCAAGCTGACATTTTTCCTATGTTACTATTTTCTGGGAAATCGTACAGGTCTAACTTCGATTGAAAATATAAAATTCGTAACCGCTTATAAAAATTCCGACTTAAATCCCTAGATTATCTATGATGTCCTATCTAACTTTAGGAGAAAGAATTTCTCCAAACTGTTCATTCAACAGTTTTATAAAAATTCCTAAAGTTGACTACTCCCTTTACAAATTCTATACTTAGCCAAAATCTGAGTACACTTTGAAAAATCATAACTCCTAAACCACTCACTAGAATTATCCCAAATTTTGATATGTTCTACTATAAAATCTTACCTATAATATATCCAAAATTCAGCCGGAAAGGATATCAAGAGCTTATTCAAAATCATCTCACAAAACAGCATCACTTGCTGTTTTCCCCCAACACTCAGCACATATATAAAAACGTCAACTTTGAAACACAATAACTCTCGACGCGTAACTCCGATTCTTCCCAAATTTTAATATGATCTACAACAAGATGTCAACTATATCATATCAAAAATTCAAGCCTAACAGAGATCAAAAGCCTATTCAAAACTATCTCACAAAACGGCATCCCATGCTGTTTTTCTCAACTCAGCACATTTATAAAACTGAACTTTGAAACCCCATATCTCTCAAACCATAACATGGATTCCTCTGAAATTTTTGTATGATCTACTATACTATATCAACTATAACGTGTCAAAAATTTAAGTCTAACAGAAGTCAATAACCCCTCCAAATTTATTCCACAAAACTGTCTCTCAAGCAACTTTCCTCAAACTCAGCACACTTAGAAAACTGCATGAGAAGCCAACTTGATAAACTCATATCTCCTAAACTATAACTCAAAATAGGCTCAAATTTCAGTATGTTCTACACTGCAATACCGACAACAACATATCCAAAAACCAGGAGCAAAGAAAGAGTCTAACTTACCCAAATCTAGGCTCAAAGTCGGTTGTTCAACACTTCTTGAAACTCGGAAGAAATAGCATGAATCTGTACCAGCTCCTCTATGGCTGTTCTGGGTAGATTTAGGAGACATAAAAGGGCACTCATTAGGCATGGATTACATGGGCGGAAGTGCAAGAAAGAGAGATGAACAAGCCTTACTCGATTACACGACTCGAGGAGACTAATGAAGGGGGTGCAAGGCTGCTGTTGTCGTGTGTGCGGTTGCTGAGAGGGACTGCTGCTGTCTTCGATCGGGTGTAGTTGAAAGGAGAGGCGGGTGCCGGCCTGCCTGAAGCAAATTCCACACGTTGCACGTGAAGTAAGATGGCGCGAGATGAACGCCGTAGATCGGGTGCCGGAATGAGAAGGATTGATTCTCTCGTTGTCGATTGTACACAAAAGTGAGCGAGACTGCAGAAGGAAAGACACGGACGAGTGGTGCGTTGCAGCTAGACGGGAGATGGAGACGTGCAGAGGAGTGCTCAGTCCGGGTTTCGTCTAGGTTTGTCGCTGGTTGTCGGGGAGGCTTGTGTGTACGTTTGTATCGTTCCGGCTTGGGTAGAAGTTCCGAATGATTGACAGAAGGGAGATACGCAGCATAGAAGAGAGCGAGATCTGGGCTGCGATTGTGGACGTGTGAACGCTGCTGTATTAGGCAGTTAAGGCTACGGTTTCATTAAGGAAGGAAGGTTAAGAGGGAAGCGTGATTTCAGGAGTCGTTTCATTCAACGTACCCCTAGTCCAGCTCAGCTCCACGTAGGCAAGAGGAAGCTCCCACGGATGCTGCAGTGGGCTCTTCTTGTTGGGCTGGCGAGGAGGTAAGGGCTGACTGCTCCTCTTCTTCTTGCTGGGCTGAGCGTGCCACTGGGCCAGCACAACAGCGAGACCAAACTGGGCTGGAGAGGTAGAGCAGCAGGCTGGGCTGAAACTGGGCTGCTGGACAAGCTGTTGGGCACGCTGCTGGCTGAAGCTGGGCTAGAGTTGGCGCAAGGGTGAAGGGAGCAGCAGCCCGGTGCTAGCTGCAGTCCGGAATCGAGATCCCGACAATGAATGCACGGAATAAACGGATATGGATTATGTTACAGTTTAGGATTGATTATAAGAATTCTATCATTTTATGCGGAAGTAAGCTACATAATTTGATAAACTATTAAAAGGTTCTATCATTTTATGTGAAGAAACTCTACATAAAATGATAAATTTTATCATAATAAGTCTAACTAAGTAGACAGATATGACTCAACTGAGCGAGATCAAGTTTATAACAGAAATAGACGGAATAAAAATTCCGGATATTACATCAGTACCCCCTTAAAATAAGTTTCGTCCCGAAACTTAAAAGATAACGACATATAGTCGGAGTTACTACAAAAGAAAAAAAAGGGCCGGAAAAGGTCACAATCGATCTTGTTCTGATTTGTTCCTAAGCTAGCCGGAAATAAAATTTCCGGGTATTACATCAGTACCCCCTTAAAATAAGTTTCGCCCCGAAACTTAATATACGTCAATCGTAAGGTCGGTCTTCAAGGAACAAATAAAGGTACAACCTAGTGTACCTAATTACTACACCCTAAGTCTTGTCGTTTCTATATCTAAGTATCCCGCACATCAACGGTTACCAAAAGAACACATCACTTACTACATAATAAATCATGAAATAAACAAGCAGTCAGACAACATAACACAGATATAGGGTCAAGCCCTAACTCGTCGTTCCCTAGATTACAACTATCTCCACAAAGGTCTTTGAAAGGTTATGTCTCATACTACCCATAGTATTCAAGGTGGCCTCGTCGGCTTTTATAAAACCACTAACTCTGAAATCTTTTCATGTACAGATCTCACAAGTGCCTACTACCACGTTCTAGTGTGGTAACTAGATATCTCACCAGTATCATCCGGCTCTATGGTCCGATTCTCTAAGCCGATGTCCTAACTTTTGTCTGGTAATTATCCCTCTACTGAATCCGTAGAAAACTAGGGTTACACTCTCCAATAGGGTGAGGATTACTAGTCCATCAATCACTTATAAACCACTTTACAGCTTCAAGTGGTCACATTTTGCAACTCACCTCCAGGTCCTTTGATGACCGTACAGAAAATAACCTAGTCAACTTTCTTCCCTTCGTTGTGTTTACTTGACTACACACTCAGGCCAAAGGTCTTGAGTGACATACAATATGTCCGGAATGACGGTATTAGATACAAGGTGATCTCACATCACCGTCATTTGCTCACACTACTCAATAGTTGTTAACATTGCCGTGTGTTCTATAATATCCCTCTTACTCCAAACGCAACTCGACTCCGTTCCGAGATAAAATTCTTCTTATACTCCACTCTTGAGATTATGTTTTCTATATGTACGAGTACTGGTCTGTAAGTACACTCCCGTAGCTTGTTAGTGCAGGCCCTACACAACACCCTTATTACTTCGTTACTTCATTTCTCATTTCATCAAGAAACTCGTTCTAAAGTACCATGCTAGGTATTAAATTCCAATTTTTCTGACCTGCCAACATGTGGCTAGGTCGGCATGCTTTTCTTGGATCTATAATGGGGTACCACTTTCTTTCTATACTTCTACGTGCACATACTTTCTCGTCTATCTAGTTGGTGATACAGTTCCTCTACGAAATTTCTTGTCACTCCACGTAGCCTATTTCACGTTCCTTCTAAACGAAATACTTTTCACAAATTATCATCGTCTTAAACTCGACACGTCATTTGTTGTACTCTCGAGTTTCCGGTTCTGTGGGTTAGGACTCATCACGCTTTCGCTGCGCTACTTTGATAATTATGTTGTCACCCGCTAATCGTAAGGACATTTTCCGTGAGTCCAAATTGATGGATCCAAAACTCTCTCTCTCAATTACACCATAAGTCCTATCCAGATGAAATACCAAGTACCTTCCTTACTTGCCTTAAGGGACTAAGATAACTGTTGAAAGACGACCTCTTCCGTTTACTTTTGGAATTCTTCTAACACGGATCCAAACTTCCTGACTCGACTGAAGTTTGATCTTAACCAACCGAGAAGTAACCTCTAACACGATTCTCTCTATACCTTTAGTTGTCTAAGTAGATTTTCGTTGTCTACTTGAGGCACTCCTCCAAAGTATTGGTATAGTTAATTCAATACTCCTCAATCACAGATATCTCTTTTTAACTGTACATAGCTCGACAATCCCAAACAACCCTTGCACGTCCTCAGTTGATGTCGGTCAGTCTATAGTTGACTTATCTCCATTTCCGGGACTCGCTTTTCTCATACCTCTTTTGCCGTTAAATTTCATGGTGAACACTACTTACTCAAGTTCATCAATTTATACTCCTTTAGCTCATTCTACATTACAACTTCCGGTTCCCCCGTGAGGTAACTCCATTTCTCGCGTCTCACTGTGTCGTCCATCTGACATCAATGGTCTTTTCTAGGTCTTCCAATATAGCTTGTAATCAAGTCTACAAAACTCTCATGACCTTAACTTCCTTCCTCTTGCTGTTTATCTAGTAGGGAATGCTACACACACTCTGTCTTGATTGACATAGAACCTTATCAAAATCATATACTCCTTACTCCTCTAGTTCTTCTTTTATACTTCATCTGTACTAACTGTGATATGCACCCTTTTCCTAGCCAGTAGGCAGTAAATTCTTCACACGCTTCCCTTGGTCTTCAATGACATAAAGGGGGTCCTTTTTGACCGTCTAGTCTTTCTTCTTAAGTTCTTAATTAGGGATCCTTGCTCGAACTCACTCCATGTTATTATTAAGGTGCTAGCACGCGGATCGATTTAGCTTCACATTTGTCGTTGTTGATCTCTTGAAGGGTCCTCTAGACGTCTATAAAATTCTTTCATCATTCTATAGTTATCCTCCTTATCTGATAACCAGTACCACTGGTTGACCCGCACGTGTTATGTCTCAATTATTACTGACTGGTATGTAGTTGACCTTCCATAAGATCACAGACTTATTGTTCTTCTATCTCTTTTGAAGTTTGATAGACTTGGTCAAAATCTATCTCCTCTAGTTTCTTTGTTAATACTCTTTTAGTTTCTTCCACAGTCTGCACTTCTCTTGTTCTCTTATGAGGTCACTATACTCTTCTGAGTCTAGTCCTAGCATTGATCTGTCGCCAATGAGTTCATCAAGTCTTCCACATTAGCTTGTAAGCATGTCTTCGCGATTCTCCTTACTTTAGTCATCATCTGTTTGCGGTTCTCTGGTATGAACCGTTAGTGTTGGTAACTTAAATCTCTTTGTAAATGAGAAATTATTGCAGACCCTTGAGTCCACCAAATCACTTTTCCACATTCTTCCCCTTGTTTAGTTTTGTCTTGATCGTGTCGCCTTTATAAAAATTCGTTGTCTCAATTTTTGACTTCTAGTTTCTTGGATACTTATGTCGGACTTTCATTCAAAACTCTCATATCCTTGAAGGACTCCACATGCTTCCATGGTTACAGGATTTATTTCTCGTCATCAAACTCACTCTTTATCTTTGTACCTTTTAACTTCTCACAACTGGGTCGACACTCTATCTTCTTTGTACTCTCATGTCCATGCTTGCTTATGGCGGCGTCCGTCTTGATAGTCACGTCCTTTACACCGAAATTCTTGGTTGTACTCCGTTCTATATGATTCTTGTTTCTCCATTTTTTATCTCCATTCCACGCTCTCGTCGTCTCTTGCATGGTTCTTCTAATTCATCTCTCGACTTCATACGACAAAGCCCCTTGCATGATTCTCAATTTCTTCTATCTAAGCTGACTCGGGAACTTCTTTCTCATCCGGTTGTACTGGCGGTAAAAATTTTCTAAACATCTTTACTGCTTTGCCCACCCGTCCCTCGGATGATTTATAAGTCACGAGGACGTCCATCAGAGTATCATACTAAATCTTGGTCTGAATCCCTTATCTCGTGTGGAAAACTCTTCAAACTCGTTACCGATTTATCATGAGGCGCTAATCGCTTCATGATATCACAACTAAAGAATACAAGATATCCTTTAGGATACTAGCATACTACACACACACAGATATATAATTTACACTAAAACCTATCGATATAAGTCTATATACTAACTCACCTATCGTTCCAAGCTGCAGAGATCCACGGAGAACGATGGTGGTCCGACGTACTACTAACCCAACAACCCGACTATGCACGTGTGTAAAAACAGAAATCCGTTTTGAAAATCTTAGACCCCTTTCGGGTTCTAGTTATTTTATACATTCGGTCTTTCAGAAGATTTCAAGTGCCATTGTTGCCAACCCAGAGCTCTGATACCATGTTGTAACACCCCAAATTCTCGGAACTCGGGGAGCTACTGGTTAGGACCTCCCAATGGGTCCCGACCTTGGTTTAACAACAACATTACTTGGATCTTACAACAAGGCACAAATGTATTTAAAACAATTTCTAAAACATAATATTTTTAATGGTATAAACGTACACATGTGACAGTCTTACAAACATATATAAAGATACATAACATGCATGACGTATGGAAGACTCCCCCGTCCTCATCTAATGAGTACGTGGACCCGGCTGACCATCCGTTCCGGATCTCTCTGCAATTGTCTATCTCTACAGATCTACAACACGGATAAACCGTTAGCTAACTATTCAAATATAAGCAAAAATGATAAGAGCACAAACACAAGCAGAAACAAAATAAACAAACATCATGCTGGCACTCAACCGTTTATTATCTATTATTTAAGTGATTCACATTATTCAATTTAAGTTGTGGCACGAGAATTATTATTAGTTCTCGCCTCCGTTCCTTATCCAACTGGTGTAGGTCTAGCTGACTTCCACTGGTAGCATCACTACAAACCACGTATGGACTAGTCCCGAAAGAAACCCCCAGCGCCCGCAAGCTACTGAGCAGAATGCCACCGCCCGTTACTCTTAGGCCAAAATATAGGTCGGTAATTATATATCACAACCTATCTCCATAAACATTTCAATCACACACCACCATCATCATTTATACTCATATTTAGAAGTCAGCTAAGTAAGCCCAAAAAACTTACCTGATATAAAGCTCGACTCTCTGTAAACCAACTCGCTCTGTAAACTATAGCAACTCAGTTGCCTGTCAAAGGAGATAAGTGCATTAGCACACTCCTACATAGTTAGAAGTCTAAGACTTCTAAAATAGAATAATATATTAAGACATAACTAGTTGCAGTATTAATTTAGGGTAAAATGACCATTTTACCCTTGGTCCCGAAATTCCCGAAAATTCTAAAATTCATGTCTAAACTCCTATTTGAGATTCTAAAATCATATTCTAACTCCCAAAGTTTCGTTGGGTTCCAAGCTGACATTTTTCCTATGTTACTATTTTCTGGGAAATCGTACAGGTCTAACTTCGATTGAAAATATAAAATTCGTAACCGCTTATAAAAATTCCGACTTAAATCCCTAGATTATCTATGATGTCCTATCTAACTTTAGGAGAACGAATTTCTCCAAACTGTTCATTCAACAGTTTTATAAAAATTCCTAAAGTTGACTACTCCCTTTACAAATTCTATACTTAGCCAAAATCTGAGTACACTTTGAAAAATCATAACTCCTAAACCACTCACTAGAATTATCCCAAATTTTGATATGTTCTACTATAAAATCTTACCTATAATATATCCAAAATTCAGCCGGAAAGGATATCAAGAGCTTATTCAAAATCATCTCACAAAACAGCATCACTTGCTGTTTTCCCCCAACACTCAGCACATATATAAAAACGTCAACTTTGAAACACAATAACTCTCGACGCGTAACTCCGATTCTTCCCAAATTTTAATATGATCTACAACAAGATGTCAACTATATCATATCAAAAATTCAAGCCTAACAGAGATCAAAAGCCTATTCAAAACTATCTCACAAAACGGCATCCCATGCTGTTTTTCTCAACTCAGCACATTTATAAAACTGAACTTTGAAACCCCATATCTCTCAAACCATAACATGGATTCCTCTGAAATTTTTGTATGATCTACTATACTATATCAACTATAACGTGTCAAAAATTTAAGTCTAACAGAAGTCAATAACCCCTCCAAATTTATTCCACAAAACTGTCTCTCAAGCAACTTTCCTCAAACTCAGCACACTTAGAAAACTGCATGAGAAGCCAACTTGATAAACTCATATCTCCTAAACTATAACTCAAAATAGGCTCAAATTTCAGTATGTTCTACACTGCAATACCGACAACAACATATCCAAAAACCAGGAGCAAAGAAAGAGTCTAACTTACCCAAATCTAGGCTCAAAGTCGGTTGTTCAACACTTCTTGAAACTCGGAAGAAATAGCATGAATCTGTACCAGCTCCTCTATGGCTGTTCTGGGTAGATTTAGGAGACATAAAAGGGCACTCATTAGGCATGGATTACATGGGCGGAAGTGCAAGAAAGAGAGATGAACAAGCCTTACTCGATTACACGACTCGAGGAGACTAATGAAGGGGGTGCAAGGCTGCTGTTGTCGTGTGTGCGGTTGCTGAGAGGGACTGCTGCTGTCTTCGATCGGGTGTAGTTGAAAGGAGAGGCGGGTGCCGGCCTGCCTGAAGCAAATTCCACACGTTGCACGTGAAGTAAGATGGCGCGAGATGAACGCCGTAGATCGGGTGCCGGAATGAGAAGGATTGATTCTCTCGTTGTCGATTGTACACAAAAGTGAGCGAGACTGCAGAAGGAAAGACACGGACGAGTGGTGCGTTGCAGCTAGACGGGAGATGGAGACGTGCAGAGGAGTGCTCAGTCCGGGTTTCGTCTAGGTTTGTCGCTGGTTGTCGGGGAGGCTTGTGTGTACGTTTGTATCGTTCCGGCTTGGGTAGAAGTTCCGAATGATTGACAGAAGGGAGATACGCAGCATAGAAGAGAGCGAGATCTGGGCTGCGATTGTGGACGTGTGAACGCTGCTGTATTAGGCAGTTAAGGCTACGGTTTCATTAAGGAAGGAAGGTTAAGAGGGAAGCGTGATTTCAGGAGTCGTTTCATTCAACGTACCCCTAGTCCAGCTCAGCTCCACGTAGGCAAGAGGAAGCTCCCACGGATGCTGCAGTGGGCTCTTCTTGTTGGGCTGGCGAGGAGGTAAGGGCTGACTGCTCCTCTTCTTCTTGCTGGGCTGAGCGTGCCACTGGGCCAGCACAACAGCGAGACCAAACTGGGCTGGAGAGGTAGAGCAGCAGGCTGGGCTGAAACTGGGCTGCTGGACAAGCTGTTGGGCACGCTGCTGGCTGAAGCTGGGCTAGAGTTGGCGCAAGGGTGAAGGGAGCAGCAGCCCGGTGCTAGCTGCAGTCCGGAATCGAGATCCCGACAATGAATGCACGGAATAAACGGATATGGATTATGTTACAGTTTAGGATTGATTATAAGAATTCTATCATTTTATGCGGAAGTAAGCTACATAATTTGATAAACTATTAAAAGGTTCTATCATTTTATGTGAAGAAACTCTACATAAAATGATAAATTTTATCATAATAAGTCTAACTAAGTAGACAGATATGACTCAACTGAGCGAGATCAAGTTTATAACAGAAATAGACGGAATAAAAATTCCGGATATTACATCAGTACCCCCTTAAAATAAGTTTCGTCCCGAAACTTAAAAGATAACGACATATAGTCGGAGTTACTACAAAAGAAAAAAAAGGGCCGGAAAAGGTCACAATCGATCTTGTTCTGATTTGTTCCTAAGCTAGCCGGAAATAAAATTTCCGGGTATTACATCAGTACCCCCTTAAAATAAGTTTCGCCCCGAAACTTAATATACGTCAATCGTAAGGTCGGTCTTCAAGGAACAAATAAAGGTACAACCTAGTGTACCTAATTACTACACCCTAAGTCTTGTCGTTTCTATATCTAAGTATCCCGCACATCAACGGTTACCAAAAGAACACATCACTTACTACATAATAAATCATGAAATAAACAAGCAGTCAGACAACATAACACAGATATAGGGTCAAGCCCTAACTCGTCGTTCCCTAGATTACAACTATCTCCACAAAGGTCTTTGAAAGGTTATGTCTCATACTACCCATAGTATTCAAGGTGGCCTCGTCGGCTTTTATAAAACCACTAACTCTGAAATCTTTTCATGTACAGATCTCACAAGTGCCTACTACCACGTTCTAGTGTGGTAACTAGATATCTCACCAGTATCATCCGGCTCTATGGTCCGATTCTCTAAGCCGATGTCCTAACTTTTGTCTGGTAATTATCCCTCTACTGAATCCGTAGAAAACTAGGGTTACACTCTCCAATAGGGTGAGGATTACTAGTCCATCAATCACTTATAAACCACTTTACAGCTTCAAGTGGTCACATTTTGCAACTCACCTCCAGGTCCTTTGATGACCGTACAGAAAATAACCTAGTCAACTTTCTTCCCTTCGTTGTGTTTACTTGACTACACACTCAGGCCAAAGGTCTTGAGTGACATACAATATGTCCGGAATGACGGTATTAGATACAAGGTGATCTCACATCACCGTCATTTGCTCACACTACTCAATAGTTGTTAACATTGCCGTGTGTTCTATAATATCCCTCTTACTCCAAACGCAACTCGACTCCGTTCCGAGATAAAATTCTTCTTATACTCCACTCTTGAGATTATGTTTTCTATATGTACGAGTACTGGTCTGTAAGTACACTCCCGTAGCTTGTTAGTGCAGGCCCTACACAACACCCTTATTACTTCGTTACTTCATTTCTCATTTCATCAAGAAACTCGTTCTAAAGTACCATGCTAGGTATTAAATTCCAATTTTTCTGACCTGCCAACATGTGGCTAGGTCGGCATGCTTTTCTTGGATCTATAATGGGGTACCACTTTCTTTCTATACTTCTACGTGCACATACTTTCTCGTCTATCTAGTTGGTGATACAGTTCCTCTACGAAATTTCTTGTCACTCCACGTAGCCTATTTCACGTTCCTTCTAAACGAAATACTTTTCACAAATTATCATCGTCTTAAACTCGACACGTCATTTGTTGTACTCTCGAGTTTCCGGTTCTGTGGGTTAGGACTCATCACGCTTTCGCTGCGCTACTTTGATAATTATGTTGTCACCCGCTAATCGTAAGGACATTTTCCGTGAGTCCAAATTGATGGATCCAAAACTCTCTCTCTCAATTACACCATAAGTCCTATCCAGATGAAATACCAAGTACCTTCCTTACTTGCCTTAAGGGACTAAGATAACTGTTGAAAGACGACCTCTTCCGTTTACTTTTGGAATTCTTCTAACACGGATCCAAACTTCCTGACTCGACTGAAGTTTGATCTTAACCAACCGAGAAGTAACCTCTAACACGATTCTCTCTATACCTTTAGTTGTCTAAGTAGATTTTCGTTGTCTACTTGAGGCACTCCTCCAAAGTATTGGTATAGTTAATTCAATACTCCTCAATCACAGATATCTCTTTTTAACTGTACATAGCTCGACAATCCCAAACAACCCTTGCACGTCCTCAGTTGATGTCGGTCAGTCTATAGTTGACTTATCTCCATTTCCGGGACTCGCTTTTCTCATACCTCTTTTGCCGTTAAATTTCATGGTGAACACTACTTACTCAAGTTCATCAATTTATACTCCTTTAGCTCATTCTACATTACAACTTCCGGTTCCCCCGTGAGGTAACTCCATTTCTCGCGTCTCACTGTGTCGTCCATCTGACATCAATGGTCTTTTCTAGGTCTTCCAATATAGCTTGTAATCAAGTCTACAAAACTCTCATGACCTTAACTTCCTTCCTCTTGCTGTTTATCTAGTAGGGAATGCTACACACACTCTGTCTTGATTGACATAGAACCTTATCAAAATCATATACTCCTTACTCCTCTAGTTCTTCTTTTATACTTCATCTGTACTAACTGTGATATGCACCCTTTTCCTAGCCAGTAGGCAGTAAATTCTTCACACGCTTCCCTTGGTCTTCAATGACATAAAGGGGGTCCTTTTTGACCGTCTAGTCTTTCTTCTTAAGTTCTTAATTAGGGATCCTTGCTCGAACTCACTCCATGTTATTATTAAGGTGCTAGCACGCGGATCGATTTAGCTTCACATTTGTCGTTGTTGATCTCTTGAAGGGTCCTCTAGACGTCTATAAAATTCTTTCATCATTCTATAGTTATCCTCCTTATCTGATAACCAGTACCACTGGTTGACCCGCACGTGTTATGTCTCAATTATTACTGACTGGTATGTAGTTGACCTTCCATAAGATCACAGACTTATTGTTCTTCTATCTCTTTTGAAGTTTGATAGACTTGGTCAAAATCTATCTCCTCTAGTTTCTTTGTTAATACTCTTTTAGTTTCTTCCACAGTCTGCACTTCTCTTGTTCTCTTATGAGGTCACTATACTCTTCTGAGTCTAGTCCTAGCATTGATCTGTCGCCAATGAGTTCATCAAGTCTTCCACATTAGCTTGTAAGCATGTCTTCGCGATTCTCCTTACTTTAGTCATCATCTGTTTGCGGTTCTCTGGTATGAACCGTTAGTGTTGGTAACTTAAATCTCTTTGTAAATGAGAAATTATTGCAGACCCTTGAGTCCACCAAATCACTTTTCCACATTCTTCCCCTTGTTTAGTTTTGTCTTGATCGTGTCGCCTTTATAAAAATTCGTTGTCTCAATTTTTGACTTCTAGTTTCTTGGATACTTATGTCGGACTTTCATTCAAAACTCTCATATCCTTGAAGGACTCCACATGCTTCCATGGTTACAGGATTTATTTCTCGTCATCAAACTCACTCTTTATCTTTGTACCTTTTAACTTCTCACAACTGGGTCGACACTCTATCTTCTTTGTACTCTCATGTCCATGCTTGCTTATGGCGGCGTCCGTCTTGATAGTCACGTCCTTTACACCGAAATTCTTGGTTGTACTCCGTTCTATATGATTCTTGTTTCTCCATTTTTTATCTCCATTCCACGCTCTCGTCGTCTCTTGCATGGTTCTTCTAATTCATCTCTCGACTTCATACGACAAAGCCCCTTGCATGATTCTCAATTTCTTCTATCTAAGCTGACTCGGGAACTTCTTTCTCATCCGGTTGTACTGGCGGTAAAAATTTTCTAAACATCTTTACTGCTTTGCCCACCCGTCCCTCGGATGATTTATAAGTCACGAGGACGTCCATCAGAGTATCATACTAAATCTTGGTCTGAATCCCTTATCTCGTGTGGAAAACTCTTCAAACTCGTTACCGATTTATCATGAGGCGCTAATCGCTTCATGATATCACAACTAAAGAATACAAGATATCCTTTAGGATACTAGCATACTACACACACACAGATATATAATTTACACTAAAACCTATCGATATAAGTCTATATACTAACTCACCTATCGTTCCAAGCTGCAGAGATCCACGGAGAACGATGGTGGTCCGACGTACTACTAACCCAACAACCCGACTATGCACGTGTGTAAAAACAGAAATCCGTTTTGAAAATCTTAGACCCCTTTCGGGTTCTAGTTATTTTATACATTCGGTCTTTCAGAAGATTTCAAGTGCCATTGTTGCCAACCCAGAGCTCTGATACCATGTTGTAACACCCCAAATTCTCGGAACTCGGGGAGCTACTGGTTAGGACCTCCCAATGGGTCCCGACCTTGGTTTAACAACAACATTACTTGGATCTTACAACAAGGCACAAATGTATTTAAAACAATTTCTAAAACATAATATTTTTAATGGTATAAACGTACACATGTGACAGTCTTACAAACATATATAAAGATACATAACATGCATGACGTATGGAAGACTCCCCCGTCCTCATCTAATGAGTACGTGGACCCGGCTGACCATCCGTTCCGGATCTCTCTGCAATTGTCTATCTCTACAGATCTACAACACGGATAAACCGTTAGCTAACTATTCAAATATAAGCAAAAATGATAAGAGCACAAACACAAGCAGAAACAAAATAAACAAACATCATGCTGGCACTCAACCGTTTATTATCTATTATTTAAGTGATTCACATTATTCAATTTAAGTTGTGGCACGAGAATTATTATTAGTTCTCGCCTCCGTTCCTTATCCAACTGGTGTAGGTCTAGCTGACTTCCACTGGTAGCATCACTACAAACCACGTATGGACTAGTCCCGAAAGAAACCCCCAGCGCCCGCAAGCTACTGAGCAGAATGCCACCGCCCGTTACTCTTAGGCCAAAATATAGGTCGGTAATTATATATCACAACCTATCTCCATAAACATTTCAATCACACACCACCATCATCATTTATACTCATATTTAGAAGTCAGCTAAGTAAGCCCAAAAAACTTACCTGATATAAAGCTCGACTCTCTGTAAACCAACTCGCTCTGTAAACTATAGCAACTCAGTTGCCTGTCAAAGGAGATAAGTGCATTAGCACACTCCTACATAGTTAGAAGTCTAAGACTTCTAAAATAGAATAATATATTAAGACATAACTAGTTGCAGTATTAATTTAGGGTAAAATGACCATTTTACCCTTGGTCCCGAAATTCCCGAAAATTCTAAAATTCATGTCTAAACTCCTATTTGAGATTCTAAAATCATATTCTAACTCCCAAAGTTTCGTTGGGTTCCAAGCTGACATTTTTCCTATGTTACTATTTTCTGGGAAATCGTACAGGTCTAACTTCGATTGAAAATATAAAATTCGTAACCGCTTATAAAAATTCCGACTTAAATCCCTAGATTATCTATGATGTCCTATCTAACTTTAGGAGAAAGAATTTCTCCAAACTGTTCATTCAACAGTTTTATAAAAATTCCTAAAGTTGACTACTCCCTTTACAAATTCTATACTTAGCCAAAATCTGAGTACACTTTGAAAAATCATAACTCCTAAACCACTCACTAGAATTATCCCAAATTTTGATATGTTCTACTATAAAATCTTACCTATAATATATCCAAAATTCAGCCGGAAAGGATATCAAGAGCTTATTCAAAATCATCTCACAAAACAGCATCACTTGCTGTTTTCCCCCAACACTCAGCACATATATAAAAACGTCAACTTTGAAACACAATAACTCTCGACGCGTAACTCCGATTCTTCCCAAATTTTAATATGATCTACAACAAGATGTCAACTATATCATATCAAAAATTCAAGCCTAACAGAGATCAAAAGCCTATTCAAAACTATCTCACAAAACGGCATCCCATGCTGTTTTTCTCAACTCAGCACATTTATAAAACTGAACTTTGAAACCCCATATCTCTCAAACCATAACATGGATTCCTCTGAAATTTTTGTATGATCTACTATACTATGTCAACTATAACGTGTCAAAAATTTAAGTCTAACAGAAGTCAATAACCCCTCCAAATTTATTCCACAAAACTGCCTCTCAAGCAACTTTCCTCAAACTCAGCACACTTAGAAAACTGCATGAGAAGCCAACTTGATAAACTCATATCTCCTAAACTATAACTCAAAATAGGCTCAAATTTCAGTATGTTCTACACTGCAATACCGACAACAACATATCCAAAAACCAGGAGCAAAGAAAGAGTCTAACTTACCCAAATCTAGGCTCAAAGTCGGTTGTTCAACACTTCTTGAAACTCGGAAGAAATAGCATGAATCTGTACCAGCTCCTCTATGGCTGTTCTGGGTAGATTTAGGAGACATAAAAGGGCACTCATTAGGCATGGATTACATGGGCGGAAGTGCAAGAAAGAGAGATGAACAAGCCTTACTCGATTACACGACTCGAGGAGACTAATGAAGGGGGTGCAAGGCTGCTGTTGTCGTGTGTGCGGCTGCTGAGAGGGACTGCTGCTGTCTTCGATCGGGTGTAGTTGAAAGGAGAGGCGGGTGCCGGCCTGCCTGAAGCAAATTCCACACGTTGCACGTGAAGTAAGATGGCGCGAGATGAACGCCGTAGATCGGGTGCCGGAATGAGAAGGATTGATTCTCTCGTTGTCGATTGTACACAAAAGTGAGCGAGACTGCAGAAGGAAAGACACGGACGAGTGGTGCGTTGCAGCTAGACGGGAGATGGAGACGTGCAGAGGAGTGCTCAGTCCGGGTTTCGTCTAGGTTTGTCGCTGGTTGTCGGGGAGGCTTGTGTGTACGTTTGTATCGTTCCGGCTTGGGTAGAAGTTCCGAATGATTGACAGAAGGGAGATACGCAGCATAGAAGAGAGCGAGATCTGGGCTGCGATTGTGGACGTGTGAACGCTGCTGTATTAGGCAGTTAAGGCTACGGTTTCATTAAGGAAGGAAGGTTAAGAGGGAAGCGTGATTTCAGGAGTCGTTTCATTCAACGTACCCCTAGTCCAGCTCAGCTCCACGTAGGCAAGAGGAAGCTCCCACGGATGCTGCAGCGGGCTCTTCTTGTTGGGCTGGCGAGGAGGTAAGGGCCGACTGCTCCTCTTCTTCTTGCTAGGCTGAGCGTGCCACTGGGCCAACACAACAGCGAGACCAAACTGGGCTGGAGAGGTAGAGCAGCAGGCTGGGCTGAAACTGGGCTGCTGGACAAGCTGTTGGGCACGCTGTTGGCTGAAGCTGGGCTAGAGTTGGCGCAAGGGTGAAGGGAGCAGCAGCCCGGTGCTAGCTGCAGTCCGGAATCGAGATCCCGACAATGAATGCACGGAATAAACGGATATGGATTATGTTACAGTTTAGGATTGATTATAAGAATTCTATCATTTTATGCGGAAGTAAGCTACATAATTTGATAAACTATTAAAAGGTTCTATCATTTTATGTGAAGAAACTCTACATAAAATGATAAATTTTATCATAATAAGTCTAACTAAGTAGACGGATATGACTCAACTGAGCGAGATCAAGTTTATAACAGAAATAGACGGAATAAAAATTCCGGATATTACAAAAACCTAAGTAAACAATTAAAATTATACACTATTTTTTATTGTTATTGTTAATGGATGAAAACTTCTCCGACATTAGAGTAAGAACAATCTTAAATTTTGACCACTCTTTCATTTGAAGTGGGATATGTTCGTAGAAGAATTTTGTTTTCATCAAGTAGTATAAAAGTTTGATTTGATTAGTTGAGATAGGGTGTGTTTGGTAAGATATAGATTTTTAGATGATTAATCTACATAGAGACTATAAAATATTAATCTCCAACAACCTTGGGTGAAAGGAATTTTTTTGGGATTATAAGAGATTATTTTTACTCATATAAGCCTTTTTAATGATCTCAACTACAATCTCCATTTCTTACCAAACACACTCTAAAATATAATCTCTTCAGTATAATCTAAATAACTCTCAACAGTTCCTTACCAAACACACTCTTAGTCCCAAACCGAGGAGTATATTGTCTTTTTAAAGAATAGTTCTCTATCAAGTAATAAGACAACACGAAAAAACTAAGCTTCAATGTGAAGCTAACTATTTTCTAAAATAATCTTGAAAAAATACATATAGGTTTTAACAAGATTAAATAGCATTTTAAGGCTCATTTGTGATTCCGCAGTTCTCATAGCCTCATTTGTGACAACAACGTATAGTTGCAAATAAAAAAAAGTACGATTTGGAAACTTTGCAACACGACTCAATTGACATCATAACTAGAGATTTTGGCGATAGTAGAGAGCTATCAAAAAGGGGATTTGGTGACCGAAGAGAGCCGTCGCAAAGGGTGGAAGTGGCGACGGCAAAGCGGCGTCACAAATGGTGAGCGTTGCTAGAAATTTTGATTGCGTCGGTGTTAAACTATAGTGGAGATGATGGAAACCATTTGTACAAAAACAAGTCCCGTCGCAAAATACTTTTGCGTAAACTACGATTGTGATGGCATTAATGCTTTCACAAAAAGTTGTTTGCGACAACAAATCATTCTTTTGCACCAGATTGTGTCAACGTATAACTTTTTTAGTGTGTTTTGTACATGTCTTCACAGACTATCTGAGGAAGAAAAGAAAACAAGACCCATCAATTGGTCAAATGATTCCCCATTTTTCAACAAATGACCTACCCTCTGAGTTAATGTGTTGCATGCAAGTCTTCCATTTGATGGAGATCGGTCGATCAATTCCCAATGAATGGCCGACTTCCATCAATTGTCAGAGCTATTGACTATTTCTACAAACGATGTGTTGCGAACAATCCGCTTCATTTCTCGATGATCGGCCGATTGGTCTCACATACAATGATCTTCGGGACAATTTCTCTCCTTTTCACCTTTCTTATCTTGTTAGATATCTTTTTATTCAGTCCACTTGGACAATTTCATCTTTTCAATTATAAAATAGGGTTTGATAGAACTTAGATTACAAACCGTGGAGGATATATTAGGTTAGATATTCTCCTTATAAATAAGGTTATTCAACCATTAATTCAATCATCCAATTTTCATTTGAAAGTTTCAAAAACGAGTTTAGGGGTAATAGTGTAGATCAATCGACCACCCCTTACCGATCAGCCAACTGATCCTCACAAATTCGATTAATAAAATGGTGAATTTTAGTTAAGGTATGTCTTGCTAAATTCTCGTGTTCTAGGATCTGGAGAGCCCCACTACATTAATGATTTATGATATTGATAATGATTTATCCTTTGAATGTTTATCTATTTAGAGTTATGGTACGTAGTTTGGAGTTTCTTATGCAAAATGTGAGAGCCGGAGATAAGTTGACTTATTACTATTTTTTTCAAAGTTTGATGGCAAAATGCGAGAGTCGAATCACTCATAACTTTCACATTCTGCAAAATGCGAGATCCGAGCAGAATTGTCCCCCACATAACATGATTTTATACTCTATTATGGATTGATTCTTGTCGATTGAGATTTGATACGTGTGTTATGGTGATTTTGATTCTAGATATATTTTATTAATCTTTGATACTTCAAAACTTGGTTACTTGTGATATTACTAATTATGGATCAAACAACAAATTATGGTCAATGTTAGATGAACTCGTATATAATATTTGTAAAATTAGTTAACTTCGAAAGCGAAACCAATTAACTCAATTTATTATTTATTTATTTAACTTCAGTTTCGGAGTTCATGTTTGGAATTAATTAAGCTCAAATTTGACTATGCACTCCCAAATTTGGAAATAATTAAAATCAATTTTGATTCCGCTAGACAAGTGCAAATTTAGTTAAACTTAATTTTGCTTTCATACTTCATTTGTGGAATTAATTGAACACAGATCTTGCATTTTTAATACGGAACTAGAGATGGTTAAATGAAAAATATAGTTTAATTTAAAATCCCAAAATCTATACCCATCTAATAATTCTCAAAATCGACATATGACTATTATTTATTGGATGAGTTGTCTAAGTGTAGTTTTTGTTATTTTTAGACAAACTAGGCATTTCATATTTTCACAAAAAGATTTATTTGAAAATAATTAAAAATCTTATCTAATTTGGCATCCTTCTCTCTCCTATTTCATTATAATATTCTGTCTAATTAAAGATGCTAGTCAATATCCTAAACCGTTAAAAAAGGAAGTAATCTATAACTAATCTGGATATCTTGACTTGTGATATTCTCAACATTTTTTTTACCGAAATAAGAAATTCAAACCCTCGCGTTGTCTGTCTGCATTGTTCACCGGCAAAATTCTCGGAGATCCTGGATTCCTGGTCGAAAGAGAAGAATAATTACACAAATTCCGTTTGTTTATGTTATGTACACAAGTCTGTCATTTACACAAGGTTTGGTTGCATAAGTCCGTCATTTACACTAGGTTTGGTTACACAATTTTATTTGTTGTGTCAATTTATTTAGTTAACACATTCGGTCATTTTTTTTATTATACAAGTCCCGTTTGTTTATGTCATGTACGCAAATATGTCATTTACACAAGATTTGATTACACAAGTCAATCATTTACACAAGATTTGGTTACACAAGTCCGTCATTTACACAAAATTTGGTTACACAAGTCTTTTATGTATTAACATTGTGTAATTGAAATTGTGTATTAATATTGTGTATCATCAAAGTAATACACAAAGTTTAATTAGTCCAGTTAGTATAATGATGGGAGGGAGGGTTTGTCATCCAGAGTTCGAATCCTAAATTTGACACAATCTTTGATTTACTATAATTAAAAAAGAATAATTAGTTAATTGAGTGGTAATAGATTTGCAGAATCTTCGCAATACTAGGTGTCTAGTTGGTTGTGATTGGTTGGGGATTAAAGGAGGTTAATTTAGATTAAATTTTAGAAGATTAATTTATGTAAAGAATTGAAGGAAGTCATCAAGGCTAGCTTTCCCAAGCAAAAGGAACAAGATGTTGGTTATTTAGGGAACAACAATAACCACCATGAGAATGAGAATATGAATCGCAATAACCGGAACAACAACCGGAACAATTGGAACAACAACAACAATTAAAACAACAATAGGGGTTCAAACAACAACAATTGGCGTCCCAACCAACAAAATTCCGGTAATTCTTATCCCAATTCTGGAAATTCACTAACTCCACCTTCTTCTTCTTCCACTCCTTTGAAAAGCCAAGGGCAAACATCTAATGGTGGAACCACGTCGGGGAAGGAGAAGTCCGATCTCATGTTGGAAACGATTTTGGGAAAGATTCAAGGATTGGAGAATCACATTACTAAGGTTGATAAAGTCCAAAAGGTTTTGGAAAACCAAATGTTCAGCAATGTTGAGGAAGTTCCTAGGAATGAAGAAAAACTTCCAGGAAAGACGGAGGATAACCCAAAGGGAAGGGTGATGGCTATCACAACTACGAGCGGACCAACAACCACCAACCCGCAGCCTAAGTTTGTAGAGGTTCCCGCTGAAAAAGAGAAGGAAAAGGGGAAGGAGAAGGAAGACATCTACATTGCTCCTCCAGCTTACAAGACTCCCCTACCATTCCCACAATCTAGAGCAAGAGCGCGTCTGGACAAGCAATTCGGTAAGTTTATTGAACTCATGAGCAAACTGCATATTAGTATACCATTCATTGATGCAATTGTAGGTATGCCGGCTTATGGAAAGTTCTTAAAAGAGATCCTCTCTAACAAGAGGAAATTGGAGGATTTCGGAGAGGTCAAGATGAGTTCGGATTCTTCGGATCTCATCAAGACAATGAAAGAAAAGATGCCCCCAAAGCTGAAGGATTCGGGGTCATTTTGTGTTCCCATAGGAGTGGGAGATGTCACATATGATGCATTATGTGATTTAGGAGCAAGCGTGAGCATCATTCCGCTTGCCTTGTGGAGGAAGATCGGTTTAGGCCAACCTAAACCGGTGAAGATGACGTTATACATGGCGGATCGATCCATAATTCGTCCCGTCGGTATAGTTGAAGACGTTCCGGTCAAGCTTGGTAAGTTCTATGTTCCCATAGATTTTGTTGTGCTTGACATTCCTGCAGATAGTCCGGTCTCGATCATACTCGGAGGACCGTTTTTTGCAACATCCGGCTGTATGGTTGATTGCAAGAATGTTAGACTCGCCTTCGACATAGGAGAGGAAAAGGTAGAGTTCGTTCTTTCCACTTTGATGAACGAACCAGCTTTTGAAGAGGATATGTTTAACATCTATGACGAAGAGCTATATAGAGAGGAAGCAAGTTCAATTCTCTTCAAATATCCCTTGCAAAAGGTGATCACTATGAGCATCACGGATGTATGGGAAGAAGAGGAATGCAAAGAGGAAATTGAAGCTTTAGGGAAGCAAAAGGAAGTGCATGAAAAAGAATTTGAGAAACTCTACGATGGGTCAGAGAATGTAAGAAATCACGGTCAGTCGTGCTATTCCACGGCCGTGGTTTCTACCAACATGATCGTAATCAGGTATTCAGAAGACTCCAGTAAGTTACACGGCCAAAACCACGGCCGTGGAACAAACAGTGGCACCGTAATTGATTTCCACGCCCAAAATCACAGCCGTGGAGGAAACAGGGGAGCCGTAATTTTGGGTGAATCTACAGACCATTGTGTTCTTTCTACCACTTCTTTTGATTCTTCTCCATCAACTTCTAAGGAGGCATTGGACACTCCTCAAGAGCCATTAGAGAGTCCCATAGTGATGGAATTGAAGCCGCTTCCCGCACGTCTAAGGTATGCATTCTTAGGATCTAATTCTACCTTTCCGGTAATTGTTAGTTCCGATCTAATTATAGATGAACATAGTAAGCTTATGGTTGTTCTTAAGAAACATAGGAAAGCCTTAGGTTACATTATAGAGGATCTAGTAGGAATCAAACCTTCACTATGTATGCATAAGATCCTAATGGAAGAAGATTTTAGAACTTCGAGACAACCTCAAAGGCGGTTAAATCCGACCATGAAGGAGGTTGTGAAGAAAGAAATCCTTAAACTACTTGATGCAGGTATCATCTATCCTATCTCCGACAGCAAGTGGGTGAGTCCCGTACAAGTGGTTCCAAAGAAGGGAGGAATGACGGTCATCACCAATAAGAACAACGAGCTCATTCCTACACGAACCGTGACGGGATGGAGGATGTGCATAGACTACCGCAAGCTAAACAACGCAACGAGGAAGGATCACTTCCCAATACCATTCATCGACCAAATGCTTGAGAGGTTAGCACAACACTCACATTTCTGTTATCTTGACGGTTATAGTGGTTTCTTTCAGATCCCGATACATCCGGATGATCAAGAGAAGACCACATTCACGTGCCCGTGGGATACGTTTGCTTATAGGAGAATGCCGTTTGGGCTTTGCAACGCCCCAACCACCTTTCAAAGGTGCATGATGGCTATCTTTTCGGAGTACATAGAGGAAATCATGGAGGTTTTCATGGATGACTTTTCTGTTTATGGTTCCTCTTTTGATAATTGCCTCTCTAACCTTTCTCTTGTGCTACAAAGGTGTAAAGACACTAACCTAGTTCTCAACTGGGAAAAGTGTCAATTTATGGTGAAAGAAGGCATCGTGCTAGGACCCTTGATCTCTAGTAGAGGGATTGAGGTGGATAAGGCTAAGATAGAGACTATAGAAAAGCTTCCTCCTCTATCTTCGGTGAAAGGAATACGTAGCTTTCTAGGACATGCTGGATTTTATAGACGTTTTATAAAGGATTTCTCTAAGATATCAAAACCGCTTACTAATCTCTTGATGAAAGATGCCATTTTTGATTTCTCGCAGGAATGTTTAGACGCGTTTAATAAGATTCGGGAAGCTCTAATCTCAGCCCCGATCATCCAACCTCCGGATTGGAACCTTCCATTCGAGGTTATGTGCGACGCAAGTGACGTAGCTATAGGAGTTGTACTTGGGCAAAAGAAGGAAGGACGAACCCATGCTATCTACTACGCTAGCAAGACGCTAGATGAAGCGCAACTCAACTACGCCACTACCGAAAAAGAATTTCTTGCAATTGTATAAGCATTTGAAAAGTTTCGTTCTTATCTTGTAGGTGCGTAGGTGATTGTATACACGGATCATGCTGCGATCCGTTATCTACTTGCAAAGAAGGATGCGAAACCGAGGTTAATTAGATGGATTCTTCTCCTACAAGAATTTGATCTAGAGATCCGTGACAAGAAAGGCTCGGAAAATTCTGTTGCGGATCATTTGAGTCGTCTACCACATCTAGAAGACGACAATCTACCTATAGATGACTCCTTTCCGGACGAGCATTTACATATCATAGAGGAGTGCATCGACATGATCACTAAAGGTAATGAACCATGGTTTGCTGATTTTGTTAACTATTTGGTTTGCTAGGAATTACCACCCGGATTATCCTACGCACAAAGAAAGAAGTTCTTCAAGGATGTTCGTGAATACTTTTGGAATGAACATCTCCTCTTCAAGAGAGGTCCTGACGGCATCATTCGACGATGTGTACCGGAAGACGAGATGCAAAGCGCCATCTGTCATTGTCATTCACTACCTTGTGGAGGACACGCTAGTTCGAACAAGACTAGGGCTAAGGTATTGCAATGTGGATTTTTTTGGCCTACTTTATTTAAAGAAGTGCAAACCTTTGTTCCTGCTGCGACGCTTGTCAAAGAACAGGGAACATCTCTAGGAGGAACGAGATGCCTCTTAACAATATTCAGGAAGTAGAGATCTTTGACGTTTGGGGAGTAGACTTCATGGGGCCTTTCCCATCATCTTGTGGAAACCAATACATACTTCTAGCTGTAGATTATGTTTCGAGATGGGTTGAAGCAATTGCCTCTCCTACTAATGATGTCATGGTCGTGGTTAAGTTTTTTAACAAGACCATCTTCCCACGATTTGGAACACCACGGACTATCATTAGTGATGGAGGCTCTCACTTCATTGCCCGACGATTCGAAGCTCTATTGGCTAAATATGGGGTGACTCACAAGATCGCCACCCCTTACCATCCACAAACAAGTGGACAAGTGGAGATTTCAAACCGGGAGATTAAGGGAATCCTAGAGAAGACAGTTTCAAGGACAAGGAAGGATTGGTCTTTGAAGCTAGATGATGCATTATGGGCGTACCGGACTGCGTATAAGACTCCCATAGGTACCACACCATACAACCTTGTGTATGGGAAGTCTTGTCACTTGCCGGTAGAACTAGAGCATAAGGCGTATTGGGCAATAAAGTGGTTGAACTTCAGCATGAAGGAGGCAGGAGAGAAGCGTCTCTTAGACCTTAACGAGCTTGAAGAACTTCGCTTGAACGCCTACGAGAACGCCAAGATCTATAAAGAAAGAGCGAAGCGTTGGCATGATAAGCATATCATTCCAAAGGACCTAAAAGAAGGAGATCAAGTTCTCCTCTTCAATTCGAGACTTCGTCACTTTCCAGGTAAGCTTAAATCTCGTTGGACCGGACCTTATCTAATCAAACGTGTTTTTCCCTATGGTGCAGTTGAAGTATGGGGTGAAAAGAGCGGAAGTTTCAAGGTGAACGGTCAACGACTCAAGAAGTATACACCGGAACTCCAAACTGAGGAGTTTGCTCCTACCGCACTTAAATAGGTGTAAGTACGGTCTAGCTACGGACCTTAAACAAGCGCTTCTTGGGAGGCAACCCAAGGTATTGCACTTATGTTTTTGTTTATCATTCATAGATTAGAGTAGTTTAGACGTTTTTGTTTTGTTTTGCCTTCGATACCTTCCGGTATGTTCGTGTTTTTGGATGTAGGATCGATGGAAGAGGAAAGGGAGAAGGAAAAGTTAGAAGAAATTGATGAAACTTGGACTTTGGCACATTACAGAGAGTTCCACGGTCAAAACCACGGTCGTGACAGCTACAGTGACCGTAATTTGCAAAAGCCTGAGAAAAATCACCAAAACCACGGTTCCGTATATTTCGACGGCCGTGGAACACCCCGAGTGACCGTAACTTTCCAAAAATTTTACGGCCACTATATAAACCACGTTTCTTCACAAAAAAAAAACACAAAACACCCCTCTTCCACGACCCAAGATCGCCGAAAACGACCCCTTCTCTCAAATCTCCGTTCGTTAATCGTTTCGAACGATTCTTTAACCCAAAGTGAATCAAATTCAACCATCTACAAGATCCAAGCAACAATTCGAGTGGACAATCACTAGAGAAGACGGAATTTGGATTTTAAAATCCAAAAACCTAGGTTTTCTTCTTTCTCCTTCACTTTGTCAATTTGAGTCAAATTCGCAAGAATTTTTAGGAGAACTGATTGAAACTGGATTGGAATTAGTCTAGGGCTACTGTCTGTTGATTTTGGTGTTGATTGAGTGATTTTTGAGAAATTACGAGCCGAACCACGGTCACTGGGCATTCCACGGCCGTGGAAAATGAAGAACATGTCGTAATTTTGGACAGAAAATGGATTTGGTTAGGAGAATGTCTTCTAGGAATAAGAAAAGGAAAGGGAATACTTTCTCCTCCTCCCAGGCACCCCCTAGTGAGCCACCATCACCCCCACCCCCTAGAATTCCAAAGATCCATGATGACTACCTCGATGCCTTAGAGAGGATTTTAAAGAGACCGGTCATAGGACCACGGTATTTGCTGCTTGAGGATTTAGAGCCACTGAATGTGGTAGGAGATCTTACTTGGTTGCTTGATAGATCGGGTTTGATCATCTTCTCCGCTATTAGGGAAGATGCATATGAGGAGATCACCCGAGAGTTTGTTATTTCCTTTGAGCATAGTGCAGTTGATAGGACAGTTTCATTCTGGCTGATGGAGGAGAACTATGAGTTCTCAATCTTAGAGTTTGGAGCCTTCTTTGGGTTCCAAGAGACCTTTAATGGTCATTTTCCTAGCGGCGTGTATGCTAAGGATTTTTGGGCAGATATCGCCATGATCTATGCCAGCGAGGACCGCTGGCAGCCAGCTGATACCAAGGCTAAGCTCATCTATCACTTAGCCTTGAAGATAGCCCACCGAGTACTTTCTGAGTGTCTCTTCCCTAGGACTGAGACTCCTCAGAAGATCAAGACTAATGTGTTGTTTTTGTTGTATTGTATGCTGCATGGTAGGCCTGCTGAATGTGTCACCCTCTTAGCTTCTACCATGAGTAAGCTAAAGAACAAGAGGGCTGGCAATATCGGATATGGTGGGATGGTTACCCACATTGCTAGACGGCTGGGCATCGACTTTTTTGCATGCACTAGGGTAGCAGCTAGGCCATTAGGACTTCAGAGCCTCATGACTAGAGGTTTGGTCTTTCCTAGGAATAGAGCTCCACCTACCGCTGCCATGCCTTAGGAGGATAGAGGGGGTAGAGGCATTGCATGGTTACCTGAGTATTCCATTATGGTTGGACGCCATAATTGGAAGCAGACATTCACGGTTATGCACGCGAACAGATTAGTAGCCCCTCCTTACGTCCCACCTGAGGTACCCGCTGTAGATGAGGAGGAGATGAGAGGAAGTGATGAGTTTGAGGGTGGAGGTCAAGAGCATGACTTTGGTACTTTTCCGGATCAGCCGGCACACTTCCCTGACCTTCCTAGACACTCACCCCGACCAGCTGGACATTCGGGAGCCTCTTCCTCTCGCCGTGCGAGTGTGAGTGAGAGGCCTACATGGACTAACACCCCTCCCGATTGGTATAGATCACAACCGGAGTGGATGGGAGCTCCACCGACTTGGATTTGTGTTTTGTTTTCTGAATTCGATATACATATTCCTTTTTGTGTGTGGATTTGAGATTGGTTTGAGATTTATTGAAGGTTTTCGAAGGTTTTCATCTTTCATTCTTCTTAAACTTGAATTTGATATCATAATGACTGTTATTGGCTAAAAACCTTTAGCAATTCTAAGGTGAAGGGTTGATAGTTGTGGCTTAGATGATGATAGATCGATTGTAAACAGATTCGACCCTGAGATTAGAGAGATTCGCCGACAAACCAAAATCACGGTCTGTTCTTGAGTTTCCACGGCCGTGGAACTCAAGATCCACCCGTAATTTGTGCCAGTTTACGAGCCTTGCTTTTACTTTAATCCAAGGTTAAAGGTTAGCTTTAATCTAGTCATAGACTTGTCCTTTTCTAGGTAGTAGTGAAGCCTCAACAACCTCTACTTCGATTTCGAGTGTCACAACTTTAATCGGTTTAGTTAGTCTTGATCCTTGGGTTACAAGTTTGGGTATTTGAGACTAATTCTTGTTCATAGATCCTTTCTATACTGAAGCCTCAACAACCTTTATAGAGAGTGTCTTTAGATAAGTCATATAAAGCCTTGGAACTTCACCGTACATTGCTTTACCTTCGTATACCTTTGCAAACCTCAACTCTATCCTTATATCTTTAGTATATCTTGAATCGATTGCCACAACTGGATTCCTGGATCTTTAGGGTTGCTGTTTTCCCAATATACTTGCAAGGCTTACCCTTTATTTGCTTGACAACTTTATAATTGAATTTGTTCCCCCCAAATCCCTGTGTTCGATACTCTGGAATTCTTGCTTAACTACGTCGATACGTACATTGCGAGTTCGCTTTCTAGATTCTAATTTTATAAATTTAAAGCTTATTTGCACGCATGCTAAGTGGCGAACATGAGGCCCATGCTACCCCATACTCAGTGCATCCAAGAGCGAGCAAGATGTACAAGGACGTGAGACGTTCCTTCTGGTGGGGTGGTTTGAAGCCCGACGTGGCTCGGTTTGTAGCTCAGTGTGCGACCTGCCAGCAGGTCAAGATTGAGCATCGTAGGTCCGGAGGAGAGTTTCACCCACTGGTAGTACCACAGTGGAAGTGGGAGGACATCTCTATGGATTTTGTCACGGGATTGAGACTCAGTAGAGGTTTTGATGTTATTTGGGTGGTGGTAGATTGTCTGAGGAAGACCGCACGTTTCATTCCGATTAAAGAAAAGTGGCCGATAACTCGTCTAGCTGAGGAGTTCACCAGACACATTGTGAGACTCCATGGAGTACCGAGGACTATCGTCTCCGACAGGGATGGACGTTTCACCTCGAGAGTTTGGCAGCAAGTACATACTGCCTTGGGGACGAGTCTCCACTTTACCACTACTTACCACCCACAAATTGACGGTTAGTCTGAGAGGATCATCCAGACGTTAGAGGACATGTTGCGAGCATATGTACTGGATTGGGGATAGGTATGGCCGGATCACCTTCCCCTTGTAGAGTTTTCATATAATAACAGTTGGCACGCGTCTTTCAGGATGGCTCCTTATGAGGCTTTGTACGGGCGGCGATGTCGTACCCCGTTGTGCTGGGATGAGCCTAGCAAAGCTGATGGAGTATCTCCATACCATATTCAGGACGATATCGCTCGGATCGCTCTGGTCCGAGAGCGGATGTTAGCAGCTCAAAGTCGTCAGAAATCCTACGCCGACAAGAGGCGTCGACCTCTGGAGTTTAGAGTAGGTGCACAGGTGTGGTTGAGAGTGTCACCGACAAGAGGCGTCCGGCGTTTCGGCATTAAGGGGAAGCTGAGTCCTCGATATGTCGGACCGTTTGAGATTTTGGAGAGATTCGGAGAGGTTGCCTACCGACTAGCACTACCTCCGATATTAGAGGGGGTCCATCCGGTCTTTCATGTATCTCAGTTGAGAGAGTATATACCGGACCCAAGACACGTTATCAGCCATGAGGATTTGATAGTTGAGCCCGACCACACTTTTGTGGAGTACCTAGTAGTCGTCCTAGAGCGCAGTACTAGACGTCTGCGGTCCAAGGAGATACCGATGTTGAGGATCAAATGGTCTAGACGAGGAGCCGATGAGGCCACCTGGGAGACAGAGGAGAGCATTAGACATTATTATCCCGAGTTCTTTGCGGAGTTAGCCGCTACTTCTGTACTGACGGGTCAGTACTCGGACGTTGTTTGTGCGACTTCTGTGATTATACATTAGATTGGGTGATTATGTTTTGATGTGTTGCATTATTTTGATGATTGAGTAGTCTTGCATGTTAAGAAGTGAGAGTGGAGATTTTATAGCTAATGAGTTAATACCTTTTATTTGTAGAAGACACGGATTAATGTTTTAATCTAAGTTTCGGGACAAAACTTAATTTAAGGGGGTACTGATGTAATATCCGGAATTTTTATTGTGTTTAATCCCGTAACAAACCGGATTTCGATCCGTTGATCTTTCTCATTATACCTAGTGGTACACATTATTCCAAATTTCTATCATTTTATATAACCTCACTTCACATAAAATGATAGAATTTTAACATCAAACCCTAATCTATCAAACCCTAATTTATATCATGACATGTCCTTGACAAAGTCATGACGTCTGATTGACGAGACCAAGACGAGACCATGACAAGATTTGACGAGACCAAGACGAGATCATGATAAAGCCATGACAAGTTTTGAGAAGGCCTTGACAACCTCAGCCCACTCTTTCTACCTTATTTCAGCCCAGCCTTTTGCCTTTACTTCAGCCTAGCATTGTCCTTGCTTATGTGCTGGCCCAGCGGCACTTCGAGCCCAGCAAGAAGAAGAAGAGAACCCGGCCTTCACTCTCCCTCTTAACTCCCATGTAACGGCTGCTGAGTAGGATGAAGATCTTCTCGTAAATGCCGGGGATCACGCAACAATCCTCTTCTCCTTGCATGTAGCCCGCATTCAGTATTCTTTCCTTCCTAGTCGGATAAGACCCGTCTTTCACGCGAGCAGACTGTGGCCTTCCCATCTCACCATCACACGTACGTTCTCACATCGCCCTTTTGCAGCCCCAGCCAACGACATCAGTCTTCTTCGTGCGCCAAGAGTTGAGGTAACCAGGGGGATGTCCGTCTGCTGCTCACTTCCACACGCCACCAGCACACCAAGTTAGAGGGGATGAAGTGAATCACCTAAACTATCAAATAATAATCGGATTGTGTGCCAGCATGTTGAGTGTTTATATCTCCTTAGATGTGTTTGTGTTATTTATTATTCTGGTTATATTTGATTAGTTAGCTAACTGTTATATTGTTGTTTAGACTTGCCACAGGTTAGAGTAGATAACGAGTGATCCGGATGGTAGTGGTCAGCCGGGGTTTCGTACTTCATAGGACGGGTTGCAGTCTTTCTTTATGTTGGTCTTTTATTTATGACTTTTTCATGATCTCAGATTATGAGATATTATTATTACCGGCCGTTAGTGTTTCTGGTCACATTCACGACATTGCTAAACATATTTCATGATTTCTGGTTTTTCCTTATTTGTGCCTTGTTGTAAGATCTAGTTAAGTTGTTGTCAAACTATGGTCGGGACCCACTGTGAGATCCTAACCAGTAGCTCCCCGAGTTCCGAAAACTTGGGGTGTTACAAACTAAGAAGGATATGCTTGCATTCATAGGTTGCAACCACAACCTAACAACAATTGAGGCAAATGATCTCTTGACAATGAGACTCAAAGTGCGGCATTGGAAGGAGAAGAAAATAGGTGAAGCGAGAAGGCTACAAATGAGTCTATTGGAAATGGAGGTCATAAAAAGGTTGTTGTCGAATAAATTCTCCAACAATAAAACCTAAGTAAACAATTAAAATTATACACTATTTTTTATTGTTATTGTTAATGGATGAAAACTTCTCCGACATTAGAGTAAGAACAATCTTAAATTTTGACCACTCTTTCATTTGAAGTGGGATATGTTCGTAGAAGAATTTTGTTTTCATCAAGTAGTATAAAAGTTTGATTTGATTAGTTGAGATAGGGTGTGTTTGGTAAGATATAGATTTTTAGATGATTAATCTACATAGAGACTATAAAATATTAATCTCCAACAACCTTGGGTGAAAGGAATTTTTTGGGATTATAAGAGATTATTTTTACTCATATAAGCCTTTTTAATGATCTCAACTACAATCTCCATTTCTTACCAAACACACTCTAAAATATAATCTCTTCAGTATAATCTAAATAACTCTCAACAGTTCCTTACCAAACACACTCTTAGTCCCAAACCGAGGAGTATATTGTCTTTTTAAAGAATAGTTCTCTATCAAGTAATAAGACAACACGAAAAAACTAAGCTTCAATGTGAAGCTAACTATTTTCTAAAATAATCTTGAGAAAATACATATAGGTTTTAACAAGATTAAATAGCATTTTAAGGCTCATTTGTGATTCCCCAGTTCTCATAGCCTCATTTGTGACAACAACGTATAGTTGCAAATAAAAAATGTACGATTTGGAAACTTTGCAACACGACTCAATTGACATCATAACTAGAGATTTTGGCGATAGTAGAGAGCTATCAAAAAGGGGATTTGGTGACCGAAGAGAGCCGTCGCAAAGGGTGGAAGTGGCGACGGCAAAGCGGCGTCACAAATGGTGAGCGTTGCTAGAAATTTTGATTGCGTCGGTGTTATACTATAGTGGAGATGATGGAAACCATTTGTACAAAAACAAGTCCCGTCGCAAAATACTTTTGCGTAAACTACGATTGTGATGGCATTAATGCTTTCACAAAAAGTTGTTTGCGACAGCAAATCATTCTTTTGCAACAGATTGTGTCAACGTATAACTTTTTTATTGTGTTTTGTACATGTCTTCACAGACTATCTGAGGAAGAAAAGAAAACAAGACCCATCAATTGGTCAAATGATTCCCCATTTTTCAACAAATGACCTACCCTCTGAGTTAATGTGTTGCATGCAAGTCTTCCATTTGATGGAGATCGGTCGATCAATTCCCAATGAATGGCCGACTTCCATCAATTCTCTGAGCTATTGACTATTTCTACAAACGATGTGTAGCGAACAATCCGCTTCATTTCTCGATGATCGGCCGATTGGTCTCACATACAATGATCTTCGGGACAATTTATTCTCCTTTTCACCTTTCTTATCTTGTTAGATATCTTTTTATTCAGTCCACTTGGACAATTTCATCTTTTCAATTATAAAATAGGATTTGATAGAACTTAGATTACAAACCGTGGAGGATATATTAGGTTAGATATTCTCCTTTTAAATAAGGTTATTCAACCATTAATTCAATCATCCAATTTTCATTTGAAAGTTTCAAAAACGAGTTTAGGGTATTAGTGTAGATCAATCGACCACCCCTTACCGATCAACCACTGATCCTCACAAATTCGATTAATAAAATTGTGAATTTTAGTTAAGGTATGTCTTGCTAAATTCTCGTGTTCTAGGATCTGGAGAGCCCCACTACATTAATGATTTATGATATTGATAATGATTTATCCTTTCAATGTTTATCTATTTAGAGTTATGGTACGTAGTTTGGAGTTTCTTATGCAAAATGTGAGAGCCGGAGATAAGTTGACTTATTACTACTTTTTTCAAAGTTTGATGGCAAAATGCGAGAGTCGAATCACTCATAACTTTCACATTCTGCAAAATGCGAGATTTGAGCAGAATTGTCCCCCACATAACATGATTTTATACTCTATTATGGATTGATTCTTGTCGATTGAGATTTGATACGTGTGTTATGGTGATTTTGATTCTAGATATATTTTATTAATCTTTGATACTTCAAAACTTGGTTACTTGTGATATTACTAATTATGGATCAAACAACAAATTATGGTCAATGTTAGATAAACATGTATATAATATTTGTAAAATTAGTTAACTTCGAAAGCGAAACCAATTAACTCAATTTATTATTTATTTATTTAACTTCAGTTTCGGAGTTCATGTTTGGAATTAATTAAGCTCAAATTTGATTATGCACTCCCAAATTTGGAATTAATTAAAATCAATTTTGATTCCGCTAGACAAGTGCAAATTTAGTTAAACTTAATTCTGCTTTCATACTTCATTTGTGGAATTAATTGAACACCGATCTTGCATTTCGAATACGGAACTAGAGATGGTTAAATGAAAAATATAGTTTAATTTAAAATCCCAAAATCTATACCCATCTAATAATTCTCAAAATCGACATATAACTATTATTTATTGGATGAGTTGTCTAAGTGTAGTTTTTGTTATTTGTAGACAAACTAGGCATTTCATATTTTCACAAAAAGATTTATTTGAAAATAATTAAAAATCTTATCTAATTTGGCATCCTTCTCTCTCCTATTTCATTATAATATTCTGTCTAATTAAAGATGTTAATCAATATCCTAAACCGTTAAATAAGGAAGTAATTTATAACTAATCTGGATATCTTGACTTGTGATATTCTCAACATTTTTTTTACCGAAATAAGAAATTCAAACCCTCGCGTTGTCTGTCTGCATTGTTCACCGGCAAAATTCTCGGAGATCCTGGATTCCTGGTCGAAAGAGAAGAATAATTACACAAATTCCGTTTGTTTATGTTATGTACACAAGTCTGTCATTTACACAAGGTTTGGTTGCCTAAGTCCGTCATTTACACTAGGTTTGGTTACACAATTTTATTTGTTGTGTCAATTTATTTAGTTAACACATTCGGTCATTTTTTTTATTACACAAGTTCCGTTTGTTTATGTCATGTACGCAAATCTGTCATTTACACAAGGTTTGATTACACAAGTCAATCATTTACACAAGATTTGGTTACACAAGTCCGTCATTTACACAAAGTTTGGTTACACAAGTCTTTTATGTATTAACATTGTGTAATTGAAATTGTGTATTAATATTGTGTATCATCAAAGTAATACACAAAGTTTAATTAGTCCAGTTAGTATAATGATGGGAGGGAGGGTTTGTCATCCAGAGTTCGAATCCTAAATTTGACACAATCTTTTATTTACTATAATTAAAAAAGAATAATTAGTTAATTGAGTGGTAATAGATTTGCAGAATCTTCGCAATACTAGGTGTCTAGTTGGTTGTGATTGGTTGGGGATTAAAGGAGGTTAATTTAGATTAAATTTTAGAAGATTAATTTATGTAAAGAATTGAAGGAAGTCATCAAGGCTAGCTTTCCCAAGCAAAAGGAACAAGATGTTGGTTATTTAGGGAACAACAATAACCACCATGAGAATGAGATATATGAATCGCAATAACCGGAACAACAACCGGAACAATTGGAACAACAACAACAATTGGAACAACAATAGGGGTTCAAACAACAACAATTGGCGTTCCAACCAACAAAATTCCGGTAATTCTTATCCCAATTCTGGAAATTCACTAACTCCACCTTCTTCTTCTTCCACTCCTTTGAAAAGCCAGGGGCAAACATCTAATGGTGGAACCACGTCGGGGAAGGAGAAGTCCGATCTCATGTTGGAAACGATTTTAGGAAAGATTCAAGGACTACAGAATCACATTACTAAGGTTGATAAAGCCCAAAAGGTTTTGGAAAACCAAATGTTTAGCAATGATGAGGAAGTTCCCAGGAATGAAGGAAAACTTCCAGGAAAGACGGAGGATAACCCAAAGGGAAGGGTGATGGCTATCACAACTAGGAGCGGAGCAACAACCATCGACCCGCAGCCTAAGTTTGTAGAGGTTCCTGCTGAAAAAGAGAAGGAAAAGGGGAAGGAGAAGGAAGACATCTACATTCCTCCTCCAGCTTACAAGCTTCCCCTACCATTCCCACAATCTAGAGCAAGAGCGCGTCTGGACAAGCAATTCGGTAAGTTTATTGAACTCATGAGCAAATTGCATATTAATATATCATTCATTGATGCAATTGTAGGTATGCCGGCTTATGGAAAGTTCTTAAAAGAGACCCTTTCTAACAAGATGAAATTGGAGGATTTCGGAGAGGCCAAGATGAGTTCGGATTCTTCGGATCTCATCAAGACAATGAAAGAAAAGATGCCCCCAAAGCTGAAGGATCCGGGGTCATTTTGTGTTCCCATAGGAGTGGGAGATGTCACATATGATGCATTATGTGATTTAGGAGCAAGCGTGAGCATCATTCCGCTTGCCTTGTGCAGGAAGATCGGTTTAGGCGAACCTAAACCGGTGATGATGACGTTATACATGGCGGATCGATCCATAACTCGTCCCGTCGGTATAGTTGAAGACGTCCCGGTCAAGCTTGGTAAGTTCTATGTTCCCATAGATTTTGTTGTGCTTGACATTCCTGCAGATAGTCCGGTCTCGATCATACTCGGAAGACCGTTTCTTGCAACATCCGGCTGTATGGTTGATTGCAAGAATGTTAGACTCGCCTTCGACATAGGAGAGGAAAAGGTAGAGTTCGTTCTTTCCACTTTGACGAACGAACCAGCTTTTGAAGAGGATATGTTTAACATCTATGACGAAGAGCTATCTAGAGAGGAAGCAAGTTCAATTCTCTTCAAAGATCTCTTGCAAAAGGTGATCACTATGAGCATCACGGATGTATGGGAAGAAGAGGAATGCAAAGAGGAAATTGAAGCTTTAGGGAAGCAAAAGGAAGTGCATGAAGAAGAATTTGAGAAACTCTACGATGGGTCAGAGAATGTAAGAAATCACGGTCAGTCGTGCTATTCCACGGCCGTGGTTTCTACCAACATGAACGTAATCAGGTATTCAGAGGACTCCAGTAAGTTACACGGCCAAAACCACGGCCGTGGAACAAACAGTGGCACTATAATTGATTTCCACGCCCAAAATCACGGCCGTGGAGGAAACAGGGGAGCCGTAATTTTGGGTGAATCTAAAGACCATTGTGTTCTTTCTACCACTTCTTTTGATTCTTCTGCAACAACTTCTAAGGAGGCATTGGACACTCCTCAAGAGCCATTAGAGAGTCCCATAGTGATGGAATTGAAGCCGCTTCCCGCACATCTAAGGTATGCATTCTTAGGATCTAATTCTACCTTTCCGGTAATTGTTAGTTCCGATCTAATTATAGATGAACATAGTAAGCTTATGGTTGTTCTTAAGAAACATAGGAAAGCCTTAGGTTACATTATAGAGGATCTAGTAGGAATCAAACCTTCACTATGTATGCATAAGATCCTAATGGAAGAAGATTTTAGAACTTCGAGACAACCTCAAAGGCGGTTAAATCCGACCATGAAGGAGGTTGTGAAGAAAGAAATCCTTAAACTACTTGATGCAGGTATCATCTATCCTATCTCCGACAGCAAGTGGGTGAGTCCCGTACAAGTGGTTCCAAAGAAGGGAGGAATGACGGTCATCACCAATTAGAACAACGAGCTCATTCCTACACGAACCGTGACGGGATGGAGAATGTGCATAGACTACCGCAAGCTAAACAACGCAACGAGGAAGGATCACTTCCCAATACCATTCATCGACCAAATGCTTGAGAGGTTAGCACAACACTCACATTTCTGTTATCTTGACGGTTATAGTGGTTTCTTTCAGATCCCGATACATCCGGATGATCAAGAGAAGACCACATTCACGTGCCCGTGGGGTACGTTTGCTTATAGGAGAATGCCGTTTGGGCTTTGCAACGCCCCAGCCACCTTTCAAAGGTGCATGATGGTTATCTTCTCGGAGTACATAGAGGAAATCATGGAGGTTTTCATGGATGACTTTTCTGTTTATGGTTCCTCTTTTGATAATTACCTCTCTAACCTTTCTCTTGTGCTACAAAGGTGTGAAGACACTAACCTAGTTCTCAATAGGGAAAAGTGTCAATTTATGGTGAAAGAAGGCATCGTGCTAGGACCCTTGATCTCTAGTAGAGGGATTGAGGTGGATAAGGCTAAGATAGAGACTATAGAAAAGTTTCCTCCTCCATCTTCGGTGAAAGGAATACGTAGCTTTCTAGAACATGCTGGATTTTATAGACGTTTTATAAAGGATTTCTCTAAGATATCAAAACCGCTTACTAATCTCTTGATGAAAGATGCCATTTTTGATTTCTCGCAGGAATGTTTAGACGCGTTTAATAAGATTCGGGAAGCTCTAATCTCAGCCCCGATCATCCAACCTCCGGATTGGAACCTTCCATTCGAGGTTATGTGCGACGCAAGTGACGTAGCTATAGGAGTTGTACTTGGGCAAAAGAAGGAAGGACGAACCCATGCTATCTACTACGCTAGCAAGACGCTAGATGAAGCGCAACTCAACTACGCCACTACCGAAAAAGAATTTCTTGCAATTGTATATGCATTTGAAAAGTTTCGTTCTTATCTTGTAGGTGCAAAGGTGATTGTATACACGGATCATGCTGCGATCCGTTATCTACTTGCAAAGAAGGATGCGAAACCGAGGTTAATTAGATTGATTCTTCTCCTACAAGAATTTGATCTAGATATCCGTGACAAGAAAGGCTCGGAAAATTCTGTTGCGGATCATTTGAGTCGTCTACCACATCTAGAAGACGACAATCTACCTATAGATGACTCCTTTCCGGACGAGCATTTACATATCATAGAGGAGTGCATCGACATGATCACTAAAGGTAATGAACCATGGTTTGCTGATTTTGTTAACTATTTGGTTTGCCAGGAATTACCAACCGGATTATCCTACGCACAAAGAAAGAAGTTCTTCAAGGATGTTCGTGAATACTTTTGGAATGAACATCTTCTCTTCAAGAGAGGTCCTGACGGCATCATTCGACGATGTGTGCCGGAAGACGAGATGCAAAGCGTCATCCGTCATTGTCATTCACTACCTTGTGGAGGACACGCTAGTTCTAACAAGACTAGCGCTAAGGTATTGCAATGTGGATTTTTTGGCCTACTTTATTTAAAGATGTGCAAACCTTTGTTTCCTGCTGCGACGCTTGTCAACGAACAGGGAACATCTCTAGGAGGAACGAGATGCCTCTTAACAACATTCAGGAAGTAGAGATCTTTGACGTTTGGGGAGTAGACTTCATGGGGCCTTTCCCTTCATCTTGTGGAAACCAATACATACTTCTAGCTGTAGATTATGTTTCGAGATGGGTTGAAGCAATTGCCTCTTCTACTAATGATGCCATGGTTATGGTTAAGTTCTTTAACAAGACCATCTTCCCACGATTTAGAACACCACGGACTATCATTAGTGATGGAGGCTCTCACTTCATTGCCCGACGATTCGAAGCTCTATTGGCTAAGTATGGGGTGACTCACAAGATCGCCACCCCTTACCATCCACAAACAAGTGGACAAGTGGAGATTTCGAACCGGAAGATTAAGGGAATCCTAGAGAAGACAGTTTCAAGGACAAGGAAGGATTGGTCTTTGAAGCTAGATGATGCATTATGAGCGTACCGGACTGCGTATTAGATTCCCATAGGTACCACACCATACAACCTTGTGTATGGGAAGTCTTGTCACTTGTCGGTAGAACTAGAGCATAAGGCGTATTGGGCAATAAAGTGGTTGAACTTCAGCATGAAGGAGGCAGGAGAGAAGCGTCTCTTAGACCTTAACGAGATTGAAGAACTTCGCTTGAACGCCTACGAGAACGCCAAGATCTATAAAGAAAGAGCGAAGCGTTGGCATGATAAGCATATCATTCCAAAGGACCTAAAAGAAGGAGATCAAGTTCTCCTCTTCAATTCGAGACTTCGTCTCTTTCCAGGTAAGCTTAAATCTCGTTGGACCGGACCTTATCTAATCAAACGTGTTTTTCCCCATGGTGCAGTTGAAGTATGGGGTGAAAAGAGCGGAAGTTTCAAGGTGAACGGTCAACGACTCAAGAAGTACACACCAGAACTCCAAGCTGAGGAGTTTGCTCCTACCGCACTTAAATAGGTGTAAGTACGGTCTAGCTACGGACCTTAAACAAGCGCTTCTTGGGAGGCAACCCAAGGTATTGCACTTATGTTTTTGTTTATCATTCATAGATTAGAGTAGTTTAGACGTTTTTGTTTTGTTTTGCCTTCGATACCTTCCGGTATGTTCGTGTTTTTGGATGTAGGATCGATGGAAGAGGAAAGGGAGAAGGAAAAGTTAGAAGAAATTGACGAAAGTTGGACTTTGGCACATTACAGAGAGTTCCACGGTCAAAACCACGGCCGTGACAGCTACAGTGACCGTAATTTGCAAAAGCCTGAGAAAAATCACCAAAACCACGGTTCCGTACATTTCGACGGCCGTAGAACACCCCGAGTGACCGTAATTTTCCAAAAATTTTACGGCCACTATATAAACCACGTTTCTTCACAAAAAAAAACACAAAACACCCCTCTTCCACGACCCAAGATCGCCGAAAACGACCCCTTCTCTCAAATCTCAGTTCGTTAATCGTTTCGAACGATTCTTTAACCCAAAGTGAATCAAATTCAACCATCTACAAGATCCAAGCAACAATTCGAGTGGACAATCACTGGAGAAGACGGAATTTGGATTTTAAAATCCAAAAACCTAGGTTTTCTTCTTTCTCCTTCACTTTGTCGATTTGAGTCAATTTCACAAGAATTTTTAGGAGAACTGATTGGAACTGGATTGGAATTAGTCTAGGGCTGTTGTCTGTTGATTTTGGTGTTGATTGAGTGATTTTTGAGAAATTACGAGCCGAACCACGGTCACTGGGCATTCCATGGCCGTGGAAAATGAAGAACATGTCGTAATTTTGGACAGAAAATAGATTTGGTTAGGAGAATGTCTGCTAGGAATAAGAAAAGGAAAGGGAATACTTCCTCCTCCTCCCAGGCACCCCCTAGTGAGCCACCATCACCCCACCCCCTAGAATTCCAAAGATCCATGATGACTACCTCGATGCCTTAGAGAGGATTTCAAAGAGACCGGTCATAGGACCACGGTATTTGCTGCTTGAGGATTTAGAGCCACTGAATGTGGTAGGAGATCTTACTTGGTTGCTTGATAGAGCGGGTTTGATCATCTTCTCCGCTATTAGGGAAGATGCATATGAGGAGATCACCCGAGAGTTTGTTATTTCCTTTGAGCATAGTGCAGTTGATAGGACAGTTTCATTCCGGCTGATGGAGGAGAACTATGAGTTCTCGATCTTAGAGTTTGGAGCCTTCTTTGGGTTCCAAGAGAACTTTAATGGTCGTTTTCCTAGCGGCGTGTATGCTAAGGATTTTTGGGCGGATATCGCCATGATCTATGCCAGCGAGGACCGTTGGCAGCCAGCTGATACCAAGGCTAAGCTCATCTATCACTTAGCCTTGAAGATAGCCCACCGAGTACTTTCTGAGTGTCTCTTCCCTAGGACTGAGAGTCCTCAGAAGATCAAGACTGATGTGTTGTTTTTGTTGTATTGTATGGTGCATGGTAGGCCTGCTGAATGTGTCACCCTCTTAGCTTCTACCATGAGTAAGCTAAAGAACAAGAGGGCTGGCAATATCGGATATGGTGGGATGGTTACCCACATTGCTAGACGGCTGGGCATCGACTTTTTTGCATGCACTAGGGTAGCAGCTAGGCCATTAGGACTTCAGAGCCTCATGACGAGAGGTTTGGTCTTTCCTAGGCATAGAGCTCCACCTACCGTTGCCATGCCTTAGGAGGATAGAGGGGGTAGAGGCATTGCATGGTTACCTGAGTATTCCATTATGGTTGGAAGCCATAATTGGAAGCAGACATTCGCGGTTATGCACGCGAACAGATTAGTAGCCCCTCCTTACGTCCCACCTGAGGTACCCGTTGTAGATGAGGAGGAGATGAGAGGAAGTGATGAGTTTGAGGGTGGAGGTCAGGAGCATGACTTTGGTAGTTTTCCAGATCAGCCGGCACACTTCCCTGACCTTCCTAGACACTCACCCCGACCAGCTGGACATTCGGGAGCCTCTTCCTCTCGCCGTGCGAGTGTGAGTGAGAGGCCTACATGGACTGACACCCCTCCCGATTGGTATAGATCACAGCCGGAGTGGATGGGAGCTCCACCGACTTGGTATGCACAACAGCCAACAGCACCAGCACCAGCACCATCCAATGCACCATCTTGGTATAGTGAGGCACCGAGGTGGTATGAGCAGCTACCGGAGTGGGCCACCGACCTTTCCAGGAGAGTGGGAGCTTTGGAGATCCGTGCGGATGCTAGAGATGCACGAGCCGATGCGCATGACCGGATGATGAGAGACATCTACCGTCAGCAGTTTGGGCGTAACTTCGACTCCAGCTTCTTCCCGTTTCTACCACCACCGGCGCCCTAGTGAGGATGATGATGATCTACCGCATTAGCCTCTCCATCGCCGTCTTGTGAGTTCATTTTCTTTCTTTCTTTTCTCTATTTCTTTTTGAACATTAGGGACAATGTTTGTCTCAAGTATGGGGTGGGGCGTGACTATCGTTTGTAATAACTCTACTCACTTTGTTTGCCTTGATTCGAGTACACTATGCATGTTTCATTCCATTGTCACACGTTTCATTATTGCATTGCATGAAAAAGCTTTTGAAAAACCCATAAAATTTGAAAATTTTTGAAAATTTTGTGCTTCTAAGAATTGAGATGATTTCTATGATAATATCACTTGTGAATTGAGTTTTTGATGACAATTGTATGCCTAAACAAATAATGAATTGAAAAGGATTGAATGTGTTGATTATTCCTTACTTGCAAATTTCATAATGTGAAAAGTTTTACCTAAATCATATTGAGAAATCAAAGTTGAAATCACATGATAAGTTCTTATACCTCTTTATGAAATGATTAAGGCAATTCGATTTTTCTTTCTTCTTTCTTTATTCATTTAGCCCCTCAATGAAATAATAGTTTCCCTTACCTATCCGGGAAATTGGAGGAGTTGTGTTTTGGCATGTTTGATGTGGGAGGGCCATGAAAGCAAAATTTTGCATTCAAAGAATAGAAAGAACTTGTAGGTTTGGGGAAGTCAATCATGACGATGAGTAACTCGGCACCATTCACATAGCCGGGTGTTTGTGTCTTGCCAAAGTCGGATTGAGCGATATTCCTAACGGATTATGCTATGTGCATCAAGGGTTTGAGGCATCTCGAAATTGAGAAACGCCAATCTCCTAGGCTTCGGTTTTTGTGCACCTCTATCCATAACTCCAAAAGTAAAGTCGAAAAATAAAGAAAAGAGCAAAGCTCTAAGTTGATGGTGTTGCAAAATCAAAAGAAAAAGTAAAAGAGTTTGATTATTCGTTTTTCCCGGATTTATGCACCACGTTCTTTATAAGTTTCCCTCCTTTCCGCATTCTAGACCTTATTTGGAAGTCCTAAAGATCAAAAGAGTGTTATTTGACTTGGTGATCTAAATTGAAGTTTCTTATGCTTGATTTTGATAATGCTTGAAAGGTTATGATGTTTACATTGTAGTTTGATCAATTCATGATGTTCTTTCCTCTACATTCTTTGGTTATGTATATGAGCGTTTCAATAATGAATGAAGCAAGGTTTGAGAATGATCTATTGACTAGAAGCACATCTACCTAAAAGATTTGTTTTGTTTTTGAGTTGCATGCATATTTCATCCTAACTTATGTTCTAAAGCTTTTGAAAGACCTTGCTTGGGGACAAGCAAGTGGCAAGTATGGGGTATTTTGTTAGCATGAAATATTGTGTTATTCTAGGCACTTTTTCTAGTTGTTTTTCATCCATTATAGTGTTCATTGATAAGGCATTGAGGCAATTGTTAGCTTGTTTGTCTATATTTTCGATATGGAGGTCTACATTAGCTTCTTGTTGATTATAGGTGAATAAGAGCTCAAATCGCACGAATTGAGGGAGATGGGAGAAGAATTGAGCACATCCAAGGACTTAGGACACATCAAGGAAGTCAAAGGAGAGGCTAGGATGAGGAATGACTCGACACAAAGGAAACCACAAGCTATTTTGTACTTCCACACTCTAAAATACGGTCGTGGAGAAGTCCACGCCTAAAACCACGGCCGTGGATCTTACCATCACGAACGTGGAGCACACCAGAAGGTTACACGGTGTAAATCACGGTCGTGGAATTCATGAAGAACCGTGACCAACTTCCACGCTCTAAATCACGGTCGTGGAACTTCATGAGACCATGATTTAGGCGATCTTTTGACAAATAAAATATTTCCATGATATTCTACACACATGGGTTGGACGTTATTGGACCCTTTCCTATAAAAGGGTTGGAGGAGAGAAAATTTGGGATCCCCGCTTAGAGCTTTCGGAGGCTGCGTTGAAGATCAAGAGATTTTGCGCTTGCACGAGATTTGCGGAGTTTGGAAGTAGCTTGTGGCGTAAGTAACGCCCTTTTGTCCATACATTTGATTAGAAGACGGATTGACATCCCGTTCTTCGTTCTCTTCTAGGATCGTTACTGATTTGTGTTTTGTTTTCTGAATTCGATATACATATTCCTTTTTGTGTGTGGATTTGAGATTGGTTTGAGATTTATTGAAGGTTTTCGAAGGTTTTCATCTTTCATTCTTCTTAAACTTCAATTTGATATCATAATGACTGTTATTGGCTAAAAACCTTTAGCAATTCTAAGGTGAAGTGTTGATAGTTGTGGCTTAGATGATGATAGATCGATTGTAAACAGATTGGACCCTGAGAGTTAGAGAGATTCGCCGACAAACCAAAATCACGGTCTGTTCTTGAGTTTCCACGGCCGTGGAACTCAAGATCCACCCGCAATTTGTGCCAGTTTACGAGCCTTGCTTTTACTTTAATCCAAGGTTAAAGGTTAGCTTTAATCTAGTCATAGACTTGTCCTTTTCTAGGTAGTAGTGAAGCTTCAACAACCTCTACTTCGATTTCGAGTGTCACAACCTTAATCGGTTTAGTTAGTCTTGATCCTTGGGTTTCAAGTTTGGGTATTTGAGACTAATTCTTGTTCATAGATCCTTTCTATACTGAAGCCTCAACAACCTTTATAGAGAGTGTCTTTAGATAAGTCATATAAAGCCTTGGAACTTCACCGTACATTGCTTTACCTTCGTATACCTTTGCAAACCTCAACTCTGTCCTTATATCTTTAGTATATCTTGAATCGACTGCCACAACTGGATTCCTGGATCTTTAGGGTTGTTGTTTTTTCAATATACTTGCAAGGCTTACCCTTTATTTGCTTGACAACTTTATAATTGAATTTGTTCCCCCCAAATTCCTGTGTTCGATACTCTGGAATTCTTGCTTAACTACGTCGATCCGTACACTGCGGGTTCGCTTGCTTGATTCTAGTTTTATAAATTTAAAGCTTATTTGCACGCACGCTAAGTGGCGAACATGAGGCCCATGCTACCCCATACTCAGTGCATCCAAGAGCGAGCAAGATGTACAAGGACGTGAGACGTTCCTTCTGGTGGGGTGGTTTGAAGCCCGACGTGGCTCGGTTTGTAGCTCAGTGTGCGACCTGCCAGCCGGTCAAGATTGAGCATCGTAGGTCCGGAGGAGAGTTCCACCCACTGGTAGTACCACAGTGGAAGTGGGAGGACATCTCTATGGATTTTGTCACGGGATTGAGACTCAGTAGAGGTTTTGATGTTATTTGGGTGGTGGTACATTGTCTGAGGAAGACCGCACGTTTCATTCCGATTAAAGAAAAGTGGCCGATAATTCGTCTAGCTGAGGAATTCACCAGACACATTGTGAGACTCCATGGAGTACCGAGGACTATCGTCTCCGACAGGGATGGACGTTTCACCTCGAGATTTTGGCAGCAGGTACATACTGCTTTGGGGACGAGTCTCCACTTTACCACTACTTATCACCCACAAATTGACGGTTAGTTTGAGAGGACCATCTAGACGTTAGAGGACATGTTGCGGGCATGTGTACTGGATTGGGGATAGGTATGGCCGGATCACCTTCCCCTTGTAGAGTTTTCATATAATAACAGTTGGCACGCGTCTATCAGGATGGCTCCTTATGAGGCTTTGTACGGGCGGCGATGTCGTACCCCGTTGTGCTGGGATGAGCCTAGCAAAGCTGATGGAATAGCTCCAGACCATATTCAGGACGATATCGCTCGGATCGCTCTGGTCCGAGAGCGGATGTTAGCAGCTCAAAGTCGTCAGAAATCCTACGCCGACAAGAGGCGTCGACCTCTGGAGTTTAGAGTAGGTGCACAGGTGTGGTTGAGAGTGTCACCGACAAGAGGCGTCCGGCGTTTCGGGATTAAGGGGAAGCTGAGTCCTCGATATGTCGGACCGTTTGAGATTTTGGAGAGATTCGGAGAGGTTGCCTACCGACTAGCACTACCTCCGATATTAGAGGGGGTCCATCCGGTCTTTCATGTATCTCAGTTGAGAGAGTATATACCGGACCCGAGACACGTTATCAGCCATGAGGATTTGATAGTTGAGCCCGACCACACTTTTGTGGAGTACCTAGTAGTCGTCCTAGAGCGCAGAACTAGACGTCTGCGGTCCAAGGAGATACCGATGTTGAGGATCCAGTGGTCTAGACGAGGAGCCGATGAGGCCACCTGGGAGACAGAGGAGAGCATTAGACGTTGTTATCCCGAGTTCTTTGCGGAGTTAGCCGCTACTTCTGTACTGACGGGTCAGTACTCGGACGTTGTTTGTGCGACTTCTGTGATTATATATTAGATTGGGTGATTATGTTTTGATGTGTTGCATTATTTTGATGATTGAGTAGTCTTGCATGTTAAGAAGTGAGAGTGGAGATTTTATAGCTAATGAGTTAAATCCTTTTATTTGTAGAAGACACGGATTAATGTTTTAATCTAAGTTTCGGGACAAAACTTATTTTAAGGGGGTACTGATGTAATATCCGGAATTTTTATCGTGTTTAATCCCGTAACAAACCGGATTTCGATCCGTTGATCTTTCTCATTATACCTAGTGGTACACATTATTCCAAATTTCTATCATTTTATATAACCTCACTTCACATAAAATGATAGAATTTTAACATCAAACCCTAATCTATCAAACCCTAATTTATATCATGACATGTCCTTGACAAAGTCATGACGTCTGATTGACGAGACCAAGACGAGACCATGACAAGATTTGACGAGACCAAGACGAGATCATGACAACGCCATGACAAGTTTCGAGAAGGCCTTGACAACCTCAGCCCACTCTTTCTACCTTGTTTCAGCCCAGCCTTTTGCCTTTACTTCAGCCCAGCATTGTCCTTGCTTATGTGCTCGCCCAGCGGCACTTCGAGCCCAGCAAGAAGAAGAAGAGAACCCGGCCTTCACTCTCCCTCTTAACTCCCATGTAACGGCTGCTGAGTAGGATGAAGATCTTCTCGTAAATGCCGGGGATCACGCAACAATCCTCTTCTCCTTGCATGTAGCCCGCATTCAGTATTCTTTCCTTCCTAGTCGGATAAGACCCGTCTTTCACGCGAGCAGACTGTGGCCTTCCCATCTCACCATCACACGTACGTTCTCACATCGCCCTTTTGCAGCCCCAGCCAACGACATCAGTCTTCTTCGTGCGCCAAGAGTTGAGGTAACCAGGGGGATGTCCGTCTGCTGCTCACTTCCACACGCCACCAGCACACCAAGTTAGAGGGGATGAAGTGAATCACCTAAACTATCAGATAATAATCGGATTGTGTGCCAGCATGTTGAGTGTTTATATCTCCTTAGATGTGTTTGTGTTATTTATTATTCTGGTTATATTTGATTAGTTAGCTAACTGTTATATTGTTGTTTAGACTTGCCACAGGTTAGAGCAGATAACGAGTGATCCGGATGGTAGTGGTCAGCCGGGGTTTCGTACTTCATAGGACGGGTTGCAGTCTTTCTTTATGTTGGTCTTTTATTTATGACTTTTTCATGATCTCAGATTATGAGATATTATTATTACCGGCCGTTAGTGTTTCTGGTCACATTCACGACATTGCTAAACATATTTCATGATTTCTGGTTTTTCCTTATTTGTGCCTTGTTGTAAGATCTAGTTAAGTTGTTGTCAAACTATGGTCGGGACCCACTGTGAGATCCTAACCAGTAGCTCCCCGAGTTCCGAAAACTTGGGGTGTTACAAACTAAGAAGGATATGCTTGCATTCATAGGTTGCAACCACAACCTAACAACAATTGAGGCAAATGATCTCTTGACAATGAGACTCAAAGTGCGGCATTGGAAGGAGAAGAAAATAGGTGAAGCGAGAAGGCTACAAATGAGTCTATTGGAAATGGAGGTCATAAAAAGGTTGTTGTCGAATAAATTCTCCAACAATAAAACCTAAGTAAACAATTAAAATTATACACTATTTTTTATTGTTATTGTTAATGGATGAAAACTTCTCCGACATTAGAGTAAGAACAATCTTAAATTTTGACCACTCTTTCATTTGAAGTGGGATATGTTCGTAGAAGAATTTTGTTTTCATCAAGTAGTATAAAAGTTTGATTTGATTAGTTGAGATAGGGTGTGTTTGGTAAGATATAGATTTTTAGATGATTAATCTACATAGAGACTATAAAATATTAATCTCCAACAACCTTGGGTGAAAGGAATTTTTTGGGATTATAAGAGATTATTTTTACTCATATAAGCCTTTTTAATGATCTCAACTACAATCTCCATTTCTTACCAAACACACTCTAAAATATAATCTCTTCAGTATAATCTAAATAACTCTCAACAGTTCCTTACCAAACACACTCTTAGTCCCAAACCGAGGAGTATATTGTCTTTTTAAAGAATAGTTCTCTATCAAGTAATAAGACAACACGAAAAAACTAAGCTTCAATGTGAAGCTAACTATTTTCTAAAATAATCTTGAGAAAATACATATAGGTTTTAACAAGATTAAATAGCATTTTAAGGCTCATTTGTGATTCCCCAGTTCTCATAGCCTCATTTGTGACAACAACGTATAGTTGCAAATAAAAAATGTACGATTTGGAAACTTTGCAACACGACTCAATTGACATCATAACTAGAGATTTTGGCGATAGTAGAGAGCTATCAAAAAGGGGATTTGGTGACCGAAGAGAGCCGTCGCAAAGGGTGGAAGTGGCGACGGCAAAGCGGCGTCACAAATGGTGAGCGTTGCTAGAAATTTTGATTGCGTCGGTGTTATACTATAGTGGAGATGATGGAAACCATTTGTACAAAAACAAGTCCCGTCGCAAAATACTTTTGCGTAAACTACGATTGTGATGGCATTAATGCTTTCACAAAAAGTTGTTTGCGACAGCAAATCATTCTTTTGCAACAGATTGTGTCAACGTATAACTTTTTTATTGTGTTTTGTACATGTCTTCACAGACTATCTGAGGAAGAAAAGAAAACAAGACCCATCAATTGGTCAAATGATTCCCCATTTTTCAACAAATGACCTACCCTCTGAGTTAATGTGTTGCATGCAAGTCTTCCATTTGATGGAGATCGGTCGATCAATTCCCAATGAATGGCCGACTTCCATCAATTCTCTGAGCTATTGACTATTTCTACAAACGATGTGTAGCGAACAATCCGCTTCATTTCTCGATGATCGGCCGATTGGTCTCACATACAATGATCTTCGGGACAATTTATTCTCCTTTTCACCTTTCTTATCTTGTTAGATATCTTTTTATTCAGTCCACTTGGACAATTTCATCTTTTCAATTATAAAATAGGATTTGATAGAACTTAGATTACAAACCGTGGAGGATATATTAGGTTAGATATTCTCCTTTTAAATAAGGTTATTCAACCATTAATTCAATCATCCAATTTTCATTTGAAAGTTTCAAAAACGAGTTTAGGGTATTAGTGTAGATCAATCGACCACCCCTTACCGATCAACCACTGATCCTCACAAATTCGATTAATAAAATTGTGAATTTTAGTTAAGGTATGTCTTGCTAAATTCTCGTGTTCTAGGATCTGGAGAGCCCCACTACATTAATGATTTATGATATTGATAATGATTTATCCTTTCAATGTTTATCTATTTAGAGTTATGGTACGTAGTTTGGAGTTTCTTATGCAAAATGTGAGAGCCGGAGATAAGTTGACTTATTACTACTTTTTTCAAAGTTTGATGGCAAAATGCGAGAGTCGAATCACTCATAACTTTCACATTCTGCAAAATGCGAGATTTGAGCAGAATTGTCCCCCACATAACATGATTTTATACTCTATTATGGATTGATTCTTGTCGATTGAGATTTGATACGTGTGTTATGGTGATTTTGATTCTAGATATATTTTATTAATCTTTGATACTTCAAAACTTGGTTACTTGTGATATTACTAATTATGGATCAAACAACAAATTATGGTCAATGTTAGATAAACATGTATATAATATTTGTAAAATTAGTTAACTTCGAAAGCGAAACCAATTAACTCAATTTATTATTTATTTATTTAACTTCAGTTTCGGAGTTCATGTTTGGAATTAATTAAGCTCAAATTTGATTATGCACTCCCAAATTTGGAATTAATTAAAATCAATTTTGATTCCGCTAGACAAGTGCAAATTTAGTTAAACTTAATTCTGCTTTCATACTTCATTTGTGGAATTAATTGAACACCGATCTTGCATTTCGAATACGGAACTAGAGATGGTTAAATGAAAAATATAGTTTAATTTAAAATCCCAAAATCTATACCCATCTAATAATTCTCAAAATCGACATATAACTATTATTTATTGGATGAGTTGTCTAAGTGTAGTTTTTGTTATTTGTAGACAAACTAGGCATTTCATATTTTCACAAAAAGATTTATTTGAAATAATTAAAAATCTTATCTAATTTGGCATCCTTCTCTCGACTATTTCATTATAATATTCTATCTAATTAAAGATGCTAATCAATATCCTAAACCGTTAAATAAGAAAGTAATTTATAACTAATCTGGATATCTTGACTTGTGATATTCTCAACATTTTTTTTACCGAAATAAGAAATTCAAACCCTCGCGTTGTCTGTCTCCATTGTTCACCGGCAAAATTCTCGGAGACCCTGGATTCCTGGTCGAAAGAGAAGAATAATTACACAAATTCCGTTTGTTTATGTTATGTACACAAGTCTGTCATTTACACAAGGTTTGGTTGCATAAGTCCGTCATTTACACTAGGTTTGGTTACACAATTTTATTTGTTGTGTCAATTTATTTAGTTAACACATTCGGTCATTTTTTTTATTACACAAGTTCCGTTTGTTTATGTCATGTACGCAAATCTGTCATTTACACAAGGTTTGATTACACAAGTCAATCATTTACACAAGATTTGGTTACACAAGTCCGTCATTTACACAAAGTTTGGTTACACAAGTCTTTTATGTATTAACATTGTGTAATTGAAATTGTGTATTAATATTGTGTATCATCAAAGTAATACACAAAGTTTAATTAGTCCAGTTAGTATAATGATGGGAGGGAGGGTTTGTCATCCAGAGTTCGAATCCTAAATTTGACACAATCTTTTATTTACTGTGTCTAGTTGGTTGTGATTGGTTGGGGATTAAAGGAGGTTAATTTAGATTAAATTTTAGAAGATTAATTTAAACTATCAATTAGAATTTTACTCAAATTTATAAATCTATATCAATTAAACCAATTAAAAAATCTTCAACCAAACAATCTAAGGTAAATTATTTTACATTAGATAATCCTTAATAAAACTCACATAAAAGCTAACCATTTTTAAATTTCATCTAAATTAATCTTCAAATTAACCTCCACCTCCTACCAAACACACGAGTTAAAAAAAACTCATTTCACCAATAATTCTCTTATATATTTACTTTCCAAACAAGTTTCCGTTATTAAAAAATAAAACCTACGGTTGGTTTACTTTAACTGTGTGCTACAGCGCCCCTGCCAGCCGCAAAATAATTTCAAATCTTGAAAGTAAAAGCATATGTATAGAGAATTAGGGAGCATACCTAATTACCTATTTATGTACTTTCATAATTTCAATTTTTTTTTATAATAAGTAAGAAAATCAGAATTTTAAATAATTTGACAAAATAGTACAACTCTGTTAGACATTATTATAAAAGAGGGTTTGGGTTGGGTTCGCATCGGGCTATTGCTAAAAACTTGTTCGGAAGGTGTGTGCAGGAATGGCTCAGCCTGGTTTGTTTAGGCTACAAACGATGCTTATGTCCACCCACATAAAAAGTGGTTGGGCAGTCGAGCTGGTCCGGATGACCCGTATGTACTTGATTGTGAGTTTTTTCTCAAGATTTATCGTTCAAACAAGTAATATAATGTATTTAATATATACCAATTAACACACAAAAATGAATAAATCCAAACACTTGGAAAACAAAAAGTACCATTACAGTCAACACACAAAAATGAATAAATACAAACACACAAAAATGAATAAATCCAAAACTTTCAACACAATTATACATGCATAGTATACTAACAACAAGTTCAACCAATCAACACACAAAAATAAATAAATCCAAACACCTGAAAAACAACAAGTATCATTACAGTCATGTTATCCCTACATTCTTGTATTACAAACGAGTATAACTCGTCAAAATACTTCAAACAAACTAAATGAAAAATCAGAGTAGGTGACATTCAAAATAATCTAAATTTTATATATATATATATAGGGTGCGGTTCCAATGAGAACAGTCTTATTGTGTATCATGAGAACAATCTTAGACCATCGGATGGTGAGTATTTTGGGTCGAGATTTAGAGTAGCTATCATAATTAATAATAACTACGAATAATAATAATTACGAATAATTCACTCAACCACAATAACTACGAATAATCCATTCAATCAACAACTACAAATAATACATTAAACGATATTACACATTCGTAATAAAATAATAACTACGAATAATATATTAAACAATAAGGCTTGTTCTCATAATTACACGATAAGGAATATATATATATATATATATATATATATATATATATATATATATATATATATATATATATATATATATATATATATATAGTATAGATCCTATGAGAACACCCCCTAACGTGAGAACATGAGAACAGATTCGTAATTATTATCAGTTTTGTTACGAATATGCCATATCGTTTAATGTATTATTCGTAGTTATTGTTGGTTGAGTGGATTATTCGTAGTTATTGTTGGATTCCTAATTATTATTATTCATAGTTATTATTATTTTTGATATCTACTCTAAATCTCAACCCTTAATACTCACATCCAACGGTGTACGATTGTTCTCATGTTCTCACGTTAGGGGTGTTCTCATGAGAACCACACCCTATATATATATATACAGGTTGGGCAGTGTTGGCCCGTGGGAAAAAATATTTACTCATACCCATCCCACCAAAATACGAGTTGGGTCAAGTCCGAATTGGCCAAACTAGTTGCTCATACTCATACTCATATTTTTTTTTTTCCGACAAGCGAACGGATTAGACGGATCGGCCCGAATTTGTATAGGTCTAATTTCAGTTCTGCCAAAAATTTTGAGATCTAGATATCGAATTTGGAATGTGTATTTTTAAACCCCGGATCTACATATTGGGTTTCTAGAAGAATATATAAGCAATTATGATATATACCTATTTCCAATTCATTAATATAATTTACAATGGGATTACAAAGAATATCAAATAATTAGAAAATCAATGTTATGCTCATATTTTAATATGTTAGCTATAAACATAATTTACATACATTAAACTCAATTTAACGTCAGGTTCAGTCCAGAGGGACACTAAGGTCTTTCGTTCAAGGACCATGACCCAATATAAAATTTGGTTATGTAGTTATATTATATAGAGGAGAAATAGAACAGGTCCAAGTAACACAATAACACTAAAAATCCTAAAAAAACAAACTCAAGTACATGCTTCCTCTTAAAATCTGATGTTTTTTTTTACTAATTTAACCAAAAAAAAGTTAAATAAAAACAAACCCCAGCAAACCCACCATTGTCATAGGGGTGGGAATAAATTTCGATTAGTCTCATCCCGATCCCGGCGGGATTTGAAATAAAAAATGTGTATCACTTCTCGTCCCTTCCTGTTGTAAATTTGCGGGACGGGACGCGAGACGGAAATTTCCCATTCCGGTTAATCCCGTCACATCCCGCATATATATAAATATATGTTTATATTTTAAAATTTTATATAGATAAATAATATATATAATTTATAATTTTATATCAATAACAATTATAAAAGTAATAAAATATTAAAAAAATAACCATCTTTTACCTTATGTGATTAACAACATGTATATTTATTTTATTTTCTGTAAACTATCGTTAGTGTTGTGCAGTGTTAGGTTTTTTTAATGTGAATCGTTAAGACACACTTAAATGTAACTTGTATTCATTTTGAATATACTAACTACTAATCCAGTCCTCTTGAAGCGGTAATTTGTTGTCGAGTTTTTTTTATCAGTTGTGTCTTTAGAATGAGAGAAAACGGGTACAAATGTGGAATATAATCAGTGCATATTTCTTGAGGGATTAGGCATGTCCCGTCCCACGTGGGACAGGGCCCGCGATAGAAGAAGAAAAAAATTGTATATCCCGTCCCGTCTTGATTATAATTTACGGGATGGGACGCGGGATAACCCCAATCCTATCCCGTCCCGTCTCATGTCCACCCCTAGTGTCCACTTATTGGTCCAATTTAAAATTTAGTTATTTTTTGAGATAATTGGTGAAATAGGACCCTTTTTGTTAGTGTAGACTAACTAGGTCCTCTATTTTTTTGTCTAAAATTTTTAATCTAAAAATAATTAATTAAAGGGGCATAAAGAGAAAACTTAAAATATAACCCTATAAAAATCATCCGATTCCACATCCGAAGCGGTTAGGGTATCTTCGCAGTTCCAGATCTGAACTCGTTCTTCTTCAACCTTTGTTGTGGTCGTTCGTCTTTGCCTTCTTCGTCTTGCCCATACCGACTGCATCTCGGAACCGCAAGCCTCGCCGGAAAGAACCACCAAGGAAACCTACAGATCCATCTTCTGCGTCCCTCTCCATCTTCTGCAACCCTGTTACTTATTGATTTGCATGAATCAACAAGGAAGAACCACCAAGGAACCGCCGGGAAGACTCGTCGGAGGGACCCACAGAAGTTCCATTACTCCGGTTCGATCTGCCCAGATGTAACACCCCAAATTCTCGGAACTCGGGGAGCTACTGGTTAGGACCTCACAATGGGTCCCGACCTTGGTTTAACAACAACATTACTTGGATCTTACAACAAGGCACAAATGTATTTAAAACAATTTCTAAAACATAATATTTTTAAGGGTATAAACGTACACATGTGACAGCCTTACAAACATATATAAAGATACATAACATGCATGACGTATGGAAGACTCCCCCGTCCCCATCTAATGAGTACGTGGACCTGGCTGACCATCCGTTCCGGATCTCTCTGCAACTGTCTATCTCTACAGATCTACAACACGGATAAACCGTTAGCTAACTATCCAAATATAAGCAAAATGATAACAGCACAAGCACACGCAGAAACAAAAATAAACAAACATCATGCTGGCACTCAACCGTTTATCATCTATTATTTAAGTGATTCACATTATTCAATTTAAGTTGTGGCACGAGAACTATTATCAGTTCTCGCCTCCGTTCCTTATCCAACTGGTGTAGGTCTAGCTGACTTTCACTAGTAGCATCACTACAAACCATGTATGGACTAGTCCCGAAAGAAACCCCCAGCGCCCCGCGAGCTACTGAGCAGAATGCCACCGCCCGTTACTCTTAGGCCAAAATATAGGTCGGTAATTATATATCACAACCTATCTCTCTAACATTTCAATCACACACCACCATCATCATTTATACTCATATTTAGAAGTCAGCTAAGTAAGCCCAAAGGACTTACCTGATATAAAGCTCGACTCTCTGTAAACCAACTCGCTCTGTAAACTGTAGCAACTCAGTTGCCTGTCAAAGGAGATAAGTGCATTAGCACACTCCTACGTAGTTAGAAGTCTAAGACTTCGAAAATAGAATAATATATTAAGACATAACTAGTTGCAGTATTAATTTAGGGTAAAATGACCATTTTACCCTTGGTCTCGAAATTCCCGAAAATTCTAAAATTCATGTCTAAACTCCTATTTGAGATTCTAAAATCATATTCTAACTCCCAAAGCTTCGTTTGGTTCCAAGCTAACATTTTTCCTATGTTTCTATTTTCCGGGAAATCGTAAAGGTCTAACTTCGATTCCAAATATAAAATTCGTAACCGCTTATAACAATTCCGACTTAAATCCCTAGATTATCTATGATGTCCTATCTAACTTTAGGAGAAAGAATTTCTCCAAACTGTTCATTCAACAGTTTTATAAAAATTCCTAAAGTTGACTACTCCCTTTACAAATTCTATACTTAGCCAAAATCTGAGTACACTTTAAAAAATCATAACTCCTAAACCACTCAATGGATTTATCCCAAATTTTGATATGTTCTACTATAAAATCTTACCTATAATATATCCAAAATTCAGCCGGAAAGGATATCAAGAGATTATTCAAAATCATCTCACAAAACAGCATCACTTGCTGTTTTCCCCAACACTCAGCACATATATAAAAACGTCAACTTTGAAACACAACAACTCTCGAACCGTAACTCCGATTCTTCCCAAATTTTAATATGATCTACAAAAAGATGTCAACTATATCATATCAAAAATTCAAGCCTAACAGAGATCAAAAGCCTATCCAAATTTATTCCACAAAACTGCATCTCACGCATATTTCCTCAAACTCAGCACACTAAAAAAAACTGCTTGAATAGCCAACTTGAGAAAATCATATCTCCTAAACTATAACTCAGAATAATCCCAAATTTTAATATGTGCTACCACAATATCTCATCTATAACATATAAAAATTTCAGCCAAATTGGATCAGTATTTCATACCTAAATCGGAACCCGAAGTTGGATGTTGTCCATGTTGGAAAACTAAAAAAAAACAACAGCTCTCTGAAGTTGCTCCTTTGGCTGAAATATATGGGTTTAAAGATGGTTTAGAGGCACCCATTGACACATAAACATGGAGGGGAAATAAGAAGGTAGAGAGTGGTCATACACGAGACTCGCAGAAGGTGAAGGCATGGTTGTTGCTGTTGCGCGACTGGAGCAGGGACGCAAGACCCGCGGTTGCACATCTCTCTCTACATCTGTTGCTCGAGATCTGTTGCTGCGTATAGAGGGGAGCCATAGGAGGGCTCGAGATGAAGATGGAGGAATAAAGGCTGTTGTTGCTCCAGGGAAGGACGGCCATCGCCAGTGGTCGTCTGCAGTAGCCACGCGAGGCTGTTGGCTCGGGAAGAGAGGTCTTGCTGCTGCTCGTTGAAAGAAGGAAGAGGAGTAGAGGTTTCTTCGTGGATCTGAACGGGAGAATGCTGAACCTGGACGTGCTTGCGGGAGTTACAAAGGAGGCAGCGAGAATCGTGGAGCAATTATGGCAAGCGTAACTCTCTCTCTCGTCCGTTCAGCTCGTGGGTATGCAGAAGGTAAGGAGTTGTTCTTTCCTGGGCTGGAGTAGGCGTGGGCTGAAGACTAAACATTGGGTTGAAGTTGATGCTGCGGACAAGACACAATAGTGGGCTGCTGGACTGCGGACAAGGCGCAATAGTGGGCTGCTGGACTGCGGACAAGGCGCAACAGTGGGCTGCTGGGTAAGGCAAGCAGCACTCATTCCTGGGCTGAACTAGAGTTGGCAACGCTGGAGTTGGGCTGGAAGGCCTGGATCCGTTGGCTGAATATAGAGTAACAGATGGGCTAACTGGGCTGCGGCTGGGCTCCTTAATTTAGCGAGTTTCTAGCTGGACAAGATCCCGACACATAAATATACGGACTAGGCGGATATGGAGTTTATTATAGATTAAGATCGGTTAAGGATTCTATCATTTTATGCGGAAGTAGTCTACATAAAATGATAAACCATTTAAAAGATTCTATCATTTTATGTGAAGGAATCTTCATAAAATGATAAATCCTATGATAATATGTCTAACTAAGTAGACGGATAGGCATCAACTGATTGAGATCGGTTTTATAACGGAAATAAACGGAATAAAAATTCCGGATTTTACATCAGTATCCCCTTAAAATAAGTTTCGTCCCGAAACTTAAAAGAAGACTCGTAATGTCGGAGTCCATACAAAAGATCTAAAGCGCCGGAAAGAGGTCGCAACGGTCGAGTTCTGATTTATTTCTGAATTAGCCGGAAGAAATATTTCCGGGTATTACATCAATCCCCCCTTAGAATAAGTTTCGCCCCGAAACTTAAAGTACACCAGTCATAAGGTCAGTCCTCAAGGTACGAATCTAATGTATCAACTTGTGATCGCACAAGAGTCATCGTTTTCACCTATAAGTATACCGCATATCAAGGTCATCAATAACACACATCCTGACTAAGCACTCAAGCATGAAATAAACAAGTAGTCAAACAACATAACACAGATATAGGGTCAAGCCCTAACTTGTCGCTCCCTAGATTACAACTATCTCCACAAAAGTCTCTGAAAGGTTATGTCTCATACTATCCATAGTATCCTTGGTAGCCTTGTCGACTTTTCATAAAATCACTAACTCTGAAATCTTTTTATGTGCGGACCTCACAAGTGCCTGTTACTACGTCCTAGAGTGGTAACTAGATATCTCACCAGTATCATCCGGCTCAATTGCCCGATCCTCTAAGCCGATGTTCCAACTTTTGTTTGGTAAACATCCCTCTAATCGAATCCATAGAAAACTGGGGTTACACTCTCCAATAGGATAAGGATTACTAGTCCATCAATCACTTATAAACCACTTTACAACCTCAATGGTCGCATTTTGCCACTCACCTCCAGATCCCTTGATGACCGTACGGAAAATAACCTAGTCAACATTCTTCTCTTCGTTATGATTACTTGACTACACACTCACGCCAAAGTTCTTGGACCTCCGCAAGCACTTTACCAAGTGCCTAATGCTCTTCGTATCACGATTCACTTGGTTTTGTCTATTAAAATGACTCGGTCATCTTATTCCTCGGGTAAGGAATCATCACTTTTACCCTTTTCTGGTCTAACATTGGGGGCATAAATCTAGTGATCATCATTTGCATTCACTTGGCATTAATATAATATTTATGGATCTCTAATGTTTTGAAAGTTCAACCTTAGGCTCCTCACGTATTTTCCAAGGTCTTGAGTGACGTAAAATATGTCCGGAATGACGGTATTAGATACAAGGTGATCTCACATCACTGTTATTTGCTCACACCACTCAATAGTTGTTAACATTGCACTGAGTCCTATAATATCCCTCTAACTCCAAACGCAACTCTACTCCATTCCGATATAAAATTCTCCTTATACTCTACTCTTTAGATTATGTTTTCTATATGTACGGGTAATGGTTTGTAAGTACACTCCCGTAGCTTCCTTTTCTTATATGTCTTTCGGTTCGGCTTGAATGTTACTCGCCTTGAGCTTGTTAGTGCAGGCCCTACACAACACCCTTATTACTTCGTTACTTCCTTTCTCATTTCATCAAGAAACTCATTCTAAAGTACCATGCTAGGTATTAAATTCAAATTTTACTGATCTGCCAACATGTGGCTAGGTCGGCATGCTTTACTTGGATCTATAATGGGGTACCACTTTCTTTCTATACTTCTACGTGCACATACTTTCTCGTCTATCTAGTTGGTGATACAGTTCCTCTACAAAATTTCTTGTCACTCCACGTTGCCTATTTCACGTTCCTTCTAAACGAAATACATTTCACAAATTATCATCGTCTTAAACTCGACACGTCATTTTCAGTACTCCAGAGTTTTTGTTCTGTGGGTTAGGACTCATCACGCTTTTGCTGCGCTACTTTGATAATTATGTTGTCAATCGCTATTCGTAAGGACATTTCCCTTGAGTCCAAAATGATGGACCCCAAAACTTTCCCTCTCAATTACACCATAAGTCCTATCCGGATGGAATACCAAGTACCTTCCTTACTTGCCTTAAGGGACTAAGATAACGGTTGGAAAATGACCTCTCCCGTTTACTTTTGGAATTCTTCTAACATGGATCCAAACTCTCTAACTCAACCGGAGTTTGATCTTAACCAGCCAGTAAGGGATCTCTAACACAATTCGCTTCATGCCTTTAATTAATCAACGAAGGTTGTCATTACCTACTTACGGAAATCCTCCAAGGCGTCGGTAAGGCTAATTCATAAATCCCCAGTCACGACTATCTCTTCTTAACGGCACATAACTCACCAATACCAGCGACACTTGCACGTCCTCCGTTGACATGGGTTAGCCTATAGTTGACTTATCCCCATTTCCGGGACTTACTTTTCTCATACCTCTTTTGCCGTTGAATTTTCTGGCGGGCACTACTTACTCGAGTTCATCAATTTATACTCCTTTAGCTCATTCTACATTACAACTTCCAGTTCCCCCGTGAACTAACTCCATTTCTCGAGTCTAACTGTGTCGTCCATCTGACATCAGTGGTCTTTTCTAGGTCTTCCAATATAGCTTGTAATCAAGTCTACAAAACTCTCATGACCTTAACTTTCTTCCACTTGCGGTTTATCAAGTAGGGAATGCTACACACACTCTGTCTTGATTGACATAGAACCTTATCAAAATCATATACTCCTTACTCCTCTAGTTCTTCTTTTATAATCCATCTGTACTAACTGTGATATGCACCCTTTTCCTAGCCAGTAGGCAGTAAATTCTTCACACGCTTCCCTTGGTCTTCAATGACATAAAGGGGGTCCTTTCTGACCGTCTAGTCTTTCTTCTTAAGTTCTTAATTAGGGATCCTTGCTCGAACTCACTCCATGCTATTATTAAGGTGCTAGCACGCGGATCGATTTAGCTTTACATTTGTCGTTGTTGATCTCTTGAAGGGTCCTCTAGACGTCTATAAATTCTTTCATCATTCTATAGTTATCCTCCTTATCTGATAACCAGTACCACTGGTTGACCCGCACGTGTTATGTCTCAATTATTACTGACTGGTATGTGGTTGACCTTCCATAAGATTACAGACTTATTGTTCTTCTATCTCTTTTGAAGTTTGATAGACTTGGTCAAAATCTATCTCCTCTAGTTTCTTTGTTAATACTCTTTTAGTTTCTTCCACAGTCTGCACTTCTCTTGTTCTCTTATGAGGTCACTATACTCTTCTGAGTCTAGTCCTAGCATTCATCTGTCGCCAATGAGTTCATCAAGTCTTCCATATTAGCTTGTAAGCGTGTCTTCGCGATTCTCCTTACATTAGTCATCATCTGTTTGCGGTTCTCTGGTATGAACCGTTAGTGTTGGTAACTTAAATCTCTTTGTAAATGAGAAATTATTGCGGACCCTTGAGTCCACCAAATCACTTTTCCACATTCTTCCCCTTGTTTAGTTTTGTTTTGATCATGTCGCCTTTATAAAAATTCGTTGTCTCAATTTTAGACTTCTAGTTTCTTGGATACTTATGTCGGACTTTCATTCAAAACTCTCATATCCTTGAAGGACTCCACATGCTTCCATGGTTACAGAATTTATTTCTCGTCATCAAACTCACTCTTTATCTTTGTACCTTTTAACTTCTCACAACTGGGTCGACACTCTATCTTCTTTGTACTCTCATGTCCATGCTTGCTTATGGCGGCGTCCGTCTTGATAGTCACGTCCTTTACACCGAAATTCTTGGTTGTACTCCGTTCTATATGATTCTTGTTTCTCCATTTTTATCTCCATTCTATGCTCTCGTCGTCTCTTGCATGGTTCTTCAAATTCATCTCTCGACTTCATACGACAAAGCCCCTTGCATGATTCTCAATTTCTTCTATCTAAGCTGACTCGGGAACTTCTTTCTCATCCGGTTGTACTGGCGGTAAAAATTTTCTAAACATCTTTACTGCTTTGCCCACCCGTCCTTCGGATGATTTATAAGTCACCAGGACGTCCATCAGAGTATCATACTAAATCTTGGTCTAAATCCCTTATCTTGTGTGGAAAACTCTTCAAACTCGTTACCGATTTATCATGAGGCGCTAATCGCTTCATGATATCACAACTAAAGAATACAAGATATCCTTTAGGATACTAGCATACTACACACACACAGATATATAATTTACACTAAAACCTATCGATATAAGTCTATATACTAACTCACCTATCGTTCCAAGCTGCAGAGATCTACGGAGAACGATGGTGGTCCGACGTACTACTAACCCAACAACCCGACTATGCACGTGTGTAAAAACAGAAATCCGTTTTGAAAATCTTAGACCCCTTTCGGGTTCTAGTTATTTTATACATTCGGTCTTTCAGAAGATTTCAAGTGCCATTGTGGCCAACCCAGAGCTCTGATACCATGTTGTAACACCCCAAATTCTCGGAACTTGGGGAGCTACTGGTTAGGACCTCACAATGGGTCCCGACCTTGGTTTAACAACAACATTACTTGGATCTTACAACAAGACACAAATGTATTTAAAACAATTTCTAAAACATAATATTTTTAAGGGTATAAACGTACACATGTGACAGCCTTACAAACATATATAAAGATACATAACATGCATGACGTATGGAAGACTCCCCCGTCCCCATCTAATGAGTACGTGGACCCGGCTGACCATCCGTTCCGGATCTCTCTGCAACTGTCTATCTCTACAGATCTACAACACGGATAAACCGTTAGCTAACTATCCAAATATAAGCAAAATGATAACAGCACAAGCACACGCAGAAACAAAAATAAACAAACATCATGCTGGCACTCAACCATTTATCATCTATTATTTAAGTGATTCACATTATTCAATTTAAGTTGTGGCACGAGAACTATTATCAGATCTCGCCTCCGTTCCTTATCCAACTGGTGTAGGTCTAGCTGACTTTCACTAGTAGCATCACTACAAACCATGTATGGACTAGTCCCGAAAGAAACCCCCAGCGCCCCGCGAGCTACTGAGCAGAATGCCACCGCCCGTTACTCTTAGGCCAAAATATAGGTCGGTAATTATATATCACAACCTATCTCTCTAACATTTCAATCACACACCACCATCATCATTTATACTCATATTTAGAAGTCAGCTAAGTAAGCCCAAAGGACTTACCTGATATAAAGCTCGACTCTCTGTAAACCAACTCGCTCTGTAAACTGTAGCAACTCAGTTGCCTGTCAAAGGAGATAAGTGCATTAGCACACTCCTACGTAGTTAGAAGTCTAAAACTTCTAAAATAGAATAATATATTAAGACATAACTAGTTGCAGTATTAATTTAGGGTAAAATGACCATTTTACCCTTGGTCCCGAAATTCCCGAAAATTCTAAAATTCATGTCTAAACTCCTATTTGAGATTCTAAAATCATATTCTAACTCCCAAAGCTTCGTTTGGTTCCAAGCTAACATTTTTCCTATGTTTCTATTTTCCGGGAAATCGTAAAGGTCTAACTTCGATTCCAAATATAAAATTCGTAACCGCTTATAACAATTCCGACTTAAATCCCTAGATTATCTATGATGTCCTATCTAACTTTAGGAGAAAGAATTTCTCCAAACTGTTCATTCAACAGTTTTATAAAAATTCCTAAAGTTGACTACTCCCTTTACAAATTCTATACTTAGCCAAAATCTGAGTACACTTTGAAAAATCATAACTCCTAAACCACTCAATGGATTTATCCCAAATTTTGATATGTTCTACTATAAAATCTTACCTATAATATATCCAAAATTTATCCGGAAAGGATATCAAGAGCTTATTCAAAATCATCTCACAAAACAGCATCACTTGCTGTTTTCCCCCAACACTCAGCACATATATAAAAACGTCAACTTTGAAACACAACAACTCTCGAACCGTAACTCCGATTCTTCCCAAATTTTAATATGATCTACAACAAGATGTCAACTATATCATATCAAAAATTCAAGCCTAACAGAGATCAAAAGCCTATCCAACTTTATTCCACAAAACTGCATCTCACGCATATTTCCTCAAACTCAGCACACTAAAAAAAACTGCTTGAATAGCCAACTTGAGAAAATCATATCTCCTAAACTATAACTCAGAATAATCCCAAATTTTAATATGTGCTACCACAATATCTCATCTATAACATATAAAAATTTCAGCCAAATTGGATCAGTATTTCATACCTAAATCGGAACCCGAAGTTGGATGCTGTCCATGTTGGAAAACTAAAAAAAATCAACAGCTCTCTGAAGTTGCTCCTTTGGCTGAAATATATGGGTTTAAAGATGGTTTAGAGGCACCCATTGACACATAAACATGGAGGGGAAATAAGAAGGTAGAGAGTGGTCATACACGAGACTCGCAGAAGGTGAAGGCATGGTTGTTGTTGTTGCGCGACTGGAGCAGGGACGCAAGACCCGCGGTTGCACATCTCTCTCTACATCTGTTGCTCGAGATCTGCTGCTGCGTATAGAGGGGAGCCATAGGAGGGCTCGAGATGAAGATGGAGGAATAAAGGCTGCTGTTGCTCCAGGGAAGGACGGCCATCGCCAGTGGTCGTCTGCAGTAGCCACGCGAGGCTGTTGGCTCGGGAAGAGAGGTCTTGCTGCTGCTCGTTGAAAGAAGGAAGAGGAGTAGAGGTTTCTTCGTGGATCTGAACGGGAGAATGCTGAACCTGGACGTGCTTGCGGGAGTTACAAAGGAGGCAGCGAGAATCGTGGAGCAATTATGGCAAGCGTAACTCTCTCTCTCGTCCGTTCAGCTCGTGGGTATGCAGAAGGTAAGGAGTTGTTCTTTCCTGGGCTGGAGTAGGCGTGGGCTGAAGACTAAACATTGGGTTGAAGCTGATGCTGCGGACAAGACACAATAGTGGGCTGCTGGACTGCGGACAAGGCGCAACAGTGGGCTGCTGGACTGCGGACAAGGCGCAACAATGGGCTGCTGGGTAAGGCAAGCAGCACTCATTCCTGGGCTGAACTAGAGTTGGCAACGCTGGAGTTGGGCTGGCAGGCCTGGATCCGTTGGCTGAATAGATTAACAGATGGGCTAACTGGGCTGCGGCTGGGCTCCTTAATTTAGCGAGTTTCTAGCTGGACAAGATCCCGACACATAAATATACGGACTAGGCGGATATGGAGTTTATTATAGATTAAGATCGGTTAAGGATTCTATCATTTTATGCGGAAGTAGTCTACATAAAATGATAAACCATTTAAAAGATTCTATCATTTTATGTGAAGGAATCTTCATAAAATGATAAATCCTATGATAATATGTCTAACTAAGTAGACGGATAGGCATCAACTGATTGAGATCGGTTTTATAACGGAAATAAACGGAATAAAAATTCCGGATTTTACACCAGAGTTCCGGCGGTCTCTAGCTTGTACAAGTGGCGATGAGTGTGAGTCTGCTCATGGAGCTTTTGAGATTTGGCTTCATAATGGAAGTTACGGTACTGTAACTTTGTAAGGATGAGAGAAATTGTAAAAGAAAAGTAGTTTATTTTTGCTCAATCTCCAAATTCACATTTGACGTACCTATTGCGCCACCTCATCTCCATTGAAGCTAATTGGTTAGGGTTTTGGTCAATTTATGGTAATTTACAATAAATAACCTAGATTTTGTATTACATTAATGACCTAAATTTTTGTAATTTGCAAGTTTGTCCCTAAAGAGATAATTTGATAAAGTAACCCATATTTTTTAATTACATAAAATTTCAAGAGTTTTGAAAGTTCACAAATTGCCCCAATTTATTTAATAAATACCGGATATTTTATAAATACGGGATATTGACTGCATATTTTATATATACGGGATATTGACTACATATTTTATAAATACGGGATATTGACTACATATTTTATATATATAGTTGGGCTTGTGTAACTCGAATGGGCTTGAAACAAAGACGGGCTTGTGTAAACAACAAGCTTGTGTAAATGACGGACTTGTGTAAATGAAAATTATGTATTAACATTGTGTAATTGAACTTGTGTATTAAAATTGTGTATTAATCATTATGTACTAATACCGTGTATGAACAAGAGAGTACACGAAGTTTAATTAGCCCAGTGGGTATAAGGGTGGGAGGGAAGGGTTGTCGTCCAGAGTTCGATACTCACTAGCTACAACATTTATATTTTGTAATGTCCTTATGTAAGGACTTTGTAACTCGAATTGGACACGGGCTTATGTAACTCGGATTGGGTCTACTGATCTTCAATTCAAATTGGGCTTACTAATTTAAATTAAAATTACTAATTAACCCTTTCAATTAATCTTTATTAATAAATGAGAGGGGCCTAGTTTGTCTACAACATTTATATTTTGTAATGGTCTTATGTAAGGGCTTATGTAACTCGAATGGGCCGACTTACGTAACTCGAATGGGCCGACTTATGTAACTCGAATTGGACACGGGCTTATGTAACTTGGATTGACCCTACTGATCTTCAATTGAAATTGGGTGAAGAACCTGTAGGTGAATTAAAAGGTTAAAATATACTCTAGAAGGGGGGGGGGGTTTGAATAGAGTATGGGAACTTTTCGCAAACTCAAATCTCAAGGCCTTGATTCCTCTTTCAAGGGCCTTGATGTCAATCTGTGTTCTTTGTGAAACTTTGATTTCAAGGTCTTTGAAACTCTTTTCAAGGGTCTTGGCTTCTTGCTCCTGCAAAACAAAGTTAGTCACAGTAAAGTATATATATGGTGCGGAATTGAAAAGATTGACACGAGGATATGTTTACGAAGTTCGGCTCTAAATAGCCTACTCTCCGTCCCAGGGTATATCCGTAGGATCTAACTATCTATTATCAGCTTCAAAGAGTCCTAAATACAATCTAGAAGAAATCCCCTTCTTCTCTCATTGTAGCCAACGCTACAATCTAGCTCCAACTCTTAACCTAGCTATAATAGTCTAGTTACTTCGCAGAGTAACACACACTCTCGTATAACACTATTTAGATCTTCTAATGGAGCTCTAGTGTTTTCTCTCTCTAAGGGGATAAAGATTTTGCGTGAATGAGAGAAAGAAAAACAATGAATGAAGATGATTAGGTTGCTTGAAGATGTAAAGATGTTTTCCTTTGTAAGCTTGTGTGTGTGTCTTCTTCGACCATCATTTTCATTTATACTTTTCGATGGAAAGGTCTTCTAGCCGTTGTAGAGATGACCGTTTGAAGATGAATCTTCTTTTCCATGAGATCGGTTTTTGTTTTAAGATAAGGTAGACGTTAGACGTTGCAAGTCTTCAGCTCCTGAGAACACGTCGAGTCCTTAACTCCTTAATCTTCTCGTCTTCTGTTCAATCGAGAGAGAAGATATTTTTTCCGTTTGTTTAGAAATTCTTCCACAAAGATTCTCTATCCTTCGCTTGTAATCTTTCTTCTGTTAATAAGATCTTCCTTCGGTTGATGAGATCTTTGGTTGATGAGATCTTTCGGTCACAAAATCTTCCAAGAAAATCTTCAACTTATTTTTGAATTATCTATCCTTCGCTTGTAATCTTCCTTCGGTAAATAAGATCTTCCTTCGGTTGATAAGATCTTTGGTTGATGAGATCTTTCCGTTACAGAATCTTCCAAGAAAATCTTCAACTTATTTTTGAATTCTTGTTCCGTGCACTTATAATTCCAAGGTCCTTGATTTCATCCTTTTGTACTCGCCATCTTCCTTTGTCCTTAAATTATGCTCCAAAATATTTTTGCCGTTTGTTCAGAAAATCTTCCACATAGATTCTCTATCCTTCGCTTGTAATCTTTCTTCGGTTAATAAGATCTTCCTTCGGTTGGTAAGATCTTTGGTTGATGAGATCTTTCCGTTACAGAATCTTCCCAGAAAATCTTCAACTTATTTTTGAATTCTATATCCTTCGCTTGTAATCTTCCTTCAGTTAATAAGATCTTCCTTCGGCTGATAATATCTTTGGTTGATGAGATCTTTCCGTAATAGAATCTTCCAAGAAAATCTTCAACTTATTTTTGAATTCTTGCTCCGTGCACTTATAATTCCAAGGTCCTTGATTTCATCCTTTTGTACTCGCCATCTTCCTTTGTCCTTGAATTATACTCCAAGGCCCTTGAAATTCATATCAAGGCCCTTGACATATGAATAAAACTTGCACTTAATTCAAACCAACCAAATATCTAGAGAATATAATTAATACATTGTTAGTATATCCAACTACTACATTTGTGTGAAATCTTCCATCATCAACACCTGTAAACCATTTTAATCAAGGTAGAGTTTTCAATCTCCCCCTTGATGGAAGACAACACAAATGTTTTATCGTACCTGCATTTGTTAGTTTAGCAATGCATATGAAAAACTCAAAAACTGAAATGCAGAATGTAGAAATGTCGGATCATATTTGTCCCCCTTTGACTTTCAACAAGGGAGAAAAAACAATCAAACCAAGGAAGTTAAAAATACGATTACAGACCTAGAATAGTATTTTCACAAACCACATTTTCAGGAAAAAAAAAAACCAGTCAGTTTAATTCCCTTCATAGAACTTCCTCTTTCCTTTGGATGAAAATTTCTTAGTACGTCAATCATCCATTTCAGTTTCCAAACGTCTTCGCTTTTCTTCAGCTCTTCTCTGCTTGACTACTTCATACTCAACCTTGGGCAAGAACATTGGCTCTACATGAGTTGGATACAGAATAGATTTATTCTGTACACGCTTTTACAATTCATCAGCACATTCTCAACCTACTCTTGAGTATGTTGAGCCACATCTTTAGGCATGGACAGAATGTTTCCCATTATAGTCAGTGTAAGAGCATTCATCAGATACATTTCATTGACTTTGGCATTTATGGTGGCTAGCAACTCGAAATTTGCATCCATTCTTCTCTTGCTGTCAAACTGAAAGTCAAATAATTCACAATTGAGACAAGCTATTTCTTTTTCACATCCTTCTAATCTGATTTCTAGAGTAGAAGAAGTTTTGACTTCTTCATTTGAATTTTGAGCGCGCAGTTCCTTTTCCTTTTAAAGTCCATGTTCCTGCAAGAGTTTTCTCAATACACAGACGTTCTAAGCAATTCTCATCAATTTTGCTGGTAATAGACTGTCTTTCCTCAGAGGATGTATCAATTTTGTAATAATCAAAGACTTTAGGTAGTAAATTTCCATAAGGCAAGGGAATAGATCTCTTAGAGTTGACAGAATGCAGCATATGGTTGAGAATCAAATTAGGCACATCTATGTCCACATCAGACATAAGCAATTGAATTAATTCCAGAGATTGACCTGTCAGTAGCTCTCTTGAGTTTGCACGAGGAACAACACATCGAACTAGTATAGTAAACACTATTTTAGCCTCTAGGGTTAGAGATGTATGAGTCAGTTGACGTGAAGTTGAATTTGGAACCAGAAACTTCTCCTTAGCATACGAACACTATTTGATCTTGAAGGATAGTTGAATACCATATCTGTAGGGATTCCAAAAATTTCACTTAAAATAGTAGGATTGAGTGTAATCGGAGTACCTTTGACTGAAGATTCAAGAGTGATGTACCCTTTGTCCTTTTTTGTAGTGAGATTAACAAAGAATAGTCTTGTGAGTCTTGGAAAATCAAAATCTCCAAGGTTTAGAACCTTCCAGATAATTGAACTCTTCAGCTTGTCTATACATGATATCTTAAGGGTATCGAGAAATTCAGTATCCACCAAATCTCACATACAGAGTGGTCGATTGTGAAAACCATCAAGTCAAGATCCAAAAGCTTGAAAATTAATAAACCATGATGAAGGAAGAACGATCATCTGAGATGTATCCAGATTCTCAAAAGATTTGTCTTCTTTATCAATTGAGGAATTCTGAACAACATTCTTTTTGAGAGCCGGAAGAACAGATCGCTTGCTTCTGAATGCCATGAGGGAAGGTTTTGAGAGAGAAATCAAAGGATTTTGAAGTAGGGTTTTATGTGAAAGAGTAAAATGATATAGAAAATAGGTCCTTTTTAATAGGGAAATAACAACAACTATGAAAAGATTTGGTTTTTTAGAAAATCTAAAAAAATCATAACCGCAAATCCTTTTTTTTAAAAAATTTAAGAATTAAAATATCTAAAAGATATTAACTCTTAAAAGATCCGTAATATTAATATACCCTGTCAAATACGTTTTAAAGTCTCTTAAATTCAATTTCAAGGCCTTTGAAAACATCAATTGGGCTACATGCATAGGAACGATTAAAACTCGTTTACTCCCCCTACGTTAATGCTTCCTTGTTCAACATACCAAGCTCTAATCTAATAAAATTAAATTGTTCCTCAGGAAGAGGCTTGGTAAAGATATCTGCAAGCTGCAAGTTAGTTGAGATAAAAGAAATTGAAACATCACATTTCTCAACATGATCACGTATGAAGTGATGCCTTACATCAATATGCTTAGTCCTTGAATGCTGCACAGGATTTTTCGTTATAGAAATAACACTAGTATTCTCACATTTTATAGGAATACCTTTCAAGTCAAAACCAAGATCACGAAGTTGTTGAGCAATCCAAAGAATTTGAGCACAACAGGCTCCAGCAGCTATATATTCAGCTTCAGCTGTGGATAGAGCAACATAATTTTGCTTCTTGGAATGCCAACTGATTAGGGATGACCCTAAGAATTGACAACATCCAAAAGTATTTTTTCTATCGACCTTATACCCTGTAAAATCTGCATCTGAATAGCCAACAAGATGAAACGAGCTTTGACGTGGGTACCATAACCCTAGATCCTTAGTGTCATTGAGATACCGAAAAATTCTTTTCACAGCTATCAAGTGTGACTCTTTCGGATCAGCTTGAAATCTTGCACACATGCACACGCTAAACATAATGTCAAGACGACTAGCAGTTAGATATAAATATGAACCAATCATACCTCGCCACTCCTTTTGTACTACACTTTTGCCATTCTTGTCATGATCTAGCAAAAGTGTTGAACTTATAGGAGTCTTTGCAACCTTAGATTGATCCATTTTGTACTTCTTAAGCAAGTCTTTAGTATACTTGCTTTGATTGAGAAAAATTCCTTTCTTTGCATGTGTAACTTGAAGTCCAAGAAAGAAATTTAGCTCTCCCATTAAGCTCATCTCAAATTCTCTGCACATAATATCAGAAAATTCCTTGCAAAGAGAATCGTTAGTAGCACCGAATAATATATCATCAACATAGATTTGTACTACTAGAATATCGTTGCCTCTAGTTTTGATAAACAACGTTTTATCAATCAAACCTCTTTTAAAATTATTTTCAAGAAGATATTTAGACAATCTTTCATACCAAGCTCGAGGAGCTTGCTTAAGACCGTAAACAGCTTTGTCTAACTTAAAAACATAATCTGGGAATTCATCATTTTCAAAACCAGGAGGTTGAGCAACGTAGACTTCTTCTTCTAAGAAGTCATTTAAAAAAGCACATTTTACATCCATTTGAAAAAGTTTTATGTTCATGAAAGATGCAAATGCAAGTAGCATATGTGTGGCTTCTAACCTGACAACTAGAGCAAAAGTCTCCTCATAATCAATACCTTCTTTTTGGTTATAACCTTGTGCTACAAGTCCTGCTTTGTTTCGTATGATTTTGCCACTCTCATCCAATTTGTTTCGAAAGACCCATTTCGTGCCAATAACTGATTGATGCTTTGGCTTTGAAGTAAGAGTCCATACTTTGTTCCTCTCAAATTCATTCAATTCATTTTGCATGGCAAAGATCCAATCTGGTTCTTGAAGAGCTTGAATATAGTTCTTTGGCTCGATAAGTGATACAAAGGCGGAGAAGGCACAAAGATTGTTCACTTTAGATCTAGTTTGAACTCTAGCGTTTGGATCTGAGATAACATTCTCTTGTGGATGATACGAGGAGTGTTGAACTTTTCTTCTTTTGACAGATGAGGTAGATCCAAAAGGTTGAGGTGCATATGTTTGACTAGATTCAGGTACCGTTTGCATATTACTTGTTGTTCCAATCTCAAGGCCTTGAAGTTGGGTTTCAAGCCCTTGAAGTGGAGTTCTGTTATCGCAGTTTCCAGTTTCAAGGTCTTGAAGGTGTGTTTCAAGGTCTTGAGGATTTTCTTTGGTATCTTGAATCTTTTCCTGCATATTCTTGTCTTGATCTTTAGGATCTTCCTCTTCATCCGAAATGTGATCTTCTCTTTGATTCAGGTTTAAATCTGCAAAACTCTCACTCAAAGTATCATCATTGCTTTCATAAAAAATAATATGAATGCTTTCCTCAACAACTTTGGTATGTTTGTTATATACTCGATAAGCTTTGTTATTTGAAGCATATTCGATAAATATAGCTTCATCACTATGTGCATCAAATTTCCCAAGATTGTCCTTTCCATTGTTGTGAACAAAACAAGTACATCCAAAGGGTTTGAAATATGAAATATTTGGTTTTCTTCCTTTAAAGAGTTCATAAGGAGTCTTTTTCAAAATAGGGCAAATTAAACATCTATTCAAAATATAATTTGGAGTGTTTACTGCTTCAGCCCAAAAGCTTTTTGGCAAATTGTATTCTAAAAGCATTGTCCTAGACATATCCTCAAGAGTGTGGTTCTTACGTTCCACAACTCCATTTTGTTGAGGAGTTATAGGAGCTGAAAAATTATGAGAAATACCATATTTTGCACAAAACAAATCAAACTTTAGTTGATCAAATTCTCTACCATGATCACTTCTTATAGAAACGATTGGTAGGTTTTTCAAGCTTTGTAACTCCTTAGACAAATTTGAAAACTCAAATAAAGCTTCAGATTTTTCTCGTAGAAAAGATATCCATGCAAAGCGAGAAAAATCATCCACTATAACAAGGATGTATTGTTTTCCTCCGGGAGATTTGACACGCATAGGTCCACAAAGATCCATATGTAAAAGTTCAATGGGTCGAGAAGAACTTACAACTTTCTTAGGTTTGAAGAAACCTCTTGTTTGTTTACCTTGTGTACATACCTTACATAGGCCATTAACCTTGAAATTTAGATTTGGCAAACCACGTACCAAATCTTTTGTAAGTAGCTTCTGCATGGTGTGCATGCTTACGTGACCAAGTCTTCTATACCAAAGTCTTGGATCATCAGTCAAAGCCTTTAGATATTTTAGCTTAGTTCCTGCAACTTGGTTAGTACTTAAGGATTTTAATGCCAAATTCTTGGATTTGGATGGGAGTTCTCCATCTTCTTCACCAAGAACCATTTCATGTGTGATGAGTTTTCCAAGTAGATCATCAAGAGGAAGAGTTGTGAGATTTTGAGCTTCTTCAATAGCAGTCATCTCTGGTCCCCACTTGGCTTTAGGTAGGCTCCTTAGAACCTTCCTCACTTTCTCCTCATTTGTGAAGATCTTTCCTAGTGAGTCTAGATTGTTCACGATCTCAGTGAATCTGATGAATATTTCTTTGACTGTATTATTTGGATTCATCTTGAATAGCTCGTATTGTCTGAGAAAGATGCTAATCTTTGTTTCCTTGACTTGACTTGTTCCTTCGTAAGTGACAACAAGCTTGTCCCATATTTCTTTAGCACTCTTGCATGATGAGATGCGGTTGAATTCATTAGCATCTAATCCACAGGAAAGTAGATTCATTGCTTTGTAATTCTTTGACACACTATCCAGGTCAGCCTGTGTGAAGTCTGATTCCTTCTTTGGAACTTGGACACCTTCAACCGTTGTCATTGGAACTTTAGGTCCATTTTGAGTAATGTTCCAAAGCTCCATATCCTGGTCAATAATGAACATACGCATGAGTGCTCTGCAATGAGCAAAATTGTTGCCACAGAATAGTGGTGGTCGGGATGAGGATCTTCCTTGAGCAAATCCACCATCACCTACAGGATTCATGATTAGTCTCACTGATGGTAAAATCAATAAACGTGAGTCTAGCTCTGATACCAATTGAAGAACCGGTAGGTGAATTAAAAGGTTAAAATATACTCTAGAAGGGGGGTTGAATAGAGTATGAGAACTTTTCGCAAACCCCCAATCTCAAGGCCTTGAATCCTCTTTCAAGGGTCTTGATGTCAATTTGTGTTCTTTGTGAAATTTTGATTTCAAGGTCTTTGAAACTCTTTTCAAGGGTCTTGGCTTCTTGCTCCTGCAAAACAAAGTTAGTCACAGTAAAGTATATATATGGTGCGGAATTGAAAAGATTGACACGAGGATATGTTTACGAAGTTCGGCTCTAAATAACCTAATTTCCGTCCCAGGGTATTTCCGCAGGATATAACTATTTATTATCAGCTTCAAAGAGTCCTAGATACAAACTAGAAGAAATTCCCTTCTTCTCTCACTGTAGCCAACGCTACAATCTAGCTCCAACTCTTAACCTAGCTATAATAGCCTAGTTACTTCGCAAAGTAACACACTCTCTCGTATAACACTATTTAGATCTTTCAATGGAGCTCTAATGTTTTCTCTCTCTAAGGGGATAAAGCTTTTACGTGAATGAGAGAAAAAAAAACAACGAATGAAGATGATTAGGTTGCTTGAAGATGTAAAGATGTTTTTCTTTGTAAGCTTGTGTGTCTGTCTTCTTCGACCATCATCTTCATTTATACTCTTCAATGGAAAGGTCTTCTAGCCGTTGTAGAGATGACCGTTTGAAGATGAATCTTCTTTTCCATGAAGATCAGTTTTTGTTTCAAGATAAGGTAGATGTTAGATGTTGCAAGTCTTCAGCTCCTGAGAACACGTCGAGTCCTTAACTCCTTAATCTTCTCGTCTTCTGTTGAATCGAGAGAGAAGATATTTTTGCCGTTTGTTTAGAAAATCTTCCACAAAGATTCTCTATCCTTCGCTTGTAATCTTCCTTCTGTTAATAAGATCTTCCTTCGGTTGATAAGATCTTTGGTTGATGAGATCTTTCCGTTACAGAATCTTCCAAGAAAATCTTCAACTTATTTTTTGAATTATCTATCATTCGCTTGTAATCTTCCTTCGGTTAATAAGATCTTCCTTTGGTTGATAAGATCTTTGGTTGATGAGATCTTTCCGTTACAGAATCTTCCAAGAAAATCTTCAACTTATTTTTGAATTCTTGTTCCGTGCACTTATAATTCCAAGGTCCTTGATTTCATCCTTTTGTACTCGCCATCTTCCTTTGTCCTTGAATTATACTCCAAGGACCTTAAAATCCATATCAAGGCCTTGACATATGAATAAAACCTGCACTTAATTCAAACCAACCAAATATCTAGAGAATATAATTAATACATTGTTAGTATATCCAACTACTACATTTGTGTGAAATCTTCCATCATCAACACTTGTAAACCATTTTAATCAAGGTGGAGTTTTCATTGGGCTTGGACTCGGTTAAATTAAAATTACTAATTAACCTTTTTAATTAATCTTTATTAATAAATGAGAGGGGCATAGTTTGTCTACAAGCTACAAAAAGGGCCTACTTTATACTACAATAGACAAAAAGTGTCTACTTAGCCAACTCATCCTTATTTTTCCTAGTATTAAGACCCTCCACAATGGAGGGTCGGGGGGCTACTAAGCCCCCTCCATGTCATCAAAATGATGACATGGCAGTGGAAGAGGCTTAGTAGCCCCGGGATCGATGCCAATATTGGCGTCGACTCCTATTCGTTTTTCTTTTTTTTTTTCCTTTGTGAAACGACGTCGTTTTGGCTCACTTCAGGGAAGAGGCATGCCATGTGGTGCGCCCTCACTGGCCGAAATATGGCTAGTGACAGCGTGCCACGTGGTAGGGGGTGTTAAATTAAAATTAAAACCCATTTTCCTGTTAAAATATTAACTAAAAAATATATATATATTTTAGTAAGATTTAATTTTATTTATCCAATGACACCCATTTTGCATATGTTTCGATAAAAAAAATTTTTTGAATTCTTGTAACGTATATAGAGTTTTACGTAGTAAACTTTTAACGTTTTAAATTTTATTTTTTGCATAAGAATTTATTCATATCAATCTAATATGATATTTATTTAATTTCTATATATATTTGAATATTTTTGTAACAAAAAAACATAATTTAAAATAGATGTTAGACATAAAATGACCGAGACATTAACTTACAAATAAAATCTATTATACTTACTAAAACAGAGCACGGGTTGATGACGTGGCGCGCTGTGGACGCAGGATTTTTGAAATTGAGCTCCCACAATTAAAGCCAATAAATCTTTATTTTTTACACTATTTTTTAAACCATAAAATCTTTTATTATTAAAACAATAATTTTATAGAAACCAAATCTATTATACTTACTAAAACAGAGCACGAGTTGATGACGTGGCGCGCTGTGGACGCAGGATTTTTGAAATTGAGCTCCCACAATTAAAGTCAATAAATCTTTATTTTTTACACTATTTTTTAAACCATAAAATCTTTTATTATTAAAATAATAATTTTATAGAAACCAAATCTATTATACTTACTAAAACAGAGCACGGGTTGATGACGTGGCGCGCTGTGGACGCAGGATTAGATTGAAGAAATATACAAAATAAAAGCACGTAAAGAAAACCTATTTCACAATATTCTTTCTCATTTTTTTCAAAACCCGCACAAGGTGCGGGTATTATACTAGTTCCAATTTAATAAGAAAACAACTAATTATACATTAACTTAAACATACACTTAAGAATGATAAATCTAAACATACATTACGAACTCTAAAAGGACCCCAAACTTAAGCATAAACTCAAATACCTAGTTCTCTAATCAAGTCATTCTTCATCTTCTCTTGTTCGGGAGACCGGGAATCTTTCATCTCCATCAAACCATTAAGAATGGCTAACTTCCTTTTGTGCTCAAACTATTTGGCCTTCCTTTGTTCTGTTTTGTCCTTCCTACTTCGGAATTAGCAATCATCTTTAATTTTTCCTTCTTTATTTCCAATTCTTGGAGGCGGACCTCAAGCTCTCTACTCTTCAAATTGTCCAAAATTTTAATTTGTTCTGAATAATCAGAGGATGGTGTTGTACTTACCGGTCTCTTTTCCGCCCTCTTCGAACTAGTTCGTCCTAAAGGACGGACAAATGAGCTATCTGGGATTCCGCCTTCACTTGATGGAGTTCCAAAATTGGGGCTTGATGTGTATGATCCAGATTCATTTACCTTTGTCCTCTTCGAGCCATCCCCTTGTTTTGATGATGTCGATTGAATGCTACTTTGCTATTTTAGGAGACTTTTAAGCATGTGCCAAATGTTTTCATGATTGAATTTTGATTTATATTGATCTTGATATAAAACATGAGCCCTTGAAAGGATATCGTCAGGGCTTTCTCCACTTATTCTCCCCCTTTCTGATGTAGCATATACACCTGTAAATCTAGAAGTAAGTGTATTAAGCTTTTGGAAGCGGTTCTTACATTGTTTCCATGAGCGAGATGCTAATTAAATCTCCCCTTCTTTCGTTGTAATATTGAGAAATTCGATTCCAAAAGGTGTTGGTCCTTTGATTGGTTCCTTTGATAGCATCTTTGCTCGTGTTCATCCATCCACTAACGAGCAAATTGTCTTCGACTCCCCCCAACGCAATCTTCTAGCAATTTCCTTGGTTGTCACTTGAACTTCTTCTTCATCGTCACTCTCTAGATCAATTGTCGGTTCATGAGTCCCAAAAGGCGGGACGGTAATAGGTGGAGACGTTGGGATCAAGCCTTCAGTAGGGTTTTGAGTTTGGGGGTATTGCATATAACTCATTAACTGCGAGTTTTGAGTTTGGGGGTATTGCATATAACTCATATATTGTGGATTTTGTGGTTGAGGGTAACGCGGATAATTCATGAATTGTGGGTTTTGAGTTTGAGGGTACTGCGGATAATTCATGAATTGTGGATTTTGAGTTTGATTCGGATCTTGTGTTCCTAAACCTTGGCTAAAGTTTGGATGGAAAAAGAAAGGGTTTGGAATGGGATTTTCGTTTTCATCCATTGTAAGTGAATAATAGAGAAAGAGAGAATTTGTGTTAGTTGAATGAGACGAGGATAGAAGATGAAGTGTTGGTGTGATGGTCTTGTGCTCTTTAAACCCTTTTATAGAAGGTATAAATGAGTTATATGTCTCATTTACACAATAACCGAGCCATGAATTGACAACTCAATTACGGGTCTAAAAAACACAATAATCGAGTTTGAATTGACAACTCAGTCACGGATTTATTATATAAAATAAATGATATCTGACATTGATTTGAATTTCGAATCTGAAAAACACAATAATCGAGTTTGAATTGACAACTCAGTCACGGATTTATTATACACAATAAATGATATTTGACATTGATTTGAATTTCGAATCCGAAAAACACAATAATCGAGTTTGAATTGACAACTCAGTCACGTATTTATTATACACAATAAATGATATCTGACATTGATTTGAATTTCGAATATGAAAAACACAATAATCGAGTTTGAATTGATAACTCAGTCACGGATTTATTATACACAATAAATGATATCTGACATTGATTTGAATTTCAAATCTGAAAAATACAATAATCGAGTGTTAATTGACAACTCAGTCACGAATTTATTATACACATTAAGTGATAACCCAATAATTTTTTTTATAAAAACCTACGTGAGCTTCACATATCTACAACTCCTATCCACTTTCATTTCTCTAACTTCACAATGTCTCAAACGCCTTTGATTTTCAATTTTCCTTCTTCACCCAGCTCCTCTACTTGTTCATCAGAAGACCTCGTCCTTTCACCGCAATCTTCTCAAAATTCTGAAAGCAATATGGACATCAATGAAAAAATTGATGAGGTAAGAGAGATGTTGGTCCAAGAAATTGCTTGAAGTTCACGACAACGTCGAAGACGGACATATATAGAGAGAGATCGTGAAAGCGGGCATGCTCAATTGTTCGAGGATTATTTCTCTTCGACGCCGACCTACAACAATAGGTTGTTTCGACAAAGATTCCAAATGAGGCGACACGTATTTCTTCGCGTTATCAATGCTTTGTCCCAATCTTTTCCATTTTTTCGCCAACTTCCGGATGCGACTGGTAGGCTAGGCCTAACCCCGTTGCAAAAATGCACCGCCGCCATACGCATGCTAGCATATGGCATGGAGTGGGTGCCGATGTTGTTGATGATTATGTTCGCATTGGAGCGTCCACAGCAAGATCTTGTTTAACCCACTTTGTTGATGGAATTATAACCTTGTTTGGGGACGAGTACTTACGCAGGCCAAATGCTATAGACATGCAACGCCTACTATCTGTAGGAGAGCAACGAGGTTGGCCTGGAATGATTGGTAGTATAGATTGCATGCACTGGAAATGGAAAAACTGTCCGACGGCTTGGCAAGGTCAATATGCCAGGGGTGATAAAAAGCCAATTGTCATGCTAGAAGCTGTTGCATCTTACGATTTGTAGATATGGCATGCATTTTTTGGAACTCCAGGTAAGTGTAATGATAATAACGTTCTTGACCGTTCTCCTGTGTTTGATGATGTGTTGCATGGTCGAGCACCCACGGCAAATTTTGTTGTAAATGGTAATCATTACAACATGACGTATTACCTCGCCGATGGCATTTATCCTGCATGGACTGCATTTGTCCCGTCAATTCGACACCCATTTGGTGCGAAAGAAACATTGTTTTCCCAACGGCAAGAGTCATGCCGTAAAAACGTGGAGCGAGCTTTCGGTGTTTTGCAAGCTCGTTTTGCTATTATACGTCATCCTGCGCTTGCTTGGGACCTTAATTTGATCGGAAAAATAATGAGGACATGCATCATTTTGCACAATATGATCGTCGAAGATGAACGTGATACCTATCAGCTCTACTATGATCCATCCCAGTTCGATCAAGTTGTTGTTAATGAGCCAATCGCCTCGGATCTTCCATTTGAAATGGCTCAATTTATACAAAATAGGAGTGCACTCCGCGACACGAGTACGCATCACCAACTAAAAGTGGACTTAGTTGAGCATATATGGCAAAATTTTGGCAATTCCAGTGATAATCACTAAACATTTGTAGTTTTATTTTTTTATTAAGTTGTTCGTTGTTTAAATTATATTTTTATGTTCTTGTTGTTTATTTTAGTATGTATTTTTTGATGTGTTGGTTGTTATTTAAATTGTGTTTCTTTTTTACTAAGTTGTTTGTTATTTAAAAATATTTGATATGTTGGTTGTTATTTAAATTACGCTTTTTATTAAGTTGTTTGTTATTTAAAATTTTGATTTAGTAAGTTTAAAATATATTTACATTTTAAAATTTATGGCTAATGTCTATTTATAATAATATTAGTAATATTATTTAATAATAAATGATATATAAATATACAATTCATCAATTTATTAAAAATAAATAAAAAAGTGAAAAGTGAAAAATTAGTAACCCGGGGCTACCTGTTGTGAGTGAAAATAAGTGAAAAGCTGAAATGGGGCTACTAAGCTGATGTGGCAGAAAAATTTTAGTAGCCCCGTGGCTCTCCATTGTGCATGGTCTAATGAACAAAGTTTTTATACATTGAGAGACTCTAATTTATATTTGCAATAGAGCCTCCGTTATACTAAGAACGACAATGTCCAACGTTTATATATCATGTTGAAAGATTATTTATTTCTCTATTTAGTTCACATCTCAGTCCGTAATTAAATACAAAAGTCTACTTTTCTTATAAACAGAAATTTAAATATTATGAAGGATTATCTATAAGTTATTCCTACAATATTAAGTAATGATCGATATTAATGAATAAAGGATACATAATATAATATTTTTACTATATTATAAGTCCCACTTCTCATATGAATAGACAGTTTTCAAATTTAATCACAGAACAATTAATTTGTTATGATACCCTAACGTCTTTGTCTTGCTTTTGTTTAGGGTTTCATTGACATGTTCTCTCACGCGCGTATGAAGCAAGGAACTCTTCTTCTTCGATTGTCCTCCGTGTCTTCTTCTACCACATCTGTCGAAGTCGACGATTTCAATCCCGCTGTAAATGGCTCCAAGTTTCTTCTTCACAGCTCCCAACGATGGCGTCGTTGATGGTCAAGGTGGCCATGAGTGGTCACGCTCAACAGGGCCGTCTCAATGATTTCGGAGGCCCCATGCCAAAAAATATTAGATGTCTTTACAAAAATTAAAACGATATTATACGGTTTATTTCAAATGATAGTATTTCATAAACTACATTTATATGACAAAATGATTTAATAAAATTTAATAACACAGATAATTAAACACTAAAGGTATTACAAGTAAATAAAAAAATTAATTAATTTCAAATAATAGTATTTCATAAACTATATTTATAATTTTATATGCTAAAAATAATTTAATAAAATAGATAATTAAACACTAAAGGTGTTACAAGTAAATAAAAAAAAAACAAAATTAATTCTTTTTTTTGTAAATACTAAATTGGTTTTAGTTAAAAGTAAATGTAAAAAAATTATTAGAATAGGAATCGAACCTATTCAGTAGAACAGGCCCATAAAATTTTCACTAAATTATAAACATTAATGTAGGCCCGTAAAATTTTGGGGCCCTATTCAGTAGAACAGGCCGCACCGGTCCTTGGGCCGGGCCAGACCTAACGCTCAACGCCTCCAAGTTCTCCTCAAAGAACTGACTAATCGAGTCGGTGAGATTCTTTGATGTGTATCAAGAGATTTATTGATGCTTAAACCTAAGTTTCGGTTTTTTGGTGAGTTTTCTTCTGTTTGTTCAATTGTGAGAGTTTCAACACACGAATTTTAATCGATGTATACCTTTCGTCTTCCAAATCATTTGCTACAAATGCCACTTAAAATGTTAAAAAAAAAAAAATTGACATTGATGCGTCATAATTTTTTATTAGAAAAATATAAGATTTTATATATCGCGTTTGGACCAGACTGTACCTTATGCACTTCCTTTTCAAAAAATGTTAAAAGTGAAAAGAACCGGGATATTATGGTACAGGACCGAATCAGACCGTAATTTCCGATCCGGTAGAATTATGTGCAGTCCTACACTCCTACCTTTAGTACTGCACTAGAATAGAATCGGCGGTAGAATACGCTTGCGACAGAGTAGGGTTAACTAGGGAGAAGCCCACAAGGTTGGGTCATAATTTCAACTAGACATTACATATAGCTATGGCCCATTAAGATATAATTTGGTTTAATATGGATTAATTTACTAAATAGATGCTTATTCTAGATGAACTATAATACCTTATAGCTAATAATAACTAATTAAAATATTTAATATCTTGACAATTTTATACAATAAATAAACTGGCTACATCCCAATATTCAATAGTCAATGATTCACTAAAAAAAAAAATAATCTAATAGTCAATGAAATGATAAATTCATCCAAAATAAATAAAGAAGTCAAATTTTATGTATATATATCCAAGCAACTGACTGCAAAATATAACAAACTCCAAATATTACAATGGAAAGCCAATGTAAGGTTGAAGTAGAAACCATACCAAGAAAGCTACGAGTTCTCTGTCTCCATGGCCTACGTACGAGCGGCGCCATCTTCGAGAAGCAGATCTCGAAATGGCCGAAGGAAGTTTACGACGAGATCGACTTCATATGCGTCGACGCTCCCTTCCCCGCCGAGGGAAAGTCTCCCGTCGAAGGCATCTTCGATCCTCCTTATTTTGAGTGGGCCGTTTTCGATAAAGTAAGTAAATTTCTTCTCACATCAAAGATGGGAATGTTTAACGTCGATTATAAATAAACATATAATTGATTGTATGATATTAGTTGAATACTCTTTTTGAGCGCATAATCTTTTCATGCAAGGTTGTAAGTCTAATTAAAAAGTTGGTGTTGAGTGTCGAAATTTCCAAATGGGTTAATAGCTCTCGACTTATATTGACCATGCTAAAATTCGGGTAAATATAATGTTATATATTAATGTTGCAGGAGGCCAATGAGTACACAACGTTTCAAGAGACTTTGGATTACGTAGAGGATTGTTGTATCAAGTATGAACCTATTGATGGCCTCCTTGGCTTCACACAGGTCTCTATTTACCATACTTCTAACATAGATTTGATCTCTACCGCTAAACAAATCTCAACGGTTGAATTGTAGGGTGGAGTTCTTGCAAGTGGACTAGTCGGATTACAAGAGCGGGGTTTGGCTCTAACTAAGGTTCCTAAGATCAAATTTGTAATGATCGTAGCCGGTGGCAAATTGAGATCGGAAATATGGAGAGCCAAGGCTTATGTTAACCCGATTTCAATTCCAAATCTACACTTTTTAGGTACGTGTTTCGTTTGGTACGCGTGTAAAAATCGGATTCTAATTACAAAATTATTTTGGATAATCCTTAGTTTGTGTGTGATCAATCAATGACCTGAATCATAACGAAAATCGGTTTAAGTAATTTTAAAACAATTTTTTACAATTAATATGTATTAGGGAAAGACGATCACATGCGACCTTACAGTTTGGAGCTCCTGGAATCATGCAAAGACCCAGTTATAATTCACCATCCAAAGAAAGATATTGTGCCAAGAATTGGTAATTTGTTAATATCTCGACCCTATTTAATGCTAAATATTTGTTTAATTAATCATTAATTGCTTTATTAGTTAACTTATGTTTTGCCCTGCAGTTCCTGATACCCTGCCCATTGTGCTCAACTTCATCGATCATGTGAAGAAGCTTATGTTCGAAGAGGAAGTCGTCGTACAAGTAACAAACGGCAAGGAAGTTGTAACCGAAACAACCCACGATAACTGAAGCATATCCGTTTCAAATACGAATAGATGATGAGTTGCATCAACGTTAATAAAATCCGGAACTTATGTATTCCAGTGTATTAAGATGTTGAATAAATATCTAGTAGATGGATTAACCGTCATACTGATATGTAGAATTTAAAGCAGAAGCAGACGTAACATGCACAACGTTATCATACGACATAATACAAAGTAAAAGGAGAATGATCAATTTATCCCTATGTAGATGTATTCTCTTCATTGTTGTGTATTGTAGAGTGTTGTGAATCTTTCAGATCATATGTTGGTGTATTGCTATCATTGGGATGTTGGAACTAATTTAATGAAAAGAATAAATAAAACATGTTTTAACACATGTGTGCGTCGGACACTTTTTCGTGCACATTTCCGGTGGGCTCCGGCCATTATCAACACCGGAAAGTGGGAGCGTTGGCTTCGTCTCCGCGAGCTCTTGCTCGTGGTATATTCATACATTAAAATTGAGTTCCGTTTGAATGAGAAATGGATGCCCAAAGTTGGTTGCGTGATAGGCAATAACTTGGGAAAATAGTAAAAAATTGGGTGAATCCCACATCACACTATATGGAGGTAAAAGGGAGTAGGATATAAGGGGCAAGTTTGCTCTAAGGCATGTGGCCTTGGGTCACTACCCATTTTCAATGGGGAACGGCGTAGGCAAAACACCACACGCACGCCGAGCCGAGCTCGTGGTTGTGCCGAGTCCGAGCCTGAGTTGTGGCGCGGGGCGGGTGGACCTAATTATAATCTGGGCTGGCCACCTATATTATTTTTGGACCGACCAAACTCAAAGTCCAACAGTCCAGATGAGGAAGGCCTTGGGTCAGGCCCATCTATGCAAACGGATCAGCGGACCAGACTGGATATCAGAAAATCCAGTCCAACGGATCAACCAACAACCCCTACAAAAGTGGGCGGTTATGGTCTTCAGTTGACTCCTACAAACGTGGCTTCAAAGATTGCGGACACGTGTCACCCTCCTATTGGCTCCGGTTTTTGGGCTGGTTCAATGGGCTTCGAGGCCCATAGCCCAATTCAGCCCCTCCAGCTCCTATAAATAGAGAGCTCTTCCTTCATTCTAAAACACACCAACAATCATTCTCTCTTCTCTCTCTTAAGCTTGCGAGCTTTTCTTATCTCAAGAGTGCGACGCACTACTGGTTCGTAGGCTTCCGGTTCTATTACGAAGAACGGATTCGAACAGCAGTTGTATCCTGGGATTCTTAAACACCGGTAACCGTCGTAATACGGAGTGTTTTTATAATTAAGGAAAGAGATTCCGATCTCGACTCTGCTCAACATACGCATTGCGGTGGTATGAAATTCTGAACCTTATCGTTATACTGCATAAAGTTTAACTGTCGTATTACAAGTTCCTACAGTCTTAATTCTAAAAAACTTGTTAAACTGCTATGCACTAACTGTTCGCTCCAAACGGTGTGTGCAAGCTTTAAATTTATAACCGATGAAATATGCTTAAAACAAGGATGCGAACCCGCAGTGTACGGGTCAATTATAGTAAAAGCAAGAATTCTGGGGTGTCGATCTCAGGGACTTAGGTGAAACCTAAGCAAGTATAGGTAGTCAATGCAATTACTACTAACCACAAAATCGATTAATGCAATCAAAGATGATAAAAAGTCAATTAAGGAAAATATGCAATTCTAGGGATTAAAGCATCTAGTTGTGGTTCCAACTCAAGATCTAAAGATAAGTGGACAAAGCTGAGGTTTTGCAAAGGAAAGGTGTTTCTAAAGTGGAATAGGTCACCGGGTAAGTCTCACTACTCACAATCCCAAACCAAAACTCCTATTACCGGGTAAGTCTCAAGGAATTAGGGTAAAGAACTATAACCTCAAACCAACACACCACCTAAGGGAATAGAATCAACATTTACCGGGTAAGTCTCAGGCTAACTCACAAAGATGGGATGAAGGCACACTCAAACCCCAATAAAGGACAAACCTTTATTACCTATCGCTTATGATCTTAGTCAAACAAACAAAGGAATTACCGGGTAAGTCTCATCCTAGGCTTGCATTGAACCAGGAAAGGGTAATAAGAATAGGATTTGGCAAACTCTAACACTTAACTCTCAGTTTCGGATCAGAATAGGTCACCTCGGTCAGACAAATTCCACCCCGGCCGAGGTGTTCATCGACTGAGCGAGGTACTCTAGGGTTAAGGTTAAAGACTCGAGCTTTCAAGGTCCTACTGTAATTAAGATCATTCTATCATTGTCTTTCCCACAACCTTCATCCAATCACCCTAGAATCACACAAGGCAATTAGTCACTCATCATCATGAAAGCAATAATCAATTATATGAGAAGGGAATGAATATTTGAACACAAAAACCTTAAGAATAAGGTTTCAATAACTGAATCAAATAACAAACAACTCAGCGTTCCTTCAATCACAAACCAAATAAGACAATAAACCAAGAAGTAGCCTAAGGAAAGCTCACAAACTCCTTCAAAGCTATCTTTCAACAAGGAAATCTTCCTTCTTCCTTCAATCTTGAAGGGAAATCTTCTGCACTTGTAGGGATCTTCAAACTGCTGTATATTGTTCAGATTCCAAGCCTGCGTGCTTCCAATCATGTCTCTAATTTGTGGAAAATCCAACCCTTTTTATAGAAAAATTTCCTCCCCAAAGATAAAAGATCTTAGAATGATATTTTCCATAAAATAGGTACAAATATATTAGCTCAATATATCTTCTTCCTTCCAGAAATCCAGCCCAAAAATATAAGATCTTCTTTCCAATAATTAAAAGATCTCAGCCATAAAATTTATCTCCTTGCCGCGTCAGGGTATTCGCATCGGTCGGGGCGATCCTCAAAATCACCTCGGTCGAGGTGATATTGTGGCTGACCGAGGTGAATCTCAGCTGAAGGTGAAATCTCTTAAATCTGGTCCAAAGTGAATCTTTAATCCATTTCATGCTTCCTGGATTCCTCCTTAAGCTCCCGAATGTAGCTCCTATGACTCCTTAGCTCTACTTTAGTCCAAAATGTGCCATTTTACCTACGATTACAACGAAACTTGGTGTAGACCTCGATTCCCGCAAAGGTAGATGAAACAACAATAAAATCACATAATATACATCAATCACGCAGATTATTGAAGATAAAACGTCCAAACAAGTCCCAAAATATAGACTATAATACATGCTATCACTAACCGTTTATTAAGTGTTGCAGATAAGGCGCCGGAATAGTCAAACCGGGTTATCTACCGGAATTATTTTTTACAAATTGAATTTTAAATTCAGTTTTCAAAATTAATTTTTAAAACAAAAAGGAGTTTGTTTTTAAACCTGTATTCGATTTAAATATTAAATCGAAAACAAGTCTGTTCTTGTACGGACTTATACCCGAATTTCTAAAATTCGGTTTTTGAGTTTCAATTTCCGATCAAAAAACAATTGAAATATTGACCGTGGTTGTTTCCGTGTCACAAAAATGGCTGATAACACAAAGGAAACCACCAAGGATCCAAACACTTATGTGGATCCAAATACTACCGATGATGATAGTGTCCTATATAAGGATGCTGACTGAAGCTGCGAATGGGGGTGAGCAGACGTCCCATATTCATTTTGGGAGGGATCTACCACCGGCTAGCTTGTCAAACCCACTGACAAGGACTAATCCACTTCCAAGTGGTGTACAGGCTGGTCAACAACATGTCCCTCAGACAGCACCAATGTCTGGCTCTCTGAGCGCGGGATTGCTGCCAGACAAGTTCAATGGAACGAATTTTAAAACCTGGCAACAGAAGATGTTGTTCTTCTTAACCATGAACAAATTGGACAAATATGTAACCGAGGATAAAGAGGTATCCTTCCAAGCTGATCTGGACAATGACTATGCATGCAAAGGGTGGATTCTTAGCCGCCTGTCCGACTCACTATATCAAGTATACATCAAAGTCGATACTTCTAGGAAGCTGTGGCTTGCCTTACAAAAGAAGTACAAATCTGAGGATGCACGGCATACAAAGTTCGTTGTTCAGAAGTTCATGGACTTCAAAATGGTAGACAACAAACCAGTCATGGAGCAAGCTGAGAAGCTACAACTTCTAGCCCATGAGATCATTTCTGAAGGGATGAATATCTGTGAAAGATTTCAGGTAGCAGCATTCATCGGAAAACTCCCTCCATCTTGGAAGGATTTCAAAAGCTACCTTTTGCACAAGCGAAAGGAAATGACTGTGAAAGATTTCATGGTCAAGTTGCGGATTGAATCAAGCAACTGCAAGAGCATTGAAGGGGAAAAGACTAAGAAAGCTCATCTGACTGAACCGAAGGACAAGAAACGGAAGTTTCAACCCAAGGTCCCCAACAAGCAACCGGCAAAGAAGAAGTTCGCCGGCAAGTGTCACACCTGTGGCAAAATAGGTCACAAATCCGACGAATGTCGGAACAAGGGTGACTCAAACAAAAGCAAGGGCAAAGCAAAGGCCCACATTGCTGAGGATGGGCTAACTGATGTTGATCTATGTGCTGTGACTTCTGAAGTCAACATGGTCGGAGCAACCCGTTGGAATGGTGGTATGACACTGGTGCTACCCGCCACATATGTTTTGACAAGGGGATGTTTTCCACCTATCAGAAGAATAAGCAGGAAGACTACCTGTTTATGGGGAATTCGTCCACCTCAAAGGTTGAAAGACACGGCAAGATAGTGCTAAAGATGACATCTGAGAAGGAGCTGACTCTCACTAATGTCATGCACGTGCCCGACATCCGGAAGAACTTGTTTTCCGGTGCTTTGCTCAGCAAGCATGGATTCTCCGTGAAGCTTGTTTCTAATCAGCTCACTCTCATGAAGAATGAGATTTAGGTAGGCAAAGGGTATGTCAAGGATGGACTGTTCAAAATGTGTGTAATGGACTTCAAAATGGTAGACAACAAACCAGTCATGGAGCAAGCTGAGAAGCTACAACGTCCAGCCCATGAGATCATTGCTGAAGGGATGAATATCTGTGAAAGATTTCACGTAGCAGCATTCATCGGAAAACTCCCTCCATCTTGGAAGGATTTCAAAAGCTACCTTTTGCACAAGCGAAAGGAAATGACTGTGAAAGATTTCTGTTCGCCACTTAGCGTGCGTGCAATCAAGCTTTAAATTTATAAAACTGAAATTAAGCAAGCGAACCCGCAGTGTACGGATCGACGTAGTTAAGCAAGAATTCCAGAGTATCGAACACAGGGATTTGGGGGGTTAAATCCAGTTATAGATCGTCAAGCAAGTAAATGTATGAAACTTTGCAAATATTGGGAAAACAACAATCCTAAAGATCCAAGTATCCAGCTGTGGCAATCGATTCAAGATATACTAATGATATAAGGACAGAGTTAAGATATGCAAAGGTATACTAATGTAAGGTAATCGTACGGTGAAGTTCCAAAAACCTTATATGACTCACCTAGAAGACACTCTCTATAAGGTTGTTGAGGCTTCAGTATAGAAAGGTTCTAAAGGCAAGAATTAATGTCAAATACCCAAACTTGTAACCCAAGGATCAAGACTAACTAAACCGATTAAGGTTGTGACACTCAAAATTGAAGTAGAGGTTGTTGAGGCTTCACTACTACCTAGAAAAGGCAAGCCAAGACTAAGTTAAAGCAAATCTTTAACTTTGGATTAAAGTAAAAGCAAGGTTCGTAAACTGAAGTAAATCACGGGTAGTTCTTGAGAATCACGGCCGTGGAAACCTAAGAACAGGCCGTGATTTAGGATGTCGACGATATTTCTCTAACTCTCAGGGTCCAATCAAATTACGATCGATCTATCATTATCTAAGCCACAACTATCAACCCTTCACCTTAGAATTGCTAAAGGGTTTTAGCCAATAATCATCATTATGATATCAATAATCAAATATGAAAGGGAGAAAAGGTAAAACCTTGAAATCTCAATAATAAACTCAAAACAAATGTCAGTCAAACACAATAATCGCAAACTGCGTTCAATGGATGTAGAATCAAAGGAACAGAAAAACTTCACAAAATTTCTAGGGACAATGAAGAACGGGATGTCAATCCGCCTTCAAATGTAAACCCTAAGATCTTCCAACTCCAAAAATAGGAAAGTGCGTCCTTCCCTAAATCTTCCTTGTACGCAATAAAATCTTCAAGCGTCCCTCTCTTTGGGGATCCAAATCCTGGGGCTGTCACCGTCCTCAGTCTCCAAGTTGGAGATTTCTGCTCCCTCTAATCTCCTTTTGGAGAAATTGCCTCTCTTTGGAGGGTTTTTGACTCCCACTAATCTCCCTTTGGAGAAATTGACTCCTTCTAGTCTCCCTTTGGAGAACTTTTGGCTTCTTCTAGTCTCCCTTTGGAGAACTTTTGGCTTCCCCTCAATGTTGAAGGCTCTCCCCTTTATATAGGCATAAATCTAGGTTTTAAAGATAAAACCCTACATATTTGGGCTAAAAAGAAGTCGAATCCGCTGCTGGTATCAGAAGATACTCTGGGCCGCGTCATAAGGTATCAGAAAATACTTTGGCGCGTCAGACGGTATCAGAGAATACTTTGGGCCGCGTCCGACGGTATCAGAATATACTTTGGCGCGTCAGACGGTATCAGAGAATACTTTGGGCCGCGTCCGACGGTATCAGAGAATACTTTGGAGCGTCAGACGGTATCAGAAAATACTTTGGGCCGCGTCCGACGGTATCAGAGAATACTTTGGTCGCGTCCTAAATTCCTTTTATGCTCCTTTTTGTCTCGCTTCAAGGCTTAATCCTTAAATATGCTATTTTGTTCCATAATTCGCCAAATTACCTACAAATGCAATAAAACTTTGTGTAGACCTCTATTCTTGCAAAATATGTGAATATAATCATAAATGCCATGAGTGTATGTCTATGCATGCAAAATAAAGGGAAAATCTATATAAATACATGCCTAAAAATAGGTCATAATTCATGTCATCAATTTCATGGTCAAGTTGCGGATTGAATCAAGCAACCGCAAGAGCATTGAAGGGGAAAAGACTGAGAAAGCTCATCTGACTGAACCGAAGGACAAGAAACGGAAGTTTCAACCCAATGTCCCCAACAAGCAACCGGCAAAGAAGAAGTTCGCCGGCAAGTGTCACACCTGTGGCAAAATAGGTCACAAATCCGATGAATGTCGGAACAAGGGTGACTCAAACAAAAGCAAGGGCAAAGCAAAGGCCCACATTGTTGAGGATGGGTTAACTGATGTTGATCTATGTGCTGTGACTTCTGAAGTCAACATGGTCGGAGCAACCCGTTGGAATGGTGGTATGACACTGGTGCTACCCACCACATATGTTTTGACAAGGGGAAGTTTTCCACCTATCAGAAGAATAAGCAAGAAGACTACCTGTTTATGGGGAATTCGTCCACCTCAAAGGTTGAAGGACACGGCAAGATAGTGCTAAAGATGACATCTGAGAAGGAGCTGACTCTCACTAATGTCATGCACGTGCCCGACATCCGGAAGAACTTGATTTCCGGTGCTTTGCTCAGCAAGCATGGATTCTCCGTGAAGCTTGTTTCTAATCAGCTCACTCTCATGAAGAATGGGATTTAGGTAGGTAAAGGGTATGTCAAGGATGGACTGTTCAAAATGTGTGTAATGATAGTCATCTCAAAAGTTGTAACCGATGGTTCAATGAATAAAACTCCTATTGCTTATGTTGTTGAGTCTTTTAATATTTGGCATGAACGATTATGACATGTAAATTATAAGTCTATCCAAAGACTAATGAATTTAAACCTAATTCCAAAATTCAAATTAAACAAAGACAAATGTGAAGTTTGCGTACAGGCAAAAGTCACAAAAACGCCATCTCCACAAGTGGAGAGAACCACAGAACCTCTAGGCTTAATTCACATTGATTTGTGTGATTTGAAGTTTATACAAACTAGAGGAGGTATAAAGTACTTCGTCACATTTATTTACGACTGTACAAGATATTGTTATATCTACTTGCTAAAAAGCAAGGATGAGGCCTTGGCAAAATTCAAGGAATACAAGTTGGAAGTTGAAAACCAACTTAGTAAGACAACCAAAGTCGTACGAAGTGATAGAGGAGGCGAGTACGATGAACCTTTCAACGCGTTCTGTAGAGAAAACGGGATAGTTCATCAAACAACTGCTCCCTATTCACCTGAATCTAACGGAGTTGCGGAACGAAAGAACCGAACTCTGAAAGAGATGATGAACGCTCTGTTGCAGGATTCAGGGTTACCCCAGAACATGTGGGGGGAAGCATTGCTTACTACCAATTACATCCTCAATAAAATACCTCATAAGGTAACTGGCAAAACGCCATATGAACTTTGGAAAGGTAAAGTACCATCGTACAAATACCTCAAAGTGTGGGGGTGCCTAGCAAAAGTGGTTATACTACCTCCTAAAAAGGTCACCATCAGACCTAAAACCGTTGATTGAATTTTCATAGGATATACACACAACATTAGTGCTTATCGATTTATGGTACATAAATAAGATATACCAGATATACATGTCAATACAATAATGGAATCTAGGAATGCTTCTTTCTTTGAAAATGTGTTTCCGCGTAAGGATAAAGAAAATCCAAAACGAACTCGTGAACAAAGGGAAGAAGGTACTTCTGGAAATGAAATAGTCGAGGAAGAACCTCGAAGCAGCAAAAGAACTCGAACGGAAAAATCATTTGGGGATGACTTCATAACGGCATTTCTCATGGAGAAAGAACCAAGAAGTTACACAGAAGCCATGTTTACACCTGACGCACCTTCATGGAAGGAAGCAGTCAAAAGTGAGATTGACTCCATTATGCAAAACCATACATGGGAGTTAGTTGACTTACCAAAAGGGTGTAAAGCACTTGGGTGCAAATGTATTTTTAAAACCAAGTTGAAAACCGATGGCTCAATCGAGAAGTAAGGCTAGACTTGTAGTGCAAGGATTCCGACAAAAAGAAGGGTTGGATTTCTTTGACACCTATTCTCCAGTTACGAGAATAACTTCTATAAGAATGCTAATAGCAATAGTGGCATTACGGAACCTAGAAATCCATCAAATGGATGTAAACACTACCTTTCTAAACGGAGATTTAGAAGAGGAGATCTACATAAAACAACCTGAAGGGTATGTTGTGTTTGGACAAGAACACAAAGTGTGTAGACTTGTAAAGTCCCTTTATGGACTCAAACAAGCTCGTAAGCAGTGGCATGAAAAATTTGACAACGTAATGATGTCGAATGGTTTCAGCATTAATGAATGCGACAAGTGCATATATATCAAGAATACTCCTACGGGATATGTCTTGTTATGTCTATATGTCGATGATATGCTTATCATTGGAAGCAAAAAAGGCATGATCAACCGAACTAAGAATTTACTTAGGGGCCAGTTTGACATGAAAGATATGGGATTAGCGGATGTCATTCTAGGGATTAAAATCACTAGACACTCCGAAGGTATTACCCTGTCCCAAACTCATTATGCTGAAAAGATCCTTGAGAGGTTCAAGAACTACTCAAGTGGAACTGCTAAGAGTCCTGTGGATCCTCAACTCCACTTGACCAAAAATGTGGGGGACTCAGTGTCACAACTTGAGTATGCACGTGTAATTGGGAGTCTTATGTACTTAACCAATTGTACACGCCCTGACTTAGCGCACTCAGTTAATGTACTAAGTCGCTATACAAGTAACCCAGGACATAAACACTGGAAAGGGATAACTAGAGTATTGAACTATCTTCGTTATACTCAAAGTTATGGGCTGCACTATAGTAATTAACCGGCAGTTCTAGAAGGATACAGTGACGCAAACTGGATATCCGACTCTAGAAACTCAAAATCCACAAGTGGATATGTGTTTACACTTGGTGGTGCAGCAGTGTCTTGGAAATCTTCCAAACAAACGCTAATGGCCAGATCCACAATGGAGTTTGAGTTCATTGCGTTAGACAAAGCAGAAGAAGCTGAGTGGCTTCGGAACTTCTTGGAAGATATTCCGATGTGGGAAAAGCCAATGTCGGCATTATGTGTACACTGTGATAGTCAATCGGCTATAGCTCGAGCACTGAGCGTTTTATACAATGGAAAGTCACGCCATATTAGACAACGACATAAGTCCATTAGAAAACTGATCTCAACAGGTATAGTCACGATTATCAAATCAACTGACAACCTAGCGGATCCATTTACTAAGGGTTTGTCAAGAGATCAAGTTTTAAAATCATCAAAAGGAATGGGTTTAAAGCCTATTACGAAAGAGGATGCTTGAAGGAAAACTCTACCTACGTGACTAGAGATCCCATGATGTAGGTTCAAGGGGAAAACCTAACCAAGTTGAATCAAGTGGAGCACTGTCTCTACCCAGTTCCTAAGGATGATAAACAGTGCAAATTGTACAAGTTAAGGTTAAGCTTGGCTTTTAATGATTCAATCGCCTTGAAACAAAGGAGGAGTATGAAAGATACTCTTTATGGTCAATCACCTTGTGAGTGTGACATGAGGCCGTGTCTAGGAGAATAAAGTGAGGCTGAATTCTCCAAATTCACTCATGAATAAACCAGGGATGTTCAAGGTCAAAATGAACACAACCAAAGAACCAAATGTTCTGCAAGAAAATGAAATTGTGTGATAGTTGTTGTCTCGGTTTACATAAAAGCCCGGGTGGTTCAAGACATCATAGTCACTACCTGGTCGAGTAAATCCGATAGCTATTCACTACGGACGATTCAAGCATGAAACATGGCACCAGTCCAGATGCAGTAATTTTTTGACTGTACTCTTGAGAATTATGTTTGTCTAAAAGCAGAGAAGCATATGTTTAGAATCATTTCTATTCATGTGGGGGATTGTTGGAACTAATTTAATGAAAAGAATAAATAAAACATGTTTTAACACATGTGTGCGCCGGACACTTTTCCGGGCACATTTCCGGTGGGCTCCGGCCATTATCAACACCGGAAAGTGGGAGTGTTGGCTTCGTCTCCGCGAGCTCTTGCTCGTGGTATATTCATACATTAAAATTGAGTTCCGTTTGAATGAGAAATGGATGCCCAAAATTGGTTGCGTGATAGGCAATAACTTGGAAAAATAGTAAAAAATTGGGTGAATCCCACATCACACTATATGGAGGTAAAAGGGAGTAGGATATAAGGGGCAAGTTTGCTCTAAGGCATGTGGCCTTGGGTCACTACCCATTTCCAATGGGGAACGGCGTAGGCAAAACACCACACGCACGCCGAGCCAAGCTCGAGCTCGAGCTCGTGGTCGTGCCGAGTCCGAGCCCGAGCTGTGGGGCGGGACGGGTGGACCTAATTATAATCTAGGCTGGCCACCTATATTATTTTTTGGGCCGACCCAACTCAAAGTCCAACAGTCCAGATGAGAAAGGCCTTGGGCCAGACCCATCTATGCAAACGGATCAGCGGACCGGGCTGGATATCCGAAAACCCAATCCAACGGATCAGCCAACAACCCCTATAAAAGTGGGCGGTTATGGTCTTCAGTTGACTCCTAAAAACGTGGCTTCAAAGATTGCGGACACGTGTCACCCTCCTATTGGCTCCGGTTTTTGGGCTGGTTCAATGGGCTTCGAGGCCCATAGCCTAATCCAACCATTCCAACCCCTCCATCTCCTATAAATAGAGAGCTCTTTCTTCATTCTAAAACACACCAACAATCATTCTCTCTTCTCTCTCTCAAGCTTGCGAGCTTTTCTTATCTCAAGAGTGCGACGCACTACTGGTTCGTAGGCTTCCGGTTCTATTACGAAGAACGGATCCGAACAGCAGTTGTATCTTGGGATTCTTAAACGCCGGTAACCGTCGTAATACGGGGTGTTTTTAGAATTAAGGAAAGAGATTTCGATCTCGACTCTGCTCAACATACGCACTGCGGTGGTATGAAATTCTGAACCTTATCGTTATACTGCATAAAGTTTAACTGTCGTATTACGGTTTCCTACATGGGATGCTCTGAACCCTCATATCTTATTCACCATTGTCAAACGTACTTCACCTTATTGTCGTGTGGGTTTACATTGGGTATGTAGAAAGTCTCATTATCATTATTAGTGGTATATGTTATCTCATATTGCATTGTTAGTTTAGATTTGAAGAGAAATTCAATTTCATTATATGTGACATTCATAAAAATTATAACTTTGTATTTATTGGGTTGGATTAAGAGAAGCGTATATCCTTTAACCTCTTAGGATAGTCCACCATCACAACCTTTATAGCTTGCGGAGAAAATTGTCTAAATAGTACCCTATCTTTTAGGCTTACTAAACTTTAGTATCCGTCGTTTGAACTATCAGATCGGTACCTCGTTTATTGAGTCCGATCAAGAGATTAATACCTGGATTATTGTTCACACATTAAGTTAACAGATCGGTGTTAAATATCTAAGGTAGGTGGACAATTTTGCCCCTGATATTTAACATCGATCGGTTAACTTAACATGTGAATAGTAATACAAGTATTAATCTTTGGTCGAGCTCAATAGGTGAGATACCGTTCTGATAGTTTAAACAACGGGATACTAAAATTTAGTCAGTCTAAAAAGATGGGGTACTGTTTAGGCAATTTTCTCAACCTTTTGGTTGTACCTTACCTAGCCCTTATGATACATGCATGTAGGTTGGTGTAGCCAAAGGGTTTTAGGCATGATACGTTTGGATCCCCTTGTGGCATCTTAAACTCAATGAGAAAGGAAGAAGCCTTATTTATTATAACGCCCCAAATTTTAGGCGCGTTTGCGATATATATTTTTTCGACTTTTATCGATATCTTTTAGCTCAAATATTTTTCAAAAAGGTATTTTTACAACGTAAAATATTTTTTTCCCAAGTGTATTTAAATTTTGAATATGTTTAGGTATATCCGTTTTATATTTTTTTGGAAAAAGTTCGTAAGTCTTTCCCTTCCTTCTTCTTTGCATGAGAGAAGAGTATGTGCAGTCCTGCAGTGCAGACCTAACCGCCTCATCTGGTGCACCCTCTGTCCCTTAACCCTTTTACCTCTCTGACGCTACCCTAATGTCTCACCCACACATCTTCTCCCTCTACTTCTCTCTCACTTACTCAGCCCCTCAGTGAAGCCGGGCACCCTCACCGCTGTGTTGGTCCCCACCTTCCTGCACTCACCTCTCATGCTCGACTGCCCCTTTCCTTCTCTCCTGGAACCCTCAATCTGCAAGGCTCGCCTTCACAACTACAACCAGGAAGCCGACCCTTCCCCTGTCCTCCACCATCGAAATGCGATTGAGAAAACAGAGGAGTTGCAGCCATAGCCGCCAGGGAGAAGGGCTTCGTCGGAACGCCACTACAACTACCAACATCCTCCTCCTCCCTGCTCATCACCACCGCCGGAGATCTCGACTCCTCTGCTTCTCACCTCGTCGCAACCACCAGCAGCAACCACCGACAACATTGCTTCTTCCTCTGCAGCGAGCTCCAACCACCAAGAGATCTGCCCTCGCCATTGCCGGAGACCGGAGGCCGACTGGCCTGCTGCCTCGCGCCGGAGCCACGTAGCCTAGCCGCCGCCCTTGAGTGATGCCCTCCCTGGCTTCACGGCTTCATCTATCGGGCTTTAGAAGAACCCTATTCCCTAATTCAAATTGGGACCCGCTGTATTTTGCAGTAATTGCATATTGTAACCCATTTTTTTTGTATTTGTGTTTTGACCCTTATTTCCAAAGTTTAACAAATCTGACTTATTGGAATTAATACAAATATGGCCCCAAACGTTTATTTACATATTATGACCCAACTTTTGAGATTTAACTATTATGGTCTTTGTTAGATTATTTTCAAAATATGGCCCAAAGGTTTATTTTATGACCCACATTTATGAAATTGTATAATTGCCCAAAAAGTGTGTTACGGTTTTAAACCTTGATTTTTAAATGCAAGGTTTATCATATATATATATATATATATATATATATATATATATATATATATATATATATATATATATATATATATATATATATATATATATATATATATATATATATATATATGTATATGTATTGCTCAAGTTTAGCGTATAAGCTAAATTTGATTAGCTTTGGTGTTTAGGTCCCGAAGCGCCCGTTAAAAGACAACGAATATGTTCTTGATTCCGTAGACCGTGATTCACCTTGGATCTCGTGTGAGTACCTTCTCCTTCGTTAGTTCGGTAATGATAGTATAACATGTTATGTGAATTTAGCATAACGTAGAGCAAATGCCAAGTAGTGGCCTTGAACCATAGTTATTAGTGGTTGGATATCGAACTCGTTGAATTATCTTCTTTACGATCTTAGGATGATCTTCGAGATTAGAGGTTGGACCTAGCATGCTAGAGTTAGGACCTCTTATAGATATTGGAGATTAGAAGTCCTAGGACTTCTAGCTTTTTGGTTAGTTATTGATGGTGTGCCTCGTTTGCCCAAGCTTTGAGCGTTTTCTTGCGGGAAGTTGAGAGTGGTTTATTCGAGTTACCTTGAGGGAGGTAAGTCTCCGGACTTACTTAGCTCGTATTCCTTGTATTAGCATTGATGTGTGTTTATTCTTTATTGTTTATAACAACTAAATCGGTAATAGGACCACCAACCTTATATTATTTTGGCCCAAGTGTATGATAACGGGCGGTGCCATCATCTACCTAGCTCTTGCGAGAAGTCTAGGAGGTTCTTGGCGACTAACCCGTGCTGGTTAGATGGTCGGATGCATTCGTACCGTTCCATGCAAGTAAGTAGGGACCGAGGCGAGACCACGGTGGTCTCGTGTCACAAGCTAAGTTGAATTAGAACGGGATATGAATTAATAATAAAAAGATAATAAACCGGAATTGCATGCTTTGATAATGTTGTGTGTTTATGATGATTTACTTGTGTTTGTGCATTTCCTATTGATTCTAATACCTCGAATATAAGCTAACGGTTTTATACCGATTGTTGTAGATAGTCTTGCAGGTTAGGAATGCGGCCTAGAGATCCGGAAGAGTGGGCAGCCGGGGTTCCGTACATTTTAGAAGTGGGTTTTGGTTGGGATCGAGTTTGTATTTTGTTCTTGTATATTCTATAGTGTATGCCGCATGTATGGCGTTTGTTCTTTCGAGTTGTATCTCGGTTGAGGTCTTTGTTTGTATGGTTTTGGGTTTCACTGCAGTGCATAAAAATGTATTTCGTTTTGGCCTTTATTTGTGTAATGTTGCAAGATCCAGTAAAATTGTTGTTAAGTTAAGGGTCGGGACCCATTATGAGGCCCCAACCCGTAGCGCCCTGAGTCCCGCGGATTCGCGGTGTTACATTTGTGAAGTAAGAAACAATATTGATTGCTTCACCCCAATTGGAAGACTTAAGGCCGCCGGTAACAAGCATACACCTAGCTTTCTCTAGGAGGGTTTTATTCATCCTCTCAATAAAATCATTTTGTTGTGGGGTTCCAAGGATGATTAGGTGTCTTCTATTGCCTACACTTTGACAATAATTATTGAATTCATTACTACAAAACTTACCGTAAGACAATTGACTTTGATGTTGGTTTGGTTTTTCACAAGTTCTTTCAATTTTTTTAAGTCGTAAAAGATTTATACTTTTAGATCCAAATTTTTCTAGAGTTGTGGTAGATGAAAGAGGTCAAATATATTATTACCCCTGCAAAGTATACTTGGGTAGACTTTGCAGATTAGAGTGTATAAATTTTAGAGAATGTTTGGCTACATAACTAGAGGTGGTGAAACTATACTTGATTATCTTGCCTAAGACACAAGTTTCAAGAAGCATTTACGGGTTGTAAAAAACTAAGCATTCTCTTCTTTCCCATATGCCCTTAGGGTCACGTGATCAAAGATTACCCAATTTAACTTTCCTAACATATTGTTGGTATGAAAAAAAGAGCAGTTAAGGACATAAAAACAAATTTAGATAACAAGTTTCCTCTAAATTTAGCAGCTTATCTAAAAGTTTTAAGCTTTTCATCATGTATACATAGAGTAACATTATATATTTCCTTAACATCTAGGGAGGTGTTGTCATCTAACATGATTTTATTGTATGTTTAAATATTATGATAATCAACAATAATATATCCTTTTCGTTATGAACTGTAATTTGTAAGTAAAGACGTTAAACAAAAAGAAAGATTCAAGAAACCTATTTACGAGATTTGGACAAAATTTCAAGAAAAGTCCATCTCATAATTCGTTCGTACTTTATAACCTCAACCCGAAGCCATCCCTGTGAGCCCGGCTCGACACACGTGCGTGTGGTCTAGCCGAGTCAGGGTGTCGCTCCATGGACTTCATAAACCTTATACTATAAATCTTGATATATATATATATAATATCATAAGTTATTGAACTAAGTCCATTGAAAAAATGCTGAGAATATACTTATGACATTATTGAACTAAAAATTTGATCTTTATTTATGTATGTAGAAGTATTAGTACAATTTTTCTACGAACAAATTGCACAAAACATGTTGAAAGGCTCTGCGCATTATGTATCAAATGGTCCAAATAACTCTCTCTATATATACAAATTTGCTCGTTACAATAGTCTTACATGTATATTTGCTAATTGCTATTGCTTTTCATGGCAAATAATCAAACCGACTGTTTTGGGGTCGCTTAAGCTCCCAACTTGGGGCATATTTTTGAGTTTGGATTGGCAATTGAACCTGAAAAATACCAAATACAAACACCTAAGAAACCACACAAATCCGACATCTCAAAGACGAAAAACCAAGCAAGCAAATTCATCTGAACTTACATAGCTCCGTGAAACAAGGTTGCTTAGAAGCCGGATCTTCTTCGAATGGCGGCGGGACTTGGCCATAGATCATCTCGCAACTCATGTCCTCAAAATCTGGTCAACAATGTTAAGACTTGACAAATTAAGTAGCGTGTGAAGATGAAAATAGTTCTTACGCCAATTATAACAAAACATCTAACATAGTATATGAGGTTTGATTACTAATCTTACGGTTATCGATTGGTTATAGGATGGAAGTTCATACGGTGTTTATATTGGACTATTGGTAATACACTGGGTCTTGATTAATTAGGGTTGTCGGCCTTTAAACATTGATTGTGGACACTTAAAAAAGAAATTATTGGTTTGATTGGATTTATTGACTTGAAGACATTCATTGCGAACTTGTACAATGATAGTCTGGTTCGATGAGGGTAGCAATACTTAAAACATGTCTTCAAGGGCTAAACATTTGCACTTGAAAGGCATGTCAAAAATAACAATGCCCCACACTAACCAATCATATAGCATAAGGTTGGTGACCTGCTATATTGCCAATTAGATTTATGTCGAAGTCCGGTGTTGACGGAGAGTAAAGCGGGGACATGTGTATGCAAGCGTATATGTGCGATAGTCTCAAACCCACACATAAGTCCAGTGGGGTTCCATCCCTAAAACTAATTGACAATAGGAGAACGAGTTCACCAATCCTATATAATAGGTTCATAATAGACTCATTAAGATGTGAGAACTTATTATCTTTAACAATATAGGATTGAGGTGAAAGACATGTTAGAGATAACAATACCCCACACTAACCAACCATATAGCCGAGTATATAAGGTCGGTGAACTCCTATATTGCCAACAAGATTTATGTCAAAGTCCGATATAGATGGACAATAAAGCGGGGACATGGGTATACAAGCGCACGTCCACGTTAGTCTCAAACCCTACACATAAGTCTAATGGGGTTTCATCCTAAAATCAATTGATAGTAGGAGGAGTAGTCCACCAACCTTTTATAATAGGTTCATAATAGACTCATGAAAACTTATTATCTTCAACAATTTAGGATTGAGGTGAAAGACATATCAGAGATAACAATACCCCCCACTAACCAACCATATAACCGAGTATATAAGGTCGGTGAACTGCTATATTGTCAACTAGATTTATGTCAAAGTCCGATATAGACGGACAGTAAAGCGGGGGACATGTGTATACGAGCGCATATACGCGTTAGTCTCAATCCCACACATAAGTCCTTTGCGCTTCTATCCTAAAACTAATTTGACAATATATAGGAGGAGGAGTCCACCAACCTAGTAGTAGGTTCAGAATAGACCCATTTGGATGAGATAACAATTCAGGATTGAAGTGAAATCTCAAACGTACTTGGATTCATGGTGAGTGGGAGACCGAATTCATTGGTGAAGAAATCTTGAGTTGGAATCTTGCACATGTTAACGCACATTCCTACGCATCCGCTATTCTCCAAGTACCTGAACAAAGGCGAAAAGAGGGGGACCTTAATGAGAGGCCAATCTTGTGCATGTACATAACAAAACAAGAAATGTTGTGTTTATATGAACTGACCATATACATATTGTAGGTGTAGCTACCTGCACTTCTTTATGAGAACTCCGCTGCGTTGCTTCTCGCCATTCACCTCGACTTCAATCACCTACTTATTCGAGTTTAAAACCATTTTTTATTGAAGTTCATGCTATGAAATTTGTTCTAGTTTTGAGATTTTTGGATCACCTCAGAGGGTCCAACAAGCCAATGGAAGAATGGAACAGTTAAGGCAGCATTGAACTCTGCAGCCCATTTTGTTGGGGGGAATAGCTTCCTGAACTGCATCATTTGTAGACAGATTTCATCATAATTAATGTTAACTTATTAAATTGAACAAATCAAGATTATTTTTAATAAGTTATATTATATAATTAAAGTATAATTGACAATGAGGTATATACTTTAAGCCTAACATAGTGAATAACCTGAGCAGGTGCACCAGGAGGGAGCATGGACAAGAGCACTTCTCTAACCACCTGCTGCTGCTGCATCCTCGACCTTCCCTGCATCACCTTCCTCGACGCATCGACGAAGCTGTCGTAATCGTAATCCAACCACCCTTTCTTCTCCTTCTTCTCTCCGACCGAGTTAGAAGACCCAAATTTCTCCATCTTTCTAGCAAAAAGGGTCATGAAAACCTTCTCAAAAGCCCCATCATTGTACTTTGTCTTCTGCCCTAGCGGCGCCGGCTGCCCTGACGCCTCCGCAATGCCACACCGGACACTTGTTATCAGCCGCCGCCGTCCACCCGGCTGCTTAACAACGGCCGGCGGTAGCTGCACGGCTTGGAAGCTAAGCACCACCATATGTATAATTTTTTATTTTATTTTTAGTTTATTTGTGATCAATGACTGGATTGCTTTGTACAAATTGAGATCTTAGCTTCAAGGATATGGAGATTTGTTCATTTTGTGGCCCAAATGAATGCCACGATTGCTTCTCATTTTTCGTGGTCTTATCTTTTGGGTTTTTTATTTTTCTTTTTTGGTTGATGAATTGTATGTTATGTATAATTTCTCATGCATGCATTACTAGACCCCCATCTCTAGTTTTAGGCCCATATGAGTACAAGCCCAATAATAAAAATAAATTCAGCTCAATAGATCTATTGCTTGATTAGGAGTGTCAATGGGACGGGAATTTCCCGCTATGAGTAAAAACGTGTTTCCGGTACTGGGATGAGGATGGGGACACGGATGGATATAGATGTAATCACTCCGGTCCCGACACATTGAGGAACTTGTCTAGATACCTGTTAAGCTAACCCGAAGGCTAAACCAGATGAAAATCATGTATTATTATGGTTTAGAGTACAAAAACTCATTGAAGAAGTTATACCACTTATATGGGGTTGAGGATTTTCGACTAGGACATATATCCGACGGGATTGGATGGGGACAACTTTTAGTTCTCCGCCCTGAACCCGTCTCATTAACATCCCTAAGTAAAGTATGTGAGATAACTATAAACTAGATGTTATTAAAATATAAACGATTTTAGTTCACGTATATGTTTTTTTATTCGTATTGATCTATCTTTTCCTCAATAGACTTATGCATGTTCTTAGTAAGAGTTGGTAGCTTTATAGTGAAATAAAGAAGTAATATTGAGCAGATGAACAACAAAGCAAAAGTTGAGAGAGGGTTAAATCACAAGACTAGGGTTTGGTCCTTTCTTGGAGGGGACACAAATTTGCACTAGGAATATTGCAATACAAAAACGTCTGTTTGTGATCATTTATGGGCATGCAGATCTCGAGAGAGGTATTTGCAGTTGACAAAGGGCTTGCTTCTGATACACACCTTCAATGGTGTCAGATCTCTCACTCACACTTTCATCCTTGCAAGAAACCCCAACTTCAAAGATACAAAGATATATTTGTTTTGTGCTTTGAACATAACAAAGACTCTAAAAAAGGCTAAAAAAACGGGTAACACGTCAGTCGTTATAACTTAACATAGTTGGATAGCCTAGTCCCTTTTATGATTCTGCTAAAATACTAACTCGTCTCTACAACGACCGTGTGATGACCATTGACCATGATTCAAGCAAGCTCCGACGAGGACACCGAGCACGAGTCTATGTTCATCATCAAACAACATCTCAATCAAAGCATGGAGAGAATCAAACCTTCAATATCATGCAAACTAATGTGTCTATGGCCAATTGATGAACCGAAATCTAGGCAATTAATGATAAAAATAATGGGTCACATGAATGTCGGCTGATCTTTTCTCGTGGAAAGGGAAACACACTCTCTCACTAAAATCACTACAAATTGATCAATATCTATCAAATTTACTGCACTCAAATTTTGAATACAAGCTAGTCTGTCAAAACTAAATTCACCCCATAAGCTTCTCGATCATATGAACTTCAAATAGGATTGTGCAATTTTGAACCGTACTATAATTCTGGGTCCAGATCGATCTTTTAGGTTCGATCCACACCCGGATTGGATCCGGTCCGTGGTCCAGCTGTAAGGTGATTTTCGGTCCAAGACCGAAAATTTTGGTGATCCGGGTCAGATCGAATTTCCGTTCCGGATTCATATTTCCGAAAATATCAATCCTCTAGACGGGACCCAAAACATTGGTCTTGTTGGATTTCTGAAAATTCCGCTCCTCCAATCTAGACCGACTGAACAATCGTACCCATCAACACTATACTTGTCACTTGTATTCAAATGCCAACAAACACTTGAGGGGTAATATATCGACTAATGTATTCAAATGCCAAAAATAAAGAAACACCGAGGGAAAAATGTGTTTAGAATCTACATGTATATGAGAGTGAGTAAATCAAAGATGGAAAGGGGGTAATCATTTAGAAGACCAAGTTAGGGTTAGCTAAAGTTTACACATGCAGATTCAGAGGAGTCATCATCAAAAGAACACAATTCAACCAATCATGAAGATCAAAGGAGATAAATAAACATCTGAACCAAAAAATAGAAAAAGAAGAATAAAATGGGTTTCAGTATTCATCATGATTACCACAATCTGTTCATGTCTGATACTCATGAGATATCCTTTTTAATGTATATATTAACATCAGCAAATCAAACCCTAGCCAATGCATGTGTAGATTCTAAACACATGACAAATAACATATAAAAAAAATTAGTTCCTTACTCATCAGTAGCCTGAATCATCGATGGATCTATATAAACCTGAAAAAAAAACCCGATGGATAATCCAATTTAGAAGCAAATCAATTGGGGGGAATGAAGCCTGGTCCGATGTCACCGATATATAAAAAAAAACTCCTCTATCTCTTTTCATAACCCATGAATGTATTTCGATTGTATTCGAAAGCTTGATCCAAAGGGTAACAAGAGATTCAGAATCTATATATGGTAAAATCGGTGGCATCGAGCCAGACAACAGACCCCTCAAATCGATTCATGCTTCCCAAATACGAGATCTTGAATCTCTAGCATCTTGAGGAAGAGGGAGGAGGAAGAGATGATTATAGAAGAAAGAAGAATGAGAGTAAAAGTTAGACAAATGAAAAGGTAGAGGGTCTTTTGAGGAAATATATATCCTCTCTTTTCCTCTTTGTGTCTATGAGTTTGTGTTGCTTTCATGTCATATAAAGTTTGCAATTTATAGAATTCATCAATCTGTCCCTCTCCTTTGACATTCATGGTCATGAAATGATGACCTAATCAAAGCATCACACTTAATATTACATTGAATGTATATTACCATCCCCGAACTACTACCTCCTACTTGATTAAATTAAAGCCTGAATTTCTATTCAAAAAGAAAAAAAAAAATCAAAGCCTGAATTTCAGGGTTGTGGCTCGTTGTTTCTTCTTTGTCTCTCATGCACACAGGAATTATGTTTGCTTTTTCTCTAACTGTGTAAGCTTGAATTTGCAATTGTTTAATCCTTTTGATGTATATTAATTTGAATTTATTTTTTACAATTATACTCGTAATTCACAACAAAAACATCATCCTTAAACCGTGTTAAAATCTAAGAGAAATCTTTGACCACGTAGAGATAGCTTATGGATATTAAGGGAATTAAAAGAGAGATTTATATAAATTATGGGAAAAGTCGAACGGAGCCATAGTCTTTCACAACAAACCCTAATATATGTTCGGAGCGTGTTATATACACGGTTTTAAATTTACTTAATACCGAATATAAACGCTTTGCGGTGGCGCTCAAATAGATTTGAGCGCTTTGCGATGGCGCTCAAATCTTAAAAAAGATACCATGCGCCGGCGCCCAAACCCTGTTTTTTTTTTATTAAAGATTGGAGCGCCTTCCTACTTTTGCATTTTTTTTAATTGAAGATTTGAGCGCCTTCGGAAGGCGCTGGCGCTCAAATTCTTTTTTTTTTTTTTTTACTTGTTGAGCGCCATCGGAATGCGTTTGTTTTTTACGCTAGTAAAACAAACCTCGTGCATTTAGCTTTTTCGTATATGTTCTTAAGGCGGGTGTTTTTATATTACACTACAACTAGTCTAATATCCGCACCGTGTGCGGGATTAGCTTTAATATATTGTAAAACAAATCTAATTATTAATTAAATTGAGTTGGAAAATAATATTATAAGGGAAAGTAAAAGATAATAAAAATATAAAGGGATATTTTTAAATAAATGATAGTTTACATGTTCTTGATAAAAAAAGGTGTTAAATGAAACTGAACGTTAAAACGACCCGTAATATAAAAATATATGGAATCATGGTTTATGTAATTAAGGTTTTTTTAATATTAGTGTATATATATATATATATATATAATTAAGGTTTTTTTTAATATTAGTATATATATATATATATATATATATATATATATATATATATATATATATATATATATATAGATATAGATATAGATCTTTAGTTTATATAATTTTTTAATTAAATTTTTTAGAATGAGAGTGTGTTTTAAATTGCATTGACAAAAAGAATGGAAAAAACAAATATGGCATTAAAGGCTTATACTTTATTAATAGTATATAGATATATATTTTAACCCTAATAGTATATATACATATATGTTTGGTAAGTAGATAAATATAAGTTCTATAATAGGAAAATTAAAATATAGTAACTATATATATTATTTAAAAAACCCTAAAATTCTAAGAAAATGACATGTGGCATATTTTTTGTTAGGATGAACCACGTTGAAGTAAACGCTTCTGCTTTAATATATGTATATAGATTGCCATATTTTAACGAATACAGTCTTTCACAACAAAATCCCTCATCATTAATAGGTGTTATATATGATTTTTTTTTCTCTCATCTCTATCATCGCCCAACCTAATACACCCGATATCTTGTAAAACACACACCTTAAATCAAGTATAAATTGTCACTTGCATTTGTCAAGTAATAGTCGATCATACTATGGTGCAGTGCAGTAGTACTTCTCTGAATATCCTTTTATCTCCTAAAAAGCATTCTTCTTTTGGGGCCATCTTTTTTGGTCATACCAATTTTGTGGTTTTTAATTTAATGTAACTATTTGACCATTAATGTTTTCATTCCAAATTAAATATCAAATAATTTTCAAAATTATTAACTTCGCAAAATATCCTTTTTAAAAATAATTTTATTTTTTATTATATTCTGATTTAAATTTGATTTTATTAATAAAATTTACCATAGGTTTTTTAATTGATATTTATACGAAATTTAATTATTTAAAAAAAATGTATTATATTTATTTGAATTTATTATATATAAAAATAATTAAGAAAAAGTCGTACAGGACATGGCACAAGTTAAAGTAGTTTAATATAACTTATGAAGTTAAATCATCCATAATCTTTTTCTTGTGAAATATTAGTTTATTTGACCAAAATATCCCTGCTTAATCTGTAGATAAAAACTATTTTTTAATTATTTTTGAAAATATCTTGTTATAAAAAATTGTTAGTAGTTTTAAAATTTTTAATTTGTGTAAATACTTAATTTTAAAACTTGATATTTGATATTATTTTTACTTTTGTTTGTTTATTATGAAAGATATTTTTATATTTTTTTAAATAAGACACTTTAATATAAAACTTACTAAATATATTTTGTAACTATATTATAAAATCCGTATTATAATATATTTATCAAAAATGTTTTGTATAAAATGGTTATAGGTAGCTAAATTTACCCAAACACCTTATATAAGACGATTTTTCTATAAAAACTCTTAAAAGGTTATTATTAACTATAATTAATCTAAAAAACTCTTTGTTATAATATAAATGTGTTACCAAGGTTCATTCTTTCTACCAACTTTAAAGACTTATTTTTACAACAATATATCAATCGAGTCTATTTTAATAATAAATTTTTATTTAAAACGTACACATTATCATGTGAAGGCATCGATAGTAAACGACATATAATCTATGTTATTGTCAATAAATTTTATAATAAAATTATATTGTATTTATGTGTTAATTCGAATTTGACGAATACGGTCACACTAACATTTTTTTTAAAAGTACATTATATTTAATCTACCAAAATTTTTTAACCATTATTTTTTTACTAAATCACTTGTTTCTAGATTATTATTATTATTGTGCAATGATCCCATATACAATAAAAAAAATTTGTTGGAAAAAATGCATTTTGAGCCTAAAATAATAGAGAAGAAAAGCTGCATCCCAGCTGGGGGGTGGACAGCTTTAGGTTTTAAGTGAGCCCACAAACCAAGAAAGGAGGGTCAGTAACTGTGTCATTTAACCTTGTTTTCTTATTATGATTAAGGATTTTGTGATTGTCATATTCTGCTCTTCAAGAACAAATCAATTTCATTAATTTTATAATATATTTCATAATTAAAATATTAATGACTTTGAGGGAACAAGGGACTGTTTGGTGACAAAGCAGTTGAAAAGTGGAAAAGGGGGATCACCCTTTTTTGGTGCTAAGCAAAGTTAAAGCTTTCAACTTTTTGGATTCCATCATTAATTTTAAACTTCAATCTAAATTGGTTCAATCTTGATTAACTAGGAGATTTTATTTTTATCCTTTGTGTTTTGAATATTATGATTCGAGTATAGTCTTTCACCTATATTTCATTTATTAGATTTTAATTTGGTGTATTCATTTTGTTCTTACACTTTTAAGTTTAGTCATTAAGTATTGTACTTTGATTTTCACTTTAAAAAAAAGTTATTTGTTTGAGTGAAACAGTTTCGAAGTTACTAGATTATGTTTATGTAATTTCGCTTGAATAAAATCATGAACATCATTCATCGTCGTTCGCCACGTGTGCACATTCGTACGGACAAATAACCATCGTGCGCAAAGTTTTTTTTATTAGAGTGCATGAATATGAGACTTGAATCCTTCGCAGGTTCTTATATGGTCTCTCCATTATATAGATATTAACAAGAGTATGATAGTTGGTTTGCACCATATATAAAGAAATATTATTTGTAAGGAAACAAGTTATTATCTTTAAAATTCTCCCTCGGTCGTACTTGGAAGCTAATGGATCTAAAATCAGCGAATAGCGAAGTAGAAAGCCCTTTGGTAAAGAAGTCAACACATTGGTGTATGGAAGACACACAAAGAACATGTGCATGACCCAATGCTACCTTTTCTCTAACAAAATTAATGTACATCTCAACGTGTTTGGTACATTGGTATTGCACATCATTGCAATATACCAAAGTAGCAAAGTCGGGGTGCACGTAACTCGCAAAGAAGGTTGCATAACCAAGAAGTCTCAGCAGATACATTTGTGATGCCCCTTATACTCTACATTAGTGTTGGAGTGCGAAACCATGGCTTGTCACATAGATGATCAAGAGAACGGTTTGTTCCCAAGGAAAATGCCAAAACATGTGGTGGAACGTTTGTCAGGTCAACCGACCTAATTAGCGTCAATGTATGTTGTTAAGCTTGTGGATGTGGATTTGGTTAGGTGCAAACTCAAGTTTGTAGTGTACGTTCACACTGACAACACTCAAATTAATGTCTTTTTCATCGTTATTTTTATTTTATTCTCTTTCCTCTTTTGGGTTAAATGACATATCTTATCGGTTTATTTCCTTCATATTGTGGTTTGGAGAGTCACTAGCTAGTTTATGTAATTGCAAGCCTTCTTGGCATTTGTGGAGCAACCTCATACACGTTAAGGAACTCCCTGCGGTCAAAGAAGTCAAGATTAAGACGGAAGTAAATGAGGTTTGAGAGTGAAATGAAGAATATCAAGAAGAGTGCAAAAGTGGTCAACGAGCAATAGGATCAACCGATCATCCTTGATCTCTTCTATACGGGGCCTCCAAATGACCTCTTGTTGAAGTGTTAAAGTCGTGGATTGAGTTTTGGGTCAAGCCCATCAACCTGGCCTAGTAAGGTCGACCGACCCTATAGATCAACTAACTCACTTAGATGTCAATTTATCTTCTCCTCTACCCCTTTCTGTTTGGGTTGAACTTCTAGCTTGTCCACTAGGATGCTTTTGTATTTATATTTACCTATTAGGGGTATTTCAGGCTTTTTAAAATGGATCTTATCTTATTAGAAGATTGATCTAAGATTTTGATTAATTCCCACCCTATAAATAAGGCTTGAAACCATTAGGTTTAGCTATCTTCTTCTCTAAATATACGGTTTTTTGCCGCTTGTTTTCCCCTTAAGGTCGATTGACCATACTACACTGGGGTGATCGACTAGTTCGTTTTTCAATCATTAATAAAGCATTTGAGTTTTTGTTTAGGTATGTCTTAATAATGCTAAGCTTTTCTAGGGTTTTAAGAGCCAGACTATATTGATTTATGATGTTAATTGATTATATATGATGGTGTATGTCTATCTGAGTTAAGGTAGTTATTGGTTTATTCCTTACAAAATGCGAGAGACGAGTTTGAAATCTTCCTTTGCTATATGTTCTTCAAGGTGGTGATGGCAAAATGTGAGAGCCGAGTCATTCATATCTCCATGTTGAGTTCGATGTGAAGAATAGACATCGTTTTGGGTATGTGAAAAACGATGTGGGTGACAACCATCGATGTGTGTCAAACACCGTCTTAACCACATGTCAATCGGACAAAGTTGTCTCCCACATAACTAGACTTACATTCAATTGTGAAATTGTCAAATGAGATCCATTATATGTGCATGTTGTGATGATATGGACTTTAGAATTATTTTATCTACTCACTACTTATTCTCTACTTTTCTCCAAATTCTTTGGTTTCGAATCCTATAAAGATCCAAACTTTCATCTTTCTTTCTCCCTTCTGTTTTACGTGATTTATTAAGGTGGTCGATCATAACCCTTCAGTAAGGTCGATCGGCCTTACTAAGGCTTTTTCGCACCTTTCGCTTCAATTTTTTCTTTGGTTATTTATTTATTAAATTATGAATAAGGTTTGCCTCTTTGCTCAATCGACATTACTGGTGGTCGATTGGCCCCACTGAGTATTGTTCTCGTTTGTTGGTTTCAAGGTTTTTGTATATATTTAGTTTATTTATTGTTAGCATGAAATATTGTGATATTTTAGGCACGTTTTCTAAGTGTATTTGATCCATTATGATAGTCATCGATTGAGCATTGATGCATTTGTGAGCTAGTTTGTCTATAATGTCGATATAGAGATCTACACAAGCTTCATGTTGATTATAGGTAATAGAGAGCTATTTCCGAACGGAATTGAGCAAGGATGGAGTTGATTGAGCATGTCCATGAATTGAGGACATTCCTAGGAGCTAAAGGAGTGCCAACTTGAAGGATGCATGAGGTTAAGGAAGAATCACGTTCTTGCCCTAAACCACGCTCTAAAATACGGCCGTACTACTTTCCACGTTCAAGTCCACGGCCGTGGAACCATGGCAAGGGAAGCGTGGTTCATTCCAGTGACTACTACGGCCGTGGAGAAGTTGGTTCAAACCGTGTTGATTTCCACGCTCTAAATTACGGCCGTGGAACCCTTCCACGACCGTGATCTTGGCGATCTTTTTCGCTACACTTTAAGCCAGGATCTCTTACGCAATTGGGCCGGGCCGATATTTTATCTTACACTATATAAGGACGGACGAAGAGAGATTCCGTCACCTTCACTTACGCATAAACGCATCTTACGCTTGCGCTTGGAATTGCCCTAATTTCGCATTTGGCGGAGATTGTGTTTGAGAGATTCGCGCTTTGTCATTGGGATTTCCGGATTGACGGAAGATCGAAGATTCGGAAGATTGTTCGCAAGGAGATTCCGCTTCTTGCTTAGGTTTGATTTAGAAGACGGATTGACATCCCGTTCTTCCTTCTTATCTAAGATTTGTGTTTGTTTGTGTTATTCCGAATCTAGTGACGATTATTATTCTTGATTGTGACTTTGAGATTGATTTGAAAGTTATTGAAGGTTTTCGGAAGTTCTCATCTTTCAATCTCTTAACCCTTGAATTTGATATCAATATGACTGTTATTGGCTAAAAACCCTTAACAATTCTAAGGTGAAGGGTTGATAGTTGTGGCTTAGATGATGATAGATCGATCGTAAACAGATTGGACCCTGAGAGTTAGAGAGAATCGACGACAACCCTAATCCACGGTCTGTTCTTGAGCTTCCACGGCCGTGGAACTCAAGAACTACCCGTAATTTTGTGTTAAGTTACGAACTTGCTTTTACTTTAATCCAAAGTTAAAGATTTGCTTTAACTTAGTCTTGGCTTGCCTTTTCTAGGTGGTAGTGAAGCCTCAACAACCTCTACCCCGATTGTGAGTGTCACAACCTTAATCGGTTTAGTTAGTCTTGATCCTTGGATTACAAGTTTGGGTATTTGACATTAATTCTTACCTTTAGAACCTTTCTATACTGAAGCCTCAACAACCTTTATAGAGAGTGTCTTGTAGGTGAGTCATATAAGGTTTTTGGAACTTCACCGTACGATTACTTTACATTAGCATACCTTTGCATATCTCAACTCTGTCCTTATATCATTAGTATATCTTGAATCGATTGCCACAGCTGGATACTTGGATCTTTAGGATTGTTGTTTTCCCAATACTTGAAAAGCTTCTTACATTTAATCGCTTGATAACCTATAATTGAATTTGTTCCTCCCAAATCCCTGTGTTCGATACTCTGGAATACTTGCTAATCTACGCCGATCGTACACTGCGGGTTTGCTTGCTTGATTCTAGTTTTATAAATTTAAAGCTTATTTGCACGCATGCTAAGTGGCGAACAAGTTTTTGGCGCCGTTGCCGGGGATTTGGTCTAGGCCGAATTCGGTTATCGGTTGTCAAGCTTGGGAGCTTCTCCCTTGTTATTTGATATCTTTTCAAGTGCATGCGCAGGTCTAGGAACACCGGAGACCTCTTACCTCTTGATCAAGAGCTTGAGAGGACTTTAAGGCAAAAGCGTAAGGAAAAGAAGATGGCTGAAGAAAACGGACGTGATCTTCAATCGGAGTTAGCGGAGAAAGAAGCTCAACTCCAATGGAATGAGAAGATTCGCCGAGATGAAATGGATCGTCATCAATCTCAAGTTGACGATCTAAAAGATATGATATTCCAGATGAGGATAGAACTAAGCAACCTTAAGAATAAGGGGAGCAAGAAATCCTTAAGGTCGAATAGGGGTCATTCATCCGCTGATGATAGCGACTCCTCCATGCCACCGCTAGAGGAAATTGATCCGACGATCAATGTGAATCCATTCCATCCATGGGCAGCTGCTAATCGCCGTGTTCCACCCAGGAACGCTAGGAATCAACGTGTAGATGATGAGCCAAGAACTCTTGGCCAAAGAATGGATCCGACGCAGCAACCACGCCGTCTAGGTGTGAACTTCGATGCTGATGATGTACAAGGGTTTAGCTTCAACCCTTAAGTTATTACTCTTGTTCGCCAAAACCAATTTGGTGGGACAAGCGCTGAATCTCCACACCAACACTTGCAAAACTTTGAGTGTATGATGGAGACAATGAGGCCGAAGAACACGACTACCAACAACTATAAGCTCAAGCCTTTCTTCTTCTCCTTGAAGGGGAAAGCATTGTCTTGGTATCAAGCTCTTCCTAGTGGGAAACTAGACACATGGGAAGACCTTTCCGCGGAGTTCCTCACTAAGTTCTTTCCGCCATTCAAAACGGCGGAACTTAGAGGTAAGATTAATGCATTTTTCATGAGATCTAACGAAAGTTTGTTTCAATCGTGGGAAAGGTTTCAGGATTTGCTCTTGGATTGTCCTCATCATGGCATATCCAAGCTTGCATTGCTAGAGATATACTATAAGGGGCTGGATGTGGAGACACAATTCAAGCTCCAATCCCTCTCATGTGGTACATTCATGGACATGAGGGAAGATGACGCTTGGGACTTCATTGAGAAGCAAGCAAGAGTCATAGAGAAGTATTCCCACCGGAGTTGAAGGAAATCGTGTGGAGCAAGGAGCAAAGCTCACACATGAAGCTCAAAATCAGATTTTCTCCCTCAATAATAAGATCAAAGAGTTGAAGGAGGCTATCAAGACCAACTTCCCAAAGCAACAAGGGAAAGATGTTGGCTACTTGGGCAACAACAACAATGGTGGTGAAAATACCAACCGCAACAACAATAACCGGAACAACAACCGGAATAATAATTGGAATGGCAACAACAACAACCGGAACAACAATTGGAACAACAATAGGGGTTCAAACAACAACAATTGGCGCTCCAATCAATAAAACTCCGGTAACTCTTATCCTTCCAATTCGAATTCACTAACTCCACCTTCCTTTTCCTCTACTCCTTTGAAAAGCCAGGGGCAAACATCTAATGGAGGAAACACTTCGGGGAAGGAGAAGCCCGATCCCATGTTGGAAACGATTTTGGGAAAGCTTCAAGGTTTGGAGAACCACATCATTAAGGTTGATGATCAAATTTCTAAGGTTGATAAAGCCCAAAAGGTTTTAGAAAACCAAATGTTCAGCCATGCGGAGGAAGTTCCTAGGAATCAAGGGAAACTTCCAGGAAAGACGGAGGACAACCCTAAGGGAAGGGTGATGGCAATCACAACTAGGAGCGGAGTGACTACCACCGATCCGCAGCCTAAGTTTGTTGAAGTCCCCGTTGAGAAAGACAAGGAGAAGGGGAAGGAGAAGCAAGATGTCTACGTTCCTTCTCCGGCTTACAAACCTCCCCTACCATTCCCTCAATCTAGAGCGAGAGCACGCCTAGATAAACAATTTGGTAAGTTTATAGAACTCATGAGCAAGCTGCATATTAATATACCTTTCATTAATGCTATTGTAGGTATGCCGGCTTATGGCAAATTCTTAAAGGAGCTCCTCTCCAACAAGAGGAAGCTAGAAGATTTTGGAGAGGTTAAGATGAGTTCGGATTCTTCGGATCTCATCAAGACCATGAAGGAGAAAATGCCCCCAAAGCTAAAGGATCCGGGATCGTTTTGCATTCCCATAGGAGTGGGAGATGTCACATATGATGCGTTATGTGACTTAGGAGCAAGTGTGAGCATCATACCACTTGCATTATGTAGGAAGATCGGTTTAGGCGACCCTAAACCGGTGAAGATGACGTTGTACATGGTGGATCGATCCATCACTCGCCCCGTCGGTATTGTGGAAGACGTCCCAGTCAAGCTAGGTAAATTCTTTGTTCCCATTGATTTTGTTGTGCTTGACATTCCTGCAGATAGTCCGGTCCCGATCATACTCGGAAGACCGTTTCTTACAACTTCCGGCTGCATAGTCGATTGCAAGAATGCTAGACTCGCCTTTGACATAGGAGAAGAGAAGGTAGAGTTCGTTCTTTCCACTCTAATGAAGGAGCCAATCTTTGATGAGGATATATTCAATATCCAAGATGAAGGGGGTTTGTCTAGAGAGGAGGTAAGTGCGATTCTCTTCAAAGATCCTTTGCAAAAGGTCATTTCTATGAGTCTAACGAATGTAGGTGAAGAAGAGGGGTGCAATGAGGCAATTGAAGCCTTAGAAGCACAAGAGGAAGAGTGTGAAGAGGAGTTTGAGAAACTCCACGACGAGGCATAAAACGTGAGAATCCACGGCCATACACTATATTCCACGGCCGTGGATCTCACAACCCAAAGCGTGGCTCACTCCAGAGGGTTACACGGTCGTGGAGGAGGCAGAACAACCGTAACCACTTTCCACGCCCTAAACCACGGCCGTGGAGGGTGTATGGAAACCGTAATTTTGGCCGTGGAAGGGGATGATCGAGCCACTTCTTCAACTTCTTTCGATTCTTCTCCCACACCTTCTACTTCCTTAGACACTTCTAAGGAAGCATCGGATGCTCCTCAAGAGCCATTGGAAGCTCCGAAAGCAATGGAACTAAAGCCACTTCCTACTCATCTAAGGTACGCTTTTCTAGGACCTAACTCTACTTATCCGGTTATTGTTAGTTCTGATCTAACCATAGATGAACATAGTAAGCTTATGGTTGTCCTTAGGAAACATAGGAAAGCTTTAGGCTATACTATAGAAGACTTAGTAGGAATCAAACCTTCCCTATGCATGCATAAAATATTAATGGAAGAGGACTTTAGGACTTCAAGACAACCTCAAAGGCGGTTGAATCCGACCATGAAGGAGGTTGTCAAGAAGGAAATTTTTAAACTTCTTGATGCAGGTATCATCTATCCTATCTCCGATAGTAAGTGGGTGAGTCCGGTTCAAGTAGTTCCGAAGAAGGGAGGAATGACGGTCATCACCAACAAGAATAATGAACTCATTCCTACCCGAACCGTAACGGGATGGCGGATGTGCATAGACTACCGCAAGCTTAACAACGCGACGAGGAAGGATCACTTCCCACTACCCTTCATCGATCAAATACTTGAAAGGTTAGCACAACATTCTCACTTTTGTTATCTTGACGGTTATAGTGGTTTCTTTCAGATCCCGATACACCCGGATGATCAAGAGAAGACCACATTCACGTGCCCATGGGGTACGTTCGCTTATAGGAGAATGCCGTTCGGGCTTTGCAACGCCCCAGCCACCTTTCAAAGGTGCATGATGGCCATCTTCTCCGAATACATTGAGGAAATCATGGAAGTCTTCATGGATGACTTCTCCGTATACGGTTCCTCTTTTGACAATTGCCTTTCTAACCTTGCTCTTGTTTTACAAAGATGTGAAGACACTAATCTAGTTCTTAATTGGGAGAAGTGTCAATTTATGGTAAAGGAAGGAATTGTTTTAGGACACCTAATCTCTAGTAGAGGGATAGAGGTGGATAAGGCGAAAATAGAGACTATAGAGAAGCTTCCTTCCCCAACTTCGGTGAAAGGGATAAGAAGTTTCCTAGGACATGCTGGATTTTATAGACGTTTCATTAAAGACTTCTCTAAAATATCAAAACCGCTAACTACTATATTGATGAAGGATGCAGTTTTTGAGTTTTCGCAGGAGTGCTTGGATGCGTTTAACATGATCTGGGAAGCTCTAATTTCAGCACCAATTATCCAACCTCCAGATTGGACTCTCCCCTTTGAGGTTATGTGCGATGCCAGTGACGTAGCTATAGGAGCTGTTCTTGGACAACGAAAGGAAGGGCGAACTCATGCCATATACTATGCTAGTAAGACTCTAGATGAAGCGCAGCTCAACTACGCCACTACGGAAAAGGAATTTTTAGCCATTGTTTATGCTATTGACAAGTTTCACTCTTATCTTGTAGGTCCAAAGGTGATTGTCTACACGGATCATGTTGCGATCCGGTACCTCCTTGCAAAGAAGGATGCGAAGCCAAGGCTAATTAGATGAATTCTTCTCCTACAAGAATTCGATCTAGAGATCCGCGACAAGAAGGGTTCGGAAAATTCTGTTGCGGATCATTTAAGTCACCTAACACATCTAGAGGACGACCACTTACCTATAGATGACTCCTTTCCGGACGAACACCTACACATTATTGAGGAGTGCATCGATGTGATCTCCAAAGGTAACGAACCATGGTTTGCTGATTTTGTTAACTATTTGGTTTGTCAGGAGATACCACCCAGATTATCCTACGCCCAAAGAAAGAAGTTCTTTAAGGATGTCCGGGAATACTTTTGGAATGAACCTCTCCTCTTTAAGAGAGGTCCGGATGGCATCATTCGGTGATGTGTGCCGGAAGATGAGATGCAAAGTGTCATCCGCCATTGTCATTCACTACCTTGTGGAGGACACGCTAGTTCGAACAAGACTAGCGCAAAGGTATTGCAATCTGGATTCTTTTAGCCTACTTTATTTAGAGATGTGCAATCTTTTGTTTCTTGCTGCGATGCTTGTCAAAGAACAGGTAATATCTCTAGGAGGAATGAGATGCCTCTCAATAACATCCAAGAGGTGGAGATTTTCGATGTTTGGGAGTTGACTTTATGGGACCGTTCCCATCATCTTGTGGAAACCAATACATACTCTTGGCGGTGGATTACGTTTCTAGATGGGTGGAAGCGATTGCCTCTCCCACCAATGATGCCATGATGGTGGTTAAGTTCTTCAACAAGACCATTTTTCCACGATTCGGGACACCAAGGACTATCATTAGTGATGGAGGTTCTCACTTCAATGCCCGGCGCTTTGAAGCTCTTCTAGCTAAGTATGGGGTTACTCACAAGATCGCCACCCCTTATCATCCACAAACTAGTGGACAAGTTGAGATCTCAAATCGGGAGATCAAAGGAATCCTAGAGAAGACGGTTTCAAGGACTAGGAAGGATTGGTCCTTGAAGCTTGATGACGCATTGTGGGCATACCGGACTGCGTACAAGACTCCCATAGGAACCACACCATATAATCTTGTGTATGGGAAGTCTTGTCACTTACCGGTAGAGTTGGAGCACAAGGCGTTTTGGGCTATCAAGTGGTTGAATTTCAGCATGAAGGAAGCGGGAGAGAAGCGTATCTTGAACCTTAATGAGCTTGAAGAACTCCGCTTGAACGCCTATGAGAACGCCAAGATTTATAAGGAGAGAGCAAAGCGTTGGCATGATAAGCATATCATTCCAAAGGACTTCAAAGAAGGAGATCAAGTTCTCCTCTTCAATTCAAGGCTTCGTCTCTTTCCAGGTAAGCTTAAATCTCGTTGGACCGGACCTTTTCTAATTAAGCGTATTTTCCCCATGGTGCAGTTGAAGTATGGGGTGTGATAACGTGATTTATGACGTTAGTATAGGCATACAATTAGATATTTTTTCCCGTTATTCATGCACGGTTTGACATTAGTTTAAGACGTTTGCGCTCATTTCGTGCATATTTCTAGAAAAGACGTCTACACGAGCTTTTGTCGGTTTTGTAGGTATTTCGGGGATCTTTTGGACATTTATCGATACATTCGAGGATCAAGCCTCATGGTGGTACATATCCGAGACCTTGAAGGAACATAATTGGAGCAATGAAGGACACAAGGACCCTTGTTGGTGCAAGCAATGGAGCAACTCATGGCTAGATGATCATAACAAGTCTCTGTTGAAGAAAATTGACCTACACCCAGGAAAATCGGCCGATTTTTCCTACTGGGTCGATTTTTGGGCCTTTGACAGCTTAAGCCACGTGTCCCACGATCTCTTGTCCGGCCTTGCTCTTGGTGGAGAATATAAGTGGTCTTGTAGGCTGATTTAGAAAATCCTTCTCCTTCCTTTGGACCCTTCTAGCATCTTCCCAAAGACTCTTCCAATTGGGAGGTCTCTTCAAGACACCCTTGTGGGTGTTCTTGAGGGAGATTAGTGTAGATTTCAATTTCATAGTGAGATTTGAGTGATTTTTGTGAAGAAGGTTGTGAGATCCGACTTGGAGCTACATTTGGTGTGTTGAAAGACTTGTTTTGAGCTCAAATCCAGCTAAGTTTCATTGCTTTCATTTCCTTACTTCATCTTCTTGCTATGAAAACCATGTATGCTTGTATGATGATTTTAGATCTTGAAATGCATGTTATTGGCTAGTTTGTTGTGATTCTGGAGTGATGGATTGATGGTTAAGGCTTGGGTGATGATAGAATGGACTTATATGTTAGTTTAGGATGATTTGTATGCACGAAACCTAACTCAGACAGAAAAATCGGCCTGTTCTTCAGGTAAATCGGCCGATTTTTACTATGATCCACCCGATTTTTCCTTCTGTTGCTCTTTAATTGATGAATCTGTATGTTAGGATGTTAGATTGTTGAAATCCTAGTGTTTGTTGAGCATGATATAGCTTAGGGTGACCTAATGCTAGCAAACTAAGTGAGGAAAGAGACCTACCCGGTGATTTCCGATCTTAGATACCTAAGATGATGAACTCTAGGTAGTAGTGAGCCTCACAAGCCGCTATTGGATTGAGTGTGCTAGGATTAATGCTTGAGACTTACCTTTTCCGAGACTTACCCGGTAAGGAGAGGTTTGCCCCTTAAGTAGTGACCGGTTTGTGTGGAATTCCCAACTTTACCTCCTTGAGACTTACCCGGTAATAGGAGTTTGGTGCGGGATTAGTGAAGCGAGAGACTTACCCGGTAATTGCTTCCATTTGAGAAACACCCTTTCCCAACACCGCAGCTTTGTCCTTAGAATCTTTAGAAGCTTGAGTCCAATGCCATAACCGGAAATCTTGACCTCTAGAATCCTCTTTTTCTATCTTTTATCTCATATCTTGTGTTTGTGTCACTTGTTTGTTTTGCTAGCTTGAGTCGTTAGTTTGTTTTATTACCTTGCTTGATTTGTGATCCTTGCTTGATCACCACAAAAACTCAACCAAAAATATCATCATTTTCATTTCTTTATTTCTTTCTCTTTTCTTAGACTAGATTTGCACTATCTTTGATCATCAAATGACTTGATTTCGCCTCAGTCCTTGTGTTCGACCTCGGAATACTTTCCCTTCTACATAACGATCCGTACACTGCGGGTTTCGCTAGGTAGTTTAGGGGATTAGTTCGAGTTTATAAATGTAAAGCTTTTTGTGCTATTTCCTAGCATAACAAGTTTTTGGCGCCGTTGCCGGGGACTAGGTCTAGATTGAGTCATTTGCTTTTGGTCGTTTTTAGTGTTTATATTTCTTGTTACTTTTGATCTTGTGTTGTTTTTGTCTTTGCCTTTTCATGTTTGCCATGGACGGATTGTACTTCCAAGACAACCTTGACAACATGGAGTATGAGGAGTGGATGGAAAGCCAAGATCTAGGACCTCTCCATGATGAGTTTGAGTATTGGGAGGAGTTTAATGTCTATCATGAGTCCCATGATCAAGCTCACATGACTACATTGTCTTATGTGGAACCTCACCATCAACCTCACAATGACCGAGTGGAATCAATGCTAGAAGAAATGTTGAGGAAGATGGATGATCTAGAGAGCAATCTTGCTTCAATTTCGAGTTCCCACATGGTGCTTGAAGAGGAAGTATTTCAACAAGAGGAGGTTCACCATGAGGAGATCCAAGAATTACCCGGTTCAACCATAGCCAATAGAGACCTTGAGGAAGAGTTGAATGAAGCTCGGGAGCAATTGTGGCTAAGGGATTTGGCCCTGGAGGATGCAAGAAGATTGAATGTTGAGAGAGAAGAACAAATGAGGAGGGAGATTGAGGAGATTAGGCATGCTCTTATGCTAGGAGATCCTACCATCCTTCAAGGCTTACCTCCACCTCCTTCACCTTTGGAGGAGTGCAATGAAGTATTCTCACCCCCGGACATCCTTGCCATCAACCCCGGAACCACACTTGAAGAGCTCACGAAGGAGAACCCTAAGTTAACTTCAACTCCTTCCAATCCTTTCTTGCTTGCCCGGAGTACACACGAAGATTGGAGTCCCTTTCCTAAGGAGTCTCCAATGTTGAATGATGGAGGCAAGCATGATGGATCCATGATGGTTATGGAGCACCTCAATGAAGAATTCTTTCCAAGAATCGGCCTTCTTCGGATCATAGAGGATGAGGATGGCAAGTATCTCACCGGTGTGACCGCAGAGTACCAATTGTCTAAGTATGGGGTGACACCTATGGTTGCAACTCCATACTATCATCAAGGGAGCGGTGATGAAGGAGTCTACTACTCACCGGTGAAGAGAGAACTTAAAGCTTATTTGGGCATCAAGTGGCCCTTGCTTTGTCATCATGGATGCCGGAAAGCGATGGTTGCTTGGACTCCTCAAGCAAACCATGGTATTCGAGGTAGATTGACACATTCTCGGAGTTTGGTCAAGCTAATGACCTAAAAGAAGCGCTTCTTGGGAGGCAACCCAAGGGTAACAACTCTTTCCCTTTTCTCTTTCGTTTTCGTTTTTGCTTTTGTTTTTGGTGTGCTTTGTTTTTCTTTTGTGTTTTTGGGTGCTAGATCTTGTTGTTGTCATGTGTGATGAGATGTTGGAGGTCATGTGAAAGCCTCATGGAAATGTTGAAGGTACAAGATCCAAGCACATGGACAAGGAAGAAAGCGCCCAGGAAAATCGACCTGTTCTTCACAGAAATCGGCCGATTTTCCTGGGGAGTTGGTCCGATTTTTCCTTCTGTCGAGGAAAGTGATGATCTCCAATCAAGCATGGGTGGAGCGGACGTGGAACTTGGACGGCTTGTGGTGCCAAGCGCGGGTTCCGACACTATAATGAACATCAAGAGCTCTCTACCATCCTTGATCGATCATCCACCATCATCATTCGATGTGAACCGAAATACCAAAGCATCACCAATTTTACATTGTGAGGACTCTCTTTCACTTCTTTATTTAGTTTCCACATTGGGGACAATGTGTTTCTAAGTATGGGGTGGGGTTTTCATGATCACTTGCATGATTAGCATCTAGGATAGTTTAATATTGTCACATGTTTCATTACGTCTTGCATTGTACATAGATATTTCGAAAATTCCAAAAAAAATCAGAAAATTTAAAAAATTTTAGTGCTTCTAAAACTTGGGAATGACCCTTATGATGAAATTTGTCTTGTGAAATGGCTATGGATGGCCTTATGTGTTGAATTGATGTATGCATATGTGGACTTGAAGTACTTATCTTGAATCCCATGAATGATTTGTGATTATGATGCTTGTCTTGATTGGATTGAGGATTGAAAGTCAAAATTACATGCTAGTTCTTGCACATCATTTAGGAGTGATTAAGGCAATTCATCTTTCTCTACTTCTCATCTTGATCATGTTGTTTGAGCACCTCAATTGATGAAAAATTTGACCTCTTTTGACCCATCCGGGAATAGGAGCATGCTAGTGTGTTGATGTGTGTGAAAACCAAGTGTGGGGTGAAGTTGTTGATGAAAGAATGTTGTGAATAAAGTGCTGAATTTGTTGTGAAAAGTGTTATAAAAAATATAGGTTTGGGGACGTTGGTTTAAATGACGAGTAACTCGGCACCATTCACATAATCGGGTGTTTGTGCCTTGCCAAAGTCAAATAAACCGATAGTCCTAACGAGCTTTGGTATGTGTGCCCGGTGTGGATGCACCTCGAAAAATAAAAAAGCCCGAGGACGGCTAATCACCAAGGTTTCGGCTTTTGTACACCAATGCCATTGCCTCAAAAATAAGTGAAAAAGAAAAAAAAACAAAGAAAAAAATGGAAAAAATTATACACTTGTTGGGAAGTTGAGCAAAAAAAAAAAAAAGAAAAAAAAACGAGATTGTGGAGTTAGTTCCTTTCCCGGATTAGCATCACATGACCTAAAAATTCCCACCTAATCACGACGTTTCTTAGCCTCTTCTTTCCTAAGTCCTTGTGACCTAATTGCATGTGTGTAAGACTTAGTGATCTAGATTGGATATACTCATGATCATCTTGACTTCTTCATTTTCACCTCTCATGCATGCTTTCTAGTTAAGTATAATTGTCTTTCCATGCCTTCACTCATTTGATGCATGATTGCTTATCCATTGCTATGAAACATGACTATGAAGGTGATCCAATGTTAGAAGCACAATTCCAAAAAGATTTTGTTGTTTTTCTGCATGCATAAATCACGTCATCTCTTAGTCTATAGTTGGATCTTGCTCGGGGACGAGCAAATCTTAAGTATGGGGTATTTTGATAACGTGATTTATGACGTTAGTATAGGCATACAATTAGATAGTTTTTTCCCGTTATTCATGCACGGTTTGACATTAGTTTAAGACGTTTGCGCTCATTTCGTGCATATTTCTAGAAAAGACGTCTACACGAGCTTTTGTCGGTTTTGTAGGTATTTCGGGGATCTTTTGGACATTAATCGATACATTCGAGGATCAAGCCTCATGGTGGTACATATCCGAGACCTTGAAGGAACATAATTGGAGCAATGAAGGACACAAGGACCCTTGTTGGTGCAAGCAATGGAGCAACTCATGGCTAGATGATCATAACAAGTCTCTGTTGAAGAAAATCGACCTACACCCAGGAAAATCGGCCGATTTTTCCTACTGGGTCGATTTTTGGGCCTTTGACAGCTTAAGCCACGTGTCCCACGATCTCTTGTCCGGCCTTGCTCTTGGTGGAGAATAAAAGTGGTCTTGTAGGCTGATTTATAAAATCCTTCTCCTTCCTTTGGACCCTTCTAGCATCTTCCCAAAGACTCTTCCAATTGGGAGCTCTCTTCAAGACACCCTTGTGGGTGTTCTTGAGGGAGATTAGTGTAGATTTCAATTTCATAGTGAGATTTGAGTGATTTTTGTGAAGAAGATTGTTGAAGGTTGTGAGATCCGACTTGGAGCTACATTTGGTGTGTTGAAAGACTTGTTTTGAGCTCAAATCCAGCTAAGTTTCATTGCTTTCATTTCCTTACTTCATCTTCTTGCTATGAAAACCATGTATGCTTGTATGATGATTTTAGATCTTGAAATGCATGTTATTGGCTAGTTTGTTGTGATTCTGGAGTGATAGATTGATGGTTAAGGCTTGGGTGATGATAGAATGGACTTATATGTTAGTTTAGGATGATTTGTATGCACGAAACCTAACTCAGACAGAAAAATCGGCCTGTTCTTCAGGTAAATCGGCCGATTTTTACTATGATCCACCCGATTTTTCCTTCTGTTACTCTTTAATTGATGAACCTGTATGTTAGGATGTTAGATTGTTGAAATCCTAGTGTTTGTTGAGCATGATATAGCTTAGGGTGACCTAATGCTAGCAAACTAAGTGAGGAAAGAGACCTACCCGGTGATTTCCGATCTTAGATACCTAAGATGATGAACTCTAGGTAGTAGTGAGCCTCACAAGCCGCTATTGGATTGAGTGTGCTAGGATTATTGCTTGAGACTTACCTTTTCCGAGACTTACCCGGTAAGGAGAGGTTTGCCCCTTAAGTAGTGACCGGTTTGTGTAGAATTCGCAACTTTACCTCCTTGAAACTTACCCGGTAATAGGAGTTTGGTGCGGGATTAGTGAAGCGAGAGACTTACCCGGTAATTGCTTCTATTTGAGAAACACCCTTTCCCAACACCGCAGCTTTGTCCTTAGAATCTTTAGAAGCTTGAGTCCAATGCCATAACCGGAAATCTTGACCTCTAGAATCCTCTTTTTCTATCTTTTATCTCATATCTTGTGTTTGTGTCACTTGTTTGTTTTGCTAGCTTGAGTCGTTAGTTTGTTTTATTACCTTGCTTGATTTGTGATCATTTTTCGCCTCAGTCCTTGTTACGCTAGGAAATAGCACAAAAAGCTTTACATTTATAAACTCGAACTAATCCCCTAAACTACCTAGCGAAACCCGCAGTGTACGGATCGTTATGTAGGAGGGAAAGTATACCGAGGTCGAACACAAGGACTGAGGCGAAATCAAGTCATTTGATGATCAAAGATAGTGCAAATCTAGTCTAATTAAGAAAAGAGAAAGAAATAAAGAAATAAAAATGATGATATTTTTGGTTGAGTTTTTGTGGTGATCAAGCAAGGATCACAAATCAAGCAAGGTAATAAAACAAACTAACGACTCAAGCTAGCAAAACAAACAAGTGACACAAACACAAGATATGAGACAAAAGATAGAAAAAGAGGATTCTAGAGGTCAAGATTTCCGGTTATGGCATTGGACTCAAGCTTCTAAAGATTCTAAGGACAAAGCTGCGGTGTTGGGAAAGGGTGTTTCTCAAATGGAAGCAATTACCGGGTAAGTCTCTCGCTTCACTAATCCCGCACCAAACTCCTATTACCGGGTAAGTCTCAAGGAGGTAAAGTTGGGAATTCTACACAAACCGGTCACTACTTAAGGGGCAAACCTCTCCTTACCGGGTAAGTCTCGGAAAAGGTAAGTCTCAAGCAATAATCCTAGCACACTCAATCCAATAGCGGCTTGTGAGGCTCACTACTACCTAGAGTTCATCATCTTAGGTATCTAAGATCGGAAATCACCGGGTAGGTCTCTTTCCTCACTTAGTTTGCTAGCATTAGGTCACCCTAAGCTATATCATGCTCAACAAACACTAGGATTTCAACAATCTAACATCCTAACATACAGATTCATCAATTAAAGAGCAACAGAAGGAAAAATCGGGTGGATCATAGTAAAAATCGGCCGATTTACCTGAAGAACAGACCGATTTTTCTGTCTGAGTTAGGTTTCGTGCATACAAATCATCCTAAACTAACATATAAGTCCATTCTATCATCACCCAAGCCTTAACCATCAATCCATCACTCCAGAATCACAACAAACTAGCCAATAACATGCATTTCAAGATCTAAAATCATCATACAAGCATACATGGTTTTCATAGCAAGAAGATGAAGTAAGGAAATGAAAGCAATGAAACTTAGCTGGATTTGAGCTCAAAACAAGTCTTTCAACACACCAAATGTAGCTCCAAGTCGGATCTCACAACCTTCAACAATCTTCTTCACAAAAATCACTCAAATCTCACTATGAAATTGAAATCTACACTAATCTCCCTCAAGAACACCCACAAGGGTGTCTTGAACAGACCTCCCAATTGGAAGAGTCTTTGGGAAGATGCTAGAAGGGTCCAAAGGAAGGAGAAGGATTTTCTAAATCAGCCTACAAGACCACTTATATTCTCCACCAAGAGCAAGGCCGGACAAGAGATCGTGGGACACGTGGCTTAAGCTGTCAAAGGCCCAAAAATCGACCCAGTAGGAAAAATCGGCCGATTTTCCAGGGTGTAGGTCGATTTTCTTCAACAGAGACTTGTTATGATCATCTAGCCATGAGTTGCTCCATTGCTTGCACCAACAAGGGTCCTTGTGTCCTTCATTGCTCCAATTATGTTCCTTCAAGGTCTCGGATATGTACCACCATGAGGCTTGATCCTCGAATGTATCGATTAATGTCCAAAAGATCCCCGAAATACCTACAAAACCGACAAAAGCTCGTGTAGACGTCTTTTCTAGAAATATGCACGAAATGAGCGCAAACGTCTTAAACTAATGTCAAACCGTGCATGAATAACGGGAAAAACTATCTAATTGTATGCCTATACTAACGTCATAAATCACGTTATCAGGGTGAAGCGGGCGGAAGCTTTAAGGTGAACGGTCAACGACTCAAGAAGTATACACCGGAACTCCAAACTGAAGAGTTCGCGCCTACCGCACTCGAATAAGTGCAAGTTTGGTCTAGCTACGGACCTTAAACAAAGCGCTTCTTGGGAGGCAACCCAAGGTATTGCATTTACGTTTTTATTTTCGATTCATAGTTTAGCTTAGTTTAGACGTTTTTGCTTTGTTTTGCCTTCGATTCCTTCCGGTATGTTCGTGTTTTTGGATGTAGGAACAGTGGAAAAGGAAAGAGGAAGAGTAATTTTGAAGAAAGGTGACGAAACTTGGACTTTGGAGCATTACAGAGAGTTCCACGGTCTAAACCACGGTCGTGACAGCTACAGTGACCGTAATTTCCAAAAGCCTTTGAAAAATCACAAAAACCACGGTTCCGTACATTTCCACAACCGTGGAACCCCCCCGACAGACCGTGATTTTCCAAAATTTTGCCGGCCACTATATAAACCACGTTCTTCACAAAAACACACCAAAAACCCAATTCCACGACCCTCTTCGCCGATTCCACGCCCTTCACCTCAAATCTCTGTTCGTTAATCGTTTTCAACGATTCTTCGTTCCAAATTGAAGCAAATTCGACCACCAACAAGATCCAAGCAACGAATCGAGCGGCAAATCACCAAGGAACGCAGAATTCGGATTTTAAAATCTGAAACCTAGGTTTTTTTCGCTCTTCTCTATCTTTGTCAATTTGGGTTCGTTTTTGCTAGAAATTATAGGAGAACTGATTGAAATTGGAAGGAATTAGACTAGGGCTGCTTGATTGCTGAGTTTGAGTGCTGTTTGCTGAGATTTGCGAAAGAAAGAGACGAATCACGGTCCCTGGCAATTCCACGGCCGTGGAACACCAAGAACAGACCGTGGTTTTGAACAGTGATGGATTTTGTTAGGAGAGTTTCTGGGAGGATTAAGGAGAAGAAGAATGGGCAGGACAAGAACAAAAAGAGGAAGGGTAACCCCTCTTCCTCTTCATCCTCTAGAGCACCACCACCTTCCTCCCCTTCACCTCCATCATCACCTTCATCACCCGCACCTCCTAGCCCTAGAGTACCTACCATTCACGAGGATCATCTCGATGCACTCGAGAGGATCCACAAGAGAGCTGTTATCGGACCTAGGTACTTATTGTTAGAGGATCTAGCTCCCCTCCACATCATAGATGACCTTACTTGGCTCTTGGATAGAGCCGGTCTTATCGTCTTCTCGGCTATCCGGGAAGACGCTTATGAGGAGATCACGAGAGAGGTTGTGACGTCGTTTGAGCACAGCCATGTGGATAGGACCGTTTCTTTCCGTCTTATGGAAAGAAACTATGATTTTACCATCCGAGAGTTTGGAGCCTTCTTTGGGTTCCAAGAGACCTTCAATGATCGTTTTCCTAGTGGCGTTTACGCCAAAGATTTTTGGGAGAAGGTTGCTATGATTTACGCCAACGAGGACCGCTGGCAACCAGCTGATACCAAGGCTAAGTTGATGTATCACTTAGCCTTGAAGATTGCTCACCGTGTTCTTTCTGAGTGTCTCTTCCCTAGGACAGAGACACCTCAGAAGATCAAGACGGATGAGCTCTTTCTGTTGTACTCTATGCTGTATGGGCGCCCTGCTGACTGCGCCACCCTCTTAGCTGCTACCATGAGCAAACTTAAGAACAAGAGGGCGGGCAACATTGGTTATGGTGGGATAGTCACCCACCTTGCTAGGATATTGAGAGTTGATTTTTCTGCATGCACACGAATACCAGCTGTACCCCTAGGACTCCAGGCTTTCATGACTAGAGGTCTTATCTTCCCTACCCATAGAGGTCCACCTTACGCAGCTATGCCTTGGGAGATCAGGACGGGGAGGGGCATTGAGTGGCTCCCGGAGTACTCCATTATGGCTAGACGCCATAATTGGAAGGCTACGTTCGCAGCTATGCATGCGAACATGATTGCAGCTCCTCCATATGTCCCACCACCGCCCGTAGTTGAGGAGGAGGAGATGAGAGATCAGTTTGAGGGAGGAGGAGGAGCAGAGCAGGAGTTTGGCACGTTTCCGGATCAGCCGGACGTTGCTTCTGATGTGCCCAGACGTTCTCCATGTCCAGCCAGAGCTTCAGGTTCGTCCTCTCGCCGCGCCAGCGTGAGTGAGAGACCCACTTAGATGGAGACGCCTCCTGCATGGTACGGAGTTCCACCTCCATGGTCTGCACAGCAGCCACCGCCACCAGCACCAGCACCATCCGATGCTCCACGGTGGTACAGCCAGGCCCCGGGATGGTATGAGCAGATGCTAGATTGGGTCACCGGTCTTTCAGAGAGAGTGGGAGCATTGGAGATTCGAGCCGATGCTAGAGATGGACGCATGGACGACCTCGACCATATGATGAGAGACGTCTACCGCCAGCAGTTCGAGCGGCACTACAATCCTAGTTTCTCTCCATTCCCGCCTCCGCCTCCACCACAGTGATGATTTGCATGACCGACAGTTTTAGCCGCTCCACCGTCATTTTGTGAGTTTCTTTTTCTTTTCTTTCTTTTCTTCTTTCCTTTCTTCTATTTGAACATTAGGGACAATGTTTGTTCCAAGTATGGGGTGGGGTGTGACTAAAAGTTGTAATAACTCTTACTCACTATGATTGCTTCTATCGAGACTATCTTGCATGTTCATTATATTGTTGCACGTTTCATTATTGCATTGCATGAAAAAGAGTTTGAAAAACCCATAAAAATTGAAAAATTTTGAAAATTTATGTGCTTCTAAGGATAGAAAGGATTTCTATGATAATCGCTACTTGTGAATTGAGTTTGATGACAATTGCATGCTTAAACGAATAGTGAATTGAAAAGAAATTGAATGAGTTGATTATACCTCTTTTGCAAGTTTCATAATGTGATGGATGTTACTTAAATCATGTTGAGGAATTGAAGTTGAAATCACACTATAAGTTCTTATGCTTCTTGTTGAGATGATTAAGGCGATTCGATTTTTCTTTCTTCTTTCTTTGATCATTTAGCCCCTCATTGAAATATTGACCTCCTTTACCTATCCGGGAATTTGGAGGAGTTGAATGAAAAAGGCATGTATGATGTGGGCAATACTTTGCAATCAAAAGAATAGAAAGAAATTATAGGTTTGGGGAAGTCAATCATGACGATGAGTAACTCGGCACCATTCACATAGCCGGGTGTTGGTGTCTTGCCAAAGTCGGATTGTGCGATATTCCTAGCGGATTATGGTATGTGCGCTAAGGGTTTGAGGCATCTCATAAAAATTGAGAAACGCCAATCTCCTAGGCTTCGGTTTTTGTGCACCTCTATCCATAACTCCAAAAATAAAGTCGAAAAATGAAAAGAAGAGAGCGAAGCTCTAAGTTGAAGGTGTTGCGGAAACCGCAAGAGAAGAAGAAAGAGTAGTTATCCACTTTCCCGGATTCATGCACCACATTCCTTAAAGTTTTCCTTCCCTTCCACATTCTAGACCCTTTTCTTTGAAAGTCCTTAAGATCAAAAGAATGTTATATGACTTGGTGATCTAAATTGAAGTTTCTTATGATTGATTTTGATAATGTTTGAAGGTTATGATGTTTGCAAGGAAGTTTGATTGATTCGTGAGTTTTCTTTACTCTTTACTCTTTTATTAAGTGTATGAAAGTCTTATAAACAATTGAAGCAAGATTTGAGAATGATCTATTGTTTAGAAGGCACGTTCATCCAAAAGAAGTATTGCTTTGAGAAGGTACACATATTTCATCCTAACTTTTGTTTTAAAGCTTTTGAAAGACCTTGCTTAGGGACAAGCAAGTGGCAAGTATGGGGTTATTTGTTAGCATGAAATATTGTGATATTTTAGGCACGTTTTCTAAGTATATTTGATCCATTATGATAGTCATCGATTGAGCATTGATGCATTTGTGAGCTAGTTTGTCTATAATGTCGATATAGAGATCTACACAAGCTTCATGTTGATTATAGGTAATAGAGAGCTATTTCCGAACGGAATTGAACAAGGATGGAGTTGATTGAGCATGTCCATGAATTGAGGACATTCCTAGGAGCTAAAGGAGTGCCAACTTGAAGGATGCACGAGGCTAAGGAAGAATCACGTTCTTGCCCTAAACCACGCTCTAAAATACGGCCGTACTACTTTCCACGTTCAAGTCCACGGCCGTGGAACCATGGCAAGGGAAGCGTGGTTCATTCCAGTGACTACTACGGCCGTGGAGAAGTTGGTTCAAACCGTGTTGATTTCCACGCTCTAAATTACGGCCGTGGAACCCTTCCACGACCGTAATCTTGGCGATCTTTTTCGCTACACTTTAAGCCACGATCTCTTACGCAATTGGGCCGGGCCGATATTTTATCTTACACTATATAAGGACGGACGAAGAGAGATTCCGTCACCTTCACTTACGCATAAACGCATCTTACGCTTGCGCTTGGAATTGCCCTAATTTCGCATTTGGCGGAGATTGTGTTTGAGAGATTCGCGCTTTGTCATTGGGATTTCCGGATTGACGGAAGATCGAAGATTCGGAAGATTGTTCGCAAGGAGATTCCGCTTCTTGCTTAGGTTTGATTTAGAAGACGGATTGACATCCCGTTCTTCCTTCTTATCTAAGATTTGTGTTTGTTTGTGTTATTCCGAATCTAGTGACGATTATTGTTCTTGATTGTGACTTTGAGATTGATTTGAAAGTTATTGAAGGTTTTCGGAAGTTCTCATCTTTCAATCTCTTAACCCTTGAATTTGATATCAATATGACTGTTATTGGCTAAAAACCCTTAACAATTCTAAGGTGAAGGGTTGATAGTTGTGGCTTAGATGATGATAGATCGATCGTAAACAGATTGGACCATGAGAGTTAGAGAGAATCGACGACAACCCTAATCCACGGTCTGTTCTTGAGCTTCCACGGCCGTGGAACTCAAGAACTACCCGTGATTTTGTGTTAAGTTACGAACTTGCTTTTACTTTAATCCAAAGTTAAAGATTTGCTTTAACTTAGTCTTGGCTTGCCTTTTCTAGGTGGTAGTGAAGCCTCAACAACCTCTACCCCGATTGTGAGTGTCACAACCTTAATCGGTTTAGTTAGTCTTGATCCTTGGATTACAAGTTTGAGTATTTGACATTAATTCTTACCTTTAGAACCTTTCTATACTGAAGCCTCAACAACCTTTATAGAGAGTGTCTTGTAGGTGAGTCATATAAGGTTTTTGGAACTTCACCGTACGATTACTTTACATTAGCATTCCTTTGCATATCTCAACTCTGTCCTTATATCATTAGTATATCTTGAATCGATTGTCACAGCTGGATACTTGGATCTTTAGGATTGTTGTTTTCCCAATACTTGAAAAGCTTCTTACATTTAATCGCTTGATAACCTATAATTGAATTTGTTCCCCCCAAATCCCTGTGTTCGATACTCTGGAATACTTGCTAATCTACGCCGATCCGTACACTGCGGGTTCGCTTGCTTGATTCTAGTTTTATAAATTTAAAGCTTATTTGCACGCACGCTAAGTGGCGAACATTTATTTATTTTAGTTTTAATTAATTCGTCAAAGCGTGACATCGTATTTCCTATGTTCGATATATCTTGACTCCGTCTACTACAATGAGTCTTGTAAATTATTTGCGAGATATCAAACTCACATTTTAGCCCTCAGCAAAATTTCCCCCTCTTTTTGGTTCTCCCTCTATTTTATAAGGTATTCTAATCTTCAGATTTTTATTCACATTACAGAGTTTGAGTTTAGTTTGGGGAAGTATACACTTCTCTTAAAATCATGTGTTTGTTTGATGTAGTTTGGAGCTAGGCACATTCCTGTATAGTGTTGGAGATTCTTAGTACAAGTTCCACTTCATGTTATTGTGTTGGAGTAGTAGATCTGCTTACTCAAGGATGAGCAAGGTTTAAACATGAGGAGTCTGATATGCACAACTTTAACTAGGACTTAACACACTTGTTAAGGGATATTCGTGACATTTTAGAAGTAATTGACAACTATGGAGCAATGATGAAATGTGCACAAAGTGGTTAGATTTGGACTGGATTAGAAGATCTTTCGGTACAAAAGACAATCCAAGCGTCACAACAAAATCGTAACCAAGGTTGCGGCCACGACTACGGCCTACTTGATCAACATTGATGGTTTCACGACTTTTGTTTATTATTACGATTATTTCGGTTTGATAATTTGCTTTTAGGTTAAATGTGAGTGTCACCTTGTTGGACTAATCAATATTTCTAAGTATAATTGAGCTCAAACAAATGGGCTTAATAATCCAAAAACGCGTGTTTTTGATCAAAAAGGCTATACACAAAGTGAGGTTGGCGAGTGCGAGTGTGAAACAAAATACTCGTTTATATATACTCGGTTGAGTCGAGAAAGCGCACGAGTTTTCCCCAACAGTTGGTATCAGAGCCGAGGTTACGGTGGTGGTGATCGGGTAAAATTTGTTGCTTAAAGAATCTCGTATTGGTGTGATGGTAGCCGAGGTGATGAAGGCATTCAAGATTCCACTCTTTGATGGGAAGATCAACTTTACTTTGTGACAGAGTACGATTCAAGACCTCTTGGTGCAGCAGGGTCTTGACCAAGCTCTAGAGGAGGAGACGCCCGAATCGATGAGCGAGGAGAAGTGGCAAAAGATCCATAGGAAGGCGGTGAGTACAATTCGGTTGGCGTTGACTCCCAAGATCTAGTGCGGTGTCTTGAAGGAGACCACACCGAAAGCGTTGTGGGAGAAGCTCGAGAGCATCTACGCATCGAAGTCGTTGACCAACCGTTTGTGCTTGAAGATGGAGCTTTACTCGCTCAAGATTGAGGAAGGAGGTAATCTCCATGACCACATTAACTCGTTTAATAACTAGTATGCCAATTAATGAACGCAAACGATAAGATTGGAGAAGAAGAGCAAGTGTTGTTGTTGTTATTAGCATCATTGCCAAATTCCTACAAGTCCTTGGTGCAAACGCTACTTGTAGGAAGGAAGTCTCTTACTTTAGATGAGGTGACCGCTTCTTTGTTGGAGAGTGAGAGAATGATGCTACCGACAAATGAGAGGATCGCATACTAGTTGCGGGGGAGCGAGGACGAGGGAGGAGTCAATGGAGGAGGCATGATGACCTGAGGCAGAGATCACGCTCGCGACGAGATTTGAGTGAGGTCGAGTGCTTCTACTGCGAGGAGAAGGGTCACATGCAAGCCCGGTGTCCTCGGATGAGGGGGGACTTAAAGAAGTTGGAGAGATGTCATCGGGAAAGAAGAGAAATGACTCTCACACAAATGTGGTCAGTGAAGTTGGTGAAGTTGATTATGGTGATGTTTACTTGGTGACAGGTGAGGAGACCGCCAAGTCAGAGTGGGTGATGGATAGTGCTGCCTCGATGCATGTATGTCGAGACCAAACAATGTTTGATACCTTGGAGACTCGTGGAGATTTTGGTCACTTAAAGTTGGTTGGAGGTGAGAAGTTGAAGATTGAAGGTACCGGAAGCATGAGGATGAGACTTCACAATGGTACAGGCCACACTCTACACACCGTGAGACAAGTGCCATCGGCGAACGTGAATGTCATCTCGTTGGGTGAGATGACAATGGAAGGGTATAGGTTCGTCGGAACAAGAAGATGGTGCAAGGTGTTCAAGGGGAGACGCTTGGTAATGCAAGGCCGCAAAGTCGAGAAAAACATTTGCTTCTTAGAAGGAACAACGGCGCGAGAAAGAGGTAGTGGGACCGGAGCTAAGGAAGCAAACAAAGGTGAGATATTCGATGGTGGAGATATTTGAAAATATTGATTAAGGGAGAAATTGTTGGACTAATCCATATTTCTAAGTATAATTGGGCTCAAATTAATGGGCTTTATAATCTAAAAAAGAGTATGTTTGATCAAAACGGTTATACACAAAGTGAGGTTAACGAGTACATAATAAAATACCCGTTTATATATACTCAGTTTGAGTCGGGAAAGCGCGCGAGTTTTCCCCAACACACCTCATGACATGAATCATCTACTAAGAATATTATACATGAGGATGAAAAAAATCAATTTAATCTTCTCGGAATAATCTTCAAATAATATATATTTTAAACATGAGCCCTAATACTCAGATCATCATACATCCATTATACTATCCAAAAAAAATAGAATTTTATCTTTAAAAAAAATTGAAATTTCTCTACAACAATAATCTAAAAATTAACGTGTATGCAAAGTCTAAGTCTCCAAAGGTAAGCCTCTATATGTTGTCACACTTTATAACTTTTTATCCATGTCATGGTGTCACACACGTTTTATGTCTAGAGTATCTTTTAATTATTACATATTATATTATTAAAGTTGATACAGTTTGTGACGACTTTGGTTAAACATGCAACATTAAATCATTTTAGGGGAAATACATGTCACATATGTTGTACTTCGTAATGATCATTAATAACAATAAATAGTTTTATGGGTGAGTCGGGTACGTGGTTCTTTCCTTCTTCGTCGCATTTACAACGTTTATCAAATCAAAAACAGGCTCACTCTCCCACCCTATCACCAATTGACTAATTGAATATGAGTATTTTGTTATTATTTTTTAAAATTATACTTAATTTCTAATTATCCAAATAGTATTATCCAATTTATAATAGACACGTTTTATTATTCAACTAGTGTTACCCAAGTTACACACAAGTTATATTTACCCAAACTAGTAAAATCTAATTTCTACAATTAAAGACGCCGTTTTACATAGTATTCTTCGTTGATATATGTCGCAGAGGTGCAGCGAAGAAGGGGAGGACGGGAGGAGCGGCGGTGCAGGAGGTGCAGCGCTGGATGCCAGGGAGGAGGAGCGGCGTAGGAGGGAGGTTTTACGCAGCAGGAGACGGTTTTTGCGTGGAAAGCGGCGCAAGAACACGGCAACTACAAGACCTTCCCTGACGGTGTTCTTCTCCATTCTTCGTTTTTCCTCAATCCAAGGCTACTTCTCGGTTCTTGTTTTATTGTTCAATTAATGAGGTTTTAAATTAGTTAATTAATTTGTAAAAATAGGGGACTAATTTATATTTTAGATACAAAAAGTCTCTATTGCACCAATTTTTTCTAGTCATAAATGTGTCAATTTATATGAACTTTGTACTTTTTATACTAGTAAAAATACATATTTTTATTAAAAAAATACATTTTTACTTGTAAAATATAAATGTATAAATAATTATAAAATTACGCATATCTTACTTATTATTTTTTATGATAAGATGAGTACACAATTATGTATACATAGTAGGACAATTAACAAAGTTAAAATTATATGTATGGGTATGTATATTATATTAACTTGCACAAGTAAAGAGAAAATAAGATGCCTTTTTCATAAAAGGCTTGATGGGGTATGATCCAAATATTACCGTCCAATGGGAAAATGAAGAAAATTTTGACAGACCCAATAACCTATGATTAATTAATTGGCGTATCAATGAGTTAAATATTAGAAATTTTAGTACATAATATAGATAAAAGAGCCAATTGAAATATAAAAAGGAAAAGACATCGAAGATAGATCGAGTTTCACGTAACAATGTGGTCTACGAGGAAGGCTGGCTATTCGATCACAGGATTGTCTAGGGGCTATCCACCTTGAGCTATGACCACCAATCTTTCTTAATTTATATTAGAACTCAAAATTAATGTCTATTTGAGTCATTATCGGTTGAGGGTAGACTTATAAAAATTTGGGTGGGTTTGTCCGGGGGGGAATATGATAGCAAGTTTGGCCCGTTCGAGTTCGACATGTATTTTGGTGAGACGGGCATGAGTAAACATTTTGGCTCGCGCGCTAACCTGACCCGACCAATAAATATTGTGTCAGATTGTTGTCTATGCAAGTATAATTGGATTGAAAATCAATCATATTACTTGTTTTGAACGATACATCTCGGAAAAAGGGAAAAACACAATCAAGCCCGTACGGACCATCCGAACTGGTCCGGCTGTCTGCCTACTTTTTACGTGAGTGAACATGGGCAGTCTTTATGGCCCGGACAAGGTGTTCTGGGTAGAGTTTTAATTTCGAGACTGAGCTGCCCATGTTCCTTAACACTCGAAAGGTAATTTTAGATGAGTTTTGTATGAGCATATACCCGGTTGAGAGAACGGGTTCTACTCATTAAACGTAAGTGGCATGACTGTATGTATCGATATGACCTCTTCTTGATTAAACAAACATAGAAAAAAGATAGAATTAGGTAAAGAGGAAGCAAAGATAACATGGAAAATGACTTGAGAAATAGGCAACGTTGACGAAGACCAAAATGACTGGAGAAATATCAAATCTAATCATTTTATTTGACTAAAAGTTATCTATTTGTGACTCGATTGAAACAGATACAAAAATCAGGCATTTTACATAAGATTGTTGATGTTTGGATTAGTATGCCCTCGTTTCATTTTGTTATTTTACAACCTTGTGTATAATTACACAAACTATTACACTTCCGATGACCAAAGTAAGAAAACCTGATTGGCCTGATGACGAACAAAGCCTACAGCTCATTTTTCACTTTCAAGTCTCCGTTCGACAAAGCATTCTGAGCTTGTGCTAATCGCTTTGCTTCCTGTATGCAGGGAATTGTAGGCATCGGTTATAGCAAGCATAGACAAGTAAAAGCATCTACCAAAGTGCATAACTTACAGCTGCAGATGAAGAGCGTATCTCCCTGTAAGACTCAACTTCATCAGGGAATGCCTGCTCGAGGTCCTCCAGAAGGGTCTTCCTCAAACCCTGTAATAGTAAAGATTTAGATTAGATATCATTTTGGCCTCCGTCAAATATATGTTCAACTTTCTGTCAAATAAATAGACGCGGCAAATGCCTTCACTAATATGCATTCTTAACTATATAGGGTATGGCAAAAAAGGATGAATACCTCATTCTTTTATGTGACCTAACCACTGGACAAAGTATATCCATATCTAATGATTTTAACACAACAATCTCTTAGCATAATATCAGCAAACATGAAAGTAGCTGTCCAAAAAGAGGCTGTAAAGCCAACAATGAAGTCTATCAATTTTCTCATTTCGGTTCCAGTCAAATTTAGTCCACGTTTCAGTCTTTTTTGTTTGTGCAAAAAAAATAGAGGGTAGAAATACATTCTCTATGCTAAAAAAGCTCAACATATTAACCAATGATACTACTATCCACCTACCCATAATGGAATAAGCACTTACAATAAAAACTTTAGACAAAAAACCCGTCTTTTAGTTCCATTAACAAAGGGCATGGCTAAAATGCAGTTGCCATGTCATTTGTAGAATATAAGGCGTCCAATACAGAGAAACTTGTATATTATCATTCACCCTTATTACATCACTACATCTAAGGGTTTGGTTGGTTGCTCGTCTGGAATAGAAACTGAAAGGTAATGGTTAGGAAGAGGGAAATAGAATTAGTCTAAATTTTCCTAAATTATAACCAAACATTAATGGATCTTAAACATTAACCTTTCATTTCCCATCTTCTTACATTCCCATTTTTATACTGGATGAACAATCAACGGAGACTAAATTGTTTATTAGAAAAGAGATGGATTACATCATTCACCCCGTAAAATTTAACTATATGATGACCATGTTTGGTTCTATGAATCTAGCGCAGGAAAGAAGAGATGGGTTACATCATTCACCCCGTAAAATTTAACTATATGGATGAACAATCAACGGACACTAAATTGTTTATTAGATGAGAGATGGATTACATCATTCACGTGACTATCTCAAGCTATCACTTATTGACAGTTCTTATAAACTATTAATTCTAGTTCTACAGAAACTAATTACTCTACGGTGCTCAGTGCCTCAATAGATTAAATCAACATTCTCTTGGCATAGTATCAACAAAGATCAAAGAGGATAATAATCAAAAGAGACAGTTTAGCAAACGAAGATATCGCTCAATTTTTTCTGATTTTGGTCTCAGTCAAATATATGTCCACTTTTGGTCGGCTATATTTGTGCAAATATAGAGGTTTTACAAGCTCATTGTATTTCACTGATGATACTACTATCCATCAACCATAATGTAATATTCATTTAAAATTCAAATTTCTAGAATTATTTCCATTAGTGAAGGCATAGTAAAGATGCAGTGTCAGATACAGCATTTAGGAAATATGGAACATATCTTCACTCCCGTTGGGTCATTATCTCATTCCATGTAATATCATCATTATTCCTTCCAGTAATTTTAATTTAGTTTTTCTACGAATCTAGCGCAAGGAAGAAGAGCAGACAATTAGAAAGGACAAATATTTCATTCTCATTCTGTTGACATAACAACAGTCTAAAGCTTCTTTATATCATCTAATTAATAACTCAGGCTAAGACTCAACCCTAACTAAACAGTGACCTTTACTACATGCAATTAACTCTGGTTCAGTTATACACATACCAACAATGACTCTATACTACTCAATAGATTAACACCATTCTCTTAGTATAATATCAACAAAGGCCAAAGTAGATAATAAAAACGACACATTAACGCCAAAAAAGACATCTCTCAATTTTTCTCATTTCTGTCTCGGTCAAATAAATGTCCATTTTTCTGTCTATTGAGTTTCTGCAAGTATAATAGTGGGTACAAATGCACTCTCTATGACCAAAATCTCATCATATTAACCAATACTACTCTGCATCTACCAATAATGGAATATGCATTTAATGTCCAGCTTTCCACGAAAATAAGTCTTTTAGTTCCATTAACAAGGGCATGGAGAAAATACAGCTGCAATGTCACAGCACATTATATTAAGGCCTCTGGTACAGATATACAAGTATAGTTAACCCCAATCATATCAATCCATCTAAATTGATCACTAAGAAAGAGATAGGGATAATATCATTCACCCCTGTCAATTCAATCATATGATGACCATGTTTGACTCTATGAATCTAGCGTGAGGAAGAAGATATATTAGAAAGGATGAGTATCTCATTCTGTTAAGTGACCTTAACAGCTCCACAAAGCTTATCTATATCGTCTGACTGACTTAAGCTAATACTTAACCCTAACTATGAAACTAGTGACATTTAGTACAAACAGCTAACTCTGGTCCTACACAAACCAACAACTACATTATGCTTCTAAATAGATTAACAAAACATTCTCCTAGCATAGATCAACAAAAATCAAAGAAATTTAAAAAGATACAGTAAAGCCAACAAAGACATCTCTCAATTTTCTGAATTCGGTCTCAGTAAAAAAATAACTCCACTTCTCTGTCTGTTATGTTTGTGAAAATAAACTAGAGGGTGCAAATGTGTTCTCTATGATAAAAAGCGCATTATATTAACTTATTAACCAACTATATAACTATCCATCTACCAAAAATGGGATATGCATTTAAAATATAACTTGCTAGGAAAATTTTTCTTCCAGCTCCACTAACAAGGGTCTGGAAAAAAATGCAGCTTCGATGTCATAAACAGCATATTGAGGATGACCTGGTAAATTTGATATAATATGATCAATATTCCTTGTTATAAATTTAAATTAGTTCTATGATGATGAAAGCATCTAAAGAAAAATGGTCAGGGTCCTGTCAATTTACATGGCATTCGCTTAGCATAGTATCAACCGAGACCAAAGAAGATATTTGAAAAAACCCTGTAGCAATCATACCCGTATGAAGATGTCACCAGCAAATAAAATATACAAGCTTTACAACAGTAATATTACCTTGAAAGAGTCGGTCTTTCCTTTGATGATTTGATTCTTGGCAATACAGCTATTAAGAACGTCTTTAGTAAATTCATCCGGGTTCTTGCCCTCATCGATTAAGCTGAATAGTACAAAATAGAGAATAAAAATAAACCTTAATTCATTTTCAGGTACATCAGACGCAAAACAGCTTTGAAAGATACATACTTTAGAACCTCCACTGGAACCTGAATGTTGCACTTATCAGACAATTTACCTATATGGTCTAGCTCCAACACCAAAGAATTTCTGCAGGAATATAAAAAAGACAACTCAAATTCGCAATCAAAAGGGAAAATTCAACTAATTCTGTAGCTAGGGTTTCGGTCATACAAGCGTTGGAGAAGGGGCAACTGAGATGCGACATTGAACGATGAAACGGTGAGATAAAGCTGATGGAGAAGTCCGAGAGTCTTCTCGGTTGAGTTAATAATGTCTTTGATATTTTGCTTGGGATCTTCCGTCGCCGGCGACGTCGACGCTGCCTCGTTGTTGGGATGTGGATTTATGATCCCGTTGTTGCCATCGACGGTTGATGCCGTAACTCCGCTGCTTTGTGTCGAATCCATGCGGCCTTCAATCTTGATCTCCACGTCAATTTGGCGGTTCGATCGAATTGGAATTTGAGAGTGGCTTTTCGTCTTCGCTCGAATACTTCTTGATTCTTGATTCTTGATTCTTGAGCCTTGAGCCTTCCGCTTGTGCCTTTTATACAACCTTCTACTTTTGGGTTTGATGATGACAGACCATAAGCCCAATTATTTCGTAAATGGGCCTTTTGTAATAAGGATAATGGAGTATTTTCTCATTATTGGGCCTTTGTTGATCGGATCGGGTTCAGTTAGGTCCATCCGACTCATTACTGGAGTAAAGTATGTATTTTTTTAGTGTATAATGTATGTATTTTTTTCACACTGTATAAAGTATATATTTTTATAAATGAGAAATTTTTTAAAATAATTTTGGTAAAATGGAAAAATAAAAAAATAAAAAATTAGTTTAGCTAAATGAAATTTTTTAACAATCCTAGAAAGAAGGAAAACAATCTTTCATTTTGTTACCGAATATCTTGAAACTCAACTGTAATTTACAATATGTTAATACTCAAGTCTGATACTTAATATGTTAATATTCAATGTAATACTCAATATTTTAATATTCGGCATAATACTCAAGTCTGATACAAAATATGTTAATACTCAATCTAATGCCCGATACATGAATACTAGAGAATCTTAATACCCAAGTGTGGTACCCAATATGTCAATATTCAACCCTAATACACAATATATTAATAACCAAGTGTGATACTCAATATGGTAATACCCAACGTAATAACATAATACTAATATGTTAATACTCAATCTTCACGTACCCAACTTTCAAATACTCAACTTTCAAATACTCAACTTAAAAGTACCCTACTTTTACTCACCTACCAATGTTAGTTACTTGATTTTATATAGGGTTAATTAGGTAACTAGGCTTTTTTCTATTTTACTTTACTAACTAGGCCATTTACATAAACTTATTTAGAAACTGTACCTTTTTTTTTTTACTGCTCTCCTAAACCTAACTCACGCCGCCTCATTTCTCTCCCTCGTCTTGGTCTCTCGCTTTGTTTTGGTTCTAACCAGCGAACCTTTCTCCCTCTCCCTCTCCACACCGGCAACAGGGAGCAGGTGACTAACGGTGTTCCTTCTCTGCGTTGACGGAGCCAACAAGCAGGCGACCAACTGAGACCGGTTGAGGGTGAAGGTGACTACCAGTGTTCCTTCTTTGCGTCGACGGAGCCAACAAGCAGGCGACTACCGATGTTCCTTACCTTCCTTCGTCGACGACAACCACTGCCTTCGTCGAATCAAAGCAGCAAGAGCTCGTTTCTATTATCCTCTGGATCTGGATTTGGATCTAGATATGCGTCATAATATCCTCTGCACAGTGCCAGAATTACAAGGTGATCTAGAAGATATCTCCAAGAAAAAGGCTCATTTGGCTGCTGCACAGGTATTTGGAATGAATGTTGGTGTTGCTTGTTTGTATTTGGAATGAATGTTGGTGTTGCTCTGATGGCAACAAGTGTGTAGAAAGGATGCTTCTCTTAGGCCTACAATTACAGAGGTTTTTGATGAACTCAAAGAAGCATACAACATTCAACATTCAGCATTCAGCTTGCTTATCTAGCAACCAATTGTAGTTATACTCTGTCTGAATAAGTGCAGTTGTGATATTAATTCCGGCGTGTTAATTCCGGTATGCAAGACTAGCAAATATGACGGCGTCGGTGTAGGGTTGTTCCAATAGATGATGTTGAAAACAGTAAACTAGTATATACATATGTGTTAAGCTGGTTTATATTTTTTTAACTTCTGGTATGTTTATGAGCATACCAGAAACGTTGGTTTATGTTTTTTTTAACTTCTGGTATGATTACCGTCTTTGTTAATGCAGCAAAGCCATTGGATTGGATTAGATTATTAGTATTTTCTGGTATGATTATTCTGGTATGAGTTTTCATACCAGAAAACTCATACCAGAATTTTCTAGTATGAATTTTTCATACCAGAAAATTCTGGTATGATAATTTCTGGTACTAGCAACAATACTAAAAATATGTAAAATTATGGTATGTGAAAAATTCTGGATGTAAAAAAAATCCGGTATGTAAAATTCTGGTATGTGAAATTCTGGTATGAAAAATTTCATACCAGAAATGTATTCCAGGAAATAAAAAAAAAATAAAAAGAAAAAAATAAAAAGAAAAAATAAAAATAAATAAACAAATTCAGTAATAGTAATTACAACTTAACACTAACCAATGTCTATTATTCTTTTTTTTTTAATAAAGGGGTTAATTATTTTTACCTACTATTAAATGAAAGTGGTAAAAAATTTGGGGTACACTTTCTTAAACAAAAACTCAAAAAAGCCTAATATGTCAAATTATCCCTTTTATATATCCAATTTATCCTTTAAGGACAAATTATGAAAAAAATTTAGAAATTTGGGGGATTTCCTCAATTATAATTTTGGGTAATTAATGTAATTATTTTTTGGGGGGGAAATCTGTAAATTCAAAATTTTGAGTAATTTTATACCTACTTAATATCTTCAATTAAAAAATGTATTATTAGCTAAATAAATTTATTATTTTATCATAAAAATGTAGAAGAAAAAAACTTATAAGAAAAATGAAACAATGTAATAAAAGAATATGTTTGAATATGCAAAAAGAGAACTATTAACCTAATCATCCTTGTAAACTTGTCTACTGATTTTATAGATAAAAAAATAGAATTTATTTTTTTATCATGTAAAATAAATATTTCATTACCATGTGTATAAAGTAATGAAATACTTAATTGTGTAAAAACAATATTCCACCATTTATACACAAAACTGACGAACACCGATTCACTCTTTATAATGACACGCGTAATAAAATAACAAGGATCATTGTAACTGATTGAGAGTCAATTTTCCTCGAAGCATTGCACCATGTGTTTCCGGACTTGAAACTATGTACATTTCATATAAAGGGCATGTTTGGTATCAGCTTCTTGGGGATTCATTTAGATTCTTTTTCACGGGATTATTCAAGATGACAAAATTGGTACCGTTTGGTATAAGTTGCAGCTTCTGTATTGTATTATTTTACGAGATTCTTTTGACAAAAGAATCCCGTAAAAAGAAGCTTGTCCACCCAAACTTCTTGGGGATTCATTAGATTAGATTGTTTATTCTTCTAGTCATACCCTTCATTCTATCGTTCACTCTTCTGTCGATCGTTCTTGAGCCGATACTAAAAAATTGTCTCATGTGGCGTTCTTCGCTCGTTCTCTCCACTATCCTCCCTTCTCCTTCGCTTGTTCTCTCCACTCTCCACTCTTAGATACTCTCTTCTCTTGTCGGAAGAACCTGCTCCTTCGCTAGCTCATTCTCTCCTCTCTCAAATCGCAAATTCGTGAAAATGGGTCCTAATGAAGCTACGAAAATCGGAAGAAGGAAGAAGCAGACTCCGATTCGTCTTGTGAAATGGTTAGGGTTTCTGATTTTTTCATTCTTTTGTTTTTTTCGATTAGGGTTGTTGTTTGAAAAAATTGAAAAATATGATTGCTTCTCTTCAATGAAGATCTTATATGTTTCTGATTTGGCTTTGGAAATGCATCAAACCCTAACAGCCATAACATGATTTTTTTTTTCATTATGTTGTTTTCATTATGCTTTGTTTTGGATTTGTTTTGGAATTGCATCATTTGAGCTTAATCTGTTTCTGTTTTCCTTGATGTTCATCCTGCGTGTTTAGAACTCTTTTGTAGATGAATATATTTTGGTTTTGTATGATAGCCTGATTTTTATGCAGCGTCTGTTTATAACTTTAGTGTTGTTTTCATTCTGCTGCTTACATTCTGCTTTGTTTTTATTTGCTTTGGAATTGCATCATTTTTCTTTCTGATTTCGTTCTGCTGTTGGGAAAAATCATTTGTGTGCATCATTTCGTAACAGAAATGGAGTCGTAATCAAAGAGCCACAACGTCTAGTTGAGGTTCCCGGATCTAACGTTTTACGTGCAATTCCGTTGGTAAATCACTCATCTTAACAAATGTAAATTTTTTATTGATTAAAACATGTGTCTGACATGTATATATGTTGTGTTGTAGTTTCCCAAACCATCGCAGCGTGTGGAGGAACTAGATTCATCTCCTAAGGATGATGATGATGATCCTCAACATCGATTCAAGATCGCTGCTTTGCACAAAGGCTTGTGGCAATCAACAAGCGCAACAAGGCGCAATTTGATACTGTCAAAGCCTGAAATGAAGTACTTCAAGCGCAACGTGAAGTTATGAATGAGAAGCTTCTGAAGAATAATGAAAATTAAATGAATAATCACTACGAGAAGTACGAGATCACAAACCTACTTGCGAGGCGCAACAAACATTATCTGGATGTTAGGTCTCTAATAAAGAAGTTGTGGATCGTGGTCTACGCGTTATGTTTCATTTGTATCGTACTTGTAACTGGATATGTTTTTAAATGTTAATTTGTTATCATGGTCTAGTATGCAACTATGACCGCTAAGTTATTGTTGAACTTACGCTTTAAAGTTATGTTTATTTTGTTTTGACTATATATCAATTGGTATTGTTTTGGTAAAACACTTTTGCTCTCACCTTATTGTTTGATCGATGTAGTTTTTTTGTTGTTTGTGCTTGTATATTGTGATCATAGAAAAGGTCAAATCTTCTAACTTTTCCACAAGCTAATCAATGTAGATTAGGGTATGTTGGTGGGCACTTCATTGGTTTAGTTGAAGCATCAGTCGGTGGATAAGGATTTCAATACAGCGTCGTGTCTTTGTTGAGGTGAAGGATGTTAGAGTTATTGAGATACTATTGTATGATCTTTGCAGAAAGGCACGAGTATTGGATCCTCAAATGTTTTGTGTTGTGGTTGATGTGTTGGTTAAGCTAGAAAAAGATGATGATGCATTAGATATTTTCAAGAACTTGGACAAGTTTGGTTGTCAACAGGACAATACTACTGTCACTGGTATTATTACAGCCCTTTGCAGTAAGGGTTATTCAAAGAGGGTTATGCTTGATCTTTATCGCTTTAATACATTTATGTTTTGCTAGATTGTGTTTAGTTGGGCTTTCTGTCAAGAAATGTTGCAAAGCTGGTTCTAAATGTATCAAAGTCCAGATAGTTCTAAATGTATCAAAGGAAATGGCATAAAGCACTTACAAGTGTTAAGCCAACTGAATGTACTCAAATGAAAAGGCACCTAGTTTCAATGATGCCATAAAAAACAGTTTGCAAGTAGATTTGGGTTGTTTTAAAATTTTGTTTTGTTTCTTCTTTATTAAGTTGCATGTTAATTCATAGGAATGAAAGGAATGCCTATTCTCATGTAAAAACATGATTTCAGCTACAAAGCTCATGAAAACTATCAATGAGTTCCCTCCCTTGGAGCTACATCACTCCAAAAACACAACATCATACATAACCTTACACCATGAGAAACAGCTAAAGCTAAACTTGTTGTACTATGTCGCCTATATAATCGGGAAAAGCCTCATACAAGAGCCTAAAAACATGGGTTTTAATAAGTCGTATAATGGTATCCTCCTGAATCTTGTTATTTTCAAAGATGAGCGAATTTCTAGCATGCCATAAATAGTACATTGTTGTGACCATAGCAATCCTCATGGCTACTGTCTTCTTATGTTTCCGGCGCTTCCTAAATTATAGCCATCGCAGGGCAAGATCCAGTGTGCCCGGCCCTGACGGCATACCAAAGCAACTCTGGATATCTCTCCAAATCGATCTAGCATATCGACATTTAAAAAACAGATGTCCATGAGTCTCCTCATCTCTTCTACATAACTGACATATAGGGTCTATCTGAAGAAACCTCAGTCTATCATGTGTTGGCAGCCTCTTCAGTGTCGCCATCCAAGTGATACAAGCATGCCTAGGTGTAAGCCTCGAGTCCCAGATTGTATCACACCAATATACGTACCTTGGCCTCTTTACTTCGAATTAAATCATACGCTTCAGTGACCTTGAACCTTCCTCTAGGCGAGAGTTTATCCATATATGGTCCAAAGCAACTCCTTCACCACCCATTGTCTTCATAAGATCTCTACCATGTAAATAGCTTTGATAAGAACAAAATCTCGTCTGTTTGGCATCCAATCATGTGCCTCCGTAACCGCAAGATACCGATGATGTATCCATTTAACCCATAAGCTTTCTCTCCCTTCATGTATATGCCTATAATGCTTATAAATGAAAGCCATGTTCCATGCTCTTAGATCAAAAAGCCCAAGTCCGCCTTCCTCCTTTGGTTTACACGCCTTCTCCCATGCTACTCTCGATCTCGTCCAAAGAAATTGATGTGCCGTTCTAGTTAACCTCTCTAAAACAACCCTTGGGATAGGTAGCATGGAAAGCCAGAAGCTGTCTACCCCTTGGATTACCGATGAAATGAGCTCTATACGCCCTGCAAATGATAAATGTATTTTGTTCCATGCCGAAATATGTTTGCCAATTTTGTCAAAGAGTGGGGTATACTCTGATGCTCTCAAAGTGTGTGGTGTCATGGGAACACCCAGATATCTAAAGGGAAATGACCCAGTCGAGAAACCAGTGATCCTTTTCAGCTCTTCAACCTCGTCATGCGGAATAGACGCAGCATACATTGAAGACTTTTCCATGCTTATCTTCCATCCACTCATTCTTCCAAACCGATGTAGAGCATTCATTAAAATCCCCAATGATTCTTTGTATCCCCTTCAAAACAAAACAATATCATCTACATAGGCTAAGTGAGCTAACCGGAGTTCTCCACAATGTTGATGAAAGCGAAAACATGATCTAGCAGTCTCAGCCTTGAGCAATCGTGACAGAATTTCCACACACAAATAATAAGGGTGACAAAGGGTCTCCTTGCCGGAAGCCCCTCTTTCCCTTAAAAAACTCATGAACCTCGTTGTTAATTTTGATCGAATACGAGGCTGTTGAGACACATTCCATGATCCAAGCAATGAGTTATGGTGGGAACTCAAGAGTAACCAAAGAAAACCGAAGAAAGGTTCATGACACAGTGTCATAGGCTTTAGCCAGATCTACGTTTAAGAAGCATCTTCCAGTGTCTCTTTTGACATTGTATCTCCGTAAAATCTCTTGGACAAGAAAGACATTATCCGACATTAATCTACCCGGAACAAAAGCTGCTTATGCTGGATCAATAAGGTACTCCAAGCAAGCCCCCAATCTCTTAGTCATGATCTTTGAAATGATCTTGTAGACAACATTGCAACAAGAGATTGGCCTGAAGTGTTCCACTCTTGAAGGGTTATCATTCTTTGGAACCAAAGAAACAATAGTGTGGTTAAGTTGTCCCAAGAGCTTTTTATTAATGAAGAATTCTTTAACTGCCACACACACTTCACTCCCAATAATATTCCAAGCCAATTTGAAGAAGCATGATGTATATCCATCCGGCCCTGGCGCCTTATCCTCAACTATACTCCAAAGAGCCTTCTTAATTTCAGCATTTGAAATCGGCACAACAAGGCATTCCTTATCAGATCTCTTGACCTTGGGCCCAATTGCAAGTTCTCCATCCAACGGCAATTGAACCTCTTCCATGGTTCCAAAAAGTCCTTGATAGAAGGATACAAAGGCCTGCATAACTTGCTCATTCGATCTTGTTTCTACCCCGTCACTTCCTTGGATAGACATAATGTGGCACCTCCTGGATCGAGCCTTCATGAGCCCATGAAAATAACTTGTACACCGATCTCCTTGTAATATGAATTTGGCCTTTGCTTGTTGAGCAAGGAAGCTAAATTCTGGATCATTCAGACGCTTCATCTTTGTCTTTGCATGATCCATTTGTTCCCTAATACTTTGTGATATAGGTTTAACTCTAAGCTCCTCTAGTACTCTCTTATATTCTTCATTTGTCTGTTTAGCTCTTTCCACAATATGACCAAAGTGCAGCCTATTAAGCGTACGCAGAGGTCCTTTCATGCCTTTCAATAATACACACAAACAATATATGTATGTACTCCGTTGGTGACAAACCCATCTTTCTTTTACCAAATCAATGAAACCTTCATGTCCTGTCCACATGTTGAAGAACTTGAAACTCAAATACGTCGATGTAGATAGGCAATTCCTGGTTTGTGATCCGAGTATTGCCATCTATCCAGGAAATTTGCTCGACAATAAATGCCTTGATCAATCCATGCTCCATTGACCATGATTCTATCTATCTTACTTCAAATAGCCCCATTTGTCCAAGTATATTTCTACTCGCTACTAAACGGTACATCTACCAACCCCAGGTCATGGCACGCTTCATACAAAGGTCTACATTCATATAGTTTCACTAGCGCTCCATTGATGCGCTCATCCGAGTACATAACATTATTAAGATCACCCAAAACCATCCAAGGCAAATTGCTTTTCCCAATAATCTCTCGCATTCCTTGCCAAACAAGACGCTTAGCTTCAACACTATGCTCTACAAGGATGAAGAAAGCCCCAAAGAGTAAATCTGTGGCTTTACATGTAGCCAAGTACGCAATGAACTGCACATGCACACGTAGGACCTGGACATCTACTTGTAAAGGATCCCACATGACTATCATTCTACATCTATTATCCAGTTCAAAGTTGTGAACATATTCCCATCATGAGAATTGACGCCTCATAATAACCTACACATCAGTTAAAGACGAGTCAATACGAGTCTCTAAAATGCCACACAAACATACCTTGAACATATTAAGCAAAGCTTTGATCCTATTTTATTTCCGGGGATGGTTTAACCCCTGAATATTCCAGGACATGATACTCATGAAGGAGCATGGCATCCTCCCTTGGCCTTCTCACTCATCCTTTGTTATGACTTTTGCCCTACATTCCTACGTAAAGATGCTAGTCGAGTAAGTCTTCTTACTCTTTCTCCATGTTGTTGAATTCCTATACCATGCTTCCCTTGCTTTTCCAACGAGGCATTCAGCTTCCTGATAATCCTTCGTTATGCTCTCGACAGGGCTGGTGTGAATATCTCATCATCACTGTCTCCTTGATCATCACTATCATGTCCTGAAGATTGTTCATTCCCGAGAGGTATGCTCATGTCTATTGAATCCTCATCATCATCAGAATCCTCATTTGAATCACAGTCTTCCATCTCTTCAGTTTCAGAGATAGTAACTTTCTCTCGTTCTTTTGCAATATCATCAAATGTGACTCCTTCAATAATCTTGTCCTTCCCTTTGGCTTTCCTTCGTTCCTCATCAGTAATCCCTTTATCCTTATCCTCCTTATTTCCTGCCTCCTGATTTTGACGATCACTCTTACTGACCTGCTTAAGAGTACTAATATTTGGTAATTGCTTAGAAGGTCCAGCCGGTTGACACATAGAGTTACCTCCTAGGTTGACCACATCCTTAGTCCCACTAGCCCTTCCAATATTACCAATCAAAACTTCTTTTGCACCACCAGCACCATCTTTATTATTAGGACGGTGTCTACCCTGCGGAGGTTTTACCCCAGCTTCCTTAGAACGTTCATTGAAAGCACATTCAACATCTTTGGGCCCAAATTGGAGACATCTCCTACACTATTGCGGTTCATTCTCATATACCAAAGTGCAATCCAGACTAACCCCATCATCAAAATCCAAGGATACTTCCCGTAATATATCTTTTGCAAAATTTACTTCAATAAGAACTCTAGCATACGCCCCCCCCTTCCTATCTTCCGTCACATGATCCATGAATAAAGGTTTGCCAACCAAAGAACCTATACGGCCAAGGATTGTAGATGTCCAAAATTCATTAGGAAGTCCGGTAATACGTATCCATAATGGCATAGTAGCAACATCTTTTTGGTTAAAAGCGAACTTATCCGGGACATGCTTGAGCAACAAAGGTTTGTTGAAGATAAAATATGGCCCTCCTCTAAGCACCTTATCTCGTTCATCAACATTCAAAAAACTAAATATCATCCAGCCTGCTTCCATACGAAACTTCACCTTGACTCCCCAAGCCTTCATGGCATTATTGATTGTAAAAAATCCCGGGTAATACCCCACATATTGGCCTAAAAGAGTGCTTCCCCACACCTGAGATTTTGGCATGCCCTCCGAGCATTTGATAGATACTCTAGACGAAATTGGCGAGGTAAACTCTAGTCTACCTCCAAGACCGGAGTTCATGAAGATTCATGATGAATTCCCTTTCCAAGCTTGATGCACACCCTCACTAGTACCAAGTTTACCCAATTCTGGAAACTCTGAAGCAGGTTGGCCTGCAATTAAACTATCATCCTTCACAGGAATCCCATCATCATCACATTTGTCACCATCCGACAGTACATCATGTTCATCAATAATATCCTCTCGAACATCTTCATCCACTACATCATTGACACCTAAACCTGCTTGTTCATGACATTGTCCTTTCTGTTGAGTATTTGATCGAGTACCCTCAGATGGACTGATTTCCAAAGAGGCGACCATAAATATCAATTCTCCAGGTTGTTGTGGCTTTTCTTGATTTATCGGCAACACAACGGACATCCCCGTAGTCTCTGATGTATCCACCAAGGGGACGTCCCCTTTGCTAGATGCGCCCTTTGTCCCATTCTTAGCGATAACATGCTTCGATCCAGCATTACGTACCAGTTGTTTTCCTACAACTTTCCCGGTAAAATTGTGACCCACACCACCCACTGGTCTCATTGTTCCAACCATCATACCCGACCCACTAGCGGTTGTAGCCGGTGCAACCGTATCAATCTTGGACTGCTTCTGACACACTTCTTGATCTTCTTGATTTGTGTCTCCCACCATAACTGAGTTTTGATTGAACGCATCCAATCTTGAATTTCGCTCTTGCAACACCGTAGCATCTTGTCGGGTACTTCCTTTTCCGAACTAGCATCACCATCCCCTTGATCAGAATCAACAACCTGCTTCTTCTTTTTTGCCATGATTAATTGCCACCAAGGTGACAACCTTTCGGCGCAGAATCACTTATTATCGACCAGGCAAACAATTTTAACTGTAATTCCACCAACCAAAACAAATGAAAGATGAAAGAAATCAAACAAATCTTCAGTGTAATCCTCTACCGTCAATCATGTGAATGAGATATTCACACAATTAACGTAGCAGATGATGTCAGATATCATACAACATCCAAGAGAAACACAAGTAGAGAAGAAATCAAGAGAGAAAGGAAGAAGAAGGAGCATGCAAGAGGGAGAAGAGTGAAAAAGCGCTAAAACCCGTAAGGAGTCTTAGAGCAAATCTGTGGAGGAGCAAATATTATTTTGACTTCTTATTTCTTCTTTAATTTCTAGTGTTATTAAATCCATTGGTGTTGTTAAAGCATCTCAGTTGCTTTTGAATGCCATAGCAATCCTCAACACAAAATTGGATGCAGTTCGCTTCTGAAGATACAATTGAAGCTGACGATTTTGCTAAACTGGGCTAAGACAAACGTGGCAGTTGATCTTTTTTATGCCTACTTGTCTAGATAGGTGTGTAATGGTGCGATTGTCTTCTATTCTCTTTGGGATTTGCTGTGATTGAACTAAATTTGCAATCATCATAGGAAAAAACAACAAACTTTTTTTAAAGACTTTGTATCGTGAACAAATCCCTCCCAACCGGCTGATACAAACGTGAAACACATGTCAAAGTCACAAACTGCCATCACATTAAACATGAAAATCCTTTTCCGACCTCTGTATGGAATTTGGTCCGCCTCTAGTATGCATGCATTGATATGTGTACCGTCTATACACCCAATTGCACCCTTGAAGTATTCAGAATAACTGGGTACATTCATGATTTGATTTGGCACTTCTAAAAATAAAGGATCCACGGGTTTTATTATGTCTCTTGACATACCATCAAACCCTCTACGGCAACCGACAATGGCATCTAGTACCTCGTTTATAACACTCGATATAGTAGAGGTAGAGTGTTGAAACCTTTCCGAGGCAGTTATGTAGTTTAGTCCTTGAGCCATTATGTACATAAATATGTCTACCTTCTCCACGGGACGCATATTTTTTGAATCATAGAGCTCATACTTGTTCACCAAAAGACTACACAGATCTTTGGACATTTGCTTCTCCATTTGGAACGCATTGAAACATCTTGTCTCCGTACTTGAGTTTAGTATTTCACCCATCCACCGAGAACCGTTGAACGTTGTATCATACACACGTTCCTTGCGAACATGTGTAAAGTAATGTCTTGTTATCAAATTATTCCCAACTTGTAAATCACCAAATTTTCGGATACGTTGCAAACATTTTTGTCTTCCGTTTGACGACACCACAAGTTGTAAAACTGAAGAAACAGTTACATAGTTAGACATAAAATACATAACAACTGAAAATTAAATTAATGACATTCGAATTAGTCATAAAGTTATTACACACAAACACACACACAAGGTTCAACAATAACAAGGTCACACAAACACTTAACAAAGAAAGTTCTCAAATAAACAAACAAGTTCCATACAGTTACAATGCCGGCAAGGTACCCTTATGAATCTCTTTCTTGTACTCCCCCTCAAGCCAATGCACTCTTTCCTCGTTTGTAGGAATCAACATAAACTGATTAGACATAACTCCAGACATTAGAAATGACACGACGAAGCACTAAACCGGTGAAAACCTCGGTAACAATCCTTCCATCACCATCTCATAAAGGACATCCATTGAAATACCTTGTCTAGGACGGTTTTTTTTAAGTTTCTTCTGCAACTGACCTCGCCTCCTCAATCCTCAATATCAATTATCCTCCTGTTGGCGTCGCTAGATAAATTTAAATGCGCCATGTATTCTGATTTTCCATCAGGCTTCCACTTAACACTATACTTGTTAACTCCTTGTGAACCAGTATCGTACGTCTTTTTGCCCTTTTCACAGGACTTGAGACCTGGAGGGGACATCGAGATGTTTAATTCTCTTTGTCTGGGTAATGTAAGTTATCCATTTCTTGACCGTTGGTTAGATTAGCTGCAAGCCTGCAACGTTCAAATCATCTTAGTCAATAGGCTCGTCATCATCAAAATTGGGCTCAATAGTAGGGTTAATCGGTGGAGGGTCCATTGACGTAGCAACACAATTAATGTGTGTCAGTCGCTATCGTGTCCTCAAACAACATCTCCATCATAGCTTGAACCTCCGGATGAAGACCATTTTTCCTAAAGACACGGTACTCACTATTTTCCTACACATATAACATTTGTAAATGCTATTGTTTCAAATACAACAAAAAGTGGTAAATGAAAAAATGAGTGCAATTACATACCTGCAACTTCTTTGTCCATCAATAGTTAGTTGCATCAATATAGTTTCTTTCGTAGTCTCATCCTTGACCCGTATCACCATACTTAAGTTTAATCCATAATCTCCATAACGATTTCAAAGAATTATACTTGTTCTTTAAAGTGTTTTTTTAAATATTTTGTAGAGGTCTTCATCTCGAACGGTTCGGTCAAAACTATCCAAATAAATTGCCATTCTTTTGTCCATTTTGTTTTTGAAATTGACACAAAATTTCTAAAAAGTTTATGAGCAACATATCATTCCACGCATAATAACCCTTGTCTTTGGTTTGCTGCGTCAACTTCTCATTCAAGTCGACCATTTCCTAAGTTAAAAAGCCACATATCACTACTTATCAAATAGATTGTCAAATAACCTAAGGAATATTAAACATCCAAACAACAAGCATATACATAAATCTTGTTCTAGACGGTTACAAGGTCAGTTACATATGGTAACAATGAATAATGAAGAAGAAGGCTGAACATTTGTAAATAATTAAACAACAAGCAATGATTTGAGTCTCATCACAACACAACAAAATCATTTCAGCAAGCAACTATTGAGAAAACTGTTATGTAAACATCCAACGTCATTTACATATGGAAACTGAATTAGTTCAGCAGAATCAGTATAGTAGAAGGCAATAAAATGGATAAAATATAGTAGAAGGCAATAAAATGGATAAAATCGAATGTATACATGAGTCTTAACACAACAAATCACAGTAGAAGGCAATAAAATGGATAAAACACAACACAACATAATCGTTACAACAAAAGAAGAAGGTTGAAAATGGATACATGGGTCTAGCACAACAGAAGACAATAAAATGGATAAAACCGGATCATCACAAAACAACAGAAGGCCAAAAATCACCAGAAGAAGAAGAAGGCTGGAAATGTAGATTTGTATATAACTATACAGCAGAAGGCTAAAATCAAAGCACAACAAAGGGCTAAAATCAGTCCAAGCACATCACAGAAGAAGGGAGAACGCATAACAGTTTTATCGATTAGGGTTGCAACGTTAAATGACATATGTCAAACACTTTAAAAATTGAGGGCATTATCGTAATCTTATCGCAAACTATCTCTACAAATAATCCGATACCAAACACATAAATTTTAATTAAATAACAATTTCCAAAAATACCCATATTCAACAATCCTCAAGAATGTTAAGAATCCCCGTCACGAAAAAATCTAAACAAAGACAAATAATACGCGTACGATAACAAACACGTCAAAAGTCTGACCTGATTTCCACAAATTAAGTATTTCATTTTTTTTTATGAAATAAATTAAGTATTTCATTACTGTATACTCGTTGTAATCAAATATATATTTCCTTTCGTTTTAATGGTGTTATACAAAAAAAATAAAGCGAGTTAAAGCGGGATTATTGATCAATAAACAAGACAGAGGGACGATTTGCACGGCTCCTCAGCCTCCTTCAATCTCTCCACTTTTCTTCAAGATTCAGGCAACCGCCTAGTCAATCTGCAACGTTGACTGCCAAGAGAATCCATCCCCCAACAATGACGTCTCCCTCGGAAGAATCCGAATTGCAAACTCGGATCTCCGACCTAGAGCCCAAGCTCGAAATCGAGCCATCCCAAGAAGAACCGTCCTCGTCCGTCGACGACTCGATTCAGTCAAACGGCACTATTGAAGCAAAATCCGAACCGGCTTCACTTGTCGAGGAAGGTGAAGCTCCAAAGCACCAACAATCTGAATCTGGATCCGCTTATGCTCGATCTGACGACGTTGCTGAAGAGTCATCTGCTATCGTAGAAGAGATAGTCGATTTAAAGCTTCCTGAACTTGAAGCAGATACGGCTGCGTCGGTTGAGGATGTGGATCAGCCGGAGCTGAGGAAGGAAGAAGGAAACCGAACGTTCACCATGAGAGATTTATTGAGCGGGTTGAAGAACGATCAAGGCCAGGGCTCTAATGAAGCTTCTAGCGCAGATGGGAAGTCCGTGGACAGGTTTGAATTTGAAAATTTGAAGATTTCACTCTGCTAGCTGAAGATGAATTTGAATTAACTGAGTTCTCGAATTATCGAACCAATCTTAATTTGATAGGTTTTGCTGAATTATGAGATAGTTAGAGGAACTAGAGTGCTTGGTGTTTGTCTTGGTACATGACCGTGTTAGTTTCAATGTGCAGTCCAAGCAGCTTACAGAAGCGTCAGATTCTTTATCCGGACACTGCTACTGCTCAGTTAATCAATAGTGTCACTGGTGTGGATGACCAAGGTCGGCCTCGCCAACGAATTCTGGCTTTTGCTGCTAAGCGGTATGCCATCCTATTGTAAATTGTTCAATACTTTGATCTTGCTTTTCCTTGTCCGAATTTCACATGTACTATAGGAGTAGTTAAATGTGGAATAGAATATGCCTTGTCTCAGTTGGACAACATATATGCAATCGTATATGACCCATACACGTTGAATATAATTCTATTAAAAGATCTTAGCCAGTAAATTGACGGAACATTGATGCTTTGTAGTTTTATAATGATCAGAGAAGTCATTTTCCTAGTGTATGGGGGTAGGCTACATAGATTCTCGCTGCTCTTGAGCTAACAAGATAATGCCTTGAAGTTACCTTATATTTTCTGCCTCAGAGAGGCACCATGACAAAGGCAGAAAAATCTCTCTGATGAATCTTATTGATTGATGTCAGTCACTCAAATCTTGTCCTTAGAAAACTAATAGTGCTATTATTTTCCATTGAGTGAGTGAGAATACACTTCTTCTCATCTTTTGAACATTATAGTGCATTATTATATAATTTGCTTGTGCTCCTGATCACTTCCCTTTTGCTGTCTCCTACTATTTACCTCAAAATTATCAGGGTGCCTTTGGTATGCATATTAAGGGATTTATGATGGCATCTTACAGATTTGCTACTGCCATTGAGAGAAATCCAGGGGATTATGATGCACTTTATAACTGGGCTTTGATTCTTCAGGTCTGTACTCTGTAGAACTTTTTTAAGATAATTTGTTGATCAATTGTGTACTACAGAAGCCTTTGATTGTACAGAAAAAAAAATTGATTTTACATTTCTAGCTGTTTACTCCAACAACTGTTTCCCTTGTTTTGCAGTATCTATTCCCCTTTTATCGTTTCCCTTAAACCTAATCTTTAAATCCTAAATATTCGACGAGCCACAACCCTTCACAGCAAGACATATCTATGAAAGGTATAGAAATTTCTCACAAATTGTAATAATATTCATCTGCAAAGATGACTACTATTCTGAAACAAGGACCTTTCTTATTGCGAAGGCATCAAATGACCACTTAGTGGTTTGACAAGTTAGACACATAACTTGCAGCCATCTCATGGCAGTATGTACTATGTAGACCTCTGGATGAGCAATTATGTTCTTTGTGGTTGCAATCTTAACAAGCTACACCGCACAAGAGGATGCTAACACCAACCTACATGATGAACCATTCAACTGAACCTCCTTTTATGTTATCTGAGTAGCAATCAAATTACTCACTAGTCTCGCCCATAACCTTGGCATCATGCCTCCCCTTAATCACCACTTTTTGAAACCCAAAATTCTTATCCAAAATATCTGTAAAAAATAGCTAAACTAGAAGTTTATCTATTTTTGACAGAAATTTTAGATAAGATTTCCGGGTTTCAAAAGCAACGTGAACAAAAATGTGGTGATTAAAGTGAGGCATGATGCAAAGAGTATGGTCGAGAATCCACCCAGAGAGATGGCTTTTAAACCGACTTTCCTGGACTTTTTTCTGTTTTTGCCAACTTTATGTTGTAACCTGTATTGATTTTGGCTTTCTCACAACTACCAATGGTCTTTCATTTTGTGAACATATTCCTAAGAACATGGCATTAAGCCTCTTGAATTTGGTGTTTGTGTGCAGGAAAGTGCAGATAGTGTTGAGCCTGATTCCACTTCACCTTCCAAAGATGCTCTGCTTGAAGAGGCTTGCAAAAGATATGAGGAAGCCACTCATCTTTGTCCTACCCTTCATGATGTATGCGGTTTTTTTTATCTGTCCTCAAAATTGGAACTGGTTCATTATCCATTGATTGTTATATAAAGTTCTAATGTTGGGACTTGGTATTTGGAACTATGCATCAGGCATATTATAACTGGGCTATAGCTATTTCTGACCGTGCAAGATTGCGTGGCCGAACTAAGGAGGCAGAAGAAATGTGGAAGCAGGTATTTTGGATGTCTTGCTTTTTTAAAATTTTAATTGATTTGGTGGAAGAGATTTTACATTCAATCTTTGTATCAAATGGCTTCTCTTTTGTCAAATTCTAGAGAAGAGGTGTTACAATATGACGAAGCTTTAGTGTTATTCATTTCTTGATGGTTTGTTGGAAGACTAGCATGATAATACATCATAATAGGTGATAAGAAGGTACAACAGTGACATGATACTCTGGACTTTATAATTGCTCAATATCTATTTATTTATTCTGTTATGATATTTATCTTCTCTCAACGGCCATCAATTGTGTATCTTAGTTGATGATAATTAGGTTTTTCATTATACTAATGTAGCTATACTTCATTATAATATGGTTTATCACCTAGATACATGTTACTTGCTGTTTTCCTCTATCTTGTTTAAATAATGAATTGTCTGTCTTACTATTATTTCCCATAATAATAGGCGACAAAGTACTACGAAAAAGCTGTCCAACTGAACTGGAATAGTCCCCAGGTACATTTGTTTGTTCTGATGCTTTTTTCTGCATTTGAGTATCTTTCAATTATTTTAGCATATGTTGCAATGCTTCTTAGAAGCATCTTTCTTCTTCCTTCCATTATTCTGTACTGACAAATCTTTTGACTCTTTGCAGGCTCTTAACAACTGGGGACTTGCTTTACAGGTAAGCTTGATTATTTTCCCAACAGATAAATGTTTTGTGACACATTTTGAGATTGGTTTTCTTGACAAATGACGATGTATTGTAGGAGCTTAGTGCTATTGTCCCTGCAAAGGAAAAGCTGACAATTGTTCGAACAGCAATTAGCAAGGTAAAAAGAAAGCTGTCTTGGATGAAGATGATCATAAATATGATTGTTAAAGTTCAGCAATGATGATCTCAACGTCGATTTGAATTAATGTCAACTGTTCTTAAAAATTCTGTAGCTAATATGTGCTATTTCAGTGGAGTTTTCTAATGACCTGATATTTTTTGTGCAAGGCAAGTTGTTTGAACTTCTGTGGGCGAAATAAAAGATGGCTTTAATCTTACTTTCGATCTTGTTAAATAAATGAAGTAACCTGATCAAGTAGAAACCTTTGCCATTATAAATAGAAAGATTTACATGTATTTATGCTTTCATGCAGTTCCGTGCAGCCATCAGGTTGCAGTTTGATTTTCATCGAGCAATATACAACCTTGGAACTGTTCTGGTAAATTTCTTATTAGTTTTTCTATTATTATCAAGACATTCATGAGATAGTTGATCAGTTTTGTATACTTCAAATTTTCGCAGTATGCTTTAGCTGAAGATATGTTCAGAGTTGGAGGGTCAAGCAATGCTACAGAGGCATCCTCTGAGTATTTGTACAGTCAGTGTTCTATCTATATTGCAGCTGCTTATGCATTGAAGCCTAATAATTCGGTCAGTGCTTTGAGATGACCCTAATTTACATACACATCTACCCTACTGCAGTGCTTGCTAACAATAATGTTAGTCATTTTTTTGAAATAATATTTTTCAGCTGTATACTTATCGAAGTTCCTTTTATGGGGGTTTGCAGGTATACCGCAGTGCATTGAGACTTGTTCGATCGATGGTAAGTTGCTGAGCTCGGATTATTGCCTAATCATATTGTGTTTGGTAAATGAGAGTTATGACAGCTTGAACAGTTTTGTTGACTGATGCTGTAGTTGATTAGTGACGTCGTTGGTTCAAGGTCTAATGCATTTCTCCTGCTTTTCTATGACCAGCTACCGTTGCCATATCTTAAGGTGGGGTACCTGACAGCTCCACCACCAGGGAAAACCATTTCTGCACACAATGAGTGGAAGCGAACACAATTTATTCTTAACCATGAAGGTCTCTTTCAGGTACAAGTCTGGTTTCTTATGGCATAACAATACAAAAGTGTGTATTGTTTGCTGAAGTAGTTTACATCGTTGCATCTCAAAGGTGCTGTAGTTGATGATTGTTTTTGCAGTCAGTTCTGCATTGTCCTCTTTTCCCTTAATGATAGTGTTTGGCGTATGTTTCCTTTACTTCCAGATACTACTTCAAGAAGTATTTAGCACGATATTTTGGATTTATTATTGTGGTAATGCTTAAGTCAAACTTGTTTACATTCTGGTGCATGAATAGTTGTGGTTTTGATGACGGCAGTCTCCTACTTCTCTAAGGCCTAAGAATTGGAACTTTTTTTTATATTTCTTTTAGGTTTGTGACCACATAGAATCCGAAGTTTTTCCAATCAATTGGGATGCATGTTTTGTCCATACACCCTCCTGAGGACTAATAAAATTATATGTTTCGTTTCACGAGTCCTTAAAAATAGTGAAGAAAGTTGATATGCAAGCCAATATCTATTTGCTTGACTGACGATGACCTCTTGTGTTTGTATTAAACTGTCATTTTTGTAATGCAGCTTATTGCAGATGATCAAAAGCAGAGTCAGCAGACCCAGATGAGTCTTTCAGGCAAGTCAAATACCCCAGCAACTGGTAGGAGGCAACCAATTAGAGTCGAGATACCTGATATAGTGTCAATCTCACCATGTTCTGATCTGACATTGCCACCTGGTGCTGGCCTCTTTATTGACACTATCCATGGACCAGTTTACTTGGTAAGAACTTTCTTTTCTATGTGCATTGACCTGTTTGGATGTGATGCTTTATAAAACAACTCTGCAGTATAGAGCTTTAAGTTAAACTATGAAGTTTTGTTTCTTTTTTTGATAACGGAAAGCGGTTAGGTTTACTTATATGTTGATAATACATTATTGGTGGAATGAAACCAAACACCATTTTAAAATAAAATGCTGTACATGCCATAAACCCATAACACTTGCTTTCTCGGCAAGTAGATGTTTGTCTGATACCCTATCCTGTCCTTCCATTTTTCAAGCATATCCTGTCCGTGCATAACACAAACCAATTACTTAGAAGATTTGTCTGATACCCTAATCTGTCTCAGTAATCTTTATCACCTGACTTCCTGGTGGATGTACCCAATAATTTTTTTCTTGTTTTTTTTCCCGATTCACTAATGTTGATAATGTTGCCTCCATTTTTTATTCTATAGGTTGCTGACTCATGGGAGTCTCTGGATGGCTGGCTGGACGCAATTCGTCTGGTTTACACAATTTTTGCCAAAGGTAAGACCGATGTTCTTTCTGGTATCATAACTGGATGATTGGAAAATGCCAGAATGTATCAGTTCTACAAACTTTTGTGAGTGTGTCGGTTCTTGTCTTGTTCCAATCGAGTAAACATGTGTGTACATCATAATTTTATAATTTTCTTTTGTTATGACATCTGGTTTGGCATTTTTAGTGTTCATTGTGATTGAGAATGTAACCACTATGATAGTGTTGTTGAAGGCAATGCCATACCTTATCTGAGGCATTACAGAATTTGTGAGCAATCAAAGTAAAACCAGCTCTAACCATCTAGTTAGTGCAAAACTGTAGTTTGCTAAATACTTTTCAGGAAGGCAAAAACTTCATGCAGATTGGCGGGTTTATTTTGGCGAGGGCGAGCAGCGATTGAGGGAGGCTCCAAAGACCTTCCCCACAGATCAACCCGGACGCAACTGCGGGAACCATGATATCTGCATCCTTGGCGTTTAACTTGTGCCATAGGTATACAACCAAAGTCCCAACACACATATCAATGGCGAAGTAAGCCCCTACGAGGAACGGAACTGCCATCACCATAGGAAGTGGCATCCATTTCCCGATTCTCGGAGGGGAAAGGTCTCGTATGAAGTTGATTATGATGGCGAAAATGAAGAAACCATAGCAGAGCTGCAAGCAGTGTTGAGGTAATGCCTTGAACCCTTCAACACCAAGGATCGCCATGTTTCTATAGATTATAGCATACGGAGCCTTGAAATCCCCATCAGGGTTTCCCACGTCGAATGCGTTGTAGAACAAGAAGAAGCTGAGAGGCGACACTATGCAACCAACTATCGTCCCGATTGCCTGGCTAACGAGCATTGATCGCGGAGACGACAGCGTGAGATGGCCAGCCTTCAGATCTTGCATTAGGATGCAGGAGACTGAAACTACAGACTTGATGAGTCCACACCCGACCATTCCCGCTACAACACCCGAGTTTTTCCCGGCTAATCCAGCTAAGGTAAACAAGGCAACTTTCCCGTAGTTGTACGCCATGTTCATGTCTGTTAATCCAGCTCCGTAAGCGTTGCAAAACGCCATGGCTGGCGCGAGAATGTACGCTACGGTAACATAGTACCACCTCACCTCTGGGAACATGATAGGAAGTACTATGGTTGAGACGCTAGTTAGGACCATATACCCACATCCTGCTACCCACATGGGGATGCTTTCGCTAACAAACAACTCATTGTGCTTTGTTTCCTTTCCTACCTTGTCCTCTCCTTCACCTACATGATTAGAAGAAACTATTTAGGATACCATATACTCACTCATATTGTTGATGCGGAACATTTCCACACTCGACACCCCCTCAAGTGCAACTATATTGGACAAAGCCTTAAGTTAAGGCTGACTTAGCCAGAGTGTATAGCATATTTTCGCTAATCACAACCCAAACTCCCGGATCGGACTCGTACTCTTAACAATAAGCACCTTTATGAAGTACCATGGTTATCATTTCATGTGTTGTAAGGAGAAGAATGTACCTAAGTCACCTTCTTCTGGGCTCTTTAGTTTGAGTCTGCCATGGACGCTTGTTATCATCACGATGACTACCTTGGTGAAGTTGTAAAGACCATCCCCAAATATCAAGGCAATGGATATGAAAACCTATGGAAACCAAAGCTCGTATGTATCAGTCTAAGAAAAGAAACTCTCTATAAAAGACTCAAGGTTACCTTGTAGCCATTCAAGCTCTTCATGCTCTCCTCAGGGAGGTGTGCAGGGAACCACTTCCCTTCAAGGCTTCCGATCAACGGCCACATCAATCCCCACGAGACAACTGCTCCGAGGAGTAGAGACAAGTTCACGACGTGGGAGCAAATCATCCCGGTTCCCACATAAGTCATACTAAAGTCGAAGTAGAATCTGCACACCAATGAAAATGAGACCAAACCAAATCCAAGATCCAAACTACAATAGTACAAACGCGGTGTACTCACGTCTGCCTCCAAGCTCGCAATCCAAATGTCGGAAACTGGTTGAATCCACACTTCTCCAATCCGGAATAAAACCATTGGAAGAATCCCCATAAGAAGCTCATGGAGAAGAACTTAGCGAAACGCTTTACTTGTTCCCTAACTCAATACAATACAATACAATCCGGTTATGCAAGTGTTCATAACCTCTAAGAAAACTAAGTTCATAGATCTAGGATGATTATCATACTTTGATACTTTGTCTCCCTGCGAATGAAATCCATTTATAAGAACTGCAGTAGCCATTCCACTTGGGTATGTCAATTTATAGTCTACTATCAAGATCTGCATGCATGTAAACTAGTGTTAAACTTGCTCTACAACTTAAACTAGTGAAAATGTATTGAAATTTACCTTCCTGAGAGGAATCAACACAAACAATCCAACAAAGGAAACCAAGAAGAGATAAGAAGTCATCCAACCAACAGCCGGTTCCTTATAGCTACCGGGCGAGTTTCCTTGAGTGTCCACACCAGCTAACTCATAAGTCTTCTTATTCAGTCCTAACAAATAAGATCCAAACCCACCTGCAAACAAAAACAAATTAGCTTCATTACATCAAAACTTCAAATCAAGATCAAGTTCAAGAACCGAAACCTCCAAGTGCAATGCTGTAACAAGCAACAGCAGAAGTCTGAATCATAGTATTCTCTTGTTTAGTGAATGGAACAGTTGAAAACCCAGCTTTCTCTTGTATCTTAGTCCAAGAACGAATGAGCACAAAGGCGAGAAGACCGGCAGAGACGTTAAGATTCAGACTAAGACCAGTAGTGAGGTTTAACCTCATAGCTATAATGCTGTAGATCACACCAAGAATCACGCTCACAACGACTCCTCGTAACGTGATCTGCTCGGTCCATGTTGGAATTTTCTTGAGTGCTTGAGATCCATCGTCGTCTTCAGCTGATTCCCTTGCCATATTTTCCATCTCTCTCTCCATTTCTCTTCTCTGTGAATGATTGCTGCTAAGATGTGAGATCTTTATAGTATAATTAAAGTAGGTAGAGTTGGAAGAATCAATGGTGAGTGGTGTAAGGTTGAATCAGTTGGGCCAAATGTGTCATTTTCTAGCTTTGTACAAGCATGGACAAATGAGCCTACCTTAGAAGATATATAAGCCCTTCTTTTGCAAGAATCTAATAATAGAAGGAGTTCATTTTCTTCTCTTGCAATGTGTTTTCCACACTCCTCTTCTGAATAGTGATAATGAGAGGTGGATGTTCATATTCTTCTTGTCTTCTTCTCTTTGGAAAGATATTTTCAAGCCTAGAACACTTGTACTGTATGATCTGTGCATGTGGCAAACACAAGTAAGAAGAAGATGAAGTAGAAATTGAGCTAGATATTATTTAATATATCCAGGATATCTTGTTATCGATATATCTTGTTATCGTTCATACTTAAATATTTATATCTCATGTCTATATATCCAGGATATCTTTGATATCGATACCAAATAAAACCCGTTATATCTTGACGTCAATAATGAATTCAAGTTGAAACTTAGTATAAAAGGCCAAAAGGGACAATGATGCATTTGCCTTTTGGCTAAGTCCTTGGCGTAAGATCATTGACAATAAGATAAGGGTTGATTGAATATATGCCCTATATGAAAGAAACGTGACAAGATGGGTGCACTTCTCAAAGGGCCCTTCGATTTACAGGCTTGATTGTGACTTTAGGTATCCAACAAGAGTGGACCAAAGCTCTTGTTATAGTCTTATAGAGAAGCTAGGCGCATGTAGTTGCTAAAGTTTCAGCCTTTGCCTTACTCATAATCATAACAAGCAAGTGTTGATTATCTACCCATTCACTTCATATATGATCATGTAATGGTTACCTCCATTTAATAACGTAAGATTATCTATATGAAGTTGCAAATAATATTTAGACGAAGGATTAAGGAGATGAAATTGTCTAAGGGGATGAATATGAAAATAAGTAAAAATAAGTGTTTTGTAAAATAAATATGAATGGTGGTTAAAGTTACAGGAAAAACAACATTTGTTAAATCTTTTGCGTAGATGAAATATATTTAAAAAAAAAGAGGGGTGAAAATGAAGTTTAGCCTCGATAATCCTTATAATCGAAGTTCAACATGATTACACAACTTTCATAATTGGATTCCCTTGATCTCCATATAATATAACCCTCTTCATTCTCTTACCAAGCCGGATTGAGAGAATATTAGAGATATTTTTTGTATGTATAAAGAGACGTAATCTAAATTTAGAGGATTTTTTTTTTTCAAAAAAAAATTGAGATGTTTAGGTTTATAGGTTCTTAGACAGAAGTTGTTCTTTTAATTTTGATTTTTCATCCAAAAACTTTGTAATATAAATATATATTTTATAATATATTAATAATAAATCTATATTATAGGGATTTTACAAAAGTTACCTTTTATAAATAATATTATAACACAATATTTTCATCATTATTTTAGACAAAACTTCCGTATTTTATATAAATCATGAAATGTAACCAACGGTAACTATATTTTGATGAAATAGATAAAATACTCTTTATTTTAATTATTATTTTTGATAATTTTAGTTAATTAAGTGTTGAAAATAAGTTTGTAACATAATTTTAAAAAATCATTTTAAATATAAACACGTTATTTTAAAATGTCCCTTTTTTTTTAATTTTACTTATAAGATAGTTATTTTTGTCAATGAAATAATTTTATAATTTAAACCGACAAAATATAATTAGTTAATTTGCAAATAAAACTTTGATGATAAATTAGTGTAAAAGATTATTATAACCTAATAATACACATTGTAAAATTATTAATTAGTCTTTAAAATATTATAAATTTATGTGATATTTTTTTACTAACTTATTAAAGGTTGTAGTTTCATTTGATTGACAAGAATGCCAACTTTTGTTCTACAAACATCTAAAATTGGTAGACATGTGGTGTGAAATAAAATATACTGAAATCCACTATGAGTGGGTTTGGTTGATCCTCGTAGGTGTTTTGGACCTTGCCAACGTTACAAGATACTCTACGCAATCAACAACCCCATTTCGTATCTTTTGTTCCTGCCTAATTCATACGCATTATTTTATCATCAACTTAAACCTCATTTTGCGGTCGCTCCAAACTGGATTAACTATATATATATATACATATTCATTGGGTGTACAAAATATCATGAATCATAACAGTAGGTCTTGTATCATCCAAAAAGTCGATTAAACATTATCAACTCAAATATAAAAGGAACGTTTTATATATATATATATTTGGTAATGATTACGGAATGTCAGGTGGACATCCGTAATAATATTAATTAAAAAAAAGAAGCTAACAAAGGATAACCCTACGGATCGCTACTCTGCGGGCATCGTTTTTCAAAAATTGCACAACCGATACCGGAGGAGATTGAACGTAAAAATAATCTAGTGGATAAGTGGAAGCAATGGATGCCATATGGTCGGCAGCGGCATTAGCCTCGCGATATATGTGACGGATCTGGACAATCCAGTTCCTACGAAGGAAGCCTTGGCACTGAGATACCAGACTAAAGAGAGGGTGATAGTTAGGTAAGGATCGTTGGACCATGTTGACAATCAACTCCGAGTCGATCTCCACAATAAGCTTGCGGAATCCCTTCTCCCACGCAAGATACAACCCCGAATAGAGTCCCCATAATTCGGCCATAGGCACAGTGCATGCAACGATGTTCATAGCGTACCCATTTAACCATTGGCCGTGCAAGTCCCTAAATAGCCCACCAGCCGAGGCAGCCCCGAGCGCCCTGTTCACAGACCCATCTGAATTAAGCTTGACCCACCCCTCATCCGGAGCAGACCACGAGATGAGCGCCTCCTTGCACTTCCTCTCTACTGTGTTGATGGCACGACTCTTGGCATAAATTATGGATTTTGTGTAAGAAGCAATCAGAGCCACCCTATTAGGAGGAGGAACGGACGACCTGAAGGTGGCTTCATTCCGCCACCTCCAGCACCACCATAACGTAACAGCAAAGCATGTATTCCATGGCATATTAGGGGCAATCAGATCCTTTCGAGCAAGATTGATGGATAACAAAGCCTGCAAATCAACAGCATAAAAATCCCTAGCATGATCAGAGGAAAGGAGATTGCTCCAAACTCTAGTAGCGCAAGGGCAGTCCCTTAGGACGTGTAGCACCGTCTCAGTGACACCATAGCAGTGGGCACAAGAACCGCCCTGAGCCAGGTGACGCCTTGCTCTCTCAGCGTTAGTTAGAATCCGGTTGAGAGAAACTAACCATAAAAAGGAACGGATACGTTGCAGAACCTCGAGCTTCCATATCAAGTTGAATAACATGGTTTGCGGAACTTGACTCGGGTTTTGCTGAATCAATGCCAAATAGGCCGACTTAGCTGTGTACATACCGTTGCTCGACATGCACTAGTAAACACAATCATGGCTTGTACTATCCTCCGTAATAACAACGCTGGCTATCTTCACCAACATCTGAGCGGAAAGAGCATAATTAAACTTATTCCAGTCCCAACCGGCTCCATCAATCCAATAATCTCTTACGCAGTCCTCCGAGTCGGCACCCCTAGGCAACTCATCAACATAAGATGTGAGGGGTGAATCACCACACCACACATCAGACCAAAAACGGGCATGCAATCCATCAAAGACAACCCATTTAGTACCTCGTGATAAAATGTTCGATTTAGCCCACAGGAGGCCTTTGAGAATGAATGAGCCCTTCTTAGTCAACCTGCAATCAAAGAAGGACCTTAAATCACATATCCCATATTTCTGGGCCAGCAGGACAACCCATGGGGTTGTAGGCGATTGAGAAAACCACCAAGCGAGCTTCCCCAACCCGACAGCGTTGGCATCGGCAGCCGCTCTAATCCTCAGTCCTCCACACTCGGTCGGTCGGAAAAGATCCTTCCAAGCCACTAGATGGATTCTCTTTTTGATATCAGTATCGCCCCATAAGAATGATCGGCATAGCTTATCCAGTTCATTACAGATCGCAACCGGAAGTTTGAAAACTCTCGTGATGTATGAAGGGAAGGAGCTAAGAACGGATTTGACTAATGTAGTCCTGCCAGCGAAAGTCAATAACCGTCCCTTCCAAGATGCAAGTTTCTTCTTCGTTTTATCCACAAGATAATTGAAATCGTTTTTGGACATACGAGAATGAAGGATCGGAAAGCCCAAATAACGGCCAAATTCAGCAACAATCTGATACCTAGCAATCTCTTGTATAGCATCACGCATGTCAGTCTTCACGTTGGGTGAAAAGGAAATGTGAGATTTAGCGAAACTGACTTTGAGACCAGAAGCTACACAGAACTCCGATAGACAATTCTAATTACCGAAATATTAGACACTGAGGCTTCGGCAAACAAGACAATGTCATCAGCAAAAAAAACGTGAGAGAACCCCGCACTCGATCGATTAACCTTAATAGGATGCCAACGGTTACTATGGACGAGTTGTTGAGTAGCGTGGCCGAGACGTTCGAGACAAAGTACGAAGATGTAGGGAGATAAAGGATCCCCTTGTCGAACACCGCGTTTGGGGTCAAAACTTTCCGTTACTTCTCCATCCCACAATACCGTCATGGACTGAGATCTGATACAAGAAGAAATCCATCTTTTCCAAATAACCGGGAAGCCAATTAGATCACATGTTTCCTCTATCAACTTCCAGGAAAGCCGATCGTAGGCTTTCTCAAGATCGATTTTAATAGACATCCACTATTTACCGGACTTCTTTCGAGCAATAGAGTGAATCAGCTCTTGTACAATAACAACGTTATCCTCAATCATCCTTCCCGGAATGAAGCTACTTTGAAGGGGACTTACTAGATTCTTCATGAGGGGTTGAAGTCTAGACACGAGTAACTTGGAAATCAACTTGTAATTAACGTTACATAATCCGATCGGTCGGAAACCGGATATGTGCTCCGGACTGTGGCTCTTGGGGATAAGTGAAATCAGGGTGTCATTAACACCACCAGGAAAAGCTCCCGACTCAAAGAAATGCTTGACAAACTCCAAAACGGACACTCCCACCGTATCCCAGGATTTCTGATAGAAGACCGCACTGAACCCATCGCTACCAGGAGCCTTAAGAGGGTGCATGCTGAGAATACACTTCTGCGCCTCAGAATCCGAAAAGGGCCTGCATAGAAAGGTAGCTTCATCCTGTGAGAGTTGGGGGAAATTAGCTATAAACATACCCGAAGATGAGGTAGTAGTAGCGGCCTCAAGAGCAAATAAATCCTTGAAATATTGTCGTGTGTTACGTTTGAGTAACTCAAGATGTGAAATCCAAACGCCATCATCAGTTTTGATACAATCCACCCGGTTGTATCTTCGTCGTACAATAGTGCTAACGTGAAAAAATGCCGTGTTTCTGTCTCCTTCCACAAGCCATTTTTCCCGGTACTTTTGTAACCATAGTACCTCCTCTTGATCAAGGATCTCATCAAATTCGGCTTGAAGAGAGGCCTGCATATCCAAGAGCCCTTAGGATATATTCCTCTCGATTTCACTTTGAATAGCTGTGAGTCTATCAAAGATAGCTCTTTTCTTGATCTCAATCCTTCCGAAAGTAGAGTCATTCCATCTCAGAAGCCTAGCTTTTAGGTCCGAAAGAGCATTGTGCAGATTGGATCTATGACACGTCCAGGATTCGTTCACAACCGAAGAGAATTCGGGATGCAGGGCCCAGGCGGCTTGAAAGCGAAAAGGACGTTTCTCTTTGTTAAACCGACGTTGGGGACAAAGTTGGAGCAGAAGCGGATTATGATCAGAAGAAAGGGATGGTAGGTGACGAACAGTGGCGTCAGACCAGCGAAGTCTGGCAACATCATTCATAAAAACCCTATCGAGACGTTTAGAGATTCTCCTGTCCGAGTCATTGCCTATGTTCCATGTGAACTTTGGGCCACTAAAGCCCATATCGATGAGCTGGGTAGCGTCAACCCAGTCATGAAAGGTCGTTGTGTCTGCAGATAACGAATTTGAGCATCCACCAACCTCGCTAAAATCTAGAACACAATTGAAATCGCCCCCAACCAAAACAGGCCCAGAGCAAAGAGATACTGCATTTTGTAGAGCATCCCAGCACGGTAAACGCCGACGGGGGCTGGGAGGGTTATAGACTCCGAACAAATCCAATTCGATACTCCCTATCTTGACCAACGCTTGGATAAAGTTGATTTCCTTACGTTTGATAGATACCGATAAAGCGACAGAGTTCCACAGTAGCCAGATCCCAACTTCAAAACCAATAGCCTCTACTCTCACAAAATCCGAAAATTTAGATCGTAGACAAACTTCCTCAGCAACGTCTCCAGAAACTTTAGTTTCGAACGGAAACAATAACACTATTTTGTGACGGTTAATCATATAGTTCAGGGCCTTGTGGAACCGTCTATTTCCCGCCCCCCTGCATTTCCATAGGAGAACATTCATTGAGAACCATCTGTAGAGACGGACCCGGTTGCCATGTTGGTTGTGGGAAGTTGAGAAGCTTCACCCATCTGAACGTCACCACGATCAGGAGGAACAACATCCGAAGGAACCGTCTGGGTTGTGTCAACCTCCATATCAGGTGCTGCCGACCCGGCGGGTGGAACCGCATTCTCAACGATATGTACGTTAATTGAAGAGGAAGGGTGATTGGCGCCTTTAGAAACCCTAGCGGTTATGTTATGATTGACGTGTGAGGTGGGGTTTTGGATTGTAGTGGGGTTGGTGGGATTTTGGGTTGTTGTGATGTGTGTCTCTAGGCCCACTAATTTAGATCGTTTGTGTAGTTTCTGGGTAGTATTAATGTTGTCAGCCGTCACAACTTCTGCAGTAATTGGCGGTGGTGATGATGCTGATAGATGGCTCTTAATGATTGATTTTGTAACGGCCGACTGTTTAGCATTCGTCACATTAATACTCGGAATGATTGGACCGTTACTAGCAGCGTTGTCGGTGTCAGCGTCAATGGCAAGGGCTTGATAGGGGTTTTGAGTGGCTGGTTTTGCAACTGCCGGTGAACTAGTCGAGACTACGACCTTCGAATTTCTTGATTTCCGAGAGACCGACATCCAAGACCCAAGGAACGAGGAGTCGTTACTGTTATTCGAAGCCGGAGCCTGATGTTCGTTCGAATTCTCCATAGTAGAAGGGACAGTCGGATCTTCTGGTTGTTTTTCCCTCTCGGCCACATTAGCGGGGTCAGGTGTAGCCTGAGGGCACCTCTCCACACTGTGACCGTACAGACCGGAGCGATGACAGATCGAATGCAACCCCTCGTAGACAACGTGAACCCTGTTGTCGCCAATAAGGATAGTCCCGATGAGCGGTCTATCTAACTCGATTTCAACACAAACTCGAGCAAACTTTTATCTGGTTGCATACAACGTGTGGAGGTCTACTTTCAAAGGAGTTCCTAATGCAGAAGTAAGACCGTACAAAACGCCTTCATCATACAACTGCATCGGAAGATCGGATAGTCTTGCCCAAGCAAAGATGGTGCGCAAGACATCATTGTACGGGTTAAAATTGGCTATCCATGGTCTAACTGTAATATAATGACCAAAGATCTCCCAGGGACCTTCGGTAAGAGCCTTCAAAAAATCTTCTTCTTGATCGAACCTGACCGCATAGTAGCCATTAGGAAGATCGAGGATGGTCATAGGGCCAGTAGGTCTCCAGAAATGGTACAGTCTCTTTTCGAGCAGACGGAAAGCAACGTTCCTCCCGAGTACCTTGATAATCACAGCTTTCTTCCACTTTTCGGCCAAGGATTCAACCACATCTTCGTCTATTTCCGCCACGGCTAGCCCTTTCACACCTTCGGGATAAGTTATCCTCATTCTTCTTGATTCTATAAGTTCATCGCAACACAACGGGGCAGATATTGCTGGAGACGTTCCCACGGCAGCAGCGTATGATTTGGGATCAGGCGGTTTGTCTGGGGGATCAAGGGCTCGGTTGTCGCCTCGGTGATCGTCGGGGGAGGAGGAAGGGGATTCATCTTTTTTGGGAGTTTATGATAAGGAACGTTTTATATGCATGGCCTTCAGTTTACTAGTTATTAATGAATCGAAGACATTGAACGAGTGTCAATGCATGGCAACGACTTATGATGGTTGAGCGTAGTCGGAGGTCATTGGAAACGAACATACTCAAAACTAAGGTTGTTCAAACGGTCCAGATCAAACAGGACCGTAAACTCTCGGATCGGACCGGACCGTTTCAACGATAGTGTGCATGGACCGTTTAATTTTTTATAAAAAAAATATTTTTTTGTATGGATTATATCCGGTCCGGTCCGGATTTGGACCGAACCGGATACTCTTCTCGTTCAAAAATAATTAAAATGTAAATTAATGGCCCGGACCGGACCGGAACATTACGGTCCAGGACCGGACCGGACCTGTAATATCATGGATCGGACTGGACCGGACCGGACCGGACTGGCCGGAGTTTTACCATTACGGTCCCGGACCGGACCGGACCGTTTCGTAACTTTCGGTCCAGTCCAAACCCGTGCAACCTACGCAAAATATGAGTTTTTTCTTTCGTTAGTAAATCGAAAACCATGTATATGAATTTTACCATGGGATATCATTTTATAATATTATTCATACAAGGACAATATAGTTGAATATTATGGTATTTGTTAGTGACCTTGATCTTTTAAAAATAAACTAATTATTAATAAAATTTGGAAATTAATTAAACGTTAAATAGGTAATATGAAGAAATTTGTTATGAACAATCATTTCGAACTTTTTAAATTGGATAAATACCACAATCAAGTTGCATGTGTACATCTACCCCACTTAGTTTAATTTTTTTAATTTTATTTTATAAATGCAATTATTGATGGCATGAAGATCATTTATATACCTACCGCACGTTGTTCATTAAGTTCGTGTTAATATCTTAAATTTGTGATGACACTTTTTTTTTTGAAAGGTTCGGTTCGATCGGCTTCGCCGCTTTACATCCGGGACTTCTACTACAGGAAGATTCGAACCTGAATCTCCAGACTAACCACTTAAGGAGTCTAGCACAACATCCCACTAGATCAACTGAGTATTGGTGATGACACCTTATATCTTAAACTTGTTACCGCGCTTAGTGACACCTTACCCTTTAAACCTTGTAATGAAACCTTAGCTAAACTTGTGGTGATGACTTAAAGTTTGTGGTCTTTAACCCCGTGATAATGAAGCTAGGGTGTATAATCGGATTGATATGATCTAAACCCCTGAATGCTATCGAAAATTTTAAATTAAGATTTGAGTCGAGACAATACTCTAATATACAACAACTTTTACTCGGATTGGCTTTGATACCCGACATGGGTATTCGAAAATTTTCAAGTCGTTTTTTTGTATAAAAGTTTTTTTTTTTCATTTGTGCACTCTATGTGACGCCTCCTATTTCATTTCTAGTTTATTACCAGTTAATTAACCCTGTTTAAAGCAATAAGCGGAAAAGCGGAAAACGTAAATTTTTAAAACTTTATCTTACAACCATATTCACAACATTTATACATACTAACATACGTCATAAACTCCGTTTAACCAAAACACAACTGTTTTAAAACCATGCAAAACATCCTAGGCGGTAGCATCCCATAACAGCCCACCTGATATGATCTCAAATCCAGGTGTTGGGTCCAACGTCCTTGCCTTGATCAGGCCGAGTCTGAGTAGCTGAAAAATATGTGGATATAACAACAATGAGCCACACGCTCAGTAAGGGTATACCAATCGCACTCTCCCAATATATATAAGTATCTAATATCCCGTCCCCAAAGGACACTCTATAACCTTCCTCACATTCCAGAGTCGATCAATGCATACATATCCACATTCACATATAATTCCACAACCATTCACATCACATTTCACATAAACATTCAAGCATTTTATCACACATCACATATCAACATATCATCTCATATAAACATCTCATATCATCTCATCACATATAAATAATCATAACATATAACATGCTAGACTCGATCGCATCGATGCATAGGTGATAATTAACTAACTAGCTCCAACTGATCGTACGATATATTTTCTCATTGCTTTCGTATTTCTTTTCTTTCTTTCTTTTTTTTTCTTCTTTCGGTTGGCCAACCCGATAGCGTCATAGGCCCCCTGTAGATCAGGTAGCGACCTCGGCCATCTGTCCTAAGACCCCCTGTAGATCAGGTCGCGATCTTGGACTATTTTTCTTATCTTGAGGCCCCCTGTAGATTAGGTAGCGACCCCTGGCTGTTTTTCTTATCTCGAGGCCCCCTGTAGATTAGGTAGCGACCTCTGAGGCCCCCTGTAGATCAAGTAGCGACCTCGTCCCCCGGAAACCCGTGCGGGACCCAGTTGGGCTAATTAATCAATTACCATCCTATATTATCACTTTCATCTCATAACTCAATTTCATGCTTCCATCATATTCTTTCATCACATTCTTTCCACTATCTCATGTACCTCATGCATGTTTTCATAAGGAATATCAAGTCATCATCATCGTCTCACTCATATACATATAAGCATGCATACAATCATAACAAACATATATATACACTCAAGCATGCATAAAATCATAGCATATTAAATACATAACATATATTAAGCAAGTGTAATTCATATACACTTACCTTGCAGGTAAGAACAATAAAACCTCGCAAACCAACTATTGAGTCCGTTTCCCACTCGGACTATCCTCCTTTCTCGTATTTGGATACGCTCACAAAGAAGTAAGCTATAATTAAAACCGAACCCTTCAACAACACCTGTTGAGAATATCATATTCCTCGTATTAAACTTCTCGCTTCAACCACCAGTTAAATTCATTCCTTTGAATTTAATTAGCTTATAACATTTTCTAGAATCCCAATTTAATTAATTAACCTTTAATTAATTAATTAAATTTCGTCAGAACAACGTTTTGCCCGCAAGCAATTTCTGAACCCACCTGTCATCAAATCTTAACAAACAAACAACCCATAATCACCAGAATAAAGTAACGAGCATAATGGAATTTCCAATTATCCATTTTGACAAGCCTAAGGTCAATTTAGGCTAAATCGCAATACGGAAAACGAATAAATTCATAACTTATTCGTTACTAACCCGATTGACGATCCGAAAGAAGATTCGGAATCACAACGACGCAGGCTACGCTCGGACACCATCAAATTCACCGGAATCTGAGCGACGGAACCTCCCTAGTATCATATATGCTCGACCAGACCTCCCCTTGCTCGGAAATGTAGAAACTCGGTACCAAAATGAAGAGAATGAAGAGAGGAATCCAAAAACTCAAACGGATTTGAAATCGGATTAGAAACGAAGAGTAGATCTGAGTTTGAAGGTTGAGAGAAATCAGAGCTTTTACGAGGAAACGTGAAAGAAAATGAATTAATAAACGATATTTCAGCTATTTATAGCGAAGACGATAATTATCCTTTAGCGGAGTCGATAATTATCCTTTTACCGATCCGGAAGCGGTTTAAGCCCCCTTCTCCAAACTTCTCGAAATTGGAATAATAAATCTGGAATATTGTATGGATAATTATTCCGCAATTGTTTCGAAAAACGCGTATTCCTAAGCCGTCTTTCTTAGCCGCTAAGAAACGAAATAGCGACTCTTTTAGCCATTTTGCCTTTTTATGTTTTTTCATATCTAGGACATGTCCGATGTCCTGATCATTTCTCTCAACTGCATTTTTATTAATTGAAGCTCCCAAATGCTCCAAATAATACCGGGGTGTAATATCATCTAGGAGCTGGTTACCTCGAGAGGTATCTCGTGTTAAAACGGATTTAATTTCCTAAATTACTCGATTAGGTCATCTTCGATTTTTGACTGTTACAAATATCTCCCACTTTAAGAAATTTCGTCCCGAAATTTAAGAAAGGACGTAGAACCAAACTCGTAGATGTATCAAAAGGATGCACAACCGGATCACAATTTCTCGAGGTTTTTACTCAAAAAGATAGGGGTATCTAGCTCTCATATCTCGCTCGGTTTCCCATGTAGCCTCTCGAGCTGAATGATGTCCCCATCTGACCTTCACCATCGGAATCTCCTTGTTTCTCAATCTTCGAACTTGTCTGCCTAAAACCTCAACTGGTTCTTCTGGGTAGGACAAGTTCTCAGATACTTCTATCTCAGGTTCGGGAATGATATGACTTGGATCTGACCTATACCTCCGTAGCACCGATACGTGAAAGACGTCATGCAATCTTGATAACTCAGGTGGTAACGCCAATCTATACGCAAGTGGTCCGATCTTCTCTAAGATCTCATATGGACCAATGTATCTCGGTGCTAACTTCCCATGCCTACCAAATCTCATAACTCCCCTCCAAGGAGATACCTTCAAAAACACTCTCTCGCCTATCTCATATGTCATCTCTCGTCTATGGCGATCAAAGTAGCTCTTTTGACGATCTTGTGTTGCCTTCAAGCAGTGCTTTACTAGTTGTACTTTCTCTATTGTCTGTTGTACAAGTTCAGGACCCTCTATCTGTCGCATGCCCTCAAAATCCCAACATACAGGTGTGCGACACTTCCTTCCATACAAGGCCTCGTAAGGGGCCATACCAATACTTGAATGGAAACTGTTATTATACGCAAATTCGAGCAATGGCAGGTTAGAATCCCAGTTACCTTTAAGCTCCAAAACACAGGATCTCAACATCTCCTCCAAGGTCTGAATCGTTCTCTCTGATTGTCCGTCTGTCTGAGGATGAAATGCCGTACTGAAATGCAATCTTGTACCTAAGGCAGTTTGCAGACTTCCCCAGAAATGCGAGGTAAACCTCGGATCTCTATCAGATACAATCGATACAGGGACTCCGTGCAGTCGAACAATCTCTCTCACATACAACTCTGCCAGCTCATCCAAGGAGTTATCTTGTCTCATCGGTAAGAAGTGGGCAGATTTCGTCAACCTGTCTACAATCACCCATACCGTGTCATTCTTTCTGAAAGTCCTAGGAAGTCCAACCACAAAATCCATTGTAATCCGCTCCCACTTCCACTCAGGAATTGATAAAGATTGTAATTTTCCTGCTGGTGCTTGGTGTTCAGCTTTCACTTGCTGGCACACTAGACATCGAGCTACAAAATCAGCTACCTCTCGTCTCATCCTGGGCCACCAATAGATCTTCCTCAGGTCATTAAACATCTTCGTACTCCCAGGATGCATGGAATACCTCGAGGAGTGTGCCTCTTCAAGTAGCTTCTTCTTTAACTCCTCAATGTTGGGCATGCATATCCGTGTACCTTTGTATAACACTCCCTGATCAGACAACTGGAAGTGTGTAGTGGTAGCATCTCCCACTTTAGCTTTCAACTTCTTCAGTGTAGCATCCTCATCTTGTCTAGTTGAAATCTCATCGAGAATCAACGGTCTAACCTGAATGTTCGCTATCAACTCGGATCCTCTTACATCCATCTCTACTCTCATAACTCTGAGAGCTAATAGATGCTCAACTTTGTAGTTGACCTTACCACCTTGGTCACTGCTCTTTCTGCTGAGAGCGTCAGCTACCACATTCGCCTTTCCTGGATGGTACTCTATAGTGCAATCATAATCCTTGAGTAACTCCATCCATCTTCTCTGCCTCAGATTCAGATCCCTTTGAGTGGGAATATACTTCAGGCTTTTATGGTCGGTAAACACCGGAAATGTATCACCATAAAGATAGTGCCTCCAGGTCTTAAGAGCATGAACTATAGCAGCAAGCTCTAGGTCGTGTGTAGGGTAGTTCTGCTCATGAGGTCTCAATTGTCTAGATGTATAAGCTATTACCTTCCCTTCCTGCATTAGAACTCCTCCTAAGCCACTCCCAGATGCGTCGGTGTAAACCACAAAGTTACCCTTATCTGAGGGTACAGCCAGAATAGGGAACGTAGTCAATCTTTTCTTAAGTTCTTCAAAGCTCTCTTGACAATTGTTATCCCATATAAACTGCTGATTCTTCTTTAGCAAGTTAGTCAATGGGCGCGCGATAATCGAGAAGTTCTTTACAAACCTCCTGTAATAACCCGCCAGTCCTAAGAAGCTGCGAATCTCCGTAATGCTCTTCGGAATTTCCCATTCTGTAATAGCCTTGATCTTGGATGGATCAGGTTGTATACCATCTCGTGATATCACATGCCCTAGAAAGGCAATCTGATCCGTCCAAAACTCGCACTTGTTGAACTTCGCATACAATTGTCTCTCCCTCAAAATCCCTAAGATACGTCTCAGATGTTCTCTATGAGTATCTGCATCTCGGGAATATATCAAGATATCATCAATGAAGACCGCGACAAACTGATCTAGATAAGGTTGGAAGATCGAGTTCATCAACGCCATGAATGCTGCAGGTGCATTCGTCAACCTAACAGGCATAACTGTAAACTCATAGTGTCCATACCGAGTACGAAAAGCTGTATTCGGTATAGAATTCTCTGCTATCCTCAACTGCCAGTATCCCGATCGAAGATCAATCTTTGAAAATATTGTAGCACCCCTTAACTGTTCAAGCAAGTCCTCTATCCTCGGTAAGGAATACTTGTTCTTGATTGTAATTTTGTTCAGCTGACGGTAGTCTATGCACAATCGTAAACTACCGCCCTTCTTCTTCTTCACAAAAAGCACTGGTGCACCCCAAGGAGAAATAATCGAGCGTATAAAACCTTTCTCGAGAAACTCCTCTATCTATTTTTTTAACTCCTCCAGCTCTAGTGGAACCATCCTGTAAGGAGCAATTGATATAGGTGTTGCACCTTGTAATGCTTCAATCTCGAAGTCTACCTCTCTACTCGGAGGTAAACCAGGTAAATCATCAAGGAAAACTTCAGGAAATTCTCTGACAACATCCATCTCAGATACTTAGGGGCTAACAATAGCAGAATCTGACACACTAGCCAAATAAGCCTGACACCCTTCTCGAAGTAATCTAAAAATTTTCACTATAGATATGAGGCAAGCAGGAACCATATTCCTCTCACATGTCAAAATCACCTCTCTCATCCCATCTATTACCATGGTGACTTCCTTTGTATAATAATCAATCAATGCTCTATGAGTGGATAACAATCCATACCTAATATCACATCAAACTCTCTCAAGAAATCATCTCATGTCAGCACAGGTGGTATACTATGGCCATTAGGGACCGTGTCCCACCAGATCCAATCTTTAGGAATCAATAGAAAAGGCAGATCCCGTCTCCAGTTGCTCCCTCAAGCAAGGATATAGCATATTGTACACGTCTCTCATTAGCGTAGATAACTCCATCTAGAATGGACGCAGTGTTCTTCAATCACTCATCCATTACTAATGGATTAGTAGTCCCCTCAAACGACTTTGCTCATTGGCAGAAAATCTTCTCAAAGTTCTTGTCCATCTTTACTAGAATAATACCCGCCTGAGACACTGTTGTGTCTATGGTGGTATAACTTCTCTCAAATATATCACTAAATCAGATATACCAGCCATATCTGATGGTGGTAGTAATATTGGCTAAACTGGCACCTTAGGGTGCTCCTGATCATTTCTACCCTGAGCATGTACACACTCAGTCGACCCTTTGGCTGTGCTCCACCATCTAAAAGAAAAAGAAATTTTCAAAAGCTTTTCAGAAAACTTCCCACAACCCAAGTCAAGGAATCATATCCCTGCTCTGATACCAACCAAATGTGACGCCTCCTATTTCATTTCTAGTTTATTACCAGTTAATTAACCCTGTTTAAAGCAATAAGCGGAAAAGCGGAAAACGTAAATTTTTAAAACTTTATCTTACAACCATATTCACAACATTTATACATACTAACATACGTCATAAACTCCGTTTAACCAAAACACAACTGTTTTAAAACCATGCAAAACATCCTAGGCGGTAGCATCCCATAACAGCCCACCTGATATGATCTCAAATCCAGGTGTTGGGTCCAACGTCCTTGCCTTGATCAGGCCGAGTCTGAGTAGCTGAAAAATATGTGGATATAACAACAATGAGCCACACGCTCAGTAAGGGTATACCAATCGCACTCTCCCAATATATATAAGTATCTAATATCCCGTCCCCAAAGGACACTCTATAACCTTCCTCACATTCCAGAGTCGATCAATGCATACATATCCACATTCACATATAATTCCACAACCATTCACATCACATTTCACATAAACATTCAAGCATTTTATCACACATCACATATCAACATATCATCTCATATAAACATCTCATATCATCTCATCACATATAAATAATCATAACATATAACATGCTAGACTCGATCGCATCGATGCATAGGTGATAATTAACTAACTAGCTCCAACTGATCGTACGATATATTTTCTCATTGCTTTCGTATTTCTTTTCTTTCTTTCTTTTTTTTTCTTCTTTCGGTTGGCCAACCCGATAGCGTCATAGGCCCCCTGTAGATCAGGTAGCGACCTCGGCCATCTGTCCTAAGACCCCCTGTAGATCAGGTCGCGATCTTGGACTATTTTTCTTATCTTGAGGCCCCCTGTAGATCAGGTAGCGACCCCTGGCTGTTTTTCTTATCTCGAGGCCCCCTGTAGATCAGGTAGCGACCTCTGAGGCCCCCTGTAGATCAGGTAGCGACCTCGTCCCCCGGAAACCCGTGCGGGACCCAGTTGGGCTAATTAATCAATTACCATCCTATATTATCACTTTCATCTCATAACTCAATTTCATGCTTCCATCATATTCTTTCATCACATTCTTTCCACTATCTCATGTACCTCATGCATGCTTTCATAAGGAATATCAAGTCATCATCATCGTCTCACTCATATACATATAAGCATGCATACAATCATAACAAACATATATATACACTCAAGCATGCATAAAATCATAGCATATTAAATACATAACATATATTAAGCAAGTGTAATTCATATACACTTACCTCGCAGGTAAGAACAATAAAACCTTGCAAACCAACTATTGAGTCCGTTTCCCACTCGGACTATCCTCCTTTCTCGTATTTGGATACGCTCACAAAGAAGTAAGCTATAATTAAAACCGAACCCTTCAACAACACCTGTTGAGAATATCATATTCCTCGTATTAAACTTCTCGCTTCAACCACCAGTTAAATTCATTCCTTTGAATTTAATTAGCTTATAACATTTTCTAGAATCCCAATTTAATTAATTAACCTTTAATTAATTAATTAAATTTCGTCAGAACAACGTTTTGCCCGCAGGCAATTTCTGAACCCACCTGTCATCAAATCTTAACAAACAAACAACCCATAATCACCAGAATAAAGTAACGAGCATAATGGAATTTCCAATTATCCATTTTGACAAGCCTAAGGTCAATTTAGGCTAAATCGCAATACGGAAAACGAATAAATTCATAACTTATTCGTTACTAACCCGATTGACGATCCGAAAGAAGATTCGGAATCACAACGACGCAGGCTACGCTCGGACACCATCAAATTCACCGGAATCTGAGCGACGGAACCTCCCTAGTATCATATATGCTCGACCAGACCTCCCCTTGCTCGGAAATGTAGAAACTCGGTACCAAAATGAAGAGAATGAAGAGAGGAATCCAAAAACTCAAACGGATTTGAAATCGGATTAGAAACGAAGAGTAGATCTGAGTTTGAAGGTTGAGAGAAATCAGAGCTTTTACGAGGAAACGTGAAAGAAAATGAATTAATAAACGATATTTCAGCTATTTATAGCGAAGACGATAATTATCCTTTAGCGGAGTCGATAATTATCCTTTTACCGATCCGGAAGCGGTTTAAGCCCCCTTCTCCAAACTTTTCGAAATTGGAATAATAAATCTGGAATATTGTATGGATAATTATTCCGCAATTGTTTCGAAAAACGCGTATTCCTAAGCCGTCTTTCTTAGCCGCTAAGAAACGAAATAGCGACTCTTTTAGCCATTTTGCCTTTTTATGTTTTTTCATATCTAGGACATGTCCGATGTCCTGATCATTTCTCTCAACTGCATTTTTATTAATTGAAGCTCCCAAATGCTCCAAATAATACCGGGGTGTAATATCATCTAGGAGCTGGTTACCTCGAGAGGTATCTCGTGTTAAAACGGATTTAATTTCCTAAATTACTCGATTAGGTCATCTTCGATTTTTGACTGTTACACTCTAGGTTTTGTCTTTTTCGCTTGGTGACCGCAAATTTTGCCTTTTCAGTTTGGTGCTCTCGAGGTTTGATATTTTTTTGCTTGCTGTCTTTCAAGATTGGTTTTTTTCGGTTGGTGTCCTCCATGTTTGTTTTTCCTGTTTGATGTCCTTTAAGTTTGATAATTTTTCGTTTAGTGTCCTATTTTTATTTAATCATTGAGGAGACTAGGAAATAAACGAAAAAAAAAATGTCTTGTATCAAATTTGAATATTTGACGATAACAAACTTAGCTTATTCCATATCTGATTCGAAGAATTGAGACGATGTTTCGTATATGATTCAGATAAATACTTATCGGATGAAAACTTATTCAGATCTTTTTGAGTTGAATCACCGGGTTATTAGTTTGAATTGATCGGATTTATTTGTCATCCCTTGTAAGAATACCTTAAGCTTTGTAGTTTACACCTTAAGTTTGTGGTGACACTTTTAACTTGTAATGACACCTTAAGCTTATGCTTAAGGTGAGTAAAAATTCGGATCTGACGGACGCGAGCCACTAACTCGATGATCCGATTTAAAAAAAATCTGAATGAAAATATCTGTTTATTAATTATCCAAATTGGATTATATCCCCGTATCACTTGGTCAGATACATATTGATGCTTTGTAAAATAATTGGATATCTGATGGCTTGATTTTGATATATACGCTTGATCCGGATGACAACTACTCGTATTGTTCAAAAATTTGGATAATATATCACACATATATGGTAAAAATACCTATAGTTACAGATAAATCTACGAACTTTGATATCCGTCTTGAGTATTTCATATTCGGATAAAATTGCCGGATATTTACTCTTGGATAGGCCTTATACAGTAGTCAAGTATCGAGGAATTTGGATTGGATCAAATTGTTATGTGTTCATATCCCTAGTCAGAATTTACACCTTTAAGGTTATGATGATATTTTAAGCACGTAGTGACATCTTAAATTTGTGGTGACAATTTAAATTTGTGGTTATCCACCCTAATATTACTTCCTCTAAATACGCTTAAATGTAATTTATTTTCTCTCACTTTGACCACTCAATAAAATAATTCTTTTTAATATGGATAAAAACGACTATTACTAAACTACTCTCAACTCTTGATATCACAAACTCCTCCATTTAAACTTCCGATATGGATATGCTTTTATCGAGAAAACTCATAACCTAGAGTCGGCTCTAATGCCAATATATAAGACCCGGCGTGTTTAAGCAGTTGACCCACAAGGGCCACAACAATTATACACTTAGCTTCAAGTTCTTTGTACCCACTTGATCCTTCTCGTGATACCTTAACTTTAACTTATAGTGATACCTTAAGTGTTTATTGACATATTATGTTCGTTGTGACACCTAACCTCTTAAATTTGTAGCGAGACATTAAACTGACCCATTGACACCTAACTTTTTAAATTAAGTTATCTCGATACCTTAATTACAAATTCTATAATTAATATTAAACAAACTATTTTTATTTCTCACTGTAAACTTTATATTTTAGGGTGCTCTTCAGGTAACGCACATTATTCCGGTACGGGCGTGCGGCTGAACGTACATCCGACACGTGTCCCGAAAAAAATAATATTTATTTATTATTATTTTTTTTTCAAGAAACGAGTGAAAGTAAATTTATTAAGGAATAGTTCATAACTTATAAAAGGATAGTTCATGAATTATATGCAAAATTAATTTATAGTCACTTAAATGTTTGGGCCTCATAGAACAACTATAAGCCCATTTGTTATGGTGTGAGGCCCAATACTTCACCGATCTTTCACGAACGATTTGTTTGTCTGGAAATCAACTGGAAAACCCTACACTCTCTAAACCCCAAATTCCATGGCGGCCCTTCTACCGGACACTGGCCGGAAAATTTTCCATGCCGAGTCCATACGATCGGCGGCGAAGCAGTCCTTCAAATGTCTCGTCGTCCCCGTACGCCTCCGCCGAGCCATCAAACGCTACATCCGAGGTCCTCTTTCTCTCTCGCTCGCTAATCGTCTTGATGTTTTTTTAAAAAAAGTTTTTCGGGGAATTAATTTTGTTTTACAGAGCAGGAAATTGTGCACATGAGAAGGAATGTGCTGAGATTGTCAGAATCGTTTAATCAGATCAAGGACTCGAACAGACTCCTTGCAAACTCAACCTCATTGGAGCTGGTGGACGATCCATTGAAGTCGGGGCAATCGAAGAGATGGAAGATTCAAACTTTGTACGGAGATACCGGATTGACTTATACTCATGATCAGACAGTTGCTTATGTTGCAGCTCGTATGCCTGCAGTGTATACCGTTTGCTACAGGATCCTTCGTGAGGTGATTCAGAATTTCTGATTATTAATATTAATTGAATTTGAATTGGAAATATTATGGCTTTTTATTCTGATGCTACAGTTGATTGCCTTTTTAAATATGTTGAACTCTCTTTGCTGTTTTGTCTGTTCAGAGATGCAAATTTAGCATAATTTTCTACACTTTTTTCTCCCTGTTAAGAGGAAATCGATTTGTGGAGTCTTAACATTTATTTTTTTCATTTTACTTCAGATAAGGAGAAGAATACCTGATTTTGCTCCTGCTAGGGTTTTGGATTTTGGGGCGGGTTCTGGTTCTGCATTCTGGTAAGAAATGAAACTTTTTAATTTTTTAATTTTTTTATTTTTGTATTTTAAGCGAGGAACGTTTTCATCCCTATGATGTTGGACTATTCTGTGATCATATATTCACGATGAGAAAATTAAGAATTTAAGTAGTGTAGGGCTTTGAGGGAGATATGGCCACACTCATTAGAGAGAGTGAACTTGGTAGAGCCTTCTCAGTCTATGCAACGTGCTGGACAGGGCCTTGTAAAAGGTATTTATCAGCACAGTAGCTCTTATGTGTTTTATTTTAGTTTGCCAAATTATTAATGTGAACATTTTTGTGGATGATTGGCATTTTGTATAGATATCAAGAAGATGCCACTTGTTCATAGCTACAGTAGTATTCAAGCACTAAGTCGGAACATTGGCAAGACTGAGAGAAAGCATGATCTTGTAATTGCTGTGAGTTGCTAAAATATGATCTTTATTGCTCTCTACCAGTGCTTGTTTTTTTTGACGTTCTCAACAAGATTTTGTTGTTTTTTTCAATTTTGTGAAGTCATATGTTCTTGGAGAGATACCATCACTGAAGGACAGAATTACTATAGTTCGTCAACTGTGGGAGCTTTCATCAGATATCCTGGTATCTTTCTTGTAATATTAGAGCTCCCTGTTTCATTGTGTACCCGCTGATTAGATTATCTTTGATGAAAGAAAATGTTGAGTTTTGATTTATATATCAGAAACTCTTATTCTTTTAGGAGTATGATATGAAATGTTAAAAAAAAAAACCCTCATAAATTCTAGAAATTGATATGTTTAATAGATAAAATAAGTTTATCCTACAGTTGCTCGTTAGGATGTGTTCTCGTCAACGTGCATGCCAAGACATCTGTATAAGAACATTATCACCTTATCCTATCAACTACCACAGTAGCACCCTTTAGGTTGTATCATGTTTACCGAACACACCTAGTCAATCCAGCATTACTTGAATGCTTGTTAATGTCCTCTAATGCTGTTGAAAGCATGGGAGTGATTGCTTTCATGTAACATATACTTTTAGCTATGAAAATAGGTTGTGATTAACCACGTAGGAAGCATAACTTATTTATTTTTTCTTCATTTCTCTCATGGGGTATCGAGTTGCATTTTCTCTTTTGCCTGTAAATTGTCAAACTGCAATGGTCGTTTATACGTACGAAATCATTTGTTTTATTTTTTTGGCATGGGTGTTGGGAATTGAAAACAGTAAAAAATCAAGGTAATTCATTCAGGCTGTTAGGTTCATAACCACAGGAATATCTGGTACAAATTGTCACTGTTGTACCTGCAATTGCTTCTTTGTTCTGTTAGGGGAACTTACAAAAATTTCAGGTTTTGGTGGAACCAGGTACCCCACAAGGTTCTAAAATAATCTCTCAGATGCGTTCTCATATTTTATGGATGGAAAAACGGGTAAGCTTGAGATATTTTTCAGGTTGTATATTTAGTGTTTTCAGTGCAGATCTGTTGGTATCTAGTACTCTCTCTTTCATGAGAGCCTCATTCGTTTGTCTGTTTCTACTTTGATCCATCTGTTGCTGCATTCAATTATGTTTGTCTTATCATGCAGAAATCTCGTAAGAAGAAAAGTTCTGAAAATGAAGCAAGTTCCAAGAGCGGTGCATTTGTAGTTGCTCCTGTGAGTCCTTGTAGTTGTGGGCTTCGTCTGTTTAACTTCTTATATTCTTCCTACTAATAGAAACTCACATTCTTCAAAAAGTAATCTTATAACAAAATTGCAGTGTCCACATGATGGTGTTTGTCCACTGGCAAACACCAATACATATTGCCACTTTGTTCAGCGTTTACAGAGAACATCTTCTCAACGTGCATATAAGGTTTGTATCATTGAATTCTTCTCGCTCTCTTCTTTTTAATTTTTTTGACATTAGTAACCGATATGCTTCTGATGTTATGTTCACCCGGAAAAATTGTAATGAATTTTTTTTCTTGAACTTCTCTCTCTTTAAATGCCGAAAGTAGTCAACAAAAGGAAAATTATATTGCTCCAACAACTGCATATGTTATTAACTTAGACTTATCCTGGACTTCTGTGTGCAGCGGTCCGGAAATGTACCGTTGCGTGGTTTTGAGGACGAAAAATTTTCCTATGTTGCTTTCAGGCGTGGAGAAAGACCTCAGTAAGTATTACTGATGCGTATTTTTTTTGAGAAGGATAATAAGTTACTAATAAATAAACTTTTGGATTATTCTAAACAGGGAGGACTGGCCTCTTGATGGAGTAAAACTTGAGACATTAAAGGAGCTGAAAGCTAACAGAAATCCTGAAGATATTTCGATTGACTATGGTATGTATACATTGTACTCTGATATTTTTGTGCTATATCATTCTCCAAAACAAGAACATTTCAGTCTACAGACTGAGCTGAAACCCGGACCCGAATCACCCTAAGTTCTTCTATTGAACTGCAATTAATTTCCTTATTTCTTGCCATTACTCAAGAGGAACAGAGTGAGTCAGAAGACGATGCTGTGGTCCCATATGAGCGTGATCCTGTTTCATACGACTCTGATGATTCAGAACCTGAATCTCTGACCGAATACACGGAAGAGGAGAATCAAGTGGAAGAGAGTGGTCAAGCAGATCTAGGCACCGGGTGGGGAAGAATCATCTTCATGCCCCAGCGAAGAGGGAGCCGGGTGGAAATGGATGTGTGTCGATCAACCAAGCGAGACGGGTCTGAAGGTACCTACGAACACTTGGTTCTTACCAAAGCCAAGAACCCAGCACTGCATCAACAGGCAAAAAAGTCCATGTGGGGCGACTTGTGGCCTTTCTAATGGCGAGATATCACAGTTTGTACGTATGTTCGCATCATGTGTTTTATGTTTTGAAAGTTGGAATTGTATGAATGTCGCGAAATGGTCCTGTGTTCTGAGCCAAATGTAGCTTATTTGTTCGGCAAATGCGTAAGCATTTTAACAAACTATTTTTAACACTCCTTTTGTGTCTTAATATTTGATATAAGAGAAAAAAATCACATATAGGTGTAATATTTATTAATGAACTATAATTTAAAAAAATTATATAAAAATAATTATAGAAGGTTGAAAGTTGTATGACAATAGAGAAAATAGTGTTTTAAAAATATAAATAATAAATAAAAAAGATAGATGAACTTTATTTATAAAATGTTTGTAGTATTAATAACACTCCTTTTGGGTCTTAATATTTGATATTAGAGAAAAATGAAATCAGGCTCCCCACAATAAATGTTCTATAGAGGTTAGTAATAAGTTTCCCAAAAGAAAAAAAAAACATCTCTAAGGTTTATGGGGCAATGAAACCCCTCCCCAAACTCTAGCCGTCCGCCGCCTCATCTCCTCAACCCCTAATGACTTCCACCAAGACACGAATCAAAGCAACACAACCTAAATACAAAGATTCAGCCCTTTATACCACCGTTGTTTCTAATCAAAGATCTCAAAAAGCCCCAAATCCACCAGAAAATATGTGGGGGAAACCCTTTCCCGTGGAAAACCCTAATGCCACCACCGTTTTGCTCGCCCGCTCTCGAGCCTTTCTCCAGAGTGCTTGACCCATTCTCTTCTTCAACGTTCGTTTTCTTCGATCTTCTCAAGTTCCCCAAGTTCGATCCCTTAGCTCGTTCGTGTTGCCGGATGAGCGTCTTGGGGCTTTCTCTGGGATGTTGAGGTGACGAGATGTCTTTGAAGCCTCCATTGACGACTCCTTTGTGATCCGGCGAAGATTCCAGGGTGGGGACATCTCTCTTTCTCCTCTGGATGGATGATCATCGAAATCTCGTGGCTAAGCGGCGGTCTTTTTTGTGATTCTTATCATCGAAGACCCTTTGCATTCTCTTTTTGTTTAAATATTTATTACAATTTGTTATGGGAACTTGAAAGTGTTCTTGTGGTCCTTTTTATGGACTCGCTAGATCTATTCTACCATCATTTCTGAATTTTTTTGTCACCAACTAACTATGCAAAATCGTAATGGAGGTTGCTAAAAAGCACATAATCAAGGCCTTAAAGCCACAACAACCTAACCGTCTACAAACGGATGAATTTTACTTTGGTCCTCCAAGGTCTAGTTCTAAAGTATAACAAATGTTTATGTCAAAAGCACTTGTTGATGCTCTGTTGAAAATTAATCGTTGTGTTAGGGTCTTAACCGAATCCACCAAGTGTGTTTACTAACTCTACTTGTGGCTATGTTTTATGACCATCTTGGCTACCCCTTCCCGCACGAATCTAGTGCTACTTTTTTGGCTATGTTTCTATTTAAAATGTCTGTCTTTTAATCAGAATGACCAGGCTTTTCCCTTCAGTCTTATCGGCCATGTATGATGAATTGTTATCTTGGCTCAAATTTCTTTTGCTTACATGACAATGAGGGTTATAATGGCATAATCGATAATTTAATGTACTAAATTTCAACTTATAGTGTTTCACCTCTAGTTGCTTGCTGCTAGAGGAACAAAACCCTTCGGGCCAAACAAAGTTCAATATCACAAAATTAACTTACCCATGTTTTATACAAGGAAAAAACTACAATACCAATGGAAACAAAATTTACGGTTACCAATTTGGTTTCCGACTCTTTTAACAAATTTCTCCTTACAAATCGTTAATCTTTAAACCATCATGTTTTACCCGTTGATATATCATGATACTTGTTTTCAGCACGTTTGTCTTCCGAGGTTTGCTGTTGTCTTTTGATGGCGGTTCGAACGTTTGTTAAGAAGGGGTCATGAATTTGTGATCGATTCTTGACGGTTGTGTGTAGTCCAAATCTGAGGTGTCCACAATTGTTCCCCATGCTTCCTACCTGTGTACTTCTTTTGAAGATCTACGTTTATGCTCGTTGTCTCCTGTTGGCTGGATCATCCTACTTTCCCTGAAATACTTTTTTTTGTTGTCGGGTTCCTTGTGATGTATTTTGTATATTTCATTTCTCTTTTGTTTGTGTCCCTTCATGATGGTTAGTCCATCTGCTTTTCGGCCTTTCGATCTGCTAGATAGCGCATCGTCTATTGGTTCGAACCGCTTTTCATTTTCAAAATAAAATAAAATAAATCAATGTTCCTTCACCCTTTTGGAAGAACTCCCATCAACCACCATCATGACAACTCTTCCTAGCCATCATCATGACACCCCTCTCCTACCCCAAAACCCTAAATCAAAACCAAATCTTCTCAACAACTCCAGCCGCGAGTTTTTGCTCTCTCCGGAAAGCTTCGCTATCGGCTTTGCGAAGAGGGTTTGAGACTCACTACCTTCATACGGTAATCGATAATAGGTCTCAACAATCGCGTCGGGTTGGCTCGTGCTCAACTTTTTGTGGATCTAACAAGATTAACCGTAGAAATCAAAGTTAGAAGAAACAATTTGGTTTACTAGGCTTTTTCTATTTTTGTGTTTAGTAAATGTACCCCTTGAGAGAAGCGTGTGTAGAGTTTGAGAATAAATACAAAAGGTTGGGGTATATTTACTTAATTGAAACATTAAAAAACCTAGTTACTACTCTACTTTCTCAAAAAGGCCTAGTTACCAAGATTGCCCAAGTGAGAATAGGAAGAGGAAGATCTGTTCGGATCGATCTACATGGTTCTTGCTCAAGTTTTCTTGATCTTCCTTCAAGCAAACTTATCGGTTTGTTTGGCCGAGGAGATGTTCGCATCTTTCTTCGGCCAAACCGTTTTTAGTTTTGGGGAGGATCTTGCTGAAAGGATGGGTGTTTTTTTTTCTTCGGCCGATTTTCTCAGCTTCCTCGTGGTTTTGTTTTGAGCATATATATATGATTTTCATATATGTCTCATTCTCCTCAAGTCTAGTTTGGATCTAAAAGAAGCATTTGTGCTCTTTGGACTTTGTTCTTGGATGCTAAACCTCCTAATCTTTATGAATCTGTTAATGGTGTCTATGAGTGTTGCTACGTACTCAGTTCCTAAAAGATTTTGTTTGGGCTACGACCCATATTTAGAGGTTTTAACAACTTGTAGATCGGCTCACAATCTACACAAACAAACAAGCATGACCAATCTTTGAAGAAGCTAAATCATGTTTCTACTTGCTATGATTTTAGAGCTTTTCTTTACTCATCTTCTCTTTTTCTATGGACTTTTCCGGGATTAAATCACGTGGCCATCTCTTCTTCTTTTCAAGTTCCGGTCTTCGGAGTTTGTTCAATTTTTTCTCCTATTAAAAATCAGTACTTACACTAGTGAAATAATTGAAAATGATGGACCAACAAAATCAAGTGTCTACCAAAAAATTAGTGGCCTTAAAGCCTAAATAATCAAAACAAGTATTTTGTGATATACCGTCATACAAAATTACAGATCTCAACCAAAATAATATTTATCTGATTCTAAAAATCTCGGCGAAAACCGTCTTATTTTCCGACTAATCTCATTGTATTATAAAGAGAGGAAGGAAAGATAAGAAAATAAGTTTATCACTTTTCAAACACCAATGTTAAAAATGAACAAGTTTGACGGTATGATTATCATATTTGAAAATCTTCGGAGATTTGAATTTTAACAAGCTCTTTTCTAGAAAAACCTTGTGTTTCTTCTCTACCTCTTTTTCAGAGTTAACCACTTGTATTTCAAGTGTTCTGTGTTTTGCAGTGGACTCTTTCGAGTTTTGAGAAAGTTTTATTGGTGTGTATATAGTCAAGTTGTTTGTCTTGGAGGGGTCGTGGATTTGTGATCGACTCTTGAAGGCTTTGTTTCGAGTCCAAATCTGAGGTGTCCACAATTGTTCCACAAGCTTTCGTCTTGTGCACTTCCGTCGACGAAAGACGTTACACTCTTCGTTCTCAAGAGACTGACCCGCTCTCCTTCCCCTTGAAGATTTCGTTGCTTTCAGATCTACTTGTTGTAATTTGGTGTTTCTTTGATGTTTCTTTTATTCTCTCTTCTCGACGGTTTGTTCGTATCTAGATTTCTTTGACCTTTTAATCCATTAGATAAATGTCGTCTAGTGCATCAAACTGCTTTTTTTATATAAAAAAAAGTCATACATTGTGAATTAAAATTTTGAGGTTTCAAGCCCAAATATTGTGAACATAGGGAGTGATATTAAAGAAACAATTTGGTTTACTAGACTTTTTTGAGTTTTAGTTTTAGTAAATGTATCCCTTGAGAGAAGAGTGTTTATAGTTTGAGAGAAAATACAAAAGGTTGGTGTATATTTACCTAATTAAAAAACTAAATGGCCTAGTTACTAAAAGTAAAACTCAAAAAAGCCTATTAACCAAATTAGCCCGATATTAAAACGACTTTTTGTACATTATTTAGTATATATGCTCTTTGTCCACTAACTTTTTTTTTTAATGATTTTTCTCTCCTCCTTTGAGTAAGAAGGGATAAATAATTATTTGTTGATAGTTACCCGGTTCACCCATTATTAAATATAAACTTAGTCATGTAAGCTAATTAATATCTTGTTCGTGGGTTGAAAAAACAAGTTGTTGAATATTTATTGTATAGAGAGGAAACAAATAACACCATGAGATATCAAGATGAATTTTAAAACTTAATTGATCTCAAGAGGAAAAAATAAGTTTTTTCCTCTCTATATTATATTATACAATAAATATATTATACAATATATTATACAATAAATATTATACAATAAATATTTATACATTAAAATTTATTATAAAATAATAAAATTAGAAAAATAATTTAAAAAAATTATGACCACATTAATTTTAAATTATTAAATTTATTATAGAAATAGTGTATATATAAATATATATATATATATATATATATAATTTTTTAAAATAAATATATATTTTAATTTTTCAATTATATATTTTCTTACCTTTTACCTTCGAATTTAAAAAATATATAAAACTGAATTAAATTAAATTAAATTTTTAAAATTTTTTTTATTAAGAGTATAGAAATTTAAAAGTATTATAAAATTTATTTATTTTTGAATTTAATTCTATATAATTTATATTAATTCTATATTTTTTTAAAAATTTTAGAGTATGAAAAAGTATATTATAAAAAATAAAAAAATTGAAACATAAAAAATAATATTCAGATTTAAATTAATTGTAGAAAAATTAACTTCAAAAAAATTACCATATGTTTAATTTTGTGGACTCTTATATTTTTTTTAAAAAGTTTATTTTTGAGTTAATTTTATATATTTAATTTTAAATCGAAAATAAATAAAAAAAATTATTTTAGTTCAAAAATTATCTTTAATTAACTTTACTGCTTTTAATTAGAAAAATATTTAAAAATAATTTTATTATAAATTTATTAGTTTTAAAATGTATTGAGGTATTATAAATAATTTTTAAAATTTTAATTTTTTATAATAAATTTTAATATGATATATTAAGAATGTTTACAAAGAGGAAATAAATAAAACCATAAGGGTACAAAAATTTTTTTTGAAATTAGTTGATACTAAGAGGAAAAGTCCAAACCTTAAGGGCACCAATAGGAAAAACTCTATATTTTATAAGTTGTACATCAATCTAACCAAATCTTGGTTTCACTAAGAGAACTACAGATTCACTTTACCAAAATATTTATCTTATTTTTTGAGATCTTCCAAAATATTTTAAATAATACAAATTTATAAGTTGTTGAATATTAATTGAGCACAAAACAAATAAATTGAAAAAGTGTTTCATAAGAACAATCAATATAACGATAGTAATTGAAAAGTATGTGAATCGTTTAAACCAAATTGATAAGATACCCTATTAACATATTTTGGGCTTCATTCATGATATAAGACATGTTCATAGTATATTCTGTTTTGTCGGAGAATAAAGTAGACCTTTTAATAATCTAGTGAATAAAGTAGACCCTTAATTAGAGAAATCCAATAATTAGTTTTAATGTTGTTTAAATTAAATATAATATCTTTTTAATATAATGTATTTTGTGGGTTTTGAGATAGTTGATAGTTCCACCTAGACATGAGTTCTAAACCTAAACCGTCGGTTTAGGTTTGGCCTTGAGCCAAACCTAAACCAGGAAAAGCCAAACCGGCGGTTTGTTTATAAAAATAAAAATAAAAAATAATGGCAAATCGGACCAAATCGGCGGTTAACAGTCTGGTCTCAAAACTGGCAGTTAAACCGCCAGTTTGGTTAGGCGGTTTGGCCAATCCAACAAACCTAAACCGCCGGTTTGGGTAGGTTTGAAAACCGGCGGTTTGCCCTAAACCGGACCCATGACTAGTCCCACGTACCCTTCCCCATATTGCAACTTGAAATAATTAAATCCCTGACTTGTTATTCTTTATTATACTTGAAACTAGTTTAGAATCCGTGCCGTGCACGGATATTTGTAAGATATATACATCTAAATATATATTGTATTTTGAGTATATGAAAAGATATATATGAATGTCATCCACGACGCTTTTGAATAAGTTCGTTATTATGCAAGAAATCGAGTACAATGAGAGTATACTAAAACCGATAATGAAATCCGCGTTGAAACTATGATTACATTTGAGGCGTTATCAATCTAGAAAATTGCACTATATTTCCTGTCATTAGATTAATAAAGATAGTATTGATCTGATAAATTTAATTTACAAATTCAAATAAAAAGGGAAAATTTGGTAACTAGGTTTTTTTCAATTTTCCATCTATTAAGTGGGCCCATACAATGAACTCATTTAGTAAATATACCCCAAAAAATTTTATTGTGCAAAAGGAAACAAAATCCAGTAATTCTTTTCTCTCTCTTGGCCATTACAATCAAAATGGAAACAAAATCCCTCGTTGTTCTTCTACTCTCGCTCTCATAATCTTCTTCTACGGCTCTCGCAATATTTTTCTCTATTCTCTCTCGCAATCGTCACCGCTCTAACAATCGCCATCACAATCGACTATTGAAATCAACAAAAACTCATACCAGAAAATCGTCATTGTCATTCATCACAACAGACACACTAGAAATAAACAAGTATCTATCTCGCCATCTTCTTCTATTTTATTATGGAATTATGTTTGCCATTTTGTAATTTTGGTGACATTTTTGGTATTATTTGATTCTGGTATGAGATGTTCTCATTTTTGGTATTATTTTATTTTGGTGTGAATGAGTGTTATGTTTCTGGTATGTAATCGTTTTCCGTTTTAGGTATTGTGCATTATCTTTGAATTATCCTTTTTCTAGTATGAATGAGAGTTGTGTTTTTGGTACTGTTTGATAATTGTGTTTTTGGTATGCGAATTATAATTGAATAATAAAATTTCTAGTATCATCCTTTTTCTGGCATGAATGAGAGTTGTGTTTCTGGTATTGTTTGATAATTGTGTTTTGGGTATGTGAATTATATTTGAATAATAAAATTTCTGGTATCATCCTTTTTCTGGTATGAATGAGAGTTATGTTTGTGGTATTGTTTGATAATTGTGTTTCTGGTATGTGAATTATATTTGAATAATAATGTTTTTGGTATCATCCTTTTTTTAGTATGAATGAGAGTTGTGATTCTAGTATTGTTTGATAAATGTGTTTCTGGTATGATCATTTTCTGGTTTGTATACATGCTCAGTTTCTAGTATAATCCTTTTTCTGGTATTTTTGGTATGCTCATTTCTAGTATGTAACATGCTTTGTTTGTGGTGTTGTGCATTCTTCTAATTTCTGGTATGCTTATGGTAGTTTTTTCTAATATGTACAATACTTGTTAGGCATGACTCGTATACAAATTGTCGTTTATTGTAGAGGAGAATGGAAATTTTTGGAAATGTATGGAGATATATGAGGGATAAGGTAGCGAATAAACCTATTATTCTGAGATATCTTGTTAGCCTACCATAAATACGGATGTTGATTGTAAAACGATTTCAAGTAGATGAGACGGTGCACGATGTGGAACTTACGTACAAGAATAACATAAATGAAGCATTGCAAACATTTGATATTGAGACGGCAGAAGATTTCGAGGATTTTGTCGAAACTAATCGACCGACTCAAGCATGCTGGAGTGTGCCAATGTGTGTGAGATTAAAGTCTAAAAATCTTATACCAAAAATTGAAGAAGTTAATGAATATCGTCCATGTACAACGATTGTTGGCGCTCCTACTGTACATGCAATAGAAACAGTGAATAGTTATGCAATCACTCACGTTGAAGCTGAAGCAACTAAATGGGGTCTTAAGATTGGTCAAAAGTTCAAGGATACAACCACAGTGAAAAATGCATTGTGTTTGCATGTTGTTGCTGAATGTACACAGTACAAAATAACAAAGTCTATCAAACTTGTTGTTCTTACCCGATGTCTAGATAAAATATTGTAAGTGGCGCGTGGGGTTCTCAAAATAAAAAAATCGGAAGTGTTTATACTAACAAAGTATACCATGTAACACCCCGAATTCTCAAAACTCGGGACATTACTGGTTAGGACCTCACAATGGGTCCCGACTTAGTTTGACAACAATATTACTAGGATCTTGCAACAAGACACAAATAAGAAAAATCGAAATTCATAAAATGTATTTGTAAAAGAATGAATGCAACAAAGTCTAACAACCTAACGTACTTAAACAACGGAAAAGACTAATTGTCTTAACAAAAGGGAAAGACAACGAAGCAACAACCCAAACCCCCACTCTAAAGAGTACGGAGACCCGGATGACCACTACTTCCGGATCACTCAGCTGCTGTTCTAACCTGCAGTAAAACTAAAAACACAACAAAACAACCATTAGCTAGTTATCTAAACATTAGGAGAATAATAATAGCACACACACACACATAAAATAATAAACACTCATCATGCTTTCAAACAATCCATTTATTATCTTCAATTAAGTCATTCACTCTAATGATACTTATTTTGTGACACGAGGGATTCCCAAACCTCGCCTCCGCCCCCGTGTACCCATCAGGAGTGGATCCGATGCATCTCACCGTGTACCTGGATGGTCTGGGTATAGAGAACCTCCCAGTCTCCTGGCAGAGTTGGGCAGTGATGTCACGGCCCGTTATACATACACTTGGGCCTTAACACATAACAACCACGGTCGTCCTAACAAGTTATTTTTATTATAACACACATTGCACACACACAACCATTATCACTCAACTAATATCCAGAAACCAGCTAAGTAAGTCGCAAGGACTTACCTTGATCAAAATCGTTTTCTCAAATCTCAACTCGACCGAACCCGTGGTAACCCAAACGCCTGTCAAATAAGGCATGTGGATCAAAATCACATCCATATGTCCAACCTCATGCAAAGGAATTACGGAAAAAACTCTCTTACGGTAAAAGACCATTTTACCCTTAGTGCCGAAAATTCTCAAAGTTTATTCTTGAAATCTACTAATTTCTTTTAGAACTTGTTTTCCATAAATTGTTTCTCTCTGACAGTTCTTATAAGTTATGAGTTAAAACTCGAAACCACTCCTCAAAGAACAACCCTCCTCCTCTTTCCCGATTACCACTCTACTCTTCTACATGTATAAATACATATGTACATACTCTAGCTTTTCCTTCAGCTCGTATAGTTCCGTAATTACTCAATATTTAAATATAGCTACATAATTTCATAACTCCCAACTCGTACTTATATATAAACCTACACTTAACCCTTCTTATATCTCAATATACACATACACGTCTCCTACACCTATTCATAATTATATGTACTCACTCTTCCAACTCCAATTTTATATAAGAGTACATACGTATATTCATAATTATATGTACTCACTCTTCCAACTCCAATTTTATATAAGAGTACATTCGTACACTGCTACATATATATATATATATATTTATGTATATTTTACAATTCCTACAGGTATATATACAACTTATATAACCACTCGGCATTAACTCTTATCTAAGTAACATGCTTACTGTGCTCAGGTCCCTCTGTATATATATAAATATACCTACTGATACTATTTCTTCACCTAAGTGCACATACTTATACATTCTTTGCACAATCTACACATTCTGCACTAATTTATACATACGTACTTATATACACTCTTATATATATATATGCTTGTACAGTCTGGACTAATTTATACATCTAAGTACGTATAACAGTAAAGCCGAGGAGGGTTACTTACTCGTCCACACTACTCGTCTCACACTCGAAGGTGACCCTTGGTTCGGTACGGTCCAATGAGGTGGCTGTCGCAAAGGTTGTAGCTGGCTCGATGTCTTTCTTCCCCACGTTGCATCACCCGTCCTGGCTCGATACTGCCGGTTGCAGCGGAAGACAACTTTGTGCTGTCTCGACTGGTCCACTGTAGCAAGAGAGGAGGAGGAGCACTGCTGGCGTCGGTTGGTCCACTACAGCAAGGGAGGAGGAGGAGCACTGCTGGCGTCGGTCCAAGGCCACAGGGACTCGGCGGAGAGAAGGAGTAACGCGGTTCCGAGAAGGAAAGCAAGAGAAACACGACTGTACCTTTGCGACTGTCCCGTCGGCTCCAGGCGGCTGCACCAACGGTCCCTTACTCCGTCGTCGGCGGCGAGGCAAGCAGTTGTTCCGTTCGACGGCAGCGGCCACTAGCGATGCTCTCTTCGATTGAAACTGGGTGCGGTAATTCGATGGGGAGGTACGTACTGAGAGGTGCAACAACTATTAGGGAGGAGGGTTAGGTTAAGCGTAGGATTAAAAGAATTAGGGTTAGGATTAGGCTTAAGTAAATGGGTTGGTATGAAGGTAATTGGGTCGCACAAAATAATAGAAATTAAATCTCGTTTTATTCTTATTTTAAGGATAAGGATTTACGGGTTTGAACCGGTTAAATTTAATATTAACGGAGTTTAAAATTTTCGGTTATTACATACCAAAGGGCACACTTGTTCATTCCATGCACGAAGAACTAATCGTAGAAAGGTGTCATATCCTGTCATTGCTGAAATAGTTGCAAAAATGTAAGTTCATTGCTTATTATCACATATGATCTTTATTGTATATTCTTTTGTTTGTTTCTGGTATGAATTGCATGAAAATTCTATTGTATATTCAATTTTTAAGTATGCTAATACACATAAATTCCTCGATCCTAAGACCATTATTGGTGTCTTAAGAAATGAACATTGTTTATAAGCTAGTTATTGGAAATGTTGGATGTCACAAGAGGCCGTGAAGAACAATATAAGATGAACAAATGAAGAGAACTACAAGGGTGTGCCAGTGTACTTACATCGATTGCAAAGAGGCTAATCCGGAGACTATGGTAGCGCTTGAGTTGGATAATGAAAACAAATTCAAATATGTGTTCTTTGTTTTAAGACAATCAATCAAAGGGTATGCGGTAATGAGAAAGGTATTGTCTAAAATTTATTATTCAAATATAATTTGGTATTGTGAATTATATTTGAATGATAACTTTTCTGGTAGTAGCCTTTTTCTAGTATGCATTAGAGTTATGTTTCTGGTATGCTCATTTCAGGTTTGTGTACGTGCTCAGTTTCTAGTATTGTTTGATAAATGTGTTTCGGGTATGATCATTTCTGGTTTGTGTACGTGCTCAGTATCTAGTATTATGAATTATATTTGAATAAATTTTTTGGTATTATCCTTTTTCTAGTATGCATATGTGGTGAGTTTCTAGTATTGTGTAGTTTTTATAAATTTTCTGGTATTCTAGTATCTGACATTGTGCAGTTTCAATATTCTGGTATCTTGGTGTTTCTGCTATACCCAATAATAATTGATTGTGTGATTGTTGTTGTTTAAGGTTATTTTAGTGGACGTAATATTTTTGAAAGGAAGGTGGGGTGTTATTGCTTGCAACAACGCAAGACGCAAACCAACAAATATATCTGCTAGCATTTGCTATTGTTGACCGTGAATGTGACGACTCGTGGGATTTCTTCTTCTCGAACGTACACAAGTTTGTCCGTGACACCGAGGAACAATTGTTTGTATCTAATAGACACATGGCAGTAAAGAACGTTATAGCTAAGCACGACACAAAAACATCGCACGGATTTTGCATGTACCACTTAACAGGTAACATCAAGAAAAGGTCAACCAAGAGTATAGTTCAACAAATATTCTTGGATGCAACGAAGTGCTACAGAAAGGATAAGTGCCTGTAATTGTTCGAATATATAAAGATGGTATGTTTATTCTGGCATGTAGTTTTTTCTAGTACGCAACCATATTATGTTTCTGGTATTGCGAATCTGGTAGGTTATATATGGTATTGTGCCTTATCTATCATCAATCATGACTCTGGTATGATTTTTTCTGGTATGAACACATGTTATGTTTCTGGTATGAATTTTTAGCTCATTTCTGGTATCATACGTGATCCGTTTCTGGTACTGAGCATCATCATTGATTAACCATGATTTTGATATTATTTTTTTCCCGGTATACATACCTGCTATGTTTCTGGTATGAATTTTCTAGTATGGTATATAACTTCATGTTTACGCGAAATTGATGTGTTGAAGAATGAAGTAGTTGTGGAGATGTTGAATAAAATTGCATTTGATGCATGGTCCCGAGCTTTGTGTCCCACCAAACGTTACAACATTATGACAAGCAACAATGCAGAATGTATTAATAGTGTACTACGTGATGGAAGAGATTATCCGGTTCTTGCCCTAATTGATGTTATCAAATAGATGGTGAGTAGATGCTTTGCAACGTGAAGGGAAAAGGTTGCGTCATGTACAGATTTGACAACACAAACGTCGAAGCTCTAATACAAGCTAAATATGTGGAGGCGTTAAAGTATGGGTGTTACACTCTTGATGCAAAAAGGTTATTATTTGAGGTACAATAGAACCAGGAAAGGAAGTTGTTTATTTAGTGGATAGGAGTTGCACTTGCAAGGAGTTCGATATTGAGGAGATACCATGTGTTTATGCGATAGATGCATCAAAGATGGAGAAAATGAATCCGGTTTCTCTAGTAAGTGCTTATTACAGCGTTGAATATTGGAGAACGACATATGCGGAGACAATTTACCCAGAACTTGACGATGAGGATTTAGAAATTCCAAGTTGCATTGCAGCTATTGAATGCCACCCTCCTAAAAAGCGGAAGAGAACTGGAAGATTGTCTAAAGCTAGGATACGGGGCTCAGGTGAAGGGAAGAAGAAGAATTGAAGTTACTGTGGCATGGTAGGCCATAATAAAAAGACTTGCCGAAATCAACCACTTCTAAAGCCATGAAAACACATATCAGTATACATACGATGGTTTTTATGTTAATTTGATATTGTACAAAAAGGTTTTTATATTAGCTTATGTTTGTTTTTGGGGTAAACATCCTCATACCAAAAGCATAACAACAAATAATAGCAAAAACTCTATCAAAAAATCATACCAGAAAGGCATACCAGAATCTCATACATGAAACTCATCATGGTAGATACCCATACCAGAAATCTCATGATATAAATCATACTAGAAAATCACAACATGAACATTTCTGGTAAAGAAATAATCATACCAGAATCACATACATGAAAACCAATCATTCCAGAATTACATATCATAAACAAATATTAGACAACTAATGCAATAAATCATACCAAAAAACAACAACATGAATATTTCTGGTAGAGTAACCATCATACCAGAATCACATACATGAAAACCCATCATATTGGAATCCCAAACCATAAAAAAATACCAAAAATCTCAAGTAAAAATCATACCAAAAAATCACAATAGGATAATTTATGGTAAAGAAATCATCATATTAGAATCACATACATGAAAATCAATATACTAGAATCCCATACTAACAACAAATACCAGAAAACTCATGTAATAAATCAAACTAGAAAATCACAACATGAACATTTTTGGTAAAGAAACCATAATACCAGAATATTTGTATTTGAATTATCAACAACCTAAATGACAATTACAACAAAGTCAATACAACAACAATCTAAAACTACAACATAGTCAATACTTGAATATTTGTTTATAATGTACATATTCAAGCTACACAAAGACACAATTGCAACAGAGTCAATACAACAACAACCTAAATGACAATTACCGTTTCATAGTGACTCAAAGGGTTTGACCCATTCCCTACTGTACATAATTAATGAAAACTTTTCTCTAAAAGTTGGCACGTATTCTTGACATATCATCGACAAATCATTACGTCCAGATGACAGGTACTGTATGTGCTTGATGGTGAAGACTACACAACTCCCACTGCCATGTAACAACAAATTATATAAGTTATTTTCCAAACCAACATACTAATGTACAATGCATGGAACATGTGAGTAGTATTGTATAATTTACCTTGGGTTGTTTTGAGGAACCTTTTCAGTTGTCTTTCGAGCATATCCCAACGGCTTATTGAGGTTGTCGCCAAACTTGTCAAGCGTTCCATGACTTTTCAGAAGGTGGGGGAACATGACGAGTAATGGGGTAACTAGATCCTTCAATTCTCCGTCACACATACAACTCACAATCGAGTCGTATACAACAACACACTATTTTATTAAATCAATTTGTAGGGCTATCCAATGTTTACCCCCAGTGTTCATGGTAGTGTATATGTAATCGACTCCGTATAAGGGCTTGGTGAATTTTGGGGGTTCAAATCCATATATATAGTTGTGAACTTCCTCCCCAAAAGTGTACTCGACCTCCCCTTTCTTTGTTATCTCTAGGTATTCACGATAACGCACCTCGTTGAAATATGTCTGGTATCGTCCGGGAACAATGGCAACGCATTCATATACGTCAGGGTGTTCAGACACAACTTTTCTAAGGTAAATGACCATTTCATAAAATTGCTATAAATTAGGAACAAAACTAATAATTCAATATCAGAAACTCATACAATAAATTCATACCAGACACTCATATAAGACTCACACAACAAACTCTTACCATAAACACATTAAGATCTCATACCAGAAATCATATCAACAAACTAATACATCAATCTCATACCAGAACTATTAATACCAAAAAATCATAACATGTTCTCATACAATAAACTCATAACAGAAAATCATACAATAAACACAACAAGATCTCATACTAGAAAATAATATTACAAACACATATCAAAGTCATACCAGACTCTCATACAACAAGTTCATACTAGAAACTCATACTAGAAAATAGATCAACATATCATACTAGAAGCTCATAAAACAAACTATGGAGAAAAGCTCATACCAGAAACACATCCATAGCTCATATACTAGAAAGTCATGTCAGAAACACATCCACAAATTATTAACTTGAATAAAAGTAGGGTTAGTATTAACTTACATAATACCACAACCATCCAATTTTATTGAGTAAAAGCTCGAAGTGTTCCCAAGTTGCTTCATGTTGATATCCAGTTATGGCATCCATTTTCGTCGATTCAAGGTACCAAGCATAGAATGCATCTCTTTCCTTCTTGCCCACAAAACTATGTTTTGGTGCCTTAGGGATATTTATTTGTACAACAAAGGGAGATACGACAAGGTCACTAGGTTTCTTCTGACGTAAATCCATTCTCCTCGGTACTTTTGCTTTTACTTTGGCCACTTTGTCTAGTTTTTTGTTTTTGTAACAGATTCACAATAACACAAACCTTAACAAATGTGCATGCATTCAAAACACATCAAGAATAGTAGTGTATTATACCTCTTGCTCTTCATGTTGCTTATCAACTTCCACTCCTTCAACATCTTGTTAGGGCTGGGGTCTTGGAGAGTTGGGGTTGGGGTCTTGGTGGGGCTGGGGTCTTGGAGAGTTGGGGTTGGGGTCTTGCTGGGGTTGCGGTCTTCGAGAGTTGGGGTTGGGTCTCATCTGAACTTGAAACCCCAACAATTTCTTCCAAGCTTAGTGAAGATTCTGAAGCATTTCCCTTCTATTCAATGTTGGGTGACAATATGTTCCTTCAGTTTCATAACTACTTTGTTGATCATTTTATCTTACTCATCAACCTTCTTTACCAACTCAGTAGTCACTTGTTGAAGGGTTTCTAGTTATTTCATCAAAGTCTGCACCTATTTAGACTCCCTATACATTCACATAGTACAAGATTACATATGTGAGATCAAATAAGCTTTTGAAATTAACAAACAACCATAATGTAAACTCTCATTATCTATTGATGGTAGGATTAGTGGTTGTGGGATCAGCCATAGATGGTGCAACCACAATCTCTATAGGGGCATTGGTCTCCATTTCCTGAGGTTCATCCCTCCTAATAGGGTTATATCGTGCAACCACAATCTCTGGGGGACTAGCCAATGCATTCATTTTCTCTTGGCTAAAACAAGGGAACAGATAATTATAAAAAAATAATGAAAATTATGGTATGAAAATTTAATTGAGTATGTAACTATTTACCCTTTCTCCTTACAACACTCTTCTTTCTTCACCTTTTACATGCATCACTACATAAACAGTTATTAACTAAATGAAAAACATACCCAAAAAAACATACCAATATACACATGAAACACATTAAAAAATCATACTAGACTCATACCAGAAAACTATACTAGAAAAATATACCAGAAACTCATACTAGACAAAACATATCAATATACACAGGAAACACATCAAAAAATCATACCGAGAACTCATACCAGAAACTCATAATAGACTTGGAACATAAACCAGACAAATCATACCAGATAAACATACCAAAAACGCATACCAGATAATTAAAAGATAGAGTGAGTATGAAATATATTTACCTTTTAACTATAACTTCTTCACTTCTCTCCTCAATTTTCCTCTTCTTTGGGGCAACTTTTTTTTTATTAAATTTTCTTGTTTTGGCAACTTCAAAACAAGACGACGAGGTCGAGAAGAAGGAGCGACAAAGTCATCACTATCAGATTTCTTCTTTTCTAGGGCAGCTGTGATTCCCTTGTCATCAGCACCTTTGGGTCTGCATACCCGGATATTGTGAAACTCAATCTTGAACAGATAACATAAATAGCTTTCTTCGTCCACATTTTCATCCCCAACCATTCGTTGTTATCCTCAACTTCTGGATTATCCGAGGACAGTGGGATAATTTTTATGTCATCTTTCGTCAAAGTTGATGATGTTTCTTTGATTATTTGGAAGCTGCATTTGTTCTTCCCCTTGTCGGTAGAAACTCACTTAACACAAAGTGGAGTTGTTTCATTTTCATCAAATCTAGCAAACAAGGATGCCAGCTTGGGGATTGATTCAAATACATGGACCTGTAAATTATACATAGGAAGCACATCAACAAAGCATACTAGAAACTCATATCAATAAATGATATCAAACCAATAACATACACTCATACTAGAATTTGAAACCAAAAAATATATCATAAAACAACATCCATGCCAGAAAATGATACTAGAAAAAAAATACAATAAAAAACACAAGATAAACTCATATCATAATACATATCCACACAAAAACTCTATCAAACTCATACAAACAAGACACTCATGCAATAAAGTCATACCAGAAACAACACAATACATCACATAACTCATATATAAAACAATCATACCTGGAGTGCCAAAGGAAAACCATGAAGGAAGTAGTTTTCTGATTTACGAGACTTTGTCGGCTTGCACTCCTGAAGGCTCTCAAGTGTCCTTCTAAACACAAGGCACTCTCATGGGAAGGAATCAAAAGCTTCCATGTCTTTCAGCAAGGAAAGAGTTAGATGGGTCACTAACTTCTTCTTGTCATTCCCCAACATGACATATTCAACAAAAAGAATCAAAGCCATCTTATATTTGTGTTTGTCGTTATTAGGAAGTGATGAATATGCATCCTCCAAATCTCCCAATGAACATTTGGGGATTGCGACAGTGGCGAATCAAGGGGGTAACAGGGGGTACAGTGTCCCGTGTTGGATTTTCGGTGTCCGGTTTTAGACCAAAGGGCCGTAGTCTCACTTATGTGAGTAGACGGTTCTCCCAATTGCCAAACAAATTATATAATTATCTTGAACTAAAACTAGTTATTAAACAAGGGTTTGTAATCTCCACAAAAGAGTAGACAAAACCCAACCAAGAGTTTGTAATCTCCGTAAAGGAGTAGACAAAACCCAATCAAGAGTTTGTAGTCTCCAAAGGAGTGGACAAAACTCAACTAAGAGTTTGTAATCTCCACAAAGGAGTAGACAAAACTCAATCAAGAGTTTGTAGTCTCCAAAGGAGTAGACAAAACTCAAGCAAGAGTTTGTAATCTCCAAAAAGGAGTAGACAAAACTCTAATAGAAGTTAAGTTCAATTACACGTCTTATAAACCGGTTGTTATATGTTAAAACCATTGACTTGGATAATGTAATGAGTCATTCATAAATGAATTTTCCTTCTAAGTGTATTCTCCCCTACACCGGGAATATCCAAATACCTTAGTGGGATAAAACGTTACACGTTACAAAGACTAAGTAAGAGACTTACTTGTCTTACTTTGTAGAAAGGGTATTCCTAGGTTTTGTCAATACAAAACCAAACTAAGATGGATGCCTATCCTTTGTCAATACAAAGGAACTATACTGGTCTTTCGAGTTTTGCAAACAAGCTTATAAGAAGGCCTATCCAATGTCAATACAATGGAACTAGAAGCTTTATTGTTGCAAAAACGAATGTAGAATCAAGTGCAAATGGCTCTCCCTTTTATAGGCATAGGGGGCCACGGTTTTGGGAAGTTAAAAGCGGTTAAAAACGGTTATGCAAGTTACTTGGAAGTTACTTGGAAGACGGGCCTTGAAGCCCTAGAAAGCCCGAGGCCCGAGGCCCACATAGGGAGCCCAAAACCGCTCCCCGGAGCTAGCTTAGAGCTAGCTTATTTTTCTTGGTCCAAACACTTCCAATGAGCTTCATTCACTTTAATATAGCTAGGGTAAGCTCCAAGATCCTCAAATACTCAATATCTTAGCTCAAGCTAGTGTAGCTCCTTAAGAAGCTCACTAGCTACTTCATTGACATTCACTAAGCATTTGAGCTTGGATTGCTCCCAGTTTTTAACCACATATTCTTTAGCCAATATAAGGCCTAAGAACCAAAGGTGTGCCGATAAAATGTGGCTAAAAAGCCCCAAACGTCGGCCTTCTAAAAGCTAGCACAAGTTGACCTTGTCGTGAATCACCTTGCTTTGATTCGACTCCCCTTATAATACTAGTTGTTCTTAGTGCCGGTCACTTGGCTTGCCTCCCGCAACCCGGACCATAGTGACACACATGTGAACAACTCATTGCACCTTGTCTCAAGACAAGCTCAACGGTTACAATGAAGACTTAGCCCAAATCTCCAACATTCCTCCCCCATTTGAGCAAAGTCAAGAAACTTTTAATAGACATACATCCAAACAAAATATTCGCATAATCATAAATGTCTTTTGATTGAATTTATTGAATTAGTATAATTACACATTCTGCACTAAAGAATTGTGGTGTCCTAATGGATTGAACCACTCAACTTGTTTAAGTACATGAAGGCAACATACACGAAATTTACATTTCCTTTACAAATAAATGACACATTTAAAGGCTATTGTGTCCTAATCCTTTAATGAATATATAGGCGAGTCAACCATCTACTCCCTCGAAGAAGCCTTGACACTTCACGTTCACGTAGCCAACTCTCTTTTGATCTTGCACCTATAATTGCAATTTTTCAAAAGAGTTGTTAAGAAATTACATATTTCAAACTATACATATTATATAGGCACAGAGCATTACCTTGGATGGACATTTTATGCTCACCACTTCTTGGAATGGGCTTTCCTCATTGAATTCGGCTAAGGCATCAAGCCATAGGCGAATTGGGTGTCCCACGACAAGTCGTTATCAATTTAGGTCGTTAACCCCATCCCCTTGGCTGACTTTTGAACTAAGTCCCTAGCCAAGCTCTTGGTTAAGTGATCGGCTAGATTATTGTGGGTTCTCACAAAATCGACCGATATTATACCGTGAGTTATGAGCTCTCTAACCGAGCTATGTCTCACACCAAGATGTCTTGATTTCCCATTGTACGTTTGACTATAAGCTTTAGCCAACGTAGCTGCACTATCACAATGAATCGAGATAGGAGAAACCGGTTTTGGCCATAGAGGAATTTCTAGAACCAAATTTCTTAGCCATTCAGCTTCCTTGCCGGCAGCGGCAAGTGCCACAAACTCGGACTCCATGGTCGAGGTTGTGATGCATGTTTGCTTCTTTGAAGCCCACGAAATGGCACCACCACCTAACAAGAAAACCCATCCTGTGGTGGATGAGTGATCATCTAGATTAGTGATCCATGACGCATCCGAGTAGCCTTCTATCACTGAAGGATACTTAATGTACAAGATGCCAAAACCCATGGTCCCCTTGAGGTACCTAAGCACACGCCTTAGTGTCTTCCAATGTTGTGAGCTAGGACAACTTGTGTACCTACTCAATTTACCAATAGCAAAAGCAATATCTGGCCTAGTGCTTGTCATTGCATACATGCAACATCCTATTACTTGTGCATACTCAAGTTGAGAGACAGCTGATCCTTGGTTGGGCATCAACTTCTCACTTGAGTCCATAGGAGTACTAACAATTGTACTTTTATCACATTGGAAGCGTTTGACAATCTTCTCAATGTAGTGTGATTGCGTAAGGCTTAAGCCTTTAGCATCACGTTTGATTCTTATGCCTAGAATCACATCCGCCTCACCTAAGTCTTTCATAGAAAACTTAGTGGACAAGAAATCCTTAGTAAGATCTACTTGTCTTTGGTTTGTTCCAAAGATCAACATGTCATCAACATATAAGCATATGATCACACCTTGACCGGTATGATCAAACTTACTATAGACACACTTGTCAGCTTGATTTATCTTAAATCCATTTGACAATACAACATCATCAAACTTTTGATGCCATTGTTTTGGAGCTTGCTTTAGTCCATACAAGGATTTGACCAAGCGACATACTTTGTGCTCTTGTCCTTTTAAAACAAACCCTTCAGGTTGTCTCATATACACTTCCTCATCTAGATCACCATTAAGGAATGCTGTCTTGACATCCATTTGATGAATCACTAGATTATGTATAGCCGCCATAGCTATTAATAACCTAATGGTTGTAATCCTAGCCACCGGAGCATATGTGTAAAAGTAATCGACACCTTCCCTTTGTCTAAAGCCTTGGATGACCAAGCGTGCTTTAAACTTGTCAATGGAACCGTCAACTTTCATTTTCCTCTTGAAGATCCATTTGCATCCCAAAGGTTTGCAACCGGAAGGAAAGTTGGCTAACTCCCATGTATGATTGCCCATAATGGAGTCCATCTCCTCTTGGATTGCTTCCTTCCAAAAGGCAACATCTTGAGACTTCATGGCCTCATCAAATGTCTTTGGATCCTCATCCATGTGAAAGTAAGAGTGACGATCCATTTGATTATCCCTTGACCCTTCAACCAAGAACACTTAGAAAATTGATTTTTGGGACAAATTATTGCTCATAGGAGCAATATCTGGCAAGTCAAGCCCGTGAGATGCTTTCCAGGATTCATCTTGAATCCTACGATGCTTGTTTGGGTGTTACTCATCTAAAGTCATGTTGATCACTTCCCTAGGCCTAGGAGCCGAGGTGAAGCGATCTTCATCAAAGATGGCATCCCTAGACTCTATTACGGTATTAACCGAGATGAAGTCATTTGGTTCTATCACATAGAACCTATAAGCTTTGGAGTGTTCTGCATAGCCAATAAACACACACTCAACACCTTTTTCACCTAAAGTTTTACGTTTGTTGTCATTGAGCCTTACTATGGCTCGACATCCCCAAACTCGTAAGTAATGTAGGTTTGGCTTCCTTTTGAACCATAGTTCATAAGGAGTCTTCTTTCTTCTTTTGTTTGGAACACGATTAAGCAAGTAGTTTGCCGTGAGCATAGCTTCACCCCAAAACGAATGCTTAAGACCCGAATAAGATAACATGGCATTGACCATCTCTTTAAGTACTCGGTTCTTTCGTTCGGCCACACCATTTGATTGTGGTGTGTAAGGTGCCGTGGTCTCATGTATGATCCCGACACTCTCGAAATATTCCTTATCCATAAATTCACCACCACGATCCGTGCGTAGTCTTTTTATTAAGGTACCTTGTTGTAACTCAGATTCATTCTTGAATACATAGAATTTGTCTAAGGCATCACTCTTTGCAAAGAGTAGATATACGTAACAATACCTAGAGTAATCATCTATGAATGTTACGTAATACTTCTTCTTTCCTAATGAAGGAGTAGAGTGCAAGTTGCCTAGATCCGAGTGGACTAAGCCGAGCATTGATTGTTCTCTTTCAACTCTAGGAAATGGAAGTCTTGTTATCTTGATCAACATGCACGTTTTACACTTGTCTTTTGGCAAGTCAAGTTTAGGTAAACTACCATCCTTAGTCATGTCATTCATACGCTTAAAATGAACATGTCCAAGTCGTGCATGCCATTTAACAAAATCACAATTGGAAGAAGAAGAAGAAGAAGACAATGTAAACAAATTGTTCTTGTTTATATTACTATTAGAAAGTTTATTACATAAAGAGAGAAGAAACATATTATTGTTCCAATGGCCAAAGCCTACAAATGTTCCTCTCCTAGATAATAAATAGCGGTCGGCTTCTATGACTTGTTTGAAGCCAAGCCTATTGAGTACACCACCAGAAACCACATTCTTTCTAATGGCCGGTGCATGTAGTACATTTGACAAGACTAGAGTCTTGCCACTTGTGAAATACAGATCAACCCGTCCTCTTCCTAGAACGGGGGTGGTAGACTCGTTTCCCATATGTATGAGTGCTCCATCGTTTGCAACAGCGTATGTCTTGAACCAACGCCGATCTTTGCAAACATGAGTTGTTGCACCCGAGTCCACCCACCATCCAAGGTCATCATCCTGCATGGACAAACATTCAAAAGTCAATGACACATAATTCAAATCAGAATTTATATCAAAGTTAGAATCAAGACTCATAAGTGAGTCACCTTGGTTTAATGGGTTTTGGCCACTTTGGCCTCCACCCTTGGATCCATCGTCCTTAACCTTGCAATCCCGCTTGAAGTGGCCAGTCTTGCCACACTTCCAACAAGAACCTTTTGGTTTCTTGTCAACATTATCCTTTTTGGACTTCTTGGACTTATTTCCCTTGTCCTTGCCTTTGTCCTTTCCTTTGAACCTCTTCCTTTTGCCCTTGCCATCCATCATGTTGGCCTCGTGGGAAGTAGAAGTTTTATCTTCCTTCTTGAGCCCCCCTTCTTGTGCCCTAAGGCCTTGTTCAATTTGAAGGTGAGAGCCAAGTTCCACCAACGTGAGTTCTTCCTTCTTGTGCTTTAGCACATGGCGGAAGTCCTTCCACGAAGGGGGAGCTTATCCATTATAGACGAAACCGCAATGACCTCATCCATATGCATGGCATGTTGAGTGAACCTCCCAAGAATCCGGAGCAATTCATTGTATTGCTCCATTACCGGCCTTGAGTCCACCATTTTATATGAGTTAAAATCCGAGACTAAGAATTTGCGAGATGAAGCATCCTCTGCCATGTACTTAGACTCTAGTTGATCCCACATTGATGTTGATGACTCTACACTTTGGTAGACATCAAACAATGCATCACTCATGCCATTGAGAATATGACCACGACATATGTAGTCATCATTATCCCATTTGCTCCTTCGTCGGACAGCCTCTATCTCCTCCACCATATCATCAACCGGCTCGGCCGGTCTAGGTGTAGTGAGTACATAAGCGACTTTTAGTGTAGTCAAGAGGAAGTGCATTTTCTTTTGCCACCTCCTAAAGTCTACACCCTCAAATTTATCCAACTTCCCAAAACGAGAAGTCATTTCTGTCATTAACGTCTTACTCATTATTGATCAATCCAATCCTACAAAACAATTAACAATAAATACACTTAGAAGATTGTTGGAATTTCAGTGTCCGGTTTTAGACCAAAGGGCCGTAGTCTCACTTATGTGAGTAGACGGTTCTCCCAATTGTCAAACAAATTATATAATTATCTTGAACTAAAACTAGTTATTAACCAAGGGTTTGTAATCTCCACAAAAGAGTAGACAAAACCCAACCAAGAGTTTGTAATCTCCGTAAAGGAGTAGACAAAACCCAATCAAGAGTTTGTAGTCTCCAAAGGAGTGGACAAAACTCAACTAAGAGTTTGTAATCTCCACAAAGGAGTAGACAAAACTCAATCAAGAGTTTGTAGTCTCCAAAGGAGTAGACAAAACTCAAGCAAGAGTTTGTAATCTCCAAAAAGGAGTAGACAAAACTCTAATAGAAGTTAAGTTCAATTACACGTCTTATAAACCGGTTGTTATATGTTAAAACCATTGACTTGGATAATGTAATGAGTCATTCATAAATGAATTTTCCTTCTAAGTGTATTCTCCCCTACACCGGGAATATCCAAATACCTTAGTGGGATAAAACGTTACACGTTACAAAGACTAAGTAAGAGACTTACTTGTCTTACTTTGTAGAAAGGGTATTCCTAGGTTTTGTCAATACAAAACCAAACTAAGATGGATGCCTATCCTTTGTCAATACAAAGGAACTATACTGGTCTTTCGAGTTTTGCAAACAAGCTTATAAGAAGGCCTATCCAATGTCAATACAATGGAACTAGAAGCTTTATTGTTGCAAAAACGAATGTAGAATCAAGTGCAAATGGCTCTCCCTTTTATAGGCATAGGGGGCCACGGTTTTGGAAAGTTAAAAGCGGTTAAAAGCGGTTAAAAACGGTTATGGAAGTTACTTGGAAGTTACTTGGAAGATGGGCCTTGAAGCCCTAGAAAGCCCGAGGCCCGAGGCCCACATAGGGAGCCCAAAATCGCTCCCCGGAGCTAGCTTAGAGCTAGCTTATTTTTCTTGGTCCAAACACTTCCAATGAGCTTCACTCACTTTAATATAGCTAGGGTAAGCTCCAAGATCCTCAAATACTCAATATCTTAGCTCAAGCTAGTGTAGCTTCTTAAGAAGCTCACTAGCTGCTTCATTGACATTCACTAAGCATTTGAGCTTGGATTACTCCCAGTTTTTAACCACATATTCTTTAGCCAATATAAGGCCTAAGAACCAAAGGTGTGCCGATAAAATGTGGCTAAAAAGCCCCAAACGTCGGCCTTCTAAAAGCTAGCACAAGTTGACCTTGTCGTGAATCACCTTGCTTTGATTCGACTCCCCTTATAATACTAGTTGTTCTTAGTGCCGGTCACTTGGCTTGCCTCCCGCAACCCGGACCATAGTGACACACATGTGAACAACTCATTGCACCTTGTCTCAAGACAAGCTCAACGGTTACAATGAAGACTTAGCCCAAATCTCCAACATCCCGGCTTGCGACATCGTTTTGCCTTAGGAAGGAAAAAACCCTCTTTAAAGCAGAATGTGATACATATTGTTCTACTAGCTCATTTGGGTAGAGAAAGGGAATGAGGAGCTTGTAGTTTACAGGTTTGAGTTCCGGGAGTAGCAAAAAGTTCCTTTTATATATGGATTTTGTTTTAAGTAAATTTTATATATAGATAGATGGAGAGATTAAATGATGCTTATTATTTCATTAACTCTTAACTAATACAACAAAATTAATATAATATTTAATACAATTGACAATATATTTTTAAAACAAACTAAAAAAATTGTGCTCCCCAACGAAAATTTTCTTGCTCCACCATTGGATGCCGACCACCTCGCTCATGTCGACGTCTTTTATTTCTTTGTATGAGTTGTACTGACACTTCATGCCAGTTATTTCTACAAACTCGCTTAAGCCAAACCTTATAAACCAAATTATTCAAAAAGAAAGAAACACATTAACAAAACAACGTGGTATTGAGGTACCAAACTAAGAAGGGTGTAGGTATAAATACCTAACCAGAGTATTATTGATGGAAAACCACATTGAGTATTTGCGTTCTGTTTTTATCTCATGCAGAAGCATGTAGTGTATTAATTGGATGGACAACTTCAGATTTGTACAAAGACGGATTACGTCCTCAAATATACTATTTTCGAACATTTCTTGTCCATGCCATTCAACCCTTCCAAAATGAAATTTATTATATTTACACGGGACACCACAATTATCCGTGATTTCTCATATCTTTTCTTATCATCAAACCTGTACACAAGATAGGAAAGGAAACAAGCTTGTTAATATTAGAAAAACCTCATATCAAACATACCAAAAACTCATATCAAATGATCAACTTATAGAGGAGTTTTGTGTATACATGTCCTCTTCATTTACATCAATAGACCTTTCTTCCTCTGCTTGTATAAGCATACCAGAAACTCATATCAATGTACACATCAACATTTCATACCAAAAAATCATATCAAAACCTTATAACAAACTCATAAGAGACATATCAATATAGACAAATCATACCAAAGCTCATACTAGAAAAATGTATCAATATAAACAAATCATACCAGAAGCCATACAACACTAATACCAGAAACTCAAACCAAAAAGCATACCATACAAATCATATCAATATACACAGGAAACACATCAACAACTCATACTAGAAAAACATACCATAAACTAATACCATAAAAACATACCTGAAAACATAATACCAGAAAAACATACCAAAAATACATACCATACAAATCATGTCAATGTACAAACGAAACAAATCATACCAGAAAACTATATCAAACCCTAATATGAAAACCATACCCGAAACCATAATACCAAAAAACATAGTACAAATTAGAGTGTATCAAAGCCATACTAACCATGCCGATTTCTTGGCTTGGACCTCCAGCGACAACTAATTGCAGGTTTTCCTCCTTATTAGACATTGGAGGTACTTGCCCTTGATTTGAAACAGACTCTTCAATCGCTAAAGGTTGAGTTGGGGTTAATAATTGGAATGTAGGAACATCAGACAGAGAGGATCATTTAGCTTTAGCCTTGGATCGTTGAAACATTTTTCTGGTTGATTAGGGTTTACGATAGAAATGGGAGAGAGAGATCTTAAAACGGTTGAGAAACCGATCGATGAAGATGAAATCTGATGAAGTTGAGAGTGAAAATGGGAGAGATTTCCGGAGAAGTAAATCTGGAAGTAGAAGAAACAATGGAAATGGAAGAGAGAGATCTTGGAACGAAGTTCTGGTTTGAAGGAAGATAAGAGTAATCGTTGTTGCAAATAGAGGGAAGAAGCGCGCTAGTAAAATGAACTCAATCTGTTACCTAATATCAAATTACAGTGGTTAAAATAAACAGGGGTACAGAATACAAACAAAATAAAAAAGGGCCTATTGGGCCAAAATCTTTCAATAAAAAATTTGATAACTAAATAATACAATTTCCTATGAAGAAATAAAAATATTACACCTACAAGAAACTTAAACTTCGAACATCATGAGCTCGTGCCAATGGTAACACCCCAAGTTCTGGGAACTCAAAGCGTTACGGGCTAGAACCTCACAATGGGTCCCGACCCTCAGAGTAACAACAATAACATCGGATCTTGCAACAAGGCACAAATAAATGAAAACCAAAACTTATATAAAAACCAAAGGTTTAACAAAAGGGAAAAGCCAAAAGACTCGCAGCCGAGTTCAACAACAAACTGAAAGAACGATAACATAAATATAAACCTGATCCCGTCCTATAATGTCCAGAAATCCCGGCTGACCACACCGTCCGGATCACTCAGCAACATCTCAAACCTGCAGGGCATCTACAACATCTGTATAACCCATTAGCTAACATTCTAGATATCAGAAATACAGTAAAGGCAGAAGCACATATAAGAATATAAACATATAGCATGTTCACACACAACCAGTTATTATCTTTGATTACGTTAATCCCTTTATTAATTCAATTTATATTGTCACACGAGAATCACCGTGATCTCGCCTCTGTCCCCTTTCACCAACAGGAATAGAGGCGATGCATCCCTCGGTTACTTGCTGGACTGGTCGCAAGAGCACCTCCCAGTTTCCCGAACTAGACAAGTGACCACTGCTCGGTTATAATACACTTGGGATAATTAAGCTATAAGGTCATCCTAATCCTTTTTTCTGTTATAACGATAAACGACCACACAAACACAACCAAAATGGTCAAACCAATATACGGAACGCAACTAATTAAGTCCAAGGGACTTACCTCACTCGAAGGTAAACACAAAGGTCAACTACTGCTCAGTGTCCCAAAGGAAAGAATGAGTGTCTACTCAAAAAAGGCATAGCGAATCAGAAACGAACCGAAATCTAGACGTAACTTCTAGTCCCAATGATATCTAAGAGACCTTCAATAAGCTAGGGGCACACAATCCCTAGTCTCATAGGTATCCCAAGGAACGACATTAACACTCGGCTCAAGGGAAAGGAACCAGAAAACAAAGAAGAAAGCAACTCACCAAGGACGGGAGTTATTGAAGAGGAAACCGTAGGGGCGTCATACTGAGGCACGAGGGCGGTTTCTTGGTAAATCCTCAAGGGCGGATGGTTGCAGCCGCGGGGCGGTGGTGTGACAAAACGATCTTTGGGACTCCTTTTGACAGCAACGTCACAACAAAGAGACCAAAGCTTGATCTTCGATTCACACATGTAATATATCAACCAAAGGAGCCTAGAAAAATATACGTATCAACAACGGAAGACAAGCAAGAATCAAGATTCGATCTTGATTCATGTGAAGAAGAAGAAGAAGAAACGAGAAAGAGAAAGAGGAACTGAAGGAGGAGAAGCATGCTGCAGGCCCATGAACGTAAGGAAGATCAAGGTAAGAAGAACTTACACGTTCTGCAGAAGATCACAAGGAAAGGCCGCAACTTTGCTCGAGGTTGAAGAAAACGTAAGCAAGAAGAGGAAAAAGGAAGACGGCGGGAATACATAGAGAACGGTTTGGAAAATAGGAAGGAAGGTCAAATTTAGGGTTAGAAGATAGAAGGAAAGTCGGCCCATAAGATAGAAGATCGGATCTTCTAAGAAAGGAAGGAAATAAAAACGAAATAAAACAAATCGGGCGCAATCTGGGATTAGCCGCAGGGGCGGATGACCCGGCCGCGACCGCGGCTTGCCGCAAGGACAGCTCCCTTCACCGCGGGGACGGTGAAGGCAAAAACACGGATGTTACATCGATGAAGACTCACACTTAGAGAGTTTGGCGTAAAGCTCTCTATCCTGCAGGACTTGGAGTACGATCCTTAATTGTCCTACGTGCTCCTCTCTGCTACAAGATTATACCAGAATATCATCGATGAAGACCACTACGAACTAGTCTAGGAAGTCGATGAAGATATTGTTCATCAACTCCATGAGCGCGGCGGGCACATTTGTGAGCCCGGAAGGCATCACTATAAACTCGTAGTGACCGTACCTAGTCCGAAATGCCGTCTTGGCCATGTCCTGCTCTCTCACCCTCAGCTGGTGATATCCGGATCTCAAATCGATCCGAGAAAACACTGAAGCTCCGTGCAATTAGTCCAAAAGATCTTCGATACGGGGAAATGGGTACTTATTCTTGATTGTCACCTTGTTAAGCTCTCGGTAATCAATACATAACCTCATCGACCCGTCTTTCTTCTTGACGAAGAGTACTGGTGCGCCCCAAGGATATACACTAGGGCGGATAAATCCCTTCTTAGCTTACTCCTCGAGTTGCTTCTTAAGCTCTTGCATCTTGATCGGCGCCATGCGGTAGGAAGCCTTCAAGATCGGTCTCGTCCCAGGCTCTAGCTCAATGCCAAAGTCTACAGTCCTTTGTGGAGGCAAACTTGATGGCTCTCGGAACATGTCGGTAAACTCGCTCGTTACCAGAATCTCCTGAAGCGTTCAACTCGTACTATCCTTCATGGCATAGCACCAAAAAGCCTCGCAACCTTGACCGATAAGTCTCGTAGCTCGGACTGCACTGATGATTGTACCGGTCTTCCCGAGATCCCATCCTCGGAAAATCTCTACATGGTCTGACTCCGTAATTACCGTCACGGTCCTCTTGCCAATGTCAAGCACTGCCTGATGTCGATACATCCAATCCATGCCCAAGATAACCTCTTCATGTACTAAGTACATGACAAAGAAGTCAGATGATCAATCGCAAACCTCCCGTGTACCCTTGATCTTACCCCATCGGGTAACCCTATAAAGAAAGGTCTCCTCTCTACATAATTAAGGTCAATCTATCTATACATGCATCAGATATAAAAGAATGTGTAGCACCGGTATTGAAAAGAACTCTAATAGGAAAACCTTTAATAAGAATGATATATGTGGTCGTTGGAGCTGCCGGCTCTATTGCACTCCTCAGCTCATAAACTCTAGTTGATGCTCCTTTGGTGTCGGAGGTACCACCACCTCGTCCTCTACCTCTCCTCTGCTCCTGAGCGGAATCCTGAGGAGCAGTATAACCAGGAGTTCTCTGTTGTTGCTGAGACTGATACTGAGGTGGTCTTTGTCCACCTCCTACGATGCTAGCAGGTGACAAACCCTACTGTGATAACGCATTGCCCTGTCGGCAAAACGCAACTCTATGTTTGGGCTTGCCACAAGAAAAGCAAGTCACCGCAGTCTTCTTACAATCAGCTCTCATATGTCCGACACCTCCGTAGTTATAACATTGTCGTCCTCTGTCGGACCTCAGCAACGTTTATTGGAAACCAGAGCGTCCCCGCATCTGACTACGCCCAAAAATAACCCTAACCTTGGAAAAGATCGTCAAGGGCACAAAAATAACCCTCACCTCTCCTCTCCCAAATCCTCAACTTGCCCCAAGACTTCTTATCCGACTCACATCCATCCCAAAGTGAGTGCGCTAAAATGGCTAAGGAAAAGTTCTTTGCCCCCTCTACTTCATCAACCAAACATCTCACCCACAATGCTCTTACTCTTGAAGCCAAAATCATTTTCACCATCCTTGTTAGAGGCATTGTACCTCGCTCACATTCCCGCAAACTACTTACTGAGAAAACATCCCTGCCAAAGCACCGAGTGGAGGACTTGGAGTTTGGCCTAGATGCTCTTCGAAGGGATGTGATCGATCTTAGGGATGAACTTACCGACAAATTGGACTCCACCCATGAGCACCTCTCAATAGTCCATGCAAAGGTAATTCAAATGTTCTAACTCAATGCTCTAACCTTCTCTACTATCGGAACCATCTTGCCCCTTTCTGAAGATGCAACTGGGCACTCCCGAGAGAAGGCCGCCAACGTTTTGCTAAATTGTGAGCGTCTGGTAAGAAATCGCCCAATCCTTCGTCCAACACACATTGACCCGACGATCTTGATTGTAGAAGAGTTTGGAAATGGTCAAGAAATATCGTCAAGAATGACATTCGTTGTCGCAAGAATGGACAGTGGTACCCCCCTTTAAATTCAAGATTTTGAAATCAATTTTTCCTGGGCTTACATTTTTTTTTTTTCTGATTTCAAGTTCTTGAGTTTCTGAATTTCTAGTTTTTAGTATTTCAAAACTTTTGGTCTATAATAACGTATGACTTCAAACATTTTCAGATACCTTCCCTTACTTGTTCAAAGACAAAAAGGAAGAGAAATTTGGTCTTATAATTTTGTGGTAACTCTGATCCAAGCAATCATGCACTTTAATATGCACTGTTGATATTTGTTTACATAGATTGTTATAGTTGTCTACACTATTGATATTTGTTTTGTCTTCCATCAAGGGGGAGGTTGATAACTCCACCTTGATGAAGATATATACGATATAGATATCTTATGTTTTTGTAGGAATGATGGAAAACAAAGAAAGGTATTTATGCTATTCAAATATCTATATATCAATATATATATATATATATATATATATATATATGCTTATTTGTTCGTTTAAGATTGCGTGCAGATTAATACGGCCAAGAATCAGGACCTCACAATGAGTTTCGGGCCGTAGTTAAACAACAACATTACTGGATCTTAAAACAAGGCACAAATGTAGTAAAACAATTTGAAATCAATAAAGGTCAATGTGAAGAATATATACCATGGATCATCCTTACAAGACAGAAATATAACATAGTGTGCATGGAGAAACGGAAAGACTCTCCCTTCCCATCTAAATGAGTACGTGGACCCGGTTGACCATCCGCTCCGGATCTCTCTACAACTTCCTTAACATGCAGGACATCTACAACGTCGGATAACCATTAGCTAATAGCCTACATATTAGAAGAAATATAACAACACATACACACATAAGACGGAAATAGACACATAATATGCTCACACACAATCCCGTTTATTATCTTTTATTTAAGTGATTCCCTTTTCAAATTCAACTTATTTTGTGAGGAGGATCTACCGAGTCTCACCTTTGTCCTCTTATACCAACAGGACTGGATCTGATGCATCTACCGTGTACATGTCTGGATTAGTTGCAGAGAACCTCTCAATCTCTTGTAGAACTGAACAAGTTGTCACCACCCGATTATAGTACACTTGAGCCAATTAATACACAAGGTTGTCCTAGTCCGGTTATGATTATAATAACTAAACACACATCATTATTATAACCCAACCAATACGCAAACAACAGCTAAGTAAGTCCCAAGGACTTACATGCACCAGGTCAATTCTAGTTAACGATATCCCTTAACTCCATATGAGTCTAATCTCAACCGTCTATTAAACAATAAAACTACCCATTTGTGTGCATAAATGAGAAAGAAGCAAATCCGTTATTACCATCTCATTGGTAGTGTTATTATTATAACTAATTGCACTAGTTTTGATGGTGAAAAAACTATTACACTTAAATATTCTTATTAAAAAGTTTAAAAAGCTAAATACATCAACTTTGATTTACTAGCATCAAAAAATTCGCATTTCCCCAACGTTTATTGGCGTTAACCCTTAGAGTCGGCGCAGATGGAAAAAAACTAAGAATTTATATTTTACTAACGTACGATAATTAATAAATCTGGCACTAAATACTTGATATTAATAATATACTTCATTTTGCTTAAAAAATATTTGAAAAAAAATGTCATTCAAACACCATCCTTGTGTTTACGTCATAATAGTACAAGAGAGATGAAGATGTTGGGCTTCTCTTCATGGACCATTAGAAGACAGTTACGTGTAGTACAAAAATATTATTACAAGGATTTGCCGACAGTTAAACTGTAATTGAATTTTCCACATAGGTCAAATATGAAAAGTATATATATATATATATATATATATATATATATATATATATATATATATATATATATATATATATATGGACTGAATTTAAAATAAACTATTAATGGATGAAGTAGTTAAAATGATATTCTATTAAAAGTTATTTTAAATACTTTTTAGAATAAAACCATAGTTTTTACTACTATCCATATTTTTTTAACTATTATCAACTAATATTTATATAATTAGTTTCTAATTTATTTTATTTTTTATGTTTATGGTTTTAAAAATATTTTATAGTATTTGAATTACTATAATATTAGTAAAAACTTTTATAATTTATTGATAAAAAAAATACATAAAAACATAAGTAATAAATATAATTAAAAAAAATAACTCGTCAAATGAATGATGGAAGAGAAATAGAGATTTAATTGTTAAGTCTTGATTAGCGAAAGAGAGGCACTAAAGTATGGGATTTGGGGTAATGTAATATGATTAAAGATTTGGTGGGTCCCTACTCAAATCTTCATATGTCTACTCTAATCTAACGGCTGCTCACCTTCTTTTATTCTTTCATTAACTACCACTTCTATTCCAAATTTTTCATCATTTTGATTTAAATTTCTATTAAAAAAATTCATAATATATAAATAGAAATTTATGAAAATAATAAATAATAATAATAATACAATGATCAAACAGAAACTAGATAATAAAGAGTGTGTTTCATTTATCTTTAAAAGTTGAACTTTTTAAAAGTAAAGTTATAATTTTTAATTAAACTGTATCTGTTCGATTAATTTAAACTAACGATAATTTTTTTAAAATAATTTAAAAACTAATAAGTCAAACTTTAAGAATATGATAAACTACTTCCTACAAAAATAATTTTTTGACTATTAAAATAATTATTAAAATTACTAAACAACCTTAATTTATAAAATATTTCTCAATTTTCCCACTTATTAAAGTTTGAATTTTTCTCTTGTTATCCTCGTCTTTATACTTTTTCTTTTGGTAAAATTTTAAATTTCTACTTGGTACCCTCGTGGTTTAATTCATTTCTTCCCTATATTTTTTCTTAATATATTATTTAAAATTTTAATAAAAAGTTAAAAAATTTAGAAAAATATATTAAAAACTAAGTATGACTACATTTAAATATTAATTTATAAAATACTATATATTCATAGAATTCTTTTTTATTTTTTAAATTTAAAAAATCTAAAAAAATAAATTAAAAGCTTTTTTAAATTAAAATAAAAATATAGTAAACTTTTATTTACTTTTCAACAAACCCATTTTTCCCTAAGATCAGATGTTTTTAAATTGTTTTCTTTAAATATTATAACTTTATTTATTAATATTAAATTCCTAACAACCACAAAAATTCATAAAAAATAACAGATAGGCTATAAATTTAATTTATTAAAATTTTATGGACACCATAAAAAATTATTTTAAAGGATGGTTAGCAAAATCAAAAGTACAAGATCTGATAAACACTGTTATAACTAGTGTATTACCCGTACTTTATGCGGGTTGAATTTTAATAAATATTTAATACTTAAAATTTATATGTATATTTTTGTAAAAATAAAAATCCGGATAATAAAATTATAATCATTATTATGATTTTTAATTCTCTTTTAAGTATTTATCTCTTCTAATTAATTATATTTTTAAATTGATTTGTTAAGACATGCTTGTTGGTAAAAAAATCCGTAAAAATTTAAAAACTATTTTTATAAAATATTTATTTAAATATTTTTCAAAAAATTTAGAAATCAATTTGTAATTTATATCAACATTTAGAATTCACTTTCAAAAATAAATTTTCAGAATTGAAGAAACATGGCGTTGACACGTGGCAATAGAGGCTTCTGCTTTAATATATATAAGATTTTCCTAAAAAAAAAAAAAAAAAAAAAAAGGTGATATTGTGTGGAATCTTACTTTAACTTTTTCATTACTTGACGTGATACTAATAAAAAGTTGTCAAGTAACATGTGTAAATATGTTGTTATTATCAACATCTTGTCACCACTTACCAATTACCATGCCATTATAAGTAAATCGTGACCAAATTTAGTTAATATTCTGACATATACATCTGTCATTTTATTTATAGTCAGCGGATACAATTGTTTGGTGAAAGGATTGATTATTGAGATGATTAAATTGAAAATGAATTCTTAAATTTTAATTATGGTATTATTGTCAAAATTTATACCATTCTAATCTCCGAAAATGAAAAGGTTTGTTTGAGGCTTAAAAAGAGATTATTGTCAAGGATAAAAGTTCTCACGTTGATAAAAAGTGGAATTACTACACTTAGATGTTGGGTTTGGATTCTATGAATATATGTGCTTAAACATGCGATGATCTCACAAGTCATATTTGACTCATTGGAATCTCACGTGGTATCTGAGCAGCTTGATCTCTCGTGCTCTTGTTTATTGAGCTTGTTAGTCCTAAGACTCTTTTTGCGGAGATGGACAATGATAGTCTATCCGTTTGGGCTAGAGTTCTTAATTAAGGCATGTCGTCAAAACAGTTGCACGTGAGGAGGCGGGTGGACGATGAAAGTTTGCACGTTGATAATAAAGGGATTATTAGGCCTAGTATATGAGGTTGATAGACTACTCTTTTTATTGTCAATCGGTTTTAGGATGATGCTTCACTGAACCTATGTGTTGTACTTAGACCCTACACACGTATTGCTCAAATATGTGATATACCCTCACGTTATATCTGACCCGTTAGAATCTCACTATTATTTTAATATTGCTGTGGAACTATTGAATTTAAGGATTATAGGTCTTTTTCATAATAATATATAAAGAAACACGTCTTTAATAAATGTAGATTGTAATTGTCTTACACAAATACATGTTAATTATCTTGCTAGCAAACGTGTATTAATATAACACTCATGTACCTGCCAGCCCATTGAGGCAAACTTTAGTAAGTCTATGCCAACCTCATTTAGAATCAAACGAATTCGCGAGCTTTAAAGGCACGATCATATCATCTTGTTTAATTTAATGAACTAGTTTAAATGTAGCTTTATGTGAGTGGTTCCGAATAGAGCTCGATTAGTACATTAATCATACTTAATATTGAATCATCTAGTTATTTTTAGAACCGTTATTCACACAAATGAGTTGAGCCTAAATTTAATTGAGCTTAAAAATATGTTATAACCGACTTGTTTAGAAAGTAAAAGTGCTCAAACCGCAATATTTTTGAGGCATCATTCCCTTAATAAGTTCATGAAACATATTTCTCAAAAATCAGCCCTTTAAATTTTAAAAATGCTCTAAATTACGAAATCATGATAAATTAATTGCAACCAACGTAATATTACAACGACAATCGAACAAAGATTCACAAGGAAAAAGTAATTGGTTGTATTTTTCTTCATTTTCGAAGAAGAATATCAAATGTGTAGTTTGAAAATTAATTTGTTCAACTATATGTCTAGTTTGTTTAACTAGATACCGAATTTGTTTAAAAATTGATTTCATGAAAATACAAAATTATCGTTAAACTTTAACAGATCAACTTAAAAAAAAGATAAATAATTATTATTGCTCAATAATATATACACACTTATAGATTAAAAGATACTATTTGTCAAAATAATTTTAATCAACTGATTTGTTCAACTATAATGTTTATTTGTTCAAAACTTGATTTGTTCAAATATACAACTAGTTTATTTGTTCAAATATACTCCTTATTGTTCATCTATAATGCATTTGTTCAAATATACTCTCTATTTGTTCATCTATAATGCATATTTGTTCAAACCTTATTTATTCAAGTATGCAACTAACTCATTCAACAATAATGCATATTTACTCAAGTATACTCCTAATTGTTCAACTATAATGCTTATTTGTGTAAAACCTGACTTGTTCAAGTGTAATGATTATTTGTTCAAGCATACAACTTATTTGTTCAGCTATAATGTATATTTGGTCAAGTATATTTCATATATGTTCAATTAAAATGTTTATTTGTTTAAAACCTTATTTGCCAAGTATAATAAATATTTGTTCAAATCTACAATTTATTTGTTCAAATGTACTAATATTTGTTCAAGTATATCATCTATTTATTTAATTATAATGATTATTTGTCCAAAATCTAATCTATCTATTATACATACTATACATATTGGAATGACGTGGCGCGCTGTGGAAGCATTAGTCAAATGGAACTCTCACAATTTTTTGGCCAATAGTAACCGACCTATTTTTTGGACAAAAAATTTTTTATTTTTAAACTATTTTTTAAGCTAGGAAATCTTTTGTTATCAGCATCATCTATTTACGTTAAATTTTTTGAAAGATTTTATTATCCCACATTGATTAACTGCTAAAATTGATGGTTTTAGAACTCGTATAAATAGGGAGTCCTTAAGAGTATACAAATAATACATTTCTTAGCCTTTTGGTTAAGTTCAACTATAATTATTATTCATATCGGAATAATATTTTATTTTTGGATCGTTAACCTACAATTTTGTGGGTTATAATGTTATTTCCTAAAGTAACCGTACACCTAAAGTTTTATTTTTAGGGAACAATAATTGTACTCCTAAAGTTTTATTTTTTAGGGAAGATTTTATTTTTGGGAACATTAACCTACAACTATGTGGGTCATAATGTTCTTCCTTAAAATAATCCCCACATAATATTTCCCTAAAGTAATCCCACGTTTTCTTTTTTTCAAACGAATATCAAAATGATTTATTTAGTTAAATTTTTTGAGGGTTTTTGTTGTCCCACATCGATTAGCTACAAAGCTTGATGGTTTTAGAAATTGTATAAATAGGGAGTCTATATACTCGCTGAAATTGTATAAATAGGGAGTCTATATACTCGCTGACGTGGCACGAGGTGGAGGCAGTATTTCTATAATAAAGCTCCCACAATTAACGCCATTAAGTCCAAAAATTTTTTTTGTAACCGATTTGTTTCGAAAATATCTTTACTCCTTAAGTCAAAGACTATTTATTTTGTAAACTATTTTTTTAAACCAGAGAATCTTTATTTATTAAATTAACAATATGTTATTAGAAAATTTCACGTAACTTTTTTTTGTTCCAACATACCTATTTTTTGGGACAAAAAATCTTTAATTTTTAACTATTTTTTAAGCTAAGTAATCTTTTGTTATGAGTTACTTTAAATTTTTTAAAAGATTTTGTTATCCCACATCGATTTGATGCTAAAGTTGATGGTTTTAAAAATTGTATAAATAGGGAGTCTAAAGAGTATACAAATAATACATTTTCTTAGCCTTTTGGTTAAGTTCAACTATAATTATTATTCATATCGGAATAATATTTTATATTTTGGATTGTTAACCTACAATTATGTGGGTTATAATGTTCTTCCCTAAGTAATCGTACCCTAAAGTTTTATTTTTAGGGAAGAGTAATCGTACCCCTAAAGTTTTATTTTTAGGGAAGATTTTATTTTTGGGAACATTAACCTACAATTATGTGCGTCATAATGTTCTTCCCTAAAGTAATCTTGGAATTTGGCGTTTGAATAATGTTTTATTATTTGGATCATTAACCTACAATTATGTGGGTCGTAATTGTGGCCCTCGAGTTTTTTTAGACAACCTTATCTATTTACGTTAAATATTTTCAAGATTTTGACTATACAAATAATACATTTTTTGCCAATAAATTTTTATTTTGAACTATTTAACTTTACTTTTAAAAGTTGGAACCAATCTATTTTTGGGATAATTTTTTAATTAAAAATAAATGTATTCCGATTTTTTGCTGTTAGTTTTCGATTTCTATTTACGTTAAATATTTTCACGTTATTTTGGTTAAATAATCGTACCCCAAAAGTTTATTTTTTAGGGAAGATTTTTTCTTTTTTTTTCAAATGATTATTAGGCTGATCTATTTACGTTAAACTTTTTGTGGGATTTTGTTATCCCACATCGATTAGCTACTAAAGTTGATGGTTTTAGACCTTGTGTAAATAGAGAGTCTAAAAAGTATACAAATAATACATTTCTTGGTCTTTTGGTTAAGTTCAAGTATAATTATTATTAATATCGGAATAATATTTTATTTTTGGGATTGTTAACTTATAATTATTGTAAGATCCTAGGTTTTTGCCTTCACCGCCCCTGCGGTGAAGAGGGCCGCCCCTGCGGCTGTGGGATCCGCCCCTGCGGATCGTGCGACAGATCGCGCCGATCTGTTTTCGTCGTTTTATTTTTCTTCCATAGATAAAATATCCTATATTTTATCTTATGGGCCGGTTTCCTTATCTTCTTCCTAAACCCTAGATGCCCTTCCTTCTTTTCTTTCCAGCCCGTTCCTATATATTCTCTTCTTCCTGCCCTTTTTTCCGTTCCTTGCTATCGTATTCAAACCCTAGAGAGTTGCAGCCGTTCCTTGCCTCCTGCGACCCTGTTGAACGTGTAAGTTCTTCATCCTTTGTTCCTCCTTACGTTCTTGTACTGTAGCATGCTTCCTTCCTTTCGTTTTCTTCTTCTTCGCTCCTTTTCTTCTTCTCCAAGAATCAAGTTTGAACCTTGATTCTTGTTGGCTTCCCGTTGTTGATGTATCGTTGTTCTCAGGCTCTTTGGAGTTGAGTCTTGACGTGTTGGAGCCAAAGGTTCGAGCTTTGGTTGCCTTTGCTGCGAGTTTTGTCGAAAAAGAAAGCCGACAACGCTTTCTGTCACGCCGCCGCCCCTGCGCCTGCACAGAGCCGCCCCTGCGCCTCTGTCACAGCCGCCCCTGCGCATCTGTCTAGACGCCCCTGCGGTTTCTCTACAGTAACTCCCGTCTTTGGTGAGTTGCTTGCTTCCTTCCTTTCCTCGTTCCTTCCTTGGTTCCTTACGGTTGTTCCTTGTTCCCCTGAGTTGTTGTAAGACTAAGGTTGAGCCCTTAGCATATGTTGATCTCTTAGAGATCGTTGCGACTAGAAGTCATAGACTTCTAGCAACCGTTTCGTTCCTGATTCGTGTTGCTTGTTCGTACAGGCTTTCCTTGCTCCTTTCTTGAGGGAAACTGGGTTGTTCCTGAGTTGTGTTGATCTCTTGTGTTACCTTCGTGTGAGGTAAGTCCCTTGGACTTACTTAGCTTCATTCCGCATATTAGTTGGATTGTATTGGCTTGTTTGCGTTGCTATCATGTTGTAACGGATAATTGGAAATAGGATTCATCCTTTGTTAACCTTAATTGGCCCAAGTGTATTATAACCAGGCGTTGACCACTTGTCTAGTGCTACAGGAGACTAGAATGTGCTCTTGCAACCTAGACCCGTAGGTAACGGATAGTACTGATCTATTCCTATTGGTAGACGGAAGCGGAGGCGAGTTTCGAGAGATTCTCGTGTGACAAAAGAAGTTGAATTAGTCATGGATAACCTTAATGAAAGATAATAACCGGTTGATGTGTGAGCATGCTATGTGTTTTCTTTATCTTATGTGTGTTTGTGCCTTTACACTCTTGCTTATACATAGAATGTTAGCTAACGGTTTATACCGTCGTTGTAGATGTTCCGCAGGTTCAGGATGCTGCTGAGTGATCCGGATGGTGTGGTCAGCCGGGGTTCCCGTACATTAGAGGACGGGATTGGGTTTTTGTTTCGTTTGTTGTTTCCCTTTTGTTTTGACCGGGCTGTGGAGTTTTTGTGTTTTCTTCTGTTTGAACCTTTAGTTTTATATTGAGTTTTGTTTTCATTCGTCTGTGCCTTGTTGTAAGATCCGTTTGCTGTTGCTACTCTGAGGGTCGGGACCCATTGTGCGGTCCTAGCCCGTAGCGCTTCAAGTTCCTAGAACTTGGAGTGTTACAATATGGTATCAGAGCTCTAGGTTGGCAACAATGGCACTCGAAATCTTCTACAGGTCGGATGCATAAATAAATAGAACCCGCAAGGGGTCTAACGTTTTCAAAAGGGGGTTATTGTTTTAAACCGTTGGTCTGGGATAGATGTACGGGCGACCACCACTACCTCCGCGGATCTCAGCAGTGTAGTTCTTATATGTTGGCCTTTATATGCGATTTTCTTGGATTATGCTTTAGCGGTAGCGTGGCCTTATATCTCTCTATATATAGTCTTATATATTTATCCTTATAGCAGATGGCACGCACTAGGGCTACCGCTGCTATAGGGCAAGGAAGGGGTCAACCACCACTTCCACCTTCCGTCCGTGGACGAGGACGTGCAGGAAGACCTCCACTAGCTAGAGGTCGGGGCCAAGCCCCAGCTGCCGATCCGCCTATCGCTGAGGCGTTTGCTGAAGAAGTTGCCGAGAGCATTGTTCCTGAGGCTGGAAATGGGACCGCTGCTAGGTCTGGAGCACAAAGAGTGCCATCGACGGAGTCCACACGAGTGTCTATCGGAGCTTCTGCATATCGCGACTATGTGCAGAGAGTTGAGGAAGCTATTAGGATTGGAGGACCAGCACCAGTGCCGCCAGTTCCTATGAGATCAGTTGAGGTTTCATAGAGAGTTACACAAGCTGTTGCCCCGCCTACTGAAGTTGCTGAGGTTGTTAGAGCGCCGACTGAGGCAAATGAGCCAAAGCCCGACAGTTGGTTGAAGGCTTTTGATCAGCTGAAGGTTCCCGTCTTCGTGGAAAGGACTGGCTTTGTAACACCCCGAATCCGCGGGACTCGGGGCGCTACGGGTTGGGACCTCACAATGGGTTCCGACCCTTAGCTTGACAACAATTTCACCGGATCTTGCAACAATGCACAAATAAAGGCCAAAACCAAATACATTTTATGCAATGCAAAGAAACCCAAAACCATACAAACCAAAGACTTCAGCCGAGATGCAACCGAAAGACCAAATGCCATACACGCGGCATACAATATAGAATGAATACAAAACTCAAACACAACTCCAACCAAAACCCCAATCCTAAATGTACGGAACCCCGGCTGCCCACTCTTCCGGATATCTCGGCCGCATTCCTAACCTGTAAGGCAATCTACAACAATCGGTATAAAACCGTTAGCTCATATTCAAAGCATTAGAATCAAGGTGAAAGGCACAAACACAAGTAGAACACCGCAAGCACACAACATACTTAAAAACACACCAATTCGGTTTATTATCTTTATTGTTATTAAGTCGTATCCCGTTCTAATTCAACTTAGGTTGTGACACGAGAGTCACCGAAACTCGCCTCGGTCCCTACTTACCGGCATGGAATGGTACTGATGCATCTGACCGTCTACCAGCACGAGATAGTCGCGGAGAACCTCCTAGCTCTCGCGGGAGCTAGGCAAGTTGTCACCGCCCGTTATCATACACTTGAGCCAAAATAATATAAAGGTCGGTAATCCTAATTCCGGTTTACTTGTTATAAACAATAAACAATAAACACACACCACCAAACACACATCAATGCTAATACAAGGAATACGAGCTAAGTAAGTCTAGAGACTTACCTCGTCCCAAATATAATCCCGCTATATCCCGCTCTCAGCTTCCCGCAAGAAGACACTCAACGCCTGTAAAAAGGCACACGATCAACATCTCTCACATGCTAGAAGTCCTTAGACTTCTAGTCCCAATGATCTCGCAAGATCATAAACCATAACCGTGTTAGGATAACAACCTCCTAATCCTCACGATCTCACAAGGTCATAACCATCACAACACGTGCTAGGATACCCTCGTCTTAGTCACCACAATCTCACAAACATATAACCATAATCTCAATCTACATAAGCTCACAAGATCAACCAAACACTCCACACCTTACAATCCTCACAAGATAATAACACCTCAAGTTTTAGAACGATCATAAATCCTCAAAACTCACCTAAGGTTCAAACCACTACTTGGTATTCACTCTAAGTTAAACTAGATCCAACCTAGCATGATACTAATACTAAACATAACTAAATCGAGTAAGATTATAAGCTCGGGGGAGAGGGTATTCACGTGACGTCAAAAGACGGAAGACGATCTATGGATGTTGATATGGACTCGTTGGGCCTTTATTGGGGTGCTTCCGAACCTAACACCAATTCTAAATAAATTTAGCTTATACGCTAAATTTGAATGGAATAGTAACATATATAATTCTAAGTAAAACCCCACTTTTAAAACCCAAGTTAGAAACGTAAATATATATATTCCGGGAAAATTGTATAACATCATAAATTCAAGGTAAAACTTGTTTTCAAAGCCAACGGTAAAATCCCGTAATTTAATCTTTGAGTCATAACCCGAAATTAATCCAACATGAGCATAACATATATGCTATATATAAGAATATAATTCAAGTAAATTCTAAATTTAAAACCCATAAATACATTTTACGGCAATTAATACAATTTTATAAATATGGGACATTATTCGTAATTAATTCCTTGGGCCATTTTCTTTAATTAATTCCAGCAGGGGCATAATTGCATAAACTCATAAACATGGGCCAAAACTGCAAATACAAAACATAGGGTAAAATCTACAATTATACCAAAATATAGGGGGCCCGATTTAATTTTGAAGAAGGGTTTCATCCCAATCCCAATCAGCCAAACGCAATTGAAGAAAGGAGGAGAGCGTGCAGAAGAAGAGAGGGACGGCCGACGCAACCGGTAGGCGTGGATCCGGCCGGGAGGAGGCAGTGCAAGTGGGCGGCGGCGGATTTCCTTGGCGGAGGCATCAGGCCCCAGAGCTAGGGCAGGCGAGGCAGGATTCTCCGGCATCAGGTCTTCTTCGGAGACAACGGATCCGGTGAGTCTCGCAAGAGAAACATAGGAGCGGAGGAGAAAGATGCACAGAGGCGTCTCCGGCGGGCTTCGACAGGGCAGGCACGGAAACGCTGCAAGGGAGGAGCTCCGACGAGGCGAAGGCAGCGGCTTCGGTTGCGGCGGTGTTGATGACACTGGTTCTCGGTGGTTGCGAAGAAGAACCAGAGGGAGGAGGGCTCCTCTCCAGTGGCTCGAGGCTTCCCTGGTGGCTGGAGAGGCAAGGCGGTGGTGAGCGGCTCTCCCGGTGATGACTCCGGTGGTGGCAGCGCATCGACGGCAACAGAGGCCTCTCTTCCTCTATTTTCTATATTCAAGATAACAAGAAGAGGAGAAACAAAAGGTTTCTTCTGGGTGGTTGTCAACAAAAGGGAAGAGAGGAACACCAGGGGGAGGTTGCACTGATGCTCCGGTGACAGGGCTGAAAGAGAGATGGGAGATGGAAGTGAGCCACAGAGGAAGGTGAGGTAGTTTTGCAGAGTTCTCTCTTTGGCTGAGGAGGTGAATCATAGTAACGAGTGTTAGAGGTAGCAAGCTTCTTTACCAGATGACGAGGGGTCGGTATTAGGAACGGGTAGGGTGCAGAATAGAGTAGGTTGCTCTGGTCACGGCTATGGTGTAATAGCTTGGGCGGCCAGGACCGAGACAAGGGCTAGACGGCAGGGGCTTGTGCTAGAGGAATCCGAAGCGGGAGAGAAGAAAAGGAAGGGATAGAAGAAGTAGAATAAAATAATAAAATAAAAATAAACTGGATAAGGAATACCCGAACGGGATTTCCGGATCGGAAAATTTTCCGAATCTTCCGTAAAATAATTTACGGAAAACTTATAAATCAAATATATAAGAATATACTCATAAAGTTTAATTTACGTCGTCAAAATACTTTAAAAAAAAAATTAAAGCTAATTAAATATTGATAAAAGTCGGTAAAATAAATATCGTAATCGCGCTTAAAATTGGGACGTTATATCAGGTTCCCCTAAAAACAAGTTTCGTCCCGAAACTTGCTATGTGTCGAACTTCTCGATCCCTGAGGCCGAGGTATGAACTCTCAACTAAGAAGGCTTAAACCTTCTAATCTACACACAGAGTCTACTCGAACTACAATCGCAAGATATATTAGATCATATAACAAACTCCCGCACAGGATACAACTAAACATAACACCACACATGCACATAACTCAACCAAAGAAAGAACTAGGTATAACCCGTCGATTCTATCGATATTACTAGATCCGCGTAAAACTCAACTAAAAATACTACCCTCCGTCTTCTCGTTAACCCCTTCGGTTAATCGTCTGCCATTAGATCATCATTACTGACAACATGACTTGAGTCATGTATTTACTCCCTCGATTGATACACATGAAACATTTGGTGAACACCCTCTATTCTAGGCGGCTACGCCAGCCGGTAAACTACTTTCCTTACTAACGTTATGATCTCACAAAGCTCCGATATATCGGAAACTCGACTTCCTTCTCGGGTCCTTCTTGAAGCAACATAACCACGATGTTTATCATTGATTGTCTCTAACAAGGAAGATCAAATCTCCCCTTTTTCACAGTTGACTCTGGTCCTTGTCAACCCAACTTTAATGTTACGTTTCTTCAACTTTTGAAATAAGTCCCGATACGGAAGGAATTACTTCACTTCCCACTGATTTACTAACGAGACACGTGTGCTATTACTTTTATATCGTCCCTCAATACTCAGTCAAGACCTTGTCTTGAAGAATAACTTGTACACTTCAAACCCATCATACTTTGAGGCAATTTAAAAAACAGTTGCACCAATGAATCTTCTCTTAACTCTCAACATCTCCATTGTCAATTTTCGTCTCACTCAATACTTCATCATCATCCGTAGTAGGTTACCATAAGAGGTGTTACAAAACTTCTCCCGTCACATATCTGGTAAAGCTTCGCACATCTAAGATAACTTGTAACTCCTTCCATATCTCTCGGGGTTTGCCATCCCGAGACAACTTGTCATACGACTTCTCTCTCGTAGTGACTCTAGTTGGTCCAACATACCATGTTTGTAATATCTGAGTCTCGAATTCCCAAACGGCGACAATCAAATCTTAACTTAATCTTAGAAGACTACCGACCCTTGCAGCTGATCGAGTAGATCTCCCATTCGTTGTAAGGGATACTGGTCCTTCATTGTCATCTTGCTCGACTTATAGAGATCGATGTACGAACGGAGATAATCGTCTCTCTCTTGGCAAACCGGTGTCCTCTACAACACTTAAAATCAAGATTTCAAGATATGCCTCAACATGAACCTTAAATCAGGAGTCAAGATATATTCCAACATGAACTTCAAATCAAGCTTAAAGGTAAAATCCACCTTCCGATGCATTGGAATCCGATCTATTCCGGGTTCCATCTTTTCTCTTCCCGTCACATATCGTAATAACCAACACATCCATATCACTTTACAAATGGTCATGACACAATTAATCAACCCCGATCTATAGAAGTGACACCCTTCAGACTCGTGTATTGTTCCATCTTTAACTATGACCGTGTTTGTTCTCTCTCAAGGTCCTCCCTCTCTCTCGAATCAGTATTGTTCCATCTTTTTCCACCTTGAAGGCATGTTGTAATACCCTTTTAAGGGCTCATACTTGTGTGTTGCCATAAGCGTCCTAACTGCAGGGCATAATCGCGTCTTATAATAAATTGATCTTATCTTCTTCGCTCTTCCAGACATCCCAACATATTGGGAAAGTTCTTCGTATTCTACCTAAGCTTGCATCATTCCTTTCTTCAACTAGGTGTAGGAATTATACTTCACTTCCTTATGTAACGTCAATCCGACCGTATAGGTTCTATCCTCAAGCCTTCATATACTTCTAGTACATCTTATGTTGACGTCAAACTTCAAAACTTCGGTCTTCTCTTACTCTTGTTGGTCGCCTTATGTATCTCTTGGTATTCCATTGAAAAATCTTCACAACTGTACTAGTATGCTCAGTGTAAAACGCTAGAAGAAATTGTTCAACCACAATCACCGAAAGATCAAATCATTGCTCCATTCAGCACTAACATCATAACTCTAAGCTTGCAACGTTGCCCTAATCTAGGTCCTCCCTTTCACGCCATAACCACATGGTTCTTCCGTGTGAGTTTGAAACATCTGACTCGGCTTTTACTCGCAAAAACATACCATCCATTCCATTAGAATAGGCATAATGTGCATCCTCTTATTATACTCCCGTTTACGTACCACCTCCATGAAACCTTACCTATTTCTTGATTCACTACTTCCGCTTTACCGTGGTCAACTTTAAAACCTCTAATTCGTGTCGTTCTCCCCTATGCCAACTCCATGATCTACAAAGGTCACAATAGGTCATCAAAATCCCCCTGTAAGAAGTCCGCTGGAGTTACTTGCTTGAACTCATACAACATTATCTGATTTAAGACAAATGCACTTTCGTGCTTCCTTACCATTGACATTGATCCACCGCAAATACTTTAAGCACTTGTTACCGATCCTCTATATACCCATAGTCTGGGTTACTCCTCTCATCTACACTCATAAATGGATAACCCGCACCTGCGCGTTCTCGGTTGTCACTGATTAACTTGTAACTGACCTCCTTCAATGTCAATGACTTACCATTCTTCTTACACTTCCCATGTTATCATTCTCATGAAGGCTATCCTTCACAGGGTACTATGCCTTAAACTTCACTTGCTCATATCACCCTTCACACCCTCCATTAACTATTTCTATGCTCCACGCTTCCTTCTTCTTCTATAAGGTAACTATAACTTCTCGGGCCTTGTTGTGTCATCCGACCCACTTTCCAAAGCTTAACCACTCTCCCATGATGCCTTGTAAGTTCATCTTCTCAAGAATTGTGACTTTAATCAACATCCACTCACGCTCCCCTTGGTTGGTATCTTAAGTCTCCCGATCAAAGCTCCTCGTTTGGTCTTTCATCTTCTTAGGATCATCAATTATATACACTTCCTCCTTCTTGGCGTTTCTTAGCCTTATCCTTATAATGGAAACCAGTCAAATCCACGTGAATCCCTACCATGCCCTTCTTCTCATAACTCTAGGAATGTTGACACTTCACTTATTGGTACCTCGTAAGCTTAACTTACGGTACCTTATTCTTTAGAAATAGTTCGATCACACTTCCCGTCTTGACTTCAATGCTTAGGAGCGCCTATTGAAAACTCGTCTTACTTGGAAAACCACTTTTATTCCCGAGCGAAAATGTAGTCCTCTTTACTTGATTCGCATGTTTAGTTCATCGACACCGCACTTGGAAAAAAAAAAATCTTACGTTCGTTGTCTCTAGTTGCTTTGTTGTAGTTCAATCGTTACTTCTTTGGAACCACTCCCACATCTTCATGTTATTTCCTTTACTGGCATAGTTTCCATCTCGGTTTCGCTTAGGTTGTCTCGAGTTTTCTTTTACTTGGTTGTCCTCCGTTACATCATCTCTACTCCTCTTCGACATCCTTTTAAAAGAATTCTGAGAAACACCATGGTGTTCGCCAACACAAAAAGCTCAACTTGACAGTTGAGCGTACTCATCCACGTATGAACGCTATCCCAAGTCAAACGACGTTGTCTTAAAGGTGATGACGTCATACTATCATCTTATTTGTTAGGTCCCATAACTCCATATGCTACTACTATATATAATGAGAATACATATACATAACTATATAAGTCCTAAGTCCGTATCACTACCAATATAACACACACCAGCATTTCATCCACAACATAAGGTCTCAAAACATATAATTGTCTACATATATAACTATACACATATATACAGTTCATCATGCAGCATACAATCACAAAGATACACATCAATTTCATCATGCACAACTACAAACCTCATATCCATATCTATATATACATATATATATCCATACCGAAATAAAATAAACTAACCTGCCGAGATCCGCGGAAGGAGTGGTGGTCCGTACATTCTACCCTGACTCATGCATGTGATTTTGAAAACGAAAAGTCAAAACCCGTGTGGGTTCTATTTATACCTCATTCGGCCTTTAGAAGATTGCGAGTGCCATTGTTGTCAACATAGGGCTCTGATACCACTTTTGTAACAACCCGAATCCGCGGGACTCGGGGCGCTACGGGTTGGGACCTCACAATGGGTTCCAACCCTTAGCTTGACAAAAATTTCACCGGATCTTGCAACAAGGCACAAATAAAGGCCAAAACCAAATACATTTTATGCAATGCAAAGAAACCCAAAACCATACAAACCAAAGACTTCAGCCGAGATGCAACCGAAAGACCAAATGCCATACACGCGGCATACAATATAGAATGAATACAAAACTCAAACACGACTCCAACCAAAACCCCAATCCTAAATGTACGGAACCCTGGCTGCCCACTCTTCCGGATATCTCGGCCGCATTCCTAACCTGTAAGGCAATCTACAACAATCGGTATAAAACCGTTAGCTCATATTCGAAGCATTAGAATCAAGGTGAAAGGCACAAACACAAGTAGAACACCGCAAGCACACAACATACTTAAAAACACACCAATTCGGTTTATTATCTTTATTGTTATTAAGTCGTATCCCGTTCTAATTCAACTTAGGTTGTGACACGAGAGTCACCGAAACTCGCCTCGGTCCCTACTTACCGGCATGGAATGGTACTGATGCATCTGACCGTCTACCAGCACGGGATAGTCGCCGAGAACCTCCTAGCTCTCGCGGGAGCTAGGCAAGTTGTCACCGCCCGTTATCATACACTTGGGCCAAAATAATATAAAGGTCGGTAATCCTAATTCCGGTTTACTTGTTATAAACAATAAACAATAAACACACACCACCAAACACACATCAATGCTAATACAAGGAATACGAGCTAAGTAAGTCTAGAGACTTACCTCGTCCCAAATATAATCCCGCTATATCCCGCTCTCAACTTCCCGCAAGAAGACACTCAACGCCTGTAAAAAGGCACACGATCAACATCTCTCTCACATGCTAGAAGTCCTTAGACTTCTAGTCCCAATGATCTCGCAAGATCATAAACCATAACCGTGTTAGGATAACAACCTCCTAATCCTCACGATCTTACAAGGTCATAACCATCACAACACGTGCTAGGATACCCTCGTCTTAGTCACCACAATCTCACAAACATATAACCATAATCTCAATCTACATAAGCTCACAAGATCAACCAAACACTCCACACCTTACAATCCTCACAAGATAATAACACCTCAAGTTTTAGAACGATCATAAATCCTCAAAACTCACCTAAGGTTCAAACCACTACTTAGTATTCACTCTAAGTTAAACTAGATCCAACCTAGCATGATACTAATACTAAACATAACTAAATCGAGTAAGATCATAAGCTCGGGGGAGAGGGTACTCACGTGACGTCAAAAGACGGAAGACGTGTTACGCTAAGATCGTGATGCGCAAATGAGTTTTGAATTTATAACTCGAACTAAATCCTAAACTACCTAGCGAAACCCGCAGTGTACGGGACGTTTGTAGTAGGGATAGTATTCCGAGGTTGAACACAAAGACTAAGGTGAAATTGATTCGATTTGTGATTGAGTTTAGTAAAGACCTAGGTTGAAAGAAAAGGAAGAAATAAAGAAATGAAAATCTCAAATGTTTTTGGTTGGTTTTTGGTGATCAATCAAAGATCACGATTCATGCAATGTAAACAATCAACTAAACTATGAATCAACACAAATAAACAAGCTAAACAAGATATAGATTAAAGAAAGAAAAGATGGATTCTAGAGGTTGGAAGTTCCGGTTATGGCATAGGACTCAAGCTATCTATTCATTCCTTGGATTAACTATGTTGGGGTTAAGTGTTTTGTCCGCTCCAAACGGTGTGTGCAAGCTTTAAATTTATAACCCTAGACTTAAGCTTAAAACAAGGATGCGAACCCGCAGTGTACGGGTCAATCGTAGTAAAAGCAAGAAAATTCCAGGGGTCGATCACAGGGACTCGGTGAAACAGAGTAAAAAACGGTAAGCTTCGTGAATACTAACCACAAAGAGCAATTAACACAATCAAGGATGAATAAGAAGTCAATAAAGCAAACATGCAATTCTAGGGATTAAAGCATCTAGTTGTGGTTCCAACTCAAGATCTATAGATAAGCGGACAAGCTGAGATTTTTGCGTGGGGAAGGTGTTACTAAAGTGGAATAGATCACCGGGTAAGTCTCACTACTCACTAATCCTAAACCGTAACTCTTATTACCGGGTAAGTCTCTAGGAATCAAGATAAAGAACTATAACCTCAAACTAACACACCATCTAAGGGAATAAAATCAACCTTTACCGGGTAAGTCTCAGGCTAACTCACAAAGATGGGATGAAAGCACACTCAAACCCCAATAAAGGATAAACCTTTATTACCTACACTTATGATCGTTGGTACACAAACTAAGGAATTACCGGGTAAGTCTCATCCTAAGCTTACTTTGAATCAGGAAAGGTGTAATAAGAACAGGATTTGGCAAACTCTAACACTTAACTCTCAGTTATGGATCAGATAAGTCACCTCGGTCAGCCAGTTTCCACCCCGGCCGAGATGTTCATCGACTGAACGAGATGCTTAGGGTTAAGGATAAAGACTCAAACTTTCAGGATCCTACTGGAATCTAAGATTATTCTATCATTGTTTTTCCCACAACCTTCAGCCAATCACCCTAGAATCACACAAGGAAATTAGCCACTCATCATCATTATGAAAGTATTAAATATATGGGAAGAAGGTGAATATTTGAACAAGAAGAATTTAATGAAAAAGACTTCAATAACTGAATCAAATATCACAACAAAGCGTTCCTTGGATAGCAATCCAACAAGACAAGACAACAAGTGAGGGAATTGAAGACAATCTTACAAAAACCCTCCAAAAAGCTATAAAAGCTATAGACTTCAATCTTCCTTCAACCTTCAAAAAGGTTCTTCGAATCTCTCCAATGAGAGTATGCTGCGGCTGCTGCGTGATAAGCGGGGGTGATAGCGGATGTATGCGGCCTCCTTGATTTGTGGAAATCCAACCCTTTTTATAGGAAAATAACCCTCCAAAGATAAAATATCTTAGAAAGATATTTTCCCATAAAAATAGGTAAAATATATGATTCTGCATATCTCCTTCCTTCCAGGAGCCAAGCCCAAAAATATAAGATCACTTTCCAATCTTAAAAGATCTCAGCCAAGAATAAAATATTCTCGCCGCGTCCTAGGTGTTCGCCTCGGTCGAGTCGGCGTCTCTGGATCACCTCGGTCGAGATGAATCTCTGGTCAACCGAGGTGAGTCACAACTGAATGTGAAATCTCTCAAAACTGGTCCAAAGTAAATCTTTAATCCATGGCTATGCTTCCTGGATGTAGCTCCAAATGACTCATGACTCCTTTTGCTCCTTTTTGATGCGAAACGTGCCATTTTACCTACGATTACAACAAAACTGGGTGTAGACCTCGATTCTCGCAAAGGTAGATGAAATGGTAGTAAAATCACATAATGTACATACAAACATGCAGATTATGAAAGATAAAACGTCCAAACAAACCCCAAAATATAGACTATAATTCATGCTATCAAAATACCCCATACTTAGCCCTTGCTTGTCCCCAAGCAAGTTCCGCATATAGAAGACAAGATAGAATGGATTATAAGTCATGAAAATCAATGAAAAAGTCTTTCAAAAAATATTTTATGGTGTGCAACTATCATAGATCACTCTAAGAGAATACTTCATGGAATTTAAAAACTCAATATGCTCAAAACATTTTATAAATATAGGAAAGTTGTTCATCTTTGCATAAAATCATAGAATGCATAATAAATCATATTTATCAAAATTAATCATGTATAATCCAGTTTAAACCGCTAAGTCAATCAACAAGCTCAAGGTCTCAAGGGCTTCCCAAAAGAAAAGTCAAGAAACGTGTAGGGTAGGGATGTGTGTAAGGTAATGTGGTGCTATAATACGGGAAAAGGATGAACTTCACTTTCACTTTGACTTGCAACATCTTCCACCAATAAGCTTTGCTTATTTCACACTTTTTCTTTTTTTTACTTTACTTTTGGAGTTATGGACAGAGGTGCACAATAACCGAAGCCTAGGAAATCTTCAATCATCAATTTCTCGAGATGCATCAAACCCTTGATGCACATACCATAATCCGCTAGGAATATTGCTCAATCCGATTTTGGCAAGACACAAACACCCGGCTATGTGAATGGTGCCGAGTTACTCATCTTCATGATTGACTTCCCCAAACCTAAAGTTGCTTTCTAACACTTTCACTTCCAGCCATTTCTCAACTTGTACTTCACTTGCTTTCACCACTTTGCTTGCTTCCAAATTCCCGGATAGGCAAAGGAGGCAAAATGTATATGAGGGGCTAAGCATGATCAAGAAGAAGAAGAAGAAGAGAATGAATTGCCTTGGTCTTTCCAAGAAGAAAGTGAGAGAACTTAACCTGCGGTGTCAACCTTCAAATTCAACATAATTTGGATAAAAACAAAGTATTAAACATGCTAATAATTTCAAACAAAGCATTTAGCAACTTAATCATATTATAAAATCTTTCAAACACATAAAGAATTTAAAACCAGTCAGTAAACAAGATCTTCACTGAGATCATATCCAGATAAGTAACACAAAAATCGTTTTCGAAAACTCTCAGTTAACACACCTCGGTAGAGATGTTCTTGGTTCAACCGAGGTGAAACGCCTCGTTTAGCCATAACTGACTCGGTCGAGGTCATAAAATTTTTTTTAAAACCATTTTTTTATTTCAGTTTCGACGTTTTTCTCAATCAAATAACCTGTAGATATGCATGTAATATCAGATAAACATATAGAGGCAACTGAAGCATAAATATGAAATATCCGATGAAACGTCGTACATCAAAAGTAGTCAAATACATCAAGTAGTCAAATAAGTACAAACACCCCATACTTGGGACACACTGTCCCAGTGGGTCAAATATAAGTCTGAAAATGAGAGAACTCACCGGATAAATAGCTGAACTGCATAAAAAATATAATAAGAAAAATCCTGCAGCTCCTCAGTAATCCTGATCCGGCGGTGGTGGTGGTGGTACGTATGGATACTGAGTCGGATCGTACGGATAGCCCATGACATGCTCGGTAATATGGGCAATCTGCCACCAGAACTCCCTAGCTACGGATCGGGAGGGGAAGTCGGTGGCGGTGGGCTCGGAAAAACCGAAAATCTCTCTCCAAACCTCTAAGGGAACTATGAAGTTCCGGTTCATCAACCGGTACTTCACAGACTGGTCTGTGGGGAGGTAGGAGAAGGAGCTAACAAACTCTAAGGTCGGCTCCAAATAAGCTGGGGCTCGGATCTCAGTAAACTGATCCAGCCCTACAGTGGCAATCATCCTCCTAAGGTCAGCATCTATCCCTAGGCAATCGAAAGCTGACACGTCCAGAAATCGTGGTGCGATAACTGGACGGCTAGCTATGCGCTCATAGTCTACCCGACATCTCTCGTGGATAACCGGGCGGTAAGGACGGGAAGAAGAGGAAGAAGGGGAGGGTGAGGATCTGTCTCTAAGGGCTAGGCGATGATCGGAACTCATCTTCACTCAACACTGTCAGACCACCTCGGTCACTGACAAGACTCAGAAATCACCTCGGTCGAGATGCAGTTCGACCGGACCGAGGCGCAGCAGTTACGATTCTAATTCTCAGAAATTCAGTTCTTTTCCCCCTAAAATCACTACAATTGCTTCCTAAGGGGTACTTAAATCCTTTCTCAGCAGAATCAAGGGCAACCAAAGCCCAAATCGAAATGAATGATCGAGTTAGGGTTTCGACTTGTTTTACCTCGTTTCGGTCGATTCGCTCGATTTCTTTGCAGATCTGTTGTTGCAATCGGTTCCTCTACACTTCAATCGCAGTTTTGAAGCGGAAATCTTCGAAAATAAGCAAGATCTGAGAGAGGGCGAAGTGGATTGTCGCCGCGGTCGAGGTGGGTAAAGTAAAAAAGTGAAAAATAAATTTTTCCCCTTTTTATACTGTTCCTGGATCTGCTGTCACCTCGGTCGAGATGGTCTCGACTGGACCGAGGTGGTACGGACCGAGGTGGTTCTGCAAAAAACCCTAGTCGCCTCGGTTGCTCAAGAATCAACTCGGTCGAGGTGTTCTGACAGTAACCGAGATGCTTCTGTCTTCTCAAAATCTCGAACTTCTGCCCTTCCAGTTATGCTCCTTCCTTAGATATTCCCAGTTGTCTGTCCAGAACGCCAAAAACAAAGCAAAGCAAAGCAAAAACAAAAACTATCTAAGCTATACTAGAAAACGGGAAAAGAAAGCAATACCTTGGGTTGCCTCCCAAGAAGCGCTTGGTTTAAGGTCGCTAGCTGGACCATAATGCGTCTCAAACGAGGTGGAAGGTGCCCTCACCCCATACTTCACCTCCATCGTGGGGTGAAGTAAGTAAATTCATCAAACGCTCCAACAAGTGTAAGTGCTCATCGGGGAATGAATCGTCTATGGGTGGGTTATCCGTCTCGCGGGAAGATTCCGGCAGCCGGCTGAGGTGGTCCGTAACTGAGTTCTCGGATCCCTTCTTATCGCGGATCTCTAGGTCAAACTCTTGAAGCAAGAGAATCCATCTAATAAGGCGCGGCTTGGCATCTTTCTTAGCCAACAAGTAACGAATGGCTGCGTGGTCGGTGTAGACAATGACCTTCGCCCCTACTAGATAGAAACGAAACTTCTCGAAAGCATATACAACCGCCAATAACTCCTTCTCGGTAGTAGCGTAGTTGCGTTGTGCTTCATCTAGCGTCTTGCTAGCATAATAAATGGCGGTGGTCCGTCCATCCTTCTTCTGTCCAAGCACCGCTCCTACGGCTACATCACTAGCGTCACACATGACCTCAAAGGGCAAGGTCCAGTCAGGAGGTTGGATAATGGGAGTGGAGATCAACGGTTCCTTAATCCTGTAAAAAGCATCAAGACACTCCTGCGAAAACTCAAAAACAACATCTTTATTCAAGAGGTTAGTTAGAGGTTTAGAAATCTTAGAGAAGTCCTTGATGAATCTCCTGTATAAACCTGCATGCCCGAGAAAACTCCTCACACCTTTAACAGAACAAGGAGGAGGGAGCTTCTCAATAGTCTCGATCTTAGCTCGATCGACCTCAATTCCTCGATTAGAAACGAGGTGTCCTAGTACAATGCCTTCATTAACCATAAAATGACACTTCTCCCAATTCAAGACGAGATTAGTGTCTTCACATCTCTTAAGCACTAGAGAAAGGTTAGATAGGCAATCATCAAAAGAGGAACCATATACAGAAAAATCATCCATGAATACCTCCATGATCTCCTCTATGTACTCGGAAAAGATAGCCATCATGCATCGCTGGAAGGTAGCGGGTGCATTGCACAACCCAAATGGCATCCTCCGATAGGCAAATGTCCCCCATGGACAAGTGAAAGTGGTCTTCTCCTGATCATCCGGATGGATAGGAATCTGGAAGAATCCACTATAGCCGTCCAGGTAACAAAAGTGTGAATGCTGGGCCAGCCGCTCGAGCATTTGATCGATGAAGGGAAGCGGAAAATGATCCTTCCGAGTCGCCGTGTTCAGCTTCCTATAATCGATGCAAACTCTCCAGCCCGTAACGGTCCTCGTTGGGATCAACTCGTTGTTCTTATTCGTCACAACGGTCATCCCTCCTTTCTTCGGAACGACATGCACCGGGCTAACCCACTTGCTATCCGAGATAAGATAAATAATACCTGCATCCAACAACTTAAGAACTTCCTTCTTCACAACCTCTTTCATGATCGGATTTAACCGTCTTTGAGGTTCCCGTGAAGTCTTATGATTATCCTCAATTAGAATTCTATGCATGCAGAAAGAAGGTTTAATGCCATTAAGATCATCCGTGGTATAACCTATAGCCTTTCGATGCTTTCTCAGGACATGCATTAATTTAGACAATTCAGATTCGGTAAGGGAAGCACTAACAATAACGGGATAAGTAGAATCCGGTCCAAGAAAGATATACCTCAAGTGACTAGGGAGTTGTTTAAGCTCCACAACTGGGGGTGCTTTCTGAGAGGGATCCTTGCTTCCTCTTTCCAGTGGAGTGGTGTCAGAAACTGGACTTGATGAAGTCTCAGTTAGAATCGTCTCGCCATCGATCTCGGTCGAGGCGCAGAGGCGTTGGCCGAGTTGTTCTTTAGTCGCCTCGCTCAGTCCAGAAAGTGCCTCGGTCGAGGTACTGCTGCTGTAACCGAGACTGGAGATCTTCGTCTCCTGGATTAGCTTCTCAGTTTTAGCTCCTGGATCCTCTTCCAGTGCCTTCAAGCTCCGTATATCTGTATCACAAGAAGCATCTATACCTTCCTCCATTAAACTGAAGCTAATAACTCTTTCGAGTGGATCGTTAATAAGGATAGAGCTCACTAATTCTTTTGATTCTTCTTCATCGTAGATGTTGAAGATATCATCAGTTAGCTGCTCCCCTTTCATGGCTGCAAGTAGTGCGAACTCCACCTCATCGCCACCAACGTTGAATTTCAACTTGGCGTTCTTGCAATCCACGTTGCAACCCGAAGTTGCTAGAAATGGCTTCCCGAGAATAATAGGAACAGGATAATCTGCGGGAATGTCAAGTACAACAAAATCTATGGGTAGATAGAAGTTACCTAACTTGACCGGAACGTCCTCCAAGATGCCCACGGGATGGGTAATGGAGCGATCCGCCATATAAAGTCGAATCTTGACCGGCTTGGGCTCTACAAGACCGATCTTCGTGCATAGCTCCAGCGGGATGATGCTCACGCTGGCTCCTAGATCACAAAGGGCTTCGCAAGTGACATCCCCAACTTGAATGGGAATGCAAAACGAGCCAGGATCTCTCAACTTAGGTGGCATCTTTTCCTTCATGATCTTGATAAGCTCCGAAGATTTAGATGTCATCCTAACTTCACCAACATCCTCCAGCTTCCTCTTCCTTGATAAGATTTCTTTTAAGAACTTCCCATAGGCGGGCATACCTAGAATAGCATCAAGGAAGGGAATATTAATATGTAGCTTATTCATCAAGTCAAGAAACTTACCAAAGTGCTTGTCTAGATGTGCTCTGGCTCTGGACTGAGGGAATGGAAGTGGTGGTTTGTATGCAGGAGGTGGAATATAAGTTTCAGTCGTCCCTCCTGCTTTCTGTTGCTCCACCTCGGTTGGCATCTCGGTCGAGGTGTTCTTCGACTGGATCTGGACCGAGGTGGTCTGCGTCGATCGAGGTACTGGATCTGCAGTTTTAAGTCCACTCCTCGTTGTTATGGCCATGCACTGGCCCTTAGGGTTAGTTTCCGTCTTTGCTGGAAGCTTCCCTGGATCTCTTGGCGCTTCATTCGCCCTACTAGCAAGTTGTTGTTCGAAGGACTTTTGGACCCTCGAAAATGAAGTCATAGAATTCTCCATAGCGCTAAGCTTGATCAAGATAGCCTCCAGAACTGCGTCTTTCTTTTCTGGTTGAGACGAACTTGATCCTTGCCCTTGGCTCTTTAATGGAGTAGAAGAAGAAGAAGGGGAAGAGAGGAAAGGGTTAGAGGAATCGTTAGAGTTGGAGTTTGAATGATTGTTACCGTGATTTTGGTTATTCGCCCTCCAGTTGTTGCTATTGGATCCTCTATTGTTGTTGTTATAGTTGTTATTTCGGGGACCGTTGTTGTTGTTACGGTACCCGTTGTTGTTGTTGTTCCTTTGACCTTGCTCTTCCTTCTTAGTTTGAGCCATCAAGAGTTCCTTCAATTGCTTCACGTCATTCTTCAAAGACGTGAGTTGATTGTTGTTGGATTGAGTCTCTTGAAAGTTGACTCTTTTAACTCCACCTTCAGCTCCTTGGTGGGTATATTTCTCCATGTGCAAGGCTTGCTTCTCAATGAAGTCCCAAGCCTCATCAACCGCCATGTCCATGAAGGTGCCGGCGGAGAGTAGTTGGAGATTGAACTGGGTGCTTCCATCCAGTCCTTTGAAGTAGATCTCCAACAACTCGATCTTTGGAATCCCATGGTGTGGGCAATCCAAAAGGATATCCTTGAACCGCTTCCAAGATTTGGACAAGCTCTCTTTGTCCTTCATAATGAAAGCATTGATCTTCCCTCTCATTTCAGCGGTCTTTGAGGGGGGAAAGAATTTGGTCAAGAATTCCGTAGTCATCTCCTCCCATGTGCTAATTTTTCCTGGAGGAAGAGATTGATACCAAGTAAGAGCTCTATCTTTTAAAGAAAAGTAAAAAGGTCTTAGCTTGTAGTTGTTGTTTTCAATTCTGGAAGGTTGCAAGGTTTCCATCAAGATCTCGTAGTTTTGAAGATGTTGATGTGGCGACTCCTTCTCTAGCCCTCCGAATTGGCATTGGCGAATCATGGCCAGAACTTGCGGTCGAAGTTCGTAGTCATGATCCGCTGGATCTCCTAGGTTCACTCCTGGAGGCCTCAGTTGTTGATTAGGGTCCATCCTTTGACCTAGGGTTTGTGGGATTCCTGCAAGAAGAACATCTCGGACTGGCCTCCGAGGTGGAAGTACATCGGCCGGGGCGTCAGGTACTGGAGCCTGCCTCGGTCGAGGATCAGCTACTGGATCCTGCATCGGTCGAGGATCAGCAGGAGGATCTTCCCTCGGTCGAAGTATAATCTGATCTCGTATGACTGCTATCTCAGCTTCGATTGCTGCAGTCTTGGTGCGATTCTCTTCTTTCTCTTGCCTTAGTTCTTCCTTGCTGAGGCGTAGCAACTCTAGTGCCTCTTTCAATTCGGCCGCAAGATCGCGATCGTCTTGTTGGGCCATCTTCGCTTCTCTTAAGCGTCGCTTGTATGTCTTTTCGGGTTCGGGATCGTAGGGAACGATTTCCTTCCCAGTGCGGGTTCTTCGCATATACCTAAGAAAGAACCTGCAAAAGTCACTCAAGTAGAGTGGTTAGATGACACGGGGGCAAGCGCCCCAAGAGCAAACCGTACCGGCTCGGTCTAGACCAAGTCCCCGGCAACGGCGCCAAAACCTTATCCGCTCCAAACGGTGTGTGCAAGCTTTAAATTTATAACCCTAGACTTAAGCTTAAAACAAGGATGCGAACCCGCAGTGTACGGGTCAATCGTAGTAAAAGCAAGAAAATTCCAGGGGTCGATCACAGGGACTCGGTGAAACAGAGTCAAAAACGGTAAGCTTCGTGAATACTAACCACAAAGAGCAATTAACACAATCAAGGATGAATAAGAAGTCAATAAAGCAAACATGCAATTCTAGGGATTAAAGCATCTAGTTGTGGTTCCAACTCAAGATCTATAGATAAGCGGACAAGCTGAGATTTTTGCGTGGGGAAGGTGTTACTAAAGTGGAATAGATCACCGGGTAAGTCTCACTACTCACTAATCCTAAACCGTAACTCTTATTACTGGGTAAGTCTCTAGGAATCAAGATAAAGAACTATAACCTCAAACTAACACACCATCTAAGGGAATAGAATCAACCTTTACCGGGTAAGTCTCAGGCTAACTCACAAAGATGGGATGAAAGCACACTCAAACCCCAATAAAGGATAAACCTTTATTACCTACACTTATGATCGTTGGTACACAAACTAAGGAATTACCGGGTAAGTCTCATCCTAAGCTTACTTTGAATCAGGAAAGGTGTAATAAGAACAGGATTTGGCAAACTCTAACACTTAACTCTCAGTTATGGATCAGATAAGTCACCTCGGTCAGCCAGTTTCCACCCCGGCCGAGATGTTCATCGACTGAACGAGATGCTTAGGGTTAAGGATAAAGACTCAAACTTTCAGGATCCTACTGGAATCTAAGATTATTCTATCATTGTTTTTCCCACAACCTTCAGCCAATCACCCTAGAATCACACAAGGAAATTAGCCACTCATCATCATTATGAAAGTATTAAATATATGGGAAGAAGGTGAATATTTGAACAAGAAGAATTTAATGAAAAAGACTTCAATAACTGAATCAAATATCACAACAAAGCGTTCCTTGGATAGCAATCCAACAAGACAAGACAACAAGTGAGGGAATTGAAGACAATCTTACAAAAACCCTCCAAAAAGCTATAAAAGCTATAGACTTCAATCTTCCTTCAACCTTCAAAAAGGTTCTTCGAATCTCTCCAATGAGAGTATGCTGCGGCTGCTGCGTGATAAGCGGGGGTGATAGCGGATGTATGCGGCCTCCTTGATTTGTGGAAATCCAACCCTTTTTATAGGAAAATAACCCTCCAAAGATAAAATATCTTAGAAAGATATTTTCCCATAAAAATAGGTAAAATATATGATTCTGCATATCTCCTTCCTTCCAGGAGCCAAGCCCAAAAATATAAGATCACTTTCCAATCTTAAAAGATCTCAGCCAAGAATAAAATATTCTCGCCGCGTCCTAGGTGTTCGCCTCGGTCGAGTCGGCGTCTCTGGATCATCTCGGTCGAGATGAATCTCTGGTCAACCGAGGTGAGTCACAACTGAATGTGAAATCTCTCAAAACTGGTCCAAAGTAAATCTTTAATCCATGGCTATGCTTCCTGGATGTAGCTCCAAATGACTCATGACTCCTTTTGCTCCTTTTTGATACGAAACGTGCCATTTTACCTACGATTACAACAAAACTGGGTGTAGACCTCGATTCTCGCAAAGGTAGATGAAATGGTAGTAAAATCACATAATGTACATACAAATATGCAGATTATGAAAGATAAAACGTCCAAACAAACCCCAAAATATAGACTATAATTCATGCTATCATATTTCTAGATTGGGATCAATCACCGGATAAGTCTCATGATCCACTAATCCATTCCCTAGATCTCGTCACCGGGTAGGTCTCTAAGAATCTAAGGGACGGAATTCTACACAAACCGGATTGTTACCTAGAGATCTTAACCTATCCTTACCGGGTAAGTCTTGGAAAGGGAAGTCCTAAACAACTATCCTAGCACACTTAATCCAATGGCGGCTTATTAGGCTCACCACTACCTAAGGTTTGTTATCTTTGGAATCTAAGAGTAAGGATTACCGGGTAAGTCTCTCCTAACACTTAGTTGCTAACACTAGGTCACCCTAGGATAGATTTAACTCAACAAACACTTAGGATTTCAACATTCTAACAATCTAAGACAAGATCTATTGAACCAGGGAGAATCACAGTTTGTTCTACCTAAACCACGGCCGTGGTTATACAAGAACTACCCGTGATTTCTAACAACAGCTATGTTCATGCACACAAGTCATCCAAAGATAAATCTAAGTCCGTCCTATCATAGCCCTAGCCATAACCATCCTTTCCTCACCCTAGAACCACATCTATTTAGCCTACAACATTCATGATAGAAATCGAAACAAACAAACACAAAATCATGATATCCATTTGCAAGATGATGAAGGAAAAGAGATGAACAAGTGAACTAAAACAAAACCAAGCTGTAAATAGAATTAGAGTAACTCACAATCCTTCCAAAAGAAGGTTCAAATGATTCATACAACTCTAGAAATAGAATCCGGAATTCTTCAATACAAGATTATCAAGTGTGGTAATGGTGTGTGTTCTTCTTCTCCTCTACAATGGAGCTCTTCTTCTTCCTCTTTGACACTTTTCTTCCTAGAAAGACTTCTTGTTTAGAGAATATTTTTGTTAGAGGGTCATGGATAATGGAGAGCTGCTCCAAGATGCCTCCCACAGCCAATGAAGGACCACTTTTATAACAAACTTGCATGAGCTGGCCATGAGAGTCGTGGCACAGCTGTCACAAGAATCTGGCAAAATCCACGGGTGATTCCACGGCCGTGGAGTGTCAGAGAACCGTGATTCTGTGCAGAAACTTCGTCTTGGATCATTAAGCTGTGATTTGGTGCATGGCTAGGGTTGGCAAGGTTCCATGAGTCCTCTTTAGCCCTTAGCTTGTGTCCCAATGAGTCCGAGGGTGTGTCATCTAGATGAAAGATCCTCAAACGTATCGTTTTAGCTCCTAAATCTCCCGAAATACCTATAAAACACGCACAAGTCCGTGTAGACGTCTATCTCGACAAAATACATAAATTGAGTGCAAAACGTCGTGAACTAGTGCTAAACTATGCATGAATGAGTGAGAAATCTATCTAAATGATTACCTAAAACTAAGTCATAAATCGTGTTATCAAAATACCCCATACTTAAGGTTTGCTCGTCCCCGAGCAAATTCCCAACTATAGACTAAGAGATGACATGATTTATGCATGCAGAAAAATGGCAAAATCTTTTTGGGTTTGTGCTTCTATTATTGGATCACCTTCAAAGTCATGTTTCATGGCAAAGGATAAGCAAATCATGCATCAAACAAATGAAGACATGGAAAGACAATTGTACTTAACTCAAAAGTATGCATGAAATGTAAGGATGAAGAAGTCAAGAAGATCAAGAATACATCCAATCTAAATCCCTAAGTCTTACAAACATGCAAATAGGTCATAAGGTCTTGTGAAATAAAAGGGTCAAGAAATGTAGTGATTGGGTGGGGATTTCTAGGCTATGTGATGCTAATCCGGGAACGGAACTAACTCCACAATCTTGTCCTCGATCAACTTCCCTCAAGTGTATATTTTCCTCTATCTTTTCTTTCTTTTCTTTTTCTTTGACCTATTTTTGAGACAATGACATTGGTGTACAAAAGCCGAAACCTTGGTAATTAGCCGTCCTCGGGCTTTTTCTTAGTTTTCGAGGTGCATCCACACCGGGCACACATACCAAAGCTCGTTTAGGACTATTGGTTTATTTGACTTTGGCAAGGCACCAACACCCGATTATGTGAAGTGTACCGAGTTACTTGTCATTTAAGCCAATGCCCCCAAGCCTATATTTTTTTGGCTACACTTTCACAACAAATTCAACATTTTATGCATGATATTCTTTTCATCAACAACTTCATCCACACACTTGCTTTTCGCACACATCAACACACTAGCATGCTCCTATTCCCGGATGGGTTAAAAGAGGTCAATTTTATCTCAATTGAGGTGCTCAAGCAATCATGATTAAGATGAGAAGTAGAGAAAGATGAATTGCCTCATTCATTCCTAGATGGTATGCAAGAACTATCATGTAATTTCGATCTTCAATACTCAATCATTTCTAGGCAAACATCATGATCACAAATCATTCATAGAATTTCAAGAGAAGTACTTCAAGTCTACATATGCGTTCATCAATCATAACACATGAGGCCATCCATAGCCAATCCACAAGACAAGATTCATCATTAGGGTCATATCCAAGCCTAGAAAGCACAAAATTTTTTTAAATTTTCTGATTTTTTATGGGATTTTCGATTTAAGTATGTACAATGCAAGACATGTGAAGATTTTAAACTATCCTAGATGCTCATCATGCAAAGGATCATGCAAACCCCACCCCATACTTAGAAACACATTGTCCCCAATGTGGTATACAAGTAAAGAGAGTGAAAGAAGGTTCTCACAATGTAAGAGTGGTTTGCTATGGTATTTGGGATTGCTCAAGTGAATTGATGTTGGATGATCCTATCAACCATGGTAGAGAGCTCTACGCATCCATCAAAGCTTCGGGACCGGCGCTAGGCACCGCTAGCCGTCCAAGTTCCGCGTCCGCTCCACCCATAATTGATGAGGGGTTCATCATCATCATTCCTATGTCAAGCAAGGCTTCCAATGCCACTAATGTTCTAGCACACACACAAGGTAGACAAAACACACACAAAGATAGAAAAATCTAAAAACGAAAACAAAACGAAAACGGAAAAATGTTACCAATGGGTTGCCTCCCACCAAGCGCTTCTTTAAGGTCATTAGCTTGACCAAACTCGGGAGTGTCTATTCAAGGTGAAGTGGGGCAATCATGTCCACCGGGGCTCCCGGAATATACTTCTTCAAGCGGTGCCCATTCACTTTGAAATTCCCACAATGCTCCCCTCCTATCTCAATAGCTCCATGGGGAAAGATCTTCTTCACCACATATGGCCCGGTCCATCTTGATTTGAACTTTCCGGGAAAGAGCCTTAGCCTTGAGTTGAAGAGAAGGACAAGATCTCCTTCACTCAACTCCTTGGGGATGATCCTCTTGTCATGCCATCTTTTGGTTCTTTCCTTGTAGATCTGGGCATTCTCATAAGCTTCCAACCGGATCTCCTCAAGGGCGTTTATATCAAGCAACCTCTTCTCTCCCGCCTCCTTGAGGTCAAAATTTAGCCACTTAATGGCCCAATAAGCTCTATGCTCCATTTCCACCGGAAGATGGCAAGACTTTCCATAGACCAACTTGTAAGGAGTGGTTCCAATTGGTGTCTTGAAGGCGGTCCTATATGCCCACAATGCGTCATTGAGCTTCATAGCCCAATCCTTTCTAGTCCTAGACACCGTCTTCTCAAGGATGGCCTTGATCTCCCGGTTGGAGATCTCCACTTGGCCACTAGTTTGGGGATGGTAAGGTGTTGCCACCTTATGAGTCACCCCATACTTAGCCAAAAGCGCCCCAAAATTCCTATTGGTGAAGTGCTTTCCTCCATCACTAATGATTACCCTTGGTGTTCCAAACCTAGGGAAGATCACGCGGTTGAAGAACCGCACCACCACCTTGGCATCATTTGTAGGAGAGGCGATTGCCTCCACCCATCTTGACACATAGTCCACCGCCAATAGGATGTAGAGATTTCCACACGAAGAAGGGAATGGTCCCATGAAGTCCACACCCCACACATCAAATATTTCGACTTCTTGGATGTTTTTCAAGGGCATTTCATTCCTCCTTGAGATATTGCCCATCCTTTGGCAAGCATCACATGTCGCTACAAAACCTTGCACATCTCTAAACAAGTTAGGCCAATAAAAACCGGATTGCAATACCTTTGCACACGTTTTGTGTGAGCTAGCATGGCCTCCACATGGTAAGGAGTGACAATGCCGGATCACACTCTCCACTTCATCTTCCGGTATGCATCTTCTAAACATCCCATCCGGCCCTTTCTTGAATAGAAGTGGTTCACTCCAATAGTAGTGCCTCACATCGTTGAAGAACTTCTTTCTTTGTGCATATGTCAATCCGGGAGGCACTTCCTCACACACTAAGTAGTTCACGATGTCGGCAAACCATGGCTCACTTCCTCTAGACACTTGGAACAAGCATTCCTCCACCATTTGTAATTGCTCATCCCGGAATGAGTCATCAATTGGGATGTCATCTCTTTCAAGCTCCAATGGTGGGAGTCTACTAAGGTGATCCGCCACGGAGTTCTCGGATCCCTTCTTATCCCGTATTTCCAAATCAAACTCTTGAAGGAGAAGGATCCACCGAATCAACCTTGGTTTGGCATCCTTCTTTGTAAGTAGATAACGGATCGCAGCATGATCCGTATAAACTATGACCTTCGCTCCAACAAGGTATGAGCGGAACTTCTCAAATGCATACACCACCGCTAACAACTCTTTCTCGGTGGTAGCATAATTGAGTTGGACATCATCTAGCGTCTTGCTAGCATAATAAATGGCATGAGTGCGCCCTTCTTTCCTTTGCCCCAAAACAGCCCCAACGGCTACATCGCTTGCATCACACATGATCTCAAATGGTAGACTCCAATCCGGAGGTTGCATGATAGGTGCGGAGATCAAGGCGTTCTTCAACCTACAAAAAGCCTCAAGACAATCTTTGGAAAAGACAAAATCAATATCTTTCATTAGTAGGTTAGTGAGGGGCTTAGAAATTTTAGAGAAGTCTTGAATAAACCTCCGGTAAAAACCGGCATGCCCTAAGAAACTCCTTACCCCCTTCACCGAGGTAGGTGGCGGCAACTTCTATATCGTTTCAATCTTGGCCCTATCAACCTCAATGCCGCGGTTAGACACCAAGTGTCCTAACACAATGCCTTCACTTACCATGAAGTGGCATTTTTCCCAATTTAAGACAAGATTTGTCTCCTCACATCTTTGTAATACTAAGGACAAGTTAGCCAAGCAATTATCAAAGGAAGAACCATAAACAGAGAAATCATCCATAAACACTTCCATGATATTTTCTATGTATTCCGAAAAGATAGCCATCATACACCTTTGGAAGGTGGCGGGTGCATTACACAACCCAAATGGCATTCTCCTATATGCAAAAGTACCCCATGGACATGTAAAGGTTGTTTTCTCTTGGTCATCGGGATGGATAGGGATTTGGAAGAATCCACTATAGCCATCTAGGTAGCAAAAATGAGAATGTTGAGCTAACCTCTCTAGCATTTGGTCAATGAAGGGGAGAGGGAAGTGATCTTTCCTAGAGGCCATGTTCAACTTCCTATAATCGATGCATATTCTCCACCCCGTAACCGTCCTAGTCGGGATTAGTTCATTGTTCTCATTAGTCACTACGGTCATCCCACCCTTCTTAGGAACTACATGAACGAGACTAACCCACTTACTATCCGAGATAGGGTAGATAATTCCCGTATCTAGCAACTTAATGATTTCCTTTTTGACAACCTCTTTCATTATAGGATTCAATCTCCTTTGATGTTCAATAGAGGGTTTATGATTATCTTCCATCATTATCTTATGCATGCACAAAGAAGGTTTTATTCCAACCAAATCATCAATAGTATAACCAATGGCTTTCCTATGCAATCTTAGTTCATGCAACAACTTAGCAAGTTCATCATCATTTAAGCATGCATTAACAATCACAAGATATGTAGAGTTTTCACCAAGAAATGCATACTTCAAATGAGAGGGGAGGGGTTTAAGTTCAAGTGAAGGAGGACCTTTATCGGTTGAAGACGATCCAAATAAGGTTGGATGAGATGAGTCCAAAGCAAATGAAGACTCTCCATGACTCCTAGAAGCTTGATCATCATTAAGAGCTGATCCAGGGAAAATCACGGCTGGAATCACGGGTTGCTCAACTTCCACGGCCGTGATTCTTGCCAAGCTTGCTTCCCGGAGTTGTCCAGAGAGTTTGACGGCCGTGGAACGTGAATCTCGACCGTGGAACTTGCAGCTGTTCAAGACCTCTTCGTGGCTTTCAAATCCAACTCTTGGCTCTTCTTCCAAGGCTTCCAAGGCCTTGATCTCTTTATTGCAAGCCTCCTCAACACCTTCTTCCATCATACTTAAGGTAAGAACCTTCTCCAAGGGATCCTTGATCAAGATCGAGCTTACAACTTCCCTAGATTCCTCTTGCTCGACTATGTTGAAGACATCCTCATCAAGAGCTAGCCCTTTCGTCATTGTGGACAACTTGAACTTGATGTTCTCTTCTCCAATGTTGAAGGAGAGAGTCCCATTCTTGCAATCTACTAGGCATCTAGAAGTGGCGAGGAAAGGCCTTCCTAAGATGATGGGAACCGGATAATCCGCCGGAATGTCCAAGACTACCAAATCAATTGGCACATAGAATCCTCCTAGTTGCACCGGGATGTCCTCTAAGATTCCAACCGGATGAGTGATAGAACGGTCTGCCTCATAGAGGGTCATCTTGACCGGTTTTGGCTCTCCTAGCCCCACCTTGTTGCAATGTGCAAGCGGTATGATGCTCACACTCGCTCCAAGATCACAAAGGGCCTCGTACTTCACATCTCCCACTCCAATTGGGACACAAAAAGAACCCGGATCTCTTAGCTTGGGAGGCATCTCCTCCTTCATTGTTTGGATCAATTCCGAGGATCTCTTGGTCATTCTTATCTCCCCATACTCCTCCAACTTCCTCTTGTTGGAGAGTATTTCTTTCAAAAACTTGCCATATGCCGGCATTCCTAAAATGGCATCCATGAACAGAATGTTAATATGTAATTTGGACATCAGTTCAAGGAACTTACCAAAGTGATTGTCCAAACGAGCTCTTGCTCTTGATTGTGGGAACGGTAGTGGTGGCTTGTATGGAGGCGGTGCCACATAGGTTGGCTCTACATCCTTGCTCTTGCCTCCATCTTCTTGCAACTTTCCCTCTTCTACCACTACTTGATTTCCCTTAGCATTGTCCTTGGGCAAAGGATCCTTCATGCTCAACCCACTCCTCGTGGTGATAGCCAACACTTGGCCTCTTGAGTTGTCTTCGGTTCTTCCGGGAAGCTTTCCCGGATCTCTATGGGCTTCACCCGCCTTTTGGAACACTTGTGCTTCTAAAACTTTTTGGGCTTTAGATATTGAAGTCACGGTGCTCTCGAGACCACTCAACCTTCCAAGCAATTGCTCAAACATTACTTCGGTTCTATCCTTTGGAGGTTGAGTAAATCCGGGTGGAGGTTCTTGTGAAGCTCTTGGTGGTGGAGTTGTGCTTGTGGAAGCGGGAGGGTTCAAGGCTCCATCCGGGTTAGAGTAAGAAAATCCGGGGTGGTTGTGGTTGGGCTGGTAATTGTTGAATTGCCGATTGTTATTGAAGTTCCTTGGGCCTTGATAATTGTTGAAGTTGCCCCTTCCCATATAATTCACATCCTCCTCCTTGGAAGACAAGTTGGCTTGTGGAAGCACTTGAGGAGTTGCTTGGTTCTTCAAAGTTGTAGCACACAACTCCCTCAAGGACTTCAATTCATTGTTGATGGCGTCAAGCTTGAAATTGCTCATGGTGACTTCACTCACCTCATATGCTCCCGTCTTTCTCCCTTCACTCTTCCTATGAGAGTATTTCTCAATCACTAGAGCTTGCTTCTCCACAAACTCCCAAGCTTCATCTACATGCTTCTCTATAAAAGTCCCACCGGAAAGAGATTGGAGCTTGAATTGGCTATCTTCATCAAGTCCTTTGAAGTAGATCTCCAATAGCTCAATTTTCGGTATGCCATGGTGTGGACAATCAAGGAGAAGATCTTTGAACCTCTCCCAAGACTTGAATAAACTTTCTCTATCCTTCATCACGAAGGCATTGATCTTCCCCCTTAATTCGGTAGTCTTGGAAGGTGGGAAGAACTTGGTCAAAAACTCGGTTGTCATCTCCTCCCAAGTACCAACTCGCCCTTGTGGAATAGATTGATACCAAGCCAAGGCTTTATCCTTAAGAGAGAAGGAAAAAGCCCTAAGCTTATGGTTGTTGCTCTCCAATCTTGGCGGTCTAAGAGTCTCCATCAAGATCTCATAATTCATCAAATGTTGATGAGGAGACTCTCCTTCCATCCCTCCAAATTGATTATGCTGGATCATTAGTAGGACTTGAGGGCGGAGCTCATAGTTGTGGGTAGCGGGATCTCCTAAGTTCACAGCCGGACGGTGTGCTCTTTGTGCCGGATCCATACGTCTCCCTAGGGTTTGTGGCTCTTCAATGGCAATGGGCTCGATCCTAACATTAGCCGCCGGCTGCGGTTGTATCACCGGTGGTGGAGGAGGTGGAGGTTGTTGACGATTAAGCTCCCCTTGTACAAGGGCTTGCCTAATCTCATCAATCTCCCTCCTAGTTGCCTCTTGCCTCTCATTGGCAAGTTTCCTTTCTTCCTCCAAGAGCTCATCTCTTAGCCTTATTTGCTCTAAGGCTTCATCCAATTCAGCTTGGAGATCTCTTCCGGCCATCTCTTTTCCCTTCTTAATACTCTTGGATCTAGATCTAAGGGTTTTCTCCGGTTCGGGATCGAATGGAGCTAAATCCTTGCCACGAGATCTTCGCATACACCTAGAGAATAAGAGATGTCCTGAAAAGCAAAAACATACACCAAAGAGAGATCAAAAGCAACAAGAAAGATCTACACTAATAACAATCACAAAATAGACTCAATCTAGACCTAGTCCCCGGCAACGGCGCCAAAAACTTGTTACGCTAAGATCGTGATGCGCAAATGGGTTTTAAATTTATAACTCGAACTAAATCCTAAACTACCTAGTGAAACCCGCAGTGTACGGGACGTTTGTAGTAGGGATAGTATTCCGAGGTCGAACACAAAGACTAAGGTGAAATTGATTCGATTTGTGATTGAGTTTAGTAAAGACCTAGGTTGAAAGAAAAGGAAGAAATAAAGAAATGAAAATCTCAAATGTTTTTGGTTGGTTTTTGGTGATCAATCAAAGATCACGATTCATGCAATGTAAACAATCAACTAAACTATGAATCAACACAAATAAACAAGCTAAACAAGATATAGATTAAAGAAAGAAAAGACGGATTCTAGAGGTTGGAAGTTCCGGTTATGGCATAGGACTCAAGCCATCTATTCATTCCTTGGATTAACTATGTTGGGGTTAGGTGTTTTGTCCGCTCCGAACGGTGTGTGCAAGCTTTAAATTTATAACCCTAGACTTAAGCTTAAAACAAGGATGCGAACCCGCAGTGTACGGGTCAATCGTAGTAAAAGCAAGAAAATTCCAAGGGTCGATCACAGGGACTCGGTGAAACAGAGTCAAAAACAGTAAGCTTCGTGAATACTAACCACAAAGAGCAATTAACACAATCAAGGATGAATAAGAAGTCAATAAAGCAAACATGCAATTCTAGGGATTAAAGCATCTAGTTGTGATTCCAACTCAAGATCTATAGATAAGCGGACAAGCTGAGATTTTTGCGTGGGGAAGGTGTTACTAAAGTGGAATAGATCACCGGGTAAGTCTCACTACTCACTAATCCTAAACCGTAACTCTTATTACCGGGTAAGTCTCTAGGAATCAAGATAAAGAACTATAACCTCAAACTAACACACCATCTAAGGGAATAGAATCAACCTTTACCGGGTAAGTCTCAGGCTAACTCACAAAGATGGGATGAAAGCACACTCAAACCCCAATAAAGGATAAACCTTTATTACCTACACTTATGATCGTTGGTACACAAACTAAGGAATTACCGGGTAAGTCTCATCCTAAGCTTACTTTGAATCAGGAAAGGTGTAATAAGAACAGGATTTGGCAAACTCTAACACTTAACTCTCAGTTATGGATCAGATAAGTCACCTCGGTCAGCCAGTTTCCACCCCGGCCGAGATGTTCATCGACTGAACGAGATGCTTAGGGTTAAGGATAAAGACTCAAACTTTCAGGATCCTACTGGAATCTAAGATTATTCTATCATTGTTTTTCCCACAACCTTCAGCCAATCACCCTAGAATCACACAAGGAAATTAGCCACTCATCATCATTATGAAAGTATTAAATATATGGGAAGAAGGTGAATATTTGAACAAGAAGAATTTAATGAAAAAGACTTCAATAACTGAATCAAATATCACAACAAAGCGTTCCTTGGATAGCAATCCAACAAGACAAGACAACAAGTGAGGGAATTGAAGACAATCTTACAAAAACCCTCCAAAAAGCTATAAAAGCTATAGACTTCAATCTTCCTTCAACCTTCAAAAAGGTTCTTCGAATCTCTCCAATGAGAGTATGCTGCGGCTGCTTCGTGATAAGCGGGGGTGATAGCGGATGTATGCGGCCTCCTTGATTTGTGGAAATCCAACCCTTTTTATAGGAAAATAACCCTCCAAAGATAAAATATCTTAGAAAGATATTTTCCCATAAAAATAGGTAAAATATATGATTCTGCATATCTCCTTCCTTCCAGGAGCCAAGCCCAAAAATATAAGATCTTCCGTAAAATAATAAAATACTTTAAAAAAAATTAAAGCTAATTAAATATTGATAAAAGTCGGTAAAATAAATATCGTAAACGCGCTTAAAATTGGGGCGTTATAGTCTTGGAGGTGGAGCAGTGGTTAGGACAGGTTGATTCTGCTATGGAGGCTATCGGTTGCCTAGAGGGACGTCGAGTCAACATAGCACAGACACTGCTGAAGGATCAGGCTCATTCTTGGTGGAGGACAATTTGCAGTAAGGTCACCAGTTATGAGCAGATGAAGACAGTAATCAGGGATCGCTACTGTCCTGCAGCTATGAGGAGAGACCGTCTTCAGGATTTCCTTGAGGCTAGATTCGAGAATTTGCCTATTGCTGAGATAATCCTCAAGTTTCAGGACGAGCTGACATTGCTAGGTCCTTCTGCACCACCGGAGGATCAACATGTTTACCTTTTCTCTCGAAGGTTGAGAGAGTCGACACGCTCTTATCTTACTGGTTTCCGTTGTGAGTCTTTGACGGACTATCAAGATAGAGCTTCTGCATATGAGAGAGACCGACCAGGTCAGAGGAGAGCTTCTCAGACAGGAGGTCCTAAGAAGAGACAAAAGACTGGATCAGCCAGTGCTGGAGCTGGAGCAGTTGGGTTTGGACGTAGTCAGACGCCTGGACGTTCTAGTTTCCAGCAGAGTTCTGACAGAACACGGCAGTGTCATAACTGCGGAGTAGCTGGACACATTCGAGCTGATTGCAAGAAGCCAGCAGTGACTTGCTTTACTTGTGGCAAGCTCGGACACAGAGCTGCGTTTTGCCGGCAGGGCAAAGCGCTATCTCAGTAGGGTTCTTCACCTGCCAGTGTTGCTGGAGGAGGACAGAGATCTCAGTTTCAGCAGCAGCAGAGAGTTTAAGGTTCTGCCACTCCTCAAGGTTCCACTCTGGGAAAAGGGAGAGGTAGAGGACGTGTTGGTGGATCTGCAAGCACCAGAGATGCACCAGCCAGGGTGTATGAGTTGAGGAGTGTTGTAGAGCCGATAGCGCCAACAACTACAGGTACCATTCACATTAATGGTTTTCCTATCAGAGTTCTTTTCGATACTGGTACTACGTATTCTTTTATATCTGATGCTTGCGTAGATAGATTGGCCTAAGTTACTGTAGAGGGTAGACCCTTCTTTATAGATTACCCGATGGGGGTAAGATACGAGGTACGCGAGAAGTTTGCGATTGCTCTATTAGATTGGGAGGTCGCGATTGGCCATCTAACTTCTTCGTCATGTACTTAGTACATGAAGAAGTTATTCTGGGCATGGATTGGATGGATCAACATCGAGTAGTTCTAGACATCGGGAAGAGGACAGTGACAGTAACTACAGATGCAGGCCATGTTGAGATCTTCCGAGGATGGGATCTCGGGAAGACTGGTACCGTCATCAGTGCAGTTCGAGCTGCAAGACTTATCAGTCAAGGATGTGAGGGTTTTTGGTGCTATGCCATGAAGGATAGTACTAGTCTAGCTTTGGAGGAGATTCCAGTAGCTTGCGAGTTTGTTGACGTCTTTGGAGAGCCATCAGGTTTACCTCCACAAAGTAGTGTAGATTTTGGCATTGATCTAGAGCCCGGTACGAGACCGATCTCTAAGGCTCCTTATCGTATGGCGCCTATCGAGATGCTTGAGTTGAAGAAGCAGTTCGAGGAGTTAGCAGAGAAGGGCTTCATCCGCCCTAGTGTATCTCCTTGGGGCGCACCGGTTCTCTTTGTCAAGAAGAAAGATGGGTCAATGAGGTTATGTATCGACTACCGAGAGCTGAACAATGTGACGATCAAGAACAAGTACCCATTGCCCCGCATCGACGATCTTTTGGATCAACTGTATGGAGCTTCAGTGTTTTCGAGGATTGATCTGAGATCTGGATATCACCAACTGAGGGTGAGAGAGCAGGACGTAGCCAAGACAACGTTTCAGACTAGATATGGACACTACGAGTTTGTAGTGATGCCATTCGGGCTTACAAACGCGCCCGCAGTCTTCATGGAGTTGATGAACAACATCTTCATCGACTTCCTAGACCAGTTTGTAGTTGTCTTCATCGACGACATTCTGGTTTATTCTCGCAGTAAAACGGAGCATGCAGGACACTTGAGGATTGTTCTTCAAGTCTTACAGGATAGAGAGCTTTACGCCAAGTTCTCTAAGTGCGAGTTTTGGATGTCCGAAGTAGCATTCCTTGGTCACATTGTTTCAGCTGAAGGGATCAAGGTAGATCTGGCAAAGATCAAGTCAGTAGCATCTTGGCCGCCACCTAAGAACATCAAGGAGGTCCGCAGCTTCTTGGGATTGGCGGGATACTACCGGCATTTTGTTGAGGGCTTTTCTGTTATCGCCCGACCGCTCACTTCCTTGCCGCGGAAGTCTACGAGGTTCGTATGGTCCAAGTCGTGCCTGCGGAGCTTCGAGGAGCTGAAGAAGAGGTTGACCTCTGCTCCTATCTTAGCTCAGCTAGAGGGCATTGATGATTTTGCGGTTTACAGCGACGCATCCAAGCTGGGCTTGGGATGTGTTCTGATGCAGAGGGGAAAGGTGATCGCTTATGCGTCTCAAAAATTGAAGACGTATGAGGAGAATAACCCTACCCATGATCTTGAGTTAGCTGATGTTGTTCATGCTTTGAAGATTTGGAGACATTATCTGTACAGAGCCACGTGTCAGATTTTCACAGACCATAAGAGTTTGAAGTACATATTCACTCAACGGGAGTTGAATAACCGCCAGCGCACATGGTTAGAATTGATCAAGGACTTTGATCTTGAGATCTTATACCACCCGGGAAAGGCTAATGTGGTAGCAGATGCTCTCAGTAGGAACACTTCCCGGGAGATGGCAATCACTAGGCTGACAGCTCAGCCACAGTTACAGCGAGACCTTGCATGGCTAGAGATGGATATCTACTTCCCAAATTCCGATAGCCAGTTGTCCACCTTGGAGATAGTACCTGATCTGTTGGCCGAAATCCGACAGAAGCAAGAGAGTTGCCCATCTTTGACACAAATCCGAGACCGGATGTCTCGAGGAGAGGCACCACAGTTTGCAGTTGGTGCTGACGGAGTTTTGAAACGACACGAGCGTGTTTGTGTGCCGTCAGATCGAGAGTTGAGACAGAGGATCCTTCAGGAGGCTCACTCTTCACCTTACTAAGTACACCCTGGTACGAGTAAGATGTATCAGGATATCAGATGCTCTTTCTGGTGGGGAGGTCTGAAGCCAGTTGTGACGAGATATGTAGCTCAGTGTGCGACTTGTCAGCAGGTCAAGATCGAGCATCATAGACCCGGAGGCGAGCTACACCCACTCCCCGTTCCTCAGTGGAAGTGGGAAGACATCTCTATGGATTTTGTGACCGGTTTAAGACCGAGTCGTGGTTTTGATGCTATCTGGGTCATCGTAGATAGACTGACGAAGACCGCACGTTTCATTCTGATCAAGGAAATGTGGCCAGTGAGTCGATTAGCAAAGGAGTGCACGAGACATATAGTGAGACTTCATGGGGTACCTAGGACCATAATCTCTGACAGAGACGGACGGTTCACTTAGAGGTTCTAGAAGCAAGTTCATGTCGCCCTAGGTACGAGTCTACAGTTCACGACAACTTATCATCCTCAGACCGATGGTCAGTCTGAGCGGACCATCCAGACTTTAGAGGACATGTTGCGAGCCTGTGTGTTAGACTGGGGACAGATGTGGCCAGATCACCTTCCCTTAGTTGAGTTTTCGTACAATAACAGTTGGTACACATCGATCAGGATGGCTCCTTATGAGGCTTTATATGGACAGAGATGTCGTACACCGTTGTGTTGGGACGAGCCTAGTGGTGCCAGCGGAGTAGCACCCGCACAGATTCAGGATGACATGGCTCGAGTAGTAGTAATCCGAGAGCGGATGTTAGTAGCACAGAGTCGACAGAAGTCTTATGATGATAAGAGGGGCAGACCTCTGGAGTTTAGAGTTGGAGCTCAGGTTTGGTTGAGAGTATCTCCGACACGAGGCGTCAGACGTTTTGGTGTCAAGGGGAAGCTGAGTCCCAGATATGTTGGACCGTTTGAGATTCTTGAGCGAGTTGGAGAGGCAGCATACAGACTTGCGTTGCCACCGAGACTCGAGGATGTTCACCTAGTTTTCCATGTGGCTCAGCAACGGGAGTACATACCTGACCCGAGACACATCGTCAGTCATGAGGATCTAGTGATCGAGCCAGACCAAACGTTAGTAGAGCACCCGGTGGTTGTCTTAGGGCGTAGTACGAGACGCTTGCGTTCGAAGGACATCCCGATGTTAAAGATTCAGTGGTCGATGCAAGGAGCTGATGAGGCGACTCGGTAGACAGTGGATAGTATCCAGAGGAACTATCCAAAGTTTTACGCTGGGCTGGATGCACCTTTAGCGTAGTCGTTGTTTCTGTTTTTCCTTTGTTGCGTTGCTTACGCTTTTGTGTGACGTTTTGTGTTGCGTGCCTCGATTGGGAAGATATGAGTTCAGTTTTGTTGTTGAGTAAAAATGTACACAAATTTACAAAACGCCTTTTATGTTTTATTCGAATACAAATTTACAAAACACATTTTATTTAATTTTAATTTGTGTTCGACCCTCTCTTTTTGACCTTTTGATTCCAATTTATATAAATACCAATATTTAGTTTGTTTTGGTGATTTGGGCTGCACCCGTTTTTGGACGGGTTGCCTACGTACCTCGTTAAAGAGGATCAAGCCTCACGTAGTTCCGTGCGGTATTTTCATGCATCAGAGAATCAAAGTCCTGACCCACCTTCTAGGAAGGGTTACCCAGACGATGATTCAACTATCATTTGCATGGTATTTATATCTAGATCATGCATCAAAGGATTAAATTAAACCCACCTTCTAGGAAGGGTTTCTTAATTAATCCCACTATCATGCACATAATCAAGAAGAGTGATATTTTATTTATTTATATTTTATATTTTATGTTATTTTATTTTGTGACTGAATTCGGTTCTTAATTTATTAAATTTCCTACGTATCCTTTATTAGGAATCAAGTCGTACGTAGTTCTTAGATGATTGGGGTTTTTTGTGGTTAAACTCGACGAGCGGATGCTTTATATCGAGTTCATGAATATTTGAGAATTTTGGTTTAATTCTAAAATTTATTTTGAAGTTGACATTATTTGGACGATGCAACTGAATCCGATATTGGATTTCCTACGTATCTCGGAAAGAGCATCAAGTCATGACGCAGTTTTGGATGAAAATATATATAGCTTGGATTTTTGTGATTAAACTCGATGTGCAGATGCATTATACCGAGTTTAGAAAATTGGGCGTCTTTGATTTTATGTCCAAAGATTTGATTCAAAATTTACTTTACTCAGACGGGTCGACTGAATCCAATTTAATTTAATATCGGATTTCCTACGTAGGTCGGAAAGAGCATCAAGTCATAACGTAGTTCTACATGAAAAGATATGTAGTTTGGATTTTTGTGAAGTTAAACTCGATGAGCGGATGCTATATATCGAGTTAAGAATATATGACATTTTATAATATTTGAATTTGATTTGCGACTGTACCCGATATAATTAATATCGAGTTACCTACGTAGCCTTTTAAAATGGCGTCAAGTCTTTACGTAGTTCTACAAGAACTACTTTTGATTTAATATTTTATGACAGAACTTGGTATTTCATTGTTCTTACCTAAATCGATTTGATTTAACCATCAACTTCACTCATTTCTTCTCATTTATATTTTGGCCTTTTGATTTCTAGAAGCACAATGTTCTTCTCTGCTTCTTTTTTTTTTGGCTGATTCTGGGTAGTCTTTTCTGTACATGTTTTGTGTATTCTTTGCAGAATACGGTTTCTTTCCTTTACAACCAATCTCGATCTTATGCTTTTAACAAAATTGAGGCCAAATGGCTCAGTTGTAGCATCGGAATCGATCGATTCCAAATGACTACAGATTTGCAGCGGGAAATCAATCGATTTCAACCAATTGCGAATGTTTGTGTGTAGTGATAGATAGTATGCACTTCCAAACCATTATGAGTTTAGTGCAGAGATCGAATTTGTTTTGATGGATATTTGTTTTGCGGCTTTCATATGCAGAGGGTTGAAAGAAATGAAGAAGAAGGAAGAATGATTTATGTAAAATCATTTACAAAAATGAATTTTTTTGGTTTCTACCTCTTCTTTCTTTCTCTTTCTGTATTTCCTTCTTCTATACTTGGTTTCCTCTTCTTTTCTTCCTCTGTATCTTCCTTATGTAGTAAGCGTTTGGTTTTTTGCAGCTTCACGTTCAAAAATAACCATGAAGGAGATGTTCCCTCTTTATACAGAAGAGTGGAGAGATTAATGGAGGTTTAAAGGGGTTATTTTGTTAACTTCCCACTAACCCACCACTTGTATTATTATTTTTATTTATTTTATAGAAATTTATTTCTCTCATTTGTTGCAGATTTGAGGATTGAACGTGTTTTCAAATACACTCCTTTATAATTGTTTTATTTATTTAAATTTAGTCTTTTTAGCTAATTTATATAAATAGTTAGCATTTGGACTAAAATATGTTATGGGTAGAAGCCCAAACAATCTTGAATTTATCTATTATTATTAAATTAATGAGAATCATATTAACAAACATGATTGTTATATTTTTGGAATCCCAATTTCAAATTAGCTCTACGCTAAATTTTAAGAAATTAATCAAATGTTTAAAATATGATTAATTTCCTGAGATTTTATATTAGAGGATGAATAATAAGAATTCATAAAATTTTACCCCAAACAGTTGCCCCCGAACTTTATGCGTGTGAGAAATTGAACGCGTAGAAAGTTCGATATTTGTTTTTGCTTGTAAGATGCTTCGCATTTGAAACCATTTGGTTTCATTTATGCATTCATGAAAGATGAACATATTGTATATATTTGAATAGTTTCAATGCAAATTTGTTTGGACATGAAATTTACCCATAGTCACTTGGCCAAGAATATGATATATGGGTATAAAAACTTTGAGCTTTATACATTTTCTTTTTGAAATTTGTTTTTGATATCTGATATTTGGCTTGAGGCCTTTTTGTGGCGGACAAGTGTTTATTTTTGAGAGCTTTATGCCATTGATTTAGAGACTTTGTAGATATCTCTTTTAAGGTTTGGAGGGCTTTATTGATCAAGAAGTTTGATAACGTTAGTCAACATGATTTATCTCTCTTTGTTTGAGATAAAAATAAAGGAGTTTGGAAGAATATCATTTTTGTTTGAGAGTATGAGAAAATTCACATTGTAAAGCAATTGTGAATTTGATCAAATTTTTTTGGGAAATTTAAAATTTATTCCTTGAAAGGAAGTTTTGTTTTGAAGAAATTTTAATTTAACCATTAAACTTGAGAATGATGCTCAAAGTAGAGCAATTTAGGCATAGAAGCCTTCAACTTTTCATCTTTCGTAGATGTATTTTGCTTACTCTTATTTTCTTTTTAAAAAAGAAAAGAAAATGATTTATTGGTTTTTGTGGCTGCACCTAGCATTTGATTAGCTAGACTACCTACGTACCCCCTTTGTGAGGGATCAAGCCTTCCATAGTTCGTTTGAGAACTTTTTTTTAATAGCCCTTTTTTCTCGGTGGTAGCGTAGCCATACTCCAGTTTTTCAGTTGTGAGATTTCAAAAACTTGTTCGCTCCAAACGGTGTGTGCAAGCTTTAAATTTATAACCCTAGATGTAAGCTTAAAACAAGGATGCGAACCCGCAGTGTACGGGTCAATCGTAGTAAAAGTAAGGAATTCTAGGGGTCGATCACAAGGACTTAGTGAAACAAAGTCGGAATAGGTAAGCTTTGTAATTACTAACCACAAAAGCAATTAAAACAATCTAAGATGATAAAAAGTCAATAAAGGAAATATGCAATTCTAGAGATTAAAGTGTCTAGTTGTGGTTCCAACTCAAGATCTAAAGATAAACGGACAAAGCTGAGATTTTGCATAGGGAAGGTGTTACTAAAGTGGAATAGATCACCGGGTAAGTCTCACTACTCACTAATCTCAAACCGTAACTCCTATTACCGGGTAAGTCTCAAGGAATTAAGATAAAGAACTATAACCTCAAACTAACACACCACCTAAGGGAATAGAATCAACCTTTACCGGGTAAGTCTCAGGCTAACTCACAAAGATGGAATGAAAGCACACTCAAACCCCAATAAAGGATAAACCTTTATTACCTACACTTATGATCTTTGGTAAACAAACAAAGGAATTACCAGGTAAGTCTCATCCTAGGCTTGCATTGAACCAGGAAAGGTGTAATAAGAATAGGATTTGGCAAACTCTAACACTTAACTCTCAGTTTCGGATCAGATAAGTCACCTCGGTCAGAAGAATTCCACCCCGGCCGAGATTATCATCGACTGAGCGAGATGCTTAGGGTTAAGGTAAAGACTCGAGCTTTTAGGGTCCTACTGTGATTAAGATTATTCTATCATTGTTTTTCCCACAACCTTCAGCCAATCACCCTAGAATCACACAAAGAAATTAGCCACTCATCATCGTGAAAGTAATAATCAAATATATGGGAAGAAAGAGAATAATTGAACAAGAAAATCTTAAGAGAAAGGCTTCAATAACTGAATCAATTATTAAACAAGCGTTCCTTGGATTAAAATCCAAAAAAGACAATCAACAACGAAGGGAATCTAAGAGAATCTTACAAAACCCTTCACAAAAGCTATAAAAGCTCTAAACTTCCTTCTTCAACCTTAAAAAAGGTTCTTCAAATCTCCCAACTGGAGTAGGGCTGTAGTGGTGTATTCGGATGTATGCAGGATGTCTTGTGGTATGCGGGATATAACGGGTTTGGATTTGTGGAAAATCTAATCCTTTTTATAGGAAAATTACTCTCCAAAGATAAGATATCTTAGAAAGATCTCTTCCCATAAAAATCGGTAAAATATATGGGCTAAATTATCTTCTTCCTTCCAAGAACCCAACCAAAAAATATAAGATCCTCTTTCCAAAGATAAAAGATCTCAGCCAAAAATAAAATATCCTTGCCGCATCCAAGGTGTTCGCCTCGGTCGAGTCGGCTCCTCTGGATCACCTCGGTCGAGGTGACTCTGTAGTCAACCGAGGTGAATCACAACTGAATGTGAAATCTCTCAAATCTGGTCCAAAGTGAATCTTTAATCCATGGCCATGCTTCCTGGATTATTCCTTAAGCTCCTGAATGTAGCTCCAATGACTCCTTAGCTCCTTTTGCTCCTTTTTAGTACAAAATGTGCCATTTTACCTACAATTACAACGAAACTAGGTGTAGACCTCGATTCCCGCAAAGGTAGATGAAACGACAATATAATCACATAATATACATACAAACATGCAGATTATTGAAGATAAAACGTTTAAACAAGCCCCAAAATATAGACAATAATTCATGCTATCAATACACATCACCAAAACAACTCAAACCCACCTTCTATGAAGGGTTTTTCAAGTTATTTCACTATCAATTGTGTACAATGGCCTTTTATCCTTTTTTTTTACATCAAGTAAAGAACTTCCTTATAAACTTCCTATTTACACTAGAATATAATATCTTGCCTTCATTGTTTGAAAGCTCGTATGCTCCCTTAGGAAAAATCTTGGTGATAACATAAGGGCCCTCCCATTTTGGCTCAAATTTTCCTTTTGATTTTTGGTTAATGACAATTGGTCGTCTTACTGTAAGAACCAAATCACCTACCGAAAAGGATCGGAACTTGACTCGTTTGTTAAATGCACCAGCTACTTGAGCTTGGTAAATTTCGAGTCTTTGTTGTGTCGCCAACCTACACTCGTCTAATGCTTCGAGTTCAGCTAGACGGACTTTGACATTTTCCTCGGGATCGGTGAGTTGTACCGCAACCCTAAGGGAAGGTAATTATACCTCCAAAGGTAAGATGGCTTCAGATCCAAATACCAAGTTGTATGGCGTACATCCGGTAGATGTTTGAACTGTTGTCCGGAATGCCCATAATGCTTCATGCAATCTTTCATGTCAATCTCTTCTTGATTCTGACACAATATTCTTGAGAATTTTGCATAGGACCTTATTAAATGCTTCAGCTTGACCATTCGAAGATGGATTGTAGCTTGATGAAAAACTGTGTTTGAAGCCAAATTTTTTAGCTAGTTTCACCATTACTTGATTTTTGAAATAGAGGGCGTTGTCCGATATTATCTTCAAAGGAACTCCATATCGGTATATCAAATGGATTGTGATAAAGTTGGCAACTTCTTTTGCCCCCACTACTTTAATGGTAAAGCTTCAACCCATTTGGAGAAATAATCAGTTGCGGCCAAAATGTATCGAGACCCCGTGATGATGACGGATTTATAGGCCCTACAACATCAAGACCCCATGCATTGAAGGGCCAAGACAAGATTGTCAGATGGAGGAGTTGAGGAGGTTGATGAATGAAATCACCATGAATTTGACACGCATGACACGTCTTAGCAAAATTCATTGCATCCTTCACCATGGTCGGCCAATAATAGCCTAGCCATTTGACTTGATCGGCTAACTTAGGACCACCTTGATGTGCCCCACATATTCCGGCATGAGTTTATGTGAGAATATATTTTGCTTCTTCTTTTGATAAACACCGAAGAAGTATATCATCAAAGGCTCTACGATACAAGGTATCATTTTTCAACAAGAAACGCGGTGCCCGCCGTTTGATATCCACTTTCTTTTTGGCATCATCAGGTAAAATCCCATGTTGAAGATGTTCAATGATTGATTGTCATCAATCAGGGTCTTCATCAATCTCATATACCAAGGGAACATGCACTTCTTCGGTTGAGTTGAATCGGTCTAAAGCCGATGAAAGCAAATGACGCTCCCCAATTGTGATTTGAACCTCTCTTTCATAAGGTACTGTTAGAGATGCCGCTAATTTGGCTAGGGCATCAGCCTTATCATTTCCGGGACTTGACACATGCATTACTTCTACTTGTTGAAATTGTTGCATGAGATATTTTGCTCTTTCGTGTAAAGGAATTAAATTTGGGTGCTTTACTTCATATTGTCCATTTATTTGTCTAATGATCAATTGAGAATCACCAAACACCTTTAATGGATCAATATGCAACTCAAGAGCTATTTTAAGACCGATGATTAGTGCCTCATATTCTGCCACATTGTTTGTGTAAGTCTCTAAAAGAGCAAAGGAATATGGCACCAAGCCGCCATAAGGAGTGATAAACACAATACCAACTCCATATGCTTGTTTTTTCTCCGCTCCGTCAAAATATAATTGCCATGAGCAGCTAAAAAGTCAGTAATGACTTGTCCTTTTACAGCCTTTTGCGACACAAATTTGATGTCGAAAGGAGCTAATAACATTGCCTACTTGGCTACTCTTCCACACAACAATGCTTTTGATAAGATAGATCTTAGCGGATCAGCCTTTGAGATCAAGGTGATTTGATGGGTTAAAAGATAATGTCGTAACTTTTGAACGGCAAACACCAAAGCAAGACATATCTTTTCCATAGTAGAATAATTGTGTTCTGCCCCTACCAAGGTTCGGATGATATAGTATAAGGCATTTTCTTTTCCCTCATCATTGTTTTGAGCCAACATAGCCCCTAAGGACTGTTCGCCACTTAGCGTGCGTGCAAATAAGCTTTAATTATAAAACTAGAAATCAAGCAAGCGAACCCGCACTGTACGGATCGATATAGTTGAAAAAGAATTCCAGAGTATCGAACACAGGGATTTGGGGGGTTAAATCCAATTATAGGTTATCAAGCGAGTAAATGTAAGAACTTTTCGAATTATTGGGAAAACAACAATCCTAAAGATCTAGGAATCCAGCTGTGGCAATCGATTCAAGATATACTAGTGATATAAGGACAGAGTTAAGATATGCAAAGGTATGCTAATGTAAGGTAATCGTACGATGAAGTTCCAAAAACCTTATATGACTCACCTACAAGACACTCTCTATAAAGGTTGTTGAGGTTTCAGTATAGAAAGGTTCTAAAGGTAAGAATTAACGTCAAATACCCAAACTTATAATCCAAGGATCAAGACTAACTAAACCGATTAAGGTTGTGACACTCACAACCGAGATAGAGGTTGTTGAGGCTTCACTACCACCTAGAAAAGGCAAGCCAAGACTAAGTTAAAGCAAATCTTTAACTTTGGATTAAAGTAAAAGCAAGTTCATAACTTAACACAAAATTACGGGTAGTTCTTGAGTTCCACGGCCGTGGAAGCTCAAGAACAGACCGTGGATTAGGGTTGTCGGTGATTCTCTCTAACTCTCAGGGTCCAATCTGTTTACGATCGATCTATCATCATCTAAGCCACAACTATCAACCCTTCACCTTAGAATTGTTAAGGGTTTTTAGCCAACAATAGTCATATTGATATCAAATTCAAGGTTTAAAAGAATGAAAGATGAAAACTTCCGAAAACTTTCAATAACTTTCAAATCAATCTCAAATCCACAATCAAGAACAATAATCGTCACTAGATTCGGAATAACACAAACAATCACGAATCTTAGATAAGAAGGAAGAACGGGATGTCAATCCGTCTTCTAAATCAAACCTAAGTAAGAAGCGAAATCTTCTTACGAACAATCTTCCGAATCTTCAATCTTCCGTCAATCCGGAAATCACACTAGCAACGCGCAAATCTCTCAAACACAATCTTCGCCAAATGCGAAATTAGGGCAATTCCCAGCGTAAGCGTAAGCAAAAGTGCGTCTAAGCAGAGGTGACGGAATCTCCCTTCGTCCGTCCTTTTATAGTGTAAGATAAAATATCGGCCCGGCCCAATTGCGTAGAAGATCGTGGCTTAAAGTGTGGCGAAAAAGATCGCCAAGATCACGGTCGTGGAAGGGTTCCACGGCTGTAATTTAGAGCGTGGAAATCATCACGGTTTGACACAACTCCTCCACGGCCGTAGAAGTTGCTGGAATGAACCACGCTTCCCTTGCCATGGTTCCACGGCCGTGGACTTGAACGTGGAATGTAGTACGGCCGTATTTTAGAGCGTGGTTTAGGGCTAGAACGTGATTCTTCCTTAGTCTCGTGCATTCTTCAAGTTGGCACTTCCTTAGCTCCTAGGAATGTTCTCAATTCATGGACATGCTCAATCAAATCCATCCTTGCTCAATTCCGTTCGGAAATAGCTCTTAATTGCCTACAATCAACATAAAGCTTGTGTAGATTTCTATATCGACATTATAGACAAACTAGCTCACAAATGCATCAATGCTTAATCAATGACTATCAATATGGATGAAATACACTTAGAAAACGTGCCTAAAATATCACAATATTTCATGCTAACAAATAACCCCATACTTGCCACTTGCTTATCCCTAAGCAAGGTCTTTCAAAAGCTTTTAAAGCAAAAGTTAGGATGAAATATGTGTACCTTCTCAAAGCAAAACTTCTTTTGGATGAATGTGCCTTCTAATCAATAGATCATTCTCAAATCTTGCTTCATTCGTTTATAAGAATTTCATACACTTAATCAAAGAGTAAAGAGTAAAGAAAGCTCATGAATCAATCAAACTTCCATACAAACATCATAACCTTCAAACATTATCAAAATCAATCATAAGAAACTTCAATTTAGATCACCAAGTCATATAACATTCTTTTGATCTTAAGGGCTTTCAAAGAAAAAGGTCTAGAATGTGGAAAGGAAAGGAAACTTTAAGGAATGTGGTGCATGAATCCGGGAAAATGGATAACTACTCTTTTCTTCTTCTCTTGCGGTTTCCGCAACACCTTTAACTTAGAGCTTCGCTCTCTTCTTTTCATTTTTAGACTTTACTTTTGGAGTTATGGATAGAGGTGCACAAAAACCGAAGCCTAGGAGATCGGCGTTTCTCAATTTTTATGAGATGCCTCAACCCCTTAGCGCACAATACCATAATCTGCTAGGAATATCGCTCAATCCGACTTTGGCAAGACACAAACACCCGGCTATGTGAATGGTGCCGAGTTACTCATCGTCATGATTGACTTCCCCAAACTTACAATTTCTTTCTATTCTTTTGATTGCAAATAATTGCTTTCAAGGCCCTCCCACATCAAACATGCCAATATCAATCAACTCCTCCAAATTCCCGAATAGGTAAAAGAGGCCATAATTTCAATGAGGGGCTAAATGATCAAAGAAAGAAGAAAGAAAATCGAATTGCCTTAATCATCTCAACAAGAAGTATAAGAACTTATAGTGTGATTTCAACCTTATTTTCTCAACATGATTTAAGTAACATTCATCACATTATGAAACTTGCAAAAGAGGTATAATCAACTCATTCAATTTCTTTCCAATTCACTATTCGTTTAAGCATGCAATTGTCATCAAACTCAATTCACAAGTAGCGATTATCATAGAAATCATCTTTATCCTTAGAAGGACAAAATTTTCAAAATTTTTCAATTTTTATGGGTTTTTTTCAAACTCTTTTTCATGCAATGCAATAATGAAACGTGCAACAATATAATGAACATGCAAGATAGTCTCAAATAGAAGCAATCAAAGTGAGTAAGAGTTATTACAAACTTTTAGTCACACCCCACCCCATACTTGGAACAAACATTGTCCCTAATGTTCAAATAAAAGAAAGAAAAGAAGAAAAGAAAGAAAGAAAAAGAAAGAAAAAGAAACTCACAAAATGGCGGTGGAGCGGCTAAACTGTTGGTCCTCAATGTTGTCACTGCGGTGGAGGCAGGAATGGAGAGAAGCTAGGATCATAGTACCGCCCGAACTGCTGGCGGTAGACATCCCTCATCATATGGTCGAGGTCATCCATCGTCCATCTCTAGCGTCGGCTCGAATCTCCAATGCTCCCACTCTATCAGAAAGGCTAGTAGCCCACTCTGGCATCTGCTCATACCAACCCGGAGCCTGGCTGTACCACCCCGGTGCATCTGACGGTGCTGGTGCTGGTGGTGCCTGTGCAGACCATGGAGGTGGAGCGCCGTACCATGCAGGAGGGGTCTCCATCCAAGTGGGTCTCTCGCTCACGCTGGCGCGGCGAGAAGATGAACCTGAAGCTCTGGCGGGACGTGGAGAACGTCTAGGCACATCAGAGGCTATGTCCGGCTGATCCGGAAACGTGCCGAAATCCTGATCGGCTCCTCCTCCTCCCTCATAGGGATCTCTCATCTCCTCCTCAACTACTGGTGGTGGTGGGACATATGGAGGGGTTGCAATCCGGTTCGCATGCATAGCAGCGAACGTCTCCTTCCAATTATGGCATCCAGCCATAATTGAATACTCCGGGAGCCACTCAATGCCCCTCCCCGTCCTGCTCTCCCATGGCATAGCTGCATAAGGTGGACCTCTATGGGTAGGGAAGATGAGACCTCTAGTCATGAAGGCCTGAAGTCCTAGGGGTACGGCAGGAATGCGTGTACATGCAGAAAAATCTACCCCTAACATCCTAGCAAGGTGGGTGACTATCCCACCATATCCAATGTTGCCCGCCCTCTTGTTCTTTAGCTTGCTCATGGTAGCAGCTAAGAGGATGGCGCAGTCAACAGGGCGCCCATACAACATGGAGTACAACAGAAATAGCTCATCCGTCTTGATCTTCTGAGGTGTCTCCGTCCTAGGGAAGAGACACTCAGAAAGTACCCGGTGAGCAATCTTCAAGGCTAAGTGATATATCAACTTAGCCTTGGTATCAACTGGTTTCCAGCGGCCCTCGCTGGCATAGATCACGGCGACCTCTTCCCAGAAATCCTTGGCGTAAACGCCGCTGGGGAAACGACCATTGAAGGTCTCTTGGAACCCAAAGAAGGTCCCGAACTCCCGGATGGAGAAATCATAGTTCCTTTCCATCAGACGGAAAGAAACTGTCCTATCAACGTGACTGTGCTCAAAAGACGTCACAACCTCTCTCGTGATCTCCTCGTAAGCGTCTTCTCGGATAGCCAAGAAGACAACTAATCCGGCTCTATCCAAGAGCCAAGTAAGGTCATCTATGATGTGAAGAGGAGCCAAATCCTCTAACAATAGGTACCTAGGTCCTATAACAGCCCTCTTGTGGATCCTCTCTAATGCATCGAGATGATCCTCGTGAATGGTGGGTACGTTAGGGCTAGGAGGTGAAGGTGATGAAGGTGATGATGGAGGTGAAGGGGAGGAAGGTGGTGGTGCTCTAGAGGATGAAGAGGAAGAGGGGTTACCCTTCCTCTTTTTGTTCTTATCCTTCTCGTTGTTCTTGTCCTTAATCCTCCCAGAAACTCTCCTCACAAAATCCATTACTGTCGAAAACCATGGTCTGTTCTTGGTGTTCCATGGCCGTGGAAGTGACAGAGACCCTGGTTCGTCTCGCTTTTTCTCAAAACTCAACAATCAACAGCCAAACTCAGCAATCAAGCAGTCCTAGTCTAATTCCTTCCAATTTCAATCAGTTCTCCTATAAATGCTAGCAAAAACGAAGCCGAATTGACAAAGATAGAGAAGAGCGGAAAAAACCTAGGTTTCGGATTTTAAAATCCGAATTCTGCGTTCCTTGGTGATTTGCCGCTCGATTTGTTGCTTGGATCTCGTTGGTGATCGAATTTGCTTCAGTTTGGGTCGAAGCATCGTTGAAAACGATTAACGAACGGAGAATTTAGGTGAAGGGCGTGATTCTGGCGAAAAGGGCGTGGAATTGGGTTTTGTGGTGTGTTTTTGTGAAGAACGTGGTTTATATAGTGGCCGGCAAAATTTTTGAAAACCACGGTCTATCGGGGTGTTCCACGGCCGTGGAATTATACGGAACCGTGGTTTTTGTGATTTTTCAAAGGCTTTTGGAAATTACGGCCACTGTAGCTGTCACGACCGTGGTTTAGGCCGTGGAACTCTCTGTAATGCTCCAAAGTCCAAGTTTCGTCACTTTTCTTCAAAATTACTCTTCCCCTTTCCTTTTCCACTGTTCCTACATCCAAAAACACAAACATACCGGAAGGAATCGAAGGCAAAACAAAGCAAAAACGTCTAAACTAAAATAAACTATGAATCGAAAACAAAAACGTAAATGCAATACCTTGGGTTGCCTCCCAAGAAGCGCTTTGTTTAAGGTCCGTAGCTAGACCAATTTCGCACTTATTCGAGTGCGGTGGGCGCGAACTCTTCAGCTTGGAGTTCCGGCGTATACTTCTTGAGTCGTTGACCGTTGACCTTAAAGCTTCCGCCCGCTTCACCCCATACTTCAACTGTACCATGGGGGAAAATACGTTTGATTAGAAAAGGTCCGGTCCAACGAGATTTAAGCTTACCTGGAAAGAGACGAAGCCTTGAATTGAAGAGGAGAACTTGATCTCCTTCTTTGAAGTCCTTTGTAATGATATGCTTATCATGCCAACGCTTTGCTCTCTCCTTATAAATCTTGGCGTTCTCATAGGCGTTCAAGCGGAGTTCTTCAAGCTCATTAAGGTTCAAGAGACGCTTCTCTCCCGCTTCCTTCATGCTGAAATTCAACCACTTGATGGCCCAAAACGCCTTATGCTCCAACTCTACCGGTAAGTCATAAGACTTCCCATACACAAGGTTGTATGGTGTGGTTCCTATGGGAGTCTTATATGCAGTCCGGTACACCCATAATGCATCATCAAGCTTCAAGGACCAATCTTTCCTAGTCCTTGAAACCGTCTTCTCAAGGATTCCTTTGATCTCCCGGTTTGAGATCTCAACTTGTCCACTAGTTTGTGGATGATAAGGGGTGGCGATCTTGTGAGTAACCCCATACTTAGCTAGAAGAGCTTCAAAGCGCCGGGCAATGAAGTGAGAACCTCCATCACTAATGATAGTCCTTGGTGTCCCAAATCGTGGGAAGATGGTCTTGTTAAAGAACTTAACCACCACCATGGCATCATTGGTGGGATAGGCAATTGCTTCCACCCATCTAGAAACATAGTCCACCGCCAAGATATGTATTGGTTTCCACAAGATGATGGGAACGGTCCCATAAAGTCAACTCCCCAAACATCGAAAATCTCCACCTCTTGGATGTTATTGAGAGGCATCTCATTCCTCCTAGAGATATTTCCTGTTCTTTGACAAGCGACGCAGCAGGAAACAAAGGATTGCACATCTCTAAATAAAGTAGGCCAAAAGAATCCAGATTGCAATACCTTAGCGCTAGTCTTGTTCGAACTAGCGTGTCCTCCACAAGGTAGTGAATGACAATGGCGGATGACACTTTGCATCTCATCTTCCGGCACACATCGCCGAATGATGCCATCCGGACCTCTCTTAAAGAGGAGAGGTTCATTCCAAAAGTATTCCCGGACATCCTTAAAGAACTTCTTTCTTTGTGCGTAGGATAATCCGGGCGGTATCTCCTGGCAAACCAAATAGTTAACAAAATTAGCAAACCATGGTTCGTTACCTTTGGAGATTACTTCTATGCACTCCTCAATGATATGTAAGTGTTCGTCCGGGAAGGAGTCATCTATAGGTAAGTGGTCGTCCTCTAGATGTGTTAGGCGACTCAAATGATCCGCAACAGAATTTTCCGAACCCTTCTTGTCGCGGATCTCTAGATCGAATTCTTGTAGGAGAAGAATTCATCTAATTAGCCTTGGCTTCACATCCTTCTTTGCAAGGAGGTACCGGATCGCAGCATGATCCGTGTAGACAATCACCTTTGCACCTACAAGATAAGAGCGAAATTTGTCAATAGCATAAACAATGGCTAAAAATTCCTTTTCCGTAGTGGCGTAGTTGAGCTGCGCTTCATCTAGCGTCTTGCTAGCATAATATATGGCATGGGTTCGCCCTTCCTTTCTTTGTCCAAGAACAGCTCCTATAGCTACGTCACTAGCATCGCACATAACCTCAAAGGGAAGGTTCCAATCCGGAGGTTGGATAATAGGTGCTGAAATTAGAGCTTCCCGGATCATGTTAAACGCATCCAAGCATTCCTGCGAAAACTCAAAAACTGCATCCTTCATCAATAGATTAGTTAGCGGTTTTGATATTTTAGAGAAGTCTTTTATGAAGCGTCTATAGAATCCGGCATGTCCTAGGAAACTTCTTATCCCTTTCACCAAAGTTGGGGGAGGAAGCTTCTCTATAGTCTCTATTTTCGCCTTATCCACCTCTATCCCTCTACTAGAGATTAGGTGTCCTAATACAATTCCTTCCTTTACCATAAATTGACACTTCTCCCAATTAAGAACTAGGTTAGTGTCTTCACACCTTTGTAAAACAAGAGAAAGGTTAGAAAGGCAATTATCAAAAGAGGAACCGTATACGGAGAAGTCATCCATGAAGACCTCCATGATTTCCTCAATGTATTCGGAGAAGATGGCCATCATGCACCTTTGAAAGGTGGTTGGGGCATTGCAAAGCCCGAACGGCATTCTCCTATAAGCAAACGTACCCCACGGGCACGTGAATGTGGTCTTCTCCTGATCATCCGGGTGTATCGGAATCTGAAAGAAACCACTATAAGATAGCAAAAGTGCAAATGTTGCGCTAACCTTTCAAGCATTTGATCGATGAAGGGTAGTGGGAAGTGATCCTTCCTCGTCGCGTTGTTAAGCTTGCGCTAGTCTATGCACATCCGCCATCCCGTTACGGTTCGGGTAGGAATGAGTTCGTTATTCTTGTTGATGATGACCGTCATTCCTCCCTTCTTCGGAACTACTTGAACCGGACTCACCCACTTACTATCGGAGATAGGATAGATGATACCTGCATCAAGAAGTTTAAGAATTTCCTTCTTGACAACCTCTTTCATGGTCGGATTCAACTGCCTTTGAGGTTGTCTTGAAGTCCTAAAGTCCTCTTCCATTAATATTTTGTGCATGCATAGGGAAGGTTTGATTCCTACTAAGTCTTCTATAGTATAACCTAAAGCTTTCCTATGTTTCCTAAGGACAACCATAAGCTTACTATGTTCATCTATGGTTAGATCGGAGCTAACAATAACCGGAAAGGTAGAATTAGGTCCTAGAAAAGCGTACCTTAGATGAGTAGGAAGTGGCTTTAGTTCCATCGCTTTCGGAGCTTCCAATGGCTCTTGAGGAGCATCCGATGTCTCCTTAGAAGTGTCTAAGGGTGTAGAAGGTGTGGGAGAAGAATCAAAAGAAGTTGAAGAAGAGGCACGATCACCCTCTTCCACGGCCTAAATCACGGTTTCCCTGCATCCTCCACGGCCGTGGTTTAGGGCGTGGAAAGGAAATACGGTTGCTTTGTTTCCTCCACGACCGTGTAACCCTCTGGAGTGAGCCACGCTTTGGTTGGTGAAATCCACGGCCGTGGAATATAGTGTATGGCCGTGGATTCTCACGTTTTCTGCTTCGTCGTGGAGTTTCTCAAACTCCTCTCCACATACTTCTTCTTGTGCTTCTAAGGCTTCAATTGCCTCATTGCACTCCTCTTCTTCCCCTACATTCGTTAGACTCATAGTAATAACCTTTTGCAAAGTATCTTTGAAGAGAATAGCACTTACCTCCTCTCTAGACAACCCTTCTTCATCTTGGATATTGAATATATCCTCATCAAAGATTGGCTCCTTCAGTAGAGTGGAAAGAACGAACTCTACCTTCTCCTCTCCTATGTCAAAGGCGAGTCTAGCATTCTTGCAATCGACTATGCAGCCGGAAGTTGCAAGAAACGGTCTTCCAAGTATGATCGGGACCGGACTATCTGCAGGAATGTCAAGCACAACAAAATCAATGGGAACAAAGAATTTACCTAGCTTGACTGGGACGTCTTCTACAATACCGATGGGACGAGTGATAGATCGATCCGCCATGTACAACGTCATCTTCACCGGTTTAGGGTCGCCTAAACCGATCTTCCTACATAATGCAAGTGGTATGATGCTCACACTTGCTCCCAAGTCACACAATGCATCATATGTGACATCTCCCACTCCTATGGGAATACAAAATGACCCCGGATCCTTTAGCTTTGGGGACATTTTCTCCTTCATGGTCTTGATGAGATTCGAAGAATCCGAACTCATCTTAACCTCTCCAAAATCCTCTAACTTTCTCTTGTTAGAGAGGATTTCCTTTAAGAACTTGCCATAAGCCGGTATACCTACAATAGCATCAATGAAAGGTATATTAATATGCAGCTTGCTCATGAGTTCTATAAACTTACCGAATTGTTTATCTAGGCGCGCTCTCGCTCTAGATTGAGGGAATGGTAGGGGAGGTTTGTAAGCCGGAGGAGGAACGTAGACATCTTCCTTCTCTTTCCCCTTCTCTTTGTCTTTCTCAACGGAGACTTCAACAAACTTAGGCTGCGGATCGGTGGTAGTCACTCCGCTCCTAGTTGTGATTGCCATCACCCTTCCCTTTGGGTTGTCCTCCATTTTTCCTGGAAGTTTCCCTTGATTCCTAGGAACTTCCTCCGCTTGGCTGAACATTTGGTTTTCTAAAACCTTTTCGGCTTAATGATGCGGTTCTCCAAACCTTGAAGCTTTCCCAAAATCGGAGGGAAACTTTCCCAAAATCGTTGAAGCTTTCCTTCCCAAGTAGGCAACATATTATTATACCTTTCATTGATGCGGTTCTCTAAACCTTTGATCATCAACCTTAATGATGCGGTTCTCCAAACCTTGAAGCTTTCCCAAAATCGTTTCCAACATGGGAGCGGGCTTCTCCTTCCCCGAAGTGTTTCCTCCATTAGATGTTTGCCCCTGGCTTTTCCAAGGAGTAGAGGAAGAGGAAGGTGGAGTTAGTGAATTCGAATTGGAAGGATAAGAGTTACCGGAGTTTTGTTGATTGGAGCGCCAATTGTTGTTGTTTGAACCCCTATTGTTGTTCCAATTATTGTTCCAGTTGTTGTTGTTGTTGCCATTCCAATTATTCCGGTTGTTGTTCCGGTTATGGTTGTTGTTGCGATTGGTATTCTCACCACCATTGTTGTTGTTGCCCAAGTAGCCAACATCTTTTCCTTGTTGCTTTGGGAAGTTGGTCTTGATAGCTTCCTTCAACTCTTTGATCTCATTGTTGAGGGAGAAAATTTGATTTTGAGCTTCATGTGTGAGCTTTGCTCCTTGCTCCACACGATTTCCCTCTACCTTCGGGTGAGAATACTTCTCTATGACCCTTGCTTGCTTCTCAATGAAGTCCCAAGCGTCATCTTCCCTCATGTCCATGAATGTACCACATGAGAGGGATTGGAGCTTGAATTGTGTCTCCACATCCAGCCCCTTATAGTATATCTCCAACAATGCAAGCTTGGATATGCCATGATGAGGGCAATCCAAGAGCAAATCCTGAAACCTTTCCCAAGATTGAAACAAACTTTCGTTAGATCTCATGGAAAATGAATTAATCTTACCTCTTAGCTCCGCCGTTTTGGATGGCGGAAAGAACTTAGTGAGGAACTCCGCGGAAAGGTCTTCCCACGTATCTAGTTTCCCACTAGGAAGAGCTTGGTACCAAGACAATGCTTTCCCCTTCAACGAGAAGAAGAAAGGCTTGAGCTTATAGTTGTTGGTAGTCGCATTCTTCGGCCTCATTGTCTCCATCATACACTCAAAGTTTTGCAAGTGTTGGTGTGGAGATTCAGCGCTTGTTCCGCCAAATTGGTTTTGGCGAACAAGAGTAATAACTTGAGGGTTGAAGCTAAACCCTTGTACATCATCAGCATCAAAGTTCACCTAGACGGCGTGGTTGCTGCGTTGGATCCATCCTTTGGCCAAGAGTTCTTGGCTCCTCATCCACACGTTCGATCCTTGCATTCCTAGGTGGAACACGGCGATTTGCAGCTGCCCGTGGATGGAATGGATTCACATTGATCGTGGGATCAATTTCCTCTAGCGGTGGCATGGAGGAGTCGCTATCCTCATTGGATGAGTTGGCTCTAACCGATCTTCCCGGTCTCCTCCTTTTCTTTTTCTCCTTAAGGTTGTTTATCTCCAACCTCATCTGGAATATCATGTCCGTTAGATCGTCAACTTTCATTTGATGACGATCCGTTTCTTCCCTTCGTGTCTTCTCACTCCATCGGAGTTGAGCTTCCTTTTCCGCAAGCTCCGATTGGAGATCACATTCTATTTCTTCAGCCATTTTCTTTTCCTTTCGCCTTTGTCTTAAAGTCCTCTCAAGCTCTTGATCAAGAGGTAAGAGGTCTTCGGTGTTCCTAAACCTGCGCATGCACTCAAAGAGATATCAAATAACAAGGGAAGAGCTCCCAAGCTTGACAACCGTAAACCGAATTCGGCCTAAACCAAATCCCCGGCAACGGCGCCAAAAACTTGTTCGCCACTTAGCGTGCGTGCAAATAAGCTTTAATTATAAAACTAGAAATCAAGCAAGCGAACCCGCAGTGTACGGATCGATATAGTTGAGCAAGAATTCCAGAGTATCGAACATAGGGATTTGGGGGGTTAAATCCAATTATAGGTTATCAAGCGAGTAAATGTAAGAACTTTTCGAATTATTGGGAAAACAACAATCCTAAAGATCCAGGAATCCAGCTGTGGCAATCGATTCAAGATATACTAGTGATATAAGGACAGAGTTAAGATATGCAAAGGTATGCTAATGTAAGGTAATCGTACGGTGAAGTTCCAAAAACCTTATATGACTCACCTACAAGACACTCTCTATAAAGGTTGTTGAGGCTTCAGTATAGAAAGGTTCTAAAGGTAAGAATTAACGTCAAATACCCAAACTTATAATCCAAGGATCAAGACTAACTAAACCGATTAAGGTTGTGACACTCACAATCGAGGTAGAGGTTGTTGAGGCTTCACTACCACCTAGAAAAGGCAAGCCAAGACTAAGTTAAAGCAAATCTTGAACTTTGGATTAAAGTAAAAGCAAGTTCGTAACTTAACACAAAATTACGGGTAGTTCTTGAGTTCCACGGCCGTGGAAGCTCAAGAACAGACCGTGGATTAGGGTTGTCGGTGATTCTCTCTAACTCTCAGGGTCCAATCTGTTTACGATCGATCTATCATCATCTAAGCCACAACTATCAACCCTTCAATTTAGAATTGTTAAGGGTTTTTATCCAACAATAGTCATATTGATATCAAATTCAAGGTTTAAAAGAATGAAAGATGAAAACTTCCGAAAACTTTGAATAACTTTCAAATCAATCTCAAATCCACAATCAAGAACAATAATCGTCACTAGATTCGGAATAACACAAACAATCACGAATCTTAGATAAGAAGGAAGAACGGGATGTCAATCCGTCTTCTAAATCAAACCTAAGTAAGAAGCGAAATCTTCTTACGAACAATCTTCCGAATCTTCAATCTTCCGTCAATCCGGAAATCACACTAGCAACGCGCAAATCTCTCAAACACAATCTTCGCCAAATGCGAAATTAGGGCAATTCCCAGCGTAAGCGTAAGCAAAAGTGCGTCTAAGCAGAGGTGACGGAATCTCCCCTCGTCCGTCCTTTTATAGTGTAAGATAAAATATCGGCCCGGCCCAATTGCGTAGAAGATCGTGGCTTAAAGTGTGGCGAAAAAGATCGCCAAGATCACGGTCGTGGAAGGGTTCCACGGCTGTAATTTAGAGCGTGGAAATCATCACGGTTTGACACAACTCCTCCACGGCCGTAGAAGTTGCTGGAATGAACCACGCTTCCCTTGCCATGGTTCCACGGCCGTGGACTTGAACGTGGAATGTAGTACGGCCGTATTTTAGAGCGTGGTTTAGGGCTAGAACGTGATTCTTCCTTAGTCTCGTGCATTCTTCAAGTTGGCACTTCCTTAGCTCCTAGGAATGTTCTCAATTCATGGACATGCTCAATCAAATCCATCCTTGCTCAATTCCGTTCGGAAATAGCTCTTAATTGCCTACAATCAACATAAAGCTTGTGTAGATCTCTATATCGACATTATAGACAAACTAGCTCACAAATGCATCAATGCTTAATCAATGACTATCAATATGGATGAAATACACTTAGAAAACGTGCCTAAAATATCACAATATTTCATGCTAACAAGGACCGCTCAAGAGCCGCAGTGTACAAGATTAAAGGCCTCCTTGATATTGGTGCCATCAAAATTGGTGGATTCACCATATACTTCTTGATGCTATCCAGGGCATTTTGGCATGATTGATCCCATATAAATGGAGTATCTTTCTTCATTAACCTTAGAAATGGTTGACATCTTCCGGTTAAATTCGAAATGAAACGTCGGATGTAAGCAAGTTTTCCATGTAAGCCCCGAAGCTCGCGGAGATTCCTTGGAGGAGGCATATTCATGACTGCCTTAATTTTATGAGGATCAATTTCAATTACCCGACCCCGAACGATAAAACCAAGAAATTTTCCGGATGTCATACCGAAAGCACATTTGAGGGGATTCATCTTCAACTGGTGCTTGCGTAGCCTTTCAAAACCCTTCGAAGATCATTTGGGTGATCTTCTCTTTCTTTTGTTTTGACAACTAAATCATCCACATACCACTCAACTGTGTTATGAAGCAAATCCCGAAAGATAATTGTCATGGCTCTTTGATAAGTTGCTCCCGCATTTTTCAGACCAAAAGGCATTATTGTATAACAATAGGTGCCTTGAGGTGTTCGGAAAGTTGTTAGCTCTTCGTCACGAGGATCCATTTTAATTTGATTGTATCCTGAGAACCCATCCATGAAAGACAAAGCCTTGAATCCGGTGGTACATCAACCAATAACTCGGTTATAGGTAATGGAAATACGTCTTTAGGGCATGCTTCATTCAAATCCCTAAAATCCACACAAATACGGAGTTGTCCATTTTTCTTCCTCACAGGAACAATGTTGGCTAGCCAAATCGGATATTGGACCTCACGAATGAAACCCGCCTCGATAAGCTTCTTAACCTCAATATTTATTTGGACTATCAACTCGGGACGAAAACGGCGTTGTGCTTGTTTCACTGGCTTTTTCTCTTCAGAGATTGCTTGTTTATGCATTCCCACTTCCGGGTCTAAACCAGGCATATCTTGATAACCCCAAGCAAACACATCTTTGTACTCCTTGAAAAGTTCTTCATATATTATTTTTTCTTCATTGGTCAACAATGCACTAACAAGGACGGGTTTAGGACATTCAAGAGTGCCTAAATAAATTTCTTGAAGATCATCAACTGTAACTTGTCCACCGTCTTCCATTTCTGTCGGTGCTGGTTGAACTGTATTGATGAATTCTCCTCTATATCAACAAACACCATGTTCACCTCTTCTACTTCAGCATTCATGAAATCTTCATTTGGCTTTTGCACAAGCAACCTTGCTTTCTTCTTTTTCTTACTGATCCTCCATTTTTTGATTTGTTTTTAGGCCTATCAACATATTCAAGCCTTTGAAAAACAGAAGCTCTTGTTGTTCTAGTTGTTGGACCGGTTTCAAGCCTACCAAAAACTGAAATCCGAGATGTTGATGCTTTATCTTCGAGAAACAAGCTTTGCTCATCCGGAGTCAATGTCGTAGGCTCTTCAAAACTCGCTGTCAATATACCCCCTTCGTGAGAAACCTTCAACTTTTCAATATCATCCTCATTGTAGGGGATATATGGATCTTTTCTTTTTGATAAGAACTTTGAGTTTTTCACTTTGAGTTTTTTGTTCAACTTCCTTAAAAGTGTTTTAGAGGGAGGATTGTTGGATTCAACTCTTGACACTACCCTTCATTTATCACTTGTTTTAAACCTAAAGGACCTTTGAATGACCAAAGTCGTTTTTGGAATAGACTGGTCAATTTTCCGTAGAGGAAATGTGTAACTTGCCATGAGAGAGTTCATAGCCTTTCCTACCGAGTTCAAAGGTTTTTGGCCGGCTTGTCGTTTTTCTTTTGGTGTGTACTTAAACAACACCTTATAACATGAATCGCCTTTCTCATTCTTCCCGTTGAGAGAAACCTTAGGTGCTTGGTGAACATTATTGGTATTTTTACCATTGACAACCTTCATGGGCACGTTTGAGTTGAAACTAACCGCCTTATAAAACTTGGCATCGGCATAACTAACACTTTCTCCATGAAAAGGGTTAGGGTCGCCCCGAATAATCCTTTCAATTCCATTATCATCAGTGTATTTTAAACATTGATGAAGAGTAGAAACAATGGATTTACTAGCATGAAGCCATGGTCGACCAAGTAAAGCATTATAAGAGGTGTCCGCATCTATGACATGGAACAAAGCATCTTTATAAAGATTGTCAAGAACAATCTGTAATGCAATGGTACCCATGGCTTTTTGTCCCACTTGATTGAAACCTTGGATGGTTAGCAAAGTAGGAGATAAATGTGCGGTCGTCAGCCCCATTGTCCTTAGTACCCTTAATGGAAGAAGATTTACTGTGGATCCACAATCCAAAAGGATTCGATTGACCTTTGTATCCCCAATGGTGCCCGTAACATATAATGGCCGATTATGATATTCGTTCCCCAATTGAAGATCTTCATCCGAGAATGTTATACAAGTCATGCATGAGGCACATTGAGTTGACGGAGATAATGAAACATCATTAACCTCCACCATTTCAACTTGATCTTTATAATCTTCGGGATCCATAAGAGCTTGAATTAACGCCTTCCTCAATTCATTTGACATTTGTAGGGCATCATAAACACTCAAGCATGCAGGCATGCGCTTCAAGTGACTAATGACGTCATATTTTACTTTCTCTTTGTACGGAGTTTTATGAAGCGAAACCGGTGGGTGGGAAGTGGATTCTTTTTGTAATGCCTCAATGTCCTCCACATTTTTCTGAGGTAATTGAGGTGTTTCTTTCTCAAGAAGACGTTCTTCAAAATTTGTCACTTTAGAATGTTCATTGGACATCGATCCTTTCTCCTTTCTTTTTTCATTAGGTTTCGGAGATAGAAGTTGACGTTCGGAACGAAGAGAAACTGCATCAACTTCTGGTTCCTCCTCTTCTTCACATATGTCGGCCCATGTGGCCATGCAACATTGAGCAACTTCATCGCCCCAAAATACCTCATCTTCTGAAGGTTCTTCATCACCATAAAACTTCTTTGGGACAAAATCTTTTAGGGTAACCGGTACCCTCTCAGGTTGAACATATTCTTCTTCAGAATCAGAACTTGGTTTCTTTTCTTTCTTGTTTTTCTTCCGTTTGTTCTTCTTGTTTTTCTTTTTCTCGGGTTTTCTTCCGATCATTCTAAACCCGGGAGAACTCAATTTTTTAGTGGCTTCTGGCCAAGTCTTTCGAGTTACACAAGTTTTCTACTCAAAATCACTATCAATGTCAAGATCATCGTCATCTGAAAACAAATCTTTGATATCTGAGCACGTCATGATCTCATATAGAGTTGGGACTCCGGGACCATCTCTTGGCATATCAGGGTATGCCCAAACGATGCGGATATCATTGCCACTGTCTACTGAAAATTGTACGGGTATCGCCATCATAGGTAAGGAAACCGTGGGAATACCCTCATCTTCATTTATCCATTATTGTTCTTTGAGTGTATTTGGAGTCACCAAATTATCCGCATCCACTAAGGATGTAGCATTTGATGAAGCCTTTGGAGCTACCGAGTCTTCACCTTCAATCTCGATCTCTCCTTTGTTAATCATCCTCTCGACTATATCTTTGAAGACATAACAATCTTTGATAGGGTGACTGAAAATTTGGTGATAAGAACAATACTTTGGATCATTTGTCCTTCCAACTTCATTTGGCCTTTTTGACTCTGGAAGTGTAAGAAGCTTAGACGAAATCAACTCATCGAAAATCCCTTAGACATCATCATCATCAAATGGATATTTCTTTTGCTTCCTTTCCTCAAGAGTGAGTCTTTTAATGGCATCTTTACCTTTTCCTCTATCTTGATTTTGGGAATTATTTCCCGTGGAGACTTTATTTCCGGGTTTAATAAAGGTTGCCATAGACTCTCCCTTTTAAAGGGTCTTTTCCATCAGCTCTTTTGAATTCATTTGCTTGAGGACGATATGATTTTGCATCACGCCGAGCCAATTGTCGTTCAACATTGCAAGCCTTTGAAACTAAGGCATCAAAAGAATGAGGCTCAGCACTACCAACATGCACTGCTAACTCAGGAATTAAGTTATTAGTACACATCTAGACACATGCCTCTTCACTTAGCTTTTCTGAGCATTGAAGTCTCAAGCTTCGCCATGTGGCGATAAAATCATTTTCAAGCTCATTTAACCTTTGAAAGGTATTAGCAAGATCCATAATGGATACCTTTGCCTTAGAGCTCACAAATTGAGCTAGGAATGCTCTTTGTAACATCCCATGTGTGGATTGATCCTAGCTGAAGTTAAGTGTACCAAGTAAATGCCGATCCCTTTAAAGATTGAACAAATTGTCGGATCAATAAAGCATCACTCAATGCGGTCTCACCACATGCTGAGTAGAAATGAGCCAAATGCTCGTGTGGTGATCCATGCATTCCATCAAACTTATCAAAAGTTGGTCTTTGATAACCGGGAGGGAATGGTACTGAATCATATTGGATCGGATATGGCTTTCCATACCCAAGTACTGGAGGGTTTTGCGATACTTGGAATTCTCGGATTCCTCGGGCAATCATCTCCCTAATCTCTTGTGGGGAAACTGACGAGCTACCACCAGGACTTTCATCATTTGTCCTTATTGGCTCATGTCGACTAGCATTAGCTTGGTTCTCAATTTGAGCCATAAGTGTAGCTATTTGAGCTTCTCTTACGGCTAATGACCTTTGCAAGTCTTGAAGTTGTTCCTCAACACTTGTTGTTCCGGTCATGAACACTTGCATGTTCTCAGATTCATCTTGGGTTACGACGTTTGTTGCTCCTTCCTTTGTAATAACATGTGGAAATTCCTCCTCTAGGAATAGAGAGGATAAATCTTCATACAAAGGAGAACTTGAACTTTCCTCCAATTCTCGTTGTGGACTTGGTGGTTATGAAGTTACTTGAGCATAAGTCATTGACTTAGCTTTTGATCTTGTAACTGGACCATCACAAGACACAACTTGAGCCTCTTGCGAGACAAAGCTTTTGGAAATACAAAGACTTCTTTCTCTCTTTTGAGTTTTAGAAGTTTCTTCAATCACTTCTTTCTCATTTGGATTTTTCTTGACCCGTGAGGGTTTGATGATTTTAAGCTTTGAAGCTTTTGGTTGAGCACCCTCCTCAAAATAAGAAGTCATGTAGACTTGCTCAAATTTGTCCAATGTGATAGGAATTGACCCTACAAGAATTTGCCTTGCGGTAGTCATTGGATAATTATCCATTGCATACTTTGAGTCTAAAAGCTCTTTTGCAGCTTCACAAAGGATTGCATTGGCTTGCTTTAGAGCCGGTCAGGAAGCTAGCTTACGAAGCGGTCCAGTGTTACGGCGGGAACCATTCTTGCGTCCCCTCTTTTTCCGAGACTTGTTCACCTTCTTAACAGTGTTTTCAGCAAGAATACCAACAGGCGCAACATTCTTCTTGATGACTCGAATGATTGACCTTGGGACAACCCTAGCAGATGGCTTTGTGCCATTACAGCTAGGAATGGTGTCATTTCCAACCTTGACATAAGCACGTTTCTTGTTGGTGAACTTGTTGTTTGGCTTCATGCCCCCATGTCCCGATAGAGCCATGGATGTCCTCGGAGCTTGTTCCTCTAAACCTTGAAGACTCTTGAAAGAGTTCTTCAAAGGGATTTCAGTATAGATTGCATTGGGAGCAATGTCAAAGACAACCTCAAATGACTTGCGGCGGAGCCATCGTCCTCCTTGAATGACGAAGGTAGCCGGAAGTTCATTGAAATTCACAATTGCCCTTGACTCCATTTCCTTGCAATCAAATAAGATCAAACATTAGTATATGTATAACTTAGAGATGAAAAGAAAGAAAAGGTCCCACTGGGCGTGCCAAAAATATGTTGAGTAAAAATGTACACACATTTACAAAACGCCTTTTATATTTTATTCGAATACAAATTTACAAAACACATTTTATTTAATTTTAATTTGAGTTCGACCCTCTCTTTTTGACCTTTTGATTCCAAGTTATATAAATACCGATATTTGGTTTGTTTTGGTGATTTGGGCTGCACCCGTTTTTGGACGGGTTGCCTACGTACCTCGTTAAAGAGGATCAGGCCTCACGTAGTTCCGTGCGGTGTTTTCATGCATCAGAGAATCAAAGTCCTGACCCACCTTCTAGGAAGGGTTACCCAGACGATGATTCAACTATCATTTGCATGGCATTTATATCTAGATCATGCATCAAAGGATTAAATTAAACCCACCTTCTAGGAAGGGTTGCTTAATTAATCCCACTATCATGCACACGATCAAGAAGAGTGATATTTTATTTATTTATATTTTATATTTTAGTTTATTTTATTTTGTGACTGAATTCGGTTCTTAATTTATTAAATTTCCTACGTATCCTTTATTAGGAATCACGTCGTACGTAGTTCTTAGATGATTGGGGTTTTTTGTGGTTAAACTCGACGAGCGGATGCTTTATATCGAGTTCATGAATATTTGAGAATTTTGGTTTAATTTCAAAATTTATTTTGAAGTTGACATTATTTGGACGGTGCGACTGAATCCGATATTAGATTTCCTACGTATCTCGGAAAGAGCATCAAGTCATGACGCAGTTCTGGATGAAAATATATATAGCTTGGATTTTTGTGATTAAACTCGATGTGCGGATGCATTATACCGAGTTTAGAAAATTGGGTGTCTTTTGATTTTATGTCCAAAGATTTGATTCAAAATTTACTTTACTCGGACGGGTCTACTGAATCCAATTTAATTTAATATCGGATTTCCTACGTAGCTCGGAAAGAGCATCAAGTCATAACGTAGTTCTACATGAAAAGATATGTAGTTTGGATTTTTGTGAAGTTAAACTCGATGAGCGGATGCTATATATCGAGTTAAGAATATATGACATTTTATAATATTTGAATTTGATTTGCGACTGTACCCGATATAATTAATATCGAGTTACCTACGTAGCCTTTTAAAATGGCGTCAAGTCTTTACGTAGTTCTACAAGAGCTACTTTTAATTTAATATTTTATGACAGAACTTGGTATTTCATTGTTCTTGCCTAAATCGATTTGATTTAACCATCAACTTCACTCATGTCTTCTCATTTATATTTTGGCCTTTTGATTTCTAGAAGCACAATGTTCTTCTCTGCTTCTTTTTTTTTTTGCTGATTCTGGATAGTCTTTTCTGTAAATGTTTTGTGTATTCTTTGTAGAATACGGTTTCTTTCCTTTACAACCATTCTCGATCTTATGCTTTTAACAAAATTGAGGCCAAATGGCTCAGTTGTAGCATCGGAATCGATTGATTCCAAATGACTACAGATTTGCAGCGGGAAATCAATCGATTTCAACCAATTGCGAGTGTTTGTGTGTAGTGGTCGAAAGTATGCACTTCCAAACCATTATGAGTTTAGTGCAGAGATCGAATCTGTTTTGATGGATATTTGCGGCTTTCATATGCAAAGGGTTGAAAGAAATGAAGAAGAAGGAAGAATGATTTATGTAAAATCATTTACAAAAATGATTTTTTTTGGTTTCTACCTCTTCTTTCTTTCTCTTTCTGTATTTCCTTCTTCTATACTTGGTTTCCTCTTCTTTTCTTCCTCTGTATCTTCCTTATGTAGTAAGTGTTTGGTTTTTTGCAGCTTCACGTTCAAAGGGGTTATTTTGTTAACTTCCCACTAACCATGAAGGAGATGTTCCCTTTTTATACAGAAGAGTGGAGAGATTAATGGAGGTTTAAAGGGGTTATTTTGTTAACTTCCCACTAACCCACCACTTGTATTATTATTTTTATTTATTTTATAGAAATTTATTCCTCTCATTTGTTGCAGATTTGAGGATTGAACGTGTTTTCAAATACACTCCTTTATAATTGTTTTATTTATTTAAATTTAGTCTTTTTAGCTAATTTATATAAATAGTTAGCATTTGGACTAAAATATGTTATGGGTAGAAGCTTAAACAATCTTGAATTTATCTAATATTATTAGATTAATGAGAATCATATTAACAAACATGATTGTTATATTTTTGGAATCCCAATTTCAAATTAGCTCTATGCTAAATTTTAAGAAATTAATCAAATGTTTAAAATATGATTAATTTCCTGAGATTTTATATAAGAGGATGAATAATAAGAATTCATAAAATTTTACCCCAAACATCTGTTTCCGTGTGTTGTTGTGATCGTGAGCTTTTACAAGTTTCGGGACGAAACTTCTTTTTAGGAGGATCTGATGTAAGATTCTAGGTTTTTGCCTTCACCGCCCCTGCGGTGAAGAGGGCCGCCCCCGCGGCCAGCCGCCCCTGCGGCTGTGGGATCCGCCCCTGCGGATCGTGCGACAGATCGCGCCGATCTATTTTCGTCGTTTTATCTTTCTTCCATAGATAGAATATCCTATATTTTATCTTATGGGCCGGTTTCCTTATCTTCTTCCTAAACCCTAGACGCCCTTCCTTCTTTTCTTTCTAGTCCGTTCCTATATATTCTCTTCTTTCTCCCCTTTAATCCGTTCCTTGCTATCATATTCAAACCCTAGAGAGTTGCAGCCATTCCTTGCCTCCTGCGACCCTGTTGAACGTGTAAGTTCTTCATCCTTTGTTCCTCCTTACGTTCTTGTACTGCAGCATGCTTCCTTCCTTTCGTTTTCTTCTTCTTCGCTCCTTTTCTTCTTCTCCAAGAATCAAGTTTGAACCTTGATTCTTGTTGCCTTCCCGTTGTTGATGTATCGTTGTTCTCAGGCTCTTTGGAGTTGAGTCTTGACGTGTTGGAGCCAAACGTTCGAGCTTTGGTTGCCCTTGCTGCGAGTTTTGTCGAAGAAGAAAGCCGACAACGCTTTCTGTCACGCCGCCGCCCCTGCGCCTGCACAGAGCCGCCCCTGTGCCTCTGTCACAGCCGCCCCTGTGCATCTGTCTAGCCGCCCCTGCGGTTTTTCTACAGTAACTCCCGTCTTTGGTGAGTTGCATCCTTCCTTCCTTTCCTCGTTCCTTCCTTGGTTCCTTACGGTTTTTCCTTGTTCCCTTGAGTTGTTGTAAAACTAAGGTTGAGCCCTTAGCATGTGTTGATCTCTTAGAGATCGTTGCGACTAGAAGTCATAGACTTCTAGCAACCGTTTCGTTCCTAATTCGTGTTGCTTGTTTGTGCAGGCTTTTCTTGTTTCTTTCCTGAGGGAAACTGAGTTGTTCCTGAGTTGTGTTGATCTCTTGTGTTACCTTCGTGTGAGGTAAGTCCCTTGGACTTACTTAGCTTCATTCCGCGTATTAGTTGGATTGTATTGGCTTGTTTGCGGTGCTATCATGTTGTAACGGATAATTGGAAATAGGATTCATCCTTTGTTAACCTTAATTGGTTGTTCGCACCAAACGGTGTGTCCAAGCTTTAAATTTATAACCCTAGATGTAAGCTTAAAACAAGGATGCGAACCCGCAGTGTACGGGTCAATCGTAGTAAAAAGCAAGAAATTCCAAGGGTTGATCACAGGGACTTAGTGAAACAAAACAGGTAGAGGTTTGTCAATGCAACTACTAACCACAAAAGTGATCAAAGCAATCAAAGATGATAAAAAGTCAATTAAGGAAATATGCAATTCTAGGGATTAAAGCATATAGTTGTGGTTCCAACTCAAGATCTAAAGATAAGCGGACAAAGCTGAGATATTTGCATAGGGAAGGTGTTACTAAAGTGGAATAGATCACCGGGTAAGTCTCACTACTCACTAATCCTAAACCGTAACTCCTATTATCGGGTAAGTCTCAAAGAATTAAGGAAAAGAACTATGACCTCAAACTAACACTCCAACTAAGGAAATAGAATTAACCTTGACCAGGTAAGTCTCAGGCTAACTCACATAGATGGGATGAAAGCACACTCAAACCCCAATAAAGGATAAACCTTTATTACCTACACTTATGATCTTTGGTAAACAAACAAAGGAATTACCGGGTAAGTCTCATCCTAGGCTTGCATTGAACCAGGAAAGGTGTAATAAGAATAGGATTTGGCAAACTCTAACACTTAACTCTCAGTTTCGGATCAGGTAAGTCACCTCGGTCAGAAGAATTCCACCCCGGCCGAGATGTTCATCGACTGAGCGAGATGCTTTAGGGTTAAGGATAAAGACTCGAGCTTTCAGGGTCCTACTGTGATTAAGATTATTCTATCATTGATTTTCCCACAACCTTCAACCAATTACCCTAGAATCACACAAGGAAATTAGCCACTCATCATCATGAAAATAATAATCAAATATAAGGGAAGAAAGAAAATAATTGAACAAGAAAACCTTAAGAGTAAGGCTTCAATAACTGAATCAATTATCAATCAACAAGCGTTCTTTGGATCAAAATCCAATAAGACAAACAACAATATAGGGAGTCTAAGAGAATCTTACAAAACCCTTCACAAAGCTATAAAAGCTATAAACTTTCTTCCTTCAATCTTCAACCTTCAAAAAGGTTCTTCAAATCTCCCAACTATGGGACTGCGGCTGTTCCGGTGTGTAAGCATGTCTCCGGGTGATAGCGGGTGTTGGAGTTGTGGAAAATCCAACCCTTTTTATAGGAAAATTACCCTCCAAAGATAAGATATCTTAGAAAGATCTTTTCCCATAAAAATAGGTAAAATATATGGGCTAAATTATCTTCTTCCTTCCAGGAATCCAGCCTAAAAATATAAGATCCTCTTTCCAAAAATAAAAGATCTCAGCCAAGAATAAAATATCCTTGCCGCGTCCAAGGTGTTCGCCTCGGTCGAGTCAGCTCCTCTGGATCACCTCGGTCGAGGTGACTTCTTAGTCAACTGAGGTGAATCACAACTGAATGTGAAATCTCTCAAATCTGGTCCAAAGTGAATCTCCAATCCAATTTCATGATTCCTGGATTCTTCCTTAAGCTCCTGATTGTAGCTCCAATGACTCCTTAGCTCCTTTAGCTCCATTTTGATGCAAAACGTGCCATTTTACCTACGATTACAACGAAATTTGGTGTAGACCTCAATTCCCACTAAGGTAGATGAAACAACAATATAATCACATAATATACATTCAAACATGCAGATTATTGAAGATAAAACGTCTAAACAGGCCCCAAAATATAGACAATAGTTCATGCTATCAAAATACCCCATACTTAGCCCTTGCTTGTCCACAAGCAAGTTCCAAATATAAAATACAAGATAGAATGGATTATTAGTCATGAAGATCAATGAAAAAGTCTTTCAAAATATTTTAATGGTATGCTACAATCATAGATCACTCTAAGAGAATACTTCATGGAATTTAAAATCAAAATATGCTTAAAACATTTTACAAATATAAGAAAGTTGTACATCTTTGCATAAAATCATAGAATGCATAATAAATCATAATTATCGAAATTACTCATGCATAATCCAGTTTAAACCACTAAGTCAATCAACAAGCTCGAGGTCTCAAGGGTTTCCCAAAAGAAAGGTCAAGAAACGTGTAGGGTAGGGATGTATAGAAGGTAATGTGGTGCTAGAATCCGGGAAAAGGATATCTCTTCACTTTCACTTGACTTTCAACATCATCCACCAATAAGCTTTGCTTATTTCACACTTTTCTTTTTTTTTTACTTTACTTTTTGGGATGCATGGACAGAGGTGCACAATAACCGAAGCCTAGGAAATCAGCAATCATCAATTTCTTGAGATGCATCCAACCCTTGATGCACATACGATGACCTGTTAGGAATATCGCTCAATCCGACTTTGGCAAGACACAAACACCCGGCTATGTGAATGGTGCCGAGTTACTCATCATCATGATTGACTTCCCTAAAACTATTTATTACTTTCTAACACTTTCACTTTCAGCCAACTTCTCAACTTTTCTTTCACCTGCTTTTCGTTTGCTTGCTTTCAAATTTCCGGATATGTAAAGGAAGGAAAATATGTATATGAGGGGCTAAGCGTGATCAAGAAGAAGAGAAAAGAATGAATTGCCTTGGTCTTTCCAGGAAGAAAGTGAGAGAACTCATAATGTGGTGTCAACCTTCAAATTCAACATAATTTTGATAAAAACAAAGTATTAAGCATGCCAAACTTTCAAACAAAGCATTTAGCAACTTAAACATATCATAAAACCTTTCAAACCTATAAAGATTTCAAAACCAGTCAGCAAACAAAGTCTTCACTGAGGTCATATCCAGATAAGAAGCACAAAATCGTTTTCGAAAAATTCCTTTCAGTTAAAACGCCTCGGTCGAGATGTTCTAGTCAACCGAGGTGAAGTACCTTGTTCGGCCAGAATCACTTCGATCGAGATCAAAAAAAAAAATTTCTGTCCAGTTTTTGACGTTTTTCTCAATCAAATAACCTGTATGCATGCATGTAATCTCAGATAAGCAAATAGAGCATAATAAGATCATAAATATCCATCAAAGTAGCATACAATCATCCATAGTCAAATAATACATCAAATACCCCATACTTGGGACACATTGTCCCAATGGGTCAAAATAAGTCTAGAAAATAAAGTACTCACCGGACATAGCTGAGCTGCATAATAAATAAGAAAGAAAATCCTGCAAGCTCTTAATAATCACGATCCGGTGGTGGTGGTGGTGGCACATACGGGTGCTGAGATGGGTCGAAAGGATAGCCCATGACATGCTGAAACTGGATCTCAGCCATCACGTGCTGGTAGTGTAGTCTCTCCTGCATCTCTCGGATCTCTAGGGACATGGCAGCATAGGAATCTATCATCTGATCCGTCAGATCATCGATCCAACGGTGAGCAAGTGGATCCCTCTGCCGGCGTACCCTACGCCTAGCGGGACGTGCTGGTGTTGCAGCCGGCTCCTCCTCAGTCTCGTCATCATCCAAATCGATGACCGGCACACTAGTCCCAGCTGTATCTGTTAGCATGAAATATTGTGATATTTTAAGCACATTTTCTAAGTGTATTTCATCTATTTCGGTATTCATTGATAAAGCATTGAAGCAATTGTGAGTTAGTTTGCCTATATTGTCGATATAGAGGTCTACATAAGCTTTGTGTTGATTGTAGGCAATTAAGAGCTAAAACCGAAAGGATCAAAGGAGAATGGACATAGATTGAGCATGTCCAAGGATCGAGGACATCACTAGGAGCTAAGGAAGATGCTAGGATAAAGAATGACACAAGACAAATGAGATTTACGAGCTCATGACGTTCCACGCTCTAGAATACGGCCGTACTAGGAACCACGCTCTAATCCACGGCCGTGGAACCTTGGCAAGACAAGCGTGGAGCATTCCAGCAACTTACACGGCCGTGGAGAGTTGTGACTAACCGTGACCTAACTCCACGCTCTAAATTACGGGCGTGGAACTCTTCCACGACCGTGATCTTGACGATCTTCTATGCAATATTTTAAGCCACAATCTTCTACGCACATGGGCCGAAGACGCATTTTATTTGGGCCTATATAAGGACGGAAGGAAGGAGATTCCGTCACCGCTGCTTACCCTAGTTTACGCTTTCGCTTAGACCGCCGTGGAGAGATTTGCGCTTTGCCCTATTGAGATTTCCGGATTGACGGAAAGTTGGAGAAAGAGTGAAGATTTGGAAGATTGTTCGTAAGGAGATTTCATCTTTATCCTTAGGTTTGATTAGAAGACGGATTGACATCCCCTTCTTCGTTCTTATCTAAGATTGTGATTGTTTGTGTTATTCCGAATCTATTTACACCATTGTTCTTGATTTGTAGATTTGAGATTGATTTGAGATTTATTGAAGGTTTTCGAAAGTTTTCATCTTTCATTCTTTTAATTCTTGAATTTGATATCAATATGATTGTTGTTGGCTAAAACCCTTTAGCAATTCTAAGGTGAAGGGTTGATAGTTGTTGCTTAGATGATGATAGATCGATCGTAAACAGATTGGATCCTGAGAGTTAGAGAGAATCGCCGACGAACCTAATCCGCGGTCTGTTCTTGAGCTTCCACAGCCGTGGAACTCAAGAACTACCCGTAATTTTGTGTCAGTTACGAACCTTGCTTTTACTTTAATCCAAAGTTAAAGATTTGCTTTAACTTAGTCTTGGCTTGCCTTTTCTAGGTGGTAGTGAAGCCTCAACAACCTCTACCTCGATTCCGAGTGTCACAACCTTAATCGGTTAAGTTAGTCTTGATCCTTGGATTACAAGTTTGGGTATTTGACGTTAATATTTACCTTTAGAATCTTTCTATACTGAAGCCTCAACAACCTTTATAGGGAGTGTCTTTGGGTGAATTATATAAGGTCTTGGAACTTCACCGTACATTGTCTTACATTCGTATACCTTTGCATACCTCAACTCTGTCCTTATATCTTTAGTATATCTTGAATCGATTGCCACAGCTGGATTCCTAGATCTTTAGGATTGTTGTTTTCCCAATAATTTACAAAGCTCATACATTTACTTGCTTGATAACTCATAATTGGATTTAACCCCCAAATCCCTGTGTTCGATACTTTGGAATTCTTGCTTAACTATATCGATCCGTACACTGCGGGTTCGCTTGCTTGATTTCTAGTTTTATAATTAAAGCTTATTTGCACGCACGCTAAGTGGCAAACAAGTTTTTAGCGCCATTGCCGGGGATTTGGTTTAGGCCGAATTCGGTTATCGGTTGTCAAGCTTGGGAGCTTCTCCCTTGTTATTTGATATCTTTTCGAGTGTATGCGCAGGTCTAGGAATAACGAAGACCTCTTACCTCTTGATCAAGAGCTTGAGAGAACTTTGAGGAGAAAGCGAAAGGAAATAAAAATGGCTGAAGAAAGAGAACGTGATCTCCAATCGGAGTTAGCGGAAAAGGAAGCTCAACTCCAATGGAGTGAGAAGACTCGTAGGGAAGAAACGGATCGTCATCAAATGAAGGTTGATGATCTAACGGACATGATGTTCCAAATGAGGCTGGAAATAAACAACCTCAAGGAGAAAAAGAAAAGGAGGAGACCGGGAAGATCGGTTAGAGCCAACTCATCTAATGAGGATAGCGACTCCTCCATGCCACCACTAGAGGAAATTGATCCCACGGTCAATGTAAATCCATTCTTTCCACGGCCAGCTGCAAATCGCCGTGTTCCACCTAGGAATGCGAGGGTCGAACGTGTAGAAGAGGAGCCAAGAACTCTTGGTCAAAGAATGGATCCAACGCAGCAACCACGCCGTTTGGGTGTGAACTTTGATGCTGATGATGTACAAGGGTTTAGCTTCAATCCTCAAGTTATTACCATTGTTCGCCAAAACCAATTTGGCGGAACAAGCGCTGAATCTCCACATCAACATCTACAAAACTTTGAGATTATGATGGAGACAATAAAGCCTAAGAACGCAACTACCAACAGCTACAAACTCAAGCCTTTCTTCTTCTCCTTGAAGGGGAAAGCATTGTCTTGGTATCAAGCTCTTCCAAGTGGAAAGCTTGAAACATGGGAGGATCTTTCTTCGGAATTCCTCACTAAGTTCTTCCCGCCATCTAAAACGGCGGAGCTAAGAGGTAAGATTAATGCATTTTCTATGAGATCTAACCAAAGTTTGTTTCAATCTTGGGAAAGATTTCAGGATTTGCTATTGGATTGCCCTCATCATGGCATATCCAAGCTTGCACTATTGGAGATATATTATAAGGGGCTGGATGCAGAGACACAATTCAAGCTCCAATCCCTCTCATGTGGTACATTCATGGACATGAGGGAAGATGACGCTTGGGACTTCATTGAGAAGCAAGCGCGAGTGATAGAGAAGTATTCTCATCAGAAAGTGGAGGCGAATCATGTAAATCAAGGAGCAAAGCTATCACAAGCAGCTCAAACTCAAATCTTTTCTCTCAACACGGAAAATAAAGAGTTGAAGGAAGCCATCAAAACCAACTTTCCGAAGCACAAGGAACAAGATGTGGGTTATTTAGGCAACAACAATAACCACAACGGTAATGAGAATACCAACCGCAACAACCGAAACAACAACCGGAATAATTGGAACAACAACAACAACCGGAACAATAATTGGAACAATAATAGGGGTTCAAACAACAACAATTGGCGCTCCAATCAACAAAATTCCGGTAATTCGTATCCTTCTAATTCAGGAAATTCACTAACTCCACCTTCCTCTTCTTCCACTCCTTTGAAAAGCCAGGGGCAAACATCTAATGATGGAAGTACTTCGGGGAAAGAGAAGCCCGATCCCATGTTAGAAACAATTTTGGGGAAGCTTCAAGGTTTGGAGACTCGCATCATCAAGGTTGATGATCACATTACTAAGGTTGATAAAGCCCAAAAGTTTTTAGAAAACCAAATGTTCAGCCATGCGGAGGAAGTTCCTAGGAATCAAGGGAAACTTCCAGGAAAAACGAAGGACAACCCAAAAGGAAGGGTAATGGCAATCACAACTAGGAGCGGAGTAACAACTACAGACCCGCAACCTAAGTTTGTGGAAGTCCCTGTTGAGAAAGATAAAGAGAAGGGGAAGGAGAAGGAAGATGTCTACGTTCCTCCCCCAGCTTACAAACCTCCCCTACCGTTCCCGCAATCTAGAGTAAGAGCGCGTCTAGACAAGCAATTCGGTAAGTTTATAGAACTCATGAGCAAATTGCATATTAATATACCTTTCATTGATGCTATTGTAGGTATGCCAGCTTATGGTAAGTTCTTAAAGGAAATCCTCTCTAACAAGAGAAAGCTAGAGGATTTTGGAGAGGTTAAAATGAGTTCGGATTCTTCAGATCTCATCAAGACCATGAAAGAGAAGATGCCCCCAAAGCTAAAGGATCCGGGGTCATTTTGTATTCCCATAGGAGTGGGAGATGTCACATATGATGCACTATGTGACTTGGGAGCAAGTGTGAGCATCATCTCACTTGAATTTTGTAGGAAGATCGGTTTAGGTGACCCTACACCGGTGAAGATGACGTTGTACATGGCGGACCGTTCCATAACTCGTCCCGTCGGTATTGTTGAAGACGTCCCAGTCAAGCTAGGTAAATTCTATGTTCCTATAGATTTTGTTGTGCTTGACATTCCTGTAGATAGTCCGGTCCCCATCATTCTCGGAAGACCATTTCTTGCAACATCCGGCTGCATAGTCGATTGCAAGAATGCTAGACTCGCCTTTGACATAGGAGAAGAGAAGGTAGAGTTTGTTCTTTCCACTCTAGTAAAGGAACCAATCTTTGATGAGGATATATTCAATATCCAAGATGAAGAAAGGCTATCTAGAGAGGAGGTAAGTGCTATTCTCTTCAAAGATCCTTTGCAAAAGGTTATTTCTATGAGTCTAATGGATGTAGGGGAAGAAGAGGAGTGCAATGAGGCAATTGAAGCCTTAGAAGCACAAGAAGAAGTATGTGAAGAAGAGTTTGAGAAACTCCACGATGAGGCAGAAAACGTACGGATCCACGGTCATACACTATATTCCACGGCCGTGGATTTCACCAACAAAAGCGTGGAGTACTCCAGAGGGTTACACGGTCGTGGAGAGAACAGAGCAACCGTAAAAATTTTCCACGCCCAAAATTACGGCCGTGGGGGATGCAGAGAGGCCGTAATTTTGGGTGATTCCAAAGGTAATTGTATCTCTTCCTCAACTTCTCTTGATTCTTCTCCAAATCCTTCTACATCCTTAGACACTTCTAAGGAAGCGTCGGACGCTCCTCAAGAACCATCGGAGAATCCTAAAGCTATGGAATTGAAACAACTTCCTACACATCTAAGGTACGCATTTCTTGGACCTAATTCTACCTTTCCGGTAATTGTTAGTTCCGGTTTAAGCATAGATGAACATAGTAAACTTATGGTTGTCCTTAAGAAACATAGGAAAGCCTTAGGATATACTATAGAGGACTTAGTTGGAATCAAACCTTCCCTATGCATACATAAGATCTTAATGGAAGAGGACTTTAGGACTTCGCGACAACCTCAAAGGCGGTTAAATCCGACCATGAAGGAGGTTGTCAAGAAGGAAATTCTTAAACTTCTTGATGCAGGTATCATCTACCTTATCTCCGATAGCAAGTGGGTGAGTCTCGTACAAGTGGTTCCGAAGAAGGGAGGAATGACGGTCATCACCAACAAGAATAACGAACTCATTCCTACCCGAACCGTAACAGGATGGCGGATGTGCATAGACTACCGCAAGCTAAACAACGCGACGAGGAAGGACCACTTCCCACTACCCTTCATCGACCAAATGCTTGAAAGGTTAGCACAACATTCGCACTTTTGCTATCTTGACGGTTATAGTGGTTTCTTTCAGATTCCGATACACCCGGATGATCAAGAGAAGACCACATTCACGTGCCCGTGGGGTACGTTCGCCTATAGGAGGATTCCGTTCGGGCTTTGCAACGCCCCAGCCACCTTTCAAAGGTGCATGATGGCCATCTTCTCCGAATATATAGAGGAAATCATGGAGGTTTTTATGGATGACTTCTCCGTTTCTGGTTCCTCTTTTGACAATTGCCTTTCTAACCTTGCTCTTGTATTACAAAGGTGTGAAGACACTAACCTAGTTCTTAATTGGGAAAAGTGTCAATTCATGGTGAAGGAAGGCATTGTATTAGGACACTTAATCTCTAGTGAAGGGATTGAGGTGGATAAAGCTAAAATAGAGACTATAGAAAAGCTTCCTCCCCCAACTTCGGTGAAAGGGATAAGAAGTTTTCTAGGACATGCTGGATTTTATAGGCGCTTCATAAAAGACTTCTCTAAAATATCAAAACCGCTTACTAATCTATTGATGAAGGATGCAGTTTTTGAGTTTTCGCAGGAATGTTTAGACGCGTTCAATATGATTCGGGAAGCTCTAATTTCAGCTCCGATTATCCAACCTCCGGATTGGAATCTTCCCTTTGAGGTTATGTGTGACGCAAGTGACGTAGCTATAGGAGCTGTTCTTGGACAAAGGAAGGAAGGGCGAACCCATGCTATCTACTACGCTAGCAAGACGCTAGATGAAGCGCAACTCAACTACGCCACTACCGAAAAGGATTTTTTAGTCATTGTTTATGCAATTGACAAATTTCGCTCTTATCTTGTAGATGCAAAGGTGATTGTATACACGGATCATGCTGCGATCCGGTACCTCCTTGCAAAGAAGGATGCGAAGCCAAGGCTAATTAGATGGATTCTTCTCCTACAAGAATTCGATCTAGAGATCCGCGACAAGAAGGGTTCGGAAAATTCTGTTGCGGATCATTTGAGTCGCCTAACACATCTAGAGGACAACCACCTACCTATAGATGACTCCTTTCCGGACGAACATTTACACATTATAGAGGAGTGCATCGATGTGATCACCAAAGGTAACGAACCATGGTTTGCTGATTTTGTTAACTATTTGGTTTGTCAGGAATTACCGCCCGGATTATCCTACGCACAAAGAAAGAAGTTCTTTAAGGATGTTCGGGAATACTTTTGGAATGAACCTCTCCTCTTTAAGAGAGGTCCGGATGGCATCATACGGCGATGTGTGCCGGAAGATGAGATGCAAAGTGTCATCCGCCATTGTCATTCACTACCTTGTGGAGGACACGCTAGTTCGAACAAGACTAGCGCTAAGGTATTGCAATATGGATTCTTTTGGCCTACACTATTTAAAGATGTGCAAACCTTTGTTTTCTGCTGCGATGCTTGTCAAAGAACAGGAAATATATCTAGGAGGAATGAGATGCCTCTCAACAACATCCAAGAGGTGGAGATCTTCGACGTTTGGGGAGTAGACTTCATGGGACCATTCCCATCATCTTGTGGTAACCAATACATACTTTTAGCGGTTGATTATGTTTCAAGATGGGTTGAAGCGATTGCCTCTCCCACCAATGATGTCATGGTAGTGGTTAAGTTCTTTAACAATACCATCTTCCCATGATTTAGGACACCACGGACCATCATTAGTGATGGAGGCTCTCATTTCATTGCCCGGTGTTTTGAAGCTCTTGTAGCTAAGTATGGGGTGACTCACAAGATCGCCACCCCTTATCATCCACAAACTAGTGGACAAGTTGAGATCTCAAACCGGGATATCAAAGGAATCCTAGAGAAGACGGTTTCAAGGACTAGGAAGGATTGGTCTTTAAAGCTAGATGATGCATTGTGGGCATACCGGACTGTGTATAAAACTCCCATCGGAACCACACCATACAACCTTGTGTATGGGAAGTCTTGTCACTTACCGGTAGAGCTGGAACACAAGGCGTTTTGGGCAATCAAGTGGCTAAATTTCAGCATGAAGGAAGCGAGAGAGAAGCGTCTCTTGGACCTAAATGAGCTTGAATAACTTCGCTTGAACGCTTATGAAAACGCCAAGATCTACAAAGAAAGAGCAAAGCGTTGGCATGATAAGCATATCATTCCAAAGGACTTCAAAGAGGGAGATCAAGTTCTCCTCTTCAATTCAAGGCTTCGTCACCTTTTCTAATCAAACGTATTTTTCCCCATGGTGCAGTTGAAGTATGGGGTGAAACGGGCGGAAGCTTTAAGGTGAACGGTCAACGACTCAAGAAGTATACACCAGAACTCCGAGCTGAAGAGTTCGCGCCCACCGCACTCGAATAAGTGCGAATATGGTCTAGCTATGGACCTTAAACAAAGCGCTTCTTGGGAGGCAACCCAAGGTATTGCATTGTCGTTATTTTTGTTTTTGATTCATAGATTAGTTTAGTTTAGACGTTTTTGCTTTGTTTTGCCTTCGATACCTTCCGGTATGTGTGTGTTTTTGGATGTAGGAACAGTGGAAAAGAAAAGGGGAAGGAAAAAACTTGAAGAAAAGTGACGAAACTTGGAGCTTTGGAGATTCGTGTTGATGCTAGGGATGCACGAGCTGACGATCTGGACCACATAATGAGAGATGTCTACCGTCAGCAGTTCGGGCGGTAATACGATCCCAGCTTCTCCCCGTTTCCACCACCGCCTCCACCGCAGTGAGATGATTGATGATCGACGTTTTAGCTGCTCCACCACCATTTTGTGAGTTTCTTTTTCTTTCTTTCTTTTCTTCTTTTTCTTTTCTTTGAAACATTAGGGACAATGTTTGTTCCAAGTATGGGGTGGGGTGTGACTAATAGTTTGTAATAACTCTTACTCACTTTTGTATGCTTCTATCGAGACTACCTTGCATGTTCACTCTATTGTTGCACGTTTCATTATTGCATTGCATGAAAAAGCTTTTGAAAAACCCATAAAAATTGAAAATTTTTGAAAATTTTGTGCTTCTAAGGATAGAGATGATTTCTATGATAATCACTACTTGTGAATTGAGTTTTGATGACAATCGCATGCTTAAACAAATAGTTAGTTGAAAAGAAATTGAATAAGTTGATTATTCCTCTTTTACAAATTTCATAATGTGATGAATGTTACTTAAATCATGTTGAGAAAACAAGGTTGAAATCACATGATAAGTTCTTATGCTTCTTTTTGAGATGATTAAGGCAATTCGATTTTCTTTCTTCTTCCTTTGATCATTTAGCCCCTCGTTGAAATAATGACCTCCTTTACCTATCCGGGAATTTGGAGGAGTTGATATTTGGCATGTTTGATGTGGGAGGGCCATGAAAGCAATATTTTGCATTCAAAAGAATAGAAAGAAATTATAGGTTTGGGGAAGTCAATCATGATGATGACTAACTTGGCACCATTCACATAGCCGGGTGTTTGTGTCTTGCCAAAGTCGGATTGAGCGATATTTCTAGCGGATTATGGTATGTGCATCAAGGGTTTGAGGCATCTCGTAAAAATGAGAAACACCAATCTCCTAGGCTTCGGTTTTTGTGCACCTCTATCCATAACTCCAAAAGTAAAGTCGAAAAATGAAAAGGAGAGAGCGAAGCTCTAAGTTGAAAGTGTTGCGGAAACCGCAAGAGAAGAAGAAAAGAGTAGTTATCCACTTTCCCGGATTCATGCACCACATTCCTTAAAGTTCTCCCTCTCTTTCCGCATTCTAGACCTTGTTTGAAAGTCCTTAAGATCAAAATAATGTTATATGACTTGGTGATCTAAATTGAAGTTTCTTATGATTGATTTTGATAATGTTTGAAGGTTATGATGTTTACATGGAAGTTTGATTAATTCATGAGCTTTCTTTACTCTTTACTCTTTGATTATGTATATGAAAGTCTTATAAACGAATGAAGCAAGATTTGAGAATGATCTATTGATTAGAAGGCACATTCATCTAAAAGAAGTTTGGCTTTGAGAAGGTACACATATTTCATCCTAACTTGAGTTTTAAATCTTTTGAAAGACCTTGCTTAGGGACAAGCAAGTGGCAAGTATGGGGTTATTTGTTAGCATGAAATATTGTGATATTTTAGGCATGTTTTCTAAGTGTATTTCATCTATTTCGGTATTCATTGATAAAGCATTGAAGCAATTGTGAGTTAGTTTGCCTATATTGTCGATATAGAGGTCTACATAAGCTTTGTGTTGATTGTAGGCAATTAAGAGCTAAAACCGAAAGGATCAAGGGAGAATGGACATAGATTGAGCATGTCCAAGGATCAAGGACATCACTAGGAGCTAAGGAAGATGCTAAGATGAAGAATGACACAAGACAAAGGAGATTTACGAGCTCATGACGTTCCACGCTCTAGAATACGGCCGTACTAGGAACCACGCTCTAATCCACGGCCGTGGAACCTTGGCAAGACAAGCGTGGAGCATTCCAGCAACTTACACGGCCGTGGAGAGTTGTGACAAACCGTGACGTAACTCCACGCTCTAAATTACGGGCGTGGAACTCTTCCACGACCGTGATCTTGACGATCTTTTACGCAATATTTTAAGCCACAATCTTCTACGCACATGGGCCAAAGACGCATTTTATTTGGGCCTATATAAGGACGGAAGGAAGGAGATTCCGTCACCGCTGCTTACCCTAGTTTACGCTTTTGCTTAGACCGCCGTGGAGAGATTTGCGCTTTGCCCTATTGAGATTTCCGGATTGACGGAAAATTGGAGAAAGAGTGAAGATTTGGAAGATTGTTCGTAAGGAGATTTCATCTTTATCCTTAGGTTTGATTAGAAGACGGATTGACATCCCGTTCTTCGTTCTTATCTAAGATTGTGATTGTTTGTGTTATTCCGAATCTATTTACACCATTGTTCTTGATTTGTGGATTTGAGATTGATTTGAGATTTATTGAAGGTTTTTGGAAGTTTTCATCTTTCATTCTTTTAATTCTTGAATTTGATATCAATATAATTGTTGTTGGCTAAAACCCTTTAGCAATTCTAAGGTGAAGGGTTGATAGTTGTTGCTTAGATGATGATAGATCGATCGTAAACAGATTGGATCCTGAGAGTTAGAGAGAATCGCCGACGAACCTAATTCACGGTCTGTTCTTGAGCTTCCACGGCCGTGGAACTCAAGAACTACCCGTAATTTTGTGTCAGTTACGAATTTTGCTTTTACTTTAATCCAAAGTTAAAGATTTGCTTTAACTTAGTCTTGGCTTGCCTTTTCTAGGTGGTAGTGAAGCCTCAACAACCTCTACCTCGATTCCGAGTGTCACAACCTTAATCGGTTAAGTTAGTCTTGATCCTTGGATTACAAGTTTGGGTATTTGACGTTAATATTTACCTTTAGAATCTTTCTATATTGAAGCCTCAACAACCTTTATAGGGAGTGTCTTTGGGTGAATTATATAAGGTCTTGGAACTTCACCGTACATTGCCTTATATTCGTATACCTTTGCATACCTCAACTCTGTCCTTATATCTTTAGTATATCTTGAATCGATTGCCACAGCTGGATTCCTGGATCTTTAGGATTGTTTTTTTCCCAATAATTTACAAAGCTCATACATCTACTTGCTTGATAACTCATAATTGGATTTAACCCCCCAAATCCCTGTGTTCGATACTCTAGAATTCTTGCTTAACTATATCGATCCGTACACTGCGGGTTCGCTTGTTTGATTTCTAGTTTTATAATTAAAGCTTATTTGCACACATGCTAAGTGGCGAACAGTATCCGTGCCCGTATCCATAGGGACACCACCATCCTCAGCAACATCATCATCCTCAGCCTCGTCCTCCTCAGCTGGTTCCTGAGCTGCTGCAGCTGTTGCCTCTCTAGCGTCCTCCATCAGTGGAATCCACGCAGTCTGCCAGTAGTGTGGATCAAACACGGAGAACTGAGCTGACCATCTGATCCCCTGTGGTGTAGTCGGCTCCCATGGCATCGCCACATATGGCGTAGTAAGTCCTCGGGGAACCTGTATCCTCCGAGTGATCATCTCCTGAAGTCCAAGCGGCTTGGCAGCCGCCACCATGGTACAAGCACTGAGGTCCATGTCCATGTAACTCGCTATATGAATCACAATACCTCCACAGCAGATGTCGCCCTTCCCCTTCGCCTTTATCCTATGTAAGTCCTCTGCCAAAATCAATCCAAAATCTGGAACTCCTCCAGTCACCATGCAGTATAAACTCAGAAGCTCGCCCTGTCTGACCTTCTGGGCGTCTCAGTACGCGCCAGAAGAGTCTCACTGAAGATCCTGTGGGCCATTCTAAAAGCAAGATGGAATATAATCCTCTCCCTGGAATCTCCAGGTCTCCGTCTGTCAGCATGCTCAACCACGTGAGCAATCTGTCCCTAGAACTCCCTAGCTACAGCTCGGGAGGGAAAATCAGCAATAGTCGGGATCGGGAAGCCAAAGATATCCCGCCAGTGATCTAAGGGAACCAAATAGTTCCGGTTCATCAACCGGTACTTCACGGCGCGCCCGGTAGGCAGGTAGGTAAAGGAGCTGACAAACTCCAGGGTCGGCTCTAGATAGGCCGGATCTCTAATCTCTATGAACTGCTCCAGCCCCACAGCAGAAATCATACGTCTCAAATCATCATCAATGTGGAGGCAGTCAAAAGCTGAAATGTCCAGGAAGCGGGGTGCAATCACTGGACGGGCCGCTATGCGGTCATAATCGACCTGGTGTCTCTCGTGGATCACCGGTCTAATACGGTGGGAGGGAGAAGAAGGAGAAGGAGAAGATCTGTCCCTCAGGACCAACTGCCTATCAGAATTCATGATTTCTGTGACCTGTCAGATCAACTCGGTCGACCTGACAACTCTGTAGAACACCTCGGCCGAGGCACAGCCCGACTGGACCGAGGCGAAAAACTGCTCGATCGATTCCCTCAAAAATCCAGTTATTTTCCCCCAAAATCACTACCAAAGGTTCCTATGGGGTACTTAATCCTTTTCTCAGCAAATGCATGGGCAACCAAATCCCAAATCGAAAGGAAACAGTGGAAAAAGAGGAGGGTTAGGGTTTTTTCGATTTTTACCCCGATTCGGTCGATTTGGTTCGTTCTTTCTGCAGATTGGTGCTTGCAATGCAATCCTCTATCTTTTCATCTCAGTTTAGAAGCAAGAATTGTCGAAAATGAGCGAAGAACGGAGGAACGAGGTGGAAATTGCGCTGCGGTCGAGAAGAGGATAAAGAGAAGAGAGAGAAATCTTTGGCCCCTTTTATACCCTTTTCTGGAACTGCTATCACCTCGGTCGAGATGGTCTCGACTGGACCGCGGTGTACGGGCCGAGGTGGATCTTCAGAAAACCCTAATCGCCTCAGTTGCTCAAGAATCATCTCGGTCGAGGTGGTGTGACAACAACCGAGATGTGTCTCAATCAAACTTCGTCTTCTCAAATTCTCGAACTTCTGTCCTTTCAGTTGTGCTCCTGGGTTGTATTCCTTCCTTAGATGTCACCTGTTGTCTGTCTAGGACGCCAAAAACAAAACAAAGCAAAGCAAAAGCAAACTATCGAAAGCTAGACTAGAAAAAGGGAAAAGAAAGCAATACCTTGGGTTGCCTCCCAAGAAGCGCTTGATTTAAGGTCGCTAGCTGGACCGTACGGCATCTCTTATGCGTGATGGGAGGTGTCCTCACCCCATACTTCACCTTCATCATGGGGTGAGATAAGTAAGTCTATCAAACGCTCCAACAAGTGCAAGTGCTCATCGGGGAATGAATCGTCTATGGGTGGGTCGTCCTTCTCACGTGAAGATGGAGGTAGCCGGCTGAGGTGATCCGCAACAGAATTTTCGGATCCCTTCTTATCGTGGATCTCTAGGTCAAACTCTTGAAGTAAGATAATCCATCGAATAAGGCGTGGCTTGGCATCTTTCTTAGCAAGCAAGTAACGAATGGTTGCATGGTCGGTGTAGACAATTACTTTCGCTCCTACTAAGTAAGAACGAAACTTCTCGAAAGCATATACAACCGCCAATAGCTCCTTCTCGGTGGTGGAGTAGTTACGTTGGGCTTCATCTAGCATCTTGCTAGCATAATAAATGGCGGTGGTCCGGCCATCCTTCTTTTGTCCAAGCACCACTCCTACTGCTACATCACTAGCATCACACATGATCTCAAAGGGCAAGGTCCAATCCGGAGGTTGGATAATGGGAGCGGAGATCAACGCTTCCTTAATCCTGTAAAATGCATCAAGACACTCCTGCGAAAACTCAAAAACAACATCTTTATTCAAGAGGTTAGTTAGAGGTTTAGAAATTTTCGAGAAGTCCTTGATGAATCTCCTGTAGAAACCTGCATGCCCGAGAAAGCTCCTCACACCTTTAACAGAACAAGGGGGAGGGAGTTTCTCAATAGTCTCGATCTTAGCGCGATCGACCTCAATACCTTGATTAGAAATGAGGTGTCCTAGCACAGTGCCTTCATTAACCATAAAATGATACTTCTCCCAATTCAAGACAAGATTAGTGTCTTCACATCTTTGTAGCACTAGAGAAAGGTTAGATAGGCAATCATCAAAAGAGGAACCATATACTGAAAAATCATCCATAAATACCTCCATGATCTCCTCTATATACTCGGAAAAGATTGCCATCATGCATCGCTGGAAGGTAACAGGTGCATTGCATAATCCAAATGGCATCCTCCTATAAGCGAATGTCCCCCATGGACAAGTAAAGGTGGTCTTCTCTTGATCATCCGGATGGATAGGAATCTGGAAGAAGCCAATATAGCCGTCTAAATAGCAGAAGTGTGAATGCTGGGCCAACCGCTCGAGCATTTGATCAATGAAGGGAAGTGGAAAATGGTCCTTCCGGGTGGCCACGTTCAGCTTCCTATAGTCGATGCAAACCCTCCAGCCCGTGACGGTCCTGGTTGGGATTAACTCGTTGTTCTTATTCGTCACAACGGTCATCCCTCCTTTCTTTGGAACTAAATGTACTGGGCTAGCCCATTTGCTGTCCGAGATAGGATATATGATACCTGCATCTATCAACTTAAGAATTTCCTTCTTCACAACCTCTTTCACGATCGGATTTAACCGGCTTTGAGGTTCCGTGAAGTATTATGATCGTCCTCCATTAGAATTCTATGCATGCATAAAGAAGGATTAATGCCAATAAGATCATCTATAGTATAACCCAAAGCCTTTTGATGTTTTCTCAGGACATGCATTAGTTTAGACAATTCAGATTCGGAGAGGGAAGCACTAACAATAACGGGATAAGTAGAATCCGGTCCAAGAAAGACATACCTCAAGTGATTTGGGAGTTGTTTAAGCTCCACAACTGGGGGTGCTTTCTGAGGGGGATCCTTGCTTCCTCCTTCCAGTGGAGTAGATTGAAGAGATGGACCTTCAGAAGTCTCAGTTGACATCATCTCGCTTTCGACCTCGGTCGAGGTCCAGAGAGGTTGACCGAGGTGTTCTTCGGTCACCTCGCTCGGTCCAGAAAGTGTCTCGGTCGAGGTACTGCAACTGGAACCGAAACTGAAGATTTTCTTCTCCTGGATTAGTCTTTCAGTTTTAGCTCCTGGATCTTCTTCCAGTGCCTTTAAGCTCCGTACATCTGCATCACAAGAAGCATCTATACCTTCCTCCATTAAACTAAAACTAATAACTTTTTCAAGTGGATCTTTAATAAGGATAGAGCTCACCAATTCTCTTGATTCTTCTTCATCATAGATGTTGAAGATATCATCTCCTAGCTGCTCTCCCTTCATAGCCGCAAGTAATGCGAATTCCACTTCATCTCCGCCAATGTTGAACTTTAACTTGGCGTTCTTACAATCCACATTGCAACCCGAAGTTGCTAGAAATGGTCTCCCGAGAATGATAGAAACAAGATAATCTGTGGGAATATCAAGCACAACAAAGTCTATAGGTAAATAGAAGTTACCTAACTTAACCGGAACGTCTTCCAAAATGCTCACGGGATGGGTAATGGAGCGGTCCGCCATATATAACCTTATCTTAACCGGCTTGGGCTCTCCAAGTCCGATCTTAACACATAGCTCCAGCGGAATGATGCTCACGCTGGCTCCTACATCACATAAGGCTTCACAAGTGACATCCCCAACTTGAATGAGAATGCAAAATGAGCCGGGATCTCTTAACTTGGGTGGCATCTTCTCCTTCATGATTTGAATAAGCTTTGAGGATTTAGATGTCATCCTTACTTCACCAAAGTCTTCCAACTTCCTCTTTCTTGATAGAATCTCTTTCAAGAACTTCCCATAGGCAGGCATCCCTAGAATAGCATCAAGGAAAGGAATATTAATGTGTAGTTTATTCATCAAGTCAAGGAACTTACCAAAATGCTTGTCTAGATGTGCTCTGGCCCTTGACTGGGGGAATGGAAGTGGTGGTTTATATGCAGGAGGTGGAATAAAAACTTCAGTTTTCTCCTCCGCTTTCTGTGGCTCCACCTCGGTTGGCATCTCGGCCGAAGTGTTCTTCGATTGCACCTGGACCGAGGTGGTCTTCGTCTGTACTGGCATCGGCCGAGGCACTGGATCTGCAGTCTTCAGTCCACTCCTCGTCGTTATGGCCATAATCTGGCCCTTAGGGTTGCTTTCCGTCCTTGCTGGAAGCTTCCCTGGATCTCTTGACGCTTCATTCGCCTTATTGAAGAATTGTTGTTCCAAGGCTTTTTGTGCCTTCAAAAATGAAGTCATGGATGTCTCCATAGAGCTTAGCATGATTAAGATGGCCTCCAGCACTGCGTCTTTCTTTTCTGGCTGGGACGAACTCGATCCTTGCTCCTGGCTCTTTAATGGAGTAGAAGAAGAAGAGGAAGAGAGGAAAGGATTAGAGGAATCATTCGAATTTGAGTTAGAATGATGGTTAGCCGAATTTTGGTTGTTTGCCCTCCAATTATTGTTGTTGGATCTTCTATTGTTGTTGTAGTTGTTGTTACGGTATCCATTGTTGTTCCTTGATCCTTGATCTTCCTTCTTGGTTTGAGCAACTAAGAGTTCCTTCAATTGTTTCACGTCATTCTTCAAAGACGTGAGTTGATTGTTGTTAGGCGGAGCATCTTGAAAGTTGACTCTTTTAACTCCACCTTCAGCTCCTTGGTGGGAGTATTTCTCCATGTGCAAAGCTTGCTTCTCTATGAACTCCCAAGCTTCGTCAATCGGCATGTCCATGAACGTGTCGGCAGATAGTAGTTGAAGGTTGAATTGGGTGCTTCCGTCCAGTCCCTTGAAGTATATTTCCAACAACTCTATCTTTGGAATCCCATGATGTGGGCAATCCAAAAGAATGTCTTTAAACCTCTCCCATGACTTGGACAAGCTCTCCTTGTCTTTCATGATGAATGCATTAATCTTCCCTCTCATTTCAGCGGTTTTAGAGGGGGGAAAGAATTTAGTCAAGAATTCCGCCGTCATCTCCTCCCAAGTACTAATTTTTCCTGGAGGAAGAGATTGATACCAAGTAAGAGCTCTATCTTTCAAAGAGAAGTAGAAAGGCCTTAGCTTGTAGTTATTGTTTTCCAGCCTTGAAGGTCTCAAGGTCTCCATCAAGATCTCATAGTTTTGTAGATGTTGATGTGGAGATTCCCTCTCTAGCCCTCCAAACTAGCATTGGCGAATCATGGAAAGAACTTGCGGTCGAAGTTCATAATCATGGTCGGCTGGATCACCTAGGTCGACTCCTGGACGCCTCAGTTATTGATTAGGGTTCATCCTCTGCCCTAGGGTTTGTGGGATACCTGCAAAAAGAACATCTCGGACTGGCATCCGAGGTGGAAGTATCTCGGCCGGGGCTACAGGTACTGGATTCTGCCTCGGTCGAGGATCTGGAGCAGGGTCTTGCCTTGGTCGAGGATTTGGGTTCGGTCGAGGTAGATACTGGTCTTGTAAAGCTGCCATATCTGCTTCGATCGCTTCAGTTCTTGCGTGAGTTTCTTCCCTCTCCAGTCTCAGCTCTTCTTTGCTGAGGCGTAGCTGTTCTAACGCCTCCTTCAATTCGGCCTCAAGATCGCGATTGTCTTGGTCGGCCATCTTCGCTTCTCTCAAGTGTCTTTTGTATGTCTTTTCTGGTTCGGGATCGTAAGGAACGATTTCCTTCCCAGTGCGGGTTCTTCGCATAAACCTAAAAAGAACCTGCGAAAGTCACTCAAGTAGAGTGGTCAGTAGAAACAGGGGCAAGTGCCCCGAAAGCAAACCGCAACCGGCTCGGTCTAGACCAAGTCCCCGGCAACGGCGCCAAAAACTTGTTCGCTCCCCGGTGTGTCCAAGCTTTAAATTTATAACCCTAGATGTAAGCTTAAAACAAGGATGCGAACCCGCAGTGTACGGGTCAATCGTAGTAAAAAGCAAGAAATTCCAAGGGTCGATCATAGGGACTTAGTGAAACAAAACAGGTAGAGGTTTGTCAATGCAACTACTAACCACAAAAGTGATCAAAGCAATCAAAGATGATAAAAATTCAATTAAGGAAATATGCAATTCTAGGGATTAAAGCATCTAGTTGTGGTTCCAACTCAAGATCTAAAGATAAGCGGACAAAGCTGAGATATTTGCATAGGGAAGGTGTTACTAAAGTGGAATAGATCACCGGGTAAGTCTCACTACTCACCAATCCCAAACCGTAACTCCTATTACCGGGTAAGTCTCAAGGAATTAAGGAAAAGAACTATGACCTCAAACTAACACTCCAACTAAGGGAATAGAATTAACCTTTACCGGGTAAATCTCAGGCTAACTCACATAGATGGGATGAAAGCACACTCAAACCCCAATAAAGGATAAACCTTTATTACCTACACTTATGATCTTTGGTAAACAAACAAAGGAATTACCGGGTAAGTCTCATCCTAGGTTTGCATTGAACCAGGAAAGGTGTAATAAGAATAGGATTTGGCAAACTCTAACACTTAACTCTCAGTTTCGGATCAGGTAAGTCACCTCGGTCAGAAGAATTCCACCCCGGCCGAGATGTTCATCGACTGAGCGAGATGCTTTAGGGTTAAGGATAAAGACTCGAGCTTTCAGGGTCCTACTGTGATTAAGATTATTCTATCATTTTTTTTCCCACAACCTTCAGCCAATCACCCTAGAATCACAAAAGGAAATTAGCCACTCATCATCATGAAAGTAATAATCAAATATAAGGGAAGAAAGAGAATAATTGAACAAGAAAACCTTAAGAGTAAGGCTTCAATAACTGAATCAATTATCAATCAACAAGCGTTCTTTGGATCAAAATCCAATAAGACAAACAACAATGAAGGGAATCTAAGAGAATCTTACAAAACCCTTCACAAAGCTATAAAAGCTATAAACTTTCTTCCTTCAATCTTCAACCTTCAAAAAGGTTCTTCAAATCTCCCAACTATGGGACTGCGGCTGTTCCGGTGTGTAAGCACGTCTCCGCGTGATAGCGGATGTTGGATTTGTGGAAAATCCAACCCTTTTTATAGGAAAATTACCCTCCAAAGATAAGATATCTTAGAAAGATTTTTTTACATAAAAATAGGTAAAATATATGGGCTAAATTATCTTCTTCCTTCCACGAATCCAGCCTAAAAATATAAGATCCTCTTTCCAAAAATAAAAGATCTCAGCCAAGAATAAAATATCCTTGCCGCGTCCAAGGTGTTCGTCTCGGTCGAGCCAGCTCCTCTGGATCACCTCGGTCGAGGTGACTTCTTAGTCAACCGAGGTGAATCACAACTAAATGTGAAATCTCTCAAATCTGGTCCAAAGTGAATCTCCAATCCAATTTCATGATTCCTGGATTCTCCCTTAAGCTTCTGATTGTAGCTCCAATGACTCTTTAGCTCCTTTAGCTCCATTTTGATGCAAAACGTGCCATTTTACCTACGATTACAACGAAATTTGGTGTAGACCTCGATTCCCGCAAAGGTAGATGAAACGACAATATAATCACATAATATACATCCAAACATGCAGATTATTGAAGATAAAAACGTCTAAACAGGCCCCAAAATATAGACAATAATTCATGCTATCATTGGCCCAAGTGTATTATAACCGGGCGGTGACCACTTGTCTAGTTCTACAGGAGACTAGAATGTACTCTTGCAACCCATACCCGTAGGTAACGGATAGTACTGATCTATTCCTATTGGTAGACGGAAGCGGAGGCGAGTTTCGGGAGATTCTCGTGTGACAAAAGAAGTTGAATTAGTAATGGATAACCTTAATGAAAGATAATAACCGGTTGATGTGTGAGCATGCTATGTGTTTTCTTTATATTATGTGTGTTTGTGCCTTTACACTCTTGCTTATACCTAGAATGTTAGCTAACGGTTTATACCGTCGTTGTAGATGTTCCGCAGGTTCAGGATGCTGCTGAGTGATCCGGATGGTGTGGTCAGCCGGGGTTCTCGTACATTATAGGATGGGATTGGGTTTTTGTTTCGTTTGTTGTTTCCCTTTTGTTTTGACCCGGCTGTGGAGCTTTTGTGTTTTCTTTTGTTTGAACCTTTGGTTTTATATTGAGTTTTGTTTTCATTCGTTTGTGCCTTGTTGTAAGATCCGTTTGCTGTTGCTACTCTGAGGGTCGGGACCCATTGTGCGGTCCTAGCCCGTAGCGCTTCAAGTTCTTAGAACTTGGGGTGTTACAATTATGTGGGCATAAGGCCATCTTCAGCCCAAAAATCCAATTTTAGTTTCTTTACTGATTTTTTTTTGCTTTATTGTTAGAACCCAAAATATGTGCCAAATTTAGTTTCTCTGCAGAGAAACTTCTCTCTATTCATCACCTTGATTCTCTCCCCAAACCTGACATCTCAATAATTAAATTGTTTCTTATATAAGTTAAGAAACTGAAAGTATTTGGGATAAAGATGCCCTAACGTTCTTTTATAAAGTAATCGTACGGTTAAAGTTTTATTTTTAGAGAATATTTATTTTGGGATCGTTAACCTACAACTATGTGGGTCATAATGTTCTTCCCTAAAGTAATCTTGGCTTTTTTGTTAAGTTCGGTTTCTATTTACGTTAAATATTTTCACGTTACTTTTATATAACTAACCGTACCCCTAAAGTGTTATTTTTAGGGAAGATTTTTTTTTCAAATTAATATCAAAATGATCTATTTAATTAAATTTTTTGAGGGTTTTTGCTGTACCACATAGATTAGCTACTAAGTTTGATTGTTTTAGAACTTGTATAAATAGAGAGTCTAAAAAGTATACAAATAATACATTTCTTGGCATTTTGGTTAAGTTCAAGCATAATTACTATTCATATGTGAATAATGTTGACGTGGCGCCTCAACGGTTTTTTTCCGAATTAAATATTTTATCAAATTAAAAATTGAAGTCAATAAATCGTTTTTTATTAAACCACAATTATTTTTTAAAATATGAAATGTGCTATCCCACATCGATTATCAAGAAAACATGACCATTTAAGAAGTTGTATAAATAAATACAAAAAGTTTGAAGATTAATGTTATCTTCTGAGTTTACAATTATTTCGTTTTCTATCAATAATATCAAGCGGTCATAACTTTTAAGTTTACTCTTATATAAAGTTTATCTTCTTTTTTTCCAAAATCTGACTGTCGCGCATGTTTTCGAGGTTTCACAAAAAATATTATCTTGTGGATTTGTATTATATTATATTTGCACAATTTTATTTATTTTTTGAATTAATTTATTTTGATTATATTTTTGCATTGCATAGATGTCATTTATTATTTGACATTTATTAAAATCACATATCTATACATTTATTAATATTGTGATTTTTATAATATAGATATAGTAAACACTTTTTATTTGATATGCTCCCACATGTATCATATTTATATGACGAATTAGGTCAATAATTATGTTGTTATTATTTTAAATAAGCGTATACTTTAATACATAAATATTCATAATCAAATCAATAAAATATAATAAAAAATGGCATCTATAAAAAATTATTCGCAAAAAAAAATAACAAAAAAATACATTTTCAAAAGCCCCAGCAAGGCACGGACACTAAACTAGTTACTAGTTTATTAAATATAATGATAAATTTTGTTTAAGACCTAATTTGTTGAGTATAATGAGGCCCTTCTCACGTTTTAACCTTAATGTACTTTCTAGATGATTCTTGTTAACACAGAAAGATTATTAAAAATTATGGTGAGAATATAATTACTGAAATAAAAGTCATATTTGTGTAGCTTGATTGGGCGAAGAAAAAGAAGCAAAGGTGACGTGTGAACCACCGAGTTGAGGTGGAGCCCAATCACGTGTGGAGGTTCTCCTCATGAGTCATGTGTGCATCTTTCAATCGGACGGTCGAGAATTATTCATTCATTTCTTGCCCTACAATCTCCGTAAGCCAATCCAACTATGCAAGAATCAAGATGACCGTAATAATTAATGAATACTACACATATCTATCTGTAATGGATCAGCTGGATGAGATGAGTTTCTCGGACATCAAAGAATTCGGATCGAAAATACGGGACGCGTATGCAGTGTGGTTGGGACTCTTGACACAATGCGGGTGTGACTTTTGAGCGGAATGGGAGTACGCTCTGTAACTCTATTTAGGGTCTTACAGAAATTATGACCGTTGCTTCAACGTTCGAATATTGTAGGAAATTGGAGCTTGTGATACACTTTCACTTTTTTTTTGTGTGTTGGATACGGACTTTGAACGAGACTTAAATGATATCACTTGTTTTGGTAAATAGCAATTCTAAATTTGAGTGAAAGACGAAATATTACTAAAGATGCAAAAATGGTGTGTAATATGAGTGTGTCCGAGAATTATCATATACAATTGTAATACAAATACATAAGAATGTTGGTTAAGTAGGACATATTTTACATTTTATTTTTTCAATTATTAAATACTCGTATTCTTTATATTAAATCTTCATATTTGTGTAGCCTATATTTTCTTATAAACATTATCTATAAGTATAAATAATATTTGACATTAATATTTATAGATCATATACTTAATATTGATATGGTATATATACCCTGAGAAGAATTTTACAATTTAGAAATGATATACAGTTGAGTATATTGATAAAATTAAAAGCGGAAATATTTACGCTCTTAAATCTAGTTCGTAAGAAGCTACTAGAATATAAATCAAGGTGATAAATTGTTACGACTCAAGGCTGAATCTTTATTTTTTTTACCAAGTATCTAAGTTTTTCATAGAAATTATTTGGCTGAATTTGCAATGTAGGTCTTTTACAACGTAGAGTTTGGATTTTGGGCCTCTCATAATTTCATTTAGAAAATGGGCTCCTATTGTAGAAAAAATCAAAAAAATAAGGGACATAGGTATCTAGATTGATTTAATGGGTGATATGTAAAAAAAATCAGAAAATAGACCAATCAATTCACTCAGCCCATCTTCTTCCCTCCATTGTCCCTTCTTCTTCCCTCCTTTCAAACGTAAATTTATATCTGGGTATCCATATGCAGCTCTTTTCTTCTTCCCATTGAAACGCAGGAATCTGGACTGCTTACATATCCCTATTCTATTTCTGGGTAAGCAGTGTTTGTTCCTATTTCTGGGTAATCTCAAACTTCCTGGGTAATGTATTTGTGGGTAATCTGAAACTTCTCATCTTTTGTTTTTGTGAATCTAAAACACTGAAACTTCATGTTCTATTTGTGGTAAGCAGTGCTTGTTTACATATTCTATTTGTGGGTAAGCGGGGTAAGCTGAAACTTCTCATCTTTCTGGGTAATGTATTTCGGGGTAATCTAAACCAGTCAAACTTCTTGGGTAATGTCAAACTTCTTTGGTAATCTATTTCTGGGTAATCTCAAAATTCCTGGGTAATGTATTTCGGGATAATTTGAAACTTCTCATCTTCCTGGGTAATGTCAAACTTTTTAGGTATCCATATACTCCAACACTAATATACACATATCTATATAATCTAAATAACTGAACTTGAGTAAACATACAATTGGGTAATCACATATCCATATAATCTAACACTAATATACACATATCCATATCCATATAATCTAAATAATTGAAATTGGGTAAGTATTTTTTGGGTAAGCACGTATCATATACTCCAACAGATATTCATATAATCTAAATAAGTGAACATTATCATACCCAAAAAGTAACTACGTATGCATACAATTGGGTAACCCTAGTATCAGCGGAAACCCTAGCTTCATCCGCCAACAAAGTCTCGCCGGCCATCCTACGCTCCTTTGCTTCAATAACAGCCTGCGTAAACCCTAGATTGTAAGAGGGCGCCGGAATCTGAGCAGAAAAGGAAGGGAGATCCGCCATTAAAAAACGTTCCCAAGCGGTTTCAGGGGAGGAAGAAGAGGGTAAAAAAAGGAGATGTGGGCGCGGTTTGGGTAAGGTTGAAGAATAGGGCGCAAATGAAGGGGAAGTGGGCGCCGCCTTTAGCGGACGAAGAAGGAGTGCGCCGGCTTCACCGGAGGGAGAGGGTAAAGAAAGGAGAAGTGGGCGCCGACTTTGTGGTACTAGTGGCGTAGCCCCTCCTCGTGTCAAACCTTGACGGCGAAACCCTAGATCTCTCGCTTGCCCTTCTCCTGCTCGAAGGAAACGACCTCTCGCTCACCCTTCGGTGTCGGCTTGGTGGCCAAATGTTCTGGCGGCGAAACAGTGCTCCCTGTCGTTGAAACTCCGGCGGATCTCCGTTTCATCCTCTATTTCTCCTTCTTCTCTTTCGTTCCTTTCTAGATCTGTTTTCTCTCTCTTTACAAAGAGAATGAATGTTTTCTCTTTCTTCTCTGCAAATAATACGAACAGTCATTTAATATTCAATTTTTTTGACAGCCCATCCATCAATCCATCTTTTCTTTGAAGGCCCACAAATACAGCTATTAATTTTTTTGCAGGCCTAAATTATACTAGGAGCCCATTTTGCAAAAGTACAATTTTAGGAGCCCTATTTCCCTCGTTTAGTCAAATTATTTGTATTGTTGATCGGTGATCAGTTGACATATTTGAAAATTCAACATTAACACCAATTTTTCTATTTTTTTTTTTTAAGATAAGTTTAAAATTTTGAGTTTTTTTTTTTTTTTTTCAAAACAAATATTTTGAAGGGGTTATTTAAAATTTAAACTTATAGAAATCTCTAGTATAAATAATTTTTTAAATTCTTTATCAAAAAAAAAAAATGCAAGCACCAACAAAAAAAAAATAGGTTAGAAAGTCCGGTTATCCGATACGATTAATTTGACTAAGTGGGGCATATATATGAAGAGAATGAGACGATGCAGTGCATGCGTAACCACTTAATTCATCCATGTGGGCCCCACCACCACCGCCCGTTGATCTCTCCATTTTCATATAAATGGAAATCAAACCAAACTTAACAATAAGTCTCTATAAATAATCAATGAATCTATTGTGTACATACAAATATAAACTTAAATATCTTTTCTTACTAAATACAAAAATCAATTTAAATAATTCTGAAATCGATTTTTAATTTATAACAATAATATTAACTATTTTTAATATACGGATATGGAGATGATTCATGATCCGTAATTTGAGAAAAAAACTGTTGTTTAATATAGGGTTGGGTAAAATGAGCAAAATAAAACCGAACTGAGACTTACCAAGCGAATCAATTAAATTGGTTACCAACACGTTGTTTACCAATTTAATTGGTATGATACTACCGAACCAACTACAAAGAGTTGGTTTGGTAAGTGGTAACAATATCCGCGTACCATGGGATTACCGTACCAACCGAGTTTTTTTTAAAAAAAATAAAATAATATATACATACTAATCTTGATATAATACTTCATATATAATTATATATGCAATTCTTTTGTACCATTAGATGTAAATTCAAGTAATGCTTTAATCTCGTCTATCCATTAAAGTGCTTTCTTCGTTTACTGATTTAGTCATCTAGCCTTTATTTAACTTATTTATCCAATATGTTTTGTATTAATTTTTGCTTGTTAGTTGTTACTGTTACAACTAGTATTATGTTCTGTATTATTTTTTGTAATAATTTTAGTTTGTTATTGTCATAGAATCTGTAATATAACATCTGATTTTGTCGTTTCGGTTGTAGTCATCATACTAAACCTAAACTTTAGCTTGTTACCGTAACACCATTTGTTCTGTATTAATTTTTTTTACGGTTACAACTCCTGTTCTATCATCTAATCTTCATTCTTTTGATAGATAATCCTTCCAATCAATGTTATGAGGCAGGAAGGAATGCAACAAGCTCTAACTCGATTCAAATATGAAATCGTGTGGAGCACAAGTCGATATTGAATTATTGAACTCTCTAGCCTATAAATTGGGATGATGATTGCATTTTTAATTATTTGTGTTTGGTTTGTAATGAAGTATGAAGTTTTATGAACTTGTTAAACATATTGTACTCTAATTTGCGGATTGTTGAATTGATGAAGTTCTTGTTTTGTTTTAAATATTGTACTCGAATTTGCGGATTGTTGAATTGATGAAGTTCGATCTTGTCTTATTTAAATTTAATTTTAGCAAACATATAATTTGGTAAAATGCCATTACCAAACCGATATAATCGGTTCTGTTTTAGTTTCGCATAATTCAACTTTTCGGTTTTCGGGCCAAACCGAAACCGGACCTAATTTTATAGGTTCGGTTTTTGGTCCATATATTTGGAAATTCGATTTTCGGTTCGGTTCGATTTTTGTCGGTTCGGTTCGGTTTTGGACCTATGCCCAGTCCTAGTCATAATTGATTATATATTGATAATGTTTTTTTTTTTGGTAATGATATATTAATAATGTAGTTGATAATAGTTCCACTAATGACAATGAATTGATGACAACGTAATTGATGATAATGTGTTTGATAACAAACAATTGTTTACAATATGTTTGATGATAATCACTGATAATATAGACTTAAAGTTGATAGCAATATTGATTTCGACAACTGTACAATTTTATTTTAAAACCTTTTTTGAAAAAATAATGTACAAAAAATTATTTTATTAAGTTATAAAAACCAATAAAAATCTAGAATTATATTTCCTATATCTTAACTTTAAATAGTTGCCTTATCAAAAAAATTCTTATACAAATTTATCCATAAGAATACATACATATTTACATAAATATTATAAAATTACGCAAGTTTTTTTTAAATGAAATAATTATGATGCACAATATTTTAATTTGCACTAATTTGACATATGCACACAAATGTATGTCATTTTCTTATTTAAAGAAAAAGAGATTCAGTCTATGCGAAACAAACATGCTACACAAAGTTTCTTATTTTACAAAAAAACAAAAAAATAAACAAACAAACAAACGTTATTTTCACCGATTATAGTTATTACAAGTAAACTACTTTCTCAATTATTTAATCTACACAAACTTATTCTTATTTACAATGTAAAACATAATTACACGACTACTTTTATTATTACACAAGAACTTGTAAATTACATAAAATCACACAACTTCTAAAAATTGAGATTTTTTTTACAATTTTATAAAGTTTTTAAAAATAACCCACCTTATATTATAAAAACAATGAAAAAACACCTATAATCATTTTTTAGATAAATATTAGATAATTTAACCAAAATACCCTTAAATAATTAATAAAATTATTGTAGTTTATTTTTTTATAATATATCTTTATAATAAAACTATATTTAGATGAAATTTCAAATTTTATCTTACATGAAAAAAATCATTTTTACAAAAAAAAATGCTTAATTATACTATGTTTTTTTTAAATAAATAACTTTTTTATGCAAGAATCATAAAATATGATATGTTTACATCAAATAAAATATTAAAACTAAAATATATTATTATATTATGAATTTAAACACAAATAGCAACATACATATACTTAATAAATAACTAAGGGTATTTGATCAACTAATGTAATATTTTACTAGAAACTGATCGTGGATTGGTTTGATTTATAAAAATATTTTAAAAAAATAGTTTTTTTAAAACACAATATTAAAGATGGGGTCTTTCAAAAAACTCAAAGTTAATGTATAATTTTACATGATTTTCTTACAATTACATAAAAAAAAAAACTATAAATGAACAATTCTATCCATACACAAAAACAAACATACACTTACATCAATGTTCAAATTTTAAACTATATTTAATCCTTTTTCTTACACCCACTTAAAACATTAATAAAATATACTTACACAAACTTACAAAAATAATCGATATTACAGTTAATAATCAACGAAGTAAAGTTGCGGTTGAGCTTCGGTGGTACTATTTAGTATTTACCTAAATAGTGGGCGTGAAAGTGAATAATGTTAAAATATATAAATCTGAAAAAGTTGTGCTCTCAAAAGCAAAGACAAGAAGTGTCCTCAACAATAATATAGCCAAAGTATGGGGTAAAGTTGCAAAATATTTGCACATCAATAACACATGTTTTCACTTTCATAATTAAAAGGACAAAAAAAAAAAAAAAGTTTTTTTTTTCCTGTTATATGGTTGTTGTGTAAAGCTAAATCACCTTTTTTTTCCTTTTCTTTTTCTTTATAAATTACGAATGAACATTCATAAACACCCAAAAAAAAACTTGTCTAAAAATTTTGAACAACTTCTTGATATATTTCAATTTTGGCCCATAAGTTAACTTAATCACAAAATAAGGCATAATTGAGTATAATTTTTCCAATACAAACTCAAACCGGCTCGTTTGGTCTATTTGAGTCGGGAAACGATTGAGCAAATAATTCTAGGAGTGTTGATTCTATGTAATCGGAAATGAAAATATATTATATTATTATATGTGGGAAAATTTGAAATGATATTTAAAATGTTTCGAAAAACCAACCGGTAAGTTAGTAGCTCAATGCATATGCCAGTGTAATTGCATCATAAAACCAACCGGTAATTTAGCTCACAAACTTAAGTATCGTTATTCTTTATAATCAATGTGAGATGGATTTGATCCCGTCACTCCCCTAAAGTGTAATGTTCAACTCGGTTGACATTCGACGACAAGTCTTTAGGCCAGAAACAACTTAATAAGACAAGGCCCGAGAACGAGCCGCTTTGTTACCATATGAAGTTTTTGTTGTCCATATGACACGGGTTTCACATGTTTGAGCATATGTACGTTAGGCCTGAGCTTAGTGCATAATATGACGCGGGTTTTTACCCTAAATCCGATTAGCAATAAAAAAAAAAAAGAGGTTTATTTATTAGGCTTTATGATTATCGATTAGAGATACTTTGAACAAAGTGTTATTCTACATTATTTGTTAGATTTGAAGAGTTGAAGTTAGCTAGATTTAGAGTTGAAGTTTGTTAGATTTGATTAAGAAAGGTAGTAAGGAACAACCTTAGTTGTTACTTGTTAGTTAGAAGATGAAGTTGAAGCACGAGATTGCATGATGCAGCACTTGGACCATACTGCATCATTTGTCGTCACACTCGTACACATATTTTTGTTGCTTATTTCAATATATAGCTAGGGTTTTAATTTTCTCATGTTTTAAACCATTTTTATGGCTCATAAAGTGTTATTTTACAATATCTTAAGTATTTAAATTTAATTATATATTTAAATTTCCATGATTCATCTTATGTTAAAAAAAATTAAAAATTACACCGTCTATAAAAAAATCCGAGTTAGAATTCTAATATCATTGATATAAATATTAGTATTTACGATATCTTTTGAGATTCATTTGTAATATCAAAAAACGCTTTAATATAAAAATTAGTCAATCTTATGTTCTTTTTATGATTATAATGGTCTTTTGAATGTTAGCGTTGAAAACGTTGAGGAGTAAATGTTCTAGGATAGCTAGTAAAGTATAATATGTATAGTATATGAAGTTCGTGAAATACTCTTCTGATTTTCGATGTTTATGATGAGCATAATTAGGTGTATGTGGTGGACTCGAACTTAATATGCATGTACGTTCAACTGGACGTATGACGAAATCCCACATGATATTTAACTGACTGGAATTACAATTTGTACTCTTAAAAACTCTTTTATGACGAACAAGTGAATATATCAGTCAATATATATATATGGTTTAGTTCAAGTGAAAAATGGTCGTAAAGTCAAAAGCAAGGAAATATCACAATCATTTAATCAATTAACAATTGTTTAAATATAACATCTATTTGTTCAAATAAAAATTTATTCAATTATATTCGTAATTGTTCAAATATGTTAATTATTCGACTATATTCGGAATTGTTTATATATATATATATATATATAACTGACTTACTGGTTATAGGACATAGGCCGAATACGATCGGTAAAAAAAAAAAAAAAAGTTGAAGATAGTTGGATTGCTTTTTCTTGTTAATTTAGTACGTCTAAATTTGATCTGAAGTTGTCGTATTTTATAAATAGTAGATTAATAAGTCATTAAATGTGGTCGTGGTAATTTCGTAGGTGGTATATGACAACCTAGGCGATTTGTTTTGACCGGTAGTTGAGTTGTTGTGTAGGGTAAAAAACCCTAGCAAGGAAGTTGTTTTCAGAGACAAAATTTGGTCACTATTATTTTGTTTGATTTGAATGGATAGTGACATCAACGACCATGCCGATACCCTCTGGCCTACCAATTAGCTTCATAGTGAAGAAATGAATTTAGGCCGGATATCATCGTACTTAAACTTACATTTTATGTCATTAAAATCTCACTAAATAATCATCTTTTTTAAAGTTAAGTACGTATGAAAAAGACAATTAAAGTTAAAGAAACGTTAAAAAGTATTCCACGGCTATAAAGCAATTAATTTCAAAATTAAACATCACTGAGTTGAGTTTGGACTAACGCACATGTATACGCACAACTCTTACAGTGAATATGTGTGAAACGATCGTGCTAACACGACGATGCAGATGCTGTAAAGTTGTTTAGAGATGAGCGGTAATCGAAAATGGTAGAGAGGGGATAGAAGAGTCAGTGATGTGCACAGTAGGACCAACAATGGTGACACAAAGCACGAGACGAGTGCAGCGCATTACATAGAGGTCGGGAAAGATAACCACAAACTACAACCCACGTACGTACATAGAAGAACCACTAACGACTCGGTCGGATAAGGTTTTCAGATTACGTCTAAGGTTAATTCAATTGTTTATCATATAAGATTGTGCTTCGTCTTCTATTAAAAAAACTCAAACTTGAAGAGTATATGTAATATTGTATGCTATTCAACTTCACTCTCAAGTTTCTAATATATCTCTCGAGGGTAAACTATCCTCTGAGCTAGTTTAGACTATACATTTCAATCTTATTCATATAGTTTCGGGATTGCTATTCGATCAAATAAAATAGGGCAATAAAGAAGTCTCGGGTACACTGAGAGTGCTTCTCTCATTTCCACTGCGAGTGTGTTCCGTAAGTGTAATTGGAGTGCGCCTCATACTAGTTTCCTGTAAAATTAAGACGTTGCTCTAGTAATATAATTTTAGTAGTTGGATTTGGTTTCGGACGCACCACATATACGTCTTGTGGGTCACTGAGAGTGCCACCTCTTATGCCAAAATTCACAAAAATTCGAACGTTGGAGCAACAATTACATGTTCCCGAAACCACACCGGATTCACCCGCACTTCATAATTCTTTTTCTGAATAACACCATTTTATATTTTTCACGGGTTTTACGTCTCATTTCTTTTAAACAATTTTGAAGTCAAGAAACAATTTCGAATTAGATTTACTGAATCTGAATACCATGTTAACATTTCCGATGAACCATATATCAGGATTACGGGATAACATGCCGGGTATACGTACGTGTATAATAATCTATGTTATTGGGTATCGAAAATTAAGATTTATTTAGATTAGGGCCCGTTTGGAAGCTCTAGGAATCATTCCCGGTAACGGAATGATTCCGAATCAATAAAAAAATACGTTTGGTTAAAGGTCTTTTCTCATATGAAAGTAATCCCATCATTTCCATTTCGATTCCTAACCCTTATCCAATTTCATTTCGTTTCCATTCCACCGCTTCAACCAAACGGACACTAAACTAGGATAGTGATTAAATTTGTAAGGTTTGCATTTCGCATTCTTGACTTTCATGACCTCTTTGGAAGATTTGGCGGCTGTTTGTTGTGGTGTCTCTTAAGATAGGCGTGCACTTTGATTTTTCTATGAAGCTCATCAAATCTTGTCGATTTTAAACACAGAACCAATATTTCACATTTTTAATAAATTATGAACGAAAAGGTGTAATTAAAGAGACTTTCGATTTGCCCAACCTTAAGAAACGTAAAGAAGAAGCATTTATTCTATAAATTATTATCATTATTATTATTATTATTATCAGTCGCACATATGTTTTGAGTAGGCTTCTATAAATTCCCAAGTATTATTTTTACTTAATTATGTAATAATTACCGAAATAATGGTAATACTTTTTCCATGCATTATAGTACCAACACGTGTACAACCTTATTACTATTATTATTTCATGTTACTAAAATCTCTTAAATTTTGTTTCGTGTTAGAGAATGATTTTTACTTTTTTAGTTGCTAGGATATTAGGATATACTATAGAGTGTATAATCACTACACTAATCTAGAGAAGAATTTAGAGATATATAGAAAGAAAAGTGTATATGTTCTTGATAGAAATAACATATACAATTTTTAATAAATTTTAGTGTTTATGATATATATTCTTTGGATATTGTAATCATTTGAGGCAAACATATATATAATTATTATTTGTGAAATATTTTTTATCATTTTTTTTCATATATATATATATATATATATATATTATGGGTTTAAAAACAAATAGTTAAAAATGATATATAGTTTTCATAAAGTAATATTAAAAAAATATCAAATAAAATACCTAAATATTTAATTTGAACGTAGAATGACATCGATCAAACTAGATGAGCTAAGTATAATAAAAAAATGATATATATATATATATATATATATATTGACTCATATGTAAACAACTTTTATCGTGTGAACGTGTAAACACCGAATATATGTGACTATACCGCCGAATATATAGATTCAGGTGTGGCGAATCTTTTTTCATTAATAACATGATTTTTTTTATTCTTTAATATCGCCTAATCTCATCCATCTATTTAACGATCTAACGGATATAATTTGTTCTCATTTTACATGATAAGAGCTGTTTACATGGGAATCAACCTCTCTCTCTATATATAGAGAGAGATATATTATCGTGTAATCATGAGAAGAGTTCGTAGTTATTATTAATTTTGTTACGAAGGTGTCTTATTGTTTCGTATTTATTGTTGGTTGAATGAATTATTCATACTTTCAGAATATTATTTACCTAATAATTATGATATCTACCTTAAATTTCGACCCTTAATACTTACCATCCGACAGCCTAACATTGTTCTCATTATTACACAATATATATATATATAAGCGAATGGTAGAGATTATAAGGAATCTTAATTTTTAAAAATGATTAATAAAATTGAAAGAGAAAGCCACCGGATATACTGACCCACCCACCACCATCACCACTTCTTAATGCTAATTTTTTAAATTAAAAAAGTTAATTAATTTTAACAGCTTGAATACATTAAATTAACATTTTTTTGGTCAGAGACAAATATTCTTACTTTGATTTTTATTTGTTCTTCATTTCATAAAATCTAATCTCTCAAAAGCTTAGAGCAATACAAACTCACATTAATACATACATAGAGAGAAAGAGAGAAGTCTGTGCAACATTCCTTTTTCATGCTTTTTAGGATCCCAGTTGTTGCTAAGAAGGAGCCCTTCTCTCTTATCCCTCTCTCTCTCTTTCTTTCTATCTCTTTCTTTCTTTCTGTCATAAAAGTTGCTTTTGCAAGCTTCTTTCTTCTCTTACAGTCATTCAAAAACTTCATCAATGAACACTTCTCCTTGGCCACAGGTATGAGTATTGAATATCTCTCTATGAGAATTTGGCTTAACCTAACAAAGATTAGATGTGAGTTTAGTATTTCATACTTTTTTAAAGTGTAAGAAAGAAAGAACAAAAAGGATTCATTTGTTATTGTCATCTGCTCTTTTTCTCACTTTGATTCTTCTCTTGTTTCTGCTATATGATCTTGAAAAGAGAAAAAAGAGAGAGAAAGATGAAAAAAGGAAGTTAAAAATTCTTTTGTTGTGTTTTGTTTTGTTTGTGTCAGCTGTGTGTCTTGTTGTGATCCTTTCTTTCTGTCTCTCTCTTTTCTTTTTGCCCTTTAGAATGTTATTAAAGCTCAAAGACTTGTGCCTTTTGGTTTGTTTTGTATAGGAGGTTGTGGGTAAGGCAATGGAAGAGATTACAACATCAAACAACAGCAACAAAGTAACAACAACAACAAAGGCACAGCCTTCAACATCTGTGGAGAGGAAAGTAAGGCCTCAAAAGGAGCAAGCTTTAAACTGTCCAAGATGCAATTCAACAAACACAAAGTTCTGCTATTACAACAACTATAGCCTTACTCAACCAAGATACTTTTGCAAGACTTGTAGAAGGTATTGGACTGAAGGTGGGTCCCTTAGAAATATACCAGTTGGTGGTGGATCAAGGAAGAACAAGAGACCAGCTTCCATTGCATTCCCATCTTCAAACACTTCAAAGATCAAGCTTCCTGATCTTGTTACACCACTCACAAACCCTAATTCTTCCAAGATCCATGATCAAGATCTTAACTTGGGTTGTTTCCCTTCATCTCTTTCTGACTTCATGCACCTCCCCATTCCTCATCATGAAAGGCCCTTGATGAACCCTAATTTCATGATGATGGCACCTATGCATATTTCTGACCCTAATTCAGTTTTCCCATCTGGGTTTAACCTTAATGGTGATTTTAAGCCTGCCCTTAATTTCTCTCTTGATGGGCTTTCAACTGCTGGTGGGCTCCATGGTGGAATGCAAGATAGTTCTGCTGTTAATGGAGGAAGGATCTTGTTTCCTTTTGATAATTTGAAGACAACTACTAATCCTACATCTTCTACAACAGCTGATCATCAAAATCACAATACTGATAATACTCATCAGCAAGGTGATTCAACTGGATATTGGACTGGGATACTAGGAGGAGCTGGTTCATGGTAAACAAGTTATTATTATTATACTAGTGAATAGTTAATAGTTTAAAGTTTGAGTCTTTTTTATCCTCCCTTGTTTTTTTTGGCTTTCTTTTTCAGATTTGGATTTTTTTTTATTGGTTTTTGGGGTGGGTGACTTGTTTGGACTAACAAAGATAGGTTAATTGGGGGTTAATTTCTTCTTAATCTCCTTCAAACTATCCTGTCTTCTTCTTCTTCTTGTCTTTTGGTATCTCCCTTTGAAGCTTAATATTTTTAGCTTGGCTTCAACCAAACATGGCCTTGGCATGTTCTTTACAGAAAATTACAGTGGTCAAGAGCAGTAACTTCTGGCTGCATCATCATCATCATCTAGCCTTCGAATGGTATAGGAGAGGAATAATAATCAATATATTTTCTTTTTAGCATTGTAATGAGCTTAATTTTCAGGTGCATTGACAGATATCTTTGTGAATTTGTCCTACTATTGTTTGCTTGCATTGTTTCTATTCAAATCAAAATATTTATAACAACAAAACAGTAAGAACATAAAAAAAAAAGTATAACTTCTTCTGAGTATTCTAAACTTACAGTTCATAAATGCAACTGAAATTGAGGATTCATGAGCCCTTTATTTCAAGTTTCACCTCTCAATTATTCAAGAGAGATTCTTCTTACCAGTCATTTAAACATGTCACCCATGATAAAGATAGGAGCTAAAGAAAGAAACTTTATTTTTTCTTTTTCTTTATATTAATTTCCCCCTTTATACAGTATATTAAAAGAGGGGTAAACAAGCACCAGAAAACCAGGTATGAATCCTCATGACTTCACATGGCTTTGCAATAAAGTAGCAAATAACTCAAAACATGGCAGAAGGATTGAAGCTCCTTTTTTGATGTCACTTCTGGGTTTCTTCGTTGGATTAACAACAAACCCTCTCCCCCACTAAATACTTCCAATTTATTTAGGTTATTTTCGATTTTGGATTATTATTAGGTTTCCAATTTTTCTTTTGGGATATATATCTTCAAATCTGGTAATTTCTTCATTGTTTAGGTACTTTATTCAAATTGGAATCATTTTCTTTTAGTTATCAAATCATGTTTCTTAACAATTTAATAATTATTAAACTTTTACTTGTTTTAAATATGAAAAATGAGATCTTAATAGAATGTTTTAATATGACTTATAGATTGATTCATCTCACACACATATATATATACACTTTTATTTTACATCGGTTTATTATAGTAAGATACAACTTCTATGTAACTAAATAATTTTATTTAAATTACCATTATTTCTATTTTGATCCCATTTCCTCTTTAAAAAGAGTAAAAAAACAGTAGTTACACAACTTCTATTTAAAATAAATTGTATGTATATTTTATACAAGTTTTTATAAAATTAACATATACAAATTTAGTTCCAGAAACTTCAAAAATAAAATAACTTTACCCGTATAAGATACGAAAATTGATCTACTTATGATAAAAAAAAAAAAAAAATTTGATAAATATTTTTGGAGAAGGAGCAATTCAAATTAAATGAAAATATGATTTGAGGTAATAGGGGTCCCACAAGTTACCTTCAGATGAGCACAACTACATTTTTTGATGGTGAAGAAATATGACCACCATGGACCCCACTTCAGTCCAAGATTGGGACCCACACAAACATTCTCCTAGGCAAGTGTGCTCAAGAGAATAATCCTTGCCTTTTAAAAAAATAAAAATAAAAAATAAAATAGGATCTATGTAGATCTATAGTCTAAACATTCCATATTTAATAATAATGTACTATATATACTATTTTATGATGAATGAAGAAAATTTAAATTAATTTATAAGACTATATATTATGCAATAATATCCATTCTTCTTCTTTGTAAACCACTCGTACACAAACATATCCTCACCCTTCAATCATGGACCTCCTTTTACCACTTTTTCTTTAACCTTTACAACATATATTTTTTTACCTTTTAAGTATGTTTTTATTATATTTTGAAATTCTTTTATTTTGTAAACACAGTAATATGCTATTTATAAATAATTTTAATACTCAAACATCAATTTTGTTAAAATATATTTTATAAGTTATACTAATTGATTGATATAATAAGTGCTAAAATGTATTAAAACCCCCCAAATTTCCTCCATTCATCATAAAGTAATACCAATTGATTATAAATTTCCCATTATGTCAAATTAAGTTGGTTGTACATTCTAGCATAATAGGTTTAATAAATGTATAATATATATCCAATGAAATTGAGGGGTTCAAATTATCAGATATCGAAGATCAACTTATTGATTGAAATCAACAACCAAAAGAACTTCAAATACAACAATCAAAACAACAACATTGAGCGATAAACCTTCATAACACACTTGCAAAAATCAACAAGGGTATAACAACATCACCGGGAAACCAAAACAACAACCAAAACCTACCATCTTAAAGTGTTACCAACAAGATCAATCTTTATTGCATCTGGATCAAGAAAAACTTCACATAGTTAAGACTCATACCTTATGGAATTGCCCACCCAAACCCTCCCACAGCTCCAGCTAGAGAATGATCATCAAGGTTCGTGATGATATCCTCAATTACTCTACACCTGCTACGTTTTTTGGCTTGACTACCAACCCTCACGGATCTTTCTCGACCTCCAAAACCTACCATCTTCTCAAACCACCGACACCCACCACTCCATGGTGCTCCACCATCTGGAAGGGTCTTAACTTACCCAACTACAGTTTTATTTCTTGGCTGGTTGGACACCAAAAGCTCCCTACCCTCTCCAAACTTCACAATTGGCATTTGATTCCCAACCCCACTTGCAAACTCTGTCACCAACAACCCGAAGACGAACTTCACCTTTGGACCAACTACCCCTTCTCCTCCCTTGTCCTTGATATTGACTCTAGATGGACCCGTACCCCCTCACCGCCTCCATACCAACCTAACCTCTGGACTTGGCTCGGCTCCATCTCTAGTAACAACCAATGCCTCATAAAGTGTGTACGTATCTCCAGTATCACTACTCCCATCTACTTCATTTGGAAGACTCGTAACGATCTTATCTTCAACAACAATCCTGCTAATGTCATCGATTATGCGAACTGCATCATTACAACTACCTAGAACTACACTTCCCAACATTGGAAGGATCGCTCCCCGGACTCCATCTTCTGGGCCAATACATTTGGAATCCACCTCCGATATGTGATATCTCCTTCTCTCTCCCACTCTTCTATCCTCCCTCTTGTAACTCTTCTATTCAGGTCTAGTTGACCATCTATACATCCTCTCTATTTCTAATATACGTAACTTTTTCAAACAAAAAACAACCAAACTTACTAATCTTCAATCACAACAACCAAATGGTTGAAAAACCTTTTTTCAAAGGGTTAGTGTTTAACCTAAAATTTTAGATCTATCTTCTAATAAGATTAGACCATATCTAGAAAACATAAAATACCCCTAATGGGTGAACATAAATACAAAAAAGTCCAAGTGGACGGGGCATAAGTTCAACCCAAGCAAAGGGGGTAAATGGTAAGAATAATAGACGTCGAAGTGGGATGATCAAGTAATGTGGTCGGTCGACCAAATGGGCCAAAATGATGGGTTTGTTCCAAAAATTTCTCCATGACTTTTACCCTTTAAGAGGAGGTCATTTGGAGGTCACGTGTTGAAGAGAGTAGATGGTGGTCACTCGACCTTACTATTGGTTGAGCACTTTTTCATGTTTCCGTTGTTCTTCATTTCACTCTCGGACCTCATTCATTTTCGTCTCGACCTTGACTTCTTTGACCTTTGGGAGAGCCTTAGTGTGTATGAGGTCATCCCACTACTTGTATATTATTTGCACTCCGCAAATGTCTAGAATTCCCGCAATTACTTAAACTAACCGGTAGATCTCCGAAACATTAATATAAAGGAACTAAACCGATGCGATATGTCATTTAGCCTAAAAGAGGATGAGAATGGAATAAAATGATGATGTAAAAGACGGTAAATAGAGTGTTATCAACCTTTGAACGAGCAAAAGACGAGTCCAAACTAAGCATTTCTTGCTATCACCCAAGCATGATCCATCCAAGCCATGATACCCCCCTTTGTGCGTGCTTTGAAGCAATATTTCACCAAACCATCACCCCGACGTTCTAAGGGAGCACCCTCAACATTCTTGAGCCTCATAAGGTCGAGAACACCTTCCTTAAATTTTTTAGCATGGAGCCTTGGGGACCCCGATGATCAACCAAGAAGGAGCCAAACCACAAGATACCAAGAAACAAAACTAAGACAAAAACTCTACCGAGTTTCATTTGTTCACAAGTCGAGTTTTTCTTTGCACATATCGAGTTTTGGTCATGGGATGAATTTATGAGAACAATGAACCATTTCCACAAGATTATTTCTCTAAATTTTTAATCAAATTTGGAGACTTTAGATTGCTCTTCATTCTTCTTCAAGAACTTCAAGTGAAAAGTGCCTATTTTCTACTTGCAATCTCTTTTTCCTTAGTTCTTTATGTGAATTTTTTTATTATTATCTCCATTCTATACATTTTAGCATGTTGAATGCCATATTTAGATTAGATTTTCATATGGTTCACTAATCTCTTTTCTAGGTTTGTGGGTGAAAATCCCAAATCTATACTTTTATAGCTTGTATGTGTATTTGTTCATGAAGTGATGAGAAAATACAACTTGTTTGAATATAATTCTAGGAATTTCAAAATCTAGGTTGAATATCCCGTGTTGGATTTGAAGTGGGACCATCATCGACACCAAGCATACAAGGACCAATCACAAGATCAAGGACTAAAAAGATCCGAAAGGAAATGCTAACAAAGAAGATCCAAGAGGAGAGAGCCTCAGAGAAGAAATCTCTGGCCGAAGCACAAAATCTCGACCGAGATTTCATCCGAGATTTGGAGCCTGGCGCGCGCTAGAAGATCCGGCCAAGATCTTCTATTTTTGGAAGAACTATCTTTATTATTTTATTACCTTAAAAGCTCTTAAACATTATTTAAGGTAATTGTTCGTTTTTTCTTTTAAGAATATTTTTAGATTATCTTTAAAAAGATATCTTTCCTAGATTATCTATTAAAGATATCTTTCCTAGTTTAAAATAGGAAAATCTCTCTTATAAATAGCCTTAGAAGGAGAGATTTTTAGATTAGATTGAATTTGATTAATATTTTCACATTATTATGAGAGACTTGTGATTTCATTTATGAAGTTTGCATTTTATCATTTCTATTCAATCAAAAGGAGAGTTTTTGATTGAAAAGTTATGAATCCTTGCTAGGTTGTTCTTGTGTGTGTTAATCTTTTTTAAGGTTGGTGCTACAAGTCAAACTAATCCCTCCTTGTGCTTGTTTTATTTAGAAGGCTTGTGTAAGGTTAAAGAAGGAAGGGTGAAAGATAATTCTTTGTATCGGGTTTTGACACATAATTGGTCAAAGTTCTTTGCAAATCTTATAATACTCCTAACTTCCTATACTTATCATTTATCATTCCATATTATCATCTTCTTATCTTTCCATATAATCCATTATTCCGCATTCCGATTTACAAGAAATCTTGCGTAAATCTCGCCCGAGATTTTGTCTAAATTACCCGCGTTTTGTGAATTTTTCTTATCCAGTTGAAAGATCATATATTTATTAGATTTGAGTCAAATCTAATAGATATCCAGCTGATAATTCGAGGAAAAAAGAGTTGCAAGATATTATTGTTAAGATCTTATCTTACAAATGATATCTTATCACATTTGTCGAATTCTAACCGAATATCTTTTCAACAACGGTATATACGCTTCTCCAACAATAATAGATCCCAAGACAACCAGGAAGTAGTACACCAGAAGTGATTGTTGACCATCGACGACAAATCATCGATTTTCAACAATCTCGGCTAGTTCATGAAGGAATCCTAGCCGAGATTTTCACCTGAGATTGCTACTGTTGTCAATTTTTTTGAGAAATTTTTGAGGCATAATCTGAAGAATCTAAGTGCACCATGTGCAAGAGTACATCAATAGAAGATTGTCTATACTACCCTTGATCCAGTTACGAGCCTTAACCAGTCCCAAAACTAATCCCGACTATCTCTCTCTCCAACTACGCAGGTTCAAGGTACGTCTTTATCTCTTCTTACTCTCTTGTGTGCCTTTTCTTAGCCTCTTCTTATTCTAAACACTTGAGTAATTTCTTTGGGTGTGTTAGTTAGTATTTATTCTTTCTATCATACTAGTGCATCATACTTGCAATATTCTTTCTACCTTAAAATCAATTGTGTAAAGACACCTACAACGGAGTATCTTAACTAACTTCCAACACAACAACCATTCTCCGAACCAAGTTGACTACTTGAGGCATCCGAGGTCGTCTAGTTGAATTTAGTTCATCGACTAGTAAATAAGCATTAATCCATCCACGACAATTGCATCAAATTAGCTTGAGATTGACAACAAAGTGTGATTGCGAGAGAAAACAAGTAAGAAACCCTCGTTTTCACTAATTTCACGCGTTTGTTGTTACCGTGTGTAATTATGTAGGGCGTCGAACAACCCGCGAGGTTCACGAAGGGGTGACCCCACGACTACCGAAAACAATGACACAATAAATTAAGCAACTCATGACCACCTTCTCCGCGTTGGCTGAACAAATGGCAAGGTTGGAAACTCGCTCCAAAGAACAAATCTCGGCCCAAAATCTTGACCCTCACCCAAGATTCACACGAGATTTGCCCTTGAGATAGGCGTAAGCTCCCGAAATACACAATCGCCCCCAAACCTTGATCTGTCTCCAAGGCCCCATCACCGGACAAGTATGAGACCTCCGAATCCTAACATCTGTACACCTAATATGCCGGACCTTGTTCGAGGATTCCAGGAATACGAGGAAGAAGGTAACAAGGGCATGTGGAGTGATTATTCTAGACGTAATCAACATTCTAGGAGAGAGAAAGACTTGGAATCTTATCGATCTCATCAAGAGTATGATGGAATTAGCAAATTAAAGGTCAAGATTCCGAGTTTTGAGGGCAAATGTGATCCGACCATTTACATCGAATGGGAGACTAAAATTGAACAAATTTGGTGTTGCCATAACTTTAGCGAGTAAAGGATGGTTCAACTTGCTATGTTGGAATTCCAAGGATATGTCTTGGTTTGGTGGGATCATCTCATCCAAGAAAGAAGGCAAACGCTAGATCCATACATCACCACTTGGGAGCAAATGGAAGCGTTGATGAGATCAAGGTTTATTCCCCCTTATTATGCTAGGGAATCAAGGCAAAGACTAGAGAATTTTAGGCAAGGAACCCGGAGCATGGAAGAGGTATATACCACAATGAAAATGGCGATGGTTAAGACCAACGTCCAAGAGGATGAGGTGTCCACAATGGCTCGGTTTTTGAGAATTTTACATCCATCATTAGCCAATGAGATTGATTTATATCCTTATGATAATATGACTAACTTATTGCATTTGACTATTAAGGTAGAAAAGAAGTTCAAAGGACAAGACCAAGAGATGGGTTCATGGATCACGCAAAAATCTCGGCCAAATCGAGAAAATCTTGGCCGAGATTCTGCCCGAGATACTTCCAGAGAAGAGTTTCGAAGAAAAAATGATAGCCAAGCTTCAACCCAACGGACACCTTCTCGCCTTTGAATGAGCCTTAAAAGGATCCTAAAGGAGCACTTCTAACTCTACTTTGCATTTAAGAGATATTGTATGTTTTAAATGTCAAGGTAGAGGACATTATAAAAAGGATTACCCTAATAACAAGGTTTTATTCGTTAATCAACAAGGGGATTATGAGAGTGAGGATGACCATAAAAGTGGTAGTGAAAGTGATGAGAGTTGTGAATTTGAGCATGGAGAATCATTGATTGTTAGAAGGACCTTACATGTCAATATTTCTCCTAGTGAAGATACCCAACAAGAAAATCTCTTACATACTAGATGTCTTGTTAAGGGAAATGTGTGTAACATGATCATTGATGGAGGTAGTTTTTGTAATATTGCTAGTGTTGAATTGATTACTAAATTGCAACTTCCTACATTTTATCACCCTAGGCCCTATAAATTGAAGTGGATGAATGATTGTGGTACTTTGAAAGTCAACAAGCAAGTTAAGGTAACTATCACATTAGGCCATTATACTGATGAAATTTTGTGTGTTGTAGTACCTATATAGGCTTGCCATACTTTGCTAGGTCGCCCTTGACAATTTGATCGGAAAATGGAGCATGATGGTCATACCAACAGGTACATTTTTACCTTCATTGACAAAAAGGTAAAACTAAAACCCATGACTCCTTTACAGATCATTGAGACCTATGAAAAGTAGAAAATAGAAGACAAGGATCGAGCACGGAACAACAAAATGGACGAAAGACACTCTAGTGAAGAATCTCGGCCAACTAGTGAAATCTCGGCTGAGATTCCTAAGACTCACCTGAGATTGTTTGAATTTCGACTCCATGAGCCCCCGATGTCCCATCTTCAAGGGAATTTCGACCCCCTCCATGGATCTTCAAGTAATACCATTTATGTATTTGGGTGATTTCATTAAGCGATGTGTGCTTAAGGAATCTAGAATTTACCATTCCTATATGACTTTGAGTTGTCATGACTATGTAGTTAGGTTGTTTTTCTTAAATTCTTGTGATCTTATACCGTTGTCTTTCAGAAAGCGAGTAAGTTTCATTGTAGGAAAGTTAGTGACGGACAAGGTAGATCAAATGGACTTGGAATTGCTACTTGATCATGGAGATCTCAAGGACTTACCACCATAAGAGGATGGAATTACAGTCTATTCTCAGTTAGCATCATTAACAATGCTGTATGAACGTTCAAAAGATGTCTCGGCTATTCCAGAAGCAAAATCTTGCCCGAGATTTATGTATTTAGACCGAGATTCCTTTCTATTAAGTGTTGCACGACTCGTATTCAAAGTATGAGTGTTACAGACTTTAAGGGATCCCCCAGGAGAGTGGATACTACAATCTCTACCACAACAATACTTGAGTTCTTATGAGATTAATAGCAAGCATGGTGAAGATTAGATGACAAATCCTTTTCAAGAAGAGGAGTATGATGTGGGACCATCCTTGACACTAAGCATACAAGGACCAATCACAAGATCAAGGGATAAAAAGATCCGAAAGGAAATGCTAACAAAGAAAATCCGAGAGGAAAGAGCCTTAGAGAAGAAATCTCAGGCCGAAACACGAGATCTCGGCCGAGATTTCATCCGTGATTTGGAGCTTGACGCGCGCTAGAAGATCCGGCCAAGATATTCTATTTTTGGAAGAACTATCTTTATTATTTTATTACCTTAAAAGCTCTTAAACATTCTTTAAGGTAATTGTTAGTTTTTTCTTTTAGGAATATTTTTAGATTATCTTAAAAAATATATCTTTCCTAGATTATCTATTAAAGATATCTTTCCTAGTTTAAAATAGGAAAATCTCTCTTATAAATAGCCTTAGAAGGAGAGATTTTTAGATTAGACTGAATTTGATTAATATTTTCACATTATTTTGAGAGACTTGTGACTTCATTTATGAAGTTTGCATTTTATCATTTCTATTTAATCAAAGGAGAGTTTTTGATTGAAAAGTTGTGAATCCTTTCTAGGTTGTTCTTGTGTGTGTTAATCTTTTTGAAGGTTGGTGCTACAAGTCAAACTAGTACCTCCTTGTGCTTGTCTTATTTAGAAGACTCGTGTTTGGTTAAAGAAGGAAGGGTGAAAGATACTTCTTTATATCGGGTTTTAACACATAATCGGTCAAGGTTCTTTGCAAGTATTATAATAGTCCTATCTTCCTATATTTATCATTTATCATTCCATATTATCATCTTCTTATCTTTCCATATCATCCATTATTTTGCATTTTGATTTACATGAAATCTCGGCTTGTTCTTTCCTAAATCTCGCCCGAGATTTTGTCTAAGTTACCCGAGATTCCATATGTTGTTCAATTTGAGAATTTTCAATCTAGATCGGGAACTGCGGCATCAATCCCGCATCAGGATTAGTCTTATATGTTGGTGATTTTGTTTTTTTAACCATGATTTGCTTGTTAAATCTTGATTTAGTTTATGATTGTGTGACTGAATGCTAGATTAATCATCTAAGTCTAAACCGAAAGATGAAACCTAGTGATTTTGCATTTTTAGACCTCTAGAATGCATGATTAGGGAAGATCAAGCGCGAAAGCATAATCGATTCCTTTTTTTTTTTTGTAATTTCATCCATGATAGGATTAACTTGATTGACTTATGGCAAATAGTACGAAAGCATGATGTTTTTTGATGTTATTCTCTTTCCTCTTATTGCTTTAGATTCTTTTAATTTGAGCAAGGCATGACGATGCATGTTTTAGTTTATTGGATCATTTTATGAGCTTGAGTGAAGATTAGATATTTTATTGAACACATCAAGTATGCCTAGTTTCCCACATTGATTGATTGAACACTTGTATGAGTTAGGAAACATGGTTTGAGAGAATCCTTTCCTAGTTTTCTCTCCCATTTGTTTATCTGTCTTGTTACTTGATACTTTAATCTTTGGTCTTAATCCATGTTTTTATCTTATTAAGCCTAGATTCCTAGGACTGAAAACCCGATAACCATGACTTTGATCCTTGTGGATACAACCTTAAGTGTCATATATTGCAATGGCTAGACCGTGTGGTGATATTTTCTTGTCTTGTTTGACACACATCAACTATTGTTACTCCATGGGTGGTCGTGGAATTTTTTCATGATGGTTGTTACGCTCAGGATGTGATAAGCAATGGGTTTTAAATTTATATTCTCGTTATATTTATCCTAACTCCTAGCGAACCCGCAGTGTACGAGACGTTTATAGTAGGGATAGTATTCCGAGGTCGAACACAAAGACTAAGGTGAGATTGATTCGATTAATGATCAAGTTTAGTGAAGATCTAGGTTAAGAAAAGAGAGATGAATAAAGAAAATGAAAATCTAAATGTTTTTGGTGGGTTTTTAAGTGATCAATCAAGGATCACTAAACATGCAAAATGAACAAACCAACTATGCTAACAATTAACACAAACAATCAAGCTAAAACAAGATATAGATCAAAGAGAGAAACGGATTCTAGGGGTTGGAAGTTCCGGTTATGGCATAGGACTCAAGCTATCTAGTCATTCCTTGGATTCACTATGAATTGTTGGGAGCAAGTGTTTCTAGATTGGGATCAATCACTGGGTAGGTCTCATGGTCCACTAGTCCATCCCTAAGATCTCATCACCGGGTAAGTCTCTAAGAACCTACGGGATGGATTTCTACACAAACCGGATTGCCACCTAGAAATCTAACCTATCCTTACCGGGTAAGTCTCGAAAGGGTTAGTTCTAAACAACTATCCTAGCACACTTAGTCCAATGGCAGCTTATGAGGCTCACCACTACCTAGGGTTTGTTATCTTTGGAATCTAAGAGTAAGGATTACCGGGTAAGTCTCTCCTAACACTTAGTTGCTAACACTAGGTTACCCTAGGATAGGATTAACTCAACAAACACAAGGATTTCAACATTCTAACAATCTAAAGCTAGACCCATCTAACTAGGGAGAATCACGGTGTGTTCTACCAAGTCCACGGCCGTGGTTTGGCAAGAACAACCCGTGGACTTCAACAGAGACTACGTCCAAGCAAGTGAGTAATCCAAGGGCTAATCTAAGTCCATCCTATCATAGTCCTAGCCATAACCATCCTTTCCTTATCCTAGAATTACATCTATTTAGCCTACAACATTCATCATAGCAATCGAAATCATCAAACATAAAATCATGGCTTCCATTTGCAAGATAATGAAGAGAAAGAGATGAACAAGTGAAGTAAACAAAACCAAACTGAAAATGGAATTAGAATGACTCACAACCCTTCTTAAAGAAGGTTTGAATGGTTCATACAACTCTAGAAATCGATTCCGAAATTCTTCACTACAAAGCTATCAAAATTTATCAATGGTGTGCTCTTCTTTTTCTCAAATGAAGCTCTTCTCCAATGGTAGCCTCCTTCTCCCTTCTCTTCCCAAAAGAATCTTCTTGTTGAGAGTATGTTTTTGATTGGATGATAGTGGATAATGGAGAGCTGCTCCAAGATGATTCTCTCAGCCAATGTAGGACCACTTTTATACTACAACCTTGCAAGAGCTGGCCAAGAGATCGTGGCACAGCTGTCACAAAAACCTGGCAAAAACCACGGGTAGAATCACGGCCGTGGAGTGTCAGTGAACCGTGATTTGGACCTTCAGCTTTGCCTTTGATCATTAAGCTTCGATTTGGTGCATGGCTTGTGTTGGCGAGGTTCCATGAGTCCTCCTTAGCCTCTAGTTTGCATCCTAATGAGTCCGAGGGTGTGTCATCTTGGCGAACGATCCTCAAACGTATCGATTTAGCTCCCAAATCTCCCAAAATACCTACAAAACAATGCACAAGTCCGTGTAGACGTCTATCTCGACAAAATACGTGATTTGAGCGCAAACGTTGTGAACTAGTGCTAAACCATGCATGAATGAGTGACAAATCTATCTAAATGATTAACTAAACCTAAGTCATAAATCGTGTTATCAATGGTTATTGGAAACTTGTATTGTTGCTAATCTATGTGGTATTGGCATCGTAAGTAGAGATCTAGTCTAGTCAGTGGTTGACATGACTGGAGAAGGTGTTAAAATGGTTAATAATGTCATTGAGGAATGTCATGTGCCAATTTAGATGGATTTGGGGCATGTCATGGTAAGGGTACATGTGGGGAATATGGAGTGGGTGAGGAGGGGGGATGTAGGGCGACATGCATGCTCATAAGTGTCTTCAATCTAATCTCCTTAGTATCACTGTTACCTATCATATTTAGTGTCCGAGTCATTCTTACTCCTCAACATTCACGTGGTCATGTCTACCTATGAGTATATGTGGAGAGAAACGGAAATGACTCCCATGGTTCCCTCTTATACCGGTATAGTTGGTATACTAGTTATTAGTGATCGTGATGTTGATGCTACATGACGTGAAAGCGTGGTACCAACCGGTCGGTATCCGAACATGCTAGTCGCCAATCATTTTCCTTGCGTATTTGGAATTGCCCTTGTGTCTCTAGTCCAAGTACTCATGGGGCTTGACAATGTAGCGTCCAAGGTCGACCTTGAAGTGCTTTGCCAAGAGGGTGACCATACACCAAAACAAATAACATATCTTTTTAAAATATTGGACTTCATCTGAAGAACCGAGTAGGGGATTAATAAGGGTATAAATACTCTAGAAGGGGGGTTGAATACAATATAAGAAATTTTCGTAATATCGTATATCAAGGCTTTGAAACTAATCTCAAGTCCTTGAAGTCGATCCCTCTCTTAGTGACAAGACAGTTTCTCAAGGTTTTGAAGTGGATCTCAAGGCCTTGACTTCGAAACCTCGTTGTTAGTCACAATAAAACGCGATATTAAGTGCGGAATGTAAAATATCGACATAACAATAAGTTTACGAAGTTCGGCCGTAACAACCTACTCTCCGCCTTGGTTTTCCGACCCTAGGATTATAACTATCTATTATCTGCTTGTTGTGAGTCCTATATACAACCTAGAAGAACTTCCCTTCTTCTCTCAATGTAGCCTCAATGCTACGATCTAGTCAACTCTATTCTAGCAATAATAGCCTAGTTACTTCGCAGAGTAACACACTCGAGTATAACACTATAATGAATACACCAATGTAGCTCTTGTGTTTTTCTCACTCCAATCGAATCAACTAAAGTAAGCTCAAAGAGGAAGATAAACTTTTGGATCGATGAAGATCTTCTTGTATAATCGCTGGAAGGCTTGGTTACTTCATCTTTAATCGATATCTTCTTTTATAGTCTTCTATGGAGAATCTTCTTCTAGTTGTTGTCTTGCAGCCGTTGGAGCATCTTCTTTCTTCCATAGAATCCGATATTTGTTTGAGCGAGATCTTCTCACGTTGTTTGAGAAGTAGTAGTTGCAAATAAGATCTTGTAGCCGAGATCTTCTCTTCAACGTTCTTCTCTTGAAAGCTGTTGGATATCTTCAAGATAATCTTTACCTTGATCTTCTTCTCAACAAACTTCTTTAAGCCGAGATCTTCTCTTCATATCCGTTTGAAATCTTCTCTTTAAGATCTTCTCTTCAAACGATCTTCAACCGAGATCTTCTCTCCTAGATCTTCACGTTGGTTGGTTTGTTAACTGTTTAAGATCTTCTCGTAGATCTTTTCCTTTGGTTGTTGTAGGTCCGTTATTGTACTTAATCTCTTAGCCGAGATCTTCCCTTGTAATAGCATTCAAGACCTGCACACATTTTAACAAACAAACCAAGACAAGCAATCTAGAAATATAAGCGATATTTATTAGTTTATAAAATCGCATTTATATGTTAAGTCTTCTATCATTTAAATAGACCAATTAATATCAAAGGTGGAGTTATCATTATCAAACTTGGTTACCATCTCGGTACGGAGGTCAAATCGTTCAACATAGGTCATGTAGAAAAACATAGTCAACTCCCCGCAACAAACCTCGATTTGGTCTTGTGTGACATTTATGATGTTGGTGATGAGGCGGTGAACAACCCTAGAGACATGGTTGGTGATGCCGTTGGCTAAGTTAGGGCCGACTAGTGTCATGGGATGAATTTTCCCTAACTCCAAACTGTGCGGATCTTAGCTTATCTCGACCCCTTTCCGTGCTAAGATCAATCTATCACCGATGTTGCCAATGGAAGAGCTTAAGATTGATGGCTAAGAGAACTTAGAAGACTTTGTTTGTGGGAAAGAAGGATTTTGTATTACAAGAGAGCTTTACAATGCTTTGCTTGAGAGCTTGGAACTTGGATGATGCAAATGTGGGAGAGGTACTCCCTATTTATATCCCAATGCCTCCCCTCCTAGGAAGACTCCGGATTTTAGCCAGTCTGGGATAATCCAGATCCTTCTTGGCTAGAACTCTTTACACGTCTCTACAAATTATGGAATAATCCGCAAGGCTCTATCCAAGCCAAGATGAGTTTACATGGCTCTAGACAATTCCACTGGGTTCTAGACAATTTTGTACAATTCTAGTGCCTCTCGGACCGGTCCGAAGTTTTTTACGAGCGTCCCGGAACCTTCCAGAACGGTTGAGAAGTGTGGATCGTTTCATCCCCCCACTGAATCACTCGACGTCCTCGTCGTGTTGGTCAAGTAAGCCTCGATCTTGTCCTTGAATTGCCACAAGGACTCGGTTGGTTCCCATGCCATCTCTGTCTCGGGTAGTCTCTTTCACTGCATTAAGTATTCGAGCCTCGGGCGTTGATACTTCTCGCGCATGACCCGATCATACATGATCTCCTTGACTTCTTTGTCGAAAGAAATCCGAACTCCCATTGCACCCTTTGTGCTTCTTCCCGGGATGAGTCTTCTATGTCTTGGTGGTAAGGTTTGGGCATGCTCATATGAAAGACGGGGTGTACCTTGAATTTAGACAGAAACTTGAGCTTGTAGGCGGTACGTCCGTTTCTCTTAATAACTCTAACATGTCCCTCGTACCACCGTATTAATGCCTTGTGTAGTCCCGTGTTCCGTATGATAAAGTGAAGCTTGACCATGTCTACCTCCCTAACTTGATATTCTATGTCCCTTCGGTGTTGGTCAACCCACTTCTTTGTCCACTTGTTGGACTTGAGAAGGCAAGCTTGTGTCAAATCCAACTCCCTTGCCAACCCTTGGCAAATTTGTACGCAAATGGTGTCAGTTCGGTGTAGCCCGTTGCGATGGTGCTTAACGTACTCGGTTGAAATTCCATGATGATTTCATACGAACTCTTCCCCGTAGACTCGCTCCTTTGTAAGTTGTAGGAGAATTGAGCGACATCTAGTAACTTCGGCCAATCCTTTTGTGATGCGTTGACGTAGTGTCAAAGGTAGACCTTGAGTGATCAGTTTTCCCTCTCGGATTGTCCGTCCGTTTGAGGGTGGATGACGGTGGTGAACTATAAGTACGATCCAAGCATCTTGAACAACTCTGTCCAAAATTTCCCCGTGAACCTTCCATCCCGATCACTAATGATGGATTGTGGGAATCCCCTTTACTTGAACTCATTCTTCATAAATAGTTTGACCACTTCCTCTACAGGGCATTCCTTGGTCGCCGGTATGAAGGTGGCATATTTAGAGAGTCGGTCTACGCTCACCATGATGCTCCCAAATTCTTCTATTTTTGGCAGGCCGACTATAAAGTCCATGCTGACGCTTTGTCACAAATGGTCTGCTATTGCCAAGGGCTCTAAGAGTCCTGCAAGTTGTTGCTGCTCAAACCTTCTTATTGACAAACATGACAAGTCTTGACGTATATCTCGACGTCGTCCCTCATTTGCGGCCAATAGTAATCTTCTTCTACAAGGGCTAGGGTATGGTACATACCTCAGTGTCCGTCCTACTTGAAATCGTGACAATCTTCGATCACCTCTTGTCTCACTCCTTCGTAGTAGGGCACATATAACCGTTAGCCCTTGGTGAAGATCAAGTCTCGTTCGACCCTCGTCTTGCCCTCCATGACGTACTCCCTTAAATTCTTGGCGGTTGGGTTGTGATCAAGACCGTCCTTGATCTGCTCTTCTAAAGTCCCTTGTGGTCGGCTAATGACAGCTAACTCTGCTTTTCGATTAAGAATGTCGGCCACTAGATTAGCATTGCCCGACTATACTCCAACCCATAGTTTAACTCGGCAATAAATTCTTGCCACCGTGTTTGATTGGACATTAGCATCTTTTGGCTTTGAAACTAACTTGTGGCCAGGTTATCGGTCTTGACCACAAGTCTAAACCTCAAGAGATAATGACGCCATGTTCTAAGGCAGTGGACGATGACCGTCATCTCCTTCTCTTGTACCGTGTAACGCCATTCGTTGTCAATGAGCTTCCGAATTTTGAAAGGTATCGGATGTCCCTCTTGCATTAGAACTCCCCCAATGGCATAGTCCGATGCGTCCATGTGTGTCTCGAATGACTTCCTATAGTCGGGTAGGGCTAGCACGGGCTCCTCCGTCATCGTCTTCTTAAGTCGGTCGAACGCCTCTTGGCTCTCCTTGCTCCACACCCAAGGTCTCCTCTTCTTGATCATGTTGGTTAGAGGCGTCGTGATATGTGAATAGTTGTGGATGAAACGGCGATTATAGTTGGTTAGTCCCAAGAAAGAAGGAAGATCGGTTACCTTAGTCGATGGTTCCCAATCGACAATTGCTTTGATCTTAACGGCATCCATCTGTATCCGTCCTTTTCCGAATATATGTACCATAAATGGAACCTCTTATTGAGAAAACGAGAATTTCTCACTCTTGACATAAAGCTCGTGCTCACGGTGTACTTGGAAGACTTGCCGCAGATGCTCCATGTGCTCCTCTAGTGTGTGGATATAGATAATGATGTCGTCTAAGTAAACTACCACAAAGTGATCAAGGGAGGGTTGGAGTACCTTGTTCAAGAGAGTGAAAAACATTTCCGGTGTCTTTGTCAGGCCAAAGTGCACAACTAAGAACCCATATGACCCGTATCTAGTGACGCACATCGTCTTCTCTTCATCTCCTTCCGCGATCCTGACTTGGTAGTACCCCGATCGTAAGTCAAGCTTGGTAAACCATCGAGCAACCCCAAGTCCAGTGGCAGAGCCAAGGGGGTAAGGGAGGGGAACGTGCCCCCCCTAAACGACGTCGTTTATTGTTAATGAAAAAACACCTCATGAAACGACGTCGATTTGAGGTTTTAAAAAAAACCCTAAGCTCACTTCAGCCTTCAACGATTTTGGAGTCTCAACCACTGGTGACGCAACCTTCAGCAAATCTGGAGTCTCCGCCTTCGTTGGCCGTCGCTACTCAACATCCCTCGTCCCCGTCCCCATACGGCCGTACCCCGTCGGCAGGCCGACTTAGCTTGCTCACGCCGAGTCGCCGCCGTTGCAGTGTTGCTCACTTCAGAGTTCAATTCTTCTTATTCTTCTTCTTCTTCTTCTTCTCCTCCTCTTCAGACTTCAGTTTTCATTCTTCCAAGTGTCAATAACTCAAGAACTCAGCATACATAGCAAGATAAGATAGCAGATTGTGTAGTTCAATATTTGTAATCGATTGTGTATTTGTGTTAACTGTTAAGCGTGTTCGATTGTGACTTGTGAGGCTGTGATTTGTGAACCTGTTGAAATTCCTCTTCAATTTTCAGATTGTTAAGCTGAAATTCCTGTTAAGCGTGTTCAAATTTTGATTGTGTATTGATTGTGATTTGTGTTCTGCTTTAGATTTTACAAATTTGTTGAAAGATAGCAGATTGTCAAATAATTAACAGTTCTAAAATTTTTGTTGAAAATTCCTTCACTGTGTTGTTTAATTTCTTGTTTAAAATGAAGCTTATGTTAACAATTTGATAGTATTCTACTTTAGGTTTAAGAAATTTGTTGAAAGATAGAAAATTAGCAGACAATAAACAATTTTAAATATATATAGCAGATAGCAGATTAACACAGTTAATAATTTTAAAGATAGTAGCCGATTATCTATTTCTTTTGTAATATCAGTCTCCCCTTCAATTATATTATGGCTCCGCCACTGCCCAAGTCTATCGAATAGGTCAGCGATGAGCAAAATTAGGTACTTGTTCTTGATATTCAACTTGTTGAGTGCCCGATAGTCGATGCACATGCGTAGATGGTCTAATGTAACCAGCCTTCAATAACTCCTTAAGTTGTCTCCTTAGCTCCTCTAACTCCTCTAGCTCGTGCGGGTGGTCAAGCATCGATGCGAGCTCGATCTTATGGTCCACCTTCCTCTTAGGTGGGAGCTTATTCGGAAGTTCGGGTGGCATGAATTCTTTAAGTCTTCCATTACATGGCAGACTTTGGTTGGTGTCGAGTCTCCCTCGGTTGACGCTTCATCTAACTTGATAGTTGTCAAGAATGTTGGTTCCTCTTGTATCAGTCCCTTAGAGAGTTAAATCGCCGAGACGACTGATAACACGATTTATGGCTTAGGTTTAGGTAATCATTTAGAAAGTTTTTCCGCTCATTCATGCATGGTTTAACACTAGTTCACGACGTTTGCACTCAATTCTCATATTTTGTCGAGATAGACGTCTACACGGACTTTTGCATTGCTTTGTAGGTATTTCGGGAGATTTAGGAGCTTAATCGATACATTTGAGGATCGTTTCTCAAGATGACGCACCTTCGGACTCATTAGAATGCAAGTTAGGAGCTAAGGAGGACACTTGGGACCTTGTTGATGCATGACATGCACCAAATCGTGACTTAATGATCCAAAACAAGCTGAGGCACCAAAACCACGGTCACTGGGACTTCCACGGGCGTGGAATTGGACCGTGGTTTTTGCCAGACGGTTGTGACAGCTTTGCCACGATTTTCATGGCCGACTCTTGCAAATTTGTAGGATAAATAGGTGGTCCTGCAAGGCTGAAATGGAATCTCCCATCACTGCATTCTCTCCCATACTCTCAACAACAAAGATTCTCTCATTGGAGCATTGGATTGGAGACCATTGGAGAAGAAAGAAAGCTTCCATTGAAGAAGAAGAGAAGAACACACCATTATTAGTCTTGGATAGATTTTAGAGTGAAGATTATCGGAATCGTTTTCTAGGGTTGTAAGAATCGATTGAACCTTCTTTTGAAGGGTTGTGAGTCTTTCTAAATCTCATATTTAGCTTGGTTTTCCTTGTTCTACTTGTTCATCTCTTTCTCTTCATTTTCTTGCAAATGGATGCCATGATTTTATGCTTGATGATTTCGATTGTGATGATGTATGTTGTTGGCTAAATAGATGCGATTCTAGGGTAAGGAAAAGATGGTTATGGCTTGGACTATGATAGAATAGACTTAAATGTATGCTTGGATGATTCGTTGATTGAACCTAGTCACTGTTAGAATCCACGGTTTGTTCTAGACAAACCACGGCCGTGGACCTTGATGAACACCCCGTGATTTTGATGAATTTGCTTGTAATGATAAATCCGAGTGTTAGGTTGTTAGATTGTTGAAATCCTAGTGTTTGTTGAGTTAAATCTATCCTAGGGTGACCTAGCGTTTGCAACTAAGTGTTAGAAGAGACCTACCCGGTGATTCTTGCTCTTAGATACCGAAGATGACAAACTCTAGGTAGTAGTGAGCCTCACAAGCCGCTATTGGACTAAGTGTGCTAGGATAGGTGTTTAGGACTTGCCCTTCCGAGACTTACCCGGTAAAGAGAGGTTATATCCCTAGAATACCATCCGGTTTGTGTAGAATTCCTATCCTTAGGCTCTTTGAGACTTACCGGTGATGAGACCTTAGGAATGGACTAGTGGACCATGAGACCTACCCGGTGATTGATCCCAATCTAGAAACACTCACTCCCAACATACTATAGTTAATCCAAGGAATGATTAGATAGCTTGAGTCCTATGCCATAACCGGAATTTCCAACCCCTAGAATCCGTTTTTCTCTCTTTGATCACATATCTTTTATTTGCTTGATTACTTGTGGTGTTAGCTTAGTTGATTGTTTATTTTGCATGATTTGTGATCTTTTAATCACCTAAAAACCAAACCAAAAATATTGAGATTTTCATTTATTTGTTTCTTTCTCTTTTCTTAGCCTAGATCTTCACTATCCTTAGTCATTAATCGATTCAATCTCACCTCAGTCCTTGTGTTCGACCTCGGAATACTATCCCTACTACAAAATGTCCCGTACACTGCGGGTTCGCTAGGAGTTAGGAGAAATATAACGAGTTATAAATTTAAAGCTTTTGCGTGTCACGTTCTTAGCGTAACAACGACCTTTACACTTGGCCCCTTCTCCCAGTATACCGGCACTATGCAACGGTGATGGGGATCCAAGATGCAAATGTAGTTTACAAATGGCACAAGGAGAGCTTTGATATGATCGAGGAACGCTAATCCAATGACTAAGTTGTAGTCGTTTAGAGGGATTACCTCGATCGTGGCCTTTCTCGACCAATCTCCCAATGATAGCTCCACTCCTTATGCTACTCCGAGCATCGGAACCTCCTTATAATTCACCGTCTTAATCCACCCGATGCTCTTGGTAACCTCTAGTCCCAACTTCTTTGATGTTTCCTCGTACATGAAGATGCCCGAAGCCCCGGTGTCCACCAACGCGCCCACTTTAATTCCGCCGATGATGGCATCCACGAACATAAGGCTCTTTTGGGTTGTGAACCTCTTAGTCTTGATGGAACTAAACATCATGGCTCCGATTCGCAACTAATCGGGCTTGGGAGGGTCTCCCTTGTTATGATTGCGCTTAAATTGTTCCTTGATGGGCAGTCACGCATCAGGAGCTTCTCCCGGATAGGAAGTAACTCAAGGACTGCCTCTCAACTAGTATATTGCCCTTATCGGCCCTAGTGTACCGCTCCTTGTCTCTTGACTTTGACGAGTCTTTTGATGAGTCTTTAGACAAATCTTTATTCTCCCTTCTTGGTTGTCTTCTCTATCCTTGGTCTCCTCCACTTTTTCCTTTGTCTCGGGAGGAGTTACTTCGGTCTTGGCTTTGAAATTCGATGAGGGAATCCGCCTCGGTCATGGCTTCAGTAAAGGGGTGAACCTTTTGTCGTTCAGTCTCTTGTCTTACCCACAACTTATTCCCATCCATAAATTGGAAGAAGGTTTCCTTCTTGTTCATGTCCGAGATTTGTAACATATCTCTGAGAAATCCTTTATGTATTCTCGGAGGTCCCTCTTTGGGTCAACATGTGAAGCTTGGCCCGGGCTTCATCATCGGCATAGATTGGGTAGATTTGTTTCTTCGTCTCTACCGAGAACTTGGCTCAAGTTGTGATTGGGGTCCCTCCGGTCCTTTCACAGGTTCTCCTTCGCCACCATAATAACGCTATATCACCAAGGTATAAGGAAGTGATACTTACTTTCCTTTCCTCATCCGCAATCCCCGTGACGCGAAAGTATTGTTCCATGCCCCATTATAAGTTCTTGACGTCTTTGGTGGAATGACTTCCCTTGAACGTCGTTGGCTTGGGTGCATCCACTTTCTATAGTGGGGCAACTCCAACTAGGCCACTCCCTATGACTACTTTGCATGTTGCCAAATCTCTTAAGACCGCCTCCACCTTGTTGGTCAACGGGTCGTATTAGGCCTTGAGAACTTCATGCTCAACAGTCAGAGTCTTGTAGGACGCATTCATGGAACCTTGGAACTCCCTCTTGAGTTTCTTGATCATGGACTCCATCGAGGATTTCACGTCATCAACCCACTTGTTGGCGTCTTCGATGGAGTCTCACATCTCGCCCACTATTAACTCGACTTTCTCTAGTCTAACCTCCGTTTTTGGCATCACGTCTCTTAATGGGTCCCTTGTGGACTTCTTGCCTTTCTTGGTTTGGTTGCCTACGTCAATTACTTCCTACACACCTCCTTGGCTCGCCATCAAAACCTCCATTTGGAACAACGTTGCTTTGATACCACGTGTCACGGGCTGAGTTTTTCCTAACTCCAAACCGTGTGGATCTTAGCTTGTCTTGACCCCTTGTCATGCTAAGATCAGCCTATCCCCAATGTTTCCAACGGAAGAGCTTAAGATTGATGGCTAAGAGAACTTAGAAGACTTTGTACGTGGGAAAGTGTAACACCCCGAATCCACGGGACTCGGGATGCCACATTGGGCTAGGATCTCACAGTGGTTCCTGACCCTAACATGACAACAAGTTCATTGGACCTTACAACATGGCACTAACAGATATAAAACAAGTACATAAAACTGTACATCAAAAGGTATAGAAGATCATAACCGAGTATAAAACATCGTCCTCACACAGGAGGTATACAAAACATCATCCTCACATAGGAGATATATAAAATATCCCCAAAATCATAACCACCTAATGTACGAGAGTCCTCGGCCTTTCACCCTACCAGATCACTCTGCAGCTCTCCTATCCTGCAAGGCATCTACAAAATGGTATGAAACCGTTATCTATCCATACATATATAAGGTAATGCATATGCACAAACACAAGTCATGAAAGATAAACACATAATCATGTTGTTACACATTTACCCATTTTATTATCTTTATATAATAGTCATTCACTCAAAACGTATATATATAGGTATGTGAAACTATGTGACACGAGGACCGTATCATCCTCGCCTTTGGGCCTGCTATCTATCTGGAAGTAGTGTCGGTCACACAACACGTGTACCCTATGGGAGTGGATTGCGCCCTTCCTGTATACCAGGTGGTCTGACGTTAGAGAACCTCCCAACCCGAGGAAAGGGTTGTCACTGCCACACAATCGGGCTATCAATAAAACATAGGTCGGTAATAATCGACATCGCATGCTATCATATCAAGAATATAACTCACACACCACTCATACAAACACCCAATATAAGGATGGTAGCTAAGTAAGTCCTACGGACTTACCTCAACCTCGTACAACCTCAACCACGATCAACCTCCAATCCTGACAGGGACAATGCCTAATAACAAGGCATATAGATATATCAATCTCCTATCAATTAAAGGAGTCACACCTAGACCCAAGGGATCCATAAGGATCATAATCATCCTATAAGCCTCGAATAACATGCTAAACCTTAAAGCCACATCAAGGCATATATCCAACTCATGATATCATCATCAAACTAAAACCCCATAATTACCAGAATAATGTAACGAGCATAATGGAAATTCCACTTATCCATTTTAACCAACTTAAGGTCAATTTATACTAACCCGCAGTACGGAAAACGAATAAATTCATAACTTATTCGTTACTAACCCGATTGACGATCTGAAAGAAGATTCGGAATCACAACGACGTAGGCTACGCATGGACAACATCAAATTCACCGGAATCTGAGCGACGGAACCGTCCTGGTGACATATATGTTCGACTAGATCTCTATATACTTGGAAATGCAGAAACTCGGTACCGATATGAAGAGAATGAAGAGAGGAATCCAGAAACTCAAACGGAATTGAAATCGGATTAGAAACGGAGAGTAGATATGAGTTTGAAGCTTGAGAGAAATCAGAGCTTTTACGAGGAAACGTGAAAGGAAATGAATTAATAAAGGATTTTCCGCTATTTGTAGTGAAGACGATAATTATCCTTTAGCAAAGTCGATAATTATCCTTTAACCGATCGAAAGGCGGGTTGAACCCCTTCTCCAAACTTCTCAAAATTGGAATAATAAATTTGTAATATTGTAGGGATAATCATTCCACAACTGCCTCGGAAAACGTGTATTCCTAAGCCGTCTTTCTTAGCGGTTAAGAAAGGAAATAACGACTCTTTTGGCTGTTTTGCCTCTTAACTGCTTTTTTTATTAATTGGAGCTCCCAAATGCTCCAAATAACACCGGAGGGTAAAAATAATTACCCGGGGAAAAAGGTAAAAATTTCCCAATACGTCCAAAATAATGCCAGAAACATAACGTGGGACTCATACTCATCACTTGCGCAATCTTCGCGAGTTATGTGTCAATTACTATCAATGATTAGGTTAATCAACATTAATTAGAATTCGGAAATCATAGATATTACAGAAAGATGGCTTATGTATTGCAAGAGAGCTTTACAATGCTTTGCACGAGAGCTTGAAACTTGGATGATGCAAATGAGGGGGATATACTCCCTATTTATTGCCCAAAGTCTCCCCTCCTAGGAAGGATCCGGTTTTAGACAAGTCTGGGACAATCCGGATCCTTCTTGGCTAGAATTCCTTACAAGTCTCTACACTTTTTGAGAATAATCCGCAAGAGCCAAGCCTAGATGAGTCAACATGACTCTAGAGAATTTCACCGGGTTCTAGAGAATTCCGTACAGTTTTAGTGCCTCCCGGACGGGTCCGGAGTCTTCTACGAGGGTCCCGAGCGTTCCAGAACCTTCCGGAACGATTGAGAAGTGCAACTCGTGTTCACTAGTGCCACCTTATTGGTCATAAGAAACCAAGGGTTGGTGGTTTGTTGATATGGCCTAAACAACCGTGCGCCTCAAATCTCAAAAATATATTTTTTTCCTGAAATTTTAATAATGAATTGTATACTATCACAAACTATGTTATAACCGACTATACTATCATCAATTTTGTTATCACCAAGCTATTAACACTCATTGTGTTTTCAACAATTGTATTGTCACAAATTCAGTGTCACCAACTATGTTTTCTTCATCAATCGTCTCATCACCTGCACATTCTCACCATATTTATTGTCACCAACTACGTTGTAATCAATTTTGTAGTCACCAATTGTATCATCACCACTATATTTTCATCAATTGTGTCGTGTCCCAACTATTGTGTTGCCACCAAATATATAGTTAACAATTGTATTTTCAATAATTATGATGTCACCGATCCACTATCATCGAATGTCAGTTGTCATTAACCTATCGTCGTCATGTACTATCAAACAATAAGTTATTTTGATTTTTTTTTATATTTATGAATTAAAACCAAATGATGAAAAATTAGGGATTAATTTGAAAATTTACTAACTCAAAGTGGTTCGCTACAAAATCCACCCTTCTTTACCAACCAAATTTTCGGTCATATAGTAATTTTGAATTAACTTTCAAAAATTGTTCATGTAAAATATAATAAGATAATTAACATTTTAGAAATTTTAGATTGAAATAAACATTTATTTTCCTTTTCATAACTATTAATTCATGTAAAATATACTTAGTGAAAACTTAATTCCTAGGAGTTTAATTTTATAAACAGTAAAATTATGAAATCAATATAGCATCTTCAATAGGAATATTTGGAGTTTTCTAAATTTTTAAAAAAATGGAAGAAATTTGTGTAGAGTTTTTGGATTGGAGATATTCTTAGACCGATGAATTTTTTTTAATCATTTTTTTTCTAATTAGAAAGCTAAAACAAAACTTAAAGTTAATCAGAAGAAATATCTTATAATATATTTTTAACATCTATTATATAATACCAATACAAAATATATTTTGACTATAAAAGGCTTAAGTTCGGTTTATTTGATACGTTCAAATGAATATCAATATGATATGTATTGCTATCAAAACTCAAAAAGTGCTATTTTGATAAACCTAAAATACTAATGCATCAAATATATCTTTTATATCGATGATATCACATACATAATATTTTTAATACCGACTTAAAAAAGATATTTAGGTTATTTTTAACTCGGGTTTTTAAATGGTAAATATATTTTCAATGGAGTAATAAAATAATACACCGAAAGATCATTATAAATAGCATCATTAACACTCATAGAGACTCATAAATAATGGCAAAATGACTAAGCCTTTTTGTTTTTTGTTAGAAATATTTACTCAATATTGACATGTTGAGTCAATTCCACCCATAATGTAATTCAACTTTCACCCCATTTTTGAACTTGTGTCACTTTCAAAGCTAAGATTGCTTGTTAACCCATAAAAAGAAGGCAAAAATTTGATTGTATTTTCCAACAGTTACAGACCTAAATTACCTTACAGAAGATATTATTTATATAAAGATACCATTTTTGGATTAGTGCTTTTCTGCTTCTTTGAATTCTTAAGCAACCCTTAATTTACTTACCATTTTTAGATCAAGAAATCACCTTTTTTCTGCTTGTGGGCACTGCCTTGTTGGAACTTATTGGGCAGCTGGGTTTAGTCAATGTGGTACAAATATGGCAACAAGAAAGCTAATCTACTTCTTAATGAAGATTAGCTCATGAATTTAATGTTTTTAGATGCACTACTAATTCAATTTGAAATGAGTATTAGAAATAAAAATGACACAAATTTACCGCAAATTTACACGGTTTACTGACTGTCCGTATGTCTTTAGTGTCACACTTTGTAGATTTAGTAGATTTAGTAGATTTAGTTAGAGGTTGTGGGTTTAAGGAGGTGGCCGTCACCCCAGGTCCGGGGTTTTGTTAAGTCTGGGGTCAAAGGGGTGAAGTACCACGGCGGAGTTTCCCTGTCACAAACGTTATGATATCCGTGTAGTTTTAATCGTCTGTCATTTGTTTGAGTCTTTACAGTTTGGCTAGTCCGATATTTGATGGCCAAATATCAACAATAAGGTTACGGTATCAATATATTGTATCGTTATTCATCGACGGTATCCAAATACGTTCTCTTTCATAAATATGTAGAAAAGGTAAACACAATCCGGATCGAAATATTACGGTTCAAGACCGAATCTTTACCCTAATGGTCCTTGACTGATCCGGTTTCCGGTCCAAATCTACACAATCGGACAGTCGTTTTCTCAACAACTATGATTAAGATATGTGAGCTTCATATACGTAATAAAGTGTTTGTGATTATTTACATTACAATGCATAAGAATATGACATATATATACTAAAAGCGCAACACACAGATCTAACAAGACTATACCCAAAACATCACAAAAAACCAAGACAAACGATGTATTAGCAAATGGTAATGGGGTCACGGGCCAGTATCACGTTCCACACTATGCTCTCATAATCAATAATCAATAATCAATAATATGAGTAAAGCAATCTTTGACAGATCATGAGTTGCTTTGAAATTGCTTGATTTGATAGTCAAACGTTGCTTTGAAAGTTATATTTATTTGTTTCAGATTATATTATTATACGTTACAGAAGATATTATAAAGATTGTAGCAACAATAATAACAGACTACTTTGTTGGTTAGTCATATTATTATATGCTTCTTCTGTTAAACATCACGTGAAACCCTCTCTAATTTGTGACTTTGTTTTCCCCCTATTTACTTATGGTTTACGGAATTGATGTTTATAGTCTCATCCGTCCATCTTGGCCCAGTTTAGTTTGAGGGTTGAGAAGGTTCATTTAGATTTATGGTTAGGGTTGTGAAAAATTCGGGTGTTTCGTTGGAGTTTTAGTTTTTATTGTAGTTATTGTGGTTGTGGTTTTGAGGGTTTGAAAATTCCAAATTTTGAATCTCGTTGAGGAAGATTTTGGAAATTTATCTACAATATTATTCCATTCATGCCTTTTCCTTTTTCTATCAATTTGAACATCGATTTCCTTCCTGCCCTTTTCCATCCATGCTCTTTCCATCGTTAAATGAAACAAGCAGGAGCGAAAATGGAGGTTTGTATGCGAAATCGAACAACCAGAAGCGACAATGGAGGTTCGTCTTTTGCAAGAGCAAACTGAGCCTCAAATTCCTTCTCCCAAACTGAGCGACAATGGAGGTTTGTCTCTGTTAAATCGAACAAGCAGGAGCTACAATGGAGATTATCCCGGATTCATGAATTAACTGGAAATCCTATTCGAACTTCGATCTGATTTTTTCTATGTGACGCTTGTGATTCCTCTCCTATTGTTACCGTTTGCTCCACTCATGGTTTTGTTTTTTGTCTGTGGTTTTGAGTTCCATGGAATGAGGGTCAAGGTACGAAACCTACTTCAACTTCTAGGAATTGAAGCTCATGACTTTGATCAAGTAATTCATACGCGGATCTTCGCGAGGACGCCTTTTTCTCATGGGTTTGTGTAACACCCCAAGTTCTGGAAACTTGAAGCGTTACGGGCTAGGACCTCACAAAGGGTTCCGACCCTCAAAGTAACAACAATAACATCGGATCTTGCAACAAGGCACAAATAAATGAAAACCAAAACTTATATAAAACCAAAGGTTTGACAAAAGGGAAAAACGAAAGACTCGCAGCCGAGTTCAGCAGCAAACTGAAAAAAACACGAATAAAAATATAAGCCCGATCCCGTCCTATAATATACGGGAACCCCGACTGACCACACCGCCCGGATCACTCAACAACATCTCTAACCTGCAGGGCATCTACATCATTGGTATAAACCGTTAGCTAACATTCTAGATATCAGAATGATCGTAAAGACACAAACACATATAAGAAAGTAAACACATAGCATGCTTGCACATAACCCGGTTATTATATTTCATTAAGTTAATCCTTTTACTAATTCAACTTATGTTGTCACATGAGAATAACCGTGATCTCGCCTCTGTCCCCTTTCACCAACAGGAATAGAGGCGATGCATTCCTCCGTTACCTGCTGGACTGGTCGCAAGAGCACTTCCTAGTTTCCCCATTTTGAACTGGGCAAGTGGTCACCGCCCGATTATAATACACTTGAGCCAATTTGGGCGTAAGGTCATCCTAGTCCGGTTTTCTGTTATAACAATAAAGATAAACAAACACCACCAAAACGGTCAAACTAATACACGGAATGCAGCTAAGTAAGTTCGAGGGACTTACCTCACTCGAAGGTAAACTCAAGAATCAGCTATTGTTCAGATTTCCGAGGGAAAGGGGTAAATGCCTGCTCAGACAAGGCATTGCGAATCAAAAACTATACGAATGCTAGAAGTCTACATATTTCTAGTCTCAAAGATCTCTAATAGATCTTCTGTAGCATGCTAGAAGTTCCATACTTCTAGTCTCGATGATCGCTAACAAATCTTAACATGCTAGGAGAAGGATTCGTAGTCTAAAGGTTCGCAAGGAACGTCATCAACACACATCTCAAGAAGCGTAACCAACTCATGGGAATCAACAAGCCACTAACTGGCATTCACACTAATCATCTAGGTCCAACATAACATGATCTAGCATAAGGAAATGACAAAGGAAGCAATGAAGGAAGCAACTCACCAAAGACGGGAGTCACTACAGGTAAACCACGGGGGCGGCAGACAGGAGGCGCGGGGGCGGCAAGGCGTGCAGTCGCAGGGGTGGTCCGTTCCAAGCACGGGGGCAGTTTTGCGACAAAGGCAACGTTGACTCTCTTGAAAGCAGTAATACAACAAGGGATCAAAATCGACTTCTTCAATCCACACACAACAATTCTTCAACCAAGGAAGCCTGGAGCACATACTCGTCAAACAACGAAGGATAAACAAGAATCAAGACTCGATCTTGATTTATGTGAAGAAGAAGAAGGAAGAAGAAGAAGAAGAAAAGAGAAAGATGAAGTAGAAGGAAGAAGGAAGAAGGAAGAAACATGCAGCAGGTTCATGATTTTTAGAAGGATCAAGAGGATGAAGAACTTACACGTTCTGCAAGGAGTCACAAGAAAAGGCCACATCTTTGCTCGAGGTTGAAGATGAACGTAAGCAAGAAGAGAAAAACGGAAGGGAAGGCGGGAATATATAAAGAACGATTGTGAAAGAGCAAAGGACGGTCAGATTAGGGATAGAAGATAGAAGGAAAGTCGGCCCAAAAGAGAGAAGATCAGATCTTTCAAGAAAGGAATGAAATAAAAACGAAAGAAAATAGATCGGGCGCGATATGGAGTCAGCCGCAAGGGCAGACTGAACCTGCCGCGATCGCGGCTGACAGTAGGGGCAACTCCCTTTCACCACGGGGGTGGTGAAGCAAAAACCCGTGTGTTACATCAGATCCCCTTAAAAAGAAGTTTTGTCCCGAAACTTGAAGTAACCCCACATGGCCAACACAAAGATGAAGCAGAAACACTAATCTCAACTCATATTCCCACGTGGGGCACATAACTCAAAACGTCATACAAACGTGTACACAACTCAACAAAAAGGAAACTAAAACTCCGACGTCTATGATATAGGTACATCCAGCTCGGCATAAAACTCTAGATAGTTCCTCCGGATACTATCCTCTGTCTCCCAAGTCGCCTCATTAGCTCCACTTACGATCGAAGGACATACCCGAGACACATCGTCATAAAACTAAAACTCCGACGTCTATGATATAGGTACATCGACCACTGAACTCTCATCAACAGTATGTCCTTCGATCGTAAGTGTCTCATGCTACACTCTAAGACAGCTACCAGGTGCTCTACGAACGTATGGTGTGGCTCAACCACTAAATCCTCATGGCTAACGATGTGTCTCGGGTCTGGTACGTATTCCCATAACCGAGACACATGGAAGACTAGGTGAACACCCACTATTCTTGGTGGCAAGGCAAGTCTGTATGTTGCCTCTCCAACTCGCTCAAGGATCTCAAAGGGTTCGACGTATATGGGGCTTAGCTTCCCCTTGACGCTGAAACGTCTAACACCTCGTGTAAGGAATACTCTCAACCATAATGGAGCTCCAACTCTAATCTCTAGAGGTTTGTGCCTCTTATCCGCATAGGACTTTTGGCGACTTTGTGCTGCTAGCATCCGCTCTCGAATCATCGCTACTCGAGCCATATCATCATGTATCTGCTCCGTTGCTACACCGCTAGCACTACTTAGCTCATCCCAATATAGCAGTGTACGACATCTCTATCCGTATAAAGCCTCGTAAGGAGTCATCCCGATCGATGTGTGTCAACTGTTATTGTACGAAAACTCCACTAAGGGAAGGTGATCTAGCCACTCCTGTCCCTAGTCTAGCACGCAGGCTCTCAACATACCCTCTAGGGTTTGGATGGTCAGTTTTTGGATGGTCCGCTCAAACTGACCATCGGTCTGAGGATGATAGGCGGTCATGAAATGCAGACTCGTAACTAGGGCGGCATGCACTTGTTGCCAGAACCTCGAAGTGAACCGTCCGTCTCTGTTAGAAACTATAGTCCTAGGTTGTTCACTCCAAATGGTGTGTGCAAGCTTTAAATTTGTATCCCAAGAAATATGTTTAAAACAAGGATGCGAACCCGAAGTGTACGGATCAATAATAGTAAAAAGCAAGAATTTCGGGGTGTCGATCTCAGGGACTTAGGTGAAACTAAGCAAGTATAGATTGTCAATGCAACTAATAACCACAAAAGCAATTAAAGAAATCAAAAGATGATAATAAGGTCAAATAAGGGTAAAATGCAAATTCTAGGGATTAAAGCATCTAGTTGTGGTTCCAACTCAAGATCTCAAGATAAGCGGACAAAGCTGAGATTTTACAAAGGGAAGGTGTTTCTAAGGTGGGAATATATCACCGGATAAGTCTCACTACTCACTATCCCAACCCAAAGTTCCTATCACCGGGTAAGTCTCAAGGTAATAAGGAAAGGAATTATAATCTCAAACCAACACACCACCTAAGGGAATAGAATCAACCTTTACCGGGTAAGTCTCAGGCTAACTCACAAAGATGGGATGAAGGCACACTCAAACCCCAATAAAGGATAAACCTTTATTACCTACATTTATGATCTTGGGTAAACAAACTAAGGAATCACCAGGTAAGTCTCATCCTAGGCTTGCATTGAATCAGGAAAGGTGTAATAAGAATAGGATTTGGCAAACTATAACACTTAACTCTCAGTTTCGGATCAGAAAAGGTCACCTCGGTCAGTCAAGTTCCATCCCGGCCGAGATGTTCATCGACTGAGCGAGGTATCTAGGGTTAAGGTTAAAGACTCGAGCTTTCAGGGTCCTACTGGGATTAAGATCATTCTATCATCGTCTTTCCCACAACTTTCAGCCAATCACCCTAGAATCGCACAAGGAATTTAGCCACTCATCATCATAGAAGCAATAATCAAATATATGGGAAAAGAATGAATATTTGAACACAAAAACCTTAAGAACAAGGCTTCAATAACTGAATTAAATAGTCACAATCAGAGTTCCTCAAAATCACAAATCAAACAAGACAATCACCCAAAAGGAATCTAAGAAAGTCTTACAAATCCCCTCAAAAGCTATCTCAAAGCTATAAATCTTCCTTCCTTCAATCTTCAAAGCTTCCTTCAATGATCCAAAAATTCTCCAAAATCTCTCTAATCCGCAGATTATTGGTTGTGTCGAAGATGGCTGAATTGTGGAAAATCCAACCCTTTATATAGGAGAATTATCTTCCAAAGATAATAATATCTTAAAAAGATAATTCCTATAAAATATAGGGAGAATTTGGCCTACTAGGCCTTTTTGAGAATATAATTTAGTAAATGTACCCCATATTTTTTTACCACTTTCATTTAATGATAGGTAAAAATAATTAACTCTTCTATTAAAAAAGAAAGAATAATTAAGGTTTGTTATGTAAGTTTTAATTTTTAATTACAAAATTTATTTTTTAATTTTTTTTGCCCTTTTATTTTCTTTTTTTATTTTCTGGAATAAATTTATCATACGAGAAATTTTATCATACCAGAATTTTATCATACTAGAATTTTATCATACCAGAATTTTATCAAACTAGAATTTTATCAAACTAGAATTTTATCATACCAGAAATTTTATCATACCAGAAATTTTTCATACCAGAAATTTTTTCATTCCAGAATATTTTTCATACCAGAAATTTTATCATTCCAGAATATTTTTCATACCAGAAGTCATACCAGAATTTTCTGGTACAAAAATTCATACTAGAAAATTGTAGTATGAATTTTCTGGTATGAAAATCAAGCCAGGAAACTCATACCAGAATTTGCTGGTATGAATTTTCGTACCTGAAAACTCATACCAGAATTTTCTAGTATGAAAATTCATACCAAAAATTCTAGTATGAAAATTCATACCAAAAATTCTAGTATGAGTTTTTTGCTGAAAAAACAACCTACTAGATTATTTATCTACTCGAAATCGAAATTCAAATCATAAATGTTCCTTACTAAAAAAATAAAATCATAAAGCAACACTCCAAATCAATGTCCACCCGAGTCCAGCTATGGAAAAAACAAGACCATAAAGCAACACTCCAAATCAAAGTCCACCAGAGTCCAACCAGAGTCCAACTACTGACTACAAATCTTAGTTGGGAGGGAAGAAGATGGCGTCCGGAGTACGAGTGGATCGGAACTTGTTCTCCACATCAAGGCTCACATTGAACGCAACTTGCAGCACTCCAGGCCACAATGCCTTCCATTCCGATGTCCTCTCAGCCAGATGTGTAAAGATTGGGCTGCAACAACTTTAGAAGCATACCAGATGTGTAAAGATTGTCCTCAATCAAGAATGCTAAATCAAACTCTAGAAGATGTGATCCAACAGTCTAATGCTGCATATTAGTGCATCCACTATGGTAGTTGCCGAGTTGAAAGATCTTCATTAGCAGCTTCAAGCCATGAAATCTTATCTTTGAGACCCTAAAGTACCCCACTGTTAAATATCTTCTACTGACCAATTTGTTTGAAAAGTTCAATCTTTACATCATTCAATAATGATACCATAATATCTCATAATAAAGATGGACACGTATACCAAAAATCATTAACCTTGTGCCCAACACGTATTGGATTCGGTTGAGATATGGGTGAAATAAGTCATATGTAATTCGATTATTTAGATCGTCCGTCGACTCGTCAAAACATGTGTTACAAATCACTAATTTCCTCTTTTCTTCTGCCTAATAAACCTATTATTATATTTCTTCACTTCATTCAATGAAGCACTACCCCTCGGGCACACAACTCTGCTTGCAAGTATTTAATTTGCTGTTGCATTTTAATCATTTCACTGGATAATAAATCTCTATTAACCTATTTCAACATACCAAAGAAAAAGATATTGCATGAAAAAGGGTCTTTATTAATATTGTAAAGGTTTCATCTAAGGTTAAAATTTAAGAGATGAAGAGATATGATGACTACAATCGATAGCTTACAATGGGTTTGTTCTGGATGTTGCGTGCTCGATTTTTATACTTTAAGTTAAGTGTCTCTTCAACATTGATATCCGCAGCACTGATGAATGCTACAAAAACAATATGAAACATAATTAAGCATACAATATGTCTACCCAATTACTTATACACACAAGAAGAATTTCAATTAGGACTAGCAAAAGAAAAAGGATTAGAATGGAAGGGAGAGTTACCAAAAGTTGGATGGGAATGGAAAGAAGAGTCGAATTTTGCAAAAGAATTTAAGCAATTTCCCATCTTGGTACTCTGCTAAGCAATTGAATTTCAAATATTTCAACTTATGACCAAGCAATAAACAATCCATTTTTATACTCTGAGTAGATCGATGTCTACAATTGAGAGGATAGAGAAAGAGAAATTAGATGTGGACAGGCAGCAAAAAACCAAATGATTTATGTTCACGGAACTTTCTTCCGTGTGGCTTTAGGTGGGATTAGGGTTTGCAATAATGGAAGAAAAAAGCAGAGGAGACGAACCTCGTCCGTCGTATTGATACTTTTTGCAATAATGGAGAAATTAGAACCTCGTCCGGGTCGTCTCAGATCTAGATCTAGACCCGTCACCACAAAAACAATGGCATTTCTCATTACTAACACACTTCAAACTCAGATCTAGATCTCGATCTAGTTGCAAAAATAGTGAGGGCGAGAGATGTAAGGAGAAACGGAGTGAGGAAAGATGAGAGGTGGTGGTGGAAGGTGGTGAGTAGTGTAATTCGTCTCAGAGCTCCGGCGATCGTCATCAGAGAGGACGAAGGAAGAGGAAGAGGCTACGATTGAGTTTCAATGAGAGAGAAGTCGAGATAGCCGCTCGGACCGAGAAGAGAGAAAAGGAAGGTAAGGTGAAACCCTAAAGATATTTAAGCAGTAATAACATTTTACGGAGTATATTTACTAAATAAAAAAATGAAATGGCCTACTTAATACACTAATAATTGAAAAAAGCATATTTACTTAATTACCCTAAAATATATTATATCTCTAAAATAGATCTCCCAAATATATGATCTTTGTAATATCCGGAATTTTTATCCCATTTAATCCCGTAGCAAACCGGATTTAGATCCGTTGATCCTTATATATCTACCTAGTCAAACACAATATCTCAAAATTTTATCATTTTATGTAACCTCACTTCACATAAAATGATAAGATTTTTATAGCAAACCCTAATCCACCAAACCCTAATTTATATAAGGACATGTTCTTGACAAAGTCGCGACACCCTTTTGACGAGACCAAGACGAGACCATGACGAGTTATGACGAGACCATGACAAGATCATGACAAAGTCATACATGGGCTTGACAAAGCCGTGACATTTTTTGACAAAGTCTTAACAAAACTCAGCCCACTTTGCCCTTTTGTTTCAGCCCACTTCTTGTATTTACCTTGTCCAACCCTTGGCTTTGCCCCTTGCTGGCGGAGTGGATCAGCCCAACAGTGAAGCACCAGCCCACTAGTGAGAGTACTTGTTGCGGCCTGGAGTAACAACCGTCTATTCACGCGATGCTGAGGAGAAGCCCCGTCTTCTACGTTCCCTGGAATCACGCTCTTTTGCAGCCTCCACCTCCCCATCTTCACGTCCAGATGCAAGTCTAGAATTCATGTACAACAGTTAAGATCCCGCCTAGAATGGTAAGCGTAGCAACCTGGACCAACCTTCCTTCCCAGCCAGATTGTTTCCTTCCTTTCCTCACTCCAACACAGCCTCACACCTTTCTGCTTCCCTGGTTTCGCCACCCAAGGACACGAGGATCTGTAGACTGCCTCCCTTCTCGCTTTTGTCGAGCTAGCACTTGCAACCAGCGTTGGAATTGGGCGATCTCAGACCGTTCCAGACAGCCTTCATTAGCGCCGAGACCTGCACCATCTTTAGAGACCGAGTGAGTCTCGATCTTCTTCTGTTGTACCATAGTGTTGTCTTCAGCCGGGTAAGGACATGTCTCCTTTCCTCTCTTCACATTCTTAATGTCAAGACCATAGTAACTCACTCACCCTCCTCTGTACCCGGACGAACCTCCAGTCTAGGCCTAATCTGATGTCAATAGTGAGACAAGGGTGAGCCTTCCAACCACTGCAGTGGTGAAGCCGAGCCGAGCCCCTCGATCTCCGAGTCTATGGTACCGATCGACACCAGTAGCCATCCGTACATCAGTTCGGTATGAGATCTGAACTTAGTTGATACCCTGTATAGTAGAAAGATGAAGTTGTGTATGTGTGTGTTAGTGATATCCATGGGAATCGAACTTAGGACAGGTGGATAAGGGTTATGCAGATTTTGGTGTCAGTGAGGCTCGAACTTGGGACCTCTGGATAGTTTAAATGATGCGATATGCTAACAACAGGATTCGAAGTGGAGACCTGCTGCTTACCTTATTCTACAGCCTTGAACTACTGACTTTTGGAACTAGTTCCGACACCTTAGATCGAACATCCACCGTTGAATTTTTGATATGTTGTAGTTGGATATACCTAGTTTAGGGTGTTAAAATTTGGGAACGATTCAACGGTCGGATTTTAAGTTATTAAGCCTCAAAGTATGGTGGTCACACAGTTTTAGAAAGAACTCAGATTTTGACTAAGTATAGAGCTTTTGGAATTTTGGAACCCTCTTTGGAAATTTATTTGGAGAGTTTGGTTGAGAATTTTAGAGAGATCTTTGACCTAATGATTAGTATGCATATCATAGAAGACTTGGTTAATTTCCTTAGAATAATTAGATTTTTATTCGGTTCTCATATCTTAAGCCAAAGTCGGACATTGGCGACTTTTTATAAAAGTCAAGAATGTAGTTAACTCTTCTAAATCTTTAGCAAACTTTCCTTTGAGAGTTTGAGTGGGGTTTTGAGTTCTAAAGAATAGTTTGGAACTTTGTTATGAAATTTTATAAAGTTTCGGGACCAAGGGTAAAATAGTCATTTACCCGTATAAGGGTATTTTGGTAATTTATCTAATGATAGAGTTAAATATCTTAGAAGTCAGAGACTTCTAATTAAATGGGATACATTATTGATCCACTTGCCTTTTATAACAGGCGGTTGAGTTCCTGCGGTTACAGACCGAGTCGAGATAACGGGATTATGTTTGGATTCAGGTAAGTCCTTTGGGCTTACTTAGCTGACTTCTAGATATGAGTATGAATAATGGTAGTGGTGTGTGAATGAGATGTTTATAGTTATATTTTAGTAATAATTATATACCGACCTATACCTTGGCCTATAAGAGTAACGGGCGGTGGCATTCTGCTCAGTAGCCTGAGGGCGCTGGGGGTTTCTTTAGGGACTAGTCCACACTCGGTTTGTAGTGATGCTACCGGCGGAGGTAAGCTAGACCTACACCGGTTGGATAAGGAACGGAGGCGAGAACTCTTAAGATTCTCGTGCCACAACTTTAAAACGGAATAAAGTGAATCACCTAAGCTATCAGATAATAACCAAATTGTGTGCCAGCATGATGGGTGTTTATATTACCTTGTTTGTGTTTGTGCTATCATTATTCTGCTTATATTTGGATTGTTGTCTAACGGTTTATCCGTGTTGTAGATTTGTAGAGATAGACAGTTGTAGAGAGATCCGGAACGGATGGTCAGGCGGGTTCACGTACTCATTAGATGGGGACGGGAGAGTCTTCCATACGGCATGCATGTTATGTATCTATATATATGTTTGTAAGGCTGTCACATGTGTACATTCATTCTATAAAAATATTTGTTTTGGAAATTGTTTTAAATACATTTGTGCCTTGTTGTAAGATCCTAGTAAAGTTGTTGTTAAACTAAGGTCGGAACCCATTGTAAGGTCCTAACCAGTAGCTTCCCGAGTTCTGAGAACTTGGGGTGTTACAATCTTCCAGAAATCCAGCCCAAAAATATAAGATATCTTCCTTCCAAAAATAAAAGATCTCAGTCAAAAGATATGATCTCGCCGGCGCCAGGGTGTTCGCCTCGGTCGGGGCGCTCCTCAAGATCACCTCGGTCGAGGTGATACTGTAGGCTTGTAGCTGACCGAGGTGACTCTCAACTGAATGTGAAATCTCTCAAATCTAGTCCAAAGTAAATCTTCTTCATTAATTCCATTGCTTCCTGAGTTCTTCTTTAAGCTCCAAAATGTAGCTCCTATGACTCATTTGCTCCTTAGCTCCATTTCGATCCAAAACGTGTCATTTTACCTACGATTACAATGAAACTAGGTGTAGGCCTCGATTCCCATAAAGGTAGGTGAAACAGTAATATAATCACATATTATACATTCATACATGTAGATTATTGAAGATAAAACGTCTAAACAAGTCCCCAAAATATAGACTATAATACATGCTATCATAGGTACTCTATGAAGTCGCACTATCTGTCTAGTGAACTCCTCCGCCAATGAACTTACCGGCCACATCTTAATGATAGGGATGATACGTGCGGTCTTCGTCAGTCGATATATTATCACCCAGATGGCGTCAAAGCCCCGACTCGGTCTCAAGCCGGTAACTAAATCCATCAAGATGTCCTCCCACTTCCAGTAGAAAATGGGAAGTGGGTGTAGCTCTCCTCCTGGTCGGTGATGCTCGATCTTGACCTATTGACAGGTAGCACACAGCGCTACATATCTTGTCACGCATGGCTTCAAACCTTCCCACCAGAATGAGCGTCTGATATCCTGATACATCTTACTCGCACCACGATGCACTAAGTAGGGTGTAGCGTGAGCTTCCTGTAAGATTCGTTGTCTTAGCTCTCGATCTGAGGGCACACCTATGCACTCCTGGCGTCTCAAAACTCCATTGGCACCGACTGCAAACTGAGGCGCCTCTCCTCGAGACATTCTGTCTCGGATCCGTGTCAAAGCTGGGCAACTCTCTTGCTTCTGTCAGATTTCTGCCAACATATCAGATAGCATCTCCAAGGTGGACAGGTGGTTTTCGAAATCTAGAAAGTGGATATCCATCTCTAGCCATGCCAAGTCTCGTTGTAACTAAGGCTGAGTTGTCAGCCGAGCGATCGTCATCTCCTGGGGAGTCTTCCTACTGAGAGCGCCATCTACCACATTCACCTTCCCCGGGTGGTATAAGATCTCCAGATCGAAGTCCTTGATCAACTCCAACCATCTCTTCTGGCGGTTATTAAACTCCCGCTGAGTGAATATGTACTTTAGACTCTTATGGTCTGTGAAAATCTAACACATAGTTCTGTATAGATAATACCTCCAAATCTTCAAATCATGAACAACAACACCTAACTCGAGATCGTGGGTATGGTAGTTCTCTTCATACGTCTTCAACTGTCTAGATGTGTATGCTATAACATTACCCCTCTGCATCAGAACACATCCCAAGCCTAGCTTGGATGCATCGCTGTAAACTACGAAATCCTCTATGCCCTCTAGTTGGGCCAGGATAGGAGCGGAAGTCAATCTCATCTTCAGCTCCTCAAAACTCTGCAGGCACAGCTCGTACCACACACCTGCGGTAGTAGCCAGTCAATCCTAGGAAGCTACGTACCTCCTTAACGTTCCTAGGAGGCGGCTAGGATGCTATAGGCTCGCTCTTCGTCGGATCTACCTTGATCCCTTCGGAGGAAACAATGTGACCAAGGAAGGCCACCTCATACATCAAAAACTCGCACTTAGAGAGCTTGGCGTAAAGCTCTCTATCCTGAACGACTTGGAGTACAATCCTCAGATGTCCTGCGTGCTCCTCTCTACTACAAGATTATACCTGAATATCATCGATGAAGACCACCACAAACTAGTCTAGGAAGTCGATGAAATGTTGTTAATCAACTCCATGAACACGGCGGGAGCATTCGTGATCCCAAATGGCATCACAACAAACTCGTAGTGGCCATATCTGGTCCGAAATGCCGTCTTGACTATGTTCTACTCTCTCATCCTTAGATAGTGATATCCAGATCTCAAGTCACTCACTCGAAAACACAAAAGCTCCGTGCAGCTGGTCCAAAAGATCATCAATACGGGGAAATGGGTACTTATCATGATTGTCACCTTCTTAAGCTCTCGGTAGTCAATACATAAACTCATCGACCCGTCTTTCTTCCTGACGAAGAGTACTGGTGCGCCCCAAGGAGATACACTAGGGCGGATAAAACCCTTCTTAGCTAACTCCTCGAGTTGCTTCTTGAGGTCAAGCATCTCGATAGGTGTCATTCGGTAAGGAGCCTTCGAGATCGGTCTCATCCCGGGCTCTAGCTCAATGCCAAAGTCTACGCTCCTTTGTGGAGGTAAACTTGATGGATCTACGAAAACATCGGTAAACTCACATGCTACTAGAATCTCCTCTAATGTTAGGCTCGTACTATCCTTGATGGCATAACACCAGAAAGCCTCACAATCCTGATCGATAAGTCTCGCAGCTCGGACTACGCTGATGATTGTACCGGTCTTTCCAAGATCTCATCCTCAGAAGATCTCTACATGGCATGACTCTGTAGTCATCGTCATTGTCCTCTTGCCGATGACAAGAACTGCATGATGTCGATCCATCTAATTCATGCCCAGAATGACTTCTTCATGTACTAAGTACATGACGAAGAAGTTAGCTGACCAATCGCGGCCTCCCAATCTAATAGGGAAATCGCAAACCTCCCATGTACATCTAATCTCACCCCCATCGGGTAACCCTATAAAGAAGGGTCTCCCCTTTACAGTAACTAAGGCTAATCTTTATGCATATGCATCAGATATAAAAGAATTTGTAGCACCGGTATCGAAAAGAACTGTGACAAGAAACCATTAATGTGAATGGTACTTGTGGTTGTTGGAGTTGTCGGCTTTACTACACAACTCAACTCATGAAACCTTGGTTGAAGCATCTCTGGTGTCGAAAGCACTACTAACTCGTCCTCTACCTCTCCCCTGTCCTTGAGAGGAACCTTGAGGAGCGGTATAACCAGGAACTGTTTGCCGCTGCTAAGACTGATACTGAGGCCTCTGCCCACTTCTTGCAACGCTAGCAGGTGAAGAACCGTACTGTGATTGCGCCTTGCCTTGACGGCAAAATGCAGCTCTATGTCCGGGTTTGCTACACGAAAAGCAAGTTACTACAGTCTTCTTACAATCGGCTCTCATATGCCCGGCACCTCCGCATTTATAACATTGTCGTCCTCTGTCGGAACTCTGCACAGAATGATGGAAACCATAGCTTCCCGGCGTCTGAATACGCTCGAATCCAGAAGATCTAGCTCCAGTACTGCTAGCCCAGCCCTATGTCTCTTCTCAGGACCTCCTATCTGAAAAGTTCTCCTGTGACCCGGTCAGTCTCTCTCGTAAGCAAATGCTCTATCCTAATAGTCCGTCAAGGAATCACAACGGAAACTAGCAAGATAAGAGCGATTAGACTCTCTTAAACTTCGAGAGAAAAGATATACATGCTGATCCTCGGGTGGTGCAGACGAACCTAGCAAAGATAGCTCCTCCTGAAACCTGCTGACATTCTCACCAATAGGAATATCCTCAAAACCAGCCTTGAGGAAGTCTTGAAGTTGATCTCTCCTCAAAGTTGCAAGGAAATAGCGATCCCTGATCATAGTCTTCATATGCTCATAACTCGTGACCTTACTACGGATGGTCCTCCACCAGTGATGAGCCTGATCTTGCAGCAACATTTGTACGATATCAACTTGACGACCCTTTGGGCAACTGATCGCCCTCATAGCGGAATCTACATGGCCTAGCCAAAGCTCCACCTCCAATCCTATCTTTCCTTAGAAAGGAGGAACCTTAAGCTGATTGAAAGGCTTCAACCAACAATCGGGCCTCGGCTTTGTCGCCTCACGGTACTCTAGGAACCTCAACAACTCTAGCAGGTGCAGCAACCACATGCGTCACTTTTTGCGAAACCTTAGCTGACTCGCGGATACTGGCGGTGTTGAGGTAGGTCCTCTAGTCCTGATAGCCTCCTCGACTCTTTGTACATAGTCGCGATATGCAGATACTCCGATGGACACTCAACCGGACTTGGTTGACTGTGCTCTTTGCGCTCTGGACCTAGTAGCGGTCGCGTTCCCTACTTCGGGACGACACTCTCAACAACTTCTTCATCGAACGCCTCAGCGACAGGCGGATCAGCAACAGGAGCTTGACCCCAACCTCTAGCTAGTGGAGGTCGTCCTGCACGTCCACGTCCATGGCCTGCAGGTGGAAGAGGTGATCAACCCCTTCCTTGTCCTACAGTAAGAAATGAGAATAGATCTAAGCCGTACGATTCAGTTCATTCAACGAATATGATAAGATATATATATTTGGACAATATTTAATTACCATAATACATGTTTTCATATGCCGATGGTGTGTACTATTTTCCTAATTTAGTTAAGCATGCAATTATTACCAATTTATTTTATAATCGCCGGTAAATTGTTTATTACTCATGTTTCCATAGTTTACAATTGCACGATTAAACATTAATAACAATCGATGAAGGTATATATTAAACTCGTGCTATTTGAATATCGAGCTCGTGCAATCGTGTATAATATTAATAGTCATGCAACAATTCTATTTAAACTGTGTATAATACTTCTATATAATATATTAAGTATTATTACTTTATATATTTTAAAAATATATAATTTGGACCATGATTAGCTTGTAGCATGTATAAAGTTTTTGTGCAAATACAATAAAAAAAAGTGCAATACAATTAATAAGCACAATTAGTTGCAGTCATTTGGGAACACATTTAAAAAGCACGTTTTGTTCATTGTCTCTACAAGTAACATTAATATATTGTTTACAACTCACATAGAATAGAGGATTCATTATAATCATGCATGCATAAATGATGGACTTAAATGTGCATTTTATGACACACGAAATAAATGGTTCACATTAATCGTGCATACATAATGACAAATACAAAATCACAATATAAATAGTGTTATATGATGAATACAATATCACAATAATCGTGCATCCATAACGATGAATAAAAAATCACTTTACTAATTTTCAATCCAAATGCACGAGTAATACCAATAACTAAAATACTATTAATTAAAAGTATATGTAAGCACGAATGAAAGTGTCAGTGACGGACGGAAGATTGTTAAAAGTTTTTGAAAATAATACTACTTATTCGGACACAATTAAATACTAGTTTCCATATAACGTATTCGTGTATAATATAGTTACCATAAGCACAATTAATACAATAAGTTAAAGATTAACGCTACCTTATATAGACAATGAATCTTAGCCATCCGTGCATTAATCCGACGATACATAGATGCTCTTATTTTCTTACCGTAGAATAGGTTCTTACTGGAACCTAACCCTATATATATATATATCCAAACTATCAACTACTGCAGAAATCCAAAAAAAGCATATAAAAGGCCAACATAAAGAAAACTAAGCTGCTAAGATCCGCGGAGGTAGTGGTGATCGCCCATACATCTATCCCGACCGACAAGTTTAAAAACAAAAACCCCTTTAAAAAACGTAGACCCCTTGCGGGTTGTATTTATTTATCTATTCGACCTTTAGAAGATTTCGAGTGCCATTGTAGTAAACCTAGCTCTGATACCATATTGTAACACCCCAAGTTTTGAGAATTTGAAGCGTTATAGGCTAGGACCTCACAATGGGTCTCGACCCTCAGAGTAACAACTATAACATCGGATCTTGCAACAAGACACACATAAATGAAAATCAAGACTTATATTAAAACCATAAGTTATTAAAAGGAAAGAGCAAAAGACTCGCAGCCGAGTTCAACAACAAACTGAAAAGACAACAACAAAAAGATAAACCAGATCCCGTCCTATAATGTACGGGAACCCCGACTGACCACACCGTCCGGATCACTCAACAACATTTCTAAACTGCAGGGCATCTACAACATCGGTATCAACTGTTAGCTAACATTCTAGATATCAGAAAGACTGTAAAGGCACAAACACACATAAGAAAGTAAACACATAGCATGCTCGCATACATCCGGTTATTATCTTTCATTACGTTAATCCCTTTACTTATTCAACTTATGTTTTCACACGAGAATCACCGTGATCTCGCCTCTATCCACTTTCACCAACAGGAATAGAGGCGATGCATCCCTCCGTTACCTACTAGACTGGTCGTAAGAGCACCTCCTAGTTTCCCCATTTTGAACTGGACAAGCGGTCACCGCTCGGTTATAATACACTTGGGCTAATTAAGGTATAAGGTCATCTTAGTTCGGTTTTTCGTTATAATGATAAAACAACAAACACAACCATTACGGTCAGACCAATACACGGAACACACCTAAGTAAGTCCATGGGACTTACCTCACTCGAAGGTAAACACAAGGGTCAGCTACTATTCAGTTTCCCAAAAGAAAGAAAGAATGCTTGCTCAAACAAGACATAGCGAATCAAAAACGAACCGAAAGCTAGACGCCTACAACTTCTACTCCCATTGATCTCTAAGAGATCTCTAACAAGCTAGGAAAACAATCCCTAGTCTCACAAGTATCCCAAGGAACAACATCAACACTCAACTCAAGGAAAAGGAATGAGGAAACAAGGAAGGAAGCAACTCACCAAAGATTGGAGCTATTGTAGAGGAAATCGCAGGGGCGGCGGGACTTGTAGCCGCGGGGGCGGGTTCTTCCAGGCGCGGGGGCGGTATCTGCACCGAAGCGGCGTCGGCATCTGCACAGAAGCAACGTCGGCTTCTTTGATAGCAACAACAGAGCAAGGGCAAAATGCTTGACTTCTCCAATCCACACACAACAACTCTTCAACCAAGAAAGCCTAGAACAGATACTCGTCAATAATGAAGGATAAACAAGAATCAAGACTCGATCTTGATTCATGTGAAGAAGAATAATGAGAAGAAAAGAGAAAGGGAAAGAAGAAAAGAAGAAGGAAGAAGAAAGAAGCATGTAACAAACATACATGAACGTTAGAAGGATCAAGGGATGAAGAACTTACACGTTGTGTAGAAGATCACAAGGGAAAGGTTGCAACTTTGCTTGAGGTCGAAGAAAACTTAAGTACGAAGAGGAAAAAGGAAGAGACGGCGGGATTATATAGAAAATGGTTTGGAAAAGAGCAAGGAAGGTCAGATTTAGGGTTAGAAGATAGAAGGAAAGCTGACCCATAAGATAGAAGATCGGATCTTCTAAGAAAGGAAAGAAATAAAACGGAAGAAAACAGATCGGGCGCGATCTAGGTTAGCTGTAGGGGCGGCTGACCCGACTGCGTCCGCGGTTGGCCGCACGGGCGGTGAAGGCAAAAACACGGATGTTACACTGATCATAATTATTAGTCTTTGTTGCTTTTATTTTTGTTTGACTTTGTTTAGGTTTAAATAGTTTAGCATTAGGGCACCTAATCATCGTCTCATGATTAGCGATGAAAGTTTGTATACTGCAAATACGGGATATTAAAGGAAGACATGGAGAGATTTCCACCGCATTATGAGCAAAAAAGAAATGAGAGAGAGAGAGAGATTAGAGAAGGAGTGAAAATAGGGAAGAGAGAACGAGTGATTAATAAAAAAAAAGATAGGGGTACATTTACTTAATAAGAAAATGTTATGGGCCTTGTTACTAGTGAAAAATATAAAAATAGCCTACTTAGCAAATTTAGCCTTATGAAAATTAGTAAAACATGAGCATATTAATATGACAATCATTCAAATTATGATAATATGTATGTTGTAAACAAAATGAACATGACATATTCATTGCTTTGCATATATATATATATATATATATATATATATATATATATATATATATATATATATATATATATATATATAGGGTGTGGTTTCCATGAGAACACTCCTAACGTGAGAACATGAGAACAATCGTACACCGTTGGATGTGAGTATTAAGGGTTCAGATTTAGAGTAGATATCAAAAATAATAATAACTACGAATAATAATAATTAGGAATCCAATAATAACTACGAATAATCCACTCAACCAACAATAACTACGAATAATACATTAAACGATATGACACATTCGTAACAAAACTAATAATAATTACGAATCTGTTCTCATGTTCACACGTTAGGGGGTGTTCTCATAGGATTTATACTATATATATATATATATATATATATATATATATATATATATATATATATATATATATATATATATATATTAAATCTTAATGTATCTATCCTAACACAAATTATGATCATATGTATGTTGTAAACAAAATGAACATGACATATTCATTGCCTAACTCAAATATTTTTCCATTTAATATATTTTCAAATATAAATATTAGTACAAAACTGTAATATACAATCTTAATTCATCTATCCTAACACAAATACATTTAATATTATAATAAAGTTTTTTTAATAGCTGGATATCCGGAAATATATAGTGATCTGGGACTATTCGGATATCCGGCGATCCGCGAATATCCGATGATCCGCGGATATCAAGTAATCCGTGAGCTCTGGATCTCCGGAATTATTTGGATATCCGCGGATATTCGTTTTTAATCCGGGTATCCGTGGATATCCGAAAGCCTAAAATCCTGATCCGTATCCGATCCGGTGATCCGAAAAAATCTCCCGGATCGGATCGGATTCGGACCGCATCAAACGGGTACTAAATTATGGGGTTTTTTGGATCGGGTCAACGTGTTTTTCGGACCGGATCGACGAATCGGGTTAATTTTGCGCACCCCTACATCCATGCCCACCCCTAAATAATAAGATCAGATATCCATATATCAAATCGGATAAAATCAATCCAGTTGCACATCCCTAAGTTCTAAAAGAAACAAAAGGCATGATCTATTATTATAGCTCATCTACAATGTACTGGGTTTATCTCTAGGGTGGAGGTTACGATTTACAAATGAGGTAGCGAGTAAAATAGATTAGATCAATGCTAATAAAAATTAGCTTTGCAAACGCTATAAGCTGCCGCTATCACTAGTCATTAAACAACCCTTAAATCACCTAAATGCTATATACGGTTGCCTGTTAGCTCTTACTAGTTGATTTTTAGGTATAAGCAGTTCTAAGATTTTGCATAATTTGATGTTTCAACATCAAAACAACATTTCAGTTCTCTGAGAGAAGAACCAGGTATCTGCACTCAAGTTAATCAAACACGAAATGCAGAAGATGACAAAAACTGTTCAAGCATCATCGGGTAACAGAAGCTTAGATAAGGGGCTAAACTAAAATCTTGTTTAAGGTCAATGTAAATAATAACCATTAACATTTCATTGTAATCTTCATACTCAAGTTCAACTCATACAAGATAGTTATATTGCTACCAGGGGCCATGCAGGAGAGCAAGGGGTATCCGAAAGCAACAGTGAATTTAGTGTTCATGTGGGGGCTAATCAGGTTGTCCAGACTACCGATCTCCATTGATCCCAAATATGCGAACCTTGTGCATGTGGGGAAATTTGGCAACAACAAGTATAAGAACTGCTAAGGTGTTGAAGAAGAGCATCGGGTTTTGATAGTTTGTTGCATGGGAAGCTATCAGATACCTGCATTGAGACAAGTCCTGTCACACTTCCTTGTATAATAGTAGATTATATTAAGAACTGATCATAATCACTTGTAATGAGAAAAAGAATCAAACGCAAGTACTTATAGTTCTGGTTCCTTTAACAATATAAATGATCCAATATTTTGTATACTTACAGAACAACTGGTACAATTGTCAAAAACTTCCTGTTACGAGTGAGCTGCTTGCCATTGTCCATTTGCTCCCACCAAGTAAGCCGATTATATATTCCCTGGTCATCAGCAAAGGGTGTACCTTTCTTCCAATGAAAGCAGTGATAAGTAACCTAGAAGCAGAAACAGAACCCAGTCAAATGATGGAATTCCTCTGAAAAAGAAGCACTTCTTAAATGCAAAACACGGGAAATGGTTGAGTTTAAAATATAAGTTTGTAGTGTTTTCCAACACTAGTTATTCTTTGAGGAAAATGTGATTACCATACTGTACAAGGCCATCGACAACATTTTAGGAGCCATTTTCAGTTTCCAACACAAGTGCATTGGCTAGAAGAACTGTACAAGGCCAGGCACTGGTGAAGGAGAAAGTAGGGTGCAACGAAGTTAATGGCACGAGAAGAGGATAAAACAGTCTGTGGCACGACAGTATTACAGCATTTTCAGTTTCCTTGTAAACTTTATTTTACTTCCCTGCATAAGTTAGACATTGCTAGACATCAGACTGACCTTTTTAGCTTCATAGCTCTTTTATAGCTTTATTCTAGATTGAAGATTTTGGTTTTGCATCAACTGGAAGACATGATGGTTATGTTCTCTGTTCAGGTTAGTTTAATATGTTCAATAGATTGCTTGATTGCTTAGATTAAGTTCTCAATTATGATGGTTAAGTTCTCTGTTCACAGCAATGTGTAAGTGACACAGGCTGAGTATTCTCGAACTCCCAAAAGTGCAATTATTAGTCGTTGGCCTTGTCAAATGACTAAGTGAAGCTTTAACTCGTGGTGTTTTGTTGCGAAAGGGTGTTTGTGAGTGACGACTAAAGGAAACTTAGAGCTTTGTAAACAAAGAGAGCTTTGATTGCTCTGTAGAGAACTTACAAGAGAGTTTTGCCTGGATAATTTGCAAATGAGGGGTCACGGGTGGTCTCCTTACTTATAGCTATGGCCACTTCCTTTGCTAGGAAGGATCCGTATTCAGACGAGCCCAGTGGGATCCAGATCCTTGTCAAGAAGGTTCTAGCCAGGCGGCAAACCTAGGGAATTCCGCAAGCGTGTAGAGAAATATCAAGCGATCTAGAAGCTTCCGGCCTTGTCAAGACAATGCCAGGTGTTCTAGTGTCTCTGGTTCAGTTCGGTTTCGAATCATTGACCTGACTTGTAATCTGGACTATTTTCCGATTAAACCCTAGTATGTTCATTACCGTATATGTGAAAGCTAAATGGATTTTAGGTGAATTGGTACACTGAAAGGTGCCTTTTATGTCAGTTTAAATCACAGTAGTTTAAGGTCTCCTGAGGATTGAACAAACTGCCCAGGAAGAGCTCGTCTCACTCTGACTCGGTCCTTGGCTCATCGTATCAGTATACCTAGATTTATTGTCTTATTATAACAGTATTTTTTATAGTTTGATTTTGTTTAAGATACTTTCATTTGGTATACAGTACTTGAGCTTCATATTTCCGAGTGGGTGTGATCTGAAGTGGCATTTAGTGAGAGTGCTGAAAGACTTATGTAGGGACGTAGGGTGTAAGGTTCACAGTATGCCTATTTCCATCCTTAAGATCCAGAAAACAAGATTACACAAGCAGACAAGCTCCTAAATAGACCGACCTTCTAGGCCTAATAATCATAGACCATATTTTCAGAAAGATGATAGTAACCAGCTACTTGGTAAACCCGATGCATAAATTCTGAACTGAAACTCAATTTCGTCCAGCTGCAAGTATCCCTAAGTCAAGGACAATTGATTTATTCAGATTTAGACTCTTGTGGTCAGTACTTGAAGCATCTGAACAATCAGAACAAACATATAACATTCCTTGTGAGCAAGCATCACATCTTCTATGTTATGACCATTCCCATTTATTATCAGGAGAGTTACATTCATAAACAGCATATCATATATAGAGATCCACATAGAGGTGGTTACTGTAAAAAATTGACAAAGAAACAAACATGAATTCAGAAGGAAGCAAACCATTTCATACTTGGTCAATAAAAATATAATGATCAATTATATTCCTGCCAGGCCTGATGTTATATCAGCAAAATTGGCTTCGGTACTAGTATTATAATTTATTAGTATTCAGTTTCTCAGCACCTCACATACCATGTTAAACCTTTGATCGTCAGTTCCGTAAGCACACCACTCTTAGGTGTCTACTTTGCACAAATCTACCACACTACAATCCTCATATTTCACAGTATTCAACCATCTCTTCTACTCAATAATAAATAAAGAGGTAAACAAGTAAACAAATAGAAATACAAGGTAATCGGATTGATGAATATAGCTGTTTGCAATTGAAATCACATGCCACAACAGCACAAGCAAAATTCGAGAAAATCAGCGCAATCAGATGAAGTCAACTTTACCGGCAGGAGATTTATAAATGGAAGAGCTTACGATGAAGTGAATGAGGTGAACAATAGTCCAGGCGACGCCAGGAGAGCAACCGAGGAGAGACAGAACGAGGAGAGGGACGAAGAGCATGAGAATGTAGGTGGTCCAAATCCCAGGGTAAGCGAACCACTCGGTGTTCTTGTTCAAATCCGCCGACGGATCAGCCCTAACATACAGCAAATCCGTCATTTGATGATGGTGAATTGGTGATGATCCTTTAGTTCTGATGAGATTTCAATCCACAAAATCCAGACGGAGAAATTGAACAGCGCGAGAAGAGAAGTTCAATTTTTTGATGAATCAAGGAATTGTTGGACTTTTCTTGGTTCAGATTTGGGGGTGAAAATTAGGGATTTGGAAAGTGGGAGGAAGAACGGGAGGAGATATTTTCAACAGCCCCGCCGCAAGTAGCCAAACAGTGCAGAACATACAATCGTTGAAAAGTATATTAAAATCTGAGTAAAAATTGGTACAAATTTTGGGTTATTTGATTTCGATGATACAAATGTCAAACACTAACCGCATCCCACTCCGTCTATAATGCTATTTATGCATAATATTTTTATACGTATTTGCGTATAGACTCCGTCTATATAGCTTTTTGTTGCATTTCATTCCGTCTATAATCTTATTTTAACCTTACTTTCTCTTTTTTCCATAAAATATTTGAAAAAAAATAAATTACAAAAATGATATTATTGGTTTATTTGTGGAGAAGTAGGACCCACTTTATTTTGCACTCTTGGAGGATGACGTCTATATTTGAACGGAGTGAATTTTTATTTAACTATTTACACGGAGAGAAAATACATGGATGTAGGAATTTGTTTTAGATAAGAGTGTAAAATTTAACCCTTTTTACCAGGGATGTAAATAGTCTAATATAACCAAAATAATCCCCAATTTTAATAGATGTACATTTTCAAAGAAAAACAAAAAAAACACGATCAAAACTACTTTAATAATAACAACGAATTCGCCTTTCAAAAAAAAAACAACGAATTCAAAATCATATATTTCTGCGTCTAAACTGAGAAGATTAGAAGTTAGTGATATTCCTATTCGAATCGGTTTTAGGATGAAAACTATTGGCTTATGTGATGGACTTGAATCTAATGTGCATGTTTACTCGTATGCACTCGGCCCCAGTCTACAGTCCGTTTGTATCGAACTTTAACATGGCATGAGAGCTGTTAGTCTCTAATCACTTTGTTGATCCCAATATTTTCAAGTGTCAATTAGGCATGTACCCTATTTGCACTTGCAAGTAGTGTTGGCGATAATAATTCTCACATCTAAAGTGATGAAATCTCGAGCTTAGGTTGAAATCTCACTAGACTTATGCATTGAGCTTAAGTTTAATGTGCATGTACACTTGTATAGACACGACTCCCGCTCTATAGTCCGTCTGCGCCGAACTTTAACAACCACTGTTGAAAAAACTCAGGTTTAGACTGTTTAGTCTCTCTCTTAAACATTTAGATTTAGATCACCTATCAACGATTCCTCAAAAGAAAAGAAACGCAACCTGCCTTCCTCACGATACCAAAATCATCAAAATGTACACCTAAACAATCGGATCATGAAAAGTGAAACAAAAAAAAACTTTAGTTATGTTAAAGTTTGTCAAGTGATTCACTTTGTTGTTTGTTTAGTGATTGTCAATTTTGTCAAAATGGTGGTAAATGAAAAGAGTGTTTTTTTTCAAAAAAAAAATGTTGAATATAAGCATCCAACCACTACGATATTCGCTCTACTTTTTTTTTCGGTAATCTTTTTCAAACCAGTGCAAGGGAAGGGTGACTGCTCCACAGCCCAACAATGGAAGGAAATCTTGAAAAATGTACATTTGGGTTTCAAGCCTCCTACAAAAGTCACACCAGAGTTCCACCGAGGCTATGTGAACCCTCGAGAGTTCCCTGCATGGGAGAGCCTCTTTTTTTGATAAAGTTAAATTCATAGAAGAGTGAAAACAACATAATCATGTCCATCAGGAACCTAGTTATACAAAAGAACAAAAGTCTATATGACTGGATCTAGTGGACGGGAACCAATAAGATATAGAGTAGAAGCGAACAAGTAAGTGTTGTATTCTAATGGACGGGAACCAATTTATGAGTTAATCGGTGTTTCAAACAAGAGTCATATATGATTGGATCTAGATTAAAAGTTTGGCGGTATAAAATGGTGGATCAAAGTGTAGTGGGATTTGGGACTCCAAAAAGGAGGCTCAAATATTAAAGGAGGGGAAGTGGGTTGGGCGGTGGCTACTTTGCCCAAAGAAGTCTTGATACAAGGTTGATTAATCTTCTAATTTAAATATAATACTTATATTTGGAGGTAATTTTGTAACGAAGTATATATATCTATATATGTATTTAAGTTTATATATATAACTATTGTGTTTCATTAGGGTATGTCGGTTATCTCATTAGGAGCAGTTAGTTTTGTCATAAGGTAGCTTCCTTTGTAAACCTATATAAACTCAATGGAATACCAAAGGAAGACAATTTTTTAGACAAAACAACTTCTCATCTGTTCCATGGTATCAGAGCTAGGTTTCTCTGGAAATATTAACCGACCATTAACCACCTCAACCCACCCATAACTACCTATCAGAACCACCCAATCAAACGCCAAAATATCAACAGACCATGGAAAGAAGGAGGAGAAGACATATGAGAATGAAGGAAATTTGTCGGGGAAGAAGATACCCTCTCTGTATGACCTTAATCATAGCGACAATCCGGGTAACATCATTACCCAAATTATGTTGAAGGGAGACAACTACGAAGAATGGGAAGAGCAATTCGAACATCACTACGGGCTCGGCGAAAATGGAGCTTTCTGGAGGGATCAATTGCAAGGCCTCAAGATGGAACACCTGAACTAGAAGAATGTCACGGTGCACTCTATGATCGTATCTTGGATTCTAAACACAATAGAAACCAGTTTACGCTCGAGTATCTCATATATGGAGGATGCGAGCGCATTGTGGAACGATATCAAGGAAAGATTCTCAGTAGTGAATGGTCATCGTATTCAACAGTTACGTTGTGAATTGGTGGAGGCAAGACAAAAGAGAATACCGATGATGAATTACTATGGAAGGATAAATAGCCTTTGGGACGAATCGGATGCTATGATCCGGTGCGGGCTTGCACTTACGGGCTATGTACATGTGGAGTTAGAACGAAGGGAGAGATGAAAAGAGAACAAGAAAAGATCCACCAATTGTTGACGGGACTTGATGAGAATTTGGAATAGTACGTTCAACTATCCCAACCACAGAGCCCCTTCCACCATTGAACAAAGTGTACTATATTTTGATTCAAGAGGAGTCCAACTGTTTATCAAACAAGCAAAATGAGGACAGAGAAGATACCGCTGGGGCCTTTGCGGCTTAAGAAGGAATCACAAGGCGTGAGAGAGGAGATCAAAGAGACCGAAACTCCTTTTGTACAAATTGCCGTAAGATAGGGCATGAGGCATTAGGGTGTTTTCGGATCATAGGGTATCCTGAATGGTGGGGTGACCGTCCACAAGATAATAAACCTTCCACTGGTGGCGGATCTAGACGAGGGCAGACGGCTGGTCCAAGACGATGAGGAAGAGGTGTTGGCGTATCAAGGGCAAGGGCGCATGTTAGCATGAAATATTGTGATATTTTAGGCACGTTTTCTAAGTATATTTCATCCATATTGATAGTCATTGATTAAGCATTGATGCAATTGTGAGCTAGTTTGTCTATAATGTTGAAATAGAGATCTACACAGGCTTTATGTTGATTGTAGGCAATTGAGAGCTAATTCCGAACGGATTGAGCGAGGATGGAGTTTGATCGAGCATGTCCAAGGATTGAAGACATCTCTAGGAGCTAAGGAAGGTGCTAACTTGAAGAATAGCACGAGGAAAGGAAGAATTACGGTTTACCCCTAAACCACGCTCTAAAATACGGCCGTACTACATTCCACGTTCAAGTCCACGGCCGTGGAACCTTGGCAAGGGAAGTGTGGTTCATTCCAGCAACTTCTACGGCCGTGGAAGGATTGAAACAAACCGTGACCAATTTCCACGCTCTAAATTACGGTCGTGGAACCCTTCCACGACCGTGATCTTGGCGCTCTTTTACGCCATACATTAAGCCACGAGCTTCTACGCAATTGGGCCGGGCTTATATTTTATCTTACACTATAAAAAGACGGACGAAGAGAGATTCCGTCACCTTCGCTTACGCTTAGACGCACTTTCGCTCACACTTGGATTTGCCCTAATTTCGCATTTTGGCGGAGATTGTGATTGAGAGATTTGCGTTTTGCTATTGAGATTTCCGGATTGACGGAAGAGTTGAAGATTCGGAAGATTGTTCGTAAGAAGATTTCGCTTCTCATTTAGGTTTGATTTGAAGACGGATTGACATCCCGTTCTTCCTTCTTATCTAAGATTGTGATTGTTTGCATTATTCCAAATCTATTGACGTTATTGTTCTTGATTTGTGGATTTGAGATTGACTTGAGAGTTATTCAAGGTTTTTGGAAGTTTTCATCTTTCAATCTTTTAATTCTTGAATTTGATATCAATATGACTGTTGTTGGCTAAAAACCTTTAGCAATTCTAAGGTGAAGGGTTGATAGTTGTGGCTTAGATGATGATAGATCGATCGTAAACATATTGGACCCTGAGAGTTAGAGAGAATCGCCGACGAACCTAATCCACGGTCTGTTCTTGAGCTTCCACGGCCGTGGAACTCAAGAACTACCCGTAATTTTGTGTTAGTTTACGAACTTGCTTTTACTTTAATCCAAAGTTAAAGATTTGCTTTAATTAAGTCTTGGCTTGCCTTTTCTAGGTGGTAGTGAAGCCTCAACAACCTCTACCTCGATTTTGAGTGTCACAACCTTAATCGGTTTAGATAGTCTTGATCCTTGGATTACAAGTTTGGGTATTTGATGTTAGTTCCTACCTTTAGAACCTTTCTATATTGAAGCCTCAACAACCTTTATAGAGAGTGTCTTTTAGGTAGGTCATATAAGGTTTTTGGAACTTCACCGTACGATTACCTTACATTCGTATACCTTTGCATACCTCAACTCTGTCCTTATATCTTTAGTATATCTTGAATCGATTGCCACAACTGGATTCCTGGATCTTTAGGATTGTTGTTTTCCCAATAATTTGAAAAGCTTCATACATTTACTTGCTTAATAATCTATAATTGGATTTAACCCCCCAAATCCCCGTGTTCGATACTCTGGAATTCTTGCTCAACTATATCGATCCGTACACTGCGGGTTCGCTTGCTTGATTTCTAGTTTTATAATTAAAGCTTATTTGCACGCACGCTAAGTGGCGAACAAGTTTTTGGCGCCGTTGCCGGGGATTTGGTCTAGGCCGAATTCGGTTTTCGGTTGTCAAGCTTGGGAGCTCTTCCCTTATTATTTGATATCTTTTCAAGTGCATGCGCAGGTCTAGGAACACCGAAGACCTCTTACCTCTTGATCAAGAGCTTGAGAGGACTTTAAGTAGAAAGCGTAAGGAAAGGAAAATGGCTGAAGAAAGAGAACGTGATCTTCAATCGGAGCTAGCGGAAAAGGAAGCTCAACTCCAATGGAGTGAGAAGACACGTAGAGAAGAGATGGATCGTCACCAAATGAAGGTTGATGATCTAACGGACATGATGTTCCAAATAAGGTTGGAAATAAACAACCTTAAGGAGAAAAAGAAAAGGAGGAGACCTGGAAGATCGGTTAGAGCCAACTCGTCTAATGAGGATAGCGACTCCTCCATGCCACCGCTAGAGGAAATTGATCCCACGATCAATGTGAATCCATTCTATCCACGGCCAGCTGCAAATCGCCGTGTTCCACCGAGGAATGCGAGGATCGAACGTGTGGATGAGGAGCCAAGAACTCTTGGCCAAAGGATGGATCCAACGCAGCAACCACGCCGTTTAGGTGTGAACTTTGATGCTGATGATGTACAAGGGTTTAGCTTCAACCCGCAGGTTATTACTCTTGTTCGCCAAAACCAATTTGGCGGAACAAGTGCTGAATCTCCACACCAACACCTACAAAATTTTGAGTGTATGATGGAGACGATGAGGCCGAAGAACGCGACTACTAACAACTATAAGCTCAAGCCTTTCTTCTTCTCCTTGAAGGGGAAGGCATTGTCTTGGTACCAAGCTCTTCCTAGTGGGAAACTAGACACGTGGGAAGACCTTTCCGCGGATTTCCTCACTAAATTCTTTCCGCCATCCAAAACGGCGGAGCTAAGAGGTAAGATTAACGCATTTTCTATGAGATCTAACGAGAGTTTGTTTCAATCTTGGGAAAGATTTCAGGATTTGCTCTTGGATTGCCCTCATCATGGCATATCCAAGCTTGCACTTTTGGAGATATACTATAAGGGGCTGGATGTGGAGACACAATTCAAGCTCCAATCCCTCTCATGCGGAACATTCATGGACATGAGGGAAGATGACGCTTGGGACTTCATTGAGAAGCAAGCAAGGGTCATAGAGAAGTATTCTCACCGGAAAATGGAGGAAAATCGTGTGGAGCAAGGAGCAAAGCTCACACATGAAGCTCAAAATCAAATTTTCTCCCTCAACAATGAGATTAAAGAGTTAAAGGAAGCTATCAAGACCAACTTTCCAAAGCAACAAGGAAAAGATGTTGGCTACTTGGGCAACAACAACAACGGTGGTGAGAGTACAAACCGCAACAACAACAACAACCGGAATAATTGGAACAGTAACAACAACAACCGGAACAATAATTGGAACAACAATAGGGGTTCAAACAACAACAATTGGCGCTCCAATCAACAAAACTCCGGTAACTCTTATCCTTCCAATTCAAATTCACTAACTCCACCTTCCTCTTCCTCTACTCCTTTGAAAAGCCAGGGGCAAACATTTAATGGAGGAAGCACTTCGGGGAAGAAGAAGCCCGATCCCGTGTTGGAGACGATCTTGGGAAAGCTTCAAGGGTTAGAGACCCGCATCATCAAGGTTGATGATCACATAACTAAGGTTGATAAAGCCCAAAAGGTTTTAGAAAACCAAATGTTTACTCATGCGGAGGAAGTTCCTAGGAATCAAGGGAAACTTCGAGGAAAAACGGAGGACAACCCAAAGGGAAGGGTGATGGCAATCACAACTAGGAGCGGAGTGACAACCACCGATCCGCAGCCCAAGTTTGTAGAAGTCCCCGTTGAGAAAGAAAAAGAGAAGGGGAAGGAGAAGGAAGATGTCTATGTTCCTCCTCCGGCTTACAAACCTCCCCTACCATTCCCTCAATCTAGAGTAAGAGCGCGTCTAGATAAACAATTCGGTAAGTTTATAAAACTCATGAGCAAATTGCATATTAACATACCTTTCATTGATGCTATTGTAGGTATGCCAGCTTATGACAAGTTCTTGAAGGAAATCCTCTCCAACAAGAGGAAGCTAGAGGATTTCGGTGAGGTTAAGATGAGTTCGGATTCTTCGGATCTCATCAAGACCATGAAGGAGAAAATGCCCCCAAAGCTAAAGGATCCGGGGTCATTTTGTATTCCCATAGGAGTGGGAGATGTCACATATGATGTATTATATGACTTGGGAGCAAGTGTGAGCATCATACCACTTGCATTATGTAGGAAGATCGGTTTAGGCGACGCTAAACCGGTGAAAATGACGTTGTACATGGCGGATCGATCCATCACTCGCCCCGTCGGTATTGTAGAAGACGTCCCGGTCAAGCTCGGTAAATTCTTTGTTCCCATTGATTTTGTTGTGCTTGACATTCCTGCAGATAGTCCGGTCCCGATCATTCTCGGAAGACCGTTTCTTGCAACTTCCGGCTGCATAGTCGATTGCAAGAATGCTAGACTCGCCTTTGACATAGGAGAAGAGAAGGTAGAGTTCGTTCTTTCCACTCTAGTGAAGGAACCGATCTTTGATGAGGATATATTCAATATCCAAGATGAAGAAGGGTTTTCTAGAGAGGAGGAAAGTGCTATTCTCTTCAAAGATCCTTTGCAAAAGGTTATTACTATGAGTCTAATGGATGTAGGGGAAGAAGAGGAGTGCAATGAGGCAATTGAAGCCTTAGAAGCACAAGAAGAAGTATGTGAAGAGGAGTTTGAGAAACTCCACGACGAAGCAGAAAACGTGAGAATCCACGGCCATACACTATATTCCACGGCCGTGGATTTCACCAACCAAAGCGTGACTCACTCCAGAAGGTTACACGGTCGTGGAGGAAACAGAGCACCCGTAACTACATTCCACGCCCAAAATCACGGCCGTGGAGAAGCCAGAGAAACCGTAATTTTGGCCGTGGACGAAGGCAATTGTGCCACTTCTTCAACTTCTCTTGATTCTTCCTCCACACCTTCTACTTCCTTAGACACTTCTAAGGAACCATCGGATGCTCCTCAAGAACCATTGGAAGCTCCGAAAGCGATGGAACTAAAACCACTTCCTACTCATCTAAGGTACGCATTTCTTGGGCCTAATTCTACCTTTCCGGTTATTGTTAGTTCCGATCTAAGCATAGATGAACATAGTAAGCTCATGGTTGTCCTTAGGAAACATAGAAAAGCTTTAGGATATACTATTGAGGACTTAGTAGGAATCAAACCTTCCCTATGCATGCATAAAATATTAATGGAAGAGGACTTTAGGACTTCAAGACAGCCTCAAAGGCGGTTGAATCCGACCATGAAAGAGGTTGTCAAGAAGGAAATTCTTAAACTTCTTGATGCAGGTATCATCTACCCTATCTCCGATAGCAAGTGGGTGAGTCCGGTACAAGTAGTTCCGAAGAAGGGAGGAATGACGGTCATCACCAACAAGAATAACGAACTCATTCCTACCCGAACCGTGACAGGATGTCGGGTGTGCATAGACTACCGCAAGCTTAACAATGCGACAAGGAAGGATCACTTCCCATTGCCATTCATCGACCAAATGCTTGAAAGGTTAGCACAACATTCGCACTTTTGCTATCTTGACGGTTATAGTGGTTTCTTTCAAATTCCGATACACCCGAATGATCAAGAGAAGACCACATTCACGTGCCCATGGGGTACGTTTGCCTATAGGAGGATGCTGTTCGGGCTTTGCAACGCCCCAACCACCTTCCAAAGGTGCATGATGGCCATCTTCTCCGAATATATAGAGGAAATCATGGAGGTCTTTATGGATGACTTCTCCGTATACGGTTCCTCTTTTGACAATTGCCTTTCTAACCTTGCTCTTGTATTACAAAGGTGTGAAGACACTAACCTAGTTCTTAATTGGGAGAAGTGTCAATTTATGGTAAAGGAAGGAATTGTATTAGGACACTTAATCTCTAGTAGAGGGATTGAAGTAGATAGAGCTAAAATAGAGACCATAGAAAAGCTTTCTCCCCCAACTTCGGTGAAAGGGATAAGAAGTTTTCTAGGACATGCTGGATTTTATAGACGCTTCATAAAAGACTTCTCTAAAATATCAAAACCGCTAACTAATCTATTGATGAAGGATGCAGTTTTTGAGTTTTCGCAGGAATGCTTGGATGCGTTTAACATGATTCGGGAAGCTCTAATTTCAGCTCCAATTATCCAACCTCCGGATTGGAATCTTCCCTTTGAGGTTATGTGCGATGCTAGTGACGTAGCTATAGGAGCTGTTCTTGGACAAAGAAAGGAAGGGTGAACCCACGCTATCTACTATGCTAGCAAGACGCTAGATGAAGCGCAGCTCAACTACGCCACTACGGAAAAGGAATTTTTAGCCATTGTTTATGCTATTGACAAATTTCGCTCTTATCTTGTAGGTGCAAAGGTGATTGTATACATGGATCATGCTGCGATCCGGTACCTCCTTGCAAAGAAGGACGCGAAACCAAGGCTAATTAGATGGATTCTTCTCCTACAAGAATTCGATCTAGAGATCTGCGACAAGAAAGGTTCAGAAAATTCTGTTGCGGATCATTTGAGTCGCCTAACACATCTAGAGGACGACCACTTACTATAGATGACTCCTTCCCGGACGAGCATTTACACATTATAGAGGAGTGCATCGATGTGATCTCCAAAGGTAACGAACTGTGGTTTGCTGATTTTGTTAACTATTTGGTTTGTCAGGAGATACCGCCCGGATTATCCTACGCACAAAGAAAGAAGTTCTTTAAGGATGTCCGGGAATACTTTTGGAATGAACCTCTCCTCTTTAAGAGAGGTCCGGATGGCATCATTCGGCGATGTGTGCTGGAAGATGAGATGCAAAGTGTCATCCGCCATTGTCATTCACTACCTTGTGGAGGACACGCTAGTTCGAACAAGACTAGCGCTAAGGTATTGCAATCTGGATTCTTTTGGCCTACTTTATTTAGAGATGTGCAAACCTTTATTTCCTGCTGCGATGCTTGTCAAAGACCAGGAAACATCTCTAGGAGGAATGAGATTCCTCTCAATAACATCCAAGAGGTGGAGATTTTCGATGTTTGGGGAGTTGACTTTATGGGACCGTTCCCATCATCTTGTGGAAACCAATACATACTCTTGGCGGTGGATTACGTTTCTAGATGGGTGGAAGCAATTGCCTCTCCCACCAATGATGCCATGGTGGTGGTTAAGTTCTTTAACAAGACCATCTTCCCACGATTTGGGACACCAAGGACAATCATTAGTGATGAAGGTTCTCACTTCATTGCCCGGCGCTTTAAAGCTCTTCTAGCTAAGTATAGGGTTACTCACAAGATCGCCACCCCTTATCATCCACAAACTAGTGGACAAGTTGAGATCTCAAACCGGGAGATCAAAGGAATCCTAGAGAAGATGGTTTCAAGGACTAGGAAGGATTGGTCCTTGAAGCTTGATGATGCATTGTGGGCGTACCAGACTGCGTACAAGACTCCCATAGGAACCACACCATACAACCTTGTGTATGAGAAGTCTTGCCACTTACCGGTAGAGTTAGAGCACAAGGCGTTTTGGGCCATCAAGTGGTTGAATTTCAGCATGAAGGAAGCGGGAGAGAAGCGTCTCTTGAACCTTAATGAGCTTGAAGAAATCCGCTTGAACGCTTATGAAAACGCCAAGATTTACAAAAAAAGGGCAAAGCGTTGGCATGATAAGCATATCATTCCAAAGGACTTCAAAGAAGGAGATCAAGTTCTCCTCTTCAATTCAAGGCTTCGTCTCTTTCCAGGTAAGCTTAAAGCTCGTTGGACCGGACCTTTTCTAATCAAACGTATTTTTCCCCATGGTGCAGTTGAAGTATGGGGTGAAGCGGGCGGAAGTTTTAAGGTGAACGGTCAACGACTCAAGAAGTATACGCCGGAACTCCAAGCTGAAGAGTTCGCGCCTACCGCACTCGAATAAGTGCGAATTTGGTCTAGCTACGGACCTTAAGCAAAGCGCTTCTTGGGAGGCAACCCAAGGTATTGCATTTACGTTTTTGTTTTTGATTCATAGTTTAGCTTAGTTTAGACGTTTTTGCTTTGTTTTGCCTTCCATTCCTTTCGGTATGTTCGTGTTTTTGGATGTAGGGACAGTGGAAAAGAAAAGGGGAAGAGTAATTTTGAAGAAAAGTGACGAAACTTGGACTTTGGAGCATTACAGAGAGTTCCACGGCCTAAACCACGGCCGTGACAGCTACAGTGACCGTAATTTCCAAAAGCCTTTGAAAAATCATCAAAACCACGGTTCCGTACATTTCCACGGCCGTGGAACCCCCCGACAGACCGTGATTTTCACAAATTTTGCCGGCCACTATATAAACCACGTTCTTCACAAAAACACAACACACAAAACCTAAATTACGCCCAAAAATGCCGATTCCACGCCCTTCACCTAAATTCTCCATTCGTTAATCGTTTTTAACGATTTTTCAACCCAAACTGAAGCAAATCCAACCACCAACGAGATCCAAGCAACGATTTGAGCGGCAAATCACCACGGATTTTAAAATCCGAAAACCTAGGTTTTTTTCGCTCTTCTCTATCTTTGTCGATTCGGCCTTAATTTTGATAGAATTTGTAGGAGAACTGATTGGAATTGGAAGAAATTAGTCTAGGACTGATTGATTGCTGAGTTTGGTGATTGATTGTTGAGTTTTGAGAAAAGTCGAGACGAACCACGGTCTCTGTAACTTCCACGGTTGTGGAACACCAAGAACAGACCGTGGTTTCTGCCAGAAACTGGATTTTGTGAGGAGAGTGTCCGGGAGAAATAAGGACAAGAACAAAGAGAAGGATAAGAATAAAAAGAGGAAGGGCAACCCCTCTTCCTCTTCCTCCTCTAGAGCACCACCACCTTCATCCCCTTCACCTCCATCATCACCTTCATCCCCATCACCTCCTAGCCCTAGGGTCCCTACCATCCACGAGGATCATCTCGACGCCTTAGAGAGGATCCATAGGAGGACCGTTATAGGACCTAGGTACCTACTGTTAGAGGACTTAGCGCCTCTACATGTGATAGATGACATCACTTGGCTCTTGGATAGAGCCGGATTAGTCGTCTTCTCGGCTATCCGAGAAGATGCTTACGAGGAGATTACTAGAGAGGTTGTGACATCTTTTGAGCACAGTCATGTTGATAAGACAGTTTCTTTCCGTCTGATGGAAAGAAACTATGATTTCTCCATCCGGGAGTTTGGAGCATTCTTTGGGTTCCATGAGACCTTCAATGGTCGTTTCCCCAACGGCGTGTACGCCAAGGATTTCTGGGAAGAGATCGCGATGATCTATGCCAGCAAGGACCGCTGGCAGCCAGCTGACACCAAGGCTAAGTTGATGTATCACTTAGCCGTGAAGATTGCTCACCGGGTACTTTCTGAGTGTCTCTTCCCTAGGACGGAGACACCTCAGAAGATCAAGACGGATGAGCTCTTTCTCCTCTACTCCATGTTATATGGACGACCTGCTGACTGCGCCACCCTCTTAGCTACTACCATGAGCAAGCTAAAGAATAAGAGGGCTGACAACATTGGATATGGTGGGATAGTCACCCACCTTGCTAGGATATTAGGGGTAGATTTCTCCGCTTGCACACGCATTCCTGCTGTACCCCTAGGACTCCAGGCCCTTATGACTAGAGGCCTCATCTTCCATACCCATAGAGGTCCACCTTATGCTGCCATGCCATGGGAAAGTAGGACGGGGAGAGGCATTGAGTGGCTCCCAGAGTATTCCATTATGGCTGGACGCCATAACTAGAAGTAGACGTTCGCTGCTATGCATGCGAACAAGATTGCAGCCCCTCCATATGTCCCACCACCACCTGTAGTTGAGGAGGAGGAGATGAGAGATGAGTATGAGGGAGGAGGAGGAGGAGCTGAGCAGGATTTTGGCACATTCCCGGATCAGCCGGACGCAACTCCTGAGATGCCTAGACGTTCTCCCCGTCCCGCCAGAGCTTCAGGATCTTCTTCTCGCCGTGCCAGTGTCAGCGAGAGGCCCACTTGGATGGAGGCCCCTCCTGCGTGGTACGGAGCTCCACCACCATGGTCTACACAAGCACCGCCGCCACCTGCACCAGCACCTTCAGATGCACCGGGATGGTACAGCCAGCCGCCAGGCTGGTATGAGCAGTTGCTAGATTGGACCACCAGCCTTTCAGATAGAGTGGGAGCCTTGGAGATCCGAGCTGACGCTAGAGACGCACGGATGGATGACCTTGACCATATGATGAGAGACGTCTACCGCCAGCAGTTCGGGCGGTACTACGATCCTAGCTTCTCTCCATTTCCACCTCCACCGCAGTGATGACAATGATGACCGACAGCTTTAGCCGCTCCACCGCCATTTTGTGAGTTCTTTTTCTTTCTTTCTTTTCTTCTTTTTCTTTTCTTTGAACATTAGGGACAATGTTTGTTCCAAGTATGGGGTGGGGTGTGACTAATCGTCTATAATAACTCTTACTCACTTTGATTGCTTCTATTGAGACTATCTTGCATGTTTCATTATATTGTTACACGTTTCATTATTGCATTGCATGAAAAAGAGTTTGAAAAACCCATAAAAATTGAAAAATTTTGAAAATTTTGTGCTTCTAAGGATAGAGATGATTTCTATGATAATCACCACTTGTGAATTGAGTTTTGATGACAATTGCATGCTTAAACGAATAGTGAATTGAAAAGAAATTGAATGAGTTAATTATCCCTCTTTTGCAAATTTCATAATGTGATGAATGTTACTTAAATCATGTTGAGAAAATAAGGTTGAAATCACATAATAAGTTCCTATGCTTCTTTTTGAGATGATTAAGGCAATTCGATTTTCTTTCTTCTTTCTTTGATCATTTAGCCCCTCATTGAAATATTGGCCTCCTTTACCTATCCGGGAATTTGGAGGAGTTGAATGAAAAAGGCATGTTTGATGTGGGAGGGCCATGAAAGCAATACTTTGCATTCAAAGGAATAGAAAGAAATTATAGGTTTGGGGAAGTCAATCATGAAGATGAGTAACTCGGCACCATTCACATAGCCGGGTGTTTGTGTCTTGCCAAAGTCGGATTGAGCGATATTCCTAGCGGATTATGGTATGTGCGCTAAGGGTTTGAGGCATCTCATAAAAATTGAGAAACGCCAATCTCCTAGGCTTCGGTTTTTGTGCACCTCTATCCATAACTCCAAAAGTAAAGTCGAAAAATGAAAAGAAGAGAGCGAAGCTCTAAGTTGAAAGTGTTGCGGAAACCGCAAGAGAAGAAGAAAAGAGTAGTTGTCCACTTTCCCGGATTCATGCACCACATTCCTTAAAGTTTTCCTTCCCTTTCCACATTCTAGACCTTGTTTGAAAGTCCTTAAGATCAAAAGAATTTTATATGACTTGGTGATCTAAATTGAAGTTTCTTATGATTGATTTTGATAATGTTTGAAGGTTATGATGTTTACATGGAAGTTTGATTAATTCATGAGCTTTCTTTACTCTTTACTCTTTGATTAAGTGTATGAAAGTCTTGTAAACGAATGAAGCAAGATTTGAGAATGATCTATTAATTAGAAGGCACATTCATCTAAAAGAAGTTTTGCTTTGAGAAGGTACACATATTTCATCCTAACTTGTGCTTTAAAAGCTTTTTGAAAGACCTTGCTTAGGGACAAGCAAGTGGCAAGTATGGGGTTATTTGTTAGCATGAAATATTGTGATATTTTAGGCACGTTTTCCAAGTGTATTTCATCCATATTGATAGTCATTGATTAAGCATTGATGCAATTGTGAGCTAGTTTGTCTATAATGTCGAAATAGAGATCTACACAAGCTTTATGTTGATTGTAGGCAATTGAGAGCTAATTCCGAACGGATTGAGCGAGGATGGAGTTTGATCGAGCATGTCCAAGGATTGAAGACATCTCTAGGAGCTAAGGAAGGTGCTAACTTGAAGAATAGCACGAGGAAAGGAAGAATTACGGTTTACCCCTAAACCACGCTCTAAAATACGGCCGTACTACATTCCACGTTCAAGTCCACGGCCGTGGAACCTTGGCAAGGGAAGCGTGGTTCATTCCAGCAACTTCTACGGCCGTGGAAGGATTGAAACAAACCGTGACCAATTTCCACGCTCTAAATTACAGTCGTGGAACCCTTCCACAACCGTGATCTTGGCGTTCTTTTACGCCATACTTTAAGCCACGATCTTCTACGCAATTGGGCCGGGCTTATATTTTATCTTACACTATAAAAGGATGGACGAAGAGAGATTCCGTCACCTTCGCTTACGCTTAGACGCACTTTCGCTCACACTTGGATTTGCCCTAATTTCGCATTTTGGCGGAAATTGTGATTGAGAGATTTGCGTTTTGCTATTGAGATTTCCGGATTGACGGAAGAGTTGAAGATTCGGAAGATTGTTCGTAAGAAGATTTCGCTTCTCATTTAGGTTTGATTTGAAGACGGATTGACACCCCGTTCTTCCTTCTTATCTAAGATTGTGATTGTTTGCATTATTCCAAATCTATTGACGTTATTATTCTTGATTTGTGGATTTGAGATTGACTTGAGAGTTATTCAAGGTTTTCGGAAGTTTTCATCTTTCAATCTTTTAATTCTTGAATTTGATATCAATATGACTGTTGTTGGCTAAAAACCTTTAGCAATTCTAAGGTGAAGGGTTGATAGTTGTGGCTTAGATGATGATAGATCGATCGTAAATAGATTGGACCCTGAGAGTTAGAGAGAATCGCCGACGAACCTAATCCACGGTCTGTTCTTGAGCTTCCACGGCCGTGAAACTCAAGAACTACCCGTAGTTTTGTGTTAGTTTTGCGAACTTGCTTTTACTTTAATCCAAAGTTAAAGATTTGCTTTAATTTAGTCTTGGCTTGCCTTTTCTAGGTGGTAGTGAAGCCTCAACAACCTCTACCTCGATTTTGAGTGTCACAACCTTAATCGGTTTAGTTAGTCTTGATCCTTGGATTACAAGTTTGGGTATTTGATGTTAATTCTTACCTTTAGAACCTTTCTATATTGAAGCCTCAACAACCTTTATAGAGAGTGTCTTTTAGGTAGGTCATATAAGGTTTTTGGAACTTCACCGTACGATTACCTTACATTCGTATACCTTTGCATACCTCAACTCTGTCCTTATATCTTTAGTATATCTTGAATCGATTGCCACAACTGGATTCCTGGATCTTTAGGATTGTTGTTTTCCCAATAATTTGAAAAGCTTCATACATTTACTTGCTTAATAATCTATAATTGGATTTAACCCCCCAAATCCCCGTGTTCGATACTCTGGAATTCTTGCTCAACTATATCGATCCGTACACTGCGGGTTCGCTTGCTTGATTTCTAGTTTTATAATTAAAGCTTATTTGCACGCACGCTAAGTGGCGAACAGCGCACACTGCACAGGGTTTTGGAAGTGTACACACAACCGGTGCATCTAACCTGGAGGCAAAAGCTCGGGGTGTCTTGATTGATTTGTTACATCAACAAAAGACTAAACCTAAAAGGATGTCGGGTAGGAACGATGGATCATGTTGGATAACTGATAGTGGTGCTACTAACCATATGCTAGAAAATAGAGATTGATTTCATTCCCTTGTTGAGATTATGGGATGCTTGTCAGCATGTCTGGCGGGGAAAATGTGAAAGCCACGATGGCATGAACCGTGATTGTAGATGGCAAATTAACCCTTGAAAATGTGCTTTATGTACCTACAATGAATTATGAATTAATATATGTGACACAACTTATTAATAAGGTAAATTGTCACGTGATATGTACTATTAATCTCTGCATGATTCAGGTGCGCCCTTCGAAGATGATGATTGGTGCGGGTAGGCGTCGTGGAGGGCTCTATTACTACTTGGTAGTGTCGCGTGTGTGTGTTATGAAGACCAACAATGTTGATCGAACGACTTTGTGGCACTCTTGGCTAGGACATCAATCAAAAGAAGTAATGGAGATGTTGTCTAGAAGTAGTGTTATTTGTAATAAAAATTTGTTGCATAAGGTGTATGATGTATGTCAGCGGGCTAAAAAGACCCGATATAGTTTCCCTATCAGTAAACTTAAAGCAATGATGCCTTTTGAACTAAATCATTGTGATTTATGGGGACCTTACCGGGAGGCATCCTCTTGTGGAGTGCACTACTTCTTGACAATAGTTGATGACTTTACATGAGTCGTGTAGCTATACTTGCTAGTGGATAAGCGCGATGTCACAACCAGATTGATAAAATTTGTTGCCTTGATTGATTGGCAATTCGGAGCTAAAATCAAGGTTTTCCGGATTGATAATGGCACGGAAGTTAAATGCTTGAAAAAGTATTTTAATGAACATGGAATTATATTCCAAAGCTCATGTACGGGGACACCACAACAAAACGGAAGGTTTGAGCCGAAACACCGCGATATTTTGGATGTGGGCCGTGCATTTTTATTCCAAGGGAACCTTCCTACTACCTTTTGGGGTGAAAGTGTCCTAACAGTGGCCTATCTAATTAATCGTTGACCTACTCCGGTCCTAAATGGATAGAGTCCTTATGAGATGTTATTTGGCAAAATGCCGAATTATGAGAATCTTAGAATTTTGGCTCACTGTGCTATGCACATATACAAGGACGGAGTGGAGAAAAGTTCACAAGGAGAGGTCGGAGATGTGTGTTCGTTGGCTATCATGATGGAAAGAAATGGTAGAGGTTGTATGACGTTGAAACGAAGACGTTTTTGGTTTCAAGAGATGTGGCCTTCTTTGAGAATGAATATTCATTTACTTTAGAAGTAGGTGTTAAGAAATATATGTCCTTCCCGAACAATCCGCTCATTATTTGTGATGATGAAATTGATTCCAATAAAGGTGTGGAAGTCTTGAATGTTTTTGTGGGGCAAGACGTCCCTACCATGACTGATCAACTGGCCAAATCGCCGGGTTTAGGGTCTGTTGGGCCCACCATGCCTTCATCACCATCTTCGGTGGAGCATTTAAGACGGGGTGATCGAGTCAGAGAACCCCATACCGATATGGAGAGTATACCGCGCACACGACACGCCTTGTACGCCCTCCCACGTGCTCTACTCAGCCAACTCCATCTTCTAGTAAACCCTATCCCTTGTCAAATTATCTCACCTATGATAAGTTTTCCTCTAGACATCATAGTTTTTTGGTTGCTATCACTGATGAACGAGAACCGACGACGTTTTCTCAGGCCGTCTTGGATACCCGGTGGCATGAAGCCATGAGACTTGAAACACAAGCCCTGGAGGATAATAGTATGTGGACTCTTTCTCCCTTACGTGAGGGCAAGAAGACACTTGGATTCAAATGGGTGTACAAGATCAAGTATAAGTTCGACGGCTCCATTGAACGTTTTAAGGCTCGTTTGGTGATACTTGGAAATCATCAAGTTGTCGGGGTCGACTACTCAGAGATGTTTACCCCCGTCGCTAAGATAGTGACCGTGAGAGCTTTGTTGGCAGTGGCATCAATCCGGAACTGGGAGGTGTACCAAATGGATGTCCACAACGCCTTTTTGCATGAGGAGTTGGATGTTGATGTGTTTATGAAGCCTCCTCCCGGGTTTTGAGTTGGGAGAAATCCTAATCTGATTTGCAAATTGCACAAATCCCTATGTGGTCTTCGTCTAGCCCCTCGGTGTTGGTTTACTAAGTTGTCAACTGCATTGAAAGGGTATGGATTTCGTCAATCCTATCACGATTACTCCCTTTTCACCCTTGCTTTTGATGCTATGTAGATTCATGTGTTAGTTTACGTCGACGACTTGATTGTTTGTGGCAATTCATGTACTGTCATCACAAAGGTCAAGGCCTATTTGAACACTTGCTTCCACATAAAAGATTCGGGGCCTTTGAAATACTTTCTTGGTGTTAAGGTTGCAAGGTCCTCTTCCGGTATATATTTATGTCAATGCAAGTATGCATTAGACATCATTGAAGATGTCGGCCTCCTAGCCTCTCGGCCAGCGGCTTTTCCCATGGATACACATCACAAGCTTGGCTTGTCTAGGGCAACCCCTCTTCCTGATCCTGAACAGTACCGATGGTTTATAGGTCGCTTGAACTATCTCTGCTTTATACGCCTTATCTGTCCTATTCCGTTCACATATTGTCACAGTTTATGCATCATCCCACCACTGATCATTGGCGGTTTTCCATGAGTGTTGCTCGGTATTTAAAATCTAACCTGGTACTGGGCCTTACATCTTGTCGGTTGGTGTGATTCGGACAGGGCTAGTTGTCCCCTCACTTGGCGTTCTTTTAACGGATTGGCTCGTGTTTTTGAGCGGTTCTCCCATCTCTTGGAAGAAAAATAAACAACCTACAATGTCTCTTTCTTCCACTGAAGCCGAATACCGGGTTATGGCCAAGCTTACTTGTGAACTGCTTTGGGTCAAAGGTGTTCTCAGTGATCTTAGATTTTTTCTACTATTCGCCTTTAATGTGACAGCCAGTATGCCTTGCATATTGCATGCAACCCGGTCTTCCATGAACGAACAAAGAACATTGAAGTGGATTTTCACTTTGTTCGTTACGAATTCGTTAAGGGCACCATTCTTCCGAGCTATGTTCGTACAGGTTCCCAATTGACTGATATTTTCACCAAGGCTTTAGTTCAGTCTTCCTTCACATGTTTTTTCGCAAGCTGAGCCTTTACAACCTTCATGCTCCAGCTTAAAGGGGGTGTTACAAAGTATATATATCTATATGTATTTATGTTTATATATGTAACTATTGTGTTTCATTACGATACGCCAGTTATCTCATTAGGAGCAGTTAGTTATGTCCTAAGGTAGCTTTCTTATAAACCTATATAAACTCGAAATACCAAAGGAAGACAATTTTCTAGACAAAACAACTTCTCATCCGTTTCAGATTTTTTAAGACTTGTTATGGTAATCAATTCAATGTGTCCATCTTCCATGACACATTTTTAAGTTAATAAATTGCAACGAGGTCGTAATTTGTGTTATGTTCCAATAGTGATTTGTTGGATTAGGAAGAGAAATATAGGAGTTAGAAAGAGATTAGATAAAAAAAAAAGGATATTTGAGAAATAGTCGAGATATTGTCTCTTACACCTTGCAATCTCATCATTGCCATACCCACAACCACTTCATTGCATCCTTCACCACTGCTTTTAACCATGTACATCTTTCTCTCCACGGTGGCATCCCCATTCACTTGAAATGTGTTCACCAAGGGTCGTCGTCAACCCCTTTCCCTCGCCATAGTGGTTGAGATTCCTCTCAGACATGTGATATCTGACTTCTCAAACTCTCTTACTAACCTCTAATAGATTTTGCAGATCACGAGATTAAGATAAAAGCCAAATTACTCTAAAAACTTTGCTGTTTTTTTCGCTAGACCCTTGTAACCCTGACTTGACTTACGCAAGCCATTAACTTATAATTTAAAATACCTTATACTTAAACTTTATGAATTATGTTGTATCATAAGTCTATTAAATTTCGTATATGCTTCTTTCTATAAGAATGACGGAGCTGGCCTTAGCAAAACCTCTATTTATTTATAAAAAGAATAAGGCGAAGAATTGATATACCTTTGACTCGTAATACCTCGGACATCATTGTTCAATTAAGGTAAAAGTCACAAAGAAGGGTCTTTAAAGACATGAAAAACCTCAAGGTAAATTAATAACAAAAGACCCAAGAAAATAAGCCGAAGCATTAGCTTCACAAAATATATGACGAAATTGGGTACCGAATCTCTCCAAATGAAGTCTTGGCATTTCTGCAACCAAACTAAAGGGCGAATGAACACGAGAGATTTGGCAATTAACAAGTTTCACTATCAACTCCGAATCGATCTTCACTTCAATTTTATGAATACCCAGACCCCAAACCAGCCGAAGGCTCATAAAGAGTCCCCACAACTCTGCCAATGGAACTGAGCACCATCCAAAGTTTGAAACAAAGCCTTTCAACTACTGACGTAAGTGTCAAAATTTACACCTCCAACAATAGCGTATCCCCTGTTTGCAAACACAACTCCATTTGTATTCAAATTATAGTTGCTTTTCGCTGGATGATTTCAAGCAACACATATCATTTCTTTTGTACACTTAGTATCCGTTTGGTTTTAACTCCGGAATAAAAAACGGAATGCAGACGAATCTAGTCAATATGTATACCCTTGTTCATTAAATTTTTTGGAATCATTCCTTGTGTTTGTAGTAATTGGATGAGAGTTTGATTGCTTTTGATACCCTATACGGTAATAAAATGTGAGGAAGCATGTGTATTTTTCATTAAACCAGAATGATTCCATATAATTTCATGAATATGGATATACGTATGGACTAAATTCGTTTCCATTCCGTTTCCGTTTCCGGAGTTGGAAACAAACGGGCCCTTATTGTTTAACATCAGTGTTTGTTCCAAAGCAAAGAAAGGCTTTGAATTAGCGATGCAATCTAAATCTCTGTCAATCCCATCTTTCCCATCTACTCTTTAGTCACCGACATTACCAGACCAAGAGGTTCTTGGTGGAAAATTAATGGCGTACTCAAGTAGAGGGCGATCCTGACACCATAGATTAATTCGAAACTTGATATATCACCATTAACAACCATGTAGCACCTCCTGTCAACACAACTTCTTTAGTCCAAATGATAAGACCGTGTGACACATTACACAACCCAATATGTCTAAATTTAGATATGTGTTCAAGGCTAGGACATTTAAGGATAAGGGTTAAGAGGGTTTCATTGAGACCAACCGCATGATTAAGGAGTCGAAAAAATGTATAACACAACAAAGAATTGATGAGCTAACAATATATTAATATCGGTTGATGGAACACAACGTGAAAACTATCATTTCATGATGCCTTAAATGACCCCATGTTCAAGTGAAGCTTTAATTTCCTTCACGTTGAGAGGCTTATTTAAGCATAAAATCTCGTCTTAGATATGTGTTTACTGCTCATAATGAATTCGTCTAGTCTCTTCGATTGCGTGTTACAAATAGATCGACCCAAATTCCCAATGAATATAGGGCCACTAAAACCTATATACACTAGTTGAGAATGATCCTTCCACTTAGAAAAAAGGTTTGAATCTCTTGAAACGTTCTTAGTCCTTCCTCCATATTCAAAAAAATCAAGACCTCATGACAATTTTGAATAGCTTGTATAAGCTTTGACCATCCATCAGATTAACCGGGATTGGTGGATTACACATTGTGAAAAGTTAAATCAAACCATGTTCAGAAGTGGTAGAAGCATCATTTGAGATTGTCATATAATACATTATGTGAATGGCCATTCTGGAATAAACAGGTGCATCCCTCAAAGGCCATTGCCTATACTCGGGAAAAAAAAATGAGAAACTGATACAGTTGCAAACATCTCGAGCAGTATCAACAGAGATTTTGTTTCAAATAATGCTAAAAAATCAAGTTTGTGAGGATTGATCATGTTATTCAGGGACTTGAGGATTGTCTATTATCTACACCATTCCATAACACAACACTCATTGAGAACTTAGTAACTAAAATGGACCAGCTCCCAATGTAAGAGGATTATCTGATGCATTATTGATAGCATTCAAACTAACTTATTTTCCTATTATCATTCTATTTCATTTTCTACCTCTTCTACCTTAATGACATATTATTTTTGCCTATTTCCCTTATATTCCTATTTCGGACCGTTGGTTTATGTAATTGCATACTGTCTAAGCATTTGCAGAGCACAAATGATATACATAATAGCGGAATGACCTCATACACACTAAGGATCTAGTTGTGGGCAAATAATTCACGGTCAAAACCTAGAGTAAAGATAAAGAACACATCGGGAAATGTATAGGAAGATCGAAGAACATCACCTATGCCACCTCTTGTTCATCCTACAAATGACCCGCAAATGATCACTTGCCAAAGAGAGAAGAAATGAAGACAAGCCTTACGTACAAAGACGGTCGATTTACTCCCAAATGCCGACCGATCTGGAACTTTATGTCAAATGTAAAGCCACATAGCTTCGGACTACCTTCAAAAGTAGTACTTGTGGGTTTCTAGTTCCAACCACGACGATGAGAAATTCAAATTTAATGAATTGTCGCTATGTTGACATGATGTTGATTTTACGGGCCATACCCTAAGACCATTCGGCCTTGGCTCAACTCAAGGCTCTTGGACGTTCTACCACTCACATTTATTCTCTTTCATTTGGCTTGGATTTCCATCCCATCCACTTGGACATTTTTATCTTTTTGTTCGATCTTATCTTATTAGAAGAGAAGATCTAATATATTCAATCTTATCTTATTATAAGATAAGATCTTGGAGATCTAGGGTTTCAAGCTTCCCTTGAACCCTATAAATAAGGCTTACAACCATTAGGTTTTTTTCATTCCATATTCAAATCCAGTTTTGAGGGTTAGGAGGAGCGGCCGGAATTTTCAACACCGTCGGACGACATTCACCCTGGCGGTCGGACAACCTCCCGGTCAACTCCCTCACTTTTCCCCTTTGATTAATAAAGTATGGGTCTTTTAGGTATGTCTTGGGTTTTCTCTGTCCTAAGTTCTGGTGATCCAGACTTGCATTAACCTAAGATATTTGATTGATTCTATGTATTGTTTGTGTATCTATGGGTTATAGTAGTATTTTTTATATTATGTGTTCTATAAGAGGTAACCTTAACTCGAAGTGACAATGGAGTATTCACACCTCAATGTCTCGTTTAGTGTGATGAATCATCAATTGTCTTGGGTACGAAGTGATAATCATGGTAGCAACATCGTTGTGTCGCGATCAACAACCTAACCACGAAGTGACAATAAACAAAGCTGTATTTACATAACTCTAAGATACTTACGATATTGTGAAATTGCATTTTGAAATATATTGTATGTATGATGTGGTGATCTGACCTGGAAAATACTTGGTCATCATTGTTATTTGTTGATGGCGAGATTGCTCTCGAACTCCTTTCCTTTGGTTCCGTAAAATATGATTTTTGTTTTTCTTCCCTCTCTCTATTACGTCGTGCATTGACTTCTAAGGAGGTCGTTTGACCAGTACCCAAGTGGTTGTTCGACCTCAATGTACTTATCTTCCATGTTGCCTGTATTTTCATGTTTGTTGAGTGTGATGCTTGAGATCGATCGATGTGACGCCGATCGGCTGACACCTTTGTCTTAGAGTCTTGTCTTATTATATGTTGGTTTCATTATTATGCGTCAAATCATTACATCTCCTACTTTGTGTTCGATCCTGACTCCCTGTACTATATTGGATCTTGTAATACGTTTGCGGGACCAAAGATTCACACTTCATCCTCATCAATTATTCACCACCACAATGTCGTTGACGTAGAGGGGAATAGATTAATGATCTTGAATATTTGACAGGCCTTCAAAATGCATACCAGATTCCATGGTTCCATGCTCAGAGGAAGAAATAGTGGACTTGAGAGTAGTTTCTATAGATAGCACATTCATTTTTCATATACCCGTTTAGAAATGGATTTATGTTAGTTACTACTCAGGATAAGAACCAACAAGAATGTCATTTGGAGTTGTTACTCCACCAAGACGGTGTGTATGTGTATGTCATAAGATGTCAAAGTCAGGCGAAACTTCTTTTGTCATTCACATGATAAGTGTAGGCTAGATTTATAATTCATATTAAATTAAGTCATTCTTGTTTTTTTTTTTTGGTGAGAAAAAGTAAGGACTCCCGCGCAAAGCGCTTATAGAAAACTAAACTGGAACAGTCCGGGACAAAGTGAGACCTCTAGTATCGCTTGACAGGAAATGAAGTGCCCCCAAAGGTGGGTTAACAATAAAATGAACACCAATGGGAAATTCAAAAGCATAGCTAGCAAGATAGTCCGCAACGGAGTTAGCCTCGCGGTAAATGTGTCGGAGACGGACGGACCAACTCCTACAAATGAATCCTTGGCAGCAGGCTACCAGACTGGCGAAGGGATGCAAGTGATTAACTCCTTTATTAACCAGTTTCACGAAAAGTTCTGAGTCAGTTTCAAAATCTGCTTGGCGCAAAGCACTTACATAAAAATTAAGTCATTCTTGTAAGATAAGCTTATTAACACTGAGTTGTTGTCATGTCGTTGCATACTCTAAGTGTTTTTTTTTAAAAAAAATATATAAATTTATTTGGTTCAAATGTCTTCAACGTATTTGTTGATCTAGTGTTGCAGGATCTAATTGTGAAATGGATGTCAAGTTAACTAATGAGACCCGATGTGTAGCCCAAAACCGTATTATTTTGGGTTATTACAAAATCGGACGTTAAATGAATTGTAATCTGTCTAAAATCCATAAAAAAAAATTGGGTGAGTTGGCTAAGTATTCACTTTTTGTAAATGTAGTATTTAGTAGGTAGTTGTTGCATCTTGTAGATAAACTAGACCCCTCTAATTTATTGATAAAGATTAATTGAAAGGGTTAATTGGTAATTTTAATTGAGTCCAATCCCAATCGATTTAATTAAATCCAAGTTCAGTTCAGGTCATAGTAGGCCCACGCGTGTTACATAAGCACATGCCCAATCAAAAATATAAATTTTGTAGCTAGTGAGTATCAAACTTTGGGTGACAAGCCCTCCCTCCCACTCACCCACCCTTAAACCAGTTGGACTAATTGAACTTCGTGTATTCTCTTGCTCATACACGGTATTAATACACAATTTCATTTACACAAGTCTGTCATTTACCCAAGTCTGTCATTTACACAAATCCGTCATTTACACAAATCCTTCATTTACACAAGTCCGTCAATTGCACAAGATCGAGTTACAAAACGTCGAGTTACACAACATAAAGTTACACAAGGACGAGTTACACAAAGTAGAGTTACACAAGTCCAAGTCCATCGAGTTACACAAGTCCAAGCCCATCGAGTTATACAAGACCATATTCTGTATTTATAAAGTTGGTTCAAATCCAATAATTAATCAAATTAGGGCAATTTGTGAACTTTAAAAACTGTGGACCTTTCCTGGAATTATATAACTTGGGTAAAATCTATAATTAGCTTTGTAGGGGCATATTTGTAGATTTCTAAAAATTAGGCTCATAAACGTAAATATGAAAGATGGATAATCATTTGTAATTGCCCTAATTTCAATTTCACCCGTTAGGGTTCCTTGAGCATAGATGCATAAGCGCAGCAATGGCGTCTCCACAACAATTCTATGCATAAAACCTCAATTTGAAAGTTCTTGTGGTGACAAGGAAGGCCGGTGGCGACAACAATGGATTCTCCCGACCACAAAGCTTCAATCTGAAAGTTCCTGTTGCGACAACAATGGCTTCTCCCGGCAGGCAAGGCGGCGACATGGAAGGCCAGTGCCGAGTACTGCGGCGACAAGGCCGGCGCCGAGTTATATGGTGACACTAAGGGCGTTTCCGAGTTTTGCGGCGGCATGGAAGTCCGCTGCGAGATCTGCGGCGACATAGAAGTCCGTTGCAAGATCTGCGGCGATATGGAAGGTGGTTCCAAGTACTGTGGCGGCAGGAGAAAAAACTAGAAAATTGTACCTTCACAAATATACACTAACATATCGAAGGCGGTTCCAAATTGAAAGGGGCATATCGGGCGGCGACTGGTTGTTTCGATCCCCGGAAACCAGATCGGAAGAAGAGAAATAAAATCTATTCGACAAGAACGGAGAAGAAGAGAAATGAACTCGAACAAAAACAATACAAAAGAATAGAAAAATGGAAATGAAGATGACACAACAAACCAACCGCCGGAGAGGACGCAACAAATGCAGCCAACCGCCGGAGAGGACCTAGCAAACCGCCCGGGGATGAAGGTTGAAGAAGACCGCCTACTCTGAAAACCCTAAGACGTGAGACTTGACAATTAGGGAACAATCAGGGAGATTTTGTAGGGATAATAATTTTAAATTTTACTATATGCCCCTTTAGTTAATTTATTTTAGTTTTAAAATTTAATAAAATAAATAGAGGGGCATAATTAGTATCTAAGATACAAAAACTGCTCTAGTGGCTAAATTTTCATTAAAAACATTATATTTAATTAAAAATCCCATAACTCAATCATTTGCACACTTATTTTGTAAAATCTATTGTCACGCTAGAATCGTGTGATGTGCACGCAATAAGTCTTAAATTTATACTCGTTATAATTATCCTAACTCTTAGCGAACCCGCAGTGTACGGGACGTTTGTAGAAAGGTAAGTATTCCGAGGTCGAACACAAAGACTAAGGTGAAATCGAGTCAAGCAATGATCAAAGATAGTGTGAATCTAGACTAAGCTAAGATAAGATGAGGAACAAGGAAAATGGAAAACACAATGTTTTTGTTGGTTTTTGTGGTGATCAAACAAAGATCACAAGTCAAGCAAAGTAATAAAACAACTAACAAATTAAGCTAGCAAACGAGTAAGTAACACAAAGCACAAGTATATGATCAAGAGAGAAAAGTAGATTGTAGAGGTCAAGATTTTCGGTTATGGCATTGGACTCAAGGTTCTAAGGGTTCTAAGGACAAGCTGCGGTGTTTGGGAAAGAATGTTCACTAATGGAAGCGATTACCGGGTAAGTCTCTCACTTCACTAATCCCGCATCAAACTCCTATTACCGGGTAGGTCTCAAGGGGTTAGAGTAAGGAATTCCGCATCAAACTCCTATTACCGGGTAGCTAGCCCGATTTTCTTCAGCAGAAACTTGTTATGCTCGTTTAGCCATGAGTTGATCCATTGCTTGCACCAATAGTGGTCTTTGTGTCCTTTGTTGCTCCAATTATGCTCCTCCTTAGCCTTGGATGTGTACCATCATGAGGCTTGGCCCTCTAATGTATCGGTTAATGTCCAAAAGACCCCCGAAATACCTACAAAGCAACGCACAAGTCCGTGTAGACGTCTATCTCGACAAAATACGTAAATTGAGTGCAAACATCGCGAATTTGTGCTAAACCATGCATGAATGAGTGATGAATCTATCTAAATGATCACCTAAACCTAAGTCATAAATCGTGTTATCAAAAATACCCCATACTTAAGGTTTGCTCGTCCCCGAGCAAATTCCCAACTATAGACTAAGAGATGACATGATTTATGTATGCAGAAAAATCGGCAAAATCTTTTGGAGTTGTGCTTCTAATATTGGATCACCTTCATAGTCACGTTTCATGGCAATGGACAGACAATCATGCATCAAATAAATGAAAACATGAAAAGACAATTACACTTAACTTGATAGCATGCAATGAAGTGTAAAGATGAAGAAGTCAAGATGATCATGAGCATATCCAATCTAAATCACTTAGTCTTACACACATGCAAGTAGGTCATAAGGACTTGTGAAATAGAGGGCCAAGAAACGTTGTGATTAGGCGGGAATTTTCTAGGTTATGTGATGCTAATCCGGGAAAGGAACTAAACAACCACAACTTCAAATTTTCTTATCAACTTCCCTCAAGTGTATACTTTTCTTCATTTTCTTTTCTTTCTTTTATTTTTGAAACAATGGCATTGGTGTACAAAAGCCGAAACCTTGGTGATTAGCCATTCTCAGGCTTTTTCTATTTTTCGAGATGCATCCACACCGGGCACACATACCAAAGCTCGTTAGGACTATCGGTTTATTTGACTTTGGCAAGGCACCAACACCCGATCATGTGAAGTGTACCGAGTTACTTGTCATTTAAACCAACGTCCCCAAACCTATATTTTTGTCTACACTTTCACAACAATTTCAGCATTTCATTCATATCATTCTTTCATCAACAACTTCACCCCACACTTGCTTTTCACACACATCAACACACTAGCATGCTCCTATTCCCGGATAGGTCAAAAGAGGTCAATTTACATCAATTGAGGTGCTCAAACAACATGATCAAGATGAGAAGTAGAGAGAGATGAATTGCCTTATTCATTCCTAAATGATGTGCAAGAACTAGCATGCAATTTCGACTTTCAATACTCAATTTAATCAAGGCAAACATTCATGATCACAAATCATTCATGGTTTCAAGAGAAGTACTTCAAGTCCACATATGCTATCATCAATTTAACACATAAGGTCATCCATAGCCAATCCACAAGACAAGGTTCATCATTAGGGTCATATCCAAGCCTTAGAAGCACTAAAATTTTTAAAATTTTCTGAATTTTTTTGGATTTTTCAAGATATGTATGTACAATGCAAGACATAATGAAACATGTGACAAAATTAAACTATCCTAGATGCTAATCATGCAAGTGATCATGAAAACCCCACCCCATACTTAGAAACACATTGTTCCTAATGTGTAAACTAAATAAAGAAGTGAAAGAGAGTCCTCACAATGTAAAATTGGTGATGCTTTGGTATTTCGGTTCACATTGGATGATGATGGTGGATGATCGATCAAGGATGGTAGAGAGCTCTTGATGTTCATTATGATGTCAGAACCCGCGCTTGGCACCGCAAGCCGTCCAAGTTCCACGTCCGCTCCACCCATGCTTGATTGGAGATCATCACTTTCTTTTGTACAGAGGAAAAATCGCCCCAAAGCCCAGGAAAATCGGCCGATTTTGTGCATGAACAGGCCGATTTTTCTGGGTGCTTTCCTCCTCGTCCATGTGCTTGGATCTTGTACCTTCAACTGGTCCATGAGGCTTTCACATGACCTCCAACATCTCATAACTCATGACAATCAACAAGATCTAGCACCCAAAAACACAAAGGAAAAACAAAGCACACCAAGAGTGAGATTAAACAAAAGCAAGAAAAACAAAAGGGAAAAATATATACCAATGGGTTGCCTCCCATTAAGAGCTTCTTTAAGGTCATTAGCTTGACCAAATTCAGGAGCGTTTCAATCAAGGTGAAGCGGGGCAATCACTTCCACCGGGGCTTCCGGGATGTACTTCTTCAATCGATGCCCATTCACCTTGAAGTTACCACAATGATCTCCTCCTATCTCTACCGCTCCATGAGGAAAGATCTTCTTCACCACATATGACCCGGTCCATCTTGATTTGAGCTTTCCGGGGAAGAGCCGCATCCTCGAGTTGAAGAGAAGGACAAGGTCGCCTTCACTCAACTCCTTTGGGATGATCCTCTTATCATGCCATCGCTTGGTTCTCTCCTTGTAGATCCGAGCATTCTCATATGCATCCAACCGGATCTCCTCAAGGGCGTTCATGTCTAGCAACCGCTTTTCTCCGGCCTCCTTGAGATCAAAATTTAGCCACCTTATAGCCCAATATGCTCGATGCTCCATCTCTACCGGAAGGTGGCAAGACTTTCCATAGACCAACTTGTAAGGAGTGGTGCCAATTGGTGTTTTGAAGGCGGTCCTATATGCCCACAAGGCATCATCGAGCTTCATAGCCCAATCTTTTCTCGTCCTTGATACCGTCTTCTCAAGAATGGCCTTGATCTCCCGGTTGGAGATCTCCACTTGGCCACTAGTTTGGGGATGGTAAGGTGTTGCCACCTTATGAGTCACCCCATACTTGGCCAAAAGTGCTCCAAAATTCCTATTGGTGAAGTGCTTCCCTCCATCGCTTATGATCACCCTAGGTGTTCCAAACCTAGGAAAGATCATTCGGTTGAAGAACCGCACCACAACCTTGGCGTTATTTATAGGAGAGGCGATTGCCTCCACCCATCTCGAAACATAGTCAACCGCCAATAGGATGTAGAGGTTGCCACATGAAGAAGGGAATGGCCCCATGAAGTCCACACCCCACACATCAAATATCTCTACCTCTTGTATGTTGTTCAAGGGCATCTCATTCCTCCTTGAGATGTTGCCCGTCCTTTGGCAAGCATCACAAGCTACCACAAAGCTTTGCACATCCTTGAACAAACTTGGCCAAAAGAAACCCGATTGCAACACTTTAGCACATGTCTTGTGCGAGCTAGCATGCCCTCCACATGGCAAGGAATGGTAATGCCGGATCACACTCTCCACCTCATCCTCCGGTATGCATCTCCTAAACATTCCATCCGGCCCTCTTTTGAACAAAAGTGACTCACTCCAATAGTAGTGCCTCACATCCTTGAAGAACTTCTTCCTTTGGGCATATGTTAATCCAGGAGGCACTTCCTCACACACAAGATAGTTCACAATGTCGGCATACCATGGCTCACTTCCTCTAGACACTTGGAACAAGCATTCCTCCACCATTTGCAATTGCTCATCCCGGAATGAGTCATCAATCGGGATGTCATCTCTCTCAATCTCTAAAGGAGTTAGTCTACTAAGGTGATCCGCTACGGAGTTCTCGGATCCCTTCTTGTCCCGGATTTCCAAATCAAACTCTTGAAGAAGAAGGATCCACCGAATCAACCTAGGTTTGGCATCCTTCTTTGTAAGGAGGTAACGGATCGCAACATGATCCGTATAGACAATAACCTTTGCTCCAACAAGGTATGACCGAAACTTCTCAAAGGCATACACTACCGCTAGCAACTCCTTCTCGGTTGTGGCATAGTTAAGTTGGGCATCATCTAGCGTCTTGCTAGCATAATAAATGGCATGAGTTTGCCCATCTTTCCTTTGCCCCAAGACAGCCCCAACGGCTACATCGCTTGCGTCACACATGATCTCAAACGGTAAACTCCAATCCGGAGGTTGCATGATAGGTGCGGAGATCAAGGCGTTCTTCAACCTACAAAAAGCTTCAAGGCAATCTTTGGAGAAAACAAATTCAACATCCTTCATTAGTAGGTTAGTGAGAGGCTTAGAGATTTTAGAGAAATCTTGAATGAACCTCCGGTAAAAACCGGCATGCCCTAGAAAGCTCCTTACCCCCTTCACCGAGGTAGGTGGTGGCAACTTCTCTATCGTCTCAATCTTGGCCCTATCAACCTCAATGCCACGGTTAGACACCAAGTGTCCTAACACGATACCTTCACTTACCATGAAGTGGCATTTTTCCCAATTTAAGACAAGATTTGTCTCCTCACATCTTTGCAACACTAATGACAAGTTAGCCAAGCAATTATCGAAGGAAGAACCATAAACAGAGAAATCATCCATGAACACTTCCATAATATTTTCAATATATTCCGAAAAGATTGCCATCATGCACCTTTGGAAGGTGGCGGGTGCATTACACAACCCAAATGGCATTCTCCTGTATGCAAAAGTACCCCATGGACATGTAAAGGTTGGTTTCTCTTGGTCATCGGGGTGGATAGAGATTTGGAAGAATCCACTATAGCCATCTAGGTAGCAAAAATGAGAATGTTGAGCTAACCTTTCTAGCATTTGGTCAATGAAGGGAAGAGGGAAGTGATCTTTCCTAGAGGCCATGTTAAGCTTTCTATAATCAATACACATCCTCCATCCCGTAACCGTCCTAGTCGGGATTAGTTCATTGTTCTCATTGGTTACTACGGTCATCCCACCCTTCTTAGGTACTACATGAACGGGACTAACCCACTTACTATCCGAGATAGGGGAGATAATTCCTGCATCTAGCAACTTAATGATTTCCTTTTTGACTACCTCTTTCATTATGGGATTCAATCTTCTTTGATGTTCAATAGAGGGTTTATGATTATCTTCCATCATTATCCTATGCATGCACAAAGATGGTTTGATGCCAACAAGATCATCAATGGTGTATCCTATTGCCTTTCTATGCAGTTTCAATTCATTCAACAATCTATTAAGCTCATCATCATTCAAAGATGCATTCACAATCACCGGATAAGTAGAATTTGAACCAAGGAAAGCATACATTAAATGAGAAGGAAGAGGTTTAAGATCAAGTTGAGGAGGACCTTTTTCGGTTGGAGGCGATCCATACAATGTAGGTTGAGATGATTGCAAAGCCATGGAAGCCTCCTTGAAGTCTCTTGATGATTGCTCACACTCAAGTGGTTGATGCTGAAAAGACTCAGGAAAATCGGCCCAGGAGGAAAAATCGGCCGATTTTTCTTGCAGTGGGTCGATCTGAGTTTCTGTTTTGGCTGAACTGGCTGAAATTTCAGCACAAGGCCAAAAATCGGCCGATTTTTGCCAGGCAGTCCGATTTTTCTGCCAGTTTCTCCCTTCTTCTAGCACTTCAAATCCCACACTTGGTAGCTCGTCCAATGCATTCAAGGCCTTGATTACTTCATTGCTACTCTCCTCAACTCCTTCTTCCATCAAGCTTGAGCTAAGAACCTTCTCAAGTGGATCCTTGAGCAAGATTGAGCTCACAACCTCTCTAGACACTTCTTCTTCAACTATGTTGAATATATCCTCATCAAGGGTTGGCCCTTTCATCATTGTGGATAGCTTGAACTTGATGTTCTCTTTTCCAATATTGAAGGAGAGAGTCCCATTCTTGCAATCCACTAGACATCCGGAAGTAGCTAGGAAAGGTCTCCCCAAGATGATAGGAACCAGATAGTCCGCCGGGATATCCAAAACAACGAAGTCTATGGGCACATAGAACTTCCCTAATTGCACCGGGATGTCTTCCAAGATCCCAACCGGATGAGTGATCGAGCGGTCCGCCATGTAAAGGGTCATCTTGACCGGCTTTGGCTCTCCTAGCCCAACCTTGTTGCAAAGTGCAAGCGGGATGATGCTTACACTTGCCCCAAGATCACATAGGGCGTCATACTTCACTTCACCTACTCCGATTGGCACACAAAAGGATCCCGGATCCCTTAGTTTAGGAGGCATCTCCTCCTTCATCGTTTGAATCAACTCCGATGATCTCTTAGTCATCCTTATCTCACCATACTCCTCCAACTTCCTTTTGTTGGAGAGTATTTCCTTCAAGAACTTGCCATATGCCGGCATCCCTAAAATAGCATCCATGAACGGAATGTTAATATGCCATTTAGACATTAGTTCAAGGAATTTACCAAAGTGATTGTCCAAGCGAGCTCTTGCTCGTGATTGAGGGAACGGTAGTGGTGGCTTGTATGGGGGCGGTGCTACATAGGTTGGCTCTACATCTTTGCTCTTGCCTCCATCCCCTTGCAAAGTTTCTTCTTCATTCACCACTTGCTTCCCTTTAGCATTCTCCTTGGGCAAAGGATCATTCATGCTTAACCCACTTCTTGTTGTAATAGCCAACACTTGGCCTCTTGGGTTTTCTTCGGTTCTTCCGGGAAGCTTTCCCGGATCTCTATGGGTTTCACCCGCCTTTTGGAACACTTGTGCTTCCAAAACCTTTTGAGCCTTGGAAATAGAAGTCATGGTGCTCTCAAGACCACTCAACCTTCCAGCAATTGCTCAAACATCAATTCGGTCCTATCCTTTGGAGGTTGAGTGAATCCGGGTGGAGGTTCTTGTGAAGCTCTTGGTGGTGGAGTTGTGCTTGTGGAAGCGGGAGGGTTCAAAGCTCCATCCGGGTTAGAGTAAGAAAACCCGGGATGGTTATGGTTGGGCCGGTAATTATTGAATTGCCGGTTGTTGTTGAAGTTCCTTGGGCCTTGATAATTGTTGTAATTGCCCCTTCCCATGTAATTCACATCCTCTTCCTTGGAAGATAAGATAGCTTGTGGAGGCACTTGAGGGGTTGCTTGGTTCTTCAAGGTTGTAGCACACAACTCCCTCAAGGACTTTAGCTCGTTGTTGATGGCGTCGAGCTTGAAGTTTCTCATGGTGACCTCACTCACCTCATATGCTCCCGCCTTTCTCCCTTCACTCTTCCTATGGGAGTACTTCTCAGTTACTAGAGCTTGCTTCTCCACAAATTCCCAAGCATCATCTACATGCTTCTCCATGAAAGTCCCACCGGAAAGAGATTGAAGCTTGAATTGGCTATCTTCATCAAGTCCCTTGAAGTAGATCTCCAATAGCTCAATTTTCGGTATGCCATGGTGTGGACAATCTAGGAGAAGATCTTTGAATCTCTCCCAAGACTTGAACAAACTCTCTCTATCCTTCATCACGAAGGCATTGATCATCCCTCTTAATTCGGTAGTCTTGGAAGGTGGGAAGAACTTAGTCAAAAACTCGGTTGTCATCTCCTCCCAAGTACCAACTCGCCCTTGTGGAATAGATTGATACCAAGCTAAGGCTTTATCCTTAAGAGAGAAGGAGAAAGCCCTTAGCTTATGGTTGTTGCTCTCCAATCTTGGCAGTCTAAGAGTCTCCATCAAAATCTCATAGTTCATCAAGTGTTGATGAGGAGACTCTCCTTCCATCCCTCCAAATTGATTATGCCGGATCATTTGTAGAACTTGAGGGCGGAGCTCATAGTTGTGGGTTGCGGGATCTCCTAAGTTCACACCCGGACGGTGTGCTCTTTGTGCCGGATCCATACGCCTCCCTAGGGTTTGTGGCTCTTCAATGGCAATGGGCACAACCCTAACATTAGCCGCCGGCTGCGGTTGTTCCACCGGTGGTGGAGGAGGTGGAGGTTGTCGGCGATTAAGCTCTCGTTGAACAAGGGCTTGCCTAATCTCCTCAATCTCCCTCCTAGTTTCCTCTTGCCTCTCATTGGCAAATCTCCTTTCTTCCTCCAAGAGCTCATCTCTTAGCCTTATTTGCTCTAAGGCTTCATCCAACTCAGCTTGGAGGTTCCTTCCGGCCATCTCTTTCTCTTTTCGGATGTTCTTGGATCTAGATCGAAGGGTTTTCTCCGGTTCGGAATCGAAGGGAGCTAAATCCTTGCCACGAGATCTTCGTATACACCTAAAGAGAGAGATGATGTCCTGAAAAGCAAAGACACACACCAAAGAGAGATCAAAAGCAACAAGAAAGATCTACACTATAAACAATCACAAATAGACTCAATCTAGACCTAGTCCCCGGCAACGGCGCCAAAAACTTGTCACGCTAGAATCGTGTGATGTGCACGCAATAAGTCTTAAATTTATACTCGTTATAATTATCCTAACTCCTAGCGAACCCGCAGTGTACGGGACGTTTGTAGAAAGGTAAGTATTCCGAGGTCGAACACAAAGACTAAGGTGAAATCGAGTCAAGCAATGATCAAAGATAGTGTGAATCTAGACTAAGATAAGATGAGGAACAAGGAAAATGGAAAACACAATGTTTTTGTTGGTTTTTGTGGTGATCAAACAAAGATCACAAGTCAAGCAAAGTAATAAAACAACTAACAAATTAAGCTAGCAAACGAGTAAGTAACACAAAGCACAAGTATATGATCAAGAGAGAAAAGTAGATTGTAGAGGTCAAGATTTCCGGTTATGGCATTGGACTCAAGGTTCTAAGGGTTCTAAGGACAAGCTGCGGTGTTTGGGAAAGAATGTTCACTAATGGAAGCGATTACCGGGTAAGTCTCTCACTTCACTAATCCCGCATCAAACTCCTATTACCGGGTAGGTCTCAAGGGGTTAGAGTAAGGAATTCCGCGCAAACTAGATGCTACTTAAGGGTAACCCTCTCCTTACCGGGTAAGTCTCGGAATAGGGAAATCTCAAGCAATAATCCTAGCACACTCGATCCAATAGCGGCTTATGAGGCTCACTACTACCTAGCATTCATCATCTTAGGTATCTAAGGTCGGAAATCATCGGGTAGATCTCTTCCCTCACTTAGATTGGTAGCATTAGGTGATACTAAGCTAAATTAGGCTTAATAAACACTAGGATTTAAACAAACAAACACCCTAACATGCAAATTTATCATTTAAAGAGCAATAGGAGAATAAATCGGGCTATTCTACAGATAAATCGGCCGATTTATCTGATGAACTGGTCGATTTATTTTTCTGTCGTGAGTTTCGTGCATATAAATCATCCTAAACTAACATATAAGTCCATCCTATCATCACCCAAGCCATAACCATCAATCCATCACTCTAAAATCACAAGAAACTAGCCAATAATATGCATATCAAGATCCGAAATCATCAAACAAGCATACATGGTGTTCATAGATGAGTAATGAAAGATGAGTAAGCAAAATCAATAAATCTCAGCCAAATCCAAGTTGTAGCAAGACTTACAAACTCTAAAATGAAGATTCAAAACGTTCTTAACAATCCTTGCAATCAGTTCTTCAATCCAAGACTACAAAATCACTCAAAATCACTCTAAACTCTTAGAATGGTGTTCTTCTTCTTCCTTCAATCCTTGAGAGCTTTTCTTCTCCTCCAATCTTCCTTCAAAATCAATGAGCTGTCAATGAGAGTGTGGGAGAGGAGAGATGCTCAGCAACCACCTGCAGGACCACTTATATTCTCCACCAAGAGCAAGGACGGACAAGAGATCGTGGGACACGTGGCTTAAGCTGTCAAAGCCTCAAAAATCGACCCAGCAGGAGAAAATCGGCCGATTTAACTGCTAGCTAGCCCGATTTTCTTCAGCAGAAACTTGTTATGCTCGTTTAGCCATGAGTTGATCCATTGCTTGCACCAATAGTGGTCTTTGTGTCCTTTGTTGCTCCAATTATGCTCCTCCTTAGCCTTGGATGTGTACCATCATGAGGCTTGGCCCTCTAATGTATCGGTTAATGTCCAAAAGACCCCCGAAATACCTACAAAGCAACGCACAAGTCCGTGTAGACGTCTATCTCGACAAAATACGTAAATTGAGTGCAAACATCGCGAATTTGTGCTAAACCATGCATGAATGAGTGATGAATCTATCTAAATGATCACCTAAACCTAAGTCATAAATCGTGTTATCAAAAATACCCCATACTTAAGGTTTGCTCGTCCCCGAGCAAATTCCCAACTATAGACTAAGAGATGACATGATTTATGTATGCAGAAAAATCGGCAAAATCTTTTGGAGTTGTGCTTCTAATATTGGATCACCTTCATAGTCACGTTTCATGGCAATGGACAGACAATCATGCATCAAATAAATGAAAACATGAAAAGACAATTACACTTAACTTGATAGCATGCAATGAAGTGTAAAGATGAAGAAGTCAAGATGATCATGAGCATATCCAATCTAAATCACTTAGTCTTACACACATGCAAGTAGGTCATAAGGACTTGTGAAATAGAGGGCCAAGAAACGTTGTGATTAGGCGGGAATTTTCTAGGTTATGTGATGCTAATCCGGGAAAGGAACTAAACAACCACAACTTCAAATTTTCTTATCAACTTCCCTCAAGTGTATACTTTTCTTCATTTTCTTTTCTTTCTTTTATTTTTGAAGAGCGGTTTGTACTGGTCGGTTGGTACTGGTCGGTTGGAAATGGCTCTTCAATCTCGATCACCTCGGACAAATGGCTGCCTCGCCCACACCGCTTCATGCCTATTATACAACCTACTGATCTGGAAGATAGCGAGAGAGTCTTGGATCTCATTGACTGGACAACCAAACAATGGCGTGAGGGGGACATACGACACATCTTTTGCCATGATGACACGGAGCTCATCCTTCGTATCCACCTAATTGACCCAAGCACGAAAGACGAGCTAACATGGTATTATGAGAAACATGGTATTTTCACTGTTCGTTCTTGCTATCACCTTATAATGAACAGGAGACAGTCGGAAAGCACTGCCAGAGGCCCGTCCGAAGTGGACATCTCGGCGTATTTCTAGAAAGGCATTTGGATGCTCCGTATCCCGCTGAGAATTAATGATCTCCTTTGGAGAAGTGCTAAGGGTGTGTTGCCATGTAAATATAACCTATTGAGAAGGAGATGTGTTCCGGATCCTTGGTGTCAAATATGCGGGAGTGTTGAGACCACCGAACATGCTCTACTCACCTGTAAGATGGCAAAGCGAGTATAGAAAATTGCTCCGGGACTACCTACGGTGGACAAGATCGGTAAATCTTTTTCTGAGGCATTGGAGACTGTTCTATGATGCTTAGATCAAGCAGTGGCGGAGAACTGGGCGGCGTTGCTCTACGGCGTATGGTGTGCAAGGAATCATCGGATGTTCCAAGGGGCAAATCGATCAGCACCTGAGGTGGTTGAAACTGTGAGAATTTGGATAATATTCCCCTTAGGGTTTCCGTCATCAGACGGCTCATATTAATAATAAACAGACTTTACATAATTATAATAGGTAACCCCCTATTTTAAATTAATTACATATTCTATCATACCCCCGCAGTCGAAACTGGAGGAGGTAGTACAGTAAGACTGGATCTAAAATCTAGAAACAATTGACTATGCAACCCTTTTGTAAAAATATCTACATACTGAAAAGCCGAATGTACGTGTAGAACTCGAACGTGACCGCGGACAACCTTATCTCGGACAAAGTGAATGTCAATCTCGATGTGCTTGGTGCGTTGGTGTTGAACCGGGTTGCTGGCAAGGTGCGTTGTTGAGATGTTGTCGGTGTAGACCATAGTAGCCTTGGTAAGGGGGCAATGAAGTTCAAGCAATAAATTGCAAAGCCACGAACATTCCGATACAACATTGTTTGGTTGCTCAAGTGTATTATAACCGGGCGGTGACCGCTTGTCCAGTTCATAATTGGGGAAACTGGAAAGTGCTCTTGCGACTCAGGCTTGCAGGTAATGGATAGTACTGATCTATTCCTGTTGGTAGACGGAAGCGGAGGCGAGTTTCGAAAGGATTCTCGTGTGAAAAAATAAGTTGAATTAGTAATGAATGACTTAATGAAAGATAATAACCGGTTTGTGTGCAAGCATGCTATGTGTTTTCGTAACCCTATGTGTGTTTGTGCCTTTACGTTCTTTTTGAGATCTAGAATATTAGCTAACGGTTTATACCGTCGTTGTAGATATTCTGCACGTTCAGGATGATGCTGAGTGATCCGGATGGTGTGGTCAGCTGGGTTCCCGTACATGATAGGGCGGGATCGGGTTTTTGTTTTCTTTTGTTGTTTCCCTTTTGTTTTGAAACCGGTTGTGAAGCTTTTGTGTTTTCTTTTGGTTTGAACCTTCGGTTTTATTTTGAGTTTTGGTTTTCATTCGTCTGTGCCTTATTGTAAGATCTATTTGTTGTTGCTACTCTGAGGTTCGGGACCCATTGTGCGGTCCTAGCCCGTAGCGCTTCAAGTTCCCAGAACTTGGGGTGTTACAATATGGTATCAGAGCCAGGTTAGCAATAATGGCACTCGAAATATTCTAAAGGTCGGATGGATAAATACATAGAACCCGCAAGGAGTCTAACGTTTTCAAAAGGGGGTTTTTTTTTAAAACCTTTCGGTGTGGGATAGATGTACGGGCGACCACCACTACATCCGCAGATCTCAGCAGTGTAGTTCTATTGTGTTGGCTTTTATATGTGCTTTTTCTAGAGTTTTGCTTTAGCTGTAGCGTGGCCTTATATATATACTTTCCTTATATCTATTCTTATAACAGATGACGCGTACTAGAGCTACATCTGCTATGGGGCGAGGAAGGGGTCGACCACCTCTTCCACCTACCGTCCATGGACGAGGACATGCAGAAGGACCTCCACTAGCTAGAGGTCGGGGCCAAGCCCCAGTTGCTGATCCGCCTATCGCCGAGGCGTTCGTTGAGGAAGTTGCTGAGAAAGGTGTTCCCGAAGCAGGAACAAGACTATCAAGAAGTTCGGAGCACAGAGAGCACAAACGATCGAGTCAGGTCAAGTGACCATCGAAGTATCTGCATATTGCAACTACGTGCAAAGAGTTGAAGAAGCTATCAGGACTGGAGGACCTGCACCAACACCTCTAGTACCCATGAGATCAGTTGAGAAAGTCAGAACTCAAGATGGAGCAAGTTCGGAAGTTGAGCTTTGGCTAGACCACATGGATTCAGCTTTGGAGTCAATAAGAAGTATGCTCAAGAAGCGACCGGATTCCATGAGAGATCTTCAGGCAGGAGGTCTTACGAAGAGACAGAAGACTCGACCATCCAGTGCTGGAGCTGGAGCATCAGGATTCGGGCATGTTCAGACGACGGGACACTCTGGGATCCAGCAAACGATAAGGAGTTCCGATAAAGGATGACAATGTCATAACTTTGGAGGTGTCGGACACATCCGAGCAGATTGTGAGAAGCCTGTAGTGACTTGCTTTTCTTGTGGTATGTCTAGACATAGAGTTGCGTTCTACCGTCAGATTAGAAGACAGGGAGGTGGTACGCCTGACACCAATGGTGCCTCAACTAGAGTTTATGAGCTGAGGAGTGCAGTGGAGTCGATAGCACCGACGACCACAGGTACCATTCATATTAATGGTTTTCCTGTTAGAGTTCTTTTCGATACCGGTGCTACACATTCTTTTATATCTGATGCATGTGTAGATAGATTGACCTTAGTTACTGTAGAATGTAGACCCTTCTTTATAGGATTACCCGATGGGGGTAAGATACGAGGTACACGAGAGGTCGCAATTGGCCAGCTGACTTCTTCGTCATGTACTTAGTACATGAAGTTATTTTGGGCATGGATTGGATAGATCGACATCGATCAGTTTTGGACATCGGCAACAGGACAGTGACGGTAACTACAGATGCAGGCCATGTTGAGATCTTCAAAGGATGGGATCTCGGGAAGACTGGTACAGTTATCAGTGCAGTTCGAGCTGCGAGACTTATTAGTCAGGGATGTGAGGCTTTTTGGTGCTATTCCATGAAGGATAGTACTAGTCCAGCTTTGGAGGAGATTCCAGTGGCTTGCGAGTTTGCTAACGTCTTTGGAGAGCCATCAGGTTTACCTCCACAAAGTAGTGTAGATTTTGGCATTGATCTAGAGCCCGATACAAGACCGATCACTAAGGCTCCTTACCGCATGGCGCCTATCGAGATGCTTGAGTTGAAGAAGCAGCTCGAAGAGTTAGCAGAGAAGGGCTTCATCCGTCCAAGTGTATTTCCTTGGGGCGCACCAGTTCTCTTCATCAGAAAGAAAGGTGTGTCAATGAGGTTATGTCTCGACTACCGAGAGCTGAACAAGGTGACGAACAAGAACAAGTACCCATTGCCCCGTATCGATGATCTTTTGGATCAGCTACATGGAGCTTTAGTGTTTTCGAGGATCGATATGAGATCAAGATATCACCAGCTGAGGGTGAGAGAGTAGGACGTAGCCAAGACAACGTTTCGGACCAGATATGAACGCTAAGAGTTTGTAGTGATGCCATTCAGGCTCACGAATGTGCCCGCAATCTTCATGGAGTTGATGAACAACATCTTCATCGACTTTCTAGACCAGTTTGTAGTTGTCTTCATCGACGACATTCTGGTTTACTCCCGCAGTAGAGAGGAGCATGCAGGACACTTGAGGATCGTTCTTCAGGTCTTACAGGATAGAGAGCTCTACGCCAAGCTCTCTAAGTGCGAGTTTTGGATGTCCGAGGTAGCATTCCTTGGTCACATTGTTTCAACTGAAGGGATCAAGGTAGATCCGGCAAAGATCGAGTCAGTAGCGTCTTTGCCACCACCTAAGAACGTTAAGGAGGTTCGCAGCTTCTTAGGATTGGCAGGCTACTACAGGCGTTTTGTTGAGGGCTTTTTAGTTATCGCCCGACCGCTCACTTCCTTGTTACGGAAGTCTACGAGGTTCGTATGGTCCGAGTCGTGTCTGCAGAGCTTCAAGGAGCTGAAGAAGAGGTTGACCTCTGCTCCTATCCTAGCTCAGCTAGAGGGCATTGAGGATTTTGTTGTTTACAGCGACGCATCCAAGCTGGGCTTGGGATGTGTTTTGATGCAGAGGGGAAAAGTGATCGCTTATGCATCTCGACAGTTGAAGATGTACGAGGAGAATTACCCTACCCAAGATCTTGAGTTAGCTGTTGTTATTCATAAGAGTGTGAAGTACATATTCACTCAGCGGGAGTTGAATAACCGCCAACGCAGATGGTTAGAGTGGATCAAGGACTTTGACCTTGAGATCTTATACCACCCGGGAAAGGCTAATGTGGTAGTAGATGCCTCAGTAGGAAGACTCCCCGGGAGATGGCGATCGCTAGGCTAACAGCTCAGCCACAGTTGCAGCGAGATTTGGCATGGCTAGAGATGGATATCTACTTCCCAGATTCCGACAACTAGTTGTCCACCTTGGAGATAGTACCTGATCTGTTGGCCGAAATCCGACAGAAGTAGGAGAGTTTCCTAGCTTTGACACAGATCCGAGACCGGATGTCTCGAGGAGAGGCACCACAGTTTGTAGTTGGTGCTGATGGAGTTTTGAGACGCCAGGAGGGTGTTAGTGTGCCGTCAGATCGAGAGTTGAGACAGAGGATACTTCAGGAGGCTCGCTCTTCACCTTACTCAGTACACCCTGGTGCGAGTAAGATGTATCAGGATTTTAGACGCTCTTTCTGGTGGGGAGGTCTGAAGCCAGATGTGACGAGATATGTAGCTCAGTGTACGACCTATCAGCTCGTCAAGATCGAGCATCATAGACCCGGAGGTGAGCTACACCCACTCCCCATTCCTCAGTGGAAGTGGGAAGACATCTCTATGGATTTTGTGACCGGTTTGAGACCGAGTCGTGGTTTTGATGCTATCCGGATCATAGTAGATCGACTGACGAAGACCGCACGTTTCATTCCGATCAAGGAAATGTGGCCGGTGAGTCGATTGGCAGAGGAGTTTACGAGACAGATAGTGAGGCTTCATGGAGTACCTAGGACTATAGTCTTTGAAAGAGACGGACGGTTCACTTCGAGGTTATCGCAGTAGGTTCATGTCGCCCTAGGTACGATTCTGCAATTTACGACCGCTTATCATCCTCAGACCGATTGTCAGTTTGAGCAGACCATCCAGACTTTGGAGGACATATTACGAGCCTGTGTGTTAGACTGGGGACAAGTGTGACCAGATCACCTTTCCTTGATGGAGTTTTCGTATAACAATAGTTGGCACGCATTGATCAAGATGGCTCCTTACGAGGCTTTATATGGACAGAGATGTCGTACACCGCTGTGTTGGGACGAGCCTAGTAGTGCTAGTGGAGTAGCACCCGAGCAGATTCAGGATGATATGGCTTGAGTAGCAGTGATCCGAGAGCGGATGTTAGCACCACAGAGTCGACAAAAGTCTTATGTTGATAAGAGGCACAGACCTCTGGAGTTCAGAGTTGGAGCTCAGGTTTGATTGAGAGTATCCCCGACACGAGGGGTCAGATGTTTCGGTATCAAGGGGAAGCTGAGTCCCAGATATCTTGGACCGTTCGAGATTCTTGAGCGAGTTGGAGAGGCAGCATACAGACTTGTTTTGCCACCGAGACTCGAGGGTGTTCACCCAGTTTTCCATGTGTATCAGCTACGGGAGTACATACTTGACCCGAGACACATCGGCAGTCATGAGGATCTAGTGATCGAGCCAAACCACACGTTCGTAGAGCACCCGGTGGCTGTCTTAGAGCATAGTACGAGGCGCTTGCGTTCGAAGGACATACCGATGATGAAGATATAGTGGTCAATGCGAGGAGCTGATGAGGCGATTTGGGAGACAGAGGATAGTGTCCTGAGGAACTATCCGGAGTTTTACGCTGAGCTTGTTGCACCGTTAGCTTAGTCAATTGTTTGGTTTTTCCTTTGTTGCGTAGTTGTTACGCTAGAAATGTATAGCACAAAAGTCTTACAATTTATAACTCGATATAAGTTCCTAACTCCTAGCAAACCCACAATGTATGGGTCGTTTTATAGCAAGGATAGTATTCCGAGGTCGAACACGAAGACTAAGGTGAAATCAAATCAAACATGTGATCATAGATAGTGCGAATCTAGTCTAAGAAAAGAGAAAGAAATACAGAAATGAAAATGATGATATTTTTGGTTGGGTTTTTGTGGTGATCATGCAAAGATCACAAATCATGCAATGTTATAAATCAAACCAACAACTCAAGCTAGCAAAACGAACAAGCAACACAAACACAAGATATGTGATCAAAGAGAAAAAAGTGGATTCTAGAGGTCAAGATTTCCGGTTATGGCATTGGTCTCAAGCTTCTAAAGATTCTAAGGACAAGGCTACGGTGTTGGGAAAGGGTGTTTCTCTAATGGAAGCAATTACCGGGTAAGTCTCATGCTTTAGTAATCCCACACCAAACTCCTATTACCGGGTAGGTCTCAGGGGGTTAAAGTTGGGAATTCTACACAAACCGGACTCTACTTAAGGGGCAAACCTCTCCTTACCGGGTAAGTCTCGGAAAAGGCAAGTCTCAAGCAACAATCCTAGCACACTCAGTCCAATAGCGGCTTATGAGGCTCACTACTACCTAGAGTTCATCATCTTAGGTATCTAAGATCGGAAATCACCGGGTAGGTCTCTTCCCTCACTTAGTTTGCTAGCATTAGGTCACCCTAAGCTATATTATGCTTAACAAACACTAGGATTTCAACAACCTAACCAGATTCATCAATTAAAGAACAACAGAGAGAAAAATCAGGTGGATCATAAGAAAATCGGACGATCTAACTTATGAACAAGTCGATTTTTCCTTCAGGGTTAGGTTTTGTGCATACGAATCATCCTAAACTATCATACAAGTCCATTCCATCATCACCCAAGCCATAACCATCAATCCATCACCTCCGAATCACAATAAACTAGCCAATAACATGCATTTCAAGATCTAAAATCATGACACAAGCATACATGGTTTTCATAACTAGATGATGAAGGATAAGCAAGTAAAAATAAGAAATCTCAGCTAAATATAAGTTCAAGCAAGACTTACAATCCTTCAAAAGAAGTTCCAAAACGTCTCCAATAATGCTTCCAAAAGTTCTTCAACCAAAGACTCTAAAAATCACTCAAAAACTCACTATCACTCTAAGTTTTGATGTTCTTCTTCTTCCCCAAATGAGAGAGTTTTTCTTCTTCTGCAAGTCTATCCTCCAATGGAATGAGGTATGTGTGAGAGAATGTGGGAGATGTCCTTTTTCCACAGCCTGCAGGACCACTTATATTCTCCATCAAGAGCAAGGGCCGGGCAAAGAGATCGTGGGACACGTGGCACAAGCTGTCAAAAGCCAAAAAATCGACCCAGACAGAAAAATTGTCTGATTTTCCTGAGTGTTAGGTCGATTTTCTTCAACAGAGGCTTGTTATGATCATCTAGCCATGAGTTGCTCCATTGCTTGCACCAATAAGGGTCCTTGTGTCCTTCATTGCTCCAATCATGTTCCTTCAAAGTGTATTTCATCATATTGATAGTCATTGATTAAGCATTGATACGTTTGTGAGCTAGTTTGTCTATAATGTCGATATAGAGATCTACACAAGCTTTATGTTGATTGTAGGCAATTAAGAGCTATTTCCGAACGGAATTGAGCAAGGATGGATTTGATTGAGCATGTCCATGAATTGGGGACATTCCTAGGAGCTAAGGATGTGCTAACTTGAAGAATAGCACGAGGAAAGGAAGAATCACGTTCTAGCCCTAAACCACGCTCTAAAATACGGCCGTACTACATTCCACGTTCAAGTCCACGGCCGTGGAACCTTGGCAAGGGAAGCGTGATTCATTCCAGCAACTTCTACGGCCGTGGAAGAGTTGTGTCAAACCGTGACATTTTCCACGCTCTAAATTACGGCTGTGGAACCCTTCCACGACCGTGATCTTGGCGATCTTTTTCGCCACACTTTAAGCCACGATCTTCTACACAATTGGGCCGGGCTTATATTATATCTTACACTATAAAAGGACGGACGAAGAGAGATTCCGTCACCTTCGCTTACGCTTAGACGCATTTCCGCTTACACCTTGGAATTGCCCTAATTTCACATCTTGCGGAGATTGTGATTGAGAGATTTGCGTTCTACTATTGTGATTTCCGGATTGACGGAAGATTGAAGATTCGGAAGATTGTTCGTAAGAAGATTTCGCTTCTTACATAGGTTTGATTTAGAAGACGGATTGACATCCCGTTCTTCCTTCTTATCTAAGATTTTTTATTGTTTGTGCTATTCCGAATCTAGTGAAGATTATTGTTCTTGATTGTGGATCTGAGATTGATTTGAAAGTTTTCGGAAGTTTTTATCTTTCATTCTTTTAAACCTTGAATTTGATATCAATATGACTATTGTTGGCTAAAACCCTTTAACAATTCTAAGGTGAAGGGTTGATAGTTGTGGCTTAGATGATGATAGATCGATCGTAAACAAATTGGACCCTGAGAGTTAGAGAGAATCGACGACAACCTTAATCCACGGTCTGTTCTTGAGCTTCCACGGCCGTGGAACTCAAGAACTACCTGTAATTTTGTGTTAAGTTACGAACTTGCTTTTACTTTAATTCAAAGTTAAAGATTTGCTTTAACTTAGTCTTGGCTTGCCTTTTCTAGGTGGTAGTGAAGCCTCAACAACCTCTACCTCGATTGTGAGTGTCACAACCTTAATCGGTTTAGTTAGTCTTGATCCTTGGATTACAAGTTTGGGTATTTGACATTAATTCTTACCTTTAGAACCTTTCTATATTGAAGCCTCAACAACCTTTATAGAGAGTGCCTTGTAGGTGAGTCATATAAGGTCTTTGGAACTTCACCGTTCGATTACCTTACATCCGTATACCTTTGTAACTCTTAACTTTGTCCTTATATCTTTAGTATATCTTGAATCGATTGCCACAACTGGATTCCTGGATCTTTAGGATTGTTGTTTTCCCAATAATTCGAAAAGCACTTATATTTACTCGCTTGATAATCTATAATTTGATTTAACCCCCCAAATCCCTGTGTTCGATACTCTGGAATTCTTGCTCAACTATATCGATCCGTACACTGCGGGTTCGCTTGCTTGATTTCTAGTTTTATAATTAAAGCTTATTTTCACGCACGCTAAGTGGCGAACAAGGTTTTGGCGTCGTTGCCGGGGATTTGGTCTAGGCCGAATTCGGTTTACGGTTGTCAAGCTTGGGAGCTTCTCCCTTGTTATTTGATATCTCTTTGAGTGCATGCGCAGGTTTAGGAACACCGAAGACCTCTTACCTCTTGATCAAGAGCTTGAGAGGACTTTAAGGCAAAAGCGTAAGGAAAAGAAAATGGCTGAAGAAAACGAACGTGATCTTCAATCGGAGTTAGCGGAGAAAGAAGCTCAACTCCAATGGAGTGAGAAGACACGAAGGGAAGAAACGGATCGTCATCAAATGAAAGTTGACGATCTAACGGACATGATGTTCCAAATGAGGTTGGAAATAAACAACCTTAAGGAGAAAAAGAAAAGGAGGAGACCGGGAAGATCGGTTAGAGCCAACTCATCCAATGAGGATAGCGACTCCTCCATACCACCGCTAGAGGAAATTGATCCAACGATCAATATGAATCCATTCCATCCACGGGCAGCTGCAAATCGCCGTGTTCCACCTAGGAATGCAAGGATCGAATGTGTGGATGAGGAGCCAAGAACTCTTGGCCAAAGGATGGATCCAACGCAACAACCACGCCGTCTAGGTGTGAACTTTGATGCTGATGATGTACAAGGGTTTAGTTTCAACCCTCAAGTTATTACTCTTGTTCGCCAAAACCAATTTGGCGGGACAAGCGCTGAATCTCCACACCAACACTTACAAAACTTTGAGTGTATGATGGAGACAATGACACCGAAGAACGCAACTACCAAAAACTATAAGCTCAAGCCTTTCTTCTTCTCCTTGAAGGGGAAAGCATTGTCTTGGTACCAAGCTCTTCCTAGTGGGAAACTAGACACGTGGGAAGACCTTTCCGCGGAGTTCCTCACTAAGTTCTTTCCGCCATCCAAAACGGCGGAACTTAGAGGTAAGATTAATGCATTTTCCATGAGATCTAACGAAAGTTTGTTTCAATCTTGGGAAAGGTTTCAGGATTTGCTCTTGGATTGCCCTCATCATGGCATATCCAAACTCGCACTTTTGGAGATATACTATAAGGGGCTGGATGTGGAGACACAATTCAAGCTCCAATCCCTCTCATGTGGTACATTCATGGACATGAGGGAAGATGACGCTTGGAACTTCATTGAGAAGCAAGCAAGGGTCATAGAGAAGTATTCTCACCGGAAGGTAGAGGGAAATCGTGTGGAGCAAGGAGCGAAGCTCACACATGAAGCTCAAAATCAAAATTTCTCCCTCAACAATGAGATCAAAGAGTTGAAGGAAGCTATCAAGACCAACTTTCCAAAGCAACAAGGAAAAGATGTTGGCTACTTGGGCAACAACAACAACGGTGGTGAGAATACCAATCGCAACAACAACAATAACCGGAACAACAACCGGAATAATTGGAATGGCAACAACAACAACTGGAACAATAATTGGAACAACAATAGGGGTTCAAACAACAACAATTGACGCTCCAATCAACAAAACTCCGGTAACTCTTATCCTTCCAATTCGAATTCACTAACTCCACCTTCCTCTTCCTCTACTCCTTTGAAAAGCCAGGGGCAAACATCTAATGGAGGAAACACTTCGGGGAAGGAGAAGCCCGATCCCATGTTGGAAACGATTTTGGGAAAGCTTCAAGGTTTGGAGAACCGCATCATTAAGGTTGATGATCAAATTTCTAAGGTTGATAAAGCCCAAAAGGTTTTAGAAAACCAAATGTTCAGCCAAGCAGAGGAAGTTCCTAGGAATCAAGGGAAACTTCCAGGAAAAACGGAGGACAACCCAAAGGGAAGGGTGATGGCAATCACAACTAGGAGCGGAGTGACTACCACCGATCCGCAGCCTAAGTTTGTTGAAGTCCCCGTTGAGAAAGACAAAGAGAAGGGGAGGAGAAGGAAGATGTCTACGTTCCTCCTCCGGCTTACAAACCTCCTCTACCATTCCCTCAATCTAGAGCGAGAGCGCGCCTAGATAAACAATTTGGTAAGTTTATAGAACTCATGAGCAAGCTGCATATTAATATACCTTTCATTGATGTTGTTGTAGGTATGCCGGCTTATGGCAAGTTCTTAAAGGAGATCCTCTCTAACAAGAGAAAGTTGGAGGATTTTGGAGAGGTTAAGATGAGTTCGGATTCTTCGGATCTCATCAAGACCATGAAGGAGAAAATGCCCCCAAAGCTAAAGGATCCGGGGTCATTTTGTATTCCCATAGGAGTGGGAGATGTCACATATGATGCGTTATGTGACTTGGGAGCAAGTGTGAGCATCATACCACTTGCATTATGTAGGAAGATCGGTTTAGGCGACCCTAAACCGGTGAAGATGACGTTGTACATGGCGGATCGATCCATCACTCGTCCCGTCGGTATTGTAGAAGACGTCCCAGTCAAGCTAGGTAAATTCTTTGTTCCCATTGATTTTGTTATGCTTGACATTCTTGCAGATAGTCCGGTCCCGATCATACTCGGAAGACCGTTTCTTGCAACTTCCGGCTGCATAGTCGATTGCAAGAATGCTAGACTCGCCTTTGACATAGGAGAAGAGAAGGTAGAGTTCGTTCTTTCCACTCTAGTGAAGGAGCCAATCTTTGATGAGGATATATTCAATATCCAAGATGAAGAAGGGTTGTCTAGAGAGGAGGTAAGTGCTATTCTCTTCAAAGATCCTTTGCAAAAGGTTATTACTATGAGTCTAACGAATGTAGGGGAAGAAGAGGAGTGCAATGAGGCAATTGAAGCCTTAGAAGCACAAGAAGAAGTATGTGGAGAGGAGTTTGAGAAACTCCACGACGAAGCAGAAAACGTGAGAATCCACGGCCATACACTATATTCCACGGCCGTGGATTTCACCAACCAAAGCGTGGCTCACTCCAGAGGGTTACACGGTCGTGGAGGAAACAGAGCAACCGTATTTCCTTTCCACGCCCTAAACCACGGCCGTGGAGGATGCAGGGAAACCGTGATTTTGGCCGTGGAAGAGGGTGATCGTGCCACTTCTTCAACTTCTTTTGATTCTTCTCCCACGCCTTCTACACCCTTAGACACTTCTAAGGAGGCATTGGATGCTCCTCAAGAATCATTGAAAGCTCCGAAAGCGATGGAACTAAAGCCACTTCCTACTCATCTAAGGTACGCTTTTCTAGGACCTAACTCTACTTATCCGGTTATTGTTAGTTCCGATCTAACCATAGATGAACATAGTAAGCTTATGGTTATCCTTAAGAAACATAGGAAAGCTTTAGGTTATACTATAGAAGACTTAGTAGGAATCAAACCTTCCCTATGCATGCATAAAATATTAATAGAAGAGGACTTTAGGACTTCAAGACAACCTCAAAGGCGGTTGAATCCGACCATGAAGGAGGTTGTCAAGAAGGAAATTCTTAAACTTCTTGATGCAAGTATCATCTACCTTATCTCCGACAGCAAGTGGGTGAGTCCGGTTCAAGTAGTTCCGAAGAAGGGAGGAATGACGGTCATCACCAACAAGAACAACGAAATCATTCCTACCCGAACCGTGACGGGATGGCGGATGTGCATAGACTACCGCAAGCTCAACAATGCGACGAGGAAGGATCACTTCCCATTGCCATTCATTGATCAAATGCTTGAAAGGTTAGCACAACATTCTCATTTCTGTTATCTTGATGGATATAGTGGTTTCTTTCAGATTCCGATACACCCGGATGATCAAGAGAAGACCACGTTCACGTGCCCGTGGGGTACGTTTGCTTATAGGAGAATGCCGTTCAGGCTTTGCAACGCCCCAGCCACCTTTCAAAGGTGCATGATGGCCATCTTCTCCGAATACATTGAGGAAATCATGGAGGTCTTCATGGATGACTTCTCCGTATACGGTTCATCTTTTGACAATTGCCTTTCTAACCTTTCTCTTGTATTACAAAGGTGTGAAGACACTAACCTAGTTCTAAATTGGGAGAAGTGTCAATTCATGGTTAAGGAAGGCATTGTTTTAGGACACCTAATCTCTAGTAGAGGGATAGAGGTGGATAAGGCGAAAATAGAGACTATATAGAAGCTTCCTCCCCCAACTTCGGTGAAAGGGATAAGAAGTTTCCTAGGACATGCTGGATTCTATAGGCGCTTCATAAAGGATTTCTCAAAAATATCAAAACCGCTAACTAATCTATTGATGAAGGATGCAGTTTTTGAGTTTTCGCAGGAATGCTTGGAGGCGTTTAACATGATCCGGGAAGCTCTAATTTCAGCACCTATTATCCAACCTCCGGATTGGAACCTTCCCTTTGAGGTTATGTGCGATGCTAGTGACGTAGCTATAGGAGCTGTTCTTGGACAAAGAAAAGAAGGGCGAACCCATGCCATATACTACGCTAGCAAGATGCTAGATGAAGCGCAGCTCAACTACGCCACTACGGAAAAGGAATTTTTAGCCATTGTTTATGCTATTGACAAATTTCGCTCTTATCTTGTAGGTGCAAAGGTGATTGTCTACACGGATCATGCTGCGATCCGGTACCTCCTTGCAAAGAAGGATGCGAAGCCAAGGCTAATTAGATGGATTCTTCTCCTACAAGAATTCGATCTAGAGATCCGCAATAAAAAGGGTTCGGAAAATTCTGTTGCGGATCATTTGAGTCACCTAACACATCTAGAGGACGACCATCTACCTATAGATGACTCCTTCCCAGACGAACACCTACACATTATTGAGGAGTGCATCGATGTGATCTCCAAAGGTAACGAACCATGGTTTGCTGATTTTGTCAACTATTTGGTTTGTCAGGAGATACCGCCCGGATTATCCTACGCACAAAGAAAGAAGTTATTTAAGGATGTCCGGGAATACTTTTGGAATGAACCTCTCCTCTTTAAGAGAGGTCCGGATGGCATTATTCGGCGATGTGTGCTGGAAGATGAGATGCAAAGTGTCATCCGCCATTGTCATTCACTACCTTGTGGAGGACACGCTAGTTCGAATAAGACTAGCGCTAATGTATTGCAATCTTGATTCTTTTGGCCTACTTTATTTAGAGATGTGCAATCCTTTGTTTCCTGCTGCGATGCTTGTCAAAGAACAGGAAATATCTCTAGGAGGAATGAGATGCCTCTCAATAACATCCAAGAGGTGGAGATTTTCGATGTTTGGGGAGTTGACTTTATGGGACCGTTCCCATCATCTTGTGGAAACCAATACATACTCTTGGTGGTGGACTACATTTCTAGATGGGTGGAAGCAATTGCCTCTCCCACCAATGATGCCATGGTGGTGGTTAAGTTCTTTAACAAGACCATTTTCCCACGATTTGGGACACCAAGGACTATCATTAGTGATGGAGGTTCTCACTTCATTGCCCGGCGCTTTGAAGCTCTTCTAGCTAAGTATGGGGTTACTCACAAGATCGCCACCCCTTATCATTCACAAACTAGTGGACAAGTTGAGATCTCAAACCGGGAGATCAAAGGAATCCTAGAGAAGACGGTTTCAAGGACTAGGAAGGATTGGTCCTTGAAGCTTGATGATGCATTGTGGGTGTACCGGACTGCGTACAAGACTCCCATAGGAACCACGCCATACAACCTTGTGTATGGGAAGTCTTGTCACTTACCGGTAGAGTTAGAGCACAAGGCGTTTTGGGCCATCAAGTGGTTGAATTTCAGCATGAAGGAAGCGGGAGAGAAGCGTCTCTTGAACCTTAATGAGCTTGAAGAACTCCGCTTGAACGCTTATGAAAACGCCAAGATTTATAAGGAGAGAGCAAAGCGTTGGCATGATAAGCATATCATTCCAAAGGACTTCAAAGAAGGAGATCAAGTTCTCCTCTTCAATTCAAGGCTTCGTCTCTTTCCAGGTAAGCTTAAATCTCGTTGGACCGGACCTTTTCTAATCAAACGTATTTTCCCCCATGGTGCAGTTGAAGTATGGGGTGAAGCGGGCGGAAGCTTTAAGGTGAACGGTCAACGACTCAAGAAGTATACGCCGGAACTCCAAGCTGAAGAGTTCGCGCCCACCGCACTCGAATAAGTGCGAATTTGGTCTAGCTACGGACCTTAAACAAAGCGCTTCTTGGGAGGCAACCCAAGGTATTGCATTTACGTTTTTGTTTTCGATTTATAGTTTAGCTTAGTTTAGACGTTTTTGCCTTGTTTTGCCTTCGATTCCTTCCGGTATGTTCGTGTTTTTGGATGTAGGAACAGTGGAAAAGGAAAGGGGAAGAGTAATCTTGAAGAAAAGTGACGAAACTTGGACTTTGGAGCATTACAGAGAGTTCCACGGCCTAAACCACGGCCGTGACAGCTACAGTGACTGTAATTTCCAAAAGCCTTTGAAAAATCACAAAAACCACGGTTCCGTACAATTTCACGGCCTTGGAACACCTCGATAGACCGTGGTTTTCAAAAATTTTTCCGGCCACTATATAAACCACGTTCTTCACAAAAACACACCACAAAACCCAATTCCACGCCCTCTTCGCCGAAATCACGCCTCTACCCTCAAATCCTCATTCGTTAATCGTTTTCAACGATTCTTCGACCCAAACTGAAGCAAATCCGATCACCAACGAGATCCAAGCAACAAATCGAGCGGCAAATCACCAAGGAACGCAGAATTCGGATTTTAAAATCCGAAACCTAGGTTTTTTTCGCTCTTCTCTATCTTTGTCAATTCGGCTTCGTTTTTGCTAGCATTTATAGGAGAACTGATTGAAATTGGAGGGAATTAGTCTAGGACTGCTTGATTGCTGAGTTTTGAGAAAAGTCGAGACGAACCACGGTCTCTGTCACTTCCACGGCCGTGGAACATCAAGAACAGACCGTGGTTTTCAACAGTAATGGATTTTGTGAGGAGAGTTTCTGGGAGAAATAAGGATAAGAACAAGGAGAAGGATAAGAATAAAAAGAGGAAGGGCAACCCCTCTTCCTCTTCATCCTCTAGAGCACCACCACCTTCCTCCCCTTCACCTCCATCATCACCTTCATCACCATCACCTCCTAGCCCTAGGGTACCCACCATTCACGAGGATCATCTCGACGCCTTAGAGAGGATCCATAAGAGGGCTGTTATAGGACCTAGGTACCTATTGTTTAAGGATTTAGCTCCTCTACACATCATAGATGACCTTACTTGGCTCTTGGATAGAGCCGGCCTTATCATCTTCTCGGCTATCCGAGAAGACGCCTACGAGGAGATCACGAGAGAGGTTGTGACGTCTTTTGAGCACAGCCATGTGGATAGGACAGTTTCTTTCCGTCTGATGGAAAGAAACTATGATTTCTCCATCCGGGAGTTTGGAACCTTCTTTGGGTTCCAAGAGACCTTCAATGGTCGTTTCCCCAGCGGCGTTTACGCCAAGGACTTCTGGGAGGAGGTAGCCATGATTTACGCCAGCGAGGACCGCTGGCAACCAGCTAATACCAAGGCTAAGTTGATGTATCACTTAGCCTTGAAGATTGCTCACCGGGTTCTTTCTGAGTGTCTCTTCCCTAGGACGGAGACACCTCAGAAAATCAAGACGGATGAGCTTTTCCTTCTCTACTCCATGCTATATGGACGACCTGTTGACTGCACTACCCTCTTAGCTGCTACCATGAGCAAGCTAAAGAACAAGAGGGCTGGCAATATTGGATATGGTGGGATAGTCACCCACCTTGCTAGGACATTAGGGGTTGATTTCTCCGCCTGCACACGCATTCCTGCCGTACCCCTAGGACTCCAGGCCTTCATGACTAGAGGTCTCATCTTCCCTACCCATAGAGGTCCACCTTATGCAGCTATGCCATGGGAGAGCAGGACGGGGAGGGGCATTGAGTGGCTCCCAGAGTATTCCATTATGGCTGGACGCCATAACTGGAAGGCGATGTTCGCTGCTATGCATGCGAACAGGATTGCAGCCCCTCCATATGTTCCACCACCACCTGTAGTTGAGCAGGAGGAGATGAGAGACCAGTATGAGGGAGGAGGAGGAGGAGCTGATGACTTTGGCATATTCCCGGATCAGCCGGATGTGGTCCCTGACATGCCCAGACGTTCTCCACGTCCCGCCAGAGCTTCAGGTTCATCTTCTCGCCGCGCCAGCGTGAGCGAGAGACCCACTTGGATGGAGACCCCTCATGCATGGTACGGAGCTCCACCTCCATGGTCTGCACAGGCACCGCCAGCACCAGCACCAGCACCGTCAGATGCACCGGGGTGGTACAGCCAGGCTCCAGGTTGGTATGAGCAGATGCCAGAGTGGGTTACCAGCCTTTCTGATAGGGTGGGAGCTTTGGAGATCCGAGCTGACGCGAGAGATGGACGCATGGATGACCTCGACCATATGATGAGAGATGTCTACCGCCGCAGTTCGGGCGGTACTATGACCCTAGCTTCTCTTCATTCCCGCCTCCACCGCAGTGACGATGATGATGACCGACAGTTTAGCCGCTCCACCGCCATTTTGTGAGTCTTTTCTTTCTTTCTTTTCTTCTTTTTCTTTTATTTGAACATTAGGGACAATGTTTGTTCCAAGTATGGGGTGGGGTGTGACTAAAAGTTTGTAATAACTTTTACTCACTATGATTGCTTCTATTGAGACTATCTTGCATGTTCATTATATTGTTGCACGTTTCATTATTGCATTGCATGAAAAAGAGTTTGAAAAACCCATAAAAATTGAAAAAATTTGAAAATTTTGTGCTTCTAAGGATAGAGAGGATTTCTATGATAATCACTACTTGTGAATTGAGTTTGATGACAATTGCATGCTTAAACAAATAGTGAATTGAAAAGAAATTGAATGAGTTGATTATACCTCTTTTGCAAATTTCATAATGTGATGAATGTTACTTAAATCATGTTGAGAAAATAAGGTTGAAATCACACTATAAGTTCTTATACTTCTTGTTGAGATGATTAAGGCAAATCGATTTTCTTTCTTCTTTCTTTGATCATTTAGCCCCTCATTGAAATTATGGCCTCCTTTACCTATCCGGGAATTTGGAGGAGTTGATTGATATTGGCATGTTTGATGTGGGAGGCGCTTGAAAGCAATTATTTGCAATCAAAAGAATAGAAAGAAATTTTAGGTTTGGGGAAGTCAATGATGATGATGAGTAATTCGGCACCATTCACATAGCCGGGTGTTTGTGTCTTACCAAAGTCGGATTGAGCGATATTCCTAGCGGATTATGGTATGTGCGCTAAGGGTTTGAGGCATCTCATAAAAATTGAGAAACGCCAATCTCCTAGGCTTCGGTTTTTGTGCACCTCTATCCATAACTCCAAAAGTAAAGTCGAAAAATGAAAGGAAGAGAGCGAAGCTCTAAGTTGAAGGTGTTGCGGAAACCGGAAGAGAGGAAGAAAAGAGTAGTTATCCACTTTCCCGGATTCATGCACCACATTTCTTAAAGTTTTCCTTCCCTTTCCACATTCTAGACCTTTTTGAAAGTCCTTAAGATCAAAAGAATGTTATATGACTTGGTGATCTAAATTGAAGTTTCTTATGATTGATTTTGATAATGTTTGAAGGTTATGATATTTGTATGGAAGTTGATTGATTCATGAGCTTTCTTCACTCTTTACTCTTTGATTAAGTGTATGAAAGTCTTATGAACGAATGAAGCAAGATTTGAGAATGAATAATTGATTGGAAGGCACATTCATCCAAAAGAAGTTTTGCTTTGAGAAGGTACACATATTTTATCCTAACTTGTGTTTTAAAGCTTTTGAAAGACCTTGCTTAGGGACAAGCAAGTGGCAAGTATGGGGTTATTTGTTAGCATGAAATATTGTGATATTTTAGGCACGTTTTCTAAGTGTATTTCATCATATTGATAGTCATTGATTAAGCATTGATACGTTCATGAGCTAGTTTGTCTATAATGTCGATATAGAGATCTACACAAGCTTTATGTTTATTGTAGGCAATTAAGAGCTATTTCCAAACGGAATTGAGCAAGGATGGATTTGATTGAGCATGTCCATGAATTGGGGACATTCCTAGGAGCTAAGGATGTGCTAACTTGAAGAATAGCACGAGGAAAGGAAGAATCACGTTCTAGCCCTAAACCACGCTCTAAAATACGGCCGTACTACATTCCACGTTCAAGTCCACGGCCGTGGAACCTTGGCAAGGGAAGCGTGATTCATTCCAGCAACTTCTATGGCCGTGGAAGAGTTGTGTCAAACCGTGACATTTTCCACGCTCTAAATTACGGCTGTGGAACCCTTCCACGACCGTGATCTTGGCGATCTTTTTCGCCACACTTTAAGCCACGATCTTCTACACAATTGGGCCGGGCTTATATTCTATCTTACACTATAAAAGGACGGACGAAGAGAGATTCCGTCACCTTCGCTTACGCTTAGACGCATTTCCGCTTACACCTTGGAATTGCCCTAATTTCACATCTTGCGGAGATTGTGATTGAGAGATTTGCGTTCTACTATTGTGATTTCCGGATTGACGGAAGATTGAAGATTCGGAAGATTGTTCGTAAGAAGATTTCGCTTCTTACTTAGGTTTGATTTAGAAGACGGATTGACATCCCGTTCTTCCTTCTTATCTAAGATTTTTTATTGTTTGTGCTATTCCGAATCTAGTGAAGATTATTGTTCTTGATTGTGGATCTGAGATTGATTTGAAAGTTTTCGGAAGTTTTTATCTTTCATTCTTTTAAACCTTGAATTTGATATCAATATGACTATTGTTGGCTAAAACCCTTTAACAATTCTAAGGTGAAGGGTTGATAGTTGTGGCTTAGATGATGATAGATCGATCGTAAACAAATTAGACCCTGAGAGTTAGAGAGAATCGACGACGAACCTAATCCACGGTCTGTTCTTGAGCTTCCACGGCCGTGGAACTCAAGAACTACCTGTAATTTTGTGTTAAGTTACGAACTTGCTTTTACTTTAATTCAAAGTTAAAGATTTGCTTTAACTTAGTCTTGGCTTGCCTTTTCTAGGTGGTAGTGAAGCCTCAACAACCTCTACCTCGATTGTGAGTGTCACAACCTTAATCGGTTTAGTTAGTCTTGATCCTTGGATTACAAGTTTGGGTATTTGACATTAATTCTTACCTTTAGAACCTTTCTATATTGAAGCCTCAACAACCTTTATAGAGAGTGTCTTGTAGGTGAGTCATATAAGGTCTTTGGAACTTCACCGTTCGATTACCTTACATCCGTATACCTTTGTAACTCTTAACTTTGTCCTTATATCTTTAGTATATCTTGAATCGATTGCCACAACTGGATTCCTGGATCTTTAGGATTGTTGTTTTCCCAATAATTCGAAAAGCTCTTATATTTACTCGCTTGATAATCTATAATTGGATTTAACCCCCCAAATCCCTGTGTTCAATACTTTGGAATTATTGCTCAACTATATCGATCCGTACACTGTGGGTTCGCTTGCTTGATTTCTAGTTTTATAATTAAAGCTTATTTGCACGCACGCTAAGTGGCGAACACTAAGTCATACACTTAAGCAAATAGGTCTTATGGACTTAGGAAAGAAGAGGCCAAGAAATGTTGTTATAGGTGGGAACTTTTTTTAGGTCATGTGATGCTAATTCGGCAAAGGAACTAACTCCACAATTTCATTTTTGATCAACTTTCCCACAAGTGTATATTTTTCTCCATCTTTTCTTTCTTTTCTTTTCTTTTTCACTTTCTTTTTCTTTCACTTATTTTTGAGACAATGGCATTTGTGTACAAAAGCCGAAACCTTGGTGATTAGCGGACCTCGGGATTTTTCCAAGGTGCCTCACACCGGGCACACATACCAAGGCTCGTTAGGACATTCGGTTTATCCGACTTTGGCAAGGCACAAACCCCCGATTATGTGAATGGTGCCGAGTTACTCGTCATCAAAACCAAAGTCCCCAAACCTATATTTTTTTTCTACACTTTTCACAACAAATTCAGCACTTCATTCACAACATTCATTCATCAACAACTTCACCCCACACTTGTCTTTTCACACACTCAACACACTAGCATGCTCCTATTTCCGGATGGGTCAAAAGAGGTCAAAATTTTAATTAATTGAGGTGCTCAAACAACATGATCAAGATGAGAAGAGGAGAGATGAATTGCCTTAATCATTCCTAGATGATGTGCAAGAACTAGCATGTAATTTCGACTATCAATTCTCAATCCAATCAAGGCAAGCATCATAATCGCAATTCATACATAGGATTCAAGAGAAGTATTTCAAGTCCACATATGCATAGATCCATTAAACACACAAGATCATCCATAGCCAATTCACAAAACAATCTCATCATAAGGGTCACATCCAAACTAGGAAGCACAAAATTTTTTTAAAAATTTTTTCTGATTTTTTTTTGAATTTTTGAGATAAATATATGTACAATGCAAAACATAATGAAACATGTGACAATAATATGAAACTATCCTAGATGAAATCATGCAAATGATTATGAAAACCCCACCCCATACTTAAAACCACATTGTCCCCAATGTGCAAATTAGATAAGGAAGTGAAAGAGAGTCCTCACAATGTAAAAATGGTGATGCTTTGGTATTTCGGTTCACATCGAATGATGATGGTGGATGATCGATCAAGGATGGTAGAGAGCTCTTGATGTTCATTATGGTGTCGGAAGTCACGCTTGGCACCGCAAGCCTTCCAAGTTCCACGTCCGCTCCACCCATGCTTGATTGGAGATCATCACTTTGCCTGAGAGAAGGAAAAATCGGACCATAAGCACAGAAAAATTGGCCGATTTCTGTGCAAGAACAGTCCGATTTTCCTGGGTGCTTTCTTCCTCGTCCATGTGCTCGGATCTTGTACCTTCTTCTCAACAGTTCCATGAGGTTTTCACATGACCTCCAGCATCTCATCACACATGATAACAACAAGATCTAGCACCCAAAAACACAAAAGAAAAACAAAGCACACCAAGAACAAAATCAAACAAAAACAAGAAAAATAAAAGGGAAAGATATGTACCAATGGGTTGCCTCCCATTAAGCGCTTCTTTAAGGTCATTAGCTTGACCAAATTCAGGAGCGTTTAGCTCAAGATGAAGCGGGGCAATCAGTTCCACCGGAGCTTCCCGGATGTACTTCTTCAAACGGTGCCCATTCACCTTAAAGTTACCACAATGATCTCCTCCTATGTCCACCGCTCCATGAGGAAAGATCTTCTTCACAACATAAGGACCCGTCCACCTTGACTTGAGCTTTCCGGGGAAGAGCTGCAGCCTTGAGTTGAAGAGAAGCACTAAGTCACCTTCACTCAACTCCTTTGGGATGAGACGTTTGTCATGCCAATGCTTGATCCTTTCTTTGTAAATCCGGGCATTTTCATAAGCATCCAACCGGATATCCTCAAGAGCATTCATGTCTAGAACCTCTTCTCACCGGCTTCCTTGAGGTCAAAATTCAGCCACCTTATGGCCCAATACGCCCTATGCTCCATCTCCACCGGAAGGTGGCAAGACTTGTCATAAACTAGCTTGTAGAGAGTGGTGTCAATTGGTGTCTTGAAGGCGGTTCTATATGCCCACAAAGCATCATCAAGCTTTATAGCCCAATCTTTTCTTGTCCTAGAAACCGTCTTCTCAAGTATTCCTTTTATCTCCTGGTTGGAGATCTCCATTTGGCCACTAGTTTGGGGGTGGTAAGGTGTGGCCACCTTATGAGTCACCCCATACTTAGCCAAAAGTGTCCCAAAGTCCCTATTGGTGAAATGCTTCCCTCCATCACTTATGATCACTCTTGGTGTTCCAAACCTATGGAAGATGACTCGGTTGAAGAACCGCACCACTACTTTGGCATCATTTGTGGGAGAGGCGATTGCCTCCACCCATCTCGACACATAATCCACCTCCACATGAAGAGGGGAATGACCCCATGAAGTCCACACCCCAAACATCAAAGACTTTAACCTCTTGTATGTTGTTCAAGGGCATCTGTTAGCATGAAATATTGTGATATTTTAGGCATGTTTTGTAAACGTATTTGATTCATATTGATAGTCATTGATTGAGCATTGTTGCATTTGTGAGCTAGTTTGCCTATATTGTCGATATGGATGTCTACACAAGCTTTATGTTGATTATAGGTGATTGAGAGCCATTTCCGAACGGAATTGAGCAAGATGGAGTTGTTGAGCAATGTCCATGGATTGAGGACATTCTTAGGAGCAAAAGGAGTGTCAACTTGAGGAATGCACGAGGCTAGGGAAGAATCACGTTCCTGCCCTAAACCATGCTCTAAAATACGGCCGTACTACTTTCCACGTTCAGTTCCACGGCCGTGGAACCCTAGCAAGTGAAGCGTGATTCATTCCAGCAGCTTCTACAGTCGTGGAATCATGTGTTCAAACCGTGTTAAATTCCACGCTCTGAATTACGGTCGTGGAACCTTCCACGACCGTGATCTTGGCGATCTTTTTCGCCACACTTTAAAGCCACGATCTTTTAAAAGATTGGGCCAGGCCGCTATTTCATCATACACTATAAAAGGACGGACGAAGAGAGATTCCGTCACCTCGCTTTAGGCTTACGCTTACACATTGCTTAGATGTACTTTTCAGCCATGCCGCGACTTAGAGATTTTTGCGATTTTGCAAAAGACGTACTTGCGCTCATCTTTGGAGTTGCCCTAATCTCGCACTTTGGTGGAGATTGTGTTGGAGATTTCCGGATTGACGGAAGATTCGAAGATTTGGAAGGTTATTCGCAAGAAGATTCCTCTTCTTGTTTAGGTTTGATTTAGAAGACGGATTGACATCCCGTTCTTCCTTCTTGTCTAAGATTTTGTTTGTATGTTCTATTCCGAATCTAGTGACGATATTTGTTCTTGATTGTGACTTTGAGATTGGTTTGAAGTTTATTAAAGGTTTTCGAAAGTTTTCATCTTTCAATCTTTTAAACCTTGAATTTGATATCATAATGACCATTGTTGGCTAAAAACCCTTAACAATTCTAAGGTGAAGGGTTGATAGTTGTGGCTTAGATGATGATAGATCGATCGTAAACAGATTAGACCTTGAGAGTTAGAGAGAATCGTTGACAAACCCTAAAATACGGCCTGTTCTTGAAGTCCACGGCCGTGGATTCTCAAGAACTACCCGTAATTTCTCTTAAGTTTACGAACCTGCTTTTACTTTAATCCAAAGTTAAAGATTTGCTTTAACTTAGTTTAGGCTTACCTTTTCTAGGTGGTAGTGAAGCCTCAACAACCTCTACTTCGATTGTGAGTGTCACAACCGTGATCGGTTTAGCTAGTCTCGATCCTTGGATTACAAGTTTGGGTATTTGACATTAATTCTTACCTTTAGATCCTTTCTATATTGAAGCCTCAACAACCTTTATAGAGAGTTTCTTGTAGGTGAGTCATATAAGGTTTTTGGAACTTCACCGTACGATACCTTACATTAGCATACCTTCGCATATCTTAACTCTGTCCTTATATCATTAGTATATCTTGAATCGATAGCCACAGCTGGATACTTGGATCTTTAGGATTGTTGTTTTCCCAATAATTTGCAAAGCTCTTACAATTACTTGCTTGATAATCTGCAACTGGATTTAACCCCCCAAATCCCTGTGTTCGATACTTTGGAATTCTTGCTTAACTATATCGATCCGTACACTGCGGGTTCGCATGCTTGATTTCTAGTTTTATATTTAAAGCTTATTTGCACGCACGCTAAGTGGCGAACAAGTTTTTGGCGCCGTTGCTGGGGATTTGGTCTAGGCCGAATTCGGTAGCCGGTTGTCAAGCTTGGGAGCTTGCTCTCGTTATTTGATATCTTTTTGAGTGCATGCGCAGGTCTAGGAACACCGAAGACCTCTTAACTCTCGATCAAGAGCTTGAGAGGACTTTAAGGCTAAAGCGTAAGGAAAAGAAGATGGCTAAAGAACACGAACGTGACCTTCAAGCGGAGCTGGCGGAGAAAGAAGCTCAACTCCAATGGAATGAGAATATCCGCCGGGATGAGATGGATCGTCATCAATCTGAAGTTAACGATCTAAAAGACATGATGTTCCATATGAGGATAGAAATAAGCGACCTTAAGAATAAGGGGAGCAAGAAATCCTCAAGGAGGGGATCAAGGTCAAGAAGAAGAAGCCATTCGTCCGCCGATGATAGTGATTCTTCCATGCCACCGTTAGAGGAGATTGATCCCACAATCAATGTGAATCCTTTTCATCCACGGGCGACCGCAACCCGACGCATTCCACCTAGGAACGCAAGGGTGAACCGTGTAGATGATGAGCCAAGGACTCTTGGCCAAAGAATGGATCCAACGCAGCAACCACGCCGTCTAGGTGTGAACTTTGATGCTGATGATGTGCAAGAGTTTAGCTTCAACCCTCAAGTTATTACTCTTGTTCGCCAAAATCAATTTGGCGGAACAAGCGTTGAATCTCCACACCAACACTTGCAAAACTTTGAGTGTATGATGGAGACAATGAGACCGAAGAACGCTACTACCAACAACTATAAGCTCAAGCATTTTTTCTTCTCCTTGAAGGGGAAAGCGTTGTCTTGGTATCAAGCTCTTCCTAGTGGGAAACTAGACACGTGGGAAGACCTTTCCGCGGAGTTCCTCACCAAATTCTTTCCACCATCCAAAACCGCGGAACTTAGAGGTAAGATCAATGCATTTTCCATGAGGCCTAACGAAAGTTTGTTTCAATCATGGGAAAGATTTCAGGACTTGTTATTGGATTGCCCTCATCATGGCATATCCAAGCTTGCATTGTTAGAGATTTACTACAAGGGGTTAGATGCGGGGACGCAATTCAACCTCCAATCCCTCTCATGTGGAACATTCATGGACATGAGAGAAGATGACGCTTGGGACTTCATTGAGAAGCAAGCAAGGGTCATAGAGAAGTATTCCCACCGGAAAACGAAGGGAAATCGTGTGGAGCAAGGAGCGAAGCTCACACATGAAGCTCAAAATCAGATTTTCTCCCTCAACAATGAGATCAAAGAGTTGAAGGAGGCTATCAAGACCAACTTTCCAAAGCAACAAGGCAAGGATGTTGGCTATTTGGGCAACAACAACAACAATGGCGGTGATAACACAAACCGCAACAACAACAACAACAATAACCGGAACAACAACCGGAATAACAATTGGAATGGCAATAACAACAACCGGAACAACAATTGGAACAACAATAGGGGTTCAAACAACAACAATTGGCGCTCCAATCAACAAAATTCCGGTAGCTCTTATCCTTCCAATTCTAATTCACTAACTCCACCTTCCTCTTCCTCTACTCCTTTGAAAAGCCAGGGGCAATCATCTAATGGAGGAAACACTTCGGGGAAGGAGAAGCCCGATCCCATGTTGGAAACGATTTTGGGAAAGCTACAAGGGTTGGAGAACCGCATCATTAAGCTTGATGATCAAATTTCTAAGGTTGATAAAGCTCAAAAGGTTTTAGAAAACCAAATGTTTAGCCATGCGGAGGAAGTTCCTAGGAATCAAGGGAAACTTCCAGGAAAGACGGAGGACAACCCTAAAGGAAGGGTAATGACAATCACAACTAGGAGCGGAGTGACTACCACCAATCCGCAACCTAAGTTCGTTGAAGTCCCCGTAGAGAAAGACAAAGAGAAGGGGAAGGAGAAGCAAGACGTCTACGTTCGTCCTCCAGCTTACAAACCTCCCCTACCATTTCCCCAATCTAGAGCGAGAGCGCGCCTAGATAAACAATTTGGTAAGTTTATAGAACTCATGAGAAAGCTGCATATTAATATACCATTTATTGATGCTATAGTAGGTATGCCGGCTTATGGCAAGTTCTTGAAGGAGCTCCTCTCTAACAAGAGGAAGCTAGAAGACTTCGGAGAGGTTAAGATGAGTTCGGATTCTTCGGACCTCATCAAAACCATGAAGGAGAAAATGCCCCCAAAGCTAAAGGATCCGGGGTCATTTTGCATTCCCATAGGAGTGGGAGATGTCACATACGATGCGCTATGTGATTTAGGAGCAAGTGTGAGCATCATACCACTTGCGTTGTGTAGGAAGATCGGTTTAGGCGACCCTAAACCGGTAAAGATGACGTTGTACATGGCAGATCGATCCATCACTCGCCCCGTCGGTATTGTAGAAGACGTCCCAGTCAAGCTAGGTAAATTTGTTGTTCCCATTGATTTTGTTGTGCTTGACATTCCTGCAGATAGTTTGGTCCCGATCATACTCGGAAGACCGTTTTTTGCAACTTCCGGCTGCATAGTCGATTGCAAAAATGGTAGACTCGCTTTTGATATAGGAGAAGAGAAAGTAGAGTTTGTTCTTTCCACTCTACTAAAGGAGCCCATCTTTGATGAGGATATATTCGATATCCAAGATGAAGAAGGGTTATCTAGGGAGGAGGTAAGTGCTATTCTCTTCAACGATCCTTTACAAAAGGTTATCACTATGAGTCTAACAAATGTAGGGGAAGAAGAAGAGTGCAATGAGGCAATTGAAGCCTTAGAGGCACAAGAAGAGATGGGTGAAGTGGAGTTCGAAAAACTCCACGAAGAGGCAGAAAACGTGAGAATCCACGGCCATACATTATATTCCACGGCCGTGGATCTCACAACCCAAAGCGTGGCTCACTCCAGGGGGTTATACGGTCGTGGAGAAAGCAGAGAAACCGTATTTCCCTTCCACGCCCTTAACCACGGCCATGGAGGATATGAGGAACCCGTAATTTTGGGCGTGGAAAGGGGTGATCGAGACACTTCTTCAACTTCTTCCGATTCTTCTCCCACACATTCAAAACCCTTAGAAACTTCTAAGCAGACATCGGATGCTTCTCAAGGATCATTGGAAGCTCCGAAAGCAATGGAACTCAAACCACTTCCTACTTATCTAAGGTACGCTTTTCTAGGATCTAATTCTACCTTTCCGGTTATCGTTAGTTCCGATTTAAGCATAGATGAACATAATGAACTCATGGTTGTCCTTAGGAAACATAGAAAAGTTTTAGGATATACTATTGAGGATTTAGTAGGAATTAAACCCTCCCTATGCATGCATAAGATACTAATGGAGGAAGATTTTAGAACTTCAAGGCAACCTCAAAGGCGGTTAAATCCGACCATGAAAGAGGTTGTCAAGAAGGAAATACTTAAACTTCTTGATGCAGGTATCATCTATCCTATCTCCGATAGTAAGTGGGTGAGTCCGGTTCAAGTAGTTCCGAAGAAGGGAGGAATGACGGTCATCACCAACAAGAACAACGAACTCATTCCTACCCGAACCCTAACGGGATGGCGGATGTGCATTGACTACCGCAAGCTTAACAATGCAACGAGGAAGGATCACTTCCCATTGCCATTCATCGATCAAATGCTTGAAAGGTTAGCACAACATTCACATTTTTGCTACCTTGACGGTTATAGTGGTTTCTTTCAGATCCCGATACACCCGGATGATCAAGAGAAGACCACATTCACGTGCCCATGGGGTACGTTTGCTTATAGGAGAATGCCGTTCGGGCTTTGCAACGCCCCAGCCACCTTTCAACGGTGCATGATGGCCATCTTCTCCGAATACATAGAGGAAATCATGGAAGTCTTCATGGATGACTTCTCCGTTTACGGTTCCTCTTTCCACAATTGTCTTTCTAACCTTGCTCTTGTTTTACAAAGGTGTGAAGACACTAACCTAGTTCTTAATTGGGAGAAGTGTCAATTTATGGTTAAGGAAGGAATTGTATTAGGACACCTAATCTCTAGTAGAGGGATAGAGGTGGATAAGGCGAAAATAGAGACTATAGAGAAGCTTCCTCCCCCAACTTCGGTGAAAGGGATAAGAAGTTTCCTAGGACATGCTAGATTTTATAGACGTTTCATTAAAGACTTTTCTAAGATATCAAAACCTCTCACTAATCTATTGATGAAGGATGCGGTTTTTGAGTTTTCGCAGGAATGTTTGGATGCGTTTAACACCATTCGGCAAGCTCTAATTCCAGCACCTATTATCCAACCTCCGGATTGGACTCTTCCCTTTGAGGTTATGTGCGATGCTAGTGACGTAGCTATTGGAGTTGTTCTTGGACAACGAAAAGAAGGACGAACCCATGCCATATACTATGCTAGCAACACGCTAGATGAAGCGCAGCTCAACTACGCCACTACCGAAAGAGAGTTTTTAGCCATTGTCTATGCTATTGACAAGTTTCGCTCTTATCTTGTAGGTGCAAAGGTGATTGTCTACACGGATCATGCTGCGATCCGGTACCTCCTTGCGAAGAAAGATGCGAAGCCAAGGCTAATTAGATGGATTCTTCTCCTACAAGAATTCGATCTTGAGATCCGCGACAAGAAAGGTTCAGAAAATTCTGTTGCGGATCATTTGAGTCGCCTAACACATCTAGAGGACGACCATTTACCCATCGACGACTCCTTCCCGGACGAACACCTACACATTATTGAGGAGTGCATCGATGTGATCTCCAAAGGTAACGAACCATGGTTTGCTGATTTTGTTAACTATTTGGTTTGTCAGGAGATACCGCCCGGATTATCCTACGCACAAAGGAAGAAGTTCTTTAAGGATGTCCGGGAATACTTTTGGAACGAGCCTCTCCTCTTTAAGAGAGGTCCGGATGGCATCATTCGGCGATGTGTGCCGGAAGATGAGATGCAAAGTGTCATCCGCCATTGTCATTCACTACCATGTGGAGGACACGCTAGTTCGAACAAGACTAGCGCAAAGGTATTGCAATCCGGATTCTTTTGGCCTACTTTATTTAGAGATGTGCAATCCTTTGTTTCTTGCTGCGATGCTTTTCAAATAACAGGCAATGTCTCTAGGAGGAATGAGATGCCCCTCAACAACATCCAAGAGGTGGAGATTTTCGATGCTTGGGGAGTAGATTTTATGGGACCGTTCCCATCCTCTTGTGGAAACCAATACATACTATTGGCGGTAGATTATGTTTCTAGATGGGTAGAAGCAATTGCCTCTCCCACCAATGATGCCATGGTGGTGGTTAAGTTCTTCAACAAGACCATTTTTCCTCGATTTGGGATGCCAAGGACTATCATTAGTGATGGAGGTTCTCACTTCATTGCCCGGCGCTTTGAAGCTCTTCTAGCTAAGTATGGGGTTACTCACAAGATTGCTACCCCTTATCATCCGCAAACAAGTGGACAAGTTGAGATCTCAAATAGGGAGATCAAAGGAATCTTAGAGAAGACGGTTTCAAGGACTAGGAAGGATTGGTCTTGAAGCTTGACGATGCATTGTGGGCGTACCGGACTGCGTACAAGACTCCCATAGGAACCACACCATACAACCTTGTGTATGGGAAGTCTTGTCACTTACCGGTAGAGTTGGAGCACAAGGCGTTTTGGGCTATCAAGTGGTTGAACTTCAGCATGAAGGAAGCGGGAGAGAAGCGTCTGGACGAACTCCGCTTGAACGCTTATGAAAATGCCAATATCTATAAGGAGAGAGCAAAGCGTTGGCATGATAAGCATATCATTCCAAAGGACTTCAAAGAAGGAGATCAAGTTCTCCTCTTCAATTCAAGGCTTCGTCTCTTTCTAGGTAAGCTCAAATCCCGTTGGATCGGACCTTTTCTAATAAAGCGTATTTTCCCCCATGGTGCAGTTGAAGTATGGGGTGAAGCGAGCGGAAGCTTTAAGGTGAACGGCCAACGACTTAAGAAGTATACGCCGGAACTCCAAGCTGAAGAGTTCGCGCCTACCGCACTCGAATAAGTGCGAGATTGGTCTAGCTACGGACCTTAAACAAAGCGCTTCTTGGGAGGCAACCCAAGGTATTGCATTTTCGTTTTTGCTTTCGATTCATAGTTTAGCTTAGTTTAGACGTTTTTCGCTTTATTTTGCCTCGATTTCTTCCGGTATGTTCGTGTTTTTGGATGTAGGAACGATGGAAAAGGGGAAGGGAGGGATGATGTTGAAGAAAAGTGACGAAACTTGGACTTTGGAGCATTACAGAGAGTTCCACGGCCTAAACCACGGTCGTGACAGCTACAGTGACCGTAATTTCCAAAAGCCTTTGAAAAATCACAAAAACCACGGTTCCGTACAATTCCACGGCTAGGGGTGTTCATAAAATTCCGATCCGTTAGATCCGGTCCGATGATCTGGTGATCCGATCCATGAAGATCCGAGTCCGACAACTAATTTTCCGTATCCGATACGATCCGAGAAAAATTACCGGATCACCGGATCGGATACGGAATAAGATAATTTTCCGTTCGGATATCCGGGGTATATGTATGTATAAAATTTATAAAGTATCTTATAATTCAACGAAGTCATGCAGCGAAGTTGGTGAGGGTGCCTGCACATATGCATTTGGTCTCAGGTTCAATTCCTGAATGCCCCTTTTTCATCTCATATTTAATGAGATTTGGGCCATGAAATTTGTGGACTTGGAGGAAATGTCACACTATTTGGGCCGGCCCAAGTGTCATTACCTTATCATTTACATGTATTCGGATATCCGACGCGGATATCCGTTCTGATCCGGGGTTCTCGGATCGGATATCCGGGTGATTCCGGATCGGATTCGGAATGGAGAATGAAAGATTTTCAATTTCGGATATCCGATCCGATAAGTCGGATCGGATCGGATATCCGCTTATGAACACCCCTATCCACGGCCGTGGAACATCCCGACAGACCGTGATTTTCAAAATTTTGCCTGCGACTATATAAACCACGTTCTTCACAAAAATCACTCACAAAACCCTTTTCCACAAACTTAAAACGCCGAATCCACGACCCTCTCCCAAATCCTTGTTTCTTAATCGTTTTCAACGATTCTTCTTCCCAAATCGAAGCAAATTCAACCACCAACAAGATCCAAGAGACGAATCGAGCGGAAATCCACCAAGGGACGCGCAATTTGGATTTAAAAATCCGAAACCTAGGTTTTTCCACTCTTCTTGATCTTTGTCGATTTGGTTCGTTTTTGTTAGAAATTTTAGGAAGAACTGAACGAAATTGGAAGGAATTAGACTAGGGCTGCCTGATTGTTGAGTTTGAGAGTTGTTTTCTGAGATTTGCGAAAAAACCAGACAAACCACGGTTCCTGACAGAACCACGGCCGTGGAAAGGCAAGAACAGCCCGTAATTCTTGACAGTAATGGACTTTGTGAGGAGAGTTTCGGGGAGAATTAAGGAGAAAAAGAATGATCAGAACAAGAAGAGGAAGGGTAATCCCTCTTCTTCTTCATCCTCTAGAGCACCACCACCCTCTTCCCCTTCACCTCCATCTTCACCTTCATCACCCTCACCGCCTAGCCCTAGAGTCCCGACCATTCATGAGGACCACCTTGCTGCATTTGAGAGGATCGAGGAGAGGGCTGTGATTGGTCCTAGGTACCTGCTGTTAGAGGAGCTAACTCCTCTTAACATCGTAGATGACCTTACTTGGCTCTTGGATAGAGCCGGACTAGTTGTCTTCTCGGCTATCCGAGAAGACGCGTATGAGGAGATTACGAGGGAGGTAGTGACGTCCTTTCAGCATAGCCATGTAGATAGGACCGTTTCATTCCGTCTTATGGAAAGAAACTATGACTTTTCCATCCGTGAGTTCGGGACTTTCTTCGGGTTTCATGAGACCTTTAACGGTCGCTTTCCTAGTGGCGTTTACGCCAAGGACTTTTGGGAGGAGGTAGCGATGATATACGCCAGCGAGGACCGCTGGCAACCTGCTGATACCAAGGCCAAGTTAATGTATCACTTGGCCTTGAAGATTGCTCACCGTGTTCTTTCGGAGTGTCTCTTTCCTAGGACGGAGACGCCCCAAAAGATCAAGACGGATGAGCTCTTTCTGTTATACTCCATGTTGTATGGGCGCCGAGCTGACTGTGCCACCCTCTTAGCTGCTACTATGAGCAAGCTTAAGAACAAGAGGAAGGGCAACATTGGATACGGTGGGATAGTTACCCACCTTGCTAGGAGTTTGGGTGTTGATTTCTCTGCCTGTACCCGTATACCAGCCGTACCTTTAGGACTTCATGCATTCATGACTAGAGGTCTCATCTTCCCCACACATAGAGGTCCTCCTTATGCGGCCATGCCTTGGGAGAGCCGGACGGGTAGGGGTATTGAGTGGCTACAGGAGTATTCCATTATGGCTGGACGCCATAATTGGAAGAAGACGTTCGCTGCTATGCACGCGAACAGGATTGCAGCTCCTACGTATGTTCCACCACCGCCCGTAGTTGAGGAGGAGGAGATGAGGGATCAGTTTGAGGGTGGAGGAGGAGCTGAGCAGGAGTTTGGCACGTTTCCGGATCAGCCGGATGCGGTCCCCGATATGCCTCGACGTTCTCCACGTCCCGCCAGAGCTTCAGGGTGAGTGAGAGACCCACATGGGCTGAGACACCTCCTGCATGGTATCGAGCTCCACCTCCATGGGCTACAGAGACACCATCTGTACCAGCACCAGCACCAGCACCATCCGACGCTCCAGAGTGGTACAGTCATGCTCCGGGATGGTATGAGCAGATGCCGGACTGGGCTACTAGTCTTCTCGCCGCGCCAGCGTGAGTGAGAGACCCACATGGGCTGAGACACCTCCTGCATGGTATGGAGCTCCACCTCCATGGGCTACAGAGACACCATCTGCACCAGCACCAGCACCATCCGACGCTCCAGAGTGGTACAGTCATGCTCCGGGATGGTATGAGCAAATGCCGGACTGGGCTACTGGTCTTTCGGAGAGGTAGGAGCATTGGAGATACGAGCCGATGCTAGAGATGGACGCTTGGACGACCTCGATCACATGATGAGAGACGTCTACTGCCAGCAGTTTGGGCGGTTTTATGATCCTAGCTTCTCTCCATTCCCGCCTCCACCAGTGCCGTAGTGATTGATTTGCATGACCGTTTGCTTTAGCCGCTCCACCGCCAGTTTGTGAGTTTTTTTTTATTTTCTTCTTTTCTTTCTTTTATTTGAACATTAGGGACAATGTTCGTCCTAAGTATGGGGTGGGGTGTGACTAAAAGTTTGTAATAACTCTTACTCACTATGTTGCTTCTATCGAGACTATCATTTGCATGTTCATTATATTGTTGCACGTTTCATTATTGCATTGCATGAAAAAGAGTTTGAAAAACCATAAAAATTGAAAATTTTTGAAAAATTTTGTGCTTCTAAGGAATTGAGATGATTTCCATGATAATCGCTACTTGTGAATTGAGTTTGATGACAATTGCATGCTTAAACGAATAGTGAATTGAAAAGAATTTGAATGAGTTGATTATGCCTCTTTTGCAAGTTTCATAATGTGATGAATGTTACTTAAATCGTGTTCAGAAATTGAAGTTGAAATCACACTATAAGTTCTTATACTTCTTGTTGAGATGATTAAGGCAATTCGATTTTTCTTTCTTCTTTCTTTGATCATTTAGCTCCTCATTGAAATATTGACCTCCTTTACCTATCCGGGAATTTGGAGAAGTGAATGAAAAAGGCATGTTTGATGTGGGAGGGTCATGAGAGCAATTATTTGCAATCGAAAGAATAGAATGAAATTGTAGGTTTGGGGAAGTCAATCATGATGATGAGTAACTCGGCACCATTCACATAGCCGGGTGTTTGTGTCTTGCCAAAGTCGGATTGAGCGATATTCCTAGTGGATTATGGTATGTGCGCTAAGGGTTTGAGGCATCTCATAAAAATCGAGAAACGCCAATCTCCTAGGCTTCGGTTTTTGTGCACCTCTATCCATAACTCCAAAAGTAAAGTCGAAAAATGAAAGGAAGAGAGCGAAGCTCTAAGTTGAAAGTGTTGCGGAAACCGCAAAAGAAGAAGAAGGAGTAGTTGTCCACTTTCCCGGGTTCATGCACCACAATCCTTAAAGTTTCCTTCCCTTTCCACATTCTAGACCTTTTCTTTGGAAGTCCTTAAGATCAAAAGAATTCTATATGACTTGGTGATCTAAATTAAAGTTTCTTATGATTGATTTTGATAATGTTTGAAGGTTATAATGTTTGTATGGAAGTTTGATTGATTCATGAGCTTTCTTTACTTTTTACTCTTTGATTAAGTGTATGAAAGTCTTATAAACGATTGAAGCAAGATTTGAGAATGATCTATTGTTTAGAAGGCACATTCAACCAAAAGAAGTATTGCTTTGAGAAGGTACACATATTTCATCCTAACTCTTGTTTTAAATCTTTTGAAAGACCTTGCTTAGGGACAAGCAAGTGTTAAGTATGGGGTTATTTGTTAGCATGAAATATTGTGATATTTTAGGCACATTTTCTAAACGTATTTGATTCATATTGATAGTCATTGATTGAGCATTGTTGCATTTGTGAGCTAGTTTGCCTATATTGTCGATATGGATGTCTACACAAGCTTTATGTTGATTATAGGTGATTGAGAGCCATTTCCGAACGGAATTGAGCAAGATGGAGTTGTTGAGCAATGTCCATGGATTGAGGACATTCTTAGGAGCAAAAGGAGTGTCAACTTGAGGAATGCACGAGGCTAGGGAAGAATCACGTTCCTGCCCTAAACCACGCTCTAAAATACGACCGTACTACTTTCCACGTTCAGTTCCACGGCCGTGGAACCCTAGAAAGTGAAGCGTGATTCATTCCAGCAGCTTCTACGGTCGTGGAATCATGTGTTCAAACCGTGTTGAATTTCACGCTCTGAATTACGGTCGTGGAACCTTCCACGACCGTGATCTTGGCGATCTTTTTCGCCACACTTTAAAGCCACGATCTTTTAAAAGATTGGGCCGGGCCGCTATTTCATCAAACACTATAAAAGGACGGACGAAGAGAGATTCCGTCACCTCGCTTTAGGCTTACGCTTACACATTGCTTAGACGTACTTTTCAGCCACGCCGCGACCTAGAGATTTTTGCGATTTTGCAAAAGACGTACTTGCGCTCATCTTTGGAGTTTCCCTAATCTCGCACTTTGGTGGAGATTGTGTTGGAGATTTCCGGATTGACGGAAGATTCGAAGATTTGGAAGGTTATTCGCAAGAAGATTCCTCCTCTTGTTTAGGTTTGATTTAGAAGACGGATTGACATCCCGTTCTTCCTTCTTATCTAAGATTTTGTTTGTATGTTCTATTCCAAATCGAGTGACGATATTTGTTCTTGATTGTGACTTTGAGATTGGTTTGAAGTTTATTGAAGGTTTTCGGAAGTTTTCATTTTTCAATCTTTTAAACCTTGAATTTGATATCATAATGACCATTGTTGGCTAAAAACCCTTAGCAATTCTAAGGTAAAGGGTTGATAGTTGTGGCTTAGATGATGATAGATCGATCGTAAACAGATTAGACCCTGAGAGTTAGAGAGAATCGTTGACGAACCCTAAAATACGGCCTGTTCTTGAAGTCCACGGCCGTGGATTCTCAAGAACTACCCGTAATTTCTCTTAAGTTTACGAATCTGCTTTTACTTTAATCCAAAGTTAAAGATTTGCTTTAACTTAGTTTAGGCTTACCTTTTCTAGGTGGTAGTGAAGCCTCAACAACCTCTACCTCGATTGTGAGTGTCACAACCGTGATCGGTTTAGCTAGTCTCGATCCTTGGATTACAAGTTTGGGTATTTGACATTAATTCTTACCTTTAGATCCTTTCTATATTGAAACCTCAACAACCTTTATAGAGAGTTTCTTGTAGGTGAGTCATATAAGGTTTTTGGAACTTCACCGTACGATACCTTACATTAGCATACCTTCGCATATCTTAACTCTGTCCTTATATCATTAGTATATCTTGAATCGATAGCCACAGCTGGATACTTGGATCTTTAGGATTGTTGTTTTCCCAATAATTTGCAAAGCTCTTACAATTAATTGCTTGATAATCTGCAACTGGATTTAACCCCCTAAATCCCTGTGTTCGATACTCTGGAATTCTTCCTTAACTATATCGATCCGTACACTGCGGGTTCGCTTGCTTGATTTCTAGTTTTATATTTAAAGCTTATTTGCACGCACGCTAAGTGGCGAACAACATCTCATTCCTTCTTGAGATGTTGCCCGTCCTTTGGCAAGCGTCACAAGCTACAAAATTCTGCACAACCTTAAACAAGTTAGGCCAATAAAAACCGGATTGCAATATCTTTGCACACGTTTTGTGTGAGATAGCATGGCCTCCACATGGCAAGGAGTGGCAATGGCGGATCACACTCTCCATCTCATCCTCCGGAATGCAGCTCCTAAGGACTCCATCCGGTCCTCTCTTGAACAAGAGAGGCTCACTCCAATAGTAATGCCTCACATCCTTGAAAAACTTTTTCCTTTGGGCATATGACAAACCGGGTGGCACATCTTCACACACAAGGTAGTTCACTATATCCACATACCATGGCTCACTTCCTCTAGACACTTGAAGTAAGCACTCCTCCATCAATTATTGCTCATCCCGGAATGAGTCATAAATCGGGATGTCATCTCTTCCAATCTCCAATGGTGGTTTCCTACTATGATGGTCCGCTACTGAATTTTTGGAGCCCTTCTTATCTAGAATCTCCAAGTCAATTTCTTGGAGGAGAAGGATCCACCGAATGAGGCGAGGCTTGCCATCTTTTTTTGTGAGGAGATAACAGATCGCAGCATGATCCGTGTACACAATAACCTTTTCCAACAAGATACGACCAGAACTTCTCAAAGGCATACACCACCGCTAGCAACTCCTTCTCGGTTGTGGCATAGTTGAGTTGGACATCATCTAGCGTCTTGCTAGAGTAGTAGATGGCATGTGTAAGCCAATCTTTCTTTTGTCCTAAAACAGCCCCTATAGTCACATCACTCGCATCACACATTACTTCAAATGATAAGCTCTAATCCGGAGGTTGCACGATAGGGGCGGTGATCAAAGCATCCTTCAACCTACAAAAAGCTTCAAGACAATCTTTGGAGAAAACAAACTCAACATCCTTCATTAGTAGGTTAGTGAGAGGCTTAGAAATTTTAGAGAAATTTTTTATAAACCTCCGGTAAAAACCGGCATGTCCTAAGAAACTCCTTACCCCTTTCACCGAGGTAGGTGGTGGCAACTTCTCTATCGTTTCTATCTTTGCTCTATCAACCTCAATGCCACGGTGGGAAACCAAGTGTCCCAACACTATGCCTTCACTCACCATGAAGTGGCATTTCTCCCAATTCAACACAAGGTTAGTTTCCTCACATCTCTTCAACATCAAAGACAAGTTAGCCAAGCAATTATCAAATGAAGAGCCATACACCGAGAAATCATCCATAAACACATCCATAATGTTCTCAATATATTCAGAAAAAATAGCCATCATACACCTTTGAAAGGTGGCGGGTGCATTACACAATCCAAATGGCATCCTCCTATATGCAAATGATCCCCAAGGACAAGTAAATGTGGTTTTCTCTTGGTCATCCGGGTGAATCGGGATTTGAAAGAACCCGCTATATCCATCAAGGTAACAAAAATGTGAATGTTGAGCTAACCTTTCTAGCATTTGGTCAATAAAGGGGAGAGGGAAGTGATCTTTCCTAGAGGCCACATTAAGTTTCCTATAGTCAATACACATTTTCCACACCGTAACCGTCCTAGTAGGGATTAGTTCATTGTTCTAATTAGTTACTACGGTCATACCACCCTTCTTAGGAACCACATGTACGGGACTAACCCATTTATTATCCGAAATCACGTAGAAGATTCCCGCATCTACCAACTTAACGATCTCTTTCTTTAGTACCTCTTTCATTATAGGATTCAATCTTCTTTGATGTTCAATAGAGGGTTTATGGTCTTCCATCAATATCTTATGCATGCACAAAGAGGGCTTAATGCCAACAAGGTCATCAATGGTGTATCCTATTGCTTTTCTATGCAGTTTCAATTCAGTCAACAATCTATCAAGCTCATCATCATTCAAAGATGCATTCACAATCACCGGATAAGTAGAATTTGAACTAAGGAAAGCATACTTTAAATGAGAAGGAAGAGATTTTAGATCAAGTTTAGGAGGACCTTTATCGATTGGAGATGATCCATACAATGTAGGTTGAGATAATTCCAAAGCCATGGAAGCCTCACCTAAGTCCCTTGATGATTGCTCACAAACACTTGGATGATGCTCAAAATACTCAGGAAAATCGATCCTCTGTGAAGAAAATCGGACGATCTGAGGGTCGATTTCAGCTATGGTATTTGCAAAATCGGATGAAAATTCAGGATTAATGCAAAAATCGTCCGATTTTTGGCCCTCTAGTCCGATTTTTCTACAGGAATTTGTCCCTTTTTCTAGCACTTCAAATCCAACACTTGGTAGCTCTTCCAATGCATTCAAAGCCTTGATCACTTAATTGCTACTCTTCTCTACTCCTTTCTCCATCAAAATCAAGCTAAGAACCTTCTTAAGTTGATCCTTAAGCAAGATTGAGCTCACAACTTCTCTAGACTCCTCTTCCTCAACAATGTTGAAGACATCTTCACCTAGGGCTGGCCCCTTTACCATTGTGGACAAATTAAACTTGATGTTCTCCTCTCCAATATTGAATGAGAGGGTTGCATTTTTACAGTCCACCAACCATCCCGAGGTGGCTAAGAAAGGTCTTCCCAAAATGATAGGAACCGGATAGTCCGCCGGGATGTCCAAAACAACGAAATCGATTGGCACATAGAACTTCCCAAGCTGAACTGGTATGTCTTCTAGGATCCCCACGGGTGAGTAATAGATCGGTCCGCCATGTAGAGGGTCATCTTGATTGTCTTTGGTTCTCCTAGCCTAACCTTTTTGCAAAGTCCAAGCGGGATTATGCTTATACTAGCACCAAGGTCACAAAGGGCCTCATATTGGACTTCTCCTACTCCAATTGACACACAAAAAGAGCCCGGATCCCGCAGCTTAGAAGGCATCTCCTCCATGATTTGAATCAACTCGGAAGACCTCTTTTTCATTCTAACTTCTCCATACTCTTCCAACTTCCTCTTGTTGGAGAGTATCTCTTTCAAAAACTTTCCATAGGCCGGCATAACTAGAATTGCATCCATGAACGGAATGTTAATATGTAATTTAGACATGAGTTCAAGGAATTTACCGAAATGTTTATCCAAACGAGCTCTTGCTTGTGATTGAGGGAATGGTAGTGGTAGCTTGTATGGAGGAGGTACCACATATGTTGGCTCATCATTCTTGCTCTTGCCTCCTTCTTCTTGCAATGGTTCTTACTCCACTACTACTTGCTTTCCCTTGTCATTCTCCTTAGGTAAGGGATCCTTCATGCTCAGCCCACTCTTTGTGGTAATGGCCAACACTTGGCCTCTTGGGTTGTCCTCGGTCCTTCCGGGAAGCTTTCCCGGATCCCTTTGTGCCTCACCCGCCTTTTGGAACACTTGTGCTTCTAGCACCTTTTGAGCCTTGAAAATGGATGTCACTGTGCTCTCAAGTCCACTCAACCTTCCAAACAATTGTTCAAACATCATTTCGGTCCTATCCTTTGGAGGTTGAGCAAAACCGGGTGGAGGCTCTTGTGAAGTCTTAGGTAGTGGGACTGCGCTTGTGGAAGTGGGAGGGTTCAAGGCACCATCCGGGTTAGAATAGGAGAACCCGGGATGGTTGTGATTAGGCCGGTAATTATTGCATTGCCGGTTGTTGTTGTTGAAGTTCCTAGGGCCTTGATAATTGTTGAAGTTACCCCTTCCCATGTAATTAATGTCCTCCTCTTTGGAAGCCAAATTGGCTTGCACTTGCACTTGAGGACTTGCTTGATTTTTTAAGGTTGTGGCACACAACTCCCTCTTAGACTTAAGCTCATTGTTGATTGCATCAAGTTTGTAGTTGCTCATGGTGACTTCACTTACTTCATATACTCCCGGTTTCCTCCCACCACTCTTCCTATGGGAGTACTTCTCTATCACCAAGGCTTGCTTCTCTACGAACTCCCAAACCTCATCCACATTCTTCTCCATGAATGTTCCTTCGGAAAGCGATTGGAGCTTGAATTGACTATCCTCATCAAGCCCCTTGAAATAAATCTCCAATAGCTCTATCTTCGGTATCCTATGGTGTCGACAATCTAGGAGGAGGTCTTTGAACCTCTCCCAAGATTTGAATAGGCTCTCTCTATCCTTCATCACGAAGGCATTGATCTTCCCTCTTAGCTCGGTTGTCTTGGCAGGTGGGAAGAACTTTGTCAAGAACTCGGTTGTCATCTCCTCCCAAGTACCCACACGTCCTTGTGGAATGGATTGGTACCAAGCCAAGGCTTTATCCTTAAGTGAGAAGGAAAAAGCCCTAAGCTTGTGTTTGTTGCTCTCCAATCTAGGTGGCCTTAGAGTCTCCATCAAGATCTCATAATTCATCAAGTGTTGATGAGGAGACTCTCCTTCCATCCCTCAAAATTGATTGTGCCGGATCATTTGTAGCACTTGAGGGCGGAGCTCGTAGTCACGGGCTGCGGGATCTCCTAATTTTACACCCGGACGGTGCACTCTTTAGGCTGGATCCATACGTTGCCCTAGCGTTTGTGACTCCTCAATGATGATCGGCTCAAACCGAACATTGACCGTCGGCTGCGGTGGTGGTGGTGGTGGTTGTTGACGATTAAGCTCCCTTTGCACAAGAGCTTGCCTAATCTCTTCAATTTCCCTCCTAGTTGCTTCTTGCCTCTCATTGGCAAGTCTCCTCTCATTCTCCAAGGCTTCATCTCTTAGCCTAAGTTGCTCTAAGACCTCATTTAACTCAGCTTGAAGATCTCTTCCGGTCATCTCCTTCTTCTTCTTAATGCTTTTGGATCTAGTCTTAAGGGTTTTCTCCGGTTCGGGATCGAATGGAGCTAAATCCTTGCCACGAGATCTTCGCATGCACCTAAAGAATGAGAGATGTCCTGAAAATTCAATGACACAAACTAAACAAGATCAAAACCAATAAGAAAGATCTACACTATAAGCAATCACACAAAATGATTCAATCTAGACCTAGTCCCCGGTAACGGCTCCAAAAACTTGTTATGATAGAAATGTATAGCATAAAAGTCTTACAATTTATAACTCGATATAATTTTCTAACTCCTAACGAACCCACAATTATGGGTCGTTTTGTAGCAAGGATAGTATTCCGAGGTCGAATACGAAGACTAAGGTGAAATCAAATCAAACCAGTGATCATAGATAGTGCAAATCTAGTCTAAGAAAAGAGAAAGAAATAAAGAAATGAAAATCATGATATTTTTGGTTGGGTTTTTGTGGTGATCAAGCAAAGATCACAAATCATGCAATGTTATAAATCAAACTAACAACTCAAGCTAGCAAAACGAACAAGCAACACAAACACAAGATATGTGATCAAAGAGAGAAAAGTGGATTCTAGAGGTCAAGATTTCCGGTTATGGCATTGGACTCAAGCTTCTAAAGATTCTAAGGACAAGGCTGCGGTGTTGGGAAAGGGTGTTTCTCTAATGGAAGCAATTACCGGGTAAGTCTCATGCATCACTAATCCCGCACCAAACTCCTATTACCGGGTAGGTCTCAAGGGGTTAAAGTTGGGAATTCTACAAAAACCGGACTCTACTTAAGGGGCAAAACTCTCCTTACCGGGTAAGTCTCGGAAAAGGCAAGTCTCAAGCAACAATCCTAGCACACTCAGTCCAATAGCGGCTTATGAGGCTCACTACTACCTAGAGTTCATCATCTTAGGTATCTAAGATCGGAAATCACTGGGTAGGTCTCTTCCCTCACTTAGTTTGCTAGCATTAGGTCACCCTAAGCTATATTATGCTTAACAAACACTAGAATTTCAACAACCTAACATCCTAACATACAAATTCATCAATTAAAGAACAACAGAGAGAAAAATCGGGTGGATCATAAGAAAATCGGACGATCTAACCTATGAACAGGTCGATTTTTCCTTCTGAGTTAGGTTTTGTGCATACGAATCATCCTAAACTAACATACAAGTCCATTCCATCATCACCCAAGCCATAACCATCAATCCATCACTCTAGAATCACAATAAACTATCCAATAACATGCATTTTAAGATCTAAAATCATCACACAAGCATACATGGTTATCATAACTAGATGATGAAGGATAAGCAAGTAAAAACAAGAAATCTCAGCTGAATATAAGGTCAAGCAAGACTTATAACCCTTCAAAAGAAGTTCCAAAACGTCTCTAACAATGCTTCCAAAAGTTCTTCAACCAAAGACTCTAAAAATCACTCAAAATCACTCAAAAACTCAGTATTATTCTAAGTTTTGATGTTCTTCTTCTTCCCCAAATGAGAGAGTTTTTCTTTTTCTGCAAGTCTATCCTCCAATGGAATGAGGTATGTGTGAGAGAATGTGGGAGATGTCCTTTTGCCACAGCCTGCAGGACCACTTATATTCTCCATCAAGAGCAAGGGTCAGGCAAAGAGATCGTGGGACACGTGGCACAAGCTGTCAAAAGCCAAAAAATCGACCCAAACAGAAAAATCGTCCGATTTTCCTGAGTGTTAGATCGATTTTCTTCAACAGAGGCTTGTTATGATCATCTAGCCATGAGTTGCTCCATTGCTTGCACCAATAAGGGTCCTTGTCTCCTTCATTGCTCCTGTTGAGTAAAAATGTACACAAATTTACAAAACTCATTTTATGTTTTATTCAAATACACATTTACAAAATACATTTTATTTATTTTTTATTATTTGAGTTCGACCCTCTCTTTTTGACCTTTTGATTCTAAGTTATATAAATACCGATATTTGGTTTGTTTTAGTGATTTGGGCTGCACCCGTTTTTGGACGGGTTGCCTATGTACCTCGTCAAAGAGGATCAAGCCTCACGTAGTTCAGTGCGGTGTTTTCATGCATTAGAGAATCAAAGTCCAAACCCACCTTCTAGGAAGGGTTGCCTAGTCGATGATTCAACTATCATTTGCATGGTATTTATATCTCGACAATGCATCATAAGATTAAATTAAACCCACCTTCTAGGAAGGGTTGCTTAATTCATCCCGCTATCACGCGCATGATCAAGATTAGTGAGAGATTGTTTATTGTTTTATTTTTATCTTTTTTGTAACTGAATTTGGTCCTTAGTTTACCAAATTTCCTACGTATCCGTTATTAGGAATCAAGTCGTACGTAGTTCTTAATGAAATATTTGGAGTTTAAGTTTATGACTTTCATTTCATATAAAAGTCAAATATATATTTGTGATTGAATTTATTACGTTTTTATTTTGTATCAAATTTCCTACGTATCCGTAAAAGAAAACGGAATCAAATCATACGTAGTTCCTTAAAACCAAGTTAAATTTTAATTGAGTATTTGTTTGACTTTATATTTCAAAAGTTAATTTAATTTGGGCGATTGAACTCGATAATTTATAAATCGAGTTTCCTACGTAGTCCTTTTATTTTTAAGACATCAAATCACTCGTAGGTACTCTTATAAAAGAGATCAAACCACCCGTAGTTCGTTTGGCGAATTTTGATTTTTTTAAGTCCAATGTTTGAATTTAATTATAATTTACTTGGACGGGTCGACTGAATCCAATTTAATTTGAGATCGGATTTCCTACGTAACTCAGAACAAGTATCAACTCATAACGTAGTTCTACCTAAACAAAATTTGTATTTTGATGTGTTTAGTTTTATATATAAATATTTAATTACAATACATAATCGTAAATTTATAATCCTATTTATTAAGACTTTGTCATAATAGGGGTCACTTTTATAAAACTTTAGTTTTATGGATTTACTTTTAAAATAAACCAAAATTTAATTTGATAAAAGGTGAAAGATCACGTGAATGTGTGAACATATTTCACAATCACTTATTTCTTTCTTTTCCTTTTTGTTTTATCTATTTTTAATTCTATGTATTTCTCTTGTAAGAGAAGATGGTTACGTATTGTTCGACTTCAAATGAATGCAAATTGAAAGTGGGTCCCAACTCCCAAGGTATAGCTGAAATTTCCATTTCTTCTATTATAAAACTTCTACTTTATTCTTTCTCTCTCTTTCTTTACTCTTTCGATTTTGCTTCTCTGTATTTCCTTCTCTCAGTTATTTCTTTCTTGCTATAGTCTTCTGCAGGAGGAGTGCTCGGAGCTTAAACCATGGAGATGGCGAAGACCTACTCGGCGCCTGTGAACGAGTTTAAGACGGAGAAAATATGAGGAGATTCCTAGCTTAAAGGGACGGGAGACAAGATCGAGGACAAGCTAATCGCGAATCACAAAGGCTTTAGATGAGATCCGATTATAGTCCGCTCGAAGATTTCGGAGGTAAGAATCGAATCGAAGCCTTATAACCTGTAAATTTAGTTATCTCCTTCCCAAACTGATGTCTCTTTGCATAAACCTAATTCGGTTTGAGATTTGAACATGTTTGTATCCCGTCATCTCCAAAATTGGTTTAATTGTGGCATGATTAAAACAACATCATATCCTCTGTCATTTGATGAATGTGTGTTCATCAATATATTGTTGCTTATCTCCAAATTTATTGATACACTAGCATACTTATTTAGTTCTATTCACCGTGCAGGATTCATAAACAAAATCTATGGATTTATTTTTATTTAATTGTCTTTCTTGTACCCTTTGTTTCTTTCATTCTTTCTGTTTATGTTATAGGGGAAGAGCATAAGATGAACTAAAGACTTAATAGTCATCTTTTGACAGGTTGATAAGCATTATGTGCTTTTCCTTCTTCAGTCACAGTTATTGTACCAAAACCAAGTGATTCTATGGCAGTGGTGGAATCGACTGAATCCAACCAACCACGTTTTGTGTGTAGTGATTGAAAGTATGCACTTTCAAACCAACTACGAGTTTTTTTGGCTACACTTATCTGCTTTGATGGATGCCAGTTTTGTGGCTTCATATGCAGATGGTTAAAAGAAATGAAGGAGAAGGAAGAATGATTTCTGTAGAACAAAATCTTTAACAAAATTGGGTTCATGGTTACTACTTCTTTCCTTCTCTTTTTGTGTTTTCCCCTTCTGTACTTGATCTCTTCTTCTTTTCTTCCTCTGTATCTTTCTTATGTAGTAAATGTTTGCTGTTTGTTGTTTGCAGGTTCACCTTATCTCGTTTATGGATGTTGATCCCTTTCTATGAATGTGAGTACAACAATCGTCATTTATGATCGACCGCGACTAGCGTAGTAACCAGAAGTAATTACTTCGATCAACTACTGGTTTTGTATGCAGCAATTACTTCGATCAACTACTGGTTTTGTATGCAGCGGTGAAAGCATGTGCTTTCGAACCTGCTAGCTTTGTTTATAGAGGGAACCCACTTAGTCCCAAATCGATCGAGGAGGAGTGAGTTTGATTTGATGAAGTCTTTTTTGTGCCAATACTGAGTTTCTCTTTGCATCTTCTACTCACTTTCGTTGTCCCCTAATTTGTATAGGAGGTGACCAGAAGATAAAGAAAAACTCTGTAATTGTGTTTTATTTGAATTGACATATGTTGGTTTTGACAAGAAAGACAGCCTCCACCGATTCTTTTTTGCTTTTCTCCTTCTGTTTGTTTTTTTTATATATCATTAAGAAGAGAGGTTATCAAGAAGAGAAGTTTATAGGAGTTACAGAAGTTTTATTAACTTCCCACTATACCCCATTTAGTATTTTTTTTATTTATGTTTAAAGAAAATCATTGTTTTCTTAAATTTGTGACCTGGACATGTCCTTCACCACCTTTTTTTTCTTTTCTTTTAAAAATTTAAATTTAGTCTTTTAGCTAATTTATATAAATAATTAGCATTTGGACTAAATAGGTTATTGGTAGAAGCCCAAATAATTTTGAGTAATATTTATTAGATTAATGGGAATCATATTAAAAAACATGATTGTTATATTTTTGAAAACCCAATTTCTGGTTAGCTCTACACTAAATTTTAAGAAATTAATCAAATGTTTAAAGTATGATTAATTTCCTGAGATTTTATGTAAGATGATGAATGATAAGAATTCATAAAATTTCACCCCAAACAACTCCAATCATGTTCCTTCAAAGCCTTGGATATGTACCACCATGAGGCTTGACCCTCGAATGTATCGATCAATGTCCAAAAGATCCCCGAAATACCTACAAAACCGACAAAAGCTAGTGTAGACGTCTTTTCTAGAAATATGCATGAATTGAGCGTAAACGTCATGAACTAATGCCAAACCATGCATGAATAACGGAAAAAACTTTCTAAATGAATGCCTAAACTAACGTCATGAATCATGTTATCAGTATTGAACGCTTTTGTGTGACGTTTTGTGTTACGTACCCGAGTGGGAATATATGAGTTCAGTTCTGTTTCTGTGTGTTGTTGTGACCGTTTGGCTTCTGCAAGTTTCGGGACAAAAATTCTTTTTAGGGAGATATGATGTAAGATCCTAGTTTTTGCCTTCACCGCCCCCGCGGTGAAGAGGGCCGCCCCTGCGGCTGTGTTGATCCACTCCTGCGGATTTACGACAGATCGTTCCGATCTTTCTTCCGTTATTTGTATCTTCCTTCCATAGATAGAATGTCCGATATTCTATCCTATGGGCCGGTTTCCTTATCTTCTTTTTGAACCCTAGACGCCTGTCTGTCTATCTTTCCAGCCCGTCCCTATATATTCTCTTCTTTCTCTCCTTTTTCCCGTTCCTTGCTATTGTCTTCTTCAACCCTAGAGAGCTGTAGCCGTCCTTTGCTTCCTGCAACCTCGCTGAACGTGTGAGTGCATCTAATATGGTTCTTCCTCACGCTCCTGTAGTGTTGCATGCCTTCTCCTTTTGTTTTGATTTCTTCCTTTCGTTCTTCTCTTTTCTTCTTCTCCGAGGATTAAGCTTGAGCCTTGATTCTTGCGGAGTGTTCCGTTATTGACCCTTTGTTGTTCTCAGGCTCCCTGGAGTTGATTTTGGACGTGTTGGAACCAAAGGTTCAAGCTTTGGTTACCTTGTTGTGTGTTCGGTTGAAGAAGAATCCCAAAAGAGCTTCTGTCAGTGCAACCGCCCCTACGCCTGCACAGAGCCGCCCCTGCGCCTCTGTCCAGCCGCCCCTGCGTCTCTGATCAACCGCCCCTGCGGTTTCTCTGCAGTAGCTCCCGTCTTTGGTGAGTTGCTTCCTCCCTTCCTTTCCCTCGTTCTTTTCCTTGTTCCTTGTAGTTGTTCCTTGTTCCATGATGTTGTAAGACTAAGGTTGAGTCATTAGCTTGTGGAGATCTCTTAGAGATTGTTGAGACTAGAAGTTATAGACTTCTAGCAACCGTTCCGTTCCTGATCCGTGTTACTTGTTCGTACATGCTTTCCTTGCTCCTTTCCTGAGGGAAACTGAGCTTCCTTAAGTGTTCTCTGAGTTGTTGCTGAGTTGTTTTTGTTACCTTCGTGTGAGGTAAGTCCCTTGAACTTACTTAGCTTTATTTCGTGTATTGGATTGAGTGTTTTGGCTTGTTTGTGTTATTTATTATTATAATGGATAACCGGACTAGGATTCACCCTTATAACCTTAATTGGCCCAAGTGTATTATAACCGGGCGGTGACCGCTTGTCCAGTTCAAAATTGGGGAAACTAGAAAGTGCTCTTGCAACTCAGGCCTAAAGGTAACGGATAGTACTGATCTATTCCTATTGGTAGACGGAAGCGGATGCGAGTTTCGAAAGGATTCTCGTATGACAAAAGAAGTTGAATTAGTAATGAATGACTTAATAAAAGATAATAACCGGTTTGTGTGCAAGCATGCTATGTGTTTTCGTTACCCTATGTGTGTTTGTGCCTTTACGTTCTTTTTGAGATCTAGAATGTTAGCTAACGGTTTATACCGTCGTTGTAGATATTCCGCAGGTTCAGGATGCTGCTAAGTGATCCGGATGGTGTGGTCAGCCGGGGTTCCCGTACATTATAGGACGGGATCGGGTTTTTGTTTTCTTTTTTTGTTTCCCTTTTGTTTTGAAACTAGTTGTGAAGCTTTTGTGTTTTCTTTTAATTTGAACCTTCGGGTTTTATTTTGAGTTTTGGTTTTGATTTGTCTGTGTCTTGTTGTAAGATCCGTTTGTTGTTGCTACTTTGAGGGTCGGGACCCATTGTGCGGTCTTAGCCCGTAGCGCTTCAAGTTCCCAGAACTTGGGGTGTTACATAGCAGAAGGTTTGTAGTTGGTCATTTTGGCACGCTCAACAATCTCCCTGGCGTATTTGTCTTGGGACAAGAATAATTCGGAGGAACTCTGACGAACTGAGATGCCCAAAAAATAAGAAAGTGTGCCCAAATCTTTGAGGGCAAATTCCTGCTTAAAATCATGATCAAGTGAGTTCGCAGATAATCGGAGGATGCAGTTAAGATAATGTCATCAACATAAAGCAGTATATACGCAGTGTTAGTGCCCTGTCGGTAATTAAAGAGGGAAGAGTAGCTCTTACTACCGATAAAGCCGATGCGAGTCAAGAAGCCTGCAAAGCGTTGAAACCAAGCGCGGGAGCCTGTTTGAGACCATACAGGGACTTCTGGAGAAGACATACATGATTAGGTCAAGATGGATCACGAGAACCTGGAGGTTGAAACATGTAGACCAATTCATTCAAATGCCCATGGAGAAAAGCATTTTGAACGTCGAGCTGGTGAATGGACCAGGAACGAGATAGTGCAATGCTAAGAACCATGCGGATGGTAGCTGGTTTGACCACTAGGCTGAAAGTCTCATCACAGTCCACTCCAACCTGTTGAGAGCATCCATTTGCAACTAAACGAGCCTTGTACCTCTCCAGAGAGCCATCAGACATGTACTTATGTCGAAAGATCCACATACATTGCACAATATTAGCATCATTAGGACGAGGAACCAGAACCCAAGTCTTATTTCGCATAAGGGCTCGATATTCATCAAGCATGGCATAATTCCAATACGGATCCTGGAGAGCTAGGTTATGTGATTTGGGTATGGGCGAGATAATACGGGATGATGGGGTAGTGGAGACGGATAAATCGAAGATAGGTTTGGGTTTCACAATACCGGATTGACTCCGGGTCTGAGGCCGGGTGGGCACAACAACAGCTTGCGCATGAACGGTTTGTATAGGAGGGGAGCTGGAGCTGAAAAGTGTGGGTAATGGGTGTGGGATAGGGTGTGGGCTGGTAATTGAATTTGGGCCGGTAAGTGAGGCTGGGCTGGAATCATCATATGGCCCGACAAGGAATGGAGGAGGGCAAGAGGGAGCGTTGTCCGGCTGAGAAGAAGTACCAAGAGCTGGCTGATTTGGGGAGGATGGGTCTGACGTGGCTATTGGGCCAAATATAGGCGGGCTGGTAATGGCAGGTGCAGTAGCTTGCTGGGAATCATCCTCAAGGTTCCTAAGTAAAGCACGGTTGTACGGTGAAGGTCCGTCATCGGTGAAAAAATCATAGGATTCCGGGGAGGTGTCATTCCGGGTGGAAAACGGAAATTGCGACTCATCAAAAGTGACATGTCGGGAAAGGATAATTTTATTGGAACCTAACTCGAGACATGTGTAACCCCGATGATGAGTGGGGTACCCTAGGAAAACGCACTTTGTAGTGCGAGGTTGAAATTTATGGGAAATGGTTGCACTTTGATTAGGATAACAAAGACAACCAAAAACCCGGAGATGACGGAAGGATGGTGTAGTGCGGTATAGCACATGGGTAGGAGATCTATTTTGAATAGAGGTGGATGGAAGAATATTAAGAAGGTAGCAAGATGTCTCTAAGGCGTGAGGCCAGTAGGAGACGGGAATAGACACATGAAACTGAAGAGATCGCATCATGTTATTGATCGTACGAATGGTACGCTCAGCTTTGCCATTTTGAGGGGATGTATGAGGGCACGAAAATCGAAAAGAGATGCCATGAGTGGCAAAAAAATGTGAAAATTCGTGTTGTTAAATTCACGCCCCATGTCGCATTAAAAATTTTGATGGGTGTGCGAAATTGTGTTTGAACGAATTTGTGAAATTGCCCAAAGAGATCGAAAACTTGTGAATTAAACTTGATTGGATAGACCCATAAGAAATGAGAAAAATCATTAAGAAATAACAAGTAATATTTAAAACCTTCCCTGCTGGATAGGAGAGGTCCAAATATCGCTATGAATAATATCAAAGGGAGCAAAAGTACTAGTGCATGAGCGATCAAACGCAAGTCTATGATGTTTTCCAAGCTGACATGCATGACAAAGAGGAGGGGATGTGTCCTTAACACATTTAATAAAGGAAGAATTTCGAAGAAAATTAAAGACCGGCATGCCGGGATGACCTAGACGAGCACGCCATGTGGAAGAAGACTCTGCCGAGAGGGCATGTGATGAACTAACGGGTGGATTGGTAACCGGATAGATCTCCCCGGAGCTATTACACCTCAGATGAACGGTCCCCGTTTGTAGATCCTTCACAGAGAAACCAAAAGGGTCAAATTCAACAGAAGCAAGATTATCAGTTGTAAAACGTCTAACGGATACTAGGTTTTTGACAATTTTGGGTGCGACAAGGATATTTGATAAACGGAGATATTTGTTTGGGGTGGGTAAGATAGCATCACCAAGACCTGTAGAAGGAATACACATACCATTGCTAATAATTATCGAATTTAATGGACCATTATGCGAAAAAGACGAGAGATTACCGGAGTTATTCGTCATGTGCGAGGTGGCGCCCGTGTCCATGTACCATAGATTGTCTGTTGGATTTAACGTCATTGTGGCAAAGGATTGGTCCAATAAAGTGGCCTGAGCAGCAAAAGTATTCTGATCCTGCGTGAAATGGGCCCGCGGTTAGCTGAAACCTGGGCCAGATCCAAGGATCCCTTGCTGATTGTGTGGGTAGGAGCACGGTGGAGGTGATGCTAGGCCAGAGCTGGAATGGGCCTGCATCCATGATTGGGCAACAGGCGGCCTACCAGGGACAGAAGACAAAGGGACCCAGCCGTAATTCGGCCTGAAGACGAAACGGACTGGGGCTGAGCTGGACCGGCCCTTGTTCTTTTTCCCTTTTTTTCTTGTGTTATTGGGCCGATCTGCAGAGTTTTGGGCCGAAGGAGCAGCAGATGCTAAGGACGAAGGAGCAGCCGATCTGGAAGACGCTGCAACTGTAGCGGTGAGAGCCGTTGAGTTCTTGCTAGTGCCTGTTTGTGCCGCCAGCCGGGTTTCCTCAAGAAGTAGTTGAGAGCGGGCTTTGATAAAACTCGAAAGAGGATCCGTTTGTTGAATAAAGTTCGCCACAACATTTTATTCAGATGGGAGACCCGAGATTAGTTGAAGAACTAATCGAGTTGCAGGAACCGGTGATCCGACACCCTTTAGTTGATCTGTCAAGGACTTGAGATGTTGACAAAAGGAATTGACGGAGGAGAAACCGGATAACTTATTGTTGGAGAACTCGTGCTCAAGATACACCGCCCTAGTGTTCTTGTTATCTTGAAAAATATCCTTGACACGATTCTAGGCCTGGAGAGCGGTGTCGTCGGAGTCAAGGATTTGAAGAAGAATGTCACGGGAGACCGTACTATATATCCACTGAAGAACAGTGGCATCAACTTGAAGCCATAAGGAGTTGTCGATGTCTGTAGGTCGCGGAACTGATTCATCAATATGATCAAGAACATTATGGGCTTTCGCAGTAACGCAAAATAGGGTTACCCAAGAGGTGTATGGAGTATCATGATCCAGAACAAGAGCGATGTTGTTCTTGATGTTGGAGATTCCGAGAGCGGAGTGGAAAGAAGGCTTTTTGTCGGCCATCGGAGCGAGAATGCAGGTGAAGAAAAAAACGGTGAAGGGGAAGGTGCAGCGGAATAGGGTTAGAGGAGAGAAGCCTTTGATACCATGTGAGAATTTGGATAATATTCCCCTTAGGATTTCCGTCATCATACGGCTCATATTAATAATAAACAGACTTTACGTAATTACAAAAGCAACCCTCTCTTTTACATTAATTACATAATCTATTAGAAACTCAGCTCCAACTTATGCAAGAATTCAGAAAGGCCCCAACTCGATCCCGGCACGGTGTGGACTCGACTTCGTGCACAACGAGGGCCCGATGGGGCGACCGCCGAGTGGGTTAATTAAAAGTAACTTTGATGCCTTGAGTACTGATCGACGGTGCGGGGTTGGCTTAATTGGGCGTGATGAGGATGGTAAATTTGTGTTTGCAGGAGCCAAGACAATCCAACTTGGTTCATCTCCTCCGATTGCGGAAGCGGAAGCCATCTTGTGGGCTGTTACATGTGCGGCAAGTAATGGGTTATCTCGCATTATTGTGGAATCTGATTGTCTGGTGGTGATTAATGGCCTTCAAAAGAGAAAGACTAATAGGGTCCGAGTGGTATGCTAATGGAAGCAATCCTAAAGAAGGCGGAACTGTATCCGGCGATTAGTTGGTCTCTTGTTAGCAGGAAAGGCAATTTAGCGGCTCATATCCTAGCTCGGTTACGACCGTATGATCCTTTGTTTTTCTCAGATCCTAGTTTAGCTCCGTTTGATTTAGACTCCGTTTTGTTAGAACTAAGAAAGGAGGAGAGATACATGGGATATCATATTTGAAGGGGGAGGATATTAAGGAGGATAATATCGTAATATTCTCTTGAGTTGGAGTACAAATATTCCGGATGTTTAACTTGTGAAGTAGGTATTGAAATTAATGTTGTCCTAATACCTTTGTGAAAATATAGACTATTTGGTTGGTGGAATGTATGTGGATGGTGATGTCGTTTTCTAATTGACATCGGATGATATGACAATCGACTTTAATGTGCTTTGTGTGCTCATGAAAAATAGGGTTGACGGCAATACGAAGAGCGGTCTTGTTGTCACACCAAAGACATATACAACATTGGTGATGAATGCCAAATTCTTTGAGTAATTGTGCCAAATTAACTCTCAGAGGTCATGACACAATATTCGGACTCGTCGGATGAGTAGAAAGTGGTAGTTTATTTCTTGGTGTTCCACGAAACTAGTGACTCGCCAAACATGATAAATAAAACAAGTTATTTCTACAAATTTGAGATGCTTTCAAAACTTACGATAAGTCAACTATCATTTACATCATGTTACAAGGGTACTATTCAGGTAAGGCACATTATTCCGATACGGGCGTGCGGCTGAACGTACGCCCGACACGTGTCTCGAAAAAAAAAAAATTCTTTTTCTAAACAATTTTATTTTTTTAAAACGAGTGAAAGTAATAGTTCAAAACTTATTATGGAATAGTTCATAACTTATAAAAGGATAGTTCATGAATTATAATAGAATAGTTCATAGTGCAAAATTTATAAAGGAACGAAAGTAATAGTTCAAAACTTATTAAAGAATAGTTCATAACTTCTAAAAAGATAGTTCATGAATTATAATAGAATAGTTCATAGTGCAAAATTTATAAATGAGTGAAAGTAATAGTTCAAAACTTATTATGGGATAGTTCATAAATTATAATAGAATAGTTCATGAATTATAATAGAATAGTTCAAAGTGCAAAATTTATAAAGGATAGTGCATAACTTATAAAATGATAGTTCATGAATTACAATTGAATAGTTCATAACATATAAACGATTAATTTATAAATAATTTGATATAATATATTAAAAAGTAATAGTTCATGAATTATATGGGAATAGTTCAAAGTTTATAGGAGAATAGTGCATAAATTATAGCATAGTAGGTCAAACAAATTTTCATTCGTTTCTGGGGGGGGATTTCGGGACACGTGTCGGACGTACGTTCAACCGCACGGTCGTACCGTAAATTATGCACCGTACCTGAATGTGTACCCATGTTACAAAGACTAAATCATGAGGTTTAGAATATTTTACGCCAATTTTTTTAATTATATAATAATTTTGGGATGCGTTCGTAATTATTCCTAATGTTCGTTCTAATTTTTGTTTATTACTAGTTCAGTGCCCGTGCCAAGCACGGGTTTTGTTTTATTTTTTTTAATAAATAATAATATATCGTATAACTAAAATTTAATTAATTAATTATTAAAATGAAAATTTTTCGTGAATTGTATGTTTTTTATTTCATTTGTTTTTTAATAAATAAAAATATATATTATAATTACATCATACTTAATCAACCATTAATATAAACTTTTTTCGTGACATGCATATGTTTAATTTAGTTATATAGACCAAATAAAAAAATTATTTCTCTTTACAATTAATAAATTTTTAAAAATAGTAATATAAGTAAAAATGTTGTTATTTATATATTTAAAAAATAAATCTTTTATTTTTTCTAATGAATAACTTATAAATAATTACAAAATATACACAATAACTAAAAAGTAAAAATGTTGTTATTTATATATTTAAAAAAATTAAATCTTTGATTTTTTCTAATGAATAATTTATAACTAATGACAAAATATACACAATATCTAATAAGTAAAAAAATATTAATAATGAAACATATAAAATTTTGCCAAAATATAATTTTTTTAAATATCTATATTAACTAACATACCCTTTATATGAATTACTTTTAATATAAATAATTATAGATCCTCATGAAACCCCAATTATTATTCCAAATAATGTTAAATAGTCACTCTTTTAAATTCATTAATTTTTATTAGGTATAATTTATAATTTACTTTTTAATAATAACTTAGAGACAATCTTTAATTAAAATTAAAATTTTTTATTTATTATAATTAAACAAACAACATTACAAAACAAAAAAAATTCATGTGTTAAATGGGCTAACCCAGTTTCTTGTCTTCAAGCCGTCATTGGAATTTGCAACCCTACCCTCTGCTACAATGACGAAATTTTTTACAACCAAAATTCGGTATATATATACCCGCACCTTGTGAGGGTATATATATATACCGAATTTTAAAAAACAATTACGTTCAAATGCAGCTTCTCCCGTAAGATTGTTGATGGAATTATGATTTTTGTGATTATCCCACACGTTTTATAATTATTTTTAGGATTTTCCCGTTTGGTACCCTTGAGTTTTTGGCTTTTTCGGATGGTGCCCAAAGTTTTTCACGTTTTCGCTTGGTACCCCTGAGGTTTCGATTTTTCCGTTTGGTACCCTTATTTCTTTTTTTTTTGTCTAAAATAACGTTTTTTTATATTAAAATTATTTTTAAAAAAGGAACAAATATATAATAACAATTTTATATTATAAATTTAAAAGATAAATATATTTTAATTAAAATAACTAAGATATTTCTTAAATTATATAAGATTTTTACCTACTATTTTATGAGTTTTATTATATTTATATACTTTTATCATATTTTGCATCAAAACATGAGAAATTTATTATGTTTTATATAAAGTATAAGAATTTAATTTATATTTATATGATATTTTAATCAAAAATTTTAAAATTAAATATAATCTATAACTATATGATATTTCGTTGTTGGTATACTCCGTGAAACGGAAAATTCGTAATATGTAAAATATTTCTTACAATTTTAATCATTCTTAGTTTTATAGGTTTTGCATAAAATAAAATTTTTAGAATACTTGATATTATTACTGTGTTATACTTTTTACAATTTTAATCAAAAATTTTATCTTATTATTTTAATTTTAAAATTGATTAAAATATCACATAAATATAAATTAAATTTCTTATATTATATATAAAACATAATTAATTTCTCATGTTTTGATGCAAAATATGATAAAATATCAAATAGAATAAATATATTAAAATTCATAAAAATAATAGGTAAAAATCTTATATAATTTAAGAAATATCATAGTTTATTTTAATTAAAATATATTTAGCTTCGAAATTTATAATATAAATTGTTATTATATATTTTTCTCTTTTTTAAAAATAATTTTAATATAAAAAAACGTTATTTTAGCCAAAAAAAAAAAGAAATAAGGGTACCAAACGGAAAAACCGAAACTTCAGGGGTACCAAGCGGAAACGTAAAAAACTTTAGGCACCATCCGAAAAAGCCAAAAACTCAAGGGTACCAAACGGAAAAATCCTTATTTTCAATTAAGACTTTATGTTAAAATATATCTTCTCCCGTAAGATTGTTGTTGGAATTGTAACTATTCCGATTTGATTTCATTGATGGATTTTGTTACGATTTATTTTGTGACTGAAATTCGGATTTGCTTTAATAAAAAAATATAAACCGACATAATTTAATTTAGATTTTAATTTTAGTAACAAAAATAAAAATAGATATTTGATTGTTTCAAAAAGGTATGCGTGAAAATTTTTAGTATCATATATGAGAATTTTAAAAACACGATTGAAAAAGATTTGACGTATATGAGAAGTTAACAGTTGAAAAGATTTGACATAAAAAAGTATTAAAAAATCGTGATCCAGAAACAACTTAATTGAATAAAAAATAGATATTGAGTTAATTTATAATTTAGTAAAAAATTTAATTTGGAAAAAAACGTGGGAGCGTCGCTTTCGAAAAAAATGTGAGGCTGCCACGTCGCCTACTATAGTAAAGTATATAAAAGATTTGGTTATATAGATAAAATTACTACTTTACGAATATAATTAGTTGGATATAAGTTCATATTTTATTATTTGTAATATCATGGATACAATTTGAAAACCGGAAATCATAACAACATAAAGATAAACAATTGAATAATTTCATGAATAAAATAAAAAAATCATCTAATAAAATTATTTAAAATTTATAAATTTTAAATTTCAACCAAAATAAAATTTCTTATATCAGTGAATAAAATCTAAAAATAAAAAATTAAATAATTTCATGAAACTAAATATAAAAAAAAAGAAAATTATAACAGATTTAATCATCTACATTTTAAATAAAAAAAAGTTCTAAAACTTATTTGTTCAATTATATAGATTTTAAATAACTTCGTTGAGTGATTACATGTAATTCATCCTTCATTTCCATCATAAATTTCAATCACATAAAAATCAGTTTGTAATTCATTCTTGATCTTGCAATGGATGACCTTTAAGCACAAATATATTATTCGATGAATAAAATCTCAATTATTTCCTTTTTCAATTTATTTCCTTCCCAAGATGATTGATTTTTTCCTTATCTATAACATGATGAATAGAGTCATGAAATTTTACCTAAAATCACAGTATATGAAACAAAAATCAAAGATCGAAAAAACAACGTTTAAGTAACTAAGTTTTTTTTATATGACCCATAAAAAAGAGATATATGTAAATTTTAGAATCGAGATTATAAATTAATAAGATAAATGCTAAAATAATATATATTTTAAAAACAATGAATCATAATTAAATCCCTTACATTGACTAAATAGATTTTTCGTAAATAAAATTTTACTTGTTGTGAGACTATAAATTAGTTAATCAAAAGATAGTTTGCAAAACTTGTTATCAAACTACTTATTCAATGGACCAAAATAATGACTTCGAATACCATTTTTAGATAAATTTACCACTGGACCATTTTCTATACAATCATGTTGATTGTCATACATAACATGTCTACAAACTTCAAAATTATTCACTTGTAGTCCTACACATTGCCAATTATTTAGTAAGGGTTGCTGCAAGAGATTCAGTGTGTCCATAACTTGAAGAAACACCAACGAATTCACGGAGTTGCCTTCTTCAATTCAACCTCCTCCCCTGAACGACTTTGTTTCCGAACACCAGCGAATTCTACTCGATCTGGCAATTCTGGAAGAGCCAAGAAAAGATAGTAAGTTGATATCCATATAGAGAAGAAAGATATCATTCAACAATTGCCCTGTAATTTATAGAAATAATATGCCCTAAAATCAAAATTGAAGAAGAAAGTGAGGGATAAAGATATCTATTCAACAAATGTGATTTCATTATCCACCTCTAACACTAAATAAGCATTGGTCAATTCAGAAAAATAATTTACATTTTCATAAATTAACCTCTTTTTGGATCGGACGAGTCGACAAATTTCATACCCGGTAAAACGTCACCATTTCACCTGGTTTAAGTGTGGCGTATAGCTGCTGATGAACCCCTAGTAGCTGATCCATGTGGTCGCTTCCCATCCGTTTGATTATTATGACCAAGATCAATGATCATACCTTCATCTCCTTCCATATCCACGAACATCTTCTGTAGATCTTTGAAACTATCCGGCTGCAAATCCAATCATCAATGCAAAACAATTAGAATAAATAAAAAAACAACTGGAATTACCTCGCCTCTGACATTGTCCATCATGCTTAGCATCTCTTGCATGAAAATCACAAAAGCCTTGTTTCACAAACATTAGGCCCGGGTAAGTGCAAAGAGTACAAAATAAGAGAAGATTGCTGACTAAAAACGACACTGTTTAATGATCATCGGAGGAAATACAAACTTGATCTTCCTCCTCAGTTGGATCATAGTACATTGATCGCTTCCCTTAATTTGATAGAACTGCAAACCAAGCACGAAATCAACGTCTTATTCACGAAAATCGGAACATAAACATGGATTGAAACACAGGAAACCCGAATAAGCCTCTTGAATTTGCTAGAATTTACGGTTGCCTTCAACGGCGACAGATGGATTGTTCGCCCATCGATCAGGATGCCACCGCTAAAAATCGAAACGAAATTATAACCCGAAAACTATCCATGAAAGAGATTTGAGAAGAGATCTTGAGAGTTAAAATATCATAGCAAGCTTCCGATAAGTAGTACGAATGTCAGAAAAGGAGGCAACAATGTGTATTTTACAATTGGGGATGAAGATCAATACCGGTCGATCCAGAGGGCTGTGACTGAGCTTTAGTTGACCTTCAAACAATTTGATTATTTTCTCTTTATCTTTTTCAAAAGATTGGGCTTGAATTGTTGATATGTACTTACCGACTCAAGATCGAATGAAGCAAATTCCATGAGGAAAAGATTATTAGGGTGTAGAATACCCATGATCTCCATTTGCAATATTACGAGCACCATCAGTGACCCGATTGTTCCAATTTACGTCATATGTTGTTATATATACCTCAATACAAACTGTTTGGATAAAAATCCGGCCTTACTAACGATAGAAATTGAGTAAGGTTTGATAACGTATCGTGGGAAAATCAGTTTGTTAGAATAGATCAGATCAAAAACACATCAAACATAAAAAAATATGGCTGATAACGTAAACAAATATAACTAAAAATTCGTTAAACAAAATTGTGGGTTGAAAACAAAACAATTGTTAAAAAATATAATAAAGAAATCGTTTAACAGAAAACAATAATAACATAATATAGTATATGGGTATATAGGTACAATATTGTACACATTTTAATGAAAATAGTTTTATAAATTGTGGTGGTTAGAAAGTTGAATTAATTTCATGTAACATTTGGTGATTTTAATAAAAAAAATTTAAATATTTTTAATTTTTTTAATATAAATTATGGTGCTTGAAATCTTGGGCAAAGATTCATTATAAAAATTATAATTAAAATAATTAATAATAATAACAATTTACTAATTACTTTAGAGATATAAATTTTAGTAAGTAATATAGATATAAATTTTGTCATAATCTACTTCTTTTTCATATCATATTTTAATAATAATTTAAAAAATAAACTAACTAATTATTGTAACCATGTGAAAATATATATATATATATATATATATATATATATATATATAAGGCTAAAATATTTATATTCAATTCAATCCTAATTTCAAAGTCATCTTCTTCTCCACAAGTAATTAATAAAAAATTACGTAAGCTAAAGACTCTCCTCTCAACTTCATCTCTTCCTATTGTCAACACAATAAACGAAATGTCCTCCACAAGTTTCAAGGAAGATTGCTCTAGTTAGCGATAATTTAGGAGAATCAATTTGAGTTTCTTATTTAGTTGTGTTTAAAAAAATATTATAATGCTTTTTTCAATTGTGGTATGTAGAATTAATTTAGATTTTATTGTTCCGTCCAACAAAATACCTTTATTTGGTTAATTAGTGATTTAACAGGTCAAATCTTTTCGGTTTATGATATAATTTACATACGCCGCAATTATAATTTTAGATATTTATTTAGTAAAAAAGATTTATTGAGTTAGATTTTAATTTAGTAAATGATTTAAATTGGAACTAATTGAAAAAAAATTTAGGCTAAACAAATCTTGATTCACTACTATTTGTGCCTGAAAATCTTTTTTAAAAAATAATAGAAGGCTGAACTTTTTTTAAAAAATAATTATTGACATCTGTTTTAGTAGAGTATATAGATATTGATTAATCGGAAGACGAAAATTATAGTGTAAATTTACGTAAGTGAATTCACCAAATTAAATTTATTAAAATACGAAACTATATAAGTAAAATTAAAATCAATTTCTTACTATTAAAGCTGAAATTTAAAAAAATAACAAAATTTACAAAATAAATAAAATTGAATGCCGTACATACCATTTGGTTAAAAAATTAAAAAATTATAAATTTATTAATTTAGCAATTAGTTAGTTATCATATATTTTTTTTATTTGAAAATTTACTTAGAATTTACGAAAAATATTTTAAAAGTATTTTTAAATTTATTAATTTAGCTAGTTAGTTAACAAAATCTTTTTATTTTAATTAATAAGATGAATGACACAAAATTTAAATAGAATGGCATTTTAGTAAATATTTTAGAAAAAATCCTATGTGACATACCTAGTTGATTGACATGTGGACTTAGTGTCCTTTGTTTTAGTAAGTAATATAGAAGATATTGGAAGATACATATCACAATATATTCCTATTAAATAAATAATGATATTATTCCGTTATATTAGGCTAGATTATATTTGATTCTATTATTGCAATCTTTATTATTCTATTCTTATTCTATTGTAATCCCTATATAAAGGGTCATTGCTGCATCAATATATTGGTGGTTCTGTCTCCACCATTCGTGTGGTATTCTTCCACCAAAATCTATCATGGTATCAGAGCGGGTTCGATTCGGGACCTCAACCTCGTCTAAATCTACATTTACCACTGATTTACTGGTGGTCCTATCGATCTAATGTTGTCACCGATCTACTGGTGGTCATATCGATTTTACAAGTGGTGTTTGTGTCACCGCTCATTGTTGATCGAAGTGTTCTCTTTGCTCATTGTCAATGAAATGGTCCAGCCTTCAGCGTTGTTTGTCTACCCACGCTTCGACTGCGGGGGCGTATTGGAAGATACATATCACAATATATTCCTATTAAATAAATAATGATATTATTCCGTTATATTAGGCTAGATTATATTTGATTCTATTATTGCAATCTTTATTATTCTATTCTTATTCTATTGTAATCCCTATATAAAAGGGTCATTGCTGCATCAATATATTGGTGGTTCTATCTCCACCATTCGTGTGATATTCTTCCACCAAAATCTATTTTCCATCATTTTTGCCCTAATATTATAGGATAGTTTTAGTATTATATTTTCCGCAATTGAAAACGTATAAATAGATAATCTCCCATGATTTGATAAGGTAGTTGCTAACATTTGACGTGTGTGGGTAGTGATGTTGTTCTGATAGAGATATTCATGGGATAACATGTTACGTGCACGTTGTATGTGCTTATGATATTAGTTAAATAAAACCGATTATTAAGATCTGAATTTATATATAATAATATGGGGAATATGGTACGAGTCTACACTAATGATATTTAAAATTAATACACTAATCATTAGTCAATGGTATTTAGGTAACTCAAACTATAAATAACTAACTATTAACTTTAATTAAATGAGGGAAAAAAGATAAATTTGATTACTGGAATATATATTGTATTCGACTTTTCTCTAATTTGTTAATGTGAGTACAAGTCAACGAGATGAGACTGGTGAACACAAACAAAAACAAAATCTATGAATTTGTATAATAGTTGTAATTTGATGCTACAAGTATCACTGGCATTACATGCAATTGCCTCGACAATCAGCCTGGCACTTAAAACATCAACAAGAAAGTAGAGAGAATGAAAATATACGTAAAAGAATCAACTCATTATGATGGATGCATGAAGTGAAATTGGATAAAGTTCTTAGTAACCAACTGGGGTGTACTCAGATTCGGACTTAGGAGATGGGACGTAGACTGGAGTCTTGTATTTGGGAGATGGGGTGTATGTTGGTGCCTTGTATTTAGGAGATGCGGTGTAGACTGGTGCTTCATACTTGGGTGAAGGGGTGTAGACCGGTGTTTCGTACTTGGGAGAAGGGGTATAGATTGGAGCCTTGTACTTGGGAGATGGGGTGTAGATTGGTGATTCATACTTGGGAGATGCGGTGTAGACTGGTGCCTCATACTTGGGAGATGGGGTGTAGTTCGGGGCCTCATACTTGGGAGATGGGGTGTAGCTTGGACTTTTGTAAATTGGAGACGGGGTCTTGTAAGTTGGAGATGGCGTGTAAACAGGTGTTTCATATGTTGTCGATGTGTATACGAATGGAGCAACAGAGTACAATTCCAAAATATACGATTTCATGAAACCCTTAAGGGTAGTAGAGTGAGTTAATGGAGCACCGGTAATACCCTTTCCAGTATCAGTAGCAATGTTGCAAGTTTTTGATGGAGAACTTTCTAGGTATACTTTACAATCCGAGGGTTCCAAGTCTTCTCCTAACTCTTCTGGTGTGAATGTTACCAAGAAGTAACCATTCTTGTCGGTTTCAGGAGTAATCTTTGAGAATTTGTAATCCTCAGACTTACATGAAAGCTTAGCCGTGGCACCTAGAAAAAACATATATATATCCGTTACTAGCTAGCAATGTTAATGAATAAACAATACTAGTTCTCAATATATGTCATTAGAGGTTTAAAACTTATTTATGATCAAACGACTAATATCAATCATTAAATAGAGTAATTGATATCTGTTTTGAGAAATTAATTTGAATGAAAGAAATAATATACCTTCGAGCGGGGCTAAATCATAGTAATTCTGGCAATAGATGAGACCTTGAACACCATAAAGAGTGGTCAACTTCTCTTCTACATAGTAGCTTGTTTTAGGAGTGTAGCTAGGAAGAGGAGTTTCATACTTTGGTGAAGGCTTGTATGCAGGAGTATCGTATTTTGGTGTCGGTGCTTTATACGAAGAAGATGGGGTGTAAACTGGTTTTGTGTAGGCGGGAGATGGCGTGTATGGAGTTTCATATTTAGGAGATGGGGTGTAAACTGGAGCTTCGTATTTTGGTGTCGGTGCTTTATACGAAGGAGATGGAGTGTAAACTGGTTTTTTGTAGACGGGAGATGATGTGTATGGAGTCTCGTATTTAGGAGATGGGGTGTAAACTGGAGTTTCATATTTTGGAGATGATGTGTATGGAGACTTGTAAACAGGGCTAGGAGTTGTTGTCTCGTAGACCGGAGATGGCGTGTATGTTTTATACTCGCTAGCCGAAGCAACGACAACTAACAATACAAGCACGGAAGAAACACCAAAGAGGTGACGAGCCATTGCTTCTACTATTTTGAGTTTGCTTGTTGATTGAAGGATGAGAGAATTAGCCTTTATGCAACAAGTATATATAGATGTGATTAAGTTGGGATAATTGAATTAATATTAAGATAATGGTTGTACTTAATTGATTGATTGGAAGATATACTTTGTTAGATTTGTGAAATATTCTTTGATGAAGCTATGCAATTGCATGCACGTCGGTTATGGTTGTATAGTTGCACCCACGACGTCCTATTATTTTATATATAGTTCTTTTTATATATTGAATATATATTGATAAGTTCATTAGTGTGGTGTGTTTAGAGTTTGAATATGTCATTAGTTTATTGAGTGGTCAAAATGTATGAAAATATATTACTGATAATGATTCAGTTATTAATTTGTTGAAGAACACACTTAGGGCCCGTTTGGTTTTAACTCCGGAATCGGAAATGGAATGGAAACGAATCTAGTCGATACGTATACCCTTGTTCATTAAAATATTTGGAATCATTCTTTGTGGTTTGTAGTAATTGCATGAGAGTTTGATTACTTTTGATACCCTATAGGGTAACAAAATGTGTGGAAGTAAGTGCATTTTTCATTAAACCATGAGGAATGATTCCATAAAATTTCATGAATATAGATATACATATGGACTAAATTCGTTTCTATTCCGTTTCCGTTTCCGGAGTTGGAACCAAATGGGCACTTAAATATAATGAGAAAATACTTTTGTGGGGACAAGGATTTCTCAATATGGCCGAAAATTAATATAATAATTAATTTTTAGTTTTACTAATGTTGTTTCAACTTTTCTTAAGGATATTACTATTTGTAAAAAAATTATATACATATTTAAAATTAGTATAATAATTAACTCCATGTTATTATATTTTTGAAAGAAATAATTTTTAAATATTATAAATAATTGAGTATATTCGATACGAAATGTAGTATTAAAAAATTTAAATAAGATATATGTTAAAGAGAATCTTAATTAATATATTGGATCTTTTGCCTAAGTAGACGAAGTTTGAAAAAAAATTCTCGTTTTCGGCTCGGACTGAAATAATTAACGAAAATACACGAGATTTAGGGTTAGGAGTAGAAGCGTTGTCTTAGACCGCACTCTTCTTCCTAAAAAAACGCGGTCCAAGACAGCGTTTTAATTTTCGTAACGAAAAAAATAAAAACACAAATGGATCACGCCTCAAGTGCAACGTTTAAAAAATATAGAGGCGCGGTCCATTTATTTTAAAATTTTTTTTTTCCTAATTCCATTTTTAACATGTATTTATTGATACATTTAAGGATAAAAAGATAAAATACACTTATAATAATATAACTAAAATAGATCAATTATATTTATAATGTATGAAATAGTTTATCCATAATCTAATCGATGGTTAACATTTCAAACAAACTAAATATCATTCACTATCTTGATCCATCTCTTCAATAATTGGCATGTTTCGATCAACATTCTCTGTAGACAAATCAACGTGTCTGATAGGATCGGTGTAGCTGTATCGACGAGGAAGTGGAGTAGATACAAAACTTTTTGGGCACGAAAGTGACATAACCCCCATAAAACCAACAAATCCTGTGCTGATGTAATAGCGTGGCATAGAGGGTGGAGTTCACCATATCCTGACATAGAGGGTGGAATACCACCATAGCCTGGCATAGAGGGTGGAGTTCACCATATCCTGACATAGAGGGTGGAATACTACCATAGCCTGGCATAGAGGGTGGAGTTCACCATATCCTGACATAGAGGGTTGAATACCACCATAGCCTGGCATAGAGGGTGGAGTGCCACCATATCTTGACATAGAGGATGGAGTACCGCCATATCTTGATGAAGGTCCTGTGTGGTAAAATGGAGGGGTACTATCGAACAAGATGACAACATGTCCATGTGGAGTAAAATGCCCCTGTGGAGTAAAATATGGTTGACTCTCGGGCTGAGAATGCGAAGGACCAACTTGTCCGAATGATGTACCATATTATGCAGATGTGGACGATGGTTGCTGGTAGTAAGATGGATCAAATGGTAGCTGACTAAGTACACAAGCACCTTTTGAAGTCACATATTGACAGTACATTGAAATGTTACTCATCAAATCCCCACACTGTTGTTGGATGTGCATCTGAGATGCCAAATCAACAGTTTTCCTTCTTCTTCTTGTCACATCAGAAATGCATTGACCTTGTAAAAAAATGAATTTATACAATGAATTTATACAATAAAAATTCATGTTCTAGTTTATGTACATAATCAAATACTCACAGTGGCGTAAAGATCTGGAGCCACGGGCTGGTAATGAGCTACTGATGTCTGACCTGGAGGGCTAATAAGCTTACGAGTCCTCGACAAGTACCACATCATATAAAGCTGTAAGTGGTTTGGTGGCACACTTTCAAGTGGATATGAACGTGCTATTTTTGTGGCACGCTCATTCTTCAAAGCAATGTAGTGTGAATGAAAATCGGCCGAGTCTATTTGATGTTGGTCTCTCCTATCACTATCGTGCAACTCCTTGTTATATTCACAAGAAATAGGAGGAGTTGCACTTCCCCGAATTGCTTAAGGACACACTCAGGACAATGAATCTCTACAATGTCGAAGCATATCAATGGAACTGAGCTCCTCCAAAGGTGTCGACTATCGTAGCAAATGGGGTTTAGGGTATCCAATATGTCATTATATATGGCTCCCAATCAAACTACAAAAAATAAAAACAAGCCGACGTTAGAAAGATGTCAAATTATCAATTATTGTTTTATAGATAAAACAAATCTAACCTCTTCAGCCATTTGTCTGTCTAAGGCATCTCGATAATATGCCAAATTTCTAGGGGCATGGTCTTATGAGAATGCATATCCAACCCGGGTGTTGTTCAGGTAAGGCACATTATTCCGGTAGGGCCGTGCGGCTGAACGTAGAGCCGACACATGTCCCGAAAAAAAATAATTTCCCCCACCAGAAACGAGCAAAAGTAATAGTTCAAAACTTATTAAGGAATAGTTCATAACTTACAAAAGGATAGTTCATGAATTACAATAGAATAGTTCATAGTGCAAAATTTATAAAGGAGTGAAAGTAATAGTTCAAAACTTATTAAGGGATAGTTCTTAACTTATAAAAGGATAGTTCATGAATTATAATAGAATAATTCAAAGTGCAAAATTTATAAAGGATAGTGCATAACTTATAAAATGATAGTTCATGAATTACAATTGAATAGTTCATAACATATAAACGATTAATTTATAAATAATTTGATATAATATATTAAAAAGTAATAGTTCATGAATTATATGGGAATAGTTCAAAGTTTATAAGAGAATAGTGCATACATTATAACATGGTAGATTTAAAAATTTTCCTTCGTTTCTGAAAAAAAAAAATTTCATTCGTTTCTGAAAGAAATTTTTTTTTTCCGAGACAAGTGTCAGCTCTACGTTCAACCGTACGGCTGTACCCTAATAAATGAACCGTACCTGAACAAAAGCCCCACCTATAAAGAAACAAATCACAATATTTTAAAACATAACAAATAGAATATTTATATTAAATTGAATCGTAAAATATATATACCTCATAGCCAATGCATCTACTCCATGGATGAAGTGATCACCAAGCGGGGGTGGGAGTCAGTCCGTAGCTGCACCTCTTCTTCTTCTATGTCTCCTAGCAGCATTCTTACGCTCAGCTTTAGTGGCGTCAGTCGGGTAGTATAAACATTCTGGTCTCCCGATAGGACTCCTCTCCCACGATCATAACTACATAATTAGGTTCAACAAATTAGAATGAAGATAACTGAAAATTGCTTTATTTAATGATTTACCTGTAACAAGATCACTGGTCCGGTGATCTCATGTTTGTTCTTGTGTGCGGCTTTACACAACTGCCTATACAGATTAGCCAATGTAGCGTTGCCCCAACTGTATTGACTAGCTTTTTATAAGTCACCCAACAAAGGGAGATACAACAGCTGGATGGATCCGCCTGTAGTGTCAGCAAACATGACTGCACCCATGAGCAACAATATGTACGCTCGTGCATGACACCGTACAGTAGCATCATCTGCACCCTCTGTAAGACCACGCCCAAGAAACTCTCGTAACCATCTGAACTTCAGTGATGATCCTCTAATATCCGCCGAGTTTGGGCGCTCTCCAAGAAGATACTCCACCATAGTAGGTCAATCATAGTGTGAAGAACTAGTCACTGCAGGTCCATCCACTCGAAGACCCAACAAGACGGCAACGTCCTGTAGTGTGATCGATGCCTCACCAACAGCCAAATGAAAGGTATGTGACTCAAACCTCCATCTCTCAACTAGTGATGTGATAAGGTAAGTATCTAACTGGAAGGTAGATCCAAGCCGGTATATACCGTAAAAACCAACTAGCTTTATGTAGTCTACCACTCTCTCGTCAGGTGGGAGACATGCACCAATGTTTATAAGATGCATCCTAGAGGTCATCGGCTGTAAAGTCTGCGATTTATATATCGAGGAAAATCAGCGAACGACTCCTTTCAATCGCCGTAGATATCTGCAATTATTTTATGTTTAGCATCATATGCTTTCTTATAGGATGGAACCACTTGATATTTCACATTCATCACCTCTATGATAACTCGCGGTTTGATTGTCAGATCTAGACAAACCATGTTTTTAACCTCATGACAAATGAATCTAGAAGTTGCATTATGGTTGTCAAGTTCTCTCATATGCGAGAAACATGCGGGGATATGAGGCCCATTGTAGCGGTGCACATACCATAAATCTAATGCTTGATCAACCCGACGTGCAGAAACCAACCATGTGCAATTGATTTATTCTTTTCTAGCACAATGTACAGTAGAACAGTGTGAATTTGCTCTGATTGTCGTGTAAGAATATCCTTCCTTGGGAAATACTTTGTCAACTGTCTCTTTAAATCAGCCAATGAATTAAAACATTGCCCTTTATGAAAATAATCAGCATCTGCTATGTGAGTTGACGCATAAGGGTCCTCCCGTAAATTCATTTGAATTGGTTTCGCTTCGACAACATCATTCCAACTTGGGTTGATTGATTGAGCTCTTATGACACGATGTGTTGCTTCTCGAACTTCTTTACAATCTAGTGTTGTGGGCCCATTCTCAACATGACGATCTTCTTCTGTTTCATGACTCTCATTGTCAATGTTTAGACCATTCTGATCAATGTGAATATCATCATCATCCACATGACTAGAACTAGCATGTGAGGGACCACGTGACATTGTCGGGTTTGTTGAATGCTTCGGAAAATTTCCGTATCCCATCACAGATTGTGCGTACTCATTATCTATGAGTAATCTCGTGTATGTTTCCATGTTTTCCCATGCGGGCCAATAATTGTTGTTGTCTTCCATCTATTTCATATTTAGTTAGACTTATGACATAAATGAGATTCACTAATATTTCTACAATACCCCTAAATCATAACCCTACACTAATAACATAATTCACACATATAAAATAAATAACATAATTACTAAACTCTAACACTAAATTTAATATTACTAAATATTACTTATATATAATTAACAAACAATTACATAAATTAGATCCACTAATATTTTTGATATAACCCTACACCATAATTCTACACTACTAACAAAATTCATATATACAATATTAATAATATGATCAATAAAATCTAATTACAAATTTTATCAACCATAATTAAACAACTAATATGTTGCAAGAGCCTAGTTGCTGAGTTGTTGAGAGAGTGAGTTGAGGACCCAGATTAGGCCTAGACCGCCCCTGCGTGACCCTATAGGCGCCCCCTGCGGTTTGCCTGGGCCGCCCCTATGGCTCACAAAGTCCGCCCCTGCATCTCTGTGTGCTGCAGCCGTCTTCTTTGACCCTTTGACTTGTGTTTTACTCTTTTTACCCTTTTTAACCTTCATCTTTTTCATTTTGATGAGGGTTTATCATTAAGCTTCATCTCTCTCTCCTGCGTACATTTTCTTCTCCTCTCTTCTCCTTTGGATCTTTGCTTGATCTTCTCTTGAGTTTTGGTTGAGTTGTGAGAGTTGTGCTTGGTTTTGATGATGTTTATAGTTGTTGAGCCTTGTGAGCCATCTTGAGGACGTTTTGGTGATGTGTTGAGCTTCTCGACCTTCAGCTTGGTAAACTTTCATGGCTTCCATCCCTTCTTTCTTCATTCTTTCATCTTCTTATCTCTTTTCCTATTTTTCTTTAGTTTAGCTTAGGTTCCTTAGGCTTGGATCATGCTTCAACCATGTTTGGCTTGTGTTGATGTATATATATGTATGTTCGGTATGTATGTTGATGTTGGAGTGAAGGAGTAAAGAATCGAAGGAAGAAGTGAAGAAAGGGCTGAAGTGGTGCCTCTATTATCCATCCACCCCTGTGCCACCTTGCAGCCGCCCCAGCGCCGGCCAGGACCTGCCCCTGCGCCACCTGTGATCCGCCCCTGCGCCCACCTGCATCAGCAAGGTCCTGCACTTGGTTCTGCAGGTGTGTGTTGCTTCTAGGCTTTCCTTAGGATGCCTTTGTTCCCTCCTTTCCTAGTATGAGTGTTTAGGATCATGCTAGAGGTGTGAGGAATTGTGTGGTTGAGGTTATGATCGGTTTATGTCTTGTAAGGCTTAAAGGACTTAGGTTGATGTTAGTTGAGGTCTTGAGGTTGAGTATGATCCCTATGGATCCCTTTGGGTCTAGGTGTGACCCCTTTGATGAATAGAGGTTGATATCTTTCTATGCCTTGTTATTAGGCAGTGCCCCTCTCTCAGGATTGGAGGTTGCTTCTAGTTGATCTTTGTACGAGGTTGAGGTAACTTCGTAGGACTTACTTAGCTACCATCCTTATATTGGGTGTTTGCATGAGTGGTGTGTGCTTTATATGTTTGTTATGATAGCATGAGTTGTCGTTTATACTAACCTATGTTTTATTGGCTGCCCCACTGCGTGGCTGTGATAACCTTTCCATTTCATCCCGTAGTGGAGTCTGGGAGGTTCTCTGACGCCAGGCCAGTCTGGTTTACAGGAAGGGCGCAATCCACTCCCATAGGGTACAAGGATTGTGTGACCGATACTCGTACAGTTGGATATAACACTTAGAGGCGGGAATGTATCGGTCCTCGTGTCACATACTTTCACTTTTATATATATATAGTGAATGACTATTATATAAAGATGATAAACTGGGTAAATGTGTGATAGCATGCTGATGTGTTTATCTTTCCATGATTGTGTTTGTGCTTATGCATTACTCTATATATGTGTGGTTAGCTAATGGTTTATTACCATGTTGTAGATGCCCCACAGGATAGGCGTGCTGCTGAGTGATCTAGCAGAGTGGCAGGCCGATAACCTCTCGTACATAGGATGTTGTGGACTTTTGGGTTTGTTTACCTTTCCCTCCTGCGAGAGGATAATCTTTTGTTACCTCCTGTGTGAGGGCGTTGTGGTTTATACTCGGCTATGTTGTTTTACCTTTTGGTTGTGCAGTTTATATAGTTTTATGCATTTGTTTTATATTTGTCAGTGTCATATTGCAAGGTCCAGTGAACTTGTTGTTAGGTTAGGGTCAGGATCCATTGTGCGATCCTATCCTAATGTGACACTCCGAGTCCCGCGGAATCGAGGTGTTACAAAGTTGGTATCAGAGCCTTAGGTTGACAACAATGGTGGGTCTCTCCGGTGGTGGTGCAGTAGGTGTTCTCCGGTGGCGGCGGCGTGCTTCGGTGGTGGGTCTCTCCGGTGGTAGAAGGAAGAACCGAATAAGAAGAAGATTGAATGTTTTGTGAGGAGAAGAAGGGAGCTTTGCGGCAGTATTAAAGAGGGCAAGAGGCGCGGGATCTTTATTGCCCTGCAGAGTCAGCAGGGATTCCCTGCTTTTTTGACCGAAAAAGCACCAGACCGCGCCTCTGTATTTTTTTTTAAAAAAAAATAAACTGACCTAGACCGCACCTCTATATCTTTTTTTTTAAAAAAAAACTTTACACTAGAGACGCAGTCCTAGACTGCGCCTCTGTATTTAAAAAAAAAATGTTGCCTATATTAAAACGCTGTCTTGGAGAGCGTTTTTGAGCGGTCTCAGACCGCGCTTCTATTCCCGAACCTAAAACTCGTGCATTTTTGTTAATTATTTCAGTCCGAGCCTACAACGAGAATTTTTTTTCAAACTTCGTCTACTAGGCAAAACATCCAATATATTTACTAGGCAAACATACACTTAACTAAAACTTGCGATATAACTTCATGAACCAATAACTTTATAATAAAGTTAATATTAACTTGAAAAAGAGGAGCGAGAAGATAAAGCTACTAAGGTGACTTATTTTTCTAGAAAACAAACTAGGCCCCAAGCATTTAACAATTTTTAAGAAAAGATAAATTAATAATTAAAGGAATCTTTAATAGGCCGTTACAACCTTAATAGAAGATAATTATTTGGTAAAATATATTAAATAAGCTTAAAAATCGGAAACCGGTTAAAAAAGGTAATCGTGTTGAGATTTCCGAATCTCAAATATCCGCCATTTTCACCATTAAAGCGGTAACCAAAAGCATAGCAAAAAAGCACTCTCTGCAAACGGAAGCGGTTTCGTCATCTCTAGTCGTGTCGAGGTCTCGTCTTCAACCCATTCTTCATCGTCAACATCCACCTTCAATCAAGTATCCAAGGTCGTCTTCAACAGGTATAATCAGTTACCAATTGCAACAAAGGATTTTCAAAATTTCGAATCGTCTATCTTCAATCGCCATTTCCAGGTATGTTATCTTTGTCGATTGTACACAAGTTTTTGAAGAATACGACAATATCTTACACAAACATATTCGATGAGCACTTCTATTTATGTACAAATTCCAACATACACAAGTAAAAAAATAATGCATACACAATTTCCATTATTCGTTCAACACTGCAAGTTATGTACATATTTCAACATACACAATTTATTGGCGTACATATCTCCAACATACACAAGTAATACATAATGCACTTCCAGTTATGCACATATTCCAGCTATGTACATATTTCGACATATTCCAGATATGTACATATTTTTACATATTGAAGACAAATTTAATATATGAAACATACCGGGTACACAAACTGAATCGCCTCAATGCAATTATGTGCCACATATTTGTAATGGCGTACATATTTTGTAACAGAACGCAAGGATGAACAACCGTTTGTTAGAAGACGAAGATATGGCGTTTAGACTTTATTTACTTACCCGTTTATGGAGATATTCACGGCTTATGGAGATATTTACTTACCCGTTTTATAACAATTAATTGCTTATTGAATGGAGAGAGAAATATATTTATTTACCCATTATATAACAATTAATAGTTATTAAATTGAGGGAGAAAAATATTGTGATTTCCTTAATATCATCTTTTATTTTAATATATCTTTTTTATATAATTTGGAGGGGTCTAGTTTGTACGCAATTTTAATTTGGGGCTCTTTATATGTTCATGGTTATAAAACCTACATACTCCCCCATTTTACCCAAAAAGAGCCCTATTCCTACAATTTTCAAAATGGGTGGCCTTTTTGGATTGATTGATCCATATTGATATGACAATGAACAAGTTTAAAAGGTGGATATTTTATTATTACATGAATAATAATTATATTTTTTTAACTAATCTATCTCAAGACGTTTGATTTTTTTTTTTATAAAATTCATCCTCAATCATCCTTTTTAACCTCATAAAGTCCCTCTATCAAATCAGACATAAGTCGCTTGTATATTTTGCTCGGAAAAAAGAGAAATCTATAGTTAAGTGGATTTTTTGAGGCCTTCAAAAAACATTTGCAAAATAACATGGCGTTCAATTTTTTTTTTTTTTTTTTAAAATATATAATTTGTAATATGATGTTACAAGTTTGCTTATATGAAAGGATAACCAACTCTCTTCTTTTTAAAAAAAGGAAAAGCGGTTAGGACATGCTATCTTATAGAGGTAGTCCATCCTAAAGCATCATTGCGGATTAGAACACGAAGTTTGAGATCGTTAGAAAAAGGTGTGTTAGGGTTCGAAATTTTTAAATGGGTCAATTGTTCAGCAACACAGTTGATTTCTCTGAACACATCTTTGAACAGAACTTCCTCAAAGAAGCGAAGATCTAGTCGGGAGTCGGAAATGATCATCTCGATCTCCCATGGACAACTCCAATAACGTTGTAGTGCTTTGATAACACAAAACTTATCACCTTCAATCTCAATCTTTTTGATATTTATTTTGATCTCTTCTTTTAGTCCAACTTTCAGCGCGAAGGCTTCTCATTTAATTACCGAGTTAGAGTAATTTTTCCTAGCATCCAAACTACTAACTTTACCGTTATGGTTACGTATAAGAAATCCAATAAAAGTTATACCCGAGTCGAGTTTTTAACCATCAAAATTAAGCTTATGGAACCCAGATTTTGGTTCGTCTCATTTAATGTTATTAATCAACTTCTTATTTGCTTTTATGAAACTCCCTCGTTATAAGTTTGCTTAGAAAAATTTGCAAAATATCGTGATGCCCATTTTTAGTTTTAAAAAAAAATGTAATATGATGTTACAAGTTTTCTTAGAAATATATATATATATATATATATATATATATATATATATATATATATATATATATATATATATATATATACTTTACTAAAGTAAGCGACATAAAATTGACGTGGCGGCCTCACGTTTTTTTCTCGGATTATATCTATTACTAATTCACAAATTAAACCAAAAAATCATTTTTTTTATTAAAACAATATCTAAATTATAAATGTTTAACATTCTAAAGATACGATACATTTATTGTTAAACTTCTCCTGTACGTTACAATGTTAACTTACAAAGGAAGCCGTATCTTGATTTCAGATATACTTAACGTAAATTTCTCAAGTACAATTCTCACATTATTTCCTTTATATATATATGGAACGCACCTGTAACACCCCAAGTTCTGGAAACTCGAAGCGTTACAGTTAGGACCTCACAATGGGTCCCGAGCCTCAGAGTAACAACAATAACATCGGATCTTGCAACAAGGCCCAAATAAATAAAAACCAAAACTATATAAAAAGTCATGAGGTATAACAAAGGGAAAACAAAAGGACTCTTAGCCGAGTTTAACAACAAATTGAAAAGACAACAACGAAATATAAATCCCGATCCTGTCCTATAATGTATGGGATCCCCGGCTGGCTATTCCATTTGGATCACTCAGCAGCATCTCTAACTTGCAAGACATCTACAACATCGGTATAAACCGTTAGCTAACATTCCTAGATATCAGAAAGACAGTAAAAGCACAAACACATATAAGAATATAAACACATAGCATGCTCGCACACAACCGATTATTATCATTACAATGGTAATCCATTACTAATTCAACTTTTTTTGTCACACGAGAATCTCCTGAAACTCGCCTCCGTTTCCGTTACCGACAGGAATAGATTAGATGCATATTATTCGGTACCTATTGGCCTGGTCGCAAGAGCACCTCCCAGATTCCCAATTCTGAATTGGACATGTGGTCACTGTCCGGTTATAATACACTTGGGCCAGTTACGGTATAAGGTCGTCCTAATCCGCTTTACGTTATAACAAAAAAGTAAACAAACACCACCAATACGGTCAAACCAATACACGGAACGCAACTAAGTAAGTCCAAGGGACTTACTTGAATCGAAGGTAAACAAACTCAAGCTAAACTGCTCAGCTTCCCGAAGGAAAAGATCGATGCCTTCTTAGACAAGGCATCACGAATTAAAAACTATCCAAATGATAAAAGTCTGCATACTTCTAGTCTCATTGCCCTCTATAAGGTCTACTGCAGCGTGCTAGAAAGTTCCTACTTCTAGTCTTGATGATCTCTAAAGATCTCCAACATGCTAGGAAGAACGTTTCCTAGTCTCAAGGTTCTCAAGGAACAACAACAACACAAGCTTAAGGCTTTCAAAGCATAACAGTTCATAAGGCTCAACAAGCCACTGACTGGCATTCATCCTAGTTCATCTAGGTCCAACCTAGCATGATCTATCACGAGGAAAAGGATAAGGAAGCAAGGATGGAAGCAACTCACCAAAGACGGGAGTTACTGCAGAAGAGACACGGGGGCTGGCGACAGAAGGCACAAGGGCGGCGACAGGGTTTTGTCGCAAGGGAGACATCTTACATCCACGGGGGCAGTGCACTGACAAAGGCGGTGGTTGGGCTTTTCTTTGACAGCAACAACACAACAAGGAGACCAAAACTTCAATCTTCATTCCACACACGACAACACTCAACCAAGGGAGGCTGGAACACAAGCACAACAGCGAACGAAGGCCCAACGAGAATGAAGACTCGATCTTGATTCATGTCAAGAGGAAAAAGAAGGAGAGGAAAATACATGCAGTAGGGGATTCAAGGACAGAAGATGAACAAAAGGGATCAAGAACTTACACAAAGCTTTTGCAGGAATTCGCACGGAAAGGCTGCAACTTGACTCGAGGTTGAAGAAGAACATAAGCAAGAAGAAGAAATCGAAAGAGAAAGCGAAAATATATAGGGCCAACGGCTGGGAAAGAAGGAAGGTCAGAATTAGGTTAAAAGATAGAAGGAAAGACGGCCCAAAAGATAGAAAATCGGATCTTCTAAGAAAGGAAAGAAAGAATAAAACGGAAGAAAAACATATCTTCGCGATCTGGGGTCAGCCGCACCCGCGGCTAGACCCTGCCGCGACTGTGGCTCGATGTCACCGCGGGACGGTGATCCAGAAAACCGGTGGTTACATCTGATCCCTCTAAAAAGAAGTTTTGTTCCCAAACTTGAAGCAACCACACAACCAACTTAACAACGTAGCAGAACCACTGGTCACAACTCATATTCCCTCACGGACACATAAATCTAAGCATCACCCATAAGCATACGAACTCAATAAGAAAGAACTGGAAACTCACTTGTCTATATTCTAAGTACGTCCAGCTCCGCATAAACTCTGGATAGTTCCTCCGGATACTATCTTCTGTCTCCCAAGTAGCCTCATCAACTCCTCGCATCGACCATTGTAATCTCAACATCCGTATGGCCTTTGATCGCAAGCGTCTCGTACTACGCTCTAGAACATCTACCGGGTGTTCTACGAATGAATGGTCTGGCTCGACCACTAAATTATCATAACTGACGATATGTCTCGGGTCTGGTACGTACTCCCATAACTGATACACATGGAAGACCGGGTGAACACCCTCTGATCTCGGTGGCAAAGCAAGTTTGTATCTTGCCTCTCCAACTCGCTCAAGAATCTCAAAAGGTCTTACATAACGGGGACTCAGCTTCCCCTTGAGGCCAAAACGTCTACCACCTCGTGTCGGGGATACTCTCAACCATACCTAAGCTCCCACTCTAAACTCAAGAGGTATGCGCCTCTTATCAACGTAAGACTTTTGACGACTATGTGTTGCCAGCATCTGCTCTCGGATCATTAGCTCAAGTGCTACACCGCTAGCACTACTCGGCTTATCCTAGCATAGCGGGGTACGACATCTATGTCCGTATAACGCCTCGTAAGGAGTCATCCCGATCGATGCGTGTCAAATGTTGTTGTATGAGAACTCAACTAAAGGAAGGTGATTTGGCCACACATGTCCCCAGTCCAACACATAGGCTCTTAACATACCATCTTGAGTCTTTATGGTCATCTCAGAATCACCTTTTATTTGAGGATGATAGGCGGGCTTGAATTGTAGACTCGTACCTAGGGCGACATGCACCTGCTGCCAAAACCTCGAAGTGAACCGTGCGTCTCTGTCAGAGACTATAGTCCCAGGTACTCCATGACGTCTCACTATCTGTCTAGTGAACTCCTCAGCTAGTCGAATTACCGGCCACGTCTCCTTGATAGGAATGAAACATACGGTCTTTCTCAGTCGATGCTCAATCTTGACCTATTGACAGGTCGCATACTAAGCTACATATCTCGTCACATCTGGATTTAGACCTCCCCACCAGAAAGAGCGTTTGATATCCTGGTACATCTTACTTGCACCGGGATGCACTGAGTAAGGGGTAGCGTGAGCCTCCTGTAAGATCCATTGTCTCAGCTCTCGATCTGATGGCACACTAATGCACTCCTAGTGTCTCAAAATTCCATCAGCACCGACGACAAACTGTGGTGCCTCTCCTCAAGAAATCCTGCCTCGGATCCGTCCCAAAGTCAGGAAGCTCTCTTGCATTTGTCGGATTTCTCCCAATAGATGAGGTAACATCTCCAAGGTGGACAAGTGGCTGTCAGAATCTGGAAAGTGGATACCCATCTCTAGTCATGCCAAGTGTCATTGTAATTGTGGCCGAGCTGTCAGCCGAATGACCGCCATCTCCCGGGGATTCTTCCTACTGAGGGCGTCGACAACCACATTTGCCTTCCCCGAGTGGTATAAAATCTCGAGATCAAAGTCCTTGATCAACTCCAACCATCTCCTTTGGCGGTTATTCAACTCCCGCTGAGTGAATATGTACTTCAGACGCTTGTGAAAACCTAGCACGTAGCTCCGTATAGATAATGCCTCCAAATCCTCAATGCATGAACCACAACAATCAGCTCAAGATCGTGGGTAGGGTAATTCTCCTCATATGTCTTCAATTGTCTCGATGTGTATGCTATGACCTTACTCCTCTACATCAAAACACATCTCAAACCTAGCTTGGATGCGTCGTTGTAAACCACAAAATCATCAATGCCTTCGGGCTGGGCTAGGATAGGAGCGAAGGTCAACCTTCTCTTCAACTCCTCACAACTTTGCATGCACGGCTCGGACCACAGAAATCTGGTAGACTTCCTCAGCAAGGAAGTAAGTGGTCGGGCGATTACTGAAAAGCCCTTCACAAATGTGCGGTAGTAGCCAGCCAATCCTAGAAATCTACGTACCTCCTTAACGTTACTAGGAGGCGGCCAAGATGCAACAAACTCAACCTTTTCCGGATCTACCTTGATCCCTTCGGCGGAAACAATGTGACCAAAGAAGGCCACTTCGGACATCCAAAACTCGCACTTAGAGTGCTTGGGGTAAAGCTCTCTATCTTGCAGGACTTGGAGTACAATCCTCAAGTGTGCTGCGTGCTCCTCTCAGCTCTGAGAGTATACTAGAATATTATCGATGAAGACCACCACGAACTGGTCTAGGAAGTCGATAAAGATGCTGCTGATCAGCTCCATGAAAACGGTGGGCGCATTCGTGAGCCCAAATGGCATCACTACAAACTCGTAGTGGTCATATCTTGTTCGAAATGCCGTCTTGGCTATATCCTGTTCTCTCACCCTCAGCTGGCGGTATTTGGACCTCAAATTAATCTGTGAAAACACATAAGCTCCAAGCAAATGGTCCAAAAGATCGTCGATATGGGGTAATGGGTACTTGTTCTTGATTGTTACCTTATTCAGCTCTCGGTAATCAATACATAACCTCATAGACCCATCTTTCTTCCTGACAAAGAGTACTGGTGCGCTCCAACGAGATACACTAGGGCGGATGAAGCCCTTCCCAACTAACTCCTCGAGTTGTTTCTTCAGCTCAAGCATCACGATAGGCGTCATGCGGTAAGGAACCTTCGAGATCGGTCTCGTTCCGGGTTCTAACTCAATGCCAAAATCCACACTTCTTTGTGGTGGCTATCCGGGTGGCTGTCCGAATACATCGGTAAACTCGCTCGCTACCGGAATCTCCATTAGCGCTGGGCTCGTACTATCCTTCATGGCATAGCACCAGAAAGCCTCGCAACCTTGACCGATAAGTCTCGCAGCTCGGACTGCGCTGATTTCTGCACCGGTCTTTCAGAGGTCCCATCCTCGGAAAATCTCTACATGACTTGTCTCCGTAGTCACCGTCACGATCCTCTTGCCGATTGTAACACCCCGAATCCGCGGGACTCGGGATGCCACATTGGGCTAGGATCTCACAATGGATCCTGACCCTAACTTGACAACAAGTTCACTGGACCTTACAACATGGCACTGACAGATATAAAACAAATACATAAAACGGCATAAACAGTATAACATAAAGGTAAAGACAACATAGCCGAGTATGAAACGACATCCTCACATTGGAGGGAAAATAAGACATCATCCTCACGTAGGAGGGAAAACATAAACAACCCCAAAACCAACCACCTAATGTACGAGAGTCCTCGGCCTGTCACCCTGCCAGATCACCCAGTAGCGCCTAACCTGTAAACATCTACAACACGGTATGAAACCGTTAGCTAACCATACATATATGAGGTAATGCATAAGCACAAGCACAATCATGAAAGATAAACACATCAGCATGCTATCACACATTTACCCATTTATTATCTTTATATAATAACCATTCACTCAAAAACCGTATATATATATATAGATAGATGAAAGTATGTGACACGAGGACCGATACATCCCCGCCTCTGAGTACAATGTCCAGCTGTACGAGTATCGGTCACACAATCCGTGTACCCTATGGGAGTGGATTGCGCCCTTCCTGTAAACCAGTCTGGCCCGACATCAGAGAACCTCCCAGACTCCACGGCGGGATGAAAGGGAAAGGTTATCACAGCCACGTAGTGGGGCAGTCAATAGAACATAGGTCGATAAAAATGACAACTCATGCTATCATAGCAAACATATAGAGCATACACCACTCATGCAAACACCCAATATAGGGATGGTAGCTAAGTAAGTCCTACAGACTTACCTCAACCTCGTACAACCTCAACCACGATCACCTCTAAACTGGAGGGACAACACGGCCTATAAACAAGGCATAAAGAGATATATCAACCTCTATTCATCAAAGGGGTCACACCTAGACCCAAAGGAATCCATAAGGATCATACTCAATCTATGAGCCTCACAACCAACTAAACCTCAATATCTCAACATAACTCACAATTCCTCAAATCTCAAGGTAGTATCTAATCAACATTCCTCAATCTCAATTTTAATCCTAATCTAATTAATTAACCTTTAATCAATTAATTAGATTTCGCCAGAATAACGTTTTGCCCGCAGGCAATTTCTAAACCTCCTGTCATCAGATTTCATCAAACAAGAACCCATAATCACCAGAATAATATAACGACCATAATGGAATTTCTCATTGTCCTATTTGACAAGCCTAAAGTCAATTTAGGCCAAATCGTAGTACGGAAAACGAATAAATTCATAACTTATTCGTTACTAACCCGATTGACGATCTGAAAGAAGATTCGGAATCACAACGACGCAGGCTACGCATGGACAACATCAAATTCATCGGAATCTGAGCGACGGAACCGTCCTGGTGACATATATGCTCGACCAGCCCTCCATATACTCGGAAATGCATAAACTCGGTACCGTTATGAAGAGAATGAAGAGAGGAATCCAGAAACTCAAACGGAATTGAAATCGGATTAGGAACGGAGAGTAGATCTGAGTTTGAAGGTTGAGAGAAATCAGAGCTTTTACGAGAAAACGTGAAAGGAAATGAATTAATAAAGGATTTTCCGCTATTTATAGTGAAGACGATAATTATCCTTTAGTAAAGTCGATAATTATCCTTTAACCGATCCAAAGGCGGGTCGAACCTCTTTCTCCAAACTTCTCGAGATTGGAACATTAAATCTGGAATATTGTAGGGATAATTATTACACAACTGCCTCGGAAAACGTGTATTCCTAAGCCGTCTTTCTTAGCCGTTAAGAAACGAAATAGCGACTCTTTTGGCCGTTTTGCCTCTCCATGTTATTTCATATCTAGGACATATCCGATGTCCTGATCATTTCTCTCAACTGCATTTTTATTAATTGGAGTTCATAAATGCTCCAAATAACACCGGAGGGTAAAAATAATTACCCGGGGGAAAAAGTAAAAATTTCCCCAAACGTCCAAAATTACGCGAGGAATATAACGGTGGGACTCATACTCATCACTTGCGAAATCTTCGCGAGTTATATGTCAATTACTATAAACGATTAAGTTAATCAACATTAATTAGAATTCGGAAATCCTAGCTATTACATCACACACCCCTTAAAAAAAAGTTTCGTCCCGAAACTTGCAAAATCCCAAAGTCATCTCGGACCCATAAGCCGAGGTATAACTCTCACTCTCTCTATCGGAGGTATCACATCTCCGTTCAAAAGGTCATCACCTATAACAATCTATAACCTCAATGTCACCATGGAGGAATCATCAACTCCAGAAAACAGGGTCATAACGCTACCCAAAGGCGTAGAGGAATCACATCTCTCGCCATACCACATCACAAGGCATAGAGGAAGCACATCTCTAGCCCAAACATATCACAAGCATAGAGGAAATACGTCTCTAGCAAACCATAATCATATATATCGTATGGAGGAATCACATCTCGACTAAAACTATGTCCATCAAGGTAGCATGGAGGAAAGAACCATCTCCAGCTGAATCCTAATCACACTCAAATAGCATGAAGGAAAGAACCATCTCCAGCTATAAATATAATCATACTCGGGTAGCGTGGAGGAAGTAATCATCTCCAGCTATAACATACATCATGCTAGCACATCAAGATCTACTAAGATCATAAATCACATCACAACTAGCATGAAATAACACATCAAGGCATATAAGCATATAAGCACATAAGCACAACATTCATCAAGATAGCACTAAGATATACTCGTGCTCCCACAAATGGGTTTGTCCCAACATATACTCTGGATAGTTCCTCAGGACACTATCCTCAGTCTCTCACATAGCCTCTTCAGGTCTTCATCTCGATCATTATATCCTCAATATGGGAATGTCTTTCGAATGCAAGTGTTTCATATCTCATTCAAAGAATGTAATCGAATGCTCAACAAAAGTGTGGTTGGACTCAACCACCAAATCATCGTAACTCACAAGGTGTCTCGAGTCTGGTATATACTTCCTCAGTTGAGACATATGAAACACTGGGTGAATATCCTCTAATCTCAGAGGCAAAGCTAAATATCATGTTGCCTTCAAAAAACTGATCAAGATCTCAAGTAACCGACATATTGAAAACTCAGTTCCCCTTTCCATAATAACACAACTAACGTCTCAGAGCTGAGATACCTCCAGCCGGACATGAACTCTCACTTGAATTTTAGAGGTTAACACCTCTTGTCTACACACACAATCTGGCGACTATGTAGAGCCAACACTCTTCCTTTAATCATCGTTACTCGAACTATAAAATCCTGAGTCTGGTCATGTGTTATTTCCACTACTACTGCTAGATCACTTCTAGCATAAAGGTGTATGACATCTACGCCCATACAATGCTTCTCAAGGACATTCCCGAAGATAAACGTCAATCATTGTTATATAATAACTCAATAATGGAAGGTAATATAATCATCCACGTTTCCCATTCAACTTACAACTTATATTAGATTCTTAAAATCTAGATGATCCTCTTCAACTGACCCTCTGCCAAGGGGTGAAGCGTAGTCATGAAGTATAGACTCATTTTTCCAAAGCAGTCTATATCTACTGTTCACAATCTCAAAGTAAAAATATCCATCTCGATCAGAAATGATCGTTCTCGGTATACCATGGAGTCTCACTATCTGTCTAGTGTACTCCTCAGCCAATTCATTCACTAGCCACGTCCTTCTGACAGAAATGAAACGTGCCGGTTTCATTAATCTGTTACCAACAACCCAAATAATATCAATCTTCTACTGGGTCACCATCTCATAACAAAATCCATAGAGATGTCCTCCCAAATTCTACTACTACATTGGTAGTGGGTGGGGCCTATCTCTAGATCGGAAATACTCTATCTGGACCTGCTGACAGGTCACACACTGTATCACAAATCTAGTTATATCGGCTTCATACAATATAATCGTTTCATCTCATGGTACATCGTACTCGTACCTGAATGTACTGAATAAGGCATACAGTGGGTATACCGTAATATTCTCTGTCTCCATCTGCATCAGCAGGTACACAAAAGCAGTCATGACTCTTCATCAATCCATCTACTCCCATGGAGAACTATGGTGCCTCAATACTAGACATCCTTGCTCTAAACCTTGTCAAGGCCGGGCAAGTCTCCTGCTTCTGTTGGACCTCATCCAACAGACCAGTTAGAACCTATGAGGTATAACTGGGTATCCTCATCAAGGAACTGATTGTCCAACTCTAGCCAAGCTAGATCTCTCTGAAGCTGAGGCTGAACTATCAGTCTCACAATCATCTTCTCTTGGAGCGTCTTTCCATTCAAGTTATCGGCGACAACGTTCAACTTCTCTGAATGATATGGAATCTTCAAGTCAAAGTCTTGATCAACTTAAGCTCTTAACACTGGCGGTTATTTAACCCCTGTTGCATAAAATATACTTCAGATTTCTATGATCTATAGAAATTTGACATAAAGATCACACTAGTAAGGTCTTCAAAACTTAAAGGCCTAAACTACCACTACTAACTCTAAATCATGAGTTGGGTAGTTCTCATCATACGTTCTTAGCTATAAACACACATATCAATAACCCTACTCCTTTGTAGTAAAACACATCTCAAACTTAGCTGGGATATATCACCGTAAATCACGGGATACCAAAAATCTTCTCACTAAAACAGAATGGAAGCAGAGGTCAAATGCCTCCTCAACTCTTCAGAACTTAGACACACTGCTTTCATCACGTAGTTATGGTGGTATTCTCAAAAGACTCGCAAATGAATACGTAATCATATAAAATCCTTCCTCAAAGCATTGGTAGCAATCTGATGAGCCGAGAAAACTACGTATTCCTTAATGTTCATCAATGAAGTCCACCACCAACTAATCAAGGAAGTCGATGAAGATACTGTTCATCAACTCCATAAAAACTACTAAAACATCTGTCAACCCAAATGACATCACTACAAACTCGTAGTGTCCATAACGGGTATGTGATGCTATCTCATACACATGCTGCTCTCTCATCCATGACTAGGGATATCTTGAGCACAAAGAAATCCTGAAAACACAATTGCTTCTTGAAACTAACTCATCAGGTCGTCAATACGGAACATGGAACCCACTAGGGTAAACCCGTTTCAATCAACTTTTCAAGTTATCAGTACAATATCTCAACAAGCACCATATAGTGTGGCTTTCCCATTCAATCTTGTATCATACTTCAACTCGATAACAATGTCCACACTCCGCTGAGGTGGCAACTAGACGGTTCAATAACACGTCTATAAACTCATAAACAACAAGAATACCTTCCATTGTTGGACTATCTCGCTCCTTCATGGTATAACACTAGAAGGCGTCATATCCCTCTTCTATCAGTTCGCTGCTCGTACAGTCCTGATGACAAACCTGTCTCTTCAAAGGTCTTAACCTTAGAAGACCTCTATTATTTTACCATCTCAGTAAAGACTATAATAGCCTTACTATTAATATCTAACACCGCATGATATCTATTCATCCAATCCATACACATAATGACTTCCTCATGCACCTACGGCATGACAAAGAAGTCTACAAGCCATACACAAGTCCCGGAATAAGGGAACAACCACATATCTCGCGGGTACCTCAGACCCCTAGCTGGTAATCCTGTAAAGAAAAGTCCACCTTCTACTATATATCAAAGATCAACCATTAACGCATGCATCGAAAGACAAGAAGTGCATAGCACTCATAACAAACAAAACTCCACTAGGTAAACCATTAACGAGAATGGTACCTGTAACAGCTAACTCCCGTAGCTCCACTACATATCATTACTCAATCTCGGATCTATGCTTCTCAAGTATCACTGAGGTCCTCACTATAGCCTCCACTTCCACTCTTTCAACACTGGAAAGAGGAAGGTCTTGCTGGGAAGAAACACTACCTTGCTGACAGAAAGGGGCCAGATGGCCTAGTTCACCACAGATGAACAAGCTATCGGTGCCAAAGGACACTCAGAACGCAAATGATCTGGATAGCCACAATTGTAACATAATTATCTCATTCTTGCAACCTGTGCAATTGAAGGGTAACTCGACCTTCATCGTCCACCTGGAATGATCTCACTCTTGAAGGGAACTTGTAAAGGCAATGCCTTGCCCTGTCGACAAAACTTCGCTCTATGCCCTGCTTTACCACACGTAAAGCATATGATGGGCGCCTTTGGGCACACAGCTCGCCAGTGTCCCAACTTCCACGCAATGAAAACACTGTAGTTCCTTGCTAGTCATCTTCATGGCCAAAGGATCACTAGATTGTCCTGATATTGGACTTGGTTCACCATTCATCATCTTTGCTTCTCCACTAACTGATTCAATCCGTTGCTTCTTCTCTGATCCAGAAGCTTCAGTTGATCTCACAGATGTTGGTAAATCCGGTGTAGATCTACCCGCTATCACCGCTTCATATACTTGTTACATATATTCTTGAAACTCGGATCTACTCATGGAGAAACGATCAGCCTCTTCAAACTAGTTCTCTACCATAGGCGAAACAACAGCGGAAACTGGTCCCTGACTTATCACTACTGGAGGAAGAGGGGGTGTACCCCTACCTCATCCCACTACAGATACTGCTCTAGTCTGAGTCATCTGTAGGATATACGCACCTAATCTTATAAGGCTATATATATGCCATAGGTATCGATATATATATATAATACATCCACATAATCCATAGTAAACACAAATATATATACATATCTACGCTGCAGAGATCCATGGCAGAGGTGACGACTTCTCGTACATTCTATCCCAAAACCACACTTAAAACCAAAACCTTTGAAAACATCAGATCCCATGTGGGCTCTGTTTATTTTACCTATCAAACCTCATTGCAGGTAACAAGTGCCATTGTTGTCAACCTGGGCTCTGATACCAACTCTGTAACACCCCGAATCCGCGGGACTCGGGATGCCACATTGGGCTAGGATCTCACAATGGATCCTGACCCTAACTTGACAACAAGTTCACTGGACCTTACAACATGGCACTGACAGATATAAAACAAATACATAAAACGGCATAAACAGTATAACATAAAGGTAAAGACAACATAGCCGAGTATGAAACGACATCCTCACATTGGAGGGAAAATAAGACATCATCCTCACGTAGGAGGGAAAACATAAACAACCCCGAAACCAACCACCTAATGTACGAGAGTCCTCGGCCTGTCACCCTGCCAGATCACCTAGTAGCGCCTAACCTGTAAACATCTACAACACGGTATGAAACCGTTAGCTAACCATACATATATGAGGTAATGCATAAGCACAAGCACAATCATGAAAGATAAACACATCAGCATGCTATCACACATTTACCCATTTATTATCTTTATATAATAACCATTCACTCAAAAACCGTATATATATATATAGATAGATGAAAGTATGTGACACGAGGACCGATACATCCCCGCCTCTGAGTACAATGTCCAGCTGTACGAGTATCGGTCACACAATCCGTGTACCCTATGGGAGTGGATTGCGCCCTTCCTGTAAACCAGTCTGGCCCGACATCAGAGAACCTCCCAGACTCCACGGCGGGATGAAAGGGAAAGGTTATCACAGCCACGCAGTGGGGCAGTCAATAGAACATAGGTCGATAAAAACGACAACTCATGCTATCATAGCAAACATATAGAGCATACACCACTCATGCAAACACCCAATATAGGGATGGTAGCTAAGTAAGTCCTACAGACTTACCTCAACCTCGTACAACCTCAACCACGATCACCTCTACACTGGAGGGACAACACGGCCTATAAACAAGGCATAAAGAGATATATCAACCTCTATTCATCAAAGGGGTCACACCTAGACCCAAAGGAATCCATAAGGATCATACTCAATCTATGAGCCTCACAACCAACTAAACCTCCATATCTCAACATAACTCACAATTCCTCAAATCTCAAGGTAGTATCTAATCAACATTCCTCAATCTCAATTTTAATCCTAATCTAATTAATTAACCTTTAATCAATTAATTAGATTTCGCCAGAATAACGTTTTGCCCGCAGGCAATTTCTAAACCTCTTGTCATCAGATTTCATCAAACAAGAACCCATAATCACCAGAATAATATTACGACCATAATGGAATTTCTCATTGTCCTATTTGACAAGCCTAAAGTCAATTTAGGTCAAATCGTAGTACGGAAAACGAATAAATTCATAACTTATTCGTTACTAACCCGATTGACGATCTGAAAGAAGATTCGGAATCACAACGACGCAGGCTACGCATGGACAACATCAAATTCATCGGAATCTGAGCGACGGAACCGTCCTGGTGACATATATGCTCGACCAGCCCTCCATATACTCGGAAATGCAGAAACTCGGTACCGTTATGAAGAGAATGAAGAGAGGAATCCAGAAACTCAAACGGAATTGAAATCGGATTAGGAACGGAGAGTAGATATGAGTTTGAAGGTTGAGAGAAATCAGAGCTTTTACGAGAAAACGTGAAAGGAAATGAATTAATAAAGGATTTTCCGCTATTTATAGTGAAGACGATAATTATCCTTTAGTAAAGTCGATAATTATCCTTTAACCGATCCAAAGGCGGGTCGAACCTCTTTCTCCAAACTTCTCGAGATTGGAACATTAAATCTGGAATATTGTAGGGATAATTATTACACAACTGCCTCGGAAAACGTGTATTCCTAAGCCGTCTTTCTTAGCCGTTAAGAAACGAAATAGCGACTCTTTTGGCCGTTTTGCCTCTCCATGTTATTTCATATCTAGGACATATCCGATGTCCTGATCATTTCTCTCAACTGCATTTTTATTAATTGGAGTTCATAAATGCTCCAAATAACACCGGAGGGTAAAAATAATTACCCGGGGGAAAAAGTAAAAATTTCCCCAAACGTCCAAAATTACGCGAGGAATATAACGGTGGGACTCATACTCATCACTTGCGAAATCTTCGCGAGTTATATGTCAATTACTATAAACGATTAAGTTAATCAACATTAATTAGAATTCGGAAATCCTAGCTATTACACCGATGTCCAAAACTGTCTGATGTCGATCCATCCAATCCATGCCTGAAATAACCTCTTCATGTACTAAGTACATGACGAAGAAAGTCAACTTGCCAATCGCGAACTCCCAATGTAGTAGGGCAATCACGAACCTTCCGTGTACCCTTAATCTAGCCCCCATCGAGTAACCCTATAAATATAAAAGAATGCGTAGCACTTGTATCGAAAGGAACTCTGACAGGAAAACCATTAATATGAATGGTGCCTGTGGTCGCTGAAGTTGCCAACTCTACTGCACTCCTCAGCTCATAAACTCTGGCTGAAGCACCTCTAGTGTCGATGGTAACACCACCTCGTCCTCTTCCCCTTCCCTCTCCCGGAGCGGAAACCTGGGGAGCGGTATAACCAGGAACTCTCTGCTTCTAAGACTGATATTGAGGTAGCCTCTGCCCATCTCCTATGATGCTAGCTGGTGAAGAACTCTACTGTGATGGTGCCTTGATCTGATGGAAAAATGCAGCTCTGTGTCCGGGCTTGCCACAAGAAAAGAAAGTCGCTAGAGTCTTCTTACAATCAGCTCTCATGTGTCCAACACCTCCGTAGTTGTGACACTAATGTCCTCTCTCGAAACTCTACATCTCTTGTACAAAACCGGATCATCCCGGTGTTTGACTATGCCCGAACCCAAAAGCTCCAACTCCAGTATTGGTTGGTCCCATCCTCTGTCACTTCTCTGGACCTCCTTACTGAGAAGCTCTCTTGGGACCCGGTCGATCCCTCTCATAAGCTGATGCTTTGTCTTGGTAATCCGTCAAGGAGTCACAACGGAATCCAGCAAGATAAGAACGAGTAGACTCTCTCAACCTCTGAGAAAACATATACACATGTTGATCCTCTAGTGGTGCGGAGGGACCCAACAATGATAACTCCTCTTGAAACTTGCTGACAATCTTCGAAATAGGAATGTCCTTGAAACCAGCCTCAAAGAGATCTTGTAGTTGATCTCTCCTCAGTGTTGTAGGGCAATAGCGATACATGATCATAGTCTTCGTCTAGTCGTAACTCTTGACCTTATTGTGGATGGTCCTCAACCAGTAATGAGTCTGGTCTTGAAGCAAGGTCTGAACAGTCTCTACTCGATGACCCTCTAGGCAACGGATCGCCTCCATAGCAGAATCCACGTGGCCTAGCCAAAGATCTACCTCTAATCTTGTCTTTCCATCGAAAGGTGATACTCTCAGCTGGTTGAAAGACTTCAACCAACAATCTGGTCTCATCTCTCTTGCATCATCTTGAACTCTAACGTCCTCAACAGCTCTCACAGATGCAGCAACTACCTATGTCACTCTTTACAAAACTTCAGCTGATCTCACGGGTATTGGCGGTGTTGGGGCATCCTTCTGTCATAATGGCCTCCTCGACCCTGTAGACGTAGTTGCGGTAAGCAGAAACTCTGATAGACACTCGACCGGACTCTGTCAACTGTGCTCTCTATGCGCTGGACCTAGCAGTGGTCCCATTCTCTGCCTCAGGAACAATACTCTCAGCAACTTTTTCAGTGAACGCCTCAGCGACAGGTGGGTCAGCAAGGCTTGACCTCGACCTCTAGGTAGTGGAGGTCTTCTTGCACGTCCTCGTCCGCGGACTGTAGGTGGGAGAGGTGGTCGACCCCTTCGTCGCTCTACAACAGATGTATCTCTAGTACGTGTCATCTGTGATAGGAGTATATATATATATATATAGACAAGGCCAACTAACGAAACTATACTACTGTAAAAATCTAGAAAAGCACATAACATGCCAACACAAGAAAAAGAACTAAGTTGCAAAGACCCGCGGAGGTAGTGGTGGTTCCCCGTACATCTACCCCACACCGAAAAGTTTAAAACAAAACGCTTTTTAAAATGTAGACCCCTTGCAGGTTCTTTTTATGCATCTATTCGGCCTTTAGAAGATTACGAATGCCATTGTTGTAAACCTAGAACTCTGATACCATATTGTAACGCCACAAGATCTCGGAACTCGAAGCGTTACGGTTATTATCTTTACAATGTAACAACAATAACATCGGATCTTGCAACAAGGGACAAATAAATGAAAACCAAAACTAATAAAAAGTCATGAGGTATAACAAAGGGAAAATCAAAGGACTCTCAACCGAGTTCAAAACAAACAGAAAAGACAACAACTGAAATATAAATCCCGATCCCGTCCTATAATGTACGAGAACCCCGGCTGACCACTGCATCCAGTTCACTCAATAGTTTCTCTAACCTACAAGGCATCTACAACATCGGTATAAACTGCTAGTTAACATTCTAGATATCATAAAGAATGTAAAGGCACAAACACATATTACAATATAAACACATAGAATGCTCGCACACAATTGGTTATTATCTTCACAATGGTTATCCATTACTAATTCAACTTCTTTTGTCACACGAGAATCTCCCGAAACTCGCCCCCGTTTCCGTTATCGACATGAATAGATTAGATGCATACTATCCATTACCTGTGGGCCTAGTCGCAAGAGCACCTCCCAGATTCCCAATTCTGAACTGGACAAGTGGTCACCGCCTGGTTATAATACACTTGGGCCAATTATGGTATAAGGTCGTCCTATTCCGATTTTACGTTATAACAATAAAGTTAAACAAACACCACCAATACGGTCAAACCAATACAAGGAACGCAGCTAAGTAAGTCCAAGGGACTTACCTGAATCGAAGGTAAACAAACTCACCTAACTGCTCAACTTCCCGAAGGAAAAGATCAATGCCTGCTCAAACAAGGCATCACGAATCAGAAACTATCCAAATGCTAGTAATTTATATACTTCTAGTCTCATTGACCTCTATAAGATTTACTACAGCGTGCTAGAAGGTTCCTACTTCTAGTCTCGATGATCTCTAAATATTTCCAACATGCTAGGAAGAACGATTCCTAGTCTTAAGGTTCTCAAGGAACAACAACAACACAAGCTCAAGGCTTTCAAAGCATACCAACTCATAAGAAGCCACTAACTGACATTCACCCTAGTTCATCTAGGTCCATACTAGCATGACCTAGCTCGATGAAAGGGAAAAGAAAGCAATGATGGAAGAAACTCACCAAAGACGGAAGTTACTACAGAAGTAGCGTTGGGCCGTAGCTTGCAGCCGCGGGGCGGTGCACTAGCATCGGGGCTTTTCTTTGACAACAACAACACGGCAAGGAGACCAAAGCTTCAATCTTCAATCCACACACGACAACACTTAACCAAGAGATCCTGGAACACAAGCACAACAACCAACAAAGGCCAAACGAGAATCAAGACTCGATCTTGATTCATGCCAAGAGGAAAAAGAAGAAAAGAAGAAGAAGGAAAGGAAAAGACAAGCAAGAGGGGATTGAAGGACATAAGATGAACGAAAGGGATAAAAAACTTACAAAGCTTCTGTAGGAATTCGCACGGAAAAGCTATAACTTGACTCGAGGTTGAAGAAGAACGTAAGCAAGAAGAACAAATCTTTACGATCTAGGTCAGCCGCACCCGCGGCTAGACCTTTGTGCGATTGCGGCCCGATGTCGCCGCGGGGGCGCTGAACCTCGAAACCGGTTGTTACATCACCGATATATATGGAACACACATTCTCATAAGCCAATATATTTTTCTAATTTTCCATGTTAATCTACAAATTTCTACATCTTCCAATTTTAATTCTACTGTTTATTGATCATGTTTCGTTGTTTTTCGCAAGTTCCGACAATTTGAAGATATTTTCCAAGTTCTATATTTATTGCTTCGTCGTATTTTTTCCAAGTAATCTCGCAACATCTATCTAAGAAGCAAAAATTCATATATTGATATGTTTTTTTGAAAATTTCGTTTTTTCGTAATTTTCGTGTTCCATCTAATAAGATTCGTCGTATTTTCCATATTTCTTAGTATTGATTTTTAAATTTTGATCTCATTTTTATTGGCCTAAACACCTTCTCATAAGCAACAAACTATTTTTTTAAATTCTATTAGATTCGTTTTTTTGTAAAACGCCGATTTTTTTAATAAAATTTTTGATCAGATTTCGATCAGTCTAAACACCATCTAATAAGCAACCGACAGTTTTTAAAATTTTGATTAAATTCATTTTTTTAAATGCCCAAATTTTGTTTCTATTTTTATTTTTACAAAATTTTTTTACAAAACCTTTTTTTTCTTTGAAACCGTTTACTAGGCTTTTTTGAGTTTTAGTTTTAGTAAATGTACTCCTTGAGATAAGAGTGTTTAGAGTTTGAGAGAAAAAACAAAAGGTTGGGTATATTTACCTAATTAAAAAACTAAATGGCCTAGTTACTAGTAAAACTCAAAAAAAAGCCTATTAACCTAATTAGCCCTTTTTCTTTTTCTTCTAAAAAATTTCATTAGTGATAAATTAAAAGATTTTTAAATTTTTTTTTTCACAAAAGAGATTCATTTTTATCTTTAATATTTTTTTTCCAGCAAAAAAAGTTTTCAACAAAATATTGATCAGATTTGATTTTTTTAAAAAAATATGTGTTTAGTTTTCGATTGGACTAAACATCATATCATAAGCAACATATTGTTTTAAAATTTTTTGATATGATACATTTTTAAAAAATTTTTTTTATTTCTTTGTTTTACAAATATTTTTCACAATGCCAAAAGATCTAAAGCTAACCGTTTATAAGTTAAAAATTATATTCTTTTTTTCTTCACAAAATTTTTTTTCTAAAAAAAATATTTGTAAGTGATAAATTTAAAAAAAATTAATATGATTTTTTTATAAATATATTATTAGCTCCCATTTACCCAAGTTGATGATATTTTATTCGAAAGACATCAAATATATAAATATATATACTCGCACAAGGTGCGTGATATGAACTCCCTTGTTTGCTGATACTAGGTATAACCACACGTGCGGAAACTTGTTTAAAAAAAATTTGTAAGTGATAAATTTAAAAAAATATTTGTAAGTGATAAATTTAAAAAAAATTAATATGATTTTTTTTATAAATATATTATTAGCTCCCTTGTTTGCTGATATCAAATATATAAATATAGTAACACTAATGTATACGACAGTAATTCTTTATTGCGGAAACTTGTTCTAATTTCATCTTACAGTTGCTGAGAGAAACCAATGGAACAGTATGTTAGAGATCATATAGTACTTGGATCTAAATATTTTGACCTCATTGGCAGAGTCGAGTATTTTACTTGCAAGCCTCATATTTATAGAGATCATAAGTTTACTTGGATCTAAATATTTTGTCCAAATCTTCTGTGCGTTGTTCAAATAACACTTCATATTTATATTGTCTGTTCATTTCTATAGTTTCATATTGATTTTGAGTTTTACTTCTCTCTGTAGCTAGCATTTTGTGCTGCTTTGGCAGTCTTTTTAGTGGTGGAAATTTATTCAAGTAAGTCTTTAAAGAGTTTCTTTTGGATAATTCTTCTAATTGAAATGAAGATATGTGAAATTTAACATAAGAGGGAATGGCAATATGCCATGATCAGGAGAAATTTAGGAGAACTCAATTAAAATATAAAAACCCAAACAAAATTCTAATATGAGGTTAGGGATCTTATTACCATGGAACTCTGTGCACCTCCACGTCCCATCTGTTGAAACACCAAGACAATCATTATTTCCAGGTTTTTCGATAAACTTTGGACAAATACTACTTGATAAGAATGACAACATTGGTCTACTGAGACGCTGTTTGGTTTGACAGTACTTTTGCATGGGTGCTTTGCATATATCATCTCACAACAATCCAAACAAAGGATCAAATTAGAATTGTTTGCTGCACAAAACTGTCGACTTCTTGTGACTAAAAACAACAAAATGTTCCAAAATCAAACAAATGAAACAAAAAGAAAGATGAGGGGTAACCTTAATCTTGTTCAAAAGTTCCTTTCCTGCCATGGAAGTTTTTGTTCCTCAATTTCAACTTCTGATTAATAATCAAAGCAAAAAAATCACTTCTGAAAGAAGAAACAATTAATCTGCAAGGGAATGCGGATTTTGACTTGCTGATATTCAAAGATGGTCCTGTAATTGGAGAGGGAGAGAGAGAATGAACATAGATATAAAAGGTAAAGATGGTCCTGTAATTCGATTCGAGTCATTTGACATGGATGATGTAGAGAGTATCATCTCGATCCACCAGATTATCGATCTCCCATTGAAACTCAATCTGCAAGAAGCAAAAAAAAATGTATAATATAATGGATGAAACTCCCTCTCTTGTATATGTGAGTACAAGTCAACGATGTAAGACTGATGAACACATATATCAAAAAATATACATATGAATTTGTATAATACTTGGAATATGATGTTACAAGTTTCACTGGTATTACATGAAATTGCCTCTGACAAAAAAACATCGCATTTAAAAAAAACAAGAAAGCAAATTAATTATGTCTAAGAATCAACTCATTATGATGGATGCAACAAGAAAGCTAATTAATTATGTCTAAAAAAACATCGCATTTAGTAACCAACAGAGGTGTATTCATCGGATTTTGGGATGTATGTTGTCTCTTCCTTTGGCTTAGGAGCGTAGGATGGAGCCACATATTTAGGGGACGGTGAGTAGGCGGGAGCTTTGTATACCGGAGATGGAGGGTAGACCGGAACGTTGTATTTTGGAGATGGTGTGTAGACGGGAGCATTATATTCAGGTGATGGGGTGTAGATTGGAGCCTCATACTTGGAAGAAGGTATGTAGACTGGTGCCTTGTATTTAGGAGATGCAGTGTAGACCGAAGCCTCGTACTTTGGAGAAGGGTTGTAGATTGGTGTCTTGTATTTAGGAGATGCAGTGTAGATCAGTGCCTTGTACTTGGGAGAAGGGGTGGAGATTGGTGCCTCATACTAGGGAGAAGGAGGGTAGATTGGTGTCTTGTAGGTTGGAGATGGTGTGTAAAGAGGCGTTTCATATGTTGTCAATGTGTATACGTATGGAGCGACGGAGTACAATTCCAAAATGTATGATTTCATGAAACCCTTAAGGGTAGTAGGGTGAGATAATGGAGCACCGGTAATACCCTTTCCGATATTAGTAGCAATGTTGCAAGTTTTTGATGGAGAAGTTTCTAGGTATACTTTGCAGTCTAAGGGCTTCAAGTCCTCTCCCAACTCTTCGGGTGTGAATGTTACCAAGAAGTAACCATTCTTGTCAGTTTCGGGAGTAATCTTTGAGAACTTGTAATCCTCGGATTTACATGAAAGCTTAGCCGTGGCACCTATATATATACAAATATATATAATGTTAATGAATAAACAATATATATATATATATATATAGAGAGAGAGAGAGGGGGAGAGAGAGAGAGTGAAGTTTGCTCCATATAAACAGCTCTTACCATGTAAAATGAGAACAAATTGTATTTGTTAGATCGTTAAATAGATGACAGAGATTAGGCGAAATTAGGGGTGTTATTAATGGAAGAAATTTTCGCCAGACCTGACTCTATATATTCGGCGATATAGTCACATATATTTGACGGTATAGTCACATATATTCAGTTTTTACATTTTCACATGGTAAGAGCTGTTTACATATTAGTCATGATCTCTATATATATAATTCACGATCTTTAGATTAATATTAATTTATAAACTAAGAACAAAGAATATAATATATCGTTTTCAATAATTTGTCTGATGTATTTGATTATATTGATAAATTTATTTAAGTAAATAAAAAAATATACCTTCAAGCGGGGTTAAATTGTAGTAATTCTGACAATAAATAACACCTTGGACACCATAAAGATCGGTCAACTTCTCTTCTACATAGTAGCTTGTTTTCGGAGTGTAGCTAGGAAGAGGAGTTTCATACTTTGGTGAAAGCTTGTATGAAGAAGTCTCGTATTTTGGCGTCGGTGTTTTGTACGAGGGAGTTGGAGTGTAAACTGTTTTTTTGTAGACAGGAGATGATGTGTATGGAGTCGCATATTTAGGAGATTGGGTGTAAATCGGAGCTTCGTATTTTGGAGATGATGTATATGGAGACTTGTAAACATGACTAGGAGTTGGTACCTCGTAGACCGGAGATGGCGTGTAAGTTTTATACTCGCTAGCCGAAGCAACGAAAACTAACAATACAAGAACGGAAGAAACACCAAGGAGGTGACGAACCATGGCTTCTACTATATTGAGTTTGGTTTTTGATTCAAGGATGAGAGATTTAGCCATTTGGCAACAATTATATATATAGATGTGATTAAGTTGGGATAACTGAATTTTATATTAAGATAATGTATGTACTTAATTTGATTATTATTAAGATATGCCTTGTTAGATTTGTGATATGTTCTTTGATGAAACTATGAATTGTATGCACTTCGGGTTATTGTTTGTATAGTTGCACCCACGAATTCCTATTGGTTTTTCATATATTTATTTCTATAGATTCAATATATACAATACTATTGATATATTTGATGTGTTTATTTATTGATTATATTGTTAATATATTTAGTGGTCAAAATGTTACAAAGAAGTAAGGAACCATGGAACTATATGGGTTTGGTGATTAATTAAACGATGAAAAACTCTCATAATGGGTTCGACTTCCCATTTACGTGATGACATACCTGCCATTCGCCGAAGTAGCCGTATTCCCATTCCTAATTAGAGTTGTTAAAAGTTGGCCCGACCCGTGAACTCGACCCGATGAAACCGAATCCGAACCTGACCTGGTCCCGCAAATTTTGAAAAAAAAAATGCTCGGAACCGACCCGCTTGAAACCGATTTAACCCGAAGTAATAAATGACCCGAAGTAACCCGACTCGAATGACCCGATTACCCGAATAACCCGACCTGAAGTAACCCGATAGCCCGGAGTGACCCGACACGAGTGACCCGATAGTCCGAAATAACCCAACCTGAAGTAACTCGGCCCAAAGTAACCCGACCCGAATTGACCCGATAGCCCAAAGTAACCCGTTAGCCTGAAGTAACCCGGCCCGAAGTAACCCGACCCGAAGTTATCCGATAAGTATATAATGGCATAATCCATATTATGAGTTTATATTATAAGTTTATAATGACATATTAAATACATATTACATAATCCATTCTATAAGTCGAATATCCAAATCTAGTTAAAGAACATTTCGATCAACAAATCACCCAAATATTTGCAAATAATTTCAAACCGACTAAAATCGTTTTTCACATAAATACATAATCCATACTATAATTTTTAAGAATCGGGATTTTGAAAGATATTTTTTATTCATTATATTGTCTATATATACGTAAATACATATTTCATACTATAACTATAAGTCTATACAGTCCGCAACTCCAACACGATAAATGTAAGGTAAAAATGTTTTTAACTCATTAAAATAAAAAAAATTTTAACTTATGGTTTACTAATTACAACTTTAATTTTCTATTTCCTATACAAGTATTAAAATATATATATATTAAATAAACATAGTGTAATTGTATAAGTATATATGATGACATTTTTGAAGTATTAATTTTTTGAAAGAATTTGACGTACTAGGCTCTTTTTGGTTTTTGTTAAAGAAACTATGGGTATTATTCAAGTAAGGCCCATTATTGCGGTACGGCCGTGCGGCCGTACCGCAGGGCGACACGTGTCCCGAAAAAAAAAAAAAAAAAAAAAAAATTTTTTTTTTTTTTGTTTTTTTTTAAAACGAGTAAAAGTAATAGTTCAAAACTTATTATGGAATAGTTCATAACTTATAAAAGGATAGTTCATGAATTATAATAGAATAGTTCATAGTGTAAAATTTATAAAGGATTGAAAGTAATAGTTCAAAACGTATTAAGTAATAGTTCATAACTTCTAAAAGCATAGTTCATGAATTATAATAGAATAGTTCATAGTGCAAAATTTATAAAGGAGTGAAAGTAATAGTTCAAAACTTATTATGGGATAGTTCATGAATTATAATAGAATAGTTCATGAATTATAATAGAATAGTTTAAAGTGCAAAAATTTATAAAGGAGTGAAAGTAATAGTTCAAAACTTATTATGGGATAGTTCATGAATTATAATAGAATAGTTCATGGATTATATTAAAAAGTAATAGTTAATGGATTATATAGGAATAGTTCATGGATTATATAGGAATAGTTCAAAGTTTATAGGATAATAGTGCATAAATTATAACATGGTAGTTCAAATAAATTTTCATTAGTTTCCGTAAAAAAAAAAAAAAAAAAAAAAATTTTTTTTTTTCGGGACACGTGTCGCCCTGCGGTACGGCCGTACGGCCGTACCGCAATAAAAGGGCCGTACCTGAACATTTACCAAGAAACTATACCCCATATTTTTTTTACCATTTTCATTTAGTGGTAGGTAAAACTAATTAACCCTTCTAATTAAAAAAACATGTTTGTTATTTGTTATTTCTTATTTGTTATTTAAGCATAAGTTTTAATTTTTAAAAACTGAATTTGTTTTTTATTTTCTTTTATTAATTTTTTTCTCTTTTTTATTTTCTTTATTTTTTTTATTTTCTGGATTGAAGAATTTTTCACATACCGGAATTTTCACATACCGAGATTTCCAATGCCGGAATTTCACATACCGGAATTTTCACATACCGGAATTTTCACATACCGGAATTTCACATACCGGAATTTCACATACCGGAGCTTCACATACCGGAAGTTCACATACCGGAAGTTATCATACCAGAAGTTATCATATCATACCGGACGTTATCATATCATATCGGAAGTTATCATACCGGAATTTATTTATTATTATTTTTTCCTTTTTTTTCTTTTTTTTTTTTGGAATGCATACCGGAGTTTCACATACCGGAGTTTCACATACCGGAAGTTCACATACCGGAGCTTCACATACCGGAAGTTCACATACCGGAAGTTATCATACCGGATTGAAAACTCCACCTTGATTGAAATGGTTTACAGGTGTTGATGATGGAAGACTTCACACAAATATAGCAGTTGGATATACTAACAATGTACTTGATTATATTCTAGACATGTGGTTGGTTTGAATTCAGTGCAGGATGTATATCTACATGTCAAGGGCCTTGAAGTTAGATTCAAGAACAAGTTCAAAAGGACGAGATCAAGGGCCTTGGACTCTAAGGTGCACGGAACAAGGATTCAAATAAATTGAAGATCTTCGTTGAAGATTCTGTAACAAGAAGATCTCATTGACTAAGGGGATTTCTGTAACAAAAGGACGAGATCAAGGGCCTTGGACTCTAAGGTGTAACGAGATCAAGGGCCTTGGACTCTAGAGTGTGTTACTCTGCAAAGTAAATAGGCTATTATAGCTAGGTTAAGAGTTGGAGCTAGATGGTAGCATTGGCTACAAGTGAGAGAAGAAGGGGATTTCTTCTAGTTTGTATCTAGGACTCTTTGAAGCTGATAATAGATAGTTAGATCCTACGGACATACCTTGGGACGGAGAGTAGGCTATTTAGAGCCGAACTTCGTAAACATATCCTCGTGTCAATCTTTTCAATTCCGCACCATATATACTTTACTGTGACTAATTTTGTAGAGCAAGAAGTCAAGGCCCTTGAAATAGAGTTTCAAAGCCCTTGAAATCAAAGTTTCACTAGTAGCACAGATTGACATCAAGGCCCTTGAAAGGAGTTTCAAGGCCTTGAGATTTGGTTTGCGAAAAGTTCACATACTCTATTAAACACCCCCCCCCCTTCTAGAGTACTATTTATCTTATTTATATCACCTACCGATTCTTCAATTGGTATCAGAGCTAGACTCACGATTATTGATTTAACCATGTAATATCCGGAATTTTTATTCCGTTTAATTCCGAATCAATTCGGACTTCGAGCCGTTGACGGTTCCCATTCTATCTAGTATTTCTTTCTTCACAAATTTTATCATTTTATGTAGAATTTAAAATGATAGAATTATATCAAACCCTAATTCTTATAATTATTTATCATTTTATGTTGAATTTAATTCACATAAAATGATAGAATTATATCAAACCCTAATTGTTATAATTATTTAACATTTTATGTTGAATTTAATTCACATAAAATGATAGAATTATATCAAACCCTAATTCTTATAATTAATCCTTAACTACAACTTTAGACGAGATCATGACAAGGCTGAGACGAGACTGTGACAAAGTTGTGACGAGACCATGACAGAGTTGAGACGAGGTCATAACAAGGCCCAGACAAGCAGTTGACAAGGTCCAGACAAGCAGCTGACAAGGCCCAGCCGTGCAGCAGTGAGCCCGCTCCAGCCAACCTGAATTGCTTCAGTCCCGCCTGACCCAGTTGCTCCCAGCCCAGGAAGGGGACGGGCCATGCTGCTAACCCTCGCAGCCAAAATCCGTGCCAGCCCAGGAAGCCCAGCTCTCTTCTCCTTAGCAGCCAATTCACATATCTCTCCCCTGCTAGCCCTAGACGCTCCTCCCTTCCACGTAACTGCAGCCCTCCCACCTTCACGTAATTGCAGTCCTGGATCGACATAGTACAACCGGCACATCGTCTTCCTCTTGCACGCAGGACGGCGCTGGTGAGCCTCGCATCTCCTCTATCGTCGTGTACAAGCAGCATGTGGGAGCCTTCTCGCCTGCTACACGCAACCCTGGATGGCGCCGACGAGTCTCAATCCACCAACTCCTCCAGCCTTGCGGCGCAACACACCCTGGACGCTCCTCTTGCCTGAACCCTTTCTCCCGCTCCTGGAACCGCTGCCTTGCATCGGATGAGGATAGTCGACAACCGTGGAGTTCAAGCCGGACACCATCAACCTACAGAGACGCGCATCAACTAGAAGGTCTGCATTGTTGACACCCCGCAAGCCTGGTCTTCTTTGTTCCGGTAAGCCTATGTCCCCCTCACCAATCTCCTTAGTCGAACACAGGACCTAGTGTGAGAGTTTCATTTTGTGCAAATGTCTATGTACAGTCATCCACGTTTCCTTCTCTTTGATCAATCCTTAACATATATATGCTGATATGAGCACCCTTTGTGTCATCAATCCGTCCCTAACAGCCTCGGAAGATAGCTTGAAGAGCTGAGGCATTTTTTGAGTTTTCGGAAGTGAAAAGCAGTCAACTTCGGGTCCAGATTGAGTAAGTAATACTCCTCCTTTGCTGCTGAATTTTGGATATGTTGTAGTCAGTAGTATATAGTAGATGATACTAAAATTTGGGAAGAATCGGAGTTACGGTTTGAAAGTTATGATGTTTCAAAGTGGACGCCTCATGCAGTTTTTATAAATGTGCTGAGTGTTGGGAAAAACAGCAGGTGATGCTGTTTTGTGAGATGGTTTTTAATAAGCTTTTGATCTCCGTTGGGCTTGAATTTTGGGTATGCTATAGTTGACATATTGTTGCAGAACATATTAAAATTTATGAGGAATCCAGCGAGTGGTGTGGGATTTATGATTTTTCAAAGATTGGGTCGTAAGCAGTTTTTCTGTTGTGCTGAAATTTCTAAGTGTTGAGGAAAGGTTCTTGTGATGCAGTTTTCTGAAATAGTTTTAAATAGGCTTTTGATCTCCTTTTCTGATGAATTTTGGATATATTATGGATAAGATTTCATAGTAGAACATACTGAAATTTGAGAGGAATCCGAGTTGCAGTTTAAGAGTTATGGCGTCCCAAAGTAGAATCCTTGAGCTGTTTTTCCAGCATTGATTTTTGACTAAGTATAGGAACATTGTAGTGTAGTAGCCAACTTTAAGGAGTTTTGTAGAAGGGATAGTTGAACAGTTTTAGGAAATTCTTGCTGCTATGAGTAGATTAGATATCATAGATAATTTAGAGATTTATTTTAGAATTTTTATAAATTTATTTTAATTTCATAATTGAAGTTGTAGTTGGACCTTAGGGACTTTTCGGATAATAAAAAAGTGGGTAGTTTCTCTAGTTGATACCTAAAATCATCCTAGGGAGTAGAATATGGTTAGTTAACATCAAATAAGAATTTAAGTACGTATTCCGGGTTTTTGGAAGTTTCGGGACCAAGGGTAAAATAGTCATTTTACCATAAATTGGTACTGTATTAAATTCTGTTCTAATAGGATCTACTACCTTAGAAGTCTTAGACTTCTAATTACCTAGAAAGTATGCTCTCACACTTGCCTCCTTTGACAGGCAACCGAGTTATACAGTTACAGATTGAGTTGTGATTAAGAGAGTCGAGATTTGATTCAGGTAAGTCCACGAACTTACTTAGCTGTCTTCTTGTGTGAGTGTAATGTGTATGAGTGGTGTTTGTTATTATGATAAACAACGAAATCGGATTAGACCGACTTTCACTACAAAAAATAATTCAATTAGCCACGGATGTTGGCGACGGCAAAAAAGCTACTTGCCGTCGCCAATCATCAACGGCGACGGCTTGGCGACGGCAAAACGGGGCGAAGCCAGAACAGGCGACGCAAAAATTTTTGCGACGGCCATTACCGTCGCTAATATTTCGCGTCGGATTTGGCGACGGTTATTATCCGTCGCTAAGGTGTCGCGTCGGCTAAAGCCGTCGCCGTCCTGACGGTCGCAAACTTTAAAAATTGGTGCGAAATTTAAACTTTGCGTCGATAATAGCCGTCGCAAAATTTAAATTTGGTGGGAAATTTTGTATTTTTGGCACCGATATCGCAAATTCAATATTTCGTGAAAAAATTTGTACTTTTGGCGACGGCTCCACAAATTATTAAATTGTGTTTAAAATATACAACAACTTGTATTATTTGAAAATATCTAAATGATTGCATCATGCAATAATTTTCATAAACTAAAAAAGTATATTTAACTTTCAAAACAATCAAAATGGCACGATTCGAATTGTAAAGTATACAATCTGAAAGTTCAAAACCTAGATGACCTTCATCTTTAACAAATCTAGGAGGGGTATTCCGCGGGTTACTACCTAGATGACCTTCATCTTTAACAAATCTAGGAGGGGTATTCCGCGTGCGTAGCCCGAGTCTCATTCTATGGCTCTCCAAAAGATGTGAGTTGTCTACATTCATGTAAACTCTGTTGCCCTTCAAATCTTATACCACTACGATTGTCCAGAATCAATGGTTGCAACTGGGACAATCAATGCCATCACACCTGAAGCAAGAAAAGAGATACAAGCAGGCTTGCAAAAGCAATAGAGATACACTACTGGCAAATTTTTGAGCAGGCGAAGAAACAACAGGCAACAATGAAAGAACACATGCTAAAACTAAAGAGTCTGTAATCAGAATTAGAGCTTACACTGGTTGAGTTTGACACTAAAGCAACAACCTAGGGCCAAGGAACAGTGAGAAATATAAGAGCATACCTTGTTTTTGAATGCACTGCCCATATATACAGGATCAAGTTTCCGAGATATAGTAGCCTTATGAACAACCTCCTACTCAAGTAGACATGTAACAAGATAAAGATGAAATGCTACAAATAGTCCAGGGCCAAGGAATACATGTCTATTGATTCTTACAAGTCTAGCAATAAGATCTTGGACTGCAGATAAAATATCAGCTTTTCAATTGATATACTCAATTAGATATTACCTTGTTTCTTTTGCACTTGCACTACTTTTCTGAATCAACCCAAAATAAAAATAAAATAAGTCTAGCAATAAGATCTTTCTGTTCTTACATTTTTTTTTATAATCAAATCACCATCAATATATTCTATCAAAAAAAAAATCACCATCAATATATATAATATTATTTACATCGAACCCCAAAATCTTTACACGGTAATGATCAGAAATACAGCAAACATTATTCATCTCAAAACCATGAAAATTAGATCAAAATTATGGCAACTTCAACTTAGGTGAGCAAAAATATCAATATAAAAATTCTTTGTTTTGCTTACTAAAACTTTAGATTGGCTACTGCCTTTGCTAACACAAGTTGACCTAGTCACCAACCTTGTGGTTTTTCTTTGTTGTCCTCACACTATCATCATATCAAATCCTACATTCCCCCAATTGTTTACCCCTCTTACTTAGAAGACGATTTAGTACCACAAGCCTTCAGGATGACATAAAAGTACATTTGTAATGAACAAGAGGTTATCCGTGTTGCATCCTTATGGATTCAGTATAACAGGCAAACCAAATATTTGCATTGCAGGTTCATACCTTTCTTTTAATGGGAGCTGATGCACTTGGAACTCGCTTAAAAAATGACTCCATTCTGCAAGTATATACATAGTTATCAGACTCAAAATCTAAAGAAACCAATGTTTACCATTTCGCTCAAGAAACTACATAACGTCCTTGCCGAGTCTTGTTTATGGCAGCCTTTATCTTCTCTATTGCCTAGCATGAAAAGCAAGCCCGCATCAAAAGGACAGTAATTATGATGTAGTAATTACCTTTGTTAATATCCAAGGAAAGGAATTACCTTGGTCACTCTCATGGTTGAACCCATTCTCAGTTGCAAGAAAGTTTACTAGCCCCTATTAGATAACAAAATTTTGTCAACTGACAACATTTTATTCAGATTGAAGATGTAATTATATTTTTAAAAAGCATATATAGTTGAAAACATTATAACATAGATTTATACAAAATGCATAAAATGATATTAGTATGCATATTTTAAACAGAGAACAAATCTTAACCTCCTCATCAGGTGGGCTCCAATTTATCTCAGGTTCTTCATTTTCAGCAAATAATAAAGGTTCTTCAAAAAGGGGTTTGGCCTCTTCATATGGCCATTCATCGGGTATTTGGTACCTGAACAGAATATAAGCAAAAATAATGAAAAAGCTTATAATCAGTTGGAAATGCAGAGGGGAGTTCATGGAAAGAATGTTGAGGATAATTTCTAATTTAGTGATCTGATCATGTAAACATGTCTAAATGGTAGAAGTAGGAGACCTCTTGACCAATTTGCTTAGGCATCTATAATGTCACAAGCTGAAAAAGTTCTCGAATAATATCCCTAACTTGACTTGGATTTGTCTTCTATATCAAGGCATAACATATATTGAAACCAAGAAAATTTTCCTTCATAATTCACAGTCATAGTAATGCACTACACATGCCCATCTTACCCACTGGTTATCCCATAATCATCTAATACAAACTCATCTAAACCCATACAAAATCGATTAAGCTGAAATAAGGATTCAATAAACAAGAACATTTCACCTACTGGTTTCACAAATGGACAACAGAGAAGGGGATCTCGATCTTGGCCGGAAGCACGAGAAGACTGGCCGGAGTAGGAGGAGACTAGTGTCGGGACAGAGGCAGACGGAATCGACTTCCCCGCGATAACCGCTCACACAGTCTGGATTGGTGGCCGGGAACAGTTGGAACCCTAACCCTAATCTCGTCCATCGTTAGCGGCAGCGACGACACTTCTCCCTGGCGTCGGGTTTGAGGCGGCGGCGAGACGTACTGGCGGCAGCGAAGCATCTTCTTCTGGCCTGGTGTTTCAACGGAGGGGCCGGACGTACTGGCGAGGCGACTACGAGGGTTATTGTTTTTCAGAGGAGGCAAGGAGGGCGGAAGTTGGTTCAGAGGGGAAAGGAAAGGTTGTTTATCAGAGAAGATAAGGCAGGGGAAGGGTTACGGGGTTAGAGGAGGAAAGAAGGAGGACAGGGTCACAGGGCTACGTGTGAGAAGGTAAGGGAGGGAGATTAGGGCTATTTTATTTAAAAGAAATAAAAAAAAAGGTTAAAAGGGGTGAGTAAAATAAATGTGAGTAAAATATATCTAAAAAAAATAAATAGTAAAATATCATTTAGAAATTTTAATTATCACATAAAATGATAAATAGATGGATTTTGACCTAGAATGTTGACCATGAAAGTACCACTTATGGCTTGAAATTAAAATGAAAAAAGTTTAAACCGGTCAAATTTCGGTTTGACTTGAAATTTATTTGAAATAAAATTTTCGGATATTACACAAGCAAAGGCTGAGCATAACGGCGATGAGAACAACAGGAAAAGACTGGAGCGAATACGGATTGTGAGTATGACTAAAGTAAAGACGGATTGTGACTTTGTGAGTAGAGGACAGTGTCAATCGAAGGAGGAGAGTAGAGGACGGTGTCCATCGATTCTAATTGTAATTCCGTCCGTACTCGGTACTCTATGTTATGGTTCTTGGAGACAAACAAGGAAGAGAGTTTATCAATGAGATGAATTTGTTTAGGGTTTTTTAGGAATTCTTAACAAACTCTGGGATAAAATTTTATTGAAGGAAGGTTTTTGAAGATAAAATTTTAAAATTTTAGTGGGATTTTTAATTATTTTTAAAAATAAGAAAATTATTTATATTAATTTTTTTACCCCGATATTTCATATGGCGCCAAATATTTTGGTGGTTGGCGTCGGCAACATAAGCCGTCGCCAACGGTCCCTTTTATGAGCCACGGTAAAGATTAACCGACGCCAATTACATGACTATTAGCGACTGTCCTTTACCACCGACGCAAATAATTGGTATTTTTGCCACGCTGATGTTGCCGTCGCTTTTCCGTCGCCAAATAAAGCCCAATGGCGACGGCAAGGGTCTGCCGTCGCCAACAAGCGTGGCTAATTGAATTATTTTTTGTAGTGTTTATTATTTACGTAATTGACCCAAGTGTATGATAACGGGTCGTGACATCATCTGCCTAGCTCTTGCGAGAGTCTAGGAGGTTCCTTGCGACCAGCCCAGTCAGGTAGACGGTCAAATGCATTAGTACCATTCCGCGTTGGTAAACGGGGACAGGGGCGAGGTTTGGGAATTCCTCGTGTCACAAAATAAGTATTATTAGTAATGACATATCACCTAATTAAAGATAATAAAATAATTGACTGTTGCATGTTGATTGTGCATGATGTGTGATTGTGCTTTTACCTTTATACTTATGCATAGAATGTTAGCTAACGGTTTTATACCGCTTGTAGATGTCTTACAGTTTAAGACAGTTGTAGAGAGATCCGGAGAGAATGGTCAGCCGGGTCCACGTACTCATTTAGTTGGGGACGGGAATGTCTTCTGTTCTTCATATGCGTCATTTTAGTATCTTTTCTTGTAAGGCTGATACATATTCTCCATGTATATATTGTTTAAAGTTTTCAAATGTTTTAAATACTTTTGTGCCTTGTTCTAAGATCCAAGTAAGATTGTTGTCAAACTAAGGTCGGGACCCATTGTGAGGTCCTAACCAGTAGCTCCTCGAGTTCTCAGAATTTGCGGTGTTACAAACCATCAGTGAGACTAATCATGAATCCTGTAGGTGATGGTGGATTTGCTCAAGGAAGATCCTCATCCCGACCACCACTCTTTTGTGGCAACAACTTCGCTCATTGGAGATCACTCATGCGTATGTTCATGATTGACCAAGATATGGAGATTTGGAGCATTATTCAAAATGGACCTAAAGTTCCAATGACAATGATTGAAGGCGTCCAAGTCCCAAAGAAAGAATCAGACTTCACACAGGTTGACCTGAATAGTGTGTCAAAGAATTATAAGGCAATAAATCTACTTTACTGTGGATTAGATGCTAATGAGTTCAACCGCATCTCATCATGAAAAAGTGCTAAAGAAATATGGGACAAGCTTGTTGTCACTTATGAAGGAACAAGTTAAGTCAGGAAAACAAAGATTAGCATCTTTATCAAACAATACGAGCTGTTCAAGTTGAATCCAAATGAACCCGTCAAAGAAATGTTCACTAGATTCACTGAAATCGTGAACAATCTGGACTCACTTGGAAAGACCTTCACAAATGAAGAAAAAGTGAGAAAGGTTCTAAGAAGCTTACCTAAAGCCAAGTGGGGACCAAAGATGACTGTTATTGAAGAAGCTCAAAATCTCACTACTCTTCCTCTTGATGATCTACTTGGAAAACTCATCACACATGAAATGATTCTTGGTGAAGAAGATGGAGAACTCCCATCCAACTCCAAGAATTTGGCATTAAAATCCAGAAGAGATGAGTTACCTTCTGATGAAGAAAATAGTGATGATGATGATAATGAAGAAGATGCTCTCGCCATGATCTCTAAAGGTCTAGTAGGAATTCTCAAGATAAAGAAACAATCTGCGAACTGAGAATTTCCACGAGCATTAAAACCCCGAGGTAAGTTTCCTAACTCAAATAAGAAAATGAAAGTATTGACTTGTTTTGAATGTGGTGAAACAGATCATTTGGTGAAGGATTGTCCACAAAAGAAGATGACCAACTTCAAGAACAATGATCGAAAGAAGAAAGCTATGGTTGTTTCATGGAGTGATTCAGAATCAACAAATGAATCAGAAAATGAAAAAGAACAAGCAAACTTGTGTCTTATGGCCGATCATGAAGATGACTCAAATTTGTACATCGACAATATGGTAAGTACAATTTTGTCTCAACCTGAGATTAACCGTAAACAATTCCTTAAGGATATTATCTTAAGTGATAAGGATCATAGAATAAGGATAAATTCTTTCAAAGAAAAGCTTCATGAACAAGATAAACAATTGAGTGAAATGTCTCTGGAGATTGAAAATCTTAACACAGAAAATGAAGAACTTGATGACAATATCAAGGCCTTGGAATCAGAAAACCTGATTCTCAAGGACAACCTCTCTTCTCTACATCGAAACTATATCGATCTAGAGAAAGAGAAAGTTGATCTGACTTTAATGTGTCAAGACCAGAATGCATCACTCATTAAGTTTACTCGTTCAAAATCTAATCTGGAAAGAATGATGGGTGAACAACAATCTTCACTTAACAAAAATGGTATAGGGTATCATAAAAGCTTTCCTAGAAAACCTACCACCACTTTTGTTATGGCCAAAGGAAGCACTCATATGCCAACCTGCTTCTATTGTTGTAAAAAGGGTCATGTTAAATCTACATGTCCTTATAGAAGAAATGATCCTTATATCATCGGAAACATCTATCCTTTATGTTTAAGGAAACAGGTCAAACAAATATGGGTTCCTAAAGGTACTAGACCACCAAACATGATTGAGCCTGAGTATGAACCAAAATATTCCATTTGGTCAACCCGAAAAGGTTGATATTTGCTGTTTTACAGGATATCACCAAGGTAAAGGAGCACAAATGGATATTAGATAGTGGTTGCTCAAGACACATGAGTGGAAAGAGTTCTTTATTCTCAGCTTTTAAAGAAGCAATCATCTGGAAGTATTATTCTTGGTGTTAAAGGAAAGTGTGACATAATTGACATTGGTAAAATTTGCTATGATTCATCCAACTTTATTGATGATGTTTATTTAGTTGATGGCATGAAATATAATCTGCTAAGTATTTCTCAAATTTTTGATAAAGGCAATAAAGTCATGTTTGATTTAGAAAAATGTGAAGTTCAAGACATAAAGACGGGAGAAGTGTTGCTTACTGCTCTTAGGTGTAATATTGTTTATTCTTTGAGTACTAACCAAGTTGCAGGAACTAAGCTAAAATGTCTAAAGGCCTTGACTGATGATCCAAGGCTTTGGCATAGAAGACTTGGTCATGTAAGCATGCATACCATGCAGAAGCTACTTACAAAAGATTTGGTACGTGGTTTGCCAAACCTAAACTTCAAGGTTAACGACCTATGTAAGGCATGTACACAAGGTAAACAAACAAGAGGTTCATTCAAACCTAAGAAAGCTGTAAGTTCTTCTCGACCTATTAAACTTTTACATATGGATCTTTGTGGACCTATGCGTGTCAAATCTCCCGGAGGAAAACAATACATCCTTGTTATAGTGGATGATTTCTCTCGTTTTACATGGATATCTTTTCTACGAGAAAAATCTGAAGCTTTATTTGAGATTTCAAAATTGCGTAAGGAGTTACAAAGTTTGAAAAACCTACCAATCGTTTCTATAAGAAGTTATCATGGTAGAGAATTTGATCAACTAAAGTTTGATTTATTTTGTGCAAAATACGGTATTTCTCATAATTTTTCAACTCCTAGAACTTCTCAACAAAATGGAGTTGTGGAACGTAAGAACCGCACTCTTGAGGATATGTCTAGGACAATGCTTTTAGAAAATAATTTACCAAAGAGTTTTTGGGCTGAAGCGGTAAACACTGCAAATTATATTTTAAATAGATGTTTAATACGTCCTATTTTGAAAAAGACTCCTTATGAACTCTTTAAAGGAAGAAAGCCAAATATTTCATACTTCAAACCTTTTGGATGTACTTGTTTTGTTCACAACAATGGGAAGGACAATCTTGGAAAATTTGATGCACGTAGTGATAAAGTCATATTCATAGGATATGCTTCAAATAGCAAAGCTTATCGAGTATATAACAAACGTACCAAAGTTGTTGAGGAAAGCATTCATATTATTTTTGATGAAAGCAATTATGGTACTTTGAGTTAGAGTTTTGTAGATTTAAATCTGAATCAAAGAGAAGATCACATTTCGGATGAAGAGGAAGATTCTAAAGGTCAAGACAAGAATATGCAAGAAAAGATTCAATATACCAAAGAAAATCCTCAAGACCTTGAAACACACCTTCAAGACCTTGAAACTGGAAACTGTGACAACAGAACTCTACTTCAAGGGCTTGAAACCCAACTTCAAGGCCTTGAGATTGGAACAACAGGTAATACACAAACAGTACCTGAATCGAGTCAGACATATACAGCTCAACCTTCTGGATCAACTTCATCTGTCAAAAGAAGAAAAGTTTAACACTCCCCGTATCATCCACAAGAGAATGTGATCTCAGATCCAAATGCTGGAGTTCAAACTAGATCTAAAGTGAATAATCTTTGTGCTTTCTCCGCTTTTGTATCACTTGTCGAGCAAAAGAACTACATTCAAGCTCTTCAAGAATCAGATTGGATCATTGCCATGCAAAATGAATTAAATGAATTTGAGAGGAACAATGTATGGACTCTTACTTCAAGACCAAAGCATCAATCAGTTATTGGGACGAAATGGGTCTTTCGAAACAAATTGGATGAAAGTGGCAAAGTCATATGAAACAAAGCACGACTTGTAGCACAAGGCTATAACCAAGAAGAAGGTATTGATTATGAGGAGACTTTTGCTCCTGTTGCCAGGTTAGAAGCCATACGTATGCTACTTGCATTTTCATCTTTCATGAGCATAAAACTTTTTCAAATGGATATAAAATATGCTTTTCTAAACGGCTTCTTAGAAGAAGAAGTCTACGTTGCTCAACCTTCTGGTTTTGAAAATGATGAATTTCCGAATCATGTTTTTAAATTAGACAAAGCTCTTTACGGTCTTAAGTAAGCTCCTCGAGCTTGGTATGAAAGATTGTCTAAATATCTTCTTGAAAACAATTTCAAAAGAGGTTTGATTGATAAAATATTGTTTATCAAAACTAGAGGCAACGACATCTTAGTAGTACAAATCTATGTTGATGATATATTATTCGGTGCTACTAATGATTCCCTTTGCAAGGAATTTTCAAATATTATGTGCAGGGAATTTGAGATGAGCTTAATGGGAGAGTTAAATTTTTTTCTTGGACTTCAAGTTACACAAGCAAAGAAAGGAATTTTCCTCAATCAAAGCAAGTATACTAAAGACTTGCTTAAAAAGTACAAAATGGATCAATTTAAGGTTGCAAAGACTCCTATGAGTTCAACAATTTTGCTAGATCATGACAAGACCGGCAAAAGTGTAGTACAAAAGGAGTATCGAGGTATGATCGGTTCATTGTTGTATCTAACTACTAGTCATCCTGACATTATGTTTAGCGTGTGCATGTGTTCAAGATTTCAAGCTGATCCTAAAGAGTCACACTTGATAGTTGTGAAAAGAATTTTTCGGTATCTCAATGGCAGTAAGGATCTAGGATTATGGTACCCACGTCAAAGCTTGTTCATCTTGTTGGCTATTCAGATGCAGACTTTGCAGGCTATAAGGTCGATAGAAAAAGTACTTCTGGATGTTGTCAATTCTTAGGGTCATCCCTAATAAGTTGGCACTCCAAGAAGCAAAATTTTGTTGCCCTATCCACAACTGAAGCTGAATACATAGCTGTAGGAGCTTGTTGTGCTCAAATTCTTTGGATTGCTCAACAACTTCGTGACCATGGCTTTGACTTGAGAGGTATTCCTATAAAATGTGATAATACTAGTGTTATTTCTATAACCAAAAATCTTGTACAGCATTCAAGGATTAAGCATATTGATGTAAGGCATCACTTCATACGTGATCATGTTGAGAAAGGTGATGTTTCGATTTCTTTTATCTCAACTAACTTGCAGCTTGCAGATATATTTACCAAGCCTCTTCTTGAAAAACAATTTAATTTTATTAGATTTGAGCTTGGTATGTTGGACAAGGAAGCATTAACGTAGGGGGAGTAAACGATTTTTAATCATCTTATGCATGCAGCCCAATTTATGTTTTCAAGGGTCTTGAAATCAAATTCAAGAGGCCTTGAAACATAGTTAAAGGGTAAATTGAATTTACGGATCCTTTAAGAGTTCATATTTTTTAGATATTTTAATTCTTAAAATATTTTTTAAAGATCTTTTATTTGACACAGTTTTGATTTTGATTTTAAAAGCCTGATTTTCTCAAAGATTTTGTCATATCCCTGATAAAAAGGACCTATATATTTTCTCATCTTTTTATCCTTTCACAAGAAATCCTATTTCAAAATTCTTTATTTTCTCTCTCAAACTTTCCTCATGGCACCCAGAAGCAAGATATCTGCTCCTCCATCTTCCAAAAAGAAAGTGGTTCAGAATTCTTCAATCGCTAAAGAAGAAATACCTTATGAAGATCTGGATATATCTCACATTAATGGTCTTCCCTCATCATGGTTCATTAATTTTCAATTTTCTGGATCGTGGCTTGATGGTTTTCACAATTGACCGCTCTGTATGTGTGATTTGGTGGATATTAATTTTCTCGATACTCTCAAGATATCCTGCATAGACAAGCTGAAGAGTTCGATTATCTGGAAGGTTTTAAACCCTGAGATTTTGCTTTCACACGGCTCACGAGACTATTCTATGTTAATCTCACCACAAAAAGGGACAAAGGGTGTATTACTCTTGAATCTTCAGTCAGAGGTACTCCAATTTCACTCACTTCTTCTATTCTAAGTGAAATTTTAGGAATTCCTACAGATGTAGTATTCAGCTATCCTTCAAGATTAGAGATTGTTCGTATTGCTAAGGAGAATTTTCTGATTCCAAATTCAAACTCACGTCAATTCACTCATACTTCTATGACTTTAGAGGCTAAAATAGTATTCACCATACTGGTTCGATGTGTAGTTCCTCGTGCAAACTCAAGAGAGTTGTTGATTGATCAATCTTTGTAATTAATTCATTTACTTATGTTTGATGTGGCCATTGATGTGCCTAATCTGATTCTCAACCATATGCTGCATTCTGTCAACTCTAAAAGATCTATTCATTTGTCTTATGGAAATTTGCTGCCTAAGGTCTTTGATTATTACAGAATTGATACATCCTCTGAGGAAAGACAGTCTATTAACAACAAAATTGATGAGAACTGCTTAGAACGTCTGGGGATTGAGAAAACTCTTGCAGGAACACGGACTTTAAAAGGAAAAGGAGTTACTCAAAATCCAAATGAAGAAGTAAAACCCTCTCCTACTCCAAAAATCAGGTTAGAGGGTTGTGAAAACGAAATAGCTTGTCTCAATCGTGAATTGTCTGATTTTTAATTTGACGCCAAAAGGAGAATCGATGCAAATTTCGAGTTGCTAGCTATCATCAATGCTAAAGTCAAAGAGATGTATTTGATGAATGCTCTTACACTAACTACAATGGGAAGTATTTTGCCCATACCTGAAGATGTAGCTCAACATACTCAAGAGTAGGTTGAGAATATGCTGATGAATTATAAAAGGCGTGTCCAGAATAAATCAATTTTGTACTCAACTCATGAAGAGCCAATGTTCTTGCCCAAAGTTGAGTATGAAGTAGTTAAACAGAGAAGAGCTTAAGAAAAAAGAAGACGTTTGGCAGCTAAAATGGATGATTGGCGTTATAAGAAAACTTCATCCAAAGGAAACAGGAAGTTTTATGAGGAATTTTAAAGCTAATTGGTTTTTCTCTATGGGTTGAAAATACATTTGGTTTTTCTGTCTATAATCGTATTTTAAGACTTCCTGGTTTGACTGCTTTTTCTCCCTTGTTGAAAGACAAAGGGGGAGAAATATGATCCGACATGTCTATATATTGCATTCTGCATTTTTAGTTTTGATATTTTCATATGCATTGCTAAACTAACAAATGCAGGTACGAGAATTTGTGTTGTCTTCCATCAAGGGGGAGATTGAAAACTCCACCTTGAATGAAATGGTTTACAAGTGTTGATGATGGAAGACTTCACACAAATATAGCAATTGGATATACTAACAATGTACTTGATTATATTCTAGACATGTCAAGGGCCTTGAAGTTAGATTCAAGAACAAGTTCAAAAGGACGAGATCAAGGGCCTTGGACTCTAAGGTGCATGGAACAAGGATTCAAATAAATTGAAGATCTTCGTTGAAGATTCTATAACAAGAAGGTCTCATCGACCAAGGATTTTGTCAACCGAAGGAAGATCTTAACCGAAGAATAAAGAATCTTTTCTAAGAAGATTTTCTAAACAACAAAACGGCAAAAAATATCTTCTCTCTTATCCAACAGAAGACGAGAAGATCAAGGAGTAAAAGACTCAACGTGTTCGTAGGGACTGAAGACTTGCAACGTCTACCTTACGATCTTTATGGAAAAGAAGATTGATCTTCAAACGGTCATCTCTACAACGGCTAGAATATCTTTCCATAGAAGATATAAATGAAAATGATGGTCGAAGAAGAAAGATACAAGCTTACACCGGAAAACATCTTTGCATCCTCAAGAAACCTAATCATATTCATTCGTTGTTTTTCTTTCTCTCATTCACGTAAGAGTTTTATCCCCTTAGAGAGAGAAAACACAAGAGCTCCATTGGAAGATCTAAAAAGTGTTATACTAGAGTGTGTTACTCTGCAAAGTAACTAGGCTATTATAGCTAGGTTAAGAGTTGGAGCTAGATCGTAGCATTGGCTACAAGTGAGAGAAGAAGGGAATTTCTTCTAGTTTGTATCTAGGACTCTTTGAAGCTGATAATAGATAGTTAGATCCTACGGATATACCCTGGGACGGAGAGTAGGCAATTTAGAGCCTAACTTCGTAAACATATCCTCGTGTCAATCTTTTCAATTCCGCACCATATATACTTTACAGTGACTAACTTTGTTTTGGAGGAGCAAGAAGTCAAGGCCCTTAAAATAGAGTTTCAAAGCCCTTGAAATCAAAGTTTCACTAGTAGCACAAATTGACATCAAGGCCCTTGAAAGGAGTTTCAAGGCCTTGAGATTTGGTTTGCGAAAAGTTCCCATACTCTATTCAACCCCCCCCCCCCCCTTCTAGAGTATTATTTATCTTATTTATATCACCTACCGGTTCTTCACGGAAGTTCTCATACCGGAAGTTATCATACCGGAAATTATCATATCATAACGGAAGTTATCATACCGGAAGTTATCATATCGGAAGTTATCATACCGGAAGTTATACCAAACAAACTGATTTTATGTCATAGTTTAGAATTAAGAATTACATACCGGAGAATTACATACCGGAAGTTATAAAAATGGTATGAGCTAAAACGCAACATTTAGGTATCAACCTTGAAGCAACAAAAATGTCTCCAAAAATGGTATAACCTTCTTCTTTGCCCAGAGACGATCAAGACCAATGTCAGCATCACCCTGAGCGAACAAAGGTTGTAAATTCGCCAGTGTAAACATCATTGACATCCGGTATGAACTTTCGGTATAAAAAAAAATTTCGGTATGAACTTCCGGTATGAAAATTTTCGTTATGAACATCCGGTATGAACTTTCGGTATGAACTTCCGGTATGAACTTCCGGTATGAACTTCCGGTATGAACTTTCGGTATGAACTTTCAGTATAAAAAAATTTTGGTATGAACTTCCGGTATGAAAAACTTCGTTATGAACTTCGGGTATGAACTTTCGGTATGAACTTCCGGTATGAACTTCCGGTATAAAAAATTTCGGTATGAACTTTCGGTATAAAAAATTTCGGTATGAACTTCCGGTATGAACATCCGGCATAAAAAATTTCGGTATGAACTTCCGGTAGGAAAAATTTCGTTATGAACTTCCGGTATGAACTTCCGGCATGCAAAATGTCCGGTATGTAAATGTCCGGTATGTAATTGTCCGGTATATAAAATGTACGGTATGTAAATATCCGGTATATAAAATGTCCGTTATGTAAATGTCCGGTATGTTAATGTCCGGTATGTAAATGTCCGGTATGAAAATAGAAAATAAAAGGGAAATGAAATAAAATAAAATAAAAAACAAATTCAGTAATTAAAATCAAATTTACATAACAAACATAAAATATTCTTTCTTTTTTAATAGAAGGGGTAATTAGTTTTACCTTACCATTAAATGAAAGTGGTAAAAAAAATCATGGGGTATATTTACTTAATAGAAAACTAGAAAAGGCCTAGTTAGTATACACCAAAAAAAAGGAAAAATGATAAAAAATAATACAAACTATGAGGTATGAACCAAAAATAATACAAACTTTAAAAATCACTATTTGATGCACAAACTATTTCACACTAAACCAATTTTAATACGGGGTGAAAATCTAGCCAGATTTTATTACAAAAATCGCCCACATATTTTTAAATCACACAAAATGACCCTATATTTACTTTCTTTCAAAAATCACCATGTTATTTTTGTATACTTAATGAATTAGGTAAGAAAAATTAGTCATTACTTTATTTTTAATATTTAAGGTACTTTATTCATTAAAAAAATTAAGTTAGTTTTAAAAATGAAATTTTGGTTAATAGAACCATGTTTGGTGTCATTATTGTTTTATGGGTGTAGTTTGATGGAATAATCCATATTTGTAGGTAAAACTTAACGAAAGAATATAATAGTAGTTTGGAAATTTGTGTAATTTGAAAATTTATAATTAATATATTTAACGTAAATTTGTGGAAAAAATCTACATTTCATGTTTAAATTTTAAAAATTCAAAAACCAATTTTATTTTATAGCAAAAAATTGTGGAAATGTCACCAAGTATGAGTCTTTTAATCAAAATTTTATTTTTAAACTGTTAAAATTTTTTAATCATTTATATAGTTATAATTTAAATAAATGGCCTAAATTATTTAAGAATAAAGTGATACATAGCCTTTATTATATAATTCATTAGATATAAAAAAAATAATAAGGGTGGTTTGTGAAAGAAAATATAATGTAGGGGTAATTTTGTGTAATTTAAAAAGTTATGGGTGATTTTCATAATAAAATTGGATATAACTTTACCCCGTATCAAAATTGATTTAATGCGAAATAGTTTGTATACCAACTAGTAATTTTTAAAGTTTGTATTTTTTTTTTGTTCATACCTCATAGTTGATATTATTTTTGGTCATTTTTCCTAAAAAAAAAAGCATACTTACCTAATTAGTCCTAATTTTTTTACCTTGTTGAAGAAAAGATTTCTTAAAGTGTTAAAAAGAAATTCCTTTAAAAAAATTGTATCAATTATACGGTTTTCACTTTCATTTGAATTAAGTTATGTGACTAATTGGCTATAGTATATTATATTTTATTGTAAACTTTATTACAAACAAAATCGGGAAAAAAAAAACATATATGGATCAAATAGATCAGTCACATTAGTTATATGGATCAAATAGATCAGCCGAAAATCCAGATCCGGTTAAAGTCATTTTCAATCAAACGGATCACGCTAAAATCATTCCGATCAAACAAATCGCCCAAACATTCGCGGATAATTATCCGATTCCGTGAAAAGTGATAAATAGTTACATTCAAATAAAATGTTACTTTCAATTAAAGTATCATATATATATATATATATATATTGTGTTTCCCACTAGTTTAATAAAGTAATAGTTGATTAATATAAATTTATATTAACGATATGTCGGTTATTGATCATAATCAAATTAATTGATACACGATCAAAACCGGTATTAACCAAAATTGATACCCGATCTAAACCGACTTAACCCAAAACAAATCGTTAAAAAGAAAGATTATTTTGACCCGGCCTATTTGCACTCGAACAATTGATACCCGATCCAAACCGACCCGACCCGAAACAAACGGCTAAAAAGAGAGAGATTGTTTTGACCCGACCCGTTTGAACCAGAGCTTGTTGTGACCGACCCGAACTGACCCGTTGGCCCCGTTAGACACCGGTATCAAGAATCGAGCTAAACCGACCTGTTATGACCCGAGAACCGAGGCTCCTCGATAACCCGTTATAACCCGAATAATCGATACATGGCCCAAACCGACCCGACCCGAACCAATCCGGTTATTGACCAAGCCTTTTTTTGACCCGACACGTTTTAACCCGAGCTTGTTGTGACCCGACCCGAACCCGACCCGTTAGCCCCGTTTGACACCTACGCATCTGAAAGATTTTCACTCTAATAGTTTAATACCAATACACTCTATTCCTATGTTATCGCTTCCGTTGGTATCTCTAGGTAAGTGTACTCATCCGATTTCAAATTACTTTCAGGCTACTAATCTATCTCCTTCTTATCTATGTTACATCAAGACATCATATTCAACCATTGAACCCACTTCATATAAGAAAGCAATCGCTTTACCCGAAAGGCGCAAGGCTATGCGATTGGAGATTGATGCGCTTCAAAATAATAACACATGGACTCTAATGAAGCTTCCACCAGGACAGAAAACAATCGGATGTCGTTGGGTATATAAAACAAAGATCAATGCTGGCGGATCAATCGAACGACATAAAGCACATTTGGTTGCATTAGGGAATCGACAACGACCAGGTATTGATTATAACGAAACCTTTGCTCTTGTGGCTAAACTTGTGTCTGTCAAAATATTTCTTGCAGTTGCATCAAGCCAACGTTGAGAATTACACCAAATGGACGTTCATAATGTGTTCCTACATGGAGATTTAAATGAAGACGTTTACATGACTTTGCCTCCGGGTTTCACTGTATCGGATCCAAACAAAGTGTGCAAACTCAACAAGTCCATCTACGGCCTGCGCCAGTCTCCTCGCAACTAGTTTCATAAACTCAGTCAAGCACTTTGTCATGTCTGGTTTGTTCAATCCAAAGCGGACTATTCCCTCTTTACGTATGTCCGACAAGGTATTTGTATCCATATTTTAATTTATGTTGATGATTTAATTATCAGGGGTAATGATCCTCGTGTTATTTCTCGTTTCAAAGAATATCTCAAATCATGTTTCCATATGAAAGATCTAGGCACACTCCGTTTTTTTTCTTGACATTGAAGTTACACACACTCCTCATGGTTTATTTCTTGCTCAAAAAAATATGTCCTAGATATCCTTTCGGAAACTGATACTCTAGGATCACGCCCGGTTACATTTCCAATCAAACCGGGGCACAATTTGGCACGTGATGAATCTGCGGCTTTCTCCGATCCGGATAAGTACCGCAGACTAGTTGGCCGACTGGTATACCTCACAATAACCAGACCGGACCTCACCTACTCGGTCCATATTCTGTCACAATTTCTGCAAAGTCCTACGGTCCAACATTGGAATGCCGGTTTACGAGTTTTATGATACTTGAAGAATAATCCAAGTCAGGGTATTTTATTATCGAATACAAGTACATTCCAAATTAATGCCTATTGTGACTCAGATTATGCTTCTTGTCCATTAACTCGTCTATCTATAACGAGTTTTGTTATTTTTCTCGACAAGTCTCCCATCTCCTAGAAAACTAAGAAGCAAAGTACGGTTTCAAGATCATCCGCGGAAGCCGAGTATAGAGCAATGACATCAATAACTTGTGAAGTCAAGTGGATTAAATCTCTCCTCTCCTCTCTTCTTTGGGAGTTGTCCATAATCAACCTATCAATCTTTGGTCTGATAACCAAGTTGCCTCACACATTGCGTCTAATCCCATTTTTCATGAACGTACCAAGCACATCGAGGTGGATTGTCGTTAGGGATGAAGTTCAGAAGAAAACCATCAAGACACTCCACATTCGTTCCAACAATCAACTTGTGAATATCTTCACCAAAGCTCTTGGGAATCAATTATTTCAATACTTTTTAGGCAAGTTGGACATTTGTGATATTTATGCCCCAACTTGAGGGGGAATGATAATAAGGAATATTATTATGTGTAGATATTTACTTACCTTCTAGGGTTTCTAGTATTATTATGTTTTCCTAGTTTAACGTTACCGTTATAGACATTATGTATATATAGGTTATCTTCATTATTTAATAAACAAGTCAATTTGGATACATTTTATAAGAATAATATTCTTACATAGGGTTGTGCATAAGGTCTAGACCGGAAAAGATCTATCGGTCCGGTTCAGACAGGTCCGGTCCCGTCCGATCCAGACCGGTCCGGTTACTAGTTGGACCGGTTTGGTACGTAAAGACTGTAAAGTGTGCAATTTGAATGTTTCAAACCAAACTGGACCGGACCGGACCGGACCCAAAAATCTGGCTTTCAACCTGAAAATAAAAACTTTCACCAATGACAAAATACAATCTAAACAATTCAAGTATTTATTTTTGTATTTGATAACGGAAAGCGGTTCGATCCCATAGATGGCGCGCTGACTATTGGATTGAAAGGCCAAAAGAAATCGGCAGACGGACAAACCATCATGACCAAAACATAGGAGAAAAAGTAAAACACAAAAATACATCAACAAAACCCGAAAGAAGGGAAGTCTTCAAGGGAAAGCAGAATGATGCAGTCCGCCGGAAGCGACGAGCATGAACGTTTATCTTCGAAGGAAGTACACAGACAGGAAGCATGGGGAATAACTGTGGACACCTCAGATTTGAACTACAACAGAGCCGTTAGGAGTCGATCACACATCAACGCCCCCTTCTCGACAAACACTCGAAACACCATCAAAGACAACATCAAAACAGAGAAGACAAACTTGCAACACACGGGTAATGTGATTTAAAATGTGCAAAACTTTGATGGCTTAAAGAGTACGATTTACAAGGGCGCACGGTATCGTCATAAAAAAAATGTTTTGATTTTGTTCTGATATTTGTTTTTTTTTAAATCAATAATTGTCTTGAAGCAATGAAAAGGGGGGTGGAATGTCTTTGTTGAGTTCATGTTTTGTTTCGATTGTTCTTGTTACTTTTGTAATTTTTGTAACAAAAAAGATAGGTAAATAGTATTGTGTAAATAGACTTTGCTAGGCTTTGTGGCCTCTAAATTAAACAATGTATGAGCTGACTTACGTTGATGATGGTTTTGGCCTTTGTATGTTTTTAAGTATTAAAAAAAGTTTGAATTTTATAATTTTCTAAAGGAGGAGACCCGACACTTACGAAGAATAAGCATGTAATAACCGAAAAATTTAAATTATGTTAAGTACCGGAACAAGTCGGATTTCTGATCCGCCAATATTTATTCTTTTAAATAAAAATAAACGATAATAAATTCTATCATTTTATGTGACCTTGATTCACATAAAATAATAACTTAAATAATTCAGTAAATAATTCCGTAGATAATCCCGTAATTAATCCCGTACCTTTAACGGTTCCGGGTGATTAATTAATCTTTCAGCCTTTGGTTTATTTGATGAGTTGGCCCAAAGGATCCGGCCCAAAACCATTTACAACCATCCCATTATCTAACCATTTCCTTAAACCTAATTAACTCTAACCTAATCAACTTAACCCTAAACTAATCAATAACCTAAACGTTCCTTACCTATCCGGTGAGACGACGTATTGTCGCCTGCCGCTTCTACCCTGCGCAGCAATCCACAAAGTCCCGAACCAGCCTCAACCGCGAGCAGGTAGCAACACCACAGCACCCGGGTCCCATCCGCCGGTTCTGCCGACCACCAGCAGTAGCAACCGTTCCTCTGCGCCGGAACCTGCTTCATCTTCAGCAGCCGGCAATCAGCAGACGCCACCCCCAATCGCTTCCTACCGCCTTCTGCACGGGACGCCGGAGCCTCGACGCTGGCCCCAACTCACTACCGACTCCATCGAAAACGAGACAAGGCCGGGTAGGATCGAGCCTTCTTCAACTCGCTGCAGACGACAGTCCCGCACACCAAGGATCACCCTTGGCACTTGATCGAGACCTCCTTGCCGCCTGGGACTGATGCTTTTCGCCAACGCCCTGCACACTGATCTACTGTTGTGTGCCCTTCGAACAAACGCCAGAAGAGGGGAGAGCATTCTTCCATCTGTTACAAAAGGTGACTGCGTACCAAGATTCAATGCGGACTCCTCGTGTGGTGATCGTTACAGCAGCACGTGTCCTCCTCGTGGTTACAAGTCCGGTAGGTGAAGTTGATCCTCTGATGTTCCTTTTACAGCAACTATAAGATGTTTGTATGATTATAGATGGATGTATAAATGAACCTAGGATGTTTAGATTAAGTTGCATAAGTGGTAATCTGTGAGATTCGAACTAGAGATCTCTAAGAAAAATAAATGGGAGCTTATGTTGACAGAGAGAATCGAAGTTGAGACCTACTGCTTACCTCATTTTCCAGCCTTGACCTGCTGACTTTAGGGGCTAGTTTTGATAGCTTAGATCGAACATCCACCGTTGAATTTTTAATATGTTGGAGATTGCAATACGTAGTTTAATGTGTTAAAATTTGAGAGAAAGTTAAGGGTCGGATTGGGATTTAGATCGAACATCCTCCTGCTTACCTCATTTCCCACTTTGGAGATTTATGGGAGAGTTATGATTACGTTTTTGTGAGAGATAATTACCCCTATGTTTAGTATGCATATCATAGAGGATCTAAGATTTTTTTTCGGAACTTTTATAACCTTATCCAAGCTGCGTATATGAACCCAAAAATCAAGCTTTAACGACTATAGTGTAAATTAAGAATGTTGGATAACTCTTCTAAAACCTTACTAAACCTTGCTATGAAAATTAGGTTTAGGACATAGGTCCTAGAAGGAAATAGTAAACTAAATGATAGACTTTTTCGGATTTTCGGCACTAAGGGTAAAATGGTCTTTTACCGTAAGAAAGCTTCTTCCGTAATCCCTTCGCATGAGGTTGGACATCTGGATGTGATTTTGATCCATATGCCTTATTTGACAGGCGTTTGAGTTACCACGAGTACGAACCGATTTGAGACTTGTTAGAGTGTGATTTGACTTAGGTAAGTCCTTGCGACTTACTTAGCCGGTTTCTGGATATTAGTTGGGTGATAATGGTTGTGTGTGTGTGCAATGTGTGTTATAATAAAAATAACTTGTTAGGACGACCGTGGTTATTATGTGTTAAGGCCCAAGTGTATGTATAACGGGCCGTGACATCACTGCCCAGTTCTGCCAGGAGACTGGGAGGTTCTCTATACCCAGACCACAAAGGTACACGGTGAGATGCATCGGATCCACTCCTGATGGGTACACGGGGGCGGAGGCGAGGTTTGGGAATCCCTCGTGTCACAAAATAAGTATCATTAGAGTGAATGACTTAAGTGAAGATAATAAATGGGTTGTTTGAAAGCGTGATGAGTGTTTATTATTTTATGTGTGTGTGTGCTGTTATTATTCTCCTAATGTTTAGATAACTAGCTAATGGTTGTTTTGTTATGTTTTTAGATTTACCGCAGGTTAGAACAGCAGCTGAGTGATCCGGAAGTAGTGGTCAGCCGGGTCTCCGTACTCCTTAGAGTGGGGTTGGGTGTTTACCTTGTTGTTTCTTTCTTCTTGTTAAAGACAATTAGTCTTTTCCGTTGTTTAAGTACTATAGGCTGTTAGACGTTGTTGCATTCATCCCTTGAAAATACTACTTTATAAATTTCGGTTTTTCTTATTTGTGTCTTGTTGCAAGATCCTAGTAATATTGTTGTCAAACTAAGGTCGGGACCCATTGTGAGGTCCTAACCAGTAATGCCCCGAGTTCTGAGAATTCGGGGTGTTACAAAGCATCGATCATTTTGGTCTTGCATTGTACTTAGAATTGAAAGGATAACTTAAAATTGATAGAAATCATAATGAATTAGGAGGCAAATTTTGTAGGAGCAAACAAAGATCGTTCATAATTAGGATGTTTACTAAGCCATTAGTAGTTTTTAAGTTTGAAAATGTTATTGAGATTGGATATCATCTTACAAGAGATCATAGACCCGTGGGAGAGCCTTAGTGACAAAGGCATCGTTTTTTGATAATCAGATTATTGAGGATTAGTGGGTTCATCCGTAAACCTCGTAGGGATGCATCAAACCAAAAAAACAACTTGAGTGAGAAGGTTTGAAAGCACCATAATTTTTCTAGTAGAAACGCAATTAAACATCGATCACCGTTACCAATCCCAAAAAGGAGTACAGCGGGCAAGAAGCCGAGATGAAGGCAACAACAATCTTTACAATATTGTAAGAAATGTTTCTTTTTTTCATCCGTAGTAGAAACAAATACGGAGTATTATTATAACCATGTTTGTTTTGATCATAAGAAGCGGGTTTAGCCCGAGGGTTTTGTTGGTGAAATAAATGAAGCCTCCAATTTATGGATTTGTTGTTCAGATATGGTGATTCGTTTAATAAGATCCTGTAAGGGGAGCAAATTCAAATGGCGAAAAACGGCAAGAATAAACAAAAGCCGTTAATTTGGAGTTAAGTTACACATCAGTTGAGTGATAAAAACCAACTAATATGAGGAGACAATTCAAAGCAGCAAAACAAACATAATGTATTTCAGAGAAGGTTCGGGAGATTGAAACAAACATCCATATCCTGGTGCAGATGGTTTAGTCAAAGCCAACCAAAAATCCTGGGTTTGCATGAGAGATATTCATTTTCAGAAAATATTTGACTAAACAAGAGAAAAATTTTATCAATCAAAATCCAAATCCCCCAGATAAGAAGTGAAGAGGGTAAAGAACAAGAATAGAGTACAACTAGGTTTGATAGTGTGTGTGGTTCAGAACTATCGCCGTGATCCAACGCAAAAGAAAGAGTTGACCGGTGGACATACCCTTAGCGGCGCCGGAGAGCACTTTTCTGGTGCTTGAAACGGAAGGGGTGGCGGGCGCAGAAGGAGACCGATGTGAAGGATGTATCACGCCCAGGGTCGTGGATGAACACAGTGATGGGGCCCTTGAGGTATCCAGTGCACCCGCTGGGGACGAGATTTCGGGGATTAACCGCTCCCTTGTGGTTGTGAGTGTGGAATTTAATGGCAGATCATGGAGCTTGGTCGAGACACTGTGAGAAGCCGAGAACCATGGATTCCGGCAAGGGGTGAAGTAGGCGGTGGTGGCCTTAAAGGTCTCTTGACTTTGTTTTAGGGTTTTGGGATAGAAGAGCCGGGTGATGCCGGAAGAGGTAGTGTAGACGAGGGATAACCCTACAACGGTCAGGCAAGGAGAAGAAGATGAGGGGTTTGCTCAGTTGCAGGGTTGATGTTTTGATTCCTCAAGAAGAGGGGCTTTTGTACAATAGGAGAGCCTCCATTGATGGCCGCCGAGCTTGCGGCGGCTAGGGTTTCGACCCCAGGAAAGCCTTTAGGCTTTTGTACAGTAGACAGCTTTTCCTTTAACAATTCAAGTATTGTCAACCTTCAAAGAATCAAAAACCAACAATTAAACATATATTTCTAAACTTTCCTTCATGAGATTGCCAAGCAAACTAAACAAAATAGTGGTACCACTACTATGTAATTAGTAATGTTTCAAAATAAAATTCAAAAACTCATCTTCAAATCTTCCACATCCTCAAGAATACACGTAGAATGCGCCTTCATTAACATCAATCGAGCAATGTTTTCTCAAATCTGTTCAAAATCAAGTTATTACATAAATTTCAAATATCAGAAAATTTCTCACTCAATTTCAGAACATAATTATGTATTTATATATACCTTCTGTCAAACTCGAGATTTTATCTTCCTCTAAGACATCCTCCTGATCATCTTTTTTGTTCTTACTCCTTAAACGCAACCAATCTTGAGTACATACTAGTGATTGAACCATCTTTAAACAAAGAAAAATTCAAATAAACCAATTTTTAGTAAATAGTAACTAGTAAGTATTGAAAATTTAAATTAACAAAAAAGTACTTGGGGAGACAAAATACTTCGGTATTCAGAAATATGATGACCTCCAGCACTGAATGCAGATTCCGATGGAACATTAGAAATAGGAATAGCTAAGACATCACGATCCATGTGTGCAACAATAGGGCATCTATGGCCATTGAGTTTCTACCACACCAAAACATCAACATTTTTCGCTTCCCCCCTTTCATGCAAATACTGGTCAAACTCATATCTTGAAAGTTCACTCGGATCTAGTATCCCTCTTGTCACTTCCTCATTTATATCTTCTAACCACCTCGAACTATCATCATCAACACCTATTGCACTTGAATGTGACCCAACAGCTTGATCTTCCACTTGAGAATAACGAATTCTATACTCCTCAAACAACTCATAACACACTTCTCTAACTTTCTTAACGAAGTCTTCCACGCAAGTTTCTCTCCCATAAATGCTTTTAAGAACAAGTTGCACTCCACGAAACTTGTAGAAAGGATCAAGTATTGCAGGTAGAAACATCATCATATTCATTGTCTCAAGTGAATCCCAATAATTTTCACACTTATCTTTCATTGTTGTTGCCATGTCTTTCAAAGAAAAGTCCGGGTTATAGAGCATACTATCTAGCACTTTATAAGTGGTGGAAATATGAAAGATCATATAGTTTCTTGTGACATACAAGGAGCCAGAAACTCGGGTTGTCAAATCATAAAACTCTTTTAAGAACACACCAAGTGACTCTATCTTACTCCACTCTTCATCATCAAGAGTATAGCTAACCCCATCAACATCTGGAATATTTGTCCGAGAAATTACAACCTTATACTTCAATGCGCTACTCAACATCAAATAAGTGGAATTTCACCTAGTTGGTACATCTTGCACTAGAGACTCGACAATCCCCAAAAATTCAAACAATCCTCAAGTGCCCGACCAATGTCCTCTCCTTTATGACTAGAAATGAGACAAAAATTAGTAATCCTCTTTTGCAAGTTCTAATTTTCATCAACAAAATGAGGAGTGCACATATAATTATCTTTTACAATAAACATTCATGCATCAGTGGTCAAGGACACACTTTGACAAGAATTTCTGAAAATCCCTTTTAACTTCTCTCTTTCTTTCACATACAAGTCAAAACAGTCACGTGAAATAGTTGTGCGTGAAGGCATAGCAAATCAAGGACAAGCTGCAAAGAAAGTTCCTTAAAACCCATCCTTCTCTACGGATCTATAAGACATTTCATCTTTAATAACCATTCCCACCACTTTTTCCCTAGCATGCTTTGCAGTAAATGTCCAATTTTTCATTCTCACACCACTATCATCCATAGTTTTAAAAATGAGTTGAGTTTGTTACCTTTACCCTTATTTGTTGGATTCTTTTGACACCGATAGAAATGATGACTAACATTCATGGTGCTTTTGAAGGTTGAGTCACAAGCATAGGTTGTCCCGCAATATTTGCTCTTAGATATACGAAGATTCTTTTCATAATTCTGAATTTTTGAATTTTGTTTGCTTCACCAACTCCAGTCCAATAGGTAATTGTACATCACCATCAAATTCAATACCAAATAATTTTTAATACACAATAAAACATATAAATTGGAAATCTTGCTCACTAAAACAATACTCAACTTCTACTCTAATCAGTAAAATAATACGCAATTTCTACTCTAATCAATAAATACATTCATTGCATAATAGTGAGCTTCACCAGCATATAAATTGGAAGAAAATGGCATTCATCACCATCAAATTCAATACAAATTCAATACCAATTAATTTTCAATATCATGCTCTAATTAGTCAATTTCTAGTAAAATTTTGAATTTCTACTCAATTTCTGAATTTTCAATATCATGATCTAATCATTAAATCAACATTCATAATATTCATTGACAGAAGACTTAACAAGCATAAAAATGGAAGAAACAAGAGAGGTTTAATACGGCCTTAGCCGGCGAGACTCACGAAGGTCTGAGTGACTTAGTCTACGAGAGCCAAAGAGGGCGAAGGCCTCACGATTCTGAATAGGCAACAGAAGAAGCAAGCAAGTGAACCCGATGAGCATAAATCGCTTCCCTAAATAACAAAACGCAGATAAAAACGGCATCAAAGGTTCTAACAATTATAGGTTGAGACTGTTGACACTTGTTAATAAAAGACTTAACAAGCATAAAAATGGAACAAAGGAAATGGATAATAACCTTCAACAAGATGTTAGGGCTAGCTTGCGAGACTGAGAGATTGAGAGAGAAGGCCTCACGAAGGCGAACAACGAACTGACGAGAATTGAAGGCCTCACGAAGGAGAACAGCGAACTGGCGAAGATGTTAGGGCTAGCCGACGAGACATGCGAGAGAGACGGCGAGCCGGCGAGAGAGAGGGAGAGCGGAGAGACGGTGAGAGGACTGAGAGAGAAAGGAGCCAAAGGGAAGCCGCGAAGCTGAAGGTCTGAGTTTGAGAGACTCTCTCTAGCAAAGATTTTAGGGCTAAAAGCCTAAAACCGCGAGAGGTTTAATACGGTCCAACCCGGGTTTTTCATTTACGGACCCGGGTTACGTTTTAATACTGTCCAAAACCGGACCCGGACCGTAACCCGGGTTTTCAAAAAATATGGATTGTAGACCAAAGTATTACCGGTTCGGTCATGGACCGGACCATAATTTCTCGTCCGGTCCAATTTTGCACAACCATATTAGTAGATCTTAGTGAGAAGGACTCATAACTCTTAGATCAAAATAATGAAAGGTTGTGATTTGTCTAAATTAATTAATACTTGTAATATACTTCAACAAAAAGTTAGTTAAACGTACAAATTTACATATGAACAAAGTTATATAAATGAACAATTTTGAATACAATTGAACAATTTCGAATATAGTCAAACAATTGACATGTTTGAACAATTACTAATATATTTGAACAAATACATGTTATATGTGAAGCATTATTACTCGATCAAATGGATGAGAATTCTTACTTTAAAAAACAAGGAGGTGTCCCGGTCAACACCAACATATTTAACAATTGATAAACTTCAAGAACCTCTACAACCTTGAGGATGTGCAAACCATTGGTAATTTCTAGGGTTGTGCATACAGTCTGGACCGGCGGACCTTAAATTGGCGACACCTTGGACCATAGACCGGACTGGGACTGTTACGGTCCGGTCTGGTTCCGGGTTGGACTGGCTTGGTACGTAAAGTGTGCAATTTTGAATGTTTCACATCGGACCAGACCCAAAATATCATTTTTATCCTGAAAATTGAAATTTTCACCAATTGAAAAATTGGACCGGACCGGAAATTATCAAAAACCAACAATCCGGTTCAGTCCGGACCAGATTTTTTCATTTACGGCCCAACCCGGGTTACGGTTTAATACGGTCCAAAACCGGACCGGACCGTAATCCGGATTTTCAAAAAATATGGATCGTAGACCGGACCGTTACTAGTCCGATTTTGCACAGCCCTAGTAATTTCTGTACGTGGAGGAAAAAATGTAATGGACCGAATAACATCCTTGAGAAATTTGATCGCTTTTTGGTCCACAACCAAATTCTTCAAGGGTACCCTAATTTAAAAACAAAAAATCACGTATATATCCTATTAGACTATTGCCAAATTTCTCTATAAATTTGAGCATCGGAAAATTCCACGAAATTCAACGTATTTATCCTATTAGACTATTACCAAACGAAAATTATTTTGAAAATATTGTTAAACAAACTTGGGACTCCAATTTTATTGGAAACGATATGTATAATCTCACAAAGAGAACACGACTTCTGAGAACAAAAGCAAAACAATAGAGTAAAACAAACTTTGGTATTATCTTTAAGCAACTTAAAGATATTGAAGTAAAACTCCATGAAATTCAAGGTTCCAATCCTTTTATTTTAAGCCAAAGATATGACTTTATTCAAAAGAACCTCCTAACTAAACAAAACCGGTTACTCTCCTTTCATCAAAGATATTGAAGACAAAGAACAATAAATAAACACTTGAAAAAAAAATATGGACACAAACTCTAAATACTTCCAGTGTATTGCTATTGGGAGAAGAAACCGCAAACACATAAAAGAACTTATAACTAGAAATGGGATTTTGCTATCTTTTGAAAATGAGATCTGTTCTGAAGTCAAAACGGAATTTGTGAGAAAATTTGATAAAACCAAACTTGACCAATCTCTCTTAGAAGAGAAACTTCAACTTATTAAAAATAAAGTCAGCAACAAAGATAACGCGAACCTGACAAAATTCTCGAATAATGTTGAAATAAAAAATGCCATTTTCGATATAGGGTGTGATAAATCCTTAGGGTCTGATGCCATGTCAGCTGAATTTTACCAAAAATATTGGCATATTGTGGAAACGACATATTAAAAGCAGTTAAAGGTTTCTTTATGAGCGGTAAAATGCTCAAAAAATAAACCACATCTTTATAACTCTAATCCCAAAAACGGACAATGTAACAACAATTAACCATTTAAAACCTATAAGTTTGTGTTCAACAGTATATAAAATCATCGCAAAAATAATCACGATTAGAATGGAATCGAGTATGCCTAAACTTATTCACCCTCTTCAAGGCGTATTAATGTGTGAAAATGTGTCCCACATCGACAATATGATACCGTGCAAACCTATCATATAAGTCCTATGGCTACTTCTACCATTGTCAATTGGTATTGGGATCGAACCCCGAAAGGCTTATTTGTAGGTTAACCTTTACATGCAAACCCTCCACGTATTAAACCCAACAGATATAAAAGAAAATTTAACATTGTATGAGGGCAGGTCGGATCCGGGCCTCATTATCATGAGTTTGGGTTGTGATTAACGAGATGTTACCAGCCCATTTTGTTGAGCCGGCCTTAAGGCTTTGTGTCAAGTGTCAAATAGTTCAGAATAGTTGCACTTGACGAGGAGTGTTAATGGGTGGAAATGTGTCCCATATCGATAATATGATACCGTGTGAACCTAATATAAGTCCTAGCATGTTTCCTCCTTGTAGCTTAGCATGTTTCCTCTTGCGCCTCCAATTTATCAAGCTTCAATTTACTCCTCTTGTAACTTAGCATGTTTCCTCCTTGACTAAAAGCTTGCTCCACGGCCACCGTTGATGCGGGGACGGCCATAATTTATTGCAATCTTGGCCAATGTTGGATACTTTGGGGCCATCTTCTTCCAATATTCTAAAACTTGAAAACTATCAATATCACCATCAAAACTAAAAGGAGTTGTTAGATAATCTTCAAATTCCGCACATGCGGATGAATGTCTAGGTATTTTCGTTCTTTTAGCTAAAATTTGTTTAGCTTTAGAAAGAGGAAGAAGAAGAAGAAGAAGAAGAAGAAGAAGAAGAAGAAGAAGAAGAAGAAGAAGAAGAGGGTGGGGGAGTTGATTGGGAAGAAGCACTTGTTTCAAATAAAGGAAGTAATTTACCAATTTCAACACGAATATTACTTGTAATAGAATTAACGTTCTTAATAGAAGATAAACCTAAACATTCATAATAAGCATTTCAAAATTCCGTAACACCATCAATCTTTAGTCTAGGATCGAAAACGGAGGCAATAAGATAAACTAGGGGAATGTCATCATAATATTTTAGCCATTTTGTTCTCATTTCGGTTGCCGCATATTTAAGTGATTCTAAACCTAAACCGGTTTGTAAAGTTTCGGCAACATTTACGGCTATTTCTAAAAAACTACAAGAGGTTGGAATGTAAACATAACTCAACATATTAGTAGAATCACTAAATACTTTTAAAACACTACAAATATCAAAACAAATTTTCCAAATAGTTTCATCATCTAAAATAGACCAAGAAATAAATTGTGAGGAAAATTTTGGTAAAACATCTTTATAACGAAGATCTTGACCAAGTAGTTTATAGGTTGAGTTCCAACGAGTTCCAATATCTTTTGAAAAAGCAATCGGGTGAATATTTTTTTCTATACAAGTTGATCTCCATTTTCTTCTTAAGTCGGTTGAATGCCAAATTGTTCAATTACGTCGGTTATAGGTTCTAACATTTCATGTAAAACTTTTAGGCCATCTTGGACACATAAATTTAATATCTGACATGAACATCTTTGGTGAGTAAAAGGTGTTTTTATAAGTTGACCCGCATTCCCCACCAAATTGTTTACGGTGCGGGTGTTAGATGAAGCATTATCAAATGAGTATGAAAAAACTCGATTTTGTAAATTAAATTCTTATAAAACCGTTCTTATTAAATTAGCAATATTGACGGAAGTATGTCTTTCATTAAAATGGCGAAATGCAATAACAAATTTATGCAAGTACATATCATTATCAATAAAATATAAAGTCATGCCCAAGTAAAAATCTTTTTGTGATAAAGTACTCCAAATATCACTACAAATTGATACTTGATGCGAAAAAGATTGTAAAATAGTAAGAATATTTTGTTTCTTTTGTTCATAAGATTGAGAAATTAATTTCGAAACTTGTTTACGAGAAGTTGGTTTATAAGCCGGTTGAAGAAAAGTAGTGTTATATTCTCTTACATTAATAGATTCCGCATAAGAAAATGGAAAAGCTTTGGATGCAATTAAGTTGGCTAATCCTAAAGATTCATCAACATGATTATAAGTAAATAAAGAAGATTGAGCGGAAGATGATGCAAACCCGTGGGACAATTGTGTTTGTCCCCGTGATATTCTGAGCTTCTCCGGATGATTCTTTTGCATGTGGGTTTGCAAAGTCCCGTATCCGCCCTTCGCCTTCCACTTGTACACCTTCGGACAATAATTGCACGTAACTTGGCAATGATCATCCACCACCGGACCCTTCTTGTAATGCTTCGTGAATATGTCGGAGGTGAGCATTTTCGGTGGAGGAGCTTGTCGGAATGGCCCTTCACCTTGACCTTGTGGAACTTGTGGCATTTCCGAATCCGGCATTTGAGTCTCGCTTTCTTGTGTGCTAGGAAAGAAAGCGGGACTCGGAGTGAAGTCGTAGTCGCTTGGGTGATCCGGGTTTGCCATTTCACTTGATTGAAAGATCGAGAATACGAGAAAGAGAATACGAGATGGAGATTGAGAGTAGTAGTAGATAGATGAGAATATTGGTGTGAGGTAAATGAAAGAATTGTATGGTATTTATAGGAATTGTGGGTAGAAATTTTTTTTTTAATTAAACTAATATTAACAAACTAAAAATAATAATAAAATAAAATACCCAAACGGCTCTAAGAGCCGTTGAGAAGTGGGGCCCAACGTCTCGTTTTTTGCCAAACCGCCAGTTTAGGCTTAAAAAAATAAAAATAAAAAATAAAAAAAGGTCCAAACCGGCGGTTAAACCGCCGGTTAACCGCCGGTTTGGACCGCCGGTTTAGGTTTGGCCGAGAGTCAAACCTAAACCTAAACCGTAAACCCCCGGTTCAACCAAACGGCGAACCTAAACCGTCGGTTTGGTCAAACCGGCGGTTTACGCCGGTTCACAAACCCTCGGTTTACGTTGATTCACAAACCGCCGGTTTACGCCGGTTCACAAACCGCCGGTTCGGCGGTTTGGTTTGAACCGGTACCACCTCTACTTTTAAGAGGGTGGAAGAGGAGGTGATGCCCAAACCAAGAAGGAGGAAATACTTCTCAATATACTTGGTTTAAAATTAGACATGCTTTTACAATGAGGTCAACCATCCTTTATATAGTGCAGAATGGTGGCAAATCCTACGACTTAAATACATAATCAAAATAAAATATTCTAGACATTAAAAGCAAATATTCTAGACATTAAAGAAGGGATTTGATGGAATCTTCCAAGAATTATCTCAAGCATTCAATGCCTTCTTAAAGAAAGATATTCATAAGAATATATCCTTTAGTTATTAAAAATATAATATATAATTCAAATAAATATAATGGAAAAGTCTTCCATTTGATAGTGGTAGCCAAGGACATATCAAGCCGGAGGTACGGATGGCATCGCCATCCAGGGGTGTCTCATTCTCCTACTCTTGGATGTGAAACGTCCCCGTTTCACCGTGGTAAGATGATGTATGTTGTAGGAATCAGGAGGCTTAGACTTGTAGTCATTCAAAGAACGGTGTTGCCGAGCTTGTTAAATATGTCGTCAAGGAATGGGAAACTTGGGGGGCAAGTAATAGGTAGCTGGATACCGTTGGTGCCCTGATTCCTACAACATACATCATCAAACCACGGTGAAACGGGGACGTTTCACATCCAAGAGGAGGAAAATGAGACACCCCTAGTGTAATAAGTTCAATCAAGATTTTCTCCTACTAAAAATAGGTAGCTGGATATTTATTAGATTTGACTCAAATCCAAATATATGATCTTCACTAGGATAGAGAAAATTCACGAAACTTGGGGGGCAAGTAATGAGAAAGATCTCAACCTTATGCTCAAAATTCTCGAGAAAAATTTCGGTCAAGCCGGTGAGGTTACTTTCAAGGTTAATGGTTGGCTTTTGTTTGGATATGGAGTTTCTCTCTTTCAAAAGACACAAGTCAACACACGTTAATCTCAAATAATCTCGCAAAGATAATCGCAACGGGAAAAGACTCAATTTTAATATGACTCAAAGAACACTCAAATAAAAATGACTCAAACTTGAGACGGACTTCAATCGATTGTGCTCTGAGACCACTTAGATGTGGGGTTAAAGCCGTGATTGCCTGATCTAGATTGAAAGTCCACGAACAGCCTCAAGAGATAAATATCGGACAGGAATCTCAGACGAGATTCTGTGTACGGCCGTGAGTTATGAAAACTTGAACAAAAGAACGTGAGATGATGGATTGAAGATTGATAGATTAGAAGATGATAATATGGAATGAAATTAATGGAAATATAGGAAGATATGAACCACGATATTCCCGCAAAGAACCTTGACCAATTATGTGTCAAAACCCCTTAACGAAGAGCTTACATTAACCCTCACTTCTTTAACCTTGCACAAGCCTTCTAATTAAGTAAGACAAGCACAATAAGAGACTAGAATTGACAAGGAGCACAAACCTTTAAGAAGATTAACACACACAATGTAACGACCCGAGTTTTAAGTAACCCAAGACGTCACTAGGCTAAGGACCACACAGTGGGTCCCATTAGTTAGCCTGACAACAACTTCACAAATAGGACCTTGCAACAAGAAGCACGAAGAAATAATGAAAACATTCAACCTGTCATTTAGAAAACATTCACATAACAACCCTTCATGTAGTTAGTATGTATCCCAAAACGACACTTCAAAACATAACACCTGAACAGTTGTCTTAAAACTTCAGTCTGAAATCAACACGTGTACACAGTTGCACACATCCAACAAAAGACTCGCTTGCAAACGATTAGTTTCAAAAGTAGTTCAACCAACCCTTGGGTTAACACTGCCTCGGCTGTCCACACCCTGCAGCTGACATCCCTGAAGCGTTCCTATGATCGGTATTACCTAAAAAGATTCGGTTTAAAACCGTTAGCTACCGATCATAATCTATCCACGAGAGATTATATCATCACATCACAATACAACAAATATATTCAAATACCATATACCGTGCTCATGATATGATATCATGCTTTTATGAATGATGCACGTGAATGCAGTATGAAATTTACAATTTGCGATCCCGGACCAAATCCGGAATCATTGCTTATACGGTTCTGGCTTTGGTGTGAGCTCACCATTGCACAGATTAGGTTAATTCAGACATTTGCTCTTAGGTCGTAGCCAGACTGATCAAGTCTACGGGCCAGGCTTTCTCGTGGTGGGTTATGGTCTTAACCCCTAACCACATGCAACATTTTGCCATTCATGTTAATGCAAACATTTACCATTTCCATTAGGTGTGCGACCCGAGCCTGAAGTTCATCAGACTCGGTGTCATTCTTATACAAACGCAAGTGATCCGGGCTTGGCCGAGCTCCGGCATTCACTGCAATAGCTAGCGACCTGGCTAATGGTTAGCTCAGAGTCTTAACAATTTACATACTATTGACCTTTACAGGTCATCATCATATCGCATGCCTCAAAAGGCTTATCATCTCATACATTATCATGCTTTTAAAAAGCTTATCATATCATTCAATAGCACGCCTCAATAGGATAACACATGTTCATTTAACCATTTCTCATAATTATGACATGATAATAATCAAAACAACATTAAGCATGCTTTACACATCATAACGTCATTTTCATCATAAACACATCAAGCATGCTTCACACATAACACATCTCAATGCATATCAACATTCACATTTCAGCACAACAAGGCATTTCAAAACAACAACACATATCAACACAGTGAGATATAAATCTCTCCGGCACGGGTTTTTGCAGATCGAAGCTAAGTAAGTCCGAAGACTTACCTGGATACGCTCACTGAGCAACTAAGCTATAGTTAGTCTACCGTCTTCAACACCACCTTTTGAGAATATCATATTCCTCGTATTAAAATTCTTGCTTCAAACATCAATTAAACTCATTCCTTTGAATTTAATTAGCTTATAGCATTTTCTAGATTCCTAATTTAATTAATTAATCTTTAATTAATTAATGAAATTTCATCAAAATAACCTTTTGCCCGCAGGTAGTTTCTAAACCCAAGTGTCATCAGATCTCATCAAACAAATAGCCCATAATCACCAGAATAATGTAACGAGCATAATGGAATTTCCAATTGCCCATTTTGACAAGCCTAAGGTCAATTTATGCCAAATCGCAATACTGAAAACGAAAAAATTCATAACTTATTCGTTACTAACCCGATTGACGATCCGAAAGAAGATTTGAAATCACAACGACGCAGGCTACGCTTAGACATCATCAGATTCACCGAATCTAAGCGACGGAACTGACCATAGAATGGGGAGGCTCGACCTGACCTTCACTTCAACGGAAACGCAGAAACTCGGTACCAAAATGAAGAGGACGAAGAGAGGAATCCGAAAACTCAAACGGAATTGAAATCGGATTACAAACGAAGAGTAGATCTGAATTCGAAGGTTGAGAGAAATCAGAGCTTTTACGAGGAAACGTGAAAGGAAATTAATTAATAAATGAATTTCCGCTATTTATAGCGAAGACGATAATTATCCTTTAGCAAAGTCGATAGTTATCCTTTAACCGATCCGAAGGCAGTTTGAGCCCCTTCTCCAAACTTCTCGAAATTGGAATAATAAATCTGACATATTGTGTGGATAATTATTCCGCAACTTTCTCGGAAAACGCATCTTCCTAAGCCGTATTTCTTAGCCGTTAAGAAACGAAATAGCGACTCTTTTGGCCATTTTGCCTTTCCATGTTATTTCATATCTAAAACATACCCAATGTCCTGATCATTTCTCTCAACTGCAATTTTATTAATTGAAGCTCCCAAATGCTCCAATTAATACGAGAGGGTAAAAATTATTCCCCGGAGGAAAAAGTGAAAATTTCCCCATAAGTCCAAATTTACGTAGGATCGAGACGGTGGAATTCCTACTCGTCATCTACACACTATTCGCGATTTATGGGCCAATTGATATCGATGATTAATTTAATCACCCTTAAACATCCTTTATTAGGATTCGAAAATCCTACCTTTTACACACAAGCACAATCTAGCAAGGATTCGCAATGATTCAATCAAAGGCTCTCTCTTTTGATTGAATAAATGAATAAAACACCAACTCCATGAGCGAAGCAGCGAGTTCACACAATATAGTGGAAATAATAAATTTATTCTCCCTAATAATATCCCCCTATAAGGCTATTTATAGGAAAGATTCTAAGAAAAGATAAAATGTACAACTAAAAGATAATCCTAAAAGATAGGATTAAAACCTAACAAATACCTTTAGAACGTTTTAATAGCTTAAAGGTATTAAATAATAAAAGATAATTATCAACTAATAAGATCACAACCAGATCTTGTGAATTTTGACAATAGTGAATCTCGGTCGGTCATGTACAAATCTCAGTCGAGATTTATGCATGTAGACCGAGGTTTCTTTTTTGGAACTCTTTCCTTGTCTCAACCACCTTCTATGCCTGCTTGGTCATCTTGGTCCTTGGAAGGTTCTTCCACAGTATCCAATAATGTCACTAAAGGAGACCTAAGTGTAAGTAGGGTCTCTTTGAGTGTACATGTGGTTAATAAGCTAGCCACTTCATCTTGGATGAGTTTTGCTCTTGTTCTAGTGATGACTCTTTCCATAGCGGGACTTGAAGATGGTGTGATTGTCTTGTCCTTCAATGCCTTAGCTCTTGATCTAGTAGTTGGTCCTTGAGATAGGGTTGAGGATGGTCCCTCGTCAGTTAGCCTCGATGCGAAAAAAAATAATTTAAACTCGGTAATAAATGTTGAAGCTTTTGATCTTAAATCAGGCTTACAAGAGGCTATTAGGTTACAAATAAAAAAAGATCAAAATTGAGGGTGATATCCTTTTTGTTATTAAGCCACTCCAAGGTTTGTGGAGTTGTCCGTGGAAGGTCAAGATGCTTATATCGGACTCCAGAGTGGATCTTCGTTTTTTTTACGAAGTCTACATCGTGCATGTTTTCAGAGAATTAAATTATGTTGATGACCGATTAGTCCATCTGTGAACTTTGACCCCTAAAAACAATTTTTCTGATGACCCCGAACTTTGATTCTCAACCGCAAGGATGCTTTAGGGTGCACTACCTCTAGGAGGTAGACCAACCTAACCGCTTTCCGTTTTTAAAAAAATGATTATGAATTCTTCCTACTTTTGACCATAATGTCCCTTTCTACTTGAACCCGGCCTTAAATATATATATATAGGGTTAAGTTACGGAGAGAATCATTCTTACGGAGAGGAATGTGAATCTCTAAGAGTTGTCAAATATTATGATGAACGTGATATATGGCTTAATTTTGACAACTGTATACCACAATGTCATAAAACTATTACATTCTAATTAACAATAACTAATGATTTATTGTGAGATCTATTTATTGTAACACCTCAAGTTCTTAGAACTCGGGGAGCTAATAGTTAAGACCTCACAATGGGTCCCGACCTTGGTTTAACAACAACTTTACTAGGATCTTACAACAAGGCACAAATGTATTTAAAACAATTTCAAAATATAATATTTTATTGTATGAATGTACACATGTGACACCCTTACAAAACATATATATATATATATATATTTATATAACATGCATGCCGTATGGAAGACTCCCCCGTCCCCATCTAATGAGTACGTGGACCCGGCTGACCATCTTTTCCGGATCTCTCTGCAACTGTCTACCTCTATAAAAACTACAATACGGAATAACCGTTAGCTAACAATCCAAATATAAATAGAATAAGGATAGCACAAACACACCCAAGGTAACATAAACACTCATCATGCTGGCACACAATCCGGTTATTATCTGATAGCTTAGGTGATTCACTTTATTCCGTTTTAAAGTTGTGGCACGAGAATCTTAAGATTTCTCTCCTTTGTTCCTTATCCAACTTGGTGTAGTTCTAGCACACCTCTGCCGGTAGGATCACTACAAACCAAGTATGGACTAGTCCCTAAAGAAACCCCCAACGCCCTCGGGCTAACTGAGCAGAATGTCACCGCCCGTTACTCTTTGGCCAAATATGTAGGTCGGTCGATAATTACTAACAAGTACGATTATAAACACATCATTCAAACACCACTATCATTATTCACACTCATATCCAGAAGCTAGCTAAGTAAGCCCAAAGGACTTACCTGAATCGAAACTCGATTCCCATTATCTCCACTCAGTCCGCAACTATTGGGACTCAATTGCCTGTCATAAGGGCAAGTGGATCAAAAAATTTCCCATACACTTAGAAGTCTATGACTTCTAAGATGTAAGATTCTAACAGAAGAGAAATAACTAAAATACCCTCCTAGACTATAATGACCATTTTACCTTTGGTTCCGAAACTTCCAAAAGTCCCCTAAAATATGTCTATCCCCTTCTTTGGGACATAATTTCATATTCCAAAAGTCCCCTAAAATATGACTTCTAAGATGTAAGCGTGTCTTCACGATTCTTCTTACTTTGTCCATCGTTTGTTTGTGGTTCTCTGATATGACCGTTAATGTTGGTAACTTAAATCTTTATGTGAATGAGAAATTATTGTGGATTCTCTAATCCACCAAAATCACTTTCCCACATTCTTCCCCTCAATTGGTGTTGTTTTGATCATGCTACCTTTATAGAAATTCGTTGTCTCAGTTTTAGACTTCTAATTTCTTTGATACTTATGTCGAAGTTTCTTTCAAAATTCTCGTATCCATGAAGGACTCCACATGCTTCCATGGTTACAAAATTTATTTCTTTTCATTAAACTCACTCTCTATCTTTGTACCCTTTAATCTATCACAACTTGGTCAACACCCTATCTTCTTTGTACTCTCATGCCCATGCTTGCATATGGCGGCGTAGGCCTCGATTGTAACGTCCTTTACTCCTCAAATCTTGGTTGTACTCCGTTCTATATGATTCTTGTTCCCTTATTGTTATCACTAATCCGGTCTCTTCTCGTCTCTTGCGTGATTCTTCTAATTCATCTCTCGGCTTCATACGACCAAGTCCCTTGCATGACTTCCTATTCCTTCTATCTGAGCTGACTCGTGAATTTCTTTCTCATCGAGTTGTACTTTTGGTGAAAATTATCTCAACATCTTTACTTCTTTGCCCACCCGTTCTTCGGATGATTTATAGGGTCACCAGGACGCCCACCAGAGTATAATACTTAATCCTAGGTCTGAATCCATTGTCTCGTGTTAAACTCTTCAAGTCCGCTACCGATTTATCATGAGGCGATAATCGCTTCATGATATTACAACTAAAGAATATAAGATATCCTTTAGGATACTAACATGCTACACATACACATATATATAATCTTACACTAAAACATATCAATAAAGTCTATATACTAACTCACCTATCATTCCAAGTTGCAGAGATCCACGGAGAACGATGGTGGTCCGACGTACTACTAACCCACAACCCGACTATGCACGTGTGTAAAACAGAAATCCGTTTTGAAAATCTTAGACCCCTTTCGGGTTCTAGTTATTTTATACATTCGGTCTTTTAGAAGATTTCAAGTGCCATTGTTGCCAACTTGGCTCTGATACCAAGTTGTAACACCCCAAATTCTCGGAACTCAGGGAGCTACTAGTTAGGACCTCACAATGGGTCCCATCTTTGGTTTAACAACAACTTTACTAGAATCATACAACAAGGCACAAATGTATTTAAAACAATTTCAAAACATAATATTTTATTGTATGAATGTACACATGTGACAGCCTTACAAAACATATATATATATTTATATAACATGCATGCCGTATGGAAGACCCCCCATCCCCATCTAATGAGTACGTGGACCCGGCTGACCATCTTTTCCGGATCTCTTTGCAACTGTCTACCTCTACAAAAACTACAACACGGAATAATCGTTAGCTAACAATCCAAATATAAATAGAATAAGGATAGCACAAACACACCCAAAATAACATAAATACTCATCATGTTGCCACACAATCCGGTTATTATCTGATAGCTTAGGTGATTTACTTTATTCCATTTTAAAGTTGTGGCACGAGAATCTTAAGATTTCTCGCCTCCGTTCCTTATCCAACTTGGTGTAGGTATAGCACACCTCCGCCGGTAGCATCACTACAAACCAAGTATTGACTAGTCCCTAAAGAAACCCCCAGCGCCCTCGGGCTAACTGAGCAGAATGCCACCGCCCGTTACTGTTAGGCCAAATATGTAGGTCGGTCGATAATTACTAACAAGTACGATTATAAACACATCATTCAAACACCACTATCATTATTCACACTCATATCCAAAAGCTAGCTAAGTAAGCCCAAAGGACTTACCTGAATCAAAACTCGATTCCCATTATCTCAACTCGGTCCGTAACTGTTGGGACTCAATTGTCTGTCATACGGGCAAGTGGATCAAAACATTTCCCTTACACTTAGAATCTATGACTTCTAAGATGTAAGATTCTAACACAAGAGAAATTACTAAAATACCCTCCTAGAGTAGAATGACCATTTTACCCTTGGTTCCGAAACTTCCAAAAGTCCCCTAAAATATGTTTATCCCCTTCTTTGGGATATAATTTCATATTCTAACTTTTAAGAATGAGTTTAGGTAGAAACTAGAAAGAAACACGCATTCCCCTCACTTCTCAAAAAGGTCACTAGGATCCAACTTTAGCCTATAATACGAGCCCCGAATAAAAATATAAAAATTCTAACAGACATCTCTTAGTCTTCTATGCTATGCACTCTATCCATAGAAGCAATAAATTTCCAAAAATACCTAATAACCACTTCTACACAAATTCTCAAAGTTGGTTCCAAAACAAGAAATTCAGACTTAGCCAAAAACTGAGTATTTCTTAACTGCTCAACCAGTCAACTTTGGATCTTAATAAATCTACATCTAATTGTTGGATCAACCTAAATTTTGGATACATCATCCTATGCATGGCACTCTAGAACATACTAAAAACGGAACGGTGAAATATATTTCTAAGGTATCTAAACTTAAGTCCAAACATGACTGCACAGAACAAAATATTTCCAGCACTTAGAAAACTTCAGCAACATCCAGAAAACTGCTTACAGCCTCGACTTTTAAAAATTATAACTCCTAAACCTCTTGATGAAATCCTCTCAAATTTGTATGTATTATACTATGTAATCCTAACTATGACATATCCAAAATTCAAGTCCAACAAAGATCAAAATCCTATTCAAAACTATCTCACAAAACTGCATCACATGCAGTTTTTCTCAACACTCAGCACACTTATAAAAACTGCATGAGGAGCCAACTTGAGAAAATCATATCTCCTAAACTATAACCCAGAATACGCTCAAATTTCAATATGTCCTACACTGCAATACCGACAACAACATATCCAAAAATCAGGGACAAAGGAAGAGTCTATCTTATTCCGATCTAGACTCGAAGTTGATTGTTCGTCAATGTTGGAAAACTGAGAGATGTAACAGTTCCTTGCAGTTGTTCCTTTGGATGGAATATATGGACTCCTAGATGGTTGGGCATAAGCTACAAGCACAAATATGACAGAAGTAAAGCAAGGAAGAAGGAGGGAGGTCTTACTCATCTATAAGGCTCACACGATGAGGCCTGCGTGAGCTCTTGAGTGCAACCATGAGGGTGGCGAGATCGAACTGTAGGGGCGGTGAAGGCTCAGCAACCCTGGGCATTGCTGTCTGTGGCGCGACTGGAGGCTAGCGAGGAGGCGTTTTGCATGGTGCACCAGGAGGAGATGCCAAGGCCTCCCTTGCTGCTCGTGTGCCATCGAAGAGGGCATGGGCGTTGTTGTTTGTAATAGCTAGGATTTCCGAATTCTAATTAATGTTGATTAACTTAATCGTTTATAGTAATTGACATATAACTCGCGAAGATTTCGCAAGTGATGAGTATGAGTCTCACCGTTATGTTCCTAGCGTAATTTTGGACGTTTGGGGAAATTTTTACTTTTTCCCCCGGGTAATTATTTTTACCCTCCGGTGTTATTTGTAGCATTTGGGAGCTCCAATCAATAAAAATTCAGTTGAGAGAAATGATTAGGACATCGGATATGTCCTAGATATGAAATAACATGGAGAGGCAAAACGGACAAAAGAGTCGCTATTTCGTTTTCTAACGGCTAAGAAAGACGGCTTAGGAATACACGTTTTCCGAGGCAGTTGTGGAATAATTATCCCTACAATATTCCAGATTTAATATTCCAATCTCGAAAAGTTTGGAGAAGGAGGTTCGACCCGCCTTTAGATCGGTTAAAGGATAATTATCGACTTCGTTAAAGGATGATTATCGTCTTCACTATAAATAGCGGAAAATCCTTTATTAATTCATTTTCTTTCACGTTTCCTCGTAAAAGCTTTGATTTCTCTCAACCTTCAAACTCATATCTACTCTCCGTTTCTAATCCGATTTCAATTCCGTTTGAGTTTCTGGATTCCTCTCTTCATTCTCTTCATATCGGTACCGAGTTTCTGCATTTCCGAGCAGATGAAGAGCTGGTCGAGCATATATGTCACCAGGCAGATTCCGTCGCTTGGATTCTGACGAATTTAATGTTTTCCATGCGTAGGTTGCGTCGTTGTGATTCCGAATCTTCTTTCAGATCGTAAATCGGGTTAGTAACGAATAAGTTATGAATTTATTTGTTTTCCGTACTGCGATTTGGCCTAAATTGACTTTAGGCTTGTCAAAATGGATAATTAGAAATTTCATTATGGTCGTTATATTATTCTGGTGATTATGGGTTGTTTGTTTGATGAAATCTGATGACAGGGGATTTAGAAATTGTCTGCGGGCAAAACGTTATTCTGGAGAAATCTAATTAATTAATTAAAGGTTAATTAATTAAATTAGGATTAGAATTGAGATTGAGGAATGTTGATTAGATACTACCTTGAGATTTGAGGAATTGTGAGTTATGCTGAGATATTGAGGTTTAGTTGGTTGTGAGGCTTATAGATTGAGTATGATCATCATGGATCCCTTTGGGTCTAGGTGTGACCCCTTTGATGAATAGAGTTTGATATATCTTTATGCCTTGTTATTAGGCAGTGCCCTCTCTCAAGATTGGAGGTTGTTGTGGTTGAGCTGAGTACGAGGTTGAGGTAAGTCCGTAGGACTTACTTAGCTACCATCCCTATATTGGGTGTTTGCATGTGTGTGCGTTATATGTTTGCTATGATAGCATGAGATATCGTTTATACTGACCTATTTTTTATTGATTGCCCCGTTGCGTGGCTGTGATAACCCTTCCCTTTCATCCTGCCATGGAGTCTGGGAGGTTCTCTGACGTCAGGCCAGACTGGTTTACAGGAAGGGCGCAATCCACTCCCATAGGGTACACGGGTTGTGTGACCGATACTCATACAGCTGGATATAGCACTCAGAGGCGAGGATGTATCGGTCCTCGTGTCACAAACTTTCATCTATCTATATATATACGATTTGAGTGAATGACTATTATGTAAAGATGATAAAATGGGTAAATGTGTGATAGCATGCTGATGTGTTTATCTTTCATGATTGTGCTTGTGCTTATGCATTACCTTATATATATATGGTTAGCTAACGGTTTCATACCGTGTTGTAGATGTTTGCAGGATAGGCGTTGCTGGGTGATCTGACAAGGTGACAAGCCGAGGACTCTCGTACATTAGGTGGTTGGTTTTGGGGTTGTTTATGTTTTCCCTCCTGCGTGAGGATGATGTCTTGTTTTCCCTCCTGTGTGAGGATGTCGTTTCATACTCGGCTATGTTGTTGTTTACCTTTGGTTATACAGTTTATACGGTTTTATGTATTTGTTTTTATATCTGTCAGTGTCATGTTGTAAGGTCCAGTGAACTTGTTGTCAGGCTAGGGTCAGGATCCATTGTGAGATCCTAGCCCAATGTGACATCCCGAGTCCCGCGGAATCGGGGTGTTACATTGTCTGTGGCGCGACTAGAGGCTGGCGAGGAGGCGTTTTGCGTGTTGTACCAGGAGGAGATGCAAAGGCCTCCCTTGCTGCTCGTGTGCCATCGAACAGGGCATCCAGATGATCGTTGCCGGCTTGTTGTGGAGGGATGAAGACGAAGGGGAAGGCAGGGGCATCTGAAGGCTCCGGTTGTTGTGTGAGGGACGGCATCAGTGAGGCTAGGGAGGGGCTGACTCGAGCAGAAGGTGGCTTAGAGGGAGGAAGGAGGTTAGGGTTTGGGAAGGTGGAGTCATCAGCTTTCACGTAAGGTAGAAGGAGGCTGCTAGGGTTAGGTTTCACGTAAGAGGCAAGGAGGGGAAGACAAGCTTAATGGGTCCGGATGGCAAATCGTTAATGGGCCCGGATGGCAAGTCGTTAATGGGCCCGGATGGCTTATCTAAAGAATAAAGAAGGTAGATTGATTCCGCATATTTTATGTGAGTAAAAACCTCGCATAAAATAAATAAAGAAAATTGAAGAACTCGGTGTCACATAAAATGACGGATATGGCGTAAAGGTCCAAACCGGTCGAGTTATGGTTTGTCTCGGAATAAAACGAAAATTAAATTTTCGGATGTTACATTTATTTAATACGATCATCATCGATAAAAAAAATAATTTGAGTTAGTTAGGAATAAAATTCTTATTCGATCACGCACATCCATTATTATTTATGCACATGTTTCTTGTAGAAATCGATCATCACACTACCATAAACATGGTGCTCGTTTTTAGGTTTACATCCGTTTTGGTTTTTCTCATTCACGTGGTGCATGAACGCTCCTGTTCATGAAAGTAAATGGTTAATCAATCGTGTACATGTCTTTATGTACTAATGTGACCGAACATTCGTGTGCATGAACCCTTGTGTGCATGAATGCTCGTGTTCGTTTAATTTAACTCAAACAAACCTACAGACATTCATTTCTTGTGTATTTTTTATTGAACATGGTGAACTTAAGTTCATGTGCATGAGTGTGATATTAATAAGGTCATAAATATTTTAAGTAAACTGACATTATCATTCAGCATTAAAAGGAAATTGCATTAATTTGACCATTTTTTTTAAGTTGACATAAATCTTTTTCTTATCACAACCATTGATCTTTTCATTTAATGATTGAGATAAGTTATTATTCTCTCCGTAAGAATGGTTTTCACCCGAACTTTCATATATATGTGTGTGAATTGGTGGGTGGGAACTAATTATATGATAAGGAGTGTCCAATTTTAGACGTTGGATGAAGATAAAAACAACTTTTAAAAGTATTTTAACATATTAAAGTAACATAACTATTTTCATTTTGTTCCTTCTTCGTAACAATAAAATCTGTTTTCATTTAACCCTTCAAATCAGACCGGCTTAATATTTATTGGTTCAAGTTGCTCTAAGAGACGAAAACATCTAAAAACAAGCTAGAAAAAAGACAGAAGATTTGCATATATAATTTTGTAGGACCGGAATCATATTGGACCAATAAGTATGCTTCCAATTAAGCATATAAAAAGATCAAACCATGATATAACAAGATCAAAAGGATGGCCCTTCTTTTTATCTTGATTGATTGAAGATTTGAATTTGTTGTTTCATTGTGGGAGAATTGAGATAGCAAATTATGAAGTTTGTCTCTTCTAAACTAATGTAAATACTTTTTCATTTTTTTGTCTTTAAATTAGGAAAGGTCAGAATAGGCTTCAATTAGAACATATATGGTGATATAAAATAATTTTGGTTAATTATATATAGAGAGAGGGGTTTGGGTTCAAATAAAAAGGGTTTTAGGGTCAAAAGTTAGAAGGATCAACGATCATTGGATCAAGTAACATGATCAAATATATTAATAATTGTTCGATTATGTTCGAAATTGTTATATATGACCAATTGTTCAATTATATTTGAAATTGATCAGCTATAGTTAATTATTCATATGTTAATTTAAATGTTCAATTAAATTGTTGTTCAAGTATATGACAAGTGTTTTGGATAAATCACAACCCTTGATTATTTTGATCCCGTGGTTTTGAGTATTTTCTACTTTTGACCCTAAGGTTTTTTTTAATATGATCGAAATCCTATAGGTTTTGGTCCCGCTGAGGAGACTCCTAATAGAGAGGAGTGAATATAAATTTTGTTCATTTTTGTATACTATAAGTTTTATTTTATATTATGAGTACATCTTATTTTGGTATCATTGTTCACTTTTTTGAAATTATAAATAAAAAAATACAAAAAATGAACAAAATGTTCTCTCACCTCCTCTAAAAACGAACAAAATGTTCTCCTCATCCCCTCTCCACGAGGAGCCTCTCTCTCTTATAAACAAGTGGAACATGAACATACTAAAAATCCAACTCGTCATTCGACTAAAAAAAATAATATAAGATTGCTATATTCGTCTTGAACTCGTTCACTTACTAAACTAGTCGAATATGAACTAGTCTAAACATGTTAAAGTTGGGTTATTCGACTCGAGTAATCAGGAGTCGAGTTCATAATAGCATGTTTGAGGATCTAAAAGAAAAGTTTGGACTCGGGAATATGAAAATATATGATTGGAAAGACGGTAAATTAAAAAAGAAAAGGGATATATACAATAAAATGATTGTGTTACATTATCAAGACAATGTACAACTTGGTATATAAAGTGTTTTGTTTGTAGTTACTAAAGTCAATATCTTGACACTTGTAAGTATCCCATAGGAAAATTGTGTTTTTTTATGTGGGACCCACTGTGGACATAATTTACAAAGGACCCACACGACTATTATGAGATGTATGTTATGAAGAATTATGCATGCTTCTATCTTCTTGGGAGGCAACATGCTTATAGTCTTAATAAAACTTAATTAATGTAACTTTTGAGTTTAGATAGATTTGGCATCGGATACCTTACCATGACATGCCATATATATATATATATATACATGCACGCTATAAAAATCACATTTGTTCTTTTTTTTAAATTATTTTTTTTAGAATTAACAATGATTTTGTTATTAGGTTCTCAAGTTTATTGGATAATCCTAACTACCTGCCTATTTATCTCTTGCTGTGTGCAAAATTATGAGAAAGAATGAAAATTAACAAATAAAAACATAAAAAATGAGTTACGGATTTATAGTGGTTCACATAATAAAGATTATGTTCACGTTAGAGTATTTTATTAAAGAGTTCTGTATTACAAACAATCCAAGAATTTTGGATGATAGATAAACATATGATTGGAGGCAGCGTGACCTTTGTTCCAAACCGAAAGACGACTCTTCCCTCCTCTGTCTCCTAACTGAATATGTGAAATGATATTCGATCAAAAAATGAAAAATGAACCGGACAAGTACTCTAATCGAATTGTATAAAGTGGATTAATTAGTTGACAAGTGATTTACCTAGCAGTAATTAATTTGTCTTATATGAGTAATTATGGATAGTGATTAGACTAATCGGTCAGCATGTAGTCAAAGCTTTCCACCAAACAAGAAATCTAGTAGAAGATATGTAGGTTTTTCCTTTTTATTACAAGGGTAACTTTTTCCAAAATTCATCTTTTTTTGGCCGGTTGTTTAACGTTGCTAATCATGTTTAACTTTTGCTTCTTTAATCCCTTCAAATTTTGTCTTAACTTAATTACCCTTAAAGAGACATGCAAAAACTTTAGGTGTACGGTGGTGGAGATTAGCTGTCTGCTACATAAATTTTGCACTAATTAGTCCATCATTGAGACAGCTGCAAAGTTGTTTAGGGTTAGTTTTACCGTATTTGGCTAAGGTATGCTTGATGCATTAAACAAATTATTTTGAAGGATTGTAGAAATTCTATTAGTAAAGTTTGTTTGTTTTATTGACTTTGATATTATTTATGTAATATAAACGTATGGTAATCAATCTCAATATTGTAACACCCTAAATACTATGAACTCGGAGCGTTACGGGTTAGTACCCCACAACGGGTTCCGGCCCTCAGAGTAACAACAACTATATCGGATCTTGCAACAAGACACAAATAAATGAAGACCAAAATAGATTAAATCTCAAAAGGTATAATAAAGGGGAAACGAATGACTCTCAGCCGAGTTCAACAACAAACTGGAAAAGACAACAACTAAAATATAAACCCCGATCCCGTCCTATAATATACGGGAACCCCGGTTGACCACTATTTTCGGATCACTCAGCAACATCTCTAACCTGTAAGGCATCTACAACGACGGTATAAACTGTTAGCTAACATTCTAGATATCAGAAAAACAGTAAAGGCACAAACACATATACGAATATAAACACATAGCATGCTCGCACACAACCCGATTATTATCTTTGTATAAGTTATCCATTACTAATTCAACTTCTTTTGTGACACGAGAATCTCCCGAAACTCTCCTCTCCTTCTGTTACCAACATGAATAAATCAGATGCATTTATCCGTTACTTGTGGGCCTGATCGCAATAGCACCTCCCAGTTTTCTAATTTTGAATTGGACAAGTGGTCACCGCCTAGTTATAATACACTTGGGCCAATTACAAAATAAGGTCGTCATATGGACTTACCTGAATCAAAATAATACACGGAATGCAGCTAAGTAAGTCCAATGGACTTACCTGAATCAAAGGTAACTCAAACTCATCTAAACTGCTCAGCTTCCCGGAGGAAAATATCTACACCTGCTCAGACAAGGCATCACGTATCAGCAACTATCCGAATGTTAGAAGTCTACATACTTCTAGTCTCATTGACCTCTACAAGGTCTATTGCAGCGTGATAGAAGGCTCCTGCTTCTAGTCTCGGTGATCTCTAAAAGATCTCCAACATGCTAGGAAGAACGATTCTAGTTTCAAGGTTTTCAAGGAACAACATCAACAACACAAGCTCAAGGCTCTCAAAGCATAACAAACTCATAAGGATCAACAAGCCATTAACTGACATTCACCCTAGTTCATTTAGGTCTAGCCTAACATGATCTATAACAAGAAAAGGGAAAAGGAAATAAGGGTAGAAGCAACTCACCAAAGACGGGAGTTACTACAGAGAAGCCGCGGGGGCGACAATTGGGTTCACCTGCGGTGGTGGGTGAACTGTCAGAATCAACTTCGGGGCCTTTTTTCGACAATAGACGCAAACCAAGAAGATCAAATCTTCCTCCTCAATCTTCACACGATAGTACTCAACCAATGGAGCTTGGAAACACATACGCTACAACCAATGAAGGACATACAAGAATCAAGACTCGATCTTGATCATGTCAAGAAGAAGAAAGAAGAAAAGAAGAAGAAGGACAAGAAAAACATGCAGCAGGAGGGATTTAGAAACAAAAAGGGAACAAGGGGATGAAGAACTTACAAGATTCTACATGAGTTCGCACGGAAGGTTGTAGCTTTGACTCGAGGTTGAAGAAGAATGTAAGCAAGAAGAAGAAATCGAAAGAGAAGACGGGAATATCAAGGGACAACTGGGAAAAGAAAAGGAAGGTCAAGAATTAGGTTTAGAAGATATGGGAAAGACGGCCTAGAAGATAGAAGATCGGATTTTCTAAGAAAGGAAAGAGATAAAATGGTTAAAAATCAGATCGTACGCGATCTGGGGTCAGCCGCACCCACAACTGGACCCTGCCGCGACCGCGGCAGAAGAGGTTGGCCACAACCGCGGCCCTCTGTCACCGCAGGGGCGTGACATGGAAAACCGGTTGTTACAAATATGCTTTTGTGAGGTAACTAAGCTTTTCCATATACTTCGATAGATGGAAGGATTGGGATGAGGATATCATTGACTAAAGAATTGAGTTTATAGTTGAGCAGAATAGGGGTGTTACATGGTTAAAGATTTTCAACTCTGAATTCATGTAGAAGCTCATCGATCAACAAGTTTTTTTGGGGGAAGGGTGAGATTGTTATGATGGTAGTAATTACGAGATAGAAAACGACCACATTAAGATGACCGTTGTTATTTTGTAGAAAAAAGGGAGGAGTTATACTTGTATTGAACAAAGTGCAAGTGATGAAGGAAGGTAGCTAGTTAGTGAAGCCATTATTAGGAGGAATACTTGAGTCCGTACAAAGACTTCTTGAGTAGACAATCATTTTCCATTTAGATTAGTCAACCTAGTGAGATTTAGAAAGGGAGCGACAAATATGTGGAAAGGGATCGAGAAGAAGAGGGATGTGAGAACGTGTCTAAAAAGATAAAATCGAGAGAATGAGAAATATTATCTAGAGAATATGAAAAAAGATCAACAATGTCAAATGGTTGAATTAGTCGAGAGAAATATGACCTAATCGACAATGTCATTGTTCAATATAAATAGAAGCATAACGTTTTGAATCAATTAGTTACAATATGAAAGATCTTTCATAATGTAAGACATTGATCCCATAACGTTTTTTTAATTTGGCGAAATATTAAAAGACATATAGCTTCGATTGAGCATGCATTGAACAAAATTTGTATACGTTATATATTCTTGAGCTATTTTGATGGTCAAGTATAGCCACCACAAATGCAATTGTTTGAGTCATCACTCATTTGTTGGCACTTCATATCATCTCTTAATAACTTAATAGTCTAATAGACCAAAATACAAACTATATACTCATGATCAAGCATGTATATGCACATTGAGTTTGAGGTTAACGTAAAAGTCCAATGACATTTCATTCTAAAACTAGTTGATAATATGATCAGTGCTATAACTATAGTTTACTTTCCGAAACTTGAGCTCGGAGCATGGTCATAGCAATGAAGACAATTCGTAAAAATGTGGGAACACATGGTCCCAGGCGTTAGAAGGTTGTTGCTAGGACCTTGGACTTTGGCGGTCCTTAGTATGTCATTCTCGACATTTTCAAGACTGTAAGTTTTGTTTTGGAACATCACCCCAAACGACACCTGCAGGCTATGTGACTCTAACCCGGAAGACACCTTGCATCTCTAGAACGCTTGCAGGTTCACCAGTCTCACCCTAGACCTCATTTCCAGGTGGAACAATACCCCCTCTCCTTACCCTTATGCAATTGATCTTTGGTCTTGGATTGTTAACTATAAACCCAAAAAAGAAGACATGCTTCAAAACATGTCTCTCTTCCATCACCGTCTACGTCTACTTCACTTGGAAAGCTAGGAATGACCTTTTATATGCAGGCATCTACACCTCACCCGAATCTAGCGCTCACACTATCATCAACACGGTCAAGAACTACTCTTCTTTCAAATGGAAGGACAGGTCCCCATACACGATCTGGTGGGCTAAACTACTTGGCATTCCTCTCCCTTAATCTCGTTATGTCGGTCTTTGTTGCTTGGGTCCCCTTTCCCTATTATCGTCTCTCTCTCTCATGTTGTAACCTTCCCCCTTGTTCTATGCTTCTCCTATTCCTCACTGGTCAAGAGACCTTGTAAATCCTCCCCTATATATATACTTAACTTTAAAAAGAAAAGTTTTGTTTTGGCATCAAAAGAGAATGTGTATATGAGATTACATGCCAACAAAATAATTTCGTGATTATCTTTTAATGCTAAGTTCAAATTCAAATTACTTTGAAAGACTAGTCTAAGGATACCATTAATGTTTATGAGGTCTTTGGCCGGAGAATCGATCCTGTGTATACGAGCACATATTTTTTAGGTTAAGATCAACACACAAGTTAGAATGTTTATATTAAAGGCAATTGAGAGAACTATAAAAAACAATATTGTTTTCTTGGTATAGAGCTTCGTATGATAACAAGATAAAAACATAACTTATGAACCACAAGGCTAAACATAACAAAAGAAATTTTCGTTATAAAAAACAAAAAACTCAATTTCATATATCTTGACTTTGATCGTGATGGATGGAAGAAATTTAAGGCCTATTCGGTGTAGCTTTTTCGATAGATTTTTTTTATCAAACTTTGTGTTTTCAAAAAACTACATGGTGTTTGGCAAGAGAGTTTTTCCATTAGTTTTAGCTTTTTGAGGAGCTTTTTTAAGATGTTTTTTTTGGAAGTTTTTGAAAAGCTACAACTAATAGTTTTTTTATAGAGCTTTCTGAAAAATTAGACAATTTGGTCCTTATTTAAATTAGGAGATATTTATTATATTTATAGAATGTGTCCTTTTTTATAATTTTACCCCAAAATCTTATCTTCCCAAAGACTCAATTAGTTTTTCCATTAAGTTTGAATATTTTATAAAACTCTAAAAAAAACTACCCAACCAACTAACACAATAACCTAAGTTATCAAAAAATCTTAAACTACCCAAAATCTCGTCTTACCGAGCATGTCAATATCCTTTAAACACATGTTCCTACCAAATAAAACTAATCATGTAAGGTCACTTGTATTCAAGACATCGCTATCGAGGGTGACAATCTCACAATTATAACACGGTCAATAATGAAATTCTAATGAAAAGTTTAATAAAAGTTTGGTAGATTTTTGTAGTGAAATTACTAAAGGACAAACATAAAATCATAAACAATAAAAGTGAGAATGTGTTATAGGGGTATGTTGGGACAAAATAGCATAAGTTGATCAATAATCTAAAAGTTATATTCTTCAGCTTTCATAAATCTACTTAAAAAAGCTTCACAATAAGCAAATAAAAATCTGAACTCCCAAATAATCTACAACTACCCGACATTAAATTGCTTTTTTTTCCTTAAAACTTTACCCAAAAAATAAACATTACGAAAAGTTCTACTGAACACGCCCTTAGAACATCTTCATCCCAGAACTTTTGGGTTTCTTTAACAATTAAAAAATTAAAAATAAAAATAAATGTCAGATTAGGAGAAAGAATCTATGCAATTAGTGGAGAGAAGTTTCTCTGCAGAGATACCCATCCTGACAAGTTCTTGCCCACCTCACACAAATTAAGGAAAATTTTAATTTATTTTTTTTATTTTGCCCAAATGTAGAGATATAACAGGTTGTTGGATATAATTTTAATTTAAAGAAATCTTGATGAATTCTGAGACGGAAGTGAGAGGTTCTTCAATCATTTTGTGAATTAAAAAAAAAAAAAATCAAATAAGAGATTTTTTAAGAATCTTTAGAATGAAGATGCTCTTAGCTTTCAAGTTCATTCCTTTTAGGCTAACCACATTCTAAATCATGTTGCATGCGGACAAACTTGTTAAGCTAGGCCACTAACTCTTTTCATGTTCCCCACATATTATAAGTCCTTATTCAAAAAGATAGTCTATGTGAGGTGTCGCCACGGTAAGTTAAACTCCACTTACCCTTGTGTAAAAAAATCCGCCCGACTCCCTTTTGTCAAGGAGACGTTTCTTCACATATTAAAGATAAAATAATTTAATTATACAATAATGCACTATTAAAAATATTATTTAAATTATACTGAAAATAAAAATGTAAAAAAAATACATTTAAGCAATGATAAAATTACATTTGTAAATATAATTAACAAATTATGTGTCTACATTTATGCTTGTAAACATAAACGAAAACAAACATTGAGAGGAATTTTTATTTTGTTTTATCTGAATCAATACGACACATAATAAAAAATTGGTTTAAAAATGGTGGATTTTTGAAATGAAATTCTGGAAAGTGCAATGAGCAGGTATCGAAAAAAAAAAAAGCAATAATTTGATACTGAAACAGGTGTGGGTTTCATGCAGCTCACACACTATACAGTATACATCGATCCGAGGTTTATAAAAATATGTGATTAATATTGTAATTAAGTAATATAAGTAGACAATAATCGAAAATATTCTCTGAATTGCATAGGGGAGCGGAAGGGACAGTGGCAGAAGGTGTTATCAGAAATTGACCCCTTCATTCCACACATTCCTCAATGTCTCATTGCTATCCAACTGGGCCCCACTCCTTTCAACGTGTTTTTTTAGGCTCTTTTTTGCAAAATCGACCGATATAAAAGTATTATTTGCATAAAACCGCTTGTAATAGGGTTAGTTTTCAAAAACATCTTATATGAGATTGTGAGGGGCTATATCGCAAATAAATACAATATATGATTGTAGTTAGGGTCCGGATCAAAAAAATGGGAGAATGATGTGATGATTTGAGCGATTAATCGAAAAGAAGTCGAAAAAATTTGTTTAGAAAAAACATAAACAAGAGATCGGATCGATCAAGCAATGAAATCTACTCGATCAAACACAATGGATATACTCGATTTGGTGCAAAACGTGGCATTTGAAATAAGTGGTCGCGTGTTCCTCACATGTGTGTCGATTGATGTGGTCGGTCAACACGATTGATTGTATTTTATCGAGCACTTCTTCATTTCTTCAGCTCTCTTGATTTATCTTGATCCGGACTTTCTCGGCCTCAATAAGAACTTTAGCTAGTATTAGATACTCTTCCAAATATACTCCATGTTATGCTCCAAATAGGTCAAAATGTTTGTGCTTCTATAAAAGTACGAGTAGTTTTCCAAAATGAAAAGATAAAAAAAATTTACTATAAAGCAATGCAAATCTACTCTAATTGCTAAAAAGATGAATAAGAATGAAGTTAGAAAACGCGCTATGAATATCATCTAATGTCAAATACCAAAACCTTACTTGTTTTCGAGAAGATCTATAAATGTCTCAATGTGAAGGATAATATTTCAAGACCTCTCAAGGACATGAACATAACTATTTCATATGTATTAGACACAAACAATATTACTCAAACTCAACACATATGCAATAATTCTTACCAATACGTCCATTCAACCAGAATTGGCAATGAAGTAAAATGGGTGGTCTTTGGTTTAGTAACAACCCTTATATGGGTAGTTTTGTGCAAGTAGTATATTAAGGGTGGTTTAGTAAGAAAACCCTATTATGTTGGTGATTTTGGTTAATTTAAATTGAGTAACAAAAAAGAAAAGGAAAAATAGAGTAAATTGGTCCAACGTGAGGACCGAGTTTCCCGATGGCTACACTAATAATGTAGGTACGACGTGGGGGGTGGGGGACTGTTTGGTTTCTCTTCGCCCGGAATATTCTCCGGCCACCACCCACCTGTCATTGCCTCGTATTCCTCACCGACATACCTACCCATTTTAATTTCAATATTCTTTTAGATTATTACTTAGAATTTATGATAAAATGTTACTAAACTATTTAAATTCAATGTTCGTCGAAATATTTTTATGTGTTGAGTTCGCATCTATAGAAAGAGATGAGATATTAGATCCGGGATATATAAGGTTGGTGTACTACTTCTCCTATTGTCAATGGGTTTGTAATATTTTTTTGTGTTTTATGCTGGGTTCGGTCTAATGTGCATTCATATACTTACGACTAGGATGTGCAAAGGTCTGAACCAGACTGTTTCACTACATGGACTGGATCCTTACCGTCGTCTGGCACAGTACAGTCTAGTCCGTTTTGTCTTTTTTTTTAAATATATATTTTAATGGGTTTAATACGGTCCGGTCTAGTGGTCCACTACGATCTATTCTGTATTGCCTTTTTTTTTAAAAAAATATTTTTTAATGGGTTTAATACGGTCTAGTCCAAACCCGGACCAACCATAACCACATCCTTTTGGAAAAAATGTTAAAAGTGTAACCAATGAAGCAAAACATTAGGGTTCAGGTCCGGACCAGATCGAATGTGATAATAGTGTCCGATAATATCGGATATGATATTTGCACAACCCTACTTATTCTACAATCCAATACACTCGGTCTGAACTAAAAAGACCAAACAAAGTCTAATCCGGTGACGGACCAATCCGGGTCCGAGATTGATACGAATCAAACCCGACCTAGATAATTGGTACAGTCAAGAAAATTGTTTTATTCTTGAATCATGCCATGGTCAGGCTAAATTCGATTCGATTTTGAACCCTTAATTTGAGTAATAGAGAGAATTAGGTCATGGGAAATGCAAAATATAAGGTAGGGTATGAGCTCGATGTATCGACAATTGGAATATTGAAGGCAGATTACAAATATAATATTACATAGCTGCCTTTCCCTATCTATTCTCATCATCTTGTTCTTTGAGCAACTTCCCCATCATTTACTACTTACATTAATCTCATCATCTTCTTATTTGCTACCTTTGTCTTATTACCCTTACAACACCCAACTCAAATACTAAACTAATAACATATATAAATTTCTTCAAATTTAGTTTATTTATTTATTATTATTATTATTCAAAATGCCCTCTATGATAATATTGGATTATTTTGGTACTTATAAATTAATTCAGTACATAAGTGCATAACAAGCGTCAAACAAACACTTTATTGTTTTTACTTTTATTTTTATGAAGAAATTAGTTTTAGGATATTTTAAAGAATATTTTTGGTTAATTTATAAAAAATAGGTGGTCTTGACACATCACTAATTTTTTTATATCATGGACTTATGCATAATATATATATAATTTTAACTAATTTACTGAAATTCAATTTTATTTATGGTGAATTATCGGAAACCACCCCGTCATTATAACTAACCAGCCATTCTAAGATTCTATTCATACTTACCGAAAATCACCGTTATAACTCCTTTGTCACCAAATCAACACTTCACTCCGATTTCCGTTCAATTTTTCATTAATGGGACCTACTTTCAATATTTCAATAATTTTCCTCCGAACCATGAACCGTTTCCTTAAACATTTAATTTTGAACCGAACTGAATTTTTAAAAAAATAAATAAAACGAACCAAAGTCCTAAAGTTCAATCAAAGTGCATCAAGTGGCCATCGCGATTTGTAAAGCAATGTTGACTCGAACTTGCCAAGTTAAATCTCCGTTTATGTACAAGCTTCTGGGACCGCAAAGAGGTTAGCTAAGGTTCCGTTAGGGATATAATCGTATGCCAAAATCCCTCTAGGATCGTTGTAATGTCCATGGAGTTTGACCACATTTGGATGGTCAATTGAGGACAAAATTAGGATCTCGTTGCAAAACGATTTCTTCGAGAAAGCTCTTCTAGCAACGACGGGAGAAATGGTAGAATTGTTTCACATCGACAAATCTGTTAGTGGGCAGCTGACATAATTACACTGATTCAAAACCGTTATCGCCGATCTTACGTCTCGGGTCAAACCAATTTGTCCTGATTCTAGCTCCTCGAAAGTGAACACCGGTGAGAAAAGTCGTCAAATAGAGTGATGCCCGTGCAAGAACCCATCCGTTGGGTCTTCAGGACTCGACGAACTCCCTAATCTTCTTTTCCAAAGGTGAACTCAATCTCATCAATCAAGCAAACAAATCCCTTACCTGTCCGGATGGTGGCTAATAAAATATAAACGGATAGTAAATTATATATGAACTAAACTTTTATTTTATTGAAAATAGACCTAAAATGATCTTTTTAGTGCATACGATGTTATTTAGAAAAAAAATATACTTTCACAATTTTTTTCTGAAAACATTATTTTATTTTATTTTGTTAAAAGATAGTAGTTGAAACAATTTTAGCTCATTATATAACCGCTCAACGTTTTGGTTATTTTATATTTTTTTACACTATTATTAATTAATGTCTATGGAATATAGTTTAAAATTTTATACTATTAGTTCATATTCTATTGGTTCAAACATATTATATTATTACTTCATACTTTATTTTTAACTTATAAAAAATTGTAAAAAAGTATGAACCAATATAATTAATTTGAGCGAATTGTACATATACTTTGAACTAAAAAGTGCTCATCAGAAAAAGGAAAAAAAGCCCCGACAATCTTCCATAATTCCGTATTGGAGGAACACCTTCTACATGAACCGTACCTAAAATTTTAGGTAATTCTACCAAAATAACTACCTAAAAATCAAAACTACAGACTAAAATAAACCACTCCAAACTTCATTATTATTATTATTATTATTATTATTATTATTATTATTATTATTATTATTATTATTATTAATAAAACCGAAGGTAAAACACATTATAAGCCGTTGGATGGGAGCCGACTAACAAGTTGGGATCCACATCCCTTCTGAATGGTAAACGCAATCCTAGTCAGAATAAAACAAGTACTCCTACTATATCCGGGCAACTCTTTAGCAACCGAGCCCAACCTTGATAACTCCACCTTGAGTATATATTTGTATATGTGATGATGGAAGACTTAACATTATGAGCGGTTTATACACTAACAAATATCGATTATATTTCTAGATTGCTTGGTATGATTTTGTGTTTGTTAAATGTGTGCAGGCTTTAAAAAAGCATTTCAAAGGATGAACGGAAGCCTTGAAACACGATACAAGGGACAAGCGCAGAGATTGAAAAACATTAACGGTTCAACACGGAGGGCCGGAGGCCTTGAAGAACATTTCAAGGGATCAAAGTCGAAGCCTTGAAATGCGATACAAGGGATATATCGACTGGAAGCATTTTAAAATCAAGATTCAATCTCAACAACCAAATCTACCAATGATTAAGGGAAGATCTTCAAACAAGATATCAAGAGAAGATCTCGGTCAGCTCAACAAATTTTGTAGAAGAGATATCGGCCCAACAAAAAGATCTTGGAAAGATCTTTACCGACCAAGATTGAAGATTTCATCCAACGAATCTCACAAAGATCTCACATCCAAGGAAGATCTTCATCGGCTATCAAAGAGAGATATCTTCAACCGAAGATCCTCAACAATTTGGAAGATCTCGGAGCTTGAAACAAGGACTTCAACGACAAGATCTACAACGGCTCTTTCAAGAGAAAATCTCGAAGAAGAAGACTCTCAATGTGCGTCAAGGAGATGAAGAAGATTGAAGATCTTACAACGGCTACTTCATCCCAACCTAACACCGTTTTCCATGGAGAATGAAGAAACTCACAACGGTCCTTTCTACAACGGCTAGAAGACTTCTCCATCAAAGACTATAAATGAAGATGACGATTGAAGAGAACTACAACAAGCTTACACGGAAACATCTAAGTCTTCAAGCAATCAAAGCATCTTCATTCGTTCCAAAAGTTTTTCTTCCTCTTAGTTTACAAAAGCTTGCATCCTTAGAGAGAGAAAAACACGAGAGCCTCATTGAAATATCTAGAGAGTGTTATACTCGAGTGTGTGTTACTCTGCGAAGTAACTAGGCTATTATTGCTAGGTTAAGAGTTGAAACTAATTCGTAGCATTGACTACAGTGAGACTGTGAGAGAATAAGGGGATTTCTTCTAGGTTGTATATAAGACTCTTTGAAGCAGATAATAGATAGTTAGATCCTACGGGCAAAGAAACCCTAGGACGGAGACGTAGACTGTTAGAGCTGAACTTCGTAAACATATCACCGTCTAGATCTTTTCATTCCGCACATTTCTTGCTTGATTGTTACTAACGTTGTTTTGCAGGTTTTTGGAGTCAAGACCTTGAAATCACTTTTAAAATCCTTGAAAACCAGTTGTGTCACAAAGGGCACAGATCGACATCAAGACCTTGAAATTAGTTTCAAAGCCTTGAAATATGTTTTTGCGAAAAGTTATCATACTCTATTCAACCCCCCTTCTAGAGTATTTATATCCTTTATATGCACGGATACACCTATACGGTTCTTCAGTCATATACACGACGTTCGATTTTCTAGCGGACGAAGAAAATCGCATTCTGAGTACGCTCAGTGAGCGCATCTACTGGCCTCCAACACTCGAAATTACTAGATCCGATTCTTCTACACTGCGCTTTTTTTAATATAATAATGGGCATCAATAGAAAGTTTCGTTGGCCAACGTTCGGATTTGACAAGTGACAAAGTCTTGCGCCGGCGTCATCTGAGTGCGCTCAAATCATGCACGTCATCTGGGTGCACTTAATCTTGTGTTAGCGCCATCTGAATGCGTTCAATTCACAACTTAAGCCGACGTCCTCTCGTCCAAAGCTGTCGACTTGCGATTTTCATCAACAACCAATAAATAAGCGTCGTGTTAATAACACACCCCTCACTATTTTATTTTAAAAGTTTTTTTTTTCGTACAAACACTTTTATTGTTTTTCTTTTTCCAGTTATTCCCAAATTTTCTTTTTCCCCATTTCTAATTTCCATTTCATGCCCTGCAGGCTGCAACATCGTTTTATATAAACCGCCCTTTTGGTCTCTTGCCTTTTACTCCATCACACTCCTCTCTTTCTTTCTCTGTTCAGCTGATTGTCCTGCTTCAGTGTTTCTACCAATTAAAACCCACTTCCCAGTTTCAACACCCCTCGAAACTTTACTCCAATTCTACATCTGAAACAAATTTCCATCTGGTAACAAAGAAATTCTTGAAAAGCAAACAACATTGAATTCTTGCTTGTAGATGGGTGGCAGTATATAGCGGAACATTAGTGACAGATTGTGATTGCTTTTGGGTATTCCATTTGGGGTTTAAGGCTTCTTTGGTTATAAAATGTGTTGGATGGACAACGAGACAGTTCTTAAGAAGGCTTTGAGGAACTTATGTTTGAGCAATGGATGGTCTTATGGAGTTTTTTGGCGTTTTGATCAACGAAACCCAATGTAAGTTCACTTCAAAATTGCACTTTGTTTTGACATTTTTGTTGGATTCTTCATTTCAAGGGCGAAAACATTCAAAAATTAGGGTTTATAGTTCATCTGTTTATGCTACCTTAATCTTCCAATTTTTTATGGTTAGAGTTGAAATAAAGAGACCTCTATATTCTCTAATTGGTGTTTTTTAATGCTTATTATTACTAATGTTCACCTCTAGAAGCTATCAAATTTGAATTTCCACCTCTATCTATGCTTTTGGTCCACTTCCCCCAAAAAAATTGAAGTACAACTGTTCATTAAAGTTAACTATGAGGAAGTCTTCTTGTTCAGGTCATCATCAGCTTTTATCCTGCAAACAATTCTTTTAATTGACCTATTTTCATGTGTGTAAATGCTTTCTTAGGTTGCTTACTTTGGAGGATGCCTACTATGAGGAATATGCTAGGGGTGTGACAGATGATATGCTTTTGCAAGTTCACATGCTTGGAGAAGGGTATGTCGATTTATAACACTTTGGAATACTACTATATTCCATCTATATTTGAGCTAGATTGCAATCTGATGTGTAAAAGAATGCTTTGGAATCTATGAAATAATGTATTGATTCTCATGAATACATATCAGGCTAAGGTATAACCTTAGGTTATTGTTCTTTTATGTAGAAGCATTGGCGAAGCTGCAGTTGATGGGAATCACAGATGGGTATTCTCAGATTCTTCAACAGGAAAATGCAGTGTAACTGGTCATTTTCGAAACCAAGAGGTATATTTGTGTCAATTGGTGTATTTGCCTTTCGGTTTTCAAGTTTGACATTCTTCCTCATGTGTTTACACTATCACTTTTTGCTATCCTTTTGATTATTGAAGCTTCTAAATCCGAAACTATACATGTCTTTGACAGGCAAACTCTGAATTTTCTTGCGAGTTTTCCTCTGGAATCAAGGTAGATTTCATTCAACTTTTAGATTGCATGATTGAACAGCCTGATATTGGATATGCAGTTCTTAGATTTTTCATGAATGTGCTTTTTCAGACAATTGTAGTGATACCCTTGGAGTCTTGTGGAGTGTTGCAGTTTGGATCTGTTCATAAGGTAAAAGTTGGGAAACTGAAGTTTGAAACTCAATCAGCTGATTAACTTGGATCTGTTTCCACTAATTTTCTTGGTGTCTTTTGTTCTTTGTAGATCTTAGAGACTCCAGGGTTTATGGATCGAGCACGGCAGATTTTCCGAGAGATGAGTGTTTTTGATGGTATAGTCCCATCAGGCAATGCTACTTCATCCTTGATTAACAATGTTGATCAAAGTGGGCAGTTTGCTCCTCTCCTCTCATCTTATAACTCACTCCCAAATACTCACTCACAAACTTTTCAATTTGGAAACAACAATGATTCATTATGCACTGATCCAATATCTTTTCCTAGTAGTACATACCTTGATAACCAAGGGAGTTTTTCCGGGTTCAATCCGTTGACCGGTGGTCGTGTTGACAGCCAGTGTCTTGATTCATTGTTTAGTGCACCTAGCAGCCTACCCGGGTTTGATGAGTTCAATCTCTCTGAATTCCCCATAGCTTACAACGACGATATTCTTCAGTCCCTTTATTCTTTGCCGGATCAATGTGCTACTATCTCAGCACCTACTCTCAATGATGATCTCTTGCAAGCTTTGATAGCGGATTTGCCTTCTTCAAATGATGAATTATTGTCTACTGCATTCGAAACACGTTTCGGGAATGTCAAAAGGGAACCTACCGTGGAAGACATTTTATTTGCTCCCATGGTAGATAGTAGGAATAAAGATAGCTCAACTATGGTGCCTAAAAAAGGCTTATTTTCTGAGCTGGGTCTTGATCAGCTATTAAACAACAAAGCCGGTTCTAGCTCATTTGTTAATTCTAGCATTGAAGATCCAATCTCAGCTCATAAGAAGAGGAGGTTGGAGACTGAGATGAAGTCAAATCTCGGTCTCTGGGCTGAGAAAAGCTTCAGTACTGATGTCAAGAGCTGTGTCACAGATGAATCAGCTAAAGCTACCAAGAAGAGGGCTAGGCCGGGAGAGAGCACCCGACCAAGGCCTAAAGATCGTCAGATGATCCAAGACCGAATCAAAGAGTTGAGAGATATCATTCCTAATGGTGCAAAGGTATCCAACATTACAAAAGTTGAAGTGCATAATGTAAAGTATGTATCATTTTTTCACTTACTAATTTGGTAAAACCTTGTTTGTTTCAAACAGTGTAGCATAGATTCTCTGTTGGACCGCACCATCAAGCATATGGTTTTCATGCAAAGCATTACAAAGTATGTTGACAAACTCAAACGAGCCGAGGAGGCAAAGGTAGAGGATTTTTTATTTAAAGACATTGATCCTTTAACTCCTTTTTAACTGATAGATTCAACTAACTGTGTTTTTTCAATTTGAATGGTTAGACACAGAGAAACAACTCAAAAAATGGCGACATCAGCAGTTCAGCTGCGTGGGCAGTTGAGGTTGGAGGTCAAAACCCCATCATCGTTGAGGATCTTGGGCACTCGGGTCAGATGCTTATTGAGGTAAAGAGAAAGATAATACTGGGCTACATATGCTTCATGATCAAAATCAATGACTTTTCAATATTCTTAGTATCTTATTATTTGGTCTGAATATTTTCCTTAGATGGCCTGTGAGGAGCAAGGGTTCTTTCTTGAGATAGCTGATGCGATCAGAAGCTTCGGCTTGACTATTCTCAAGGGAGACGTGGAATCTCGGAATGGAAAAATATGGTCACATTTCATTGTTGAGGTAACTACACATGAACTTTCGAGTATGCAGCGTTTGTTTGGATGGCATGCATTATAACGCAATTATGCAGTATCCGGATTTAAACTTGAACTGCGTATTGGATTGAATGCTCGTGCAGGCAAACCGACAAGTAACGAGAGTGGAAGTCTTAATGTCTCTTCTTCAGCTCTTAAAGGACACATCCACCATTGGATTGAAATCTATAAGTGATGGAAACAGAGTTCTTAGCAATAAGGGTTCAGCTGTGTTGAATGACTATCATTATCAGCCTATGATGGCACTCCCCATTGGCCTCGCTGATGCGTTGAGGTGAGACGAGAACACGAAACTCGGTTTTTTGAAGAAGAAGCCAGGCCTATGTTGAGTTTATGGCTTGCTGAATGCTGTGGTTTGTAGTTTGTAGTGTAGGAAAAGAGGTGTAGGCCAACAACACCAACCAAAGTGAAAAAAACAGATGTTTGAAACAGAAAGAACTGTTTCTGCTTTTTTCCATTCTTGTGCTTATAGAACAAGAAACACATTCCTCTTCTATGGGTTAGAATGGGTTTTCAATTTGGGAATTTTGGGATCAGTTTGAGTTAGTGTTGTAATTTCGATTTGGGTTTCTTGCTTTTGTGAGTTTTGTTGTGAAACCATTGTTTGTTAATAGAGAAATAGACAAATTCTAAAATTGGACATATTGCCTATCTTCACTAATCAAATTTAGCTTTTGGTCTCCTATAAAAAAATGTTTAATTATTTCGAATCGGTTTAGGTAAGGAGTTTGTTTTCCAGTACGGTTGTACGGAGTGATATGTACCGTTGATCTGTTTGATCCAACTGTCCAGATTTGTCCATAACATTTAATGAATTATAGGGAGCGCGGTGACATTTTTACAATATTAGGAAGTTCAGGTGGCATTTATGTCATTTTGTAAATCTATTTTTTAAAAGAGGAGGAGGTGATGACAATTTTGTAAGTTATTTTAAGCTGATTGTTTTTTTTAAAGATCTTTTTAGTTTAAAATTGAGAAGATTGATGAAATAAGGTATTTTTTGTATCTTAGATACAAATGAGGCACCCTAATTTCATCAATTAAAAATAAAAACAAATGAGTTGGATAATCATTTAAAAAGGAAGGAAATTGATTATTCTCTCTCCTATTAATATTCAATTGTATTTTTTGTATAGATCTTCGTGTATTCTTTTGATGATACACAAATTTAATACATAATTTCAATTACACAATGTCCGTACCTAAATGAAATCAAAGTTGAAGACGGACGATACACAAAGTTTATTGCGTTTTATTCGTCTTATGTAGCACCGACTTTCATCTACAATCCTCCATTGCTGATCGTAATTAAGAGCTCTGATAGATATCTCGTTTAACAATTGAGAGCTTCAGATAATACGCAATATTAGTTTATATTGACAACAAATCAATTAGGAGATATTCTAGAAAAATTTTAAAAACTATTTCCTATAATAACCAGTTAGCAAATCTGTTACAATATTTATTAGGAAAACATTTAAGTTTTTATGGGAGAGAATGTCTCCAAATTAGGTAAATAGATGTCATTATTTTCAAATAAATCTTTTTCTACTTAATTCTAAGTGCCTACTTTGTCTGCACATTACAAAATATACCTTCTATATACACAAAAATACGTTATGTACACAAAAATACGTTATGTACCTACTTAACCAACTCACCCTTCAAAATTTTATACATGTTTGTTCAAACATTTTAAATTATAGTATAAAAGTTTTTAATTTTTTTTTTCCAATCCCCCTATATTCTCTTAGTTTAAATTGTTTGTCTAATGATTCATATTTTTTTTTCAATTAATTCAAATTATTTATTCTAGTAGTTTCTTTTTTTTATACACTTTTTTCGTTCAAATATTTTATACATTTTGTTCAAACATTTTATATTGATAGTATAAAGTTTTGAATTTTTTATTCCAGTCCCCCCCCTTTTTTTTTCCTCTTATTTCAAATTGTTTGTTTTAATGATTTATATTTTTGTTCTATTAGTTAAACTGATTGTTCCAGTAGTTCTTATTTTTAACAATTAGTTCAAAATTAACAAAGTAATATGTGAACTAATTATAGATTATATAGAACTGATAGTGTACACTTTTGAACGAAATGAACTAAAATTATGAACTTTTATAATATTAGTTCAAAATTTGGGTATCATTAATTTGAATATTGTGTAAATGTTAGTTCAAACATCGTGTTTTATTAGTTCAAATATGTACAAGTAACACAATGCATAAAAACATAACTCTCAAATTAACAAACAATACGTGAACTAACTACAAAAAAATATGTGAACCAATACTCTAATAGTGTATACTTTTGAACAAAGTGAACTAAAACTATGAATTGAGATCATAACTGTTACAATTTTTTTCATGAAAATTACAATAATGTCACCGCATCAGAACCTTTTGAAAAAGATTTCAAAAGGACAAAAATACCGCCTGAACCTATAATTATAAAAATGTCACCGAACATCTTATAATATAAACCATTAAATGATGTGGACTGATATAGATCGTTGGATCAAGTGAATCAACGGTTCATGTTATTCCATAAGTCCGCAATGTAGCAATTGAATCTACCAAAACCAACCCCTAATTATTTACACTTCTGTATGAATATCCTAATTTAATAATTTAGAGCGTTTAATATTTATCTACAAATAACAATATATTTTATTTAAAAAGTTTTATATTGCATTGGTTTGATTCATATATTAACAATTCTACATTCATTCAATTAATTTATTTGTCTAATTCAACTACAACAAGTTTTATAAAATAACTATGATAATACCTTTCAAAAAAATAACTATAATAATAAACTATAACAATTAAAATAAATTTATGATAATACAATAACACAATAAATTTTTTGTAAAAAAATTGAATAATATGAATATATAATGATCTATGTGTAAATATGATTTTATATTTTTTTTATTTGAATGCAATATATTAAAATAAAAATCTCTTCATTTAGAAAATTAGTTTACAGTCATCGCAAATTATAATTCTTTACTTTGATATATAGTATAAGTATATTACAACTTTTAAAAGCGTTGACTTTACTAAGATAATCTCTAATGGGTATGTAACAATGTAAATGTAAAACATAACCTTTGATGGTGACCATATGGAAAATGAATATTACAGTTAATGGATTGTATTGATTGGTCACAATTATATATATATATATATATATATATATATATATATATATATATATATATATATATATATATATATATATGATATTGCAATTGGAGATCTCATGATGATACATGTTTCTATTAAAGTTGTGACATTTACTTATCACCATAAAAAATTGTGTCACCAAATACACCACTCTTTATTGTTGTAATATTCTGAATCAATTAATAATATTGTTTGCTATCAATACTAGTGATTTTTTTTTATGATGTATTTTATTGTATTTTTTTTGTTGTTGTATTTTTTCATGACATTTGTTTGTCTGTCAGATTTTTTCGGTCTTTCGTTTTACTAGACCGTACACCGTTTAATGGTTTGAACCGCATTTCGTTATCAAAAAAAAAATAAAATAAACTCACTTGGTTTAGACTTTGAATGACATTGACCGATCGAATTGGCCAAGCTGAAGTCGAGGTAAGATTAAAAAAAATAATAAATTATACTTGAGATGAAATCACCAATTTATTTACTTTTAGGGTAAATTACACAATCATATACAGTATATTTCTTATTTTAGAAATTATTTGTAAATTGTAAAACTATACAAAATAACTCTTAAAAATGAACTCAGTTAGTTTATTTAAATAATTTATTTGCTTCTTGACCCATTTATAAAATTTTACTTACTAAAATTAAGGTAGTATTGTGAAAATATTTTTATTTTGCTAGCGTATGAACAATGATAGTCCGATTACTTTTTTTTTTTTTTAATTTTTTATCTCGAGTTTTTTTTAAACAAAAATTGATTAAAGGGTATTGTAACTTTGAAGATAAAATATATTTTTTAAGATAGGAAAAACTTTATACATGGTACTTGATTTAATGAATGGCAATAAAACTGGTTTTGTGAGTGCGCATAAAATTTTCAATGTAAATTTCCGTGTTAATGTCGGTCACTGATGCATACTTTTTTTTTTCTTGAAAATACATAAATTTTGTTCGGATTGGGAATGATGTTCTATGATGACAACCTCCGATTGCGTCCAATCATCCTACGTCAGCCGCATCCACAAGCGTTTATCCTCTGTGACCTGCATCGACAAATAGTAGATCGAACGTCGCGTAAGTAACACATTTTTTAAGATTGGGATTCATATTTTGTAAGATGCTTTATATAATCAACTAGTAAACCTTGTAGAATATAAGGTGGGTGTGAACTATGATTGGTTGTGACTTAAAGAGGAAGTGTCCTTTAGGCATTGAATGGTCTAGAGGCAGTTCCAAGCACAGGCGTATTATAGTGTCGTTTGACTTGTTTTGCTTCTTTAAGGTTTAAACTATCATTGCTTTGTTGGGCTTATTCAAATGGGCCGGCCACAGACCATCTTTTTAGTTTTCATCATATGATTGCTAAAATAGTCAAACCTAATGTTAGACCAGGAATCTAGGAGAGGAACAAATTACATTCCTACATTACTAGGTTGAACATTTAAGGGCATGTTTGGTTAGCTACTTAATTTTTAAAATTATAAGTTTTTGGAATTTTCTCTTCTTCAATACTATAGAAAAATGAAATTTTGACGGTTATACCAAATATATCCCAAAAAGCGAATATTGATATCATTAATCCAGCTCTTAGTAAAATTTGGTAATGATGTAGGTTCATCAAACTTGTTGATACGCTTAAAAAAAATCAAACGAGATAATAAATTTCTTACCTTTAAAGTTGGTAGAACGCGGTCCTAATATTGCTTTTTGGTGAAGTATTCGTTTTATTGTCAATTGATTTTAGGATAAACACTTCGTGTCTCCAGACTTATGTGTTGAATTTGATCCTAACATATACATGTTTTCGTATGCAAATAACCTTTAGTCTACAATCTGATTTACTTTCACAAAACTTGAAACATTTCAACCGTAATTGGAATGATCAAGTTTCTATAAAACTTAGATTTGATTCATGAACAATATTTTTTAATAACCGAAAAGGTCCGTATAAAGGAAGTCGAACAAGCCATCAAGAAAAAAAAAAAAATAGAAAAAAGAAAAACGTCAAATTCGTGAACATGAATCACACAAAATGGATCCAAGATAAGCACGAGGTGAGCACAAGTCTTTCAGAAAAGTGTACATGATACTTCTGGTGAACAACAATGAAAACCTTATTTTGGACTTGACCATGAGCCGTCAAATTCCCATAACACATTCACAACTTCTCAAAGCAAACCATATACGATTTCAGACCATAGATCTTGCATCATATAACTTGCATAAGTATTGTTGCATTCCCTATAATTTTATACATTGTTTCTACATCTCATTTTCAATTCCTTATACGGATTGCAGAGCTTAGTTTGTCGGGTTGAACTTAAAAATGAAACAGACCGATAGAATCGGACAAACCAATAGCAAGACCCACACTCAATTCAACGATAAACAATCATCTTCACAATTTGAAGATTTAGTCACAAATTGATTATTGACAGTTAAAACCAATAACTCAATGAAAGATGGGGCATATGTTGGCTGCACTTTATTAACCTATTAACAGTTTATCTGATAATATAATACAAACACCTTCCATTCATTTCTGTACACCATCCTGCCCAAAATTGTTGGATGAATGAACTTATGTATCAGAATGAATAAAGCACAAACCAGTAATCAGGGCAGAAGAAAGCTCCTGTTCCTCACTCTCCCATCAACAGAGACTCGGGTGAAATGTGACACGCGAACAACCTCCGAAACAAAAGACCCAACTCTTTCTTCTATTTACTGAATGGTTGTGTTATGTATGGACCAGGAAAAGAGAAATGAACAGATCAGGGATGCTCTAGAAAAAGGAGATTAAATAACTGCTCAAGAAAACATCAGTAGAATCCTTACCTAATTTACATAATATTGGTTATGTACAAAGATATACTCGCGCTTAGGCAAACATTTCGGTATTTTCATCATCTTCCTCCTGAACAGAGATGGCACCTAGCTGTTGCTGCAGCTGCAGGAACAAAACTATTAATACTTCTTGGCTTCTCTGCTGTTTTAAGGTTTCATCTATATTACAATATTTCACACCAACATCAAGAGTTACAAGTTACATCTTAACTCGATATGGAGTCATTAATAAAGTGCACTTAGACTTGATTTCGGGAATGGGCTTGAGGCTCGAAATTTGACTTGTATTAACCTTTGAGTTTCCTAATAATTAGTTATAGACGGTGACGCTTATATGAATACATACATACCTGTTGATATTTCAGCTTTTCAGCATTCAACTCTTCCGTCAAACTGTCCATCCTGTAATTTTCAGAATGAGAGAGAGTAAAAAAAAAATGAATGCTGACATAAGGTTCAAACCCATCACAAAAGCTCAGGGGGTTCCATCTTAGAACCAATTGACAATAAGAAGAATAGGCCACTAAGCTTATAAAATAGTCTTGTTATCACTTCACAGCAGATTTGGGATAGTTTCCACACTTAAAAATGCTAAATTGAAAAGTAGGTCACCTTGCTTGAAGCTCTGATATCTTCACAAGTAATCGTTCCCTATCTGAAGATTCTGCTCCAATCTGTCGAGAGCTTATTATTAATATCATTATCATGACACGTGTTAAACAGCATAATTACTACACAGGTATTCTAAATCAACCAGTATATATCACATTGGCATTTTAAATAACTTTAGCAACAATAGAATAGAGAGAAAAGAAATCTACAGAAATATATGCCCAGTTGTAGTTTGTTTTAGATACCAGTATTAACTGATAATTGCATGGCCAACAACTAAAGGAAGGACAGACGTTAGAATTTAGGGAAGAAATTGGAAGATCTATGATGTTTGTAACCTATGCAAACAAGGGAAAAAACTATTACTCTGTTTCTATTTAACAATATGGCTCTAAAGCAGATGCTGAGGAAAAGGCAAAGGGGAATAAATCTAAACAAACTACTCATACCAATTGCAATAATTAGGTAAAAGCTTGGTTAATTCACGTCTCCAGAACATGTAGTAGTGAATGCATATGGATAAAGCGAAAGAATACAATCTTTTGATAGAAATGAGAACATGATCAGTTTGAAGATGCCCCACACTTTTTTATTAGAAAAGGTAGTAGTGAATTCATATGACAGATTGACAGGTCATACAGGTTTCTTTAGTTATTTCCCATCTTTATGATCAAACGCCAGGTAAGGTGAAAGAAAACATGTGTGAGAATAACACTATAATATGCACGCTTTTTTCTTGGAAAATTACATCATATGGTATTTTGATAAAGAAAAATGTTTAAAGGATACGGGTAACTCATGTAGGTCATATATAGGTAGAAAAGTTATAAGGAATAGACCTAAACCCTAGTTAAGAAACAGCCAAGGTCTGAAGAACCTACATGCAAACCACAAGAATCACAAAATACTCCTTAGTTATGCAGATGCCCCACACATATGAAAGTACAAATCAAATAGATTCATGTTGAAAAAAGAGCACAAGAAACATGCCTAACAACGATAATATATTAAGACAGGAACATGAGGCAAAAAATTCCCAAAGGAAGCTCTAACTTATACTTTATAAGACAATAATGCTAAATATTGCTCTCATTTATAATGATTATGGACACCAAAAAATAAAAAATATGCGTTTCCAGCAACAAGAAACAAAGAGATCATCAATAAGTGAAGAAATTGGAAATGCACTCTTAGTAATTATAGAACTTACATTTCCATTCTCTGAACTAAGAGATACTGGAACTGTTGGTAGTTTCCCATCGTGGGGAGCTGAAACAAGGAGCAATGATGTCTTTTTAATCTACAAGACATTTGCAGTAAAATCTCAAAGGCATGTGACAAACACTCACCATCATATGCCTCTGTCATTTGCAAGTTGGTCAACAAATTCATGATAAGATCCTAAACAAAATACAATACTCACAAATAATTATGAGGTACTTTTCTAAACGGGCTCGGTAGATCATGACACTCTGAAGATTTTTTTAAAGTAAAAAGGGAAATTGGAAAATTTTCTACCTGTTGCATGGAAGTTTGCAGGGAAAGATTTTGAAGATGATGCAGAAGAAGTGGCACAGGCAAATTGCCACTGTAAAAATCCTTTGACAACTGATCCGACGGCTAAAAAAAGTATTTCTTACATATTAGCTATGAACCAAGAGCTCACATTAATGGAAAAAGGTCTGAGCCAGAAGTATCAATAGCCAACTAATAAATCGAGAAGCCCAAAAGATAAGCATACCAACTGTTTTCCGTCGTTGTTCCAATCCCCAACACTAGCTGACTTTCTGAGAGGTGATCCCTGGAAAGTATAGAGACGCATTGTCAGAGAAGAAAACGAAGGCAGGACAAATCCAAGGCATCCAACTATAGTCTATAGGATACAAATATACCTGGGGTCGTCGTGAACTGGTACTAGATGGAATATCCTAAGATAGAAACATATATCTAAGTCAGTGACTCAGTGGAAAAAGATTTATGTTTCAGAAGTGCCATTAGAAAAGAATCTTACTTTAACAAGGTCTACACTTTCGGATGTAACTGAGAACCGGCCTTTTATTTGTACCAGATTAGCTTTTGCCTTATCCTCTAAAGAATCCTTGAATCCTATAACTCAAGATATTTCCAGAAAACTCCGGGTCGGTAAATAAAAGTGAAAAGTACCAGCAAAATTATTTGTCCACCACTTCAAACATACATACTCACCTGTCGAAGATTTTATTGGAGCTGACAAACTATTTGCTGATGCTCGGTTAGGTAACATAAGTGGACCACTATAACTTGGTGCTCTACGTAGATCACTGGTACCTTTTGCACTTGTAGATAACCATCCATTTTCAGATCTGCACAAGAGCTGACAAGCATATTATTTCACCCTCATCGTAAGCTATCATCTTTTTCAAAAGATAAGCAGCAAATTTGGCTGCAACAGGAAATGATTCCCAACATAAATATACACAAACTTGTATCATTAGCATCATTAGACAACATAGAATACATAATGAGTGAAGCTTCATCAAGCAAACTTCTTGTCATTAGGTGGACAGTATTTTCAGGAACAAACAGGTAATGTACATAACGTCATCAACCACAGTTTCATACTTTCATATCAATAGCAACTCAGTAATCTTTTGGAAACTACTAGATCATGATTAAACTTATCCACTGATGTCCCAAAATCCTCATCATCATAGTTGCATGGATAATCTAAAGGTACATTGCATACTGGATTCAATAAGTTATTGCTAATAGGATATGTGAACTAGGAACCTTTCTAAGATTTTTTCGGTTGATGATGCCCCAAACACAATTCCTGTCATGAGAGGTCCACTTTGACTTTGCCACCCTCTAGTAAGTTGAGATTTATTCTTCATTTGTCCAGCCTCCTGTGAGGTCAAGGATCCTAACTGGACACCTGATCCATACTTGAGCTCAGCATTCCTTTCCTGAATTTCAGGACCATGTAGTTCATTTGCAACACTTTTCCCCTTATCGAGAGACAACTTGGTTTGTAATAGGTCATTACTACTCAACTGTTCCCTGTGGGAAAAGTAGATTATTGTGAAATTTTTTATGTTACAATACGACAGCTGTATTCCAGAGTTACTACTAGAAAAATGAACAGCCCTATGAAAGCAAGATCCCAAAATTACCTTGAAAAGTCATCATTGTTAGAAAGGGCTTTATCAGAACAAGAACCACAGTCTGATTCATCCTGCCAACAGTAAATGGAGTATCACAAGATAAGACCATTACAACACAGAGAAAACTAAAAAGAAATCGGAGATTCAATAAGAACATATGTATTGGACCTTGTTGCTACTGACAGATCTAATACTTTCATCCCCTTCCCTAATATCCGTCAATTCATCATCGTCTTGGATCTAGCAAAAGCAAATGTTTAAGAATTTGTTAACTCTGATTTGCTAGAATTAATTAAGTTAAATAAATTAAGTTCAAAGATTTTAGTTCATGACTTAGGAGGAGATACTCATCTTACCAATGATGCTTGCGCTTTCAAATCTTCAATATCAAAGTTCCAGGCACTTACACCTCTATTGTACTCACTCTGAGAGAAAGAAAGAAGTTAAGGATTAAAAAACTCATGGCTTCAATCACAATTTCAAGTGGGGCGTGACTTTGACAGATGCGGATTCTTTTCTATTAAGAACTTCGAGACATACATTTTTGAGATGCACACACATTTTTGGGGGCAGATTAGATTAGAGAAAAATCACAACCTTAACAGCTGCTTTATGAACACACCTGAGATAATGCCTCCTCGTCTGCTAAAGGCATTTTCTTGAGAGCTAGTGAAGCAGCATCTTTCAGCTGTCATATTTAGAACTGTTGATGTAAATATGTTCATCACAGAATTACAAAGAAGGGGACGGAATTTTTATATCTCAAATTTCTCAATTACCTGAAGGGCTTTCACACGATCCCACAATGGTGGCAAGTCAGCAAAAAGCTTCTTTACAGACAGCTGCGGGGACTTGGCATGTTTGAAGAAAGAATGCTTGAGTAGCTTTTCAGCAGTAGGTCGCTTATTTTGATCTTTCACCAAGCACATTGCAACCATTTCTTTAAAGGACTAATCACACAAAGACATAGTCACAAAGTCTTATGAGATTTCACCAAAGGCATTCACACAATATTTAATTTTGGAAGTTTCTTTAATCCTTACCAAAGCATGAAAGCAACCGTACATCTAAAGACTCTGAAATCTTAATGCAGCAAACAAGTAATTAGGCATATAAACATGTACCTTTGAAAACTTTTTGTCACGATCATAATCCAATCCTGGAGGAGCATTCTGTATGGTCATCAGAAGTACCTAAAATAGGATAAATCACTTAGTACAGACATAGGAAGGTTTGACATAAGCTAGTTCTCCGGTACTGAAGTACATCAGATACCTTCATTGGAGGGTACTTTGAGAAAGGTGCATGGCCATGTGCCAACTCTAGAGCAGTTATTCCAAATGACCAAATGTCAGCCCTAGAAGAAAGAACTCAAAGTTGTTGGCAGGCCAACTCATTATAAAATTTTCGAGGATTTTTAATGCATCAGATAAATAAGGAAAGCTTGCAATAAAGCACTTAGTAATGTAAAAACAACATGAAAACACAAAATGTGATCAGTAAACTCTATCCCTTCTTCAGCTCAATGAGAGGTTGGAGGGGAAAAGGGTACATAATCTCATCTGATCGACATCTGCAAATCCTCTCGAAAAAATGGGTGAAAACCCATTAAAACACGATGAAACTCGGATTATGGTCCGTTGATCTCCTGTTTAATATTATATTTTAACTTATCTTTTCATCCTTTGTATAAGGTTAAATTGAAACCCTAACTCCCATTTGATCATATTCAATGAGCCTGCTTCCTTTCTCTGCCTCCACCTCCAATGTGATCTTGATTTAATGAGATTGCACGATTACATGTTTGTGTTTTGATTCTATGTAATGCTACTTTGTTCAATGATTTTTGGTATATGTAAACTATTTCGTATATATGTTTTACATACGATCATGTTATGACGGATTTTAACAAAATTATTTAATTTTAGCTTGCAAGTTTGCAGTTTGATCTATAAAGAGGATGTTGTAAGCTTTTCCAACACATAATTTGCTTATTCAAAGAAAATTAGAAGGTCTTATCTCACAAATAGCTGTGACAGAATACAAGATTTACTGACAAAAAGGGTCATTGCTCAACGATCACTATTGGTGGAGGCTGCATATTTATCTTCTTGGGTTGATCAAATCACCAAAAGGTTCAGTAAAGATTTATCACTATACCTGTGCTATATTTCTATTAATTCATAATACAATAAAATTATAATAAACTAAAATTCTTATGCAAATCTGCTATCTCATAAGGGTTTATGTTCACAGTTTAAGGCTTCCTCTCTCTCTAGCCAGCCAATCATTTCTACACAAAACCAATCTTCCACCAGACACATAATTCCATAACAAGAAATAGCTCAATGTCCATGCATTTCATTGGATATCATTAAACATATACATATATTCAGGGATGATGTTTGAGTAGTAAGCTTTAATAATCTACTCCAAGACAAGAGGTAAAGTATTAACTCACTTAAAGTCATATCCGCTCTCTGGTTGCAATACCTCTGGTGCCATCCTGAAATGCATACATTGAATTCTTACAGTTGTGCATAATAAAAGTGCAGGAAAAGATGAAAAATAAACAAAAGGAAACACAATATAGTGCAATCTCTAAAGTAATCTTACCAGCAAGGTGTGCCCACAAAAGTATTTCTTGACCGCTTTCTATCACCTTTGTCAAACATACAAGCTGTAACACCGAAATCGGCAAGCTTTATAACTCCGCTACTGTTAACCAGTATGTTACCTGCCTGCAACAAGTTCAAGTGTTACAACTTTCATGCGTAAACTATTTTGCAATGAAGAAGCCTCAAGGTCTAAAATCACATGATTAAGAATTTACCTTGACATCACGATGAATATGTCCTTGTTTATGGAGATATTCTATTGCTTTCAGAGTTTCTTTGAGGATTGTACAGATATAAGGCTCTTCAAATCCATCTGGGTGTGCTATTTTCATTAAGTGAAGGCAGGAACCCTGATCCATGAATGGCATGACCACCCAGAGATTACGTTCCACAACAAAGGAACAATATGCCCCTACGACATTTGGATGATCTATCAATTTCATTGTTTGTGCCTCCCTCATTACGTCATCCTGCAAAAGAATAATATTGCTATAAATCACGGACGCAGCTGCAAAGTACATTCTTAAGCAATCAAACCTCACATTCACACCATCCCCAATCAATCTATAAACCATTCCATAATTTCCAAAACTGGAACTCAGCGGAACCAGTAATTAGACAGCACCGTACCATCACACGGTACAAAACGATAACTAGATCAAAGCAACATTTTTTTTGAGCAGAAGCGAATAATCCAATCAGTTGAGTACAAATCTCAACTCATCTTGCCACCATCAATCATAAAATTCAACAAATCGCAACTCGAATGGAACTTATTCAGCAGAATTCAAAGTCAAACGTGCACAACTAAACGCTCTATAATAGCAGATATAGCATGGGAAAATTAACCTAGCGAGAAACGCGAGACTAACCAGATTGCTATTACACCGATCGAGATCCAAGCATTTGACAGCAACGACTTCATTGAAAGGGAGATAAATCGCTCTGTGCACCGTCGCGCTAGCTCCATGTCCTACCTCTTCAAGGAGCTTGTATTTCGCGGGGTTCGCCAAGTAACTCTTCGGTCCAATTCCGCTCCTCACCATGGTCGTCAAACAGCTTTACCTCTACTTCAAACCGTCACACTTCGATCGGGAAACAGCAGAACCCAATCGGAAACCACCAATCGACAAGCCCGTAGAGAAAGCACTTCAAGTTCGCGAGAAGATTACGGTTTGGAGCATTTGTCAGCCTTTGGAAATCAAGTTCTGTTTAAACTTGTTCGTTTTTATCTTGGATATTTTATGGTGCTTTCCAGTTTGCGTTGACCACTATTCAGTAGATCAACGATTGGAGGTGTTTGTCGTGTAGCGTGGCGGCTTCCTGACCGTCAGATTAGGCTGAGGGTGCACGGATCCAGTGTGGTCGGGCATAAATATTTCCATGGATTGGCTGCATTTTGACTTTTACTCGATAAGCATTTTTTCTAACAAATACTTTCTTTTTTTTGGTTAGATCTAACAAATATTTTCTTCGACCCTTTCCTTCTCTTTTTTATTATTATTTATGCCTATGCATATATATTAAAGAAATAAATGAACTAATAATTTCTATATGTATATTAAGCATGCTATTTTATTTTATAAGATAGTTAAGTATATATTTTTATTTTTAATTATTAAAAAATAATAATAATGAAAATAAGGTTGAGAGGAGATGTTCAGGCAACAGACTCATTTCCGGCGAAGGCGAGAGTAGCGGAGGCTAGCTTCTCCAACGGTGGATACACTATAACTTATATGAACACACTACGTCACAAACATGTGCACTCGTTTTTTTAGAGTCACATGTACACTCTACTTTCACACATAAATGCACTTTTACACATATACACTCTACTATCACGTATTTCACTCTCACATATGTATTATAGTCAAGCGCACGAGTACACTCTACTCCGAGATATTTGTGCACTCTACTATAACGCATAAAATTTTCATATAACAATAATATTCAAAATATAAATAAATAAGACAAACAAAATATTAAAAAAATAAATAAGGAACAATAAATATAAATAATTTTTTAAAAAATTCGATGAAAACCTATATGACAAAGAAAACTAAAAATTACTCTTTCTTTACACTCATTTTTACTTTTATTATATTTACAACCGTATCATTAATAATTATTTATATATAAACCATCAATATTTCAAATAAAAATAGAAAATACTATATTTGCAAACTGTCTCATATTCATAACAAAAAAACGAATAAATTGTTTGGCACGTAGCGGACAGCCATCTCCATATTGTAAACCAACACGTAAGGTTATCGATACGTTGAACAAATAATAAACTAATGTAACTTAACTCTTCGATTTCATTAATATTGTTATGTTTATATAATATAATAAGAACATTCCGTATTTTCTTAAGCATCTTCTCAAACAACTTAAAAGTCAATTGAAGTTTAGATGGCATGCAAAAGGTTGTTTTATAATTTAAAAATGAGGGGAAGTTGAAGTATATTCTACATTGTTCTTCAGTTGACTTGGTATCTTGAATTTTAAATTTTGAATTAATTTTTTTAAGGAAGATTAAATAGCACGTCGAATTTACTAATTTATAATTGACGCACACTGTGATTGAGCTTCAGGATCCTCAACGCAGTCGTAGTACATTTTGGGAAAAATATATTTTTTTAAAACATGATTTTTTTTGGGAAAATTTTAAAAATTACAAAGAAAATCATGTGTGACTCGTTGTACTTTTCAATTATGTGTTATTAAAATTGATGTCGTGCATTTAATAGTTAAAATTGTGAACATTAATCACGAGCTGAATTGTTAATTTATATCCATAGAGGATGCTTCGAAAGAATGTCAAAAATTGCCGCCTTCCGGTGATAATCTGAGGAGTGTTGAAGTTGCGTCGACATTGGAGAATCTGTGAACTGAGAGCTAGGCTTACGGGCAACTTCATTCCCGTGTGAAAGAGTTCAAAGAAGGCGACCAGAATACAACATTCTTCAACCATGAGGTAAACCAGAGGCAACAAAGGAACTTTATCAACCCGCTCACTGATGACAAGGGAGAAACTCATTACGGTTACACTCTTGTGGAGAAGATGGTAGTTAGTGTTGGACACTAGAGTATAACAAAATCTTTTATAACAGAAACATGACAGAATGTGTATAAATACACGATGTAAAGCAAGCACACAATATACATAAATACATTCAGCCTCTCATACAAACTATCTCAAACTCTCTCTCAATTCTAACATGGTATCAGAGGGGATTTTCAGATCCTGAACCTCTACCATGCCTCTCTCACATCACAATGATGATGAACCGTATTCCAATGATGATGCTTCTAGTGATGATGATCTTCTTCGCCAGATTCAGCTCCACCACTCAGATGCCCTATCCCTTCATTTCTCAACAACTCTCCCGTTGGAAATGATCTGTTGAAGTATCCCTCTCTGCGAAGAACAAGTTAGGGTTTGTTCGTGGTGATTGTCCCCGCCCTTCGTCCGATGTCAAGATCCAAGCAAAGTGGGATCAATGCAATAACATGCTTATTTCATGGCTGCTTCATTCAATGGACAGAGAGATTGGTGAATCTGTCTTGTTTTGTCACACAACTACTCAAATATGGAATGAATTGGAGATCCCTTTGGTCGTTCCAATCGAACCAGCCTTTATCAAATCCAGAAGGAATTGAACACAACATCCCAAGGTAATCAATCTGTCACAACATATTTCACACAAATGAAGAAGATATGGGATGATTACTCCATTGTTATGACACACTTAGTCTGCAAATGTGGATCTAACGAAATTGCTCATGCTATAGTTCGAGATCAACAAATCATTCAGTTTCTTGTTGGTTTAAATGAATCGTTTGATATGGTTCGATCTCATATTTTAATGATGCATCCAAGTCCAACATTGAATGAAGTTTACAAACTTGTTCTTCAAGAAGAGACTCAAAGAACCATCTCTTATACACCTACTCTTGATACTAGTCCTTCAGCTTTATATTCTCACCATAGATCGACCTCCTACAAACCAGCCTCTCGAGGATCTTTTTTCTAATCCTTCCAACATAGATTCTAAGCCTAGTGCCACTTCTAAACGTCCCTACTATGACCATTGTAAAGCAAATGGTCATACTACCGATCGTTGTTGGAAAATAGTTGGTTATCCAACTACACCGATTCCAGGACTCCCTTGGTGCCACCACTGCAAGGTTGCTGGTCATGAAACCAACAAGTGATGGAAGTCATCGGCTATCCACCAGGACACAAGATGGCTGTTGTTCGCTCCAAAAGGTGTGTGCGTAAAAAGCTTTAAATTTATATCTTGAATTATGCCTAACAATAAGCGAACCCGCAGTGTACGAATCTATCGTAGTAAGGGCTAATATTCCGGAGTCGATCTCAGGGATTCTGTGAGAACAAAATCATTACAGTAATCCAACTTCGAAAGCAAGCAAAACAATGATCGAAGAAAATGATAAGGATATGTAATATAATTGGGGAAACGCAGATTCTAGAGATCAAAGTATCCAATTATGGTTTTCAATTCAAGATGCCTATAGATATGTAAATGACATACCTGATATTGCAAGATATATGTTCTATGATAGGATACTGTACGGTGAAGTTCCAACACCCACTTGTCTCAACCCAAAAGTTCTCTTAATAACGGATGTTGAGTCTCGATAAGATAGAGGATCTAAGGGAAGGATTATACTCTCAAACCAACACCAAAACCCAAGGGAATCAAGTAAACTCACAAAGGTAAAGGCCTGGCACACTCAGCCTAAATAGAGGGTTTTGAATCCTCTATAACCTAGATCTTATAATCGTTGGTAACCAAACAAGGAAATCACCGGGTAAGTCTCTTCCCAAGCAAGGATATGGGTTAGAATGGTTCAACAAGGCTAGGGTTTGGCAATCTTTAACCAAGGCTAAAGGTTATAACGTTGGGTGCACGACAGAGGAAACCATGTTGGTAAATCTCGGCCGTGGAACCTCAAGAACAACCTGTGGAAACTCTTCTGCGAGGGTTTTATCACAACTCTCATCTGTTTACAAGGTTCAATCTATCATTATCTGAAGCACAACCTTCAACCAATCACCCTAGAATTGCAGGAATTTTAGCCAACAATCATCATCATATTCAAGTCAAGATTTAAGGAAGAAATCAAGAATCGCATGCAACCAAGAAAACACAAAGAAGAACAATAATTTCCAAATAATGAATCTCCAAATCTCATAAATAGAATCAAACAATAAATAATCTCCGTTCTTGTGTTCTAAAAAGATCAAAATCAAAATCTAGTAAAGATCTCAAAATATCTCTAATCTCCAAGTACGGGATATCAATCCGTTCCAAGTCGCGAATCCAAGAGCTCTTCAATTCGTCTTCGGAGTGTGTAGCAAGAAAATCTCGAGGTCTAAACGAGAGTATTACGTGATGCGTCATCCCGGAAAAATCCACAGTAACCCTATTTTATAGAATAAAATTAGGGTTAGAAAGATCTCCTTTTGCGTTGATGACATGACAATAACGGTGCGGATCTTCCCGAAGAAAACCACGGGTGATGTCACAAAACCACGGCCGTGGCTTATACCGTGGTGCCTCTCGACTAGTGTTTCCACGTGTTGCAATCAATGAATTTCCAAAACCACGGCCATGGAAGTGTTCCTTTGGCCGTGGTTCCTTCTCTTAGACGTTTTTCCTCTTTGTCTCACTTCATTCTCCTTCCTAGACTCCTCCAATGCTTCCCATTGAGGTTCACTTCGATCAATACCTCATGAATGCTCCATTTTCACTCCAAATCAGTTCCAATTCACCTAAATTCACAACAAAGCTTTTGTAGATCTCCATTCCAACATAATAGGTGAATATGATCATAAATGCTACGAATATACAAAAGAAAGTAAAAAACTACCTATATGCACATCTAAACTAACTTCATATTTCATGCTATCAAAATACCTCATACTTGCCTCTTGCTTGTCCCCAAACAAGGTTCAAATCTAGAATACAAAGATGTATGAAATATGAATGCAAAGACAAGGGAAAACACAATATTTTTGGTTTCGTGCTTCTATTCAAGGATCACTCTCTAAACTTGTTTCATAGCTTCCGAAAACTGTTATGCGAGGAAAAAGACTCATGTCCCGAAAAGAATCATCACACCTAGCAAAATTTTCAAAACAAACATTTTTAACTTTGAAGCAAATCAAAATCAATCATGGAAAATCCAATTTAGACCATAAAGCCAAACAACATACTAAAAGATTTTAAGGTCTTTCAAATGAAGGTCAAGAAATGTGTTAGGGTGGGATATGTATAGAATATGTGGTGCAAAATCCGAAAAAAGGATAGTAACATCAGAATTGCATTAAGGAAACTCAACACCCACCAATAAGCTCTTTTTCTCTTCTTTTTCAACAATTTTCTTTTACATTACTTTCACTTGAGAACATGGACAGAGGTGCACAATAACCGAAGCCTAGGAAATCAGCTAATCTCAATTTCTCGAGATGCCTCAAACCGTAATGCACATACCATGACTCATTAGGAATATCGCTCAATTTGACTTTGGCAAGACACAAACACCCGGCTATGTGAATGATGCCGAGTTACTCATCATCATGATTGACTTCCCCAAACCTATTTTCTAACACACTTCACCACTTTCAACTTCAAACTTCACAACTTTCACTAACTTGCGTACTAATTCTCGGATAGGTATAAAGGGAGGCAAAACATATACACGAGAAGCTAAAAGTTTGATTAAGAAGAAAGGAATAAAAACGAAGCGCCTTAATCATGTGAATAAGAAGTGCAAGAACTTATAAAGCGGTTTTGATGTGATCGAGATTTCCTCGAACACGAAGGACCGGCGGTACGATTCGACTTGACTCAAACGGTATGAACGAGATGAAGATGGATGGATTTGAAGGATCGAAATCCGGATATGGTGAGCAAACTCCCTCCGAATCTCACTTAGGGAATCCCTCAAATCGAACGCCTCACCGTCGGAATCGCACTCTGGGTTTGACGAACCTTCGTTGTCTTCGCCTCTCACTAGGACAACTCCTTTTCCTTTGCTTCGAGGCAAAGCTCTCCCTCACCTTTTCCAATGTACTAGGCAATGCTCTCCACTCAAATATTTCACTTGGTAATAAAATTCCGTAAGATTACAAGGTAGTGCACAAGGTAAACAAGGTATTCCAAGATGCAATATAACTTCAGAAAAGCAAACACAAAGGGCAACAAAAGCAACAACAAATACGAGCCTTCCGGCGAGTATTTACTTAGTCCCTAACAAGTAGGTAGTCAAAGAAATAACAAGCGTTTTCCCCAAAACGTGCGGGTTGTGTTTTGGTTGGCTAGAACACTCAAGAACAACTTGATAACAATTTCAATAACACTCAAGGACAACTTTGATAATAATTTCAAGGATAACACTCAAATAACTTTTCTTTCTTTTGTTTTCGTTGTTTTTTTTACTTTACTGAATGATATAAAATATGTGTTGCATGCTTTTTTTTTTTTTTTTAATAATATGGTCAACAAGGATCTCTCTAAAGACTCACAAGAAAGAAGATTGCAAGCACCAAAATTTTGGGGAACTACTCAAAATTGCAAAAACTAAAAACAAGTTTAGGTAAGCAATTCGTACCCCGAAAGCTTGAAGAACTCGCACCGTTGGGCTCTGATACCACTTGATGCGCTCTTCGTTAGTTGAACGCAAGGATCCACCGGTGTTGTTCCTTCCGACCAATTCTTTTTTTGATTTTTTTTTGGTTGATGGGATATGCCAAGCAAGGATTGTCCAGCCTCGCACCTTGGATCTCCTTGGCTCGAGATCTTCTTTCCTCGGAATCTCACTTTGGAAATTGGATCTCCTTTGTCCTCCTAGCCTCTCACCGTAAGGACACCACTCGGCCTCTCACCTTGTGGGTTTCGAAACTTTGGCCTCTCACCTTAGTCTCTAGGTTTGTTTTTCTCAAAGTGAAAACACAACTTGTGATTGAAGAACTCAACTCTATTTCGTGTTGAAAAACGTATGTGGGAGAGGCCTTTTATGGGCTGAAAATTCAGCACCAACTCCCAACATTAAAGGCTTACAAGTTCAAGAGTTGTGACATTGAATAAAGGCAAAAATAGGGACTTTCAACCAACAACTTCAAGCAAATAAATGGCCTAAAAACCATAAAAATGGCCGGCCAATTAGAGCTCCAAGGGTCCAAAATGTGGCTGAAAATAAATCCCCAAAAAAATGTGGTTTTAATCCCTTGAAAGATTGGCTTAAGTACAAGTGAACATTTTATTTCACTTGTATTAATCAACCTTCATTATTCCATAATATCATGCATTAGTGGGCATCATATCATGAAATAAAATCAAGCATGACCACATAATATAAAAAATAAAAAGGTTATATCTAAGGTTCAAGTTTTAAAGTGATCCGGAATCCTCAACCGCCTCAAGCATGTTCACCAAGTGATGGTCATGAACGTCCTCCAATGCCGGAGCTCCGAAAGGATGGTAAGTCAAAGTGGTTTGGCCTAGCATGTGGGCTCTAGCTCGAGTGAGAGGTGGTGTTGATCTCGGACCTGTCATATCAGTCTCGTTGCTTAAGTCCGGTGGGCTCACATCAGGTTTCACCCTTCCATTCTCAACATGATTTAGATAAAATTCCAAATTATCAAACTCGCAAGAAATTCCAATAAATATTCAAATCCTTCACAATCCACAATTCAATTTAAACACATAAAAATCATCAAAAATCGTTCCACAAGTAATATCATCGAGGTCTTTTCCAATCCTAGAAGCACAAAAATTTTAAAAAATTTTCAAAATTTTCTGATTTTTCAAAGCCATATAATGCAAGACAATATCAAAACATGTGACAAGAAATTTAAAATGCAGAGTACGATGGACATACAATCAAAGCAAAGTATCATAGTAGTTATTAAAGACCAAGTCTCACAATCACCCCATACTTGAATTACACATTGTCCCTAATGTGCAATAAAAGAAAGAAAAGAAAAAAGAAACTCACAATGTGTGATGAAATAAAACCAACGGTAAGAAGTGGAATGTCATCATGGTAGCGGTGGTGGGAATGGGAACTAAGTCGGATCATAGGGGCGTCCGATTTGCTGCTGATAAAGATCTCTCAACATCCGTGCATCCTGCTCTAGGGTGTTGAGGCGTCTATCAATACGCCTTACAGTAATTATAAGATCTCCCATTTGTGATTGTGACCGGTGATCCAGCTAGGCAGCTCGTCATACCACGTAGGATGCTCAAAAGTGATAGCGTGGCGTTGTGAAGGGCTAGCACAGGATCGGCGAGTTGTGAATCTCCTAGGAGGGTCAGGGAACTCTCCCATAGGAGAGAAACCAACTGGCTGCTCCGGAAAGCCACCGAAATCTGCCTCAACGCGGAAATCACTAGGACCAACATTAGTCCTAGTGTAAATGTCCTCTGCGCCCTGTCCAACATCCACATCAACAACGGGAGCCTCATCAAAGTCCTCAGGTCCTACTCTATCAGCATGCATCGGGATGAAGTTGTGCTTCGAGTTTTGGGGGTTATTAATAGAGTAATCAAAACTCCATGGAATCTCTCTCGCGCTCTTACCTTCCCAAGGCATAGCTACAAATGGTGGACCTCTAGTGCGAGAATCAGAACTGGCAATTCCACGGGTGGTGGTGCTTGTTGGGAAGAGGAGCTATGTCCTCTAGAAATTAGTTTCCGACTGGAACGACGAAGTCCATCCATAACTGGCAATTCCACGGGTGGATCTTAAGATATCTCGGTAGTGGTTTTCAAGAACAGGCAGTGGTTTCTTGCGTTTTTAGCAAATCAATAAATCAACAAAGGTTTCTCACAATCAGCAATCCTAATATCTTTCTAAGTTATATTCATTCAGTTCTCTAGCAAAATCTCAAGCAACACAATACAAATCAACCCAAGATTGAAGGAAGAGAAGAAAACCTAGGGCTTGGATTGAAAAATCCAAATGTGCTTCGGTTTTCTTATTTTCCGCGTCATTTGTGCTCGGAATCTTTAAGAGAATGCAGATTATTTGGGATTAGGAGGAAGAATCGTGCGAAACGATCAAGAAACACAGAATTGGGCACCGAGGAACCGTTTTCGCTGTTTTCGGCATTTTGGGCGTGGAATAGGGGAGGTTTTGTGTGCAACAAAATGTGAAGTGTTGCTTTTATATCCTTACAAAAATTTAGAAAATCTCGGCCGAGATTTCACCCGTGGTTTTTTGCCCGACCGTGGTTTCTTTAATTTTTGCTAGGAAGAGGTTTTCCACGGGTTTAATTAATGAACCTTGCCCGTGGAAGTTCCTTTTTGCCCGTGGAAGTCCCTATTCCGTCCAGAATTGCCAACTTGACTTTGCTTTTGCATTTTTGAATCTTTTTGGAGATTTCCTAGGTCCTGCCATCCAAATACACAATAAAACGGAGAACGAACCAACAAAAAAGACAAAACAAACTACTCTACTCTATTCTATGAAAAAGGGAAAGAAAGTAATACCATGGGTTGCCTCCTAAGAAGCGTTTTGTTTAAGGTTGTAGCTAGACCAATTCTTTTTGTTGCTCATGTGAGAAGGATGGGTGCAATCCCCTCAATCTGAATCTCCGGTGTGTACTTCTTAAGGCGGGGCCATTGACCTTGAAGGTTCCACATTTTTCACCCCATACTTCAACTGCACCATGGGGAAAAATTGCTTAACTACAAAAGGTCCTGCCCAACGGGATTTCAACTTACCGGGAAATAGTCAAAGTCGGGAATTGAAGAGAAGGACAAGATCTCCTTCTTTCAAATCCTTTGAAACTATGTGCTTTTCATGCCACTTCTTCGTCCTTTCCTTGTAAATCTGCGCATTATCATATGCATTCAAGCGGATTTCCTCTAATTCATTAACGTCTAGAAGACGTTTCTCTCTTGCCTTCTTGATATCAAAGTTGAGTCACTTCACCGCCCAGTAAGCCTTGTGCTCCAACTCAACTGGAAGATGACAAGACTTCTCATACACAAGATTATATGATGTAGTGCCAATGAGAGTCTTGAAAGTTGTCTTGTCCACCCAAAGTGCATCACCAGCTTAAGGGACCAATCCTTCCTCGTTCTAGAGACAATTTTCTCTAGAATGGCCTGTATTTCTCTATTCGATATCTCCACTTTCCCGCTTGTTTGAGGATGGTAAGGAGTAGCAATCTTGTGAGTTACCTCATACTTGGCTAGTAGATCTCCAAATTTACGGGTTGTGAAGTGTGTTCCTCTATCACTAATAATGGTTCGGGGCGTCCCAAACCTTGGGAAGATCGTTCTATTAAAGAACTTCACTACCACCATAGCATCATTAGTGGGAGAAGCGATTACTTCAACCCATCTTGAAACATAATCTACAGCCATAAGAATGTATTGGTTACCACAAGAAGACGAGAATGGTCCCATAAAACCCACACCCCATACATCGAAGATCTCCACCTCTTGAATGTTGTTTAGTGGCATCTCATTCATCATCGATATATTTCCTGTTCTTTGACAAGCATCACAACAAACAACAAAAATTTGCTCATCCTTAAATAAAGTAGGCCAAAAGAATCCGGATTGAAGTACCTTAGCACAAGTCTTGTGAGAATTAGCATGTCCTCCATAAGGTAGAGAATGACAATGGCGGATGACGCTTTCCACTTCGTCTTCCGGTATACACCTCCTAATAATGCCATCCGGACCTCTCTTGAAGAGTAGAGTTTCATTCCAACAGTAATGCCGGACATCCTTGAAGAATTTCTTCCTTGAGCGTAGGATAGTCCGGGAGGTATTTCTTGACAAACCAAGTAATTTATAATATCAGCAAACCACAGTTCGTTACCTATAGAAATATGGTGAAGTCACTCTTCCATCATGTGCAGTTGCTCGTCCGGGAAAGAATCATCTATAGGTAGGTCATCGTCGGTGCTTGTGATGTGGGGAAGGCGGATGAGGTGGTCCGCCACAGAGTTCTCGGATCCCTTCTTGGCTCGGATCTCTAGATCGAACTCTTAGAGGAGGAGAATCCACCTAATCAGCCACGACTTTGCATCCTTCTTGGTGAGCAAATACCGTATAGTTGCATAGTTTGTATAGACAATCACCTTCACTCCTACAAGATAAGAACAAAATTTTTCAAAAGCATACAAAACAATAAGTAATTCCTTCTCTGTAGTAGCGTAGTTAAGTTGAGCTTCGTCTAGCGTCTTGCTAGCATAATAGATGGCAAGAGTGCATCCATCCTTTTATTGTCCTAGTACCGCTCCTATGGCTACATCACTTGCATTGCACATAACCTTGAATGGAAGACTCCAATCCGGAGGTTGAATGATGGGGCTGAAATCAAAGCTTCCTTGATCCTGAAAAAGGCATCTAAACATTCCTTCGAAAGCTCAAAGACTACATCCTTCATTAGTAGGTTAGTCAATAGTTTAAAAATTTTGGAAAAGTCTTTAATGAACCTTCTATAAAACCCAGCATGTCCAAGAAAACTCCTTATCCCCTTTACCGATGATGGTGGAGGTAGCTTCTCAATCGTCTCTATCTTGGCCCTATCAACCTCAATGCCACGATTCGAGACCAAGTGACCTAAAACGATTCCTTCATTCACCATAAAATGACACTTTTCTCAATTTAACACAAGGTTAGTGTCTTCACATCGTTGTAAACCAAGGAAAGGTTAGCAAGACAGTTATCAAAAGAAGAGCCATATACAGAGAAATCATCCATGAAAACTTCCATGATGTTTTCGATGTATTCAAAAAATATTGTCATCATGCACCTTTGAAAGGTGGCTGGAGTGTTGCACAATCCGAATGGCATTCTCCTGTAAATAAACGTACCCAAGGGCACGTGAATGTAGTCTTCTCCTAGTCGTCTAGGTGGATGGGAAAGAAACCACTATATCCATCTAGATTACAAAAGGGAGAATGTTGCGCTAACCTTTCAATAATTTGGTCAATAAAAGGAAGGGGAAAGTGATCTTTCCTAGTAGCGACATTCAATCAGTTTCTAGTAATCGATGCATACTCGCCATCCCGTAACTGTTCTTATGGGGATTAACTCGTTATTTTTGTTAGTCACAACGTTCATTTCCCCTTTCTTTGGTACTACATGGACGGGGCTCACCTACTTGATATCAGAATTTGGGAAGATAATACATGCAACAAGTAATTTGAGGATTTCCTTCTTCACAACCTCTTTCATGATCGGATTTAACCGTCTTTGAGATTCCCGTGGAGGCTTATGGTTATCCTCCATTAATATCTTATGCATGCACAAAAAGGGTTTGATACCCACAAGATCATCAATGGTATATCCTAAGGCTTTCTTATGTAATTTCAGTTCACTCTTAAGCCTATCATGGTCATCATCAATTAAGTTAGTAGTAACTGTGACCGGATATGTATAGTTTGGCCCTAGAAAAGCATACCTTAAGTGAGTAGGAAGAGGTTTCAACTCCAAGATAGGAGGTGCCTTTGTTGATGTGTTAAGGCCTTCCGAAGCGTCCTTAGATGTTTCCAAGGTTTAGAAGAGGTAGGGAATGTCCAAGAATATTTTTTGAGAAGTAAGGGAGAAGTCTCGGAATTTTGAGTTTCCAAGGCATGACTAGTACTTCCATGGCCGAGATTTGTACCATGGTGGTGTTCGACATGGGTTTCCACGGGGATTTTAATTAAATTAATTAAAATCTCGCCCGTGGAATTTTGACTTTGGCCGTGTTTTGGCCAGTTTTCGAGCTGTTTTGTGATTCTTCAAATGCTTCTATTGGCTCTTCCTTTAGCTTTTCCAAAGGTTTAACTTCGGAGTCGCAATCTTCTTCGACTCCCTCTTCCATAATGCTCATACTAATGACTTTTTGCAATGGATCTTTGAGCAAAATAGAACTTACTATCTCTCTCGAATCTTCTTCATCATAGATGTTGAAGACGTCTTCTCCTACAACTGGTTCTTTGATAAGGGATTAGAGTACAAATTCAACTTTCTCCTCTCCTATATTGAAAGACAGTTTGGCGTTTTTGCAATCCACCAAGCAATAGGAAGTTGCTAGAAACGGTCTCCCATGTATGATCGGGATTGGATAATCTGCAAGAATGTCCAAAACTAGAAAATCAATAGGAACGTAAAACTTACCAAGCTTTACGGGGACGTCCTCTAGTATGCCGACGGGTCAAGTGATAGATCGATCCGCCATGTATAGTGTCATCTTCACCGGTTCAGGCTCTCCCAAACCAACCTTCTCATACAAAGCAAGTGAGATGATGCTCACACTCGCTCCTAGATCACAAAGAGCATCATATGTGACTTGTCCAACTCCAATGGGAACACAAAATGATCCCGGATCCCGCAACTTGGGTGGAATCTTTTCCGTCATGGTCTTGATGAGTTCCGATGACTCGAAAGTCATCTTTACCTCACCAAAATCCTCTAATTTCCTCTTGTTAGAGAGGATCTCCTTTAAGAACTTCCCATAGGCGGGCATACCTAAAATTGCATCAATAAAAGGTATGCTAATATGCATTTTGCTCATAAGTTCAACAAACTTACCAAAGTGTTTGCCTAGATGCGCTCTCGCTCTAGACTGTGGAAACGGTAGTGGAGGCTTGTAAAGCTTGAGGAGGTACGTAGACATCGACCTTCTCCTTCTATTTCTTGACTGGAACCTCGACTCCCATTGACTTCTTGCCCTTGTCATCCATCCTAGGTGTAGGATCGATAGTCTTCACACCACTCCTTGTGGTAATCGCCATCACTTGGCCCTTCGGATTATTTTCAGTCCTTCCGGAAAGCTTCCCTTGATGTCTAGGAACTTCTCCGGCCTCGCTAAATACTTGATTTTCCAAGGCTTTTTGTGCCTTAGAATCGAAGTAATTGAACTCTCTAGACCATTCATCTTTCCCATTAAAGTCTCGATCATAGCTTCCAGTTTATACTTTGGTGGTTGACTTGAACTTGATGGTTGTTCCTGACTTTTCAAAGGAACAAAAGTAGAAGAAGTCGGAGGGGTTGGAGCATTTTCAACATGAGAATAAGGATTACCGGAATTATTTTGATTGGATCTCCAATTGTTGTAATATCGGTTGTTGTTGTTGTTGTGGTAGTTGTTGTTTTTATTCCCTTGATGATTTCCTCTTCCCACATAGCCCACATCTTGCTCCTTGTGTTGTTGTGCTTGTGCCTTCAAGAGCTCCTTCAAAGCCTTCATCTCGTTGTTAAGAGCGTTGATTTGATTTATACTAGAGGAGGTAAGGTTCAGCTCTTGTGATCTTGAGCTTTGACTTCCATTATTGGGCGTTCGTTGGGAGTATTTCTCAACAATTTGAGCTTGTTTCTCAACAAACTCCCAAGCATCATCTACTTTTATATCCATAAAAGTTCCAGCTGAAAGGGACTAGAGTTTGAATTGAGTTTCTCCATCCAAACCCTTGTAATAAATTTCCAATAGCTCTAGTTTTGGAATCCTATGATGAGGGCAATCCAATAAGAGGTCATTGAACCTCTCCCACGACTTATACAAGCTCTCGTTGTCCTTCATAACAAAGGCATTAATTTTGCCTCTCAACTCCGCCGCTTTTTTTGGCGGAAAGAATTTGGTGAGGAATTCCGAAGACATCTCCTCTCACGTGTTCACTCTTCCGGATGGAAGAGATTGATACCAAGCAAGCGCCCTATCCTTCAAAGAGAAATAGAAAGGTCGCAATTTATAGTTAATGTTTTCCACACCTGTAGGTTTCCAATTCTCCATGAGAAATTCATAGTTCTGCAAATGCTGATGCAGAGATTCCCTCTCCAATCCTCCAAACTAACTTTGCGGATCATGGTAATAACTTGGGGTCGAAACCCATAGTCTTGCTCATCTGGATCGGTTATCACGCCCGGACGGCGCGTTTGTTGGTATTCCCACAAGTGGATCAACTGTCTCAATCCTTGGTGGGTTAGGTGCAGGAGGTGGCACAACAATGGGTGCCGGTGGATTAACTACAACTCTAGCATCTCTAGCTCTTTCCTCATTAATCCGTCGAACGGATTGTCTCAATTCAGCGATATCGGCTATAAGTTGCTCCTGCCTAGCAATTCCTTCATCTCTCTCTCTCTCTCTCTTATGAGAGCTTCATCTCTTAATTTGACTTGATCAAGAGCTTCGTTCAATATAGCTTGAAGATCTCTTTCTCCTTCATTATTGGCAGCAGCCATTTTAGCTTCTTTCAACCTTCTCTTGTATGTCTTTTCTGGTTCAGGATCATAAGGTACTATTTCTTTACCAGCTCTAGTTCTTCGCATAAACCTAAGAAAAGATCCTGCAAGAACACTTAGTTAGAATGATCAGTATCAAAGCAAGAAGCTTCCAAGTTAGACAACCGTACACTGGATTGGTCTTCACCAAATCCCCAGCAACGACGCCAAAAACTTGTTCGCTCCAAAAGGTGTGTGCGTGAAAAGATTTTAATTTATATCCTGAAATATGCCTAACGATAAGCGAACCCGCAGTGTACGGATCTATCGTAGTAAGGGCTAATATTCCGGAGTCGATCTTAGGGATTCAGTGAGAACAAAATCAATAAAGTAATCCAAAAGCAAGCAAAACAATGATTAAAGGCAATGATAAGAATAGTAATATAATTGGGGAAACGCAGATTCTAGAGATCAAAGTATCCAATTGTGGTTTTCAATTTAAGATGTCTATAGATATGTAAATGACAGAACTGGGATTGCAAGGTATTTGTTCTAAGATAGGATACTGTAAGGTGAAGTTCCAATACCCACTTGTCTCAACCCAAAGGTTCTCTTAATAACGGATGTTGAGTCTCGATAAGATAGAGGATCTAAGGGAAGAATTATACTCTCAAACCAACACCAAAATCCAAGGGAATCAAGTAAACTCACAAAGGTAAAGGCTTGGAACACTCAACCTTAATAGAGGGTTTTGAATCCTCTATTACCTAGATCTTGTAATCATTGGTAACCAAACAAGGGAACCACCGGGTAAGTCTCTTTCCAAGCAAGGATATGGTTTAGAATGGTTCAACAAGGCTAGGGTTAGACAATCTTTAACCAATGCTAAAGGTTATAACGTTGGGTGCATGACAGAAGAAACCACGGCAAGATCTTGGTAAATCTCGGCCGTGGAACCTCAAGAACAGCCAGTGGAAACTCTTCTACGAGGGTTTTATCACAACTCTCAGGGTCCAATTTGTTTACAATGTTCAATCTATCATTATCTAAACCACAACCTTCAACCAATCACCCTAGAATCGCAGGAAGCTTAGCCAACAATCCTCATCATATTCAAATCAAGATTTAAGGAAGAAATCAAGATCGCATGCAACCAAGAAAACACAAAGAAGAACAATGATTTCCAATTAATGAATCTCCAAATCTCATAAACGGAATCAAACAATAAATAATATCCATTCTTGTGTTCTAAAAAGATCAAAATCAAAATCTAGGAAAGATCTCAAAATATCTCTAATCTCCAAGTACGGGATATCAATTCGTTCCAAGTCGCGAATCCAAGAGCTCTTCAATTCATCTTCGGAGTGTGTAGCAAGAAAATCTCGAGGTCTAAACGAGAGTATTACGTGATGCGTCATCCCGGAAAAATCCGCAACAACCCTATTTATAGAATAAAATTAGGGTTAGAAAAATCTCCTTTTGGGTTGATGACATGACAATAACGGTGCGGATCTTCCCGAAAAAAACCACGGGTGATGTCACAAAACCACGGCCGTGGTTTATACCGTGGTGCCTCTCGACTAGTGTTTCCACGTGTTGCAATCAATGAATTTCCAAAACCACGGCCGTGGAAGTGTTCCTTTGGTTGTGATTCCTTCTCTTAGACGTTTTTTCTCTTTGTCTCACTTCATACTCCTTCCTAGGCTCCTCCAATGCTTTCTATTGAGGTTCACTTCGATCAATACCTCATGAATGCTTCATTTCCACTCCAAGTCAGCGCCAATTCACATAAATTCACAACAAAGCTTGTGTAGATCTTCATTCCAACATAATAGGTGAATATGATCATAAATGCTATGAATATACGCCCATGTACTCAAAAGGGAAAGACTACCTATATGCACATCTAAACTAACATCATATTTCATGCTATGAGCTGCTCCTAAAGTTAATGCTTCATTCACACCTGAGTAGATGCCAAGTATTCTTGCTTTGCTATGTAAGAAATAAGAACCTAATCAAGATGCTCTTACATTTAGTGACAAAACAACTCTTCTTGCAGGTAAGCATTCATATTTCTTATCCTTTAATTTCAACTCGAAATGGATCTTGGATAGTGGAGCAACCGATCAGATTATACCCAACCTTAACCTCTTTACTTCATATAAACCTATCACACAACCTTCGTTCATTACAATGCCTAATGGTAAACGAGCTAATGTTGCTCACCAAGGCACTGTTCTTCTTCATAACAATCTTACATTGTGCAATGTTCTTCATGTGCCAGATTTTCACTTCAACCTCATATCCATTCACAAGTTATCCAATGACCTATTATGTTTTTGATGATAAACCGACAAAGACTATCTCTATTGATTCCCCAACATGTAATAATACAAATACTAGTAAAGTTTCTAATACTAGTAGTCATGATGCATGCCATATATCCAGTAAAGCTTCTATTGAGTTGTGGTATTGTAGACTAGGTCACTTGCCTTTTGATCAAATGCCTTTCATTCATAATGATTTACAAATGTCAAAGAAACATTCCATTTCACCATATGCCTCCAAGCCCGTCAACATAGGCACCCTTTTCCTACTTCTTCCACAAGATCATCATCTATCTTTGATCTCCTTCACATTGACACATGGGGTCCTGACAAATATCAAACCTATAATGGTTTATCTTACTTCTTGACTATTGTTGATGACCATTCCCGTTGTACATGAACGTATCTCATGGCCAACAAAAACCATTTTTGCCCATCATAAAGTCCTTTGCTATTATGGTCAAGAATCACTTTCAAAACTCCATAAAACACATCCGAACGGATAATGCCCTAGAGTTCTTAAGCAAAGATGCTCTTCATTTCTATTTCACAGGGGGAATTATCCACCAAACTACTTGCATATACACTCCATAACAAAATGGGATTGTAGAAAGAAAACATAGACATCTCCTAGAGGTAGCTAAGTCCCTTTATTTTCAATCAAACCTTCTATTACCATATTGGAAAGAGTGTATGCTAGCTGCCACCTACCTTATCGATAGAAGACCTACTTCTATCCTTCATCACCAAACACCATTTGAAGCTTTGTTTTCCAAGAAACCCACCCATGACCACTTACGGGTTTTTGGCTGTTTGTGTTTTGCTCATACACCAAAGCCTCACCATAAAGACAAGTTTAATTCACGTGCCATCCCTTGTGTCTTTCTTGGTTACCCGTATGGTACCAAGGGTTACAAAGTTCTCACCTTGCACACTAGAGAAGTTATTATCTCACGTGGCGTGGTCTTTCATGAAAAGTCTCTCATTCCATCATATATCCAATTTACAACCTCCTACCTTTCCCATTACTTCCCCTTTTCCACACAATAAAAAGGCCATAGGATGCAAGTGGATCTACAAGGTAAAACTCAAAGCAGATGAATCCTTGGAGAGATGTAAGGCAAGGTTAGTAGCTAAAGGATATAATCAAAGAGAGGGTATAAACTAGCATGAAACTTTTTCACCTGTTGTCAAGATGACAACCATAAGAAGCATCATCGTCATTGCTACCTCCAAGCATTGGACACTTCACCAAATGGACGTAAACAACGCGTTTCTGCATGGTAGTTTATATGAAGACGTATACATGAAGGTACCCCCTGGCACATCTAACCCTTTGAATCTTGTTTGTAAATTGAAGAAGTCCCTCTATGGCTTGAAACAAGCATCTAGACAATGGTTTCATCGCCTCACTGTTGCTCTTACTGAATAAGTGTTCTCTCAATCCAAAAATGACTATTCTCTTTTCATAAAACGGATGGATCATGATATCACTATTGTAGAAATTTATGTTGATGACTTGCTAGTTACAGGTTTTAAGGAGTCCGAAGTCTCTTCTCTGAAGGCTTTTCTAGACAATATGTTCAGCATTAAAGACCTAGGTATATTACACTTCTTTCTTGGTTTGGAAGTAGCTCATGCCGATGCTGGAGTTGTACTTGCTTAGAGAAAATTTACATTGGAGCTCCTTTCAGAAGCTTCACTTACACCTGGACATCCTACATCTACTCCACTGCCATTACATCTTAAATTATTACCCCATGATGGTACTCCTATATCAGATGCTACATTGTATAGATCTTTGGTTGGCAAACTATATTTCTTGACACATACCCGATCTGATATATGCTTTGCAGTACAAAGTTTAAGTCAATTCATGCAGGTAGGGGTGGACATGGGACGAGACGGGATAGAGGTCATCCCGCATCCCGTCCCGCAAGTTATTTGCGGGACGGGACGGGATTTATGACATTTTTTCTTCGTTCCACGCGGGCCTTGTCCTATGTGGGACGAGACGGGACGGGACGAATCCCGCGAAAATTACACACCGGTAATATTTAATATGTATCTTTGTTTTCTCTCATGTTTAAAGACATAAATGATCGAAAAAAAAACTCGATACCGAAATATCGATTCATAACGCCTACATTAGTAGTTAATACATAGAAAACAAATTCAAATTACATCAAAGTGTCTTACCAATTCACATTCAAAAAATAACAACAGATAATTTATAGAAAATTACATTTATTTAACTATCGATTACAATTGTGGTAATCCACAAATACAAGGGTGATGAAACGGACTAGAGCAAGGGTGGCGATGGAACGGACCAGAGCAAGGTGGTGAATGGACTAAATCAATGGAGATCAGAAACTCTAGTATTTTAGATCCAACCAAATGAGTCGTAAAGAATGAGTGAATGACTGATAAAAAATTATCGATCTAATAATTTTAAAAATATAAAAAATATTTTTAAAAAGTATAATTTATGTATATAATATTTATATAAATATTATTATATTATTTATATATATATATATATATGCGGGATGGGACGGGATTAACCGGGATGGGAAGTCTTCGTCCCGCGTCCCGTCCCGCAAATTTTTTACGGGACGACATTTTTTTTTTCCAAATTCCGTCGGGATCGGGACGTGATCGGGACGGGATCGGGACGGGATCGGGACATGACGGGATTAACCGGGATTTATAACCACCCCTACATGCAGGATCCTTATACATCACATATGGAGGCTCTCATACATACATTACGCTACATTCAAGGGACAGTGGGACAAGGCATATTATTGAATGGAAGTCACAATCCAAGCATTTTAGCATGCATTGAATTTGACTGGGCATCACGTCCTTCCACTAGACGAAGTGTAAGTGGCTATGCAGTTCTTCTGGGCCCATCTCCTATTAGTTGGAAGTCGAAGAAACAATCTACTGCCTCTCGTAGCTCCACTGAAGCTGAGTATCGGGCTATGGCTCAAGCTGTAGCAAAGATCACGAGGCTAATTATCCGTTTACTGGAAGAGTTAGGTTTGAAACCACCCCAGCTAATCCGTCTTCTCTATGACAACAACTCAACAATACAAATAAGCAAAAATCCTGTCTCCCATGAGAGAACTAAATACAAATAAATTGACTGCCACTTTACAAGGGACAAGGTTATGGAAGGATTCTTACAACTTCAAGATATCTCCACCACTGAACAACTAGCAGATGTGTTTACCAAAACTATTCCTTCAGCTCAACTAAACAAATTATTAGCCAAACTAGAATGTATTCATTACATAGTTTGAGAGAGAGAGGGGGGGGGGGGTTGGACACAGGAGTATAACAGAATCTTTTATAACAGATTCACGACATAATGTGTATAAATACATGATGTAAAGCAAACACACAATATACAGAAATACATTCAGTCTTTCATACAAACTATCTCAAACTCTCTCTCAATTCTAACATTTAGCTATTACAATGACATGTTCAAGTCTGTGCAAAGAACCTGATGACGAGGAGATTTAGAATGCGGTGAAACGTATGCACCCAAGGAAGGCTCCCGGCGTCAACGGCTTACATGCTATATTTTTTTGAAGTATTGGCATGTGGAGAAGGTTTTAATGAGATTGGGGTTCACATTTTTATGGACCTAAAGGATTATGGATTGTGTTTCTTCGCCTACATGTACGTTCAACATCAATGGATGTTTCCATGGTTTCGTTGTATCCTCCCGAGGCCTTCGCCAAGGTGACCCTAATTCCTCTCTTCTTTATGTTCTATGTGTTGACGTCTTCTATAATTTATTGAAGCAGGCGAACAATGATGGTGCGCTACATGACATTAAGATACGCAGGAATGTACACGGTATATCACATTTGTTTTTTGTTGATTGTAACATCTTGTTCGCCTGCGCAAAGCTCCAAGAGTGCTAAAAAGTTGATGATAGTATCAAGCGGTATGAGAGAGCCTCGGGTCAAAAGATTAATTACTCTAAGTCAGAGTTGTGCTTCATCAACAATGTGAGTGGTATATACGGAAGACATCTTGTTGCTATGATGGGAGTTAGAAGAGTCAATAGACACAAATTATACATGGGCTTGCCGGCTTGGATTGGACACTCGAAAAAGGTGACCTTCGAGGGAATAAATGACCGTATTGCTAAGAAAATTATGGGCTGGAAGGAATGACTTCTATCCTAGACTGGGAGGGAGACCATATTTATATTTGTCATTCAAAGTAACCCGACTTATATAATGGCGCTTTTTAAGATGCCTGATGGGATTGTTGACGAGATTCATTCGTTGATGGCTAGGTTTTGGTGGGATCGAGTTCCGAGAGATAAAAAGTTCATTGAAAAGGTTGGGATAAACTTTGTCTTCTTGATGCATGAGCATCTTTATGACCAAGACTTAACACTGGAATAGCTCCGGAGGAAGGAACTATACACCTTGTAAGGAAGAGGACGTCCAACACAAAGGATGGTATGTATGATCACATGAGAATCAAATAGAAGAAGGAAGAGTATACATGCCACCCGAACGAAGAGGAAGACGACGCACTATAAAACCCATCAAACAAGGAGGTCCTGTATGCATCTATACATAAGGGTTCAATCACAATTAACAAGGAGGAGGAGAACTTACAAGAGAAATCTATGCTCCTTAACAATAAAAGACACCGGTCCCACAACCATCCTGGAGCCAACCAACCATGCAACATGTTACCGGGATACGCATGCAAGATCACCTTAGCACCTAAAAAAGGACATGCATGCATGTACGGGAGGACAACCATGCGCGACCAAAAGCCAGTACGTACGCATGCGAGGGAGAAAGGTTGGCCATGCATACGTGATGTCTATACACGTATGATGCATAAATGTGGCTAAATATGACTCGAGTGTGTTATAATTTTAAGCCCATAAGGACATCTTTAATTATGGGTTAGTTTTTGCGGGCTTTAAATGTTATTTTTCAGCCCATGCTATTTTATTTATTTCTTGCAAATAATTTAAGTCTTCTAATTGAGAAACCGAAAGATAGACTTGAATCGTATCTTCTAGAGATACTTCTTAGAAGATCTATCTTATTAGAAGATATATCTTATTTTATTATTTTTCTAGCACAAGATTATATTTTAATCTCGATAAGAAATGATTCTTTGGGCGGGATTACAAGAAGCCCATACTCGAGCTACACCCTATAAATAGGGATCCCGAGCCTCTTGTTTTCTTTACCTAAAATTGAATAAACACTTTATTTTGCGGTATTTGCGAGTTACAACCGTTCTTTTTGTGTCCTTTCTCATGGGAAGTTGAGAGCAAGACAAGTCTTGTTCGCGTTTTAGCTTGGACTTGCTTGAGTGTGTTCTACTTACGCGTGTCAAGTTGGGTGCTTCAACTCACCACATGCATACCTCCTGGTGCTCCAGGGACCATCACTCCTTTTGTGTCTGGTTGTATGGAAGGTTCTATATAATGGTTGTCGGTTGTGAGTTAGGGTACATCACATCCTAGCATGCATCTGAAGAACCTAGGACGGAAGATCGCGTTATAAGCAAAACAGGGGTGGTAGCGAGTGTCAAACACTGATACGCTTGTTCATTCGGTTTTGAAAGCACATTATTTACAAAATGTTGATTTTTGTCTGCTACTTTTGGAGGTAATCCCAACTATGCATGGAGAGGATTATGGGGTGCGAAAGCGTTCCTTTTGGAGGGCCTCACATAGAACGTGGGAAAATCAAGAATTCTGAATGTTTGGAGCAAGATATGGGTTTGGGAAGGAGGATGGAAGAGATATCGTACCCCTTAGTTGGTCCCAAGATGTGATCTTTCCCGAAGAACCGAGTGAGGGATAAAAGAAGTAAAAAGATACTTTGGAAGGGGGGTTGAATAGAGTATGAGAACTTTTCGCAATCGCAGATGTCAAGGCTTTGAAATGAATCTCAAGGCCTTGAAGTCGATCTTTGAAACTTGTGACAAAACTATTTCTCAAGGCCTTCAAGCGAATCTCAAGGTCTTGACTTTGAATCCTGTAAAAACTTGTTAGTCACAATAAATCAAATAAAGTGCGGAAATAAATAAAGATCAACACACGATATGTTTACGAAGTTCGGCTCTAAATAACCTACGTCTCCGCCTAGGGTTTCCTACCCTAGGATTTAGCTATCTATTATTCTGCTTCTTTTGAGTCCTAGATACAACCTAGAAGAACTTCCCTTATTCTCTCACTTGTAGCTTCACCTCTACTACCTAGTCAACTCAAATCTAGGGAACAAAAGCCTAGTCATTCGTAGAGTAACACGTGAGTATAATGCTATAATGATATGCCAATATCGCTCTTGTGTTTATCTAACTCTCTCAACTAAAACAAAGGATCACACTTGATAAAGATAAACTTTGTTGATGAAGAAAGTTGAGATGTTCACTGTGTAAGCGCTTGTGCTTTCTTCACCAAGGCTGGATTCTTTTATAAGCTTCTATGGAGGCTACTTCTCTTGACCGTTTGAACGTGTTAAAATATTTCACAAAATCCGAACAAATCTTCTCTAGAATCCTGGTGGTTGGACATTCGAATTTTCTTCATATATATCGGACCATATCTTCAACAACTTCTAGTCCATAATCTTGGTTTGTTGAAGGTCTTTAGCCGTTTGAAGATCTTCTTGTTATCTTCTCCTTGATTTGAAGATCTTCCTCTCTCGTATATCCGATTGTATCTCTAACCACCTGCATAAAATACGTAACAATAAATACAAGAAATATACATATAATCGATATTTGTTAGTAAAAGAAACCGCATTTTGTTATGTCTTCCATCATCCTTGTAAATATAACAATACGTATCAAGGTGGAGTTATCAATCTCCCCCTTGATGGAAGACAAAACAAATATCGTACATGCACTAATATTTGAATCACACACACACATCCAATATTAGAATCACACACAAATGTAGAATGTAGAAATGTCGGAACGCATATTTCTCCCCATTTTTGTCTTTCGAAAAGGGAGGTAGAGATCAAAGTTTGAAAGTGAAAATATTATAGACCCAGAAATGTATTTCATAAGCAGAAAGAAAACAATTTCAAGGCCTTGAAACGCTAAAACAAAAGAAGGTAGAAGAAAATGTCAAGGCCTTGACATCCATTTTCAAGACCTTGAAATCAGATTTTAAGACCAAAAAATTAGGCCGGATACCACTAGCCGTTTTTTCTCGCACGAACTTCATTCTCACGCTTGGCCTTCCATCTCCTATGGGCATCAGCAAAATTTTTATTCTTCAAAGCTTCATCAAGCTGACGTTGCTTCTCCGCATCCTTGTACTTCTTCACAACCCCAAATTTTTCCATAGTGAGGATTTTTGGGTCTTGATGAGTGGGTCAAAGAATCGGTTGATTCTTCACACTCTTGTAGCAATCAAGCAACACATTCGCAACCTTCTCCTTGGTGTTTTATGTTGTGTCTTCGGTCAACGGCATAATATTCCATGTAGCAGTGAATGTGAGAGCATTGAGATAGAACATTTGGTTCACCTTAGCATGCACGATTGACAACAGCTCGTGGGTAGCGTCTAGCTTGTCCGACATGTAAGATCGAAAGTTGATCATATCCCTGCGTAGTGAATCAAGACCAAATCTAAGTCTTTTAGTCGTTGCTCCGGTAAAGTTGGTACAGATGAGGAAGATGTCGTCCTTTCCTTTAACTTCCATTCGCCAACCAAAGTCTTGACAAACCCAAGACGTTCAAAGCAATCTTCCTCGATTTTCCCAACTGACACCTGCTGGTCCTCGAGAGAGGTGTCAATTGAAAAGTAGACAAAGATTTTTGGGAGAAGGTTTGCATAAGGAAAGGGAATGGCTCGGGTGGAGTTGATGGTGTGGAGCATGTGGTTGGGGATAAGGTTAGGCAAATCAACATCCAGTCTGGTCATCACCAAGAAGAGCAACTTTAGGGTTTGGTCGGGTAGGAGCTCCCTAGAGTTGGATCGGGAAACGATACAACGAACTAGCAAGGTAAACACTATTTTTTCCTCTAGGGTAAGAGAGGTGTGGGTGAGTTGGCGAGAGAAGGAGAAAGCAGTGAGGAATTTCACTTTTTTCAACCACACACTTTCACTCCTAGCCACAAGTGAATAGGACGTGAAGGTAGGTAGGTCAAAGATTTGGGGATGATAGTGGGAGTGAGGGTGATAGGCTTACCTTTGACAATCGGCTCTAGGGTTAGGGTTCCTCTGTCCCTTCTTGCGGTTAGATTGACGTAGAAGAGACGGGTTAGCCGTGTGAAGGCGATTTTCCCTGGGTTCAGAATCTTCCAAAGTGAAGAACCTTTGAGCAATGTCACACACCGGTAGTTGGAGAGATTCCAAGAACGCCAAGTCGTTCGATTCACACATGCATACCTGTCGTGTTGGGGATTAATTGAGTTCAGTGGCGGATATAGGGGGTAACGGGGGGTACGGTGCCCCGGCCTGCGACGTCGTTTTGCTTTGGGAAGGGGAAAAAAGGAAGAAAAAAAACCTCCTTAAAACAAAATGTGATACATATTATTCTACTAGCTCATTTGGTAGAGGGATGGGAGGAGGTACTTAGAGTTACAGGTTCGAGTTTTGGGAGTAGCAAAAAGGTTCTTTTATTAATTAAACTTTTTTTATTTATATAATTCATTGATTTTATTGTTTAATTTCAAACTTAACATGCGACATATCTTACAAAAAAATTGTCCCCCAACGAAAACCATTGATTGAGTTGATTCTTTGAATAATCCTCGAATGTGGATGAGTTTGAATCGAAGATTCAAAAAAGAAATTGAGAAGGAAGATGTGATGCCCAAAATCAAGGATGAGGAATAGCTTCTCAAATATACGTGATTAAAATTGAACATTTTTACAAATGAGTCAAGCATCCCTTATATAGTGGATGGGGTCAAACCAAATAAATATCAAAATTAAAATTCATAATTAAAGTTCCAAAAATGAAAAGCCTAAAATATGAAAGGTTTGAATTTAAGTTTGAAATTAAGTTTTCGAATTAAATTAAGAAACCAAAAGTCTAATCTTAATGTCGAAATTAAGTTCCGGAAATAATTTTCCGGAATTAATGGTCCAAAATAAAACTATGACTAAAAATGCAAAATATGGGAAATGTGTCAAAACGTTGTCAAACTTGACATGCTTTGATAACATGTATTATAGTCTATATTTTGGGATTGGTTTAGACGTTTTATCTTCATAAATCTGCATGTATGAGTGTATATTCTTTGAGTATATTGTTGTTTTGTCTACCTTTGAGGGAATCGAGGACTACACCTAGTTTCGTTATAATTGTAGGTAAAATGGCACGTTTTGCATCGAAATGGAGCTAAGGAAGCTAAGGAGTCATTGGAGCTACATTCTGAAGCTTAAAGTAGATCTCAGGAAGTATGAAAATGATAAAGAAGATTGATTTTGGACAAGATTCGAGAGATTTCACATTCAGTTGAGATTCACCTCGGTCAGCTACAGTACCACCTCGACCGAGGTGATCTTGAGGAGCGTCCCGACCGAGGCGAGCACCCTGTCGCCGGCGAGATCTTTAGTTTTGGCTGAGATCTTCTATTTTTGGAAGGAGGATATCTTATATTTTTGGCTGGATTTCTAGAAGGAAGATATTATTCTTGGCTGATTTATTTTAAGAGATAGAGATATATTTTATAGGAAATTATCTTTTTAAGATATTTTATCTTTGGAAGATAATTCTCCTATATAAAGGGTTGGATTTTCCACAAGTTCAACCATGCTTGGAGCATCCAGCAATTGAGGGATTTTTTGGAGTTTTGAAGAAAGAATTGAAGGAAGAATTGAAGGAAGTATTGAAGGATTGAAGTCCAAGGAAGGAAGAAATCATAGTTGGAGTTAGCTTTTGAAGGAGTTTGTAAGATCTTCAAAGATCTCTTTTGGTTTGTTGTCTTTGCTGATTTGTGACTGAGAAACGCTTGTTTGTTGATTGTATGATTCATTTATTGAGACCTTTTCCTTAAGGTTTTCTCGTTCGAATATTGATTCCTTTTCCATTAATTTGATTATTGTTATCATGATGATTGTTGTCTAAGTTTCTTATACGATTCTACGGTGATTGACTGAAAGTTGTGGGAATGACGATGATAGAATGATCCTAATACCAGCAGGACCCTGAAAGCTCGAGCCTTTACCTTAACCGACGAACACCTCGGTCAGCTGTGGAACATCTCGACCGAGATGGTACATAAACTGAACGAGGTGAAATTTTCCTGAACCTTATATGAGTTAAGAGTTTAAGTTTGCCAAATCCTAATCTTAATACACCTTTCTTGGTTCAACGCAAACCTAGGATGAGACTTACCCGGTGATTCCTTTGTTTGTTTACCCAAGATCATGAGTGTAGGTAATAAAGGTTTATCCTTTATTGGGGTTAGAGTGTGCCTTCATCCTATCTTTGTGAGTTAGCCTGAGACTTATCCGGTAAAAGTTGATTCTATTCCCTTGGGTGGTGTGTTTGTTTGAGATTATAGTTCCTTTCCTTAGTACCTTGAGACTTACCCGGTAATAGGAGCTTTGGTTTGGGATAGTGAGTAGTGAGACTTACCCGGTAATCTATTCCCACCTTAGAAACACCTTCCCTTTGCAAACCTCAGCTTTGTCCACGTTATCCTTTGAGATCTTGAGTCGGAACCACAACTAGATGCTTTAATCCCTAGAATCCGCATTTCCTTTACCTGACTTTATATCATCTTTGATTGCTTTAATTTGTGGTCATTAGCATATTTGACAACCTGATTCCGTGCTTTGTTTCACCATAGTCCCTGTGTTCGACCCCTGGAATTCTTGATTTTATTACAATTGATCCGCACACTGCGGGTTCGCATATTGTTCAAGCATACTTCTTGGGTTATAAATTTTAAAGCTTGCACACACCTTTTGGAGCGAACATGCTTCATGCCATGGACCATGGTGAAGTAGAGAAATGACATGTCACTAAGAGACCTGTGGAAAGAAAATGTGCAAGCGATGAGGGAGCCGGATGCCTTGGTGATGACTTTGGCACGGAAGCGGGTGAGTGGTCCATCGAAACAAACCCGCAGTGCCTCATCCTCTTCAACCCATTAACTATCCCTCATTCATACACCTACTAATCGATTAACTAACTCCTTTTAATCAATACACTACCACAACTGTCATATAAACATCATACCACAAGATATTCCAATTGAATAATGTAAATACACAATACACCCATCTACACACTTGATTACCCTTAAATGAACTTTATTTAATTAACTAACCACGTAACATGTACTTACCCAATTCAATGCGATTATAATTCTCATCTACAATGATCCAGAAGTAACACATTAATCTGCTATTTTGTCGTTGCACGAGTTGTCTCGATATTTTGACACTTGTATGGTTTGTGAGTGTCTTAGTCCGTTGATGGCATATCCGAAGGTGACGGACCTTTTGAGCGGTGTCCGTTCCGATGTATGCATTTGTTTGCTTTTTAGGATAGTCAGTACGTTCAAGAGAATGACATGCCTCCCCCAAGTATATGATTTGATCTTCTAGGTCATTGACCATACGTCATTGTCGTGTACATATACATTGTTATGTCAGTATAATTAGGCTTTCAATGAGCCCAATTACGCTCCTTTATTTTCCAATGAATTTACTTTTACCCAAAAAAAAGTTAGCGTACTATATTATGTTTGTCATATCAATTTCTGTCATGTTATGATAATTTTTTTTGTCGATTTAGAAAATTACTTAAATTTTTAGGGTGAATCCAAAGTAATCTTGTCCCACCTAATCACTAACGATTATGGTTTAAGGTAAAAGGGTATCTAGAAAGGTGATGGTTTGTTGAACGGTTTTTAATATGGGTTAGGTGTCATTGTCATAACTAATCATGATACATAATTTTCCGAAAATCTTAAACTGATGCAAATCTTATTAAATTCAAAATTACTTATTCAAAATTCTCATCATAACCCATACTTTGCCAAAAATATAACCTGAGACGAATCTTATTAATTCATACTTCTCATCACAACTCATACCTTACCAAAACTCGAACCTAAGAAAAAGCTTATTAAACCCTCTTTGTATTTATCATCATGACTCATACCTTGCCTAACTCAAACCCCACATCAAATTATATTAAATTCAAATATGTCAAACATTCCCTCGATCCTAGGTTTTTTTTTATTATTTACTTAGTTTGTGTGAATACCATCTATATTAATATTCATTCACCCCTCCCCTCAAATTCTCCCTTTCAAAAATCCAGTTTTATATGTCCTAAAAACTATCATTCAACTCAGTAGATGATCAATTTGATTCCAAGAAACTTTTGAACTTTACAAAAACCTCATCAAAGGGTCATGCTCTTACAAGAACGATCGTTCCTCTAAATCAAGCAATACCAACGCCGACAATACATGGACAAAGAATGATAGAAATGAAGAGGATGAGGTGTAAACAACTATTTTAACTCATTGTTAATGAAATTTAAACAATGTTAAACTATTTCCGTCAAAGAAATGAAATTTCAACCATGTTAAACTATTTCCGTCAAAGACAAAATGCTTCTAGTAGACTTGGGTTATCTCCGTTACAAAAGTGTAACACCTCAAGTTCTCGGAACTCGGGGAGCTACTAGTTAGGACCTCACAATGGGTCCCGACCTTAGTTTGACAACAATTTTACTAGGATCTTACAATAAGGCACAAATGTATTATAAATTCTTAAAAAAAAACAAACAGTATTTGTATGGATGAATAACACATGACAACCTTACAAAACATATATAATTATACAACATGCATGCCAAATGGAAGACTCCCCCGTCCCCATCTAATGAGTACGTAGACCCGGCTGACCATCCATCCCGGATCTCTCTGCAACTGTCTATCTCAACAAATCTACAACACGAATGAACCGTTAGCTAACAATCCAAATATAAGTAGAATAAAGTAGCACAAACACATCCAAGGTAATATAAACACTCATCATGTTGGCACACAATCCGGTTATTATCTGATAGTTTAAGTGATTCACTTTATTCCGTTTAAAGTTGTGGCACGAGAAATCTTAAGAGTTCTCGCCTCCGTTCCTTATCCAACTGGGTGTAGGTCTAGCTTACCTCCGTCAGTAGCATCACTACAAACCGAGTGTGGACTAGTCCCTAAAGAAACCACCTACGCCCTCACGCTAACTGAGCAGAATGCCACCGCCCGTTACTCTTAGGCCAATGTATAGTCGGTAGATAATTAATGCTAAATATAACTATATACACATAATTCAAACACCACTATCATTATTCGCACTCATATGTAGAAGCTAGCTAAGTAAGCCCAAAGGACTTACATGAATCAATCACGACTGTCTAAATCTCAATTCGGTCAGCAACCGTGGAATACTCCATCGCCTGTTATACAAGGCAAGTGTATCAAAATCACATCCCATATCTCTTAGAAGTTATACATTTCTAAGATGTACAATCTCAAGAAGAGAAATTACTAAAATGCTCCCTTAAGGTAAAATGACTATTTTACCCCTGGTCCCGAAACTCCAAAATAATCTATGACCTAGTTCCAAATTCTCCTTTGAAACCTATTTCCATAATCTAGTTCTCACGAGATAGTTTTCTAAGGATTTATAAAAGTTAACCCAAAATTCTTGATTTCCAAACGAGTCGCTAAGGTCTAACTTCGGCTTAAGATATGAGAACCGAATAAAAATATAAAAATTCTACAAAAATATAATAGGTCTTCTATGAAATTTCCTCTACTCATATGAGCAAAGATCTCTCAAAAACTATCAACAACAACTCCTACAAAAATCTCCAAAGATGCTTCCAAAGTCTAGAAATTCCATACTTCAATTTCACAACTGCTCAACCAGTCTACTTTGAGCTCCTATAGATCCAGGTTCAACCGTTGGATCAGTCTCAATTTTTGATACATCGTTCAATGCACGACACTCTATAACATACTAAAAACTGAACGGTGGATTATTTTTCGAAAGTATCGAAAGATTGATCTAAAGTGGACTGCTCAACATAATTTCTGGAAATTCATAGAAACTGAGATTGCAACAGATCTAGAGTGTGAGTCTAACCCACAGCTTGCTTGTTCTTTGGATACAGTCCACATGACTTTGGTTCGATTCCCTTAAAGCCTCAATTCTCGTCTAAACTAGTATGCAACAGATCTTCTCTTCGAGCCCTACAGAGGCCAAATACACCTGTAGTTTACTGCTCTTGTGTATACTATGACAAGGTGTAGGTCCAAATTTCTTACCGACTGCCCTGGGGTGGCTAGGAAGGCATCTGGTCTGGTTATCAATCGAACCACCAGGTCCTTGGACAAAGTGTGTGCGTGTGATGAGGGGAAGAGGATGTTCTGACTTGATCCAAAGTGCCGACTATGAGGGACAACCCTTACCCGCATCTTTGCACAGAAGGTTAAAGAAAGAGCAGTCTAAGCCACGATCGCTGATTAGGGTAGCCACTGCGTAGTGATAGCATGTGTTATAGTCTATATTTTGGGGCTTGTTTAGACGTTTTATCTTCAATAATCTGCATGTATGGATGTATATTATGTGATTATATTGTTGTTTCATCTACCTTTACGGGAATCGATGTCTACACCTAGTTTCGTTGTAATTGTAGGTAAAATGGCACGTTTTGGATAAAATGGAGCTAAGGAGCTAAAGAGTCATCGGAGCTACATTTTGGAACTTAAGGAAGAACTCAGGAAGCATGGAAATGATTAAGAAGATTGATTTTGGACCAGATTTGAGAGATTTTACATTCAGTTGAGATTCACCTCGGTCAGCTACGGTGTCACATCGACCGAGGTGATCTTGAGGAGCGTCCCGACTGAGGCGAACACCTTGCCGCCGGCGAGATCCATATTTTTGGCTGAGATCTTTTATTTTTGGAAAGAAGATATCTTATATTTTTGGGCTGGATTTTTGGAAGGAAGATATTATTTTTGGGAGATCTATTTTAGAGATATGAATATATTTTTTAGGAAATTATCTTTTTAGATATTTTTATCTTTGGAAGATAATTCTCCTATATAAAGGGTTGGATTTTCCACAAGTTCAACCATGCTTACATGCTGAGAACATCCAGCAATTAAGGGATTTTCTGGAAGCTTTGAAGGAAGGATTGAAGGATTGAAGATCAAGGAAGGAAGTATTCATAGTTTGGAATTAGCTTTTGAGGGAGTTTGTAAGACTTTCTTAGATTCCCTTTTGGTTTGTTGTCATAGCTGATTTGTGATTTGAGGAACGCTGATTTGTTGTTATTTGATTCAGTTATTGTGACCTTTTTCTTAAGGTTTTCTTGTTCGAGTATTGATTCCCTTTCCATTGAATTGATTATTGCTATCATGATGATTGTTGGCTAAGTTTCTTATGCGATTCTAGGGTGATTGGCTGAAAGTTGTGGGAAAGACGATGATAGAATGATCTTAATTCCAACAGGACCCTGCAAGCTCGAATCTATAACCTTAACCCTAGAACACCTCGCTTAGTCGATGAACATCTCGGCCGGGGTGGGACTTGACTGAACGAGGTGAACCTTTCCTTGATGTGATCGAACTCGATTCGAACACGAGGATCCACCGGTACAAGTTCACACTCGGATTGGAATCGGTGAAATGGAACTCCTTTTTTTGGATTTTGTGTTTTTGGATATGAAGAGCAAATTCCCTCGGCCTCTCACTTTGGGAATCCCTCAACTCGAACGAACTACCCTCGGAATCTCACTTTGGGGTTCGAACCTTCGTTCCTAGGCCTCTCACCTTAGAACCACCTAAGCATCTCACCTAGATGTTTGAAAACTAAGCATCTCACCTAGAATTCGGGTTTTGTTTTAAAGCAAACAACAACTTTGAAAGCACAAAGGCTAACTTACTTCATTTAACTTCACTTCCTTACAATGGGAGGATACAAGGCTTTATATAGCCACAAAACTCAGCCTAGAAACTCCCTAATTAAGTGCTAGAAATATCAAAGGTTTATCAAAAGGAAATGCAAGAAATTCAAGAGTTTTTCTAGGAAATTCAAACACATAAATGGCCACATTTGGCCTTTAATCAAAGATGACTCTTGGATCCTATTCTCTTCACTTGGACAACACATCAAGGATGGTCTAATCAAGTCTTGGACGTCCATATTGAAGGAGAAGAAGACCATTGAACTACCTTGGCCTCCATTCAATGTATGTGTGTGAAGATGCCTTCAATGTTTGATTGAATGTTGACATGTTGACCTTCACATGATCAATACATAAATTCATGCATAATATATGAATAATATGAGCATGGTATGCTGCATGAAATATGTATGGTAGGACGTGCATATGTTTTGTATAACCATCTTTCATGCCTCCATGCATGATCTTGTCCAACAATCCATACAAGTACCGTACTTGCTGCAATGTAGGGTCATTTTCACCCTCTTCCTCTTGCAATATCGACTTTGATTAAACTAGAAAGTTGTAGATATTGAAAATACCTTTCAAAGTAGTACTCATGGGTATTTTAATTCTAAGTATTGCCTCAGTTATAGTCGTTTTACTGAGAGTGCGCAAACCTGACAGCTTAGCCGGAGAGAGTGAAAATTGGCTTGCATTGGGCATGCTCGGAGCAAGCTTTTTCGGTTTGATTTCAATAGGTTTTGGCTCAGTTTTAGGCATGACCTCCAACACATAACTATTGATTTTGATAAGTTCCGGCTGACTTTTGACTTGGACGGTTGGTGGCAAAACGATTGGTTCTGGCTTGATGACGATGATTTCTTCCCCGGTGGGAATCACATCATCCCCTTTCCCTTGAAAAGGATTCGTCCTCGAATCCGTCATGCCATCATTGGGAAATTGATTATCGGATTTATTACCATGGTAACTACTTCTCGCGACTTCGACGCCGTCATGTTGAGATGCCTGAATACAATCCGGGTTCCCATGGGCACGACTATCAACATTTCGTTCTCGACGGTGGTTGATTTGTCCATTCCGGTTGGCATGATTGCTACCTCCTTGGATTTTGTCATGAGGGTTCAAGGTAAGGAGAGGAAACCTTCTCAATATCTCAGCTAGTTGGGCTTCAAGCCTATCCAAACGTTGGTTATTTCGATTACCACCGTTTGCATTGTCGTTGATGATCGTCATCCCCGAAAGCTTGAGGAACTCGCACCGTTAGGCTCTGATACCACTTGATGTGATCGAACTTGCACCGTTGGGCTCTGATACCACTTGATGTGATCGAACTCGATTCGAACACGAGGATCCACCGGTACAAGTTCACACTCGGATTGGAATCGGTGAAATGGAACTCCGTTTTTTGGATTTTGTGTTTTTGGATATGAAGAGCAAATTCCCTCGGCCTCTCACTTTGGGAATCCCTCAACTCGAACGAACTACCCTCGGAATCTCACTTTGGGGTTCGAACCTTCGTTCCTAGGCCTCTCACCTTAGAACCACCTAAGCATCTCACCTAGATGTTTGAAAACTAAGCATCTCACCTAGAATTCGGGTTTTGTTTTAAAGCAAACAACAACTTTGAAAGCACAAAGGCTAACTTACTTCATTTAACTTCACTTCCTTACAATGGGAGGATACAAGGCTTTATATAGCCACAAAACTCAGCCTAGAAACTCCCTAATTAAGTGCTAGAAATATCAAAGGTTTATCAAAAGGAAATGCAAGAAATTCAAGAGTTTTTCTAGGAAATTCAAACACATAAATGGCCACATTTGGCCTTTAATCAAAGATGACTCTTGGATCCTATTCTCTTCACTTGGACAACACATCAAGGATGGTCTAATCAAGTCTTGGACGTCCATATTGAAGGAGAAGAAGACCATTGAACTACCTTGGCCTCCATTCAATGTATGTGTGTGAAGATGCCTTCAATGTTTGATTGAATGTTGACATGTTGACCTTCACATGATCAATACATAAATTCATGCATAATATATGAATAATATGAGCATGGTATGCTGCATGAAATATGTATGGTAGGACGTGCATATGTTTTGTATAACCATCTTTCATGCCTCCATGCATGATCTTGTCCAACAATCCATACAAGTACCGTACTTGCTGCAATGTAGGGTCATTTTCACCCTCTTCCTCTTGCAATATCGACTTTGATTAAACTAGAAAGTTGTAGATATTGAAAATACCTTTCAAAGTAGTACTCATGGGTATTTTAATTCTAAGTATTGCCTCAGTTATAGTCGTTTTACTGAGAGTGCGCAAACCTGACAGCTTAGCCGGAGAGAGTGAAAATTGGCTTGCATTGGGCATGCTCGGAGCAAGCTTTTTCGGTTTGATTTCAATAGGTTTTGGCTCAGTTTTAGGCATGACCTCCAACACATAACTATTGATTTTGATAAGTTCCGGCTGACTTTTGACTTGGACGGTTGGTGGCAAAACGATTGGTTCTGGCTTGATGACGATGATTTCTTCCCCGGTGGGAATCACATCATCCCCTTTCCCTTGAAAAGGATTCGTCCTCGAATCCGTCATGCCATCATTGGGAAATTGATTATCGGATTTATTACCATGGTAACTACTTCTCGCGACTTCGACGCCGTCATGTTGAGATGCCTGAATACAATCCGGGTTCCCATGGGCACGACTATCAACATTTCGTTCTCGACGGTGGTTGATTTGTCCATTCCGGTTGGCATGATTGCTACCTCCTTGGATTTTGTCATGAGGGTTCAAGGTAAGGAGAGGAAACCTTCTCAATATCTCAGCTAGTTGGGCTTCAAGCCTATCCAAACGTTGGTTATTTCGATTACCACCGTTTGCATTGTCGTTGATGATCGTCATCCCCGAAAGCTTGAGGAACTCGCACCGTTAGGCTCTGATACCACTTGATGTGATCGAACTTGCACCGTTGGGCTCTGATACCACTTGATGTGATCGAACTCGATTCGAACACGAGGATCCACCGGTACAAGTTCACACTCGGATTGGAATCGGTGAAATGGAACTCCTTTTTTTGGATTTTGTGTTTTTGGATATGAAGAGCAAATTCCCTCGGCCTCTCACTTTGGGAATCCCTCAACTCGAACGAACTACCCTCGGAATCTCACTTTGGGGTTCGAACCTTCGTTCCTAGGCCTCTCACCTTAGAACCACCTAAGCATCTCACCTAGATGTTTGAAAACTAAGCATCTCACCTAGAATTCGGGTTTTGTTTTAAAGCAAACAACAACTTTGAAAGCACAAAGGCTAACTTACTTCATTTAACTTCACTTCCTTACAATGGGAGGATACAAGGCTTTATATAGCCACAAAACTCAGCCTAGAAACTCCCTAATTAAGTGCTAGAAATATCAAAGGTTTATCAAAAGGAAATGCAAGAAATTCAAGAGTTTTTCTAGGAAATTCAAACACATAAATGGCCACATTTGGCCTTTAATCAAAGATGACTCTTGGATCCTATTCTCTTCACTTGGACAACACATCAAGGATGGTCTAATCAAGTCTTGGACGTCCATATTGAAGGAGAAGAAGACCATTGAACTACCTTGGCCTCCATTCAATGTATGTGTGTGAAGATGCCTTCAATGTTTGATTGAATGTTGACATGTTGACCTTCACATGATCAATACATAAATTCATGCATAATATATGAATAATATGAGCATGGTATGCTGCATGAAATATGTATGGTAGGACGTGCATATGTTTTGTATAACCATCTTTCATGCCTCCATGCATGATCTTGTCCAACAATCCATACAAGTACCGTACTTGCTGCAATGTAGGGTCATTTTCACCCTCTTCCTCTTGCAATATCGACTTTGAGTAAACTAGAAAGTTGTAGATATTGAAAATACCTTTCAAAGTAGTACTCATGGGTATTTTAATTCTAAGTATTGCCTCAGTTATAGTCGTTTTACTGAGAGTGCGCAAACCTGACAGCTTAGCCGGAGAGAGTGAAAATTGGCTTGCATTGGGCATGCTCGGAGCAAGCTTTTTCGGTTTGATTTCAATAGGTTTTGGCTCAGTTTTAGGCATGACCTCCAACACATAACTATTGATTTTGATAAGTTCCGGCTGACTTTTGACTTGGACGGTTGGTGGCAAAACGATTGGTTCTGGCTTGATGACGATGATTTCTTCCCCGGTGAGAATCACATCATTCCTGAATCTATCCGAGTTAAGTGTTTAAGTTTGCCAAATCATATCCTTATTACACCTTTCCTGGTTCAATGCAAGCCTAGGATAAGACTTACCCGGTGATTCCTTTATTTGTTTACCTAAGATCATGAGTGTAGGTAATAAAGGTTTATCCTTTATTGGGGTTTGAGTGTGCCTTCATCCCATCTTTGTGAGTTAGCCTGAGACTTACCCGGTAAAGGTTGATTCTATTCCCTTAGGTGGTGTGTTGGTTTGAGATTATAGTTCCTTTCCTTAGTACCTTGAGACTTACCCGGTAATAGAAGCTTTGGTTTGGGATAGTGAGTAGTGAGACTTACCCGGTAATCTATTCCCACCTTAGAAACACCTTCCATTTGCAAAACCTCAGCTTTTTCCGTGTTATCCTTTGAGATCTTGAGTCGGAACCACAACTAGATGCTTTAATCCCTAGAATCCGCATTTCCCCTTACTTGACTTTATATCATCTTTGATTGCTTTAATTGCTTTTGGTTAATTGCAATATTTGACAACCGATTCTGTGCTTTGTTTCACCTAAGTCCCTGTGATCGACCCTTGGAATTCTTGCTTTTTATTACAATTGACCCTTACACTGCGAGTTCGCATATTTTTTCAAGCATACTTCTTGGGTTATAAATTTAAAGCTTGCACACACCGTTTGGAGTGAACACGTAGACATGAAGGTAACTCGATACCTGCGAGGTTGTCACTACAAGGAGGGAGCAAATGGTCCTGCCGGAAGGTCGGAGTGGAGAGGGTGGAACTTGACAGATGAGAAAATCCTGTGTAACTCCTGCCTGGACTATGGTTGCGCAAAAGGTGCGAAATTTTGGTTACGTAGACACGAGAGGTGGCCTCGGAAGGGGTGTCTGTGGTTGAGGGAGGGGTAGACTTCATAGATCGGGCCTGCTTCTTCGATCTCCACTGGTGCTGTCAAAAGGAGGAGGGCGAGGCGTGCAAACTGCTGCTACGTCTGTGTTGGGAGGTCGAAGGGGAGGCGAGGCGTGCAAGCTGCTGCTACGTCTGTGCTGGGAGGTCGAAGGGGAGGCGAGGCGTGCAAGCTGCTGCTACGTTTGTGCTGGGAGGTCGAAGAGGAGGCGAGGCGTGCAAGCTGATGTCCGCTAGTCTTAGATGTGGAGCATTGGGGCGGTTACAACTTCAGGGCGTAATTTGTGTAGCAATATCCGGTAGGTTTGAAGAAGGCGATATACGTAACAACTGGGAGGAAGGAGGAGTCAACAACGTTTCTTCTGGCTGAACAATACATGGGCTGAGCTGGGGTGCTTCCTGGGCTGGCATGGAGCAAGGAATATAAGGGCTTCAGCACTAGGAAGGAAGGATATGGTCTTGTCTAGGTCATGCCATGGCTTGTCAATTGTTGTCATGGCTTCGTCTTGGTCTCGTCATGGTCTCGTCTTGGCTTTGTCATGGTCTCGTCAAAAGACATGAACTAGTAGTAGATGTAAGAATTAGGGTTTGGTGATACTTCATCATTTTATGTGAGTTTAGACTTACATAAAATGATAGGGTTTGTGAAGGTAGATAACACTAGATATGATGTACCCAGATCATCGGGTCGAATTTCGGAAATAGACGGAAATAAAATTCCGGATATTACACAAAAGTGCTCGGATTTCATTCGCATGTTGGCTTAGAAAAATAAGTGTACACCCCGTAGATATGTATCTTCAAATGGGGACAACTACCACACAACAATGTTTATCCAACTTTGTGGGGGATTTCATTGTTTGGTGATGTATGCCAATGGAGGTCAAACATCAGACATACAACAACTTCATGTCAAGGAACATGGATTTCCTAGCATGATAGGTAGCGTTGATTATATACATTGAGAATGGAAGAATTACCCAAGTAGATGGAAATGCTAGTTTTCACAAGGCCACGGGAAACCAACAATCATCTTAGTAGTAGTTGTACCCTATGATCTTTGGATTTGAGATGCATTTTTTGAAGGGAGATGATATATAAACGCCAAAATTTTACTTAGCCATGCCAAATTATGTGCGTCTTTTGATGTGCATGCTCTTATGCGCATCCTGAAGCGCACGGAAGCATGCACATCCAAATGTGCACACCGTATGCACATCCAAATGTGCACACTGTGTGCGCCTCCTAAGATGCACACAAGCATGCATATAAAAAATGCACAAGACATGCATCTTAGGATGCACATACATGTAATTTCAAATCGCCAACGGATCCCGAATATGTTATTATAACGGGAAAAAATCCTAGGTTTGGATATGATATTGTGCGTTTCGTAAAGTGCATAAGGATAGTTTTTAAAAAAATTAATTTTTATAATGACGTTGTAAGGAATCGGCGTGACACACAAGTTTGAAGACATCAAAACCTGTAAAGCATTTAGACATTTTACTTAGTCACGCCAAATTTTGTGCGTCTTTCGATGTGCATGCGTTGGTGCGCCTTAGGTGTCGCACAAGCGGCACACCTTATGATGTGTATGTAATACTTTTAAAAATTAAATTAAATTAATTATATTTTATTGTTAAAATTTAACTAATTTATGATTAATCCATTGTTAGAAAAACTTTTGAAATTCTCCCATGTTAATTTGCTTTTTAATAAAAAAAAATTGAATAAAGTAAAACCGTGAAAGCTTCTACAAATATTAATTACTGTATATAAAATAATTTATATGTTCATATTATTTTTGTACCACCGCGAAATCGCAGGACTCGGGATGCTACGGGCGGAGACCTCACAATGGTTCCCGACCCTTAACTTGAAAACAATTTAACCGGATCTTACAACAAGACACAAATAAAGGCAAAACCGAAATACATTTTAATGCAAATGATATGAGCCCCGGAAACAAACAAAAGAAAGACTCCAGCCGAGTTCTCAACTTCAAAGACCAAACATCATACACAACAATATACAATACATAAGACTCCAACCAAACTCATCCTAAAATGTACGGAACCACGGCTACCCACTCTTCCGGATCTCCCGGCCGCATCCCTAACCTACAAGGCAGCTACAACATCGGTATAAAAACATTAGCTAACATTCAAAGCATTAGAATGATGGTATTGGCACACACACACACACACAAGTCCACATCAACACACATCATGCTCCTACACACACAAGTCGGTTTATTATCTTTTCGTTTACGTCATTTTCATTACTAATTCAACTTAGGCTTGTGACACGAGAATCCCCGAAACTCGCTTATGTTCCTACTAACCAGCAAGAAATGATACTGATGCATCTGACCGTCTACCTGTCTGGGCTAGTCGTAGAGAACCTCCTAGCTCTCGCAAGAGCTAGGCACTGTTGTCACCACCCGTTATCATACACTTGGGCCAAATATCAATATATAAAGGTCATCTTATTTCCGGTTTCGTTATTATAAAATATAACTAAACAGACACACCACCAATCACACATCGATGCTAATACAAGGAAGCTAGCTAAGTAAGTCCGAAGACTTACCTCGTCCCAACGCTAAACCGACCAATACCACTCTCGCTTCCCGTAGAAAGATACTCAACGCCGGATCATAATAAGGCACAAATCACCAACACTCTCATAAGCTAGAAGTCCTTAAACTTCTAGACCCGATGATCTCTCATGATCATAAACCGTAACAACATACTAGGATAGACATGCCTAGTCTCGAAAATCTCAACGGTAGCAAGACTATGCTACGATACGCACATCCTAGCCCATAATCTCAACCACCATATACTCACAATTTCAATCCTCACAAGCCTCACAAGGACAACCATACACTCACCACAACAGACTCAAGGTCCAACACGAATCAAGTCTAAGAACATCGATAACCTCAACACTCATCTAAGGTCCAAAACCACTACATGGCATTCACAACTATCCTAGGTCCACCCTAGACGTGCTACTAACATGGATCAACCTCACGACAAAGGAACGAAAGAAGAAGAAGGGAGAAGAAGAGCCTACTGTTGAAGAAACGCAACCGCGGAAACAAAAAGGCGCGCCAGCGGAGTTGAGTGTCAATGCTCCTGTGCCACCATACACCGCACCTACGACTCCTGACAGTCCTGGTGCCGCCCCTACGGTGGTCTGGCTCCGCTCTGTGGCGCTGCGCCTCCGCCCCGTGGTCGAACTCCAGAAAGCTTTCTTCGAGCAGTCTTTGATGGTTACGTGATGAGCAAAGGGTCTTCTAGCTTACTTGCTTGGCTCCAGAACATCTACCACTTGAATCCACACACACACCATCCTAGACCCGATCTACACACATGCAAGCCAAAGGAGGGAAGAACTTAACTTCCACCATTGGAGCTCAAGGAAGAAGAAGAAGAAGAAGATGAAGGATGGAAGAGGAAGAGAACTTACCCAACAATCCGGATCTGCTAAACACTCCCTTCCTGGAAAACTTACACAAGAGGGAGAGGAAGAGGGATCCCCAAGGAAGAAGCTATCAAGAGCTTTCAAAGCCAAAAGAGAGTGAAGGAGAAAAGAAGGGAGAGTAGAATAACGTGAAAGAGAAATGGGAGGAGAAAGAGGGTTGCACCCAAGGAAAAAACAAAGGTCAAGACATCACATCACTTAGATAACGAGGGGTCAAAAGCCAAAAGCGGGTAACCAAAGGGTCGGAACGGGATTTTGGATAAAATCCCATCACTCAGCACATCGTGCGTGCGGAATAACTGAGTTGCGCCTGCAGGAAGACCGCTAAACCACTCACTAATCCAGAATTAAAATTCCGGGTGTTACATCAGATCCCCCTAAAAACAAGTTTTGTCTTGAAACTTGCTAATGCGGAACTCTCGGGCATAACTACCTCGGTAACCTCTCAAAAACCGTACACGTTCCAACTCTCTACTCGATAACCAACACACATTTGTATAACCGCATATCGGCCCTATCGCATACCAAGACAAGATCTAACCGATCACACAACACATTCTCTCTTGGGACACAAAACACATAAGCTTGCGCATGCATATAAAATCTAACACATCGGCCCTATCGATACAACTAGCTCATCGAGGACTCAACCAAAGATACTATCCCACGTCCTCCCGGTAGCCTCATCGGCTCCTCGTCTTCCACTAGATTATCACAACTAGCATCATAACTCGAGTCATACATGTACTCCCTCGACCGTCACACATGAAACCTGGTGAACATCCTCTACTCTCGCTGGTCACGCCAACCGGTAAACCACTTCCCAACTCGCGCCAAGATCTCAAAATGGTCCGATATACTGGAACTCAACTTCCCTTTTTAATAACCAACACGCATAACGTCTCGCGTCCGTGATACCCTTAACTAGACTCGTCTCGTATCTGAACCCAAGAGGTCCGTACCTCTTATCTGTACACGCCCTCTGGCGACTTAACTCGGCTAGCATCCGCCTTTGGATCACCGCTACTCGAGCGAGATCCTCCCGTATCTGCTCAGGGCTATCCCCACATATACTATCCAATTTCCAACACCACGGTGTACTACACTTCCGTCCATAAAATGCCTCATAAAGGGCCGTCGCAAACGATACATCTCAACTATCATAATACGAAAGCTCGATCAAAGGGGAGGTATCATATCCACCCTTATCTCCTACCTCGCACACATGTTCTCGGTACTGCATCCCCGGTCACAAAAGTCCTCTCTAGTTGACCAACTATCAGAGGATGAAACTGTCATGAAAGACAACTGGTACCCTAAGCGGCACGATCTAGCTTCCCAACAATCCCGAGATGAATTTCCAATCTTGATCCTAGATAACGATACTCGGTATCTCAGGTAATCTCCCCGTTTCTTATTAGACTCCCCAATTAGCCGACTCATTAGCCCTGTTTTCCAAAAGGGTATAAAACACGTTGTCTCTGTCGGTCGGTTCATAATAACCCCAAACACGTCACAATTAAAAATTGGTCTCAAACCGGTAATCACCTCTATGAAGGTATCCTCTCACTCCCACTACGTACTTGTGGTGGATGAAGTCCTCTTCCCATCTTACGGTGCTCAACATTGACCTGACGATGGGTCACATACTTATGCGCTTAGCCACGTCGGCCTTGAGGCTGCCTCACTAATGTGAACATATCACCAATCCAGATACTTCTTACCAGCACCACGGTGAACTAGTAAGGGTAGTGTGATCCTCCTAGAGGGCTCTACCTCGGCTCTCCTTTACGAGTACACCTAGACGCTCCTAGTATCTCAACAAAACCGTCAACCCATGAAGGCAACTATGGTGTCTCTCCTCAGGATCTTCAATCCCGGATCTTCCTCAAAGTCATTCCAATCCCGCGCTTATGTCGGATCTCTTCAAAGATCATCTAAGATAATAAACTGAGGCCAGACCGTCGGTTAAGTTGTTGCTTCCCCTTGAAGCGTCCACTTTCTAAGGGTGTTGGTGATCACATTCACTAACCCTGGATGATACCAAAATCCTAAGCCCGAAGTCCTTAACAAACTCTAACCATCACCTCTGGTGGATATTCAGCTCTTGCGGAGAGAATATGTATACACATCATACTCTTATAGTCCGTACAAGACTAGCATGTCGCTACGTAATAAAATGATGACATCATCTTAAGTGCTTGTATTTAAGCGCCTAACTCTTGATCCTTCCTGGTCATTATTCTTATATGCCCACAATTGTCTCACACACTCGCGAAACCTCTCTCGTTACTTCATACGTATCCCAAGCCCTTCTTGGATGCATCCATAGTGTCATATTGTCCCTATGACTCAATGTCGGTGCCAAAGAAAATGGAAAGGAGGTCACTCACCTCTTCTGCTTCTATTAAAGCTCCATGGACACGTCTCGAACCCCACGATCTAATCGTCTTCATGTTCGCTCTCATACGTGTGTGTATTGTGAACGATATAACTTTAAATTTATAACCTAATATATAAGTCAGAAACAATATGCGAACCCGCAGTGTACGAATCAATTGTAATAACGGCAAATATTCTAGGGTCGAACACAAGCACTATGGAGAAACAAAGCACGGAAATTCAGGTTGTCAATCAAAAATTAGCAACAAAGAAAAGATATTAAAGATGATATAATAATCAGATAAAGGAATGCAGATTCTAGAGGTCAAAGCACCTAGTTGTGGTTCCGACTTAAGATCTCAAAGGATAACGTGGACAAAGTTGAGGCTTGCAAGGGAAGGTATTTTGATAACGCGATTTATGACGTTAGTATAGGCATACATTTAGATAGTTTTTCCCATTATTCATGCACGGTTTGGCATTAGTTCACGACGTTTACACTCGTTTCATGCATATTTCTAGAAAAGACGTCTACACGAGCTTTTGTCGGTTTTGTAGGTATTTCGGGGATCTTTTGGGCATTAATCGATACATTCGAGGGTCAAGCCTCATGGTGGTACATATCCAAGGTCTTGAAGGAACATAATTGGAGCAATGAAGGACACAAGGACCCTTATTGGTGCAAGCAATGGAGCAACTCATGGCTAGATGATCATAACAAGTCTCTGTTGAAGAAAATCGACCTACACTCAGGAAAATCGGCCGATTTATTTGACTAGGTCGATTTTTTGCCTTTGACAGCTTAAGCCATGTGTCCCACGATCTTTTTGTCCGGCCTTGCTCTTGGTGGAGAATATAAGTGGGCCTGCAAGTTGTTGCTGAGGAGTCATTCAATCCTCTCCCTCTCCCACATCCTCTAGCATCTTCCAAAGACTCTTCTAATTGGGAGCTCTCTTCAAGACACCCTTGTGGGTGTTCTTGAGAGAGATTAGTGTAGATTTCAATTTCGTAGTGAGATTTGAGTGATTTTTGTGAAGAAACTTGTTGAAGGTTGTCAGATCTGACTTGGAGCTACATTTGGTGTGTTGAAAGACTTGTTTTCAGCTCAAATCCAGCTAAGTTTCATTGCTTTCATTTCCTTACTTCATCTTCTTGCTATGGATTCCATGTATGCTTGTATGATGATTTTAGATCTTGAAATGCATGTTGTTGGCTAGTTTAATGTGATTATGGAGTGATGGATTGATGGTTATAGCTTGGGTGATGATAGAATGGACTTACATGTTAGTTTAGGATGATTTTTGTGCCCGAAACCTAAACCAGAGGAGAAAAATCGACCTGTTCTTCAGAGTAAATCGGCCGATTTTTGCTATGATCCACCCGATTTTTCCTTCTGTTGCTCTTTAATTGATGAATCTGTATGTTAGGATGTTAGATTGTTGAAATCCTAGTGTTTGTTGAGCATGATATAGCTTAGGGTGACCTAATGCTAGCAAACTAAGTGAGGAAAGAGACCTACCCGGTGATTTCCGATCTTAGATACCTAAGATGATAAATTCTAGGTAGTAGTGAGCCTCACAAGCCGCTATTGGATTGAGTGTGCTAGGATTATTGCTTGAGACTTACCTTTTCCGAGACTTACCCGGTAAGGAGAGGTTTGCCCCTTAAGTAGTGTCCGGTTTGTGTAGAATTCCCAACTTTACCTCCTTGAGACTTACCCGGTAATAGGAGTTTGGTGCGGGATTAGTGAAGCATGAGACTTACCCGGTAATTGCTTCCATTAGAGAAACACCCTTTCCCAACACCGCCAGCTTTGTCCTTAGAATCTTTAGAAGCTTGAGTCCAATGCCATAACCGGAAATCTTGACCTCTAGAATCCACTTTTCTCTCTTTGATCACATATCTTGTGTTTGTGTTGCTTGTTTATTTTGCTAGCTTGAGTTGTTAGTTTGATTCATTATCTTACTTGATTTGTGATCTTGCTTGATCACCACAAAAACCAACAAAAAATATCAAGATTTTCATTTCTTTATTTCTTTCTCTTTTCTTAGCTTAAATTCGCACTATCTTTGATCATTGAATGACTTGATTTCGCCTCACTCCTTGTGTTTGACCTCGGAATACTTTCCTTCCTACATAACGATCCGTACACTTCGGGTTTCGCTAGGTAGTTTAGGAGATTAGATCGAGTTTATAAATGTAAAGCTTTTTGCGTGTCACATCCTAGCGTAACATATTTCTAAGGTGGGAATAGATTACCGGGTAAGTCTCACTACTCACTATCCTAAACCAAAGAACCTCTCACCGGGTAAGTCTCAAGGAACTAAGGAAAGGAACTATAATCTCAAACCAACATACCACCTAAGGCGATAGAACTAACCTTTACCGGGTAAGTCTCATGCTAACTCACAAAGGTAGGACGAAGGCACACTCAAACCCCAATAAAGGATAACCCTTTATTACCTAACACTCATCATCATCATCGGTATACAAGCAAATGAATCACCGGGTAAGTCTCATCCTAGGCTTGCGTAAGGACCAGGAAAGGTGCAATAAGGATAGGATTTGGCAAACTAAAACCTAAACTCAGGTATGGATCAGATAAGGTCACGCTTCGCTCAGTTCATGTCCGATCTCGGTCGAGATGTTCTATGAACCGACCGAGGTGAGATTCAACTAAGGGTTGGCTCGAGCTTTCAGGATCCACAAAGGTCAAGGCTCATTCTTTCATCGTCTTTCCTACAACCTTCAAACAATCACCCTAGAATCGAACAAGAATTTAGCCAATAATCATCATGATAATAATAACCAAATTATAAGAAAAGAAACAATATCCAAACAAGAAAACCTTATCACAAAGGTCTCAATAATCACTCAATCAAACAATCAAACAAATCAAACAACCAACAAATTGTGTTCCTCAATCACAAACCAAAAGACAACAGTCAAACAATCTAAGAAAACCTTACAAAACGCCTTCAACTTTATCTTCAAAGCCAACTTCCTTCAACTTCCTTCCTTCCTTGGAAATCTTCAATCTTCCAAACTAATCAGCCAACCAGACATACTTCTATCCAGAAAATATCTTCTAATATATAGGAGAATCACTTTCCAAAAATAAAAGATCTCATGGGCCTTGGGCCGTCCGTCTCGATCCAGCCCAACGAAATCACCTCAGTCGAGGTGGTATTGTAGCTATCCGAGGTGATTCTCAGCTACGTGCAAATCTCTCAAAACTGGTCCAAAATCAAACGTTTGTCCAACTTCCATCGTTTCTAAGCCTTTCTTGTAGCTCCCTCAATATTCCATAATGTAGCTCCAATGACTCCTTTGATCCTTTAGCTCCATATTGCTCCAAAACGTGTTATTTTCCCTACAATTACAAGAAAACTAGGTGTAGACCTCGATTCTTGCAAATGTAAACAAAACAACATAATGATCAAGAATATACATCCATGCATGCAAATTTATGAAGATAAAACATCCAAACCAATCCCAAAATATAGACTATAATACATGCTATCAAAATACCCTATATTTGTCCCTTGCTTGTCCCCAAGCAAGATTCAAATCTTAGATACAAAATAGAATGGATTATAAGTCATCAAAAAGATCAATGAGAAAGATTTTATAAAACCTTTTGGTGGTGTGCTCCATTCGTAGATCACCCTAAGAGAATGCTTCATAGCAAATAAAATCAACATATGGTCAAAACATTTTATGAATATAATAAAGCTGATCATCTTTGCATAAAATCATATAATGTATAATAAATCATATTTATCGAAATCAATCTTGTATAATCTAGTTTAAACCACCAAGTCAATCAACATACTCAAGGTCTGAAGGGCTTTCAAAAAGAGGTCAAGAAACGTGCTAGGGTGGGATGTATATAGGATAATGTGGTGCTAGAATCCGGGAATAGGATCTTTTCTTCACTTCTTTAAATCACAAACATCTTCCATTAATAAGCTTTGCTTATTTTCACTTTTTTACTTTATTTTTGAGAACATGGACAGAGGTGCACAATAACCGAAGCCTAGGAAATCAACAATCATCAATTTCTCGAAATGCCTCAAACCCTTGATGCACATATCATGACCCGTTAGGACTATTGATCAATTCAACTTTGGCAAGACACAAACACCTGGCTATGTGAATGGTGCCGAGTTACTCATCATCAAGATCAACGTCCACAAACCTATTTTTTCTAACACTTTCAGCCATAATCTCAACTTCACTTCACACGCTTTTCATCAACTACATCCAGATTCCCGGATAGGTAAAGGGAGGCAAATATGTATATGAGGGGCTAAAGCATGATCAAGAAGAAGAAGAAGAAGAAGAAGAGAAAGAATGAAGTGCCTTAATCATCCCATGAAGAACGTGAGAGAACTCATAATCAAGTGTCAACCTTCAAATCCAACATAATTTTGATAAAAACAAAGTATTAAACATGCTCGAATTTCAAACAAAACATTTAGCAACTTAAACATATCATAAACCCTTTAGAGCATATAAAGATTTCAAAGTTAATCTGCAAACAAATATCTTCATCGAGGTCATATTTGGAATAGAAGCACAACACGTTTTGAAAATCTTTTCAGTTTAAAACCCACCTCGGTCGAGATGATTGGACAGTGCCCATGGTGTTTAACCAAGATAAATCTCAGTTATCACGACCTCGTTTGGTCAAAAACGCCTCGGTCGAGCCAAAAAAATTTTTCAAATCGGTTTTTGACATTTTTCTCAAACAAAAACCTGTATACAATGCATGTAAATGACATATAAGCACTTGCAAGCCAAAAAAGATGAAATCCGATAGTCAAGAGAGTGATACAAACAAGTCAAGTAGGTCAAATAGATACAAACACCCCATACTTAGGACACATTGTCCCAATGGGTCAAATAAAAAGTCATAGAAACAAAGTACTCACTGGACATAAGTTGAACTGCATAAAAATAATAAAATAAACTCCATGAATGCTCAATCCTCGTCAGTTAGCGGTGGTGGTGATGGAATGTAAGGATACTGAGACAGATCGAATGGGTAGCCCATAGTCTGCTGAAACTGCACCATCGCCATCTGGCGCTGATAGTGCATGCTCCCCTCCATACGATGAGTCCATCCATCAATAGATCGGCGCTGTGCATCAAAGCGCTGGGTGATATCGATCCGTACGGCCTAGTAAGAATCTGTCATCTGCCTCGTTAGATCATCTATCCTGCTATGTACCTCGGGATCTTGACGGCGGAGGACTCTCTTTTGGGGTGGCTGGGGCATGTCAGCTGGAGGTGCAGGCGCCTCTCTCGTCCTCCGTGGCCTCGTCATCAAGGTCAACATACCTAGGGGTAACAATAGGACGCCCACAAATCCAATCAAAATCCTGTTGGAATCTCTCATGGATCACCGGGACTGTAGGCTGAGGAGGAGGGGAAAGAGAGAGTGATGGGAACTGCTAGGCCTATCCCTCAGGGCCATTTGGCGACCAGATCTCCTCAAATTACTTAACTCAAAATCACCCCTGTTGAGCTCAAGAACACCTCGGCCGAGACGCAAAAAGGGCAACCGAGGCAAACTACTGTGCGATCGAGGTTCAAAAACTGTAGGTTTTCCCCCCAAAAATCACTACCAACTGCTTCCTATGGGGTACTTATACTTCTTCCAACAACAATCAACAACAAACTAGTCTAGATCTAAGCAAAATCGAAAGAAAGGAACCAAGTTAGGGTTTTGAACAAAATACCCCAAAAGCGCAGATTGTAGTGATTTTTTGTGTTGTTTGATGCTTGGGAACTGTCTCTCTTGCTTCTCCTGATGATTTGAAGCCAAAAATCGTTGAAAACGAGCGAGATTTGAGGAGTTGGGAGTAGGAGGGTCGCCACGGTTGAGGTGAAGCAAAGAGAGGGAGTAAAGTGTGAGGAAAGAGAAAGTCGATCCCCTATATACCCCTCGCAGAATTTGATTTCACCTCGGTCGAGGTGTTTCTGGACGGACCGAGGTGTCAGAATGAGATGGTTGTCAGATAAAGGCACCTCGGTTAGCGAAGAACATATCGGTTGAGGCACTCTGACAGCATCCGAGATGTGTCTCGGTCAAACTCCGTCTTCTCAATTTCTCGAACATCAGTCCTTCCATGTAGCTCCTGAGTTGTAATTTCTTCTTAGAGAACACCTGATTCTTGTCTAGGAGGGCACACAAAACACAAAGCAAACTACACTAAACTAAACTAGAAAAAAGGAAAAGAAAGCAATACCTTGGGTTGCCTCCCAAGAAGCGCTTAGTTTAAGATCGCTAGTTGGACCGTACGTCATTTTCAAACAAGATGCAAGGGTGCAATCTCCTCAGCCGAAAATTCTGGTTGATACTTCTTCAACCTATGACCGTTGACCTTAAAGCTTCTGCTAGCTTCACCCCATACTTCAACTGCACCATGGGGAAAAATATTTTCACAACGTAAGGTCCTATCCATCTAGATTTTAACTTACCAGGAAAGAGGCGGAGACGGGAGTTGAAGAGTAGAACAAGATCTTCTTCTTTAAGCTCCTTAGGGACGATATACTTTCCATGCCATCTCTTCGTTCTTTCTTTGTAGATTTTGGCATTCTCATAAGCGTTTAAGCGCAGCTCTTCCAGCTCATTGATATCCAAAAGTCTCTTCTCTCCAGCTTCCTTGATGTCAAAATTTAGCCATTTGATCGCCCAATATGCCTTGTGTTCCAGCTCAACAGGAAGATGACAAGACTTCCCATATACCAAATTGTAAGGAGTGGTACCAATGGGAGTCTTGAATGCGGTCCTATAAGCCCAAAGAGCATCGTCCAACTTCATGGACCAATCCTTCCTTGTCCTTGAAACGGTCTTCTCCAAAAGTGTCATGATTTCTCTGTTAAAGATCTCCACATGCCCACTAGTTTGAGGGTGATAAGGGGTTGCTACCTTATGAGTCACCCCATACTTCGATAGAAGTGCCTTGAACTTCCGGTTGATGAAATGTGTCCCTCCATCGCTGATGATGATTCACGGTGTCTCAAAACGTGGAAAGATAGTTCTATTGAAGAACTTCAAAACCACCATGGCGTCATTAGTGGGAGAAGCAATGGCTTCCACCCATCTAGAGATGTAATGAACAGCTAAGAGAATGTAGAGGTTGCCTGTAGACGATGGGAAAGGTCCCATGAAATCAATTCCCCATACATCGAAGATCTCAACTTCCTGAATATTGTTGAGTGGCATCTCATTCCGCCTAGATAGATTTCTTGTTCTTTGGCATGCATCACAAGAGACAACAAACGCTTGAACATCCTTAAATAATATAGGCCAAAAGAAATCCAGAACATAACACCTTAGTACATGTTTTGTGAGCGCTAGCATGTCCTCCTCAAGGAAGTGAGTGGCAATGCCGTATGACACTAGCAGTTTCATCCTCCGGAATGCATCGTCGAAGCATCACATCCGGACCCCTCTTGAAGAGTAGAGGTTCGTTCCAATAGTAGTTACATACGTCTTTAAAAAATTTCTTCCTTTGAGCATATGTCAATCCCGGAGGTATTTCCAATTCTCGAGAATCTTCTTCCTCACAGATGTTGAAGATATCATCTTTCAAAGGATCTCCTTTCATTGTAGCTAAGAGTGCAAACTCCACATGATCGCCACCAATGTTGAATGACAACTTGACGTTCTTACAATCAACATTACAACCCGATGTTGCAAGAAATGGTCTTCCTAGAATGATAGGAATAGGATAATCTGCGGGAATGTCACACAACAAAGTCTATAGCTATATAGAAATTACCTAGCTTGACGGGAACGTCTTCTAAGATTCCAACGGGACGAGTAATAGAACGATCCGCCATGTATAACGTTATCTTCACGGGCTTGGGATCTCCAAGGACGATCTTCTCACAAAGTGCTAGAGGAATGATGCTCACACTAGCTCCTAGATCACAAAGTGCATCATAAGTCAAATCCCCAACTTGGATGAGAATGCAAAATGAACCGGGATCTCTCAACTTAGACGGCATGTTCTCTTTCATGATTTGAATGAGCTCCGAAGATCTAGAGGTCATCCGCACTTATCCAAAGTCTTCCAGCTTTCCCTTCCTTGACAAGATCTCTTTCAGAAACTTCCCATAGGCGGGCATTCCTAGGATAGCATCAATGAAAGGGATGTTAATATGTAGCTTATTCATAAGGTCAAGAAACTTACCAAAGTGCTTGTCTAGATGTGCCCGTGCCCTAGACTGAGGGAACGGGAGTGGAGGCTTGTAAGCAGGTGGTGGAACATAAACATCAAACTTCTCTTTCTCTTTCTGGGGCTCCATCTCGGTTGGCACCTCAACCGAGGTGTTCCTCGTTTGATCGTGGTCCGACCGAGGTATTGGATCAACTGTCTTCAATCCACTTCGTGTGGTGATTGCCATGACTTGACCTTTTGGGTTGTTCTTTGTCCTTCTCGGAAGTTTACCAGGATCTCTTGGTTCTTCATTAGCCTTGTTGAAAACTTGATGTTCTAAGGCTTTTTCTGCCTTTGAAAATGTGTTCATAGAATTCTCCATAGCGTTGAGCTTTGTCATAATAGCTTCCAGCACAACGTCTGTCTTCTCCTTGGGCTGCTGGGATGAGCTTGATGACGACTCTTGACTCTTCAATGCAGTAGAAGAAGAAGATGGGGGTTTAGAGCATTTTCAGCATGAGAATAAGGATTACTGGAATTTTGTTGATTTGATCTCAAATTGTTGTTGAAATTCCTGTTGTTGTAGTTGTTGTAATTGTTGTTCCTCGGCCCTTGATAGTTTCCTCTCTCCAAGTATCCAGCATCTTGCTCCTTTGATGCTTTAGTTTGATCTAATAAAAGCTCCTTCAAAGCCTTGACTTCATTGTTGAGTGTAGTGAGTTGAGCAACACCTGAATTTGTAAGACTCATATCCGGAAAGCCAACTCACTTCATTCCATCTTCAACTCTTCGATGAGAGTATTTCTCCATGTGTAAAGCTTGCTTCTCAATAAACTCCTAAGCTTCATCAACCGGTGTATCCATAAAAGCTCCAACAGAAAGTGATTGGAGTTTGAACTGAGTTTCCTCATCCAACCCCTTGAAGTTGATCTCTAGCAACTCAATCTTTGGAATCCCATGGTGAGGGCAATCCAATAAAAGGTCCTTGAACCTCTCCCATGACTTGAACAAACTTTCATTATCCTTCATGACAAAAGCATTAATCTTACCCCTCAGTTCAGCAGTTTTTTATGGTGAAAGAACTTGATAAGAATCTCCGTAGTCATCTCTTCCCATGTATTAACTCTTCCAGCTGGAAGAGATTGATACCAAGCTAGTGCCTTGTCTTTCAAAGAGAAGTAGAAAGGCCTTAGCTTGTAGTTGTTGTTCTCCACTCTTGATGGTCTCAACGTCTCCATAAGAATCTCGTAGTTTTGTATGTGTTGATGTGGAGATTCTCTTTCCATGCCTCCAAATTGACATTGTCGAATTATTGTGAGGACTTGAGGTCTAAGCTCATAATCATGCTCAGCTGGATCTCCTAGATTAACTCCTGGACGCCGCACTTGTTGATTCGGGTACATCCTATGACCTAGGGTTTGCAGTGCTCCAGCAAAAAGGTTACCTCGGTCAACCATAGCCGGCAACCGAGGTGGTGGATGTATCTCGGCCGGTGCAACTAGGGTAGGATCCTGCCTCGGTCCAACAACTGGGTTCGGTTGAGGTAAGATCTAGGCTCGTAGTGTGGCCATATCAGCTTGGATCTCTTTTGTTCTTGCTCGAGTCTCCTCTTTTTCTCTCTGTAATTCTTCTTTACTTAGCCGAAGTTGTTCTAATGCATCCTTCAATTCGGCTTCAAGATCTCGATTATCTTGGTCATCTATCTTAGCTTCTTTCAATCTCCTTTTGTATGTCTTTTTTGGTTCAGGATCGTAGGGAACGACTTCTTTTCCAACACGAGTTCTTCCCATAAACCTAAAGAAAGATCCTGCGAAATCAATCAAGTAAAGTAATCAATAACAACAAGGGCAACAACCCTAAAAGACAACCAAAAGCCGAACTTGGTCTTGACCAAGTCCCCGGCAACGGCGCCAAAAACTTGTTCGCTCTCAGACGTGTGTGTATTGTGAACGATATAGGTTTAAATTTATAACCTAAAATATAAGCCTGAAACAATATGCAAACCCGCAGTGTACGGATCAATTGTAATAACGGCGAATACTCCAGGATCGAACACAAAGACTATGATGAAACAAAGCACGGCAATTCAGGTTGTCAATAAAAAACGAGCAACAAAGCAAAGATATCAAAGATGATGTAATAACCAGATAAAAGAATGCAGATTCTAGAGGTCAAAGCATCCAGTTGTGGTTCCGACTCAAGATCTCAAAGGATAACGTGGACAAAGCTGAGGTTTGCAAGGGAAGGTATTCCTAATGTGGGAATAGATCACCGGGTAAGTCTCACTACTCACTATCCTAAACCAAAGAACCTCTCACCGGATAAGTCTCAAGGAACTAAGGAAAAGAACTATAATCTCAAACCAACATACCACCTAAGGGGATAGAACTAACCTTTACCGGGTAAGTCTCAGGCTAACTCACAAAGGTAGGACGAAGGCACACTGAAACCCCAATAAAGGATAAACATTTATTACCTAACACTCATCATCATCAGTATACAAGCACATGAATCACCGGGTAAGTCTCATCCTAGGATTGCGTATGAACCAGGAAAGGCGCAGCAAGAATATGATTTGGCAAACTAAAACCTAAACTCAGGTATGGATCAGTGATAGGTGATGGAATCACTATCAATTAGGGTAGTTTTTAGAGTCTTTTTATTGCATTAGTGTCGGTTTATGCTACTAACTCCTTGGTCCAAAAGAAGAAGATTAAAAGAAGCTAAAGAAGGAGTTATAAGCACTTAGGAGTGAAGATCGATCAGGAAGCAAAGCTTCTGTTGCCTCACCGCCCCAGCGGATCCTTGCAGCCGCCCATGCGGGTGACGCCTTATATCGGAGCACTCCCTGCGCCTTCACCAGCGCCAACCATGAAGCGTGTCACCGCCCCTGCGCCACTCCTTGGCTCCCCTGCGGTGTCCTCCATTGAAGAAACGAAGGCCAGCTCCCCTGCGCCTTCCACTGCGGCGCTGCCTGCGCCTCGACATGGGAGCTAGAAGACGAAGAGGTTGTGTCACCGCCCCTGCGCTGACATAGGGACGCCCCGGAGACTTGGCATCAGAAACGCCAGGAAAGCAAAAGGTCAAACGTTGAAGTGCATTGAAGATTCGCCCCAGCGGAATTGTGTAGCCGCCCCAGCGGCTCTGAAGAAGATCAACCGATTTTGCCTAAACCGCCCCTGCGGTTCTTGAAGGCCGCCCATGCGGTTTAACGCCAGAAGCTTTACTCCGGCTGTTTACACCACCTTTATGGCATTTAAGGTGGCTGTTTTGGGCCGTCCATTTACTCCTATTTAGTGTCTTTTGTAGTATAAATAGTCCTTGGTTGATTGCTAGAATCATCCATCTTATCATCTTGTTAATCAACAAATTATCCACTTAGATTGTCTTGCTACCTTGTAATGAGTTGTTAACTCCCTTGCTACATTGGGTTGGTTTGAAGCTGCATTGTTACTTTGGTTGTAAGTACTTTATGATATAAGTTTTCATTTAGTAATACTTTGTGTTTCCTTGATCTTCATTGTCTAATTGCATGTTTACTATTGCTTGCGATTGATCACCTTAGGTTCTAAAGTGCATGTAAACAACTAGGATTAATAGGTTCCGGGTTCGGGTCTTTAATCTAGTAGTAGCTTTAAGTAATAACGGGTTGTGATTACTTAAAGAAAAGGAACACAAATATAAAGATAAGTTTAACGGTTTTAATCTTCTCTTTATATCCCTTAGTCTTTGTTTGAAAGCTAACTTGTTATTTGTTCTTGTAGGTTTACAGAACTTTAATCTGTTAAGTTGTGTTGATGCCGGTTGGCTCAACACATATATACGATCGAGACGGGAGATTACTTGAAAACTTGTAAAAGGAACTCACCAAGCAATTGCATGCTTAGAATCAACCTAGTGTAGATTCACCCATCATTGTCTTACTTGTCGCATAAATCGTTTTCATAAGTTTTTGTGCATCAATTCAACCAAACCCCCCCCCCTTGTGTCACTTGTCACTATAATCGATAATTGCATCTAAAACACCTTAACTCTCTTGGGTTCGACCCTTACTTAATCACTATACTTGTTCTTAGTGCTAAGTCGGGATTTACTTTTGATTGGGTATAGACGACCATAGATATACCTTCGGTCAAATTTTGGCGCCGTTGCCGGGAAGTTTTAGTGTTTTATTTTTATTATTGATTATTGGTTTGAACCATTTTTATGGTTTAAACCCGTGCTACTAATTCCGGCTTTGCTTCTTTTGATCCAGAAATTGAGAGGACACACATCCTGCAACGAAGACAACAACAACTTCAACAAGAGATGGTTGATCGTACTCTTCGTCAACTTACGCAGCCCACCTTGGCTCAAAACCCTCTTGCGGTCACTATACCGGTACTAGGGTAAGGAGTCAACTTTGAGCTCAAGACGGGCCTCATTCACTTGCTATCATCCTTCCATGGGCTAAGTGGTGAAGACCCCATCAAGCACCTTGGGAAGTTCCATACCGTGTGTATGAGCATGAAGTCGGCCAACATTACCAAAGAACAAATCAAGATGAGAGCATTCGGCTTCACACTCAAAGATTCGGCGGATGATTGGTATTACCACCTTCCATCCGGGAGTATCGACACTTGGGAGAACCTTCACAAAGCGTTCTTGGAGAAATACTTTCCAGCTAAGAAGGCCAATAGCTTGAAGAAAGCTATAAGCAACATCGAGCAAGAGGCAACCGAAACTCTCTACGAGAACTTCAAAAGGGTTGCTCGCCTCCGATCCAGCTGTCCTTTTCACGGATATTCAACTCAAGATCTATTCTTGTACTTGTACAATGGCTTGCTAGACAATAAAAGGAGGATCGTCGATGCGGCTTGTGGAGGTAATATTCTTAACTCTACTCCTGACCTTGCTTTGGAAAAGATACAGGAACGAGCGGAAGGAACTCGGAACTTTGGAAGGACCCCGGCTAAGAAAGGAGTTCATGATGTGAGTTCCGAGAAGAGTGAGATTTCCACATAGCTCGCGGAATTGAAGGAAATGGTGAAGAGGCTAACACTTATGGGAACACCGCAACAGCTCAAAGCTTGTGGAGTTTGTGCTGACCAGTATCATCCAACGGACATGTGTCCACAAGTCCAGGATGACGATGCTGAGGTAAACGCAATGGGATATGGACAACCACAGCAGCAAAGACCTAGGAACGATCTCTATGCACAGAATTTCATGCCAAATTGGCGTGACCACCAGAATTTTCGTTGGAGGGATCAACAAAACCAACAACAACAGCCCCACCAAGATAAGTATCACTCAACTGAAGATATGTTACAGGTTTTGACTAAACACTTTGCTACTCATGTCCAAACAACAGAATCTAGCATCAAGAACCTTGAGAAACAGGTTGGTCAAATGGCGGAAGCCATTACAAGAATTGAAACTAGGGCCTCCGGCGGATTACCTTCTCAAACGGTTATAAACCCAAAAGTGATGTTGGAAGAGGCTAAATCATAGAGGAAGAATCCCTACGTCGAGCCAATGACGTAAAACAAAGGCGCTGCTCGGGAGGCAACCCAAAGAAATAAGAAGCGGAGTTTCTGTCAAGAAAACCGCCCCTGCGGCTCTAAGTTCCCGCCCCTGCGGTGACACCCTTAGCCAGCTCAGCCCCCGGCGCTGGGCCAGCGTCTGCTCACATAGGCCACCGCCCCTACGGTGACACCCCTACGCCCCTACGGCGGCCACCCTTGACACGCATCCTCAACCCCGCCCCCGGCGCTGAGGCTGCGTACCCCCTCTTCCTTGTCACCGTCCCCGCGGCGACAAGCACCGCCCCTGCGGTTCAGTTAAGGGAAGAAAAAAAATACACTTCCCAAAAATAACCTACATCTACCGCCCTCTTCACTCCCTCTCCATTCATTCTTCTAAACCTAGCCGTCTCACCTCCCACGCCCTTGCGCCCTCCGGAAGCCCTCACCCACCAGCTCGTCGCGGCCCTGCGCCACCTCCGGCAACCTAGTGTCGCCGCTCCTTTTTCAACACCAACCATCTCCACCACACATACACACTCAACCCTTCCACTCTCCTCCACTGTCCCACCTCCGGCGACGTCTGCGATAGCAAGGAAGACGTCGGGAAAGCCCCATCGCCACCACCTTCATCGAACGCCCAAATCGCCTTCTGCTCTTCGTCCGCCCTTGCGCCTGCAAGCTTCCGCCCCTACGTCAAGCCGCCCCTGCGCCTGTTGCAGCCGCCCCTGCGTAAATCACGACAGTAGGTTCGTCTCTTGATCCAATTTCTGAAGTTTCTAACTCTTTTGCTTGATTCACTGCAAGAAATGGAGAATCATAAGAAATATAAGTTATCAGAAGGAGATAATGATCGGTATAGGATTGCTCAAAGCCGGGAATTGTATGCAACTCGGTTCCTAGACGTTCCAACATTGGAGCATTTGGGCATGTTAGAAAGTATGCAGGAATTTCTCAATAATGCCGGGCTGGGAGATTTCCTGATCAAAAATGCTCCAACACACCCAGACCTCAGCCGACAATTTATCGCTACATTCAAAATGGAAACCGAGGATCACTTGTGTGTTGGACTCTCATTCAAGTACAACAGGAAGAAGTATACATTAGATTACACCCAATTGTAGGAGGCATTAGGGGTGACCATTGCAGCTTCCGATGACTGGTAGGAACCCATTCCGACGCCTGATTTGCTTGAGTTTTGGCGGGCAGCCACTAGGTCAGAGTTTCATGCAGGGGGTGAGTACTCCAACAAATTCACTCCCCCCTGTTTGAGGCTCATCTCAAAGGTCTTCATGAGTGTCTTCTGTGGACACAAGGAGGAGAATAAGGTCGCTCTCAAGGACCTTCTATTGATATATGCTTACCTCTCCACGAACGATTGGGTACCGGATTGGGCATATCTCTTCCTTACCGCTCTTAAGCGGATTAGGAAGAATAAGCCTCACGACATCGTGGGAGGTGGGATAATATCATTATTGGCTGCACATGTGATGGATCTTCCTGCATTGGAAGAAGGTTTGGAGGCACCCTTATACACTAAAGGGTTATTGAGGAGATGCAGGCTCCTTAGGAGAGACGGGGAGCATCGTTTTTGGCTCTCTTTAGCAGATGGGAGTCACATCACATACCTCCCTCGACAACTTCCATTGGGAGACGAGCTCTCCGATCTATATGTACCGGCTGACCCAGTTCCTCCAAGACGACCTCAGGTAGATATTTTTGGGAGGTACGCATCCAGCTCCAGCCGGGCCCACACCACTGATGAGGAGATGCCGACGGCAGGACACGACAGTCAGACCATGGAGAGTCTGCAGGCTCAGATGGCAGCTTTGACTACACAGCACCAGGCATGGCAGACCGAGTACCAGCGGTCCATGCTTGAGCAGCAGCAGACGTGGCAGTCCAGTTTCGCCTCCTTCATGACCACTCACTTTGACCGCCGTCAGGATGCTTGGCAGGTGGCTCATCAGCATCAGTTGGAGACTCAGCAGCTGGCTTGGCAAGCTAGCTATGAGACTTCATTCAGAGAGAGGATGGAGGCTCAGGAGGGCCGTATCGACACCCTTCACCGCCGGCAGGAGCACTTCTTCTGCCATTTCCCTTACCCACCGGAAGAGGGTCCAGGTGGTCCATCCGGACCACCCCACTGAAGGGTACATTTCTTTTCCTTCTCCCACATTTATCTTTGACTCATTTCCACTTTGAGGACAAAGTGTACTTCAAGTATGGGGGAGGGACATATCATTGCTTGTATAGTTCATTGAGTTGTTTTTGGAGTTTGTTTTTGCATTGTTGAATTCAGTTTGATATTCAAAAAAAAGAAAAAAAAAAAGAAAAAGCCAAAGAAGTGAAAAAAGGCATGGAAATCCTTGGATAAACCGAAAACCCGAAAGGGTGGTTTAGGTAAAAAGAAGGTAGTCCGACCAACCTTAGGTTGGTGAAAAATTGGACTTGAGAGATGTGAGTTAAAGTGAGAAAAGAAGAAGAGTGGCAGGGTGAAAACCCGAAAGGGCGCCTTGGCAGAATTAGTGACACCGAGTTTAGGTTTCCCTTCCGGCGTTTTAGCGACATAAGAAGGGGAGGCATAAGGAGGTTGTCCGGGTAGGCCACTCTTGGAGCGATAAGGATGGTAGTATTTATTTTTCTCACATTTCCTCTCTTTTCCTTCTTTCTTTCTTGGCTTTTCTCTTGTTTTTCATTGTCTTTCTGCTTGCTCATGCTTCCTGAGGCCTTTGAGTCTAGTTGATGCCATTTGTTTTTACTCAGGATGAGTAAAAGGTCTAAGTATGAGGGAGTTTGATAGGTGACGGAATCGCTATCAATTAGGGTAGTTTTTAGAGTCTTTTTATTGCATTAGTGTCGGTTTATGCTACTAACTCCTTGGTCCAGAAGAAGAAGATTAAAAGAAGCTAAAGAAGGAGTTATAAGCACTTAGGAGTGAAGATCGATCACAAAGCAAAGCTTATGTTGCCTCACCGCCCCAGCGGATCCTTGCAGCCGCCCCTGCGGGTGACGCCTTACATCGGAGCGCTCCCTGCACCTTCACCAGCGCCAACCATGAGCGTGTCACCACCCCTGCGCCACTCCTTGGCGCCCCTGCGGTGTCCTCCATCGAAGAAACGAAGACCAGCTCCCCTGCGCCTTCCACTGCGGCGCTGCCTGCGCCTCGACATGGGAGCTGGAAGACGAAGAGGCTATGTCACCGCCCCTGCGCTGACATAGGGACGCCCCAGCGACTTGGCATCAGAAACGCCAGGAAAGCAAAAGGTCAGACGTTGAAGTGCATTGAAGATCCGCCCCAGCGGAATTGTGTAGCCGCCCCAGCGGCTCTGAAGAAGATCAATCGATTCTGCCTAAACCGCCCTTGCGGTTCCTGAAGGCCGCCTCTGCGGTTTAACGCCAGAAGCTTTACTCCGGCTGTTTACACCACCTTTATGGCATTTAAGGTGGCTGTTTTGGGCCGGTCATTTACTCCTATTTAGTGTCTTTTGTAGTATAAATAGTCCTTGGTTGATTGCTAAAATCATCCATCTTATCATCTTGTTAATCAACAAATTATCCACTTAGATTGTCTTGCTACCTTGTAATGAGTTGCTAACTCCCTTGCTACATTGGGTTGGTTTGAAGCTGCATTGTTACTTTGGTTGTAAGTACTTTATAATATAAGTTTTCATTCAGTAATACTTTGTGTTTCCTTGATCTTCATTGTCTAATTGCATGTTTACTATTGCTTGAGATTGACCACCTTAGGTTCTAAAGTGCATGTAAACAACTAGGATTAATAGGTTCCGGGTTCGGGTCTTTAATCTAGTAGCAACTTTAAGTAATAACGGGTTGTGATTACTTAAAGAAAAGGAACACAAATATAAAGATAAGTTTAACGGTTTTAATCTTCTCTTTATATCCCTTAGTCTTTGTTTGAAAGCTAACTTGTTATTTGTTCTTGTAGGTTTACGGAACTTTAATCTGTTAAGTTGTGTTGATGCCGGTTGGCTCAACACATATATACGATCGAGACGGGAGATTACTTGAAAACTTGTAAAAAGGAACTCACCAAAGTAGCAATTGCATTCTTAGAATCAAACTAGTGTAGATTCACCCATCATTGTCTTACTTATTGCATTAATCGTTTCATAAGTTTTTGTGCATCAATTCAACCAAACCCCCCCCCTTGTGTCATTTGTCACTATAATCGATAATTGCATCTAAAACACCTTAACTCTCTTGGGTTCGACCCTTACTTAATCACTATACTTGTTCTTAGTGCTAAGTCGGGATTTACTTTTGATTGGGTATAGACGACCATAGAAATACCTTCGGTCAATCAGATAAGGTCACGCCTCGCTCAGTTCATGTCCAATCTTGGTCGAGATGTTCTACGAACCGACCGAGGTGAGGTTCAGCTAAGGTTTGACTCGAGCTTTCAGGATCCACAAAGGTAAAGGCTCATTCTTTCATCGTCTTTCCCACAACCTTCAGCCAATTACCCTAGAATCACACAAGAATTTAGCCAATAATCATCATGATAACAATAACCAAATATATATGAAAAGAAACAATATCCAAACAAGAAAACCTTAACACAAAGGTCTCAATAATCACTCAATCAAGCAATCAAACAAATCAAACAACCAGCAAACTGTGTTCCTCAATCACAAACCAAAAGACAACAATCAAACAATCTAAGAAAACCTTACAAAAAGCCTTCAACTTTATCTTCAAAGCCAACTTCCTTCAACTTCCTTCCTTCCTTGGAATATCTTCAATCTTCCAAACTAATCAGCCAACCAGACATACTTCCATCCAGAAAATATCTTCCAATATATAGGAGAATCACTTTCCATAAATAAAATATCTCATGGGCCTTGGGCCGTCCATCTCGATCCAGCCCAACGAAATCACCTCGGTCGAGGTGGTACTGTAGTCATCCGAGGTGATCCTCAACTACGTACAAATCTCTCAAAACTGGTCCAAAATCAAACTTCTGTCCAACTTCCATTTTTTCTAAGCCTTTCTTGTAGCTCCTCAATGTTCCATAATGTAGCTTCAATGACTCCTTAGATCCTTTAGCTCCATATTGCTCCAAAACGTGTTATTTTCCCTACAATTACAAGAAAACTAGGTGTAGACCTAGATTCTTGCAAATGTAAACAAAACAACATAATGATCAAGAATATACATCCATGCATGTATATTTATTAAGATAAAACATCCAAACCAATCTCATAATATAGACTATAATATATGCTATCACTTCCTCATAAAGGAAGAAAGTGTCAAAATCATCTCGCATCTCGGCGGTTATAACCCACCAACCTACATGTTGCATCCCTCCTCCATGTACCTTGGAGGTATTACCGAAGCTATCACTTCATTCTCATTGGATCACTTGATAACTCTCAATATCGCTACGTATCTTAGGAAGTCACCTCGGATGTCCTATCCGCTTAGATAACTCTGCTTATCCTGCCTAACTTGTATTACTGTTGTCCCATGTTAAGTTTATTCCTCTCAAGTTTGAGAGTACAACAAGCCGTTGTTAACAAATGAGAACGTAAAGAACCATTTGTACATCTCGCACATCAATAGTTGTCATGAAACGTTAGGTTACGGTCCACCTCATACAACAACGCTTACTAGTCTGCAATACTAGCGTAATCTTAGGGTTCACATTGGAACCACCCGAAAACACAAATCGAACGGCACTTCCGCAATCCGATTCAGAAACCCGATGAATGAACATCTATATAATTCCAACTCACCAATCACACTCGTGAGTCCAAAAAGCTTCACTACAACTTGTAGCGACCATACTGGCCCGATTTAGGTCTTTTCCTTTCTCCACCCAAATCGGGTGGCATCTCGACTGCAAATCGATCATACAAAACATCATAATCATATGTAACTAGTCTAACGAGTCGTCCACTACGGGGAGAAGGTACTTACCCTCATTAGTAGCCTTACTCATTTCTCGATAGCCAAAGTACAACTTTTCCGACTCGTACCTTTCCTCAAACTCGCACCAGAATGTCTTGGGGGGAAGTCCGAAAGAAATTCCCCATTCAAAACCACTAGAACTTTCAACTCATAAATTCTCAAGTACCACCACCTTAAGCTTAAAGTTTACAACGTTACTATAACCTCGGTCCCTGTTTCACATCATAGCCTCCATGGCTCCTTCGGGTGAGTCGAGAAACTTTGACTCATCTCTTGTTCGTGACAACATGTCACTCGTTTCATAAGAACGAAATACCATGCATGTTCTTTACATATCTTCCCATTTGTGTAAAACAACTAGGGAAGCTTCACCTTCCTCCTGATTCACTAGATCCCTTTATCATACTCAAACCTTAAAGGTTCCAATCCGCGTCATTCCTCCATATTCCAATATCGAGACCTAAGAAGGTCACAGAAAGGGTGATTACAATCCCTCCCTGAGGGGTCTATTACAGTCACTTGCTTTGATCCCATGCAATATTACTTGATTAAGACAATTGTACTTAGTTAACATACTTCCTCACTACTTACACCGAACCACCGGAAATCCTCCAAGCTCTTGTTACCAATCCTTCATGCCATGGTCTTGTCTACTTTTCCCGTCTACATTCATCCATAGACAACCCGCACATGTGCGTTCTTGGTTGTCACCGGTCAGCTTATTGTTTACCTTCTACAAGGTCAACAACTTACCATTCTACTACACTTTCCATGTTACCATACTCATGTATGCTACCCTCCTTGGGGTACTCTACCGTCAACTCTGTTAATTCATTCTTCATTTCATGTTTCCTTCTTCTTTCATAAGATAACTCTACTCTTCTCGGCCTTGTTGTGTCGTATAACTCACTTTCATAGGTTTAACCGTTCTTCCATGATGTCTTTCAAGTGCACCTTCTCAAATTCCCAGCCTCAAATAGCGTTTGTTCATGTTTCTATTAATGGGTATCTTAAGTCTTTCTATAAATAACAACTTCTTGTTACATCACTTATCTCCTCGGGATCACATCTACTCACACTTCTTTCATCTTAGCCTTATCATCATAACGGAAACCGGTTAGCTCTTCTATGGAAAATATACCATGTGAAACTCCAACATGTCATTCTTTTCATAACTCTCGTAAGTCTGAATAGGTCACCCTCTCATACTCTTGTAATGTTGGCACTTCATCTATTGGTACCTCGTAAGCTTAACTTACGGGTATCTTAAATCTTTCGCAAATGGTTCGATCACACTTCTCATCTTGACTCCAAGGCTTAGGAGCGCCTATAGAAACTTTACGTCTTAAGAAAATACCACCTTTAACCTTGTTAGAATGTACCCATCTCCTCCTTGATTCGCATCTTTAGTTGTCCACACGTCCTCTTGAAGAACCTTAAGTTTGTTATCTCTATTGGTCTCATTATCGTTCAATCGTGGCTTCTTTGGAACCACTTCCACACCTTTATGATACTCCTTTTACTTGTATTGTCTCCATCTCGATTTCTCTTAAGTTGTCTTGAGTTTTCCCTCTACTTCTTCGTCCTTGCGGTTATGTCCTCATTAGCCTTTCCATGGTTGCTTTGACATCCTCAAAAGGAGTCCGATGAAACTCCAAGGTGTTTGTCCGAACGGGACGCTCAAACTCGATACTTGAACATACTCATCCTCGTATGTACACTATCCAATGCCAAACAACGTCGTCCAAGGGAGATGATATCTTTCTATCATCTTAACTATAAAGTCCCATAACTCCATATGTTACTATACATCATAAGTATACGTATAATACTATACAAGTCATATGTTCACATTACTATCAACATACCAAATCTAGAAAATCCACTTCGATAATACAAGGTCTGGAAACGTACTATAGTACACATATATAACTATACATAATAATAATTCTACTATAAAATTAAGTCCATCATGCAACTACAATCCACATATACATATCTATATATTTACATATATATCAAAGTCCAATAAACTAAGCTGCCGAGATCCGCGGAAGGAGTGGTGGTCCGTACATTCTATCCCAGATTGACTATGCTCATGATTTTGAAAACGTAACTCATTTTTTAAAACTCTGAACCCTTGAGGGTTCTGTTTCCTTCTATTTGGCCTTTAGAAGATGGCGAGTGCCATTGTTGTCAACCTAAGGCTTTGATACCATATTGTAACACCCCGAAACCGCGGGACTCAGGATGCTATGGGCGGAGACCTCACAATGGGTCCCGACTCTTAGCATGACAAAAATTTCACCGGATCTTACAACAAGACACAAATAAAGGCAAAACCGAAATACATTTTAATGCAAATGATATGATCCCCGGAAACAAACAAACGAAAGACTTCATCCGAGTTTTCAACTCCAAAGACCAAACGTCATACACAACAATATACTAGTAGTTCTTATGTCAAAGTGATATACGATGTCCGTCCAAGCTTTGACTATACTCTTCTTATATGGAGTTAACCACGTACCCTTAAGATATGTCATCAAACCATCTACTTTACCCCACGTCACATACTACCCCGTTCATCGAGCCTCATACTTTTCATTTATCTTGAATGAAAAAAGTTTATAACAATCACTCTTAAACTTGTCACGAGCCTCTTCTGAACCCGTTCTATCCAAACCAACATCTCTAACGTTACAACTTATGTGCCACCAACATAACATATGTTTTACATCGGGGTAAACTTGTTTGAGTGCGTTAATTAGACCCAACTCTTTGTCCAGCATTATCATTTGTGGCCTCACACCTTTGTAGTACAAAGTAGCAAGTTGATTCAATGTCCAAACGTAACCGTCTTCACTCTCCTTGGACATGAAAACAAAGGTGACGCTGAAGTTCTTATTCGTACACCTAAAACCAATTATTTTCAAAAGTGGCATATTGTACCAATATGCAATGTAAAATTTTACAAGAAAATTAACAAGTGTGATAACATGCAGTTGATCAAACATCAATAAAGTAAAATTAATGTCATTTAATTTACACAAGTAAAATTTCATATCTAGAATAGAAATTATAAATTTTTAGAAAATATTTAATCAAATAACCATGACACATATATGTAAAATGAAATAATGGGTAAAAAGCTTATTGTTGGTTTTGTAGGTGATGTCCAAAACAATAACGTGTGAAAATAAAGACAACAAGTGCCTTGAGTCTAGGTGAACAAAAAATAAGTTGCTCTCGCCCGTCTAACGCTCGTGAAGTAGTTCTTCTGTGCGAGTAAGTCTAGCGTATATTGAGTTTTGCTCCTCGACAACCGGTCTTCCTTCTTTATCTCTACTCGTGCGTTGTAGATTTTGTTTTATTGAGGTGACAAATGTCGGGTCTTTCATTTGCAAGACGGTCAATATTGCTTCAGGTTCAGTATCAATTGAAGACAACCACCTCACATGTTGATATTGTTGTTGCGTCAACCATCCTTCAAATGCATGGCCTAATAACCTTTGTGGAAGATCTTGATTGTGATACCCACATAAAACTTGAACCATTCATTGATCCCGCTCTACCTCAAAACAATACAAACTAAAAGGACAACACGATAATTTAGTGATAATTTTAATGGGTTGTGAATTCTCACTTACATTAATTTTCATCTTCGCCTTCGCCTTTGATTTGTAAGTTCCGTTGTTCTTACATGACAACCATATCCTCACAAGTCGTTTTTCGGTACTTGGTGAAGAACACTTTATCGTCAATACCATGTTGTGAGATGTACCTATTGATCGCAAATGATGAAGCATAGACATCCGATCCGGCCACCGGTTGGTTGAGTCGAAAAAAGTTGTGAAATCAAGATAACTTTGTACTTCGAGGCTTTGATCATTATCATTTAAATCCATTTTTAAGAGGTCTTTTTGTACTTACTAGCACAATATGTCTTCAAGTGTGTTTCGCCGATTCCTTACAACGCCATTTATAGAACGCAAAATTTCTAAAAAATACCCGTATGCGCTTTAGGATTTACATTACCATATCCAATCAAAAGATTTTTTTATCCCCATTGTAGTAAAAAACCCGAGATTCACTAGCGATTTGAAGTTACATGTATGCCCATCCTAAGACGCATGTAATGTACACATTTGGATGTGCATGCTTGTGTGCGCTTCCTAAAGCGCACGCTTTGTGCACATTTGGATTTGCATGATTCGTGCACATTTGGATGTGCATGGTTCGTGCACATTTGGATGTGTATGGTTTGCGCGCCTTAGGAGACGCATGAAATTTGGCGTGTCTAAGTAATTAATTGGTGTGTATTTGGCTATCGGGTTTTTTGAAACACTAGGTACATGTAATGATATTAGTGTTTTAGATCGTTCTCTAGTTTTTTATGATGTCTTGAATGTTATATCACTACTGGTGAATTTTACTATTAATGGCAATGAGTACAACACGAGTTACTATTTAATTAACAATATTTATCCAACATGACTTGAAACAAGCGTTTGAAATAAGATTACACACGTAAGGACGTGAAACAAGCCTTTTTAGTTTTGCAAGCTCGACTTGCTATAGTGAAGAAACGACACTTACTCGAGACATTAAGTTCATCCCAAAAAATAATGGGAAGATGCATCATATTGCACGATACGATAGTGGATTATGAACGAGATACATATAGCTTGTATTATGACTCATCTCAATTTGAGCAATTAGGGATTGTTGATGGCACATATACTCCTTCTTGACCAAATCCACGGAGGAATACTTATTGAATCGACACCGACTTTGAAATAAGATTACACACGTAAATGAAAGAAGATTTGGTTAAACACTTTTGGTTAAAAAACGATCAGATCTACATTAAAAATTAATATTTTTATCTATATTTTTATCAGTTCGAATCTTCTATCCCGGCCCCTGTCTCCCTTCCTATCCCTGAATTCTTATTTGTCCACGTGGTTGTATTTTTTAACTTAATTTAGGTGTTTTATTGTCGGTTCGGTTCAGATATTAAAAATAGGGTTTATGGGTTCAAATCTTAAAATCGTAAAACCAAACCGGCCCATATTGACTGAATCACATTCATGACTGGAGGACGTCTTTTGAAATTCTCAGAAGAATGATAGGTTTGGGTTTAGTTTTAGATAAACATGTCGATGAAGTTAGGTTTGGATTCTTGTTGTAGAAAAACCTTTCAATCAAGGTTGGTTTGGATTTTGTAGTTTCTAGTTTCTCAATTCTCATGATATCTAAGTTGGCTGGTTTAGGAATTCCATTAATATTCTAAAGTTTTACATTCATAGTTTTGGGTTTTCTGGTTAACATTTCTACTAAAAGTAGTATTATTTTTGTTCATGTTCACCTTTACTTTGAAGCCAATCTTTTCAAATTTAACTATTAATCAGCAATTTGTGACTGGTTTTGTTTGTTTGTCATTTTTCCTAAGAATATTGGATTTCTAGTAGTAAATTCCAGACCTAGAAGCCCAATATATCTAAAAACAAAACAGATCCAACTTGAAAGAGGTATTGTGAATCACCATTAGGTAATGAGTTTCAATAGATTGCAATTTCAACTGAGCAATGTACGAGAACTTGTAGCAATGGCAACAAAACTTGAATGAGCATTTCTTGTTGGTTGAAAGAAATACCCATTTGAAAAAAGTGTCCAAATGTATGTAGTAGCATATATTACAACATTGTCAAGAAACAAAACTATATAAATAAATGAATTTTGGAACGAACAAAAGACTCGGCTTTCTAAGAAACCGTACCAAATTCTTCCTCTAAACTGAAGAGATGAGAATCAAAATTCAGGGTCTCGGTAGGCGTTTATCCTCCTTAATCTCCATTCTAGGAGTCTGCAAAATACCAGATTCCTTTTTACACCCACATATCACACTCAACCACAACCTTTATAATTTTATGTGTTAAAAAAAACATTAGCTTGCTTCAATGCATCTGAATCATGTTAAACTTGTTCTTCCATGAGTCTTAGACATTACAGATCATCCAAGTTAATCAAGTTCTTTCTCGACGAAATGAGGGTGTTTCTCTTTGATTAATTTTATATGAGTTTTAAAGTTAAATATTTAATAAATATAATTATATACATAAATATATCAATATCGATAAATAAGGATAAAGCGAAGAAATGAGATGGGTTGTTAGTAATGTAATACGATGCGATCATGCGACAGGATAAAAAGTGAAAAAGGTAGTTAAGAAATTCCGTTAAAACATCAACAGCTGGTCTTACTACGCGAGTTACCGCGGTTGGTTCTATAAAGTAAATAGGAAAAATAATGATAAATTCATAATATACCACCCACGAAAATTGCAAGGAGAAAAAGACAAAAATGCCCCTTCCCTCCCTACTTTGTGGCTCTTGAGTCCTGAAAGCTGCCAGGGTGACACTCAAACCTTCTTTCCCTATTCTCGATACGTTTTAACGCTTTCTCCAAAACTAAACTGCGACGTCACCTCCATCCCAAATCCGAACCTCCAAGCTCCTTCAATGGCGATCGCTTCCCCCTCCGCCCCGAGTTTCTCATATCGCTCCGGCTCCACATTCGCGGTCCGTTTCCACCACCAAAACCACGTCTGCACAGTTTCCCGTCCCCGGAGCCTCTATACGAGGAGGATAATCAATTCCAGGCTCAAACCTTCAGGCGCAGATGGCTCCTTTTCGCCGGAGAACGGTGATCTAGACAAGTACGAACTTCAGCACGGACAATCGGCGAACCAGCAGCTTCGGTGGCGGAGGGGATCTCCGGTGTTCGTTACGCTTCCGATCGACGCCGTCGCGGCGCCGTCCGGACAGCTTAGGAGGAGGAAAATCATGACGCAGTCATTTCGCGCCTTGGCGGCCGCCGGAGTTGAGGGAGTGGTTATGGAGGTGTGGTGGGGGCTTGTCGAGAGAGAATTGCCTGGGGTTTATAATTGGCAGGGGTATATTGAAATTGTTGCTCTAGCCAAGAGATGTGGACTCAAGGTTAGGGCTGCGTTGGCTTTTCATCAATGTGGCTCTGGTCCTGGCGATCCCTACTGGTTGGTCGGACCTCAATTTTTGCATTTCCTCCTCATTTTGAGTATATTTTTTTTTTCTTTATAATTCTTGTTAGATTGTTATATATCTTGGCATTCGAATTGGATTTGAGCAATTTGGGAGACGCTTATGCTGAGGATTTGAGTTTGTTTGTTTGATATGATTTATTATACTTTATAATTATGTCTTATACGGGAAGAGTACTTGCTAGTTGCTACAAATAGAATTTCAACTATCTTGAATTATTATAATAGAGCATGCTTTGTGGGGAAGTTGTTGCTGCATTCTGGTAGCTTTTCTTGAATTATAATAATAGAGCATGCTTTGTGGAGAAGATGAAATGGTTACGCTGTTGCTTTTTATCCATCTTTAGTCTTTTCGGCATCTTTGTCTTATGCTACGCTCCTTTGTGAAGATATAAAGTCGTTGCTAGTTATTTCCAGTTTTTCCCTTTTGGTCACATAGAGAAGGTATTACAGTGGCTCATTTAGTATCTAGAACTGAGCTTTCAGGTTGTTTTGTTGTTGACTTTCCTCAAAGTTTCGTCACACTGGGGATATTGATTTAATTTGAAGGTTTAACCCACTTTTTGCTTGAAAAAAATACTATCTTAGTCAAAGGTCTATACGCTTCTGTGTTGCAACATAACTTTCTTGGAAACTTGAATGTGGAAAAGGAGTTTTTGAGTCACAAGTGACGTTTCAGCGGTAGCTCTTGGTGAACTCTGAGTTTGAACCAAGACAATTTCATCAGGTTATGCTGATTCATATGAATCTTGTATATTACAAAATTTACAATGATAGTCTTCGCTAGAACTAAAATGTGCTTGTTTAGAGTTGACTGGTGGGTAGAATGGTTTTCGTGTACAAGTCAGGCTTGTACTCCAAGATCTTGTAGATTTGCTCAATTAAAGCTCAGCTTCACGTCAACAGGGTGAGAACGGCTTATCTTGTCTATAGCTGAGAAGGAAATGTGGATACCTTTGGCCTTAAGTCAAAGATATCTTCTTTCCTGTCTCCCCCTTTTCCATGATTATGTTATCCTTCTATTCAAATCTTGAATGAAGACTGACATGTTGGATAGTCCCTCTACAGGACAAAGTGGGCAAACTGCTTATGTCAAAGTGATTGAGAGCTTTGACCTCCTGAGTAAATGAATCTTTGAGATGTGGTTTGTTGCAACTATGTTTGGAGCCATACTTTGCAGTCATGATAAGAACTTGTACTGCAGATGGATTGTGGTAATTTAGGTGAAAGCATCTTATAGTACATGAGGTGTCTGTTGAACTTTATGTTTAAAATATATGCTCATCTATGAGCTGCTGATACTTTTTTCCATTTGGAGATAAATAAGATGATAGAATTTGAAGTTTGTCTTGTTTTTCCTTATAATAGCAAGATGATAACAACTGATTTTTCCTAAATTGGCGGACAGCTTCTGTAATAGTCTAAATGTAAAACTCTCTTTAAGATTACTCATTTATAAGGACTTGGGACTAGAAATTGGTGTAGAGGAGAATCCTGTGTGTTCTCCATTAGTGTGACTGTGATATGGTTTCACATCTTTTTTCTGTTTTATACACTCACAAGCAAGAGCAACTGTTTTCTATTTAATCCATTTAACTTGCCATAGAGGTTCTTACTATTAGTTCAAGTACTCACATATTTTATTAAATCATCAATTTCCTCCGAAGCAGGATCCCTCTCCCACAATGGGTGCTTGAAGAAGTGAACAGAGATCCAGATTTAGCATTTTTGGACGGGTTGGGAAGGAGGAGTATGGAGTACATATCCATAGGATGTGATACTCTTCCCATCCTACAGGGTCGATCACCAATACAGGCATATTCGGACTTTATGAGGAACTTCAGAGACACTTTCAAATCTTCCCTTGGTGTTGTGATAACAGTAAGATAGCTAACAAGTTTTTTTTATCATGCTATATCAAATGAATGTAGTAGATAGAATATTTATTTTGTGCTAAACAGTGAAATGATCGCTTGACCTGAAAACCAGGTTTTAGTTTAGTTGACAGTTGCCATTTGCAGGGGGTTCAAGTTGGCATGGGTCCTGCAGGGGAGCTAAGATATCCATCATACCCTTCCCAGAAGCTTACATGGCCTTGGCAATACCATGAAATTGGAAATTTCCAGTGCTATGATAAGGTTATCGACATGCTTAGGCCTGACTAAACAGTTTTAAGATTTTGATGAGTTTCATTTCAATTTCTCCCTCAAAAACTTATGTATGAATACTTTTATCTTTGGCAGTACATGCTTGCTTCCTTGAATGCATGCTGTCGTGAGATTGGGATGAGTGAATGGGGTAATGGAGGCCCAATTGGAGCTAACAACTTGATGCAAAGCCCTGAGAAAACAGAGATTTTCAGGAGTGACGGTTCTTGGAATTCACCATATGGTGATTTTTTCCTCAAATGGTACTCCGAAATGCTGCTTTTGCATGGAGAAAGGGTATGCAAAGAAACTGAGACCGTTTTTCGTGGGACCGAAGTCAATTTGTCTGCAAAAGTTGCTGCTTATCATAACACCTCAACAAGAGATGGATACATGCAGATAGCTCGCATGTTTGGTAGGTACGGATTCTCCTTGTGTTGTTCGTGCTTTGAGATACAAGATGCCAATGGTAAGCAGATGAGCCCAGATAACAGTCCAGAAGGCTTTATTCAACAGCTTTTATTGGCTGCCAGTATATGTGAAGTTCCCTTGGAAGGTGAAAACTCTGTTGTCAACCTCGATGACGGATCATTTCAACAGGTCCTGAAGATGTCAAAACTCTACTCACACGGGGAAAACAAACCCTCCTTTTCTTTCAACTTTGTGAGAATGGATAAAAACATGTTTGAGTACCAAAACTGGGTCCGATTCACCCGGTTTGTGAAGCAAATGTCCGAAGCTGGGATTTTTCGGGCCAAGCTAGCATTCGGAGGTAATATGAAGCTTTCTCTTACGTCTCAAACTGGTAGATTAGGAATGGTATTTGCACATTAGAGGAAAATAATAGCTATCATCTGAAACTCCTCACTAATTCGACTGTTCTCTTTCTCTACACAAAGCTACCACTAGAAGTGCAGTATGATGATACACAGAAGCATACTAATCTGTGTACATATTGTGGGCTTTATTTTCGAAATGATTAAAGTCGATTCACGCAAAGATTTAATGTTGTATTATACAAGATCATCAGTTACCTGTATTGTGTAGCTTCTTCTGCTGCTACTACTACTATTTAGATGATATTGAATCTTCTTTCTTTAGGTATATCTAACTCCAACTGTAGTCTCCATAGTTCTGCATCTTGAAAATGGGGATCCAGGTGAGCTTAGTGTGTTAGTATAGTAAATTGGTGTGATAATGTTGTTATCGACCTGGAACTCGTATGTGACAAGTTTCTGGTCCGGCCCAAGTTTCCCGGTGTTTCTTCACTTGTCGACCTTCGAGAGAAAAATTTCGGTGCCCTTAGTAAAGTCTTAGAATCAAAGTAGTACCCTCACCACCACTTCGGGGACCCAAGAAGGGAAGCACCTCAGGGCAGATAAGAACTGAAGATATATTTATTCCAAAAGTAAATTATAATTCGGGACAAAATAAATAAATAAAATTTACTCAAAAATGTAATTTTAATTAAACAATTTAATAAAATAAATTTTTAATAAAATGTGAAAACTCCTTTCCTATTATAGTAACTTGATTATATTGTTTGTGATATTAATATATAATATTCATTGTTAATTTGATATAATAAAATATGTCCAATATAGAATCAAATATCCCATACAATTTAAATAATATTTACTAAATAATTTATCTAATAACTTTATTTTTCAAAGATAAATAAATTTATCTAGATAAATATCATATATATTATCTAAAGAATATAAATTGGGCAAATATGACGAACTAGGTCTTTTAACAATAATGTACGATTAAGTAGGCCTATAGCATAATCTCATTTACTAAATATACCCCTAATAGAGTAATAGTGGTAAGTCAATTAGAGGGGTATACAAAACAAAAGTACATAGAAAAACCTATTTCGCCAAATTCTTTCTAAATTTTATCTTTTGACAAACATACTAATCTTATTAAATAACCACATAAAGCATGTAAAACCCTAGCCGGCGGTGGACCACCAATGAACCTTTTCCAGAAACAAAATTGCGGTAACATTTTTTTGCACGGATGTGGCCGAAAAACTACTTTTCTGGTTGCCTCTAGTTTACATGATTTTAATTATAGAGTTTTAATCAGGTTAAACTTAATAATAAAAAAAATATGACTCCTCTAGTTGGTCCACCCGGATATATCATATTGGATGCTTAGATGCTTGGATCATAGTGCAAGTATCGAAAGTGCATAAAAGAGATCGAAGGAGAGAGAAAGCGAACAAGTGTTCTTTGCATGCAAAAGTGTTATGGCAAGATTGTAGCTCTTGCACAACTCACTCTCTTTTTGATTTTTTTACGAAAAAGCTAAATGCACGAGGTTTGTTTTACTAGCGTAAAAAACAAACGCATTCCGATGGCGCTCAACAAGTAAAAAAAAAAAAAAAAAATTTGAGCGCCAGCGCCTTCCGAAGGCGCTCAAATCTTCAATAAAAAAATGCAAAAGATTCAAATCTTTAATAAAAAAAAGGAGCAAAAAATTTAAAAAAAAACAAGGTTTTGGACGCCAGCGCCATGCACCGGCGCTCAAAACCCTGTTTTTTCTTATTTTTGCTCTTTTTATTTTTTTTAAGATTTGAGCGCCATCGCAAAGCGCCCAAATCTGTTTGAGCGCCACCGCAAAGCGTTTATATTCGGTACCAAGTAAATTTAAAATCGTGTATATAACACGCCCCTTTTTTTAGCTCGAAATGGCGTGTTGCTAATCAAAAGTATTCACTCACTTAAATATTAATTGCTTTTGCAATTTAATACTTTCTTTTGAAACAACCAATTCTGTGAATTGAAGACAATCGAAGACAATTAAAGACTAAGTTGAAAATTAGTCAAATTTGTTCTTTCTTACTTTTTTATAACTTTTTTATAACGGAAAGTGGTTCGATCCCATAAACGGCGCGTCGAATATTGGATCAAAAGATGGAAAAGAATCAGCACACGGATTAACCGTCGTGAAGGACTACAACGAATGAGGAAAAAAACACAAAAATATATCAAAAGAACCCAAAAGCAAGACCGTTTTCAGGGGAAAGCAGAATGATCCAGTCATCCGAAAGTGACGAGGATGAACGTTCATCTTCGAAGGAAGTACACATGAAGGAAGTCTGGGGAACAGTTGTGGACACCTCAGATTTTGACTACAATAAAGCCGTTAGGAGTTTATCACACATTCACGCCCCCTTCACGACAAACACTCGGACCACCACCAAAGACAACATCAAAATAGAGAAGGCGAAGCTGCAGCACACATGTATCGTAATATAAAAATGTGTACAACTTTGATGGTTTAAAAAGTGGCGATTTATAAGGGAAAAACATTGTTCGAAAAGAGTTAGTTAACAACACTGAATCTTTGGTGGTTTGTGATATTGAGTCTTAACTCACTCAATCTTGAATTATATTAGTTCATATCAATTTTGGTGTTATTGGGGCCGTTATACCGATATCAGAGCCGTTGGGCCACAAGAGTGAAGGCCTTAAGACGACAAAGACCTCCTCCGGAAAATCCCTCAAAATTCCGAGTAAATTGATAACGAAATGTTGGTTAAGGGCTAGACTCCCATCATCTTTCCACAAATTATAGAGTTGAACCTTTGTTTAAAGGATTAGAATGAAAATATTGTAAACGACTGAAATTCATTTTTTAAATTTTAAAACTTTCCATTTAAGAAAAGCTTCCCATTTAAGAAAAGTAATTGGTCATTTTAACTTTTTTTTTTAAGGTTCGGTTTAAAGAACAATTTAAAGCTATTTTGCAAAAATGGTTTAAAGAATAACGATTTACAAGGGTAACATTGTTCGAAAAGAGTTGGTTAACAACACTAAAGCTTTTTCATTATTTAATAGTTATGAAATTGCTATATTATGTTTTTAAAAATTATTGCCTTGGAAAAACTCATTCAAAATTAAATTTTAATTTGGTGTCGATAAACCGAGATCGGTGCCGTTAGGCCGCAAAATTGATGCCCGTAGACTAGATTAAACCCTTTTATTATTATATTTTTAGCACTCAGAACAAAAGTTGTGTAAGCCGGTTGTAAGAGTGGGTGATATGGGTTGTAGCCCAAAGCAATTATTGAGTAAACCGATTGTGTAGCAATCATGATTACCTAAAAACAAATCTATAGAAATCAAGAGATTTCGCATCTAAGGGCAAGACTCGAAGCAAGTATAAGTTGCACAGGTAGAAGAAAAAACATAGATTATAAAGATCCATCAGAGAAAACAAGTAGAAGCTCTGCAAGACCAAACATAACGGGAGCCATAAAACAACATCCGATAACACCCACCATAGGTGAATACCCTTCCGTTGGTGCAGAAACCTCCCCGAAAACAAAGAGAAGACCAGGAAGACGAAAGATCTGAACGAAGCCCTAAGTTAAGGGATTGATCCGAAAACTGGAAGGAAAGTCGAAAAGTCGGCCACCAACCCTGGGTAAAGGGACCGATCTGAACAAAGCCCCATGTTAAGGAGCCACAAGTTCACGAGAAGCTGAGATACAATCCACATGGAATCGAAGATGGTCGAACCCTCCGAACAACAGAGCCTTCGGAACTTTAGGGTCATGGGTTTGGTTACCGAGCAAGGGCCCTTGACCTGTGAAGGGGAGGTGGTCGACCTCAGTGGTAACGGAAGTCGAAGCCCTTGACCGATGGAGGAGATTTGGTATTGATGTTGTTGAGCAGCTGCAGCTGCTTCCATTGCTGCTTTGCGGGCGACATTAGGTTATAGCCGAAAGGTTTGGGCCAAGGTTTTTCTTCCTTGCGGCGGCGGTTGCCCTGGTGGTTAGGGTTTTTGTTTGGGGTGAGAGGGCTTTTTCCCCTACACGTTAAGGCGCGTTGAATTCCAACGTTGTTTGTTATGAACTATTTCATAACTTAATGAAATGATGTTCCTCAAAGTTTGTGTCAGCCCGTTTCAAAGTTAAGGCCCAAATCAGCCCAAAGAGGAACCTATTTTATAAATCTCTAATTGGGCTACTAATTTGAAGTTTGAGTTTCTCTCGTAAAGCCTAACTTTTATATCTCTATTTCTTACTTATTTATAATCTAGTAAATATATACTCTCATATCATATCGAATATACCGTTTATAATATACACATATGTTAAATCTCATTTATTAAACGATCTAATCTATCAACCCAATGAGTTTGACCACGTAAGACTAGATAATATTAACAATATATTTTATCATATAAAATAAATAAGTCATATTTGAATTCTAGCAAAATGTTATAACTACCTAATGTCACCGGATCATATATCTATATGTATCGTCTTATAACATAATCAGTAATTACACTGTAGATTAAAGTACACAATTGCTTCACACTAAGGGCCCGTTTGGTTCCAACTCCGGAAACGGAAACGGAATGGAAACGAATTTAGTCCATATGTATATCCATATTCATGAAATTTTATGGAATCATTCCCCATGGTTTAATGAAAAATGCACTTGCTTTCTCACATTTTGTTACCCTATAAGGTATCAAAAGTAATCAAACTCTCATCCAATTACTACAAAACACAAGGAATGATTCCAAAAAATTTAATGAACAAGGGTATACGTATTGACTAGATTTGTTTCCATTCCGTTTCCGATTCCGGAGTTGGAACCAAACGGGCCCTAAATATATTTTAAACCATTCATCCATTAGATATTTATCTGCTACTCATTTATAAATACTAGTGAGGACAATGAATTGATCCACGAATTAGCATTAACGTGACACACACATCATTGAATGTGAATTGATCCGTGAATTAGCATTAACGTAACACACACATCCTTGAATTGATCATCAAATTAGCGTTGTAGAAGAATGTTGGGCAAATTTGGTAACTAGGCTTTTTTAAAAAATCATGATACTAAGTAGGCTTTTTTATATTTTCCATCAATAAAATATACCCAAAATCATATTTACCGTTCAAGTAGAAATTAATTACCATAATAATTAGGTAAAATCTCCTTTTTCTCTCTCTTTTCTGTTACAATCAAAGAAACCCGATATGCTTTCTTCTCCTCCTCTCGATCTCGATCTCAAAATTCACTCTTCTCCTCCTCTCGATCTCGATCTCAGAATCCTTTCTTCTCCTCCTTCGATCTCGCCCTTCTCGCAAGCTTCTCTAGTATCACAATTATCGATCTATTTTCTCTCTTATCTCTCACAATCGACATCGATCGACCAATCTTCTCTGGTATCAATCGATCAAACACCAGAAACGAATACAACGCAATCGACTTGTGATTTAAGACTTCAAATACCAGAATTCGCTTCGATCTAACACGTATATCTCTCACAATATTCTACTCTCTCTCTCGCCATCTTCTTCAGTATTATTCTGGTATTTTGTTCACCATTGTGAAATTTTGATCAGATTCTTGTATTTCTGGTATAAGGTATCGTCAGATTTGATTTTGTTTTAAATTATGTTTCTGGTATGAATGAGTGTGTTACGATTCTGGTAAGAACCTTGTTGCTAGTTTGTTTTCTTAATTCTGATATGAAAGAATGAGTTCTGGTATCATTAATTCTCTGGTATAATGATTTGAATGAATTCTGGTATACTTGAACTTCTGGTATTTGTCGTGTTGTGCATAATTATGGTATACTTGAACGTCTGGTATACTTAATCTTCTGGTATTTATGTTCTTGTGCATAATTCTGGTATACTTCAACGTCTGGTATACTTGAACTTCTGGTATTTGTGGTGTTGTGCATAATTCTGGTATGAATTAATGAGTTCTGGTATACTCTCTTTTGTAGTATGATAATTGTCTTTCTGGTATCATTAATTCTCTGGTATTTGTGGTGTTATACATAATTTTGGTATGAATTAATGAGTTCCGGTATAATCTCCTTTGTAGTATGATAATTATCTTTCTAGTATCATTAATTCTGGTATCAATTAATGAGTTCTTGTATAATCTCTTTTGTAGTATGCTAATTGTCTTTCTGATATCATTAATTCTCTGGTATAATGAATTGAATGACTTCTGGTATACTTGAACTTCTGGTATTTGTGATGTTGTGCATAATTCTGGTATACTTTAACTTTTGGTATACTTGAACTTCTGATATTTTTGGTGTTGTGCATAATTCTGGTATACTTTAACTTCTGGTATTTGTGATGTTGTGCATAATTTGGTATACTTTTAACTTCTGGTATATTTATAATAGTTTTTTTCTGGTATATACAGAACTTGTTAGCCATGGCTCAGTTACAAATCGTAGTTTATTGTGGAGGAGAATGGAAATCTGTGGGAAATGAATGGACATATTTAGGGGATAAAGTAGTGTGCAAACCCATCATTGTGGGAGATCCGATTAGCATACCAAAAATTAGGATGTTGATTGCCAAACGTTTTCAAGTAGATGAGACAGTGAACAAATTGGAACTTACATACAAGAATACCTTAAATAAAGCGTTGCAACCATTTGATATTGAGACGGTAGAAGATTTCGAGGATTTTGTTGAAGTTAATCAATTGACTCAACCATGCTGGAGTGTGCCATTGTGTGTGAGATTAAAGTCTACATTTATTATACCAGAAATTGAAGAAATTAATGAATATCATCCATACACTGTCATTGTTCCTGCTCCCAGTGTGATTGAAATAGAAACAGAGAATAGCTATGCAATCACTGAAGTTCAACCTGAAGAAACTCAATGGGGTCTTAAGCTTGGTCAAAAGTTCAAGGATAAAAACGCAATGAAAAATGCATTGTGTTTGAATGCTGTTGCCGAATGTACACAATACAAAATAACAAAGTCTATCAAGCTTGCTATTCTTGCGCGATGTCTAGATAAAGATTGTAAGTGGCGCATGCGGTTCTCAAAAATCAAGAAATCGAAAGTGTTTACACTAACAAAGTATACCAGAGAGCACACTTGTTCATTCCATACCAGAAGAAATTATCGCAGAAAGGTCTCATATCCTGTCCTTGCTGAAATAGTTGTAAAAATGTAAGTCCATTGCTTATTATCAAATATAATATTCAATTCTATATTGTTTTCTTCCATTCTGGTATGAACTATATTCAAATCATATTGTTTATGTTATTCAGGTATGCTAATACACATAAACTCCCCGAGCCTAAGACAATTTTGAGAAACGAGCATTGTTTAGAAGCTAGCTACTGGAAATGTTGGATGGCACAAGAGGCTGTCAAGGAGAATATAAGAGTAACAAATGAAGAGATCTACAAGGGTGTGCCGGTGTACTTACATCGATTGCAAGAGGCAAATCCGAACACTATTGTAGCACTGCAATTGGATGACGAAAACAAATTCAAGTATGTCTTCTTTGCTTTGGGACAATCAATCAAAGGATATTCAGTAATGAGAAAGGTATTATCCTTGTTCTGGTATGTGATAAAGTTATGCCTCTGGTATTATCAATTATACATGAATGATATAGATTCTGGTAGTAATGTTGTGTTTCTAGTAAGCAATATAATTATCTTTTTGGTATGCTCTTTTTTGGTTTGTATAACCAGTGTCTGGTATTGTTAGATAAATGTACTTCTGGTAATATCATTTCTGATTTGATTTCAAGCTCAGCTTCTACTATAGTGATATATATTTGAACAATTAAGTTTCTGGTATGACTATTATCCATTTCTGGTATACCAGAAAACTAATTGATTTTTGGTTGTTGTTGTTTAAGGTTATATCAGTGGACGGAACATTTTTAAAAGGACGATATGGTGGGGTGCTATTGCTTGCAACAACGCAAGATGCAAACCAACAAATATACCCCCTAGCATTTGTAATTGTTGACCGTGAATGTGATGACTCGTATGATACTATGATTTCTTCTTCTATCATATACACAAGTTTGTCCCTGACACCGATGAACAACTATTTATATCGGACAGACACATGTCAATCAAGAATGGTATTGCTAAGCACTACACAAAAGCATCTCATGGAGTTTGCATGTACCACTTGAAAGGGAACATCAAGAAAAAATCAACCAAGAATATAGTTCAACAAATGTTCGTGGATGCAGCTAGGTGCTACAGAAAGGATAAGTGTCTTGAACTGTTTGAAAATATAAAGATGGTATGTTTATTCTGGTTTTTATTATTTTCTGGTATGCAATCGCATTATGCTTCTGTATTTCAATTCTGGTGGTTTATTTCATTTCTGGTATTGTCCCTTATCTCTCATTTATAGTGTTTCTGGTATGAATGTTTCTGGTATGAACGCAGGTTAGTTTGTTGTATGAAAATTATAATTCTGGTATTACATTTAATCTCTGGTATGAATTCTGGTATGCTTTTTGTGATCGTTTCTGGTATCATACATGTCATGTTTCTGGTATTCAACATTATTATTGATGAGCAATGATTATGGTATTACCTTTTTCTGGTATTGAAACATGTTAGATGTATGGTATGTTTTTTCTGGTATTGTATATAACTTCATGTGTACCTGCTAATGTTTGTAGGAGAAGGTAGTAGTTGCACAGCTGTTGGAAGAAATTGGATTTGCTGCTTGGTCCCGAGCTTTTTACAACGCAAAAAGTTATAAAATTATGACAAGCAACAATGCAGAATGTATAAATAGTGTACTGTGTGATGCAAGGGATTATCCAGTGCTTGCCCTCATTGATGTTATCAGACAGACAGTGGGTAGATGGTTTGCAACGCGAAGGCAAAGTGTTGAATCATGTACAGAAATGACAACACCAAACGTCGATGCCCTAATACAAGCTAAATATGGGGAGGCAACAAAGTATGGATACTACGTGCTTGATGCGAAAAGGCTGTTGTTTGAAGTACAATGGAACCAGGAAAGGGAAGTTGTGTGTTTAGTGGATAGGAGTTGCACTTGCAAGAAACTTGATATTGAGGAAATACCATGTGTTCATACAATAGCTGCAACAAAGATGGCGAAAATGAATCCGGCATCTCTGGTAAGTAAATATTACATCACCGAATATTGGAACACGGCATATGAGGAGACAATATACCCAATTGTAGATCATGAGCATTGTGAGATTCCAAGTTGCATTACATCTATTGAATGCAACCCTCCTATAAAGAGGAAGAGAATCAAGATTGCCTAAAGCTAGGATACGGGGATCAATGGAAGGAAGCAAGAAGAAGAAATGCAGCTGTTGCGGCAGGATAGGCCATAACAAAAAAACTTGCCGAAATCAACCAATGGAGAAAGAATGAAGACACATACCAGAAATACTAATTTTGATTATTTGTCATTATCAGATATGTAGAAAACAGTTACTGTATAAATATATGTTTGTTTTATGTGTAAATGTCCACATACCAGAATCAAAACAATAGGTAATAACAAAAACTAAATAAAAAAACTCATACCAGAATCCAATAAAAGTATACCATCAGGCTATTTATATGAATATCAAAAAGCATAGGCAATAAAACATACAAGAAAATCACAAATTGAACGTTTCTGGTAAACAAATAATCATACCAGAATCAAATAGATGAAACAAACTACAAGAAACACAAACCAGAAACACATACCAGAAATACTAATGCAATAACTCATACCATAAAATCACAAATAAACATTTCTGGTAAGTAATTACTCATACCAGAGGCACATATATGAAAACCAATCATACCAGAAGCATAAAAAATAACAAAGAAATACCAGATATAATCATACCAGAGGGACTTAAATGAAATACCAGAATCCTAAATAGCAACATAAACACTTCTGGTAAAGAAACTATATTAACAGAATACTTCTGGTAAATAGCAACATAAATACTTCTGGTAAATTATATTACAAAAGAGTTAATATATTACAACAGAGTCAGTCAATACCAAAATACAAGTTTATCAAGAGTCAACTACATCATTTAGGACAAATTCAGTTTCAAAGGGACTCGTGGGGTTTCACCCACTCCCTATGGTACAAAATAAAACAAAATTGTTCCCTGAAAGCTGGGACCCATTCTTGACATATGTTTGACGAATCAGTTCGTCCAGATGACAAATACTGAATGTGCTTGATTGTGAATACACCACAACTTTCACTGCAATTGTAGACAACAGATTATATAAGTGTTTTCCAAAACATCATACTAATGAACAAACCAGAAACATATGACTAGTATTGTAGAAATCACCTTGGGTTGTTCTATGGAACTTCTTTGGCTGTCTTTCGAACATAATCCAATGGCTTATCAAGATTGTCCCCAAACCTCTCAAATTCTCCATGAAGTTTCAGAATATAAGGAAACATAACAAGGAATGGGGTGAGCAAAAGCTTTCAAGTCCCCATCAGACATACAGTCCACAATTGAGTCATATACAACAACACACCATTTAATTACATCAATCTGTAGCGCTATCCTGTGTTTACCACAGGTGTTGATGGCAGTGTATATTGTATCGACTTCATAAAAGCTCTTGCTAAAAAAGGGAGGATCAAGTCCAAATATATAACAAGCAATTTCTTCACCGTAATTAAAACTCCCTGTAGCTTTCGATTCTAAGAATTATTTATAACGCACATCGTTGAAGTAGTCGACAAATGGTACAGGAACAATGGTAATACGGCCATAAACCTCTGGATACTCAATTACAGCTTTTCGGAAGTATGTAATCATTTCATCCAGTTGCTGTAAAGTAGGAAAAAAACTAATAATTCAATACCAGAGCTCATATGAGAATAATACCAGAAAAACATAAAAAGTTCATACCAGAATTCAAGACATGAAAACCATCAGGCAAGATACACATACATGAAAACACATCATACCAGAAACACAAAACATAAACAAATACAAGAAAGCTCAAGCAATAAATCATCTAAGGAAGTCAAATGATAATTTATGGCAAAATGAAAGAATTACATATCATAAAACTAATGAAATAGATTATACCAGAAAAAAAGAAGCAAAAATAAAGTCATACCAGACTCTTATACAACTAGATCATACCAGAAAGCAGTACAACACATCATACCAGAAATTTTAAAAACAAAATGTACAAACAACATCTTACCAGAAACACATCAGTAGCTAGTTTTAGAAAGTCATACCAGAAAATATCATACCAGAAATTATTAACTTAAATAAAAGTAAGGTTAGTGTTAACTTATATAATCCCACAACCAGCCAGTTTTTTGGAGTAAGAGCTTGAAGTGTTCTTTATTTGCTGAATGTTGAAATCCAGTAATAAATTCTTTTTTAGTCTTTGGGTTAAGGTACCAAGCATAAAAAGCATCTCTATCCTTCTTGCTCAAGAAATTATGCTTGGGTGGCTTGGGGATTTTTATTGGAACGACATAGGGAGATACAACAAGGTCGCTGGGTGATAACGTGATTTATGATGTTAGTATAGGCATTCATTTAGATAGTTTTTTCCGTTATTCATGCACGGTTTGGCATTAGTTCATGACGTTTACGCTTATTTTATGCATATTTTTAGAAAAGACGTCTACACGAGCTTTTGTCGGTTTTGTAGGTATTTCGGGGATCTTTTGGACATTAATCGATACATTCGAGGGTCAAGCCTCATGGTGGTACACATCCAAGGCTTTGAAGGAACATAATTGGAGCAATGAAGGACACAAGGACCCTTATTGGTGCAAGCAATGGAGCAACTCATGGCTAGACGATCATAACAAGCCTCTGTTGAAGAAAATCGACCCAACACTCAGGAAAATCGTCCGATTTTTCTGTCTGGGTCGATTTTCTGGCCTTTGACAGCTTGAGCCACGTGTCCCACGATCTCTTTGTCCGGCCGGCCCTTGCTCTTGATGGAGAATATAAGTGGTCCTGCAGGCTGTGGCTAAGGGATCTCTCCCACATTCTCTCACACACACCTCATTCCATGGGAGGATAAACTTGGATAAGAAGAAAAACTCTCTCATTTTTGGGGGAAGAAGAAGAACACCAAACTTAGAGTGATAGTGAGTTTTTAAGTGATTTTTAGAGTCTTTGGTTGAAGAACTTTTGGAAGGATTGTTAGGAACGTTTTGGAACTTCTTTTGAAGGATTGTAAGTCTTGCTTAAACTTATATTCAGCTTAGATTTCTTGTTTTACTTGCTTATCTTTCATCATCTACTTATGAGAACCATGTATGCTTGTGTGATGATTTTGGATCTTGAAATGCATGTTATTGGCTAGTTTATTGTGATTCTGGAGTGATGGATTGATGGTTATGACTTGGGTGATGATAGAATGAACTTGTATGTTAGTTTAGGATGATTCGTATGCACAAAACCTAACCCAGACAGAAAAATCGACATGTTCATAGGATAGATCGTCCGATTTTTGCTATGATCCACCCAATTTTTCTCTCTGTTGCTCTATAATTGATGAATCTGTATGTTAGGATGTTAGGTAGTTGAAATCCTAGTGTTTATTAAGCATAATATAGCTTAGGGTCACCTAATTCTAGCAAACTAAGTGAGGGAAGAGACCTACCCGGTGATTTCCGATCTTAGATACCTAAGATGATGAACTCTAGGTAGTAGTGAGTCTCATAAGCCGCTATTGGATTGAGTGTGCTAGGATTATTGCTTGAGACTTCCCTTCTCCGAGACTTACCCGGTAAGGAGAGGGTTGCCCCTTAAGTAGAGTCCGGTTTGTGTAGAATTCCCTACTTTAACCCCTTGAGACCTACCCGGTAATAGGAGTTTGATGCGGGATTAGTGAAGCAAGAGACTTACCCGGTAATTGCTTCCATTAGAGAAACACCCTTTCCCGACACCACAGCTTTGTCCTTAGAATCTTTAGAAGCTTGAGCCCAATGCCATAACCGGAAATCTTGACCTCTAGAATCCACTTTTCTCTCTTTGATCACATATCTTGTGTATTTTTTTTTTTTGAAATGGTACGTTTCCGGTTCGGCTTCGCCTACGTCCGGATAGGGTATTTACTGTGGCCCATTAAGGGGATACCCTCCCAATACCAATTTTTCCATACATGTCTCCAGGAGGATTCGAACTCGAATCTCCGGGCTAACACTTAAGGAGTCTAGCACCACAACCACTAGACCAACTGAGTATTGGTACATATCTTGTATTTGTGTTACTTGTTTGTTTTGCTAGTTTTAGTTGTTAGTTTGATTTATTATCTTGCTTGATTTGTGATCTTTGCTTGATCACCACAAAAACCCAACCAAAAATATCAAGATTTTCATTTCTTTATTTCTTTCTCTTTTCTTAGACTAGATTCGCACTATCTATGATCACTTGTTTGATTTGATTTCACCTTAGTCTTCGTGTTCGACCTCGGAATACTATCCTTGCTACAAAACGACCCATACACTGTGGGTTCGCTAGGAGTTAGGAAATTATATCGAGTTTATAAATTGTAAGACTTTTGTGCTACACAATCTTAGCGTAACAAGTTTTTGGCGCCGTTGTCGGGGACTAGGTCTAGATTGAGTCATTTTTGTGATTGTTTATAGTGTAGATCTTTCTTGTTGCTTTTGATCTCGTTTGGTTTGTGTCTTTTCTTTTCAGGACATCTCTCACTCTTTAGGTGTATGCAAAGATCTCGTGACAAGGATTTAGCTCCATTCGATCCCGAACCGGAGAAAACCCTTAGATCTAGATCCAAGAGCATTAGAAAGGGAAAAGAGATGGCCGGAAGAGATCTCCAAGCTGAGTTGGATGAGGCTTTAGAGCAAATTAGTTTAAGAGATGAGCTCTTGGAGAATGAAAGGAGACTTGCCAATGAGAGGCAAGAAGCAACTAGGAGAGAGATTGAAGAGATTAGGCAAGCTCTCGTGCAAAGAGAGCTTAATCGTCAACAACCTCCACCTCTACCACAACCGCAGCCGGCGGTTAATATTCGGGTTGTGCCCATTGCTATTGAAGAGCCACAAACGTTAGGGCAACGTATGGATCCGGCACAAAGAGCACACCGTCCGGGTGTGAGCTTAGGAGATCCCGCAGCCCATGATTACGAGCTCCGCCCTCAAGTTCTACAAATGATCCGGCATAATCAATTTGGAGGGATGGAAGGAGAGTCTCACCATCAACACTTGATGAACTATGAGATCTTGATGGAGACCCTTAGACCGCCTAGATTGGAGAGCAACAACCATAAGCTTAGGGCTTTCTCCTTCTCACTTAAGGATAAAGCCTTGGCTTGGTATCAATCTATTCCACAAGGGCGAGTGAGTACTTGGGAGGAGATGACAACCGAGTTTTTGACAAAGTTCTTCCCACCTTCCAAGACTACCGAGTTAAGAGGGAAGATCAATGCCTTTGTAATGAAGGATAGAGAAAGCCTATTCAAGTCTTGGGAGAGGTTCAAAGACCTTCTCCTAGATTGCCCACACCATGGTATACCGAAAATAGAGCTATTGGAGATCTACTTCAAAGGACTTGATGAAGATAGCCAATTCAAGCTTCAATCTCTTTCCGGTGGGACTTTCATGGAAAAGAATGTGGATGAAGCTTGGGAGTTTGTAGAGAAACAAGCTTTGGTGATTGAAAAGTACTCCCATAGGAAGAGTGATGGGAGGAAAGCGGGAGCATATGAGGTGAGTGAAGTCACCATGAGTAACTTCAAGCTTGATGCAATCAACAACGAGCTAAAGTCTTTGAGGGAGTTGTGTGCTACAACTTTGAAGAATCAAGCAACCCCTCAAGTGCAAGTGCAAGCAAACTTGTCTTCCAAGGAGGAAGATGTGAACTACATGGGAAGGGGCAACTACAACAACTATCAAGGCCCAAGGAACTTCAACAACAACCGCCAATTCAACAATTACCGGCCTAACCATAACCATCCCGGTTTTTCCTATTCTAACCCGGATGGAGCCTTGAACCCTCCCGCTTCCACAAGTGCAGCTCCACCGCCTAAAGCTTCACAAGAGCCTCCACCCGGATTTACTCAACCTCCAAAGGATAGAACCGAAAAGATGTTTGAGCAATTGCTTGGAAGGTTGAGTGGCCTTGAGAGCACGGTGACTTCCATTTCTAAAGCTCAAAAGGTGTTGGAAGCACAAGTGTTCCAAAAGGCGGGTGAAGCTTATAGAGATCCGGGAAAGCTTCCCGGAAGAACCGAAGATAACCCAAGAGGCCAAGTGTTGGCTATTACAACAAGGAGTTGGCTGAGCATGAAGGATCCCTTACCTAAGGGAAATGACAAGGGGAAGCAAGTGGTGATAGAAGAAGAGCCATTACAAGAAGATGGAGGAAAGAGCAAGGATGATGAGCCATCATATGTGGCACCACCTCCATACAAGCCACCACTACCATTCCCACAATCACGAGCAAGAGCTCGATTGGACAAACACTTCGGTAAATTCCTTGAACTTATGTCTAAATTGCATATTAACATTCCGTTCATGGATGCTATTCTAGGTATGCCGGCCTATGGAAATTTTGTGAAAGAGATACTCTCCAACAAGAGGAAGTTGGAAGAGTATGGAGAAGTTAGGATGACAAAGAGGTCCTTGGAATTGATTCAAACTATGAAGGAGGAGATGCCTCCTAAGTTAAGAGATCCGGGATCCTTTTGTGTGCCAATTGGAGTGGGAGAAGTGAAGTATTACGCCCTATGTGATCTTGGGGCAAGTGTAAGCATCATCCCGCTTGCACTTTGCAACAAGGTTGGGCTAGGACAACCAAAGCCGGTCAAGATGACCCTTTCCATGGCGGACCGTTCAATCACTCACCCAGTTGGAATCTTGGAAGACATACCGGTGCAACTAGGGAAGTTCTATGTGCCCATAGACTTCGTTGTTTTGGACATCCCGGCGGACTATCCGGTTCCTATCATCTTGGGGAGACCTTTCCTAGCTACTTCCGGATGTTTGGTGGATTGCAAAAATGGAATTCTCTCTTTCAACATTGGAGAAGAGAACATCAAGTTTAATTTATCCACAATGGTGAAGGGGCCAACCCTAGGTGAAGATGTCTTCAACATTGTTGAGGAAGAGGAGTCTAGAGAAGTTGTGAGCTCAATCTTGCTCAAGGATCCACTTGAGAAGGTTCTTAGCTCGAGTTTGATGGAGGAAGGAGTTGAGGAGAGTAGCAATGAAGTGATCAAGGCCTTGAATGCATTGGATGAGCTACCAAGTGTTGGATTTGAAGTACTAGAGGAAGGGACAAATACCTGTAGAAAAATCGGACCAGAGGGGCAAAAATCGGCCGATTTTTGCATAAATCCTGAATTTTCATCCGATTTTGCAAATGCCGTAGCTGAAATCGACCCCCAGATCGTCCGATTTTCTTCACAAAGGGTCGATTTTCCTGAGTCTTTTGAGCATCATCCAAGTGTTTGTGAGCAATCATCAAGGGATTTAGGTCAGGCTTCCATGGCTTTGGAATCATCTCAACCTACATTGTATGGATCATCTCCAACCGATAAAGGTCCTCCTAAACTTGATCTAAAACCTCTTCCTTCTCATTTAAAGTATGCTTTCCTTGGTTCAAATTCTACTTATCCGGTGATTGTGAATGCATCTTTGAATGATGGTGAGCTTAATAGATTGTTGACTGAATTGAAACTGCATAGAAAGGCAATAGGATACACCATTGATGACCTTGTTGGCATTAAGCCCTCTTTGTGCATGCATAAGATATTGATGGAAGATGACCATAAACCCTCTATTGAACATCAAAGAAGATTGAATCCTATAATGAAAGAGGTAGTCAAGAAAGAGATCATTAAGTTGCTAGATGCGGGAATCATTTACCCGATTTCGGATAGTAAATGGGTTAGTCCCGTACATGTGGTTCCTAAGAAGGGTGGTATGACCGTAGTAACTAATGAGAATAATGAACTAATCCCTACTAGAACGGTTACGGGATGGAGGATGTGTATAGACTATAGGAAACTAAATGTGGCCTCTAGGAAAGATTACTTCCCTCTTCCTTTCATTGACCAAATGCTAGAAAGATTAGCTCAATATTCCCATTTTTGTTACTTAGATGGCTATAGTGGATTCTTCCAAATCCCTATCCACCCCGATAACCAAGAGAAAACTACATTCACATGTCCTTGGGGTACATTTGCATATAGGAGAATGCCATTTGGGTTGTGTAATGCACCCGCCACCTTTCAAAGGTGTATGATGGCTATCTTTTCTGAATATATTGAAAACATCATGGAAGTATTTATGGATGATTTCTCTGTTTATGGATCTTCATTTGATAATTGTTTAGCTAACTTGTCTTTGGTGCTTAAGAGATGTGAGGAGACAAATCTTGTCTTGAATTGGGAGAAATGCCACTTCATGGTAAGTGAAGGCATTGTGTTGGGACAATTGGTGTCCAACCGTGGCATTGAGGTTGATAGGGCTAAGACAGAGACGATAGAGAAATTGCCACCACCTACATCGGTGAAGGTGGTAAGGAGTTTTCTAGGGCATGCCGGTTTTTACCGGAGATTCATTAAAGATTTCTCTAAGATTTCTAAGCCTCTTACTAACCTACTAATGAAAGATGTTGAGTTTGTTTTCTCCAAGGATTGTCTTGAGGCTTTTTGTAGGTTGAAGGATGCTTTGATCACCGCCCCCATCATGCAACCTCCGGATTGGAGCTTACCATTTGAAGTGATGTGTGATGCAAGTGATGTGGCCGTTGGGGCTGTTTTAGGACAAAAGAAAGATGGGCGTACACATACCATCTATTATGCTAGCAAGACGCTAGATGATGCCCAACTTAACTATGCCACAACCGAGAAGGAGTTGCTAGCGGTGGTGTATGCCTTTGAGAAGTTTCGGTCATATCTTGTTGGAGCAAAGGTCATTGTGTACACGGATCATGCTGTGATCCGTTACCTCCTCACAAAGAAAGATGTCAAGCCTCGCCTCATTCGGTGGATCCTTCTTCTTCAAGAGTTTGACTTGGAAATCCGGGATAAGAAACGGTCCGAAAATTCTGTGGCGGACCATCTTAGTAGGCTCCCACCGTTGGGGATTGAGAGAGATGACATCCCGATTGATGACTCATTCCGGGATGAGCAATTGCAAATGGTGGAGGAGTGCTTTCTTCAAGTGTCCAAGGGAAATGAGCCATGGTATGCCGACATTGTGAACTACCTTGTGTGTGAGGAGGTGTCACTCGGTTTATCCTATGCCCAAAGGAAAAAGTTCTTCAAGGATGTGAGGCATTACTATTGGAGTGAGCCTCTCTTGTTCAAGAGAGGGCCGGATGGAGTCTTTAGGAGGTGCATTCTGGAAGATGAGATGGAGAGTGTGATCCACCATTGTCACTCCTTGCCATGTGGAGGCCATGCTAGCTCACACAAGACGTGTGCAAAGGTATTGCAATCCGGTTTTTATAGGCCTAACTTGTTTAGAGATGTGCAGAATTTTGTAGTGGCATGTGATGCTTGCCAAAGGACAGGCAACATCTCAAGGAGGAATGAGATGCCCTTGAACAACATACAAGATGTGGAGATATTTGATGTTTGGGGTGTGGACTTCATGGGACCATTCCCTTCTTCATGTGGCAACCTCTACATCCTATTGGCGGTGGACTATGTGTCGAGATGGGTGGAAGCAATCACTTCTCCCACAAATGATGTCAAGGTTGTGGTGTGGTTCTTCAACCGAGTGATCTTTCCTAGGTTTTGGACACCAAGGGTGATCATAAGTGATGGAGGAAAGCACTTCACTAATAGGAACTTTGGGTCACTTTTGGCTAAGTATGGGGGGACTCATAAGGTGGCAACACCTTACCATCCCCAAACTAGTGGCCAAGTGGAGATCTCCAACCGGGAGATAAAGAGAATTCTTGAGAAGACGGTTTCTAGAACAAGAAAGGATTGGGCTATGAAGCTCGATGATGCTTTGTGGGCTTATAGAACCGCTTTCAAGACACCAATTGGCACCACTCCCTACAAGCTAGTTTATGGCAAGTCTTGCCACCTTCCGGTAGAGATGGAGCATAGGGCATATTTGGCCATAAGGTGGCTGAATTTTGACCTCAAGGAGGCCGGTGAGAAGAGGTTGCTAGACATGAACGCTCTTGAGGAGATCCGGTTGGATGCTTATGAAAATGCCCGGATTTACAAAGAGAGGACCAAGCGTTGGCATGACAAGCGTCTCATCCCAAAGGAGTTGAGTGAGGGTGACTTAGTGCTTCTCTTCAACTCGAGGTTGCGGCTCTTCCCCGGAAAGCTCAAGTCAAGATGGACGGGCCCTTATGTTGTTAAGAAGATCTTTCCTCATGGAGCGGTGGAAATAGGAGGAGATCATTGTGGTAACTTTAACGTGAATGGGCACCGTTTGAAGAAGTACATCCCAGAAGCCCCGGTGGAAGTGATTGCCCCACTTCACCTTGAATGAAACGCTCCTGAATTGGTCAAGCTAATGACCTTAAAGAAGCACTTAATGGGAGGCAACCCATTGGTACATATTTTTCCCTTTTATTTTTCTTGTTTTTGTTTGATCTTGCTCTTGGTGTGCTTTGTTTTTCTTTTGTGTTTTTGGGTGCTAGATCTTGTTGATTGTCATGTGTTATGAGTTGTTGGAGGTCATGTGAAAACCTCATGGAACTGCTGAAGGTACAAGATCCGAGCACATGGATGAGGAAGAAAGCACCCAGGAAAATTGGACTGATCTTGCACAAAATCGGCCGATTTTCCTGGGTAGATGGTCCGATTTTTCCTTCTGTCAAGGAAAGTGATGATCTCCAATCAAGCATGGGTGGAGCGGACGTGGAACTTGGACGTCTTGCGGTGCCAAGCGCGGGTTCCGACACCATAATGAATATCAAGAGCTCTCTACCATCCTTGATCGATCATCCACCATCATCATTCGATGTGAACCGAAATACCAAAGCATCACCAATTTTACATTCTGAGGACTCTCTTTCACTTCTTTATTTAGTTTGCACATTGGGGACAATGTGTTTCTAAGTATGGGGTGGGGTTTTCATGATCACTTGCATGATTAACATCTAGGATAGTTTCTTTTAGTCACATGTTTCACTATGTCTTGCATTGTACATACATATTTCGAAAAATCCAAAAAATCAGAAAATTTTAAAAAATTTTAGTACTTCTAAGCTTGGGAATGACCCTTATGATGAAATTGTCTTGTGAATTGGCTATGGATGGCCTTATGTGTTGAATAGATGAATGCATATGTGGACTTGAAGTACTTACCTTGAATCCCATGAATGATTTGTGATTATGATGCTTGTCTTGATTGGATTGAGGATTGAAAGTCGAAATTACATGCTAGTTCTTGCACATCATTTAGGAGTGATTAAGGCAATTCATCTTTCTCTACTTCTCATCTTGATCATGTTGTTTGAGCACCTCAATTGATGAAAAATTTGACCTCTTTTGACCCATCCGGGAATAGGAGCATGCTAGTGTGTTGATGTGTGTGAAAAGCAAGTGTGGGGTGAAGTTGTTGATGAATGAATGATGTGAATGAAGTGCTGAATTTGTTGTGAAAAGTGTAGAAAAAAAAAAGGTTTGGGGACGTTGGTTTAAATGACGAGTAACTTGGCACCATTCACATAATCGGGTGTTTGTGCCTTGCCAAAGTCAAATAAACGAGCTTTGGTATGTGTTCCCGGTGTGGATGCACCTCAAAAAATAAAAAAACCTAAGGACGGCTAATCACCAAGGTTTCGGCTTTTGTACACCAATGTCATTGTCTCAAAAATAAGTGAAAAAGAAAAGAAAACAAAGAAAAGATGGAGAAAATTATACACTTGTTGGGAAGTTGAGCAAAAACGAAATTGTGGAGTTAGTTCCTTTTCCGGATTAGCATCATATGACCTAAAAATTCCCACCTAATCACAACGTTTCTTAGCTTCTTCTTTTCTAAGTCCTTGTGACCTAATTGCATATGTGTAAGACTTAGTGATCTAGATTGGATATACTCATGATCATCTTGACTTCTTCATTTTCACCTCTCATGCATGCTTTCTAGTTAAGTATAATTGTCTTTCCGTGCCTTCATTCATTTGATGCATGATTGATTGTCCATTGCCATGAAACATGACTATGAAGGTGATCCAATGTTAGAAGCACAATTCCAAAAAGATTTTGTTGTTTTTCTGCATGCATAAATCATGTCATCTCTTAGTCTATAGTTGGGTCTTGCTCGGGGACGAGCAAATCTTAAGTATGGGGTATTTTGATAACGTGATTTATGACGTTAGTATAGGCATTCATTTAGATAGTTTTTCCAGTTATTCATGCACGGTTTGGCATTAGTTCATGACGTTTACGCTCATTTCGTGCATATTTCTAGAAAAGACGTCTACACGAGCTTTTGTCGGTTTTGTAGGTATTTCGGGGATCTTTTGGACATTAATCGATACATTCGAGGGTCAAGCCTCATGGTGGTACACATCCAAGGCTTTGAAGGAACATAATTGGAGCAATGAAGGACACAAGGACCCTTATTGGTGCAAGCAATGGAGCAACTCATGGCTAGACGATCATAACAAGCCTCTATTGAAGAAAATCGACCCAACACTCAGGAAAATCGTCCGATTTTTCTGTCTGGGTCGATTTTCTGGCCTTTGACAGCTTGAGCTACGTGTCCCACGATCTCTTTGTCCGGCCGGCCCTTACTCTTGATGGAGAATATAAGTGGTCCTGCAGGCTGTGGCTAAGGGATCTCTCCCACATTCTCTCACACACACCTCATTCCATGGGAGGATAAACTTGGAGAAGAAGAAAAACTCTCTCATTTTTTGGGGGAAGAAGAAGAACACCAAACTTAGAGTGATAGTGAGTTTTTGAGTGATTTTTAGAGTCTTTGGTAGAAGAACTTTTGGAAGGATTGTTAGGAACGTTTTGGAACTTCTTTTGAAGGATTGTAAGTCTTGCTTAAACTTATATTCAGCTTAGATTTCTTGTTTTACTTGCTTATCTTTCATCATCTACTTATGAGAACCATGTATGCTTGTGTGATGATTTTGGATCTTGAAATGCATGTTATTGGCTAGTTTATTGTGATTCTAGAGTGATGGATTGATGGTTATGGCTTGGGTGATGATAGAATCAACTTGTATGTTAGTTTAGGATGATTCGTATGCACAAAACCTAACTCAGACAGAAAAATCGACCTGTTCATAGGATAGATCGTCCGATTTTTGCTATGATCCACCCGATTTTTCTCTCTGTTGCTCTATAATTGATGAATCTGTATGTTAGGATGTTAGGTAGTTGAAATCCTAGTGTTTATTAAGCATAATATAGCTTAGGGTCACCTAATGCTAGCAAACTAAGTGAGGGAAGAGACCTACCCGGTGATTTCCGATCTTAGATACCTAAGATGATGAACTCTAGGTAGTGAGCCTCATAAGCCGCTATTGGATTGAGTGTGCTAGGATTATTGCTTGAGACTTCCCTTCTCCGAGACTTACCCGGTAAGGAGAGGGTTGCCCCTTAAGTAGAGTCCGGTTTGTGTAGAATTCCATACTTTAACCCCTTGAGACCTACCCGGTAATAGGAGTTTGATGCGGGATTAGTGAAGCAAGAGACTTACCCGGTAATTGCTTCCATTAGAGAAACACCCTTTCCCGACACTGCAACTTTGTCCTTAGAATCTTTAGAAGCTTGAGCCCAATGCCATAACCGGAAATCTTGACCTCTAGAATCCACTTTTCTCTCTTTGATCACATATCTTGTGTTTGTGTTACTTGTTTGTTTTGCTAGTTTTAGTTGTTAGTTTGATTTATTATCTTGCTTGATTTGTGATCTTTGCTTGATCACCACAAAAACCCAACCAAAAATATCATGATTTTCATTTCCTTATTTCTTTCTCTTTTCTTAGACTAGATTCGCACTATCTATGATCACTTGTTTGATTTGATTTCACCTTAGTCTTCGTGTTCGACCTCGGAATACTATCCTTGCTACAAAACGACCCATACACTGTGGGTTTGCTAGGAGTTAGGAAATTATATCGAGTTTATAAATTATAAGACTTTTGTGCTACACAATCTTAGCGTAACACTGGGTTTCTTTTCACGTAAACCCATTCTCCTCGGTCCTCTGGTTTAACTTTCCCTTTCCCTTTCACATCTACATCTGCTATTGGTTTCTGTACCAGAACGACAACATAACACAAACATTAACAAATATGCACGGAAACAAAACACATGAAGAATAGTAGTGTATTATACCTCTTCCACTGCTTCTTCCTTTGGCTGATCAACTTCAGCTTCCTTCTTGGGCTCGGGCTGGGGCTGGGGCATTGGCTTTTCTGTAGATAGCGTCTCTTTAGAACTTGAAGAAACCCCAAGAACTTCTAACTTAGGAGCATCAGTTGGAGGTTGGGAGGCCGGCTTTTTAGAGGCTTTGGTACCTTTAGAAGAACCGGCCATCCTTTGAACATTAGTGACGATCCTGAAACATTGACTTTCTATTCTATGTTGTGTCATAGTTTGTGCCTTCTGCCTCATAACAACTTGGTTGATAGTGGCATCTTGTTGCTCAACCTTCTTGACCAACTCAGAAATCAATTGATTTTGGGTTTGTAGTTGTTTCTTTAAATCCTCAACCCAATCAGGCACCCTATACATTAACATAGTAAAAGATTACAAATGCGATATTAAATAAGCATTTGAAACTAATAAATTATGGTATGTAAAATATCAACTACCTGTTTGTGGTAGAAATAGTGGAGGTGGTGGGATCAGAGACGGGTGGTGCAACCACAGCTTCTGTGTTAGAAGTGGCGGGATCAGGGAGAGGTGGTGCAACCACAGCTTCTGCATTGGAGGTGGTGGGATCAGGCAGAGGTGGTGCAACCAAAGCATCTGTAGGGACAATCGTATCCATTTCTGGAGCAACAACAATCCCAACAGGGCTAGAAGGTGCAACACCAACAACTGGGGGTGTAGCCAATGCCAGCATGTCTTCTTCAAGGCTAAAACAATAGAACAAATTTTGTAAAAATTAAGAATTCTGGTATGATATGTTGGAGATTTGTGCTAAGTCTCAACGGAACCATTGAGCTTGTTGTCGAGACAAGGTGCAATAAGTTACTCACATGTGTGTCACGATGGTATGGGTTGCGGGAGGCAAACCAAGTGACCGGCACTTAGAGTAACTAGTGATTACGGGGTAAAAGTATGGAAGCTAATTAAATTAAACTAAACTAAAGGACATGGCTATCACGGCTATGTTGAAAGTTAGTTTAGTTGAGCCTCATGACTGTCGTGGGATATTGTCTGGACTCAGTCATGAAAATGCCATGACTTGGCAAGAGCGTTATTGGCCTTGCCAATGCCTAGGCCATTTTGCGGCAGAAATTGAGAGCCCGACGCTTTGTGTTTTGGGACACATTATGTGAGCATTCTTTCGGGCATTCCTCATTATATTAGCTCAAGAAAGTTGTTACAAAGTTTGAGAGATATCCAAGCACAAATGTCTATTGAGCTCCAAGAAGCTAGCTAGAAGCTAGCTAGTGAGCTGCTTAGTGAGCTGCTTGATGAGATAAGCTAGTTTGAGCTAAGCTCATGTGTATTAGTTGACCTTGGAGCTTCACCTAGCTATAATGAGTTAGTCAAAGCTCATTGATGAGAAAAAAGTCGGGCTGAAAAAGCTAGCTGAAATTTGGGCTTTTTGATGGCCCAATTGAGTTGGGCTTGGGCTTTGGGCTTGGGCCAAAAAGTGGTTATGTAACCCTAACTTCTCTCAACCGCCAATAACCGTTTGTAACCGCTCTCAACCGCTTTAGTGGCGGTTATTCTCCCCAAAAACGTGGCCCCCTGTGCCTATAAAAGGGAGAGTCATTTGCACTTGATTGGACATTCGTTTTTGCAACAATAAAGCTTCTAGTTCCATTGTATTGACATTGGATAGGCCTTCTTATAAGCTTGTTTGCAAAACTCGAAAGACCAGTATAGTTCCTTTGTATTGACAAAGGATAGGCATCCATCTTAGTTTGGTTTTGTATTGACAAAACCTAGGAATACCCTTTCTACAAAGTAAGACAAGTAAGTCTCTTACTTAGTCTTTGTAACGTGTAACGTTTTATCCCACTAAGGTATTTGGATATTCCCGGTGTAGGGGAGAATACACTTAGAAGGAAAATTCATTTATGAATGACTCATTACATTATCCAAGTCAATGGTTTTAACATATAACAACCGGTTTATAAGACGTGTAACTGAACTTAACTTCTATTAGAGTTTTGTCTACTCCTTTTTGGAGATTACAAACTCTTGCTTGAGTTTTGTCTACTCCTTTGGAGACTACAAACTCTTGATTGAGTTTTGTCTACTCCTTTGTGGAGATTACAAACTCTTGTTTGAGTTTTGTCTACTCCTTTGGAGACTACAAACTCTTGATTGGGTTTTGTCTACTCCTTTGCGGAGATTACAAACTCTTGGTTGGGTTTTGTCTACTCCTTTGTGGAGATTACAAACCCTTGGTTAATAACTAGTTTTTAGTTCAAGATAATTATATTAATTTGTTTGGCAATTGGGAGAACCGTCTACTCACATAAGTGAGACTACGGCCCTTTGGTCTAAAACCGGACACCGAAAATCCAACAATCTTCTAAGTGTATTATACATTTGATATATGTTTTGACGATTGTTTTGTTGACTTGATTTTGTTAAGACATGATAGGTGACATGGCTGTCATGGATTTGCTACCATCCAAAAAATTGGATGGTTTTGCAAGCATCTCGTTTGTCATATGGCAACGAGAGGTGAAGAAGATTTTGACGTCCTTAAAGGTGGACTACATACTTCTTGAGGGGGCTCCCGGGCCGCCAGGAATTGGTCCTATCTTGGGCCATAATGGGTTGATGAGGACCCGACTACAAACGCAGTGGAGTGTTGATAACTACACTTGTAGAGGAATAATTCTCAAGAGCATGTCGCCGTACATGTTGGATATCTATCATGACTTTGAGTCCGCAAAGGATCTTTGGGATGCCTTGGAATTTGAATATCATGGAACGATGTATGAGACTGTATTTTTCAGGTATGTCATGGAAGATGTACGTCCCATGTGCTCTCAATTTGAGGAGATGAAGGAGATGTTGGCACGTATGGACAAGTATGGAAAGGAGTTGGATGAGTCTACGAAAGTGGGTATTATCATCCGGAATATCCCTCCATCATGGGTTGATTTCAAGCGCACCATGTTGTTGTTTGAGATCGGAGGATTATCCATGAAGGATTTGGGAATATATTTCAAGCAATGGGAGAAAATTCTCTCAAAAGTTCCCAAGGAAGAGAATCCATAAAGGATGATCTTGTAATGTTTGATATTAAGTATATGTAAAGGGCTTCAGGTTTATATGCTTTGTAAGTATCTTACTATGTTAAAACTATGTATAGGCTTCGGCCATAGTTTGTAATGCCTTATCAATATTAATAAAGAATTGTGTGTGTTTTCGATTTTACACTTGTGTCAAGATCGAATGGAAGCATGGTTGTTTGTCATATTTATGAATGCTTGAGAGCTTAGTTCGATTGCACATTCTACTGTTGAATGTCAAATGGTAAAACACTCAAACATGATCCTTTTTGACAACTACATAAGTCTTATCAATTATTTATTGAAAGCCAAAGAAATGGCTATGACATTGGGCTAGATAAACAAGTCAAGATATGCGCAAACTTATGTTGAGACATTAAGTGTTGACATGGACTTGTTGTCCAAAAAGGGGGTAAGTGGAACACTAAATAAGGCTCGTGACATGCCTTGTGAATAAGCGAGTGTCAAGCCCAAGAAATGGCTAAAGCGGGTTGAGTAAAGGCGCACGCAAGTGCCCGCCTTGGCTATGTCATGCCGCGCAAATGACAAGGCAAACCATGGTCCTAAGGTGTGTCAAAATACCTAAGGAAAGACAAGCCAGAAGTGACTCATCGAAGTCTCTTGGATGGGCTATGTCAAGGCCCAAGCCATATTGGCTAAGGGCTAACTATTGGTTGGAAAAGACTTGAGCAAACTATGTTACTCGACCAGTTCTCGATAATGAATCGGGTGACTCGACCGGAACATGACACTGAAGGGAGCGACCCGACTGGCTACTTCAGGCAACTCGACTGTTTATAACTGCCACGTGGTCGACTTGATGGTCTTGTCAATCGACGCAACTGGACATAGCTTTTATGAAACTGTCGAGTAACCGCCAAGCAGTTGACTTAATTGGTTTGTCGGGCGGCTCGACCGACACTATTTAGAACACGTTGGCTTGCGTTTTGTTAACCATTCGACCCGACTGGGACAGCGGCCAACCTGAATGGTTTTGACAAGGACTTGTGATTCTTAGGAATTACTAAAGTGATCGGCTCGATCGGTTCTATGATCGGCTCGATCGGTCCTTGTAATCGTACGATCGATTCATGCAATATGTATGTGTGTTCATGCCTTTATACAAACGACTTTTCTTGAAATTCCTTGGAGTCGTGGGACTTGTAGAAGGCTGATATGAACATGAGTAAAACGTTTGGATGATTAAAACGTCAAGTGTGCATTCGTTGAAAGAACGGAATACTCAAAGAGGCATAGAGGTTTGGTGGCGTTCAAACCTAATATGTTGACTTCGGTTAAAATCATGAAAAGTCATGTTATGCGTTAAAGACATTTTCGCCAAAGTCTAAATAAGACTAAGACATGATTGAACGGAATCATAAAGTTGGCTAAAAGGTCAAACCTCCGTCGTTCGATTGCCTGGTACCAAGGGCAAGTACGAACATGACCATATATGATTTCCGTTGATCAAGTGTTCTTAAAAGAAGGTAAGATATCTAAACGAGAATATGATATCTCGAGATGTTACCTTCATGGATTTTAAAGAGATTAATTGACTTTGGATTGTATGTAAACCTTCGGGTCATACAAAAGGAAATTCTATGAGGAAACTGAAAGTCGATGGACTCACTAGAGTCAAATTGTTGACTATGGTGACACATGAATGCCTACAAGGCACATGATCATTTATAATTGTTGAAATAGCTATGGGGGGCTGATCGAATTTGGACAAGAGTTATGGAACAAAGAGGATGGCTCGTTCTGGATATCCAACAAACTTTTGAAAAAGGACAACTACATAAGGTATGTCATTTCAAAGTTATATATTCTCATATAAGTACTCTCCCTACCCCATGGCAATGGAAACAAAGTAAAAATGATCAAAGTTGTTGGTTAAATCGGTTTAAGATAAATCGAGCCAATTGGTGTGTCAATAGCAAGTTAAATTGTACCACACAAGGTAATATCTCTTGCTTATGTTTAGACAACATGATGATTTTGACAGTAGTAAAAACGTGTGAATCTAAATGATTCTATACTTCTAAAGTTGTGATGAAAGACTTGATAATTTCATGACTTTTGGAAACGGGTTTCGGACTAATTCCAATGATGGTCATTATACTCCGATAAAGTATATTCATGATTCAAGTGAAAGATCTCATTGTCAACACATGACATGATCAGTTCTGAGACTTGAAAGTACTCATATATTAGAGTTGAAAGCTTGTTGTCGACACACGACAAGAGCGTTCTTTCGGACATTGTCTTGAATCTATCATGACAATGCCATGACTTGGTGGTTAAAAGTCCTTTTGGCGTAAGTCCCGATTTCCTAGAAAATCTATTTCTTTGAAATAGTGGTTCTTTGGCTTGGCATGAAGTCAAGGATGTTATGAAAATCGAAACATCTTGGCGTTGAGACATAGTTTGGTTATAGAACTATTAGACTCAACATATAGCGTCGGTGGTTTGTTGAGAATTCACAAACTTGGCCGAAAGACTAACCAAGATCTTGGCTTGTTATTTAGTACACAAGATAGCCAAGGGGATGGGTTACAACCTACTAGTTTAACCTCTCGTCGTGGGACACCCAATTCGCTTATGGCCAAAAGCTATAGCCGAATTCAATGTGGAAAGCCCATTCCGAGAAGTTAGCGAACTCAAAGTTCCATCCAAAGGAGTTCGGTCCTACAAACTAAGGAAAGCTTGAGAGAATTCTCTTAACGACTTCTTTGAGAAATTGCGAGTGTAGGCGCAAGATTAAAAGAAAGTCGGCTACGTGAACGTGAAGTGTCAAGGCTTCTTCAAGGGAGTATGTGGTTGACTCGCCTACGCGTTCATTAGAGGATTAGGACACAACAGCCTTTAAATGTGTCAATTGTTAGTAAGGAATGTAAACTCACATGTACTTTGCCTTCATGTACTTAGACAAGTTGAATGGTTCAATCTGTTAGGACACCATGATTCTTTTGTACAGAATGTGCATTTGTACTAAATCAATAAATTCAATCGAAAGATATTTGTGATTATGTGTAGAGTTTTGTTTATTAATTTGCCTAAATTAAGTTTCACGACTTTGCTCAAATGGGGGAGGAATGTTGGAGATTTGTGCTAAGTCTCAACGGAACCATTGAGCTTGTTGTCGAGACAAGGTGCAATAAGTTACTCACATGTGTGTCACGATGGTATGGGTTGCGGGAGGCAAGCCAAGTGACCGGCACTTAGAGTAACTAGTGATTACGGGGTAAAAGTATGGAAGCTAATTAAATTAAACTAAACTAAAGGACATGGCTATCACGGCTATGTTGAAAGTTAGTTTAGTTGAGCCTCATGACTGTCATGGGATATTGTCTTGACTTAGTCATGAAAATGCCATGACTTGGCAAGAGCGTTATTGGCCTTGCCAACGCCTAGGCCATTTTGCGGCAGAAATTGAGAGCCCGACGCTTTGTGTTTTGGGACACATTATGTGAGCATTCTTTCGGGCATTCCTCATTATATTAGCTCAAGAAAGTTGTTACAAAGTTTGAGAGATATCCAAGCACAAATGTCTATTGAGCTCCAAGAAGCTAGCTAGAAGCTAGCTAGTGAGCTGCTTAGTGAGCTGCTTGATGAGATAAGCTAGTTTGAGCTAAGCTCATGTGTATTAGTTGACCTTGGAGCTTCACCTAGCTATAATGAGTTAGTCAAAGCTCATTGATGAGAAAAAAGTCGGGCCGAAAAAGCTAGCTGAAATTTGGGCTTTTTGATGGCCCAATTGAGTTGGGCTTGGGCTTTGGGCTTGGGCCAAAAAGTGGTTATGTAACCCTAACTTCTCTCAACCGCCAATAACCGTTTGTAACCGCTCTCAACCGCTTTAGTGGCGGTTATTCTCCCCAAAAACGTGGCCCCCTATGCCTATAAAAGGGAGAGCCATTTGCACTTGATTGGACATTCGTTTTTGCAACAATAAAGCTTCTAGTTCCATTGTATTGACATTGGATAGGCCTTCTTATAAGCTTGTTTGCAAAACTCGAAAGACCAGTATAGTTCCTTTGTATTGACAAAGGATAGGCATCCATCTTAGTTTGGTTTTGTATTGACAAAACCTAGGAATACCCTTTCTACAAAGTAAGACAAGTAAGTCTCTTACTTAGTCTTGGTAACGTGTAACGTTTTATCCCACTAAGGTATTTGGATATTCCCGGTGTAGGGGAGAATACACTTAGAAGGAAAATTCATTAATGAATGACTCATTACATTATCCAAGTCAATGGTTTTAACATATAACAACCGGTTTATAAGACGTGTAATTGAACTTAACTTCTATTAGAGTTTTGTCTACTCCTTTTTGGAGATTACAAACTCTTGCTTGAGTTTTGTCTACTCCTTTGGAGACTACAAACTCTTGATTGAGTTTTGTCTACTCCTTTGTGTAGATTACAAACTCTTGGTTGAGTTTTGTCTACTCCTTTGGAGACTACAAACTCTTGATTGGGTTTTGTCTACTCCTTTGCGGAGATTACAAACTCTTGGTTGGGTTTTGTCTACTCCTTTGTGGAGATTACAAACCCTTGGTTAATAACTAGTTTTTAGTTCAAGATAATTATATTAATTTGTTTGGCAATTGGGAGAACTGTCTACTCACATAAGTGAGACTACGGCCCTTTGGTCTAAAACCGGACACCGAAAATCCAACATGATAATATAAATACATATTCAACTTCAATTTACCATGATACTTCCTCAACAATCTGTTCTGTCTTAGGCTTCTTAGATGGAGCCCTACATTAGGAAAAAAACATTATTAAGTAAATGAATAACATACCAGAAACAAAAACCAAACAAAACATAACAATATACACAGGAAACAAGATTGAAAAGATCATACCAGAAAACATATTAAATCTAATACAAGAATGTAAGAAAAAACTTATACCAGAATTAAGATAAAACAAAAACCAGAAACAAAAAGACACGTACCAGAAAGTAACAAAGCATTCATACCAGAAAACTAAAACAGAAACTAATACCAGAAGTTATATTAGAAGCATACCAGAAACTAACAGACACATACCAGAAAGCAAAAAAGCAGTCATACAATAAACTAAAGAGACTAGTATAACAGAAACTAATGCAACATTATTAAAATATAGATTGAGTATGAAATGTATTGAGATACCTTTTCCTTCAATTTTCCTCTTCTTTGAGACATCTTCTTTCTTGACAACCTTTTGTGGTCTTGGCAACCTCAAAATATGACGAGGAGGAGGAGGAGGAGTAGCAAAGTCATCACTCTCGGATTCCTCCTTCTTTGGGACTTCCTTGATAACCTTGACATCATGCCCTCCAGGCCTGGATACACGTACATTGTGGAACCCAACTTTGAAAAGATGACAAAGATAGCCAGCTGGGTCCAAAACTTCATCCCCCCACCATTTGCAATCATCCTCGGTTTCTGGGTCTTCTAGATTGAGGGGGATAGTTTTGATGTCATCTTGGGCCACCGATGACGTTGTATCCTTTATTGTTTGGAAGCTGCATTTCATCTTCCTCTTGGTTGATGAAACCCACTTAAGACAAAGTGGGGTTGTTTCTTCATCAACACATGTGGCAAACAAAGATGCTAGTGTGGGGATAGAGTCAAGGATGAAAACCTGTATAATATAGACAGGAAACAAATGAATAGACCATACCAGAAACTTAAACCAATAAATATTATAATACTAATAAAATAATATCATACCAGAAAATGAAACCACAAATGCATATCAGAAAACCAGAAAGCAAGTAAACTCATACAAAAAAGTATAAACTTAAGAACATACCAAAAACAACACAATACATAACATAACTCAATTATAAAACACAAACCAGAAAGATATACCAAAAATGCTATTGCAATAAAGCATACCATAAATCACAAAATTAATATTTCTGGTAACTAATTGCTCATACCAGAAAGCAAGTAAAATCATACCAGATAGTATAAAATTCAGAACATACTACCAACAAAACAATACATCACAGAACTCAATTATACAATAGACACAATCATACCAGAATCTAATACATTAAAACAAAATACAAGAATAAAAAAGCAGAAATAAAAACCAGAAATGTTAATGCAATAAAGCATACCATAAATTCACAAAATTAACATTTCTGGTAACTAATTACTCATACCAGAGGAAAATAAATGAAAAACAAGCATACCAGAAATGTAAAACATAACAAAAATAACAAATATAACCATACCAGAGGCACATAAATGGAAAACCAGAAGCATACCTGGAATGCCAAAGGGAAACCAGAAAGACAGTAATTTTCGGATGCCCTAAACTTTGTTGGCTCACATTCCCTGAGGTTGTCAAGTGTCTTATTGAAGACAAGGCGCCTCCATGGATAAGAATTAAAGGCATCCATGTCCTTCAAAAGCGATAGAGGAAGATTGGAGACAAACTTCTTCTTGTCATTGTCAAGCAAAACAAATTCAATAAACAGCAGCAGAGCCATCTTGAATTTTCTTTCATCATTCTTTTTCAGCTTTGAATATTTTTCCTCCAATTGCTCCAATTTGCACTTGGGCATGCCGAACAACTCCTTCATGTCGACATTTTTTTCTTCATTGTACACATGGAACCGACACTCAAGGCCGGTAATTTCTAGAAAACTCGCTTAAGCCAAACCTTATGAACAAAAATATACAACAAAAAAAGAAAGAAACACATTAACAATAGAAAGTGGAATGGAGGTACAAAACTGAACTAAAAAGGTTAGGTGTATAGTTAATAAATACCTAAGCAGGGTTTTGTTGATTGCAAACCACATTGAGTGTTTGCGGTCAGTTTGAACCTCATGCAGAAGCATGGAGTGTATTAATTGGTTGGAAGGTTTAAGATTGGTACAGAGGGAGATGACAGATGAAAAAATAGAGTTCTTGAACAATTCTTGCCCATTGGCATCCAACCCTTCAAGTAAAAATTTAACCATATTGACACGAAACAAGACAGTTATACGTCCTGCCTCGTATTTTGGGTTTTCATCAAATCTGTACATTAACTAGTAAAGGAAATAAGATTGTTAATACAAGAAAAACATTCAACAACAAACCAAAAACTCATATCAGGCATTCAACTTACATAGGACTCTTCATGTCCATAACTAACATTTTCCTCAACAGCCTGTGTAAACATACTAGAAAATAATGAATATATACATCAACATGAAATACCAGAAAGTAATATAAAAACCTCATATGAACAAATACAAGAAAACATTAATAAATAAAACAAATACCAGAAAACCTAACTAGAACATCTAATACCAGAAACAAATAACATACCAGAATATATACATCAAAATGATCAGACACAACATAAAACAAATAACATACCAGAACTTCTAATACCAGAAAACATTAAACCTCATATGAACAAATACCAGAAAAGATACCAGAAAGTAATACATCAACATGCAATACCAGAAACACAAACCAGAAACACATACCAGAATTTTAAACTAAAGCAAATACCAAAAAACTTGAAACAAAAAACCTCATATGAACAAATACCACAAAGTAATACATGAACCTGCAATACCAGAACACTAACAATAAACACATACCAGAAACTTAAACTAAAGCAAATACCAGAAAACTTGAAACCAATAACATACCAGAAAATCTAATAACATACAAACATACCAGAAAACTCATGTAAATATAAAGACGAAACAAACATAGAACAAACCATATCAAAACAAATACCAGAAACGATGATTAAACTTACAAACACTAATATGAACAAACACCAGAAACTATAATACCATAAAACATGAAAGAGTATCAAAGCAATACTAACCATAGGTATATCAACTGTTCGAGGACCACCAGATACTACAATTTGAAGGCCTGATTCATCATGAGAGACAACAGAATCATCGCCTTCGTTTGGTGTGGCAATTTCAACAGATAAAGGAGGTGTAGGAGTTAGAAGGTTGAAGGTAGGAGCATCACAAGAAGATTTGTTGGCAGCAACCTTTGATCGAGTCGACATTTTCGTTTTCTTAGGGTTTACAGAACTCAAAACGATTCCGGAGTGTTTGGGGTAAAAACGAAGACGAAAAACAAAGAACAAGTGAAGAAGATGGCCGGAAAGTGATGAGAGATGAATCAAACTTGAAGGAAATGGAGATTACGAGAGAGATTGATGAAGATCACAGTTGAAGGTGAGGAGTCGAACGGGCGAAGGACGAAGGGCGACGGTTTCTTCTCTGGTATAACGAAAACGAAGTTAGTGAGTAAATGAGCGGAATATTGGGTAAATTAATGAGGTTAATTAATGAGGTAAATTAATATCAATTAACAGTAAATAAAATAGGGGTATAGTTTCTTTTAGAAAAACTGAAAAAAGCATAGTATATTAAATTTTGCCAAGAATGTTTGGGCATCCAAGCTTTTGCAAGTATAGCCTTTATTTGTTTCTTTATAGAGCCTAAGTACCCAAGCTTATAAAATAAAGTCATTCAATTATCCTCCTATATTATAAAGTTGAGTTCTATTAATCGCTTTCATAAATTTTCAAATCACTATATTTATATGTTTTGTTTTTGTTTTAAACCAAAAAAAGTATGTGTAGTATACTGACTTGAATGTGGTTTGCCCAAGAAATCACGGGCTCAAATTTGTGCGAGTATAATTCAGAGGAATTGCGCCAAGATACCAAGTGTGCTAGCAAAGAAGAATCCAAATAGGAACCCTCACAATGACACAAAGAAATATCTTGATACCAATAATGCATCTCCTCCAAGAACGCATGGCTTCTTCACCGAAAGCGAGCTTCACAATCGAATTCAAAATCAAAGTCAGAGGATCTTTCATTAAGCTAGTGCTTGTAATGAGAATGTGTTTCATACTTAGTAATCTCACGCATCCTAATATCTATCCAAATCTAAAATCGACGGTTCATCCTCAACAACGACATTCCTACTCTGCTTAAAAAAAATGTAACAAACAACAAAAATTAGATTTGGAACTCCATATCTGAGTTAGAGTAAATAAAAAATGGAGTATCATACTACTAGATTTGAATCAAAGATAGATTTCTTCATAAATTATACAAAATACTCTAAAATTACAAAATTAATAGAAAAAGAAAGAAGCGAAATGAGAGAGAAGAACCTGAGCAAAGATGACAGACCAGAAGCATGTGAAGAAGAGAAGCAATGAATCGCCGCCATTAATAGAAGAAGAAAGAAGAAGTGAGAGAACACACGTCGAAAAGAACCATAGTTGGCAAACAGGCACACAGAGAACTTGACACGCCAAAAAAAAAAACGTGTATCAGGAAGTGAAGAAAAGTGAGGAAGGAGGTTAGAGGTAGAAGGTCAGCTTCGTGAGTCAAGAAGAATGAATGTCGGACTTTTGATTGAATGGAATCACAAGCCACTGAAAAGAGGCCCAATTAAGTAAAATGTTCATAGAGAAGAAAACTACTCATTTCGAGAACTCGCCTTTATAATAATGTATAAGAGATTAAGAATTTAAATTTTATATCGACAAGTTAGTGGACCTTTTATCCCATTGTGTTTGATTTATTGTTTGAATGAGGTCAAATGGCCAAATTAGTCAAGTCTTTTTGAGATTTTTATCTATTAATTAGGTTCATGGTATGAATATGTTTAGTAAATGTATCCTGATCAAACCCCTTTACCTTCCAACTTCAATTTAATAAAAGTTGTAAAAATTGAAGGGTACACAAATAGAAAAGGGTCAATTTGACCAAATTCTTTCAAATAAATCATATATTATGATGAGCTTATGTAATTAATAGGATCCATTATGATCTAGTTGTTGAATACAATATAACTTATAAAATTTGGTAATAATTCACATTAATTCTCATTTCGAGCTGGTTGATGTATCTTTTTCAATATTGTAGTTATAGTATACTTGATAATTAATTAATGACGTCATAATCACTTTAACAACTTAAAGTTACACATTTTAGGAAGTCTGAATTGATGGAGTAGCTTCTAGATTTATGTTTGGGATTGTTGTTATTTGTTAGGTTGTTGTGGTTTTGTAATTTTTTTTAAATAAACACGTTGAATGCTTTTATGATTTTTGTCCTGCTTTTTGTTGTAAGATTATACCGGCGAAGTTGTCGTCAAACTAACTTATGAGACCTATTATTAATAACCCTATCATTACACTATTGTCCTTTTTGAAGGCATCGTGCTAGTTCGTAATGAAGTTGCATCAATTTTGAACTATTACTACGTTTACCTATGTTGAATCGTTATTTCTAATAATCCAAGAGATCTTTAACATTAGGCAAATAGTTAACAAATGAGCTGATTGATGGATCAAAAATCGTGATGACCCACCCAACTAGCATCGAAAGTAGGTGTGGTTATTAGAATCTACTGTTGGCTCCGTAAATTTTCTTGTGATGAAATTGAGCTTTCGTTTAAAAAGTAATGAATAGATTGTAGGATTGAGTTGGTCCGATGGATGGAGGTATTATGAGTAGGGTTGTCCATAGGTTCAAGACTGGACATGGACCGGATCTCTTGTTGGAGATTTGAACCTAATATTCAGGTTCGGTCCAAACCGATTGAGCCAAGTTAGTTTTATAACTAGTTTTGGATTTTGGGGCCTAAAATATGACCCTTTAAAACTTTAACATACTTGTCCGGACTTAAAACTCCGATCCAAATCTAGTCCAACAAAGACATTTCGGTTCGGGTTGGTCCAAAATTTCAAGCCAAAATTTGAACAACCCTAATTTTGAAGAGACAAACATGTAAACGCAAGGCTTTGCATTTGAGCATAATTGTATATTTAGGCCCGAGGTTATAGACATGTAATAACTTTTTTTGTCGATACACATTTGTTGAAGAGTGTTTCCTACTCCATATATAGACATTTAATAAGCAATATATTATGGCACATCCTTACAATTTGTTTTATTTAAATCATTCAAAAACAAAAAATGTTACCGAAATAGTTAATATTTATTTGAACACAAGAATATTTTGTTAAAATTAAACATAAAAATAAAATTATTTTATTTTGCACCCTTAGGCCATCTTTATCAATGGGTCTTCAAAGCTGTATCTTGGGCCATTTTTATAATTTTTCTTCAATCAAATCTTATAACTTACTTTTCTCAGTTTATCAATGGGTCTTCATCATTGGGACTTACCTCGTTTTTCTCACCCATCCATTTATTTCCTCACACCATTTTACAAATATACCCCTACTAACTTTTTAATATTATAATTGTTTTAACTATATATTAAACCAAACTTTTTATTATTATAATATTAAATAATCATTTAATTATTTTTTGTTAACTTAAAATTATTCAATTATATTTAAAATAATATTTAATTATGATAAATACTTAATTTTATTAGAATTAGCATAAAAAAATATCACACGATAAGATACATAAAACTTAAATCATGATACAAACAACATTCAAGTGAACATAAAAAATTGCAATTAAAAATTACCCAACACATATATGAAAAAATAAGGAATAAATTTTTATTATTTAGAATTTTTATACCTTAAAACGAAATTTATTAATATATTTTGTATTTTGATATTTTTATACCTACAAACTTTACCATAAAAAAACATTTTTTTTAAAACTATTCTAAATATATTCACAATGGGTGTCTATGGATAGATAAAATAAAATTATGAATTTTGGTATAATTTGTTTTTTTTTTAATATTTAAGCCGGAAAATAGATTTATAATAAATTAAAACTTAATTAGCCGTACCCAATAAAAACGCGCCACGTGTCGCTGCCTGCTCGCGCCAATTACAGCGCGACACGTGGCACAAGATACATATTTTTTTTTAATTAATGGCCGCTTTTAAGCGGCCAATCCCCCTTTGAAGCCAAGACCCGAATCTTGTGAAGACCCGGTTAATTATATTCTTGAGCCCAAATTTTATAAATATTACAAGACCCACCCAAGACCCCGGATAAATCTGCCCTTAGAAACAATATTTTTTACTTTTACCTACTAATCAAATATACTAAAATATTATAATAAATATTCAATCCTGGAATGCATTGATTTTGTTTATTTCAAGAGAAACAAAGTAATGAAGAAGAAGATAAGATGTGGTAGGACAACTGCAGTTCACCTTATCTTCTTTGCGAATATGAATAATTTAGGCCAATCTCCACTTTGATAGTTTCATACTAGCTCACTCACTTTTATCAATAATTTTCAATTCTTCAAAATAAATTCTGATACATTATAACTTATTTTATATATTTTTATCCTGATACTTTATAACTTTTTTTTATATTTTATTAACAAGTACACGTTTTTTTTTTCCATCAAAATTATTAAAATGTTTGATTTATTACAATTATACAAATACTATGTAGAATATCCAATATTTCACTCAATGCACCAAATTCATGTAAAATCTTTGATATACCTTCTGTTATTTTTTCTTTTTAGGTAAGCTCAAATTCAGTGCCGTAAATTCCATTTCTCATATACTGTAGAATATTGATGACATTAAATGCTATTGGACAGGTTACAAAAGTATGGGTAAAAATCAAATGCTGTGAAAATGAATGTTTTTCTTGTAATCCTCAAAGTGCAAATCTTGTCGTAGTATATATGTCCATCATTATTGTGTGTGGTAACATATAGATAAAAGTTACTCCGTATTGTTTTGGGTATGGACATGAAAAAATAAAGTATAGTATTAGTTTGTAAAATTAGACTATTACCCTTGTTTTGTATGGGGTTTGTAAGTCTAGTGAGTCGGATGTATAACCTTAACCGTCATTCGGTCCCTCACTTAATCCACCCCATCCGACCCATTATTTGTTAAGGGTCTTATCCAAATTCAATCTATCCACATTCATCAGATAAAACAGGTGGATCGGATGAGATTTTGGTGTTCTACACTTCCTACACATTTATAAATTTGTAAAAAGTCAAATATTTTAGTGGAAATCAAAAGGATACTTAGATCCAGCTAAAATTAATATAAGATTATACATGATATCAAATACAACACTATAACCAAGCAAGATCTAAAATAAACAATTATAACGAATCAATAATAAATACCGAAATGCATTAAAAATCGAACAAAATAAACTAGGAAAGTAAGTATAGGGTATACTTTAATATAACTATATATAGTAATAAAATAAGCCTAAAAGTTTTATAATATATGACTATATATATATATATCCTTACTATACTAACAGTGGGAGTTTCCTAAATGAATAGGAAATTTCCATTTTTACCCTCACATCTTCTATTTTTCTGATTTGTCCTTAGTAATCTTCTCATATTACGGTTCAGTCGGTAATACTGCAGTAGTGGGCTGATTAACATATGGACTGCATGGGCTACACGCGTCTTCAAACGTGGCATCTCCTGCCGCCCAGCTCTCCCATTCTTCTCTATGATGCCCTAATTCTCCACGCGTTTCTTTCTCTAGAAGGGGATGCGCTACTCTTGCACGAAGCACTCTTGCCGACTCACTCTTTCTCTTTCAACGAAGTTTTATTCTTCCCCTTCTCTCAGTCTCGATTCTCCATGGCCATAACTTCCCCTTCCTCCTTCACTTTCTCTGGATAGATGATTCCATTTTATCCATAAAATATAACCAAAAAAATCCAAAATTCCTTATTCATTTCCCAGTTTGAGGCCTTTGGAAAACGATTCTGGCCTCAAGCGATGGATTCCATGATCGCTCTCTCAATTCTTCAAACTTCTCGCAAATGATGGTAAGTTCAATGGCTTCAGATTACCGTGTTTATGCTTTAATTCGCTAAGGTCCAAAAGGTTCATCATTTAGGGTAAATATTTGACAATATGTTCTACTTTCTAAAGCTTCACGTTTTTGGGCTAAGAATTATCAAATTGAATCATTGGTTGTCGCAGGTAGGCTTTAAATTGAGTTCTTAGAGCAATCATGTAAGAAGATATATTTTAATTTGTTTAATTCCCCCTTCAATTTGATTTCAGGAAACAATCTCACGGGCATGCTTCCACCTGAGCTCGGGCGGTTATCGGCACTTGAAACCCTAATTTTGGGTTGCAATGAGTTTGGAGATCCCATTCCGTTTGAATTAGGTGAATTGAAGAATCTTCAGTTAATTAATTTGATGTGCAATCAACTTAGAAGTTCAATTTAATTCATTTTCTTTTGATTTTTGTTTTAAAATTTGGTGTTGGACGCATTTCTGGTATGTCATCCCCTTCCATTCTTCTTCTTCGATTGTCAAGGAGAAGATACCGTTCCCCCAATATGATTTTCCTCATAAAACCCATTAATACCACTTTCAATTGCTTTGTTTCTTAATTTAGTGGGCGAAGATCGCAAGCCTGAGCTCAATGATTCAATTCGCGAGTAAGGTCTTTGTGCGCTGGATTCCACACCTTTGACAAAACAACTTAGCTTACATAATACAGGGCACAACTATTTTTAAGATCGATCTCCGGTGAGCTCTCTCTGTTTTTCCATAATTTTCACTTCTGTTCGAAATTTGATTCGAAATCGATCTCGATTGCCTGTTATTTTCCAATTCACGCGATTTGACGATATTAGGTTTTGCAGATCGAAGTGCAAGTGGGACTTGCAGAGTTTCATTGCAGAGTTTTCATCATCCATAAGTTTTTGGCATTTGGGTCTGCCTCAAACAAAAGAATTGCAGAGTTTCAGATGTTTCTTCTTTCTTACTTTTTGTCATTTACATGTCGTCAAATTGAAAATGGCAAGTGGGACTTTATTTACTCAATCTTCCTTTGATAATTTTTTTTTTTCCATTTATGTTGATATTTCATTTTTGCATCATCCTTCTTAATTCAAAATCTTTCTCATCGCTTGTTGTTCTGTCATTTTCCCAAGTGGATCTCGCCCCAACGATTTTTTTGATTTGAATCTAAGCAAATCCAAGAAAATGCATATAGATTGTGGCCTCAATTTTTTTATTATAATTATTTGTTTACCAAATCCTCTTGTCCTCTTTCGATTGATTTGAATTACCCTTATTCTTCCTTCTAATAGCTTTGATTGTGCATGGTTTCTTCCTTCTTAGGATATACATAAGAGGTTACGGAATCTCACTGTTAAGCTACATGAATGATGCTGCACCAGCGTTTTCCCCATGGAAGATCTACTTGGGAGCCGCCATTCTTTCACCACGCCTACCCAACCTGCTTCACCTGGTGAGTTGCGTCTTTGGTTTTCTTACCCTTCTTGTCGGCCTCTTGCATCGTCTACTACTTATCTTCCTCTTTTTACTAATTCAGCCGTGTTTCATTTTCGTCTGTACTGATATGATGGTTATCTCTTTGTTGTGGTCAAGTTTCACATCTTTTTCTGTCTACTGCATTGTCTACGTACTATTTTAGTCTACATTGAACCTAAATTTTACTTCTAATCAGATGTCTAAACTTGGATTTATCTCCTTTTTATCATTTTTTTGTCTCCCTCATCTTCCTTAATACCCGAATCTACCATGCTGTGAGTTTAGTTGGTTCTTTCTTATCTTCCTCAATACCTGACTCTATTTTAAAGATAAATTCCCAAGAATCAAAATCAGTTTTTTGAAGTTACATCCAAGTGAATATACTTGAGAACTATAAACAGAAAATCTGCAAAAGCAACCAAGTGCTAAAGGAAAACACAAAGCTCGAACCACAAGAATGAATAGCCCAAGTGGTGGATGACTAACCATGGTTGCATATATGATACAGAAAAAAGATGAGATAAAGAGAACCAAATAAAGAGGTTGTATTAAAGTAAAATTAGAACTATCTGAGAGGTTGGAAAGAAGAACCTATAAATAACTTAATTGTCATGCATAAATGATAGCTTGTTTCCTAAATTCTTATTTGATTTTTGTACAGTGATTGCGTTACATGAGTTTTGAATCCATGGAGAATCAGCAAGGAGCTCTGCAACAATTACCGAGCAAGATCATTCCTTTCTCCGTGCTTTTCAAAGACATCAGGTTCTTAGCTGCATGTTTATTTACTACAGCTAATGAAATTGATATGTTCAGCCGTGTACTTAATTTACAAAGACGTCTTCAAAATGACTGAATTAGGATAAGAGATAATACAAATTGCACTTCCTACATCTTTAGGCTTTAGGTGCTGATCCAATTGCAAGAACATTATGCAAGTAAGGAGAATCAAACATGATCTTCAATTACTTAAGTAGAAACTAGAAAATAGTGATTAATAAATAAGATAACTATGACCCTTGATTGGTGCAACTCATAACATATGACAAGTTTGTAAGTTATTTGATAGTTTAGACTGCTGAATTTCGGAATGACTTAAAACTTGTCAATTTACTTTGTTGAGATTATGGTACACATGAACTACATCTTATCGTTTGAAGGATATAACTTCATCCAAGTTTCAAAGAAAGTACAAATCTTCAGCAATAATCATGCTATTCAATATTTCGTATTCAATATTTCGTATTTTAGTCATTGCTAACAATTTTTGCCTCAAAAACTTCCATTTTACAAGATTTAACAAACTGCATTCGTCACTATCTATATTATAGACAACTTTTCCTTCTTATTTTTTGTATACATTTCATGTATAATTGGTAGCTTCAGTGCTAAATACAATACTTTATATATAAAAATTGTTTTTTTCCTTGCAGGTCTCGTACCGTAGTTGCTCCACTGGAATACATGAAAATCTTGTCACAGGTTGATTTTGCGAACCTTAAGCAATATGAATATACATACCACATTTAGTATTTTTCTATTTTCACTCATTGATTTTGCTAACCTTAAGCATAGTATTTTTCTATTTTCAGTCATTATCATGGGTAACTAATCACGGATGAAAGAGATTACTTATCTAAGATGTCTCTAAGCTAAAAGATGTCATTGTTTCCTGACTACAGTTTAACCTTCGCAACTTATATGAATAGTGCTACAATGAATGTCAGGAAACCTAACCATCGGGCTAGTATTTGGTACCAGGTTATGGATAAGTTAATTTGGATATTGGCATCAAATTTGTGCCTTTGCAGCTTCTAACAAATTAAGTAGAAAACATGTAATATATTTTTGTATATGCACAATTCATAATCTTGTTGCAATAAATAAGTTATGCAATAAATAAATGAAGTAAAGGAACTTGTTGCAAAGTGAACTTAGAGGCTTGACTCTTATTATTGATGGAAAATGATTGCTAAGCTCCCTTAATGAGGCATTGACTCTTATCATAGATGGAAAATGGGATTGCTTCCCTTAATGCTTGATCATGATTGAATCATTTATTTGGATTAGCTTAATTATGTAGTACAGTCTTCTTGTGTGGGGGAATAATACCATGTTGTATATACTACTCTGGATAGATTTCAATGTAATAATATTTCTTTTTGATCATTTAATGATAAATTGTACGTTTACAAGTCACGGCGTCCATACTAGTATATATATATATATATATATATATATAATTTAAGCAGGTGATACGGGTAGATGGATGGATGAACGCCCACCCGAATCCTACCAGATTCACCACCCACTTTCACCCGTATTTAACGAATTTTCACTCTTTTTGGTTGGATACGGTGGTCGGACATTTATCGGATACAAGTGAAATTAATATCCTATTTATAACATTTGTACTGAATTTTTTTTATCATTGTAATAATGTTTTCCTATCACAACAATAAAAAAAAAATTTTGAACAATATCTATAATCGATGATAGTAAAAATCAGATTGATTTAACATTAAAACGAATGTCGAAGATATCTCTCCTTGAAAATACAAAATTTATATATAGTTAGAAAAATGACTAATAATGTACATTAGTTATATAATATATTGTGGAAAGGTTTCACCATAATATATATGAGATTTGGTTGGATATGCTTTTTTTTTTAATTGTAATACAAACTCAAAATTTGATTGTAATAATATTACAAAGTATAACTAAGATATATATTAGTTAAAATTAGAAGGTCAAATTTGTTAAGTAGACCTTTTATAATATTTCTTCTATTAAGTAGACTAATACCATAAACTCATTTAATAAATGTACCCCTTATAAAGTAACAGGGCTACTATTCGGGCGGACTCGCGCTTGATAGAGGCGGAGTCCGCCCGCGCGAAGAAGGAGGCGGAGGCGGACTCCGCCTCCTTATGCTCGTTATAGCTTTTAAAAAATGGACCGTTGGATTATAGCCGTTGTAGATTTTTCGAGCCTATATAATAACATGTGAAGTCATTGTATCTTTCACTTACATCCAAACCTCAACAACGTAAATAAAGAAATCCGTTAAAATGTCGTCGTTTTTCGAAGAAGTAGATGTAGAATCCGATGGTTAAAGCTCTATTAGGCCGTTCGATATTGAAAAATACAGTGATCCGGAAGAAATTCTCGCACAACTTGAAGTAAGTGTACAAACTCATTTATACTTTACTTTATGTCATTTTATTTAGTCGGAATTGCAAAATTAGCAATGTTAGAATAGAGAATCGAAATTATAGAATTAGCAATGTTAGAATAGAGAATCGGAATTGTAATTTTAGACATTTAAGAATAGAGAATGGGAATTGTAGAATTAGCAATGTTAGAATAGGGAATCGAAATTATAGAATTAACAATGTTAGAATAGAAAATCGAAATTATAGAATTAGCAATGTTAGAATAGAGAATCGGAATTGTAATTTAGACAATTTAGAATAGAGAATCGGAATTGTAGTTTAGACATTTAAGAATAAAATGATGTGTATTTTTAAAATAATACTCTATGTTATTTTTATTTAGGATCTTATGGAATATTCTCGTGCTCTCGGTACCGATTATTCGTCAAAATTTGAGCTTCATGGATATTTTGTGAATAGAGAGAACTTATTGGGGTGAGCTCGATATGTGGCAAACGCTATGAATATGGTGTTGGTCATTAAAAAATCATGGTTGGATAGAAGGGGTTTTCGAATCCAACAATTGGGTTATGATAGACACGGAGGACCTAGAAAAGAAAAAGACGTAGATCCCGATCATGTTCCAAGTTCTAGCCGGAAAAAAAACTCGAAGAAGTGTATGTGTTTGTTTGAGCTTGTAAGAACCCAAATTGAAGAGGAAAAATGGACGGTGAGGGTTGTATGTGGAATCCACAACCATATAATTCCTTCGGTGTTAAGAGGTCATGCATATGTTGGACGTATAACTCCCAAGCAGAACCGAAAGGTGGAGCGTGAATTGAATTATAGCTTAAAACCAAGACATATATTAAAATCCGTGCAACTAGAGGATCCCGACAATGTCACCACCATCCGTCAAGTTTACAACACCGGTTTGAAGATTAGAATGGAACAAGCCGAAGGAAGAGGTTCATTACAACAAGCACTTCACACGTTGAGGAAACGTGAATATTATGTAAACACTCGAAGAAGTCAAGATTCCGATGAGGTGATTGATTTCTTTATCTCACATCCCGACTCGAGGCATTTGCTTAGCGTGTTTCCCTATGTTATTGTGATGGACTCGACATATAAGACCAACAAGTAAGTTTCAATTCAAGGAACATTTTTACTTTATTTCCTACATTCAATCATCTTTTCCTTAAAAATTGTAACTCAATCGTTGTTTTGTATTACTTTTAGATACAATATGTCATTGTTGGAGATCGTAGGCATCACTAGCACCAAGAAGACATTCGCAATTGCTGTTGTGTTTATGGCACAGGAGAATAGAGATCACAACGAGTGGGCTTTGAGGAGGTTCCGTTATGTGTTATACGGAAAGACGCCGGAGGTGATTGCCACTGATCGTGAGCTTGGTCTTATAAGCGCCTTGGTGTAGTATTTCCCGATGTGAAGCATATATTGTGCATGTTTCACAAAAAGTGCAACATAGTTAACAGAGCGACCCTTGTTTTGCGCAATAAGGAAGTGGAAGCCGTCTTCATATCCCATTGTCATACCTTGTTCGAGTCGAGATCCAATGGAAGCTACCAACGCCGTTTGCTGGAAATGAGAGACTATTGGCAATCATCTCCGAGGTTAATGACCTATCTCGAGACGACTTGGCTTGACCCGTACAAGGAGGCAATCGCTCGAGCATGAACTGATCTACATCATCATTTCGGCACACAAACGACAAATGTGTAAGTTATTTAAAGATTCACTACATTGTTAAACATTTCTTCCTTTTTTGTAATAAACCTTTCTTTGTAGGTGTGAGTCCGCGCACAAGTTGTTGAAGCAAACACTAGATTCTAGTGTTGGAGGATTTCAGCTGGTCTGTGATAGCATACATTTGATGGTCACGGACCAAGTCCAGAAGTTACAAGCTTCTCTAGAGATGTCACGGGAGAGGATTCCACGAGAGGTGGGTATACCGAAATTTGAATTGATGTAAACATTGTTAAACATTTATTTGTTATGTACGCCTCCTCTATGTCGGATATCAGTATGATACCTCAATACCGAGAAACTGTCACAAGAACCGGTCCGGCATGTACGCCTCCTCTATGTCGGATATCCGTAAGATACCTCGATACCGAGAAACACCAAACTCTACCCCAAAATCAAGCACACGATCATCATACAGGGTAAAACACACGTCCTCCGCCCTCATCTGGTCCAACTGAGCTCGTAATGCGTGTAGCCTCTCTACGCTAATAGACGGAGTCTTCGGGACTGAAAGTCTCGAAGACCACCGTGCATGACCTAGCAAATCCGGATCCTCCACACCTGCACATCCCAATGATGGGAAATGTGCGTAAATCTAAAACTGTACAAAATTTTTTTATTAATTTTAATCTTAACAATAAAGTTACGTTATGTAAAGAAAAATATTTATAACACCACACCTGTAAAAGTGTAGTACATCCTGCCATCGTCGTCATCTTCTTCTTGGTGGCGTCCCCCAAACATCTGTAAAGAAAAGCAAGGGTCCCGGTGCCCCAAGCATACGCCTCTGTCCTCACATGATCGCATACTAGATCAATAAGCCATCCTCGCATCCTGTTGGTAGACTTGTCGACTACCAAAGTCGACGATATGAACAATAACAGATATGCAGATGCAATAGCGTCTTGTGGAGGCTCTGAAAGGTCCAACATCTGAGCGGCTCTACTCCTAACAGTCTCGCAGAATAGCTGTCTAGTCTGACGTCTAGCCTCTGCTGGTGATAACCCAAGACGATGAAACAACCAATCATGTTGGACACTATCATTGACGGAAGTCAGTAATGCATCTCCATCAACTGGTAGTCCCATAATGATCTAAACATCGTGCAGCGCTATACCCCTCTCCCCCATGGCATGTGAAATGTGTTTGTCTCTAGGTGCCACCTCTCGACAAACGTCGTAATCAAACAATGATCAACGCCGCCAAACTGTACGTCCTCCAAATCCGTGAGTCCGTTGCGTCTAGCTAAGCCAAACCATGAAAATGGGTCATCTACATCTTGTCGCCACTCACGTAATCTACTAAATGTGTCGAGTCTCCTAGCAACTCTAATCACGGAGGAATCCATACCGGCCCATATAGCGCTAGCTCTGTGGTCAGCATAGCCTGTCAATAAAGGAGGTATGTCCTTCTCTACCTACTCATCATCAGGTACATGCTCAGGTAAGTCGTCCTTCTCCCTCTCACAAGGTACCTGCTCCTGTTGTGGTATGTCCTGATGCTGCTGCTCTACCTCAACTGGTATCTCCTCGTGCTCATCCTCCAGTATATCATCCAAATGAGACATATCGTGCGCAGACTCCTCCGTGTCGTAATCAATAGTAAGTGAAACATGTATGACATCCTCCTCGCCAGAAGCCTCTGTGGGTGCATGAACTGATGCCTCAATAGGTGCATCCACAGGTGTCTGAACTTATGCCTCTACAACTGCATCTACAGGTGCCTGAACGGATGTTGAGGCAAGTATAACTCGTCGAGTTGTAGCTTCTTGACGGGTGGATGCTGTCATGACTAGTCTCGTCGCCCTCTTCCTCTTCTCTCTAATGTTCCTCATCGCAAGCTGAATATTTTTTAAACTCAATTTTTTATTTTTTCTATTATAATATATATATATATATATATATATATATATATATATATATAATTGTACTATTATTATAATCATAAAATCGATAACAAACCTAGTAACTCTCGGAATAAACCAATTTCAATTATTTCTAACTAACTGCATCTAACTAAAATACAAATTCACATCTTTATTTTTTCTATTATAATATTATTATAATATATATATATATATATAGAGGCTGGTTCCGGTGAGGAGCACCCTTGTGGATAGGAATGAGGAGAGTTAGGATGGTGACACATGGCATGCCACGTCACTGAGTTTTTTTTTTTCCATATTTTCAGGAAAAAAAACTCCGGTGACGTGACATGCCACGTGCCACCACCACAAAATGAATAGTTAGTAATAAAAATATGGTGTTCATGGTTGTAAAAAAAACGTTGTTCATATTTTTACAAGTACGTGTTCATTGTTCTTACAACTATGGTGTTCATGAATTTTAAAGTAAGTGTTCATGGTTTTTAAAGTAAGTGTTCATATTTACTAATAACTGCTCATTTTTTCCCAACACTAATTGTTCATGTTTTAACACTAAATGTTCATTTTTGTATTTTTGTAAAAATTTTCTTTTTGTTTCAAATCGTGTAAAAAAATATGATGTTCATTATTTTACAAGTGTGTGTTCATAATTTGCAGAGTAAGTGTTCATATTTTTCAAAGTAAGTGTTCATAATTTTATTAATGATTGTTCATTTTTTTTGTTATAGGCAGTGTTTATATTTTTATTACTAGCTGTTCATTTTATGGTAGTGTCACTTGGCATGCCACGTCACCGTTTTTTTTTTTTTTGAAACAATTTAGTTTACTAGACTTTTTCTAGTTTTGTGTTTAGTAAATGTACCCCTTGAGAGAAGAGTGTGTAGAGTTTGAGAATAAATACAAAAGGTTGGGGTATATTTACTTAATTGAAACATTAAAAAGCCTAGTTACTACTATTGTTTTTCAAAAAGGCCTACTTACCAAAATTGCCCTTTTTTCAGATTTTTTTTCAAAAAAAAAAAAAAAACAACGATGACGTGGCATCACCACGACTCTCCTAATTCCTATTCACAAGGGTCCTCTCACTTGAACTATAATCTATATATATATATATATATATATATATATATATATATATATATATTACATTAACAATCATAAGATCGATAAAAATACTAGTAACTATCGAAAATAATCCAATTTCAATTATTCCTAACTAACCGAACCTAACTAAACTAACTAGTTTCAAGTCTAATGCAAAAATAAATAAACGATAAAAAAACAATATTAACTAACCTCAAATCGATCCACAAGTGGTCTACTCCTAGAACTCCCGATATTTGAATCTCTCTCCATTGTTGGACGTATCGAAGAAGAGATTAAATGGATCGAAGAAGAGAAGAAACTCGAGGGCAAAGGAAGGGCGCGATGGCTGCGAAAAAAATAAGGGCAAGGGAAGGGGTGCAGCGTGCCTCCGCGCGCCTTGCCCTTATAAGAGGAAGGAGTGCAAAAAAATAAATAAACGATAAAAAGCAATATTATCGTCGTTGTTCGTGCAACCTCTTAAAATTAAAGGACTCGGTGTGTTTTTGCAATGGTGAGTCTTGACATGTTTACTTCGCTTTCTGTAAGAGGAAGAGAGGCATGTCGGAAGCCTCTTGCAGATCTTGCAAGCTTACTCGTCAAACCCAAAGAAGTATGAGTTGGGGTGATTTGTAACAGTCAAATATCAAATATGGCCTAATCGGGAATTTTAGGAAGTTAAACGGGTTTAACGGAATTAAAACCGTCTTAACAAGAGATCGATACCTAGATGATATAAACCCGCACTACAACAAAACTAGGTTTCTATAGCATTAAATAATAGCGTTTATATCGTAAATGCTATAAATGACATGGTTTGAGTTTTTTTATAGCGTTTCATTATATCAAATACGCTGTTAAAAACTGGAAAAAAAATTCCGCCCTTTTTTCTTAGCCTTAGCGCGTGTTGGAATTATTTTTACCCTATCCCGTCATGGAAAAAAACGCTATGAGAAGACATGAATACAAAAGAGTGATTTTTTCCTCTCTTCCCTTCAAACCTTACACGACGGCGCCCCGATTCCTAGATCTCTTCTTCGTAGGTTTTTACACAGCGTTCGCCTCTTCCCTTCAACTCTTTATAGAACCACACCAATCCATCTCTTCCCTTTACAGCGGCCGCAAGGGTTGCAAACTTGCATCACTATCTTCGTTTTCTTGTTAACCGACGAGGGTTTCAGCCACGAGAGTTGCAAAATTGCAGTCACCGCGGGCTTCAATCAAGTGAGCAGGTTTCCCCTCTCCCTTTCATGCGTTTTGTTTTCCCCTAGATTCTCTAATTTTCTGTTCTATTTCATATTTAAGTTTGCTTCAAATTCTGATTTGAGTTTTTTTAAACCTACTACTGTTGATTTGCGAGGAGACTAGAGGAGGAGAGAATACAAGAAAATGTTCATGAAGGAGAATGCTTTGAAATTGTATACAAGAATCTGGGAATGTAAGAATAACTGTATTGCAAAATCTGGTGCTAATATTAAAATTCTTAACTTTATATTTTTCTGATGTATTTAGAATGTATCCTATGTGCTTGATTGATTATAAAAGTGGTAGTAGCCTCACTGTATGATGATTAATTGCAATAATCCCTTCCATTCTTGGCCTTTAATTTGTAATAGTCTCATTGTATGATAATTTAACTATGTGAAGGAGGAGGCTTGGGTTCGTAGAAAGCCAGTGAGCCATGAGTAAAGTAGTTAATTTTTCCTTTGATCAATTAACTCTCAATCTATTCATATGTTTGAATGGAAAATATGCTCAAGGGCAAGATAACCTAGTTTGTCAGTGTTTGATTATAGACATTGATATCAAATTCATCAATAGCAACATTACATTAATGACTCAAATTCTTAAATTCTTTTCTTTGGCAAGTCATATGAAAAAGCCACAACTCAATTATTTTGATTTCTTGGTGATGTTCTTTCATTTGAATCTGTCTGTAAACTAACATTTGAATGTTTCTAAATTTTTTTTTCTCATTTCTCTTTCTTGCAACTGTTGTTGCTGCATATTGGCAACTTTCTGTTTCATATTAGCACTTTGAATCTGTCTTTACACTTACATTAGAATGTTTCTGATTTGTTTTTTCTCATTTCTCTTTCCTACAATTGTTGCTGCATATTGACAATTTTTGTTTCATATTAGCACTTTGAATCTCCATATCACTTTGAAATCAAACTAGTCTCATTTGAATTTGTCTATGTTTTTTTAATAATTCGTTGCTGATTCTTTTTGTCTACTTTGTGCACTCTTATATCATGTGTTTTGTGGAAATTATCCTGATAAACAATTTAAATTGAACCAGATCAAATGTTGGTTGTTTCGGGGGTTTGAATATGGCTAGTAAAATCGAAATTATCATCACATGAACATACGTTAGCATTACTGTCCACATCTCTTTACCAACTTTCATGGTATTTTTTTAATGGAAAAGAAGTTGATCCAGAGTTAATTCCAAGCATTCACCTTATGCTTTCCTTGCTCCGCTTTCATTTCTATAGTACCTAACATGCACACTAGAACAAAATGAAGGTCCACCAAGGATGAATGTTGTCCTTCTAATTAGCACATTGTTTACTGTAATATCTTTCATGCACCATGGAATGCTCATAGTAACTATCTATAAGCACTTCTTCACTGCAATAAGTATTTAAATCAAGTTTCAAGTGTTTTTCTCAAATCCTTGTACGCTTCATGTTCTCATCTTTATGTTTTTTCTCATTTCTTTTACCCTGTATGTGCAAGTTTAATCCACACAGTACTTTGTCCCGGTCTGTGCAACTCACTAAGTCATAAAAAGGTACTCTTAACAGCTCGGAATACACTTCATATAAACTATTTATTCAGCTTCTTCATATTATTTTTTAAAAAAGGGCATTATTTTTCAGTTGCTTGTTTGTTGAGTATATTCTTCTTGTTGTGAAGCAGTTTGTTGTAGCATTGTTATCTCCATGTGGTTAGATTGCATACTATCTGTATTTAATCGCGTTTTGTCTTGACAAGATTCAATATCAAATTGTTATCGTCTAAGGATATTAAATGAAGGCAATGACAATTTTTTGTTTCATATTAGCATTTTGAATCTGTCTGTACACTAACAATAAGTTTATCAAACATTCAACAGTAGGTTTATTAAACTAGTTTCACCAGTAGGTTATGCATGTTCTGTTTTCCATCCAGTACACTAACATTTGATTGTTTCTGAAGGGTAAGGCCATACTAAGTAAAGTACCCGCAAACCCATCTCTACTTGCATTGCTTTCAGTTCCTACTTTCGAATTTGCTACTCACTGCTACTTTTAATATTAATTTTGTACTTGACTTGATTATATAATGTCTTGTTTGATAAACTTATTGTTAGTATGCAAAGTATTCCCAAAGAATTAAAGATCAAATAAGTCAATGTTGTTTTCAAGGTTCTTGGTATTGAAGCTGCAAGGATTTGTATAATTATGGAGATAAAAAAAAGGTCATGGAAAGTCATTCTATAAAAATAGATGTACGCCACATTATGCTTTTAGGAGATATAATGGCTTTTAAGGTGATGCTCTTAACCTTGTACTCTTAATTGCTGAATCTTTGATGGATAATGATACAAAATTCCTATTTGTAACAGGGAGAGGTTCTTCCAATTACTAGAATTAGAATAACAAAAATAAAAGACAGTGTGTTGATGCTGGCATCCTTTGAAAAGACTGTTGAACATCTTTTTAATGCTTCTCTAATTGGTAAAGATGAACAGATTGTGGGTGTTAGTGAATGCATCATTATGGAGTGCCCATGTAGGTTGGCACTAGAATGTTTAAAGTGATATAGAGGTGTATCGTCCCATTTTTCTTTTCTCTTGTAAATTTAGACAGTCGTGCTTCACTGCTGCTTAATGGAATCATATTTGGCCCCTTCAATTTTTTGTGCTCAGAGTCAAAGAAGGACTAACATTGGATTATCGTCCAGATGCTATTATTTCTTAAGTCTTCAAATGGGGGTATTTGAATAGAAAATATGTCTTTTTACCTTGGTTTCATTCTCTAATTTGTATTTAATCGTGCATGATACCATTTTCTACCTTTGGTAGTGTATGCAGTTTGATCAACACATCTTGAATTCTATGGGGATAGTTCCTTCGTTATTGAGTTTATTGAATTCTACCATCTAGAGATTGATTGAATAAATTATTTTATCCCCTTGGCCCATAGATATGCTATTTTGTACTTGACTTGATTATTTAATATGAATTTTAATATGAATTTTCTCTTAGCAAAAGGTAAAAAATTATAACTCAGCTAAACAGATGTTCTCATAACTGAAATCATCATTTCAACTGAACCTCAAATTAATTTTCTGCCTGATTCTCCTTTTAAAAAAGATTTTCAGCCTAATTCTTCGTCTGCCAATGCCATTGATTGATTGAATCTTGTTTATGATCATATAACCTTTGAACTCTTTTAGGTTTCGAATTTGGAAGTGTGTTTGATTTTTTAAGCGTAACAAGAAGCTATTTGAGGCAGAACAGGTGAATGGGTGACCCAGTGGACAACGCGCAAGGCATCAACTTCATTTCAAGCTCATTAAGATTAAGATGAAGATGGCCAATTGTATATTCTTCTCTCTCTCACTTTGTGTCGAAGTTATTATTGATTGATCGTATCATATGATTCATATGTATTCTTTGGGAGTACTCTGCATACTTGTAAAGAGATTATCTAATATACATCGTAGTTATAAATATATACTACTAGTTTAACCTTTGTTGTAATTTTTATTAATAATTAATATATGATTTCATTTTAATGAAGATTTTGTGAAATTAATAATTATAAAAACTATTTGATCTTTAATTTGAATTGAAAGTGGTTTTGGAAAAGATTTGGTGGAATTAATAATTGAATGACACGTAAACTTAAATTAATCTTGTTACGACATATGATATACGGAATGAAAGGCACGACTAAAACGCTATTATTGGGTTCTATAGCGTTTATAAAACACTATAAATGACATTATTTCTATATCATTTGAGGAAACGCTATTAATAGGTCCACTTTCCATAACATTTCATCAAACGCTATAATAGGTCCACTTTTTTTATAGCGTTTGCACAAACGCTATTATTGGTTACTTTATTATATCGTTTCCTCAAACGCTATAATAGGTCAATTTTTTTTATAGCGTTTGCACAAACACTATAATATGTACACATTTTCATAGCGTTTATCAAACGCTATAATAGGTCCATTTTTTCATAGCGTTTGCACAAACGCTATTATTGGTTACTTTTCCATAGCGTTTCTACAAACGCTATAATAGGTCCACTTTTTCATAGCGTTTGCACAAACGCTATGAAAAGCTGTGACCCTATTATAGCGGGCTCTGTCATAGCGTTTATAAAAACGCTATTAATGTATATCATAGCGTTTTTCAAACGCTATGAATGCTTCTAAATGTTGTAGTGCCGGTGTTATTTGGAGCATTTGGAAGCTTCAATTAATAAAAATGCAGTTGAGAGAAATGATCAGGACATCGGACATGTCCTAGATATGAAAAAACATGAAAAGGCAAAACGGCTAAAAGAGTCGCTATTTTGTTTCTTAGCGGCTAAGAAAGACGGCTTAGGAATACGCGTTTTTCGAGACAATTGCGGAATAATTATGCATACAATATTCCAGATTTATTATTCCAATTTCGAGAAGTTTGGAGAAAGGGGCTTAAACCGCTTTCGGATCGGTAAAAGGATAATTATCGACTCCGCTAAAGGATAATTATAGTCTTCGCTATAAATAGATGAAATATCGTTTATTAATTCATTTTCTTTCACGTTTCCTCGTAAAAGCTCTGATTTCTCTCAACCTTCAAACTCAGATCTACTCTTCGTTTCTAATCCGATTTCAAATCCGTTTGAGTTTTTGGATTCCTCTCTTCATTCTCTTCATTTTGGTACCGAGTTTCTGCATTTCCGAGCAAGGGAAGGTCTGGTCGAGCATATATGATACTAGGGAGGTTCCGTCGCTCAGATTCCGGTGAATTTGATGGTGTCCGAGCGTAGCCTGCGTCGTTGTGATTCCGAATCTTCTTTCGGATCGTCAATCGGGTTAGTAACGAATAAGTTATGAATTTATTCGTTTTTTCGTATTGCGATTTTGCCTAAATTGACCTTAGGCTTGCCAAAATGGATAATTGGAAATTCCATTATGCTCGTTACTTTATTCTGGTGATTATGGGCTGTTTGTTTGTTAAGATTTAATGACATGTGGGTTCAGAAATTGTCTGCGGGCAAAACATTGTTCTGGCGAAATTTAATTAATTAATTAAAGGTTAATTAATTAAATTGGGATTCTAGAAAATGCTATAAGCTAATTAAATTCAAAGGAATGAATTTAACTGGTGGTTGAAGCGAGAAGTTTAATACGAGGAATATGATATTCTCAACAGGTGTTGTTGAAGGGTTTGGTTTAATTATAGCTTACTTCTTTGTGAGCGTATCCAAATACGAGAAAGGAGGATAGTCCGAGTGGGAAACGGACTCAATAGTTGGTTTACGAGGTTTTATTGTTCTTACCTGCGAGGTAAGTGTATATGAATTACACTTGCTTAATATATGTTATGTATTTAATATGCTATGATTTTATGCATGCTTGAGTGTATATATATATATATATATGTTTGTTATGATTGTATGCATGCTTATATGTATATGAGTGAGACGATGATGATGACTTGATATTCCTTATGAAAGCATGCATGTGGTACATGAGATGATAGTGGAAAGAATGTGATGAAAGAATATGATGAAAGCATGAAATTGAGTTATGATATGAAAGTGATAATATATGATGGTAATTGATTAATTAGCCCAACTGGGCCCCGCACGGGTTTCCGGGGGACGAGGTCGCTACCTGATCTACAGGGGGCCTCAGAGGTCGCTACCTGATCTACAGGGGGCCTCAAGATAAGAAAAGTAGTCCAAGATCGCAACCTGATCTACAGGGGGTCTTAGGACAAGATGGCCGAGGTCGCTACCTGATCTACAGGGGGCCTATGACGCTATCGGGTTGGCCAACCGAAAGAAAAAAAAAGAAAGAAAGAAAAGAAATACGAAAGCACATGAGAAAATATATCGTACGATCAGTTGGGGCTAGTTAGTTAATTATCACCTATGCATCGATGCGATCGAGTCTAGCATGTTATATGTTATGTTATGATTATTTATATGTGATGAGATGATATGAGATGTTTATATGAGATGATCTGTTTATATGTGATGTGTGATAACATGCTTGAATGTTTATGTGAAATGTGATGTGAATGGTTGTGGAATTATATGTGAATGTGGATATGTATGCATTGATCGACTTTGGAATATGAGGAAGGGTATAGAGTGTCCTTTGGGGACGGGATATTAGATACTTATATATATTGGGAGAGTGCGATTTGTATACCCTTACTGAGCGTGTGGCTCATTGTTGTTATATCCACATATTTTTCAGCTACTCAGACTCGGCATGATCAAGGCAAGGACGTTGGACCCAACACCTGGATTTGAGATCATATCAGGTGGGCTGTTATGGGATGCTACCGCCTAGGATGTTTTGTGTGGTTTTAAACAGTTGTGTTTTGTTAAACAGAGTTTATGACGTATGTAGTATGTGTATATGTTGTGAATATGGTTGTAAGATAAAGTTTTAAAATTTTACGTTTTCCGCTTTTCCGCTTATTGCTTTAAACAGGGTTAATTAACTGGTAATAAACTAGAAATGAAATAGGTGTCACATGATTCACCTGCTTTGGTTCGGTCCCTCACTCCACATCCAAGTTTACAGATCGACACTTCCTTCGGATCCTTTTTGTAGTTCGCCGGCCTCTGGGGTTGGCCTTTGTTCCCAGGATGGGTGTTGCTTTCAAGGAGGTTTGGATATGAGTTTGGTAGCTTTGTTTGCTTCAAATAACAAGCATTTTGCTTCCCTTACTATTTCATGGTTCTGGATTGAAACTCCCTTCTTTGTTTAGATTTTTCTACTAAGTTTCTCAGTTGTTGGTGATTTTGACTACTTCTCATACAATCTTTTCAAAAACCAGAAACCAACTTGGGTTACATCCATGTCTTCCAATATTTAACAAATTGTATGTCTATCATTACCTCTGCTTAGGGCTCAACAACCTGTCTTTCTACCCAAAGCTTACACAAGCTACATAAATCGTTCAAGCTTTGAACAAGCTTTCTCGTAAAACTCTCTATACGATAATGCTTCTCTTTCTTGCTACCCATTGTGTACAGATTTTTTCTTACTTAGTCAATCGATCCTAAGTTTCCCAATTACAACTTAGATTTTGGAAAAAATAAAATAAACAAAACAAAAACAATTATAATGTTGGCGAAACCCGCCACCAATCTCGTCGGAAAATCCCGCCAACCACCACTTCTACATATACGCTTTCGCTTGTTCTATAAACGGGAAAAAAACATCTACATAAACGCTTTCACTTGTTCTTTAAACCGGAAAAAAAAAACTTTAGATTGTTCAATTCTCCTTCTTTGAGGCTATCCGTAGAATATGGAGGTTAACCTCGTCCTTATGTCACCAATTTTGCAGCCTAACGGCACCGATTACGGCCTAAAGGCACTATTATCACCAAAATTGACTAACAAAATTGGTAATTAAGTTCGATTGTGATTTGTCTCAAATTTTTACTGCCCTTGACAATAAATATCTATTAAATCATAATCGAATTTATTCTGAGCAATTAAACAAGAGCACGTCTCTTCTGCAAAACTCATTTGCTTTAATCATTTTTAAAACCAACATGGTTCGAACAATGTTCCGCTTATAAATCGTACTCTTTAAACCGTCAAAGTTGGACACATTTTTATATCATGACACCCGTGTGATGCAACTTCGGCTTCTCTGTTTTGTTGTTGTCTTAGGTGGAGTTTCAAGTGTTTGTTGAGAAGGGGCGTGGATGTGTGATCGACTCCTGAAGGCTCTGTTGCAGTCCAAATCTGAGGTGTCCACAGCTGTTCCCCAAGCTTCCTGTTTGTGTACTTCCTTTGAAGATGAAGGTTCATGCTCGTCGCTTCCGGCTGACTGGATCTTGCTGCTTTCCCTTGAAGACTTCTCTGCTTTCGGGTTTTGATGATGTGTTTTTGTGCTTTCTTTTTCTCCTTTGTCGTGGTCCGTCATGACTCTTAATCCGTCTGCCGATCTTTTTTAGTCTTTCAATCCAATAGTCGGCGCGCCATCTATGAGAATGAACCGCTTTCCGTTTTAAAAAAAATAAATAAAGGTACCATGTTTTGAGAATGACAACTTACAAACTAAACGTAATACGGTGATGATGTCAAGTGGCAAAAGATGAGTTGTCTTAGCGTAAACACGACATAAGGCGTATTTACTTTTGTTTTAGTATTATATAGTATATATAAATTATTACTTAATATATGAGTAAACTTATATTATAATATACACGATAACTAATTGTATAAAAATCATAAGTATACTATAAAATGTTAATTTATAAAACATTACTTAATAAATCTAAATTCTTTACAATAAAATCAATATATACTACTAAAGTAGAGTTCTAACCTGCTGACGTGACGTTCCCTGGTGTGAATATTTTTAAATCGAACTCTCTCATTAAAAGCCACAAAGGAGACAACACGGGCGAATTCATTTTGATTTTTCCTAAACTGATTTTCGATTTGTACGTTGAAAATCCATTTTGATTTTTCCGATCATGTCTCTTATTATTCGATCAGACAAAGGAGACAACACGGGCGAATTCTGCATTTGGGGCGCCTCCATAGTGCGCCTGTGAGACGCAGCCAGAGTATGCATCTGGGGCGCATCCAGAATGCGCCTCTGGGGCGGATTCAGGATGTGCCCCAGAAGCACACTCTGGCTGCGCCCAGTTGACAGATTTTCTTTGCGCCCGATAAAAGGGCCGAGCGTCGAGTTTAACCTAGCCCGTTGCGACTCTATATATTTTACGTGAAATCCAAATCAAAGTTCACATCTCAATCAAAAATGGACATTAATATCTTAACATCATCTCAAATTGAGACCGTTAAAAGTTGGACATTAATTCAACAAGAGTTTAGCAAAATAATTGAGACCGTTAAAAGTTTAGCAAAATAATTGAGACCGTTAAAAGTTTAGCAAAATAATTCAGCAAGAAAACAGAAGAAGAAAAAAAGCTAAAGTAATTACAAACTCTTTTATCACCTTCAAACTATACAAGTATAACCCTTGATGCTCAAAATCACAAAACCGGCAGCAATGGAACATGCTATATATGTTATAATCTATTGTCATCTGGTATGTACTCCTCCATCAACTCTTTGCTTCACAAACTAAATAGGCTACATAGTTCTGAAGAACTAAAGATTCAAGTCATCACCAACATGAAATTCATAGAGTTGATTCTCAATTTTATCCAACTACAACCTGACATCTTAGCTATCCCTTTTGCTTCATTAACATTCTCAATCTTACAACATCATCTCAACCTTCATTTTGACAAACACCTTTGATCAAACAATGTAAGTTTTGAGAGTCTGATGTGCAATCTCCAACAATAACTATTACCTACTCACCAATATCTACATTATGAACTTTATGGCATGCACCAAGCAACATCCCGAGAACTACTTCATCTGAATTCCCGAGCATTCAGTTAATGAAGTCCCCAAGCTTCACTCACAACTTCATCTACTATTATTGCTTGGATGAACAATGAATTAACACAACACAACCAAAAAAAATAATGAATCAACTTGGCATTTTATCAAACAATTGGTGTACATACCAAGTTACAACAATCTCTACAATAAAAAAAATCAAGCGAGGAGTATAATCACATAAGATAGACGATTAAGAAGAAGAGACTCACGGGGTGAAAGATAACTAGGTTCCAAATTCAAAAGTACAGCTTCAAAGAAGAAAAGAGGGGAGATGAATGTATGGCAAAACAAATTACTCAAACAAGCTTCGTTAGAGATGTCACGGGTGAGGATTCCTCGGAAGGTGCGTATACCGATGTTTGACTGCTTCGAGACTATGTCACCAATGAGTGTTTCACGCTCTTGTGGGATAACTTCACCAAATCTAGGAGGACAAGAGATGATATTGTATGTCGGGATAATTATTGGAAGGAAGCTCATGAAGTGCCATGTGTGCATGACTTTACCATAGCAACCCGGGCAAGGAGAGCTATAACATTGAATCAGATCCACCTATTTTGGAAGCAAGTTCATTGAATTCCAATTATATTTCCCGATGATGATGATGATGATCCCATCAATCCGAGCCTAGTGTCGTGGAACATATTCAAAGAAAGAATGGACTCTAACACGCTCACCCCCGATGAGATGGAGAAGATGGCATTTTGCCTCGAGGACATCGAGAATCCGGGAAGTACCACGATGAAAAAGCCAACACAAAAGGTCTGGGCCAAGGGAAGACCACCAACCATGAGATCAACAAGAAGAGAGTAAAGTTCGTTTGAGCATTCGATAAGGCGTGGTCTTGGACGTCCCCGTTCTGAGAGAGTGGTGGATCCGGATGACGGAGAGGCTACACCTAGACGTGGCCTTGGCCGTCCCCGAGGTTCAAAGGGGAAAAAAAGCAAAGAATGTAGAGGCTACACCTGAAGAGTTAGTTTTCTTTACTCTTGTTTTTATGCATTACATATTTATCCCTATTAGCTCATTGTTCGTTCTATTGTTTACCGTGTTCTTCATCTTTTATCTCAATTTTCTTGAATTTTTTTCTCCACTCCATCTAGTCAGCTACGTCGTAAAGGAAAGGAACCAATTGATGTAGATGCTACACCTGAGGTTACACATGATGATGGAAAATATCCTTGGAAAGAAGGGAAATTCCGAAAATTCATGGAACCATATGTGAATGGAGCCATAAATGTGTTAGGTGACGGTAATTGCGGATACAAATCTATTGCTTTGGTTTTGGGCTTTCCAAATGAAGATTTCTTAGTAATAAGGAAAAAGATACTTATGGAGTTGAACTTGAGAAGAACAATATATTCAAAGGTGAGTATTTAATTTTATAAATTTAATAAAATTATGATTACATATATATATATATATATATATATATATATATAAGATGATTATACATGTGAATCTATGCAGTGCACCGTATTCACCACATTTATAAATGTGCTTAAGAATGTTAACTGGACTAAAAATGCTCCATGCCCACCTAGATATTGGATGGAGTTGCCTATGATTGGGTGTGTTACAGACACATACTATAAGATAGCCCTAGTTATCCTTGATAATAGCCCGTCAACATTCCTTCCTATGATAGCCAGCACACCTAATCAAGGCCCGCCTACGGTGTGTGTCTCAGACAACACACACTTTGTAGAGGTTAGTCGAAGTTTTATATTATCTCATTTTAATATAACTTATAACGGGTTGTTATTCGATTAGACACGAGAGGCAACACGGGCGTATTCTGGATGTGCCTCTGGGGCGCATCCAAAGTACGCCTCTGGGGCGCACCCAGAGTGTGCCTCTGGGGCGGATTCTGGATGTGCCCCAGAGGCGCACTCTGGATGTGCCCCAGAGGCGCACTCTGGATGTGCCCCAGAGGCGCACTCTGGATGTGCCTCGTACTCGAAATTCGATTCCCTTGACTCGTATGTAGTTTTTTGACTGACCGAATAAAATCGCTCTTTCGTATTAGTAAAATATTCTGTGATGAATAATCTGTTTTGATTTTGATATTCCCATTTGTATTTTTTTAAGAGCTACTTAAAAATTTAAGTGATTCCGATTTGTATTTTCTAAGTTTTTCGAGCTGCTTAAAAATTAAAGTGATTCCGATTTGATTTTTTAAAAAATAATAAGTTAATGCTTGATTTAAAAATTTTAAATATAAATTAAAGTGAATTCTTGTTTTGATTTTGAATTTCCGATTTCTATTTTTTATTAAATAAGTTACTGTTTGATTTCTAATTTTTTTAATTATTTAAGTGATTTCGATTTATATTTTTTAATTTTTTTAAAAAAAATTTGGTAAACGATTTGTTTTTATAATAAGATATTACGATTTGATTTCTAAGTTTTAAATAAAAATGAAAGTGAATTTCTGTTTTAATTTTGAATTTTTTATTTTTGATTTGTATATTATAGTTTTTTTGAGCTGCTTGAAAATTTTTTTAATGTTTTGAATAAAAATAAGATTTCCTGTTTTCGTTTATTGTATTTCTTAAGAATAAATTACTGCTAGTTTCTAATTTTTAAATACAGATTAAAGTGAATTCTTTATTGATTTTGAATTTTCGATTTCTATTTTTTTAATAATAAGTTACTGTTTGATTTCGAAATTTTAAATATAAATTAAGTGAATTCCTGTTTTGATTTTGAATTTCCGATTTCTAATTTTTATTAATAAGTTACTGTTTGATTTCTAATATTTTAAAAACTATTTAAGTGATTTCGATTTGTATTTTTTAATTTTAAAAAAAAAATTTGGTAAACGATTTGTATGTTATAATAAGATATTGCATTTGATTTCTAAGTTTTATATAAAAATGAAAGTGAACTTATGTTCTGATTTTGAATTTCCTATTTGTATTTTATAGTTTTTTCGAGCTGCTTGCAAATCTGAATTTCTGTTTTGATTTGATTTCGAAAATTTAATGTTTTGAATAAAAATTAGATTGTCTGTTTTCATTTATTCTATTTTTTAATAATAAATTACTGTTTGATTTTTAATTTTTAAATATAAATCAAAGTGACGTCCCTTTTTTATTTTGAATTTCCGATTTTTTATTTTTTATTAATAAGTCAGTGTTTGATTTCAAATATTTAAATATAAATTAAAGTGAATTAATGTTTTGAGTTTGAATTTTCGAATTCTATTTTTTATTAATAAGTTAATGTTTGATTTCTTTTTTTTTTTTTAACTATTTAAGTGATTTCGATTTGTAATTTTTAAACTTTACAAAAATATTTGGGGTAAACGAATTGTATTTGATAATAAGATATTATGGTTTGATTTCTAGGTTTTAAATAAAAATGAAGTGAATTTCTTTTTGAATTTGAATATCCGATTTGTATTTTATAATTTTTTCGAGCTGCTGTAAAATCTGAATTTATGTTTTGATTTGATTTCGAAAATTTAATGTTTTGAATAAAAATAAGAATTTCTGTTTTTCATTTATTATTTTTTTAATATTTTCTACCATACAAAAGGTTTTCAAAATACTCTATTTTTAAATCAAGTATAAATTTTTTTTAAGCAAAATAAATAAACGGTTTTTATTAAATAAAAAAATGACCGATTATCAAAATAGATTTTGTTTTGCATTGAATTACTTTTAATTTATCTTCATCATAATCTATAAATTTTTATTGATTTGTATATGTTTTACATTGTATAAAGTTTGGACAGAAAGTCTTCATTCACGAATGCTTATAGTATATATGTGCTTTATTCACGAATGTTCACGGTACATATTAAAATAAATATTTGTTTTATATGACGAATTAGGTCAACAATTATATTGTTTTTTTAATTGCAAGTTAGTATGAAATGGAAAGTATTATCAATGCATTTTTAACATAAAAAATATTCTTATACATACCAATGTTCATATCTATATATATTTCAATACGCGTGCAAGGCACGGACCCTAAACTAGTATTGTATATATTACAATCCTAAAGTCAACGGTTACCAACACCCAGATTTTTAAAGGATGATTTCGGTAAGTACGTGATTTTTTTTTTAATAATATGAACAAATATGCATTTTTGTAAATGAGTAATGTTTTTAATAATTCTTGGAAAAAAGAAAACAAAAGAAAATAGTTAGTCGGATTAAATGATAATTTTAACAATCCTAGTAAGACAGAAAAAAATGATATACTCAACTTCACTTGCTCAATTTTAATAACCCAACTTCACATACTCAACTTTCACACCCCTAATATTCATTATACTCAACTTAATTCACGTATCCAACTTTACATACTCAATTTTCACATACCAACTTTCACATATCTAACTTTACATACCCAACTTCATTCACGTACCCAACTTCAGACACTCAATTTAACTCATGTACCCAACTTCATTTACCCACCTTTCACATGCCCACCTTCACGTATCTAACGTCACTCAAGTACCCAATTTCACTCATTTACTTAATGTTAGTTACCCAATTTTACATACTCGATTTATCTTTTTCGGGAAAATTATGGAACTTAAAAAATTTGGGTAATTCCCTACAATTATAACTTTGGGTAATTTTTATAATTATCTTTGCCTGGGCAATACTGCAAATTTGGAAAGTAGGGCTATTAACGCAATTACAAAATATGGGGTGAACTGTGTAGTTATACCCAAAAATGAGAGAATTCCCGTTAGGATTCTACAACACATTCGGTGACGGCGGCGGCGGCCCCGGTGGTGACAACTTCATTCCCGACGCAATTCAAAAAGTTATGATTTCTAGCTCATTAAGCATAGACGTTTTGAATTTGGTCAACCTGACGTAGTATAGAGATGAGTTCCGCTCCAAATAGTTGAGCATTCCGGCAATGAACATGAGTACGATAAGGACCCGAAGACCACTGGCCGGAGGAGACGGAAAGAAGGTCCATCCCATCGCTTTTTAATAAAGTGCATATTTTATTAAAAAAATAAAAAAAAAACATACTTAGTATCGTCAATAAAAAAACATTATTAGATAAATAATTTCTTTTTAAATGTTTTAACCTTTGATTTTTTTCCCCACAACTTCAACCGTATAATATACCATTAGTAAATTTCAAAAAATCATTTTGATTGAACCTGACACTAAATGGACCACCTAATATTATAGAAAAATAAATATAACTGCAAGAAAGGCTGTATCAAAGATTCGGAACATAATTTTCTTACAAAATTATATGTAATGGAGTTGTTTATATTTCTTAATTCTTCCAAAGTAAAATAAAATAAACTCTTAAGGTCACTCTCACTATCATTACAGTGGAGCATCCCTAGCAAATACAGTCAACTCTGAATGGGTCAAACAATCCTAATCTTCACCCAATCAGATCTCGCCAACTGTCCACCCTCACAGCTGTATCCGCTCCTGCTGACCTGGCAAACGCCCAGATCCCAAAAAAGCCCCTGAATTTCATCCCAATTCCCCAAATAACCATCTTCTTCCTTTCTCTCTCTACTCCATCCATATTCCATATCCATACCGAAACAAAAACTCTCTCTCCTCCTTCAACCGCCATTTTTCTTCCCTTCTTCCGTCACCAGAAAAAGGAATCCAAAAAAAGTAATCATATTCAATCATCACAACAACATCATCACTGGTACTGAGTTGTAATCCCTCCTTTTTTGAGCTTTCACCTTTTTATTCTTCGTTCTCTATTACTCTCTCTTTCGTCCTCCCACAAGCTTTACACGATTGCGAAGATGCCTGGATTGGTTTCAGCCAAGACACCTCCGGCGAGACTTTCCGTCGGAAACTCGGCTGCAAACTCCGATGCCGGGTCAATCAGTGCTGGATCTCAGATCCGTCCAGTAACCACGCCAGACAAGACCAATCCAGCTAATCCACCAAGACTGTACTCCCCTGTCGTGAAACGGACGCCTTCTCCTTCACCTTCCACGTCACGCGCTAAGCCGTCTCCGGATCGGAGCTCCGGGAAGAAGAAACAAACGCCTTCGACACCTGAAGGATCGAAGCCGCCACCTATGCCGATCAATATCGATGACTCGGCGCTTGATAATCCGGATCTAGGTCCGTTTCTCCTCAAGCTTGCTCGGGATAGTATTGCCGGAGGTGATGGACCGAATAAGGCGCTTGATTATGCAATTAGAGCGTCTAAGTCATTTGAGCGCTGTGCTGTCGATGGCGAGCCGAGCCTTGACCTAGCTATGAGTCTGCACGTTGTTGGTGCGATATACTGTAGCTTGGGGAAGTTTGAGGAGGCGGTCCCGGTGCTGGAGAGGGCGATTAAAGTTCCGCAGGTTTCAAGAGGTGCAGATCACGCTTTGGCTGCGTTCTCTGGCTATATGCAGCTTGGAGATACGCATTCAATGCTGGGACAGCTCGATCGATCAATTGAGTGTTATAAACAAGGATTGAACATTCAGATTCAGGCTCTGGGAGATACGGATCCTAGAGTTGCAGAGACTTGCAGGTGAATTCCTTTATTTATCAATTACATATTGATTTCGCTCATTCGCTTGGGATTTTTAGAGTTTGAGATGTTAGGTTGATTTTTGTTTTTGGATCTTACCTTCTTGTTTGATATTTGAAAGGGAAATCTTCATCTGGTTAGATTTTCTTGTTTGATTATGAAATGTCCTATTCACACATCAAGAAATTTGAAAACTTTCGATTTAGGGCCCATTTGGTTTTCTTCGGGAAAAAATGGAAACGAATCCGGTCCGTATGGATATCCTCCTTGATTATGAAATTTTTTGGACTCATAAAAAGTAATCGTAGTAAAGTTTGATTAGTATTGATATGCTAAAACAAATGCATTTTGTATGAAACTACGAGAAATGATTACAAAAAATTTCATAAACAATTGAACAGGACTATTATGAAATTGAATTTGGCAATCATTATGGGAAACTTGTAGTTGAGTTTACCTCGATTAGATCTTCATCAACTTTACTTGTTGGTACATCAAAGTTTTCAAGATTCTGATACCAAATATAAAACATCATATAAATTAAACTTGTTGCTCTCGACATCTTTAGGTACTTAGCTGAGGCCCAAGTCCAGGCAATGCAATTTGATGAAGCAGAGAAGCTATGCAAGCAAACATTAGAAATCCATAGAATGCACAGCTCTCCAGCCTCATTGGAAGAAGCTGCTGATCGCCGTCTTATGGCATTGATATGCGAGGCAAAAGGTGACTATGAGTCAGCACTTGAACACCTTGTACTTGCCAGCATGGCAATGATTGCCAATGGGCAAGATAATGAGGTGGCTTCCATTGATGTTAGCATTGGAAACATATACCAATCCTTATGTCGGTTTGATGAGGCGGTATTCTCCTACCAAAAGGCACTCACCGTTTTCAAATCATCCAAGGGCGAAAATCACCCGTCAGTTGCATCTGTATACATTCGCCTTGCTGACCTCTACTACAAGACTGGAAAGCTTCGCGAGTCCAAGTCTTACTGTGAAAATGCCCTGAGGATATACAACAAGCCAGTCCCCGGAACGACACAAGAAGAGATAGCTGGTGGATTGTCAGACATTGCAGCCATATATGAATCTGTAAATGAGCACGCAGAAGCGTTGAAGCTCTTACAGAGAGCTTTGAAGTTGTTGGAGGATAAACCCGGACAACAAAGCACCGTTGCAGGGATTGAGGCGCGTGTTGGTGTTATGCATTACATGCTTGGGAAATATGGTGAAGCTTTGAGCTCATTTGAGTCTGCTGTGGCTAAACTTAGGGCTAGTGGGGAAAGGAAGTCAGCCTTCTTTGGAGTGTTGTTGAATCAGATGGGTCTGGCTTGTGTGCAGCTGTTTAAGATAGACGAGGCTGCTGAAATGTTCGAGGAAGCAAGGGCAATTTTGGAGCAAGAGTGCGGCCCGTGTCACCAAGATACTCTTGGAGTATACAGTAATCTTGCAGCAACATATGATGCAATGGGAAGGTATGACTTTGCATTATACGGCAATTATACACTATATCGCATCATATTGTTTTGCATCCAAACAACACTATTACTGAAATAATTTTTTTTTAAATTATGGAAAGCGGTTAATATGGGCTATCTCCTAGAGGTAGTTCATCCTAAACCATCCTTTGAGAACGCAAAGTTTAGAGCATCAGAAAAGTTGTTGTCTGTCAAAATTCCCAGAGGGTTAATAGGTCTGCAACACAGTTCACTCTATGAAAACATGTCCGGGCTTCGTAAAAAAAGTGGAGGTCCAGTTTGGAGTCGGAAATTATAATTTTAAACAAGTTTGTTCTCATTTAATTGTCTACAAAATCATTTCATATTCACCACCATGTCTTTCTTTAGTTGAAGCTGTCAAGACATGTTCTAAATTTTGACAGCAAAGTTCTTCTTCTTTGTTTATCCAAGGCCCATTCTTGATCTGTACATCATCATGCCTTGAAAAAGCAGCAGAGCATCAATTATTTATAGTTTGATTCTTTGAATAGCTGTCATATACTGGTTCCAGCTAAGGAAATAGTCACCATGAAACACACTTGATTCCTTTTTAACACTCAGATTATCGAAAGAAAGAAAAGAAACAGGTTTATTCTGAACTTTAATGTTGGCAACAGAATTGAAGATGCAATAGAGATATTGGAATATGTCCTCAAACTGAGGGAAGAAAAGCTTGGAACAGCAAACGCAGATTTCGACGATGAGAAGATGAGGCTAACCGAGCTCTTGAAAGAAGCAGGCAAGAGCAGGAACAGAAAAGCCAAGTCCTTGGAAAACCTCATTGATCCAAACTCAAAGAGGACCAAGAAAGAGCCAACAAAGAAACGAAGCGGATTCGGATTTAGGCGTTGAGGAAGGCAAACATCCTCATATTTTGTCCACCATGGTGCTTCTTCTGTAACATATAGATGATTCCTGTGTATAGGTCCAAATTTGTACCTGGGTGTGGCTTTCTTTTCCTTTCTTACCTTTCATTTTTTCTTCATGTTTCTTGTTTTTTCTTTCTCCAAATTTGATTTATCTGTTTGGATTGGTTGCCAGGAAAAATGAACACTTTGTCTAATCATGATAATGAAGTTGTTCATTGAAAGAAATATTTGTTTAGTGGATGGTTGTCAAGTTTGTTAAAGCCCTTTTCATAATTATTGCGCATGGTGAACTGCTATTAGTGTTTCTTAACCACTTCTCAATCATCAAAATAGTTAGAATTTGTAATTTCTCTTATTAAATAATTGCAAATGTGTTGTTTGGATGTAAGCTTATTATGAGCAATTTCTTTCATTTTAGTGAGATACTATCTATACTATATTTTATACTCTACTCAACACTTAATGATTTAATCACTTAACTTCAGCTTGTATATATGGAGTCGTAATATGAGACAAGCTACTCTGACTCGGCTCATCAAAAGCTCGACTCGAGCATGTTTATTTTCTAAACGAACTGAATACGAACACATTTTAAAGCTCGTACAAAATTTAGGCTCGGCTCGTACTCGGCTTGTTTATAAACGAGCCGAGCTTAACCATGTCAATGCTCAGCTAATTCGGGTAAAGCTCGGCTCGTTCTACTAAAATAACACTATAAGAGCATTATTTTAGCCGAGCTACTCGGACTCGGATCGTCAAAAGCTCCGCTCGAGCTTGTTCAAACGAGCCGAATATGAACACATTTAAAAGCTTGGCTAGGCTCAGGCTCGTATCACACCCCTATATATGTGCATGGACGATCAATAAAACACATTCAGCTTTAGACAACTTTACATGGACTTCTTTTGTACGATCTATGGGAGGATCTCAAAATTAGGTTTGATGCCGGCAATGATCCTCGTCTTCTGCAGCTCCGTGCTGCCATACGCTCGGAGACCAAGTTCAAAACGTCACTCCGTGGGCTTCTTTTGTACTGTCTGTCGACCTGCTTGCAGATCTGATTACTAAGGCTTTAGGTCCTTCACAATTTACGTCTCTATTGTCCAAGCTCGGACTCGTCCAACCTCCACCTCCCGCTTGAGGCGGAGTAATAAGATAAGAACGTCTATATACTAAAGGTAAAGCAGAAATATGGCGAAAGTTAAGCTTTGAAGGCTAAAGATCCAACATCTAAAGCTGTTGTAGCAATTGATGCTCTACTTCTTCACTAGTTTGCATGAGAATAGATTGACAAGAAATTATACAACTATTCCAGTGATAGAATCCAATAACAAATGCAAGCATGGCAATACATTGTTCATCTTCTTGTTTCCCTCTAGTGAGCAGATAAGTTTTCAAAGCTCTGAAACAAAAGCAGCTTACGGAAAACAGGCATTGGAAAAGATAAATACTCCTACACAATCCTTTCCAACTCCCTGGCATAGCTTAGAGTTTGGTTGATGATTTGCAGCGAAGGAATCTCCTTGCACGGCGCAGAATCCTTTGCCTTCTGCAGATATATGAGTCCGTCCTTGATCTCCCACTCGGGATGATCCTGCAAGTTGGTGCTCAAATTTCAGAAGTAATGAAAGGATGGGAAGAAGAACGATATTGCTACCTTATGCTTTTCCTGATTATCCGGAAAATTTTCAAGCAAGAACTGCACAAGGTGAAAATTTCAACCCTCAAGGAATATGTAAACACCACATAGCCATATTAAGAACCTGACAATGAGAAAATCTGGGAAAGATACTAAAATTGTTTAGAAAGTTTGTTAAGAGATTCTTAATGATACTGATACGGGGAAACGAAATAAAACCACCTTGTGTTGGCACCACCTAGGAAGATACTCAACAACCACAAGCTACCTTTACCTTCAATGTGACTGTAGTTTTAGCATGTTCAAAAGTGTATACTAGACAACCACCCATAATAAAGCTATTGTTCACTTAGCCAACTGCTATGTTTGAAATTTCAAATCTCCATTAGCGAAACCCCATCAATTTAAGAAATTTGCCAAAATTCTATTGAAACGACCAAGTTCCATCAACTATGAGTAACAAGTTTTTTTCCTTACTACTTAAACCTCCTCATTCAAAGAGGACAAGAACAATATATTTCATTCTTTTTCAAAAAAATGTTTCCATAAATTGCCTAACCAATACCCATCTTTTAGGCCGACTAAACTTTAGTTCCCCGTTGTTTAAACTATCAGAACGGTATTTCACCTATTGAGTCCGACCAAAGATTAGTACCTGGATTACTGTTCACACGTTAAGTTAACAGACGTTAAATATCAGGGGAAAATTTGTCCACCTACCTTAGACATAAAGCTTACATTACTACATATTTTCAACACCGCTCTATTAACTTAACGTGTGAACAATAATTCAGGTACTAATCTTTGGTCGGACTCAATAGGCGAGGTACCATTCTAATAGTTTAAACGACGGGGTACTAAAGTTTAGATGGAATACTTTTTAGGCAATTTTCTCATCATATATAGAAACAAGGTAACATATCTCCAAATCCCCATTTAAGTAACAACTGTGGCTGAATGGAAAAGAAAATAACAGGCATGCCTCATCTCGTATTCTTCGTACCAGATATATATTAAGGAATATAATTTATTGTACAAAAATGATCAGTTGAGAAAAAATATAAAATATGCATAATCATGGTTATTGCAAGAAACCATCTGGTCATCTTCGTTAACTCCAACGAAGTATGGACGGAATATCCTTTTGGGTGGTATTTTGTTAAAAGATAACCTTTAATGGGTGTTGTTTTCGAAATTTCAGATATAGCAGGATGTTAAGTGAAAAGTGGAGCATATAGCAGGTTTGTGTAATTGACTTTATTGAAAAATTAAGAAAGACAGATGAAGGGATCGATAAATTCAAGACTACTGTAAAAATCATAAAATAAACATCTTATGTTTCTTTACAGCACATGCAGTTGCAATTTGCAAAGTATTGCGATTAGCCTTAGTCACAGAGAATTACCTCTTGGATGTACTCAATTAGTTCCTTTTGAGAAGAGAACAGCAACATTTGTTGAGCATCATTTAGTGAAAGATAATCATATGCCTTTTCACTACATCCGGCAATTTCATCTCTGTGAGTAACAAACAGAACTTTAGAGAAAAGACATCACTGCAATCAACTAGCCCATAAGTGGAATCAACCTTTTCCCCTTGACAGATAATCATGAACTGATTTGTTAAAACGACTTCAGTGACATTATCAATCATGATAAGAAGGCATAAATCATGCAAAAGGTTTAAGTGTTTCAAGATAATGGTTCGTTTAGCTTTGAAAAAAGGGATTGAGTATAATTGATTAATAATTTGAGGATCCAGTCCAATTTTTCCATATCACAACCTACGGTCTGGGTTTTGCACCAAATGCAAAAGCCATGACCACAACGTCATAAAACTCATTTAGGGGCAGATATGGTTTACAGTTACTACTTAACAGAACAAGAAAAGGCCACACACAATATATTCTAATTCACGAATATATCATTCATGGTAACTAGTCATTTAGCATACCTAACAGTCTTGGCCAACAAATCCATGAAGTAGGCATAGGTTTCATGAGGAACAGTTTGTCTGGCACTCAATACACGATTATAAGCTCCTTCCATGAAAGACTGTTCCAATTCCACAGCATGCTTAATGCAGGGGTTATCCAATGAAGAGGATGGAAGCAACTCCAGTTCAGTATGAAACTCGGCTATTCTGTTTTGCACTAAGAGTCTCAACAGGTTAAGACCTATGATTGCATATTCCTGTGGAGATGGTGGAAGGCGGTTCCTGTTAACAAAAAAGAGCAAACATTTAAAAACTAAAGAAAATTGGACCTTCAACAGCTGAAATTTAAAGTACACCTCTCTGCAGATCCCAAACCTGTTTCTCATCATTATTTAGGGCAAGAAAAACTTCCCAGACTATGAATAATTGCTAAAAATGCCTATGGAAGCCATCTCTTGTGGTTCTTTGATAGGGCCCCAACCAGCAATTAATTGCAAGGGAATTACATACAAATTAATAATCATCTTAATCAAGGTTCAAGTAAAATCTAGGTTTGTATCATTCCGATGTACCTGGCATCTGTATAATAAGGCTTTAATTGAAAGAAATCTCTCTCAAAAGCATCTTGATCCTCCATCTTAACAGTTAGAACAACAGCATGCTCATATATCTCCCCTTTACAAAACAGAAACATAGACCATAAAAGGTGAATTACAAACGGTTGAACCATACAATGTCATAAAATTCATAGAAGGGAGCAATATAATGAAGTCTAATGATAGAGTATATCAAAACAAAAAAATCATACATCTATAGTAAGGTAACTTACTTGCCAGGGTCAATTCAGCGGTTGAATTGGGTGTTTCTTCCAGCAATGGCGGCAGGCTTCTAAATTCTGTCAGCAAAACCTTCAAAAGGCCAATCAAAGACAATTTGTCATCTCATATGCAAAATGAGGCTATGATCTCATTAACATAAAAGAAAACAACTCAAGCAGGATATAAATATACTTCAAGAACAAAATCCACGGACATTTCAAGCGCAGTTCATCAAGATAATACAATATCTTGTATTGCATTATGATGTCTTGGGCGTGTTTATGATGATTTGCTACACATGAGAACTCTTTCAAACTTCTAATTAAGGCATTAAAAGTTGAAATATGAAGGTCTTAGAGTATAAATACACAAATTTCATCATAATCATCCAAGCATCACGATTCACGAATTCCATCTCATTCCCAAAGAGGAATTTCAACCTTTAAAATAAGTAGAGCATCACAATAATTAACCACAGCAGCATGACAGCATGATTCCTGCTGTATTCAGGCTTTGCAAAGATGAAAATCTGGTGGTATTCAAGCCCTAAGTTTAGGTTTACTAACTAAAACTGCATCAAAGACAGACATTTGGAACCTTGAATTGAAATCAGAAGATCTTTAAAGTCTAAATATAACAGGAACCTAGGGATTGCACCTTGAGCTGGGAGAGGAGATTGGTAGATGAATCGAAATCATTGCGGACTAGAGATGCCTTGAACCGACCGAAGAATTGAGACACCTCTGTTAACTTTGGATTCATCTCTTTGCCTTTAGCCTATCGATTTGAAATTGAAATCGAATCGTATGTGTTCTTCAGCTTCAAATCCCCACCTCTCGATCTTGTTTGTGTGAAATATAAGAGCTTCATTTGTTTCTTGACAAGAAAGCAAGCAAATAATAAACTACAAGTATCAATATATACAATTAGTAAAACAAATAAACAAGAATGCCCCTATAGCTCAGTGGTAGAGCGTCAGTCTTACACTATAGAGTTGAAATTTAGGGTCTTTTACACTATAGAGTTGAAATTTAGGGCCCTACCAATTAAGGGCCCTACCAATTATAAATTGAGAAATAAAGAAATGCTTTCTTTATTAGACTAATTCATAAATAGGACAAAAAGTTGACAAAAGTGATAGACTAATGAGTGATGGCTGATGTGAGTGCTGACTGTGACACTTTTGATTGACATTTGGAGGGAATTTGGGGCAAAAAAACGCAGTCATTTGCCCAGAAAAAATCTGCTTACCCAACTAATGTCACAATCATACCCAAAAATAAATTTGTCAAAGTACATAAACATACTCAAAAATAACATACCCAATAAATCAAATATCAATATAAAACAATATCCATAAATTGGATAATATTTTATATTTATACCCAATTTAAACATCACTTAATACAAAATCCATACCCAAATTAAATTTGTCATACCCAAAATTTTCAAAACTCGATATTGTACACAAACATCAATATCAAATGACATTTGATCATTACCCAAAAATTCGCTTGACATTTGATCATTATAACACATTATGGGTAACCATAAAACATATCCACGATATCACTTTAAATATAACACATTTTGGGTAACTATAAAACATATCCAACATTATAACACATTTTGGGTAAGTGTTTTGTAAGATATTGATATGTTTGGGTAAGTGATTTGTTCGTATGATTGTCAATGTAGTAGATCGAACATGGTAAGTGCATATCCTAATTTTGAGATCGGAATTTCGGGTAATCAAACATAAATCGTCATACAACAAAAAAAAATAAATAACACACCTAACATACCCAAAAAATAACAACCCAGTTTCGTCATACAATACCCAAAAAATAAATAACACACCTAACATATGAACGATTAAGTGAGAGTCTCCCTCACTTTATTTAAAAAACCAAAAAGTATGAATAGTAAACATCCCATCAATATTTAAATGTTGGGTAGTACCATCATTTCAATTATGTCCTATTTTCCTAGGTGTAGGCCTAATTTTTATTGTTTTCTCTAGATACCCATTTTACAAAAGCAATATATAAAGGGCCCTATTCCCCTAATTTATTCTATCTTTTTGCTAGGATCAAACCACCATAGACTGATTGTTCAATTTATTTGGGATCGGATCGGATCGACTTTAAATTACGGAGTCGTAAATGCACGGAGATGAATTTCGTTAAGGCACAACGATTACGCAATGCACGGTCACACATTTTGTAACCGTAACAAAAAGTTCACGGTTACGGAATTCGTGACCGTCAACAGTCACACATTATGTAACCATAACAAAAAGTTGACGGTTACGGAATGCTTGACCGTGACGGTCACGCATTGCGTAACCGTCAACGATTTTCCCTACATTATGGACTCACAACTCATAGTCGTCATCAGTTTCATCCCTAAAACGAAAGCAACGAAGAGGCGAAGGACATTGTGAAGCGAAATCAAAGCCAAACACACAAGGTTCAACAAATGGATCAAATCGGTGAAGCAAGTGGATCGTTCCAAAAGTGTAAACACAACCCAACCGAGGTATAACATTTACGAGTTTTTTTTTTTTTCGTTTTTAGAAATTGGAATGGATTTGTGTTGATAATGTGGTTTTTTAGGTTAGATTTGATTAGATTAGGTTAGATTATGGCTGATTGTGGCGGAAATCGTAGGATTTTGAAAAATCCCTTCGCAAATCCGTCATCTGTAACCGTGGTGCCACTGTTCATAATGCATTGCATTCGCTTTGCATTATAATGGAGGAATGCATTATAATGCATAAATTTAAATTAATAAAATTAAAATTAATAAAATTAAAATTGAATTAAATTGAATTAAATTAAAATTAAATAGAATTAATTTAAATTATATTATATTAATAAAATTTTGAGTTAAAAAATTGAATTTGAATTAAAAATAAAATTAATTTAAATTAACAATAAGTCGGATTAATTAATTTCATTCTAATTTATTTAATTTTAATTCTCCTTTAAATTTAGGGAATTCATTTAAAAAAATAATTAAATTAATCAAATTAATTTAAGTTAATTACTTCTAATTTCATTTAAAATTGAAGTTGAATTAAATTAAAATGAAAATAAACTAAATTAATTTAATTACTTTTAATTTCATTTAAATGGAATGAACCTAACTAAATTAAATAAATTTAATTTAATTACTTTTAATTTTAATTAATATCATTTAATTTCATTTAAAATGGAATGAACCTAACTAAATTAAATAAAGTTAATTTTAATTAATTTTAATTAATTTTAATCTCATTTAATTTCATTTAAATGGAATGAAAATAAACTAAATGAAATAAATTTAATTTAATTAATTTTAATTTTATAAATCTCATTTAATTTAATTCAAAATGGAATGAACCTATTTATTTTAAAGAAAATAAATTAATTTTTTTTTATTTTAGCTATTCTCATTTATTTTCATTTAAAATGAAATGAAAATAAGCTAAATTTAATTTAATTACTTTATATTTAATTTAATCTCATTTAATTTCATTTAAAATGATATGAAAATAAACTAAATTAAATAAATTTAATTTTATTACTTTTAATTTCATTTAATCTCATTTAATTTCATTTAAAATGGAATGAACTTAACTAAACTAAATAAAATTAGATTAGCTACTTTTAATTTTATTTAATCTCATTTAATTCCATTTAAAATGGAATGAAAATAAAATAAATTCAATAAATTTAATTTAATTACTTTTAATTTAGTTTATTCTCATTTAATTTCATTTAATAGGGAATGAAAATAAACTAAATTAAATTAATTATAATTTAGTTACTTTTAATTTCATTTATTCAATTTAATTTCATTTAAATTCATTTAACATGTAACTAAACTAAACTACATTAAATACAAATAATTAAACTAAACTAAATTACCAAACTACAAATATTACAGGACATGAAGAGACGGAGACGTCCTACGGCCTCCGCTCGTAGAGAGAGAGCTTTGGCGACGGAGAGTAACTCTCAAGTTGCTGGTCCGGAGGCCGGCACACCACCAGCTCAGCTGCAGTGAGGCCTTTCCTATCGGATCCATCTCTAGATGTCTGTATGAACGTTCTTCCAAAGCTGACTTGTGCGACATAGTCGGAGGGTGAGGAAGACGCTCCTTCTGTACAGCCGGAGGAGAGAGATCCACCACTTGGCGAGCATACAAATATTACTGCCGATGAGTAGATAGAGCGACCAGCAGACGTGTAACGCCCCGTTTATTGGGTGCGTTTTTTATATTTATTTTTCAATTTTTATCTATATATTATTAGCATAAATAATTTTTATTAAAAGTATTTTTATTGATATTGATGTTATGCTCGAAAATTTCTTCCTCCTAAAAACTCGTTGCGAGTTGTTTTACGGTTTTAGTTATGTTCTAGTTGGTTGGATTTAAAGAAGAAAGGGGTTTTAGACACGCTAAAGAAGAAAGGGGTTTTAGACACGCTAAATTTCTTCCTTCTAAAGACACGCTATATATATATATATATATATATAGAGTATAGATTCTATGAGAACACCTCCTAACGTGAGAACATGAGAACAGATTCGTAATTATTATTAGTTTTGTTATGAACGTGCCATATCGTTTTAATGTATTATTCGTAGTTATTGTTGGTTGAGTGGATTATTCGTAATTATTGTTGGATTCCTAATTATTATTATTATTCGTAGTTATTATTATTTTTGAAATCTACTCTAAATCTCAACCCTTAAAACTCACATCCAACGGTGTACCATTGTTCTCATGTTCTCACGTTAGAGGGTGTTCTCATGGGAACCACACCCTATATATATATATATATATATATATATATATATATATATATAATGAAACCCGAAAGCCAAATACACGCCAATTAATTACTTAGACACGCTAAATATCATGCGCCTCCTAAGGCGCACGAACCATGCGCCTCCTAAGGCGCACGAACCATGCGCCTCCTAAGGTGCACGAACCATGCGCCTCCTAAGGCGCACGAACCATGCGCCTCCTAAGGCGCACGAACCATGCGCCTCCAAATGTGCACGAACCATGCGCCTCCAAATGTGCACGAACCATGCACATCCAAATGTGCACGAACCATGCACATCCAAATGTGCACAAAGCGTGTGCCTTAGGAAGTGCACACAAGCATGCACATCCAAATGTGTACATAACATGCGTCTTAGATGCGTATACATGTAACTTCTAGGCATGTCCACGGGTCACGGGTCACCCGTGACCCGGCAGGTACGGGTTCCCCCGGGTTGCGGGTACGGGTAAGGGTCATGAGATCCTTACCCGTCGACCGGCGGTCGACCTGGGTAACGGTCAAATTTAAAAAAAAAATCCCAACGGCTATATAGCCGTTGTAACGACTGTATTATAAAAAAGTAAAAAATTAAACAATAATAAACAATAATAAATCTAACCCAAAAACATTTCTATAAATACCTCAAACCCAATTCATTTCATCTCACACCAATTTTCATTCAATCATCTATTCACTCTCTCAATCTCTCCATAATTTCCAACTCTTACATTCAATTACTCTCCTAATCTCATATTCTCATTCTCTTATTTTGTTATTAACTATTCATTTTATTACTCTTACTACTACATTCTATTATTCAAAAGAAATGGCTAGCCAAGGAAGACGTTCCGTTAGCGGTCCTTCATCCGACGGAGGTGTTAGCCGAGGACGTCATTCCGTTAGCGGACCTCCAACCGGTTCGGATTTAAGGCGGGACTTATTAAGTGTTGATCACGAGATCCTCGAGGAGGAGGATATCAACATGGAATCACCTCCTTTCCCCAATACCCAAGAATTTGAGACCCAATTCCCGGAGGAGCCGGAGGAGCCGTTGAACAACACTCAACTATCGGCGGCGGTCTTCCGATTTTGGTTCACAAAAGGTGCTCCCGATGCCAACGGGATTTACTATGCCAAATGCAATTTTTGTTCGGCACAATACAAGCACAAAAAGGGAGAAGGCTACGGGAACTACAAGAGGCATATTCGGAACAAGCATCCCGAAAAAATGGGATTGGCACGAGGGCAAACACAACTAACCGGGTACGCATCTACCTCTAACCACCCTCCTTCTTTATTTACATATGATCATGCTTCATCTATGGCTGCATTTTCGTAAATGTTAGCCGTAATTTATTTTGCATTTAGTTTTGCACAAAATGTTGGTTTTAATGATTGGATGTAAAATCATGCTCAACCCGCATATAAACCGATTTCTCGCCAAACCGCTAAAAGAAAATTGATGCATAAATATAAAATTCGTAAAGAAGAATTGATTAAATATTTTATAGAAAACGGTGATATTCAAGTTCTATTTATAGTGATATTTGAACCGACGGTTTTAAAAAAAAATCATATATGGGTATTACTTGTCATTTTGTTGATAAATTTTGGATTTTAAACAAAAGAGTTTTAGCATTACGAGTTTTCATCGAACAACACACCGCCCAAAACATTGCCCGTTTGATTGCAAATGTTTTGGAAGAATATAGTTTACTTTCACGAGTTTTTTCAATCGGTTTTGACAACGCCTCCGCTAACACGGCTTCCATTAGAGATTTAACCAACTATTGTAAGCCGGCAATTGGAGGTAATTTTTTTCACATTAGGTGTGCCACTCATATTTTAAACTTGTGTGTTCAAGAAGGTTTAGCATATGTTGGAGATTTAATACAACCTATTCGAAAAATTCTTAATGAACTTTGGTCTAAAAAAAGTTTACGTACTAAATGATATGCATATTGTAAACAAAATAACGTTTATCCTAAAAAAATTTCCAAAAGATGTTTGTACAAGATGGAACTCTACTTACAAAATGATTCCCGAATCATATGAATATCGAGATCTTTTAAGTGGTTTTGCCGCACAACATATTGACGGTGATTTTGTTTTCGGTGAATCTTGGGTTTTAGCAAGAGATGTAATGGAGGTTTTTAAATATTTTTATGGTGCTACTAATACTTTTAGTTATGTTTATACACCAACTTCAAACATATTTTGTTATGTAGCAATTAATATTGCATTTGCACTTCAACAAGGTCTTTTAATTGATAATATTTCACAAGATATTTATACAATGCGAACTAAATAGTTAGATTATTATACAACTATTCCCAATATTTTTCTTGTTGCATTTGTGTTAGATCCTAGACGTAAAATGGATGGTTTAAAACAATTTTTAGAAAGTTATTATGAATTTTTAGAATTACAACAAAATCCCGATTGTCTAGTTTCTACCATAATTGCTAGAGTTAGAAAATTATTTGATGAATTATTGATTCAATATCGTGTTTCCGATCAAGGTCAATCTTCTCACCCCCTCCTCGTCCTTCATCTTCAACTTCATCTAAATTTAAATCAATTGCTAGAGATTTGTTTGGCCCGAGAAGGGAAAAAACCACGTCGAGTTCACATTCGGAACTCGACGAATATCTAACCATTTCTTTTGAGTTTGACAATGATGAAGAAGAAGAGGATTTCAACATATTAGAATGGTGGCTCCGACCGGAGAGAATGAGGTTCCCTACCCTCTCAAGGATCGCGGCACAAGTTCTCGCCGTTCCCGCCTCAACGGTAGCGGTTGAGCAAACCTTTAGCCGGAGTGGAAAGGTGCTCGATCCGACGAGATCAAACATGTTGCCCGAGACGTTGGAGGCACAAGCCCTACTAGCCGATTGGAGGAAAGCGGAAATGCGAACACAAAAAAACAACCTCTCGGCGGAGGAAGGTGACGAAGATGACGACGAGCGACAACAAACGCCATCGGATGTATCGGCGAGAGAGTCCAACGACTAAGGTAAGGGCCAATCGGGCATATAAACAAAGGTAAGAGAACTACGTGGGCTTTGATTCCTCCTTCCCGAGAGGATACGTAGGCAACCGGGATTCCGGTTCAAGCCCAATTCTTCCCTTTTTTTTTAACTTCAAGCACAATAACAATTCTCCTCTTTTTATTTTCTTTTTTTTAAGTTCAAGTCCAATTATTTTTATTTATTTTTTATTTTTTTTTAAGTTGAGTTGGCCAACCCGCCGGGTCCGACCCGTGACCCGACGGGTCGGCCATTTAAACGGGCCCGGGCCCGGGTCACCCTTCCCGGACCCGTGGACCCGACGGGTCCGACCCGTGGACATGCTTAGTAACTTCAAATCGCTAGTGAATCTCGGGTTTGTTATTACAACGGAAAAAAATCCTTTGATTGGTTCTGGTAATGTTCATTTCCTAAAGTGCATACGGGTATATTTTAAAAATTTTGTGTTCTATAAATGACGTTGTAAGAAATCGATGTAGCACACTTGAAGGCATATTGTGCTGGTAAGTACAAAAAAAACCTCTTAAAAATATGGATTCGGATGATGGTGATCAAAGCCTCGAAGTACAAACTTATCTTGATTTTACAATTTTTTTCGACTCAGCCAACCGGTGGCGGGATCGGATGTCTATGCTTCATCATTTGCAATCAATAGGTACATCTCACAACATGGTATTGACATCGTTCTTCGCCAAGTACCGAAAACGATTTCGGAGGATATGGTTGTCATGTGAGAATAGCGGAACTTACAAATCAAAGGCGAAGATGAAAAATTATGTAAGTGAGAATTCACAACCCATTAAAACTATCACTAAGTTATCGTGTTGTCCTTTTTTGTTCGGAATTAGTGGATGGTTCAAGTTTTATGTGGGTATCACAATCAAGATCTTCCACAAAGGTTATTAGGTCATGCATTTGAAGGACGGTTGACGCAAGAACAATATCAACATGTGAGGTGGTTGTCTTCAATTGGTACCAAACCTGAAGCAATATTGGTCTACTTGCAAATGAGGGACCCGACATGTGTCACCTCTATAAAACAAATCTACAACGCACGAGCAAAGATAAAGAAGGATGCCTAACACTCAAGGAGCATAACTCAATATACGCTAGACTTACTCGCACAAAAGAACTACTTTACGAGCATTAGATGGGCGGATGAAATTGAAACGATGAGCAACTTTTTTCTTGTTCACCTAGACTCAAGGTACTTGTTGTCTTTATTTTCATACGTTATTGTTTAGGACAACACCTACAAAACCAACAAATAAGCTTTTATCCATTATTTCATTTTACATATATGTGTTATGGTTATTTGATTAAAGGTTTTCTAAAAATTTATAATTTCTATTCTAGTTATGGAATTTTACTTGTGTAAATTAAATGACATTAACTTTTTTTTATCGATGTTTGATCAGTTGCATGTTATCACACTTTTTTCTTCTCTTGTAAAATTTTACATTGCATATAGGTACAATATGTCAATTTTGGAAATCATTGGTTTTATGTGTACGAATAAGAACTTCAGCGTCGCCTTTGTTTTCATGTCCAAGGAGAGTGAAGACGGTTATGTTTGGACATTGAATCAACTTGATACTTCGTATGGCGAATGTGTGAGACCACAAATGATAACGACGGACAAAAAGTTGGGTCTAGTTAACGCACTCACGCAAGTTTACCCCGATGTGAAACATATGTTATATTGGTGGCACATCGGTTCTAACGTTGGAGATGCTGTTTTGAGTAGAACAGGTTCTGAGGAGGCTCGTGACAAGTTTAAGGATTGTTATAAACTTTTTTCATCTAAGACAAAGTAAAAGTATGAGGCTCGATGAAGGGAGATGTATGTGACATGGGGTAAAGTAGATGGTTTAATGACATATCTCAAGGGTACGTGGTTAACTCCATATAAGAAGAGTATAGTCAGAGCTTGGACGGACATCATATATCACTTTGGCATAAGGACTACTAGCACGTAAATTCAATTACATCTATATTTTAAAAAAAAACTGTTACTTCCAGACGGTATAAATTTATTACAATATATATATATATATATATATATATATATATATATATATATATATAAAATAAACTTATAAGGTGGAGTCTGCACACTCTATTTTGAAAAGAAGGTTGAATTCTTCTGTGGGAAGATTTCACACGGTGATATGTTTACGAAGTTCGGCTCTAACAGCCTACTCTCCGTCCTAGGGTTTACCCGTAGAATCTAACTATCTATCACCAGCTTCAAAGAGTCCTAGATACAACCTAGAAGAAATCCCCTTCTTCTCTCACAGTAGTCAATGCTACGATCTAGTTCCAACTCTTAACCTAGCTATAATAGTCTAGTAACTTCGCAGAGTAACACACACTCTTTAGATATACCAATGGAGCTCTAGAGTTCATCTCTCTCTAAGAAATGAAGCTTTTGTAGAGAAAGAGAAAGAAAAACTTGTTGGGTCGAATGAAGATGTTTTGGATCGCTTGAAGACTTTTGATATATTCGTGTAAGCTTGTTTTTTTCCTTCTTCAATCGACATCTTCATTTATAGTCTTCGATGGAGAAGTCTTCTAGCCGTTGAGAAGATGACCGTTGTTGATGTTTCTTCTTCTCCATAGAAAACGCTTCTTGATTAAGATGAGATAGCCGTTGTAGATATGCCTAATCTTCTTCATCTTCTTAAAACACGTTGATTATTCTTCTCCGAAATCTCTTCACGCTGTTAAAGATCTTTCTCGTTCGAGCATAGAGATCTTCAAGTTTATTGAGAATCTTTGGTTGAAGATCTTTGATATATCTTGTAATATCCGTTGAGAAGAAATCTTGCGCCTTGTTAAGGATCTTTGCGAGATCCATTTTGTTGGACCGAATCTTTTTGGTTGAGATCTTCTAGTTGGGAAAATCTCCTTGGAAGATCTTCTCTTGATCCTTGGTAGAATTGGTTGTTAGAGATTTGAATTCCTTTCAGTTGTCATGTCCTTTGAATCTTAATCTTGCTTCAAGGCTTCGGCTTTTGATCCCTTGAAATGGATTTCAAGGTCTCCGTGTTGAACCTCTTCAATCTTTGCGTTTATCCCTTGTATCCAATTTCAAGGCCTCCATCTATCCCTTGAAATGCTTTCCAAAGCCTACATAAATTTAGACAAACACCAAAACTAGAAATACAATCGATATTTTGTTAGTATAAAAACCTCTCCTTTGTGTTAAGTTTTCCATCATCACATTATCAAATATATACTCAAGGTGGAGTTTTCACCAATCATGCCCGAAAAGTTTTACAAGTTTTGGAAACAATTGGCTTGGGAAGGACTTCAAAATGATGCACAAGATGATCATGTTCCTATTTCAGCAAGACGTGTCCATTGTCAGGTATTCGTCTAGAGATTTCTTGTCAATGAGTGAGTGAAGATGTTGTTAACAAGGTTGGAAAAACGTTCAACGATGCAACGAGTCCAAACGGTTCGACTCTACAAGAACCGATTGTAAAAGTGCCTAAGGGACATCCGAAGAAGAACTCATGTCAAGGAGAGAAGAGTGCATGAGAGATAAATGAGATGGAGTTGAATAAGTCAAAATGCCAACAGTCAACACGCGACGCAGCGGACGCGGCCGGGGCAAATCTGGACGAAGGAAGGATGCGATTTCCCCAACCACTTCTAATGCGTGTAGCGCTGATTACATGGAGAAGCCCTTAGGTACAAATCTCCATTAGACAAAAGAGGTGGAATACCTCATTTATAAGGGCTTTAATTAGGGTCACAACAATGTGGATTTGTTCAAGATGTCATATGTTGACAAGTTTATGGACGTCCGACCAGATGGACATTACGGGTATCGCTCATTGCCGAGTTATTGGGTAGAGGGCAAGATGAATACATAGAACTTTGGTGGGAGTTGGTAGAGGAATTGATTAAAAATCAACGTATATACGAGTTGGTTAGTATCTTCATTCCAATACCAGATTTGATCTTCAACATCAACTACATGACCATGAATGTTCATCCTTCATATTGGATGGATATGCCTATTGTTGGTTTGACATTTGCGACTAAATATCGTGTAGCTATTGTCTACTTTACTTGGATTCAACCCTGCACATGTCTCCCGATGGTTTCGAGCGACCCTCTCAATGAAGCACTCAGGGTGTATGCCATAATGTATGTCAACAACAACACTCACTTCGTATCGGTGAGTTAAAGTAGAACACATCTCATATAACTTTTGTTATCAGTTTACTAGAAAATTGTCTAAATGCTTTACAGGTTTGGCTGCATCCAACATCTCCAATATTCCCAGTTCCAACATAGTGGGAATTGTCCATCACCATAGTGTCGATGGATGAGATTAACCATTTAATGACCGAATGAAACAATATCGGACATATCAGGAACATGATGGTCGTCCATTATTGTAATTTCTATCGTTTTATCACTAGTACAATAATAGTGTTTTATGACACCTCCTTTTTAGTTAATTTAGTATTTACCATTTATTTTAAATTTTAAGTACTAATTAAGATATCCGGTATATATATTGTGTAAATTATTTAAATGTGTTGGATCTATTTAAATTAATATGAACATATAAATTAATTTTATATATTGTAATTAATATTTGTAGATGATTTCACGGTTTTACTTATTCTATTTTTTTATTAAAAAACAAATTAACATGGGAGAATTTAAAATCTTTTCTAACAATGAATTAATCATAAATTAGTTAAATTTTAATAATAAAATTTAATTAATTTAATAAAACTTAAAAGTGTTGCAGGCACATCATAAGACATTAAGGTGCACGCTTGTGCGCCTCCTAAGGCGCACCAACGCATGCACATCAAAAGATGCACAAAATTTGGCTTGACTAAATAAAATGTCTAAATGCTAAAAATTTCAAAAAACTACCCTTGTGCGCTTTACGAAACGCACAATACCATGTCCAAGCCCGACATTTTTCCCGTTATAACAAAATATCCGGGATCCGCTGGCGATTTGAAATTACATGTATTTACATCCTAAGGTGCATGTCTTGTGCATCTTTTGATGTGCATGCTTGTGTGAGCCTTAGGAGGCGCACACGGTGTGCACATTTGGATGTGCATACGCTGTGCACATTTGGATGTGCATACGCTGTACACATTTGGATGTGCATGCTTCCATGCGCCTCATGATGCACATAGGACCATGCACATCAAAAGGCGCACAAAATTTGGCGTGGCTAAGTAAATTTTTGGCGTGTATATATCATCTCCCATAATGAAAATAGCCCCACTATTTTTCTCTCTCTCTCTCTCATCCTTCTTCTTCTCTATCCCGTTTCTTTTCTTCCCCATTTCTCCTGCTTCTTTCTTCTTCTTCACCTCCAGCGAGTGAGCCCTCCCCCGGCCCTTCTTGTTGCCGCCCCTCGCCGGAGCCATACCGCCGTGCCGCCGCCGACCGGACTCAAGAGGAGCCTTGCTGATGCCCTCGCGCGACCTACTGCGCCTTCGTCCGACAGTCAGCGCGTGCCCCAGCCACTACTCCGCCGCTGCTGCCATCCCGTGCCGCCAGTCGCCGGTTCCGGCGCCACCGCCCACATCTCGCAGCAGACGGAGTCCTATAGCTGTCTACCTCTTCACCTCCTTCACTGATTTTGTGATTTTGGGTATTTTTAACCTAATTTCCGTTTTGATCAAATTGTTTGGATTTGTGTTTCAATTTGGGTTGATAACTGTTTAGTGTTTAATCTTTAAGTTATTCATTAATTTTCATTTTTCTTAAATATAATTTAAAAATAGCATGTTTTTACATTATAAATATTCACACATATATCATCAAATATGATAGATTTCTCGTTGCATAACTCATATAAAATAAAAAATAATGTGTCAAAAATATTTCATTCCAAAATTATACTAAACACCAAGTATCAGGAATGACTTATTCAAATTCCTTATTCCATTCCGATTTTCGATTCCAACCCCATTCCTACAGTCATATCAAACGAGCCCTAAGAGTTTTTCCTCTTGGTGCCCTCAAGGTTTGGACTTTTTCTAAGTTTCAATATTCCTCTTGGTAGCCTTATGGTTAGGGGTTTTCAGAAATTATCCGATCCGCCAATAATCCGAGGATCCGACTTAGGGATATCCGACGGTAAGGTATCCGTGTCCGCTCCGATCCGGCAAAAAATTACGGATATACGGATCGGATACGAATCTTTTTTTTTATCCGGATATCCGTTATCCAATTATATAAAAAAATTAATTGAATTATATCAAAAATGTTTAACTAGCTGAGTTGGTGAGAGGGGCATCCGGATTCATTTGTTTTTCCTATGGTCAGAAGTTCGAGTCTCCTCGCCAACTTTTTTTTTTTGCATTATTTTATATAGAAACCCTAATTTTTCTTATGAGTGAGCACTTGCTGGCTTGCCGTAGACCACGACTCCCACTATCTCTCTATTCTCTATTCTCTATTCTTTATTCGTAACTCTCGAAGGAGACGACGACAGTCTCTCAGCCTTCGGCCCTCGCTCGCTTTCGTCGGCTCCGAGTCTCCAACGACTCCGACCATCATGTAAGAGCCTTAGTCCTTGGAGCCTAGGAGCCTGGTTGAGCCTTAGTTGAGTCCTTGCTGGACCCTGTCAGCCGCCCCAACGGACCATGGTGGCCGCCCCTGCGGCTAGGAGCCCCTGCGCCTCACAGGAACCGCCCCTGCGAATCTGTGTGGTTGCAGCCGCCTTCGTTGACTCTTTGACTTGTGCTTTGCGGCTGACTTCTCTTATAAGCCATCCTTTGCTTCTGTATGAGGGTTTTCCTCATCTCCTTCAGCTCTCTTTTCCCCTACACATTCTTCTTCTCCTTCTACTTCTCTTCCTTGATCTCCTTTGATCTTGTGAGATAGCTTTGAGAGTTTGTTGAGAATTTTGAGCTTGGATGATCATGAGGATGATGCTGAGAGTTGCTGCTATGGTGCTAAGGTTGTGAGGAGTGTGTGATGCTCTTGGTTGCTGCTTAGGGTTTTGCTGAGATGAGACCTTCTTCTCCATCTTCCTTCTTTCTTTCTTCTTCTTTGCTTCTTTCTCTCTTTCCTAGCTTAGGATCACAAGATGAGCTTGTGTGGATCGTTTCCTAGTTTTTCTGATGTTCATACATATGTATATGTGTATGTATGTTGCTGTGGTTTGATGAAGAAGTGAAGAGAGTCGAGAAAGAGATCAAAGAGAAGTCGGGGCTAACATTCTACACAGACAGCCGCCCCTTCGCCTGACCTTGGCCGCCCCTGACCCTGCCTGTGAGCCCCCCTGCGCCTTGAGTGAGCCGCCCCTGCGCCTCTATGGTTCAGCCTTGAGTTCTTGCTTCTGTTGGTGCATTCAAGGCATACCTTGTTGGTATGTTTCCTTCCTTCCTTTCCTTTGGCCTTGGCTTAGATCTTGGCTAGGCTAGCTTGGTTAGGATGAGTTGTATGATAGAGATGTTCCTTAGGCACTCACGTTGATGTTGAGGTTATGTTGTAGGCATCTGTGAGCATGTTATGGTCTTGAGGTTTAGATTGAGGTTGTAGGTTGGTTCTGCTTATGGAGACGAGTCTCCTAACCGTTGCAGTCTGTGATGTTGTGTGCCTTGCTATTGCAGGCGTTAATTATGTAACACCTCGAATCCGCGGGACTCGGGATGCTACGGGTTGGACCTCACAATGTGTTCCGACCCTTAGCTTGACAACAATTTCACCGAATCTTGCAACAAGACACAAATAAAGGCCAAAACCAAATACAACAATGCAAAAAAACCCCAAAACCATACAAACCAAAGACTTCAGCCGAGATACAACCGAAAGACCAAATGCCATACACACGACATACAATATATAATGAATACAAAACTCAAACACAACTCCAACCAAAACCCAATCCTAAAATGTACGGAACCCCGGCTGCCCACTCTTCCGGATCTCTCGGCCGCATTCCTAACCTACAAGACAATCTACAACAATCGATATAAAACCGTTAGCTAATATTCGAAGCATTAGAATCAAGGTGAAAGGCACAAACACAAGTAAATCAACATAACACACAATATACACAAAATCACACATGTCCGGTTTATTATCTTTTTATTATTAAGTCATATCCCGTTCTAATTCAACTTCTCTTGTGACACGAGAATCTCCCGAAACTCGCCTCGATCCCCACTCACCGCATGGAACGGTACGGATGCATCCGACCGTCTAACCACACGGGCTAGTCGCCAAGAACCTTCTAACTCTACGCAAGAGCTAGACAAGTTGTCACCGCCCGTTATCATACACTTGAGCCAAATAATATATAAAGGTTGGTAATCCTAATTCAGGTTTTATAAGTTATGATGAAAGCGATAAAACACACACCACCAAACACGCATCGAATCTAATACATATAATACAAGCTAAGTAAGTCCGGAGACTTACCTCGTCACCACACTCAACTCACAACACTCTCGCTTCCTTAGGGGGGGGGAGCCCATAACCTGCTCACAAGAAGATAACTATATCAACAACAACTCACTCACAACAGAAGTCTTAGACTTCTATGCAAATGATCTACGCAAGACCATTTGACTCTCAATTCTAGGATCGCATCCTAGAATCCCTCATGCTCAGATCACACTCAACAGAAGCTAGAAGTCCTAAGACTTCTAAACCCTCGGATCTTGCAAGATCATAACTCCCAACACCACTAGGATAACATGCCTAGTCTCCATGATCACAATGGTAACTGTTACGCTCAGGAATTGATGCACGCACAAGTCTTAAATTTATACTCGATATATTTTTCCTAACTCCTAGCGAACCCACAGTGTATGAGTCATTTTGTAGTAAGGATAGTATTCCGAGGCCGAACACAAAGACTAAGGTGAAATTGAGTGAATAATGACTAAGGATAGTGAAGATCTAGGCTAAGAAAAGAGAAAGGAATAAAGAAATGAAAATCTCAATGTTTTTGGTTTGGTTTTGAGGTGATCAATCAAAGATCACAAATCATGCGAAATCAACAAACAACTAAGCTAATAACACAAATAAACAAGCAAACACGAGATAGGTAATCAAAGAGAGAAAAGCGGATTCTAGGGGTTAGAAATTCCGGTTATGGCATAGGACTCAAGCTTCTAATCATTCTTTGGATTAACTATGGTAAGTTGGGAAGGAATGTTTCTCAAGTGGGGTCAATTACCGGGTAGGTCTCATGATCCACTAGTCCGCACCTAAGGTCCTATCACCGGGTAAGTCTCTAGGAGCCTATGGTAGGGATATCTACACAAACCGGATGGTTATCTAGGGATCTAACCTCTCCTTACCGGGTAAGTCTCGGGAAGGCAAGTCCTAAACACCTATCCTAGCACATTCAGTCCAATAGCGGCTTGTGAGGCTCACTACTACCTAGAATTTGTCATCTTCGGTATCTAAGAGCAAGAATCACCGGGTAGGTCTCTTCTAACACTTAGTTGCTAACACTAGGTCACCCTAGGATAGATTTAGCTCAACAAACACTAGGATTTCAACAATCTAACATTCTAGCACTTAGATTCATCAAATCAAGCGAGTTAGTCAGAATCACGGTTTGTTCATCCCTTTCCACGGCCGTGGAATGGCGAGAACGAACCGTGGTTTCCAACAATAGCTCGGTTCAAGCAAACGAATCATCCAAAGGTACATCTAAGTCTATCCTATCATAGTCCGAGTCATAACCATCTTTTCCTTACCCTAGAATCACATCTATTTAGCCAACAATATGCATCTCAACAATCGAACTCATCAAGCATAAAATCATGGAATCCATATCAAGAGGATGGAATGAAAAGGAGATGAAGCAAGTAGAACAAGCAAAACGAGCTGAATAGATGTCAAAAGCGAGACTTACAACCCTTCAAAAGAAGATTCGATTCGTTCTTACAACCGTAGAAAATGTTTCCAACAATATTCACTCTAAAAGCTATGGAAAACTAAGAATGGTGTGTTCTTCTCTTCTTCTCCAATGGAAGCCTTTCTTCTCCTCCAAGAATAGCTCCAATCCAATCTTCCAATGAGAGAATATGTGTTGTTGAGAGTGTTGGAGAGAATGGAGTGATGGGGTCTGCCCTCAACAGCCTACAGGACCACCTTTTATACACCATCAAGGGCAAGGGTCGGTTATAGAGATCGTGGGACAGCTGTCGCAGTTGTGTAGGGAGAACCACGACCTATTTCCACACCTGTGAAAGTCCCAGTGGCCGTGGTTTTGGTGATTCAAACTTCTATGGATCATCAAGCCACGATTTGGTGCAAGGCATGCACCAACAAGGTCCCATGTGTTCTCCTTTGCTCCTAACTTGCTTCCCAATGGGTCCGAAGGTGTGTCATCTCGAGGAACGATCCTCAAATGTATCAATTAAGCTCCTAAAGCTCCCAAAATACCTACAAAGCATGCAAAAGTCCGTGTAGACGTCTATCTCGACAAAATACATGAATTGAGTGCAAACGTCATGAACTAGTGCTAAACCATGCACGAATGAGCGGAAAAACTATCTAAATGAGTGCCTAAACCTACGTCATAAATAGTGTTATCAAAAATACCCCATACTTAAGGTTTGCTTGTCCCCGAGCAAGTCCCAACTATAGACTAATAGATGACATGATTTATGAATGCAAGAAAAACTGAAAATATTTTTGGGATTGTGCTTCTAATATTGGATCACCTTCACAGTCATGTTTCATGACAAATGGACAAGCAATCATGCATCAAATGAATGAAGGCACGGAAAGACAATTATACTTAACTAGAAAGCATGCTTGAAAGGTAAAGATGAAGAAACCAAGATGATCATGAGTATATCCAATCTAGATCACTAAGTCTTACACACATGCAAATAGGTCACAAGGACTTAGGAAAGAAGATGCTAAGAAACGTTGTGATTGGGTGGGGATTTTTTCTAGGTCATGTGATGCTAATCCGGGAATGGAACTAACTCCACAATTTCGTTTTTGATCAATTTCCCACAAGTGTATATTTTCTCCTTCTTTTCTTTCTTTTCTTTTCTTTTTCTTTCACTTATTTTTGAGACAATGGCATTGATGTACAAAAGCCGAAACCTTGGTGATTAGCGGGCCTCGGGTTTTTTTATTTTTCGAGGTGCTCCACACCGGGCACACATACCAAAACTCGTTAGGACTATCGGTTTATTTGACTTTGGCAAGGCACAGACACCCGATTATGTGAATGGTGCCGAGTTACTCGTCATTTAAACCAACGTCCCCAAACCTATATTTTTGTCTACACTTTCACAACAATTTCAGCACTTCATTCACAACATTCATTCATCAACAACTTCACCCCACACTTGCTTTTTACACACATCAACACACTATCATGCTCCTATTCCCTGATGGGTCAAAAGAGGTCAAATTTTTCATCAATTGAGGTGCTCAAGCAACATGATCAAGATGAGAAGTAGAGGAAAACGAATTGCCTTAGTCATTCCTAAATGATGTGCAAGAACTAGCATGCAATTTTGACTTTCAATCCTCAATCCAATCAAGGCAAGCATCATAATCACAAATCATTCATGGGATTCAAGATAAGTACTTCAAGTCCACATATGCATTCATCTATTCGACACACAAGGCCATCCATAGCCAATTTCATCATAAGGGTCATTCCCAAGCTTAGAAGGACTAAAATTTTTTGATTTTTTTGGATTTTTTGAAATATCTATGTACAATGCAAAACATGTGACAATATTAAACTATCCTAGATGCTAATCATGCAAGTGATCATGAAAACCCCACCCCATACTTAGAAACACATTGTCCCCAATGTGTAAATGAAGTAAAGAAGAGTGAAAGAGGGTTCTCACAATGTAAAAATGGTTTGCTTCGGTATTTGGGTTCACTCAAGTGCATTGATGGTGGATGATCCTATCAACGATGGTAGAGAGCTCAATGTGTTCGTTATGGCGTCGGGACCAGCGCTAGGCACCGCTAGCCGTCCAAGTTCCGCGTCCGCTCCACCCATAATTGATGAGGGACTCATCGTCATCATCCACATGCCATGCAAGGCTTCCATGCTACTTGGATTCTAGCACACGAACTCCAAACACACACAAAAACAGAATAATCAAAAACAAAACAAAAACGAAAAGGGAAAGATGTCTACCAATGGGTTGCCTCCCACCAAGCGCTTCTTTAAGGTCATTAGCTTGACGAAACTCGGGGGCATCTCACTCAAGGTGAAGTGGGGCAATCATGTCCACCGGAGCTCCCGGGATATACTTCTTCAACCGGTGCCCATTCACCTTAAAGTCTCCACAATGCTCCCCTCCTATCTCAATCGCCTCCATGGGGAAAGATGTTCTTCACCACATAAGGACCCGTCCATCTTGACTTTAGCTTTCCGGGGAAGAGCCGCAGCCTTGAGTTGAAGAGAAGGACAAGGTCGCCTTCACTCAACTCCTTCGGGATGAGACGCTTGTCATGCCAACGTTTGGTCCTTTCCTTGTAGATCCGGGCGTTTTCATAGGCATCCAACCAGATCTCCTTAAGAGCATTCATGTCTAGCAATCTCTTCTCACCGGCCTCCTTGAGGTCAAAATTCAGCCACCTTATGACCTAATACGCTCTATGCTCCATCTCTACCGGAAGGTGGCAAGACTTGCCCATAAACTAGCTTGTAGGGAGTGGTGCCAATCGGTGTCTTGAAAGCGGTTCTATAAGCCCACGAAGCATCATCAAGCTTCATAGCCCAATCGTTTCTCGTCCTTGAAACCGTCTTCTCAAGAATTCCCTTTATCTCCCGGTTGGAGATTTCCACTTGGCCACTAGTTTGGGGATGGTAAGGTGTTGCCACCTTATGAGTCACCCCATACTTAGCCAAAAGTGCCCCAAAGTTCCTATTGGTGAAGTGTTTCCCTCCATCACTTATGATCACCCTTGGTGTTCCAAACCTAGGGAAGATCACTCGGTTGAAGAACCGCACCACAACCTTGGCGTCATTTGTAGGAGAGGCGATTGCTTCTACCCATCTCGACACATAGTCCACCGCCAAAAGGATGTAGAGGTTGCCACATGAAGAGGGGAATGGTCCCATGACGTCCACACCCCACACATCGAATATCTCCACCTCTTGTATGTTGTTCAAGGGCATCTCATTCCTCCTTGAGATGTTTCCTGTCCTTTGGCAAGCATCACATGCTACCACAAAATTCTGCACATCTTTGAACAAACTTGGCCAATAAAACCCGGATTGCAACACCTTTGCATATGTCTTGTGTGAGCTAGCATGGCCTCCACATGGCAAGGAATGACAATGGCGGATCACACTCTCCACCTCATCTTCCGGTATGCATCTCCTAAAGACTCCATCCGGCCCTCTCTTGAACAAAAGTGGTTCACTCCAATAGTAGTGCCTCACATCCTTGAAAAATTTCTTCCTTTGGGCATAGGATAACCCGGGTGGCACCTCCTCACACACAAGATAGTTCTCTATGTCGGCATACCATGGCTCGTTACCTCTTGTCACATGAAACAAGCACTCCTCCACCATTTGCAATTGCTCATCCCGGAATGAGTCATCAATCGGGATATCATCTCTCTCAAGCTCCAATGGTGGGAGTATACTAAGGTAATCCGCCACAGAATTTTCGGACCCTTTCTTATCCCGGATTTCCAAGTCAAACTCTTGAAGAAGAAGGATCCACCGAATCAACCGAGGCTTGGCATCCTTCTTTGTAAGGAGATAACGGATCGCAGCATGATCCGTATACACAATGACCTTCGCTCCAACAAGATACGAGCGGAACTTCTCAAATGCGTACACAATCGCTAGCAACTCCTTCTCGGTAGTAGCATAATTGAGTTGGGCATCATCTAGCGTCTTGCTAGCATAATAGATGGCATGTGTAAGCCCATCTTTCCTTTGTCCCAAAACAGCCCCAACGGCTACATCACTCGCGTCACATATGATCTCAAACGGTAAACTCCAATCCGAAGGTTGCATGATGGGTGCGGAGATCAAAGAATTCTTCAACCTACAAAAAGCTTCAAGGAAATCCTTGGAGAAAACAAACTCAACATCTTTCATTAGTAGGTTAGTAAGAGGCTTAGAAATCTTAGAGAAATCTTTAATGAATCTCCGGTAAAAACCGGCATGCCCTAGGAAACTCCTTACCCCCTTCAACGAGGTAGGTGGTGGCAACTTCTCTATGGTTTCTATCTTAGCTCTATCAACCTCAATGCCACGGTTGGACACCAAATGTCCCAACACAATGCCTTGACTTACCATGAAGTGGCATTTTTCCCAATTTAAGACTAGGTTAGTCTCCTCACATCTTTTAAGCACCAAGGACAAGTTAGCTAAACAATCATCGAATGAAGATCCATAAATAGAGAAATCATCCATAAACACTTCCATGATGTTTTCAATATACTCAGAAAAGATATCCATCATACACCTTTGAAAGGTGGCGGGTGCATTACACAACCCAAACGACATTCTCCTATATGCAAATGTACCCCAAGGACATGTGAATGCCGTTTTCTCTTGATCATCGGGGTGAATAGGGATTTGGAAGAATCCACTATAGCCATCTAAGTAACAAAAATGGGAATGTTGAGCTAATCTCTCTAACATTTGGTCAATGAAAGGGAGAGGGAAGTGATCTTTCCTAGAGGCAACATTTAGGTTCCTATAGTCTATACACATTCTCCATCCCGTAACCGCTCTAGTTGGGATTAGTTCATTATTCTCATTGGTTACTACGGTCATCCCACCCTTCTTAGGAACCACATGCACGGGACTAACCCATTTACTATCCGAAATCGGGAAAATGATTCCCGCATCTAGCAATTTAAGAATCTCCTTTTTGACTACTTCTTTCATGATTGGGTTTAGTCTTCTTTGAGGTTCAATTGAAGGTTTATGATTATCTTACATTAAGATCTTATGCATGCACAAAGAAGGGTTAATGCCAACTAAATCATCAATGGTATAGCCAATAGCCTTCCTATGCAATCTCAATTCATGCAACAATCTAGCCAACTCATCATCATTCAAGCATGCATTAACAATAACCGGATATGTAGAATTCTCACCAAGAAAAGCATACTTAAGATGAGAGGGGAGGGATTTAAGTTCAAGTGTAGGAGGACCTTTATCGGTTGGAGACGCTCCATACAATGTTGGTTGAGATGAATCCAAAACCATGGAAGACTCCCCAAAGTTCCTTGAAGCTTGATCAACAACCAATGCAGTTTCTAGAGAAACCACGGGCAAAATCACGGGCTCTGGCACAACCACGGCCGTGGAACTTGCAAAGCTAGCCTTTTTTAGCACTCCAGAGAGTTCCACGGGACAAACCACGGGCGTGGTTTCCCCTACCTGGCCGTGATTTCTACAGGAATTCAACACACCTTCGTGTGCTTTAAATTCAGCTCTTGTCTCCTTTTCTAATGCTTCCAAAGCCTTGATTTCTTCATTGCAGGTCTCCTCAACTCCTTCCTCCATTAAACTTAAGCTAAGAACCTTCTCCAAGGGGTCCTTGATCAAGATCGAGCTCACAACTTCTCTAGACTCCTCTTGCTCGACAATGTTGAACACATCTTCACCAAGGGTTGGCCCTTTCATCATTGTGGATAATTTGAACTTGATATTCTCTTCTCCAATATTGAAGGAGAGAATTCCATTTTTGCAATCCACCAAACATCCGGAAGTGGCTAGGAAAGGTCTCCCTAAGATGATGGGAACCGGATAGTCCGCTAGGATGTCCAAAACAACGAAGTCTATGGGCACATAGAACTTCCCGAGTTGCACCGGTATGTCCTCCAAAATTTCAACGGGGTGAGTGATTGAACGGTCCGCCATATAAAGGGTCATCTTGACCGGTTTTGGCTCTCCTAGCCCAACCTTGTTGCAAAGTGCAAGCGGGGTAATGCTCACACTCGCCCTAAGATCACATAAGGCTTCATACTTCGCTTCTCCCACTCCAATCGGCACACAAAAGGATCCCGGATCTCTTAGCTTAGGAGGCATCTCCTCCTTCATGGTTTGGATCAATTCCGAGGACCTCTTTGTCATCCTTACTTCCCCATACTCCTCCAACTTCCTCTTGTTGGAGAGAATTTCCTTCAAAAACTTTCCATATGCCGGCATACCTAGAATAGCATCCATGAACGGAATGTTAATATGCAATTTAGACATGAGTTCAAGGAATTTACCAAAGTATTTGTCCAAATGAGCTCTTGCTCGTGATTGTGGGAATGGTAGTGGTGGCTTGTATGGAGGTGGTGCCACATATGTTGGCTCATCTTCCTTGTCCTTTCCTCCTTCTTCTCGCAAGGTCTCTTCCTCTATCACTACTTGCTTTCCCTTGTCATTTCCCTTAGGTAAGGGATCCTTCATGCTCAGCCCACTTCTTGTTGTAATGGCCAACACTTGGCCTCTTGGGTTATCTTCGGTTCTTCCGGGAAGCTTTCCCGGATCTCTATGAGCTTCACCCGCCTTTTTGGAACACTTGTGCTTCTAACACCTTTTGAGCTTTAGAAATGGAAGTCACCGTGCTCTCAAGACCACTCAACCTTCCAAGCAATTGCTCAAACATCATCTCGGTTCTATCCTTTGGAGGTTGAGTAAATCCGGGTGGAGGTTCTTGTGAAGCCTTTGGTGGTGGAGCTACGCTTGTGGAAGCGGGAGGGTTCAAGGCTCCATCCGGGTTGGAATAGGAAAACCCGGGATGGTTGTGGTTAGGCCGGTAATTGTTGAATTGCCGGTTGTTGTTGAAGTTCCTTGGGCCTTGATAGTTGTTGTAGTTTCCCCTTCCCATATAGTTCACATCCTCCTCCTTGGAAGACAAGTTTGCTTGCACTTGCACTTGAGGGATTGCTTGACTCTTCAAAGTGGTAGCACACAACTCCCTCAAGGACTTAAGCTCATTGTTGATTGCATCAAGCTTGAAGTTACTCATGGTGACTTCACTCACCTTATATGCTCCCGCTTTCCTCCCATCACTCTTCCTATGGGAGTACTTCTCAATCACCAAAGCTTGTTTCTCTACAAATTCCCAAGCTTCATCCACATTCTTTTCCATAAAAGTCCCACCGGAAAGAGATTGAAGCTTGAATTGGCTATCTTCATCAAGTCCCTTGAAGTAGATCTCCAAAAGCTCTATTTTCGGTATACCATGGTGCGGACAATCTAGGAGAAGGTCTTTGAACCTCTCCCAAGACTTGAATAAGCTTTCTCTATCCTTCATCACGAAGGCATTGATCTTCCCTCTTAACTCGGTAGTCTTGGAAGGCGGGAAGAACTTTGTCAAAAACTCGGTTGTTATTTCCTCCCAAGTACTCACAGGCCCTAGTGGAATCGATTGGTACCAAGACAAGGCTTTATCCTTAAGTGAGAAGGAAAAAGCCCTAAGCTTATGGTTGTTGTTCTCCAATCTAGGTGGCCTTAGAGTCTCCATCAAGATCTCATAGTTCATCAAATGTTGATGAGGAGACTCTCTTTCCATCCCTCCAAATTGATTATGCCGGATCATTTGTAGAACTTGAGGGCGGAGCTCATAATCATGGGTTGCGGGATCTCCTAGGTTTACACCCGGACGGTGTACTCTTTGAGCCGGATCCATACGTTGCCCTAACGTTTGTGGCTCCTCAATCATTATCGGCTCAAACCGAATATTAACCGCCGGCTGCAGTTGTGGTGGTGGTGGAGGAGGTTGTTGACGATTAAGCTCCCTTTGCACAAGAGCTTGCCTAATCTCTTCAATCTCCCTCCTAGTTGCTTCTTGCCTCTCATTGGCAAGCCTCCTTTCATTCTCCAAGAGCTCATCTCTCAATCTAATTTGCTCTAAAGCCTCATCTAACTCAGCTTGAAGATCTCTTGCGGCCATCTCTTTCTTCTTCTTAATGCTCTTAGATCTAGCTTTAAGAGTTTTCTCCGGTTCGGGATCGAATGGAGCTAAATCCTTACCACGAGATCTTCGCATGCACTTAAAGAATAAGAGATGTCCTGAAAATGCAAAGACACAAACCAAACAAGATCAAACGCAACAAGAAAGACCTACACTATAAACAATCACAAAAATGACTCAATCTAGACCTAGTCCCCGGCAACGGCGCCAAAAACTTGTTACGCTCAGGAATTGATGCACGCAAAAGTCTTAAATTTATAACTCAATATATTTTCCTAACTCCTAGCGAACCCACAGTGTATGGGTCGTTTTGTAGCAAGGATAGTATTCCGAGGTCGAACACAAAGACTAAGGTGAAATCAAATCAATTAGGTGATTATGGATAGTGCAAATCTAGTCTAAGAAAAGAGAAAGGAATAAAGAAATGAAAATCTCAATGTTTTTGGTTTGGTTTTGAGGTGATCAATCAAAGATCACAAATCATGCGAAATCAACAAACAACTAAGCTAACAACACAAATAAACAAGCAAACACGAGATAGGTAATCAAAGAGAGAAAAGCGGATTCTAGGGGTTAGAAATTCCGGTTATGGCATAGGACTCAAGCTTCTAATCATTCTTTGGATTAACTATGGTAAGTTGGGAAGGAATGTTTCTCAAGTGGGGTCAATTACCGGGTAGGTCTCATGATCCACTAGTCCGCACCTAAGGTCCTATCACCGGGTAAGTCTCTAGGAGCCTATGGTAGGGATATCTACACAAACCAGATGGTTATCTAGGGATCTAACCTCTCCTTACCGGGTAAGTCTCGGGAAGGCAAGTCCTAAACACCTATCCTAGCACATTCAGTCCAATAGCGGCTTGTGAGGCTCACTACTACCTAGAATTTGTCATCTTCGGTATCTAAGAGCAAGAATCACCGGGTAGGTCTCTTCTAACACTTAGTTGCTAACACTAGGTCACCCTAGGATAGATTTAGCTCAACAAACACTAGGATTTCAACAATCTAACATTCTAGCACTTAGATTCATCAAATCAAGCGAGTTAGTCAGAATCATTGGTTGTTCATCCCTTTCCACGGCCGTGGAATGGCAAGAACGAACCGTGGTTTCCAACAGTAGCTCGGTTCAAGCAAACGAATCATCCAAAGGTACATCTAAGTCCATCCTATCATAGTCCGAGCCATAACCATCTTTTCCTTACCCTAGAATCACATCTATTTAGCCAACAATATGCATCTCAACAATAAAACTCATCAAGCATAAAATAATGGAATCCATATCAAGAGGATGAAATGAAAAGGAGATGAAGCAAGTAGAACAAGCAAAACGAGCTGAATAGATGTCAAAAGAGAGACTTACAATCCTTCAAAAGAAGGTTCGATTCGTTCTTACAACCCTTGAAAATGTTTCCAACAATCTTCACTCTAAAAGCTATGGAAAACTAAGAATGGTGTGTTCTTCTCTTCTTCTCCAATGGAAGCCTTTCTTCTCCTCCAAGAATAGCTCCAATCCAATCTTCCAATGAGAGGATATGTGTTGTTGAGAGTGTGGGAGAGAATGGAGTGATGGGGTCTGCCCTCAACAGCCTGCAGGACCACCTTTTATACACCATCAAGGGCAAGGGTCGGTTATGGAGATCGTGGGACAGCTGTCGCAGCTGTGCAGGGAGAACCACGGCCTATTTCCACGCCCGTGGAAGTCCCAATGGCCGTGATTTTGGTGATTCAGACTTCTATGGATCATCAAGCCACGATTTGGTACAAGGCATGCACCAACAAGGTCCCATGTGTTCTCCTTTGCTCCTAACTTGCTTCCCAATGGGTCCGAAGGTGTGTCATCTCGAGGAACGATCCTCAAATGTATCGATTAAGCTCCTAAAGCTTCCAAAATGCCTACAAAGCATGCAAAAGTCCGTGTAGACGTCTATCTCGACAAAGTACATGAATTGAGTGCAAACGTCATGAACTAGTGCTAAACCATGCATGAATGAGCGGAAAAACTATCTAAATGAGTGCCTAAACCTACGTCATAAATCGTGTTATCAGTAACAACACTACGCTAGGATACACATATTCTAGCCCATAAACTCAACCACCATATACTCCAATTCTCAAACCTCACAAGCCTCACAAGATAACATCAACACTTCAAGTCACAAGATTCACAAGATCAACCATAAAGCACAAATCCCTAACAATCCTCACAAGATAACAACCTAACTCAAGCCTTAGAACAATCATAAATCCTCAAAACTCACCTAAGGTCCAAACCACTACTTGGTATTCTCACTAGGTTATGCTAGATCCAACCTAGCATGATACTAATACTAAACATAACTAAATTGAGGGGAAAGAATACTCACACGACGTCAAAAGACAGAAGTCGTTCAACGGATGTCGACTTGGACTCGTTAGGCCTTTATCGTGGCGCTTCCGAACCTAGCACCAAACTAAACAAATTTAGCGTATAAGCTAAATTTGAACGGAATAATGAACATATATAATCTAAGGAAAACCCCACTTCTAAAACCCAAGTTAAAAACCGTAATTATAATATTCCGGACAAATTGTATAACATCATAAACTCAAGGTAAATAAAATTCGTTTTCAAAGCCAATGTTAATACCCACAATAAAATCTTTGTCATAAACCTAGATTAATCCAACAAGGCATAATATGTAGTATATATAAATATAATAATATCCCCGTAGTTAAAATCCAAGGTTAAAAACCGTTAACACGTTTTCCGGGGCAATTTATACAATTCTAGAAACTTGGGACATTTTCTTCAAATCAAACCTTGGGGCATTTCTGTAATTATACACGCAGAGGGCACTTTTGTTAAATGCACAAAAGTTGGGTTGAATCTGCAATTATAAACTATGGGTGATGTTTGTAATTATACCCAAAGTCCCTCCGTCTTCCCCGTTCGAGAGATGTGAGAACGCATCGGCGCTAGGGCTTCTTTCCAGCGGAGTGGAGCAGCATGGGCGACCACTGGTGAGGCGCTAGGGCAGGCGGAGACAGGGAGCCCTGGCGGCGGCTTCCTTCTCCTGTGGTAGCAAGAAGGGTGGCGGCAGCGGCAACAACAAAGCTGGGCAGAAGAGGTTGCTGGTGTGGCTACGACCGACGGCGACAGCTCAAACGCAGGACAAAGGCGGCGGTTTTGGGGCTGTGCTAGAGCTCCGGAAGGCTGAAGACTGGCAGCCCCGGCGATGGCGAGGCAAGGGACGCCGGTGGCGGCTGCTGCTCTTGGTTCCGGCTGCGTTTTGACAAGCAAGAGAGGCAGAGAGAGGATGGCTACAAAGTCGAGGAAGGGCTAGGGAGGCGGAGAAATTGGAAGGGGGGCCGGCTTGCTCCGACGGCTAGGGTTGTGCTGAGGCCAGTCTCCTTTGCCTTGGCTTCCCGATGCCGGCAGTAGTAGTGGTCTTCTTGGTGGCTCGAAGGAGAGAAGCTAAGGCAGCAGTGAGGCGGGTACGACGTTTCTTCTGTTCCAGAGTTCAACAGAGGAGAGATAGTGAAGGGTTCGACCCAGAGGAGGATGAGGGACGTAGAGGTGAGGTGGGATCAATGGGGGAGAAGCGAGGTTGGTGATGGTGGAGGCTGGCATGTGTTAGCATGAAATATTGTGATATTTTAGGCACGTTTTCTAAGTGTATTTGATCCATATTGATAGTCATTGATTGAGCATTGATGCATTTGTGAGTTAGTTTGTCTATAATGTCGATATAGAGATCTACACAAGCTTTATGATGATTATAGGTAATTGAGAGCTATTTCCGAACGGAATTGAGCAAGGATGGAGTCGATGGAACATGTCCATGAATTGAGGACATTCCTAGGAGCTAAGGGAGTGTCAACTTGAAGAATGCACGAGGCTAAGGAAGAATCACGTTCTTGCCCTAAACCACGCTCTAAAATACGGCCGTACTACTTTCCACGTTCAAGTCCACGGCCGTGGAACCATGGCGAGGGAAGCGTGGTTCATTCCAGTAACTTCTACGGCCGTGGAGAAGATGGTTCAAACCGTGTTGATTTCCACGCTCTAAATTACGGCCGTGGAACCCTTCCACGACCGTGATCTTGGCGATCTTTTTCGCCACACTTTAAGCCACGATCTTTTACAAGATTGGGCCGGGCCGATATTTTATCTTACACTATAAAAGGACGGACGAAGAGAGATTCCGTCACCTTCACTTACGCATAGACGCATCTTACGCTTGCGCTTGGAATTGCCCTAATTTCGCATTTGGCGGAAGTTGTGTTTGAGAGATTTTGGCGCATCGCTGTTCTGATTTCCGGATTGACGGAAGATCGAAGATTCGGAAGGTTGTTCGTAAGAAGATTTCGCTTCTTGCTTAGGTTTGATTTAGAAGACGGATTGACATCCCGTTCTTCCTTCTTATCTAAGATTTGTGTTTGTTTGTGTTATTCCGAATCTAGTGACGATTATTGTTCTTAATTGTGACTTTGAGATTGATTTGAAGGTTATTGAAGGTTTTCAGAAGTTTTCATCTTTTAATCTTTTAAACCTTGAATTTGATATCAATATGACTATTGTTGGCTAAAAACCTTTAACAATTCTAAGGTGGAGGGTTGATAGTTGTGGCTTAGATGATGATAGATCGATCGTAAACATATTGGACCCTGAGAGTTAGAGAGAATCGCCGACGAACCCTAATCCACGGTCTGTTCTTGAGCCTCCACGGCCGTGGAACTCAAGAACTACCCGTAATTTTGTGTTAAGTTACGAACTTGCTTTTACTTTAATCCAAAGTTAAAGATTTGCTTTAACTTAGTCTTGGCTTGCTTTTTCTAGGTGGTAGTGAAGTCTCAACAACCTCTACCTCGATTGTGAGTGTCACAACCTTAATCGGTTAAGTTAGTCTTGATCCTTGGATTACAAGTTTGGGTATTTGACATTAATTCTTGCCTTTAGAACCTTTCTATATTGAAGCCTCAACAACCTGTATAGAGAGTGTCTTGTAGGAGAATCACATAAGGTCTTTGGAACTTCACCGTACGATTACCTTACATTAGCATACCTTTGCATATCTTAACTCTGTCCTTATATCATTAGTACATCTTGAATCGATTGCCACAGCTGGATTCCTGGATCTTTAGGATTGTTGTTTTCCCAATAATTCGATAAGCTCTTACATTTACTCGCTTGATAATCTATAATTGAATTTGTTCCCCCCAAATCCCTGTGTTCGATACTCTGGAATTCTTGCTTAACTACGTCGATCCGTACACTGTGGGTTCGCTTGCTTGATTCTAGTTTTATAAATTTAAAGCTTATTTGCACGCACGCTAAGTGGCGAACAACATGCAGGGGGAGGTAGAGCACTAGGGGAGGCGCCAGTCATTGCAGACGAGGAACGAGGAGTCGGGGGAAATCCAAAGGTCGCCCGCCCTGCAGGTCTGCTAGAGGAGAGAGACAAGAGGAAAAAAAAAATAGAAAAAGAAATAGAAAAAGAAAAGGAATAATAGAAAGGGTAACTCGTTTCAAATATTCGAAACGAAAATTCCGAGTCGGAAAGATTTTCCTAAATTTTTCGGAAGTAAACCAAAATATAGAAATACTCGGGAATTTTAATTTTATGTCTTAAAACACTTTAAAAAAAATAAAAGAGAAAGAGAAATAAAATGTAATAAAAATAACTCGATCTGAAATACTCGGAACGGGATTTTTGAACCGTAAGAACTTCTAAACTTTTCGAAAATAATAACGTGGATATACGTGAACGTTTCCAAAATAATAATATACTCCCGGAAGATATTTCACGTCGTAAAATACTTTTAATAAAAATATATAAGCCATTAAATACCGATAAAAGCCGCAAGAATTAAAAGAAATGCCAACGCGCCTAAAAATGGGGCGTTACAGATTACTTCCCCAAGGGGAAGCTGTGACGTGGTATTGGATATGAGTGTTACAGGTAAGTCCATAGGACTTACTTAACGTTTAGTTGTGAGTTTGTATGATTGTGATGGTTGTGTGTGTTCATATGATTGTGCATTTACAACCTAAACCAGACTAGGATGACCATTTATTATATTAAATGACCCAAGTGTATTATAACGGGTCGTAACCACTTGCCTCCGCCTGCGGGTAGGAGGAGGTTCCCTGAAGATGATCTCACAGGAGGGGACGAGTGATGATCACCCCCATGCAAAACTCTTGTGTTACGTTGGATGAGAGGAGGTTCTTGAGGCTCCTCGTGTTACAAAATAAGTTGAATTAGTAATGGAATGATATAATTGAAAGATAATAAATGAATATGTGTGGCATTGCATATATGAGATGTGGATGTGTGTTTGTGCTATTACCTTCATACTTATTCATTTCTGTATCTAACGGTGTATACCGTGTTGTAAATGATCTGCAGGTTAGGAAGACTGCAGAGTGAGCCAGATGGAGTGACCAGCCGAGGACTTCTGTACATTAGGACTGCGTGGGATATGGGATCTTTTGTATATGTGTTTATGGAGGTTGTTTTGTACTCGGCTTTGTGTTTGTAAAACTCTTTTGATGTATCTTATACAGCTTTGATGTATTTGGTTTTAATCTACTTGTGCCTTGTTGTAAGATCTAGTGAACTTGTTGTCAAACTAGGGTCAGGAGCCATTGTGAGATCCTAACCCAATGTAGCACTCCGAATCCCACGGATTTGGGGTGTTACACATCAGTCTCTCGCAAGTCGCAACCTCTTTCGCTGTCTCGCCTTCGTCTCCTTCGGGCATCGTCGGTTCAGGCGCTCAGCTCCTCGTCTTCGACCTACAGACGCTCAGCCCTCGACTGCAGACGCTTAATCCCTCAACGGCTCGACCTGCAAACGCTCAACCCTCGACCTACTCTCTCATCTTCTCCTTTGTTGTGCCGAGTTGCTGCAACTCTCTCTTAGTAATCCTCAATCTCTCAGATTTCAGATTCAACCCTCTTTAATCTCTCTGATATGTTGATAGTAGTTTATAGTTTGTACATTGTAAAATTAAATCTGAATGTTACTGATTGATGGTGTTGATTTGCTGCAAATCTGAATGTTAGTAGTTTAATGCAGATTTCACATCTGCAATTACAGATTTAGGGCTGCAAATTTTCATATTTACAAATCTTTAGATTTACATGTTACATATTTTTACAGATTTCAGATGTGCAATTACAAATTTATACATGCAGTTCTGTATATTACAGATGCAGTTTTTTTTGTATCCGGAACAATCGGATATCCGCTGCCGGATATCCGATCCGTTTATTCTTCTCGGATCGGATATCCGGCAACTTCCGGATCGGATCCGGATACCGTTTTCACACAAAAAATTTTCCGGATATCCGGAATGAACACCCCTACTTATGGTTCCATTTGTTTCCTCTTTATACCCATTCTTAATATATTACATCAGTGCCCGTTTGATTGAAGCGGTGAAATGAAAACGGAATGGAATCAGATAAGGGTTAGGAAATGAAATGGAAATAATGGGATTACTTTCATGTGTTAAAAGACCTCTAACCAAACGTATTTTTTTGATTGATTTGAAATCATTCCATTACCGGAAAATGGAAATAATGGGATTATAGAACTATTAAAAAAATATAAAATAAATTTAAAACTAGTTATGACCTCATTACTATTTAAACTAATAAATTTATAATATAAATACTTTTATATACTTTTCTAATTTAAAAAAAGTAAGGTAAATTAAAGGTAAAATTTATTTTTGAACTAAAATAATTTTTTTTTGATTTAAAATAAAATATATAAAATTAAATAAAAAAATAAAATTTAAATTTTTTAATAGTCAAGAAACTTGAACATATAGTGTAACACCCCAAGTTCTCGGAACTCGGGGAGCTACTTGTAAGGACCTCACAATGGGTCCCGACCTTGATTTAACAACAATTTTACTAGGATCTTACAACAAGGCACAAATGTATTTAAAATAATTTCAAAACATAATATTTTATTGTATGAATGCACACACGTGTCAGCCTTACAAAACATATATATATATATATATATATATATATATATATATATATATATATATATATATATATATAAATATATATATATATATATGCATGCCGGAAGGAAGACTCCCCCGTCCCCATCTAATGAGTACGTGGACCCGGCTGACCATTCGTCCCGAATCTCTCTGCAACTGTTTATCTCTACAAAATCTACAACACGGATAAACCGTTAGCTAACAAGGGCCTTGATGTCGATCTGTGCTCTTTGTGAAACTTTGATTTCAAGGGCTTTGAAACAACTTTCAAGGGCCTTGACTTAGTGCTCATGCAAAACAAAGTTAGTCACAATAGCGAGATATAGTGTGGAACGTAAAAGATTGACACGAGAACATGTTTACGAAGTTCGGCTCTAAATAGCCTACTCTCCGTCCCAGGGTATAGCCTTAGGATCTAACTATCTATTATCAGCTTCAAAGAGTCCTAGATACAAACTAGAAGAAATCTCCTTCTTCTCTCACTGTAGCCAATGCTACGATCTAGCTCCAACTCTTCACCTAGCTATAATAGCCTAGTTACTTCGCAGAGTAACACACACTCTAGTATAACACTATTTAGATCTTCCAATGTAGCTCTTTTGTTTTAACTCTCTCTAAGGGGATAAAGCTTTTTCAAAAAAGAGAGAAAAAAAAACAATGAATCAAATAAAGATGTTTGGGTTGCTTGAAGACGTAAAGATGTTTCCGTGTAAGCTTGTCTTTTTTCCTTCTTCAATCATCATCTTCATTTATACTCTTCTATGGAGAGGTCTTCTAGCCGTTTGGAAAGATGACCGTTTGAAGATGAATCTTCTTCTCCATGAAGATCGCTTCATGTTTTGAGATGAGGTAGACGTTATAGATCTTCAACTCCTGAGAACACGTCGATTCCTCAACTCCTTAATCTTCTCATTTTCCGTTGAACCGAACGAGAAGAAATCTTGATGCTTTTCGGTTTTAGAAAATCTTCTGGAAAAGCTCTTCTAACTTCGGTTGAAAAAAGATCTTCACTGAAATCTTTTTGTTGAGCAAATCATTCCTAGAAAATCTTCTTTGTAATTTGAATCCTTGTTTCGTGCAACTATATTTTTCTTCAAGGCCTTTGAGATCGTCCCTTTGTATAACACTATCTTCATTGTGTCCTTGAGTAATATTTCAAGGCCCTTGAAGTCATATCAAGGCCCTTGAAATCTTCGATAAGTCCTGCACTGAATTCAAACCAACTAAGCATCTAGATAATATAATCAATACATTGTTAGTGTATCAAACTACTACATTTGTGTTAAATCTTCCATCATCAACACCTGTAAAATAATATAAACTAGTTGGAGTTTTCAGATGTGTGCAAGACGTGAAGAGGGAGGAAGTGAACGAGGTGAACTTCGGCCTACTAAGGGCCGGCTGCGAGTCCTAGTGCTCACCGGTTTTGCGCAGGAAAGGAGAGGCGGACAAACGTGTGAGAGGAGAGGCGTGACGAGAACAAGGGGAGGTTTAGGGTTGACGGTTAGGGTTGAGGAGGGAGGATGAGGCTGTTGCGTTGAAGGGAGCTATGCACAGATCACGTACTCCTTGCCAGGCTGAAGGCCCGTTGTTGCTGTTGGGCTAGAGTGTGGTGTGGGCTTGTCACAAGGCCTGACTGACATGGTAAAAGTGGACTGGAGAAGAACAATGTGCAAGGCAAAGGAAGAAGTGGGTTGGGATTTAAGGCCTTGCCAAGGCTTGTCATGGCTTTGTCCTAAGCTTGTCGGTGACGTCGGTGACGTTGTCATGGCCTCGTCATGGTCTTGTTGAAACTCGTTGGGTGGCGTCGTCATGGCCTCGTCATGATCTCGTCATGATCTCGTCTAGAATATGAACTCATGGTTGCAATTTAGCGTTTAGTGTTATTTTTCTATCATTTTATGTGAGAAAAAGGTCTCACATAAAATGATAGAATTTACGATGACACCGGAAGTTAGGGGAAATTAAAAGATCAACGGATAAAAAATCCGGTTTGACTCGGAATTGATTGAAAGAAAAATTCCGGATATTACATATATATAGTAATTTTTTTGAAGTTAATTTTCTATAATTTATTTTAATTTGAAATAAATATATTATTTTTATGTTTTAATTTTTTATTTTTTATAATAATTTTTTCCATACTCTTATGATAAAAAATACATAACTTTTTAAAATTTTCGAATTAATATAAATTATAAAAAATAAAATTCAAAAATAAATAAATTTATTATATTTTTAAATTTCTAGACTCTTAATAAAATTAAAAAAAATTATATTTAATTTTATTTCTATATATTTAAATTCGAAAGTAAAAGGTAAAAAAATATTTAATTCAAAAATAAAATCAAAACTTTATTTCAAAAAATTAAAATATAAAACTATTTTTATTATTTATATAAATTTAATGAGTTCATAATTTATTTTAAATTTAATTTTATAATTTTTATTATTTTGTAATGAAATTTTAATATAATATATTAAGAATGGGTATAGAGAGGAAACAAATAAAGCCATGAGGTTACCAAGAGAAATTTTGAAACTTCTAGTGGATACCAAGAGAAAAAGTCCAAACGTTGAGGCACCGAGAGGATAAACTTTATTTAATTTTAATTCTCCTTTAAATTTAGGAAATTCATTTAAAAAAAGAATTAAATTAATTAAATTAATTTAAGGTAATTACTTCTAATTCCATTTAAAAGTGAAGTTGAATTAAATTAAAATAAAGAAATGCCCCCAAAATTTCTTTATTTTAAAATTTATATATTTTTATCTATATTTTTAAAGGAAATTATTGTAAAATCGAGATTGGTTGACATTGTGAACTTTGTGGGTGTCTTTTCCTTTCAATGGAAGTGGGATTTTAGTGCTTAAAATTACCATTCACAATAGAGCTGTGCATACGGTCCGGACCGGACTGGATCCAGACAGTCCGGTCCGGACCGGTGGAACGTAAATTGATGACATCCTGAACCGTAGACCGATCGGGACTAGACCGTTACGGTCCGGTCCAGACCGGTCCGGTTTCGGGTTGGACCGTTTTGTTCCTATATTGTGCAATTTTGAATATATCGGACCAGACCGGACCAGTTTGTACCTAAATTGTGCAATTTTGGTGAGTATTTCGGTCCCAAACCGGACCGGACTAGACGGGACCGAACTGGACCGGACCGGACCGGACCGGATATTCGTAGTTTACGGTCCAACCCGGGTTACGGTTTTTATACGGTCCAAAACCGGATCGGACCGTAACCCGGGTTTTCAAAAAATTTGGAACGTAGACCGGACCGTAACCGGTCTGGTGTATGGATTGGACCGTAAATTCCGGTCCGGTTTTCCGTACCGCTCCAATTTTGCACAACCCTAATTTACAATTCTACATTTCTATATGTTTCCTAGCAGGATCAAACCACCATAGATTGAGTGTTCAACTTATTTGGGATCGAATCGACTTTAAATTACCGAGTCGTAAATGCACGCCGATGGATTTTGTTAAGCCACAACGGTTACACAATGCACGGTCACACATTCTGTACCCGTAACAAAAAGTTCACGGTTACGGAATGCGTGTGTAACACTCCAAATCCGCGGGACTCGGGATGCTACGGGCAGAGACCTCACAATGGGTCCCGACCCTTAGCTTGAAAATAATTTCACCGGATCTTGCAACAAGGTACAAATAAAGACCATAACGAAATACATTTTGAAGCAATGATAAGAAACACGAAAGATAACAACAACGGACTTCAGCCGAAAACACAACTCCAAAGACTATAAGCCATACACGCGGCCTACTACAAAAATACAACATACAAACTCCAAACACAACTCCAAACAAAAACCTTTACTAAAATGTACGGACTCCGGCTACCCACTCTTCCGGATCTTTCTGCCGTATTCCTAACCTACAGGGCAATCTACAACAATCGGTATAAAACCATTAGCTATATTCAAAGCATTAGAATCAAGGTGATGGCACACACACACACATAAATAAACATAAACACACAACATGCTTGAAAACACACAAGTCCGGTTATTATCTTTTTATTATTATTAAGTCATATTCCGTTACTAATTTAACTTAGGTTTGTGACACGAGAATCACCGCATGATCTCGCCTCGGTTCCTAGTCACCGTCAAGGAATGTCACTGATGCATCTGGCCGTCTACCTGCCCGGGCTAGTTACCGAGAACCCCCTAGCTCTCCGCAAGAGCTAAGCAGTGTTGTCACCGCCCGTTATCATACACTTGGACCAATATCAAAATGTAAGGTCGTCCTATGTCCGGTTTCATTCTTATAACATAAATAATAAACACGTACCAAATATAACAATAACCACACACCACCAAACACACATAGATGTTAATACAAGGAATATGAGCTACGTAAGTCCGGAGACTTACCTCGTCGATCTCCACACTCAACTCACAACACTCTCGCTTCCCTTGGGAAGAAGCCCAAAACCTGCTCACAAGAGGATATATGTCAACAACCCACTCACACAAGAAGTCTTAGACTTCTATACAAATGATCTACACAAGACCATTTGACTCTCAATTCTAGGACCGCATCCTAGAATTCCTACACTCACCTCTCACACAACGCATGAGGAGATCTACCAACAACCCACTCTCTCGAACACATGCTAGAACTCATTGTAACGCCCAAAATTTTTAGGCGTGTTTTCGATATTATTTCTCTAATATTATAATGGCTTAAATATTTTACGAGTATTTTCACATCGTATATTAAATTTTTCGAGTTTATATATATATATTGATCCAAATTTTTATTCTCCGTATTTATTTTTGGAAAGGTTCGAAAATATTTTCCGATCAAGAAAAATTCATTCCGATTCGTAAATCCCATTCGGATTTAAGTTTGATCGAGTTTACATAATAATCCTTTTTCCTTTTTCTATTTTTTTTCTTTTTCTCTGAATTCCCTTGGCTGATGAGCGTGATGTGCTCCCTCTGCACCTGACCCTTCGTTAACCTCAACTTTCATCATTTCCCTCATCCTTGCTTCTCCCTACCCTTCTTACCTACTCCCTTGGATACTTCTCTGCAGCAACACCAACACACCTTCATTTCCCTTCATCTCTTGTGTAGCCATCAGAGGACGCCACCAATACCGTCGAAGCTCTCGCCGGGAGGTCACTGCTACCTCCGCCTTGCAAAATCCACCGGGAAGCCACCAACCTTGCCCACCGGAGCCCTGCAACACCTCTCTCTCACGCGAGCTGCCGGCGGATCGGAAGCGGTCACCCCACCTCTTTCCCCTGTTGAACCCTACAACTGGAGAAACACCAGACCGCCTCACTGCTGCCTTACCTTCTCTCATTCGAGCCGCAAGGGAGAGCATTGTTGCCGCCGACATCGGGAAGCCAAGACGACGGAAGCCGGCCCCCTTCCTATTTCTCCGCCTCCCTGGCTCTTCCTCGACATTGCAGGCCTATCTCCTCTGTCAAGCCTTTGGAGTCAACAACCACCGGCAAGCCACCATCGTCACCACCAGGGACTTGGAACCCGCCGCCTTGCCCTGCTGTCTTTTGGCCGGATCCACGCCTACTCCCTGCCGCCTGTTGCTCCCTCCTACGTGTGTGGAATTAGGTTGAAGATGCAACCTGTTTACACTAAAATCGGGCCCCATATCCGTGCCCCCTTCCTTCGCCGGAGGAGCCCTTGCCGCCACCTCCCCTGCGCCATCACCTCGCCCGCCGGAGACTAGTAGCGCGCCAGGGAGGGCCTCTAGCGTTGCTCTTTCCTTTCCCCAGCCGAAGAAGAAAAGCGGAAGCCTGAACCCTCTTTAACCTAATTCAAATCGGGCCCCTCTAATTGTGGTTGATTACAGATTTTGCCCTAGTATTTGGTATAATTACAAAATAGACCCATATTCTATATAATCTCAGTTTTGGACCCACAATTTCTAGAATTTGATATTTATGCCCCTGTAGGAATTTAATTACATATTATGGCCCAAGGTTTTATTTTCGGAAAATGTATTTATGGGTTTTAAATTTGGGATTTACTTGAATTATATTCTTATTTATATATACCATATATGTTATGCTCATGTTGGATTAATTTCGGGTTATGACTCAAAGATTAAATTACGGGATTTTAACGTTGGCTTTTAAAACGAGTTTTACCTTGGGTTTATGATGTCATACAAATTGCCCGGAATTTATACTTAGGGTTTTAACTTGGTTTTTAAAAGTGGGGTTTCCCTTAGATTATATATGTTCTTTATTTCGTTCAAATTTAGCTTATAAGCTAAATTTGTTTAGTTTGGTGATAGGTTCGGAAGCGCCCCGATAAAGGCCTAACGAGTCCAAGTCGACATCCGTTGAATGACTTCCGTCTTTTGACGTCGTGTGAGTATTCTTTCCCCTCGATCTAGTTGTGTTAAGTTTTAGTATCATGCTAGGATGGATCTAGCATAACTTAGAGTTAATGCCAAATAGTGGCTTTGAACCTTAGGTGAGTTTCGAGGATTTGATATTGTTTGATGGATTGATGTTGATTCTAAGCTTGAGGTGTTGGTTATCTTGTGAGGTTGTTATAAGGCTTTAAGTTACATGGTTGATCTTGTGAGCGTTTTGAGGCTCGAGGTGGGGTTGTATGATCTTGTGGGATTTTGGAGTTTAGGTTTGGCTTATCCTAGTTGCGTTGTGAGTTATGATCTTGCGAGATCCGAGGGTTTAGAAGTCTTAGGACTTCTAGCTTGTGTTGAGTGTGATGTGAGCATGAGGGATTCTAGGATGCGGTCCTAGAATTGAGAGTCACGTGGTCTTGCGTAGATCATTTGTATAGAAGTCTAAGACTTCTATTGTGAGTGGGTTGTTGTTGATATACTTATCTTCTTGTGAGTAGGTTACGGGCTTCCTCCCTAAGGAAGCGAGAGTGCTGTGAGTTGAGTGTGGTGACGAGGTAAGTCTCCGGACTTACTTAGCTCGTGTTCCTTGCATTATCGTTGATGTGTATTTGTTGGTGTGTGTTTATTGTTTATTGTTTATAACAACTAAACCTGAATTAGGATTACCGACCTTTATATTATTTTGGCCCAAGTGTATGATAACGGGCTGTGACAACTTGCCTGGCTCCCGCGAGAGCTAGGAGGTTCTCGGCGACTATCTCGTGCTAGTAGACGGTCGGATGCATCAATACCATTCCATGCCGGTAAGTAGGGACCGAGGCGAGTTTCGGTGACTCTCGTGTCACAACCTAAGTTGAGTTAGAACGGGATATGACTTAATAATAGTAAGATAATAAACCGGATTTGTGTGCTTGGAGTGTTTTGGGTGTTTATGATGATTGACTTGTGTTTGTGCTTTTCCCATTGATTCTAATGCTTCGAATATGAGCTAACGGTTTTATACCGACTGTTGTAGATTGCCTTGCAGGTTAGGATTGCGGCCGAGAGATCCGGAAGAGTGGGCAGCCGGAGTTCCGTACATTTTAGGATTGGGATTTGGGTGGAGTCGAGTTTGAGTATTGTATTTATTGTATGTTGCATAGCGGTGAGTCTTTGGGGTTGTTTTGTCGGCTGAAGTCCTTTGTTGTATTCTTTCGGGTTTTTCTTTTCATTGCATAAAAATATATTTCAGTTTTGCCCTTTATTTATGCCTTGTTGCAAGATCCGGTGAAATTGTTGTCAAGCTAAGGGTCGGGACCCATTGTGAGGTCCCGACCCGTAGCATCCGAGTCCCGCGGATTTGGGGTGTTACACTCATTACATCATATACCTCACTAGATTATAAACCACAACCTAAGGAAAGACAATCTAGCCTAGAAGGTCCAACATCCTCATCCAACTCGCCTAAGGTCCAAAGCCACTACTTGGCATTCACTCTAAGTTTTGCTAGATCAAACCTAGCATGATACTACTAAACATAACTCGACGAGGAAGAAAGAATACTCACACGACGTCAAAAGACGGAAGTCGAACTACGGATGTCGAGTTTGGAATCGTTGGCCTTTATCGGGGCGCTTCCGAACCTAACACCAAAGCTATACAAATTTAGCATAACGCTAAATTTGGAAATACTACATAGTATATATAAACTATAAGAATAACCCCATAGTTCAAATCCGAGTTTAAAATCTTAGAAACACTTTCCGGGCAATTTATACAATATAAACAATTATAAGAATATCCCTGTAACGAAAATCCAAGGTTAAAAACCGCTAACGCATTTTCCGAGGCAAATAGTATCATTCCAAAAATATGGGTCATAATATGTAATTAAATATTTGGGCCAAATTCCATAAATAAACCAACAAGGACACATTAGGTAATATATATAAATATAAGATCAAACTCGTATATAAAATCCAAGTTTAAAACTCGCAAAAACATTTTCTGGGCAAATATACCAATATCATAAAGCTTGGGTTATTTTTCATAATTAAAACTTTGGTCCCTTTTGTAATTATTTCAGCAGAGGGCAAAATTGCAACTTTCAGAAATATGGATCCAAACTGTAATTGTAAAATATGGGCACAATCTGTAATTAATACAAAAGATGAGGGGGCCGAACATAAATAGCCCAAAGAGGCTCTTCTTACACCTCTTTGAACGCGCAGGGTGGCGTCTCGAACGCGCTAGGGCTCCGGCAGGCTGAGCGAGGCAGGCTCGATGGGGAATCTCCTCCGACGATTTCAGCGGTGGCGAGTCGAGGCGGAGCTCCTGGCCGGAGGGTGCAACAATCACCGTTTGTAAGGGAAGGAGATCCAGATTTAAGGAGAGAGGGGCGGCGATGCGAGTGAGGCTCCCCCGGTTTCAATAGGGAGGCAGCAAGGAAATGGGTGGTTGCCGGTGGCGAGGGCACTCCGGCGGGCTTCGACGGTGGCAGGGAAGGCGGTCCGAAACTAGCGGCAGTGGCCACTCCTTGACAGTAGTAAGAACAGAGAAGAAAGGGAAAGGGGAGGCGACATTCTCAGCCCGCTGGTGGCTCCGCCGAAGAGATGGCGCCGGTGGGCGGCAGCGAGGTGGTTGCTTTCAAAGGCTGAGAGGCAAATTGAGGCGCCGGTTGCTTTGAATCACTTGTCTGCACGATTGATGAAAGACGAGGGCAGAGGGGGGGGGGGTGGGGGGATGACTGTTTGCTGCGAGATACAGAGGAGGGAGGTGAGACCAAGAATGCATACTTGAGGGTGGAGGTGAGATGCTAAATTAAGGAGGACGAGGGGCCGGCTACCATCAGCAAGTAAGGGAAGCAAGGACTCGGAAGTGCAGGGATGGCTAGAGTCAGGTCACCTCACTGGGAACTGAAGCGGGAAAGGAGGAAAACCAAAACAAAAAGAAAAAGCAAACTAAAATAAAGAACAAGAGCAAGAATGAACCCGATCCAAAAGCGTTAGGAACGGGATTTCCGAACCGAAAAACTTTCCCGACTTCTTCCGAAATTAATAACACAGATGTACGTGAACGTATCAAAGATATAAATAATCTCGGAAAAGATATTTTACACCGTAAAATACTTTAAAATAAAATAAAGAATATAAAATATTTAATCTAGTAAAAATATCGATAAAAGTAGGAAAAATAAATATCGAAAACGCGCAAAAATTTTGGGGCGTTACAGTGAGACCGTGATAGTCACGCATTGCGTAACCGTAAACGATTTGCCCTACATTATGGACTCGCAACCCATAGCCGTCATCAGTTTCATCCCTAAAACGAAAGCAACGAAGAGGCGAAGGCCGATTGTGAAGCGAAATCGAAGCCAAACACACAAGGTTCAACAAATGGATCAAATCGGTGAAGCAATTGGATCGTTCCAAAAGCGTAAACACAACCCAACCGAGGTATAACGTTTACGAGTTTTTGTTTTTTTTTTTTCGTTTTTGGAAATTGGAATGGATTTGTGTTGATAATGTGGTTTTGTAGGTTTGATTTGATTAGATTAGGTTAGATTAGGGCTGATTGTGGCGGAAATAGTAATATTTTAAAAAGTCCCTTCGCAAATCCGACATCTGTAACAGTGGTGTCACTGTTCATAATGCATTGCATTCGCTATGCATTATAATGGATTGAATGATAATGCATTTTTTAAATCAAAAAATTAATTTTAAATTAAATTGATTTAAATTAAATTAAATAGAATTAATTTAAATTATATTATATTAATACAAATTTGAGATAAAAATTGAATTTGAATTAAATAAAAATAATTTAAATTAACAATAAGTCAGATTATTTAATTTCATTCTAATTTATTTAATTTTAATTCTCCTTTAAATTTATGGAATTCATTTAAAAAAAGAATTAAATTAATTAAATTAATTTAAGTTAATTACTTCTAATTTCATTTAAAATTGAAGTTGAATTAAATTAAAATGAAAATAAACTAAATTAATTTAATTACTTTTAATTTCATTTAAATGGAATGAACCTAACTAAATTAAATAAATTCAATTTAATTACTTTTAATTTTATTTAAAATGGAATGAACCTAACTAAATTAAATAAAGTTAATTTAATTACTTTTAATTTATTTTAATCTCATTTAATTTCATTTAAATGGAATGAAAATAAACTAAATGAAATAAATTTAATTTAATTACTTTTAATTTTATTTAATCTCATTTAATTTCATTTAAAATGGAATGAACCTAATTAAATTAAATAAAATATATTAATTACTTTTTATTTTAGGTAATCTCATTTAATTTCATTTAAAATGAAATGAAAATAAGCTAAATTTAATAAATTTAATTTAATTACTTTAAATTTAATCTAATTTAATCTCATTTCATTTCATTTAAAATGAAATGAAAATAAACTAAACTAAATAAATTTAATTTCATTGCTTGTAATTTCATTTAATCTCATTTATATTCATTTAAAATATAATGAGCTTAAATAAACTAAATAAAATTACATTTGTTACTTTTAATTTAATTTAATCTCATTTAATTCCATTTAGAATGGAATAAAAATAAATTAAATTCAATAAATTTAATTTAATTACTTTTAATTTCATTTGTTCTCATTTAATTTCATTTAATATGGAATGAAAATAAACTAAATTAAATTAATTTTAAATTAATTACTTTAAATTTCATTTATTCAATTAAATTTCATTTAAATTTATTTAAAATGTAACTAAACTGAACTACATTAAATACAAATAATTAAACTAAACTAAATTACCAAACTACAAATATTACAGGGCATGAAGAGACGGAGGCGTCCTACGGCCTCCGCTCGTAGAGAGAGAGCTTTGACGACGGAGAGTAGCTCTCAAGTTGCTGGTCCAGAGGCCGGCACACACCAGCTCAACTGCAGTGAGGCCTTTCCTATCGGATCCATATCCAAATGTTTGTATGGACGTTCTTCCAAAGCCGACTTGTGCGACAAAGTCGGAGGGTGTAACACCCCGATCCGCGGGACTCGAGATGCTACATTGGGTTAGGATCTCACAATGGATCCTGACCCTAGCCTGACAACAAGTTCACTGGATCTTACAACAAGGCACAACTAGAGTAAAACCAAATACATAAAAGCTGTATAATACATCAAAAGAGTTTAAAAACTCAAAGCCGAGTACAAAACAACAACAACAACAACATCTGATACAAAAGATCCCAACCCAAGCATCCTAATGTACAGAAGTCCTCGACTGGTCACACCATTTGGCTCACTCTGCAGTCTTCCTAACCTGCAGATCATCTACAACACGGTATACACCGTTAGCTACAGTAATAGACTAATAGATAAGCATTATAGTAATAGCACAAACACACATCAACATCTCATACATGCAATGTCACACACATTCATTTATTATCTTTTATTTCGTTATTCCATTACTAATTCAACTTCTTTTGTAACACGAGGAGCCTAAAGAACCCCGTCTCTTCCCCCTTTAACCCAGGTGTTGCATGGGGATCTACCTCCCCCCCGAGCTACTGGCTTCCGAGCACCTCCTTCCACTCTCGGCGAGCTTTAGGCAAGTGGTTACCGCCCGTTATAATACACTTGGGCCATTTAAATATAATAATGGTCATCCTAGTCCGGTTTAGGTTGTAAATGCACAATCATATGAACACACACAACCATCACAATCATACAAATCCATAACTGAACGCTAAGTAAGTCCTATAGACTTACCTCATACACTCATATCCAAAGCCACGTCACAGCTTCCCCTTGGGGAAGAAACCAACGCATACAAGAGAAAAGCACACAATATCACAACCTGAAAGGGTTAGGAAACTCGTCTCCATAAGCAGAACCAACCTACAACCTCAATCTAAACCTCAAGATCATAACAAGCTCACATATGCCTATGGCATAAACTCAACATCAACACAAGTACCTAAGGTACATCTCTAATATACAACACATCCTAACCACCCTAACCTAGCTATCAACTAAGCCAAGTCCAAAGGAAAGGAAGGAAGGAAGACATACCAACAAGGTATGCACTAACAGAAGCAAGAACGCACGGATGATCCAGTGAGGCGTAAGGGCGGCTCACCAAAGGCGCAGGGGCGGCTCACATACCAGGTGCAGGGGCGGCTGGAGTCAGGCGCAGGGGCAGCCAACTGTGTAAAGAGTTGGTCCCGACTTCTCTTCGATCCCTTTCTCGACTCTCTTCACGTCTTCAACATACCACAACAACATATACACATACATGAACATCAAACATCCAGGAAAGGATCCACACAAGTCTAACTTTTAATCCAAAGCCAGAAAGGAAGGAAGAAGCAAGAAAGAAGGAAGGAAGGAAGAAGAAAGAGAAGAGCTTACCACAACAAGCCCTAAGCTGCAACTATGGAGCATCAACACATCTCACAACCTCAGTAGCAACCTCAAGATCATCCAAGGCCAAAGCTACACTCAAACTCTCAAGAACTCACTCACACAAGAACAAAGAAGAATCAAAGAAGCTCAAGGGAGAAGAGAGGAAGAAGAAGAACGTGAAGAGGAAGAGAGAGACTAGAGAGATGAAGAAACCCCTCATTTGAAGTCTAAGGAGGCTTATAAAAGAAGCCAGCTGCAAAGCACGGGTCAGGAGTCAACAAAAGCGGCTGCACCAGCCACAAAGCCGCATGGGCGGCCTCCCTAGTCCGCTGGGACGGCTGACTAGGTCAAGGTGGAACTCACTAAGGCTCAGTAAGGCTCCTAGGCTCCAAAGACTAAGGCTCTTACAGAGGGTGAGGAGGACGCTCCTTCTGTACAACCGGAGGAGATAGATCCACCACTTGGCGAGCATACAAATATTACTGCCGACGAGCAGATAGAGCGACCAGCAGACGTGTAACGCCCCGTTTATTGGGTGCGTTTTTGATATTTATTTTTCAACTTTTATCGATATATTATTAGCATAAATAATTTTTATTAAAAGTATTTTTATTGATATTGATGTTATGCTTGAAAATTTCTTCCTCTTAAAAACTCGTTACGAGTTGTTTTACGGGCTTTAGTTATGTTCTAGTTGGTTGGATTTAAAGAAAAATGGGGTTTTAAAATTGGTTATATATATATATATATATATATATATTTAATGAAAATAGCCCCACTACCTTTTTTTCTCTCTCATCCTTCTTCTTCTCTATCCCGTTTCTTTTCTTCCCCATTTTTCCTGCTTCTTTCTTCTTCTTCACCATCAGCGAGTGAGCCCTCCCTCAGCCCTTCTTGCTACCGCCCCTCGCCGGAGACATACCGCCGTGCCGCCGCCGACCGTACTCAGGAGGAGCCTTGTTGCCGCCCTCGCGCGACTGGTTGTGCCTTCGTCCGACAGTCAGCGCGTGCCCCAACCACCACTCCGCGGCTGTTGCCATCCCTTGCCTCCAGTCGCCGGTTCCGGCGCCACCGCCCATATCTCGTAGCCGACGGAGTCCTCTAGCTGTCTACCTCTTCTTCACCTCCTTCACTGATTTTGTGATTTTGGGTATTTTTAACTTAATTTCCGTTTTGACCAAATTGTTTGGATTTGTGTTTTAATTTGGATGATTAAGTCTTGAAATGTTGTTTTGTTTGTTTAGGTTGCTGATTTTGTGGTTGTAATACCCCAAATTCTTGAAATTCAGAGAGCTATTGGTTAGGACCTCACAATGGGTCCCGACCTTGGTTTAACAACAACTTTACTAGGATCTTACAACAAGGCACAAATGTATTTAAAACAATTTCAAAACATAAATTTTTATTGCATGAATGTACACATGTGACTGCCTTACAAAACACACACATATATATATATATAGGGTCCGGTTTCGGTGAGAAGGATCCTTGCAGATAGGAATGAGGAGAGCCGGGGTGGTGACATGTGGCATGCCACATCACCATTTTTTTTTCCAGATTTTCTTTTTGTAAATAAAAATTGGTGTTCATATTTTTATAAGTATGTGTTCATTTTTAAAAGAGTTATTGTTCATATTTTATCAATAAATGTTCATTTTTTCCCAACACTAACTATTCATTTTTTAACATTAATTGTTCATTTTTGTATTTTTTTAAAAACATTTTTTTGGAAAATTATGCTATTCTTTCAAATCGTGTTAATAAATATGATGTTCATTTTTTTACAAGTATGTATTCATTTTTTTTACAGTTATGGTATTTATAATATGCTATTCATTTTTTTTGAAAATTATACTTTTCTTTAAAATCGTGTTTATAATATTCAGAGATCGATTACATAAAAAATTGTGAAATCAAAGAGAATACAAGACGATTCAGGTTTTGTTTCTTCGAATTTCTACTCTCACTGTTTAGATTTCCATTCTTAAGGTTTATATTTCATTATGATTGATGTTTGTGTTCGAAATCAAATTTGTTTGAATCATTTTGTGTTTGATTGAGAAAATACATGTATATACATATGTTGAGTTGGTCTAATAACTCCAATTGAATAATCTATATGATCCTTTCAGTGTACACGCAAACTGTTCGGCAAAATGTCTTATAGAAAAATAGTTTATAATATTTACACGAACAATGACATAAAAAGTATGAACACTGACGAATAAAAACATGAACAATGACGTATAAAAGTATAAACACTGATGACTTATCTATAACTTTGACACATACATAACATATTATGATCATCTTTTAACGTTTTGTGATGAGTTTTTTTTTTGTGGTTATATAGTGTAAATGAACATCTATGCATTATAAAATGAACACAAAAGAATAAATGGACATGACACAATTGATGAATAAAAATACTATGAACACCAATGTATAAAAATATGAACAATGACATATAAAAGTATGAACACCAATGACTATTTTGAACGTAATGATATTTTTCCAGATTTTAAGTTAATTTACAAAAATGCCATTAATGATGAGCGTGTGAGAGCCCTTGATTTAAATTCATCCAATGACTTACAACTCTCCTAATTCCTATCTACAAGCTCTCTCCTCACTTGAACTAAAATCTATATATATATATATATATATATATATATATATATATATATATATATATATATATATATATATATATATATATATTATATATATATATAGATTTTAGTTCAAGTGAGGAGAGAGCTTGTAGATAGGAATTAGGAGGGATGTAGCCATTGGATGGATTTAAATCAAGGGCTCTCACACGCTCATCATTAATGGCATTTTTGTAAATTGACTAAAAATCTGGAAAAATACCCTTACGTTCAAAATAGTCATTGGTGTTCATACTTTTATATGTCATTGTTCATGTTTTTATACATCGGTGTTCATAGTATTTTTATTCATCAAAGTGTCATGTCCATTTATTTTTTTTGTGTTCAGTTTATAATGCATAGATGTTCATTTACATTATATAACCACAAAAAAATAAAAAAAACTCATCACAAAACGTTAAAAGATTATCATAATATGTTATGTATGTGTCAAAGTTATAGATAAGTAATTAGTGTTCATACTTTTATACGTCATTGTTCATGTTTTTATTCATCAGTGTTCATACTTTTTATATCATTGTTCTTATGAATATTATAAACTATTTCTTATAAGACATTTTACCGAACAGTTTGCGTGCACACTAAAAGGAACATATAGATTATTCAATTGGAGCTATTAGACCAACTCAACATATGTATATACATGTATTTTCTCAATCAAACTTATCAAACACAAAATGTTTCAAACAAATTTGATTTCGAAACATCAATCATAATGAAACCTAAACCTTAAGAATGAAAATCTAAACAGTGAGAGTAGAAATTCGAAGAAACAAAATCTGAATCGTCTTGTATTCTCTTTGATTTCACAACTTTTTATGTAATCGATCTTTGAATATTATAACACGATTTTTAAAGAAAAGTATAATTTTCAAAAAAAATGAACATCATATTATAAACACCATAACTGTAAAAAAATAAATACATACTTGTAAAAAAATGACCATCATATTTTATTAACACGATTTGAAAGAATAGTATAATTAAAAAAAAATGTTTTATAAAATACAAAAATAAACAATTAATGTTAAAAAACGAATAGTTAGTGTTGGGAAAAAATGAACATTTATTGATAAAATATGAACAATGACTCTTTTAAAAATGAACACATACTCATAAAAATATGAAAACCAATTTTTATTTACAAAAAAGAAAAGCTGGAAGAAAAAAAAGGTGACGTGGCATGCCACATGTCACCACCCCGACTCTCCTCATTCCTATCTGCAAGGGTCCTCCTCACCGGAACTGACCCTATATATATATATATATATATATATATATATATATAACATGCATGCCGTATGGAAGACTCCCCCGTCCTCATCTAATAAGTACGTGGGCCCGACTGACCATCTCTTCCGAATCACTCTACAACTGTGTATCTCTACAAACTACAACACGGAATAACCGTTAGCTAACAATCCAAATATAAATAGAATAAGGATAGCACAAACACATTCAAGGTAACGTAAACACTCATCATGCTGGCACACAATCCGGTTATTATCTGATAGCTTAGGTGATTCACTTTACTCCGTTTTAAAGTTATGGCACGAGAATCTTAAGAATTCTCGCCTCCGTTCCTTATCCAACTGGGTGTAGGTCTAGCTTACGTCCGCCGGTAGCATCACTACAAACCGAGTGTGGACTAGTCCCTAAAGAAAACCCCCTAGCGCCCTCAGGCTAACTGAGCAGAATGCCACCACCCGTTACACTTAGGCCAATGTATAGGTCGGTATATCATTACTACTAAATACAACTATAAACACATCATTTAAACACCACCATCATTATTCACATTCATATCTAGAAGCTAGCTAAGTAAGCCCAAAATACTTACCCTGGATCAAATCTCAACTCTCTTAATCTCAACTCGGTCTGCAACCGTAGAAACTCAATCGCCTATCATAAGAGGCAAGTGGATCAATAATGTATCCCCCTTCTTAGAAGTCTCCAACTTGTAAGATATACAAATTTATCATCACAGAGATTGCTAAAAAATTACCCTCGCAAGGGAAATGACTATTTTGCCCCTAGTGTCCACAACCCCAAAAATATTCTATATCATAGTTCCAACTATCATTTGAATACTAAGACCCATAACCAACACTCAAAAGAAAATTTCTAAACTTTCCAAGTCCTTAACTTTCATGAAAACTCACTAAGATCTCACCTTAGCTTGTCAAAACAAAACAGTCTTTCTAGAATCAACAAAGGAGCCTAATACAAGTCTAAACCCTGCATGGTACACCAACTTCTCACTAGAACAATAAATCTCCAAATTCAAGAAGTCTTAAAATATCATGCACCATTGGGTTGATCTCACAACGCTTTCTTTATTTCTCATAACAACACTTGATAACGGACATGACATTAGTCAGTGTAGCCTACACTAACGTGTTAAACTAAGGCCTCCAAACAAATCGGAAATCGATCTTATGTGTACAAAAAATTACGTATAGGAGGCAACTACTAGGACTAACCCATTACACTCACATATACTACATTAAGGTCCAAACAGTTGTTATCACTAAGTACATTCTAAAAGAGAGTGATAAAGAATCTTACCAGCCTGCACTACTCCTTAACCGTCCCAGGACCGGGCAAAGCGTTCACTTCCTACCGTCTCCACTTTACCCCTCCTGCACTACTGTCCGAGGCCTTACTCGATCCCTCTTAAATTTGTTAACCGATCCACTATAGCGACATCAGCAAGGGACGGAAAGTTTGCGAGGCAAGACCCACAACAACCTACACAGTCTAATCAGACCAAGGCGGTGAGGGGATACAAAGCTTGTCCTGGTGGAAAGACATCAGTAGGGGTCCGTATTGGCAGTCACCACCTCCAACTTTCACACCGGCGTTGTAGCTGTCGGCGACCATTTAGTACGACGCAGTCTCGAACTCAACTCGTAACTGATCGTTTTCGGGGAGGGATGCTCGATTCGGGCCGGATCTGTTCGGAAGGAAGAGTAGATGAACTTACTTGTTACGCTCAGAATGGGAAGGTCAACGGATACAAGGACTGAAGTTTACCCGATTGTCTGCATTGTGGTCGCACGCGTGGGAGGAGGAGGTTAGACCATCGTCTTGCCATTGCCACTACGTGGCTGAGAGAGGCGTGCAAGAGTGTCTTATCGTCTCAAATCCGGGGCAGGAGGCAGTGAGGGCGAGAGTGTTGGGACTGGTGCAACCGACGCAAGGAGGAGGCTCTGTTTTCTTGCCATTTCTCCGCCACCCGCTCCCCGATGAAGGAGAGGGCCGGGGATCTACTGTCGTTGCTTGTGAAGAAGAGGGAGGCGGTAGATGCGGGATGCTGTGTGCAGAGAAGAGCCGAAAACAACCCAGAGAGGACGAACCGACGACATTTGCTGGAGGTTGAGGACGATCGACGTAGCGTCTGATCTGGCTTGGAAGTATCAGTGGGCTGCAGAAACGTCCGGCTCACCATGAATGAAGGAGGTGATACGTTGAAGAGAGAGAGATTCTCGGTATGCAAAAATGGATGGAAATTAAACCGTAAATGTGTTCACATGGAGCCAGCTGGAGGAGCGTAAGTGTGTCTTTATGGCTGCAGCAGCCCAACTAATGTGTAGGTTGATGGGCCTTATCTAGGCTTGTCATGGGCTTTAAGAAGTGTTTTATATGATCAAACTTCTTTTAAAATTTTAGAAATTGTTAAGAAGCGTTTTAAGTGATTAACTCCTCCCATAAAAATGATAGAATTCGTCAATTGAAGTAACTATTGTGAAATCCTATCATTTTATGCGAGTTTATAATTTCACATGACACGATAGGGTTTATGTTGACTTGAAAATACAGGAATTTAAAATTCCGGGTATTACAGTGGTGGAACGAAGTAATCGATGATTTTCATAAACCCTAGCTTTTGCCTACAACCCACTCGATTTGGGATTAGGTAGCTCAACTTTTGCGGTTAATTTCCAATTATGTTATAGTTGTTATTTTTTTGTACTTCATCATGTTTGAATTTTAGAAGATATCTAACACTTATAATATAAGTTGTGACATGAAAAGTGGTTTGAGAGGAAGGAACCCAATTTTGGCTAAGTATAGATTTTGCTCTTGTGGAGGCAATTTTTGGTTTTTGTCTAGAATTTGTACATAGGAATTTATAATTTTTGTCTCTTCTATCTTAGAGTAATGCCGTTAGTGGTTGTGGACCTTAAGGAGTTATGGATGGTTGATGGATTGATTTGTGGTGGAACAATCTTGTGGAATCTTCGAGGTTAGGAGATGTATCATAGCATATTTGTGATGTATGTTGTAGTAATACAATGAGCGTATGTTGTTATTCAAGCATGTGTAGTTGAGTTTGTTGAGATTGTGGAGACTAGGACGTGAGTATCCTAGCCTAGCGCGTATGATTGGGGAGATTATCGAGACTAGGAACGTGTTGTCCTAGCATGCAAGTTGTATGACCTTGTAGAGGTCCTTTTGGGCTAGAAGTCTAAGGACTTCTAGCATGAGAGATAAATGTTGATTACATACCTTGTTGTGATCAGGAGTTGAGTGTAAGACCCCAGTCTTTTGCCTTCACCGCCCCCGCGGTGAAGTGTGCCGCCCTTGCGGCAGGCCGCACCCGTGGCAGGGTCATCTGCCCCTGTGGATGACGATAGATCGCGCCCGATCTTTCTTGCGTTCGTTTATCTTCCTTCCATAAATAGAATATCCAATATTCTATGTTATGGGCCGGTTTCCTAATCTTCTTTCTAACCCTAGACGTCCTTCCTTCTATCTTTCCAGCCCGTCTCTATATATTCCCGTCTTTCCTTCTTTTTCCCGTTTCTTGCTTACGTCTTCTTCAACCCTAGAGTGTTGCAGTCTTGCCGTTGTGTTCTTGCTGAACGTGTAAGTTCTTCCTTCCTTGTTCTTGTAACGCCCGTTTTTGGGTGTATTTTCGATATTTATTTATTTATTTATTTAATTTATTCTCCTACTCCTATCGACATTTGATTATGTTAAATAGTCTTATTTGAAAGTATTTTATGACGTAAAATATATTTCTCGAATATATTATTATTATTTTAATATTCTCAAGTTTATCCTTTCTCGGAAAGATCGGAAAAGTTTTCCGATTAAAAAAAAAAAACGTTCCGGTGTTTAACTAGATATGTTCATTTCCATCTTCCCAATCTATCTTATTTATTTTATTTTATTTTATTTTATTTTTCCCTTCCTTCCCAAATTCGGAGGTCATTGGTTCGAACCTTGCCGGCCTTGTTTTGTTTATTTTCCCCTCCCAACCTTCCCTTCTTTTTTTTTGAGTGACAGCCAAGTAGCCCTAGCTGCCTCCTCGTTGCCTTGTCCAGCCACAGCCACCCGGGCTACTACCTAGCCTGACACCTCAGGACTGAAGCAGACCTCTCGACACCCTCTCCTTTGACCTCTACCTTCCCCAGCTTCTCACTTATCCCTCTGCTTCTCACCTCCCTCTCGACACGTCCCCCCACCTTCGTCTCAGCTCTCCATCGAGCCTTCTCAGCAGCTGCAACCTCTCAACCATCTCACCCTCCCCTCAATCGATTGTCTTCATCACTTGCGAGTTCCCAACTTCATCTGTCCCGCTCTTCTACCCCGATGCCATCACCGGAGACCTACAGATGCGCCTCTCCGGAAAGCTAACCTGTCGCGGCCTGCCTCTAGCCCGCCTCTCGATCTCCTTATCTTCTGCAGCCGCCAGAAACCTTCTCCTCTCTTTGTTTCATTTCTTCTTTTGGAGCCCGCAGTCGCCGGGAACAACCTCTCCTAGGTTACAGCTCCCTCTGCCGCCCTCCTTCTCTATCAAAACCTGGAACCGGAGACCCTTCCCCTCTCAGCCATCTGCGCGACCTCCTCTGTTGCAACGAATCCCGCAGACTGAGAGAGTCGCCTCCTCTGTGCCGCGATCTGTCACCGGGGATGAAGGGCCACCAGACCGCGTCGTTGTCGCTCCGCCTGTCGGAGCCTCTACCATCCCTTTTCTTTTGTTTTGTTACGCAGGTGGTGTATTGTTGGAGAAGAAGCCTTTTTTTAGGGTTTTTATTTCAGCCTCTCTTTTGTGGTTAATTACAGTTTGGACCCATAATTGTATTTACAGATTTGACACGGGTTTTTGGAAATTTGAATATTTACCCCTGCAGGCTGTTTAATTATGGATTTTGGCCCAAAGTTTTATTACGGATTATGACCATAGTTTTGGAACGGGATAGTTTGCCCCGGAAATGTGTAAACGGTTTCTAACCTCGGTTTTAATTATGGAGATATTCTTATGATTATATATACTATATATATTGTACCTTTCACCTTGATTCTAATGCCTCGAATATTAGCTAACGGTTTTATACCGATTGTTGTAGATTGTCTTGCAGGTTAAGAATGCGGTCGAGAGATCCGGAAGAGTGGGCAGCCGGGGTTCTGTACATTTTAGGAGGGGTTTGGTTGGAGTCGTGTTTGAGTTTTGTATTCATTATATATTGTATGTCGTGTGTGTGGCTTTTGGTCTTTCGGTTGTATCTCGGCTGAAGTCTTTGGTTTGTTTGGTTTTGGGTTTCTTTGCATTGTATAAAATGTATTTGGTTTTGGCCTTTATTTGTGCCTTGTTGCAAGATCCGGTGAAATTGTTGTCAAGCTAAGGGTCGGGACCCATTGTGAGGTCCCAACCCGTAGCATCCCGAGTCCCGCGGATTCGGGGTGTTACAGTTCTTCATCACGTTCATGTGCTGCTGCACCTTGCTTCTCTTCTGTTTCGTTTTCTCCTTTGTTCTTCCCCTTTCTTCTTCTCCAAGGATGAAGCTTGAGTCTTGATTCTTGTGGAGCGTTCCGTTTTTGATCATTTGACGTTTACATGCTCCCTTGGTTGAGTTGTGAAGTGTGAGAGTGTTGGTAGAACAAGCTTTGGCCTTGTCGTGGTTCTGCTGTCGTCGAGAAGTCGACAATAACTCTGCACCGTGTCCGCCCCGCTGCCATCCGCCCCTGCGCTTCGTCTAGCCGCCCCTGCGCTTCGTCTAGCCGCCCCTGCGCTTCGTCTAGCCGCCCCTGCGCTTCGTCTAGCCGCCCCTGCGGTTTCCTCTACAATAACTCCCGTTCTTGTGAGCTACTTCCTTCCTTGCTTTCCTCGTTCCTTTCCTTGATCCTTATGGATGTTCCTTGTTTCCTGAGTATGCTGTAGAGTAAGGTTGAACCCTTAGCTTGTGGAGATCTCTTAGAGATCATTGAGACTAGAAGTTATAGACTTCTAGCAACCGTTTCGTTCCTGATTCGTGATGCTTGTGTGAACAGGCTTTCCTTGCTCCTTTCCTGAGGGAAACTGAGTGTTCTCTGAGTTGTTCGTTGATCTTTGAGTACCTTCGAGTGAGGTAAGTCCCTTGGACTTACTTAGCTTCACTCCGCGTATTAGTTGGATTGTATCGGCTTGTTTTTCTTGTTTATTATTGTCATAATGGATAACCGGAATATGATTCACCCTTTATAAACTTAATTGGCCCAAGTGTATTATAAGCGGGCGGTGACCACTTGTCTAGTTGTACAGGAGACTAGAATGTGCTCTTGCAACCCATACCCGTAGGTAACGGATAGAACTGATCTATTCCTATTGGTAGACAGAAGCGGATGCGAGTTTCGGGAGATTCTCGTGTGACAAAAGAAGTTTAATTACTAAGGGATAACCTTAATGAAAGATAATAACCGGTTGTGTGCAAGCTTGCTATGTGTTTTCTTTACCTTATGTGTGTTTGAGCCTTTACGCTCTTGCTAGTCTCTAGAATGTTTTGTAAAGGTTTTTACCGTTGTTGTAGATGTTCCGCAGATTCAGGATGCTGCTGAGTGATCCGGATGGTGTTGTCAGCCGGGGGTTCCCGTACATTATAGGATGAGATCGGGCTTATGTTTCTTTTGTTGTTTCCCTTTTGTTTTGAACTCGGTTGTGAGTCTTTTACGCTTTCTTTTGTTTTAAACCTTTGGTTTTATATTGAGTTTTGGTTTTCATTCGTCTGTGCCTTGTTGTAAGATCCGTTTGCTGTTGCTACTATGAGGGTCGGGACCCATTGTGCGGTCCTAGCCCGTAGCATTTCGAGTTCCCAGAACTTGGGGTGTTACAATATGGTATCAGAGCTCTAGGTTGGCAACAATGACACTCTAAATCTTCTAAAGGTCGGATGGATAAATAAATAAAACCCGCAAGGGGTCTAACATTTTCAAAAGGGGGTTTTTGTTTTTAAACTGTCGGTTTGGGATAGATGTACGGGCGACCACCACTACCTCCGCGGATTTCAGCAGTGTTGTTTCTTATATGTTGGCCTTTATATGTGCTTTTCCTAGATTTGTGCTTTAGATGTAGCGTGGCCTTTATATATATATATATATATCATTATAGAAGATGAAACGCACTAGAGCTACCGCTTCTATAGGGTGAGGAAGGGGTCGACCACCACTTCCACCTGCCGTCCGTGGACGAGGACGTGCAGGGAGACCTCCACTAGCTAGAGGACGGGGCCAAGCCCCAGTTGCTGATTCGCCTATCGTTGAGGCATTTGCTGAGGAGGTTGTTGAGAGTGTGGTTCTTGAGGCTGGGAACGCGATCGCTGCTAGGTCCGGAGCATAAAGAGCGCCATCGACGGAGTCTGCACGAGTGTCTATCAGAGCTTCAACATATCGTGACTATGTTTTAGAAAGAAGAGCTTCTCAGACAGGAGGCCCTGAGAAGAGACAGAAGATTGGATCAACCGGTTATGAGTAGATGAAGACGGTGATCAAGGATTGCTACTTCCCTACAACTATGAGGAGAGATCGTCTTTAGGATTTCCTTGAAGCTGGATTCGAGGATTTGCCTATTGTTGAGATCATCAGCAAGTTTCAAGATGAGTTGTCTTTGTTGGGTCCGTCTGCACCACCTGAGGATCAACATGTTTACCTTTTCTCTCAGAGGTTGAGAGAGTCTACACGCTCTTATCTTGCCGGGTTCCGTTGTGATTCTTTGACAGACTATCAGGATAGAGCTTCTGCTTATAAAAGAGACCGACAAGGTCAAAGGAGAGCTTCTCAAACAGGAGGCCCTGAGAAGAGACAGAAGACTGGATCAACTAGTGCTAGAGTTGGAGCAGCTGGGTTTGGGCGTAGTCAGACGCCGGGACGTTCTGGTTTCTAGCAGATTTCTGACAAAGGACGGCAATGTCATAACTACGGAGGTGCAAGACATATCCGAGCTGATTACAAGAAGCCAGCAGTGACTTACTTTTTTTGTGGCAAGCCCGGACACCGAGTTGCATTTTGCCGTCAGGGTAAGGCGCTATCTCAACAGGGTTCTTCACCTGCCAGTGTTGCTGGAGGAGGACATAGATCTCAGTATCAGCAACAACAACAAAAGAAAGTTTCTGGTTCTACCGCTCCTCAAGGTTCCACTCCGGGACAAGAGAGAGGTAGAGGACGTGTTAGTGGATATGCAGACACCATAGATGCATCAGCTAGAGTGTATGAGTTGAGGAGTGCTGTAGAGCCGACATCGCCATCAACCACAGGTACCATTCATATTAATGGTTTTCCTGTCAAAGTTCTTTTTGATACCGGTGCTACGCATTCTTTTATATCTGATGCATGTGTAGATAAATTGACCTTAGTTACTGTACCCTTCTTTATAGGATTACCCGATGGGGGTAAGATTCGAGGTACATGAGATGTTCGCGATTGCCCTATTAGATTGGGAGGCCGTGATTGGCCAGCTGACTTCTTTGTCATGTACTTAGTACATGAAGAAGTTATTCTGGGTAAGGATTGGATGGATCGACATCGAGCAGTTCTGGACATCGGCAAGAGGACAGTGACAGTAACTACAGATGCATGCCATGTTGAGATCTTCCGAGGATGGGATCTCGGGAAGACTAGTACAATCATCAGTGCAGTGAGAGCTGTGAGACTTATCAGTCAGGGTTGTGAGACTTTTTGGTGCTATGCCATGAAGGATAGTACGAGTCTAGCTTTGGAGGAGATTCCAGTAGCTTGTGAGTTTGTTGACGTCTTTGGAGAGTCATCAGGTTTACCTCCACAGAGGAGTGTAGACTTTGACATTGAGCTAGAGCCCGGTACGAGACCGATCTCTAAGGCTCCTTATCGTATGACGCCTATCGAGATGCTTGAGTTGAAGAAGCAACTCGAGGAGTTAGCAGAAAAGGGCTTCATCCGCCCTAGTGTATCTCCTTGGGGTGCACCAGTTCTCTTCGTCAAGAAGAAAGACGGGTCCATAGAGTTATGTATCGACTACCGAGAGCTGAACAAGGTGAAGATCAAGAACAAGTACCCATTGCCCCGTATCGATGATCTTTTGGATCAGCTGCATGGAGCTTTAGTGTTTTCAAGGATCGATCTGAGATCTGGATATCACCAACTGAGGGTGAGAGAGCAGGATGTAGCCAAGACGGCATTTCTGACCAGATATGGACACTACAAGTTTGTAGTGATGCCATTCGGGCTCACGAATGCGCCCGCAGTCTTCATGGAGTTGATGAACAACATCTTCATTGACTTCCTAGACCATTTTGTAGTTGTCTTCACATACGACATATTGGTTTACTCTCGCAGTAGAGAGGAACATGCAGGACATTTGAGGATTGTTATACAGGTCTTACAAGATAGAGAGCTCTATGCCAAGCTCTCTTAGTGCGAGTTTTGGATATCCGAGGTAGCATTCCTTGGTCACATCGTTTTAGCCGAAGGGATCAAGGTAGATCCGGCAGAGATTAAGTCAGCAGCATCTTGGCCGCCACCTAAGAACGTCAAGGAGGTTCGCAGCTTTTTAGGATTGGCAGGCTACTACCGGCATATTGTTGAAGGCTTTTCAGTTATCGACCGACCGCTCACTTCCTTGTTTCGGAAGTCTACGAGGTTCGTATGGTCCGAGCCGTGCCTACAGAGCTTCGAGGAACTGAAGAAGAGGTTGACCTCTGCTCCTATCCTAGCTCAGCCAGAGGGCCTTGAGGATTTTGTGGTTTACAACGACACATCCAAGCTAGGCTTGGGATGTGTTTTGATACAGAGGGGTAAGGTGATTGCTTACGCGTCTAGACAGATGAAGACGTACGAGGAGAATTACCCTACCCATGACCTTGATTTGGCTGTTGTGGTTCATGCGTTGAAGATTTGGAGGCATTATCTATACGGAGCTACGTGTCAGATATTCACAGACCATAAGAGTTTGAAGTACATATTTACTCAACGAGAATTGAATAACCGCCAGCGCAGATGGTTGAAGTTTATCAAGGACTTTGACCTTGAGATCTTATACCACCCGGGGAAGGCTAACATGGTTGCTGATGCCCTTAGTAGAAAGACTCCCCGAGAGATGGCGATCACTAGGCTGACAGATCAGTAACAGTTACAATGAGATTTGGCATGGCTAGAGATGGATATCCACTTCCCGGATTCTGACAACTAGTTGTTAACCTTGGAGTTAGTACCTGATCTGTTGGCCGAGATCCGACAGAAGCAGGAGAGCTGCCCAGCTTTGACGCATATCCGAGACCGGATGTCTCGAGGAGAGGCACCATAGTTTGCAGTTGGTGCTGATGGGATCTTGAGACGTCATGAGCATGTTTGTGTGCCTTCAGATCGAGAGTTGAGATAGAGGATCCTTTAGGAGGCTCACTCTTCACCTTACTCAGTGCATCCCGGTACGAGTAAGATTTATCAAGATATCAGACGCTCTTTCTGGTGGGGAGGTCTGAAGCCAGATGTCGCGAGATATGTAGCTTAGTGTGCGACCTGTCAGCAGGTCAAGATCGAGCATCATATACTAGGAGGCGCGCTACATCTACTTCCCATCCCTCAGTGGAAGTGGGAGGACATCTTTATGGATTTTGTTACCGGTTTGAGACCTAGCCGTGGCTTTGATGCTATCTGGGTCATAGTAGATCGACTGACGAAGAGCGCACGTTTCATTCCGATCAAGGAAATGTGGCCGGTGAGTCGATTGGCAGAGGAGTTCACGAGACAGATAGTGAGACTTCATGGAGTACCTAGGACTATAGTCTTTGATAGAGACGGACGGTTCACTTCGAGGTTCTGGCAGCAAGTGCATGCCGCCCTAGGTACGAGTCTGCAGTTCACGACTGCTTATCATCCTCAGACCGATGGTCAGTCTGAGCGGACCATCCAGACTTTGGAGGACATGTTGCGAGCCTGCGTGCTAGACTAGGGACAGGTGTGATCAGATAACCTTCCCTTAGTGGAGTTTTCATATAACAACATGTGGTACACATCGATCAGGATGGCTCCTTATAAGGCTTTATACGGACAGAGATGTTGTACACCATTGTGTTGGGATGAGTTAAGTAGTGCTAGCGGAGTAGCACCTGAGCAGATTCAGGATGACATGGCTCGAGTAGCAGTGATCCGAGAGCGGATTTTAGCAGCCCAGAGTCGACAGAAGTCTTATTTAGATAAGAGGCGCAAACCTCTGGAGTTCAAAGTTGGAACTCAAGTTTGGTTGAGTGTATCCATGACACGATGCGTCAAACGTTTTGGTGTCAAGGAGAAGTTGAGTCCCCGATACGTCGGACCGTTCGAGATTCTTGAGCGAGTTGGAGAGGCAGCATAGAGACCTAATTTGCGATCGAGACTCGAGGGTGTTCACCCAGTATTCCATGTATCTCAGTTACGGGAGTACACACCAGACCCGAGACACATCGTCAATCACGAGGATCTAGTGATCGAGCCAGACCACACGTTCGTAGAGCACCCGGTAACTGTCTTGGAGCGTAGTACGAGACGCTTGCATTCGAAGGACATACCGATGATGAAGATTCAGTGGTCGATGCAAGGAGCTGATGAGGCAACTTGGGAGACAGAGGATAGTATCCAGAGGAACTATCCGGAGTTTTACGCTGAGCTGGATGCACCTGTAGCATAGTCGTTTTGTTTTAGTTTTCCCTTTGTTGCGTTGCGTACGCTTTTTGTGATGTTTTGAGTTGCGTGCCCCATGAGGGAATATATGAGTTCAGTTATGTTCTTGTGTGTTGTTGTGATCGTTGGGCTTTTGCAAGTTTCGGATCGAAACTTCTTTTTAGGGGGATCTGATGTAAGACCCTAGTCTTTTGCCTTCACCGCCCCGCGGTGAAGTGTGCCGCCCCCGCGGCTGACGACAGATCGCGCCCGATCTTTCATGCGTTCGTTTAATCTTCCTTCCATAGATAGAATATCCGATATTCTATCTTATAGGCCGGTTTTCTTATTTTCTTTCTAACCCTAGACGTCCTTCCTTCTATCTTTCCAGCCTGTCTCTGTATATTCCCATCTTTCCTTCTTTTTCCCGATTCTTGCTTACGTCTTCTTCAACCCTAGAGTGCTACAGCTTTTCCCTTGTGTTCTTGATGAACGTGTAAGTTCTTCCTTCCTTTTTCTTCATCACGTTCATGTGCTGCTGCACCTTGCTTCTCTTTTGTTTCGTTTTCTCCTTTGTTCTTCCCTTTTCTTCTTCTCAAAGGATCAAGCTTGAGTCTTGATTCTTGTGGAGTGTTCTGTTTTTTATCCTTTGATGTTCACAGGCTCCCTTGGTTGAGTTGTGAAGTGTGAGAGTGTTGGTAGAATAAGATTTGATCTTGTCGTGGTTCTGCTGCCATCGAGAAGTTGATAGTGCCTCTGCACCGTGTCCACCCCCGCGCCTCTGCAGTGCCGCCCCGCGGCCATCCGCTCCTGCGCCTTGTCCAGCCGCCCCTGCGGTTTCTTCTGCAACAACTCCCGTTCTTGTGAGCTACTTCCTTCCTTGCTTTCCTCGTTCCTTTCCTTGATCCTTATGGATGTTCCTTGTTTCCTGAGTATGTTGTAGACTAAGGTTGAGCCCTTAGCTTGTGGAGATCTCTTAGAGATCATTGAGACTAGAAGTTATAGACTTCTAGCAACCGTTTCGTTCCTGATTTGTGATGCTTGTGTGAACAAGCTTTCCTTGCTCCTTTCCTAAGGGAAACTGAGTGTTCTCTGAGTTGTTCGTTAATCTTTGAGTTACCTTCGAGTGAGGTAAGTCCCTTGGACTTACTTAGCTTCATTCCGCGTATTAGTTGGATTGTATTGGCTTGTTTGTGTTGTTTATTATTGTCATAATGGATAGCCGGAATAGGATTCACCCTTTATAAACTTAATTGGCCCAAGTGTATTATAACCAGGCAGTGACCACTTGTCTAGTTCTACAGGAGACTAGAATGTGCTCTTGCAACCCAGACTCGTAGGTAAAGGATATACTGATCTATTCCTATTGGTAGACGGAGGCGGAGGCGAGTTTCGGGATATTCTCGTGTGACAAAAGAAGTTGAATTACTAATGGATAACCTTAATGAAAGATAAAAACCGGTTGTGTGCAAGCATGCTATGTGTTTTCTTTACCTTATGTCTGTTTGTGCCTTTATGCTCTTGCTAGTATCTAGAATGTTAGCTAACGGTTTTTAGCGTCATGTAGATGTTTCACAGGTTCATGATGCTGCTGAGTGATCCAGATGGTGTGGTCAGCCGGAGGTTCCTCTACATTATAGGACGGGATCGGGCTTATGTTTCTTTTGTTGTTTCCCTTTTGTTTTGAACCCGGCTGCGAGTCTTTTACGCTTTCTTTTGTTTTAAATCTTTGGTTTTATATTGAGTTTTGGTTTTCATTTGTCTGTGCCTTGTTGTAAGATCCGTTTGTTGTTGCTACTCTGAGGGTCGGGGCCCATTGTGCGGTCCTAGCCCGTAGCGCTTTGAGTTCCCAGAACTTGGGGTGTTACATTGAGTATCTTCCTATGCGAAGCGAGAGCGGTATTGACGGTTTAGCCTTGAGACGAGGTAAGTCTCCGGACTTACTTAGCTAGATTCTTCGTATTAGCATCGATGTGTGATTGGTTGTGTGTGTTTGATTATGTTTATAATAACGAACGAAACCGGAACTAGGACGACCTTGTGTGATTTGTAAATTGGCCCAAGTGTATGATAACGGGCGGTGACCGCTTGTCCAATCCAAAATAGGGCGATTGGGAGGCGCCTTGCGACCAATCCAACGGGTGATGTTGATAGGCGTCAAGTACAAACCCGGCAAGATGAAAGGAGACAAGGGCGAGGGATTCTCGTGTCACACCATAAGTGTATTAGTAAGGGAATAACATTATATAAAGATAATAAACCGGCTTGTGTGCTTTAGGGCATGATGTGTGTTTATTTTGACTTATGTGTGTGTGTGTGCCATTACCTTGATTCTAATGCTTTGAATGCTAGCTAACGGTTTTATACCGATATTGTTGTAGTTGCCTTGCAGGTTAGGGATGCGGCCGATAGATCTAGAAGAGTGGGCAGCCGGGGTCCGAACATTTTAGGATGGGTTGGTTAAAATTGTGTTCGAGTTTTGTTTATTGTATCTCGTATTTTTGTAGGCCGCATGTATGGCTTTTGGTCTTTGGTTTTGAATCTCGATTGGAGTCTTTAGTTTGTTTTCTTTGGGTTTCATTCATTGCATAAAAATGTTTTTCGGTTTTGGCCTTTATTTGTGCCATGTTGTAAGATCCGGTGAAATTGTTGTCAGGCTAAGAGTCGTGATCCATTGTGAGGTCTCCGCCCGTAGCATCCCGAGTCCCACGGATTCGGGGTGTTACAAGACGTACACGTCGATCCACCAGCTGACGACCATATTGAGGCGGCTGAGTTTCATTACAATGTTCCTACAAAGGAGCATGTAGAGCCGCCACATGAGCCATTTATACCGGCTGATCGAGGCCGTGTTGTTGTAGACATAGGGGCACCATTAATCAACCATGTGCTGACATGCTACGCCGGTCACCGTGCTCGCGGTGTCTGGATGGGAGAGGTAGATAACTAAATCAAATTTGTAACACATTATGTTACAAAAGCTAAATTAATAAAACGTTTAATTGAATCAATATTTTTTATGAAGGAGGACTACATGAGGCCCATCACCCCGTTGCGGCGGATAGAGTACATCACTGTGCTGAGTAGATGGATCTCAAATGTTGACAGAGACGATCCCACTTCTTGGTTTGCTATTGCATCTTAGAGTGGGTTGACAAATTTTCTTGAGGTCTCTTTCGCTGGAGTTTACCACGCCCTCATACATGCATTTAGTCGAGTGGTGGCATCCGGAGACCAACAACTTCTACCTCCCATGGGGTGAGATGACTATCCCTCTCCACTACATAGCCATCATCCTGGGCATTAGGATTGATGGGGACGCTCTAGTGACACCATTATCTGCACGAGATCGTACGCGGCGGTTGAGTGACGTCTTCCATATACCAAAGGCCGAGGCACGGGGGCACCTGACAACTGAGGATGTCCCTTCCGTATACCTCTTCTTCTTCTTTGGGTCATCCTTGTTCGTCGATAAATCGATGAACAAAATTCGCCCTTGGTTGATAGATTAGGTACGTGATCACCAGCGTACATGAGGGTTTATTTGGGGCACTAGTGTATTGGCGTACTTGTACTCGTACATATTACTATCACTCTACTTCACTAATTAATAACTTTCATTTTTTATTATTATTATGAATGAAAAATCCGAGCTTTCCATACAGTACGATGAGTGACGCTTCACGGCTGAAGGTGAAGACGATCGGAGGTTGTACGTCACTACTACATGTAAGATTTGTGATTTAATAAGTCACTTCTTACTTTAATAAGTCTTCGATAATAACTTTCATTTTTTTTATTAATTTTCATTATTTCTTAATTTAATGGTTACAGTTTTGGATCTATGCCCACTTCCCGTCATTGGGTTGTTCGGCGGCGGAGGATCTAGGACGTCATGGACTGGCGAGGTGGGCTTCAAGACTTTATGTCCCGAAGACCCACAACAGACACTTGAGAGGCTGAGATCCTTGCACTTACAGTTGGATCAGATGAGAGAGGAGGACATCAAGTTCATGCCTTACGGAGACAAACTGCTAGATTTCGAGGGCGATTTTGCTGTTTCCACGTACCAAGGGACGATCCAGATTGGAGACATCGTCGAGCCTTACATTCGGATCGGATCCACCGTCAGTTTGGCTATGTTCAGACGATTCTGCTTGAGAGGATCGTCTTGTATTTGGAGCTCCGCCTCCTACTAGTAGCAAGGGGTATAGGGTCAGATTCCATTTTATCAATGATTGGTGGGCTGCCAGACACGGGGATGCAAGCCGATTTAGGCTTTAGGGTCGGGTTAGGGTCCCTGACCCATGGACTGTATCTCAAGATTACATGTCCTGGTTCAGGGAACGGTTCCATCCATTTCTACTTCCCGGCTCAGCTATACAAACTCCACCAACAAATCGTCCTCCTCCGGTCCTTGTTTTAGATACCCGGGTAGGTGTTGCTGTAGTTATTTGATTGTTTTCAAAATTCTGTACTTTACCTTTTGCGCTGACAAATGTATATTTCAATATAGAGGCTACACATCATCCAGGCCCGCCTCCGGGATCTTATTTGTAACACCCCGAACCCACAGGACTCGGGGCGCTACGGGCGGAGACCTCACAATGGGTCCTGACCCTTAGCCTAACAACAATTTCACTAGATCTTGCAACATGGCACAAATAAAGGCAAAAACCGAAAAACATTTTTATGCAATGAATGAAACCCAAAACAAACAAACTAAAGACTCCAACCGAGATACAAAACCAAGGACCAAAAGCCATACATGCGGCCTACAAAAATACGAGATACAATAAACAAAACTCAAACCCAACTCCAACCATCCCATCCTAAAATGTACGGACTCCGGCTGCCCACTCTTCCGGATCTCTCGGTCGCATCCCTAACCTGCAAGGCAACTACAACAATATCGGTACAGAACCGTTAGCTAGCATTCAAGGCATTAGAATCATGGTATTGGCACACACACACATAAGACATCTTATACACACAACATGCTCCAAAACACACAAGCCGGTTTATTTTCTTTTTAATATTAGGTTATATCCCATTCTAATTCAACTTCTTTTGTGACACGAGAATCACCGTGATCTCGCCCTTGTCCCCTTTCACCATACGGGTTTGTACTTGGTGCGGATCAGCATCACCCGTTGGACTGGTCGCAAGGCACCTTCCAGTCATCCCCATTTTGGACTAGACAAGCGGTCACCGCCCGTTATCATACACTTGGGCCGAATATAAACATATAAAGTCGGTGGTCCTATTACCGGTTTAGATGTTATAACGTAAACAATAAGCACACACATAAACAATAAACACACACCACCAAACACGCATCAAAACTAATACAGAGAATACGAGCTAAGTAAGTCCGAAGACTTACCTTATCGCCACACTCAACTCATAACACTCTCGCTTCCCTTGGAAGGAGTCCACAACCTGCTCACAAGAAGATAACTAATCAACAACTCGCTCAACTCAAGAAGTCCAAGACTTCTACACAAATGATCTACGCAAGATCATTTGACTCACATTCTAGGACCGCATCCTAGAATCTCTCAAACTCACATCACACTCAACACAAGCTAGAAGTCCTTAGACTTCTAGACCGTATGATCTCGCAGGATTATATCCCAACACATACTAGGATATACATGCCTAGTGTCAACAATTTCAACGGTATCAACCCTATGCTAAGATACGCATATTCTAGCCCATAATCTCAATAACCATATACTCCAATTCTCAAACCTCATAAGATAACATCAACACCTTAAGCTTAGAATCAACATCAATCCCTCAAACAATATCAAATCCTGAAAACTCACCTAAGGTTCAAAGCCACTACTTGGCATTCTCACTAGATTATGCTAGATCTAACCTAGCATGATACTAATACTAAACATAACAAGATTGAGGAAGAGAATACTCACACGACGTCAAGACGGATGTCGAACTTGGACACGTTAAGCCTTTATCGGGGAGCTTCCAGACCTAAAATCAAAGCTACACAAAATTATCTTAAACGCTAATTTTGAAAGGGAAATTAACGCATATAAAAATCTTAGGAAGCCCCGCTTTCAAAACAAGGGTAAAACTCGCAAAGCATTTCCCGGGGTGATCACAACAATTTATAAATACGGGTCAAAACCAAAACAACTTTCCGGGCAACTAAGAAACTCTCGAAACTTGTCCATTTCCTGAAATAAACTTTGGGTCATAAATCTGAAAAAAATCCAACAAAGGGAATAATATATAGTATAAATAAATATAAGAATATCTCCTAATCAAAATCCAAGGTTAAAACTCGTAAAGAAATTTTCTGGGCAACTTATACAATTTCAGAAATATGGGTCATAAATTGTAAATAAGAATATGGGCCATAATCTGAAATTAAATCTGTAGGGATATAATTACAAAGTCCCGAAATTAGGGGTCAAAACCCGAAATAGAAATATGGGGTATAAGTTATAATTACATTAAAAAGGAGGGGGCCCGCTCAAATTTTGAAGAAGGGTTTTTAAAACGCGTTCACCCTTCAATCCTTCATGGATGGCGGCGGCGGCTTGGAGGCAGGCAAACAACAAAGGGCCGGTGGTTCCGTTGGCTTGCAAGGGCTCTCCCGACGGGCTTCTCGACGGACTAAGGTGGCGACTGCGAGGCTGGGATTCTCATGCTCTCCCCTAGTGGCTTGACAACAGATGGAGCACCAAACTGCAGGGCGAGCTTCCGGTCAGGGGAGGAGGGAAAGAGTCGAGAAGGAGGGCAGAAGAGAGGAGAAGAGATCGACAACGGTTCCACAATCACCCTCCTTAGATTAAGCTGCATCTCCACAATTTTCAAAAACAAAACTTCCCCCCTTTGAATTGGTAATCGAATCTGAACCAGGATCTAAATTTGATGTGTGTTGCAATGCTTGTTCTTGTCGGAAACTGAGGCTTCTCAAGGCGGCGGATGCGGAGCTATGAGAACCGAGAGGTGGGGCTGATTGTGGCTTGTCGCTCCAATTGAGGTGCAACGACAGAGGGCTCTTCGGTGAGGCTCGACAGAAGAGGAGAGGGAGAAAGGTGAGATGGAGGTGAGGGCTCCCTGTTCTTCCTAGTTGCAGAGGATGGTGGTTGCAAGGCGGTCGGCGTGGCGGCTCCAAGGGTTGCAGCTTGGCTGAGGTAAGGCAGCAGAGGAGAGGTGTATCTGAGCAAGAGGGAGGTTCGAAGGAGAGTTTGGGAGCGTTTTCTTCCAAGAACAGAGGAAGTTGAGTGACTGACGGTTGAGTACAGGAGAGAAGGGCACCTGAGGTGGTTGCAGCTTGGGAGACGAAGGAATGAGAATGTGAGGCTGATAGAGGGAGAGATCAAAGCTGTAGGAGAGAGAGAGAGATGAGGAGAGGTTTACGGGAAGATACTTGCTTGCGAGATCATCCAAAGAGGGGAGATGAGTGCAACGAGGGGTCGGTCTGGACCTAGCAACAGGCATAGGTAGGTGGCAATGCATCACAGGAGGTGAGGCAAGTCTCTGAGTGAGACAAGCAAGGAAAGACAAAACAATAGAATAAAATAAAAAGAAATAGGGAGAAAGATAATAACATAAAATAAACTCGATCGAAACGAACCGAACTAAACTTTCGGATCGGAAAGCTTTTCCGAAATAAAATACGGAAAAATAATTATACGGGTCAAATATATATATAAGCTCGGAAAAAAAATAAAAATTAATTTGCGATGTAAAAATACTCATAAAACTTTTTAAGCTATTAAATATTGATAAAAGTAGGAAAATAAATATCGAAAACGCGCCTAATAAAATGGGGCGTTACATTATTAGCCGTGGTACACCGACTGTAGAGGAGCTACAAGCGATATATGACGGGTTGGTGGCACAAGAGGTTCACATAACTGTAACACCCCGACTCCGCGGGACTCGAGGCGCTAAGCATGTCCACGGGTCACGGGTTCCCCCGGGTCGCGGGTACGGGTAAGGGTCGTTAGATCCTTACCCGTGACCCGCCGGGTCGACCCGTAACGGCTACAAATTCAAAAAAAAAAAAAAAAAAACCCCAACGGCTATTTTGATAATAAAAAAAAAACAAAAACAATATAATTTAATAAATCTAACCTAAAAATAATTCTATAAATACCCCAAACTCAATTCATATCATCTCACACTAATCCTCATCATTCAATCATCTATTCACTCTCTCAATCTCTCTATAATTTCCAACTCTTACATTCAATTACTCTCCTAATCTCATATTCTCATTCTCTTATTTTTCATTTTACCACTTATACTACTACATTCTATTATTCAAAAAAAAATGTCTAGCCGAGGAAGACGTTCCGTTAGCGGTGCCGGTCCTTCATCCGGCGAAGGTTTTATTCGAGGACGGCATTCCGTTAGCGGTCCTCCAACCGGTTCGGATTTAAGGCGAGACTTATTAAGTGGAGATCACGAGATCTTCAAGGAGGAGGAGGATATCACGGAATCACCTACTTTCCCCAACACCCAAGGATCCGAGACCCAATTCACGGAGGAGCCGGAGCCGGAGGAGCCGCCGTTGAACAACACTCAACTAACGGCAGCGGTCTTCCGATTTTGGTTTACAAAGGGTGCTCCCGATGCCAACGGAGTTTTCTATGCCAAATGCAATTTTTGTGCGGCACAATACAAGCACAAAAAGGGAGAAGGCTACGGGAACTACAAGAGGCATATCCGGAACAAGCATCCTAAGAAAATGGGATTAGCACGAGGGCAAACACAACTTACCGGGTACGCATCTACTTCTAACCAACCTCCTTTTCTATTTACATATGATCATTCTTCTTCTATGGATGCATTTTCGGAAATGTTGGCCGTAGATTCTTTAGCATTTAGTTTTGCACAAAATGTTGGTTTTAATGATTGGATGCAAAATCATGCTCAACCCGCATATAAACCGATTTCTCGCCAAACCGCTAAAAGAAAAATGATGCATAAATATAAAATTCGTAAAGAAGAATTGATTAAATATTTTATGGACAACGGTGATATTCAAGTTTCTATTTGTAGTGATATTTGGACCGACGGTTTTCAAAAAAATTCATATATGGGTATTACTTGTCATTTTGTTGATAAATTTTGGATTTTAAACAAACGAGTTTTAGCATTACGAGTTTTCAACGAACAACACACCGCCCAAAACATTACCCGTTTGATTGCAAATGTTTTGGAATAATATAGATTAGTTTCACGAGTTTTTTCAATCGGTTTTGACAACGCCTCCGCTAACACGGCTTCCATTAGAGATTTAACCAACTATTGTAAGCCGACGATTGGAGGTAAATTTTTTCACATTAGGTGTGCCACTCATATTTTAAACTTGTGTGTTCAAGACGGTTTAGCATATGTTGGAGATTTAGTACAACCTATTCGAAATATTCTTAATGAACTTTGGTCTAAAAAAAGTGTACGTACTAAATGGTATGCCTATTGTAAACAAAATGGCGTTTATCCTAAAAAATTTCCAAAAGATGTTTGTACAAGATGGAACTCTACTTACAGAATGATTTACGAATCATATGAATATCGAGAACTTTTAAGTAGTTTTGCCGCACAACATATTGACGGTGATTTTGTTTTCGGTGAATCTTGGGTTTTAGCAAGAGATGTAATGGAGGTTTTCAAACATTTTTATGATGCTACTAACACTTTTAGTTATGTTTATACACCAACTTCAAACATATTTTGTTATATAGCAATCAATATTGCATTTGCAATTCAACAAGGTCTTTTAATTGAAAATATTTCACAAGCTATTTATTCAATGCGAAGTAAATGGTTAGCTTATTATACAACCATTCCCGATGTTTTTCTTGTTGCATTTGTGTTAGACCCTAGAAGTAAAATGGATGGTTTAAAACAATTTTTAGAAAATTATTATGAATTTTTAAGTTTAGAACAACATCCCGATTGTCATGTTTCTACCATAATTGCTAATGTTAGAAAATTATTTGATGAATTATTGGTTCAATATCGTGTTTCCGATCGAGGTCAATCTTCTCAACCCCCTCCTCGTCCTTCATCTTCAAGTTCATCTAAATTTAAATCAATTGCTAGAGATTTGTTTGGCCCGAAAAGGGCAAAAATCACGTCGAGTTCCAACTCGGAACTCGACGAATATCTAACCATTTCTTTTGAGTTTGCCAATGACGAAGAAGAGGAGGATTTCAACATATTAGAATGGTGGAGCCGACCGGAGAGAATTGTAATACCCAAAAAAAAAAAATTTAATTTCTGATTTAGTCCGGGTGATCGGCTTAACCTTCTTCAGGACTCATAGTCTCATAAGTTTACAAAAACTCTAGCATTTTATGTGAGATCCCCATTCACATAAAATAGCCTTACCCCTCTTTTACTTCTTAAAATTTTAAGAAGAGGGTCCAACCCATTTAACTATGACAATCAACCCATAAAGAAAGGCCTTCTCTTGCCCATCTACAATCGTTGGGCCCATCAGATAATTATCCCACATGGACAGCTGCTTACCTTCTTCACGCCATCAAGGCCCAATAGGAGAGAGTCTTCACAGCTGTACGTTTTTTCTTATGCGATGTAAGCCATCTCTCTCCCCCATCTCACCTTTTCCCTTCGCGTAACCCTATCTTCCCAAGCCTGGCCGTAACCACTACCGGCCGCCTTCCTCCCTTCTCCTTGCGTAACGGCGCACCCTTCCACAGACCTCAAGAGCGACGCAGCAACTCCGTTCAGCAAGGAATGCTCCACTCTGCACGCTAACCGCAGCCAGTAACCGCCCCAGGCCCTGCCCCTCCTCCATCAGCCTCCAGAAGACACGTCGACGAGTCGCGCATCAGACGAGCGGTAGCTGCTATTCAGGCAACACCAACTGAAGATGAGTAGCCTCCCTCCTTAGCCGCCTGCAATGACAGCCAAAATCAAGGAGCGCCTCCCGCATGGATCAAAATCGAGAGCTGGACTCCTTCCTTCCCCCTCCAGTTTCCAATGTTACGGACTACAACCGCCGGCAAAGTCAGTCCTCCCTGCTGCGGTCGAAGTAAACTCTTGTTTTTCTTTGTGTTGCGTTGTACAGATATACATGAGGGTAGGGGAGTTTTTGTACACTTGATCTTACAGGAAGCCTAAATTGATCGATGTTCATGTCTAGGTAGAGAACTTTAGGTTGATGCTAGTAGGTTTCGATATTGTGAGATGGATCTGAGTGTATTCAGGATTTTTTATCAATAAGAATCGAACATAGTTCAGTTGCACTTGCTGTTTTTGTTTTCCCGAAACTGTGTGTGCAGTCCTCTTCGAGCCTAGGTTTCGTTGCCTTTAAATGAGAATCCGCCGTTTAATTTTTAGTATGATATAGAGGAATATGTATATTGTGATGTATCAAAAGTTAGGATCGATCTAATGTTCGGATCTGGATCCATAGGAGTCCACAGTTGGTTGGTTGAGTAGTTTGGGAAAACATTCAGAATTTGGCTAAGTATGAAATTTCTGGTTTTGGAACCATCTTTGGAGATTTGTGTAGGAGTGATTGTTGATAGCTTCTGGGAATTCTTTGATCCAATGAGTAGCATGCATATCATAGATGACCTAGATAATTTTGTGGAATTTCTATACTTCTATTCGAGCCTTGTATCTTAAGCCAAAATTGGACTTTAGCGACTTTTATGACTGGTTTTGTGGAATTTCTATACTTTTATGATCTCAGTGAAAATCTTGCTTACTGACTGGTTTTTGAAATCTTTATGTGTTTGAAAGGTTTTATAATATGTTTAAGTTGCTAAATGCTGTGTTTGAAATTATTGGCATGTTTAATACTTTGTTTTTATCCAAATTATGTTGAATTTGAAGGTTGACACCACGTTATGAGTTCTCTCACTTTCTTCCTGGAAAGACCAAGGCAATTCATTCTTCTCTCTTCTTCTTCTTGATCATGCTTAGCTCCTCATATACATTTTGCCTCCCTTTACCTATCCGGGAATTTGGAAGCAAGCGAAGTGGTGAAAGCAAGTGAAGTTAAAGTTGAGAAGTTGGCTGGAAGTGAAAGTGTTAGAAAGTAATAATAGGTTTGGGGAAGTCAATCATGATGATGAGTAACTCGGCACCATTCACATAGCCGTGTGTTTGTGTCTTGCCAAAGTCGGATTGAGCGATATTCCTAATGGGTCATGGTATGTGCATCAAGGGTTTGATGCATCTCAAGAAATTGATGATTGCTGATTTCCTAGGCTTCGGTTATTGTGCACCTTTGTCCATGCATCCCAAAAGAGTAAAGTAAAAAAGAAAAAGTGTGAAATAAGCAAAGCTTATTGGTGGAAGATGTTGAAATCAAAGTGAAAGTGAAGTACATCCTTTTCCCGGATTCTAGCACCACATTACCTTACATACATCCATACCCTACACGTTTCTTGACCTTTCTTTTGGGAAGCCCTTGAGACCTCGAGCTTGTTGATTGACTTAGTGGTTTAAACTGGATTATACATGATTAATTTCGATAATTATGACTTATTATGCATTCTACGATTTTATGCAAAGATGAACAACTTTCTTATATTTATGAAATGTTTTGATCATATTTTGATTTTAATTTCCATGAAGTATTCTCTTAGAGTGATCTATGATTGTTGCGCACCATAAAAATGTTTTGAAAGACTTTTCATCGATTTTCTTGACTTATAATCCATTCTATCTTGTCTTTTATATGCGGAACTTGCTTGGGGACAAGCAAGGGCTAAGTATGGGGTATTTTGATAGCATGAATTATAGTCTATATTTTGGGATTTGTTTGGACGTTTTATCCTCAATAATCTGCATGTTTGTATGTATAATATGTGATTATATTACCATTTCATCTACCTTTGCGGGAATCGAGGTCTACACCTAGTTTTGTTGTAATCGTAGGTAAAATGGCACGTTTTGCATCAAAAAGGAGCAAAAGGAGCTATGGAGTCATTGGAGCTACATTCAGGAACATAAGGAACCATCCAGGAAGCATAGCCATGGATTAGAGATTCACTTTGGACCAGATTTGAGAGATTTCACATTCAGTTGTGACTCACCTCGGTTGACCACAGATTCACCTCGACCGAGGTGATCCAGAGAAGTTGACTCGACCGAGGCGAACACCTGGGACGCGGCGAGAATATTTTATTCTTGGCTGAGATCTTTTATCTTTGAAAAGAGATCTTATATTTTTGGGCTTGGCTCCTGGAAGGAAGAAGATATGCTAGATCATATATTTTACCTATTTTAATGGGAAGAGATCTTTCTAAGATATATTATCTTTGGAGAGTAATTTTCCTATAAAAAGGGTCGGATTTCCCACAAATCCGACATCCGCTATCAGCGCAAGACACGCTGCAACCATACTCCAGTGGGGAGATTTGAAGAACCTTTTTGAAGGTTGAAGAAGGAAGATTGTAGCTTTTATAGCTTTTGAAGGGTTTTTGTAAGATCATCTTAGATTCCCTTCCTTATTGTCTTGTCTTGTTGGATTTCTATCCAAGGAACGCTTTGTTGTGATATTTGATTCAGTTATTGAAGTCTTTATTAAATTCTTCTTGTTCAAATATTCACTTTCTTCCCATATACTTGATTAATACTTTCATGATGATGAGTGGCTAATATCTTTGTGTGATTCTAGGGTGATTGGCTGAAGGTTGTGAGAAAAACAATGATAGAATAATCTTAGTCACAGTAGGACCTTGAAAGTTCGAGTCTTTAACCTTAACCCTAAGCATCTCGCTCAATCGATGAACATCTCGGCCGGGGTGGAATTCTTCTGACCGAGGTGACTTATCTGATCCTAAACTGAGAGTTAAGTGTTAGAGTTTGTCAAATCCTATTCTTATTACACCTTTCTTGGTTCAATGCAAGCTTAGGATGAGACTTACCCGGTAATTCCTTAGTTTGTTGACCTAAGATCATAAGTGTAGGTAATAAAGGTTAATCCTTTATTGGGGTTTGAGTGTGCTTTCATCCCATCTTTGTTAGTTAGCCTGAGACTTACCCGGTAAAGGTTGATTCTATTCCCTTAGATGGTGTGTTAGTTTGAGGTTATAGTTCTTTATCTTAATTCCTTGAGACTTACCCGGTAATAGGAGTTACGGTTTTGGATTAGTGAGTAGTGAGACTTACCCGGTGATCTATTCCACTTTAGAAACACCTTCCCTATGCAAAAACCTCAGCTTTGTTTGCTTATCTTTAGATCTTGAGTTGGAACCACAACTAGATGCTTTAATCCCTAGAATTGCATATTTTCTTTATTGACTTTTATCATCTTTGATTGTTTTAATTACTTATGGTTAGTGATTTCTTAAGCATACCGTAATTGGACTTTGTTTCACTAAGTCCCTGTGATCGACCCCTGGAATTCCTTGCTTTTTACTACGATTGACCCGTACACTGCGGGTTCGCATCCTTGTTTTAAGCTTACGTCTAGGGTTATAAATTTAAAGCTTGCACACACCGTTTGGAGCGAACAAAGAGATATATTTTCACCTTGTGTATCACACCTCAAAAGAGATAGAAGAAAAGTAAGTCTACGATCTTATAGCAGGTCAATTACAGACTAATTGGTAACAATAGGGTATTTACACGTGCGGGCTAACTAGTGATGGTTGGTTGACAGATAAGAAGAATAACCACAAGGTTATAAAGGAAATACCGACATCTAGTGAATATCTTCCAGAGATCAACGACGACAATGGTGAAGTTAAATCAATACAAGTACTAGTAGCCTGGATGGTAACATTGAATGAGTCCAATATGATAACTCTAATAAAGAAATTTGAGAGCAGCTCGAGACGGTCGGTAATGACCATTGATGCTAGTAATGGTGTAAAGGGAATTGTGGGAGTAGTTACTTACTACTGACTAAGAAAGATACATATCAGAGTTAGTATAAAGGGATCCCTGTAAGAAGAACTAGAAGAGTAAGAAGAAACAGACGATTGTGAACATGTCCTATGTCTTAACATTCCACACAAGTAGGACTGATGGTGCTCCTCCGAGAAAGGGTGGGGTCAAACTGTCTAGATTGACAAAGGGAGCCCATGTGATTAAGATGCGACACATAATAATTGGAATTGTAGAGGCGGCACAAACATAGAGAGTACGATTTAAAGCCTTGGTGAAATGTGTGGTCGAGTTGTGAGGTGATTGCAGATGGAATCTACATGCTGGCTAGAACAGACATATGAAGGAGTAAAGTTGAATGACTAAAGGCTGTATATGGATCCGGTATTACCCCAATAAGATGAATACCGAAAGGTGTATATATAAAAGTTTGATGAGAAATGGAGGTACTCTAGTGAAAATTCAAGCTGGACTGATGACATAAGAGTGATGAAAGTAATAAGACCGACCAACGTGATTCGTAAAGCGTGTACGAGAAAACTCAAAGGAATTTAACTATCTTACGGGGTGTAAAGATTTAAAGAAGGTAAAGCGAATGAGTATAAGGGAAACATAATAAATGCGATGCGAGAAATTTGATTTGGGAGAAAATCATATGCATCTGATGTGTCGTATACAAATGGTACCATTAGATGTTTAATAAAAATCACACTATCGGACTGATGACACTATGATAGATTAAGTGTAAACCAAGCGCATGACTTAACCGGTGAGAAGGAAAGTCATGTATCAACATGCGGGTCGTGCTAAATTTTAAATAAAGTCTTGAGATGAGGATGACCTTAGGAAATCTATGCAAGAGTACAAAGTAACTGAAGTTCCAACACAGAAGGGGTAGTAATGATCAACAAACAGTTAGAGACCGATGCAGAAAAGAAAAATGTATAAGATGAGTCACCTAGTAGAAGAATTCACAAGACAAGCTTGAGAGACCAAGGGAGATAAAATGTCGACCCGGATATGAGGGTCTAAGGTGCATGGAATGGATACCTACAATGGAGTGTAGAGGCAGAATGTAGACTTTACAAGTGTGAAGAGGTTTTGACCTCCTCAAAGATATGAGAATTTGAAAGAAATCGCCATGCCGGTATCAAAGAGTTGAAACCCTGTAGCGGAAACAACGGAGTTTCATGAAGGCAATATTGCTGGTAACACCAACGAAAGAATGTATATATGAGGACGGCCTTAGTGGACTTGAAAGTCCAAGGTAACCCCAATTACCACGGGACCTAAGTCATCGATACCGACGGTCCATGCAAGGAGACTTCCAAGGGATGACAATTTAAGTCACCAGAACTACAAAGAAACTTACCAGCCATCGTTGAAGACTTGGAATGACTATTTATGTCAAGATGAATGACCCAGTTGGGCTCGAGAAGTAGAGTTAGCCTAAGAAAACAAAACTGTGGAAGATAAAACGAATTAGCGAAGCATGAAAGGATTAGTCGGGCCGATGATGCTCACCAAGAATTTAACGCCAGTATAGGTATGAGAAGAGTAATTCCGGGATATTGAGATAAGTCAATTATAGACTGACCGACGTCAGCTAAGGACGTGTAAGTGTTGGTTTTGACGAGTAGGTACTGTTAAGAAGAGACATTGATGACTGCGGATTTAAGAGGTAACCTTATCGAAGTCTTGGAGGATTCCCCAAGTAGGCAACGGCAACCTTCTGGGATGATCTAAGGATATGGAGAGAATCGGGTTAGAAGTTGCTTACTGGTTGGTGAAGAACAGACTACGGTGGAGTGAGAGAGTAAGGGTCTGTTTGAAGAGAATCTTGCTAGTATTAGAAGGGAAGTATAGGCGGGAGTTGGGTAAATCATGTTAACCATCAAGAAGACACCATTGTGACTAATGGGTGTTACACCAGAAGCGTGGTAGGCCCATAACCCACATATGAAGAAAATCAATGTTAGGTTAACTATGATTTCAAGTTAAGGAATCAGAGATCTATATGAAAAGGTCCACTTGGGGTGTGTGATTTGTTTTGAGTTATATAAATTTGAAAGCTTGACAAGAAGTAGGTGAAACCCATTAATTAAGGAACGATCCGATTAGGTCACATTGAGGAAACCGGGCCAAGCGGTATGTATTACAAAGAGCATTAGGCACTCAGTAAAGTGCCGACAAAAGTTTAAGATCATTATTTCAGAATCGATAGTCGGGAACTTTCAAAAAAAAAATAAAAAATAAATAAATAAAATAAAATAAAATAAAAAAATGAAAAAAAGTGGGCCCAATGGAAAGAAAAGTTTGGTATATTCATCAAAAGAGCTGGAAGTAAGTTTAGAAAACCAAACCCTGAAGAGAGTATCTACCGGATCCTAGACACGTCATCAGTCATTAGGATCTGATAGTTGAGCCAGACTATACTTTTGTGGAGTACCCATTAGCCGTCCTAGAGCGCAGTACTAGACGTCTGCGTTCTAAGGAGAGTATTAGACGTAGTTACCCTGAGTTCTTTGCGAAGATGGTTATTACTTCTGTAGCGGCGAGTTAGCACTCGGATGTTGTGTTGTTTGACTTTCATGTTACCTTAGATTGAGTGATTGTGTTTCTTTTCATGTGTGCCTGATTATCATGATTGAGTAGTTGTATGGTAGAAAACGAAATTTTAATGATACCAAGATATGCAAAGAAAGTCGTGTGATTAGATACATTTTTCTAAGTTTCGGGACGAAACTTAATTTAAGAGGTCACTGATGTAATACCCAAAAAAAAAAAAAAAATTTCTGATTTAGTCCGGGTGATCGGCTTAACCTTCTTCAGGACTCATAGTCTCATAAGTTTACAAAAACTCTAGCATTTTATGTGAGATCCCCATTCACATAAAATAGCCTTACCCCTCTTTTACTTCTTAAAATTTTAAGAAGAGGGTCCAACCCATTTAACTATGACAATCAGCCCATAAAGAAAGGCCTTCTCTTGCCCATCTACAATCGTTGGGCCCATCGGATAATTATCCCACATGGACAGCTGCTTACCTTCTTCACATCATCAAGGCCCAGCAGGAGAGAGTCTTCACAGCTGTACGTTTTTCCTTATGCGAGGTAAGCCATCTCTCTCCCCCATCTCACCTTTTCCCTTCGCGTAACCCTATCTTCCCAAGCCTGGCCGTAACCACTACCGGCCACCTTCCTCCCTTCTCTTTGCGTAACGGCGCACCCTTCCACAGACCTCAAGAGCGACGCAGCAACTCCGTTCAGCAAGAAACACTCCACTCTGCACGCTAACCGCAGCTAGTAACCGCCCAGGCCCTGCCCCTCCTCCATCAGCCTCCAGAAGACACGTCGACGAGTCGCGCATCAGACGAGCGGTAGCTGCTATTCAGGCAACACCAACTGAAGATGAGTAGCCTCCCTCCTTATCCGCCTGCAATGACAGCCGGAATCAAGGAGCGCCTCCCGCCTGGATCAAAATCTAGAGCTGGACTCCTTCCTTTCCCCTCCAGTTTCCAATGTTACGGACTACAACCGCCGGCAAAGTCTGTCCTCCCTGCTGCGGTCGAAGTAAACTCTTGTTTTTCTTTGTGTTGCGTTGTACAGATATACATGAGGGTAGGGGAGTTTTTGTACACTTGATCTTACAAGAAGCCTCAATTGATCGATGTTCATGTCTAGGTAGAGAACTTTAGGTTGATGCTAGTAGGTTTTGATATTCTGAGATGGATTTGAGTGTATTCAGGATTTGTTATCAATAAGAATCGAACATAGTTCAGTTGCACTTGCTGTTTTTGTTTTCCCGAAACTGTGTGTGTAGTCCTCTTCGAGCCTAGGTTTCGTTTCCTTTAAATGAGAATCCGCCGTTTAATTTTTAGTATGATATAGAGGAATATGTATATTGTGATGTATCAAAAGTTGGGATCGATCTAACGTTCGGATCTGGATCCATAGGAGTCCACAGTTGGCTGGTTGAGTAGTTTGGGAAAACATTCAGAATTTGGCTAAGTATGAAATTTCTGGTTTTGGAACCATCTTTGGAGATTTGTGTAGGAGTGATTGTTGATAGCTTCTGGGAATTCTTTGATCCAATGAGTAGCATGCATATCATAGATGACCTAGATAGTTTTGTGGAATTTCTATACTTTTATTCGAGCCTTGTATGTTAAGCCAAAATTGGACTTTAGCGACTTTTATGAGAGAAAAGAACGTGATTAGTTCTTTTAAGTCTTTAACAAACTTCCTTTTGAGAGTTAGAGTGTGGTTTTGAGTTACAAAGAAGAGTTTAGAACTTTGTTATAGAATTTTCTAGTATTTCGGAACCAGGGGTAAAATGGTCATTTACTCTTATAAGGGTATTTTTGGTAATTTCTTTATGATCGATTATATATCTTAGAAGTTGGAGACTTCTAAGAAAGTGGGATACATTATTGATCCACGTGCCTTTTGTGACAGGCGTTTGAGTTTCTACGGTTGTGGACCGAGTTGAGAAATTGAGAGTGAGATTTGATTCAGGTAAGTCCTTGCGACTTACTTAGCTGGTTGCTGGATATTAGTTGGGTGATAATGGTTGTGTGTGTACAATGCGTGTTATAATAAATAACAACTTGTTAGGACGACCGTGGTTATTGTGTTTTAAGGCCCAAGTGTATGTATAGCGGGCCGTGACATCACTGCCCAGCTCTGCCAGGAGACTGGGAGGTTCTCTATACCCAGACCATACAGGTACACGGTGAGATGCATCGGATCCACTCCTGATGGGTACACGGGGGTGGAGGCGAGGTTTGGGAATCCCTCGTGTCACAAAATAAGTATCATTAGTAAGAGTGATAAACTTAACTGAAGATAATAAATGGACTTGTTTGAAAGCATGATGGGTGTTTATTATTTTATGTGTGTGTGTGCTATTATTACTCTCCTAATGTTTAGATAACTAGCTAATGGTTCCTTTTGTTGTGTTTTTAGATTTACCGCAGGTTAGATCAGCAGCTGAGTGATCCGGAAGTAGTGGTCAGCCGGGTCTCCGTACTCCTTAGAGTGGGGGTTGGGGTTGTTGTTCGTCGTTCTTTCTTTGTTAAGACGGTTGATCTTTCTCCCTTTGTTTAAGTACTATAGGCTGCTACACCTTGTTGCATTCATTCCTTTAAAAATACTATTTCATAAATTTCGGTTTTCCTTATTTGTGTCTTGTTGCAAGATCCTAGTAATATTGTTGTCAAGCTGAGGTCGGGACCCATTGTGAGGTCCTAACCAGTAATGCTCCGAGTTCTGAGAATTCGGGGTGTTATAAGAATGAGGTTCCCTACCCTCTCAAGGATCGCGGCACAAATTCTCGCCGTTCCCGCCTCAAAGGTAGCGGTTGAGCAAACCTTTAGCCGGAGTGGAAAGGTGCTCGATCCGACGAGATCAAACATGTTGCCCGAGACGTTGGAGGCACAAGTCCTCCTAGCCGATTGGAGGAAAGCGGAAATGCGAACACAAAAGAACAACCTCTCGGCGGAGGAAGGCGACGAAGATGACGACGAGCGACAACAAACGCCATCGGATGTATCGGCGGGAGAGTCCGACTAAGGTAAGGGCCACTCGGGGATATAAACAAAGGTAAGAGAACTACGTGGGCTTTGATTCCTCCTCTCCGAGAGGATACGTAGGCAACGGCCAACCGGGATTCCGGTTCAAGCCCAATTCTTCCCTTTTTTTTTTTTTTTTAAAGTTTAAGACTTAAACTTAAAAAAGAAGATAATAAACTAATAAAAAGAGGACTTAAACTTAAAAAAATTGGACTTAAACTTAAACTAAGTTTAAGTCCAATTTTTTAAAGTTTAAGTCCTCTTTTTATTAGTTTATTTTCTTCTTTTTTAAGTTTAAGTCCTATTTTTTATTAGTTTATTTTCTTCTCTTTTTTTAAGTTTAAGTCCAATTTTTATGTTCTATTTATTTTCTTATTTTTTAAAGTTTATTTCCACTTTTTTTATTTTAATAGTGAGCTGGCCGACCCGTCGACCCGCCGGGTTTGACCCGTGACCCAGCGGGTCGGCCAGATACACAGGTCCGGGTCCGGGTCACCCTCCCCGGACCCATGACCCGACGGGTCGGACCCGTCGACCCGGCGGGTCCGACCCGTGGACATGCTTACGAGGCGCTACGGGTTGGGACCTCACAATGGGTCCCGACCCTTAGCCTGACAACAATTTCACCGGATCTTGCAACAAGACACAAATAAAGGCCAAAACCGAAATACATTTTTATGCAATGTAATGAAACCCAAAAGCATACAAACAAAGACTTCAGCCGATATACAAAACCAAAGACCAAACGCGATGCATGCGGCATACAAACACAATAAACGAAGAATAAAACACAACCCGATTCCAATCAAAACCCAAACCTAAAATGTACGGAACCCCAGCTGCCCACTCTTCCGGATCTCTCGGCCGCATTCCTAACATGCAAGGCAATCTACAACAATCGGTATAAAACCGTTAGCTAATATTCGCAGCATTCGAAGCAAGGTGAAGGGACACACACACATACATCAACATGACACATAACATGCTCAAAACACACAAGTCCGGTTATTATCTTTTTATTATTGGGTCATATCCCGTTCTAATTCAACTTCTTTTGTGACACGAGAATCTCCCGAAACTCGCCTCGGTCCCCACTTACCGCATGGAACGGTACGGATGCATCCGACCGTCTAACCACAAGGGCTAGTTGCCAAGAACCTCCTAACTGTAACACCCCCTTATCCAGTAGTTTGAGAAATTCAAAACTCCCCAAACTACCCAAGGCTAGTAGCAAATTATTTGCGTAAAAATAGAACATAATTAAATAACCAGCGGAAGACTTGTTTGAACATAAAAGATCAAATTCATAAATTCGTAACCACAATGTCAAAATGTAATAAAAACTTTATTATAACAAAGTAAAACAACTAAATGAAAAGATAACTCGAGTGAAATCCCTATACATATGACTAGGTACAAAAACGTTGCATCCTAATACATAGTCTAAGAATTTAATTTATTAAAACAATAAATAAGTGCTCTAGATGACGCCATCTTCACTTTGATCCTTTGTATCCATGGTCCTGAGAAACATTGCCTGATGTGTCGTATGCAACGAGGGACACCAGCCAACCAGGTAATAGGTTGGTTAGTCTAACGTAAGACTAGCAATTGACTAAAGTAAATAGGTTCGATGTGGGTCATACAGTGACCATTAAACGGTATGTATTCAAACCCAACACTTAACAAGAAGAGGAGAGACAAGAGAGGTAAAAAAATTTTCCAAAGGTAAGGATACCTTAAGAATTATTGGAATTAATGATTTTTATTGGGAATCTTTAATTTGAAGATTTTATTAAAAACAACGCTAACTTGGACTACCCTAAAGTCCTAGTAACAGAATCCGACCAACCTCACCTCCTGAGTGACCCGGGCGAATTCAGATTGGAAAGACAATTCTATCAAAGGACTAGAGTGGAGTTCACCGGGAACCCATCACCCTCGTTTTAAAACGCTAAGTGTACACCAAGTACTTAATAGTGATATTAGTGACACATTTTAATAATATTCCACTTGTGCAATTATTTAAGTATAAACTTAATAGTAGAGGCGTATCAAAGCCCGAAACCAACTAAGCCCCTATGTCTTAGTTAGTGCACCAGTTGATTTATCAAATGTAATTCAACCTCATTGCATCAAATGTGCTTAATTATCATTCCATGGAATGGGTACAAAAGTGGTACTTCCCACTTTTGAAATTTAATATATACTAACATAAATAAAATAATTTATGCGAGTTTTAAACGTTTGCACTAATTTCGATAACCCTTAAGTTATAGAAACTTAAACTAACACATAAAGTCCCACACAAAATCACCCGTAGATGATAATAAAGCATGTATCATATTAAAATAATTCACTTCAAAGATTCCCATATAATCACTAAGCTAGGTTCAAAGGTCACCCTAACACAATTCCGACTATTCTCTAAAATTTCCTAGCCGGGGGAATATATCGAATTGAAGAAGAAACAAGGGTTGGAAATAACCACTTGCGAAAATGAACCGAAATTACTTGCCTTGAATTACGAAGAACGGATCGAATACGGATACACTTGATGGTTAAGGTTCACCAACACTCCACCGGGTACCTAACATCCAAGCAAAAAGCTCTTATGAATATTTATATAACTTTTGCACAAATTCGTACATCTCTAGTTATATAGTTAATTCATAAAAATAATTTATAAATCCTTTTTATAAATTATTTCATCCACAGAGTAAGATGAATGAGTTTACAAGTTGATTTATATTTGTTAATTTTCTTACTTGATTAACAATATTAATCAAAAACTCGTAGTTGGCTAAAATGCTTATACTAATGGTGGAAGTGGGTAAGATTTATATCACTAAAATCTTCATTAGTCTAGTACATAATATATGAAGAAATTATGTAGACTATCTATTGATTAAAGAAAAAGATGGTATCGTTTACAATGGACTTGTAAGCAACACACAAGACAACTCGATCTTCTTTGAACGGATATGAAGAATGAGTGATCCCTTAACATATGTTAGGAACTACGTTGACGTCCACACTTGCAGAGTTTCGACTCAGGATTTCAACAATATGAGAGTTGGGAAAAAGAATCAAGATGCAAGAAGCAAAGTGAATGGAAAAAGAAGAGAGGCAAGGTTTATATAGCCATAGGAAGATATTTTCATTAATCACCACCAATTAATTGGAAGATTATGAAATTAATTAGAGAATAAAATACTAATCTTCCAATTAAATTGGAGATTATAAAATTAATTAGAAAGAGAATAAAATACTAATCTTCCAATTAAATGGGAGATTATAAAATTAATGAGAAAGAGAATAAAATACTAATCTTCCAAATTAAATGGGAGATTATGAAATTTATTAAAGAATACAACACTAATGTTGTAAAATCCCTCTCATCAATATTGGATTAACACCTAAAAACGTAACCGAAGATTAATGAAATCGAAGCCAATCGAATATTCATTTCGGCTTTTCAACCAACGTTTTTATAGATGCGATAAATACGAAATCGTTGCAGAATTAATCAAAGTGAAGTGTCAGCTCAGCTGGCCTGTGGGCACGCTAGGAAATCTGCAGGTTTCGTGTCCGAAACTGGTCTCCAGCAGTTTTTCCTCTCTTTTGTTATAATGCCTTAAATTAGGTATTATTATAAATCAGCCCCCTTCTGCAAAATGAAGAACGACGTGGCTTGCTGGTTATGTATTCTACGTGGTATGTTGGGGGTCAAGTGTTCGAAACTGATCTCCAGCATTTGGTTGTCTTTTTATTTTTATATTTTGTTATGAACAACTCTTATTTAAACAATAATAAGAGAGTTTAACATCAAATGCTCTTAGCTTAGTTGGAACCGGAACTTTCTTTATGTAACAGATTACAAGTTTGAATCTTTTGAATTGTGCCTTTTCTTCTTCTCCTTTATATTTTTGTTACAAGCTTGTATTGTCTTATTTATATTATTAAAATAAAACGTCTACATAATTAATAAATCCGATATATAAAAGGTGTACCCATATATACTAATATGTTGCACTTCTTTTATTACAATGATATAAGTTGGACATAACCCAAACTTATTATCTTACAAGGGATTATATTAAAAAGCTTAACAATGTATTTTTGTTTGGGGTATTTCACTAACTCTACGCAAGAGCTAGACAAGTTGTCACCGCCCGTTATCATACACTTGGACCAAATAATATATAAAGGATGGTAATCCTATTCCGGTTTATAAGTTATAATGAAAGTAATAAAACACACACCACCAAACACGCATCGAATCTAATACATAGAATACGTGCTAAGTAAGTCCGGAGACTTACCTCTCTCAAGGTAACTCGAATAAACAAGTCTCAACTTCCTGCAGAAAACCCTCAAAGCCTGACCAAACGAGACACTATCAGTAACAAACTAAAAAGCTAGAAGTTCTCGGACTTCTAGTCTCCAACATATATATATAAATAAGATCTAACTCTAGCATGCTAGGTCCAATCTATAATCTCGAAGATCATCCTAAGATCGTAAAGAAGATTATTCAACAAGTTCAATATCCAATCACTAAAACCTACGGTTCATGGCCACTACATGTCATTTGCTCTACGTTATGCTAACTTCACCTAGCATGTTATACTACTATTACCGAACTAACGAAGAAGAAGTACTCACACGAGATCCAAGGTGAAGCACGGTCTACGGAGTCAAGAACGGGTTCAATGGCCTTTATCAGGCGCTTCCGGTCCTAAGAACAAAACTAAGCAAAATTAGCCCCAATGCTAATTTTGAAAGGAAGGTTTAGCGCATAAAGATATTTCAATGAAAATCCCGTTTTCCAAAACCGAGGCTAAACTAGTTAAAACCATTTCGGGCAAAATATCCAAAATGGAAAGTTGATTATAAAACCGAACTTCTAATTTAGCCATCAATTGAATTTAAACGTCAAAGACACCAAATTAATTTGAAAAGGAGTTTGATCACAATTACCACAAAAATTAAGGGTTCAATACATTTAATAATTTACCGCAGGGTATAAATGTTCCTTTTTCAAAGTTATTGGGTCACAACTGCAATTATCAATAAACTGGGGCCAAATCTGCAATTACAAAACAGTGGGTCAAAATGGTAATAAGCACAGAATAGAGGGGCCCGAAAATAATAACCCAATTAGGGTTCTTCAACCTTCAGCTATCGCAGCAGGGGAAGGGAAGGGCTCAGCGGCTACAGAGGAAGAGGGAAGGGGAGGAACCGGCGGCTACAGGGCTGCCCTCGACGGCCGGATTCCATGGTGGCGGAGGCGGCGCAGTTGCAGCAGCAGGGCGGCCCAACACTTCGGCGGTGCTTGCTCCTTTCCCTGCGACAGAAAGAGCAAAAGAAGGGGAAAACGAAGAGGGTGCGGGGGCTGCAAACTCGACCTCCGTCACGGTGCAGCGGTTACGTCTCCTTCTTGAGGCTTCTCCGTCGGCTGCCTGAGATGGCAAGAGGAAGAACAACCAGGGAAGGCTGCTTTCTGCACTTGTTCGATCGCTTGTCACAGAGGATGGGCAAGTTTAGCGTGCAGAGAAAACACAGAAGGAGAGAGGTGAATGAGAGAAGGAGTGAGGGGCTGGCTACTTGGGGTGGACAACACAGGAGGGGGCGAAGGGCCGGTCGTAGGCCTTTGCAGACGGGTGAATCGAGGGGCCGGCTAGCCTGGGGAAAAGCTACAGCGGAGGGCAAACGAGGAGACGCTCCTCAGGAGGGCTTTTAAAAATAACTAACTCGATTTACTTTCGGAACGGGATTTTCCGGGTCGGTAAATCCCGATTTTCGACCAAATTAAATTAATAAAAAACGGATATACATACATGTATCCCAAAATAATATAATACCTGGAAAAATTATTTTTAAATCTCTATACAAGAAAAAAATTCTTTAAATAAGAACTCGAGCTATAAAATCGATGGAAGGGAGAAAATCAAAGTCGGAACGCAACCGAATAAACGGGGCGTTACATCAGATCCTCCTAAAGAAAAGTTTTGTCCCGAAACTTGCTAAACGCGAAACTCTCAAACAAACGTGTCTCGATACACTCTCAGAACACTATAACATTTAAATTCAATTGATGGCTAAATTAGAATTTCGGTTTTACAATCAACTTTCCATTTTGGATATTTTGCCCTGAAATGGTTTTAACTAGTTTAGCCTCGGTTTTGGAAAACGGGATTTTCATTGAAATATCTTTATGCGCTAAACCTTCCTTTCAAAATTAGCGTTGGAGCTAATTTTGCTTAGTTTTGTTCTTAGGACCGGAAGCGCCTGATAAAGGCCATTGAACCCGTTCTTGACTCCGTAGACCATGCTTCACCTTGAATATCGTGTGAGTACTTCTCCTTCGTTAGTTCGGTAATAGTAGTATAACATGCTAGGTGAAGTTAGCATAACGTAGAGCAAATGCCATGTAGTGGCCATGAACCGTAGGTTTTAGTGATTGGATATTGAACTTGTTGAATAATCTTCTTTACGATCTTAGGATGATCTTCGAGATTATAGATTGGACCTAGCATGCTAGAGTTAGATCTTATATATATATATATATATATATATATATATATATATATATATATATATATATATATATATATATATGTTGGAGACTAGAAGTCCGAGAACTTCTAGCTTTTTAGTTTGTTATTGATAGTGTCTCGTTTGGTCAGGCTTTGAGCGTTTCCTGTGGGAAGTTGAGTGTGGTTTATTCGAGTTACCTTGAGGAAGGTAAGTCTCTAGACTTACTTAGCTCGTATTCTATGTATTAGATTCGATGCGTGTTTGGTGGTGTGTGTTTTATTACTTTCATTATAACTTATAAACCGGTATAAGATTACCGACCTTTATATATTATTTGGCCCAAGTGTATGATAACGGGCGGTGACAACTTGTCTAGCTCTTGCGTAGAGTTAGGAGGTTCTTGGCGACTAGCCCGTGTGGTTAGATGGTCGGATGCATCCGTACCGTTCCATGCGGTAATTGGGGACCGAGGCGAGTTTCGGGAGATTCTTGTGTCACAAAAAAAGTTGAATTAGAACGGGATATGACCTAATAATAAAAAGATAATAACCGGACTTGTGTGTTTTGAGCATGTTATGTGTCATGTTGATGTATGTGTGTATGTGCCTTCACCTTGTTTCTAATGCTGCGAATATTAGCTAACGGTTTTATACCGATTGTTGTAGATTGCCTTGCAAGTTAGGAATGCGACCGAGAGATCCGGAGGAGTGGGCAGCCGGGGTTCCGTACATTTTAGGTGTGGGTTTTGATTGGAATCGGGTTGTGTTTTATTCTTCGTTTATTGTGTTTGTATTCCGCGTGTATGGCGTTTGGTCTTTGGCTTTGTATATTGGCTGAAGTCTTTATTTATACGCTTTCGGGTTTCATTACATTGCATAAAAATGTATTTCGGTTTTGGCCTTTATTTGTGTCTTGTTGCAAGATCCGGTAAAATTGTTGTCAGGCTAAGGGTCGGGACCCATTGTGAGGTCCCAACTCGTAGCGCCTCGAGTCCCGCAGAGTCGGGGTGTTACAATAACGCCGTCTCAGGTCAGGGCGTCGCAACCCAAACGAGATTTATTTGTGTTATTTATGCGTTATTCTATACTTTACCTTTTGTTGTAAATATTACATTTTAAGTCTTGTTTCCACTTTGCCTTTTGTTGTAATTATTACATTATTTATGCTTTCGTTTTCAGATCTAGTGTAAATATTACATTTTAAGTCTTGTTTCCACTTTTGTAATGGACATAAATGAGTTCATCAATACTCATATAACATAGAAACGCACAATGACCAAAGAGAGACTTGTAAATTCGTGTACGAGGAGAATAAAAGACCAATCCTCCACATCATACCACGGATTAGAGAAGACAAACTAGCTGTAACCAAAGACCACTAAAATGCATGGGCTTGTTACCGGAATGCACACGACAAGGGAGGATATCCGAGTTCCAGATACACGGATTTAAAGTGAACTCAACCACTAGGTGTTTGCGCCCAAATTTTGTTATATTTTTTTTCCGTTAGCTCGTTGCGCCGGCATCCGCTTCTTTTTTTTAAAAATTAATAATTCCGGCGTGGCATCAGGAAGGCCACATGTTTTTCCTTAAAATTTATTTTGAACGTTGTTCCCGTCCCTCTCCAGGCCTCCGACAACAGTACCTTTTTGTTGTGATTTGAACGAGTTAAGCAGAGGAATAACGAGGGCAGAAGAAACATTTTTGGTTTAGCTGCACGGAACTTGAAGCTAGGGTTTTCAATATACTTTCGTGGATAAAAGAATACAACCCTAGAACCTATCTACTTATACTTTAATAAATAGAATTCGTACTGCGGGGGCTCCAATAGATAGAATACAACCCTAAAATCTCGCTCACTCACCTTTTCTTCCTATACCTTCGGCCCCGGAAGAGCTCGTCTCGCTCGGTCCTTGTCCCATCGTATGAGTATGCCTAGATTTATTGTTATAACACTTTTCAAGCCTACGGTGACGCTTGTGTTTCTCCCCTCCATCCGAGACCTTGACATTTTAACTAACATAGGTATGTGCCACTTTTGTTTCTTTGATAGCTATCATGGATTGTGGTTTATGCTTTCTTAATTTAAAGTGTGGAAATCAGCTTTTAAAGCCCCTACTAATACAAATTGAAGAACCGAATAGGTAAATAATAAGAATATAAATACTCTAGAAGGGGGGTTGAATAGAGTATGAGAAATTTTCACAATATCGTACATCAAGGCTTTGAAACTAATCTCAAGGCCTTGAAGTCGATCTATACGCTTAGTGACAAAATTGGTTCTCAAGGCTTTGAAAGGAATTTCAAGGTCTTGACTTCGAACCCTGCAAAATAATGTTAGTCAAAATTTAAGCGATATAAACTGCGGAATAGAAAAGATCGACACGATGATATGTTTACGAAGTTTGGCCCTAACAACCTACTCTCCACCTAGGGTTCCAGGCCCTAGGATACTAACTATCTAATATCTGCTTTTTGTGAGTCCTAGATACAACCTAGAAGAACTTCCCTTCTGCTCTCAATATAGCCTTAATGCTACGATCTAGTCAACTCTATTCTAGCAATAATAGCCTAGTTACTTCGTAGAGTAACACACTCGAGTATAACTCTCTCTAGATATGCCAATGGAGCTCTAGTGTTTATCTCACTCTAAGAATGTAAACGTTTGTAAAAGGAAGATAAACTTTTGGAACAAATGAAGATGTTTGATCGCTTGAAGACTCGGTTTCTTATTCGTGTAAGCTTGTTGTTTTCTTCTTCAATTTCCATCTTCATTTATAGTCTTCTATGGAGATCTTCTTAGCCGTTGTAAGATAGCCATTGTAACATTCTTCTTTCTCCATGGATACTGTTTGCTCCAAATGGTGTGTGCAAGCTTTAAATTTATAACCCAAGAAGTATGCTTAAAACAAGGATGCGAACCCGCAGTGTGCGGATCAATTATAGTAAAAGCAAGAATTCCGGGGTGTCGATCTCAGCGACTTTAGGTGAAACAAAGCAAGTATAGGTTGTCAATGCAACTAATAACCACAAAGAGCAATTAAAGAAATCAAAGATGATAATAAAGTCAATTAATGGAAATATGCAAATTCTAGGGATTAAAGCATCCAGTTGTGGTTCCAACTCAAGATCTCAAGATAAGCGGACAAAGCTGAGGTTTTGCAAAGGGAAGGTGTTTCTAAAGTGGAATAGATCACCGAGTAAGTCTCACTACTCACAATCCCAAACCAAAGAACCTATCAACGGGTAAGTCTCAAGGTACTAAGGAAAGGAACTATAATCTCAAACCAACACACCAACTAAGGGAATGGAATCAACCTTTACCGGGTAAGTCTCAGGCTAACTCACAAAGAAGGGATGTAGGCACACTCAAACCCCAATAAATGATAAACCTTTATTACCTACACTTATGATCATGGGTAAACAAACAAAGGAATCACCGGGTAAGTCTCATCCTAGGCTTGCATTGAACCAGAAAAGGTGTAATAAGAATAAGTTTTGGCAAACTCTAACACTTAACTCTCAGTTACGGATCAGAAAAGGTCACCTCGGTCAGTCAAATTCCACCCCGGCCGAGATGTTCATCGACTGAACAAGATGTTCTAGGGTTAAGGATAAAGACTCGAGCTTTCAGGGTCCTACTGGAATTTAAGATTATTCTATCATTGTTTTTCCCACAACCTTCAACCAATCACCCTAGAATCGCACAAAGAAATTAGCCACTCATCATCATGAAAGCAATAATCAAATATATGGGAAGAGAATGAATATTTGAACACAAAAACCTTAAGAACAAGACTTCAATAACTGAATCAAATAAACAAATCAGCGTTCCTTGGATCACAAATTCAACAAGACAATCAAACAAAAGGGAATCTAAGAAAGTCTTACAAATCCCCTTTAAAAAGCTATAACAAGCTTATGAACTTCTTCCCTTCAATCTTCAAACTTCCTTCAAAGCTTCCTTCAAAACTCCAGAAAATCCCTTAATTGCTGGATGCTCTCACCCTCTAAGCATGGTTGAACTTGTGGAAAATCCAACCCTTTATATAGAGAATTATCTTCCAAAGATAATAATATCTTAAAAAGATAATTTCCTAATAAAATATATCCATATCTCCAAAATAGATCTCCTAAATATATGATCTTCCTTCCAGAAATCAAGCCAAAAAATATAAGATCTCTCCTTCCAAAAAAAAAGATCTCAGCCAAATATAATATATCTCGCCGCGTCAGGGTATTCGCCTCGGTCGGGGCGCTCCTCTAGATCACCTCGGTCAAGGTGACTCTGTGGTCAAACCAGGTGAATCTCAGCTGAAGGTGAAATCTCTCAAATATGGTCCAAAGTGAATCTTCTTTGTTAATTCCATGCTTCCTGAGCTCCTCTTTAAGCTCCTGAATGTAGCTCCAATGACTCATTTGCTCCTTAGCTCCATTTTGATGCAAAACGTGCCATTTTACCTACGATTACAACAAAACTTGGTGTAGACCTCGATTCCCGTAAAGGTAGATGAAACGACAATATAATCACATAATATACATTCAAACATGCAGATTATTGAAGATAAAACGTCTAAACAAGTCCCAAAATATAGACTATAATACATGCTATCAAAATACCCCATACTTGTCCCTTGCTTGTCCCCAAGCAAGTTCCAAATCTTAGATACAGGATAGAATGGATTATAAGTCTTAAAGATCAATGAAAAGTATTTCAAAACATTTTTAATGGTGTGATCCACTCATAGATCACTCTAAGAGAATGCTTCATGGAATTTAAAATCAAAACATGCTCAAAACATTTTATAAATATAAGAAAGTTGTTCATCTTTGCATAAAATCATAGAATGCATAATAAATCATTATTATCGAAATTAATCATGTATAATCCAGTTTAAACCACTAAGTCAATCAACAAGCTCGAGGTCTCAAGGTCTTTTCAAAAAAAGGTCAAGAAGCGTGTGAGGGTGGGTATATAGGGAATGTGGTGCTAGAATCCGGGAAAAAGATCTTTACTTCACTTGCTTTAAATTTCAACATCTTCCACCAATAAGCTTTGTTTATTTTACTTTTTTACTTTTTGGGATGCATGGACAGAGGTGCACAATAACCGAAGCCTAGGAAATCAGCAATCATCAATTTCTCGAGATGCCTCAAACCCTTGATGCACATACCATGACCCGTTAGGAATATCGCTCAATCCGACTTTGGCAAGACACAAACACCCGGCTATGTGAATGGTGCCGAGTTACTCATCATCATGATTGACTTCCCCAAACCTATTTGTTTCTTTCTAACTTCAGCCAACATCTCAACTTTTCTTTCACTTGCTTTTCACTTGCTTGCTTCCAAATTCCCGGATAGGTAAAGGGAGGAAAATATGTATATGAGGGGCTAAGCATGATCAAGAAGAAGAAGAGAAGAGAATGAATTGCCTTAATCATCCCAAGAAGAAAGTGATAGAACTTATCATGTGGTGTCAACCTTCAAATTCAACATAATTTGGATAAAAACAAAGTATTAAACATGCCAAAATTTCAAACAAAGCATTTAGCAACTTAAACATATCATAAAACCTTTCAAACATATAAAGATTTCAAAACCAGTCTGCAAACAAAATCTTCACTGAGGTCATATCCAGATAAGAAGCACAAAAATCGTTTCGAAAACTATTTCAGTTAAACCACCTCAGTCGAGATGTTCTAAGTCAACCGAGGTGCTGCACCTCGATTGGTTAGAATCACTTCGGTCAAGGTCATAAAATTTTTTTTCTTAACCAGTTTTTGACGTTTTTCTCAATCAAATAACCTGTATGCATGCATGTAGTCTCAAATAAACACATAGAGCATAAAAAAATCATAAATATCCGAACCGAGTCATACAAGCATACACATAAGTCATATAAATACATCCAAATACCCCATACTTGGGACACATTGTCCCAATGGATCAAAATAAGTCTGAAAGAAAAGTACTCACCGGGCATAAGCTGAGCTGCATAATAAATAAATAAAAGAAACTCCTGCAAGCTCTAGTCCTGATGTGCTGGTGGTGGTAGTGGATATGGCATGTATGGATGCTGGGAAGGATCAAAAGGATAGCCCATAGTATGCTGGAACTGGATCTCCATTATCCGGCGCTAGTAGTGCTGGCTCTCCCTCATCTCCAACATGTCCAAGGATAGGGTGGCGTATGAGTCGATCATCTGATCCGTCAGCTCGTCAATCCCTCGGTGAGCTACGGGATCCCTCTATCTCCGGACTCTGCGCCTAGCAAGACGTGATGGTGGTGCAGCTGCCTCCTCCTCAGTCTCCTTGTCGTCTAGATCGACGACTAGTACACTGGGACCGGCTGTATCCGTCCCTGTCTCCATGGCAGTACCGCCATCATCCTCCTCATCCTCCTCCTGTGCCTGGGCTGCTGCATCTCTAGCATCCTCAATGTAAGGGATCCATGCAGTGGACCAGTATTGAGTGTCGTAGACCGAGAACTGAGACGACCACCTAATACCCTGAGGGGCAGTCTCCTCCCAAGGCATCGCCACTTATTGCGTAGTAAGTCCACGAGGAACTAGAATCCTCCTGGTGATCATCTCTTGCAGCCCTAGCGGCTTGGCAGCTGCCACCAGTGTACATGCAATCAAATCCAACTCCATCACAATAGCTATGTGAGTCACTAAACCGCCACAACCAATGTCCCCCTTCGCCTTGATCCGGTGCAGATCCTCAGCTAGCATCGCACCAAAATCAGGCACATCCCCAGTCACCATACAAAATAAGCTCAAAAGCTCCCCCTGTCTAACCTTCTGGGGCGTCTCAGTACGCGCCAGAAGTTTCTCGCTGAATATACGGTGGGCGAGTCTGAAAGCGAGGTGGAAGATGATCCGCTCCTTGGAGTCTCCAAGTCTCCACCTATCAGCATGCTCAACTACATGAGCTATCTGTCCTCAAAACTGTCAAGCTACAGCTCGAGAAGGGAAATCGGGAACTGTGGGGGGTCGGGAAGCCGAAGACGTCTCTCCACTGATCCATCGGAACTAAATAATTCCGGTTCAACAACCGGTACTTGATGGCCCTCTCCTCGGGCAGTTGAGTCACAGAGCTCACAAACTCCAATGTAGGCTCAAGGTAGGCTGGAGCTCTGATCTCCATAAACTGCTCCAGCCCTACCATCGAGACCATCCATATCAAATCATCATCAACATATAGACAATTAAAAGCAGAAATGTCTAGAAACCGCGACGTAATCACTGGGCGCGTACAGATGCGGTCATAATCGGCTCGGTGACGCTCATGTATCACTGGTATGGAAGGTCGAGAAGAAGAAGAAGGGGAGGATCGATCTCTCACGACTATCTGGCGATCAGACCTGGAACTCATTTTCTCTTTCTCTGTCTGACAGTTCAACTCGGTTGCTTGTCAGAACTCAAGAATTACCTCGGCCGAGGCGTAGGTTGACTGGACCGAGGTGCGAAGCTGCTCGATTCAAACTCTCGGAATTTCAGTTCGTTTCCCCCGATTTCACTACAGATTGTTCCTATGGGGTACTTAAGTCTTTTTCAACAAAAAGCAGTGGCAACCAAAGCTAATTTCTTCCAAAATCTGCGAGAATAGAGAAGTTAGGGTTTTCGAACGTTTACCCCAAATTCAGTCGGTTTGAGGCGTTTTTGCTGCAGATTTTTGCTTGCAAACTATTCCTCTAGCCTTTCCTTGCAGAATGGAAGCAAGAATCGTCGAAAACGATCGAGAAACGAAGAAAGCAAGGTTAGGGTGCTCCGCGGTCGAGGGGAAAGATGGGAGGGAAAGAGGAAAAATTGTTCCCCTTTTAAACCCCTCGCCGATTCTGCTGTCACCTCGGTCGAGGTGGTCCCGACTGGACCGAGGTGCCTGGACCGATGTGAATCGTTGTCAGCCCTAGTCGCCTCGGTTGCTCAAGAATCATCTCGGTCGATGTGCTGTGACTGCAACCGAGATGTGTCTCAGTCAAACTCCGTCTTCTCAAATTCTCGAGCTTCTGTCCTTCCAGTGTTGTTCTTGGGTTGTATTCCTTCCTTAGAAAGTACCTGGTTTCAGTCTAGGACGCCAAAAGCAAAGCAAAGCAAAGCAAAAGCAAACTATCTAAAGCTAGACTAGGAAAAGGGAAAAGAAAGCAATACCTTGGGTTGCCTCCCAAGAAGTGCTTGGTTTAAGGTCGCTAGCTGGACCGTACGTCATCCCTAAACATGCTGGAAGGTGTCCTCACCCCATACTTCACCTTCATCGTGGGGTGAGATAAAGAAGTCTATCAAACGTTCCAGCAAATGCAAGTGCTCATCGGGGAATGAATCATCTATGGGTGGTTCGTCCTTCTCGCGTGAAGAGGGAGGTAGCCGGCTGAGGTGATCCGCAATAGAATTTTCGGATCCCTTCTTATCGCGGATCTCTAGGTCAAACTCTTGAAGCAAGAGAATCCATCGAATAAGACGTGGCTTAGCATCCTTCTTAGCAAGCAAGTAACGAATAGCTGCATGGTCAGTGTAAATAATAACTTTCGCTCCCACTAGGTAAGAGCGAAATTTCTCAAAAGCATATACAACCTCCAATAGCTCCTTTTCGGTGGTGGGGTAGTTCAGCTTGGCTTCATCTAGCGTCTTGCTAGCATAGTAAATGGCGTTGGTCTGGCCATCCTTCTTTTGTCCAAGCACCGCTCCTACCGCCACATCACTCGCGTCACACATGATCTCAAAGAGAAAGGTCCAATCCGGAGGTTGGATATTGGGAGCGGAGATCAACGCTTCCTTAATCCTATAAAATGCATCAAGAAATTCCTGCGAAAACTCAAAAACAACATGCTTATTCAAGAGTTTAGTCAGTGGTTTAGAAATCTTCGAGAAATCCTTGATGAACCTCCTATAGAAACCTGCATGTCCGAGAAAACTCCGCACTCCCTTAACAGAACAAGGGGGAGGAAGTTTCTCAATAGTCTCGATCTTAGCTCGATCAACCTCAATACCTCGGTTGGAAACGAGGTGTCCTAGCACGATGCCTTCATTAACCATAAAATGACACTTCTCCCAATTCAAAACGAGATTAGTGTCTTCACATCTTTGTAATACTAAAGAAAGGTTAGATAGGCAATTATCAAAAGAGAAACCATATACTGAAAAATCATCCATAAATACCTCCATGATATCCTCTATGTACTCGGAAAAGATAACCATCATGCATCGCTGGAAGGTAGCGGGTGCATTACACAATCCAAATGGCATCCTCCTATATGCGAATGTCCCCCATGGACAAGTGAAAGTGGTCTTCTCTTGATATCCGGATGGATAGGAATCTGAAAGAAGCCACTATAACCATGAAAATAGCAAAAATATGAATGCTGGGCTAACCGTTCGAGCATTTGATCGATGAAGGGAAGTGGAAAATGGACCTTCCGAGTGGCCACGTTCAGCTTCTTATAATTGATGCACACCCTCCAGCCCGTGACGGTCCTAGTTGGGATCAATTCGTTGTTCTTATTTGTCACAACGGTCATCCCTCCTTTCTTCGGAACTACATGCACTGGGCTCACCCACTTGCTGTCCTAGATAGGAAATATGATACCTGCATCCAACAACTTAAGTGTTTCTTTCTTCACAACCTCTTTCATGATCGGATTTAACCGTCTTTGAGGTTCCCGTGAAGTCTTATGATCATCCTCCATTAGAATTCTATGCATGCAGAAAGAAGGCTAATGCCAATAAGATCATCAATAGTATAACCCAAAGCCTTTCGATGCTTTCTCAGGACATGCATCAGTTTAGATAATTCAGATTTGGAGAGGGAAGCACTAACGGTGACGGGATAAGTTGAATCCGGTCCAAGGAAAACATACCTCAAGTGACTTGGAAGCGGTTTAAGCTCCACAACTGGGGGTACTTTCTGAGGGGGATCCTTGCTTCCTTCTTCCAGTGGAGTAGATTTAGATCGAAGAACTGGACCTTCAGAAGTCTCAGGTGACATCATCTTGCTTTCGAACTCGGTCGAGGTCCAGAGAGGGTGACCGAGATGTTCTTCAGTCAAGTACACCCCGCTTGGTCCAGAAAGTGCCTCGATCGAGGTACTGCAACTGGGACCGAAACTGGAGATTCTCTTCTCCTGGATTAGCTTCTTAATCTTAGCTCTTGGATCTTCTTCTAGTGCCTTTAAGCTCCGTATATCTGCATCACAAGAAGCATCTATACCTTCCTTCATTAAGCTAAAACTAATAACTCTCTCAAGTGGATCATTAATAAGGATAGAGCTCACCAATTCTCTCGATTCTTCTTCATCATAGATGTTGAAGATATCATCCTCCAGCGGCTCCCCTTTCATTGCAGCAAGCAATGCACACTCCACTTGATCACCGCCAATGTTGAATTGCAACTTGGCGTTCTTACAATCCACATTGTAACCCGAAGTTGCTAGAAATGGTCTCCCGAGAATGAGTGAGTCTGCGGGAATATCAAGAACAACAAAGTCTATAGGTAAATAGAAGTTACCTAACTTAGCCGGAACGTCTTCCAAAATGCCCACGGGATGGATAATGGAGCGGTCCGCGATGTATAACCTTATCTTCACCGGCTTGGGCTCTCCAAGTCCGATCTTCACACATAGCTCCAACAGGATGATGCTCACGCTGGCTCCTAGATGACACAATGCCTCACAAGTGACATCCCCAACTTGAATGGGAATGCAAAATGAATCGGGATCTCTTAATTTGGGTGGCATCTTTTCCTTCATGATTTGAATGAGCTCCGAGGATTTAGATGTCATCCTTACTTCACCAAAGTCTTCCAGCTTCCTCTTCCTTGATAGAATCTCTTTTAAGAACTTCCCATAGGCGGGCATCCCTAGAATAGCATCAAGGAAAGGAATGTTAATATGTAATTTATTCATCAAGTCAAGGAACTTACCAAAGTGCTTGTCTAGATGTGCTCTAGCCCTTGACTGGGGGAATAGAAGTGGTGGTTTATATGCAGGAGGTGGGACATAAACTTCAGTTTTGTCCGACTCTTTCTGTGACTCCACCTCGGATGGTACCTCGACCGAAGTGTTCTTCGTCTGTACCTGGACCGAGGTATTCTTCACTGGCATCGACCGAGGCACTGGATCTGCAGTTTTTAATCCACTTCTCGTCGTTATTGCCATGATCTGTCCCTTGGGGTTGCTCTCTGTCCTTGCTGGGAGCTTCCTTGGGTCTCTTGGCACTTCATTCGCCTTATTAAGGAATTGTTGTTCTAAGGCTTTTTGTGCCTTCGAAAATGAAGTCATGGACGTCTCCATGGCATTGAGCTTGATCAAGATAGCCTCCAACACTGCATCTTTCTTCTCTGGCTGGGACGAGCTTGATCTAGGCTCCTGGCTCTTCAATGGAGTAGAAGAAGAAGAAGAGAGGAAAGGATTAGAAGAATTATTTGAATTGGAGTTAGAGTAAGGGCTACCTGGATTTTGATTTTGATTGTTGGGCCTCCAATTGTTGCTGTTGGACCCTCTATTGTTGTTGTAGTTGTTGTTCCGGGAACCATTGTTGTTGTTGTTGTTGTTCCGGTAACCATTATTGTTCCTTGAGCCTTGATATCCCTCCTCTTCCTTCGTGGTGTGAGCAACCAAAAGATCCTTCAATTGTTTCACATCATTCTTGAGGGAAATGAGTTGATTATCATTTGATGGAGCTTCTTGGAAATTAACTCTCTTAAATCCATTATCAGCTCCTTGGTACGAGTATTTATCCATATGCAAAGCTTATTTTTCAATGAATTCCCAAGCTTCATCAATTGGCATGTCCATGAATGTGCCGGCGGATAGTAGTTGAAGGCTGAATTGGGTAGCTCCTTCCAATCCCTTGAAGTAAATTTCCAACAACTCTATCTTTGGAATCCCATGATATGGGCAATCCAAAAGAACATCTTTAAATCTTTCCCATGACTTGGACAAACTCTCCTTGTCCTTCATGATGAATGCATTGATCTTCCCTCTAATTTCAGCAGTTTTGGAGGGGGGAAAGAATTTTGTCAAGAACTCCGTCGTCATCTCCTCCCAAGTGTTGATCTTTCCGGGAGGAAGAGACTGGTACCAAGTAAGCGCCGTGTCTTTCAAAGAAAAGTAAAAAGGACTTAACTTGTAATTATTATTTTCCACCCTTGAAGGTTTCAAGGTCTCCATCAAAATCTCATAGTTTTGTAAATGTTAATACGGAGACTCCCTCTCTAAACCTCCAAACTGGCATTGGCGGATCATGGAAAGAACTTGCGGTTGAAGTTCATAATCATGCTCCGCTGGATCTCCTAGGTTGACTCCTGGATGCCTCACTTGTTGGTTTGGGTCCATCCTCTGCCCTAGGGTCTGTGGAATATCTGCAAAAAGAACATCTCGGACTGGCATCCGAGGTGGAAGTATCTCGGCCGGGGCAGCTGGAGCAGGATCCTGCCTCGGTTGAGGGTCTGGTCGATGCCGAATCTGAGCTCGTAACTCAGCCATATCTGCTTCAATCTCTGCAACTCTGGTGCGATTTTGCTCCCTCTCGCGCTCCAGTTCTTCCCTATTGAGGCGCAACTGTTCCATTGCCTCCTTCAATTCGGCCTCAAGATCGCGATTGTCTTGGTTGGCCATTTTCGCTTCTTTCAAGCGTCTCTTATATGTCTGTTCTGGTTCGGGATCGTAAGGAACGATTTCCTTCCCAACACGGGTTCTTCGCATAAACCTAAAAAGAAGAACCTGCAAAAGTCACTCAAGTAGAGTGGTTAGTAACAACAGGGGCAATAGCCCCGAAAGACAACCGTAGCCGGCTCGGTCTAGACCAAGTCCCCGGCAACGGCGCCAAAAACTTGTTCACTCCAAATGGTGTGTGCAAGCTTTAAATTTATAACCCAAAAAGTATGCTTAAAAACAAGGATGCGAACCCGCAGTGTACGGATCAATTATAGTAAAAGCAAGAATTCCGGGGTGTCGATCTCAGGGACTTAGGTGAAACAAAGCAAGTATAGGTTATCAATGCAACTAATAACCACAAAGAGCGATTAAAGTAATCAAAGATGATAATAAAGTCAATTAATGGAAATATGCAAATTCTAGGGATTAAAGCATCCAGTTGGGTTCCAACTCAAGATCTCAAGATAAGCGGACAAAGTTGAGGTTTTGCAAGGGGATGGTGTTTCTAAAGTGGAATAGATCACCGGGTAAGTCTCACTACTCACAATCCCAAACCAGAGAACCTATCACCGGGTAAGTCTCAAGGTACTAAGGAAAGGAACTATAATCTCAAACCAACACACCAACTAAGGGAATAGAATCAACCTTTACCGGGTATGTCTCAGGCTAACTCATAAAGAAGGGATGAAGGCACACTCAAACCCCAATAAAGGATAAACCTTTATTACCTACACTTATGATCATGGGTAAACAAACAAAGGAATCACCGGGTAAGTCTCATCCTAGGCTTGCATTGAACCAGGAAAGGTGTAATAAGAACAGGATTTGGCAAACTCTAACACTTAACTCTCAGTTACGGATAAGAAAAGGTCAACTCGGTCAGTCAAGTTCCACCCCGGCCGAGATGTTCATCGACTGAACGAGATGTTCTAAGGTTAAGGATAAAGACTCGAGCTTTTAGGGTCCTACTGGAATTTAAGATTATTCTATCATTGTTTTTCCCACAACCTTCAGCCAATCACCCTAGAATCGCACAAAGAAATTAGCCACTCATCATCATGAAAGCAATAATCAAATATATGGGAAGAGAATGAATATTTGAACACAAAAACCTTAAGAATAAGGCTTCAATAACTGAATCAAATAAACAAATCAACGTTCCTTGGATCACAAATCCAACAAGACAATCAAACAAAAGGGAATCTAAGAAAGTCTTACAAATCTCCTTTAAAAAGCTATAACAAGCTTATGAACTTCCTTCCTTCAATCTTCAATCTTTCTTCAAAGCTTCCTTCAAAACTCCAGAAAATCCCTTAATTGCTGGATGCTCTCAGCCTCTAAGGATGGTTGAACTTGTGGAAAATCTAACCCTTTATATAGGAGAATTATCTTCCAAAGATAATAATATCTTAAAAAGATAATTTCCTAATTAGATATATCCATATCTCCAAAATAGATCTTCTAAATATATGATCTTCCTTCCAGAAATCCAGCCCAAAAATATAAGATCTCTCCTTCCAAAAATAAAAGATCTCAGCCAAATATAATATATCTCGCCACGTTAGGGTATTCGCCTCGGTCAGGGCGCTCCTCTAGATCACCTAGGTCGAGGTGACTTTGTTGTCAACCGGGGTGAATCTCAGCTGAACGTGAAATCTCTCAAATCTGGTTCAAAGTGAATCTTCTTTGTTAATTCCATGCTTCCTGAGCTCCTCTTTAAGCTCCTGAATGTAGCTCCAATGACTCCTTTGCTCCTTAGCTCCATTTTGATGCAAAACGTGCCATTTTACCTACGATTATAACGAAACTTGGTGTAGACCTCGATTCCCGTAAAGGTAGATGAAACGACAATATAATCACATAATATACATTAAAACATGCAGATTATTGAAGATAAAACGTCTAAACAAGTCCCAAAATATAGACTATAATACATGCTATCAGATACGCTGCTTGGTTGAGTTGAAGTAGCCGTTGTAAGATCTTCTTTCTTCTAGATATTCTCTCTTCTACATTTTCTCTTTGACGCTCGTTGAGGATCTTCATCACTGCGATATTCTCTACTTGGAAATGCCGTTGAAGATCTTTATTTGAGATCCGAGATCTTCTCTCTTGGAAGTCGTTGGAGATCTTCTTATTGTAGATGTGCCGAGATCTTCTTGTTGCACCGTTGTCAAGATCTTCGTATTGTCCCGAGATCTTCTCCTTGAGGATCTTCTCCTTGAGAATCTTCTCAAATCTTCTAACTCCTTTGGTTGAGATCTTCTAAGATCTTTTTGCTGTGGTCGTATCTTATAGTAAATCCCTTAGCCAAATCCTTCCTTTGTAATGCTTTTCAAGGCTTTCGAGTTCATCCTTTGTAATGCTTTTCAAGGCTTTAGTTCTTCCTTTGAAATGCTTTTCAAGGCCTGCACACATTTGAAAAAGCAAACCCAAACATGCAATCTAGAAATATAATCGATATTAGTTTATAAAACCACATATAAATGTTAAGTCTTCCATCATTCATATAAAACAATTCATAATCAAGGTGGAGTTATCAATCTCCCCCCTGATGGAAGACAAAACAAATATTGTACCTACATTCAATGTTAGATATAGGCATGCAACAATATTATCGGAAAAAATGCAGAATGCAGTAATGTCGGATCAACACATTTAATTTCTCCCCTTTTGCCTTTCAACAAGGGAGAAAAAACAATTAAGTACGGGAGTTTAAAACCATTACAGACCCAAAGTATTTTCAAAAATAACACAAAGTTTAAAAACACATCCCACAAATGTCATTCAAGACCTTGAAATCAAAACCAAGGATCTTTGAAGTCCATGTCAAGGCCTTGACATCCATTTCAAGGCCTTGAAATCAGTTTCAAGACTTTGAAAGCTACTCCCGATTGTCCTCTTAGAACTTCTTCCTCCATCTAGACTGAGCCGTTCCTTTTCTTCTGTCCCCGATTTCAGCCTCCATTCTCCGTTTCCTTTCTGCAAGGCGATACTCCTTCACAACAGCATATTCCTCCGTCGTCGAAATGGTAGGCTCAACATGCGTAGGGTAAAGGATGGGTTTGTTTAGTACACTCCATTTACAGTTCGTAAGCACATTCTCCACCTTCTCTTGAGTGTGTCGAGCAACATCTTCGGTCAGTGGCATAATCTTTCTAGTGGTGGTGAGGGTAAGAGCATTCATGAGGTACATTTGGTTGATCTTTGCATCCATCATAGACATAATTTCATGGCTTGCGTCCATTTTTCTCAACATATCAAGCTAGAAGTCAACTATTTCTCGATTAAGAGAATTTAGTTCCAGCTCATGTCCATCCAGCCTAGTCTCAGATATAGAAGGAGTTATAGGAATTGTAGAAGATGGTGTCACAGTAAATGCCTTTCCCTTCAATTTCCATACTCCGGCAAGAGTCTTCTCTACTCCCAATCTTTCTAGACATTGTTCATCGATTTTTCCAATCAACACCTGCTGGTCCTCAATAGAGGTGTCGATGAAAAAATGAGAAAGAATCTTGGGGAGAAAATTTCCATAGGGAAGGAGGGTAGCTCGGGTGGAGTTAATGGTATGGACCATATGGTTAAAAATCAAGGCAAGTCAACATCCAAACCAGACAAAATCTGGTAGATCAAATCTAGAGTCTAATATGTTAACAGTTCCCTTGAGTTGGCTTGGGGAATCACACATCTAACCAAAGTAGTAAATACAATCTCGGCTTCTCGGGCTAGGGAAGTGTGAGAGAGCTATCGAGATTTGGAGTTAGGGATCATAAAATTTTCCTTAGCAAGCCTTATGCTTTCAGATCTGGATGGGTGTTGGAAGGAAGTATTGGTGGGAAGCCCTAAAATCTTGTACATGACTGTAGGAGTGAGAGAAATTGGCGTACCTTTAACCATTGTATCAAGGGTGAGGGCTCCCTTATTCTGTTTTGTTGAAAGGTTGACGTAGAACAACCTTGTATGTCTTGTGAAAGCAATTTCTCCCGGGTTGAGTACCTTCTAGATTGAATAAGTTCTGAGCAGAGAGACACATGGAAGTTGAAGCGTTCCCAAGAACTCTATATCGACCGAATCGCACATGCATAGTGGGTGATTGTGAAATCCGTCCAGCCATGTTCCTGTGGCTTTGAAGCTTCAAAACTAGATTGTCGGCAATCCGGTGTGGGTTGATATCTCCACGTCTTCCTTAGTAGAAGGATCTTATGATACTAGGAAGATATGAGCTGTATGTGCTCTGTGAGATGAAACGAGACGGTTTGAGGATTTATTTGGAGCCATGGAAGAGTTTGTGAGAGCAACAAAGAGATTTTGGAAGATGAAGAGTAAAGCATGAAGGGTTTTGTAAAGACGTTGAAGGAAAATAGATAAAAGTGGAAGAGATGATTGTATTTAAAGGGGACATGTCAAATCGATTTATGGCTTATCAATATCTTGAAACCGAAATTGATTTGCATGCTATCCTAATAAATCACAACTAACTTCCAAAAAGATTTGAATTTTGAAAACAAAATCTTGGTAAAAAAATTTTGTAATCATTTTAAAATTTTTATTTAAAATGATTTAATGATCAATCATCTAAAAATATGACAACCATAAATCCGATATGTGATTATCACTATAGTCCTTGAAATCCGTTTCAAGACCTTGGATTGTATTTCAAGGCCTTGAAATGGAAAAGTGGACTGCATTATAAGTAGAAAATAAAACGATTTACTCCCCCTAAGATAATGCTTCGTTGTTCAACATACCAAGCTCCAATCTAATAAAATTGAATCGATCTTCAGGTAGAGGCTTAGTAAATATATCTGCAAGCTGCAAGTTAGTCGAAATAAAAAATATCGAAACATTACCTTTTTCAACATGATCACGTATGAAGTGATGTCTTACGTCAATATGCTTTGTTCTTAATTGTTGCACATGATTTGTAGTAATAGAAATAGCACTAGTATTATCACATGTAATAGGTATACCTTTAAGATCAAGACCAAGATCACGAAGTTGTTAAGCTATCCATAGGATTTGTGCATAATAGGCTCCAACATCTATATATTCAGCTTCAGTTGTGGATAGGGCGACAAAATTTTGCTTCTTGGAGTGCCAACTGATTAGGGATAACCCTAAAGAATTGACAACATTCAGAAGTGCTCTTTCTATCGACCTTATATCCTGCAAAGTTTGCATCTGAATAGCCAACGAGGTGAAACGAGTTTTGACGAGGATACCATAACCCTAAATCCTTAGTGCCATTAAGATACCAAAATATCCTTTTCTCAGCTATCAAGTGTGACTCTTTAGGATCAACTTGAAATCTTGCACACATGCATACACTGAACATAATTGCAGTTCGTCTAGCGGTTAAATATAACAAAGAACCGATCATACCTCAATACTCCTTTTGTACGACACTCTTATCATTCTTGTCTTGATCTAGTGAAAAAGTAGAACTCATAGGAGTCTTTGCTACCTTGGATTGATCCATTTTAAATTTCTTGAGCAAATCCTTGGTATACTTGCTTTGATTAAGAAAATTTTCTTTCTTAGCTTGAGTAACTTGAAGACCAAGAAAGAAATTCAACTCTCCCATCAAGCTCATCTCGAATTCCCTACACATAATATTTGAAAATTCCTTACATAGAGAATTGTTAGTAACACCATATAATATATCATCAACATAGATTTGTACTACTAATAAATCGTTGCCTCTTGTTTTGACAAACAAAGTTTTGTCAATAAAACCTCTTCTGAAATCATTTTCAAGGAGATACTTGGACAATATTTCATACAAAGCTCGAGGAGCATGCTTAAGATCGTAAAGAGATTTTTCCAATTTAAAAACATGATCTGGAAAATTATCATTTTCAAAACCAGGAGGTTGAGCAACGTAAACTTCTTCTTCTAAGAAGCCATTTAGAAAAGCACACCTAAAATCCATTTGAAAAAGTTGTATGTTTACGAAGGATGCAAAAGCAAGTAGCATACGTATGACTTCTAAACTAGCAACCGGAGCAAAAGTCCCCTCATAATCAATACCTTCTTCTTGGTTATAGCCTTGAGCTACAAGTCGTGCTTTGTTTCGAATGACTTTACAATTTTTATCCAACTTGTTTCAAAACACCCATTTTGTGCCTATGACGAATTGTTGCTTAAGTCTAGACGTGAGAGTCCAAACTTTGTTTCTCTCGAATTCACTTAGCTCATTTTGCATGGCCATGATCCAATCATGTTCTTGAAGTGCTTGAACGTAGTTCTTGGGCTCTACAAGAGACACAAACGCAAAAAGAGCACACAAGTTATTTACCCTAGATTGGGTTCGCACACCTGCTTTTGGATTTGAGATCACGTTTTCTTGTGGATGATATGAAGAATGTTGGAACTTTCTTCTTTTGAAGGTTGGAACAAATCCTAAAGATTGAGGCTCGTTTACTTGACTCGTTTCAGGTACCGCTGGAGGTGTGCCTTTGGGTCCTATGTCAAGACCTTGAAGTTGGGTTTCAAGTCCTTGAAATTGACTTCTAGCGGTGTTGCCGTTTGTCGTTTCAAGGTCTTGAAGATGCGTTTCAAGTTCTTGAGATTGTTCTCCGGTATCCTAAATTTGTTCATACATGTTATTTTCTTGAGCCTTACGATCTTCTTCTCCATCAAAATTATGATCTCCATGTATATTAAGATTCAGATATGCAAAATTTTAACTCAAAGTACCATCATTGCTTTCATCAAAATTACATGAATACTTTCCTCAACAAATTTGGTACATCTATTATAAACTCGATAAGATTTGTTATTTAAAGCATATCCAATGAAGATAGCTTCATCACTACGTGCATCAAACTTTCCAAGGTTGTGTTTTCCATTATTATGGACAAAGCACGTACACCCAAAGAGTTTAAAATAGGAAATATTAGGTTTTTGTCCCTTAAAGAGTTCGTAAGGAGTCTTTTTGAAAATAGGGCAAGCATATATTTAAGATGTAATTAGCCGTGTTAACAACTGCATCCTAAAACCTTTTTGACAAACTATTTTCTAAAAGCATAGTCCTAGACATGTCCTCCAAGGCGTGGTTCTTACGTTCCACAACCCCGTTTTGTTGAGGTGTTCTAGGAGCTGAAAAGTTGTGTGAAATACCATATTTTTCACAAAATAAATCACACTTGAGTTGGTCAAATTCTCTACCATGATCGCTTCGAATGGAAATGATAGGTAGGTTTTTCAAAGTTTGCAACTCCTTACAAAGTTTTGAAAACTCAAACAAAGATTCAGATTTTTCCCGTAAGAATGAGATCCATGTAAAACGAGAAAAATCATCCACAATGACAATGATATTTTGTTTTCCTTTGGGAGATCTGGCACGCATAGGACCACATAAATCCATACGTAAAAGTTCAATGGGTCGAGAAGAACTTACAACCTTCTTTGGTTTGAATGAACCTCTTGTTTGTTTACCTTGTGTACAATATGTGTTATAATTACACGTATTTATATACATTTATTAACCATGCCTAACTTCTACTACTCAAATGTATAAACATATATACTATCACTACTCCCTTACGTGTATACTTATATATGTATATATATACTCTATACACTGTAATTCTCTATACCAGTCTATCCCTCTCTCGATCCAACCTATATACATCCCACAAACACACAATAGTTCTAAGACATTGCACTCACCTAAACAGTCTGCAGTAGGCCCACTCTTCTTCAGTTACGAGTATAGCCGGCGTCCTGGATCGGGCTCGTATGCCGGCTCGAGTAAGTTCTCCCGCACGTCTTGGCGAGTCACTACAGGGTTCGAGAGGGACAGGGTTCAATCGGTTACTCACACAAAACAGGAGAAAGGGAGGGGATGCACTAGCTGTTGTTTAACTGGGTTACGATGGTACAGACGGGGGTTGAGTTCCGGTGCGGTGTGCAGCGAAGTTCGCCACCGACAACGGAGGTTGCTGGCGTTCCAGGCGGTCCGTGCAGGGGCGGTAGGAAGGCGTTAGGCGGCAAGGGCCTGTAGTCAAAGGCGGTGAAGAGAGGGGCGGTTTAGTACGGCATACAGAAACGGAAGAGGGAGAAGAGGGCGGACGACTCACCCTGCTGCTTGAAGATCCTCGTAGCGGCGTCGATCAGCACTGCTGCAAGTGTCATCCGGTGTGATTGGTTGCTGGTGGTCGACAAGGTTGGCGGATAGGCTCTCGGTGGTTGCTGCGGAGCTGTAGATGAAGGCGGAAGAGAACGCCCTGGTTAGTTGCGGTTGAGGGAGAGGAGAAGAGCAGCAGCAGTACAGATGAGGGAAAAATAGATTTAGGCTTAGATTAGGTTTAAACGTATAATTAGGTTAGGGTTAGGATTAGTTTAAGGAGATGGGCTGGTGGGCTTGGTAAATGGGCCTAGTAGTGGGCCACATCCGGCTTGCTCTCTCATTAAAACAAGGGTACGAAAACTCGTTACTCGCCCCGGATTTCTGGTTATGTGCGGGAATTTATATAATACGGAATTATATTCCGTATTATATAAATTATTATTTTATTTTATTTTAAAGGTGCGTAAATTATTTCCGGTTACATAGTTTCATCATTTTATGTGAATTAAGGTCACATAAAATGATAGAACTTAAAACTTGTTTTATTTTATTTATTTATTTATTCATTTATTTAAGATTGACGTATCGGAATTCGGTTAAATTCAGGGTTAACGGAGTTTAAAATTTTCGGTTATTACATTTCTCTTGTTTGATAAGCTTTTCTCTTAAGACACTTATCCTTACCCTATGCTCTTTATCACATATGATAATGTCATTAAGGAATTGTATGAGTTCTAGGTTAGATTGCGATATAATAGTACTTACCACACCATCAACATAAAAGTTTGGATCCTCGTCATGATCGACCATTAAGCACAAGTTTGCTTGATCTTTTTCGTCTTCTGACTCATTTGTCGAATCTGAGTCACTCCACGATGCTACCATAGCTTTCTTCTTTCGATCATTCTTCCTAAAGTTGTTCCTCTTCTTTTGTGGACAATCCTTTACGAGATGATCTGCTTCACCACATTCAACACAAGTCAATACTTTAGTTTTCCTTATTAGGGGTAGAAAACTTACCTCTAGGTCTTGATGATTGTGGATATTCTTTGTTGTTTACGAATTGCTTTTTCAATTGAAGAATTCTTGCAAGACCTCTTGAAATCTAGGCGAATGGATCTTCCTCATCATCACTCTCTTAATCATCCGATGGCATGTCGTCCTCTTTGGATCTTAGGGCAAGATTCTTTCTGTTTGATGGTAGCTCTCTGTAACACCCCAAGTTCCGGGAGCTCGAAGCGTTACGGGCTAGGACCTCACAATGGGTCCCGACCCTCAGAGTAGCAACGATACAACGGATCTTACAACAAGGCACAAACGAATGAAAACCAAAACTCAATATAAAACCCAAGATTTAAACAAAAGAAAGCATAAAAGACTCGCAGCCGAGTTCAAAACAAAAGGGAAAAGCAACAACAAAAACATAAACCCGATCCCATTCCATAATGTACGGGAACCCTGGCTGACCACACCATCCAGATCACTCAGCAACATCCTGAACCTGTGGAACATCTACAACATCGGTATAAAATAGTTAGATAACATTCTACATATCAGGAAGACATTAAAGACATAAACACACATAAGGTAAAGTAAACACATAGCATGCTCACACAACAACCGGTTATTATCTTTCATTAGGTCATCCGATTACTAATTCAACTTATGGTTGTTACACGAGTATCTTTCCCCATTCTTAACTGGACAAGCGGTAACCGCCCGTTTATAATACACTTGGGCCAATTAAGGTATAACAAAGGTGAATCCTATTCCAGTTATCGGTTATAACATGATAAATAACACAAACAAGCCAAAACAATAAAACCAATATGCGGAATGAAGCTAAGTAAGTCCAAGGGACTTACCTCACTCGAAGGTAGTCTCAACACTCAGCAAACACTCAAGAAAGCCTCAAAAAAGGACAAAAGGAAGTCTGTTCATACAAGCATCACGAATCAAGAACCGAAACGAATGCTAGAAGTCTATAACTTCTAGTCTTCATGATCTCTAAGAAATTTACACAAGCTAAGGCTTCAACCTTACTCTTACAGAACACTCAAGGGTCGAGGAACAACCAGAAGGAACAAGGAAAGGGAAGAGGAAAGCAAGGAAGGAAACAACTCACAAGAACATGAGTTACTGTAGAAGAACCGTGGGGGCGGCTGGACAGAGGCGTAGGGGCGACACATGACAGAGGCGTAGGGGTGGCTCTATGTCGGCGCGGGGGTAGAAGTTTGACATAAGCTATTGTCGGCTTCTCGATGACAGCAGAACCACGACAAGGCCAAAGCTTGCTCTTTCACTACTCTTCACACTTCACAACTCAACCAGGGGAGCTTGTGAATATCAAAGGATCGTCAACGGAACGCTCCACAAGAATCAAGGATCAAACTTGATTCTTAGAGAAGAAGAAAAGAGGAAACGAAGAGAGAAACGAAGTAGAAGATAAACAAGGTGCAGTAGTACATGAATGTGATGAGAAACTCGAAGGAAAAGACTTACACGTTTAGCAAGATCACCTGAAGCAAAGGATACGACTGCAACTCTCAAGGGTTGAAGAAGATGAAAGCAAGAAATGTGAAGAAGAAGCAAAGACGGGGATATAAAGAAGAGGCGGGAAAAAATAGATGGAAAGGACGTCTAGGGTTAGAGGAAGATAAGGAAACCGGCCCATAAGAAAGAATATTGAATATTCTATCTATGGAAAGAAGATAAAACGAAGGGAAACATATTGGGCGCGATCTACAGCAAATCCGCAGGGGCGGGTCACCTCAGCCGCAGGGGAGGCCCCTTGTCACCGCAGGGGCGGTGATAGACACCAAGGCCACTGGGGCGGCCTTCCTCACCGCGGGGCGGTGAAGGCGAAGACTAGGGTCTTACATCAGATCCCCCTAAAAAGAAGTTTCGTCCTGAAACTTGCAGCCACTCAAACGATCACATAACCATACAAAATTTGAACTGAACTCATATATTCCCACTCGGGGCATGTAACTCAAAACGTCACAAAAGCGTATGCAACACTGTTCGCCCAACAGGGTGCGTGCAAATAAGTTTAAAATTATAAAACTGAAATCAAAGCAAGCGAACCCACAGTGTACGGATCGGCGTAGATTAGCAAGTATTCTAGAGTATCGAACTCAGGGATTTGGTGAAACAAAATAAGTTTCAAGTAATCGAGCTATCAAAATTGTAGAAGCTTTGCAAATAATTGGGAAAACAGCAACCCTAAAGATCCAGGTATCTAATTGTGGCAATTGATTCAAGATATACTATATATATAAGGACAGAGATGAGAATTGCAAAGGTATACTAAAGTAAGGTTATGTACGGTGAAGATCCAAAACCGATATGTCTCACCCAAAGACTCTTTCTATAAAGATTGTTGAGGCTGAAGTATAGAAAGGATCTAAAGGTAAGAATTAATCTCAAATACCCATACCCAAATCCAATGAATCAAAGACAAAGCCAAAACGGTTAAGGTTGTGACACTCCAAACCGAAATAGAGGATGTTGAGTCTCACTACTACCTAGGAAAGGCAAGCCAAGGCTAGGTTTAAAACAAATCATTAACTTTGGATTAAAGCAAAAGAAAAAGTCGTAAAACAGAGGAAATCACGGTTAGATCTTGAAGAACCACGGCCATGGTTTTTAAGAACAAGCCGTGGTTTAGGCTATCGACAAGGTTTCTCACACTCTTAGGGTCCAATCTGTTTTGGGTCCGTAGCTAGACCGTTCCTGTGTTTATTAGAGGACAATCGAAGCGATTTCCTCAACCGGGAGCTCCGGTGAATACTTCTTAAGACGTTGGCCATTCACCTTGAAACTTTCGCTCTTTTCACCCCATACTTCAACTGCGCCATGGGGAAAAACACATTTGATTAGATAAGGTCCAGTCCAACAAGATTTAAGCTTACTTGGAAAGAGACGAAGTCTCGAATTGAAGAGGAGAACTTGATCTCCTTCTTTGAGATCCTTTGGAATGATATTCTTATCATGCCAACGCTTCGCCCTTTCTTTGTAAATCTTGGCATTTTCAAAGGCTTTCAAGCGGAGTTCTTCAAGCTCATTAAGGTCCAAGAGGCGCTTCTCGCCCGCTTCCTTCATTGCGAAGTTCAACCACTTCACAGCCCAGTATGCCTTGTGTTCTAGCTCAACCAGGAGATGACAAGACTTCTCATACACAAGGTTGTATGGTGTTGTACCTATGGGAGTCTTGTATGCAATCCTATATGCCCATAATGCATCATCCAGTTTCAAAGACCAATCCTTCCTTGTCTTTGAAACCGTCTTCTCAAGGATGCCCTTGATCTCTCTATTCGAAATCCCCACTTGTCCACTTGTTTGTGGATGGTAGGGGGTGGCAATCTTGTGAGTCACCCCATACTTAGCTAGTAGAGCTTCGAATCGTCGGGCAATGAGGTGTGAACCTCCGTCACTAATGATGGTCCGTGGTGTCCCAAACCTTGGGAAAATAGTTCTATTAAAGAACTTAACAACAACCATGGCATCAGTAGTTGGAAAGGCAATAGCTTCAACCCATCTCGAAACATAATCTAAATCTAAAAGTATGTATTGGTTTCCACAAGATGATGGGAAAGGTCCCATGAAGTCTACTCCCCAAACGTCAAAGATTTCCACCTCCTGAATGTTGTTGAGGGGCATCTCGTTTCTCTTAGAGATGTTTCCTGTTCTTTGACAAGCATCGCAACACGAAACAAAGGTTTGCACATCCTTAAATAAAGTAGGCCAAAAGTATTCAGATTGCAATACCTTAGCGCTAGTTTTATTGGAACTAGCGTGTCCTCCACAAGGTAGTGAATGACAATGACGAATGACACTTTGCATTTCGTCTTCCGGCACACATCTCTTAATGATGCCGTCGGGACCTTTCTTAAAGAGTAGACGTTCATTCGAAAAGTATTGCCGGACATCCCTAAAGAACTTCTTCTTTTGTACATAGGATAATCCGGGAGGTATTTCCTGACAAACCAAGTAATTTACAAATTCAGCAAACCAAGGTTCGTTACCTCTAGATATCTTGTCGATGCACTCCTCTATGATGTGTAAGTGCTCATCCGGAAAGGAGTCATCTATAGGTAGATCGTCGTCTTCAATGTGTGGTAGACGACTCAAATGATCCGCAACAGAATTTTCCGAGCCTTTCTTGTCACGGATCTCTAGATTTGTAGGAGAAGAATCCATCTAATCAGCCTCGGTTTCGCATCCTTCTTAGCAAGTAAATGCCGGATCGCAGAATGGTCCGTGTATACAATCACCTTTGCACCTACAAGATAAGAACAAAACTTTTCAAAGGCATATACAATAGCTAAGAATTCCTTTTCAGTTGTGGCGTAGTTGAGCTACGCTTCGTCTAGCGTCTTGCTAACATAATAGATAGCATGGGTTCGGCCCTCCTTCTTTTGTCCTAGCACAGCTCCAACAACTACGTCACTTGCATCACACACAACCTCGAACGGGAGATTTTAGTCCGGAGGTTGGATGATCGGAGCTGAGATGAGTGCTTCCCAGATCTTATAGAAAGCATCTAGACAATCCTGCAAAAAATCAAAAATTGCCTTCTTAGGCTGTCGACAAGGTTTCTCACACTCTCAGGGTCCAATCTATTTTGGTTCAATCTATCATGGGAGAATTTGACATACTAGGCTTTTTTTTGTTTTTGTTAAAGAAACGATACCCCATATATTTTTACCACTTTCATTTAATAGTAGGTAAAAACTATTAACCCTTCTATTTAGAAAGAAAGAATAAATGATGTTTGTTATTTGTTATATAAGTATAAGTTTTAGTTTTTAATTACTGAATTTGTTTTCTTTTATTATTTTTCTTGCCTTTTTTATGTTTTTTTTATTATTTTCTTTTTTATTTTCTTTTTTATTTTCTGGACTGAATTTTTCATACCGGAATTCTCATACCAGAATTTCTCATACCAGAATTTCTCATACCAGAATTTTCATACCAGAATTTTCATACCAGAAATTTTATACCAGAAATTATCATACGAAAATTAGATACCAGAAATTGGATACCAGAAATTAAATACCATAAATTAAATACCATAAATTATATACCATAAATTATATACCATAAATTAGATATCATAAATACCATAAATCATACTGGAAGTTATCATATCATACCTGAAGTTATCATATCATACCGGAAGTTATCATACCGAAAGTTATCATATCGGAAGTTATCATACCAGAATTTTTCACATACCATAATTTTATCATACCAGAAATTATCATACCAGAAGTTTCATACCAGAAATTATTATACCAGAAGTTATCATACCACAAATTTACATACCAATAATTCAAACAGTTGGTGTCATATATTATAAGGTACATGATAGTACACACAACCATGACCATTATAGCCCCACTTATACTATAATGCATGTCATTCATGTACTGAGAACCTTAATATAACCTAGGATTATGAATCTCCATTAACATCAAAATTCTTTGAATTTAAATAAGTTCATTATTATTTTGTAACCCAAAAGCAAGCCACCATTTGAGCAGTGATCAGCACACAACCCTGAGGTAGTGATCACTGATTGAATAGTGGCTCATTATATAACAATTTCACAGCAACTTATAGAAGCCAACCTCAGGCTTCACAAACAGTTCAGCTATACATTTACAAAAGCTGCACCATGTTAACAAAATTTGGAGCATGATACAAAGGAGCTGTGACCAATGCGAAATGCGAACAATAATGAGAATTTTGAACTTTCACTTGGGTTGCGAGGAAACTTGAAGCAAAAGAAGTGCAGGAGATGTGCACAACTTACTTGGGTTTAGAGTTACCCGAGATCCTGTCAAATATTGAATTTGCTACTAATTGTTTTGCTGAAGGCCTTCTTATTGGATCCAGGTCAACCATTGCCTATTTTATCCAGTAAAACTATTTCTCAGTATATGCATAGACATATATTTACAAGATTCAAGGCTCCATTTGAAACATATTGCATCAGAAATGGACTCAAGTTACTTTCCTAAATCCTGATTTTACAGTAAGTTTTAAATGGATAATTGGTTAACTTATGAAACACCAAAGTAGCACCAAGATCTCATAATCCAACCCATAGACACATGCTGTTGTGTTCACCTATCATAACCTTCCAGAATATTTGCGGTTCATGCCTTACAGAAATATTGCTCCATATATTGGGCTCCGTTTGGTTTTTAACTTCTTGTATCAATTTCATCATTTAATCTCCACAACATGCTTATATGAACTTGCCTTTATAACCTTTCACTGGCAAGTTGTAACTGACAATCTGTATAGTATAGCGCAATTACCTTATAATATGTTACTCTTGTTGCAATTCCATCTTACCTAGATCCATTATCAACAGAAAACCATGTTCAGGATATAAAATGAAGGAATTGACAGGGAGTGGAATATTTGCTGCTAATTCAGGCGATGCTGCTGCTGAATCTTCCAAAACCAGTGTCCGAATGGTTCAGGTGAATTACGCACGCCCTTTTAAGTTAATAATTAAATGGTTTTGTAACTTTTTGATAAGAAATTGGGGGTGGATGTCAAAGGAAGAAATTGGGTGCGGATGTGTGTCGTCGGACGTGCTTCCGCTTCCTCTAACTCTTCTAATCTCTTCCAAATACCAGATGGGAATATGAATTTGCAAGGGAAGGCGGATTTGCGTCCAGGTTGGGGTTTCAGTTAGTGATTTTGTTCCAAAGAGAAAGAAGAGAGAAGCAGCGATAATGGTGGATTTGCGGCCAAAAAAGGAGCAGAACTTGGAGGCTACGAAGCTGGAGAAGAGCGCCGACAAGGAGAAGGTAAAAGAGCTGGTTGTCTAACTTGCGGTAGATTTGAACAGTAAAAATTCAATTGGGGTACACTTACTTAATTAAAAAACCTAAAAGCCTACTTACTAAAATAAAATCTCAAAAAAGCCTAGTTTCCAAATTAGCCCATCTATCATTATCTAAGCCACAACTATCAACCTTTTACCTTAGAATCGTCAAAAGGTTTTAGCCAATAACCATCACTATCAAATCAATAATCAAGTTTAAAAGAGAATATTAGTAAAACCTCGAAAACTCAATGATATTCAAATAACCAATCTCAAATCCAATAACAAATGTTTTTATCGAATGAATGTAGAAAAAGGGAATAGAAATCCTCACAACAATCTAGAGAAACAAAGAAGAACGGGATGTCAATCCGCCTTCTATCGAAACTCTAAGATCTTCCTCCAAGTATGCAATCTTCAAATGCGTCCTTCCCTGTACGCAATATAATCTTCCTTAACAATGCCCTCGCTGATGCAAGCCGTCCTCAACTACTCCCTGACGTTGGGGCTCCTAGTCCTTTGGAGAATTTGAGTCCCTTTTAATGTTTAAGACTCTCGAATATTTGTAGGGATAAACCTAGGGTTTAAGGATGAAACCCTAAATATTTGGGTTTAAAAGATGTCGAGCCCGCTGGTATCAAGAATATAATCTGGGCCGCGTCAGACGGTATCAGAGAATACTTTGGCTCGTCAAACAGTATCAGATAATACATTGGCGCGTCAGACGGTATCAGAAGATACTTTGGCGCGTCACACGGTATTAGAAGATACTTTGGCGCGTCCTAGTGATAGCATGAATTATAGTCTATATTTTGGGGTTTGTTTGCACGTTTTATCTTTCATAATCTGCATGTTTGTATGTACATTATGTGATTTTACTACCATTTCATCTACCTTTGCGAGAATCGAGGTCTACACCTAGTTTTGTTGTAATTGCAGGTAAAATGGTACGTTTTGCATCAAAAAGGAGCAAAAGGAGTCATGAGTCATTTAGAGCTACATCCAGGGAGCATAGCCATGGATTAAAGATTTACTTTGGACCAGTTTTGAGAGATTTCACATTCAGTTGTGACTCACCTCGGTTGACCAGAGATTCACCTCGACCGAGGTGATCCAGAGACGCCGACTCGACCGAGGCGAACACCTAGGACGCGGCGAGAATATTTTATTCTTGGCTGAGATCTTTTAAATTTGGAAAGTGATCTTATATTTTTGGGCTTGGATCCTGGAAGGAAGGAGATATGCAGAATCATATATTTTACCTATATTTATGGGAAAATATCTTTCTAAGATTTATTATCTTTGGAGGGTTATTTTCCTATAAAAAGGGTTGGATTTTCCACAAATCCGGCATCTCGCATACAATCACGCTATACCGTCGATCAGGGTTTATAGCACACAGCAGCAGCAGCCGCACTCCAGTTGGGAGTTTTCGAAGAACCTTTTTGAAGGTTGAAGGAAGATTGAAGTCCATAGCTTTTATAGCTTTATTGGAGGGTTTTGTAAGATTGTCTTCAATTCCCTCAATTGTTGTCTTGTCTTTTTGGATTATTATCCAAGGAACGCTTTGTTGTGATATTTGATTCAGTTATTGAAGTCTTTTCATTAAATTCTTCTTTGTTCAAATATTCACTTTCTTTCCATATATTTTGATACTTTCATTATGATGATGAGTGGCTAATTTCCTTGTGTGATTCTAGGGTGATTGACTGAAGGTTGTGGGGAAAACAATGATAGAATAATCTTAGATTCCAGTAGGATCCTGAAAGTTCGAGTTTTTAACCTTAACCCTAAGCATCTCGTTCGGTTGATGAACATCTCGGCCGGGGTGGAATTCTTCTGACCGAGGTGACTTATCCGAACCTAAACAGAAAGTTAAGTGTTAGAGTTTGCCAAATCCTATTCTTATTACACCTTTCCTGGTTCAAAGCAAGCTTAGGATGAGACTTACCCGGTAATTCCTTAGTTTGTGTATTGACGATCATAAGTGTAGGTAATAAAGGTTTATCCTTTATTGGGGTTTGAGTGTGCTTCCATCCCACTTTTGTGAGTTAGCCTGAGACTTACCCGGTAAAGGTTGATTCTATTCCCTTAGATGGTATGTTAGTTTGAGGTTATAGTTCTTTATCTTGATTCCTTGAGACTTACCCGGTAATAGGAGTTACGGTTTAGGATTAGTGTGTAGTGAGACTTACCCGGTGATCTACTCCACTTTAGTAACACCTTCCCCACGCAAAAATCTCAGCTTTGTCCGCTTATCTATAGATCTTGAGTTGGAACCACAACTAGATGCTTTAATCCCTAGAATTGCATGTTTGCTTTATTGACTTCTTATTCATCTTTGATTGTATTAATCGCTCTTGTGGTTAGAATTGACATAAGCACACCGTATTGACTTTGTTTCACCGAGTCCCTGTGATCGACCCCTGGAATTTTCTTGCTTTTACTACGATTGACCCGTACACTGCGGGTTCGCATCCTTGTTTTAAGCTTAAGTCTAGGGTTATAAATTTAAAGCTTGCACACACCGTTTGGAGCGAACAAGTTTTTGGCGCCGTTGCCGGGGACTTGGTCTAGACCGAGCCGGTACGGTTTGCTCTTGGGGTGCTTGCCCCGTTTCATCTAACCACTCTACTTGAGTGACTTTTGCAGGTTCTTTCTTAGGTATATGCGAAGAACCCGCGCTGGGAAGGAAATCGTCCCTTACGATCCCGAACCAGAAAAGACATACAAGCGACGCTTAAGAGAAGCAAAGATGGCCCAACAAGACGATCGCGATCTTGCGGCCCAATTGAAAGAGGCGCTAGAGCTACTACGCCTCAGCAAGGAAGAACTCAGGCAAGAGAAAGAAGAGAATCGCACCAAGACTGCAGCAATCGAAGCTGATATTGCAGTCATACGAGACCAGATTCTACTTCGACCGAGGGAAGATCCTCCTGTTGATCCTCGACCGATGCAGGATCCAGTAGTTGACCCGCGACCGAGGCAGATTCCAGTACCTGACACCCCGGCCGATGTACTTCCACCTCGGATGCCAGTCCGAGATGTTCTTCTTGCAGGAATCCCACAAACCCTAGGTCAAAGGATGGACCCTAATCAACAGCTGAGGCGTCCAGGGGTGAACCTAGGAGATCCAGCGGATCATGACTACAAACTTCGACCGCAAGTTCTAGCCATGATTCGCCAATGCCAATTCGGAGGGCTAGAGAAAGAGTCGCCGCATCAACATCTTCAAAATTACGAGATCTTGATGGAAACCTTGCGACCCCCCAGAATTGAAAATAACAACTACAAGATAAGACCTTTTTACTTTTCTTTAAAAGATAGAGCTCTTACTTGGTATCAATCTCTTCCTCCAGGAAAAATCAGCTCATGGGAGGAGATGACCACGGAATTCTTGACCAAATTCTTTCCACCCTCAAAGACCGCCGAAATGAGAGGGAAGATCAATGCTTTCATTATGAAGGACAAGGAGAGCTTGTCCAAATCTTGGGAGCGGTTCAAGGATATCCTTTTGGATTGCCCACATCATGGGATTCCAAAGATCGAGTTGTTGGAGATCTACTTCAAAGGGCTGGACGGAAGCACCCAGTTCAATCTCCAACTACTCTCCGCCGGTACCTTCATGGACATGGCGATTGATGAGGCTTGGGACTTCATTGAGAAGCAAGCCTTGCACATGGAGAAATATACCCACCAAGGAGCTGAAGGTGGAGTTAAAAGAGTCAACTTTCAAGAGACTCAACCCAACAATAATCAACTCACGTCGTTGAAGAATGACGTGAAGCAATTGAAGGAGCTCTTGATGGCTCAAACTAAGAAGGAAGAGCAAGGGCAAAGGAACAACAACAATAACGTGTACCGTAACAACAACAACGGTCCCCGAAACAGCAACTACAACAACAACAATAGAGGATCCAATAGCAACAACTGGAGGGCGAATAACCAAAATCACGGTAACAATCATTCAAACTCCAATTCTAATGATTCCTCTAACCCTTTCCTCTCTTCCCCTTCTTCTTCTTCTTCTTCTTCTACTCCATTGAAAAGCCAAGGGCAAGGATCAAGTTCGTCTCAGCCAGAAAAGAAAGACGCAGTTCTGGAGGCAATCTTGATCAAGCTTAGCGCTATGGAGAATTCTATGACTTCATTTTCGAGGGCCCAAAAGTCCTTCGAACAACAACTTGCTAATAGGGCGAATGAAGCGCCAAGAGATCCAGGGAAGCTTCCAGCAAAGACGGAGACTAACCCTAAGGGCCAATGCATGGCCATAACGACGAGGAGTGGACTTAAAACTGCAGATCCAGTACCTCGCTCGACGCAGACCACCTCGGTCCAGATCCAGTCGAAGAACACCTCGACCGAGATGCCAACCGAGGCGGAGCAACAGAAAACAGGAGGGACGACAGAAACTTATGTTCCACCTCCTGCATACAAACCACCACTTCCATTCCCTCAGTCCAGATCCAGAGCACATCTAGACAAGCACTTTGGTAAGTTTCTTGACTTGATGAATAAGCTACATATTAATATTCCTTTCCTTGATGCTATTTTAGGTATGCCCGCCTATGGGAAGTTCTTAAAAGAAATCTTATCAAGGAAGAGGAAGCTGGAGGATGTTGGTGAAGTTAGGATGACATCTAAATCTTCGGAGCTTATCAAAATCATGAAGGAAAAGATGCCACCTAAGTTAAGAGATCCCGGCTCATTTTGCATTCCCATTCAAGTTGGGGATGTAACTTGTGAAGCCCTTTGTGATCTAGGAGCCAACGTGAGCATCATCCCGCTGGAGCTATGCACGAAGATCGGTCTTGGAGAGCCCAAGCCGGTCAAGATTCGACTTTACATGGCGGATCGCTCCATTACCCATCCCGTGGGCATCTTGGAGGACGTTCCAGTCAAGTTAGGTAACTTCTATCTACCTATAGATTTTGTTGTACTTGACATTCCCGTAGATTATCCTGTTCCTATTATTCTCGGGAGACCATTTCTAGCAACTTCGGGTTGCAACGTGGATTGCAAGAACGCCAAGTTGAAATTCAACGTTGGTGGCGATGAGGTGGAGTTCGCGCTGCTTGCAGCCATGAAAGGGGAGCAACTAACTGATGATATCTTCAACATCTACGATGAAGAAGAATCAATAGAATTGGTGAGCTCTATCCTTATTAACGATCCACTCGAAAGAGTTATTAGCTTCAGTTTAATGGAGGAAGGTATAGATGCTTCTTGTGATCCAGTAGCAGTACCTCGACCGAGGCACTTTCTGGACTGAGCGAGGCGACCGAAGAACATCTCGGTCAGCGCCTATGCGCCTCGACCGAGGTCGATGGCGAGATGATGTCAACTGAGATTGCTAAGAATAACAAATTTCTTACTCCCTCCTCTGATATTCATCCACTGTTGGTGGAGCACTCCATCCACAAACTTTCTGATAATAAAGGTCCTTGGTACGCTGATATTGTGAATTATCTTGTTTGCCAGGAGATACCACCCGGATTGACGTACTCTCAAAAGAAAAGATTCTTCAAGGAAGTACGACATTACTACTGGGACGAGCCGCTGCTATTCAAGCGCGGACCGGATGGGATGCTTCGAAGGTGCATTCCGGAGGATGAAGTTAATAGCGTCATAAGGCATTGTCATTCACTTCCTTGTGGGGGGCATGCTAGCACCGATAAAACATGCTCTAAGGTATTGCGTTCCGGTTTCTTTTGGCCTACATTATTTAAGGATGTGCAATATTTTGTCGTCTCTTGTGATGCATGCCAAAGAACAGGGAACTTATCAAGGAGGAACGAGATGCCACTTAATAACATCCAAGAAGTGGAAATCTTTGATGTATGGGGGATTGACTTCATGGGACCTTTCCCATCCTCCGGAGGAAACCTCTACATTCTCCTTGCAGTTGATTACGTCTCTAGATGGGTTGAAGCCATCGCTTCTCCCACTAACGACGCCAAGGTGGTTGTGAAGTTCTTGAATAGAACTATCTTTCCACGATTTGGAACTCCACGCATCATCATTAGCGATGGAGGAACGCATTTCATCAACCGGAAGTTTAAAGCACTTCTATCGAAGTATGGGGTAACCCACAAGGTATCAACCGCTTATCACCCTCAAACTAGTGGACAGGTCGAGATCTCGAATAGAGAAATCAAGGCAATTTTGGAAAAGACCGTCTCTAGAACGAGGAAGGATTGGTCCATGAAATTGGACGATGCTCTTTGGGCGTACAGGACCGTATTCAAGACTCCCATAGGAACCACTCCTTATAATTTAGTATATGGGAAGTCTTGCCATTTGCCCGTCGAATTGGAACACAAGGCGTATTGGGCGATCAAATGGTTGAATTTCGACATCAAGGAGGCTGGTGAGAAGCGACTATTGGAACTTAACGAGCTGGAGGAGCTGCGTTTGAACGCTTATGAGAATGCCAAAATCTACAAGGAAAGAACGAAGAGATGGCATGACAAGCGTATCGTTCCAAAGGAGCTTAACGAAGTAGACTTAGTTCTACTCTTCAACTCCCGCCTCCGTCTTTTTCCAGGTAAGTTGAAATCTAGATGGACCGGACCTTATGTTGTGAAACATATTTTCCCTCATGGTGCAGTTGAGATATGGGGCGAAACTAGCGGAAACTTCAAGGTCAACGGTCATAGACTTAAGAAATACCAACCGGAAACGCCGGTTGAGGAGGTTGCACCGATATACCTCATTTGAGACGCATCATGGTCCAGCTAGCGACCTTAAATCAAGCGCTTCTTGGGAGGCAACCCAAGGTATTGCTTTCTTTTCCCGTTTTCTAGTCTAGTTTAGATAGTTTTTGTTTTTGCTTTGCTTTGCTTTGTTTTTGGCGTTCTGGACAGACAACAGGGAATATCTAAGGAAGGAGCACAACTGGAAGGACGGAAGTTCGAGATTCTGAGAAGATAAAAGCACCTCGGTTACTGTCAGAGCACCTCGACCGAGTTGATTCTTGAGCAAACCGAGGCGACTAGGGTTTCTGCAGAACCACCTCGGTCCATACCACCTCGGTCCAGTCGAGACCATCTCGACCGAGGTGACAGCAGATCCAGGAACAGTATAAAAAGGGAAAAGTTTTTATTTTTCACTTTTCACTTTACCCACCTCGACCGCGGCGACTTCCACTTCGCTCCCTCTCAGATCTTGCTCATTTTCGCCGATTTCTGCTTCGAAACTGAGATTGAAGAGTAGAGGAACCGATTGCAACAACAGATCTGCAAAGAAATCGAGCGAATCGACCGAAACGAGGTAAAACAAGTCGAAACCCTAACTCGTTCGTTCGCTTTGATTTGGGCTTTGGTTGCCCCTGATTTTGCTGAGAAAGGATTTAAGTACCCCTTAGGAAGCAATTGTAGTGATTTTAGGGGGAAAAGAACTAAAATTCTGAGATTTGGAATCGTAACTGCTGCGCCTCGGTCCAGTCGAACTGCATCTCGACCGAGGTGTTCTTGAGTCTTGTCAGTGACCGAGGTAGTCTGACAGAGCTGAGTGAAAATGAGTTCAGATCGTCGCCTAGCCCTTAGAGACAGATCCTCACCCTCCCCTTCTTCTTCTTCTTCCCGTCCTTACCGCCCGGTTATCCACGAGAGATGCCGGGTAGACTATGAGCGGATAGCTAGCCGTCCAGTTATCGCACCACGATTTCTGGACGTGTCGGCCTTTGATTGCCTAGGGTTAGATGCTGACCTTAGGAGGATGATTGCTACTGTCGGGCTGGATCAGTTTACTGAGATCCGGGCCCCAGCTTACTTGGAGCCGACTTTAGAGTTCGTTAGCTCCTTCTCCTACCTCCCCACAGACCGGTCTGTGAAGTACCGGTTGATGAACCGGAACTTCATAGTTCCTGTAGAGATATGGAGAGAGATTTTTGGCTTTTCTGAGCCCACCGCCACCGACTTCCCCTCCCGATCCGTAGGTAGGGAGTTCTGGGGGCAGATTGCCCATATTACTGAGCATGCAGACAGATGGCGCCTTGGAGATTCCAGGGAGAAGGTCATCTTCCACCCAGCCTTCAGACTAGCCCACAGGATTTTCAGCGAGACACTTCTGGCGCGTACTGAGACGCCCCAGAAGATCAGACAGGGCGAGCTCTTCAGCCTCTATTGCATGGTCACAGGAGGTTTCCCAGACTTTGGCTTGCTCCTGGCAGAGGATCTGCACAGGATCAAGGCCAAGGCGAAGGGAGACATTTGCTGCGGAGGTCTAGTCACCCACATCGCTACCTACCACGGGATGGACCTCAGTGTTTGCACGATGGCGGCGGCTCCGAAGCCGCTGGGATTACAGGAGATGATCACACGGAGGATTCTAGTTCCCCGTGGTTTGACCACTCCATACGTCGCCATGCCTTGGGAGCGGACTGCACCTCAGGGGATCCACTGGTCTGCACAGTTCACAGTCTTTGATCCGCATTACTGGCAGACAGCTTGGGATACACTGATGGAGGATCACAGAGAGGCAACAGCTGCCCCTGCTGAGGCTGAGGAGGATGACGACGACGATGAGGAGACGATGGACGAGAGAGATGGTGGAGTCCCGATGGATACAGGGACAGATACTGCAGGGATGAGCGCGCCACCGATCATCGACTTAGATGATGAGGAGGAGACAGAGCCTGCACCAGCTGAGACTTCTCCAGTCAGACCTGCTAGACGCAGGAGACATGGAGTGAGGGATCGAGCTGCTCACAGACGAATCGATGACCTGACGGATCAGGTTATTGACACGTATGCTGCATTATCGCTGGATATCCGCGAGATGCAGGAGCGGCAGCACCATCAGCACATCATGGCCCAGCTTCAGTTCGAGCATGTCATGGGCTATCCGTACGATCCGACTCAGTATCCCTACGTACCACCACCACCACCACCGGATCAGGATTATTGAGGAGCTGCAGGATTTTCTTTATTTTCTTTTATGCAGTTCGGCCATTTATCCGGTGAGTACTCTCATGTTTAGACTTTTTATTTGACCCACTGGGACAGTGTGTCCCAAGTATGGGGTGTTTGTACTTATCTGACCACGTGATGTATTTTATTCGACTACCTTTGATGTATTATATTTTTTCGGATATTTTCGTATTTATGCTTCATTGCCTTTATATGATTATCTGATATTACATGCATACCTACAGGTTATTTGATTGAAAAAACGTCGAAACCAAAAAAAAAAAAATGGTTTTAAAAATTTTTTTTTGACCTCGACCGGGGAGATTCTGGCCAAACGAGGTATTTCACCTCGGTTGAACCAAGAACACCTCGACCGAGGTGTGTTAACTGAGAGTTTTCGAAAACGATTTTCTGTGCTACTTATCTGGATATGATCTCAGTGAAGATCTTGTTTACTGACTGGTTTTAAATTCTTTTTGTGTTTGAAAGGTTTTATAATATGTTTAAGTTGCTAAATGCTTTGTTTGAAATTATTGGCATGTTTAATACTTTGTTTTTATCCAAATTATGTTGAATTTGAAGGTTGACACCGCAGGTTAAGTTCTCTCACTTTCTTCTTGGAAAGACCAAGGCAATTCATTCTCTTCTTCTTCTTCTTCTTGATCATGCTTAGCCCCTCATATACATTTTGCCTCCCTTTACCTATCCGGGAATTTGGAAGCAAGCGAAGTGGTGAAAGCAAGTGGAGTTAAAGATGAGGAGTGGCTGGAAGTGAAAGTGTTAGAAAGCAATAATAGGTTTGGGGAAGTCAATCATGAAGATGAGTAACTCGGCACCATTCACATAGCCGGGTGTTTGTGTCTTGCCAAAATCGGATTGAGCGATATTCCTAACGGGTCATGGTATGTGCATCAAGGGTTTGATGCATCTCGAGAAATTGATGATTGCAGATTTCCTAGGCTTCGGTTATTGTGCACCTCTGTCCATGCATCCCAAAAAGTAAAGTAAAAAGAAAAAGTGTGAGATAAGCGAAGCTTATTGGTGGAAGATGTTGCAAGTCAAAGTGAAAGTGAAGTTCATCCTTTTCCCGGATTCTAGCACCATATTACCTTACATACATCCCTACCCTACACGTTTCTTGACCTTTTCTTTTGGGAAGCCCTTGAGACCTTGAGCTTGTTGATTGGCTTAGCGGTTTAAACTGGATTATACATGATTAATTTTGATAATTATGATTTATTATGCATTCTATGATTTTATGCAAAGATGAACAACTTTCCTATATTTATAAAATGTTTTGAGCATATTGAGTTTTTAAATTCCAGGAAGTACTCTCTTAGAGTGATCTATGGTAGTTGCACACCATAAAATGTTTTTGGAAGACTTTTTCATTGATTTTCTTGACTTATAATCCATTCTATCTTATCTTTTATATGAGGAACTTGCTTGGGGACAAGCAAGGGCTAAGTATGGGGTATTTTGATAGCATGAATTATAGTCTATATTTTGGGGTTTGTTTGGACGTTTTATCTTTCATAATCTGCATGTTTGTATGTACATTATGTGATTTTACTACCATTTCATCTACCTTTGCGAGAATCAAGGTCTACACCTAGTTTTGTTGTAATTGCAGGTAAAATGGTACGTTTTGCATCAAAAAGGAGCAAAAGGAGTCATGAGTCATTTAGAGCTACATCCAGGGAGCATAGCCATGGATTAAAGATTTACTTTGGACCAGTTTTGAGAGATTTCACATTCAGTTGTGACTCACCTCGGTTGACCAGAGATTCACCTCGACCGAGGTGATCCAGAGACGCCGACTCGACCGAGGCGAACACCTAGGACGCGGCGAGAATATTTTATTCTTGGCTGAGATCTTTTAAATTTGGAAAGTGATCTTATATTTTTGGGCTTGGCTTCTGGAAGGAAGGAGATATGCAGAATCATATATTTTACCTATATTTATGGGAAAATATCTTTCTAAGATTTATTATCTTTGGAGGGTTATTTTCCTATAAAAAGGGTTGGATTTTCCACAAATCCGGCATCTCGCATACAATCACGCTATACCGTCGATCAGGGTTTATAGCACACAGCAACAGCAGCCGCACTCCAGTTGGGAGTTTTCGAAGAACCTTTTTGAAGGTTGAAGGAAGATTGAAGTCCATAGCTTTTATAGCTTTATTGGAGGGTTTTGTAAGATTGTCTTCAATTCCCTCAATTGTTGTCTTGTCTTTTTGGATTATTATCCAAGGAACGCTTTGTTGTGATATTTGATTCAGTTATTGAAGTCTTTTCATTAAATTCTTCTTTGTTCAAATATTCACTTTCTTCCCATATATTTTGATACTTTCATTATGATGATGAGTGGCTAATTTCCTTGTGTGATTCTAGGGTGATTGGTTGAAGGTTGTGGGGAAAACAATGATAGAATAATCTTAGATTCCAGTAGGATCCTGAAAGTTCGAGTTTTTAACCTTAACCCTAAGCATCTCGTTCGGTTGATGAACATCTCGGCCGGGGTGGAATTCTTCTGACCGAGGTGACTTATCCGAACCTAAACAAAAAGTTAAGTGTTAGAGTTTGCCAAATCCTATTCTTATTACACCTTTCCTGGTTCAAAGCAAGCTTAGGATGAGACTTACCCGGTAATTCCTTAGTTTGTGCATTGACGATCATAAGTGTAGGTAATAAAGGTTTATCCTTTATTGGGGTTTGAGTGTGCTTCCATCCCACCTTTGTGAGTTAGCCTGAGACTTACCCGGTAAAGGTTGATTCTATTCCCTTAGATGGTATGTTAGTTTGAGGTTATAGTTCTTTATCTTGATTCCTTGAGACTTACCCGGTAATAGGAGTTACGGTTTAGGATTAGTGTGTAGTGAGACTTACCCGGTGATCTACTCCACTTTAGTAACACCTTCCCCACGCAAAAATCTCAGCTTTGTCCGCTTATCTATAGATCTTGAGTTGGAACCACAACTAGATGTTTTAATCCCTAGAATTGCATGTTTGCTTTATTGACTTCTTATTCATCTTTGATTGTATTAATCGCTCTTGTGGTTAGAATTGACATAAGCACACCGTATTGACTTTGTTTCACCGAGTCCCTGTGATCGACCCCTGGAATTTTCTTGCTTTTACTACGATTGACCCGTACACTGCGGGTTCGCATCCTTGTTTTAAGCTTAAGTCTAGGGTTATAAATTTAAAGCTTGCACACACCGTTTGGAGCGAACACCTAGCTTCCTTTTATGCGCCTTTTTGTCCCGCTTTAAGGCTTGATCCATAAATACGCCATTTCGCTCCAAAATTCGCCAAATTACCTACAATTGCAATAAAAATCTGTGTAGACCTCTATTGTCGCAAAGTAGGTGAATATAAACACAAATGCCATGAATGTATGTCTATGCATGCAAAATAAAGGGAAAATCTATATAAATAGATGCCTAAAAATAGGTCATAATTCATGTCATCAAAATACCCCATACTTGCCTCTTGCTTGACCCATGCTTGCCTCTTGCTTGTCTCCAAGCAAGGTTCAAACTTAAGATACAAGATGATATGAATTATGAATATGCAAAAACAAAGAAAAACCACAATATTTTAGTTGTGCTTCTATTCATAGATCACCCTCAAAGAATTGCTTCATAGCTAATAACAATTATCATATGATCAAAAGGAATTATATCATGAAAAGGATAATCACAGTTTGCAAGAAAATCATAACATGCATCATAACTTGCATTATATCAAAATCAATCATGAGGAATCCAATTTAGACCACAATGCCAAACAACATACTCAAAGATCTTAAGGACTTTCAAGCAAAGGTCAAGAAACGTGAATAGGTGGGACTTTCATAAGGTAATGTGGTGCAAAAATTCGGGAAAAAGGAACAACACAACACAAACTCTTTTCTTTTTGCAAACTTGAATCAACCACCATTGAGAGCTTTGCTCTCCCTTTTCAACACAAAATTCTTTTTCGACTTTACTTTTGGAAATATGGACAGCGGTGCACAAAATCCGAAACCTAGGAAATTGGCGATTCTCAATTTCGAGATCCCTCAAACCCTTGATGCGCATACCATAATCCGTTAGGAATATCGCTCAATCCGACTTTGGCAAGACACAAACACCCGGCTATGTGAATGGTGCTGAGTTACTCATCATAAAGATTGACTTCCCCAAACATATTTTCTATACATTGAATGCACAATTTTTTTCTTTCATAGCCCTCCCACATCAAACATGCCAAAATTACATTCTTCCTAATTCCTGGATAGGTAAAGGAGACAAAAATTTCATTGAGGGGCTAAATGAATAAAGAAGAAGCAAGAAAAATCGAGATGCCTTAATCATTTCAATAAGAAGTGTAAGAACTTATTATGCGGTTTCAACATTCAATACTTAACATGATTTAGAATGAAAGCAAATTATCATTCATGCATGAAATTCTAACAAAGTATTCAAATCCCACATATGTCATAAATCAATTCAAGCATACAAAATCATCATAGCTATTCCACAAAACAATATTCATCATAGAGATCATATCCATCCTAGAAGCACAAATTTTTTTTTAAAAATTTTCAAAATCAAAAATTGCAAGACATAAATTTTTTTTTCCACGGCCTATCGGGAATTTCCACGGCCGTGGTTTTGGGCGTGGAACTTTCTGTTGCTCTCGACAAAGCATTCCACGGTCCAAAATACCATTCCACGGCCGTGGAACTGTACAAAGACCCGTGGAATCCTCTGATGTTCGCCAAAATCCAAGTTTTATCAATCTTTCGGCTTTTCCTCCATTCTTTTGCTCATTCCTTATTCTTGACATCCAAGAACACAAACATACCGGAAGGTATCGAAGAAAAACAAACAAAAACAACTACTCTAATCTAATATAAGAAAAAGAAAACAAAAAACGTAAGTGCAATACCTTGGGTTGCCTCCCAAGAAGCGCTTGTTTTGGGTCCGTAGCTAGACCGTTCCTGTGTTTATTCGAGGACAATCGGAGCAATTTCCTCAACCGGGAGCTCCGGTGAATACTTCTTAAGATGTTGCCCATTCACCTTGAAACTTTCGCTCTTTTCACCCCATACTTCAACTACGCCATGGGGAAAAACACGTTTGATTAGATAAGGTCCAGTCCAACAAGATTTAAGCTTACCTGGAAAGAGACGAAGTCTCGAATTGAAGAGGAGAACTTGATCTCCTTCTTTGAGATCCTTTGGAATGAAATGCTTATCCTGCCAACGCTTCGCCCTTTCTTTGTAAATCTTGGCGTTTTCATAGGCGTTCAATAGGAGTTCTTCAAGCTCATTAAGGTCCAAGAGGCGCTTCGCGCCCGCTTCCTTCATTCCGAAGTTCAACCACTTCACAGCCCAGTATGCCTTGTATTCTAGCTCAACCGGGAGATGACAAGACTTCCCATACACAAGGTTGTATGGTGTTGTACCTATGGGAGTCTTGTATGCAGTCCTATATGCCCATAATGCATCATCCAGTTTCAAAGACCAAACCTTCCTTGTCTTTAAGACCGTCTTCTCAAGGATGCCCTTGATCTCTCTATTCGAAATCTCCACTTGTCTACTTGTTTGTGGATGGTAGGGGGTGGCGATCTTGTGAGTCACCCCATACTTAGCTAGTAGAGCTTTGAATCGTTGGGCAATGCGGTGTGAACCTCCGTCACTAATGATGGTCCGTGGTGTCCGAAACCTTGGGAAAATAGTTCTATTAAAGAACTTAACAACAACCATGACATCATTAGGTGGAAAGGCAATAGCTTCAACCCATCTCGAAACATAATCTACATCTAGAAGTATGTATTGGTTTCCACAAGATGATGGGAAAGGTCCCATGCAGTCTACTCCCCAAACGTCAAAGATTTCCACCTCATGAATGTTGTTGAGGGGCATCTCGTTTCTCTTAGAGATGTTTCCTGTTCTTTGACAAGCATCGCAACACGAAAAAAAGGTTTGCACATCCTTAAATAAAGTAGGCCAAAAGAATCCAGATTGCAATACCTTAGCGCTAGTTTTATTCGAACTAGCGTGTCCTCCACAAGTTAGTGAATGACAATGACGAATGACACTTTGCATTTCGTCTTCCGGCACACATCTCCTAATGATGCCGTCGGGACCTCTCTTGAAGAGTTGATGTTCATTCCAAAAGTGTTGCCGGACATCCCTAAAGAACTTCTTCTTTTGTGCGTAGGATAATCCGGGAAGTATTTCCTGACAAACCAAGTAATTTACAAATTCAGCAAACCAAGGTTTGTTACCTCTAGATATCTTGTCGATGCACTCCTCTATGATGTGTAAGTGCTCATCCGGAAAGGAGTCATCTATAGGTAGATCGTCGTCTTCAATGTGTGGTAGACGACTCAAATAATCCGCAACATAATTTTCTGAGCCTTTCTGGTCACGGATCTCTAGATCGAATTCTTGTAGGAGAAGAATCCATCTAATCAGCCTCGGTTTCGCATCCTTCTTGGCAAGTAAATACCGGATCGCAGAATGGTCCGTGTATACAATCACCTTTGCACCTACAAGATAAGAACGAAACTTTTCAAAGGCATATACAATAGCTAAGAATTCGTTTTCAGTTGTGGCGTAGTTGAGCTGCACTTCGTCTAGCGTCTTGCTAGCATAATAGATAGCATGGGTTCGGCCCTCCTTCTTCTGTCCTAACACAGCTCCAACAGCTACGTCACTTGCATCACACATAACTTCGAACGGGAGATTCCAGTCCGGAGATTGGATGATCGGGGCTGAGATGAGTGCTTCCCGGATCTTATAGAAAGCATCTAGACAATCATGGGAAAAATCAAAAACTGCCTTCTTAGGCTGTCGACAAGGTTTCTCACACTCTCAGGGTCCAATCTGTTTTGGTTCAATCTATCATTATCTAAGCCACAACTATCAACCTTTCACCTTAGAATCGCTAAAAGGTTTTAGCCAATAACCATCACTATAAAATCAATAATCAAGTTTAAAAGAGAATAATAGTAAAACCTCGAAAACTCAATGATATTCAAATAACCAATCTCAAATCCAATAACAAATGTTTGTATCGAATGAATGCAGAAAAAGGGAATAGAAATCCTCACTACAATTTAGAGAAACAAAGAAGAACGGGATGTCAATCCGCCTTCTATCGAAACTCTAAGATCTTCCTCCAAGTACGCAATCTTCAAATGCGTCTACGCAATATAATCTTCCTTAACAATGCCCTCGCTGGATGCAAGCCGTCCTCAACTTCTCCCTAACGTCGGAGCTCCCAGTCCTTTGGAGAATTTGACTCCCTTTTAATGTTGAAGGCTCTCGAATATTTGTAGGGATAAACCTAGGGTTTAAGGATGAAACCCTAAATATTTGGGCTTAAAAGATGTCGAGCCCGCTGGTATCAGGAATATACTCTAGGCCGCGTCAGACTGTATCAGAAGGTACGAAAACATACTTTGGCACATCCTAGCTTCCTTTTATGCTCCTTTTTGTCCCGCTTTAAGGCTTGATCCATAAATACCCCATTTCGCTCCAAAATTTGCCAAATTACCTACAAATGTAATAAAACTCTGTGTAGACCTCTATTCTAGCAAAGTAGGTGAATATAAACATAAATGCCATGAATGTATGTCTATGCAAGCAAAATAAAGGGAAAATCTATATAATTCATGTCATCAAAATACCCCATACTTGCCTCTTGCTTGTCCCATACTTGTCTCTTGGTTGTCCCCAAGCAAGGTTCAAACTTAAGATACAAGATGATATGGATTATGAATATGCAAAAACAAAGAAAAACCACAATATTTTAGTTGTGCTTCTATTCATAGATCACCCTCAAAGAATTGCTTCATAGCTAATAACAATTATCATATGATCAAAAGAAATTATATCATGAAAAGGATAATCACACTTTGCAAGAAAATCATAATATGCATCATAACTTGCATTATATCAAAATCAATCATGAGGAATCCAATTTAGACCACAATGCCAAACAACATATTCAAAGATCTTAAGGACTTTCATGCAAAGGTCAAGAAACGTGAATAGGTGGGACTTTCATAAGGTAATGTGGTGCAAAAATTCGGGAAAAAGGAACAACACAACACAAACTCTTTTCTTTTTGCAAACTTGAATCAACCACCATTGAGAGCTTTGCTCTCCCTTTTCAACACAAAATTCTTTTTCGACTTTACTTTTGGAAATATGGACAGTGGTGCACAAAAACCGAAGCCTAGGAGATTGGCATTTCTCAATTTCGAGATCCCTCAAACCCTTGATGCACATACCATAATCCGTTAGTAATATCGCTCAATCCGACTTTGGCAAGACACAAACACCCGGCTATATGAATGGTGCCGAGTTACTCATCATCAAGATTGACTTCCCCAAACAAATTTTCTATACTTTGAATGCACAATTTTTTTCTTTCATGGCCCTCCCACATCAAACATGCCAAAATTACACTCTTCCTAATTCCCGGATAGGTAAAGGAGACAAAAATTTCATTGAGGGGCTAAATGAATAAAGAAGAAGCAAGAAAAATCGAGGTGCCTTAATCATTTCAATAAGAAGTGTAAGAACTTATCAATCGGTTTCATAATTCGATACTCAACATGATTTAGAATGAAAGCAAATTATCATTCATGCATGAAATTCTAACAAAGTATTCAAATCCCACATATGTCATAAATCAATTCAAGCATACAAAATCATCATAGCTATTCCACAAAACAATATTCATCATAGAGATCATATCCATCCTAGAAGCACAAAATTTTTTTTAAAAATTTTCAAAATCAAAAATTGCAAGACATAAATTTTTTTTTTCCACGGCCTATCCGGAATTTCCACGGCCGTGGTTTTGGGCGTGGAACTTTCTGTTGCTCTCGACATAGCATTCCACGGTCCAAAATACCATCCCACGGCCGTGGAACTGTACGGACACCCGTGGAATCCTCTGATGTTCGCCAAAAATCCAAGTTTCGTCAATCTTTCGGCTTTTCCTCCCTTCTTTTGCTCATTCCTTATTTCTGACATCCAAAAACACAAACAAAAACAACTACTCTAATCTAATATAAGAAAAAGTAAAACAAAAACGTAAGTGCAATACCTTGGGTTGCCTCCCAAGAAGTGCTTGTTTTGGGTCCGTAGCTAGACCGTTCCTGTGTTTATTCGAGGACAATCGGAGCGATTTCCTCAATCGGGATCTCCGGTGAATACTTCTTAAGACGTTGGCCATTCATCTTGAAACTTTCGCTCTTTTCACCCCATACTTCAACTGCGCCATGGGGAAAAACACGTTTGATTAGATAAGGTCCAATCCAACAAGATTTAAGCTTACCTGGAAAGAGACGAAGTCTCGAATTGAAGAGGAGAACTTGATCTCCTTCTTTGGATCCTCTGGAATGATATGCTTATCATGCCAACGCTTCGCCCTTTTCGTAAATCTTGGCGTTTTCATAGGCATTCAAGCGGAGTTCTTCAAGCTCATTAAGGTCCAAGAGGCGCTTCTCGCCCGCTTCCTTCATGCCGAAGTTCAACCACTTCACAGCCCAGTACGCCTTGTGTTCTAGCTCAACCGGGAGATGACAAGACTTTCCATACACAAGGTTGTATGGTGTTGTACCTATGGGAGTCTTGTATGCAGTCCTATATGCCCATAATACATCATCCAATTTCATAGACCAATCCTTCCTAGTCTTTGAGACCGTCTTCTCAAGGATGCCCTTGATCTCTCTATTCGAAATCTCCACTTGTCCACTTGTTTGTGGATGGTAGGGGGTGGAGATCTTGTGAGTCACCCCATACTTAGCTAGTAGAGCTTCGAATCGTCGGGCAATGAGGTGTGAACCTCCGTCACTAATGATGGTTCGTGGTGTCCCAAACCTTGGGAAAATAGTTCTATTAAGGAACTTTACAACAACCATGACATCATTAGTTGGAGAGAAATAGCTTCAACCCATCTCGAAACATAATCTACAGCTAGAAGTATGTATTGGTTTCCACAAGATGATGGGAAAGGTCCCATGAAGTCTACTCCCCAAACGTCAAAGATTTTCACCTCCTGAATGTTGTTGAGGGGCATCTCGTTTCTCCTAGAGATGTTTCCTATTCTCTGACAAGCATCGCAACACGAAACAAAGGTTTGCACATCCTTAAATAAAGTAGGCCAAAAGAATCGAGATTGCAATACCTTAGCGCTAGTTTTATTGTAACTAGCGTATCCTCCACAAGGTAGTGAATGACAATGACGAATGACACTTTGCATTTCGTCTTCCGGCACACATCTCCTAATGATGCCATCGGGACCTCTCTTGAAGAGTAGAGGTTCATTCCAAAAGTATTGCTGGACATCCCTAAAAAACTTCTTCTTTTGTGCGTAGGATAATCCGGGAGGTATTTCTTGACAAACCAAGTAATTTACAAATTCAGCAAACCAAGGTTCGTTACCTCTAGATATCTTGTCGATGCACTCCTCTATGATGTGTAAGTGCTCATCCGGAAAGGAGTCATCTATAGGTAGATCGTCGTCTTCAATGTGTGGTAGACGACTCAAATGATCCGCAATAGAATTTTCCGAGCCTTTCTTGTCACGGATCTCTAGATCGAATTCTTGTAGGAGAAGAATCCATCTAATCAGCCTCGGTTTCGCATCCTTCTTGGCAAGTAAATACCGGATCGCAGAATGGTCCTTGTATACAATCACCTTTGCACCTACAAGATAAGAACGAAACTTTTCAAAGGCATATACAATAGCTAAGAATTCCTTTTCAGTTGTGGCGTAGTTGAGCTGCGCTTCGTCTAGCGTCTTGCTAGCATAATAGATAGCATGGGTTCGGCTCTCCTTCTTTTGTCCTAGCACAGCTCCAACAGCTACGTCACTTGCATCACACATAACCTCGAACGGGAGATTTCAGTCCGGAGGTTGGATGATCGGGGCTGAGATGAGTGCTTCCCGGATCTTATAGAAAGCATCTAGCCAATCTGTTTTGGTTCAATCTATCATTATCTAAGCCACAACTATCAACCTTTCACCTTAGAATCGTCAAAAGGTTTTAGCCAATAACCATCACTATCAAATCAATAATCAAGTTTAAAAAAGAATATTAGTAAAACCTCGAAAACTCAATGATATTCAAATAACCAATCTCAAATCCAATAACAAATGTTTGTATTGAATGAATGCAGAAAAAGGAAATAGAAATCCTCACAACAATCTAGAGAAACAAAGAAGAACGGGATGTCAATCCGCCTTCTATCGAAACTCTAAGATCTTCCTCCAAGTACGCAATCTTCAAATGCGTCCTTCCCTGTACGCAATATAATCTTTCTTAACAATGCCCTCGCTGGATGCAAGCCATCCTCAACTTGTCCCTAACGTCGGGGCTCCTAGTCCTTTGGATAATTTGAGTCCCTTTTAATGTTGAAGGCTTTCGAATATTTGTAGGGATAAACCTAGGGTTTAAGGATGAAACCCTAAATATTTGGGCTTAAAATATGTCGAGACCGCTGGTATCAGGAATATACTCTGGGCCACGTCAGACGGTATCAGAGAATACTTTGGCGCGTCAAACAGTATCAGATAATACTTTGTCGCGTCAGACAGTATCAGAAGGTATCAGAAGATACTTTGGCGCGTCACACGATATCAGAAGATACTTTGGCGTGTCCTAGCTTCCTTTTATGCTCCTTTTTGTCCCGCTTTAATGCTTGATCCATAAATACGCCATTTTGCCCCAAAATTCGCCAAATTACCTACCAATTCAATAAAACTCTGTGTAGACCTCTATTCTCGTAAAGTAGGTGAATATAAACAAAAATGCCATGAATGTATGTCTATGCATGCAAAATAAAGGGAAAATCTATATAAATACATGCCTAAAAATAGGTCATAATTCATGTCATCAAACACAACTAAAAGGAAAAACCAAAACACAAAACTATGCTATAGGTGCATCAAGCTTAGTGTAAAACTCCGGATAGTTCCTCTAGATACTATCCTTTGTCTCCCAAGTCGCCTCATAAGCTCCTCGCATCGACCACTGAATCTTCATCATCGGTATGTCCTTCGAACGCAAGCGTCTCGTACTACGCTCTAAGATAGCTACGGGTGCTCAACAAACGTGTGATCTTGCTCAACCACTATATCCTCATGAGTGATGATGTGTCTCAGGTCCGGTATGTACTCCCGTAACTGAGACAAATGGAAGATTGGGTGGACACCCTCTTGTCTTGGTTGCAAAGCAAGTCTATATGATGCACTCCAACTCGCTCCAGAATCATGAACGGTCCAACATATCAGGGACTCAACTTCCCTTTGACACCGAAACGTTTGACGCCTCGTGTCGGGGAAACTCTCAACCAAACCTGAGCTCCAACTCTGAACTCCAGAGGTCTACGCCTCTTATCTGCATAAAACTTTTGATGACTCTGTGTTGCTAATATCCATTCTCGGATCACTGCGAATCAAGCCATGTCATCTTGAATCTGCTTAGGTGCTACACAGCTAGCACTACTAGGCTTGTCCCAACACAGTGGGGTACGACATCTCTGTCTGTATAAAGGCTCATAAGGAGCCATCTTGATCGATACGTGCCAACTGTTGTTATACGAAACTCCACTAAGGGAAGGTGATCTTGCCACACCTGTCCTAGTCTAACACGCAAGCTCTCAACATGTCCTCCAGAGTTTGGACGGTCCACTCAGACTAACCATCGGTTTGAGGATGGTAAGCAGTCGTGAACTGCAAACTCGTACCTAGGGTGGCATGCACCTATTGCCAGAAACTCGAAGTGAATTGTCCGTGTTTGTCAGAGACTATAGTCCTAGGTACCTCATGAAGTCTCACTACCTGTCTAGTGAACTCCTCTTCCTATCGACTTACAGGCCACGTTTCCTTGATCGGAATGAAATGTGCGGTCTTCGTCAGTCGATCTACGATGACCCAGCTAGCATAAAAACCACGAATCGATCTCAAACCGGTAACGAAATCAATAGGGATTTCCTCCCACTTCCACTGAGGTACGAGAAGTGGGTGTATCTCGCCTCTTGGTCGGTGATGCTGGATCTTGACATGCTAACAAGTCGCACATTGAGCTACATATCTCATCACATCTAGCTTCAGACCTCCCCACCAAAAAGAGCGTCTGATATTCTGATACATCTTACTCGCACCGGGGTGCATTGGGTAAGGTGAAGAATGAGCCTCCTGAAGGATCCTCTGTCTCAACTCTTGATCTGAAGGCACACAAACATGCTCCTGGCGTCTCAAGTTTCAATCAATACCAACTGCAAACTGTGGTGCCTCTCCTCGAGACTTCCGGTCTCGGATCTGTGTCAAAGTTGGGCAACTCTCCTGCTTTTGTCGGATCTCAAGCAACAGATCAGGTACTATCTCCAAGGTGGACAACTAGTTGTCGGAATCTGAGAAGTAGATATCCATCTCTAGCCATGCAAGATCTCGCTGTAACACCCCAAATATGCAGGACTCGGAGTGCCACATTGGGTTAGGATCTCACAATGGATCCTGACACTAGCCTGACAACAAGTTCACTTGACCTTATAACATGGCACTAACAGATATGAAAACAAATACATAAAAATGTATAAAACTGTACAACCCAAAAGATAAGACATCATAGCCGAGTAAGAAACATAATATCCTCACACAGGAGGTATCAAAAGACCATCCTCACGCAGGAGGGAAAGATAACAGACCCAGAAGCCCACACATCCTAATGTACGAGACGTCCTCGGCCTGCCACTCTGCTAGATCACCCAGCAACATGCTTATCCTGTAGGGCATCTACAACATGGTAATAAACCATTAGCTATCCATACACATATATAGAGTAATGCATAAGCACAAACACACGTAAGGAAAGATAAACACATCAACATGCTTTCACTCATTTACCCATCTTATCATCTCCATATAATGGTCATTCACTCAAATCGTATAGCTATAATATATATGAAACTATGTGACACGAGGACCAATACATCCTCGCCTCTGAGCCTGCTAGCCAGCTGTACTAGTATCGGTCACACAATCCGTGTACCCTATGGGAGTGGATTGCGCCCTTCCTGTAAACCGGTTTGGCCTAACATTAGAGAACCTCCCAGACTCCACGGCGGGATGAAAGGGAAAGGTTATCACAGCCACGCGGTGGGGCAATCAACAAAACATAGGTCGGTAAATACGATATCACATGCTATTATAGTAAACATACAAAGCACATACCACTCATGCAAACACCCAATATAAGGATGACTGCTAAGTAAGTCCTACGGACTTACCTCAACCTCGATCACAACTCAACCAAGATCACCTCTACACTGGAGGGATATCACAACCTATAAACAAGGCATAAGGAGATATATCAGACTCCTAACCACATAAGGGTCACACCTAAACCCAAAGGGATCCAAATGATCAACCTTAACCTCACTCACAACCTAACGAACCTCAAAAGCCATACAAGGCATCAATCGATCATAAACATCATCAAAACTCAACCTCACACATCTAACATGATCCTAAGCGCTCATACTAGGAAAGGAGGGAACAAAGGCACCCTAAAGAAGGTCTAGAAGCAACACACACCTGCAAAACCAAAGGAAACACCAAGCTGGTGCAGGCAGGCGCAAGAGCGGCACTCTGGTGGCGCAGGGGCAGTGCACAAGCCGGCACAGGGGCGGCTACAAGGCAGGCGCAGGGGCGGATGGTGTACAGAGGACACCACTTCAGCTCCTTCTTCACTTCTTTTCTCGATTCTCTAATCTTCTTCACTCCAGCAACAACATACATGTTTGACATACATATATATGCATCAACTTAGGCTAAACATGGCTGGAATAGGATCAAAACCTAAGGAAAGCTAGGCTAGACTAAGGAAAAGAGGGAAAACAGACAAGAAGAAGAAAAGAAGAAGAAGAAGGAGATGGAAGCCATGAAAGCTTACCAGACTGGAGAACCAGAAGCTCACCAACTAAACAAGACGTCCTCAAGCTGGCTCACAAAGCTCAGCAACCAAAATCAACCTCAAAGGCAAGCAAAAGCTCTCCAAACTCACACAAACTCAAGAAAGATCAACCAAGGATCCAAGGGAGAAGAAGAGAAGAGAAAGTACGTAAGGAGAGAGAGAGAGAGAGAGAGATCTAAAATCCAAACCCTCATCAGAGAGAAGAAGAAGATATAATTTGGAGGTGAAAGAGTAAAGCACGAGTCAAAGCGGTCAAAGAAGACGGCTGCAGCACACAGAGCCACATGGGGCGGGCTCTGTGAGCCGCAGGGGCGGACCAGCCCCCTAGGTCACGCAGGGGCGGCTCAGGCATAAACCTTGCCCCTCTGCTCCCTCTCTCAGCTCTCAGCAACTAGGCTCTTACATCTCACCCCCCTAAAAACAAGTTTCGTCCCGAAACTTACAAGATCCCAAGTCCTCCCGGTCCCATAAGCCGAGGTATAATTCACTCTCTCTATCGAAGGTATCACATCTCCGCTTAGAAGGTCGTAACCTGTAACAGATCTATAACCATAAACATTAACATGGAGCAATCATCCACTCCAGAAAACAAGGCCATAACGCTACCCAAGGCAGAGAGAAATTACATCTCTCGCTATATCACATCACAGGGCATAGAGGAAGCACATCTCTAGCCAAACATAACATAGGCATAGAGGAAATACGTCTCTAGCCGATCCATAAGTATATACATCGTATGGAGGAATCACATCTCCACTAAACTATGTCCATCAAAGTAGCATGGAGGAAAGAACCATCTCCAGCTGAATCCTAATCCACTTAGATAGCATGGAGGAAAGAACCATCTCTAGCTATAAACATAAGTCACGCTAGTATAGCAAGATCTAATAAGATCATAAGGCATAACAACACTAGCATAGAATAAGCACATCAAGGCATGAAAGCATATAAGCACATAATCACATACTCACCAAGATAGCACTAAGATCTGCTCATCGACCCTAGGTGCATCTATCTCGGCATAAAACTCTGGATAGTTCCTCTGGATACTATCCTCAGTCTCCCATGTAGCCTCCTCAGGTCCACGTCTCGACCACTGTATCCTCATCATAGGTATGTCCTTCGAACGCAGGCGTCTCACACCTCGTTCTAGGACTGCAATAGGATGCTCAACAAAGGTGTGGTCCGGTTCCACCACCAAATCTTCATAACTCACGATGTGCCTCGGATCCGGTATGTACTCTCTCAGTTGAGACACATGGAACACATGGTGAACACCCTCTAACTTCGGAGGCAAAGCTAATTTGTAGGCTGCCATCTCAACTCTATCCAGTATCTCAAAAGGACCGACATATCGGGGACTCAACTTCTCCTTTATGCCAAAACGTCTGACGCCACGCGTCGGGGATACTCTCAACCAGACATGAGCTCCTATATTGAACTCTAGAGGCCGACGCCTCTTGTCTGCATATGACTTCTGGCGACTCTGTGCAGCCATCATCCTCTCTCTAATCAGCGCTACTCGAGCCATACCATCACGAATCTGCTCTCGCGTTATCCCACTGATACTGCTAGGCTCATCCCAGCATAAAGATGTACGACACCTACGTCCATACAGTGCCTCATAGGGAGCCATCCAAATAGATGCATGCCAACTGTTGTTGTATGAGAACTCAACAAGTGGGAGGTAATCAGATCATCCTTGTCCCCAATCCAACACACAAGCTCGCAGCATATCCTCCGAAGTCTGGATGGTCTTCTCTGATTGTCCGTCAGTCTGGGGTGAAACGCAGTCGTGAAGTGCAGACTCGTCCCCAAAGCAGTCTGAATCTGCTGCCAAAACCTCGAGGTGAATCGCCCATCTCGATCAGAGACGATCGTTCTCGGTATACCATGGAGTCTCACTATCTGTCTAGTCTACTCCTCAGCCAACCTACTCACTGACCACGTCTCTCTGATAGGGATGAAACGTGCCGTCTTCGTCAGTCTGTCAACAACAACCCATATGGCCGTAAAACTCCTACTAGGTCTCAACCCAGTCACAAAATCCATGGAGACGTCCTCCCACTTCCACTGCGGCACTGGCAGTGGATGGAGCTCACCTCCAGGTCTGCAATGCTCTATCTTGACCTGCTGACAGTCGCACACTGAGCCACAAATCTGGCTACATCGGGCTTCAACCCTCCCCACCGATATGAACGTCTCACATCATGGTACATCTTACTCGTACCTGGATGTACAGAGTAAGGTATACAGTGAGCCTCCTGTAAAATCCTCTGCCTCAACTCCGCATCAGCACGAACACAAATGTGATCATGTCACCTCATCACTCCATCAGCTCCAATGGAAAACTGTGGTGCCTCTCCACGAGACATCCTCTCTCTGATCCTCATCAAGGTCGGGCAGGTCCCCTGCTTCTGTTGGATCTCCTCCAATAGACCAGGTAAAACCTCTAAAGCATACAACTGGGCATCCTTATCAGGAAACTAGATGTCCATCTCTAGCCAAGCTAGATCCCTCTGAAGCTGAGGGTGTACAGTCAATCTCACAATCGCCATCTCTCGAGGCGTCTTCCTGCTCAAGGCGTCAACAACTACGTTCTCCTTTCCAGGATGATACAAAATCTCTAGGTCAAAGTCCTTGATCAACTCAAGCCATCGACGCTGGCGGTTGTTCAACTCCCGCTGCGTAAAAATATACTTCAGACTCTTATGGTTTGTGAAGATCTGACATGTTGCACCATACATGTAATGTCTCCAAATCGTCAAAGCATGCACTACCGCTGCCAACTCCAAATCATGAGTCGGGTAGTTCTCATCATACGTCTTCAACTGTTGAGACGCATATGCAATCACTCTACCTCTCTGCATCAACACGCATCCCAAGCTTAGCTTGGATGCATCACTGTAGACCACAAAATCATCAGATCCCTTTGGTTGTGCCAGGACAAGAGCAGAAGTCAAACGCCTTTTCAACTCCTCAAAGCTCTGAGCACACTGGTCGGTCCATGCAAACCGGATAGTCTTTTTTAGAAGACTCGTCAGTGGACGGGCAATCACAGAAAAACCCTCCACAAAGCGTCTATAGTCACCGGATAAGCCAAGAAAGCTATGCACTTCCTTGATGTTCGTCGTTGTCATCCATGCAGCAACAGACTCGATCTTCGCCGGGTCAACCATAACCTCATCGGCGGAGACGATGTGCCCAAGAAAAATAACCTCAGACATCCAGAACTCACACTTAGAGAGCTTAGCATACAACTCTCTATCACTCAAAATCTGCAAAACCGTCCTCAGATGACCGACATGCTCCTCTCTACTACGAGAGTACACTAAAATATCATCAATGAAGACACCACGAACTGGTCAAGGAAGTCGATGAATATATTGTTCATCAACTCCATAAAAACTTTTGTGCATTCGTCAGCCCGAATGGCATCACTACAAACTCGTAGTGTCCATAGCGGGTACGAAATGTCGTCATGTGTACGTGCTGCTCTCTCACCCTCAGCTGGTGATATCATGAGCGCAAATCAATCCGGGAGAAAACTGTAGCTCCGATCCCTAAAGCTGATCAAGTAGATCGTCAATACGAGGCAATGGATACCTGTTCTTGACGGTCACCTTGTTCAACTCTCTGTAATCTATTCATAACCTCAAAGATCCGTCCTTCTTCCGCACGAAGAGGACAGGTGCAACCCATGGTGAAACACTAGGGCGTATGAAGCCCTTCTCAGCCAACTCCTCGAGTTGCTTCTTCAGTTCCAACATCTCGACAGGTGCCATACGGTATGGGGCCTTCGAGATGGGTCGCATGCCAAGCTCTAACTCTATGCTGAAGTCCGAACTCCGCTGAGGCGGCAAACTCGACGGCTCAGCAAACACATCTATAAACTCACAGACTACTGGAATATCCTTCAGAGCTAGACTCTTTCCATCCTTCATGGCGTAACACCAGAAGGCATCACAACCTTGTGCAATCAACCTAGCTGCTCGTACGGCACTAATAATTGAACCTGTCTTCCCAAGGTCCCAACCCCGAAAGACCTCAATCTGACCAACCTCGGTAGAGACTGTAACAGTCCGTCTACCAACATCCAAAACTGCATGGTGTCTACGCATCCAGTCCATACCTAAAATGACTTCTTCATGCATCAATGGCATGACTAAGAAGTCAACAAGTAAAACACGTGTCCCTAAACGAAGGGGACAACTACGGATCTCACGGGTACCTCTGACCCGACTACCATCAGGTAACCCAATAGTAAAGGGTATCCCCTCTATGGTAGCTAAACTCAAACGCTCAACACAAGTATCATAAATAAAGGAATGTTGTTCGCCACTTAGCGTGCGTGCAAATAAGCTTTAAATTTATAAAACTAGAATCAAGCAAGCGAACCCGCAGTGTCCGGATCGGCGTAGTAAAGCAAGAATTCCAAAGTATCGAACACAGGGATTTGGGGGGTTAAATCCAGTTATAGAATTGTCAAGCAAGTAAATATATGAGCTTTGTAAGTATTGGGAAAACAACAATCCGAAAGATCCAAGAATCCAGTTGTGGCAATCGATTCAAGATATACTAAAGATATAAGGACAGAGTTAAGAGTTGCAAAGGTATACTAGGTAAAGCAATGTACGGTGAAGTTCCAAGGCTTTATATGACTTATCTAAAGACACTCTCTATAAAGGTTGTTGAGGCTTCAGTATAGAAAGGATCTAAAGGCAAGAATTAATATCAAATACCCAAACTTGTACCCCAAGGATCAAGACTAACTAAACCGATTAAGGTTGTGACACTCGAAATCGAAGTAGAGGTTGTTGAGGCTTCACTACCACCTAGAAAAGGCAAGCCAAGACTAAGTTAAAGCAAATCTTTAACTTTGGATTAAAGTAAAAGCAAGGTTCGTAAACTAATGTAAATTACGGGTGGATCTTGAGTTCCACGGCCGTGGAACCTCAAGAACAGGCCGTGATTTTGGTTCGTCGGCGGAATCTCTCTAACTCTCAGGGTCCAATCTGTTTACGATCGATCTATCATCATCTAAGCCACAACTATCAACCCTTCACCTTAGAATTGCTAAAGGGTTTTAGCCAACAACAATGATTATGATATCAAATTCAAGATTTAAAAGAATGAAAGATGAAAACCTTCGAAAACCTTCAATAAACTTCAAATCAATCTCAAATCCACAAACAAAGGTAATGATGTATATCAGATTCGGAATAACACAAACAATCACAATCCTTGATAAGAACGAAGAACGGGATGTCAATCCGTCTTCTAATCAAACCTAAGGACAAAAGACGAAATCTCCGTACGCCCAATAATACCCTCAATGTGCGAAAGCGAATCTCCAAGCGATGATGCTCTATGCGAAGGTGTAAGCGAGGTCTAAGCACTGTCCTCGATTTCTCCCTCCTCTAGTCCTTTTATAGGGAAGGATAGAAGTAGCCGTCCAGCCCATTGTGTAAAAGATCGTGGCTTTAATTAGTACGTCAAAAGATCGCCTAAATCACGGTCATAGAGGGTTCCACGCCCGTGGTTTAGAGCGTGGATTCCATCACGGTTCTTCACAAATTCCACGACCGTAATTTATACCGTGTAACTCTCTGGAATGCTCCACGCTCATGCTGCTAAGTTCCACGGCCGTGGTTTAGAGCGTGGACTTCATTACGGCCGTATTTTAGAGCGTGGAAGCATAGGTTGCTCGTAATTCCCTTTGTTTTGTGCCATTCTTCATCCTAGCATCTTCCTAAGCTTCTTTGTGGTGTCCTCAATCCTTGGATATGCTCAATCTACCTCCATTCTCTCTTATTTCGTTCGGTTTTAGCTCTTATTCGCCTACAATCAACACAAAGCTTATGTAGACCTCTATATCGACAATATAGACAAACTAGCTCACAATTGCTTCAATGCTTTATTAATGAACACTAATATGGATGAAATACATCTAGAAAACGTGCCTAAAATATCACAATATTTCATGCTAACAAAATACCCCATACTTGCCACTTGCTTGTCCCCAAGCAAGGTCTTTCAAAAGCTTTGAACTCAAGTTAGGATGAAATATGGATGCACTCTCAAAAACGAAACTTCTTTTAGATGAATGTGCTTCCTAGTCAATAGATCATTCTCAAATCTTGCTTCATTCGTTCACAAGACTCTCATATACATAATCAAAGAGTAAAGAGTAAAGAAAACTCATGAATTGATCAAACTTCCATGTAAACATCTTAACCTTCAAACATTATCAAAATCAATCATAAGAAACTTCAATTTAGATCACCAAGTCATATATCATTCTCTTGATCTTAAGGACTTTCAAACAAGGTCTAGAATACGGAAAGGGAAGAAAAACTTCAAGGAATGTGGTGCATGAATCCGGGAAAGTGGATAACTAACTCTTTTATTTTTCTCTTGCGGTTTTGCAACACTTTCAACTTAGAGCTTCGCTCTCTTCTTTTCAATTCATTTTTCGACTTTACTTTTGGAGTTATGGACAGAGGTGCACAAACACCGAAGCCTAGGAGATTGGCGGTTCTCAATTTTGCGAGATGCCTCAAACCCTTGATGCACATACCATAATTCGCTAGGAATATCGCTCAATCCGACTTTGGCAAGACACAAACACCCGGCTATGTGAATGGTGCAGAGTTACTCATCGTCATGATTGACTTCCCCAAACCTATAAGTTCTTTCTATTCTTTGAATGCAAAATTTTTCTTCCATGGCCCTCCCACATCAAACATGCCAAATATCAACTCCTCCAAATTCCCGGATAGGTAAAGGAGGCCATTATTTCATTGAGGGGCTAAATGATCAAAGAAAGAAGAAAGAAAATCGAATTGCCTTAATCATTTCAACAAGAAGTATAAGAACTTATCATGTGATTTCAACCTTGATTTCTCAATATGATTTAGGTAACATTCTTCACATTATGAAACTTGCAAAAGAGGAATAATTAAATCATTCAATTTCTTTTCAATTTACTATTTGTTTAAGCATGCGATTGTCATCAAAACTCAATTCACAAGTAGTGATTATCATAGAAGTCATCTCTATCCTTAGAAGCACAAAATTTTCAAAATTTTTCGATTTGTATGGGTTTTTCAAAAGCTTTTTCATGCAATGCGATAATGAAACGTGTAACAATGGAATGAAACATACAAGGTGTTCTCAATCAAAGCATACAAAGTGAGTAGAGTTATTACAAACGAATAGTCACACCCCACCCCATACTTGAGACAAACATTGTCCCTAATGTTCAAAAAGAAAAATAAAGAAAAGAAAGAAAGAAAAAGAACTCACAAGACGGTGGTGGAGCGGCTAAAGCGGTAGATCGTCCAAGGTCATCACTGAGGTGCCGGTGGTGGTGGGAATAGGAAGAAGCCGGGATCATAGTTCCGCCCAAACTGCTGGCGGAAAATATCTCTCATCATGCGGTCATGTGCATCGGCTCGTGCATCCCTAGCATCTGCATGGATCTCCAAGGCTCTGACCGTATTGGAAAGATCGGTGGCCCACTCCGGCAGCTGCTCATACCATCCGGGTGGCTGACTATACCATGCCGGTGCGTCTGACGGTGCTGGTGCAGGTGGTGGCTGGGCATGCCAAGGGGGTGGAGCTCCCATCCACTCCGGCTGAGTGCTATACCATGAAGGAGGATCTGCCATCCATGTAGGTCTCTCGCTCACACTAGCACGGCGAGAGGAAGAGCCAGAAGCTCTAGCGGGGCGGGGAGAGTGTCTAGGAAGGTCATAATTGCGTCCGGCTGATCCGGAAAGGTACCAAAATCATGCTCATCTCCTCCTCCCTCAAACTCGTCATCCCCTCTCATCTCCTCCTCATCTACAACCGGTGGTGGTGGAACGTAAGGAGGGGCTACTAGTCTGTTCGCATGCACGACAACGAACGTCTCCTTCCAGTTATGGCGTCCGGCCATAATGGAATACTCGGGGATCCATGCTACTCCTCTACCTCCTCTGTCTTCCCAAGGCATGGCAGCTGTAGCTGGACCTCTATGTCTAGGAAAGATAATGCCTCTAGTCATGAGGCTCTGAAGTCCTAGGGGTCTAGAAGCTACCCTAGTGCATGCAGAAAAGTCGATCCCCAGCTGCCTAGCAATGTGGGTAACCATCCCACCATATCCTATATTGCCAGCCCTCTTGTTCTTTAGCTTACTCATGGTAGAAGCTAAGAGGGTGCCACAGTCAGCCTGCCTGCCGTGCAACATGCAATACAACAAAAACAACTCATCTATCTTGATCTTCTGAGATGTCTGATAACACGATTTATGACTTAGGTTTAGGTAATTATTTAGATAGATTTTTCACTCATTCATGCATGGTTTAGCACTAGTTCATGACGTTTGCACTCAATTCACGTATTTTGTCGAGATAGACGTCTACACGGACTTTTGCATTGCTTTGTAGGTATTTTGGGAGATTTAGGAGCTTAATCGATACGTTTGAGGATCGTTCATCAAGATGACACACCCTCGGACTCATTGGGATGCAAGCTAGAGGCTAAGGAAGACCAATGGGACCTTGTTAGTGCAAGCCATGCACCAAATCGTGACTCAATGATCCAAAGCAAGCTGAGGCACCAAAACCACGGTCACTGGCACTTCCACGGCCGTGGAAATGGACCATGGTTTTTTCCAGACGGTTGTGATAGCTGTGCCACGATCTCATGGCCGACTCTAGCAAGGTTGTAGTATAAAAGTGGTCCTGCAAGGCTGAGAGAAGGACATCCCCTATCATCCAATCAAATCCACACTCTCCACCAAGAAGATTCTCTCAATTGGAAGCTTGGAAGGAAGCTACCATTGGAGGAGAAGAAGCTCCATTGGAGAAGAAGAGAAGAACACACCATTGCTAGTCTTTGATAAGTTTTGTAGTGAAAATTTTTGGAATCGATTTCTAGGGTTGTAAGAATCGATTAAACCTTCTTTTGAAGGGTTGTGAGTCTTTCTAATCTTACTTTCAGCTTGGTTTTACTTGTTTCACTTGTTCACCTCTTTCTCTTCATTATCTTGCAAATGTAAGCTATGATTTTATGTTTGATGATTTCGATTATGATGATGTATGTTATAGGCTAAATAGATGCGATTCTAGGGTAAGGAAAGGATGGTTATGGCTAGGACTATGATAGGATGGACTTAGATTTGCCCTTGGATGATTCATTTGCTTGAACAAAGTCACTGCTGTAGTCCACGGTTTGTTCTTGCCAGTCCACGGCCATGGAAGTGGTAGAACAGCCCGTGGTATGCCTGGTTCGTTTGATTTGACGGATCTAAGTTCTAGATTGTTAAAATGTTGAAATCCTAGTGTTTGTTGAGTTAAATCTATCCTAGGGTGACCTAGTGTTAGCAACTAAGTGTTAGAAGAGACCTACCCGGTGATTCTTACTCTTAGATATCGAAGATGACAAACTCTAGGTAGTAATGAGCCTCATAAGCCGCTATTGGATTGAGTGTGCTAGGATAGGTGTTTTAGACTTGCCTTTTCCGAGACTTACCCGGTAAAGAGAGGTTAGATCCTTAGAATACATCCGGTTTGTGTAGAATTCTATTCCTTAGGTTCTTTGAGACTTACCCGGTGATGAGACCTTAGGGACGGATTAGTGGACCATGAGACCTACCCGGTGATTGATCCCAATCTAGAAACACTCACTCCCAACATACTATAGTTAATCCAAGGAATGATTAGATAGCTTGAGTCCTATGCCATAACCGGAATTTCCAACCCCTAGAATCCGCTTTTCTCTCTTTGATCTCGTATCTCGTGTTTAGCTTGTTTGTTTGTGTTGATTTGTTAGCTTAGTTGATTGTTTATTTCGCATGATTTGTGATCCTTGATTGATCACCTAAAAACCCAACCAAAAACATTGAGATTTTCATCTCTTTATTTCTTTCTTTTTTTTCTTAAGCCTAGATCTTCACTAAACTTAATCAATAATCGAATCAATCTCACCTCAGTCTTTGTGTTCAACCTCGGAATACTATCCCTACTATAAACGTCCCGTACACTGCGGGTTCGCTAGGAGTTAGGAGAAATATAACGAGTATAAATTTAAGGCTTATTGCGTGCACACACATCCTGAGCGTAACAAGTTTTTGGCGCCGTTGCCGGGGACTAGGTCTAGATTGAGTCGTTATTTGTGATTGTTTATAGTGTAGGTCTTTCTTGTTGCTTTTGATCTCTTTTTGGTTTGTGTCTTTGCTTTTCAGGACATCTCTTACTCTTTAGGTGTATGCGAAGATCTCGTGGCAAGGATTTAGCTCCATTCGATCCCGAACCGGAGAAAACCCTTAGATCTAGATCCAAGAGCATTCGAAAAGGAAAAGAGATGGCCGGAAGAGATCTCCAAGCTGAATTGGATGAGGCTTTAGAGCAAATTAGGATAAGGGATGAAGCTTTGGAGAATGAAAGGAGACTTGCCAATGAGAGGCAAGAGGCAACTAGGAGGGAGATTGAAGAGATTAGGCAAGCTCTTGTGCAAAGAGAGCTTAATCGTCAACAACCTCCTCCACCTCCACCACAACCGCAGCCGGCGGTTAATATCCGGGTTGTGCCCATTGCTATTGAAGAGCCACAAACGTTAGGGCAATGTATGGATCCGGCACAAAGAGCACACCCTCCGGGTGTGAACTTAGGAGATCCCGCAGCCCATGATTACGAGCTCTGCCGTCAAGTTCTACAAATAATCCGGCATAATCAATTTGGAGGGATGGAAGGAGAGTCTCCTCATCAACACTTGATGAACTATGAGATCTTGATGGAGACTCTTAGACCGCCTAGATTGGAGAACAACAACCATAAGCTTGGGGCTTTCTCCTTCTCTCTTAAGGGCAAGGCCTTAGCTTGGTATCAATCTATTCCACAAGGGCGAGTGAGTACTTGGGAGGAGATGACAACCGAGTTTATGACTAAGTTCTTCCCACCTTCCAAGACTACCGAGTTAAGAGGGAAGATCAATGCCTTTATGATGAAGGATAGAGAGAGTTTGTTCAAGTCTTGGGAGAGGTTCAAAGACCTTCTACTAGATTGTCCACACCATGGTATACCGAAAATTGAGCTATTGGAGATCTACTTCAAAGGACTTGATGAAGATAGCCAATTCAAGCTCCAATCTCTTTCCGGTGGGACTTTCATGGAAAAGCATGTGGATAAAGCTTGGGAGTTTGTAGAGAAACAAACTTTAGTAATTGAGAAGTACTCCCATAGGAAGAGTGAAGGGAGAAAGGCGGGAGCATATGAGGTGAGTGAAGTCACTATGAGCAATTTCAAACTTGACGCCATCAACAACGAGCTAAAGTCTTTGAGGGAGTTGTGTGCTACAACTTTGAAGAACCAAGCAACCCCTCAAGTGCAAGTGCAAGCAAACTTGTCTTCCAAGAAGGAAGATGTGAACTACATGGGAAGGGGCAACTACAACAACTATCAAGGCCCAAGGAACTTCAACAACAACCGGCAATTCAACAATTACCGGCCCAACCATAACCATCCCGGGTTTTCCTTTTCTAACCCGGATGGAGCCTTGAACCCTCCCGCTTCCACAAGCGCAACACCGCCACCAAAGGTTTCACAAGAACTTCCACCCGGATTTACTCAACCTCCAAAAGATAGAACCGAGATGATGTTTGAGCAATTGCTTGGAAGGTTGAGTGGTCTTGAGAGCACGGTGACTTCCATTTCTAAGGCTCAAAAGGTGTTGGAAGAACAAGTGTTCCAAAAGGCGGGTGAAGCTCATAGAGATCCGGGAAAGCTTCCCGGAAGAACCGAAGATAACCCAATAGACCAAGTGTTGGCCATCACTACAAGGAGCGAGTTGAGCATGAAGGACCCCTTGCCCAAGGAGAATGCTAAGGGAAAGCAAGTAGTGGTAGAAAAAGAGATGTTGCAAGAAGATGGAGGCAAGAGCAAGGATTTTGAGCCAACATATGTGGCACCGCCTCCATACAAACCACCGCTACCGTCCCTCAATCACGAGCAAGAGCTCGCTTGGACAAACACTTTGGTAAATTCCTTGAACTTATGTCTAAATTGCATATTAACATTCCGTTCATGGATGCTATTTTAGGTATGCCGGCATATGGCATGTTCTTGAAGGAAATACTCTCCAACAAAAGGAAGTTGGAGGAGTATGGGGAAGTAAGGATGACTAAGAGGTCCTCGGAATTGATCCAAACCATGAAGGAGGAAATGCCTCCTAAGCTAAGAGATCCGGGATCTTTTTGTGTGCCAATCGAAGTGGGAGAAGTGAAGTATGAAGCCCTTTGTGATCTTGGGGCAAGTGTAAGCATCATACCGCTTGCGCTTTGCAACAAGGTTGGGCTAGGAGAGCCAAAACCGGTCAAGATGACCCTCTACATGGCGGACCATTCTATCACTCACCCAGTTGGGATCTTGGAGGACATTCCGGTGCAACTAGGGAAGTTCTATGTGCCGATTGATTTTGTTGTCTTAGACATTCCGGCGGACTATGCGGTTCCCATCATCTTAGGGAGACCTTTCCTAGCCACTTCCGGATGCTTGGTGGATTGTAAAAATGGAATTCTCTCCTTCAACATAGGAGAAGAGAATATCAAGTTCAAGCTGTCCACAATGATGAAAGGGCCAACCCTTGATGAAGATGTATTCAACATTGTTGAGCGAGAAGAGTTTAGAGAAGTTGTGAGCTCGATCTTGATCAAGGACCCCTTGGAGAAGGTTCTTAGTTTAAGATTGATGGAGGAAGGTGTTGAGGAGGCTTGCAATGAAGAAATCAAGACCTTGGAAGCATTAGAAAAGGAGACAAGAGCTAAATTTGAAGTTCACGAGAGCATGCTAAGTACCTGTAGGAACCACGGTCGTGGAAGGAGTTCCACGGCCGTAGAACTCTCTGGAGAGCTCCGAAGAGCAAGCCTTGCAAGGTCCACGGCCGTGGATGTGCCAGGATCCGTGGACTTGCCCGTGGTTTCCCCAGAAGTAGCCTTTGTTGTTGATCAAGCTTCAAGGAGCCTTGAAGAGCCTTCATTTGCTTTGGATTCATCTCAACCAACGTTATTTGGATCGTCTCCGCTCGATAAAGGTCCTCCTAAACTTGAACTCAAATCCCTCCCCTCTCATTTGAAGTATGCTTTTCTTGGTGATAATTCTACATATCCGGTGATTGTGAATGCATGCTTGAATGATGATGAACTTGCTAGGTTGTTGCATGAGCTAAGATTGCATAGGAAAGCCATTGGCTATACTATTGATGATTTAATTGGCATAAAACCTTCTTTGTGCATGCATAAGATATTAATGGAAGATAACCATAAACCCTCTATTGAACATCAAAGAAGATTGAATCTTATAATGAAAGAGGTGGTCAAGAAAGAGATCATTAAGTTGCTAGATGCGGGAATCATCTACCCTATTTCAGATAGTAAGTGGGTTAGTCCCGTTCATGTAGTTCCCAAGAAGGGTGGGATGACCGTAGTGACTAATGAGAACAATGAACTAATCCCAACTAGGACGGTTACGGGATGGAGGATGTGTATTGACTATAGGAAATTGAACATGACCTCTAGGAAAGATCACTTCCCTCTTCCTTTCATTGACCAAATGCTAGAGAAGTTAGCTCAACATTCTCATTTTTTCTATTTAGATGGCTATAGTGGATTCTTCCAAATCCCTATCCACCGCGATGACCAAGAGAAAACCACATTTACATGTCCATGGGGAACTTTTGCATATAGGAGATTGCCACTTGGGTTGTGTAATGCACCCGCCACCTTCCAAAGGTGTATGATGGCTATATTTTCTAAGTACATTGAGAGTATTATGGAAGTGTTTATGGATGATTTTTCTGTTTATGGATCTTCCTTTGATGATTGCCTAGCTAACTTGTCCTTAGTACTTAAAAGATGTGAGGAGACAAATCTTGTCTTGAATTGGGAAAAATGCCACTTCATGGTAAGTGAAGGTATTGTGTTGGGACACTTGGTGTCCAACCGTGGCATTGAGGTTGATAGGGCCAAGATTGAAACGATAAAGAAGTTGTCACCACCTACGTCGGTGAAAGGGGTAAGGAGTTTCTTAGGGCATGCTAGTTTTTACCGGAGATTTATTAAAGACTTCTCTAAAATTTCTATGCCTCTTACTAACCTACTAATGAAAGATGTTGAGTTTGTTTTCTCCAAGGATTTCCTTGAGGCTTTTTGTAAGTTGAAGAACGCTTTGATCTCCGCACCTATCATGCAACCTCCGGATTGGAGTCTACCGTTTGAGATCATGTGTGATGCAAGTGATGTAGCCGTTGGGGCTGTTTTGGGGCAAAGGTAAGATGGGCGCACACATGCCATCTATTATGCTAGCAAGACGCTGGATGACGCCCAACTCAATTATGCTACCACCGAGAAGGAGTTGCTAGCGGTTGTGTATGCATTTGAGAAGTTCCGCTCATATCTTGTTGGAGCGAAGGTTATAGTGTATACGGATCATGCTGCGATCCGTTGTCTACTTACCAAGAAGGATGCCAAGCCTAGGTTGATTCGGTGGATCCTTCTTCTTCAAGAATTTGATTTAGAAATCCGGGACAAGAAGGGGTCCAAAAACTCTGTGGCGGATCACCTTAGTAGACTCCCACTGTTAGAACTTGAAAGAGATGGCATCCCGATTGATGACTCATTCCGGGATGAGCAATTGCAAATGGTGGAGGAGTGCTTGTTCCAAGTGTCTAGAGGAAGTGAGCCATGGTATGCCGACATTGTGAACTATCTTGTATGTGAGGAAGTGCCTCCCGGTTTGTCATATGCCCAAAGGAAGAAGTTCTTCAAAGATGTGAGGCACTACTATTGGAGTGAACCACTTTTGTTCAAGAGAGGGCCGGATGGAGTCTTTAGAAGATGCATACCGTAGGATGAGGTGGAGAGTGTGATCCGCCATTGTCATTCCTTACCATGTGGAGGGCATGCTAGCTCACACAAGACATGTACGAAGGTGTTGTAATCGGGCTTCTTTTGGCCAAGTTTGTTCAAGGATGTGCAAAACTTCGTGGTAGATTGTGATGCTTGCCAAAGGACGGGCAACATCTCAAGGAGGAATGAGATGCCCTTGAACAACATACAAGAGGTCGAGATATTTGATGTGTGGGGTGTGGACTTCATGGGACCATTCCCTTCTTCATGTGGCAACCTCTACATCCTATTGGCGGTTGACTATGTTTCAAGATGGGTGGAGGCAATCGCCTCTCCCACAAATAATGCCAAGGTGGTGATGCGGTTCTTCAACCGAGTGATCTTTCCTAGATTTGGAACACCAAGGGTGATAATAAGTGATAGAGGGAAGCACTTCACTAATAGGAACTTTGGAGCACTTTTGGCTAAGTATGGGGTGACTCACAAGGTGGCAACACCTTACCATCCCCAAACTAGTGGCCCAGTGGAGATCTCCAACTGGGAGATCAAGGGAATTCTTGAGAAGATAGTCTCTAGGATGAGAAAGGATTGGGCTATGAAGCTCGATGATGCCTTGTGGGCATATAGAACCGCTTTCAAGACACCGATTGGCACCACTCCTTACAAGCTAGTCTATGGCAAGCCTTGCCACCTTCCGGTAGAGATGGAGCATAGAGCTTATTGGGCCATTAAGTGGCTAAATTTTGACCTCAAGGAGGCCGGAGAGAAGAGGTTGCTTGATATGAACGCTCTTGAGGAGATCCGGTTGGATGCCTATGAAAATGCCCGGATCTACAAGGAGAGGACCAAACGTTGGCATGATAAGCGCCTCATCCCTAAGGAGTTGAGTGAAGGCGATCTTGTCCTCCTCTTCAATTCAAGGCTGTGGCTTTTCCATGGAAAGCTAAAGTCGAGGTGGACCGGTCCTTATGTGGTGAAGAAGATCTTCCCCCATGGAGATATTGATATAGGAGGGGAGCATTATGGAGATTTTAAGGTGAATGGGCACCGGTTGAAGAAGTATATCCCGGGAGCTCCGGTGGATATGATTGCCCTACTTCACCTTGAGTAGAACGCCCCCGAGTTTGGTCAAGCAAATGACCTTAAAGAAGCGCTTGATGGGAGGCAACCCATTGGTAACGTTTCCACTTTTCGTTTTTGTTTTTGCTTTTATTTTTTTTCTGTTTTTGTGTGTTTGGTGTGTTTTGTGTGTGTGCTAGAGTCTTGGTAGCATAGAAGCCTTGCATGGCATTTGAATAATGATGATGAACCCCTCATCAATTATGGGTGGAGCGGACGCGGAACTTGGACGGCTAGCGGTGCCTAGTGCGGGTCCCGACGCCTTGATGAACACTTAAGAGCTCTCTACCATTGTTGATAGGATCATCCACCATCAATCCACTTGAGTAATTCCAAATACCGAAGCAAACAATTTTTACGTTGTGAGAACCCTTTTTCACTCTTCTTTACTTCATTTACACATTGGGGACAATGTGTTTCTAAGTATGGGGTGGGGTTTGCATGAATCTTTGCATAATTAGCATCTAGGATAGTTTAATATTATCACATGTCTTGCATTGTATATACTCATTTCGAAAAAATCCAAAAAAAATCAGAAATTTTAAAATTTTTTGTGCTTTCTAGGCTTGGATATGACCCTAATGATGAATCTTGTCTTGTGGATTGGCTATGGATGGCCTTATGTGTTAAATCGATTATTGCATATGTGGACTTGAAGTACTTATCTTGAATCCCATGAATGATTTGTGATCATGATGTTTGCCTTGATTAGATTGAGTATTGAAAGTCAAAATTACATGCTAGTTCTTGCACATCATCTAGGAATGAATGAGGCAATTCATCTTTCTCTACTTCTCATCTTGATCATGATGTTTGAGCACCTCAATTGATATAAATTTGACCTCTTTTGACCCATCCGGGAATAGGAGCATGTTAGTGTGTTGATGTGTGCGAAAAGCAAGTGTGGGGTGAAGATGTTGATGAAAGAATGTCATGAATGAAATGCTGAATTTGTTGTGAAAATGTAGACAAAAATATAGGTTTGGGGACGTTGGTTTAAATGACGAGTAACTCGGCACCATTCACATAATCGGGTGTTTGTGCCTTGCCAAAGTCAAATAAACCAATAGTCCTAACGAGATTTGGTATGTGTGCCCGGTGTGGATGCACCTTGAAAAATAGAAAAAACCCGAGGACGGCTAATCACCAAGGTTTTGGCTTTTGTACACCAATGCCATTGTCTCAAAAATAAGTGAAAGAAAAAGAAAAGAAAGAAAAGATGGAGGAAATATACACTTGTGGGAAGTTGATCAAGGAAAAAATTGTGGAGTTAGTTCCATTCCCGGATTAGCATCACATAGCCTAGAAAAATTCCCACCTAATCACAATATTTCTCGGCCTTCTATTTCACAAGTCCTTGTGACCTACTTGCATGTGTGTAAGACTTAGTGATCTAGATTGAATATGCTCATGATCATCTTGACTTCTTCATTTTCGCATTTCATGCATGCTTTCGAGTTAAGTATAATTGTCTTTCCATGCCTTCATTTATTCGATGCATGATTGCTTGCCCATTGAAATGAAACAAGACCTTGAAGGTGATCCAATATTAGAAGCACAAATCCAAAAAGATTTTGTCACTTTTCTGCATGCATAAATCATGTCATCTCTGAGTCTATAGTTGGGACTTGCTCGGGGACGAGCAAACCTTAAGTATGGGGTATTTTTGATAACACGATTTATGACTTAGGTTTAGGTAATCAATTAGATAGATTTTTCACTCATTCATGCATGGTTTAGCACTAGTTCACGACGTTTACACTCAATTCACGTATTTTGTCGAGATAGACGTCTACACGGACTTTTGCATTGCTTTGTAGGTATTTTGGGAGATTTAGGAGCTTAATCGATACGTTTGAGGATCGTTCATCAAGATGACACACCCTCGGACTCATTGGGATGCAAGCTAGAGGCTAAGGAAGACCAATGGGACCTTGTTGGTGCAAGCCATGCACCAAATCGTGACTCAATGATCCAAAGCAAGTTGAGGCACCAAAACCACGGTCACTGGCACTTCCACGGCCGTGGAAATGGACCGTGGTTTTTTCCAGACGGTTGTGACAGCTGTGCCACGATCTCATGGCCGACTCTAGCAAGGTTGTAGTATAAAAGTGGTCCTGCAAGGCTGAGAGAAGGACATCCCCTATCATCCAATCAAATCCACACTCTCCACCAAGAAGATTCTCTCAATTGGAAGCTTGGAAGGAAGCTACCATTGGAGGAGAAGAAGCTCCATTGGAGAAGAAGAGAAGAACACACCATTGCTAGTCTTTGATAAGTTTTGTAGTGAAGATTTTCGGAATCGATTTCTAGGGTTGTAAGAATCGATTAAACCTTCTTTTGAAGGGTTGTGAGTCTTTCTAATCTTACTTTCAGCTTGGTTTTACTTGTTTCACTTGTTCACCTCTTTCTCTTCATTATCTTGCAAATGGAAGCTATGATTTTATGTTTGATGATTTCGATTATGATGATGTATGTTGTAGGCTAAATAGATGCGATTCTAGGGTAAGGAAAGGATGGTTATGGCTAGGACTTTGATAGGATGGACTTAGATTTGCCCTTGGATGATTCATTTGCTTGAACAAAGTCACTGCTGTAGTCCACGGTTTGTTCTTGCCAGTCCACGGCCGTGGAAGTGGTAGAACAGCCTATGGTTTGCCTGGTTCGTTTGATTTGATGGATCTAAGTTCTAGATTGTTAAAATGTTAAAATCCTAGTGTTTGTTGAGTTAAATCTATCCTAGGGTGACCTAGTGTTAGCAACTAAGTGTTAGAAGAGACCTACCCGGTGATTCTTACTCTTAGATATCGAAGATGACAAACTCTAGGTAGTAATGAGCCTCATAAGCCGCTATTGGACTAAGTGTGCTAGGATAGGTGTTTTAGACTTGCCTTTCCGAGACTTACCCGGTAAAGAGAGGTTAGATCCTTAGAATACATCCGATTTGTGTAGAATTCCATTCCTTAGGTTCTTTGAGACTTACCCGGTGATGAGACCTTAGGGACGGATTAGTGGACCATGAGACCTACCCGGTGATTGATCCCAATCTAGAAACACTCACTCCCAACATACTATAGTTAATCCAAGGAATGATTAGATAGCTTGAGTTCTATGCCATAACCGGAATTTCCAACCCCTAGAATCCGCTTTTCTCTCTTTGATCTCGTATCTCGTGTTTAGCTTGTTTGTTTGTGTTGATTTGTTAGCTTAGTTGATTGTTTATTTCGCATGATTTGTGATCCTTGATTGATCACCTAAAAACCCAACCAAAAACATTGAGATTTTCATTTCTTTATTTCTTTCTTTTTTTTCTTAAGCCTAGATCTTCACTAAACTTAATCAATAATCGAACCAATCTCACCTCAGTCTTTGTGTTCGACCTCGGAATACTATCCCTACTAAAAACGTCCCGTACTCTGCGGGTTCGCTAGGAGTTAGGAGAAATATAACGAGTATAAATTTAAGGCTTATTGCGTGCACACACATCCTGAGCGTAACAGTGTCTCCGTCCTAGGAAAGAGACACTCAGAAAGCACCTTGTGAGCAATCTTCAAGGCTAAGTGATAAATCAACTTAGCCTTGGTATCAGCTGGTTGCCAGCGGTCCTCGCTGGCGTATACCATAGCTATGTCCTCCCAAAAATCCTTGGCGTACACGCCACTAGGGAAGCGACCATTGAATGTCTCATGGAACCCAAAGAAGGCTCCAAACTCCCGAATCGAGAAATCATAGTTTCTCTCCATCAGCCGGAAAGAAACCGTCCTATCTACGTGACTATGCTCAAATGAGATCACAAACTCCCTAGTGATCTCCTCATATGCATCTTCCCGAATATCGGAGAAGATGATCAGCCCTGCTCTATCCAACAACCAAGTAAGATCATTAACCACGTTTAGTGGCTCTAGCTCCTCAAGCAGCAAATACCTAGGTCCTATGACCGCTCGCTTACGGATCCTCTCTAAGGCATCGAGGTAATCCTCATGGATCGTAGGGACTCTAGGATGTGGGGGTGATGGTGGTGGTGTTGGCTCTCTAGGGGGTGCCTGAGAGGAGGAGGAAGCATTGCCTTTCCTCTTCTTTGTTCTATTGGACATTCTCCTAACGAGATCCATGATTCTGTTCAAAAACACGGTCTGTTCTTCAGTTTCCACGGCCGTGGAATGTCCAGAGACCGTGATTCGTTACGCAAATTCTCAAAACTCAGCAGATTTTCACCAAATTCAACAGCAAGCAGCCCTAGACTAATTCCAATCCAATTTCAATCAGTTCTACTAATATTTCTTGCAAAAATTGAGGTAAATCGACAAAGTAAGAGAAGAGGTGAAAAACCTAGGTTTTCGGATTTTAAAATCCGAATTCTGCCTTCTCCGGTGATTTGCCGCTTGAATCGTTGCTTGGATCTTGTAGGTGATTGGATTTGCTTCAGTTTTGGTTAATGAATCGTTCGAAACGATTAACGAACGAGAATTTGGGAGAGGGGGAAGATTTCGGCGAAATAGGGGCGTGGAATTGGGGGTTTTTGTGTGTTTTGTGAAGAAACGTGGTTTTTATAGTGGCCGTAACTTTTTTCGAAAATTACGGTCACTCGGGGGTTTCCACTGCCGTGGAAATGTACGGAACCGTGGTTTTGGTGATTTTTCTCACGCTTTTGCAAATTACGGTCACTCTAGCTGTCACGGCCGTGGTTTTGGCCGTGGAACTCTCTGTAATGTGTCAAAGTCCAAGTTTCGTCAATTTTCTTCAAACTTTTCCTTCCCCCTTTCTTTTCCACTGATCCTACATCCTAAAACACGAACATACCGGAAGGCATCGAAGGCAAAACAAAACAAAAACGTCTATACTATTCTAACCTATGATCAAAAACAAAAACGTAAGTGCAATACCTTGGGTTGCCTCCCAAGAAGCGCTTGTTTATGGTCCGTAGCTAGACCATATTCACACTTATTCGAGTGCGGTGGGCGCGAACTCTTCAGCTTGGAGTTCCGGTGAATACTTCTTGAGTCGTTGACCGTTCACCATAAAGCTTCCACCCTTTTCACCCCATACTTCAACTTCACCATGGGGAAAAACACGTTTGATTAGAAAAGGTCCAGTCCAACGAGATTTAAGCTTACCTGGAAAGAGACGAAGCCTTGAATTGAAGAGGAGAACTTGATCTCCTTCTTTGAAGTCCTTTGGGATGATATGCTTATCATGCCAACGCTTCGCTCTTTCTTTATAGATCTTGGCATTTTCGTAGGCGTTCAAGCGAAGTTCTTCAAGCTCATTGAGGTCCAAGAGACGCTTCTCTCCCGCTTCCTTCATGCTGAAGTTCAACCACTTTATTGCCCAATACGCCTTGTGCTCCAACTCTACCGGTAAGTGACAAGACTTCCCATACACAAGGTTATATGGTGTTGTTCTGATGGGAGTCTTATATGTAGTCCGGTATGCCCATAATGCGTCATCTAGCTTCAAAGACCAATCCTTCCTTGTCCTTGAAACCGTCTTCTCTAGGATCCCTTTAATTTCCCGGTTTGAGATCTCCACTTGTCCACTAGTTTGTAGATGATAAGGAGTGGCAATCTTGTGAGTCACTCCATACTTAGCTAAAAGAGCTTCGAAACGTCGGGCAATGAAGTGAGAACCTCCATCACTAATGATAGTCCGTGGTGTCGCAAATCGTGGGAAGATGGTCTTGTTAAAGAACTTAACCACTACCATGGCATCATTGGTGGGAGAGGCAATTGCTTTATCCCATCTCGAAACATAATCCACCGTTAAAAGTATGTATTGGTTTCCACAAGATGATGGGAAAGGTCCCATGAAGTCTACTCCCCAAACGTCAAAGATCTGCACCTCTTAGATGTTGTTAAGAGGCATCTCATTCCTCCTATATATATTCCCTGTTCTTTGACAAGCATCGCAGCAGGAAACAAAGGTTTGCACATCTTTAAACAAAGTAGGCCAAAAGAATCCAGATTGCAATACCTTAGCACTAGTCTTGTTCGAACTAGCGTGTCCTCCACAAGGTAGTGAATGACAATGACAGATGACACTTTGCATCTCATCTTCCGGTACACATCGCCGAATGATGCCGTCCGGACCTCTCTTAAAGAGGAGAGGTTCGTTCCAAAAGTATTCCCGAACATCCTTAAAGAACTTGTTTCTTTGTGTGTAGGATAATCCGGGTGGTAATTCCTGGCAAACCAAATAGTTAACAAAATCAGCAAACCATGGTTCATTACCTTTGGTGATCACGTCGATGCACTCCTCTATGATGTGTAAATGCTCGTCCGGAAAGGAGTCATCTATAGGTAGATGGTCGTCTTCTAGATGTGGTAGACGACTCAAATGATCCGCAACAAAATTTTCCGAACCCTTCTTGTCACGGATCTCTAGATCGAATTCTTGTAGGAGAAGAATCCATCTAATCAGCCTTGGTTTTGCATCTTTCTTGGTAAGCAAATACTGGATCGCAGCATGATCCGTGTACACAATCACCTTAGCACCTACAAGATAAGAGCGAAAGTTTTCAAATGCATATACAATTGCTAAAAATTCCTTTTCGGTAGTGGCGTAGTTGAGTTGCGCTTCATCTAGCGTCTTGCTAGCGTAGTAGATAGCGTGGGTTCGTCCTTCCTTCTTTTTCCCAAGGACAGTTCCTATAGCTACGTCACTTGCATCACACATAACCTCAAAGGGAAGATTCCAATCCGGAGGTTGGATAATCGGAGCTGAGATTAGAGCTTCCCGAATCATATTAAACGCATCTAAGCATTCCTGCGAGAAATCAAAAACTGCATCCTTCATTAATAAATTAGTGAGCGGTTTTGATATCTTGGAAAAATCCTTTATGAAACGCCTATAAAATCCAGCATGTCCTAGAAAACTTCTTATCCCTTTCACCGAAGTTGGGGTAGGAAGTTTTTCTATTGTCTCTATCTTGGCTTTATCCACCTCAATCCCTCTACTAGAGACTAAGTGTCCTAATACAATGCCTTCTTTCACCATAAATTGACACTTCTCCCAATTAAGAACTAGGTTAGTGTCTTCACACCTTTGTAACACAAGAGCAAGGTTAGAAAGACAATTGTCAAAAGAGGAACCATAAACGGAGAAGTCATCCATAAAAACCTCCATGATTTCCTCTATATATTCCGAGAAGATGGCCATCATGCACCTTTGAAAGGTGGTTGGGGCGTTGCAAAGCCCGAACGGCATCCTCCTATAGGCAAACGTACCCCACAAGCACGTGAACGTGGTATTCTCTTGATCATCCGGGTGTATCGGGATCTGAAAGAAACCATTGTAACCGTCAAGATAACATAAATGTGAGTGTTGTGCTAACCTTTCAAGCATTTGGTCGATAAAGGGTAGTGGGAAGTGGTCCTTCCTCATTGCGTTGTTTAGCTTGCGGTAGTCTATGCACATCCTCCATCCCGTCACAGTTCGTGTAGGAATGAGTTCGTTATTTTTATTGGTGATGATTGTCATTCCTCCCTTCTTTGGAACCACCTGTACGGGACTCACCCACGTGCTATCGGAGATAGGGTAGATGATACCTGCATCAAGTAGTTTAAGAATTTCCTTCTTGACAACCTCCTTCATGGTCAGATTTAACCGCCTTTGAGGTTATCTCGAAGTTCTAAAGTCTTCTTCCATTAGGATCTTATGCATGCATAGTGAAGGTTTGATTCCTACTAGATCCTCTATAGTATACCCTAGGGCTTTCCTATGTTTCTTAAGAACAACCATGAGTTTACTATGTTCATCAATACTCAAATCGGAACTAACAATTACCGGAAAGGTAGAATTAGGTCCTAGAAATGCGTACCTTAGATGTGTAGGAAGTGGCTTCAATTCCATCACTATCGGAGTCTCTAATGTCTCTTGAGGAGTATCCGATATTTCCTTAGAAGTGTCTAAAGATGTAGAAGGTGCTGGAGAAGAGTCAAGAGAAGTGGTGGAGAGGATACAATCTCCTTCGGATTCACCCAAAATTACGGCTACTCTGTTCCCTCCACGGCCGTGGTTTTGGGCGTGGAAGTCAATTACGAGACCTCTGTTTGTTCCAAGGCCGTGGTTTTGGCCGTGTAACTTACTAGAGTCCTCTGAATAGCAAATTATGGTCATGTTGGTAGATTTCACGGCCGTTGAATAGCATGACTGGCCGTGATTTCTAACGTTTTCTGACCCATCGTAGAGTTTCTCATATTCTTCTTCATAGACTTCTTTTTGCTTTTCTAAAGCTTCTACTTCCTCATTACATTCCTCTTCTTCCCCTACATCCATAATGCTCATAAAAATAACTTTTTGTAAGGGGTCTTTGAAGAGAATCGAACTTACCTCTTCTCTAGATAGCTCTTTGTCATGGATGTTGAATATATCCTCATCGAAAACTGGCTCTTTCACCAAAGTAGAGAGAACGAACTCCACCTTTTCTTCTCCTATGTCGAAGGCGAGTCTAGCATTCTTACAATCAACTATGCAACCGGATGTTGCAAGAAACGGTCTTCCGAGTATGATCGGGACCGGACTATCTGCAGGAATGTCAAGCACAACAAAGTCTATAGGAACACAGAACTTACCAAGCTTGACCGGGACGTCTTCAACTATACCGATGGGACGAGTTATGGATCGATCCGCCATGTATAACGTCATCTTTACCGGTTTAGGTTCGCCTAAACCGATCTTCCTGCATAAAGCAAGCGGGATGATGCTCACGCTCGCTCCTAAGTCACACAATGCATCTTCTCCTATAGACATTGTTGTCTTGATGAGATCTGATGAATCCGGATCCTTCAGCTTAGGGGGCATCTTCTCCTTCATTGTCTTGATGAGATCCGATGAATACAAACTCATCTTAACCTCTCCAAAATCTTCTAACTTTCTTTTATTAGAGAGGATCTCCTTTAGGAACTTTCCATAAGCTGGCATATCTACAATTGCATCAATGAAAGGTATATTAATATGCAGTTTGCTCATGAGTTCAATAAACTTACCGAATTGCTTGTCTAGACGCGCTCTTGCTCTAGATTTCGGGAATGGTAGGGGAGGTTTGAAAGCTGGAGGAGGAACGTAGACATCTTCCTTCTCCTTCCCCTTTTCTTTCTCCTTTTCGGCTGGAACTTCTACAAACTTAGGCTGCGGGTCGGTAGTTGTTACTCCGCTCCTAGTTGTGATTGCCATCACCCTTCCCTTTGGGTTATCCTCCGTCTTTCCTGGAAGTTTTCCTTGATTCCTAGGGACTTCCTCCACACGGCTAAACATTTGGTTCTCTAAAACCTTTTGGGCTTTATCAACCTTAGTAATGTGATCATCGACCTTGATGATGCGAGTCTCCAATCCTTGAAGCTTGCCCAAAATTGTCTCCAACATGGGATCGGGCTTCTCTTTCCCCGAAGTACTTCCACCATTAGATGTTTGCCCCTGGCTTTTCAAAGGAGTGGAAGAAGAGGAAGGTGGAGTTAGTGAATTTCCTGAATTGGAATAAGAATTACCGGAATTTTGTTGGTTGGGACGCCAATTGTTGTTGTTTGAACCCCTATTGTTGTTCCAATTGTTGTTCCGGTTGTTGTTGTTGTTGTTCCAATTATTCCGGTTGTTGTTCTGGCTGTTGCAGTTTGTATTCTCATTCCCGTTGTGGTTATTGTTGTTGCCCAAATAACCTACATCTTGTTCCTTTTGCTTTGGAAAGTTGGTTTTGATGGCCTCCTTCAACTCTTTAATCTCCGTATTGAGAGAAAAGATTTGAGTTTGAGCTAATTGTGATAGCTTTGCTCCTTGTTCCACATGATTCGCCTCTACTTTCCGGTGAGAATACTTCTCAATGATTCGCGCTTGCTTCTCAATGAAGTCCCAAGCGTCATCTTCCCTCATGTCCATGAATGTACCACATGAAAGGGATTGGAGCCTTAATTGTGTCTCCACATCCAGCCCCTTATAGTATATCTCCAATAGCGCCAATTTGGATATGCCATGATGTGGGCAATCCAATAGCAAATCCTGAAATCTTTCCCAAGATTGAAACAAACTTTCGTTTGATCTCATAGAAAATGCATTAATCTTACCTCTCAACTCCGCCGTCTTGGATGGCGGAAAGAACTTAGTGAGGAATTCCGAAGAAAGATCCTCCCATGTTTCGAGTTTCCCACTTGGAAAAGCTTGATACCAAGACAATGCTTTCCCTTTCAAGGAGAAAAAGAAAGGCTTGAGTTTATAGCTGTTGGTAGTTGCATTCTTTGGCTTCATTGTCTCCATCATGATCTCAAAATTTTGTAGATGTTGATGTGGAGATTCAGCGCTTGTTCCCCCAAATTGATTTTGGCGGACAATGGTAATAACTTGCGGGTTGAAGCTAAACCCTTGTGCATCATCAACATCAAAGTTCACACCCAAACGGCGTGGTTGCTGCGTTGGATCCATCCTTTGCCCAAGAGTTCTTGGCTCCTCATCCACACGATCGACTCTCGTACCTCCAGCTGAGGCACGGCGATTGGCAGCTGCCCGTGGAACGAACGGGTTCACATTGATCGTTGGATCAATGTCCTCTAGTGGTGGCATGGAAGAGTCGCTATCCTCATTGGATGAGTTGGTTCTAACCGATCTTCCCGGTCTCCTTCTTCTGTTTTTCTTCTTGAGGTCGTTTATTTCCAGCCTCATTTGGAACATCATGTCCGTTAGATCATCAACCTTCGTTTGATGACGTTCCGATTCTTCCTTGCGAGTCTTCTCGCTCCATCGAAGTTGAGCTTCGGATTCCGCTAACTCCGTTTGGTAATCACGTTCTCTTTCTTCAGCCATCTTTCTTTCCTTGAGCTTTCTCCTCAAAGTCCTCTCAAGCTATTGATCAAGAGGTAAGAGGTCTTCTTTGTTCCTAGACCTGCGCATACACTCGAAAGAGATATCAAATAACAAGGGAAGAGCTCCCAAGCTTGACAACCGATAACCGAATTCGGCCTAGACCAAATCCCCGGCAACGGCGCCAACAACTTGTTCGCCACTTAGCGTGCGTGCAAATAAGCTTTAAATTTATAAAACTAGAATCAAGCAAGCGAACCCGCAGTGTCCGGATCGGCGTAGTAAAGAAAGAATTCCAGAGTATCGAACACAGGGATTTGGGGGGTTAAATCCAGTTATAGAATTGTCAAGCAAGTAAATATATGAGCTTTGTAAGTATTGGGAAAACAACAATCCGAAAGATCCAGGAATCCAGTTGTGGCAATCGATTCAAGATATACTAAAGATATAAGGACAGAGTTAAGAGTTGCAAAGGTATACTAAGGTAAAGCAATGTACGGTGAAGTTCCAAGGCTTTATATGACTTATCTAAAGACACTCTCTATAAAGGTTGTTGAGGCTTCAGTATAGAAAGGATCTAAAGGTAAGAATTAATATCAAATACCCAAACTTGTACCCCAAGGATCAAGACTAACTAAACCGATTAAGGTTGTGACACTCGAAATCGAAGTAGAGGTTGTTGAGGCTTCACTACCACCTAGAAAAGGCAAGCCAAGACTAAGTTAAAGCAAATCTTTAACTTTGGATTAAAGTAAAAGCAAGGTTCATAAACTAATGTAAATTACGGGTGGATCTTGAGTTCCACGGCCGTGGAACCTCAAGAACAGGCCGTGATTTTGGTTCGTCGGCGGAATCTCTCTAACTCTCAGGGTCCAATCTGTTTACGATCGATCTATCATCATCTAAGCCACAACTATCAACCCTTCACCTTAGAATTGCTAAAGGGTTTTAGCCAACAACAGTGATTATGATATCAAATTCAAGATTTAAAAGAATGAAAGATGAAAACCTTCGAAAACCTTCAATAAACTTCAAATCAATCTCAAATCCACAAACAAAGGTAATGATGTATATCAGATTCGGAATAACACAAACAATCAGAATCCTTGATAAGAACGAAGAACGGGATGTCAATCCGTCTTCTAATCAAACCTAAGGACAAAAGACGAAATCTCCGTACGCCCAATAATACCCTCAATGTGCGGAAGCGAATCTCCAAGCGATGATGCTCTAATCGAGGTCTAAGCGCTGTCCTCGATTTCTCCCTCCTCTAGTCCTTTTATAGAGAAGGATAGAAGTAGCCGTCCAGCCCATTGTGTAAAAGATCGTGGCTTTAATTAGTACGTCAAAAGATCGCCTAAATCACGGTCATAGAGGGTTCCACGCCCGTGGTTTAGAGTGTGGATTCCATCACGGTTCTTCACAACTTCCACGACCGTAATTTATACCGTGTAACTCTCTGGAATGCTCCACGCTCATGTTGCTAAGTTCCACGGCCGTGGTTTAGAGCGTGGACTTCATTACGGCCGTATTTTAGAGCGTGGAAGCATAGGTTGCTCGTAATTCCCTTTGTTTTGTGCCATTCTTCATCCTAGCATCTTCCTTAGCTTCTTTGTGGTGTCCTCAATCCTTGGATATGCTCAATCTACCTCCATTCTCTCTTATTTTGTTCGGTTTTAGCTCTTATTCGCCTACAATCAACACAAAGCTTATGTAGACCTCTATATCGACAATATAGACAAACTAGCTCACAATTGCTTCAATGCTTTATCAATAAACACTAATATGGATGAAATACATCTAGAAAACGTGCCTAAAATATCACAATATTTCATGCTAACAAATGCGTAGCACCAGTATCAAATAAAACTCTAACAGGTAAACCATGAAGTAAAATGATACCTGTAGCAGCCGGTGCAGGTGGATCCTCTGCACTCCTCAATTCAAAAGCTCGCCCTCGGGCTCCTCTGGCATCACTGGTGCCAACATCTCTACCTCTACCTCTACTCGGTCCTGGAGCAGAATCCTTAGTAGATGGAAGCTCTAGGACCCTCTGTTGTCCCTGTGTCTGCTGCTGAGGTGTCCTCTGACAACCTCCTGCTACACTAGCAGAGGTAGAACCCTGGTGGGATGCTACTCCTCCCTGCCTACAGAAGGCAGCTCGATGTCCCTGTCGGCCACAGGTAAAACAGGTCAAAACTGGTCTGGGACAAGCTGGCTTTAGATGACCAGGGTCACCATAGTTGTAACACTGACGTCCCTTATCTGCATTCTGTGCAGATGAGGGGTAACTCTGACGCCTCTGATCTCGTCTAAATCCAGATGATCCTGCAACTCCACTGGTCTGCCCAGTGCGGTGCCTCTTCTCCGACCGTCCCAACTGAGAAGCTATCCTCTGATTGGCTCGCTCTCTCTCAAAAGAAGAAGCCCGGTCTTGGTAATCAGCTAGGGACTCACAATGGAATCCCGCCATGTATGAACGGGTGTTCTCTCTCAAACGGCGAGAGAACAGATACACATGCTGGTCCTCAGATGGTGCAGCTGGACCCATCAAAGCCAACTCGGTTTGGAAACGGCGGATGGCATCAGTAATAGGCACATCCTCAAAGCCCGCCTCCACAAAATCCTACAGCTTCTCCCTCCTCAGTGAGGTAGGGCAGAACTGCTCTTTAATCATGCGCCTCATGTGGTCATAACTGGTAGCTCTGGTCCGGATAGTCCTCCACCACTGGTTTGCGAGGTCACAAAATAGAGACTGAACTAGCTTTATCCGTCTGTCCTTAAGACATCTGATAGACTCTAAGACTGAGTCTACATGCCCAATCCACATCTCAGTCTCTAACCCAATCTCTCTTGAGAAGTGTGACACTCCCTGCTGGTGAAATGCCTTCAACCAGGCATCTGGTCGAGGCCCTCTGGTCTCCACTAGGACTCGAACGGGATCAACAACGCGTGCAGGTGTAGTTTGCACCCGGGTCGCTCCCTGAGATATCTCAGAAGATCCCTCAGGTATTGGTAAATCTGGGGCTCGCCTGCCAGCCCTAATATCCTCCTCAAAACGTCGGAGGTACTCTTTGAACTCCGGTCCTCCCATGGAGACACGGTCAGCATCATCAAACTGAGCTCGATGTGAATGATGTCTCACAGATCCACTGCTCCTCGTCTTTGGAACGATGCTCTCTACAACCTCCTCATGTATCTCCTGCACCACTGGTGGATCAGCAACGGAAACTGGTCCCTCACCTACCACACCCGGAGGACGGGGTGGTCTACCTCTACCTATGCCAACAACGGCAATAGCTCTAGTCCGAGCCATCTGCGGGGTATGCACACCTAACTTATAAGGCTCTATATAGGCCATAGGTATAGATATATATACATAGTCAACACAAACACATATATAAACCATCATACATACATATCATATCTACACTGTAGAGATCCATAGCAAGAGTGGCGACTTCTCGTACATCTAACCCAAAACCACATTTAAAAACAAAAACCTTTACATCCTCAGATCCATGTAGGTTTTGTTTATTTTACCTATCAGACCTCATTGTAGGTAGCAAGTGTCATTGTTGTCAACCTGGGCTCTGATACCAACTCTGTAACACCCCGAATCCGCGGGACTCAGAGTGCCACATGGGGTTAGCATCTCATAATGGATCCTGACCCTAGCCTGACAACAACTTCATTGGACCTTACAACATGACACTGACAGATATGAAAACAAATACATAAAACTATATAAAACTACACAACCCAAAATATAAGACATCATAGCCGAGTAAGAAATACAACATCCTCACACAGGAGGTAACAAAAGACCATCCTCACGCTGGAGGGAAGAATAACAGACCCAAAAGCCCACACATCCTAATGTACGAGACGTCCTTGACCTACCACTCTACTAGATCAACCAGCACCATGCCTATCCTGTAGGGCATCTACAACATGGTAATAAACCATTAGCTATTCATACACATATATAGAGTAATGCATAAGCACAAACACACGTAAGGAAAGATAATCACATCAGCATGCTTTCACTCATTTACCCATCTTATCATCTCCATATAATGGTCATTCACTCAAATCGTATAGATATAATATATATGAAACTATGTGACACGAGGACCGATACATCCTTGCCTCTGAGCCTGCTAGCCAGCCGTACTAGTATCGGTCACACAATCCGTGTACCATATGGGAGTGGATTGCGCCCTTCCTGTAAACCGGTCTGGCTTGACATCAGAGAACCTCCCAGACTCCACGGCGGGATGAATGGGAAAGGTTATCACAACCACACAGTGGGGCAATCAATAAAACATAGGTCGGTAAATACGACATCACATGCTATTATAGCAAACATACAAAGCACATACCACTCATGCAAACACCCAATATAAGGATGGCAGCTAAGTAAGTCCTACAGACTTACCTCAACCTCGATCACAACTCAACCAAGATCACCTCTACACTGGAGGGATAACCACAGCCTATAAACAAGGCATAAGGAGATATATCAAACTCCTAACCACATAAGGGTCACACCTAGACCCAAAGGGTTCCAAAGGATCAACCTCAACCTCACTCACAATCTAACGAACCTCAAAAGCCATACAAGGCATAAACCGATCATAAACATCATCAAAACTCAACCTCACACATATAGCATGATCCTAAGCCCTCATACTAGGAAAGGAGGGAACAAAGGCACCCTAATGAAGGTCTAGAAGCAACACACACCTGCAAAACCAAAGGAAACACCAAGCTGGTACAGGGAGGTGCAAGGGCGGCACTCTGGTGTCGCAGGGGCGGCTACAATGCAGGTGCATGGGCGGCTGGTGTGCAGAGGACACTACTTCAGCTCCTTCTTCACTTCTACTCTCGATTCTCTAATCTTCTTCACTCCAGCAACAACATACATGTGTGACATACATATATATGCATCAACATAAGCCAAACATGGCTGGAATAGGATCAAAACCTAAGGAAAACTAGGCTAGACTAAGGAAAAGAGGGAAAAGAGACAAGAAGAAGAAAAGAAGAAGAAGAAGAAGAAGAAGAAGGAGATGGAAGCCATGAAAGCTTACTAGGCTGGAGAACCAGAAGCTTACCAACTAAACAAGACGTCCTCAAGCTGGGTCACAAAGCTCAGCAACCAACATCAACCTCGAAGCCAAGCAAAAGCTCTCCAAACTCACACAAAATCAAGAAAGATCAACCAAGGATCCAAAGGAGAAGAAGAGAAGAGAAAGTACGTAAGGAGAGAGAGAGAGAGAGAGATCTGAAATCCAAACCCTCAGCAGAGAGAAGAAGAAGATATAAATAGGAGGTGAAAGAGTAAAGCACGAGTCAAAGCGGTCAAAGAAGACGGCTGCAGCACATAAAGCCGCAGGGGCGGACCAGGCTAGGCGTAGGGGCGCCCCCTGGGTCACGCAGGGGCTGCTCAAGCATAAACCTGGCCCCTCTGCTCCCTCTCTCAGCTCTCAGCAACTAGACTCTTACACTCGCTGTAACCGTGGCTGAGTTGTCAGCCTAGCGATTGCCATCTCCCGGGTAGTCTTCCTACTAAGGGCATCAACTACCACATTAGCCTTCCCGAGTTGGTATAACATCTCCAGATCAAAATCCTTGATCAACTCCAACCATCTGCGCTGACGGTTAATCAAGTCCCTCTGAGTGAATATGTACTTTAGACTATTGTGGTCTGTGAATATCTAACACATAGCTCCGTACAAATAATGTCTCTTAATCTTTAAAGTGTGACCCACAACAGTCAATTCAAAACCATGGTTACGGTAATTCTCCGTGTACGTCTTCAGTTGTATAGATGCGTAAGCAATCACCTTACCCCTTTGCATCAGAACACATCTGATAGGTGATGGAATCACAATCAATTAGGATAGTTTTTAGCGTCTTTTTAGTGTCTTAGAGTCGGTTTGTGTTACTAATATCTTAATCTAGAAGAAGAAATCCAAATGAAGTAAAAGAAGATGTTAGCAATACTTGGGAGTTGAAGATAATTCACGAAGACAAGTTCTGGTGCCACACCGCCCCCGCGGAGCAATGTCACATCCTCTACGGGTGGCACTACACTCCGGAATGCAACCTGCACCTTCGCCAGCGCCCGGAACAAGCATGTCACCGCCCTTCCGGCCGCCTCTAGACACCCCTACGGTGACTCACTCTGAAGAAACGAAGTCGGCGCCCCTGCACCTCTGCCTGCGGACCATCCTGCGGAGCTGTGAAGCCGAAGAGCCAGTGTCAACGCCCCTGCAGTGACATTTGGCCGCCTCTGCGGCTCGACATTACAAACGACATGAAGATGAAGAGTTAGACGTTTGGAGAGGATTTAAGGCCTGCCCATGCGGGATTGCCAGGCCGCCCCTGCGGCCAAGAAGAAGATCAAGCGTTTTGGCCTAAACCGCCCTGCGGCCCTGCAAGCCCACCCTTGCGGTTTAAGCGCTAGAGGACTTTACTGCGGCTGTTTGCACCAGCTTTATGGCATTAAAGGTGGTTGTTTAGGAAGACCATTTACTCCCATTTACTGCCAATTGTAGTATAAATAGAGCTATGCCTGATTGCTAGGATCATCCATAATTTTCCCCACTTAAGCTCTATTTCCCTTACTTCCAAGTGTAATGAGTTTCAAAGTTTCCTTGCTACATTGGGTTGTTTTGAAGCTGCATTGATGCTTTTGTTGTAAGTCTTTATCAATATAAGTATTATTCAGTCATATGTGTTATATTCCTTGAGCGTTAACTTATGTTCGCATGTTTCTTACCACTTAGATTGATCACCTTAAGTGTCTAATTGCATGCAAAGAACTAGGATTAATTGATTCCGGGTTCGGGTCCTTAATCTAGATGAACCCTTTAGGTGAAAGCTGGTTGCAATTACTTAAACGAAAAGGAATATAATTATAAACAAAGTATAAACGGTGTTTATGCATTCTTTATATCTCTTTGTCTTTGTTAAAATGCTAACTTGTGCTTTGATCTTGTAGGTTTAAGGATCACTAATATTGTTAAGTTATGTTGATGCCGGTTGGCTCAACACATATCTAAGATCAAGACGAGACATTGATGAATATCTTATAAAAAGAACCAACCAAAGTAGTGTGCATGCTAAGACTCAACCTAGTGTAGCTCTTTTCTCCATTCTATTATCACATATTTACTTGATTTCGTTTTGTTTTTGTCTTGTTTCAATCCTACCCCCCAATTTTGTTACATTTCGATAACTGAATCTAATCATTACTTTACAAGGCTCTCTTGGGACCGATCCTTACTTGCACTATACAAACCACTAACGTTAGGTGACTATTTTGACTTAAGTAAAAGACAACGACCTTAGGTTTTTAGCCTCGACAAATTTGGCGCCGTTGCCGGGGAGTTCTTATTTCTGTTTTGATTTGCTTCAATTATTGATTATTAGTTTGGACCATTTTCATGGTTCAAACCCGTGCTACTAACTCCAATTTTGCTCTTTTTGATCAAGAAATTGAAAGAACGCACAATCGACTTCGTAGGCAACAACGAACTCGAGAAGAGAATGCTAACCAAACTCTTCGTCAACTCACGCAGCCGGATTTGACTCAACATCCTCTTGCGGTTACCATACCGGCAATTGGGGAAGGAGTCAACTTTGAGCTCAAACCGGGGCTAATACACTTGCTCCCATCCTTCCATGGGTTAAGTGGTGAAGACCCCATCAAACACCTTGGGAAGTTCCATACCGTGTGTATGAGCATGAAGCCGACCAATGTCACCGAAGAAAAAATCAATATGAGAGCATTTTGCTTTACTCTCAAAGATGGGGTGGATGATTGGTACTACCATCTTCTGTCCGGTAGCATCGAAACATGGGAGAATCACCACAAGGCGTTTTTAGAGAAGTACTTCCCCACTAAGAAGGCAAACAACTTGAAGAAGGCCATAAGTAACATAGAGCAAGAAGAAAACGAAACTCTTTATGAGTACTTCGAGCGCTTTTCCAAATTAAGATCAAGCATCCCTTTCCACGGATACTCCACGCAAGACTTAGTGATCTATTTGTACAACGGTTTGTTGGACAATGGAAGAAGGATAGTGGATGCCGCTTGTGGAGGTATCATTCTTAACTCTACTCTTGAAGTTGTTATGGAAAAAATGCAGGAAATGGGGGAAGGTACACGAAACTTTGGAAGATCCTCTACCAAGAGAGGAGTCCATGCCACTAATCCCAGCCGTCTAAAGATTGTACAAGAAATAGATTAACTAAAAGAGATGGTTAAGAGGTTGACTTTGATGGGAACCCCGCAACAACTCAAGGCTTGTGGAGTTCGTGCTGATCCTTTCCACCATACGGACTTGTGTCCACAAGTCCAAGACGATGTTGCGGAGGTGAATGCTGTAGGATATGGTCAACAACAACAACGGCGTCCAAGAAATGATCCATATGCATAAAACTATGTGCCCAATTGGCGTGATCAACAAAATTATCGGTGGAGGGATCAACAAAACCAGCAGCAGCAGCCCCGCCAAGGTAAGTCTCAATCCACTGAAGATATGTTGCAGGTTTTAACTAAACACTTTGCTACCCATGTCCAAACTACAGAGTCTAGCATTAAAAACCTTGAAAAACAAGTTGGACAAATTGCGGAGGTCATCACAAGGATCGAAGCTTGATCCTCCGGAAACTTGCCCTCCTAAACGGTCGTAACCTAAGGAGAATGTTAGTGCTCTAACATTGAGGAGTGGGAGGCAAGTCCAGCCAAAGCCAACAACAGAAGCTAAGGGAAAACCCTCTGATGAGTCTGATGCCCCCACAGCCGCCCCTGCGGCTTCAACTGCGTCACCCTCTGTGCAGAGGCCCCCCTGCGGCTGGATGTCGCCGCCCCTGCGGTGACAGCCCTTGAGCCGCCCCTGCGCCTGCAACCATCCACCCTTGTGGAAAAGTCGACAGAGGGTTCTACTGAAGAGGATTCTTACAACCGTCCTAGCTCCCCCCCCTCTGTATGCTGAGAAACCCCCTGCTCCCTTTCCTAAAGCACTAAAGGAGTGAAGGGTGATTGAGGATAAGGATCTCTTTGAGACCTTTTCCAAATGCGAGGTAAATATCCCCTCCTTAAACATGTGAAGAGTATTCCTAAATATGCTCGTTTTTTGAAGGAACTTTGCACCATCAAGAGAAACCAGAAGCTGAAGGGCAAGCATAAGGTGCAAGTTAGTGATCACGTGTCCGCTTTCTTCCAATACCGAATGCCCAAAAAGTGTAGTGATCCGGGCATGGTAAGCATTCCTTGCGTTATTGGGGAAACCCATTTTGATAAAGCAATGCTTGATCTAGGTGCTTCCATCAATGTTCTTCCTTACTCCATCTACCAATCTCTTGGCCTTGGGCCACTCATTGAAACTCGGATTGTAGTCCAACTTGCTGATAGATCAAACGTGTACCCGAAAGGGATTATTGAAGATGTATTTGTAATGGTTGCTAATATGATTTTTCCTGCTGATTTCTTTGTGATGGATATGGAAAATGATTCACATGTTGCATCTATCTTGTTAGGAAGACCTATTCTAAAAATCGCTAGGACGAAAATTGATTATGTTAGTGGTAAATTGACTATGAAATTCGATGGGGAGGTGGTTGAGTTTAACATTTAGGATGCAATGAAACACCCTATTGATGATCATTCTCTTTGTGCTATTGATGTTATTGATCCTATTATTCAAGATGTTTTTGACATATCCGACATAGATGAATTGAAAAACATGGTTGAACATGATATTGACATTCATACTTCGGATTATGCATTAACATCCAGCATGCAGTAAGTTCTAGCTCAATTAGATGGGCACAAAAGGTTCCCTATCTCACCTTTGGCCATTGGGCCCACATTGCTAACTCCAAGCGAAAAGCTTGTTCCGTCTATAGTGTAGGCACCGGAGATAGAATTGAAGGACCTTCCACCACATCTCAAATATGCTTTTCTAGGGGAAAATAACACCTTGCCGGTAATCATCTCTAGCAAGTTGTCCCCTATTCAAGAAGAGAAGTTGGTGAAGGTTTTGAAAGAGCACAAGACGGCTCTTGGTTGGACCATTGTGGACATGAAGGGGATTAGTCCCTCCACATGTATGCATAGGATCCTCCTTGAGGAAGAGGCAAAACCATCTAGGAAACCCCAAACAAGATTGAATCCGCCAATGATGGATGTGGTCAAAAAGGAGGTGTTGAAGCTCCTCCAACCGGATATGATATTTCCGATTTCGGATAGCAAGTGGGTTAGTCCAACCCAAGTGGTTCCGAAGAAAGGGGGTATCACATGTTGGAAAACCAATACGGTGAGATGGTCCCAAACAAGACACAAACCGGATGGAGAGTTTGCATTGACTACCGCAAACTAAACACGGTAACTCGTGAAGATCATTTTCCTTTGCCCTTTATTGACCAAATGCTTGAACGCCTTGCAGGTCACCCTATTATTGTTTCTTGGATGGATATTCGGGCTATTTCCAAATAGCCATCGCTCGGGAGGATCAAGAAAAGACGACCTTCACATGTCCTTTTGGCACGTTTGCATACCGCAAAATGCCATTTGGACTTTGCAATGCTCCCAACACCTTCCAACGGTGCATGATAAGTATTTTTTCGGAATATATTGAGAATTTTATTGAAGTTTTTATGGATGATTTCACCGTCAATGGGGATTGTTTCCATGCATGCTTAGGACATTTAAAACTTGTTCTTCAAAAATGCGGAGAAACCAATTTAGTTCTTAATTCCGAAAAATGTCATTTCATTGTTGAACAAGAAATTGTGTTAGGACATGTAATATCATCAAAAGTATTAGAATTAGATAAGGCCAAAATTGATTTAATTCAAAGTTTGCATTACCCTACTAATGTGCGTGAAATTCGTTCTTTCCTAGGTCATGCAGGTTTCTATCAGCGATTCATCAAGGATTTTTCCAAGATCTCAGCGCCGTTGTGTGAGCTACTCAAGAAGGACACAACTTTCATAGTTTATGAAGATTGCAAGAAGGCGTTTGACACCTTGAAAGCTTGTCTCACTAGTGCATCCATCATCCGATCTCCAAATTGGAAGAAGCCTTTTGAGATCATGTGCGACGCGAGCGACTATGTTGTAGGAGCCGTCCTAGGACAAAAGGACGGAAGAGCATCACATGTCATCCATTATGCATCCATGATGCTTAATGGAGCTCAAAGAAACTACTCCACCACCGAGAAGGAGATGTTAGCGGTGGTGTTTGCACTAGAGAAATTCAGACAATACCTACTTGGTGTAAAGGTAATAGTATTCACTCACAATGCAGCCCTCCGGTACCTCATGACCAAGAAGGAAGCAAAGCCAAGGTTGATTCGGTGGGTGCTCCTCCTAAGCGAATTCAATTTGGGAATCCGGGACAAGAAGGGAGCAAAGAACCTTGTAGGAGATCACTTGAGTAGGTTGGAAAAGGAGGAGGAAGATCTAGCTAGAGGAAAAGCCATACTTAGGAGTTTTCCAAACGACACATTCTACAAAACTCTTTGTTGTGTAACCGCCCCTGCGCATCTAGATTCCCGCCCACGCGCCCAGCCGCCCCTGCGGCTAGAGACTGGCGCACTTGCGCCTTCTATGTCCCTACGTGATGTTTTGGCCGCCCCTGCGGATTACACGACAGAGGTTCTGTTTAAGCTTTCACTCTTTTAAACCATGGTTTGCTGACATTGTTAATTTTCTTGTTAGAGGTGAGTACCCTTCAGACTTCACCAAAGCACAGAGAGAGAAGGTGAAGGCCGAAGCAAGGCACTACGTTTGGGACGATCCATATCTTAGAAAGCGTTGTAGTGATAAGGTAATACGCTGTTGCATCCCGGATAATGAGGTACAATATGTTCTCTCATTCTTTCATTCTGAAGCATGTGGGGGACATTTTGGGGCCAACAAAATAGCTAGGAAAGTTTTAGATGCGGGATTCTTTTGGCCACACATCTTTTGAGACGCTTTTGCATTTTGTAAGGTGTGTGATAGATACCAAAGAGTGGGTAATGTTTCTAGGAGAAATGAAATGCCTCAATCTTCACTTATATTTTGCGAAATTTTTTTATATTTGGGGGATAGATTTCATGGGTCCTTTTCCTACCTCTTTTGGGCATACTTATATATTACTTGCGGTGGACTATGTTTCCAAGTGGGTGGAAGCAAAGGCCACCAAAACTAATGATTCTAAAGTTGTGGCAACATTTCTTAAGGACAACATTTTCGCAAGGTTTGGCATCCCCAAGGCTTTGATAAGTGATAGGGGAACGCATTTTTGCAACAAGACAATCACCTATCTCCTTAAGAAGTACCATGTCCATCAACGTATGTCAACCGCCTACCACCCGCAAACAAACGGACAAGAAGAAGTGTCGAACCGGAAGATCAAGACCATCCTTGAGAAGACGGTCTCCCCCAAAAGGAAAGATTGCAGCTTGAGGCTCAATGATGTTTTATGGGCGTACCGGATGGCATACAAGACCCCTATTGGAATGTCCCTATTCCGACTTGTGTTCAAAAAGGTTTGTCACCTTCTGGTGGAACTAGAACACAAGGCATGGTGGGCGGTGAAGAAATGCAACATGAACGTGGATGAGGTAGGAGAATTCCGGAAGCTTTAATTGCAAGAGCTGGAGGAGTTAAGGCTCGATGCATACGACCATGCCACAGCATACAAAGAGAAGACAAAAGCATGGCATGACCGGAACATTCTCCGAAAGGACTTTAAAGATGGTAACAAAGTCCTCCTATTTCAATCACGTTTAAAACTCTTTGCAGGAAAGCTACGCTCAAGGTGGACAGGTTCATATGTAATAGCTGAGGTCCATTCACATGGTGTTGTGGATCTTTACGATCCACACACGCATAAGATATTCAAGGTCAATGGACAAAGGCTCAAGCCCTATCTTGAAGGAGTGGAAAATGATCCCATAGACGAGATGTTGTAAGAGAAGGCCCAAGTAGAGAAATAAGGTCCTTACGTCGAGCCAACGACGTAAAACATAGGCATTGCTCGGGAGGCAACCCGAGAGAATAAAAAGAGGAGCCACTGTCAAGAAAACCGCCCCTGCGGCCCCTTGTCACCGCCCCTGCGGTGACAATCCATGTCTAGTGCCGCCCCCGGCGTTGGGTCTACGCCAGCTCAAACACTGTCATTGCCCCCGCGGTGACATGCCCCCGCCCCTACGCGTTTCTCCTTGACAGTACCCCCAATGTCACCTCCGATGTTGGGTCTTCTTCTCCCCTGTCCTTGTCACTGCCCCCGCGGTGACAAGCCCCTGCCCTTGCGGGTCCACCCAAAAAGAAAAAAATAAACGGCAGAAAATACCCTACACCTACCCCACCCACCCCTCTCTCTCGTCCCCACCTACCACATCTCTCTCGATCCCTCTCTCACAAAAACCTAACGCCCCCTGCACCTCAACTCCCTCACCTAACACCACCTCTATAATGCACCACCCACACCCTGGGCTACCACTTTGACGTTGTCCCTCATGCCACCAAAACGCCCCTGCGCCAACACCTTTGTCACTCTCCACCACCAACCCCCATCCCTCACAACTAAGCCCTAACCACCTCACACCACACTCAGCCACCACCAACCACTATCCACCACCACCGGCAGCCTTCACCACCACAAGCGACGCTAGAAAAGCCGCCCAGGTGCCACCTCCGACAAAGCTATCACATATCGCCATCCATTTTTCATCCGCCCCTGCCCCTGTAAGCCTCCGCCCCTGCGGATCTCTCTGCCGCCCCTGCGTAAATCACAACAGAGGGTTCGTCTTAATTCCCGTCTATGTGATTTTTTGATTGCTTTGCTTACCAGTGTTGCTAGGATGGAACAACAAAGGAAATATAAGATGTCTGAGGTTGAGAAGACCCGGTATGGTATTGTGCAACACCAAGTGGTGTATGCAACTCGGTTTTTGCATGTTCTGACTATGGAGAACCTCGGCATGTTGGAGAGCATGCAGTCTTTCCTAGATAATTCTGGAATAGGGTACTTCCTCCACAAGAGTGCCCCTACATATCCTGAGTTATCCCGCCAGTTCATAGCCACTTTCACAATGGAAAAGTAGGACCATGTTTGTGTTGGCCTCAGTTTCAAATTCAACAAGCACAAGTACACGTTTAACTACTCACAACTGTAACAGACCTTTGGGGTTACTACGAACCCTACTGATAAGTGGTGGGAAACTGCACCCACACCGGACCTTGTGGAGTTTTGGCAAGCGGATACCGGCTTCTAGTTTCATGTCGGGGGTGAGTATAGCAACAAATTCACTCACCCCTGCTTGAGGCTCCTCTCTAAGATCATCATGCGTGTCTTCTGTGGACACAAGGAGGAGAACAAGGTCGCCCTCAAGGACCTTCTGCTATTGTACTCTTGCATTCCGGCATGTGCAAACGTGCCGGATTGGCCTTACCTCTTCCTCACCGCTTTGAAGTGGATTAGGAAGAATGAGCCTCGAGACATTGTTAGAGGTAGGGTCATATCCTTGATTGCGAAGCAGGTCATGGACTTGTCCGAGTTGGAGGATGGGATGGCGATCCTATTCTACAATGAAGGACTTCTCCGGCGGTGCAAGCTCCTCCGGAGAGATGGTGAGAACGTGTTTTGGCTCTCTTTTGCAGATGGGAGCCACATTACTTAGTTGCCCCAGACGCTACCATTCGGAGATGAGCTCTCCGAGCTCTATATTTCTGCTGATCCTTTTGTCACGAGGTGGCCTCAAGTGACCATTGTTGAGAGGCATGCGGCGAGCTCCAGTCGGGCCCCATATGAGGACTATATGCCCATTCCGGATGATAAGGAGATGCCCAATGTTGTAGGAGAGGAGGACCCAACCGTTGGGATCCTCCAGGCTCAGATGGATTCCCTTACTACTCAGCACCAGGCTTGGCAGATTGAGTACCAACGGACTATGTTGGATCAGCAGAAGGCCATGTAGACGGGCTTTCAGGAGAGCATGACCGCCCATTTTGACCAGCGCCAGGATGCTTGGCAGGCGGCTGAGCAACAGCGTTTGGAGTCTCGGTAGTTGGCTTGGCAACCCAACTTTGAGACTTCCTTCGGAGCCCGGTTGGATGCCCAGCAGACCCGCCTTGATGACATCTACCGGCGGTAGGAGCATTTCTTCGGTCACTTCCCATATCCTCCTAAACATGGTCCGGATGGTCCACCCGGACCATCCCATTAATGGGTATCATCTCTTTCCCTTCCCCACATTACTATCTTTGCTTTCATTTTCACTTTGAGGGCAAAGTGTTCTTCAAGTATGGGGGAGGGAATACTATCTTGCATGTACAGTTATTTTAGTTTGTTGTCCCAAAGAAAGGGCCCTGGTTTCTTGCGTCGAGCATTTTTAGTTGTAATCACTCTGGAAATTCTATCAAAAAAAAAAGGAAAAAGCCAAAGATATTGGGAAAAAGGAAAGAAATCATTGGATAAACCGAAAACTCGAAAGGGCGATTTAGGTAAAAAGAAGGTAGTCTGACCAACTCTAGGTTGGTGTAAAAATGGACTTGAGGGATGTGAGGAATTTGTGAGATTATTATGAAAAGAAGGAGAATGGCAAGGTGAAAACACAAAAGGGCGCCTTGGTAAAATGAGCGGCACCGAGTGTAGGTTCTCCTTCCGACGTTGACGGCATAAGAAGGGGAGTCATAAGGAGGTTGTCCGGATAGGTCACTCTTGGAGCAATAAGGATGGTAGTTCTCACTTTCTTTTCATTTTCTCTCTTTTCTCTTTTTCTTCCTTGGCTTTTCTCTTGATTCCTTTATCTTCTCTTCTACACCATGCTTCTTGAGGCTTTTATTTGCTGAACTGTTGTTATATGTGTTACTCGGGACGAGTAAAAGATCTAAGTATGAGGGAGTTTGATAGGTGATGGAATCACTATCAATTAGGATAGTTTTTAGTGTCTTTTTAGTGTCTTACAGTCGGTTTGTCTTACTAACATCTTAATCCAGAAGAAGAAATCCAAATGAAGCAAAAGAAGATGTTAGTAACACTTGGGAGTTGAAGATCATTCACGAAGACAAGTTTTGGTGCCATACCACCCCCGTAGAGCAGTGTCACCGCCCCTACGGGTGGCATTGCACTCCGGAACGCAGCCTGCGTCTTCGCCAGTGCCCGGAACAAGCATGTCACCGCCCCTGCGGCCGCTTCTGGAAGCCTGATAATGTGATTTATGACGTTAGTTTAGGCATTAATTTAGATAGTTTTTCCCGTTATTCATGCATGGTTTGGCATTAGTTCATGACGTTTACGCTTAATTCATGCATATTGTCGAGATAGACATCTACACGGGATTTTGTCGGTTTTGTACGTATTTTGTGGAGCTTTTGGAGCTTAATCGATACATTCGAGGATCATTCCTCGTGATGGTACACTTCTGGACTCATTAAGAAGCAAGCTAGGAGCAAAGGACAACACATAGGACCTTGTTGGTGCATGCCTTTCACCAACTCATGGCTTAATGATCAAAAGGAAGCTGAACAGGGATTTCCACGGTCTGGCACCAAGAACCACGCTCGTAATTTTGGCCGTGGTTTTCTCTGGACAGCTGTGACAACTGTTCCACGATCTCCATGCCCGACTCTTGCTCTTGGTGGAGAATATAGGTGGTCCTGCAGGCTATTACTAGAGGAATCTCTTCCACACTCTCTCACAACACATCATTCCATTGGTGGATGGACTTGGAGAGGAAGAAAAACACTCTCATTTTGGGAAGGATAAGAACAACACTAATCTTAGAGTTTTTGGAGCTTTTAAGTGATTTTTGAGTGACCTTTGTTGAGGACATTTGCAAGGATTGTAAGGAACGTTTTGGACCTTCTTTTGAAGGGTTGTAAGTCTTGTTTAAACTTATATGCAGCTGAGTTTTCTTGTTTCTACTTTTTTCTTTTCCCTTTCATTTTATTTTCTTGCTATGGAAGCCATGAATGTTTGCTTGTTGAGTTTGAATCTTAAAATGCATATTGTTGGCTAAATAGTTGTAATTCTAGGGTAATGGAATGATGGTTATGGCTTGGACTATGATAGAATAGACTTGAAGGTACCCTTGGATGAATTGCTTGCTCGAACCTATCCTCTGTTGAAAACCACGGTCTGTTCATACCTTTCCACGGCCGCGGTTCTGTATGATCCACCCGTGATTTTCTCTGTTGTGCTTGTATTGATGAATCTGAATGTTAGGATGTTAGTTTGTTTAAATCCTAGTGTTTGTTAAGCATAATCTAGCCTAGGGTGACCTAATGCTAGCAAACTAAGTGAGGGAAGAGACCTACCCGGTAATTCTCGATCTTAGATACCCAAGATGATGAACTCTAGGTAGTAGCGAGTCTCGCAAGCTTCTATTGGACTGAGTGTGCTAGGATTGTTGCTTAGGGCTTGCTTTCCCGGTAAGGAGAGATTTGACTCCTAGATAGCAATCCAGTTTGTGTAGAATTCCCAACCTTAGGCTCTTAGAGACTTACCCGGTGATAGGACCTTGGGTGCGGGATTAGTGGACCATGAGACCTACCCGGTGATTGATCCCATTTGAGAAACACCCTTTCCTAACATACCATATCTAGTTCAAGGTTGATTAGAAGCTTGAGTCGAATGCCATAACCGGAAATCCTAACCCTAGAATCCGTTTTTCTCTCTTTGATCACATATCTCGTTTTTGTGTTGCTAGTTTTTGTTGCTACCTTTAGTTGTTGGTTTGATTTATTTATCTTGCATGATTTGTGATCTTTACTTGATCACCACAAAACCAAACCCAAAAATATCATGATTTTCATTTATTTATTTCTTTCTCTATTCTTAGACTAGATTTGCACTATCCATGATCACTTGCTTAATTTGATTTCACCTTAGTCTTTGTGTTCGACCTCGGAATACTATCCTTGCTACAAAACGTCCCATGCAGTGTGGGTTCGCTAGGAGTTAGGAAATTATATCGAGTTATAAATTGTAAGACTTTTGTGCTATACATTTCTAGCGTAACAAGTTTTTGGCGCCGTTGTCGGGGACTAGGTCTAGATTGAATCATTGTTTTTGATTGTTTATAGTGTAGGTCTTTCTTGTTGCTTTTGATCTTGTTTGGTTTGTGTCTTTGTTTTTCAGGACATCTCTCACTCTTTAGGTACATGCGAAGATCTCGTGGCAAGGATTTAGCTTCATTCGATCCCGAACTGGAGAAAACCCTTCAGACTAGATCCAAGAACATTAAGAAGACGAATGATATGGCCGGAAGAGATCTTCAAGCTGAGTTGAATGAGGCCTTAGAGCAACTTAGGCTAAGGAATGAAGCCTTGGAGAATGAGAGGAGACTTGCCAATGAGAGGCAAGAAGCAACTAGGAGGGAAATTGAAGAGATTAGGCAAGCTCTTGTGCAAAGGGAGCTTAATCGTCAACAACCTCCACAACCACCACTACCGCAGCCGGCGGTTAATGTTCGGTTCGAGCCGATCATCATTGTGGATCCACAAACGCTAGGGCAACGTATGGATCCAGCCCAAAGAGTTCACCATCCGGGTGTAAACTTAGGAGATCCCGCAGCCCATGACTATGAGCTCCTCCCTCAAGTGCTACAAATGATCCGGCACAATCAATTTGGAGGGATGGAAGGAGAGTCTGCTCATCAACACTTGATGAACTATGAGATCTTGATGGAGACTCTACGGCCACCTAGATTGGAGAGAAAAAACCACAAACTTAGGGATTTTTCCTTCTCACTAAAGGATAAAAACTTGGCTTGGTACCAATCCATTCCACTAGGACCTGAGTACTTGGGAGGAGATGACAACCGAGTTCTTGAGAAAGTTCTTCCCACCTTCCAAGACAATCGAGCTAAGAGGGAAGATCAATGCCTTCGTGATGAAGGATAGAGAGAGCCTATTCATATCTTGGGAGAGGTTCAAAGACCTCCTCCTAGATTGTCCACACCATGGGATACCGAAGATAGAGCTATTGGAGATTTATTTCAAGGGGCTTGATGAGGATAGTTAATTCAAGCTCCAATCACTTTCTAGATGAACATTCATGGAGAAGAATATAGATGAGGCTTGGGAGTTTGTAGAGAAGCAAGCCTTGGTGATAGAGAAGTACTCCCATAGGAAGAGTGATGGGAGGAAACCGGGAGTATATGAAGTGAGTGAAGTCGCCATGGGCAACTACAAACTTGATGCAATCAACAATGAACTTAAGTCTTTGAGGGAGTTGTGTGCCACAACCTTAAAGAATCAAGCAAGTCCTCAAGTGCAAGTGTTACGCTCAGGATATGTTGGCACGCAATAAGCCTTAAATTTATACTCGTTATATTTCTCCTAACTCCTAGCGAACCCGCAGTGTATGGGACGTTTTGTAGTAGGGATAGTATTCCGGGGTCGAACACAAAGACTGAGGTGAGATTGAATCGATTAGTGATTAAGTTTAGTGAAGATCTAGGCTAAGTATGGATAAAGAAATAAAGAAATGAAAATTTCAATGTTTTTGGTTGGGTTTTTTTAGGTGATCAATCAAGGATCACAAATCATGCGAAATAAACAATCAACTAAGCTAACAAGTCGACACAAACAAACAAGCTAAACACGAGATACGAGATCAAGAGAGAAAAGCGGATTCTAGGGGTTGGAAATTCCGGTTATGGCATAGGACTCAAGCTATCTAATCATTCCTTAGATTAACTATAATATGTTGGGAGTGAGTGTTTCTAGATTGGGATCAATCACCGGGTAGGTCTCATGGTCCACTAGTCCAATCCTAAGGTCTCATCACCGGGTAAGTCTCAAAGAGCCTAAGGGGTGGAATTCTACACAAACCGGATTGTTGCCTAGGGGTCTAACCTATCCTCACCGGGTAGGTCTCGGAAGGGTAAGTCCTAGACAACTATCCTAGCACACTTAATCCAATGGCGGCTTATGAGGCTCACCACTACCTAGAGTTTATCATCTTCGAAACCTAAGAGTAAGAATCACCGGGTAGGTCTCTTCTAACACTTAGTTGCTAACACTAGGTCACCCTAGGATAGATTTAACTCAACAAACACTAGGATTTTGATAACACGATTTATGACTTAGGTTTAGATGATCATTTAGATAGATTTCTCACTCATTTGTGCACGTTTTGGCATTGGTTCATGACGTCTTCGCTCAATTCATGCATATTTCTAGAAAAGACGTCTACACTACCTTTTATCGGTTTTGTAGGTAATTCGGGGATCTATTGGACGTTAATCGATACATTTGAGGGCCAAGCCTCATGATGGTACACATCCAAAGCCTTGGAGGAGCATAATTGGAGCAACAAAGGACACAAAGACCACTATTGGTGCAAGCAATGGAGCAACTCATGGCTAGGCGATCATAGCATGCTTCTGTTGAAGAAAATCGACCTACACCCAGGAAAATCGGCCGATTTTTTCCTCTGGGTCGATTTTTGGGCCTTTGACAGCTTAAGCCACGTGTCCCACGATCTCTTGTCCGGCCTTGCTCTTGGTGGAGAATATAAGTGGTCCTTCAAAGCTGTTGCTGGCTCTCTCCCATTCAATCTCTCCCATTCTCCTTCCTTTGGATCCTCTAGCATCTTCCCAAAGAATCTTCCAATTGGGAGCTCTCTTCAAGACACCCTTGTGGGTGTTCTTGAGAGAGATTAGTGTAGATTTCAATTTCATAGTGAGATTTGAGTGATTTTTGTGAAGAAGCTTGTTGAAGGTTGTAAGATCCGACTTGGAGCTACATTTGGTGTGTTGGAAGACTTGTTTTGAGCTCAAATCTAGCTAAGTTTCATTGCTTTCATCTCCTTACTTCATCTTCTTGCTATGGATTCCATGTATGCTTGTATGATGATTTTAGATCTTGAAATGCATGTTATTGGCTAGTTTGTTGTGATTCTAGAGTGATGGATTGATGGTTATGGCTTGTGTGATGATAGGATGGACTTATATGTTAGTCTAGGATGATTTGTATGCACGAAACCCATTTCAGAGACAAAAATCGACCTGTTCTTCATCTAGATCGTCCGATTTTCTGTATGATCCACCCGATTTTCTTCTCTGTTGCTCTTTAATTGATGAATCTGCATGTTGGGGTCCTTGGTTGTTTAAATCCTAGTGTTTATTAAGCCTAATTTAGCTTAGAATCATCTAATGCTACCAACCTAAGTGAGGGAAGAGATCTACCCGATGATTTCCGATCTTAGATACCTAAGATGATGAATGCTAGGTAGTAGTGAGCCTCATAAGCCGCTATTGGATTGAGTGTGCTAGGATTATTGCTTGAGACTTACCTTTTCCGAGACTTACCCGGTAAGGAGAGGTTTGCCCCTTAAGTAGTGTCCGGTTTGTGTAGAATTCCCAACTTTACCTCCTTGAGACTTACCCGGTAATAGGAGTTTGGTGCGGGATTAGTGAAGCGAGAGACTTACCCGGTAATTGCTTCCACTTGAGAAACACCCTTTCCCAACATCGCAGTTTTGTCCTTAGAATCTTTAGAAGCTTGAGTCCAATGCCATAACCGGACATCTTGACCTCTAGAATCCATTTTTCTCTCTTTGATCTCATATCTTGTGTTTGTGTCATTTGTTTGTTTGCTAGCTTGAGTTGTTAGTTTGTTTTATTACCTTGCATGAATTGTGATCCTTGATTGATCACCTAAAATCCCACCAAAAACATTTAGATTTTCATTTCTTTATTTCTTTCTCTTTTCTTAGACTAGATTTGCACTATCTTTGATCATTGAATGACTTGATTTCGCCTCAGTCCTTGTGTTCGACCTCGGAATACTTTCCTTTCTACAAAACGACCCGTACACTGCGGGTTCGCTAGGAGTTAGGATAAATATAACGAGTATAAATTTAAGACTTATTGCGTGCACATCACTTCTATTCCTAGACGTAACAAGTTTTTGGCGCCGTTGCCGGGGACTAGGTCTAGATTAAGTCATTTGATTTTGATTGCTTTTAGTGTTTATCTTTCTTGTTACTTTTGATCTTGTGTTGTTTTTGTCTTTGCCTTTTCATGTTTGCCATGGACGGATTGTACCTCCAAGACGACCTTGACGACATGGAGTATGAGGAGTGGATGGAAAGCCAAGATCTAGGACCTCTCCATGATGAGTTTGAGTATTGGGAGGAGTTTAATGCCCATCATGAGTCCCATGATCAAGCTCACATGACTACATTGCCTTATGTGGAACCTCACCATCAACCTCACAATGATCGATTGGAGTCCATGCTAGAAGAAATGTTGAGGAAGATGGATGATCTAGAAAGCAACCTTGCTTCCATTTCTAGTTCCCACATGGAGCTTGAAGCGGAAGTATGTCATCAAGAGGAGGTTCACTATGAGGAGATCCAAGAATTGCCCGATTCAACCATAACCAATAGAAGCCTTGAGGAAGAGTTGAATGAAGCTCGAGAGCAATTGTGGCTAAGGAATTTGGCCCTGAAGGAAGAAAGGAGATTGAATACCGAGAGAGAAGAACAAATGAGGAGGGAGATTGAGGAGATTAGGAATGCTCTTATGCTTGGAGATCCTACCATCCTTCAAGGCTTACCTCCATCTCCTTCACCTTTGGAGGAGTGCAATGAAGTATTCTCACCCCCGGTCATCCTTGCCATCAACCCCGGAACCACACTTGAAGAGCTCACGAAGGAGAGCCCTAAGCTAACCTCAACTCCTTCCAATCCCTCCTTGCTTGCCCGGAGTACACACGAAGATTGGAGCCCCTTTCCTAAGGAGTTTCCCATGTTGAATGATGGAGGCAAGCATGATGGATCCATGATGGTTATGGAGCACCTCAATGAAGAATTCTTTCCAAGAACCGGCCTTCTTTGGATCATAGAGGATGAGGATGACAAGCATCTCACCGGTATAACCGCGGAGTACCAATTGTCTAAGTATGGGGTAGCACCTATGGTTGCAACTCCATACTATCATCAAAGGAGCGGTGATGAAGGAGTCTACATCTCACCGGTGAAGAGAAAACTTAAAGCTTATTTGGGCATCAAGTGGCCCTTGCTTGTCATCATGGATGCCGGAAAGCGATGGTTACTTGGACTCCTCAAGCAAACCATGGTATTCGAGGTGGATTGACACATCCTCGGAGTTTGGTCAAGCTAATGACCTTAAAGAAGCGCTTAATGGGAGGCAACCCATTGGTACATGTCTTTCCCTTTTATTTTTCTTGTTTTTGTTTGATTTTGCTTTTGGTGTGCTTTGTTTTTCTTTTGTGTTTTTGGGTGCTAGATCTTGTTGATTGTCGTGTGTGACGAGATGTTGGAGGTCATGTGAAAACCTCATGAAACTGTTGAGAAGAAGGTGCAAGATCCGAGCACATGGGCAAGGAAGAGAGCACCCAGGAAATCGGCCTGTTCATGCACAAAATCGGCCGATTTTCCTGGGTTGCTTGGCCGATTTTTCCTCTGTAAAGAAAAGTGATGATCCCCAATCAAGCATGGGTGGAGCGGACAAGGAGCTTGGACGGCTTGCGGTGCCAAGCGCGGGTTCCGACACCATAATGAACATCAAGAGCTCTCTACCATCCTTGATCGATCATCCACCATCATCATCCAATGAGAACCGAAATACCAAAGCATCACCAATCTTACATTGTGAGGACTCTCTTTCACTTCTTTATTTAGTTTACACATTAGGGACAATGTGTTTCTAAGTATAGGGTGGGGTTTTCATGATCACTTGCATGATTAGCATCTAGGTTAGTTCAATTGTGTCACATGTTTCATTATGTCTTGCATTGTACATACATATTTCGAAAAATTCAGAAAATTTTAAAAAATTTTAGTGCTTCTAAGGCTTGGATATGACCCTAATGATTGAACCTTGTCTTGTGGATTGGCTATGGATGGCCTTATGTGTTAAATTTATGAATGTATATGTGGACTTGAAGTACTTCTCTTGAATACCATGAATGAATTGTGATCATGAATGTTTGCCTTGATTGAATTGAGTATTGAAAGTCGAAATTGCATGCTAGTTCTTGCACATCAATTAGGAGTGATTAAGGCAATTCATCTTCCTCTACTTCTCATCTTGATCATGTTGCTTGAGCACCTCAATTGAGATAAATTGGACCTCTTTTGACCCATCCGGGAATAGGAGCATGATAGTGTGTTGATGTGTGTGAAAAGCAAGTGTGGGGTGAAGTTGTTGATGAAAGAATGATGTGAATAAAATGCTGAAATTGTTGTGAAAGTGTAGACAAAAATATAGGTTTGGAGACATTGGTTTAAATGACAAGTAACTCGGTACACTTCACATAATCGGGTGTTGGTGCCTTGCCAAAGTCAAATAAACCAATAGTCCTAACGAGCTTTGGTATGTGTGCCCGGTGTGGATGCATCTCGAAAAATAGAAAAAGCCCGAGAATGGCTAATCACCAAGGTTTCGGGTTTTGCACACCAATGCCATTGTCTCAAAAATAAAAGAAAGAAAAGAAAATGAAGAAAAATATACACTTGAGGGAAGTTGATAAGAAGTATGAAGTTGTGGTTGTTTAGTTCCTTTCCCGGATTAGCATCACATAGCCTAGAAAATTCCCACCTAATCACAACGTTTCTTGGCCTTCTATTTTACAAGTCCTTTTGACCTACTTGCATGTGTGTAAGACTAAGTGATTTAGATTGGATATGTTCATGATCATCTTGACTTCTTCATCTTTACATTTCATTGCATGTTATCAAGTTAAGTGTAATTGTCTTTCCATGCTTTCATTTATTGGATACATAATTGCTTGTCCATTGCCATGAAACATGACTATGAAGGTGATCCAATACTAGAAGCACAAACCCAAAAAGATTTTGCCATTTTTCTGCATACATAAATCATGTCATCTCTTAGTCTATAGTTGGGAATTTGCTCGGGGACGAGCAAACCTTAAGTATGGGGTATTTTTGATAACACGATTTATGACTTAGGTTTAGATGATCATTTAGATAGATTTCTCACTCATTTGTGCACGTTTTGGCATTGGTTCATGACGTCTTCGCTCAATTCATGCATATTTCTAGAAAAGACGTCTACACTACCTTTTATCGGTTTTGTAGGTAATTCGGGGATCTATTGGACGTTAATCGATACATTTGAGGGCCAAGCCTCATGATGGTACACATCCAAAGCCTTGGAGGAGCATAATTGGAGCAACAAAGGACACAAAGACCACTATTGGTGCAAGCAATGGAGCAACTCATGGCTAGGCGATCATAGCATGCTTCTGTTGAAGAAAATCGACCTACACCCAGGAAAATCGGCCGATTTTTTCCTCTGGGTCGATTTTTGGGCCTTTGACAGCTTAAGCCACGTGTCCCACGATCTCTTGTCCGGCCTTGCTCTTGGTGGAGAATATAAGTGGTCCTTCAAAGCTGTTGCTGGCTCTCTCCCATTCAATCTCTCCCATTCTCCTTCCTTTGGATCCTCTAGCATCTTCCCAAAGAATCTTCCAATTGGGAGCTCTCTTCAAGACACCCTTGTGGTTCTTGAGAGAGATTAGTGTAGATTTCAATTTCATAGTGAGATTTGAGTGATTTTTGTGAAGAAGCTTGTTGAAGGTTGTAAGATCCGACTTGGAGCTACATTTGGTGTGTTGGAAGACTTGTTTTGAGCTCAAATCTAGCTAAGTTTCATTGCTTTCATCTCCTTACTTCATCTTCTTGCTATGGATTCCATGTATGCTTGTATGATGATTTTAGATCTTGAAATGCATGTTATTGGCTAGTTTGTTGTGATTCTAGAGTGATGGATTGATGGTTATGGCTTGGGTGATGATAGGATGGACTTATATGTTAGTCTAGGATGATTTGTATGCACGAAACCCATTTCAGAGACAAAAATCGACCTGTTCTTCATCTAGATCGTCCGATTTTCTGTATGATCCACCCGATTTTCTTCTCTGTTGCTCTTTAATTGATGAATCTGCATGTTGGGGTCCTTGGTTGTTTAAATCCTAGTGTTTATTAAGCCTAATTTAGCTTAGAATCATCTAATGCTACCAACCTAAGTGAGGGAAGAGATCTACCCGATGATTTCCGATCTTAGATACCTAAGATGATGAATGCTAGGTAGTAGTGAGCCTCATAAGCCGCTATTGGATTGAGTGTGCTAGGATTATTGCTTGAGACTTACCTTTTCCGAGACTTACCCGGTAAGGAGAGGTTTGCCCCTTAAGTAGTGTCCGGTTTGTGTAGAATTCCCAACTTTACCTCCTTGAGACTTACCCGGTAATAGGAGTTTGGTGCGGGATTAGTGAAGCGAGAGACTTACCCGGTAATTGCTTCCACTTGAGAAACACCCTTTCCCAACATCGCAGTTTTGTCCTTAGAATCTTTAGAAGCTTGAGTCCAATGCCATAACCGGACATCTTGACCTCTAGAATCCATTTTTCTCTCTTTGATCTCATATCTTGTGTTTGTGTCATTTGTTTGTTTGCTAGCTTGAGTTGTTAGTTTGTTTTATTACCTTGCATGAATTGTGATCCTTGATTGATCACCTAAAATCCCACCAAAAACATTTAGATTTTCATTTCTTTATTTCTTTCTCTTTTCTTAGACTAGATTTGCACTATCTTTGATCATTGAATGACTTGATTTCGCCTCAGTCCTTGTGTTCGACCTCGGAATACTTTCCTTTCTACAAAACGACCCGTACACTGCGGGTTCGCTAGGAGTTAGGATAAATATAACGAGTATAAATTTAAGACTTATTGCGTGCACATCACTTCTATTCCTAGACGTAACAAGTTTTTGGCGCCGTTGCCGGGGACTAGGTCTAGATTAAGTCATTTGATTTTGATTGCTTTTAGTGTTTATCTTTCTTGTTACTTTTGATCTTGTGTTGTTTTTGTCTTTGCCTTTTCATGTTTGCCATGGACGGATTGTACCTCCAAGACGACCTTGACGACATGGAGTATGAGGAGTGGATGGAAAGCCAAGATCTAGGACCTCTCCATGATGAGTTTGAGTATTGGGAGGAGTTTAATGCCCATCATGAGTCCCATGATCAAGCTCACATGACTACATTGCCTTATGTGGAACCTCACCATCAACCTCACAATGATCGATTGGAGTCCATGCTAGAAGAAATGTTGAGGAAGATGGATGATCTAGAAAGCAACCTTGCTTCCATTTCTAGTTCCCACATGGAGCTTGAAGCGGAAGTATGTCATCAAGAGGAGGTTCACTATGAGGAGATCCAAGAATTGCCCGATTCAACCATAACCAATAGAAGCCTTGAGGAAGAGTTGAATGAAGCTCGAGAGCAATTGTGGCTAAGGAATTTGGCCCTGAAGGAAGAAAGGAGATTGAATACCGAGAGAGAAGAACAAATGAGGAGGGAGATTGAGGAGATTAGGAATGCTCTTATGCTTGGAGATCCTACCATCCTTCAAGGCTTACCTCCATCTCCTTCACCTTTGGAGGAGTGCAATGAAGTATTCTCACCCCCGGTCATCCTTGCCATCAACCCCGGAACCACACTTGAAGAGCTCACGAAGGAGAGCCCTAAGCTAACCTCAACTCCTTCCAATCCCTCCTTGCTTGCCCGGAGTACACACGAAGATTGGAGCCCCTTTCCTAAGGAGTTTCCCATGTTGAATGATGGAGGCAAGCATGATGGATCCATGATGGTTATGGAGCACCTCAATGAAGAATTCTTTCCAAGAACCGGCCTTCTTTGGATCATAGAGGATGAGGATGACAAGCATCTCACCGGTATAACCGCGGAGTACCAATTGTCTAAGTATGGGGTAGCACCTATGGTTGCAACTCCATACTATCATCAAAGGAGCGGTGATGAAGGAGTCTACATCTCACCGGTGAAGAGAAAACTTAAAGCTTATTTGGGCATCAAGTGGCCCTTGCTTGTCATCATGGATGCCGGAAAGCGATGGTTACTTGGACTCCTCAAGCAAACCATGGTATTCGAGGTGGATTGACACATCCTCGGAGTTTGGTCAAGCTAATGACCTTAAAGAAGCGCTTAATGGGAGGCAACCCATTGGTACATGTCTTTCCCTTTTATTTTTCTTGTTTTTGTTTGATTTTGCTTTTGGTGTGCTTTGTTTTTCTTTTGTGTTTTTGGGTGCTAGATCTTGTTGATTGTCGTGTGTGACGAGATGTTGGAGGTCATGTGAAAACCTCATGAAACTGTTGAGAAGAAGGTGCAAGATCCGAGCACATGGGCAAGGAAGAGAGCACCCAGGAAATCGGACTGTTCATGCACAAAATCGGCCGATTTTCCTGGGTTGCTTGGCCGATTTTTCCTCTGTAAAGAAAAGTGATGATCCCCAATCAAGCATGGGTGGAGCGGACAAGGAGCTTGGACGGCTTGCGGTGCCAAGCGCGGGTTCCGACACCATAATGAACATCAAGAGCTCTCTACCATCCTTGATCGATCATCCACCATCATCATCCAATGAGAACCGAAATACCAAAGCATCACCAATCTTACATTGTGAGGACTCTCTTTCACTTCTTTATTTAGTTTACACATTAGGGACAATGTGTTTCTAAGTATAGGGTGGGGTTTTCATGATCACTTGCATGATTAGCATCTAGGTTAGTTCAATTGTGTCACATGTTTCATTATGTCTTGCATTGTACATACATATTTCGAAAAATTCAGAAAATTTTAAAAAATTTTAGTGCTTCTAAGGCTTGGATATGACCCTAATGATTGAACCTTGTCTTGTGGATTGGCTATGGATGGCCTTATGTGTTAAATTTATGAATGTATATGTGGACTTGAAGTACTTCTCTTGAATACCATGAATGAATTGTGATCATGAATGTTTGCCTTGATTGAATTGAGTATTGAAAGTCGAAATTGCATGCTAGTTCTTGCACATCAATTAGGAGTGATTAAGGCAATTCATCTTCCTCTACTTCTCATCTTGATCATGTTGCTTGAGCACCTCAATTGAGATAAATTGGACCTCTTTTGACCCATCCGGGAATAGGAGGATGATAGTGTGTTGATGTGTGTGAAAAGCAAGTGTGGGGTGAAGTTGTTGATGAAAGAATGATGTGAATAAAATGCTGAAATTGTTGTGAAAGTGTAGACAAAAATATAGGTTTGGGGACATTGGTTTAAATGACAAGTAACTCGGTACACTTCACATAATCGGGTGTTGGTGCCTTGCCAAAGTCAAATAAACCAATAGTCCTAACGAGCTTTGGTATGTGTGCCCGGTGTGGATGCATCTCGAAAAATAGAAAAAGCCCGAGAATGGCTAATCACCAAGGTTTCGGCTTTTGCACACCAATGCCATTGTCTCAAAAATAAAAGAAAGAAAAGAAAATGAAGAAAAATATACACTTGAGGGAAGTTGATAAGAAGTATGAAGTTGTGGTTGTTTAGTTCCTTTCCCGGATTAGCATCACATAGCCTAGAAAATTCCCACCTAATCACAACATTTCTTGGCCTTCTATTTTACAAGTCCTTTTGACCTACTTGCATGTGTGTAAGACTAAGTGATTTAGATTGGATATGTTCATGATCATCTTGACTTCTTCATCTTTACATTTCATTGCATGTTATCAAGTTAAGTGTAATTGTCTTTCCATGCTTTCATTTATTGGATACATAATTGCTTGTCCATTGCCATGAAACATGACTATGAAGGTGATCCAATACTAGAAGCACAAACCCAAAAAGATTTTGCCATTTTTCTGCATACATAAATCATGTCATCTCTTAGTCTATAGTTGGGAATTTGCTCGGGGACGAGCAAACCTTAAGTATGGGGTATTTTTGATAACACGATTTATGACTTAGGTTTAGATGATCATTTAGATAGATTTCTCACTCATTTGTGCACGTTTTGGCATTGGTTCATGACGTCTTCGCTCAATTCATGCATATTTCTAGAAAAGACGTCTACACTACCTTTTATCGGTTTTGTAGGTAATTCGGGGATCTATTGGACGTTAATCGATACATTTGAGGGCCAAGCCTCATGATGGTACACATCCAAAGCCTTGGAGGAGCATAATTGGAGCAACAAAGGACACAAAGACCACTATTGGTGCAAGCAATGGAGCAACTCATGGCTAGGCGATCATAGCATGCTTCTGTTGAAGAAAATCGACCTACACCCAGGAAAATCGGCCGATTTTTTCCTCTGGGTCGATTTTTGGGCCTTTGACAGCTTAAGCCACGTGTCCCACGATCTCTTGTCCGGCCTTGCTCTTGGTGGAGAATATAAGTGGTCCTTCAAAGCTGTTGCTGGCTCTCTCCCATTCAATCTCTCCCATTCTCCTTCCTTTGGATCCTCTAGCATCTTCCCAAAGAATCTTCCAATTGGGAGCTCTCTTCAAGACACCCTTGTGGTTCTTGAGAGAGATTAGTGTAGATTTCAATTTCATAGTGAGATTTGAGTGATTTTTGTGAAGAAGCTTGTTGAAGGTTGTAAGATCCGACTTGGAGCTACATTTGGTGTGTTGGAAGACTTGTTTTGAGCTCAAATCTAGCTAAGTTTCATTGCTTTCATCTCCTTACTTCATCTTCTTGCTATGGATTCCATGTATGCTTGTATGATGATTTTAGATCTTGAAATGCATGTTATTGGCTAGTTTGTTGTGATTCTAGAGTGATGGATTGATGGTTATGGCTTGGGTGATGATAGGATGGACTTATATGTTAGTCTAGGATGATTTGTATGCACGAAACCCATTTCAGAGACAAAAATCGACCTGTTCTTCATCTAGATCGTCCGATTTTCTGTATGATCCACCCGATTTTCTTCTCTGTTGCTCTTTAATTGATGAATCTGCATGTTGGGGTCCTTGGTTGTTTAAATCCTAGTGTTTATTAAGCCTAATTTAGCTTAGAATCATCTAATGCTACCAACCTAAGTGAGGGAAGAGATCTACCCGATGATTTCCGATCTTAGATACCTAAGATGATGAATGCTAGGTAGTAGTGAGCCTCATAAGCCGCTATTGGATTGAGTGTGCTAGGATTATTGCTTGAGACTTACCTTTTCCGAGACTTACCCGGTAAGGAGAGGTTTGCCCCTTAAGTAGTGTCCGGTTTGTGTAGAATTCCCAACTTTACCTCCTTGAGACTTACCCGGTAATAGGAGTTTGGTGCGGGATTAGTGAAGCGAGAGACTTACCCGGTAATTGCTTCCACTTGAGAAACACCCTTTCCCAACATCGCAGTTTTGTCCTTAGAATCTTTAGAAGCTTGAGTCCAATGCCATAACCGGACATCTTGACCTCTAGAATCCATTTTTCTCTCTTTGATCTCATATCTTGTGTTTGTGTCATTTGTTTGTTTGCTAGCTTGAGTTGTTAGTTTGTTTTATTACCTTGCATGAATTGTGATCCTTGATTGATCACCTAAAATCCCACCAAAAACATTTAGATTTTCATTTCTTTATTTCTTTCTCTTTTCTTAGACTAGATTTGCACTATCTTTGATCATTGAATGACTTGATTTCGCCTCAGTCCTTGTGTTCGACCTCGGAATACTTTCCTTTCTACAAAACGACCCGTACACTGCGGGTTCGCTAGGAGTTAGGATAAATATAACGAGTATAAATTTAAGACTTATTGCGTGCACATCACTTCTATTCCTAGACGTAACAAGTTTTTGGCGCCGTTGCCGGGGACTAGGTCTAGATTAAGTCATTTGATTTTGATTGCTTTTAGTGTTTATCTTTCTTGTTACTTTTGATCTTGTGTTGTTTTTGTCTTTGCCTTTTCATGTTTGCCATGGACGGATTGTACCTCCAAGACGACCTTGACGACATGGAGTATGAGGAGTGGATGGAAAGCCAAGATCTAGGACCTCTCCATGATGAGTTTGAGTATTGGGAGGAGTTTAATGCCCATCATGAGTCCCATGATCAAGCTCACATGACTACATTGCCTTATGTGGAACCTCACCATCAACCTCACAATGATCGATTGGAGTCCATGCTAGAAGAAATGTTGAGGAAGATGGATGATCTAGAAAGCAACCTTGCTTCCATTTCTAGTTCCCACATGGAGCTTGAAGCGGAAGTATGTCATCAAGAGGAGGTTCACTATGAGGAGATCCAAGAATTGCCCGATTCAACCATAACCAATAGAAGCCTTGAGGAAGAGTTGAATGAAGCTCGAGAGCAATTGTGGCTAAGGAATTTGGCCCTGAAGGAAGAAAGGAGATTGAATACCGAGAGAGAAGAACAAATGAGGAGGGAGATTGAGGAGATTAGGAATGCTCTTATGCTTGGAGATCCTACCATCCTTCAAGGCTTACCTCCATCTCCTTCACCTTTGGAGGAGTGCAATGAAGTATTCTCACCCCCGGTCATCCTTGCCATCAACCCCGGAACCACACTTGAAGAGCTCACGAAGGAGAGCCCTAAGCTAACCTCAACTCCTTCCAATCCCTCCTTGCTTGCCCGGAGTACACACGAAGATTGGAGCCCCTTTCCTAAGGAGTTTCCCATGTTGAATGATGGAGGCAAGCATGATGGATCCATGATGGTTATGGAGCACCTCAATGAAGAATTCTTTCCAAGAACCGGCCTTCTTTGGATCATAGAGGATGAGGATGACAAGCATCTCACCGGTATAACCGCGGAGTACCAATTGTCTAAGTATGGGGTAGCACCTATGGTTGCAACTCCATACTATCATCAAAGGAGCGGTGATGAAGGAGTCTACATCTCACCGGTGAAGAGAAAACTTAAAGCTTATTTGGGCATCAAGTGGCCCTTGCTTGTCATCATGGATGCCGGAAAGCGATGGTTACTTGGACTCCTCAAGCAAACCATGGTATTCGAGGTGGATTGACACATCCTCGGAGTTTGGTCAAGCTAATGACCTTAAAGAAGCGCTTAATGGGAGGCAACCCATTGGTACATGTCTTTCCCTTTTATTTTTCTTGTTTTTGTTTGATTTTGCTTTTGGTGTGCTTTGTTTTTCTTTTGTGTTTTTGGGTGCTAGATCTTGTTGATTGTCGTGTGTGACGAGATGTTGGAGGTCATGTGAAAACCTCATGAAACTGTTGAGAAGAAGGTGCAAGATCCGAGCACATGGGCAAGGAAGAGAGCACCCAGGAAATCGGCCTGTTCATGCACAAAATCGGCCGATTTTCCTGGGTTGCTTGGCCGATTTTTCCTCTGTAAAGAAAAGTGATGATCCCCAATCAAGCATGGGTGGAGCGGACAAGGAGCTTGGACGGCTTGCGGTGCCAAGCGCGGGTTCCGACACCATAATGAACATCAAGAGCTCTCTACCATCCTTGATCGATCATCCACCATCATCATCCAATGAGAACCGAAATACCAAAGCATCACCAATCTTACATTGTGAGGACTCTCTTTCACTTCTTTATTTAGTTTACACATTAGGGACAATGTGTTTCTAAGTATAGGGTGGGGTTTTCATGATCACTTGCATGATTAGCATCTAGGTTAGTTCAATTGTGTCACATGTTTCATTATGTCTTGCATTGTACATACATATTTCGAAAAATTCAGAAAATTTTAAAAAATTTTAGTGCTTCTAAGGCTTGGATATGACCCTAATGATTGAACCTTGTCTTGTGGATTGGCTATGGATGGCCTTATGTGTTAAATTTATGAATGTATATGTGGACTTGAAGTACTTCTCTTGAATACCATGAATGAATTGTGATCATGAATGTTTGCCTTGATTGAATTGAGTATTGAAAGTCGAAATTGCATGCTAGTTCTTGCACATCAATTAGGAGTGATTAAGGCAATTCATCTTCCTCTACTTCTCATCTTGATCATGTTGCTTGAGCACCTCAATTGAGATAAATTGGACCTCTTTTGACCCATCCGGGAATAGGAGCATGATAGTGTGTTGATGTGTGTGAAAAGCAAGTGTGGGGTGAAGTTGTTGATGAAAGAATGATGTGAATAAAATGCTGAAATTGTTGTGAAAGTGTAGACAAAAATATAGGTTTGGGGACATTGGTTTAAATGACAAGTAACTCGGTACACTTCACATAATCGGGTGTTGGTGCCTTGCCAAAGTCAAATAAACCAATAGTCCTAACGAGCTTTGGTATGTGTGCCCGGTGTGGATGCATCTCGAAAAATAGAAAAAGCCCGAGAATGGCTAATCACCAAGGTTTCGGCTTTTGCACACCAATGCCATTGTCTTAAAAATAAAAGAAAGAAAAGAAAATGAAGAAAAATATACACTTGAGGGAAGTTGATAAGAAGTATGAAGTTGTGGTTGTTTAGTTCCTTTCCCGGATTAGCATCACATAGCCTAGAAAATTCCCACCTAATCACAACGTTTCTTGGCCTTCTATTTTACAAGTCCTTTTGACCTACTTGCATGTGTGTAAGACTAAGTGATTTAGATTGGATATGTTCATGATCATCTTGACTTCTTCATCTTTACATTTCATTGCATGTTATCAAGTTAAGTGTAATTGTCTTTCCATGCTTTCATTTATTGGATACATAATTGCTTGTCCATTGCCATGAAACATGACTATGAAGGTGATCCAATACTAGAAGCACAAACCCAAAAAGATTTTGCCATTTTTCTGCATACATAAATCATGTCATCTCTTAGTCTATAGTTGGGAATTTGCTCGGGGACGAGCAAACCTTAAGTATGGGGTATTTTTGATAACACGATTTATGACTTAGGTTTAGATGATCATTTAGATAGATTTCTCACTCATTTGTGCACGTTTTGGCATTGGTTCATGACGTCTTCGCTCAATTCATGCATATTTCTAGAAAAGACGTCTACACTACCTTTTATCGGTTTTGTAGGTAATTCGGGGATCTATTGGACGTTAATCGATACATTTGAGGGCCAAGCCTCATGATGGTACACATCCAAAGCCTTGGAGGAGCATAATTGGAGCAACAAAGGACACAAAGACCACTATTGGTGCAAGCAATGGAGCAACTCATGGCTAGGCGATCATAGCATGCTTCTGTTGAAGAAAATCGACCTACACCCAGGAAAATCGGCCGATTTTTTCCTCTGGGTCGATTTTTGGGCCTTTGACAGCTTAAGCCACGTGTCCCACGATCTCTTGTCCGGCCTTGCTCTTGGTGGAGAATATAAGTGGTCCTTCAAAGCTGTTGCTGGCTCTCTCCCATTCAATCTCTCCCATTCTCCTTCCTTTGGATCCTCTAGCATCTTCCCAAAGAATCTTCCAATTGGGAGCTCTCTTCAAGACACCCTTGTGGTTCTTGAGAGAGATTAGTGTAGATTTCAATTTCATAGTGAGATTTGAGTGATTTTTGTGAAGAAGCTTGTTGAAGGTTGTAAGATCCGACTTGGAGCTACATTTGGTGTGTTGGAAGACTTGTTTTGAGCTCAAATCTAGCTAAGTTTCATTGCTTTCATCTCCTTACTTCATCTTCTTGCTATGGATTCCATGTATGCTTGTATGATGATTTTAGATCTTGAAATGCATGTTATTGGCTAGTTTGTTGTGATTCTAGAGTGATGGATTGATGGTTATGGCTTGGGTGATGATAGGATGGACTTATATGTTAGTCTAGGATGATTTGTATGCACGAAACCCATTTCAGAGACAAAAATCGACCTGTTCTTCATCTAGATCGTCCGATTTTCTGTATGATCCACCCGATTTTCTTCTCTGTTGCTCTTTAATTGATGAATCTGCATGTTGGGGTCCTTGGTTGTTTAAATCCTAGTGTTTATTAAGCCTAATTTAGCTTAGAATCATCTAATGCTACCAACCTAAGTGAGGGAAGAGATCTACCCGATGATTTCCGATCTTAGATACCTAAGATGATGAATGCTAGGTAGTAGTGAGCCTCATAAGCCGCTATTGGATTGAGTGTGCTAGGATTATTGCTTGAGACTTACCTTTTCCGAGACTTACCCGGTAAGGAGAGGTTTGCCCCTTAAGTAGTGTCCGGTTTGTGTAGAATTCCCAACTTTACCTCCTTGAGACTTACCCGGTAATAGGAGTTTGGTGCGGGATTAGTGAAGCGAGAGACTTACCCGGTAATTGCTTCCACTTGAGAAACACCCTTTCCCAACATCGCAGTTTTGTCCTTAGAATCTTTAGAAGCTTGAGTCCAATGCCATAACCGGACATCTTGACCTCTAGAATCCATTTTTCTCTCTTTGATCTCATATCTTGTGTTTGTGTCATTTGTTTGTTTGCTAGCTTGAGTTGTTAGTTTGTTTTATTACCTTGCATGAATTGTGATCCTTGATTGATCACCTAAAATCCCACCAAAAACATTTAGATTTTCATTTCTTTATTTCTTTCTCTTTTCTTAGACTAGATTTGCACTATCTTTGATCATTGAATGACTTGATTTCGCCTCAGTCCTTGTGTTCGACCTCGGAATACTTTCCTTTCTACAAAACGACCCGTACACTGCGGGTTCGCTAGGAGTTAGGATAAATATAACGAGTATAAATTTAAGACTTATTGCGTGCACATCACTTCTATTCCTAGACGTAACAGATTTCAACATTCTAACAATCTAGAACTTAGATCCATCAAATCAAACGAACCAGGCAAACCACGGGATGTTCTACCACTTCCACGGCCGTGGACTGGCAAGAACAAACCGTGGACTACAGCAGTGACTTTGTTCAAGGAAATGAATCATCCAAGGGCGAATCTAAGTCTATCCTATCATAGTCCTAGCCATAACCATCTTTTCCTTACCCTAGAATCGCATCTATTTAGCCTACAACATACATCATCACAATCGAAATCATCGAACATAAAATCATAGCTTCCATTTGCAAGATAATGAAGTGAAAGAGATGAACAAGTGAAACAAGTAAAACCAAGCTGAAAGTAAGATTAGAAAGACTCACAACCCTTCAAAAGAAGGTTTAATCGATTCTTACGACTCTAGGAATCGATTCCGAAAATCTTCACTACAAAACTTATCAAAGACTAGCAATGGTGTGTTCTTCTCTTCTTTTTCAATGGTGCTTTTCTCCTCCTCCAATGGTAGCTCTCCTCCAAGCTCCCCTTGAGAGAATCTTCTTCTTGAGAGTGTGGGAGAGAATGTCGATTTGATTGGATGATAGGGGATGGTAGGAGATGCCTTCTCTCAGCCTTGCAGGACCACTTTTATACTACAACCTTGCTAGAGTCGGCCATGAGATCGTGGCACAGTTGTCACAACCGTCTGGCAAAAACCACGGTCAAGTTCCACGGCCGTGGAAGTGCCAGTGACCGTGGTTTGGGTGCCTCAGCTTGCTTTGGATCATTGAGTCACGATTTGGTGCATGGCTTGCACCAACAAGGTCCCATTGGTCTTCCTTAGCCTCTAGCTTGCATCCCAATGTGTCCGAGGGTGTGTCATCTCGATGAACGATCCTCAAACATATCGATTAAGTTCCTAAACCTCCCAAAATACCTACAAAGCAATGCAAAAGTCCGTGTAGACGTCTATCTCTAGAAAATACATGATATGAGTGCAAACGTTGTGAAATAGTGCTAAACCATGCATGAATGAGTGAAAAATCTATCTAAATGAGTGTCTAATCCTAAGTCATAAATCGTGTTATCAAAAATACCCCATACTTAAGGTTTGCTCGTCCCCGAGCAAGTTCCCAACTATAGACTAAGAGATGACATGATTTATGTATGCAGAAAAATGGCAAAATCTTTTTGGAGTTATGCTTCTAATACTGGATCACCTTCATAGTCATGTTTCATGGCAATGGACAAGCAATTGTGTATCAAATAAATGAAGGCATGGAAAGACAATTGTACTTAACTCGAAAGCATGCATGAAATGTAAAAAATGAAGAAGTCAAGATGATCAAGAGCATATCCAATCTAGATTACTAATTCTTACACACATGCAAATAGGTCATAAGGGCTTGTGAGATAAAAGGCCAAGAAACGTTGTGATTAGGTGGGGATTTTTCTAGGCTATGTGATGCTAATCCGGGAATGGAACTAACTCCACAATTTTGTCCTTGATCAACTTCCCACAAGTGTATATTTCCTCCATCTTTTATTTCTTTTCTTTTTCTTTCACTTATTTTAGAGACAATGACATTGGTGTACAAAATCCGAAACCTTGGTGATTAGCCGTCCTCGGGCTTTTTCTATTTTTCGAGGTGCATCCACACCGGGCACTGTTCGCTCCAAACGGTGTGTGCAAGCTTTAAATTTATAACCCTATACTTAAGCTTAAAACAAGGATGCGAACCCGCAGTGTACGGGTCAATCGTAGTAAAAAGCAAGAAATTCCAGGGGTCGATCACAGGGACTCGGTGAAACAAAGTCGATAACGGTAAGCTTCATGAATACTAACCACAAGAGCAATTAACACAATCAAAGATGAATAAGAAGTCAATAAAGCAAACATGCAATTCTAGGGATTAAAGCGTCTAGTTGTGGTTCCAACTCAAGATCTAAAGATAAGCGGATAAAGCTGAGATTTTTGCAAGGGGAAGGTGTTACTAAAGTGGAGTAGATCACCGGGTAAGTCTCACTACTCACTAATCCAAAACCGTAACTCCTATTACCGGGTAAGTCTCAACGAATCAAGATAAAGAACTATAACCTCAAACTAACACACCATCTAAGGGAATAAACCTTTATCGGGTAAGTCTCAGGCTAACTCTCAAAGATGGGATGGAAGCACACTCAAACCCGAACAAAGGATAAACCTTTATTACCTACACTTATGATCGTTGGTACACAAACTAAGGAATTACCGGGTAAGTCTCATCCTAAGCTTGCTTTGAACCAGGAAAGGTGTAATAAGAATAGGATTTGGCAAACTCTAACACTTAACTCTCAGTTTAGGATCAGATAAGTCACCTCGGTCAGCCAAATTCCACCCCGGCCGAGATGTTCATCGACTGAGCGAGATGCTTAGGGTTAAGGTTAAAGACTCGAACTTTCAGGGTCCTAGAGGAATCTAAGACTATTCTATCATTGTTTTTCCCACAACCTTCAGTCAATCACCCTAGAATCACACAAGGAAATTAGCCACTCATCATCATGAAAGTATTAATCAAATATATGGGAAGAAGGTGAATATTTGAACAAGAAGAATCTAATGAAAAGACTTCAATAACTGAATCAAATATCACAACAAAAGCGTTCCTTGGATAGCAATCCAACAAGACAAGACAACAAGGAAGGGAATCTAAGATAATCTTACAAAACCCTTCAAAAGCTATAAAAGCAATGATCTTCAATCTTCCTTCAACCTTCAAAAAGGTTCTTCAAAACTCCCAACTGGAGTATGGTTGCAGCGATGTATGCTGGATCTCGCAGCCTTCAATGGTGTATAACGTGCTAAGCGGGATTGGATGCGAGCTGTATGCAGGATGTTGGATTTGTGGAAATCCAACCCTTTTTATAGGAAAATAACCCTCCAAAGATAAAATATCTTAGAAAGATCTTCTCCCATAAAAATAGGTAAAATATAAGATCTTCTCCCATAAAAATAGGTAAAATATAAGATCTTCTTCCTTCCAAGAGCCAAGCCCAAAAATATAAGATCACCTTCCAAAGATAAAAGATCTCAGCCAAGAATAAAATATTCTCGCCGCGTCCTAGGTGTTCGCCTCGGTCGAGTCGGCGTCTCTGGATCACCTCGGTCGAGATGAATCTCTAGTCAACCGAGGTGAGTCATAACTGAATGTGAAATCTCTCAAAACTGGTCCAAAGTGAATCTTAATCCATGGCTATGCTTCCTGGATGGTTCCTTATGCTCCTCAATGTAGCTCCAATGACTCCATAGCTCCTATTGTTCCTTTTTGATGCAAAACGTGCCATTTTACATACAATTACAGCAAAACTAGGTGTAGACCTCGATTCCCGCAAAAGTAGATGAAATGGTAATATAATCACATATTATACATGCTAACATGCAGATTATTGAAGATAAAACGTCCAAATAAACCCCAAAATATAGACTATAATTCATGCTATCAGGCACACATACCAAAGCTCATTAGAACTATTGGTTTATTTGACTTTGGCAAGGCACAAACACCCGATTATGTGAATGGTGCCGAGTTACTCGTCATTTAAACCAACGTCCCCAAACCTATATTTTTGTCTACACTTTCTCAACAAATTCAGCATTTTATTCATGACATTCTTTCATCAACATCTTCACCCCACACTTGCTTTTCACACACATCAACACACTAACATGCTCCTATTCCCGGATGGGTCAAAAGAGGTCAAATTTATATCAATTGAGGTGCTCAAACATCATGATCAAGATGAGAAGTAGAGAAAGATGAATTGCCTCATTCATTCCTAGATGATGTGCAAGAACTAGCATGTAATTTCGACTTTCAATACTCAATCCAATCAAGGCAAACATCATGATCACAATCCATTCATGGGATTCAATATAAGTACTTCAAGTCCACATATGCATTCATCAATTTAACACATAAGGCCATCCATAGCCAATCCACAAGACAAGATTCATCATTAGGGTCATATCCAAGCCTAGAAAGCACAAAAAATTTTAAATTTTCTGATTTTTTGGATTTTTTCGAAATGAGTATATACAATGCAAGACATGTGATAATATTAAACTATCCTAGATGCTAATCATGCAAAGGATCATGCAAACCCCACCCCATACTTAGAAACACATTGTCCCCAATGTGTAAATGAAGTAAAGAAGAGTGAAAGAGGGTTCTCACAACGTAAAAATTGTTTGCTTTGGTATTTGGGATTACTCAAGTGGATTGATGGTGGATCATCCTATCAACGATGGTAGAGAGCTCTAATTGTTCATCATGGCGTCGAGACCCGCGCTAGGCACCACTAGCCGTCCAAGTTCCGCGTCCGCTCCACCCATAATTGATGAGGGGTTCATCATCATCAATCACATGCCATACAAGGCTTCCATGCTACCAAGACTCTAGCACACACACAAAGCACACCAAACACACAAAAATAGAAAAATCAAAACAAAAACAAAAACGAAAAGGGAAAAACGTTACCAATGGGTTGCCTCCCATCAAGCGCCCTTTTAAGGTCATTAGCTTGACCAAACTCGGGGGCGTCTACTCAAGGTGAAGTGGGGCAATCATATCCACCGGAGCTCCCGGGATATACTTCTTCAACCGGTGCCCGTTCACCTTGAAATCTCCACAATGCTCCCCTCCTATCTCAATTGCTCCATGGGGGAAGATCTTCTTCACCACATAAGGACCGGTCCATCTTGACTTTAGCTTTCCGGGGAAGAGCCGCAGCCTTGAGTTGAGGAGAAGGACAAGGTCGCCTTCACTCAACTCCTTCGGTATGAGGTGCTTGTCATGCCAACGTTTGGTCCTCTCCTTGTAGATCCGGGCATTTTCGTAAGCATCCAACCGGATCTCCTCAAGAGCATTCATATCAAGCAACCTCTTCTCTCCGGCCTCCTTGAGGTCAAAATTTAGCCACTTAATGGCCCAATAAGCTCTGTGCTCCATCTCTACCGGAAGGTGGCAAGACTTGCCATAGACTAACTTGTAAGGAGTGGTGTCAATTGGTGTCTTGAAAGCGGTTCTATATGCCCACAAGGCATCATCGAGCTTCATAGCCCAATCCTTTCTCGTCCTAGAGACCGTCTTCTCAAGAATTCCCTTTATCTCCCGGTTGGAGATCTCCACTTGGCCACTAGTTTGGGGATGGTAAGGTGTTGCCTCCTTATGAGTCACCCCATACTTAGCCAAAAGTGCCCCAAAGTTCCTATTAGTGAAGTGTTTCCCTCCATCACTTATGATCACCCTTGGCGTTCCAAACCTAGGAAAGATCACTCGGTTGAAGAACCGCACCACAACCTTGGCATCATTTGTAGGAGAGGCGATTGCCTCCACCCACCTCGAAACATAGTCTACCGCCAATAGGATGTAGAGGTTGCCACATGAAGAAGGGAATGGTCCCATGAAGTCCACACCCCACACATCAAATATTTCCACTTCTTGTATGTTGTTCAAGGGCATCTCATTCCTCCTTGAGATGTTGCCCGTCCTTTGGCAAGCATCACAAGCTACCACAAAGTTTTGCACATCCTTGAACAAACTTGGCCAAAAGAAGCCCGATTGCAACACCTTCGCACATGTTTTGTGTGAGCTAGCATGCCCCCCACATGGAAAGGCATGACAATGGTGGATCACACTCTCCACCTCATCCTCCGGTATGCATCTTCTAAAGACTCCATCCGGCCCTCTCTTGAACAAAAGTGGTTCACTCCAATAGTAGTGCCTCACATCCTTGAAGAACTTCTTCCTTTGGGCATATGACAAACCGGGAGGCACTTCCTCACATACAAGATAGTTCACAATATCGGCATACCACGGCTCACTTCCTCTAGACACTTGGAACAAGCACTCCTCCACCATTTGCAATTGCTCATCCCGGAACGAGTCATCAATCGGGATGTCATCTCTCTCAAGCTCCAATGGTGGGAGTCTACTAAGGTGATCCGCCACAGAGTTTTCGGACCCCTTCTTGTCCTGGATTTCCAAATCAAATTCTTGAAGAAGAAGGATCCACCGAATCAACCTAGGTTTGGCATCCTTCTTTGTAAGGAGATAACGGATCGCAGCATGATCCATATACACTATGACCTTCGCTCTAACAAGATATGAGCGGAACTTCTCAAAGGCATACACCACCGCTAGCAACTCTTTCTCGGTTGTGGCATAGTTGAGTTGGGAATCATCTAGCGTCTTGCTAGCATAATAAATGGCATGTGTGCGCCCGTCTTTCCTTTACCCCAAAAAAACCCCAACGGCTACATCACTTGCATCACACATGATCTGAAACGGTAAACTCCAATCCGGAGGTTGCATGATAGGTGCGGAGATCAAAGCGTTCTTCAACCTACAAAAAGCCTCAAGGCAATCCTTGGAGAAAACAAACTCAACATCTTTCATTAGTATGTTAGTAAGAGGCTTAGAAATTTTAGAGAAGTCTTTAATAAACCTCCGGTAAAAACCGGCATGCCCTAAGAAACTCCTTACCCCCTTCACCGAGGTAGGTGGTGGCAACTTCTCTATCGTTTTAATCTTGGCCCTATCAACCTCAATGCCACGGTTGGACACCAAGTGTCCCAACACAATACCTTCACTTACCATGAAGTGGCATTTTTCCCAATTCAAGACAAGATTTGTCTCCTCACATCTCTTAAGCACTAGCGACAAGTTAGCTAAGCAATCATCAAAGGAAGAACCATAAACAGAAAAGTCATCCATCAATACTTCCATGATGTTTTCAATGTATTCAGAAAATATAGCCATCATACACCTTTGAAAGGTGGCGGGTGCATTACACAACCCAAATGGCATTCTCCTATATGCAAAAGTTCCTCATGGACATGTAAATGTGGTTTTCTCTTGGTCATCGGGGTGGATAGGGATTTGGAAGAATCCACTGTAGCCATCTAAGTAGCAAAAGTGAGAATGTTGAGCTAACCTCTCTAGCATTTGGTCAATGAAAGGGAGAGGGAGGTGATCTAAACTAGAGGCCATGTTAAGCTTCCTATAGTCAATACACATCCTCCATCCCGTAACCGTCCTAGTTGGGATTAGTTCATTGTTCTCATTAGTCACTACGGTCATCCAACCCTTCTTAGGAACTACATGAACGGGACTAACCCACTTACTATCCGAAATAGGGTAGATGATTCCCGCATCTAGTAACTTAATGATCTCTTTCTTGACCACCTCTTTCATTATAGGATTCAATCTTCTTTGATGTTCAATAGAGGGTTTATGGTTATCTTCCATCAATATCTTATGCATGCACAAAGAAGGTTTTATGCCAACTAAATCATCAATAGTATAGCCAATGGCTTTCCTATGCAATCTTAGCTCATGCAACAACTTAGCAAGTTCATCATCATTCAAGCATGCATTCACAATCACCGGATATGTAGAATCATCACCAAGAAAAGCATACTTCAAATAAGAGGGAAGGGGTTTGAGTTCAAGTTTAGGAGGACCTTTATCGAGCGGAGACGATACAAATAACGTTGGTTGAGATGAATCCAAAGCAAAAGAAGGCTCTCCAAGGCTCCTTGAAGCTTGATCATCAACAAGGGCTGCTTCTAGGGAAACCACGGGCAACCTCACGGATCCTGGCACATCCACGGCCGTGGACCTTGCTAAGCTTGCTCTTCGGAGCACTCCAGAGAGTTCCACGGCCGTGGACCTCACTCCATGACCGTGGTTCTTACAGGTACTTAGCATGCTCTCGTGAACTTCAAATTCAGCTCTTGTCTCCTTTTCTAATGCTTCCAAGGCCTTGATTTCTTCATTCCAAGCCTCCTCAACACCTTCCTCCATCAAACTTAAGCTAAGAACTTTCTCCAAGGGGTCCTTGATCAAGATCGAGCTCACAACTTCTCTAGAATCCTCTTGCTCGACAATGTTGAATACATCTTCATCAAGGGTTGGCCCTTTCATCATTGTGGACAGCTTGAACTTGATGTTCTCTTCTCCAATGTTGAAGGAGAGAATTCCATTTTTACAATCCACCAAGCATCCGGAAGTGGCTAGGAAAGGTCTCCCTAGGATGATGGGAACCGGATAGTCCGCCGGAATGTCCAAGACAACAAAATCAATCGGCACATAGAACTTCCCGAGTTGCACCGGTATCTCTTCCAATATCCCAACCGGGTGAGTGATCGAACGGTCCGCCATGTAGAGGGTCATTTTGACCGGTTTTGGCTCTCCTAGCCCAACCTTGTTGCATAGTGCAAGCGGTATGATGCTTACACTTGCCCCAAGATCACAAAGGGCTTCATACTTCACTTCTCCCACTCCAATTGGCACACAAAAGGATCCCGGGTCTCTTAGCTTAGGAGGCATCTCCTCCTTCATCGTTTGAATCAACTCCGAGGATTTCTTTGTCATCCTTACTTCCCCATACTCCTCCAACTTCCTTTTGTTGGAGAGTATTTCCTTCAAGAACTTGCCATATGACGGCATTCCTAAAATAGCATCCATGAACGGAATGTTAATAGGCAATTTAGACATAAGTTCAAGGAATTTACCAAAGTGTTTGTCCAAACGAGCTCTTGCTCGTGATTGTGGGAACGGTAGTGGTGGTTTGTATGGAGGCGGTGCCACATATCTTCTCGATTACTCTCCCGGAAAAAGTGGTCTGTCAACTGAACTTGCCTTGTTGTGATAGGGGTACTGGCTTTTCATTCCCACCAAGGAATGTTCATTGACTTATTTAGGGGTTGACTGCCTTGCCTTCTATTCTTTTAGAATGACTGAGGATAGCACTCTATTTAAGTAAGCTCATCGCTCTATCAAGGAAGTTAGGAGCTAGTCTGCCAAGCTTAAGAAAAAGTGAAAAGTAAGCAAGGTTGTCAGCGAGTAAGGAAAAGAAAAGGTAGGCTTAGAACCAGTATACCCTATCTTGTTGGCTCAACATCCTTGCTCTTGCCTCCATCTTCTTGCAATATCTCTTCTTCAACCACTACTTGCTTTCCCTTAGCATTCTCCTTGGGCAAGGGGTCCTTTATGCTCAACCCGCTCCTTGTAGTGATGGCCAACACTTGGCCTCTTGGGTTATCTTCGGTTCTTCCGGGAAGCTTTCCCGGATCTCTATGAGTTTCACCCGCCTTTTGGAACACTTGTGCTTCCAAAACTTTTTGAGCCTTAGAGATTGAAGTCACCGTGCTCTCAAGACCACTCAACCTTCCAAGCAATTGCTCAAACATCATCTCGGTTCTATCCTTTGGAGGTTGAGTAAATCCGGGTGGAGGTTCATGTGAAACCTTTGGTAGTGGTGCTGCGCTTGTGGAAGCGGGAGGGTTCAAGGCTCCATCCGGGTTAGAATAGGAAAACCCGGGATGGTTATGGTTGGGCCGGTAATTGTTGAATTGCTAGTTGTTGTTGAAGTTCCTTGGGCCTTGATAGTTGTTGTAGTTGCCCCTTCCCATGTAGTTCACATCTTCCTCCTTGGATGACAAGTTTGCTTGCACTTGCACTTGAGGGGTTGCTTGGTTCTTCAAAGTTGTAGCACACAACTCCCTCAAAGACTTTAGCTCGTTGTTGATCGCGTCAAGCTTGAAATTGCTCATGGTGACTTCACTCACCTCATATGCTCCCACCTTTCTCCCATCACTCTTCCTATGAGAGTATTTCTCAATCACTAAAGCTTGTTTCTCTACAAATTCCCAAGCTTCATCCACATGCTTTTCCATGAAAGTCCCACCGGAAAGAGATTGGAGCTTGAATTGGCTATCTTCATCAAGTCCTTTGAAGTAGATCTCCAATAGCTCAATTTTTGGTATACCATGGTGTGGACAATCTAGGAGAAGGTCTTTGAACCTCTCCCAAGACTTGAACAAACTCTCTCTATCCTTCATCACGAAGGCATTAATCTTCCCTCTTAATTCGGTAGTCTTGGAAGGTGGGAAGAACTTAGTCAAAAACTCTGTTGTCATTTCCTCCCAAGTACCGACTAGCCCTTGTGGAATAGATTGATACCAAGCCAAGGCTTTATCCTTAAGTGAGAAGGAAAAAGCCCTAAGTTTATGGTTGTTGTTCTCCAATCTAGGCGGTCTAAGAGTCTCCATCAAGATCTCATAGTTCATCAAGTGTTGATGAGGAGACTCTCCTTCCATCCCTCCAAATTGATTATGCCGGATCATTTGTAGAACTTGAGGGTGGAACTCGTAATCATGGGCTGCGGGATCTCCTAAGTTCACACCCGGACGGTGTGCTCTTTGTGCCGGATCCATACGTTGCCCTAACGTTTGTGGCTCTTCAATAGCAATGGGCACAACCCGGATATTAGCCGACGGCTGCGGTTGTGGTGGAGGTGGAGGAGGTTGTTGACGATTAAGCTCTCTTTGCACAAGAGCTTGCCTAATCTCTTCAATCTCCCTCCTAGTTGCCTCTTGCCTCTCATTGGCAAGTCTCCTTTCATTCTCCAAAGCTTCATCCCTTATCCTAATTTGCTCTAAAGCCTCATCCAACTCAGCTTGGAGATCTCTTCCGGCCATCTCTTTCCCCTTTTTAATGCTCTTGGATCTAGATCTGAGGGTTTTCTCCGGTTCGGGATCGAATGGAGCTAAATCCTTGCCACGAGATCTTCGCATACATCTAAAGAGTAAGAGATGTCCTGAAAAGCAAAGACACAAACCAAAAAGAGATCAAAAGCAACAAGAAAGACCTACACTATAAACAATCACAAAAACCGACTCAATCTAGACCTAGTCCCCGGCAACGGCGCCAAAAACTTGTTACGCTCAGGATATGTTTGCACGCAGTAAGCCTTAAATTTATACTCGTTATATTTCTCCTAACTCCTAGTGAACCCGCAGTGTACGGGACATTTTGTAGTAGGGATAGTATTCCGAGGTCGAATCGATTAGTGATTAAGTTTAGTGAAGATCTAGGCTAAGTAAGGATAAAGAAATAAAGAAATGAAAATCTCAAATTTTTTGGTTGGGTTTTTTTAGGTGATCAATCAAGGATCACAAATCATGCGAAATAAACAATCAACTAAGCTAACAAGTCGACACAAACAAACAAGCTAAACACGAGATACGAGATCAAGAGAGAAAAGCGGATTCTAGGGGTCGGAAATTCCGGTTATGGCATAGGACTCAAGCTATCTAATCATTCCTTGGATTAACTATAATATGTTGGGAGTGAGTGTTTCTAGATTGGGATCAATCACCGGGTAGGTCTCATGGTCCACTAGTCCAATCCTAAGGTCTCATCACCGGGTAAGTCTCAAAGAGCCTAAGGGGTGGAATTTTACACAAACCGGATTGTCGCCTACGGGTCTAACCTATCCTCACCGGGTAGGTCTCGGAAGGGTAAGTCCTAGATAACTATCCTAACACACTTAATCCAATGGCGGCTTATGAGGCTCACCACTACCTAGAGTTTATCATCTTCGAAAGCTAACAGTAAGAATCACCGGGTAGGTCTCTTCTAACACTTAGTTGCTAACACTAGGTCACCCTAGGATAGATTTAACTCAACAAACACTAGGATTTCAACATTCTAACAATCTAGAACTTAGATCCATCAAATCAAACGAACCAGGCAAACCACGGGCTGTTCTACCACTTCCACGGCCGTGGACTGGCAAGAACAAACCGTGGACTACAGCAGTGACTTTGTTCAAGGAAATGAATCATCCAAGGGCGAATCTAAGTCCATCCTATCATAGTCCTAGCCATAACCATCTTTTCCTTACCCTAGAATCGCATCTATTTAGCCTACAACATACATCATCACAATCGAAATCATCAAACATAAAATCATAGCTTCCATTTGCAAGTAAATGAAGTGAAAGAGATGAACATGTGAAACAAGTAAAACCAAGCTGAAAGTAAGATTAGAAAGACTCATAACCCTTCAAAAGAAGGTTTAATCGATTCTTACGACTCTAGGAATCGATTCCGAAAATCTTCACTACAAAACTTATCAAAGACTAGCAATGGTGTGTTCTTCTCTTCTTCTTTAATGGTGCTTTTCTCCTCCTCCAATGGTAGCTCTCCTCCAAGCTCCCCTTGAGAGAATCTTCTTCTTGAGAGTGTGGGAGAGAATGTCGATTTGATTGGATGATAGGGGATGGTAGGAGATGCCTTCTCTCAGCCTTGCAGGACCACTTTTATACTACAACCTTGCTAGAGTCGGCCATGAGATCGTGGCACAGCTGTCATAACCGTCTGGCAAAAACCACGGTCAGGTTCCACGGCCGTGGAAGTGCCAGTGACCGTGGTTTGGGTGCCTCAGCTTGCTTTGGATCATTGAGTCACGATTTGGTGCATGGCTTGCACCAACAAGGTCCCATGGATCTTCCTTAGCCTCTAGCTTGCATCCCAATGAGTCCGAGGGTGTGTCATCTCGATGAACGATCCTCAAACGTATCGATTAAGCTTCTAAACCTCCCAAAATACCTACAAAGCAATACAAAAGTCCGTGTAGACGTCTATCTCGAGAAAATACATGATATGAGTGCAAACGTCGTGAACTAGTGCTAAACCATGCATGAATGAGTGAAAAATCTATCTAAATGAGTGTCTAATCCTAAGTCATAAATCGTGTTATCAACAAGTGCAAGCCAATTTTGCTTCCAAAGAGGAGGACATCAACTACATGGGAAGGGGTAACTTCAACAATTATCAAGGCCCTAGGAACTTCAGCAACAACAGCCAGCAATACAACAATTACCGGCCTAATCACAACCATGCCGGGTTCTCCTACTCCAACCCGGATGGTGCCTTGAACCCTCCCGCTTCCACAAGCGCAGCACCACTACCTAAGGCTTCACAAGAGCCTCCACCCGGTTTTGCTCAACCTCCTAAGGATAGAACCGAAATTATGTTTGAATAATTTCTTGGAAGGTTGAGTGGACTTGAGAGCACGATGACATCCATTTTGAAGGCTCAAAAGGTGCTAGAAGCACAAGTGTTCCAAAAGGCGGGTGAAGCACAAAGGGATCCGGAAAGCTTCCCGGAAGGACCGAGGACAATCCAAGAGGCCATGTGTTGGCCATTACCACAAGGATTGGGCTGAGCATGAAAGATCCCTTACCTAAGGGGAATGACAAGGGAAAGCAAGTAGTAGTGGAGGAAGAACCATTGCAAGAAGAAGGAGGCAAGAGCAAGGATGATGAGCCAACATATGTGACACCTCTTCCATACAAGCCACCACTACCATTCCCACAATCACGAGCAAGAGCTCGTTTGGATAAACATTTAAGTAAATTCTTTGAACTAATGTCTAAATTGCATATGAACATTCCGTTCATGGATGCAGTTCTAGGTATGCCGGCCTATGGAAAGTTTTTGAAGGAGATACTCTCCAACAAGAGAGAGTTGGAGGAGTATGGAGAAGTGAGAATGACAAAGAGATCTTCCGAGTTTATACAAACCATGAGGGAGGAGATGCCTCCTAAGCTGAGAGATCCTGGCTCTTTTTGTGTGCCAATTGGAGTTGGAGAAGTGCAATATGAGGCCCTATGTGACCTTGGAGCAAGTGTAAGCATTATCCCGCTTGCACTTTGCAACAAGGTTGGGCTAGTGTTAGCATGAAATATTGTGATATTTTAGGCACGTTTTCTAAGTGTATTTCATCCATTATGATAGTCATTGATTAAGCATTGAATCAATTGTGAGCTAGTTTGTCTATATTGTCGATATGGAGATCTACACAAGCTTTATGTTGATTATAGGTAATTAAGGGCTATTTCCGAACGGAATTGAGCAAGGATGGATTTGATTTAGCATGTCCATGAGTTGAGGACATTCCTAGGAGCTAAGGAAGTGCCAACTTGAAGAATGCACGAGACTAAGGAAGAATCACGTTCTAGCCCTAAACCACGCTCTAAAATACGGCCGTACTACATTCCACGTTCAAGTCCACGGCCGTGGAACCATGGCAAGGGAAGCGTGGTTCATTCCAGCAACTTCTACGGCCGTGGAGGAGTTGTGTCAAACCGTGATGATTCCCAAGCTCTAAATTACGGCCGTGGAACCCTTCCACGACCGTGATCTTGGCGATCTTTTTCGCCACACTTTAAGCCACGATCTCATACCCAATTAGGTCGGGCCAATATTTTATCTTACACTATAAAAGGACGGACGAAGAGAGATTCCGTCACCTTCGCTTACACAAAGACGCATCTTACGCTTACGCTTGGAATTGCCCTAATTTCGCATTTGGCGGAGATTGTGTTTGAGAGATTTTTGCGCTTTGTCATTGGGACTTCCGGATTGACGGAAGATCGAAGATTCGGAAGATTGTTCGTAAGAAGATTTCGCTTCTTCCTTAGGTTTGATTTAGAAGACGGATTGACATCCCGTTCTTCCTTCTTATCTAAGAATTGTGTTTGTTTGTGTTATTCCGAATCTAGTGACGAATATTGTTCTTGATTGTGGATTTGAGATTGATTTGAAAGTTATTAAAGGTTTTCGGAAGTTTTCATCTTTCATTCCTTTAAACCTTGAAATTGATATGAATATGACTATTGTTCGCTAAAAACCCTAAACAATTCTAAGGTGAAGGGTTGATAGTTGTGGCTTAGATGATGATAGATCGATCGTAAACAGATTGGACCCTGAGAGTTAGAAAGAATCGACGACAACCCTAATCCACGGTCTGTTCTTGAGCTTCCACGGCCGTGGAACTCAAGAACTACCCGTAATTTTGTGTTAAGTTCCGAACCTGCAATTACTTTAATCCAAAGTTAAAGATTTGCTTTAACTTAGTCTTGGCTTGCCTTTTCTAGGTGGTAGTGAAGCCTCAACAACCTCTACCTCGATTGTGAGTGTCACAACCATAATCGGTTTAGTTAGTCTTGATCCTTGGATTACAAGTTTGGGTATTTGACGTTAATTCTTACCTTTAGAACCTTTCTATACTGAAGCCTCAACAACCTTTATAGAGAGTGTCTTGTAGGTGAGTCATATAAGGTTTTTGGAACTTCACCGTACGATTACCTTACATTAGCATGCCTTTGCATATCTTAACTCTGTCCTTATATCATTAGTATATCTTGAATCGATTGCCACGATTGGATTCCCGGATCTTTAGGGTTGTTGTTTTCCCAATAATTCGAAAAGCTCTTACATTTACTCGCTTGATAATCTATAATTGAATTTGTTCCCCCCAAATCCCTGTGTTCGATACTCTGGAATTCTTGCTCAACTATATGGATCCGTACACTGCGGGTTCGCTTGCTTGATTTCTAGTTTTATATTTAAAGCTTATTTGCACGCACGCTAAGTGGCGAACAAGTTTTTGGCGCCGTTGCCGGGGATTTGGTTTAGGCCGAATTCGGTTATCGGTTGTCAAGCTTGGGAGCTTCTCCCTTGTTATTTGATATCTCTTTGAGTGCATGCGCAGGTCTAGGAACACCGAGGATCTCTTACCTCTTGATCAAGAGCTTGAGAGAACTTTAAGGCAAAAGCGTAATGAAAAGAAAATGGTTGAAGAACACGAACGTGATCTTCAATCGGAGCTAGCGGAGAAAGAAGTTCAACTCCAATGGAGTGAGAAGACACGTAGGGAAGAAATGGATCGTCATCAAATGAAAGTTGACGATCTAACGGATATGATGTTCCAAATGAGGATTGAGTTAAACAACCTCAAGGAGAAAAAGAAAAGGAGGAGACCGGGAAGATCGGTTAGAGCTAACTCATCCAATGAGGATAGCGACTCCTCCATGCCACCGCTAGAGGAAATTGATCCCACGATCAATGTGAATCCATTCCATCCACGGGCAGCTGCTAATCGCCGTGTTCCACCTAGGAATGCAAGGATCGAACGTGTGGATGAGGAGCCAAGAACTCTTGGCCAAAGGATGATCCAACGCAGCAACCACGCCGTTTAGGTGTGAACTTTGATGCTGACGATGTACAAGGGTTTAGCTTCAACCCTCAAGTTATTACTCTTGTTCGCCAAAACCAATTTGGCGGGACAAGCGTTGAATCTCCACACCAACACTTACAAAACTTTGAGTGTATGATGGAGACAATGAGGCCGAAGAATGCGACTACCAACAACTATAAGCTCAAGCCTTTCTTCTTCTCTTTGAAGGGGAAAGCATTATCTTGGTACCAAGCTCTTCCTAATGGAAAACTAGACACATGGGAAGACCTTTCCGCGGAGTTCCTCACTAAGTTCTTTCCGCCATCCAAAACGGCGGAACTTAGAGGTAAGATTAATGCATTTTCCATGAGATCTAACGAAAGTTTGTTTCAATCTTGGGAAGGTTTCAGGATTTGTTATTGGATTGCCCTCATCATGGCATATCCAAGCTTGCATTGCTGGAGATATACTATAAGGGGTTGGATGTGGAGACACAATTCAAGCTCCAATCCCTCTCATGTGGCACATTCATGAACATGAGGGAAGATGACGCTTGGGACTTCATTGAGAAGCAAGCAAGAGTCATAGAGAAGTATTCCCACCAGAAAGTTGAGGGAAATCGTGTGGAGCAAGGAGCAAAGCTCACACATGAAGCTCAAAATCAAATTTTCTCCCTCAACAATGAAATCAAAGAGTTGAAGGAGGCTATCAAGACCAACTTTCCAAATCAACAAGGAAAGGATGTTGGCTACTTGGGCAACAATAACAATGGTGGAGAGAATACAAACCGCAACAACAATAACCGGAACAACAACCAGAATAATTGGAATGGCAACAACAACAACCGGAACAACAATTGGAACAACAATAGGGGTTCAAACAACAACAATTGGCGCTCCAATCAACAAAATTCCGGTAACTCTTATCCTTCCAATTCTAATTCACTAACTCCACCTTCCTCTTCCTCTACTCCTTTGAAAAGCCAGGGGCAAACATCTAATGGAGGAAGCACTTCGGGGAAGGAGAAGCCCGATCCCATGTTGGAAACGGTTTTGGGAAAGCTTGAAGGTTTGGAGAACCGCATCATTAAGGTTGATGATCAAATTTCTAAGGTTGATAAAGCCCAAAAGGTTTTAGAAAACCAAATGTTCAGCCAAGCGGAGGAAGTTCCTAGGAATCAAGGGAAACTTCCAGGAAAAACGGAGGACAACCCAAAGGGAAGGATGATGGCAATCACAACTAGGAGCGGAGTGACTACCATCGATCCGCAGCCTAAGTTTGTTGAAGTCTCCGTTGAGAAAGACAAAGAGAAGGGGAAGGAGAAGGAAGATGTCTACGTTCCTCCTCCGGCTTACAAACCTCCCCTACTGTTCCCTCAATCTAGAGCGAGAGCGCGCCTAGATAAACAATTTGGTAAGTTTATAGAACTCATGAGCAAGCTGCATATTAATATATCTTTCATTGATGCTATTGTAGGTATGCCCGCTTATGGCAAATTCTTGAAGGAAATCCTCTCTAACAAGAGAAAGTTAGAGGATTTTGGAGAGGTTAAGATGAGTTCGGATTCTTCGGATCTCATCAAGACCATGAAGGAGAAAATGCCCCCAAAGCTAAAGGATCCGGGGTCATTTTGTATTCCCATAGGAGTGGGAGATGTCACATATGATGCATTATGCGAATTGGAAGCAAGTGTGAGCATCATACCACTTGCATTATGTAGGAAGATCGGTTTAGGAGACCCTAAACCGGTGAAGATGACGTTATACATGGCGGATCGATCCATCACTCGCCCCGTCGGTATTGTAGAAGACGTCCCGGTCAAGCTAGGTAAATTCTTTGTTCCCATTGATTTTGTTGTGCTTGACATTCCTGCAGATAGTCCGGTCCCGATCATACTCGAAAGACCGTTTCTTGCAACTTCCAGCTGCATAGTCGATTGCAAGAATGCTAGACTCACCTTTGACATAGGAGAAGAGAAGGTAGAGTTAGTTCTTTCCACTCTAGTGAAGGAGCCAATCTTTGATGAGGATATATTCAATATTCAAGGCGAAGAAGGGTTGTCTAGAGAGGAGGTAAGTGCTATTCTCTTCAAAGATCCTTTGCAAAAGGTTATTGCTATGAGTCTAACGAATGTAGGGGAAGAAGAGGAGTGCAATGAGGCAATTGAAGCCTTAGAAGCACAAGAGGAAGTATGTGAAGAGGAGTTTGAGAAATTCCACGACGAAGCAGAAAACGTGAGAATCCACGGCCATACACTATATTCCATGGCCGTGGATTTCACAAACCAAAGCGTGGCTCACTCCAGAGGGTTACACGGTCGTGGAGGAAACAGAGCAACCGTATTTCCTTTCCACGCCCTAAACCACGGCCGTGGAGGATGCAAGGAAACCGTGATTCAGGCCGTGGAAGAGGGTGATCGTGCCTCTTCTTCAACTTCTTTTGATTCTTCTCCCACACCTTCTACACCCTTAGACACTTCTAAGGAGGCATCGGATGCTCCTCAAGAGCCATTGGAAGCTCCGAAAGCAATGGAATTGAAACAACTTCCTACACATCTAAGGTACGCTTTTCTAGGACCTAACTCTACTTATCCGGTTATTGTTAGTTCCGATCTAACCATAGATGAACATAGTAAGCTTATGGTTGTCCTTAGGAAACATAGGAAAGCTTTAGGTTATACTATAGAAGACTTAGTAGGAATCAAACCTTCCCTATGCATGCATAAAATATGAATGGAAGAGGACTTTAGGACTTCAAGACAACCTCAAAGGCGGTTAAATCCGACCATGAAAGAGGTTGTCAAGAAGGAAATTCTTAAACTTCTTGATGCAGGTATCATCTACCCTATATCCGATAGTAAGTCGGTAACGAACCATGGTTTGCTGATTTTGTTAACTATTTGGTTTGTCAGGAGATACCGCCCGGATTATCCTACGCACAAAGGAAGAAGTTCTTTAAGGATGTCCAGGAATACTTTTGGAATGAACCTCTCCTCTTTAAGAGAGGTCCGGATGGCATCATTCGGCGATGTGTGCCGGAAGATGAGATGCAAAGTGTCATCCGCCATTGTCATTCACTACCTTGTGGAGGACACGCTAGTTCGAACAAGACTAGCGCTAAGGTATTGCAATCTGGATTCTTTTGGCCTACTTTATTTAGAGATGTGCAATCCTTTGTTTCCTGCTGCGATGCTTGTCAAAGAACAGGAAATATCTCTAGGAGGAATGAGATGCCCCTAAATAACATCCAAGAGGTGGAGATTTTCGACGTTTGGGGAGTTGATTTTATGGAACCGTTCCCATCATCTTGTGGAAACCAATACATACTCTTGGCGGTGGATTACGTTTCTAGATGGGTGGAAGCAATTGCCTCTCCCACCAATGATGCCATGGTAGTGGTCAAGTTCTTTAACAAGACCATCTTCCCACGATTTGGGACACCAAGGACTATCATTAGTGATGGAGGTTCTCACTTCATTGTCCGGTGCTTTGAAGCTCTTCTAGCTAAGTATGGGGTTACTCACAAGATCGCCACCCCTTATCATCCACAAACTAGTGGACAAGTTGAGATCTCAAACCGGGAGATCAAAGGAGTTCTAGAGAAGACGGTTTCAAGGACTAGGAAGGATTGGTCCTTGAAGCTTGATGATGCATTATGGGCGTACCGGACTGCGTACAAGACTCCCATAGGAACCACACCATACAACCTTGTGTATGGGAAGTCTTGTCACTTACCGGTAGAGCTGGAGCACAAGGCGTTTTGGGCTATCAAATGGTTGAATTTCAGCATGAAGGAAGCGGGAGAGAAGTGTCTCTTGGACCTTAATGAGCTTGAAGAACTCCGCTTGAACGCCTATGAGAACGCCAAGATTTATAAGGAGAGAGCAAAGCGTTGGCATGATAAGCATATCATTCCAAAGGACTTCAAAGAAGGAGATCAAGTTCTCCTCTTCAATTCAAGGCTTCGTCTCTTTCCAGGTAAGCTTAAATCTCGTTGGACCGGACCTTTTCTAATCAAACGTATTTTCACCCATGGTGCAGTTGAAGTATGGAGTGAAGCGGGCGGAAGCTTTAAGGTGAACGGTCAACGACTCAAGAAGTATACGCCGGAACTCCAAGCTGAAGAGTTTGCGCCCACCGCACTCGAATAAGTGCGAATTTGGTTTAGCTACGGACCTTAAACAAAGCGCTTCTTGGGAGGCAACCCAAGGTATTGCATTTACGTTTTTGGTTTCGATTCATAGTTTAGCTTAGTTTAGACGTTTTTGCTTTGTTTTGCCTTCGATTTCTTCCGGTATGTTCGTGTTTTTGGATGTAGAAACAGTGGAAATGGAAAGGGGAAGAGTAATCTTGAAGAAAAGTGACGAAACTTGGACTTTGGAGCATTATAGAGAGTTCCACGGCCTAAACCACGGCCGTGACAGCTACAGTGACCGTAATTTCCAAAAGCCTTTGAAAAATCACCAAAACCACGGATCCGTACATTTCCACGGCCGTGGAACCCCCCGACAGACCGTGATTTTCAAAAATTTTGCCGGCCACTATATAAACCACGTTCTTAACAAAAACACACCACAAAACCCAATTCCACGCTCTCTTTCGCCGATTCCACGCCCCTCACCTCAATTCTCCGTTCGTTAATCGTTTGCAACGATTCTTCGACCCAAACTGAAGCAAATTCAATCACCAACGAGATCCAATCAACAAATCGAGCGGCAAATCACCAAGGAACGCTGAATTCGGATTTTAAAATCCGAAACCTAGGTTTTTTCCGCTCTTCTCTATCTTTGTCAATTCGGGTTCGTTTTTGCTAGAAATTATAGGAGAACTGATTGAAATTGGAAGGAAATAGACTAGGACTGCTTGATTGTGGAATTTGGCTGTTGTTTGCTGAGTTTTGAGAAAAAGCGAGACGAACCACGGTCTCAGTCACTTCCACGGCCGTGGAACACCAAGAACAGACCGTGGTTTTGAACAGTAATGGATTTTGTGAGGAGAGTTTCTGGGAGGATTAAGGAGAAGAAAAATGAGAAGGATAAGAACAAAAAGAGGAAGGGTAACCCCTCTTCCTCTTCATCCTCTAGAGCACCACCACCTTCCTCCCCTTCACCTCCATCATCACCTTCATCACCCGCACCTCCTAGCCCTACGTTACCTACCATTCACGAGGATCATCTCGATGCATTAGAGAGGATCCACAAGAGGGCTGTTATCGGACCTAGGTACCTATTGTTAGAGGATTTAGCTCCTCTACACATAGTAGAGGACCTTACTTGGCTCTTGGATAGAGCCGGTCTTATCGTCTTCTCGGCTATCCAAGAGGACGCTTATGAGGAGATCACGAGAGAGGTTGTGACGTCTTTTGAGCACAGCCATGTGGATAGGACAGTTTCTTTCCGTCTAATGGAAAGGAACTATGATTTCTCCATCCGGGAGTTCGGGACCTTCTTTGGGTTCCAAGAGACCTTCAATGGTCGTTTTCCTAGCGGCGTTTACGCCAAAGATTTTTGGGAGGAGGTTGCCATGATTTACGCCAACGAGGACCGCTAGCAACCAGCTGATACCAAGGCTAAGTTGATATATCACTTAGCCTTGAAGATTGCTCACCGTGTTCTTTCTGAGTGTCTCTTCCCTAGGACGGAGACACCTCAGAAGATCAAGACAGATGAGCTCTTTCTGTTGTACTCTATGCTGTATGGGCGCCCTGCTGACTGCGCCACCCTCTTAGCTCTACCATGAGCAAGCTAAAGAACTAGAGGGCGGGCAACATTGGATATGGTGGGATAGTCACCCACCTTGCTAGGATGTTAGGGGTGGATTTTTCTACATGTACACGTATTCCAACCGTACCCCTAGGACTCCATGCCTTCATGACTAGAGGTCTCATCTTCCCTACCCATACAGGTCCACCTTATGCAGCTATTTCATGGGATAGCAGGACAGGAAGGGGCATTGAGTGGCTCCCAGAGTATTCCATTATGGCTGGACGCCATAATTGGAAGAAGACGTTCGCTGCTATGCATGCGAACAGGATTGCAGCTCCTCCATATGTCCCACCACCACCGGTAGTTGAGGAGGAGGAGATGAGAGATCAGTATGAGGGAGGAGGAGGAGCAGAGCAGGAGTTTGGCACGTTTCCGGATCAGCCGGACATTGCTTCTGATGTGCCTAGACGTTCTCCACGTCCAGCCAGAGCTTCAGGTTCATCTTCTCACCGCGCCAGCGTGAGCGAGAGACCCACTTGGATGGAGACACCTCCTGCATGGTACGGAGCTCCACCTCCATGGTCTACTCAGGCACCACCAGCACCAGCACCAGCACCGTCAGACGCACCTGGGTGGTACAGCCAGGCTCCGGGATGGTATGAGCAGATGCCAGAGTGGGCTACTAGCCTTTCTGATAGAGTGGGAGCATTGGAGATCCGAGCCGACGCTAGAGATGGACGCATGGACGACCTCAATCATATGATGAGAGACGTCTACCGCCAGCAGTTCGGGCGGTACTACGATCTTAGCTTCTCTCCATTCCCGCCTCCACCTCCACCGCAGTGATGATTTGCAGGACCGACAGCTTTAGCCGCTCCACCGCCATTTTGTGAGTTTCTTTTTCTTTTTCTTTCTTTCTTTTCTTCTTTTCTTTCTTTTATTTGAACATTAGGGACAATGTTTGTTCCAAGTTTGGGGTGGGGTGTGACTAAAAGTTTATAATAACTCTTACTCACTTTGATTGCTTCTATCTGAGACTATCTTGCATGTTCATTATATTGTTGCACGTTTTATTATTGCATTGCATGAAAAAGAGTTTGAAAAACCCAAAAAAAAAATTGAAAAATTTTGAAAATTTTGTGCTTCTAAGGATAGAGATGATTTCTATGATAATCACTACTTATGAAGTGAGTTTGATGACAATTGCATGCTTAAACGAATAGTGAATTGAAAAGAAATTAAATGAGTTGATTATACCTCTTTTGCAAGTTTCATAATGTGATAAATGTTACTTAAATCATGTTGAGGACTTGAAGTTGAAATCACACTATAAGTTCTTATGCTTCTTGTTGAAACGATTAAGGCAATTCGATTTTCTTTCTTCTTTCTTTGATCATTTAGCCCCTCATTGAAATTATGGCCTCCTTTACCTATCCGGGAATTTGGAGGAGTTGATTGATATTGGCATGTTTGATGTGGGAGGGCCTTGAAAGCAATTATTTGCAATCAAAAGAGTAGAAAGAAATTGTAGGTTTGGGGAAGTCAATCATGATGATGAGTAACTCGGCACCGTTCACATAGCCGGGTGTTTGTGTCTTGCCAAAGTCGGATTGAGCGATATTCCTAGCGGATTATGGTATGTGCGCTAAGGGTTTGAGGCATCTCATAAAAATGGAGAAACGCCAATCTCCTAGGCTTCGGTTTTTGTGCAACTCTATCCATAACTCCAAAAGTAAAGTCGAAAAATGAAAAGAAGAGAACGAAGCTCTAAGTTGAAGGTGTTGCGGAAACCGCAAGAGAAGAATAAAAGAGTAGTTATCCACTTTCCCGGATTCATGCACCACATTCCTTAAAGTTTTCCTTCCCTTTCCACATTCTAGACCTTTTTCTTTGAAAGTCCTTAAGATCAAAAGAATGTTATATGACTTGGTGATCTAAATTGAAGTTTCTTATGATTGATTTTAATAATGTTTGAAGGTTATGATGTTTGTATGGAAGTTTGATTGATTCATGAATTTTCTTTACTCTTTACTCTTTGATTAAGTGTATGAAAGTCTTATAATTGAATGAAGCAAGATTTGAGAATGATCTATTGATTAGAAGGCACATTCATCCAAAAGAAGTATCGCTTTGAGAAGGTACACATATTTCATCCTAACTTTTGTTTTAAAGCTTTTGAAAGACCTTGCTTAGGGACAAGCAAGTGGCAAGTATGGGGTTATTTGTTAGCATGAAATATTGTGATATTTTAGGCAAGTTTTCTAAGTGTATTTCATCCATTATGATAGTCATTGATTAAGCATTGAATCAATTGTGAGCTAGTTTGTCTATATTGTCGATATGGAGATCTACACAAGCTTTATGTTGATTATAGGTAATTAAGGGCTATTTCCGAATGGAATTGAGCAAGGATGGATTTGATTTAGCACGCTCTAAAATACGGCCGTACTACATTCCACGTTCAAGTCCACGGCCGTAGAACCATGGCAAGGGAAGCGTAGTTCATTCCAGCAACTTCTACGGCCGTGGAGGAGTTGTGTCAAACCGTGATGATTCCCACGCTCTAAATTACGGCCGTGGAACCCTTCCACGACCGTGATCTTGGCGATATTTTTCGCCACACTTTAAGCCACGAGCTCATACACAATTGGATCGGGCCGATATTTTATCTTACACTATAAAAGGACGGACGAAGAGAGATTCCGTCACCTTCGCTTACGCATAGACGCATCTTACGCTTACGCTTGGAATTGCCCTAATTTCGCATTTGGCGGAGATTGTGTTTGAGAGATTTTTGCGCTTTGTCATTGGGACTTCCGGATTGACGGAAGATCGAAGATTCGGAAGATTGTTCGCAAGAAGATTTCGCTTCTTGCTTAGGTTTGATTTAGAAGACGGATTGACATCCCGTTCTTCCTTCTTATCTGAGAATTGTGTTTGTTTGTGTTATTCCGAATCTAGTGACGATTATTGTTCTTGATTGTGGATTTGAGATTGATTTGAAAGTTATTAAAGGTTTTCGGAAGTTTTCATCTTTCATTCTTTTAAACCTTGAAATTGATATCAATATGACTATTGTTGGCTAAAAACCCTTAACAATTCTAAGGTGAAGGGTTGATAGTTGTGGCTTAGATGATGATAGATCGATCGTAAACAGATTGGACCCTGAGAGTTACAAAGAATCGACGACAACCCTAATCCACGGTTTGTTCTTGACCTTCCACGGCCGTGGAACTCAAGAACTACCCGTAATTTTGTGTTAAGTTACGAACCTGCTTTTACTTTAATCCAAAGTTAAAGATTTGCTTTAACTTAGTCTTGGCTTGCCGTTTCTAGGTGGTAGTGAAGCCTCAACAACCTCTACCTCGATTGTGAGTGTCACAACCTTAATCGGTTTAGTTAGTCTTGATCCTTGGATTACAAGTTTGGGTATTTGACGTTAATTCTTACCTTTAGAACCTTTCTATACTGAAGCCTCAACAACCTTTATAGAGAGTGTCTTGTAGGTGAGTCATATAAGGTTTTTGGAACTTCACCGTACGATTACCTTACATTAGCATGCCTTTGCATATCTTAACTCTGTCCTTATATCATTAGTATATCTTGAATCGATTGCCACGACTGGATTCCCGGATCTTTAGGGTTGTTGTTTTCCCAATAATTCGAAAAGCTCTTACATACTCGCTTGATAATCTATAATTGAATTTGTTCCCCCCAAATCCCTGTGTTTGATACTCTGGATTTCTTGCTCAACTATATCGATCCGTACACTGCGGGTTCGCTTGCTTGATTTCTAGTTTTATATTTAAAGCTTATTTGCACGCACGCTAAGTGGCGAACAGCTAGGAGAACCGAAGCCGGTCAAGATGACCCTCTACATGGCGGACCTTTCAATCACTCACCCCGTAGGGATCCTAGAAGATATACCGGTTTAGCTTGGGAAGTTCTATGTGCCAATTGATTTTGTTGTTTTGGATATCCCGGCGGACTACCCGGTTCCTATCATTTTGGGAAGGCCATTCTTAGCCACATCCGGATGCTTAGTGGATTGCAAAAATGGAATCCTCTCCTTCAATATAGGAGAAGAGAATATCAAGTTCAAGTTGTTCACAATGATGAAAGGGCCAGACCTTGGTGAAGATGTCTTCAACATTGTTGAGTTAGAAGAGTCTAGAGAAGTTGTGAGCTCGATCTTGATCAAGGATCCACTTGAGAAGGTTCTTAGCTTGAGTTTGATGGAGGAAGGAGTTGAGGATGATTGCAATGAAGAAATTCGAGCTTTGGATGCATTAGAAAAGGAGACAAGTGCTTAAATTAAAGTGCACGAAGTAGTGCTGAATCCCTGTAGGAACCACGGACAGGGAGCAAGAACCACGCCCGTGGTTATACCCATGGAACTTTCTGTAATTTCCAATTGTGCTAGTTTCTCCAATTCCACGCCCGTGGTTGTGCCAGAGGTCGTGGTTTTGCCCGTGGTTTCTCCAGAAAGTCCCTTAGATGTTGATCAAGCTTCAAGGAGTCTTGGAGAGTCTTCCATGGCTTTGGAATCATCTCAACCTACATTGTATGGATCATCTCCAACTGATAAAGGTCCTCCTAAACTTGATCTAAAGCCTCTCCCTTCTCATTTAAAGTATGCTTTCCTTGGTTCAAATTCTACTTATCCCATGATTGTGAATGCATCTTTGAATGATGATGAGCTTGATAGATTGTTGAATGAATTAAAATTGCATAGGAGAGCTATTGGATACACCATTGATGACTTAGTTAGCATTAAACCTTCCTTGTGCATGCATAAAATCTTGATGGAAGACAACCATAAACCTTCAATTGAACCTCAAAGAAGATTGAACTCTATTATGAAAGAGGTAGTCAAGAAAGAGATCCTAAAATTGCTAGATGCGGAAATCATTTTCCCGATTTCGGATAGTAAATGGGTTAGTCCCATACATGTTGTTTCTAAGAAGGGTGGTATGACCGTAGTAACTAATGAGAACAATGAACTAATCCCAACTAGGACGGTTACGGGGTGGAGAATGTGTATTGACTATAAGAAGCTTAATGTTGCCTCTAGGAAAGATCACTTCCCTCTCCCTTTATTGACCAAATGCTAGAAATGTTAGCTCAACATTCACATTTTTGTTACTTAGATGGCTATAGTGGGTTTTTCCAAATCCCTATTCACCCAGATGACCAAGAGAAAACAATATTTACATGTCCTTGGGGAACATTTGCATATAGGAGGATGCCATTTTGGTTGTGTAATGCACCCGCCACCTTTCAAAGGTGTATGATGGCTATCTTTTCTGAATATATTTAGAATATTATGGAAGTGTTTATGGATGATTTCTCGGTGTATGGCTCTTCATATGATGATTGCTTGGCTAACTTGTCTTTGGTGTTGAAGAGATGTGAGGAAACTAACCTTGTGTTGAATTGGGAGAAATGCCACTTCATGGTGAGTGAGGGAATAGTGTTAGGACATTTAGTTTCCCACCGTGGCATTGAGGTTGATAGAGAAAAGATAGAAACGATAGAAGTTGCCACCACCTACCTCGGTGAAGGGGGTAAGGAGTTTCTTAGGGCATGCCGGTTTTTACCGGAGGTTTATAAAAGATTTCTCTCAAATTTCTAAGCCTCTCACTAACCTACTAATGAAGGATGTTGAGTTTGTTTTCTCCAAAGATTGTCTTGAAGCATTTTGTAGGTTGAAGGATGCTTTGATCTCCGCCCCTATCATGCAACCACCGGATTGGAGCTTACCGTTTGAAATAATGTGTGATGCGAGTGATGTGGCCGTTAGGGCTATTTTAGGACAAAAGAAAGATGGGCTTACACATGTCATCTACTGCGCTAGCAAGACGCTAGATGATGCCCAACTCAACTATGCGACAACCGAGAAGGAGTTGCTAGCGGTAGTGTATGCCTTTGAGAAGTTCCGGTCATATCTTGTTGGAGCAAAGGTCATTGTGTACACGGATCATGATGCGATCCGTAATCTCCTGATAGCATGAATTATAGTCTATATTTTGGGGTTTGTTTGGACGTTTTATCTTTCATAATCTGCATGTTTGTATGTATAATATGTGATTATATTACCATTTCATCTACCTTTGCGAGAATCGAGGTCTACACCTAGTTTTGTTGTAATTGCAGGTAAAATGGTACGTTTTGCATCAAAAAGGAGCGAAAGGAGTCATGAGTCAATTGGAGCTACATCCAGGAAGCATAGCCATGGATTAAAGATTTACTTTGGACCAGTTTTGAGAGATTTCGCATTCAGTTGTGACTCACCTCGGTTGACCAGAGATTCATCTCGACCGAGGTGATCCAGAGACGCCGACTCGACCGAGGCGAACACCTAGGACGCGGCGAGAATATTTTATTCATGGATGAGATCTTTTAAATTTGGAAAGTGATCTTATATTTTTGGGCTTGGCTCCTGGAAGGAAGGAGATATGCAGAATCATATATTTTACCTATATTTATGGGAAAATATCTTTCTAAGATTTATTATCTTTGGAGGGTTATTTTCCTATAAAAAGGGTTGGATTTCCACAATTCTGACATCTTGCATACAACCCGCTTACACCGAAAAATACGCAGCAGCAGCACCCTACTCCAGTTGGGAGAGATTCGAAGAACCTTTTTGAAGGTTGAAGGAAGATAGAAGTCTATAGCTTTTATAGCTTTTTGGAGGGTTTTGTAAGATTGTCTTCAATTCCCTCACTTGTTGTCTTGTCTTGTTGGATTGCTATCCAAGGAACGCTTTTGTTGTGATATTTGATTCAGTTATTGAAGTCTTTTCATTAAATTCTTCTTGTTCAAATATTCACCTTCTTCCCATATATTTAATACTTTCATTATGATGATGAGTGGCTAATTTCCTTGTGTGATTCTAGGGTGATTAGCTGAAGGTTGTGGGAAAAACAATGATAGAATAATCTTAGATTCCAGTAGGATCCTGAAAGTTCGAGTCTTTAACCTTAACCCTAAGCATCTCGTTCGGTTGATGAACATCTCGGCCGGGGTGGAAACTGGCTGACCGAGGTGACTTATCTGATCCATAACTGAGAGTTAAGTGTTAGAGTTTGCTAAATCCTATTCTTATTACACCTTCCTGGTTCAATGCAAGCTTAGGATGAGACTTACCCGGTAATTCCTTAGTTTGTGTACCAACGATCATAAGTGTAGGTAATAAAGGTTTACCCTTTATTGGGGTTTGAGTGTGCTTCCATCCCATCTTTGTGAGTTAGCCTGAGACTTACCCGGTAAAGGTTGATTCTATTCCCTTAGATGGTATGTTAGTTTGAGGTTATAGTTCTTTATCTTAATTCCTTGAGACTTACCCGGTAATAGGAGTTACGGTTTAGGATTAGTGTGTAGTGAGACTTACCCGGTGATCTACTCCACTCTAGAAACACCTTCCCCACGCAAAAATCTCAGCTTTGTCCGCCTATCTATAGATCTTGAGTTGGAACCACAACTAGATGCTTTAATCCCTAGAATTGCATGTTTGCTTTATTGACTTCTTATTCATCTTTGATTGTGTTAATCGCTCTTGTGGTTAGTATTGACATAAGCACACCGTATTGACTTTGTTTCACTGAGTCCTTGTGATCGACCCTTGGAATTTTCTTGCTTTTACTACGATTGACCCGTACACTGCGGGTTCGCATCCTGGTTTTAAGCTTAAGTCTAGGGTTATAAATTGAAAGCTTGCACACACCGTTTGGAGCGAACAAGTTTTTGGCGCCGTTGCCGGGGACTTGGTCTAGACCGAGCCGGTTGCGGTTTGCCTTCGGGGCACTTGCCCCTGTTGCTACTAACTACTCTTTCTATGAGTTTTGTAGTTTTCAGGATTTCCGATGACTACATTTGATCCAGCCTGGATAGCAAGACAAAGTGCTAGGGCGGACCATTATGAATACTTGGAGGAGAAGTACTCCTTCTATTGGTTCAACAATGAATGGGAAAGAGAAGAGGCCATTCAACATGAACTTGCGATATGGGATGAGAAGAATGTCCCTAAAAACATTTATGAGCAACCTTTTGAAGACTCTCTCGAATCAAGATTGGAGAAGTTGATGAAGAAGGTGGAGGAGCTCAAGGAAAGCACCATATCCTATGCTAAGCCGGAAGAGGAGCATAAGGAAGTGTTGCACGTTCCAAGCATTCCTCTAGTCGGACCGGAAGCTTCTCCTGAAGTTTTTGTGGAAGAGGAGGATGTGGGGGATCTCGATCCGACTGTTGAGACCTCGGCCGAGGTGGAAGAGATCTCGACCGAGATGGAAGAAGAATCTGCAAAACCAGAAGTGGAAGATGCAGAGAACCTTGGCCAAATTACTGAGATTGTGGTCAAGGTGGAAGAAAGACCAGCAGAACTGAGAGAGATTCCGTGGGTGGATTATCAACCCAACACGAAACTTGTCTCAAGCTTTGGAGAACTTTGCAAGGTACATTCTCCTACTTCATTTGAATTCCCTATTAATATTTCTGAATTTTTCAGGAAGGCACCGGAGAGTTGGAGGTCTCTTCCGAAAGAACCTCCTAAGATCAAGATGAAACCTCTCTTGAAATTGTTGGAAGAAGAAGCTCCTAGGATCATGAGGAGTGGAGTTGGCAAGCACTACACCGCTAAGGCGATGAAGAGTCTCTTGTTCAAGTATGGGGTCCCTCGCATGCTCAGGACCCTGTACCATCCCCAAGCTATAGATGGGGAAGCTGCTATAATTCTCGAGAAACTGTTTTCTCGATCAAGGAAAGGATGGGACACGAGGAATGTCCCATTGAAGTGCAGGAAGTCTAGACGAATTCCGGTGAGAATCAAACCGTACAAGCTTGTACATGGGAGATCGTACCATTTGCCGGTGAAGTTAGGAACCAGAACCTTCTTGGAAGATTTTTACGGATGTGATGAGCACTCCACGACATTCGAAGTGCATTGAGTAATCCCATGCCGTATGGTCCAGCTAGCGACCTTAAATCAAGCGCTTCTTGGGAGGCAACCCAAGGTATTGCTTTCTTTTCCCGTTTTCTAGTCTAGCTTAGATAGTTTTTGTTTTTGTTTTGCTTTGCTTTGTTTTTGGCGTTCTGGACAGACAACAGGGAATATCTAAGGAAAGAACATAACTGGAAGGACGGAAGTTCGAGATTCTGAGAAGATAGAAGCATCTCGGTCACTGTCAGAGCATCTCGACCGAGTTGATTCTTGAGCAACCGAGGCGACTAGGGTTTCTGCAGAACCACCTCGGTCCGTACCACCTCGGTCCAGTCGAGACCATCTCGACCGAGGTGACAGCAGATCCAGGAACAGTATAAAAAGGGAAAAAATTTTATTTGTCACTTTTTACTTTACCCACCTTGACCGCGGCGACTTCCACTTCGCTCCCTCTCAGATCTTGCTTGTTTTCACCGATTTCTGCTTCAAAACTGAGATTTAAGGGTAGAGGAACCGATTGCAACAACAGATCTGCAAGAAAATCGAACGAATCGACCGAAACGAGGTAAAACAAGTCGAAACCCTAACTCGTTCGTTCACTTTGATTTGGGCTTTGGTTGCCCCTGATTTTGCTGAGGAAAGGCTTAAGTACCCCTTAGGAAGCAATTGTAGTGATTATAGGGGGAAAAGAACTGAATTTCTGAGAATTGGAATCGTAACTGTTGTGCCTCGGTCCGGTCGAACTGCATCTCGACCGAGGTGTTCTTGAGTCTTGCCAGCAACCGAGGTGGTCTGACAGTGTTAAGTGAAAATGAGTTCCGATCGCCGCCTAGCCCTGAGAGACAGATCCTCACCCTCCCCTTCTTCCTCTTCTTCCCGTCCTTACCGCCCGGTTATCCACGAGAGATGCTGGGTAGACTATGAGCGGATAGCTAGCCGTCCAGTTATCGCACCACGATTTCTGGACGTGTCGGCTTTTGATTGCCTAGGGTTAGATGCTGACCTTAGGAGGATGATTGCTACTGTCGGGCTGGATCAGTTTACTGAGATCCGAGCCCCAGCTTACTTGGAGCCGACCTTAGAGTTCGTTAGCTCCTTCTCCTACCTCCCCACAGACCAGTCTGTGAAGTACCGGTTGATGAACCGGAACTTCATAGTTCCCTTAGAGATATGGAGAGAGATTTTTGGCTTTTCTGAGCCCACCGCCACCGATTTCCCCTCCCGATCCGTAGCTAGGGAGTTCTGGGGGCAGATTGCCCATATTACCGAGCACGCAGACAGATGGTGCCCTGGAGATTCCAGGGAGAAGGTCATCTTTCATCCGGCCTTCAGACTAGCCCACAGGATTTTCAGCGAGACACTTCTGGCGCGTACTGAGACGCCCCAGAAGATCAGACAGGGCGAGCTCTTCAGCCTCTACTGCATGGCTACAGGATGTTTCCTAGACTTTGGCTTGCTCTTGGCAGAGGATCTGCACAGGATCAAGGCCAAGGCGAAGGGAGACATTTGCTGCGGAGGTCTAGTCACCCATATCGCTACCTACCACGGGATGGACCTCAGTGTTTGCACGATGGCGGCGGCTCCGAAGCCGCTGGGATTACAAGAGATGATCACACGGAGGATTCTGGTTCCCCGTGGTTTGACCACTCCATACGTCGCCATGCCTTGGGAGCGGACTGCACCTCAGGGGATCCGCTGGTCTGCTCAGTTCACAGTCTTTGATCCGCATTATTGGCAGACAACATGGGCTCCACTGATGGAGGATCACAGAGAGGCAGCAGCTGCCCCTGCTGAGGAGGAGGAGGATGACGACGACGAGGAGACGTTGGATGAGAGAGAGGGTGGTGTCCCGATGGATACAGGGACAGATACTGCAGGGACGAGCGCGCCACCGATCATCGACTTGGATGATGAGGAGGATACTGAGACAGCACCTGCTGCACCTCCTGCTAGATCTGCTAGGCGTCGGACACGCCGCAATAGAGATTCTGAGGTTCATCGCCGGATCGACGACCTGACAGATCAGATGATAGACTCTTATGCTGCCCTTACTGTGGACATGCATGAGAGATTTGCTGCCCAGGACCGACACATTGACCGCTGGACTCATCAGATGTTAGAGGAGCAGCACTATCAGCGCAGGATGATGGAGCTACAGTTCCAGCAGACTATGGGCTATCCGTTCGACCCGGCTCAGTATCCGTATGTGCCACCACCACCACCACCGGATCGAGACTATTGAGGAGCTGCAGGATTTTCTTTATTCTATTTTTATGCAGTTCAGCTTTTTATCCGGTGAGTACTCTTGTCTCTAGACTTTTTATTTGACCCACTGGGACAGTGTGTCCCAAGTATGGGGTATTTGTACTTATCTGACTACGTGATGTATTTATTCGACTACCTTTTGATGTATGACGCACATTACTATTTATCGGATATTTTCATATTTATGCTTCAGTTGCCTTTATATGATTATCTGATATTACATGCATAACTACAAGTTATTTGATTGAGAAAAAACGTCGAAACCGAAAAAAAAAATGGTTTAAAAAAATTTTTTGACCTCGACCGGGGAGATTCTGGCCAAACGAGGTATTTCACCTCGGTTGAACCAAGAACACCTCGACCGAGGTAGGTTACTGAGAGTTTTCGAAAAACGATTTTTTTTGTGTTACTTATCTGGATATGATCTCAGTGAAGATTCTGTTTACCTACTGGTTTTAAATTCTTTATGTGTTTGAAAGGTTTTATAATATGTTTAAGTTGCTAAATGCTTTGTTTGAAATTATTGGCATGTTTAATACTTTGTTTTTATCCAAATTATGTTGAATTTGAAGGTTGACACCGCAGGTTAAGTTCTCTCACTTTCTTCTTGGAAAGACCAAGGCAATTCATTCTTCTCTCTTCTTCTTCTTGATCATGCTTAGCCCCTCATATACATTTTGCCTCCCTTTACCTATCCGGGAATTTGGAAGCAAGCGAAGTGGTGAAAGCAAGTGGAGTTAAAGTTGAGAAGTGGCTGGAAGTGAAAGTGTTAGAAAGCAATAATAGGTTTGGGGAAGTCAATCATGAAGATGAGTAACTCGGCACCATTCACATAGCCGGGTGTTTGTGTCTTGCCAAAGTCGGATTGAGCGATATTCCTAACGGGTCATGGTATGTGCATCAAGGGTTTGATGCATCTCGAGAAATTGATGATTGCAGATTTCCTGGGCTTCGGTTATTGTGCACCTCTGTCCATGCATCCCAAAAAGTAAAGTAAAAGAAAAAAAGTGTTAAATAAGCAAAGCTTATTGGTGGAAGATATTGCAAGTCAAAGTGAAAGTGAAGTTCATCCTTTTCCCGGATTCTAGCACCACATTACCTTACATACATCCCTACCCTACACGTTTCTTGACCTTTCTTTTGGGAAGCCCTTGAGACCTTGAGCTTGTTGATTGACTTAGCGGTTTAAATCGGATTATACATGATTAATTTTGATAATTATGATTTATTATGCATTCTATGATTTTATGCAAAGATGAACAACTTTCCTATATTTATAAAATGTTTTGATCATGTTGAGTTTTTAAATTCCAGGAAGTACTCTCTTAGAGTGATCTATGGTAGTTGCACACCATAAAATATTTTTGAAAGACTTTTTCACTGATTTTCTTGACTTATAATCCATTCTATCTTATCTTTTATATGAGGAACTTGCTTGGGGACAAGCAAGGGCTAAGTATGGGGTATTTTGATAGCATGAATTATAGTCTATATTTTGGGGTTTGTTTGGACGTTTTATCTTTCATAATCTGCATGTTTGTATGTATAATATGTGATTATATTACCATTTCATCTACCTTTGCGAGAATTGAGGTCTACACCTAGTTTTGTTGTAATTGTAGGTAAAATGGTACGTTTTGCATCAAAAAGGAGCGAAAGGAGTCATGAGTCAATTGGAGCTACATCCAGGAAGCATAGCCATGGATTAAAGATTTACTTTGGACCAGTTTTGAGAGATTTCGCATTCAGTTGTGACTCACCTCGGTTGACCAGAGATTCATCTCGACCGAGGTGATCCAGAGACGCCGACTCGACCGAGGCGAACACCTAGGACGCGGCGAGAATATTTTATTCATGGATGATATCTTTTAAATTTGGAAAGTGATCTTATATTTTTGGGCTTGGCTCCTGGAAGGAAGGAGATATGCAGAATCATATATTTTACCTATATTTATGGGAAAATATCTTTCTAAGATTTATTATCTTTGGAGGGTTATTTTCCTATAAAAAGGGTTGGATTTCCACAATTCCGACATCTCGCATACAGCCCGCTTACACCGAAAAATACGCAGCAGCAGCACCCTACTCCAGTTGGGAGAGATTCGAAGAACCTTTTTGAAGGTTGAAGGAAGATAGAAGTCTATAGCTTTTATAGCTTTTTGGAGGGTTTTGTAAGATTGTCTTCAATTCCCTCACTTGTTGTCTTGTCTTGTTGGATTGCTATCCAAGGAACGCTTTTGTTGTGATATTTGATTCAGTTATTGAAGTCTTTTCATTAAATTCTTCTTGTTCAAATATTCACCTTCTTCCCATATATTTAATACTTTCATTATGATGATGAGTGGCTAATTTCCTTGTGTGATTCTAGGGTGATTAGCTGAAGGTTGTGGGAAAAACAATGATAGAATAATCTTAGATTCCAGTAGGATCCTGAAAGTTCGAGTCTTTAACCATAACCCTAAGCATCTCGTTCGGTTGATGAACATCTCGGCCGGGGTGGAAACTGGCTGACCGAGGTGACTTATCTGATCCATAACTGAGAGTTAAGTGTTAGAGTTTGCTAAATCCTATTCTTATTACACCTTCCTGGTTCAATGCAAGCTTAGGATGAGACTTACCCGGTAATTCCTTAGTTTGTGTACCAACGATCATAAGTGTAGGTAATAAAGGTTTACCCTTTATTGGGGTTTGAGTGTGCTTCCATCCCATCTTTGTGAGTTAGCCTGAGACTTACCCAGTAAAGGTTGATTCTATTCCCTTAGATGGTATGTTAGTTTGAGGTTATAGTTCTTTATCTTAATTCCTTGAGACTTACCCGGTAATAGGAGTTACGGTTTAGGATTAGTGTGTAGTGAGACTTACCCGGTGATCTACTCCACTCTAGAAACACCTTCCCCACGCAAAAATCTCAGCTTTGTCCGCCTATCTATAGATCTTGAGTTGGAACCACAACTAGATGCTTTAATCCCTAGAATTGCATGTTTGCTTTATTGACTTCTTATTCATCTTTGATTGTGTTAATCGCTCTTGTGGTTAGTATTGACATAAGCACACCGTATTGACTTTGTTTCACTGAGTCCCTGTGATCGACCCCTGGAATTTTCTTGCTTTTACTACGATTGACCCATACACTGCGGGTTCGCATCCTTGTTTTAAGCTTAAGTCTAGGGTTATAAATTTAAAGCTTGCACACACCGTTTGGAGCAAACATCTCCTCACAAAGAAAGATGCCAAGCCTCACATGATTTGGTGGATCCTTCTCCTCCAAGAATTTGACTTGGAAATTCGGGACAAGAAGGGTTCCGAAAATTCAGTAGCAGACCATCTTAGTAGGCTACCACCATTGGAGATTGAAAGAGATGACATCCCGATTGATGACTCATTCCGGGATGACCATTGTTAGCATGAAATATTGTGATATTTTAGGCACGTTTTCTAAGTGTATTTCATCCATATTGGTGTTCATTGATAAAGCATTGAAGCAATTGTGAGTTAGTTTATCTATATTGTCGATATAGAGGTCTACATAAGCTTTGTGTTGATTGTAGGCAATTAAGAGCTAAAATCGGACGAATCAAGGGAGAATGGAGATGGATTGAGCATGTCCAACGATTGAGGACATCACTAGGAGCTAAGAAAGATGCTAGGATGAAGAAAGGCACAAAACAAAGAAGAATTACGAGCATTCGACGTTCCACGCTCTAAAATACGGCCATACTAGAATCCACGCTCTAAACCACGGCCGTGGAACTTTGGCAAGACAAGCGTGGAGCATTCCAGAGGGTTACACGGCCGTGGGAGTTGTGACACACCGTGATGAATTTCCACGCTCTAAACCACGCTCTAAACCACGGGCGTGGAATCTTAGGAAACCGTGATTTAGGTGATCTTTTAACGTGATAATTAAAGCCACGATCTTTTACAATATGGGCTGGACACATGTTTTATCTTGCCCTATAAAAGGACGGGAAGAGAGAGATTCCGTCACCTCTGCTTAGACTTTCGCTTACGCCTCCGCTTAGAGCACGTTGAGAGCATCATCGCTTGAAGATTTACTTCCGCGCATTGAGGGTTTCATTGGACGTACGGAGATTACGTCTTTTGTCCTTAGATTTGATTAGAACACGGATTGACATCCCGTTCTTCGTTCTTATCAAGGATTGTGATTGTTTGTGTTATTCTGAATCTGCTTACATCATTGTTCTTGTTTGTGGATTTGAGATTGATTTGAGATTTATTCAAGGTTTTCGAAGGTTTTCATCTTTCATTCTTTTAAATCTTGAATTTGATATCATAATGACTATTGTTGGCTAAAACCCTTTAGCAATTCTAAGGTGAAGGGTTGATAGTTGTGTCTTAGATGATGATAGATCGATCGTAAATTGATTGAACCCTGAGAGTTAGAGAGAATCGCCGATAAACCCAAAATCACGGTGTGTTCTTGAGTTCCACGGCCGTGGAAGCTCAAGATCCAACCGTAATTTCCCTTAGTCTTCGAACCTTGCTTTTACTTTAATCCAAAGTTAAAGATTTGCTTTAACTTAGTCTTGACTTGCCTTTTCTAGGTGGTAGTGAAGCTTCAACAACCTCTACCTCGATTCCGAGTGTCACAACCTTAATCGGTTTAGTTAGTCTTGATCCTTCGGTTACAAGTTTGGGTATTTGACATTAATTCTTGTCTTTAGATCGTTTCTATACTGAAGCCTCAATAACCTTTATAGAGAGTATTTCTCGATAAGTCATATAAAGCCTTGGAACTTCACCGTACATTGCTTTACATTCGTATACATTTGCAAACCTTAACTCTGTCCTTATATATTTAGTATATCTTGAATTGATTGCCACGGCTGGATTCCTGGATCTTTAGGATTGTTGTTTTCCCAATATTTACAGAAGCTCATACATTTACTCGCTTGACAATTCTATAATTGAATTTAACCCCCCAAATCCCTGTGTTCGATACTTTGGAATTCCTACTTAACTACGTCGATCCGTACACTGCGGGTTCACTTGCTTGATTCTAGTTTTATAAATTTAAAGCTTATTTGCACGCACGCTAAGTGGCGAACAAGTTTTTGGCGCCGTTGCCGGGGATTTGGTCTAGGCCGAATTCGGTTATCCGTTGTCAAGCTTGGGAGCTTCTTCCTTGTTATTTGATATCTTTTCGAGTGTATGCGCAGGTCTAGGAACAACGAAGACCTCTTACCTCTTGATCAAGAGCTTGAGAGGACTTTGAGGAGAAAGCTTAAGGAAAGAAAAAAGGCTGAAGAAAGAGAACGTGATTACCAAACGGAGTTGGCGGAAAAGGAAGCTCAACTCCAATGGAGTGAGAAGACTCGTAGGGAAGAAATGGATCGTCATCAAACGAAGGTTGATGATCTATCGGACATGATGTTCTAAATGAGGTTGGAAATAAACAACCTCAAGGAGAAAAAGAGAAGAAGGAGACCGGGAAGATCGGTTAGAGCCAACTCATCCAATGAGGATAGCGACTCCTCCATGCCACCACTAGAGGAAATTGATCCAACGATCAATGTGAACCCATTCTTTCCACGGCCAGCTGCAAATCGCCGTGTTCCACCTAGAGGTGCGAGAGTCGAACGTGTGGATGAGGAGCCAAGAACTCTTGGCCAAAGGATGGATCCAACGCAGCAACCACACCGTTTAGGTGTGAACTTTGATGCTAATGATGCACAAGGGTTTAGCTTCAACCCGCAAGTTATTACTATTGTCCGCCAAAATCAATTTGGGGGAATAAGCACTGAATCTCCTCACCAACATCTACAAAATTTTGAGATCATGATGGAGACAATGAAGCCAAAGAATGCAACTACCAACATCTACAAACTCAAGCCTTTCTTCTTCTCCTTGAAGGGGAAAGCATTGTCTTGGTATCAAGCTCTTCCAAGTGGGAAGCTTGAAACATGGGAAGATCTTTCTTCGGAATTCCTCACTAAGTTCTTTCCGCCATCCAAAACGGCGGAGTTGAGAGGTAAGATTAATGCATTTTCTATGAGATCTAATTTGTTTCAATCTTGGGAATGATTTCAGGACTTGCTATTGGATTGCCCACATCATGGTATATCCAAATTGACACTATTGGAGATATACTATAAGGGGATGGATGTGGAGACACAATTCAAGCTCCAATCCCTTTCATGTGGTATATTCATGGACATGAGGGAAGATGACGCTTGGGACTTCATTGAGAAGCAAGCGCGAGTTATTGAGAAGTATTCTCATCGGAAAGTGGAGGAGAATCATGTGGATCAAGGAGCAAAGCTATCACAAGTAGCTCAAACTCAAATCTTTTCTCTCAATACGGAGATTAAAGAGTTGAAGGAAGCAATCAAAACCAACTTTCCAAAGCAGAAGGAACAAGATGTAGGTTATTTGGGAAACAACAATAACCACAACGGGAATGAGAATACAAACCGCAACAACTGGAACAACAACCGGAACAATTGGAACAGCAACAACAACAACCGGAACAACAATTGGAACAACAATAGGGGTTCAAACAACAACAATTGGCGTCCCAATCAACAAAATTCCGGTAATTCTTATTCCAATTCAGGAAATTCAAATTTACTAACTCCACCTTCCTCTTCTTCCACTCCTTTGAAAAGCCAGGGGCAAACATCTAATGGTGGAAGTACTTCGGGGAAAGAGAAGCCCGATCCCATGTTGGAAACAATTTTGGGCAAGCTTCAAGGATTGGAGACTCGCATCATCAAGGTTGATGATCACATAACTAAGGTTGATAAAGCCAAAAAGGTTTTAGAAAATCAAATGTTTAGTCATGCGGAGGAAGTTCCTAGGAATCAAGGGAAACTTCCAGGAAAGACGGAGGACAACCCTAAATGAAGGGTGATGCAATCACAACTAGCAGCGGAGTAACAACTACCGATCTGCAGCCTAAGTTTGTAGAAGTCCCCGTTGAGAAAGAGAAAGAAAAGGGGAAGGAGAAGGAAGATGTCTACGTTCCTCCTCCAGCTTACAAACCTCCCCTACCATTCCCGCAATCTAGAGCAAGAGCGCGTCTAGACAAGCAATTCGGTAAGTTTATTGAACTCAAGAGAAAACTGCATATTAATATACCTTTTATTGATGCAATTGTAGGTATGCCGGCTTATGGAAAGTTCTTAAAGGAGATCCTCTCTAACAAGAGAAAGCTAGAGGATTTTGGAGAGGTTAAGATGAGTTTAGATTCTTCGGATCTTATCAAAACGATGAAAGAGAAGATGCCCCCAAAGCTAAAGGATCCGGGGTCATTTTGTATTCCCATAGGAGTGGGAGATGTCACATATGATGCATTATGTGATTTAGGAGCAAGTGTGAGCATCATCTCACTTGCCTTATGCAGGAAGATCGGTTTAGGCGACCCTAAACCGGTGAAGATGACGTTGTACATGGCGGATCGATCCATAACTCGTCCCGTCGGTATAGTTGAAGACGTTCCGGTCAAGCTTGGTAAGTTCTATGTTCCTATAGATTTTGTTGTGCTTGACATTCCTGCAGATAGTCCGGTCCCGATCATTCTCGGAAGACCGTTTCTTGCAACATCCGGCTGTATAGTCGATTGCAAGAATGCTAGACTCGCCTTTGACATAGGAGAAGAGAAGGTAGAGTTCGTCCTTTCCACTCTAGTGAAGGAACCAGTCTTTGATGAGGATATATTCAATATCCATAACGAAGGGCTATCTAGAGAGGAGGTAAGTGCTATTCTCTTCAAAGATCCTTTGCAAAAAGTTATTTCTATGAGCTTAATGGATATAGGGGAAGAAGTGGAGTGCAATGAGGAAATTGAAGCCTTAGAAGCACAAGAAGAAGTGTGTGAAGAAGAGTTTGAGAAACTCCACGATGAAGCAGAAAACATACGGATCCACGGTCAAACGGCCTATTCCACGGCCGTGGATTTCACCAACAAAAGTGTGGAGCACTCCAGAGACTTACACGGCCGTGGAGGAACCAGAGCCACCGTATTTCCTTTCCACACCCAAAATCACGGCCGTGGGGAAGTCAGGGGTGCCGTAATTTTGGGTGAACTCGAGGGAGATTGTGTTCCTTCCACAACTTCTCTTGATTCTTCTCCAACACCTTCTACATCCTTAGACACTTCTAAGGAAGCATCGGATGATCCTCAAGAGCCATTGGAAACTCCGATAGTGATGGAATTGAAGCCACTTCCTACACATCTAAAGTACGCATTTCTTGGACCTAATTCTACCTTTCCGGTAATTGTTAGTTCTGATTTAAGCATAGATGAACATAGTAAGCTTATGGTTGTCCTTAAGAAACATAGGAAAGCCTTAGGATATACTATAGAGGATTTAGTTGGAATCAAACCTTCCCTATGCATGCATAAGATCTTAATGGAAGAGGACTTTAGAACTTTGCGACAACCTCAAAGGCGGTTGAATCCGACCATGAAGGAGGTTGTCAAGAAGGAAATTCTTAAGCTACTTGATGCAGGTATCATCTATCCTATCTCCGATAGCAAGTGGGTGAGTCCCGTACAAGTGGTTCCGAAGAAGGGAGGAATGACGGTCATCACTAACAAAAACAACGAACTCATTCCTACACGAACCGTAACACGATGGCGGATGTGCATAGACTACCGCAAGCTAAACAATGCGACGAGGAAGGATCACTTCCCACTACCCTTCATCGATCAAATGCTTGAAAGGTTAGCACAATATTCACATTTTTGCTATATTGATGGTTATAGTGGTTTCTTTCAGATTCCGATACACCCGGATGATCAAGAGAAGACCACATTCACGTGCCCGTGGGGTACGTTTGCCTATAGGAGGATGCCGTTTGGGCTTTGCAACGCCCCAACCACCTTTCAAAGGTGCATGATGGCCATCTTCTCGGAATATATAGAGGAATTCATGGAGGTTTTTATGGATGACTTCTCCGTTTATGGTTCCTCTTTTGACAATTGTCTTTCTAACCTTGCTCTTGTATTACAAAGATGTGAAGACACTAACCTAGTTCTTAATTGGGAAAAGTGTCAATTTATGGTGAAAGAAGGCATTGCATTAGGACACTTAATCTCTAGTAGAGGGATTGAGGTGGATAAAGCTAAGATAGAGACAATAGAAAAGCTTCCTCTCCCAACTTCGGTGAAAGGGATAAGATGTTTTCTAGTACATGCTGGATTTTATAGGCGTTTCATAAAGGATTTCTCTAAGATATCAAAGCCGCTAACTAATCTATTGATGAAGGATGCAGTTTTTGAGTTTTCGCAGGAATGCTTAGATGCGTTTAATATGATTCGGGAAGCTCTAGTCTCAGCCCCGATTATCCAACCTCCGGATAGGAATCTTCCCTTTGAGGTTATGTGTGACGCAAGTGACGTAGCTATAGGAGCTGTTCTTGGATAAAGAAAGGAAGGACGAACCCATGCTATCTACTACGCTAGCAAGACGCTAGATAAGGCGTAGTTCAACTACGCCACTACCGAAAAAGAGTTCTTAGCTATTGTATATGCAATTGACAAATTTTGCTCTTATCTTGTAGGTGCAAAGGTGATTGTATACACGGATCATGCTGCGATCCGGTATCTCCTTGCAAAGAAGGATGCGAAGCCAAGGCTAATTAGATGGATTCTTCTCCTACAAGAATTCGATCTAGAGATCCGCGACAAGAAGGGTTCGGAAAATTCTGTTGCGGATCATTTGAGTCGTCTAACACATCTAGAGGACGACCATCTACCTATAGATGACTCCTTTCCGGACGAGCATTTACATATCATAGAGGAGTGCATCGATGTGATCACCAAAGGTAACGAACCATGGTTTGCTGATTTTGTTAACTCTTTGGTTTGTCAGGAATTACCGCCCGGATTATCCAACGCACAAAGAAAGAAGTTCTTTAAGGATGTTCGGGAATACTTTTGGAATGAACCTCTCCTCTTTAAAAGAGGTCCGGATGGCATTATTCGGCGATGTGTACCGGAAAATGAGATGCAAAGTGTCATCCGCCATTGTCATTCACTACCTTGTGGAGGACACGCTAGTTCGAACAAGACTAGCGCTAAGGTATTGCAATCTGGATTCTTTTGGCCTACTCTATTTAAAGATGTGCAAACCTTTGTTTACTGCTACGATGCTTGTCAAAGAACAGGAAATATATCTAGGACGAATGAGATGCCTCTCAACAACATCCAAGAGGTGGAGATCTTTGACGTTTGGGGAGTAGACTTCATGGGACCTTTCCCATCATCTTGTGGTAACCAATACATACTTTTAGCGGTTGATTATGTTTCAAGATGGGTTGAAGCGATTGCCTCTCCCACCAATGATGCCATGGTAGTGGTTAAGTTCTTTAACAAGACCATCTTCCCACGATTTGGGACACCACGGACTATCATTAGTGATGGAGGCTCTCACTTCATTGCCCAGCGCTTTGAAGCTCTCTTAGCTAAGTATGGGGTGACTCACAAGATCGCCACCCCTTATCATCCACAAACTAGTGGACAAGTGGAGATCTCAAACCGGGAGATCAAAGGAATCCTAGAGAAGACGGTTTCAAGGATAAGGAAGGATTGGTCCTTGAAGCTAGATGATGCATTGTGGGCATACCGGACTGCATATAAGACTCCCATCGGAACTACACCATACAACCTTGTGTATGGGAAGTCTTATCACTTACCGATAGAGTTGGACACAAGGCGTTTTGGGCAATAAAGTGGTTGAATTTCAGCATGAAGGAAGCGGGAGAGAAGCGTCTCTTGGACCTTAATGAGCTTGAAGAACTTCGCTTGAACGCTTACGAAAACGCCAAGATCTACAAAGAAAGGGCAAAGTGTTGGCATGATAAGCATATCATCCCAAAGGACTTCAAAGAAGGAGATCAAGTTCTCCTCTTCAATTCAAGGCTTCGCCTCTTTCCAGGTAAGCTTAAATCTCGTTCGACCGGACCTTTTCTAATCAAACGTATTTTTTCCCATGGTGCAGTTGAAGTATGGGGTGAAACGGGCGGAAGCTTTAAGGTGAACGGTCAACGACTCAAGAAGTATACGCCGGAACTCCAAGCTGAAGAGTTCGCGCCCACCGCACTCGAATAAGTGCGAATATGGTCTAGCTACGGACCTTAAACAAAGCGCTTCTTGGGAGGCAACCCAAGGTATTTCACTTACGTTTTTGTTTTTTATTCATAGATTAGTTTAGTTTAGACGTTTTGCTTTGTTTTGCCTTCGATGCCTTCGGGTATGTTTGTGTTTTTGGATGTAGGAACAGTGGAAAAGAAAGGGGAAAGGAAAATCTTGAAGAAAATTGACGAAACTTGGACTTTGACACATTACAGAGAGTTCCACGGACAAAACCACGGCCGTGACAACTACAGTGACCGGAATTTTCAAAAGCCTGAGAAAATTCACCAAAACCACGGTTCCGTACTTTTCCACGGCCGTGGAACCCCCCGACAGACCGTGATTTTCAAAATTTTTTACGGCCACTATATAAACCACGTTTCTTTACAAAACACACCACAAAACCCAAAACCACGCTCCTATTTCGCCGAATCCTTTCCCCATCCCTCAATTCTTCGTTCGTTAATCGTTTTTAACGATTCTTTGGCCAAAACTGAAGCAAATCCAATCACCAACAAGATCCAAGCAACAATTCGAGCGGCAAATCACCGGAGAAGACAGAATTCGGATTCCAAAATCCGAAAACCTAGGTTTTTGGTTCTTTCTCTCTCTTTGTCGATTTGGCTTCATTTTGCTAGTATTTTTAGGAGAACTGATTGGAATTGGACTGGAATTAGTCTAGGGCTGCTTGTGGTTGAGATTGGTGAAATTCTGTTGAGTTTTGAGAAATCATGTGCCGAACCACGGTTTTTGGAGAAACCACGGCCGTGGAAACCTTAGAACAGACCGTGGATTTTATCAGAACATGGATTTTGTAAGGAGAGTGTCTGGTAGAAATAAGAACAAGAAGAGGAAAGGCAACAATGCTTCCTCTTCTAGAGCACCACCCGCTGAGCCTCCATCACCCCCTTCATCACCATCACCACCTCCCCCTAGGATCCCTACTATCAATGAGGATCATTTAGATGCCTTAGAGAGGATCGAGGAGAGGACGGTCATAGGACCTAGATACTTACTGCTTGAGGAGCTAGCACCCTTGCATGTGATTGGGGATCTTACATGGCTTTTGGATAGAGCCGGTTTAGTCACTAGGGAGTTTGTGGTTTCCTTCGAGCACAGTCACGTAGACAGGACAATTTCTTTCCGGCTGATGGAGAGAAATTATGATTTTTCGATTAGAGAGTTTGGAGCCTTCTTTGGGTTCTAGGAGACCTTTAATGGTCGATTCCCTAGTGGCGTGTACGCCAAGGATTTCTGGGAGGAGATTGCGATGATTTACGCCAGCGAGGACCGCTGGTAGCCTGCTGATACTAAGGCTAGATTGATCTATCATCTAGCCTTGAAGATAGCTCAAAGAGTGCTTTCTGAGTGTCTCTTCCCTAGGACGGAGACACCTCAGAAGATCAAGACGGATGAGTTATTCCTGTTCTACAATATGTTATATGGCAGGCCAACTGACTACGCCACCCTCTTAGCTGCTACTATGAGCAACCTAAAGAATAAGAGGGCTGGCAACATTGGATACGGTGGGTTGGTCACACACCTTGCTAGACAGTTAGGGGTAGACTTCTCAGCTTGCACCCGCATCGCAACTAGACCCCTAGGACTTCAGGCCCTCATGACTAGAGGCCTCATCTTCCCCACACATAGAGGTCCATCATACGCTGCTATGCCTTGGGAGAGTAGGACCGGGAGAGGCATTAAGTGGCTTCCTGAGTATTCCATTATGGTTGGACGCCATAACTGGAAGGAGACGTTCGCTGCCATGCATGCGAACAGATTAGTAGCCCCTCCCTATGTTCCACCACCACCAGTTGTAGAGGAGGATATGAGAGGGGATGACAAGTTTGAGGGAGGAGGAGCTGATCATGACTTTGGTACATTCCCAGAGCAGCCGGATGCAGTTCCTGACCTTCCTAGACGCTCTCCCCGCCCTGCTAGAGCATCTGGCTCTTCCTCTCGCCGTGCTAGTGTGAGCGAGAGGCCTACTTGGATGGCGGATCCTCCTTCATGGTATAGCACTCAGCCGGATTGGATGGGAGCTCCACCGCCTTGGCATGCAGAGCCACCACCTGCACCAGCACCTTCAGATGCACCGGCGTGGTACAGCCAGCCGCCTGGTTGGTACGAGCAGTTGCCAGAGTGGGCTACCGACCTTTCCAGCAGGGTCGGAGCTTTGGAGATCCGTGCAGATGCTAGGGATGCACGAGTTGACGATCATGACTGCATGATGAGAGATATATACCGCCAGCAGTTTGGGAGGAACTATGATCCAGGCTTCTTCCCGTTTCCACCACCGCCTCCACCGCAGTGAGATGATTGATGATCTACAGTTTTAGCCGCTCCACCACCATTTTTTGAGTTCTTTTTCTTTCTTTCTTTTCTTCTTTTTTCTTTTTGAACATTAGGGACAATGTTTGCTCCAAGTATGGGGTGGGGTGTGACTAATAGTTTGTAATAACTCTTATTCACTTTGTATGCTTTTATCGAGACTACCTTGCATGTTTCATTCTATTGTTGCACGTTTCATTATTGCATTGCATGAAAAAGCTTTTGAAAAACCCATAAAAATTGAAAAAATTTTGAAAATTATGTGCTTCTAAGGATAGAGATGATTTCTATGATAATCACTACTTGTGAATTGAGTTTTGATGACAATCGCATGCTTAAACAAATAGTGAATTGAAAAGAAATTGAATGAGTTGATTATCCCTCTTTTGCAAGTTTCATAATGTGATGAGTGTTACCTAAATCATATTGAGAAATCGAGGTTGAAATCACATGATAAGTTCTTATACTTCTTTTTGAGATGATTAAGGCAATTCGATTTTCTTTCTTCTTTCTTTGATCATTTAACCCCTCATTGAAATAATGGCCTCCTTTACCTATCCGGGAATTTGGAGGAGTTGATAATTGGCATGTTTGATGTGGGAGGGCCATGAAAGCAATATTTGCATTCAAAAGAATAGAAAGAAATTATAGGTTTGGGGAAGTCAATCATGACGATGAGTAACTCGGCACCATTCACATAGTCGGGTGTTTGTGTCTTGCCAAAGTCGGATTGAGCGATATTCCTAGCGGATTATGGTTTGTGCATCAAGGGTTTGAGGCATCTCGTAAAAATGAGAAACGACAATCTCCTAGGCTTCGGTTTTTGTGCACCTCTATCCATAACTCCAAAAGTAAAGTCGAAAAATGAATTGAAAAGAAGAGAGCGAAGCTCTAAGTTGAAAGTGTTGCGGAAACCTCAAAGAGAAAAAGAAAAGAGTTAGTTATCCACTTTCCCGGATTCGTGCACCACATTCCTTAAAGTTTTCCTTCCCTTTCCGCATTCTAGACCTTGTTTGAAAGTCCTTAAGATCAAGAGAATGATATATGACTTGGTGATCTAAATTGAAGTTTCTTATGATTGATTTTGATAATGTTTGAAGGTTATGATGTTTACATGGAAGTTTGATTAATTCATGAGCTTTCTTTTCTCTTTACTCTTTGATTATGTGTATGAAAGTCCTATAAACGAATAAAGCAAGATTTGAGAATGATCTATTGTTTTGAAAGCACATTCATCCAAAAGAAGTTTTTGTTTTTGAGAGTGTACACATATTTCATCCTAACTTGAGTTTTAAAGCTTTTGAAAGACCTTGCTTGGGGACAAGCAAGTGGCAAGTATGGGGTTATTTGTTAGCATGAAATATTGTGATATTTTAGGCACGTTTTCTAAGTGTATTTCATCCATATTGGTGTTCATTGATAAAGCATTGAAGCAATTGTGAGTTAATTTATCTATATTGTAGATATAGAGGTCTACATAAGCTTTGTGTTGATTGTAGGCAATTAAGAGCTAAAACCGGACGAATCAAGGGAGAATGGAGATGGATTGAGCATGTCCAAGGATTGAGGACATCACTAGGAGCTCAGGAAGATGCTAGGATGAAGAATGGCACAAAACAAAGAAGAATTACGAGCATTCGACGTTACACGCTCTAAAATACGGCCGTACTAGAATCCACACTCTAAACCACGGCCGTGGAACTTTGGCAAGACAAGCGTGGAGCATTCCAGAGGGTTACACGGCCGTGGGAGTTGTGACACACCGTGATGAATTTCCACGCTCTAAACCACGGGCGTGGAATCTTAGGAAACCGTGATTTAGGCGATCTTTTAACGTGATAATTAAAGCCACGATCTTTTACACAATGGGCTGGACACATGTTTTATCTTGCGCTATAAAAGGACGGGAAGAGAAAGATTCCGTCACCTCTGCTTAGACTTTCGCTTACGCCTCCGCTTATAGCACGTTGAGAGCATCATCGCTTGAAGATTTGCTTCCGCGCATTGAGGGTTTCATTGGACGTACGGAGATTACGTCTTTTGTCCTTAGGTTTGATTAGAAGACGGATTGACATCCCGTTCTTCGTTCTTATCAAGGATTGTGATTGTTTGTGTTATTTTGAATCTGCTTACATCATTGTTCTTGTTTGTGGATTTGAGATTGATTTGAGATTTATTCAAGGTTTTCGAAGGTTTTCATCTTTCATTCTTTTAAATCTTGAATTTGATATCACAACGACTGTTGTTGGCTAAAACCCTTTAGCAATTCTAAGGTGAAGGGTTGATAGTTGTGGCTTAGATGATGATAGATCGATCGTAAATTGATTGGACCCTGAGAGTTAGAGAGAATCGCCGATAAACCCAAAATCACGGTGTGTTCGAGTTCCACGGCCGTGGAAGCTCAAGATCCAACCGTAATTTCCCTTAGTCTTCGAACCTTGCTTTTACTTTAATCCAAAGTTAAAGATTTGCTTTAACTTAGTCTTGGTTTGCCTTTTCTAGGTGGTAGTGAAGCCTCAACAACCTCTACCTCGATTCCGAGTGTCACAACCTTAATCGGTTTAGTTGGTCTTGATCCTTGGGTTACAAGTTTGGGTATTTGACATTAATTCTTGTCTTTAGATCCTTTCTATACTGAAGCCTCAACAACCTTTATAGAGAGTATTTCTAGATAAGTCATATAAAGCCTTGGAACTTAACCGTACATTGCTTTACATTCGTATACCTTTGCAAACCTTAACTCTGTCCCTATATCTTTAGTATATCTTGAATCGATTACCACAGCTGGATTCCTGGATCTTTAGGATTGTTGTTTTCCCAATATTTACAAAAGCTCATACATTTACTCGCTTGACAATTCTATAATTGAATTTAACCCCCCAAATCCCTGTGTTCGATACTCTGGAATTCTTGCTTAACTACGTCGATCCGTACACTGCGGGTTCGCTTGCTTGATTCTACTTTTATAAATTTAAAGCTTATTTGCACGCACGCTAAGTGGCGAACACCCATTGGTACATATCTTTCCCTTTTCGTTTTTTTGTTTTCGTTTTTGCTTTTTGCTTTTGTCTTTGTTTTGGTGTGTTTGTGTGTTTGGTGTTTGTGTGCTAGAGTCTAAGTAGCATGGAAGCCTTACAAGGCATAAGGATGATGATGATGACGATCCCGTATCAAAAGTGGGTGGAGTGGACGTGGGAATTGGACGGCTAGCGGTGCTTAGCGAGGGTCCCGACGCCATAATGAACATCAAGAGCTCCCTACCACCTTTGATTGATCATTCACCATCACTTCACATGGGTGAACCAAAATACCGAAAACACCATTCTTACATTGTGAGAACTCTCTTTCACTTCTTTATTTAATTTGCACATTGGGGACAATGTGTTCTTAAGTATGGGGTGGGGTTTTCATAATCATTTGCATGATTGCATCTAGGATAGTTTCATATTGTCACATGTTTCATTAGCTTTTGCATTTTACATATATATTTCGAAAAATCCAAAAAATATGAAAATTTAAAATATTTTTAGTGCTTCTAAGTTTGGATATGACCCTTATGATGAGATTGTTTTGTGAATTGGCTATGGACGGCCTTGTGTGTTTAATGGATGTATGCATATGTGGACTTGAAATACTTCTCTTGAATCCCATGTATGAATTGTGATTATGATGTTTGCCTTGATTGGATTGGGGATTGATGGTTGAAATTACATGCTAGTTCTTGCACATCATCTAGGAATGATTAAGGCAATTCATCTCTTCTTTTTCTCATCTTGATCATGTTGTTTGAGCACCTCATTTGATATAAAAATTTGACCTCTTTTGACCCATCCGGGAATAGGAGCATGCTAGTGTGTTGAGTTTGTGAAAAACAAGTGCGGGGTGAAGTTGTTGATGAATGAATATTGTGAATGAAGTGCTGAATTTGTTGTGAAAAGTGTGGAAAAAATATAGGTTTGGGGACTTTGGCTTTGATGACGAGTAACTCAGCACCATTCACATAATCGGGTGTTTGTGCCTTGCCAAAGTCGGATAAACCGAATGTCCTAACGAGCCTTGGTATGTGTGCCCGGTGTGAGGCACCTCGAAAAAATCCCGGGGTCCGCTAATCACCAAGGTTTTGGCTTTTGGACACCAATGCCATTGTCTCAAAAATAAGTGAAAGAAAAAGAAAATTAACAAGAAAAGAAATAAAAGAAAAGATGGAGAAAAATATACACTTGTGGGAAGTTGATCAAAAATGAATTTGTGGAGTTAGTTCCTTTCCCAGATTAGCATCACATGACCTATAAAAATTCCCACCTATTCACAACGTTTCTTGGCTTCTTCTTTCCTAAGTCCTTGTGACCTATTTGCATATGTGTAAGACTTAGTGATCTAGATTGGATATACTCATGATCATCTTGACTTCTTCATTTTCACCTTTCATGCATGCTTTCGAGTTAAGTATAATCGTTTTTCCATGCCTTCATTCATTTGATACATGACTTCTTGTCCATTTCTATGAAACATGACTATGAAGGTGATCCATCTTATGAAGCACAATTCCAAAAAGATTTTATGTTATTTTTTTCTGCATTCATAAATTATGTCATCTCGTAGCTTATAGTGGGACTTTGCTCGGGGACAAGCAAGTACTAAGTATGGGGTATTTTGACAACGTGATTTATGACGTTAGTTTAGGCATACATTATAGTTTTTCCCGTTATTCGTGCATGGTTTGGAATTAGTTCATGACGTTTACGCTTAATTCATGCATATTGTCGAGATAGACGTCTACACGGGCTTTTGTCGGTTTTGTAGGTATTTTGTGGAGCTTTTGGAGCTTAATCGATACATTTGAGGATCATTCCTCGTGATGGCACACTTCCGGACTCATTAAGAAGCAAGGTAGGAGCAAAGGAGAACACATAGGACCTTGTTGGTGCATGTCTTGCACCAACTCATGGCTTAATGATCAAAAGGAAGCTGAACAGGGATTTCCACGGTCTGGCACCAAGAACCACGCCCGTAATTTTGGCCGTGGTTTTCTCTGGACAGCTGTCCCACGATCTTCATGCCTGACTCTTGCTCTTGGTGGAGAATATAAGTGGTCATGTAGGCTGTTACTTGAGGAATCTCTTCCACACTCTCTCACAACACATCATTCCATTGGTGGATGGACTTGGAGAGGAAGAAAAACACTCTCATATTGGGAAGGAGAAAAACAACACTAATCTTAGAGTTTTTGGAGCTTTTAAGTGATTTTTGAGTGACCTTTGTTAAGGACATTTGCAAGGATTGCAAGGAACGTTTTGGACCTTCTTTTGAAGGGTTGTAAGTCTTGTTTAAACTTATATGCAGCTGAGTTTTCTTGTTTCTACTTGTTTCTTTTCCCTTTCATTTCATTTTCTTGCTATGGAAGCCATGAATGTTTGCTTGTTGAGTTTGAATCTTAAAATGCATGTTGTTGGCTAAATAGTTGTGATTCTAGGGTAATGGAATGATGGTTATGGCTTGGACTATGATAGAATAGACTTGAATGTACCCTTGGATGAATTGCTTGCTCGAACCTATCCTCTGTTGAAAATCACGGTCTTATCATACCTTTCCACGACCGCGGTTCTGTATGATTCACCCCTGATTTTCTCTGTTGTGCTTGTATTGATGAATCTGAATGTTAGAATGATAGTTTGTTGAAATCCTAGTGTTTGTTAAGCATAATCTAGCCTAAGGTGACCTATTACTAGGAAACTAAGTGAGGGAAGAGACCTACCCGGTAATTCTCGATCTTAGATACCCAAGATGATGAACTCTAGGTAGTAGTGTTCGCTCCAAACGGTGTGTGCAAGCTTTAAATTTATAACCCTAGACGTAAGCTTAAAACAAGGATGCGAACCAGCAGTGTACGGGTCAATCGTAGTAAAAGCAAGGAATTCCAGGGGTCGATCACAGGGACTTAGTGAAACAAAGTCCAATTACGGTATGCTTAAGCAGTTACTAACCACAAGTAATTAAAACAATCAAAGATGATAAAAGTCAATAAAGGAAACATGCAATTCTAAGGATTAAAGCAACTAGTTGTGGTTCCAACTCAAGATCTAAAGATAAGCGGACAAAGCTGTGGTTTTTGTATAGGGAAGGTGTTACTAAAGTGGAGTAGATCACCGGGTAAGTCTCACTACTCACTAATCCAAAACCGTAACTCCTATTACCGGGTAAGTCTCAAGGAATCAAGATAAAGAACTATAACCTCAAACTAACACACAATCTAAGGGAATAGAATCAACCTTTACCGGGTAAGTCTCAGGCTAACTCACAAAGATGGGATGGAAGCACACTCAAACCCCAATAAAGGACAAACCTTTATTACCTTCACTTATGATCTTAGGCAAACAAACTAAGGAATTACCGGGTAAGTCTCATCCTAGGCTTGCATTGAACCAGGAAAGGTGTAATAAGAATAGGATTTGGCAAACTCTAACACTTAACTCTCAGTTTAGGATCAGATAAGTCACCTCGGTCAGAAGAATTCCACCCCGGCTGAGATGTTCATCGACTGAACGAGATGCTTAATGTTAAGGTTAAAGACTCGAACTTTCAGGGTCCTACTGGAATCTAAGATTATTCTATCATTGTTTTTCCCACAACCTTCAGCCAATCACCCTAGAATCACACAAAGAGATTAGCCACTCATCATCATGAAAGTATTAATCAAATATATGGGAAGAAGGATAATATTTGAACAAGAAGAATTTAATGAAAAGACTTCAATAACTGAATCAAATATCACAACAAAGCGTTCCTGGGATAGAAGTCCAACAAGAATGACAATAAGGAAGAGAATCTAAAGTGATCTTACAAGAAAACCTTCAAAAAGCTATAAAAGCTATAATCTTCCTTCTTCAACCTTCAAAAAGGTTCTTCAAATCTCCCAACTGGAGTATGGCTGCTGCGGTGTATAAACCCTGATCGGTGGTATAGCATGATATTGGATTTGTGGAAATTCAACCCTTTTTATAGGAAAATAACCCTCCAAAGATAAGATATCTTAGAAAGATCTTTTCCCATAAAAATAGGTAAAATATATGATCTAGCATATCTTCTTCCTTCCAGGAGCCAAGCCCAAAAATATAAGATCTCTTTCCAAAGATAAAAGATCTCAGCCAAGAATAAAATAATCTCGCCGCGTCCCAGGTGTTCGCCTCGGTCGAGTCGAATTCTCTGGATCACCTCGGTCGAGGTAAATCTATGGTCAACCGAGGTGAGTCACAACTGAATGTGAAATCTCTTAAATCTGGTCCAAAGTGAATCCTAAATTCATGGCTATGCTTCCTGGATGGTTCCTTATGTTCCTGGATGTAGCTCCAATGACTCCATAGCTCCTTTTGCTCCTTTTTTATGCAAAACGTGCCATTTTACCTACGATTACAACAAAACTAGGTGTAGACCTCGATTCCGGCAAAGGTAGATGAAATGGTAGTATAATCACATAATATACATACAAACATGCAGATTATTGAAGATAAAACGTCCAAACAAACCCCAAAATATAGACTATAATTCATGCTATCAAAATGCCCCATACTTAGCCCTTGTTTGTCCCCAAGCAAGTTCCGCATATAAAAGACAAGATAGAATGGATTATAAGTCAATAAAGTCAATGAAAAGTCTTTCAAAAACATTTGTATGGTATGCTATAATCATAGATCACTCTAAGAGAATACTTCATGGAATTTAAAATCAAAATATGATCAAAACATTTTATAAGTATAAGAAAGTTGTTCATCTTTGCATAAATCATAGAATGCATAATAAGTCATAATTATCGAAATTAATCATGCATAATCCAGTTTAAACCACTAAGTCAATCAACAAGCTCAAGGTCTCAAGGGCTTCCCAAAAGAAAGGTCAAGAAACGTGTAGGGTAGGGATGTATGTAAGGTAATGTGGTGCTAGAATCCGGGAAAAGGATGAACTTCACTTTTACTTTGACTTGCAACATCTTCCACCAATAAGCTTTGCTTATTTCACACTTTTTCTTTTTACTTTACTTTTTGGGATGCATGGACAGAGGTGCACAATAACCGAAGCCTAGGAAATCAGCAATTATCAATCGATCCGACGTGCTCAAACTGAATTTGGGCCATCATGTGCTGGTAATGCTGCCGCTCCTGCATCTCGCGGATATCCAGTGACAAAGCAGCATACGAATCAATAACCTGATCCGTCAGATCATCGATCCAACGGTGAGCCTCTGGATCTCTGTGTCGGCGTGTCCTACGCCTAGCAGGTCTCACTGGAGAAGTAGCAGGTGCAAGCTCAGTATCCTCATCATCCAGAACTATAACTGGTGCGCTCGTCCCTGCAGTATCTGTTCCTGTATCCATCGGGACTCCACCATCCCTGTCATCAGCTGTCTCCTCATCATCTACCTCCTCCTCAGCTGGGGCAGCTGCTGCCTCTCTGTAATCCTCCATCAGTGGGGCCCAAGCGGTCTGCCAATAATGAGAGCCATGAACAGTAAACTGGGCAGACCACTTGATCCCCTGCGGTGCAGTCAGCTCCCATGGCATAGCCACGTATGGTGTAGTCAGTCCTCGGGGAACTAGAATCCGTCGAGTGATCATCTCCTGCAGCCCAAGCGGCTTGGGAGCCGCCACCATAGTGCAAGCGCTGAGATCCATGTCCTGATAGCTGGCGATGTGGGTGACAAGTCCTCCGCAGCAGATGTCTCCCTTCGCCTTGGCCTTGATCTTGTGTAGATCCTTTGCCAACATCAAGCCAAAGTCCGGGATACCTCCAGACACCATGCAATACAGACTAAAAAGCTCCCCTTGTCGGATCTTCTGGGGCGTCTCAGTACGCGCCAGAAGTGTCTTACTGAAGATCCGGTGGGCTAACCTAAAGGCTAAGTGGAAGATGACCTTCTCCCTGGAATCTACAGGGCACCATCTGTCTGCGTGCTCAACAATATCGGCGATCTGTCCCCAAAACTCCCTAGCTACAGATCGGGACGGGAAGTCAACAACTGTGGGGGCGGGAAAACCAAATATCTCCCTCCAATACTCTAGTGGCACTAAGAAGTTCCGGTTCATCAACCGGTACTTCACAGATCGCTCTGTGGGGAGGTAGGTGAAGGAGCTAATGAACTCTAAGGTGGGCTCCAAATAGGCAGGGACTCGGATCTCAGTAAACTGATCTAGCCCTACTGTAGATATCATCCGTCTAAGGTCTCCATCTACCTGGAGACAGTCAAAGGCAGACACGTCCAGGAAGCGAGGTGCAATCACTGGACGGCCGGAAATACGCTCATAATCTACCCGGTGTCGCTCGTGGATCACCGGGCGATAAGGTCGGGAAGAAGGGGAAGGGGAGGATCTATCCCTAAGGGCAAGGCGTCTATCGGAACTCATTTTCAAATCTGTCACTGTCAGGTCACCTCGGTCAGCTGACAATACTCAAGAATCACCTCGGCCGAGGCACAACTCGTCTGGACCGAGGCGGAAAACTGGATTCTAATTTCTTCAGAAAATTCAGTTCTTTTCCCCCAAAATCACTACAACTGCTTCCTATGGGGTACTTAATCCTTTTCTCAGCAAATGCAAGGGCAACCAAAGCCCAAATCGAAGCAAAATCAGCGAATTAGGGTTTTGGTTTTGTTTTACATCGTTCGGCCGAATCGGTTCGATTTCTTCGCAGATCGACGATGCACTGGGATCCTCTATGCCTTAATCACAGTTTGGAAGCGAAAATCTTCGAAAATGAGCGAGATTCGAAGGAGCGAGGTGAGGTATAGCGCCGCGGTCGAGGGAGGGTAAAATGGAAGAGAGAGAAAATTAATCCCCCTTTTATACCCTTTCTGGAACTGTTGTCACCTCGGTCGAGATGGTCTCGACTGGAGCGAGGTGGTATGGACCGAGGTGGTTCTTCGGAAACCCTAGTCGCCTCGGTTGCTCAAGAATCATCTCGGTCGAGGTGCTCTGATAGCAACCGAGATGCCTCAGTCAAAACTTCGTCTTCTCAAATTCTTGATCTTCTGTCCTTCCAGTTATGCTCCTTCCTTAGATGTCTCCTGTTATCTGTCTAGGACGCCAAAAACAAAACAAAGCAAAGCAAAAGCAAAAACTATCTAAGCTAGACTAGAAAAAGGGAAAAGAAAGCAATACCTTGGGTTGCCTCCCAAGAAGCGCTTGGTTTAAGGTCGCTAGCTGGACCATGATGCGTCTCAAACGAGGTGGGAGGTGCCCTCACCCCATACTTCACCTCTATCGTGGGGTGAAGTAAGTAAGTCTATCAAACGCTCCAACAAGTGTAAATGCTCATCGGGGAATGAATCGTCTATGGGTGGGTCGTCCTTCTCGCGTGAAGATGCAGGTAGCCGGCTGAGGTGATCCGCAACAGAATTTTCGGATCCCTTCTTATCGTGGATCTCTAGATCAAACTCTTGAAGCAAGAGAATCCACCGAATAAGGCGTGGCTTGGCATCTTTCTTAGCCAACAAGTAACGGATGGCTACATGGTCGGTGTAGACAATGACTTTCGCCCCTACTAAATAGGAACGAAACTTCTCGAAAGCATATACAACCGCCAATAATTCTTTCTCGGTGGTAGCGTAGTTGCGTTGTGCTACATCTAGCGTCTTGCTAGCATAGTAAATGGCGGTGGTCCGGCCATCCTTCTTCTGTCCAAGCACCACTCCTAGGGCTACATCACTAGCATCGCACATGATCTCAAAGGGCAAGGTCCAATCCGGAGGTTGGATAATGGGAGCGGAGATCAACGCTTCCTTAATCCTGTAAAAAGCATCAAGACACTCCTGCGAAAACTCAAAAACAACATCTTTATTCAAGAGGTTAGTTAGAGGTTTAGAAATCTTAGAGAAGTCCTTGATGAATCTCCTGTAGAAACCTGCATGCCCGAGAAAACTCCTCACTCCTTTGACAGAACAAGGGGGAGGGAGTTTCTCAATAGTCTCGATCTTAGCGCGATCGACCTCAATGCCTCAATTAGAAACGAGGTGTCCTAACACAATGCCTTCATTAACCATAAAATGACACTTCTCCCAATTCAAAACGAAATTAGTGTCTTCACATCTTTTAAGCACTAGAGAAAGGTTAGATAGGCAATCATCAAAAGAGGAACCATATACAGAAAAATCATCCATAAATATCTCCATGATCTCCTCTATGTACTCGGAAAAGATAGCCATCATGCATCGCTGGAAGGAAGCGGGTGCATTGCACAATCCAAATGGCATCCTCCTATAAGCAAATGTCCCCCATGGACAAGTGAAAGTGGTCTTTTCCTGATCATCCGGATGGATAGGAATCTGGAAGAATCCACTATAACCGTCTAAGTAGCAAAAGTGTGAATGTTGGGCCAACCGCTCGAGCATTTGATCAATGAAGGGAAGTGGAAAATGGTCCTTCCGTGTGGCCGTGTTCAGCTTCCTATAATCGATGCAAACCCTCCAGCCCGTAACGGTCCGGGTTGGGATCAACTCGTTGGTGTTATTTGTCACAACGGTAATCCGTCCTTTCTTCGGAACTACATGCACCGGGCTAACCCACTTGCTGTCCGAGATAGGGTATATGATACCTGCATCCAACAACTTAAGAATTTCTTTCTTCACAACCTCTTTCATGATCGGATTTAACCGTCTTTGAGGTTCCCGTGAAGTCTTATGATCATCCTCCATTAGAATTCTATGCATGCAGAAAGAGGGCTTAATGCCAATAAGATCATCTATAGTGTAACCCAAAGCCTTTTGATGCTTTCTCAGGACATGCATTAGTTTAGATAATTCAGTTTTGGAAAGGGAAGCACTAACAATAACGGGATAAGTGGAATCCGGTCCAAGAAAGACATACCTCAAGTGATTTGGGAGTTGTTTAAGCTCCACAACTGGGGGTGCTTTCTGAGGGGGATCCTTGCTTCCTCCTTCCAGTGGAGTAGATCCAGAAACTGGACTTTCGGAAGACTCAGTTGAAATCGTCTCGCCATCGACCTCGGTCGAGGCGCAGAGGTGTTGACCGAGATGTTCTTCAGTCGCCTCGCTCAGTCCAGAAAGTGCCTCGGTCGAGGTATTGTAACTGGAACCGAAACTGGAGATCTTCATCTCCTGGATTAGCTTCTCAGTTCTAGCTCCTGGATCTTCTTCCAGTGCTTTTAAGCTCCGTATATCTGCATCGCAAGAAGCATCTATACCTTCCTCCATTAAATTGAAACTAATAACTCTTTCGAGTGGATCGTTAATAAGGATAGAGCTCACCAATTCTCTTGATTCTTCTTCATCGTAGATGTTGAAGATATCATCGCTTAGCTGCTCCCCTTTCATGGCTGCAAGTAATGCGAACTCCACCTCATCGCCGCCAATGTTGAATTTCTACTTGGCGTTCTTGCAATCCACGTTGCAACCCGAAGTTGCTAGAAATGGCCTCCCGAGAATAATAGGAACAGGATAATCTGCGGGAATGTCAAGCACAATGAAATCTATAGGTAAATAGAAGTTACCTAATTTGACCGGAACGTCCTCCAAGATTCCCACGGGATGGGTGATGGAGCGATCCGCCATATATAGTCGAATCTTGACCGGCTTGGGCTCTCCAAGTCCGATCTTCACACATAGCTCTAGCGGGATGATGCTCACGCTGGCTCCTAGATCACAAAGGGCTTCACAAGTGACATCCCCAACCTGAATGAGAATGCAAAATGAGCCGGGATCTCTCAATTTAGGTGGCATCTTCTCCTTCATGATTTGAATGAGCTCCGAGGATTTAGATGTCATCCTAACTTCACCAAAATCTTCCAGTTTCCTCTTCCTTGATAGGATCTCCTTCAAGAACTTCCCATAGGCGGGCATCCCTAGAATAGCATCAAGGAAAGGAATGTTAATGTGCAGTTTATTCATCAAGTCAAGGAACTTACCAAAGTGCTTGTCTAGATGTGCTCTGGCCCTTGACTGGGGGAATGGAAGTGGTGGTTTATATGCAGGAGGTGGAACATAAACTTCAGTTTTCCCCTCCGCTTTCTATGGCCCACCTCGGTTGGCATCTCGCTCGAAGTGTTCTTCGACTGCATCTAGACCGAGGTGGTCTTCGTCGGTACTGGCACCGACCGAGGCACTGGATCTGCAGTTTTCAGTCCACTCCTCGTGGTTATGGCCATGATCTGGCCCTTGGGGTTGCTTTCCGTCCTTGCTGGAAGCTTCCCTGGATCTCTTGGCGCTTCATTCGCCCTACTTGCAAGTTGTTGTTCAAAGGCTTTTTGGGCCTTCGAAAATGAAGTCATAGAAGTCTCCATAGCATTAAGCTTGATCAAGATAGCCTCCAGAACTACTTCTTTCTTTTCCGGCTAAAACGAACTTGATCCTTGCCCCTGGCTCTTTAATGGAGTAGAAGAAGAAGAAGGGGAAGAGAGGAAAGGGTTAGAAGAATCGTTAGAGTTGGAGTTTGAATGATTGTTACCAGAATTTTGGTTGTTCGCCCTCCAATTGTTGCTATTGGATCCTCTATTGTTGTTGTTGTAATTGTTGTTCCGGGAACCGTTGTTGTTGTTACGGTATCCATTGTTGTTGTTCCTTTGTCCTTGCTCTTCATTCTTGGTTTGAGCAACCAAGAGTTCCTTCAATTGCTTCACGTCATTCTTCAAAGACGTGAGTTGATTGTTGTTGGGCTGAGTTTCTTGGAAGTTAACTCTTTTAACTCCACCTTCAGCTCCTTGATGAGTGTACTTCTCCATATGCAAAGCTTGCTTCTCGATGAAGTCCCAAGCTTCGTCAATCGCCATGTCCATAAAGGTACCGGCGGAGAGTAGTTGGAGGTTGAACTGGGTGCTTCTGTCTAGTCCCTTGAAGTATATCTCCAATAACTCTAACTTTGGAATCCCATGATGTGGGCAATCCAAAAGAATGTCCTTGAACCGCTCCCATGACTTGGACAAGCTCTCCTTGTCCTTCATAATGAAAGCGTTGATCTTCCCTCTCATTTCAGCTATCTTTGAGGGGTGAAAGAATTTGGTCAAGAATTCCGTAGTCATCTCCTCCCATGTGCTAATTTTTCCTGGAGGAAGAGATTGATACCAAGTAAGAGCTCTATCTTTTAAAGAAAAGTAAAAAGGTCTTAGCTTGTAGTTGTTATTTTCAATCCTTGAAGGTCTCAAGGTCTCCATCAAGATCTTATAGTTTTGAAGATGTTGATGTGGTGATTCCTTCTCTAGCCCTCCGAACTGGCATTGGCGAATCATGGATAGAACTTGCGGTCGAAGTTCATAGTCATGGTCCGCTGGATCTCCTAGCTTAACTCCTGGACGCCTCAGTTGTTGATTAGGGTCCATCCTTTGTCCTAGGGTTTGTGGGATTCCTGCAAGAAGAGTGCCTCGGACTGGCATCCGAGGTGGAAGTACCTCGGCCGGGGCGTCAGGTACTGGGACCAGCCACGGTCGAGGGTCAGCGACTTGGACCTGGATCGGTCGAGGATCTGGAACAGGATCTTCCCTCGGTCGAGGTAGAAACTGGTCTCGTAAAGCTGCCACGTCAGCTTTGATCGCTTCAGTGCTGGTGCGAGTTTCTTCTCTTTTCTGCCTCAATTCTTCTTGGCTGAGGTGTAGCAGCTCTAGCGCCTCTTTCAACTCGGCCTCAAGATCACGATTGTCTTGGTGGGCCATCTTCGCTTCTCTTAAGCTTCGTTTGTATGTCTTCTCTGGTTCGGGATCGTAAGGAACGATTTCCTTCCCAGTGTGGGTTCTTCGCATAAACCTAAGAAAGAACCTGCAAAAGTCACTCAAGTAGAGTGGTTAGTAGACACGGGGGCAAGTGCCCCAAGAGCAAACCGTAACCGGCTCGGTCTAGACCAAGTCCCCGGCAACGGCGCCAAAAACTTGTTCGCTCCAAACGGTGTGTGTAAGCTTTAAATTTATAACCCTAGACGTAAACTTAAAACAAGGATGCGAACCCGCAGTGTACGGGTCAATCGTAGTAAAAGCAAGGAATTCCAGGGGTCGATCACAGAGACTTAGTGAAACAAAGTCCAATTACGGTATGCTTTAGCAATTATTAACCACAAGTAATTAAAACAATCAAAGATGATAAAAGTCAATAAAGGAAACATGCAATTCTAAGGATTAAAGCATCTAGTTGTGGTTCCAACTCAAGATCTAAAGATAAGCGGACAAAGCTGAGGTTTTTGCATAGGGAAGGTGTTACTAAAGTGGAGTAGATCACCGGGTAAGTCTCACTACTCACTAATCCAAAACCGTAACTCCTATTACCGGGTAAGTCTCAAGGAATCAAGATAAAGAACTATAACCTCAAACTGACACACAATCTAAGGGAATAGAATCAACCTTTACCGGGCAAGTCTCAGGCTAACTCACAGAGATGGGATGGAAGCACACTCAAACCCCAATAAAGGACAAACCTTTATTACCTACACTTATGATCTTAGGTACACAAACTAAGGAATTACCGGGTAAGTCTTATCCTAGGCTTGCATTGAACCAGGAATGGTGTAATAAGAATAGGATTTGGCAAACTCAAACCCTTGACTCTCAGTTTAGGATCAGATAAGTCACCTCGGTCAGAAGAATTCCACCCCGGCCGAGATGTTCATCGACTGAACGAGATGCTTAAGGTTAAGGTTAAAGACTCGAACTTTCAGGGTCCTACTGGAATCTAAGATTATTCTATCATTGTTTTTCCCATAACCTTCAGCCAATCACCCTAGAATCACACATAGAGATTAGCCACTCATCATCATGAAAGTATTAATCAAATATATGGGAAGAAGGTGAATATTTGAACAAGAAGAATTTAATGAAAAGACTTCAATAACTGAATCAAATATCACAACAAAGCGTTCCTTGGATAGAAATCCAACAAGAATGACAATAAGGAAGAGAATCTAAGGTGATCTTACAAGAAAACCTTCCAAAAGCTATAAAAGCTACAATCTTCCTTCTTCAACCTTCAAAAAGGTTTTTCAAATCTCCCAACTGGAGTATGGCTGCTGCGTGCTATGCGGTGTAAGCGGGTTTCGGGGTGATAGCGGATTCTCCAACTGTATGCGGATGTCGGATTTGTGGGAAATCCGACCCTTTTTATAGGAAAATTACTCTCCAAAGATAAGATATCTTAGAAAGATCTCTTCCCATAAAAATAGGTAAAATATATCATCTAGCATACTATCCTTGCTTGATTTGATATCTTAGAAAGATCTCTTTTCTTAGACTAGATTTGCACCATCCATGATCACTTGCTTGATTTGATTTCACCTTAGTCTTTGTGTTTGATCTCGGAATACTATCCTTGCTACAAAACGTCCCATACACTGTGGGTTCGCTAGGAATTAGGAAATTATACCGAGTTATAAATTGTAAGACTTTTATGCTATACATTTCTTGCGTAACAAAGCCCCTACGGTGACTCACTCTGAAGAAACGAAGCCGGCGCCCCTGCGCCTCTGCCTGCGGACCATCCTGCGGAGCTGTGAAGCCGAAGAGCCAGTGTCAACGCCCCTGCGGTGACATTGGGCCGACCCTGCGGCTCGACATCAGAAACGACATGAAGATGAAAAGTCAGACATTTGGAGAGCATTAAAGACCCGCCCCTGCGGGATTGTCAGGCCGCCACTGCGGCCAAGAAGAAGATCAAGTATTTTGGCCTAAACCGCCCCTGCGGCCTTGCAAGCCCGCCAACGCGGTTTAAGCACCAAAGGACTTTACTCCGGTTGTTTGCACCACCTTTATGGCATTAAAGGTTGCTGTTTAGGACGACCTTTTACTCCCATTTACTGCCAATTGTAGTATTAATAGAGCTATGGCTGATTGCTAGGATCATCCATCATTTTCCCCACTTAAGCTATATTTGCCTTATTTCCAAGTGTAATGAGTTTCTAAGTTTCCTTGCTACATTGGGTTGTTTTGAAGCTGCATTGCTGCTTTGGTTGTAAGTCTTTATCAATATAAGTATTATTCAGTCATATGTGTTATATTCCTTGAGCTTTAACTTATGTTTGCATGTTTCTTACCACTTAGATTGATCACCTTAAGTGTCTAATTGCATGCAAAGAACTAGGATTAATTGATTCCGGTTTCGGGTCCTTAATCTAGTAGTAACCCTTTAGGTGAAAGTAGGTTGTAATTACTTAAAGGAAAAGGAATATAATTGTCTTTGTTAAAATGATAACTTGTGCTTTGATCTTGTAGGTTTACGGATCACTAATCTTTTTAAGTTGTGTTGATACCGGTTGGCTCAACACAAATCTATGATCAAGACAAGACATTGATGAATATCTTATAAAAAGAATTAACCAAAGTAGTATGCATGCTAAGACTCAACCTAGTGTAGCTCTTTTCTCCATTCTATTATCACATCTTTACTTGATTTCGTTTTGTTTTTGTCTTGTTTCAATCCAACCCCCCCCCCCCAATTTGGTTTTATTTCGATAATTGAATCTAATCATTACTTGATAAGGCTCTCTTGGGATCGACCCTTACTTGCACTATACAAATCACTTAGTGTAACGTTAGGTAACTATTTTGACTTAAGCTAAAAGACAACAACCTTAGGTTTTTAGCCTCATCAACATCCCAAGCCCAGCCTGGATGCATCGCTATAAACCACGAAGTCCTCAATGCCCTCTGGCTGAGCTAGGATAGGAGCAAAGGTCATCCTCTTCTTCAGCTCCTCGAAGATCTACAGGCACGGCTCAGACCATACGAACCTCGTAGACTTCCTTAGCAAGGAAGTGAGCGGTCGGGCGAAAACTGAAAAGCCCTCAACAAAACGCCGGTAGTAGCCCGCAAATCCTAAGAAGTTGCGTACCTCCTTGACGTTCTTAGGAGGCGGCCAAGATGCTACTTACTCGATCTTCACCGGATCTTCCTTAATCTCTTCAGCCGAAACTATGTGACCAAGGAATGCTACCTCAGACATCCAAAACTCGCACTTAGAGAGCTTGGCGTAAAGCCCTTTGTCCTGTAAGACTTGAAGAATGATCCTCAAGTGTCTTGTGTGCTCCTCTCTGCTGCGAGAGTAAACCAGAATGTCGTCTAAGAAGACAACTACAAACTGGCCTAGGAAATCGATGAAGATGCTGTTCATCAACTCCATGAAGACTGCAGACGTGTTTGTAAGCCCGAATGGAATCACTACAAACTCGTAGTGGCCATATTGGTCCGAAATGCCGTCTTGGCTATGTCTTGCTCTCTCACCCTCAGCTGGTGATATCCAGATCTCATACCGATCCTCAAAAACACTGAAGCTCCATGCAGCTGATCCAAAAGATCGTCGATACGGGACAATGGGTACTTATTCTTAATCTTTACCTTGTTAAGCTCTCGGTAGTCGATACATAACCTCATTGACCCGTTTTTCTTCCTGACGAAGAGAACTGGTGCGCCTAAGGAGATACACTAGGGCGGATGACGCCCTTCTCTACTAACTCCTCGAGCTGCTTCTTCAACTCAAGCATCTCGATAGGCTCCATACGATAAGGAGCCTTAGAGACCGGCCTCGTATCGGGCTCTAAATCAATGCCAAAGTCTACATTCCTCTATGGAGGTAAACCTGATGGCTCTCCAAAGACGTCAGCAAACTCGCAAGCTACTAGAATCTCCTCCAAAGTCGGACTCGTACTATCCTTTATGGCATAGCACCAAAAAGCCTCACACCCCTGGCTGATAAGTCCCGTAGCTCGCATTACATTGATTATTGTACAAGTCTTACCGAGATCCCATACTTTAAAGATCTCAACATGACTTGTATTTGTAGTTACCGTCACTGTCCTCTTGCCGATGTCTAGAATTGCTCGATGTCGATCCATCCAATCCATACCCAAAATAACTTCTTCATGTACTAAGTACATGACGAAGAAGTCGGCTGGCCAATCGCGACCTGCCAATCTAATAGGGCAGTCGCGAACCTCTCGTGTTCCTCGAATCTTACCCCTATCGGGTAATCCTATAAAAAAGTGTTTACTTTCTACCGTAACTAAGGTCAATCTATCTACACATGCATCAGATATAAAAGAATGCGTAGCACCGGTATCGAATAGAACTATGACAGGAAAACCATTAGTATGAATGGTACTTGTGGTCGCTGGAGCAGTCGGCTCCACTACACTCCTTAGCTCAAAAAACTCTAGCCCAGGCACCTCTAGTGTCCGAAGTACAACCTCCTCGTCCTCTGCCCTAACCCGGAGTGGAATTCTGAGGGGCGGTAGACCCTGGAACTCAAGAATCAAACTTGATTCTTGGAGAAGAAGAAACGAGTAAACGATGAGAGAAACGAAGTAGAAGAGAAACAAGGTGCATCAATACATGAATGTGATGAGAAACTTAAAGGAAAAGACTTACACGTTCAGCAAGATCGCAGGAAGCAAAGGATACGGCTACAACTCTTAAGGGTTGAAGAAGATGAAAGCAAGAAACGTGAAGAAGAAGCAAAGACGGGAATATAAAGAAGATGCATGAAAAGATAGATGGAAAGGACGTCTAGGGTTAGAAAAAGATAAGGAAACCGGCCCATAAGATAGAAGATCAGATATTCTATCTATGGAAAGAAGATAAAAAGAACGGAAATAGATTGGGCGCGATCTACAGCGAATCCGCAGGGGCGGATCACCTCAGCCGCAGGGGCGGCCCATTGTCACCGTGGGGGCGGTAAAGGCAAAAATTGTGGTCTTACACTCTCCATCTTCTTTACCAAGAATCATTTCATCAGTGATTAGCAATCCAAGAAGGTCGTCGAGTGGTAGTGTTGTGAGATTCTGAGCTTCTTCAACGGCGGTCACTTTTGGTCCCCACTTAGCTTTAGGCAAGCTTCTTAGTACTTTCCTTACTTTCTGTTCATTTGTGAAGACCTTACCCAGTGAATCGGGATTGTTCACAATCTCAGTGAATCGTGCGAACATCTCTTTGACCGTCTCGTTTGAGTTCATTTTTAATAGCTCATATTTCCTGAGGAATATGCTTATCTTTGTCTCCTTGACTTGTTCCTTCGTACGTAACTACTAGCTTGTCCCATATTTCCTTTGCACTCTTGCATGATGAGACACGGTTGAATTCATTTGCATCCAATCCACAATAGAGCAAGTTCATGGCCTTGTAGTTCTTTGATACACTATCCAAGTCTGTTTGAGTGTAGTTAGTTTCCTTCTTTTTGACTCGGACTCTTTCAACCGTGGTGGTTGTGTAACGCCCCAAAGTTTTGCCGCGTTTGCGATATATATTTTACCGACTTCTATCGATATTTCTTTAGCTTAAATATTTTACTAAAAGTATTTTTCGGTATAAAATAAATTATTTCCGAGTATATTATTATTTTGAATACGTTCGCGTATATCCATTTTTTTTATTTCAGAAAAATCGGAAGGTTTTCCGATTCAAAATCCCGTTCCGAATGCTTTGACCGAGTCCAATCTATTACTCTCTTCTTTTGTTGTCCTTTTATTATTTTTATTTAGTTTCTCTTTATTCTTTTCCTTTCCAGCTAGTGCGAGTGCGACTCCTCGTATCTCCCATCGTCTGCAGACCTTGTTGTTGAAGTGACCCCTCGCTTCTGCCCCTCTCCCCATCCTCTTTTCTCTCATCTTCTTTGAATCCTTCATTCACACCAGGAGCAGCCTCACCGGGTCTCCTCAATACCAACTACAGCCTCATCCTGGATCCCGCCACCACAGCCACCGTTCCTCCCGCCTCGAGAATGCCACAAGGAGACGCCTTCCTTGCCGGAGTGGCCCGCTGCTGTGACTAGAGAAAACCCACCGCCTTGCCCGCCTTCCTCCTGATCGGAACCCCTGCCTCCTCGCTTCATCCACCTCCGAAACCGGACTGGAGCACCCCCGACGTCACCGGAGAGGACCCCAAGGTTCTCCTGCGCAGCCCCGCGCCATTGGTCTAACGCAGAAGCCATTACTTCCCCTTTCTTCATGCCATTCCAGCAGTGTCGCCGCCGATCGAAGGCCAGGGAAGCAAGCCCTCGTCCTCGCCCAGCCGCCAGAGAAGGAGCCGCCTTCGCCTCGCCCTGCCGGAGGCAATCGAAGGCCAGTTCTTTCTTCCCTTCGTCCCTTCTCTGTAGCCACTGAGTAGGAGCAACCCTGGGTTGCTGCCTCATTTTCCTTGCCGCCTGGAGCCCTTGCTGGAGTCCTGGCCGCCGCCAGCGTAACCCGCCCTCCTCTGCTGCCTGTTCTGCTCCTTCTCGCCGCCCTGTGAATCCCTCTTTCCCCCCAGCACTGCGCTCTTACCTAACGAAAAAGGGGAAGTTGTAACCCTTCTCACTTTTTAAATCGGGCCCCCTAATAATTGGTATAATTGCAATTTGTCACCCATGTTTTGTATTTGCGATTTTGGCCCAACTTTCTGATTGAAACAAGTATGCCCCTGCTGAATTATATAATTACAGTTTTGTCCCTATGTTTTGGAAATGTGCAAATTTTCCCTTCTGATTAAATAACAAATTATTACCCATATTTTTGAAACGGTATAATTTGCCCCGGAAAATGTGTTAGTGGCTTTTAACCTTGGATTTTAATTACGGGATATTCTTATATTTTTATACACGGTATATTATGTCTTTGATGGATTAATTCGGTTATGGGTCAAAGATTTAATCCCGGGTTTTTAACGTTCACTTTTGAAAACGAGTTTTCCTTAGAGTTATATATATTATATATTCCATTAAAATTTAGCATATGAGCTAAATTTGCTTAATTTTGGTGTTAGGTTCGGAAGCGTCCCGATAAAGGCCTAACGAGTCCAAAGTCGACACCCATTGATCGACTTCCGTCTTTTGACGTCGTGTGAGTATGCTTTCCTGCGATCTAGTAATGTTTAGTATTAGTATCATGCTAGGTTGGATAATCTAGCATAACTTAGAGTGAATGCCAAGTAGTGGATTTGGACCTTAGGTGAGTGTTTGAGAATTGTGAAATGTTCTAAAGCTTGAGGTGTGTTTGATTTGGAGAGGTTATAAGGCTTTGAGTGTATGTTTGATCTTGTGAGCGTTCTGAGGCTCGAGGTTGGGGTTGTATGATCTTGTGGGATTTTGGAGCTCAGGATTGACTTATCCTAGCATGGTATTGTTACCGTTGAGTTTGTTTGGACTAGGCATGTTTATCCTAGTATGTATTATGGGTTTTGATATTGCGAGATCATAGCGGTCTAGAAGTCTAAGGACTTCTAGCTGGTGTTGAGTGTGATGTGAGCATGAGGGATTCTAGGATGCGGTCCTAGAATGAGAGTCAACTGATCTTGCATAGATCATTTGTGTAGAAGTCTAAGCCTTCTTGAGTTGATTGAGTTGTTGATATAGATATCTTGTTGTGAGCAGGTGTAGACTTCTTCCCGAGGAAAGCGAGAGTGTTGCATGAGTTAACGTTTGGGACGAGGTAAGTCTCCGGACTTACTTAGCTCGTATTCCTTGTATTAGCATTGATGTGTGTTTGGTGGCGTGTGTTTATTCTTTATTGTTTATAACAACTAAACCGGAAATAGGATTACCGACCATTATATATATTTGGCCCAAGTGTATGATAACGGGCGGTGACAACTTGTCTAGCTCCCGCGAGAGCTAGGAGGTTTTTGGCAACTATCCGGTGCTGGTAGACGGTCGGATGCATCTGTATGTTTCCATGCCGGTAAGTAGGGACCGAGGCAAGTTTCGGTGACTCTCGTATCATAACTTAAGTTGAATTAGAACGGGATATGACTTAATAATAATAAGATAATAAACCAGACTTGTGTGCTTTGGAGTGTATTGGGTGTTTATGATGATTGACTTGTGTTTGTGCCTTTCACCTTGATTCTAATGTTTCGAATATTAGCTAACGGTTTTATACCGATTGTTGTAGATTGTCTTGCAGGTTAGGAATACGGCCGAGAGATCCGGAAGAGTGGGCAGCCGGGGTTCCGTACATTTTAGGAGGGGTTTTGTTCGCTCCAAACGGTGTGTGCAAGCTTTAAATTTATAACCCTAGACTTAAGCTTAAAACAAGGATGCGAACCCGCAGTGTACGGGTCAATCGTAGTAAAAAGCAAGAAATTCCAGGGGTCGATCACAGGGACTCGGTGAAACAAAGTTAATAACGGTAAGCTTCGCGAATACTAACCACAAGAGCAATTAACACAATCAAAGATGAATAAGAAGTCAATAAAGCAAACATGCAATTCTAGGGATTAAAGCGTCTAGTTGTGGTTCCAACTCAAGATCTAAAGATAAGCGGACAAAGCTGAGATTTTTGCAAGGGGAAGGTGTTACTAAAGTGGACTAGATCACCGGGTAAGTCTCACTACTCACTAATCCTAAACCGTAACTCCTATTACCGGGTAAGTCTCAAGGAATTAAGATAAAGAACTATAACCTCAAACTAACACACACCATCTAAGGGAATAGAATCAACGCTTCCTTAAACTAGCATCGCACATGATCTCAAAGGGCAAGGTCCAATCCGGAGGTTGGATAATGGGAGCGGAGATCAACGCTTCCTTAATCCTGTAAAAAGCATCAAGACACTCCTGCGAAAACTCAAAAACAACATCTTTATTCAAGAGGTTAGTTAGAGGTTTAGAAATCTTAGAGAAGTCCTTGATGAATCTCCTGTAGAAACCTGCATGCCCGAGAAAACTCCTCACTCCTTTGACAGAACAAGGGGGAGGGAGTTTCTCAATAGTCTCGATCTTAGCGCGATCGACCTCAATGCCTCAATTAGAAACGAGGTGTCCTAACACAATGCCTTCATTAACCATAAAATGACACTTCTCCCAATTCAAAACGAAATTAGTGTCTTCACATCTTTTAAGCACTAGAGAAAGGTTAGATAGGCAATCATCAAAAGAGGAACCATATACAGAAAAATCATCCATAAATATCTCCATGATCTCCTCTATGTACTCGGAAAAGATAGCCATCATGCATCGCTGAAGGAAGCGGGTGCATTGCACAATCCAAATGGCATCCTCCTATAAGCAAATGTCCCCCATGGACAAGTGAAAGTGGTCTTTTCCTGATCATCCGGATGGATAGGAATCTGGAAGAATCCACTATAACCGTCTAAGTAGCAAAAGTGTGAATGTTGGGCCAACCGCTCGAGCATTTGATCAATGAAGGGAAGTGGAAAATGGTCCTTCCGTGTGGCCGTGTTCAGCTTCCTATAATCGATGCAAACCCTCCAGCCCGTAACGGTCCGGGTTGGGATCAACTCGTTGGTGTTATTTGTCACAACGGTAATCCGTCCTTTCTTCGGAACTACATGCACCGGGCTAACCCACTTGCTGTCCGAGATAGGGTATATGATACCTGCATCCAACAACTTAAGAATTTCTTTCTTCACAACCTCTTTCATGATCGGATTTAACCGTCTTTGAGGTTCCCGTGAAGTCTTATGATCATCCTCCATTAGAATTCTATGCATGCAGAAAGAGGGCTTAATGCCAATAAGATCATCTATAGTGTAACCCAAAGCCTTTTGATGCTTTCTCAGGACATGCATTAGTTTAGATAATTCAGTTTTGGAAAGGGAAGCACTAACAATAACGGGATAAGTGGAATCCGGTCCAAGAAAGACATACCTCAAGTGATTTGGGAGTTGTTTAAGCTCCACAACTGGGGGTGCTTTCTGAGGGGGATCCTTGCTTCCTCCTTCCAGTGGAGTAGATCCAGAAACTGGACTTTCGGAAGACTCAGTTGAAATCGTCTCGCCATCGACCTCGGTCGAGGCGCAGAGGTGTTGACCGAGATGTTCTTCAGTCGCCTCGCTCAGTCCAGAAAGTGCCTCGGTCGAGGTATTGTAACTGGAACCGAAACTGGAGATCTTCATCTCCTGGATTAGCTTCTCAGTTCTAGCTCCTGGATCTTCTTCCAGTGCTTTTAAGCTCCGTATATCTGCATCGCAAGAAGCATCTATCCTTCCTCCATTAAATTGAAACTAATAACTCTTTCGAGTGGATCGTTAATAAGGATAGAGCTCACCAATTCTCTTGATTCTTCTTCATCGTAGATGTTGAAGATATCATCGCTTAGCTGCTCCCCTTTCATGGCTGCAAGTAATGCGAACTCCACCTCATCGCCGCCAATGTTGAATTTCTACTTGGCGTTCTTGCAATCCACGTTGCAACCCGAAGTTGCTAGAAATGGCCTCCCGAGAATAATAGGAACAGGATAATCTGCGGGAATGTCAAGCACAATGAAATCTATAGGTAAATAGAAGTTACCTAATTTGACCGGAACGTCCTCCAAGATTCCCACGGGATGGGTGATGGAGCGATCCGCCATATATAGTCGAATCTTGACCGGCTTGGGCTCTCCAAGTCCGATCTTCACACATAGCTCTAGCGGGATGATGCTCACGCTGGCTCCTAGATCACAAAGGGCTTCACAAGTGACATCCCCAACCTGAATGAGAATGCAAAATGAGCCGGGATCTCTCAATTTAGGTGGCATCTTCTCCTTCATGATTTGAATGAGCTCCGAGGATTTAGATGTCATCCTAACTTCACCAAAATCTTCCAGTTTCCTCTTCCTTGATAGGATCTCCTTCAAGAACTTCCCATAGGCGGGCATCCCTAGAATAGCATCAAGGAAAGGAATGTTAATGTGCAGTTTATTCATCAAGTCAAGGAACTTACCAAAGTGCTTGTCTAGATGTGTGCTCTGGCCCTTGACTGGGGGAATGGAAGTGGTGGTTTATATGCAGGAGGTGGAACATAAACTTCAGTTTTCCCCTCCGCTTTCTATGGCCCACCTCGGTTGGCATCTCGCTCGAAGTGTTCTTCGACTGCATCTAGACCGAGGTGGTCTTCGTCGGTACTGGCACCGACCGAGGCACTGGATCTGCAGTTTTCAGTCCACTCCTCGTGGTTATGGCCATGATCTGGCCCTTGGGGTTGCTTTCCGTCCTTGCTGGAAGCTTCCCTGGATCTCTTGGCGCTTCATTCGCCCTACTTGCAAGTTGTTGTTCAAAGGCTTTTTGGGCCTTCGAAAATGAAGTCATAGAAGTCTCCATAGCATTAAGCTTGATCAAGATAGCCTCCAGAACTACTTCTTTCTTTTCCGGCTAAAACGAACTTGATCCTTGCCCCTGGCTCTTTAATGGAGTAGAAGAAGAAGAAGGGGAAGAGAGGAAAGGGTTAGAAGAATCGTTAGAGTTGGAGTTTGAATGATTGTTACCAGAATTTTGGTTGTTCGCCCTCCAATTGTTGCTATTGGATCCTCTATTGTTGTTGTTGTAATTGTTGTTCCGGGAACCGTTGTTGTTGTTACGGTATCCATTGTTGTTGTTCCTTTGTCCTTGCTCTTCATTCTTGGTTTGAGCAACCAAGAGTTCCTTCAATTGCTTCACGTCATTCTTCAAAGACGTGAGTTGATTGTTGTTGGGCTGAGTTTCTTGGAAGTTAACTCTTTTAACTCCACCTTCAGCTCCTTGATGAGTGTACTTCTCCATATGCAAAGCTTGCTTCTCGATGAAGTCCCAAGCTTCGTCAATCGCCATGTCCATAAAGGTACCGGCGGAGAGTAGTTGGAGGTTGAACTGGGTGCTTCTGTCTAGTCCCTTGAAGTATATCTCCAATAACTCTAACTTTGGAATCCCATGATGTGGGCAATCCAAAAGAATGTCCTTGAACCGCTCCCATGACTTGGACAAGCTCTCCTTGTCCTTCATAATGAAAGCGTTGATCTTCCCTCTCATTTCAGCTATCTTTGAGGGGTGAAAGAATTTGGTCAAGAATTCCGTAGTCATCTCCTCCCATGTGCTAATTTTTCCTGGAGGAAGAGATTGATACCAAGTAAGAGCTCTATCTTTTAAAGAAAAGTAAAAAGGTCTTAGCTTGTAGTTGTTATTTTCAATCCTTGAAGGTCTCAAGGTCTCCATCAAGATCTTATAGTTTTGAAGATGTTGATGTGGTGATTCCTTCTCTAGCCCTCCGAACTGGCATTGGCGAATCATGGATAGAACTTGCGGTCGAAGTTCATAGTCATGGTCCGCTGGATCTCCTAGCTTAACTCCTGGACGCCTCAGTTGTTGATTAGGGTCCATCCTTTGTCCTAGGGTTTGTGGGATTCCTGCAAGAAGAGTGCCTCGGACTGGCATCCGAGGTGGAAGTACCTCGGCCGGGGCGTCAGGTACTGGGACCAGCCACGGTCGAGGGTCAGCGACTTGGACCTGGATCGGTCGAGGATCTGGAACAGGATCTTCCCTCGGTCGAGGTAGAAACTGGTCTCGTAAAGCTGCCACGTCAGCTTTGATCGCTTCAGTGCTGGTGCGAGTTTCTTCTCTTTTCTGCCTCAATTCTTCTTGGCTGAGGTGTAGCAGCTCTAGCGCCTCTTTCAACTCGGCCTCAAGATCACGATTGTCTTGGTGGGCCATCTTCGCTTCTCTTAAGCTTCGTTTGTATGTCTTCTCTGGTTCGGGATCGTAAGGAACGATTTCCTTCCCAGTGTGGGTTCTTCGCATAAACCTAAGAAAGAACCTGCAAAAGTCACTCAAGTAGAGTGGTTAGTAGACACGGGGGCAAGTGCCCCAAGAGCAAACCGTAACCGGCTCGGTCTAGACCAAGTCCCCGGCAACGGCGCCAAAAACTTGTTCGCTCCAAACGGTGTGTGTAAGCTTTAAATTTATAACCCTAGACGTAAACTTAAAACAAGGATGCGAACCCGCAGTGTACGGGTCAATCGTAGTAAAAGCAAGGAATTCCAGGGGTCGATCACAGAGACTTAGTGAAACAAAGTCCAATTACGGTATGCTTTAGCAATTATTAACCACAAGTAATTAAAACAATCAAAGATGATAAAAGTCAATAAAGGAAACATGCAATTCTAAGGATTAAAGCATCTAGTTGTGGTTCCAACTCAAGATCTAAAGATAAGCGGACAAAGCTGAGGTTTTTGCATAGGGAAGGTGTTACTAAAGTGGAGTAGATCACCGGGTAAGTCTCACTACTCACTAATCCAAAACCGTAACTCCTATTACCGGGTAAGTCTCAAGGAATCAAGATAAAGAACTATAACCTCAAACTGACACACAATCTAAGGGAATAGAATCAACCTTTACCGGGCAAGTCTCAGGCTAACTCACAGAGATGGGATGGAAGCACACTCAAACCCCAATAAAGGACAAACCTTTATTACCTACACTTATGATCTTAGGTACACAAACTAAGGAATTACCGGGTAAGTCTTATCCTAGGCTTGCATTGAACCAGGAATGGTGTAATAAGAATAGGATTTGGCAAACTCAAACCCTTGACTCTCAGTTTAGGATCAGATAAGTCACCTCGGTCAGAAGAATTCCACCCCGGCCGAGATGTTCATCGACTGAACGAGATGCTTAAGGTTAAGGTTAAAGACTCGAACTTTCAGGGTCCTACTGGAATCTAAGATTATTCTATCATTGTTTTTCCCATAACCTTCAGCCAATCACCCTAGAATCACACATAGAGATTAGCCACTCATCATCATGAAAGTATTAATCAAATATATGGGAAGAAGGTGAATATTTGAACAAGAAGAATTTAATGAAAAGACTTCAATAACTGAATCAAATATCACAACAAAGCGTTCCTTGGATAGAAATCCAACAAGAATGACAATAAGGAAGAGAATCTAAGGTGATCTTACAAGAAAACCTTCCAAAAGCTATAAAAGCTACAATCTTCCTTCTTCAACCTTCAAAAAGGTTTTTCAAATCTCCCAACTGGAGTATGGCTGCTGCGTGCTATGCGGTGTAAGCGGGTTTCGGGGTGATAGCGGATTCTCCAACTGTATGCGGATGTCGGATTTGTGGGAAATCCGACCCTTTTTATAGGAAAATTACTCTCCAAAGATAAGATATCTTAGAAAGATCTCTTCCCATAAAAATAGGTAAAATATATCATCTAGCATACTATCCTTGCTTGATTTGATATCTTAGAAAGATCTCTTTTCTTAGACTAGATTTGCACCATCCATGATCACTTGCTTGATTTGATTTCACCTTAGTCTTTGTGTTTGATCTCGGAATACTATCCTTGCTACAAAACGTCCCATACACTGTGGGTTCGCTAGGAATTAGGAAATTATACCGAGTTATAAATTGTAAGACTTTTATGCTATACATTTCTTGCGTAACAAAGCCCCTACGGTGACTCACTCTGAAGAAACGAAGCCGGCGCCCCTGCGCCTCTGCCTGCGGACCATCCTGCGGAGCTGTGAAGCCGAAGAGCCAGTGTCAACGCCCCTGCGGTGACATTGGGCCGACCCTGCGGCTCGACATCAGAAACGACATGAAGATGAAAAGTCAGACATTTGGAGAGCATTAAAGACCCGCCCCTGCGGGATTGTCAGGCCGCCACTGCGGCCAAGAAGAAGATCAAGTATTTTGGCCTAAACCGCCCCTGCGGCCTTGCAAGCCCGCCAACGCGGTTTAAGCACCAAAGGACTTTACTCCGGTTGTTTGCACCACCTTTATGGCATTAAAGGTTGCTGTTTAGGACGACCTTTTACTCCCATTTACTGCCAATTGTAGTATTAATAGAGCTATGGCTGATTGCTAGGATCATCCATCATTTTCCCCACTTAAGCTATATTTGCCTTATTTCCAAGTGTAATGAGTTTCTAAGTTTCCTTGCTACATTGGGTTGTTTTGAAGCTGCATTGCTGCTTTGGTTGTAAGTCTTTATCAATATAAGTATTATTCAGTCATATGTGTTATATTCCTTGAGCTTTAACTTATGTTTGCATGTTTCTTACCACTTAGATTGATCACCTTAAGTGTCTAATTGCATGCAAAGAACTAGGATTAATTGATTCCGGTTTCGGGTCCTTAATCTAGTAGTAACCCTTTAGGTGAAAGTAGGTTGTAATTACTTAAAGGAAAAGGAATATAATTGTCTTTGTTAAAATGATAACTTGTGCTTTGATCTTGTAGGTTTACGGATCACTAATCTTTTTAAGTTGTGTTGATACCGGTTGGCTCAACACAAATCTATGATCAAGACAAGACATTGATGAATATCTTATAAAAAGAATTAACCAAAGTAGTATGCATGCTAAGACTCAACCTAGTGTAGCTCTTTTCTCCATTCTATTATCACATCTTTACTTGATTTCGTTTTGTTTTTGTCTTGTTTCAATCCAACCCCCCCCCCCCAATTTGGTTTTATTTCGATAATTGAATCTAATCATTACTTGATAAGGCTCTCTTGGGATCGACCCTTACTTGCACTATACAAATCACTTAGTGTAACGTTAGGTAACTATTTTGACTTAAGCTAAAAGACAACAACCTTAGGTTTTTAGCCTCATCAACATCCCAAGCCCAGCCTGGATGCATCGCTATAAACCACGAAGTCCTCAATGCCCTCTGGCTGAGCTAGGATAGGAGCAAAGGTCATCCTCTTCTTCAGCTCCTCGAAGATCTACAGGCACGGCTCAGACCATACGAACCTCGTAGACTTCCTTAGCAAGGAAGTGAGCGGTCGGGCGAAAACTGAAAAGCCCTCAACAAAACGCCGGTAGTAGCCCGCAAATCCTAAGAAGTTGCGTACCTCCTTGACGTTCTTAGGAGGCGGCCAAGATGCTACTTACTCGATCTTCACCGGATCTTCCTTAATCTCTTCAGCCGAAACTATGTGACCAAGGAATGCTACCTCAGACATCCAAAACTCGCACTTAGAGAGCTTGGCGTAAAGCCCTTTGTCCTGTAAGACTTGAAGAATGATCCTCAAGTGTCTTGTGTGCTCCTCTCTGCTGCGAGAGTAAACCAGAATGTCGTCTAAGAAGACAACTACAAACTGGCCTAGGAAATCGATGAAGATGCTGTTCATCAACTCCATGAAGACTGCAGACGTGTTTGTAAGCCCGAATGGAATCACTACAAACTCGTAGTGGCCATATTGGTCCGAAATGCCGTCTTGGCTATGTCTTGCTCTCTCACCCTCAGCTGGTGATATCCAGATCTCATACCGATCCTCAAAAACACTGAAGCTCCATGCAGCTGATCCAAAAGATCGTCGATACGGGACAATGGGTACTTATTCTTAATCTTTACCTTGTTAAGCTCTCGGTAGTCGATACATAACCTCATTGACCCGTTTTTCTTCCTGACGAAGAGAACTGGTGCGCCTAAGGAGATACACTAGGGCGGATGACGCCCTTCTCTACTAACTCCTCGAGCTGCTTCTTCAACTCAAGCATCTCGATAGGCTCCATACGATAAGGAGCCTTAGAGACCGGCCTCGTATCGGGCTCTAAATCAATGCCAAAGTCTACATTCCTCTATGGAGGTAAACCTGATGGCTCTCCAAAGACGTCAGCAAACTCGCAAGCTACTAGAATCTCCTCCAAAGTCGGACTCGTACTATCCTTTATGGCATAGCACCAAAAAGCCTCACACCCCTGGCTGATAAGTCCCGTAGCTCGCATTACATTGATTATTGTACAAGTCTTACCGAGATCCCATACTTTAAAGATCTCAACATGACTTGTATTTGTAGTTACCGTCACTGTCCTCTTGCCGATGTCTAGAATTGCTCGATGTCGATCCATCCAATCCATACCCAAAATAACTTCTTCATGTACTAAGTACATGACGAAGAAGTCGGCTGGCCAATCGCGACCTGCCAATCTAATAGGGCAGTCGCGAACCTCTCGTGTTCCTCGAATCTTACCCCTATCGGGTAATCCTATAAAAAAGTGTTTACTTTCTACCGTAACTAAGGTCAATCTATCTACACATGCATCAGATATAAAAGAATGCGTAGCACCGGTATCGAATAGAACTATGACAGGAAAACCATTAGTATGAATGGTACTTGTGGTCGCTGGAGCAGTCGGCTCCACTACACTCCTTAGCTCAAAAAACTCTAGCCCAGGCACCTCTAGTGTCCGAAGTACAACCTCCTCGTCCTCTGCCCTAACCCGGAGTGGAATTCTGAGGGGCGGTAGACCCTGGAACTCAAGAATCAAACTTGATTCTTGGAGAAGAAGAAACGAGTAAACGATGAGAGAAACGAAGTAGAAGAGAAACAAGGTGCATCAATACATGAATGTGATGAGAAACTTAAAGGAAAAGACTTACACGTTCAGCAAGATCGCAGGAAGCAAAGGATACGGCTACAACTCTTAAGGGTTGAAGAAGATGAAAGCAAGAAACGTGAAGAAGAAGCAAAGACGGGAATATAAAGAAGATGCATGAAAAGATAGATGGAAAGGACGTCTAGGGTTAGAAAAAGATAAGGAAACCGGCCCATAAGATAGAAGATCAGATATTCTATCTATGGAAAGAAGATAAAAAGAACGGAAATAGATTGGGCGCGATCTACAGCGAATCCGCAGGGGCGGATCACCTCAGCCGCAGGGGCGGCCCATTGTCACCGTGGGGGCGGTAAAGGCAAAAATTGTGGTCTTACACTCTCCATCTTCTTTACCAAGAATCATTTCATCAGTGATTAGCAATCCAAGAAGGTCGTCGAGTGGTAGTGTTGTGAGATTCTGAGCTTCTTCAACGGCGGTCACTTTTGGTCCCCACTTAGCTTTAGGCAAGCTTCTTAGTACTTTCCTTACTTTCTGTTCATTTGTGAAGACCTTACCCAGTGAATCGGGATTGTTCACAATCTCAGTGAATCGTGCGAACATCTCTTTGACCGTCTCGTTTGAGTTCATTTTTAATAGCTCATATTTCCTGAGGAATATGCTTATCTTTGTCTCCTTGACTTGTTCCTTCGTACGTAACTACTAGCTTGTCCCATATTTCCTTTGCACTCTTGCATGATGAGACACGGTTGAATTCATTTGCATCCAATCCACAATAGAGCAAGTTCATGGCCTTGTAGTTCTTTGATACACTATCCAAGTCTGTTTGAGTGTAGTTAGTTTCCTTCTTTTTGACTCGGACTCTTTCAACCGTGGTGGTTGTGTAACGCCCCAAAGTTTTGCCGCGTTTGCGATATATATTTTACCGACTTCTATCGATATTTCTTTAGCTTAAATATTTTACTAAAAGTATTTTTCGGTATAAAATAAATTATTTCCGAGTATATTATTATTTTGAATACGTTCGCGTATATCCATTTTTTTTATTTCAGAAAAATCGGAAGGTTTTCCGATTCAAAATCCCGTTCCGAATGCTTTGACCGAGTCCAATCTATTACTCTCTTCTTTTGTTGTCCTTTTATTATTTTTATTTAGTTTCTCTTTATTCTTTTCCTTTCCAGCTAGTGCGAGTGCGACTCCTCGTATCTCCCATCGTCTGCAGACCTTGTTGTTGAAGTGACCCCTCGCTTCTGCCCCTCTCCCCATCCTCTTTTCTCTCATCTTCTTTGAATCCTTCATTCACACCAGGAGCAGCCTCACCGGGTCTCCTCAATACCAACTACAGCCTCATCCTGGATCCCGCCACCACAGCCACCGTTCCTCCCGCCTCGAGAATGCCACAAGGAGACGCCTTCCTTGCCGGAGTGGCCCGCTGCTGTGACTAGAGAAAACCCACCGCCTTGCCCGCCTTCCTCCTGATCGGAACCCCTGCCTCCTCGCTTCATCCACCTCCGAAACCGGACTGGAGCACCCCCGACGTCACCGGAGAGGACCCCAAGGTTCTCCTGCGCAGCCCCGCGCCATTGGTCTAACGCAGAAGCCATTACTTCCCCTTTCTTCATGCCATTCCAGCAGTGTCGCCGCCGATCGAAGGCCAGGGAAGCAAGCCCTCGTCCTCGCCCAGCCGCCAGAGAAGGAGCCGCCTTCGCCTCGCCCTGCCGGAGGCAATCGAAGGCCAGTTCTTTCTTCCCTTCGTCCCTTCTCTGTAGCCACTGAGTAGGAGCAACCCTGGGTTGCTGCCTCATTTTCCTTGCCGCCTGGAGCCCTTGCTGGAGTCCTGGCCGCCGCCAGCGTAACCCGCCCTCCTCTGCTGCCTGTTCTGCTCCTTCTCGCCGCCCTGTGAATCCCTCTTTCCCCCCAGCACTGCGCTCTTACCTAACGAAAAAGGGGAAGTTGTAACCCTTCTCACTTTTTAAATCGGGCCCCCTAATAATTGGTATAATTGCAATTTGTCACCCATGTTTTGTATTTGCGATTTTGGCCCAACTTTCTGATTGAAACAAGTATGCCCCTGCTGAATTATATAATTACAGTTTTGTCCCTATGTTTTGGAAATGTGCAAATTTTCCCTTCTGATTAAATAACAAATTATTACCCATATTTTTGAAACGGTATAATTTGCCCCGGAAAATGTGTTAGTGGCTTTTAACCTTGGATTTTAATTACGGGATATTCTTATATTTTTATACACGGTATATTATGTCTTTGATGGATTAATTCGGTTATGGGTCAAAGATTTAATCCCGGGTTTTTAACGTTCACTTTTGAAAACGAGTTTTCCTTAGAGTTATATATATTATATATTCCATTAAAATTTAGCATATGAGCTAAATTTGCTTAATTTTGGTGTTAGGTTCGGAAGCGTCCCGATAAAGGCCTAACGAGTCCAAAGTCGACACCCATTGATCGACTTCCGTCTTTTGACGTCGTGTGAGTATGCTTTCCTGCGATCTAGTAATGTTTAGTATTAGTATCATGCTAGGTTGGATAATCTAGCATAACTTAGAGTGAATGCCAAGTAGTGGATTTGGACCTTAGGTGAGTGTTTGAGAATTGTGAAATGTTCTAAAGCTTGAGGTGTGTTTGATTTGGAGAGGTTATAAGGCTTTGAGTGTATGTTTGATCTTGTGAGCGTTCTGAGGCTCGAGGTTGGGGTTGTATGATCTTGTGGGATTTTGGAGCTCAGGATTGACTTATCCTAGCATGGTATTGTTACCGTTGAGTTTGTTTGGACTAGGCATGTTTATCCTAGTATGTATTATGGGTTTTGATATTGCGAGATCATAGCGGTCTAGAAGTCTAAGGACTTCTAGCTGGTGTTGAGTGTGATGTGAGCATGAGGGATTCTAGGATGCGGTCCTAGAATGAGAGTCAACTGATCTTGCATAGATCATTTGTGTAGAAGTCTAAGCCTTCTTGAGTTGATTGAGTTGTTGATATAGATATCTTGTTGTGAGCAGGTGTAGACTTCTTCCCGAGGAAAGCGAGAGTGTTGCATGAGTTAACGTTTGGGACGAGGTAAGTCTCCGGACTTACTTAGCTCGTATTCCTTGTATTAGCATTGATGTGTGTTTGGTGGCGTGTGTTTATTCTTTATTGTTTATAACAACTAAACCGGAAATAGGATTACCGACCATTATATATATTTGGCCCAAGTGTATGATAACGGGCGGTGACAACTTGTCTAGCTCCCGCGAGAGCTAGGAGGTTTTTGGCAACTATCCGGTGCTGGTAGACGGTCGGATGCATCTGTATGTTTCCATGCCGGTAAGTAGGGACCGAGGCAAGTTTCGGTGACTCTCGTATCATAACTTAAGTTGAATTAGAACGGGATATGACTTAATAATAATAAGATAATAAACCAGACTTGTGTGCTTTGGAGTGTATTGGGTGTTTATGATGATTGACTTGTGTTTGTGCCTTTCACCTTGATTCTAATGTTTCGAATATTAGCTAACGGTTTTATACCGATTGTTGTAGATTGTCTTGCAGGTTAGGAATACGGCCGAGAGATCCGGAAGAGTGGGCAGCCGGGGTTCCGTACATTTTAGGAGGGGTTTTGTTCGCTCCAAACGGTGTGTGCAAGCTTTAAATTTATAACCCTAGACTTAAGCTTAAAACAAGGATGCGAACCCGCAGTGTACGGGTCAATCGTAGTAAAAAGCAAGAAATTCCAGGGGTCGATCACAGGGACTCGGTGAAACAAAGTTAATAACGGTAAGCTTCGCGAATACTAACCACAAGAGCAATTAACACAATCAAAGATGAATAAGAAGTCAATAAAGCAAACATGCAATTCTAGGGATTAAAGCGTCTAGTTGTGGTTCCAACTCAAGATCTAAAGATAAGCGGACAAAGCTGAGATTTTTGCAAGGGGAAGGTGTTACTAAAGTGGACTAGATCACCGGGTAAGTCTCACTACTCACTAATCCTAAACCGTAACTCCTATTACCGGGTAAGTCTCAAGGAATTAAGATAAAGAACTATAACCTCAAACTAACACACCATCTAAGGGAATAGAATCAACATTTACCGTGTAAGTCTCAGGCTAACTCACAAAGATGGGATGAAAGCACACTCAAACCCCAATAAAGGATAAACCTTTATTACCTACACTTATGATCGTTGGTACACAAACTAAGGAATTACCGGGTAAGTCTCATCCTAAGCTTGCTTTGAACCAGAAAAGGTGTAATAAGAATAGGATTTGGCAAACTCTAACACTTAACTCTCAGTTTAAGATCAGATAAGTCACCTCGGTCAGCCAGATTCCACCCCGACCGAGGTGTTCATCGACTGAACGAGATGCTTAGGGTTAAGGTTAAAGACTCGAACTTTCAGGGTCCTATTGGAATCTAAGATTATTTTATCATTGTTTTCCCCACAACCTTCAGCCAATCACCCTAGAATCACACAAGGAAATTAGCCACTCATCATCATCATGAAAGTATTAAATATATGGGAAGAAGGTGAATATTTGAACAAGAAGAATTTAATGAAAAAGACTTCAATAACTGAATCAAATATCACGAAAAAAACGTTCCTTGGATATAAATCCAACAAGACAAGACAACAAGGAAGGGAATTAAAGACAATCTTACAAAACCCTTCAAAAGCTATAAAAGCTATGATCTTCAATCTTCCTTCAACCTTCAAAAAGGTTCTTCGAAACTCCCAACTGGAGTATGGCTGCTGCGTTGTATGCTAGATAAGCGGGGGTGATAGCGGATCCTTCGGTGTAAGCGGGATGTCGGATTTGTGGAAATCCAACCCTTTTTATAGGAAAATAACCCTCCAAAGATAAAATATCTTAGAAAGATCTTTTCCCATAAAAATAGGTAAAATATAAGATCTTCTTCCTTCCAGGAGCCAAGCCCAAAAATATAAGATCACCTTCCAAAGATAAAAGATCTCAGCCAAGAATAAAATATTCTCGCCGCGTCCTAGGTGTTCGCCTCGGTCGAGTCGGCGTCTCTGGATCACCTCGGTCGAGATGAATCTCTGGTCAACCGAGGTGAGTCATAACTGAATGTGAAATCTCTCAAAACTGGTCCAAAGTGAATCTTTAATCCATGGCTATGCTTCCTGGATGGTTCCTTATGCTCCTCAATGTAGCTCCAATGACTTCATAGCTCCTTTTGTTCCTTTTTGATGCAAAACGTGTCATTTTACCTACAATTACAGCAAAACTAGGTGTAGACCTCGATTCCCGCAACGGTAGATGAAATGGTAATATAATCACATATTATACATGCTAACATGCAGATTATTGAAGATAAAACGTCCAAACAAACCCCAAAATATAGACTATAAATCATGCTATCAAAATACCCCATACTTAGCTCTTGCTTGTCCCCAAGCAAGTTCCGCATATAGAAGACAAGATAGAATGGATTAATAGTCATAAAAATCAATGAAAAGTCTTTCAAAAACATTTTTATGGTGTGTTACAATCATAGATCACTCTAAGAGAATACTTCATGGAATTTAAAATCAAAATATGATCAAAACATTTTATAAATATAGAAAAGTTGTTCATCTTTGCATAAAACCATAGAATGCATAATAAGTCATAATTATCAAAATTAATCATGTATAATCCAGTTTAAACCACTAATTCAATCAACAAGCTCAAGGTCTCAAGGGCTTCCCAAAAGAAAAGGTCAAGAAACGTGTAGGGTAGGGATGTATGTAAGGTAATGTGGTGCTAGAATCCGGGAAAAGGACGAACTTCACTTTCACTTTCACTTGCAACATCTTCCACCAATAAGCTTTGCTTATTTCACACTTTTTCTTTTTACTTTACTTTTTGGGATGCATGGACAGAGGTGCACAATAACCGAAGCCTAGGAAATCAACAATCATCAATTTCTTGAGATGCATCAAACCCTTGATGCACATACCATGACCCGTTAGGAATATCGCTCAATCCGACTTTGGAAAGACACAAACACCCGGCTATGTAAATGGTGCCGAGTTACTCATCTTCATGATTGACTTCCCCAAACCTATTATTGCTTTCTAGCACTTTCACTTCCAGCCACTTCTCAACTTTAACTTCACTTGCTTTCACCACTTCGCTTGCTTCCAAATTCCCGGATAGGTAAAGGGAGGCAAAATGTATATGAGGGGCTAAGCATGATCAAGAAGAAGAAGAAGAAGAAGAGAATGAATTGCCTTGGTCTTTCCAGGAAGAAAGTGAGAGAACTTATCTTGTGGTGTCAACCTTCAAATTCAACATAATTTGGATAAAAACAAAGTATTAAACATGCCAATAATTTCAAACAAAGCATTTAGCAACTTAAACATATTATAAAACCTTTCAAACACATAAAGAATTTAAAACCAGTCAGTAAACAAGATCTTCATTGAGATCATATCCAGATAAGTAACACAAAAATCATTTTCGAAAACTCTCAGTTAACCCACCTCGGTCGAGGTGTTCTTGGTTCAACCGAGGTGAAACGCCTCGTTTGGCCAAGACTGACTCGGTCGAGGTCAAAAAAAAATTTTTTAAAACCAATTTTTTTTTCAGTTTTGATGTTTTTCTCAATCAAATAACCTGTAAATATGCATGTAATATCAGATAAACATATAAAGGCAACTGAAGCATAAATATGAAATATCCGATCAAATAAGTCGTACATCGAAGTCATCAAATAAGTACATCAAAGTCATCACATAAATACAAACACCCCATACTTGGGACACACTGTCCCAGTGGTTCAATATAAGTCTAGAGACAAGAGTACTCACCGGATAAATAGCTGAACTGTATAAAAAATATAATAAAGAAAATCCCGCAGCTCCTCAATAGTCCTGATCCGGTGGTGGTGGTACCGGAAGAAATCGAGGCAAAATAAAGCGAAAACGTCTATTCTAAGCTAAACTATGAATTGAAGACAAAAACAAAAATGCAATACCTTGGGTTGCCTCCCAAGAAGCGCTTTGTTTAAGGTCCGTAGCTAGACCAATCTCGCACTTATTCGAGTGCGGTAGGCGCAAACTCCTCAGCTTGGAGTTCCGGTGTGTACTTCTTGACTCGTTGACCGTTCACCTTGAAACTTCCGCTAGCTTCACCCCATACTTCAACTGCACCATGGGAGAAAATGCGTTTGATTAGAAAATGTCCTGTCCAACGGGATTTAAGCTTACCTGGAAAGAGGCGAAGTCTTGAATTGAAGAGGAGAACTTGATCTCCTTCTTTGAAGTCCTTTGGAATGATATGCTTATCATGCAAACGCTTTGCCCTTTCCTTGTAGATCTTAGCGTTCTCATAGGCGTTCAAGCGAAGTTCATCCAGCTTGTTGATGTCTAGGAGACGCTTCTCTCCCGCTTCCTTCATGCCGAAATTCAGCAACTTGATAGCCCAAAACGCTTTGTGCTCGAACTCTACCGGCAAATGACAAGACTTCCCATACACAAGGTTGTATGGTGTGGTTCCTATGGGAGTCTTGTACGCAGTCCGGTACGCCCATAATGCATCATCTAGTTTCAAGGACCAATCTTTCCTAGTCCTTGAAACTGTCTTCTCTAGAATTCCCTTGATCTCCCTATTTGAGATCTCAACTTTTCCACTCGTTTGTGGATGGTAAGGGGTGGCGATCTTGTGAGTAACCCCATACTTAGCTAGAAGAGCTTCAAAGCGACGGACTATGAAGTGAGAACCTCCATCACTAATGATTGTCCTTGGTGTTCCAAATCGCGGAAAGATGGTCTTGTTGAAGAACTTAACCACCACCATGGCATCATTTGTGGGAGAGGCAATTGCTTCCACCCATCTAGAAACGTAGTCTACCGCCAATAGTATGTATTGGTTTCCACAAGAAGATGGGAATGGTCCCATGAAATCGACTCCCCAAATGTCGAAAATTTCCACCTCTTGGATGTTGTTGAGGGGCATCTCGTTCCTTCTAGAAATATTGCCTGTTCTTTGACAAGCATCGCAGCAAGAGACAAAGGATTGCACATCTCTAAATAAAGTTGGCCAATAGAATCCAGATTGCAATACCTTTGCGCTAGTCTTGTTCGAACTAGTGTGTCCTCCACAAGGTAGTGAATGACAATGGCGGATGACACTTTGCATCTCATCTTCCGGCACACATCGCCGAATGATGCCATCCGGACCTCTCTTGAAGAGGAGAGGCTCGTTCCAATAGTATTCCCGGACGTCCTTAAAGAACTTCTTCCTTTGTGCGTAGGATAGTCCGGGCGGTATCTCCTGGCAAACCAAATAGTTAACAAAATCAGCAAACCATGGTTCATTACCTTTGGAGATCTCGTTGATGCACTCCTCTATGATGTGTAGGTGTTCGTCCGGAAAGGAGTTATCAATGGGTAGATGGTCGTCCTCTAGATGTGTGAGGCGACTCAAATGATCCGCAACAGAATTTTCTGAACCTTTCTTGTCGCGGATCTCAAGATCGAATTCTTGTAGGAGAAGAATCCATCTAATTAGCCTTGGCTTCGCGTCTTTCTTTGCAAGGAGGTACCGGATCGCAGCATGATCCGTGTAGACAATCACCTTTGCACCTACAAGATAAGAGCGAAACTTGTCAATAGCGTAGACAATGGCTAGAAATTCTTTTTCTGTAGTGGCGTAGTTGAGCTGAGCTTCGTCTAGCGTCTTGCTAGCGTAGTATATGGCATTGGTTCGCCCTTCCTTTCGTTGTCCAAGAACAGCTCCAATGGCTACGTCACTAGCATCGCACATAATCTCGAAAGGGAGAGTCCAATCCGGGGGTTGGATAATAGGTGCTGAAATTAGAGCTTGCCGAATGGTGTTAAACGCATCTAAACATTCCTGTGAAAACTCAAAAACCGCATCCTCTTTTCTCCCATCGTCTGCAGACCTTGTTGTTGAAGTGACCCCTCGCTTCTGCCCCTCTCCCCATCCTCTTTTCTCTCATCTTCTTTGAATCCTTCATTCACACCAGGAGCAGCCTCACCGGGTCTCCTCAATACCAACTACAGCCTCATCCTGGATCCCGCCACCACAGCCACCGTTCCTCCCGCCTCGAGAATGCCACAAGGAGACGCCTTCCTTGCCGGAGTGGCCCGCTGCTGTGACTAGAGAAAACCCACCGCCTTGCCCGCCTTCCTCCTGATCGGAACCCCTGCCTCCTCGCTTCATCCACCTCCGGAACCGGACTGGAGCACCCCCGACGTCACCGGAGAGGACCCCAAGGTTCTCCTGCGCAGCCCCGCGCCATTGGTCTAACGCAGAAGCCATTACTTCCCCTTTCTTCATGCCATTCCAGCAGTGTCGCCGCCGATCGAAGGCCAGGGAAGCAAGCCCTCGTCCTCGCCCAGCCGCCAGAGAAGGAGCCGCCTTCGCCTCGCCCTGCCGGAGGCAATCGAAGGCCAGTTCTTTCTTCCCTTCGTCCATTCTCTGTAGCCACTGAGTAGGAGCAACCCTGGGTTGCTGCCTCATTTTCCTTGCCGCCTGGAGCCCTTGCTGGAGTCCTGGCCGCCGCCAGCGTAACCCGCCCTCCTCTGCTGCCTGTTCTGCTCCTTCTCGCCGCCCTGTGAATCCCTCTTTCCCCCCAGCACTGCGCTCTTACCTAGCGAAAAAGGGGAAGTTGTAACCCTTCTCACTTTTTAAATCGGGCCCCCTAATAATTGGTATAATTGCAATTTGTCACCCATGTTTTGTATTTGCGATTTTGGCCCAACTTTCTGATTGAAACAAGTATGCCCCTGCTGAATTATATAATTACAGTTTTGTCCCTATGTTTTGGAAATGTGCAAATTTTCCCTTCTGATTAAATAACAAATTATTACCCATATTTTTGAAACGGTATAATTTGCCCCGGAAAATGTGTTAGTGGCTTTTAACCTTGGATTTTAATTACGGGATATTCTTATATTTTTATACACGGTATATTATGTCTTTGATGGATTAATTCGGTTATGGGTCAAAGATTTAATCCCGGGTTTTTAACGTTCACTTTTGAAAACGAGTTTTCCTTAGAGTTATATATATTATATATTCCATTAAAATTTAGCATATGAGCTAAATTTGCTTAATTTTGGTGTTAGGTTCGGAAGCGTCCCGATAAAGGCCTAACGAGTCCAAAGTCGACACCCATTGATCGACTTCCGTCTTTTGATGTCGTGTGAGTATGCTTTCCTGCGATCTAGTAATGTTTAGTATTAGTATCATGCTAGGTTGGATAATCTAGCATAACTTAGAGTGAATGCCAAGTAGTGGCTTTGGACCTTAGGTGAGTGTTTGAGAATTGTGAAATGTTCTAAAGCTTGAGGTGTGTTTGATTTGGAGAGGTTATAAGGCTTTGAGTGTATGTTTGATCTTGTGAGCGTTCTGAGGCTCGAGGTTGGGGTTGTATGATCTTGTGGGATTTTGGAGCTCAGGATTGACTTATCCTAGCATGGTATTGTTACCGTTGAGTTTGTTTGGACTAGGCATGTTTATCCTAGTATGTATTATGGGTTTTGATATTGTGAGATCATAGCGGTCTAGAAGTCTAAGGACTTCTAGCTGGTGTTGAGTGTGATGTGAGCATGAGGGATTCTAGGATGCGGTCCTAGAATGAGAGTCAACTGATCTTGCATAGATCATTTGTGTAGAAGTCTAAGCCTTCTTGAGTTGATTGAGTTGTTGATATAGATATCTTGTTGTGAGCAGGTGTAGACTTCTTCCCGAGGAAAGCGAGAGTGTTGCATGAGTTAACGTTTGGGACGAGGTAAGTCTCCGGACTTACTTAGCTCGTATTCCTTGTATTAGCATTGATGTGTGTTTGGTGGCGTGTGTTTATTCTTTATTGTTTATAACAACTAAACCGGAAATAGGATTACCGACCATTATATATATTTGGCCCAAGTGTATGATAACGGGCGGTGACAACTTGTCTAGCTCCCGCGAGAGCTAGGAGGTTTTTGGCAACTATCCGGTGCTGGTAGACGGTCGGATGCATCTGTATGTTTCCATGCCGGTAAGTAGGGACCGAGGCAAGTTTCGGTGACTCTCGTATCATAACTTAAGTTGAATTAGAACGGGATATGACTTAATAATAATAAGATAATAAACCAGACTTGTGTGCTTTGGAGTGTATTGGGTGTTTATGATGATTGACTTGTGTTTGTGCCTTTCACCTTGATTCTAATGTTTCGAATATTAGCTAACGGTTTTATACCAATTGTTGTAGATTGTCTTGCAGGTTAGGAATACGGCCGAGAGATCCGGAAGAGTGGGCAGCCGGGGTTCCGTACATTTTAGGAGGGGTTTTGTTCGCTCCAAACGGTGTGTGCAAGCTTTAAATTTATAACCCTAGACTTAAGCTTAAAACAAGGATGCGAACCCGCAGTGTACGGGTCAATCGTAGTAAAAAGCAAGAAATTCCAGGGGTCGATCACAGGGACTCGGTGAAAAAAAGTTAATAACGGTAAGCTTCGTGAATACTAACCACAAGAGCAATTAACACAATCAAAGATGAATAAGAAGTCAATAAAGCAAACATGCAATTCTAGGGATTAAAGCGTCTAGTTGTGGTTCCAACTCAAGATCTAAAGATAAGCGGACAAAGCTGAGATTTTTGCAAGGGGAAGGTGTTACTAAAGTGGACTAGATCACCGGGTAAGTCTCACTACTCACTAATCCTAAACCGTAACTCCTATTACCGGGTAAGTCTCAAGGAATTAAGATAAAGAACTATAACCTCAAACTAACACACCATCTAAGGGAATAGAATCAACCTTTACCGTGTAAGTCTCAGGCTAACTCACAAAGATGGGATGAAAGCACACTCAAACCCCAATAAAGGATAAACCTTTATTACCTACACTTATGATCGTTGGTACACAAACTAAGGAATTACCGGGTAAGTCTCATCCTAAGCTTGCTTTGAACCAGAAAAGGTGTAATAAGAATAGGATTTGGCAAACTCTAACACTTAACTCTCAGTTTAAGATCAGATAAGTCACCTCGGTCAGCCAGATTCCACCCCGACCGAGGTGTTCATCGACTGAACGAGATGCTTAGGGTTAAGGTTAAAGACTCGAACTTTCAGGGTCCTATTGGAATCTAAGATTATTTTATCATTGTTTTCCCCACAACCTTCAGCCAATCACCCTAGAATCACACAAGGAAATTAGCCACTCATCATCATCATGAAAGTATTAAATATATGGGAAGAAGGTGAATATTTGAACAAGAAGAATTTAATGAAAAAGACTTCAATAACTGAATCAAATATCACGACAAAAACGTTCCTTGGATATAAATCCAACAAGACAAGACAACAAGGAAGGGAATTAAAGACAATCTTACAAAACCCTTCAAAAGCTATAAAAGCTATGATCTTCAATCTTCCTTCAACCTTCAAAAAGGTTCTTCGAAACTCCCAACTGGAGTATGGCTGCTGCGTTGTATGCTAGATAAGCGGGGGTGATAGCGGATCCTTCGGTGTAAGCGGGATGTCGGATTTGTGGAAATCCAACCCTTTTTATAGGAAAATAACCCTCCAAAGATAAAATATCTTAGAAAGATCTTTTCCCATAAAAATAGGTAAAATATAAGATCTTCTTCCTTCCAGGAGCCAAGCCCAAAAATATAAGATCACCTTCCAAAGATAAAAGATCTCAGCCAAGAATAAAATATTCTCGCCGCGTCCTAGGTGTTCGCCTCGGTCGAGTCGGCGTCTCTGGATCACCTCGGTCGAGATGAATCTCTGGTCAACCGAGGTGAGTCATAACTGAATGTGAAATCTCTCAAAACTGGTCCAAAGTGAATCTTTAATCCATGGCTATGCTTCCTGGATGGTTCCTTATGCTCCTCAATGTAGCTCCAATGACTTCATAGCTCCTTTTGTTCCTTTTTGATGCAAAACGTGCCATTTTACCTACAATTACAGCAAAACTAGGTGTAGACCTCGATTCCCGCAACGGTAGATGAAATGGTAATATAATCACATATTATACATGCTAACATGCAGATTATTGAAGATAAAACGTCCAAACAAACCCCAAAATATAGACTATAAATCATGCTATCAAAATACCCCATACTTAGCCCTTGCTGTCCCCAAGCAAGTTCCGCATATAGAAGACAAGATAGAATGGATTAATAGTCATAAAAATCAATGAAAAGTCTTTCAAAAACATTTTTATGGTGTGTTACAATCATAGATCACTCTAAGAGAATACTTCATGGAATTTAAAATCAAAATATGATCAAAACATTTTATAAATATAGAAAAGTTGTTCATCTTTGCATAAAACCATAGAATGCATAATAAGTCATAATTATCAAAATTAATCATGTATAATCCAGTTTAAACCACTAATTCAATCAACAAACTCAAGGTCTCAAGGGCTTCCCAAAAGAAAAGGTCAAGAAACGTGTAGGGTAGGGATGTATGTAAGGTAATGTGGTGCTAGAATCCGGGAAAAGGACGAACTTCACTTTCACTTTCACTTGCAACATCTTCCACCAATAAGCTTTGCTTATTTCACACTTTTTCTTTTTACTTTACTTTTTGGGATGCATGGACAGAGGTGCACAATAACCGAAGCCTAGGAAATCAACAATCATCAATTTCTTGAGATGCATCAAACCCTTGATGCACATACCATGACCCGTTAGGAATATCGCTCAATCCGACTTTGGAAAGACACAAACACCCGGCTATGTAAATGGTGCCGAGTTACTCATCTTCATGATTGACTTCCCCAAACCTATTATTGCTTTCTAGCACTTTCACTTCCAGCCACTTCTCAACTTTAACTTCACTTGCTTTCACCACTTCGCTTTCTTCCAAATTCCCGGATAGGTAAAGGGAGGCAAAATGTATATGAGGGGCTAAGCATGATCAAGAAGAAGAAGAAGAAGAAGAGAATGAATTGCCTTGGTCTTTCCAGGAAGAAAGTGAGAGAACTTATCTTGTCGTGTCAACCTTCAAATTCAACATAATTTGGATAAAAACAAAGTATTAAACATGCCAATAATTTCAAACAAAGCATTTAGCAACTTAAACATATTATAAAACCTTTCAAACACATAAAGAATTTAAAACCAGTCAGTAAACAAGATCTTCACTGAGATCATATCCAGATAAGTAACACAAAAATCATTTTCGAAAACTCTCAGTTAACCCACCTCGGTCGAGGTGTTCTTGGTTCAACCGAGGTGAAACGCCTCGTTTGGCCAAGACTGACTCGGTCGAGGTCAAAAAAAAATTTTTTAAAACCAATTTTTTTTTCAGTTTTGATGTTTTTCTCAATCAAATAACCTGTAAATATGCATGTAATATCAGATAAACATATAAAGGCAACTGAAGCATAAATATGAAATATCCGATCAAATAAGTCGTACATCGAAGTCATCAAATAAGTACATCAAAGTCATCACATAAATACAAACACCCCATACTTGGGACACACTGTCCTAGTGGGTCAATATAAGTCTAGAGACAAGAGTACTCACCGGATAAATAGCTGAACTGTATAAAAAATATAATAAAGAAAATCCCGCAGCTCCTCAATAGTCCTGATCCGGTGGTGGTGGTACCGGAAGAAATCGAGGCAAAATAAAGCGAAAACGTCTATTCTAAGCTAAACTATGAATTGAAGACAAAAACAAAAATGCAATACCTTGGGTTGCCTCCCAAGAAGCGCTTTGTTTAAGGTCCGTAGCTAGACCAATCTCGCACTTATTCGAGTGCGGTAGGCGCAAACTCCTCAGCTTGGAGTTCCGGTGTGTACTTCTTGACTCGTTGACCGTTCACCTTGAAACTTCCGCTAGCTTCACCCCATACTTCAACTGCACCATGGGAGAAAATGCGTTTGATTAGAAAATGTCCTGTCCAACGGGATTTAAGCTTACCTGGAAAGAGGCGAAGTCTTGAATTGAAGAGGAGAACTTGATCTCCTTCTTTGAAGTCCTTTGGAATGATATGCTTATCATGCAAACGCTTTGCCCTTTCCTTGTAGATCTTAGCGTTCTCATAGGCGTTCAAGCGAAGTTCATCCAGCTTGTTGATGTCTAGGAGACGCTTCTCTCCCGCTTCCTTCATGCCGAAATTCAGCCACTTGATAACCCAAAACGCTTTGTGCTCGAACTCTACCGGCAAATGACAAGACTTCCCATACACAAGGTTGTATGGTGTGGTTCCTATGGGAGTCTTGTACGCAGTCCGGTACGCCCATAATGCATCATCTAGTTTCAAGGACCAATCTTTCCTAGTCCTTGAAACTGTCTTCTCTAGAATTCCCTTGATCTCCCTATTTGAGATCTCAACTTTTCCACTCGTTTGTGGATGGTAAGGGGTGGCGATCTTGTGAGTAACCCCATACTTAGCTAGAAGAGCTTCAAAGCGACGGACTATGAAGTGAGAACCTCCATCACTAATGATTGTCCTTGGTGTTCCAAATCGCGGAAAGATGGTCTTGTTGAAGAACTTAACCACCACCATGGCATCATTTGTGGGAGAGGCAATTGCTTCCACCCATCTAGAAACGTAGTCTACCGCCAATAGTATGTATTGGTTTCCACTAGAAGATGGGAATGGTCCCATGAAATCGACTCCCCAAACGTCAAAAATCTCCACCTCTTGGATGTTGTTGAGGGGCATCTCGTTCCTTCTAGAAATATTGCCTGTTCTTTGACAAGCATCGCAGCAAGAGACAAAGGATTGCACATCTCTAAATAAAGTTGGCCAATAGAATCCAGATTGCAATACCTTTGCGCTAGTCTTGTTCGAACTAGCGTGTCCTCCACAAGGTAGTGAATGACAATGGCGGATGACACTTTGCATCTCATCTTCCGGCACACATCGCCGAATGATGCCATCCGGACCTCTCTTGAAGAGGAGAGGCTCGTTCCAATAGTATTCTCGGACGTCCTTAAAGAACTTCTTCCTTTGTGCGTAGGATAGTCCGGGCGGTATCTCCTGGCAAACCAAATAGTTAACAAAATCAGCAAACCATGGTTCATTACCTTTGGAGATCTCGTTGATGCACTCCTCTATGATGTGTAGGTGTTCGTCCGGAAAGGAGTTATCAATGGGTAGATGGTCGTCCTCTAGATGTGTGAGGCGACTCAAATGATCCGCAACAGAATTTTCTGAACCTTTCTTGTCGCGGATCTCAAGATCGAATTCTTGTAGGAGAAGAATCCATCTAATTAGCCTTGGCTTCGCGTCTTTCTTTGCAAGGAGGTACCGGATCGCAGCATGATCCGTGTAGACAATCACCTTTGCACCTACAAGATAAGAGCGAAACTTGTCAATAGCGTAGACAATGGCTAGAAATTCTTTTTCTGTAGTGGCGTAGTTGAGCTGAGCTTCGTCTAGCGTCTTGCTAGCGTAGTATATGGCATTGGTTCGCCCTTCCTTTCGTTGTCCAAGAACAGCTCCAATGGCTACGTCACTAGCATCGCACATAATCTCGAAAGGGAGAGTCCAATCCGGGGGTTGGATAATAGGTGCTGAAATTAGAGCTTGCCGAATGGTGTTAAACGCATCTAAACATTCCTGTGAAAACTCAAAAACCGCATCCTCTTTTCTCCCATCGTCTGCAGACCTTGTTGTTGAAGAAATAAGCCGATCACCCTCTTCCACGATCAGAATTACGGCCTCTCCATGTGTTCCACGGCCGTGTAATCCCCTGGAATGGAGGTCAATTTTGGTTGTGAAATCCACGGTCGTGGAATACAGGGTATGACCGTGGATTCTTACATTCTCAGCCTCATCGTGGAGTTTCTCAAACTCCACTTCATGCATCTCTTCTTGTGCTTCTAAGGCTTCAATTTCCTCTTTGCACTCTTCTTCTTCCCCTACATTGGTTAGACTCATAGTGATAACCTTTTGTAAAGGATCGTTAAAAAGAATCGCACTTACCTCCTCCCTAGACAAACCTTCTTCGTCTTGGATATCGTAAATATCCTCGTCAAAGATTGGCTCCTTTACTAGAGTGGAAAGAACGAACTCTACTTTCTCTTCTCCAATATCAAAAGCGAGTCTCCCATTCTTGCAATCGACCATGCAGCCGGAAGTTGCAAGAAACGGTCTTCCGAGTATGATCGGGACCGGACTATCTGCAGGAATGTCAAGCACGACAAAATCAATGGGGACAAAGAATTTACCTAGCTTGACCGGGACGTCTTCTACAATACCGACGGGGCGAGTGATGGATCGATCCGCCATGTATAACGTCATCTTGACCGGTTTAGGATCGCCTAAACCGATCTTCCTACATAATGCAAGTGGTATGATGCTCACACTTTCTCCCAAGTCACATAAAGCGTCGTATGTGACATCTCCCACTCCAATGGGAATGCAAAATGACCCCGGATCCTTCAACTTTGGGGGCATTTTCTCCTTCATAGTCTTGATGAGATCCGAAGAATCCGAACTCATCTTGACCTCACCGAAATCTTCTAGCTTCCTCTTGTTAGAGAGAAGCTCCTTCAAGAACTTGCCATAAGCCGGCATACCTACAATAGCATCAATGAAGGGTATATTAATATGCAGCTTGCTCATGAGTTCTATGAACTTACCGAATTGTTTGTCTAGGCGCGCTCGCGCTCTAGATTGAGGGAACGGTAGGGGAGGTTTGTAAGCTAGAGGAGGAACATAGACATCTTCCTTCTCCTTCCCCTTTCCTTTGTCCTTCTCTACGGGGACTTCAACGAACGTAGGCTGCGGATCGGTGGTAGTCACTCCGCTTCTAGTTGTAATCGCCATTACCCTTCCCTTAGGGTTGTCCTCCGTCTTTCCTGGAAGTTTCCCTTGATTTCTAGGAACTTCCTCCACGTGGTTGAACAATTGGTTTTCCAAAACTTTTTGAGCTTTGTCAACCTTAGAGACTTGATCGTCAACCTTGATGAGGCGGTTCTCCAACCCTTGAAGCTTTCCCAAGATTGTCTCCAACATGGGATCGGACTTCTCCTTTCCCGTATTGTTTCCTCCATTAGATGATTGCCCCTGGCTTTTCAAAGGAGTAGAGGAGGAGGAAGGTGGAGTTAGCGAATTAGAATTGGAAGGATAGGAGTTACCGGAATTTTGTTGATTGGAGCGCCAATTGTTGTTGTTTGAACCCCGATTGTTGTTCCAATTGTTGTTGTTCCGGTTGTTGTTGTTTCCATTCCAATTGTTATTCCGGTTATTGTTCCGGTTATTGTTGTTGCGGTTGGTGTTATCACCGCCATTGTTGTTGCCCAAATAGCCAACATCCTTCTCCTGTTGCTTTGGGAAGTTGGTCTTGATAGTCTCCTTCAACTCTTTGATCTCATTGTTGAGGGAGAAAATCTGATTTTGAGCTTCATGTGTGAGTTTCGCTCCTTGCTCTACACGATTTCCCTCCGCTTTCCGGTGGGAATACTTCTCTATGACTCTTGCTTGCTTCTCAATGAAGTCCCAAGCGTCATCTTCTCTCATGTCCATGAACATTCCGCATGAGAGGGATTGGAGGTTGAATTGCGTTCCCGCATCCAGCCCTTTGTAGTAGATTTCCAGCAAGGCAAGCTTGGATATGCCATGATGAGGGCAATCCAAAAGTAAATCCTGAAACCTTTCCCAAGATTGAAACAAACTTTCGTTAGGTCTCATGGAAAAAGCATTAATCTTACCTCTAAGTTCCGCTATTTTGGAGGGCGGAAAGAATTTGGTGAGAAACTCCGCGGAAAGGTCTTCCCACGTGTCTAGTTTCCCATTGGGAAGAGCTTGATACCATGACAACGCTTTCCCTTTCAAAGAGAAAAAGAAAGGTTTGAGCTTATAGCTGTTGGTAGTAGCGTTCTTCGGTCTCATCGTCTCCATCATACACTCAAAGTTTTGCAAGTGTTGGTGTGGAGATTCAGCGCTTGTACCGCCAAATTGGCTTTGGCGAACAAGAGTGATAACTTGAGGGTTAAAGCTGAACCCTTGCACATCTTCAGCATCAAAATTCACACCCAAGCGGCGTGGTTGTTGTGTTGGATCCATCCGCTGGCCAAGAGTTCTTGGCTCATTATCCACACGTTTGATCCTCGTATTCCTAGGTGGAATGCGGCGATTAGCAGCTCCTTGTGGATGAAAAGGATTCATATTGATCGTGGGATCAATCTCTTCTAACGGTGGGATGGAAGAGTCACTATCATCAGCGGATGAGTGGCTTTTTCTTCTAGACCTTGATCTCCTTCTTGAGGACTTCTTGCTTCCCTTATTCTCAAGGTCGCTCATCTTTATCCTCATTTGGAAGATCATGTCTTGTAGACCGTTAATTTGAGATTGATGACGATCCATCTCATCCTGGCGGAGAGTCTCATTCCATCGGAGTTGAGCTTCCTTCTCCGCCAACTCCGTTTGAAGATCACGTTCGTGTTCTTCGGCCATCTTCTTTTCCTTGCGCTTTTGCCTCAAGGTTTTCTCTAGCTCTTGATCAAGAGGTAAGAGATCTGCGGTGTTCCTAGACCTGCGCATGCACTCAAAGAGATATCAAATAACAAGAGCAAGCTCCCAAGCTTGACAACCGGCTACCGGATTCGGCCTAAACCAAATCCCCGGCAACGGCGCCAAAAACTTGTTCGCCCCTAGAGGTGTGTGCAAATAAGTTTTAAATTTATAAAACTAGAATCAAGCAGCGAACCCGCAGTGTACGGATCGATATAGTTAAGCAAGAATTCCAGAGTATCGAACACAGGGATTTGGGGAGAACGAACTCGATTGCAGGTTATCAAGCAAGTAAATATTGGAGTTTTGCAAATTATTGGGAAAACAACAATCCTAAAGATCCAGGTATCCAGCTGTGGCAATCGATTCAAGATATACTTAATGATGTAAAGACAGAGTTGAGATATGCAAAGGTATACTAATGTAAGGTAATCGTACGGTGAAGTTCCGAAAACCTTATATAACTCACCTACAAGGCACTCTCTATACAGGTTGTTGAGGCTCAATATAGAAAGATTTTAGAGACGAGAATTAGTGTCAAATACCCAAACTTATAACCCAAGGATCAAGATTAACTTAACCGATTGAGGTTGTGACACTCACAATCGAGGTAGAGGTTATTGAGGCTTCACTACCACCTAGAAAAGACAAGTCTAAACTAAGCTAAAGCCAATCTTTAACTTTAGATTAAAGTAAAAGCAGGTTCGTAGACTTAAGGGAAATCACGGTTAGTTCTTGAGGTTCCACGGCCGTGGACTCAAGAACAGCCCGTAATTTAGGGTTGTCGGCGATATTTCTCTAACTCTCAGGGTCTAATCTGTTTGCGATCGATCTATCATCATCTAAGCCACAACTATCAACCCTTCACCTTAGAATTGTTAAGGGTTTTTAGCCAATAACAGTCATGTTGATATCAATTCAAGAATTAAAAGATAAAAAGATGAAAACTTTCAAGAACTTTCAATAATCTTCAATTCAATCTCAAGTCACAAAGAGAACAAGTAATGTCAAAAGATTCAAAGTAAAACAAACAATCACCACCTTAGGAAAGAAGAGAAAACGGGATGTCAATCCGTTTTCAAAATCAAACCTAATCAAGAAGAGAGATCTTCTTGCAAAATCTTCCAAGAACTTCGATCTTCCACAAATCCTGGAAATCTCAACGGCAATCTCCACCAAAAATGCGAGGTTAGAGGAATTCCAAACACGAACTTCGATCTCCCAAAGAGATGTCAATTGCTTCCAACCAAACTAAGCGAAGTGTCTTCGTGTCTAAGCGGTGATGAATGTAAACGGGGGTAGCGAACGTAAGCGAAGGTGACGGATTCTTGCTTCGTCCGTCTTTTTATAGTGTAGGGCAAAATGTCGGCCCGGCCCAATCTTTAAAAGATCGTGGCTTCAAAGTGTGGCGAAAAGATTCGCCAAGATCACGGTCGTGGAAGTGTTCCACGACCGTAATTTAGAGCGTGAAAACAAATACGGTTTGCAACATATGTTCCACGGCCGTGTAATCCCCTGGAATGAACATGAATTTCTGACTCCAAATCCACGGTCGTAATTCTGAACGTGGTTTGTGATACGGCCGTATTTTAGGGCGTAATTTAGGGCAAAAACGTGATTCTTCCCTAACTCGTGCATTCCTCAAGCTAAGACTCCAAATTGCTTCCAAAGAATGTCCTCAATCTATGGACATATCAACTCAACTCTCCTTTGCTCGATTCCGTTCGGAAATAGCTCCAAATCACCTATAATCAACATAGAACTAGTGTAGACATCCATATCGACAATATAGGTAATACTAGCTCACATATGCATAAAGTTCAATCAAAGACTATCAATATGAATCAAATACGTTTAGAAAACGTGCCTAAAATATCACAATATTTCATGCTAACAAATAACCCCATACTTAACATTTGCTTGTCCCTAAGCAAGGTCTTTCAAAAAGCTTTAAACAAGAGTTTGGATGAAATATGTGTACCTTCTTTTGGATGAATGTGATTTCTAAAGAATAGATCATTCTCAAACCTTGCTTCAATCGTTTTTCAAACTTTCACATACTTAATCAAAGAGTAAAAGGCAAAGAAAATTCATGAACCAACTTAACTTCTAAACGAGCATTATAACCTTCAAACATTATCAAAATCAAACCCAAAAACTTGTTCGCCCCTAGAGGTGTGTGCAAATAAGTTTTAAATTTATAAAACTAGAATCAAGCAGCGAACCCGCAGTGTACGGATCGATATAGTTAAGCAAGAATTCCAGAGTATCGAACACAGGGATTTGGGGAGAACGAACTCGATTGCAGGTTATCAAGCAAGTAAATATTGGAGTTTTGCAAATTATTGGGAAAACAACAATCCTAAAGATCCAGGTATCCAGCTGTGGCAATCGATTCAAGATATACTTAATGATGTAAAGACAGAGTTGAGATATACAAAGGTATACTTATGTAAGGTAATCGTACGGTGAAGTTCCGAAAACCTTATATAACTCACCTACAAGGCACTCTCTATACAGGTTGTTGAGGCTCAATATAGAAAGATTTTAGAGACGAGAATTAGTGTCAAATACCCAAACTTATAACCCAAGGATCAAGATTAACTTAACCGATTGAGGTTGTGACACTCACAATCGAGGTAGAGGTTGTTGAGGCTTCACTACCACCTAGAAAAGACAAGTCTAAACTAAGCTAAAGCCAATCTTTAACTTTAGATTAAAGTAAAAGCAGGTTCGTAGACTTAAGGGAAATCACGGTTAGTTCTTGAGGTTCCACGGCCGTGGACTCAAGAACAGCCCATAATTTAGGGTTGTCGGCGATATTTCTCTAACTCTCAGGGTCTAATCTGTTTGCGATCGATCTATCATCATCTAAGCCACAACTATCAACCCTTCACCTTAGAATTGTTAAGGGTTTTTAGCCAATAACAGTCATGTTGATATCAATTCAAGAATTAAAAGATAAAAAGATGAAAACTTTCAAGAACTTTCAATAATCTTCAATTCAATCTCAAGTCACAAAGAGAACAAGTAATGTCAAAAGATTCAAAGTAAAACAAACAATCACCACCTTAGGAAAGAAGAGAAAATGGGATGTCAATCCGTTTTCCAAATCAAACCTAATCAAGAAGAGAGATCTTCTTGCAAAATCTTCCAAGAACTTCGATCTTCCGCAAATCCTGGAAATCTCAACGGCAATCTCCACCAAAAATGCGAGGTTAGAGGAATTCCAAACACGAACTTCGATCTCCCAAAGAGATGTCAATTGCTTCCAAGCAAACTAAGCGAAGTGTCTTCGTGTCTAAGCGGTGATGAATGTAAACGGGGGTAGCGAACGTAAGCGAAGGTGACGGATTCTTGCTTCGTCCGTCTTTTTATAGTGTAGGGCAAAATGTCGGCCCGGCCCAATCTTTAAAAGATCGGGGCTTCAAAGTGTGGCGAAAAGATTCGCCAAGATCACGGTCGTGGAAGTGTTCCACGACCGTAATTTAGAGCGTGGAAACAAATACGGTTTGCAACATATGTTCCACGGCCGTGTAATCCCCTGGAATGAACATGAATTTCTGACTCCAAATCCACGGCCGTAATTCTGAACGTGGTTTGTGATACGGCCGTATTTTAGGGCGTAATTTAGGGCAAAAACGTGATTCTTCCCTAACTCGTGCATTCCTCAAGCTAAGACTCCAAATTGCTTCCAAAGAATGTCCTCAATCTATGGACATATCAACTCAACTCTCCTTTGCTCGATTCCGTTCGGAAATAGCTCCAAATCACCTATAATCAACATAGAACTAGTGTAGACATCCATATCGACAATATAGTTAATACTAGCTCACATATGCATAAAGTTCAATCAAAGACTATCAATATGAATCAAATACGTTTAGAAAACGTGCCTAAAATATCACAATATTTCATGCTAACAAATAACCCCATACTTAACATTTGCTTGTCCCTAAGCAAGGTCTTTCAAAAAGCTTTAAACAAGAGTTTGGATGAAATATGTGTACCTTCTTTTGGATGAATGTGATTTCTAAAGAATAGATCATTCTCAAACCTTGCTTCAATCGTTTTTCAAACTTTCACATACTTAATCAAAGAGTAAAAGGCAAAGAAAATTCATGAACCAACTTAACTTCTAAACGAGCATTATAACCTTCAAACATTATCAAAATCAATCACAAGAAACTTCAATTTAGATCACCAAGTCATATAACATTCTTTTGATCTTAAGGACTTTCAAAGAAAAGGTCTAGAATATGGAAGGGAGGGGAAAACTTTAAGGGAAAGTGGTGCAAAAAATCCAGGGAGGTGGACAACTACCTTCTTCTTCTTATGCGGTTACAACACTTCAACTTAGAGCTTCGCTCTCTTCTTTTCACTTTTCGACTTTACTTTTGGAGTTATGGATAGAGGTTCACAAAAACCGAAGCCTAGGAGATCGGCGTTTCTCAAATTTTTCAAGAGATGCCTCAAACCCTTAGCGCACATACCATAATCCGCTAGGAATATCGCTCAATCCGACTTTGGCAAGACACAAACACCCGGCTATGTGAATGGTGCCGAGTTACTCATCGTCATGATTGACTTCCCCAAACCTATAATTTCTTTCTATTCAATTGATTGCAAATAATTGCTCTCATGGCCCTCCCACATCAAGCATGCCTTTTTCTCATTCACTTCTCCAAATTCCCGGATAGGTAAAGGAGGCTAATATTTCAATGAGGAGCTAGATGATCAAAGAAAGAAGAAAGAAAGTATTGAATTGCCTTAATCATTTCAATAAGAAGTATAGGAACTTATAACGTGATTTCAACTTCAATTTTCTAGCATGATTTAGGTAACATTTTCACATTATAAAACTTGCAAAAGAGGTAAAATTTATTCATTCAAATTCTTTTCAATTCACAATCCTTTTAAGCATGCAATTGTCATCAAACTCAATTCACAAGTAGTGATTATCATGGAAATCATCTCAATTCATTAGAAGCATAAAAGTTTCAAAATTTTTCAATTTTTATGGGTTTTTCAAGTCATTTTTTTATGCAATGCAATAAGGAAACGTGTAACACATAATGAAGATGCAACGATAGTCTCGAATGAAAGCAAACATAGAGAGTAGAGTTATTACAAACTTTTAGTACATCCCACCCCATACTTAGGACGAACATTGTCCCTAATGTTCAAAAGAAAGAACAAAAGAAAGAAAAGAAAAAAGAAACTCACAAGTGGTGGCGGGAATGTCTTAAACAACGATCATGCATCAATCACTGCGGCGCCGGCGGAGGTGGGAATGGAGAGAAACTCGGATCATAGAACCGCCCAAACTGCTGGCGGTAGACGTACCTCATCATGTGGTCAAGGTCGTCTAAGCGTCCGTCTCTAGCATCCGCCCGGATCTCTAGTGCTCCAACTCTCTCCGAAAGTCCGGTAGCCCAATCCGGCATCTGCTTGTACCATCCCGGGGCGTGACTGTACCATGATGGAGCATCGGATGGTGCTGGTGCTGGTGGCGGTGGTGGTGCTGCTGGCTGCGCCGTGGACCAAGGAGGGGGTGTGTCATACCAAGTGGGAGGTGTAGTCATCCACGTGGGCCTCTCACTCACGCCAGCGCGGCGAGATGACGAGCCTGAAGCTCTAGCTGGACGTGGAGAGCGCCTAGGTACATCCGAGGCTGCCTCCGGCTGATCCGGAAACGTGCCAAACTCCTGCTCCGCTCCTCCACCACTCTCGTACTGACCTCCCATGTCCTCCTCCTCCACAACCGGTGGTGGAACGTAAGGGGGAGCTACTAGCCTGTTCGCATGCATCGCAGCGAACGTCTCCTTCCAATTGTGGCGTCCCGCCACAATGGAATACTCCGGCAGCCACTCAATCCCCCTACCCGTCCTAGTCTCCCAAGGCATGCCCGCATAAGGCGGACCTCCATGTGTGGGGAAGATGAGTCCCCTAACCATAAAAGCATGTAGCCCTAAGGGAACCGCCGGTATACGGGTGCAAGCGGAAAAATCTACACCAAACGTCCTAGCAATGTGGGTCACTATCCCACCATATCCAATGTTCCCCTTCTTCTTGTTCTTGAGTTTACTCATCGTAGCCGCCAAAAGAGTGGCACAATCTGCACGGCGACCGTATAGCATGCTATAGAGCAAGAATAGCTCATCCGTCTTGATCTTTTGGGGCGTCTCCGTCCTAGGAAAGAGACACTCCGAAAGAACGCGGTGTGCTATCTTCAAGGCTAGATGGTACATCAATCTAGCCTTGGTATCGGCGGGTTGCCAACGGTCCTCGTCGGCGTAAATCATAGCTACTTCCTCCCAAAAGTCTTTGGGGTAAACTCCACTCAGAAATCGACCGTTATAGGTCTCATGGAACCCGAAAATGGTCCCAAACTCAACAATACTCAAATGATAGTCTTGTTCCATGAGACGGAAGGAGACGGTCCTATCTACGTGGCTGTGCTCAAAGGACGTCACAACCTCCCGGGTGATCTCCTCATAGGCGTCTTCACGAATGTTCGTGAAGACAAGCAATCCGGCTCTATCCAAGAGCCATGTAAGATCATCAACAATGTTGAGAGGATGTAGATCCTCCAACAACAAATACCTAGGACCTATTACTGTCCTCTCCTTGATCCGGTCAAGTGCAACAAGGTGGTTTTCATGTATGGTTGGGATGCTACGGTGAGGAGGTGAAGATGGAGGTGAAGGTGAGGATGGTAGTGAGGGAGATGAGGGTGGTGGTGCCCTAGAGGTGGAGGGGTTGCCCTTTCTTTTCTTGTTTTGCTCTCCCTTCTTCTCTTTTATCCTTCCCGACATTCTCCTTACAAAGTCCATTTTTCACCAAAATTACGGTCTGTTCTTCAGGTTCCACGGCCGTGGTTTACCCAGAGACCGTGATTCGTCTCAGAATCTTGCGAATCTAAACAAATTCACCAACAATCACCACAACAAGCAGTCCTAATCTAATTCCTTCCAGTCTTTGTCAGTTCTTCCTAAAAATCTATAGCAAAAACGAACCAAATCCGCGAAATTCAAGAAGAAAGAATAAACCTCTTTTTCGGATTGAAAAACCCGAAATGCACGTTTGTTGATGGATTTCCGCTCGGTTTGTCGCTTGGATCTTGTTCGTGGTTGGATTTGCTGCAGTTTAGGATGAAGAATCGTTCAAAACGATTAGAAAACGAGGAATTGGAGAAGGTCGTGAGATTTCGGCGTTTAGGGCGTGGAAAGGGGTAAGTTTTTGGGAAATTTTTTGTGAAGAATGTGGCTTATATAGTCGCAGGCAAAATTTTGAAAATCACGGTCTGTCGGGGTGTTCCACGGCCGTGGAAGTGTACGGACCCGTGGTTTTGGTGATTTTTCAAAGGCTTTTGAGAATTACGGCCACTGTAGCTATGACGACCGTAATTTAGACCGTGGAACCTTCTGTAAAGCTTCAACGTCCAAATTTCGTCGCTCTTCTTCTTCATTATTCTCCCTTTCTCCTTTTCTATCGATCCTACAACCAAAAACACGAACATACCGGAAGAAATCGAGGCAAAATAAAGCGAAAACGTCTATTCTAAGCTAAACTATGAATTGAAGACAAAAACAAAAATGCAATACCTTGGGTTGCCTCCCAAGAAGCGCTTTGTTTAAGGTCCGTAGCTAGACCAATCTCGCACTTATTCGAGTGCGGTAGGCGCAAACTCCTCAGCTTGGAGTTCCGGTGTGTACTTCTTGAGTCGTTGACCGTTCACCTTGAAACTTCCGCTAGCTTCACCCCATACTTCAACTGCACCATGGGAGAAAATGCGTTTGATTAGAAAAGGTCCGGTCCAACGGGATTTAAGCTTACCTGGAAAGAGGCGAAGTCTTGAATTGAAGAGGAGAACTTGATCTCCTTCTTTGAAGTCCTTTGGAATGATATGCTTATCATGCCAACGCTTTGCCCTTTCCTTGTAGATCTTAGCGTTCTCATAGGCGTTCAAGCGAAGTTCATCCAGCTTGTTGATGTCTAGGTGACGCTTCTCTCCCGCTTCCTTCATGCCGAAATTCAGCCACTTGATAGCCCAAAACGCTTTGTGCTCCAGCTCTACCGGCAAATGACAAGACTTCCCATACACAAGGTTGTATGGTGTGGTTCCTATGGGAGTCTTGTACGTAGTCCGGTACACCCATAATGCATCATCTAGTTTCAAGGACCAATCCTTCCTAGTCCTTGAAACTGTCTTCTCTAGAATTCCCTTGATCTCCCTATTTGAGATCTCAACTTGTCCACTCGTTTGTGGATGGTAAGGGGTGGCGATCTTGTGAGTAACCCCATACTTAGCTAGAAGAGCTTCAAAGCGACGGGCTATGAAGTGAGAACCTCCATCACTAATGATTGTCCTTGGTGTTCCAAATCGCGGAAAGATGGTCTTGTTGAAGAACTTAACCACCACCATGGCATCATTTGTGGGAGAGGCAATTGCTTCCACCCATCTAGAAACGTAGTCTACCGCCAATAGTATGTATTGGTTTCCACAAGAAGATGGGAATGGTCCCATGAAATCGACTCCCCAAACGTCAAAAATCTCCACCTCTTGGATGTTGTTGAGGGGCATCTCGTTCCTTCTAGAAATATTGCCTGTTCTTTGACAAGCATCGCAGCAAGAGACAAAGGATTGCACATCTCTAAATAAAGTAGGCCAATAGAATCCAGATTGCAATACCTTTGCGCTAGTCTTGTTCGAACTAGCGTGTCCTCCACAAGGTAGTGAATGACAATGGCGGATGACACTTTGCATCTCATCTTCCGGCACACATCGCCGAATGATGCCATCCGGACCTCTCTTGAAGAGGAGAGGCTCGTTCCAATAGTATTCCCGGACGTCCTTAAAGAACTTCTTCCTTTGTGCGTAGGATAGTCCGGGCGGTATCTCCTGGCAAACCAAATAGTTAACAAAATCAGCAAACCATGGTTCGTTACCTTTGGAGATCTCGTTGATGCACTCCTCTATGATGTGTAGGTGTTCGTCCGGAAAGGAGTCATCAATGGGTAGATGGTCGTCCTCTAGATGTGTGAGGCGACTCAAATGATCCGCAACAGAATTTTCTGAACCTTTCTTGTCGCGGATCTCAAGATCGAATTCTTGTAGGAGAAGAATCCATCTAATTAGCCTTGGCTTCGCGTCTTTCTTCACAAGGAGGTACCGGATCGCAGCATGATCCGTGTAGACAATCACCTTTGCACCTACAAGATAAGAGCGAAACTTGTCAATAGCGTAGACAATGGCTAGAAATTCTTTTTCTGTAGTGGCGTAGTTGAGCTGAGCTTCGTCTAGCGTCTTGCTAGCGTAGTATATGGCATTGGTTCGCCCTTCCTTTCGTTGTCCAAGAACAGCTCCAATGGCTACGTCACTAGCATCGCACATAATCTCGAAAGGGAGAGTCCAATCCGGGGGTTGGATAATAGGTGCTGAAATTAGAGCTTGCCGAATGGTGTTAAACGCATCTAAACATTCCTGTGAAAACTCAAAAACCGCATCCTTCATCAATAGATTAGTGAGAGGTTTTGATATCTTAGAAAAGTCCTTAATGAAGCGTCTATAAAATCCAGCATGTCCTAGGAAACTTCTTATCCCTTTTACCGAAATTGGGGGAGGAAGTTTCTCTATGGTCTCTATCTTAGCCTTGTCTACTTCTATCCCTCTATTAGAGACTAAGTGACCTAATACGATTCCTTCCTTAACCATGAATTGACACTTCTCCCAATTAAAAACTAGGTTAGTGTCTTCACAACGTTGTAAAACAAGAGAAAGGTTAGAAAGGCAATCGTTAAAAGAGGAACCGTATACGGAAAAGTCGTCCATGAAGACTTCCATGATTTCCTCTACGTACTCGGAGAAGATGGCCATCATGCACCGTTGAAAGGTGGCTGGGGCGTTGCAAAGCCCGAATGGCATTCTCCTATAAGCGAACGTACCCCAAGGGCACGTGAATGTGGTCTTCTCCTGATCGTCCGGATGTATCGGAATCTGAAAGAAACCACTATAACCGTCAAGGTAGCAAAAATGTGAATGTTGTGCTAACCTTTCAAGCATTTGATCGATGAATGGTAAGGGAAAGTGATCCTTCCGCGTTGCGTTGTTGAGCTTGCGGTAGTCTATGCACATTCGCCATCCAGTCACGGTTCGGGTAGGAATGAGTTCGTTGTTCTTGTTGGTGATGACCGTCATTCCTCCCTTCTTCGGAACTACTTGAACTGGACTCACCCATTTTCTATCGGAGATAGGATAGATGATACCTGCATCAAGAAGTTTAAGAATTTCCTTCTTGACAACCTCCTTCATGGTCGGATTCAACCGCCTTTGAGGTTGTCTTGAAGTTCTAAAATCCTCCTCCATTAGTATCTTATGCATGCATAGGGAGGGTTTAATTCCTACTAAGTCCTCGATAGTGTAGCCTATGGCTTTTCTATGTTTCCTAAGGACTGTCATGAGCTGTTCATGTTCATCTATGCTTAGTTCGGAGCTAACAATGACCGGAAAGGTAGAATTAGATCCAAGAAAAGCGTACCTTAGATGAGTAGGAAGTGGTTTGAGTTCCATCACTTTCGGAGCTTCCAATGGTTCTTGAGGGGCATCCGATGTTTCCTTAGAAGTTTCTAAGGTTGTTGAGTGGTTTGGAGAAGAATCAAAAGAAGTTGAAGAAATAAGCCGATCACCCTCTTCCACGGTCAGAATTACGGCCTCTCCATGTGTTCCACGGCCGTGTAATCCCCTGGAATGGAGGTCGATTTTGGTTGTGAAATCCACGGTCGTGGAATACAGGGTATGACCGTGGATTCTTACATTCTCAGCCTGATCGTGGAGTTTCTCAAACTCCACTTCATGCATCTCTTCTTGTGCTTCTAAGGCTTCAATTTCCTCTTTGCACTCTTCTTCTTCCCCTACATTGGTTAGACTCATAGTGATAACCTTTTGTAAAGGATCGTTAAAAAGAATCGCACTTACCTCCTCCCTAGACAAACCTTCTTCGTCTTGGATATCGTAAATATCCTCGTCAAAGATTGGCTCCTTTACTAGAGTGGAAAGAACGAACTCTACTTTCTCTTCTCCAATATCAAAAGCGAGTCTCCCATTCTTGCAATCGACCATGCAGCCGGAAGTTGCAAGAAACGGTCTTCCGAGTATGATCGGGACCGGACTATCTGCAGGATTGTCAAGCACGACAAAATCAATGGGGACAAAGAATTTACCTAGCTTGACCGGGACGTCTTCTACAATACCGACGGGGCGAGTGATGGATCGATCCGCCATGTATAACGTCATCTTGACCGGTTTAGGATCGCCTAAACCGATCTTCCTACATAATACAAGTGGTATGATGCTCACACTTGCTCCCAAGTCACATAAAGCGTCGTATGTGACATCTCCCACTCCAATGGGAATGCAAAATGACCCCGGATCCTTCAACTTTGGGGGCATTTTCTCCTTCATAGTCTTGATGAGATCCGAAGAATCCGAACTCATCTTGACCTCACCGAAATCTTCTAGCTTCCTCTTGTTAGAGAGAAGCTCCTTCAAGAACTTGCCATAAGCCGGCATACCTACAATAGCATCAATGAAGGGTATATTAATATGTAGCTTGCTCATGAGTTCTATGAACTTACCAAATTGTTTGTCTAGGCGCGCTCGCGCTCTAGATTGAGGGAACGGTAGGGGAGGTTTGTAAGCTGGAGGAGGAACATAGACATCTTCCTTCTCCTTCCCCTTTCCTTTGTCCTTCTCTACGGGGACTTCAACGAACGTAGGCTGCGGATCGGTGGTAGTCACTCCGCTCCTAGTTGTAATCGCCATTACCCTTCCCTTAGGGTTGTCCTCCGTCTTTCCTGGAAGTTTCCCTTGATTTCTAGGAACTTCCTCCGCGTGGTTGAACAATTGGTTTTCCAAAACTTTTTGAGCTTTGTCAACCTTAGAGACTTGATCGTCAACCTTGATGAGGCGGTTCTCCAACCCTTGAAGCTTTCCCAAGATTGTCTCCAACATGGGATCGGACTTCTCCTTTCCCGTATTGTTTCCTCCATTAGATGATTGCCCCTGGCTTTTCAAAGGAGTAGAGGAGGAGGAAGGTGGAGTTAGCGAATTAGAATTGGAAGGATAGGAGTTACCGGAATTTTGTTGATTGGAGCGCCAATTATTGTTGTTTGAACCCCGATTGTTGTTCCAATTGTTGTTGTTCCGGTTGTTGTTGTTTCCATTCCAATTGTTATTCCGGTTATTGTTCCGGTTATTGTTGTTGCGGTTGGTGTTATCACCGCCATTGTTGTTGCCCAAATAGCCAACATCCTTCTCCTGTTGCTTTGGGAAGTTGGTCTTGATAGTCTCCTTCAACTCTTTGATCTCATTGTTGAGGGAGAAAATCTGATTTTGAGCTTCATGTGTGAGCTTCGCTCCTTGCTCTACACGATTTCCCTCCGCTTTCCGGTGGGAATACTTCTCTATGACTCTTGCTTGCTTCTCAATGAAGTCCCAAGCGTCATCTTCTCTCATGTCCATGAACGTTCCGCATGAGAGGGATTGGAGGTTGAATTGCGTTCCCGCATCCAGCCCTTTGTAGTAGATTTCCAGCAAGGCAAGCTTGGATATGCCATGATGAGGGCAATCCAAGAGTAAATCCTGAAACCTTTCCCAAGATTGAAACAAACTTTCGTTAGGTCTCATGGAAAAAGCATTAATCTTACCTCTAAGTTCCGCTGTTTTGGAGGGCGGAAAGAATTTGGTGAGAAACTCCGCGGAAAGGTCTTCCCACGTGTCTAGTTTCCCATTTGGAAGAGCTTGATACCATGACAACGCTTTCCCTTTCAAAGAGAAAAAGAAAGGTCTGAGCTTATAGCTGTTGGTAGTAGCGTTCTTCGGTCTCATCGTCTCCATCATACACTCAAAGTTTTGCAAGTGTTGGTGTGGAGATTCAGCGCTTGTACCGCCAAATTGGCTTTGGCGAACAAGAGTGATAACTTGAGGGTTAAAGCTGAACCCTTGCACATCTTCAGCATCAAAATTCACACCCAAGCGGCGTGGTTGTTGTGTTGGATCCATCCGCTGGCCAAGAGTTCTTGGCTCATTATCCACACGTTCGATCCTCGTATTCCTAGGTGGAATGCGGCGATTAGCAGCTCCTTGTGGATGAAAAGGATTCATATTGATCGTGGGATCAATCTCTTCTAACGGTGGCATGGAAGAGTCACTATCATCAGCGGATGAGTGGCTTTTTCTTCTAGACCTTGATCTCCTTCTTGAGGACTTCTTGCTTCCCTTATTCTCAAGGTCGCTCATCTTTATCCTCATTTGGAAGATCATGTCTTGTAGACCGTTAATTTGAGATTGATGACGATCCATCTCATCCTGGCGGAGAGTCTCATTCCATCGGAGTTGAGCTTCCTTCTCCGCCAACTCCGTTTGAAGATCACGTTCGTGTTCTTCGGTCATCTTCTTTTCCTTGCGCTTTTGCCTCAAGGTTTTCTCTAGCTCTTGATCAAGAGGTAAGAGATCTGCGGTGTTCCTAGACCTGCGCATGCACTCAAAGAGATATCAAATAACGAGAGCAAGCTCCCAAGCTTGACAACCGGCTACCGGATTCGGCCTAAACCAAATCCCCGGCAACGGCGCCAAAAACTTGTTCGCCCCTAGAGGTGTGTGCAAATAAGTTTTAAATTTATAAAACTAGAATCAAGCAGCGAACCCGCAGTGTATGGATCGATATAGTTAAGCAAGAATTCCAGAGTATCGAACACAGGGATTTGGGGAGAACGAACTCGATTGCAGGTTATCAAGCAAGTAAATATTGGAGTTTTGCAAATTATTGGGAAAAAAACAATCCTAAAGATCCAGGTATCCAGCTGTGGCAATCGATTCAAGATATACTTAATGATGTAAAGCCAGAGTTGAGATATGCAAAGGTATACTAATGTAAGGTAATCGTACGGTGAAGTTCCGAAAACCTTATATAACTCACCTACAAGGCACTCTCTATACAGGTTGTTGAGGCTCAATATAGAAAGATTTTAGAGACGAGAATTAGTGTCAAATACCCAAACTTATAACCCAAGGATCAAGATTAACTTAACCGATTGAGGTTGTGACACTCACAATCGAGGTAGAGGTTGTTGAGGCTTCACTACCACCTAGAAAAGACAAGTCTAAACTAAGCTAAAGCCAATCTTTAACTTTAGATTAAAGTAAAAGCAGGTTCGTAGACTTAAGGGAAATCACGGTTAGTTCTTGAGGTTCCACGGCCGTGGACTCAAGAACAGCCCGTAATTTAGGGTTGTCGGCGATATTTCTCTAACTCTCAAGGTCTAATCTGTTTGCGATCGATCTATCATCATCTAAGCCACAACTATCAACCCTTCACCTTAGAATTGTTAAGGGTTTGTAGCCAATAACAGTCATGTTGATATCAATTCAAGAATTAAAAGATAAAAAGATGAAAACTTTCAAGAACTTTCAATAATCTTCAATTCAATCTCAAGTCACAAAGAGAACAAGTAATGTCAAAAGATTCAAAGTAAAACAAACAATCACCACCTTAGGAAAGAAGAGAAAACGGGATGTCAATCCGTTTTCCAAATCAAACCTAATCAAGAAGAGAGATCTTCTTGCAAAATCTTCCAAGAACTTCGATCTTCCGCAAATCCTGGAAATCTCAACGGCAATCTCCACCAAAAATGCGAGGTTAGAGGAATTCCAAACACGAACTTCGATCTCCCAAAGAGATGTCAATTGCTTCCAAGCAAACTAAGCGAAGTGTCTTCGTGTCTAAGCGGTGATGAATGTAAACGGGGGTAGCGAACGTAAGCGAAGGTGACGGATTCTTGCTTCGTCCGTCTTTTTATAGTGTAGGGCAAAATGTCGGCCCGGCCCAATCTTTAAAAGATCGTGGCTTCAAAGTGTGGCGAAAAGATTCGCCAAGATCACGGTCGTGGAAGTGTTCCACGACCGTAATTTAGAGCGTGGAAACAAATACGGTTTGCAACATATGTTCCACGGCCGTGTAATCCCCTGGAATGAACATGAATTTCTGACTCCAAATCCACGGCCGTAATTCTGAACGTGGTTTGTGATACGGCCGTATTTTAGGGCGTAATTTAGGGCAAAAACGTGATTCTTCCCTAACTCGTGCATTCCTCAAGCTAAGACTCCAAATTGCTTCCAAAGAATGTCCTCAATCTATGGACATATCAACTCAACTCTCCTTTGCTCGATTCCGTTCGGAAATAGCTCCAAATCACCTATAATCAACATAGAACTAGTGTAGACATCCATATCGACAATATAGGTAATACTAGCTCACATATGCATAAAGTTCAATCAAAGACTATCAATATCAATCAAATACATTTAGAAAACGTGCCTAAAATATCACAATATTTCATGCTAACAGTGGTGGTGGTGGCACGTACGGATACTGAGTCGGGTCGAACGGATAGCCCATAGTCTGCTGGAACTGTAGCTCCATCATCCTGCGCTGATAGTGCTGCCCCTCTAACATCTGATGAGTCCAGCTGTCAATCTGTCAGTGCTGGGCAGCAAATCTCTCATGCATGTCCACAGTAAGGGCAGCATAAGAATCTATCATCTGATCTGTCAGATCGTCGATCCGACGATGAGCCTCCGAATCTCTATGACGGCGTGTCCGACGCCTAGCAGATCTAGCGGGTGGTGCAGCAGGTGCAGGCTCAGTATCCTCCTCATCCAGATCTATGATGGGTGGCGCGCTCGTCCCTGCAGTATCTGTCCCTGTATCCATCGGGACTCCACCATCTCTCTCATCTACTATATCCTCGTCATCGTCAGCCTCCTCCTCCTCATCCTCAGCTGGGGCAGCTGCTGCCTCCCTATGATCCTCCATCAGTGGAGCCCAAGCTGTCTGCCAATAATGCGGATCGAAAACTGTGAACTGGACAGACCAGCGGATCCCCTGTGGCGCAATCCGCTCCCACGGCATAGCAACATATGGAGTGGTCAGACCTCGGGGAACTAGAATCCTCCGAGTGATCATCTCCTGCAATCCAAGCGGCTTCGGAGCCGCCACCATCGTACACGCACTGAGGTCCATGCCATGAAAAGCAGCTATATGGGTGACAAGACCTCCGCAGCAGATGTCTCCCTTCGCCTTGGCCTTGATCTTGTGCAGGTCCTCTGCCAAGATCAAGCCAAAGTCCGGGAAACCCCCCGTAACCATACAGTAAAGACTGAAAAGCTCGCCCTGTCGGATCTTCTGGGGCGTCTCAGTACGCGCCAGAAGTGTCTCGCTGAATATCCTATGGGCTAAATTGAAGGCAAGGTGGAAGATGACCTTCTCCCTGGAATCTCCAGGGCGCCATCTATCTGCATGCTCAGTAATATGGGCAATCTGCCCCCAGAACTCCCTTGCTACAGATCGGGAAGGGAAGTCAGTGGCGGTGGGCTCAGGAAAGCCGAAAATCTCTCTCCAAACCTCTAAGGGAACTATGAAGTTCCGGTTCATCAACCGGTACTTCACAGACTGCTCTGTGGGAAGGTAGGAAAACGAGCTAACGAACTCTAGGGTCGGCTCCAAGTAAGCTGGGGCTCGGATCTCAGTAAACTGATCCAGCCCAACTGTGGTGATCATCCGCCTAAGGTCTCCATCTACCCCTAGGCAATCAAAAGCTGACACGTCCAGGAAACATGGTGCAATCACTGGACGGCTAGCTATACGCTCATAATCTACCCGGCATCTCTCGTGGATCACCGGGCGGTAAGGTCGGGAAGAAGAGGAAGGAGGGGAGGGTGAGGATCTATCTCTGAGGGCAAGGCGACGTTCGGAACTCATTTTTTTTTTTCAGCTACTGTCAGGTCACCTCGGTCGCTGACAATCCTCAAGAATCACCTCGGTCGAGATGCAGTTCGACTGGACCGAGGCGTAACAGTTTGCGATTCAAATCTCAAAAATCCAGTTCTTTTCCCCCAAAAATCACTACAATTGCTTCCTATGGGGTACTTAAGCCTTTTCTCAGCAGATTCAGGGACAACCAAAGCCCAAATCGAAACGAACGAACGAGTTAGGGTTTCGACTGTTTTTACCTCGTTTCGGTCGATTCGTTCGATTTCTTCGCAGATCTGTACTTGCAAATGGATCCTCTACTCTTCAATCGCAGTTTGGAAGCGGAAATCTTCGAAAACGAGCAAGATTTGAGGAAACGAGGTGAGAAGGCGCCGCGGTCGAGTCGAAGAAGGTAAAAAGTGAAAACAGAAATTTTTTTCCTTTTATACGGTTTCTGGAACTGCTGTCACCTCGGTCGATATGGTCTCGACTGGACCGAGGTGGTACGGACCGAGGTGGTTCTGCAGAAACCCTAGTCGCCTCGGTTGCTCAAGAATCAACTCGGTCGAGGTGGCCTCGACTGGACCGAGGTGTCTCAGTCAAACTTCGTCTTCTCGAATTCTCGAACTTCTGAACTTCCAATTATGCTCCTTCCTTAGATGTCTCCTGTTATCTGTCTAGGACGCCAAAAACAAACAAAACAAAGCAAAAGCAAACTATCTAAGCTAGACTAGAAAACGGGAAAAGAAAGCAATACCTTGGGTTGCCTCCCAAGAAGCGCTTGGTTTAAGGTCGCTAGCTGGACCATGATGTGTCTCAAATGTGATGGGAGGTGCCCTCACCCCATACTTCACCTCCATCGTGGGGTGAAGTAAGTAAATCTATCAAACGCTCCAACAAGTGTAAGTGTTCATCGGGGAATGAATCGTCTATGGGCGGGTCATCCGTCTCGCGGGAAGATTCCGGTAGCCGGCTGAGGTGATCCGCGACGGAGTTCTCGGATCCCTTCTTATCGCGGATCTCTAGGTCAAACTCTTGAAGCAAGAGAATCCATCGAATAAGGCGTGGCTTGGCATCTTTCTTAGCCAACAAGTAACGAATGGCTGCATGGTCGGTGTAGACAATGACTTTCGCCCCAACTAAGTAGGAACGAAACTTCTCGAAAGCGTATACAACCGCCAGCAGCTCCTTCTCAGTGGTAGCGTAGTTGCGTTGGGCTACATCTAGCGTCTTGCTAGCATAGTAAATGGCGGTGGTCCGGCCATCCTTCTTCTGTCCAAGCACCGCTCCTACGGCTACATCACTAGCGTCACACATGACCTCAAAGGGCAAGGTCCAATCAGGAGGTTGGATAATGGGAGCGGAGATCAACGCTTCCTTAATCCTGTAAAAAGCATCAAGACACTCCTTCGAAAACTCAAAAACAACATCTTTATTCAAGAGGTTAGTTAGAGGTTTAGAAATCTTAGAGAAGTCCTTGATGAATCTCCTATAGAAACCTGCATGCCCGAGAAAACTCCTCACACCTTAAACAGAACAAGGAGGAGGGAGTTTCTCAATAGTCTCGATCTTAGCTCGATCGACCTCAATACCTCGATTAGAAACGAGGTGTCCTAGTACAATGCCTTCATTAACCATAAAATGACACTTTTCCCAATTCAGAACAAGGTTAGTGTCTTCACATCTTTTAAGCACTAGAGAAAGGTTAGATAGGCAATCATCAAAAGAGGAACCATATACAGAAAAATCATCCATAAATACCTCCATGATATTCTCTATGTATTCGGAAAAGATAGCCATCATGCATCGCTGGAAGGTAGCGGGTGCATTGCATAATCCAAATGGCATCCTCCGATAGGCGAATGTCCCCCATGGACAAGTGAAAGTGGTATTCTCCTGATCATCCGGATGGATAGGAATCTGGAAGAATCCACTATAGCCGTCCAAGTAGCAAAAGTGTGAATGCTGGGCTAACCGTTCGAGCATTTGATCGATGAAGGGAAGCGGAAAATGGTCCTTCCGAGTCGCTGTGTTCAGCTTCCTATAATCAATGCAAACCCTCCAGCCCGTAACGGTCCTAGTTGGGATCAACTCGTTGTTCTTATTCGTCACAACGGTCATCCCTCCTTTCTTCGGAACGACATGCACCGGGCTAACCCACTTGCTGTCCGAGATAGGATAAATAATACCTGCATCCAACAACTTAAGAACTTCCTTCTTCACAACCTCTTTCATAATCGGATTTAACCGTCTTTGAGGTTCCCGTGAAGTCTTATGATTATATTCCATTAGAATTCTATGCATGCAAAAAGAAGGCTTAATGCCAATAAGATCGTCCGTGGTATAACCTATAGCCTTTCAATGCTTTCTCAGGACATGCATTAACTTAGACAATTCAGATTCGGAAAGGGAAGCACTAACAATAACGGGATAAGTGGAATCCGGCCAAAGAAAGATATACCTCAAGTGACTAGGGAGTTGTTTAAGCTCCACAACTGGGGGTGTCTTCTGAGGGGGATCCTTGCTTCCTCCTTCTAGTGGAGTGGATTCAGAAACTGGACTTTCGGAAGTCTCAGTTGACATCATCTCGCCATCGACCTCGGTCGAGGCGCAGAGGCATTGACCGAGATGTTCTTCAGTCGCCTCGCTCAGTCCAGGAAGTGCCTCGGTCGAGGTACTGCAACTGGAACCGAAATTGGAGATCTTCGTCTCCTGAAGTAGTGTCTCAGTTTTAGCTTCTGGATCTTCTTCCAGTGCCTTCAAGCTCCGTATATCTGCATCACAAGAAGCATCTATACCTTCCTCTATTAAACTAAAACTTATAACTCGTTCGAGTGGATCGTTAATAAGGATAGAGCTCACCAATTCTCTTGATTCTTCCTCATCGTAGATGTTGAAGATATCATCATTTAGCTGCTCCCCTTTCATGGCTGCAAGTAGTGCGAACTCCACCTCATCGCCACCAATGTTGAATTTCAACTTGGCGTTCTTGCAATCCACATTGCAGCCCGAAGTTGCTAGAAATGGCCTCCCGAGAATAATAGGAACAGGATAATCTGCGGGAATGTCAAGTACAACAAAATCTATAGGTAGATAGAAGTTACTGACTTGACCGGAACGTCCTCCAAGATGCCCACGGGATGGATGATGGAGCGATCCGCCATATAAAGTCGAATCTTGACCGGCTTAGGCTCTCCAAGTCCGATCTTCATGCATAGCTCCAGCGGGATGATGCTCACGCTGGCTCCTAGATCACAAAGGGCTTCACAAGTAACATCCCCAACTTGAATGGGAATGCTAAATGAGCCGGGATCTCTCAACTTAGGTGGCATCTTCTCCTTCATGATCTTAATAAGCTCCGAGGATTTAGATGTCATCCTAACTTCACCAAAGTCTTCCAATTTCCTTTTCCTTGATAGGATCTCCTTTAAGAACTTCCCATAGGCGGGCATTCCTAAAATAGCATCAAGGAAAGGAATGTTAATATGCAGCTTATTCATCAAGTCAAGGAACTTACCAAAGTGCTTGTCTAGATGTGCTTTGGCCCTTGACTAGGGGAATGGAAGTGGTGGTTTGTATGCAGGAGGTGGAACATAAACTTCAGTTTTCCCTTCCGCTTTCTGTTGCTCCGCCTCGGTTGGCATCTCGGTCGAGGTGTTCTTCGACTGGATCTGGACCGAGGTGGTCTGCGTCGAACGAGGTACTGGATCTGCAGTTTTAAGTCCACTCCTCGTCGTTATGGCCATGCACTGGCCCTTAGGGTTGCTTTCCGTCTTTGCTGGAAGCTTCCCTGGATCTCTTGGCGCTTCATTCGCACTACTTGCAAGTTGTTGCTCGAAGGACTTTTGAGCCCTCGAAAATGAAGTCATAGAATTCTCCATAGCGCTAAGCTTGATCAAGATAGCCTCCAGAACTGCGTCTTTCTTTTCCGGCTGAGATGAACTTGATCCTTGCCCCTGGCTCTTCAATGGAGTGGAAGAAGAAGAAGAAGGGGAAGAGAGGAAAGGGTTAGAGGAATTATTAGAGGTGGAGTTAGAATAATTGTTACCAGGATTTTGGTTGTTTTGATTGTTCGTCCTCCAATTGTTGCTATTGGATCCTCTATTGTTGCTGTTGTTGTAGTTGTTGTTCCGGGAACCGTTGTTGTTGTTACGGTATCCATTGTTGTTGTTCCTTTGTCCTTGCTCTTCCTTCTTGGTTTGAGCCACCAAGAGTTCCTTCAATTGTTTCACGTCATTCTTCAAAGACGTGAGTTGATTGTTGTTGGATTGAGTCTCTTGAAAGTTGACTCTTTTAACTCCACCTTCAGCTCCTTGGTGGGTATATTTCTCCATGTGCAAGGCTTGCTTCTCAATGAAGTCCCAAGCCTCGTCAATCGCCATGTCCATGAAGGTACCGGCGGAGAGTAGTTGGAGATTGAACTGGGTGCTTCCGTCCAGTCCTTTGAAGTAGATCTCCAACAACTCGATCTTTGGAATCCCATGATGTGGGCAATCCAAAAGGATGTCCTTGAACCGCTCTCATGACTTGGACAAGCTCCCCTTGTCCTTCATAATGAAAGCATTGATCTTCCCTCTCATTTCAGCGGTCTTTAAGGGGGGAAAGAATTTGGTCAAGAATTCCGTCGTCATTTCCTCCCATGTGCTGATTTTTCCTGGAGGAAGAGATTGATACCAAGTAAGAGCTCTATCTTTTAAAGAAAAGTAAAAAGGTCTTAGCTTGTAGTTGTTATTTTCAATTCTGGAAGGTCGCAAGGTTTCCATCAAGATCTCGTAGTTTTGAAGATGTTGATGTGGTGATTCCTTCTCCATCCCTCCGAATTGGCATTGGCGAATCATGGATAGAAATTGCGGTCGAAGTTCATAGTCATGGTCCGCTGGATCTCCTAGGTTGACTCCTGGATGCCTCAGTTGTTGATTAGGGTCCATCCTTTGACCTAGGGTTTGTGGGATTCCTGCAAGAAGAACATCTCGGACTGGCATCCGAGGTGGATGTATCTCGGCCGGGGCGTCTGGTACTGGGACCCGCCTCGGTCGAGGGTCAGCAACTGGAACCTGCCTCGGTCCAGCATCGGGAAGTGGGTCGTCCCTCGGTCGAAGTAGAATCTAGTCTCGTATGACGGCCATTTCTGCTTCGATTGCTTCAGTCTTGGTGCGAGTTTCTTCCTTCTCTCGCTGTAGCTCTTCCTGGCTGAGGCGTAGCAGCTCTAACGCCTCCTTTAATTCGACCTCAAGATCGCGGTTGTCTTGTTGGGCCATCTTCGCTTCTCTCCAGCGTCGCTTGTATGTCTTTTCTGGTTCGGGATCGTAAGGAACGATTTCCTTCCCAGTGCGGGTTCTTCGCATATACCTAAGAAAGAACCTGCAAAAGTCACTCAAGTAGAGTGGTTAGATGACACGGGGGCAAGTGCCCCAAGAGCAAACCGTACCGGCTCGGTCTAGACCAAGTGCCCGGCAACGGCGCCAAAAACTTGTTCGCTCCAAACGGTGTGTGCAAGCTTTAAATTTATAACCCTAGACTTAAGCTTAAAACAAGGATGCGAACCCGCAGTGTACGGGTCAATCGTAGTAAAAAGCAAGAAATTCCAGGGGTCGATCACATGGACTCGGTGAAACAAAGTCAATAACGGTAAGCTTCGTGAATACTAACCACAAGAGCAATTAACACAATCAAAGATGAATAAGAAGTCAATAAAGCAAACATGCAATTCTAGGGATTAAAGCATCTAATTGTGGTTCCAACTCAAGATCTAAAGATAAGCGGATAAAGCTGAGATTTTTGCAAGGGGAAGGTGTTACTAAAGTGGACTAGATCACCGGGTAAGTCTCACTACTCACTAATCCTAAACCGTAACTCCTATTACCGGGTAAGTCTCAAGGAATTAAGATAAAGAACTATAACCTCAAACTAACACACCATGTAAGGGAATAGAATCAACCTTTACCGTGTAAGTCTCAGGCTAACTCACAAAGATGGGATGAAAGCACACTCAAACCCCAATAAAGGATAAACCTTTATTACCTACACTTATGATCGTTGGTACACAAACTAAGGAATTACCGGGTAAGTCTCATCCTAAGCTTGCTTTGAACCAGAAAAGGTGTAATAAGAATAGGATTTGGCAAACTCTAACACTTAACTCTCAGTTTAAGATCAGATAAGTCACCTCGGTCAGCCAGATTCCACCCCGGCCGAGGTGTTCATCGACTGAACGAGATGCTTAGGGTTAAGGTTAAAGACTCGAACTTTCAGGGTCCTACTGGAATCTAAGATTATTCTATCATTGTTTTCCCCACAACCTTCAGCCAATCACCCTAGAATCACACAAGGAAATTAGCCACTCATCATCATCATGAAAGTATTAAATATATGGGAAGAAGGTGAATATTTGAACAAGAAGAATTTAATGAAAAAGACTTCAATAACTGAATCAAATATCACGACAAAAGCGTTCCTTGGATATAAATCCAACAAGACAAGACAACAAGGGAATTAAAGACAATCTTACAAAACCCTTCAAAAGCTATAAAAGCTATGATCTTCAATCTTCCTTCAACCTTCAAAAAGGTTCTTCGATACTCTCAACTGGAGTATGGCTGCTGCGTTGTATGCTAGATAAGCGGGGGTGATAGCGAATCCTTCGGTGTAAGCGGGATGTTGGATTTGTGGAAATCCAACCCTTTTTATAGGAAAATAACCCTCCAAAGATAAAATATCTTAGAAAGATCTTTTCCCATAAAAATAGGTAAAATATAAGATCTTCTTCCTTCCAGGAGCCAAGCCCAAAAATATAAGATCACCTTCCAAAGATAAAAGATCTCAGCCAAGAATAAAATATTCTCGCCGCGTCCTAGGTGTTCGCCTCGGTCGAGTCGGCGTCTCTGGATCACCTCGGTCGAGATGAATCTCTGGTCAACCGAGGTGAGTCATAACTGAATGTGAAATCTCTCAAAACTGGTCCAAAGTGAATCTTTAATCCATGGCTATGCTTCCTGGATGGTTCCTTATGCTCCTCAATGTAGCTCCAATGACTCCATAGCTCCTGTTGTTCCTTTTTGATGCAAAACGTGCCATTTTACCTACAATTACAGTAAAACTAGGTGTAGACCTCGATTCCCGCAACGGTAGATGAAATGGTAATATAATCACATATTATACATGCTAACATGCAGATTATTGAAGATAAAACGTCCAAACAAACCCCAAAATATAGACTATAATTCATGCTATCAGGTTTGGTTGGAGTCGTGTTTGGGTATTGTTTCTTGTATATTGTTATGTATTTGATGTTCGAGTCTTTGGAGTTGGGAACTCGGCTGAAGTTTGTCTTTTGTTTGTTTTTGGGGATCATATCATTTGCATAAAAATGTATTTTGGTTTTGCCTTTATTTGTGTCTTTTTGTAAGATCCGGTGAAATTGTTGTCAGGCTAAGGGTCGGGACCCATTGTGAGGTCCCAACCGGTAGCGGCCCGAGTCCCGCGGATTCGGGGTGTTACAGGTTGGGATTTTAGGGACAATTTGAATAATGCTCCATAGTTCCATGTCCTAATCAATGATAAACATTTTCATTAGTGCTCTCTAGTGGGCAAAGTTGTTACCGCAGAAGAGGGGTGGTCGAGATGTGGATCTTCCTTGAGCGAATCCTCCATCATCTATAAAGTTCATGATTAGTCTCACTGATGGTTAAATCAATATACGTGAGTTTTGCTCTGATACCAATTGAAGAACCGAATATGTGAATAATAAGGATATAAGTACTCTAGAAGGAGGGTTGAATAGCGTATGGAACCTTTTCGCAATATTGTATATCAAGGCTTTGAAACTAATCTCAAGGCGTTGAAGTCGATCTATGCGCTTAGTGACAAAACTGGTTCTCAAGGCTTTGAAGGGGATTTTAAGGTCTTGACTTCGAAACTTGCAAAACAATGTTAGTCACAATTTAAGCTATATAAAGTGCGGAATAGAAAAGATCGACACGACGATATGTTTACGAAGTTTGGCCCTAACAGCCTACTCTCCGCCTAGGGTTTCAGGCCCTAGGATTCTAACTATCTACTATATGCTTTTTGTGAGTCCTAGATACAACCTAGAAGAACTTCCCTTCTTCTCTCAATGTAGCCTCAATGCTACGATCTAGTTGTTACGCTAAGATCGTGATCCGCAAATGGGTTTTAAATTTATAACTCAAACTAAATCCTAACTACCTAGCGAAACCCGCAGTGTACGGGACGTTTGTAGAAGGGTTAGTATTCCGAGGTCGAACACAAAGACTAAGGTGAAATTGATTCGATTTGTGATTGAGTTTAGTAAAGATCTAGGTTGAAAGAAAAGAAGAAATAAAGAAATGAAAATCTCAAATGTTTTTAGTTGGTTTTTGGTGATCAATCAAAGATCACAATTCATGCAAAGTAAACAATCAAACTAAACTAAGAATCAACACAAATGAACAAGCTAAACAAGATTATGATCAAGGAAAGAAAAGACGGATTCTAGGGATTGGAAGTTCCGGTTATGGCATAGGACTCAAGTTATCTACTCATTCCTTGGATTAACTATGATATGTTGGGATTAAGTGTTTCTAAATTGGGATCAATTACCGGGTAAGTCTCATGATCCAACTAGTCCACTCCTAAGGTCTTATTACCGGGTAAGTCTCTAAGAACCTAAGGATAGGAATTCTACACATACCGGTTTGTTAATTAGGGGCTTAACCTATCCTTACCGGGTAAGTCTTGGAAGGGAAAGTCCTAAACAACTATCCTAGCACACCTAATCCAATGGCGGCTTATTAGGCTCACCACTACCTAAGGTTTGTTATCTTTAGATTCTAAGAGCAAGGATTACCGGGTAAGTCTCTCCTAACACTTAGTTTCTACACTAGGTTACCCTAGGGTAGGTTAAACTCAACAAACACTTAGGATTTCAACATTCTGTAGATCTAAGGCAAGATCCTTCGAACCAGGGAAAATCACGGTTTGTTCTATCTAAACCACGGCCGTGGTCAGACAAGAACTACCCGTGATTTCTAACAGCAGCTACGTTCATAAACAAAAGTCATCCAAAGGTAAATCTAAGTCCGTCCTATCATAGCCCTAGCCATAACCATCCTTTCCTTACCCTAGAACCACATCAATTTAGCCTACAACGTTCATAATGGAAATCGAAACAAACAAACATAAAATCATAACATTCATTGCAAGATAATGAGGGAAAAGAGATGAACAAGTGAACTTAAAACAAAACCAAACTGAAATTAGGATTAGAATGACTCACAATCCTTCCAAAGGAAGGTTCAAATGGTTCATACAATTCTAGAAACAGAATCCGAAATACAAGAAAACTATGGTGTGTGTTCTTCTCCTCCTCTTCAATGGAGCTCTTCTTCTTCTTTTTGACACTTTCCTTCCTAGAAAAACTTCTTGTTGAGAGAATATTTTTGTTAGAGAGAAATGGATAATGGATGAGCTGCTCCAAACTACTCCCAGCTGCCTCTCACAACCCATGAAGGACCACTTTTATAACAAACTTGCATGAGTTGGCCATGAGAGTTGTGGCACAGCTGTCACAAGAATCTGGCAAAATCCACGGTTGATTCCACGGCCGTGGAGTGTCAGATAACCGTGATTCTGTGCAAAAACTTCGCCTTGGATCATTAAGCTGTGATTTGGTGCATGGCTTGTGTTGGCAAGGCTCTATGAGTCCTCCTTAGCCTTTAGCTTGTGTCCTAATGAGTCCGAGGGTGTGTCATCTAGATGAACGATCCTCAAACGCATCGTTTTAGCTCCTAAATCTCCCGAAATACCTACAAAACGCGCACAAGTCCGTGTAGACGTCTATCTCGGCAAAATACATGAATTGAGTGCAAAACGTCGTGAACTAGTGCTAGACCATGCATGAATGAGTGAGAAATTTATCTAAATGATTGCCTAAAACTAATCCATAAATCGTGTTATCAAAATACCCCATACTTAAGGTTTGCTCGTCCCCGAGCAAATTCCCAACTATAGATTAAGAGATGACATGATTTATGTATGCAGAAAAATGGCAAAATCTTTTTGGGTTTGTGCTTCTACTATTGGATCACCTTCAAAGTCATGTTCTTGGCAAGGACAAGCAATCATGCATTCAAACAAATGAAGACATGGAAAGACAATTGTACTTAACTCAAAAGTATGCATGAAATGTAAAGATGAAGAAGTCAAGAAGATCAAGAGTACATCCAATCTAAACTACTAAGTCTTACAAACATGCAAATAGGTCATAAGGTCTTGTGAGATAAAAGGGCCAAGAAATGTAGTGATTGGGTGGGGATTTCTAGGTTATGTGATGCTAATCCGGGAACGGAACTAACTCCACATCCTTGTCCTCGATCAACTTCCCCCAAGTGTATATTTTCCTCTATCTTTTCTTTCTTTTCTTTTTGTTTGACTTATTTTTGAGACAATGGCATTGGTGTACAAAAGCCGAAACCTTGGTGATTAGCCGTCCTCGGGTTTTTTCTTAGTTTTCGAGGTGCATCCACACCGGGCACACATACCAAAGCTCGTTAGGACTATTGGTTCATTTGACTTTGGCAAGACACCAACACCCGATTATGTGAAGTGTACCGAGTTACTTGTCATTTAAGCCAATGTCCCCAAGCCTATATTTTGGATACACTTTCACAACAAATTCAGCATTTTATGCATGATATTCTTTTCATCAACAACTTCACCCCACACTTGCTTTTTGCACACATCAACACACTAGCATGCTCCTATTCCCGGATGGGTTAAAAGAGGTCAAATTTATCTCAATTGAGGTGCTCAAGCAATCATGATTAAGATGAGAAGTAGAGAAAGATTGAATTGCCTCATTCATTCCTAGATGGTATGCAAGAACTATCATGTAATTTTGATTTTCACTACTCAATCCCTTCTAGGCAAACATCACGGTCACAAATCATTCATAGAATTTTAAGAGAAGTACTTCAAGTCCACATATGCGTTCATTAATCCTAACACATGAGGCCATCCATAGCCAATTCACAAGACAAGATTCATCATTAGGATCATATCCAAGCCTAGAAAGCACAAAATTTTTAAAATTTTCTGATTTTTATGGTATTTTTGATTTGAGTATGTACAATGCAAGACATGTGAAGATTTTAAACTAACCTAGATGCTCATCATGCAAAGGATCATGCAAACCCCACCCCATACTTAGAAACACATTGTCCCCAATGTGGTATAAAAGTAAAGAGAGTGAAAGAAGGTTCTCACAATGTAAAATTGTTTGCTATGGTATTCGGGATTGTTCAATAGCGAATTGATGTTTGATGATCCTATCAACCATGGTAGAGAGCTCTAAGCATCCATCAAAGCTTTAGAACCCGCGCTAGGCACCGCTAGCCGTCCAAGTTCCGCGTCCGCTCCACCCATAATCGATGAGGGTTTCATCATCATCATTCCTATATCAAGCAAGGCCTCCAATGCCACTAATGTTCTAGCACACACACAAAGTAGACAAAACACACACAAAGATAGAAAAATCTAAAAATGAAAACAAAACTAAAAAGAGAAAATGTTACCAATGGGTTGCCTCCCACCAAGCGCTTCTTTAAGGTCATTAGCTTGACCAAACTCGGGGACGTCTACTCAAGGTGAAGCGGGGCAATCATGTCCACCGGAGCTCCCGGAATATACTTCTTCAAGCGGTGTCCATTCACTTTGAAATTCCCACAATGCTCCCCTCCTATCTCAATGGCTCCATGGGAAAAGATCTTCTTCACCACATATGGCCCGGTCCATCTTGATTTGAGCTTTCCGGGAAAGAGCCTTAGCCTTGAGTTGAAGAGAAGGACAAGATCTCCTTCACTCAACTCCTTGGGGATGATCCTCTTGTCATGTCATCTTTTGGTTCTCTCCTTGTAGATCCGGGCATTCTCATATGCGTCCAACCGGATCTCCTCGAGGGCATTCAATTCAAGCAATCTCTTTTCTCCCGCCGCCTTGAGATCAAAATTTAGCCACTTAATGACCCAATAAGCTCTATGCTCCATCTCTACCGGAAGGTGGCAAGACTTGCCATAAACCAACTTGTAAGGAGTGGTGCCAATCGGTGTCTTGAAGGCGGTCCTATATGCCCATAATGCGTCATTGAGCTTCATAGCCCAATCCTTTCTAGTCCTAGACACCGTCTTCTCAAGGATGGCCTTGATCTCCCGGTTGGAGATTTCCACTTGGCCACTAGTTTGGGGATGGTAAGGTGTTGCCACCTTGTGAGTCACCCCATACTTAGCCAAAAGCGCTCTAAAGTTCCTATTCGTGAAGTGCTTTCCTCCATCACTAATGATCACCCTTGGTGTTCCAAACCTAGGGAAGATCACCCGGTTGAAGAACCGCACCACCACCTTGGCATCATTTGTAGGAGAGGCGATTGCCTCTACCCATCTTGACACATAATCCACCGCCAATAGGATGAAGAGGTTGCCACATGAAGAAGGGAATGGCCCCATGAAGTCCACACCCCACACATCAAAAATCTCCACTTCTTGGATGTTGTTCAAGGGCATTTCATTCCTTCTTGAGATGTTGCCCGTCCTTTGGCAAGCATCACATGCCGCTACAAAACCTTGCACATCTTTGAACAAGTTAGGCCAATAAAAACCGGATTGCAACACCTTTGCACACGTCTTGTGTGAGCTAGCATGGCCTCCACATGGTAAGGAGTGACAATGCCGGATCACACTCTCCACTTCATCTTCCGGTATGCATCTTCTAAACATTCCATCCGGGCCTTTCTTGAACAAGAGTGGCTCACTCCAATAGTAATGCCTCACATCGTTGAAGAACTTCTTTCTTTGTGCATATGTCAATCCGGGAGGCACTTCCTCACACACTAAGTAGTTCACAATGTCGGCATACCATGACTCATTTCCTCTAGACAATTGGAACAAGCATTCCTCCACCATTTGCAATTGCTCATCTCGGAATGAGTCATCAATTGGAATGTCATCTCTTCCAAGCTCTAATGGAGGCAATCTACTAAGGTGATCCGCCACGGAGTTCTCGGATCCCTTCTTATCTCGTATTTCCAAATCAAACTCTTGAAGAAGAAGGATCCACCGAATCAACCTTGGTTTGGCATCCTTCTTTGTAAGTAGATAACGGATCGCAGCATGATCCGTATAGACTATGACCTTCGCTCCAACAAGGTATGAGTGGAACTTCTCAAATGCATACACCACCGCCAACAACTCCTTCTCGGTGGTAGCATAATTGAGTTGGGCATCATCTAGAGTCTTGCTAGCATAATAAATAGCATGAGTGCGCCCATCTTTCCATTGCCCCAAAACAGCCCCAACGGCCACATCGCTTGCATCGCACATGATCTCAAATGGTAGACTCCAATCCGGAGGTTGCATTATAGGTGCGGAGATCAAGGCGTTCTTCAACCTACAAAAAGCTTCAAGACAATCCTTGGAAAAGACAAAATCAACATCCTTCATTAGTAGGTTAGTGAGAGGCTTAGAAATTTTAGAGAAATCTTGGATAAACCTCCGGTAAAAACCGGCATGCCCTAAAAAACTCCTTACCTCCTTCACCGAGGTAGGTGGCGGCAACTTCTCTATCGTTTCAATTTTGGCCCTATCAACCTCAATGCCACGGTTGGACACCAAGTGTCCTAACACAATACCTTCACTTACCATGAAGTGGCATTTTTCCCAATTCAAGACAAGATTTGTCTCCTCACATCTTTGCAATACTAATGACAAGTTAGTCAAGCAATTATCAAAGGAAGAACCATAAACAGAGAAATCATCCATAAACACTTCCATGATATTTTCTATGTATTCCGAAAAGATAGCCATCATACACCTTTGGAAGGTGGCGGGTGCATTACACAACCCAAATGGCATTCTTCTATATGCAAAAGTACCCCATGGACATGTAAAGGTTGTTTTCTCTTGGTCATCGGGGTGGATAGGGATTTGGAAGAATCCGCTATAGCCATCTAGATAGCAAAAATGAGAATGTTGAGCTAACCTTTCTAGCATTTGGTCAATGAAGGGGAGAGGGAAGTGATCTTTCCTAGAGGCCATGTTCAATTTCCTATAATCAATGCACATCCTCCACCCCGTAACCGTCCTAGTCGGGATTAGTTCATTGTTCTCATTAGTTACTACGGTCATCCCACCCTTCTTAGGAACTACATGAACGGGACTAACCCACTTACTATCCGAGATAGGGTAGATAATTCCCGCATCTAGCAACTTAATGATTTCCTTTTTGACTACCTCTTTCATCATAGGATTCAATCTCCTTTGATGTTCAATAGAGGGTTTGTGGTTATCTTCCATCATTATCTTATGCATGCACAAAGAAGGCTTAATGCCAACCAAATCATCAATAGTGTAACCAATGGCTTTTCTATGCAATCTTAGTTCATGCAACAACTTAGCAAGTTCATCATCACTCAAGCATGCATTAACAATCACCGGATATGTAGAGTTTTCACCAAGAAATGCATACTTTAAATGAGAGGGAAGGGGTTTGAGTTCAAGTTGAGGAGGACCTTTATTGGTTGAGGGTGATCCAAATAAGGTTGGATGAGATGAATCCAAAGCAAATGAAGACTCCTCATGGCTCCTAAAAGCTTGATCATCATCAAGGACTGGTCCAGGGAAAACCACGGTTGGAATCACGGCTTGCTCAACTTCCACGGCCGTGGTTCTTGCTAAGCTTGCTTCCCGGAGTTGTCCAGAAAGTATGAAGGCCGTGGAACATAAATCTCGACCGTGGAACTTGTAGTTGTTCAAGACCTCTTCGTGGCTTTCAAATCCAACTCTTGGCTCTTCTTCCAAGGCTTCCAAGGCCTTGATTTCTTCATTGCATGCCTCCTCAACACCTTCCTCCATCATACTTAAGGTAAGAACCTTCTCCAAGGGATCCTTGATTAAGACCGAGCTCACAATTTCCCTAGATTCCTCTTGCTCGACTATGTTGAAGAGATCCTCATCAAGGGCTGGCCCTTTCGTCATTGTGGATAACTTGAACTTGACATTCTCTTCTCTAATGTTGAAGGAGAGAGTTCCATTCTTGCAATCCACTAGGCATCCGGAGGTGGCTAGGAAGGGTCTTCCTAAGATGATGGGAACCGGATAATCCGCCGGAATGTCCAAGACTACAAAATCAATTGGCACGTAGAATCCTCCTAGTTGCACCGGGATGTTTTCTAGGATCCCAACCGGATGAGTGATAGAACGGTCTGCCATGTAGAGGGTCATCTTGACCGGTTTTGGCTCCCCTAGCCCAACCTTGTTGCAAAGTGCAAGCGGTATGATGCTTACACTCGCTCCAAGATCACAAAGGGCCTCGTACTTCACATCCCCCACTCCTATTGGGACACAAAAAGAACCCGGATCTCTTAGCTTGGGAGGCATCTCCTCCTTCATTGTTTGGATCAATTCCGAGGATCTCTTGGTCATTCTTATCTCCCCATACTCCTCCAACTTCCTTTTGTTGGAGAGTATTTCCTTCAAAAACTTGCCATATGCCGGCATTCCTAGAATGGCATCCATGAACGGAATGTTAATATGTAATTTGGACATTAGTTCAAGGAACTTACCAAAGTGATTGTCCAAACGAGCTCTTGCTCTTGATTGTGGAAACGGTAGTGGTGGCTTGTATGGAGGCGGTGCCACATAGGTTGGCTCTACATCCTTGCTCTTGCCTCCATCTTCTTGCAATCTTCCCTCTTCTACCACTACTTGCTTTCCCTTAGCATTGTCCTTGGGCAAAGGATCCTTCATACTCAACCCACTCCTCGTTGTGATAGCCAACACTTGGCCTCTTGGGTTGTCTTCGGTTCTTCCGGGAAGCTTTCCCGGATCTCTATGAGCTTCACCCGCCTTTTGGAACACTTGTGCTTCCAAAACCTTTTGGGCCTTAGAGATTGAAGTCACGGTGCTCTCAAGACCACTCAACCTTCCTAGCAATTGCTCAAACATTATTTCGGTTCTATCCTTTGGAGGTTGAGTGAATCCGGGTGGAGGTTCTTGCGAAGCTCTTGGTGGTGGAGTCGTGCTTGTGGAAGCGGGAGGGTTCAAGGCTCCATCCGGGTTAGAGTAAGAAAATCCGGGATGGTTGTGGTTGGGCCGGTAATTGTTGAATTGCCGGTTGTTGTTGAAACTCCTTGGGCCTTGGTAATTGTTGAAGCTGCCCCTTCCCATATAATTCACATCCTCCTCCTTGGAAGACAAGTTGGCTTGTGGAAGCACTTGAGGAGTTGCTTGGTTCTTCAAAGTTGTAGCACACAACTCCCTCAAGGACTTCAACTCGTTGTTGATGGCGTCAAGCTTGAAATTGCTCATGGTGACTTCACTCACCTCATATGCTCCCGTCTTTCTTCCTTCACTCTTCCTATGGGAGTATTTCTCAATCACTAGAGCTTGCTTCTCCACAAACTCCCAAGCTTCATCTACATGCTTCTCCATAAATGTCCCACCGGAAAGAGATTGGAGCTTGAATTGGCTATCTTCATCAAGTCCTTTGAAGTAGATCTCCAATAGCTCAATTTTTGGTATGCCATGGTGTGGACAATCAAGGAGAAGATCTTTGAACCTCTCCCAAGACTTGAATAAACTTTCTCTATCCTTCATCACGAAGGCATTGATCTTCCCTCTTAACTCGGTAGTCTTGGAAGGTGGGAAGAACTTAGTCAAAAACTCGGTTGTCATCTCCTCCCAAGTACCAACTCGCCCTTGTGGAATAGATTGATACCAAGCCAAGGCTTTGTCCTTAAGAGAGAAGGAGAAAGCCCTTAGCTTATGGTTGTTGCTCTCCAATCTTGGCGGTCTAAGAGTCCCCATCAAGATCTCATAATTCATCAAGTGTTGATGAGGAGACTCTCCTTCCATCCCTCCAAATTGATTATGCCGGATCATTTGTAGAACTTGAGGGCGGAGCTCATAGTTGTGGGTTGCGGGATCTCCTAAGTTCACACCCGGACGGTGTGCTCTTTGTGCCGGATCCATACGTCTCCCTAGGGTTTATGGCTCCTCAATAGCAATGGGGACAACCCTAACATTAGCCGCCGGCTGCGGTTGTGGTGGAGGAGGTGGAGGTTGTCGGCGATTAAGCTCTCCTTGGACAAGGGCTTGCCTAATCTCCTCTATCTCCCTCCCAGTTTCCTCTTGCCTCTCATTGGCAAGTCTCCTTTGCTCCTCCAAGAGCTCATCTCTTAGCCTTATTTGCTCTAAGGCTTCATCCAACTCAGCTTGGAGGTTTCTTCCGGCCATCTCTTTCTCTTTTCGGATGTTCTTGGATCTAGATCGAAGGGTTTTCTCCGGTTCGGGATCGAATGGAGCTAAATCCTTGCCACGAGATCTTCGCATACACCTAAAGAGTAATAGATGTCCTGAAAAGCAAAGACACAAACCAAAAAGATATCAAAAGCAACAAGAAAGATCTACACTAGAAACAATCACAAAATAGACTCAATCTAGACCAAGTCCCCGGCAACGGCGCCAAAAACTTGTTACGCTAAGATCGTGATGCGCAAATGGGTTTTAAATTTATAACTCGAACTAAATCCTAACTACCTAGCGAAACCCGCAGTGTACGGGACGTTTGTGGAAGGGTTAGTATTCCGAGGTCGAACACAAAGACTAAGGTGAAATTGATTCGATTTGTGATTGAGTTTCGTAAAGATCTAGGTTGAAAGAAAAGAAGAAATAAAGAAATGAAAATCTCAAATGTTTTTAGTTGGTTTTTGGTGATCAATCAAAGATCACAATTCATGAAAAGTAAACAATCAAACTAAACTAAGAATCAACACAAATGAACAAGCTAAACAAGATAATGATCAAGGAAAGAAAAGACGGATTCTAGGGATTGGAAGTTCCGGTTATGGCATAGGACTCAAGTTATCTACTCATTCCTTGGATTAACTATGATATGTTGGGGTTAAGTATTTCTAAATTGGGATCAATTACCGGGTAAGTCTCATGATCCAACTAGTCCACTCCTAAGGTCTTATTACCGTGTAAGTCTCTAAGAACCTAAGGATAGGAATTCTACACATACCGGTTTGTTAATTAGGGGCTTAGCCTATCCTTACCGGGTAAGTCTTGGAAGGGAAAGTCCTAAACAACTATCCTAGCACACCTAATCCAATGGCGGCTTATTAGGCTCACCACTACCTAAGGTTTGTTATCTTTAGATTCTAAGAGCAAGGATTACCGGGTAAGTCTCTCCTAACACTTAGTTACTACACTAGGTTACCCTAGGGTAGGTTAAACTCAACAAACACTTAGGATTTCAACATTCTGTAGATCTAAGGCAAGATCCTTCGAACCAGGGAAAATCACGGTTTGTTCTATCTAAACCACGGCCGTGGTCAGACAAGAACTACCCGTGATTTCTAACAGCAGCTACGTTCATAAACAAAAGTCATCCAAAGGTAAATCTAAGTCCGTCCTATCATAGCCCTAGCCATAACCATCCTTTCCTTACCCTAGAACCACATCAATTTAGCCTACAACGTTCATAATGGAAATCGAAACAAACAAACATAAAATCATAACATTCATTGCAAGATAATGAGGGAAAAGAGATGAACAAGTGAACTTAAAACAAAACCAAGCTGAAATTAGGATTAGAATGACTCACAATCCTTCCAAAGGAAGGTTCAAATGGTTCATACAATTCTAGAAACAGAATCCGAAATACAAGAAAACTATGGTGTGTGTTCTTCTTCTCCTCTTCAATGGAGCTCTTCTTCTTCTTTTTGACACTTTCCTTCCTAGAAAAACTTCTTGTTGAGAGAATATTTTTGTTAGAGAGAAATGGATAATGGATGAGCTGCTCCAAACTACTCCCAGCTGCCTCTCACAGCCCATGAAGGACCACTTTTATAACAAACTTGCATGAGCTGGCCATGAGAGTCGTGGCACAGCTGTCACAAGAATCTGGCAAAATCCACGGTTGATTACACGGCCGTGGAGTGTCAGATAACCGTGATTCTGTGCAGAAACTTCACGTTGGATCATTAAGTTGTGATTTGGTGCATGGCTTGTGTTGGCAAGGCTCTATGAGTCCTCCTTAGCCTTTAGCTTGTGTCCTAATGAGTCCGAGGGTGTGTCATCTAGATGAACGATCCTCAAACGCATCGTTTTAGCTCCTAAATCTCCCGAAATACCTACAAAACGCGCACAAGTCCGTGTAGACGTCTATCTCGGCAAAATACATGAATTGAGTGCAAAACGTCGTGAACTAGTGCTAGATCATGCATGAATGAGTGAGAAATTTATCTAAATGATTGCCTAAAACTAATCCATAAATCGTGTTATCACTAGTTAACTCTATTCTAGCAACAATAGTCTAGTTACTTCGTAGAGTAACACACTCGAGTATAACTCTCTCTAGATATGCCAATGGAGCTCTAGTGTTTATCTCACTCTAAGAATGTAAGCGTTTGTAAGAGGAAGAAAAACTTTTGGAACAAATGAAGATGTTTGATCGCTTGAAGACTTGTTTTCTTATCCGTGTAAGCTTGTTGTTTTCTTCTTCAATCGTCATCTTCATTTATAATATTCTATGGAGATCTTCTTAGCCGTTGTAACGTTCTTCTTTCTCCATGGAATACGCTGCTTGGTTGAGGTGAAGTAGGCGTTGTAAGATCTTCTTTCTTCTAGATCTTCTCTCTTCTACTTCTTCTCTTTGACGCTCGTTGAGGATCTTCATCACCGTGGTCTTCTCTACTTGGAAATGCCGCTGATGATCTTTGTCATTGAAGATCTTTATTTGAGATCCGAGATCTTCTCTCTTGGAAGTCATTGGAGATCTTCTTGTTGTAGATGTGCCGAGATCTTCTTGTTGCACCGTTGTCAAGATCTTCTTATTATCCCGATATCTTCCTTGAGTATAATTCTCTCTAGATATGCCAATGGAGTTCTAGTGTTTATCTCACTCTAAGAATGTAAATGTTTGTAAGAGGAAGATAAACTTTTGGAACAAATGAAGATGTTTGATCGTTTGAAGAATTGGTTTCTTATCCGTGTAAGCTTGTTGTTTTCTTCTTCAATCGCCATCTTCATTTATAGTATTTTATGGAGATCTTATTAGCCGTTGTAACATTCTTCTTTCTCCATGGAATACGTTGCTTGGTTGAAGTGAAGTAGCCGTTGTAAGATCTTCTTTCTTCTAGATCTTCTCTCTTCTACTTCTTCTCTTTGACGCTCTTTGAGGATCTTTATCACCGTGATCTTATCTACTTGGAAATGCCGTTGATGATCTTTGTCATTGAAGATCTTTATTTGAGATCCGAGATCTTCTCTTGAAAGTCGTTGGAGATCTTCTTGTTTTAGATGTGCCGAGATCTTCTTGTTGCACCGTTGTCAAGATCTTCTTGTTGTCCCGAGATCTTCTCCTTGAGAGTCTTCTCCAATCTTCTAACTCCTTTGGTTGAGATCTTCAACGATCTTTTTATTGTGGTCGTATCTTGTAGTAAATCCCTTAGAAGAATCCTTCCTTTGTAATGTTTTTCAAGGCTTTCGAGTTTGTCCTTTGTAATTCTTTTCAAGGCGTGAGTTCTTCCTTTGAAATGCTTTTAAGGGCCTGCACACATTTGAACAAACAAACGAAATCATGCAATTTAGAAATATAATCGATATTTGTTAGTTTATAAACCACATATAAATGTTAAGTCTTCCATCATTCACATAAAACAATTCATATTCAAGGTAGAGTTATCACAAACCCTAACCCCGACCATTGATACTACACACTACTTAACACCTTGAATTCACCAAATTAATCCATCAATCAAAGACATTATTGGAATTGAATTTCATATCAACCATCATAAAACGAAATTCAAGGACTTTGAGTAGTAGAGATATGAAATGGTTGTTTACAATGGTTAAAAAGTAAGAAAATCCGTTGTATGTAGATTGATTGTAAGGTCCCCAAGTATCAATGTGAATAAGATAAAGCATGTACACTTCGAGTAGTAGAGATAGAAAATGGTTGTTTACATTGTCTTGTTTGAGGACAAATTTGCACACTCAATGATTTTTGGTTATAATATAAATGGAATCAATATATGATAGCCTATCAAAGGAAATATGTCACAATCGACAGTGCCAAAGTTCAGGACTCAAAGTATTGTGTACATTAGAACAAGAATAAGCAAAATGTTTGGCAAGAATAAAAACATTATTACAAAAAGATGTATGAGATATGTCCGATGAAGTAGGAAGCCTGTGAACCCCATATAGTCCTTTGTATGCATTACCAATCACCATAGGTTGTCTCATCGAAGGCGTCTGGATAAAGCATTTATCAAAAGCGAAGGTAACATGAGTGAGTAAGGTGGTAGATAATTTATGGTCAGACAATAAGTTAAAATGAAACTCATGCAAATGAAGTGCATCATCTAGTTTGACGTGTGGATTCAATTGAATGGTGGCAATGTTAGTGACCTTAGCATTGGTACCATTAGGCATGGTAATGGAGATAGGAAGAGAAACAAGTTTGTATGAAGAAAACACGTCGACATAAGGATATGGTCAGTTGCTCCACTATCAATAATCTAGTGTGATTGGAGATCAGAAGAGAATAAACACAATGGCTTACCAACAAGAAAAGCAATGTGATCTTCTTTGTTGGTATATGAAGAAGATTTGTTCAATAAAGAGAGCAATTGAGTAACCTGATCTTGAGAAAAGCTGACAGCTGCCACTTAATGTCTTTGTTGATATCCATGCACTTTCCAACAACAAGAAAGAGTGTGACATGCAATCTTTCAGTGTTCACAAAAAGCAACTCCAGGTATGTCTTGTGTAGGATAGACATGGACCCTCCAACACTTATAAACAGTGTGGTTCTTGGCTTTAAAATGTTCAAAGAATAGAGATGAACTTTGAGTTTTAGAAAAAGGCTTGTAATTTCCTCGAATATCGGAGTATAATGCAGTGACATCACTATCAACAGTAGTGGAAGAAGTTAAACGTCGTTGAGGTTCATCCTGAAGCACAAGCTTAAAAACAACATCGAGACTTGGGGAAGGACTTATCATCAAAATGTTAGATCTCAACATAATAAACGAATAATTAAGACCAACAAGAAATTGCAAAATTAGTTAATTTTGAATGAATGAGAGAGCATTCTCATTAGATTCACAAGAACACACTTGATCTTCAAAAACAAGAAAATATTCATCCCAAAGAGTTTTTAAATGAGTGAAATAAGGCTGAATTGAAGTGTTGCCTTGACAAATTGAACTGAGATCTTTCTGAAGTTGATAAAGGTGAGTGCGATTAGTTTTTTCATACATTGCACCAAGCTCTTTCCAAATTTGTGTAGCAGATTTGTATTATAGAACCGACTCTACAATATCTCTGTGAACCGAGTGAAGAAGCCAGAAAATCAACATGTTGTTGCATTGATCCCATTTGGTGATCAATTTAGCGTCTAAGAGAGGCCTCTTACAGTCATCGGTGACAAAATCGATTTTGTTCTTTGCAAGGAAAGAAACTTCAACAAAACGTTTCCATCGGTTGTAGTTGTTTGAATTTAGCAATGTGCTGGAGAGTTTTAGTGAGGGAGCATCAAAATGATGCAAAAAAGTTTATCGATAACAGATGAAGAAGGAATTGGAGTTGGTGGATCATGATTTTCACCATTGCTGAGAGAAGGTGGATCTCGATTGGTGTTCATGCTCAGATTTATTGCTCTGATACCATGTCATAATCTGAGAGAGAGAGTATTGAGAGAGAGAAGGGAAGGAAAGACTGATTGTGTGTATTTTGTGTATCTATTACAATGGTTACAATGTATTTATAATACTCTTCCACTTGGAGAGTTTGTTACATTACACGTGTCATTCTCATCAATGTGTAATCTTCAAGTCAAAGTCCACATCTAAAACTTCCTCATGGCCTACATTGGAAGAATATTAACCCGAGTGTTCCCTCTTAGAGGTTGACTTGGGTTTGAGTGTAGTACTTTCTCCATATGAGCCTTTGTAGCCTACAGGTCTCTTGAGGTAAAGTTTTCCTTATCCCTAAAATTCTTTCCTGAATGTCCCTCTCTTGATTCTCGATCATTAAAATCTGCTTCTTCCTGCACCAAACACATACAATCACGATTGAGGAACTAAAAAAACCAAAGACAAACAAATAGAAGAAACAACCCAACGAACTACAAATTTTGATTTTTTATATCAAAAAATACCGCTAAACATGTTGAATTAATTTATTTGAAGTCTTTGATAGCCGCAAAAAAAGTCATTTTTTAATCTAGTTATTGAGAAAGGGAGCTGGTTGTGATCAACCATCTTACATTTCGGGTCTGTTTGGATCCATATTCATATATTCGTTTATCATATATTGGTATCGATATCACGATATAAGTATAAGATTTTTATTTGATATCTGTGTTTGGGAGGATAAAGTATGCCAAAACTGCTTCGGTTACTAACTCTCAAAATTTATGCAAACAAGATAGAAACGAATACAAATAGTAGTGTGTCTAAAGAACCCTAGTAATCTAGTTCATACATATCTCATGATTAAATAGAAAATTAACACCAATCCATAAAAGAAACTGCATAAAATGAGCAATACAGTCTTGTTGCAAACAAAATCTGAGGTTTATTGCTCTTTCCAAATGATATGAAACAGAAAATTGAATAAGATCTTTTGGTATTAGAAGACATCGAGAAAAAATCTAGAGGAAAGCGCAAATGGAACTTGGACAAGATTTGTTTCATACCTAGATAAGATGTAAGCAAAAACAATACAACGAAGATCTAACGAGGGAGACTACAGGAGAAGAGAGAGTAGATTGAGAAGGCAAAGAGAGAGAAGATGAAAAAGAAACGTGATGGCGGCGTTTTTTTAGGAATATCAAAATGGGTTAGGAGGTGAAATACGACAATATGTGTATATGAAATTGATATCCATGCTCGAATACCCCTATGCCAAAAATCATATAAGGACTTTTATTTTTATGTTGATTCTCATATTTGATATAGATATTGATATCAAATCGATTCATGTATTTAATTTCAAGCATCTGACTAGTAAAAAGGATAAATGTTCCTTATGTGAATAAAAGAAGAAAGACTTTGGCCAAGTAGGCAATTTTATATTTTCTTTTGTTTTGTGTATCCCTTTCATTTTTATCACTTTTATTAATGGTAGGTAAAAATAATTAACTCCTCTATTGAAAAAAAAACGAAACAGATATGAATTTGACATGAATTTTCCTTTGTTACGTAAAAATAATTGTTGACTTTGGTTTTTATTTTGTTTTGTGTTGTTTTGCCTTTTTTTTGTTTTCTTTTTATTTTCTGGTATGAGTTGTTGGGATGTTTATGGTATTAAATTCATACTAGAAATTCATAACATAAAATCATACAAGAAAATTTATACTACAAAATTTATACTACAAAATTTATACTACAAAATTCATGTTATATATTCAGACCAGAAAATTCATACAAAAAATTAATACCAGAAAATTCATACCAAAAATTCATACCAGAAAATTCATACCAAAAATTCATACGAAAAATTCGTACCATAAATTTATGGTTGGGATTGGAACAAAACAATTGTCTCAACGGAAATTAAGATATTATGAATCCTCGGATTGAGACTCACTTTTTTAAATTATTTACAATTCATAGAAATAAAGAAGCACGCGGTCCAGTCACTATTCAGGTCGTCCGATGTCTCACATTTTGAAGATCACAACTGCTCCCCTCGTCCCGCCACATCAATGTCTGTGAAGACAGCACACAAGCCTCTTGAATGTGCCTCAACATGCATCTTCCGGATTCCTCGATTATATTAGCGGAAAAGTGTGGGCTTAGCACCTTCCCAAATGCTTCAGCATAGGCCACACTACATGCATCCAAAATATACGTTTATTTAGAATAATCATTCTGGTTGGTAACAAGTGTATGTCAACATTATTAGTTCAACATCCATTTAGTGTCCAAAAGTCAAAACTTCAATTGACCCAGGACAAAAAAAAATTGAATATATGTATATAATATAGGCAACTCACACGGCACAATTGAGATCCTATAGATTTTTGTCACACAAACGTAAATACAATGAAAACTAAATTATAAACCATATAAAAATTACAAAAATTAAATAGAATAATTATAAATTGCAATAAAAAGATTAAAAACAGTTAAGAGGGAACTATTTAAAAATTAGGACAAGAGAACTTATTTATTTGGTAGATTGATAATTCAATATCATACTTCAACGTCGAATAGTGTTGATAGTAGGATCTTCTCATTTAGATATTCTATGCATAAAACAATGAGTCCGTCCTCACTTTTAAGTACAAAAATTTTATGTGTGTTATCATGTGGTGTTTCGATGTGGGGTGGTACACTAAAGTGAGCAACATAGTGTAAGTTTTCGAAAAACTCCGTATGGTGGCATAAACTATTGCGATAATATCATTAGGTTGATATATTTCCTAATTGGAGAATATATGATTTGATACCCTCGTTAATTTAAGTTAGAATAGATTATGAGTTTATATATTATATACTTTGTATTGCCTATATATTAGGCTGAATAAGATTAATCATAGTGTGGTTCTTCCCCACCATATTTATGGGTTCTCTAGCCTAACGTAATCATGGTATTAGAGCGATTTGTCTAACGGCACTTTCGATCCTATCTACTCCTTCATATACTTTCAACTCGGCTTGTGCCGATGCAAACATGAAATTTTATGTCCATACAAATCATAGGTATTATTCCGATCCAATCGGTCCCGGCCTTTCCGAAGTGCAACAACATCGGCATGTCCGAGTAAAACCATGACTTTGTCCAAGAACAACATCGGCTTTGTCCGAGGACAACATCGGCCCCGTCCGAGAATAACATTGGCTTCACCCGAGAACAACATCGAATTTATTCGAGAACAACACCACTTTATTTTGGAAAAAACAACGGCTTCATCCGAAAACAAGATTGGTTTCGTTTGAGAACAAGAACCAACATGCGATTTCATTTCAATCTTCAGCATTACTCACACTTCGTTTGTAGAGGAATATTGAGATAATATCATTAAGTTGAATGAATGAGAGAGCAACCTCATTATATCCACAAGCTTATAAACAACATCGAGACTTAAAGAAGGACTCATCATCAAAATCTTAGATCTCAACATAATAAACGAATCATTAAGACCAACAAGAAATTACAGAATTAGTTAATGTTGAATGAATGAGAGAGCAACCTCATTCGATCCACAAATACACACTTGATCTTCAACAGCAAGCAAATATTCATCCTAAAGAATTTTTAAACGAGTGAAATAAGACTTAATTGAAGCGTTGCCTTGGCAAATTGAACTGAGATCTTTATGAAGTTGATAAAGGTGAGTGTGATTAGTTTTGCCAAACCATGGACAAAGCTCCTTCAAAATCTGTGCAGCAGATTTGTAGTGTAGAACCAAATCTACAATATATTTGTGAACCGAGTAAAGAAGCCAGGAAATCAACATGTTGTTGCATTGATCCCATTTGACGATTATTTTAGCGTCTGAGAGAGGCCTCTTACAGTCACCAGTGACAAAACTGATTTTGTTCTTTGCAAGCAAAGAAACTTCAACATAACGTTTCAATCGGTTGTAGTTGTTTGAATTTAGCAATGTGCTGGAGAGTTCTAGCGAGGGAGCATCAAAATGATGCAAAAAAAGTTGATCGATATCAGATGAAGAATGAATTGGAGCTGGTGGATCATGAGTCTCGCCATTGCTGGGAAAAGGTGGATCTCGATTGGTGTTCATGCTCAGCTTTGTTGCTTTGATACCATGTCACAATATGAGAGAGAGAGAGTATTGAGAGAGAGAAGAAAAGCAAGATTGATTGTGTATATTTTGTGCATCTGTTACAATGGTTACAATGCATTTATAATACTCTTTCACTATGAGAGTTTGTTAAATTACACATGTCATTCTCATCGATGAGTAATCTTCATGTCAAAGTCCACATCTAAAACTTCCTCATAGCCTACATTGAAAGCATATTCACCCGAGTGTGCCCTCTTAGAGGTTGACCTGGGTTTGGGTGTAGTACTATTCTCCATTTGAGCCTTTGTAGCTTCCAGGTCTCTTAAGGTTAAGTTTTCCTTATCCCTAAATTTCTTTTCCTGAATGACTCTCTCTTGATTCTCGAGCATTAAAATATGCTTCTTCCTGCACCAAACACATACAATCACGATTCAGGAACTAAAATAACCAAATACAAATAAATAGAAGAAATAACCTAGCGAACTGCAAATTATATTTTTTATATCAAAAAAGTACCGCTAAACATGTGGAGTTAATTTATTTGAAGTCTTTGGTAACCGCAAAAAACGTCATTTTTTAATTCAGTTATTGAGAAAGGGGGATGGTTGTGATCAATCATCTTACATTTCGGGCCTATTTGGATCTATATTCATATATTCGTATATCATATATTGGTATCGATATCACGATATAAGTATAAGATTTTTATCTAATATTTCTGTTTGGGAGGATAAAGTATACCAAAATTGCTTCGGTTACTAGCTCTCAAAATTTCTGCAAACAAGATAGGAACGTATACATATAGTAGTGTGTCTAAAGAACCATAAATATCCGGTCCATACATATCTCATGATTAAATAGAAAATTAACACCATTCCATAAAAGAAATTGCGTAAAATGAGCAATACAGTCTTGTTGCAAACAGAATCCGAGGTTTATTGCTCTTTCCAAATGATATGAAACAAAAAATTAAATAAGATCTTTTGGTATTAGAAGACATCGAGAAAAAAAGATAGAGGAAAGTGCAAATAGAATTTGGACAAGATTTGTTTCATACCTAGAGAAGATGTAAGCAAAGAAATTACAACGAAGATCTAAAGAGGGAGACTATCGGAGAAGAGAGTAGATTGAGAAGGCAAAGAGAGAGAAGATGAAAAAGAAACGTGACGGCAACATTTTTTTAGGAATATCAAAATGGTTTAGGAGGTGAAATATGACAATATGTGTATATGAAATTGATATCCATACTCGTATACCTTTATGCCAAAAATCATATATGGACTTTTATTTTTATGTTGATATCCATATTTGATATAGATATTGATATCAAATCGATTAATGTATTTTAATTACTAGCATCTAACCGTTGAAAAGGATAAATGTTCCTTACGTGAATAAAAGAAGAAAGAATTTTTGGCTAAATAGGCTCTTTTATATTTCTTTTTGTTTTGTGTATCCCTTTAACTTTTACCACTTTTATTAATGGTAGGTAAAAGTACTTAATTCCTCAATTTAAAAAAAAAAAAGAAACAAATATAAATTTGACATGAATTTTCCTTTGTTAGGTAAAACTAATTGTTGACTTTGTTTTTTATTTTGTTTTGTTTTGCCCTTTTTTGTTTGCTTTTTATTTTCTAGTATGAGTTTTTGGTATAAATTTTTGGGATGTTTCTCGTATGAATTTCTAGTCAGAAATTTATAACAGAAATTCATACTATAAATTCATACTAGAATTTCATACAAGAAAATTCATACTAGAAAATTCATACCAAAAAATTCATACTAGAAATTCATACCAAAAAATTCATACCAAAAATTCATATACAAAAAATTTATACCAAAAATTCATACGAAAAAATCGTACCAGATATTTCTGGTTGGAATTGGAACAAAACAATTGTCTCAACGGAAATTTAGATATTATGAATCCTCAGATTGAGACTCGCTTTCTTAAATTATTTACAATTCATAGAACTAAAGAAACACGCGGTCCAGTCACTATCCAGGTCGTCCGACGTCTCACACTTTGAAGATTCACAACTGCACCCCTCGTCCCGCCACATCACTGTCTGTGAAGACAGCACACAAGCCTCTTGAATGTGCCTCAACGTGAATCTTCCCGATTCCTCAATTATATTAGCGGAAAAGTGTGGGCTTAGCACCTTCCCAAATGCTTCAACATAGGCCACAGTACATGCATCCAAAATATACCTTTATTTAGAAGAATTATTCAGCTGGGTAACAAGTGTATGTCAACATTCTTAGTTCAACATCCATTTACTGCCCAAAAGTCAAAACTTCAAATGACCCAGGAAATTTTCTTTTGAATATATGTATATAGGCAACTCACAGGGCACAATTGAGATCCTATAGATTTTTGTCAGACAAATGTAAATACAATGAAAACTAAATTATAAATCATATGAAAAATACAAAAATTAAATAGAATAATTATAAATTGCAATAAAAAGATTAAAAATAAATTAGAGGGAATTATTTAAAAATTAGGACAAGAGAATATACTTTATTTGGTAGATTGATAATTCGATATCATACTTCAACGTCGAATCGTGTGATAGTAGGATCTTCTCATTTGGATATTCTATGCACAAAACAATGATTCCGTCCTCGCTTTTAAGTACAAAATTCTTATGTGTGTTATCATGTGATGTTTCGATGTGGGATGGAATACTAAAGTGAGCAACATAGTGTAAGTTCTCCGCATGGTGGCATAAACTATTGAGATAATATCATTAGGTTGATATATTTCCTAATTGGAGAATATATGATTTGATACCCTCGTTAATTTAAGTTAGAATAGATTATGAGTTTATATATTATATACTTTGTATTGCCTATATATTAGGCTCAATAAGATTAATCACATTGTGGTTCTTCCCCACCTTATTTATGAGTTCTCTAGCCTAACGTAATCACGGTATCAGAACGATTTGCCTAACGACACTTTCGATCCTTCCTACTCCTTCATATACTTTCAGCTCGGCTTGTGCCGATGCAAACGTGAAATTTAATGTCCATACAAATCATAGGTATTATTCCGATCCAACCGGTCCCGGCCTTTCCGAAGTGCAACAACATCGGCTTCGTCCGAGGACAACATCGGCCCCGTCCGAGAATAACAATGGCTTTACTCGAGAACAACATCGAATTCATTCGAGAACAACACCACTTTATTTTGGGAACTGTAATATCTTGAATTTTATTTTCCGTTTATTACCGAGTCAACCCGGATTTCGACTCGTTGACCGTCCACATGATACCTAAAATTTATACCCACACAATTCTATATTATTTTATGTAGGCGTAACTCACATAAAATGAGGAATTTGTGTCAAACCCTAGTTCTTCATCAACTAGTTCATGTCATGGGACAAGATTAGGACAAATTTTGACAAGTTATGGCAAGGACATGCAAATTCAGCCACAAGTGTTCCACCTTGTTTCAGCCACAACAAAGGTGGGCTGCCTCCACGTTTTTTTTTTCTTTCTTGCGGCATCCAAGTGCAACCGTACGTGAGGAATATAATTCATCCCTTAATCACGTTTATCCTAAACCTAATTTTCTTTCCCCTAACCTAATTGCTGCTACTCTACTTCTCCCTCTCAACCGCAACAACATCACGCCTCCAGAAGAAATCGATAACCATCATCTCCACGTATCTGCACAACAGTCGTCACCACCGGAGCAGGCTCGTTACCGGGAACGCTACCTTGCCTTCGTCGGAAACCAACGAGAAGTACGCAGCCCGCCTGGTCTCGCCACACCCCGACGCCGACCTCCATTAGACTTCAAACAGTAGTCTCACGAACGAGAACACCCGGTAAGAACCCTCTTCTACCTTGTGCTTCACTCGTACCTAGTGGTCCACAACTTTAACCCCACCGTATGTTACTACAATAGCGTAACACAGAAACCCCTTGCCACCTCGACTACGGACCAACAACGAACGGACTCGGAACACCGCCCTTCTGTCGGTAAGCTTCTCTTGTGTGCCCTTACCGTTGTTGTCGTGCTAGTGTAGAGAGTAATAGGCAAGTTTGATCCAAAATCGAGGGTACAAACTACGAACTTAGAGGAGAGGTGAGGGTAATGTCATTAGGTACTAAACCTAGGATGGGGAGTTTAGGGTTGTGTCCTTTTTTTGTTCAGAATAGGTGACAGTGAGTGTAGAACCATGACCTCATGAGACTTCCTATGCCCAAAATTTTGTTTGGTATTTATAAACTGACTATTTGAGGAATAATTTTCGATACCTTAGAATGATGCTTCACCGTTTAATTTGTAGTATGACATAGGCGGATATACATAGTCTAACATATCAAAAGTTGAGACCGATCCTGGTCTGATCTGGATCCCTAGGAGCTCAAAGTAGGCCGGTTGAGCTGTTTGGGGAAGAACTCAGAAATTTGGCTAAGTATAGATTTCTGGATTTTTAGAACCATCTTTAGAGTTTTTTTTGTAGGAGTTGTTGTTGAGTGTTTTGGAGAGATCTTTGCTTCTATGAGTAGTATGCCCATCATGAGGGACCTAGGGATTTATCTCGGAATTTTCATATTTTTATTTGATCCTCATATCTTAAAATAAAGTTGGACCGTAGCGACTCTTTCGGAAATCTAGATTTTTGGTTAACTTTTATAATTCCTTAACAAACTATCTCATGAGAACTAGATTATGGAAATAGGTTCCAAAGGAGAATTTGGAACTAGGTCATAGATTATTTTGGAGTTTCGGAACCAGGGGTAAAATAGTCATTTTACCTTAAGAAGACTTTCTAATAAATTCTCTACACGAGATTGTACAACTTAGAGGTTATAACTTTTGAGGGTTATAGGACGTGTTTTGATACACTTGCCTTGTTTAACAGGTGAATGAGTTACCACGATTGCAAACTGAGTTGAGACTTTAGAGAGTTGTGATTTGATTCAAGTATGTCCTTGTGACTTACTTAGCCGGTTTTTAGATGTTAGATGAATGATAATAGTGGTGTGTGTTGGGTGTTTATAATTAGAACATGCCTAGGATGACTTTCTTAATATTTAGAGCTCAAGTGTATGTATAACGGGGTGTGACATCACTGCCCAGCTCTGACAAGAGACTGGGAGGTTCTCTATACCTAGACCATACATGTACAAGGTGAGGTGCATCGGATCCATTCCTGATGGTTACACGGGGCCGATGCGAGGTTTGGGGATCCCTTGTGTCACAAAATAAGTATGATTAGTAAGAGTGAATGACCTAAGCAAAGATAATAAATGGATTGTTTGAAAGCATGATATGTGTGTAGTTTTGCTATAAAGTGTGTGTGTGTGTGCTGCTTTCATTTTTCTAACGTTTAGATAGCTAGCTAACGGTTGTTGTGTTGCGTTGTTTAGATCTACCGCGGGTTAGAGCAGTAGCTGAGTAATCCGGAAGTAGTGGTCAGCCGGGTCTCCGTACTCCTTAGAGTGGGGTTGGGTGTTTTCTTTTTGCTTCCTTCATCGTATCAAGACAGTTAGACTTTTATGTTTATTAAGTACCGTGGGTTGTTAGACGTTGTGTTGCATTCATCTATTTAAAATAATGTTTTATGAATTTCGGTTTTTCTTTATTTGTGTCTTGTTGCAAGATCCTAGTAAAATTGTTGTCAAACTGAGGTCGGGACCCATTGTGAGGTCCTAACCAGTAACTTTCCGAGTTCTGAAAATTTGGGGTGTAACAACATGGTATCAGAGCTCTAGGTTGACAACAATGGCACTTGAAATCTTCTAAAAGACCGAATAAGTAATTAAGCGGAACCCGTAAAGGGATCTGAGTTTTAAAAAGGGCTTTTGGTTTTTAAAATGCATGCATAGTCTGGTTGGGGATAGAAAGTACAGTTGACCACCACTACTACCGCGAATCACAGTATGCTTAGTATGGACTTTAGGTTTTTACTCTCTTTTGACATTTTAGCTAGATTGTAACTGTAGTTTTTATCACTCGCGCATATGGCACATACTAGGGCTACACTAGCTACTGGTCGAGGTAGAGGTCGTCCACCTCTCCCTCCAGCTGGACAGGGTAGGGCGATAGGACTCTTGTGGTCAGAGGACGCGTCCGTGGAGGTAGACCTCTATTAGCGAGAGGTCGGGATCGAGCTCCTCCAGAGGATCCACCAGTAGTGAGCATGCCAAATGCTGGAGTGGAGGAGGTGGCTGAGAGTGTGGTTCCCGTGGTCAGGAATGAGACCGCTGCTAGGTCTGGATCACAAGGAGCACGTTCGACTGGATCAGGACGTGTCTCTATAGGGGTATCTGAGTCCAGGGAGTACAGAGCATACGTCCAGCGTATGGAGGAAACTGCCAGGACAGAGGGACTTGCCCCGGTACCGCCAGTACCGGCTAGGTCAGCTCAAGTGTCATAGAGAGTGACTCAAGCGCTAGCTGTGCCTAAGAGGAGAGCTGGGGTGGATAGGGCTCTTGCTAGGTCTAGAGCACCGAGGCCAGATGAGTGGTTGAAGGCTTTCAACAGTTTGAAAGTTCCTTCATTCGATGGAGAAATAGGATTGGAGGTGGAGCATTGGATAGGGCACATAGAGACTGCACTAGAGGCGATACGTTGCCCAGAGGATCGACACGTGGAGTTAGTATTGACCTTGTTCACGGAGGAGGCTCATTCCTAGTGGAGGACCATTCGTAGCCGAGTCACCAGTTGGGAGCAAATGAGGAGCATTATTAGAGAGAGGTTCTGCCCTACCTCGTTGAGGAGAGAGAAGTTTCAAGACTTCATTGAGGCGGGATTTGAGGATATTCCGGTTGCCGAGGCAATAAAGAAGTTTCAAAAGGAGTTGACTCTACTTGGACCAGCTGTACCTCCTGAAGAGCAGCATGTGTACCTTTTTTCCCGGAGATTGAGAGAGCACTCGTTCTTATCTTGAAGGATTTCACTACGAGTCTCTGTCAGACTATCATGATAGGGCTTCTACATATGAGAGCTATATGTCAGGTCCTAGGAGAGCTGCTCAATCAGATAGGCCAGGTAAACGGCAGAGGACAGGATATGCTAGTGGTAGTATGGGAGTATTTGGTTATGGACGAGGACAAACTCAGGGACGTCATAGTCATACCGCTAAAGTTCAGACTCCAGCTGGGGGATCACAGTGTAATAACTGTAGTGGCTACAGACACATCCGATCGAACTGCACGAAGCCGCTGGTGACTTGCTTTTAGTGCGGCAAGTCTGGACATAGAGCTGTATTTTGCCGCCAGGGAAAGACTCCATCTCAGCAGGGTTCTTCCCCTGCAGGTCTATCAAGGGGTGGACAAAGGCCGCCACAATATCGAGCTCCGATTCAGTAGTAGCAGTACCGAGCCCCAGGTCAGCAACAACAGTATAGGGCTCCAGGATATCCATCCTCACAGAGCTCTATGAAGGGATCCGGTCGGGGTAGGGGACGTGATAGTGCAGTTGATACTAGAGGAGCCCCGACACGGGTGTTTGAGTTGAGGAGTGCTGATTAGCCAGAGGCACCGACGACCACAAGTACTATCTGGATCCATGACTTACCCGTACGAGTTTTGTTTGATACGGGTGTTACACACTCCTTTATATCTGATGCATGCGTAAATAGGTTGTCCTTAGCTATTATAGAGGGAATACCATTTACGATAGGATTACCTGATGGGAGTAAAGTCAAAGGGACCCCGAGAGATTTATGACTGCCCCATTCATTTGGGAGATTGAGATTGGCTGGTAGATTTCCTAGTCATGTCCTTAGCACATGAGGACGTGATCTTAGGGATGGATTGGATGATGAGACATGGAGCAGTCTTAGAAGTTGGCAGGAGGACCGTGATTGTCGCCACTGAGGAGGGTCACACAGTGATATTTCGAGGTTGGGACCTCGGAAAGTCCGGCACAATTATTAGGGCAGTGAGAGCAGGGAGACTGATAGCACAGGGTTGAGAGACCTTCTGGTGTTATGCCATGAAGGAACACAAGAGCTTGACAATAGAGGAGATACCAGTTGCATGTGAGTTTGCAGAGGTATTTAGTGACGATTTGCCAGGGTTACCCCCATAAAGGAGCATTGATTTTAGCATTGAGTTGGAGCCGGGCACGACATCGATCTCGAAGACCCCGTACCGCATGGCACCGATAGAGCTGCTTGAGTTGAAGAAGAAGTTGGAGGAACTAGCTGAGAAGGGCTTCATACGCCCTAGTGTGTCTCCCTGGGGCGCGCCAGTATTATTTGGAGGAAGAAGGATTGATCGATGAGGCTATGCATTGATTACAGAGAGTTGAACAAGGTCACTATTAAGAACAAGTACCCACTACCGCGCATAGATGATCAGTTGGACCAGTTACATGGAGCGTTTGTGTTTTTGAGGATCGACTTGAGATCGGGTTATCACCAGCTGAGGGTGAGAAATCAGGACATACCTAAGACGACATTCCGGACTAGGTATGGTCATTATGAGTTTGTAGTGATACCATTTGGGCTCACTAATGCGCCAGTAGTGTTCATGGAGTTGATGAACGGGATTTTCATCGGCTTCTTAGACCAGTTTGTAGTGGTCTTCATTGACAACATTCTAGTTTACTCTAGGAGTCGAGAGGAGCATGCCGGGCACTTGAGGACAATGTTACAGATTTTCAGGATAGCCAACTTTATGCTAAGCTGTCTAAGTGTGAGTTTTGGATGTCAAATGTTGCTTTCTTAGGCCATGTGGTGACTGTTGAGGGTATAAAGGAGGTTCGTAGCTTTCTCGGTTTGGCAGGCTACTACCGCCAGTTTGTGGAAGGGTTCTCCCTGATTGCCCGACCACTTACCTGCCTTCTGAGGAAGACTACTCGATTCGTGTGGTCTGAGCCGTGTCAGCGGAGTTTTGAGGAGATGAAGAGGAGATTGACGTTTGCTCCGATTTTAGCACAACCTGAGGGTACAGATGACTTTGTGGTATTTGGTGACGCATCAAAGCTAGGCTTGGGGTGTGTTTTGATGCAGAGGGATAAGGTCATAGCCTATGAGTCTCGACAACTGAAGACGTATGAGGAGAACTAACCCACACACGATCTAGAGTTAGCTGCCATAGTCCATGCTCTTAAGATCTGGCATCACTATCTCTATGGGGCGACATGTCAAATCTTCACAGACTATAAGAGTTTGAAGTACATATTCACTCAGCGGGAGTTGAATAACCGCCAGAGGCGGTGGTTAGAGTTGATCAAGGATTTTGACCTTGAGATTTCTACCACCCCGGAAAGGCGAATGTAGTAGCTGACGCTTTGAGTCGGAAGACGCCTCACGAGAAGGCGATTGCCCGGTTGACAGTATAGCCGCATTTGTAGAGAGACTTGGCTTGGTTAGTGGTAGAGATTCGGTTTCTAGATACAATTCGTCAGTTGGATACTTTGGAGTTACTTCCTGATCTGTTGGGTGAGATCCGACAGAAGCAGGATACTTGCCCAACTTTGACAAGGATCCGCGACAATATGTCTCGAGATGAGGCACATCAGTTCACTATTGGTGCTGATGGGGTGATGAGAAGTCAGGATCGTATTTGTGTGCCATCAGACAGTGAGTTGAGACAGAGGATATTAGGTGAGGCTCATGCTACCCCATACTCAATATATCCTGGAGCGAGCTAGATGTACAAGGATGTGAGACGTTCCTTCTGGTGGGGTGGTTTGAAGCCGGACGTGACTCGGTATGTAGCTCAGTGTGCGACCTGCCAGCAAGTCAAGATTGAGCATCGTAGGTCCGGATGAGAGCTCCATCCGCTCCCAGTACCACAATGCAAGTGGGAGGATATCTCTATGGACTTTGTCACGGGATTGAGACTCAACAAAGGTTTTGATGCTATTTGGGTAGTGGTAGACCGTCTGACGAAGAACGTACGTTATATTCCGATTAAGGAAACGTGGCCGGTAAGTCGTTTAGCTGAGGAGTTCACCAGACACATTGTGAGACTCCATGGAGTACCGAAGACTATCGTCTCCGATAGGGATGGACGTTTCAGCTCGAGATTTTGGCAGTAGGTACATACAGCTTTAGGGACGAATTTGCACTTTACTACTACTTACCACCCACAGACCGACGGTCAGTTTGAGAGGACTATCCAGACGTTAGAGGACATGCTACGGGCATGTGTACTAGATTGGGGATAGGTATGACCTCACCACCTTCCCCTTGTAGAGTTTTCATATAATAACTGTTGGCACGCGTCTATTGGGATGACCCCTTATGAGGCGTTGTACGGGCGGAGATCTCACACGCCATTATGCTTGGATGAGCCTAGCAAAGGTGAGGGAGTAGCTCCAGACCAGATACAGGATGACATCGCTCGGATTGCTCTGGTCCGAGAGCGGATATTAGCAGCTCAGAGTCGTTAGAAATCTACGTCGACAAGAGACGTCGACCCTTGGAGTTTAGAGTAGGCACATAAGTGTGGCTAAGAGTGTCACTGACGAGAGGAGTCCGGTGTTTCGGTATAAAGGGGAAGCTGAGTCCCCGATATGTTGGACCTTTTGAGATCTTGGAGAGAGTCGGAGAGGTTTTCTACTGATTAGCACTACCGCCGAGACTAGAGGGTGTCCATCCGGTCTTCCATGTATCTCAGTTAAGAGAGTACATCGCGGACCCGAGACACATCATCAGCCATGAGGACCTTATAGTGGAGCCAGATCACACTTTTGTGGAGTATCCGGTAGCTGTCCTGGAGCGCAGTACTCGACGTCTGCGGTCCAAGGAGATACCGATGTTGAGGATCCAGTGGTCTAGACGAGTGGCCGATGATGCCCCTTGGGAGACAGAGAAGAGCATTAGACGTAGTTATCCTGAGTTCCTTGCGGAGTTAGCCGCTACTTCTGTACCGACGAGTTAGTACTGGGATGTTGTTTTGTTTGACTTTTATGATTTTATCCTGGATTGAGTGATTGTGATCATTTTCATGTGTTGCCTGATTATGATGATTGAGTAGTTTGCATGCTAGAAACGAGTTTTAGTGAGACCGAGTATACAAATCTATTTATGGAAGTGGTTTTATTAGATACATTATTTTAAGTTTCGGGACAAAACTTATTTTAAGGGAGTACTAATGTAATATCAGGAATTTTATTTTCCGTTTATTACTGAGTCAACCCGGATTTCAATTCGTTGACCGTCTACATGATACCTAAGATTTATACCCACACAATTCATATTATTTTATGTAGGCTTAACTCACATAAAATGAGGAATATGTGTCAAACCCTAGTTCTTCATCAACTAGTTCATGTCATGGGACAAGATTAGGACAAATTTTGACAAGTTATGGCAAGGACATACAAATTCAGCCACAAGTGTTCCACCTTGTTTCAGCCCACCATTTTTATGCTTGTGCTGGCCCAACTACGTGAAAAGGCCACGGAAGACCCACAACAAAGGTGGGTTTCCTCCACGTTTTTTTTCCCTTCTTGCGGCATCCAAGTGCAACCGTACGTGAGGAATATAATCCTTCCCTTAATCATATTTAATCCTAAACCTAATTTTCTTTCCCCTAACCTAATTGCTGCTACTCTACTTCTCAATCTCAACCGCAACAACATCACGCCTCCAGAAGAAACCGATAAACAACGCTACCTTGCCTTCGTTGGAAACCAACGAGAAGTACGTAGCCCTCCTGGTGTTGCCACACCCCGACGCCGCCCTCTAGTAGACTTCAGACAGAAGTCTCACGAAACCTTCACCTACGAGAACACCCGGTAAGAACCCTCTTCTACCTTGTGCTTCACTGGTACCTAGTGGTCCACAACTTTAACCCCACTGTATGTTACTACAATAGCGCAGCACAGAAACCCCTCGCCACCTCGACTACGGACCAACAACGAACGGACTCGGAACACCACCCTGCTGTCGGGAAGCTTCTCGTGTATGCCCTTACCGTTGTTGTCGTGCTAGTGCAGAGAGTAATATGCAAGTTTGATAAAAAAATCAAGGGTACAGACTATGTACTTAGAGGAGAGGTGAGGGTAATGTCATAAGGTATTGAACCAAGGATGGGGAGTGTAGGGTTGTGTCCTTTTTTTTGTTCAAAATAGGTGATAGTGAGTGTAGAACCCATGACCTCATGAAACTTCCTATGCCCAGAATTTTATTTGGTACTTATAAACTGACTATTTGAGGAATAATTTTCGATACCATAGAATGATGCTTCATCGTTCAAATTTTAGTATGACATAGGCGGATATACATAGTCTAACATATCAAAAGTTGAGACCGATCCAATGGTCGAATCTGGACCCCTAGGAGCTCAAAGTAGCCCAGTTGAGCAGTTTGGGAAAGAACTCAGAAATTTGGCTAAGTATAGATTTCTGGATTTTTGATTCCCCTTTTTAGAGTTTTTTTGTAGGAGTTGTTGTTGAGTGTTTTGGAGAGATCTTTGCTTCTATGAGTAGTATGCTCATCATAGGGGACCTAGGGATTTATCTCGGAATTTTCATAGTTTTATTCGAGCCTCATATCTTAAACTAAAGTTAGACTGTAGCGACTCTTTCGGAAATCTAGATTTTGGGTTAACTTTTATAATTCCTTAACAAACTATCTCGTGAGAACTAGATAATGGAAATATGTTCCAAAGGAGAATTTGAAACTAGGTCATAGATTATTTTGGAGTTTGAGACCAGGGTAAAATAGTCATTTTACCTTAAGAAGACTTTTTAGTAAATTCTCTACACGAGATTGTACATCTTAGAAGTTATAACTTTTGAGGGTTATAGGATGTGTTTTGATACGCTTGCCTTGTTTAATAGGTGATTGAGTTACCACGATTGCAGACCGAGTTAAGACTTTAGAGAGTTGTGATTTGATTCAGGTAAGTCCTTGCGACTTACTTAGCCGGTTTCTAGATGTTAGCTGAATGATAATAGTGGTGTGTGTTGGGTGTTTATAATTACAACATGCCTAGGATGACTTTCTTATTATTTAGAGCCCAAGTGTATGTATAACGGGCCGTGACATCACTACCCAACTCTGACAGGAGACTGGGAGGTTCTCTATACCCAGACCATACATGTACAAGGTGAGGTGCATCGGATCCATTCCTGATGGTTACACGGGGGTGGAGGCGAGGTTTGGGAATCCCTTGTGTCACCAAATAAGTATCATTAGTAAGAGTGAATAACATAAGCAAAGATAATAAATGGATTGTTTGAAAGTATGATATGTGTGTAGTTTTGCTATTAAATGTGTATGTGTTGTTTTCATTTATCTAACGTTTGGATAGCTAGACAACGGTTGTTGTGTTGCGTTGTTTAGATTTACCGCAGGTTAGAGAAGCAGTTGAGTGATCCGGAAGTAGTGGTCAGTCGGGTCTCCGTACTCCTTAGAGTGGGGTTGGGTGTTTGCTTTTTGCTTCCTTCATCGTATTAAGACAGTTAGACTTTTATGTTTATTATGTACCGTGGGCTGTTAGACGTTGTGTTGCATTCATCTCTTAAAAATAATGTTTTATAAATTTCGGTTTTTCTTTATTTGTGTCTTGTTGCAAGATCTTGGTAAAATTGTTGTCAAACTGAGGTCGGGACCCATTGTGAGGTCCTAACAAGTAACTTCCCGAGTTCTGAAAATTCGGGGTGTTACAGGAACAACAACGGCTTCATCCGAAAACAAGATTGGTTTCGTTGTAGAACAAGAACCAACATGCGATTTCATTTCAATCTTCTGCATTACTCACACTTCGTTTGTTGGGGAATATTGAGATAACATCATTAAGTTGAATGAATGAGAGAGAAACCTCATTAGATCCACTAGCTTATAACAACATCGAGACTTAGAGAAGGACTCATCATCAAAATGTTAGATCTCAACATAATAAATGAATCATTAAGACCAACAAGAAATTACAAAATTAGTTAATTTTGAATGAATGAGAGAGCAACCTCAGTAGATCCACAAGAACACACTTGATTTTCAACAGCAAGCAAATATTCATCCTAAAGAGTTTTTAAATGAGTGAAATAAGACTAAATTGAAGCGTTGCCTTGGTAAATTGAACTGAGATCTTTATGAAGTTGATAAAGGTGAGTGCTATTAGTTTTGCCATATCTTGCACCAAGCTCTTTCCAAATTTGTGCAGCAGATTTGTAGTATAGAACCAACCCTACAATATCGTTGTGAACCGAGTGAAGAAGCCGAAAAAATCAACATGTTCTTGCATTGATCCCATTTGGCGATCATTTTAGCGTCTGAGAGAGGCCTCTTACAGTCACCGGTGACAAAACTGATTTTGTTCTTTGCAAGTAAAGAAACTTCAACAGAACTTTTCCATCGGATGTAGTTGTTTGAATTTAGCAATGTGTTGGAGAGTTGTAGTGAGGGAGCATCAAAATGATGCAAAAAAATTGATCGATATTAGATGAAGATTGAATTGGAGCTGGTGGATCATGAGTGTCTTCATTGTTGGGAGAAGGTGGATCTCGATTGGTTTTAATGCTCAGATTTGTTGCTCTGATACCATTTCACAATCTAAGAGAGAGAGGGAGTATTGAGAGAGAGAAGGAAAGGAAGACTAGTTGTGTATATTCTGTGTTTCTGTTACAATGGTAACAATGTATTTATAATACTCTTTCACTTGGAGAGTTTGTTACATTACACGTGTCACTCTCATCAATGAGTAATCTTCATGTCAAAGTCCGCATCTAAAGCTTCCTCATGGCCTGCATTGGAAGCATATTCACCCGAGTGTGCCCACTTAGAGGTTGACCTCGGTTTGGGTGTAGTATTATTCTCCATCTGAGCCTTTGCAGCTTGTTAGTCTCTTAAGGTTAAGTTTTCCTTATCCCTAAATTTTTTTCCTGAATGACTCTCTCTTGATTCTCGATCATTAAAATTTTCTTCTTCCTGCACCAAACACATACAATCACGATTCAGGAACTAAAAAAACCAAAGACAAACAAATAGAAGAAACAACCTAGCGAACTGCAAATTTACATTTTTTTATAGCAAAAAAGTACCGCTAAACATGTGGAATTAATTTATTTGAAGTCTTTAGTAGCCGCAAAAAACGTCATATTTTAATCCAGTTATTGAGAAAGGGTGCTTGTTGTGATCAACCATCTTACATTTCGTGCATGTTTGGATCTATATTCATATATTCGTATATCATATATTGGTACCGATATCACGATATAAGTATAAGATTTTTATCTGATATTTGTGTTTGGGAGAGTAAAGTATACCATAATTGTTTCGGTTACTAGCTCTCAAAATTTCTACAAACAAGATAGGAACGAATACAAATAGTAGTGTGTCTAGAGAACCCTAGTAATCCAATACATACATATCTCATGATTAAATATAAAATTAGCACCAATCCATAAAAGAAACTGCATAAAATGAGCAATGTAGTCTTGTTGCAAACAACATCCGAGGTTTATTGCTCTTTCCAAATGGTATGAAACAAAAAATTAAATAAGATCTTTTGGTATTAGAAGACATCGAGAAAAAAGATAGAGGAAAGTGCAAATGGAACTTGGACAAGATTTGTCTCATACCTAGAGAAGATGTAAGCAAAGAAAGTAAAAGGAAGATCTAAAAAGGGAGACTACCGGAGAAGAGAGTAGATTGAGAAGGCAAAGAGAGAGAAGATGAAAAAGAAACGTTACAGCGGCGTTTTTTTTAGGAATATCAAAATGGTTTAGGAGGTGAAATATGATAATATGTGTATATGAAATTTATATCCATACTCGAATACCCCTATGCCAAAAATCATATATGGACTTTTATTTTTATGTTGATACCCATATTTGATATAGATATTGATATCAAATCGATTCATGTATTTTAATTCCTAGCATCTAACCGGTGAAAAGGTAAATGTTCCTTATGTGAATAAAAGAAGAAAGAATTCGGCCAAATAGGCTTTTTTATATTTCATTTTGTTTTGTATATCCCTTTAATTTTTACCATTTTTATTAATGGTAGGTGAAAGTAATTAACTCCTCTATTTTTAAAAAAAAAGAAACCGATATGAATTTGACATGAATTTTCCTTTGTTACGTAAAAGTAATTGCTGACTTTGTTTTTTATTTTGTTTTGTTTTGCCCTTTTATGTTTTCTTTTTTATTTTCTGGTACGAATTTTGGGATGTTTCTAGTATGAATTTCTGGTCAGAAGTTCATACAAAAAAATTCATACTAGAAATTCTTACTAGAATTTCATACAAGAAAATTCATACTAGAAAATTCATACTAGAAATTCATACTAGAAAATTCATACCAAAAATTCATACAAAAAATTTATACAAAAAATTCATAAGAAAAATTTATACAAAAATTTATACGAATTTTGGGATGTTTCTGGTATGAATTTCTGGATGGGATTGGAACAAAACAATTGTCTCAACGGAAATTAAGATATTATGAATCATCGGATTGGGACTCACTTTCTTAAGTTATTTACAATTCATAGAAATAAAGAAACACGCGGTCCAGTCACTATCCTGGTCGTCAGACGTCTTACACTTTGAAGATTCACAACTACTCCCCTCGTCCCGCCACATCATTGTTTGTGAAGACAACACACAAGCCTCTTTAATGTGCCTCAACATGCATCTTCCCGATTCCTCAATTATATTAACGGAAAAGTCTGGGCTTAACACATTCCCTAATGTTTCAGCATAGGCCACACTACATGCATCCAAAATATCCAGTGTTGTCGTTTATTTAGAAGAATCATTCAGCTTGGTAACAAGTGTATGTCAACATTCTTAGTTCAACATCCATTTACTGCCCAAATTGAGTTCAACATCCTTCAATTGACCCATGAAAAAAAATTTGAATATATGTATATAATATAAGCAACTCACATGCCACAATTGAGATCCTATAAATTTTTATCAGACAAATGTAAATACAATAAAAACTAAATTATAAATCATATAAAAAATACAAAAATTAAATAGAATAATTATAAATTGCAATAAAACGATTAAAAATAAATAAGAGGGAACTATTTAAAAATTAGGACAAGAGAACATACTTTATTTGGTAGATTGATAATTCGTTATCATACTTCAACGTCGAATAGTGTTGATAGTAGGATCTTCTTGTTGAGGAAAAATGTGCATAAATTCCCAAAACTTTATTTCATTTAATTTTCATGATATTTTAGTTCGACCCTATTTTTTACCCTCTTGATTGGAAATAATATTAATACAAAATAGTAAGGGGGTTTTTATTAATTGGGATGCACCCGGATTTTTAAGGGTTGTCTACGTAACTCTTTGAAGAGAATCAAACCTTATGTAGTTCAATGGTTTCATGCATCAGAGGATGTAATCTAGACCCACCTTCTATGAAGGGTTGCCTAAATATAACCCAACTATCATTTGCATGATTTATTTCCGTTCATGCATCAAAGGGATAAGATTAAACCCACCTTCTATGAAGGGTTGCTTAACTCTCCTAATATTATGTGCATGAATAGAACATTTATTTATATTTCTTATACTTTGGTATTTTAATAAATTTTGGATTTTTAGTTTAGACTTTAATTTAATGCGAAAGTCTGCGATTTGGTTTTAGTATTTTAAATACATCCGTCACATGGACTTTATTGTATTTTATTTATTTTGAGCGACTGCACTTGGTATATATTTAATTTCGTACCAAATTTCCTACGTAACTCTTAATCGAGTATCAAGTCCTTACGTAGATCTGAAAATTAATTTTATACATTTGATTTATGTCCAAGATTTATATCAAAATTTACTTGACTCGGATGGGTCGACTGAATCCAATTTAATATCGGATTTCCTACGTAGCTCGAAAAGAGCATCAAGTCATAACGTAGTTCTACCAATTTAGATTTTGACTTTATCTGTATTTAAAGTGTGATTGAACTCGACATTTTAAATGCGAGTTTCCTACGTAGTCTTTTATTTAAAAGACATCAAACCGTACGTAGTTCTTAGTGAGAATTTTGATTTTAAGTCCAAGGTTTAAATTTAATTATACTTTACTTGGACGGGTCGACTGAATCCAATTTAATATGAGATTGGATTTCCTACGTAACTCAAAACGAGTATCAAGTCATAACGTAGTTCTATCAATTAAATTATTTAAACAAGATATTTACTTGTTCTTGACCTTAAAGTTATGGTCATTTTATAACAAAGTAAAAGTTAGGTCTATGTAATAAACACTAACACTTTGCATGCATGCATGCAAAAATTGCAAAAATTGCAAAGCATATGAATTAATCCAATGGGAGAATTTGGCCTACTAGGCCTTTTTGAGAATATGATTTAGGAAATGTACCCCATAATTTTTTACCACTTTCATTTAATAGTAGGTAAAAATAATTAATTCTTCTATTTAAAAAAAAAAAGGAAAGTACATGAACTTAGTCAAAATCTTTCAAATGTTACGTAAATGAATGTGACTTTTATTTTTATTTTTATTTTCCTTTCTTTTTTATGTCTTTTATTTATTTATTTATTTTTTAATTTTTGGCATGAATTTGATGGTTTTCCTTCAGGTACGGCCCTATTTATCTGGTACGGCCGTACGGCTGTACCGCAGGGCGACACGTGTCCCGAAAAAAAAAAAAAAAATTTTTTTTTTTTTTTTTTTTTTTTTTTTTTTTTTTCTCTTTTCTGAAACGATTTTTTTTTTTTTTTTTTTTTTTACGGAAACTAATGAAAATTTATTTGAACTACCATGTTATAATTTATGCACTATTATCCTATAAACTTTGAACTATTCCTATATAATCCATGAACTATTACTTTTTAATATAATCCATGAACTATTCTATTATAATTCATGAACTATCCCATAATAAGTTTTGAACTATTACTTTCACTCCTTTATAAATTTTTGCACTTTAAACTATTCTATTATAATTCATGAACTATTCTATTATAATTCATGAACTATCCCATAATAAGTTTTGAACTATTACTTTCACTCCTTTATAAATTTTGCACTATGAACTATTCTATTATAATTCATGAACTATCCTTTTAGAAGTTATGAACTATTACTTAATAAGTTTTAAACTATTACTTTCAATCCTTTATAAATTTTACACTATGAACTATTCTATTATAATTCATGAACTATCCTTTTATAAGTTATGAACTATTCCATAATAAGTTTTGAACTATTACTTTTACTCGTTTTTAAAAAAAAAAAAAAAAAAAAATTTTTTTTTTTTTTTTTTTTTTCGGGACACGTGTCGCCCTGCGGTACGGCCGCACGGCCGTACCGCAATAATGGGCCTTACTTGAATGAATTTGATACCAAAATTTCATATTCATACCAGAAATTTGTTCATACCAAAATTTTTGCATACCAGAATTACATACTATAATTTTTTTACATACCAAAATTTTTTCACATACTAGAATTTTATTTTTCACATACCAGAACTGTATTTTTTCACATACCAGAATTGTATTTTTTCACATACCAAAATTGTATTTTTTCACATACCAAAATTTTATTTTTCACATACCAAAATTGTATTTTTTCACATACCAGAATTGTATTTTTCAAATACCAGAATTGTATTTTTTCACATACCATAATCAAATATAGTTGCTAAGAAGATTTTACATCCGGGACATCTTACATACCGAAATTTACATACTAGAATTTACATACCGTAATTCACATACTGGAAATTCACATACCAGAAATTTTTACATACCAAAAATTTTTACATACCGGATTTCTCATACCAGAAGTGAAAAAATATAAACCAACGTTAAATTCCTATCTAGCAGAGTTCCCCGCCCTCGTTCCTCCTCCCTCTCATGTTGTCGCCATTTTTGTTTCCTGCAAGTTCAATCAGGGCTAGAACTCAACCCCCGTGACATAAGATGAATATTGATGACAAGATAAACATAACTGAGAGAGTAGCTGAGCATTTTATAACGTCATTCAAGAAAAAATTGTAAAGAATAAAGCTGAAAATCCAAGATGAACTTCGAATTCTACAAAATCTCTTAAGAGATGTAAAATTATGAAAATTCATGCGTACAAAGTAGTTAGATCTCATTGGGATTTGCTAGTTCCTTGGTGTAGCCCATTCAACCCTCAAGATTAGGTTACCAGTAGGTGCTACTAGATCCTTGTAAGGACACTAGGAAGTCTAATGGTCACCCTCCTTACCACAGGTCCTACAAACCATGAAAACAACCCCTTTGTTTGCTGCCAAGGGGTCACCATTTTACTTCCTGTTCAAAACAATTGTTAGACAATTGCATCAACACAAACTCAGACGAAAGAAGGAGATATGTTAGTACCTTAGTCGTTTGGTATGATTGGGTTCTCGTCTCCGGTGCTCTTGCCATCGGTAATGGGGGCCTGACTTCGAATCCAGCTCGAGATCTGTTAGTGATGAGGAGAGGCTCGCGCGAGGAGAGAGGTTGTGGCTCCTTGGCGGCAACAGCTCCAATGGCGGGAGGCCGGTGGCACACGACGCCGGTGGTGGTCGATAGCATAGGCGTCTAACCGCCCCGTCCGGCTCGTAGTTGCTCGGTATTTGCAGGTCGAGACTCTCGCAGGAGAAGTGTACTCGGCTGCGGTCCTGGTTTCGGTGGTGATGAAGAGTGGAGGAAGAGAGACTCCAACCGGCGACAATGGTGCTTCGCTTTAGGATTGAGATGGGTGTTGCTTCTCCGCTAAAGACAACTCAGGTGATGTCGGTAGTGGTTGTTGTGGCGATGAATAGTAATACCGACAAGAAGAGGAGAAGCACGGTCTTCTGGTGCGAGAGAATGAGAGATAAGGAAGAGGGAAATTAGAAGAGGCGGCAAAAGAGAAAACCTAGTAACCCTAATTCGAAAAGCTATTTGAACGGTAAAAAAAAATTTGGGGGGCTAATTAGGTAACTAGGCTAATTTGAGTTTTTAGTTTAGTAACTAAGCTTTTTAATTTTTCGTTTAGGTTAATATACACCAATTCTTTTTTTTACCGTAAACCTGCTTCTGTCACTTTTCCCTTCAATACTCTAAAGTCTGAACCCCACCTACTACTCTCTCTCTCTTCCCATTCTCCATTCCCATTCTCCATCGTCAGTGAGGGCTTCCGGAGAGCCAAACAAGCAAGCCAGTGTTGAATGTCCGTGTAACACCCCGAATCCGTGGGACTCGGAGCGTTACGGGTTGGGACCTCACAATGGGTCCCGACCCTTAGCTTGACAACAATTTCACCGAATCTTTCAACATGGCACAAATAAAGGCAAAACCAAAATTCCTTTTAATGTAAATGATAAGAAACCCGAAGGAAAACAACAAAAGACTTTAGCCGATAAACAACACCAAAGACCAAAACGCCATACACGCGGCATACCAACATAATAAACGAAGAATAAAACACAACCCGACTCCAACCAAAACCCACTCCTAAAATGTACGGAACCCCGGCTGCCCACTCTTCCGGATCTCCCAGCCGCATTCTTAACCTGCAAAACAATCTACAACAATCGGTATAAAGCCATTAGCTAATATTCGAAGCATTAGAATCAAGGTGAAAGGCACAAACACAAGTAAATCAACATAACACACAATGTACACCAAATCACACAAATCCGGTTTATTACCTTTTTATTATTAAGTCGTATCCCGTTCTAATCAACTTCTTTTGTGACAAGAGAATCTCTCGAAACTCGCCTCGGTCCCCACTTACCGCATGGAACGGTGCGGATGCCTCCGACCGTCTAACCACACGGGCTAGTCGCCAAGAACCTCCTAGCTCTACGCAAGAGCTAGGCAGTGATGTCACCGCCCGTTATCATACACTTCGGCCAAATAATATAAAAGTCGGTGGTCCTAATTCCGGTTTAGTTGTTATAAACAATAAAGAATAAACACACACAACCAAACACACATAGATTCTAATACAAGGAATACGAGCTAAGTAAGTCCGGAGACTTACCTTATCGCCACACTCAACTCACAACACTCTCGCTTCCCTTGGGAAGGAGTCCACAACCTACTCACCAGAAGATAAATATATCAACAACTCGCTCAACTCAAGAAGTCTAAGACTTCTACACAAATGATCTACGCAAGATCATTTGACTCACATTCTAGGACCGCATCCTAGAATCTCTCATGCTCACATCCCACTCAACACAAGCTAGAAGTCCTTAGACTTCTAGACCCTATGATCTCGCTGGATCATTACCCATAGCACATACTAGGATAAACATGCCTAGTCCAAACAGACGCAATGGTAACAACACCATGTTAGGATACGCATATCCTAGCCCATAAACTCAACAACCATATACTCCAATTCTCGAACCTCACAAGCCTCACAAGATAGCATCAACACCTCAAGTCATAAAACATTTCACAATCCTCAAACACTCACCTAAAATCCATAACCACTACTTGGTATTCACTCTAAGTTATGCTAGATCCAACCAAGCATGATACTAATACTAAACATAACTAAATCGAGATAAGATCATAAGCTCGAGGGAGAGGGTACTCACGTGACGTTAAAAGACTGAAGACGATCTATGGACGTCGACTTGGACTTGTTAGGTCTTTATCGGGACGCTTCCGAACCTAACACCAAAACTATACAAATTTAGCTTATACACTAAATTTGAACGGAGTAATTAACATATATAAATCTAAGAAAAACCCCACTTTTAAAATCCTAGTTAAAACCGTAAATATATATTCCGGGCAAATTGTATAACATCATAAACCCAAGGTAAAACTCGTTTTCAAAGACAACGTTAAAATCCCGTAATTTAATCTTTGAGTCATAACCCGGAATTAATCCAACATGAGCATAATATATATATATATATAACATATATAAATAAGAATATAATTCAAGTAAAGCCCAAATTTAAAATCGTAAGAACATTTTTCCGGACAATATATACAATTCTAGAAACTTGGGACATTTTTTGTAAATCAAACCTTGGGCCATTTCTGTAATTACATACCAACAGGGCATATATGCAACTTCCAGAAATTAGGGCCAAAACTGTAAATACAAAACATAGGACAAAATCTGCAATTATACCAAAATTTAGGGGGGGCGATTTAATTAATGTAAAGGGTTTCTTAACCCTTTTCAAAACAGCGGGAAGGCAAATGAACATGGTGCGGTAAAGGGCTCAGCAAGGTTCCGGCGGGGCTCGTGCAGACAGGGACGGCGAGTCAAGGCAACCCAAATGAGGCTCCAGCAGGCGGCGGCCATGGCAGATCTAGCGCCAGCATTTGCGGACCTGGGTGGCGGTTTCCGGGTCAGCAGTGGGGCGCTGCAGTAGATCTGGCTCATTGAGGAGAACACAGAAGGTGCTCGCTACTGGTGGGGGCATTCCGATGGGCTTGAGGAGGGAGCCAGAACTGTTCGGTTGCTCCTGAGCTACAGAGTTAGTCCAGGGCGGCACAGAGGGGTTGAGGGGGGGGAGAGGAGACGCCGGTTCTAAAGGCTCGATGCTGAGAAGACGAGAGGGAGCAGAGAGGGAGCGGCGAGCTTGTTATTGAGGGAGGGACGAAGCTCCGGTGGCAAGCGAGGCAAGGCGAAAGCGAGCCAAGGCCTTCTCCAGCGGCGCCGGCAACTATAGGCTCCTCTGTTGGTGCTCCGGTTGGATCTGGTTGTGGCAAGTGTTTCCGGCGAGGACTCCTTTAATGACTGTGGTGGATCGAAGGAGGCAGCAGCAGTTCCCCTTCCTGGCGGCTCGAAAAGGTGTACAGAGGGAAAACGGGAAGGAAAGAGAAGAGTGAGGTTTACAACCCAAAGGGATGAACGAGGACAAACTACAGAGGAGGAGGTACGGGAGATGAGTGCAACGAGAGGTCGGGTAGGGGGTGCAGGGCTAGGGGGCGGCATAACCTGAGAGGCTGAGCGGGCTTGCACATATCGAAAGGTCGGGAAAGAGGTGCAGGTCATCAATAGTTAGAGAGAAGAAGACAAAACAAAAAAAAAAGGAAAAGAAATAATATAGATAAAATAATACAAAGGAAACGAGTAACAATCTAACTCGATCCAAAAGTGTTCGGAATGAAATTTCCTAATCGGAAAAACTTCCCGAAAATAATATACGGAATATATATGTATAAATATATATTAATATACTCGAAAATTTTAATTTACGATATCAAAATACTCGCGAATATATGTAAGCTATTAAAATATCGATAAAAATCGGGAAAAATAAAAATCATAAACGTGCCTAAAAATTGGGGCGTTACAGTCCAGCCGACGACGCCCTCACGGACAGTGAACGTCTCTGTGAAGGAGGTCATGTAGAACCATTCCGGATCCATCATGTAGATCTGGATCTAGATCTAGACCCCAATCTACGGTTCCAGCGAAGAAAGAGGGTTAAAGCAAGGGCTCATCGTAGGGTTGAGGCAAAACTGTTGAAAAAAAGAGGGTTAAGGCAAGAGAGTTTCGAAGCCCACATCATCTTCTCGCACCATAGAGAGAGTCCGAGTGACTGCTGCTTCTCCTCCAAACCACCAACGACATGAAGGGTTGCACAAATCGACAACTTTATCCTCAATTTCTGGTATGATAACTTAACTTCTGGTATTTCTGCTATGATAATAATTCCGGTATGATGTTGTTTGGTATTGGTATGATATTGGTGTGAAGATGATATCAGTGTATGGTATTGGCATCATAGATTCATAGTCTTACCATGTACATTTCTCAGATTGGCGAAGAATATCGTCCTTGGGTTCCCTTTATCGGGACTATGTTTCTATTTATTTTTGTTTTGAATTGGTGCAGATAATACATTCAGAAGTAATCGAATGGCCAACTTGGGTTGACTCACTTCTTCAGCCTTGCTTCTTTGGTGAATGCACAGTTCATCCAGATACAAACAAAGGTATATGCACTGTTTACAGTATAAACTGTATGAATGGATCCCTCTTTTTATTTTGGTGGTCTAGATGCTAATCACCATAACAATATTTTTGATGTAATGGAGCCTAACCATGTTCATTTTGGCGGTCTAGATGCTAATCACATGGTGATTCGTTGCAGAAGTGAGATTAGCGATGATGTTCATGCCAAACCCAGAACCCCAGTCTCTGATAAACAAATTAGCATTTCCATCTACCAATTTTATATTCTTAATCTTTCGATTACTTTTCTTCTGGTGTTTGTTTTTGTGCTTGTTGATTAGGTTTATTCAGGGTCTCACATCTTAATCAGGGTTAATTTGGCCTAGCTTTCTATGTAATCAGTTTCCATTTTTGTGCCTATTTTTTTTGACGCAAACTTCATTGTGTATACAGCTGTAGTTGCACATTGGTTGACATTTGGTTTTGGCTTATTCTCATTCTCAATCTCAATGTCTTGATTTGATATATATATATATATATATATATATAGAAAGTGAGGAGAGGTTTTGACGTAGATTGGTGGGGAAGGTGGCTGCAGATAACACCCACAATTGGATTTTAAGTTCATCTTCCAAAGGCGAGACGACCCCATTTGCTTATCTCTTGGAAAGTCTCCATTCAACTTTGCATCATATCTAACTGTCAAAATTGGTAATAATTTCAGATCAGCATCGGATGGACGATGGTGCTCCTTTGATGATCACTGAGAGCTAGTGTCGTGGTTTTCGGGTCCTCTTACCTTCCTTGGATGGTCTTTCTACTTAATCACTTGCTTGTGTTTTGTTGTAAATGTTTGTATGATAACTTCTGGTATAATAACTTAACTTCCGGTATGAAAAAATTTCGGCATGTAATCTCCGGTATGTATATTCTAGTATGTAAATTCTGGTATGTAAATTATAAAAAATAAAAAAGAAAAAAAAATTCTGGTATGAGTTTCTAATATGAATTTTATACTAGAAACTCATACCAGAAAATTTTAATAAATGGAAAAAGGACAAAAAAAACAAAACAAAAATTCTGGTATGAAAATTTTCTAGTACAAAAAATTCTGGTATGAAAAACTTTAAACTTCTAGTATGAGAGAAATTCTGGTATAAGAAATTCTAGTATGAAAAATTCTGGTATGAAAAAATTCTGGTATGTGAAATTCTAGACACCAAAAACATTGTACCAGTTAAATTAACTGCAATCCATGTTAAGAGAATTAGTTCAGTTTTCTCAATCAACTGACATGCTTAAAGTCGCATACCAGTTTTTTGAAAAAAAGTGGTATGCATATGGGTTGATAAAATATTTTTCCATAAATAATAGTTCTCGCATGCTAGTAAATTTAAAAAATTGGGATACAACTTTCATACGGGTTTAGTTAAAAATTGGTATCGTGTGAGTATTTTCAATTAAAAAAATGTTATTATTATCAATATATATCTCGGTTGGCTAGTTCAAAGTCTATCAATCCCCTTATCAAGAACAAACCTAAAACCCATATGGGATTTTTTCCGACTCCAGATTGGATCTTCGCTCTTTCGACGAAGTCCATATCAGACATATTTTCAGAGAGATAAACTGTGTTGCTGACCGTTTAACCCATATGGGATTTTCGACCCCCAACACCCATTTCCGTGATGATCCTGAACTTTGCGTTCTCATCCGAAAGGATGCTTTAGGATGGACTACCTCTAGGAGATAGTCATCCTAACCGCTTTCCATTATAAATAAAAAAAAAAAAAACAAACCTAAAACCCTAACCCGACATCAATAGTCACGCCGTCAATCGCTCTCAAGTCCCCGACTAGCAAGCTCCAAATCAATCTCTGCCGATCAAAACTCAAGTAGCCCCGTCGCCGACCGACGTTGTTTGCTTTTGCTCAGGCAGCACTTGCCGCCGATTGACGTTCTCTTGCTCTGTCGCCGTCCGAAAGCCTCGTTCCGCGCTGCTCCCTTCATAGGTAACATTAGTACTATTTCTCTTCCACTCTTATTCCTTAATCATACGGTTGTACAAAATCTTCCCCTTGTTAGACTACTATGTGGGTACTATGTGGGTTGGTACTGACATCTTCATTTGGAATTGTATGGACATTAACGTATCTGTCTACAAAACTAAAAGTATGTGTTGAAAACCTAAATTTTAGTTTTGGAACTAAAATTTGAATGAGTCAGTGGACTCTCCTGGGCACTCTGGAACTTAATGGAATTTGGGGAGATGAGGTGTTGTTATTGGTCTTGTTCTCAATGTTAAACACATATAAGTCTCTTGTTCTCTGAGTTAAATCTGCTCAAAGCTTAAACATCATTTTAATTATAACAATAATAGATAATTCACGATCTCTCTCTTAAATGCATATTTTCTCATTACGTCACCAAGATTGCAACATCCATGTCATTTTCCTCATTCTGAGTTTGTTTCTGTTTTCTATCAGAAGATATTTTTCATATTCTAATTATATTTTATTTTTCTTCATATTGCAACTTCCAAGTGATCTACAATGGTCCGAGTTGTTGATAAGATTTGGTTTTGAGGTAATATTATTTGAGAGCTACATTTTGGTTATCTTTTCAATAATATCCATCTTTTCTATAAGTAGATTATTTGTCAAATAAGGGCATGTGGAGAGTATAAGATCAGATTTTTGGAAGATTTAGCAAGAAATAGGTTTTGACCATGTAATCCACCATTAGTATAAGATCAGATTGTTCAATTTTGGTGTTATAAAAACTGAATATTAGACTCAAGTATAACAACTACAATCAGTTAGGTTATTTAAGTGCACCTTTAAGTGTAACAACTACAATCTGGAAGGTTATTTAAGTGCACCTTTAAGTGTAATAACTAGACCATTTTGCTGAACATCTGAATTCCCCTGCTTGAACTGATCATAATAAGTGAAGCTTGAGACGAAAGATCATTGATGAAATAATAATTAAACATAGGAATGTGACATCAAATTGATCAAGTAAGAATTTCAGGATAGGTTTCGGGGATTAGTAGTAGTATGTCGGAAATCCCTGAGCTATGTGTTCATTTATGAAGCAAAACCATACCCATTTCTAATCGCAATGTTGCATCTTGTTGTGGAGATTAATAGTATATTAACTTTTGTAATATGTTTGATCAACACAGATGTGGCACTTCTGACATCTTTGAGGGATGGCATGAACCTATTCAGCTACGAGTATGTAGCTTGCCAAGATGAAAGAAAAGGTGTTTTGATTCTTAGTCAGATAAAAAATGCGTGGGTGCTTGTTTGTTGGTTAGGTAGTTGTTTTAGAGACATAAAAGTTGAGTTTGTTGTTGTGGGCTTGATAGTTTGTAGGTGATGCACAATCTCTGGGTGCCGGAGCACTTCTTGCTAACCCATGGAATATCTTAGAGGATGCGGCTGCAATCAGAGTAGCTTTAAATATGTCAGATGAAGAGAGGGAGAAACGACATCACAACAACTTTTTGCATGTCACTACTCATACTGCTTAGGAATGGGATAAAACTTTTGTAAGGTAAATTATTTCTACTTATCGCCTTTCTTGTGGATAAATAGATGGTAATGTATAACTTGTAGTTATTCTCTTTCACCTCATTGTGTAGTAAATTGAATGACAATGTACTTGCAGCTCAGCTTAGAATAAGACAGATTCGTCCTGATCTTCCTTCCGATGATGTAAAGCATAACTTCTTGGCTTGCAGTAATCGTCTAGTTATATTGGTACAAATTTTTGGCGCTCCATGTAAATATTTTTCTTCATACTGCTAATGAATTATGCTGCTGATAGAGAGTTCAAAAAGTATGAGTAAAAATGTTGAAAGATGTGAAAAAGATATTTGTAATTGTCCAAAGATTATAGGGATTCAATGCAGCTTTAATTGAGCCAGTGGACTCTCCTGGGAGACGACGAGGTGGAGAACAAATAAAAGAAATGGACTTGAAATTGCACCTACAGTTAAATGGACTTGAAATTGCACCGTAGTTAAATTTGTTGGCACTTTATTATTTTGTGTTCTTACTGATTAGGGTAGTTGTTCAGGATACTAGGAAGTTAACAATTGATAGTCTAAGGAAGTCCATCATTGTCTAAGAAGACACTATAAGTGTATAAAAAATTACTTTGTGCACTATATTTCTCAACTACTTTATTATTTGTCAATTTCATATTGATGCATGCTATATGAGAACTTGTATGTGCAATACACTTATATTTTGTTTATTATTCTTTTACAGAACTCGCCACCATCACCGCAATTATACAAAAAGGATGATACACAAGAAATAGAAGAATGTGTTGAATTTCTTCGACCCACAATCGAGTTTAATGTCACAAATATAGGAGTGGAGTTGAAGGTATGCTGATTGGCAAAGTGAAGGTTTTAATTTTCTAAAGAAATGCTTGACTAGATGTCATTTTGGCTAATATTTGTTGCCATTTTGAATTGTTATGTGTTTTTCCAAAATAGTTGTAATTGACGGTATTAATTGTCATTTTGGAGTGTTAGGTATTTCTCTGAAACAGGTTGTGATTGGCAAGTGTTAAGCCATTTTGAAATGATAGATATCCGTTAATTGCATTGTAAAGCAAACAAATACTAGTTGTTGTAATGTTTGAATTGTAGTTTATTAATAGATAAAGTTTGGCATGGACAATTTCTGAAATTTCTGAATTTATTTGGTTGCATTTACAGAAAGGTACATGTATATGATTCTGTAAACAGGTGTAAAATCTCAGTTGAAACATATACTTAGCCCTTCCTTGTCTCCAAGCAAGTTCCAAATCTTAGATACAAGATAGAATGGATTATAAGTCATAAAGATTAATGAAAAAGTCTTTCAAAACATTTTAATGGTGTGCTTCAATCATAGATCACTCTAAGAGAATGCTTCATCGCAATTAAAATCAAAATATGATCAAAACATTTTATAATATAAGAAAGTTGTTCATCTTTGCATAAAATCATAGAATGCATAATAAATCATAATCTTCGAAATTAATCATGTATAATCCAGTTTAAACCACTAAGTCAATCAACAAGCTCGAGGTCTCAAGGTCTTTTCAAGAGAAGGTCAAGAAACGTGTGAGGGTGGGATGTATATAGGGAATGTGGTGTTAGAATCCGGGAAAGAGATTCTTTACTTCACTTGCTTTGAACTTCAACATCTTCCACCAATAAGCTTTGCTTATTTACTTTTTACTTTACTTTTTGTGATGCATGGACAGAGGTGCACAATAACCGAAGCTTAGGAGATCAGCAATCATCAATTTCTCGAGATGCCTCAAACCCTTGATGCACCCACCATGACCCGTTAGGAATATCGCTCAATCCGACTTTGGCAAGACACAAACACCCGGCTATGTGAATGGTGCCGAGTAACTCATCATCATGATTGATTTCTCCAAACCTATTTGTTTCTTTCTAACTTCCAGCCAATATCTCAACTTTTCTTTCACTTGCTTTTCACTTGCTTGCTTCCAAATTCCCGGATAGGTAAAGGGAGGCAAATATGTATATGAGGGACTAAACATGATCAAGAAGATGAAGAGAAGAGAATGAATTGCCTTGGTTTTTCCAGGAAGAGAGTGAGAGAACTCATAATGTGGTGTCAACCTTCAAATTCAACATAATTTGGATAAAAACAAAGTATTAAACATGTCAAAATTTCAAACAAAGCATTTAGCAACTTAAACATATCATAAAACCTTTCAAGCATATAAAGATTTCAAAACCAATCTACAAACAAAAATCTTCACTGAGGTCATATCCTGAAAAGAAGCACAAAAATCGTTTCGAAAACTGTCTCAGTTAAACCACCTCGGTCGAGATGTTCTACGTTAACCGAGGTGAATCACCTCGTTCGAGGTCATAAATTTTTTTTTCTTAAACCAGTTTTTGACGTTTTTCTCAATCAAATAACCTATATGCATACATGTAGTCTCAGATAAGCATATAGAGCCAAGTAAAGCATAATAAGATCCACATACCCCATACTTGGGACACATTGTCCCAATGGGTCAAATAAAAGTCTAAAATCAGAAAACTCACCGGACATAGTTGAGCTGCAAAATAAGAAAATAAGCTCCAGAAATGCATCAATCCTCATCAGATCGGTCGAGGTGTTTCTGGGCGGACCGAGGTGTTAGAGCGGATGTCAGACCTAATCACCTCGGTTGACCAAGAGCATCTCGGTCGATGTACTGTGATAGCAACCGAGATGTATCTCAATCAAGCTCCGTCTTCTCAATTTCTCGAACTTCTGTCCTTCCAGTGTAGCTCCTGAGTTGTATTCTTTCCTTAGATGTCACCTGTTGTCTGTCTAGGACGCCAAAAGCAAAACAAAGCTAAGCAAAAGCAAACTATCTAAAGCTAGACTAGAAAAAGGGAAAAGAAAGCAATACCTTGGGTTGCCTCCCAAGAAGCGCTTGATTTAAGGTCGCTAGCTGGACCGTACGGCATCCCTAAACATGCTGGGAAGTATCCTCACCCCATACTTCACCTTCATCATGGGGTGAGATAAGGAAGTCTATCAAACGCTCCAACAAGTGTAAGTGCTCATCGGGGAATGAATCGTCTATGGGTGGTTCGTCCTTCTCGCGTGAAGAGGGAGGTAGCCGGCTGAGGTGATCCGCAACAGAATTTTCGGATCCCTTCTTATCACGGATCTCTAAGTCAAACTCTTAAAGCAAGAGAATCCATCGAATAAGGCGTGGCTTGGCATCCTTCTTAGCAAGCAAGTAACGAATAGCTGCATGGTCGGTGTAGACAATAACTTTCGCCCCTACTAAGTAAGAACGAAACTTCTCAAAAGCATATACAACCGCCAATAGCTCCTTTTCGGTGGTGGCGTAGTTACCCTGGGCTTCATCTAGCGTCTTGCTAGCGTAGTAAATGGCGGTGGTCCGTCCATCCTTATTTTGTCCAAGCACCGCTCCTACCGCCACATCTCTCGCATCGCACATGATCTCAAAGGGCAAGGTCCATTCTGGAGGCTGGATGATGGGAGCGGAGATCAACGCTTCCTTAATCCTGTAAAATACATCAAGACACTCCTGCGATAACTGAAAAACAACATCTTTATTCAAGAGGTTAATTAGTGGTTTAGAAATCTTCGAGAAGTCCTTGATGAATCTCCTATAGAAACCTGTATGCCCGAGAAAACTCCTCACACCCTTAACAGAACAAGGGGGGGGGGGATTTCTCAATAGTCTCGATCTTAGCGCGATCAACCTCAATACCTCGATTAGAAACGAGGTGTCCTAGCACAATGCCTTCATTAACCATAAAGTGACACTTCTCCCAATTTAAGACGAGATTAGTGTCTTCACATCTTTGTAGTACTAGAGAAAGGTTAGATAGGCAATTATCAAAAGAGGAACCATATACTGAAAAATCAACCATAAATACCTCCATGATCTCCTCTATATACTCGGAAAAGATAGCCATCATGCATCGCTGGAAGGTTGCGGGTGCATTGCATAATCCAAATGGCATCCTCCTATAAGCGAATGTCCCTCATGGACAAGTGAAAGTGGTCTTCTCTTGATCATCCGGATGGATAGGAATCTGGAAGAAACCACTATAGCCATCTAAATAGCAAAAATGTGAATGCTGGGCCAACCGTTCGAGCATTTGATCAATGAAGGGAAGTGGAAAATGGTCCTTCCGAGTGGCCACGTTCAGCTTCTTATAATCGATGCACACCCTCCAACCCGTGACGGTCCTAGTTGGGATTAACTCGTTGTTCTTATTCGTCACAACGGTCATCCCTTCTTTCTTCGGAACAACATGCACCGGGCTCACCCACTTGCTGTCCGAGATAGTTAATATGATACCTGCATCCAACAACTTAAGAATTTCTTTCTTCACAACCTCTTTCATGATCGGATTTAACCGTCTTTGAAGTTCCCGTGAAATCTTATGATCGTCCTCCATTAGTATTGATAGCATGAATTATAGTCTATATTTTGGGGATTGTTTGGACTTTTTATCTTTCATAATCTGTATGTTTGTATGTATATTATGTGATTATATCACCATTTCATCTACCTTTGCAAGAATCGAGGTCTACACCTAGTTTTGTTGTAATCGTAGGTAAAATTGCACGTTTTGCATCAAAAAGGAGCAAAAGGAGCTAAGGAGTCATTTGGAGCTACATTCAGGAACATAAGGAAACATTCAGGAAGCATAACCATGGATTAAAGATTCACTTTGGACCAGTTTTGAAAGATTTCACATTCAGTTGTGACTCACCTCGGTTGACCAGAGATTCATCTCGACCGAGGTGATCCAGAGACGCCGACTCGACCGAGGCGAATACCTAGGACGCGGCGAGAATATTTTATTCTTGGCTGAGATCTTTTATCTTTGGAAGGTGATCTTATATTTTTGGGCTTGGCTCCTGGAAGGAAAGTGATCTTATATTTTACCTATTTTTATGGGAAAAGATCTTTCTAAGATATCTTATCTTTGGAGGGTTATTTTCCTATAAAAAGGGTTGGATTTCCACAAATCCAACATCCCGTTTACACCGAAAAACACGCTGCATACATCCGCATACTCCAGTTGGATATTTGAAGAACCTTTTTGAAGGTTGAAGGAAGATTGAAGATTGTAGCTTTTATAGCTTTTGGAGGGTTTTGTAAGATTATCTTCAATCCCCTTCCTTGTTGTCTTGTCTTGTTGGATAGCTATCCAAGGAACGCTTTTGTTGTGATATTTGATTCAGTTATTGAAGTCTTTTCATTAAATTCTTCTTGTTCAAATATTCACTTTCTTCCCATATATTTTAATACTTTCATAATGATGATGAGTGGCTAATTTCCTTGTGTGATTCTAGGGTGATTGGCTGAAGGTTGTTGGAAAAACAATGATAGAATAATCTTAGATTCCAGTAGGATCCTGAAAGCTCGAGTCTTTAACCTTAACCCTAAGCATCTCGTTCAGTCGATGAACATCTCGGCCGGGGTGGGATTCTTCTGACCGAGGTGACTTATCCGATCCTAAACTGAGAGTTAAGTGTTAGAGTTTGCCAAATCCTATTCTTATTACACCTTTCCTGGTTCAATGCAAGCTTAGGATGAGACTTACCCGGTAATTCCTTAGTTTGTTTACCAACGATCATAAGTATAGGTAATAAAGGTTTATTCTTTATTGGGGTTTGAGTGTGCTTTCATCCCATCTTTGTGAGTTAGCCTGAGACTTACCCGGTAAAGGTTGATTCTATCCCCTTAGATGGTGTGTTAGTTTGAGGTTATAGTTCTTTATCTTGATTCCTTGAGACTTACCCGGTAATAGGAGTTACGGTTTAGGATTAGTGAGTAGTGAGACTTACCCGGTGATCTAGTCCACTTTAGTAACACCTTCCCCTTGCAAAAATCTCAGCTTTGTCCGCTTATCTTTAGATCTTGAGTTGGAACCACAACTAGACGCTTTAATCCCTAGAATTGCATGTTTGCTTTATTGACTTCTTATTCATCTTTGATTGTGTTAATTGCTCTTGTGGTTAGTATTTACGAAGCTTACCGTTATTAACTTTGTTTCACTGAGTCCCTGTGATCGACCCCTGGAATTTCTTGCTTTTTACTACGATTGACCCGTACAGTGCGGGTTCGCATCCTTGTTTTAAGCTTAAGTCTAGGGTTATAAATTTAAAGCTTGCACACACCGTTTGGAGCGAACAAGTTTTTGGCGCCGTTGCCGGGGACTTGGTCTAGACCGAGCCGGTACGGTTTGCTCTTGGGGCATTTGCCCCCGTGTCTTCTAACCACTCTACTTGAGTGACTTTTGCAGGTTCTCTCTTAGGTTTATGCGAAGAACCCGCACTGGGAAGGAAATCGTTCCTTACGATCCCGAACCAGAAAAGACATACAAGCGACGCTTAAGAGAAGCGAAGATGGCCCAACAGGACAACCGCGATCTTGAGGCCGAATTGAAAGAGGCGTTAGAGCTGCTACACCTCAGCAGGGAAGAACTAAGGCGAGAGAAGGAAGAAACTCGCACCAGGACTGAAGCAATCGAAGCAGATATGGCAGCCATACGAGACCAAATTTTACTTCGACCGAGGGAAGATCCACCGGTTGATGCTGGACCGAGGCAGATCCCAGTTGCTGACCCTCGACCGAGGCAGGTTCCAGTACCAAACGCCCCGGCCGAGATACTTCCACCTCGGATGCCAGTCCGAGATGTTCTTCTTGCAGGAATTCCACAAACCCTAGGTCAAAGGATGGACCTTAATCAACAACTGAGGCGTCCAGGAGTCAACCTAGGAGATCCAGCGGACCATGACTACGAACTTCGACCGCAAGTTCTATCCATGATTCGCCAATGCCAATTCGGAGGGATGGAGAAGGAATCACCACATCAACATCTTCAAAACTATGAGATCTTGATGGAAACCTTGAGACCTCCGAGAATTGACAACAACTACAAGCTAAGACCTTTTTACTTTTCTTTAAAAGATAGAGCTCTTACTTGGTATCAATCTCTTCCTCCAGGAAAAATTAGCACGTGGGAGGAAATGTCTACGGAGTTCTTGACCAAATTCTTTCCCCCCTCAAAGACAGCCGAAATGAGAGGAAAGATCAACGCTTTCATTATGAAGGACAAGGAGAGCTTGTCCAAGTCATGGGAGCGGTTCAAGGACATTCTTTTGGATTGCCTACATCACGGGATTCCAAAGTTAGAGTTATTGGAGATTTACTTCAAGGGACTGGACGGAAGCACCCAGTTCAATCTCCAACTACTCTCCGCCGGTACCTTCATAGACATGGCGATTGACGAGGCTTGGGACTTCATCGAGAAACAAGCCTTGCATATGGAGAAGTACACCCACCAAGGAGCTGAAGGTGGAGTTAAAAGAGTTAACTTCCAAGAAACTCAGCCCAACAACAATCAACTCACGTCTTTGAAGAATGACGTGAAGCAATTGAAGGAACTCTTGGTTGCTCAAACCAAGAAGGAAGAGCAAGGGCAAAGGAACAACAACAACGGATACCGTAACAACAACAACGGTCCCCGTAACAACAATTACAACAAAAACAACAATAGAGGATCTAATAGCAACAATTGGAGGACGAACAATCAAAACAACCAGAATCCTGGTAACAATTATTCTAACTCCAACTCTAATGATTCCTCTAACCCTTTCCTCTCTTCTCCTTCTTCTTCTTCTTCTTCTACTCCATTAAAGAGCCAGGGGCAAGGATCAAGTTCGTCTCAGCCAGAAAAGAAAGACGCAGTTCTGGAGGCTATCTTGATCAAGCTTAGTGCTATGGAGACTTCTATGACTTCATTTTCGAGGGCCCAAAAGTCCTTCGAACAACAACTTGCAAGTAGGGCGAATGAAGCGCCAAGAGATCCAGGGAAGCTTCCAGCAAAGACGGAAAGCAACCCTAAGGGCCAGATCATGGCCATAACTACGAGGAGTGGACTGAAGACTGCAGATCTAGTGCCTCGGTCGGTGCTAGTACCGACGAAGACCACCTCGGTCCAGGTGCAGTCGAAGAACACTTCGACCGAGATGCCAACCGAGGTGGAACCACAAAAAGCGGAGGGGAAAACTGAAGTTTATATTCCACCTCCTGCATACAAACCACCACTTCCTTTCTCCCAGTCAAGGGACAGAGCACATCTAGACAAGCACTTTGGTAAGTTCCTTGACTTGATGAATAAGCTGCATATTAACATTCCTTTCCTTGATGCCATTCTAGGAATGCCCGCCTATGGGAAGTTCTTAAAGGAGATTCTTTCAAGGAAGAGGAAACTAGACGACTTTGGTGAAGTTAGGATGACATCTAAATCCTCGGAGCTTATTCAAATCATGAAGGAGAAGATTCCACCTAAATTGAGAGATCCCGGCTCATTTTACATTCCCATTCAAGTTGGGGATGTCACTTTTGAAGCCCTTTGTGATCTAGGAGCCAGCGTGAGCATCATCCCGCTGGAGCTATGTATGAAGATCGGACTTGGAGAACCCAAGCCGGTCAAGATTCGACTTTATATGGCAGATCGCTCCATCACCAATCCCGTGGGCATCTTGGAGGACGTTCCGGTCAAGTTAGGTAACTTCTATCTACCTATAGATTTTGTTGTACTTGACATTCCCGCAGATTATCCTGTTCCTATTATTCTCGGGAGGCCATTTCTAGCAACTTCGGGTTGCAACGTGGATTGCAAGAACGCCAAGTTGAAATTCAACATTGGTGGCGATGAGGTGGAGTTCGCATTGCTTGCAGCCATGAAAGGGGAGTAGCTAACTGATGATATCTTCAACATCTACGATGAAGAAGAATCAAGAGAATTGGTGAGCTCTATCCTTATTAACGATCCACTCGAAAGAGTTATTAGCTTCAGTTTAATGGAGGAAGGTATAGATGCTTCTTGTAATGCAGATATACGGAGCTTAAAGGCACTGGAAGAGGATCTAGGAGCAAAAACTGAGAAACTAATCCAGGAGACGAAGATCTCCAGTTTCGGTGCCAGTTGCAGTACCTCGACCGAGGCACTTCCTGGACTGAGCGAGGCGACTGAAGAACATCTCGGTCAACGCCTCTGCGCCTCGACCGAGGTCGATGGCGAGATGATGTCAACTGAGACTACTGAGAATAATAAACTTCTTACTCCTTTCTCTGACATTCATCCTCAGTTGGTTGAACATTCCATCCACCAACTTTCTGATAACAAGGGACCTTGATATGCTGATATTGTGAATTATCTTGTTTGTCAGGAAACACCGCCCGGATTGACGTACTCTCAAAAGAAGAGATTCTTCAAGGAAGTACGACATTATTACTGGGACGAGCCGCTGCCATTCAAGCGCGGACCGGATGGAATGCTTCTAAGATGCATTCCGGAAGATGAAGTTAATAGCGTCATACGGCATTGCCATTCACTTCCTTGTGGAGGACATGCTAGCACCGATAAAGCATGCGCTAAGGTATTACGTTCCGGTTTCTTTTGGCCTACATTATTTAAGGATGTACAAGCTTTTGTTGTCTCTTGTGATGCATGCCAAAGAATAGGAAATTTATCAAGGAGGAACGAGATGCCACTTAATAACATCCAGGAGGTGAAAATCTTCGATGTATGGGGGATTGACTTCATGGGACCTTTCCCATCCTCCGGAGGAAACCTCTATATCCTTCTTGCTGTTGACTACGTCTCTAGATGGGTTGAAGCCATTGCCTCTCCCACTAATGACGCCAAGGTGGTTGTGAAGTTCCTAAACAGGACCATCTTTCCACGGTTTGGAACTCCACGCATCATTGTTCGCCCCTAAAGGTGTGTGCAAATAAGCTTTAAATTTATAAAACTAGAATCAAGCAGCGAACCCGCAGTGTACGGATCGACGTAGTTAAGCAAGAATTCCAGAGTATCGAACACAGGAATTTGGGTGGGAATAAATTCAATTGCAGGTTATCAAGCGAGTAAATATGAGAGTTTTGCAAATATTGGGAAAACAACAATCCTAAAGATCCAAGTATCCAGCTGTGGCAATCGATTCAAGATATACTAATGATATAAAGACAGAGTTGAGATATGCAAAGGTATGCTAATGTAAGGTAATCGTACGGTGAAGTTCCAAAAACCTTATATGACTCACCTACAAGACACTCTCTATACAGGTTGTTGAGGCTCAATATAGAAAGGTTCTAAAGGCAAGAATCAATGTCAAATACCAAAACTTGTAATCCAAGGATCAAGACTAACTTAGCCGATTACGGTTATGACACTCACAATCGAGGTAGAGGTTGTTGAGGCTTCACTACCACCTAGAAAAGGCAAGCCTAAACTAAGTTAAAGAAAATCTTTAACTTTGGATTAAAGTAAAAGCAGGTTCGTAAACTTAAGGGAAATTACGGGCAGATCTTGAAACTCCACGGCCGTGGAACTCAAGAACAAACCGTAATTTAGGGTTCGTCGACGATTCTCTCTAACTCTCAGGGTCTAATCTGTTTACGATCGATCTATCATCATCTAAGCCACAACTATCAACCCTTCACCTTAGAATTGTTAAGGGTTTTTAGCCAATAACCGTCATGTTGATATCAATTCAAGAATTAAAAGATAGAAATATGAAAACTTCCGACAACTTTCAATAAACTTCGAACCAATCTCAAAGTCGCAACCAAGAACAAATATTGTCAATGGATTCAGAATAAAGCAAACAATCACAATCTTAGGAAAGAGGGGAAAACGGGATGTCAATCCATTTTCCAAATCAAACCTAAACAAGAAGAGAGGTCTTCTTGCAACAATCTTCCAAAAGCTTCGATCTTCCGCCAATCCGGAGATCTCAACAACAATCTCCACCAAAAGTGCGAGATTAGGGCAAATCCCAAACACGAACTTCGATCTCCAATGAGATGTCAATGCCTCCAATCGAGGGCTAAACGGGCGTTCAAATTCTCTAAGCGGAGATGAAGCGTGGATTGTCAAAAATCCCTAAGCGATCCTGACGGAATCTTGCTTTGTCCGTCTTTTTATAGGGCAAGATAAAATATCGGCCCGGCCCAATCTTCAAAAGATCGTGGCTTCAAAGTGTGGCGAAAAAGATCGCCAAGATCACGGTCGTGGAAGGTTCCACGACCGTAATTTAGAGCGTGGAAAGTGTCACGGTTTGAACCATGGATTCCACGACCGTAATAGTTACTCGAATGCATCACGCCTCTCTTTGCAGGGTTCCACGGCCGTGGAACTAAACGTGGTTTGTAGTACGGCCGTATTTTAGAGCGTGGTTTAGGGCAAGAACGTGATTCTTCCCTAGCCTCGTGCATTCCTCAAGCTGAACTCCAATTTGCTCCTAAGAATGCCCTTAATCCATGGACATACTCAATCAACTCTTCTTTACTCGATTCCGTTCGGAAATGACTCTCAATCACCTATAATCATCATAAAGCTAGTGTAGACATCCATATCGACAATATAGGTAATACTAGCTCACAAATGCAACATTGCTAAATCAAAGACTATCAATATGAATCAAATACACTTAGAAAACGTGCCTAAAATATCACAATATTTCATGCTAACAAATAACCCCATACTTAACACTTGCTTGTCCCTAAGCAAGGTCTTTCAAAAAGCTTTAAACAAGAGTTAGGATGAAATATGTGTACCTTCTTTTTGATGAATGTGCTTTTTAAAGAATAGATCATTCTCAAACCTTGCTTCAATCGTTTATCAAACTTTCACACACTTAATCGAAGAGTAAAAAGCAAAGAAACCTCGTGAATTAATCAAACTTCTAAACAAGCATCATAACCTTCAAACATTGTCAAAATCAATCATAAGAAACTTCAATTTAGATCACCAAGTCATATAACATTCTTTTGATCTTAAGGACTTCCAAAGAAAAGGTCTAGAATATGGAAGGGAAGGGAAAACTTTAAGGGCATGTGGTGCATAAATCCGGGAAAGTGGACAACTACCTTCTTCTTCTTTTGCGGTTTCCGCAACACTTCAACTTAGAGCTTCGCTCTTCTTCTCTTCATTTTTCGACTTTACTTTTGGAGTTATGGACAGAGGTGCACAAAAACCGAAGCCTAGGAGATTGGCGTTTCTCAATTTTTATGAGATGCCTCAAACCGTTAGCGCACATACCATAATCCGCTAGGAATATCGCTCAATCCGACTTTGGCAAGACACAAACACCCGGCTATGTGAATGGTGCCGAGTTACTCATCATCATGATTGACTTCCCCAAACCTAGAATTTCTTTCTATTCTTTTGATTGCAAATAATTGCTCTCATGGCCCTCCCACATCAAACATGCCTTTTTCATTCGCTTCTCCAAATTCCCGGATAGGTAAAGGAGGCTAATATTTAAATGAGGAGCTAAAATGGTCAAAAGAAAGAAGAAAGAAAAATCGAATTGCCTTAATCATCTCAACAAGAAGTATAAGAACTTATAGTATGATTTCAACTTCAATTTCTCAACATGATTTAGGTAACATTTATCACATTATGAAACTTGCAAAAGAGGTAAAATTCATTCATTCAAATTCTTTTCAATTCACAATTCTTTTAAGCATACAATTGTCATCAAACTCAATTCACAAGTGGTGATTATCATAGAAATCATCTCAATTCATTAGAAGCACAAAATTTTTCAAAAATTTTCAATTTTTATGGTTTTTCAAGTTCTTTTTCATGCAATGCGATAATGAAACGTGAAACACATAATGAACATGCAATGATAGTCTCGAATGAAAGCAACATAGTGAGTAGAGTTATTACAAACTTTTAGTACATCCCACCCCATACTTAGGACGAACATTGTCCCTAATGTTCAAAAGAAAGAAAGAAAAGAAGGAAAAGAAAAAGAAACTTACAAAGTGGTGGCGGAATGTCTAAAACGAACGGTCATGCATCAAATCACTGTGGTGCCGGCGGAGGCGGGAATGGAGAGAAGCTCGGATCATAGAACCGCCCAAACTGCTGGCGGTAGACATCCCTCATCATGTGGTCGAGGTCGTCTAAACGTCCGTCTCTAGCATCGGCCCGGATCTCCAGCGCTCCTACTCTCTCTGAAAGTCCGGTAGCCCAATCCGGCATCTGCTCGTACCATCCCGGGGCCTGACTGTACCATGCTGGGGCGTCGGATGGTGCTGGTGCTGGTGGAGGTGCTGCTGGCTGCTCTGTAGACCAAGGAGGGGGAACGCCATACCATGCGGGAGGTGTGGTCATCCACGTAGGCCTCTCACTCACGCTAGCGCGGCGAGATGACGAGCCTGAGGCTCTAGCTGGACGTGGAGAGCGTCTAGGTACATCTGGGGCCGCCTCCGGCTGGTCCAGAAACGTGCCAAACTCTTGCTCCGCTCCTCCTCCACTCTCAAACTGATCTCCCATATCCTCCTCCTCGACAACCGGTGGTGGGACATAAGGGGGAGCTACTATCCTGTTCGCATGCATAGCAGCGAACGTCTCCTTCCAATTATGGCGTCCCGCCATAATGGAGTACTCCGGCAGCCACTCTATACCCCTACCCGTCCTACTCTCCCAAGGCATGCCCGCATAAGGCGGACCTCTATGTGTGGGGAAGATGAGACCCCTAACCATGAAAGCATGTAGCCCTAAAGGAACGGCCGGTATGCGGGTGCAAGCAGAAAAGTCGACACCAAAACTCCTAGCAATGTGGGTAACTATCCCACCATATCCTATGTTCCCCTTCTTCTTGTTCTTGAGCTTGCTCATCGTAGCAGCCAAGAGAGTGGCACAATCAGCCCGGCGTCCATACAACATGGAGTAAAGCAAGAACAGCTCATCCGTCTTGATCTTTTGGGGCGTCTCTGTCCTAGGAAAGAGACACTCCGAAAGAACACGGTGAGCTATCTTCAAGGCTAGATGGTACATCAATCTAGCCTTGGTATCAGCGGGTTGCCAACGGTCCTCGTCGGCGTAAATCATTGCAACCTCCTTCAAAAAGTCTTTGGGGTAAACACCCCTCGGAAATCGACCATTAAAGGTCATATGGAACCCAAAAATGGTCCCAAACTCACGGATGCTCAAATGGTAGTCTCTCTCCATAAGACGGAAAGAGACGGTCCTGTCTACGTGGCTGTGCTCAAAGGATGTCACAACCTCCCGTGTAATCTCCTCATATGCGTCTTCTCGGATAGCCGAGAAGACAACTAATCCGGCTCTATCCAAGAGCCAAGTAAGGTCATCAACAATGTTGAGAGGAGCTAGATCCTCCAACAACAAGTACCTAGGGCCAATCACTGCCCTCTCCTTGATCCTCTCGAGTGCATCGAGATGATCGTCGTGTATGGTCGGGACTCTAGGGTGAGGAGGTGAGGATGGAGGTGAAGGTGAGGATGGAGGTGAAGGTGAAGAGGGTGGCGGTGCCCTAGAGGATGATGAGGAGGAGGGATTACCCTTCCTCTTCTTATTCTGCTCATTCTTCTTCTCTTTTATCCTCCCCGAAACTCTTCTCACAAAATCCATTCTGCTCAAAATTACGGTCTGTTCTTCAAAAAACCACGGCCGTAATTTCTCCAGAGACCGTGATTCGTCTCAGAAGTTCACGAATCTCAGCAAATCAACAATCAATCTTCACAACAGGCAGTCCTAGTCTCATTTCCTCCAATCTCAATCAGTTCTTCCTAAAAATCTCTAACAAAAACAACCAAATCGGCAAGAATCAAGAAGGGAGAAGAAAACCTCTTTTTCGGATTAAAAAATCCGAAATGCGCGTTTGTTGGTGAATTTCCGCTCGATTCGTCGCTTGGATCTTGTTTGTGGTTGAATTTGCTTCAGTTTAGGAAGAAGAATCATTGAAAACGATTAGGAAACGAAGAATTGAGAGAGGGTCGTGGGTTTTCGGCAGTTAGGTCGTGGAAAGAGGGGTTTTGGGTGGTTTTTGTGAAGAATGTGGCTTATATAGTCGCAGGCAAAATTTTGAAAATCACGGTCTGTCGGGGTGTTCCATGGCCGTGGAAGTGTACGGAACCGTGGTTTTGGTGGTTTTTCAAAGGCTTTTGGAAATTACGGGCACTGTGGCTATGACGACCGTAATTTAGACCGTGTAACCCTCTATAAAGCTCCAAAGTCCAAATTTCGTCACTTTTCTTCAACATCATCCTCCTCTTTTCCTTTTCCATTGTTCCTACATCCAAAAACACAAACATACCGGAAGAAATCGAGGTGGAAACAAAGCAAACAAACGTCTATACTAAGCTAGTCTATAAATTGAAAACAAAAACAAAAATGCAATACCTTGGGTTGCCTCCCAAGAAGCGCTTTGTTTAAGGTCCGTAGCTAGACCAATCTCGCGCTTATTCGAGTGCGGTAGGCGCAAACTCCTCAGCTTGGAGTTCCGGCATATACTTCTTGAGTCGTTGGCCGTTCACCTTAAAAGTTCCGCTCGCTTCACCCCATACTTCAACTGCACCATGGGGGAAAATACACTTAATTAGAAAAGGTCCGGTCCAACGAGATTTAAGCTTACCTGGAAAGAGGCGAAGTCTTGAATTGAAGAGGAGAACTTGATCTCCTTCTTTGAAGTCCTTTGGAATGATATGCTTATCATGCCAACGCTTTGCTCTTTCCTTGTAAATCTTAGCGTTTTCATAAGCGTTCAAGCGGAGTTCATCCAGCTCATTGATGTCTAGGAGACGCTTCTCTCCTGCTTCTTTCATGCTAAAGTTCAACCACTTGATAGCCCAAAACGCTTTGTGCTCCAACTCTACCGGCAAGTGACAAGACTTCCCATACACAAGGTTGTATGGTGTGGTTCCTATGGGAGTCTTGTATGCAGTCCGGTATGCCCACAATGCATCGTCAAGCTTCAAAGACCAATCCTTCCTAGTCCTTGAAACCGTCTTCTCTAGGATTCCTTTGATCTCCCTATTTGAGATCTCAACTTGTCCACTTGTTTGTGGATGATAAGGGGTAGCGACCTTGTGAGTAACCCCATACTTAGCTAGAAGAGCTTCAAAGCGACGGGCTATGAAGTGAGAACCTCCATCACTAATGATCGTCCTTGGTGTCCCAAATCGCGGGAAGATGGTCTTGTTGAAGAACTTAACCACCACCATGGCATCATTTGTGGGAGAGGCAATTGCTTCCACCCATCTAGAAACGTAATCTACCGCCAATAGTATGTATTGGTTTCCACAAGATGATGGGAATGGTCCCATGAAATCGACTCCCCAAACGTCAAAAATCTCCACCTCCTGGATGTTGTTGAGGGGCATCTCGTTCCTTCTAGAAATATTGCCTGTTCTTTGACAAGCATCGCAGCAAGTGTTCGCTCCAAACGGTGTGTGCAAGCTTTAAATTTATAACCCTAGACTTAAGCTTAAAACAAGGATGCGAACCCGCAGTGTACGGGTCAATCGTAGTAAAAGCAAGAAAATTCCAGGGGTCGATCACAGGGACTCGGTGAAACAAAGTCAATAAGGTGTGCTTATGTCAATACTAACCACAAGAGCGATTAACACAATCAAAGATGAATAAGAAGTCAATAAAGCAAACATGCAATTCTAGGGGTTAAAGCATCTAGTTGTGGTTCCAACTCAAGATCTATAGATAAGCGGACAAAGCTGAGATTTTTGCGTGGGGAAGGTGTTACTAAAGTGGAGTAGATCACCGGGTAAGTCTCACTACACACTAATCCTAAACCGTAACTCCTATTACCGGGTAAGTCTCAAGGAATCAAGATAAAGAACTATAACCTCAAACTAACATACCATCTAAGGGAATAGAATCAACCTTTACCGGGTAAGTCTCAGGCTAACTCACAAAGATGGGACGGAAGCACACTCAAACCCCAATAAAGGATAAACCTTTATTACCTACACTTATGATCGTTAATACACAAACTAAGGAATTACCGGGTAAGTCTCATCCTAAGCTTGCATTGAACCAGAAAATGTGTAATAAGAATAGGATTTGGCAAACTCTAACACTTAACTCTCAGTTATGGATAAGATAAGTCACCTCGGTCAGAAGAATTCCACCCCGGCCGAGATGTTCATCAACCGAGCGAGATGCTTAGGGTTAAGGTTAAAGACTCGAACTTTCAGGATCCTACTGGAATCTAAGATTATTCTATCATCGTTTTTCCCACAACCTTCAGCCAATCACCCTAGAATCACACAAGGAAATTAGCCACTCATCATCATAATGAAAGTATTAAAATATATGGGAAGAAAGTGAATATTTGAACAAAGAAGAATTTAATGAAAAGACTTCAATAACTGAATCAAATATCACAACAAAGCGTTCCTTGGATAATAATCCAAAAAGACAAGACAACAATTGAGGGAATTGAAGATAATCTTACAAAAACCCTTCAAAAGCTATAAAAGCTACAATCTTCAATCTTCCTTCAACCTTCAAAAAGGTTCTTCGAAAACTCCCAAATTGGAGTATATCGCTCCTGCGTGCTATAAACTCTGATCGACGGTATAGCGCGATTTTCTAACTGTATGCGGATTCCGGATTTGTGGAAAATCCAACCCTTTTTATAGGAAAATAACCCTCCAAAAATAATAAATCTTAGAAAGATATTTTCCCATAAATATAGGTAAAATATATGATTCTGCATATCTCCTTCCTTCCAGGAGCCAAGCCCAAAAATATAAGATCACTTTCCAAATTTAAAAGATCTCATCCAAGAATAAAATATTCTCGCCGCGTCCTAGGTGTTCGCCTCGGTCGAGTCGGCGTCTCTGGATCACCTCGGTCGAGATGAATCTCTGGTCAACCGAGGTGAATCACAACTGAATGTGAAATCTCTCAAAACTGGTCCAAAGTAAATCTTTAATCCATGGCTATGCTCCCTGGATGTAGCTCCAAATGACTCATGACTCCTTTTGCTCCTTTTTGATGCAAAACGTACCAAATTACCTGCAATTACAACAAAACTAGGTGTAGACCTCGATTCTCGCAAAGGTAGATGAAATGGTAGTATAATCACATATTATACACACAAACATGCAGATTATGAAAGATAAAACGTCCAAACAAACCCCAAAATATAGACTATAATTCATGCTATCAAAATACCCCATACTTAGCCCTTGCTTGTCCCCAAGCAAGTTCCTCATATAAAAGATAAGATAGAATGGATTATAAGTCAAGAAAATCAATGAAAAAGTCTTCCAAAAACATTTTATGGTGTGCAACTACCATAGATCACTCTAAGAGAGTACTTCCTGGAATTAAAAACTCAATATGCTCAAAACATTTTATAAATATTGGAAAGTTGTTCATCTTTGCATAAAATCATAGAATGCATAATAAATCATAATCATCAAAATTAATCATGTATAATCCAGTTTAAACCACTAAGTCAATCAACAAGCTCAAGGTCTCAAGGGCTTCCCAAAAGAAAAGGTCAAGAAACGTGTAGGGTAGGGATGTATGTAAGGTAATGTGGTGCTAGAATCCGGGAAAAGGATGAACTTCACTTTCACTTTGACTTGCAACATCTTCCACCAATAAGCTTCGCTTATCTCACACTTTTTCTTTTTACTTTACTTTTTGGGATGCATGGACAGAGGTGCACAATAACCGAAGCCTAGGAAATCTGCAATCATCGATTTCTCGAGATGCATCAAACCCTTGATGCACATACCATGACCCGTTAGGAATATCGCTCAATCCGACTTTGGCAAGACACAAACACCCGGCTATGTGAATGGTGCCGAGTTACTCATCTTCATGATTGACTTCCCCAAACCTATTATTGCTTTCTAACACTTTCACTTCCCGCCACTCCTCAACTTTAACTCCACTTGCTTTCACCACTTCGCTTGCTTCCAAATTCCCGGATAGGTAAAGGGAGGCAAAATGTATATGAGGGGCTAAGCATGATCAAGAAGAAGGAGAAGAAGAGAATGAATTGCCTTGGTCTTTCCAAGAAGAAAGTGAGAGAACTTAACCTGCGGTGTCAACCTTCAAATTCAACATAATTTGGATAAAAACAAAGTATTAAACATGCCAATAATTTCAAACAAAGCATTTAGGAACTTAAACATATTATAAAACCTTTCAAACACATAAAGAATTTAAAACCAGTCAGTAAACAAAATCTTCACTGAGATCATATCCAGATAAGTAACACAAAATCGTTTTCGAAAACTCTCAGTTAACACACCTCGGTCGAGATGTTCTTGGTTCAACCGAGGTGAAATGCCTCGTTTGGACAGAATCTCCCCGGTCGAGGTCAAAATTTTTTTTTTTTTTTTAAAACCATTTTTTTTTTCGGTTTTGACGTTTTTCTCAATCAAATAACCTGTAGGTATGCATGTAATATCAGATAATCATATAAATGCATAAGTGAAGCATAAAATAGAATATCCGATAAAATATAATACATCAAAGGTAGTCGAAGAAAATACATCACGTAGTCATAATCAATACAAACACCCCATACTTGGGACACACTGTCCCAGTGGGTCAAATAAAAAGTCTAGACATGAGAGAACTCACCGGATATATAGCTGAACTGCATAAAAGAAAATAAAGAAAATCCTGCAGCTCCTCAATAATCCTGATCCGGTGGTGGTGGTGGTGGTACGTAGGGATACTGAGTCGGATCGTACGGATAGCCCATGACATGCTCGAACTGAAGCTGGGCCATGATGTGCTGATGGTGCTGCCGCTCCTGCATCTCGCGGATATCCAGCGATAATGCAGCATACGTGTCAATAACCTGATCCGTCAGGTCATCGATCCGTCTGTGAGCAGCTCGATCCCTCACTCCATGTCTCCTGCGTCTAGCAGGTCTAGCGGGAGGTAGGAGAAGGAGCTAACGAACTCTAAAGTCGGCTCCAAGTAAGCTGGGGCCCGGATTTCAGTAAACTGATCCAGCCCGACAGTAGCAATCATCCTCCTAAGGCCAGCGACTAACCCTAGGCAATCAAAAGCCGACACGTCCAGAAATCGTGGTGCGATAACTGGACGGCTAGCTATCCGCTCATAGTCTACCCGGCATCTCTCGTGGATAACCGGGCGGTAAGGACGGGAAGAAGAGGAAGAAGGGGAGGGTGAGGATCTGTCTCTAAGGGCTAAGCGACGATCTGAACTCATTTTCACTCAGCACTGTCAGACTACCTCGGTCACTGACAATCTCCAAGAATCACCTCGGTCGAGATGCAGTTCGACCGGACCGAGGCGCAGCAGTTACGATTCCAAATCTCAGAATTCCAGTTCTTTTCCCCCTAAAATCACTACAATTGCTTCCTAAGGGGTACTTAAATCCTTTCTCAGCAAAATCAGGGGCAACCAAAGCCCAAATCAAAGCGAACGAACGAGTTAGGGTTTCGACTTGTTTTTACCTCGTTTCGGTCGATTCGCTCGATTTCTTTGCAGATCTGTTGTTGCAATCGATTCTTCTACCCTTCAATCACAGTTTAGAAGCAGAAATCTTCGAAAACGAGCAAGGAACGAGAGAGAGCGAAGTGGACTGTCGCCGCGGTCGAGGTGAAGAAGATAAAAAGGTAAAAATAAATTTTTTTTCCAATTTATACCGTTCCTGGATCTGCTGTCACCTCGGTCGAGATGGTGTCGACTGGACCGAGGTGGTATGGATCGAGGTGGTTCTGCAGAAACCCTAGTCGCCTCGGTTTGCTCAAGAATCAACTCGGTCGAGGTGCTCTGACAGTAACCGAGGTGCTTTTATCTTCTCAGAATCTCGAACTTCCGTCCTTCCAGTTATGCTCTTTCCTTAGATATTCCCTGTTGTCTGTCCAGAACGCCAAAAACAAAGCAAAGCAAAGCAAAAACAAAAACTATCTAAACTAGACTAGAAAACGGGAAAAGAAAGCAATACCTTGGGTTGCCTCCCAAGAAGCGCTTGATTTAAGGTCGCTAGCTGGACCATACGGCATGGGATTACTCAATGCACTTCGAATGTCGTGGAGTGCTCATCAAATCCGCAAAAATCTTCCAAGAATGTTCCGGTTCCTAACTTCACCGGCAAATGGTAAGATCTCCCACGTACAAGCTTGTACGGTTTGATTCTCACCGGAATCCTTCTAGCCTTCCTGCACTTCAATGGGACATAATCTAGCCTTGCGTCCCATCCTTTCCTTGATCGAGAAAACAGTTTCTCGAGAATTATAGCAACTTCCCCATCTATAGCTTGGGGATGGTACAGGGTCCTGAGCATGCGAGGGACCCCATACTTGAACAAGAGACTCTTCATCGCCTTAGCGGTGTAGTGCTTGTCAACTCCACTCCTCATGATCCGAGGAGCTTCTTCTTCCAACAATTTCAAGGAAGACTTCATCTTGATCTTTGGAGGTTCCTTCGGAAGAGACCTCCAACTCTCCGGTGCTTTCCTGAAAAATTCAGAAATTTTAATAGGGATTTCGAACGGAGTGAAAGAACTTACGTTGTAAAGTTCTCCAAAGCTCGGATCAGGTTTCATGTTAGGTTGATAACCAACACATGAAATCTCTCTCAACTCATTTGATCTTTCTTCCACCTTGGTCACAATCTCAGTAATTTGACCAAGGTTCTCTGCATCTTCTGCTTCCAGTTTTGCAGATTCTTCCATCTCGGCCGAGATCTCTTCCACTTCGACCGAGGTCTCAACAGTCAGATCGAGACCTTCCATATCCTCCTCTTCCTCAGAAGTTTCAGGAGAAATTTTGGGTTCGACAGGGGGAATGCTTGGAACGTGCAACACTTCCTTATGCTCCTCTTCCGGCTTAGCATAGGATATGGTGCTTTCCTTGAGCTCCTCCACCTTCTTCATCAACTTCTCCAATCTTGATTCGAGAGAGTCTTCAAAAGGTTGCTCATAAATGTTTTTAGGGACATTCTTCTTATCCCATATCGCAAGTTCATGTTGAATGGCCTCTTCTCTTTCCCATTCATTGTTGAACCAATAGAAGGAGTACTTCTCCTCCAAGAATTCATAATGGTCCGCCCTAGCACTTTGCCTTGCTATCCAGGCTGGATCAAATGTAGTCATCGGAAATCCTAAAAACTACAAAACTCATAGAAAGAGTAGTTAGTAGCAACAGGGGCAAGTGCCCCGAAAGCAAACCGCAACCGGCTCGGTCTAGACCAAGTCCCCGGCAACGGCGCCAAAAACTTGTTCGCTCCAAACGGTGTGTGCAAGATTTAAATTTATAACCCTAGACTTAAGCTTAAAACAAGGATGCGAACCCGCAGTGTACGGGTCAATCGTAGTAAAAGCAAGAAAATTCCAGGGGTCGATCACAGGGACTCGGTGAAACAAAGTCAATACGGTGTGCTTATGTCAATACTAACCACAAGAGCGATTAACACAATCAAAGATGAATAAGAAGTCAATAAAGCAAACATGCAATTCTAGGGGTTAAAGCATCTAGTTGTGGTTCCAACTCAAGATCTATAGATAAGCGGACAAAGCTGAGATTTTTGCGTGGGGAAGGTGTTACTAAAGTGGAGTAGATCACCGGGTAAGTCTCACTACACACTAATCCTAAACCGTAACTCCTATTACCGGGTAAGTCTCAAGGAATCAAGATAAAGAACTATAACCTCAAACTAACATACCATCTAAGGGAATAGAATCAACCTTTACCGGGTAAGTCTCAGGCTAACTCACAAAGATGGGACGGAAGCACACTCAAACCCCAATAAAGGATAAACCTTTATTACCTACACTTATGATCGTTAATACACAAACTAAGGAATTACCGGGTAAGTCTCATCCTAAGCTTGCATTGAACCAGAAAAGGTGTAATAAGAATAGGATTTGGCAAACTCTAACACTTAACTCTCAGTTATGGATCAGATAAGTCACCTCGGTCAGAAGAATTCCACCCCGGCCGAGATGTTCATCAACCGAGCGAGATGCTTAGGGTTAAGGTTAAAGACTCGAACTTTCAGGATCCTACTGGAATCTAAGATTATTCTATCATCGTTTTTCCCACAACCTTCAGCCAATCACCCTAGAATCACACAAGGAAATTAGCCACTCATCATCATAATGAAAGTATTAAAATATATGGGAAGAAAGTGAATATTTGAACAAAGAAGAATTTAATGAAAAGACTTCAATAACTGAATCAAATATCACAACAAAGCGTTCCTTGGATAATAATCCAAAAAGACAAGACAACAATTGAGGGAATTGAAGATAATCTTACAAAAACCCTTCAAAAGCTATAAAAGCTACAATCTTCAATCTTCCTTCAACCTTCAAAAAGGTCCTTCGAAAACTCCCAAATTGGAGTATATCGCTGCTGCGTGCTATAAACTCTGATCGACGGTATAGCGCGATTTTCCAACTGTATGCGGATTCCGGATTTGTGGAAAATCCAACCCTTTTTATAGGAAAATAACCCTCCAAAAATAATAAATCTTAGAAAGATATTTTCCCATAAATATAGGTAAAATATATGATTCTGCATATCTCCTTCCTTCTAGGAGCCAAGCCCAAAAATATAAGATCACTTTCCAAATTTAAAAGATCTCATCCAAGAATAAAATATTCTCGCCGCGTCCTAGGTGTTCGCCTCGGTCGAGTCGGCGTCTCTGGATCACCTCGGTCGAGATGAATCTCTGGTCAACCGAGGTGAATCACAACTGAATGTGAAATCTCTCAAAACCGGTCCAAAGTAAATCTTTAATCCATGGCTATGCTCCCTGGATGTAGCTCCAAATGACTCATGACTCCTTTTGCTCCTTTTTGATGCAAAACGTACCAAATTACCTGCAATTACAACAAAACTAGGTGTAGACCTCGATTCTCGCAAAGGTAGATGAAATGGTAGTATAATCACATATTATACACACAAACATGCAGATTATGAAAGATAAAACGTCCAAACAAACCCCAAAATATAGACTATAATTCATGCTATCAGCAAGAAACAAAGGATTGCACATCTCTAAATAAAGTAGGCCAATAGAATCCAGATTGCAATACCTTTGCGCTAGTCTTGTTCGAACTAGCGTGTCCTCCACAAGGTAGTGAATGACAATGGCGGATGACACTTTGCATCTCATCTTCCGGCACACATCGCCGGATGATGCCATCCGGACCTCTCTTAAAGAGGAGAGGCTCGTTCCAATAGTATTCCCGGACGTCCTTAAAGAACTTCTTCCTTTGTGCGTAGGATAGTCCGGGCGGTATCTCCTGGCAAACCAAATAGTTAACAAAATCAGCAAACCATGGTTCGTTACCTTTGGAGATCACGTTGATGCACTCCTCTATGATGTGTAAGTGTTCGTCCGGAAAGGAGTCATCAATGGGTAGATGGTCGTCCCCTAGATGTGTTAGACGACTTAAATGATCCGCAACAGAATTTTCTGAACCTTTCTTGTCGCGGCTCTCAAGATCGAATTCTTGTAGGAGAAGAATCCATCTAATTAGCCTTGGCTTAGCGTCTTTCTTCGCAAGGAGGTACCGGATCGCAGCATGATCCGTGTAGACAATCACCTTTGCACCTACAAGATAAGAGCGAAACTTGTCAATAGCGTAGACAATGGCTAGAAACTCTTTCTCTGTAGTGGCGTAGTTGAGCTGCGCTTCGTCTAGCGTCTTGCTAGCATAGTATATGGCATGGGTTCGCCCTTCCTTTCGTTGTCCAAGAACAGCTCCAATTGCTACGTCACTAGCGTCGCACATAATCTCAAAGGGGAGAGTCCAATCCGGAGGTTGGATAATAGGTGCTGAAATTAGAGCTTGCCGAATGGTGTTAAACGCATCCAAACATTCCTGCGAAAACTCAAAAACCGCATCCTTCATCAATAGATTAGTGAGAGGTTTTGATATCTTAGAAAAGTCCTTAATGAAACGTCTATAAAATCCAACATGTCCTAGGAAACTTCTTATCCCTTTCACTGAAATTGGGGGAGGAAGTTTCTCTATCGTCTCTATCTTAGCCTTGTCTACCTCTATCCCTCTACTAGAGACTAAGTGACCTAATACAATTCCTTCCTTAACCATGAATTGACACTTCTCCCAATTAAGAACTAGGTTAGTGTCTTCACACCTTTGTAAAACAAGAGAAAAGTTAGAAAGGCAATCGTTAAAAGAGGAACCGTATACGGAGAAGTCGTCCATGAAGACTTCCATGATTTCCTCTACGTATTCGGAGAAGATGGCCATCATGCACCGTTGAAAGGTGGCTGGGGCGTTGCAAAGCCCGAACGGCATTCTCCTATAGGCGAACGTACCCCAAGGGCACGTGAATATGGTCTTCTCTTGATCATCCGGATGTATCGGAATCTGAAAGAAACCACTATAACCGTCAAGGTAGCAAAAATGTGAATGTTGCAGCTAACGTCTCCTTCCAATTATGGCGTCCCGCCATAATGGAATACTCCGGCAGCCACTCTATACCCCTGCCTGTCCTACTCTCCCAAGGCATGCCCGCATAAGGCGGACCTCCATGTGTGGGGAAAATGAGACCCCTAACCATGAATGCATGTAGACCTAAAGGAACGGCCGGTATGCGGGTGCAAGCAGAAAAATCCACACCAAAACTCCTAGCAATGTGGGTAACTATCCCACCATATCCGATGTTTCCCTTCGACTTGTTCTTGAGCTTGCTCATCGTAGCAGCCAAGAGAGTAGCACAATCTGCACGGCGTCCATAAAGCATGCAATAGAGCAAGAATAGCTCATCCGTCTTGATCTTTTGGGGCGTCTCCGTCCTAGGAAAGAGACACTCCGAAAGAACGCGGTGAGCTATCTTCAAGGCTAGATGGTACATCAATCTAGCCTTGGTATCAGCGGGTTGCCAACAGTCCTCGTCGGCGTAAATCATTGCAACTTCCTTCCAAAAATCCTTAGGGTAAACACCACTCAGAAATCGACCATTGAAGGTCTCATGAAACCCAAAAATAGTCCCAAACTCAACGATACTCAAATGGTAGTCTCTTTCCATGAGACGGAAAGAGACGGTCCTATCTACGTGGCTGTGCTCGAAAGACGTCACAACCTCCCGGGTGATCTCCTCATAGGCGTCTTCTCGGATAGCCGAGAAGATAACTAATCCGGCTCTATCCAAGAGCCAAGTAAGATCATCAACTATGTTGAGAGGATGTAGATCCTCCAACAACAAATATCTAGGGCCAATCACTGGCCTCTTCGTGATCTTCTCAAAAGCAGCAAGATGGTTCTCATGTATGGTCGGAATTCTAGGGTGAGGAGGTGAGGATGGAGGTGAAGGTGAAGATGGAGGTGAAGGAGATGAGGGTGGTGGTGCCCTAGAGGATGAGGAGGTGGAGGGGTTGCCTTTCCTTTTCTTATTCTGCTCACCCTTCTTCTCTTTTATCCTTCCCGACACTCTCCTTACAAAATCCATTCTGCACAAAAATTACGGGCTGTTCTTCAAGAATTACGGCCGTGGTTTACCCAGAGGCCGTGGTTCGTCTTAGAATTTCACGAATCTCAGCAAATCAGCAATCAATCACCACAACAAGCAGACCTAGTCTAATTCCTTCCAGTCTTTATCAGTTCTTCTTAAAAATCTATAGCAAAAACGAACCAAATTGGCGAGAATCAAGAAGAAAGAATAAACCTCATTTTCGGATTGAAAAAATCCGAAATGCGCGTTTGTTGATGGATTTCCGCTCGGTTTGTCGCTTGGATCTTGTTTGTGGTTGAATTTGCTGCAGTTTGGGAAGAAGAATCGTCGAAAACGATTAGAAAACGAAGATTTGAGAGGGGGTCGTGGATTTTCGGCAATTAGGTCGTGGAAAGAGGGATTTTTGGGATGAGTTTGTGAAGAATGTGGCTTATATAGTTGCAGGCAAAATTTTGAAAATCACGGTCTGTCGGGGTGTTCCACGGCTGTGGAAATGTACGGAACCGTGGTTTTGGTGATTTTTCAAAGGCTTTTGAAAATTACGGCCACTGTAGCTATGACGACCGTAATTTAGACCGTGGAACCTTCTGTAAAGTTTCAAAGTCCAAATTTCGTCACTCCTCTTCAACATCATCCTCCTCTTTTCCTTTTCCATTGATCCTACAACCAAAAACACGAACATACCGGAAGAAATCGAGGCAAAAACAAAGCAAAAACGTTTATTCTAAGCTAAACTATGAATCGAAAACAAAAACGAAAATGAAATACCTTGGGTTGCCTCCCAAGAAGCGCTTTGTTTAAGGTCCGTAGCTAGACCAATCTCGCACTTATTCGAGTGCGGTAGGCGCAAACTCCTCAGCTTGGAGTTCCGGCGTATACTTCTTTAGTCGTTGGCCCTTCACCTTAAAACTTCCGCTAGCTTCACCCCATACTTCAACTGCACCATGGGGGAAAATACGCTTAATTAGAAAGGGTCCGGTCCAACGGGATTTAAGCTTACCTGGAAAGAGGCGAAGTCTTGAATTGAAGAGGAGAACTTGATCTCCTTCTTTGAAGTCCTTTGGAATGATATGCTTATCATGCCAACGCTTTGCTCTTTCCTTGTAGATCTTGGCGTTTTCATAGGCGTTCAAGCGAAGTTCATCCAGCTTATTGATGTCTAGGAGACGCTTCTCTCCCGCTTCCTTTATGCCAAAATTCAGCCACTTGACAGCCCAAAACGCTTTGTGCTCTAGCTCCACCGGCAAGTGACAAGACTTCCCATACACAAGGTTGTATGGTGTGGTTCCTATGGGAGTCTTGTACGCAGTCTGGTACGCCCATAATGCATCATCTAGCTTCAAGGACCAATCCTTCCTAGTCCTTGAAACCGTCTTCTCTAGAATTCCTTTGATCTCCCTATTTGAGATCTCAACTTGTCCACTCGTTTGTGGATGGTAAGGGGTAGCGATCTTGTGAGTAACCCCATACTTAGCTAGAAGAGCTTCAAAGCGACGGGCTATGAAGTGAGAACCTCCATCACTAATGATCGTCCTTGGTGTCCCAAATCGCGGAAAGATGGTCTTGTTGAAGAACTTAACTACCACAATGGCATCATTTGTGGGAGAGGCAATTGCTTCCACCCATCTAGAAACGTAGTCTACCGCCAATAGTATGTATTGGTTTCCACAAGAGGATGGGAATGGTCCCATGAAATCGACTCCCCATACGTCGAAAATCTCCACTTCCTGGATGTTGTTGAGGGGCATCTCATTCCTCCTAGAGATATTGCATGTTCTTTGACAAGCATCGTAGCAAGAAATAAAGGATTGCACATCTCTAAACAAAGTAGGCCAAAAGAATCCAGATTGCAATACCTTTGCGCTAGTCTTGTTCGAACTAGCGTGTCCTCCACAAGGTAGTGAATGACAATGGCGGATGACACTTTGCATCTCATCTTCCGGCACACATCGCCGAATGATGCCGTCCGGACCTCTCTTGAAGAGGAGAGGCTCGTTCCAATAGTAATCCCGGACGTCCTTAAAGAACTTCTTCCTTTGTGCGTAGGATAGTCCGGGTGGTATCTCCTGGCAAACCAAATAGTTAACAAAATCAGCAAACCATGGTTCGTTACCTTTGGAGATCACGTTGATGCACTCCTCTATGATATGTAGGTGTTCGTCCGGAAAGGAGTCATCAATGGGTAGATGGTCGTCCTCTAGATGTGTTAGACGACTCAAATGATCCGCAACAGAATTTTCTAAACCTTTCTTGTCGCGGATCTCAAGATCAAATTCTTGTAGGAGAAGAATCCATCTAATTACTCTTGGCTTCGCATCTTTCTTCGCAAGGAGGTATCGGATCGCAGCATGATCCGTGTAGACAATCACCTTTGCACCTACAAGATAAGAGCGAAACTTGTCAATAGCATAGACAATGGCTAAAAACTCTTTTTCGGTGGTTGCGTAGTTGAGCTGCGCTTCATCTAGCGTCTTGCTAGCATAGTATATGGCATGGGTTCGCCCTTCCTTTCGTTGTCCAAGAACAGCTCCAATAGCTACGTCACTAGTATCGCACATAATCTCAAAGGGTAGAGTCCAATCCGGAGGTTGGATAATAGGTGCTGAGATTAGAGCTTGCCGAATGGTGTTAAACGCATCCAAACATTCCTGCGAAAACTCAAAAACCGCATCCTTCATCAATAGATTAGTGAGAGGTTTTGATATCTTAGAAAAGTCCTTGATGAAACGTCTATAAAATCCAGCATGTCCTAGGAAACTTCTTATCCCTTTCACCGAAATTGGGGGAGGAAGTTTCTCTATGGTCTCTATCTTAGCCTTGTCTACCTCTATCCCTCTACTAGAGACTAAGTGACCTAATACGATTCCTTCCTTAACCATAAATTGACACTTCTCCCAATTAAGAACTAGGTTAGTGTCTTCACACCTTTGCAAAACAAGAGAAAGGTTAGAAAGGCAATCGTTAAAAGAGGAACCGTATACGGAGAAGTCGTCCATGAAGACTTCCATGATTTCCTCTACATATTCGGAGAAGATGGCCATCATGCACCGTTGGAAGGTGGCTGGGGCGTTGCAAAGCCCGAACGGCATTCTCCTATAAGCAAACGTACCCCATGGGCACGTGAATGTGGTCTTCACCTGATCGTCCGGATGTATCGGAATCTGAAAGAAACCACTATAACCGTCGAGGTAGCAAAAATGTGAATGTTGTGCTAACCTTTCAAGCATTTGATCAATGAATGGCAATGGAAAGTGATCCTTCCGCGTTGCATTGTTGAGCTTGCGGTAGTCTATACACATCCACCATCCCGTCACGGTTCGGGTAGGAATGAGTTCGTTGTTCTTGTTGGTGATGACCGTCATTCCTCCCTTCTTCGGAACTACTTGAACCGGACTCACCCACTTGCTATCGGAGATAGGGTAGATGATACCTACATCAAGAAGTTTAAGAATTTCCTTCTTGACAACCTCCTTCATGGTCGGATTCAACCGCCTTTGAGGTTGTCTCGAAGTTCTAAAGTCTGCCTCCATTAGTATCTTATGCATGCATAGGGAGGGTTTTATTCCTACCAAGTCCTCGATAGTATAGCCTATAGCTTTCCTATGTTTCCTAAGGACAATCATGAGCTGTTCATGTTCATCTATGCTTAGATCGGAACTAACAATAACCGGAAAGGTCGAATTAGATCCTAGAAAAGCGTACCTTAGATGAGTAGGAAGTGGTTTGAGTTCCATTGCTTTCGGAGCTTCCAACGATCTTTGAGAAGCATCCGACGTCTCCTTAGAAGTTTCTAAGGGTGTTGAGTGTGTTGGAGAAGAATCAGAAGAAGTTGAAGAATTGCCTCGATCACTCTCTTCTACGGCCAAAATTACGGGTGGATCTTGTCCTCCACGGCCGTGGTTTAGGGCGTGGAAGGGAAATACGGTTGTCACATCTTCTCCACGACCGTATAATCCCCTGGAATGAGGCACGATTTTGGTTGTGGAATCCACGGTCGTGGAATACAGGGTATGACCGTGGATTCTGACATTCTCAGCCTCATCGTGGAGTTTCTCAAACTCCTCTTCATGCATCTCTTCTTGTCCTTCTAAGGCTTCAATTGCCTCATTGCACTCTTCATCTTCCCCTACATTGGTTAGACTCATAGTGATAACTTTTTGTAAAGGATCGTTAAAGAGAATCGCACTTACCTCCTCTCTAGACAAACCTTCTTCATCTTGGATATCGTAAATATCCTCATCAAATATTGGCTCCTTCACTAGAGTGGAAAGAACGAACTCTACTTTCTCTTCTCCTATATCGAAAGCGAGTCTACCATTCTTGCAATCGACTATGCAGCCGGAAGTTGCAAGAAACGGTCTTCCGAGTATGATCGGGACCGGACTATCTGCAGGAATATCAAGCACGACAAAATCAATGGGAACAAAGAATTTACCTAGCTTGACCGGGACGTCTTCTACAATACCGACAGGGCGAGTGATGGATCGATCCGCCATGTATAACGTCATCTTCACTGGTTTAGGGTCACCTAAACCGATCTTCCTACACAATGCAAGTGGTATGATGCTCACACTTGCTCCTAAGTCACATAAAGCGTCATATGTGACATCTCCCACTCCAATGGGAATGCAAAATGACCCCAGATCCTTTAGCTTTGGGGGCATTTTCTCCTTCATGGTTTTGATGAGATCCGAAGAATCCGAACTCATCTTAACCTCTCCGAAGTCTTCTAGCTTCCTCTTGTTGGAGAGGAGCTCCTTCAAGAACTTGCCGTAAGCCGGCATACCTACAATAGCATCGATAAAGGGTATATTAATATGCAGCTTACTCATGAGTTCTATGAACTTACCGAATTGTTTGTCTAGGCGCGTTCGCGCTCTAGATTGAGGGAATGGAAGGGGAGGTTTGTAAGCTGGAGGAGGAACGTAGACGTCTTCCTTCTCCTTCCCCTTCTCCTTGTCCTTCTCTACGGGGACTTCAACGAACGTAGGCTGCGGATCGGTAGTAGTCACTCCGCTCTTAGTCGTAATCGCCATCACCCTTTCCTTAGGGTTGTCCTCCGTCTTTCCTGGAAGCTTCCCTTGATTCCTAGGAACTTCCTCCGCGTGGTTGAACATTTGGTTTTCCAAAACTTTTTGAGCTTTGTCAACCTTAGAAACTTGATCATCAACCTTGATTAGGCGGTTCTCCAACCCTTGAAGCTTTCCGAAAATTGTTTCCAATATGGGGTCGGGCTTCTCCTTCCCCGAAGTGTTTCCTCCATTAGATGATTGCCCCTGGCTTTTCAAAGGAGTAGAGGAAGAGGAAGGTGGAGTTAGTGAATTAGAATTGGAAGGATAAGAGTTACCGGAATTTTGTTGATTGGGGCGCCAATTGTTGTTGTTTGAACCCCTATTGTTGTTCCAATCGTTGTTCCGGTTGTTGTTGTTTCCATTCCAGTTGTTCCGGTTATTGTTGTTGCCGCCATTGTTGTTGCCCAAATACCCAACATCCTTCCCTTGTTGCTTTGGGAAGTTGGTCTTGATAGCCTCCTTCAACTCTTTGATTTCATTGTTGAGGGAGAAAATCTGATTTTGAGCTTCATGTGTGAGCTTTGCTCCTTGCTCCACACGATTCCCCTCCACTTTCCGGTGGGAATATTTCTCTATGACTCTTGCTTGCTTCTCAATGAAGTCCCAAGCGTTATCTTCTCTCATGTCTATGAACGTTCCACATGAGAGGGATTGGAGGTTGAATTGCGTTCCCGCATCCAACCCCTTGTAGTAGATCTCCAACAAGGCAAGTTTGGATATGCCATGATGAGGGCAGTCCAAGAGTAAATCCTGAAACCTTTCCCAAGATTGAAACAAACTTTCGTTAGGTCTCATGGAAAAAGCATTAATCTTACCTCTAAGTTCCGCCGTTTTGGAAGGCGGAAAGAATTTGGTGAGGAACTCCGCGGAAAGGTCTTCCCACGTATCTAGTTTCCCACTAGGAAGAGCTTGGTACCAAGACAACGCTTTTCCCTTCAAGGAGAAGAAGAAAGGCTTGAGCTTATAGTTGTTGGTAGTAGCGCCCTTCGGTCTCATTGTCTCCATCATACACTCAAAGTTCTGCAAGTGTTGGTGTGGAGATTCAGTGCTTGTCCCGCCAAATTGATTTTGGCGAACAAGAGTAATGACTTGAGGGTTGAAGCTAAACCCTTGCACGTCATCAGCATTAAAGTTCACGCCCAAACGGCGCGGTTGTTGTGTTGGATCCATCCGCTGGCCAAGAGTTCTTGGCTCTTCATCTACACGTTCGATCCTCGCATTCCTAGGTGTTAGCATGAAATATTGTGATATTTTAGGCACGTTTTCTAATCGCAATTGATTCATATTGATAGTCTTTGATTGAGCTTTATGCATATATGAGCTAGTATTGCCTATATTGTCGATATGGATGTCTACACGAGTTCTATGTTGATTATAGGTGATTTGGAGCTATTTCCGAACGGAATTGAGCAAAGGAGAGTTGAGTTGATGTGTCCATAGACCAAGGGCACCTTTTGGAAGCAATTTGGAGTATTAGATTGAGGAATGCACGAATGAAGGCAAGAATCACGGTTTTACCCTAAATTACGGCCGTGGATCTTGATGCAGAATTCGATGTTCATTCCAGGGGATATTACGGCCGTGGAAGCTATCCGTGTTTGTTTCCACGCCTCAAAATTACGGTCGTGGAAACTTCCACGACCGTGATCTTGGCGAATCTTTTCGCCACTTTCGAAGCCATAATCTTTTGAAGATTGGGCCGGGCCAACGTTTTGCCCTGCATTATAAAAAGGACGGATGAAGCAAGATTCCGTCACCTCGCTCCCGCACTTACGACCTTTCAACCCTAAGTTTAGCGGCAAAAACGCAAGCTTAGCAACACACAAACCCTCATTCTTGGAGGTGATTTGGAAGAATTCATTGAAGTTCCAAAGTTCGTGTCGGAGAGTCGCTGTTGTGATCTTCGTGTGGAAGATCGAAGTTTCTTGAAGGATTTCGCAAGAAGATTCCTCTTCTTGCTTAGGTTTGATTTAGGATCGGATTGACATCCCGTTTCCTTTCTTTCCTAAGATTGTGATTGTTTATCTCGTTTTACATCTTTTGATAAACACTTGTTCTTGGCTGTGATTCTGAGATTCGATTGAAGATTATTGATAGTTCTTGAAAATTCCCATTTTCTATCCTTTAAATCTTGAATTAATATCAATATGACTGTTATTGGCTAAAAACCCTTAACAATTCTAAGGTGAAGGGTTGATAGTTGTGGCTTAGATGATGATAGATCGATCGTAAACAGATTAGACCCTGAGAGTTAGAGAATTGACGCCGAAAACCCTAAATCACGGGCTGTTCTTGAGTTCCACGACCGTGGAATCTCAAGATCCAACCGTAATTTCCTTAAAGTTTACGAGCCTGCTTTTATCTTGATCCAAAGTTAAAGATTTGCTTTAGCTTAGTTTAGACTTGTCTTTTCTAGGTGGTAGTGAAGCCTCAACAACCTCTACCTCGATTGTGAGCCTCAACAACCTCAATCGGATAAGTTAGTCTTGATCTTTAGATCATAGGTTTGGGTATTTGATGCTAATCCTTGTCCTTAGAACCTTTCTATATTGAGCCTCATCAACCTGTATAGGAAGAGTCTTTTGGGTGAGTTATATAAGGTTTTTGGAACTTCAACCGTACGATTACCTTACATTAGTATACCTTTGCATATCTTAACTCTGTCTTTACATCATTAGTATATCTTGAATCGATTGCCACAGCTGGATACCTGGATCTTTAGGATTGTTGTTTTCCCAATATATTTGCAAAACTCTCATAATAACCGCTTGATAACCTGCAATCGAGTTCGTTCCACCCAAATCCCTGTGTTCGATACTCTGGAATTCTTGCTTAACTATATCGATCCGTACACTGCGGGTTCGCTTGCTTGATTTCAGTTTTATAAATATAAAGCTTATTTGCACACACCTCTAGGGGCGAACACTAGGTGGAACACGACGATTGGCAGCTCCTTGTGGATGGAAAGGATTCACATTGATCGTGGGATCAATCTCCTCTAGCGGTGGCATGGAAGAATCACTATCATCAGCAGATGAGTGACTTTTTCTTCTAGACCTTGATGCTTTCCTTGAGGATTTCTTGCTTCCCTTATTCTTAAGGTCGCTCATCTCTACCCTCATCTGGAAGATCATGTCTTGTAGATTGTTAACTTGAGATTGATGACGATCCATCTCATCCTGGCGGAGGGTCTCATTCCATTGGAGTTGAGCTTCCTTCTCTGCCAACTCCGCTTGAAGATCACGTTCGTGTCCTTCAACCATCTTCTTTTCCTTGCGCTTTTGCCTTAAAGTTTTCTCTAGCTCTTGATCAAGAGGCAAGAGATCTTCGGTGTTCCTAGACCTGCGCATGCACTCAAAGTAATATCAAATAACGAGAGCAAGCTCCCAAGCTTGACAACCGGCTACCGAATTCGGCCGAAACCAAATCCCCGGCAACGGCGCCAAAAACTTGTTCGCCCCTAAAGGTGTGTGCAAATAAGCTTTAAATTTATAAAACTAGAATCAAGCAGCGAACCCGCAGTGTACAGATCGACGTAGTTAAGCAAGAATTCCAGAGTATCAAACACAAGGATTTGGGTGAGAACAAATTCAATTGCAGGTTATCAAGCGAGTAAATATGAGAGTTTTGCAAATATTGGGAAAACAACAATCCTAAAGATCCAAGTATCCAGCTGTGGAAATCGATTCAAGATATACTAATGATATAAAGACAGAGTTGAGATATGCAAAGGTATGCTAATGTAAGGTAATCGTACGGTGAAGTTCCAAAAACCTTATATGACTCACCTACAAGACACTCTCTATACAGGTTGTTGAGGCTCAATATAGAAAGGTTCTAAAGGCAAGAATCAATGTCAAATACCCAAACTTGTAATCCAAGGATCAAGACTAACTTAGCCGATTACGGTTATGACACTCACAATCGAGGTAGAGGTTGTTGAGGCTTCACTACCACCTAGAAAAGGCAATCCTAAACTAAGTTAAAGCAAATCTTTAACTTTGGATTAAAGTAAAAGCAGGTTCGTAAACTCAAGGGAAATTACGGGCAGATCTTGAGACTCCACGGCCGTGGAACTCAAGAACAAACCGTAATTTAGGGTTCATCGACGATTCTCTCTAACTCTCAGGGTCTAATCTGTTTACGATCGATCTATCATCATCTAAGCCAAAACTATCAACCCTTCACCTTAGAATTGTTAAGGGTTTTTAGCCAATAATCGTCATGTTGATATCAATTCAAGAATTAAAAGATAGAAAGATGAAAACTTCCGAAAACTTTCAATAAACTTCGAACCAATCTCAAAGTCACAACCAAGAACAAATATTGTCAATGGATTCAGAATAAAGCAAACAATCACAATCTTAGGAAAGAGGGGAAAACGGGATGTCAATCCGTTTTCCAAATCAAACCTAAACAAGAAGAGAGGTCTTCTTGCAACAATCTTCCTAAAGCTTCGATCTTCCGCCAATCCGGAGATCTCAACAGCAATCTCCACCAAAAGTGCGAGATTAGGGCAAATCCCAAACACGAACTTCGATCTCCAATGAGATGTCAATGCCTCCAATCGAGGGCTAAACGGGCGTTCAAATTCTCTAAGCGGAGATGAAGCGTGGATTGTCAAAAATCCCTAAGCGATCCTGACGGAATCTTGCTTTGTCCGTCTTTTTATAGGGCAAGATAAAATATCGGCCCGGCCCAATCTTCAAAAGATCGTGGCTTCAAAGTGTGGCAAAAAAGATCGCCAAGATCACGGTCGTGGAAGGTTCCACGACCGTAATTTAGAGCGTGGAAAGTGTCACGGTTTGAACCATGGATTCCACGACCGTAATAGTTACTGGAATGCATCACGCCTCTCTTTGCAGGGTTCCACGGCCATGGAACTAAACGTGGTTTGTAGTACGGCCGTATTTTAGAGCGTAGTTTAGGGCAAGAACGTGATTCTTCCCTAGCCTCGTGCATTCCTCAAGCTGAACTCCAATTTGCTCCTAAGAATGCCCTTAATCCATGGACATACTCAATCAACTCTTCTTTACTCGATTCCGTTCGGAAATGACTGTCAATCACCTATAATCAACATAAAGCTAGTGTAGACATCCATATCGACAATATAGGTAATACTAGCTCACAAATGCAACATTGCTAAATCAAAGACTATCAATATGAATCAAATACACTTAGAAAACGTGCCTAAAATATCACAATATTTCATGCTAACAATCATCATCAGCGATGGAGGAACACATTTCATCAACCGGAAGTTCAAGGCACTTCTATCGAAGTATGGGGTAAGCCACAAGGTATCAACCGCTTATCACCCTCAAACTAGTGGACAGGTCGAGATCTCGAATAGAGAAATCAAAGCAATTTTGGAGAAGACCGTCTCTAGAACGAGGAAGGGTTGGTCCATGAAATTAGACGATGCTCTTTGGGCGTACAGGACCGCATTTAAGACTCCCATAGGTACCACCCCCTATAATTTGGTATATGGGAAGTCTTGCCATTTGCCCGTCGAATTGGAACACAAAGCGTATTGGGCGATCAAATGGTTGAACTTCGACATTAAGGAGGCCGGCGAGAAGCGACTATTGGAACTCAACGAGCTGGAAGAGCTGCGTTTGAACGCCTATGAGAATGCCAAAATCTATAAGGAAAGGACGAAGAGATGGCATGACAAGCGTATCATTCCAAAGGAGCTTAACAAAGGAGACTTAGTTCTACTCTTCAACTCCCGCCTCCGCCTTTTTCCAGGTAAGTTAAAATCAAGATGGACCGGACCTTATGTTGTGAAACATGTTTTTCCTCATGGTGTAGTTGAGATATGGGGCGAAACTAGCGGAAGCTTCAAGGTCAACGGTCATAGACTTAAGAAGTACCAACCGCAAACTCCGGTTGAGGAGGTTGCACCGATATACCTCGTTTGAGACGCATCTTGGTCCAGCTAGCGACCTTAAACCAAGCGCCTTGGGAGGCAACCCAAGGTATTGCTTTCTTTTTCTAGTTTAGCTTAGATAGTTTGCCTTTGCTTTGTTTTGTTTGTTTTTGGCGTCCTAGACATATAACAGGTTACAGCTAAGGAAGAAGAACCAATCAGGAGCATAACTGGAAGAACAGAAGTTCGAGAATTCGAGAAGACGAAGTTTGACTGAGACACCTCGGTCCAGTCGAGGCCACCTCGACCGAGTTGATTCTTGAACAACCGAGGCGACTAGGGTTTCTGCAGAACCACCTCGGTCCGTACCACCTCGGTCCAGTCGAGACCATCTCGACCGAGGTGACAGCAGTTCCAGAAACAGTATAAAAGGGGGAAAAATTTCTTTTTCCACTTTTTTACCCATTTCGACTCGACCGCGGCGCTTTCTCACCTCTCTTCTCCGATTCTTGCTCGTTTTCAAAGATTTCCGCTTCCAAACTGCGATTAAGGCATAGAGGATCCCATTGCAAGTGCAGATCTGCGAAGAAATCGAACGATTCGGCCGAAACGAGGTAAAAACGAAACCGAACCCTAACTCGTTTATTCGCTTCGATTTGGGCTTTGGTTGCCCTTGCATCTACTGAGAAAAGGCTTAAGTACCCCATAGGAAGCAATTGTAGTGATATTGGGGGAAAAGAACTGGATTTCTGAGAGTTGAATCGCGAATGGTCTCCGCCTCGGTCCAGTCGAGCTGCGCCTCGGCCGAGGTGATTCTTGAGAGTTGTCAGTGACCGAGGTGATCTGACAGTAGCTGAGTAAAAATGAGTTCTGAACGTCGCCTTGCCCTCAGAGATAGGTCCTCACCTTCCCCTTCTTCCTCTTCTTCCCGACCTTACCGCCCGGTGATCCATGAGCGACACCGGCTGGATTATGACCGTATTTCTGGCCGTCCAGTGATTGCACCACGTTTTCTGGACGTGTCCGCTTTTGATTGCCTAGGGGTAGATGGAGACCTTAGGAGGATGATTACTACAGTTGGGTTGGATCAGTTTACTGAGATCCGAGCCCCAGCCTACTTGGAGCCAACCCTAGAGTTCGTTAGCTCCTTCACCTACCTTCCCACACAGCAGTCTGTGAAGTACCGGTTGATGAACCGGAACTTCTTAGTGCCACTCGAGATTTGGAGAGAGATTTTCGGCTTTCCTGAGCCCACCGCCACTGACTTCCCTTCCCGATCTGTAGCTAGGGAGTTTTGGGGGCAGATTGCCCATATTGCTGAGCATGCAGATATATGGCGCCTTGGAGATTCCAAAGAGAAGGTCATCTTCCACCTAGCCTTTAGGTTAGCCCACCGGATATTCAGCGAGACACTTCTGGCGCGTACTGAGATGCCCTAGAAGATCCGACAGGGCGAGCTCTTCAGTTTGTACTGCATGGTTACTAGGGGTTTCCCAGACTTTAGCTTGATTTTGGCAGAGGATCTGCACAAGATCAAGGCCAAAGCGAAGGGAGATATCTGCTGCGGAGGGCTTGTCACCCACATAGCTGCTTATCATGACATGAACCTCAGTGCTTGTACGATGGTGGCGGCTCCAAAGCCGCTTGGATTGCAGGAGATGATCACTCGGCGGATTCTCGTTCCCCGAGGTCTGACTACTCCATATGTGGCTATGCCGTGGGAGCTGACTGCGCCACAGGGGATCCGATGGTCTGCTCAGTTCACAGTTTATGATCCGCACTATTGGCAGACCGCTTGGGCTCCACTGATGGAGGATTACAGAGAGGCAGCAGCTGCCCCAGCTGAGGAGGAGGAGGAGGCTGATGACGAGGATACAGTGGATGAGAGAGAGGGTGGAGTCCCGATGGATACAGGGACAGATACTGCAGGGACGAGCACACCGCCGATTATATACCTTGATGATGATGATGAGACTGAGCCTGCACCTGTTGATGCACCTGCTACTTCTCTAGTTCGGCCTGCTAGACGCAGGAGGCGCAAAGTGAGAGATCCAGATGCTCACAGACGGATCGATGACCTGACGGATCAGGTTATTGATTTGTATGCTGCTTTGTCGCTGGATATCCGCGAGATGCAGGAGCGGCAGCATTATCAGCATATGATGGCTCAGATCCAGTTCGAGCACGTCATGGGCTATCCGTTCGACCCGACCCAGTATCCGTACGTGCCACCACCACCACCACCGGATCAGGACTATTGATGAGCTGCAGGATTTTCTTTATTATATTTTTATGCAGTTCAGCTATTTATCCGGTGAGTACTCTTATCTTTAGACTTATTTTGACCCACCGGGACAGTGTGTCCCAAGTATGGGGTATTTTTTGTACTTATTCGATGACTTTGATGTATTACTCACACTTGATCGGATATTTCATGTTTATGCTTCAGTTGCTTTTATGTGTTTATCTGAGATTGCATGCATATTTACAGGTTATTTGATTGAGAAAAACGTCGAAACTGAAAAAAATGGTTTTAAGAAAATTTTTTTTGACCTCGACCGAGTCAGTCTTGGCCAAACGAGGCGTTTCACCTCGGTTGACCCACGAACACCTCGACCGAGGTGGGTTAACTGAGAGTTTTCAAAAACGATTTTTGTGCTTCTTATCTGGATATGATCTCAGTGAAGATCTTGCTTACTGATTGGTTTTAAATTCTTTATGTGTTTGAAAGATTTTATAATATGTTTAAGTTGCTAAATGCTTTGTTTGAAATTATTGGCATGTTTAATACTTCGTTTTTGCCTAAATTATGTTGAATTTGAAGGTTGACACCACATTATGAGTTCTCTCACTTTCTTCCTGGAAAGACCAAAGCAATTCATTCTTCTCTCTTCTTCTTCTTAATCATGCTTAGCCCCTCACACACATTTTGCCTCCCTTTACCTATCCGGGAATTTGGAAGCAAGCGAAGTGGTGAAAGCAAGTGAAGTTAAAGTTGAGAAGTTGGCTGGAAGTGAAAGTGTTAGAAAGTAATTTTAGGTTTGGGGAAGTCAATCATGAAGATGAGTAACTCGGCACCATTCACATAGCCGGGTGTTTGTGTCTTGCCAAAGTCGGATTGAGCGATATTCCTAACGGGTCATGGTATGTGCATCAAGGGTTTGATGCATCTCGAGAAATTGATGATTGCGGATCTCCTAGGCTTCGGTTATTGTGCACCTCTGTCCATGCATCCCAAAAAGTAAAGTAAAAAGAAAAAAAGTGTGAAATAAGCAAAGCTTATTGGTGGAAGATGTTGCAAGTCAAAGTGGAAGTAAAGTTCATCCTTTTCCCGGATTCTAGCACCACATTACCTTACATACATCCCTACCCTACACGTTTCTTGACCTTTCTTTTGGGAAGCCCTTGAGACCTTGAGCTTGTTGATTGACTTAGTGGTTTAAACTGGATTATACATGATTAATTTTGATAATTATGACTTATTATGCATTCTATGGTTTTATGCGAAGATGAACAACTTTTCTATATTTATAAAATGTTTTGATCATATTTTGATTTTAAATTCCATGAAGTATTCTCTTAGAGTGATCTATGATAGTTGCACACAATAAAAATGTTTTTTTAAAGACTTTTCATTGATTTTCATGACCTATAATCCATTCCATCTTGTCTTCTATATGCGGAACTTGCTTGGGGACAAGCAAGGGCTAAGTATGGGGTATTTTGATAGCATGAATTATAGTCTATATTTTGGGGATTGTTTGGACGTTTTATCTTTCATAATCTGTATGTTTGTATGTATATTATGTGATTATATCACCATTTCATCTACCTTTGCAAGAATCGAGGTCTACACCTAGTTTTGTTGTAATCGTAGGTAAAATGGAACGTTTTGCATCAAAAAGGAGCAAAAGGAGCTAAGGAGTCATTTGGAGCTACATTCAGGAACATAAGGAAACATCCAAGAAGCATAGCCATGGATTAAAGATTCACTTTGGACCAGTTTTGAGAGATTTCACATTCAGTTGTGACTCACCTCGGTTGACCAGAGATTCATCTCGACCGAGGTGATCCAGAGACGCCGACTCGACCGAGGCGAATACCTAGGACGCGGCGAGAATATTTTATTCTTGGATGAGATCTTTTATCTTTGGAAGGTGATCTTATATTTTTGGGCTTGGCTCCTAGAAGGAAGGTGATCTTATATTTTACCTATTTTTATGGGAAAAGATCTTTCTAAGATATCTTATCTTTGGAGGGTTATTTTCCTATAAAAAGGGTTGAATTTCCACAAATCCAACATCCCACTTACACCGAAAAACACGCTGCATACATCCGCATACTCCAGTTGGAGATTTGAAGAACCTTTTTGAAGGTTGAAGGAAGACTGAAGATTGTAGCTTTTATAGCTTTTGGAGGGTTTTGTAAGATTATCTTCAATCCCCTTCCTTGTTGTCTTGTCTTGTTGGATTGCTATCCAAGGAACGCTTTTGTTGTGATATTTGATTCAGTTATTGAAGTCTTTTCATTAAATTCTTCTTGTTCAAATATTCACTTTCTTCCCATATATTTTAATACTTTCATAATGATGATGAGTGGCTAATTTCCTTGTGTGATTCTAGGGTGATTGGCTGAAGGTTGTGGGAAAAACAATGATAGAATAATCTTAGTTTCCAGTAGGATCCTGAAAACTCGAGTCTTTAACCTTAACCCTAAGCATCTCGTTCAGTCGATGAACATCTCGGCCGGGGTGGGATTCTTCTGACCGAGGTGACTTATCCGATCCTAAACTGAGAGTTAAGTGTTAGAGTTTACCAAATCCTATTCTTATTACACCTTTCCTGGTTCAATGCAAGCTTAGGATGAGACTTACCCGGTAATTCCTTAGTTTGTTTACCAACGATCATAAGTATAGGTAATAAAGGTTTATCCTTTATTGGGGTTTGAGTGTGCTTTCATCCCATCTTTGTGAGTTAGCCTGAGACTTACCCGGTAAAGGTTGATTCTATCCCCTTAGATGGTGTGTTAGTTTGAGGTTATAGTTCTTTATCTTGATTCTTTGAGACTTACCCGATAATAGGAGTTACGATTTTGGATTAGTGTGTAATGAGACTTACCCGGTGATCTACTCTACTTTAGTAACACCTTCCCCATGCAAAAACCTCAACTTTGTCCGCTTATCTTTAGATCTTGAGTTGGAACCACAACTAGATGCTTTAATCCCTAGAATTGCATGTTTGCTTTATTGACTTCTTATTCATCTTTGATTGTGTTAATTGCTTTTGTGGTTAGTATTTACGAAGAAGAGTAATAACTTGAGGGTTGAAGCTAAACCCTTGCACATCCAACATCAAAGTTCACACCTAGACGGCGTGGTTGCTGCGTTGGATCCATCCTTTGGCCAAGAGTTCTTGGTTCATCATCTACACGGTTCACCCTTACATTCCTAGGTGAAATGCGTCGGTTTGCGGTCGCCCGTGGAGCGAATGGATTCACATTGATCCTCGGATCAATCTCCTCTAACGGTGGCATGGAAGAGTCGCTATCATCAGCGGATGAATGACCCCTATTCGACCTTAATGATCTCATTGAGGATTTCTTGTTTCCCTTATTCTTAAGGTTGCTTATTTCTATCCTCATCTGGAATATCATGTCCTTCAGATCATTGACTTGGGATTGATGACGATCCATCTCATCCCGGCGCATATTCTCATTCCATTGGAGTTGAGCTTCTTTCTCCGCTAACTCCGCTTGAAGATCACGTTCGTGTTCTTCAGCCATCTTCTTTTCCTTGCGCTTTTGCCTTAAAGTCCTCTCAAGCTCTTGATCAAGAGGTAAGAGATCTCCGGTGTTCCTAGACCTGCGCATGCACTGAAACAGATATCAAATAACGAGAGCAAGCTCCCAAGCTTGACAACCGGCTACCGAATTCGGCCTAGACCAATTCCCCGGAAACGGCGCCAAAAACTTGTTCGCCACTTAGCGTGCGTGCAAATAAGCTTTAAATTTATAAAACTAGAATCAAGCAAGCGAACCCGCAGTGTACGGATCGGCGTAGTTAAGCAAGTATTCCAGAGTATCGAACACAGGGATTTGGGGGAACAAATTCAATTGCAGATTATCAAGCAAGTAGATGTAAGAGCTTTGCAAATTATTGGGAAAACAACAATCCTAAAGATCCAAGTATCCAGCTGTGGCAATCGATTCAAGATATACTAATGATATAAGGACAGAGTTAAGATATGCAAAGGTATGCTAATGTAAGGTAATCGTACGGTGAAGTTCCAAAAACCTTATATGACTCACCTACAAGACACTCTCTATAAAGGTTGTTGAGGCTTCAATATAGAAAGGTTCTAAAGACGAGAATTAATATCAAATACCCAAACTTGTAATCCAAGGATCAAGACTAACTAAATCGATTAAGGTTGTGACACTCACAATCGAGGTAGAGGTTGTTGAGGCTTCATTACCACCTAGAAAAGGCAAGCCAAGACTAAGTTAAAGCAAATCTTTAACTTTGGATTAAAGTAAAAGCAGGTTCGTAGACTTAAGGGAAATCACGGTTAGTTCTTGAGGTTCCACGGCCGTGGACTCAAGAACAGGCCGTAATTTAAGGTTGTCGGCGATTCTCTCTAACTCTCAGGGTCCAATCTGTTTACGATCGATCTATCATCATCTAAGCCACAACTATCAACCCTTCACCTTAGAATTGTTAAGAGTTTTTAGCCAACAATAGTCATAATGATATCAAATTCAAAGATTAAAAGATTGAAAGATGGAAACTTCCGAAAACCTTCAATAAACTTCAAATCAATCTCAATGTCACAATCAAGAACAAATATTGTTACTAGATTCGGAATAAAACACACAAACACAATCTTAGATAAGAAGGAAGAACTGGATGTCAATCCGTCTTCTAAATCAAACCTAAACAAGAAGAGAAATCTCCTTGCTAACAATCTTCCGAATCTTCGATCTTCCGTAAATCTGGAAATCTCAATCACAATCTCCACCAAAAGTGCGAGATTAGGGCAATTCCAAGCGTAAACGTAGGATGCGTCTATGCGTAAGCGAAGGTCTAAAGCGAGCTGACGGAATCTCTCTTTGTCCGTCCTTTTATAGTGTATGATGAAGTAGCGGCCCGGCCCAATCCTTTAAAAGATCGTGGCTTAAAGTGTGGCGAAAAAGATCGCCAAGATCACGGTCGGAAGGTTCCACGACCGTAATTTAGAGCGTGGAAATCAACACAGTTTGAACAAATGATTCCAGGACCGTAGAAGCTACTGGAATGAATCACGCTTCACTTGCTAGGGTTCTACGGCCGTGGAACTGAACGTGGAAGGTAGTACGGCCATATTTTAGAGCGTGGTTTAGGGCAAGAACGTGATTCTTCCCTAGCCTCGTGCATTCTCCAAGTTGAACTCCTTTTTGCTCCTAAGAATGTCCTCAATCCATGGACATGTCAAACAACTTCATCCTTGCTCAATTCCGTTCGGAAATGGCTCTCAATCACCTATAATCAACATAAAGCTTGTGTAGACATCCATATCGAAAATATAGGCAAACTAGCTCACAAATGCAACAATGCTCAATCAATGACTATCAATATGAATCAAATATGCTTAGAAAACGTCCCTAAAATATCACAATATTTCATGCTAACAAATAACCCCATACTTAACACTTGCTTGTCCCTAAGCAAGGCCTTTCAAAAGCTTTAAAACAAGAGTTAGGATGAAATATGTGTACCTTCTCAAAGCAATACCTCTTTTGGATGAATGTGCCTTCTAAACAATAGATCATTCTCAAATCTTGCTTCAATCGTTTATAAGACTTTCATACACTTAATCAAAGTGTAAAAAGTAAAGAAAGCTCATGAATCAATCAAACTTCTATACAAGCATCATAACCCTTAAACATTATCAAAATCAATCATAAGAAACTTCAATTTAGATCACCAAGTCATATAACATTCTTTTGATCTTAAGGACTTTCAAAGAAAAAGGTCTAGAATGTGGAAAGGGAAGGAAACTTTAAGGAATGTGGTGCATGAATCCGGGAAAGTGGACAACTACTCTTTCTTCTCCTCTTGCGGTTTCTGCAATACCTTCAACTTAGAGCTTCGCTCTCTTCTTTTCATTTTTCGACTTTACTTTTGGAGTTATGGACAGAGGTGCACAAAAACCGAAGCCTAGGAGATTGGCGTTTCTCAATTTTATGAGATGCCTCAAACCCTTAGCGCACATAACATAATCCACTAGGAATATCGCTCAATCCGACTTTGGCAAGACACAAACACCCGGCTATGTGAATGGTGCCGAGTTACTCATCATCATGATTGACTTCCCCAAACCTACAATTTCTTTCTATTCTTTTGATTGCAAATAATTGCTCTCATGGCCCTCCCACATCATACATGCCTTTTTCAATCAACTCCTCCAAATTCCCGGATAGGTAAAGGAGGTCAATATTTCAATGAGGGGCTAAATGATCAAAGAAAGAAGAAAGAAAAATCGAATTGCCTTAATCATCTCAACAAGAAGTATAAGAACTTATAGTGTGATTTCAACTTCAATTTCTCAACATGATTTAAGTAACATTCATCACATTATGAAACTTGCAAAAGAGGTATAATCAACTCATTCATTTCCTTTTCAATTCACTATTCGTTTAAGCATGCAATTGTCATCAAACTCAATTCACAAGTAGCGATTATCATGGAAATCATCTCAATTCATTAGAAGCACAAAATTTTTTCAATTTTTATGGGTTTTTCAAGTTCTTTTTCATGCAATGCAATAATGAAACGTGCAACAATATAATGAACATGCAATGATAGTCTCGATAGAAGCAAACATAGTGAGTAAGAGTTATTACAACTTTTAGTCACACCCCACCCCATACTTGGGACGAACATTGTCCCTAATGTTCAAAAGAAAGAAAGAAAAGAAGAAAAGAAAAAGAAACTCACAAAGTGGCGGTGGAGCGGCTAAAACTGTCGGACAATCATCATCATCATCACTGCGGCGCTGGTGGAGGCGGGAATGGAGAGAAGCTAGGATCATAAAACCGCCCAAACTGCTGGCGGTAGACATCTCTCATCATGTGATCGAGGTCGTTCAAGCGTCCATCTCTAGCATCGGCTCGGATCTCCAATGCTCCTACTCTCTCCGAAGGACCAGTAGCCCAATCCGGCATCTGCTCATACCATCCCGGAGCCTGGCTGTACCATGCTGGAGCGTCGGACGGTGCTGGTGCTGGTGCTGGTGCAGATGGTACCTGTGTAGCCCATGGAGGTGGAGCTCCATACCATGCAGGAGGTGTCTCAGACCATGTGGGCCTCTCACTCATGCTAGCGCGGCGAGAAGACGAGCCTGAAGCTCTAGCTGGACGTGGAGAACGTCTAGGCACATCGGGGGCCGCATCCGGCTGATCCAGAAACGTGCCAAACTCCTGCTCTGCTCCTCCTCCACCCTCAAACTGATCTCTCATCTCCTCCTCCTCAACTACTGGCGGTGCTGGGACATACGGGGGAGCTGCAATCCTGTTCGCATGCATGGCAGCGAACGTCTCCTTCCAATTATGGCGTCCCGCCATAATGGAATACTCCTGTAGCCTCTCAATACCCCTACCCGTCCTGCTCTCCCAAGGCATGGCCGCATAAGGCGGACCTCTATGTGTGGGGAAGATGAGACCCCTAGTCATGAAGGCATGAAGTCCTAAAGGTACGGCTGGTATGCGGGTACACGCAGAAAAATCAACTTCCAAACTCCTAGCAAGGTGGGTAACTATCCCACCGTATCCAATGTTGCCCTTCCTCTTGTTCTTGAGCTTGCTCATAGTAGCAGCTAAGAGGGTGGTACAGTCAGCTCGGCGCCCATACAACATAGAATACAGCAGAAATAGCTCATCCGTCTTGATCTTTTGGGGCGTCTCCGTCCGAGGGAAGAGACACTCCGAAAGAACACGATGAGCAATCTTCAAGGCTAAGTGGTACATCAACTTAGCCTTGGTGTCAGCAGGTTGCCAGCGGTCCTCGCTGGCGTAGATCATAGCAACTTCCTCCCAAAAGTCCTTGGCGTAAACGCCACTAGGAAAGCGACCATTAAAGGTCTCATGGAACCCAAAGAAGGTCCCGAACTCACGGATGGTAATATCATAGTTTCTTTCCATAAGACGGAAAGAAACGGTCCTATCCACATGGCTGTGCTGAAAAGACGTCACAACCTCCCTCGTAATCTCCTCATACGCGTCTTCTCGGATAGCCAAGAAGACAACTAGTCCGGCTCTATCCAAGAGCCAAGTGAGGTCATCTATGATGTTAAGAGGAGCTAGATCCTCTAACAATAGGTACCTAGGTCCAATCACAACTCTCTCCTGGATCCTCTCGAATGCATCGAGGTGATCCTCATGAATGGTCGGGACTCTAGGACTAGGAGGTGAGGGTGATGTAGGTGATGATGGAGGTGAAGGGGAAGAGGGTGGTGGTGCTCTAGAGGATGAGGAAGAAGAGGGATTACCCTTCCTCTTCTTGTTCTGGTCATTCTTTTTCTCCTTAATCCTCCCTGAAACTCTCCTCACGAAATCCATCACTGTTCAAAATTACGGGCTGTTCTTGCCTTTCCACGGCCGTGGTTCTGTCAGGAACCGTGGTTTGTCTGGTTTTTTCGCAAATCTCAGAAATCAACACTCAAACTCAGCAATCAGGCATCCCTAGTCTAATTCCTTCCAATTTCAATCAGTTCTTCCTAAAATTTCTAGCAAAAACGAACCAAATTGACAAAGATCAAGAAGAGTGGAAAAACCTAGGTTTCGGATTTTAAATTCCGAATTGTGCGTTCCTTGGTGAATTTCTGCTCGATTCGTCGCTTGGATCTTGTTGGTGGTCGAATGTGCTTCAATTTGGGAAGAAGAATTGTTGAAAACGATTAACAAACGAAGATTTGGAGAAGGGGGCGTAGATTCGGCGTTTTAGGTCGTGGAAGAGGTTTTTGTGGAGTGATTTTTGTGAAGAACGTGGTTTATATAGTGGCAGGCAAAATTTTGAAAATCACGGTCTGTCGGGGGGTTCCACGGCCGTGGAATTGTACGGAACCGTGGTTTTGGTGATTTTTCAAAGGCTTTTGGAAATTACGGTCACTGTAGCTGTCACGACCGTGGTTTAGGCCGTGGAACTCTCTGTAATACTCCAAAGTCCAAGTTTCGTCACTTTTCTTCAACATTATCCTTCCCTTTTCCTTTTCCATCGTTCCTACATCCAAAAACACGAACATACCGGAAGTAATCAAAGGCAAAACAAAGCAAAAACGTCTATACTAAGCTAAACTATGAATCGAAAACAAAAATGCAATACCTTGGGTTGCCTCCCAAGAAGCGATTTGTTTAAGGTCCGTAGCTAGACCAATCTCGCACTTATTCGAGTGCGGTTGGCGCGAACTCTTCAGCTTGGAGTTCCGGCATATACTTCTTGAGTCGTTGGCCGTTCACCTTAAAGCTTCCGCCCGCTTCACCCCATACTTCAACTGCACCATGGGGGAAAATGCGCTTAATTAGAAAAAGTCCGGTCCAACGAGATTTGAGCTTACCTGGAAAGAGACGAAGCCTTGAATTGAAGAGGAGAACTTGATCTCCTTCTTTGAAGTCCTTTAGAATGATATGCTTATCATGCCAACGCTTTGCTATCTCCTTATAGATCTTAGCGTTTTCATAAGCGTTCAAGCGGAGTTCGTCCAGCTCATTAAGGTCTAGGAGACGCTTCTCTCCCGCTTCCTTCATGTTGAAGTTCAACCACTTGACAGCCCAAAACGCCTTGTGCTCCAATTCTACCGGTAAGTGACAAGACTTCCCATACACAAGGTTGTATGGTGTGGTTCCTATGGGTGTCTTGTACGCAGTCCGGTATGCCCACAATGGGTCATCAAGCTTCAAAGACCAATCCTTCCTAGTCCTTGAAACCGTCTTCTCTAGGATTCCTTTGATCTCCCTATTTGAGATCTCAACTTGTCCACTTGTTTGTGGATGATAAGGGGTAGCAATCTTGTGAGTGACCCCATACTTAGCTAGAAGAGCTTCAAAGCGCCGGGCAATGAAGTGAGAACCTCCATCACTAATGATAGTCCTTGGCATCCCAAATCGCGGGAAGATGGTCTTGTTAAAGAACTTAACCACCACCATGGCATCATTGGTGGGAGAGGCAATTGCTTCCACCCATCTAGAAACGTAGTCTACCGCCAATAGTATGTATTGGTTTTCACAAGAGGATGGGAACGGTCCCATAAAATCTACTCCCCAAACATCGAAAATCTCCACCTCTTCGATGTTGTTGAGGGGCATCTTATTCCTCCTAGAGATATTACCTGTTCTTTGACAAGCATTGCAGCAAGAAACAAAGGATTGCACATCTCTAAATAAAGTAGGCCAAAAAAATCCGGATTGCAATACCTTTGCGCTAGTCTTGTTCGAACTAGCGTGTCCTCCACAAGGTAGTGAATGACAATGGCGGATGACACTTTGCATCTCATCTTCCGGCACACATCGCCGAATGATGCCATCCGGACCTCTCTTAAAGAGGAGAGGCTCGTTCCAAAAGTATTCCCGGACATCCTTAAAGAACTTCTTCCTTTGTGCGTAGGATAATCCGGGCGGTATCTCCTGACAAACCAAATAGTTTACAAAATCAGCAAACCATGGTTCGTTACCTTTGGAGATCACATCAATGCACTCCTCAATAATGTGTAGGTGTTCGTCCGGGAAGGAGTCATCGATAGGTAAATGGTCGTCCTCTAGATGTGTTAGGCGACTCAAATGATCCGCAACAGAATTTTCTGAACCTTTCTTGTCGCGGATCTCTAGATCGAATTCTTGTAGGAGAAGAATCCATCTAATTAGCCTTGGCTTCGCATCTTTCTTCGCAAGGATGTACCGGATCGCAGCATGATCCGTGTACACAATCACCTTTGCACCTACAAGATAAGAGCGAAACTTGTCAATAGCATAGACAATGGCTAAAAATTCTTTTTCGGTAGTGGCGTAGTTGAGCTGCGCTTCATCTAGCGTCTTGCTAGCATAGTATATGGCATGGGTTCGTCCTTCCTTTCGTTGTCGAAGGACAGCTCCTATAGCTACGTCACTAGCATCGCACATAACCTCAAAGGGAAGAGTCCAATCCGGAGGTTGGATAATAGGTGCTGAAATTAGAGCTTGCCGAATTTTGTTAAACGCATCCAAACATTCCTGCGAAAACTCAAAAACCGCATCTTTCATCAATAGATTAGTGAGAGGTTTTGATATCTTAGAAAAGTCTTTAATGAAGCGTCTATAGAATCCAGCATGTCCTAGAAAACTTCTTATCCCTTTCACCGAAGTTGGGGGAGGAAGCTTTTCTATGGTCTCTATCTTAGCCTTATCCACCTCTATCCCTCTACTAGAGATTAGGTGTCCTAAAACAATCCCTTCCTTAACCATGAATTGACACTTCTCCCAATTAAGAACTATGTTAGTGTCTTCACACCTTTGTAAAACAAGAGCAAGGTTAGAAAGACAATTGTGAAAAGAGGAACCGTAAACGGAGAAGTCATCCATGAAGACTTCCATGATTTCCTCAATGTATTCGGAGAAGATGGCCATCATGCACCTTTGAAAGGTGGCTGGGGCGTTGTAAAGCCCGAACGGCATTCTCCTATAAGCGAACGTACCCCACGGGCACGTGAATGTGGTCTTCTCTTGATCGTCCGGGTGTATCGGAATCTGAAAGAAACCACTATAACCGTCAAGGTAGCAAAAATGTGAGTGTTTTGCTAACCTTTCAAGCATTTGGTCAATGAATGACAATGGGAAGTGATCCTTCCTCGTTGCATTGTTAAGCTTGCGGTAGTTAATGCACATCCGCCATCCCGTTACGGTTCGGGTAGGAATGAGTTCGTTGTTCTTGTTGGTGATGACCGTCATTCCTCCCTTCTTCGGAACTACTTGAACTGGGCTTACCCACTTACTATCGGAGATAGGGTAGATGATACCTGCATCAGGAAGTTTAAGAATTTCCTTCTTGACAACCTCCTTCATGGTCGGATTCAACCGCCTTTGAGGTTGTCTTGAAGTTCTAAAATCTTCCTCCATTAGTATCTTATGCATGCATAGGGAGGGTTTAATTCCTACTAAATCCTCAATAGTATATCCTAAAGCTTTTCTATGTTTCCTAAGGACCACCATGAGTTCATTGTGTTCATCTATGCTTAAATCGGAACTAACAATAACCGGAAAGGTAGAATTAGATCCTATAAAAGCGTACCTTAGATGAGTAGGAAGTGGTTTGAGTTCCATTGCTTTCGGAGCTTCCAATGATCCTTGAGAAGCATCCGATGTCTCCTTAGAAGTTTCTAAGGGTGTTGAATGTGTGGGAGAAGAATCGGAAGAAGTTGAAGAGGTGTCTCGATCACCCCTTTCCACGCCCAAAATTACGGTTTCCTCATGTCCTCCACGGCCGTGGTTTAGGGCGTGGAAGGGAAATACGGTTGTTCCAATTTCTCCACGACCGTATAACTCTCTGGAGTGGGACACGGTTTTGGTTGTGAAATCCACGGCCGTGGAATATAGTGTGTGGCCGTGGATTCTCACGTTTTCTGCCTCATCGTGGAGTTTTTCAAACTCCACTTCATGCATCTCTTCTTGTGCTTCTAAGGCTTCAATTGCCTCATTGCACTCCTCTTCTTCCCCTACATTTGTTAGACTCATAGTAATAACCTTTTGTAAAGGATCGTTGAAGAGAATAACACTTACCTCCTCCCTAGACAACCCTCCTTCATCTTGGATATCGAATATATCCTCATCAAAGATGGGCTCCTTTAGTAGAGTGGAAAGAACGAACTCTACTTTCTCTTCTCCTATATCAAAAGCCAGTCTACCATTCTTGCAATCGACTATGCAGCCGGAAGTTGCAAGAAACGGTCTTCCGAGTATGATCGGGACCGGAGATCTGCAGGAATGTCAAGCACAACAAAATCAATGGGAACAAAGAATTTACCTAGCTTGACGGGGACGTCTTCTACAATACCGACGGGGCGAGTAATGGATCGATCCGCCATGTACAACGTCATCTTCACCGGTTTAGGGTCGCCTAAACCGATCTTCCTACATAATGCAAGTGGTATGATGCTCACACTTGCTCCTAAATCACATAGCGCATCGTATGTGACATCTCCCACTCCTATGGGAATGCAAAATGAGCCCGGATCCTTTAGCTTTGGGGGCATTTTCTCCTTCATGGTCTTGATGAGATCCGAAGAATCCGAACTCATCTTAACCTCCCCGAAGTCTTCTAGTTTCCTCTTGTTGGAGAGGAGCTCCTTCAAGAACTTGCCATAAGCCGGCATACCTACAATAGCATCGATAAAGGGTATATTAATATGCAGCTTGCTCATGAGTTCTATAAACTTACCAAACTGTTTGTCTAGGCGCGCTCTCGCTCTAGATTGAGGGAATGGTAGGGGAGGTTTGTAAGCTGGAGGAGGAACGTAGACATCTTCCTTCTCCTTCCCCTTCTCTTTGTCTTTCTCTACGGAGACTTCAACAAACTTAGGCTGCGGATCGGTGGTAGTCACTCCGCTCCTAGTTGTGATTGCCATCACCCTTCCCTTAGGGTTGTCCTCCGTCTTGCTTGGAAGTTTCCCTTGATTCCTAGGAACTTCCTCCGCATGGCTGAACATTTGGTTTTCTAAAACCTTTTGGGCTTTATCAACCTTGGAAATTTGATCATCAACCTTAATGATGCGGTTCTCCAATCCTTGAAGCTTTCCCAAAATCGTTTCCAACATGGGATCGGGCTTCTCCTTCCCCGAAGTGTTTCCTCCACTAGATGTTTGCCCCTGGCTTTTCAAAGGAGTAGAGGAAGAGGAAGGCGGAGTTAGTGAATTAGAATTGGAAGGATAAGAGTTACCGGAATTTTGTTGATTGGAGCGCCAATTGTTGTTGTTTGAACCCCTATTGTTGTTCCAATTGTTGTTCCGGTTGTTGTTGCCATTCCAATTGTTCCGGTTATTATTCCGGTTATTGTTGTTGTTTTTGCGGTTTGTGTTCTCACCGCCATTGTTGTTGTTGCCCAAATATCCAACATCCTTGCCTTGTTGATTTGGAAAGTTGGTCTTGTTAGCTTCCTTCAACTCTTTGATCTCATTATTGAGGGAGAAAATCTGATTTTGAGCTTCATGTGTGAGCTTTTCTCCTTGCTCCACACGATTTCCCTCCACTTTCCGGTGGGAATACTTTTCTATGACTCTTGCTTGCTTCTCAATGAAGAGCTTGATATCAAGACAATGCTTGATATCAAGACAATTGTTGTTCCGCCATTGTTGTTGTTCCGCCGTTTTGGATGGCGGAAAGAATTTGGTGAGGAACTCCGCGGAAAGGTCTTCCCACGTATCTAGTTTCCCACTAGGAAGAGCTTGATATCAAGACAATGCTTTCCCTTTCAAGGAGAAGAAGAAAGGCTTGAGCTTATAGTTGTTGGTAGTAGCGTTCTTCGGTCTCATTGTCTCCATCATACACTCAAAGTTTTGCAAGTGTTGGTGTGGAGATTCAGCGCTTGTCCCGCCAAATTGGTTTTGGCGAACAAGAGTAATAACTTGAGGGTTGAAGCTAAACCCTTGCACATCATCAGCATCAAAGTTCACACCTAGACGGCGTGGTTGCTGCGTTGGATCCATCCTTTGGCCAAGAGTTCTTGGTTCATCATCTACACGGTTCACCCTTACATTCCTAGGTGGAATGCGTCAGTTTGCGGTCGCCCGTGGAGCGAATGGATTCACATTGATCCTCGGATCAATCTCCTCTAACGGTGGCATGGAAGAGTCGCTATCATCAGCGGATGAATGACCCCTATTTGACCTTAATGATCTCTTTGAGGATTTCTTGCTTCCCTTATTCTTAAGGTTGCTTATTTCTATCCTCATCTGGAACATCATGTCCTTCAGATCATTGACATGGGATTGATGACGATCCATCTCATCCCGGCGCATATTCTCATTCCATTGGAGTTGAGCTTCTTTCTCCGCTAACTCCGCTTGAAGATCACGTTCGTGTTCTTCAGCCATCTTCTTTTCCTTGCGCTTTTGCCTTAAAGTCCTCTCAAGCTCTTGATCAAGAGGTAAGAGATCTCCGGTGTTCCTAGACCTGCGCATGCACTTAAAAAGATATCAAATAACGAGAGCAAGCTCCCAAGCTTGACAACCGGCTACCGAATTCGGCCTAGACCAAATCCCCGGCAACGGCGCCAAAAACTTGTCCACCACTTAGCGTGCGTGCAAATAAGCTTTAAATTTATAAAACTAGAATCAAGCAAGCGAACCCGCAGTGTACGGATCGGCGTAGTTAAGCAAGTATTCCAGAGTATCGAACACAGGGATTTGGGGGGAACAAATTCAATGGCAGATTATCAAGCAAGTAGATGTAAGAGCTTTGCAAATTATTGGGAAAACAACAATCCTAAAGATCAAAGTATCCAGCTGTGGCAATCAATTCAAGATATACTAATGATATAAGGACAGAGTTAAGATATGCAAAGGTATGCTAATGTAAAGTAATCGTACGGTGAAGTTCCAAAAACCTTATATGACTCACCTACAAGACACTCTCTATAAAGGTTGTTGAGGCTTCAATATAGAAAGGTTCTAAAGACGAGAATTAATATCAAATACCCAAACTTGTAATCCAAGGATCAAGACTAACTAAATCGATTAAGGTTGTGACACTCACAATCGAGGTAGAGGTTGTTGAGGCTTCACTACCACCTAGAAAAGGCGAGCCAATACTAAGTTAAAGCAAATCTTCAACTTTGGATTAAAGTAAAAGCAGGTTCGTAGACTTAAGGGAAATCACGGTTTGTTCTTGAGGTTCCAGGGCCGTGGACTCAAGAACAGGCCGTAATTTAAGGTTGTCGGCGATTCTCTCTAACTCTCAGGGTCCAATCTATTTACGATCGATCTATCATAATCTAAGCCACAACTATCAACCCTTCACCTTAGAATTGTTAAGAGTTTTTAGCCAACAATAGTCATAATGATATCAAATTCAAAGATTAAAAGATTGAAAGATGGAAACTTCCGAAAACCTTCAATAAACTTCAAATCAATCTCAATGTCACAATCAAGAACAAATATTGTTACTTGATTCGGAATAAAACACACAAACACAATCTTAGATAAGAAGGAAGAACGGGATGTCAATCCGTCTTCTAAATCAAACCTAAACAAGAAGAGAAATCTCCTTGCTAACAATCTTCCGAATCTTCGATCTTCCGTAAATCTGGAAATCTCAATCACAATCTCCACCAAAAGTGCGAGATTAGGGCAATTCCAAGCGTAAACGTAGGATGCGTCTATGCGTAAGCGAAGGTCTAAAGCGAGGTGACGGAATCTCTCTTCGTCCATCCTTTTATAGTGTATGATGAAGTAGCGGCCCGGCCCAATCCTTTAAAAGATCGTGGCTTAAAGTGTGGCGAAAAAGATCGCCAAGATCACGGTCGTGGAAGGTTCCACGACCGTAATTTAGAGCGTGGAAATCAACACGGTTTGAACACATGATTCCACGACCGTAGAAGCTACTAGAATGAATCACGCTTCACTTGCTAGGGTTCCACGGCCGTGGAACTGAACGTGGAAGGTAGTACGGCCGTATTTTAGAGCGTGGTTTAAGGCAAGAACGTGATTCTTCCCTAGCCTCGTGCATTCTCCAAGTTGAACTCCTTTTTGCTCCTAAGAATGTCCTCAATCCATGGACATGTCAAACAACTTCATCCTTGCTCAATTCCGTTCGGAAATGGCTCTCAATCACCTATAATCAACATAAAGCTTGTGTAGACATCCATATCGAAAATATAGGCAAACTAGCTCACAAATGCAACAATGCTCAATCAATGACTATCAATATGAATCAAATACGCTTAGAAAACATGCCTAAAATATCACAATATTTCATGCTAACAACTGACCATTCCCTCCGGATCTCTCTACAACTGTCTTAACCTGCAAGGCATCTACAAGCGGTATAAAACCGTTAGCTTACATTCTATGCATAAGTATAAAGGTAAAAGCACAATCACACATCATACACAATCAACATGCAACACCCAATCCTTTTATTATTTTTAATTAGGTGATAGGTCATTACTAATGATACTTATTTTGTGACACGAGGGATTCCCAAACCTCGCCCTTGTCCCCGTTTACCAACGCGGAATGGTACTAATGCATCTGACCGTCTACCGGACTGGGCTGGTCGCAGGGAACCTCCTAGACTCTCGCAAGAGCTAGGCAGATGATGTCACGACCCGTTATCATACACTTGAGTCAATTACGTAAATAATAAAGTCGGCCTAATCCGGTTTCGTTGTTTATCATAACTAACAAACACCACTCATACACATTACACTCATACAGGAAGCCAGCTAAGTAAGTCCGTGGACTTACCTGAATCAGATCTCGACTTTCTAATTCGCAAATCGATCTGTACAGTAGGAATTCAGTGGCCTGTCAAAGGAGGCAAGTGTGTCAGCATACTTTCTAGGTGATTAGAAGTCTAAGACTTCTAAGATAGTAGGTCTTAATAGAATGGAATTGATTATAGTATTAATTTATGGTAAAATGACTATTTTACCCTTGGTCTCACTTCCAAAAATTCCGTAATTCATGCCTAAACTCTTATTTGAGACTAAAGAGTCATATTCTAACTCCTAAAGATGAGTTTGGTTACAAACTGACAATTTACCCATTTCCTTATTTTCGGAAAGATCGTTAAGGTCCAACTTCGGCTTCAAATATAAAATTCGAATAATCTTATAAAAATTCCGAAATAATTCCCTAGATCATCTATGATATCTCATCTACTCCTAGGAGCAAGAATTTCTTAAAACTGTTCAACCATCACTTCTACAAAAATTTTTAAAGTTGGTTACAACACTTAACAAACAACACTGTCTTAACTTTAAAAAAATCATAACTCCTATACTACTCGCTGGATTTATCTCAAATTTTGATATGTTCTACTATAAAATATTATCTATAATATATCCAAAATTCAGCCACAAAGGAGATCAAAATCCTATTTAAAACTATCTCACAAAACCGAATTTCAGCACAACAGAAAAACTGCTTACGACTCAATCTTTGAAAAATCATAAATCCCAAACCACTCGCTGGATTCCTTTCAAATTTTTAATATGTTCTACAAAATTATGTCAACCATATCATATCCAAAATTCAAGCCCAATGGAGATCAAGAGCTTATTCAAAACCATCTCACAAAACAGCATCACTTGTTGCTTTGCCTAACACTCAGCACATATATAAAAACTGCATGAGGCGTCAACTTTGGAGCACAATAACTCTCAAACCGTAACTCCGATTCTTCCCAAATTTTAGTATGTTATACTATTGACTACTGTCTATGACATATCCGAAAACCAGCCAAAAAGGAGGAGTATAACTTACTCATATCTTGACCCGAAGTTGACTGTTTTTCACTTCCGAAAACTCAGAAAAATGCATGAATCTGTACAGCTCTCCTATAGTTGTTTTAAGTAGGTTTAAAGACGAAAACTGGTCCATGTTAGGAAAGGAAAGGTGGACTAAAGTATAGTGTAGCAAGGGGTACAAGCCTTACCGATTCTAAGACTCGAAAGCACGGGAAAGACAACACCAAGGCTGCTGTGGATCGGATCTGGGCTACTCGGTATCCAAGGGCTGCTGGATCGACAGTAGAGAAGCAGCCCGCTAGTGCTGCGTTTGAGGTTTCCAGAAGGAGGAGCCGCCGGCTGGGTGTGCAGAAGAGGAGAGGAGCGCCGGCTGCCTTGTTGTTGTGAGCCCAAGCGTACAAGAAGTAATCCACCGGTTGCTTTACGTGAGGAGCAAGGAGAGGGAGAGAAAGCTGCTGAACTTACCCAGCGTCTGTGTGCAGAAGGCTACAATAGGCAGATCCGTGTAGGGAAGAAGAGAATGAATCTGGACATATGGGCGGCCATGCGTGAAGACTGGAAGGAGGCTACAGATCCGGATGAATCAACGTAACTGAAGATCTTCAAGATCCTGTACGTTACAATTTGGAAGGAGAGAAGCGTTTCTCCCGCTGGCTTCCTAACAGGCATGAGGGCTGGGCTTCACTGCTGGGCTGCTTGAAGCTGTAGGGCTGGAGTGAAGCAATCTCGTTACTGGAAGGAGGCTGCTGAACTGCGCTGGCGTTCCTGGGCTGTCTTGAAGAGTTCATCAACCGTAGGTAGGGTGTGGGCTGTCAACAGCTTGTCTGGGCCTTGTCAATTGCTTGTCTGGTCTGGGCCTTGTCAACTGCTTGTCTGGGCCTGGTCAACTGCTTGTCTCGGCCTTGACAACAGCTTGTCTCGGCCTTGTCAACTGCTTGTAGGAATTTGTCATGACCTCGTCTCAGCTTTGTCATGGTCTCGTCAAAAGTCGTCGTTAAGGATTAATTATAAGAATTAGGGTTTGATATAAATATATCATTTTATGTGAATTAAATTCTACATAAAATGATAAATAATTATAAGAATTAGTGTTTGATATAATTCTATCATTTTATGTGAATTATATTCAACATAAAATGATACAATTTGTGAAGAAAGAAATAATAGATAGAATGGGAACCGTCAACGGCTCGAAATCCGAATTGATTTGGAAATAAACGGAATAAAAATTCCGGATATTACATCAGTACCCCCTTAAAATAAGTTTCGTCCCGAAACATAGAACAAGATACTTAATTAAACGACTTCCATAAATTAAACTTGTATATCCTAGTCTCACTAAATTTTAATTTTGTTTTCTAAACTCCTGTAACCCTATCAAAATGTAACGAAAAATTCGGTCGTTACATCAGATCCCCCTCAAAATAAGTTTCGTCCCAAAACTTAGGATAAGACAATCCTGATCGGTCTTTAAGGCACCAAATGGGTGTGTTTGATCGCTATACAAAAGTCTCGTCGTTTCCACATCTAAGTATCCCACACATCACGGTTACCAAAAGAACACATCACTAACTAAATACTCAATCTTGAAATAAACAAGCAGTCAAACAATATCACACATACAAGGTCAAACCCTAACTCGTCACTCTCGAGGTTACAACTATCGCTACATAGGTCTTTGAAAGGTTACGTCTCTTACTATCCCCCATATCTTAGGTAGCCTTATCAACTTTTCATAAAACCACTGAATTTGAAATCTTTTCAGGTACTTAGTTCACAAGCGTTTGCTACCACATTCTAGAGTGGTTACCGGATATCTCACCGGTATCATCCGGATCAATTGTCTGATCCTCTAATCTGAAGACCTAACTCGTGTCTGGTATGTATGACTCCAACTGAAATTCTCAACTTAGTTCCCTAAATTTAGTCTCCGTGGAAAACTGAAGCAGCACTCTCCAATAGGGTGAGGAATATTAGTCCATCAGTCACTTTTAAACTGCTTTAAAACTTCTAATGGCTGCCTTACACAACTCACTTCTAGATCCTTTGATGACCCTACGGAAACTAATCTATTCAACTTTCTTCCCTTCGTTATGACCACTTGCTTCCGGTTTTCTGAAAAGGTTCTGACTACCCACTCAGGCCAAAGGTCTTTGACATCCACCAACACTTACCAAGTGCCCAATGCTCTTCGTATCAGGACCCACTTGGTCTTGTCTTTTAATATTACTCAGTCATCTTATTCCTCAGGTAAGGAATTGTCACCTTTACCCTTTTTCAGGTCTAACACTCGACACAACAAAAAAAAATCAAATCTAGTGGTCATCTTCTCTGTTCACTTGGCATTATTATATTATTTATAGATCTCTAATATATCGTTAACTCGAACCTAGGCTTCTCACGCATTTTCCAAGATCTTAAGTGGCATAGAATATGTCCGGAATGACGGTATCAGACACAAAGTGATCTCATATCGCCGTTATTTGATCATAACTACTCGATTAATGCTAGCACACCATCAACATTGCACTCTTATATCCTCCCATTTTATCGGACTAGTAATAGCCCTCTAACTCAAAACGCAACTAGGTTTTGTTCCGACATAACATTACACATAAAATCTACTCCGAGATTATGCTGTCTTTAAGCACGGTTACTAGGTTGCAAGTATGCTCCTATCGCTTCTCTTTCTTATGTATCTTCGACTCAGGATGGTAGTTACTCACTTTGAGCTTTCTAGTGCAGATCATGCACAATACTTTTATTACATCATTAATTCTTTCCTAATCCATCCAGAAAACTCACTCTAGAGTATTCCATTAGTATAGAATTCAAAAATTACTTGTCTGGCAACATGTAACAAAGCCATCACTCTTCACTCGGATCCATAATAGGGTACTAGTCTCCTTTTATTACCTTTACATGCACGTAAGTTTCCGTACAACATTTCTAGTCACTCACATAGCCTATCTCACGTTTCCTCCAACTAGAATGCATTTCTCCAACTATCACCATCTTAAAATCGACACGACATCCATCAGTAACCTTGAGCTTCTTGCTTTGTGGGTTAGGACCCACCACGCTTCCGCTGCGCTACTCTGCTTATCCTGTTGTCACTCATTGATCCTAAGGACCTTTTTGTAAGTATAAAATGAATGACCCCAAAACTCTTTCTTCCAATTACACCATGAGTCTTATACGGATGTTGTACCACGTACCTTCTTTACTTGCCTTAAGAAAATAAAACAACGATTGAAAAACAACTTCTTCCGCTTACTTTCTTAATTCTTCTACCACGGATCCAAACTCCCTGACTTGACCGGAGTTTGATCTTAACTAGCCAAGAAGTAACCCTTAAAACGTTTCTCTTTATACCTTTAATTCATCCAAGAAGGTTGTCGTTGCCTACTTGAGGAAATCCTCTAAGTCGTTGGTAAAGCTACTCCATAGATTCACAGTCACAATTATCTCTTCTTAACGGCACATAACTCGTCAATATCAAACCATACTTGTACGTCCTTGGTTGACATCGGTCAGTCTATAATTAACTTATCTCAACTTCATACGTCTACTGGTATTAAACTTTTGGTGCACATCACCTACTACATTAATCCTTTTATCCTTCTTTAGTTCATCTTATCTTTCACTCTTCTGCTTCCTTTGGGACAACTCTCTTTCTCTAGTCCGATTGTGTCATTCATCTGACATAACCAGTCGTTTCAAGTCTTCCACGATAGCTTGCAACCGTCTTTGCAATTTTTATGGTCGTAATGATCACCCACTTCCAGTTCCTCTTGCATGGACTGTCTGTGTTGATGGCTTAGGTCCCGTGATAATTGGGGTTACCCTGGACTCTCGAGTCCAGCAAGGTCGTTCTCTCATGCATTTATTTATTTATTATTTTATTTATTTATTTATTTATTTTCACTAAAGTTAGTAGTAATATCGCCTTCATGAAACTCCGTTGACCCTGCTACAAACTTCCATTCTTTAGATATTGCGTCTTTTCCAAACTTCTTTTATCTGCCTTTTCGCTTTTATACTCAATTGTAGGTCTTCATTCCGTGCACCTTAGATTCTCACACCCAAACCGACACTTTGTCCCTTCTAGTTTCTCATGCCCATAATGGTCTATGGGGCATCTGCCTCAATTGTAATGTCCTTGATTCCGCAATCTTTGTTGTACTCAATTCTACTTTTCTCGTTCCAATGTTGTTATCTTTACTCCACACTCTTGTAGTCTCTTGCATGGTTCTTCTAATTTCATCTCTCGGCCCCATATGCCCGAGTCTCTTGTACGACCTTCTATTCCTTCTAACTGAATTGACTCAGGAATTTCTTACTCATCTAATTGTGCTTGTGGTAACAATGATCTTCACAACTTTACTTCCTTGCTCACCTGTTCTTTGGATGATTTGTAAGGGTCACCAAGCCGCCCACCCGAGTATAATACTCAATTCAAGGTCCGATTCCATTGCCTCGTGTTGAAAACTCTTCAAGCCCGCTACCGATTTATAATGAGGCAATAATCGCTTCATTATATCACAACTAAAGGATACAAAATATCCTTTAGGATACTAATATGCTGTACATATACATATATATATAATCATACATTAGAACATATCGATATAAGTCTATATACTAACTAACACACATATCATTCTAAGTTGCAAAGATCCACGGAGAGCGATGGTAGTCCGACGTACTACTAACCCACAACGCGACTATGCTCGTGTTAAAAAAACATAAATCCGTGACGAAAATTTTAAACCCCTTTCGGGTTCTAGTTATTTTATACAATCGGTTTTTCAGAAGATTTCAAGTGCCATTGTTGCCAACCCAGAGCTCTGATACCATATTGTAACACCCCAAAATCTAAGAACTCGGGGAGCTACTAGTTAGGACCTCACAATGGGTCCCGGCCATAGTTTGACAACAATTTTACCTAGATCTTACAACAAGGCACAAAAGTATTAAAAACATTTGAAAACTTTAAACAATATATACATGAAAAATATGTATCAGCCTTACAAATCAAAGGTACTAAAACGACGCATATGAAGTATATAAGACAACCTCGTCCCCAACTAAATGAGTACGTGGACCCGGCTGACCATTCCCTCCGGATCTCTCTACATCTGTCTTAACCTGCAAGGCTTCTACAAGCGGTATAAAACCGTTAGCTAACATTCTATGCATAAGTATAAAGGTAAAAGCACAATCACACATCATACACAATCAACATGCAACACTCAATCCTTTTATTATATTTAATTAGGTGATAGGTCATTACTAATGATACTTATTTTGTGACACGAGGGATTCCCAAACCTCGCCCCTGTCCCCGTTTACCAACCCGGAATGGTACTAATGCATCTGACCGTCTACCGGACTGGGCTGGTCGTAGGGAACCTCCTAGACTCTCGCAAGAGCTAGGCAAATGATGTCACGACCCGTTATCATACACTTGGGTCAATTACGTAAATAATAAAGTCGGCCTAATCCGGTTTCGTTGTTTATCATAACTAACAAACACCACTCATACACATTACACTCATACAAGAAGCCAGCTAAGTAAGTCCGTGGACTTACTTGAATCAAATCTCGACTTTCTAATTCGCAAATCGATCTGTACAGTAGGAATTCAGTGGCCTCTCAAAGGAGGCAAGTGTGTCAGCATACTTTCTAGGTGATTAGAAGTCTAAGACTTCTAAGATAGTAGGTCTTAATAGAATGGAATTGATTACAATATTAATTTATGGTAAAATCACTATTTTACCCTTGGTCTCAAAACTTCCAAAAATTCTATAATTCATGCCTAAACTCTTATTTGAGACGAAAGAGTCATATTCTAACTCCTAAAGATGAGTTTGGTTACAAACTGACAATTTACCCATTTCCTTATTTTCGGAAAGATCGTTAAGGTCCAACTTCGGCTTCAAATATAAAATTCGAATAATCTTATAAAAATTCCAAAATAATTACCTAGATCATCTATGATATCTCATCTACTCCTAGGAGCAAGAATTTTTTAAAACTGTTCAACCATCAATTCTACAAAAATTTCTAAAGTTGGTTACAACACTTAACAAACAACACACTGTCTTAACTTTGAAAAAATCATAACTCCTATACTACTCGCTGGATTTATCCCAAATTTTGATATGTTCTACTGTAAAATCTTATCTATAATATATCCAAAATTTAGTCGCAAAGGAGATCAAAATCCTATTTAAAACTATCTCACAAAACCGAATTTCAGCACAACAGAAAAACTGCTTACGACTCAATCTTTGAAAAATCATAAATCCCAAACCACTCGCTGGATTCTTCTCAAATTTTTAATATATTCTACAACAATATGTCAACCATATCATATCCAAAGTTCAAGCCCAACGGAGATCAAGAGCTTATTCAAAACCATCTCACAAAACAATCACTTGTTGTTTTCCCCAACACTCAGCACATATATAAAAACTGCATGAGGCGTCAACTTTGAAACACAATAACTCTCAAACCGTAACTCCGATTCTTCCCAAATTTTAGTATTTTATACTATGTACTACTGTCTATGACATATCCGAAAACCAGCCAAAAAGGAGGAGTATAACTTACTCAAATCTTGACCCGAAGTTGACTGTTTTTCATTTCCGAAAACTCAGAAAAATGCATGAATCTGTACAGCTCTCCTATAGTTGTTCTGAGTAGATTTAAAGACGAAAACTGGTCCATGTTAGGCAAGGAAAGGTGGACTAAAGTATAGTGTAGCAAGGGGTACAAGCCTTACTCGATTCTGAGACTCGAAAGCACGGGAAAGACAACACCAAGGCTGCTGCGGATCGGATCTGGGCTGCTCGGTATCCAAGGGCTGTTGGATCGACAGAAGAGAAGCAGCCCGCTGGTGCTGCGTTTGAGGTCGCCAGAAGGAGGAGCTGCCGGCTGGGTGTGCAGAAGAGGAGAGGAGCGCCGGCTGCCTTGTTGTTGCGAGCCCAAGCGTACAGGAAGTAATCCACCGGTTGCTTTACGTGAGGAGCAAGGAGAGGGAGAGAAAGCTGTTGAACTTACCCAGCGTCTGTGTGCAGAAGGCTACAACAGGCAGATCCGTGTAGGAAAGAAGAGAATGAATCTAGACATATGGGCGGCCATGCGTGAAGACTGGAAGGAGGCTACAGATCCGGATGAATCAACGTAACTGAAGATCTTCAAGATCCTGTACGTTACAATTTGGAAGGAGAGAAGCGTTCCTCCCGCTGGCTTCCTAACATGCGTGAGGGCTGGGCTTCACTGCTGGGCTACTTGAAGCTGTAGGGCTGGAGTGAAGCAATCTCGTTACTGGAAGGAGGCTGCTGAACTGGGCTGGCGTTCCTGGGGTGTCTTGAAGAGTTCATCAGCCGTAGATAGGGTGTGGGTTGTCAACAGCTTGTCTGGACCTTGTCAACTGCTTGTCTGGTCTGGGCCTTGTCAACTGTTTGTCTCGGCCTTGTCAACTGCTTGTCTGGGCCTTGTCAACTGCTTGTCTGGTCTGGGCCTTGTCAACTGCTTGTCTGGGCCTGGTCAACTTCTTGTCTCGGCCTTGACAACAGCTTGTCTCGGCCTTGTCAACTGCTTGTAGGAATTTGTCATGACCTCGTCTCAGCTTTGTCATGGTCTCGTCAAAAGTCGTCGTTAAGGATTTATTATAAGAATTAGGGTTTGATATAATTATATCATTTTATGTGAATTAAATTCTACATAAAATGATAAATAATTATAAGAATAAGGGTTTGATATAATTCTATCATTTTATGTGAATTATATTCTACATAAAATGATACAATTTGTGAAGAAAGAAATACTAGATAGAATGGGAACCGTCAACGGCTCGAAGTCCGAATTAATTCGGAAATAAATGGAATAAAAATTCTGGATATTACACACGCTGGCTCCTAGATCACACAATGCCTCACAAGTGACATCCCCAACTTGAATGGGAATGCAAAATGAGCCGGGATCTCTCAACTTGGGTGGCATCTTCTCCTTCATGATTTGGATAAGCTCCGAGGATTTAGATGTCATCCTTACTTCACCAAAGTCTTCCAACTTCCTCTTCCTTGATAGAATTTCTTTTAAGAACTTCCCATATGCGGGTATCCCTAGAATAGCATCAAGGAAAGGGATGTTAATATGTAGTTTATTCATCAAGTCAAGGAACTTACCAAATTGCTTGTCTAGATGTGCTCTGGCCCTTGACTGGGGGAATGTGATAACACGATTTATTGCTTAGTTTTAGGTAATCATTTAGATAGATTTCTCACTCATTCATGCATAGTTTAGCACTAGTTCACGACGTTTGCACTCAATTCACGTACTTTGTCGAGATAGACGTCTACACGGACTTATGCGTTGCTTTGTAGGTATTTCGGGAGATTTAGGAGCTAAAACGATACGTTTGAGGATCGTTCATCTAGATGACACACCCTCGGACTCATTAGGACACAAGCTAAAGGCTAAGGAGGACTCATGGAGCCTTGCCAACACAAGCCATGCACCAAATCACAGCTTAATGATCCAAAGCGAAGTTTTTGGAGCAAATCACGGTTTACTGGCACATTCCACGGCCGTGATTTTACCCGTGGATTTTGCCAGATTCTTGTGACAGCTGTGCCACGACTCTCATGGCCAGCTCATGCAAAATTTGTTATAAAAGTGGTCCTTCATTGGCTGAGAGAGCATCTTGGAGCAGCTCTCCATTATCCATTATCCTCTAACAAAAATATTCTCTCAACAAGAAGTCTTTCTAGGAAGGAAAGTGTCAAAAAGAGGAAGAAGAAGAGCTCCATTGAAGAGGAGAAGAAGAACACACACCATTACCACACTTGATAGTTTTTGTGTATTGAAGAATTCCGGATTCTATTTCTAGAGTTGTATGAATCATTTAAACCTTCTTTTGGAAGGATTGTGAGTTACTCTAATTCTATTTTCAGCTTGGTTTTGTTTTAGTTCACTTGTTCATCTCTCTTCCTTCATCATCTTGCAAATGGATGTCATGATTTTATGTTTGTTTGTTTCGATTTCTATTATGAACGTTGTAGGCTAAATAGATGTGTTTCTAGGGTAAGGAAAGGATGGTTATGGCTAGGGCTATGATAGGACGGACTTAGATTTATCTTTGGATGACTTGTGTGCATGAACGTAGCTGCTGTTAGAAATCACGGGTAGTTCTTGCCTAACCACGGCCGTGGTTTAGGTAGAACAAACCGTGATTTTCCCTGGTTCGGTGGATCTAGTCTTAGATTGATAGAAAGTTGAAATCCTAAGTGTTTGTTGAGTTAAATCTATCCTAGGGTAACCTAGTGTTAGCAACTAAGTGTTAGGAGAGACTTACCCGGTAATCCTTACTCTTAGATTCCAAAGATAACAAACCTTAGGTAGTGGTGAGCCTAATAAGCCGCCATTGGATTAAGTGTGCTGGATGGTAGCTTAGGACTAACCCTTCCGAGACTTACCCGGTGAGGATAGGTTGGATCTTTAGATAACAATCCGGTTTGAGTAGAATTCCGTCCCTTAGGTTCTTAGAGACTTACCCGGTAATGAGACCTAGGGAATGGACTAGTGGATCACGAGACCTACCCGGTGATTGATCCCAATCTAGAAACACTTAACCCCAACATAGTTAATCCAAGGAATGAATAGATAGCTTGAGTCCTATGCCATAACCGGAACTTCCAACCCCTAGAATCCGTCTTTTCTTTCTATTAATCTATATCTTGTTTAGATTGTTTATTTGTGTTGATTCATAGTTTAGTTGATTGTTTACTTTGCATGAATTGTGATCTTTGATTGATCACCAAAAACCAACCAAAAACATTTGAGATCTTCATTTCTTTATTTCTTTCTTTTCTTTCAACCTAGGTCTTTACTAAACTCAATCACAAATCGAATCAATTTCACCTTAGTCTTTGTGTTCGACCTCGGAATACTATCCCTACTACAAACGTCCCGTACACTGCGGGTTTCGCTAGGTAGTTTAGGATTTAGTTCGAGTTATAAATTTAAAGCTTTTTGTGCTACATCCTAGCGTGAACAAGTTTTTGGCGCCGTTGCCGGGGACTAGGTCTAGATTGAGTCTATTTTGTGATTGCTTATTAGTGTAGATCTTTCTTGTTGCTTTTGATCTCTTTTTGGTTTGTGTCTTTGCTTTTCAGGACGTCTCTTACTCTTTAGGTGTATGCGAAGATCTCGTGGCAAGGATTTAGCTCCATTCGATCCCGAACCGGAGAAAACCCTTAGATCTAGATCCAAGAGCATTAAAAAGGGAAAAGAGATGGCCGGAAGAGATCTCCAAGCTGAGTTGGATGAGGCTTTAGAGCAAATTAGGATAAGGGATGAAGCTTTGGAGAATGAGAGGAGACTTGCCAATGAGAGGCAAGAGGCAACTAGGAGGGAGATTGAGGAGATTAGGCAAGCTCTTGTGCAAAGAGAGCTTAACCGTCAACAACCTCCTCCAACTCCACCACAACCGCAGCCGGCGGTAAACATTAGGGTTGTGCCCATTGCTATGGAAGAGCCACAAACGTTGGGGCAACGTATGGATCCAGCACAAAGAGCACACCGTCCGGGTGTGAACTTAGGAGATCCCGCAGCCCATGATTACGAGCTCCGCCCTCAAGTTCTACAAATGATCCGGCATAATCAATTTGGAGGGATGGAAGGAGAGTCTCCTCATCAACATTTGATGAATTATGAGATCTTGATGGAGACTCTTAGACCGCCAAGATTGGAGAGCAACAACCATAAGCTTAGGGCTTTCTCCTTCTCTCTTAAGGATAAAGCCTTGGCTTGGTATCAATCTATTCCACAAGGGCGAGTTGGTACTTGGGAGGAGATGACAACCGAGTTTTTGACTAAGTTCTTCCCACCTTCCAAGACTACCGAATTAAGAGGGAAGATCAATGCCTCCGTGATGAAGGATAGAGAGAGTTTATTCAAGTCTTGGGAGAGGTTCAAAGATCTTCTCCTTGATTGTCCACACCATGGCATACCGAAAATTGAGCTATTGGAGATCTACTTCAAAGGACTTGATGAAGATAGCCAATTCAAGCTCCAATCTCTTTCCGGTGGAACTTTTATGGAGAAGCATGTAGATGAGGCTTGGGAGTTTGTGGAGAAGCAAGCTCTAGTGATTGAGAAATACTCCCATAGGAAGAGTGAGGGGAGAAAGGCGGGAGCATATGAGGTGAGTGAAGTCACCATGAGCAATTTCAAGCTTGACGCCATCAACAATGAATTGAAGTCCTTGAGGGAGTTGTGTGCTACAACTTTGAAGAACCAAGCAACTCCTCAAGTGCTTCCACAAGCCAACTTGTCTTCCAAGGAGGAGGATGTGAATTATATGGGAAGGGGCAACTTCAACAATTATCAAGGCCCAAGGAGTTTCAACAACAACCGGCAATTCAACAATTACCGGCCCAACCACAACCATCCCGGGTTTTCCTACTCTAACCCGGATGGAGCCTTGAACCCTACCGCTTCCACAAGCACAACTCCACCACCAAGAGCTTCACAAGAACCTCTACACGGATTTACTCAACCTCCCAAGGATAGAACCGAAATAATGTTTGAGAAATTGCTAGGAAGGTTGAGTGGTCTTTAGAGCACCGTGACTTCAATCTCTAAAGCCCAAAAAGTCTTGGAAGCGCAAGTGTTCCATAAAGCGGGTGAAGCCCATAGAGATCCGGGAAAGCTTCCCGGAAGAACCGAAGACAACCCAAGAGGCCAAGTGTTGGCTATCACAACGAGGAGTGGGTTGAGTATGAAGGATCCTTTGCCCAAGGACAATGCTAAGGGAAAGCAAGTAGTGATAGAAGAGGGAAAGTTGCAAGAAGATGGAGGCAAGAGCAAGGATGTAGAGTCAACCTATGTGGCACCGGCTCCATACAAGTCACCACTACCGTTCCCACAATCAAGAGCAAGAGCTCGTTTGGACAATCACTTTGGTAAGTTCCTTGAACTAATGTCTAAATTGCATATTAACATTCCGTTCATGGATGCCATTTTAGGAATGCCGGCATATGGCAAGTTTTTGAAAGAAATACTCTCCAACAAAAGGAAGTTGGAGGAGTATGGGGAGATAAGAATGACCAAGAGATCCTCGGAATTGATCCAAACAATGAAGGAGGAGATGCCTCCCAAGCTAAGAGATCCGGGTTCTTTTTGTGTCCCAATAGGAGTGGGAGATGTAAAGTACGAGGCCCTTTGTGATCTTGAAGCGAGTGTAAGCATCATACCACTTGCACTTTGCAACAAGGTGGGGCTAGGAGAGCCGAAACCGGTCAAGATGACCCTCTATATGGCGGACCATTCTATCACTCATCCGGTTGGGATTTTAGAAGACATCCCGGTGCAACTAGGAGGATTCTATGTGCCAATTGACTTTGTCGTCTTGGACATCCCGGCGGATTATCCGGTTCCCATCATCTTAGGAAGACCTTTCCTAGCCACCTCCGGATGCCTAGTGGATTGCAAGAATGGAACTCTCTCCTTCAACATTGGAGAAGAGAACATCAAGTTCAAGTTGTCCACAATGATGAAAGGGCCAACCCTTGATGAGGATATCTTCAACATAGTCGAGCAAGAAGAATCTAGAGAAGTTGTGAGCTCGATCTTGATCAAGGATCCCTTAGAGAAGGTTCTTACCTTAAGTTTGATGGAGGAAGGTGTTGAGGAGGCTTGCAATGAAGAGATCAAGGCCTTGGAAGCATTGGAAGAGGAGCCAAGAGTTGGATTTGAAGGCCACGAAGAGGTCTTGAACAAATGCAAGTTCCACGGTCGAGATTCATGTTCCACGGCCGTTAAACTCTCTGGACAACTCCGGGAAGCAAGCTTGGCAAGAACCACGGCCGTGGAAGTTGAGCAAACCGTGGTTCCAGCCGTGATTTTCCCTGGATCAGCTCTTGATGATGATCAAGCTTCTAGGAGCCATGGAGAGTCTTCATTTGCTTTGGACTCATCTCATCCAACCTTATTTGGATCGTCTTCAACCGATAAAGGTCCTCCTTCACTTGAACTTAAACCCCTCCCCTCTCATTTGAAGTATGCATTTCTTGGTGATAACTCTACATATCCTGTGATTGTTAAAGCATGCTTAAGTGATGATGAACTTGCTAAGTTGTTGCATGAACTAAGATTGCATAGGAAAGCCATTGGTTATACTATTGATGATTTGGTTGGCATAAAACCTTCTTTGTGCACGCATAAGATAATGATGGAAGATAATCATAAACCCTCTATTGAACATCAAAGAAGGCTAAATCCCATAATGAAAGAGGTAGTTAAGAAGGAGATCATAAAGTTGCTAGATGCGGGAATTATCTACCCTATCTCGGATAGTAAGTGGGTTAGTCCCGTTCATGTAGTACCTAAGAAGGGTGGGATGACCGTAGTGACCAATGAGAACAATGAACTAATCCCGACTAGGACGGTTACGGGGTAGAGAATGTGTATTGACTATAGGAAGCTTAACATGGCCTCTAGGAAAGATCACTTCCCCCTTCCCTTTATTGACCAAATGCTAGAGAGATTAGCTCAACATTCCCATTTTTGTTACTTAGATGGCTATAGTGGATTCTTCCAAATCCCTATCCACCCCGATGACCAAGAGAAAACAACCTTTACATGTCCATGGGGTACTTTTGCATATAGGAGAATGCCATTTGGGTTGTGTAATGCACCCGCCACCTTCCAAAGGTGTATGATGGCTATCTTTTCGGAATACATTGAAAATATCATGGAAGTGTTCATGGATGATTTCTCTGTTTATGGTTCTTCCTTTGATAATTGCTTGGCTAACTTGTCATTAGTATTGCAAAGATGTGAGGAGTTAAATCTTGTCTTGAATTGGGAAAAATGCCACTTCATGGTAAGTGAAGGTATTGTGTTAGGACACTTGGTGTCTAACCGTGGCATTGAGGTTGATAGGGCCAAGATTGAGACGATAGAGAAGTTGCCACCACCTACCTCGGTGAAAGGGGTAAGGAGTTTCTTAGGGCATGCCGGTTTCTACCGGAGGTTCATTCAAGATTTTTCTAAAATTTCTAAGCCTCTCACTAACCTACTAATGAAGGATGTTGATTTTGTCTTTTCCAAAGATTGTCTTGAGGCCTTTTGTAGGTTGAAGAACTCCTTGATCTCCGCACCTATCATGCAACCTCCGGATTGGAGTTTACCATTTGAGATCATGTGTGATGCAAGCGATGTAGCCGTTGGGGCTGTTTTGGGGCAAAGGAAAGATGGGCGCACTCATGCCATTTATTATGCTAGCAAGACGCTAGATGATGCCCAACTCAATTATGCTACCACCGAGAAGGAGTTGCTAGCGGTAGTGTATGCATTTGAGAAGTTCCGCTCATATCTTGTTGGAGCGAAGGTCATAGTTTATACGGATCATGCTGCGATCCGTTATCTACTTACCAAGAAGGATGCCAAGCCTAGGTTGATTCGGTGGATCCTTCTTCTACAAGAATTTGATTTGGAAATCCGGGACAAGAAGGGATCCGAGAACTCAGTGGCGGATCACCTTAGTAGACTCCCACCATTAGAGCTTGAAAGAGATGACATCCCAATTGATGACTCAATCCGGGATGAGCAATTACAAATGGTGGAGGAATGCTTGTTCCAAGTATCTAGAGGAAGTGAGCCATGGTTCGCCGACATTGTGAACTACTTAGTGTGTGAGGAAGTGCCTCCCGGATTGACATATGCACAAAGAAAGAAGTTCTTCAACGATGTGAGGCACTACTATTGGAGTGAACCACTTCTATTCAAGAGAGGACCGGATGGAATGTTTAGAAGATGCATACCGGAAGATGAAGTGGAGAGTGTGATCCGGCATTGTCACTCCTTACCATGTGGAGGCCATGCTAGCTCACACAAAACGTGTGCAAAGGTATTGCAATCCGGTTTCTATTGGCCTAACTTGTTTAGAGATGTGCAAGGTTTTGTAGCGGCATGTGATGCTTGCCAAAGGACGGGCAACATCTCAAGGAGGAATGAAATGCCCTTAAACAACATCCAAGAAGTCGAAATATTTGATGTGTGGGATGTGGACTTCATGGGACCATTCCCTTCTTCATGTGGCAATCTCTACATCCTATTGGCGGTGGATTATGTGTCGAGATGGGTGGAGGCAATCGCCTCTCCTACAAATGATGCCAAAGTGGTGGTGCGGTTCTTCAACCGAGTGATCTTCCCCAGGTTTGGTACACCAAGGGTGATCATTAGTGATGAAGGGAAGCACTTCACAAATAGGAACTTTGGAGCGCTTTTGGCTAAGTATGGGGTGACTCATAAGGTGGCAACACCTTACCATCCCCAAACTAGCGGCCAAGTGGAGATATCCAACCGGGAGATCAAGGCCATCCTTGAGAAGACGGTGTCTAGGACTAGAAAGGATTGGGCTATGAAGCTCAATGACGCATTGTGGGCATATAGGACCGCCTTCAAGACACCAATTGGAACCACTCCTTACAAGTTGGTCTATGGAAAGTCTTGCCATCTTCCGGTGAAAATGGAGCATAGAGCTTATTGGGCCATTAAGTGGCTAAATTTTGACCTCAAAGAGGCGGAAGAGAAGAGGTTGCTTGATATAAATGCCCTCGAGGAGATCCGGTTGGATGCTTATGAGAATGCCAGGATTTACAAGGAAAGAACCAAAAGATGGCATGACAAGAGGATCATCCCCAAGGAGTTGAGTGAAGGAGATCTTGTCCTTCTCTTCAACTCAAGGCTAAGGCTCTTTCCCGGAAAGCTCAAATCAAGATGGACCGGGCCATATGTGGTGAAGAAGATCTTTCCCCATGGAGCTATTGAGATAGGAGGGGAGCATTGTGGGAATTTCAAAGTGAATGGGCACCGCTTGAAGAAGTATATTCCGGGAGCCCCAGTGGACATGATTGCCCCACTTCACCTTGAATAGACGCCCCCGAGTTTGGTCAAGCTAATGACCTTAAAGAAGCGCTTGATGGGAGGCAACCCATTGGTAACATTTTTCCTTTTTCGTTTTGTTTTCGTTTTTAGATTTTTCTATCTTTGTGTGTGTTTTGTCTACTTTGTGTGTGTGCTAGAACATTAGTGGCATTGGAACCCTTGCATGGCAAGTGAAGGATGATGATGAACCCCTCACCAATTATGGGTGGAGCGGACGTGGAACTTGGACAGCTAGCGGTGCCTAGCGTGGGTCCCGATGCTTTGATGAATGCTTAGAGCTCTCTACCATGGTTGATAGGATCATCCAACATCAATTCCACTTGAGAATCCCAAATACCATAGCAAACCACTTTTACATTGTGAGAACCTTCTTTCACTCTTCTTTACTTCATTTACACATTGGGGACAATGTGTTTCTAAGTATGGGGTGGGGTTTGCATGATCCTTTTGCATGATGAGCATCTAGGGTAGTTTAACATTTTCACATGTCTTGCATTGCACATATTCATTTCGAAAATTCCATAAAAATTCAGAAAATTTAAAAAAAATTTTGTGCTTTCTAGGCTTGGATATGACCCTAATGATGAATCTTGTCTTGTGAATTGGCTATGGATGGCCTCATGTGTTAGGATTGATGAACGCATATGTGGACTTGAAGTACTTCTCTTGAAATTCTATGAATAATTTGTGATCATGATGTTTGCCTAGAAATGATTGAGTATTGAAGATCGAAATTACATGATAGTTCTTGCATACCATCTAGGCATGAATAAGGCAATTCATCTTTCTCTACTTCTCATCTTAATCATGATTGCTTGAGCACCTCAATTGAGATAAATTTGACCTCTTTTAACCCATCCGGGAATAGGAGCATGCTAGTGTGTTGATGTGTGTGAAAAGCAAGTATGGGGTGAAGATGTTAATGAAAGAATATCATGCATAAAATGCTGAATTTGTTGTGAAAGTGTAACCAAAAATATAGGCTTGGGGACGTTGGCTTAAATGACAAGTAACTCGGTACACTTCACATAATCGGGTGTTGGTGCCTTGCCAAAGTCAAATAAACCAATAGTCCTAACGAGCTTTGGTAAGTGTGCCCGGTGTGGATGCACCTCGAAAACTAAGAAAAAGCCCGAGGACGGCTAATCACCAAGGTTTCGGCTTTTGTACACCAATGCCATTGTCTCAAAAATAAGTCAAAGAAAAAGAAAAGAAGGAAAAGATAGAGAAAAATATACACTTGAGGGAAGTTGATCGAGGACAAGATTGTGGAGTTAGTTCCATTCCCGGATTAGCACCACATAGCCTAGAAAAATCCCCACCTAATCACAACGTTTCTTGGCCTTTTAATTCATAAGACCTTATGACCTATTTGCATGTTTGTAAGACTTAGTAATCTAGATTGGATATGCTCTTGATCTTCTTGGCTTCCTCATTTTTACATTTCATGCATGCTTTTGAGTTAAGTACAATTGTCTTTCCATGCCTTCATTTATTTAATGCATGATTGCTTATCCTTTGCCATGAAACATGACTTTGAAGGTGATCCAATAGTAGAAGCACAAACCCAAAAGATTTTGCCATTTTTCTGCATACATAAATCATGTCATCTCTTAGTCTATAGTTTGGAGTTTGCTCGGTGACGAGCAAACCTTAAGTATGGGGTATTTTGATAACACGATTTATTGCTTAGTTTTAGGTAATCATTTAGATAGATTTTTCACTCATTCATGCATAGTTTAGCACTAGTTCACGACGTTTGCACTCAATTCACATACTTTGTCGAGATAGACGTCTACACGGACTTGTGCGTTGCTTTGTAGGTATTTCGGGAGATTTAGGAGCTAAAACGATACGTTTGAGGATCGTTCATCTAGATGACACACCCTCGGACTCATGAGGACACAAGCTAAAGGCTAAGGAGGACTCATGGAGCCTTGCCAACACAAGCCATGCACCAAATCACAGCTTAATGATCCAAAGCGAAGTTTCTGGAGCAAATCACGGTTTACTGGCACATTCCACGGCCGTGATTTTACCCGTGGATTTTGCCAAATTCTTGTGACAGCTGTGCCACGACTCTCATGGCCAGCTCATGCAAAATTTGTTATAAATGTGGTCCTTCATTGGTTGAGAAGAGCATCTTGGAGCAGCTCTCCATTATCCTCTAACAAAAATATTCTCTCAACAAGAAGTCTTTCTAGGAAGGAAAGTGTCAAGAAGAGGAAGAAGAAGAGCGCCATTGAAGAGGAGAAGAAGAACACACACTATTACCACACTTGATAGTTTTTGTGTATTGAAGAATTCCGGATTCTATTTCTAGAGTTGTATGAATCATTTGAACCTTCTTTTGGAAGGATTGTGAGTTACTCTAATTCTATTTTCAGCTTGGTTTTGTTTTAGTTCACTTGTTCATCTCTCTTCCTTCATCATCTTGCAAATGGATGTCATGATTTTATGTTTGTTTGTTTCGATTTCTATTATGAACGTTGTAGGCTAAATAGATGTGGTTCTAGGGTAAGGAAAGGACGGTTATGGCTAGGGCTATGATAGGACGGACTTAGATTTATCTTTGGATGACTTGTGTGCAGGAACGTAGTTGCTGTTAGAAATCACGGGTAGTTCTTGCCTAACCACGGCCGTGGTTTAGGTAGAACAAACCGTGATTTTCCCTGGTTCGGTGGATCTAGTCTTAGATTGATAGAATGTTGAAATCCTAAGTGTTTGTTGAGTTAAATCTATCCTAGGGTAACCTAGTGTTAGCAACTAAGTGTTAGGAGAGACTTACCCGGTAATCCTTACTCTTAGATTCCAAAGATAACAAACCTTAGGTAGTGGTGAGCCTAATAAGCCGCCATTGGATTAAGTGTGCTGGATGGTAGCTTAGGACTAACCCTTCCGAGACTTACCCGGTGAGGATAGGTTGGATCTTTAGATAACAATCCGGTTTGAGTAGAATTCCGTCCCTTAGGTTCTTAGAGACTTACCCGGTAATGAGACCTAGGGAATGGACTAGTGGATCACGAGACCTACCCGGTGATTGATCCCAATCTAGAAATACTTAACCCCAACATAGTTAATCCAAGGAATGAATAGATAGCTTGAGTCCTATGCCATTACCGGAACTTCCAACCCCTAGAATCCGTCTTTTCTTTCTATTGATCTATATCTTGTTTAGATTGTTTATTTGTGTTGATTCATAGTTTAGTTGATTGTTTACTTTGCATGAATTCTGATCTTTGATTGATCACCAAAAACCAACCAAAAACATTTGAGATCTTCATTTCTTTATTTCTTTCTTTTCTTTCAACCTAGGTCTTTACCTACACTTATGATCTTGGGTAAACAAACAAAGGAATTACCGGGTAAGTCTCATCCTAAGCTTGCATTGAACTAGGAAAGGTGTAATATGAATAGCATTTGGCAAACGAATTCCACCCTGGCCAGTCAGACGAATTCCACCCTGGCCGAGATGTTCATCGACTGAACGAGATGTTCTAGGGTTAAGGATAAAGACTCAAGCTTTCAGGGTCCTACTGGAATTTAAGATTATTCTATCATTGTTTTTTCCACAACCTTCAGCCAATCACCCTAGAATCACACAAAGAAATTAGCCACTCATCATCATGAAATCAATAATCAAATATAAGGGAAGAAAGTGAATAATTGAACACAAAAACCTTAAGAACAAGGCTTCAATAACTGAATAAACTATCAAACAAACAAGCGTTCCTTGGATCACAATCCAACAAGACAATCAACAAAGAAGGGAATCTAAGAGAATCTTACAAAACCCTTCACAAAAACTATAAAAGTTATCAACTTTCTTCCTTCAACCTTCCTTCCTTCAATCCCCAAAAATCCTTCCTAACTGCTGGATGCGGCCTCTTGCCGTTTGCGGATCTAACGGATCTCTTGCCGTTAGCGGATCTAACGGATCTCTTGCCGTTAGCGGATCTAACAGATCTCTTGCCGTTAGCGGATGTTCGATTTGTGGAAAATCCAACCCTTTTTATAGGAAAATTGCCTTCCAAAGATAAAATATCTTGAAAAGATATTTTCCTAATAAAATATATCTATCTCTCATAAATAAATCCCTAAAATATATGATCTTCCTTCCAGAAATCCAGCCTAAAAATATAAGATCTCTCCTTCCAAAAATAAAATATCTCAGCCAAGAATAAAATATATCTCGCCGCGTCCAAGGTGTTCGCCTCGGTCGGGACGCTCCTCCGGATCACCTCGGTCGAGATGGTACTGTAGCTGACCGAGGTGAATCTCAACTGAATTGAAATCTCTCAAATCTGGTCCAAAGTGAATCTCTAATCCAATTCCATGCTTCCTGGATTCTTCCTTAAGCTCCTCAATGTAGCTCCAATGACTCCTTAGCTCCTTTAGCTCCATTTTGATGCAAAACGTGTCATTTTACCTACGATTACAACGAAACTTGGTGTAGACCTCGATTCCCGCAAAGGTAGATGAAACAACAGTATAATCACATAATATACATCCAAACATGCAGATTATTGAAGATAAAACGTCTAAACAGGTCCCAAAATATAGACTATAATTCATGCTATCAGCTAGGGTCAGGATCCATTGTGAGATCCTAGCCCAATGTGGCACTCCGAGTCCCGTGGAATTCGGGGTGTTACAGTTGAGCCGCGGTTGCAGCCAACCGCTTCCGCCGCGGTCATGGCAAAGTCTAGCCGCGGGTTCGGCTGACTTCAGATCGCGCGGATTTATTTTTATCCGTTTTTTTCTTTTATTTCCTTTCTTAGAAGATCTGATCTTCTATCTTTTGGGCCGTCTTTCCTTCTATCTTTTAACCTAAATTTGGCCTTCCGTTTTCCTAGCCGTGCCCTATATATTTCCTCCTTCTCTTTCAATTTCTTCTTCTTGCTTACGTTATTCTTCAACCTCAAGCCAAGTTGCAGCCTTTCCGTGCGATTTCCTGCAGAAGCTTTGTAAGTTCTTGGTCCCTTCATTCACCTTCTATTCCTGCATTCCTTGTTGCATCTCTTTTCTTTTCTTTCTTCTTCTTTTCTTCTTTATCCTTCATAGCATGAATCAATGTTGAGTCTTGATTCTTTTTTGGCCTTCGTTGGTTGTTGTGTATGTGTTACAGGCTCCCTTGGATGAGTGATGTTGTGTGAAAATCGAAGATGAGTTTTAATCCAGCCTTGATATCTTTCTGTAGTAGAAAGAAGCTTCGATAATAGCTTCTGTCTGTCCACCACCCCCGCAACTGCAAGCTCCCGCCCCTACGGCTGCACCCAGTGCCGCCCGTGCGCCTTAGGTCACCCGCCCTTGCGGCTTCTCTGAAGTAACTCCCGTCTTTGGTGAATTGGTTCGATCCTTGCCTCCTTTTCCCTTTCCTTGTGCTATGTCATGCTATGTTGGACCTAGATGAACTAGAGTGAATGCCAATTAGTGGTTTGTTGATCCATATGAGTTGGTTATGCTTTGAGAACCTTGTGAGCTTATGTTGTTGATGTTGTTCCTTTTGGACCTTGAGACTATGAATCGTTCTTCCTAGCATGTTGGAGATCTTTTAGAGATCATTGAGATTAGAAGTAGGAACCTTCTAGCACGTTGGAGTAGACCTTGTAGAGGTCAATGAGACTAGAAGTATGTATACTTCTAGCATTCGGTTAGTTTTTGATTTGTGACTACTTGTCTGAACATGCATAGATCTTCCCCATCGGGAAGCTGAGCAGTTTAGGAGAGTTTGGGTTACCTTCAACTCAGGTTAGCCCCTTTTACTTAATTAGTTGCATTATGTGTATTAGTTGACCGTATTGGTGGTGTTTGGTGCTTTATCGAGATAACGGAAAACCGGACTAGGACGACCTTATACCGTAATTGGCCCAAGTGTATTATAACCGGGCGGTGATCACTTGTCCAGTTCAGAATTGGGAAATTGGGAGGAGCTCTTGCGACTAGGTCCACAGGTAATGGAATAATGCATTTGATCTATTCCTGTCGGTAACGGAAGCGGAAGCGAGTTTCGGGAGATTCTCGTGCCACAAAAGAATTTGAATTAGTAATGTATAACTTATAAAAACATAATAACCAGATTGTGTGTGAGCATGCTATGTGTTTTTATTTTTTATATGTGTTTGTGCCTTTACTGTCTTTCTGATATCTAAAATGTTAGCTAACGGTTTATACCGTCGTTGTAGATGTCCTGCGGGTTAGAGATACTATTGAATGATCCGGACGGAGTGGTCAGCTGTTCGCTCCAAAACGTGTGTTTATATGGGAGAAAATAGTCATAAATTTATACCAAGAATCAAGCAATATAAGCAAACCCACGGTGTACGGAACAATCACATTACAAGCAACTATTTTAGGGTCAAACAGAAGGACTATGGCGAAATCAAGCAACGGTATATATTCTTCAGGTTGTTATGCAATTCTCAAGTAACAAAGAACAAGATATGTGATAATCAGATAATAGAATGCAGATTCTAGAGATCAAAGCATCTAGTTGTGGTTTTGACTCAAGATTTCTAAGGATAAGCGCGGACAAAGTTGAGGTTGCAAAGGGAAAGTGTTTCTAAGATGGAATAGATCACCGGGTATGTCTTACCATACACTATCCCAAACCAAAAGTCCTATTACTAGGTAAGTCTCAAGGAATTAAGGAAAGGAACTAAACTCACAAACCAACACACTACCTAAGGGAACATAACTAACCTTTACCGGGTAAGTCTCAAGTTAACTTTCAAAGATAGGATGAAGGCACACTCAAACCCTAACAAAGGATAATCCTTTGTTACCTAATACTCATCATCATAAGTAAACAAGAAAAGGAATCACCGGGTAAGTCTCTTCCTAAGCTTGGATATAAACCCAAAAAGGTGCAACAAGGATAGGATTTGGCAAACTATAACCTAAGGTTCAAGATCAAACTATCAGGGTTGATCTCGTGCAGTTCTTGCCTTATCTTGGTCGAGATGCTCCAAGAACATCCCGAGACGGTAACGGTTTAGGTTAAACTCGAGCTTTCAAGGTCCACTCAAAATAAAGGTCTATTCTTTTATCGTCTATACCACAACCTTCAACTAATCACCCTAGAATCGCAGGGGTTTTATCTGTTACGCTAGGATTTGTAGCATAGAAAGATTTACATTTATAAACTCGAACAATATTCCTAAACTACCTAGCGAAACCCACAGTTTACGGATTGTTTCGTAGAAAAGAAAGTATTCCGAGGTCGAACACAAACACAAAAGTAGAATCAAATCATCCAAGTGATCATGTATATTTTAAATCTAGACTAAGAGATGAGAAAGGAATAAAGGAATGCAAACCACAATATTTTTGGTTGGTTTTGGGTTATCAAACAAGGATCACAAAATAAGAAACACATACAAGCAAACAACTACTGAACACAAAGATAGGTGATAAGTGTAAAAAGTGTGGATTCTAGAGATCAAGATTCCGGTTATGGAATGGACTCATGCAATCTAAACATCAAAGGATAAGCTGCGGTTGTTCGGAGTTGGGTGTTTTTCTAATGGGTGCAATTAACGGGTAAGTCTCAAGCTCCACTAGTCTCAAACCTAAGGTCCTATTACCGGGTAAGTCTCAAGCAACCTAAGGACATGAATTCTACACAAACCGGCCACTAGCTAAGGGTCAAACCCCTCCTTACCAGGTAAGTCTCGGAAAAGGTAAGTCTTAAGCAACGATCATAGCACACTCAATCCAATAGCGGCTTTTTTGGCTCACTACTACCTAGAGTTCATCATCTTCTATACTTAAGAGCAGAAATTACCGGGTAAGCCTCATTCCTCAATTAGTTTGCTAACATTAGGTCACCCTAAGCTAGATTAGGCTCAACAAACACTAGGATTTCAACACATCTTCATCCTAAATCCAGATTAATTAACATAAGAAATACAAAACAAGAATGTCAGGTGGATCATAGGAATCTAGGCCGAGATATATGAAGAATAGGCCGAGATTTTGGTATGAGCTAGGTTTTCGAACAGAAATTCATCCTAAGCTAACATGCAAGTCCATACAATCATCATCCAAGCCATAACCATCATTCCATCACCCTAGAATCACAACTACTTTGCCAATAACATTCATTTCAAAGACAAAACCCACATACAAGCATGCATGCATTCCACGGCAAGAAAATGAGAATAAGAACAATGAAAGTGAATGAACTTAGCTGGATAGATGCTTAAACAGTTCTTACAACACATTAAAAGCAGCTCCAACTCGGATCTTACAAGTTTCCACAAGAATCACACTTATTAAACTCAAAACTCACTCTAGATCTATGGTTGGATATATTCTAATCTAATATCCCCAAGAATACCCACAAGGGGCTTGGAAGAAACTATGAAGGATGAGAGAGAGTCCTCAAAAGTCATCCTACAATGCAACACAAGTACTCTACCAAAGGAAAGCAAAGGTCGGGCAAAGGAATTGTGTGACAAGTGTCGGGGCTGTCCTGACAGAAATCTCAGTCCAAAATCTCGGGCGAGATTCCTGGCCCTGACCCGAGATTTCTTTGAAAAAGCCCTCCTTGGATCACCAAGTCATGAGTTGGTGCAAGGTATGCACCAACAAGTTCTTTTGTGCTCTTCTTTGCTCCTAGCTTGCTCCTTAGGGAGTCCGGATGCGAGCCACCACGAGGAATGATCCTCGAATGTATCGTTTAAGTCCAAAAGCTCCTAAAATACCTGCAAAACCGACAAAAGCTCGTGTAAACATCTTTTCTTGCAATACGACTCAATTAAGCATAAACGCCACAAGCTAATGTCAAACCGTGCATGAATAAGGTGAAAAACTATCAAAATGAATCCTTAAACTAGTGGCATAAATCATGTCATTAAAATATCCCATAATTGCCACTTGCTTGTCCCCAAGTAAGGTTCAAACCTAACCTACAAGATGGCATGAGTTATGAATGCGGAAAAACGGAAACATCTTTTTGCGATTGTGCTTCTAAACATGGATCACCTTCATAGTAATGTTTCATGGCAATGGACAAGAAATCATGTAATAAATGAATGAAGGAACGGAAAGACAATCATACTTAACTCGAAAGCATGCATGAAAGGCAAAAGTGACAAAGGCAAGATAATCATGAGAAAATCAAATCTAGATCACTAAGTCAAACACATAAGCAAATAGGTCTCAAGTACATAGGAAAGAAGAGGCCAAGAAATGTGATGATAGGGTGGGAATTTTCTAAGGTCATGTGATGCAAATCCGGGAAAGGAACTAAACCACAACATTTTTGTTCTTCATCCACCAAAGTGTATATTTTTCTACTTCTTTTTCTTTCTTTTCTTTTTCTTTTTTTTTCCTTTCATTTATATTTACTTTTGAGACAATGGCATTGGTGTACAAAAGATGAAACCTTGGTGATTAACGGACCTCGGGATTTTTCCGAGGTGCCTCACACCGGGCATACATACCAAGGGTTGTTAGGACCTTCGGTTCATCCGACATTGAAAAGACACAAACATCGGATTATGTGAATGGTGCCGAGTTACTCGTCATTAAAACCAAATTTCCCAAACCTATATATTTCTACACTTTTCACAACACGTTCAACTTCTTCATCCACACATCCATACACAACTTCAACACCCCATACTTGCTTTTCACACACTCAACACACTAACATGCTCCTATTCCCGGATAGGTCAAAAGAGGTCAAATTTCATATCAAGTGAGGTGCTCAAACAACATGATCAAGATGAGAAGAAGAGAGATGAATTGCCTTAATAATTACTAGATGATGTGCAAGAATTAGCATGTAATTTCGACTATAAGTTCTGAATCATCATTATGACAATTCATACATGGGATTCAAGAGAAGTATTCAAGTCCACATATGCATAAATCCATTCAACACACAAGGCCAACCAACGCCAATCCACAAAACATCAATCCTCATAAGGGTATAATCCAAACTTAGAAGCACGAAATATTTTAATTTTTTTCGATTTTTTCAATTTTTTGAAAGGTATATATACAATGAAAAACATGAAAAGAAACATGTGACAATAAAATTGAACATGCAAAAATATTGTGAAAACCCCACCCCATACTTAAAACCACATTGTCCCCAATCTGCAAATTAAATTAAGAAGTGAAAGAAAGTCCTCACAATGTAAAAATGTAGTGCTTTGGTATTTCGGGTCACTCATGTGGAGTGGTGGTGGTAGATGATCAATCAATCATGGTAGAGAGCTTGATAGCATGTATTATAGTCTATATTTTGGGATTGGTTTGGACGTTTTATCTTTATAAATCTACATGTATGGATATATATTCTTTGATTATATTGTTGTTTTGTCTACCTTTGCGGGAATCGAGGTCTACACCTAGTTTCGTTGTAATTGTAGGGAAAATGACACGTTTTGCATCGAAATGGAGCTAAGGAAGCTAAGGAGTCATTGGAGCTACATTCTGGAGCTTAAAGAAGATCTCAGGAAGCATGAAAATGATAAAGAAGATTGATTTTGGACCAGATTCAAGAGATTCTACATTCAGTTGAGATTCACCTCGGTCAGCTACAGTACAACCTCGACCGAGGTGATTTTGAGGAGCGTCTCGACCGAAGCGAACACCTTGTCGCCGGCGAGATCTTTATTTTTGGCTGAGATCTTTTATTTTTGGAAAGAGGATATCTTATATTTTTTGGCTGGATTTCTGGAAGGAAGATATTATTTTGGCTGATTTATTTTAAGAGAGAGAGAGATATATTTTATAGGAAATTATCTTTTTAAGATATTTTATCTTTAGAAGATAATTCTCCTATATAAAGGGTTGAATTTTCCACAAGTTCAACCATGCTTGGAGCATCCAACAATTGAAGGGTTTTCTAGAGTTTTGAAGGAAGAGTTGAAGGAAGTATTGAAGGATTGAAGCTCAAGGAAGGAAGGAATAATAGTTGGAGTTAGCTTTTGAAGGAATTTGTAAGATCTTCTTAGATTTCTTTTGGTTTGTTGTCTTTGCTGATTTGTGACTGAGGAACGCTTGTTTGTTGATTATTTGATTCAGTTATTGAGACCTTTTTCTTAAGGTTTTCTTGTTTGAATATTGATTCCCTTTCCATTAATTTGATTATTGTTATCATGATGATTGTTGGCTAAGTTTCTTATGCGTATCTAGGGTGATTGTCTGAAAGTTGTGGGAAAGACGATGATATAATGATCTTAATCCCAACAGGACCCTGAAAGCTCGAGTCTTTACCTTAACCGGCGAACACCTCGGTCATTCGTGGAACATCTCGACCGAGATGGTACATAAACTGAACGAGGTAAACCTTTCCTCAACCTTATCTGAGTTAAGAGTTTAAGTTTGCCAAATCCTATCCTTATTACACCTTCATAGCATGAATTATAGTCTATATTTTGGGATTTGTTTGGACGTTTTATCCTCAATAATCTGCATGTTTGTATGTATAATATGTGATTATATTACCATTTCATCTACCTTTACGGGAATCGAGGTCTACACCTAGTTTTGTTGTAATCGTAGGTAAAATGACACGTTTTGCATCAAAAAGGAGCAAAAGGAGCTATGGAGTCATTGGAGCTACATTCAGGAACATAAGGAACCATCCAGGAAGCATAGCCATGGATTAGAGATTCACTTTGAACCAGATTTGAGAGATTTCACATTCAGTTGTGACTCACCTCGGTTGACCACAGATTCACCTCGACCGAGGTGATCCAGAGAAGTCGCCTCGACCGAGGCGAACACCTGGGACGCGGCGAGAATATTTTATTCTTGGCTGAGATCTGTTATCTTTGGAAAGAGATCTTATATTTTTGGGCTTGGCTCCTGGAAGGAAGAAGATATGCTAGATCATATATTTTACCTATTTTTATGGGAAGAGATCTTTCTAAGATATCTTATCTTTGGAGAGTAATTTTCCTATAAAAAGGGTCGGATTTCCCACAAATCCGACATCCAATATCAGCGCAAGACATGCTGCAGCCATACTCCAGTGGGGAGATTTGAAGAACCTTTTTGAAGGTTGAAGAAGGAAGATTGTAGCTTTTATAGCTTTTGAAGGGTTTTTGTAAGATCATCTTAGATTCCCTTCCTTATTGTCTTGTCTTGTTGGATTTCTATCCAAGAAACGCTTTGTTGTGATATTTGATTTAGTTATTGAAGTCTTTTCATTAAATTCTTCTTGTTCAAATATTCACTTTCTTCCCATATACTTGATTAATACTTTCATGATGATGAGTGGCTAATCTCTTTGTGTGATTCTAGGGTGATTGGCTGAAGGTTCTGGGAAAAACAATGATAGAATAATCTTAGTCACAATAGGACCCTGAAAAACAATGATAGAATAATCTAAGCATCTCGCTCAGTCGATGAACATCTCGGCCGGGGTGGAATTCTTCTGACCGAGGTGACTTATCTGATCCTAAACAGAGAGTTAAGTGTTCGAGTTTGCCAAATCCTATTCTTATTACACCTTTCATGGTTCAATGCAAGCTTAGGATGAGACTTACGTGGTAATTCCTTAGTTTGTTTACCTAAGATCATAAGTGTAGGTAATAAAGGTTAATCCTTTATTGGGGTTTGAGTGTTCTTTCATCCCATCTTTGTAAGTTAGCCTGAGACTTACCCGGTAAAGGTTGATTCTATTCCCTTAGATGGTGTGTTAGTTTGAGGTTATAGTTCTTTATCTTAATTCCTTGAGACTTACCCGGTAATAGGAGTTACGGTTTTGGATTAGTGAGTAGTGAGACTTACCCGGTGATCTATTCCACTTTAGAAACACCTTCCCTATGCAAAAACCTCAGCTTTGTCCGCTTATCTTTAGATCTTGAGTTGGAACCACAACTAGATGCTTTAATCCCTAGAATTGCATATTTCCTTTATTGACTTATATCATCTTTGATTGTTTTAATTACTTGTGGTTAGTGATTGCTTAAGCATACCGTAATTGGACTTTGTTTCACTAAGTCCCTGTGATCGACCCCTGGAATTCCTTGCTTTTTACTACGATTGACCCGTACACTGCGGGTTCGCATCCTTGTTTTAAGCTTACGTCTAGGGTTATAAATTTAAAGCTTGCACACACCGTTTGGAGCGAACACACCTTTCCTGTTTCAACGCAAGCTTAGGATGAGACTTACCCGGTAATTCCTTTGTTTGTTTACCCAAGATCATGGGTGTAGGTAATAAAGGTTTATCCTTTATTGGGGTTTGAGTGTGCCTTCATCCTATCTTTGTGAGTTAGCCTGAAACTTACCCGGCAAAGTTGATTCTATTCTCTTGGGTGGTGTGTTGGTTTGAGATTATAGTTCCTTTCCTTAGTACCTTGAGACTTACCTGGTGATAGGATCTTAGGTTTGGAATAGTGAGTAGTGAGACTTACCCGGTGATCTATTCTCACCTTAGAAACACCTTTCCTTTGCAAACCTCAGCTTTGTCCATGCTATCTTTTGAGATCTTGAGCCGGAACCACAACTGGATGCTTTAATCCCTAGAATCCGCATTCCCTTTATCTAACTTTATATCATCTTTGGTTGCTTTATTTTGTGGTCATTAGTTATTTGACAACCTGATTTCCGATCTTTGTTTCACCATAGTCCTTGTGATCGACCCCTGGAATTCTTGCTTTTAATACAATTGATCCGTACACTGCGGGTTCGCATATTGTTCAAGCATACTCGTTTATATCCTATCAAATGTAATTTCCGAACTCAATGTAGCAAGGACACAACTTAACAAGTTAACAAGTTAGTGTTCCCGTCTTGATCATATGTATGTGTTGAGCCAACTGCCATCAACACAACTTAAAAAGTTAGTGTTTTGTAAACCTACAAGAACAAGTCACAAGTTAGCTTTCAAACAAAGACTAAGAGATATAAAGAAATGATTAAAACCGTTAAACGAATCTTTATATTTGTGTTTCTTTTCCTTCAAGTAATTACAACCCAATGTAGCAAGGAAACTAGAAGCTCATAACAAAGGAAGCAAGAGAGAATAAATGTGGGAAAATGATGGATTGTTCTAGCAATCAACCATGGGTCTATTTATACTACAAATGGCACTAAATGGGAGTAAATGGCCGGCCAAAACAGCCACCTTTAATGCCATAAAGGTGGTGTAAACAGCCGGAGTAAAGTCTCTATTGCTGAACCGCAGGGGCGGCCTTCAGATCCGCAGGGGCGGTTTAGGCGAAAACGTTTGATCTTCTCATGGCCGTAGGGGCGGCCTAGCGGTTCCACAGGGGCGGATCATTAATGATCTTCAAACGTCTGACTCTTCAACTTTCTGTCGCTTTAGATGCCGAGCCGCAGGGACGGCCCAATGTCAACGCAAGGGCGGTGACAGTGACTCTTCAGCTTCACAACTCCGCAGGGTGAGACACAGGCTGTGGCGGAGGGGCGCCGGTCTTCGCTTCTTCAGGCTAAGTCACCGGAGGGGCGCCAAGGAGTGGCGCGGGGGCGGCGACAGTCTTCATTCCTGGCACTGGAGAAGGCGCAGGCTGCACTCCGGACTATGGTGTCACCCGCAGGGGTGGTGACACTGCTCCACCGGGGCGGTGAGGCAACAAAAGCTTTGCTTCGTGAATGGTATTCAGCTCCCAAGTGCTAAAACTCCACTTTTATCTTCTTTTAGTCTTCTTCTTCTGGACCAAGGAGTTAGTAGCATAAACCGACACTTATGTGATAAAAAGAGTCTAAAAACTAACCTAAATGATAGTGATTCTGTTACGCTCAGGATGTGTGTGATACGCAATAGGTTTTAAATTTATAAACTCGTTATATTTCTCCTAACTCCTAGCGAACCCACAGTGTACGGGACGTTTGTAGTAGGGATAGTATTCCGAGGTCGAACACATAGACTAAGGTGAGATTGATTCGATTAGTGATTAAGTCTAGTGAAGATCTAAGCCTAAGAAGAGAAAAGGGAATAAAATAAAGAAATGAAAATTTCAATGTTTTTTATGGGTTTTTAGGTGATCAATCAAGGATCACAAATCATGCGAAATGAACAATCAACTATGCTAACAAATCAACACAAACAAACAAGCTAAACTTGAGATATAGATCAAAGAGAGAAAAGCGGATTCTAGGGGTCGGAAATTCCGGTTATGGCATAGGACTCAAGCTATCTAATCATTCCTTGGATTAACTACAATATGTTGGGAGTGAGTGTTTCTAGATTGGGATCAATCACCGGGTAGATCTCATGGTCCACTAGTCTGTTCCTAAGGTCTCATCACCGGGTAAGTCTCAAAGAGCCTAAGGGATGGAATTCTACACAAACCGGATTGTTACCTAGGGATCTAACCTATCCTTACCGGGTAAGTCTCGAAAGGGTTAGTCCTAAACAACTATCCTAGCACACTTAGTCCAATGGCGGCTTATGAGGCTCACCACTACCTAGAGTTTGTCATCTTTGGAACCTAAGAGTGAGAATCACCGGGTAGGTCTCTTCTTAACACTTAGTTGCTAACACTAGGTCACCCTAGGATAGATTTAACTCAACAAACACAAGGATTTCAACATTCTAACAATCTAGAACTTAGATCCATCGAACTAGGGAAACCACGGGCTGTTCTACCACTTCCACGGCCGTGGAAGGGCAAGAACTAACCGTGGACCATAGAAGTGACCTCGTTCAAGCAAAAGAATCATCCAAGGGCAAATCTAAGGCCATCTATCATAGTCCTAGCCATAACCATCCTTTCCTTACCCTAGAATCGCATCTATTTAGCCTACAACTTTCATCATAACAATCGAAATCATCAAACATAAAATCATGGCTTCCATTTGCAAGATAATGAAGAGATAGAGATGAACAAGTGAAGGAAACAAAACCAAGCTGAAATTAAGATTAGAAAGACTCACAACCCTTCCAAAAGAAGATTTAATCGATTCTTACAACCCTAGAAAACGATTCCGAAATTCTTCACTACAAAGCCTATCAAGTTCTAGCAATGGTGTGTTCTTCTCTTCTTCTCCAATGGAGCTCTTCTCCTCCTTCAATGGTGTCTCCCTCCTTAGAGAATCTTCTTGTTGAGAGTGTGGGAGAGAATGGTAGTGATGGGAGCTGTCCTTCTCTCAGCCTTGCAGGACCACTTTTATACTACACCCTTGCTAGAGAGGGCCATGAGATCGTGGCACAGCTGTCACAACCGTCTGGCAAAATCCACGGTTGGTTCCACGGCCGTGGACCTTCAGTGACCGTGGTTTTGGTGTTCAGCTTGCTTTGGATCATTGAGTCACGATTTGGTACATGGCTTGCACCAACAAGGTCTCATGGGTCTTCCTTAGCCTCTAGTTTGTATCCTAATGAGTCCGAGGGTGTGTCATCTTGATGAACGACCCTCAAACATATCGTTTAAGCTCCTAAATCTCCAAAAATACCTACAAAGCAATGCCAGAGTCCGTGTAGACGTCTATCTCGACAAAATACGTGAATTGAGTGCAAATGTCGTGAACTAGTGCTAAACCATGCATGAATGAGTGAGTAATCTATCTAAATAAGTGTCTAATCCTAAGTCATAAATCGTGTTATCAAAAATACCCCATACTTAAGGTTTCCTCGTCCCCAAGCAAATTCTCAACTATAGACTAAGAGATGACATGATTTATGCATGCAGAAAAATGGCAAAATCTTTTTGGAGTTGTGCTTCTAGTATTGGATCACCTTCATAATCATGTTTCATGGCAATGGACAAGCAATCATGCATCAAACAAGTGAAGGCATGGAAAGACAATTGTACTTAACTCGAAAGCATGCATAAAATGTAAAAATGAGGAAGTCAAGATGATCAAGAGCATATCCAATCTAGATTACTAAGTCTTACAAACATGCAAATAGGTCATAAGGTCTTGTGAAATAAAAGGCCAAGAAACGTTGTGATTAGGTGGGGATTTTTCTAGGCTATGTGGTCCTAATCCGGGAATGGAACTAACTCCACAATTTTGTCCTCGATCAACTTCCCCCAAGTGTATATTTTCTCCATCTTCTCTTTCTTTTCTTTCACTTATTTTTGAGACAATGGCATTGGTGTACAAAATCCGAAACCTTGGTGATTAGCCGTCCTCGGGTTTTTTCTATTTTTTCGAGGTGCATCCACACCGGGCACACATACCAAAACTCGTTAGGACTATTGGTTTATTTGACTTTGGCAAGGCACAAACACCTGATTATGTGAATGGTGCCGAGTTACTTGTCATTTAAACCAACGTCCCCAAACCTATATTTTTGTCTACACTTTCACAACAAATTCAGCATTTTATTCATGACATTCTTTCATAAACAACTTCACCCCACACTTGCTTTTCACACACATCAACACACTAACATGCTCCTATTCCCGGATGGGTCAAAAGAGGTCAAATTTATATCAATTGAGGTGCTCAAAGATCATGATCAAGATGAGAAGTAGAGAAAGGTGAATTGCCTCATTCATTCCTAGATGATGTGTAAGAACTAGCATGTAATTTCGACTTTCAATACTCAATCCAACCAAGACAAACATCATGATCACAAATTATTCATGAGATTCAAAATAAGTACTTCAAGTCCACATATGCATTCATCAATTTAACACATAAAGCCATCCATAGCCAATCCGCATGACAAGATTCATCATTAGGGTCATATCTAAGCCTAGAAAGCACAAAATTTTTTAAATTTTCTGATTTTTTTGGTTTTTTCGAAATGAGTATATACAATGCAAGATATATGACAATATTAAACTATCCTAGATGCTAATCATGCAAAAGATCATGCGAACCCCACCCCATACTTAGAAACACATTGTCCCCAATGTGGCATTCAAGTAAAGAAGAGTGAAAGAGGGTTCTCACAATGTAAAAGTGGTTTGCTATGGTATTTGGGATTTCTCAAGTGGATTGATGGTGGATGATTCTATCAACAATAGTAGAGAGCTCTAAGTGTTCATCAAAGCGTCGGGACCCGCGCTAGGCGCCGCTAGCCGTCCAAGTTCCGCGTCCGCTCCACCCATAATTGATGAGGGGTTCATCATCATCATTCACATGCCATGCAAGGCTTCCATGCTACCAAGATTCTAGCACACACACAAAGCACAAAAACACACAAAAACAGAAAAATCAAAAACAAAAACAAAACGAAAAAGGGAAGAATGTTACCAATGGGTTGCCTCCCATCAAGCGCTTCTTTAAGGTCATTAGCTTGACCAAACTCGGGGGTGTCTATTCAAGGTGAAGTGGGGCAATCATATCCACCGGAGCTCCCGGGATATACTTCTTTAACCGGTGCCCATTCACCTTGAAATCTCCACAATGCTCCCCTCCTATCTTAATAGCTCCATGGGGGAAGATCTTCTTCACCACATATGGCCCGGTCCATCTTAATTTTAGCTTTCCGGGGAAGAGCCGCAACCTTGAGTTGAAGAGAAGGACAAGGTCGCCTTCACTCAACTCTTTGGGGATGAGGTGCTTATCATGCCAACGTTTGGTCCTCTCCTTGTAGATCCGGGCATTCTCATAGGCATCCAACCGGATCTCCTCGAGAGCATTTATGTCTAACAACCTCTTCTCTACGGCCTCCTTGAGGTCAAAATTTAGCCACTTGATGGCCCAATAAGCTCTATGCTCCATCTCTACAGGAAGGTGAAAAGACTTGCCATAGACTAACTTGTAGGGAGTGGTGCCAATTGGTGTCTTGAAAGCGGTTCTATATGCCCACAAGGCATCATCGAGCTTCATAGCCCAATCCTTTCTCGTCCTAGAGACCGTCTTCTCAAGAATTCCCTTTATCTCCCGGTTGGAGATCTCTACTTGGCCACTAGTTTGGGGATGGTAAGGTGTTGCCACCTTATGAGTTACCCCATACTTAGCCAAAAGTGCTCCAAAATTCCTATTAGTGAAGTGCTTCCCTCCATCACTTATGATCACCCTTGGTGTTCCAAACCTAGGGAAGATCACTCGGTTGAAGAACCGCACCACAACCTTGGCATCATTTGTAGGAGAGGCGATTGCCTCCACCCATCTTGAAACATAGTCTACCGCCAATAGGATGTAGATGTTGCCACATAAAGAAGGGAATGGTCCCATGATGTCCACACCCAACTTATCAAATATTTCCACCTCTTGTATGTTGTTCAAGGGCATCTCATTCCTCCTTGAGATGTTGCCCGTCCTTTGGCAAGCATCACAAGCTACCACAAAGCTTTGCACATCCTTGAACAAGCTTGGCCAAAAGAAGCCCGATTGCAACACTTTCGTACATGTCTTGTGGGAGCTAGCATGCCCTCCACATGGCAAGGAATGACAATGGCGGATCACACTCTCCACCTCATCCTCCGGTATGCATCTTCTAAATACTCCATCCGGCCCTCTCTTGAACAAAAGTGGTTCACTCCAATAGTAGTGCCTCACATCTTTGAAGAACTTCTTTCTTTGGGCATATGTCAATCCGGGAGGCACTTCCTCACACACAAGATAGTTCACAATGTCGGCATACCATGGCTCACTTCCTCTAGACACTTGGAACAAGCACTCCTCCACCATTTGCAATTGCTCATCCCGGAATGAGTCATCAATCGGGATGTCATCTCTCTCAAGCTCCAATGGTGGGAGTCTACTAAGGTGATCCGCCACTGAATTTTCGGACCCCTTCTTGTCCCGGATCTCCAAATCAAACTCTTGAAGAAGAAGGATCCACCGAATTAACCTAGGTTTGGCATCCTTCTTTGTAAGGAGATAACGGATCACAGTGATACCTATAAACTATGACCTTCGCTCCAACAAGATATGAGCGGAACTTCTCAAAAGCATACACCACCGCTAGCAACTCTTTTTCGGTGGTAGCATAATTGAGTTGGGCATCATCTAGCGTCTTGCTAGCATAATAAATGGCATGTGTGCGCCCATCTTTCCTTTGCCCCAAAACAGCCCCAACGGCTACATCACTTGCATCACACATGATCTCAAACGGTAAACTCCAATCCGGAGGTTGCATGATAGGTGCGGAGATCAAGGCGTTCTTCAACCTACAAAAAGCCTCAAGGCAATCCTTGGAAGTAACAAACTCAAGATCTTATATTAGTAGGTTAGTAAGAGGCTTAGAAATTTTAGAGAAGTCTTTAATAAACCTCCGGTAAAAACCGGCATGCCCTAAGAAACTCCTTACCCCTTTCACCGAGGTAGGTGGTGGCAACTTCTCTATCGTTTCAATCTTGGCCCTATCAACCTCAATGCCACGGTTGGACACCAAATGTCCCAACACAATACCTTCACTTACCATGAAGTGGCATTTCTCCCAATTCAAGACAAGATTTGTCTCCTCACATCGTTTAAGTACTAAGGACAAGTTAGCTAGGCAAGTATCAAAGGAAGAACCATAAACAGAGAAATCATCCATGAACACTTCCATGATATTTTCAATATACTCCGAAAAGATGGCCATCATACACCTTTGGAAGGTGGCGGGTGCATTACAAAACCCAAATGGCATTCTCCTATATGCAAAAGTACCCCATGGACATGTAAAGGTGGTTTTCTCTTGGTCATCGGGGTGGATAGGGATTTGGAAGAATCCACTATAGCCATCTAAATAGCAAAAATGAGAATGTTGAGTTAACCTCTCTAGCATTTGGTCAATGAAAGGAAGAGGGAAGTGATCTTTCCTAGAGGCCATGTTCAATTTCCTATAGTCAATACACATCCTCCATCCCGTAACCGTCCTAGTTGGGATTAGTTCATTGTTCTCATTAGTCACTACGGTCATCCCACCCTTCTTAGGAACTACATGCACGGGACTAACCCACTTACTATCCGAAATAGGGTAAATGATTCCCGCATCTAGCAACTTAATGATCTCTTTCTTGACTACCTCTTTCATTATAGGATTCAATCTTCTTTGATGTTCAATAGAGGGTTTATGGTCATCTTCCATCAATATCTTATGCATGCACAACGAAGGTTTTATGCCAACAAGGTCATCAATAGTATAGCCAATGGCTTTCCTATGCAATCTTAGCTCATGCAACAACTTAACAAGTTCATCATCATTCAAGCATGCATTCACAATTACCGGATATGTAGAATTATCACCAAGAAAAGCATACTTCAAATGAGAGGGGAGGGGCTTGAGTTCAAGTTTAGGAGGACCTTTATCGAATGGAGACGATCCAAATAACGTTGGTTGAGATGTATCCAAAGCAAATGCAGACCCTTCAAGGCTCCTTGAAGCTTGATCATCAATGAGGTCTGCTTCTGGGGGAACCACAGTTGGATCCACGGTTCTTGGCACATCCACGGCCGTGGAAGTTGCCATGCTTGCTCGTTTGAGCTTTCCAGAGAGTTCTACGGCCATAGAACAGACTCCACGCCCGTGGTTCTTACAGGTGCTCAGCATGCCTTCGTGAACCTCAAATTCAGCTCTTGTCTCCTTTTCTAGTGCTTCCAAGGCCTTGATATCTTCATTTCAAGCCTCCTCAACACCTTCCTCCATCAAACTTAAGGTAAGAACCTTCTCCAAGGGGTCCTTGATCAAGATCGAGCTCACAACTTCTCTAGACTCCTCTTGCTCGACTATGTTGAATACATCCTCATCAAGGGTTGGCCCTTTCATCATTATGGACAGCTTGAACTTGATGTTCTCTTCTCCAATGTTGAAGGAGAGAACTCCATTCTTGCAATCCACTAGGCATCCGGAGGTGGCTAGGAAAGGTCTTCCTAAGATGATGGGAACCGGATAGTCCGCCGGGATGTCCAAGACAACAAAATCAATCGGCACATAGAACTTCCCTAGTTGCACCGGAATGTCTTCCAAGATCCCAACCGGGTGAGTGATAGAATGGTCCGCCATGTAAAGGGTCATCTTGACCGGTTTTGGCTCTCCTAGCCCAACCTTGTTGCAAAGTGCAAGCGGTATGATGCTTACACTTGCCCCAAGATCACAAAGGGCTTCATACTTCACTTCTCCCACTCCAATTGGGACACAAAAGGAACCCGGATCTCTTAGCTTAGGAGGCATCTCCTCCTTCATTGTTTGGATCAATTCCGAGGACCTCTTTGTCATTCTTATTTCCCCATACTCCTCCAACTTCCTTTTGTTGGAGAGTATTTCCTTCAGGAATTTGCCATATGCCGGCATATCTAAGATAGCATCCATGAACGGAATGTTAATATGCAATTTAGACATAAGTTCAAGGAATTTACCAAAGTGCTTGTCCAAGCGAGCTGTTGCTGGTGATTGTGGGAACGGTAGTGGTGGCTTGTATGGAGGCGGTGCCACATATGTTGGCTCAACATCCTTGTTCTTGCCTCCATCTTCTTGCAATATTTCTTCTTCTACCACTACTTGCTTTCCCTTAGCATTTTCCTTGGGCAAGGGATCCTTCATACTCAACCCACTCCTCGTTGTAATGGCCAACACTTGTCCTCTTGGGTTGTCTTCGGTCCTTCTGGGAAGCTTTCCCGGATCTCTATGGGCTTCACCCGCCTTTTGGAACACTTGTACTTCCAACACCTTTTGAGCTTTAGTAATGGAAGTCACCGTTCTCTCAAGACTACTCAACCTTCCAAGCAATTTCTCAAACATCATTTCGGTTCTATCCTTTGGAGGTTGAGAAAATCCGGGTGGAGGTTCTTGTGAAGCTTTTGGTGGTGGAGCTGCGCTTGTGGAAGCGGGAGGGTTCAAGGCTCCATCCGGGTTAGAATAGGAAAACCCGGGATGGTTGTGGTGGGCCGGTAATTGTTGAATTGCCGGTTGTTGTTGAAGTTCCTTGGGCCTTGATAGTTGTTGTAGTTGCCCCTTCCCATGTAGTTCACATCTTCCTCCTTGGAAGACAAATTAGCTTGCACTTGCACTTGAGGAGTTGCTTGATTCTTCAAAGTTGTAGCACACAACTCCCTCAAAGACTTTAGCTCGTTGTTGATGGCGTCAAGCTTGAAATTGCTCATGGTGACTTCACTCACCTCATATGCTCCCGCCTTTCTCCCTTCACTCTTCCTATGGGAGTACTTCTCAATCACTAAAGCTTTTTCTCCACAAACTCCCAAGCTTCATCCACATGCTTTTCCATGAAAGTCCCACCGGAAAGAGATTGGAGCTTGAATTGGCTATCTTCATCAAGTCCTTTGAAGTAGATCTCCAATAGCTCAATTTTTGGTATACCATGGTGTGGACAATCTAGGAGAAGGTCTTTGAACCTCTCCCAAGACTTGAACAAGCTCTCTCTATCCTTCATTACAAAGGCGTTGGTCTTCCCTCTTAATTCGGTAGTCTTGGAAGGTGGGAAGAACATAGTCAAAAACTCGGTTGTCATCTCCTCCCAAGTACCAACTCTCCCTTGTGGAATAGATTGATACCAAGCTAAGGCTTTGTCCTTAAGAGAGAAGGAAAAAGCCCTAAGCTTATGGTTGTTGCTGTCCAATCTAGGCGGTCTAAGAGTCTCCATCAAGATCTCATAATTCATCAAGTGTTGATGAGGAGACTCTCCTTCCATCCCTCCAAATTGATTATGCCGGATCATTTGTAGAACTTGAGGGCGGAGCTCGTAATCTTGGGCTGCGGGATCTCCTAAGTTCACACCCGAACGGTGTGCTCTTTGTGCCGGATCCATACGTTGCCCTAACGTTTGTGGCTCTTCCATAGCAATGGGCACAACCCGAATGTTAACCGCCGGCTGCGGTTGTGGTGGAGGAGTGTTAGCATGAAATATTGTGATATTTTAGGCATGTTTTCTAAACGTATTTGATTCATATTGATAGTCTTTGATTGAACTTTGTGCATATGTGAGCTAGTATTACCTATATTGTCGATATGGATGTCTACACTAGTTCTATGTTGATTATAGGTGATTTGGAGCTATTTCCGAACGGATTGGAGCAAAGGAGAGTTGATTTGATATGTCCAAGGATTGAGGACACTCTTAGTAAGCAAATTGGAGTTTTAGCTTGAGGAATGCACGAGGCTAGGGAAGAATCACTTTCTTGCCCTAAACCACGCTCTAAAATACGGCCGTACTACGAACCATGTTCAGTTCCACGGCCGTGGAACTTTGCAAGAGAGGCGTGATGCATTCCAGTAACTATCACGGCCGTGGAATACATGGTACAAATCGTGATCTAATCCACGCTCTAAATTACGGTCGTGGAAACTTCCACGACCGTGATCTTGGCGAATCTTTTCGCCACACTTTGAAGCCACGATCTTTTGAAGATTGGGCCGGGCCGACATTTTGCCCTGCACTATAAAAAGACAGACGAAGCAAGATTCCGTCATCTTCGCTTAGGGGGAATTTTGGGCATTCCACGTTTTATCGGCGCATAGGCCGGCTACACCTCGTTTAGCCTTGCTTGGAAGCATTGACATCTCGTTGGAGATTGAAGTTCGTGTTTGGGAATTGCCCTAATCTCGCACTTTTGGTGGAGATTGCTGTTGAGATCTCCGGATTGGCGGAAGATCGATGTTTTAGGAAGATTTTGCAAGAAGATCTCTCTTCTTGCTTAGGTTCGATTCGGAAAACGGATTGACATCCCGTTTTCCCTTCTTTCCTAAGGTTGTGATTGTTTACTTTATTGTGAATCTTTTGACAACATTCGTTCTTGATTGTGACTTTGAGATTGGTTTGAAGATTATTGAAAGTTCTTGAAAGTTTTCATCTTTTTATCTTTTAATTCTTGAATTGATATCAACATGATTGTTATTGGCTAAAAACCCTTAACAATTCTAAGGTGAAGGGTTGATAGTTGTGGCTTAGATAGTGATAGATCGATCGCAAACAGATTAGACCTTGAGAGTTAGAGAGAATCGCCGACAACCCTAAATTACGGCCTGTTCTTGAGTCCACGGCCGTGGAACCTCAAGAACTAATCGTGATTTCCCTTAAGTCTACGAACTTGCTTTTACTTTAATCCAAAGTTATAGATTTGCTTTAACTTAGTTTAGACTTGTCTTTTCTAGGTGGTAGTGAAGCCTCAACAACCTCTACCTCGATTGTGAGTGTCATAACCGTAATCGGCTAAGTTAGTCTTGATCCTTGGATTACAAGTTTGGGTATTTGACACTAATTCTAACCTTTAGAATCTTTCTATATTGAGCCTCAACAACCTGTATAGAGAGTGCCTTGTAGGTGAGTTATATAAGGTTTTTGGAACTTCACCGTACGATTACCTTACATTAGTATACCTTCGCATATCTCAACTCTGTCTTTACATCATTAAGTATATCTTGAATCGATTGCCACAGCTGGATACTTGGATCTTTAGGATTGTTGTTTCCCAATATTTGCAAAACTCTCATATTTACTCACTTGATAACCTGCAATCGAATTTGTTCCCACCCAAATCCCTGTGTTCGATACTCTGGAATTCTTGCTTAGCTACGTCGATCCGTACACTGCGGGTTCGCTGCTTGATTCTAGTTTTATAAATTTAAAGCTTATTTCCACACACCTTTAGGGGCGAACAAGTTTTTGGCGCCGTTGCCGGGGATTTGGTTTCGGCCAAATCCGGTTGCCTGTTGTCAAGCTTGGGAGCTTGCTCTCATTATTTGATATTGCTTTGAGTGCATGCGCTGGTCTAGGAACACCGAAGACCTCTTACCTCTTGATCAAGAGCTAGAGAAAACCTTGAGGCAAAAGCGCAAGGAAAAGAAGATGGCTGAAGAACACGAACGTGATCTTCAAACAGAGTTGGCGGAGAAGGAAGCTCAACTCCGATGGAACGAGACTCTCCGCCAGGATGAGATGGATCGTCATCAATCTCAAGTTAACAGTCTACAAGACATGATCTTCCAGATGAGGGTAGAGATGAGCGACCTTAAGAATAAGGGAAGCAAGAAATCCTCAAGGAAAGCATCAAGGTCTAGAAGAAGAAGCCACTCGTCCACTGATGATAGTGACTCTTCCATGCCACCGTTAGAGGAGATTGATCTCACGATCAATATGAATCCTTTCCATCCACAAGGAGCTGCTAATCGCCGCATTCCGCCTAGGAATGTGAGGATCGAACGTGTGGATAATGAGCCAAGAACTCTTGGCCAGCGGATGGATCCAACACAACAACCACGCCGCTTGGGCGTGAAATTTGATGCTGAAGATGTGCAAGGGTTTAGCTTTAACCCTCAAGTTATTACTCTTGTTCGCCAAAACCAATATGGCGGTACAAGCGCTGAATCTCCGCACCAACACTTGCAAAATTTTGAGCGTATGATGGAGACGATGAGACCAAAGAACGCTACTACCAACAGCTATAAGCTCAAGCCTTTCTTTTTCTCTTTGAAAGGGAAAGCGTTGTCTTGGTACCAAGCTCTTCCTAATGGGAAACTAGACACGTGGGAAGACCTTTCCGCGGAGTTTCTCACCAAATTCTTTCCGCCTTCCAAAACGGCGGAACTTAGAGGTAAGATTAATGCTTTTTCAATGAGACCTAACGAAATTTTGTTTCAATCTTGGGAAAGGTTTCAGGATTTGCTCTTGGATTGCCCTCATCATGGCATATCCAAGCTTGCCTTGCTGGAGATCTACTACAAGGGGCTGGATGCGGGAACGCAATTCAACCTCCAATCCCTCTCATGTGGAACGTTTATGGACATGAGAGAAGATGACGCTTGGGACTTCATTGAGAAGCAAGCAAGAGTCATAGAAAAGTATTCCCACCGGAAAGTGGAGGGAAATCGTGTGGAGCAAGGAGCGAAGCTCACACATGAAGCTCAAAATCAGATTTTCTCCCTCAACAATGAGATCAAGGAGTTGAAGGAGGCTATCAAGACCAACTTCCCAAAGCAACAAGGGAAGGATGTTGGCTATTTGGGCAACAACAATGGCGGTGATAACACCAACCGCAACAACAATAACCGGAACAATAACCGGAATAACAATTGGAATGGAAACAACAACAACCGGAACAACAATTGGAACAACAATAGGGGTTCAAACAACATCAATTGGCGCTCCAATCAACAAAATTCCGGTAACTCCTATCCTTCCAATTCTAATTCACTAACTCCACCTTCCTCTTCCTCTACTCCTTTGAAAAGCCAAGGGCAATCATCTAATGGAGGAAACAATACGGGAAAGGAGAAGCCCGATCCCATGTTGGAAACGATCTTGGGAAAGCTTCAAGGGTTGGAGAACCGCCTCATCAAGGTTGATGATCAAGTTTCTAAGGTTGACAAAGCTCAAAAAGTTTTGGAAAACCAAATGTTCAACCACGCGGAGGAAGTTCCTAGAAATCAAGGGAAACTTCCAAGAAAGACGGAGGACAACCCTAAGGGAAGGGTGATGGCAATTACAACTAGGAGCGGAGTTACTACTACCGATCCGCAGCCTACGTTCGTTGAAATCCCCGTAGAGAAGGACAAAGAAAAGGGGAAGGAGAAGGAAGATGTCTATGTTCCTCCTCCAGCTTACAAACCTCCCCTACCATTTCCTCAATCTAGAGCGCGAGCGCGACTAGACAAACAGTTCGGTAAGTTCATAGAACTCATGAGTAAGCTGCATATTAATATACCCTTCATTGATGCTATTGTAGGTATGCCGGCTTATGGTAAGTTCTTGAAAGAGCTTCTCTATAACAAGAGGAAGCTAGAAGATTTCGGAGAGGTTAAGATGAGTTCGGATTCTTCGGATCTCATCAAGACTATGAAGGAGAAAATGCCCCCAAAGTTGAAGGATCCGGGGTCATTTTGCATTCCCATTGGAGTGGGAGATGTCACATATGACGCTTTATGTGACTTAGGAGCAAGTGTGAGCATCATACCACTTGCATTATGTAGGAAGATCGGTTTAGGCGATCCTAAACCGGTGAAGATGACGTTATACATGGCGGATCGATCCATCACTCGCCCGTCGGTATTGTAGAAGACGTTCCCGTCAAGCTAGGTAAATTCTTTGTTCCCATTGATTTTGTCGTGCTTGACATTCCTGCAGATAGTCCGGTCCCGATCATACTCGGAAGACCGTTTCTTGCAACTTCCGGCTGCATGGTCGATTGCAAGAATGGAAGACTTGCTTTTGACATTGGAGAAGAGAAAGTAGAGTTCGTTCTTTCCACTCTAGTGAAGGAACCGATCTTCGACGAGGATATTTACGATATCCAAGATGAAGAAGGTTTATCTAGGGAAGAGGTAAGTGCGATTCTCTTTAACGATCCTTTACAAAAAGTCATTACCATGAGTCTAACAGATGTAGGGGAAGAAGAAGAGTGCAAAGAGGAAATTGAAGCCTTAGAAGCACAAGAAGAGATGCATGAAGTGGAGTTTGAGAAACTCCACGATGAGGCTGAGAATGTTAGAATCCACGGTCACACCCTATATTCCACGACCGTGGATTTCACAACCAAAATCAACCTCCATTCCAGTGGATTACACGGCCGTGGAACATATGGAGAACCCGTAATTCTGACCGTGGAAGAGGGTGATCGGCATACTTCTTCAACTTCTTTTGATTCTTCTCCAAACCACTCAACACCCTTAGAAACTTCTAAGGAAACGTCGGATGCCCCTCAAGGATCATTGGAAGCTCCGAAAGTGATGGAACTCAAACCACTTCCTACTCATCTAAGGTACGCTTTCCTTGGATCTAATTCTACCTTTCCGGTCATTGTTAGCTCCGAATTAAGCATAGATGAACATGAGCAGCTCATCATTGTCCTTAAGAAACATAGAAAAGCCATAGGCTACACTATTGAGGACTTAGTAGGAATTAAACCCTCCCTATGTATGCACAAGATACTAATGGAGGAGGACTTTAGAACTTCAAGACAACCTCAAAGGCGGTTGAATCCGACCATGAAGGAGGTTGTCAAGAAGGAAATTCTTAAACTTCTTGATGCAGGTATCATCTATCCTATCTCCGATAGTAAGTGGGTGAGTCCAGTTCAAGTAGTTCCGAAGAAGGGAGGAATGACGGTCATCACCAACAAGAACAACGAAATCATTCCTACCCGAACCGTGACTGGATGGCGAATGTGCATAGACTACCGCAAGCTCAACAACGCAACACGGAAGGATCACTTTCCATTGCCATTCATCGATCAAATGCTTGAAAGGTTAGCACAACATTCACATTTTTGCTACCTTGACGGTTATAGTGGTTTCTTTCAGATTCCGATACATCCGGATGATCAAGAGAAGACCACATTCACATGCCCTTGGGGTACGTTCGCCTATAGGAGAATGCCGTTCGGGCTTTGCAACGCCCCAGCCACCTTTCAAAGGTGCATGATGGCCATCTTCTCTGAATACGTAGAGGAAATCATGGAAGTCTTCATGGACGACTTCTCCATATACGGTTCCTCTTTTAACGATTGCCTTTCTAACCTTTCTCTTGTTTTACAAAGGTGCGAAGACACTAACCTAGTTCTTAATTGGGAGAAGTGTCAATTCATGGTTAAGGAAGGAATCGTATTAGGTCACTTAGTCTCTAGTAGAGGGATAGAGGTAGACAAGGCTAAGATAGAGACCATAGAGAAACTTCCTCCCCCCAATTTCGGTGAAAGGGATAAGAAGTTTCCTAGGACATGCTGGATTTTATAGACGTTTCATTAAGGACTTTTCTAAGATATCGAAACCTCTCACTAATCTATTGATGAAGGATGCGGTTTTTGAGTTTTCGCAGGAATGTTTGGATGCGTTTAACACCATTCGGCAAGCTCTAATTTCAGCACCAATTATCCAACCTCCGGATTGGACTCTACCCTTTGAGATTATGTGCGACGCTAGTGACGTAGCTATTGGAGCTGTTCTTGGACAACGAAAGGAAGGGCGAACCCATGCCATATACTATGCTAGCAAGACGCTAGACGAAGCGCAGCTCAACTACGCCACTACAGAGAAAGAGTTTCTAGCCATTGTCTACGCTATTGACAAGTTTCGCTCTTATCTTGTAGGTGCAAAGGTGATTGTCTACACGGATCATGCTGCGATCCGGTACCTCCTTGCGAAGAAAGACGCGAAGCCAAGGCTAATTAGATGGATTCTTCTCCTACAAGAATTCGATCTTGAGATCCGCGACAAGAAAAGTTCAGAAAATTCTGTTGCGGATCATTTGAGTCGTCTAACACATCTAGGGGACGACCATCTACCCATTGATGACTCCTTCCCGGACGAACACTTACAAATCATAGAGGAGTGCATCAACGTGATCTCCAAAGGTAACGAACCGTGGTTTGCTGACTTTGTTAACTATTTGGTTTGCCAGGAGACACCGCCCGGACTATCCTACGCACAAAGGAAGAAGTTCTTTAAGGACGTCCGGGAATACTACTGGAACGAGCCTCTCCTCTTTAAGAGAGGTCCGGATGGCATCATTCGGCGATGTGTGCCAGAAGATGAGATGCAAAGTGTCATCCGCCATTGTCATTCACTACCTTGTGGAGGACATGCTAGTTCAAACAAGACTAGCGCAAAGGTATTGTAATCTGGATTCTATTGGCCTACTTTATTTAGAGATGTGCAATCCTTTGTTTCTTGCTGCGATGCTTGTCAAAGAACAGGCAATATTTCTAGAAGGAACGAGATGCCCCTCAACAACATCCAAGAGGTGGAGATTTTCGACGTTTGGGGAGTCGATTTCATGGGACGATTCCCATCTTCTTGTGGAAACCAATACATACTATTGGCGGTAGATTACGTTTCTAGATGGGTGGAAGCAATCGCCTCTCCCACAAATGATGCCATGGTGGTGGTTAAGTTCTTCAACAAGACCATCTTTCCGCGATTTGGAACACCAAGGACTATCATTAGTGACGGAGGTTCTCACTTCATAGCCCGTCGCTTTGAAGCTCTTCTAGCTAAGTATGGGGTTACTCACAAGATCGCTACCCCTTACCATCCACAAACGAGTGGACAAGTTGAGATCTCAAATAGGGAGATCAAAGGAATTCTAGAGAAGACGGTTTCAAGGACTAGGAAGGATTGGTCCTTGAAGCTAGATGATGCATTATGGGCGTACCGGACTGCGTACAAGACTCCCATAGGAACCACACCATACAACCTTGTGTATAGGAAGTCTTGTCACTTGCCGGTGGAGCTGGAGCACAAAGCGTTTTGGGCTATCAAGTGGCTAAATTTCGGCATGAAGGAAGCGGGAGAGAAGCGTCTCCTAGACATCAATAAGCTGGATGAACTTCGCTTGAACGCCTATGAAAACGCCAAGATCTACAAGGAAAGAGCAAAGCGTTGGCATGATAAGCATATCATTCCAAAGGACTTCAAAGAAGGAGATCAAGTTCTCCTCTTCAATTCGAGACTTTGCCTCTTTCCAGATAAGCTTAAATCCCGTTGGACCGGACCTTTTCTAATTAAGCGTATTTTCCCCCATGCTGCAGTTGAAGTATGGGGTGAAGCTAGCGGAAGTTTTAAGGTGAACGGCCAACGACTCAAGAGGTATACGCCGGAACTCCAAGCTGAGGAGTTTGCGCCTACCGCACTCGAATAAGTGCGAGATTGGTCTAGCTACGGACCTTAAACAAAGCGCTTCTTGGGAGGCAACCCAAGGTATTGCATTTTCGTTTTTGTTCTTGATTCATAGTTTAGCTTAGAATAGACGTTTTTCGCTTTATTTTGCCTCGATTCCTTCCGGTATGTTCGTGTTTTTGGTTGCAGGATCGATGGAAAAGGAAAAGAGGAGATGATGTCGAATAGGAGTGACGAAATTTGGACTTTGAAGCTTTACAGAAGGTTCCACGGTCTAAATTACGGTCGTCATAGCTACAGTGGCCGTAATTCTCAAAAGCCTTTGCAAAATCACCAAAACCACGGTTCCGTACACTTCCACGGCCGTGGAACACCCCGACAGACCGTGATTTTCAAAATTTTGCCTGCGACTATATAAGCCACATTCTTCACAAACTCATCCCAAAAACCCCTCTTTCCACGACCTAATTGCCGGAAATCCACGACCTCCTCAAAATCTTCGTTTCTTAATCGTTTCTAACGATTCTTCTTCCCAAACTGCAGCAAATTCAACCACAAACAAGATCCAAGCGACAAACTGAGAGGAAATCCATCAACAAACGCGCATTTTGGATTTTTCAATCCGAAAAAGAGGTTTATTCTTTCTTCTTGATTTTCGCCGATTTGGTTCGTTTTTGCTATTGATTTTTAGGAAGAACTGAAAGAGACTTGAAGGAATTAGACTAGGACTGCTTGTATTGGTGATTGCTGGTGAATTTGCTGAGATTCGTGAAATTCTGAGACGAATCACGGTCTCTGGGTAAACCACGGCCGTAATTCCTGAAGAACAGACCGTAATTTTTGGTGCAGAATGGATTTCGTAAGGAGAGTGTCGGGAAGGATAAAAGAGAAGAAGGTAGAGCAGAATAAGAAAAGGAAAGGCAATCCCTCCACCTCCTCATCCTCTAGGGCACCACCACCCTCATCTCCTTCACTACCATCTTCACCTTCACCTCCATCCTCACCTCATCACCCTAGAATTCCGACCATACATGAGAACCATCTTGCTGCATTTGAGAGGATCATAGAGAGGGCAGTGATTGACCCTAGGTATTTGTTGTTGGAGGATCTACATCCTCTCAACATAGTTGATGATCTTACTTGGCTCTTGGATAGAGCCGGATTAGTTATCTTCTCGGCTATCCGAGAAGACGCCTATGAGGAGATCACCCGGGAGGTTGTGACGTCTTTCGAGCACAGCCACGTAGATAGGACCGTCTCTTTCCGTCTCATGGAAAAAGACTATCATTTGAGTATCATTGAGTTTGGCACCATTTTCGGGTTCCATGAGACCTTTAATGGTCGATTTCCGAGTGGAGTTTACCCTAAGGATTTTTGGAAGGAAGTTGCGATGATTTACGCCGACGAGGACCGTTGGCAACCCGCCGATACCAAGGCTAGATTGATGTACCATCTAGCCTTGAAGATAGCTCACCGCGTTCTTTCGGAGTGTCTCTTTCCTAGGACGGAGACGCCCCAAAAGATCAAGACGGATGAGCTATTCTTGCTCTATTGCATGCTATATGGACCCCGTGCAGATTGTGCTACTCTCTTGGCTGCTACGATGAGCAAGCTCAAGAACAAGAAGAAGGGGAACATTGGATATGGTGGGATAGTTACCCACATTGCTAGGAGTTTTGGTGTGGATTTTTCTGCTTGCACCCGCATACCGGCCGTTCCTTTGGGGCTACATGCATTCATGGTTAGGGGTCTCATTTTCCCCACACATGGAGGTCCGCCTTATGCGGGCATGCCTTGGGAGAGTAGGACGGGCAGGGGTATAGAGTGGTTGCCGGAGTACTCCATTATGGCGGGACGCTATAATTGGAAGGAGACGTTCGCTGCGATGCATGCGAACAGGATAGTAGCTCCCCCTTACGTCCCACCGCCGGTTGTAGAGGAGGAGGATATGGGAGATCAGTTCGAGAGTAGAGGAGGAGCGGAGCATGAGTTTGGCACGTTTCCGGACCAGCCGGAGGCGGCCCCAGATGTACCTCGACGCTCTCCACGTCCAGCTAGAGCCTCAGGCTCGTCATCTCGCCGCGCTAGCGTGAGTGAGAGGCCCACGTGGATGACCACACCTCCCACATGGTATGGCGTTCCCCCTCCTTGGTCCACGGAGCAGCCAGCAGCATCACCACCAGCACTAGCACTATCCGACGCCCCCGCATGGTACAGTCACGCCTCGGGATGGTACGAGCAGATGCCGGATTAGGCTACCGGACTTTCAGAGAGAGTTGGAGCGTTGGAGATCCGGGCTGACGCTAGAGACGGACGCCTCGACGACCTCGACCACATGATGAGGGACGTCTACCGCCAGCAGTTTGGGCGGCCCTACGACTCCAGCTTCTCCCCATTCCCACCTCCGCCGGCGCCGCAATGATTTGATGCATGACCGTTCGTTTTAGACATTCCCGCCACCACTTTGTGAGTTTCTTTTTCTTTTCTTTCTTTTCTTTCTTTCTTTTGAACATTAGGGACAATGTTCGTCCTAAGTATGGGGTGGGATGTACTAAAAAGTTTGTAATAACTCTACTTACTATGTTCGCTTTCATTTGAGACTATCGTTGCATGTTCATTATGTGTTGCACGTTGCCTTATTGCATTGCATGAAAAATAACTTGAAAAACCCATAAAAATTTAAAAATTTTGAAAATTTTGTGCTCCTAATGAATTGAGATGATTTCCATGATAATCACTACTTGTGAATTGAGTTTGATGACAATTGCATGCTTAAAAGGATTGTGAATCAAAAAGAACTTGAATGAATGAATTTTACCTCTTTTGCAAGTTTTATAATGTGAAAATGTTACCTAAATCATGCTAGGAAATTGAAGTTGAAATCACATTATAAGTTCCTATACTTCTTGTTGAAATGATTAAGGCAATTCGATACTTTCTTTCTTCTTTCTTTGATCATCTAACTCCTCATTGAAATATTAGCCTCCTTTACCTATCCGGGAATTTGGAGAAGTGAATGAGCAAAAGGCATGTTTGATGTGGGAGGGCCATGAGAGCAATTATTTGCAATCAATTGAATAGAAAGAAATTGTAGGTTTGGGGAAGTCAATCATGACGATGAGTAACTCGGCACCATTCACATAGCCGGGTGTTTGTGTCTTGCCAAAGTCGGATTGAGCGATATTCCTAGCGGATTATGGTATGTGCGCTAAGGGTTTGAGGCATCTCTTGAAAAATTGAGAAACGCCAATCTCCTAGGCTTCGGTTTTTGTGCACCTCTGTCCATAACTCCAAAAGTAAAGTCGAAAAATGAAAAGAAGAGAGCAAAGCTCTAAGTTGAAGTGTTGCGGGAACCGCATAAGAAGAAGAAGGTAGTTGTCCACTTTCCCGGATTTATGCACCACTTTCCCTTAAAGTTTTCCCTTCCCTTCCGTATTCTAGACCTTTTCTTTGAAAGTCCTTAAGATCAAAAGAATGTTATATGACTTGGTGGTCTAAATTGAAGTTTCTTGTGATTGATTTTGATAATGTTTGAAGGTTATAATGCTTGTTTAGAAGTTAAGTTGGTTCGTGAATTTTCTTTGCTTTTTACTCTTTGATTGAGTGTGTGAAAGTTTGAAGAACGATTGAAGCAAGGTTTGAGAATGATCTATTCTTTAGAAGTCATATTCACCCAAAAGAAGGTACACATATTTCATCCTAACTCTTGTTTGAAGCTTTTTGAAAGACCTTGCTTAGGGACAAGCAAGTGTTAAGTATGGGGTTATTTGTTAGCATGAAATATTGTGATATTTTAGGCACGTTTTCTAAACGTATTTGATTCATATTGATAGTCTTTGATTGAACTTTGTGCATATGTGAGCTAGTATTACCTATATTGTCGATATGGATGTCTACACTAGTTCTATGTTGATTATAGGTGATTTGGAGCTATTTCCGAACGGAATCGAGCAAAGGAGAGTTGATTTGATATGTCCAAGGATTGAGGACACTCTTAGGAAGCAAATTGGAGTTTTAGCTTGAGGAATGCACGAGGCTAGGGAAGAATCACGTTCTTGCCCTAAACCACGCTCTAAAATACGGCCGTACTACGAACCACGTTCAGTTCCACGGCCGTGGAACTTTGCAAGAGAGGCGTGATGCATTCTAGTAACTATCACGGCCGTGGAATACATGGTACAAACCGTGATCTAATCCACGCTCTAAATTACGGTCGTGGAAACTACCACGACCGTGATCTTAGCGAATCTTTTCGCCACACTTTGAAGCCACGATCTTTTGAAGATTGGGCCGGGCCGACATTTTGCCCTGCACTATAAAAAGACAGACGAAGCAAGATTCCGTCATCTTCGCTTAGGGGGAATTTTGGGCATTCCACGTTTTATCGGCGCATAGGCCGGCTACACCTCGTTTAGCCTTGCTTGGAAGCATTGACATCTCGTTGGAGATTGAAGTTCGTGTTTGGGAATTGCCCTAATCTCGCACTTTTGGTGGAGATTGCTGTTGAGATCTCCGGATTGGCGGAAGATCGAAGTTTTCGGAAGATTTTGCAAGAAGATCTCTCTTCTTGTTTAGGTTCGATTCGGAAAACGGATTGACATCCCGTTTTCCCTTCTTTCCTAAGGTTGTGATTGTTTACTTTATTGTGAATCTTTTGACAACATTCGTTCTTGATTGTGACTTTGAGATTGGTTTGAAGATTACTGAAAGTTCTTGAAAGTTTTCATCTTTTTATCTTTTAATTCTTGAATTGATATCAACATGACTGTTATTGGCTAAAAACCCTTAACAATTTTAAGGTGAAGGGTTGATAGTTGTGGCTTAGATAGTGATAGATCGATCGCAAACAGATTAGACCCTGAGAGTTAGAGAGAATCGCCGACAACCCTAAATTACGGCCTGTTCTTGAGTCCACGGCCGTGGAACCTCAAGAACTAATCGTGATTTCCCTTAAGTCTACGAACTTGCTTTTACTTTAATCCAAAGTTATAGATTTGCTTTAACTTAGTTTAGACTTGTCTTTTCTAGGTGGTAGTGAAGCCTCAACAACCTCTACCTCGATTGTGAGTGTCATAACCGTAATCGGCTAAGTTAGTCTTGATCCTTGGATTACAAGTTTGGGTATTTGACACTAATTCTCACCTTTAGAATGTTTCTATATTGAGCCTCAACAACCTTTATAGAGAGTGCCTTGTAGGTGAGTTATATAAGGTTTTTGGAACTTCACCGTACGATTACCTTACATTAGTATACCTTCGCATATCTCAACTCTGTATTTACATCATTAAGTATATCTTGAATCGATTGCCACAGCTGGATACTTGGATCTTTAGGATTGTTGTTTCCCAATATTTGCAAAACTCTCATATTTGCTCACTTGATAACCTGCAATCGAATTTGTTCCCACCCAAATCCTTGTGTTCGATACTCTGGAATTCTTGCTTAGCTACGTCGATCCGTACACTGCGGGTTCGCTGCTTGATTCTAGTTTTATAAATTTAAAGCTTATTTGCACACACCTTTAGGGGCGAACAAGGAGGTGGAGGTTGTCGACGATTAAGCTCTCCTTGCACAAGGGCTTGCCTAATCTCATCAATCTCCCTCCTAGTTGCTTCTTGCCTCTCATTGGCAAGTCTCCTTTCTTCCTCCAAAGCTTCATCCCTTATCCTAATTTGCTCCAAAGCCTCATCCAACTCAGCTTGGAGATCTCTTCCGGCCATCTCTTTTCCCTTTTTAATACTCTTGGATCTAGATCTAAGGGTTTTCTCCGGTTCGGGATCGAATGGAGCTAAATCCTTTCCACGAGATCTTCGCATACACCTAAAGAGTTGAGAGATGTCCTGAAAAGCAAAGACACAAACCAAAGAGAGAACAAAAGCAACAAGAAAGATCTACACTACAAACAATCACAAAAAAGACTCAATCTAGACCTACTCCCCGACAACTTTTATCTTCTTTTAGTCTTCTTCTTCTGGACCAAGGAGTTAGTAGTATAAACTGATATTTATGTGATAAAAAGACTCTAAAAACTAACCTAAATGATAGTGATTCCATCACCTATCAAACTCCCCCATACTTACCTTTTACTCGTCCCGAGTAAAACACATGACAACAATTTTTAGACTCAAAGGCCTCAGGAAGCATGGGTAAGAGGCATAGACAATGGAAAAGAAAAAGCAAGAAAGAAAGAAGGATAAAGAGAGAAAATGTGAGACAAAGGTGAAAACGCTACCATCCTTATTGCTCCAAGAGTGACCCACCCGGACAACCTCCTTATGACTCCCCTTCTTATGCCGCCAAACGTCGGAAAGGGAATCTACACTCGGTGCCGCTCATTTTGCCAAGGTGCCCTTTCGGGTTTTCACCTTGCCACTTTTCTTCTTTTCTTTGATGATCTCACTTGGAACTCACATCCCTCAAGTCCAATTTTGCACCAACCTAAGGTTGGTCGGACTACCTTCTTTCTACCTAAACCGCCCTTTTCGGTTTTCAGTTTATCCAAGGATTTTCATGCCTTTTTTCTTTTCTTTTTTTTATATGACTTTCAAGCTGAATTTTTAAAACATAAAAACTTAATGCAAACATACTCAAAACAAACTATACATGTAAAGAAATTTCCTCCCCCATACTTGAAGCACACTTTGCCCTCAAAGTGGAAAATGAAAGCAAAGATAAATGTGGAGAAGGAATGAAGGATGATACCACTAGTGGGATGGTCCGGCTGGACCATCCGGACCCTCCTCCGGTGGGTACGGGAAGTGGCTGAAGAAGTGCTCCTACCGGCAATAGAGTGTGTGGATGCGGGCCTGCTGAGCATCCATCCTCTGCCCAAACGAGGTCTCAAAGCTGGCTTTCCAAGCCAACAACTGAGCCTCTAGTTTTTGTTGTTGCTAGGCCACCTGCCAAGCATCTTGCCGGCGGTCAAAGTGGGTGGTCATAGAGGAGGCGAAGCTGGACTGCCACGCCTCCTGCTACTCAAGCATGGAACGTTGGTACTCGGTCTGTCATGCTTGATGTTGGGTGGTCAAGGCCACCATCTGAGCCTGAAGGCTCTCCATGGCCGGACCGTCATCTGGTGCTACAGTAGGCATCTCCTCATCATCCAGTGTAGGCATGTGGTCAGCAACAAGAGCCTGGCTGGAGCTCGCAATGTATCTCTCAACAATGGCCCCCTGAGGCCGTCTCAACACGAAAGGGTCAGCCAGTATGTATAGCGAGCTCGTCTCCAACTGGAAGTGGCCGGGGGAGGTATGTAATGTGGCTCCCATCTGCCAATGAGAGCCAAAAGAAGTTCTCTCCGTCTCTCTTGAGGAGCTTGCACCTCCTTAACATCCCCTCCTTGTAAAGTGGGGCCTCTAACCTATCCTCCAAGTCGGAGAGCTCCATCACTTGTGAAGTGATCAAGGAGATCACCCCACCACCCACAATGTCACGTGGCTCGTTCTTCCTAATCTGCTTGAAAGCGGTAAGGAAGAGGTATGGCCAATCCGGCACCTTGTCGTTCATGGGTAGGCAGGCGTACAACAGTGGAAGGTCCTTGAGAGCGACCTTGTTCTCCTCCTTGTGTCCACAGAAGACACTCATGAAGATCTTGGATATTAGCCTCAAGCAGGGGTGAGTGAGTTTGTTGGAATACTCACCCCCGGCATGAAACACGGATCCGGTGGCGGCCTGCCAGAACTCGCACAAGTCGGGTGTCGGAACGGGTTCCCACCAGTTCTATGAGGTGCAAATAGTTACCCTAAATGCCTCCTGTAGTTGGGTGTAGTCCAGTGTATACTTCCTCTTGTTGAACTTGAATGAAAGTCGAACACAAATATGGTTTTCCTTTTCCATGGTGAAGGTGGCGATGAATTGGCAGCAGAGCTCGGGGTATGTTGGGGCATTAATGTCCAGAAATTCACCGAGCCCAGCGTTGGTGAGGAATGCCTGCATGCTCTCCAATATGGCCAATTTTTCCTAAGTAGGAACATGCAAAAACCGAGTTGCATACACAACCCGATCTTGTACAATCCTATACCGCTCCTTCTCAGACTCCTACAACTTGTATTTCCTCTGGTTTTCCATTTCTTGCAATTGAACAAGTAAAGGAATTAGAAAGTTCAGAAATTGGATTAAGAGACGTACCCTCTGTTGCTATTTCCGCAATGGCGGCTGAAGGATGTGATAACACGATTTATGACTTAGATTTAGACACTCATTTAGATAGATTTTCCGCTCATTCATGCATGGTTTAGCATTAGTTCACGGCGTTTGCACTCAAATCACGTATTTTGTCGAGATAGACGTCTACTCGGACTTTTGCTTGCTTTGTAGGTATTTTGGGAGATTTAAGAGCCTAATCGATACATCCGAGGATCATTCCTCGAGATGACACACTTTCGGACTCATTGGAATGCAAACTAAGGGCTAAGGAGGACTCATGGAACCTTGCCAACACAAGCCATGCACCAAATCATGGCTTAACGAGCCTAGGAGGACTTCTGGAGCAAACCACGGTCTGGGACCAGACCACGGCCGTGATTCTACCCGTGAACCTGCCAGGACCACGTTGACAGCTGGCCACGATCTCTTCCATTGCTCTTGCATCTTAGTGGGTATTTAAAGGATTTTGCAGGCTGTAATTGGGGATCCTTCTCCTCTCTTTTGACCTATCGTCTTCCCCAAAACACTAATCCATTGTTGCCTCTCTTCCAAGCACCCATTGTGGGTGTTCTTGGAAGAGATTAGTGTAGATTTTCGTTTTAGAGTGAGATTAGAGTGGATTTGAGTGAAGCTTCCATTGTTGTCAAGTTGGATTAGCTCTTGGAACCTTGTAAGATTTGGTAACCTCTATTCTATGCTTTTAATGTCTTTTCTTTGGATTTGTCTTCATCAATTAACCATGACTTGCAAGCATGCCTTATTTGTGAAGTTTGATCTTGAAATGTATGTTGTTGGCTAGATAGATGCGATTCTAGGGTAAGGAAAGAAGGGTTATGGCTAGGACTATGATAGGATGAACTTAGATTTTTACCCTTGGATGACTTGTGTTCTTGAACGAGGCCTCTGTTGAAGTCCACGGCTTGTTCTTGCCATTCCACGGCCGTGGAAGTGGTAGAACAGCCCGTGGTTTACATGGTTCAATGGATCTAAGTTCTAGATTGTTAAAATGTTGAAATCCTAGTGTTTGTTGAGCTAATTCTATCCTAGGGTGACCTAGTGTTAGCAACTAAGTGTTTAGAAGAGACTTACCCGGTGATTCTTACTCTTAGATTCAAAAGATGACAAACCCTAGGTAGTGGTGAGCCTCACAAGCCGCCATTGGACTAAGTGTGCTAGGATAGTTGTTTAGGACTTCCCTTTCCGAGACTTACCCGGTATGGATAGGTTAGACCCCTAGGTAACAATCCGGTTTGTGTAGAATTCCTATCCTTAGGTTCTTAGAGACTTACCCGATGATGAGACCTTAGGAATGGACTAGTGGACCATGAGACCTACCCGGTAATTGATCCCAATCTAGAAACGCTTAATCCCAACATATCATAGTTAACCCGAGGAACGAATAGATAGCTTGAGTCTATGCCATAACCGGACTTCCAATCTCTAGAATCCGCTTGTTACTTCCACTCTACTATCTTTTGTGTTTGTGTTGCTTGATTTTGTTCACATACTTGTGATCCTTGATTGATCACCTAAAAACAAACCAAAAACATTGTGTTTTCCATTTTCTTTATTCCTCATCTTATCTTAGTCTAGATTCACACTATCTTTGATCATTGAATGACTTAGTTTCACCTCAGTCCTTGAGTTCGACCTCGGAATACTTTCCTTTCTACAAACGACCCGTACACTGTGGGTTTCGCTAGGTAGTTTAGGATTTAGTTCGAGTTATAAATTTAAAGCTTTTTGTGCTACTAATCCTAGCGTAACAGGATGTGCAGGGGCGGCGAGGCGCAGGGGTGGCAACTTGCAGGCGCAGGGGCGGGAGAAGTGCAAAGTGTGATTTCGGGCAGCTGCGAAGGTGGAGGAGCTGAGGAGCATTTTGATGGCCTCTTGTTGGTGGAGACGTCGCTGGAGGTGATGAGTGGTTGAGGGAAGAGAGTGTGAGGGGGAAAGGGTTGTAGGACTAGGGTTTTGAGAGATTGAGGGAGGTGTTGATGGGGAGCGGGAAGGACAGTGGCGCAGGGGCGTCGGGCTGGAGGTGATGGTGCTAACTTAGTGGCGCAGGGGTGTGAGGGAGGCGGTTTGTGAGAATTCCGGTGAGGGCGCAGGGGCGTTTGTGAGAGGGAGAGAGACGAGTGGTAGATGAGGTGATAGAGAGAGATTGGTGGGATAGTTGTAGGTTATTTTTTGGAAGTGTATTTTTTTTTCTTTCCTTGATAAAACCGCAGGGGCGGCGACTTGTCACCGCTGGGCGGCGACTTGTCACCGCTGGGCGGTGACAAGGAAGAGGTAGGCGCAGGCTCTGCGCCGGGGGCGGCACTGAGGGTGCGTGTCAAGGGTGGCCGCCGCAGGGGCGTAAGGGTGTCACCGCGGGGCGGTAACCAGTTTGTTGCAAATGTAGGCCCATCGTCAGGGGCGGCGCTGGGCAGGGGTGTCACCGCAGGGGCGGGAACACTTAGCTGCAAGGGCGGTTTTCTTGACAGAGACTCCTCTTCTTATTCCTTCGGGTGGCCTCCCGAGCAGCGCCTTTGTTTTACGTCGTTGGCTCGACATAAGGGTTCTACTTCTCTGATTGTGCTTCCTCCAGCACCACCTTGGGGTTTATAACCGTCTAGGAAGGCAATCCTCCGGAATATCTAGTTTCGATCCTAGTTATGGCTTCTGCCATTTTCCCAACCTGTTTTTCAAGGTTCTTGATGCTCGATTCTGTTGTTTGGACGTGAATAGCAAAATGTCTAGTCAAAACCTGCAACATATCCTCAGTTGATTGATACTTACCTTGTCAGGGCTGTTGTTGTGGTTTTGTTGATCACTCCAACGAAAATTTTGTTGATCACGCCAGTTTGGCATGAAATTCTGCGCATAAGGATCGTTCCTAGGCCTTTGTTGTTGTGGTTGTCCATAACCTACTACATTCACCTCTACATTGTCATCCTGTACTTGGGGACACATGTCCGTTGGGTGATATGGGTCAGCACAAACTCCACATGCCTTTAGCTGTTGTGGGGTTCCCATAAGTGTTAATCTCTTCACCATTTCCTTCAGTTCAGCAAGCTCATTGGAGATCTCACTCTTCCCGGAACTCACAACATGAACACCTCTCTTGGAAGAGGTCCTTCCAAAGTTTCGGGTTCCTTCCGCTAGTTCCTGTATCTTTTCAAAATCAAGGTCAGGGGTAGAGTTAATAATGTTACCTCCACAAGCCGCATCGACGATCCTCCTTTCGGTGTCAAGCAAGCCATTGTACAAGTACAAGACTAGATCCTGAGTTGAATATCCATGGCTGGATCGGAGGCATGCAAACCGCTCAAAGTACTCATAAAGAGTCTCGTCCGACTCTTGCTCGATGTTGCTTATAGCTTTCTTCAAGCTATTGGCCATCTTGGCTGGGAAGTATTTCTCCAAAAACGCCTTGTGGAGATTCTCCCAAGTATCGATGCTCCCGGATGGAAGGTGGTAATACCAATCATCCACTGCATCTTTGAGTGTGAAGCCGAAAGCCGAATGCTATCAAAAGCATCCAAGATCCAGATAACTTGGGAGTGGGACCTTCGGTAAGCTTGGTTGAGATTTCAACTATCCTTATCAAACATTTCTCCAAGATTCTCAACCCATCTAACCACCATAACCCACTTAACCTATTTCCTGATTGCCCTCTCTCTTCCATCTCTCCCGAGGATTCTGCTCTTCTACGCATGAAGGTCTTGCCAATTGAAATTAAAAATGCCTTACTCAGTATTGGTGATCACAAAGCGCCTGGTCCAGATGGGTATAATGCTCTTTTCTTCAAATCCTCTTGGGCCATCACTGGCAATGATTTTTGTTCTCCTATCGATGAGTTCCTCAGCACTCGTTACCTTCCTCACCACATCAACCACATTGCCATATCCCTGATTGCTAAAAAATCAAACCTAAACCTCCCATCCGATTACAGACCAATATCATGCTGCAACACTGTGTACAAAGTAATAGCTAAGATCCTCGCCTCCAAGCTTAATGCCACCCTCCCCTCCCTCATTGGAAATTATCAAGGGGCTTTTGTCAAAGGTAGATCCATCAAACACGATATTCATATTTGTCAGGAGATCCTTAAAAGATACAACCAAAGACATACCTCTCCACGATGCACCATGAAGATTGACATTTCCAAAGCTTTTGACATGATTGATCATAGATTCATTCTTAATTGTCTCTCAAGGATGGATTCCCCAAAGCATTCACTCGTCTTATTGTTGTTTGTATCACTAATGCCTCTTTCTCTATCAATATTAATAGTTCTTTGCAAGGTTACTTCAAAGGTTCTAGGGGCCTTCGCCAAGGATGCCCACTCTCGCCTCCCCTATTTGTTATAGCTATGGAGGTCCTCTCTTCAATGATAAATGTTAACACATCTACACCGGACTTCAACGTTCACCCCAAATGCACACCCCCTCGTATCACACATCTATGCTTCGCTGATGATATCATCTTGTTTTGCCGGGGAGATGCACCCTCTATCCAAATTTTGAGACGTACACTTGACTTCTTCGGACATTACTCCGGTCTCACCACAAATTTCTCCAAGTCCTCAATTTACTTTGGTGGGATCTCAGACCATGAACGTGTCACCCCCGCCACCACTACAAGCCTTGCCAACGGCTCCCTTCCTTTCATGTACCTTGGTGTTCTTGTGGGAAGTAAAAGGTTCCGACTTGCCGATTACCTTTCACTTATCACCAAAATTACTAACAAGATTAATACCTGGAGCATGAAGAATATCTCGTATGCAGGTCGGAAAAATATCATCACCTCAATTCTAATGTCCCTTTACAACTACTAGTGCTCGATCCTGCTCATCCCCTATGCTGTCATTCACAAGATCCAAAGCCTTCTTCGCTCCTTTCTATGGGCTGGCACTGATTCTAGCACTCGTGCTCCAATCTCTTGGAGTACCTTTTGTATTTCAAAGGAGGATGGTGGTCTTGGGTTCAAGGAGATAATTTCTTGGAACAAAGCATGCCTTGCAAAGCTCATCTTTGAGCTTGATACGACCAATCACAATCAGAACCTTTGGACCAAATGGATCCACTTTAACATTCTTAAAGGTCTGTCCATTTGGTCTATTACCACTAGCTACAAGCACAACTTCATCTGGAGTCAGATCCTTACTGACATGGACGAGATCACTACTTCAGTGAATGGGTCAACCTTCATCTCCAATACAACTAATCCCCAAGGCAAGTTCTCCACCTCGGCTGCATATAATCTCTGTTGGAAACCTGCTTCAACCGGACCTCCATTTCTGGTAAGCGCCATATGGAAGAGCATTTGCATTCCTAAATGCTCTTTCATTGCTTGGATTGTTTACCATAAGCGGCTTCCTACCCTCACCAAACTCACTGCCTGGAGGATTGTCCCTGACGACACGTGCAAACTGTGCAACTCTGGTACCGAGGACGAAGATCACCTTCTTCACTGCTGCAGCTTCTCCCTGTTGGTGCTGGACCTTGTTTCTAGATGGCTTAGAATAAGCCCACCTTACCCATACGCTAGCAACATCTGGAGCTGGATTGCACAACTCTCTCTTCGAAAAGATGAATTTCTTAACTATGTTCGCCTATCCACCATCACAAACTTCGTATACTTCATCTGGAAGGCCAGAAACGACATCATCTTCAATCACACACCTACACATGTTGCTACATGTGCTCACAACATCATCAACAACACAAAGACTCACACATCTTAATTACCTATGGAAGGATAGTCTCTTGCTATCCTAGGTCTCATAACTCCTTAGCTTGGGCCAAGATCCTTGGCATTCACCTTAACTAGTACCCATGTACTGATTCATAGTCTCTTGCTATCCTAGGGTAGTTTCCCTCCTTGTAAATTCAATCTTGTTTTTACTATAAACCATTTTCAAAAAAAAAAATGTTTGCTGGCTTCATGCTCATACACACGGTATGGAACTTCCCAAGATGCTTGATGGGGTCTTCACCACTTAACCCCTGGAAAGATGGGAGCAAGTGAATGAGACCCGGCTTGAGCTCGAAGTTGATTCCTTCCCCTAATGCTGGTATAGTAACCGCAAGAGGGTGTTGAGCCAAAGTCGGCTGAGTGAGTTCACGAAGAGTACGATCAGCCATTTCTTGTTGGAGTTGTTGTTGTCGACGTCGCCGGATGTGTGTCCTCTCAATTTCTGGAACAAAGGGAACAAAGTCGGAGTTAGTATCACGGGTTTGAACCATAAAAATGGTCCAAACCAATAATCAATAAAAATAAAATAAAAATAAAACTAAACTCCCCGGCAACGGCGCCAAAATTTGAACGAGGATATTTGCTTAGGTCGTTTATATCCTATCAAATGTAATTTTCGAACTCAACACTAAAGCAAGTATAGTGATTAAGTGATAGCATGAATTATAGTCTGTATTTTTGGGTTTGTTTGGACGTTTTATCTTTCATAATCTGCATGTTTGTATGTACATTATGTGATTTTACTACCATTTCATCTACCTTTGCGAGAATCGAGGTCTACACCTAGTTTCGTTGTAATTGCAGGTAATATGGTACGTTTTGCATCAAAAAGGAGTCATGAGTCATTTGGAGCTACATCCAGGAAGCATAGCCATGAATTAAAGATTCACTTTGGACCAGTTTTGAGAGATTCTACATCCAGTTCTGAGTCACCTCGGTTGACCAGAGATTCATCTCGACCGAGGTGATCCAGAGAGGCCGACTCGACCGAGGCGAATACCTAGGACGCGGCGAGAATATTTTATTCCTGGCTGAGATCTTTTAAAGTTGGAAAGTGATCTTATATTTTTGGGCTTGGCTTCTGGAAGGAAGGAGATATGCAGAATCATATATTTTACCTATATTTATGGGATAATATCTTTCTAAGATTTCTTATCTTTGGAGGGTTATTTTTCCTATAAAATGGGTTGGATTTTCCACAAATCCAACATCCGCTATCAGCGCAAGTAATCCGCCTATACCGAAAAATACGCAGCAGCCGCGTACTCCAATTTGGGAGAGAGTTGAAGAACCTTTTTGAAGGTTGAAGGAAGATTGAAGTCCATAGCTTTTATAGCTTTTATTGAAGGGTTTTGTAAGATTGTCTTCAATTCCCTCAATTGTTGTCTTGTCTTGTTGGATTATTATCCAAGGAACGCTTTTGTGTGATATTTGTTTCAGTTATTGAAGTCTTTTCATTAAATTCTTCTTTGTTCAAATATTCACCTTCTTCCCTTACATTTAATACTTTTATGATGATGATGAGTGGCTAATTTCCTTGTGTGATTCTAGGGTGATTGGCTGAAGGTTGTGGGAAAAACAATGATAGAATAATCTTAGATTCCAGTGGGATCCTGAAAGTTCGAGTCTTTAACCTTAACCCTAAGCACCTCGTTCAGTCGATGAACATTTCGGCCGAGGTGGAAACTGGCTGACCGAGGTGACTTATCTGATCCATAACTGAGAGTTAAGTATTAGAGTTTGCCAAATCCTATTCTTATTATACCTTTCCTGGTTCAAAGCAAGCTTAGGGTGAGACTTACCCGGTAATTCCTTAGTTTGTGTACCAACGATCATAAGTGTAGGTAATAAAGGTTTATCCTTTATTGGGGTTTGAGTGTGCTTCCATCCCATCTTTGTGAGTTAGCCTGAGACTTACCCGGTAAAGGTTGATTCTATTCCCTTAGATGGTATGTTAGTTTGAGGTTATAGTTCTTTATCTTAATTCCTTGAGACTTACCCGGTAATAGGAGTTACGGTTTGGGATTAGTGTGTAGTGAGACTTACCCGGTGATCTACTCCACTTTAGAAACACCTTCCCCACGCCAAAATCTCAGCTTTGTCCGCTTATCTACAGATCTTGAGTTGGAACCACAACTAGACGCTTTAATCCCTAGAATTACATGTTTGCTTTATTTGACATCTTATTCATCTTTGATTGTGTTAATTGCTCTTGTGGTTAGAATTGACATAGCATACCGTATTGACTCTGTTTCACCGAGTCCCTGTGATCGACCCCTGGAATTTTCTTGCTTTTACTACGATTGACCCGTACACTGCGGGTTCGCATCCTTGTTTTAAGCTTAAGTCTAGGGTTATAAATTTAAAGCTTGCACACACCGTTTGGAGCGAACAAGTTTTTGGCGCCGTTGCCAGGGACTTGGTCTAGACCGAGCCGGTACGGTTTGCTCTTGGGGCATTTGCCCCGTTTTGTCTAACCACTCTACTTGAGTGACTTTCGCAGGTTCTTTCTTAGGTATATGCGAAGAACCCGCACTGGGAAGGAAATCGTTCCTTACGATCCCGAACCAGAAAAGACATACAAGCGACGCTTAAGAGAAGCGAAGATGGCCCAACAAGACGATCGCGATCTTGCGGCCCAATTAAGAGAGACGCAGGAGCTGCTACGTCTCAGTAAAGAAGAGCTAAGGCAAGAGAAAGAAGAGAATCATGCCAGGACTGCAGCAATCGAAGCTGAGATTGCAGCCATCCGGGACCAGATTCTACTTCGACCGAGGGAGGATCCAGTAGTTGATCCTCGACCGAGGCAAATTCCAGTACCTGACGCCCCGGCCGAGGTATTTCCACCTCGGATGCCAGTCCGAGATGTTCTTCTTGCAGGAATCCCACAAACCCTAGGTCAAAGGATGGACCCTAATCAACAGCTGAGGCGTCCAGGGGTGAACCTAGGAGATCCAGCGGATCATGACTACGAACTTCGACCGCAAGTTCTAGCCATGATTCGCCAATGCCAATTCGGAGGACTAGAAAAGGAGTCGCCGCATCAACATCTTCAAAACTACGAGATCTTGATGGAAACCTTGCGACCATCCAGAATTGAGAACAACAACTACAAGCTAAGACCTTTTTACTTTTCTTTAAAAGATAGAGCTCTTACTTGGTATCAATCTCTTCCTCCAGGAAAAATTAGCACATGGGAGGAGATGACTACAGAATTCTTGACCAAATTCTTTCCCCCCTCAAAGACTGCTGAAATGAGAGGGAAGATCAATGCTTTCATCATGAAGGACAAGGAGAGCTTGTCCAAATCTTGGGAGCGGTTCAAGGATATCTTTTTGGATTGCCCACATCATGGGATTCCAAAGATTGAGTTATTGGAGATCTACTTCAAAGGGCTGGATGGAAGCACCCAGTTCAATCTCCAACTACTCTCCGCCGGTACCTTCATGGACATGGCGGTTGACGAGGCTTGGGACTTCATTGAGAAGCAAGCCTTGCACATGGAGAAGTACACCCACCAAGGAGCTGAGGGTGGAGTTAAAAGAGTCAACTTTCAAGAGACTCAACCCAACAACAACCAGCTCACGTCCTTGAAGAACGACGTGAAGCAATTGAAGGAGCTCTTGATGGCTCAAACTAAGAAGGAAGAGCAAGGGCAAAGGAACAACAACAACAACAATAACGGGTACCGTAACAACAACAACGGACCCCGAAACAACAACTACAACAACAACAATAGAGGATCCAATAGCAACAATTGGAGGGCGAATAACCAAAATCACGGTAACAATCACTCAAACTCCAATTCTAATGATTCCTCTAACCCTTTCCTCTCTTCTCCTTCTTCTTCTTCTACTCCATTGAAAAACCAAGGGCAAGGATCAAGTTCGTCTCAGCCGGAAAAGAAGGACGCAGTCCTGGAGGCAATCTTGATCAAGCTTAGTGCTATGGAGAATTCTATGACTTCATTTTCGAGGGCCCAAAAGTCCTTCGAACAACAACTTGCTAATAGGGCGAATGAAGCGCCAAGAGATCCGGGGAAGCTTCCAGCAAAGACGGAAACTAACCCTAAGGGCCAGTGCATGGCCATAACGACGAGGAGTGGACTCAAAACTGCAGATCCAGTACCTCGCTCGACGCAGACCACCTCGGTCCAGATCCAGTCGAAGAACACCTCGACCGAGATGCCAACCGAGGCGGCGCAACAGAAAGCAGGAGGAACGACAGAAACTTATGTTCCACCACCTGCATATAAACCACCACTTCCATTCCCTCAGTCCAGAGCCAGAGCACATCTTGACAAGCACTTTGGTAAGTTTCTTGACTTGATGAATAAGCTACATATTAATATTCCTTTCCTTGATGCTATTTTAGGTATGCCCGCCTATGGGAAATTCTTAAAAGAGATCTTATCAAGGAAGAGGAAACTGGAGGATGTTGGTGAAGTTAGGATGACATCTAAATCTTCGGAGCTTATCAAGATCATGAAGGAAAAGATGCCACCTAAGTTGAGAGATCCCGGCTCATTTTGCATCCCCATTCAAGTCGGGGATGTCACTTGTGAAGCCCTTTGTGATCTAGGAGCCAGCGTGAGTATCATCCCGCTGGAGCTATGCACTAAGATCGGTCTTGGAGAGCCCAAGCCGGTCAAGATTCGACTTTACATGGCGGATCGCTCCATCACCCATCCCGTGGGCATTTTGGAGGACGTTCCGGTCAAGTTAGGCAACTTCTATCTACCTATAGATTTTGTCGTACTTGACATTCCCGCAGATTACCCTGTTCCTATCATTCTCGGGAGGCCATTTCTAGCAACTTCGGGTTGCAATGTGGATTGCAAGAACGCCAAGTTGAAATTCAACGTTGGTGGCGATGAGGTGGAGTTCCCACTACTTGCAGCCATGAAAGGGGAGCAACTAACTGATGATATCTTCAACATCTACGATGAAGAAGAATCAAGAGAATTGGTGAGCTCTATCCTTATTAATGATCCACTCGAAAGAGTTATTAGCTTCAGTTTAATGGAGGAAGGTATAGATGCTTCTTGTGATGCAGATATACGGAGCTTGAAGGCACTGGAAGAAGATCCAGGAGCTAAAACTGAGAAGCTAGTCCAGGAGACGAAAATCTCCAGTCTCGGTTCCAGTAACAATACCTCGACCGAGGCACTTTCTGGACGGAGCGAGGCATCTGAAGAACACCTCGGTCAACGCCTTTGCGCCTCGACCGAGGTCGACAGCGAGACGATTCAAACTGAGATTGCATTCAGTCCAGTTTCTGACACCACTCCACTGGAAAGAGGAAGCACAGACCCCTCTCAGAAAGCACCCCCAGTTGTGGAGCTTAAACAACTCCCTAGCCACTTGAGGTACATCTTTCTTGGGCCGGATTCTACTTATCCCGTTATTGCTAGTACTTCCCTTTCCGATTCTGAATTATCTAAGCTAATGCATGTCCTGAGAAAGCATCGAAGAGCCATAGGTTACACCACTGATGATCTTATTGGCATTAACCCTTCTTTCTGCATGCATAGAATTTTAATGGAAGATAATCATAAGACTTCACGGGAACCTCAAAGACGGTTAAATCCGATCATGAAAGAGGTTGTGAAGAAGGAAGTTCTTAAGTTGTTGGATGCAGGTATTATTTATCCTATCTCGGACAGCAAGTGGGTTAGCCCGGTGCATGTCGTCCCGAAGAAAGGAGGGATGACCGTTGTAACGAATAAGAACAACGAGTTAATCCCAACAAGGACCGTTACGGGCTGGAGAGTTTGCATCGACTATAGGAAGCTGAACACGGCAACTCGGAAGGATCATTTTCCGCTTCCTTTCATTGATCAAATGCTCGAACGGTTGGCCCAGCATTCACACTTTTGTTACTTGGACGGCTATAGTGGGTTCTTCCAGATTCCTATCCATCCGGATGATCAGGAGAAGACCACTTTCACTTGTCCTTGGGGGACGTTTGCTTATCGGAGGATGCCATTCGGATTGTGCAATGCACCCGCTACCTTCCAGCGATGCATGATGGCTATCTTCTCCGAGTACATAGAGGAGATCATGGAGGTATTCATGGATGATTTTTCTGTATATGGTTCCTCTTTTGATGACTGCCTATCTAACCTTTCTCTAGTGCTTAAAAGATGTGAAGACACTAACCTCGTTTTGAATTGGGAGAAGTGTCATTTTATGGTTAATGAAGGCATTGTGCTAGGACACCTCGTTTCTAATCGAGGTATTGAGGTCGATCGAGCTAAGATCGAGACTATTGAGAAACTCCCTCCTCCTTGTTCTGTTAAAGGAGTGAGGAGTTTTCTCGGGCATGCAGGTTTCTACAGGAGATTCATCAAGGACTTCTCCAAGATTTCTAAACCTCTAACAAACCTCTTGAATAAAGATGTTGTTTTTGAGTTTTCGCAGGAGTGTCTTGATGCTTTTTACAGGATTAAGGAAGCGTTGATCTCCGCTCCCATTATCCAACCTCCTGATTGGACCTTACCCTTTGAGGTCATGTGTGACGCTAGTGATGTAGCCGTAGGAGCGGTGCTTGGACAGAAGAAAGATGGACGGACCACCGCCATTTATTATGCTAGCAAAACGCTAGATGAAGCACAACGCAACTACGCTACCACCGAGAAAGAGTTATTGGCGGTTGTATATGCTTTCGAGAAGTTTCGTTCCTATCTAGTAGGGGCGAAAGTCATTGTCTACACCGACCATGCAGCCATTCGTTACTTGTTGGCTAAGAAAGATGCAAAGCCGCGCCTTATTCGATGGATTCTCTTGCTTCAAGAGTTTGACCTAGAGATCCGCGATAAGAAGGGATCCGAGAATTCAGTTGCGGATCACCTCAGCCGGCTACCGGAATCCTCCCGCGAGACGGATAGCCCACCCATAGACGATTCATTCCCCGACGAGCACCTACACGTCTTGGAGCGTTTGATGGATCTACTTACTTCACCCCACGATGGAGGTGAAGTATGGGGTGAGGGAATCTCCTACCTCGTTTGAGACGCATTATGGTCCAGCTAGCGACCTTAAATCAAGCGCTTCTTGGGAGGCAACCCAAGGTATTGCTCTTCTTTCCCGTTTTCTAGTCTAGCTTAGATAGTTTTTGTTTTTGCTTTGCTTTGCTTTGTTTTTGGTGTTCTGGACAGACAACAGGAAGGAGCACATCTGGAAGGACAGAAGCTCGAGATTCAGAGAAGACAGAAGTACCTCGGTCACTGTCAGAGCACCTCGACCGAGTTGATTCTTGAGGCAACCGAGGCGACTAGGGTTTCTGCAGAACCACCTCGGTCCATACCACCTCGGGCCAGTCGAGACCATCTCGACCGAGGTGACAGCAGATCCAGTAACAGTATAAAAAGAAAAAAAATTACAGTTTCGTTTTTTTACTCTCCTCGACCGCGGCGAACAGAAGTACCTCGCTCTCCTTCGTCTCTCGCTCGTTTTCGAAGATTTCTGCTTCCAAACCGCGATTAAAGAGTAGAGGAGTCGATTGCTACTACAGATCTGCAGGAAATTTGAGCGTTTCGACCGAAACGAGGTAAAAACGTTCGAAAACCCTAACTCGCTCGTTTACTGCATATTGGGCTTTGGTTGCCCTTGATTCTGTTGAGGAAATCTTTAAGTACCCCTTAGGAAGCATCGGTAGTGATTTTTGGGGGAAAAGAACTGAAATTCAGAGAGTGGAAATCGAACTGTCTTCGCCTCGGTCCAGTCGCTCTGCACCTCGGTCGAGGTGATTCTTGGTATTTGTCAGTCGACCGAGGTAGTCTGACAGTGTGTTTTGAAGATGAGTTCAGATCGCCGTTTAGCTCTGAGAGACAGATCCTCCCCTTCCCCTTCTCCTTCCTCATCCCGTCACTACCGCCCGGCCATCCACGAGAGATGCCGGGTAGACTATGAGAGGATAGCTGGCCGTCCAGTCATCGCACCACGATTTCTGGATGTGTCCGCTTTTGACTGCCTAGGGTTAGATGCTGACCTTAGGAGGATGATTGCTACAGTAGGGCTAGATCAGTTCACTGAGATCCGAGCCCCAGCCTACTTAGAGCCGACACTCGAGTTTGTTAGCTCCTTCTCCTACCTTCCCACAGAGCGGTCTGTGAAGTACCGGCTGATGAGCCGGAACTTCATCGTTCCTTTAGAGGTTTGGAGAGAGATCTTTGGCTTTCCTGACCCCACTGCTGTAGACTTCCCCTCCCGATCCGTAGCTAGGGAGTTCTGGGGACAGATAGCCCACATTACTACACACGCAGACAGATGGCGCCCTGGAGATTCCAGGGAGAAGGTCATCTTCCACCCAGCCTTCAGACTTGCCCACAAGATCTTCAGTGAGACACTTCTGGCGCGTACTGAGACGCCCCAGAAGATCAGACAGGGTGAGCTCTTCAGCCTCTATTGCATGGTTACAGGAGGCTTCCCAGACTTTGGCTTGCTCCTTGCAGAGGATCTACATAGGATCAAGGCCAAGGCGAAGGGAGATATTTGCTGTGGAGGTCTAGTCACCCACATCGCCACTTACCACGGGATGGACCTCAGCGTTTGTACATTGGCGGCGGCTCCGAAGCCGCTGGGATTGCAGGAGATGATCACACGGAGGATTCTAGTTCCCCGTGGTTTGACCACTCCATACGTCGCCATGCCTTGGGAGCGGACTGCACCTCAGGGCATCCGCTGGTCTGCGCAGTTCACAGTCTTTGATCCGCATTTCTGGCAGACTGCTTGGGATACACTCATGGAGGATCATAGAGAGGCAGCAGCTGCCCCTGCTGAGGCTGAGGATGAGGATGACGACGATGATGAGACAGTGGATGAGAGAGGAGGTGGCGTCCCGATGGACACAGGGACAGATACAGCTGGGACGAGCGCGCCACCTATTATTGATTTAGATGATGAGGAGGACACTGAGCCGGCGCCAGCCGCGACATCTCCAGTCAGACCTGCTGGACGCAGGAGGCGTGGAGTGAGGGACAGAGCTGCACACCGACGGATCGATGACCTGACGGATCAGGTTATCGACTCATATGCTGCACTTTCGCTGGATATCCGCGAGATGCAGGAGCGGCAGCATCATCAGCACATGATGGCTCAGCTACAGTTTGAGCGTATCATGGGCCACCCCTATGACCCGACTCAGTTCCTCTACATACCACCACCACCGCCGGATCAGGACTACTGAGGAGCTGCAGGGTTTCTTTATTATATTTTTTTATGCAGTTCGGCTCTTATCCGGTGAGTTCTCCTGTTTTAGACTTTTATTATACCCACTGGGACAGTGTGTCTCAAGTATGGGGTATTTGTCTGTATTATTTGACTACGTGACTACTTGATGTATTCGACACTTATGATGTATTTTATTTATCGGATATTTTCATATTTATGCTTCATTTGCCATTATATGATTATCTGATATTACATGCATACTTACAGGTTATTTGATTGAGAAAAACGTCGAAACTGAAAAAAAAATGGGGTATATAAAAATTTTTTTGACCTCGACCGGGGAGATTCTGGCCGAACGAGGTGATTCACCTCGGTTGAACCAAGAACACCTCGACCGAGGTGGTGTTAACTGAGAGTTTTCGAAAACGATTTTTTGTTACTTATCTGGATATGATCTCAGTGAAGATCTTGTTTACCTACTGGTTTTAAATTCTTTATGTGTTTGAAAGGTTTTATGATATGTTTAAGTTGCTAAATGCTTTATTTGAAATTATTGGCATGTTTAATACTTTGTTTTTATCCAAATTATGTTGAATTTGAAGGTTGACACCGCAGGTTAAGTTCTCTCACTTTCTTCTTGGAAAGACCAAGGCAATTCATTCTTCTCTCTTCTTCTTCTTGATCATGCTTAGCCCCTCATATACATTTTGCCTCCCTTTACCTACCCGGGAATTTGGAAGCAAGCGAAGTGGTGAAAGCAAGTTAAAGTTGAAAAGTGGGCTGGAAGTGAAAGTGTTAGAAAGCAATAATAGGTTTGGGGAAGTCAATCATGAAGATGAGTAACTCGGCACCATTCACATAGCCGGGTGTTTGTGTCTTGCCAAAGTCGGATTGAGCGATATTCCTATCGGGTCATGGTATGTGCATCAAGGGTTTGATGCATCTCAAGAAATTGATGATTGCAGATTTCCTAGGCTTCGGTTATTGTGCACCTCTGTCCATGCATCCCAAAAAGTAAAGTAAAGAAAAAGTGCAAAATAAGCAAAGCTTATTGGTGGAAGATGTTGCAAGTCAAAAGTGAAAGTGAAGTTCATCCTTTTCCCGGATTCTAGCACCACATTACCTTACATAAATCCCTACCCTACACGTTTCTTGACCTTTCTTTTGGGAAGCCCTTGAGACCTTGAGCTTGTTGATTGACTTAGCGGTTTAAACTGGATTATACATGATTAATTTTGATAATTATGATTTATTATGCATTCTATGATTTTATGCAAAGATGAACAACTTTTCTATATTCATAAAATGTTTTGAGCATATTAAGTTTTTAAATTCCAGGAAGTACTCTCTTAGAGTGATCTATGATAGTTGCACACCATAAAATGTTTTTGAAAGGCTTTTTCACTGATTTTCTTGACTTATAAATCATTCTATCTTGTCTTCTATATGCGGAACTTGCTTGGGGACAAGCAAGGGCTAAGTATGGGGTATTTTGATAGCATGAATTATAGTCTATATTTTTGGGTTTGTTTGGACGTTTTATCTTTCATAATCTGCATGTTTGTATGTACATTATGTGATTTTACTACCATTTCATCTACCTTTGCGAGAATCGAGGTCTACACCTAGTTTCGTTGTAATTGCAGGTAATATGGTACGTTTTGCATCAAAAAGGAGTCATGAGTCATTTGGAGCTACATCCAGGAAGCATAGCCATGAATTAAAGATTCACTTTGGACCAGTTTTGAGAGATTCTACATCCAGTTCTGAGTCACCTCGGTTGACCAGAGATTCATCTCGACCGAGGTGATCCAGAGAGGCCGACTCGACCGAGGCGAATACCTAGGACGCGGCGAGAATATTTTATTCCTGGCTGAGATCTTTTAAAGTTGGAAAGTGATCTTATATTTTTGGGCTTGGCTTCTGGAAGGAAGGAGATATGCAGAATCATATATTTTACCTATATTTATGGGATAATATCTTTCTAAGATTTCTTATCTTTGGAGGGTTATTTTTCCTATAAAATGGGTTGGATTTTCCACAAATCCAACATCCGCTATCAGCGCAATAAATCCGCCTATACCGAAAAATACGCAGCAGCCGCGTACTCCAATTTGGGAGAGAGTTGAAGAACCTTTTTGAAGGTTGAAGGAAGATTGAAGTCCATAGCTTTTATAGCTTTTATTGAAGGGTTTTGTAAGATTGTCTTCAATTCCCTCAATTGTTGTCTTGTCTTGTTGGATTATTATCCAAGGAACGCTTTTGTGTGATATTTGTTTCAGTTATTGAAGTCTTTTCATTAAATTCTTCTTTGTTCAAATATTCACCTTCTTCCCTTACATTTAATACTTTTATGATGATGATGAGTGGCTAATTTCCTTGTGTGATTCTAGGGTGATTGGCTGAAGGTTGTGGGAAAAACAATGATAGAATAATCTTAGATTCCAGTGGGATCCTGAAAGTTCGAGTCTTTAACCTTAACCCTAAGCACCTCGTTCAGTCGATGAACATTTCGGCCGAGGTGGAAACTGGCTGACCGAGGTGACTTATCTGATCCATAACTGAGAGTTAAGTATTAGAGTTTGCCAAATCCTATTCTTATTATACCTTTCCTGGTTCAAAGCAAGCTTAGGGTGAGACTTACCCGGTAATTCCTTAGTTTGTGTACCAACGATCATAAGTGTAGGTAATAAAGGTTTATCCTTTATTGGGGTTTGAGTGTGCTTCCATCCCATCTTTGTGAGTTAGCCTGAGACTTACCCGGTAAAGGTTGATTCTATTCCCTTAGATGGTATGTTAGTTTGAGGTTATAGTTCTTTATCTTAATTCCTTGAGACTTACCCGGTAATAGGAGTTACGGTTTGGGATTAGTGTGTAGTGAGACTTACCCGGTGATCTACTCCACTTTAGAAACACCTTCCCCACGCCAAAATCTCAGCTTTGTCCGCTTATCTACAGATCTTGAGTTGGAACCACAACTAGACGCTTTAATCCCTAGAATTACATGTTTGCTTTATTTGACATCTTATTCATCTTTGATTGTGTTAATTGCTCTTGTGGTTAGAATTGACATAGCATACCGTATTGACTCTGTTTCACCGAGTCCCTGTGATCGACCCCTGGAATTTTCTTGCTTTTACTACGATTGACCCGTACACTGCGGGTTCGCATCCTTGTTTTAAGCTTAAGTCTAGGGTTATAAATTTAAAGCTTGCACACACCGTTTGGAGCGAACATTAAGTAAGGGTCGAACCCAAGAGAGTTTGTGATATTTTTATTAAATTCAATTATTGATTATAGAACAAAGTAACAAAGGGGGGGGGGAGGGTTGGATGAATTGATGCACACAAAACTAAAAAGCAAGTAAATGAGATTGATATGATGATGATGAGTGAATCTACACTAGGTTGATTCTTAGCATGCGATTACTCTTTTGGTGAGTTCCTTTTTACAAGTTTTCAAGTAATGTTCCCGTTTTGATCATATGTATGTGTTGAGCCAACCGGCATCAACACAACTTAACAAGTTAGTGTTCCGTAAACCTACAAGAACAAGTCACATGTTAGCTTTCAAACAAAGACTAAGGGATATAAAGAAAAGATTAAAACCGTTAAACAAATCTTTATATTTGTGTTTCTTTTCATTCAAGTAATTACAACCCGTTATTACTTAAAGGTTACTACTAGACTAAAGACCCGAATCCGGAATCTATTAACCCTAGTTCTTTACATGCACTTAGAACCTAAGGTGATCAATCTTAAGTGATAATGAAACATGCAATTTAGATAAATGAAGATCAAGAAACACAAAACATTACTGAATAAAACTTATATTAGAAAGGAACTTACAACCAAAGTAATAATGCAGCTTCAAACAAACCCAATGTAGCAAGGAAACTAGAAGATCATTACAAAGGAAGCAAGAGAGAATAAAAGTGGGAAAATGATGGATTGTTCTAGCAATCAACCATGGATCTTTTTATACTACAAATGGCACTAAATGGGAGTAAATGGCCGGCCAAAACAACCACCTTTAATGCCATAAAGGTGGTGTAAACAGCCGGAGTAAAGTCTTTGTTGCTGAACCGCAAGGGTGGCCTTCAGATCCGCAGGGGCGGTTTAGGCGAAAACGTTTGATCTTCTTCCTGGCCGCAGGGGCGACCTGGCAGTTCCGCAGGGACGGATTATTAATGATCTTCAAACGTCCGACTCTTCAACTTTTTGTCGCTTCAGATGCCGAGCCGCAGGGGTGGCCTAGTGTCAACGCAGGGGTGGTGACACTGACTCTTCAGCTTCACAGCTCCGCAGGGTGAGACACAGGTTGTGGCACAGGGGCACCGGTCTTCGCTTCTTCAGGCAAAGTCACCGTAGGGGCGCCAATGAGTGGCGCGGGGGCGGTGACAGTCTTCGTTCCTGGCGCTGGCGAAGGCACCACTCCTTGGTCGAACCCAAGAGTCGAACCCAAGAGAGTTTGTGATATTTGCTTAGGTCGTTTATATCCTATCAAATGTAATTTCCGAACTCAACACCAAAGCAAGTATAGTGATTAAGTAAGGGTCGAACCCAAGAGAGTTTGTGATATTTTTATTAAATTCAATGATTGATTATAGAACAAAGTAACAAAAGGGGGGGGGGGTGGATGAATTGTTGCACACAAAACTAAAAAGCAAGTAAATGAGATTGGTATGATGATGAGTGAATCTACACTAGGTTGATTCTTAGCATGCGGTTACTACTTGGGTGAGTTCCTTTTTTACAAGTTTTCAAGTAGTGTTCCCGTCTTGATCATATGTATGTGTTGAGCCAATCGGCATCAACACAACTTAACAAGTTAGTATTCCGTAAACCTACAAGAACAATTCACAAGTTAGCTTTCAAACAAAGACTAAGGGATATAAAGAAAAGATGAAAACCGTTAAACTAATCTTTATATTTGTGTTTCTTTTCCTTCAAGTAATTACAACCCGTTATTACTTAAAGGTTACTACTAGACTAAAGATCCGAACCAGGAATCTATTAATCCTAGTTCTTTGCATGCACTTAGAACCTAAGGTGATCAATCTTAAGTGATAATGAAACATACAATTTAGATAAATGAAGATCAGGAAACACAAAAAATTAGTAAATAAAACTTATATTAGAAAGGAACTTACAACCAAACTGGCGTGATCAACAGAAATCAGCCGTAACCTTTAAGTAATAACGGGTTGTAATTACTTGAAGGAAAAGATTGATCAAGGAAAAGATTCATTATTACTTAAGATTGATCAACAAAATTGCATGTTTCATTTTGATAGCATGTATTATAGTCTATATTTTGGGATTGGTTTGGACGTTTTATCTTCATAAATCTACATGTATGGATGTATATTCTTTGATTATATTGTTATTTTGTCTACCTTTTCGGGAATCAAGGTCTACACCTAGTTTCGTTGTAATTGTAGGGAAAATGGCATGTTTGCATCGAAATGGAGCTAAGGAAGTTAAGGAGTCATTGGAGCTACATTCTAGAGCTTAAAGAAGATCTCAAGAAGCATGGAAATGATAAAGAAGATTGATTTTGGACCAGATTCGAGAGATTCTACATTCACTTGAGATTCACCTCGGTCAGCTACAGTACAACCTCGACCGAGGTGATCTTGAGGAGCGTCTCGAACGAGGCGAACACCCTGTCGCCGGCGAGATCTTTATTTTTGGCTGAGATCTTTTATTTTTGGAAAGAGGATATCTTATTGTTTTTGGATGGATTTCTGGAAGGAAGATATTATTTTTGGCTGATTTATTTTAAGAGATAGAAATATATTTTATAGAAAATTATCTTTTTAATATATTTTATCTTTGGAAGATAATTCTCCTATATAAAGAGTTGGATTTTCCACAAGTTCAACCATGCTTGGAGCATTCAGCAATTGAACGGTTTTCTAGAGTTTTGAAGGAAGAGTTAAAGGAAGTATTGAAGGATTGAAGTTCAAGGAAGGAAGGAATTATAGTTGGAGTTAGCTTTTGAAGAAGTTTGTAAAATCTTCTTAGATTTCTTTTGATTTGTTGTCTTTGCTAATTTGTGACTAAGGAACGCTTGTTTGTTGATTATTTGATTCAGTTATTGAGACCTTTTTCCTAAAGATTTTCTTGTTTGAATATTGATTCCCTTTCCATTAATTTTATTATTGTTATCATAATGATTGTTGGCTAAGTTTCTTATGCGTATCTAGGGTGATTGGCTGAAAGTTGTGGGAAAGACGATGACAAAATGATATTAATCCCAGCAGGACCCTGAAAGCTCGAGTCTTTACCTTAAACGACAAACACCTCGGTCATTTGTGGAACATCTCGACCGAGATGGTACATAAAGTGAACGAGGTGAAAATTTCCTGAACCTTATCTGAGTTAAGAGTTTAAGTTTGCTAAATCCTATCCTTATTACACCTTTCCTGGTTCAACACAAGCCTAGGATGAGACTTACCCGATAATTCTTTTGTTTGTTTACCCAAGATCATGAGTGTAGGTAATAAAGGTTTATCCTTTATAGGGGTTTGAGTCTGCCTTCATCCCATCTTTGTGAGTTAACCTGAGACTTACCCGGTAAAGGTTGATTCTATTCCCTTGGGTGGTGTGTTGGTTTGAGAATATAGTTCCTTTCCTTAGTACCTTGAGACTTACCGGGTGATAGGATCGTAGGTTTTGAATAGTGAGTAGTGAGACTTACCCGGTGATCTATTCCCACCTTAGAAGCACCTTCCCTTTGCAAACCTCAGCTTTGTCCACGTTATCTTTTGAGATCTTGAGTCGGAACCACAACTGGATGCTTTAATCCCTAGAATCCGCATTCCCTTTATCTGACTTTATATCATCTTTGTTTGCTTTAATTTGTTGTCATTAGTTATTTTACAACCTGTGATCAACCCCTGGAATTCTTGCTTTTATTACAATTGATCCGTACACTACGGGTTCGCATATTGTTCAAGCATACTTCTTGGGTATAAATTTTAAAGCTTGCACACACCTTTTGGAGCGAACAGAGCTCAATATGGTGATTCCGGCGTCGGTACCCGCGTCAAGGTGTATGCGAGATGGGAGCTCTTCTACCCCTCAAAGGCACCTCTAGCCTTCAAAGTCCCACATCCGCTCCACCCACGGTTGATGCGGGATCATCATCATCATCATCTTGCTTGGCTTCTTTATTACCTAGACTCTAGTACACAAACACAAAACACACAAAAACACACATAACAAAACAAAAGTAAAAATGAAAAAGAAAAGGGAAAGATATTAACCTTGGGTTACCTCCCAAAAAGCGCTTCTTTTATATAACGACCAGTTTTTTTTCGTTACGCTTTGATAAGGTTAGAGAAGTTTAGAAAAGGAAATTAAATTTTAGTGAGACTAGGACATACCAGTTTATTTATAGAAGTCGTTTAATTAAGTACCTTGTCCTAAGTTTCGGGACGAAACTTATTTTAAGGGGGTACTGATGTAATATCCGGAATTTTTATTCCGTTTAATTCCGAATCAAATCGGACTTCGACCCGTTGATGGTTTCCCATTCTATCTAGTATTTCTTCCTTCACAAATTTTATTATTTTATGTAGAATTTAATTCACATAAAATGATAAAATTATATCAAGCTCTAATTCTTATAATTATGTATTATTTTATATAGAATTTAATTCACATAAAATGATAGATTTATATCAAAACCTAGTTATTATAATTTATTCTTATCGATGACTTTAGACGAGATCATGACAAGCTGTGACGAGATCATGACTAAGCTGAGACGAGGCCATGACAAAGCCCGACAAATCTGTGACAAACTCATTCATCGGCCTGACAAGGCCATGACGAGTTTTGACAGATTTTTGACAAACATTTCAGCCCATCTTTCTTGCAATTATTTCAGCCATCTTTCTTGTATTTTTTTTAGCCCATCCCTTTGCTATGATGGCCCAGCTACCCATAACCCTCCAGCCCACACGGACCTGCTGTCGCCCAGCCATCCTCGCATAGCAGCCCAGCCTGTTTACGAGCCCAGTAGCAGCCTTCTGGCAGCCCGTACATCCCCCATCCAGTCCACCTAGGAGAGCAAACGCTCAGGAGTTGCGAGAACTATAACTCCCGTATTGAACGCCCTCTTTAATCCTTCTTCTGTTCCGCCTTCACATGACACCTTACCTCTCTTCAGACGCACAACCAAAGCCTCAGGCGCAGAAGAATAGCGAGAACGCAGCCAGCAACAGCAGCACTTAAGGAGCCGCAACAGCAGTTTGGAAGGAGAGGCTATCCAGGAAAAACGCTAGAGCTGCTACTCTCTCGACTCTGACTGCTTCCGGACCAAGGTGAGTCTAGACTTCCTTCTTCTTCTGTCCTCGCCTATATCCTCCCTCTGTACGAATCAACCGGTAGTCTCTTCTAGATCTAATCCTTTTGCACACATGTTTCCGGACCAAGATAGCAATCGAAAGGGGGCTGAGTTATTTTTTTTCCGGTGTGGACAGAAGGACGATCTTCCAGAATAGATCCGGGCGGCTGTGCATCCAACCTCGTGAGCCTCTTGGGCGAGTTTTATATCAAGAAAACAACCGCAGAGCTGTTACGTTTTTCTCAGTTTTCGGAAGTGACGAGCAGTCAACTTCGGGTCCAGATTTGGGTAAGTTAGACTTCTTCGTTTTGCCTGAATTTTGGATATGTTGTAGTCAGTAGTACATAGTAGATCATACTAAAAGTTGGGAAGAATCGGAGTTACGGTTTGAGAGTTATGATGTTGCAAAGTGACTCCTCATACAGTTTTTTTATAAATGTGCTGAGTTGAGAAAAAACAGCATGGGATGCTGTTTTGGGAGATAGTTTTGAATAGGTTTTTTATCTCTGTTGGACGTGACTTTTGGATATGATATAGTGGACATATTCTAGTAGAACATATCAAAATTTGGGATAAATCCGGCGAGTGGTTTAGGAGTTATGATTTTTCAGAGTGAACTAAGATTTTGGGCTAAGTATAGGAAACTTCAAGTGTGGTAACCAACTTTGGAAATTTTTATAGAAGTGAAGGATGAACAGTTTTAAGAAATTTTTGCTCCTAGGAGTAGATGAGATATCATAGATGATCTAGAGAATTATTTCGGAATTTTTATAAGTTTATTCGAATTTCTTATTTGAAGCCGAAGTTGAACCTTAACGATCTTTCCGAAAATAGGGAAATGGGTAAATTGCCAGTTTGTAACCAAACTCATCTTTAGGAGTTAGAATATGACTCTTTAGTCTCAAATAAGAGTTTTGGCATGAATTAGGGAATTTTTGGAAGTTTCGAGACCAAGGGTAAAATAGTCATTTTATCATAAATTAATACTGTAATCAATTCCGTTCTATTAAGACCTACTATCTTAGAAGTCTTAGACTTCTAATCACCTAGCAAGTGTGCTACCTAGAAAGTGTGCTGACACACTTGCCTCCTTTGACAGGCCACTGAGTTCCTACTGTACAGATCGATTTGCGAATTAGAAAGTTGAGATTTGATTCAGGTAAGTCCAAGGACTTACTTAGTTGGGTTCTTGTATGAGTGTAATGTGTATGAGTGGTGTTTGTTAGTTATAATAAATAACGAAACCGGATTAGGTCGACTTTATTATTTACATAATTGACCCAAGTGTATGATAACGGGTCGTGACATCATCTGCCTAGCTCTTGCGAGAGTCTAGGAGGTTCCCTGCGACCAGCCCAGTCAGGTAGACGGTCAAATGCATTAGTAACATTCCGCGTTGGTAAACGGGGACAGGGGCGAGGATTGGGAATCCCTTGTGTCACAAAATTAGTATCATTAGTAACGACATATCACCTAATTAAAAGATAATAAAAAGGATTGAGTGTTGCATGCTGACTGTGTATGTTGTGTGTTTGTGCTTTTACCTTTATACTTATGCATAGAATGTTAGCTAACGGTTTTATCCGTGTTGTAGATTTGTAGAGATAGACAGTTGCAAAGAGATCCGGAACGGATGGTCAGCCGGGTCCACGTATTCATTAGATGGGGACAGGGGGTCTCCCATACGACATGCATGTTATGTATCTATATATATGTTTTGTAAGGCTGTCACATGTGTACATTCATACATTAAAAATAATATGTTTTGAAATTGTTTTAAATACATTTGTGCCTTGTTGTAAGATCCAAGTTAAATTGTTGTCAAACTAAGGTCGAGACCCATTGTGAGGTCCTAACCAGTAACTTCCCGAGTTCTCAGAATTTGGGGTGTTACATTTTAGGTCATTAGCTTGACCAATCTCCAAGATGCTTCAATGCACATTAAAAACCTTGGTTTTCTTGAGGATTCCAAGCAACCATATCTTTCTGGCATCCTTGATCACAAGTATGGGCCATTTGATACCCAAATAAACTTTGAGCTCTCGCTTCACCGGTAAGTTGTAGAACTCACCATGGTCAAGCTCATAACGAACGCCAACATTTGGATTATCGGGGGTCTCCTTACTCTCCCTATTTGAAGTGTTTTCATGACCGCCTCCTTGATGATCATATGGGGTTATAACCATTTGGGCCACCCCATACTTAGACAAATAACACTCAACGGATCTATCAATTAAGCACTTAATTCCTTCACACAACATGAAAGCCGACTCTTGGAAAGTTATCTTGATTGAAGGGCTTCACAACCATCTTGGATCTATCCTCTCTAACCGGGAGTGGCCTCATATCAACCTTGGGAGACTCCATAAGAACGGAACTCCAGCTTTTGGGTACACTCTGGTCAAGAGAGAAAGGATCAAAAGGATTTGAAGTCAATTCGGGCTCTCTCCACAAAATCTCAGACATGAATATGAAATCTTGGTCGAGATTTGGTCAGGTAGGCCGAGATTTTGGTTAAAGTTGGCTACGACAGGGGAAATTCGGCAAAATATATGAAATCTCGGTCAAGATTTGGTCAGGTAGGCCGAGATTTCTTGAGTTTTCTTCGTCCTTCGTGATCTCTTCAAGTGTGGTTCCGGGGTTGATAGCAAGGATGTCCTGGAATGAGAGTTCTTCATTGCACTCCTCCAAAGGTGAAGGAGATGGAGATGAAGCTTGAAGGAGGGTGGACTTCTCTTGCAAAGAGCAAGCCAACTCTCCTCAATCTCCCTCTTCGTTTGTTCTTCTCTCTCGAAAGTCAATCTTCTAGCATCCTCCAGGGCCAAATCCCTTAGCCTCACTTGCTCCCGAACATTATCCAACTCTTCTTGAAGTTTTCTAATGATCATGGTTGAATCGGGCACTTCTTGGATCTCCTTATGGAGAACCTCTTCTTCTCGGAATACTTCCGCTCCAAGCTCCATGTGGGATCTCGAATCGGAAGAAAGGATGCTCTCTAGATCATCCATCTTCCTCAATATTTGTTATAAAAATGATTCCAATCGGTGTTCGTGAGGTTGATGGTGAGGTCCTACATGAGGCATAACAGTCACGTAACCTTGATCATGGGACTCATAATAGTCATTAAACTCCTCTCAATACTCAAACTCATCGTGGAGAGGTCCTTGATCTTGGCTTTCCATCCATCCCTCATAATCTATGTTTTCAAGGTCGTCTTGGAAGTACAATCCGTCCATGGAAAACATGAAAAGGGCAAAGACAAAAACAACACAAGATCAAAAGTAACAAGAAAGATATACACTATAAACAATCACAAGAAAACGACTTAATCTAGACCTAGGCAACGGCAACGGCGCCAAAAACTTGTTACGCTAGGATTAGTAGCACAAAAAGCTTTACATTTATAAACTCGAACTAAAATCCTAAACTACCTAATGAAACCCGTAGTGTACGGATTGTTTCGTAGAAAGGAAAGTATTCTGAGGTCGAACACGAAGACTAAGGTGAAATCAAATCATACAATTGATCATGTATAGTCTAAATCTAGACTAAGAGATGAGAAAGGAAAAAAGGAGTGCAAAACACAATATTTTTGGTTGCTTTTGGGTGATCAAAGAAGGATCACAAAATATGCAACACAAACAAGCAAACAACAAACGAACACAAAGATAGGTGATAAGTGTAAGAAACCAGCCACTACCTAAGGGTCAAACCCCTCTTTACTGGGTAAGTCTCGGAAAAGGTAAGTCTTAAGCAACGATCCTAGCACACTCAATCCAATAGCGGCTTTTTTGGCTCAATACTACCTAGAGTTCAGCATCTTCTATACCTAAGAGCGGAAATTACCGGGTACTCATTCCTCAATTAATTTGCTAACATTAGGTCACCCTAAGCTAGATTAGGCTCAACAAACACTAGGATTTCAAAACATCTACATCATAACATCCAGATTAATCAACATAAGAACAAAAAAACAAGAATGCCGGGTGGGTCATAGGAATCTCGGCCGAGATATATGAAGAACAAGCCGAGATTTTGGTCTGAGCTAGGTTTTCAAACACAAATTCATCCTAAGCTAACATGCAAGTCCATACAATCATCATCCAAGCCATAACCAACATTCCATCACCCTAGAATCACAACTACTTAGCCAATAACATTCATTTCAAAGACAAAACACATCATACAAGCATGCATGCACTCCATGGCAAGAAAATGAAAATAAGAACAATGAAAGTGAATGAACTTAGCTGGATAGATGTTTAAACAGGTCTTACAACACATCAAAAGCAGCCCCAACTCGTATCTTACAAGCTTCCACAAGAATCACACTTAAAACACTCAAAACTCACTCTAGATCTAAGGTTGGATATATTCTAATCTAATATCCCCAAGAATACCAACAAGGGGCTTGGAAGAAGCTAGGAAGGAGGAGAGAGAGTCCTCAAAAGTCATTCTGCAAACCAACTCAAGTACTCTACCAAAGAAAAGCAAAGGTCGGGCAAAGGAATCGCGTGACAAGTGTCGGGGCTGTCCTGACAGAAATCTCGGGCCAAAATATTAGGTGAGATTCCTGGAAATAACCCAATATTTCTATGAAAAATCCCTTCTTGGATCACCAAGTCATGAGTTGGTGCAATGCATGCACCAACAAGTTCTTTTGTACTCTTCTTTGCTCCTAGCTTGCTCCTTAGGGAGTCCGGATGCAAACCACCACGAGGAATGATCATCGAATGTATCGATTAAGTCCAAAAGCTCCCCAAAATACCTACAAAACCGACAAAAGCTCGCGTAGATGTCTTTTCTAGCAATATGACTCGCTTAAGCATAAACGCCACAAACTAATGCCAAACCATGCATGAATAAAGGGAAAAACCGGCTCCCGCATCTATGTATTTTGCTTCAGCTGTGGATAGGGCAAAGTTGTTGAGCCATCCATAGAATTTGTGCACAATAGGCTCCCGCAACTATCTATTTTGCTTCAGTTGTGGATAGGGCGACAGAGTTTTGCTTCTTGGAGTGCCAACTAATTAGGGATGACCTTAAGAATTGGAAACATCCAGAAGTGCTTTTTCTATCGACCTTATAGCCTGCAAAGCCTGCATCTGAATAACCAACAAGGTGAAACGAGCTTGGACGTTTGTACCATAACCCTAAATCCTTAGTGTCATTGAGATACCGAAATATCCTTTTCACAGCTATCAAGTGTGACTCTTTAGGATCAGCTTGAAATCTTGCACACATACAAACGCTAAACATAATGTAAGGTCGACTAGCGGTTAGATATAACAAAGAACCGATCATACCTCGATACTCCTTTTGTACAACACTTTTACCATCTTTGTCATGGTCAAGTGCAGAACTCATAGGAGTTTTTGCAACCTTTGATTTCCATCTTATAATTCTCAAGCAAGTCCTTTGTATAGTTGCTTTGATTGAGAAAAACCCTTTCTTTGCTTGTGTAAGTTGAAGTCCAAGGAAGAAATTTAACTCACCCATTAAGCTCATTTCGAATTCCCTACACATAATATCTGAAAATTCTTTGCATAGGGAATCGTTAGTAGCACCGAATAATATATCATCAACATAGATATGTACTACTAATATATCGTTGCCTCTTGTTTTGATATATAAAGTTTTGTCAATCAAACCTCTTTTTAAAATTGGTTTCAAGGAGATACTTGCACAATCTTTCATACCAAGCTCGAGTAGCTTACTTAAGACCATAAAGAGGTTTGTCCAATTCAAAAACATGATCCGGAAAACCATCATTTTCAAAACCAGGTGGTTGAGCAACGTAGATTTCTTCTAAGAAGCCGTTTAGAAAAGCACATTTCACATCCATTTGAAATAACTTTATGCTCATGAAAGATGTAAATGCAAGTAGCATACATATGGCTTCTTACCTAGCAACCAGAGCAATGGTCTCCTCATAATCAATACCTTTTTCTTGGTTATAGCCTTGAGCTACAAGTCGTGCTTTATTTCGAATGGCTTTTCCATTTTCATCCAAGTTGTTTCAAAAAACCCATTTCGTGCCAATGACGAATTGATGCTTTGGTCTTGATGTGAGAGTACAAACCTTGTTCCTCTCAAACTCATTGAGCTCATTTTGCATGGCAATGATCCAGTCAGGTTCTTGAAGAGCTTGAATATAATTCTTAGGCTTAAAGAACCGTTAGGTGAATATAAAGTTAGTCTTAAAGAACCCATTTCTTAGGCTTAAAGAATCGTTGATGTCGATCAGAGCTCTTTGTGACACACTTTGATTTCAAGGGCTTTGAAACTGATTTCAAGGGCCTTGACTTTGTTCACCTGCAAAACAAAGTTAGTCACAATAAAGCAGATAAAGTGCGTAATGTAAAAGATCAACATGAGGATATGTTCACGAAGTTCGGCTCTAAATAGCATACTCTCCGTCCCAGGGTATAGCCTTAGGATCTAACTATCTATTATCGACTTCAAAGAGTCCTAGATACAAACTAAAAGAAATCCCCTTCTTCTCTCATTGTAGTCAATGCTACGATCTAGTTCCAACTCTTCTCCTTGCTATAATAGCCTAGTTACTTCGCAAAGTAACACACACTCTAGTATAACACTGTTTAGATATACCAATGGAGCTCTCAAGTTTTGTCTCTCTCTCTACGCCTTTAGTAAAAGAGAGAATGAAAAACTGTTTGATCGAATGAAGATGTTATTGATCGCTTGAAGACTTTAGATGTTTCCGTGTAAGATTGTTGTTGTGTTCTTTAATCAACATCTTCATTTATAGACTTCTATGGTCTTCTAGCCGTTGGGAAGATGACCGTTTGAAGATGATTCTTCTTCTCCATGCAAGTTGCTTCTTGGTTGAGATGAGGTAGACGTTGTGGATTTCCTACCATCTTCATCTCCTTGAAACACGTTGATCTCTCTGGTCCATAATCTTCTCGTATATGTTGTGAAGATATAAAATTTCGTTTGAGAGAAGATCTTTGTGCTTTCGGTTGAGGATCGTTGCAAGATCCTTTTATGAACCAAATCTTTCTTGGTCGGTTGAGATCTTCTTTTAAACAAATCTTCTTGTTGAGCATATCTTTCTTAATTGATCTTCTTTTGCGCTTGGTAGATAAGTTTGTTGAATTTGAATTCATTCAGCGTGCTTTGTTTTGATAGAGTTCAAGAGTCTTGGCGTGTCTTGAATTCTGATCCCTTGTAATGGCTTTCAAGGCCTTCGTCTTTCCTTGCATCCAATTTCAAGGACTTTCATGGTCCTTTGAAATGCGTTTCAAAACCTGCACACATTTAACACAAACCACCAAACCAAGTAACTCAATATATAATCAATAAACTGTTAGTGTATAAAACCACTCCATTTGTGTTTAAGTCTTCCATCATCATCACCTATACAAATAATAATCAAGGTGAAGTTTTCAATCTCCCCCTTGATGGAAGACAACACAAATATATCGTGCCTGCATTGTAAAGTTAGCGATGCATATATGAATATCAAACCAACTTAAAATGCAGAATGCAGAAATATCAAAATGTCGGATCATTTATTTCTCCCCCTTTGTCTTTTCACAAGGGAGACAAATAGTTAAAGAAAGGAAGTTTGAAAGTTTACAACCCCATAAAGTATTTCACAAAACCACACAAACAAGTCAAGTTCCCACAATCATCAGCTCCTTCTGAATCCTCCTCGTAAAACTTCCTTTTTCCTTTGGATAAATATTTTTTGGATCTCCAATCATTCATTTCAGTAACTAATCATCGTCTCTTTTCTTCAGTTCTACGTTCCTTAACCACCTCATATTCGATCACTGGCAGAATAGTTGGCTCAACATGAGTTGGATACAGAATAAAATTATTCTATACACGACGTTTGCAATTCATTAGAACATTTTCCACTTTCTCTTGAGTATGTTGAGCTGCATCTTCAGTCATAGGAAGAATCCTTCCCATGGTGGTCAGAGTAAGAGCATTCATTAAATACATTTCATTGACCTTAGCATTTATGGTAGACATTAGTCCATGATTTGCATCCAGTATTCTCTTAGTGTAAAATTGGAAATCAGACAGTTCACTATTCAGACAAGCCAGCTCTTTTTCATATCCATCTAATCTGATTTTAGGAGTAGGAGAAGAAGATGTTGGAGCATCTGTAGTTGGCAGTGGAATAGCTCCTTTCCTATTAAAATCCTTGATCGTGCAAGATTCTTCTCAATTCCTAGTCTTTCTAAGCATGACTCATCAATCTTCCTAGGAATTGGTTGTCGATCTTCACAGGATGTATCAATTGTGAAATAGTCAAAGATATTAGGCAGTAGATTTCCATAAGGAAAAGGGATGGCTCACTTAGATTTAACAGAGTGTATCATATGGTTGAGGATGAGATTGGGTACATCAATATCTAACCCAGACATAATTAGAATAATTAGTTCCATGGATTGATAAGTCAGAAGCTCTCTTGAGTTTGCACGAGGAATAACACATCGAACCAGAATGGTAAAAACAATTTTATCGTCTAGGGTTAAAGATGTAACACCCCAAGTTCTCGGAACATGAAGCGCTACGGGCTAGGACCGCACAATGGGTCCCGACCCTCAGAGTAGCAACAACAAATGGATCTTACAACGAGGCACAGATGAATGAAAACCAAAACTCAACATAAAACCAAAGGTTTAAATAAAAGAAAACACAAAAGCTCCGCAGCCGAGTTCAAAACAAAAGGGAAACGACAAAAGAAACAAAAACCCGATCCCGTCCTATAATGTAAGGGAACCCCGGCTGACCACACCATCCGGATCACTCAGCAGCATCCTAAACCTGCGGAACATCTACAACGATGGTATAAACCGTTAGCTAACATTCTAGGTACAAGCAAGAGCGTAAAGGCACAAAAACACATAAGGTAAAGAAAACACATAGCCTGCTCACACATCAACCGGTTATTATCTTTCATTAAGGTTATCCATTATTAATTCAACTTCTTTTGTCACACGAGATTCTCCAGAAACTCGTCTCCGCTTCCATCTACCAATAGGATTAGATCAGTACTATCCGTTACCTACAGGCTTGGGTTGCAAGAGCACATTCTAGTCTCCTGTAGAACTAGACAAGTGGTCACCGCCCGGTTATAATACACTTGGGTCAGTTAAGGTTATCAAAGGGTGAATCTTATTTCCAATTATCCATTATACCATGAATAAACAACACAAAAAAGTCAATACAATCAAACTCATACGCAGAATGAAGCTAAGTAAGTCCAAGGGACTTACCTCACACGAAGGTAACACAAAAGGCTCAGCAACAACTCATGAACAACTCAGAAAAGCTCAGTTTCCCTCAGGAAAGGAGCAAGTAAAGCCTGTCCGAACAAGCAACACGGATTAGGAACGGAACGGTTGCTAGAAGTCTATAACTTCTAGTCTCAACGATCTCTAGGAGATCTCCGCAAGCTAAGGGCTCAACCTTAGTCTTACAGCAACTCAGGGGACAAAGAACAACCACAAGGAACTAAGGAAGGAACGAGGAAAGGAAGGAAGGAAGCAACTCACCAAAAACGGGAGCTAGTACAGAGAAACCGCAGGGGCGGCTGGACAGAGGCACAGGGGCGGCAACACGCAGGGGCGGCCAGGCGCAGGGGCGGCTGCACGACAGAAGCGCTGTCGGGTTTCTCTTCGATAAAACTCACAGCAAGGGAAACCAAACCTCGAACCTTTGGTTCCAACACGTCAAGACACAACTCCAGAGAGCCTAAGAACAACAAAGGGTCAACAACGGAACGCTCCATAATAATCAATGATCAAACTTGATTCTTGGGGAAGAAGAATAGAGAAGAATGAAAGGAAGAAACCAAAATAGGAGGAGAAGGCATGCAGCGTTGTATGAACGTGAAGGAGAAACCAGAAGGGAAGAACTTACACGCCCAGCTAGGTTGCAAGAAGCAAGGGGATGGCTGCAGCTCTAGGGTTGAAGAAGACGTAAGCAAGAGACAGTAAAAAGAGAAAAAGAAGAGAATATATAGGCATGGGCTGGAAAGTTAGACGGAACGGCGTCTAGGGTTCCGAAAGAAGATCAGGAAACCGGCCCATAAGATAGAATATCAGACATTCTAGTTATGGAAGGAAGATAAAAGAACGGACGAAAAGATCGGGCACAATCTGTCATCATCCGCAGGGACGGTTCAACACAGCCGCGGGGGCGGCCTTCTTCACCGTGGGGGCGATGAAGGAAAAAACTCGGATCTTACATCAGATCCCCCTAAAAAGAAGTTTCGTCCCAAAACTTGCAAAAGCCAAACGGTCAAAACTACACACATAAACAGAATTGAGCTCATATATTCCCACTCGGGGCACGTAACACAAAACGTCACACAAAGGCGTTCACAACGCAACAAAGGAAAAACCAAACAACAAACTAAGCTAAAGGTGCAACAAGCTCAGCGTAAAACTCCGGATAGTTCCTCTGGCTACTATCCTCTCTCCCAAGTCGCCTCAGTAGCTCCTTGCATCGATCACTATATCTTCATCATCGGTATGTCCTTCGAACGCAAGCGTCTAGTACTACGCTCTAAGACAGCCACCGGGTGCTCTACGAACGTGTGGTCTGGCTCGATCACTAGATCCTCATGACTGACAATGTGTCTCGGGTCTGGTATGTACTTACGTAGCTGAGACATATGGAAAACTGGGTGAACACTCTCGAGTCTCGGTGGCAACGCAAGTCTGTATGTTGCCTTTCCAACTCGCTCAAGAATTTCGAACGGTCCAACATATCTGGGACTCAACTTCCCCTTGACACCAAAACGTCTAACGCCTCGTGTCGGGGACCCTCTCAACCAAGCCTGAGCTCCAACTCTGAACTCCAGAGGTTTGCGTCTCTTATCAGCATAAGACTTCTGTCGACTCTTTGTTGCTAACATCCGCTCTTGGATCACTGCTACTCGAGCCATGTCATCCTGAATCTGCTCAGGTGCTACTCCGCTAGCACTACTAGGCTCATCCCAACACAACGGTGTACGACATCTCTGTCAATATAAAGCCTCATAAGGAGCCATCCTGATCGATGCGTGCCAACTATTGTTATATTAAAACTCCACTAAGGAAAGGTGATTTGGCCACACCAGTCCCTAGTCTAACACACATGCTCGTAACATGTCCTCCAAAGTCTGGATAGTCCGCTCAGACTAGCCATCGGTGTGAGGATGATAAGTAGTCATGAATTGTAGACTCGTACCTAGGGAGGCATGAACTTGCTGCCAGAACCTCGAAGTGAACCGTTCGTCTCTATCAGAGATAATAGTCCTAGGTACCCCATGAAGTCTCACTATCTGTCTCGTGAATTCCTCTTCCAATTGACTCACCGGAGACGTTTCCTTTATCGGAATGAAATGTGCGGTCTTCTTCAGTCGATCTACTATGAACCAAATAGCATCAAAACCACGACTCGGTCTCAAACCGGTCACAAAGTCCATAGAGATGTCTTCCCACTTCCACTGAGGGACAGGAAGTGGGTGTAGCTCGCCTCCTGGTCGATGATGCTCGATCTTGACCTGCTAACAGGTCGCACACTGAGCTACATATCTCATGACGTCTGGCTTCAGACCTCTCCACCAGTAAGAGTGTCTGATATCCTGATACATCTTACTCGCACCGGGATGTACTGAATAAGGTGAAGAGTGAGCCTCCTCAAGGATCCTCTGTCTCAACTCTCGATCTGAAGGCACACAAACACGCTCTTGGCGTCTTAGAACCCTATCAGCACCAACTGCAAACTATGGTGCCTCACCTCGAGACATCCGGTCTCGGATCTGTGTCAAAGCTGGACAACTCTCCTGTTTCTGTCGGATTTCGGCCAACAGAGCAGGTACTATCTCCAAGGTGGACAACTGACTGTTGGAATCCGGGAAGTGGATATCCATCTCTAATTATGTCAAATCTCGCTGTAACTGTGGCTGAGCTGTTAGTCTAGCGATCGTCATCTCCCGGGGAGTCTTCCTTCTAAGGGCCTCTGCTACCACGTTAGCCTTTCCCTAGTGGTATAAGATCTCAAGATCAAAGTCCTTGATCAACTCTAACCATCAGCGCTGGCGGTTATTCAACTCCCGCTGAGTGAATATGTACTTCAGAATCTTATGGTTTGTGAAAATCTGACACGTAGCTCCGTACAAATAATGTCTCCAAATCTTCAAAGCGTGAACCACAACAGCAAACTCAAGGTCATGGGTAGGGTAATTCTCTTCGTACGTCTTCAGCTATCGAGACGCATAAGCAATCAACATTCCCCTCTGCATCAGAACACATCCCAAGTCCAGCTTGGATGCATCGCTGTAAACCACAAAATCCTCAATGCCCTCTTGTTGAGCTAGGATAGGAGCAGAGGTCAACCTCTTTTTCAGCTCCTCGAAGCTCTGCAGGCACTGCTCAGACCATACGAACCTCGTAGACTTCCGCAACAAGGAAGTGAGTGGTCGAGCAATAACTGAAAAGCCCTCAACAAAACGCCTGTAGTAGCCTGCCAATCCTAAGAAGTTGTGAACCTCCTTGACGTTCTTAGGTGGCGGCCAGGAAGCTACTGACTCAATCTTTGCCGGATCTACCTTGATCCCTTCAGCTGAAACGATGTGACCAAGGAATGCTACCTCAGACATCCAAAACTCGCACTTGGAGAGCTTGGCGTAGAGCTCTCTATCCTGTAAGATCTGAAGAACGATCCTCAAGTGTCCAGCATGTTCTTCTCTACTGCGAGAGTAAACCAGAATGTCGTCGATGAAGACAACTACAAACTGGTCTAAAAATTCGATGTAGATGATGTTCATCAACTCCATGAAGATTGCGGGCGCATTCGTGAGCCCGAATGGCATCACTACAAACTCTCAGTGTCCATATCTGGTCAGAAATGTTTTATTGGCTACGTCTTGCTCTCTCACCCTCAGCTGGTGGTATCCTGATCTCATATCGATCCTCGAAAACACTGAAGCTCCATGCAGCTGATCCAAGAGATCATCGATACGGGGAAATGGGTACTAATTCTTGATCGTTACCTTGTTCAGCTCAAGGTAGTCGATACATAACCTCATTAACCCATCTTTCTTTCTGACGAAGAGAACTGGTGCACCCCAAGGAGATACACTAGGGCGGATGAAGCCCTTCTCTGCTAACTCCTCGAGCTGCTTCTTACACTCAAGCATCTCAATAGACACCAGACGATAAGGAGCCTTAGAGATCGGTCTCGTACTAGGCTCTAGATCAATGCCAATATCTACACTCCTCTATGGAGGTAAACTTGATGGCTCTCCAAAGACGTCAGCAAACTCGCAAGCTACTGGAATCTCCTTCAAAGATGGACTAGTACTATCCTTCATGGCATAGCACCAAAAAGCCTCGCAACCTTGACGGATAAGTCTCGCAGCTTGAACTGCACTGATGACTGTACCAGTCTTCCCGAGGTCCCATCCTCGGCAGATCTCAACATGGCATGCATCTGTAGTCACTGTCACTGTCCTCTTGCCGATGTTCAGAACTGCTCGATGTCGATCCATCCAATCCATGCCCAGAATAACTTCTTCATGCACTAAATACATGACGAAGAAGTTAGCTGGCCAATCGCGACCTCCCATCTAATAGGACAATCGTGAACCTCTCGTGTACCTCATATCTTACCCTATCGGGTAATCCTATAAAGAAGGGTACCTTCTACAGTAACTAAGGCCAATCTATCTAAACATGCATCGGATATAAAAAATGCGTACCGCTAGTATCGAAAAGAACTCTAACAGGAAAACCATTAATATAAATGGTACCTGTAGCTGCTAGCGCTGACGGCTCTACAACACTCCTCAACTCATAAACTCTGGCTGATGCATCTTTGGTGTCTGCAGATCCACCAACACGTCCTCTACCTCTCCCCTCTCCTGGAGTGGAACCCTGAGGAGCGGTAGAACCAAAAACTCTCTATTGTTGCTGGTGGTGGTACCGAGATCTCTGTCCTCCTCCCACAACACTGGCAGGTGAAGAACCCTGCTGAGATAGCGCCTTGCCCTGACGGCAAAACGCAGCTCGGTGTCCGGGCTTGCCACAAGAAAAGCAAGTCACTGCTGGCTTCTTGCAGTCAGCTCGTATGTATCCAGCTACTCCGCAGTTGTGACACTGCCGTCCTCTGTCAGAACTCTGCTGGAAACCAGAACGTCCAAGCGTCTGACTACGCCCAAACCCAGCTGCTCCAGCTCCATCACTTGTTGATCCAGTCTTCTGCCTCTTCTCAGAACCTCTTGCCTGAGAAGCTCTCCTCTGACCCGGTTGGTCTCTCTCATAAGCAGAAGCTCTATCTTGATAGTCCGTCAAAGAATCACAACGAAAACCAGCAAGATAAGAGCGTGTCGACTCCCTCAGCCTCCGAGAGAAAAGATAAACATGCTGATCCTAGGTGGTGCAAACGGACCTAACAAAGACAGCTCATCCTGAAACTTGCTGATGATCTCAATAATAAGCAAATCCTTAAATCCAGTCTCAAGGAAATATTGGAGACGGTCTCTCCTCATAGCTGCAGGGCAGTAGCGATCCCTGATCACCGTCTTCATCTGCTCATAACTGGTGACCTTACTGCGAACGGTCCTCCACCAAGAATGAGCCTGATCCTTCAGCAGCGTCTGTGTTATGTTGACCCGACGTCCCTCTAGGCAACTAATAGCCTACATAGCAGTATCCAGCTGTCATAGCCACTACTCCACTTCCAAACCAACTGTCAGGCTTTGGCTCCTGTGTCTCAGTCGGTGCTCTAACAACCTCAGCAACTCTAGCAGGCGGGGCAACAACATGTGAAACTCTCTACGAAACCTCAGCTGATCTCGCAAGAACTTGCGGCACTAGTGCTGGTCCTCCAGTCCTGATAGCCTCTTTAACTCTCTGCACATAGTCGCAAAATGCAGAAGGTCCGATAGATACTCGACAGACTCCGTCGATGGCGCTCTTTGTGCTCCAGAACTAGCAACGGTCTCGTTTCCAGCCTCAGGAACAACACTCTCACCAACATCTTCAACAAACGCCTCAGCGGTAGGCGGGTCAACAACTGGGGCTTGGCCCCGACCTCTAGCTAGTGAAGGTCTTCTTGCACGTCCTCGTCCACGGACAGTAGGTGGAAGTGGTGGTCAACCCCTTCCTCGCCCCACAGCAGATGTAGCTCTAGTACGCTCCATCTGCTATAAGGATAGATATATAAGAAACTAACTATATATATAAGGCCACGCTACAGCTAAAGCACAACTCTAGTAAAAACACATATAAAGGCCACAGCACAAGAAACTACACTGCTGAGATCCGCGGAGGTAGTGGTAGTCGCCCGTACATCTATCCCAGACCGAGAAGTTTAAAACAAAACCCCCTTTTCAAAACGTTAGACCCCTTGCGGGTTCTATTTATTTATCTATCTGACCTTTAGAAGATTTCGATTGCCATTGTTGCCAACCTAGAGCTCTGATACCATATTGTAACATCCCAAGTTATGGGAACTTGAAGCGCTACGGGTTAGGACCGCACAATGGGTCCCGAACCTGAGAGTAGCAACAACAAATGGATCTTACAACGAGGCACAAACGAATGAAAACCAAAACTCATCATAAAACCAAAGGTTTAAACAAAAGAAAACACAAAAGCTCCGCAACCGAGTTCAAAACAAAAGGAAAAAAACAAAAACCCGATCCCATCCTATAATGTACGGGAACCCCGGCTGACCATACCATTCGGATCACTCAGCAGCATCTTGAACCTGCGAAACATCTACAACGACGGTATAAACCGTTAGCTAACATTCTAGGTACAAGCAAGAGTGTAAAGGCACAAACACACATAAGGTAAAGAAAACACATAGCCTGCTCACACATCAACCGGTTATTATCTTTCATTAAGGTTATCCATTAGTAATTCAACTTCTTTTGTCACACGAGAATCTCTCAAAACTCGCCTCCGCTTCCGTCTACCAATAGGAATAGATCTGTACTATCCGTTACCTACGGGCCTGGGTTGCAAGAGCACATTCTAGTCTCCTATAGAACTAGACAAGTGGTCACCGCCCGGTTATAATACACTTGGGCCGGTAAAGGTTATCAAAGGGTGAATCTTATTTCCAATTATCCATTATAACATGAATAAACAACACAAACAAGCCAATACAATCAAACTCATACGCGGAATGAAGCTAAGTAAGTCCAAGGGACTTACCTCACATGAAGGTAACACAAAAGGCTCAACAGCAACTTAGGAACAACTCAGAAAAGCTCAGTTTCCCTCAGGAAAGGAGCAAGGAAAGCCTGTACGAACAAGCAACACGGATCAGGAACGGAACGGTTGCTAGAAGTCTATAACTAGTCTCCACAAGCTAATGGCTCAACCTTAGTCTTACAGCAACTCAGGGGACAAAGAACAACCACAAGGAACCAAGGAATGGACGAGGAAAGTAAGGAAGGAAGCAACTCACCAAAGGCGGGAGCTACTGCAGAGAAACCGCAGGGGCGGCTGGACAGAGGCGCAGGGGCGGCAACACACTAGGGCGGCCAGGAAAAGGGGCGGCTGCATGACAGGAGCGCTGTCGGGTTTATCTTCGACAGAACTCACAGCAAGGGCAACCAAACCTCGAACCTTTGGTTCCAACACGTCAAGACTCAACTCCAGAGAGCATGAGAACAACAAAGGGTCAACAATGGAACACTCCACAAGAATCAAGGATCAAACTTGATACTTGGGGAAGAAGAAAAGAGAAGAACGAAAGGAAGAAACCAAAAAAGGAGGAGAAGACATGTAGCATTGTATGAACGTGAAGAAGAAACCAGAAGGGAAGAACTTACACGCTCAGCAAGGTTGCAAGAAGCAAGGGGATGGCTGCAGCTCTAGGGTCGAAGAAGACGTAAGAAAGAGACGGGAAAATGAGAAAAAGAAGAGCATATATAGGGATGGGCTGGAAAGATAGACGGAACGGCGTCTAGGGTTTAAAAAGAAGATCAGGAAACCGCCCATAAGATAGAATATCGGACATTCTAGTTATGGAAGGAAGATAAAATAACGGATGAAAAGATCGGGCACGATTTGTCGTCATCCGCAAGGGCGGATCAACACAGCCGCGGGGGCGGCCTTTTTCACCATGGGGGCGGTGAAGGCAAAAACTCGGATCTTACAAAGGAAGTGTGAGTAAGCTAGCGTGAGGTTGAATTTGGAACCAGAAAATTCTCCTTCGCGAGTCGAACACTTTTTGATCGTGAGGGATGAGTAAAAGAGATATCTGTAGCAATTGCTAAAGTCTCTTTCAAAATAGACGAATTGAGAAAAATTGGTGTACCTTTTACAAATGATTCAAGGGTGATAACTCCTTTGTCCCGTTTTGTGACGAGATTAACATAGAACATCCTTGTGAGCCATGGAAAAACAAAATCTCCATGGTTTATGATTTTCCAGACTGTTGAGCTCTTGAGCCTGTCTATGCAAGGGATCTGAAGAGTTTCGAGAAATGCAGTATCCACTAGATCACACATATAGAGGGGTCGATTGTGAAAACCATCAAGCCAAGATCCAGATGCTTGAAAGTTAATAAACCAAGATGTGGGAAGACCGGTGTCTGAGAAATTTCCAAATCCTTAGAAGGGTTTTCTTCTTTTGCAGCAGAGGAGATCTGAATTGATTCCTTTTTGGAGGATGAGGCGTGATGAGCAGATTTCTTGCTTCTTGGAGCCATAGATGATATTGGGAGAGAAAACAAGGGGGGTTTGAAGAGGGTTTCTATAAATATGAGAAATGAAAAAGATAGGAGATTTTAACATTTTTAAAACAATAAAAACAAGATCTCGAGAAGATCAAGAGCTTCAAAAACCAAGATTGTTACCGATAGAATCTCAACAATTCTTTTTCAAAACTTTGAACCCGAAATAAAAGATTTTGAAATACTTAAAAACAATTTAAGAATAAAAATATCTAAAAGATATTAATCCTTAAATAGATCCGTAATTTTTAATTTACCCTTGGATCTTGTTTCAAGGCCCTTGAATTGCCTTTCAGATTAAGATCTGCAAAACTTTCACTCAAAGTACCATCATTGCTTTCATCAAAAATGACATTAATACTTTCTTCAACGATTTTGGTACGTTTGTTATAAACACGATAAACTGTGTTGTTTGAAGCATATCCAATTAATATAGCTTCATCACTACGAGCATCAAATTTCCCAAGATTATCTTTTCCATTGTTATGAACAAAGCATGTACATCCAAAGGGTTTGAAATATGAAATATTAGGTTTTCTACCCTTAAAAAGTTCATAAGGAGTCTTTTCATGGGACGAATTAAACATCTATTTAAGATGTAATTAGCAGTGTTTACTACTTTTGCCCAAAAACGTTTTGGCAAACTATTTTCCAAAAGCATAGTCCTAGACATATCCTCAAGAGTACGGTTCTTAAGTTCCACAACTCCATTCTGTTGAGGAGTTCTAGGAGCTGAAAAATACCATATTTTGCACAAAACAAGTCAAACTTTAGTTGATCAAATTCTCTACCATGATCACTTCTTATAGAAACTATTGGTAGGTTTTTCAAAGTTTGTAACTCCTTACACAATTTTGAAAACTCAAACAATGCTTCTGATTTTTCTCGAAAGAAAGAAATCCATGTGAAACGAGAATAATCATCCACAATAACAAGGATGTACTGCTTGCCCTTGGGAGATTTGACACGAATAGGTCCACAAAGATCCATATGTAAAAGTTCAATGGGTCGAGAAGAACTTACAACTTTCTTAGGTTTGAATGAACCTTGTTTGTTTACCTTGTACAAGCTTTACATAGTTCATCTACCTTGAATTTTAGGTTTGGCAAGCCACGTACCAAGTCTTTTGAAAGCAGCTTTTGCATTGTAAGCATACTTACGTGACCAAGTCTTCTATACCAAAGCCTTGGATCATTAGTCAAGGCCTTGAGAAATTTTAGCTTAGTTCCTGAAACTTGGTCAGTACTCATAGAATAAACATTGTTACATCTAGGAGCAGTAAGCACAATATCACCCGTTGTTTTGTCTTGAACTTCACATTTTTCTTAATCAAAACAATACTTTGTTGCCTTTATCCCATATTTAGAGATGCTAAGCAGATTAAATTTCATAACGTCAACAAGATATACATCATCAATGAAGTTAGATGAATTATAACATATTTTACCAATGCCAATAATGTTACACTTTCCTTTATCACCAAGCGTAATTATTCCAAATGATTGCTTCTTTAAATCTGAGAATAGTGAACTTTTTCCACTCATGTGTCTTGAGAAACCACTATCTAATATCAATTTATGCTCGTTTACCTTTGTGATATTCTGCAAAACAACAAACATTAACCTTTCCGGGTTGACCAAATGACATATTTTGGTCCATATTCTGGCTCGATCATGTTTGGTGGTCTAGTGCTTTTAGGAATCCAGATTTGTTTGACTTGTTTCCTTAAACATAGAGGATAGGTGTTTCTAATAATATAAGGATCATTTCTTCTATATGGACATGTAGATTTTACATGACCTTTTTTACATCAGTAGAAACAAGTGGGCATATGAATACTTCCTTTAGCCTTGACACAAGTGGTAGTTGGTTTTCTAGGAAAGCTCCTATAATAAACTATACCTTTTTTGTTAAGTGAAGACTGTTGTTCACCCATCATTCTTTCAAGATTAGCTTTTGAACGAGTGAATTTAACAAGTGCAGCCTTCTAGTTTTGACACGTCAAAGTTAGATCAACTTTCTCTTTCTCTAGATCGATATAGTTTCAACGAAGAGAGGAGAGGTTGTCCTTGAGAATCACATTTTCCGATTCCAAGGCCTTGATATTGTCATCAAGGTCTACCTTCTCTGTGTTAAGATTTTCAATCTTCAAAGACATCTCACTTAGTTGTTTTTTCTTGTTCAAGAAGCTTTTCTTTTAGAGAATTTATCTTAATTTTATGTTCTTTGTCACATATAATAATGTCTTTAAGGAATTGTGTTAGGTCAGATTCAGGTTGAGAAGTACTTACCACATTATCAACGTAGAGATTTGAGTCTTCTTCATGATCGACCGTAAGACATAGGTTTGCTTGTTCTTTTTCGTCTTCTGATTCATTTGGGGATTCTGAATCACTCCATAAAGCTACCATAACTTTCTTCTTTCGATCATTTTTCTTGAAGTTGGTCCTCTTCTTTTGTGAACAGTCCTTAACGAGATGATCTGTTTCACCACATTCAAAACAAGTCAGCACTCTAGTTTTCTTGTTAGAGTTAGAAAACTTACCTAGGGGTTTTGATGTTTGTGGATATTCTCTATTGTCTGCAAATTGTTTTTTTATCTTGAGAATTCTCGCGAAACCCTTAGAGATCATGGAAATTGTATCTTCTTCATCATCGTCATCCCTGTCTTCCACTTTAGATGATTACTCATCCTTTCTCGATCTTAAAGCCAGATTCTTAGTGCTGGATGGGAGTTCTCCATCTTATTCACCAAGAACCATTTCGTGTGTGATGAGTTTTCCAAGGAGTTCATCAAGAGGAAGAGTTGAGAGATTCTGAGCTTCTTCAATGGCAGTCATCTTTGGTCCCCACTTTGTTTGAGGTAAGCTCCTTAGAACCTTCCTTGCTTTTTCTTCATTTATGAAGACTTTTCCTAGTGAGTCCATATCTCAGTGAATCTTGTGAACATTTCTTTGAGTGATTCATTTGTATTCATCTTGAATAGCTCATATTGTCTAAGGAAGATACTAATCTTTGTTTCCTTGACTTGACTTGTTCCTTCGTATGTGACAACAAGTTTGTCCCATATTCCCTTTGCACTCTTGCATGATGAGATGCGGTTGATTCGTTTGCATCTAATCCACAGTAGAGTAAGTTCATAGCTTTGTAGTTCTTTGACACACTGTCCAAGTCAGCTTCCTTCTTTGGGACTTGGTCACCTTCAACTGTCGTAGTTGGGACTTTGGGGCCATTTTGAATGATGCTCCATAGTTCCATGTCCTGATCAATAATGAGCATACGCATGAGTGCTCTCCAATGGGAAAAGTTGTAGTCATAGAAGAGTGGTGGTCGAGATGAGGATCTTCCTTGAGCAAATCCTCCATCACCTACAGGATTCATGATTAGTCTCACTGATTGTTAAATCAATATGCGTCAGTCTAGCTCTGATACCAATTGAAGAACCGTTAGGTGAATATAAAGGATAAAAGATACTCTAGAAGGGGGGTTGAATAGAGTATGGGAACTTTTCGCAAAAACCTATCTCAAGGCTTTGAAACTGATTTCAAAGGCCTTGATGTCGATTAGAGCTCTTTGTGACACACTTTGATTTCAAGGGCTTTGAAACTGATTTCAAAGGCCTTGACTTTGTTCACTTGCAAAACAAAATTAATCACAATAAAGCAGATAAAGTGCGGAATGTAAAATATCAACACGAGGATATGTTTACGAAGTTCGGCTCTAAATAGCCTACTCTCCATCGTAGGGTATAACCTTAGGATCTAACTATCTATTATTTACTTCAAAGAGTCCTAGATACAAACTAGAAGAAATCCCCTTCTTCTCTCACTGTAGCCAATGCTACGATCTAGCTCCAACTCTTCTCCTTGGTATAATAGTCTAGTTACTTCGCAAAGTAGCACACACTCTAATATAACACTGTTTAGATATACCAATAGAGCTCTCAAGTTTTGTCTCTCTTTATGCTTTTAGTAAAAGAGAGAAAGAAAAAAAAATTTATTGAATGAAGATGTTTTGGATCGCTTGAAGACTTTAGATGTTTTCGTGTCAGCTTGTTGTTGTGTTCTTCAATCGACATCTTCATTTATAGACTTCTATGTAGAGGTCTTCTAGTCGTTGGGAAGATGACCGTTTGAAGATGATTCTTCTTCTCCTTGCAAGTCGCTTCTTTGTTGAGATGAGGTAGATGTTGTGGATTTCCTACCATCTTCATCTCCTTACAACACATTGATCTCTCTGGTCCATAATCTTCTCGTATCTGTTGTGAAGATATAAAATTCCGTTTGAGAGAAGATCTTTGTGCTTTTGGTTGAGGATCGTTACAAGATCCTTTTACGAATCAAATCTTTCTTGGTCGGTTGAGATCTTCTTTTAAACAAATCTTCTTGTTGAGCATATCTTTCTTAGAAGATCTTCTTTGGTGCTTGGTAGCTAAGTTTGTTGAATTTGAATTCATTCAGCGTGATTTGTTTTGATAGAGTTCAAGAGTCTTGGCGTGTCTTGACTTCTGATCCCTTGTAATGGCTTTCAAGGCCTTCGTCTTTCCTTTCATCCGATTTCAAGGCCTTTCAAGGTCCTTTGAACTGCGTTTCAAAATCTGCACACATTTAACACAAACCACCAAACCAAATCAAGCAACTCGATATATAATCAATAAATTGTTAGTGTATAAAACCACTCCATTAGTGTTTAAGCCTTCCATCATCATCACCTATATAAATAATAATCAAGGTGGAGTTTTCAACGTTCAATAAGAGACACGAACGTCGAGAATGCACATAGGTTGTTAACTTTGGATCGAGTTTGAACTCCTGCGTTTGGATTTGAGATCATAGTCTCTTATGGATGGTATGAAGAATGTTAAAATTTCCTTCGTTTGTAGGATGGAACAGATGTTGAAGATTGGGGCTCATATGCTTGACTGGATTCAGGTACCGCTGGAGTGTTGCCCTTAATTCCTATATCAAGGCCTTGAAGTTGAGTTTCAAGGCCTTGAAACGGAGTTTTGACATCGCAGTTTTCTGTTTCAAGGTTTTGAAGATGCATTTCAAGGTCTTGAGATTGTTTTTCGGTATCTTGAATCTTTTATTGCATATTCTTTTCTTGAGTCTTAGGATCTTCTTCTCCATCAAAATTGTGATATTCATGTTGAATCAGATTAAGATCTGCAAAAGTGAACAAGTCTTCTATGCCAAAGTCTTGGATCGTCAGTCAAGGCCTTGAGACAGTTTAGCTTAGTTGCTGAAACTTGGTAACATTGTTACATCTAGGAGCTGTAAGCACAATATAACCTGATTTCTTGTTTTGAACTTCACATTTTTCTGAATAAAAAATTACCTTGTTGCCTTTATCACATATTTTAGAGTTGCTAAGCAAGTTATACTTCAAACCGTCAACAAGATATACACCATCAATAAAGTTTGATGAATTATAACAAATGTCACAATTTCCTTTATCATCAAGCATAATGGTTCCAGATGATTGCTTCTTTAGATCTGAAAACAGTGAACTTTTTTCACTCATATGTCATGAGCAACCACTATCTAATATCCATTTATGCTCCTTTACCTTGGTGATATCCTGCAAAACAGAAAACATCAACCTTTTCGGGTCGACCAAATGGCATATTTTGGTCCATATTCAAATTCAATCATGTTTGGTAGTCTAGTACCTTTTGGAACCCAAATTTGCTTAACATGTTTCTTTAGACATAGAGGATAAGTGTTTCTAATGATGTAAGGATCATTTCTTCTATATGGACACGTTGATTTTACATGATCCTTTTTACAACAATAGAAACATGTGGGAATATGAATATTTCCTTTAGCCTTGACACAAGTGGTAGTTGTTTTTCTGGGAAAACTAACATGATAACCTATACCATTTTTGTTAAGGAAAGATTGTTGTACAGCCATCATTCTTTTGAAATTAGCTTTTGAACGAGTGAATTGAATAAGTGCAACCTTTTGGTCTTGACACGTCATAGTTAGATCAACCTTTTCTTTCTCTAGATCGATATATTCACGATGAAGAGAAGAGAAGTTGCCCTTGAGAATCGCATTGTCCGATTCCAAGGCCTTGATTTTGATATCAAGGTCTAACTTTTCAGTGTTAAGATTTTCAATCTTCAAAGACATATCACTTAACCTTTTCTCTTGTTTGAGAAGCTTTTCTCTTAAGGAATTTATCCTTACCCTATGTTCTTTATCACATACGATTATGTCTTTAAGGAATTATGTGAGATCATTTTCAAGTTGGGACATAATGGTACATTACCACATTATCAACGTAGTGATGTGGATCTTCTTCATGATCGGCCATTAGGTAAAGGCTTGCTTGTTCTTTTTCGTCTTCTGATTCATCTGTGGAATCTGAATCACTCCATGAAGCTACCATAGCTTTCTTCTTTCGATCATTCTTCCTAAAGTTGTTCCTCTTCTTTTGTGAACAATCCCTTACAAGATGATCTGTTTCACCACATTCAAAACAAGACAGAACTTTAGTTTTCTTGTTAGAGTTAGAAAACTTACCTCGAGGTCTTGATGGTCGCGAATATTCTTTGTTGATTGCAATCTGTTTCTTCATTTGAAGAATCTTCGTGAGACCCATAGAGATCAAGGCAAATGGATCTTCCTCATCTTCATCATCACTATCTTCCTCTTCTGATGGTGTGTCATATTTCTTAGATCTTAGGGCCAGATTCTTTGTGTTGGATGGAAGTTCTACGTCTTCTTCTCCAAGAACCATCTCGTTTGTGATGAGTTTTTCAAGTAGGTCATCAAAAGGAAGAGTTGAGAGATTCTAAGCTTCTTCGATGGTAGTCATCTTTGGTCCCTACTTAGCTTTATGTAAGCTCCTTAGAACCCTCCTAACTTTTTCTTCCTTTGTGAAGACCTTTCCAAGTGATTCCAGGCTGTTCATAATCTCGGTAAATCTTGTGAACATTTCTTTGGCTTGTTCATTTGGGTTCATCTTGAATAGTTCATCTTGTCTAAGGAAGATGTTGATCGTTGTTTCCTTGACTTGACTTGTTCCTTCGTATGTGACAACGAGTTTGTCCCATATATATTATGCACTCTTGCATGATGAGATGCGGTTGAATTCATTTTCATCTAATCCACAGTAGAGCAGGTTCATGGTCTTGTAGTTCCTTGAAACACTATCCAAGTCGGCTTATGTGAAGTCTGCTTCTTTCTTTGCGACTTGGACTCCTTCAACTATAATAGTTGGGATTATTGGGCCATTTTGAATAATGCTCCATAGTTCCATATCCTGATCAATAATTAACACGCACATTAGTGCTCACCAATGGGAAAAGTTGTTGCCCCAAAAGAGTGGGGGTCGAGATGAGGATCTTCCTTGAGAAAATCCTCCATTACCTACAGAGTTTATGATTAGTCTCATTAATGGTTAAATCAATATACGTGAGTCTAGCTCTGATACCAATTGAAAAACCGTTAGGTGAATATAAATGATAAAAATACTCTCGAGGGGGGGTGAATAGAGTATGGAAACTTTTCGTAAAAACATATCTCAAAGCTTTGAAACTGATTTCAAAGGCCTTGATGTCGATTTGAGCTCTTTGTGACACACTTTGATTTCAAGGGCTTTAAAAGTGATTTCAAGGGCCTTGACTTTGTAAACGTGCAAAACAAAGTTAGTCACACTAAAGCAAGATATGGTGCGGAATAGAAAAGATCGACATGAGAAATGTTTATGAAGTTCGGATTTTGTAACGCCCCAATTTTTAGGCACGTTTTCGATTTTTATTTTTCCCGATTTTTATCGATATTTTAATAGCTTAAATATATTTGCGAGTATTTTGAGATCGTAGATTAACCTTTTCGAGTACATTAATATATATTTATACATATATATTCCGTATATTATTTTCTGAAAGTTTTTCCGAGTCGAAAATTCCATTCCGAACACTCTTGGATCGAGTTCGATTGTTACTCTTTTCCTTTGTATTTTTATATTTATATTCCTTTTCTTTTTTTGTTTTGTCTTCCTCTCTCTAATGGTTGATGACCTGCACCTCTTTCCCGACCTTTCGATCTGTGCAAACCCGCTCAGCCCCTCAGCGCATCTTCATCCCAGATATTTTGAGTTTCTTCACTTATATAAGAAACAATTTTATTATTGAGATGTCAGATTTGGGGAGAGAACCAAGGTGATGAATATATTTTGGGTTCTAACAATAAAGCAAAAAAAATCAATAAGGAAATCAAAATTGGATTTCTGGGATGAAGATGGCCTCAGGTTATGCCGCCCCCTAGCCCTGCACCCCCTACCCGACCCCTCGATGCACTCATCTCTCGTACCTCCTCCTCTGTAGTCTGCCCTCGTTCATCCCTTTGGGCTGTAAACCTCACTCTTCCCTTTCCTTCCCGTTTCCCCTCTATGTATCTTTTTGAGCCGCCAGGAAGGGGCACTAGTGTTGCCGCCGCCTTTGAACCACCACAGTCAATGAAGGAGTCCTCGCCGGAGACACTTGTCACCCTTGCTGGTACGGCTCCCACCAGGAACCGAAGAAACCACCCCGGAACTCGCTGCCTAGACTTACTCCGCCCCGGTTCCGTCCTCACCGCAACCATGTTTCTTTTCCTATACCCGGAAGCCACCTCGAGCTCGCCCACTCTGTTTCTCACAAGACCGAAGCCGGCGAGCCTTCCAACCTTCGATGTCGTCCCCACTGCCGTCGCCGTCGAGCTCCAATGGAGATTAGCCCTTCTCTGTCGAGCCCTCACCCTTGGAATGCACACCACCACCAGGAAGGAATCTCTGTACCTTCGTCGTCGCCGATAACAGCCCATCGGAACCGCCGGCTCTAACCCCTGCGTTAGCCGCCGCTCCCAGCCTCGGCGCTCGCCTCCTTCACTTGTCGGAGCCAGAGCAGCCGCCGCAACCTACGTTCCTCCTCCTGCGCGTGTTGAATTAGGTTAAAGAGGGTCTTTAACCTAATTCCAAATCGGGCCACTATAATTGCAGTTAATTACAGATTTTACCCTAATATGTGGTATAATTACAAAATGGACCCATATTCCATATAATCTCAGTTTTGGATCCACGGTTTCTGGAATTCGATATTTTTGCCCCTGTAGGAATTTAATTACATATTATGGGCCAATGTTTTATTTTTGGAAAATGTATTTATGGGTTTTAAATTTGGGAGTTACTTGAGTTATATTCTTATTTATATATACCATATATCTTATGCCCATGTTGGATTAATTCTAGGTTATGACTCAAAGATTAAATTACGGGATTTTAACATTGGCTTTGAAAACGAGTTTTACCTTGGGTTTATGATGTTATACAATTTGCCCCGAATATATATTTACGGTTTTAACTTGAGTTTTAAAAGTGGGGTTTTCCTTAGATTATATATGTTTTTATGTTTTTTATTCCGTTCAAATTTAGCTTATAAGCTAAATTTGTTTAGTTTGGTGCTAGGTTCGGAAGCGCCCTGATAAAGGCCTAACGAGTCCAAGTCGACATCCGTGAACGACTTCCGTCTTTTGACGTCGTGTGAGTATTTTTTTTTCCCCTCGATCTAGTTATGTTAAGTTTTAGTATCATGCTAGGATGGATCTAGCATAACTTAGAGTTAATGCCAAGTGTTCGCCACTTAGCGTGCGTGCAAATAAGCTTTAAATTATAAAACTAGAATCAAGAAAGCGAACCCGCAGTGTACGGATCGATATAGTTAAGCAAGAATTCCAGAGTATCGAACACAGGGATTTGGGGGGTTAAATCCAGTTATAGATTATCAAGCAAGTAAATGTATGAAGCTTTTCAAATTATTGGGAAAACAACAATCCTAAAGATCCAGGAGTCCAGCTGTGGTTATCGATTCAAGATATACTAAAGATATAAGGACAGAGTTGAGGTATGCAAAGGTATACGAATGTAAAGCAATGTACGGTGAAGTTCCAAGACCTTATATGATTCACCTAAAGACACTCTCTATAAAGGTTGTTGAGGCTTCAGTATAGAAAGATTCTAAAGGTAAATATTAACATCAAATACCCAAACTTGTAATCCAAGAATCAAGACTAACTAAACCGATTAAGGTTGTGACACTCGAAATCGGGGTAGAGGTTGTTGAGGCTTCACTACCACCTAGAAAAGGCAAGACAAGACTAAGTTAAAGCAAATCTTTAACTTTGGATTAAAGTAAAAGCAAGGTTCGTAACTGACACAAAATTACAGGTAGTTCTTGAGTTCCACGGCCATGGAAGCTCAAGAACAGACCGTGGATTAGGTTCGTCGGCGATTCTCTCTAACTCTCAAGGTCCAATCTGTTTACGATCGATCTATCATCATCTAAGCCACAACTATCAACCCTTCACCTTAGAATTGCTAAAGGGTTTTAGCCAACAACAGTCATATTGATATCAAATTCAAGATTTAAAAGAATGAAAGATGAAAACTTCCGAAAACCTTGAATAAATCTCAAGTCAATCTCAAATCCACAAATCAAGAACAATAATGTCAATAGATTCGGAATAACACAAACAATCACAATCTTAGATAAGAACGAAGAACGGGATGTCAATCCGTCTTCTAATCAAACCTAAGGATAAAGCGTAATCTCCTTACGAACAATCTTCCAAATCTTCACTATTTCCCTCAATCCGGAAATCTCAATAGGCAAAGCGCAAATCCCTCAACGACGATCTAAGCGAAGGCGTAAAACTAGGGTAAGCGGAGGTGACAGAATCTCTCTTCTTCTGTCCTTTTATAGGGTAAGATAAAATATGAGCCCGGCCCATTGCGTAAAAGATCATGGCTTCAAAGTGTGCGTTAAAAGATCGTTAGAATCACGGTTATCCAAGATTCCACGCCCGTGGTTTAGAGCGTGGTTTAGAGCGTGGAAACTCATCACGGTTTGTCACAACTCTCCACGGCCGTGTAAGTTGCGGGAATGATCCACGCTTGTCTTGCCAAAGTTCCACGGCCGTGGAATAGAATGTGGAACCTAGTACGGCCGTATTTTAGAGTATGGAATAGATGTAGCTCGTAATTCTCCTTAGTCTCGTGCTATTCTTCAAGTTAGTACCTTCCTTAGCTCCTAGTGATGTCCTCAATCCTTGGACATGCTAAATCTAACTCCATTCTCCCTTGATTCGTTCGGTTTTAGCTCTTAATTGCCTACAATCAACACAAAGCTTATGTAGACCTCTATATCGACAAAATAGATAAACTAACTCACAATTGCTTCTATGTTTTATCAATGAATACCAATATAGATGAAATACACTTAGAAAACGTGCCTAAAATATCACAATATTTCATGCTAACACCAAGTAGTGACTTTGAACCTAGGTGAGTTTCGAGGATTTGATATTGTTTGATGGATTGATGTTGATTCTAAGCTTGAGGTGATATTGCGGTCTAGTGAGGTTGTTATAAGGATTTGAGTATATGGTTTGATCTTGTGAGTATTTGAGGCTTGAGGTTCTGGTTATATGGTTGTTGAGATTATGAGCTAGGATATGCTTATCCTATCATGATGTTGTTCCCGTTGAGTTTATTTGGACTAAGCATATTATCCTAGTGGTGTTGTGAGTTATGATCTTGCGAGATCTGTGGGTTTAGAAGTCTTCGGACTTCTAGATTCTGTTGAGAGTGATGTGAGCATGGGGGATTCTATGATGCGGTCCTAAAATTGAGAGTCAAATGGTCTTGCATAGATCATTTGTATAGAAGTCTAAGACTTCTATTGTGAGTGAGTTGTTGTTGATATAGCTATCTTCTTGTGAGCAGGTTATGGACTTCCTCCCTAAGGAAGCGAGAGTGTTGTGAGTTGAGTGTGTGACGAGGTAAGTCTCCGGACTTACTTAGCTCGTATCCCTTGTATTAACATTGATGTGTGTTTGGTGGTGTGTGTTTATTTTTTATTATTTATAACAACTGAACCGGAAATAGGACCACCGACCCTTATATTATTTGGCCCAAGAGTATGATGACGGGCGGTGACATCACTGCCTAGCTCTTGCGTAGAGCTAGGAGGTTCTTGGCGACTAGCCGTGCTGGTTAGACGGTCGGAGGAATCCGTACCGTTCCATGCCGGAAATGGGGACCGAGGCGAGTTTCGGGAGATTCTCGTGTCACAAAAGAAGTTGAATTAGAACGGGATATGACTTAATAATAATAAAGATAATAAACCGGATTGATGTGTTTTTGCGTAGGTTGTGTGTTTATGATGATTTACTTGTGTTTGTGCCTTTTCATTTATTCTAATGCTTCGAATATGAGCTAACGGTTTTATACCGAATGTTATAGATTGCCTTGCAGGTTAGGAATGCGGCCGAGAGATCCGGAAGAGTGGGCAGCCGGGGTTCCGTACATTTTAGGATTGGGTTTTGGGTGTAGTCGAGTTTGAGTATTGTATATTATTCATGTATATCGTATTTCGTGTGGTGGCATTTGGCCCTTGGTGTTTCATATCGGCTGAAGTCTTTTGTTGTTTTCTTTCGGGTTTCCATTCATTGCATAAAAATGTATTTCAGTTTTGGCCTTTATTTGTGCCTTGTTGCAAGATCCGGTGAAATTGTTGTCAAGCTAATGGTCGGGAGCCATTGTGAGGTCCCAACCCGTAGCGCCCCGAGTTCCGCGGATTCGGGGTGTTACAGCTCTTAATAGCCTACTCTCCGTCCCAAGGTATAGCCATAGGATCTAACTATCTATTATCAGCTTCAAAGAGTCCTAGATACAAGCTAGAAGAAATCTCCTTCTTCTCTCACTATAGTCAATGCTATGATCTAGCTCCAACTCTAAACCTAGCTATAATAGCCTAGTTACTTCGCAGAGTAACACACACTCGAGTATAATACTCTTTAGATATGCCAATGGAGCTCTCGAGTTTATCTCTCTCTAAGGAATAAAGCTTTTGTAGAAAGAGAGAAAGAAAAACTTATTGAATCGAATGAAGATGATTTGGATCGCTTGAAGACTTTGGATATTTCCGCGTACGCTTGTGTTTCTTCTTCTTCAATCGACATCTTCATTTATAGTTTTCGATGGAGAAGTCTTCTAGCCGTTGTGGAGGTTTCTTCTTCTCCATGGAAAACGCTTCTTGGTTGAGATGAGATAGCCGTTGTAGATCTTCTGTATCATCTTCATCTCCTTAAAGCCCGTTAATTCTTTTTCTCCGTAATCTTCTCACACTGTTGAAGATTTTTGTTTGTTTGAGCCACAAGATCTTCAGATTTTGTTGAGATTTTGTATGAAGATATTTGAACTCTATTGAGAAGAATTCTTGTGCTTTTGTTGAGGATCTTTGCGAGATCCTATTTGAACCAAATCCTTTAGGTCAAGATCTTATTGTTGAGCGTATCTCCTTGGAAGATCTTTTTTTAATCCTTGGTTGATTTGGTTGGTAGAGATTCCTTCCAGCCGTTCTGTTCTTTGAAACTTGTTTCGAGGCTTTGGCTCTTGATCCCTTGAAATGGCTTTCAAGGCCTCCGTGTTGGACTTCTTCAAACTCTAGGCTTGTCCCTTGTATCTGGTTTCAAGGTCTTGCTTGTCCCTTGTATCTTATTTTAAGGCCTCTATTGATCCCTTGAAATGTTTTCCAAGACCTGCATATATTTTAGACAAACACCAAAACAAACCAAGCAAACTAGACATACAATCGATATTTTGTTAGTATTTAAACCGCTTTATTTGTGGTAAGTCTTGCATCATCACATATTCAAATATATATACTCAAGGTGGAGTTTTCAAAAGTATAATCAATCAAGATATCAAGAAAAGAGAATAAAACACTTGACAAAAGGTTCTCAATTATCAAAGGTGCAAAATAATCCAATAATGCGTCAATAACGTGTTCCAAAAGATGATAACAACAACTAGAATAATCCAAGAAAATCTTACAAAAGTCTCTTCTCTTCTTCCTTAATCTGCAACCTTGATCTCCAAGTAATCCTTCCAAGATCTCTTTCCGCAAAGAGAATCAAACTCGTAACCGTAATCGCTTGTCGAATCCTCTGTAAACCAGCCGTCCTTAATCAATATTCACCTTCAAATCTTATAGAAGAACTTTAGGTCAAATTATTTATTTCTTCTTGGGCCGTGGGCCGTCGAACTCAAAAAATCCCAGTAGGCTATCTCGGTCGAGATGATACAGTATATATCCGAGATCTCTACTCAGTTACGTTTTTTTTCTTTGTTTCTATTTCTGATTTCTTCTTTCATCCATTTCCTAGGGTTCCTGCCTTCCTTCTTTTAGTTCCAAGTGTTCCATAATGCAGCTTAATTGTCTCCTTATACTTCAATGTCCCTTTTCGATCCAAAATATGTCTTATTCCCTATAGTTACAATCAAACTAGGTGTAGACCTCGATTCTTGCAAAATAGACAAATAATGGCATAATCATCAAGAATATATACCATTGCATGCTAAATAATGATGAGAAACCATCAAAACCCATTGCCAATACGAGTTGTATACCTTGTTTGCCCTGGTCCGAAAGGCTAGGACCTTATCAGCTAGGATCTCGTCCAAGACGGGTTGTTTTCCCTTGTCGACCGTCCGAGGTACCGGATCGTTGGTCTTCACTCCGCTTCTTGTAGTAATGGCCATCACTTGACCTTTGGGAATGTTCTCCATCCTTCCGGGAAGCTTTCCTAGATCTCTGGGAACTTCTCCGGCCTTGCTAAATACTTTATTTTCCAAGGCCTTTTGAGCCTTAGAAATAGAAGTCACCGAACTCTCCAAACTATTCAGCTTTCCCATCATTTGCTCAAGCATTGCTTCCATCTTGTCTTTGGGTGGCTGATTCGAACTTTGAGGTGAATTCTGACTCTTTAATGGAATAAAAGTAGATGAAGAGGGTGGAGTTAGAGCATTTTCATCATGTGAATAAGGGTTACCGGAATTATTTTTATTGGATCTCCAATTGTTGTAATTTTGGTTGTTATTGTTGTTGTTGTTGTTCCTTTGCCCTTGGTAGTTTCCTCTTCCTACATAGCCAACACCTTGCTCCTTTGGCGGCCCTCTAGATTGTGCTTGTGACTTCAAAAGCTCCTTCAAAGCTTTGACTTCATTGTTAAGAGTAGTGAGTTGAGCAACGCTAGAGGTGGTAAGAATCAGCTCTTGTGGTCCGGATTTCCGATTTCTATCATCAACCCTCCGGTGGGAATACTTCTCAATAACTAGAACTTGTTTCTCAACAAACTCCCATGCATCATCAACTGGCTTATCCATAAACATCCCTCCAAAAAGGGATTGAAGCTTGAATTGAGTTTCCTCATCCAAACCCTTGAAGTAAATCTCGAGCAACTCAATCTTTGGAATCCCATGATGAGGGCAATCCAACAAAAGGTCCTTGAACCTCTCTCATGATTTAAATAAGCTCTCTCTATCTTTCATCGCAAAGACATTGATTTTACCTCTCAAATCCGTGGTTTTTGATGGTGGGAAGAACTTAGTGAGGAACTCCGTAGTCATCTCCTCCCATGTGTGAACTCTTCCAAACCCTTGAAGTAAATATCGAGCAGCTCAATCTTTGAAATCCCATGATGAGGGCAATCCAACAAAAGGTCCTTGAACCTCTCCCTTGATTAAAATATGGTCTCTCTATAATTCATGTTATCATCAGCCGGGGTTCCCGTACATTATAGAACGAGATCAGGGTTTATATCTTTGTTGTTATCTTTTTCAGTTTGTTGATGAACTCGACTGAGAGTCTTTCGTTGTTCCTTTGTTACACCTTTTGAGATATTTTATCGAGTTTGGTTTTCATTTATTTGTGTCTTGTTGTAAGATCCGATGTTATTGTTGTTACTCTTAGTGTCGAGACTCATTGTGAGGTCATAGCCCATAAACTCCGAGTTCCTCGAATTTGGGGTGTTACATCTGCTTTATAAATACTTTATAAGACAATGGATGAATCAATCTATCGACTTCATTCGCACATCAAGAAGCATGATAATTGAATCTCAAGCAAGATATGTAGTTTGTCTTTAAACCCATTGAATTATTAAAAAGATTAATTTAAGTGGCTTCTTTGGTAGTTTCGAACTTTCGATTTACAAAAGCCCGAAGCCCAAACTAGTATTACCCAAACTTAATACTCAAATTAGAGTCCCAATTTCGATTTACCAAATTCGTAATTTGCACAAAGTGTGTAATTACGCAAGGTCACATTTGATTTACACAATCAGTAGTTTACTTTACACAAGTCCTCTCAATTTAAACAACCTCTCACTTGAGTTACCCAATTTTGACTTACCAAATAAATCATTTTCATTCCTAAAGATTTGTAAAAACACTTCTGAATATGTTTTATTAGTATCTCAAATATCTATTAAACCCTTCAAACAAACATAATGTTAGAAATGTAAGTCTCAATCATGCTTTTATAAAGCCTAAGACACATCTATGAATTGGAAGGCCACAAAGTATCTACAAACACTAAAGTCAGTAAGGGGTCAAACATCAGATTTGTGACAGCTATGTCGATAGGAAATCAATAAAAGGGATTACAAAAACTTGAACACGAAGCCGGGTTCCCATGGTGTTGATCTTCAACACCCATCTCGTTCGGAGCTCTGGATCTGATCTGTTCAGGGTTCTTCGAGTCCCCCGAACTTGAACCCGAACACGAAGACGGGTTCCCAAGCTGCAGATCTTCAATAGCCATCTTGTTTTTCATCGTCTCTTGCATTAAGTGCTTCTGTAGGTGGTTCGTCTTTGACACAAACTGGATCAAGAGGTGAAGAACTGGGAAGTTCGATTAGCTCTCTCTAAAGAAGAGGACGCCCTAGAAAGAAAATGAAAGCAAGATGAAGTTGGCAGAGAGCCGTGAAAAGACCCATCACTTTGTATCTTGGATACAACATAGACCCTATTAGGTCAATCTTTTCAACTAAATTAAACATATAATATATAACTAAATGTAAGAACATGGAAAAGTAAAAAAAAAAAGAAAAAAAGAAAAATTATAAATTGCAATAAAAAGATGAAAAATAAAAATAAATGAAATAAAGAATTAAAAAGAAGGACAAGAGAACTTAGTTGTTAGTAGATTGATAAATTTGATATTATACTTCAAAGTTGAATAGCATTGATGGTAACTTCAATTTAGATCTTCTCATTTGATCTTCTATGCATAAAACAATATACCCACTCTCGCTTTTAATTAGAAAATTTTTACATGTATTATCATGAAATGTTTCGATGTGGGACGGACGGACGAATATAAGCAAAACTGTGTGTAAGATTTCGTAAAACTCCGTATAGTTGCATAAACTTCTATCCTTGAGTATTTTACACAAATTTTAGCTATATATTGTAAACAATATCAGTTGTTTATAAAATAAAAGGACTCATATGAAGAATTACAATTTTTGACACAATTTTCTAATGTTTTGTTCATTTACAACACAGACTTCAACATAAGTTAATATCAACTTCAACTTATGGCAAAAAGTTGGTATCATTGAAAAAACATAAATATCTTCATAGTATGTGATGTAGGAATTATGAATGACGTTGGGTCTGAACCATGTTGATATATGCCTTGTGATATTTGGCGTAGTAGATGAGGGATTCATCACCTTTTTTAGTAAACTGTTCTCAGTGCCGTTTTAAATCACACAAATTCATATGAATTAAGTTTGACATTTGTAAAAAAACCAAAAGCTTCATTTTCCCAACTTTTCACGATGAGCATATACCTGAGAATGGACAAATGTCTTCTACAAAACTTTATAGTTTTAGGGGAAAAAAGATATGGAATAAAGTTCGCATTATGTTGGCAAATATACAATGCTTTATGTGTATCTAATAATAAAATTTTAGGTATGTAAACCAAGTTATTTCCTTTTAGAATCGCATACTGGAGAGTTTCTTGAATTTGGAACCACAAATTTACTTTCGAAGTTCTTCATTGGATGATTTGGATCTTCGTTACAAATCTCCGCATTCGATAATTTTTCAAGAATCAACATATCTACTTCACCTCACGGATTACTGCATCAACATAGTTCGACCATTTACTTTCACATTCATCTCGCCGCTTTTGTCAACCATTTCTACTATTAGATCATTCACACATAAAAAGAATACGAAGTAGTTGAAGTTCAAACAATCTAGATCTAGATCTCGAGTTTGTTCTAAAATGTATCCAATGACATGCTAAAATGTCTAATCACCATAAATGAATAAAATTTGACCATCCACTTTATTGGTTCATCCAACAAAATCAACAAAATCATATTCATTGCCTTGTTGGAAAGATACCCATTCATCATCAAACAAAGCACACCTGCAATTTGGGTCACATACGTTGAAGCTTACCTGAATCCTAGTCAGCAGCAACATCAACATGTAATCATCCGTTCTCGTAGTACATTTTTACAGGAACGACGGTGGAACCAAGGAGACTGTCAAGGGTTCTACCGATATAAAGAGTCTTGAGCTTCTTCCGTAAAAGAAGGGAGTATTCGTTCTTAAGTTGCCGTAAACACTGCATCACCTACAATCATCAAGTCAAATCGAGCAAGAATATCAACTTGAAGCCTTCTTCTCTCTTGTTTTTTTGCAGTCTGATTTATTCTTCTATGTGATCTCCATGTTACATTCAACAACTGATGTTTCCCGTTTCTTTGAGCCTATGTTCTTCTTTTCTTGTAGTTTACTCCCTTGTTTTCTGTCTGATCTATTCTCATGAGTAACCTTCATGGTAAAGTCTGCATTTGAAACTTCCTCATGACCTACATCGGAAGCATATTTAATCAAATGTGACTTCTTAGAGGTTGGCGTGGGTTTGGGTGTAGTACTATTCTCCATCTGAGCCTTTGCAGGCTACATGCCTCTTAAGGTTAAGTTTTCCTTATCCCTAATTATTTCCCAGTATTCCTTGAATAGACCCTCTCCTGATTCTCGGTCATTAAAATCTGCTTCTTCCTGCACCAAACACATATACAATCACGATTCAGGAACTAAAAAACCAATTTAAAGACAAACAAATCGAAGAAACAACCTAGAGAACTGCAAATTTATATTTTTTAATCTAGTTATGGAGACAGGTAGCTGGTTGTGATCAACCATCTTACATTTAGGGCATGTTAGGGATCCATATCAATATATTCGTATATCATATATTGGTATCGATATCACGACATGGGTGTGAGATTGCTATGTGATATATGTGTTTGGCGGGATAAAGTATACCAAAACTGCTTCGGTTACTAGCTCTCAAAATTTCAGAAAACAAGATAAGAATGAATACGTACAAATAGTAGTGTATCTAAAGAACCCTAGTAATCTAGTCCATACATATCTCACGATTAAACAGAAAAATAACACTAAAGTCGAGTAAGAGAATACTGACAATGCGGATTTTACTGTGTTCATGTACATGTTTGTGCGCTATCTCCACCCTATAATTATCGCAGATTACGGGATAACTGCGAAAGATACAACAAGAAGTATGAAATACACACTCGCCTATCGGGCCTTCCCACATGCATCCATTTTTCTCAAACAGACACCGACAGTTGCTTGCAAGAATTTATCAGCCAACACTACACCTAATTCAAGAAGGGGCTGCAAAAACAACAATATTATTCTAACAACATGATATAAATTTCAAATGAAGTATCAATGATGAATGACCAAAAAAAGCACCTTGGAACCAATCTCAGATACCAACAGTCCATCATAAGGGAAAATCTTGGTGGTTTGCACAACCAAGGCCAAGCAAGGCTTACAATACAGGTGGCTACAGTGAGTCTGCAAAGCTTAATCAGGGCATGCTAGAGTCCTACAAACTGGACATAAGTACTCTTACTACTCTCCCTTGAGCAAAGTGAGTACAGAAACTAGAGAGTAAACGAATTAGATATTACGGGAACATTTCTAGATGAAGAAATGAGGGGAAAGTAAAAAAAATATCCTGAAAGAACGTGTGGAAGAATGAATAAACAGTTGAGTAAATTGGGAAACTTTCGGATCGGGTATAAGTAGGATAAGAACAATGACATCACTCCAAAGATGAACAAAATACCAAGTATGATGCACATAGAGAGGCAATGTAAGCAGAAACACACAAATTGAGCTTACCACATATCCATTGATCTTCACGATCAACAAAGAATCTTTTCCTAACGCATTTTCTATGATAAATTGCAATATAAATATTAAAAATAAATAAAATATAATTAATTAAAAATAAGGGCAGGAGAACTTACATTGTTTGGTAGATTGATAATTCGATCTCATACTTCAACGTTGAATAGTGTTGATCGTAGGATCCTCTCATTTGGATATCCGATGCATAAAGAAATGTGCATGTCCTCACTTTTAAGTACAAAAATTTTATGTGTGTTATCATGTAATGTTTCGATGTGAGATGACATACTAAAGGGAGCAACATAGTGTAAGATTTCGGAAAATCTATTGTTACCTTTTATCCTTGATGTAATATCCAGAATTGTTAGTAGTATGTTAGTTGTAAAATTTATTGTTATCTTCTAGGTAATTATTTTCTAACATATATGATATACGCTTTTTAATTAATTAGATAATTCTTCTTCTCGCATAGTAAAATCAAGGTCTTTTCTCTTCTTTTTTTACATATTTATTTTGGGCGTGTTATATATGCGGTGGTCAAATTAATTCGTAACGAAAATGTTCTAATGGTGTCGAGTTTAATTTGGGCGCTGTTTATTGGCGCCTAGACCGTTTTTTAAAAATTGGATGCTGGAGGATGGCATCGGCGCCCAATATACTTTTTCAAAAATAACTATCTATTTGAATCGGCTCCAACGTTCCTTCTTTGTGCTCGCTAGCTCTCATTCACTTTGAGTCAGAATTTCATTTCCATAGCGAATTGTCTATTTGAAAGTCCTTAAATTTGGTTTTATGATGGTTGATTAATGTCTTGAGGATTTGGCTTGATATAAAATTCAATTCCAATAATATCTATAAATGATGTATTAATTTGGTGAATTCAAGGTGATAGGTAGTGTGTAGTAATTTTATTCAAAAAAAAAAAAACTCACTTTTGAGAAATTGGTTTTATGATGGTTGATTAGTGGCTTTCCATGTCAGATGAGTAATGAGGAACTCTTTTATGTCCATTACAATCGACTACAAGCGCCCTAGGATTCTAGGATCAGACATGTGACTTACAACAACTTTCATTTTTGAGCGCTTTCCATTAACAAGAATCACGGCTTCAGATAGGTATGAATTCGTTATCTAATCTGGCTTAATTTTAGATTGAAAGTTGTTGGTTCTGTATCGATTGTTTTGTTAAAGTTTGAAGTCATTCCAACGGTTTGATCATGTTGTTCCACGGAATACATTTCCTCCCTCATTCACAACAACACCATTAACCCTAACTTCAACCTCCACCCCAAATGTTCCACTCCCTGAATCACCCACTTGTGCTTTGATGACATCATGTTGTTATGTCGTGGTGATCAAACCTCTATTGACATCCTTAGGCACTCCCTTGAAAATTTTGGTAACATCTCCGGCCTCAAAATTAACCTCAACAAGTCCTCCGTCTTCTTAGGTGGACTCGATAACAACACCCGCTCCTCCATCTCTTGCAACCTTGGCATCCCTCTGGCTCTCTACCCTTCCACTATCTTGGCGTTCATGTGGGTAGAAAAAGACTCAACAATGGTTGTACTTCTTAAAGATCTCTTGGCAAATCAAGATGTTATGCTTGATCGATCCGCCCTTAAAAACGCGCCCTGGTAGTTGCTGATGATGTTGGGTAGAATAACATTAATTCTAGAGGCAAGAAACTTGGCGATGACTTTGTAAGTTGTATTGCAACATGAGATCAGCCTGAAATCTGGGGGAAGCATAAGGTTGTCCTTCTTTGCAATTAAGGAGATGGAAGAGTGGTTAACTTGGTTGATCACTTTGCCCGAAGTGAAGAACTCAAGGATAGCTCTAGAGAAAACATCCCCGGTGATGCCCTAGGAAGCCTTGTAGAAGTAGGAGTTGAAGCCATCGGGACCTGGAGCCTTACACTCCCCCATACAGAAGAGGGTGCTTTTGATTTCATCGGGACCAGGAGCCTTACACTCCTGAAGTCTTAGACACGGATGCCCCTTGCCCCCCCCCCCCCCCCCCCGCTCTTCGTTATTACCATGGAGGTCCTCTCCTCTATGATCTTTGTCAACACCACCAACCCGGACTTCAATCTCCACCCAAAGTGTGCTTGACCCCGCCTTACCCAACTTTTTTTTGTCGATGATCTAATGTTGTTTTGTAGGGGTGTCATTACCTCCATCAACACTCTCAAGGGCACTCTCGACTCCTTTGGTCTCTACTCGGGGCTAAACATTAACATCTCCAAGTCTTCTCTCTTCCTTGGCGGTCTTTCTCCGCAGGATTGTGAATCTCTAGCTCGACTAGATTATCCCTTGGCTCTCTCCCGTTCTTGTATCTTGGGGTCCCTATTGGCAATAAACGTCTTAGTACTAAATAGTACCAACCTCTCATCACAAAGATCACCAAAAGAATCAACTCATGGAGTGCTAGAAACCTCTATTATGCCGTCAAGAAGTAGGTTATCTCCTTAATCCTTATGTCCTTGCAATATTACTGGTGCTCAGTTTCTTCTCATCCCATCTACCATTCTTCACAAGATTCAAGGCCTCCTCCGCTCTTTCCTTTGGTCTGGTAAGGACTCAAGATCTCGCTCCCTCGTGGCATGGAATGTCATTTGCTCCCCTGTTGATGATGGTGGCCTTGGTTTCAATGAGTTGCTGTCTTGGAACATGACATGCCTCTCTAAGCTCATCTACGACTTGGCTCAGGATGACTTTAATCTATGGTCTGACTGGGTTAAAAAAACATTCTTAAAGGTCAATCCATATGGACCTATGTTGCCAACTACAACCACATCCACGTTTGGTGTATGCTCCTAAAAATCCGTGATTAGGTCATAGCCTCCGTTCATGGTCCAAACTTCCTCAGCCTTACCACCCGCCCTAATGGATCATTCTCCACTACAACCTGATTTGAAAAAAACCCTTCTCCCTCTTAGACGTACTCTATAGGTATTATTTGGCGGGGCATCAACATCCCTAAGTGCAACTTTATCCCTTGGATTTCCAGCCATCAACGTCTGCCCACACTTTCAAAGCTCCTCAGGTTGAACCTAGTCTTAGAAAACTCTTGTAAACTCTGCGGGAACCATCACGAAGATGAAGATCACCTCCTACATTACTGCAGTTATTCCACTCATTTTCTTGATATCATTTCCAGATGGAGCAGGCTCCTTCCCCCCTTCTTACCCCTACAGCCATGACATATGGGTCTGGTTAAGATCTCTAAAACCACACAAACACGACCTTATCCCTCATGTTCGGGTTTCGTCCATTACCTCCTACATCTTCTTCATTTGGAAGGCAAGAAATGACCTCTTGTACAACTAAAGCTTCACCCATGTTTCTACTTGTGCTCACAATGTTATAAATGCCACGAAGAAGTACATGTCTTGCTATTGGAAGAACCGCTCACCCTATTCTCTCATGTGGGCAAAGTTTCTCGGTATCCATCTCATGTAATACGTTTATGTTTTTGGCTCTTCATTGTTTTATGTTCCCCTTAAAGGTCTAGCAGGCTTCCCTCTATAAACTCTTCTCCTCTAATATATAAATCTTTCAAAAAGAAGACTCACCATTCCCGACTTTCAGCCCCTCATTCACCGGATCACTAAGAGAATCATGTCTTGGAATACTAAATCCATTTCTTATGCCATCGGGAAGCAACTTATCTCCTCTATTTTGATGGTGATTCAAGCCTACTTGAGTTTCATCCTTCCTAACCCTGTCATGGTGATCTCCAAGATTGAAAGACTCCTTTGATGATGTGGCATTGAATGTAGCAACCGCGCCCTTGTTGCTTGGAAGACAATCTGCCGGCCTCTTAACAATGGAGGCCTTGGCTTTAAAGACCTCCTATCCTGAAATAAAGCCAATCTAACACCAAGCCTTTGGTGCAATTGGATTCCTACAACTTCATCAAGAAAGACACCATCTGGACCTCCTTTGCTAGTCCCACCCGTAGCTTCATCTGAAACTCTATCATCAAGATTAAAGATGAGTTATGCACCAAAAAATCCCCTGCCTAAGTCCTCCTCTCAATTATTAACAACAATGGAAGCTTCTCCACATCCCTCGCCTATAACCTCTTTCAAAATCACTACTGATAGCATGAATTATAGTCTATATTTTGGGACCTGTTTAGACGTTTTATCTTCAATAATCTGCATGTTTGAATGTATATTATATGATTATATTGTCGTTTCATCTATCTTTGCGGGAATCGAGGTTTACACCAAGTTTCGTTGTAATCGTAGGTAAAATGACACGTTTTGCATCAAAATGGAGCTAAAGGAGCTAAGGAGTCATAGGAGCTACATTTAGGAGCTTAAGGAAGAATCCAAGAAGCCTGAAAGTGGATTAGAGATTTACTTTGGACCAGATTTGAGAGATTTCACATTCAGTTTAGAGTCACCTCGGTTGACCACAGAGTCACCTCGACCGAGGTGATCTTGAGGAGTGTCTCGACCGAGGCAAATACCCTAACGCGGCGAGATCGTTTATTCTTGGCTGAGATCTTTTATTTTTGGAAGGAGAGATCTTATATTTTTGGGCTGGATTTCTGGAAGGAAGATTATATATTTTGGAGATCTATTTTAGAGATTAAGATATATTTTATTAGGATAATATCTTTTCAAGATATTTTATCTTTGGAAGATAGTTTTCCTATATAAAGGGTTGGATTTTCCACAAGTTCAACCATGCTTATACATGCCTAGCGGGCTGATAGCATCCAGCAATTAAGGGATTTTCTCCAGGGTTTTGAAGGAAGGAGGATTGAAGATCAATCTAGGAAGGATTGATAGCTTGTTATAGCTTTTGCGAAGGGTTTTGTAGGACTTTCTTAGATTCCCTTCTTGTTGATTGTCTTGTTGGATTTATTATCCAAGGAACGCTTATTTGATTGATATTTGATTCAGCTATTGAAGCCTTGTTCTTAAGGTTTTTGTGTTCAAATATTCATACCTTCCCGTATATTTGATTATTGCTTTCATGATGATGAGTGGCTAATTTCCTTGTGCGATTCTAGGGTGATTTGCTGAAGGTTGTGGGAAAAACAATGATAGAATAATCTTAAATTCCAGTAGGACCCTGAAAGTTCGAGTCTTTATCCTTAACCTTAGAACATCTCGTTCAGTCGATGAACATCTCGGCCGGGGTGGAACTTGACTGACCGATGTGACCTTTTTGATCCAAAGCTGGGAGTTAAGTGTTAGAGTTTGCCAAATCCTATCCTTATTACACCTTTCCTGGTTCAATGCAAGCCCAGGATGAGACTTACCCGGTAATTCCTTTGTTTGTTTACCCAAGATCATAAGTGTAGGTAATAAAGGTTTATCCTTTACTGGGGTTTGAGTGTGCCTTCATCCCATCTTTTTGAGTTAGCATGAGACTTACCCGGTAAAGGTTGATTCTATTCCCTTAGTTGGTTTGTTGGTTTGAGATTATAGTTCCTTTCCTTAGTACCTTGAGACTTACCCGGTGATAGGTTCTTTGGGTTGGGATTGTGAGTAGTGAGACTTACCCGGTGATCTATTCCACTTTAGTAACACCTTCCCTTTGTAAAATCTCAGCTTTGTCCGCTTATCTTGAGATCTTGAGTTGGAACCACAACTAGATGTTTTAATCCTAGAATTTGCATATTTCCTTAATTGACTATATTATCATCTTTGATTGCTTTAATTGCTTTTGTGGTTAGTTGTGATATTGACTACCTATATTGGTTTTGTTTCACCTAAGTCCCTGAGATCGACACCCCGGAATTCTTGCTTTTACCACGATTGACCCGTACACTGCTGGTTCGCATCCTTGTTTTAGGCATACATCTAGGGTTATAAATTTAAAGCTTGCACACACCATTTGGAGCGAACAAGTTCTTGGCGCCGTTTCCGGGGACTTGGTCTAGACCGAGCCGGTTGCGGTTGTCTTTCGGGGCACTTGCCCCTATTGCTACTAACCACTCTACTTGAGTGACTTTCGCAGGTTCTTTCTTGTAGGTTTATGCGAAGAACCCGCGCTGGGAAGGAAATCGTTCCTTACGACCCCGAACCAGAAAAGACATACAAAAAACGCTTGAAAGAAGCTAAGATGGCCAATCAAGAGAATCGCGATCTTGAGGCCGAATTGAAGGAGGCATTGGAACAACTACGCCTCAGTAAAGAAGAACTGCGACTGAAAAAGGAAGAAACTCGCGCAAGGACGGAAGTGATCGAAGCAGATATGGCGACTTTACGGGACCAATATCTACCTTGACCAGATCCACCTCCTCGACCGAGGCAGGACCCAGTTCCAGTTGCCCCGGCCGAGATACTTCCACCTCGGATGCTAGTCCGAGATGCTCTTTTTGTAGGTATTCCACAGACCCTAGGGCAGAGGATGGACCCCAACCAGCAACTGAGGCGTCCAGGAGTCAACCTAGGTGATCCAGCGGACCATGACTATGAGCTTCGACCACAAGTTCTTTCCATGATTCGCCAATGCCAGTTCGGAGGGCTAGAGAAGGAGTCTCCGCATCAACATCTGCAAAACTATGAGATCTTGATGGAGACCTTGAGACCTTCAAGGCTGGAAAACAATAATTACAAGCTAAGGCCTTTCTATTTCTCTTTGAAAGATAGGGCGCTTACTTGGTATCAATCTCTCCCTCCAGGAAAAATCAACACTTGGGAGGAGATGACGACGGAGTTCTTGACTAAATTTTCCCCCCCTCTAAGACCGCTGAAATGAGAGGGAAAATCAATGCATTCATCATGAAGGACAAGGAGAGTTTATCCAAGTCATGGAAGAGATTTAAAGATATCCTTTTGGATTGCCCACATCATGGGATTCCAAAGATAGAGTTGTTGGAGATATACTTCAAGGGACTGGACGGAAGCACCCAGTTCAACCTTCAACTACTATCCGCCGGCACGTTCATGGACATGCCGATTGATGAAGCTTGGGAGTTCATAGAGAAGCAAGCTTTGCACATGGAGAAATACTCCCACCAAGGAGCTAAAGGTGGAGTTAAAAGAGTCAACTTCCAAGAAGCTCCATCAAACAATGATCAACTCACCTCTTTGAAGAATGATGTGAAGCAATTGAAAGACCTTTTGGTTGCTCAAACCAAGAAAGAAGATGAAGGATATCAAAGCTCAAGGTACAACAACGGTTACCGGAACAACAACAACGGTTCCCGGAACAACAACTACAACAACAATAGAGGATCCAACAACAATAATTGGAGGCCAAACAATCAAAATTTGGGTAATTCTTACTCTAACTCCAATTCAAACAACTCTTCTAATCCTTTCCTCTCTTCTTCTTCTTCTACTCGATTGAAGAGCCAGGAGCCTGGATCAAGCTCGTCCCAGCCAGAAAAAAAGATGCAGTACTGGAGGATATCTTGATCAAGCTCAATGCTATGGCGACGTCCATGACTTCATTTTCGAAGGAACAAAAAGCCTTAGAACAACAATTCTTTAACAAGGCGAATGAAGCGCCAAGAGATCTAGGGAAGCTTCCAGCAAGAACAGAAAGCAACCCTAAAGGACAGATTATGGAAATAACGACGAGAAGTGGACTGAAAACTGCAGATCCAGTGCCTCGGTCGATGCCAGTACAGACGAAGAACACCTCGGTTCAGGCACAGTCGAAGAACACTTCGGCCGAGGTGCCAACCGAGGTTGAGCCTCAGAGAGCGTCGGACGAAACTGAAGTTTATGTCCCACCTCCTGCATATAAACCACCACTTCTATTCCCCCCAGTCGAGGGCCAGAGCACATCTAGACAAGCACTTTGGTAAGTTCCTTTACTTGATGAATAAACTACATATTAATATCCCTTTCCTTGATGTTATTCTAGGGATGCCCGCCTATGGGAAGTTCTTGAAAGAAATTCTATCAAGGAAGAGGAAGTTGGAAGACTTTGGTGAAGTAAGGATGACATCTAAATCCTTGGAACTCATTCAAATCATGAAGGAGAAGATGCCACCCAAGTTCAGAGATCCCGGCTCATTTTGCATTCCCATTCAAGTTGGGGATGTCACTTGTGAGGCGTTGTGTGATCTAGGAGCCAACATGAGTATCATCCCGCTGGAGCTATGTGTGAAGATCGGACTTGGAGATCTCAAGCCGGTGAAGATACGGTTGTACATGTCGGACCGCTCCATTACCCATCCCGTGGGCAGTTTGGAAGACGTTCTGGTTAAGTTAGGTAACTTCTATTTACCTATAGACTTTATTGTGCTTGACATTCCTGCAGATTATCCCGTTCCTATCATTCTCGGGAGACCATTTCTAGCAACTTCGGGTTGCAATGTGGATTGTAAGAACGCCAAGTTGCAATTCAACATTGGTGGTGATCAAGTAGAGTTTGCATTGCTTGCGGCAATGAAAGGAGAGCCGCTGGGAGATGATATCTTCAACATCTATGATGAAGAAGAATCAAGAGAATTGGTGAGCTTTATCCTTATTAACGATCCACTTGAGAGAGTTATTAGTTTTAGCTTAATGGAGGAAGGTATAGATGTTTCTTGTGATGCAGATATACGGAGCTTGAAGGCACTGGAAGAAGATCCAGGAGCTAAATTTGAAAGATTAATCCAGGAGAAGAAGATCTCTAGTTTTGGTCCCAATTGCAGTACCTCGACCGAGGCACTTTCTGGACCAAGCGAGGTGTTCTTGACTGAAGAACATCTCGGTCACTCTCTCTGGACCTCGACCGAGGTCGAAAGCGAGATGATGTCAACTGAGACTTCTGAAAGTCCAATTCTTCGATCTAAGTCTACTCCATTGGAAGGAGGAAGCAAAGATCCACCTCAGAAAGCACCCCTAGTTGTGGAGCTTAAACAACTCCCAAGTCACTTGAGGTATGTCTTTCTTGGACCGAATTCTACTTATCCCGTCATCGTTAGCGCCTCCCTCTCCGAATCTGAATTATCTAAACTAATGCATGTCCTGAGGAAGCATCAAAAGGCTTTGGGTTATACTATTGATGATCTTATTGGCATTAAGACTTCTTTCTACATGCATAGAATACTAATGGAGGACGATCATAAGACTTCACGGGAACCTCAAAGACGGTTAAATCCGATCATTAAAGAGGTTGTGAAGAAATAAATTCTTAAGTTGTTGGATGCAGGTATCATATTTCCTATCTCGGACAGCAAATGGGTGAGCCCAGTGCACGTAGTTCCGAAGAAAGGAGGGATGACCGTGGTGACAAATAAGAACAACGAGTTAATCCCAACTAGGACCGTCACGGGCTGGAGGATGTGCATCGATTATAGGAAGCTGAACGTGGCCACTAGGAAGGACCATTTTCCACTTCCCTTCATCGATCAAATGCTCGAACGGTTGGCCCATCATTCACATTTTTGCTATTTAGATGGCTATAGTGGCTTCTTTCAGATTCCTATCCATCCTGATGATCAAGAGAAGACCATTTTCACTTGTCCGTGGGGGACATTCGCTTATAGGAGGATGCCATTTGGATTATGTAATGCACCCGCTACCTTCCAACGATGGATGATGGCTATCTTTTCCGAGTATATAGAGGAGATCATGGAGGTATTTATGGATGATTTTTCATTATATGGTTCTTCTTTTGATGATTTCCTATCTAGCCTTTCTCTAGTGCTACAAAGATGTGAAGACACTAATCTCGTCTTGAATTGGGAGAAGTGTCACTTTATGGTTAATGAAGGCATCGTGCTATGAAACCTCGTTTCCAATCGAGGTATTGAGGTCGATCGAGCTAAGATCCATACTATTGAGAAACTTCCTCCCCCTTGTTCAGTTAAGGGTGTACGGAGTTTTCTCGGGCATGCAGGTTTCTATAGGAGATTCATCAAGGACTTCTCGAAGATTTCTAAACCACTAACTAAACTCTTGAATAAGGATGTTGTTTTTGCGTTTTTGCAAGAATGTCTTGATGCATTTTACAGGATTAAGGAAGCATTGATCTCCGCTCCCATTATCCAGCCTCCGGATTGGACCTTGCCCTTTGAGATCATGTGCGATGCAAGTGATGTGGCAGTAGGAGCGGAGCTTGGACAAAAAAAAGGATGGCCGGACCACCGCCATTTACTATGCTAGCAAGACGCTAGACAAAGCCCAGCGTAACTACGCCACCACCGAAAAGGAGCTATTGGCGGTTGTATATGCTTTTGGAAATTTCGTTCTTATTTAGTAGGGGCGAAAGTTATTGTTTACACTGACCATGCAACTATTCCTTACTTGCTTGCTAAGAAGGATGCCAAGCCACGTCTTATTCGATGGATTCTCTTGCTTCAAGAGTTTGACCTAGAGATCCGCGACAAGAAGGGATCCGAAAATTCTGTTGCGGATCACCTCAGCCGGCTACCTCCCTCTTCACGCGAGAAGGACGAACCACCCATAGATGATTCATTCCCCGATGAGCACTTGCACTTGCTGGAGCGTTTGATAGACTTCCTTATCTCACCCCATGATAAAGGTGAAGTATGGGGTGAGGAAACTTCCCAGCATGTTTAGAGACACCGTACGGTCCAGCTAGCGACCTTAAATCAAGCGCTTTTTGGAAGGCAACCCAAGGTATTGCTTTCTTTCTTTCCCTTTTATAGTCTAGCTTTATATAGTTTGCTTTTGCTTTGCTTTGCTTTGTTTTTGGCGTCCTAGACAGACAACAGGTAATCTCTAAGGAAGGAATAGAACCCAGGAGCAACACTGGAAGGACAAAAGTTCGAGAATTTGAGAAGATGGAGTTTGACTGAGACACATCTCGGTTGCTGTCACAGCACCTCGACCGAGATGATTCTTGAGCAACCGAGGCGACTAAGGTTACTGAAGATCCACCTTGGTCCGTATCACCTCGGTTCGGTCAAGACCATCTCGACCGAGGTGACAACAGTTTCAGAATAGGATATAAAAGGGAGATCGATTTCTCTCTCTTCCCTCTCTCACCTTCTCGACCGCGGCGCACAAATTCATCTCGTTCCCCATTTCTCAATCGTTTTCGACGATTCTTGCTTCCAAACTGCAAGGAAAGAGTAGAGGATCAGTTTGCAAGCGACAATCTGCAACAAAAACGCTCCGAATCGACTGAATCTGGGGTATATCGAAAAAACCCTAACTCCCTCTTCTTCCACTGTTTCGGTCAAATTTGGGCTTTGGTTGCCCTTGCATTGTGTTGAAAAAGAGCTTAAGTACCCCATAGGAACAATTTGTAGTGATATTGGGGGAAAATAACTGGATTTCTGAGAGTTACGATCGAACGGCCTTCTACCTCGGTCCAGTCGACCTGCATCTCGACCGAGGTGTTCTTGAGGGTTGTCAGAGCAACCGAGGTGGTCTGACAGAGAGAAAAAAAATTAGTTCAGATCGCCAGCTTGTTCTGAGGGATAGGTCTTCCCCTTCTCCTTCTTCTTCTTCTTCTCGCCTCTCCATACCGGTGATCTATGAGCGTCACCGGGTAGATTATGACCGCATTGCAGCGCGCCCAGTGATTGCGCCGTGGTTCTTAGATATGGCTGCGCTTGATTGCCTCTACATGGATGATGATTTGAGGCGGATGATTGCTGTGGTAGGGCTGGAACAGTTTATTGAGATCAGAGCTCCAGCCTACTTTGAGCCGACTTTGAGCCGACTTTGGAGTTTGTGAGCTCCGTGACCTACCTGCCTACAGAGCAGGCCATCAAGTACCGGTTGCTGAACCGGAACTACTTGGTCCCGATGGATCATTAGAGGGAGATCTTTGGCTTCTCGACCCCCACAGTTTCTGATTTTCCTTCTCGAGCCGTGGCTCGAGAGTTCTGGGGATAAATAGCTCACGTAGTTGAGCATGTTGATAGGTGGAGACTGGAGGCTCCAGGGAGCGTATCATCTTCCACCTTGCCTTCAGATTAGCCCACCGGATCTTTAGTGAGACACTTCTGGCGCGTACTGAGACGCCCCAGAAGATTAGACAGGGGGAGCTTCTGAGCTTATATTGTATGGTGACCGGAGGAGTCCTTGACTTCGGAGTGATGCTGGCTGAGGATCTCCATAGGATCAAGGCGAAGGCGAAGGGAGATATTTGTTGTGGCGGTCTAGTGACTCACATCGCGAGTTACATGGACTTAGATTTGAGTGCTTGTACTATGGTGGCGGCTGCCAAGCCGCTTGGTCTGCAGGAGATGATCACGAGGAGGATTCTGGTTCCTCGTGGACTTACTACGCCATATGTGGCATTGCCCTGGGAGCTACTACACCTCAGGGTATTAGATGGTCGTCTCAGTTTTCAATTTACGACCCTCAATACTGGTCCACTGCGTGGATTCCTCTTATTGAGGACGCTAGAGACGTAGTAGCAGCAGCCCAGGAGGAGGATGATGAGGAGGCTGATGAGGATGATGATGGTGGTGTTGCCACGGATACAAGGACAGATACAGCTGGGACCAGTGTGCCAGTCGTCGATCTAGACGATGAGGAGACAGAGGACGAGCCAGCTGCAGCACCAGCACGACCTGCCAGGCGTAGAGTTTGGAGGCAGAGGGATCCCGTAGCTCACCGCCGGATTGACGATTTGACAGATCAGATGATTGACTCCTACGCAGCCATGACCGTCGATCTAGGCGGACGTTTGGATGACCTTCACCGAGAGTTGGATAGCCGGACTCATCAAATACTGGAGAGCCAGCACTATCAGCGCCGGATAATGGAGATCCAGTTCCAGCATATGATGGGACATCCATTCGACCCGTCCCAGCATCCGTACATACGATATCCTCCACCACCGCCAGCAGATTAGGATTAGAGCTTGCAAGATTTCTTTCTTTATTTATTATGCAACTCATCTTATGTCTAGTGAGTTTCCTGTTTCTTTAGACTTATTTGACCCATTGGGACAATGTGTCCCAAGTATGGGGTATGCGGATATGTATTTGACCATTGATGTATGACTTGTATGACTTGATTCGGATATTTATGATTTTCTTATGCTCTATGTGCTTATCTGAGAGTACATGCATGCATACAGGTTATTTGATTGAGAAAAACGTCAAAAACTAGTTTAAGAAAAAATATTTTATGACCTCGACCGAAGTGATTCTGACCGATCGAGGTACTTTACCTCGGTTGACTTAGAACATCTCGACCGAGGTGGTTTAACTGGAATAGTTTTCAAAACGATTTTTGTGCTTCTTATCTGGAGATGACCTTAGTGAAGATTCTTGTTTGTAGACTGGTTTTGAAATCTTTATATGTTTGAAAGGTTTTATAATATGTTTAAGTTGCTAAATGCTTTGTTTGAAACTTGTGGCATGTTTAATACTTTGTTTTTATCAAAATTATGTTGAATTTGAAGGTTGACACCACATGATGAGTTCTCTCACTCTCTTTCTGGAAAGACCAAGGCAATTCATTCTCTTCTCTTCTTCTTCTTGATCATGCTTAGCCTCTCATATACATATTTGCCTCCCTTTACCTATCCGGGAATTTGGAAGCAAGCAAGTGAAAAGCAAGTGAAAGAAAAGTTGAGATGTTGGCTGAAAGTTAGAAAAAAACAAATAGGTTTGGGGAAGTCAATCATGATGATGAGTAACTCGGCACCATTCACATAGCCGGGTGTTTGTGTCTTGCCAAAGTTGGATTGAGCGATATTTCTAACGGGTCATGGTATGTGCATCAAGGGTTTGATGCATCTCAAGAAATTGATGATTGCTAATCTCCCAGGCTTTGGTTATTGTGCACCTCTGTCCATGCATCCCAAAAAGTAAAGTAAAAAGTAAATAAGCAAAGCTTATTGGTGGAAGATGTTGAAGTTCAAGTGAAAGTGAAGTAAGATCCTTTTTCCGGATTCTAGCACCACATTCCTTATATACATCCCACCCTCACACGTTTCTTGACCTTCTCTTGAAAAGCCCTTGAGACCTCGAGCTTGTTGATTGACTTGGTGGTTTAAACTAGATTATGCATAATTAATTTCGATAATTATAACTTATTATGCATTCTATGATTTTATGCAAAGATGAACAACTTTCCTATATATATAAAATGTTTTGAGCATATTTTGATTTTAAACACCATGAAGTATTCTCTTAGAATGATCTATGATTTGAGCACACCACCAAAAATGTTTGGAATTACTTTTCATTGATCTTTTTTACTTATAATCCATTCTATCTTATACTTAAGATTTGGAACTTGCTTGGGGACAAGCAAGGGACAAGTATGGGGTATTTTGATAGCATGAATTATTGTCTATATTTTGGGACCTGCTTAGACGTTTTATCTTCAATAATCTGCATGTTTGAATGTATATTATATGATTATATTGTCGTTTCATCTATCTTTGCGGGAATCGAGGGTCTACACCAAGTTTCGTTGTAATCGTAGGTAAAATGGCACGTTTTGCATCAAAATGGAGCTAAAGGAGCTAAAGAGTCATAGGAGCTACATTCAGGAGCTTAAGGAAGAATCCAGGAAGCATGGAAGTGGATTAGAGATTTACTTTGGACCAGATTTGAAAGATTTCACATTCAGTTTAGAGTCACCTCGGTTGACCACAGAGTCACCTCGACCGAGGTGATCTTGAGGAGCGTCTCGACTGAGGCGAATACCCTGACGCGGCGAGATCGTTTATTCTTGGCTGAGATCTTTTATCTTTGGAAGGAGAGATCTTATATTTTTGGGCTGGATTTCTGGAAGGAAGATTATATATTTTGGAGATCTATTTTAGAGATTAAGATATATTTTATTAGGATAATATCTTTTCAAGATATTTTATCTTTGGAAGATAGTTTTCCTATATAAAGGGTTGGATTTTCCTCAAGTTCAACCATGCTTATACATGCCTAGAGGGCTGATAGAATCCAGCAATTAAGGGATTTTCTCTAGGGTTTTGAACGAAGGAAGATTGAAGATCAATCTAGGAAGGATTGATAGCTTGTTATAGCTTTTGTGAAGGGTTTTGTAAGGCTTTCTTAGATTCCCTTCTTGTTGATTGTCTTGTTGGAATTATTATCCAAGGAACGCTTATTTGATTGATATTTGATTCAGCTATTGAAGCCTTGTTCTTAAGGTTTTTGTGTTCAAATATTCATTCCCTTCCCGTATATTTGATTATTGCTTTCATGATGATGAGTGGCTAATTTCCTTGTGCGATTCTAGGGTGATTTGTTGAAGGTTGTGGGAAAAACAATGATAGAATAATCTTAAATTTCAGTTGGACCCTAAAAGTTCGAGTCTTTATCCTTAACCTTAGAACATCTCGTTCAGTCGATGAACATCTCGGCCGGGGTGGAACTTGACTGACCGAGGTGACCTTTCTGATCCGAAACTGAGAGTTAAGTGTTAGAGTTTGCCAAATCCTATCCTTAGTACACATTTCCTGGTTCAATGCAAGCCTAGGATGAGACTTACCCGGTAATTCTTTTGTTTGTTTACCCAAGATCATAAGTGTAGGTAATAAAGGTTTATCCTTTATTGGGGTTTGAGTGTGCCTTCATCCCATCTTTGTGAGTTAGCCTGAGACTTACCCGGTAAAGGTTGATTCTATTCCCTTAGTTGGTTTGTTGGTTTGAGATTATAGTTCCTTTCCTTAGTACCTTGAGATTTACCCGGTGATAGATTCTTTTGGTTGGGATTGTGAGTAGTGACACTTACCCGGTGATCTATTCCACTTTAGTAACACATTCCCTTTGCAAAATCTCAGCTTTGTCAGCTTATCTTGAGATCTTGAGTTGGAACCACAACTAGATGCTTTAATCCCTAGAATTTGCATATTTCCTTAATTGATTATATTATCATCTTTGATTGCTTTAATTGCTTTTGTGGTTAGTTGTGATATTGATTACCTATATTGGTTTTGTTTCACCTAAGTCTCTGAGATCGACACCCTGGAATTCTTGCTTTTACTACGATTGACCCGTACACTGCGGGTTTGCATCCTTGTTTTGGGCATACATCTAGGGTTATAAATTTAAAGCTTGCACACACCATTTGGAGCGAACAACTACCCCAGTACCCCATGGTGTAAACCTATCTGGCGTGGCCTCAACATTCCGAAGTGTAGCTTTATCTCCTGGGTTGTTGGACATCATCAACTCCCTACCCTCACGAAGCTACACCTATGGAACATTGTTCCTTCCACCACCTGTAAGATCTGCCACTCTTTCCCTGAAGATGAAACTCACCTCTGGACCAACTGCTTCTACACTAACCTTGTCCTAAACATTGTTTCTACCTGGACCCGTACCCCCCCTCCTCTCCCCTACCTCCCCGACCCCTGGACTTGGATTTGCTGCCTAACCTCTAGGCGTAATCTCATTACCCAAATCAAAATCTCAAGCATCACTCCCTCCACCTATTTCACATGGAAAGAAAGAAACAACAACATCTACAACAACAAATCTTGTTCCCCCATTGTCTGCACAAACAACATCATCCTTGCTGTCAAGAACCATGCTAACACACATTGGAAAGATCTCTCTCAAACTTCCCTTGCACGGGCCAAGATTCTAGGAATCCATTTTAGCTAATTGCTATTGTACTCACTGAAGAACCAAGTAGGTGATTAATAAGGATATAAATACTCTAGAAGGGGGTTGAATAGAGTATGAGAACTTTTCACATTATTGGACTTTAAGGCCTTGAGATCCAGTTTTGTTACTAAGTGCAGAGATCGACTTTAAGGCCTTGAGATTCATTCCAAAGCCTTGATATCCAATATTGGAAAAAGTTCTCATACTCTATTCAACCAATCAGCTCCGTCCCCGGCGTAGCTAACCTGCCTTCCCCAGCCGACACCCACCCCCCTGCAATACCTTGACCGCAGCCCGATGGAGGGCTCAAAACGCACAAAGAAACTCTCCCTGAAAATCTCCGACCTAAACCGCAGCCCAAACCGTCATACTGCCTCCTGCTCCTCTCCAAAACCTCATAGCCCTTTTGAACCTGTCCCAAAAGATCTCATCCGCTCCAATAACCACCGACTCGCCTCTACAGTGGGCAACCAATCAGCTCTACCGCTTCGCCCCCTCCCCATTCCCTCAGTGGTCGAATTTCCCCCTCTTTCTCCTTCTCCTACTAATATCTCAAAACCTTGTGTTCCCACTATGGCTACGCAAGAAACTGTTAACCATAGTGCATGCTTGCCAAACCATGTATACCAGCCAAGCCATGCAAACACTGCACCGTCTTCCCCACCGACCCTGGTTCAATCCAACCCATCACCAAACAACCTTATCCAAAACCCACCCGACTCTACAACTTCCGGGTACATTCAAGAGTCCATTCAATGCACCTCGTCGGTTGGAATCCCAAAAGCCTCCTACAAAAGTATTCTGACTAAGGCAGCCTCTTGGGAACACGTACCACTTCCCTACTCCCCAGTTTTTGAGGATGGCATCATTCATTTCACAAATGACGATGTCTCTGGCCCTCTATCCAAATGGTCGCGTACCCTCATTGGGTTCCCTATGGGCAATACCATTGCCTATCAGCGTATGTCCAACTATGCCTCTCTCCATTGGAACCAGATTGCCATGCCAAAGATATTACGTAACGAGCATGGTGTCTTCGTATACCACTTTGAAACCGAAGAAGATATGAACAATATCCTTCTCGGCAGCCCATGGATCATAAATGGATCCACCTCCTTGCTTCTCAAACGTTGGACTCTAGGAATGGCGTTGGATTACTCCAGCCTTGCATCCATTCCAATCTGGGCATCTCTTTACGATCTTGACATTAGATTCGGGTCGCCCCACAAGCTTGCCAGGATTGGTTCTGCCATTGGAATTCCACTGCTCAGTGACCACTACTTTGCTAATCAAGGGAGGCTCGGGTATGCCAAGATTCTCTTTGAAGTCCAAGCTTCCGAGCCCTTACTTCGCGAGATCACGTTCATTGGCCCTGAAGAGGAGATCATAACTCAAAAGATCTCCTATGAATGGCTTCCGGTGCACTGTCCGACTTGCCTCATTTTTTGCCATCGCTGCAAATCTTCAAAAGGTAATACCAATGGTATTATCAAACCTCAAAGAGCAATACCCAGCCCATCCCCTAACCAAGAACCCTTGCTTCCTACCCCAGATGCTTCTCTTCGCATCAATGTTACACAAGGTAACCACCAGACTCAAGCCCCTTATCCTCTCTCTTCTACCCCTTCTAATCCCCACCCTAAACCACCTTCACTCCCCTTACCTTCGAACCAAGCTCACAAACCCTCACCATCCGAAATCCCTCCACCTGCTTCTAATCCTAATGTTACTCTCTCAAATGAAACACTAAACACTTTCCCACCATCATCATCTCAAAATCCAATCCCCAGGCCAACTTCTTCCCCTAACCCTCCAGATCCTAGTGAATGTGTCAAGAATGCTGACACTTCACCCTAAGCACTCCATGTCGATTAAAATTGGTTCTTGGAACATTCGTGGCCTTAACCATCCCAATAAACATAAGGTCATCCGGGACTTGATAAAACTCCACAATCTTGATCTTTTAGCCATCCTTGAAACCAAAATCTCTGAAGCTAAGATGATGAATCTCAAATCTCTCATTCCAAGTTGGAACCAAACCTCAAACATCTTCCTAGGGCACAAATGCCGCATTTGGCTTCGGTGGGATCCAAACTCCATTCTCTTCAACCCAATCTTCCAAAATGATCAAATCATCCACTGTAACGTAACCATCCTCAACGCCCCAGTCACCACTAAGCTAGACTGCTCATTCGTCTACGCTCATAACCTTCCTAATGAACGTGCCCCTCTCTAGGACAACATAATCACCATTTCTCTACTCAATTCAAATATGCCTTGGGTTCTAGTGGGTGACTTCAACACAACCCTAAGCCTTGATGAGAAAATCACTCAAAACACGATCTCCTCAACCCAACAGTCTACTGAACTCGTGGATTGCTTCACCAGGAACTCTCTTTCTAACCACGACTACTCAGGTCATAAATTTACATGGAATAACAAACATGAGGCTTCCAGGATTTGGTGCAAACTTGACCGGATCATCATCAACACCCACTGGAACTCACACTTCCCGCTCTCCAAAGCCCTCTTCACCAACCCACTCATCTCAGACCACTCCCCAGCTATCCTGGAAGCTAAAGATGCCCCTCCTCATCGACAATTTCGATTCAACAATAGTTGGGCCTCCCACGAAGAGTTTCTCAACATTGTCTCTAATAAATGGGCTTGTCACACAAACCCCAACCTTGAGAGACTGAACTCCCTCTCCTCCAAGCTCCGAAGCCTTAAACGATCCCTCAAGAGATTTCCAAGTATCACCCTAGAGAATCTCCATTCTTCAATCGAGACTCTTAAGAATCTACTTGATGTTACTCAAACGAGTCTCCAAACCAACCAACAAAATACCTCCCTCATTGAAGCCGAACGTGCTACCATATCCCTACTACATACAATGCAGGAGAGCCTTCGCGCAACACTAAATCAACTTTCTAAAGCTTCATGGACAAAACATGGGGACCAATGCAGTGGATATTTCTTCAAATGCATTAAATCGAGGAGAGCACATAATGCTATCAAGAGCATCCAAGATCCCGATAATTCTGGAGTTGGGCCTGCTATTAACATGGCTGAGATCTCGTCAATCCTTATCAAACATTTCTCCAATATTCTCAACTCATCTAACCACCATAACCCACATGACCTATTTCCTGATTGCCCTCTCCCTTCTATTTCACCGGAGGAGTCTTCTCTTCTTTGCAATACGGTCTCGCCAAATGAAATTAAACTTGCCTTATTCAGTATTGGTGATCACAAAGTGCCTGGTCTTGATGGGTATAATGCTCTTTTCTTCAAGACCTCATGGGCTATCACTAGCAATGACTTTTGCTATGCAATCGATGAGTTCTTTCGCACTAGCAACCTTCCTCACCATATCAACCACACTGCCATCTCCCTGATTGCAAAAAAAGCAAACCCAACCCTCCCATTTGATTACAGACCAATATGATGCTGCAACACTGTGTACAAAGTAATAGCTAAGATCCTTGCCTCCAAACTTAATGCTACCCTCCCCTCCCTCATTGGAAATTATCAAGGAGCTTTTGTCAAAGGTAGATCCATCAAACACAACATTCATATCTGTCAGGAGATCTTTAAAAGATACAACCAAAGACATATCTCTCCACGATGCGCCATGAAGATTGACATATCCAAAGCTTTTGACATGATTGATCATAGATTTGTCCTTAATTGTCTCACAAGGATGGGCTTCCCTGAAGCATTCACTCGTCTTATTGCTGCTTGTATCACTAATGTCTCCCTTTCCAACAATATTAATGGTTCATTGCAGGGTTACTTCAAAGGATCTAGGGGCCTTCGTCAAGGATGCCCCCTCTCGCCTCCCCTCTTTGTTATCGCTATGAAGGTCCTCTCTTCAATGATAAATGTTAACACATCTACACCGGACTTCAACGTGCACCCCAAATGCACCTCTCCTTGAACCACACATCTATGCTTCGCTAATGATCTCATGTTATTTTGTCGGGGAGATGCACCCTCTATCCAAATCCTGAGACGCACACTTGACTTCTTCGGGCAATACTCTGGACTCACCACAAATCTCTCCAAATCTTCAATTTACTTTGGTGGGCTTTGTGACCATGAACGTGACAACTTGGCCACCATTGCAAGCCTTGCAAGTGACTCCCTTCCTTTCATGTATCTTGGTGTCCCTGTGGGGAGTAAAGGGCTCCGACTTGCTGATTATCTTCCCCTTATCACCAAGATTACTAATAAGATCAACACAGGGAGCCTGAAGAATCTCTTGTATATAGGAAGAAAACAAATCATCACCTTATCTAATGTCCCTATACAATTACTGGTGCTCGATCCTGCTCATCCCCACTACTGTCATCCACAAGATCCAAAGCCTACTACGTTCCTTTCTATGGGCTGGCACTGATTCAAGCACTCGTGCTCCGATCTCTTGGAGCACTATATGTCTCTCAAAGGAGGAAGGAGGTCTTGGGTTCAAGGAGATTCTTTCATGGAACAAAGCATGCCTTTCTAAACTCATCTTCGAGCTTGATACGGCCAACCACAATCAGAATCTTTGGACCGAATGGATCCATTCTAACATTCTAAAAGGTCAGTCCATTTGGTCCATCACCTCAAGCTATAAGCACAGCTTCATCTAGAGTCAAATCCTTAGAGTCCGAGACGAGATCACTACTTCAATGAATAGGACAATCTTCATATCCAACACAACTACCTCCCAAGGCAATTTCTCTACTTCGGGAGCATATAATCTCTGTTGGAAACCAGTTTCAACCAGGCCTCTCTTTCTTGTCAGTGCCATCTAGAAGAGCATCTACATCCCTAAATGCTCCTTCATTGCTGGATTGCTTACCATAAGCGGCTTCCCACCCTCACTAAGCTTACGGACTGGAGGATAGTCCCGGACGATACGTGCAAACTGTGCAATTCTGGCATTGAGGACGAAGATCACCTTCTCCACCGCTGTAGCTACTCCATACTGGTGTTGGACCTTGTCTCTAGATGGCTTAGAACAGGCAAACCATACCCTTACACTAGCAATATTTGGAACTGGATTGCTCAACTCTCTCTTCGAAAAGATGATGTTCTTAACCATGTTCGTCTATCCACCATCACAAGCTTCATATACTTCATTTGGAAGGCCAGAAACGACATCATCTTCAACCAAACATCTACACATGCTACTACTTGTGCTCACAACATCATCAACAATACAAAGACTCACACATCATACCTATGGAAGAATAGGTCTCATAACTCCCTAGCTTGGGCCAAGATTCTTGGCATTCACCTTAACTAGTCTCCCTTCACTATTTCATTAGCCAATTTCTTTCCTAGGGCAAGTTTCCCTCCTTGTAAATTCACTATTGTTACTAATATAAACCAATTTCAAAAAAAAATAAAAAAATAACAAGTTTCAAAAACAACCCACTGACGCATTTCAAGGTCTTGAAAGTAAAAACAAAGAAAATTTTAAACGCATGTCAAGGCCTTGACATCCAGTTTCAAGGCCTTGAAATCGATTTCAAGGCTTTGAAATCTATTCTTCGTAATTGTCATAAAACTGTTTTCTCCATCTAGATTGTACAATTCCCTTGGTCTTGCCCTTCACAATTTCTTCTAGACGACGTTTTTTCTCTTCTTTTCGGTAATTCTGGACAACATCATACTCTTCCACTGTCAGAGTAGTCGGCTCCTCATGTGTTCGGCAAATAATTGGTTGATTCTTCACACTCCTTTGGCAATTGAGCAACACATTCACAACCTTTTCTTGTCTATGCTCAGCAGCTACTTCAGTTAACGGCATAATATTCTCTATGACACTGAAAGAGAGGGCATTCAAATATAACATTTGATTTACCTTGGCATGCACAATAGATAACATCTCTAGTGTTGCATTTGGCTTGTCGGTCATATCGGATTGAAAATCCATCATCTCCCTGCGTAGATTGTCTAGACCAAATTCCAACTCATCCAACCTCTTTTCTGATAATGCAGGAGTTGAAGATGAAGTAGTCACAATCATAGCCTTTTTCTTTAACTTCCACTCCCTAACTAACATTTTCTCAACCCCTAAACGTTCAAAGCAGTTTTCGTCGATCTTCCCTGTCGACAACTGTTGGTCCTCATTCGAGGTGCCAATGGAAAAATGGGATAAGATTTTGGGGAGAAAATTTTCCTTTTTCTAGGGTAGTGGGATGGCTCTTGTGGAGTTAAGGGTATGAACCATGTGGTAAAGGATGTTGGGCAAATCAGCATCAAGCCCGGCCCAATCATCACTTGATAGATCAACTCCGCAGTTTGATCCGTCAACAATTCCCTTAAATTTGTTCTGGGAAATACACATTGAACTAGTAGGGTAAATATAATCTTGGCTTCTGGGTTTAGAGATGGTGTGTGAGTTGACAAGATAAGGAATTGGGTACGAGGAATTGTTCTTTTGCCAACCGAACACTTTCAGTTCGAGAGGGATGGTTGTAAGAGGTTGAGGTAGGAAGCCCTAAAATTTTACCAATAAGAGATGGGGTGAGAGTAATAGCTTCCGAATAAATAATCTTTGCTGAGGTGGTTGCGGTCTTGTGGGCTATGAACATGGCATGGTATAAGGGTTGAAGAAGAAACGAATGCGAGTTGGATTCAGCGCTTATCAATTCGAAGCTCAATAACCCCACGTCCAACGGCCAACGGGGACATGTGGGTGCTGTAATACCCAAAATGTACAAGGTTCGTCCAAAGCATACGAGCGTACAACTTCATGTCTATATACTGATCTTGATTCCCCAAAAAAGTCTAGGATAATTTTACAACTATTTATAAGTTTGGGTTTATTTTTTCATTTTGCAACTATTTACAAAAAAAGTTATATTATGTACAGTTGGATGTGACTCTCCAAAATATTATTATTGAGATTCACGTTTGTTTTTAAAAAATTTATAAAAATATTAACCAAAAAATTATGTAATATTTTTCTAAAATTTAAATATTTAATATTTGGCGTTATGTTGCATCGCCATGTTCGAACTTTTGCAAAGGACACTATCAATTTATTCGAGATCAAACATATCTACTTCATCTCACGGATTGCTGCATCAACCTTGGTCGAATCAAACCATTTGTATTCACATTCGTCTCACCGCTTTCATCAACCATTTCTACTACTAGATCATTCACACTTAAAAAAATCCGGAGTAGTTGAAATTCAAGCAAGTCTAGATCTAGAACCATAGTTTGTTCTAAAACGTATCCAAGGACGTACTATAAATTTGTGATCACCATACATGAATAAAATTTGATCATTATAAACATCAATTTTTACAAAATCATATCCATTGCCTTGTTTGAATGATATCCCATTAGTCAAACATCATCTTCCAAGTTACCTTTTAACTAGGCATTTAGAAATAACTCAGCAATTTTCTTCTAGCAACGAAATATTTATATCTTGATGTCGCTCCTTGCCTATCTCTTTCCTTCATAGGAGAGACACCTATTCTAGTACTTGGGATGATAATTTTGGTAGTCAAAGCCACTCCCACTGCTGCAACCAAGGAGACTGCCAAGGGTTCTCCCGGTAGTGACTCTACAATCTTGAAAAAAACAAGTTGAAAGAGTCGTTTTTGATGTTGTAACTTACGGAACAAAGAGTCTTGAGCTTCTTCTGTAAAAGAAGGGAGTATTCATGCTTAGCTTGTTGTAAGTATTAGATTTCCTTGTCCCTAATTATTTCCCAGTACTCCTTGAAAAGACCCTCTCTTGATTCTCGATCATTAAAATATGCTTCTTCTTGCACCAAACACATATACAATGAGGATTCAGGAACAAAAAAAACTAAAGACAAACAAATCGAAGAAACAACCTAGCGAACTGCAAATTTACAATTTTTAATCCAGTTATTGAGACAGGGAGCTAGTTGTGATCAACCATTGTTAGTATGAAATATTGTGATATTTTAGGCACGTTTTCTAAACGTATTTGATTCATATTGATAGTCTTTGATTGAACTTTACTGCATATGTGAGCTAGTATTACCTATATTGTCGATATGGATGTCTACACTAGTTCTATGTTGATTATAGGTGATTTGGAGCTATTTCCGAACGGAATCGAGCAAAGGCGAGTTGATTTGATATGTCCATGGACTAAGGACATTCTTAGGAAGCAAATTGGAGTTTTAGCTTGAGGAATGCACGAGGCTAGGGAAGAATCACGTTCTTGCCCTAAACCACGCTCTAAAATACGGCCGTATTACAAACCACGTTCAGTTCCACGGCCGTGGAACCTTGCAAGAGAAGCGTGATGCATTCCAGTAACTATTACGGCCGTGGAATATATGGTACAAACTGTGACCTAATCCACGCCCTAAATTACGGTCGTGGAAACTTCCACGACCGTGATCTTGGCGAATCTTTTCGCCACACTTTGAAGCCACGATCTTTTGAAGATTGGGCCGGGCCGATATTTTGTCTTGCCCTATAAAAAGACAGACGAAGCAAGATTCCATCATCGACGCTTAGGATCGTTTTACGCCCGCCACTTCATTTTACACCGTCGCTTGGAAGTATTGATCATCTCATTGGAGATTGAAGTTCGCATCTGGGAATTGCCCTAATCTCGCACTTTTTGGTGGAGATTGCTGTTGAGATCTCCGGATTGGCGGAAGATCGAAGCTTTTGGAAGATTTTGCAAGAAGATCTCTCTTCTTGTTTAGGTTTGATTTGGAAAACGGATTGACATTCCGTTTTCCCTTCTTTCCTAAGGTTGTGATTGTTTGCTTTATTCTGAATCTTTTGATAACACTCGTTCTCGATTGTGACTTTGAGATTGGTTTGAAGATTATTGAAAGTTCTTGAAAGTTTTCATCTTTTTATCTTTTAATTCTTGAATTGATATCAACATGACTGTTATTGGCTAAAAACCCTTAACAATTCTAAGGTGAAGGGTTGATAGTTGTGACTTAGATGATGATAGATCGATCGCAAACAGATTAGACCCTGAGAGTTTGAGAGAATCGTCGACGAAACCATAAATTACGGCCTGTTCTTGAGTCCACGGCCGTGGAACACCAAGAACTAACCGTAATTTCCCTTAAGTCCACGAGCCTGCTTTTACTTTAATCCAAAGTTAAAGATTTGCTTCAACTTAGTTTAGACTTGTCTTTTCTAGGTGGTAGTGAAGCCTCAACAACCTCTACCTCGATTGTGAGTGTCATAATCTCAATCGGTTAAGTTAGTCTTGATCCTTGGGTTACAAGTTTGGGTATTTGACACTAATTCTCACCTTTAGAATCTCTCTATATTGAGCCTCAACAACCTGTATAAAGAGTGCCTTGTAGGTGAGTTACATAAGGTTTTTGGAACTTCACCGTACGATTACCTTACATTAGTATACCTTTGCATATCTCAACTCTGTCTTTATATCATTAAGTATATCTTGAATCGATTGCCACAGCTGGATACTTGGATCTTTAGGATTGTTGTTTTCCCAATATTTGCAAAACTCTCATATTTACTCGCTTGATAATCTGCAATCGAATTTGTTCCCACCCAAATCCTTGTGTTCGATACTCTGGAATTCTTGCTTAGCTACGTCGATCCGTACACTGCGGGTTTGCTGCTTGATTCTAGTTTTATAAATTTAAAGCTTATTTGCACACACCTTTAGGGGCGAACAAGTTTTTAGCGCCGTTGCCGGGGATTTGGTTTCGGCCGAATCCGGTTGCCGGTTGTCAAGCTTGGGAGCTTGCTCTCGCTATTTGATATTACTTTGAGTGCATGCGCAGGTCTAGGAACACCGAAGATCTCTTACCTCTTGATCAAGAGCTAGAGAAAACCTTGAGGCAAAAGCGCAAGGAAAAGAAGATGGCTGAAGAACACGAACGTGATCTTCAAACGGAGTTGGCGGAGAAGGAGGCTCAACTCCAATGGAACGAGAACCTCCGCCGGGATGAAATGGATCGTCATCAATCTGAAGTTAGCAAACTGCAAGATGCGATGTTCCAAATGAGGATGGAGTTAAGCGACCTTAAGAATAAAGGAAGCAAGAAATCCTCAAGGAGGGGATCAAGAACTAGAAGAAGAAGCCACTCGTCCGCTGATGATAGTGACTCTTCCATGCCACCGTTAGAGGATATTGATCCCACGATCAATATGAATCCTTTCCATCCACAAGGAGCTGCTAATCGCCGCATTCCACCTAGGAATGTGAGGCTCGAACGTGTGGATAATGAGCCAAGAACTCTTGGCCAGCGGATGGATCCAACACAACAACCACGCCGCTTAGGCGTGAATTTTGATGCTGAAGATGTGCAAGGGTTTAGCTTTAACCCTCAAGTTATTACTCTTGTTCGCCAAAACCAATTTGGCGGTACAAGCGCTGAATCTCCACACCAACACTTGAAAAACTTTGAGTGTATGATGGAGACGATGAGACCGAAGAGCGCTACCACCAACAGCTACAAGCTCAAACCCTTCTTTTTCTCTTTGAAGGGGAAAGCGTTGTCTTGGTACCAAGCTCTTCGTAATGGGAAACTAGATACGTGGGAAGACCTTTCCGCGGAGTTCCTCACCAAATTCTTCCCGCCCTCCAAAACGGCGGAACTTAGAGGTAAGATTAATGCTTTTTCCATGAGACCTAACGAAAATTTGTTTCAATCTTGGGAAAGGTTTCAGGATTTGCTCTTGGATTGCCCTCATCATGGCATATCCAAGCTTGCCTTGTTGGAGATTTACTACAAGGGGCTGGATGCGGGAACGCAATTCAACCTCCAATCCCTCTCATGTGGAACGTTCATGGACATGAGAGAAGATGACGCTTGGGACTTCATCGAGAAGCAAGCAAGAGTCATAGAGAAGTATTCCCACCGGAAAGTGGAGGGAAATCGTGTGGAGCAAGGAGCAAAGCTCACACATGAAGCTCAAAATCAGATTTTCTCCCTCAACAATGAGATCAAAGAGTTGAAGGAGGCTATCAAGACCAACTTCCCAAAGCAACAAGGGAAGGATGTTGATTATTTGGGCAACAACAATGGCGGCAACAACAATAACCGGAACAACAACCGGAATAATAACTGGAATGGAAACAACAACAACCGGAAAAACGACTGGAACAACAATAGGGGTTCAAACAACAACAATTGGCGCTCCAATCAACAAAATTCCGGTAACTCTTATCCTTTCAATTCTAATTCACTAACTCCACCTTCCTCTTCCTCTACTCCAGGGGAAATCATCTAATGGAGGAAACACTTCGGGGAAGGAGAAGCCCGATCCCATGTTGGAAACGATCTTGGGAAAGCTTCAAGGATTGGAGAACCGCCTCATCAAAGTTGATGATCAAGTCTCTAAGGTTGACAAAGCTCAAAAGGTTTTAGAGAACCAAATGTTCAACCACGCGTAGGAAGTTCCTAGGAATCAAGGGAAACTTCCAGGAAAGACGGAGGACAACCCTAAGGGAAGGGTGATGGCGATTACAACTAGGAGCGGAGTGACTACTACCGATCCGCAGCCTACGTTCGTTGAAGTCCCCGTAGAGAAGGACAAAGAAAAGGGGAAGGAGAAGGAAGATGTCTATGTTCCTCCTCCAGCTTACAAACCTCCCCTACCATTCCCTCAATCTAGAGCACGAGCGCGCCTAGACAAACAATTCGGTAAGTTCATAGAACTCATGAGTAAGCTGCATATTAATATACCCTTCATTGATGCTATTATAGGTATGCCGGCTTATGGCAAGTTCTTGAAAGAGCTCCTCTCCAACAAGAGGAAGCTAGAAGATTTTGGTGAGGTCAAGATGAGTTCGGATTCTTCGGATCTCATCAAGACCATGAAGGAGAAAATGCCCCCAAAGTTGAAGGATCCGGGGTCATTTTGCATTCCCATTGGAGTGGGAGATGTCACATATGACGCCTTATGTGACTTAGGAGCAAGTGTGAGCATCATACCACTTGCATTGTGCAGGAAGATCGGTTTAGGCGACCCTAAACCGGTGAAGATGACGTTATACATGGCGGATCGATCCATCACTCGCCCCGTCGGTATTGTAGAAGACGTCCCTGTCAAGCTAGGTAAATTCTTTGTTTCCATTGATTTTGTCGTGCTTGACATTCCTGCAGATAGTCCGGTCCCGATCATACTCGGAAGACCGTTTCTTGCAACTTCCGGCTGCATGGTCGATTGCAAGAATGGTAGACTCGCTTTTGATATTGGAGAAGAGAAAGTAGAATTCGTTCTTTCCACTCTAGTGAAGGAGCCGATCTTCGACGAGGATATTTACGATGTCCAAGATGAAGAAGGTTTATCTAGGGAAGAGGTAAGTGCGATTCTCTTTAACGATCCTTTACAAAAAGTCATTACCATGAGTCTAACAGATGTAGGGGAGGAAGGAGAGTGCAAAGAGGAAATTGAAGCCTTAGAAGCACAAGAAGAGATGCATGAAGTGGAGTTTGAGAAACTCCACGATGAGGCTGAGAATGTTAGAATCCACGGTCATACCCTGTATTCCACGACCGTGGATTTCACAACCAAAATCGACCTCCATTCCAGTGGATTACACGGCCGTGGAACATATGGAGAGCCCGTAATTCTGACCGTGGAAGAGGGTGATCGGCATACTTCTTCAACTTCTTTTGATTCTTCTCCAACTCACTCAACACCCTTAGAAACTTCTAAGGAAACGTCGGATGCTCCTCAAGGATCATTGGAAGCTCCGAAAGTGATGGAACTCAAACCGCTTCCTACTCATCTAAGGTACGCTTTTCTTGGATCTAATTCTACCTTTCCGGTTATTGTTAGCTCCGAATTAAGCATAGATGAACATGAGCAGCTCATGATTGTCCTTAGGAAACATAGAAAAGCCATAGGCTATACTATTGAGGACTTAGTAGGAACTAAACCCTCCCTATGCATGCATAAGATACTAATGGAGGAGGACTTTAGAACTTCAAGACAACCTCAAAGGCGGTTGAATCCGACCATGAAGGAGGTTGTCAAGAAGGAAATTCTTAAACTTCTTGATGCAGGTATCATCTATCCTATCTCCGATAGTAAGTGGGTGAGTCCAGTTCAAGTAGTTCCGAAGAAGGGAGGAATGACGGTCATCACCAACAAGAACAACGAACTCATTCCTACCCGAACCGTGACTGGATGGCGAATGTGCATAGACTACCGCAAGCTCAACAACGCAACGCGGAAGGATCACTTTCCATTGCCATTCATCGATCAAATGCTTGAAAGGTTAGCACAACATTCACATTTTTGCTACCTTGACGGCTATAGTGGTTTCTTTCAGATTCCGATACATCCGGATGATCAAGAGAAGACCACATTCACGTGCCCTTGGGGTACGTTCGCCTATAGGAGAATGCCGTTCGGGCTTTGCAACGCCCCAGCCACCTTTCAACGGTGCATGATGGCCATCTTCTCCGAATACGTAGAGGAAATCATGGAAGTCTTCATGGACGACTTCTCCGTATACGGTTCCTCTTTTAACGACTGCCTTTCTAACCTTTCTCTTGTTTTACAAAGATGTGAAGACACTAACCTAGTTCTTAATTGGGAGAAGTGTCAATTCATGGTTAAGGAAGGAATCGTATTAGGTCACTTAGTCTCTAGTAGAGGGATAGAGGTAGACAAGGCTAAGATAGAGACCATAGAGAAACTTCCTCCCCCAATTTCGGTGAAAGGGATAAGAAGTTTCCTAGGACATGCTGGATTTTATAGACGTTTCATTAAGGACTTTTCTAAGATATCAAAACCTCTCACTAATCTATTGATGAAGGATGCGGTTTTTGAGTTTTCGCAGGAATGTTTGGATGCGTTTAACACCATTCGGCAAGCTCTAATTTCAGCACCTATTATCCAGCCTTCGGATTGGACTCTCCCCTTTGAGATTATGTGCGACGCTAGTGACGTAGCAATTGGAGCTGTTCTTGGACAACGAAAGGAAGGGCGAACCCATGCCATATACTATGCTAGCAAGACGCTAGACGAAGCGCAGCTCAACTACGCCACTACCGAAAAAGAATTCTTAGCCATTGTCTATGCTATTGACAAGTTTCGCTCTTATCTTGTAGGTGCAAAGGTGATTGTCTACACGGATCATGCTGCGATCCGGTACCTCCTTGCGAAGAAAGACGCGAAGCCAAGGCTAATTAGATGGATTCTTCTCCTACAAGAATTCGATCTTGAGATCCGCGACAAGAAAGGTTCAGAAAATTCTGTTGCGGATCATTTGAGTCGTCTAACACATCTAAGAGACGACCATCTACCCATTGATGACTCCTTTCCGGACGAACACTTACACATCATAGAGGAGTGCATCAACGTGATCTCCAAAGGTAACGAACCGTGGTTTGCTGATTTTGTTAACTATTTGGTTTGCCAGGAGATACCGCCCGGACTATCCTACGCACAAAGGAAGAAGTTCTTTAAGGACGTCCGGGAATACTATTGGAACGAGTCTCTCCTCTTTAAGAGAGGTCCGGATGGCATCATTCGGCGATGTGTGCCGGAAGATGAGATGCAAAGTGTCATCCGCCATTGTCATTCACTACCTTGTGGAGGACACGCTAGTTCGAACAAGACTAGCGCAAAGGTATTGCAATCTGGATTCTATTGGCCTACTTTATTTAGAGATGTGCAATCCTTTGTTTCTTGCTGCGATGCTTGTCAAAGAACAAGCAATATTTCTAGAAGGAACGAGATGCCCCTCAACAACATCCAAGAGGTGGAGATTTTCGACGTTTGGGGAGTCGATTTCATGGGACCATTCCCATCTTCTTGTGGAAACCAATACATACTATTGGCGGTAGATTACGTTTCTAGATGGGTGGAAGCAATTGCCTCTCCCACAAATGATGCCATGGTGGTGGTTAAGTTCTTCAACAAGACCATCTTTCCGCGATTTGGGACACCAAGGACGATCATTAGTGATGGAGGTTCTCACTTCATAGCCCGTCGCTTTGAAGCTCTTCTAGCTAAGTATGGGGTTACTCACAAGATCGCTACCCCTTATCATCCACAAACTAGTGGACAAGTTGAGATCTCAAATAGGGAGATCAAAGGAATTCTAGAAAAGACGGTTTCAAGGACTAGGAAGGATTGGTCCTTGAAGCTAGATGATGCATTATGGGCGTACCGGACTGCGTACAAGACTCCCATAGGAACCACACCATACAATCTTGTGTATGGGAAGTCTTGTCACTTGCCGGTGGAGCTGGAGCACAAAGCGTTTTGGGCTATCAAGTGGCTGAATTTCGGCATGAAGGAAGCGGGAGAGAAGCGTCTCCTAGACATCAATAAGCTGGATGAACTTCGCTTGAACGCCTATGAAAACGCCAAGATCTACAAGGAAAGAGCAAAGTGTTGGCATGATAAGCATATCATTCCAAATGACTTCAAAGAAGTAGATCAAGTTCTCCTCTTCAATTCAAGACTTCGCCTCTTTCCAGGTAAGCTTAAATCCCGTTGGACCGGACCTTTTCTAATTAAGCGTATTTTCCCCCATGGTGCAGTTGAAGTATGGGGTGAAGCGAGCGGATGTTTTAAGGTGAACGGCCAACGACTCAAGAAGTATATGCCGGAACTCCAAGCTGAGGAGTTTGCGCCTACCGCACTCGAATAAGTGCGAGAATGGTCTAGCTACGGACCTTAAACAAAGCGCTTCTTGGGAGGCAACCCAAGGATCGATGGAAAAGGAAAAAGGGAGAATAATGTCGAAGAAAAGTGACGAAATTCGGACTTTGGAGCTTTACAGGAGGTTCCACGGTCTAAATTACGGTCGTCATAGCTAAAGTGGCCGTAATTTTCAAAAGCCTTTGAAAAATCACCAAAACCACGGTTCCGTACACTTCCACGGCCGTGGAACACCCCGACAGACCGTGATTTTCAAAATTTTGCCTGCAACTATATAAGCCACGTTCTTCACAAACTCATCCCAAAAACCCCTCTTTCCACGACCTAATTGCCGGAATTCCACGACCTCCTCAAAATCCTCGTTTCTTAATCGTTTCTAACGATTCTTCTTCCCAAACTGCAGCAAATTCAACCACAAACAATATCCAAGCGACGAATCGAGCGGAAATCCATCAACAAACGCGCATTTCGGATTTTTCAATCCGAAAAAGAGGTTTATTCTTTCTTCTTGATTCTCGCCAATTTGGTTCGTTTTTGCTATAGATTTTTAGGAAGAACTGATATAGACTGGAAGGAATTAGACTAGGACTGCTTGTTGTGGTGATTGCTTGTGAATTTGCTGAGATTCGTGAAATTCTGAGACGAACCACGGTCTCTGGGTAAACCACGGCCGTAATTCTTGAAGAACAGACCGTAATTTTTGTGCAGAATGGATTTTGTAAGGAGAGTGTCGGGAAGGATAAAAGAGAAGAAGGGTGAGCAAAATAAGAAAAGGAAAGGCAATCCCTCCACCTCCTCATCCTCTAGGGCACCACCACCCTCATCTCCTTCACTACCATCTTCACCTTCACCTCCATCCTCACCTCCTCACCCTACAATCCCAGCCATACATGAGAACCATCTTGCTGCTTTCGAGAAAATCACGAAGAGGCCAGTGATTGGCCCTAGATATTTGTTGTTGGAGGATCTACATCCTCTCAACATAGTTGATGATCTTACTTGGCTCTTGGATAGAGCCGTATTAGTTATCTTCTCGGCTATCCGAGAAGACGCCTATGAGGAGATCACCCGGGAGGTTGTGACGTCTTTCGAGCACAGCCACGTAGATAGGACCGTCTCTTTCCGTCTCATGGAAAGAGACTACCATTTGAGTATCGTTGAGTTTGGGACTATTTTTGGGTTTCATGAGACCTTCAATGGTCGATTTCCGAGTGGTGTTTACCCCAAAGATTTTTGGGAGGAAGTTGCAATGATTTACGCCGACGAGGACCGTTGGCAACCCGCTGATATCAAGGCTAGATTGATGTACCATCTAGCCTTGAAGATAGCTCACCGTGTTCTTTCGGAGTGTCTCTTTCCTAGGACGGAGACGCCCCAAAAGATCAAGACGGATGAGTTATTCTTGCTCTATTGCATGCTTTATGGACGCCGTGCAGATTGTGCTACTCTCTTGGCTGCTACGATGAGCAAGCTCAAGAACAAGTCGAAGGGAAACATCGGATATGGTGGGATAGTTACCCACATTGCTAGGAGTTTTGGTGTAGATTTTTCTGCTTGCACCCGCATACCGGCCGTTCCTTTAGGGCTACATGCATTCATTGGTATAGAGTGGCTGCCGGAGTATTCCATTATGGCGGGACGCCATAATTGGAAGGAGACGTTCGTTGCGATGCATGCGAACAGGATAGTAGCTCCCCCTTACGTCCCACCACCGGTTGTCGAGGAGGAGGATATGGGAGATCAGTTTGAGAGTGGAGGACGAGCGGAGCAAGAGTTTGGCACGTTTCCGGACCAGCCGGAAGCGGCCCCAGATGTACCCAGACGCTCTCCACGTCCAGCTAGAGCCTCAGGCTCGTCATCTCGCCGCGCTAGCGTGAGTGAGAGGCCTACGTGGATGACCACACCTCCCACATGGTATGGCGTTCCCCCTCCTTGGTCCACGGAGCAGCCAGCAGCACCACCACCAGCACCAGCACCATCCGACGCCCCAGCATGGTACAGTCACGCCCCGGGATGGTACGAGCAGATGCCGGATTGGGCTACCGGACTTTCAGAGAGAGTTGGAGCGTTGGAGATCCGAGCCGACGCTAGAGACGGATTCCTCGACGACCTCGACCACATGATGAGGGACGTCTACCGCCAGCAGTTTGGGCGGCCCTACGACTCCAGCTTCTCCCCATTCCCGCCTCCGCCGGCGCCGTAGTGATTTGATGCATGACCGTTCGTTTTAGACATTCCCGCCACCACTTTGTGAGTTTCTTTTTCTTTTCTTTCTTTTCCTTGTTTCTTTTTAACATTAGGGACAATGTTCGTCCTAAGTATGGGGTGGGATGTACTAAAAAGTTTGTAATAACTCTACTTACTATGTTCGCTTTCATTTGAGACTATCGTTGCATGTTCATTATGTGTTGCACGTTTCCTTATTGCATTGCATGAAAAATAACTTGAAAAACCCATAAAAATTGACAAATTTTGAAAATTTTGAGCTTCTAATGAATTGAGATGATTTCTATGATAATCACTACTTGTGAATTGAGTTTGATGACAATTGCATGCTTAAAAGAATAGTGAATTGAAAAGAATTTGAATGAATGAATTTTACCTCTTTTGCAAGTTTTATAATGTGATTATGTTACCTAAATCATGCTAGGAATTTGAAGTTGAAATCACGTTATAAGTTCCTATACTTCTTGTTGAAATGATTAAGGCAATTCGATACTTTCTTTCTTCTTTCTTTAATCATCTAGCTCCTCATTGAAATATTAGCCTCCTTTACCTATCCGGGAATTTGGAGAAATGAATGAGAAAAAGGCATGTTTGATGTGGGAGGGCCATGAGAGCAATTATTTGCAATCAAATGAATAGAAAGAAATTGTAGGTTTGGGGAAGTCAATCATGACGATGAGTAACTCGGCACCATTCACATAGCCGGGTGTTTGTGTCTTGCCAAAGTCGGATTGAGCGATATTCCTAGCGGATTATGGTATGTGCGCTAAGGGTTTGAGGCATCTCATGAAAATTGAGAAACGCCGATCTCCTAGGCTTCGGTTTTTGTGCACCTCTGTCCATAACTCCAAAAGTAAAGTCGAAAAATGAAAAGAAGAGAGCGAAGCTCTAAGTTGAAGTGTTGCGGGAACCGCATAAGAAGAAGAAGGTAGTTGTCCACTTTCCCGGATTTATGCACCACTTTCCCTTAAAGTTTTCCCTTCCCTTCCATATTCTAGACCTTTTCTTTGAAAGTCCTTAAGATCAAAAGAATGTTATATGACTTGGTGATCTAAATTGAAGTTTCTTGTGATTGATTTTGATAACGTTTGAAGGTTATGATGCTTGTTTAGAATTTAAATTGGTTCATGAATTTTCTTTGCTTTTTACTCTTTAATTGAGTGTGTGAAAGTTCGATAAACGATTGAAGCAAGGTTTGAGAATGATCTATTCTTTAGAAGTCACATTCACCCAAAAAGAAGGTACACTTATTTCATCCTAACTCTTGTTTAAAGCTTTTTGAAAGACCTTGCTTAGGGACAAGCAAGTGTTAAGTATGGGGTTATTTGTTAGCATGAAATATTGTGATATTTTAGGCACGTTTTCTAAACGTATTTGATTCATATTGATAGTCTTTGATTGAACTTTGCTGCATATGTGAGCTAGTATTACCTATATTGTCGATATGGATGTCTACACTAGTTCTATGTTGATTATAGGTGATTTGGAGCTATTTCCGAACGGAATCGAGCAAAGGCGAGTTGATTTGATATGTCCATGGACTAAGGACATTCTTAGGAAGCAAATTGGAGTTTTAGCTTGAGGAATGCACGAGGCTAGGGAAGAATCACGTTCTTGCCCTAAACCACGCTCTAAAATACGGCCGTATTACAAACCACGTTTAGTTCCACGGCCGTGGAACCTTGCAAGAGAAGCGTGATGCATTCTAGTAACTATTATGGCCGTGGAATATATGGTACAAACTGTGACCTAATCCACGCCCTAAATTACGGTCGTGGAAACTTCCACGACCGTGATCTTGGCGAATCTTTTCGCCACACTTTGAAGCCACGATCTTTTGAAGATTGGGCCGGGCCGATATTTTGTCTTGCCCTATAAAAAGACGGACGAAGCAAGATTCCATCATCGACGCTTAGGATCGTTTTACGCCCGCCACTTCATTTTACACCGTCGCTTGGAAGTATTGATCATCTCATTGGAGATTGAAGTTCGCATCTGGGAATTGCCCTAATCTCGCACTTTTTGGTGGAGATTGCTGTTGAGATCTCCGGATTGGCGGAAGATCGAAGCTTTTGGAAGATTTTGCAAGAAGATCTCTCTTCTTGTTTAGGTTTGATTTGGAAAACGGATTAACATCCCGTTTTCCCTTCTTTCCTAAGGTTGTGATTGTTTGCTTTATTCTGAATCTTTTGATAACACTCGTTCTCGATTGTGACTTTGAGAATGGTTTGAAGATTATTGAAAGTTCTTGAAAGTTTTCATCTTTTTATCTTTTAATTCTTGAATTGATATCCACATGACTGTTATTGGCTAAAAACCCTTAACAATTCTAAGGTGAAGGGTTGATAGTTGTGGCTTAGATGATGATAGATCGATCGCAAACAGATTAGACCCTGAGAGTTTGAAAGAATCGTCGACGAAACCATAAATTACGGCCTGTTCTTGAGTCCACGGCCGTGGAACACCAAGAACTAACCGTAATTTCCCTTAAGTCCACGAACCTGCTTTTACTTTAATCAAAAGTTAAAGATTTGCTTTAACTTAGTTTAGACTTGTCTTTTCTAGGTGGTAGTGAAGCCTCAACAACCTCTACCTCGATTGTGAGTGTCATAATCTCAATCGGTTAAGTTAGTCTTGATCCTTGGGTTACAAGTTTGGGTATTTGACACTAATTCTCACCTTTAGAATCTCTCTATATTGAGCCTCAACAACCTGTATAAAGAGTGCCTTGTAGGTGAGTTACATAAGGTTTTTGGAACTTCACCGTACGATTACCTTATATTAGTATACCTTTGCATATCTCAACTCTGTCTTTATATCATTAAGTATATCTTGAATCGATTGCCACAGCTGGATACTTGGATCTTTAGGATTGTTGTTTTCCCAATATTTGCAAAACTCTCATATTTACTCGCTTGATAATGTGCAATCGAATTTGTTCCCACCCAAATCCCTGTGTTCGATACTCTGGAATTCTTGCTTAGCTACGTCGATCCGTACACTGCGGGTTCGCTGCTTGATTCTAGTTTTATAAATTTAAAGCTTATTTGCACACACCTTTAGGGGCGAACAACCATCTTACATTTCGGGCGTGTGATATATGTGTATGAGATTGCTATGTGATATATGTGTTTGGCGGGATAAAGTATACCAAAACTACGTTGGTTACTAGCTCTCAAAATTTCAGAAAACAAGATAAGAACGAATACAAATAGTAGTGTGTCTAAAGGACCCTAGTAATCATGTATATACATATCTCATGATTCGATAGAAAATTAACACCAATTCATAAGAGAAACTGCATAAATACTAAGTATGATGCACATAGAGAAAAAGTTCAAGGCAAAAAATCATATGAGAAGACAATGACAATAGTAAGTGAGAATGAGGCCTTTATCTTACCCCCTTAGAGTCAACATCTCTTCCTTCCTCCACCATTATAGCAAGCTTAAGGCACTCATCACAAATACCAAAAGCTCCTCTAATCTGGGCAAATTCATAATTGTTGGTAACACAACTTTCGCACATAACATTTGTACAGCTGAAGTATCTAACGCTAGAGCTTTTGCCACATTTGCATCAAAAATGCCAATCTGAAATGTTACAAGCTCTGTGGAGTAAGATCACAATAGGCTATAAGTAGGATAAGAAAATTTTGACATCCAAAGCAAATATGCACAAATACTAAGTATGATGCACCTAGAGAGGCAATTTAAGTAGAAACGCGCAAATTTAACTTACCATATATCCATTGTTCTTCAGAATCAATAGATAACCTTTTTTCTAACGCACTTTCCATGATAAGCCTTTGTGCAAACCTTGAAGTGGGTCAGGAGTTTCCGGTATGGTTTCTAGTTGAGTTTTTGGTATGAGTATCTGGTATGAGTTTTTGGTATGATTTCTGGTTGAGTTTCCGGTATGAGTTTCTAGTATGAATTTCTGGTTGAGTTTCCGGTATGAGTTTCTAGTATGAATTTCCGGTATGGTTTCTGGTTGAGTTTTTTGTTTGGTTTCTAGTTGATTTCTTGGTATGGTTTCTGGTTGAGATTCTAGTTGAGATTTCTAATATGGTTTCTGGTTGAGTTTCTAGTATGGTTTCTAGTTAACTTTCTAGTAAGGTTTCTGGTCGAATTTTGGTATGAGCTTCCTAATATAATATCTATATCAGCCTCAATTATGAAATCATCAATGCCAAGTAAGATAATACTGACAATGTAGATTTTACTGGGTTCATGTACATGTTTGTGTGCTATCTCCACCATACAATTATTGCAGATTACATGATAACTATCAAAGATACAACGAGAAGTATGAGATACACACTAGCCTATCGGGCCTTCCCACATGCATTTGCTTTTCTCAAACAAACACCGAATAGTTACTTGCCAGATTGTATCATCCAACACTATATCTGATTCAAGAAGGGCTGCAAAAACAACAATATTATTCTAATAACATGATATAAATGTAAATGAAGTATCAATGATGAATGACCATAAGAAGCACCTTGGAATCAATCTTAGATACCAACAGTCCATCATAAGGGCAAATCTTGGTTGTTTACACAACCAAGGCCAAGCAAGGCTTACAGTACAGGTGGCTACAATGAGTTTGCAAAGCTTCATCATGGCATGCTAGGGTCCTACAGACTAGACAGAAGTACTCTCCCTTGAGACCAGAGTTATTACACACAATAATCTACTGAATTTCGTTAGATATGAGCAAAGTGAGTACATAAACTAGAAAGTAAACGAATTAGACAATACGGGAACCTTTTTAGATGAAGAAATGAGGGGAAAGTAAAAAAAATATCCCGAAAGAACGTGTGGAAGAATGATGAGGAAACAATTTGGTTTACTAGGCATTTTTTAGTTTTGTGAATAGTAAATGTACCCCTTGAGAGAAGAGTGTGTAGAGTTTGAGAATAAATATAAAAGGTTGGGGTATATTTACTTAATTGAAACATTAAAAAGTCTAATTACTACTCTAGTTTCTCAAAAAAGCTTAGTTACCAAAATTGTCCAAGAATGAATAGAATAGTTGAGTAAAATGAGAGACTTTTGGTATTAGGTATAAATAGGATAAGAACAATGTTGACATCACTCCAAAGATGAACAAGTACTAAGTAAGATGCACAATGAGAGGCAATTTAAGTAGAAACACACAAATTAAGCTTACCACATATCCATTGATCTTCAGGATCAACAAAGAATCGTTTCCTAACGTACTTTTCATGATAAGGCTTTGTGCAAACCCTGTAAGTTATGCATAGGATATTGAAGAGCATGAATATATAAAAAGAAGAATCATTCAGCTTGGTAACAAGGGTCTCTTAACATTCGTTGAATAGAATAATTATAAATCTACACATGGCTTCTAACAAGGCACGATCCTAGAGATTTTTGTCACACAAATGTAAATACAATGAAAAATAGAATATAAATCAAATAAAAAATACAAAAAAAAACAGAATAATTATAAATTTCAATACAAAGATTAAAAAAATAAAAAAGAGTTAATTAAAAATAAGGACAAGAGAACTTACTTTATTTGGTAAATTGATAATTCGATATCATACTTCAACGTTAAATAGTGTTGACAATAGGATCTTCTCATTTGGATATTCCATGTATAAAACAATGTGTCCGTCCTTGCTTTTAATACAAAATTTTTATATGTGTTATGATGTAATGTTTCGATGTGGGATGGTATACTAAAGTGAGCAGTATAGTGTAAGATTTCGGAGAACTCCGCATGGTGGCATATACTTCTATCCTTGATGTAATATCCAGAAATGTTAGTAGTATGCTATTTGCAAAATCTATTGTTACCTTTTAGGTGATTACTTTCTACATATCACATCCAACTCTTTTTAATTAATTAGATAATTTTTCTTCTCGCCCACTAAAATCAAGGTCTTTTCTTTCTTTTTTTATATATTTATTGGTCGTGTTATACACCCCGTGGTCAAATTAATTGGTAACGAAAATGTTCTAATGGTGTGGCTTTTAATTTGGGTGTCGTTTATTGGCACTGAGACCCTTTTTAAAAATTGGATGTTGGAGGATGGCGCCGACGCCCAATACATTTTTTTAAAAAAAAACTATCTATTTGAATCGGCACCAACATTCCTCTCTGTGTGCTTGCTAGCCCCTACTCTTTTCAAGAAGAAGGTGAACGGCTCTCTTTCACTTTGATTCAGAATTACATTTCTATAGCGAATTATCTATTTGAAAGTCCTTGAATTTGGTTTTAAGATGGTTGATTAATGTCTTGAGGATTTGACATGATATGAAATTCAATTACAATAATGTCTATAATTGATGGATTAATTTGGTGAATTCAAGATGTAAGGTAGTGTGTAGTTTTATTTCAAAAAAAAATTTACATTAATTAAAGAGAGGTGTGAATTTACAAGAGTCTACTAGACTAGGGGGAGCAAGATAAAGAAAACATGAAATAACAAGATGAACTACGAGATTAGGGGAGATGGATTCCTAGGTTATTGACACATGAGATGGAGTCAGGAGATCGGTCCCTCCAGTGGTGGGAGGTGAAAGTCTTGGCCATGAGAATGGTGTTGTTGGCGCATGAGATAACGGATATTGAGATGTTGTTGATGATGTGCTCATTTTTTTATTGTTCATGTGTAGTAGATGTAGGTAGTGATGCTTGAGATTCTAATATTTAACCTCAACCTCCTATTTTTTTAATTACATAATATATAAAATGAATTTGCGATTATAATTATTTTTAAAAAAAACTTTAACAAAATTTATTAATTTAATTATAGAATCTACAATTCAATATTAAATTAAAACAAGTTATTTGACTTTAGTTAATCTATTAAATTTTATAATTCGAATTTGTTAAAAAACACTAATCTTTTTATATATGTATATAATATTACCGGAGACACGTCACATACACTTATTTCGTCAGAATGGCGTATACATGTATGGTATGATCCAGTTTCTCACTAAAAATCCGATATGGTATTTAATATATAACCAACCGCAATGTTTATCAAAATTTAATAAAAAAACACAGAAATTAAAGTCAAAATATTTTTGTTAATGTTAAAGTTTATCAGTTTTTTAAAAAATATATCAACAAATCCCGTGCAAGACACCGAGATTACACTAGTTTAAAATTAGAGGAGTCTACAAAACACAAGCCTATAAAAAAAAGCTTATTTAACCCAATTTTTTCTAGTAAATTTAAGTCCGTGTATCTGGCTTTGCGATTTATTTTTACATTCAGCTCCATCCTTATCGAGATTGGTTGATACAATATTTAGAAGATCACACTTTTTGATATATCGTCCTTTGTTTCCCCATGACTCCATATTCGATTTAGGTAACACGATCAATTTGTGGTTTAGATCAAGTTCATTATGAACAAGATTGAGAGAGAATGACGAGATGCAAAGTCTCGATTGAATTGTGAATTACACAGTGAAAAGAGAGATATTCTGTTACAGAGAAAAAAGCTATTTATACTAATAATAGCTTTTTCTTTATTCACACAAAAGGTCCTATATTTCTATCTATGTACAAACACCGGATATTCTACATTCCCCCCTCAAGTTGGACTTGGAGGAAGGTTGACAAGGCCTAACTTGAAGCAAAGATTCTGATGAGAAGATTCTCCAAGCGCCTTGGTCATAAGATCAGCTAGCTGTTGGGATGTAGAAATATGTTGAGTTTGAATGACCCCTTCTTGAACCTTGTCACGAATATAATGGCATTCAATGTTGAGATGCTTTGTTCTTTCATGGAATACGGGGTTTGCTGCAATGTGTTGGGCAGCCTTGTTATCGCAGTAAAGAGTTACTGGTTGAGAGATAGAGCAATATAAATCTGACAGTAGACCAATGATCCAGACAATCTCACTTGTAGTGGTAGACATAGCTCGATATTCTGATTCAGCTGAAGATTTTGATATTGTCTTCTGCTTCTTAGTCTTCCATGAGATTAGTGCTTTGTCCAGAAATATACAATATCCTGATAAAGACCTAGCTGAGAAAGCACAGCTGGCCCAGTCAGCATCAGTGAACCCTGATAAGGAGAAATCAGATGTGGTAGGATAAAATAAACCAATATTCATGGTTCCTTTCAAATATCTAACCACATGTAGAGCTGCTTTGAGATGAGGAATCCTAGGACAGCTGAGAAATTGACTCAAATGTTGAGTAGCATAGCTCAGATTAGGTCTAGTCATGTTCAAGTATAATAATCTGCCCACTAATCTTCTATAAACTTCAGGATCAGATAAGATTTCACCTTCATCAATACTCAACTTTAGACCTTTGGGTAGAGCAAAGGTAGATTCCTTGCAATCCATCATGTTAGAATCTTTCAGGATATCAATGATATACTTTCTCTGATTAAGCACTGTGCCTCGAGATGATCTAGCAATTTCAATGCCTAAGAAATATCTCATGAGACCTAAGTCTTTGATGGAAAAAGCTTTGTCCAAAGCTGTTTTGATTTCTTGTATAGAGTCAGGGTGATTACCAGTGATGATTAAATCATCCACATACACTAGCACAAATGTCATCTTAGTGTCCCTTTTCTGAATGAAGAAGGAATAATCATACTTGGACTGTGTAAATCCAAATTTGAACAGAACCTTACCTAGTTCAAAATTCCATTGTCTTGAAGCTTGTTTGAGACCATATAGTGATCTTTTAAGCAAACACACTTGTCCCTGTTGAGCTTTGGAATAACCAAGAGGTGGTTGCATGAATACCTCTTCCTCCAGGAAACCATGAAGAAATGCATTGTTGATATCCAACTGATGTAGAGGCCAATTAGAAGCAGTAGCATAAGCAATAAGTAGTCTTACAGTTGTAAACTTGGCCACGGGAGAAAATGTGTGTTTGTAATCTTTCCCTTGCACTTGGTTATATCCCTTGGCTACTAGACGAGCTTTGTACCTTTCAATGGTTCCATCAGGTTTATACTTGATCTTATAAACCCATTTTGAACCAATAGCCTTCTTGTTAGATGGAAGTTGAACTAGATCCCATGTATGGTTCGCTTCCAAGGCTGTGAGCTCTTTCTCCATGGCCTGTTGCCAATTAATATCATCCTTAGCTTGATAATATGTAGATGGTTCATATGTCTGAATCATGTTGCAGAAAGAAAGAACATAATCTGTAGAATACTGCTGAAGATCATATGTGAGAACTACAAAAGACTGAGACATAGAGTTAGACGAATTTGCAGGTTTAGAACATACAAAATCTTTGTATTTAGAAGGCATATGAGTCTGTCTCTCTGATCTTCGAAGACTAGAAAATTCAACTGGAGCATCAAGAGAATAAGAAGGAATATCATTTGTAGTTGATGAAATATGAACATCATTTGGTGAAGCATCATGAGAGGAATCATCTGTTGATTGCTGTGGGGAAATAATCTCTGTGGCTGGAGACTCATTAGACATATGTGCATCAAATATTCTGCCAGATTCTGAATAGAATAAAATTGGGTCACTGATTGCTGCAGGATTTACCAAGGGAAGAGAAATCTGTGAACTCTGAGATTCGGTAGAAGATTCAGTTGTAGCTCTTCTGAATGGAAATACTTGCTCATGAAATGACACATCTCTGCTACTGAAAACTCTATGAGAAGTTAGATCATACAATTTGTAACCTTTTTGAGCAAAGGGATAACCAAGTAATATACACTTAACTGCTTTAGATTGGAATATATCAGGTGGTTTAGATAAATCCAATGCATAACATAAGCATCCTATTATCCTGAGATGAGAATAGTCAGGTTTTTTATGAAATAAAATTTCATAAGGAGTCTTCCAATTCAAAACAGATGAAGGAAGAAGATTAATCACTGTGGTTGCAGCCAGAATACAATCACTCCAGAATTTGATTGGAAGATTAGCATGTAGAAGCATAGCTCTAGCAGTTTCAACAAGATGCCTATGTTTTCTCTCCACCCTACCATTTTGTTGAGGGTTTCTAGCAATAGATCTTTGATGAATAATCCCTTTCTCTGCAAAGAACCTACTACACTGATTATTCATGAATTCTGTGCCATTGTCACTTCTGAACACTTTGACACAAGCAGCAAATTGATTTTGAATCATATTGACAAATTCAACAATATATCTAAATGTCTGGCTTTTATTATCAAGCAAATACACCTAAGTACATCTACTACAATCATCCAAGATGGACAGGAAATACTTAGCACCAGTTCTAGATGCTATTTTGTAAGGGCCCCAAAGATCTAAATGTACAAGATCAAAACATTGCTTGCTTATAGAGGTACTATCAGGAAATGGTAACTTGTGAAATTTTGCATGAATGCAAGCTTCACATACATGACTGTTAAAGTCAAAATTAGTACAATCTTGTATATGTTTTAGTTTGGACACTGAAGCATGGCCCAACCTTGCATGTGTTGTACTTAAATCTGCCTGAGAAGCAAAAGCAAAAACTTTATTGTTGCTATCAGAAGATTCCTTCATCCTGTGATTTTCTTGACAGTATGGCTTAGCAAAAGGCACATGTATCTTGTATAAACCAACAACTTTCCACCCATCCATATAGACCTGTTTAGTTATAAGGTCCTGTAGATGGAATTTAGATTTTTGAAACACAGCAAACAGATTAGAATTGGTGATCAGTTTTGAAACTGATAATAAACTGTGTTTGAAGTCAGGCACATATAAGACTTCATATAACAACAAACTGTCAGATACTCTAACTGTCCCAATCTTATGAACCTCTTTAATAGCTCCATCAGGTAGACCTATCATGATTGGCCTACTCAAGTCTTTAATATAACTGAAATATCTGATATCAAATGTCATATGGTCTGTAGCTCCAGTATCTACTATCCAGTCATTCGAATTTTTAGAAATATTGCAAGAATTTGCAAGAATTGTGACAATACTTGCACCTGCAAAGTTGACATTTCCTGAACTTTCATAGTTTGCATTTGCAAAATGAGCTGTACTGTTAGATCCCTGTCTGCCCTACATAGCTCTCATAACCTCAGCACATACAACATTAATAAGATTCTGATTAGATTTATCCTCAGATTTGAAGCCTTCAAATTCACCCAGAGGAGAATCCATCCGATCAGTTTCTGCAACTGCTGCAACTTTCTGACTAGCCTTGGCCTTCTTTTCTTTATACCAGTCAGGATATCCATGCAATTTGAAACATGTTTCCTTTACATGTCCAGTTGTCATACAGTGAGTGCATTTTCTGTCTGATTTCGCTTTCTTGTATTCTTTCTTCCCTTCTGAATTCTGATCATTTTCTCTTCTAATATCAGAAAAAGAATTTCTGGATACATGAAATGCACTGTTATCTTGATTTACTTTGAGTGAGCCTGTAACAATTTTTTGATTCTCAACCTGTTGAACTAGGTGAAAACCTTTGTTAACAGTAGGAAGAGGATCCATGGAAAGAATGTGATTCCTTACACTTTCATACATCTCATTTAGTCCGATAAGAAATTGCATCAGTCTGTTCTTTGACTCAATTTCTGCTATTTTCTTCAACATATCACAAGAACACTTTTTCATTGCACCACATGTGCATTCAGGATATATCTCGAGAGATTGTATTTCATCCCAGATCTTCTTTAGCTTTCCATAATACTCATTTATACTCATATCATCTTGAGTAATTGATCCTAGAGTTCTCTTTAACTGAAACAAGAGAGGTCCATTTGAAGAACCGTACCTTTCAAGGAGTTCTTCCCATAATTGCTTTGCCGAATCAACATACATGAACCCGTCGCTAATGGAAGATGCCATAGAATTGATTATCCAGCATCTTACCATATAATCCGCTTTCATCCACTTTTCCTTCTTATCATCATCATCATCTGTTGGCATTTCAATCTTTCCGTTGATGAATCCAAGCTTGGATTTCGCTCCAAGCGCCATCCTTATGCCCCTTGACCAGCTCAAATAGTTCATTCCATTGAACTGTACTGCAACTAACTGTGCACCAGGATTATCGGAAGTGGCTAGAGCGAGCGGAACGTTCATAGATAGAACGTTAGTCGGAAACATCTGGTTCGTATTGGATCTTTGCGAATTTTGGGAATTTTGATCTTGATTCATGATGAATCGATCAAATGAAATTGCGGAAGTGAGAAAAATTAGAAAAGCAGATCAGGATTGTAATCCTGCTCTGATACCATATTCGATTTAGGTAACACGATCAATTTGTGGTTTAGATCAAGTTCATGATGAACAAGATTGAGAGAGAATGACGAGATGCAAAGGCTCGATTGAATTGTGAATTACACAGTGAAAAGAGAGATATTCTGTTACAGAGAAAAAAGCTATTTATACTAATAATAGCTTTTTCTTTATTCACACAAAAGGTCCTATATTTCTATCTATGTACAAACACCGGATATTCTACACTCCATTTTTTTGTCCAAACAGTAAGCTCATGAGAGTCTCAACTGTATTTTTCCGCGTAGGACATCGACTATAGTGGTGTATCTTCAATTCTTTCAATTCTATCCCACATAAAGCACCGTCCTTGCAAGCATGTAGGATCGTCATTCAACAATGAGCCAGCTTGAAAGCAACCATATTGTTCTATTCTCCAGGAACTCGGAAATCATCCGTTGTTGTGTGCATTCCGGTAACAAGCCCATGCATTTTAGGGGTCTTCGTTTACGGTTAGTTCGTCTTCTCTAATCTATGGGATGCAACACATGATTGGTCTTTTATTCTCCTCGTACACGAATATACAAGTCTCTCTTTGGTCATTGTGGGTTTCAATGTTAGATGAGTATCGAAGAACACAATTATGTCCATTACAATCCACTAGAATCGCTAGGATCATACATGTGACTTTCAATAAATGAAAATTTTCCAGCAACAAGAATCACGGCCACATATAGGTGTGAATTTGTTATCTAATCTGACTTAAATTTTAGATTGAAAATTTCGGTTTTGCATAGTTTGTCGTGTCAAGTTTAAAGTTCAACGGTTAAATCTTAACTTATAAATTTTATAAGTTTACATCATAATAAGTATTTTAAGATTGTTGAATATAAGTTTCAGTGTTCATAAAGTTATTAGAAAATTTGGTATGATACTAGACATGTTTTATGAGATTATACAAAAGTTCTGTTGTTTAACTCAATGGGATGAATGAGTTATGAATTTTGAAAGTTGGTTTGTTTACTAAGGATTGGTGGAAGATTATTGATCTTTGAGAAATTTTAGAATAACTATCGAAAGGTATTTTGGGTTGAAAATACTTGAAAATTGTTCTAGTGATAGTACTTAGCACATAAAATTTGGGTTTGGATTGGGCAATATTCAATTGTGTGTTTCTCTCTTATTAGGACGTCCGTTTGAGGCAAGACCAGAGACTATAGCCTTAACATCAATTAATTCAATTCTAGCGAGTTTCTTGTTTTTATAGTCATTTTTGAACAAGTTTGTATTAAAAATAATTTTCTTTTAGAATCAAATTGTTAAATTTTTAAGATCTTAGGTTTGCTGCAATTTCTAAAATCCAGACGTTTTGAGTTAACCTAATAATACAATGAATGATAAAGTATGGTCTTGATTTGAAATGATTGGGATTAATTAGATGACTTTTAAAATTTTAGATAAAGTTAGAGTCCCGTTTATAAATACTTTATAATTATACAATGGATGAATCAACCTATATACTTCATTCGCACGTCAACAAAAAACATAGTATTTGAAGCTAAAAAGTTATGGAGTTTGTCTTTAAGCTCATTCAAAGACGCGGTAAGTTTTCCATATTCATAAATAAATAAAGTACGATCATAGTAAACATCCACAATCAATAAAAGTGGCTCAGCAGTGCCCTATTTCAACCCAGACATGGAATTTATTCTAGATCTTCTCCTCATTTTTTATCAATACAAAAACACAAGCAATCAACTCCCATGACCGATTCAACACTTTTACCTGATGACAATCCGAATCCTAGCACCGGAGACTTGACTGCACGCAATCGGAGCTCCGGATCCGATTTGCTCAGGGTTCTACGAATCCCGATCCTGAACTTGAACATGAAGCTGGGTTCCCAAGGTGCTGATCTTCAACGCCCATCTCGTTCGGAGCTCTGGATCTGATCTGTTCAGGATTCTTCGAGTTCCCCAAACTTGAACCCGAACATGAAGACGGGTTCCCAAGCTGCAGATCTTCAATACCCATCTTGTTCTTCATCATCTATTCCATTACGTGCTTCTTTAGGTGGTTCGTCTTTGACGGAAACTCAATCATGAGTTCATGAACTGGGAATTCGATGAGTTCTCTCCACAGAAGATGACAGAACCGGACAACCTAGAAAGAAAAGGAAAGCAAGATGAAGTTGGCTGTGAGCCGTGAAAAGACCCACCACTTTGTACCCTAGATACTATATATATAACCAAATGTAAGAATATTGTGAAGTAAAAAAATAAAAATAAAAAGAAAAGAAAAATATACAAACAAATAAAAAGGATATTTATAAATTGAAATAAAAAGATGAAAAAATAAAAATAAATAAAATAAAGAATTAAAAGAAGGTAAGAGAACTTACTTCTTATTTGGTAGATTGATAATTCGATATCATACTTCAAAGTTGAATACTTACATCTAGATCTTTTCATTTGATCTTCTATGCATAAAACAACATACTTGCTCTCGCTTTTAAGTAGAAAGTTTTTACATGTATTATCATGAAATGTTTCGATGTGGGACGGGTAGACGAATATAAGCAAAATCGTGTGTAAGATTTAGTAAAACTCTGCATAGTTGCATAAATTCCTATCCTTAGTATTTTACGCCAATTTTATCTATATCTTGTAAGCAATATTAGTTGTTTATAAAAATAAACGGACTCGTATCAAGAATTACAATTTTAGACACAGACAATTTTCTAATATTTTACTTATTTACAACACAAACTTCAACATAAGTTCATATCAACTTATGTCAATAAGTTAAGCCATATTAGATAATGAAATCACACATATCTAAGTCCGTGATTCTTGTTGTTGGAAAGTTCTCGAAACTGAAAGGTTTTGTAAGTCATAAGTCTGATCCTAGAATCCTTGGGCGGTTCTAGTGGATTGCAATGGACATAATTGACTTCTTCAATATTCATCTAACATGGAAACCCACAATGACCGAAGAGAGGCTTGTATATTCGTGTACGAGGAGAAATAAAGACCAATTCTCCGCTACATCCAACGGATTAGAGAAAACGAACTAACTGTAAACAAAGAACACTAAAATGCATGGGCTTGTTACCAGAATGCACACGATAAGGTAGGATTTCCGAGTTCCAAGAGAATGCAACAATGGGGAGAAAGGTGGTTGCGTCCAAGGCTAATTGTTGAATGACACCACTAGATGCTTGCAGGGACGGCGATTTGTCTTGGATAGAATCGGAGGAAGATATACCACTATAGTCGATGTCCTACGCGGAAGAATGTAGTTGAGACTCTCACGAGCTTACTGTTTGGACAAAAAATGGAGTCATGGGGAATTCTTACTAGCCGTGAACGTGCACGTAGAATGGGGAGACAGAGGACGATATATAAAGAAGTGTGATCTTCTGAAGATTGTATCAACCGATCTCGACAAGGATGGAGAGGAATGTGTAAAAATAAATCAAAAATCCGGATACATGGATTAAAATTTACTAAGGACTAAAACATTCGCATTCCGAAAGCGTTCAAGTGAACTCGGCCACTAGGCAGTGGCGCCTGAATTTATCAAATTTTTTTTGGTGTTTGTTCCTTGCACCGGCATCTGTTTTTCTTTTTTTATTTGAATTAATAATTTCGGCGCGGCGCCATGAATCCCACATGTTTTTGAGTAAAATGGGCATGTAGACACTTATTGCATCAATGAAGATAATATAGGCGTGTAACTATGCAGATAAACTGGGCCCCTTCAATTTTTGTAGAAAAGATAAAATCATTATTAATACAAAATTCTACCAAAATTAACCATAATCTCTCTCCTAGTGAATCAGAATGTTTTTAATTTAATTTAGAAAAACAGAAAATTATTCATGGAAATAGTTATCAACACAATATCTCCTTCATCGTGTTCCTATTATATCGTTCTAAAGATATTCGATCGACGATATCTGCATTCTTCAGACAATAGCCATCATCGTGATCCTAATTTTATCGATATTATGTTATGCATTTATATCGATCGGTGTTTGTGTATCCACTGTTTGTGATACGCGATTTTTGTTGCCTCCAACCGAGATTTGACAATTGAAGATCAATTTCTGTTGTGTGATTCAAGCGTCTGGCATTGTTAATTTGTGCAATTGAGCCTCTGTATCAACTTCGAGTAGTCGAACATCGAATTTTGCATTCCTGGTTAGTTTCTGCTATTTGATTCAAGCGTCTATCTTAGTGATTTTTGTGTTCCTGGTTAGTTTTATTTATTATTTGTTATCTTTTTGTGGTATGTTATGGATAAGAGCGTTTGTGTATGTATTTATGAAGTTTGTGTACATTATTATATGATATACATTTGTGTAGTACAGTTATGGATAGGAGCTTTTCTGTGTGTATTTTATGAATTTGTGTGTGGTATGTAAGCTGTATATACATAACGTGATATAAACTTATGTATTGCAGTTAGGTATGGTAACATTTGTGTAAAAAATTTCAATTTGTGTATGATATGAAAACTTTGTGTTGTTTAAAGCATGTGTGTAATTTTGTGTACATATGTATTACATCATTATGAATTACATTATGTATATTCTGTGTATGATATGTGCTACATAATGAATTTGTGTTTATTGTTTGTTTAACATTTATGTCGTGTGCATTCGTCACCATCTAGTATAGAGAAGATGGGAAATGAAAAACGATGTTTGGAACTACATTGAGTTGTGTAAAATAAGTCATTATTTCTACAAGTACCGTGCTCGTTTGACGTTTTGAGAAACAAAATTACTGCACTATTTGGAGTCCCTCTATTAGAGTTTGACTTAAGTCTATCTTACAAGAACTCTTTAAATCCGGGGCTCAAACCATATGATGTAAACACAAGGGATGATTTAGATACTTTTTTACACATAAATGAACTTTCATAGTTTAGTTGGAGTATTCCTTTGTGTGTCAATAAGTCGACCTACACAACGGTGGTGGAGGGTTGTTACTCGGGCGACACAGTAAAAAACATACTATGACCTATGACGAACAAGATGCAGAACTGTATGTGCAACATGAAGCACAAAAGGGTGACGTCCATTTACAACTCGAGTTATGTATTACATGTTTGAGTGTAATGGAGACTGAAAATATAGAAGATACAGCAAGAAATGCTCTTGCAATTGTTCTGCGTAGAAATAGGTGTGTATCACAAGAAACGATTTGCAACTTAGTGTTCGGATGATATATCGTACCATGACAGAAGTGAATTACGCATTGTGTCTACATTCCATATCAGAGTGTCCCCAATACAAGATAGTAAAGTCAAAAAGGAAGGCAGTAACAACCAGATGCATCGACGAAGATTGCAAATGGAGGATTCGTTTCTCTATGCTCGATGAATCAACATACTTTGCAACAACAAAGTTTGTTTCCACTCACATATATTCGTATCACTTGCGGCGGTCGGAAAATAGGGGAGCTTCATATCTGGTAATAGTTGAGAAGGTTAAATCAATGTAAGTTTCAACCTTTATGGTTGAAATTGTATCTTTCTTCATCACACACAAAACAATAAATGTGTAACGCGGCTATGTCAAACTAATTTGTGTAGGTATGGCAATTCAAAAAAAATTAACTTTAGTTAATGAGATCATCACGGTAATGAAGAGTTTGCATAGGATTGATGCTAGTTATTAGAAGTGCTGAAAAGCTTAAGAGGTCGTGAAAGACATGATTAGAAGAATATCGGAGGATAATTATAACACAATTGTCACGTATTTATTTATGTTGGTAGAGGTCAACGAAGGTACAATTGTGAATATTGAACAGGACGATGAGAGTCGTTTCAATTATATTTTTCTGTCATATGGCCCATCCATCTGGGGATTTTGGAGTGATGCGAAAGGTACATAAAGTATACCAATTTAGTTTCATCTTTGTGTATCCCCTCGATTTTATTAGACTTATGTACATTCATAGCATATTTGTCTGTTATATTAGAATTGTTCATATGTACACGTACATGTTTGTGTAGGTAATCATCGTTGATGAGACACATCTTAGTGGAAAATATAGCGGAATGTTGATTGTCGCAACTGCACAAGATGCAAATCAAAAAATGTAGCCCGTTGCATTTGGAATTATTAATAGTGAAAATGATGCATCTTGGGATTTCTTTTTTAAGAATATGAGATGTATTGTACCAGACAACAAGGAGCTTCTGTATGTATCCGATCGACATACTTCAATTAAAAATGGTATAACATCAAACTATCAAATAGCATTCCATGGATACTACATTATGAATCTAAAAGGTAATCTTCGGAAGAGAACAAGATCTAACAAAATCCTGCAGATGTTCATTGATGGAGCTATGAGTTACAAGGAGAATGATTGTATGGAAACATGATGCGAATATTAGAGGTACTTTTTTGTTACTGTTTAGTTTCATATGTTTTATTTACTAATGTTTCCCGTTTTACTACAAGAGAAACCAAAGGTGGGAGATTTGCTTAATGAGATATGAATTTCTACATGAGCACGGTCTTTATCACCGGAAAAAGATACCACATCATGAATAGTAACAATGCCGAATGTGTTAACGCCATCATGAAAGAAGGCAAAAAGTTTAATGTTTTAGCAATGTTGGATGAAATCAGGCAATTTATGACTCGATGGTTTGCGGAAAGACGGCATAGGTCAAAATCTTGTGTAGAGGTTACTACGCCGAAAATCGAAGCAATTACTCACAAGAGGTTTGATGAGTTTGAGAGCTACTTTGTGTATGTCCTTGATGTAGACAAGATAAAGTTTGAAGTAAAAAAGTGTGATGAACACGTTATTGTTTGTTTGCAAATGAAAACTTGTGCATATAAGGAGTTTGATATTGAAGAAATTCCATGCATACATGTTGTTGCAACTACAAACATGTGGGTATGAGTCCATCTTATCTCGTTAGTAAGTACTACTCGTCTGAAAGTTGGAGGGGTGGTTATACGCAGGTAATTTTCCATTACCTAGCAAGTCAAAGTTGAACATTTCTACTTTCATAACATATATGAAATGTGAGCATTCGTTGACGCATAAAAGGTGTGGTGGGATGCCAAAAGTCAGGATCCGTTTTTCATGGAACAAAAGAGTAATAGGAAAGCAATTGTTGTGGCTTTAGCAGGGACACGAAAAAGACTTGTCAAAATCACCCAAAGTAGACGTATTATTTGTTTTGAACAATATGTTTCCGCTGGCAAGAACCTAAGTCCTCATTAAGGCAACTGTTATTACGAATTAATGTTACTCAACATTTCTTTTGTACACACTGTAACACACCAAATTTTAGGCGCGTTTGTTATTTTTGTTTCCACCTTTTATCGATATCTTAATAGCCTTAATTTCTTGAACGAGTATTTTCACATCGTAAATTAAAATTTTGGGAGTTTATATAACTTGTATTTATATATATTCCATATTCTATGTTCGGAAAAATTCAGAATATTTTTCGAATCGGACAAATCCCGTTCCGTATGATTTGACCGAGCTATTCTATTACTCTTTTTCAATTTCTATTATTTTATTTTATTTATTTCTTTTGTCTTTTTCTCTCCTTCTCCCTTTCCCCTTTTCTTCCCAGCAGATGAGAGTCCTGCCTCCTCATTGCCTGTCCCGCCACAACCGCCCACTGCCTAGCCTGGCACCTATGGACTGAAGCCGACCCTTCGACCTCTCCCTTCCCCAGCTTCTCACCTCATCCCTCTGCCTCTCACCTCCCCCACGTTGAGCCTCACTTCTCTCTTTCTCCTCCCTTGCTCATTCAATCGCCCTTCTCTTTCCCTCTACACTGAAGAAACACCAACCGTCCTCACCGACGCCTTCAAAATCCACGCCAAGGACTGGCACCTATGGACTGCTGCATTTATGCCCTATGTTGGATTAATTTCAGAAAATGCCCCAAGGTTAATTAAGGATGATGACCCGTATTTATGAAATTGTATAATTTGCCCCGGAAAACATGTTAGCGATTTTTAACCTTGAATTTTAATTACGGGGGACATTATTGTATTTATATACTATATATGTTGTCCTTTGTTGGATTAAATTTGGTTTATGGCTCGAAATTTTAATTGCGGTTTACGACCAAGTTCGTGAATTTATATTTTTCCCCCGAATGGATTATTTATGAGTTTTAACGATGGCATTTGGAAAACAAATTTTACCTTTGAGTTATATATTATATATATCTAAAATCAATTTAGCATATAAGCTAAATTCGCGTAGCTTTGGTCTTAGGTCCGGAAGCGCCAAACAAAGACCAACGAACCCATTCTCGACATCCGTAGATCGTCTTTCGCCTTTGACCTCGTGTGAGTATCTTCTCCCTCGTTCTAGTTATGCTTAGTTGTAGAATCATGCTAGGTTGGATCTAGCATAACTTAGAGTCAATGCCAAGTAATGGCTTTGAACTTTAGGTGAAGATTTGAGGATGGTTTGAACGTTCTAAGGATTGAGGTGTGTATGTTATCATGTGAGCTTTGTTGAAGTTGTGAGTGTGTGTTCGTTGAGATTGTGGGTTAGGATGGAAGTATCCTAGCATGTAGTTATAGATGAGAGCTTGTGAGTTTATGAGGGCTAGGAGTATATCCTAGTTTTTGAGAGTGCATGATCTTGTAAGAGCATATAGGACTAGAAGTCTATGAACTATTAGGTTGCATGGGTGGTTGTTGATTATTGTGCCTTGTCTTGAACAGGGCTTAGTTGTATTCCTACGGGAAGTGAGATCAGTTTTTAGCTAGTTTTGAGACGAGGTAAGTCCTCGGACTTACTTAGCCGCTTTTATGCATTATTTGGATACATTATGGTGGTGTGTGTTTTATCTCTTTTGATCATGAAACCGGATTAGGATTACTTGAATATATATATTATTTGGCCCATTGTTACTATTATTATCGGGCGGTGACATCACTGCCCAGCTCCCGAGGGAGACTGAGGGGATCTCTGCGACCAGGCCATACACGGTATATGGGCGGGCTTCTTCATCACTCCCTCAGGGTATATGGGTTGAGCGCCGCCACACTCCTATTGGTTAGACGGGGATAGAGGCGAGAGTTATAAGACTCTCGTGTCACACTTGAACGAATGGATTAGTTATGGAATAACCTAAAAAGATATTATGTAATGAATGTGTATGTTGTGTGTTTTGTGTTCTCATGTGTGTTTGTGCCATATTATTCATATAATACCTAGAATGTGAGCTAAAGGTTTCAAACCGTTTTGTGTAGATGCATTGTAGGTTAGGGATGCCGACGAGTACTCCGGAGGAGTGGGCAGCCGGGGTTCCGTACATCTTACGTTGAGTTGGGTTTTGGAGTCCTTGTGTTGTTGTTATTGTATTTTATGTTGATGTCGTTGTAAGGGCGGCTGAAGTCTTTCCTTTTTTTTATTTTCGGATTTCATAACATTGCATAAAAATGTATTTCGGCTTTGGCCTTTATTTGTGCCTTGTTGCAAGATCCGGTGAAATTGTTGTTAGGCTAAGGGTCGTGTAAGATTCCAGTTTTTTCCTTCACCGCCCCCGCGGTGAAGAGGGCCGCCTCCGTGGCCGAGATGATCCGCCCCTGCGGATGACGACAGATCGTGCCCGATCTTTCTTCCGTTCTTTTTATCTTCCTTCCATAGATAGAATATCCGATATTCTATCTTATGGGCCGGTGATCTTCTTTCTAAACCCTAGACGACTTTCCATCTATCTTTTCAGCCCGTCCTTATATATTCTCGTCTTTTCCTCTTTTTCCCGTTTCTTGCTTACGTCTTCTTCAACCCTAAGAGTTGCAGCCGTCCCCTGCTTCCTGCGACCTTGCTGAACGTGTAAGTTCACCTCTTCTGGTTTCTTCTTCACGTTCTTACTGTTGCTGCATGCCTTCTCCTTCTGTTTCGTTCTCTCCTTCGTTCTTCCCTTTTCTTCTTCTCCAAGAATCAAGTTTGATCATTGATTCTTGTGGATCTTTTCGTTATTGATCCTTGGATGTTCTCAAGCTCTCTGGAGTTGGGTCTTGACGTGTTGGAATCAAAGGTGCGAGCTTTAGTTGCCCTTGCTATGAGCTCGGTCGAGGAGAAACCCCGACAAGCATTCTGTCAGTGCACTGCCCCCGCGGCTGCAAATCCCGTCCCCGCGGCAAGCCGCCCCTACGCCTTGCTCCACCGCCCCTACGGTTTGCTCTACAGTAACTCCCGTCTTTGGTGAGTTGCTTCCTTCCTTCCTTTCCTCATTCCTTTCTTGGTACACCCTGCGGAGAGTCACCATAGTTTACCGTAGGTGCAGACTGGTTGTTGAGGCGCCATCAGCGTATATGTGTACCTTTGGATAGAGAGTTGAGTCAACGGATATTGTAGGAGGGCCAATCTACACCTTACTCCGTACACCCGGGCGCGAGTAAGATGTATCGGGACATCCGACGATCTTATTGGTGGGGCGGGCTTAAGTCCGACGTGGCTATATTCGTAGCCTAGTGCGCGACCTACCAATAGGTCAAGATTGAGCATCACATTCCCGGAGGAGAGCTCCAACCACTTCCGGTTCCACATTGGAAGTGGAAGGACATTTCCATGGATTTTGTTACCGGCTTGAGGCCGAGTAGGGGGTTTGACGCGATATGGGTGGTAGTAGATCGACTAACTTATACCGCATGTTTAATCCCTATTAGGGAAACGTGGCCGGTGAGTCGTCTAGCCGAGGAGTTCACCCGACATATAGTGAGGCTCCATGGGGTGCCGAGGACTATCATCTCAGATAGGGACAGACGTTTTACCTTGAGGTTTTGTCAACCGGTACCCGTCGCCCTAGGTACGAGCCTTCATTTCACGACCGCGTATCATCCTCGGACGGATGGTCAGTTAGAGAGGACTATACATACTCCGGAGGATATGTTGAGAGCTTGTGTGTTAGATTGGGGGCAGGTATGGCCATACCACCTTCCTTTGGTGGAATTTTTGTACAACATTAGCTTGCATGCATCGATTAAGATGGCTCCTTACAAGGTGTTGTATGGGCGGAGGCGTCGTACTCCTTTGTGCTAGGATGAGCCGGGGAGGATGAGTGGAGTAGCAACCAAGCATGTACAGGACAATATGGCTCGGGTAGCGATGATCCGAGTGCGGAAGCTGGCCGCACAAAGTCGTCAGAGGTCTTATGCTGATAAGAGGCGCAAACCTCTAGAGTTAAGAGTGGGAGCCCATGTCTGGTTGAGAGTGTCGCCGACGCGAGGCGTCAGACTTTTCGGCATTAAGGGGAAGTTGAGCCCCGGATATGTCGGACCATTTGAGATCCTAGAGCGGGTTTGAGAGGTGGCTTACAGATTGTCGTTGCCACCATAATTAGAGGGTGTCCACCCGGTATTCCATGTGTCTCAGTTGAGAGAGTACATACATGATCTGAGACACATCGTTAGCCACGAGGACCTAGTGGTCGAGCAAGCCACACGTTTGTAGAGCACCCTATAGCTGTCCAGGAGAGGAGTACGAGACGCCTTCGGTCGAACGACATACCAATGATGAGGGTGCAGTGGTCGAGCCAGACCACACGTTTTAGGCTGATCTAGCGGCGTCTATAGGACCATCGGGTTAGTCCCAAATTCTTTCCCTGGTTATGTTATGCGATTATGTCATGTGGTATGATATATATGTTTCATGCAAGTATATGTGTGTACCTTGTGAGGTCTTGGTAAGGACATAATGGTACAAGTTTTTGTATGTAACATCATATCCCGGATTTTTGAAGCCATAATATAAGAGGAAGGACCTCGTAATGAGTCATAATTTTATTTGAAAGATTTTGGCTTATTAGGTCTTTTTTAGTTTTATATTTAGTAAATGTACATAAATTTTTTTTTTATCACTTTTAATTAATGGTAGGTAAAAATAGTTAACCCCTCAAATTTAATAAAAAGAGAATAATAGATGTTTGTTAGTGTTATGTAAGTGTAAGTTTTAATTCTTTAATTATTGGATTTGTTTAGTTTAAATTCTTAATTATTGGATTTGTTATTTTAATTTATTTTATTATTTTTTTTCTTTTTTTATTTTCTGTAATGAACATATCAGAATTGTTTCATACCAGAATTTTTTCACACCAGAATTTTTTTAATGCCAGAAAATTCTAGTATGAGTTTCCGGTATGAAATTCATGCTAGAAAACTCACACAAGAATTTCTAACATGAATTTCATACCAGAAAACTCAAACCAAAATTTTCTAGTATAAAAATTCATACTAGAAAATTCTTGTATGAGCTCTAAGGTACGACAATTCATACTAGAAAATTCATACTCGAATATTCTGGTATGAATTTCATACCAGAAAACTCATACCAGAATTTTCTGGACAATTTTTGTCAACATTTGCTACCACTACTCCATCGTCATCTCTCCGGAAATTATCAATTTTCGATTGCAAAGATCTAACAAGCTTTTTAGACGAGGAACATATGTATCTTCAAGAATTCGGTATTGATTTCTACAATAACTTGACTATTTTGAACCTGACGTCACAACATCTTGAAACAATATCGATCAGGGGGTGCAGATTGGGTTAAGGAGTTTTCACGTTGAAGCATCTCCATCTCTTCGGTGTTACAATTAACAACTGCAAACAATATCTACTAGCGTAGAAGAGAAAAAGACAGCTTCGACGAATGAAGGCGAGCTGCAAACAATGCATCAAGAGATCGGCCATAAGAGCCTTCTTCAAAGCGACGCTCTCTATCGGGTCAGCAAAAACCTACTAAATGCCTATTTAAGTTTTGTTGCTTTGTACAACCAAGCAGCCGTCCATAGCAACTCATCATGTGCTCCCGTCTTCCTCGCTGCACTCATGATGATCTAGATCTGGATTTGGATATGGATCTAGATCTAGATGTAGATCAACAGATGGGCGGCGGTGTTCTTACACTGACCCATTCAACATTTCTACGAACCTTATAACTCCTTCAAGTGTTTTCTCCACCTGCAAAACTCCAATGAACCTAATGTATCATAAGATGATGCTGAAACATAAGCAACAATGACAATAATTAGTGATTACTTGGGTTATGGATGAGACGATTTGGTCCTTGGAGAGGCCGACGACAGCTCTAGCATCGCTGGGGTTGGTAAATATGGAGACGAGAGAGAGTTGTTGTAGTGGGCAACGCTAACCTAACTTTGGAAGCCCTAATACCCTTCCAATGCATATTCAGTGTTTTTGCGGGAGAAGGCCCGGAAGAGGAGCATGTCGGAGGAGGGACCGTTGCCCTAACAATTTCCGTTGCTCTCAGCGCCGGAAAATTGTCAATTTTGTGAGATAAGAGTTTACCAGAAGAGATGACGGGAGTAGGGTGAGGGAAACATCCGAAATTAGGGTTGAAAGAGGACAAACAGTAAAAAAAACAATTTGGGGTACACTTACTAAATTGTAAAATAAAAATGGCTAGTTACTAAATGTAAATCTCAAAATAGCCTACTTACCTAATTAATTCATTTTATTTTGACAACCATATTACTAGATCTTGCAACAAGACACAAGTGATTAAATCAATATATTTCGATATGTAAAAATTTAAAGTTATAATCATAATGTGACCCGCCTTATAACCATACAAATAAAATTTCAGTAATTCGACACTAGGTACAATGAAGATATGAATGGTGAAGTTGTTGGCTACACCTAATAGAGATAATTTAGTAATAAGGCGTGTCACATTTACAATAACTTTAAGTTTTTGCATATCAAGGGAATTTGTTTAGCTAAGCGAATAAAGTGAATTTGAATTTGTTTGTATCATTATAACTAGTAATCATGGTAATGAATCTAAATAAGACTAATTAAGATATTGATTACCACAAGGATGCTTCCATTGACAAACACATGCAATTAGCCTATGAAATCAATTAACATTAGTGAAGGTATTCGCTCCAAACGGTGTGTGGAAGCTTTAAATTTATAACCCTAGACGTAAGTTTAAAACAAGAATGCGAACCCGCAGTATACGGGTCAATTGTAGTAAAAAGCAAGGAATTCCAGGGGTCGATCACAGGGACTTAGTGAAACAAAGTCGGAATAGGTAAGCTTAAGCAATTACTAACCACAAAAGCAATTAAAACAATCAAGGATGATAAAAAGTCAATAAAGGAAATATGCAATTCCAGGGATAAAAGCATCTAGTTGTGGTTCCAACTCAAGATCTAAAGATAAGCGGACAAAGCTGAGGTTTTTGCAAAGGGAAGGTGTTACTAAAGTGGAATAGATCACCGGGTAAGTCTCACTACTCAGTAATCCCAAACCGTAACTCCTATTACCAGTTAAGTCTCAAGGAATTAAGGAAAAGAACTATAACCTCAAACCAACACACCACCTAAGGGAATAGAATCAACCTTTACCGGGTAAGTCTCAGGCTAACTCACAAAGATAGGATGGAAGCACACTCAAACCCCAATAAAGGATAAACCTTTATTACCTACACTTATGATCTTTGGTAAACAAACAAAGGAATTACCGGGTAAGTCTCATCCTAGGCTTGCATTGAACCAGGAAAGCTGTAATAAGAATAGGATTTGACAAACTCTAACTCTTAACTCTCAGTTTCGGATCGGATAAGTCACCTCGGTCAGCCAAATTCCACCCCGACCGAGATGTTCATCGACTGAGCGAGATGCTTTAGGGTTAAGGATAAAGACTCGAGCTTTCAGGGTCCTACTGTGATTAAGACTATTCTATCATTGTTTTTCCCACAACCTTCAGCCAATCACCCTAGAATCACACAAAGAAATTAGCCACTCATCATCATGAAAGTAATAATCAAATATATGGGAAGAAAGAGAATAATTGAACAAGAAAACCTTAAGAGAAAGGCTTCAATAACTGAATCAATTATCAAAACAACAAGCGTTCCTTGGATTAAAATCCAACAAGACAATCAACAAAGAAGGGAATCTAAGATGATCTTACAAAAACCCTTCAAAAAGCTATAAAAGCTATAGACTTTCTTCCTTCAACCTTCAAAAAGGTTCTTCAAATCTCCCAACTGGAGTATGGCTGCAGCGGATGTCTAAGCACAATCGATGGTATAGCATGATGTAGATTTGTGGAAAATCCAACCCTTTTTATAGGAAAATTACTCTTCAAAGATAAGATATCTTAGAAAGATCTCTTCCCATAAAAATAGGTAAAATATATGGTCTAACTTATCTTATTCCTTCCAGGAATCCAGCCCAAAAATATAAGATCCTCTTTCCAAAGATAAAAGATCTCAGCCAAGAATAAAATATCCTTGCCGCGTCCAAGGTGTTCGCCTCGGTCGAGTCGGCTCCTCTGGATCACCTCGGTCGAGGTGACTGTGTAATCAACCGAGGTGAATCACAACTGAATGTGAAATCTCTCAAATCTGGTCCAAAGTGAATCTTTAATCCAATTCCATGATCCTGGATTATTCCTTAAGCTACTGAATTTAGCTCCAATGACTACTTAGCTCCTTTTGCTCCTTTTTGATGCAAAACGTGCCATTTTACCTACGATTACAAAAAAACTAGGTGTAGACCTCGATTTCCGCAAAGGTAGATGAAATGACAATATAATCACATAATATATATACAAACATGCAGATTATTGAAGATAAAACGTCTAAACCGGCCCAAAATATAGACAATAATTCATGCTATCAAAATACCCCATACTTAGCCCTCTATCTACATGCTCAACTACGTGAGCAATCTGTCCCCAGAACTCCCTAGCTACAACTCGGGAGGGAAAATCAGCAACAGTCGAGGCGGGGAAACCAAAGATGTCCCGCCAGTAATCTAAAGGAACTAAGAAGTTCCGGTTCATCAACCGATACTTCACAACACACATGTGGGAAGGTAAGTGAAGGAGCTAACAAACTCCAGGGTAGGCTCTAAGTAAGCAGGAGCGCGGATCTCAGTGAACTGATCTAGCCCCACCATAGAGATCATACGTCTCAGATCTCCATCCACCTGGAGGCAGTCAAAGGCAGAAATATCCAGGAAGCGAGGTGCAATCACTGGACGGGCCGCTATGCGGTCGTAATCAACCTGGTGTCTCTCGTGGATCACCGGTCTCGTGCGGCGGGAAGAAGAAGAAGGGGAAGGTGAGGATCTGTCCCTCAGGACCAGCTGTCTATCTGAACTCATCTTTCTGTAACCTGTCAGACCACCTCAGTCGGCCTGACAACTCTGTAGAACACCTCGGCCGAGGCATAGGCCGACTGGACCGAGGCAAAAAACTACGCGACTGATTTCCTCAAAAATCCAGTTATTTTCCCCCAAAATCACTGCAACAGGTTCCTATGGGGTACTTAATCTGTTTCTCAGCAAATGCAGGGGAAATCAAAGCCCAATTCGAAGGAAAACAACGGAGAAGAGCGAGGTTAGGGTTTTTCCGATTTTACCTAGAATTGGTCGATTCGGTTCGTTTTTCTCCCAGATTTGTACTTGCACTACGATCCTCTACCCTTTCTTAGTAGATTGGAAGCAAGAATCGTCGAAAACGAGCGAAGAATGGCGAAGCGAGGCGAAAGACGTGCCGCGGTCGAGGAGAAGGTAAAGGAGGAGAGAGAAATTTCAGCCCCCTTTTATACCCTTTTCTGAAACTGCTGTCACCTCGATCGAGGTGGTCTCGACTGGACCGAGGTGGTACGGACCGAGGTGGATCTTCAGAAATCCTAGTCGCCTCGGTTGCTCAAGAGTCACCTCGGTCTCGTCTTCTCAAATTCTCGAACTTCTTTCCTTCCAGTTGTGCTCCTGGGTTGTATTCCTTCCTTTGATGTAACCTGTTGTCTGTCTAGGATGCCAAAAACAAAACAAAGAAAAGAAAAAAAAACAAACTATCTAAGCTAGACTAGAAAAAGGGAGAAGAAAGCAATACCTTGGGTTGCCTCCCAAGAAGCGCTTGATTTAAGGTCGCTAGCTGGACCGTACGGCATCTCTTCAAACGAGGTATAGTGATGCAACCTCCTCAACCGGAACTTCCGGTTTGTATTTCTTAAGTTTATGACCGTTGACCTTGAAGCTTCCACTCGTTTCGCCCCATATCTCAACTGCACCATGAGGAAAAACATGTTTCACAACATAAGGTCCGGTCCATCTAGATTTCAACTTACCTGGAAAAAGGCGGAGACGGGAGTTGAAGAGTAGAACTAAGTCTCCTTCTTTAAGCTCCTTAGGAATGATGCGCTTGTCATGCCATTTCTTCGTCCTTTCTTTATAGATTTTGGCATTCTCATAAGCGTTCAAACGCAGCTCCTCCAGCTCATTGATATCCAAGAGCCGCTTCTTGCCGGCTTCCTTAATGTCAAAGTTCAAACATTTGACCGCTCAATATGCTTTGTGTTCTAATTCAACGGGCAAGTGACAATACTTCCCATATACTAAATTATAAGGGGTTGTACCAATGGGAGTCTTGAATGCGGTCCTGTAGGCCCAAAGAGCATCGTCCAACTTCATGGACCAATCCTTCCTCATTCTAGAGACGGTCTTCTCCAAAATTGCTTTAATTTCTCTATTTGAGATCTCGACCTGTCCACTAGTTTGAGGGTGATAAGAGGTTGCTACCTTTTGGGTCACCCCATACTTCGATAGAAGTGCCTTAAACTTCCGGTTGATGAAATGCGTCCCTCCATCGCTGATGATGATGCGCGGAGTCCCAAAACGTGGAAAGATAGTCTTGTTAAAGAACTTCACGACCACCATGGCGTCATTAGTAGGAGAAGCAATGACTTCAACCCATCTAGAGACGTAATCAACTGCTAGAAGAATATAGAGGTTTCCTCCGGAGGATGGGAAAGGTCCCATGAAATCTACTCCCCATACATAAAAAATTTCCACTTCTTGAATGTTATTAAGTGGCATTTCGTTCCTCCTAGATAAGTTCCCTGTTCTTTGGCATGCATCACAAGAGACAACAAACGATTGCACATCCTTAAATAATGTAGGCCAAAAGAAACCGGAACGTAATACCTTAGCACATGTCTTGTTGGCGCTAGCATGTCCTCCACAAGGAAGTGAGTGACAATGCCGTATGACGCTATTAACTTCATCTTCCGGAATGCATCTTCGAAGCATCCCATCGGGCCCGCGCTTGAATAGTAGCGGTTCATCCCAGTAGTAATGGCGTACGTCCTTGAAGAATTTCTTCCTTTGAGCGTATGTCAATCCGGGTGGTATTTCCTGGCAAAAAAGATAATTAACAATATCAGCATACCAAGGTCCTTTATCATTAGAAAGTTGGTGGAGAGAATGTTCCACCAACTGAGGATGAATGTCAGAGAAGGGAGTAAGAAGTTTGTTGTTTTCAGTAGTCTCAGTTGACATCATCTCGCCTTCGACCTCGGTCGAGGCGCAGAGGTGTTGACCGAGATGTTCTTCAGTCGCCTCGCTTGATCCAGAAAGTGCCTCGGTCGAGGTACTGTAACTGGAACCGAAACTGGAGATCTTCGTCTCCTGGAGTAGTTTCTCAGTTTTACCTCCTGGATCTTCTTCCAGTGCCTTTAAGCTCCGTATATCTGCATCACAAGAAGCATATATACCTTCCTCCATTAAACTGAAACTAATAACTCTTTCAAGTGGATCGTTAATAAGGATAGAGCTCACCAATTCTCTTGATTCTTCTTCATCATAGATGTTGAAGATATCATCTCCTAGCTGCTCTCCATTCATAGCCGCGAGTAATGCGAATTCCACTTCATCTCCGCCAATATTAAATTTCAGCTTGGCGTTCTTACAATCCACATTGCAACCCGAAGTTGCTAGAAACGGCCTCCCGAGAATGATAGGAACAGGATAATCTGCGGGAATATCAAGTACAACAAAGTCTATAGGTAAATAGAAGTTACCTAACTTAACCGGAACGTCTTCCAAAATGCCCACGAGATGGGTAATGGAGCGGTCCGCCATGTATAACCTTATCTTAGCCGGCTTGGGCTCTCCAAGTCCGATCTTCACACATAGCTCTAGCGGAATGATGCTCACGCTGGCTCCTAGATCACATAAGGCTTCACAAGTGACATCCCCAACTTGAATGGGAATACAAAATGAGCCGGGATCTCTTAACTTGGGTGGCATCTTCTCCTTCATGATTTGAATAAGCTCCGAGGATTTAGATGTCATCCTTACTTCACCAAAGTCTTCCAGCTTCCTCTTCCTTGATAGGATCTCTTTCAAGAACTTCCCATAGGCGGGCATCCCTAAAATAGCATCAAGGAAAGGAATGTTAATGTGTAATTTATTCATCAAGTCAAGGAACTTACCAAAGTGCTTGTCTAGATGTGCTTTGGCTCTTGACTGGGGGAATGAAAGTGGTGGTTTATATGCAGGAGGTGGAATATAAACTTCAGTTTTCTCCTCTGCTTTCTGTGGCTCCACCTCGGTTGGCATCTCGGCCGAAGTGTTCTTCGTCTTCACCTGGACCGAGGTGGTCTTCGTCGATACTGGCACCGACCGAGGCACTAGATCTGCAGTCTTCAGTCCACTCCTCGTCGTTATGGCCATAATCTGGCCCTTAGGATTGCTTTCCGTTCTTGCTGGAAGCTTCCTTGGATCTCTTGGTGTTTCATTTGCCCTACTAGCAAGTTGTTGTTCAAAGGCTTTTTGGGCCTTCGAAAATGAAGTCATAGATGTCTCCATAGCGCTAAGCTTGATCAAGATGGCCTCCAGCACTGCGTCTTTCTTTTCTGGCTGGGACGAACTTTATCCTTGCTCCTTGCTCTTTAATGGAGTAGAAGAAGAAGAGGAAGAGAGGAAAGGATTAGAGGAATCGTTAGAATTGGAGTTAGAATGATTGTTACCCGAATTTTGGTTGTTCGCCCTCCAATTATTGTTGTTGGATCCTCTATTGTTATTGTAGTTGTTGTTCCTTGATCCTTGATCTTCCTTCTTGGTTTGAGCAACTAAGAGTTCCTTCAATTGCTTCACGCCATTCTTCAAAGACGTGAGTTGATTGTTGTTAGGCGGAGCATCTTGAAAGTTGACTCTTTTAACTCCACCTTCAGCTCCTTGGTGAGAGTATTTCTCCATGTGCAAAGCTTGCTTCTCTATGAACTCCCAAGCTTCGTCAATTGGCATGTCCATGAACGTGCCTGTAGATAGTAGTTGAAGGTTGAACTGGGTGCTTCCGTCCAGTCCCTTGAAGTATATCTCCAACAACTCTATCTTTGGAATCCCATGATGTGGGCAATCCAAAAGAATGTCTTTAAACCTCTCCCATGACTTGGACAAGCTCTCCTTGTCCTTCATAATGAATGCATTAATCTTCCCTCTCATTTCAGCGGTTTTAGAGAGGGGAAAGAATTTAGTCAAGAATTCCGCCGCCATCTCCTCCCAAGTACTAATTTTTCCTGGAGGAAGAGATTGATACCAAGTAAGAGCTCTATCTTTTAAGGAAAAGTAGAAAGGTCTTAGCTTGTAGTTGTTGTTCTCTAACCTTGAAGGTCTCAAGGTCTCCATCAAGATCTCATAGTTTTGTAGATGTTGATGCGGAGATTCCCTCTCTAGCCCCCCAAACTGGCATTGGCGAATCATGGAAAGAACATGTGGTCGAAGCTCATAATCATGGTCTGCTGGATCACCTAGGTCGATTCCTGGACGCCTCAGTTGCTGATTGGGGTCCATCCTCTATCCTAGGGTTTGTGGAACACCTGCAATAAGAGCGACTCAGTATCCGAGGTGGAAGTACATCGGCCGGGGCAACAGGTGCTGGGACCTGCCTCGGTTGAGGGTCTGGAACAAGGTCTTGCCTCAGTCGAAGTAGATACTGGTCTCGTAAGGCTGCCATATCTGCTTCGATCGCTTCAGTCCTGGTGCGAGTTTCTTCTTTCTCCTGCCTCAGTTCTTCCCTGCTGAGGTGTAGCTATTCTAACGCCTCCTTCAATTCGGCCTCAAGATCGCGATCGTGTTGGTTGGCCATCTTCGCTTCTCTCAAGCATCGTTTATATGTCTTTTCTGGTTCGGGATCGTAAGGAACGATTTCCTTCCCAGCGCGGGTTCTTCGCATAAACCTAAGAAAAGAACCTTCGAAAGTCACTCAAGTAGAGTGGTTTGTAGACACGGGGGCAAGTGCCCCAAAAGCGTACCGCAACCGGCTCGGTCTAGACCAAGTCCCCGGCAACGGCGCCAAAAACATGTTCGCTCCAAACGGTGTGTGCAAGCTTTAAATTAATAACCCTAGACGTAAGCTTAAAACAAGGATGCGAACCCGCAGTGTACGGGTCAATCGTAGTAAAAAGCAAGAAATTCCAGGGGTCGATCACAGGGACTTAGTGAAACAAAGTCAGAATAGGTAAGCTTAAGCAATTACTAACCACAAAAGCAATTAAAACAATCAAGGATGATAAAAAGTCAATAAAGGAAATATGCAATTCCAGGGATTAAAGCATCTAGTTGTGGTTCCAACTCAAGATCTAAAGATAAGCGGACAAAGCTAAGGTTTTTGCAAAGGGAAGGTGTTACTAAAGTGGAATAGATCACCGGGTAAGTCTCACTACTCACTAATCCAAAACCGTAACTCCTATTACCGGGTAAGTCTCAAGGAATTAAGGAAAAGAACTATAACCTCAAACCAACACACCACCTAAGGGAATAGAATCAACCTTTACCGGGTAAGTCTCAGGCTAACTCACAAAGATGGATGGAAGCACACTCAAACCCCAATAAAGGATAAACCTTTATTACCTACACTTATGATCTTTGGTAAACAAACAAAGGAATTACCGGGTAAGTCTCATCCTAGGCTTGCATTGAACCAGGAAAGGTGTAATAAGAATAGGATTTGGCAAACTCTAACACTTAACTCTCAGTTTCGGATTAGATAAGTCACCTCGGTCAGCCAAATTCCACCCCGGCCGAGATGTTCATCGACTGAGCGAGATGCTTTAGGGTTAAGGATAAAGACTCGAGCTTTCAGGGTCCTACTGTGATTAAGATTATTTTATCATTGTTTTTCCCACAACCTTCAGCCAATCACCCTAGAATCACACAAAGAAATTAGCCACTCATCATCATGAAAGTAATAATCAAATATATGGGAAGAAAGAGAATAAATGAACAAGAAAACCTTAAGAGAAAGGCTTCAATAACTGAATCAATTATCAAAACAACAAGCGTTCCTTGGATTAAAATCCAACAAGACAATTAACAAAGAAGGGAATCTAAGATGATCTTACAAAAACCCTTCAAAAAACTATAAAAGCTATAGACTTTCTTCCTTCAACCTTCAAAAAGGTTTTTCAAATCTCCCAACTGGAGTATGGCTGCAGCGGATGTCTAAGCACAATCGATGGTATAGCATGATGTAGATTTGTTGAAAATCCAATCCTTTTTATAGATAAATTACTCTTCAAAGATAAGATATCTTAGAAAGATCTCTTACCATAAAAATAGGTAAAATATATGGTCTAACTTATCTTCTTCCTTCTAGGAATCCAGCCCAAAAATATAAGATCCTCTTTCCAAAGATAAAAGATCTCAGCCAAGAATAAAATATCCTTGCCGCGTCCAAGGTGTTCGCCTCGGTCAAGTCGGCTCCTCTGGATCACCTCGGTCGAGGTGACTCTGCAGTCAACCGAGGTGAATCACAACTGAATGTGAAATCTCTCAAATCTGGTCCAAAGTGAATCTTTAATCCAATTCCATGATTCCTGGATTATTCCTTAAGCTTCTGAATGTAGCTCCAATGACTCCTTAGCTCCTTTTGCTCCTTTTTGATGCAAAACGTGCCATTTTACCTACGATTACAACAAAACTAGGTGTAGACCTCGATTCTCGCAAAGGTAGATAAAATGACAATATAATCACATAATATATATACAAGCATGCAGATTATTGAAGATAAAACGTCTAAACAGGCCCCAAAATATAGACAATTATTCATGCTATCAGAAGGTAATTGCATGAAGCCATTACTACCACCTCTAGATGTATAGTGATTTTGTATAACTATGACGTATTGCTAAAACTCTATCGAAGATTCAATTCAAAACAGACCGGATCTAGAGTGATCCAATCGATCAAAAAACCATATGAACACAAAACGATTTGGTGACGCAGTTCGAGTTAAGCTCTACTCTACGGGATCTCATGAGGGGAGAGTCAACCCAATCCACTAAGCAGATTTACAGTATGAACCGGTTACAAGATAGGCAAAAACAACAACAAAAAATCAGAACAAATCAAAATAAAAGACAAAGAAAACAAAGGATAGAAGAGAGGTCAATAAACCACCAAGGTAACGATCTGTTCTTTGAGGCAAAGAAAGATCAAGATGATAGAGAACACTCTTGTGTGAAGCACTCGGCTCAGATCTCTCTCACTGGATTTCTCTCTTGTTTTCTCTCTTCTCACTCTCTTAGATCTAAGGTTCTAAGCTTGAAGTGATTCAGCGCACTAGGGTTGAAGAAGGAAGGGAGCTTAAGTACTCTATGCCCAGAAGCGACCCTTAAGCAACGCAGCGTTTCATCACTTAACGCTTCATTCAACAACTCAGGATAACACACGTTTTGTTTCAACCAAATGAGGTGGACTGGACCTTCTTATTGCTGGACCTCGATCAACTAGGCCCAACTCGCTTTGCATTCAGCCCATCATCGACTCAACACAAGTACCCTGTCCAACACTTCACCAAACCGGCCTAACACTTTCCAAACTCAGACCCAACTAATCAGGGTTGAATCGAACCGGGTTTATCACTAATTCCTAACAAATACCCTCCTAAACCTAGTTCAATATCTGCATACTACCAGTAGTGGATTAGGGGTGCTCCTGGCCGTCCTCAATCCAATGTTGCTGTCTCCATTAGCCATTCTCAATGTGCAAAGAGTCTCTACAATAGGAGAACTTGTCTGTTGTGACAATATTGTTTCCAAAGTCAGCTGGATTATGATCTCCTTTGGTCTTCTGTATAAACAGCTGCTTGTGCTTGATCTTCTTCCTTATGTAGTGGTACCTTATATCAATGTGCTTTGTTCTTTCATGATACATTGAATATTTACACAAGTACAATGCACTTTGACTATCAGTATAAACAACATGAATATAGATCTTATTCTCTATTTCTTCTAACAATCCTTTGAGCCAAGTTGCTTTTTTGGCAGCTTTAGTAGCAGCCATGTACTCAGCTTAAGTTGAGGACAAAGCTACCACATATTGTTGTTGAGACTTACAGGAAATACAGTTCCCAGCCTATGTGAAGTAAATTGAAGTGGTGGACTTCCTGTTATCTTTGGTACTAGCATAATCAGAGTTTACAAAGCCAATCAAGTTAGTACGATAGATATGCTCTTTATATACAAGACATTTTTCTTTTGTACCACACATATATCTAAGCAAATATTTCATGGCATCTGAGTGAGGCATCCCAAGATTAGACATATATATACTTAAAACATATATACTAAAGGCAAGATCAGGTCTAGTACACATCATAACATACATCATATAATCAACAACAACATCATAGGGTATCTTTGACATATTATTTTTGCTTTCATCAGAGGTAGGGCAATCCTTTTTAGACAATTCTAGGTGACCTCCTAAGGGTATGAGTGCAGGTTTACAATTAAGCATATTAAACTTCTAGAGAACTTTATGCACATAGTCAGTTTGGGATAACAACATGGTTTTCTTAGATCTATCCCTAATGATGGATATTCCTAAAACTTTCTTAACATGTCCAAGGTCTTTCATGTCAAAATAATTTTTGAGATCATGTTTTATACTAGTTATAAGAACTTTATAAGAAGATATTAGCAATATGTCATAACATAGAGTAACACATACAATGGATTTGTAACACCCCAAATCCACGGGACTTGGAGTGTCACATTGGGCTAGGATCTCACAATGGATCCTTACCCTAGCCTGAAAACAAGTTCACTGGATCTTACAACAAGGCACGGGTAGACTAAAGCCAAATACATAAAAGCTGTATATGATACATCAAAAGATTTTACAAACTCAGAGCCGAGGACAAAACATCAAACCACAACATATGATACAAAAGATCACATATCCCGCGCATCCTAATGTACAGAAGTCCTCGGCTAGCCACACCATCTGTCTCACCCTGCAGTCTTCCTAACCTGCAGATCATCTACACCACGGTATGAAACCGTTAGCTACAGCAATGAAAAGCATGAAGGTAATAACACAACCACACATCAACATGTAATACATGCAATGCCACACACATTCATTTATTATCTTTCATTACATTATTCCATTACTAATTCAACTTCTTTTGTAATACGAGGAACCTAAAGAACCTCGTCCCTTTCCCCGTTAACATAGGGGTTTGCATTGGGGGTGATCGTCACTCGTCCCCCCCTGTGTTACTGGCTTCCAGGCACCTCCTCCTAACCAGCAGGCGGAGACTGGTCTTTACCGCCCGTTATAATACACTTGGGCCAAATAAATGTGATAAATGGTCATCCTAGTCCGGTTTAGGTTATAAATGCACAATCATATGAACACACACAACCATCACAATCATACAATCCACAACTGCACGCTAAGTAAGTTCTATGGACTTACCTGATATACTCGTAACATGTACCACGTCACAGCTTCCCCTTGGGGAAGTAATCAACGCCTGAAATAGCAAGGCACACACAATCACATACGGCAAAGGTTAGGAGACTTGTCTCACTAACCACAACCAACCTATATCTCAAATCTAAACCTCAAATCATCAACACATTCATAAATGCCTAAAGCATATTCTCAACATAACATCTCATAATACTCGGACACATACTAAACCTTAAAGCCATAACCGATATCCATAACATCATCATGACCCTCAACTCATTCTGACACCTAGCATGCATCTAATTAGTATTCCTCAATCTCAAATTTAACCCTAATTTAATTAATTAACCTTTAATTAATTAATTAAATTTCGCCAGAATAACATTTTGCCCGCAGGCCATTTCTAAACCCACCTGTCATCATATTTCATCAAACAAACAACCCATAACACCAGAATAATATAATGATCATAATGGAATTTCTAATTATCAATTTTGAAAAGCCTAAGGTCAATTTAGGCCAAATCGCAGTACGGAAAACGAATAAATTCATAACTTATTCGTTACTAACCCGATTGACGATCTGAAAGAAGATTCGGAATCACAACGACGCAGGCTACGCATGTACAACATCAAATTCACCGGCATCAGAGCGACGGAACCGTCCTGGTGACACATATGCTTGACAAGGTCTTCATCTGCTCGGAAATGCAGAAACTCGGTACCGATATGAAGAGAATGAAGAGAGGAATCCAAAAACTCAAACGGAATTGAAATCGGATTAGAAACGGAGAGTAGATATGAGTTTGAAGTTTGAGAGAAATCAGAGCTTTTACGAGGAAACGTGAAAGGAAAATGAATTAATAAACGATTTTCCGTTATTTATAGTGAAGACGATAATTATCCTTTAGCGAAGTCGATAATTATCCTTTAACCGATCCAAAGGCGGGTTGAACCCCCTTCTCCAAACTTCTTGAAATTGGAACAATAAATATTGAATATTGTAGGGATAATTATTCCACAATTGTCTCGGAAAACGTGTATTCCTAAGCCGTCTTTCTTAGCCATTAAGAAACGAAATAGCGACTCTTTTGGCCGTTTTGCCTTTCTATGTTATTTCATATCTAGGACATGTCCGATGTTCTGATCATTTCTCCCAACTGCATTTTTATTAATTGGAGCTCCCAAATGCTCCAAATAATACCGGAGGGTAAAAATAATTACCCGGGGAAAAGAGTGAAAATTGCACCATAAGCCCAAAATTACGCCAGGAACATAACGGTGGGACTTATACTCAACACTTACACAATCTTCGCGAGTTATATGTCAATTACTATCACTGGTTAAGTTAATCAACATTAATTAGAATTCGGAAATCCTAGCTATTACATCACACACCCCTTAAGAAAAAGTTTCGTCCCGAAACTTGAACAATTCCCAAATCCTCTCGGACCCATACGCCGAGGTATAGACACTCTCTCTATCGAAGGTATCACATCTCCGTTCAAACGTATCAACCTATAACACTCTATAACCTCAAAACACAGCATGGGGGAATCACCAACTCCAGCAACAAGATCATAACGCTATCCAATGGCATAAAGGAAAAATCATCTCTAGCCAACTACTAACCACATTACAAGGCATGGAGGAAAGCCGTCTACAGCCAATCGTACTCGTAACACAACTATGTGGAGGTAAACCGTCTCCACTCACACTATGTCCATCAATACATGGAGGAAAGAACCATCTCCAGCTAATCCTAAACATATTACAATAGCATGGACGAAAGAACCATCTCCAGCTATACCTATATCGTGCTAGCAAACAAGATCTGACAGATCAGATGCACATATCAAAGTTAGCACGAAAACACATTATATCACATAAGCACATACCATACAAGCACTCACCAAAAAGGCACTAAGATCTACTCGTGGATCCTACGGGTGCCTCTAACTCCGCATAGAACTCTAGATAGTTCCTCTAGATACTATCCTCTCTCTCCCAGGTAGCCTCATCCGGTCCTCGTCTCGACCACTGTATCCTTATAATAGGAATGTCCGTCGAACGCAAGCGTCTCACACCTCGCTCTAGGACTGCAAAAGGTTGTTCTGTAAAAGTGTGGTCCGGCTCAACCACTAGATCATCATAACTCACCATGTGCCTCAGGTCTGGTATGTACTCCCTCAGCTGAGACACATGAAACATAGGGTGAACACCCTCTAACTTCAGTGGTAAAGCCAATGTGTGCACTGCTCTCCCAACTCTATCCAGTATCTTGAAAGAACTGACATATCAGAGACTCAGCTTCCCCTTTATGCCATAATGTCTAACGCCTCGCGTCAGAGTTACTCTCAACTAGACATGAGCTCCTACCTTGAACTCTAGAGGTCGACGCCTCCTATCTGAATACAACTTCTGGCGACTCTGTGCAGCCATCATCCTCTCTCTGATCAGCGTTACTCGAGCCCTATCATCCTGAATTTGTTCTCGCGCTATCCCACTGGTACTGCTAGGCTCCTCCCAGCATAAAGGTGTATGACACCTATGTCTACACAATGCCTCATAGGGGCCATCCCTAAAGATGCATACCAACAATGGTGGTATAAGAACTCAACGAGTGGGAGATAAATAGATCGTCCCTGTTCCCAATCCATCCCACAAGCTCACAACATGTCCTCTACGAACTGGAGGGTTCTCTCAGACTGACCGTCTGTCTGAGATAAAACTCAATCATGATATGTGGATGCGTTCCCCAAGTAGTCTGAATCTACTATCAAAACCTCAAAGTAAACTGTCTACTACAATCACAGTCGATCGTCCTTGGTACACTTATGGAGTCCCACCATCTGTCTAGTGTACTCCTTTGTTACTTCATTCACTGGCCACGTCTCTCTATAGAGATGGAACATGTCGCCTTCGTAAATCTGTTACTAATAATCTGGATAACACCAAAAGTCTTACTAGGTCTCAATCCTATCACAAGTTCACAAAAAAGTCCTCTCACTTCCACTACAACACTGGTAGTGGATGAGCTAATCTCCAGGTCAGTAACACTTTAACCTGATTTACTACTTCGTGGTACCTCTTATTCGTACACGGATGTACTAAAGAAGGTGTACTATGAGTGTACTGTAATCTTCTCCACTCGACTCCGCATAAGTAGTTATACTGACGCAGTTGTGGCGCCTCATACTACTTCTATTCCATTAAAGAACTATAGTGCCTCGCCATGAGGCATCCTTCCATCAAGTTCCCTCAGGGTCAGCAAGTCCCCTGTTTTTGTTGGACCTCATCCAACAAACCAGGTAAAATCCCTAAACATGAAACTAACGTTGTTATCAGTAGTTGTAGGTCCAACTCTAACCAAGCTAGATCATTTTGAAACCGAGACTGTACAACAATTCCAACAATCGCTTCCTCTCGAGGCGTCTTCTTATTCAAGGCATCAGTGATCACATTCTCCTTGCCAGAATGGTACAAATCTCAAGGTCAGCATCCTTGATTAATTCAAACCATCGATGTTGGCGATTATTCAATTTCTATTGTATAAAAATATACTTCAACCTCTATGATCGGTGGAAATCTGACATGAAATGTCACACAAGTATCATCTTCCAGTCTTGAAACTTGAATTACCACCACTAACTCGAAATCATGAGTCGGGCAGTTCTTCATACATTCTCAGCTATAACACACATATTATCTACTCCACTGTATATATATACACGTCTTAAACTTAACTGGAATGTACCACTGTAATCCCATAATTCCCAAAATCTTCTGATTATCACCGGATAGAAGTAGAGGTCAATTGCTTCTTCTACTTTTCAGAACCTCGACATACTACTTCAACCACGCAGTTATGGTGGTCTTCCTCTGAATACTCGTAATTATATACGCAATCACATAAAATCTTTCCATCAAAGCGTTGGTAACAATCGGCTGGGCCGAGAAAACCACGCATTTCCTTAACGTTCATCAGTATCATCCATAAGACTTCATACTCATTCCTTGCCACATCAACCATAATCCTACAGGCGAAACAACATGATCTTGAAGGCTGCTTCGGTCACCTCAATTTAAATTTACGGAGCATAGCACATTGGCTTCTATCCCTCGGATTCTGCAAAACCATCCTCAAATACCGGTATGTTCCTCTCCGTTGTGAGATTACACCAAACGTCATCAGTAAGGTATACCACCAACTGATTAAGGAAGTAGATGAAGACACTGTTCATCAACTCCTATAACGACTACTAGGACGTTCCTCAACTCATATGACAACACTACAACTCATAGTGTCCATAATGGGTATGGAATGATGTCCAATGCCCACGCTGCTCTCTCATCCTTAGCTGATGATATCCTAAGTATACGGAAATCTTAAAAACACAATTGCTTCTCTTAGTTGATCCAACAAGTCGTCCATACGTAGCAATGAACGTGCTAGGGCGAACGGAGCCCGTCTCAAACCACTCTTCAAATTGCTTCTTCAATTTCTAACAACTCAACAAGCCATATACCTCATAGGCCTTCTCCCAACCAGTCTCATACCATACTTTAATGCAATATCAAAGTCCTCATTCCGCTGAGGCGATAGATTAGACGGTTCAGTAATACGTCTATAAGATCATATACCACTGGAATACTCTTCAGCGTGGAACTATCTCTTTTCTTCATAACACAACATTAAAAAAACATCACCCTCTGGTGTTATCAACCTCGCTGCTCATACGACACTAAAGACAACTCACCTCCTCAAAGGTCATAACCTCGGAAAACCTCTACTTAGTCGATCTCAGTAGAGACTATAATAGTCCTCCTACTGCTATCTAAACCAACATGATATCTATTCGTCCATCACACACATAAAGACCTTCTCATGCACCTAAGGCATAACAAAGAAGTCTTCAAGCCATACACAAGTCCCTGAACAAAGGGAACAACCACATATCTCGCGGGTACCGAAGACCCGTAGCTCATAATCCTATAAAGGAAGATTTATCTTCTACTGTATCCATAATTAACTATTAACAAATGTATCGAAAGACAAGAGGTGCATAGCACTCACAACTAACAGAACTCCACTAGGTAAACCATTAACAAGAATGGTACCTGTAACAGCTAACGCCCGAAGCTCTACTGCATATCATTACTCAATCTTAGACCTATGCTCCTCAGGTATCACTGAGGTCATCACCACAGCCTCCACTTCCACTCTTTCTGCATCGGAAAGAGGAAGGTCTTGATGAGAACAAACACTACCTTGCTGACAGAAAGGGGCCAGATATCCTAGTTCACCACAGGTGAAGCAAGCTATCGGTGCCATGGGGCACTCAGAGTGCACATGATCTGGATAACCATAGTTGAGACATAAACGTCTCATCTCTGCCACTAGTACGGGTGGCTCCTCTACACTGCCCAGCTCAAAGGCTCTACCTTGAGCTCTTCTAGTATCCGTGGTAATCATACCACGACCCTTACCTCTACTCAGCCTAGGAATGAATTCCTGAGTAGGCGAATGATCTAGGACTCTCTGCTGCCCCCGCGTCTGCTGCTGAGGTGTCTTTTGACCACCTCCCGTCACACTAGTAGAAATAAAACCCTGTCGTGATGCCACTCCAGTTTGCTTACAGAAAACAGCTTTATGACCCTATCTACCACAGGTAAAGCAAGTCATTGGCGATCTTGGACACTGTGGTCGTACATGTCTAGGCTTCCCACAATTGTAACAAGTCCTCGTTTCACTAGAAGTCCGTGTGAAACGAGAAGTACTCAAACGTCCACAAGTCGGGCTCGGTTTGCAAACCGAATATCCAACCTCGTCTTTCACTAATTCAACCCGTTGTTTCTTCTCTAATCCAGAAGCCTCAGTCGATCTCACAGATGTTGGTAAATCTGGTGTAGATCTACCCGCTATCACCACCTCATATACTTGCTGCATATACTCTTAAAACTCGAATCTACTCATGGAGACACGATCAGCCTCTTCAAACTCGTTCTCTGCCATAGGCAACACAGCAGCGGATATTGGTCCCTGACTTGACGCTGCTGGAGGAAGAAGGGGTGTACCCTTATCTCATCCCACTATAGATACTGCTCTAGTCTGAGCCATCTGTAGAATATACACTCCTAACTTATAAGGCTACATATATATATATGCATATGTATCGATATATATATATATATATATATATATATATATATATATATATATATATATATATATATATATATATATATATATATATATATATATATATAATACTCATTATTACATGCATACACATTAGCACATAAAAGATATCTATATATATATATATCTACACTGTTGAGATCCTCAAATGGGGGACAACTTCTGTACATACTATCCCAAAACATCTGTACTCGCTTTAAAACCGAAATCCTTTAAAAAGTCAGACCCCATGTGGGTTCTATTTATTTATCCACTCTACCTTTATTGTAGATAGCAAGTGTCATTGTTGTCAACCTAAGGCTCTGATACCAACTCCGTAACACCCCAAATCCACGGGACTTGGAGTGTCACATTGGGCTAGGATCTCACAATGGATCCTGACCCTAGCCTGACAACAAGTTCACTGGATCTTACAACGGATTTCTGTTTTTACACACGCATAGTCGAGTTGTTGGGTTAGTAGTACGTCGGACCACCATCGCTCTCCGTGGATCTTTGCAACTTGGATCGATAGGAGTGAGTATATAGACTTTTTATGAGGTTTACTATTATATCTTATATACATGTGTATGCTTAGCTTGTTAGTATCCTAAAGGATATTTTATATCCTTTAGTCGTGATATCACAAAGCGATTATCGCCTCATGATAAATCGACTGCGGACTTGAAGAATTTCCAACACGAGGCGATGGAATCGGACCTTGAATTGAGTATTATACTCGGGTTGGCTTCCTAGTGATCCTTACAAATCATCCAAAGAACAGGTGAGCAAGGAAGTAAAGTTGCAAATATAATTTTCACAACAAGCACAATCAGATGAGGAAGAAATTCTTGAGTCAGTTCAGTTAGAAGGAATAGAAGGTCGTTCAAGGAACTCGGGCATACGAGGCCAAGAGATGGAATTAGAAGAACCATGCAAGAGACTACAAGAGTGCGGAGTAGAGATAACAATATTGGAACGAGACAAGTAGAATTGAGTACAACCAAGATTTCGGAATCAAGGACATTACAATCGAGACGGATGCCCCATAGACCATTATGGGCATGAGAAACCAGAAGAGGCAGAGTGTCAACCCGGGTGTGAGAATCTAAGGTGCACGGAATTAAGACCTACAAATGAGTGTAAAAGCGAAAAGGCAGACCCCACAAGCGTGGGGAGGTTTTGACCTCCTCAGAGATATAAGAAGTTTGAAAGAAACCGCGACGCCAATATCCAAAGAATGGAAGCCTGTAGCAGGGTCAACGGAATTTCATGAAGGAAATATTGCCACTAACTCCAGTGAAGAAATGTGTATGGGAGAACGGCCTTGCTGGACTGGAGAGTCCAGGGTAACCCCAATTGTCACGGGACCTAAGCCATCAACCTAGACGGTCCATGCAAAAGGAGCTGCAAGTGGATGATCATTACGGCCACAAGAATTTCAAAGACGCTTGCAAGCTATCGTGGAAACTTGAAATGACTATTTATGCCAGATGAATGACACAATCGGACCAGAGAAAGGGAGTTAGCCTATAAGAAGCGGAAGGGTGGAAGGTAGAACGAACTAAAGAAGTATAAAAGGATTGTTGTGAGTAACTGTTTACCTACTAGCTAAGGAAATTTTGACAGATCACAATTAACACGGAATGGAGACCTACAACTTAATGTAAGAGCGAAAGGTAGACTTCACAAGCCTGAAGACGTTTTGTCTTCTTTAAAGATAAGAATTTTAAGAGGAATCACAACGCCAGTATCGAAAAGATCGAAGCCCTGTAACCTAGTCCATAGAGATTTGGAAGGAAATATTACAAACAACGTCGATTAAGGAAACCGTGCTTGTGAGAATCGTATGGGGGACTCAAGAGTCTATGGTAACCCCCATTTATAACAGAACATAGGTTATCAAAACAGACGGTCCCTGTAAAGGGACTACAATTGGGGAGGTAATTAAAAGTTATCGGAAATACTAGACGCTTACCATCTATCGTGGAGTGTTAGGAACGACTTTTGACGTCAGGCGAATGGCACAGTGAGACTTGAGAAAGAGAGTGGTCCAAAGGAAGCAAAAGAGTGAAAGATAAGACGAACTAAATAAGGATAAAAGGATTAATCTAGTAGGTGATGTACACCAAAAGTTTAATATCAGTATAGGTATGAAATTGAGATAAGTCAATTATAGACTGACCGATGTCAACCAAGGACGTACAAGTATTTTTTGGTATTGACGAGTTATGTGCCGTTAAGAAGAGATAATTGTGACTGGGGATCTATGAAGTAGCTTTATCGACGCCTTAGAGGATTTCCTCAAGTAGGCAACGACAACCTTCTTGGATGAATTAAAGGTATAAAGAGAAACGTTTTAAGGGTTACTTCTTGACTAGTTAAGATCAAACTCCGGTCAAGTCATGGAGTTTGGATCCGTGGTAGAAGAATTTAGAAAGTAAGCGGAAGAAGTTGTTTTTCAATCGTCGTTTATTTTCTTAAGGCGAGTAAAGAAGGTACTTGGTACTTCATCTGTATAAGACTCATGGTCTAATTGGAAGAAAGAGTTTTGGGGTCAATCATTTTATACTTATAGAAAAGGTCCTTAGGATTACTGAGTGACAACAGGATAATCAGAGTAGCGCAGCGGAAGCGTGGTGAGTCCTAACCCACAAAGCAAGAAGTTCAAGGGTACTGATGGATGTCGTGTCGAGTTTAAGATGATGATAGTTGGTGAAATGCATTCTAGTTGGAAGAAACGTGAGATAGGCTATGGGAGTGACTGAAAATGTTGTACGGAAGCTTATGTACATGTAGAGGTAATAGAAGGAGACTGGTACCCTATTATGGATCTGAGTGAAGAGTGATTGCGTTGTTACATGTTGCTAGACAAGTAGTTTTGGAATTCTATACTAATGGAATACTCTAGAGTGAGTTTTCTGGATGGAGTAGGAAAGAATTTATGATGTAATAAAAGTATTGTGCATGGCCTGCACTAGAAAACTCAAAGTGAGTAACTACCATCCTGAGTCGAAGGTACATAAGGAAGAGAAGCGACGGGAACATACTTGCAACCTAGTAACCGTGCTTAAAGAAAGCATAATGTCAGAGTAGATTTTATGTGTAATGTTATATCGAAATGGAGCCGAGTTGCATTTAGCATCAAAGGAATATTCTCGGTCCGGTAAACGTGGGGATATAAGAGTGCAATGTTGATGGTGTGTTAGCAGTTATCGAGTAATTACGATGAAATGTTGGTGATATGAGATCACCTTGTGTCTAGGGTTGTCATTGCGGACACATTCTATGTCACTTAAGATCTTGGATATTGCTTAAGAAGTTTGAGTTGAGCTAGAGATCTATTAAATAATATGATGACGTCGATAGAACACAAAGATTGACAACCGGATTTGATTGTTAAGTTATATCAAGTTTAAGACCAAAAGTGAACAGATGATGATTCTTTAATGGAGGAACAATATGACTGAGTCACACTAAGAGACAAGACCAAGTGAGTTGTGATACAACTAGCCTTATATAAGCACTTGGTAAAGTGTCGGGAGATGTGTATGGGTGATATCCTAGATAGGATACTCGGAATCTTTTTAGAAGACCAGAAGGAAAGGAATTGTAGTTAATTATCCTCAGGAAGGTCATCAAAGAATTTGGAGGTGAGTTGTGTAAGACCACCATGTGAGACCTTAAAGCGGTTTAGAAGTGTAACCCCATTTTTACATGGATTATGTTAGAGATATACCTACCACACACAAGTTAGATCATCAAATCGGAAGATCAGACTGTTGAGCCGGATGATACCGGTGAGATATCCGGTAACCAATATCTAGAACGTGGTAGCAGGCGCTTCTGATTTAAATACCTGAAAAGATTTAAGATTTAGTGGTTTTATGAAAAGCTGATAAGGCTACCTAAGATACTGGGATAGTAAGAGACGTAACCTTTCAAAGACCTATGTAGTGATAGTTGTAACCTCGAGAGTGACAAGTTAGGGCTTGACCTTGGATGTGTGATATTGTTTGACTACTTGTTTATTTCATGATTGAGTGCTTAGTCAGTAATGTGTGCTTTTGACAACCTAGATGTGCGGGATACATAGATGTGGAAACGACGAGACTTTTGTGTAGTGATCAAACACACCCATTTGGTGCCTTAAAGGCCGATCAGGATTGTCTTACCCTAAGTTTCGGAACGAAACTTATTTTGAGGGGGATCTGATGTAACGACCAGTTTTTTTTGTTACGCTTTGATAGGGTTAGAGAAGTTTAGGAAACGAATAAAAATTTAGTGAGACTAGGACATACCAGTTTATTTATGGAAGTCGTTTAATTAAGTATCTTGTTCTAAGTTTCGGGACGAAACTTATTTTAAGTGGGTACTGATGTAATATCCGGAATTTTTATTCCATTTAATTCCGAATCAAATCGGACTTCGAGCCATTGACGGTTTCCCATTCTATTTAGTATTTCTTTCTTCATAAATTTTATCATTTTATGTAGATTTTAATTCACATAAAATGATAGAATTATATCAAACCCTAATTCTAATAATTATTTATCATTTTATGTAGAATTTAATTCACATAAAATGATAGAATTATATCAAACCCTAATTCTTATAATTATTTATCATTTTATGTAGAATTTAATTCACATAAAATAATAGAATTACATCAAACCCTAATTCTTATAATTAATTCTTAACGACGACTTGAGACGAGATTATGACAAGACGAGATCATGACAAGACCATGACACGTTTTGACAAGGCTGTGACAAGACCAGGACAACCTCATTCTTTCCTTGCTTCAGCCCACCTCTTTTTGCCTTGCTTCAGCCCATGCCACACACCACACTCCTCACCTTGTTTGGGCCCATCTGGCTTTCTTTCCCTCCTTGATGTCACCTTCTACACCATCCCAGCAAGGGAGATGTGCACCAGCCCAAGCTGGCCCGCCAGCCCTCCATGAGCAGCTCCTTGGCGCTGCACGCCTCCTAGCCGGCAATGAAGATCCTCCTGTTACGCAGCAGTTCCGCTCGATCTTCAATGCTCCTCTTCACATGGTAAGTATCGACAACCGCCTCATCTCCCTTCTGCAGCGTGCATCCGACCAGACAAGCTTTCCAGCCCCGACCTTCAATGCTCCAACCCTTCCCAGTCGACTTCAACGGCACTTCGAGCCCAGCAAGAAGAAGAAGAGCAGCAACCTTCACTCTCCCTCTTAACTCCATGCAACGGCTGCTGAGTAGGATCTTCACATCGCAGCAATCCCTTTCCCCTTGCAAGCAGCCCACATTCTGTACTCTTCCTTCTACAACAACGCTAGATTTACGTACCATCCCTTTCCTTCCCTTTTGTATTTGGTTACTCCCAGCATCTCCCATCCTCCTCGCCTTACCTTCTTCAGAAGAGCCATCTCTCTCACACAGCAGAACCAATCGTCCCCTTGGTGCAGCCCACGCAGCAAATGCTGCTTTCCCTTCTGCAGTGAGGTTGGCACGCACAACAGCAACGAGGCCTTGATCCGATAGACGAAGCTTTCCATTGTATTGACAGAAGGGAACTAAAACCAGCGCCAGATCTAGGTGAGTTATCGTCCCTCCTTTACCTCGTTTCTTTTCAACCGAACAATGTTTCTGATGAACGGATGTTGTGATGTTCTATGGCCTTTGATAGCCTCGTCTACCCTCCAAGACGTAGCAAAAATCTAACAATCTGTTGATAACATCCCTAGGAGTCTTCTTGCATCATTGCTGAGTAAGTTCCCTGTTACGCTAGGAAATAGCACAAAAAGCTTTACATTTATAAACTCGAACTAAATCCTAAACTACCTAGCGAAACCCGCAGTGTACGGGTCGTTTTGTAGAAAGGAAAGTATTCCGAGGTCGAACTCAAGGACTGAGGTGAAACTAAGTCATTCAATGATCGAAAATAGTGTAAATCTAGACTAAGATAAGATGAGGAATAAAGAAAATGGAAAACACGATGTTTTTGGAGGGTTTTGGGTGATCAAACAAAGATCACATGTATGTGAACACAATCAAGCAACACAAACACACACTAACACTAAAGATAGGAGAATGGAAATAACAAAGCGGATTCTAGAGTTTGGAAGTCCGGGTATGGCATAGACTCAAGCTATCTATTCATTTCTCGGATTAACTATGATATGTCGGGATTTAGCGTTTCTAGATTGGGATCAATTACCGGGTAGGTCTCATGGTCCACTAGTCCATTCCTAAGGTCTCATCACCGGGTAAGTCTCTAAGAACCTAAGGATAGGAATTCTACACAAAACGGATTGTTACCTAGGGGTCTAACCTATCCTTACCGGGTAAGTCTCGGAAAGGGAAGTCCTAATCAACTATCCTAGCACACTTAGTCCAATGGCGGCTTGTGAGGCTCACCACTACCTAGGGTTTGTCATCTTATGTATCTAAGATCGGAAATCATCGCGTAGATCTCTTCCCTCACTTAGGTTGATAGCATTAGGTGATCCTAAGCTAAATTAAGCTCAACAAACACTAGGATTTCAACAACACAAGTCATCCAAGAGTAAAAATCTAGATTCATCCTATCATGCTTCTAGCCATAGCCCTTCTTTCCTTACCCTAGAATCGCAATCTATCTAGCCAACAACATTCATTTCAAGATCAATCTCCACAAATAAAGCATGCTTGCAAGTCATGGTCAAATAATGAAGAACAATCCAAAGAAAAGACATTAAAAGCATAGAATAGAAATTACCAAATCCTTACAAGGCTCCAAGAGCTAATCCAACTTGACAACAATCGAAGCTTCACTCGAATCCAATCTAATCTCACTCTAAAACGAGAATCTACACTAATCTCTTCCAAGAACACCCCTAATGGGTGCTTGGAAGAGAGGCAACAATGGAGAAATGTTTTGGGGAAGAAAGGTAGGTCAAAAGAGAGGAGAGAGATCCCCAATTACAGCCTGCAAAATCCTTTAAATACCCACTAAGATGCAAGAGCAATGGAAGAGATCGTGGCCAGCTGTCAATGTGGTCCTAGCAAGAATTACGGTCATAATCATGGCCGTGGAAAGGGATTAGACCATGGTTTTGTCCAGAAGCCTCTCCTAGGCTCGTTAAGCCATGATTCGGTGCATGGCTTGTGTTGGCAAGGCTCCATGAGTCCTCCTTAGCCCTTATCTTGCATTCCAATGAGTCCGGAAGTGTGTCATCTCGAGGAATGATCCTTGGATGTATCGATTAGGCTCTTAAATCTCCCAAAATACCTACAAAGCAAGCAAAAGTCCGAGTAGACGTCTATCTCGACAAAATACGTGATTTGAGTGCAAACGCCGTGAACTAATGCTAAACCATGCATGAATGAGCGGAAAATCTATCTAAATGAGTGTCTAAATCTAGATCATAAATCGTGTTATCAAAATACCCCATACTTAAGGTTTGCTCGTCCCCGAGCAAATTCCCAACTATAGACTAAAAGATGACATGATTTATGTATGCAGAAAAATGGCAAAATCTTTTTGGAGTTGTGCTTCTAATATTGGATCACCTTCATAGTCATGCTTCATGGCAATGGACAAGCAATTATGTATCAAATAAATGAAAGCATGGTAAGACAATTACACTTAACTTGATAGCATGCAATGAAATGTAAAGATGAAGAAGTCAAGATGATCATGAGTATATCCAATCTAAATCACTTAGTCTTACACACATGAAAGTAGGTCAAAAGGACTTGTAAAATAGAAGGCTAAGAAACGTTGTGATTAGGTGGGAATTTTCTAGGCTATGTGATGCTAATCCGGGAAAGGAACTAAACAACCACAACTTCACATTTCTTATCAACTTCCCCCAAGTGCATATTTTTTCTTTATTTTCTTTTCTTTCTTTTCTTTTTCTTTTTTCTTTTTCTTTTTCTTTTGAGACAATGGCATTGGTGTACAAAAGCCGAAACCTTGGTGATTAGCCGTCCTCGGGCTTTTTCTTAGTTTTCAAGGTGCATCCACACCGGGCACACATACCAAAGCTCGTTAGGACTATTGGTTTATTCGACTTTGGCAAGGCACCAACACCCGATTATGTGAAGTGTACCGAGTTACTTGTCATTTAAGCCAACGTCCCCAAACCTATATTTTTGGCTACACTTTCACAACAATTTCAGCACTTCATTCATGACATTCCTTTCATCAACAACTTCACCCCACACTTGCTTTTCACACACATCAACACACTAACATGCTCCTATTCCCGGATGGGTCAAAAGAGGTCAAATTTATCTCAATTGAGGTGCTCAAGCAACATGATTAAGATGAGAAGTAGAGGAAGATGAATTGCCTTAATCACTCCTAATTGATGTGTAAGAACTAGCATGCAATTTCGATTTTCAATCCTCAATTAAATCAAGGCAAGCATCATAATCACAAGTCATTCATGGAATTCAAGATAAGTATTTCAAGTCCACATATGCATCATCAATTAAACACACAAGGCCATCCATAGCCAATCCACAAGACAAGGTTCATCATTAGGGTCATATCCAAGCCTAGAAAGCACAAAAATTTTTAAATTTTCTGAATTTTTTTGAAAATTTTGAAATATGTATGTACAATGCAAGACATAATAAAACATGTGACTAAAAAGAACTACTCTAGATGCTAGTCATGCAAAAGATCATGCAAACCCCACCCCATACTTAGAAACACATTGTCCCCAATGTGGTATTCAAGTAAAGAGAGTGAAAGAAGGTTCTCACAATGTAAAATGGTTTGCTTCGGTATTTGGGATGAACTCGTGTGGAGTGGTGGTGATGGATGATCGATCAAGCATGGTAGAGAGCTCTTCATAATCATTCCGGCGTCGAGACCCGCGCCAAGGTATATGTGAGATGGGAGCTCTTCCATCTAACAAGACACCTCAAGCCGTCCAAGCCTCACGTCCGCTCCACCCATGTTTGAAAACGGAATCATCGTCATCAACTCGCCTTGCTAGGCTTCCTCATTACCTAAAATCTACCACAAACACAAAACACAAAAACACACAAAAGCAAAAACAAAGGCAAAAGAGAAAAGGGAAAGAGTTGTACCAATGGGTTGCCTCCCATTAAGCGCTTCTTTTAGGTCATTAGCTTGACCAAACTCCGTGGATATGTTAATCCACCTCGAATACCATGGTTTGCTTGAGGAGTCCAAGCAACCATCTTTTCCCGGAATCCATGATGACAAGCAAGGGCCACTTGATGCCCAAATAAGCCTTAAGTTCTCTCTTCACCGGTGAGTAGTAGACTCCTTCATCACCGCTTCCTTGATGATAGTATAGAGTTGCAACCATAGGTGCCACCCCATACTTAGGCAATTTATACTCCGCGGTCACTCCGGTGAAGCGCTTGTCATCCTCATCCTCTATGATCCGAGGAAAGACGATTCTCGGAAAGAATCCTTCATTGAAGTACTTCATAACCATCATGGATCCATCATGCTTGCTTTCTTCATTCAATAATGGAGAATCCTTAGGAAAGGGGCTCCAATGTTCGTATGTACTCCGGGCAAGCAAGAAAGGACCGGAGGGAGCTGAGATTGGCTTAGGATGGACCACTACTAGACCTTCCACGGGCGTGGTTTGTACTCCACGGCCGTGGTTCTCTCTGTTGGCTCCCACGGGCGTGGTTTGTCCTCCACGGCCGTGGTTCACTCTGCTGCATCCGTTCCAAGTGAGCTCTTCATGTATGGTTCCGGGGTTGATGGCAAGGATGTCCGGGGATGAGAATACTTCATTGCACTCCTCTAAAGGTGAAGGAGATGGAGGTGAATCTTGAAGGATGGTAGGATCTCCTAGCATAAGAGCATTCCTAATCTCCTCAATCTCCCTCCTCATTTGCTCTTCTCTCTCGGTATTCAATCTCCTTTCTTCCTTCAGGGCCAAATCCCTTAGCCACAATTGCTCTCGAGCTTCTTTCAACTCTTCCTCAAGGCTTCTATTGGTTATGGTTGAATCGGGCAATTCATGGATCTCCTCATAGTGAACCTCCTCTTGATGACTTACTTCCGCTTCAAGCTCCATGTGGGAACTAGAAATGGAAGCAAGGTTGCTTTCTAGATCATCCATCTTCCTCAACATTGCTTCTAGCATTGATTCTACCTTATCATTGTGAGGTTGTTGGTGAGGTTCCTCATGAGGCAATATAGTCATGTGAGCTTGATTATGGGACTCATGATAGGCATTAAACTCCTCCCAATACTCAAACTCATCATGTAGATGTCCTAGATCTTGGCTTCCCATTCATCCCTCATACTCCATGTTGTCAAAGTCGTCTTGGAGGTACAATCCGTCCATGGCAAACATGAAAAGGCAAAGACAAAAACACACAAGATCAAAAGTAACAAGAAAGATAAACACTAAAAACAATCAAAGACAAATGACTTAATCTTAACCTAGTCCCCGGCAACGGCGCCAAAAACTTGTTACGCTAGGAAATAGCACAAAAAGCTTTACATTTATAAACTCGAACTAAATCCTAAACTACCTAGCGAAACCCGCAGTGTACGGGTCGTTTTGTAGAAAGGAAAGTATTCCGAGGTCGAACTTAAGGACTGAGGTGAAACTAAGTCATTCAATGATCGAAAATAGTGTAAATCTAGACTAAGATAAGATGAGGAATAAAGAAAATGGAAAACACGATGTTTTTGGAGGGTTTTGGGTGATCAAACAAAGATCACATGTATGTGAACACAATCAAGCAACAAAAACACACACTAACACTAAAGATAGGAGAATGGAAATAACAAAGCGGATTCTAGAGTTTGGAAGTCCGGGTATGGCATAGACTCAAGCTATCTATTCATTTCTCGGATTAACTATGATATGTCGGGATTTAGCGTTTCTAGATTGGGATCAATTACCGGGTAGGTCTCATGGTCCACTAGTCCATTCCTAAGGTCTCATCACCGGGTAAGTCTCTAAGAACCTAAGGATACAAATTCTACACAAACCGGATTGTTACCTAGGGGTCTAACCTATCCTTACCAGGTAAGTCTCGGAAAGGGAAGTCCTAATCAACTATCCTAGCACACTTAGTCCAATGGCAGCTTGTGAGGCTCACCACTACCTAGGGTTTGTCATCTTAGGTATCTAAGATCGGAAATCATCAGGTAGATCTCTTCCCTCACTTAGGTTGATAGCATTAGGTGATCCTAAGCTAAATTAAGCTCAACAAACACTAGGATTTCAACAACACAAGTCATCCAAGAGTAAAAATCTAGATTCATCCTATCATGCTTCTAGCCATAGCCCTTCTTTCCTTACCCTAGAATCGCAATCTATCTAGCCAACAACATTCATTTCAAGATCAATCTCCACAAATAAAGCATGCTTGCAAGTCATGGTCAAATGATGAAGAACAATCCAAAGAAAAGACATTAAAAGCATAGAATAGAAATTACCAAATCCTTACAAGGCTCCAAGAGCTAATCCAACTTGACAACAATCGAAGCTTCACTCGAATCCAATCTAATCTCACTCTAAAACGAGAATCTACACTAATCTCTTCCAAGAACACCCCTAATGGGTGCTTAGAAGAGAGGCAACAATGGAGAAATGTTTTGGGGAAGAAAGGTAGGTCAAAAGAGAGGAGAGAGATCCCCAATTACAGCCTGCAAAATCCTTTAAATACCCACTAAGATGCAAGAGCAATGGAAGAGATCGTGGCCAGCTGTCAATGTGGTCCTGGCAAGAATTACGGTCATAATCATGGCCGTGGAAAGGGCTTAGACCGTGGTTTTGTCCAGAAGCCTCTCCTAGGCTCGTTAAGCCATGATTCGGTGCATGGCTTGTGTTGGCAAGGCTCCATGAGTCCTCCTTAGCCCTTATCTTGCATTCCAATGAGTCCGGAAGTGTGTCATCTCGAGGAATGATCCTCGGATGTATCGATTAGGCTCTTAAATCTCCCAAAATACCTACAAAGCAAGCAAAAGTCCGAGTAGACGTCTATCTCGACAAAATACGTGATTTGAGTGCAAACGTCGTGAACTAATGCTAAACCATGCATGAATGAGCGGAAAATCTATCTAAATGAGTGTCTAAATCTAGATCATAAATCGTGTTATCATTCCCCATTCTTTTTCCTTACTGTTATGTTATATAGAAGAGAGGGAAAATTAGTTAGTAGATCCTTTGATTTTATGGATGATGAGCTAGGATGTATAGCAATTGTTGATGGATATGAGGGTTGAGTCGTGAGGTGTTTAGGTAGAGAGTAACTGCTGAATTGTGCTAACAGAATGGTAGAAACAAGGGCTGCTGTAAATAATTTTTGTTTTCTTCAGTTTGGAAGTGGGAAACTGTCAATATTGTAGATCAATGTTAAGAAGTTATATTGAAGATCCACCGTTGAATTTTTGATAGGTCGTAGATGGATATATGTAGTTTACTATGTCAAAATTTGAGAACAAATGAACGGTGGGATTAAAAGTTATAAGGTTCCAAAGTTGAGTAGTTGAGCTGTTTTTCCAGCAGTGAATTTTGGCCAAGTATAGAAAATTTTAAGTGTTGCGACCAACTTTAGAAATTTTTGTAGAAGTGATGGTTAAACAGTTTTAAAAAATTCTTGCTCCTATGAGTAGATTGGGTATCATAGATGATCCAGGGAATTATTTTAGAATTTTTATAAGTTTATTCAAATTTAATATTTGAAGCCGAAGTTGGACCTTAACGATCTTTCGGAAAATGGGTAAATTGTCAATTTGTAACCAAACTCATCTTTAAGAGTTAGAATATGACTTTTTAGTCTCAAATAAGAGTTTAGGCATGAGTTATGGAATTTTGGAAGTTTCGGGACCAAGGGTAAAATAGTCATTTTACCATAAATTGGTACTGTATTAAATTCTGTTCTAATAGGATCTACTATCTTAGAAGTCTTAGACTTCTAATTACCTAGGAAGTGTGCTGACACACTTGCCTCCTTTGACAGGCTACTGAATTCTTACAGTTACCGATTGAGTTGTGATTAAGAAGAGTCGAGATTTGATTCTGGTAAGTCCACGGACTTACTTAGCTGGCTTCTTGTATTAGTGTAATGTGTATGAGTGGTGTTTGTAGTTATAATAAATAACGAAACCGGAGTAGGCCGACTTTATTATTTACGTAATTGACCCAAGTGTATGATAACGGGTCGTGACATCATCTGCCTAGCTCTTGCGAGAGTCTAGGAGGTTCCCTGTGACCAGCCCAGTCAGATAGACGGTCAGATACATTAGTACCATTCCGTGTTGGTAAACGGGGACAAGGGCGAGGTTTGGGAATCCCTCGTGTCACAAAATAAGTATCATTAGTAATAACATATCACCTAATTAAAGATAATAAAAGGACTGAGTGTTGCATGTTGATTGTGTATGTTGTGTGTTTGTGCTTTTACCTTTATACTTATGCATAGAATGTTAGCTAACGGTTTTATACCGCTTGTAGATGCTTTGCAGGTTAAGACAGTTGTAGTGAGATCCGGAGGAAATTATCAGCCGGGTCCACGTACTCATTTAGTTGGGGACGGGGATGTCTTCTGTTCTTCATATGCATCGTTTTAGTATCTTTCCTTGTAAGGCTGATACATATTCTCCATGTATATATTGTTTACAGTTTTCAAATGTTTTAAATACTTTTGTGCCTTGTTGTAAGATTCAAGTAAAATTGTTGTCAAACTATGGTTTGGACCCATTGTGAGGTCCTAACTAGTAGCTCCTCGAGTTCTCATAATTTGGGGTGTTACAAATAATTTCCTATAAAATATATTATATCTCTAAAATAGATCTCCCAAATATATGATCTTCCTTCCAGAAATCCAGCCCAAAAATATAAGATATCTTCCTTCCAAAAATAGAAACAAGGGACGCTCCTCAAGATCACCTCGGTCGAGTTGATACTGTAGCTGAACGAGGTGAATCTCAAATGAAGGTGAAATCTCTCAAATCTGGTCCAAAGTAAATCTTCTTCATTAATTCCATGCTTCTTGAGTTCTTGTTTAAGCTCTAGAATGTAGCTCCTATGACTCCTTTTCTCCTTAGCTCCATTTCGATCCAAAATGTGCCATTTTACCTATGATTACAACGAAACTTGGTGTAGACCTCGATTCCCGTAAAGTTAGATGAAAGAACAATATATTCACATAATATACATTCATACATGCAGATTATTGAAGATAAAACGTCTAAACAAGTCCCAAAATATAGACTATAATACATGCTATTAGGAAACACTCCAACGGTACCTGAATCTAGTCAAGTATATGAACCTCAATCTTCAAGATCTGTTCCGTCTTACAAACGAAGGAAGTATCAACATTCTTCATACCATCCACAAGAGAATGTGATCTCAGATCCAAACACAGGAATTCAAACTCGACCCAAAGTTAACAACATATGTGCGTTCTCAGCGTTCGTGTCTCTTATTGAGCCAAAGAATTATGTTCAAGCTTTTCAAGAACCCGACTGGATCATTTCCATGCAAAATGAACTAAATGAGTTTGAGTGAAACAAGGTTTGGACTGTTACTACAAGACCAAAGCATCAATCCGTCATTTGCACGAATTGGGTTTTTCAAAACAAGTTGGATGAAAACGGTAAAGACATTCGAAATAAAGCACGACTTATAGCTCAAGGCTAAAACCAAGAGGAAGGTATTGATTATGAGGAGAATTTTCTCCGGTTGCCAGGCTAGAAGCCATACATATGCTACTTGCATTTGCATCATTCATGAGCATAAAGTTATTTCAAATGGATGTAAAATGTGCTTTTCTAAACGGCTTCTTAGAAGAAGAAGTCTACGTTGCTCAACCACCTAGTTTTGAAAATGATGATTTTCCACATCATGTTTTTAAATTGGACAAGGCTCTTTATGGTCTTAAGCAAGCTCGTCGAACTTGGTATGAAAGATTGTCCAAGTATCTTCTTGAAAACAATTTCAAAAGGGGTTTGATTGACGAAACTTTATTTATCAAAAACAGAGGCAACAATATTCTAGTAGTACAAATATATGTTGATGATATATTATTCGGTGCTACTAATGATTCCCTATGGAAGAAATTTTCAGATATTATGTGCAGGGAATTCGAAATGAGCCTAATGGGTGAGTTAAATTTTTTTCTTGGACTTCAAGTTACACAAGCAAAGAAAGGAATTTTTCGCAAACAAAGCAAGTATACCAAGGACTTGCTTATTAAGTATAAGATGGATCAATCCAAGGTCGCAAAGACTCCTATGAGTTCTACACTTTTGCTTCACCATGAAAAAGATGGCAAAAGTGTTGTATAAAAGGAGTATCGAGGTATGATCGGTTCCTTGTTATATCTAATGGCTAGTCAACCTGACATTATGTTTAGCGTGTGCATGTGTACAAGATTTCAAGTTGATCCTAAAGAGTCACACTTTATTGTTTTGAAAAGGATATTTTGGTATCTCAATATCACTAAGGATTTAGGGTTATGGTACCCACGTCAAAACTCGTTTCACCTCGTTGGCTATTAAGATGCAGACTTTGCAGGTTATAAGGTTGATAGAAAAAGAACTTCTGGATGTTGCCAATTCTTAGGGGCATCCCTAATCAATTAGCACTCCAAGAAGAAAAACTTTGTCGCACTAACCATACCTTGTAAGAGCCTTAGTCTCGGATGTGCTGAGTTGTGTTGAGTTCGTCGGAACCGCCCCTGCAGCCAGGCTAGGCGCCCCTACGCCATCCTTGATCAACCATTGCGGCCACCTGCTCCGCCCCTGCGGTTTAGGGCGTACTGCAGCCGTCTTCGTTGAATCGTGCCCTTGCTTTTGACCCTTCCTTCCTTTATAAGTTTCCTCCTCCTTCAGATAAGGGTTTCTTCTCTCTCTCCAGCTCCATCTTATCTCATACGCTCTTCTCTTCTCTTTCTTCTTCCTTTAAATCTTCTTGTTTCTTCCTTGTTTGGTTGTGGGTTTTGATGCTTGGATGATGAGGATGATGATGATATGATGTTGTTGTGCTTGTGTTGAGCCAGCCTTGAGGTTGTGGTGTTGTTCTCTTCTCTACTAGGGTTACAGCTGTGGTAAGCCATCTTATTCCTTCATTCTCTCTTTCCTTCTACTTTTCCTCTTCCTTCTTCCTCTAGCTTAGGATTTCACAAGTTGAATCTTGTGTTGAATCTTACTAGGCATATGTTGATGTCTATATGTATGTATATGTACGTGCTTGGCTGCTGGACGTTGAATAACTGAAGAAAGGAAAGTGAAGGATCAAAGAGAAGTCGAAGATGAGGCCACTACTGTCCAGTCGCCCATGCGCCACCTTAGGGCCGCCCTTGCGCCTGGTGTGCCACCGCTCCTACGTGTGGTGCTACTGCCCCTGCGCCTCTGTGCATTCCAACCTTGTGTTGTTCTTGTAACACAGGTGTGTCTTGTTTCCGGGCTTGCCTAAGGATGGCATTGTCCCTTCCTTTCCTAGTGTGAGTGTGTAGTATCATACTCGGTATAAATGAGAGTGTGATGTTGATATTATGATCATGTTATGCCTTGTACGGCTTTGAGGATTAGTAGGTTGTGAGGCTTAGGTTGATATGATCCTTATGGATCCCTTTGGGTCTAGGTGTGACCCCTTGATGAATAGGAGATTGATATCCATTTATGCCTTGTTATTAGGCAATGCCCCTCTCAGGTTTGGAGGTTGATCGTGGATGAGGTTGTACTCGGTTCAGGTAAGTCCGTAGGACTTATTTAGTTGGCATCCTTATATTGGGTGTTTGCATGAGTGGTGTGTGTGTTATATGCATGCAATGTTAATTATTACCGACCTATGTTTTATTGACAGCCCCATTGTGTGACAGTGATAGTCTTTCCCTCCATCATGTAAGGGGTTGGGACATTCTTTGACGTCAGGCCACCTGGTATACAGAAAGGGCGCAATCCAATCCTATATGGTACACGGGTTGTGTGACCGAGACTACTTCCAGATGGATAGCAGGCCTAGAGGCGAGGATGAAATGGTCCTCGTGTCACATAGTTTCATATACCTATATATACGATTTGAGTGAATGACTACTTATATAAAGATAATAAAAACGTGTAAATGTGTGATAGCATGATTATGTGTTTATCTTTCATGACTTGTGTGTGTGCTTATGCATTACTTTATATATGTATGGCTAGCTAACGGTTTCATACCGTGTTGTAGATGCTTTGCAAGATAGGCGAGCTGCAGAGTGATCCGGTAGGGTGACAGGCCGAGGACTCTCGTACATTAGGTGGTTATGGTTTTGGGAATGTTTATGTTCCTCCTGCGTCAGGTTGTTGTTTTTGTATACCTTCTGTGTGAGTATTTTGTTTTATTGATAACATGTATTATACTCTATGTTTTGGGATTGGTTTAGACGTTTTATCTTCATAAATCTTCATGTATGGATGTATATTCTTTGATCATTATGTTGTTTTGTCTACCTTTGCAAGAATCAAGTTCTACACCTAATTTCGTTGTAATTGTTGGGAATATAGCACGTTTTGGAACGAAATGGAGCTAAGGAGTCATTGGAGCTACATTCTAGAGCATTGATGAGCTATAAGAAAGGCTTAGGAACCATGGAAATGAGATGGAAGATTGATTTTGGACCAGATAAGAGAGAATGACGCTTAACTGAGATTCACCTCGGTTGGCTATAGTGCCACCTCGGCCAAGGTGATCTTCAAGACAGGCTGGACCGAGGCAAATATTATAACGGCGACAAGATCTTTATTTTTGGCTGATGTCTTCTATTTTTAGAAAGTGAATTTTCCATATTTTAGGATGATTTTCTGGAAGGAAGCATATATTTGTGGCTGATTTATTTGGAAGATTGGAATATATTTTAGGGAAAGAAGTTGCCTTTAAAGATATTTTATCTTAGGAAGGTGATTGTCCTATATAAAGAGGTTGTTTTTTTGAAGAGAAATTATCTCCGAATCTCTTATCAGGAAGATCGTGGAGCAGAGTTCTCCAGAGTTTGGAAGGAAGTTTGGAGGGTTGAAGATCAAGCAAGGAAGGAAGCTAGATTGAAGGAAGGTTGAAGGAAGTTGTAAGATTTTCTTAGTTTGATTTGGTTTTGTTGTCTTTTCTGATTGCGATTGAGGAACGTAGTTTGATTGTTTGTTTGACTGTTTAATTGAGTTATTGAGACCTTCGTGTTACGGTTTTCTTGTTTGAATATTGATTCCTTTCTTATATATTTAATTATTGTTATCATGATGATTGTTGGCTAAGTTCTTTATGCGATTCTCGGGTGATTGGCTGGAGGTTATAGGAAATACGATGAAAGAATGAGTCTTTATCCCAGTGGACCCTGAAAGCTCGAGCCTTTACCTTAACCGATGAACACCTCGGTCAGTCATGGAACATCTCGACCGAGATGGGATACTAACTGAGCGAGGTGAGACCTTTCCTGATCCTTATCTAAGTTGAGGTTTCAGTTCGCCAAATCCTATCCTTGTTATACCTTTCCTGGTTCAACGCAAGCCTAGGATGAGACTTACCCGGTGATTCCTTTGTTTGTTTACCAAAGATCATGAGTGTAGGTAATAAAGGTTTATCCTTTATTGGGGTTTGAGTGTGCCTTCATCCCATCTTTGAGAGTTAGCCTGATACTAACTTGGCAAAGGTTGATTCTATCCCCTTGGGTGGTGTGTTGGTTTGAGATTATAGTTCGTTTCCTTAGTACCTTTAAACTTACCCGGTGAGAGGATCTTTGGTTTGGGATAGTGAGTAGTGAAACTTACCCGGTGATCTATTCCCACCTTAGAAACACCTTCCCTTTGCAAACCTCAGCTTTGTCCACGTAATCCTTTGAAATCTTTAGTCGGAACCACAACTGGATGCTTCAATCTCTAGAATCCGCATTTTCTTTACCTAGTTATTACATCATCTTTGATAGCTTTGCTTGTTGCTTGTTTATTGAAAACTTGAATTACCGATCTTTGTTTCACCATAGTCCCTGTGTTCGACCCTGAAATTCTTGCTTTTATTACAATCGATCCGTACACTGCGGGTTCGCTTATTTGCAATTATTCTTGGTATAAATATTAAAGTTTGCACACACCTTTTGGAGCGAACAAGTTTTTAGTGCCGTTGCCGCGGACTTGGTCAAGGCCGAGTTCGCTATTTGGTTGTCTAGCTTGGAAGCTTTTGCTTTTGCATTTGATCTTTTCTTATGAGATTTGTAGTTTTTAGGATTTTCAATGGTTGTGAGTCGCTATGAACCTGCATTTGATCCAGTTTGGAGAGCAAGACAACTTTCTGCGTTGGACCATTATGAATATTTGTTGCACTTATTTGCGTTCACCGAATTTAGTAAAGAAAGGGAAAGAGAAGAGGCTATTGAGGATGAGCTTGCTATATGGGATGAGCTGAATGTCCCTAAAAAGGTTTATGAGCAACCTCTTGTAGATTCGTTTGAATCACAATGGGAGAAAACAATGAAGAAGGAGGAGAAGCTAGAAGAAAGCCTCCTATCCTATGCTAAGCCAAAAGAAGTGTATAAGGAAGAACTACAAGTTTCGAGCATTCCTCCGCTCGAATCTGAAGCTCTTCTTGATCTCCTCGATGAAGAAGAGGAAGGTGTGGAAGACCTCGACCCAATTGTTATAACTACGGTTGAGGTGGAAGAAGAATATGCTGAGTTGGAAGTGGAAGAGAATGTGGAGAACCTTGGCTAAATCAATGAAATTGTGGCCAAGGTTGAAGAAAGATCAACTAAGGGGAGAAGTTTTATGTGTGGATTATCATCCTAACACAAATCTCGTCCCAAGTTTTGAAATACTCTACAAGGTACTTTCTCTTACTCCCCTTGAAATTCCTATTAAAATTTCTAAATTTTTCAGGAATTCACCGAGAGTTGGATGTCTCTTCCAAAAGAACCTCGTAAGGTGAAGATGAAACCTCCATTACTATTGCTGGCAGTAGATGCTCCTTGGATTACAAGGAGTAAATTTGGAAAACGGTTCGACGCCAATGCCAATAGTTGTTTCATGTTCAAGTATGGGGTCCCTCGCATGCTAAAGCCCTTGTACTATCCCCAAGCACAAGATGGGGAAGCTACTAGAATCCTCGAGAAGCTGTTTTCTCGATCAAGGAAAGGATGGGACAAAAGACTGAGTTATGTCCCATGGAAGAATAGGAAGATAGGTAGGATTCCGGTGAGAACCAATTCGTACAAGCTTGTACGTAGGAGATCCTACCATTTGCCGGTGAAATTAGGAACCGGAACCTTTTTGGAAGAGTTTTATTGCAGATGTGATGAGCACTCCAAGATATTCGAGGTACATTGAGTAAATCCATGGGGAAAGGTCCAGCTAGCGACCTTAAATCAAGCGCTTCTTGGGAGGCAATCCAAGGTATTGCTTTCTTTTCCCTTTTTCTAGTTTAGTTTAGATAGTTTGCTTCGTGTTTTGTGCGTCCTCCTCGACAAAAATCAGGTACTCTTTAAGAAGAAATTACAACTTAGGAGCTACATGGAAGGATTGATGTTCGAGAAGTTGAGAAAACGGAGCTTGACTGAGATACATCTCGGATACTGTTAGAACGCCTCGACTGAGATGTTCTTCGCCAACCGAGATGGTCTTATCTGGGAGTTGTTTCTTATATCTTTATGCAGTTCAGCTATGTCTAGTGGGTACTTATTTCTTATGACTTATATTTGACCCATTGGGACAATGTGTCCCAAGTATGGGGTATTGATGTATTATTTGACTTATGTGTTTGACTTGTATGACTCTTATAGATATTATTGTCTTATTCTACTCTATGTGCTTAGCGATCATTACATGCATGCATACAGGTTTCGGTTTGAGAAAAACGTCAAAAACACAGTTTGAAAAAAGTTTTTGGCTCGACCGAGACGTTCTTGGCCGAACGAGGTTGAACACCTCGGATGACGACATAACACCTTGATCGAGATGGGTTTTTAACTGAAAGATTTTCGAAACGTTTTGTGCTTCTCTTCTGGATATGACCTCAATGTTGATATTTGTTTGCAGATTGGCTTTCAAATCTTTATATGCTCGAAAGGTTTTATGATATGTTTAAGTTACTAAATGTTTTGTTTGAAATCCTAGCATGTTTAATACTTTGTTTATATCAAAATTATGTTGAATTTGAAGGCTGACACCACATTATAAGTTCTCTCACATTCTTCTTGGGATTATTAACTTCATTCTCTTCTTCCTCATCATCATGCTTTAGCCCCTCATATACATATTTGCCTCCCTTTACCTATCCGGGAATTTGGATACAGTTGATGAAAGGCATGTAAAAGTGAAGTTGAGATCTTGGTTGAAAGTGTTAGAAAGAAACAAATTAGGTTTGGGGACGTTGATCTTGATGATGAGTAACTCAGCACCATTCACATAGCCGGGTGTTTGTGTCTTGCCAAAGTCGGATTGATCGATAGTCCTAACAGGTCATGGTATGTGCATCAAGGGTTTGAGGCATCTCGAGAAATTGATAATTGTTGATCTCCTAGGCTTCTCTTATTATGCACCTCTGTCCATGCTCCCAAAAATTAAAGTAAAAAAAGTGAAAATAAGCAAAGCTTATTGGTGGAAGATGTTGTGATTCAAAGAAAGTGAAGAAAATATACTATTCCCGGATTCTAGCACCACATTACCCTATATACATCCCACCTTGACACGTTTCTTGACCTCTTTTGGAAGCCCTTGAGACCTCGAGTATGTTGATTGACTTGGTGGTTTAAACTTGATTATACATGATTGATTTCGATAAATATGATTTATTATGCATTCTATGATTTTAGACAAAGATGAACAACTTTCTTATATTTATAGAATGTTTTGACCATGTCTTGATTTTATTTGCCATGAACCATTCTCTTAGGGTGCTCTATGGGTGGAGCACACTCCAAAATGTATTGAAATGCTTTTCATTGATGTTTTTGATGATCTATATTCCATTCTATCTTGTATCTAAGATTTGGATCTTGCTTGGGGACAAGAAAGGGACAAGTATGGGGTATTTTGATATCATGTATTATAGTCTATGTTTTGGGGCTGGTTTAGACATTTTATCTTCATAAGTCTTCATGTATGGATGTATATTCTTTGATCATTACATTGTTTTGTCTACCTTTGCTAGAATCAAGGTCTAAACCTAGTTTTGTTGTAATTGTAGGGAAAATAGCACGTTTTGGAATGAAATGGAGCTAAGGAAGCTAAGGAGTCATTGGAGCTACATTCCGGAGCATTGGGGAGCTATAAGAAAGGATCGGGAACCATGAAAATGAGATGGAAGATTGATTTTGGATCAGATAAGAGAGATTGACGCTTGAATGAGATTCACCTCGGTTGGCTACAATGCCACCTCGGCCGAGGTGATCTTCAGGACAGGCTGGACCGAGGCTAATATTATAACGGACACGAGATCTTCTATTTTTGGAAAGTGAATTACCATATTTTAGGATGATTTTCTGGAAGGAAGCATATCTTTGTGGTTGATTTATTTGGAAGATTGGAAGATAAATAAGGAAGGAAATTGCCTTTAAAGATATTTTAACTTAGGAAGGTGATTCTCCTATATAAAGAGGTTGACTTTTTGGAGAGAAATTATCTACGAATCTCAGATTCAGGAAGATCGTGGAGCAGAGTTCTCCAGAGTTTGGAAGGAAGGTTGGAGGGTTGAAGATCAAGGAAGGAAGGAAGCTAGTTTGAAGGAAGGTTGAAGGAAGTTGTAAGATTTTCTTAGTTTGGTTTGGTTTTGTTGTCTTTTCTGATTGTGATTGAGGAACACAGTTTGATTGTTTGATTGAGTTATTGAGAATTTGGTGTTAAGGTTTTCTTGTTTGAATATTGATTCATTTCTTATACATTTGATTATTGTTATCATGATGATTGTTGGCTTAGTTCTTTATGCGATTCTAGGGTGATTGTCTGAAGGTTGTGGGAAAGACGATGAAAGAATGAGCCTTTATCCTAGTGGACTCTAAAGCTCGAGCCTTTACCTTAACCGATGAAAACCTCGGTCAGTCGTGGAACATCTCGAGCGCGATGGGATACTAACGGAGTGAGGTGAGACCTTTCCTGATCCTTATCTGAGTTGAGGTTTCAGTTTGCCAAATCCTATCCTTGTTATACCTTTCCTGGTTCAACGCAAGCCTAGGATGAGACTTACCCTGTGATTCCTTTGTTTGTTTACCCAAGATCATGAGTGTAGGTAATAAAGGTTTATCATTTATTGGGGTTTGAGTGTGCCTTCATCCCATCTTTGAGAGTTAGCCTGAGATGTAACATCCGGAAATTTTATTTCCAGAAGTTGAGTTGTTTCGGACTTTTCCGCATCTACGGCGTATTTCCCGCAGGCACGTTTGCTGAGTTTGGGTTTTAACACGGAATGGGGACACTTTTTACCATTCCAACCTTAGGAAGAGGAGTGAGGGATGAACCTTGGATATCCCACCTCTTTTGTCATCTCATTACTCTCTCCTCTTTTCCCGACTTTTCCTCTTCTGCTCTTTCACTTCCTTCCAATCCTCTCTTCTTTCTTGCTTGCTTTCTTTTTCTTTGGCCTTGGAAGAGCTTGGTAGGAGCTGCAGCTTGAGTTTTCCGGATCTGCTATGGTAAGTGGTCTCTTTCCCTCTTCCTCTTGTTGCTTGTTATCTCTTCTTCATCTTCTCTTCACCTCCATGGCCATGGAGGAAGCTTTTGAAGTTAAATCTAGTAAACCCTTGCATGTCCCTTTCTTTACCTCGTTTAGGTCGTGGTGAGGAAGCTAAGACCTGTGGTGAAGGTTTGGAGGAGGCCCAGCAAGAGAAGGAGGCACTAGGAGCAAAGAACTAGTCGAAGAAACGAAGAAGACGGAGTTTCTGCTATTCGACCACGGGGGTGGACCACCAGAGGCGCATGGGCGGATTGAGATGACAGCAGGGGCGGCCACCAGGTGCAAGGGCAGCGCCAGGGATCCGCAGGGGCGGCGACAGGGTTCCGCCGGGAGCGCCAGCTTGCTTCCGCGGCTGCGTTTTCTTCACCAGTAGGTTCCTTTCTCATTTCCTCTTCGTTCCTTTCTTAGACCTTATGATGTTGCTTAGCTAGAAGCATGATTAGGTTGGACATAGGACTTATGAGAATGCCATTTAGTGGCTTGAACCTAGGTGCCCTTGAATCTTTAGTGACCTTATGTGTGTGAGGGCCTTGTGGTCTCTCTTCCTTCTTACCCTCTTAGTCCAACTTTGTTGTGTGCTAAATTTCTCTCGGGTTGTGGGTTGTTTTTCCCTCCTTCCCTTGCTTATCTTGTTCTTGACCTCCTAAAGGTTCAAGAGAGCCTTCCTAGCTTCTAGTTGTTGAATCCCTTGTTTGACTTAGCTTTGGAGAGTCTTGGAGTGTGTTGTGAGTTGTTGTTGACATATATATATATCTTGGTGATCAGGCTTTGGTTTTCCTTTTTGGAAAGTGAGATCGTTGGTTTGATTATCTTGAGACGAGGTAAGTCCTTGGACTTACATAGCCGCTTTTATGCCTTATTTGAGTATATATGGTGGTGTGTGATTACCACTTTTGAACATGAAAACGGACTAGGATCTACTTGACCTTATTTATTGGCCCACCGTTACTATTATTATTATTGGGCGGTGGCATCACTGCCCAGCCTCCCGAGGGAGACTGGGGGGATCTCTACGACCAGGCCATACACGGTATATGGGCTTCTTCATCACTCCCTTAGGGTATATGGGTTGAGCGCTGCCACACTCTTGTTGGTTACACGGGGACAGAGGCGAGAGTTATAAGACTCTCGTGTCACACTTCAACAAATGGATTAGTTATGAAACAACCTAAAAATATATATATTGTAATGAATGTGTATTATGTGTGTTTTGTGCTCTCATGTGTGTTTGTGCCATATTATTCTTATAATGGATAAAATGTGAGCTAACGGTTTTAAACCGTTTTGTGTAGATGTCTTGCAGGTTAGGGATGCCGCCGAGTGAGGTGGAGGAGTGAAAAACCGAGTGATCTCCGTACATTATAGGACGGGGGCGTTTTTTGGGTTTTTCTTTGTTTTGTCAGTTTATGTCATGTTGCACGGTTTGGATTCCTTTACGTTGTCGTTTTGAGGACTCGGCTGAGTTTCCAACTTGTATCCCTTCGTTTCTTTTCTTGCATACATTATAAACTATTTTGAGTTTTATGCCTTTATTTGTGCCATGTTGGAAAGGTCCGGTGATATTGTTGTCAAGCTAAGGGTCGGGACCCATTCTGTGGTCTTGCCCGTAGCATTCCGATATCCAGCGGATTCGGGGTGTTACAAAGTTGTATCAGAGCCCTAGGTTGACAAAAATGGCACTCGCAACCTTCTACAGGCCGAATAAGGAATAAACAAAACCCCTCGGGATCTGACTTTTTGTTTTCAAAATTCATATATATGAGTCGGGATTGGGTTAGAATGTATGGGACCTCCACTCCTCACGCAAACCTCGGCGATATTGATTTTTGGACTAGATGTATATAATTGCATAGTTAGATATATATATATATATATATATATATATATATATATATATATATATATATATATATGGCCTTAGGATGATTGGGCTTGTATGCCTTGGTTGTACTTTGGACTTCGACTTCTTACTTACCATACTTTTATAAGTCTTCTTTATAAATAATATTATAAGTGCGACATACATATCGAATTATTTACACCTAAATAAACGAGAAACGGTACTAGATGGCACGTAAGAGAGCGGATTCTTATATGGTACCCGCTCGGGGTAGAGCACCACTTCCTCCTACCATCCCGAGATAGGGACGAGTAGGGAAACCTCCAAGCGCGAATGGTCGGGGACGTATCCCCATTGTGTACCCGCCAGCTGTGGATCCGCCGGCAGCTGAGGTTCCTGTAGAGGACGTAGCGGAGAGTCTCATTCTCGAGGAAAGGGAAAGGACAGTCGTGAGGTCTGGAGCGCGTAGTTCCTCATCTACTAGGACCGGGGGAGCATCGTTTGGGGCTACCGTATTTGAGGATTATGTATGTCGAGTCGAGGAGGCGTATAGGACTGGAGCACCACCTCCAGCACCACCGGTGCCGGTGCCTGCACCTGCACCCGCGAGATCGGCTGAAGTCTCACAGAGGGTTACTGCTTGCCTCAAAGTGTGCGTGCAAATAAGCTTTAATTTTATAAAACTGAAATCAGAGCAAGCGAACCCGCAGTGTATGGATCGGCGTAGTAAAGCAAGAATTCCAGAGTATCGAACTCAGGGATTTGGGGGATCAAATCCAGTTCACAAATTATCGAGCAAGTAAAGTATAGAAGCTTTGCAAATTTGGGAAAACAGCAATCCTAAAGATCCAAGTATCCAATTGTGGCTACGATTCAAGATATTCTATAGATATAAGGACAGGGTCGAGATTGCAAAGGTATAACTAATGTAAGATTGAATACGGTGAAGTTCCAAAACCCTATATATCTCACCCAAGGACACTCTCTATAAAGGTTGTTCAGGCTGCAGTATAGAAAGGATCTAAGGACAAGAATTACTCTCAAATACCCATGCCCAAACTCAAGGAATCAAAGATAAACTAAAACGGTTAAGGTTGTGACACTCGAAACCGAAATAGAGGATGTTGAGTCTCACTACTACCTAGAAAAGGTAAGCCAATGCTAGGTTAGAGCATATCTCTAACATTGGATTAAAGCAAAAGCAAAAGCAAAAGTCATAAAAAAGAGGAAATCACGGCTAGATCTTGAAGAACCACGGCCGTGGTTTTCAAGAACAGACTGTGGAAAAGGTTGTCGACAAGGTTTCTCACACTCTCAGGGTCCAATCGATTTACGATCGATCTATCATTATCTAAGCCACAACTATTAACCCTTCACCTTAGAATTGCTAAAGGGTTTTAGCCAATAACCATCATCATTGAATCAAATATAAAAACTATAAAAGAGAAAAAGGTAAAAAAAAAAAAACCCTCGAAAACTCAATTAACAATCAAAATCGATCTCAAATCCGAACAACAAAGTATTGTGTTGAATGAATGCAGAATAGGGAATAGAAATCCTCACAACAATCTTAAGGAACAACGAAGAACGGAGTATCAATCCGTCTCCAAAGGTAAACCCTAAGATAATCTCGAAGTACACAATCTTCAAATCGCGTCTTTCTCAAACCACGATAAAAAATCTCTCTCTTCTAGTATAAACCGCCGTAAATGCAAGCGTATGCGACCATCTACGAAATGTAAGCGAAGGTCCCCTTTTTCTCCCGTCTTATAGGGAAAATAGGGTTACGAGAAATCCCAACAACCGTCCCTGACATGGCAAATATGACACGTCATAACGTCTTGGAAATCACGGCCTAGTGCAACACTCCACGGCCGTGGTTTAGGGCGTGAAATCTTCTGATGTTCTCCAAAATCACTTTCTACGAACCCAATGCATAACCATGGTCGTGGTTTAGGGCGTGGAACTCAAAAGCCTTTGTGAAAGCCTTCGTTTCGTAATGTTCTTCACTCATGATCCTTCCTTATCTTCTCCAAAGCATCTCCTTGACATCTAGCATGATCAAATACTCCTATCCATCCGCATTAAGCTCCAAGTCAAGCCATTATTCACTTATAAACATAACAAAGCTTGTGTAGATCTCTATATCGAAAAAATAGGTGAATGTGCTCATAAATGCTTCAAACTTATATCCATGTACACATCTAAGAGGGAAACACAATTAAAACAAGTGCCTAAAATATAGTCATATTTCATGTTATCATGTACACAGACTAGGATTGAACCAGAGATTGTTGCACCGGCAGTAGTTGCACCCGCGCCGGTTGTGGAGATTGCTAGGGCTGGAGACGGGCTGAGGTCTCCTGGACCTGATTCATGGTTGAAGGCTTTCAACCAGCAACATGTACCTTAATTCAACGGGAAAGTAGGGTTAGAAGTCAAGCATTGGATCGGACACGTAGAGACGACACTAGAGGCGATCCGTTGCCCAGAGGCGAGGCAGATAGAGGTGGTTCAGACATTGTTTAGAGAGCAGGCCCACTACTAGTGGAGGTCGGTGTAAGAGCCTAGTTACTAAGTGCTGAGAGAGGGAGTAGAGGGGCCAGGTTTATGCCTGAGCCGCCCCTGCGTGACCCATGGGGCGCCCCTGCGCCTAGCCTGGTCCGCCCCTGCGGCTCACAGGGTCCGCCCCTGTTGCTCTGTGTGCTACAGCAGTCTTCTTTGACTCCTTTGACCCGTGTTTTACCTTTTACCCCTGTATATATATCTTCTTCCTTACGCTGATGAGGGTTTACCTTTCTCAGATCTCTCTCTCTCTCTTTATGCACACTTTCTTCTCTTCTCCTGCGTGACCCATGGGGCGCCCCTGCGCCTAGCCTGGTCCGCCCCTGCGGCTCACAGGGTCCGCCCCTGCGGCTTTGTGTGCTGCAGCCGTCTTCTTTGACTCCTTTGACCCGTGTTTTACCTTTTACCCCTGTATATATATCTTCTTCCTTACGCTGATGAGGGTTTACCATTCTCAGATCTCTCTCTCTCTCTCCTTATGCACACTTTCTTCTCTTCTCCTCTCTTGGATCACCTTGGATGATCTTGGTTTGAGTTTTTGTAAGAGATCTTGCCTAGTTTGGCTTGGCTTTGATGTTTTTGAGCTTTGTGAGCCAACTTGAGGACGTTTTGATTAGGTTGTGAGCTTCTGGATCTTCAGCTTGGTAAGCTTTCATGGCTTCCATCTCTTTCTTCTTCTTCTTTGCATCTTCTTGCCTCTTTTCCTTCCTTTCCTTAGTCTAGCATAGACTTCTTAGGATTTGGATCATGTTCAGCCATGATTTGGCTTATGTTGATGTATATATATGTATGTCACACTTGTATGTTGTTATTGGAGTGAAGAAGAGTAGAGAATCGAAGGTAGAAGTGAAGAAGGAGCTAAAGTGTTGTCCTCTACATAGCATCCGCCCCTGCGCCACCCTACAGCCACCCCTGCGCCGGCCAGTGCACCGCCCCTGCGCCACCAGTGAGCCGCCCCTACACCCACCTGCACCAGCTAGGTGTTTCACTTGGTTTTGCAGGTGTGTGTTGCTTCTAGGCCTTCCTTAGGGTGCCTTTGTTCCTTGCTTTCCTAGTATGAGTGCTTAGGATCATGCTAGATATGTGAGGTTGAGTTTTGATGATGTTTATGATCGGTTTATTCCTTGTATGGATTTTGAGGTTCATTAGGTTGTGAATGAGGTTGGGGTTGATTCTTTGGATCCCTTTGGGTCTAGGTGTGACCCTTTTGTTGTTAGGAGTCTGATATATCTCCTTATGCCTTGTTTATAGGCTGGTTTGTCCCTCCACTGTAGAGGTGATCTTGGTTGAGTTGTGATCGAGGTTGAGGTAAGTCCGTAGGACATACTTAGCAGCCATCCTTATATTGGGTGTTTGCATGAGTGGTGTGTGCTTTGTATGTTTGCCATGATAGCATGTGATGTCGTATATACCAACCTATGTTTTTGTTGATTGCCACATATGCGTGGCTGTGATAACCTTTCCCTTTTATCCCGCCGTGGAGTCTGGGAGCTTCTCTTGGGTCAGGCCAGACAGGTTTACAAGAAGGGCTCAATCCACTCCCATAGGGTACACGGATTGTGTAACCGATACTAGTAAGGCTGGCTAGTAGGCTCAGAGGCGAGGATGTATCGGTCCTCGTGTCACATAGTTTCATATATATTATACATACGTTTGGAGTGAATGACCATTATATTGAGTTGAATAAATGGGTAAATGAGTGGAAGCATGCTAATGTGTTTATCTTTCCTTATGTGTGATTGTGCTTATGCATTACTCTATATATGTGTATGGATAGCTAATGGTTTATTACAATGTTGTAGATGCCCTACAGGATAGGCATGCTGCTGGGTGATCTAGCAGAGTAGCAGGCCGAGGACGTCTAGTACATAGGTTGTGTGGGCTTTTGGGTTTGTTATTTTTCCCTCCTGCGTGAGGATGGTCTTTTGTTACCTCCTGTGTGAGGTTGCTATGTTTCATACTCGGCTATGTTTTCTTACCTTTTGGGTTCTACACTTTTATACAGTTTTATGTATTTGTTTTCATATTTGTTAGTGCCATGTTGTAAGGTCCACTGAACTTGTTGTCAGGCTAGGGTCAGGATCCATTGTGAGATCCTAGCCCAATGTGGCACTCCGAGTCCCGCGTATTCAGGGTGTTACAGAGTTGGTATCAAAGCCTAGGTTGACAACAATGGCACTCGCTAACTGCAATGAGGCCTGATAGGTAAAATAAACAAAACTCACATGGGATCTGACGTTTTTAAAGGTTTTGGTTTTAAATGGGGTTTTGGGTTAGATGTACGAGAAGTCGCCACTCCTGCTATGGATCTCTGCAGTATAGATATGATATGTATGTAGGATTATGTATGTGTTTTTGTCGAATATTTATATATATATATATATATATATATATACTTATGGCCTATATAGAGCCTTAGAAGTTAGGTCTACATACCCAACAGATGGCTCGGACTAGAGCTACTACCGCTGTAGGCAGAGGTAGAGGTAGACCACCCCGTCCTCCGGGTGTGGTAGGTGAGGGACCAGTTCCCACTGTTGATCCACCAGTGGTGGAGGAGATACATGAGGAGGTTGTAGAGAGCGTCGTCCCAGAGACGAGGAGCAGTAGATCTGTGAGACATCATTCACATCGAGCTCAGTCTGATGACGCTGACCGTGTTTCCATGGGAGGACCGGAGTTCAGATAGTACCTCCGACATTTTGAGGAGGATACTAGGGCTGGCAGGCGGGACCCAGATTTACCAGTGCCTGAGGGATATTCGGAAAGATCTCAGGGAGCGACACGGGTGCCAGTTGCACCTGCACGTGTTACTGATCCAGTTCGAGTCCCAATGGAGACTAGAGGGCCTCAACCAGATGCCTGGTTGAAGGCATTTCACCAGCAAGGAGTCCCACTCTTCTCAGGAGAGATTGGGTTAGAGACTGAGGTGTGGATTGGACATGTCGACTTAGCTTTGGAGTCTATCAAATGTCCTGAGGATAGACGGATAGAGCTAGTTTAGTCTCTATTCCGTGACCTCGCACACTAGTGGTGGAGGACTGTCCGGACCAAAGCTACCAGTTATGACCACATGAGGCGCATGATTAGAGAGCAGTTTTTCCTTGCCTCACTTAGGAGGGAGAAGCTGCAGGATTTTGTGGAGGCTGGCTTTGAGGATGTGCCCATTACTGATGCCATCCGCCGTTTTCAGACCGAGTTAGCTTTGATGAGTCCAACTGCACCATCTGAGGACCAGCATCTGTATCCGTTCTCTCGTCGTCTGAGAGAGAGCACACGATCATACATGGTGGGATTCCATTGTGAGTCCCTAGCTGATTACCAGGACCGGACTTCTGCTTTTGAAAGAGAGCGAGCCATTCAAAGGAGAGCTTCTCAGACAGGACGGTCTGAGAAGAGGCAGCGCACTGGGCAAACCAGTGGGGTTGAAGGAGCATCTAGGTCTAGACGAGACCAGTGGCGTCAGAGTTACCCCTCATCTGCACACACTGTAGATAAGGGATGTCAATGTTACAACTGCGGTGACCCTGGTCATTTGAGGCCAGCTTGTCCCCGACCAGTTGTGACTTGTTTTACTTGTGGCCGACAGGGACATCGAGCTGCCTTTTGTAGGCAGGGTGGCGTAGCATCTCAACAGGGTTCTTCCACTGCCAGTGTAGCAGGAGGTGGTCAGAGGACACCTCAGCAACAAACACAGGGACAGTAGAGGGTCCCAGAGCGTCCATCTATTTAGGGTTCTGCTCCAGGACCGAGTAGAGTTAGAGGTAGAGATGTTGGCACCAGTGATGCGAGAGGAGCCTGAGAGCGAGCTTTTGAGTTGAGGAGTGCAGAGTATCCACCTGCACCGGCTGCTACAAGTACCATTCTGCTTCATGGTTTACGTGTTAGAGTTTTGTTTGATACTGGTGCTACGTATTCATTTATTTCTAATACTTGTGTTGAGCGTCTTAGTTTAGCTACCATAGAGGGGATACTCTTTACTATAGGGTTACCTGATGGTTGTCGGGTCAGAGGTACCCATGAGATACGTAGTTGTCCCCTTCGTTTAGGGACTCGTGTTTTACTTGTCGACTTCTTAGTCATGCCATTGATGCATGAAGAAGTCATATTAGGTATGGACTGGATGCGTAGATACCATGCAGTTTTTGAGGTAGGTAGACGGACTGTTATTGTCTCTACCGAGGTTGGTCAGATTGAGGTCTTCCGGGGGTGGGACCTTGGGAAGACAGGTTCAGTTATCAGTTCCGTACGAGCCGCTAGATTGATTGCACAGGGTTGTGATGCGTTTTGGTGCTACGCCATGAAGGATGGAGAGAGTCCAGCTTTGGAGGATATTCCATTAGTCTGCGAGTTTACAGATGTGTTTTCTAAGCCGTCGAGTTTGCCGCCTCAACGGAGTATGGACTTCAACATAGAGTTAGAGCCAGGCACGCAACCCATCTCGAAGGCCCCATACCGTATGACACTTGTCGAGATGTTGGAGCTGAAGAAGCAACTCGAGGAGTTGGCTGAGAAGGGCTTCATACGCCCTAGTGTTTCACCATGGGGCGCACTTGTCCTCTTCGTGCGGAAGAAGGACGGATCTTTGATGTTATGCATAAATTCCAGAGAGCTGAACAAGGTGACCGTCAAGAATAGGTATCCATTGCCTCGTATTGACGATCTACTTGATCAACTTCAGGGAGCTACAGTTTTCTCCCGGATTGATTTACGCTCAGGATATCACCAGTTGAGGGTGACAGAGTAGGAAATACACAGGACGGCATTTCGTACCCGTTATGGACACTATGAGTTGGTAGTGATGCCATTTGGGCTGACGAATGCTCCAGCAGTCTTTATGGAGTTGATGAACAGTATATTCATCGACTTCCTTGATCAGTTTGTGGTGCTCTTTATTGATGATATTTTGGTGTACTCTCATAGTAGGGAGGAGCATGTCGGTCATATGAGGACGGTTTTGTAGATTTTGAGGGATAGAGAGTTGTATTCTAAGCTCTCTAAGTGTGAGTTTGAATGTCCGAGGTTGCTTTCCTTGGACACATCGTCTTCGCCGATGGAGGTTGACCCGACGAAGATCGAGTCATTTGCTGCATGGACGGCACCGACGAACGTCAAGGAAGTGCGTAGCTTTCTAGGACTAGCCAGTTACTACAGACGCTTTGTGGAGGGATTTTCTGTGGTTGCCCGCCCACTGACGAGTCTTCTGAGGAAGACTAACCGGTTTGCATGGACCGACCAGTGTGCTCGGAGCTTTGAGGAGTTAAAGAGGCGTTTGACTTTTGCTCCTGTCCTGGCACAACCAAAGGGTTCAAATGATTTTGTGGTCTACAATGATGCATCAAAGCTAGGCTTGGGATGTGTGTTGATGTAGAGGGGCAGAGTGATTGCTTATGCTTCTAGACAACTGAAGACGTATGAGGAGAACTACCCGACTCATGACCTGGAGTTGGCAGCGGTAGTTCATGCTTTGATGATTTGGAGACATTACCTGTATGTTTCTACATGTCAGATCTTCACAGACCATAAGATTCTGAAGTATATTTTAACGCAGCGGGAGTTGAACAACCGCCAGCGTCGATGGCTTGAGTTGATCAAGGACTTTGATCTTGAGATTTTGTATCATCCTCGGAAGGCAAACGTGGTAGCGGACGCCTTGAGTAGGAAGATGCCTCGAGAGAAGGCGATTGCGAGATTGACTGTACAACCTTAGCTTCTGAGGGATCTACCTTGGCTAGAGATGGACATCTAGTTTCCTTATGAGGATGCCCAGTTGTATGCTTTAGAGGTTTTACCTGGTCTGTTGGATGAGATCCAACAGAAGCTAGGGACCTGCCCGACCTTGATGAGGATCAGAGAGAGGATGTCTGGTGGAGAGGCGCCACAGTTTTCCATTGGAGCTGATGGAGTGATGAGGCGACATGATTGCATTTGTGTTCCTGCTGATGCAGAGTTGAGACAAAGGATCTTACAGGAGGCTCACTGTACACCTTACTCTGTACATCCAGGTACGAGTAAGATGTACCATGATGTAAGACGTTCATATTGGTGGTGAGGGCTAAAGTCCGATGTAGCCAGATTTGTGGCTCAGTGTGCGACCTGCCAGCAGGTCAAGATAGAGCATTGCAGACCTGGAGGTGAGCTCCAATTACTGCCAGTGCCGCAGTGGAAGTGGGAGGACGTCTCCATGGATTTTGTGACTAGTTTGAGACCTAGTAGGAGTTATGATGCCATCTGGGTTGTTGTTGATAGACTAACAAAGACGGCATGTTTCATCCCTATCAAAGAGACGTGGCCAGTCAATAGGTTGGCTGAGGAGTACACTAGATAGATAGTGAGGCTCCATGGTGTACCGAGGATGATCGTCTCTGACCGAGATGGACGATTCACCTCGAGGTTTTGGCAGCAGATTCAGACTGCTTTGGGGACGAGTCTACACTTCACGACTGCATTTCACCCGCAGACAGACGGTCAGTCACAGAGGACCATCCAGACTTTGGAGGATATGCTGCGAGCTTGTGTCTTGGATTAGGGACAGGGATGGTCTGATTACCTTCCACTTGTTGATTTCTCATACAACAACTGGCCTGCATCTATTGGGATGGCTCCTTATGAGGCACTGTATGGACATAGGTGCCGTACACCTTTATGTTGGGATGAGCCTAGCAGTATTAGTGGGATAGCGCCAGAGCAGATTCAGGATGATATGGCTCGAGTAGCGCTGATTAGAGAGAGGATGCTGGCTTCACATAGTCACCAGAAGTCATATGTAGACAAGAGGCGTCGGCCTCTAAAGTTCAGTGTAGGAGCTCATGTCTGGTTGAGGGTATCCTCGACGCGTGGCGTCAGACGTTTTGGCATAAAGGGGAAGTTGAGTCCCCGATATGTCGGTCCTTTTGAGATACTGGACAAAGTTGGGAGGGCAGCCTACAGATTAGCTTTGCCTCCGAGATTAGATGGTGTTTACCCTGTGTTCCATGTGTCTTAGTTGAGAGAGTACATACCAGATCCGAGGCACATCGTGAGTTATGATGATTTGGTGGTAGAGCCGGAACACACCTTTGTTGAGCATCCTATTGTAGTCCTAGAACGAGGTGTAAGATGCCTGCGTTCGAAGGACATACCTATGATGAGGATACAGTGGTCGAGACGTGGACCTGAGGAGGCTACATTGGAGACTGAGGATAGTATCCAGAGGAACTACCCAGAGTTTTATGCCGAGATGGATGCACCTAGGGTTGATGAGTAGATCTTAGTGCAATCTTGGTGAGTATGTGATTATGTGCTTATGTGCTTACATGCCTTCATGTGTTATTCCATGCTAGTGATGTTGTGCATTATGATATTATTAGATCTTGCTATACTAGCATGATGTATGTTATAGGTGGAGATGATTATTCCCTCCATGCCGTTTGAGTACGACTTATGTTTATAGCTGGAGATGGTTTTTTCCTCCATGCTATCTGGGTTGATTAGGATTTAGCTGGAGATGGTTATTTCCTCCATGCTACTTTGATGGACATAGTTTCCATGGAGATGTGATTTCTCCATATGATGTATATACTTACAGTTTGGCTAGAGACGTATTTCCTCTATGCTGGTGTTATGTTTCGGCTAGGGATGTGTTTCCTCTATGCCTATGTTGTGTTTTTGGCTAGAGATGTGCTTCCTCTATGCCCTGTGTTGTGTTATGGCGAGAGATGTAATTCCTCTACGCCTTTGGGTAGCGTGATGGCCATGTTTTATGGAGTGGATGATTCCTCCATGTTGATGTTTATGGTTATAGATTTGTTATAGGTTATGACCTTCTGAGAGGAGATGTGATACCTCCGATAGAGAGAGTGAGTTATGCCTCGGCTTGTGGGTCCGAGAGGCTTTGGGATCTTGCAAGTTTCGGGACGAAACTTGTTTTTAGGGGGGTGAGATGTAAGAGCCTAATTACTGAGTGTTGAGAGAGGGAGCAGAGGGGCTAGGTTTATGCCTGAGCCACCCCTGCGTGACCCAGGGGGCACCCCTGCACCTAACTTGGTCCGCCCCTGCGGCTCACAGGGTCCGCCCCTGCGGCTTTGTGTGCTGCAGTTGTCTTCTTTGACTCCTTTGATCCGTTCTTTACCTTTTACCCCTGTATACATATCTTCTTCCTTACTCTGATGAGGGTTTACCTTTCTCAGATCTCTCTCTCTCTCTCCTTACGCACACTTTCTTCTCTTCTCCTCTCTTGGATCACCTTGGATGATCTTGGTTTGAGTTTTTGTAAGAGATATTGCCTATTTTGGCTTGGCTTTAATGTTGATGATGTTGCCGAGCTTTGTGAGCCAGCTTGAGGACGTTTTGGTTAGGTTGTGAGCTTCTAGATCTTCATCTTGGTAAGATTTCATGGCTTTCATCTCTTTCTTCTTCTTCTTTGCATCTTCTTGCCTCTTTTCCTTCCTTTCCTTAGTCTAGCATAGACTTCTTAGGATTTGGATAATGTTCGGCCATGATTAGGATTATGTTGATGTATATATATGTATGTCACATATGTATGTTGCTGTTGGAGTTAAGAAGAGTAGAGAATCGAAGGTGGAAGTGAAGAAGGAGTTGAAGTGGTGTCCTCTACACACCAGCTGCCCCTGCGCCACCCTACAGCCGCCCCTGTGCCGACCAGTGCACTGCCCCTACGCCAACCTGTACCAGCTGGGTGTTTCACTTGGTTATGCAGGTGTGTGTTGCTTCTAGGCCTTCCATTGGGTGCCTTTGTTCCCTCCTTTCCTAGTATGAGTGTTTAGGATCATGCTAGATATGTGAGGTTGAGTTTTGATGATGTTTATTGATAACACGATATATGAATTAGATTTAGGCACTCATTTAGGTAGTTTTTTCGCTCATTCATGCATGGTTTACACTAGTTCGTGACGGTTTGCACTCAATTCATATATTTTGTCGAGATAGACGTCTACACGGACTTTCGCATGCTTTGTAGATATTTTGGGAGATTTAGGACCTTAATCGATACATTCGAGGATCGTTCCTCGAGATGACACACCTTCGGGCTCATTAGGATGCAAGCTAGGGGCTAAGGAGGACACATGGGACCTTGTTAGTGCATGCCATGCACCAAATTGAGGCTTGATGATCCAAAACAAGCTAAGGCACCAAAACCACGGCAACTGGGACTTCCACGGGCGTGGTTTTGGCCGTGGTTTTCCCCAGACAGCTGTGACAGCTGTCCCACGATCTTCATGGCCGACTCTTGCAAATTTGGAGGATAAAAGGTGGTCCTGCAAGGCTGTTAGAGACATCTCCTCTCACTCCCATTCTCTCCCATACTCTCAACAAGAAAGATTCTCTCATTGGAAGATTGGGTTGGAGCTTCCATTGGAGAAGAAGGAAGGCTTCTGTTGGAGAAGAAGAAGAAGCACACTAGTTCATAGTTCCATAGTCTTTTTGGAGGGTTGTAAGTCCTTCTTGAACCTTGATTTAGCTTGTTTTACTTGTTTCATTTACTTAATCCATCTTTTATTTCATCTTCTTACCATGGACTCTATGATTTTATGCTTGTTGAGTTTGATTGTTAAGATGCATGTTGTAGGCTAAATAGATGCGATTCTAGGGTAAGGAAAAGTTGGTTATGGCTTGGACTATGATAGAATGGACTTAAATGTACCTTTGGATGAATTGTTTGCTCGAACCTAGCCTCTGTTGTAAACCACGGTTTGTTCTATACATTCCACGGCCGTGGTTCTTGTTGAACAACCCGTGATTTTGACTGATTTGCTTGTTTTGATGAATCTAAGTGCTAGGATGTTAGATTGTTGAAATCTTAGTGTTTGTTAAGCTAAACCTATCCTAGGGTGACCTAGTGTTAGCAACTAAGTGTTAGAAGAGACCTACCCGGTAATTCTTACTCTTAGATACCGAAGATGACGAACTCTAGGTAGTAGTGAGCCTCACAAGCCGCTATTGGACTGAGTGTGCTAGGATAGGTGTTTAGGACTTGCCTTCCCGAGACTTACCCGGTAAGGAGAGGTTAGATCCCTAGAATACCATCCGGTTTGTGTAGAATTCCTATCCTTAGGCTCTTTGAGACTTACCCGGTGATGAGACCTTAGGAATGGACTAGTGGACCATGAGACCTACCCGGTGATTGATCCCAATCTAGCAACGCTCACTCCCAACATACTATAGTTAATCCAAGGAATGATTAGATAGCTTGAGTCCTATGCCATAACTGGAATTTTGAACCCCTAAAATCCGCTTTTCTCTCTTTGATCACATATTTCGTGTTTGTTTATTTGTGTTTTCGCTTGATTCCTTAGTTTGTTTTGCCATATTATATCATTGTGATCCTTGATTGATCACCACAAAAAACCAACCCAAAAATATTGAGATTTTCATTTATTTCTTTCATCTTTTCTTAGTCTAGATCAACACTATCCATAGTCACTACTTGACTCGATTTCACCTCAGTCTTTGTGTTCGACCTCGGAATACTATCCCTACTACAAAACGTCCCGTACACTGCGGGTTCGCTAGGAGTTAGGAGAAATATAACGAGTTATAAATATAAGGCTTTTGCGTACACCATTCCTAGACGTAACAAGTTTTTGGCGCCGTTGCCGGGAACAAGGTTAAGATTGAGTCATTGTTTGTGATTGTTTATAATGTAGGTCTTTCTTGTTGCTTTTGATCTTGTTTGGTTTGTGTCTTTGCTTTTCAGGACATCTCTACTCTTTAGGTGTATGCGAAGATCTCGTAGCAAGGATTTAGCTCCATTCGATCCCGAACCGGAGAAAACCCTTAGATCTAGATCCAAGAGCATTAGAAAGGGAAAAGAAATGGCCAAAAGAGATCTCCAAGCTGAGTTGGATGAGGCTTTAGAGCAAATTAGGTTAAGAGATGAGGCTTTGGAGAATGAAAGGACACTTGCCAATGAGAGGCAAGAAGCAACTAGGAGGGAGATTGATGAGATTAGGCAAGCTCTTGTGCAAAGAGAGCTTAATCGTCAACAACCTCCACCTCCACCGCAACCGCAGCCGGCGGTTAATATTAGGGTTGTGCCCATTGCTATTGAAGAGCCACAAACGTTAGGGCAACGTATGGATCCGGCACAAAGAGCACACCGTCCGGGTGTGAACTTAGGAGATCCCGCAACCCATGATTACGATCTCCACCCTCAAGTTCTACAAATGATCCGGCATAATCAATTTGGAGGGATGGAAGGAGAGTCTCCTCATCAACACTTGATGAACTATGAGATCTTGATGGAGACTCTAAGACCGCCTAGGTTGGAGAACAACAACCATAAGCTTAGGGCTTTTTCCTTCTCACTTAAGGACAAAGCCTTGGCTTGGTATCAATTTATTCCACAAGGGCGAGTGAGTACTTGGGAAGAGATGACAACCGAGTTTTTGACTAAGTTCTTCCCACCTTCCAAGACTACCGAGCTAAGAGGGAAGATCAATGCCTTCGTGATGAAGGATAGAGAGAGTTTATTCAAGTCTTGGGAGAGGTTCAAAGGATCGCCTTGAAGCTTTTTGTAGGTTGAAGAATGCTTTGATCACCGCTCCTATCATGCAACCGCCGGATTGGAGTTTACCGTTTGAGATCATGTGCGACGCGAGTGATGTAGCCGTTGGGGCTGTTTTGGGGCAAAGGAAAGGTGGGCTTACACATGCCATCTATTATGATAGCAAGACGCTAGATGATGCCCAACTTAATTATGCTACCACCGAGAAGGAGTTGCTAGCGGTTGTGTATGCATTTGAGAAGTTCCGCTCGTATCTTGTTGGAGCGAAGGTCGTTGTGTATACGGATCATGCTGCGATCCGTTATCTCCTTACAAAGAAGGATGCCAAGCCTCGGTTGATTCGTTGGATCCTTCTCCTTCAAGAGTTTGATTTGGAAATCCGGGATAAGAAAGGGTCCGAAAATTCCGTGGCGGATCACCTTAGTAGACTTCCACCATTGGAACTTGAGAGAGATGACATCCCGATTGATGACTCATTCCGGGATGAGCAATTGCAAATGGTGGAGGAGTGCTTGTTTCAAGTGTCAAGGGGTAATGAGCCATGGTATGCCGACATTGTGAACTATCTTGTGTGCGAGGAGGTGCCTCCCGGTTTGTCATATGCCCAACGGAAAAAGTTCTTCAAGGATGTGAGGCACTACTATTGGAGTGAACCGCTTTTGTTCAAGAGAGGGCCGGACGGAGTCTTTGGAAGATGCATACCGGAGGATGAGGTGGAGAGTGTGATCCGCCATTGTCATTCCTTGCCATGTGGAGGGCATGCTAGCTCACACAAGACATGTGCAAAGGTGTTGCAATCGGGTTTCTTTTGGCCAAGTTTGTTCAAGGATGTGCAGAATTTTGTGGTAGCATGTGATGCTTGCCAAAGGACGGGCAACATCTCAAGGAGGAGTGAGATGCCCTTGAACAACATACAAGAGGTGGAGATATTTGATGTGTGGGGTGTGGACTTCATGGGGCCATTCCCCTCTTCATGTGGCAACCTCTACATCCTATTGGCGGTAGACTACGTTTCGAGATGGGTGGAGGCAATCGCCTCTCCTGAATGATGCCAAAGTTGTGGTGCGGTTCTTCAACCGAGTGATCTTCCCTAGGTTTGGAACACCAAGGGTGATCATAAGTGATGGAGGGAAGCACTTCACCAATAGGAACTTCGGGACACTTTTGGCTAAGTATGGGGTGACTCATAAGGTGGCAACACCTTACCATCCCCAAACTAGTGGCCAAGTGGAGATCTCCAACCGGGAGATAAAGGGAATTCTTGAGAAGACGGTTTCAAGGACAAGAAAGGATTGGGCTATGAAGCTCGATGATGCTTTGTGGGCTTATAGAACCGCTTTCAAGACACCGATTGGCACCACTCCCTACAAGCTAGTCTATGGCAAGTCTTGCCACCTTCCGGTAGAGATGGAGCATACAGCGTATTGGGCTATAAGGTGGTTGAATTTTAACCTCAAGGAGGCCGGAGAGAAGAGATTGCTTGATATGAACGCCCTTGAGGAGATCCGGTTGGATGCCTATGAAAACGCCCGGATTTACAAAGAAAGGAACAAACGTTGGCATGACAAGCGTCTCATCCCGAAGGAGTTGAGTGAAGGCGACCTTGTCCTTCAATTCAAATCAAGGCTGCGGCTCTTCCCCGGAAAGCTAAAGTCAAGATGGACGGGTCCTTATGTGGTGAAGAAGATCTTTCCCCATGGAGCGGTTGAGATAGGAGGGGAGCATTGTGGAGACTTTAAGGTGAATGGGCATCGGTTGAAGAGGTATATCCCGGAAGCTCCGGTGGATATGATTGCCCCACTTCACCTAGAGTGAGACGCCCCCGAATTTGGTCAAGCTAATGACCTTAAAGAAGCGCTTAATGGGAGGCAACCCATCGGTAGACATTTTTCCCTTTTTCGTTTTTGTTTTAGTTTTAATTTTTTCTGTTTTTGTGTGCTTTTGTGTTTGGTGTGCCTTATGTGTGTGCTAGAGTCTTGGTAGCATGGAAGCCTTGCATGGCATGTGGATGATGATGATGAGTCCCTCATCAATTATGGGTGGAGCGGACGCGGGACTTGGACGGCTAGCGGCACCTAGCGCGGATCCGGACGCCATAACGAACACTTTGAGCTTTCTACCATCGTTGATAGGAGCATCCGACATCACTCCACTTGAGTAATCCTAAATATCAAAGCAAACCATTTTTACATTGTGAGAACCCTCTTTCACTCTTCTTTACTTGAATACCACATTGGGGACAATGTGTTTCTAAGTATGGGGTGGGGTTTGCATGATCTTTTGCATGATTAGCATCTAGGGTAGTTTCTTTTAGTCACATGCTTCATTATGTCTTGCATTGTACATACACATTTCGAAAAATCCAAAAAAATCAGAAAATTTAAAAAATTTTAGTGCTTCTATGCTTGGGAATGACCCTTATGATGAGATTGTTGTGTGGATTGGCTATGGATGGCCTTATGTGTTGAATAGATGAATGCATATGTGGACTTGAAGTACTTATCTTGAATCCCATGAATGGATTGTGATCATGATGTTTGTCTTGATTGGATTGAGTATTGAAAGTCGAAATTACATGCTAGTTCTTGCACATCATCTAGGAGTGATTATTGCAATTCATCATTCTCTACTTCTCATCTTGATCATGTTGTTTGAGCACCTCAATTGATATAAATTTGACCTCTTTTGACCCATCCGGGAATAGGAGCATGTTAGTGTGTTGAGTGTGTGAGGAGCAATTGTGGGGTGAAGTTGTTGATGGATGAATGTTATGAATGAAGTGCTGAATTTATTGTGAAAGTGTAGACAAAAATATAGGTTTGGGGACGTTGGTTTAAATGACGAGTAACTCGGCACCATTCACATAATCGGGTGTTTGTGCCTTGCCAAAGTCAAATAAACCGATAGTCCTAACGAGCTTTGGTATGTGTGCCCGGTGTGGATGCACCTCAAAAAATAAAAAAGCCCAAGGACGGCTAATCACCAAGGTTTCGGCTTTTGTACACCAATGTCATTGTCTCAAAAATAAGTGAAAGAAAAAGAAAAGAAAAGAAAGAAAAGATGGGAAAATATACACTTGTGGGAAGTTGATAAAAATGTGAAGTTGTGAAGTTAGTTCCATTCCCGGATTAGCATCACATAGCCTAGAAAAGTTCCCACCTAATCACAACGTTTCTTGGCCTTTTATTTCACAAGCCCTTGTGACCTATTTGCATGTGTGTAAGACTTAGTGATCTAGATTGAATATGCTCATGATCGTCTTGACTTCTTCATTTTTACATTTCATGCGTGCCTTCGAGTTATGTATAATTGTCTTTCCATGCCTTCACTTATTTGACACATGATTGCTTGTCCTATGAAGCATGACTATGAAGGTGATCCAATATTAGAAGCACAAATCCAAAAAGATTTTGTTGTTTTTCTGCATGCATAAATCATGTCATCTCTTAGTCTATAGTTGGGACTTGCTCGGGGACGAGCAAACCTTAAGTATGGGGTATTTTTGATAACACGATTTATGACTTAGGTTTAGGCACTCATTTAGGTAGTTTTTCCGCTCATTCATGCATGGTTTACACTAGTTCGTGAGGGTTTGCACTCAATTCATGTATTTTGTCGAGATAGACGTCTACACGGACTTTTGCATGCTTTGTAGGTATTTTGGGAGATTTAGGACCTTAATCGATACATTCGAGGATCGTTCCTCGAGGTGACACACCTTCGGGCTCATTAGGATGCAAGCTAGGGGCTAAGGAGGACACATGGGACCTTGTTGGTGCATGCCATGCACCAAATTAAGGCTTGATGATCCAAAACAAGCCGAGGCACCAAAACCACGGCCACTGGGACTTCCATGGGCGTGGTTTTGGCCGTGGTTTTCCCCAGACAGCTGTGACAGCTGTCCCACGATCTTCATGGCCGACTCTTGCAAATTTGGAGGATAAAAGGTGGTCCTGCAAGGCTGTTAGAGGCATCTCCTCTCACTCCCATTCTCTCCCATACTCTCAACAAGAAAGATTCTCTCATTGGAAGATTGGATTGGAGCTTCCATTGGAGAAGAAGGAAGGCTTCCGTTGGAGAAGAAGAAGAAGCACACTAGGTCATAGTTCCATAGTCTTTTTGAGTGACTTTGAGTGAAACGTTTTGCAAAGTTTTTGTAAGAATCGATTCGAACCTTATTTTGGAGGGTTATAAGTCCTTCTTGAACCTTGATTTAGCTTGTTTTACTTGTTTCATTTACTTAATCCATCTTTTATTTCATCTTCTTACCATGGATTCTATGATTTTATGCTTGTTGAGTTTGATTGTTAAGATGCATGTTGTAGGTTAGATAGATGTGATTCTAGGGTAAGGAAAAGATGGTTATGGCTTGGACTATGATAGAATGGACTTAGATGTACCTTTGGATGAATTGTTTGCTCGAACCTAGCCTCTGTTGTAAACCACGGTTTGTTCTATACATTCCACGGCCGTGGTTCTTGATGAACAACCCGTGATTTTGACTGACTTGCTTGTTTTGATGAATCTAAGTGCTAGGATGTTAGACTGTTGAAATCCTAGTGTTTGTTGAGCTAAACCTATCCTAGGGTGACCTAGTGTTAGCAACTAAGTGTTAGAAGAGACCTACCCGGTAGTTCTTACTCTTAGATACCGAAGATGACGAACTCTAGGTAGTAGTGAGCCTCACAAGCCGCTATTGGACTGAGTGTGCTAGAATAGGTGTTTAGGACTTGCCTTCCCGAGACTTACCCGGTAAGGAGAGGTTAGATCCCTAGAATACCATCCGGTTTGTGTAGAATTCCTATCCTTAGGCTCTTTGAGACTTACCCGGTGATGAGACCTTAGGAATGGACTAGTGGACCATGAGACCTACCCGGTGATTGATCCCAATCAAGAAACGCTCACTCCCAACATACTATAGTTAATCCAAGGAATGATTAGATAGCTTGAGTCCTATGCCATAACCGGAATTTCCAACCCCTAGAATCCGTTTTTCTCTCTTTGATCACATATTTCGTGTTTGCTTGTTTATTTGTGTTTTAGCTTGATTCCTTAGTTTATTTTGACATATTATATCATTGTGATCCTTGATTGATCACCACACAAAACCAACCCAAAAATATTGAGATTTTCATTTATTTCTTTCATCTTTTCTTAGTCTAGATCAACACTATCCTTAGTCACTACTTGACTCGATTTCACCTCAGTCTTTGTGTTCGACCTCGGAATACTATCCCTACTTCAAAACGTCGCGTACACTGCGGGTTCGCTAGGAGTTAGGAGAAATATAACGAGTTATAAATATAAGGATTTTGCGTACACCATTCCTAGACGTAACATTTATGATCGGTTTATGCCTTGTATGGCTTTTGAGGTTCATTAGGTTGTGAGTGAGGGTGAGGTTGATCCTTTGGATCCCTTTGGGTCTAGGTGTGACCCTTGTGTTTTTAGGAGTCTGATATATCTCCTTCTGCCTTGTTTATAGGTTGTGTTGTCCCTCCAATGTAGAGGTGATTGTGGTTGAGTTGTGATCGAGGTTGAGGTAAGTCCGTAAGACTTACTTAGCTTCCATCCTTACATTGGGTGTTTGCATGAGTGGTGTGTGCTTTGTATGTTTGCCATGATCTCATTTGATGTCGTATATACCGACCTATATTTTATTGATTGCCCTGTATGCGTGGTTGTGATAACCTTTCCCTTTCATCCCGCCGTGGAGTCTGGGAGGTTCTCTTGGGTCAGGCTAGAACGGTTTACAGTGTGGGCACAATCCACACCCATAGGTTACACGGATTGTGTGACCGATACTAGTACGGCTGGCTAGCATGCTCAGAGGCGAGGATGTATCGTTCCTCGTGTCACATAGTTTCATATATATTATGTATACGTTTGCAGTGAATGACCATTATATTGAGTTGAATAAATGGGTAAATGAGTGAAAGCATGCTGATGTGTTTATCTTTCCTTATGTGTGATTGTGCTTATGCATTACTCTATATATGTGTATGGATAGCTAATGGTTTATTACCATGTTGTAGATGCCCTACAGGATAGGCATGCTGTTGGGTGATCTAGTAGAATGGCAGGCCGAGGACGTCTCGTACATAGGTTGTGTGGGCTTTTGGGTTTGTTATCTTTCCCTCCTGCGTGAGGATGGTCTTTTGTTACCTCCTGTGTGAGGTTGTTATGTTTCATACTCGACTATGTTGTCTTACCTTTTGGGTTGTACAGTTTTATACAGTTTTATGTATTTGTTTTCATATTTGTAAGTGCCATGTTGTAAGGTTCAGTGAACATGTTGTTAGGCTAGGGTCACGATCCATTGTGAGCTCATAGCCTAATGTGGCATTCCGAATCCCGCGGATTCGGGGTGTTAATGTCGGTACGAGGAGGCGTGACTAGGATGGACCAGCTGCTGAGACTTGTTAGAGAGACTTTCTGCCCAGATTCATTAAGGAGAGACCGAGTCAAGGATTTCTTAGAGGTTGGGTTTGAGGATGTCCCAATTATCGAGGCGATCAGATGTTTCCGAGCGGAGTTGGCTTTGTTGAGGCCCACCGCACCTCCGGCGGACCAGTATGTGTATATCTTTTCTAGGAGATTGAGGGAGTCTACCCGTTCATACCTTGCGGAATTCAGTTGTGAGCCCCTGGCCGAGTACCAGGACCGAGCGTCGGCATACGAGAGAGACAGACCATGAACTAGGAGAGTGGCGTAGTCCGGGGGACCGGACAAGCGTTAGAGGACGGGACGCACTAGTTTAGGGGCAGGAGCCTCAAGACAGGGCCGTGGTCCGGCCCAAGGGCGTACAGGGCATCCGCCTGCTACTCAGGCGACAGATAGAGGGAGGCAGTGTTTTAACTGCGGAGGACAGGATCATCTTAGGCCTGATTGTATGAATCCTCCGGTGACATGTTTCTCTTGCGGTCAGACGGGCCACAGGGTATGTTTTTGCAGACGGGGCGGGGCACCGTCACAACAGGGGTCTACACCTGCTAGCGGGGCAGGTAGAGGACAAGGGCCACCTCAGGCTCAGGTTCAGGGTTTTCAGCAGAGGGGACAAAGTCAGACACGTATACAGGGGTCGGTTCAGGGTCCAAACCGTGGTAGAGGCCGTGATGGAGGTACACACGAGACCCGCGACACAAAGGCTAGTGTTTTTGAGTTGAGGAGCGATGTTGATCCTACAGCGCCGGTAGCTACAGGTACTATTCAGATCCAAGGACTTCCGGTCCGATTATTATTTGATACGGGTGCCACGCACTCTTTTAAATCGGATGACTGTGTAGCTAGGTTGTCCTTAGCTATGGTAGAACGGAGACCCTTCATTGTGGGGTTACCCGAAGGGGGTAGGGTTAGTGGTACCTGAGAGGTACCCGGTCGTCCCATACGTTTGGGATACCGAGATTGGTTAGCCGACTTCTATGTCATGCACTTAGTGCATGAAGAAGTCATTCTTGGCATAGACTAGATGGACCACCATCGAGCCGTTTTAAACATCAGCCGCAGGACCGTGACAGTGACCACGGAGACGGGACACGAGGTGATTTTCCAAGGTTGGGATCTCGGGAAGACCGGTACAGTCGTTAGCGCGGTCCGAGCCGTGAGACTTAACGGGTAGGGATGTGAGGCCTTCTAGTGCTATGCCATGATAGAGGAGACGGGACCATCGCTAGAGGATATTCTTCTGGCATGTGAGTTTGAGGATGTCTTCGGGGAGCCACCCGGATTACCACCGCAGAGGAGCGTCGATTTCACTATTGAGTTGGAGCCTGGCACGAGGCCAATCTCCAAGGCTCCATACCGCATGGCGCCGATCGAGTTGCTCGAGGTTAAGAAGTAGCTCGAGGAGTTAGCTGAGAGAGGTTTTATACGCTCGAGCGTTTCCCCTTGGGGTGCACCGGTCCTCTTCGTCGGGAAGAAGGACGGATCTTTGAGGCTTTGTATCGATTACCGGGAATTGAACAAAGTCACCATCAAGAACAAGTACCCTCTACCGCGCATCAATGATCTTTTAGACTAGTTACAGGGAGCCTCCGTGTTTTCACGCGTTGATTTAAGGTCGGGCTATCACCAGCTGAGGGTGACAGAGGAGGACGTGCCGAAGACGGCATTCCGGACGAGATATGGCCATTATGAGTTTACCGTGATGCCCTTCGGGCTCACGAATGCACCCGCCGTCTTCATGGCGTTGATGAACAAAATCTTCATCGACTTCTTGGACCAGTTCGTGGTGGTGTTTATAGATGATATCTTAGTCTACTCCCGGAGTAGGGAGAAGCATACGGGACACCTGAGGACAGTTCTTCGAGTCCTTCAGGATAGAGAGTTTTATGCAAAGCTCTCTAAGTGCGAGTTTTGGATGTCCGAGGTGGCATTTTTAGGTCATATAGTTTCCGCCGAGGGTATCATGGTTGACCCGGCGAAGATAGAGTTCGTTTCTTCATGGCCGGCTCCTAGGACGGTCAAGGAGGTGCGCGGTTTCTTGGGCTTAACGGGGTATTACCTCCGGTTTGTTGAGGGATTCTCCATGATTGCACGCCTTATTACTTCCTTTCGGAGGAAGTCCACCCGGTTCGTCTGGCCCAGCCCGAGGGCGTAGAGGATTTCGTTGTATATAGTGACTCCTCCAAGCTCAGCTTGGGGTGTGTTTTGATGTAGAGGGGTAGGGTTATTGCATACGCTTCACGGAAGCTGACGGCACTACTTGTACGGGGCTACGTGCCAGATCTTCACTGACCATAAGAGTCTGAAGTATATATTCACTCAGTGGGAGTTGAATAACCGCCATAGGAGATCGTTGGAGCTGATTAAGGACTTTGATTTGGAGATTTTGTACCATCCGGGGGAGGCGAACGTAGTCGTCGATGCTTTGTGTAGGAGGAGTCAACGAGAGGAGGCTATAGCACGGCTTACGGTTCAGCCTCAGCTGAGGAGGGATTTCATAGAGTTATGGATGGATATCCGATTCCCGGATGTGGACGGTCATTTGTCCGAGTTGAAGGGACTTCCTGACCAGTCCGGAGAAATACGGGAGAAGCAGGAGGGATGCCCGATTTTGAGGAGGATCAGAGAGAGGATGACCCGAGGTGAGGCACCGTAGTTTACGGTAGGAGCAGATGGCTTACTGAGACGCCAGGGGCGTATTTGTGTACCGTCGGACCCAGAGTTGAGACAGAGGATTCTGTGTGAGGCACATTCTACACCTTACTCGGTGCATCCGGGCACGGGTAAGATGTACCAGGACCTTAGGAGATCTTACTGGTGGGGCGGGCGCAAGCCCGATGTAGCGAGATACGTTGCCCGGTACGCGACCTACCAACAGGTCAAGATCGAGCACCATAGACACGGAGGAGAGCTTCACCCACTGTCCATGCCGTAGTGGAAGTGGGAGGATATATCGATAGACTTCGTTACTGGGTTGAGACTGAGTAGGAGCTTCGACGCTATTTGGGTAGTTGTAGATCGGTTGACGAAGACCGCACGTTTCATCCCCATCCGGGATACGTGGCCGGTGAGTCGTTGATAACACGATTTATGACGTAGGTTTAGGCATCCATTTAGATAGTTTTTCCCGTTAATCATGCATGGTTTGACATTAGTTCGTGACGATTTGCACTTAATTCATGTACGTTGTCGAGATAGACGTCTACACGGACTTTTGCATGTTTTGTAGGTATTTTGGGAGCTTTTGGAGCTTAATTGATACATTCTAGGATCGTTCCTCGTAATGACACACCTCCGGACTCATTAGGGAGCAAGCTAGGAGAAAGGAGAGCATATAGGACCTTGTTGGTGCATGCCTTGCACCAACTCGTGGCTAAAAGATCCAATGAAGGCTGAACAAGGGAAACCACGGTCACTGGGACTTCCACGGGCGTGGAACTAGGCCGTGGTTCTCTTTGGACAACTGTGACAGCTGTCCCACGATCTCAATAACCGAGTCTTGCCCTTGATGGAGAATAAAAGGTGGTCTTGCAGGCTGTAGAGGGGACATTCTGAATTCCATTCTCTCACACCTTCTCATTTTTTCACATCATTGGATTAGAGCTACTCTTGGAGGAAAAGAAACACTCTCATTTTGGAAAAGAAGAAGGAAAATACTAGTCTTAGAGTTTTTAGAGCTTTTGAGTGATTTTGAGTGATTTTGGGTTGAAGACATTTGCAAGGCTTTGTAAGGAACGGATTTGAACATTCTTTTGAAGGGTTGTAAGTCTTTCTTAGCATACATTCAGCTTGGTTTTCTTGTTCTACTTGTTTCATTACTCTTTTATTTTATTTTCTTTCTATGGAAGCCATGAATGTTTGCTTGTTGAGTTTGATTGTTGAGATGCATGTTATTGGCTAAATAGTTGATATTCTAGGGTAAGGGAGTGATGGTTATGGCTTGGACTATGATAGAATAGACTTAAACGTACCTTTGGATGATTTGCTTGCTCGAGCTTAGCTGCTGTTGAAAACCACGGTTCGTTCTAGCCAGACCACGGCCGTGGAATGAGATGAACTGCCCGTGATTTTGTGTGACTTGCTTGTATTGATAAATCTGAATGATATGATGTTAGATTGTTGAAACCCTAGTGTTTGTTGAGCTAGATCTATCCTAGGGTGACCTAGTATTAGCAACTAAGTGTGAGAAGAGACCTACCCGGTGATTCTTTCTCTTAGGTACCGAAGATGATGAACTCTAGGTAGTAGTGAGCCTCACAAGCCGCTATTGGACTGTGTGTGCTAGGATTGATGTTTAGGACTTGCCTTCCCGAGACTTACCCGGTAAGGAGAGGTTAGATCCCTTGATAGCAATCCGGTTTGTGTAGATTTCCCAACCTTAGGCTCCTAGAGACTTACCCGGTGATAGGACCTTAGGTGCGGGACTAATGGATCATGAGACCTACCCGGTAATTGACCGCATTTGAGAAATATTCCTTCTCAACATACCATAGCTAGTCCAAGGTTGAATAGAAGCTTGAATCCAATGCCATAACCGGAATTTCTAACCCCTAGAATCCGCTTTTCTCTCTTTGATCACATATCTCGTGTTTGTGTTGCTTGTTTGTGTTTCTAGCTTTATTTGTTAGTTTGTTTTATAATCTTGCATCATTTGTGATCTTTGTTTGATCACCACAAAACCAAACCCAAAAACATCATGGTTTTCATTTCTTTATTTCTTTCTCTTTTCTTAGACTAGATTACACTATCCTTAGTCACCTATTTAATTCAATTTCACCTTAGTCTTTGTGTTCGACCTCGGAATACTATCCTTACTACAAAACGACCCATACACTGTGGGTTCGCTAGGAGTTAGGAAAAATATATGGAGTTATAAATTTAAGACTTTTATGTGCTACGATCTTAGCGTAACAGTCGTCTAGCCGATGAGTTTACCCGTCAGAATGTGAGATTGCACGGAGTACCGAGGACTGTTGTCTCGGATAGGGACGGGGGTTTTACCTCGAGGTTTTGGCAGCAGGTACACGCCGCCCTAGGTTCGAGTCTTTATTTCACCACCACATACCATCCACAGACCGACGGCCAGTCAAAGCGGACTATTCAGACCTTAGAGGACATGTTGCGTGCATGTGTACTAGACTGGGGGCAGGTATGGCCAGACCACCTCGCATTGGTGGAGTTTTCCTATAATAAAAGCTGGCACGCGTCGATTGGGATGGCACCGTATGAGGCATTGTAAGGGCGGAGATGCCGCACTCCCTTATGTTGGGACGAGCCGGGGAGTTCTAGTGTTGTAGCTCTTGATCAGGTGCAAGATGACATGGCTAGGGTTGCTTTGATACGAGAGAGGATGTTGACCGCCCAGAGTCGTCAGAGATCGTATGCGAATAGGAGGCGTAGACCTTATGAGTTCAGGGTAGGAGCCCAGGTGTGGCTAAGGGTATCATCGACTCGGGGTGTTAGACGATTCGGCATTATGGGAAAGTTGAGCCCCTGGTATGTCAGTCCATTCGAGATAGTAGAGAGGTTTTGTAAGGTGGCATACCGACTAGCATTACCGCCCCGATTGGAGGGTATACATCTAGTTTTCCACGTGTCTTTGTTAAGAAAGTACATCCATGACCCGAGGCACATCATTAGTCACGAGAACCTTGTGGTCGAGCCGGACCATACTTTTGCAGAGCACCCGATAGCGGTTTTAGAACGGAGTACGAGACGCCTTTGATCGAAGGAGATACCGATGTTGAGGGTGCAGTGGTCGAGGCGAGGAGCCGACGAGGCTAAATGGGAGACGGAGGATAGTATCCGGAGGAACTATCCTGAATTTTACGCGAGTTTAGACACACCGATAGGGCAGTCAGGTTAGTCCCGAGCTTCTTCCTTGATCTTTACTTATGTTCTTGAGATGTGATATGTTTTGTATGTATGTGATTACCTCGTGAGGCGTTTTCATGAGTATGAGAGTGACGTTGGGCTTGAGATCGATAGTTAGCTTTGTGAGTTCCATACGTTTCGAGCGTGCTTCACGACTACCTTTAACAATTTTAGGGACGAAACTTGTTTTTAGGAGGGTTAGTTGTAACATCCAGAAATTTTATCTCCGGAAGTTGAGTTGTTTCCGACTTTTCCGTGTCTGCGGCTTATTTCCCGCAGGCACGTTTGCTGAGTTCGGGTTTTAACACGGGATGGGAACACCTTTTACCAATCCAACCTTGGGAAGAGGAGTGAGGGATGAACCTTGGATATCCCACCTCTTTTGTTAACTCATTACGCTCTCCTCTTTTCCCCACATTCCCTCTTACGCTCTTTCACTTCCTTCTACTCCTCTCTTCCTTCTTGCTTGCTATCTTCTTATTTGGCCTTGGAAGAGCTTGGTAGGAGCTGCAGCTTGAGTTTTTCCGGATCTGTTGTTGTAAGAGGTCTATTTCCCTCTTCCTCTTGCTGCTTGTTATCTCTTCTTCATCTTCTCTTCACCTCCATGGCCATGGAGGAAGCTTTTGAAGAGAAATCTAGTAAACCCTTGCATGTCCCTTTCTTTAGCTCGTTTAGGTCGTGGTGAGGAAGCTAAGACCTATGGTCAAGGTTTGGAGGAGGCCCAGCAAGAGAAGGAGGCACTAGGATCAAAGAACCAGTCGAAGAAACGAAGAAGACGGAGTTTCTACTATTCCACCGCGGGGGCGGACCACCAAAGGCGCAGGGGCGGATTGAGGCCACCGCAAGGGAGGCAACCAGGCGCAGGGGCAGCGCCATGGATCCGTAGGGTTGGCGAAAGGGTTCCGCCGGGAGCGCTAGCTTGCTTCCGTGGTTGCGTTTTCTTTACCGCTAAGTCCTTCCTCCTTTCCTCTTCATTCCGTCCTTAGACCTTATGGTGTTGATTAGCTAGAAGCATGATTAGGTTGGACCTCGGACTTATGACAATGTCATTTAGTGACTTGAACCTAGGTGCCCTTGAATCTTTAGTGATCTTATGTGTGTGAGGGCCTTGTGGTCTCTCTTCCTTCTTACCCTCTTAGTCCAGCTTTGTTGTGTGCTTAATCTCTCTTGGGTTGTGGGATGTTGTTCCCTCCTTCCCTTGCTTATCTTGTTCTTGACCTCCTAAAGGTTCAAGACAACCTTCCTAGCTTCTAGTTGTTGAACCCCTTGTTTGGTTTAGCTTTGGAGAGTCTTGGAGTGTGTTGTGAGTTGTTGTTGACATATATATATCTTGTTGATCAGGCTTTGGTTTTCCTTTTCGGAAAGTGAGATCATTGGTTTGATTAGCTTGAGACGAGGTAAGTCCTCGGACTTACTTATCCGCTTTTATGCCTTAATTGAGTATATAATGGTGGTGTGTGTTTACTGCTTTTGAACATGAAAACGGACTAGGATCTATTTGACCTTATTTATTAGCCCACCGTTACTATTATTATTCTCAGGCGGTGACATCATTGCCCAACCTCCCGAGGGAGACTAGGGGGATCTCTGCGACCAGGCCATACACGGTATACGGGCGGGCTTCTTCATCACTGCCTCAGGGTATACGGGTTGAGCGCCGTCACACTCCTGTTGGTTACACGGGGACAAAGGCGAGAGTTATAAGACTCTCGTGTCACACTTGAACAAATGGATTAGTTATGGAACAACCTAAAAATATATATATTGTAATGAATGTGTGTTTTGTGCTCTCATGTGTGTTTGTGCCATATTATTCTTATAATGCATAGAATGTGAGCCAACGGTTTTAAACCGTTTTTGTAGATGTCTTGCAGGTTAGGGATGCCGTCGGGTAAGGTAGAGGAGTGGATAGCCGAGTTGTCTCCGTACATTATAGGACGAGGGCGTTTTTGGGTTTTTCTTTGTTTTGTCGGTTTATGTCATGTTGCACGGTTTGGATTCCTTTACGTTGTCGTTTTGAGGACTCGGCTGAGTTTCCAACTTGTATCCCTTCCTTTCTTTTCTTGCATACATTATAAACTATTTTGAGTTTTATGCCATTATTTGTGCCATGTTGGAAAGGTTCGGTGAAATTATTGTCAAGCTAAGGGTCGGGACCCATTGTGTCATCTCGCCCGTAGCATTCTGATATCCCGCGGATTCGGGTGTTACATGAGACTTACCTGATAAAGGTTGATTCTATCCCCTTGGGTAGTGTGTTGGTTTGAGATTATAGTTCCTTTCCTTAGTATCTTGAGACTTACCCAGCGAGAGGATCTTTGGTTTGGGATAGTGAGTAGTGATACTTACCCGGTGATCTATTCCCACCTTAGAAACACCTTCCCTTTGCAAACCCCAGCTTTGTCCACGTTATCCTTTGAAATCTTGAGTCGGAACCACAACTAGATGCTTTAATCTCTAGAATCCACATTTTCTTTACCTGGTTATTACATCATCTTTGATAGCTTTGCTTGTTGCTTGTTTATTGACAACCTGAATTACCGATCTTTGTTTCACCATAGTCCCTGTGTTCAACCGTGTAATTCTTGCTTTTATTACAATCGATCCGTACACTGCGGGTTCGCTCATTTGCAATTATTCTTGGTATAAATATTAAAGCTTGCACACACTTTTTGGAACGAACATTCATACTCGGCTATGATCTTGTATACCTTTTGATGTAAAGTTTTATACAATTTTATGTATTTGTTTTATACTTGTCAGTGTCATGTTGTAAGGTCCAGTGAACTTGTTGTCATGCTAGGGTCAAGATCCATTGTGAGATCCTATACCAATGTGGCATCCCGAGTCCCGCGAAATCGGGGTGTTACAAAGTTGGTATCAGAGCCTTAGGTTGAAAACAATGGCACTTGCTACCTGCAATGAGGTCGGATGGATAAAATAAACAAAACCCAAAAAGGGGTCTGACGTTTTCATTGGATTTTTGATTATAAAAGTTGTTGTTTTGGGATAGAAAGTGCGAGAAGTCGTCACCTCTGTCGTGGATCACAATAGTATAGATATGTATATATATGTATTATGGATTATGTGTAACTGTTACATATATATATATATATATAGCCTTATAGGATTGGGTATGTATACCATGCAGATGGCTCAGACTAGAGCAACATCTGTAGTGGGACAAGGTAGGGGCATACCCCCTCTTCCTCTACTAGGGATAGGTCAAGGACAAGTTTCCGCCGTTGATCTCCCTGCAGCGGAGATTGGACCGGAGGACACGGATTATGTCATGATTAGTAGATCCGAGTTTCGAGAATATATAAGTCTACGGGAGGAAGCTACAAGAGTAGGTAGACCTACCTTGAGTTTACCAACATCAGTGGGACCTATTGAAGCTTCCGGATCAAAGAAGAAACCACGGATTTCTGGTGGGAAGAGATCTTATTTAAACTGTGGGGAATCTGGACACCTACGACCGGAATGTAAGAGATCTTTAGTGACGTGCTTTGTTTGTGGTAAGTTAGGACATCGAGCGATTTTCTGCCGACAAAATAAGATGCCGCATCAGCAAGTTCCTTCCCATGTTAAGGTTACTAAGGCTGAACGAAGAAGATCGAGTTACCGTTCAGCCACACAGGTTGCGGAGAAGAAACGACCGTGTTTCAACTGTGGTGATCCGAGCCATTTGCGCTCTAAGTGTTCCTTGGCACCGATAGCTTGCTTCACATGTGGTGAATTAGGCCATTTGGCTCCCTTTTGTCAGCAAGGCGGAGTTCTTTCCTAGTAAGGCTCTCCTCTTTCCGGTGTAGAAGGAGGAGAGGCAAAGACTATGGCGATGACCTCAGTGATACCTGAGGAGCATAGGACCGAGTTTTGAGTGATGATATGTAGTGGAGTTGTTAGCATTAGCTGTTACAGGTATCATCCTTGTTTATGGTTTACCTAGTGGAGGTTTGTTTGATAAGAGTGCTATGCACTCTTTGCTTTCTGATGCATGCGTTAATGGACTAACCTTAGATATAGTAGATGATAGACCTTTCTTGATAGGGTTTAGTTTCGATAGAGGGGATACCCTTTATTATAGGGTTACCTGATGGTAATAGGGTCAGAGGTACTCGTGAGATACTTGATTGTCCCATTTGTTTAGGGGCTTGTGTGTTTCATGTAGATTCCTTTGTCATGTCAGTGGTGCATGAGGCAGTCATTTTAAGTATGGATTGGATACATAGACATCGTGTGGGATGAGATGGGGGTAGGATGACTGTGACAGTTTCTACCGAGATAGGTCAGATAGAGGTCTTCCGAAGTTGGGACCTTGGAAAGACAAGTTCTGTCATTAGTGATGTACGAGCAGCGAGGCATATAGCTCAAGGATGTGATATCTTCTGGTGTTCTGCCATGACGGATGCAGAGAGTACATCTTTGGAGGTCATTCCAGTGGTTTGTGAATTTAAAGACGTATTTGATGAGCCATCTAGTTTGGCAACTCAGAGGAGTGTGGACTTTAGAATTGAGTTGGAGCCTGGTACGAGACCGATCTTGAAGGCCCATATTGTATGGTGCATGTCGAGATGTTAGAACTGAAGAAGCAACTCGAGGAGTTGGCCGAGAAGGGCTTCATGTGCCCTAGCGTATCCCCGTGGCGAGCACCTTTCCTCTTCGTGCGGAAGAAGGACGGATCGTTGAGACTGTGCATTGACTACACAAAGCTGAATAAGATGACCATAAAGAACAAGTACCCATTGCCCCGTATTGATGACTTGTTAGATCAGGTTCAGGGAGCGACAGTGTTCTCCCGGATCCACTTACGTTCAAGATATCACCAGTCGAGGGTGAGGGAACAGGATGTGCAGAAGACGGCATTTCGAACCCGATATAGACACTACGAGTTTGTAGTGATGCCCTTTGAATGTACAAATGCCCTAGCGGTCTACATGGAGTTGGTAAACAACTTCTTCATCGACTTCTTGGATTAGTTTGTGGTGGTCTTCATAGATGATATCCTTGTACTCTCATAGCAGAGAGGAGCACGCAGGACCCCTGAAGCTTGTGATGGGAGTATTACGGAATAGAGAGTTGTACGTCAAGTTCTCTAAGTATGTGTTCTGGATGCCAGAGGTAGCATTCTTGGGTCTTATCGTCTCCGCCGATGGGATCAAGGTTGACCCGGCAAAGATCGAGTCTATTCCAGCATGGACGACACCGACGAACATCAAGAAGTGCATAGCTTTTTTGGCCTAGCCGGTTACTACCAAAGCTTTTTGGAGGGATTTTTTGTGATTGTCCGTTCCCTTACGAATCTGTTGAGGAAGACTACCAGATTTGTGTGGTTTGAGTAGTGTGCCAGAAAATTTGAGAAGTTGAAGAGGCATTTGACTTCTGTTCCTATCTTGGCACAGCTAGAGGGTTTTGATTACTTTGTGGAATACAGTGATGCATCCAAGCTAGGCTTGGGATATGTGATGATGAAGAGGGACAGAGTGATTGCATATGCGTCTCGACAGTTGAAGACATATGAGGAGAACTACCCCACTCACGATCTAGAGTTGACAGCGGTAGTTCATGCTTTGAAGATTTAGAAACATTAGTTGTATGGTGCTATATGTCAGATCTCCACAGACCATAAGAGTGTGACGTACATTTTTACGCAGCAGGAGTTGAACAACCGCCAACGTCGATAGCTCGAGTTGCTCAAGGACTTTGATCTTGAGATACTGTATCATCTAGGGAAGGCGAACGTTGTCACCGACGCCCTAATCAGGAAGACACCTCGAGAGAAGGCGATTGCGAGACTGACATTTCAACCTCAGCTTCAGAAGGATCTAGCTTGACTAGAGTTGAAAATCTAGTTTCCTAATGAGGATACCTAGTTATATGTGTTACCTGATCTGTTGGGTGGGATCCAACAGAAGCAGGAGACCTACCCGACCCTGATGAGGATTCGAGAGATGTCTCATGGCGAGCACTAGTACAAATACCCCCTAGACCACGGTTATTTTGGACATGGGAACCCGGTTAAAGAAGCGTGGTTAACGGGAGCAAGGTCCGGACGTTCGGACCACGTTAAATGTCACCGGGGTATTTTTTTCGGACCCCGATTTTTTAATAACCGGGTTAATTTTCGGACCCCGGTTATTATAAAATAACCGGGGTATTTTTCGGACCTCGTTTATTTTATAATAACCGGGGTATTTTTCGGACCCCGGTTATTATAAAATAATCGTGGTCCGATAATTACCCCGGTTATTTCATAATAACCGGGGTAAAAAAAGTACCCCGGTTTTTTTAAAATAACCGGGGTATTTTTCTGAACTCAGATTTTATAATAATCGGGATATTTTTCTACCGGTTATTAAATTTTCAAAATCTTCCCCGGTTTCTACATAAAACCGTGATAATTTTTAACCGTAATTTATTATTTTTAATATGAAAATAGATAGTTTTGCACTTGCTTAAATTACACAATATATGTATCTTACGTAACCAAAATTATTCATCAGAAAATAAATAATATTAAACTAAAATACTTAAGCAAAATTATCATGTGATTAATATTTCAAATATATGATCCGAAAGTAACATCAAAAAATAAGCCAAGTTTCTATGTTCTTCGTTTCGAAAGTAGCTTATATATCTTCACAAAAGATAACAAGCACCAATTGTGTCTACACTCCTTGTGCAATTCATGGAGATGGGCTTTGTCATACGACTCTGGTGAGCCACTCACTAAGATCATTCAAGCATTATGATCTCTAATTGGAGACCCTAATCTAATTCAAGTATGCTCTTCTTCTTGAGCAGACAGTGGTTTAAGAGGAAGAAGTGCAACGGTGCCCTTACTTGGATCTGTGAACTTCCTGTAAACTGCTCGAAGATTGCTTTTATTTAGTCCCAGATGAAGACTCGTTCGCTTATCAGCACACCTCCTACAAAAACCATTCATCATATTAGTTTACAACTTATAATAGACTTGCATATACAAAGTTACACCAGTATAAAAAGGTAGAAAAAAACAACTTATTACTTAATCTCATGATTAGCAAATCCTGTGTAATGCTGAAGCGTCTCAGTCCAACAAGGGGTATGGTTTAGAGCACGAAGGGCTCCAGAGACAGCAGCCGCGGCAATGGGTGATGGACGACAAGACAACATGAGATCATAATGCATTATACCACTTTCTGCAAGGAAAAAGGTCATATTCTCAACCTGCACTCACAAAGTCACAATCCAAACAAGGTAAGTTTCATAATAGCAAGAAATTAATAAGATGACTATTCTATTTAAGTTTATCATCATGAGATGTAATCATACTTCATTGTTGGATAGCATAGTTGCTTTGATGAATCAAACTAGGAAAACATAAGGTGTCGCGACAAATTCCATTCTAAGTTTGCTAAAATGGATTTCTCCAGTTCTGGTGGAACGATCCCAAAGATATTGTTGTTGTACAAATCCAAGCTAATTAAATTCTTCAGGTTTCCAAGCTCAGCAGGAATTGTCCCTTGGATATTGTTCTTGTGAAGCTCCCTTAGTTCCTGGGGTTAAACCAAAAGATAAAATGCATTAAAATAAGGAATCACTATCAATGTAGTGACCTATCTGAACAAACAACTTAACATATGCATGCTTATTGTTACTTTATTATACCCAATTTTGGAGTTAATATATCGATACATGAGAAAGTCATCATGATAATAACCAATCAGTAACTAAAAAATGGCATCACCCAAAGAATCAACATTTAGCATAAAGTTTTTAAGCATATGAAAGCCAAGATGAGCTAACAACATATGAAGAAAAACAAGCTCAACTATGGACATTATTACCATTCCTGGAAGAAATGAACCATACAGATTTGAAGGCACAACAGTTACTAGAGTTGCAGTGCATTTTTGCAACTGCGATATTTACATCAAAATTTTAAATTCAAGCAAATGTCAAATTGAAAAGGATCTAAGAGTGTATATATGCATACAAACATTAACGCGAGAATATGCATCTTACTTGATGTTGAGTAAAAAAGAGATGAAACGTACATATGGAGCAAGCCTGAATGGTAGATAGTACAATGCCACCGGGGATAGATACATAATATAGACCAACAGATCAGCCACCAAAGTAAGGGGCAAAATAACCAGAAAATAGTGTGATGCAAAAATCACGTTAACATTACGACGAACAAACATTCAATTTCAGTTCTACTTTCGAGAAAAGCGATGCACAAAATGCCGGGAAATTGAAGACAATCAACTAACACACATAAAGCATGATCAGATAGACATGCCACAACAACAATATCATGTTTCATTAGGGATCCTCTTCACTGAGTAATGGTCAAGCAGGGGGAGGGTAAAAATTCTTCACAAAATTTAGAAAAATAATGAAATCAGAACTTTCCATTAAGAAACGTACAACAGCAATAAAATACTTTTTAATCTATTAAGAGGTTTCTTCTAGTAGATATAAGACCCTTCAAATGAAATGGGAAAGAGGATGTGCAATGTAAATATTACAAAATTATTCCCTGCAAGGATTAGAAAATAAAGATTTATACCAATAAATAGCATAGCAACATTAATAACATGGTATAAAACTAGCACATTGGTTGTTGCAATCTGTGTTCCATAAAGAAAGATAACCTGACACATTGAGAAGATGCATCTGGTGAGGTACTAAGGAGCATAAAATAATTCTTCATCAATTATCTAAAATAGCATATTTCAAACAGAAATAAATGGTAGTCAGCAGCATCAAAAACCTTTGCAGCATACACTACAAAACGGACACAATTAGAAAACACAAAGTGTATGATCACATGGTGAAATTTTCTTCTTTCAATTACACGTATCCATCAGTTGAAAAGTGAAAACTATTGTTTCTTCTTATGTCACAGGTGAAGGTGATAGGATATTTGTTATTAAAAAAGGATTAACCACCCAAAAAACTGCCCTTTTTGCCACAAAGTGTATGATCACATGGTGAAATTTTCTTCTTTCAATTACACATGTATCAATCAGTTGAAAAGTGAAAACTATTGTTTCTTCTTATGTCACAGGTGAAGGTGATAGAATATTTGTTAGGCGATCAGAAGAATACCTCTATACATATATTTAAAAAAGAAAGAGAAAAGAAAGAATTTCTCCATTTGTCCATTTCATCTCTAAAAAAATTAAGTTCACTTAAATCAAGAAGATACTGCAGTTAGGAAGTGGGGATTAATACAAGATAGCCCTGTTGGTTATAACACACGAACTAAAAATCAAACTATAAAGTTTTTTCAAGAACTAATTGAACGTTTGTTTAGAACGATGACCCTATCCAAAAAAAAAAGACATTTTATTTAAAAGTTGCGATTTTGTCAAGGTAGTCACTTTGCATCACTTTCCCAGTACTATACTATCTATCTGAGAAACACTTCTATGATAACATGAACTATGCACAAAATATCCTTCTATCTACAAATAGTGTAAGCATATTCAGAATTGAATAATAGAAGCCTAATAAATACTTGTCTGCTAAGAAATTCACCATATGAAGGATATCTAAGAACAAAAAAGAATAAACAGCTTACAGAACTGTTAGTTAAAATTTGCGATTTTGTCTTCTGTAAGGTTGAGCTCTTCTTTACAAGAAACTAGAATGTCAGACAAAACAAATGGCTGATGGAATCAAAACTATTCTATAGAACTAAATTATGTTCACCTTCATCAATCCCATCCTTCTCCCAACAAAGATCCAGGTAGCGTAAAGCCTTCCTATACTTCCTAAGGGCCATTTTGTAGTCTTGTTTCTGAAAACCAAAAGACGAGAAGCAAAACTTGCTAGTCAAATTTGTGAAAGTATGTACTTTGCAATGTTGTATGATCATTGCTGAATATAAAATTTGAATTTCACTTGAATACATGTTGAAACATAAAAATGCTTGCAAAGCTCTACATACCTTGAAAAATTCCAACTAGGTGTCTGTGTTTAGAAGAAGTAGAGCTCGGTATAGCCATTACAATAAGGTAAGAGATCTGCCACTTCAACACGGGAGCTTGAAGATCTCATGATTCTCCTTAACCCACCCTGTGATAATCGAATTTGACAAGTATTTGGATTTCCAGCATGTGGACTGTGGAACGCAAACTCATGATTATGGCTTATGCAAATTTGCTGGCTCACATGAAGCCCACGCAACAAAAAGCTTTACTTGCCTAACAAAGTGTTGCTGCTGCAGCTGCGCATGGCTATCGAGATTTGAGAAGAACAGTAACCATATATAACAAAACATCATAACGTACACCTCAACAAAACACAATGTAAGATACCATTGTTTATCTCCACGTCCCCAACCCCAAGAGATTACCTAGATTCCCTTGCCTAACTTATAATTTGCCCCATCCCCAACATCAGCTTCTGGAAAGTCACTAACTTTTGGGATGTGAAAACAATCGACATACACAGATAATTTTGGGATGTGAAAACAATCGACACAAACAGCTTCTGGAAAGTCACTAACTTATAATTTACCCCATTCCCCTGCCGCGTCATGTTAAATTGTGAAATAATCGACACACACAGATATACACAACAAGACTAAACCTAAGATTCATCAAAACTCACAGGGTAGTGAAGAAGAGCAAGACGCTTTTGGGATGTGAATACCAAATACTTGACAAATCACACTGTGATTGAATTCACAGCAGCTCGCATCGCCGGTCACTTGTTGGAGAGTCGAGGTTGATCGCGAGGTGGAGAATCGGGGTCGAGGCTCGCAGTCTCCAGTCACCTCCACTAGTCGCCGCTGCCAGTCGCCGGATGGTTGGGATCGATGTTGCCCTTGAACAAGGAGAGTTGGGATCGATCGATCGTAACCTAGGGCTAAGTGGCTAACTGCAGAGGCCGGTGCGTTATTTTCCTAAGCGCAAAACGACGCGTTGAATTAGCGTTTTTACCCCGGTTATTAAAAAACTGGGGTCCGGGATCGTTTGGCACCACGGTTAATAAGATAACCGGGGTCCGAAACTTTAATACCCCGGTTAAATCATATAACCGGGGTCCAAAAATTTTTAAAAAAATGAAAAATCAATTAAACCCGGTTATACATATAACCGAGGTCCGAAAATTTTTTTGATCACGATTCTTTCAAACCGCACCAACATAAGCGAGGTCTAGAGGGGTATTTATACTAGTGGAGGGAGACTCCATGGTGTACCGAGGACACTAGGCAGATAGGGAGACTCCATGGTGTACCGAGGACAATCGTCTCTGATCGAGATGGGCGATTTACCTCGAGGTTTTGGCAGCAAATTCATAAAACTTTGGGGACAAGTCTACACTTCACGACTGCGTTTCACCCCCAAACAAATGGTCAGTCAAAGAGAACCATCCAAACCCTTGAGGATATGCTGCAAGCTTGTGTGTTGGATTGGGGACAAAGATGGTCTAATTACCTCCCATTGGTGGAGTTCCCATACAATAACAGTTGGCATGAATCTATTGGGTTGGCCCATATGGGACACTGTATGGGTGTTGATGTCGTACCCCATTATGTTTGAATGAGCCTAGTGATATCAATTGCATAGCTCCAGACAAGATTCAGGATGATACGACACGAGTAGTGTTGATCAGAGAGAGGATGCTTGCTACACAGAGTCGCCAGAAGTCATATGCAGACAGGAGGCGTCAACCTCTAGAGTTTAGAGTAGGAGCTCATGTCTGGCTGGCAGTATCTCCGACGCGAGGGGTCAGACGTTTTGGAATAAAGAGGAAGCTGAGTCCCCGATATGTCGGTCCTTTTAGGATACTAGATAGAGTCGGTAATGTAGCCTACAGATTAGTTTTGCCTCCAAGGTTAGAGGATGTTCATCCTGTGTTTCACGTGTCTCAGCTGAGGGACTATATACCAGATCCGAGAAACATAGTCAATTGTGATGATTTGGTGGTTGAGCCAGACCACACCTTTGTTGAGCATCCGATTACAGTCCTAGAGCGAGGTACGAGATGCATGCGTTCGAAGGACATTCCCATGTTGAGGATACAGTGGTCGAGAGGAGGACCTGAGGAGGTTACATGGGAGACTTAAAATAGTATCCAGAGGGACTATCCAGAGTTTTATGTTAAGATAGATGCACTTGTAGGATCACCAAGTAGATGTTAGTGCTATCTTGGTGAGTGTTGTGATTATGTGCTTATGTGCTTACATGCTTTGATGTGTTTATTATTATGCTAGCTATGATGTGATATACGATCTTATTAGATCTTGTTGTGCTAGCACAATTTATGATTATAGCTGAAGATGGTTCTTTCCTCCATGCTATTTGAGTATGATTAGGATTTAGCTGGAGATGGACATAGTCTCGTTGGAGATGTTTTTCCTCCATGCTTTATATATGCGTATGATCTGGCTAGAGATGTGTTTCCTCTATGCCTTGTGATGTGAGTATGGCAAGAGATGTGATTCCTCTATGCCTTTGGGATAGTGTTATGATCTTGTTCTCTGGAGTTGATAATTTCTCCATGCTTGTGTTTGAGGTTATAGATTGTTATAGGTTGTGACCTTTTGAACGGAGATGTGATACCTCCTATAGATAGAGTTTTACCTCGGCATATGGGTCTGAGAGGATTGGGGATTTTGCAAGTTTCGGGACGAAACTTGTTTTTAGGGGGGTGAGATGTAAGAACCTTAGTATCGGAGGTGCTGAGCTATGTTGGGTTGGCCTGAACCGCCCTTGCGGCCAGGCTGGGCGCCCCTGCGCCATCCTTGATCCGCCCCTGCGGCCACCTGATCCGCCCCTGCAGTTTAGGATGTGTTGCAACCGTCTCCGTTGACTCATGCCCTTGCTTTTGACCCTTCCTTCCTTTATAAGTTTCCTCCTCCTTCAGATGAGGGTTTCTTCTCTCTCTCTCTCCAGCTCCATCTTATCTCCTACGCTCTTCTCTTCTCTTTCTTCTTCCTTTGAATCTTCTTCTTGTTTCTTCCTTGTTTGGTTGTGGGTTTTGATGTTTGGTTGATGAGGATGATGATGAGATGATGTTGATATGCTTGTGTTTAGCCAACCTTGAGGTTGTGGTGTTGTTCTCTTTCTTTGCTAGGGTTACAGCTGTGGTAAGCCATCTTCTTCCTTCCTTCTCTCTTTTCTTCTTCTTTTCATCTTCTTTCTTCCTCTAGCTTAGGATTTCACAAGTTGAATCTTGTGTTGGATCTTCCTAGGCATATGTTAATGTCTATATGTATGTATATGTATGTGCTTGGCTATTGGACATTGAAGAACTGAAGAAAGGCAAGTGAAGGATCAAAGAGAAGTCCAAGACAAGGCCAATGTTATCCAGCCACCCCTGCGCCACCACAGGGCCGCCCCTACGCCTGGTGTGCCACCTCCCATGCGTGTGGTGATGCCGCCCTTGCGCCTCTCTATATTCCAGCCTTGTGTTGTTCTTGTAACACATGTGTGTCTTGTTTCCGGGCTTGCCTAAGGATGGCATTGTCCCTTCCTTTCCTAGTGTGAGTGTGTAGTATCATGATAGGTATAGATGAGAGTGTGATGTTGATGTTATGATCTTGTTATGCCTTGTACGGATTTGAGGAATAGTAGGTTGTGAGGCTTAGGTTGATATGATCCTTATGGATCCCTTTGGGTCTAGGTGTGACCCCTTTGATGAATAGGAGATTGATTTCTTTTTATGCCTTGTTATTAGGCAGTGTCCCTCTTAAGTTTGGAGGTTGATCGTGGTTGAGGTTGTACGAGGTTGAGGTAAGTCCGTAGGACTTACTTAGCTATCATCCTTATATTGGGTGTTTGCATGAGTGGTGTGTGTGTTATATGCTTGATATAATAGCATGTTATCATCCTTATATTGGGAGGCAACCAGGCGCAGGGGCAGCGCCATGGATCCGTAGGGTTGGCGAAAGGGTTCCGCCGGGAGCGCTAGCTTGCTTCCGTGGTTGCGTTTTCTTTACCGCTAAGTCCTTCCTCCTTTCCTCTTCATTCCGTCCTTAGACCTTATGGTGTTGATTAGCTAGAAGCATGATTAGGTTGGACCTAGGACTTATGAGAATGTCATTTAGTGACTTGAACCTAGGTGCCCTTGAATCTTTAGTGATCTTATGTGTGTGAGGGCCTTGTGGTCTCTCTTCCTTCTTACCCTCTTAGTCCAGCTTTGTTGTGTGCTTAATCTCTCTTGGGTTGTGGGATGTTGTTCTCTCCTTCCCTTGCTTATCTTGTTCTTGACCTCCTAAAGGTTCAAGACAACCTTCCTAGCTTCTAGTTGTTGAACCCCTTGTTTGGTTTAGCTTTGGAGAGTCTTGGAGTGTGTTGTGAGTTGTTGTTGACATATATATATCTTGTTGATCAGGCTTTGGTTTTCCTTTTCGGAAAGTGAGATCATTGGTTTGATTAGCTTGAGACGAGGTAAGTCCTCGGACTTACTTATCCGCTTTTATGCCTTAATTGAGTATATAATGGTGGTGTGTGTTTACTGCTTTTGAACATGAAAACGGACTAGGATCTATTTGACCTTATTTATTAGCCCACCGTTACTATTATTATTCTCAGGCGGTGACATCATTGCCCAACCTCCCGAGGGAGACTAGGGGGATCTCTGCGACCAGGCCATACACGGTATACGGGCGGACTTCTTCATCACTGCCTCAGGGTATACGGGTTGAGCGCCGTCACACTCCTGTTGGTTACACGGGGACAAAGGCGAGAGTTATAAGACTCTCGTGTCACACTTGAACAAATGGATTAGTTATGGAACAACCTAAAAATATATATATTGTAATGAATGTGTGTTTTGTGCTCTCATGTGTGTTTGTGCCATATTATTCTTATAATGCATAGAATGTGAGCTAACGGTTTTAAACCGTTTTTGTAGATGTCTTGCAGGTTAGGTATGCCGTCGGGTAAGGTAGAGGAGTGGATAGCCGAGTTGTCTCCGTACATTATAGGACGAGGGCGTTTTTGGGTTTTTCTTTGTTTTGTCGGTTTATGTCATGTTGCACGGTTTGGATTCCTTTACGTTGTCGTTTTGAGGACTCGGCTGAGTTTCCAACTTGTATCCCTTCCTTTCTTTTCTTGCATACATTATAAACTATTTTGAGTTTTATGCCATTATTTGTGCCATGTTAGAAAGGTCCGGTGAAATTGTTGTCAAGCTAAGGGTCGGGACCCATTGTGTCATCTCGCCCGTAGCATTCTGATATCCCGCGGATTCGGGTGTTACATGAGACTTACCTGATAAAGGTTGATTCTATCCCCTTGGGTAGTGTGTTGGTTTGAGATTATAGTTCCTTTCCTTAGTATCTTGAGACTTACCCAGCGAGAGGATCTTTGGTTTGGGATAGTGAGTAGTGATACTTACCCGGTGATCTATTCCCACCTTAGAAACACCTTCCCTTTGCAAACCCCAGCTTTGTCCACGTTATCCTTTGAAATCTTGAGTCGGAACCACAACTAGATGCTTTAATCTCTAGAATCCACATTTTCTTTACCTGGTTATTACATCATCTTTGATAGCTTTGCTTGTTGCTTGTTTATTGACAACCTGAATTACCGATCTTTGTTTCACCATAGTCCCTGTGTTCAACCGTGTAATTCTTGCTTTTATTACAATCGATCCGTACACTGCGGGTTCGCTCATTTGCAATTATTCTTGGTATAAATATTAAAGCTTGCACACACTTTTTGGAACGAACATTCATACTCGGCTATGATCTTGTATACCTTTTGATGTAAAGTTTTATACAATTTTATGTATTTGTTTTATACTTGTCAGTGTCATGTTGTAAGGTCCAGTGAACTTGTTGTCATGCTAGGGTCAAGATCCATTGTGAGATCCTATACCAATGTGGCATCCCGAGTCCCGCGAAATCGGGGTGTTACAAAGTTGGTATCAGAGCCTTAGGTTGAAAACAATGGCACTTGCTACCTGCAATGAGGTCGGATGGATAAAATAAACAAAACCCAAAAAGGGGTCTGACGTTTTCATTGGATTTTTGATTATAAAAGTTGTTGTTTTGGGATAGAAAGTGCGAGAAGTCGTCACCTCTGTCGTGGATCACAATAGTATAGATATGTATATATATGTATTATGGATTATGTGTAACTGTTACATATATATATATATATAGCCTTATAGGATTGGGTATGTATACCATGCAGATGGCTCAGACTAGAGCAACATCTGTAGTGGGACAAGGTAGGGGCATACCCCCTCTTCCTCTAGTAGGGATAGGTCAAGGACAAGTTTCCGCCGTTGATCTCCCTGCAGCGGAGATTGGACCGGAGGACACGGATTATGTCATGATTAGTAGATCCGAGTTTCGAGAATATATAAGTCTACGGGAGGAAGCTACAAGAGTAGGTAGACCTACCTTGAGTTTACCAACATCAGTGGGACCTATTGAAGCTTCCGGATCAAAGAAGAAACCACGGATTTCTGGTGGGAAGAGATCTTATTTAAACTGTGGGGAATCTGGACACCTACGACCGGAATGTAAGAGATCTTTAGTGACGTGCTTTGTTTGTGGTAAGTTAGGACATCGAGCGATTTTCTGCCGACAAAATAAGATGCCGCATCAGCAAGTTCCTTCCCATGTTAAGGTTACTAAGGCTGAACGAAGAAGATCGAGTTACCGTTCAGCCACACAGGTTGCGGAGAAGAAACGACCGTGTTTCAACTGTGGTGATCCGAGCCATTTGCGCTCTAAGTGTTCCTTGGCACCGATAGCTTGCTTCACATGTGGTGAATTAGGCCATTTGGCTCCCTTTTGTCAGCAAGGCGGAGTTCTTTCCTAGTAAGGCTCTCATCTTTCCGGTGTAGAAGGAGGAGAGGCAAAGACTATGGCGATGACCTCAGTGATACCTGAGGAGCATAGGACCGAGTTTTGAGTGATGATATGTAGTGGAGTTGTTAGCGTTAGCTGTTACAGGTATCATCCTTGTTTATGGTTTACCTAGTGGAGGTTTGTTTGATAAGAGTGATATGCACTCTTTGCTTTCTGATGCATGCGTTAATGGACTAACATTAGATATAGTAGATGATAGACCTTTCTTGATAGGGTTTAGTTTCGATAGAGGGGATACCCTTTATTATAGGGTTACCTGATGGTAATAGGGTCAGAGGTACTCGTGAGATACTTGATTGTCCCATTTGTTTAGGGGCTTGTGTGTTTCATGTAGATTCCTTTGTCATGTCAGTGGTGCATGAGGCAGTCATTTTAAGTATGGATTGGATACATAGACATCGTGTGGGATGAGATGGGGGTAGGATGACTGTGACAGTTTCTACCGAGATAGGTCAGATAGAGGTCTTCCGAAGTTGGGACCTTGGAAAGACAAGTTCTGTCATTAGTGATGTACGAGCAGCGAGGCATATAGCTCAGGGATGTGATATCTTCTGGTGTTCTGCCATGACGGATGCAGAGAGTACATCTTTGGAGGTCATTCCAGTGGTTTGTGAATTTAAAGACGTATTTGATGAGCCATCTAGTTTGGCAACTCAGAGGAGTGTGGACTTTAGAATTGAGTTGGAGCCTGGTACGAGACCGATCTTGAAGGCCCATATTGTATGGTGCATGTCGAGATGTTAGAACTGAAGAAGCAACTCGAGGAGTTGGCCGAGAAGGGCTTCATGTGCCCTAGCGTATCCCCGTGGCGAGCACCTTTCCTCTTCGTGCGGAAGAAGGACGGATCGTTGAGACTGTGCATTGACTACACAAAGCTGAATAAGATGACCATAAAGAACAAGTACCCATTGCCCCGTATTGATGACTTGTTAGATCAGGTTCAGGGAGCGACAGTGTTCTCCCGGATCCACTTACGTTCAAGATATCACCAGTCGAGGGTGAGGGAACAGGATGTGCAGAAGACGGCATTTCGAACCCGATATAGACACTACGAGTTTGTAGTGATGCCCTTTGAATGTACAAATGCCCTAGCGGTCTACATGGAGTTGGTAAACAACTTCTTCATCGACTTCTTGGATTAGTTTGTGGTGGTCTTCATAGATGATATCCTTGTACTCTCATAGCAGAGAGGAGCACGCAGGACCCCTGAGGCTTGTGATGGGAGTATTACGGAATAGAGAGTTGTACGTCAAGTTCTCTAAGTATGTGTTCTGGATGCCAGAGGTAGCATTCTTGGGTCTTATCGTCTCCGCCGATGGGATCAAGGTTGACCCGGCAAAGATCGAGTCTATTCCAGCATGGACGACACCGACGAACATCAAGAAGTGCATAGCTTTTTTGGCCTAACCGGTTACTACCAAAGCTTTTTGGAGGGATTTTTTGTGATTGTCCGTTCCCTTACGAATCTGTTGAGGAAGACTACCAGATTTGTGTGGTTTGAGTAGTGTGCCAGAAATTTGAGAAGTTGAAGAGGCATTTGACTTCTGTTCCTATCTTGGCACAGCTAGAGGGTTTTGATTACTTTGTGGAATACAGTGATGCATCCAAGCTAGGCTTGGGATATGTGATGATGAAGAGGGACAGAGTGATTGCATATGCGTCTCGACAGTTGAAGACATATGAGGAGAACTACCCCACTCACGATCTAGAGTTGACAGCGGTAGTTCATGCTTTGAAGATTTAGAAACATTAGTTGTATGGTGCTATATGTCAGATCTCCACAGACCATAAGAGTGTGACGTACATTTTTACGCAGCAGGAGTTGAACAACCGCCAACGTCGATAGCTCGAGTTGCTCAAGGACTTTGATCTTGAGATACTGTATCATCTAGGGAAGGCGAACGTTGTCACCGACGCCCTAATCAGGAAGACACCTCGAGAGAAGGCGATTGCGAGACTGACATTTCAACCTCAGCTTCAGAAGGATCTAGCTTGACTAGAGTTGAAAATCTAGTTTCCTAATGAGGATACCTAGTTATATGTGTTACCTGATCTGTTGGGTGGGATCCAACTGTAACACCCCGAATCCGCGGGACTCGGGATGCCACATTGGGCTAGGATCTCACAATGGATCCTGACCCTAGCCTGACAACAAGTTCACTGGACCTTACAACATGGCACTGACAGATATAAAACAAATACATAAAACAGTATAAACTGTACGACCCAAAGTAAACAACAACATAGCCGAGTATATAAAACGACATCCTCACATAGGAGGTACAAAAGATCATCCTCACGTAGGAGGGAAACACAACAACCCCAAACCAACCACCTAATGTACGACAGTCCTCGGCCTGTCACCCTGCCAGATCACTCAGCAGTGCCTAACCTGTAAACATCTACAACACGGTATGAAACCGTTAGCTAACCATACATATATGAGGTAATGCATAAGCACAATCACACATAGGGAAATATAAACATATCAGCATGCTTTCACTCATTTACCCATTTATTCATCTCAATATAATGGTCATTCACTCAAATCGTATCAATATAATATATATGAAACTAGGTGACACGAGGACCGATACATCCTCGCCTCTGAGCCTGCTAGCCAGCCGTACTAGTATCGGTCACACAATCCGTGTACCCTATGGGAGTGGATTGCGCCCTTCCTGTAAACCGGTCTGGCCTGACATCAGAGAACCTCCCAGACTCCACGGCGGGATGAAAGGGAAAGGTTATCGCAGCCACGCAGTGGGGCAATCAATAAAACATAGGTCGGTACATACGACATCACATGCTATCATAGCAAACATATAAGGCACACACCACTCATACAAACACCCAATATAAGGATGGTAGCTAAGTAAGTCCTACGGACTTACCTCAACCTCGTACAAAATCAACCACGATCACCTCTACACTGGAGGGACAACACGGCCTATAAAAAGGCATAAAGAGATATATCAACCTCAATTCATCAAAGGGGTCACACCTAGACCCAAAGGGATCCATAAGGATCATACTCAATCTATGAGCCTCACAACCAACTAAACCTCAATATCTCAACATAGCTCACAATTCCTCAAATCTCAAGGTAGTATCTAATCAACATTCCTCAATCTCAATTTTAATCCTAATTTAATTAATTAACCTTTAATTAATTAATTAGATTTCGCCAGAATAACGTTTTGCCCGCAGGCAATTTCTAAACCCCCCTGTCATCAGATTTCATCAAACAAAAACCCATAATCACCAGAATAATATAACGACCATAATGGAATTTCTAATTGTCCTATTTGACAAGCCTAAAGTCAATTTAGGCCAAATCGCAGTACGGAAAACGAATAAATTCATAACTTATTCGTTACTAACCCGATTGACGATCTGAAAGAAGATTCGGAATCACAACGACGCAGGCTACGCATGGACATCATCAAATTCATCGGAATCTGAGCGACGGAACCGTCCTGGTGACATATATGCTCGACCAGCCCTCCATATACTCGGAAATGCAGAAACTCGGTACCGATATGAAGAGAATGAAGAGAGGAATCCAGAAACTCAAACGGAATTGAAATCGGATTAGAAACGGAGAGTAGATCTGAGTTTGAAGGTTGAGAGAAATCAGAGCTTTTACGAGGAAACGTGAAATGAAATGAATTAATAAAGGATTTTCCGCTATTTATAGTGAAGACGATAATTATCCTTTAGTAAAGTCGATAATTATCCTTTAACCGATCCAAAGGCGGGTCGAACCTCTTTCTCCAAACTTCTCGAGATTGAAACATTAAATCTAGAATATTGTAGGGATAATTATTCTACAACTGCCTCGGAAAACGTGTATTCCTAAGCCGTCTTTCTTAGCCATTAAGAAACGAAATAGCGACTCTTTTGGCCGTTTTGCCTCTCCATGTTATTTCATATCTAAGACATATCCGATGTTCTGATCATTTCTCTCAACTGCATTTTTATTAATTGGAGCTCCCAAATGCTCCAAATAACACCGGAGGGTAAAAATAATTACCCGGGGGAAAAAGTAAAAATTTCCCCAAACGTCCAAAATTACGCGAGGAACATAATGGTGGGACTCATACTCATCACTTGCGAAATCTTCGCGAGTTATATGTCAATTACTATGAACGATTAAGTTAATCAACATTAATTAGAATTCGGAAATTCTAGCTATTACATCACACACCCCTTAAAAAAAAGTTTCGTCCCGAAACTTGAACAATTCTCAAATCCTCTCGGACCCATACGCCGAGGTATAACTCTCACTCTTTCTATCGGAGGTATCACATCTCCGTTCAAAAGATCACAACCTATAACAATCTATAACCTCAAGTATAAACATGGAGGAATCATCACTCCAGGAAACAGGGCCATAACGCTACCCAAAGGCGTAGAGGAATCACGTCTCTCGCCATACCACATCACAAGGCATAGAGGAAGCACATCTCTAGCCAAAACATATCACATGTATAGAGGAAATACGTCTCTAGCCAACCCATAAACATATATATCGCATGGAGGAATCACATCTCCACTGAACTATGTCCATCAAGGTAGCATGGAGGAAAGAACCATCTCCAGCTGAATCCTAATCCCACTCAAATAGCATGGAGGAAAGAACCATCTCCAGCTATAAATATGATCATACTCAGGTAGCGTGGAGGAAGTAATCATCTCCAGCTATAGCATACATCACGCTAGCACATCAAGATCTACTAAGATCATAAATCACATCACAACTAGCATAGAATAACACATCAAGGCATATAAGCACATAAGCACATAAGAACAACATTCATCAAGATAGCACTAAGATATACTCGTGCTCCCACAAATGGGTATGTCCTAACATATACTCTGGATAGTCCCTCAAGGCACTATCCTAAGTCTCTCACATAGCCTCTTCAGGTCTTCATCTCGACCATCATAACCTCAATATGAGAATGTCTTTCGAATGCAAGAGTTTCATATCTCATTCCAAGAATGTAATCGAATGCTCAATAAAAGTGTGGTCGGACTCAACCACCAAATCATCGTAACTCACAAGGTGTCTCGAGTCTGGTATATACTTCCTTAGTTGAGACATATGAAACACTGGGTGGATATTCTCTAATCTAATAGGCAAAGCTAAACATCATGCTACCTTCTCCGTACTGGTCAATCTCAAATAAACCATCATATTGGAAACTCAGTTCCCTTTCCATATTAACACGTCTAACGTCTCGCAACTGAGATACTTACAGCCGGACATGAACTCTCGCTTGAACTTTAGAGGTTAACGCCTCTTGTCTACATATAATATTTGGTGACTCTGTACAACCAACATTCTTCCTTTAATCATCGTTACTCGAACTATAAAATCCTGAGTCTCGTCAGGTGTTATTTCACTTCTACTGCTAGATCACTTCTAGCATAAGGATATACGACATCTATGTCTATATATTGACTCATAGGGTCATCCCAAAAAGATGCACGTCCTTCATTGTTATATATTAAACTCATTAATGGAAGGTAATATAACCATCCACGTTTCCCATTCAACTTACAACTTATAATAGATCTTTAAGATCTAGATGATCCTCTCTAACTGACCATCGGTCAGTGGGTGAAGTGTAGTCATGAGGTACAGACTCGTCCCCAAAGTAGTCTGAATCTGCTGCCTAAAATCTCAAAGTAAAACATCCATCTCAATCAGAAATGATCGTTCTCGGTATACCATGGAGTCTCACTATCTGTCTAGTGTACTCCTCAGCCAATTCATTCACTAGCCACGTCCTTCTGATAGAAATGAAACGTGCTGATTTTATTAATCTGTTACCAACAATCCAGATAACATCAAATCTTCTACTGGGTCACAATCCCATAACAAAGTCCATAGAGATGTCCTCCCAAATTCTACTACCGCACTGGTAGTGGGTGGGGCTTATCTCTAGATCGGAAATACTCTATCTAGACCTGCTGACATGTCACACACTATATCACAAATCTAGTTATATCGGCTTCATACAATATAATCGTCTCATCTCGTGGTACATCTTACTCGTACCTGAATGTACTGAATAAGGCGTACAATGGGTATACCATAATATTCTCTGTCTCCATCTGCATCAGCAGGTATATAAAAGTGGTCATGACTCTTCATCAGTCCATCTACTCCCATGGAGAACTATGGTGCCTCAGTACGAGACATCATTTCTCTAAACCTTTTCAAGGCCGGGCAGGTCTCCTGCTTCTGTTGGACCTCATCCAACAGACCAGGTAGAACCTCTGAGGTATAACTGGGTATCCTCATCAAGGAACTGATTGTCTAACTCTAGCCAAGCTAGATCTCTCTGAAGCTGAGGCTGAACTATCAGTCTCACAATCATCTTCTCTTGGAGCGTTTTTCTGTTCAAGTTGTTGGCGATAACGTTCAACTTCTCTAAATAGTATCGAATCTCTGGGTTAAAGTCTTGATCAACTCGAGTCCTTAACGCCGGTGGTTATTCAACTCCGTTGCTAACTCTAAATCAGGCGTCAGATAGTTCTCCTCACACGTCTTCAACTGTAGACCCACATATCCATAACCTCACTCCTCTGTATTAATATGCGTCTTAACTTACTTGGGATGTATCACTGTAAATCACGGGATCCCAAAAATCTTCTGACTATAACAGAATTGAAGCAGAGGTCAAATGCCTCCTCAACTCTTCAAAACTTAGACACACTGCTTTCATCACGTAGTTATGGTGGTCTTCTCAAAAGACTCGCAAATGAATACGTAATCATATAAAATCCTTCCTCAAAGCATTGGTAGCAGTCGGATGAGCCGAGAAAACTACGTATTCCTTAATGTTCATCAGTATCTCCCATGGTACAACATACTAAATTATCGCCTGGTCAACCATGATCCCACTGGCGGAGACAACATGGCCTAAAAAGGCTACCACTGGCATCTCAACTTACACTTAGAGAGCGTAGCATCAACTCTCTATCTCTCGAAATCTACAGAACGGTCCTCAGACGATCGGTCTACTATTCTCTGCTATGAGAGTATACCGACATGTCATCAATGAAGTCCACCACCGACTAATCAAGGAAGTCGATGAAGATATTGTTCATCAACTCCATAAAAACTACTAAAACATTCGTCAACCCAAATGACATCACTACAAACTCGTAGTGTCCATAGCGGGTATGGGATGTTATCTCATACACATGCTTCTCTCTCATCCATGACTAGGGATATCTTGAGCACATAGGAATCCTGAAAACACAATTGCTTCTTGAAGCTAACTCATCAGGTCGTTAATACGGAACATGGAACCTACTAGAGTAAAAGAAGCCCGTTTCAGTCAAATTTTCAAGTTATCAGTACAATATCTCAACAAGCACCATATAGTGTGGCTTTCCCATTCAATCTTGTATCATACTTCAACTCGATAACAATGTCCACACTCCGCTGAGGTGGCAGCTAGACGGTTCAGTAACACGTTTATAAACTCATAAACAGCTGGAATACCTTCCAATGTTGGACTATCTCGCTCCTTCATGGTATAACACTAGAAGGCGTCACATCCCTGTGCTATCAGCTCGTTGCTCGTACAATCTTGATGACAAACCCGTCTCCTAAAAGGTCTTAACCTCAAAAGACCTCTATTTAACTCAACTCAGTAAAGACTATAATAGTCTTACTATTAAAAGCTAACACCACATGATATCTATTCATCCAAACCATACACATAGTGACTTCCTCGTGCACCTAAGGCATGACAAAAAAAAATCTATAAACCATACACAAGCCCCTGAATGAATGGGACAATCACAATCTCGTGGGTACCTCAGACCCCTAACTGGTAATCATATAAAGGAAAGTCTATATTCTACTGTTTACACAATCAACTATTAACGCATGCATCGAAAGACATGAAGTGCATAGCACTCACAACAAACAAAACTCCACTAGGTAAACCATTAACGAGAATGGTACTTATAACAGCTAACACTCGTAGCTCCTCAACATATCATCACTCAATGTCAAATCTATGCTCCTCAGGTATCACTGAGGTCATTACTATAGCCTCCACTTCCACTCTTTCTGCACCGGAAAGAGGAAGGTCTTGCTGAAAAGAAACACCACCGTGCTGACAGAAAGAGTCAGATGGCCTAGGTCACCACAAGTGAAACAAGCTATCAGTGCCAAAGGGCACACATAACGCTAATGATCTGGATAGCCACAACTGAAACATAATCATCCCATCCTTGCAACCTGTGCAACTGAAGGGTAACTCGACCTTCGTCGTCCACCTGGAATGATCTCACTCTTGAAGGGAACCTGTAAAGGCAATGCCTTGCCCTGTCGACAAAACTTCGCTCTATGCCCTACTTTACCACACGTAAAGCATATGGGCACCTTTGGGTACACAGCTCGCTAGTGTCCCAACTTCCATGCAATTAAAACACTGTAGTTCCTTGCCAGTCATCTTCATGGCCAAAGAATCACTAGATTGTCCTGATATCGGACTTGGTTCCCCATTCATCATCTTTGCTTCTTTCCGGATCCATAAGCTTCAGTTGATCTCACAATTGTTGGTAAATCCGGTGTGGATCTACCCGCTATCACCGCTTCATATACTTGTTACATATATTCTTGAAACTCGGATCTACTCATGGAGACACGATCAGCCTCTTCAAACTCGTTCTTTGCCATAGGCGAAACAACAGCGGAAACTGGTCCCTAACTTATCACCACTAGAGGAAGAGGGGGTGTACCCCTACCTCATCCCACTACAGATACTACTCTAGTTTGAGTCATCTGTAGGATATACGCACCTAATCTTAAAAGGCTATATATATGCCATAGGTATCGATATGTATATAATACATCCACATAATCCATAGTACACACAGATATATATACATATCTACGCTGCAGAGATCCATGGCAGAGGTGACGACTTCTCGTACATTCTATCCCAAAACCACACTTAAAACCAAAACCTTTGAAAACGTCAGATCCCATGTGGGCTCTGTTTATTTTACCTATCAAACCCCATTGCAGGTAGCAAGTGCCATTGTTGTCAACCTGGGCTCTGATACCAACTCTGTAACACCCCGAATCCGCGGGACTCGGGATGCCACATTGGGCTAGGATCTCACAATGGATCCTGACCCTAGCCTGACAACAAGTTCACTGGACCTTACAACATGGCACTGACAGATATAAAACAAATACATAAAACAGTATAAACTGTACGACCCAAAGTAAACAACAACATAGCCGAGTATATAAAACGACATCCTCACATAGGAGGTACAAAAGATCATCCTCACGTAGGAGGGAAACACAACAACCCCAAACCAACCACCTAATGTACGACAGTCCTCGGCCTGTCACCCTGCCAGATCACTCAGCAGTGCCTAACCTGTAAACATCTACAACACGGTATGAAACCGTTAGCTAACCATACATATATGAGGTAATGCATAAGCACAATCACACATAGGGAAATATAAACATATCAGCATGCTTTCACTCATTTACCCATTTATTCATCTCAATATAATGGTCATTCACTCAAATCGTATCAATATAATATATATGAAACTAGGTGACACGAGGACCGATACATCCTCGCCTCTGAGCCTGCTAGCCAGCCGTACTAGTATCGGTCACACAATCCGTGTACCCTATGGGAGTGGATTGCGCCCTTCCTGTAAACCGGTCTGGCCTGACATCAGAGAACCTCCCAGACTCCACGGCGGGATGAAAGGGAAAGGTTATCGCAGCCACGCAGTGGGGCAATCAATAAAACATAGGTCGGTACATACGACATCACATGCTATCATAGCAAACATATAAGGCACACACCACTCATACAAACACCCAATATAAGGATGGTAGCTAAGTAAGTCCTACGGACTTACCTCAACCTCGTACAAAATCAACCACGATCACCTCTACACTGGAGGGACAACACGGCCTATAAAAAGGCATAAAGAGATATATCAACCTCAATTCATCAAAGGGGTCACACCTAGACCCAAAGGGATCCATAAGGATCATACTCAATCTATGAGCCTCACAACCAACTAAACCTCAATATCTCAACATAGCTCACAATTCCTCAAATCTCAAGGTAGTATCTAATCAACATTCCTCAATCTCAATTTTAATCCTAATTTAATTAATTAACCTTTAATTAATTAATTAGATTTCGCCAGAATAACGTTTTGCCCGCAGGCAATTTCTAAACCCCCCTGTCATCAGATTTCATCAAACAAAAACCCATAATCACCAGAATAATATAACGACCATAATGGAATTTCTAATTGTCCTATTTGACAAGCCTAAAGTCAATTTAGGCCAAATCGCAGTACGGAAAACGAATAAATTCATAACTTATTCGTTACTAACCCGATTGACGATCTGAAAGAAGATTCGGAATCACAACGACGCAGGCTACGCATGGACATCATCAAATTCATCGGAATCTGAGCGACGGAACCGTCCTGGTGACATATATGCTCGACCAGACCTCCATATACTCGGAAATGCAGAAACTCGGTACCGATATGAAGAGAATGAAGAGAGGAATCCAGAAACTCAAACGGAATTGAAATCGGATTAGAAACGGAGAGTAGATCTGAGTTTGAAGGTTGAGAGAAATCAGAGCTTTTACGAGGAAACGTGAAATGAAATGAATTAATAAAGGATTTTCCGCTATTTATAGTGAAGACGATAATTATCCTTTAGTAAAGTCGATAATTATCCTTTAACCGATCCAAAGGCGGGTCGAACCTCTTTCTCCAAACTTCTCGAGATTGGAACATTAAATCTAGAATATTGTAGGGATAATTATTCTACAACTGCCTCGGAAAACGTGTATTCCTAAGCCGTCTTTCTTAGCCATTAAGAAACGAAATAGCGACTCTTTTGGCCGTTTTGCCTCTCCATGTTATTTCATATCTAAGACATATCCGATGTTCTGATCATTTCTCTCAACTGCATTTTTATTAATTGGAGCTCCCAAATGCTCCAAATAACACCGGAGGGTAAAAATAATTACCCGGGGGAAAAAGTAAAAATTTCCCCAAACGTCCAAAATTACGCGAGGAACATAACGGTGGGACTCATACTCATCACTTGCGAAATCTTCGCGAGTTATATGTCAATTACTATGAACGATTAAGTTAATCAACATTAATTAGAATTCGGAAATTCTAGCTATTACACCAACAGAAGCAGGAGACCTACCCGACCCTGATGAGGATTCGAGAGAAGATATCTCATGGCGAGCACTAGTACAAATACCCCCTAGACCACGGTTATTTTGTACATGGGAACCCTTTTAAAGAAGCGTGGTTAACGGGAGCAAGGTCTGGACGTTCGGACCACGTTAAATGTCACCGGGGTATTTTTTTCGGACCTCGATTTTTTAATAACCGGGTTAATTTTCGGACCCCGGTTATTATAAAATAACCGGGGTATATTTCGGACCTCGTTTATTTTATAATAACCGGGGTATTTTTCGGACCCCGGTTATTATAAAATAATCGTGGTCCGATAATTACCCCGGTTATTTCATAATAACCGGGGTAAAAAAAATACCCCGGTTTTTTTAAAATAACCGGGGTATTTTTCTGAACTCAGATTTTATAATAATCGGAGTATTTTTCTACCGGTTTTTAAATTTTCAAAATCTTCCCCAGTTTCTACATAAAACCGTGATAATTTTTAACCGTAATTTATTATTTTTAATATGAAAATAGATAGTTTTGCACTTGCTTAAATTACACAATATATGTATCTTACGTAACCAAAATTATTCATCAGAAAATAAATAATATTAAACTAAAATACTTAAGCAAAATTATCATGTGATTAATATTTCAAATATATGATCCGAAAGTAACATCAAAAAATAAGCCAAGTTTCTATGTTCTTCGTTTCGAAAGTAGCTTATATATCTTCACAAAAGATAACAAGCACCAATTGTGTCTACACTCCTTGTGCAATTCATGGAGATGGGCTTTGTCATACGACTCTGGTGAGCCACTCACTAAGATCATTCAAGCATTATGATCTCTAATTGGAGACCCTAATCTAATTCAAGTATGCTCTTCTTCTTGAGCAGACAGTGGTTTAAGAGGAAGAAGTGCAACGGTGCCCTTACTTGGATCTGTGAACTTCCTGTAAACTGCTCGAAGATTGCTTTTATTTAGTCCCAGATGAAGACTCGTTCGCTTATCAGCACACCTCCTACAAAAACCATTCATCATACTAGTTTACAACTTATAATAGACTTGCATATACAAAGTTACACCAGTATAAAAAGGTAGAAAAAAACAACTTATTACTTAATCTCATGATTAGCAAATCCTGTGTAATGCTGAAGCGTCTCAGTCCAACAAGGGGTATGGTTTAGAGCACGAAGGGCTCCAGAGACAGCAGCCGCGGCAATGGGTGATGGACGACAAGACAACATGAGATCATAATGCATTATACCACTTTCTGCAACGAAAAAGGTCATATTCTCAACCTGCACTCACAAAGTCACAATCCAAACAAGGTAAGTTTCATAATAGCAAGAAATTAATAAGATGACTATTCTATTTAAGTTTATCATCATGAGATGTAATCATACTTCATTGTTGGATAACATAGTTGCTTTGATGAATCAAACTAGGAAAACATAAGGTGTCGCGACAAATTCCATTCTAAGTTTGCTAAAATGGATTTCTCCAGTTCTGGTGGAACGATCCCAAAGATATTGTTGTTGTACAAATCCAAGCTAATTAAATTCTTCAGGTTTCCAAGCTCAGCAGGAATTGTCCCTTGGATATTGTTCTTGTGAAGCTCCCTTAGTTCCTGGGGTTAAACCAAAAGATAAAATGCATTAAAATAAGGAATCACTATCAATGTAGTGACCTATCTGAACAAACAACTTAACATATGCATGCTTATTGTTACTTTATTATACCCAATTTTGGAGTTAATATATCGATATATGAGAAAGTCATCATGATAATAACCAATCAGTAACTAAAAAATGGCATCACCCAAAGAATCAACATTTAGCATAAAGTTTTTAAGCATATGAAAGCCAAGATGAGCTAACAACATATGAAGAAAAACAAGCTCAACTATGGACATTATTACCATTCCTGGAAGAAATGAACCATACAGATTTGAAGGCACAACAGTTACTAGAGTTGCAGTGCATTTTTGCAACTGCGATATTTACATCAAAATTTTAAATTCAAGCAAATGTCAAATTGAAAAGGATCTAAGAGTGTATATATGCATACAAACATTAACGCGAGAATATGCATCTTACTTGATGTTGAGTAAAAAAGAGATGAAACGTACATATGGAGCAAGCCTGAATGGTAGATAGTACAATGCCACCGGGGATAGATACATAATATAGACCAACAGATCAGCCACCAAAGTAAGGGGCAAAATAACCAGAAAATAGTGTGATGCAAAAATCACGTTAACATTACGACGAACAAACATTCAATTTCAGTTCTACTTTCGAGAAAAGAGATGCACAAAATGCCGGGAAATTGAAGACAATCAACTAACACACATAAAGCATGATCAGATAGACATGCCACAACAACAATATCATGTTTCATTAGGGATCCTCTTCACTGAGTAATGGTCAAGCAGGGGGAGGGTAAAAATTCTTCACAAAATTTAGAAAAATAATGAAATCAGAACTTTCCATTAAGAAACGTACAACAGCAATAAAATACTTTTTAATCTATTAAGAGGTTTCTTCTAGTAGATATAAGACCCTTCAAATGAAATGGGAAAGAGGATGTGCAATGTAAATATTACAAAATTATTCCCTGCAAGGATTAGAAAATAAAGATTTATACCAATAAATAGCATAGCAACATTAATAACATGGTATAAAACTAGCACATTGGTTGTTGCAATCTGTGTTCCATAAAGAAAGATAACCTGACACATTGAGAAGATGCATCTGGTGAGGTACTAAGGAGCATAAAATAATTCTTCATCAATTATCTAAAATAGCATATTTCAAACAGAAATAAATGGTAGTCAGCAGCATCAAAAACCTTTGCAGCATACACTACAAAACGGACACAATTAGAAAACACAAAGTGTATGATCACATGGTGAAATTTTCTTCTTTCAATTACACGTATCCATCAGTTGAAAAGTGAAAACTATTGTTTCTTCTTATGTCACAGGTGAAGGTGATAGGATATTTGTTATTAAAAAAGGATTAACCACCCAAAAAACTGCCCTTTTTGCCACAAAGTGTATGATCACATGGTGAAATTTTCTTCTTTCAATTACACATGTATCAATCAGTTGAAAAGTGAAAACTATTGTTTCTTCTTATGTCACAGGTGAAGGTGATAGAATATTTGTTAGGCGATCAGAAGAATACCTCTATACATATATTTAAAAAAGAAAGAGAAAAGAAAGAATTTCTCCATTTGTCCATTTCATCTCTAAAAAAATTAAGTTCACTTAAATCAAGAAGATACTGCAGTTAGGAAGTGGGGATTAATACAAGATAGCCCTGTTGGTTATAACACACGAACTAAAAATCAAACTATAAAGTTTTTTCAAGAACTAATTGAACGTTTGTTTAGAACGATGACCCTATCCAAAAAAAAAAGACATTTTATTTAAAAGTTGCGATTTTGTCAAGGTAGTCACTTTGCATCACTTTCCCAGTACTATACTATCTATCTGAGAAACACTTCTATGATAACATGAACTATGCACAAAATATCCTTCTATCTACAAATAGTGTAAGCATATTCAGAATTGAATAATAGAAGCCTAATAAATACTTGTCTGCTAAGAAATTCACCATATGAAGGATATCTAAGAACAAAAAAGAATAAACAGCTTACAGAACTGTTAGTTAAAATTTGCGATTTTGTCTTCTGTAAGGTTGAGCTCTTCTTTACAAGAAACTAGAATGTCAGACAAAACAAATGGCTGATGGAATCAAAACTATTCTATAGAACTAAATTATGTTCACCTTCATCAATCCCATCCTTCTCCCAACAAAGATCCAGGTAGCGTAAAGCCTTCCTATACTTCCTAAGGGCCATTTTGTAGTCTTGTTTCTGAAAACCAAAAGACGAGAAGCAAAACTTGCTAGTCAAATTTGTGAAAGTATGTACTTTGCAATGTTGTATGATCATTGCTGAATATAAAATTTGAATTTCACTTGAATACATGTTGAAACATAAAAATGCTTGCAAAGCTCTACATACCTTGAAAAATTCCAACTAGGTGTCTGTGTTTAGAAGAAGTAGAGCTCGGTATAGCCATTACAATAAGGTAAGAGATCTGCCACTTCAACACGGGAGCTTGAAGATCTCATGATTCTCCTTAACCCACCCTGTGATAATCGAATTTGACAGTATTTGGATTTCCAGCATGTGGACTGTGGAACGCAAACTCATGATTATGGCTTATGCAAATTTGCTGGCTCACATGAAGCCCACGCAACAAAAAGCTTTACTTGCCTAACAAAGTGTTGCTGCTGCAGCTGCGCATGGCTATCGAGATTTGAGAAGAACAGTAACCATATATAACAAAACATCATAACGTACACCTCAACAAAACACAATGTAAGATACCATTGTTTATCTCCACGTCCCCAACCCCAAGAGATTACCTAGATTCCCTTGCCTAACTTATAATTTGCCCCATCCCCAACATCAGCTTCTGGAAAGTCACTAACTTTTGGGATGTGAAAACAATCGACATACACAGATAATTTTGGGATGTGAAAACAATCGACACAAACAGCTTCTGGAAAGTCACTAACTTATAATTTACCCCATTCCCCTGCCGCGTCATGTTAAATTGTGAAATAATCGACACACACAGATATACACAACAAGACTAAACCTAAGATTCATCAAAACTCACAGGGTAGTGAAGAAGAGCAAGACGCTTTTGGGATGTGAATACCAAATACTTGACAAATCACACTGTGATTGAATTCACAGCAGCTCGCATCGCCGGTCACTTGTTGGAGAGTCGAGGTTGATCGCGAGGTGGAGAATCGGGGTCGAGGCTCGCAGTCTCCAGTCACCTCCACTAGTCGCCGCTGCCAGTCGCCGGATGGTTGGGATCGATGTTGCCCTTGAACAAGGAGAGTTGGGATCGATCGATCGTAACCTAGGGCTAAGTGGCTAACTGCAGAGGCCGGTGCGTTATTTTCCTAAGCGCAAAACGACGCGTTGAATTAGCGTTTTTACCCCGGTTATTAAAAAACTGGGGTCCGGGATCGTTTGGCACCACGGTTAATAAGATAACCGGGGTCCGAAACTTTAATACCCCGGTTAATAAGATAACCGGGGTCCGAAACTTTAATACCCCGGTTAAATCATATAACCGGGGTCCAAAAATTTTTAAAAAAATGAAAAATCAATTAAACCCGGTTATACATATAACCGAGGTCCGAAAATTTTTTTGATCACGATTCTTTCAAACCGCACCAACATAAGCGAGGTCTAGAGGGGTATTTATACTAGTGGAGGGAGACTCCATGGTGTACCGAGGACACTAGGCAGATAGGGAGACTCCATGGTGTACCGAGGACAATCGTCTCTGATCGAGATGGGCGATTTACCTCGAGGTTTTGGCAGCAAATTCATAAAACTTTGGGGACAAGTCTACACTTCACGACTGCGTTTCACCCCCAAACAAATGGTCAGTCAAAGAGAACCATCCAAACCCTTGAGGATATGCTGCAAGCTTGTGTGTTGGATTGGGGACAAAGATGGTCTAATTACCTCCCATTGGTGGAGTTCCCATACAATAACAGTTGGCATGAATCTATTGGGTTGGCCCATATGGGACACTGTATGGGTGTTGATGTCGTACCCCATTATGTTTGAATGAGCCTAGTGATATCAATTGCATAGCTCCAGACAAGATTCAGGATGATACGACACGAGTAGTGTTGATCAGAGAGAGGATGCTTGCTACACAGAGTCGCCAGAAGTCATATGCAGACAGGAGGCGTCAACCTCTAGAGTTTAGAGTAGGAGCTCATGTCTGGCTGGCAGTATCTCCGACGCGAGGGGTCAGACGTTTTGGAATAAAGAGGAAGCTGAGTCCCCGATATGTCGGTCCTTTTAGGATACTAGATAGAGTCGGTAATGTAGCCTACAGATTAGTTTTGCCTCCAAGGTTAGAGGATGTTCATCCTGTGTTTCACGTGTCTCAGCTGAGGGACTATATACCAGATCCGAGAAACATAGTCAATTGTGATGATTTGGTGGTTGAGCCAGACCACACCTTTGTTGAGCATCCGATTACAGTCCTAGAGCGAGGTACGAGATGCATGCGTTCGAAGGACATTCCCATGTTGAGGATACAGTGGTCGAGAGGAGGACCTGAGGAGGTTACATGGGAGACTTAAAATAGTATCCAGAGGGACTATCCAGAGTTTTATGTTAAGATAGATGCACTTGTAGGATCACCAAGTAGATGTTAGTGCTATCTTGGTGAGTGTTGTGATTATGTGCTTATGTGCTTACATGCTTTGATGTGTTTATTATTATGCTAGCTATGATGTGATATACGATCTTATTAGATCTTGTTGTGCTAGCACAATTTATGATTATAGCTGAAGATGGTTCTTTCCTCCATGCTATTTGAGTATGATTAGGATTTAGCTGGAGATGGACATAGTCTCGTTGGAGATGTTTTTCCTCCATGCTTTATATATGCGTATGATCTGGCTAGAGATGTGTTTCCTCTATGCCTTGTGATGTGAGTATGGCAAGAGATGTGATTCCTCTATGCCTTTGGGATAGTGTTATGATCTTGTTCTCTGGAGTTGATAATTTCTCCATGCTTGTGTTTGAGGTTATAGATTGTTATAGGTTGTGACCTTTTGAACGGAGATGTGATACCTCCTATAGATAGAGTTTTACCTCGGCATATGGGTCTGAGAGGATTGGGGATTTTGCAAGTTTCGGGACGAAACTTGTTTTTAGGGGGGTGAGATGTAAGAACCTTAGTATCGGAGGTGCTGAGCTATGTTGGGTTGGCCTGAACCGCCCTTGCGGCCAGGCTGGGCGCCCCTGCGCCATCCTTGATCCGCCCCTGCGGCCACCTGATCCGCCCCTGCAGTTTAGGATGTGTTGCAACCGTCTCCGTTGACTCATGCCCTTGCTTTTGACCCTTCCTTCCTTTATAAGTTTCCTCCTCCTTCAGATGAGGGTTTCTTCTCTCTCTCTCCAGCTCCATCTTATCTCCTACGCTCTTCTCTTCTCTTTCTTCTTCCTTTGAATCTTCTTCTTGTTTCTTCCTTGTTTGGTTGTGGATTTTGATGTTTGGTTGATGAGGATGATGATGAGATGATGTTGATATGCTTGTGTTTAGCCAACCTTGAGGTTGTGGTGTTGTTCTCTTTCTTTGCTAGGGTTACAGCTGTGGTAAGCCATCTTCTTCCTTCCTTCTCTCTTTTCTTCTTCTTTTCATCTTCTTTCTTCCTCTAGCTTAGGATTTCACAAGTTGAATCTTGTGTTGGATCTTCCTAGGCATATGTTAATGTCTATATGTATGTATATGTATGTGCTTGGCTATTGGACATTGAAGAACTGAAGAAAGGCAAGTGAAGGATCAAAGAGAAGTCCAAGACAAGGCCAATGTTATCCAGCCACCCCTGCGCCACCACAGGGCCGCCCCTACGCCTGGTGTGCCACCTCCCATGCGTGTGGTGATGCCGCCCTTGCGCCTCTCTATATTCCAGCCTTGTGTTGTTCTTGTAACACAGGTGTGTCTTGTTTCCGGGCTTGCCTAAGGATGGCATTGTCCCTTCCTTTCCTAGTGTGAGTGTGTAGTATCATGATAGGTATAGATGAGAGTGTGATGTTGATGTTATGATCTTGTTATGCCTTGTACGGATTTGAGGAATAGTAGGTTGTGAGGCTTAGGTTGATATGATCCTTATGGATCCCTTTGGGTCTAGGTGTGACCCCTTTGATGAATAGGAGATTGATTTCTTTTTATGCCTTGTTATTAGGCAGTGTCCCTCTTAAGTTTGGAGGTTGATCGTGGTTGAGGTTGTACGAGGTTGAGGTAAGTCCGTAGGACTTACTTAGCTATCATCCTTATATTGGGTGTTTGCATGAGTGGTGTGTGTGTTATATGCTTGATATAATAGCATGCTATGTCGATTATTACCGACCTATGTTTTATTGATAGCCCCATTGTGTGGCAGTAATAGCCTTTCCCTCCATCCGGTAAGGGGTTGGGAGGATAGGCGAGTTGTACTTATGCATTACTTTATATATGTATGGCTAGCTAAAGGTTTCATATCGTGTTGTAGATGCTTTGTAGGATAGGCGAGCTGCAGAGTGATCCGGCAGGGTGATGAGCCGAGGACTCTCGTAAATTAGGTGGTTATGGTTTTGGGGATGTTTATGTTCCTCCTGCGTGAGGATGATGTTTTGTATACCTCCTGTGTGAGGATTGTGTTTTATACTCGGCTATGATCTTGTATACCTTTTGATGTACAATTTTATACAGTTTTATGTATTTGTTTTATATCTTTTAGTGTCATGTTGTAAGGTCCTGTGAACTTTTTGTCAGGCTAGGGTCAGGATCCACTATATGATCCTAGCCCAATGTGGAATCACGAGTCCCGCAGAATCGGGTGTTACACAGCTGAAGTCTAATACATAGTTGCGGGAGCCCGTTGTATACAATTCTATGGATAGCTCAACAACTTCGTGATCTTGGCTTTTATTTGAAAGGTATCCTGATTAAATGTGATAATACTAGTGTTATTTCAATTACTAAAAATGTTTTGCAACATTCAAGGACAAAGCATATCGATGTAAGGCATCACTTCATACGTGATCATGTCGAGAAATGTGTGTTTCAATTTCTTTTATATTAATTGACTTGCAGCTTGTAGATATCTTTACTAAGCCTCTACAAGAAGACCAATCAAATTTATCCAATCAGATTAGAGCTTGGTATGTTGAACAAGGAAGCTTTATCGTAGGGGGAGTAAATCGTTTTATTTTCTCCTTCGTATGCAGCCCACTTCTAAGCTCCAAGGGCCTTGAAACGAAATTCTAGGGAAAATTGAAAACCACGGATCCATTTAGGGATTAATATCTTTTAGATATTTTGATTCCTAAATTATTTTAAAGATAGATTCTTAAAATGATTTCAAACGCCTTTTGGGCTAAAAATTTTGAAAAGAGTTGTTGAGATTTAATTGGTAACAACTTTGGCTTTTTTAGGCCTTGGTTCTCTCAAGATCTTGTTTAAAATATTAAATTGTATTCTATTATTTTCTTTTTAAAAGGCGTAAAACTTCTTTCTTCCCCATTCTGCGTGTTTACAGACACCCTTGATTTCTCTTTCAAAATCATTTATGGCTCCAAGAAACAAGAAATATGCTCCTCATCCAGCTTCATCAACTAAAAAGGAATCATCTCATATTTCCTCAGCCATGGATGATGAGAAATTTCCTGAAGATTTGGAGATTTCACTAACGACTGGTCTTCCAATTTCTTGGTTCGTCAATTTTCAAACTACGGGATCTTGGCTTGATGGATTTCACAAACGCCCTCTCTAGATTTTGATGTGGTGGACATTGCATTTTTGGAAACCCTTCAAATTCCCTGCATTACAATGCTTAAGAGTGCTACAGTCTGGAAGATCTTAAACCCAAGAGATTTTGCCTTTCCAAGGCTTACAAGACTGTTTTATGTCAACCTCGTCACAAAACGGGAAAAAGGGATTCTCACTCTTGAATCATTTGTAAAAGGTACTCAAATTCTTCTCACTTCTGTTGTTTTATGTGAGATTTTAGGAATCCCTACAGATCGTTCATTCACACACCCTTCCCGATTAAAGAGTATTCCACTTGCCAAAGAGAAATTCGTGGTTCCAAACTCGACTTCACGTCAACTCACTCACACTTCCATAACCCTAGATGCTAAAATAGTATATACCATTGTGGTTAGGTGTGTTATCCCTCGTGCAAACTCAAGAGAACTATTTACAAATCAATCTTTGGAATTGATTCATCTGATCATGTCTGGATTGGACATTGATGTACCTAACCTCATACTTAACCATATGGTCCATTCTGTCAACTCTAAGCGAGTCATCCCTTTGCCTTATGAAAACCTACTTCCCAAGATCTTCGAACATTTTTCAATTGATACATCTAATGAAGATCGACAAATAACTTCTTGCAAAATTGATGAATCCTGCTTGGAAAGGTTAGGAATTCAGAAGATTCTTGTAGGAGCATGAACATTGAAGGGAAAAGGGGCTATTCCACCTCCTTCCCAAACAGCTCCAACATCTTCTCCTCCTCCTCCAGAAATAAAGTTAGATGGATGTAAAAAGGAAATGGTTTCTCTGAACCGGAAACTCTCAGATTTTCAGTTTGACAATGAACGGAGAATGGATGCAAATCTTGAACTATTGTTCATCATGAATGCCAAGATAAATGAAATTTATCTTATGAATGCTCTCACTCTTCCCACCATGGGAAGGATACTACCTATGACTGAAGATGCAGCTCAACACACTTAGGAAAAAGTTGAAAATGTTCTGATGGATTGCAAACGTCGAGTACTAAACAAATTTATCCTTTATCCTACCCATGTTGAGCCAACCATTCTGCCGGTGCTAGAATATAAGGTTGTCAAGGAACGACGAGCTGAAGAAAAGAGACGACGCTTAGCAGAAGAAATGGATGACAGTCACAGGCCTACTTCTTCCAAGGCACAACGCCAATTTTATGAAAAGGATTCAGACTGAGCATATGATGGTTGTGGGTGTGTTGTTTTTAAACTCGGTTTATGGTTTTGAAATACTTTTGGTTCTATAATTGTTTGCTTTAAAAACTCCGGCGCTTGAAATGTTTTTCTCCCTTGTTGAAAGACAAAGGGGGAGATATTTATGATCCGAAATTTCGATATTTTTTCATTCTACATTTATGTTGTTTTGATATTCATATATGAATCGCTAACTCTACAATGCAGGTACGATATTTGTGTTGTCTTCCATCAAGGGGGAGATTGAAAACTCCACCTTGAAGTATATATATTTGAACATGTGTGATGAAAGGCATAACACAGATAAAGTGGTTTTTATACTAATACAATATCGATTGTATTTCTAGTTGCTTGGTGTGTTTTGGTGTTTGTCTAAAATGTATGCAGACCTTGGAAAGCATTTCAAGGGACAGATGGAGGCCTTGAAATCAAATACAAGGGACAAATGGAGAGTTTAAAGTCAACACAGAGGCCTTGAAAGCCATTTCAAGGAATCAGAAGCCAAAGCCTTGAAACAAGTTTCAAAGGACAACACAGTTGATTCAATTCACTATCAACCAAATCAACCATGAATCAAAAGAATATCTTTCAAACAGATATTCTCAACAAGAAGATACGTTCAACAAAGAAGATCTCGACGATCTAGAGGATTCAATTCAAAACAGGATCTCTTAAAGATCCTCAACCAAAAGCGCGAGATCTCTTCTCAACGGATTTCGGAAATCTTCATAACAAGATCTAAAGATCTTGATCAAAAGACAAAGATCTCAAAAAGTGTGAGAATATTACGGAGAAGAAGGATCAACGTGCTTTAAGGAGATGAAGACGATAGAAGATCTACAACGGCTATCTCATCTCAACCAAGAAGTGTTTTCCATAGAGAAGAAGAAACATCTACAACGGTCATCTTCTCAACAGCTAGAAAATTTCTCCATCGAAGACTATAAATGAAGATGTCGATTGGAGAAGAAAGCATACAAGCTTACACGGAAATATCCAAAGTCTTCAAGCGACTCAAAGCATCTTCATTCGTTCATAGAAGTTTTTCTTTCTCTCTTTCTACAAAAGCTTTATCCCCTAGAGAGAGATAAAACTCGAGAGCTCCATTGGAATATCTAAAGAGGCTTATACTAGAGTGTATGTTACTCTGCGAAGTAACTAGGCTATAATAGCAGGGTGAAGAGTTGGAGCTAGATCGTAGCATTGGCTACAGTGAGAGAAGAAGGGGATTTCTTCTAGTTTGTATCGAGGACTCTTTGAAGCTTATAATAGATAGTTAGATCCTACAGATATACCCTGGGACGGAGAGTATGCTATTTAGAGTCGAACTTCGTAAACATATCCTCGTGTCGATCTTTTCAATTCGGCACCATATCTTGCTTTACTGTGACAAACTTTGTTTTGCAAGTTTTTAAAGTCAAGGTCCTTGAAATTAGTTTCAAAGCCCTTGAAATCAAAGTGTGTCATAAAGAGGTCAGACCGACATAAAGGCCTTTGAAATCAGTTTTAAAGCCTTGAGATAGGTTTTTGCGAAAAGTTCTCATACTCTATTCAACACCCCATCTAGAGTATCTTTATCCTTTTTATTCACCTAACAGTTCTTCAGATAATGGATGATATGTACACATTGTTAGCAACTACATATGTATGTGTGATTTAAACATAATCAAAACATATTATATCTATGCACGCATTATTTGTTATCATTTTCTATACACATTGTTGTCTAGCTGATACATAAATGTGTGATTATAACATAATATTTTCTTTTTTTTTTGTATACCTTGTTATCATTTCTGACCAACTAGTTTGAGATGTTTTTTATTCCGAGAATTGAACCCAAGTGTAGATAAGGAGGAAACGAATAAACAAGATCGAAAACTTACCTCGTAAATTTAAACTACAGGCGCCGAAGATGAACAACAGGAATCGACAATTACTAGACGGAGAAGACGAACCACAGTGAAGAAAACTTCAACCTTCAATGGAGGTGGAGAGAAAATGGAATCTTTTTGGCTTGAAATACGGGATTGTGATATGTGATTGATAATAAATAGCGGCTCAAAAAGATTCTAACAATCTTTCGTTATTCTGTTTCCATTTTTTTCAAGGCAATTTAAAAATTTTAGGCAATTTTTTAAACCTAAAATCAGTTAACTACTTAACTCCTTTCCTTAATTATAGTATTCATTCCCTCTTTTATTTTAATTTTATTTTTAATTTAATTTTGTTAGAGGCCTATTTATTATACACTAAACAAAAAGTGTCTTATTCCACCAATTTTCTAAAAAAAAACAATTTCTATCATTTTTGTCTTAAGGGATACAATTCCGTATGTCTTTCTACCAATGAATTTAATTTTTTTTTTTATTCAACTCTTTTAGGATGGAACTCGATCATGAAGTGATAGTACAACATCCATAGCAAGAGAAGTTGGAAGGACAGTAAACCTAAATTTGAAGATAAACTTTGTTGTCGATCTCGGGAAATTCATTCATCATCGAGTCATTTAATCCCAACATATAGTTATTACTTCTATTGTATTTCATCCAATATGTGGACATAAACAACACGTAGGTTGGCCCAAGAACTCATCGACACACTTTAATTATAACACCGGAAATCCACCATCCTATTTCGACCATAATGTAACTGCAACCTGAAATCGAGTCATTTTATTGAACTTGTGACACGTGAAATCATGGGTTTGCATTACTCGGTTTATGTAGATGGGTGAATTTTCATTGTTGAACCTTATATAGATATTCATCTCTTTAGTCCTCTTACGGAAGCTAGTTTATTATATTGGTATATAATAACATTTCGTGGAAAGTTTGACATTAATATATACTACAATAACCGAAATAATCATGTGTGTGGTCGAAGTTGGTTATACTAAAAGAATAATCTTGGTTAGTAATCTTATTAATAATGAGCTTCTTGTTTAAACAAGCATATACATGAACACTTACATATTTACAAACCGATTTTTTTACTAGAAGGAGGTCCGTTAACCCCCACATATAGGCAAGCCTCATAATTAAATGTAATGTATTGAGTAATAATCAATTGAGTGATAGTCCGACCCATCATGTCATCATTTAAAGATTCACTATACCCTAAAGAGGGTAACACAATACATACATCCTATTCGAAAAAGTGAAAGCGGATTTTGCTAAATAGTTTGCAACATGTTTTTCCTAGAAAAAGGCACGAGGAATGTGGATATCCCAATGTTCTAATAAAGCCTTAATGTTGATGTGTCAGGCAGAACAGAAGGAGTGTGAGATATACATTTTTCTATGTAAATCGCTACAAGTTATGAATCTATTTCCATAATCACATTCTTGTGAATTGTGACAACTTTCTAGGATAATTTAAAACCGTATAACACTCGTCATAACTCCGCCTATTTGGCCCTTACATATCCTATTATCATGGGTTAACCCATGTTATCGCTCACTCTTGTGGTTCTTAGTTACACATGTTACCACTACAACTCCAATACCTTTCATTGGTTCATTTAACATGAGACTTTCTCCTTTGGCGGATCACAATCGATGGTTACTAAGTTAAATTGAATTTATGATTCACTTTATGTAGACCTTATTCCAATTTGAGACGCTATGAAGGAAGCAATTGCAAGGTAAAAAATTTCGAATTCCATTTTTCTTCGGTTTTACGAATGAGTGTATGACCACCGAGTCACCGACGAATGTAACCTCTTCTGATTTTCGACTTCTCTCCTTCATTTACATCTTAGATCCTATTCTTCCCTTCTTTCAACGGAAGTTGACTTTGTTAAATGTTAAGTTTTTAACTGAATTGAGCGAGTACCGACTCTTCTGACTTCTCTCCTTTCATAAAGGAATCATTTTAGTTGTAGTTTATATAAGTAGAGAATAGTATTTATTGTGAAATGTTGATCATACTTATTTTGTGATATGTGTGAACCGTCTTATATTAGATTAGATGTAGGTAACAACATCACCATTTCTACTAACAAGTGTCGAATCATATAAACTATTTTTATATAATTATAATCTATAATTAGTTAAGCTCAAGAAATAGGGGTACTTTGGATTTGTTTTATTTCATAACTAGTAATCAAGGAAATGAATGTAAATTTGGGCAAAGATATGAATAGGAATCTAAGAATATGGATTACAAAAATGTCATTTCGGTTGACAAACAAACAACAATTAACCTATGAAATCAATCAACAATTGTAAAGGAACGGTATGATATTGTTACTATCACCTCTCGATGTATAGTAATTCTGCCCAACTAAGAAATATATACATTCTTGTAAAAAAATTTAGATAATAATCAGATTGTGGTAACTTAGAACTTATGAGATAAACTTAATTGATAACACTCTCATAGAAATGTTAGAACAACATAGAACCTAAAGAGTTTATAACAACTATAATTATGGGGAGTTGATCAGACTAGTATGGATGGAGTTAGAAGACCACAAATCCAACATTGAATATTTCAAAATTCAAACTACACTAGTATTCAACTAGTATAGATAAAAGCGGTGTACATTACTCTGATCAAATCAACCAAGAGGGAGTTTCATGAAATATAACATCGATTTATGCATCTTGGTAGTGTCCCACATCGAAACACAAAATGATAGTATATAAAGATTTTCCTTATAAAAGGCGAGAAAGAATACATTGTTATTGTGCATATAAGATCAGAATGAGTCGATCGAGATGGAAGTTTCCATAGCATTCAACATTGAGATCCGGTATCGAATTATCAATCTACCAAATAAAGTATGTTTTCTTATCTCTTCTTCTTTTTATTTTTTTTTAATTTTTTTAATTGTTCTAGTATTTAGTTTTTTTTTAGTTTTTGTGTTGCTCTTGTTTTAATAGATTTTTTTATTTATTTTAAAAAAAAAATTCTTAATTTATTTTTCATTTTTCTTATATTTTAATTCTTAATTATTTTCATTGTTTTTGTTAAACAATATAGATTTAAATTAGTTTATGAGTTCTTGTATTTTACTATGCAATATTATTTTATATTTTGTATGATACTTTAGTTTTAATTAGTTAGTTCATGTAATCCAAGGTAATTAAAATCAATTATTTTATCATTATTAATGTGTTGTGATTAAATATAAAACTAACTAATTGATTATTTCTTTCTATTACTCGCCTGTTGGAGATAGTCACTACAAGGCTTCCGATTGAAGTTTTCTTCCGGTTTCATTTGGTATGCAGGAAGTGGAATTCTTTGCTCGAATATCCTAGCTTTCTGCACGCTGCATTCCTAATTTGAGTTCAACTACTACAAGAAAAGTCCCCGGTAACATCACTTTGCTTATGTTTCTTGGAGAAGGAACAATAACTATCGGTAGTGTTATATACTTCTTGCGTTCAAGGCCCGGTGGAATATTGTCCTATGACATGGTAAGTGACACTTGAGAACAAATACAAATTGTGGCCCCGCCAAACTCTGAATATCTCACCCTAGCGGAGTGTGGTGGACGGATCTTTCTTGCGGGGTATGTGAGGGATCGTAATGAGGTCTCCATCTCTATCCATGCGTGGGAGCTTGAAAGGAAAACACTTGTGTGGGATGAGATTGGCAGGATGCCAAAGTTGTGGTATTCCGAGTTTAAAGCAAGGAGGACCAACCTCTTCTTATCTTTTAGGAAACAAGAGAGTACTTGTGATGTCGTTGGTTACGTGCATGATAAGTCAGGTGTTCACGTATGATGTGATGAGCGGAGTGTGGTCCAAGGTTCCTGGTGTGACACAGCGCGAGGAAGTATTTCACGGAACCGGGTTCTTCCCTTATCTCTATGCTTTTCCGGCCCGTAGTATTTGGTTTTTCTATTTTTTGTTCATGTTGCTTGTTTTATGATATCCAATATCATTGTTTGTAGAAATTGAATATAACGTACATCATTAGCATGGCAACCTTTTCTTCATGTTGCTTGTTTTATGAGGGCACTTTTGTGGATTGAGGTTGGTAGGATGTGAAAGTCGTGGTGTTGAGAATTTAGATAAAGGTTCGAGTCTTCTTTAAATGTTTGGGAAACCAACTGAGAACTTACTTTGTCGTTATTAATGCAAATGATGGACATATGTTTATGTTGTGAGGTGAGTCAGGTGTGGTCGAAAATTTCCGGCATCTTTCTTGTCGAAAAACCTATAGTCTAAGATTGAAAGAAAGTCTTTACAACTCGGAAAAATGTTTGTTGGCGGCCAAAGAGGAAAAGGCAAATTTAATACCATCATGCAGCTAGTTATATTCTTCAAGTGTTTTCTTTAACACAAAAACCAATGTTCATCTTTATTAAAAAAACATACGTAATTTTCGTTAAAAAAAATCTACGTTCTTCTTTATCGCAACAATCATCACTCAACAATGAACCCTTTCATATCTAAAATGACACATATTTTGTTAACCCAAACGAACTTTATTTTTCTGTAAAATATTGTGATCAAATGAGGATAATTTAATAATTGGTAATAATATCCTACAAAAAAATAATTAGTAATAATCGATAAAAAAAAAAGAAACTTTAGTATTCTAGGCTTTACAATTTTATTACACTTTTACATGATTTTATTTTTTAAAGTTTAGGTATATTGAGCATGAGGGGGAGAATGTACATGAGGGGGTCATATCAACCAAAGTTCAAGCAACATAAACAAGGAGAGAAAAGAGTACGAGAGGAAGCTAGCCTAAGTGAATCCCAAGCACTTTTGCCCAAGAGATAGAATCATAAGATCGGTCCTTCCAATGGTGAGTAGTGATGTTCTTGATAGCTAGGATAGCGTCGCTGGCACAAGTTGTAGCATGGTTGAAGGTGTTGTTGTAAAGGAGGTTGTTCTTGGCTTTCCAGGTGAAGTAAATGAATGGTGTAAATGAAAAGATCCGGATACTATCGATGAGGTTTCGTTTTAGTTTATGTTGAGAGTCAAGCCAATCCCAAAGATTGTGAAGGTAAGGGGTGGGTAAGGTGTTCTAGTCCATGAAGAGATGATGTCCAGAACTTAGGTAGTATAATTACAGCTTGCATAAAGGTGGTTCTCGTCCTCCTGGTGGTTTTAACAAACCTTGGAGGTGGCATTTGTGATGATATTTCATTGGAGAAGCTTAAAAAGAGTGGGCAATTTCAGGTGGCTTGCAATCCAAGTGATGAAGCTACACTTGGGGATGTTAAGGTTGTGCCAAATAACTTTGAAGTTAGTGGTAATAGGGGAGGGGAGGGTTTCTGACAAAAGGAGTACGCTTTGTTGGTAATGAATGAGCCATTAAAGAACCCCCTAGACCCCGGTTATTTTGAACATGGTAACCCGGTTAAGAAAGCGTTATTAACGGGAGCGAGGTCCGAGCGTTCGCACACCGATAAATATCACCGAGTTAATATTTTCCGACCCCGGTTTTTTAATAACCACGGTAAAAGTCGGACCCTGATTATTTTAAAAAACCGGGGTGAAAGTCGGACCCCGGTTATTTTAAAAAATCGGGGTAAAAGTCGGACACCGAGTTTTTTTTATAAATAACAGGGGTCCGACTTTTATTTTTTTTAAAAAATACAAATTTCGGACCACGGTTATTTTAAATAACCGTGGTCCCAATTCCAAATCTTTTTATAAAAATAAACACCACGGAAAGAACCTTGGTTGCATGATATTGCTGCAAGTTTAAATCACACTACTATTAAACATAATCTCCTGATAATTCAATTTCAATTACTTAAAACTTTAACATGTGGTACTGCTTCAAGGTATTCCAAAGTTCTCTTTATGACAATTACTTAAAACGTATGCTTATTCAAAAAGAAAATGATCTGTGCAGTATAAGAAACAAGGGCAAAGCGAAGAGCGTCTACACCACATTCTGAAATACCATTAGGGAAGTCGTTCTTCTGCCCCTCTTTAGCTACTGCAAGCTCTTTGCGATAGAAATTACCTTCCTCCAGTATCTTGTGAAGACCTTCCAGTGAGATCCCATTTATAACCTGAAGTGGATCTATAACATTTTCCAATGACTTAGATATCTTACGCCCATGTGCAGCACGGATCATCGGATGCAGATACACCTGCAAGCATACCAAATTAGACTTTATGAAAGGAGAACATCATAAGTAGGAAAAACAATAAAATAGATTTTTAAAATATGAAGTTATTTTCCCCCTTTCCTCACGCAAGTAAGTAGCACCAGAGTGCATAAGCATAACCAATTCAACATGACAGCAATGGAACAAGACATACTTTTCATATAAGAAACACATTACCTTTTTGAATGGCACATCACCTCCAAGTTTAGTACATAACATCACCATTCGAGTAACCCAGAAGAAGAGAATGTCATGTCCAGTTTCAAGAACAGAAGTTTGATAAAATGCCTTCAAATTAGTTGTATCATCCGGCCAACCTAAAACTGACAGTGGGAAAAGACCAGCAAAGAACCATGTATCCGAAATATCAGGGTCTTGAGTTATCTTGAAATTCCAGGCTGTAAATAATCTTTCAGCCTCTTTTTGAGCCTCATGCTCATTTCTACGAACTACCCAGTGATTATTCTAAGCACCAACCTCCTTCAACTGATCATCTTCCAGTGTAACATACCAGGCAAGAACATGGTGACCCCACCACAGCTGTCTAGATATACACTAGTCCCGAATATTCTCAAGCCACCTGTGATAGTTTCAAAACCTCCCTTTAGTTAGGACAAACTGAGATTGCCGTTTCAGCTTACTGTACCGGTAAATGTGGACATTTCTTCAAAGATCATGAGGGAAAAAAAGAAGTAGACTTAAACTAGAAAGTTGATAAATATATGGCATTAAAGAATGTGTCTGGAGATTAAGATGAGCATCAGTAGCAGCAGCCTCTCCTGCTTCTCAAATGAGATGAACAATATTTGTTTTGATTTTTACAACATTTGTAATGTATGTTGTGTAGCATGATCAACTTGTGTAGTTATGTACCTTTTTTCTCCTCCACTTGAGGAATTACAGAAATTCATTGACGTGCCACATCTTCGTGTGACAAAGCTTGTGTGATGAAGCTCCAAATTGGGAGATGCAATTTGCAATTTGCTTCAACAAACCCAGCAAGAGGTTTTTTCTCTTCTGACATTTGTAGAGTGTCTTGAAATTGATCAACAACCTCAGTCCAGCTACCCTTGGTTTCAGTTCCTTGTATATAGCTGGAACCAGGAGGCTCAGTTGCTGCTGGCAGTTCCTCATCAGCTCCTGATGGTGTCTTTGAAGCAACATACTGTTCAGTTGTACAAACATTAAGCAATTATGGCATTTAAATTTCTAATCATGTCATTAAGTGAATTAGGAAACTATCATTCACTCACATCATAGTTACAACTATGCAGTAGTTGAGCAGAATTAACCATTTTTTTACATAACTGAAACTATTTGCTTCTGATGACACAAAAAGAAGAATTACACAGACTCGTTTCTACATATTACTTGGAATAATTGAAAGTGAAAACACATTTCACAACAAATAAATTTGATGGTGAATACTTAGCAAGCACCAGGCTACACATCTAGGGAACATGATCCTAGAACTATATTTGTCTAGACTAGTATCAGTTCCAAACATTCATAAAGCATGATTAAATTTCCATTTCAACCCGAAATATATAACCTAAGAAGGAAGGCAATAGCATTCACATTACATGTTTTCAGCAATGGATGCCTGTATCTATCCAAATATTTTATTCAGCAATGTAAACAAAATATAATATGGAAACAGGTCGATCAGATCTTAACAAGCATAACTTTTCCATACTATCTATTATCAACAAATTTTCAATACTGGTATAAACAGCTCGTACAACTTAGCAAATATGTAATAGCGCAACATTAATACCACTATGCATTGATTAGGAAGATTCTAATCAAGTTATCAGTCTGTCAACATTCAGCACAGAACAAGATTACTCATAAGTTTCACACATTAGACTTAGACTAGATGTTTCTATCAAGAAATGAACCAGCAGAAGTCATACAGATCTGCATATTTATAGCAATGATTGATCTAGTATTGCAAAATATTTCAAACAGTTGCATCTGACCTGCTGGTTACGAGTTTGTTCTTCTTCACAGAAGGCTAACTCCTAAAACACTAAATTGAACATATATTATTTTTCGGAAGAGGGGAAAGAGAGCAATTCCATAAATAAGACTTGCTGCAAAAATGAATTACCAACAAGTTAGATACCTCTGCTTCATATTTTTAAATATCAGGAAATAAGGCTGATATAAATTCGTCATATCTAGGATCATCTCTCAAAGAACGACGGTTGGCACAATGAGTATGACAAGCAGGACACTCATTGTTCTTGTAACGAGAATCCATCATGGACTCATACCCTTATTTAATATACAACATTTTGAATAATATGTTGAGGATTTGCAAAGCTTCTCAACGATAGCAAAGGAAAGCTATAAAGAAGTCTCTTCCTTACCCCATTCACATTGATTCATCAATACATTGCCTGCAAAACCTGTGCAGGCACTCCATTACATTTCGAGTTTTCTTGATAATTCCTACGTACATGTACATGTACATATATATATATATATATATATATATATATATATATATATATATATATATATATGCAAAAGCTTACCTTACAACATGAAAACATTTTCTCCACTCCACTACTCTTCTTGGTCGATAACTAAAAGAAAAGCATACAATTGAACAAATTTACATAAGGTAAACAATTGTGCACACTCAGAAGATTCCGATTATTATATGTGATTGCAATGAAGGATATAAGGAACCAAAACATAGCCAACAACTAAGATACCTTAAAGTCCTTAAATTGTAGATATTTGAAAGCACAAGAAGCTTAGTATTTTTGCTAGCTCCCCAACATATGAAGGATGGTATACTGGAACTGGTAGTTCTATGTATCCAAAATGACCTGAAAACAACAAATTACACGATTCACCTTTTTCAACTTCCAGGAATAGCTCATTCAAGGTTATCAATCAGATAAGCCAATCATTCAGGTAAAATGGAGTTACTAACCAAACATCTTATCCTGGTTTAACATTTTTTGGCTCCCCCAATTGAAAGTTACTTTTTTTTAGAACAACAAGTTTATTAGTAGCAACTGGAATTAAATTAAAAAAAATGAAAGAGGAAATTTAGTAGCTTGACACACCTTCACACTTTTGAGGTTCAGCAGCACCACATGACTCGTAGTTACCAGTTTTCAAGGGTAGACCAAGAAACGAGTTTGACAGCTGACTGACTTATAGGACACTCGTTTACCGATGATTTATCCTGCATAACATTAGATCATTTACTTAGCTTTATTTATACCAAGGATACACCCAGAGAAGAAAATTAAGTTTTAGCTGCTGCATATAAATGAATCATCTAAATAGTTGGAGATCGAAAGCTAACCTTCCAAACAATGAAACTTTGGAAAATATAGTGGGATACTTCTCTGCACGCTAAAAAGAGAGGTTCAATCCTCTAAAATTGAGGCATATGCTCCAAGTCAATAGTTCCATATAAACTATCGTGCTTACCTGGGTGAGGTAACCACCAATGGAAGGTCCAATTATCAATCCTATGCTTTAAGCGGTTGATATCTGCAAAAAATTAAAAGTTTAGAGACCATTGTTCCACAAGCACCTTACACTGAGTGTAAAATGGTAAAACATAAATCTCACAGTTGACAAGGCAATGGCTTGATGTTCATCTGTGCAGAATTTAGTAGCATAGTCCTGCACCCAAGTTTATCCCAGTGAAAGAGGAAGCATATAGCAAACTATATGTATGAGATGAATGGCATAAACATACCTTTATTGGTCCAAGAAAGCCATTGATAGCACGCAAAAGAAATCGGGCGGTGAGGGCCATCCAGAAATTCACACTAAGGCCAAACATAGTATTGAACACAACCCTAAAACCAGAAAAATAGAGATGCCGATTTAGTTTAAACTTCCTTATGAAGGAGGCACAAGTGCAAGTTGGAGTACAGACACACTACTAGTGCTTATGGCAAGTACAAGCTTACGGCCATATCGATCAGCAACCATTCCCCATAAAATTGAAGTCAAACCTCGGCCAAGCATTAATGTAGATCTTGAATGAGAAGAAGATGTTACTTAATGATCCAAGTAAGGAAATCATACCGTTCACTGTGCTTCAATTCATCCCTGTTCGCAATCGCCAGTCATATGTTGGAGAGTCGGGGTCGAGGTGGAGAATCACCTGCCGATCGCCAGTGAAGGAGAGTGAAAATCGATGGTTAGGGCTGGGCATTCGTAACTGTGCGCAGAAAGCCAGGGCTTAAAACGACGCTTTCAACTAGAATGGTTTACCACGGTTATAAAATAACCGGGTACGAAATGGTTTTGTCACCACGGTTAGTAATATTAACGGGGTCCGAAATTTTAATACCCCGGTTAAATCATATAACCGGGGTCTAAAATATTTTTTAAAAAAAAGAAAAATCAATTAACCTCGGTTATACATATAACCGTGGTCCGAAAATACCTTTGATCACGGTTTTTTCAAACCGCTCCAACATAAGTGAGGTCTAGGGGGGTTTTGTACTAGTGGAGAACCTTTCGGCTATTGGATTCATCGTCGAGGATATCTCTTATTTATCATCTCACTACTATAAAAATGACTTTATACCCCTTAAAATACCCTAGCTCATTTGTAGTTGTAGGCAAAACTCAGCAACAATAGATCTTCTTCTCGACTTCTTTCGTCGGTCAAGCTAAAAAATTTCAAATTCCATTTTTCTTCAACCCATTTCGTTCTTCGGTTCTACGAATGAGTGTATGACCACCGAGTCACCGACGAGTGCAACCTCTTCTGATTTCCGACTTCTCTCCTTCATTTTCTTCTTAGATCCTATAATTCCCTTCTTCAACAAAAGTTGACTTTGGTAAATGTTAAGTTTTTAACTGAATTGAGCAAGTACCGACTCTTCTGACTTCTCTCCTTCTATAAAGGAATCAATTTAGTTGTAGTTTATATAAGTAGAAAATAGTATTTATGGTGAAATGTTGATCATACTTATATTTGTGATTTGTGGGAATCGTCTTATATTAGATTAGATGTAGGTAACAACATCACCATTTGTACTAACAAGTGTCGAATCATATAAACTATTTTTGTATAATTTTAATCTATAATTAGTTAAGCTCAAGAAATAGGGGTACTTTGGATTTGTTTTATTTCATAACTAGTAATCTAGGAAATGAATGTAAATTTGGGCAAAGATATGAATAGGAATCTAAGGATATGGATTACAAAAATGCCATTTCGGTTGACAAACAAACAACAACTAACCTATGAAATCGATCAACAATAGTAAAGAAACGGTATGATATTGTTACTATCACCTCTCGATGTATAGTAATTCTGCCCAACTAAGACATATATACATTCTTGTTAAAATTTAGATAATAATCAGATTGTGGTAACTCAAAACTTATGAGATAAGTTAACTTACAACTTATGAGATAAACTTAATTGATAACACTCTCATAGAAATGTTAGAACAACATAGAACCTAAAGAGTTTATAACAACTACAATTATGGGGAGTTAATCAGACTCGAGCTCAATCTTAAACTGGTTGGATAGAATTAGCACGCTCCATACTAATACGGATGTAGTTTGAAGACCACAAATCCAACATTGAATATTTCAAAATCCAAACTACACTAGTATTCAACTAGTATAGATAAAAGCGGTGTACATTACTATGATCAAATCAACCAAGGGAGCTTCATGAAATATAACATCGATTTATGCATCTTGGTAGTGTCCCACATCGAAACACAAAATGATAGTATATAAAGATTTTCCTTATAAAAGGCGAGAAAGAATACATTGTTATTATGCATATAAGATCACAATGAGTCGATCGAGATGGAAGTTTCCATAGCATTCAACATTGAGATCCGGTATCGAATTATCAATCTACCAAATAAAGTAAGTTTTCTTATCTCTTCTTCTTTTTATTTTTATTTTAATTTTTTTAATTGTTCTAGTATTTAGTTTTTTTTTGTTTTTGGGCTACTCTTGTTTTTTTAATAGATTTTTTTATTTATTTTAAAAAAATTCTTAATTTATTTTTCATTTTTCTTATTTTTTTAATTCTTAATTATTTTCATTATTTTTGTTAAACAATATAGATTTAAATTAGTTTATGAGTTCTTGTATTTTACTATGCAATATTATTTTATATTTTGTATGATACTTTAGTTTTAATTAGTTAGTTCATGTAATCCAAGGTAATTAAAATCAATTATTTTATCATTATTAATGTGTTGTGATTAAATATAAAACTAACTAATTGATTATTTCTTTCTATTACTCGCCTGTTGGAGATAGTCACTACAAGGCTTCCGATTGAAGTTTTCTTCCGTTTTCGTTTGGTATGCAGGAAGTGGAATTCTTTGCTCGAATCTCCTAGCTTTCTACACGCTGCGCAAAAGTCTCCAAAGCAGACAAACTCTTATTACTAAACTTTATTAAACTTTATTACCCTGATAGCTTCTATGACCTTGACATGAGAAAATGGTACCATCTTCGCCGCAACCCGCATCCTCTTCCCTACCCTACGATCGCTTCTGTTTGGGGCCTGATATGCCAAGCGGGTCATTTTTATGAAGTTTGTTATGTCGGAAATCCGATTACAAAAACTTGGAAGGAATATCATGGTTTTTTAAGCCGTGAATGAGTACAGGAACGCATGTTGCTAATGTCGTGGTCATGCTTTATAATTCATCAACAGAGTTGGATGGGTCATACAAGATCGTCACTTTGGAGAGATATGGTGACTATAAAGTTATCGATTCCTTAGGAACTGCATCCCTAATCTGAGTCCAACTACTACAAGAAAACTCCCCAGTAACATCACTTTGCTTATGTTTCTTGGAGAAGGAACAATAACTATTGGTAGTGTTATATTCTTCTTGCGTTCAAGGCTCGGTGGAATATTGTCCTATGATGTGTTAAGTGACACTTGGGAACTAATGCAGATTGTGGCCCCACCAAACACTGATATCTCACCCTAGCGGAGTGTGGTGGACGGATCTTGCTTGCGGGGTATGTGAGGGATCGTAACGAGGTCTCCATCTCTATCCGTGCATGGGAGCTTGAAAGGAAAACACTTGTGTGGGATGAGGTTGACAGGATGCCAAATTTGTGGTGTTCCGAGTTTAAAACAAGGAGGACCAACATCTTCTTATCTTTTAGGAAACAAGAGAGTACTTGTGATGTCATTGATTACGTGCATGATAAGTCGGGTGTTCACGTATGATGTGATGAGCGGAATGTGGTCCATGGTTCCTGGTGTGACACCGCACGAGGAAGTATCTCACGAAACCGGGTTCTTCCCTTCTCTCTATGCTTCCCCGGCCTGTAGTATTTCGTTTTTCTATTTTTTGTTCATGCTGCTTGTTTTATGATATCCAATATCATTGTTTGTAGAAATTGAATATAACGTACATCATTACCATGACAACCTTTTCTTCCTGCTGCTTGTATTATGAGGGAACCTTTGTGGATTGAGGTTGGCAGGATGTGAAAGTCGAGGTGTTGAGAATTTAGATCAAGGTTCGAGTCTTCTTTCAATGTTTGGGAAACTAACTGAGTACTTATTTTGTCGTTATTAATGCAAATGATGGACATATGTTTATGTTGTGAGGTGAGTCCGGTGTGGTCGAAAATTTCCGCCATCTTTCATGTCGAAAAACCTATAGCCTGAGTTTGAAAGAAAGTCTTTACTACTGGGAAAAATGTTTGTTGGCGGCCAAAGAGGAAAAGGAAAATTTAATACCCTCGAGCAACTAGTTATCTTCAAGTGTTTTCTTTAACACAAAAACCAATATTCATCTTTATTAAAAAAAAATACGTAATTTTAGTTCAAAAAAAAAATCTACGTTCTTCTTTATCACAAAAATCATCACTCAACAATGAACTCTTTTCATATCTAAAATGACACATATTTGGTTAACCCAAACAAACTTTATTTTTCTGTAAAATATTGTGATCAAATGAGAAATAATTTAATAATTGGTGATAATCTGCTACAAAAAAAAATAGTAATAATCGAAAACACAAGAAACTTTAGTATTCTATGCTTTACAATTTGATTACACTTTTACATGATATTTTTTTTAAGTTTAGGTATATTGATCATGAGGGGGTCATATCAACCAAAGTTCAAGCAAAATAAACAAGGTGAGAAAAGAGTACGAGAGGAAGCTAGCCTAAGTGAATGCCAAGCACTTTTGCCCAAGAGATAGAATCATATGATCGGTCCTTGCAATGGTGAGCAGTGATGTTCTTGATCGCTAGGATAGCGTCGCTGGCACAAGTTGTAGCATGGGTGAAGGTGTTGTTGTAAAGAAGGTTGTTCTTGGCTTTTCAGGTGAAGTAAATGAATGTTGTGAATGAAGAGATCCGGATATTGTCGATGAGGTTTCGTTTTGGTTTATGTTGAGAGTCAAGCCAATCCCAAAGATTGTGAAGGTAAGGGGGTGGGTAGGGGGTTCTAGTCCATGAAGAGATGATGTCCAGAATTTAGGTAATATAGTTACAGCTCGCATAAAGGTGGTTCTCGTCCTCCTGGTGGTTTTTACACACCTTGGAGGTGGCATCTGTGATGATATTTCATTGGAGAAGCTTAAAAAGAGTGAGCAATTTCAGGTGGCCCGCAATCAAAGTGATGAAGCTACACTTGGGGATGTTCAGGTTGCGCCAAATAACTTTGAAGTTAGTGGTAATAAGGGAGGGTAGGGTTTCTAAAAAAGGAGTAGGCTTTCTTGGTAAAGAATGAGCCATTTGGGCTAGAAATAGAGTCAATGTGGCTTCATTACCCTTTTACACGATATTAATCATACATATATAAGTTTATGTTCCAAATTACTAGAAAATCATGTATGTGTTACGAACGAGACTACTAATATTATTTTGTGTTCATTGTGCATTTATTTTTTTTACATTTTTTGTGACCATTATGAATTCTTAAGTTATATTTGATTGTACTTGAAGGTTTTATTAACTAATGTCGTTGTCAAGTAATTATATTATGAGTTATTTTGAGCTTTTTATTTTAAACTTAATAATATTTCTATATATATATATATATAATTTGTTATTTATTGAACATTCAAAATTTTTTACAGCTAAATATTATATAAAATTGGTGCTATCTTCAAGGTGGGTTGTATATCTATATGCATATTAAAATGTCATTGTATAACCATTTAAAAAAGTGTACTTTCAACAAAAAAAAGCAATGAGGCTAGGCCTAGTGATTTCTATGAAGCGGTTTGACCTCGCAACTCTAACCGCACAAAAACTTACAAAGTCATGTCGTTTCTCATAGTCTCGATATATAGTTGTGTAACACAATATTTATTATGCAGTTTGTAATACCCCGAATTCTCAGAACTCGGGACGTTATTGGTTAGGACCTCACAATGGGTCCCGACCTCAGTTTGACAACAATTTTTCTAGGATCTTGCAACAAGACACAAATAAGAAAAACCGAAATTTACAAAACAGTATTTTAAAAGATGAATGCAACGACGTCTAACAACCCAAATTCTTAATAAACATAAAAGGTCTATATGTTTTAACATGAAGAAAGAAACAACAGAGCAAACACCCAAGTACGGAGACCCGGCTGACCACTACTTTCGGATCACTCAACTGCTGCTCTAACCTACGGTAAATCTAAACAACACAACAGAACAACCGTTAGCTAGCTATCTAAACTTTAGACAAATGAGAATAGCACACACACATCATAGAAAAAGTAAACACTCATCATGGTTTTAAACAATCCATTTATTTTCTTTACTTAGGTCATTCACTCTTACTAATGATACTTATGTTGTGACACGAGGGATTCCCAAACCTCGCCTCCGCCCCCGTGTAACCATCAGGAATGGATCTGATGCATCTCACCTTGTACTTGTATGGTCTGAGTATAGAGAACCTCCTAGTCTCTTGTCAGAGCTGGGCAGTGATGTCACGGCTCGTACACTATGCATACACTTGGGCCTTAAAATTAATAATAACAGTCATCCTAACAAGTTGTTATTATAAACACACAACACACACACCACTATCGTCATTCAACTAACATCCAGAAACTAGCTAAGTAAGTCGCAAGGACTTACCTGAATCAAATCACACTCTCTCAAATCTCAACTCGATCTGCACTCGTGGTACCTCAAACGCCTGTCAATCAAGGCATGTGGATCAAAATCACATCTCATACTCTTAGAAGTTATAAACTTCTAAGATGTACAATCTCATGAAGAGAAATTACGGAAAAAACTCTCTTAAGGTAAAAAGACTATTTTACCCCTGGTTCCGGAAATTCTAGAATAATCTATAACTTAGTACCAAATCCTCCTTTGGAACCTAATTTCATAAACTAGTTCTCACAAGATGTTTTGCTAAGGATTTATAGAAGTTAACCAAAATTCTAAAATTTCTTAAGAGTCGCTAAGGTCCGACTTTGGCTTAAGATGTGAGGCTCGAAGAAAATTATAAAAATTCAGAAATAAAACTTGGGATCCTCTATGATGTGCATACTCAACATAAGGGCAAAGATCTCTCAAAAACACTTAACTAGAACTCCTACATAAAATTCTAAAGTTGGGGTAAAAGCTAACATTCCTATACATAGCCAAATTTTCCCTCTGTTGTAAAAACAACCCAACTGCCCCACTTTGGGTCCTTATAACTTCTAATCCGACCGTTAATTCGTTCCCAATTTTTAACACAATAAACTACCAATATCTTTCTCCAACATATCAAAAATTCAACGGTGGATGTTCATTCTAAGGTATCGAAACTTATCTCCCAAATAGCCAGCTTATATGTATACAACCAAAAATCTGGAAATAGGTAGATGCAGAAGGTCTCGAGTTCGATACCCACTGCCAACTATTCTGGACAACTCTCTATACTCACACATCCACAGTTTGAGTCCCACTAAGCACTAAAACAAATCTGTGCACTACTCCTCACATCCAAGATTAAACCTATCAGCACAAATAGCTTAGGAGTTACCCACCCATCACCCTATGTACACATATGGTTGCTGCAAGAAGGAGTACTCAGAAGACTTACCGGCAGCAGCGTGGTGTATCCGATCCTACCCTTGTTGTCTCTGGTCGAAAAGGCGAGGAGGTCCTGTGTGCTGCGTTATTATAGTAACGTAAGGGGTCACCCTCTAGACTACTGGGTACAAGTGAAAGATGAGACATGAGAGGGTCTAGGAGGGGAGAAGGCTCACGATCGGACTCACCTGGTTACTGAGGGAGTGCAACACCGATCCAGAAAGTTCTGTAGAGGCGCCTGGAGCGTCGGTTGGTTCAGTTCACCTACAGAGAAGCGTCTACGTCCATCAGCTAGGTAGTGTAGACAATAGGGAGAGGGAGGACAGATGGGGAAGAGAGGGAGGGCTCACCTTGATCGTCCTATAGACCCGCAGGTAAGATTGAAACTCGTCACTTGGTCGCAAGATGGAGGAGGCTGGTAGCGTGCCGTTCGATGTAGCTTGTAGAGGTTGTTCCGAGTAGTTGAAGATCATATGGGACGAAGAGTGAGATAGGAAAGAGCGAGATTCTAGGCTGTGATTGTGGTGATCCTCATGATAGAAAAGATACGTGCAGTTAAGAGGAGGTGAAGGAGGAGGCATGTAACGGCTGGCTCTTCACGTAGAGATTAACGAGCTTCCCTTCAGCGCCTGGGCTTCCTAGGCTGCTGCTAGCATGAAATATTGTGATATTTTAGGCACGTTTTCTAAACGTATTTGATTCATATTGATAGTCTTTGATTGAGCATCGTTGCATATGTGAGCTAGTATTGCCTATATTGTCGATATGGATATCTACGCTAGCTTTATGTTGAAATATAGGTGATTGAGAGTCATTTCCGAACGGAATCGAGCAAAGAAGAGTTGATTGAATATGTCCATGGATTGAGGGCATTATTAGGAGCAAATTGGAGTTCAACTTGAGGAATTCACGAGGCTAGGGAAGAATCACGTTCTTACCCTAAACCACGCTCTAAAATACGGCCGTACTACAAACCACGTTTAGTTCCACGGCCGTGGAACACTACAAAGAGAGGCGTGATGCATTCCAGTAACTATTACGGCCGTGGAACATATGGTTCAAACCGTGACATAATCCACGCTCTAAATTACGGTCGTGGAATCTTCCACGACCGTGATCTTGGCGATCTTTTTCGCCACATTTTGAAGCCACGATCTTTTGAAGATTGGGCCGGACCGATATTTTATCTTGCCCTATAAAAAGACGGACGAAGAGAAATTCCGTCATCGACGCCTACACCTCGTTAAGGTTCGTTTAGCGCTTCATCTCCGCTTAGAGAATTTCAACGCCGTTTGAACCCTTGCTTGGAATCATTGACATCTCATTGGAGATCGAAGTTCGCATCTGGGATTTGCCCTAATCTCGCACTTTTGGTGGAGATTGCTGTTGAGATCTCCGGATTGGCGGAAGATCTAAGCTTTTGGAAGATTGTTGCAAGAAGATCTCTCTTCTTGTTTAGGTTTGATTTGGAAAACGGATTGACATCCCGTTCTCCCTTCTTTCCTAAGATTGTGATTGTTTGCTTTATTCTGAATCCATTGACAATATTTGTTCTCGATTGTGACTTTGAGATTGGTTTGAAGATTATTGAAAGTTTTCGGAAGTTTTCATCTTTCTATCTTTTAATCCTTGAATTAATATCAACATGACGGTTATTTGCTAAAAACCCTTAACAATTCTAAGGTGAAGAGTTGATAGTTGTGGCTTAGATGATGATAGATTGATCGTAAACAGATTAGACCCTGAGAGTTAGAGAGAATCGTCGACGAACCCTAAATTACGGGCTGTTCTTGAGTTCCACGGCCATGGAGTCTCAAGATCTAACCGTAATTTCCTTTAAGTTTACGAACCTGCTTTTACTTTAATCCAAAGTTAAAGATTTGCTTTAACTTAGTTTAGACTTGTCTTTTCTAGGTGGTAGTGAAGCCTCAACAACCTCTACCTCGATTGTGAGTGTCATAACTGTAATCGGCTAAGTTAGTCTTGATCCTTGGATTACAAGTTTGGGTATTTGACATTAATTCTTGCCTTTAGAACCTTTCTATATTGAGCCTCAACAACCTGTATAGGGAGTGTCTTGTAGGTGAGTCATATAAGGTTTTTGGAACTTCACCGTACGATTACCTTACATTAGCATACTTTTGCATATCTCAACTCTGTCTTTATATCATTAGTATATCTTGAATCGATTGCCACAGCTGGATACTTGGATCTTTAGGATTGTTGTTTTTCCCAATATTTGCAAAACTCTCATATTTACTCGCTTGATAATCTGCAATTGAATTTGTTCCAACCCAAATCCCTGTGTTCGATACTCTGGAATTCTTGCTTAACTACGTCGATCCGTACACTGCGGGTTCGCTGCCTGATTCTAGTTTTATAAATTTAAAACTTATTTGCACACACCTCTAGGGGCGAACAACTGCGGAACTGGATGCAACAGGCCTGGTTCCTTCCTGGGCTGCGAGCTGTTGAGTCGTCCAAGAGGTTGCTACCATCTGGGCTGGTTGGAGACACACGCGGTTTGGGCTGAGGTAAGTCTGAGCATGAAAAGCTGGCCGGGAAACAAGGTCAAAGGTTGGGCTGGAGGTTGTCAAGACCTTGTCATGGTCTTGTCAACCGTTGTCGTGTCCTCGTCGTAAACTCGTCAAAGGTTGTCGAATTCTTGTCTATAATCATGTCATAACTTAAATTAGGTTTTGAAATTCTATCATTTTATGTGACTAAAAGAGTACATAAAATGATAGAATTTGTTTTAGTAAACTTTAACTAGGATTAGAAAGGTCGACCGGTCGAAAAACCGATTTGACTCGGATTCATCGGGATTAAAATTTTCCGGATATTACACAGTTGTCGACCTTCCACAACCTACTTTGTCGTTTCTCTAGAGTGTGTGCGCCTACCTATATCAATGAGACCTACCAGTTTGAATACAAAATCAAAGAGTACAGAAAATATAATAGAATTGATATTCATGGTAATGCATTTGATGTAAATAGAAGAGCATATAAATAATATAATTTAACATTGGCTATTCTGAGACAATTATAATACACAACTTGTCATAAAATTTTAACCTTGTGAGTAATGATAAAATGATTGATGGATATATGTAGGACACTAGAAGGGCCAACCACTTATAAAATGTTTAGGAAACAAGAGAGTACTTGTGAGATTGTTGGTTATGTATAGGATTATTACTTCAATCTTAAAAATATACACCTCCATCAACCACACCAAGTTCATCATTATGGTGAGAGGAGACAATATATCCTTCTGCGGTTAAGAGATCCTGACAAAATACTATAAAACTACAAAATGAGGGGAGGTGAGAGTAATGGACCAAGAAATACGGGGTGAATTGCCCAAGGATTTGGTGGAATTTGTGGTTTCTAGGTTTCCGATTCCAATTTTCTTCATATTTAGATCGTTGTGTCAAAAATGGAAAAGTTTCACTAAATCTAATAGTTTCCAAAAATATTCAGTAGAAATTGCTTCACGAAATAACAAGACAATGTTCTTTGGCATACGTTGTGCACTGGGTAAAATGTGCGGAGACATGCATGCATGATTCTAGCTCGAACACTCAACTTGTCATTTAGTTAAAAATATCGGTTTTTTTAAAAATAGTTTACATTAACCGTTAAAATAAAGTTTAAACTTGCTCGTTCAATGAACATTCAAATTGCAGTTCAAGGATATTTAATTGGACTCAAGACCCTTCCAACATACCAAATTTGGCACGAAAAACATGTCATCCTTGACATGCACAACATAAAAAAAATGCCTTTTTTTTTTTGTCATACCATTGTAAATCTCACTATCATATTCATCTTGTTCTTGTTGTTTCCATAGCACACGTTTGGAAATGGTTTTTAGGGTATGACGAGACGATGATTTTGATCCTTTGATTGAAAATGTTGCGGTTTATAACTTACCGGAAGAATTAAAAATAATAGTTTGTTTAATTAAAATAAACTCACATACTAGTGTTTTATATCACCGGTATTAGTAAAATAATTTAAAATTTAAAAAACAAAACAAAAGAGCTAAACTAATCATCGATAACTATTTTCAAAAGAAACATGCATTCGCTATTCAAAAGAAAAAACAACTGATAAAAAGCTATCTGTTTAAGAATGGATTTCGATTTTATGATAAAATAATAGTGAAACATGCATTCGCTTTTCAGTTTTATAAATTGGTATGAACATGTATGGTGTAAACTAACGTTTTTGTACTAGCGTTAGTAATCGCCGACCCAAAACCTGTAACACCCCAAATTCTGAGAACTCGGGGAACTACTGGTTAGGACCTCACAATGGGTCCCGACTTTAGTTTGACAACAATTTAACTTGGATCTTACAACACGGCACAAAAGTATTTGAAACATTTGAAAACTTTAAACAATATATACATGAAGAATATGTATCAGCCTTACAAAGCAAAGGTACCAAAACGACACAGTAGAAGAACAGAAGACATCCCGTCCCCAACTAAATAAGTACTTGGACCCGGCTGACCATTTCCTCCGGATCTCTCTACAACTGTTTTAACCTGCAAGACATCTACAAGCGGTATAAAACCGTTAGCTAACATTCTATGCATAAGTATAAAGGTAAAAGCACAAACACACAACATACACAATCAACATGCAACACTCAATCCTTTTATTATCTTTAATTAGGTGATAGGTTATTACTAATGATACTTATTTTGTGACACGAGGGATTCCCAAACCTCGTCCTTGTCCCCATTTACCAACGCGGAATGGTACTAATGCATTTGACCGTCTACCGGACTGGGCTGGTCGTAGGGAACCTCCTAGACTCTCGCAAGAGCTAGGCAGATGATGTCACGACCCGTTATCATTCACTTGGGTCAATTACACAATATACTAACGTCGGCCTATTCCGGTTTCGTTATTTATCTTAACTAGCAAACACCACTAATACACATCACACACATGCAAGAAGCCAGCTAAGTAAGTCCGTGGACTTACCAGAATCAAATCTCGACTCTCTCTTAACCACCACTAAATCCGTAAGTGCAGAACTCAGTTGCCGGTCAGAGGAGACACGTGGGTCAACACATTTCCCTGGATACTTATAAGTCTAAAACTCTTAAGATATACGATTCTATGTACAAAAGTTATTACAGTGTTTATTTAAGGTAAAATGACTATTTTACCCTTAGTCCCGGAACTTCCAAAAACTCGGAATATGTACTTAAATTATAATTTGAGGCTAACTAACCATATTCTACTCCCTAGGATGATTTTAGGTAACAACTAGAAAAACTACCCATTTTCTATTTCTCGAAAAGTCACTAAAGTCCAACTACAACTTCAAATATAAAATCCGAATAATCTTATAAAAATTCCGAAATAATTCCCTAGGTCATCTATGATATCCTATCTACTCATAGGAGAAAGAATTTCTTAAAACTGTTAAAGCATCGCTTCTACAAAAATTTCGAAAGTTGGGTACAACACTTAACAAGCAACACACTGTCTTAACTTTGAAAAATCATAACTCCTAAACTACTCGCTCGATTTATCCCAAATTTTGATATGTTCTACTATAAAATCTTATCTATATGATATCCAAAATTCAGCCGCAAAGGAGATCAAAATCCTATTTAAAACTATCTCACAAAACCGAATTTCAGCACAACAGAAAAACTACTTACGACTCAATCTTGGAAAAATGATAAATCCCAAACCACTCGCTGGATGCCTCTCAAATTTTAATATGTTCTGCAAAAATATGTCAACTATATCATATCCAAAATTCAAGCCCAACGGAGATCAAGAACTTATTAAAAACTATCTCACAAAACAGCATTCCATGTTGTTTTTCTCAACTCAGCACATTTATAAAAACTGCATGAAGAGTCAACTTTGGAACACCATAACTCTCAAACCGTAGCTCCGATTCCTCTCAAATTTTAGTATGTTATACTATACAATATCGACTAAAACATATCCGAAAATCAGCAGTAAAGGTGGAGTCTAACCTACCCAAAACTGGAACCGAATTTGACTGTTCTTCACTTCCGAAAAATTCAGCAAACTCCTATATCTTCACTGTTTCTTCTATGGATGTTGTGAGCAGGTTTAGGAGACATCAAAGACACTCATTAGGCATGAATTACATGGACATAAGTGCAAGGAAGATGAGGGTATCAACCTTACCTGGTTCCAAGACTCGAAGGCACGTGAATGACAACACTAAGGCTGTTGTAGATCGGATCTGGGCTCCTCGTAATCAATGGTCTGCTGGATCGACAGAAGGTTGCTGCGGCGCTTATCCAAAGCTCGGTTCCACTGTGTGAGACCATCCCTACATGCAGAACGAGTTTGTCGCCTGGGCAGAAGGAGGACATCGAACACTGCTACTTAGGTATAGGCTAGGGGGTTAGGTGAGAGTTCTAAGGTTCTGGCCGTTACAATGCTGCGCAGGAACGAGGAGATCTGTCATCCCTCCGAGCGTGAATCTGGACGTCAAAGTGGAGGCTGCTGCGTAAATCCAGGGGTCGTTTTTGACGGGATCTGTAACGTCCCTTCTGCGTCCAGACATGTGTAGAGGTTGCACATCACTACTAGGTTGCTGCGGAATGGGCTGCACGGGCTGAAGCAATGGACACGCAAGGCTGGGGTCTTTCCTGGGCTGGCTGAAGGCATGGTGGTTTGGGCAGCAACAGGTCCGAGATGGGCTGGAGCAATAGACAGATGGGCTGAAGTGCAGCAACACCAAGCGGGCTAAAGCAAGGCAAAAAATGAGGGTGCTGAATTGGTTAAGAGAAGTGGGCTGAGGTTGTCAAAATTCGTCAAAAACTCGTCATGGCCTTGTCAAGCCCATGCATGGCCTTGTCACAGATTTGTCATGGCCTCGTCATAACTCGTCATGGTCTCGTCACAGCTTTGTCATGATCTCGTCTAAAGTCGTCGTTAATGATTAATTATAAGAATTAGAGTTTGATATAATTCCATCATTTTATGTGAATTAAATTCTACATAAAATGATAAATAATTATAAGAATTAGGATTTGATATAATTCTATCATTTTATGTGAATTAAATTCTACATAAAATGATAAATAATTATAGGAATTAGAGCTTTATATAATTTTATCATTTTATGTGAATTAGCTTCTACATAAAATGATAAAATTTGTGAAGAAAGACTTTCTAGATAGAATGGAAAACCGTCAACGGCTCAAAGTCCGATTTGATTCGGAATCAAACGGAAATAAAAATTCCGGATATTACATCAGTACCCCCTTAAAATAAGTTTCATCCCGAAACTTAAAAGAAGACAACATAAAGACGAAGTCTATGCAAAAGAAATAAAGCGCTGGGAAAAAGTCATAATTGGTCAAGTCCTTAATTGTTTCGGAAATAGTCGGAAGAAAATTTTCCGGGTATTACATCAATTCCCCCTTAACAATAAGTTTCGTCCCGAAACTCAAGGTAAGACAATCCTGATCGGCCTTTAAGGCACCAAATGGGTGTGTCTGATCACTACACAAAAGTCTCGTCGTTTTCTCATCTAAGTATCCCACACATCAAGATTATCAAAGGAGCACATCACTGACTAAACACTCAATCATGAAATAAACAAGCAGTCAAACAATATCACATATACATGGTCAAGCCCTAACTCGTCACTCCCGAGGTTACAACTATCGCTACATAGGTCTTTGAAAGGTTACATCTCCTACTATCCCCCATATCTTAGGTAGCATTATCAACTTTTCATAAAACCACTGAATCTTAAATCTTTTCAGGTACTTAGATCATAAGCGTCTCCTACCACGTTCTAGAGTGGTTACCGGATATCTCACCGGTATCATCTTGCTCAACTGTCTAATACTCTAATCTAATGACCTAACTCGTGTCTGGTAGGTATCTCTCCAACTGAAATTCTCAAACTCAGTTTCCAAACTTAGTCTCCGTGGAAACTGAAGTTGCCCTCTCCAATAGGGTGAAGAATACTAGTCCATCAATCACTTCTAATCCGCTTTAAAGCTTCAAATGGTTGTCCTACACAACTCACTTCCAGATCCTTTGATGACTTTACGGAAAATAATCTATTCAACTTTCTTCCCTTCGTTATGACCACTTGCTTACGGCCTTCTGAAGAGGTTCTGACTACCCACTCAGGCCAAAGGTCTTTGACATCCACCAACACTTACTAAGTTCCCCATGCTCTTCATATCACGACCCACATGGTCTTGTCTTTTAATATTACTCAGTCATCATGTTCCTCAGGTACGGAATTGTCACCCTTACCCTTTTCAGGTCTAATACTCAAGACAATTCAAAATCAAATCTAGTGGTTATCCTCTTTGTTCACTTGGTTTTATTATATTATTTATAGATATCTAATATATCGTTTGCTCCAACTTAGGCTTCTCACACATTTTCTAAGATCTTAAATGAAATAGAATAAGTCCGAAATGACGGTATTAGACACAAAGTGATCTCATATCACCGGTATTTAATAATAACTACTCAATAAATGTTAACATATCATCAACAGTGCGCTCTTTTATCCACCATTGTTACCAGCCCGATAGTATCCCCCTAACTGAAAACGAAACTAGGCTCTGTTCTGACATAACATTACACACAAAATCTACTCCGAGATTATGTTTTCTTTATGCACTGTTAATAGGTTGCAAGTATGCTCCTGTCGCTTCTCTTTCTTATGTATCTTCGACTCAGGATGGCAGTTACTCACTTGGAGCTTTCTAGTGCAGGACATGCACAATACTTTTATTACCTCATTAATTCTTTCCTAATCCATCCCGAAAACTCACTATAGAGTATTCCATTAGTATGAAATTTCAAAACTACTTGTCTGGCAACCTATAGCAAAGCAGTCACTCTTCACTCGGATCCATAATAGGGTACCAGTCTCCTTCTATTACCTCTACATGCACATAAGTTTCCGTACAACATTTTGAGTAACTCCACATAGCCTATCTCACGTTCTTTCCAACTAGAATGCATTTCACAAACTATCACCATCTTAAACTCGACATGACATCCCTCAACACCCTTGAGCTTCTTGCTCTGTGGGTTAGGACCCACCACGCTTCCGCTACGCTACTCTGATTATTTTATTATTTCCCGTAATCATAAGGACGTGTTCTGTCAGTCCAAAATGATTAACCGGGTGAAGTACCAAGTACTTTACTTACTTTGTCTTCTTGAAATAAAATCATGATTGGAAAACAACCATCTTCCGTTTACTTTCTTAATTCTTTTTAACACGGATCCAGACTACTAGACTCGACCGGAGTTTGATCTTCACCCGCCAAGAAGTAACCTCTAACACGATTCTCTATACCCTTAGTTGTCTAAGAAGATTGTTGTTGCATACTTGAGGAAATCATTCCAGGCGTCGGTAAAACTACCCCATAACTCCACAGTCGCAATTATCTTTTCTTAACGGTATATAACTCGTCAATACCAAACAACACTTACACATCCTCAGCTGACATCGGTTAGTCTATAGTTGACTCATCTCAGTATCCCGAACTTACTCTTCTCATACCCCTTCTGGTATTAAAATTCTTTGGTAAGCATCACCGACTCAATTAATCCTTTTATACTTCTTTAGTTCGTCTTATCTTTTACTTTTCTGCTTCCTTTGGGACAACTCTCTTTCTCAACTCTCACTGTGCCATTCGCCTAACGTCAAAAGTCGTTCTTAACACTCCACGATAGATGGTAAGCGTCTTGTAGTTCCAATGACTTTTAATTACCTCCCAATTGTAGTCCTTTTACAGGGACCGTTTGTGTTGATGACCTATGTTCTATTATAAATGGGGTTACCCTGGACTCTTGAGTCCACCACACGATTCTCACAAGCACAGGTTCCTTAATCGGTGTTGTTTGTAATATTTCCTTCCAATCTCTATTGACTATGTTACGAGCTTCGATACTTTCGATGTTGGCGTTGTGATTCCTCTTAGAATTCTTATCTTTAAAGAAGACAAAATGTCTCCAGGCTTGTGAAGTCTACCCTTCACTCTTACATTAAATTGTAAGTCTCCATTCCGTGTAAATTGTGATCTGTCAAAATTTCCTTAGCTAGTAGGTAAACAGTCGCTCACAACAATCCTTTTATACTTCTTTAGTTCGTTCTATCTTCCATTCTTCCTCTTCCTTTGGGCTAGCTTCGCTTCTCGAGTCCACCAAGGTCGTTCTTACGTACCCATTTCTTCACTGGTATTGTTAGTAATACCGCCTTCATGAAACTCCGTTGACCCTGCTACAACCTCCATTCTTTGGATATTGGCGTCTCGACTTCTTTCAACTTCATATATCTTCGAGGAGGTCAAAACCTCCCCACGTTTGTGGGATCTGCCTTTTCGCTTTTACACTCAATTGTAGGTCTTCATTCTGTACACCTTAGATTCTCACCCCCGGACTGACACTTTGTCTCTTTTGGTTTCTCATGCCCGTAATGGTCTATGAGGCATCCGTTCCAATTGTAATGTCCTTGATTCCGCAATCTTGGTTGTACTCAATTCTACTTGTCCCGCTCCAATATTGTTATCACTATTCCGCACTCTTGTAGTCTCTTCCATGGTTCTTCTAATTCTGTCTCTCGGCCTCGTATGCCCGAGTTCTTTGTACGACCTTCTATTCCTTCTAACTGAACTACCTCAGGGATTTCTTCCTCATCTGATTGTGTATGTGGTAAAAATTATCTTAACAACTTTACTTCCTTGCTCACTTGTTCTTTGGATAATTTGTAAGGATCACCAAGCAGCCTACCCGAGTACAATACTCAATCCAAGGTTCGATTCTATTGCCTCGTGTTGGAGATTCTTCAAGTCCGCAGTTGATTTATCATGAGGCGACAATCGCTTCGTGATATCACGACTTAAGGATATAAAATATCCTTTAGGATACTAACAAACTAAGCATACACATGTATATAACATATAATAAGAAACATCATAACAAGTCTATGTACTAACTCCTATCGATCCAAGTTGCAGAGATCCACGGAGAGCGATGGTGGTCCGACATACTACTAACCCAACAACCCGACTATGCACGCGTGTGAAAACATAAATCCTGTTTTGAAAATTTTAGACCCCTTTCGGGTTCTAGTTATTTTATACATTTGGTCTTTCAGAAGATTTCAAGTGCCATTGTTGCCAACCCAGAGCTCTAATACCATATTGTAACACCCCAAATTCTGAGAACTCGGGGAGCTATTGGGTAGGACCTCACAATGGGTCCCGATCTTAGTTTGACAACAATTTAACTTGGATCTTACAACACGGCACAAAAGTATTTAAAACATTTGAAAACTTTAAACAATATATACATGAAGAATATGTATCAGCCTTACAAAGCAAAGGTACCAAAACGACACATAAGAAGAACAAAAGACATCCCGTCCCCAACTAAATAAGTACGTGGACCCGGCTGACCATTTCCTCCGGATCTCTCTACAACTGTTTTAACCTGCAAGACATCTACAAGCGGTATAAAACCGTTAGCTAACATTCTATGCATAAGTATAAAGGTAAAAGCACAAACACACAACATACACAATCAACATGCAACACTCAATCCTTTTATTATCTTTAATTAGGTGATAGGTTATTACTAATGATACTTATTTTGTGACACGAGGGATTCCCAAACCTCGCCCATGTCCCCGTTTACCAACGCGGAATGGTACTAATGCATTTGACCGTCTACCGGACAAGGCTGGTCGCAGAGAACCTCCTAAACTCTCACAAGAGCTAAGCAGATGATGTCACGACCCATTATCATACACTTGGGTCAATTACACAATATACTAACATCGGCCTATTCCGGTTTCATTATTTATCTTAACTAGCAAACACCACTAATACACATCACACATGCAAGAAGCCAGCTAAGTAAGTCCGTGGACTTACCAGAATCAAATCTCGACTCTCTCTTAACCACCACTAAATCCGTAAGTGCATAACTCAGTCGCCTGTCAGAGGAAGCACGTGGGTCAACACATTTCTCTGGATACTTATAAGTCTAAAACTCTTAAGATATACGATTCTATGTGCAGAAGTTATTACAATGCTTATTTAAGGTAAAATGACTATTTTACCCTTAGTCCCGGAACTTCCAAAAACTCGGAATATGTACTTCAATTATAATTTGAGGCTAACTAACCATATTCTACTCCCTAGGATGATTTTAGGTAACAACTAGAAAAACTACCCATTTTCTATTTCTCGAAAAGTCACTAAAGTCCAACTACAGCTTCAAATATAAAATTCGAATAATCTTATAAAAATTCCGAAATAATTCCCTAGGTGATCTATGATATCCTATCTACTCATAGGAGAAAGAATTTCTTAAAACTGTTAAAGCATCGCTTCTACAAAAATTTCGAAAGTTGGGTACAACACTTAACAAGCAACACACTGTCTCAACTTTGAAAAATTATAACTCCTAAACTACTCGCTCGATTTATACCAAATTTTGATATGTTCTACTATAAAATCTTATCTATATTTTATCCAAAATTCAGCCGCAAAGGAGATCAAAATCCTATTTAAAACTATCTCACAAAACCGAATTTCAGCACAACAGAAAAACTGCTTACGACTCAATCTTGGAAAAATTATAAATCCCAAACCACTCGCTGGATGCCTCTCAAATTTTAATATGTTCTGCAAAAATATGTCAACTATATCATATCCAAAATTCAAGCCCAACGGAGATCAAGAACTTATTAAAAACTATCTCACAAAACAGCATCCTGTGTTGTTTTTCTCAACTCAGCACATTTATAAAAACTGCATGAGGAGTCAACTTTGGAACACCATAACTCTCAAACCGTAGCTCCGATTCCTCTCAAGTTTTAGTATGTTATACTATACAATATCGAATAAAACATATCCGAAAATCAGCAGTAAAGGTGGAGTCTAACCTACCCAAAACTAGTGCCGAATTTGACTGTTCTTCACTTCCGAAAAATTCAGCAAACTCCTATATCTTCACTGTTTCTTCTATGGATGTTGTGAGCAGGTTTAGGAGACATCAAAGACACTCATTAGGCATGAATTACATGGACATAAGTGCAAGGAAGATGAGGGTATCAACCTTACCCGGTTCCAAGACTCGAAGGCAGGTGAATGACAACACTAAGGCTGTTGTAGATCGGATCTGGGCTCCTCGTAATCAATGGTCTGCTGGATCGACAGAAGGCTGCTGTGGCGCTTATCCAAAGCTCGGTTCCACTGTGTGACACCATCACTACGTGCAGAACGAGTTTGTCGCCTGGGCAGAAGGAGGACATCGAACACTGCTACTCAGGTATAGGCTAGGGGGTTAGGGGAGAGTTCTAAGGTTCTGGCCGTTACAATGCTGCGCAGGAACGAGGAGATCTGTCATCCCTCCGAGCGTGAATCTGGACGTCAAAGTGGAGGCTGCTGCGTAAATCCAGGGGTCGTTTTTGAGGGGATCTGTAACGTCCCTTCTGCGTCCAGACGTGTGTAGAGGTTGCACATCACTACTGGGATGCTGCGGAATGGGCTGCACGGGCTGAAGCAATGGACACGCAAGGCTGGGGTCTTTCCTGGGCTGGCTGAAGGCATGGTGGTTTGGGCAGCAACAGGTCCGAGATGGGTTGGAGCAATACACAGATGGGCTGAAGTGCAGCAACACCAAGCGGGCTAAAGCAAGGCAAAAAATGAGGCTGCTGAATTGGTTAAGAGAAGTGGGCTGAGGTTGTCAAAACTCGTCAAAAACTCGTCATGGCCTTGTCAAGCCCATGCATGGCCTTGTCACAGATTTGTCATGGCCTCGTCATAACTCGTCATGGTCTCGTCACGGCTTTGTCATGATCTCGTCTAAAGTCGTCGTTAATGATTAATTATAAGAATTAGGGTTTGATATAATTCTATCATTTTATGTGAATTAAATTCTACATAAAATGATAAATAATTATAAGAATTAGGATTTGATATAATCCTATCATTTTATGTGAATTAAATTATACATAAATGATAAATAATTATAGGAATTAGAGCTTTTATAATTTTATCATTTTATGTGAATTAGCTTGTACATAAAATGATAAAATTTGTGAAGAAAGACTTGCTAGATAGAATGGAAAACCGTCAATGGCTCAAAGTCCGATTTGATTCGGAATTAAACGGAAATAAAAATTCCGGATATTACAAAACCGAACTCATCGTGTATCTTTATGGAAAACCCTCATATCTTTAATGTTACACTTACATTGAAATAATGAGCTAAAATAATTATCGATAACTATTATTTTATCAAACAATTTCCAATTATTTAGAAAAAAGTAAATGAATTAGTTTATGTTAAATTTTATTCTTTGTTCCTCATAGCTTTTGAAATCTCAGTAATTTCTCTTGATTACGTACATTGATTTCTTAGTACCATTCATATGTTGCAGGTGAAGGGTTGGTAAATGACGTAAGACATGATATATTACACGTATTTTCTTTTTCAATAAGAATAAATAATTTTTTTCCTTTTATGTCCGATTCAGCAGCCATATATATATATAGATAGGTCCTTTGACGAGGCCAAGACGAGTTTTGACGAGGTCGTGAAGAGACCAAGATGAAGTTGTGACAACTTTTAACAAAGTCATGACATGAGTTTGACAAGCCCAATTTCAGCCATGAACCATACCATCCGGGCCCGTTTCGAGTAAGCCAGTTGGGCCGTAAAACTGCTATCTCTCTTCTCCCCTTCCAACGTGACTTTGCCCTAGCCGCTTCTCCTTCACGTTCTTCCTCAGCTAGGGACGACGCTGTCTTCTACCCGCAGCTAGGGACGCCGCCGCCTTCTACACGCAACTAGGGACGCTTCACTCCGTCCTCTCCCTCGGCTCCGGTAGACTCGACAAAAGCCGCCCCCTATCCTCCCTCAAACTCTTCTCCTTTCTCGCACACCTCTCCTCTTCGCTCCAGAAACGCCGGCGCTGCATCTTCCTTGCCGGACGAACTACCACCGCCAAGACCGACGACAACAACTTCTCTTTCCTTGCACTCAGCCGCCACACCAGTAGCCTCGAAGATGCACTGCAGTCGTGTAGCAGGCCACCATGGATTCGCCCTTCTCCCTGTCTCTTTCTGCGGCAGGACAAGTGACTCTAGAAGCCATCCCTCCAGTCCGACGCTGGCCACTAGGGCGCCTCCAGTCCGACGCTGCTGCGCTCGACGCAAGTAGCCGCCTTAGTCTTCTTCTTTGCACTCGAGAGCTCGCCGAGTCTCTCTTGTCCGGTAAACGCCTCACCCTCTTCACTTTTGCACCCTTTCAATATATGTGCTGATTAGAATCCCGTTGGGATCTTGGAACAATTCACAACAACCCTAGAAGATGCTTGCTGAGCTGAGGCGTTTTCCGAGTTTTTAGAGTTGACGAGCAGTCAACTTCGGGTCCAGATTTGAGTAAGTTATACTCCTCCTTTTCTGCTGAATTTTGGATATGTTGTAGTCAGTAGTACATAGTAGATTATACTAAAATTGGGGAAGAATTGGAGTTACAGTTTGAGAGTTATGATGTTCCAAATTTGATGTCTCCTGCAGTTTTTATAAATGTGCTGCTTGTTGGGAAAAACAGCAGGTGATGCTGTTTTGTGAGATGGTTTTGAATAAGCTCTTGATCTCCGTTGGGCTTGAATTTTGGATATGATATAGTTGACATATTTTTGTAGAACATATTAAAATTTGAGAGGCATCCAGCGAGTGGTTTGGGATTTATGATTTTTCCAAGTTTGAGTCGTAAGCAATTTTTCGGTTGTGCTGAAATTCGGTTTTGTGAGATAGTTCTAAATAGTATTTTGATCTCCTTTGCGTATGAATTTTGGATATATTAGAGATAAGATTTTATAGTAGAACATATCAAAATTTGGGATAAATCCAGCGAGTAGTTTAGGAGTTATGATTTTTCAAAAGTGTGCTGCTTGTTAAGTGTTGTAACCAACTTTAGAAATTTTTGTAGAAGCGATGCTTTAACAGTTTTAAGAAATTCTTTCTCCTATGAGTGGATGGGATATCATAGATGATCTAGGGAGTTATTTCGGAATTTTTATAAGATTATTCGAATTTTATATTTGAAGTTGTAGTTGGACTTTAGTGACTATTCGGGAAATAGAAATGGGTAGTTTTTCAAGTTGTTACCTAAAATCATCCTAGGGAGTAGAATATGGTCAGTTAGCCTGAAATTATAATTTAAGTACGTATTCCGAGTTTTTGGAAGTTTTGGGATCAAGGGTAAAATAGTCATTTTACCATAAATTGGTACAGTATTAAAATCTGTTCTAATAGGATCTAGTGTCTTAGAAGTCTTAAAATTCTAATTACCTAGAAAGTGTGGTGACACACTTGCCTCCTTTAACAGGCTACAGAATTCATACAGTTACCGATTGAGTTGCGATTAAGAGAGTCGACATCTGATTCAGGTAAGTCCACGGACTTACTTAGCTGACTTCTTGTATGAGTGTAATGTGTATGAGTGGTGTTTGTTAGTTATGATAAACAACGAAACTGGATTAAGCCGACTTTATTATTTACGTAATTGACTCAAGTGTATGATAACTAGTCGTGACATCATCTGCCTAGCTCTTGCGAGAGTCTAGGAGGTTCCCTGCGACCAGCCCAGTCCGGTAGATGGTCAGATGCATTAGTACCATTCCGCGTTTGTAAACGGGGACAGGGGCGAGGTTTGGGAATCCCTCGTGTCACAAAATAAGTATCATTAGTAATGACCTATCACCTAATTAAAGATAATAAGAGGATTGAGTGTTAGATGTTGATTGTGTATGATGTGTGATTGTGCTTTCACCTTTATACTTATGAATAGAATGTTAGCTAACGATTTTATACCGCTTGTAGATGCCTTGCAGGTTAAAACAGTTGTAGAGAGATCCGAAGGGAATGGTCAGCCGGGTCCACGTACTTTTTTAGTTGGGGACGGGATGTCTTCTGTTCTTCTTATGTGTTGTTTTGGTACCTTTGCTTTGTAAGGCTGATACATATTATTCATGTATATATTGTTTAAAGTTTTCAAATGTTTTAAATACTTTTGTGCCTTGTTGTAAGATCCAAGTTAAATTGTTGTCAAACTAAGGTCGGGACCCATTGTGAGGTCCTAACCAGTAGCTCCCCGAGTTCTCAGAATTTGGGGTGTTACAACATGGTTTTAGAGCCTTTGGGTTGGCAACAATGGCACTTGAAATCTTCTGAAAGACCAAATGTATAAAATAACTAGAACCCGAAAGGGGTCTAAAATTTTCAAAACGGATTTCTGTTTTAAAATGCGCGCATAGTCGGGTTGTTGGGTTAGTAGTACGTTGGACCACCATCGCTCTCCGTGGATCTCTGCAACTTGGATCGATAGGAGTTAGTATATAGAGTTTTTATGACGTTTATTATTACATGTTATATACATGTGTATGCTTAGCTTGTTAGTATCCTAAAGGAATTTTATAACCATTAGTTGTGATATCATGAAGCGATTATCGCCTCATGATAAATCGGTGGCAGACTTGAAGATTTTTCAACACGAGACAAAGGACTCGGACCTTGGATCAAGTATTATACTCGGGTGGGCGTCCTAGTAACCCTTGTTAACCATCCAAAGAACTAATAGGCGAAGAAGTAAAGATGTGGAGATAATTTTGACCATATATAAGTTCAATCAAATGAGGAAGAATTCCCGAGTCAACTCAGATAGAAGAAATAGAAGGTCATACAGGGACTTGGTTGTAAGAAGCCGAGAGATGAATTATTAGAACCATGCAAGAGACTACAAGAGTGCGGAGTAGAGATAACAATATTGGAACGAGACAAGTAGAATTGGGTACAACCAAGATTGTAAAATCAAGGGCATTACCATCGAGGCGGATGCCCCATAGACCATTATGGGCATGAGAAACCAGAAAAGACAAAGTGTCAATCCGGGTGCGAGAATCTAAGGTGCACGGAATGAAGACCTACAATTGAGTGTAAAAGTGAAAAGGCAGACTCCACAAGCGTGGGGAGGTTTTGACCTCCTCAGAGATATAAGCAGTTGAAAGAAATCGCGACGCCAATATCCAAAGAATGGAAGCCTGTAGCAGGGTCAACGGAATTTCATGAAGGCGATATTACCACTAACTCCAGTGAAGAAATCTGTATGGGAGAACGGCCATGCTAGACTCGAGAGTCTAGGTTAACCCGAATTATCACGGGACCTAAGCCATCAACACAGATGGTCCATGCAAAAGGAACTGCAAGTGGATGATCCTTACGGCCATAAGAATTTCAAAGACGCTTGCAAGCTATCGTAAAAACTTGAAACGACTATTTATGCCAGATGAATGACACAATCGGACTAGAGAAATGGAGTTAGCCCATAAGAAGCGGAAGGGTGGAAGGTAGAAGAACTAAAGAAGTATAAAAGGATTTTTATGAGCAACTGTTTACGTACTAGCTAAGGAAAATTTTGACAGGTCACAAGTAACACGGAATGGAGACTTACAACTTAATGTAAGAGCGAAAGGTAGACTTCACGAGCCGGGAGACGTTTTGTTTTCTTTAAAAGATAAGAATTCTAAGAGGAATCACAACGCCAGTATCGAAAGGATCGAAGCCCTGTGACATAGTCAAAAGTCTAGGTTAATCCCATTTATAACAGAACATAAGTCATCAACATAGACGGTCCTTGTAAAGGGACTACAATTGGGTGGTAATTAAAAGTCATAAGAACTACAAGACGCTTACCATCTATCGTGGAGTGTTAAGAATGACTTTTGGCGTTAGGCGAATGGCACAGTGAGACTTGAGAAAGAGAGTTGTCCCAAAGAAAGCAGAAGAGTGAAAGATAAGACGAACTAAAGAAGGATAAAAGGATTAATCTAGTAGGTGATGTGCACCAAAAAGTTTAATACCAGTAGAGGTATGGAATTGAGATAAGTCAATTATAGACTGACCGATGTCAACCAAGGACGTGCAAGTATGGTTTGGTATTGAAGAGTTATGTGCCGTTAAGAAGAGATATTTGTGACTGTGGATCTATGGAGTAGCTTTACCGACGCCTTAGAGGATTTCCTCAAGTAGGCAACCACAACATCTTGGATGAATTAAAGGTATAAAGAGGAACGTTTTAAGGGTTACTACTTGGCTCGTTAAGATCAAACTCCGGTCAAGTCAGGGAGTTGGATCCGTGGTAGAAGAACTAAGGAAGTAAGCGGAATAAGTTGTTTTTCAATCGTCGCTTTATTTTCTTAAGGCAAGTAAAGAAGGTACTTGGTACTTCATCAGCATAAGACTCATGGTGTGATTAGAAGAAAAGGTTTTGAGGTCAATCATTTTATACTTCCAAAAAAGGTCCTTAGGATTAATGGGTGACAACAGGATAAGCAGAGTAGCGCAGCGGGAGCGTGGTGTGTCCTAACCCACAAAGCAAGAAGCTCAAGGATACTGATGGATGTCGTGTTGAGTTTAAGATGGTGATAGTGGGTGAAATGCTTTCTAGTTGGAAGGAACGTGAGATAGGCTATGTGGAGTGACTGAAAATGTTGTACGGAAACTTAGGTGCATGTAGAGGTAATAGAAGGAGACTGCTACCCTATTATGGATCCGAGTGAAGAGTGATGGCTTTGTTACATGTTGCTAGACAAGTAGTGTGGAATTCTATACTAATAGAATACTCTAGAGTGAGTTTTCAAGATGGATTAGGAAAGAATTAATGATGTAATAAAAATATTGTGCATGGTCTGCACTAGAAACCTCAAAGGGAGTAACTACCATCCTGAGTCGAAGATACATAAGAATGAGAAGCGATAGGAGCATACTTGCAACCTAGTAACTGTGCTTAAGAAAGCATGATCTCGGAGTAGATTTTATGTGTAATATTATATCGGAACAGAGCATAGTTACGTTTTGAGTCAGAGGGATATTATCGGTCTGATAACCATGGTGGAGAAAAGAGTGCACTACTGATGGTATGTTAACAATTATTGAGTAGTCATGATCAAATAACGGTGATATGAGATCACTTTGTGTCTAATACCGTCATTCCGGACGTATTCTAGGTCACTTAAGATCTTGGAAAATGTGTGACAAACCTAAGTTTGAGCAAACGATATATGAGAGATCTGTAAATAATATAATAATGTCAAGTGAACAAAGAGGGTGACCACTAGATTTGATTTTTAGTTGTCTCGAGTGTTAGACCTGAACAGGGTAAAGGTGACGATTCCTTACTTGAGGAGTAAGATGACTGAGTAATATTAAAAGACAAGACCAAGTGGGTCGTGATACGAAGAGCATTGAGCACTTGGTAAATGTTGGTGGATGTCCAAGACCTTTGACCTGATTGTGTAGTCAGAACCTTTTCAGAAGGCCAGAAGCAAGTGGTCATAACACAAGGAAGAAAGTTGAATAGATCATTTTTCCGTAGGGTCATCAAAGGATCTAGAAGTGATTTGTGTAAGGAAAACCATTGGAAGTTTTTAAGCGGTTTAAAAGTGACTGATGGACTAGTTTTCCTTACCCTATTGGAGAGGGTAGCTTCAGTTTTCCACAAAGACTAAGTTTGGGAACTGAGTTTGAGATTTTCAGTTGGAGAAATACCTACCAGACATGAGTTAGGTGATCAGATTAGAGGAGCAAACAGTTGAGCCGGATGATACCGGTGAGATATCCGGTAACCACTCTAGAACGTGGTGGTAGACGCTTGTGATGTAAGTACTTGAAAAGATTTAAGATTTAGTGGTTTTATGAAAAGCCGATTAGGCTACCTAAGATTAGGGATAGTAAGAGACGTAAAATTTTAAAGGCCTATGTAGTGATAGTTGTAACCTCGAGAGTGACGAGTTAGGGCTTGACCTTGGTTGTTTGATATTGTTTGATTGCTCGTTTATTTCATGATTGAGTGTTTAGTTAGTGATGTGTTCTTTTGGTAACCTTGATGTGCGGGATACTTAGATGTGGGAACGACGAGACTTTTGTGTAGTGAGCAAACACACCCATTTGGTGCCTTAAAGGCCGATCAGGATTGTCTTACCCTAAGTTTTGGGACGAAACTTATTTTGAGGGGGATTTGATGTAACGACTGGATTTTGTTATGCTTTGATAGGGTTAGAGGAGTTTAGAAAACGAAATTAAAATTTAGTGAGACTAGGATATACAAGTTTAATTTTGGAAGTCGTTTGATTAAATACCTTGTTCTAAGTTTCGGGACGAAACTTATTTTTAAGGGGGTACTGATGTAATATCCGAAAATTTGATTTCCGATTATTTCCAAGCCAAACCGAGATTTAGCTACCCTTGACCTCTTTAAGATACCTAACTTTATGTCTAACTTTAATTTTATCATTTTATGTAAGTTTGTCACCACATAAAATGATGAAATATATACCAAACCCTAGTTATATATATATATATATAGGTCTTTTGACGAGGCCAAGACGAGTTTTCACGAGGTCGTGAAGAGACCAAGACGAAGTTGTGACAACTTTTGACAAAGTCATGACATGAGTTTGACAAGCCCAATTTTAGCCATGAACCTTACCATCCGGGCCCGTTTCGAGTAAGCCAGTTGGGCCGTAAAACTGCTATCTCTCTTCTCCCCTTCCAACGTGACTTTGCCCTAGCCGCTTCTCCTTCACGTTCTTCCTCAGCCAGGGACGACGTTGTCTTCTACCCGCAGCTAGGGACGCCGCCGCCTTCTACACGCAACTAGGGACGCTTCACTCTGTCCTCTCCCTCGGCTCCGACAGACTCGACAAAAGCCGCCTCCTCTCCTCCCTCAAACTCTTCTCCTTTCTCGCACACCTCTCCTCTTCGCTCCAGAAACGCCGGCGCTGCATCTTCCTTGCCGGACGAACTACCACCGCCAAGACCGACGACAACAACCTCTCTTTCCTTGCACTCAGCCGCCACACCAGTAGCCTCGAAGATGCACTGCAGCCGTGTAGCAGGCCACCATGGATTCGCCCTTCTCCCTGTCTCTTTCTACGGCAGGACAAGTGACTCTAGAAGCCATCCCTCCAGTCCGACGCTGGCCACTGGGGCGCCTCCAGTCCGACGCTGCTGCACCCGACGCAAGTAGCCGCCTTAGTCTTCTTCTTTGCACTAGAGAGCTCGTCGAGTCTCTCTTGTCCGGTAAACGCCTCACCCTCTTCACTTTTGCACCCTTTCAATATATGTCCTGATTAGAATCCCGTTGGGATCTTGGAACAATTCACAACAGCCCTAGAAGATGCTTGCTGAGCTGAGGCGTTTTCCGAGTTTTTAGAGTTGACGAGCAGTCAACTTCGGGTCCAGATTTGAGTAAGTTATACTCCTTCTTTTCTGCTGAATTTTGGATATGTCGTAGTCAGTAGTACATAGTAGATTATACTAAAATTGGGGAAGAATCGGAGTTACGGTTTGAGAGTTATGATATTCCAAAGTTGATGCCTCATGCAGTTTTTATAAATGTGCTGATTGTTGGGAAAAACAGCAGGTGATGCTGTTTTGTGAGATAGTTTTGAATAAGCTCTTGATCTCCGTTGGACTTGAATTTTGGATATGATATAGTTGACATATTGTTGTAGATCATATTAAAATTTGAGAGGCATCATGCGAGTGGTTTGGGATTTATGATTTTTCCAAGTTTGAGTCGTAAGCAGTTTTTCTGTTGTGCTGAAATTCGGTTTTGTGAGATAGTTTTAAATAGGATTTTGATCTCCTTTGCATCTGAATTTTGGATATATTAGAGATAAAATTTTATAGTAGAACATATCAAAATTTGGGATAAATCCAGCGAGTAGTTTAGGAGTTATGATTTTTCAAAAGTGTGCTGTTTGTTAAGTGTTGTAACCAACTTTAGAAATTTTTGTAGAAGCGATGCTTTAACAGTTTTAAGAAATTCTTTCTCCTATGAGTAGATGGGATATCATAGATGATCTAGGGAATTATTTCGGAATTTTTATAAGATTATTCGAATTTTATATTTGAAGCTGTAGTTGGACTTTAGTGATTTTTCGGGAAATAGAAATGGGTAGTTTTTCTAGTTGTTACCTAAAATCATCCTAGGGAGTAGAATATGGTCAGTTAGCCTCAAATTATAATTTAAGTACATATTCCGAGTTTTTGGAAGTTTTGGGACCAAGGGTAAAATAGTCATTTTACCATAAATTGGTACAGTATTAAAATCTGTTCTAATAGGATCTACTGTCTTAGAAGTCTTAGACTTCTAATTACCTAGAAAGTGTGCTGACACACTTGCCTCCTTTAACAGGCTACTGAATTCCTACAGTTACCGATTGAGTTGTGATTAAGAGAGTCGACATCTGACTCAGGTAAGTCCACGGACTTACTTAGCTGACTTCTTGTATGAGTGTAATGTGTATGAGTGGTGTTTGTTAGTTATGATAAACAACTAAACCGGATTAAGCCGACTTTGTTATTTACGTAATTGACTCAAGTGTATGATAACTAGTCGTGACATCATCTGCCTAGCTCTTGCGAGAGTCTAGGAGGTTCCCTGCGACCAGCCCAGTCCGGTAGACGGTCAGATGCATTAGTACCATTCCGCGTTGGTAAACGGGACAGGGGCGAGGTTTGAGAATCCCTCGTGTCACAAAATAAGTATCATTAGTAATGACCTATCACCTAATTAAAGATAATAAGAGGATTGAGTGTTAGATGTTGATTGTGTATGATGTGTGATTGTGCTTTTACCTTTATACTTATGCATAGAATGTTAGCTAACGGTTTTATACCGCTTGTAGATGCCTTGCAGGTTAAAACAGTTGTAGAGAGATCCGTAGGGAATGGTCAGCCGGGTCCACGTACTTATTTAGTTGGGGACGGGATGTCTTCTGTTCTTCTTATGTGTTGTTTTGGTACCTTTGCTTTGTAAGGCCGATACATATTCTTCATGTATATATTGTTTAAAGTTTTCAAATGTTTTAAATACTTTTGTGCCTTGTTGTAAGATCCAAGTTAAATTGTTGTCAAACTAAGGTCGGGACCCATTGTGAGGTCCTAATCAGTAACTCCCCGAGTTCTCATAATTTGGGGTGTTACAGTCATCTCATGTAAATAAAGGTAGTTTGTAACTATCCTAGTCGAGCTATATAAACAACTTTCATGTAATTCAGAACTCAGTGGGTTACAATCAATACACTCATTTTCATTCACTTTTCATATCCTTCCATCCCTTAATATGGTATCAGAGCAATCAGCTCATGCTTTCACACTAATTTCAGATCTACACATTTCTCCTTCTTCATCTATCTTCATCGTCTACTGAATCGACTTCATCAGCAAGTGATGCAGCAGATCCAACAAATCCATATTCTAATCAGCTTGTCGCAGATCGATACAATGGAGCTAACTCGAATGATCTTGGTATGCAGCTTGTATCTACCTTAGTTGATGGGTCGAACTATGTTTCATGGAAACGAAACATTAGAATGGCCTTGGGAGCAAAATTGAAGTTAGGATTTATTGATGGAAAGGTGATTAAACCTTAATCTGATGAGGAGAAAATAATTCAATGGACAAGAGTAGATTACATGATTAGATGTTGGCTTGTTCATTCTATGAATCAAGATATAGCAGAAGATTTTTCACATGTTGAATCTTCTAAAGAGCTTTGGGATGAATTGAAATATAGATTTGAAGTTTCTAATGCTCCTTTGATTTATCAACTACATAAGGATTTGGTGAATTTAAAACAAGAAAATCTTAGTGTGGCTGTTTATTTCAGCAAAATTAAGAAAATCTGGGATGAAATATAATCGGTTGATGGTTTACCTTCTTGCACTTGCAAAGGTATTGTTCATTGTCGGTGTGATATTCTTATGAAACTCTTTGAGAGAGATGGTTTACCTTCTTGCACTTGCTTTACTATGACTAACTTTGCTTTGCAGATTCAAAAACTCAAGGCCCTTGAAATCACTTTCAAAGCCCTTGAAAACAAGTTGTGTCAAAAAGAGCTCAGATCGACATCAAGGTCTTTGAAATTAGGAGATAGGTTTTTGCGAAAAGTTCTCATACTCTATTCAACCCCCCATTTTAGAGTATCCTATATATTCACCTTACGGTTCAGTATGCAAGAAACGGGAAAAAGAAGAGAAAGAGGGGATTTATAGAAAAGGGGTGAAAAGATAGAAGGAAGGACGTTAAGGGTTAAGAACATGATTGGAAAGTCAGACCATAAAATAGAAGATTGGATCTTCTATCTATTGAACGAAATAAAAACGGGATAAAAACATATCTTCGCGATCTGAGGCAAAATCGCAAGGGTGGTTTGCCCTGCCGCAGGGGAGGCTCCCTTCACCGCCACCGCGGTGAAGGGCAAAAACTAGATCTTACACCTTAGGGCTGCTGACAATTTTAATGCAATTTGTTTAAATCAGGTTCATCATGATATGAGATCGAGGACTAAGCATATTGATGCCAGATATCATTTCTTCATAAGTGAGAAGAGGATCATGGTGAAGAAAATTGGGATTGTTCATAATCCTATTGATATAGCTGGTACCCCACAACAATGCAAGTTCAAATATTACTTGGACTTGCTAAATGTCAAATGTTATTGAGTGCTCATGGGGCACATCTGGATAGAGAGGAGTTAGTTCAGACATTGACTAATGCACCTGTATGTGTGTGAGGATTCAAGTCAAGGTGAAGAATTTGATGATATGCCTTGAAATCTCTCGAAAAGTAGACATATCTAAGGGTTTTGTTACTCTATATATTGTAGCATTCCCTCTGCCTCCAAATATAATCTGGTTGATTTGGTTATCCTTTGTTTCTTTGTAATCTAAAACTCCTTAATAAAATCTCTCTAAAAGTGGACGTATTCATTATTGGGTGAACTACTATAAATACGTTTGTTATCTTTCTTGTTTCTTAAGTTACGTTGTTTCTCATAATTCCGCACAACAACGAACTTATCACTTCAATCTTCAAAAACACTACTTCATCAACCACACCAACTTCATCATAATGGCGAGAGGAGATAACCCTTCCGCGGCTAAGAGATCCCGGCAAGATACTATAAAACCACAAAATGAGGTGACAACAATGAACCAAAAAATATGGGGTGAATTGCCCGAGGATTTGGTGATATTTGTGGTTTCTAGGTTTCCGATTTCAATATTCTACGGATTTAGATCGGTGTGTCAAAAATGGAACGGTTTCAATAAATCTAATAGTTTTCAAAAATATTCAGTAGAAATCGCTTCACGAACCTATAAGCCAATGTTCTTTGGCATATATTGGCACTCGGTACAATGTGCGGAGGCATGTATATATGATTTTAGTTCGAACAGTCAAGTTATCATTTAGTTAAAAATATCATGTTGTTAACAAAATTTACGTCAGCCGTTGAAATAGCTGTAAACTCGCTTGTTGAATGAACACTCAACTTGTAGTTCAAGGATACTTAATTGGACTCGAGACCCTTCCGACATACCAAATTTGATAGGAAAAAAAAATGTCACCCTTGGCGTGCACAACATAAAGAAATTGGATTTTTTTTGTCATACTCGCCATTGTAAATTCACTATTATGTTCATCTTGTTCTTGGTGTTTGCATAACACACGTTTGGAAATAGTTTTAGGGTTAACTTACCGAAAGAATGCAAATGAACATAAGTGGGGTTCTCTCCTTCACTCTCCTCTTCCCCATAATATTTAGCTTTTCTACATTTTTTGCGATATTACTTGTTTTATGATATACTATATTTTTGTTCATTGTAATTTCAAATGTTTGTTCATAGTATATTATTCGTAGTTGTTTACGGTATATTGTTCATCGTTCTCGAATGCACAATGATTAATACAAATGAACATAAGTGAGGTTCACGATCATGCGCGTAATGTAAGGTATTGATCGGAAGAAGAATGTCACGACCTTGATTAACAAGACACATGACCGGGCATACAAGCCGCATATTCGTGCTATCGTAAAAAAAAGTAGCATGGGAGTGCACCTTCCTATTGTGACATTTGAGCACTTTTGAAAATTACTAAAGAAGAAAGAAGTTTGAGCGTTAATTAGAACGCAATAGTTGATTTTATTCATAGCATTCGTAATTATATTATTTAGTTGTCTTTTTTATTAATCTTTTTATTACTAGTCGATATTTTTTTTATCCAATGCTTCTCCCCAATTTATGCTTACGGTAAGAACTTCAAGACTCGTTGAATATAAAGATGAATGTGCTAGAATGAACGGAAAAAAAACTTAATATATTGTATAATCAATAAGGAAATAATTTTGGCCGTTTTGGCATGGAAATATATATGATGAAGTCACATCAACTTGTTCTGAACATTTTCAAGAACCAAAACCCTAGCCTCCCTACCTGTTCATACACCATTATCTGGAAGGACCTCAACATCCCAAGATGTAGTTTCATTACCTGGCTTGCTGGGCTTCACAAACTCCCCCCTCTCACCAAGCTTCACATTTGGAATATCATCCCTACCAATACCTATAAAGCATGCCGTAATCACCGTGAAGACGAGCATCATCTCTGAACCAACTGCAACTACACCACTCTGCTACTTGATATCATCTCTAGATGGACACGCCTTTCATATCCTCCACCATATAACCACAACCTTTGGAACTAGCTTAGCTCACAAAAGAACTCCAATCACAATTTCTTCATCTGCATACGCATCTGATGTATTACGGCTTTCATCTACTTCACCTGGAAGGCCATGAACGATATGATCTTCAACAACTGCATCACCTCCGCCACAAAGTTTGTCAATAACATCATATTAGCCATCAAGAACCACTCCTCTCACCACTGGAAGGATCGCTCTACCAACACCTTATTCTAGGCCAAGATCCTGAAGACCCACCTTAAAAAACTCTTCTACTACTTGTTACTCCTTCCCGCTCTTGTATCTTGAATTTCCTTATCTTGTAACCCATCATATACATTCTATTCTATAAACGTTAATTTAAAAAAAAAAAACTTGCTCTAAACATATGTTTGTGCATGAACATTGTCATTCATGTTGTCTATATTTACTACATATGTTCGTGCATAAACATTATTGTTCATGATTGTTCGTGCATAAACATTATTGTTCATGAACATGAATATCCATGGTTCATGCGCGCAAAATAAATGGTATGACGATTTACAAATATCAATAACCGGTATGCGATTTTATAGTGGAATTCAAGTTTTAATATTGGTATGATCTTTTGTTGTATAAAGTAGTAAATTTGTACAAGTGAAGGCCAATGTTCATGTTGTTATTCGTGTTGTATTTGCTCCTTATATATGTTCGTTTAAATTGTTGTTCATAGTAGTTTGTGCATGTTTATAATATCTCTGCATGAATGTTAATGGGCAATAAAAAGTGAAGATCTTATTCTATTCACATTTGACAATTGATATTTTTCTTTTTCAATCAATATACATATTTTATTTCCTTTTATGTTCGACTGAGCACTTAAGCAGCCATATATATCTTCATTGTTGTCTCTTTTGCAGGGTTATCTTTGTCTCACACAAAACCCTTTCGCCGCCGCCTCTCTCTCCTCCAATCTCCAGCTGAATTTCCGGCGCCATCTTCTCCTACTTAGGGTTAGTTGGTAAGTTTTTCTCTCGTCACAGTTTGCTTTGTTTCTAGGTTTGTACTTATACAATAGTTCCCTTTTAAATTGTTTTCACAATCCCATATTTTTAATTTTCATTTAGGGTTAATTATGCTTCTCGGTTTGTAGAAAAAGCTAAAACTCCGGTAGGACGAAGATGACTGATCGATCCATTTGTGGGCAATCGATCTATCTGTACGTCCATCAAAAACTTGTGGGTAATCGATCTGTCCCTTTTTTCTAGGCTTTACTATTTCCCGTAAATCTTGTGGCTTAAATTTTTGCTTAATGCCATGTTGACATCTGAACATAAATATAATTAATTGGTTCTTTAAGATTGCATCTTCGTGGACAACGTTGAAGCATGATATCGAATTATCAATCTACCAAATAAAGTAAGTTCTCGCGTCTTTCTTTATCAATTTATTTGTTTTATTTATTTATTTTTATTTTCTTCTTTTTATTTTTACTTTTATTTTTACTTTTATTTTTATAATTTTTATTGTTCTTATGTTGAAGTATGGAATGGAATTATCAATCTACCAAATGAGTTATCAATCTACTAGACGGAAAATAATGCTATTTATTAAAGGAAAATGGAATGGTAATATTACATAATGTTTTTTTATTTGTTTTTAATTAGGTTAGTTTGGGTAAAGGAAGGAGAACTAATGAATTTTTAGCTGCTAACAAGCTAATTCATGCACTTTCATTGATCTCAAAAATTTAAACTATCTTTGTTATTCTGATATAGTACTATATGAGGAATTTTGTTAATAATTGGATAATATAAATAGTTCTGACTTGGGTTTACTAACTCATTGTGAAATTAAATGCAGTACCTAGGTAAAGTTGACGTTGAAGGTGGTGGAACTCTTAAGAAACTCTCTCCCAGAGAGTTAAACTTGCAGATGATGCAGTAGAGAAGATAACCAGATATAATCCATCATTGGCAATGCTCAGTCTAAACAACTGTAATAGGAACATTGACCTTCATATCAAAATTTCAGCAAGGAACTGACATCTCAAATTGATAATCATTGAAGAAATAAGCATCATCTATGATGTGGCAAGGATAACATCATTAGCGTTTGTGTTTTCTCTTCCGAGGTTTCAGTATCAAGTTGAAGGCGGTGGATCTCTTAAGGAACTCTGTCTTCAGAGAGTTTAACTTGCAGATAGAGAAGATAACATTAAATATTCTATCACTGACAGTGATCCATCTAAACAACTGTAACAACAATGTTGTCCTTCATGTAAAAATTTTAGAAAGGAACAAACATCTCAGACTTATAATTGGTGGGGAAATAGGCACCATCTATAACGTAGCAAGGATAGTATCAATAGAGTTTGTGTTCTCTCTTCCGAGGTTTCAGTATCAAGTGGAAGATGACACCATCTATGACGTCGCAAGTCACACTTGTCTGGGTTGAGGTCGACAAGATGCCTAACTCGTGGTGTTCCGGGTTTAAACTAGAAGGCCCGACCTCTTCTTAAAATGTTTAAGAAACAAGAGAGTACTCATGAAGTCGTTGGTTACGTATAGGATTAGCCGGGTATTAACGTATGATACGGTGAGCCTGGTGTGGAGGTTCCGGGTGTGGCAACCTACTATATGCATGGTTTCATGATATCCACTATCGTTGTTTCTAGAAATTGAATATTACGTGCATCACTAACATGGAAACGTGCTATATGCATTCAATAGCCCTTTCTTCATTTTAAAATGTTTTCGCATTGCGTATGTACTTCGTGCGATCAAAACCAAAGGAACATCAGAATGCACACATTTCTTGGATAACATACAATTACGAATACTTAGGAATGAAATAAATCTTAAAAAGTTCAAAATAAAAAGGAAAATTTTAAATATATCCATCCATGTATGGAAGATTGAGATGAGGGCGCTTGTGTGTATTGAACATGGCAGGATGTCAAACTCGTGGCCTTGAGAATTTATATCATATATGCTTCGGTCTTCTTTAAACGTTTGGGAAATCAAAGAGTTTTTATGATGTTGTTTTTAACGCAAATGATGGACATATGTTTACTTATGATGCGGTGAGTCAGGTGTGGTCAAAGGTTTCCAACATATACATCTCTTGAAATCTATTCCAGTCGACATTAAAGTTTATGATTCTATGAGACCTAATAGTTTATCATGTAAAACACCTTATGTGTAAGAGACTAGTATCTGAGAGAGGGAGCAGAGGGGCCAGGTTTATGCCTGAGCCGCCCCTACGCCTTACCTGGTCCGCCCCTGCGGCTCACAGAGCCCGCCCCTGCGGCTCTGTGTGCTGCAACCGCTTTCTTTGACTGCTTTGACTCATGCTTTACCCTCTACCATCCTATTTATACTTCTTCTTCTCCTCTTTGATGAGGGTTTACTTTCAGATCTCTCTCTCTCTCCTTACGTACTTCTCCTCTCTTCTTCTTCTCCCTTGGATCCTTGCTTGATCTTCCTTGAAATTGTGTAAGTTTTGGAGAGCTTTTGCTTGGCTTTGATGGTGATGATGGTTGCTGAGCTTTGTGAGCCAGCTTGAGGACGTCCTGGTTAGTGGTGAGCTTCTCGTTCTTCAGTTTGGTTAGCTTCCATAGCTTCCTTTCCCTTCTTCTTCTTCTTTTTATCTTTTGGTCCCTTTCTCCTCTTCTCTTTAGTCTAGCATGCCTTTCCTTAGGTTTTGATCCTATTCCAGTCATGTTTGGGTTATGTTGATGTATATATGTGTATGTTATGTTGATATGTTGTTGTTGGAGTGAAGAGAAGTAAAGAAACGAGAGTAGAAGTGAAGAAGGAGCTGGAGTGGTGTTCTCTACACACCAGCCGCCCCTGCGCCTGCCTTGTAGCCGCCCCTGCGCCGGCCTATGCACCGCCCCTGCGCCACTAGAGAGCCGCCCCTGCGCCTCACTGCACCAGCTTGGTGTTTCCTTCGGTTTTGCAAGTGTGTGTTGCTTCTAGGCCATCCTTAGGGTGCCTTTGTTCCCTCATTTCCTAGTATGAGTGCTTAGGATCATGCTAGATGTGTGAGGTTGAGTTTGATGATGTTTATGATCGGTTTATGCCTTGTATGACTTTTGAGGTTGTTAGGTTTTGAGTGAGGTTGAGGTTGGTCCTTTGGATCCCTTTGGGTCTAGATGTGACCCTTATATGGTTAGGAGTCTGATATATCTTCTTATGCCTTGTTTATAGGTTGTGCTATCTCTCAAGTGTAGAGGTGATCTTGGTTGAGTTGTGATCAAGGTTGAGGTAAGTCCGTAGAACTTACTTAGCTGCCATCCTTATATTGAGTGTTTGCATGAGTGGTGTATGTTTTGTATGTTTGCTATGATAGCATGTGATATCGTATTTACCTACCTATGTTTTATTGATTGCCCCATTGCGTGGCTGTGATAACCTTTCCCTTTCATCCTGCCATGGAGTCTGGGAGGTTCTCTTGAGTCAGGCCAGACCGGTTTACAGGAAGGACGCAATCCACTCTCATAGGGTACACGGATTGTGTGACCGATACTAGTACGACTGGCTATCAGGCTCAGAGGCGAGGATGTATCGGTCCTCGTGTCACATAGTTTCATATATATTATATCTATACAATTTGAGTGAATGACCATTATATTGAGATGAATAAATGGGTAAATGAGTGAAAGCATGCTGATATGTTTATCCTTCCTTATGTGTGATTGTGCTTATGCATTACTCTATATATGTGTATGGATAGCTAATGGTTTATTACCATATTGTAGATGCCCTACAGGATAGACATGCTACAGGGTGATTTAGCAGAGTGGCAGGCCGAGGACGTCTCATACATTAGGATGTGGGGGCTTTTGGAGCCTGTTATCTTTCCCTCTTGCGTGAGGATGGTCTTTTGTTACCTCCTGTGTGAGGGTGTTATGTTTCTTACTCGGCTATGATGTCTTATCTTTTGGGTTGTACAGTTTATACAATTTTATGTATTTGTTTTTATATCTGTCAGTGTCATGTTATAAGGTTTAGTGAACTTGTTGTCAGGCTAGAGTCATGATCCATTGTGTGATTCTAGCCCAATGTGGCACTCCGAGTCTTGCGGATTTGGGGTGTTACAAAGTTGGTATCAGAGCCTAGGTTGACAACAATGACACTTGCTACCTGCAATGAGGTTTGATAGGTAAAATAAACAGAACCCACACGGGATCTGACGTTTTAAAGGTTTTGGTTTTAAGTGTGGTTTTGGGTTAGATGTACGAGAAGTCGCCACTCCTACTATGGATCTCTCTAGTGTAGATATGATATGTATATATGTATGATGGATTATATATGTTTGTGTTGAGTATGTATATATATCTATACCAATGGCCTATATAGAGCCTTATAAGTTAGGTGTGCATACCCCGCAGATGGCTCGGACTAGAGCTATTGCCGCTGTAGGCAGAGGTAGAGGTAGACCACCCCGTCCTCCGGGCGTGGTAGGTGAGGGACCAGTTCCCGCTGCTGATCCACCAGTAGTGGAGGAGATACATGAGGAGGTTGTAGAGAGCGTCGTTCCAGAGACGAGAAGCAGTGTATTCGTGAGAAATCATTCACATCGAGCTCAGTCTGATGACGCTGACCGTGTGTCCATGGGAGGACCTGAGTTCAAAGAGTACCTCCGACGTTTTGAGGAGGATATTAGGGCTGGCAGGTGAGCCCCCGATTTACCAGTACCTGAGGGATCTTCTGTGAAATCTCAGGGAGCGACCCGGGTGCCAACTGCACCTACACGTGTTGTTGATCCAGTTCGTGTCCTAATGGAGACTAGAGGGCCTCAACTAGATGCTTGGTTGAAGGCATTTCATCAACAAGGAGTACCACACTTCTCAGGGGAGATTGGTTTAGAGACTGAGATGTGGATTGGGCATGTAGACTCAACCGTGGAGTCTATCAGATGTCTTGAGGACAGACAGATAGAGTTAGTTCAATCTCTATTCCGTGACCCCGCACACCAATGGCGGAGGATTGTCCGGACGAGAGCTACAAGTTATGAAAACATGAGGCGCATGATTAGAGAGCAGTTCTGCCCTGCCTCACTGAGGAGGGAGAAGCTACAGGATTTTGTGGAGGCTGGCTTTGAGGATGTGCCTATTACTGATGCCATCTGCCGTTTCCAGACCGAGTTAGCTTTGTTGGGTCCAGCTGCACCATCTAAGGACTAGCATGTTTATATGTTCTCTCGTCGTCTGAGAGAGAGCACCCGTTCATAAATGGTGAGATTCCATTGTGAGTCCCTAGCTGATTACCAGGATCGGGCTTTTGCTTTTAAGAGAGAGCCAGCCAGCCAGAGAAGAGCTTCTCAGACGGGACGGTCTGAGAAGAGGCAGCGCACTGGGCAGACTAGTGGAGTTGGAGGATCATTGTTCGCTCCAAACGGTGTGTGCAAGCTTTAAATTTATAACCCTAGACGTAAGCTTAAAACAAGGATGCGAACCCGCAGTGTACGGGTCAATCGTAGTAAAAGCAAGGAATTCCAGGGGTCGATCACAGGGATTTAGTGAAACAAAGTAGGAATAGGTAAGCTTTGTAATTACTAACCACAAAAGCGATTAAAACAATCAAGGATGATAAAAAGTCAATTAAGGAAATATGCAATTCTAGGGATTAAAGCGTCTAGTTGTGGTTCCAACTCAAGATCTAAAGATAAGCGGACAAAGCTGAGATTTTTGCAAAGGGAAGGTGTTACTAAAGTGGAATAGATCACCGGGTAAGTCTCACTACTCACTAATCCCAAACCGTAACTCCTATTACCGGGTAAGTCTGAAGGAATTAAGGGAAAGAACTATAACCTCAAACTAACACACCACCTAAGGGAATACAATCAACCTTTACCGGGTAAGTCTCAGGCTAACTCACAAAGATGGAATGAAAGCACATTCAAACCCCAATAAAGGATAAACCTTTATTACCTACACTTATGATCTTTGGTAAACAAACAAAGGAATTACCGGATAAGTCTCATCCTAGGCTTGCATTGGACCAGGAAATGTGTAATAAGAATAGGATTTGGCAAACTCCAATACTTAACTCTCAGTTTCGGATTAGATAAGTCACCTCGGTCAGAAGAATTCCACCCCGGCCGAGATGTTCATCGACTGAGCGAGATGCTTTAGGGTTAAGGATAAAGACTCGAGCTTTCAAGGTCCTACTGTGATTTAAGATTATTCTATCATTGTTTTTCCCACAACCTTCAGTCAATCACCCTAGAATCACACAAAGAAATTAGCCACTCATCATCATGAAAGTATTAATCAAATATATGGGAAGAGAGAGAATAATTGAACAAGAAAATTGTAAAAGCTAGAATTTTCGAATCCTAATCAAGGATGATTAAGGGTGATTAAGTTAATCATCGATATTAATTGACCCATAAATCGCGAGTAGTTTGCAGATGACGAGTATAAATTCCACCATTATGATTTTGGTGTAAATTTGGACTTATGGAGAAATTTTCACTTTTTCCTCCGGGGAATAATTTTTACCCTCTGTATTATTTGGAGCATTTGGGAGTTTCAATTAATAAAATTGCAGTTGAGAGAAATGATCAGGACATTGAGTATGTTCTAGATATGATATAACATGGAAAGGCAAAATGGCCAAAAGAGCCGCTATTTCGTTCTTAGCGGCTAAGAAAGACGGCTTAGGAATACGCATTTTCCGAGAAAGTTGCGGAATAAATATCCACACAATATGTCAGATTTATTATTCCAATTTCGGGAAGTTTGGAGAAGGGGCTCAAACCGCCTTCGGATCGATAAAAGGATAATTATCGACTTTGCTAAAGGATAATTATCGTCTTCGCTATAAATAGCGAAAATTCATTTATTAATTCATTTCCTTTCACGTTTCCTCGTAAAAGCTCTGATTTCTCTCAACCTTCAAATTCAGATCTACTCTTCGTTTGTAATCCGATTTCAATTCCGTTTGAGTTTTCGGATTCCTCTCTTCGTCCTCTTCATTTTGGTACCGAGTTTCTGCGTTCCGTTGAAGTTATGGCCAGGTCGAGCATCCCCCTTATATGGCCGGTCCCTTCTCTCGGATTCCGGTGAATCTGATGGTGTCCGAGCGTAGCCTGCGTCGTTGTGATTCCGAATCTTCTTTCGGATCGTCAATCGGGTTAGTAACGAATAAGTTATGAATTTATTCGTTTTCAGTATTGCGATTTGGCCTAAATTGACCTTAGGCTTGTCAAAATGGATAATTGGAAATTCCATTATGCTCGTTACTTTATTATGGTGATTATGGGATATTTGTTTGATGAGATCTGATGACAAGTGGGTTGAGAAACTGCCTACGGGCAAAAGGTTACTCTGATGAAATTTAATTAATTAGTTAAAGATTAATTAATTAAATTAGGAATTTAGAAAACGGTATAAGCTAATTAAATTCAAAGGAATGAATTTAATGGATGTTTGAAGCAAGAAGTTTAATACGAGTAATATGATTTTCTCGACAGGTGGTGTTGAAGACGGTAGACTAACTATAGCTTAGTTGCTCAGTGAGCGTATCCAAGTAAGTCTTCGGACTTACTTAGCTTCGATCTGCAGAAACCCGTGTCTGAGAGATTTATATCTCACTGTGTTGATATGTGTTGTTGTTTTGAAATGCCTTGTTGTGTTGAAATGTGAATGTTGATATGCATTGAGATGTGTTATGTGTAAAGCATGCTTGATGTGTTTTATGATGAAAATGACGTTATGATGTGTAAAGCATGCTTAATGTTATTGTGATTATTATCATGTCATAATTATGAGAAATGGTTAAATGAACATGTGTTAGCCTATTGAGGCGTGCTATTGAATGACATGATAAGCTTGTTGAAACATGATAATGTATGAGATGATAAGCCTTTTGAGGCATGTGATATGATGATGACCTGTAAAGGTCAACAATATGTAAAATTGTTTAAGACTCTGAGCTAACCATTAGCCAGGTCGCTAGCTATTGCAGTGAATGCCGGAGCTCGGCCAAGCCCGGATCACTTGCGTTTGTATAAGAATGACACCGAGTCCGATGGACTTCAGGCTCGGGTCGCACACCTAAAGAAAATGGTAAATGTTTTCATTAACATGAATGGCAAAATGTTGCATGTGGTTAGGGGTTAAGACCATAACGCACCACGAGAAAGTCTGGCCCGTAGACTTGATCAGTCTGGCTATGACCTAAGAGCAAATTTCTGAATTAACCTAATCTGTGCAATGGTGAGCTCACACCAAAGCCAGAACCGTATAAGCAATGATTCCGGATTTGGTCCGGGATCGCAAATTGTAAATTTCATACTGCATTCACGTGCATCATTCATAAAAGCATGATATCATCTCATGAGCACGGTATATGGTATTTGAATATATTTGTTTTATTGTGATGTGATGATATAATCTCTCGTGGATAGATTATGATCGGTAGCTAACGGTTTTAAACCGAATCTTTTTAGGTAATGCCGATCATAGGAACGCTTCACGGATGTCAGCTGCAGGATGTGGACAGCCGGGGCAGTGTTAACCCAAGGGTTGGTTGAACTACTTTTGAAACTAATCGCTTGCAAGCGAGTCTTTTGTTGGTTGTGTGCAACTGTGTACAGGCTGAAGTTTTAAGACACCTGTTCAGGTGTCATGTTTAAAGTGTCGTTTTGGGATATACATACTAACTGCATGCACGGTTGTTATGTAAATGTTTTCTAAATGACAGGTTGGATGTTTTCATTATTTTTCGTGCTTCTTGTTGTAAGGTCCTATTTGTGAAGTTGTTGTCATGCTAACTGATGGGACCCACTGTGTGGTCCTTATCCTAGTGACGTCTTGGGTTACTTAAAACTCGGGTCGTTACAGATTGGTATCAGAGCTTAGGTTGACAACAAGGGCACATGTGACTTGAGATGAGACATGATAGTTCAACCTAACTACAACCCAGTCCGGGTTGGTTTTTAAAGGACATTTAAGTTTTCAAAAGATTTTGAAAATTACTGATATATGGTTTTAATGGATTTAAAATCATATGTATAGTCGGGATTGTGGGTAAAGACACTGACTTCCACTCCTCAGCGTGACTCCTTGTAAGTGTAGTTCTCTCTCTCTAACTTGTTAAGATTATAGTATTCTGACAGATATCACTACTGTTATAAGTAATGGATATATATGAAGAGAGAACGATCTTGAATGTTCCGGTTTCTCGAAACCGTGACGGGAGAACCATTTTGATAGTATGAGGTGGGGTGAAGTATCTTATCCAATCGAGTTACACGTGAGCATATGCAAGAGATGATTCCTACTACCATGGAAAGAAATATACACTGTATCGTATAGAAGACAAGTGTCGTAGCAATGTGTTCGCTCCAAACGGTGTGTGCAAGCTTTAAATTTATAACCCTAGACTTAAGCTTAAAACAAGGATGCGAACCCGCAGTGTACGGGTCAATCATAGTAAAAAGCAAGAAAATTCCAGGGGTCGATCACAGGGACTCGGTGAAACAAAGTCAATAATGGTAAGCTTCGTGAATACTAACCACAAGAGCAATTAACACAGTCAAAGATGAATAAGAAGTCAATAAAGCAAACATGCAATTCTAGGGATTAAAGCATCTAGTTGTGGTTCCAACTCAAGATCTATAGATAAGCGGACAAAGCTGAGATTTTTGCGTGGGGAAGGTGTTACTAAAGTGGAATAGATCACCGGGTAAGTCTCACTACTCACTAATCCTAAACCGTAACTCCTATTACCGGGTAAGTCTCAAGGAATCAAGATAAAGAACTATAACCTCAAACTAACACACCATCTAAGGGAATAGAATCAACCTTTACCGGGTAAGTCTCAGGTTAACTCACAAAGATGGGATGGAAGCACACTCAAACCCCAATAAAGGATAAACCTTTATTACCTACACTTATGATCGTTGGTATACAAACTAAGGAATTACCGGGTAAGTCTCATCCTAAGCTTGCATTGAACCAGAAAGGTGTAATAAGAATAGGATTTGACAAACTCTAACACTTAACTCTCAGTTATGGATCAGATAAGTCACCTCGGTCAGAAGAATTCCACCTCGGCCGAGATGTTCATCGACTGAGCGAGATGCTTAGGGTTAAGGATAAAGACTCGAACTTTCAGGATCCTACTGGAATCTAAGATTATTCTATCATTGTTTTTCCCACAACCTTCAGCCAATCACCCTAGAATCACACAAGGAAATTAGCCATTCATCATCATTATGAAAGTATTAAAGTATATGGGAAGAAAGTGAATATTTGAACAAGAAGAATTTTATGAAAAGACTTCAATAACTGAATCAAATATCACAACAAAAGCGTTCCTTGGATAGCAATCCAACAAGACAAGACAACAAGTGAGGGAATTGAAGACAATCTTACAAAACCCTCCAAAAAGCTATAAAAGCTATAGACTTCAATCTTCCTTCAACCTTCAAAAAGGTTCTTCGAATCTCTCCCAACTGGAGTAGGCTGCTGCTGCTGCGTGCTATAAACCCTGATCGACGATATAGCGTCATCTTGGATTTGTGGAAATCCAACCCCTTTTATAGGAAAATAACCCTCCAAAGATAATAAATCTTAGAAAGATATTTTCCCATAAATATAGGTAAAATATATGATTCTGCATATCTCCTTCCTTCCAGGAGCCAAGCCCAAAAATATAAGATCACTTTCCAATTTTAAAAGATCTTATCCATGAATAAAATATTCTCGCCGCGTCCTAGGTGTTCGCCTCGGTCGAGTCGGCGTCTCTGGATCACCTCGGTCGAGATGAATCTCTGGTCAACCGAGGTGAGTCACAACTGAATGTGAAATCTCTCAAAACTGGTCCAAAGTAAATCTTTAATCCATGGCTATGCTCCCTGGATGTAGCTCCAAATGACTCATGACTCCTTTTGCTCCTTTTTGATGCGAAACGTGCCATTTTACCTACGATTACAACAAAACTAGGTGTAGACCTCGATTCTCGCAAAGGTAGATGAAATGGTAGTAAAATCACATAATATACATACAAACATGCAGATTATGAAAGATAAAACGTCCAAACAAACCCCAAAATATAGACTATAATTCATGCTATCAAAATACCCCATACTTAGCCCTTGCTTGTCCCCAAGCAAGTTCCTCATATAGAAGTCAAGATAGAATGGATTATAAGTCATGAAAATCAATGAAAAAGTCTTTCAAAATTATTTTATGGTGTGCAACTATCATAGATCACTCTAAGAGAATACTTCATGGAATTTAAAAACTCAATATGCTCGAAACCTTTTATAAATATAGGAAAGTCGTTCATCTTTGCATAAAATCATAGAATGCATAATAAATCATAATTATCAAAATTAATCATGTATAATCCGATTTAAACCACTAAGTCAATCAACAAGCTCAAGGTCTCAAGGGCTTCCCAAAAGAAAGGTCAAGAAACGTGTAGGGTAGGGATGTGTGTAAGGTAATGTGGTGCTAGAATCCGGGAAAAGGATGAACTTCACTTTCACTTTGACTTGCAACATCTTCCACCAATAAGCTTTGCTTATTTCACACTTTTTTTCTTTTTACTTTACTTTTTGGGATGCATGGACAGAGGTGCACAATAACCGAAGCCTGGGAAATCTGCAATCATCAATTTCTCGAGATGCATCAAACCCTTGATGCACATACCATGACCCGTTAGGAATATCGCTCAATCCGACTTTGGCAAGACACAAACACCCGGCTATGTGAATGGTGCCGAGTTACTCATCTTCATGATTGACTTCCCCAAACCTAAAATTGCTTTCTAACACTTTCACTTCCAGCCACTTCTCAACTTTAACTCCACTTGCTTTCACCACTTCGCTTGCTTCCAAATTCCCGGATAGGTAAAGGGAGGCAAAATGTATATGAGGGGCTAAGCATGATCAAGAAGAAGAAGAAGAAGAGAATGAATTGCCTTGGTCTTTCCAAGAAGAAAGTGAGAGAACTTAACCTGCGGTGTCAACCTTCAAATTCAACATAATTTGGATAAAAACAAAGTATTAAACATGCTAATAATTTCAAACAAAGCATTTAGCAACTTAAACATATTATAAAACCTTTCAAGCACATAAAGATTTCAAAACCAGTCAGTAAGCAAAGTCTTCACTGAGATCATATCCAGATAAGGGGCACAAAAATCGTTTCAAAAACTCTCAGTTAACCTACCTCGGTCGAGGTGTTCTTAGGTCAACCGAGGTGAAGCACCTCGTTCGGCCAGAACTCCACCGGTCGAGGTCAATTTTTTTTTTTTTTAAAAACCAGTTTTTTTTTCAATTTCGACGTTTTTCTCAATCAAATAACCTGTAAGTATGCATGCAATCTCAGATAAACATATAGAAGCAACTGAAGCATAAAATATCAATATCTGATCAAGTAGAGTCATACATAAGTGTCAAATATCACATAAACACCCCATACTTGGGACACACTGTCCCAGTGGGTCAAAATAAGTCTAAGGACAGGATACTCACCGAACATAGCTAAACTGCATGAAGAAGTAAGAAACAGCTCCCAGATACGACCATCTCGGTTGGCGAAGCACATCTCGGTCGAGGAGTTCTGACAATACCCGAGATGTATCTCAGTAAAGCTCGTTTCCTCAACTTCTCGAAATTTTGTTCTTCCAGTGTAGCTCCTGAACTGTGATCCTTCCTTTTGGAATACCTGGTTGTTGTCTAGAGGAAAACAAAAACAAAGCAACTATCTAAACTAAACTAGAAAAGGGAGAAGAAAGCAATACCTTGGGTTGCCTCCCAAGAAGCGCTTGGTTTAAGGTCGCTAGTTGGACCCTTCTCCATAGAATTACTCAATGTACCTTGAACACCATGGAGTGCTCATCACATCCATCATAAAATTCTTCCAAAAAGGTTCCGGTTCCTAATTTCACCGGCAAATGGTAAGATCTCCCACGTACAAGCTTGTATGGTTTGATTCTCACCGGAATCCTTCTAGACTTCCTGCACTTCAATGGGACATTCCTCGTGTCCCATCCTTTCCTTGATCGAGAAAACAGTTTCTCGGAATCATAGCAGCTTCCCCATCTATAGCTTGGGGATGGTACAGGGTCCTGAGCATGCGAGGGACCCCATACTTGAACAAGAGACTCTTCATCGCCTTAGCGGTGTAGTGCTTGCCAACTCCACTCCTCATGATCCGAGGAGCTTCTTCCTCCAACAATTTCAAGGGAGGTTTCATCTTGATCTTAGGAGGTTCTTTCGGAAGAGACCTCCAACTCTTTGGTGCATCCCTGAAGAAATTTAGAACTTTAATAGGAAATTCAAACGAAGTAAGAGAAATTACCTTGTAAAGTTCTCCAAAGTTTGAGACAAGTTTCATGTTGAGTTGATAGTCCACACACGAAATCTCTCCCAACTCAGCTGGCCTTTTTTCCACCTTGACCACAGTCTCAGTAATTTGGCCAAGGTTCGCCTCATCTTGCAGTTCTACAAATTCTTCTTCCATCTCGGTCGAGATCACCTCCACCTCGGTCGAGGTCTTGGCAGTTGGATTGAGACCTTCCACATCCTCCGCTTCCACAAAAGCTTCAGGAGAAACTTCCGGTTCGACTAGAGGAATGCTTGGAACGTGCAACACTTCCTTATGCTCCTCTTTCGGCTTGGCATAGGATAGGGTGCTTTCCTTGAGCTCCTCCACCTTCTTCATCAACTTCTCCAATCTTGATTCGAGAGAGTCTTCAAAAGGTTGCTCATAAATGTTTTTAGGGACATTCTTCTCATCCCATATCGCAAGTTCATGCTGAATGGCCTCTTCTCTTTCCCATTCATTGTTAAACCAATAGAAGGAGTACTTCTCCTCCAAGTATTCATAATGGTCCACCCTAGCACTTTATCTTGCTATCCAGGCAGGATCAAATGTAGTCATCGGAAATCTTGAAAACTACAAAACTCATAGAAAGAGTAGTTAGTAGCAACAGGGGCAAGTGCCCCGAAAGCAAACCGCAACCGGCTCGGTCTAGACCAAGTCCCCGGCAACGGCGCCAAAAACTTGTTCGCTCCAAACGGTGTGTGCAAGCTTTAAATTTATAACCCTAGACTTAAGCTTAAAACAAGGATGCGAACCCGCAGTGTACGGGTCAATCGTAGTAAAAAGCAAGAAAATTCCAGGGGTCGATCACAGGGACTCGGTGAAACAAAGTCAATAACGGTAAGCTTCGTGAATACTAACCACAAGAGCAATTAACACAGTCAAAGATGAATAAGAAGTCAATAAAGCAAACATGCAATTCTAGGGATTAAAGCATCTAGTTGTGGTTCCAACTCAAGATCTATAGATAAGCAGACAAAGCTGAGATTTTTGCGTGGGGAAGGTGTTACTAAAGTGGAATAGATCACCGGGTAAGTCTCACTACTCACTAATCCTAAACCGTAACTCCTATTACCGGGTAAGTCTCAAGGAATCAAGATAAAGAACTATAACCTCAAACTAACACACCATCTAAGGGAATAGAATCAACCTTTACCGGGTAAGTCTCAGGCTAACTCACAAAGATGGGATGAAAGCACACTCAAACCCCAATAAAGGATAAACCTTTATTACCTACACTTATGATCGTTGGTATACAAACTAAGGAATTACCGGGTAAGTCTCATCCTAAGCTTGCATTGAACCAGAAAGGTGTAATAAGAATAGGATTTGGCAAACTCTAACACTTAACTCTCAGTTATGGATCAGATAAGTCACCTCGGTCAGAAGAATTCCACCTCGGCCGAGATGTTCATCGACTGAGCGAGATGCTTAGGGTTAAGGATAAAGACTCGAACTTTCAGGATCCTACTGGAATCTAAGATTATTCTATCATTGTTTTTCCCACAACCTTCAGCCAATCACCCTAGAATCACACAAGGAAATTAGCCATTCATCATCATTATGAAAGTATTAAAGTATATGGGAAGAAAGTGAATATTTGAACAAGAAGAATTTTATGAAAAGACTTCAATAACTGAATCAAATATCACAACAAAAGCGTTCCTTGGATAGCAATCCAACAAGACAAGACAACAAGTGAGGGAATTGAAGACAATCTTACAAAACCCTCCAAAAAGCTATAAAAGCTATAGACTTCAATCTTCCTTCAACCTTCAAAAAGGTTCTTCGAATCTCTCCCAACTGGAGTAGGCTGCTGCTGCTGCGTGCTATAAACCCTGATCGACGATATAGCGTCATCTTGGATTTGTGGAAATCCAACCCCTTTTATAGGAAAATAACCCTCCAAAGATAATAAATCTTAGAAAGATATTTTCCCATAAATATAGGTAAAATATATGATTTTGCATATCTCCTTCCTTCCAGGAGCCAAGCCCAAAAATATAAGATCACTTTCCAATTTTAAAAGATCTTATCCATGAATAAAATATTCTCGCCGCGTCCTAGGTGTTCGCCTCGGTCGAGTCGGCGTCTCTGGATCACCTCGGTCGAGATGAATCTCTGGTCAACCGAGGTGAGTCACAACTGAATGTGAAATCTCTCAAAACTGGTCCAAAGTAAATCTTTAATCCATGGCTATGCTCCCTGGATGTAGCTCCAAATGACTCATGACTCCTTTTGCTCCTTTTTGATGCGAAACGTGCCATTTTACCTACGATTACAACAAAACTATGTGTAGACCTCGATTCTCGCAAAGGTAGATGAAATGGTAGTAAAATCACATAATATACATACAAACATGCAGATTATGAAAGATAAAACGTCCAAACAAACCCCAAAATATAGACTATAATTCATGCTATCACAATGAGTAACACATTACAATGACGGATGGATCCACGGGAGACTCCAGCTATTGTATGCCAATACATGTGAGTTATCATGTAGAAACCGATGAACATGAATCGGAGTAGTGGTGGAAGGTAGAACGAGGAAGGGGAGTTCTTAACTTCAAAGGAAGTTATGGCATGACAGTTGACTGGTATTTGCACCACATGGACATGACTTTTGGAGACATTGGAGAGCTAGAAAAGTATAAGATGAAACTTGCAGCAACCTTCATGCAAAACATTGGTGCAAGTTGGTGGATGAGAAATCGTTCAATCATTGTGGATTACGAGACTTTCAAGAGTTGGATTTGGACTAACTTGTGAAATCTCTCAAATCTGATCCAAAGTGAATCTTTAATCCAATTCCATGGTTCCTGGATTATTCCTTAAGCTCCTGAATGTAGCTCCAATGACTCCATAACTCCTTTTGCTCCTTTTTGATGCAAAACGTGCCATTTTACCCACGATTACAACGAAACTAGGTGTAGACCTCGATTCTCGCAAAGGTAGATGAAACGACAATATAATCACATAATATATATACAAACATGCGGATTATTGAAGATAAAACATCTAAACAAGTCCCAAAATATAAACAATAATTCATGCTATCAAAATACCCCATACTTAGCCCTTGCTTGTCCCCAAGCAAGTTCCGCATATAAAATACAAGATAGAATGGATTATTAGTCATAAAGATCAATGAAAAAGTCTTTCAAAAACATTTTAATGGTGTGCTACAATCATAGATCACTCTAAGAGAATGCTTCATGGAATTTAAAATCAAAACATGCTTAAAACATTTTATAAATATATGAAAGTTGTTCATCTTTGCATAAAATTATAGAACGCATAATAAATCATAATCATCGAAATTAATCATGTATAATCCAGTTTAAACCACTAAGTCTATCAACAAGCTCGAGGTTTCAAGGGCTTCCCAAAAGAAAGGTCAAGAAACGTGTAGGGTAGGGATGTATAGAAGGTAATGTGGTGCAAGAATCCGGGAAAAGGATATCACTTCACTTTCACTTGACTTTCAACATCATCCACCAATAAGCTTTGCTTATTTCACACTTTTCCTTTTTTACTTTACTTTTTGGGATGTATGGACAGAGGTGCACAATAACCGAAGCCTAGGAGATTAGCAATCATCAATTTCTCGAGATGCCTCAAACCCTTGATGCACATACCATGACCCGTTAGGAATATCGCTCAATCCGACTTTGGCAAGACACAAACACCCGACTATGTGAATGGTGCCGAGTTACTCATCATCATGATTGACTTCCCCAAACCTATTTATTTCTTTCTAAACTTTCAGCCAACATCTCATCTTTTCCTTCACTTGCTTTTCACTTTCTTGCTTGCTTCCAAATTCCCGGATAGGTAAAGGGAGGCAAATATGTATATGAGGGGCTAAGCATGATCAAGAAGAAGAAGAGAAGAGAATGAATTGCCTTGGTCTTTCCAGGAAGAAAGTGAGAGAACTCATAATGTGGTGTCAACCTTCAAATTCAATATAATTTGGATAGAAACAAAGTATTAAACATGCTAAAATTTCAAACAAAGCATTTAGCAACTTAAACATATCATAAAACCTTTCAAACATACAAAGATTTCAAAATCAGTCAGCAAACAAGATCTTCACTAAGATCATATCCAGATAAGAAGCACAAAACGTTTCGAAAACTCTCAGTTAAACCACCTCGGTCGAGGTGTTCTACGTCAACCGAGTTGAAGTACCTCGTTTGGCCAGAACCATCCCGGTCGAGGTCAAAAAATTTTTTGTCCAGTTTTTGACGTTTTTCTCAATCAAATAACCTATATGCATGCATGTAATCTCAGATAAAACCATAGAAGCAAAATAAAGCATAAATATATGATAAAGTCGAGTCATACATCCATAAGAGTCGAATAATACATCAACACCCCATACTTGGGACACACTGTCCCAGTGGGTCAAAATAAGTCTAAAGAAAATAAAGTACTCACCGGACATAGCTGAGCTGCATAATAAATAAAGAAAGAAAATCCTGCAAGCTCTCAATAATCCCGATCCGGTGGTGGTGGCACGTACGGATACTGAGATGGGTCGAAAGGATAGCCCATGATATGTTGAAACTGAATTTGAGCCATCACGTGCTGGTAATGCTGTCTCTCCTGCATCTCACGGATATCCAGGGATAGGGCAGCATAAGAATCGATCATCTGATCCGTCAGATTATCAATCCGACGGTGAGCATCTCGATCTCTCTGTCGGCGTACCCTATGCCTAGTAGGGCGTACTGGTGATGCAGCTGGCTCGGTCTCAGGCCCGTCATCATCCAAATCGATGACCGGCGCACTCGTCCCAGCAGTATCAGTGCCCATATCCATAGGAACTCCACCATCCCTATCATCATCATCATCAACAGCCTCCTCAACCTCATCCTCCTCAGTTGGTGTAGCTGCTGCAGCTGTTGCCTCTCTCGCGTCCTCCATCAGTTGGATCCAAGCAGTGTGCTAGTAGTGTGGATCATATACTGAGAACTGGGGTGACCATCTGATCCCCTGTGGTGTAGTCGGCTCCCATGGCATCGCCACATATGGCGTAGTGAGTCCTCGGGGAACCAGTATCCTCCGAGTGATCATCTCCTGAAGTCCAAGCGGCTTGGCAGCCGCCACCATGGTACAAGCGCTGAGGTCCATATCTTGGTAACTCGCTATGTGAGTCACAATGCCTCCACAACAGATGTCGCCCTTCGCCTTGTCCTTGATCTTGTGCAGATCCTTTGCCAGCATCAAACCAAAGTCTAGGATCCCTCCAGTCACCATGTAGTATAGGCTAAACAGCCCCCCCTGTCTGACCTTCTGGGGCGTCTCAGTAAGCGCCAGAAGGGTCTCACTGAATATCCTGTGGGCTAACCTAAAAGCTAGGTGAAATATAATACGCTCCCTGGAGTCTCCAAGGCGCCATCTATCTGCATGCTCAACTACGTGAGCAATTTGTCCCCAGAACTCCCTAGCTACAGCTCGGGAGGGAAAATCAGCAGCAGTCGGGGTGGGAAAACCAAAGATGTCCCGCCAGTAGTCTAGAGGAACTAAATAATTCCGGTTCATCAACCGGTACTTCACGGTGCGCTCAGTGGGAAGGTAGGTGAAGGAGCTGACAAACTTCAGAGTCGGCTCTAAGTAAGAAGGAGCACGGATCTCACTAAACTGATCTAGGCCCACAATAGAGATCATCCGTCTCAAATCTCCATCCATGATGACATGAATTATGACCTATTTTTAGGCATGTATTTATATAGATTTTCCCTTAATTTTGCATGCATAGACATACATTCATGGCATTTATGGTTATATTTACCTACTTTGCAAGAATAGAGGTCTACACAGAGTTTTATTGCATTTGTAGGTAATTTGGCGAATTATGGAGCAAAAATGGCACATTTAAGGACTAAGCCTTGAAGCGGGACAAAAAGGAGCATAAAAGGAATTTAGGACGCGCCAAAGTATCTTCTGATACCGTCTGACGCGCCAAAGTATTTTCTGATACCTTATGACGGCCCAAAGTATTTTCTGATACCTTCGGACGCGGCCCAAAGTATTTTCTGATACCGTCGGCGCGGACCAAAGTATTCTCTGATACCGTCTGACGCGCCAAAGTATTTTCTGATACCTTACGACGCGGCCCAGAGTATCTTCTGATACCAGCGGATTCGACTTCTTTTCAGCCCAAATATTTAGGGTTTTATCTTTAAACCCTAGATAGATCCCTACATATATTCGATAGCCTTCAACATTGAAAAGCGGACGGTGACAGCCCCAAGATTTGGATCCCCAAAGAGAGGGAGACTTGAAGATTTTATTGCGTTCAGGGAATATTTGGGGAAGGATGCACTTTCCTATTTTTGGAGTTGGAAGATCTTAGGGTTTACATTTGAAGGCGGATTGACATCTCGTTCTTCATTGTCCCTAGAAATTTTGTGAGGTTTTTCTGTTCCTTTGATTTTACATCCATTGAACGCGGTTTGCGATTATTGTGTTTGATTGACATTTGTTTTGAGTTTATTATTGAGATTTAAAGGTTTTACCTTTTCTCCCTTTCATATTTGATTATTGATATCATAATGATAATTATTGGCTAAAACCCTTTAGCAATTCTAAGGTGAAGGGTTGATAGTTGTGGCTTAGATAATGATAGATCGATCGTAATTTGATTGGACCCTGAGAGTTAGAGAAATTTCGTCGACACCCTAAATCACGGCATGTTCTTAGGTTTCCATGGCCGTGATTCTCAAGAACTACCCGTGATTTAGTTCAGTTTACGAACCTTGCTTTTACTTTAATCCAAAGTTAAAGATTTGCTTTAACTTAGTCTTGGCTTGCCTTTTCTAGGTAGTAGTGAAGCCTCAACAACCTCTACTTCGATTTCGAGTGTCACAACCTTAATCGGTTTAGTTAGTTTTGATCCTTGGGTTACAAGTTTGGGTATTTGATATTAATTCTTGTCTTTAGATCCTTTCTATACTGAAGCCTCAACAACCTTTATAGAGAGCGTCTTTAGATAAGTCATATAAAGCCTTGGAACTTCATCGTACATTGCTTTACCTTAGTATACCTTTGCAACTCTTAACTCTGTCCTTAGTTCTTTAGTATATCTTGAACCGATTGCCACAATTAGACACTTGGATCTTTAGGGTTGCTGTTTTCCCAATATATTTGCAAAGCTTTACCCTTTTTACTTGCTTGATAACTTTACAACTGAATTTGTTCCCCCCAAATCCCTGTGTTCGATACTCTGGAATTCTTGCTTTACTACGCCGATACGTACACTGCGGGTTCGCTTGCTTGATTCTAGTTTTATAAATTTAAAGCTTATTTGCACGCACGCTAAGTGGCGAACAATCCACATGGAGACAACCAAATGCAAAAATGTTCAGGAAGCGAGGTGCAATCACTGGACGGGCCGCTATGCGGTCATAATCAACTTGGTGTCTCTCGTGGATCACCGGTCTCGTGCGGCGGGAGGAGGAAGAAGAAGGGGAAGGAGAGGATATGTCCCTCAGGACCAGCTTTCTATCTGAACTTATCTTTTTGTAACCTGTCAGACCACCTCGGTCGGCCTGACAACTTTGTAGAACACCTCGGCCGAGGCACAGGCCGGCTGCACCGAGGCGAAAAACTGCGCGACTGATTTTTTCAAAAATCCAGTTCTTTTCCCCCAAAATCACTACCAAAGGTTCCTATGGGGTACTTAATCTGTTTCTCAGCAAATGCAGGGGTAATCTAAGCCCAATTCGAAGGAAAATAGCGGAGAAGAGCGAGGTTAGGGTTTTTCCGATTTTACCTAGATTCGGTCGATTCGGTTCGTTTTTCTCCCAGATTTGCACTTGCAGTGTGATCCTCTACCCTTTCTTAGCGGTTTGGAAGCAAGAATCGTCGAAAACGAGCGAAGATTGGCGAAGCGAGGCGAAAGGCGTGCCGCGGTCGAGGAGAAGGTAAAGGAGGAGAGAGAAATCTCAGCCCCCTTTTATACCCTTTTCTGGAACTGCTGTCACCTCGGTCGAGGTGGTCTCGACTGGACCGAGGTGGTACGGACCGAGGTGGATCTTCAGAAACCCTAGTCGCCTCGGTTGCTCAAGAATCATCTCGGTCGAGGTGTTGTGACAGCGACCGAGATGTGTCTCGGTCAATCTTCGTCTTCTCAAATTCTCGAACTTTTGTCCTTCCAGTTGTGCTCCTGGTTTGTATTCCTTCCTTAGATGTCACCTGTTGTCTGTCTAGGACGCCAAAAACAAAAGAAAGCAAAGCAAAAGCAAACTATCTAAGCTAGACTAGAAAAAGGGAAAAGAAAGCAATACCTTGGGTTGCCTCCCAAGAAGCGCTTGATTTAAGGTCGCTAGCTGGACCGTACTGCGTCTCTATATGTGATGGGAGGTGTCCTCACCCCATACTTCACCTTCTCCATGGGGTGAGATAAGTAAGTCTATCAAACGCTCCAACAAGTGCAAGTGCTTATCGGGGAATGAATCGTCTATGGGTAGGCTGTCCTTCTCGTGTAAAGATGGCGGTAGCCGGCTGAGGTGATCCGCAACAGAATTTTCGGATCCCTTCTTATCGCGGATCTCTAGGTCAAACTCTTGAAGTAAGAGAATCCATCGAATAAGGCGTGGCTTGGCATCTTTCTTAGCAAGCAAGTAACAAATGGCTGCGTGGTCGGTGTAGACAATGACTTTCGCTCCTACTAAGTAAGAACGAAACTTCTCGAAAGCATATACAACCGCCAATAGCTCCTTCTCGGTGGTGGCGTAGTTACGCTGGGCTTCATCTAGCGTCTTGCTAGCATAGTAAATGGCGGTGGTCCGACCATCATTCTTTTGTCCAAGCACCGCTCCTACGGCCACATCACTAGCATCACACATGATCTCAAAGGGCAAGGTCCAATCCGGAGGTTGAATAATGGGAGCGGAGATCAACGCTTCCTTAATCCTGTAAAACGCATCAAGACACTCCTGCAAAAACTCAAAAATAACATCTTTATTCAAGAGGTTAGTTAGAGGTTTAGAAATCTTAGAGAAGTCCTTGATGAATCTCCTGTAGAAACCTGCATGCCCTAGAAAACTCCTCACACCTTTAACAAAACAAGGGGGAGGGAGTTTCTCAATAGTCTCGATCTTAGCGCGATCGACCTCAATACCTCGATTAGAAACGAGGTGTCCTAGCACAATGCCTTCGTTAACCATAAAATGACACTTCTCCCAATTCAAGACAAGATTAGTATCTTCACATCTTTGTAGCACTAGAGAAAGGTTAGATAGGCAATCGTCAAAAGAGGAACTATATACTGAAAAATCATCCATAAATACCTCCATGATCTCCTCTATATACTCGGAAAAGATAGCCATCATGCATCGCTGGAAGGTAGCGGGTGCATTGCACAATCCAAATAGCATCCTCCTTTAAGCGAATGTTCCCCACGGACAAGTGAAAGTGGTCTTCTCCTGATCATCCGGATGGATAGGAATTTGGAAGAATCCACTATAGCTGTCTAAATAGCAGAAGTGTGAATGCTGGGCCAACCGTCCGAGCATCTGATCAATGAAGGGAAGTGGAAAATGGTCCTTCCGAGTGGCCATGTTTAGCTTCCTATAATCAATGCAAACCCTCCAGCCCGTGACGGTCCTGGTTGGGATTAACTCGTTGTTCTTATTCGTCACAACGGTCATCCCTCCTTTCTTCGGAACTACATGCACCGGGCTAACCCATTTGCTGTCCGAGATAGGATATATGATATCTGCATCCAACAACTTAAGAATTTCCTTCTTCACAACCTCTTTCATGATCGGATTTAACCGTCTTTGAGGTTCCCGTGAAGTCTTATGATCGTCCTCCATTAGAATTCTATGCATGCAGAAAGAAGGCTTAATGCCAATAAGATCATCTATAGTATAACCCAAAGCTTTTTGATGCTTTCTCAGGACATGCATTAGTTTAAACAATTCAGATTCGGAGAGGGAAGCACTAACAATGACGGGATAAGTGGAATCCGGTCCAAGAAAGACATACCTCAAGTGATTTGGGAGTTGTTTAAGCTCCACAACTGGGGGTGCTTTATGAGGGGGATCCTTGCTTCCTCCTTCCAGTGGAGTAGATCCAGAAACTGGACTTTCGGAAGTCTCAGTTGAAATCATCTCGCCTTTGACCTCGGTCGAGGCGAAGAGGCGTTGACCGAGATGTTCTTCAGTCGCCTTGCTTGGTCCAGAAAGTGCCTCGGTCGAGGTGCTGTAACTGGAACCGAAACTGGAGATCTTCGTCTCCTAGATTAATTTCTCAGTTTTAGCTCCTGGATCTTCCTCCAGCGCCTTTAGCCTCCGTATATCTGCATCACAAGAAGCATCTATACCTTCCTCCATTAAACTAAAACTAATAATTTTCTCAAGTGGATCTTTAGTAAGGATAGAGCTCACCAATTCTCTTGATTCTTCTTCATCATGGATGTTGAAGATATCATCTCCTAGCTGCTCTCCCTTCATGGCCGCAAGTAATGCGAATTCCACTTCATCTCCGCCAATATTGAATTTCAACTTGGCGTTCTTACAATCCACATTGCAACCCGAAGTTGCTAGAAATGGCCTCCCGAGAATGATAGGAACAGGATAATTTGCGGGAATGTCAAGCACAACAAAGTCTATAGGTAAATAGAAGTTACTTAACTTAACCGGAACGTCTTCTAAAATGCCCACGGGATGGGTAATGAAGCGGTCCGCCATGTATAACCTTATCTTAACCGGCTTGGGCTCTCCAAGTCCGATCTTAACACATAGCTCCAGCGGAATGATGCTCACGCTGGCTCCTAGATCACATAAGGCTTCACAAGTGACATCCCCAACTTGAATGGGAATGCAAAATGAGCCGGGATCTCTCAACTTGGGTGGCATCTTCTCCTTCATGATTTGAATAAGCTTCGAGGATTTAGATGTCATCCTTACTTCACCAAAGTCTTCCAGCTTCCTCTTCCTTGATAGGATCTCTTTTAAGAACTTCCCATAGGCGGACCAATACTCAGTTGGTCTAGTGGGATGTGGTGCTAGACTCCTTAAGTGGTTAGCCTGGAGATTCGAGTTCGAATCCTGCCGGCAGCATGTATGGAAAAACTGATATTGGGAGGGTATCCCCCAGCAATGGGCCACGATTTAGTACCCGATCCGGACGTAGATCGGCAAAGCCGATCGAACCGGGTGTTCTAATTAACTCTTCAAAAAAAAAAAAAACTTCCCATAGGTGGGCATCCCTAAAATAGCATCAAGGAAAAGAATGTTAATGTGTAGTTTATTCATCAAGTCAAGGAACTTACCAAAGTGCTTGTCTAGATGTGCTCTGGCCCTTGAATGGGGGAATAAAAGTGGTGGTTTATATGCAGGAGGTGGAATATAAACTTCAGTTTTCTCCTCCGCTTTCTATGGCTCCACCTCGGTTGACATCTCGGCCGAAGTGTTCTTCGACTGCACCTGGACCGAGGTGGTCTTCGTCTGTACTGGCACTGACCGAGGCGCTGGATCTGCAGTCTTCAGTCCACTCCTCGTCGTTATGGCCATAATCTGGCCCTTAGGGTTGCTTTCTGTTCTTGTTGGAAGCTTCCCTGGATCTCTTTGCGTTTCGTTCGCCCTACTAGCAAGTTGTTGGCCAAAGGCTTTTTGGGCCTTCGAAAATGAAGTCATGGATGTCTCCATAGCACTAAGCTTGATCAATATAGCCTTCAGCACCGCATCTTTCTTCTCCGGCTGGGATGAGCTTGATCCTTGCTCCTGGATTTTTAATGGAGTGGAAGGAGAAGAGGAGGAAGAGAGGAAAGGATTAGAGGAATCATTCGAATTAGAATTAGAGTAAGGGTTACCCGAATTTTGGTTGTTTGCCCTCCAATTATTGCTATTGGATCCTCTATTGTTGTTGTAGTTGTTGTTCCGGGAACCGTTGTTGTTGTTGTTATTATTACGGTATCCATTGTTGTTCCTTGATCCTTGATTTTCCTTCTTGGTTTGAGCAACCAAGAGCTCCTTCAATTGTTTCACATCATTCTTCAAAGAGATGAGTTGATTAGTGTTTGATGGCTCCTCTTGAAAGTTGACTCTTTTAACTCCACCTTCAGCTCCTTGGTGGGAATATTTCTCCATATGCAAAGCTTGCTTCTCTATAAAGTCCCAAGCTTCGTCAATCGCCATGTCCATAAATATACCGGCGGATAGTAGTTGAAGGTTGAACTGGGTGCTTCCGTCCAGTCCCTTGAAGTATATCTCCAACAACTCTATCTTTGGAATCCCATGATGTGGGCAATCCAAAAGAATGTCCTTAAACCTCTCCCATGACTTGGACAAGCTTTCCTTGTCCTTCATAATGAATGCATTAATCTTCCCTCTTATTTCAGCGGTTTTAGAGGGGGAAAAGAATTTAGTCAAGAATTCCGTAGTCATCTGCTCCCAAGTACTGATTTTTCCTGGAGGAAGAGATTGATACCAAGTAAGAGCTCTATCTTTTAAAGAAAAATAAAAAGGTCTTAGCTTGTAATTGTTGTTTTCTATTCTTGAGGGTCTCAAGGTCTCCATCAAGATCTCATAGTTTTGCAGATGTTGATGCGGAGATTCCTTCTGTAGCCCTCCAAACTGGCATTGGCGAATCATGGAAAGAACTTGCGGTCGAAGTTCGTAGTCATGGTCCGCCGGATCTCCTAGGTTAACTCCAGGACGCCTCAGTTGCTGATTGGGGTCCATCCTTTGACCTAGGGTTTGCGGGATTCCTGCAAAAAGAGCGCCTCGGACTGGCATCCGAGGTGGGAGTACATCGGTCGGGGCAACAGGTGTTGGGACCTGCCTCGGTCGAGGGTCTGGAACTGGATCCTGCATCGATCGAGGATTTGGAACAGGGTCTTTCCTCGGTCGAAGTAGATACTGGTCTCGTAAGGCTGCCATATCTGCTTCGATCGCTTCAATCCTGGTGCGAATTTCTTCTTTCTCCTGCCTCAGTTCTTCCCTGCTGAGGCGTAGCTATTCTAACGCCTCCTTCAATTCGGCCTCAAGATCGCGATCGTCTTGGTTGGCCATCTTCGCTTCTCTCAAGCGTCGTTTATATGTCTTTTCTGGTTCGGGATCGTAAGGAACGATTTCCTTCCCAGCGCGGGTTCTTCGCATAAACCTAAGAAAAAGAACCTATGAAAGTCACTCAAGTAGAGTTGTTAGTAGACACGGGGGCAAGTGCCCCAAAAGCGTTCCGCAACCGGCTCGGTCTAGACCAAGTCCCCGGCAACGGCGCCAAAAACTTGTTCGCTCCAAACGGTGTGTGCAAGCTTTAAATTTATAACCCTAGACGTAAGCTTAAAACAAGGATGCGAACCCGTAGTGTACGGGTCAATTGTAGTAAAAGCAAGGAATTCCAGGGGTCGATCACAAGGACTTAGTGAAACAAAGTCGGAATAGGTAAGCTTTGTAATTGCTAACCACAAAAGCGATTAAAACAATCAAGGATAATAAAAAGTCAATTAAGGAAATATGCAATTCTAGGGATTAAAGCGTCTAGTTGTGGTTCCAACTCAAGATCTAAAGATAAGCGGACAAAGCTGATATTTTTGCAAAGGGAAGGTGTTACTAAAGTGGAATAGATCACCGGGTAAGTGTCAAGGAATTAAGGGAAAGAACTATAACCTCAAACTAACACACCACCTAAGGGAATAGAATCAACCTTTACCGGGTAAGTCTCAGGCTAACTCACAAAGATGGAATGAAAGCACACTCAAACTCCAATAAAGGATAAACCTTTATTACCTACACTTATGATCATTGGTAAACAAACAAAGGAATTACCGGGTAATAAGTCTCATCCTAGGCTTGCATTGGACTAGGAAAGGTGTAATAAGAATAGGATTTGGCAAACTCCAATACTTAACTCTCAGTTTCGGATTAGATAAGTCACCTAGGTCAGAAGAATTCCACCCCGGCCGAGATGTTCATCAACTGAGCGAGATGCTTTAGGGTTAAGGATAAAGACTCGAGCTTTCAGGGTCCTACTGTGATTTAAGATTAATCTATCATTTTTTTCCCACAACCTTCAGCCAATCACCCTAGAATCACACAAAGAAATTAGCCACTCATCATCATGAAAGTATTAATCAAATATATGGGAAGAGAGAGAATAATTGAACAAGAAAACCTTAAGAGAAAGGCTTCAATAACTGAATCAATTATCAAACAAAAAGCGTTCCTTGGATCAAAATCCAACAAGACAAACGACAACGAAGGGAATCTAAGAGAATCTTACAAAACCCTTCACAAAAGCTATCAAAGCTATAAACTTCCTTCTTCAACCTTCAAAAAGGTTCTTCAAATCTTCCAGCCCTCAACGGTGTATAAGCAGCCCTCAACAGTATTCCGGGTGATAGCGGATCTTTAAGCACAATCGGTGGTATAGCATGCTCTTGATTTGTCGAAAATCCAACCCTTTTTATAGGAAAATTACCCTCCAAAGATAAGATATCTTAGAAAGATCTCTTCCCATAAAAATAGGTAAAATATATGGGCTAACTTATCTTCTTCCTTCCAGGAATCCAGCCCAAAAATATAAGATCCTCTTTCCAAAGATAAAAGATCTCATCCAAGAATAAAATATCATTGCCGCGTCCAAGGTGTTCGCCTCGGTCGAGTCGGCTCCTCTGGATCACCTCGGTCGAGACGACTCTGTAGTCAACCGAGGTGAATCACAACTGAATGTGAAATCTCTCAAATCTTGTCCAAAGTGAATCTTTAATCTAATTCCATGATTCCTAGATTATTCCTTAAGCTCCTGAATATAGCTCCAATGACTCCGTAGCTCCTTTTGCTCCTTTTTGATGCAAAACGTGCCATTTTACCTACAATTACAACGAAACTAGGTGTAGACCTCGATTCCCGCAAAGGTAGATGAAACCCATATTGTGGGATCATAAAGGAACAATAACAAGAGCTTGGAATATTCCCGGTGGTTCAATGTCAACAATAAAAGGTTATATCAACGGAAGAGCAAATGGCGTAATCAAGTAGCGTTGAACGGGTTCAAGGCAAGTAACAATAAAAGACCTCTTAGGGAGGAATTGTAATGACCTACGCGACCTTCTTAGGTCATGGGATTGACATGTGGAGGAACAAAATGGATCATAACCGTTAAGGTGTGATCAGGGTTGGAAGAACTAGAGGATCAAGAGGAAGGTGAGGCTTTCATTGTTGATTTACGCAAATGGGAAATTATATAAAGGATGCATGGCATGAAACGGATGATATGTCGTTGATAACACGATTTATGACTTAGGTTTAGGTAATCATTTAGATAGATTTCTCACTCATTCATGCACGTTTTGGCATTGGTTCATGACGTCTTCGCTCAATTCATGCATATTTCTAGAAAAGACGTCTACACGACCTTTTATCGGTTTTGTAGGTAATTCGGGGATCTATTGGACGTTAATCGATACATTTGAGGGTCAAGCCTCATGGTGGCACACATCCAAAGCTTTGAAGGAGCATAATTGGAGCAACAAAGGACACAAAGACCACTATTGGTGCAAGCAATGGAGCAACTCATGGCTAGACGATCATAGCATGCTTCTACTGAAGAAAATCGGACCAACTGCCAGGAAAATCGGCCGATTTATTCCTCTGGGTCGATTTTCCTGCCTTTGACAGCTTAAGCCACGTGTCCCACGATGTCTTGATCCGGCCTTGCTCTTGGTGGAGAATATAAGTGGTCCTGCAAGCTGTTGCTGAGCATCTCTCCTCTCCCACATTCTCATTCACAACTCATCCATTGAAGGCAAGATTTGGAGGAGAAGAAAAGCTCTCAAGGATTGAAGGAAGAAGAAGAACACCATTCTAGGAGTGATAGTGAGGTTTTGAGTGATTTTGAGTTATTTTTGTAGTCTTGGATTGAAGAACTATTGCAAGGATTATTAGGAACGTTTTGGGTCTTCATTTAAGAGTTTGTAAGTCTTTCTACAACTTAGATTCAACTGAGATTTATTGATTTTACTTGCTTATCTTTCATTATTCATCTATGAGAACCATATATGTTTGTATGATGATTTTGGATCTTGATATGCATACTATTGGCTAGTTTATTGTGATTCTGGAGTGATGGATTGATGGTTATGGCTAGGGTGATGATAGGATGGACTAATATGTTAGTTTAGGATGATTTGTATGCACGAAACCCAAACCAGTCAGAAAAATCGCCCTGTTCATCATGCTAAATCGGCCGATTTTCATAAGATCCACCCGATTTTCTTCTCTGTTGATCTTTAATTGATGAATCTGTATGTTAGGGTGCTAGGTTCTTGAAATCCTAGGGTTTATTAAGCTTAATTTAGCTTAGGATCACCTAATGCTATCAACCTAAGTCAAAAAAGAGATCTACCCGATGATTTCCGATCTTAGAAACCTAGAATGATGAATGCTAGGTAGTAGTGAGCCTCATAAGCCGCTATTGGATCGAGTGTGCTAGGATTATTGCTTGAGATTTCCCTATTCCGAGACTTACCCGGTAAGGAGAGGGTTACCCCTTAAGTAGTATCCGGTTTGTGTAGAATTCCCTACTTTAACCCCTTGAGACCTACCCGGTAATAGGAGTTTGATGCGGGACTAGTGAAGTGAGAGACCTACCCGGTAATTGCTTCCATTTGTTTAACACTCTTTCCCAACACCGCAGCTTGTCCTTAGAATCCTTAGAACCTTGAGTCCAATGCCATAACCAGAAATCTTGACCTCTAGAATCCATTTTTCTCTCTTTGATCTCATATCTTGTGTTTGTGTCATTTGTTTGTTTGCTAGCTTGAGTTATTAGTTTGTTTTATTACCTTGCTTGATTTGTGATCTTTGCTTGATCACCACAAAAACTCAACCAAAAATATCATCATTTTCATTTCTTTATTCCTTTCTCCTTTCTTAGACTAGATCCACAGTATCTATGACCATTGTTTGACTCGATTTCACCTTAGTCTTTGTGTTCGACCTCGGAATACTATCCCTACTACAAACGTCCCGTACACTGCGGGTTTCGCTAGGTAGTTTAGGATTTTAGTTCGAGTTTATAAATGTAAAGTTTTTTGTGCTATTTCCTAGCGTAACAAGTTTTTGGCGCCGTTGCCGGGGACTAGGTCTAGATTGAGTCTATTTTGTGATTGTTTATAGTGTAGATCTTTCTTGTTGCTTTTGATCTCTCTTTGGTTTGTGTCTTTGCTTTTCAGGACAACTCTCACTCTTTAGGTGTATGCGAAGATCTCGTGGCAAGGATTTAGCTCCATTCGATCCCGAACCGGAGAAAACCCTTAGATCTAGATCCAAGAGCATTAAAAAGGGAAAAGAGATGGCCGGAAGAGATCTCCAAGCTGAATTGGATGAAGCCTTAGAGCAAATAAGGCTAAGAGATGAGCTCTTGGAGGAAGAAAGGAGACTTTCCAATGAGGGGCAAGAGGCAACTAGGAGGGAGATTGATGAGATTAGGCAAGCCCTTGTTCAAGGAGAGCTTAATCACCAACAACCTCCACCTCCACCACCACAACCGCAGCCGGCGGCGAATGTTAGGGTTGTACCCATTGCTATTGAAGAGCCACAAACTTTGGGGAGACGTATGGATCCGGCACAAAGAGCACACCGCCCAGGTGTGAACTTAGGAGATCCCGCAGCCCACAACTACGAACTCCGTCCTCAAGTTCTACAAATGATCCGGCATAATCAATTTGGAGGGAGAGTTTCCTCTTCAACACTTGATGAACTATGAGATTTTTATGGAGACTCTTAGACCGCCAAGACTAGAGAGCAACAACCATAAGCTTAGGGCTTTCTCCTTCTCTCTTAAGGACAAAGCCTTAGCTTGGTATCAATCTATTCCACAAGGGCGAGTTGGTACTTGGGAGGAGATGACAACCGAGTTTTTTACTAAGTTCTTCCCACCTTCCAAGACTACCGAATTAAGAGGGAAGATCAATGCCTTCGTGATGAAGGATAGAGAGAGTTTGTTCAAGTCTTGGAAGAGATTCAAAGACCTTCTCCTAGATTGTCCACACCATGGCATACCGAAAATTGAGCTATTGGAGATCTACTTCAAGGGACTTGATGAAGATAGCCAATTCAAGCTTCAATCTCTTTCCGGTGGGACTTTCATGGAGAAGCATGTGGATGATGCTTGGGAGTTTGTAGAGAAACAAGCTCTAGTGATTGAGAAATACTCCCATAGGAAGAGTGAAGGGAGAAAGGCGGGAGCATATGAGGTGAGTGAGGTCACCATGAGCAATTTCAAGCTTGACGCCATCAACAACGAGCTAAAGTCCTTGAGGGAGTTGTGTGCTACAACTTTGAAGAACCAAGCAACTCCTCAAGTACTTCCACAAGCTAACTTATCTTCCAAGGAGGAGGATGTGAATTACATGGGAAGGGGCAATTACAACAACTATCAAGGCCCAAGGAACTTCAACAACAACCGGCAATTCAACAATTACCGGCCCAACCATAACCACCCCGGGTTTTCTTACTCTAACCCAGATGGAGCCTTGAACCCTCCCGCTTCCACAAGCAGAACTCCACCACCAAAAGCTTCACAAGAACCTCCACCCGGATTTACTCAACCTCCAAAGGATAGAACCAAAATGATGTTTGAGCAATTGCTTGGAAGGTTGAGTTGTCTTGAGAGCACCATGACTTCAATTTCTAAAGCTCAAAAGGTTTTGGAAGCACAAGTGTTCCAAAAGGCGGGTGAAGCCCATAGAGATCCGGAAAAGCTTCCTGGAAGAACCGAAGACAACCCAAGAGGCCATGTGTTGGCTATTACAACAAGGAGTGGATTGAGTATGAAGGATCCTTTGCCCAAGGAGAATGCTAAAGGGAAGCAAGTAGTGAATGAAGGAGAGCCATTGCAGGAAGATGGAGGCAAGAGCAAGGATGTTGAGCCAACATATGTGGCACCGCCTCCATACAAACCACCACTACCGTTCCCACAATCACGAGCAAGAGCTCGCTTGGACAATCACTTTGGTAAATTCCTTGAACTTATGTCTAAATTACATATTAATATTCCGTTCATGGATGTTATCTTAGGTATGTCGGCATATGGCAAGTTCTTGAAGGAAATACTCTCCAACAAAAGGAAGTTGGAGGAGTATGGGGAGATAAGAATGACAAAGAGATCCTCGGAGTTAATTCAAACAATGAAGGAGGAGATGCCTCCTAAGCTAAGGGATCCGGGATCCTTTTGTGTGCCAATCGGAGTAGGAGAAGTGAAGTATGACGCCCTATGTGATCTTGGGGCAAGTGTAAGCATCATCCCGCTTGCACTTTGCAACAAGGTTGGGCTAGGAGAGCCAAAGCCGGTCAAGATGACTCTTTACATGGCGGACCGCTCAATTACTCATCCGGTTGGAATCTTGGAAGACATTCCGGTGCAACTAGGGAAGTTCTATGTGCCCATAGACTTCGTTGTTTTGGACATCCCGGCGGACTATCCGGTTCCTATCATCTTGAGGAGACCTTTCCTAGCTACTTCCGGATGTCTAGTAGATTGCAAGAATGAGACTCTCTCCTTCAACATTGGAGAAGAAAACATCAAGTTCAAACTGTCCACAATGATGAAAGGGCCAACCCTTGATGAAGGTGTATTCAACATAGTTGAAGAAGAAGAGTCTAGAGAGGTTGTGAGCTCAATCTTGCTCAAAGATCCACTTGAGAGGGTTCTTAGCTCAAGCTTGATGGAGGAAGAAGTTGAGGAGAGTAGCAATGAAGTTATCAAGGCCTTGAATGCATTGGACGAGCTACCAAGTGTTGGATTTGAAGTGCTAGAAGAAGAGAGAAACAGGCAGAAAAATCGGCCTGACTGGACAAAATCGGCCGATTTTTGGCCTTGTGCTGAAATTTCATCCAGTTCTGCAAAAACAGAAACTCAGATCGACCCACCCTCAGGAAAATCGGCTGATTTTTCCTCCTGGGTCGATTTTCCTGAGTCTTTTCAGCACCAACCACTTGAATGTGAGCAATCATCAAGGGACTTCAAGGAGGCTTCCATGGCTTTGCAATCATCTCAACCTACATTGTATGGATTGTCTCCAACCGAAAAAGGTCCTCCTCAACTTGATCTTAAACCTCTTCCTTCTCATTTAAAGTATGCTTTCCTTGGTTCAAATTCTACTTATCCGGTGATTGTGAATGCATCTTTGAATGATGATGAGCTTAATAGATTGTTGAATGAATTGAAACTGCATAGAAAGGCAATAGGATACACCATTGATGACCTTGTTGGCATTAAGCCCTCTTTATGCATGCATAAGATAATGATGGAAGATGACCATAAACCCTCTATTGAACATCAAAGAAGATTGAATCCTATAATGAAAGAGGTAGTTAAGAAGGAAATCATAAAGTTGCTAGATGCGGGAATTATCTACCCTATCTCGGATAGTAAGTGGGTTAGTCCCGTTCATGTAGTTCCTAAGAAGGGTGGGATGACCGTAGTGACCAATGAGAATAATGAACTAATCCCGACTAGGACGGTTACGGGGTGGAGGATGTGCATTGACTATAGAAAGCTTAACATAGCCTCTAGGAAATATCACTTCCCTCTCCCTTTCATTGACCAAATGCTAGAGAGGTTAGCTCAACATTCTCATTTTTGCTATTTAGATGGCTATAGTGGATTCTTCCAAATCCCTATCCACCCCGATGACCAAGAGAAACCACATTTACATGTCCATGGGGAACTTTTGCATATAGGAGAATGCCATTTGGGTTGTGTAATGCACCCGCCACCTTCCAAAGGTGTATGATGGCTATCTTTTCGGAATACATTGAAAATATCATGGAAGTGTTCATGGATGATTTCTCTGTTTATGGTTCTTCCTTTGATAATTGCTTGTCTAACTTGTCATTAGTATTGCAAAGATGTGAGGAGACAAATCTTGTCTTAAATTGGGAAAAATGCCACTTCATGGTAAGTGAAGGTATTGTGTTAGGACACTTGGTGTCTAACCGTGGCATTGAGGTTGACAGGGCCAAGATTGAGACGATAGAGAAGTTGCCACCACCTACCTCGGTGAAAGGGGTAAGGAGTTTCTTAGGGCATGCCGGTTTTTACCGGAGGTTTATTCAAGACTTCTCTAAAATTTCTAAGCCCCTTACTAACCTACTAATGAAGGATGTTGAATTTGTTTTCTCCAAAGATTGCCTTGAGGCTTTTTGTAGGTTGAAGAATGCTTTGATCTCCGCACCTATAATGCAACCTCCGGATTGGAGTTTACCATTTGAGATCATGTGTGATGCAAGCGATGTAGCCGTTGGGGCTGTTTTGGGGCAAAGGAAAGATGGGTGCACTCATGCCATTTATTATGCTAGCAAGACGCTAGATGATGCCCAACTCAATTATGCTACCACCGAGAAGGAGTTGCTAGCGGTTGTGTATGCATTTGAGAAGTTCCGCTCATATCTTGTTGGAGCGAAGGTCATAGTTTATACGGATCATGCTGCGATCCGTTACCTCCTTACCAAGAAGGATGCAAAGCCTAGGTTAATTCGGTGGATCCTTCTTCTACAAGAGTTTGATTTGGAAATCCGGGACAAGAAGGGATCCGAGAACTCAGTGGCTGATCACCTTAGTAGACTCCCTCCATTGGAGCTTGAAAAAGATGACATCCCGATTGATGACTCATTCCGGGATGAGCAGTTGCAAATGGTGGAGGAATGCTTGTTCCAAGTGTCTAGAGGAAGCGAGCCATGGTTTGCCGACATTGTGAACTACTTAGTATGTGAGGAAGTGCCTCCCAGATTGACATATACCCAAAGAAAGAAGTTCTTCAAAGATGTGCGACATTACTATTGGAGCGAGCCACTTTTGTTCAAGAGAGGGTCGGATGGAATGTTTAGAAGATGCATACCGGAGGATGAGGTGGAGAGTGTGATCCGCCATTGTCATTCCTTGCCATGTGGAGGGCATGCTAGCTCACACAAGACATGTGCTAAAGTGTTGCAATCGGGCTTCTTTTGGCCGAGTTTGTTCAAGGACGTGCAAAGCTTTGTGGTAGCTTGTGATGCTTGCCAAAGGACGGGCAACATCTCAAGGAGGAATGAGATGCCCTTGAACAACATACAAGAAGTGGAAATATTTGATGTGTGGGGTGTGAACTTCATGGGACCATTCCCTTCTTCATGTGGTAACCTCTACATCCTATTGGCGGTTGACTATGTTTCGAGATGGGTGGAGGCAATCGCCTCTCCTACAAATGACGCCAAGGTTGTGGTGCGGTTCTTCAACCGAGTGATCTTTCCTAGGTTTGGAACTCCAAGGGTGATTATAAGCGATGGAGGGAAGCACTTCACCAATAGGAACTTTGGAGCACTTTTGGCTAAGTATGGGGTGACTCATAAGGTAGCAACACCTTACCATCCCCAAGCTAGTGGCCAAGTGGAAATCTCCAACCGGGAGATCAAGGGGATTCTCGAGAAGACGGTCTCAAGGACGAGAAAGGATTGGGCTATGAAGCTCGATGATGCCTTATGGGCATATAGAACCGCCTTCAAAACACCCATTGGCACTACTCCCTACAAGTTAGTCTATGGCAAGTCTTGCCACCTTCCGGTAGAGATGGAGCATAGAGCATATTGGGCCATTAAGTGGCTAAATTTTGACCTCAAGAAGGCGGGAGAGAAGCGGTTGCTAGACATGAACGCCCTTGAGGAGATCCGGTTGGATGCTTATGAGAATGCCCGGATCTACAAGGAGAGGACCAAGCGTTGGCATGACAAGCGCCTCATTCCAAAGGAGTTGAATGAGGGTGACTTAGTGCTTCTCTTCAACTCAAGGCTGCGGCTCTTCCCCGGAAAGCTCAAATCAAGATGGACCGGGCCATATGTGGTGAAGAAGATCTTTCCTCATGGAGCGGTAGAGATAGGAGGAGATCATTGTGGTAACTTCAAGGTGAATGGGCACCGTTTGAAGAAGTACATCCCGGAAGCCCCGGTGGAAGTGATTGCCCCGCTTCACCTTGATTGAAACGCTCCTGAATTTGGTCAAGCTAATGACCATAAAGAAGCGCTTAATGGGAGGCAACCCATTGGTACATATTTTTCCCTTTCTTTTTCTTGCTTTTGTTTGATCTCACTCTTGGTGTGCTTTGTTTTTCTTTTGTGTTTTTAGGTGATAGATCTTGTTGATTGTCGTGTATGACGAGATGTTGGAGGTCATGTGAAGACCTCATGGAACTGTTGAAGGTACAAGATCCAAGCACATAGACGAGGGGGAAATCACCCAGAAAAATCGGCCTGTTCTTCAGCAGATCGGCCGATTTTCCAGGACAGTTGGGGCGATTTTTCCTCTGTAAAGGAAAGTTATGATCTCCAATCGAGCATGGGTGGAGCGGACGTGGAACTTGGACAGCTTGCGGTGCCAAGCGCGGGTTTCGACACCTTAATGAACATCAAGAGCTCTCTACCATCCTTGATCAATCATCCACCATCATCATCCAATGTGAACCGATATACCAAAGCATCACCAATTTTACATTGTGAGGACTCTCTTGCACTTCTTTATTTAGTTTACACATTAGGGACAACGTGTTTCTAAGTATGGGGTGGGGTTTTCATGATCACTTGCATGATTAGCATCTAGGATAGTTTAATATTGTCACATGTTTCATTATGTCTTGCATTGTACATACATATTTCGAAAAAAAAAATCCAAAAAATCAGAAAAATTTAAAAATTTTGTGCTTTCTAGGCTTGGATATGACCCTAATGATGAACCTTGTCTTGTGGATTGGCTATGGATGGCCTTATGTGTTAAATTAATGAATGCATATGTGCACTTGAAGTACTTCTCTTGAATCCCATGAATGAATTGTGATCATGATATTTGCCTAGAATGGATTGAGCATTGAAGGTCTAAATTACATGCTAGTTCTTGCACACCATCCTGGAATGAATGAGGCAATTCATCTTCCTCTAATTCTCATCTTGATCATGATTGTTTGAGCACCTCAATTGATATAAATTTGACCTCTTTTGACCCATCCGGGAATAGGAGCATGATAGTGTGTTGATGTGTGTGAAAAGCAAGTGTGGGGTGAAGATGTTGATGAAAGAATGTCATGCATAAAATGCTGAATTTGTTGTGAAAGTGTAGACAAAAACATAGGTTTGGGGACGTTGGTTTAAATGACAAGTAACTCGGTACACTTCACATAATCGGGTGATGGTGCCTTGCCAAAGTCAAATAAACCAATAGTCCTAACGAGCTTTGGTATGTGTGCCCGGTGTGGATGCACCTCGAAAAATAGAAAAAGCCCGAGGATGGCTAATCACCAAGGTTTCGGCTTTTGTACACCAATGCCATTGTCTCAAAAATAAGTCAAAGAAAAAGAAAAGAAAGAAAAAAAAAAATAGAGAAAATATACACTTGAGGGAAGTTGATCGAGGACAAGATTGTGGAGTTAGTTCCATTCCCGGATTAGCATCACATAGCCTAGAAAAATCCCCACCTAATCACAACGCTTCTTGGCCTTTTATTTCACAAGACCTTATGACCTATTTGCATGTTTGTAAGACTTAGTAATCTAGATTGGATATGCTCTTGATCATCTTGACTACGTCATCTTTACATTTCATGCATACTTTTGAGTTATGTACAATTGTCTTTCCATGCCTTCGTTTATTTGATACATAATTGCTTGTCCGTTGCCGTAAAACATGACTATGAAGGTGATCCAATAGTAGAAGCACAAACCCAAAAAGATTTTGCCATTTTTCTGCATACATAAATCATGTCATCTCTTAGTCTATAGTTGGGAATTTGCTCGGGGACGAGCAAACCTTAAGTATGGGGTATTTTTGATAACACGATTTATGACTTAGGTTTAGGTAATCATTTAGATAGATTTCTTACTCATTCATGCACGTTTTGGCATTGGTTCATGACGTCTTCGCTCAATTCATGCATATTTCTAGAAAAGACGTCTACACGACCTTTTATCGGTTTTGTAGGTAATTCAGGGATCTATTGGACGTTAATCGATACATTTGAGGGTCAAGCCTCATGGTGGTACACATCCAAATCTTTGAAGGAGCATAATTGGAGCAACAAAGGACACAAAGACCACTATTGGTGCAAGCAATGGAGCAACTCATGGCTAGACGATCATAGCATGCTTCTGCTGAAGAAAATCGGACCAACTGCCAGGAAAATCGGCCGATTTATTCCTCTGGGTCGATTTTCCTGCCTTTGACAGCTTAAGCCACGTGTCCCACGATCTCTTGATCCGGCCTTGCTCTTGGTGGAGAATATAAGTGGTCCTGCAAGCTGTTGCTGAGCATCTCTCTTCTCCCACATTCTCATTCACAGCTCATCCATTGAAGGCAAGATTTGGAGGAGAAGAAAAGCTCTCAAGGATTGAAGGAAGAAGAAGAACACCATTCTAGGAGTGATAGTGAGGTTTTGAGTGATTTTGAGTTATTTTTGTAGTCTTGGATTGAAGAACTATTGCAAGGATTGTTAGGAACGTTTTGGATCTTCATTTAAGAGTTTGTAAGTCTTGCTACAACTTAGATTCAGCTGAGATTTATTGATTTTACTTGCTTATCTTTCATTATTCATCTATGAGAACCATGTATGTTTGTATGATGATTTTGGATCTTGATATGCATACTATTGGCTAGTTTATTGTGATTCTGGAGTGATGGATTGATGGTTATGGCTAGGGTGATGATAGGATGGACTAATATGTTAGTTTAGGATGATTTGTATGCACGAAACCCAAACCAGTCAGAAAAATCGCCCTGTTCATCATGCTAAATCGGCCGATTTTCATAAGATCCACCCGATTTTCTTCTCTGTTGATCTTTAATTGATGAATCTGTATGTTAGGGTGCTAGGTTCTTGAAATCCTAGGGTTTATTAAGCTTAATTTAGCTTAGGATCACCTAATGCTATCAACCTAAGTGAAAAAAGAGATCTACCCGATGATTTCCGATCTTAGAAACCTAGAATGATGAATGCTAGGTAGTAGTGAGCCTCATAAGCCGCTATTGGATCGAGTGTGCTAGGATTATTGCTTGAGATTTCCCTATTCCGAGACTTACCCGGTAAGGAGAGGGTTACCCCTTAAGTAGTATCCGGTTTGTGTAGAATTCCCTACTTTAACCCCTTGAGACCTACCCGGTAATAGGAGTTTGATGCGGGACTAGTGAAGTGAGAGACCTACCCGGTAATTGCTTCCATTTGTTTAACACTCTTTCCCAACACCGCAGCTTGTCCTTAGAATCCTTAGAACCTTGAGTCCAATGCCATAACCGGAAATCTTGACCTCTAGAATCCATTTTTCTCTCTTTGATCTCATATCTTGTGTTTGTGTCATTTGTTTGTTTGCTAGCTTGAGTTGTTAGTTTGTTTTATTACCTTGCTTGATTTGTGATCTTTGCTTGATCACCACAAAAACTCAACCAAAAATATCATCATTTTCATTTCTTTATTCCTTTCTCCTTTCTTAGACTAGATCCACACTATCTATGACCATTGTTTGACTCGATTTCACCTTAGTCTTTGTGTTCGACCTCGGAATACTATCCCTACTACAAACGTCCCGTACACTGCGGTTTTCGCTAGGTAGTTTAGGATTTTAGTTCGAGTTTATAAATGTACAGCTTTTTTTGCTATTTCCTAGCGTAACAGTCGTCGTGAGCAAGAGATGAGTCAAAGGTTTTCTAGACTCACCCGAAGAAGCCACGAGGGCTATGTTTAATAACGGAGAACCCGAGTTAGGGCAACACTGCAAGCTTAGAGATGTTTTTATACTATTGCTTGGTAAAGTAACGACTTGAAGTCGGTTTTCATCATTTTAGGACGAGAAAACAAAGTACCAATGTAAGACGGCATTTCGGACCGGTATGGTCACTACAAGTTGTAGTGAAGCCATTTGGTCATGTACACATGAGAATTTTAGAGGTTATGTAGATACGGATTCATCGGTTTCTGAATCGAGTTGCAGGGTTGTCGCACAATTTTTGGCTTTACAAGCGGTTTTAATATTGACCATAACCTAATAGTTGAAAGGAACAAGCTTGACACGGGACGACATCAATACAAGTTATGCGGGATAAGAATTATAGACAAAGTCATCTAGGTGGGAGTTAGGACATCTAAAGTGACTTCCTAGGACACATAGTGACAACGAGAGAGATCAAGTTGATCCGATGATGACCAAGGTGGTATTTTTTCAGTGCTACCTTCAATGAATGTTTGGGAGGTAGGGAGCTTATAGATTGGTGGGATATAACTGCCCAGTTGTGGAATGGTTTTAACGCCCTTCCTTACCGACGAGGTACACTAGAATCGTATGGTCCGAGCCGTGTCCGTGGAGCTTTGAAAAGCTGAAGAGGTGATTGGTTTCTACTCTAAATTTTTGTGCACAGACAAGCGTCTTGTGGATTTGGCGACAAATAGGGATGCATCCAAGCAAGGCTTGAGATGCGGGTGAAGTAACAAGATAGGTTTCGCGGGTATGTGTTAGACAATTCTGGGCGTATGTGAGGAATGCCCATGAAGGACCCGTGAGCTAACTGCTTAATACATGTGCTTATGTGGATGTCGGTATTTTAATTTATAGTGCAACATGTCAGTCTTGAACGGGAGATAAGGGTTTGATATATATATTCACTCACCAAGAGTTGAATACCGGATAAAAATGATGAATATATTTGATTAAGGAATTCGATCAGATGGTTTTGCATCATCCAGGAAAGGTGAATGTGGTCACCGACACCCTTAGCATGTGAATACCTCGAGAGGAGGCGATAGCTCGACTGATGATCTAGCTTCAAATACGGAGGGATTTAGTAAGGATGGAGATGGATATCCGGTTTCCGGATAAGGACAAACCCTTGTCCGATTTGGGAGAGGCTACCTTATATGTTATACAGAATGTAAGAGAAACCGGGACATCATATGTTGTAGTGATGATGTGGGCTTAAGCCCGACGCGACTATGTACGAAGTATATATGCGACCTGTCATCAGGTCAAGTGTTAGCATTATATATGACGGGATGAGGATTTCAACAACTGCTAGTTATGCAGTGGAAGTGGGAGGATATCTCCATAAATGTTATTACCGGTTTTAGACCGAGTAAAACTTGTGACGCAATTGGGATTGTCGTAGAACAACCGACAAGATCGCGCGTTTTAGGACTATTTGGGAAACGTGGTCAATGAGTCAGCTAGTGGATGAATTCACTAAGTTGATAGTGAAATTTTGTGGGGAAACCGAGTACCATCGTCACGGATCGAGAGCCTGTGTGCAAGATTAGGGACAAGCGTGATAAGAACACTTCCCTTTGTTTAAGTTTTCGTATTATTATAGTTGTCATGCGCCGTTCTGGATGGCCTTCGTGCGACTTTATACGAGCGGATGTGTCATACACTGTTTTGTAGAATTTACCGAGTAGTAATAGTAGGATGACCTGGAGCAGATATGTGATGACATCACTCGAGTAACGATAACCCTAGAGCGGATGCTAGTCGTGACGAGTGACTGGAAGGCGTGTACAGATAAGAGGCGCATGCTTCGAGAGTTCAGATATGGAGTAGGTCTATATGAGAGTTTCATCAATGTGAAGCGTCAAAAGTTGAGTTCCGTTACATCGGATCTTTTTGAGATCTTTGCGCGAGTTGGAAAGTGGGTTACAGGTTGGTGTTGCCACCAAGAAAGAGAATGTGTTCATCGGCATTTCATGTATATCAACCAAGTAAGTACTTATACGACTCGAGATGCAGTGTCAGTCAAGACAATCTAGTGGCATAGAGGAGGAGACGAGGAGCCGATGAGGCTATTTGCAAGACAAAGGATAGTATTTTTGGTGGAGTTACGCTGAGCTAGTAACATCGATATGATCGATGAGTTAGACTTATGTGCATGTGTGATGTTATGTGTAGTTTTGCCTGTGCGGGATTATGTGTTTGATCTGTATGAGCTTTATGTGTTAGCTTGAGTGGATCGCATGTGTAGATAGAAGGTTTATACCTTCATGTTCCGAGTGCATGTCTCTATTGAGACTGAGAGGATTGGCGTTTGTTGAAGTTTCAGGACGAAACTTATTTTAAGGGGGATCTAATGTAATGCCCGGAATTTTTGGGTTCCGTTACGAGAGGCGTTAAAAGCCTTGAGCAAGGGGTACCGCCCTTGCGGTTTAGAAGGCCCGCTACCGTGGCCGTCCACGACCGCGGCTTGGACATCCCGTTGGGGCGGTGACACGTTGAGCGAGAGTTTTGTTTCTTTTTCCGTCAAACCTTTCGTCTTCTAACTCTTTTAATTCCGTATCTTTATGAGAGGAGTGATTCATGGCTGTTGTCACTTGGCATCCCTCCCATTTATGCAGCCTAACTCCCTCTCCGCATTTCTTTTCACGTTACTTCATTCTCTTCCTTCTTCTTCCTCGTCTCCTTCACGTTATTCTTCACCTTTTTCTCCTCTCTTCTCTGGAGGCTGTCACATGGAGTTCAAACTGCGGATCCAGGGTAAGTTCTTTCCTTCCCCTTCCTTCCTTCTTCGTCCTTCTTCTTCTTGCTACTTTGAATAGATGGAATCCATGGATCTACCTAAAGGAGGTTCCTCTTGTGTTTGATTATGTTGATGGCATACTTAGACCGTGAAGGAGGGCTAAGATCTTATGTTGGAGGCTAGGAGAAGTTCACAACATCAAAGGAGGCAATAGGAAGGCTTTTCCACATCAAGAACCGAAGAAATCAACTTAACCTAATAGTTGAAAGGAACAAACTTGACACGGGACGACATCAATACAAGTTATTCGGGATAAGACTTATGGGCCAAGTCATCTAGGTGGGAGTTAGGACATCTAAAGTGACTTCCTAGGACACGTAGTGACAACGAGAGAGATCAAGTTGATCCGATGATGACCAAGGTGGTATTTTTTTCGGTGCTACCTTCAATGTATGTTTCGGAGGTAGGGAGCTTATAGATTGGTGGGATATAACTGCCCAGTTGCGGAATGGTTTTAACGCCCTACCTTTCTGATGAGGTATACTAGAATCGTATGGTCCGAGCCGTGTCCGTGGAGCTTTGAAAAGATGAAGAGGTGATTGGTTTCTACTCTAAATTTTTGTGCACAGACAAGCGTCTTGTGGATTTGGCGACAAATAGGGATGCATCCAAGCAAGGCTTGAGATGCGGGTGAAGTAACAAGATAGGTTTCGCGGGTATGTGTTAGACAATTCTGGGCGTACGTGAGGAATGCCCATGAAGGACCCGTGAGCTAACCGCTTAATACATGTGCTTATGTGGATGTCGGTATTTTAATTTATAGAGCAACATGTCAGTCTTGAACGGGAGATAAGGGTTTGATATATATATTCACTCACCAAGAGTTGAATACCGGATAGAAGTGATGATTATATTTGGTTAAGGAATTCGATCAGATGGTTTTGCATCATCCAGGAAAGGTGAATGTGGCACCGACACCCTTAGCATGTGGATGCCTCGAGAGGAGGTGATAGCTCGACTGACGATCTAGCTTCAAATGTAGAGGGATTTAGTAAGGATGGAGATGGATATCCGGTTTCCGGAAAAGGACAAACCCTTGTCCGATTTGGGAGAGGCTACCTTATGTGTTATACAGAATGTAAGAGAAACCGGGACATCATATAATGTAGTGATGATGTGGGCTTAAGCCCGACGCGACTATGTACAAAGTATATGCGCGACATGTCATCAGGTCAAGTGTTAGCACTATATATGATGGGATGAGGATTTCATCAACTACTAGTTACGTAGTGGAAGTGGGAGGATATCTCCATAAATGTTATTACCGGTTTTAGACCGAGTAAAACTTGTGACGCAATTGGGATTGTCGTAGAACAACCCACAAGATCGCGCGTTTTAGGACTATTTGGGAAATGTGGTCAATGAGTCGGCCAGTGGATGAATTCACTAAGTTGATAGTGAAATTTTGTGGGGAAACCGAGTACCATCGTCTCGTATCGAGAGCATGTGTGCCAGATTGGGGACAAGTGTGATAAGAACACTTCCCTTTGTTTAATTTTTTGTATTATTATAGTTGTCATGCGTCGTTCGGGATGGCCTTCGTGAGACTTTATACAAGCGGATGTGTCATACACCGTTTGTAGAATCTACCGAGTAGTAATAGTAGGATGACCTGGAGTAGATATGTGATGACATCACTCGAGTAACGATAACCCTAGAGCGGATGCTAGTCGTGACGAGTGGCTGGAAGGCGTGTACAGATAAGAGGTGCATGCTTCGAGAGTTCAAATATGGTGTAGGTCTATATGAAAGTTTCATCAACGTGAAGCGTCAGAAGTTGAGTTCCGTTACATCGGATCTTTTTGAGATCTTTGCGCGAGTTGGAAAGTGGGTTACAGGTTGGTGTTGCCACCAAGAAGCAGAATGTGTTCATCGGCATTTCATGTGTATCAACCAAGTAAGTACGTATACGACTCGAGATACAGTGTCAGTCATGACAATATAGTGGCATAGATGAGGAGACGAGGAGCCAATGAGGCTATTTGCAAGACAGAGGATAGTATTTTTGGTGGACTTACGCTGAGCTAGTAACATCGATATGATCGATGAGTTAGACTTATGTGCATGTGTGATGTTATCTGTAGTTGTGCATGTGCGGGATTATGTGTTTGATTTGTATGATCTTTATGTGTTAGCTTGAGTGGATCGCGTGTGTAGATAGAAGGTTTATACCTTCATGTTCCGAGTGCATGTCTCTATTGATACAGAGAGGATTGGCGTTTGTTTAAGTTTCGGGACGAAACTTATTTTGAGGGGTATCTGATGTAACGCCCGGAATTTTTGGGTTCCGTTACGAGAGTTGTTAGAAGCCTTGAGCAAGGGGTACCACCCTTGCGGCTTAGAAGGCCCGCAACCGCGGCCGTCCGCGACCTTGGCATGGACATCCCGTTGGGGAGGTGACACGTTGAGCGAGAGTTTTGTTCCTTTTCCGTCAAACATTTTGTCTTCTAACTCTTTTAATTCCGTCTCTTTATGAGAGGATTGATTCATGGTTGTTGTCACTTGGCATCCCTCCCATTTATGCAACCTAACTCCCTCTCCCTCATTTCTTTTCACGTTATATCATTCTCTCCCTTCTTCTTCCTCGTCTCCTTCACGTTATTCTTCACCTTTTTCTCCTCTCTTCTCTAGAGGCTATCACATGGAGTTCAGACTGTGGATACGTGTTCCAGGGTAAGTTATTTCCTTCCCCTTCCTTCCTTCTTCGTCCTTCTTCTTCTTGCTACTTTGAATAGAAGGAATCCATGGATCTACCTAAAGGAGGTTCCTCTTGTGTTTGATTGTGTTGATGGCATACTTAGACCGTGGAGGAGGGCTAAGATCTTATGTTGGAGGCTAGGAGACGTTAACAGCATCAAAGGAGGCAATAGGAAGGCTTTTCCACATCAAGAACCGAAGAAATCGACGTTTCTGGTCTGTGACCCGCGGGGAAGGATTCTATGAGTCGCAGGGGCCGATCCTGTGAGCCGTGGGGGCGGCCTCTGCAACCCGCAAGGGCGGACTCTGGGTCCTGCAGACCGTAGGGGGCGGCGTCTTGATACCGTAGGGGCGGTTTCTGCACCAGTAAGCCACCGATCTCTTGTTCCTTTCTTTCCTTTCCACTTCCTTGATCTTGAACCATCTTAGTAGCATGTTAGGATGGCTTAACATAGGTGATATGGAATGTCAAGTAGTGGCTTGACCCTTAGGGTTATCTTGTGAGAGTTGAGAGTATGTTGGTTGTGATAGTGTGGCATGAACTCTTAGGATTGTGAGGATATTGGTTTGAGACTGAGTTGTTATGTTGGAAGCCTTTAAGGCAATGGACTGAGAGTATCATGTATCTTGTTTGTTTATGAGTGGTGAGGATTGTGAGCACTAGAAGTCTAAGGACTTCTAGTTGGCTAGAGGGTTGATCTATCTTGAGTTGTGATTCTTTTGAGGATGTTGAGCCTAGAAGTCTGAGAACTTCTAGTTGACTAGAGTGATGTTGTTCTTGTGAGGATGTTGAGCCTAAGAGTCTAAGGATTTCTGGTTCACTAGAGTGATGTTGTTCTTGTGAGGATGTTGAGCCTAGGAGTCTAAGGATTTCTAGTCGACTAGAGTGTTGTTTGATTCGTGTGCCTTGTTGTGAATAGGCGTTGTGCGTTTTCCCGAGGGAATTTGAGAGTGAGGTGATCGTTTGCGCTTCAGAGACTGGTAAGTCTACGGACTTACTTAGCTGGCTTCTTGTATGAGTGTGATGTGTATGAGTGGTGTTTGTTAGTTATGATAAACAACGAAACCGGATTAGGCCGACTTAATTATTTTACGTAATTGACCCAAGTGTTTGATAACGGGTCGTGACATCATCTGTCTAGCTCTTGCGAGAATCTAGGAGGTTCCCTGTACCAGCCCAGGCATGTAGATGGTCAGATGCATTAGCATTATTCCTCGTTGGTAAACGGGATCATGGGCGAGGTTTGGGAATCCTTCGTGTCACAAAATAAGTATCATTAGTAATGACATATCACCTAATTAAAGATAACAAAAGGATTGACTGTTGCATGTTGATTGTGTCTGTTGTGTGTTTGCACTTTTACCTTTACACTTATGCATAGATTGTCAGCTAACGGTATTATACCGCTTGTAGATGCCTTGCAGGTTAGAGAGGCAATCGAGTGATCCGGCGGTAGTGGGCAGCCGGGGTTCCGTGCATTATAGGACGGGGCTGTTATCTTTTTATTTCATAAATATTGAGACTTATGTTGTTCTTTGGTTTTGAGACTTGGCTGGATTGTTTTTAGTTGTTTACCTTTTTCTTCCTCTCATGTTATAAAACTATGTGTTTTGCCTTTTTATTTGTGCCGTGTTGTAAGGTCCGATGAAGTTGTTACCAGGCTAAGGGCCGGGACCCATTGTGAGGTCCCAGCTCGTAGCATTCCGAGTCCTCTAGGATTTGGGGTGTTACACACACCTTTGCTGAGCATCCGATTACAGTCCTAGAGCGAGGTATGAGACGCATGCGTTCGAAGGACATTCCTATGTTGAGGATACAGTGGTCGAGAGGAGGACCTGAGGAGGTTACATGGGAGACTTAAAATAGTATCCAGAGGGACTATCCAGAGTTGTATGTTAAGATAGATGCACTTGTAGGATCACCAAGTATATCTTAGTGTTATCTTGGTGAGTGTTGTGATTATGTGCTTACACGCTTTGATGTGTTTATTATCGTGCTAGCTATAATGTGATATACGATCTTATTAGATCTTGTTGTGCTAGCACAATTTATGATTATAGCTGAAGATGGTTCTTTCCTCCATGCTATCTAAGTATGATTAGGATTTAGCTGGAGATGGACATAGTCTCGTTGGAGATGTTTTTCCACCATGCTTTCTATATACGTATGATATGGCTAGAGATGTGTTTCCTCTATAACTTCTGATGTGAGTATGGCAAGAGATGTGATTCCTCTATGCCTTTGGGATAGCGTTATGATCCTGTTCTCTGGAGTTGATGATTTCTCCATGCTTGTGTTTGAGGTTATAGATTGTTATAGGTTGTGACCTTTTGAACGGAGATGTGATACCTCTGATAGATAGAGTTTTACCTCGGAATATGGGTCCGAGAGGATTTGGGATTTTGCAAGTTTCGGGACGAAACTTGTTTTTAGGGGGGTGAGATGTAAGAGCCTTAGTATCGGAGGTGCTGAGCTATGTTGGGTTGGCCTGAACCGCCCCTGCGGCCAAGCTAGGCACCCCTGCGCCATCCTTGATCCGCCCCTGTGGCCACCTGATCCGCCCCTGCAGTTTAGGATGTGTTGCAGCCGTGTTCGTTGACTCGTGCCCTTGCTTTTGACCCTTCCTTCCTCTATAAGTTTCCTCCTCCTTCAGATGATGGTTTCTTCTCTCTCTCTCCGGCCCTGTCTTCCTCTTTCCGGCCAAGTATACATCTCATCCTCCTTTACAAATCCATTTCTGAATTTGCAAAGGAGGCGGATCTGGAGAGGGCCAAGTATCCGATCTGCTGAATTTGCGAAGGAGGCTTACATGTAATCAATGGTTTAATTATGTACTTTTGCAGATCCATTTCTGAATTTGCAAAGGAGGCAAGGCCAAGTATCCGATCTGTTGAATTTGCAAAGGAGGCCAAGTATCTATCTCCTCCTCCTTTGCAGTCCTGGAGGCGGATCTGGACAGATCTCGTTGCAGCCGCAGTGCAATCTCAAGAACCCTAATTTCAATTTTGAATTGTTGGCATATTTACAAAAAGGCTTCCCTGTTTATAATTGTATTTATGACCCATATTTTTTAAATTTGCAAAATTGTCCCAAACTGGATAATTACAAAAAGTAAAAAACTAAATTTTAATTTTTGCAGTTATAAATACGGGATATTGACTACGTATTTTATAAATACGGGATATTAACTACATATTTTATAAATACGGGATCTTGACTACATATTTTATATATATAATTGGGCTTGTGTAACTCGAATGGGCTTGAAACAAAGACGGGCTTGTGTAAACAACAAGCTTGTGTAAACGACGGACTTGTGTAAATGAAAATTATGTATTAACATTGTGTATTAAAATTGTGTATTAACATTGTGTAATTGAACTTGTGTATTAAAATTGTGTATTAAGCATTATGTACTAATACCGTGTATGAACAAGAGAATACACGAAGTTCAATTAGTCCAGCTGATATAAGGGTGGGGGGAGGGTCTGTCGTCCAGAGTTCGATACTCACTAGTTACAACATTTATATTTTGTAAGGGCGGGCTTATGTAACTCGAATTGGACGACTTATGTAACTAGAATGAGCCGACTTATGTAACTCGGATTGGACACGGGCTTATGTAACTCGGATTGGGCCTACTGATCTTCAATTGAAATTGGACTTGGACTCAGTTAAATTAAAATTACTAATTAATCCTTTCAATTAATATTTATTAATAAATGAGAGGGATCTAGTTTATCTGCAAGATACAAAAAGGGCCTACTTTATACTACAATAGACAAAAAGTGCCTACTTAGTCAACTCATCCAATTTGAAGATAAACTTTGTTGTCGATCTCGGGAAATTCATTCATCATCGAGTCATTTAATCCCAACATATAGTTATTACTCCTATCTTATTTCTTCCAATATGTGGACATAAACAGCACGTAGGTTAGCCCAAGAACACATCGACACACTTTAATTATAACACCGGAAATCCACCATCCTATTTCGACCATAATGTAACTGCAACCTGAAATTAAGTAAACTTAATTGAAACTTGTGACACGTGAAATCATGGGTTTGCATTACTCTGTTTATGTAGATGGGTGAATTTTCATTGTTGAACCTTATATAGATATTCATCTCTTTAGTCCTCTTACGGAAGCTAGTTTATTATATTGGTATATAATAACATTTCGTGGAAAGTTTGACATTAATATTTACTACAATAACCAAAATAATCATGTGTGTGGTCGAAGTTGGTTATACTAAAAGAATAATCTTGGTTAGAAATCTTATTTATGAGCTTCTTGTTTAAACAAGCATATATATGAACACTTACATATTTACAAACCGTTTTTTTTACTAGAAGGAGGTCCGTTAACCCCCACATATAGGCAAGCCTCATAATTAAATGAAATGTATTGAGTAATAATCAGTTGAGTGATAGTCCGACCCATCATGTCATCATTTAAAGATTCACTATACCTTAAAGAGGGAACACAATACATACATCCTATTCGAAAAAGTGAAAGCGAATTTTGCTAAATAGTTTGCAACATATTTTTCCTAGAAAAAGGCATGATGAATGTGGATATCCCAATTTTCTAATAAAGCCTTAATGTTGATGTGTCAGGCAGAACCGAAGGAGTGTGAGATATACATTTTTCTATGTAAATCGTTACAAGCTATGAATGTATTTCCATAATGACATTCTTGTGAATTGTGACAACTTTCTAGGATAATTTAAAACCGTATAACACTCCTCATAACTCCACCTATTTGGCCCTTACATATCCTAATATCATGGGTTAACCCATGTTATCGCTCACTCTTGTGGTTCCAAGTTACACATTTTACCACTACAACTCCAATACCTTTCATTGATTCATTTAACATGAGACTTTCTCCTTTGGTCGATTACAATCGATGGTTACTAAGCTAAATTGAATATATGATCCACTTTATGTAGACCTTATTCCAATTTTAGATACTACGAAGGAAGCAATTGCAAGGTAAAAAATTTCGAATTCCATTTTTCTTCAACCCATTTTGTTCTTCGGTTCTACGAATAAGTGTATGACCACCGAGTCACCGCCGAGTGTCACCTCTTCTGATTTCCGACTTCTCTCCTTCATTTCTTCTTAGATCCTATTCTTCCCTTATTTCAACGGAAGTCGACTTTGTTAAATGTTAAGTTTTTAACTGAATTGAGCGAGTACCGACTCTTCTGACTTCTCTCCTTTCATAAAGGAATCATTTTAGCTGTAGTTTATATAAGTAGAGAATAGTATTTATTGTGAAATGTTGATCATACTTATTTTGTGATATGTGTGAACCATCTTATATTAGATTAGATGTAGGTAACAACATCACCATTTATACAAACAAGTGTCGAATCATATAAACTATTTTTGTATAATTATAATCTATAATTAGTTAAGCTCAAGAAATAGGGTTACTTTGGATTTGTTTTATTTCATAACTAGTAATCAAGAAAATGAATGTAAATTTGGGCAAAGATATGAATAGGTATCTAAGGATATGGATTACAAAAATGCCATTTCAGTTGACAAACAAATAACAATTAACCTATGAAATCGATCAACAATAGTAAAGGAACGGTATGATATTGTTACTATCACCTCTCGATTTATAGGAATTCTGCCCAACTAAGACATATATACATTTTTGCAAAAAATTTAGATAATAATCAGATTGTGGTAACTTAGAACTTATGAGATAAACTTAATTGATAACACTCTCATAGAAATGTTAGAACAACATAGAACTTAAAGAGTTTATAACACCTATAATTATGGGGAGTTGATCAGACTCGAGCTCAATCTTAAATTGGTTGGATAGAATTAGCACACTCCATACTAGTATGGATGGAGTTAGAAGACCACAAATCCAACATTGAATATTTCGAAATCCAAACTACACTAGTATTCAACTAGTATAGATAAAAGCGTGTACATTACTCGGTGTACATTGCTCTGATCAAATCAACAAAGAGGGAGTTTCATGAAATCTAACATCGATTTATGCATCTTGGTAGTGTCCCACATCGGAACACAAAATGATAGTATATAAAGATTTTCCTTATAAAAGGCGTGAAAGAATACATTGTTATTGTGCATATAAGATCACAATGAGTCGATCGAGATGGAAGTTTCCATAGCATTCAACATTGAGATCCGGTATTGAATTATCAATCTACCAAATAAAGTAAGTTTTCTTATCTCTTCTTCTTTTTATTTTTTTATATTTTTTTAATTGTTCTAGTATTTAGTTTTTTTTTGTTTTTGTGCTGCTCTTGTTTTTTTAATAGATTTTTTTATTTATTTTTAAAAAAAATTCTTAATTTATTTTTCATTTTTCTTATATTTTAATTCTTAATTATTTTCATTGTTTTTGTTATACAATATAGATTTAAATTAGTTTATGAGTTCTTGTATTTTACTATGCAATATTATTTTATATTTTGTATGATACTTTAATTTTAATTAGTTAGTTCATGTAATCCAAGGTAATTAAAATCAATTATTTTATCATTTTTAATGTGTTGTGATTAAATATAAAACTAACTAATTGATTATTTCTTTCTATTACTCGCGTGTTGGAGATAGTCACTACAAGGCTTCCGATTGAAGTTTTCTTCCGGTTTCGTTTGGTATGCAGGAAGTGGAATTCTTTGCTCGAATCTCCTACCTTTCTGCACGCTGCATTCCTAATTTGAGTCCAACTACTACAAGAAAACTCCCGGTAACATCACTTTGCTTATGTTTCTTGGAGAAGGAACAATAACTATCGGTAGTGTTATATACTTCTTGCGTTCAAGGCCTGGTGGAATATTGTCCTATGACATGGTAAGTGACACTTGGGAACAAATACAGATTGTGGCCCCACCAAACTCTGAATATCTCACCGTAGCGGAGTGTGGTGGACGGATCTTGCTTGCGGGGTATGTGAGGGATCATAATGAGGTCTCCATCTCTATCCGTGCGTGGGAGCTTGAAAGGAAAACACTTGTGTGGGATGAGATTGACAAGATGCCAAAGTTGTGGTATTCTGAGTTAAAACAAGGAGGACCGACCTCTTCTTATCTTTTAGGAAACAAGAGAGTACTTGTGATGTCGTTGGTTACGTGCATGATAAGTCGGGTGTTCACGTATGATGTGATGAGCGAAGTGTGGTCAAAGGTTCCTGGTGTGACACAGCGCGAGGAAGTATTTCACGGAACCGGGTTCTTCCCTTATCTCCATGCTTCCCCGGCCCGTAGTATTTTGTTTTTCTATTTTTTGTTCATGCTGCTTGTTTTATGATATCCAATATCATTTTTTGTAGAAATTGAATATAACGTACATCATTAACATGGCAACCTTTTCTTCATGTTGCTTGTTTTATGAGGGCACTTTTGTGGATTGAGGTTGGTAGGATGTGAAAGTCGTGGTGTTGAGAATTTAGATAAAGGTTCGAGTCTTCTTTAAATGTTTGGGAAACCAACTGAGTACTTACTTTGTCGTTATTAATGCAAATGATGGACATATGTTTATGTTGTGAGGTGAGTCAGGTGTGGTCGAAAATTTCCGCCATCTTTCATGTCGAAAAACCTATAGTCTGAGCTTGAAAGAAAGTCTTTACAGCTCGAAAAAATGTTTGTTGGCGGCCAAAGAGGAAAAGGCAAATTTAATACCCTCATGCACCTAGTTATATTCTTCAAGTGTTTTCTTTAACACAAAAACCTTTCATATCCTACAAAAAAATATCTACGTTCCTTTACATGATATTTTTAATACCCTCATCTTTATTAAAAAATCGTATGTAATATTCGTTAAAAAATATCTACGTTCCTTTAACACAACAATCATCACTCAACAATGAACCCTTTCATATCTAAAATGACACATATTTGGTTAACCCAAACGAACTTTATTTTTCTGTAAAATATTGTCATCAAATGAGAAATAATTTAATAATTGGTAATAATATCCTACAAAAAAATAATTAGCAATAATCGATAAAAAAAAAAAAGAAGAAACTTTAGTATTCTAGGCTTTACAATTTTATTATACTTTTACATGATATTTTTTTTAAAGCTTAGGTATATTGAGCATGAGGGGGAGAATGTACATGAGGGGTTCATATCAACCAAAGTTCAAGCAACATAAACAAGGAGAGAAAAGAGTACGAGAGGAAAATAGCCTAAGTGAATCCCAAGAACTTTTGCCCAAGAGATAGAATCATAAGATCGGTCTTTCCAATGGTGAGTAGTGATGTTCTTGATTGCTAGGATAGCGTCGCTGGCACAAGTTGTAGCATGGTTGAAGGTGTTGTTGTAAAGGAGGTTGTTCTTGGCTTTCCAGGTGAAGTAAATGAATGGTGTAAATGAAGAGATCCGGATACTGTCGATGAGGTTTCGTTTTAGTTTATGTTGAGAGTCAAGCCAATCCCAAAGATTGTGAAGGTAAGGGGGTGGGTAAGGTGTTCTAGTCCATGAAGAGATGATGTCCAAAACTTAGGTAGTATAGTTACAGCTCGCATAAAGGTGGTTCTCGTCCTCCTGGTGGTTTTAACAAACCTTGGAGGTGGCATTTGTGATGATATTTCATTGGAGAAGCTTAAAAAGAGTGGGCAATTTCAGGTGGCTCGCAATCCAAGTAATGAAGCTACACTTGAGGATGTTAAGGTTGTGCCAAATAACTTTGAAGTTAGTGGTAATAGGGGAGGGTAGGGTTTCTGAAAAAGGAGTACTCTTTCTTGGTAAAGAATGAGCCATTAAAGAACCCCCTAGACCCCGGTTATATTGTACATGGTAACCCGGTTAAAGAAGCGTGGTTAACAGGAGCGAGGTTCGAGCGTTCGCACCCCGGTAAATGTCACCGAGTTAATATTTTCGGACCCCGGTTTTTTAATAACCACGGTAAAAGTCGGACCCCAGTTATTTTAAAAAACCGGGGTGAAAGTCGGACCCCGGTTATTTTAAAAAACCGGGGTAAAAGTCGGACCCCGATTTTTTTATAAATAACACGGGTCCGACTTTTATTTTTTTTAAAAAAAAATACAAATTTCGGACCACGGTTATTTTAAATAACCGTGGTCCCAATTCCAAATCTTTTTATAAAAAAAAACACCACGGTTCATTAAAGAACCGTGGTTGCATGATATTGTTGCAAGTTTAAATCACACCACTATTAAGCATAATCTCTTGATAATTCAATTTCAATTATTTAAAACTTTAACATGTGGTACTGCTTCAAGGTACTCCAAAGTTCTCTTCATGACAATTACTTAAAACGTTTGCTTATTCAAAAAGAAAATGACCTGTGCAGTATAAGAAACAAGGGCAAAGCGAAGAGCGTCTACACCACATTTTGAAATACCATTAGGGAAGTCCTTCTTGTGCCCCTCTTTAGCTACTGCAAGCTCTTTGCGATCGAAATTACCTTCCTCCATTCTCTTGTGAAGACCTTCCTGTGAGATCCCATTTATAACCTGAAGTGGATCTATAACATTTCCCAATGACTTAGATATCTTACGCCCATGTGCAGCACGGATCATCGGATGCAGATACACCTGCAAGTATACCAAATTAGACTTTATGAAAGGAGAACATCATAAGTAGGAAAAACAATAAAATAGATTTTAAAAAATATGAAGTTATTTTCCCCCTTTCCTCACGCAAGTAAGTAGCACCAGAGTGCATAAGCATAACCAATTCAACATGACAGCAATGGAACCAGACATACTTTTCATATAAGAAACACATTACCTTTTTGAATGGCACATCACCTCCAAGTTTAGTACATAACATCACCATTCGAGCAACCCAGAAGAAGAGAATGTCATGTCTAGTTTCAAGAACCGAAGTTTGATAAAATGACTTCAAATCAGTTGTATCATCCGGCCAACCTAAAACTGACAGTGGGAAAAGACCGGAAAAGAACCATGTATCCGAAACATCAGGGTCTTGTGTTTTCTTGAAATTCCTGGCTGTAAATAATCTTCCAGCCTCTTTTTGAGCCTCATGTTCATTTCTACCAAATACCCAGTGATCATTCTAAGCACCAACCACCTTCAACTGATCATCTTCTAGTGTAACATACCAGGCAGGAACATGGTGACCCCACCACAGCTGTCTAGATATACACTAGTCCCGAATATTCTCAAGCCACCTGTGATAGTTTCAGAACCTCCCTTTAGTTAGGACAAACTGAGATTGCCGTTTCAGCTTACTGTACCGGTAAATGTGGACATTTCTTCAAAGATCATGAGGGAAAAAAAGAAGTAGACTTAAACTAGAAAGTTGATAAATATATGGCATTAAAGAATGTGTCTGGAGATTAAGATGAGCATCAGTAGCAGCGGCCTCTGCTGCTTCTCAAATGAGATGATAAATATTTGTTTTGATTTTTACAACATTTGTAATGTATGTTGTGTAGTATGATCAACTTGTGTAGTTATGTACCTTTTTTCTCCTCCACTTGAGGAATTACAAAAATTCATTGACGTGCCACATCTTCGTGTGACAAAGCTTGTGTGATGAAGCTCCAAATTGGGAGATGCAATTTGCAATTTGCTTCAACAAACCCGGCAAGAGGTTTCTTCTATTCTGACATTTGTAGAGTGTCTTGAAATTGATCAACAACCTCAGTCAGGCTACCCTTGGTTTCAGTTCCTTGTATATAGCTTGAACCAGGAGGCTTAGTTGCTGTTGGCAGTTCCTCATCAGCTCTTGATGGTGTCTTTGAAGCAACATACTGTGCAGTTGTACAAACATTTAGCAATTATGGCATTTAAATTTCTAATCATGTCTATAAGTGAATTAGGAAACTATCAATCACTCACATCATAGTTACAACTATGCAGCAGTTGAGCAGAATTAACCATTTTTTACATAACTGAAACTATTTGCTTCTGATGACACAAAAAGAAGAATTACAGACTCGTTTCTACATATTACTTGGAATAATTGAAAGTGAAAACACATTTCACAACAAAGAAATTTGATGGTGAATACTTAGCAAGCACCAGGCTACATATCTAGGGAACATGATCCTAGAACTATATTTGTCTAGACTAGTATCAGTTCCAAACATTCATAAAGCATGATTAAATTTCCATTTCAACCCGAAATATATAACCTAAGAAGGAAGGCAATAGCATTCACATTACATGTTTTCAACAATGGATGCCTGTATCTGTCCAAATATTTTATTCAGCAATGTAAACAAAAAATAATATGGAAACAGGTCGATCAGATCTTAGAAAGCATAACTTTTCCATACTATCCATTATCAACAAATTTTCAATACTGGTATAAACGGCTCGTACAACTTAGCAAATATGTAATAGCACAACATTAATACCACTATGCATTGATTAGGAAGATTCTAATCAAGTTATCAGTCTGTCAACATTCAGCACATAACAAGATTACTCATAAGTTTCACACATTAGACTTAGACTAGATGTTTCTATCTAGAAATGAACCAGCAGAAGTCATACAGATCTGCATATTTATAGCAATAATTGATCTAGTATTGCGAAATATTTCAAACAGTTGCATCTGACCTGCTGGTTACGAGTTTGTTCTTCTTCACAGAAGGCTAACTCCTAAAACACTAAATTGAACATACATTATTGTTCGGAAGAGGGGAAAGAGAGCAATTCCATAAATAAGACTTGCTGCAAAAATGAAATTATCATCAAGTTAGATACCTCTGCTTCATATTTTTAAATATCAGGAAATAAGGCTGATATAAATTCGTCATATCTAGGATCATCTCTCAAAGAATGACGGTTGACACAATGAGTACAACAAGCAGGACACTCATTGCTCTTGTAACGAGAATCCATCATGGACTCATACCCTTATTTAATATACAACATTTTGAATAATATGTTGAGGATTTGCAAAGCTTCTCAATGATAGCAAAGGAAAGTCATAAAGGAGTCTCTTCCTTACCCCATTCACATTGATTTATCAATACATTGGTTTTGCAGGCACTCCATTACAGTTCGAGTTTTCTTGATAATTCCTACATATATATATATATATATATATATATATATATATATATATATATATATAAATGCAAAAGCTTACCTCACAACATGAAAACATTTTCTCCACTCCGCTACTCTTCTTGGTCGATAACTAAAAGAAAAGCATACAATAGAGCAAATTTACATAAGGTAAACAGTTGTGCATACTCAGAAGATTCCGATTATTATATGTGATTGCAATGAAGGATATAAGGAACCAAAACATAGCCAACAACTGAGATACCTTAAAGTCCTTAAATTGTAGATATTTGAAGCACAAGAAGCTTAGTATTTTCGCTAGCTCCCCAACATATGAAGGATGGTATACTGGAACTGGTAGTTCTGTAATATCCGGAATTTTTATTCCGTTTAATTCCGGAGCAATTTGGACTTCGAGTCGTTGACGGTTTCCATTCTATCTAGTATTTCTTCCTTCACAAATTTTATTATTTTATGTAGAATTTAATTCACATAAAATGATAAAATTATATCAAGCTCTAATTCTTATAATTATGTATTATTTTATGTAAAATTTAATTCACATAAAATGATAGATTTATATCAAACCCTAGTTATTATAATTCATTCTTATCGATGACTTTAGACGAGATCATGACAAACTGTGACGAGATCATGACTAAGCCGAGACGAGGCCATGACAAAGCCCGACAAATCTGTGATAAACTCATTCATGGGCCTGACAAGGCCATGACGAGTTTTGACAGACTTTTGACAAACATTTCAGCCCACTTATTTCTTGCCATATTTCAGCCCATTGTTTTTCTAATTGGATTGATTGTTCCCAGCCCTTACCTTAACCTTTACTGGCGGATCAAGCAGCCCAGGAGGCCCAGCAATCACACCTTCAGCAGCCCACACACTCAGCTGCTTAATGAGGCTTGCGGCAGCCCAGAAGAGTGTTAATTCCAGCCCAGAACTCCATGAGATGCTGCCCTATCTTCCACGTTATAACAACCAGCTCTTTCCCTTCCCTATATCACGTAACAGCAGTGAATAAATGAGGCAAATCCACAGCTAAAACAGCCTTACATTCACGCCAGAAGAGAAGGAGTTGCAACATCCTTGCTTCCAGATGCACGTAAACCTCTCCTCCCCTTCTTTTGTATCGACGCAGATCTCAACAGCCCATTGAAGCACCAACATTGCACAACAACAGCCCCATTGAAGCACCAACATTGCACAGCAGCAGCCCCATTGAAGCACCAACATTGCACAACAGCAGCCTCTTCTGTGCACTTCGACTCCAGGAGTTGTTGCATACGTTTCTGCATATGTTCGTTGGTCTCTCACTCCCTAGTTGTCCTCTTTCTATTCAGTCACACAATGGGCAAAATTTTATATTCCATCCTTGCTGTTTTACAGATCGAAAGCCTTCCCCATCACCAGAATCTTTCCTAAGTTGCAATCAAGGTCTTAGCAAGGGGTAACTAGATCTCTTCTCCCGCCCTTGAATACGTATCTTTTGTAAGTTAATAAGTTAAAAGTGTACTATGTACTGCTGATGAACTTAGGACATTGAGATCAATAATTAGTTTGGGTTAGAAGAGGGTGACAAAAATAGTAGAAACAAATCAGCTGTAAATAATGGAGTTTTCTTTAGTTTTGAGAAGTTGAAAACTGTCAATATTGTAGACCAATGTTTAGGCGTTATATTGAAGATCCACCGTTAAATTTTTGATAGATCATAAAGGGATATACGTAGTTTCCTGTGTTAAAATTTGAGAAGCAATGAACGGTCGGATTGAAAGATATAGGGTCTCAAAGTGAAGTAGTTGAGCTGTTTTTCCAGCAATGAATTTTGACCAAGTATAGGAACGTTTTAGGGTTGTAGCCAACTTTAAGGATTTTTGTAGAAGTGATAATTGAACAGTTTTAGGAAATTCTTGCTCCTATGAGTGGATTAGATATCCTAGATAATTTAGAGATTTATTTTAGAATTTTTATAAGTTTATTTTAATTTCATATTTGAAGTTGTAGTTGGACCTTAGTGACTTTTCGGAAAATAGAAAAGTGGGTAGTTTATCTAGTTTTACCTAAAATCATGCTAGGGAGTAGAATATGGTTAATTAGCCTCAAGTAAGAATTTAAATACGTATTACGAGTTTTGGAAGTCTCGGGACCAAGGGTAAAATAGTCATGTTACCTTGAATAAGTACTGAAATAAATTATGTCCAAATATGATCTTACAGCTTAGGAGTTTCAGACTTCTAAGTACCTAGGGAAATGTATTGACCCACGTGCCTCCTTTGACAGGCAACTGAGCTTCTGCAGTTACTGGTTGAGTGGTGTTAAGAGAGGCGAGATTTGATTCTGGTAAGTCCACGGACTTACTTAGCTGGCTTCTTGTATGAGTGTAATGTGTATGAGTGGTGTTTGTTAGTTATGATAAACAACGAAACCGGATTAGGCCGACTTTATTATTTACGTAATTGACCCAAGTGTATGATAACGGGTCGTGACATCATCTGCCTAGCTCTTGCGAGAGTCTAGGAGGTTCCCTGCGACCAGCCCAGTCCGGTAGACGGTCAGATGCATTAGTACCATTCCGCGTTGGTAAACGGGGAAAGGGGCGAGATTTGGGAATCCCTCGTGTCACAAAATAAGTATCATTAGTAATAACCTATCACCTAATTAAAGATAATAAAAGGATTGATTGTTGCATGTTGATTGTGTATGTTGTGTGTTTGTGCTTTTACCTTTATACTTATGCATAGAATGTTAGATAACGGTTTTATACCGCTTGTAGATGTCTTGCAGGTTAAAACAGTTGTAGAGAGATCCGAAGGGAATGGTCAGCCGGGTCCACGTACTTATTTAGTTGGGGACGGGATGTCTTTTGTTCTTCTTATGTGTCGTTTTGGTACTTTTGCTTTGTAAGGCTGATACATATTCTTCATGTATATATTGTTTAAAGTTTTCAAATGATTTAAATACTTTTGTGCCTTGTTGTAAGATCCAAGTTAAATTATTGTCAAACTAAGATCGGGACCCATTGTGAGGTCCTAACCAGTAGCTCCCCGAGTTCGAAGAATTTGGGGTGTTACAATGTGGTATCAGAGCTCTGGGTTGGCAACAATGGCACTTGAAATCTTCTGAAAGATCGATTGTATAAAATAACTAGATCCCGAAAGGGGTCTAAAATTTTCAAAACGGATTTATGTTTTCACGGACGCACATAGTCGGGTTGTTGGGTTAGTAGTACGTTGGACCACCATCGCTCTCCGTGGATCTCTACAACTTGGATCGATATGAGTTAGCATATGGACTTATTATGATGAGTATTAATGTATGTTATATATATGTGTATGTGTAGTATGTTAGTATCCTAAAGGATATATTATATCCTTTAGTTGTGATATCATGAAGCGATTATCGCCTCATGATAAATTGGTAGCAGACTTGAAGAGTTTTCAACACGAGACAAAGGACTCTGACCTTGGATCAAGTATTATACTTGGGTGGGCGTCCTAGTAACCCTTGTTAACCATCCAAAAAAACTAATAGGCGAAGAAGTAAAGATGTGGAGATAATTTTGACCATAAGTACAATCAAATGAGGAAGAATTCCCGAGTCAACTCAGATAAAAGAAATAGAAGGTCATACAAGGGACTGGGTTGTATGAAGCCGAGAGATGAATTATAAGAACCACGCAAGAGACGACAAGAGTGCGGAGTAGAGATAACAATATTGGAACGAGAAAAGTAGAATTGAGTACAACCAAGATTGTGGAATCAAGGACATTACCATCGAAGCGGATACCCCATAGACCATTATGGGCATGAGAAACCAGAAGAGACAAAGTGTCAATCCGGGTGCGAGAATCTAAGGTGCACGGAATGAAGACCTACAATTGAGTGTAAAAGCGAAAAGGCAGACTCCACAAGCGTGGGGAGGTTTTGACCTCCTCAGAGATATAAGTAGTTTGAAAGAAACCGCGATGCCAATATCCAAAGAATGGAAGCCTGTAGCAGGGTCAACGGAGTTTCATGAAGGCGATATTACCACTAACTCCAGTGAAGAAATCTGTATGGGAGAACGGCCATGCTAGACTCGAGAGTCCAGGGTAATCCGAATTATCACGGGACCTAAGCCATCAACACAGATGGTCCATGCAAAAGGAACTGTAAGAGGATGATCATTACGGCCATAAGAATTTCAAAGATGCTTGCAAGCTATCGTGAAAACTTGAAACGACTATTTATGCCAGATGAATGACCCAATCGAGCTACAGAAATGGAGTTAGCCTATAAGAAGCGGAAGGGGGGAAGGTTGAACGAACTACAGAAGTATAAAAGGATTGTTGTGAGCAACTGTTTACCTACTAGCTAAGGAAATTTTGACAGATCACAATTTACACGGAATGGAGAGATACAACTTAATGTAAGAGCGAAGGGTAGACTTCACAAGCCTGGAGACATTTTGTCTTCTTTAAAGATAAGAATTCTAAATAGAATCACAACGTCGGTATCGAAAGGATTGAAGCCCTGTAACATAGTCAACAGAGATTTGGAAAGAAATATTACAAACAACGCCGATTAAGGAACCTGTGCTTGAGAGAATCGTGTGGTGGACTCAAGAACCCAGGGTAACCGCCAATTATAACAGAACATAGGTCATCAACACCGACAGTCCCTGTAAAGGGACTACAATTGGGATGTAATTAAAAGTCATCGGAACTACAAGACGCTTACCATCTATCGTGGAGTGTTAAGAACGACTTTTGACGCCAAGTGAATGGCACAGTGAGACTTGAGAAAGAGAGTTGTCCCAAATGAAGCAGAAGAGTGAAAGATAAGACGAACTAAAGAAGGATAAAAGGATAAATCTAGTAGGTGATGTGGACCAAAAGTTTAGTACCAGTAGAGGTATGAAATTGAGATAAGTCAATTATAGACTGACCTATGTCAACCAAGAACGTGCAAGTATTGTTGAGTATTGATGAGTTATGTGCCGTTAAGAAGAGATATTTGTGACTGTGGATCTATGGAGTAGCTTTACCGACGCCTTAGAGGATTCCCTCAAGTAGGCAACTACAACCTTCTTGGATGAATTAAAGGTATAAAGAAAAACGTTTTAAGGGTTACCTCTTGGCTAGTTAAGATCAAACTCCGGTCGATTCAGAGAGTTTGGATCCGTGGTAGAAGAATTAAGAAAGTAAGCAGAAGAAGTTGTTTTATTTTCTTAAGGAAAGTAAAGAAGGTATTTGGTACTTCATCCGTATACGACTCATGGGGTAATTGGGAGAAAGAGTTTTGAGGTCAATCATTTTATACTTACAAAAAAGGTCCTTAGTATTAATGAGCAACAACATGAGAAGCAGAGTAGCGCATCGGAAGTGTGGTGGGTCCTAACCTACAAACAAGAAGCTCAAGGGTACTGATGGATGTCGTGTCGAGTTTAAGATGGTGATAATTGGAGAAATTCATTCTAGTTGGAAGAAACGTGAGATAGGCTATGTGAGTGACTGGAAATGTTGTACGGAAACTTATGGGCATGTAGAGGTAATAGAAGGAGACTGGTACCCTATTATGGATCCGAGGGAAGAGTGATGGCTTTGCTACATGTTGCTAGACAAGTAGTTTTGGACTTTTATACTAATGGAATACTCTAGACTGAGTTTTCTGGATGGATTAGGAAAGAATTAAGGATGTAATAAAAGTATTGTGCATGGCCTGCACTAGAAAGCTCCAAGTGAGTAACTACCATCCTGAGTCGAAGATACATAAGAAAGAGAAGCGACAGGGGCGAGGTTTGGGAATCCCTCGTGTCACAAAATAAGTATCATTAGTAATAACCTATCACCTAATTAAAGATAATAAAAGGATTGAGTTTTGCATGTTGATTGTGTATGTTGTGTGTTTGTGCTTTTACCTTTATACTTATGCATAGAATGTTAGCTAACGGTTTTATACCGCTTGTAGATGTCTTGCAGGTTAAAACAGTTGTAGAGAGATCCGAAGGGAATGGTCAGCCGGGTCCACGTACTTATTTAGTTGGGGACGGGATGTCTTTTGTTCTTCTTATGTGTCGTTTTGGTACCTTTGCTTTGTAAGGCTGATACATATTCTTCATGTATATATTGTTTAAAGTTTTCAAATGATTTAAATACTTTTGTGCCTTGTTGTAAGATCCAAGTTAAATTGTTGTCAAACTAAGGTCGGGACCCATTGTGAGGTCCTAACCAGTAGCTCCCCGAGTTCTCAAAATTTGGGGTGTTACAAGTTCTATGTATCCAAAATGACCTGAAAACAAAAAAATTACACGATTCACCTTTTTCAACTTCCAGGAACAGCTCATTCAAGGTTATCAATCAGATAAGCCTATCATTCAGGTAAAATGGAGTTACTGAGCAAACATCTTATCCTAGTTTAACATTTTTTGGCTCCCCCAATTGAAAGTTACTTTTTGTTAGAACAACAAGTTTATTAGTAGCAACTGGAATTAAATTAAAAAAATGAAAGAGGAAATTTAGTAGCTTCACACACCTTCACACTTTTGAGGTTCAGCAGCACCACATGACTCGTAGTTACCAGTTCCAAGGGTAGACCAAGAAACGAGTTTGACAGCTGACTAGAATGACTTATAGGACACTCTGCACGCTAAATAGAGAGGTTCAATCCTCTGAAATTGAGGCATATGCTCCAAGTCAATAGTTCCATATAAACTATCGTGCTTACCTGGGCAAGGTAACCACCAATGGAAGGTCCAATTATCAATCCTATGCTTTAAGCGGTTGATATATGCAAAAAATTAAAAGTTTAGAGACCATTATTCCACAAGCACCTTACAGTGAGTGTAAAATGGTAAAACATAAATCTCACAGTTGACAAGGCAATGGCTCGATGTTCATTTGTGCAGAATTCAGTAGCATATGCCTGCACCCAAGTTATCCAGTGAAAGAGGAAGCATATAGAAAAGTATATGTATGAGATGAATGGCATACATACCTTTATTGGTCCAAGAAAGCCACTGATAGCACGCAAAAGAAATCGGGCGCTGAGGGCCATCCAGAAATTCACACTAAGGCCAAACATAGTATTGAACACAACCCTGAAACCAGAAAAATAGAGATGCCGATTTAGTTTAAAAATCCTTATGAAGGAGGCACAAGTGCAAGTTGGAGTACAAACACACTACTAGTGCTTATTACAAGTACAGGCTTATGGCCATATCGATCAGCAACCATTCCCCATAAAATTGAAGTCAAACCTCGGCCAAGCATTAATGCAGATCCTGTATGAGAAGAAGATGTTACTTAATAATCCAAGTAAGATATCCAAGTAGGGAAATCATACCGTTCACTGTGCTTCAATTCAGCCTTGTTCGCAATCGTCAGTCATATGTTGGACAGTCGGGGTCGAGGTGGAGGATCCCCCGCCGATCGCAGTAGGCAGTCACCGCCACCAGTCGCCGCTGCCAGTCACCGGATGGTTGGGATCGGGGTAGAGGTGGAGAATCGCCCGCTCGCAGTCGAAGGAGAGTGAAAATCGATGGTTAGGGCCGGACATTCGTAACTGCGCGCAGAAGGCCAGGGCTTAAAACGACGCGTTCAACTAGATGGTTTACCACGGCTATAAAATAATCGGGGTACGAAATGGTTTTGTCACCACGGTTAGTAATATAACCGGGGTCCGAAATTTTAATACCCCGGTTAAATCATATAACCGGGGTCTAAAATATTTTTTAAAAAAAAGAAAAATCAATTAACCTCGGTTATACATATAACTGTGGTCTGAAAATACCTTTGATCACGGTTTTTTCAAACCGCTCCAACATAAGCGAGGTCTAGGGGGGGTTTGTACTAGTGGAGAACCTTTCGGCTATTGGACTCATCGTCGAGGATATCTCTTACTTATCATCTCACTACTATAAAAATGACTTTATACCCCTTAAAATACCCTAGCTCATTTGCAGTTGTAGGCAAAACTCAGCAGCAATAGATCTTCTTCTCGACTTCTTTTGTCGGTCAAGGTAAAAAATTTCAAATTCCATTTTTCTTCAACCCATTTTGTTCTTCGGTTCTACGAATGAGTGTATGACCACTGAGTCACCGACGAGTGCAACCTTTTCTGATTTCCGACTTCTCTCCTTCATTTTCTTCTTAGATCCTATTCTTCCCTTCTTCAACAAAAGTTGACTTTGGTAAATGTTAAGTTTTTAACTGAATTGAGCAGGTACCGACTCTTCTGACTTCTCTCCTTCTATAAAGGAATCAATTTAGTTGTAGTTTATATAAGTAGAAAATAGTATTTATGGTGAAATGTTGATCATACTTATATTTGTGATATGTGGGAACCGTCTTATATTAGATTAGATGTAGGTAACAACATCACCATTTGTACTAACAAGTGTCGAATCATATAAACTATTTTTGTATAATTTTAATCTATAATTAGTTAAGCTCAAGAAATAGGGGTACTTTGGATTTGTTTTATTTCATAACTAGTAATCAAGGAAATGAATGTAAATTTGGGCAAAGATAGGAATAGAAATCTAAGGATATGGATTACAAAAATGCCATTTCGGTTGACAAACAAACAACAATTAACCAATGAAATTGATCAACAATAGTAAAGAAACTGTATGATATTGTTACTATCACCTCTCGATGTATAGTAATTCTGCCCAACTAAGACATATATACATTCTTGTAAAAAATTTAGATAATAATCAGATTGTGGTAACTCAGAACTTATGAGATAAGTTAACTTACAACGTATGAGATAAACTTAATTGATAACACTCTCATAGAAATGTTAGAACAACATAGAACCTAAAGAGTTTATAACAACTATAATTATGGGGAGTTGATCAGACTCGCGCTCAATCTTAAATTGGTTGGATAGAATTAGCATGCTCCATACTACTATGGATGGAGTTAGAGACCACAAATCCAACATTGAATATTTCAAAATCCAAACTACACTAGTATTCAACTAGTATAGATAAAAGCGGTGTACATTACTCTGATCAAATCAACCAAGAGGGAGTTTCATGAAATCTAACATCGATTTATGCATCTTGGTAGTGTCCCACATCGAAACACAAAATGATAGTATATAAAGATTTTCCTTATAAAAGGCGAGAAAGAATACATTGTTATTATGCATATAAGATCACAATGAGTCGATCGAGATGGAAGTTTCCATAGCATTCAACATTGAGATCTGGTATCGAATTATCAATCTACCAAATAAAGTAAGTTTTCTTATCTCTTCTTCTTTTTATTTTTATTTTTTAATTTTTTTAATTGTTCTAGTATTTAGTTTTTTTTTTGTTTTTGTGCAGGTCTTTTTTTTTAATAGATTTTTTATTTATTTTAAAAAAAAAATCTTTTTTTATTTTTCATTTTTCTTATATTTTAATTCTTAATTATTTTCATTATTTTTGTTATACATTATAGAATTAAATTAGTTTATGAGTTCTTGTATTTTACTATGCAATATTATTTTATATTTTGTATGATAATTTAGTTTTAATTAGTTAGTTCATGTAGACCAAGGTAATTAAAATCAATTATTTTATCATTTTTAATGTGTTGTGATTAAATATAAAACTAACTAATTGATTATTTCTTTCTCTTACACGCCTGTTGGAGATAATCACTACAATGCTTCCGATTGAAGTTTTCTTCCGGTTTCATTTGGTATGCAGGTAGTGGAGTTCTTTGCTCGAATCTCCTAGCTTTCTACACGCTGCGCAAAAGTCTCCAAAGCTGGCAAATTAACTCTTATTACTACACTTTATTACCCTGATAGCTTCTATGACCTTGACATGAGAAAATGGTACCATCTTCGCCGCAACCCACATCCTCTTCCCCACCCTACGATCGCTTCTGTTTGGGGCTTGATATGCCAAGCGGGTCATTTTTATGAAGTTTGTTATGTCGGAAATCCGATTACAAAAACTTGGAAGGAATATTATCATTTTTTAAGCCGTGAATGAGTACAGGAACGCATGGTGCTAATGTCGTGGCCATGCTTTATATTTCTTCAACAGAGTTGGATGGGTCATACAAGATCGTCACTTTGGAGAGATATGGTGACTATAAAGTTATCGATTCCTTAGGAACTGCAACCCTAATTTGAGTCCAACTACTACAAGAAAATTCCCTAGTAACATCACTTTGCTTATGTTTCTTGGAGAAGGAACAATAACTATCGGTAGTGTTATATACTTCTTGCGTTCAAGGCTCGGTGGAATATTGTCCTATTACGTGTTAAGTGACACTTGGGAACTAATGCAGATTGTGGCCCCACCAATCACTGAATATCTCACCCTTGCGGAGTGTGGTGGACAAATCTTGCTTGCGGGGTATGTGAGGGATCGTAACGAGGTCTCCATCTCTATCCATGCATGGGAGCTTGAAAGGAAAACACTTGTGTGGGATGAGGTTGACAGGATGCCAATTTGTGGTGTTCGGAGTTTAAAACAAGGAGGACCGACCTCTTCTTATCTTTTAGGAAACAAGAGAGTACTTGTGATGTCATTGGTTACGTGCATGATAAGTCGGGTGTTCACGTATGATGTGATGAGCGGAGTGTGGTCCAAGGTTCCTGGTGTGACACCGCGAGAGGAAGTATTTCACGGAACCGGGTTCTTCCCTTCTCTCTATGCTTCCCCGGCCCGTAGTATTTGGTTTTTCTATTTTTTGTTCATGCTGCTTGTTTTATGATATCCAATATCATTGTTTGTAGAAATTGAATATAACGTACATCATTACCATGACAACCTTTTCTCATGCTGTTTGTATTATGAGGGAACCTTTGTGGATTGAGGTTGGAAGGATGTGAAAGTCGAGGTGTTGAGAATTTAGATAAAGGTTCGAGTCTTCTTTAAATGTTTGGGAAACTAACTGAGTACTTACTTTGTCGTTATTAATGCAAATGATGGACATATGTTTATGTTGTGAGGTGAGTCCGGTGTGGTCGAAAATTTTTCCGCTATCTTTCATGTCGAAAAACCTATAGCCTGAGCTTGAAAGAAAGTCTTTACTGCTCGGAAAAATGTTTGTTGGCGGCCAAAGAGGAAAAGGAAAATTTAATACCCTCGTGCAACTAGTTATATTCTTCAAGTGTTTTCTTTAACACAAAAACCAATATTCATCTTTATTAAAAAAATATACGTAATTTTAGTTCAAAAAAAAAAAAATCTACGTTCTTCTTTATCACAAAAATCATCACTCAACAATGAACCCTTTTCATATCTAAAATGACACATATATGGTTAACCCAAACAAACTTTATTTTTCTGTAAAATATTGTGATCAAATGAGGAATAATTTAATAATTGGTGATAATATCGTACAAAAAAAAAGTTATAATCGAAAACACAAGAAACTTTAGTATTCTATGCTTTACAATTTGATTACACTTTTACATGATATTTTTTTTTAAGTTTAGGTATATTGATCATGAGGGGGAGAATGTACATGAGGGGGTCATATCAAACAAAGTTCAAGCAACATAAACAAGGTGAGAAAAGAGTACGAGAGGAAGCTAGCCTAAGTGAATGCCAAGCACTTTTGCCCAAGAGATAGAATCATAAGATCGGTCCTTTCAATGGTGAGCAGTGATGTTCTTGATCGCTAGGATAGCGTCGCTGGCACAAGTTGTAGCATGGGTGAAGGTGTTGTTGTAAAGAAGGTTGTTCTTGGCTTTCCAGGTGAAGTAAATGAATGTTGTGAATGAAGAGATCTGGATACTATCGATGAGGTTTCGTTTTGGTTTATGTTGAGAGTCAAGTCAATCCCAAAGCTTGTGAAGGTAAGGGGGTGGGTAGGGGATTCTAGTCCATGAAGAGATGATGTCCAGAATTTAGGTAGTATAGTTACAGCTCGCATAAAGGTGGTTCTCGTCCTCCTGGTGGTTTTTACACACCTTGGAGGTGGCATTTGTGATGATATTTCATTGGAGAAGCTTAAAAAGAGTGGACAATTTCAGGTGGCTCACAATCAAAGTGATGAAGCTACACTTGGGGATATTCAGGTTGCCCCAAATAACTTTGAAGTTAGTGGTAATAAGGGAGGGTAGGGTTTCTGAAAAAGGAGTAGGCTTTCTTGGTAAAGAATGAGCCATTTGGGCCAGAAATAGAGTCAATGTGGCTTCATTACCCTTTTACACGATATTAATCATACATATATAAGCTTATGTTCCAAGTTACTAGAAAATCATGTATGTGTTACGAACGAGACTACTAATATTATTTTTTGTCCATTGTGCATTTATTTTTTTTTTACCTTTTTGTGATTATTATAAATTCTTAAGTTATATTTGATTGTACTTGAAGGTTTTATTAACTAATGTAGTTGTCAAGTAATTATATTATGAGTTATTTTGAGCTTTTTATTTTAAACTTAATAATATTTCTATATATCTATATATATATATAATTTGTTATTTATTTAACATTCAAAAATTTCTACAGCTAAATATTATATAAAATTGGTGCTATTTTCAAGGTGGGTTGTATATATATATGCATATTAAAATGTCATTGTATAACCATTTAAAAAGAGTGTACTTTCAACAAAAAAAGCAATGAGGCTAGGCCTAGTGATTTCTATGAAGCGGTTTGACCCCGCAACTCTAACCGCACAAAAACTTACAAAGTCATGACCTTTCTCATTGTCTCGATATATAGTTGTGTAACACAATATTTATTATGAAATTTGTAATACCCCGAGTTCTCAGAACTCGGGACGTTACTGATTAGGACCTCACAATGGGTCCCGACCTCAGTTTGACAACAATTTTTATAGGATCTTGCAACAACACACAAATAAGAAAAACCAAAATTTACAAAACAGTATTTTAAAAGATGAATGCAACGACGTCTAACAACCCATGTACTTAATAAACATAAAAGGTCTATCTGTCTTAACATGAAGAAAGAAACAACCGAGCAAACACCAAACCCCACTCTAAGGAGTACGGAGACCCGACTGACCACTACTTCCGGATCACTCAGCTGCTGCTCTAACCTACGGTAAATCTAAAGAATACAACAAAACAACCGTTAGCTAGCTATCTAAACGTTAGACAAATGAGAATAGCACACACACACATCATAGCAAAAGTAAACACTCATCATGGTTTCAAACAATCCATTTATTTTCTTTACTTAGGTCATTCACTCTTACTAATGATACTTATGTTGTGACACGAGGGATTCCCAAACCTCGCCTCCGCCCCCGTGTAACCATCAGGAATGGATCTGATGCATCTCACCTTGTACCTGTATGGCCTGGGTATAGAGAACCTCCCAGTCTCTTGTCAGAGCTGGGCAGCGATGTCATGACCCGTTATACATACACTTGTGCCTTAAAATTAATAATAACAGTCGTCCTAACAAGTTGTTATTATAAACACACAACACACACACCACTATCGTCATTCAACTAACATCTAGAAACTAGCTAAGTAAGTCGCAAGGATTTACCTGAATCAAATCACACTCTCTCAAATCTCAACTCGATCTGCACTCGTGGTACCTCAAACGCCTGTCAAACAAGGCATGTGGATCAAAATCACAGTCCATACTCTTAGAAGTTATAAAGTTCTAAGATGTATGTTACGCTAAGATCGTGATGCGCAAATGGGTTTTAAATTTATAACTCGAACTAAATCCTAACTACCTAGCGAAACCCACAGTGTACGGGTCGTTTGTAGAAGGGTTAGTATTCCGAGGTCGAACACAAAGACTAAGGTGAAATTGATTCGAATTGTGATTGAATTTAGTGAAGATCTAGGTTGAAAGAAAAGAAGGAAATAAAGAAAAGAAAATCTCAAATGTTTTTGGTTGGTTTTTGGTGATCAATCAAAGATCACAATTCATGCAAAGTAAACAATCAAACTAAACTAAGAATCAGCACAAATAAACAAGCTAAACAAGATAATGATCAAAGAAAGAAAAGACGGATTCTAGGGGTTGGAAGTTCCGGTTATGGCATAGGACTCAAGTTATCTATTCATTCCTTGGATTAACTATGATACGTTGGGATTAAGTGTTTCTAAATTGGGATCAATTACCGGATAGGTCTCATGGTCCAACTAGTCCACTCCTAAGGTCTCATTACCGGGTAAGTCTCTAAGAACCTAAGGATAGGAATTCTACACAAACCGGATTGTTAATTAGGGGTCTAACCTATCCATACCGGGTAGGTCTTGGAAAGGAAAGTCCTAAACAACTATCCTAGCACATCTAATCCAATGGCGGCTTATTAGGCTCACCACTACCTAAGGTTTGTTATCTTTAGAATCTAAGAGTAAGGATTACCGGGTAAGTCTCTCCTAACACTTATTTACTAACACTAGGTTACCCTAGGGTAGATTAAACTCAACAAACACTTAGGATTTCAACATTCTAAAGTCCTAAGACAAGATCCTTCGAACTAGGGAAAATCACGGTTTGTTCTATCTAAACCACGGCCGTGGTCAGACAAGAACTACCCGTGATTTCTAACAGCAGCTACGTTCATAAACACAAGTCATCCAAGGGTAAACCTAAGTCCGTCCTATCATAGCCCTAGCCATAACCATCCTTTCCTTACCCTAGAACCACATCAATTTAGCCTACAACGTTCATAATAGAAATCGAAACAAACAAACATAAAATCATAACATCCATTGCAAATGATGAAAGAAAAGAGATGAACTAGTGAACTTAAAACAAACCAAGCTGAAAATAAAATTAGAGAAACTTACAATCCTTCCAAATGAAGGTTCAATGATTCATACAACTCTTAGAAATAAAATCCGGAATTCTTCACTACAAAAATCTATCAAGGTGTGGCAATGGTGTGTGTTCTTCTTCTCCTCTTCAATGGAGCTCTTCTTCTTCTCTTTGACACTTTCCTTCCTAGAAAAACTTCTTGTTTTTGAGAATATTTGTTGTTAGAGAGAAAATGGATAATGGATGAGCTGCTCCAAGCTGCCTCTCACAGCCCATGAAGGACCACTTTTATAACAAACTTGCATGAGCTGGCCATGAGAGTCGTGGCACAGCTGTCACAAGAATCTGGCAAAATCCACGGGTGATTCCACAGCCATGGAGTGTCAGAGAACCGTGATTCTGTGCAGAAACTTCGCTTTGGATCATTAAGCTGTGGTTTGGTGCATGGCAAGTGTTGGCAAGGCTCCATGAGTCCTCCTTAGCCTTTAGCTTGTGTCCTAATGAGTCCGAGGGTGTGTCATCTAGATGAACGATCCTCAAACGTATCGTTTTGCTCCTAAATCTCCCGAAATACCTATAAAACACGCACAAGTCCGTGTAGACGTCTATCTCGGCAAAATACATGAATTGAGTGCAAAACGTCGTGAACTAGTGCTAAACCATGCATGAATGAGTGAGAAATCTATCTAAATGTTACCTAAAACTAAGTCATAAATCGTGTTATCAAAATACCCCATACTTAAGGTTTGCTCGTCCCCGAGCAAATTCCCAACTATAGACTAAGAGATGACATGATTTATGTATGCAGAAAAATGACAAAATCTTTTTGGGTTTGTGCTTCTATTTTTGGATCACCTTCAAAGTCATGTTTCATGGCAAGGGACAAGCAATCATGCATCAAACAAATGAAAGCATGGAAAAACAATTGTACTTAACTCAAAAGTATGCATGAAATGTAAAGATGAAGAAGTCAAGAAGGTCAAGAGTACATCCAATCTAAATCACTAAGTCTTACAAACATGCAAATAGGTCATAAGGTGTTGTGAGATAAAAGGGCCAAGAAATGTAGTGATTGGGTGAGGATTTCTAGATTATGTGATGCTAATCCGGGAATGGAACTAACTCCACATCCTTGTCCTCGATCAACTTCCCTCAAGTGTATATTTTCCTCTATCTTTTCTTTCTTTTCTTTTTCTTTGACTTGTTTTTGAGACAATGGCATTGGTGTACAAAAGCCGAAACCTTGGTGATTAGCCGTCCTCGGGCTTTTTCTTAGTTTTCGAGGTGCATCCACACCGGGCACACATACCAAAGCTCGTTAGGACTATTGGTTCATTTGACTTTGGCAAGGCACCAACACCCGATTATGTGAAGTGTACCGAGTTACTTGTCATTTAAACCAATGTCCCCAAACCTATATTATTGGCTACACTTTTCACAAAAAATTCAGCATTTTATGCATGGTGTTCTTTTCATCAACAACTTCACCTCACACTTGCTTTTCACACACATCAACACACTAGCATGCTCCTATTCCCGGATGGGTTAAAAGAGGTCAAATTTATCTCAATTGAGGTGCTCAAGCAATCATGATTAAGAGAAGAAGTAGAGAAAGATTGAATTGCCTCATTCATTCCTAGATGGTATGCAAGAACTATCATGTAATTTCGATCTTCACTACTCAATCCTTTCTAGGCAAACATCATGGTCACAAATCATTCATAGAATTTCAAGAGAAGTAGTTCAAGTCCACATATGTGTTCATTAATCCTAACACATGAGGTCATCTATAGCCAATTCACAAGACAAGATTCATCATTAGGATCATATCCAAGCCTAGAAAGCACAAAAAAGTTTTTTTAAATTTTCTGAATTTTTATGGTATTTTCGATTAAATATGTACAATGCAAGACATGTGAAGATTTTAAACTATCCTAGATGCTCATCATGCAAAGGATCATGCAAACCCCACCCCATACTTAGAAACACATTGTCCCCAATGTGGTATACAAGTAAAAAGAGTGAAAGAAGGTTCTCACAATGTAAAATGGTTTGTTATGGTATTTGGGATTGCTCAATAGTGAATTGATGTTCGATGATCTTATCAACCATGGTAGAGAGCTCTAAGCATACATCAAAGCTTCGGGACCCGCGCTAGGCACCGCTAGCCGTCCAAGTTCCGCGTCCGCTCCACCCATAATTGATGAGGGTTTCATCATCATCATTCCTATGTCAAGCAAGGCCTCCAATGCCACTAATGTTCTAGCACACACACAAAGTAGACAAAATACACACAAAGATAGAAAAATCTAGAAACAAAAGCAAATCAAGAAAAGAAAAATGTTACCAATGGGTTGCCTCCCACCAAGCGCTTCTTTAAGGTCATTAGCTTGACCAAACTCGGGGGCGTCTACTCAAGGTGAAGTGGGGCAATTATCTCCACCGGAGCTCCCGGGATATACTTCTTCAACCGGTGCCCATTCACCTTAAAGTTCCCACAATGTTCCCCTCCTATCTCAATGGCTCCATGGGAAAAGATCTTCTTCACTACATATGGCCCGGTCCATCTTGATTTGAGCTTTCCGGGAAAGAGCCTTAGCTTTGAGTTGAAGAGAAGGACAAGATCTCCTTCACTCAACTCCTTGGGGATGATCCTCTTGTCATGCCATCTTTTGGTTCTCTCTTTGTAAATCCGGGCATTCTCATAAGCGTCCAACCGGATCTCCTCGAGGGCATTTAATTCAAGCAATCTCTTTTCTCCCGCCGCCTTGAGATCAAAATTTAGCCACTTAATGGCCCAATAAGCTCTATGCTCCATCTCTACCGGAAGATGACAAGACTTGCCATAGACCAACTTGTAAGGAGTTGTGCCAATCGGTGTCTTGAAGGCGGTTCTATATGCCCATAAGGCATCATTTAGCCTCATAGCCCAATCCTTTCTAGTCCTAGACACCATCTTCTCAAGGATGGCCTTGATCTCTCGGTTGGAAATCTCCACTTGACCACTAGTTTGGGGATGGTAAGGTGTTGCCACTTTGTGAGTCACCCCATACTTGGCCAAAAGCGCCCCAAAATTCCTATTGGTGAAGTGCTTTCCTCCATCACTAATGATCACCCTTGGTGTCCCAAACCTAGGGAAGATCACCCGGTTGAAAAACCGCACCACCACCTTGGCATCATTTGTAGGAGAGGCGATTGCCTCCACCCATCTTGACACATAGTCCACCGCCAATAGGATGAAGAGATTGCCACATGAAGAAGGGAATGGTCCCATGAAGTCCACACCCCACACATCAAATATTTCGACTTCTTGGATGTTGTTCAAGGGCATCTCATTCCTTCTTGAGATGTTGCCCGTCCTTTGGCAAGCATCACATGCCGCTACAAAACCTTGCACATCTTTAAACAAGTTAGGCCAATAAAAACCGGATTGCAATACCTTTGCACACGTCTTGTGTGAGCTAGCATGACCTCCACATGGTAAGGAGTGACAATGCCGGATCACACTCTCTACTTCATCTTCCGGTATGCATCTTCTAAACATTCCATCCGGGCCTTTCTTGAACAAGAGTGGCTCACTCCAATAGTAATGCCTAACATCGTTGAAGAACTTCTTTCTTTGTGCATATGTCAATCCGGGAGGCACTTCCTCACACACTAAGTAGTTCACAATGTCGGCATACCATGGCTCATTTCCTCTAGACACTTGGAACAAGCATTCCTCCACCATTAATAATTGCTCATCTCGGAATGAGTCATCAATTGGAATGTCATCTCTTCCAAGCTCTAACGGAGGCAATCTACTAAGGTGATCCGCCACGGAGTTTTCGGATCCCTTCTTATCTCGTATTTCCAAATCAAACTCTTGAAGAAGAAGGATCCACCGAATCAACCTTGGTTTGGCATCCTTCTTTGTAAGTAGATAACGGATCGCAGCATGATCCGTATAAACTATGACCTTCGCTCCAACAAGGTATGAGCGGAACTTTTCAAATGCATACACCACCGCCAACAACTCCTTCTCGGTGGTAGCATAATTGAGTTGGGCATCATCTAGCGTCTTGCTAGCATAATAAATAGCATGAGTGCGCCCTTCTTTCCTTTGCCCCAAAACAGCCCCTACGGCTACATCGCTTGCATCGCACATGATCTCAAATGGTAGACTTCAATCCGGAGGTTGCATGATAGGTGCGGAGATCAAGGCGTTCTTCAACCTACAAAAAGCCTCAAGACAATCCTTGGAAAAGACAAAATCAACATCCTTCATTAGTAGGTTAGTGAGAGGCTTAGAAATTTTAGAGAAATCTTGGATAAACCTCCGGTAAAAACCGGCATGCCCTAAGAAACTCCTTACCCCCTTCACCGAGGTAGGTGGCGGCAACTTCTCTATCGTTTCAATTTTGGCCCTATCAACCTCAATGCCACGGTTAGACACCAAGTGTCCTAACAAATGCCTTCACTTACCATGAAGTGGCATTTTTCCCAATTCAAGACAAGATTTGTCTCCTCACATCTTTGCAATACTAATGACAAGTTAGCCAAGCAATTATCAAAGGAAGAACCATAAACAGAGAAATCATCCATAAACACTTCCATGATATTTTCTATGTATTCCGAAAAGATATCCATCATACACCTTTGGAAGGTGGCGGGTGCATTACACAACCCAAATGGCATTCTCCTATATGAAAAAGTACCCCATGGACATGTAAAGGTCGTTTTCTCTTGGTCATCGGGGTGGATAGGGATTTGGAAGAATCCACTATAGCCATCTAGATAGAAAAAATGAGAATGTTGAGCTAACCTTTCTAGCATTTGGTCAATGAAGGGGAGAGGGAAGTGATCTTTCCTAGAGGCCATGTTCAACTTCCTATAATCGATGCACATTCTCCACCCTGTAACCGTCCTAGTCGGAATTAGTTCATTGTTCTCATTAGTTACTACGGTCATCCCACCCTTCTTAGGAACTACATGAACGGGACTAACCCACTTACTATCCGAGATAGGGTAGATAATTCCCGCATCTAGCAACTTAATGATTTCCTTTTTGACTACCTCTTTCATTATAGGATTCAATCTCCTTTGATGTTCAATAGAGGGTTTGTGGTTATCTTCCATCATTATCTTATGCATGCACAAAGAAGGCTTAATGCCAACCAAATCATCAATAGTATAGCCAATGGCTTTCCTATGCAATCTCAGTTCATGCAACAACTTAGCAAGTTCATCATCACTCAAGCATGCATTAACAATCACATGATATGTAGAGTTTTCACCAAGAAATGCATACTTTAAATGAGAGGGGAGGGGTTTGAGTTCAAGTTGAGGAGGACCTTTATCGGTTGAAGATGATCCAAATAAAGTTGGATGAGATGAATCCAAAGCAAATGAAGACTCCTCATGGCTCCTAAAAGCTTGACCATCATCAAGGACTGGTCCAGGGAAAACCACGGCTGGAATCACGGTTTGCTCAACTTCCACGGCCGTGGTTCTTGCTAATCTTGCCTCCCGGAGTTGTCCAGAAAGTTTGACGGCCGTGGAACTTAAATCTCGACCGTGGAACTTGCAGTTGTTCAACATCTCTTCGTGGCTTTCAAATCTAACTCTTGGCTCCTCTTCCAATGCTCCCAAGGCCTTGATCTCTTCATTGCAAGCCTCCTCAACACCTTCCTCCATCATACTTAAGGTGAGAACCTTCTCCAAGGGATCCTTGATCAAGATCGAGCTCACAACTTCCCTAGATTCCTCTTGCTCGACTATGTTGAAGAGATCCTCATCAAGGGCTGGCCCTTTCGTCATTGTGGATAACTTGAATTTGATGTTCTCTTCTCCAATGTTGAAGGAGAGAGTTCCATTCTTGCAATCCACTAGGCATCCGGAGGTGGCTAGGAAGGGTCTTCCTAAGATGATGGGAACCGGGTAATCCGCCGGAATGTCCAAGACCACAAAATCAATTGGTACATAGAATCCTCCTAGTTGCACTGGGATGTCTTCTAAGATCCCAACCGGATGAGTGATAGAACGATCCGCCATATAGAGGGTCATCTTGACCGGTTTCGGCTCTCCTAGCCCAACCTTGTTGCAAAGTGCAAGCGGTATGATGCTTACACTCGCTCCAAGATCACAAAGGGCTTCGTACTTCACATCTCCCACTCCAATTGGGACACAAAAAGAGCCCGGATCTCTTAGCTTGGGAGGCATCTCCTCCTTCATTGTTTGGATCAATTCCGAGGATCTCTTGGTCATTCTTATCTCCCCATACTCCTCCAACTTCCTTTTGTTGGAGAGTATTTCCTTCAAAAACTTGCCATATGCCGGCATTCCTAAAATGGCATCCATGAACGGAATGTTAATATGTAATTTGGACATTAGTTCAAGGAACTTGCCAAAGTGATTGTCCAAACGAGCTCTTGCTCTTGATTGTGGGAACGGTAGTGGCGGCTTGTATGGAGGTGGTGCCACATAGGTTGGCTCTACATCCTTGCTCTTGCCTCCATCTTCTTGCAACTTTCCCTCTTCTACCACTACTTGCTTTCCCTTAGCATTATCCTTGGGCAAAGGATCTCTCATACTCAACCCACTCCTTGTTGTAATAGCCAACACTTGGCCTCTTGGGTTGTCTTCGGTTCTTCCGGGAAGCTTCCCCGGGTCTCTATGGGCTTCACCCGCTTTTTGGAACACTTGTGCTTCCAAAACCTTTTGAGCTTTAGAGATTGAAGTCACCGTGCTCTCAAGACCACTCAACCTTCCAAGCAATTGCTCAAACATTATTTCGGTTCTATCCTTTGGAGGTTGAGTAAATCCGGGTGGAGGTTCTTGTGAAGCTCTTGATGGTGGTGTTGTGCTTGTGGAGGAGGAAGGGTTCAAGGCTCCATCCGGGTTAGAGTAAGAAAATCTGGGATGGTTGTGGTTGGGCCGGTAATTGTTGAATTGCCGGTTGTTGTTAAAACTCCTTGGGCCTTGGTAATTGTTGAAGTTGCCCCTTCCCATATAATTCACATCCTCTTCCTTGGAAGACAAGTTGGCTTGTGGAAGCACTTGAGGAGTTGCTTGGTTCTTCAAAGTTGTAGTACACAACTCCCTCAAGGACTTCAACTCGTTGTTGATGGCGTCAAGCTTGAAATTGCTCATGGTGACTTCACTCACCTCATATGCTCCCGCCTTTCTTCCTTCACTCTTCCTATGGGAGTATTTCTCAATCACTAGAGCTTGCTTTTCCACAAACTCCCAAGCTTCATCTACATGCTTCTCCATAAATGTCCCACCGGAAAGAGATTGGAGCTTGAATTGGCTATCTTCATCAAGTCCTTTGAAGTAGATCTCCAATAGCTCAATTTTCGGTATGCCATGGTGTGGACAATCAAGGAGAAGATCTTTGAACCTCTCCCAAGACTTGAATAAACTCTCTCTATCCTTCATCACGAAGGCATTGATCTTCCCTCTTAACTCGGTAGTCTTGTAAGGTGGGAAGAATTTAGTCAAAAACTCGGTTGTCATCTCCTCCCAAGTACCAACTCGCCCTTGTGGAATAGATTGATACCAAGCTAAGGCTTTATCCTTAAGAGAGAAAGAGAAAGCCCTTAGCTTATGGTTGTTGCTCTCCAATCTTGGTGGTCTAAGAGTCTCCATCAAGATCTCATAATTCATCAAATGTTGATGAGGAGACTCTCCTTCCATCCCTCCAAATTGATTATGCCGGATCATTTGTAGAACTTGGGGGCGGAGCTCGTAGTTGTAGGCTGCGGGATCTCCTAAGTTCACACCCGGACGGTGTGCTCTTTGTGCCGGATCCATACGTCTCCCTAGGGTTTGTGGCTCTTCAATGGCAATGGGTGCAACCCTAATATTAGCCGCCGGCTGCGGTTGTGGTGGAGGAGGTGGAGGTTGTCGGCGATTAAGCTCTCCTTGAACAAGGGCTTGCCTAATCTCATCAATCTCCCTCCTAGTTTCCTCTTGCCTCTCATTGGCAAGTCTCCTTTCTTCCTCCAAGAGCTCATCTCTTAGCCTTATTTGCTCTAAGGCTTCATCCAACTCAGCTTGGAGGTTTCTTCTGGCCATCTCTTTCTCTTTTCGGATGTTCTTGGATCTAGATCGAAGGGTTTTCTCCGGTTCGGGATCGAATGGAGCTAAATCCTTGCCACGAGATTTTCGCATACACCTAAAGAGTAATAGATGTCCTGAAAAGCAAAGACACAAACCAAAAAGAGATGAAAAGCAACAAGAAATATCTACACTAATAATCAATAACAAAATAGACTCAATCTAGACCTAGTCCCCGGCAACGGCGCCAAAAACTTGTTACGCTAAGATCGTGATGCGCAAATGGGTTTTAAATTTATAACTCGAACTAAATCCTAACTACCTAGCAAAACCCGCAGTGTACGGGTCGTTTGTAGAAGGGTTAGTATTCCGAGGTCAAACACAAAGACTAAGGTGAAATTGATTCGAATTGTGATTGAATTTAGTGAAGATCTAGGTTGAAAGAAAAGAAGGAAATAAAGAAAAGAAAATCTCAAATGTTTTTGGTTGGTTTTTGGTGATCAATCAAAGATCACAATTCATGCAAAGTAAACAATCAAACTAAACTAAGAATCAGCACAAATAAACAAGCTAAACAAGATAATGATCAAAGAAAGAAAAGACGGATTCTAGGGGTTGGAAGTTCCGGTTATGGCATAGGACTCAAGTTATCTATTCATTCCTTGGATTAACTATGATACGTTGGGATTAAGTGTTTCTAAATTGGGATCAATTACCGGGTAGGTCTCATGGTCCAACTAGTCCACTCCTAAGGTCTCATTACCGGGTAAGTCTCTAAGAACCTAAGGATAGGAATTCTACACAAACCGGATTGTTAATTAGGGGTCTAACCTATCCTTACCGGGTAGGTCTTGGAAAGGAAAGTCCTAAACAACTATCCTAGCACATCTAATCCAATGGCGGCTTATTAGGCTCACCACTACCTAAGGTTTGTTATCTTTAGAATCTAAGAGCAAGGATTACCGGGTAAGTCTCTCCTAATACTTATTTACTAACACTAGGTTACCCTAGGGTAGATTAAACTCAACAAACACTTAGGATTTCAACATTCTAAAGTCCTAAGACAAGATCCTTCGAACTAGGGAAAATCACGGTTTGTTCTATCTAAACCACGGCAGTGGTCAGACAAGAACTACCCGTGATTTCTAACAGCAACTACATTCATAAACACAAGTCATCCAAGGGTAAACCTAAGTCCGTCCTATCATAGCCCTAGCCATAACCATCCTTTCCTTACCCTAGAACCACATCAATTTAGCCTACAACGTTCATAATAGAAATCGAAACAAACAAACATAAAATCATAACATCCATTGCAAATGATGAAAGAAAAGAGATGAACTAGTGAACTTAAAACAAACCAAGCTGAAAATAGAATTAGAGCAACTTACAATCCTTCCAAAGGAAGGTTCAATGATTCATACAACTCTTAGAAATAAAATCCGGAATTCTTCACTACAAAAATCTATCAAGGTGTGGCAATGGTGTGTGTTCTTCTTCTCCTCTTCAATGGAGCTCTTCTTCTTCTCTTTGACACTTTCCTTCCTAGAAAAACTTCTTGTTTTTGAGAATATTTGTTGTTAGAGAGAAAATGGATAATGGATGAGCTGCTCCAAGCTGCCTCTCACAGCCCATGAAGGACCACTTTTATAACAAACTTGCATGAGCTGGCCATGAGAGTCGTGGCACAACTGTCACAAGAATCTGGCAAAATCCACGGGTGATTCCACGGCCATGGAGTGTCAGAGAACCGTGATTCTGTGCAGAAACTTCGCTTTGGATCATTAAGCTGTGGTTTGGTGCATGGCAAGTGTTGGCAAGGCTCCGTGAGTCCTCCTTAGCCTTTAGCTTGTGTCCTAATGAGTCCGAGGGTGTGTCATCTAGATGAACGATCCTCAAACGTATCGTTTTGCTCCTAAATCTCCCGAAATACCTATAAAACACGCACAAGTCCGTGTAGACGTCTATCTCAGCAAAATACATGAATTGAGTGCAAAACGTCGTGAACTAGTGCTAAACCATGCATGAATGAGTGAGAAATCTATCTAAATGTTACCTAAAACTAAGTCATAAATCGTGTTATCAATGTACAATCTCATGAAGAGAAATTACGGAAAAAACTCTCTTAAGGTAAAAAGACATAGGGGCAAAGATGGTTTGCTAAAGATTTATAGAAGTTAACCAAAATTCTAAAATTTCTTAAGAGTCGCTAAGGTTCGACTTTGGCTTAAGATATGAGGCTCAAAGAAAATTATAAAAATTCAGAAATAAAACTTGGGATCCTCTATGATGTGCATACTCAACATAGGGGCAAAGATCTCTCAAAAACACTTAACTAAAACTCCTACATAAAATTCTAAAGTTGGGGTAAAAGCTAACATTCCTATACTTAGCCAAATTTTCCCTCTACTGTAAAAACAACCCAACTGCCCCACTTTGGGTCCTTATAACTTCTAATCCGACCGTTAATTCGTTCCCAATTTTTAACACAATAAACTACCTATATCTTTCTCCAACATATAAAAAATTCAACGGTGGATGTTCATTCTAAGGTATCGAAACTTATATCCCAAATAGCCAGCTTATATGTATACAACCAAAAATCTAGAAATAGGTAGATGCAGAAGGTCTCTAGTTCGATACCCACTGCCAACTATTCTGGACAACTCTCTATACTCACACATCCACAGTTTGAGTCCCACTAAGCACTAAAACAAATTTGTGCACTACTCCTCACATCCTAGATTAAACCTATCAGCACAAATAGCTTAGGAGTTACCCACCCATCACCCTCTGTAAACAAATGGTTTCTGCAAGGAGTACTCAAAAGACTTACCGGCAGCAGCGTGCTGTCTCCGATCCTACCCTTGCTGTCTTTGGTCGAAAAGGCGAGGAGGTCTTGTGTGCTGCATTATTACAGTAACGTAAGGGGTCACCCTCTGGACTACTGGGTACAAGTGAAAGATGAGACAAGAGAGGGTCTAGGAGGGGAGAAGGCTCACGATCGGACTCTCCTGGTTACTGAGGGAGTGCAACACCGATCCAGAAAGTTCTGTAGTGGCGCCTGGAGCGTCAGTTGGTTCAGTTCACCTGCAGAGAAGCGTCTCCGTCCATCAGCAAGGTAGTGTAGACAATAGGGAGAGGGAGGACAGATGGGGAAGAGAGGAAGGGCTCACCTTGATCGTCCTATAGACCCGCGGGTAAGATTGAAACTAGTCACTTGGTCGCAAGATGAAGGAGGTTGGCAGCGTGCCGTTCTATGTAGCTTGTAGAGGTTGTTCCGAGTAGTTGATGATGGGACGAAGAGTGAGATAGGAAAGAGCGAGATTCTAGGCTGTGATTGTGGTGATCCTCACGATAGAAAAGATACGTGCAGTTAAGAGGAGGTGAAGGAGGAGGCATGTAACGGCTGGCTCTTCACGTAGAGATCAACGAGCTTCCCTTCAGCGCCTGGGCTTCCTGGGCTGCGGAACTGGATGCAACAGGCCCGCTTCCTTCCTGGGCTGCGAGTTGTTGAATCGTCCAAGAGGTTGCTGCCATCTGGGCTGGTTGGAGACACAAGCGGTCTGGGTTGAGGTAAGTTTGAGCATGAGAAGCTGGCCGGGAAACAAGGTCAAAGGTTGGGCTGGAGGTTGTCAAGACCTTGTCATGGTCTTGTCAACCGTTGTCGTGTCCTCGTCGTAAACTCGTCAAAGGTTGTCGAATTCTTGTCTATAATCATGTCATAACTTAAATTAGGTTTTCAAATTCTATCATTTTATGTGACTAAAAGAGTACATAAAATGATAGAATTTGTTTTAGTAAACTTTAACTAGGATTAGAAAGGTCGACCGATCAAAAAACCGATTTGACTCGGATTCATCGGGATTAAAATTTTTCGGATATTACACTGTTGTCGACCTTCCACAACCTACTTTGTCGTTTCTCTAGAGTGTGTGCGCCTACCCATATCAATGAGACCTACTAGTTTGAATACAAAATCAAAGAGTACAGAAAATATAATAGAATTGATATTCATGGTAATGCATTTGATATAAATAGAAGAGCATATAAATAATATAATTTAACATTGGCTATTCTGAGACAATTATAATACATAACTTGTCATAAAATCTTAACCTTGTGAGTAATGATAAAATGATTGATGGATATGTAGGACAGTAGAAAGACCAACCACTTATAAAATGTTTAGGAAACAAGAGAGTACTTGTGAGGTCGTTGGTTATGTATAGGATTATTACTTCAATCTTAAAAATATACAACTCCATCAACCACACCAAGTTCATCATTATGGTGAGAGGAGACAATATATCCTTCCGCGGTTAAGAGATCCTAACAACATACTATAAAACTACAAAATGAGGGGAGGTGAGAGTAATGGACCAAGAAATACTGGGTGAATTGCCCAAGGATTTGGTGGAATTTGTGGTTTCTAGGTTTCCGATTCCAATTTTTTTCGTTGTGTCAAAAATGGAAAAGTTTCACTAAATCTAATAATTTCCAAAAATATTCAGTAGAAATTGCTTCACGAAATAACAAGACAAGGTTCTTTGGCATACGTTGTGCACTGGGTAAAATGTGCGGAGGCATGCATGCATGATTCTAGCTCGAACACTCAACTTGTCATTTAGTTAAAAAATATCGTTTTTTTCAAAAAATAGTTTACATTAACCGTTAAAATAAAGTTTAAACTTGCTCGTTCAATGAACATTCAAATTGTAGTTCAAGGATATTTAATTGGACTCAAGACCCTTCCAACATACCAAATTTGGCAGGAAATACATGTCATCCTTGACATGCACAACATAAAAAAAACCGGCTTTTTTTTTTGTCATACCATTGTAAATCTCACTATCATATTCATCTTGTTCTTGTTGTTTCCATAGCACACGTTTGGAAATGGTTTTTAGGGTATGACGAGACGATGATTTTGATCCTTTGATTGAAAATGTTGCAGTTTAAACTTACCGGAAGAATTAGAAATAATAGTTTGTTTAATTAAAATAAACTCACATACTAGTGTTTTATATCACCGGTATTAGTAAAATAATTTAAAAGTTAAAAAACAAAACAAAAGAGCTAAACTAATCATCGATAACTATTTTCAAAAGAAACATTCATTCGCTTTTCAAAAGAAAAAAACAACTGATAAGAAGCTATCGGTTTAACAATGGATTTCGATTTTATGATAAAATGAAAGTGAAACTTGCATTCGCTTTTCAGTTTTATAAACTGGTATGAACATGTATGGTATAAACTAACGTGTTTGTACCAGCGTTAGTAATCGCCGACCCAAAACCGAACTCATCGTGTTTCTTTATGGAAAACCCTAATGTTAAACTTATATTGAAATAATGAGCTAAACTAATCATCGATAACTATTATTTTATCAAACAATTTCCAATTATTCAGAAAAAAGTATATGAATTAGTTTATGTAAAATTTTATTCTTTGTTCCTCATAGCTTTTGAAATCTCAGTAATTTCTCTTGATTACGTACATTGATTCCTTAGTAGCATTCATACGTTGCAGGTGAAGGGTTGGTGAATGACATAAGACATGCTATATTACACGTATTTTCTTTTTCGATAAGAATAAATATATTTTTTCCTTTTATGTCCGATTCAGCAGCCATATATATCTCCACTATTGTCTCTTTTTGCAGGGTTCTCTCTCACACAAAACCCTTTGGCCGCCGCCTCTTCTCCTACTTAGGGTTAATTGGTAAGTTTTTCTCTCGTCACATTTGGCTTCGTTTTTAGGTTTGTACTTTTAGACTTGTTCCCTTTTAAAATTGTTTTCACAATCCCATATTTTAATTTTTTATTTTGAGTTAACTACGCTTCTCGATTTCTAACAAAAGCTAAAACTCCGGTAAGATGGTGATGACCGATCGATGTTAGTATGGCTAGAAATCACCCATTTGTGGGTAATGGATCTATCCGTATCTCGATCTAAAAAAATTAGGCGATATTTGAAATTTTTTTAAAGAGATGGACTCGATATATTCGATAGATCTAAATTATTTTTGTTAGAATTGGATAAATTCTGATACAAGACCGCTATAGTCAACCGGATCTAGATAAATGAGATAACTTTGTAAAAACTGAAGGATCCATAAACTTTGTTAATTTTTGTTATGAAGACTACAACCCTAATTTCATCTTAAGCTGTTTTGTGATAATTATGTTTTGAAACAAGGAACTGTTTCATCTTAAGCTCTTATTTAGGGTTAATTCTTGAGTTTTTCCCTCGTCACATTTTGCTTTTGTTTTAGGTTTGTACTTATACACTAGTTCCCTTTTAAATTGTTTTCAGAATCCCATATTTTTATTTTTCATTTCAAGTTAACTATGCTTCTCGATTTGTAGTAAAACTCCGGTAGGACCGAGATGACTAATCGATCCATTTGTGGGCAATCGATCTATCAGTACATCGATCTAAAACTTGTAGGTAATCAATCTGTACCTTTTTTTTATTGGCTTTACTATTCCCGTAAATCTTGTGGCTTAAATTTTTGTTTAATGTTAAATTGACACCTAAACATATATACAATTAATTGTTTCTCTAAATTGCAGCTTGGTGGACAAGTTATCCTATTAATATCGAATTATCAATCTACCAAAAAAAGTAAGTTATTGTGTCTTTCTTTATTTATTTCTTTGTTTTATTTACTTATTTTTTCCGCTTTTATTTTTATAATTTTTGTTGTTCTTATATTTTACTTTTTTGGAAAGAAGATAAAATATCCTACTAATATTCAACACTGAAGTTTGGTATCGAATTATCCATCTATCAAACAAAAAATAATGTAATTTATTAAAGGAAAATGAAATGCTAATATTACATAATGTTTTCTTATTTGTTTTTTTTATTTATTTTTGTTTGGGTAAAGGAACGAGAACTAATGGTTTTTGGGCTGCTAAGTAGCTAATTCATGCACTGTCATCGATTTGAAAATTCAAAAGCTATCTTTGTCATTCTGATATGGTACTTATATGAGGGATTTTGTTATTAATTGGCTAATATAAATATTTCTGACTTGTGTTTACTACCTTACTGTGAAATTTAACGCAGTACCCAAGTGTAGTTGGCGTTGTTGTCGGCCGTGGAGCTCTTAAGGAACTCTCTCTTCAGAGAGTTGAACTCGCAGATGACGCAGTGCAGAAGATAACCAGAAACATTCCATCATTGGCAGTGATCCATCTAAGCAACTACAACAACAACAACAACAACGACGTCTTCTTAAGGAACTCTCTCTTCGGCAAGGAATAAACATCTCAGACTGATAATCGATGAGGAAATAGGCACCATCTATGACGTGGCAAGGATAGTATCATTAGAATTTATGTCTTCTTTTCGGAGGTTTCAGTATCAAGTTAGAAGGCATTGGAGCTTTTAAGGAATTGAGTCTTCATAGAGTTAAACATGCAGATGATCCATCTAAATTTCAGGAAGGAACAAACATCTCAGACTGATAATCGATGAGGAAATAGGCACCAACCATGACGTGACAAGGATAACATCATTAGAGTTTGTGTCTTCTCTTTGGAGGTTTCAGTATCACGTTGAAGGTAGTGGAGCTCTTAAGGAACTTTGTCTTCAGAGAGTTAAACTTGCGTATGATGCAGTAGAGAAGATAACTTGAAATATTCCATCACTAGAAGTGATCCATCTAAATTTCAGCAAGCAATAGACATCTCGGACCGATAATCAGTTAGAAAATAGGCACCATTTATGACCTGGCAAGGATAGCATCATTAGAGTTTGTATCTTCTCTTCCGAGGTTTCAGTATCATGACGGCACCTTCTTGATGTAGCAAGTGACACTTGTGTAGGTTGCCTATCTCGTGGTGTTCCAGGTTTAAAACTAGAAGGCCCGACTCTTATAATGTTTAGGAAACAAAAGAATACTTGTGATGTCGTTGGTTACATATAGGATTAGCCGGATGTTTATGATGATGTGGTAAGCCGGGTGTGGTCCAAGCTTCCGGGAGTGGCAACCTGCTATCTGCATTGTTTTATGATATCCAACATCATTGTTGCTAGAAACTGAATATAACGTACATCATTAACATGGTAACCTCTTATATGCATTCATCAGCTTTTTCTTCATTTAAAATGATTTCACATCGCCTATGTTTCTTGGATAACATACATATACGATTGGTAGGGTTCTATATGTACTTCGTGCGATTCACAATGCACACATTTCTTGAACAACATACAATTAGGAATACAAAAGAATGAAATAAATCTTAAAAAGTTCAAAATAAAAAAGAAAAAACAAAATATATCCATCTATATATAAAAGCTTGAGGTGAGGGAGTGCGCATGTGTTGATTGAGGTTGGCACGATGTCAAATTCGCGGTGTTGAGAATTTAGATCATGTAAGGATTGGATATTCTTTAAACGTTTGGGGAACCAAAGAGTATTTATGATGTCGTTAACGTAAATGATGGACATATGTTTACGTATGATGTGGTGAGTCAGGTGTGGTCAAAGGCTTCCGACATATTTCACGTCGGAAAACCTATAGCCCGAGCTTGAAAGCTAGGCATTACCGCTTTGGACATTGTTTCCTGACCAAAGAGGAAAGGACAAAGTTAATACCCTCATGCAACTGGTGATATTCTTCTAAGTGTTTTCTTACTTCAATATATATACAACTTGTTACATTCTCTCTTTGAACTTATTTCATGTACTTGTACTAAAGCCACAAGGGAATTGAAATCTATGTTCTTCTTTATCGCAAAATCTTATGTACATCTTTATCACAAAAATCTTACATAACCTTTTGGTTCCAAAAATATATATATTCTTCTTTATCACAAAAATCATCATTCAATAATCCCATTATCCTTTTCATACGTGTAATGACCGGAATTTTTATTCAGGAATCCGATCCGAAATTATATCTATCCGGGTCCGAGACCCATTTCTACCTTATGATTTCCCTCAAAGTCTTAGAGGGAATGGCCAAATGCATTAACCGCCCCCACGGCCTTTGGTTGCGGCCACCTGGTGTTGTCGCGGTGGATATTAGCCGTGGGTGTGGGTATGCAATAGACCGTGGCCTATCTTTTCTTAACTAGTTCCGATAAGTTTCCTAAACGATTAAAAATCGATCTTTTTTCTTCCTTAGGGTTTTGGCCCGCCTTCTTCTCTTAAACCAGAATCCTAGGGCCTCTTGCTCTCTTTCATGTATATACATTCCTCGTCTTATATTCCTCTTCTTACTTTTCCTTCCTTTGATGTTTATTCCACGACCCTCCAACGTCAGTCGTCATCGTTGCATCATATCTGCACATCACTGCAGCGTCTCAGAGGAACAAGGAGATGGAATTTTTGTCGCTGGAGTATATCTCTGGACCAAGGTGACGTTTCCATAGTGTTTTTGTAGTTTTCTTTGTCTTCACGTGAATGGTGAAGGGGAAAAATGTCTAATCTGCCATCTTTAGACTGTAGTGTGTGTTGATCATTGGACGACATCGAGAGTCAGTAGACCCTGCTGGAACCTGCATGAGAGCAGAAATAGACGATCGCCCTGACGTTCTCCCGCGGCCGCACCTTATCAAACCGCGGCCGCGTCTGTGCCCTTGTTGCCACGGTCGTGCCCTCACCTCTCCGCGGTCGCGTCTTGTCACCGTGGTCGCACCTATGTGTCGTTGTGGTCGCGCAGACACCTCCGTGCTGCGGTCTCGCCCTTGTTCCTCCGAGGTCGCGGAATCTCTCTAGAAGGTTCCTATAGTTGATCTTTCGGCTTAAAATTTTGATCTAGATATAACGTTTCTTCCTCATATATTTGATATATGATGTTGTAGAAGAGTTTTCCATAGTGTAGGTTGGAGTTGATTCCTTTTAGTGGTTGATCTTGGTTTGGTACTTAAGGACTCGACGTTGAAAACTTCTAGTGACGGGATAGGTTGTTGATGTTTATGCCTTGGTTTATATCAGGTTGTTGATAGTTCCATCACGGACGAGGAAATGTGTGTGACGCCCGAAATTTTTAGTCTAGTTAGTGAGCGGTTTAGAGACCTTTCCACAGGAGCTGTTCAATTTTCCCGCAGGAACGAGGTGCTAAGTGTCGGGTTTCATTCTAAAATCTCATTCAGACCCCTCGTTCCCCGCCTTCGCTTTTGGATCCTTCATTTTCTAGCACAAAGGTGACAAGGAAGGTCAGCTGACCTCTTGTTCCCCTCTCCTTGTGCATCTTTGATTCCCTCTCTCCTCACATCTCATTCACATTCTTCATTTTCCACTCTTGCTTCCTCCTTGTGCTCTCTACTCTCTCTTCCCCTCGGGTCCCTTTGAGTGTGGCCAACAGTGAAGAGCTTTGGGATTCAGTTTGGTAAGTCTTTCCTCCTCCCTCTTTTCTTCTTCCTTGTTGAACGTCTTCTTTTTCACTCCTTCTCCATTTTCATGGTTGGAGCTTTGGAAGAAGTTTCAACTTAATCCCTTTCATGCATGTGTTCCTAGCAAGGTTAGGTCATGGAGAGGATCTTGGATACGGTGTATGAAGTTTTGAAAAGACCCAACCAGAGAAGGAAGCCATAGAAGCTCAAGTGCACAGTCGAGGGTCAAAGAAATCGCTACTTTTGGAGTTCTACCGCGGGGGCGGCACCAAGCTCCGCAGGGGCGTAACCTAGCCAGCCGCAAGGGCGGTGCCAGAGAACCGCAAGGGCGGCGCCAGAGAACCACAGGAGCGGCGCCAAGAGCCAGCAGACGTAGGGGCGGCGCCAGGCGCCGCAAGGGCGGTCACCTTCAGCACCGCAGTCGCGCCTTCTAAGTCCGCGGCTGCGTTTCTACAACAGTATGCCCTCTTTCTTGTGCCATCTTCTTTCCTTCTTTCGTATGAGAGGTTGTCCATGCTAGTATCATGCATAAGATGAACCTAGGGTAGTTCTGAATGCCAAGTAGGTGCTTGAAGCTTAGATGAGGGTTTGAGGATGATTTAAATGTTCTTAGGCTTGATTTTTTATTGGACCTTGAGTCGGTTGTTTGAGGGTAAGGCTTTCCTTGTGAGGCTTGTGAGGTTTGAGATTGTGAGTATATGGTTGTTGAGATTGTGGGCTAGGATATGCGTATCCTAGCATAGTGATGCCACTTGAGATTGTCGAGGCTATTCATGTTTATCCTAGTATGTGTTATGAGTTATGATCTTGCGAGATCATCGGGTCTAGAAGTCTAAGGACTTCTAGCTATGTGAGTGTTATTGATTTGTGTCTTGTTATGATCAGGCGATGAGTACCTTCCTATGGGAAGCGAGAGTGGTATTGGTTGGTTTAGCTTTGGGACGAGGTAAGTCTCCGGACTTAGCTAGTATTCTTTTTATTAGCATTGATGAGTGTTTGGTTGTGTGTGTGTTGCATATGTTATATAATAACGTAACCGAAAATAGGAACACCGACATATATTGATATTCAGCCCAAGTGTATGATAACGGGCGGTGACATCACTGCCTAGCTCTTGCGAGAGCTAGGAGGTTCTCGACGACTAGCCCGTGCAGGTAGACGGTCAGATGCATCAGTACCATCTCTTGCCGGTAAGTGGGACCGAGGCGAGATCACTGTAATTCTCGTGTCACAAACTTAAGTTGAATTAGTAACGCAATGACTTAATGAAAAGATAATAAACCGGACTTGTGTGTGTTGAAGCATGATATGTATTTATGATGACTTGTATGTCTGTGTGTGCAAATACCATGATTCTAATGCCTTCAATGTTAGCTAACGGTTTTATAACGATGTTGTAGTTGCCTTGTAGATTAGGGATGCGGCCAAGAGATCCGAAAGAATGGGCAGCCGGGGTTCCGTACATTTTAGGATTGGTTTGGTTGAGAGTCATGTATATGGTATATTGTGTGTTTTTGTATTTTTGACGTTTGGTCTTTGGAGTTGTAAAATAGGCTGAAGTCTTTCGTTTGTATGCTTTCAGGAATCATATCATTTGCATAAAAATGTATTTCGGTTTTTCCTTTCTTTGTGTCTTGTTGTAAGATCCGGTAAAATTGTCGTGTGGCTGAGGGTCGGGATCATTGTGAAGTCTCCGCCCGTAACATACCGATTCCCACAGATTCGGGGTGTTACAGTATTATATCAGAGCTCTAGGTTGACAACAATGACACTCGTAATTTTCTAAACGCCAAGTGGAAGGAAGTAGAACCCTCAAGTGTTCTAAGTTTTAAAATGAATTTCGTTTTCAAAATCATGAGCATGATCAGTCGGGGATAGAATGTACGAACCACCACTCCTTCCGTGGATCTCATCAGCTTAGTTTATTGGATATATATATATATATATATATATGTAGATACGTATATGTGGATTATAGTTGCGTGATGAACATGATATATATGTATAGTTATATATGTTGACTATAGTACGTTTTGGACCTTGTGTTGCAAAGTAAAATTCCTAGATTTGGTATGTTGGTAGTGATGTGGAGATAGGGCTTATATAGTCATGTATACGTTTGCTTATGATATATAGTAGCATATGGAGATATGGGACCTAATAGAAAAGATAATAGTATGATGTCATCACCTTTAAGACGACGTTGTTGGCTTTGGATAACGTTCATACGTGGAGGATTACGCTCAAGTATCGAGTTGAGCAATTCATGCTGACGAACACCATGGTGTTTCTCGGATTCCTTTAAAAGGATGTCGAAGAGGAGGACTAGAGATGACGTAAACGAAGGACGAACAAGTAGAAGGAAAAAAACTCAAGACAGCTTAAGAGAAATCGAGATGGAAGAATACAGGTAAAGGGCAACATTAAGGTGTAGAAGTGGTTCTAAAGAAGTCAGGATTGAACGACAACGAGACCAATAGAGATAACGAACTTAAGTTCTTCAAGAAGACGCGTGGACAACTCAAGATTTGAATCGAGGAGGAGATGGGTACATTCTAGCAGGGTTAAAGGTGGTATTCCATTAAGATGTGATGTTTTCTTCCAACGCTCCTAAGCATTGGAGCCAAGATGAGAAGAGTGATCGAACCATTTGCGAAAGATTTAAGATACCGTAAGTTAAGCTTACGAGGTACCATTAAGTAAAGTGTCAACATTCCGAGAGTTATGAGAAGAAGGGCGTGGTGGGAATTCACGTGGAGTTGACCGGTTTTCGTTATGATGATAAGGCTAAGAAAGGCCAAGAAGGAAGAAGTGTGAGTAGACATGATCCCGAGAAGATGAGTGACGCAACAAGGAGATTGAGCTATGAAAAGACTTAAAACAACAATCAAGAGAAACACGAGCGGCTACTGAATAACATTAAATATTTTGAGGAGACACGCTTACAAGATATCATGAGGCGAGGTTAAGCCTATGAAGGTGAGTTATACAGCGTGAGAGGCCGAGAAGAGTATGGTTACCTTAAAGAAGAGCAAGAAAGCATGGAATTGAGAAAGAGCTAACAGAGTTGAGGTGGAGTACCCCAAGGAGAGTAGCCTTCATGAGAATAGTGACATGACGTATAGAAGAATGGTAATTCTTTGACCTTAGAGAAGGTCAACCATAAGCTTATCGGTAATTACCGAGAACTCATAAAGTGCGGGTTGCTTGTGAGGGATTGTAGATGGGATGTATAACCTCAAGCAGAAAATATAGGGAACAGTAACCAGAGCTTGGAGGATTTCCGGTGATTCGGTGTAAGTAGTGCGGAAGTATGTCAACCTAAGCACAATCGTCTTAATCGAGTAACGATTATTGGTTCAAAGCAAGTAACTCTAAGGGACCTCTTAGGAAGGGATTTTGATGACCTTATTCGATCTTTGTAGGTCATCGAATTGGCATATGGGAGGACGACACGGATTAGAGGTTTTAAAGTTTGACCACGGTAAAAGGGGAAGTAGTGAATCAAGAAGAAGGTAAGGTTTCATGGTGATGGTACGTAAACAGGAGTATATAGAGGATGCATGGTATGAAACAAATGATATGTTGCCGTGGGAAAGAGATGAGTAAAGTTTCTAGACTCACCCGAAGGAGCCATGGTGGCTATGGTATAAAACGGAAACCGAGGGTATAGTAATGTTGTAAGCTTTAAGCTTAAGGCTGTCGTACTTGAGGATTCATGAGTTAGAAGTTTTAGTGGTTTGGAGTGGGGAATTTCTTCCGGTCTTCTCCTAGGGCATTCTGGTACGAGTTTTGAGCAAAGGTATGAGTCGGGAAGTTGAACTTTGACTATCTAGAAATGCGTAAGGCTACTAATAAGGATAGGTACCTTCGCCCCGTAGTGGACGACTCGTTAGACCAGTTACATGTGATTACGATGGTTGTATGATCGATTTGTAGTCGATATGTCGCCCAAGTTGGGTGGAGAAAGGAAAGTACCTAAGTAAGATGGCATTTCGGGCTGATTTTGTCACTACAAGTTGTAGTGAAGCATGGTGGACTCACAGGTGTGATTGTTGAGTTGGCGTATATAGATGTTCATTCATCGGGTTTATGAATCGAATTGCGGTAATGATGTTCGGTCTGTGGTTTTGGGTGGTTCTAATGTGGATCCTAAGCTCATGCAAGGGTTGTAGACTGGTAAGCGATGTTGTACGCGGTGGACCGTAGTTCAATGTTAAGTAATGACTGTTAGTGAGGTGTAAGAAGTACGAATGAGTAATGATTATTGGTTGCATGTGAGGGATTATGGATGGGATGTATAACCTCAATCGGAAATATAGGGAACGATAACTAGCTCTTGGAGGATTTCTGGTGATTCGGTGTAGGTAGTGAGGAAGTTGTTTAACCTCAACACAATCGTCTTAATCGAGTAACGATTATTGGTTCAAAGCAAGTAACTATAACGGACCTCTTAGGGAGAGATTTGGATTACCTTATGCAACCTTTGTAGGTTATGGAATTGGCATATTGGAGGACGACACGGATTAGAGGTTTTAAAGTTTGACCACGGTAAAAGGGGAAGTAGTGAATCAAGAAGAAGGTAAGGTTTCATGGTAATGGTACGTAAACGAGAGTATATAGAGGATGCATGGTATGAAATGGATTATACGTTGCCGCGGGAAAGAGATGAGTCAAGTTTCTATACTCACCCGAAGGAGCCATGATGGCTATGGTGTGAAACGGGGACCAAGGGTATATTACGTTGTAAGCTTATCTTAAGGTGGCGGTACTTGAGGATTTATGAGTTAGGAGTTTCAGTGGTTTTGAGTAGGGAATTTCTTTCGGTCTTCCCCCAACGGCATTCTAGTACGAGTTATGAGGAAAGGTACGTGTCGGGATGTTGAACTTTGGCTATTGAGAAATGTGTAAGGTTACCAATGAGGATAGGTACCTTCGCCCCGTAGTGGATGACTCGTTAGACTAGTTACATGTGATTACGATGGTTATATGATCGATTTGCAGTCGAGATGCCACCCGATTTGGGTGGAGAAAGGAAAGGACCTAAGTAAGATGGCATTTTGGGCCGGTATGGTCACTACAAGTTGTAGTGAAGCTTGGTGGACTCATAAGTGTGATTGTTGAGTTGGCCTATATAGATGTGCATTCATCGGGTTTCTGATTCGAATTACGGTAATGACATTCGGTCTGTGGTTTCGGGTGGTTCCAGTGTAGACCCTAAGCTAATGTTAGGGTTGTAGACTGGTAAGCGATGTTGTATGCGGTGGACCGTAATCTAATGTCAAGTAATGACAGTTAGTGAGGTGTGAGAAGTACAAATGATTCTTATGTTCAGATTTAACAGTGCCTTGTTGTACTCTCATAATTGAGAGGAACAAGCTTGACATGGTACGACGATAATACAGGTTATACGGGATGAGCAGAGTTATCTAAGCGGGTTTGGGACGTCCGAGGTAACCTCCTAAGAGACGTAGCAGTTTTGAGAATGTCCAATTGATCAGATGAGAACGAGGTGATAATTTCGGTAATACCTCCAAGGTATGTGGAGGAGGTATGCAACTTATAGGTTGGTGGAATATAACTACCGAGTTGCGGGATGGTTTTGACACTTTCTTCCTTTATGAGGAAGTCGATTAGATCGTGGGTGTCTGAGACGTGTACGTGGAGTTTAAATAGAAGTAGAAGAGGTGAGTGACCTCCATCCCGTTTCCTTTGGCACAAACATTAAATCATGGAGATTGTATGACGTCGTGGATCAAGCGGAGCTTGGGATACATATGAAGTAACGAGAAAAGTTTTGTGTGTGTCTTGGTCAAGTGTGGACATACAAGATGAATGACCGATGAAGGGTCGAGAGTAAGGTGCTTTTATACACGCACTTAAGATGATGTTGACATCTCGTTATGAAGCAACATGCTAGTCTTGTACGGATAATAAGAGTATGATATGTATACATATTCGCTCCGCGAGGGCTGAATATCCACCAGAGGTGATGACTAGAGTTGGAAAAGGACTTCGGTCTGTTGGTTTTGGCATCATCCAGGGTAGGTGAAGGTGATCACCAACACCCTTAGTAAATGGACGATTCAAGGGGAAGCAACAAGTTATCTTACGGTTCGGCCTCAATTTATTAACTTAGATGATCGGTGAAGAGACCCGACAAAAGCGAGGGATTGGTATGACTTTGAGGAAGATCCGGGATTGAAGGTCCCGAGGAGAGACACCATAGTTGCCTTCATGGGTCGACTATTTTATTGAGATGCCAAGAACGTCTAGGTGTACTTATAATGGAGAGCTGAGAAAGAGACTCTAAGAGGCTCACACCACCCTTACTAGTTCACCGTGGTGCTGGTAAGAGGTATCTGGATTGGTAATGTTCACATTAGTGAGGCGGGCTTAAGGCCGATGTGGCTAAGTGCATAGACAGTAAGTGACCCGTCGTCAAGTCAAGCTTGAGTACCATAAGAATGGAAGGGGACTTCATTCACCGCAATTTACGCAGTGGGAGTGGGAGGATACCTTCATAGAGATTATTACCGGTTTGAGACCAAGTAACAATTGTGACGTGTTTTGGTCATCGAGGACCGACCGACGAAGAGAACGCGTTTATACCTTTTTGGGAAACAAGGCCGATGAGTCGGCTAGTTGCGGGGTCCACTAGTAATAGTGAGATTACTTAGGGATACCTAGTATCGTTATCTCGGATTGAGATGAGCGATTCATCTCGAGATTGATGGGAAGCGAGATCGTGCCGCTTAGAGGACTAGTTATATTTATGACAATTCTATCCCCGGATAGTTAGTCAATTGGAGAGGACTTTTGTGATCTTGGATACCGCACAGAGAGCGTGTGTGCGAGATAAGGGATAAGGGCGGACATGATACCCCCTTTTCGATTAAACTTTGGTTTAAGATAGTCGAGATATGTCGTTTGTGTTGGCCTTTTGTGGGGTAATTTATATATGGAAGAATAATGATGACATGAATTATGTATCATCATATTCATGCATATTACAGAAGATTATCTCAATTTACCTTGCATTTAGAGAGATTTTGCGTGCCTTTTATGTTCTATTCAATTAATTGTCGGAAATAGAGGTCTACACGAGTTTTTGATGAATTATAGGTAAATGGAGTGAAATTAGAAGCAAAAGCAAAGCAAGGAGTATCTAAGGATGTTAAGGAAGCTAAAGGAACCAGAAAGGGGTCATAAAGAGTTGAAGAATTGCAAGGGAAAAGCATAGAAAACGAGCCAAGAGTAGAACACTTTCTGTTGAAGAAAATCGTGCCAATATGTACATAAATCGGACGATTTTCCCCTCAAGAATTCGAACGATTTTGTACATAAATCGCCTGGGTCGATTTATTCTGTTTTTCGGCTAAATGGAAAGACGACACAAAACCCAATTCTTTTGGGCTTGAAGAGAGTTTTGCCAAACAGCCCATTTGCAAGAAACTATAGAAGAGAACCCTACGAACGAAAACGAGGAGGCCGCAGCGGGAAATCTTTACACGTTTGAGAGAATTCGAAGATTCTTGGAGGAAGATTGAAGTATTCTTTGCCGGGAAGTTAATCTTGATTCTAGTTTTGAGATTTCTTTGTTCATTGAAGTACTTGCTGTTTTTGAGCACGAATTTGAGTTGCTTAAAAGATACATTGATTTGTTTTGACAATCGTTTACAGATTTGAAGGTTTTTGGAATTTTTATTCAAGATTCGGTTTCTTTGTGATATTTCTCTCAATAATTAATTTGATTCGATTTGGAAAATGGTTGGCTAAAACCTTTGTGATTCTGGGGAGAATAGTTGATGATTAAGGCTTAGATGATGACAGACTGAACTCATTCAATCATTAGGACCCTGAGAGTTTAGATTTTAGTTTTGCGACAATAGGAAAATCGGACTGTTCTTGAGTAAATTGGCCGATTTTCTTATGAACAGCCCGATTTATTCCTCTGACGAACCTTAATTGAATCAATCTTTAACCAAAACTAATCCTTGCCTAAATCCCAACCTTGATTAACCTTTTTACCCTCTAATTGAATGTATGAAGACACTTCAAACCTGATTCTACATTTAATAGATTAAGATTTCAAGATTAAGGTAATAAAGAGACTCAACATCCTTTATTAAGATTCTAAGTGTGCTTTCTAATCTTTACTTTGGAGAGTCATATCCTGGAGTTTTAGATAGTTAGTTTGAACATAATTCTTATCTTTAGATCTTTCTATATTGCAGCCTCAACAACCCTTATAGAGAGAACCTTTAGATTAGTCATATAGGCTTCGGAACTTCACCGTACGAATCCTACCTTTGAACATTTAATCTTGGTAATATAAACTCTGTCCTATATCTATAGAAGTGTCTTGAATCGAAAGCCGAAATCGGATACTTGAATCCTTGGAATCATTTCACTCTCATTTGATCACAAAAGCTTTTCACACTTTTCGCTAGATAATTGAAATCGGAATTATTCTCACCAAATCCCTGAGTTCGACTCTGGAATTCTTACCTTACTACAGCTGATCCGTACACTGCGGGTTCGCTTTGCTTTGAGTTCTAGATATAAATTTAAGACTTTGACGCACACACCTTTCGGGCGAATAAGTTTTTGGCGCCGTTGCCGGGGATTTGGTCTAGACCAAATTCGGTTTTCGGTTGTCTATCTTGAGAGCTCTTGCTCTTGTGATTTGATTTGTCTACTTGAGTGATCTTTGCAGGTTCTTTAGGTATATGCGAAAGACTAGATCCACTAAAGATCTAGTCCCTTTCGATCCCGAATTGGAGAGAACTTTGAGGAAAAAGTTGAAGGAAAAGAAAATGGCTGAAAACGATGAGAGAAACTACCAGACTGAACTGAATGAAGCTCAACGCCAACTCCAGTTGAGTGAGAAGGCACGAAAAGATGCTGAAATGAGTCATCAATTTCAGATTGATGAACTAAGAGCCATGATGCTGGACATGAAGTTGGAGTTGAACGAATCCAGGAAGAAGAAGAAAGTCAAGACGCCAACTAAATCCATTCGAAATGACTCATCCGATGATGAAGAGATTGATCCGGACATGCCGGAACTTGAGGAGATCGATCCACTACTTCGTCCTATTCGGAACACCCCAAAACCACGGGTTGTTCCTCGCCTTCCAACTAGGAACGTAAGAGCTGTTAATGACGGTGATAGACCCCGAACTTTGGGGCAACGAATGGATCCAATTCAGCAACCACGCCGTCTAGGTGTGGATTTCGGAGCTGAAGACATCCAAGAGTTTAGCTTCTCACCACAAGTCATCACCATGGTTCGCCAAAGTCAATATGGCGGAGCAAGTAATGAATCTCCACACCAACACTTACAGAATTTTGAGATTCTCATGGAGACTATGAAGCCGAATAAGGCTACTACAAGCAATTACAAGATCAAACCGTTCTTCTTTTCTTTGAAGGACAAGGCTCTAGCTTGGTACCAAACACTTCCAGCTGCAAAGCTAGCTACATGGGAGGAATTGTCTTCGGAATTTCTCACCAAATTCTTTCCGCCATCCAAAACAACGGAATTGAGAGGTAAAATAAATGCTTTTTCTATGAAACCTAATGAAAGCTTATTTCAATCTTGGGAAAGGTTTCAAGATCTCTTGTTGGATTGCCCACACCATGGCATTTCCAAGCTGGAATTATTGGAGATCTACTACAAAGGATTGGATGTGGAGACACAATTCAATCTCCAATCTCTCTCTTGTGGCACATTCATGGACATGAGAGAGGATGATGCTTGGGACTTCATTGAGAAGCAAGCCCAAGTGATTGAGAAGTATTTCCACCGGAAGGTGGATTCAATTAGTCGAAATCAAGGTGATTCGGGAGCCAAGTTGAACCAAGCTGCTCAAACACAAATATTCTCTCTCAAAGATGACATCAAGGAATTGAGGGAAGTACTCAAAACAAGTCTTCAAAAGACTAAGGAGCAAGAAGCCAACTACATGGGAAGAGACAACAATCAAAGGAGTGACAATAGGAATTCCAATTGGAGTAACAACAACAATAACAACCGAAACTCCAATTGGAACAACAACAACAATAGGAACTCAAATAACAACAATTGGAGGTCAAATCAGCAAAATCCAGGTAATCCTTACTCTCATGCTGAAAAGGCTCTAACACCTCCATCTTCTTCTACTCCTTTAACAAGCCAGGGACAATCAAGCGGATCAAGTAAACCCGATCCCATGCTAGAGACGATCCTAGGGAAGCTACAAGGGCTAGAGAGTTATATAACTTCGGTTGACAAAGCTCACAAAGCTTTAGAAAACCAAGTATTCAACAAGGCCGGAGAAGTTCCAAGAGATCAAGGGAAACTTCCCGGAAAGACGGAAGATAACCCAAAGGGAAGGGTTATGGCAATAACTACTAGGAGCGGCAAGACAACCACCGATCCTCAACCCAAAGTAGTCGATACCACCACAAAAGAGGGAGAGGCAAAAGAGAAGAAAGAAGTCTATGTTCCTCCTCCCGCTTACAAACCACCTCTACCTTTCCCTCAATCTAGAGCGCGTGCACGCCTAGATAAACATTTTGGTAAGTTTGTAGAACTTATGAGTAAGCTACATATTAACATACCTTTTATGGATGCAATTTTAGGTATGCCGGCTTACGGGAAATTCCTCAAGGAGATCCTCTCTAACAAGAGGAAATTGGAAGACATAGGAGAAGTCAAGATGAGTATGAAGTCATCCAAACTCATCAAGACTATGACGGAGAATATGCCACCCAAGCTCCGTGATCCAGGATATTTTTGCATACCCATCACTTTGGGAGAAGCTACCTATGATGCACTTTGTGATCTTGGAGCGAGTGTGAGTATCATACCTCTCGCTCTATGCAAGGCAGTTGGTCTAGGAGAGCCTAGACCGGTGAAGATCACACTCTACATGGCTGATCGTTCCACCACTAAGCCGGTGGGAATATTAGAAGACATTCCGGTAAAGCTCGGTAAGTTTTACATCCCAATAGATTTTGTCGTTCTTGACATCCCTGCAGATTATCCGGTTCCCATCATCCTTGGGAGACCATTCTTTGCAACATCCAGATGCATGGTAGATTGCAAGAACGGCCAGCTATCCTTCCATATTGGTGAAGAAAAGATAGAATTCATACTCTCTTCCTTAATCAAGGAGCCAGCCTTGAAAGACGATGCTTTTGAAATTTTTGATGAAGAAGAGTCTAGAGAAGTAGTAAGTTCGATCTTGATGAAAGACCGTCTTCAAAAGGTCCTTAGTATGAGCATCATGGAGGAAGGAGTGGAACATGATTGCAATGAGGATGTGAAGGCATTAAATGATGTGGAGGAAGAACTAGGAACAAGAATTGAAGAGCTAGAGTTAACTCCGGAAACTGTGAAGAAAATCGACCCACAAGCACAAAATCGTTCGATTTGTGAAGAGGCAATCCGATTTTTTCCAACAGAAACAAAAATCGACCTGACTAAGAAAAATCGTCCGATTTGTGAAGAGGCAATCCGATTTTTTCCAACAGAAATAAAAATCGTGTCTCAGATCGACCGATTTACTTCAAGGGAGGTCGATCCAGAGGGAAACTTTCTAAAATCTTCAAACTTCACCGCAGCTGTTCTCGACTCTAATGATGCAGTACCCCCACCTCTAGAGACCTCTCCCACAACACTCGAAGGCCAAGATTCACCATCAATCAAGGTACCCCCATCATTAGAATTGAAACCGCTCCCCACGCATCTAAGGTACGCATTTCTTGGCACTAATTCCACATATCCGGTCATAGTTAATGCGAATTTGAATGATGCTGAACTAGAGAAACTTATGCATGTTTTGAAGCAACATAGGAGAGCATTAGGCTATACTATTGATGATCTAGTAGGAATAAAGCCTTCACTATGTATGCACAAAATTCTAATGGAAGAGGATTACAAACCTTCACGCCAACCTCAAAGACGGTTAAACCCGGCAATGAAAGAGGTCGTGAAGAAAGAAACCCTTAAGCTACTTGATGCAGGTATCATCTTCCCTATTTCCGATAGCAAATGGGTGAGTCCAGTACAAGTAGTACCCAAGAAAGGAGGCATTACCGTTGTTGCCAACAAAAACAACGAGCATATCCCCACACGGACAGTTACAGGGTGGCGTATGTGCATCGACTACCGCAAACTGAACGTGGCCACTAGGAAGGATCACTTCCCCCTTCCTTTTATCGATCAAATGTTGGAAAGGTTAGCCCAACATTCTTACTTTTGTTATCTAGATGGATATAGCGGTTTCTTTTAGATTCCAATACATCCGGATGATCAAGAGAAGACGACTTTTACGTGCCCATGGGGCACGTTTGCTTATATAAAGATGCCATTCGGCCTATGCAACGCTCCAGCCACCTTCCAAAGGTGTATGATGGCAATCTTCTCCGAATATGTAGAGAATATCATGGAAGTCTTCATGGACGATTTTTCGGTATATGGTTCTTCCTTTGATAACTGTCTCTATAACCTTTCACTAGTTCTTAAGAGATGTGAAGACACTAACTTAGTCTTAAACTGGGAAAAGTGTCATTTCATGGTCACCGAAGGGATAGTGTTAGGTCATTTAGTATCACAAAGGGGAATAGAAGTTGATAGAGCGAAAATAGAAACCATTGAGAAGTTACCTCCCCCTTCTTCAGTGAAAGGAATTAGAAGTTTCTTAGGACATGCAGGCTTCTATAGGAGATTCATAAAGATTTTTCTAAGATTTCAAAACCCTTGACTAATCTTTTGATGAAGGACGCAACTTTCGAATTTTCGAAGGATTGTTTAGATGCTTTTTGCAGGATCAAAGAAGCTTTGATTTCAGCACCAATCATTCAACCACCCGATTGGACTCTTCTTTTCGAGGTCATGTGCGACGCAAACGACGTCGCTATAGGAGCCGTTCTTGGACAAAAGAAAGATGGTCGCACTCATGCCATCTACTACGCTAGCAAAACGCTAGATGAGGCTCAATATAATTATGCAACTACAGAGAAGGAACTTTTAGCCGTAGTATACGCTTTTGAGAAATTTTGTTCCTATCTTGTAGGTGCGAAGGTGATAGTTTATACGGACCATTCCGCAATTCGATACTTATTCACGAAGAAGGATGCGAAGCCAAGACTTCTAAGATGGATCTTACTCTTACAAGAGTTCGATTTAGAGATTCGTGATAAGAAAGGATCGGAGAACTCCGTTGCCGATCATCTTAGTCGTCTACCGCAACTCACCGGCGAGACGGATGAACTTCCTATAGACGACTCATTCCCTGACGAGCAGCTGCACGAGATTGAAGAGTGTCTTCAACACATCTCCCAAGGTAATGATCCATGGTTTGCTGACATTGTGAATTACCTTGTTTGTCAGGAGATTCCACCCGGACTTTCATATGCTCAAAAGAAGAAATTCTTTAATGACGTCCGGCAATTCTATTGGAACGAACCTCTTCTATTCAAAGAGGTCCCGATGGCATTTACAGGAGATGTATCCCAAGATGAGGTGGATAGCGTCATCCGCCATTGCCATTCTTTACCATGTGGCGGACATGCTAGTGGCCACAAGACTTGTGCTAAGGTACTTCGTTCCGGTTTCTATTGGCCTACACTTTTCAAAGATGTACAAAAGTTTGTTGTTGCTTGTGATGCTTGTCAAAGGACAGGTAATATATCAAGAAGGAATGAGATGCCTCTCAACAACATACAAGAAGTAGAGATCTTTGATGTATGGGGCATTGATTTTATGGGACCCTTTCCATCTTCATGCGGTAACCAATATATACTTCTTGCCGTAGACTATGTCTCAAGATGGGTAGAGGCAATCGCTTCTCCTACTAATGATGCAATGGTAGTGGTGAAGTTCTTCAATAGAACGATCTTCCCAAGGTTCGGAACTTCCCGAACCATCATTAGTGACGGAGGAACGCATTTCACGGCCCGTCGATTTGAGACTCTATTGGCTAAGTATGGGGTGACCCATAAGATAGCTACACCTTACCATCCGCAAACCAGCGGACAAGTCGAAATATCCAATAGAGAGATCAAGGGAATTTTAGAGAAAACCGTCTCTAAAACAAGAAAAGATTGGTCAATGAAGCTTGACGACGCACTATGGGCGTACATGACAGCCTTCAAAACACCAATAGGTACGACTCCCTATAACCTTGTCTATGGTAAATCATGTCATCTTCCTGTAGAGCTAGAACACAAAGCCTATTGGGCTATCAAGTGGCTCAACTTTGACAAGAAAGAAGCCGGAGAGAAGCGGCTCTTAGACATCAATGAGCTAGATGAGATCCGGCTAAATGCATATGAGAACGCAAAGATCTACAAGGAACGGACAAAGCGTTGGCATGATAAGCACATCATTCCAAAAGACTTGAAGGAGGGAGACCAAGTCCTCCTATTCAACTCAAGGCTGCGTCTATTTCCAGGTAAGCTTAAATCCCGTTGGACAGGACCTTATGTAATTAAACGAATCTTCCCCCATGGTGCAGTTGAAGTATGGGGTGAACAAAGCGGAAGTTTCAAAGTTAATGGCCAACGGTTGAAGAAATACATACCGGAAACTCCGGTTGAGGAGATAGCTCCTATCCTCCTCCATTGAACGCAAAACCTTACACCGTCCAGCTAAAGACGATAAATCAAGCGCTTCTTGGGAGGCAACCCATGATAGTATTTTCTTTCCTTCTTTTTATCACTTAGTTAGGGTAGATTAGTTGTTTTATGTCTTTGTTTTCGCTTTTCGTTTGTTCCTCGATGTACTCTTGGTTTGTCGTGTCGTTAATCGCAGGAAATTAGGTCCATATTGAGAGATCCATGGAGAAAGGGAACATAAATCAGTTTAATCTTCAATATCCATGAAGAATAAGGAAGGAAATCGAACTACACCAAGTAAATCGGTCGATTCAGAAGCAGAGCAAGGCGATTTTTGACAACAGGAAGATAAATCGACCTGGAGATCGACCTACCAAAATAAATCGTCCGATTTTTTTGGATTCAGAGAAAAATTGCCCCGACGATTAAATCGACCTTAAAAATCGGCCGATTTTCTTCACATTTTCTCGACCCTATATAAAGACTCAACCACTCGATCTTCCTCATTCCACAACCTACCACTCTCGATTTCCCCTTCTCAAAAACGCCGAAAATCGCCCTTACCCTACAATCCTCATTCCTTAATCATTTTGAGTGATTCTTGGCTCCAAACTGAAGCATTTTCAACAAGGAACAAGGATCTCGCAACAACAAGCACGGCAATCGACTCCTCCATAAGGAATTCAGGTTTTTCTTTCCAAAACCTAAGTTTCTAATTCGAAATTGAAGTCTGCTTAGGAAGTGTTTGTTTGTTGGAATTGATTGAGGAATCTGCTTAGGAATCATTGTAGGAGACTGTGTGTGGTGATAGATTGAACAGAACTTTACAGAATTGTGAGAATCGTTGAAATCGACAGAAAAATCGACCTAGCCTAGAAAAATCGGACGATTTTTACCAAGAACAGGCCGATTTTTTGACTCAGAATGGATATTGTTAAGAGGATAACTAGAAACACGGGGAAGAAGAAGGGATCTTCTTCCAAAGCCCCTCCCCCACCTCCACCACCACCTCAACACATCCCTAAGCTTCCCCCTCCCCTATCCAAGCACAAGAAACGTTATGAACGCATCATAGATCGCCCATTCACCCCTCCTCGCTACATAGTGCTAGATGACTTAGATTCATTGTTTGTTCGAGAGGATGTTGATATGATGCTTGACAGGGCTGGGCTGAGCCAGTTTGCTACGATTAGGGAGGATGCTTATACTGAGATCACCCTAGAGTTCCTTAGCACATTCGAACATGACCCTAGGGAAAGGATGGTCACCTTCCACCTCATGAGCCAAGACCACACTATGTCCATTGACACTTTTGGAGACTTGTTTGGCTTCTCTTATTCAGATGCAGGCACTTTTGCTAGAGGTGTTCGTGCTAGTGACTTTTGGGAGGCTATTTCAGTGGGTGAATACGGAGGAGACAAATGGAGGCCCGGAAATTCCAAGGAGACTAGCATGTACAACCTCTCCTTCAAGGTAGTACATCAGATTCTCAGCGAGAGCTTATTTGCACGAACAGAGACTCCACAGAAGCTCAAGGCTGACGAGCTTTTCATCCTCTACTGCATGACATCCACCACCATCCCCGACATTGCCACCATGCTTGCTGACTATCTCGGAAAGATAGCCAACAAAGCTAAGGGCGATATTTGTGCAGGAGGTCTTGTCACTCATGTGGCTAAGACAATGGGATTGGACTTCTCCGGATGTACTCTAGCTGAGAGTGCCCTTCAATTAGGCTCCCAGCGGTTGGTTGTTCGACAGGTCTTGATTCCTCGAGGGAGAGGAACACTTCATGTGCCCATGCCATGGCACAAGGATCCGAAGAAGAAGCCATCCGAGATCATATGGAAGTCCAAATACACTATTCGGAACAAGAGAAACTGGAAGGAGACGTTCGAGTCGATGCTTGAGGAGTTCTCTCCTCCTACTTATTATGATGATGATGCAGATGACTCCGAGGAGGAGGATGAGGATGTAGGACAGGGGACCATGCTCGAGTTCGAGAGTGACACTCATAGCGGACATGCTACGGATGCCATGGACACCGACACTCATGGTGCAGGACCTAGCCGGACTAGTAGGGGCAATGAGGAGACGGAGGATGACATGCAGCCACCTCGCCGCTCATTTGCACGAGCTCCAGGACATGGACGAGGACGCCGCCCTCCCCGTCACTTTAGGGAGCTAGTCTCTAGCTTCCAGAGCCTCAGCACCGATTATCATGCTCTCCACACCGACTACGAGACCCTGACCACTCAGTTCAGGAACTACAGGGAGGAGACGGACGCTAGGCATTCATCCTATGATGGACAGATGAGAGACTTATACTTCCACCAGTTCGGCCACTTCTATGATCCTAGCGCACCGATGTATCCCTATCCACCACCTCCACCGCCGACAGAGGATTGAGCTTCCACTTCTTTTACATTGTAAGTATTTTTCTCCTTCCTATGCTTGATTTTCACATTGGGGACAATGTGGATGTCAAGTATGGGGTGGGGGTACTTACAATACCTTATGTTCATCTTAGCACTTTATGACATTTGCACTACTCTTGATGACTTGGCTTGTAATAACTCTTGCACTACTTGCTTTCCATTATGACACTTGCATTTGCATGATCTTTTTCAAATCCTATGAATTTTTAAAAATTTTTGTGCTTCTTATGATGGAAATGACCTCTATGATGAGAATTGTGTATATGGATAGGCAAAAAGATGCTTAGTTGTGTTGAGATGTTAGTTATAGCATGAATGAGTTTGCTTTTGTTACTTGAACGCATGAATAAGTTATATGATTTAGTTGTTTTGATAAGAGAATGAAATAATAGTCGAAGCTATATTGCAAGTTCTTTTACATCATATAAGGATGACTAAGGCAATTCACTTCTTTTCCTTTCTCATATCTTGATCATGCTAACCCCTCAATGAAATATGTAACCCTCCTTTTACCATCCAGGAATTAGGATAAGTGATAGAAAAAGGCATGTTTGATGTGGGAGGGCCAAGGAAAAATGTATTGAAAGAAAGTGCAGAATTATATAAGTTTGGGGACGTTGAACATGAGGATGAGTAACTCGGCACCATTCACATAGCCGGGTGTTTGTGTCTTGCCAAAGTCCGATTGAACGACAAGTCCTAACGGGATATGGTATGTGCATCAAGGGTTTGAGGCATCTCGAAATCGAGAAACGCCAATCTCCTAGGCTTCGGTTTTTGTGCACCGCTGTCCATACTCTCAAAAAGTAAAGTATAATGAAAGCAAAGCTTTCTACATGCAAAGCATGTGCGGTGAAGAAAAATCTTGAAGGTATTATGTGTTCCTCTTTCCCGGATTAGCACCACAATTGCCAAAAAGAATTCCTTCCCTTAATACGTTTCTTGAACCTTTTCTTTGATTAGAAGACCTTGAGACTTTTATGCATGTGTTTAAGACTTAATGGCTTAGATTTGTTTGACTTTGATTACCTCTACACCTTTATCATGTCTTTTATTTGTGTTTTCAAGAAAGAAAAGGAAGTTGGTTCATCTTATAGTTATCATTGATACATGCCTAGCCTTTTTATGCCTTGAAATATCACTTTGAGGGTGATCCAATAAGAAGAAGCACTACCAAAAGAAGAGTTTTTGAGTTTTCATACATATATAATCCATGACATCTTATATTCTAAATTTGAGTCTTGCTTAGGGACAAGCAAGAGGCAAGTATGGGGTATTTTGATGACATGAATTATGTATCATCATATTCATGCATATTACAGAAGATTATCTCAATTTACCTTGCATTTAGAGAGATTTTGTGTGCCTTTTATGTTCTATTCAATTAATTGTCGGAAATAGAGGTCTACACGAGTTTTTGATGAATTATAAGTAAATGGAGTGGAATTAGAAGCAAAAGCAAAGCAAGGAGTATCTAAGGATGTTAAGGAAGCTAAAGGAACCATAAAGGGGTCATAAAGAGTTGAAGAATTGCAAGGGAAAAGCATAGAAAACGAGCCAAGAGTAGAACACTTTCTGTTGAAGAAAATCGTGCCAATATGTACATAAATCGGACGATTTTCCCCTCAAGAATTCGAACGATTTTGTACATAAATCGCCTGGGTCGATTTATTTTGTTTTTCAGCTAAATGGAAAGACGACACAAAGCCCAATTCTTTTGGGCTTGAAGAGAGTTTTGCCAAACAGCCCATTTGCAAGAAACTATAGAAGAGAACCCTACGAACGAAAACGAGGAGGCCGCAGCGGGAAATCTTTACACGTTTGAGAGAATTCGAAGATTCTTGGAGGAAGATTGAAGTATTCTTTGCCGGGAAGTTAATCTTGATTCTAGTTGTGAGATTTCTTTGTTCATTGAAGTACTTGCTGTTTTTGAGCACGAATTTGAGTTGCTTAAAAGATACATTGATTTGTTTTGACAATCGTTTACAGATTTGAAGATTTTTGGAATTTTTATTCAAGATTCGGTTTCTTTGTGATATTTCTCTCAATAATTAATTTTATTCGATTTTGAAAATGGTTGGCTAAAACCTTTGTGATTCTGGGGAGAATAGTTGATGATTAAGGCTTAGATGATGATAGACTGAACTCATTCAATCATTAGGACCCTGAGAGTTTAGATTTTAGTTTTGCGACAACAGGAAATTCGGACTGTTCTTGAGTAAATCGGCCGATTTTCTTATGAACAGCCCGATTTATTCCTCTGACGAACCTTAATTGAATCAATCTTTAACCAAAACTAATCCTTGCCTAAATCCCAACCTTGATTAACCTTTTTACCCTCTAATTGAATGTATGAAGACACTTCAAACCTGATTCTACATTTAATAGATTAAGATTTCAAGATTAAGGTAATAAAGAGACTCAACATCCTTTATTAAGATTCTAAGTGTGCTTTCTAATCTTTACTTTGGAGAGTCATATCCTGGAGTTTTAGATAGTTAGTTTGAACATAATTCTTATCTTTAGATCTTTCTATATTGCAGCCTCAACAACCCTTATAGAGAGAACCTTTAGATTAGTCATATAGGCTTCGGAACTTCACCGTACGAATCCTACCTTTGAACATTTAATCTTGGTAATATAAACTCTGTCCTATATCTATAGAAGTGTCTTGAATCGAAAGCCGAAATCGGATACTTGATCCTTGGAATCATTTCACTCTCATTTGATCACAAAAGCTTTTCACACTTTTCGCTAGATAATTGAAATCGGAATTATTCTCACCAAATCCCTGAGTTCGACTCTGGAATTCTTACCTTACTACAACTGATCCGTACACTGCAGGTTCGCTTTGCTTTGAGTTCTAGATATAAATTTAAGACTTTGACGCACACACCTTTCGGGCGAACAAATAACACCCCGTAGAGTCGGAATTCGGATAGTATATGAGGGGATAACCCTGAGAAGATAAGGGACGACCTCGCTCGAGTGGCGGTGGTCCGAGAGCGGATGATAGCCGAGCTAAGTCGCCAGAAGGCGTGTATAGATAAGAGGTACGGACCTCAAGGGTTAAAATACGAGACGAGTCTAGTTAAGGTTATTACATACGCGAGGTGTCATACGTGTTGGTCATTAGAAGGGAGTTAAGTCCCAATATATATCGGACCTTTTTGGAGATCTTGCCACGAGTCGGGAAGTGGTTTACCGGTTGGCATGACCACCAAGAGTGGAGGATGCTCACCAGGTTTCATGTGTGACAGACGAGGGAGTACATGTATGACTCGAGATATGATGCTAGTTGTGATGATCTAGTGATAAACGAGGAGCCGATGAGGCTACCAGGAGGACGTGGGATAGTATCCTTGGTTGAGTTTTTACGATGAGCTAGTTACATTGATATGGCCTATGGGTTAGATTTTATGTGCGTGCGCGAGTTTATGTGTTTTATGCCCCGAGCGGGAAGGTGTTGTGTGATCGGTTAGATCTTGTCTTGGTATGCGATATGCGGGTCATGTGAGTATGTGCGCAGGCCTTGTGAGGTCTTGACGCAGTTATACGATTATGTTTTGATTATCGAGTAGAGACTTGGCGCGATTATGGTTTTGAGTGGTTTCCGAGGTAGTTATGCCCGAGAGTTCTATGATAGCAAGTTTTGGGACAAAACTTCTTTTTAGGGGGATTAGATGTGACGCCCGGAATTTTTATTCCGGTTAGTGAGCGGTTTAGTGACCTTTCCGCAGTAGTGACTCAGTTTTCCCACAGGCACGAGGTGCTGAGTATCGGGTTTTATTCCAAAATCTCGTTCCGACCTCTCGTTCCCCACCTTCGCTTTTAGGCCCATCGTTTTCTAGCACAAAGGAGACAAGGAAGGTCACTTGACCCCTTGTTTCCCTCCCCTTGTGCAACTTGGATTCCCTCTCTCCTCACATCTCATTCACGTTCTTCATTTTCCACTCTTCCTTCCTCCTTGTGCTCTCTTCTCTCTCTTCCCCTTGGATCCATTTGAGTGTGGCCAGTAAAGGAGAGGTTTTGGATTCAGTTTGGTAAGTCTTTCCTCTTCCATCTCTTCTTCTTCCTTGTTGAACATCTTCTTCTTCTTCTTCTTCTCTCCTTCTCTATTGCCATGCTTGGAGCTTTAGAAGAAAGTTCCTCTTAATCCCTTGCATGCATGTGTTCCTAGCAAGGTTAGGTCGTGGAGAGGAACTTTGATAGGTGGATGAAGTGCTGAGAAGACCCAGCTAGAGAAGGAAGCCATAGAAGCTCAAGTGCACAATTGAAGATTGAAGAATCACTGTTTCTGGAGTTCTACCGCGGGGGCGGAACCAGGCGCCGCAGGGGTGGAACCTAGCCAGCTGCAGGGGCGGCGCCAGAGAACCGAAGGGACGGTGCCGGAGAACCGAAGTTGCGGCGCCAGGATCCAGTAGCCGCGGGAGGGGAGGGGGGGGGGGGCGGTGAGCTTCTGCACTGTAGTCGCGCCTTCTGAGTCCGCAGCTGCATTTCTACAACAGTATGCCCTCTTTCTCGTGCCATCTTCTTTCCTTCCTTCGTATGAGAGGTTGTCCATGCTAGTATCATGCCTAGGATTGAATGCACAATTTACAACTACCCTAGGTGAGGGTTTGAGGATGATTTGAATGTTCTTAGGCTTGATTTACGATGGGACATTGAGTCGGTTGTGTGAGTGTAGGGCTGTCCTTGTGAGGCTTGTGACATTTGAGATTGTGAGTATATGGTTGTTGAGATTATGGGCTAGGATATGCGTATCCTAGCATAGTCATGCCACTTGATATTGTCGAGGGTAGGCATGTTTATCCTAGTATGTGTTATGGATTATGATCTCGCGAAATCATCGGGTCTAGAAGTCTAAGGACTTCTAGCTTATGAGAGTGTTATTGATTTGTTCCTTGTTATGATCAGGCGATTAGTACCTTCTTACGGGAAGCGAGAGCGGTATTGGTCGGTTTAGCTTTGGGACGAGGTAAGTCTACGGACTTACTTAGCTAGTATTCTTTGTATTAGCATCGAAGCGTGTTTGGTTGTGTGTGTGTATGACATATGTTATATAATAATGAAACCGGAAATAGGACCACCGACATATATTGATATTTGGCCCAAGTGTATGATAACGGGCGATGACATCACTGCCTAGCTCTTGCGAGAGCTAGGAAATTCTCGGTGACTAGTCCGGGCAGGTAGACGGTCAAATGCATTAATACCATTCCTTGCCGGTAAGTGAGGACTGAGGCGAGATCATGATGATTCTCGTGTCACATCTTTAAGTTGAATTAGTAACGGAATGACTTAATGAAAATATAATAAACCGGACTTGTGTGTGTTGGAGCATGATATGTGTTTATGATGACTTGTATATGTGTGTGTGCTAATACCATGATTCTAATGCCTTGAACGTTAGCTAACGGTTTTATACCGATGTTGTGTTTGCCTTGCAGGTTAAGGAAACCGAGGTTCCGTACATTTTAGGATGGGTTTGGTTGAGAGTCGTGTATATGGTATATTGTATGTTGTTGTGTTTTTGACGTTTGGTCTTTGGATTTGTAAACTCGGCTGGAGTCTTTCGTTTGTATACTTTTGGGAATTATATCATTTGCATAAAAATGTATTTCGGTTTTTCCTTTATTTGTTTCTTGTTGTAAGATCCGGTGAAATTGTTGTCTGGCTGAGGGTCGGGACCCATTGTTAGGTCTCCGCCCGTAGCATCCCAAGTCCCGTGGATTCGGGGTGTTACATTGTGATTAGCTAGACTTAGCCTATTACATGTGTTTCTGCCGGTTTTCCTTCTTCCATGTCACCGCCACCATGGTGACAGTGGGCCGCAGTCGCGGCAGGGTAAGGCCGCCCTTGCGGATGACCCTAGATCGCGAAGGTTTGTTTTCTTCCGTTTATTCTTTTCTTTCCTTTCCTAGAAGATCCGATCTTCTATCTTTTGGGACATTTTTCCTTCTATCTTTAACCCTAGATCACGGCAGAGTCAAGCAGCCTTCCCGTTCGAACTCCTACAAAATCTTGTAAGTTTTTGCTCCCTTTTGGTTCTCCTTATGTCCCTAAATCCCTTCCTGCATGCTTTCTATTCTTCTCCTTCTTCTTTTCTCTTTTCTTCTCTTAACATCAATCAAGATCGAGTCTTGATTCTTGTTTGGCCTTTGTTGGCTGTTGTGCATGTGTTACAGGCTCTTTTGGTTGAGTATTATCGTGTGGGATTGAAGATTGAAGCTTTGGCCTCCTTGATGTGTTGTTGTTGTTAAAGAAAAGTCCCGACGCCGCTTCTGTAAGTTGACGGTGTCGTCAAACCAAGGCTCTCTACCTCTAGACACATGAAATAGACACTCCTCCATTACATGCAATTGTTCATCCCGGAATGAAACGTCAATCGGGATCTCGTCTCTCTCAATCTCCAATGGAGGAAGCCTACTAAGGTGGTCCGCTACACAATTTTCGGGCCCCTTCTTGTCACGAATCTCCAAGTCAAATTCTTGGAGGAGAAGAATCCGCCGAATTCGACGAGACTTGGCATCCTTCTTTGTAAGGAGATATCGGATCGCAGCATGATCCGTATGCACAATCACCTTTTCTCCCACTAAATATGAGCAGAACTTCTCAAAGGCATATACCACCACTAGCAACTCCTTCTCGGTGGTGGCGTAGTTGAGTTGGGCCTCGTCTAGCGGCTTGCTACCGTAATAGATGGCATGTGTAAGCACATCTTTCCTTTGGCCAAGCACAACCCCAACAACCACGTCGCTCGCATCACACATCACTTCAAACGGTAAGCTCTAATCTGTAGGTTGCATAATCGGGGCGGAGATCAAAGCATTCTTCAACCTACAAAAAGCTTCATGACAATCCTTTTGAGAAAACAAACTCAACATCTTTCATCAATATGTTAGTGAGAGGCTTAGACGCTTTAGATAAATCTTTAATAAACCTCCGCTAAAAACCGGCATGCCCTAAGAGACTCCTTACCCCTTTTACCGAGATAGGTGGTGACGACTTCTTTATCGTCTCGATTGTAGCTCTATCAACCTCAATGCCTCGGTGGGAAACCAAATGTCCCAACATTATACCTTCACTAACCATGAAATGACATTTCTCCCAATTCACACAAGGTTAGTTTCCTCACACCTCTTCAACACCAAGGACAAGTTTGCCAAACAATTGTCAAATGAAGAGCCGTAAACTGATAAATCATCCATAAATACTTCCATTACATTCTAAATATATTCAGAAAAAAATCCATCCTACACCTTTGAAAGGTGGCGGGTGCATTACACAACCCAAATGGCATCCTCCTATATGCAAATGTTCCCCATGGGCAAGTCAATGTAGTTTTTTCTCGTTCATCTTGGTGGATGGGAATTTGGAAAAACCTGCTATAACCATCAAGATAACAAAAGTGAGAATGTTGAGCTAACCTTTCTAGCATTTGGCCAATAAAGGGGAGGGGGAAATGATCTTTCTTAGAGGCCACATTAAGCTTCCTGTTGGCCACTTAGCATGCGTGAAAATAAGTCTTAAATTTATAAAACTAGAATCAAGCAAGCGAACCCGCAGTGTACGGATCGACGTAGTTAAGCAAGAATTCCAGAGTATCGAACACAGGGAATTGGGGGGGGGAACAATTTCAGTTTGTAAATTGTCAAGCAAGTAAATGTATGAGCTTTGCAAATATTGGGAAAACAGCAACCCTAAAGATCCAGGTATCAAATTGTGGCAATCGATTCAAGATATACTAAAGAACTAAGGGCAGAGTTAAGAGTTGCAAGGAATGCTAAGGTAAAGCAATGTACGGTGAAGTTCCAAGGCTTTATATGACTTATCTAAAGGCACTCTCTATAAAGGTTGTTGAGGATTCAGTATAGAAAGGATCTAAAGACAAGAATTAATATCGAATACTCAAACTTGTAACCCAAGGATCAAGACTAACTAAACCAATTAAGGTTGTGACACTCGAAATCGAAGTAGAGGTTGTTGAGGCTTCACTACTACCTAGAAAAGGGCAAAACTAGACTAGATTAAAGATAATCTTTAACCTTGGATCAAAGTAAAAGCAAAGTTCGTAAACTAGGGTAAATCACGGGTAGTTCTTGAGTTCCACGGCCGTGGAACCTCAAGAACAGACCGTGATTTTGGTTCGTCGGCGAATCTCTCTAACTCTCAGGGTCCAATCTGTTTACGATCAATCTATCATCATCTAAGCCAAAACTATCAACCCTTCACCTTAGAATTGCTAAAGAGTTTTAGCCAATAACTGTCATTATAATATCAAATTCAAGATTAAGAAGAATGAAAGATGAAAACCTTCGAAAACCTTCAATAAAACTTGAATCAATCTCAAATCCACACACAAGAGGAATAATGTATATCAGATTTGGAATAAACACAAACCAATAACAATCCTCGATAAGAACGAAGAACGGGATGTCAATCCGTCTTCTAATCAAACCTAACGACAAAAAGCACAAATTCTGCCATAACCAACTTCCAAATCTTCAACCTTTGTGAATCTGCGTTGCAAAATGCAAAACCTCCGGACGTCCAATGCAGCCCTAAGCACGTGTAAGCCGAAGTGCCGAAATCTCTCTCCTCCATCCCTTTTATAAGGAAGGGTAAAATAACCGTCCGTCCCATATGCGTAAGTAATATGTCAATATTTTATTTGTCAAAAGATCGCCTAAATCACGGTCTCCTGGAGTTCCACGCCCGTGGTTTAGAGCGTGGAAGTGGATTACGGTTCTTCATGATTTCCACGACCGTACTTTATACCGTGTAACTCTCTGGAATACTCCACGTTCATGTTGGCAAGATCCACGGCCGTGGTTTTGAGCGTGGACTTCTCTACGACCGTATTTTAGAGAGTGGAAGTGTAAATTGCTTGTGGTTTCCTTTGTGTCGTGCCATTCCTCATCCTAGCATCTCCCTTGGCTTCTTCGATGTGTCCTTAATCCTTGGATGTGCTCAAATCTTCTCCTTTCTCTCTCAATTGGTTCGTTTTTAGCTCTTATTCACCTATAATCAACACAAAGCTTATGTAGACCTCTATATCGACAATATAGACAAACTAGCTAATAATTGCTTCAATGTCTTATCAATGAACACTATAATGGATGAAAAACAACTAGAAAAAGTGCCTAGAATATCGCAATATTTCATGCTAACACTTCCTATAATCAGTACACATCCACCAACCCGTTACCGTCCTAGTCGGGATAAGTTCATTATTCTCATTAGTTACTACGGTCATACCACCCTTCTTAGGCACTGCATGTACGAGACTAACCCATTTACTATCCAAAATTGGGAAAATGACTCTCGCATCTAGAAATTTTATGATCTCTTTCTCTACTGCCTCTTTTATTATTGGGTTCAATCTCCTTTGAGGTTCAATAGATGGTTTATGATCATCTTCCATTAATATCTTATGCATGCACAAAGATGTTTTAATGCCAAAAAGGTCATCAATGGTGTAGCCTATAACTAGTCTATGCAATTTAAATTAAGTTAATAGCTTATCAAGTTCATCATCATTCAAATATGCATTCACAATCACACGATATGTAGAATTTGAACCAAGAAAAGCATACTTCAAATGAGAAGGGAGAGGTTTCAAGTCAAGTATAGGAGGACCTTTTTGGTTGGATGTGATCCATATAACTCAACCATAGATGATTCCAAAGCCATGGAAGACTCATCAAGGCACCTTGAAGCTTCATCAACAACAATTGGACCTTCTTCTTGAAGTTCAGGGAAAAATGGTGTCTTCACCCTCTTTGGAATCATCTTCAATCATCATGAGATGTCTAGTTTTGCATATAACTACTTCTACACTTAGCACAACAATATCACAGGGAAGCTCAAGCAACCATACCCAAACTTTACAAGCACATAAAGAACTTTAAAAACTGAAGATAATCAGATCATACCTCAAGAGAATCAACAAGCCCTTAGTCAAGACCATTCAGGCAAGCCCTTAACCATTTTTATTTCTAACTTAGGGTGATCTTACGTTGATAAAAAAAAACTTTGGTGATCTTCTGTTGATATCAATATGTTTCTTTGCAGAGTTCCGAAGGGGATGTGATAGACTGTGTTCCTCGTCATCTTCAACATACTTTGGTGAACTTTTAGTTATGTATCATACTTGCACATTTTGACTTTAATTAGATTTTCGTTAACCAAAAGATTTGTAGCTATAATTGTTTGGAAAAATGAAGAAACTACAAGATTTAAATGATGCAAAATAAAACTACTTTCAAATTCTCTTCAAACTGCGTGAAATGGCATGCTATAGACTTAACAAATAGCTTAATTTAACTTGAACTGATTATTTAACATATACCACTAACTCACTAATAGCTTAATGGCTTCAAGTATTTGAGAAATTGCCCTAGCTAGTACTGCTAGCTACAAATAATAGACTTACTTGCCCCCTAATAATATTTAAGGCCTATAGCTAGATATCCCTTTTGTAAATAACAAAATCAAGACATTTTATCAGTCAATTCACTTAAAATATGAAATTGTTGGTGATGGGGACATTTATTAGATTGAAGTGGTGGTTGTATCTAGACTGGTGACGACTTTGAGGTATTGCTGGTGGTGCTGACATTTATTAGATTACAAACCATTTCTAGGATTAAACTGCAAGTTATGAATTAAAATGAAATAGAATCTAAAATCGTATTGATAAGAATGTAGAATTGATTGAGTTTTTTGGCTTTGATTAGTTGTTCATTTGAATCTAATTTTTTAATCTTTTATTTTTCCTCTTCCCGACATCTATAAATTGAATGAGATCTTTTCCATGGGTGTTGTTCTTGGCGGATACCAGGCAATGATGGTAGTCGTGTTCTTTTCGGCCATGGTAAGCACCGATTTTTTCTTGGTAACTAACCATTTGTCCTTGATTTTGATCTATTAGCACACCTTGAAGACAATTTATTGAAATGTTGATGTTTTATAGAGGCATTTTTATGTAAAATCATTGAGTGAGCACACATACCAAATGAGATCTCCAGAGGCCAACTAATCAAACAAGAAGATCTCCAACGGCAAAGGAGATCTTAGTTTAAGTGAATATAAGAAGATTTCTAACAACCATCTAAAGTGAGAAGATCTCGGCTGGATTGAAGATTCAACGGCCTTTCATGATGAGAAGATCTCGACTAGATTGAACATTCTCAACAATTTGAAAAGAAGATAAGAGAGGATATTCAAAAGAGTTAACAAGAAGATACGATGAAGATATTCAACGAATATCAAGAGAAGATCTAGGGCTTGAGTTTGAAGATGAATATCTTGCAACGGCTACTACACAACAAAGATCTCGTTAAACAAACTAGCATATTCTATGGAGAAATAGAAACGTTACAATGGCTAAAGAAGGTCTCAATAAAAGACTATAAATGAAGATGGTGATTGAAGAAGAAAGACAAGAGCTTACACGGATAAGAAACCAAGTCTTCAAGCGATTTTACGAGAATATCTTTATCGATCCAAAAGTTTATCTTCCTCCTAAGCTTACATTAGTTTATCTCCTTAGAGTGAGATAAACACAAGAGCTCCATTGGCATATCTAGAGAATGTTATACTCGAGTGTGTTACTCTGCGAAGTAAATAGGTTATTACTGCTAGAATAGTGTTGCCTAGATCGTAGCATTGAGGCTACATTTAGAGAAGAAGGGAAGTTCTTCTAGGCTGTATCTATGACTCACAAAAAGCAGATAATAGATAGTTAGAATCCTAGGGTCGGAAACCCTAGGCGGCGAGTAGATTGTAAGGGCCGAACTTCGTAAACATATTGTCACGTCGATCTTTTATATTCCGCAATTCTATCGCTTATATTGTGACTAACAATCTTTTGCAAGTTTCGAAGTCAAGGCCTTGAAATCCACTTCAAAGCCTTGAGAAACTGTTTTGGCAGTAAGCGCACAGATCGACTTCAAGGCCTTGAGATTAGTTTCAAAGCCTTAATATACGATATTGTGAAACGTTCTCATACTTTATTCAACCCCCTTTTAGAGTATTTATATCCTTATTTCGGTTCTTCATCAATGTCTACAGATTATAGCTTTGATAATCTTCTGAGTTTGAGACAACTGAATGATGGATCTAACAGTGTCAATGACTATAATTTGATGCCTAGTTGTGTTTCCGGTGAGTTATTCACAACCTTTTGTTTATATATATATATATATATAGATTTTAGTTCAAGTGAGGAGAGAGCTTGTAGATAGGAATTAGGAGAGGTGTAAGCCATTGGATGAATTTAAATAAAGGGCTCTCACACGCTCATCATTAATGGCATTTTTGTAAATTAACTTAAAATCTGGAAAAATACCTTTACGTTCAAAATAGTCATCGGTGTTCACACTTTTATATGTCATTGTTCATGTTTTTATACATTGATGTTCATAGTATTTTTATTCATCAAAGTGTAATGTCCATTTATTCTTTTGTGTTCATTTTATAATGTATAGATGTTCATTTACAGTATATAACCACAAAAAATAAAAAAAAAACTCATCACAAAATTTTAAAAGATGATCATAATATGTTATATATTTGTCAAAGTTATAGATAAGTCTTCAGTGTTCATACTTTTATACGTCATTGTTCATGTTTTTACTCGTCAGTGTTCATACTTTTTATGTCATTGTTCTTGTAAATATTATAAACTATTTTTCTATAAGGCATTTTGCCGAACAGTTTGCGTGCACACTAAAAGGAGCATATAAATTATTCAGTTGGAGCTATTAGACCAACTCAACATATGTATATACATGTATTTTCTCATTCAAACTCATCAAACACAAAATGATTCAAACAAATTTGATTTCGAACACAAACATCAATCATAATGAAATATAAACCTTAAGAATAGAAATCTAAACAGCGAGTGTAGAAATTCGAAGAAACATAACCTGAATCGTCTTGTATTCTCTTTGATTTCACAATTTTTTATGTAATCGATATCTGAATATTATAAACACAATTTTAAAGAAAAGTATAATTTTCAAAAAAATGAATAGCATATTATAAACACCAAAACTGTAAAAAAAAAAAAAGAATACATACTTGTAAAACAAATTAACATCATATTTTATTAACATGATTTGAAAGAATAGCATAATTTTAAAAAAAAGTCCGAAAAAATGTTTTAAAAAAATACAAAAATGAACAATTAATGTTAATAAATGAACAATTAGTGTTGGAAAAAAATGAACATTTATTGATAAAATATGAACAATGACTCTTATAAAAATGAACACATACTTATAAAATATGAACACCAATTTTTATTTACAAAAAGAAAATCTGGAAAAAAAAATGGTGATGTGGCATGCCACATGTCACCACCCCAGCTCTCCTTATTCCTATCTGCAAGGGTCCTCCTCACCGGAACCAGACCCTATATATATATATATATATATATATATATATATATATATATAGTCATGGTTGAAGAACCAAGTAAGGGATAAAATAAGAATAAATATACTCTAGAAAGGTTGTTCAATAGAATATGAGAACTTTTCGCAATATTAGATATCAAGGCTTTGAAATGAATCTCAAGGCTTTGAAGTCGATCTTTGTAATTTGTGAAAAAAACTGTTTCTTAAGGCCTTGAAGTGAATCTCAAGGTCTTGACTTAGAAACCTGCATAAAGTTGTTAGCCACAATATAAACAATATAAATTGTGGAAATGAAAAGATCGACACACGATATGTTTACAAAGTTCAGCTTTAACAACCTACATCTCTGCCTAGGGCTTCCGACCCTAGGATTTAACTATCTATTATCTACTTCGTTTGAGTCCTAGATACAACCTAGAAGAACTTCTCTTCTTCTCTCAATGTAGCCTCACCGCTACGATCTAGTCAACTCGGATCTCGCAATAATAACCTAGTTACTTCGTAGAGTAACACTTAGTATGAAACTAAAAATGATATGCAAATGTAGTTCTAGCTAGGTGTTTATCACACTCTCTAAACTAAAACTAAGAATGCTCTTGAGAATGATAAATTTTGATCAATGAAGAAGACTTGGAATGTTCACTTGTAAGCTCGTGTTCTCTTCATTCATCGATGGATTCTCGTATAGTCTTTTGTGGAGGTAGCATCTTCTAGCCATTGTAACGTCTTCACAAGATCCATAGAATTTTTGTTGTTGGACGTACTTTAGCAAAATTTTCGGTTGTAGCCGTTTAAAAACCTTTGAAGTCTTCGACAGCTTCTTGAGATAAGATTTTCTTGTTAAGTTGTTTGTAGCCGTTCGAGTAAGAACTTCAACAACTTCTTCATACGATATCTTCTTGTTGTAGCCGATCTTCAACAACTTCTTTATACGATACCTTCTTGTTGTAGCCATTAGAATACCTTCAAGTAAGATCTTCTCTAGATCTTCTCTTCAACAACTTCTTTGCTCGATCTTCTCCATATCGTATCCGTTGAGAATCCTCCCATCTCTCTTAGATCCGACTCTAGTTATGATCACCTATATAAATTGTATAACAATTCAAGACAAGATATCTAGAGAATATAATCAATATTTGTTAGTTTATATAACCACATTTATGTTAAGTCTTCCATCATCCCTAAATAAAAAATATATAAATCAAGGTGGAGTTACTAATGGTATGTGTGATTTAGTCAAATTTCATCTTCTAAGAATATTCATGATGAGTTTGATTGTGATCAAAACAGGTTGACCCTTAAAGGATGCCTCGGATGGCATGTATGATAAAATTGAAAAACCATAGATCGTTGTACAAACATGAATCATTCTTCTTTTGATGAGTTATGAGAAGGTAGAGAATAAAATGATGAAATAAGAGGTGATGTGCTCTCGGTCTGTTTGATTTGGCTAGTAGAAACACATTTGGTTCTGAAGAACATGATGTTCCACCTCATGGTGTTGCTTGTGGTAATGATGGTACTTCAAGAGAGGGATTGCATGAGATTAAATATCAGATTGACCATTGTGAATCACCGTACCAATGACAGTGATCTTGAAAACTCTAACTTGTGAGAAGAATTTGCAAACCATTTGTCTAGTTTAATAATGCTCGAGTATGATTTGGAAGTAGACCAACTTCGTCGCCTTGTTGGCAAGAGTATACATATCACTAACCAATGTTGGTGTACACTCATACCCTTAAAACTGTATCTTAGTTTGCAATGAATCACAATGGAGTTCAACATGAGACCAAGGTATTCATGAGCATATATCATAAGGAATTCAATAATTATCCTAAAATGCATCAACAATATCATCATATACATATATACACCCCAAAATCCCTCAAACATCCTAGATGTACGGAAACGCTCGGCTGATCACCCGACCAGATCACTCTGCAGTCCTCAATACCGGCAAGGCATCTACAACACGGTATGAGACCGTTAGCTAACAATTCATATATAAGATCATGCATAAGCACATACACATATCAAAATAACGATAAACACCAAGGATGTCATCGCACATTTCCCGCTTTAAATATCTTTATAAAGTCATTCACTCATAATACTTTTTAAAGGTGTGACACGAGAAGTAAATCATTTGCGCCATTTGGAGTGGCTAAGTGTACTACCACCATATAACAATAGGAGTGGCTTAGTACCTACGCCATATAAGACTAGGTTAGTCCTAGAGAACCCTCCAGCCTCCCTCGAGAGTATTGGACAAGTTATCACCACCCGTCAAATGTGGGTCAATACAACGTCGGTAATAATCAATATATCACATGCTATAAAGCATATAACACACACCACTCATGCATACATCCAATGTAGGAATGCAGCTAAGTAAGTCATACGGACTTACATGCAACCCAAATAATCTCAACAACGATCAACCTCTCAAATTCCCGTAGGAATGAACACCGCTTGATAAACAAGGCATAAATATATCAATCATTGCATCATCAAACTAGAAGAATCACTCCTAGTCTCAAAGGATCCACAAGGATCGTAATCAACCTCAAATAACCTTTCAAACCTCAAAGCCTCTTCAAGGCATAACATTACATCAATATATCATCATTAATCCAACACAATACTAGCCCAGTACGCTTCTAAGCAAGGATCAAGAAGGAAGGATGAACTTATCAAAGAACTTGGTAAATTCTGAAGAAGGCGCGGGCGCGGACAAGAAGGGGCACAGGCGCGGTGACAAGGTCTGATGCCGCGACTACGGCTTAACGCATGCGCGGGAGGCGGCAACACATCTGAAGGCATGGGGGCGGCTAATGCAAGGGGCGGGTGCGATTTCCCCAACAACAAACAACTCCAAAGTGCTCTTCGATGGATCTCTCGTTCAAAACTTCACTCCTCAACTTGGAGCCACCAAGGCACACTTGCCTTCATCCAAATATACACATAACACCATCAAACGTTCATAAACATATCACAGATGATCAGTTTGTTTGATTTTCCAAACAAGGAAGAAAAAGAAGGAAAATAAGGGAAGAAGGAAGAAAATACTCACCACTTCTTCTGCAGATCACTAGGGAGAGGAATCACAGCTGCAACCTAGTAAGCTATCCACAACAGTCATCCAAACAACATCATCATCATCCAACCTTAAATCTTGAAGATGATCCAAGGGAGAAAATCAAGAAGAATAAGCAACGAGGAAGAGGAGAAGAATGAACGTGAAAGAGAAGAAGAAAGATGGTCTGAAGAGAGGGAACAAACCCTCAGTTTGAAGTTGTGAAGTTATTATCCTTTCCTGGATCTAGCACCACAATATTCTTTGTACGCTCCATCTCTAACTCGTTTCTTGACCTTTGATTGAAAATACTTGAGACCATGAGCTTGTTAAATGACTTAGTGGTTTAAACTGGATTATTCATGACTGATTTTGATGAGTATGATTTTCTATGCATTTCATGATTTCAAATGAAATATGACTAGCTTTTATATACCCATGATTTGTTTTGATCATATATTGTTCTTATCTGCTATGAAGCATTCTCTAAGGGTGATCTATGAGAGAAAATGCACAACCAAAAAGTTTTGAATTTTTCATTCAGTGTTTAATTGATAATAACTCATTCTATCTTGTATCTAAGATTTAAACCTTGCTTGAGGACAAGCAAGAGGCAAGTATGGGATATTTTGATAGCATAAATTATTGTCTATATTTCGGTCATGATTTTGTTTTTTTCTCATCATAATTTTGTATGCATGTATACGCATTTGTAACATTTATGTCATTATTCGGTTACTTTGCAAGAATCAAGGTCTCCACCACGTTTTGTTGTATTTGTAGGTAATATGACACGTTTTGCGTGGAAATAGAGCATAAACAGCTAAGGAGGCTATGGAGCTACATTTAAGAGCATTAGGAAGGACAAAAAGAAGAACAAGAACCAAGCTGAAAGGATAGAAGAAAGATCCAGAAGAAGATGTGATTTCATGCACGTTGATCACTACTGATCTCGGATGGACATAGCTATGCATTTCGACCGAGATGGCCCACTTGGCCTGGATCGAAGTCGATGTCTGACAGGCCAAGAAGACAAGACATATTTTTGACCAAAATTTTTCTATAAGAATGGACGGTGATGGCTGGATTGAGGAGGCTAGACGATCGAGATAGAGACATCATAAGTGTTTTCTTGGAAGATTGTTTTGAAGAATTGAAGGAAAGGGAAGATTCGAAGGAAGGATTGCTTAGGGTTTGAGTTAACCTAGATTGTGAGTATTTCTTGGGGATTGCTAGTGAGTTGTTATCATCCCTTTTTGGAACACATCATTGATACTCTTGATTGGTCTGTTTGCTTTGATAATTGAGATACCTTTGTTGCTTGCTCTATTCCCTTTTCTTGATATTCTTGATATTCTTGATATTATTAATATGATGATTGTTGGAAAAACACCCTTGCAATTATAGGGTGATTAGTTGAAGGTTGTGGTGTAGATGATGAAAGAATAGACCTTTATCTGAGTGGACCCTGAAAGCTTGAGTTATCCCTAATCCGAAACCCGTCTCGGGATGTTCATTGAGCATCTCGACCGAGATCAATATAGAACAGAACGAGATCGCCCACTGCATTGCATATCTTGAGTTTAGGTTTAGTTTGCCAAATCCTATCCTTGTTGCACCTTTGCTGGTTTATACGCAAGCCTAGGATGAGACTTACCCGGTGATTCTTCCTTTACTTGTATACCTATGATGATTAGTATTAGGTAATAAAGTTTTATCCTGTATTAGGGTTTGAGTGTGCCTTTATCCTACCTTTGAGAGTTAACCTGAGACTTACCCGGTGATGGTTAGTTCTGTACCCTTAAGTGATTGATGTTGGCTTGAGCGCCCTTACCTTTCCTTAGTTCCTTGAGACTTACCCGGTGATAGGAGCTTTGGTTTGGGAAAGTTGGTAGTGAGACTTACCCGGTGATCTATCCCATAGCAGCAACACCTTCTCTTAGCAAACCTCAGCTTTGCCCATGTTATCCAAAGAGATCTTAAGTCGAAACCACAAATGGATACTATGATCTTTAGAATCTGCATTTCTCCCATCTTGATTCATACATCTTGTCTTTTGCTTTTGATCAATATTGTTGCATACTTTCGACATTGGATTGTTTTACTGCGATTGTTCTCACCAATTCCCTGAAATCGACTCCGGAATATAAGTCTTTACTACGATTGATCTGTACACTGTGGGTTCGCCTATCTTTAGGTTTATTATTCGGATTATAAATTTAAAGCTTTGCCTGCACACACCTTTTGGAGCGAACACTTGTCAAAGAACAGGAAACATTTCTAGGAGGAATGAGATGCCGCTTAGAAACATCCAAGAAGTGGAGGTCTTTGATGTATGGGATGTGGACTTCATGGGACCATTACCATCTTCTTGTAGTAACCAATACATACTTCTGGTTGCAGACTACGTTTCAAGATGGATTGAAGTTGTTGCTTCTCCCACTAATGATGCTATGGTGGTAGTGAAGTTCCTCAATAGAACGATCTTTCCAAGGTTTGGGACGCCCCGAACCATCATTAGTGATGGAGGAACGTACTTCAGAGCCCGTAAATTTGATGTTGTACTAGCCAAGTTTGGGGTGACTCACAAGATTGCAACTCCCTATCATCCTCAAACCAGCGGGCAAGTGGAGATATCGAATAGAGATATCAAGGTCATTCTATAGAAAATTGTCTTTAGAACGAGGAAAGATTGGTCACAAAAACTCGATGATGCACTTTGGGCGTACCGGAAAGCTTTTCAAGACTCCCATTGGCACTACACCATACAACCTTGTGTATGGGAAGTCTTGTCATCTTCCGGTGAGCTAGAGCACAAGGCTTCTTGGGCGACTAAGTGGATGAACTTTGACATTAAGGCGGCTGGAGAGAAACGCCTTCTTGACATTAATGAGCTGGAAGAAATCCGCTTGAATGCATATGAGAATGCGCATATATACAAAGAAAGGACGAAGAAGTGGCATGCCAAGCACATCATTCCTAAAAATTGAAAGAACGAGACCTGGTCCTTCTCTTCAATTCCCAACTTCGTCTATGTCCCGGTAAGTTGAAGTCTCATTGGACCGGACCATTTGTAATTAAACATGTTTTCCCATGGTGCAGTTTAAGTATGAGGTGAATATTGCGGAGCTTTCAAGGTCAATAGCCTAAGAATCCTCCAAAAGAAGGATTGGTCTAGCTACGGACCTTAAACAAAGCGCTTCTAGGGAGGCAACCCTAGATATTGTTTTCTTTCCCCTTTTCTTAGAATAGGTTAGTCTAGTTTGTTTTTGTCTTTTCGTTGGTACCTTTCCGGTTTGTCTTGTGTCTTTGGATGTCAGACCTAAGAATCCTCCAAAAGAAGTGAAGGAAAACAAAGCACCGTCAACCTTGGAATTTTGATGAATTTAAGGATTCCACGGGTTAAAATAGCATTCCACAAGAGTGGTTCTCTATTTTCCACACGTGAAAAGGCTTTTCGAGAGGTGCCACGGGTGACACCACGGCCGTAGTTTTTCCACGGGGGCGTGGTTTTCTAAATTTCCACGAAAGAATAAAAAGCCACACTTCACTTCACAGCTGCAAAAGAAAGCCTCAAAATCACGCCCCAACTCGAGAAAATCGCCGCCTCCCAACCCCGGCACCAATTCTCGCATCCGGTAACCGTTTAAAGCGATTCTTCATCCACAATTGAAAAAAACAACGTTCCATTGCGTTCAACCTGCACAAACATTCAGCAAATTAGCAGGAATTTGGATTTTCAGTCCAAAATGCTTGTCTTCGATTTTACTGATGATTTTTTTAGAGAACTGGATGGAATTGGACTTAAAAATAGTCTAGGAGTGTTGCTTGTGAGTTGGCTGCATGTTGTTGTCGATTGCTAAAAAATTGACAAAAACCATGGGCTGATTGAGATTTCCACGACCGTGGTTTAGCAATATCCGACCGTGGTTTTTACCAGTGATGGATGGTTTACATCATATTGGCCGGAATTTGTTTAGGAAAAGCAAGGGCTCCTCTTGCCAACCTCCACAACCACCCCCACAGCAACCACCACCCCCTCCTAGACTCCTTCGCATGTTGGATGAGCATAAAGAAGCATATAACACCATCCAACCCCGCACCATTGTTGCCCCTAGGTACCTTGTCCTAAAAGATCTTGAATGAATGGACATCTTTGATGATTTAAATATTATGATCGACATGGCTGGAGTTACAGACTTCATAGGCATTAGAGAGTAGGCCTACGAGGAGTTGACCATGGAGTTTCTTAGCTCCTTTGACCATAATGCTAGGGAGAGAACCGTTATGTTCCGGATGATGAACCGGAATTATAACTTGTCGATTGGTAGGTTTGCTCAGAGTTTGGGGTTTGGAGATACCACTCACGGGACCTTTCCTAGGAGTACGAGGCCTAGTGCCTTTTGGGAGAGCATAGTTATGGTGGTGAGTTTTGAAAATAGATGGCATCCGGCCGATTCTAAGGAAAGCTTGATCTACAACTTGTCCTTCAAGCTTGCACATCGGGTTATGTTCGAATGTCTATTTCCGAGGACCAAGATACCCCAACGGCTTAAGGCCGATGAGCTCTTCATTTTGTTTTGCATGGCCACCGGCACCACTCCTGATTGTGCCACATTGCTTGTTGTAGCTTGAGGAAGATTAAGAACAAATCTAGGGGTGACATTTGTGTAAGAGGGATAGTGAATCACATTGCTCGTCACTTGGAAGTTGATTTTTCCACTTGTGAGCTAGCCGCGGAGGTTAGACCTCTTGGTATTGAGAGATTCATCCATAGGGGTATTTTGATTCCCCGACATAGAGGTCCACCGCATGTTGTTATGCCTTGGGAGGGAAAAGGTGGGAAAGAGGTCCCATGGAGGTCAAAATACTCCATTCGGAACCCTCACAACTAGAAGTTGACGTTCAATCTGATGTATGCTGAGATGGGAGGTCAAGAGGTTGAGGAGGACGATGGCGCAGCTGAGGCGGTTGGAGGACAGGGTCTTGAGGACATGGACACTGGGACAGATACCAATCCTAGTTACTACAAAGTTGAGGGAGACTTTGGCAGCTTTCCGGAGCAGCCACGTGAGTTCTCGTCTATGGGAGAGCACCATGAGCCTCCTCGGAGATCCACTGCTCGCCAACCACGAGCCAGTCCCTCTTAGTGCCGCGCTAGCACATCCGAGCGCCCCACTTGGTTCGACGAGACACCTCCATGGCTTTCAGGGCTTCAGTCACGGATGGACAACATTGACAGCCGTCTCGGCACCGTAGAGGATGGTCAGCCGATGATGCGGGACCTCTACCATGCTCAGTTTGGACGCCCATTTGACCCCTCATGGTATCCATTACCACCACCGCTCGGTTGATGACGTTTCGCCCCCTGCAGCTTATTTCAGACATTGTGAGTTTCTATACTTTTCTTTTATTTTATTTCACATTGGGGACAATGTGTAATTCAAGTATTGGGTGATTGGAATACTTGGTGTGTAATAACTCTTGATGCTTGCTTTGTTTGTGCATCGTACTATGTATTTTCATGTTTTATTATCACATGTTTCGTTATTGCTTTGCATTTTACAGCTTTGAAAAATCAGAAAAAATTGGAAAATTTAATTTAAAAAATTGTGCTTCAAGGATTGGAAATGACCTCAATGAAGAAAACTACTTGTGGATTGGATTTTTGACAATTTTTATGTGTTCAAACTGAATTGTGAATTGTGAAGGATTTGAATGTTTTGCTGAATTTTGTTATAAGTTTGATAATTTGGAATTTAATTTAAATCATGTTGATAAATTGAAGGTTGAAACCGCTTATTAGTTCTTACACTTCTTATTGATATGATTAAGGCATTTCGTTTTTATTCCTTTCTTCTTCTTGATCACCTTTTAGCGCCTCATGTATATATATTTTCCCCCTTTTTACCTATCCGTGAATTAGGATGCAATGGTGTAAGAGTTGTGAAGTTTGAAGTTGAAAGTGGTGAATGTGTTAGAAAATAAGTTTGGGGTAGTCAATCATGATGATGAGTAACTCCGCACCATTCACATAGCCGGGTGTTTGTGTCTTGCAAAAGTCGGATTGAGCGATATTCCTAACGAGTCATAGTATGTGCACTACGATTTGAGGCAACTCAAAAAATAGAGTTAATGCTGATTTCCTAGGCTTCGGTTATTGTGCACCTCTGTCCTTGGTCAGAAAAAGTAAATTAAAAAAACATTTGTGCTGAAAAAGAAGAGCAAAGCTCTCAATGTGGTTGTTGAAGTGTGCTTAAAAGGTTTGTGATGTTATTGTCCTCTTTCCCGGATTTTGCACCACATATCCTATACATATCCCACCCTAACACGTTTCTTGACCTTCATTTAAAAGAACTTAAGATCTTTGAGATTGTTGTTTGGCTTTGTGGTCCAAATTGAATTTTTTTCATGATTGATTTTAATTTTGCTTCAGGTTATACTGCTTGTTTTGAAAACTTTTGCAAGATGCGATTATTCTTTTCAAGACAGGAGTTTTTTTTGCTCACATAATAGTTTTCGGAAAGCTATGAAACAAGTATAGAGAGCGATCTATGAATAGAAGCACGAATCTAAAAATATTGTGTTTGTCCTTGTCTTTGCATTCATATTTCAAATATTTTTGTATTCTAGATTTGAACCTTGCTTGGGACAAGCAAGAGGCAAGTATGGGATATATTGATTGCATGAAATATGACGTAGTTTAGATTTGTATATAGGTAGTATTTCGCTTTCTTTTGAGTACATTATTGAGCAAATTCAACTATTATCTTGGAATCAAGATCTACACAAGCTTTGATATGATTCTAGGTAAATTGGCGCTGAATTGGAGTGGAAAAAGAGCATTTATAGAGTATTAGTTGACGTGGAGTTCATTAGGAAGCATTGGAGAATCATGGGAAGGAGTATGAAGTGAAGCAAAGGAGAAAAGCATCGAAAAGGAAGAACCATGGCCAAAAAGGAACTTCAACGGCCGGGGTTTTGGTATTTCTTTGAATTTCACACGTGGAAAGGAAGGTCGAGAGTCATCACGGGACAAACCACGGCCGTGGTTTTGATGAAGTCACCCATGGTTTTTTCGGAAAGACCGTTTTGTTATTGCCACATCTGCAAGAAAGAAGGAAGCCTTTAGACCTAATTTTATCTTATAAAAGGAGGTCGATGGCTGCATTTTTGAGGACGGATTATACACTACACATTTAGATTATCTTCGATATGAAGGATTACTCGACGCTCGAGATTTGATTGTTTCACGATCGGAGGAGATTGAAGAGCTTTCTTGATCCCGACTTGGAGATTGGAGATTTTGTGAGATATTTTGTAGGTTTTTGATTATTGTCTTTGAGAACACATACTCTGGGATTATACGTTGTTTGATTCAGTTATTGATATTTGAAAATTGATTATTGATTCATCATTATTCATCTTTGTGTTCCTCTTGGTTGCATGCTATTCTTTATTCTCTTTCTTAATCTTGAATTGAATATGATGATGATTGTTCGCTAAACCCCCTTGCGATTCTAGGGTGAAGGGTTGATGGTTGTTGTATAGATGATTATAGATTGAGCCTTAACAAATCGGACTGTGGCATTTGTGAGACGAAAACCTCGAATGAGATTTTCCACGGCCTTTTCTTCAGGAACCACGGTTGTGGTTTCCCAAGATCTGCCCGTGGTTTCCTCTGTTTTGCACATTTTGCTTTTGCCCTTATCCAAAGTTAAAGATTGCTTAAATCCTACCTTTGTTAACCCTTTCTAACCCTTAGCCTTGCTTGGTTATGAGTGTTTACGAGTTCTAGGTAATAGAGGATTCAAAACCCTCTATTAAGGTGGAGAGTGTCAAAGCCTTTACCTTTGTCTTTCTTCAAACTTCCTTGGGTTTGGTGTTTGTTGTTTGGTATTGAGAGTGTAATCCTATCCTTAGAACCCCTTCTTGACGAGACTCAACATCCGTTAAGTAGCATCCTTTGGGTGAGATAAAAGGGTGTTGGAACTTCACCGTACGATACCTCCCTTAGACATATTCCTTTGCTATCCAGCTCTGTCCGTACATATCCTTAGACATCTTGAATCGAACGCCACAACCGGATACTTGGATCTTTAGAATCCGCATTCCCAATTACTCTTAAATCTATATTCGTTATATTGATCATTGCTTTGCTTGCTATATAAGTTAGGTTGCTTTTACTGCTTTGTTCTCACCGATTTCTTGAGATAGAGTCTGCAATATCAGTCCATACTACGATTGATCCGTACACTGCGGGTTCACTATCGTTAGACTTAATTCTTCGATAAAAAATTAAAGCTTATTTGCACACACCTTTTGGAGCGAACAATCTTCCCCAGTGCCGCCCCCGCGGTACTGTCTAGCCGCCCCCGCGGACTTGTCTTCAGTAGCCCCGTCTTTGGTGAGCTGCTTTCCTTCCTTGTTTCCCTCATTCCTTCCCTTGGCTACTGTTGATATATTTTACCCTTGGTGATCTGTAAGACTAGGGTTTGTGACCCTAGCTTGTGGAGATCTATTAGAGATCATGAAGACTAGAAGTTATAGACTTCTAGCAATTGTTTCATTCCTGATTCGTTATGCCTTGTTTGAGCAGGCATTCTTTCCTTCCCCTCGGGAAACTGAGGTGTTTCTGACCTTTGTAGTTTACTTTCGAGTGAGGTAAGTCCCTTGGACTTACTTAGCTGTGTTCCGTATATTAGCTTGATTGTATTGGCTTGTTTGTGTTGTTGTTTATTGTTATAATGGATAACCGGACTAGGATTGACCTTGATAACCTTAATTGGCAAAAATGTATTATAACCGGGTTGTGACCGCTTATCCAGTTCAAAATGGGGAAACTAGGATGTGCTATTGCGACTAGTCCAACAAGTGACAGAGGGATACATCCACTCTATTCTTGTTTGTGAAAGGGGACCGAGGCGACATCATAGTGATTCTCGTGTGATAACATAAGTGGAATTAGTAAAGGGATTAACCTAATGAAAGATAATAACCGGTTGAGTGCGAGCATGCTATATGTTTATATCACCTTATGTGTGTTTGTGCCTTTACTATCTTTTCGATATCTAGAATGTTAGCTAACAGTTTATACTGATGTTTTAGATGTCCCGTAGGTTAGAGATGCTGCTGAGTGATCCAGACGGTGTGGTCAGCTGGGGTTCCGTACATTATAGAACGGGATCGGGTTTATATTTTTGTTGTTGTCTTTCCCTTTGTTTTGAACTCGGTTGCAAGTCTTTTACGCTTCCCTATGTTATAACCTTTGAATTTTATAACAGTTTCTGTTTTTATTTATTCGTGTCTTGTTATAAGATCCGATGTTATTGTCACTTCTTTGAGGGTCGGGACCCATTGTGAGGTCCTAGCCTGTAACGCTTCGAGTTCCCAAAACTTTGGGTGTTACACCTTGAATACAACGATTTGCGATTCAGCGAAGGTTGATCAACGATTGAGCATGAGCGAAGGCCGAACAACAATTGATCTCAAAAACGACGAATTTCCGGTGCTTCATGCTGAAGCACGAAATGACAAGAAGGTATTCTTAAATTTATTCATTTTACAGCATCTTGTTTTTGAGAAAATTACGGAGAAATGATGAAAGAGTAGTTATTTTTGGAAGTTTTTTTAAGGGTCTTAACGCCTAGGGTAAGAATAAATCTACATTTGTTGGTGATCACAAAGGCCCTGATATAGTTTTATACCCGTACTTCTGTTTAACTTTTTAACGGATAACGACAATGGTAGAAAAGTTAACAATTATAAAAACATAGATACAAACACGCCAAATAAATATGGTTCACGAGTATAACCATAAAAACACAAAGGATTACAAAGTATCCATTGCTTGGAATTCAAATTTGATTTCATTCCATACTTCGCCCCCATTTTGGCCAGGGAACACGAACTAAAGGCCATCCAGTTTATCAGCTTTTTTTGAAATGTTACGACAAAAAATGTATTTTTATTTTTTTACAACAAAAAAATTTGTTTGTGATGAACTGGAAAAATTCTTCTATAAAAAAGAAATATGCAAAACAAAATATATTGTAAGAGCACTCTGTAAAAGTTCAATAGCACTCTGAAAAAGAAATATGCGAATAAAATATATTGTAAGAGCCAAACTCCTCTGCTCTATAATCCTTTCACTCGGGAAATGATTTTTCGCCTACAGCCCAAACAATATATCCTTCCTCCAAAAACATTGATGTTGTTAATGTTACCGTAAGCACTTGTTATGTTATGAAGCCGGTTCGGTCAAACAGGTTTGTTGCGGTTGCTGGTTCCTTGATGACGAACCGGTGGCCACTTTGATCGTTGATCCAAATATGTTGTGGCTTTAGGTATGGACTGATTTGAGTTTGTCATAAAAAAATCCAAACCGAACAAACTGAAGGTGGTGAAACCGGTCTCTCCGGCGGCCGGTGTTAATGGTTGTTCCGACAAAGGCAACAAAGATGGTGGTGGTGCAGTATATAGGTAGCGACTAGTGGTGGTCGAAGGTGATGGTATGTACCCGACGGTTTCGGTGTGGATGAGGATGTCTCGGGGTTTTTTCAGTGAGACTCCGAGGGTGAATGAAGTATTGTATTTAAAAATAATTTGCGGCTACAAAAATCAATTTAGAAGTAATCACAATTGATATCGAAAGCACTGAATAACGAGAATGGTAGAAAAAACTAACTGTAACGGTGATTACTCCGGTTGACTCTTTTTTTGGAATCTTGTGAAAGATTTTATTTTTTTCTAATAAAAAGATCACGATCAAGGTTAAACCCTAAGATGCTACCTGGAAGCACAAAAGGCCACGATCGAAAGGATCACCAAAATACGAAACCAACGAAGTCATGGGTGTTCCAAGAGCCCTACGAGTTTGTAGTGAGGTCCTAGCTAACGATTCGAGTTCCCAGAACATGGGGTGTTCCACCTTGAATACAACGATTTGCGATTGAGTGAAGGCTGAACAACGATTGAGCATGAGTGAAGGCTAAACAACAATTGATCTCAAGAACGACGAATTTCCGGTGCTTTATGCTAAAGCACAACATGCCAAGAAGGTATTCTTAAATTTGGTCATTTTATAGCATCTTGTTTTTTAGGAAATTACGGAGAAATGATGAAAGAGTAGTTATTTTTAGAATTTTTGTAAAGGGTCTTAACGTAAGTTATAGTGTAGTCAGCGCCTAGGGTAAGAATAATTATGTTGCATTTATTGGTGATCACGGAGGCCCTGGTATAGTTTTATACCCGTACTCCTGTTTAACTTTTTAACGAATAACGAGAATGGTAGAAAAGTTAACAATTATAAAAAAAATAGATACAAACACGCCAAATAAATATGGTTCACGAGTATAACCATAAAAACACAAAATAAGCAAAATTTAACTAGTTCAATAGCACACTGAAAAAGAAAATATGCGAATAAAATATATTGTAAGAGCCAAACAGCTATGTTCTTGAATCCTTTCACTCGGGAATTGATTTTTTGCTTACAATTCAAACAATATATCCTTCCGCCAAATACATCGATGTTGTTAATGTTACCATAAGCACTTGTTATGTTATGAACCCGGTTCGGTCAAACAGGTTTGTTGCGGTTGCTGGTTCCATGATGACGAATCGGTGGCCACTTTGATCGATGATCCAGATATGTTGCGGATTTAGGTATGGACTAATTTGATATTGTCATAAAAAAATTCAAACCAATCAAACTGAACGTGGTGGAACCTGTCTCTCCAGCGGCCGGTGTTAATGGTTGTTCCAACAAAGGCAAGAAAGATGGTGGTGGTGCAGTATATAAGTAGTGACTAGTGGTGGTCGAAGGTGATGGTATGGGCCCGACGGTTTCGGTGTGGATGAGGATGTCTCGTGGTTTTTTCGGTGAGACTCCGAGGGTTAATGAAGTATTGTTTTTAAAAATAATTTGCGGCTACAAAAATCAATTTAGAAGTAATCACAATTGATATTGAAAGCACTAAATAACAAGAATGGTAGAAAAACTAACCGTAACGGTGACTACTCCGGTTGACTATTTTTTGGAATCTTGTGAAAGATTTGATTTTTTTAATAAAAAGGTCACAATCAAGGTTGAACCCTAAGATGCTACTTGGAAGCACAAAAGGCTACGATCGGAAGGATCACCCAAATACAGTACCAATGAAGTCATGTAGAACTTTTTGCCGCCACCCTAAACACAATAGGTGTTCAAAGAACCCTAGAGCTCCTAGAGGTTTTCTTGAAGGTAGTTTAAGCACCATGTTGTACCAATGGAAAGTAGAATACAATCAAGCAAGTCCAAGCGAGTTGCGAGCAAAACGTCCCTATTTGTAAGAGAGGGTGACCGAAAAATATACATAGGGACGGCTACTGCTGAGCTTAAAAATCCCATGATAGTTGTGGCTTTCACCCCCCCTGCGATGACAACGGCCGCTCCAAAGGCAAGCCGTGCCTTTCACCGCCCCCGCGGTAACAAGGGGCCGTCCCTACGGCTGGCCGCTCCAACGGCACAGGCAATCCACCCCTACGGATTTGGCACATATTACTCTCGATCTATTTTCGTTCATTTTATCTTCTTTCCATAGATAGAAGATCCGATCTTTTATCTTATGGCCGGTTTTCCTATCTTATTCCTATCGCTAGAACGTCCTTCCTTATATCTTTCCACTCTTTTTCTATATAAACCTCTCTTCTGTTCTTTTTCCCGTTTCTTGCATACATTTTCTTCACCCTCAAGAGCTCCAGCCGTTTTCCTTGCTTCTCTGTGATCTTGTTGAACGTTTAAGTTCCTTCTTCTTTGAGTTCTTCATCATGTTATGAGTTGCTGCATGCCTTTCCCTTCTTTTTGGTTTTCTTCTTCGTTCTTCCCTTTTCTTCTCCAAGGATCAAGCTTGAGTCTTGATTCTTGTGGAGTGTTCCGTTGATGATATGTTGACGTTCACAAGCTCCCTTGGTTGAGTTGTGAAGTGTGAGAGTGTTGAAAGAGCAAGCTTTGGCCTTTGTCGTGGTTTTGCTGTCATCGAGAAGCCGACAGACGCTTCAGTCAAAGATCTGCCCCCGTTCCTACATAGAGCCGCCCATGCGCCTCTATCGCGTTGCCGCCCCTGCGCCTCTTCCAGCAGACCTTGTGGTTTTCTCAGCAGTCTTCCCGTCTTTGGTGACCTGCTTTCCTTCTTTGCTTTCTTCGTTCTTTTCCTTGATTCTTATGGATGTTGTTGCCCCCTGAGTGTGTTGTAAGACTAAGGTCGAGACCTTAGCATGTGGAGATCTCTTAGAGATCATTGAGACTTTAAGTTATTGAATTCTAGCAATTGTTTTGGTTCTGATTCGTGATGCCTTGTGTGAACAGGCTTTCCTTGCTCCCTTTCTTCTCTGATCGTTTGAGTTACCTTCGAGTGAGGTAAGTCCCTTAGACCTTTGGTTTTATATTGAGTTTTGGGGTTCCCGTACATTATAGGACGGGATCGGGTTTATGTTTATGTTGTTGTTTCCCCTTTTGTTTTGAACTCGGGTGCGAGTCTTTTACGTTTTCCTTTGTTTAAACCTTTGGTTTTATATTGTGTTTTGGTTTTCATTTGTTTGTGCCTTGTTGTAAGATCCATTGTGTTGTTGCTACTTTGAGGGTCGGGACCCATTGTGAGGTCTTAGCCCGTAACACTTCGAGTTCTCAGAAGTTGGGGTATTAATATATGGTATCAAAGGTCTAGGTTGAAAACAATGGCACTAGAAATCTTCTAAAGGTCGGATAGATAAATAAGCAGAACCCGAAAGGGGTCTACGTTTTCAAAAGGGGGTTTTGTTTTTAAACTTGTCTGTTTGGGATAGATGCACGGGCGACCACCACCACCTCTACGGATCTCAACAGTTAGTGTTTCTATATGTTGGCCTTTATATGTTTTTTCCCGATTTCTACTTTAGTTGTACCTTGGCCTTATCTATATCTATCCTTATAGCAGATGACGCATACTAGAGGTATATCTGCTATGTGGAAAGGAAGGGGTCGGCCACCACTTCCACCTGCCGTCCGTGGACGAGGATGTGAAGGAAGACCTCCACTAGCTAGAAGTCGGGACCAAGCCCCAGTTGCTGATCCGCCTATCGCTGAGGCGTTCGTTGAGGAAGTTGCTGAGAGCATTTTTCCTAAGGTTGGGAACGGGACCGCCGCTAGGTCCGGAGCACAGAGAGCACAGTCAACTAAGGCTGGTCGAGTGTCTATAGGAACTTCTGCATATCATGATTATGTGTAGAGAGTTGAGGATGTTATCAAGATTGGAGGACCTGTATGAGCACCGTCAGTTCCTGCGAGATCAGCTGAGGTTTCACAAAGATTTAAGCAAGTTGTTGTTGCTCCTGCTAGAGTTGCTGAGGTTGTTAGAGAACCGGATGAGGCAAGAGAGTCGAGGCCCGACAGTTGGTTGAAGGCTTTCGACCAACTAAAGGTTCCCACTTTCATGAGAAAGACTAGTTTGGAGGTGGAGTTATGGCTTGGACAGCTAGATCCTGTTGTGGAGGCGATCGGTTGCCCAAAGGGACGTCGAGTCGACATAACACAGACGTTGCTTAAGGATCAGGCCCATTCCTAGTGGAGGACCGCTCGCAGTAAAGTCACTAGTTATGAGCAGATGAATACGGTGATCAGGGATCGCTATTGCTCTACAACAATGAGTAGAGATTGTCTTCAGGATTTTCTCGAGGTTGGATTCGAGGATTTGCTTATTACTGAGATTGTCAGCAAGTTTCAGGAAGAGCTATCTTTGCTGGGTCCTTCTACACCACCCGAGGACCAACATGATTACCTCTTCTCTCGGAGGTTGAGAGAGTCTACACGCTCTTATCTTGCTGGTTTCCGTTGTGATTCTCTGACGGACAATAGGGGTAGAGCATTTGCTTATGAGAGAGACCGATAGGGTCAGAGGAGAAATTCTCAAACATGAGGTCCTGCGAAGAGACAGAGGACTAGATCAGCCAATACTAGAGGTGAAGCTTATAGTTTTGGGCGCATTCAAACACCGGGACACTCTGGTTTCCAACAGATTTCCGACAAAGGACGGTAGTGTCATAACTGCGGAGGTAGAAGACACATCCGAGTTGATTGCAAGAAGCCTATAGTGACTTGTTATTCATGTGGAAAGCCCGGACATAGAGATGCGTTTTGCCGTCAGGGCAAGGCGCTATCTCAGTAGAGTTTTTCCTTGCTAGTGGTGTAGGAGGTGGACATAGGCCTTAGTATCAGCAACAATAGAGAGTTCCTGGTTCTACCGCTCCTCAGGGTTCCACTCTGGGTTAGGGCAGAGGACAAGGAGGTGGTACTTCTAATACCAGAGGTGCCTCAGAAATAGTTAATCAGATGAGGAGTGTAGTGGAGCCGACCGCTGCAACGACCACAGGTACCATTCATATTAAATTTTTTTCCTGTTAAAGTTCTTTTCGACACCGCTTCTACGCATTCTTTTATATCTGATGCATGCGTTGATACATTGGTCTTACTTACCATAGAAGGTAGACCCTTCTTTTTACGATTACCCAACGGGGGTAAGATTAGAGGTACACGAGAGGTTTGTGATTGCCCTATTAGATTGGGAGGTCGCGATTAGCCAGCTGACATCTTCGTTGTGTACTTAATACATGAAAAAGTTATACTTGGCATGGACTGGGTGGATCGACATAGAGCAGTTATGGGCATCGGCAAGAGGATAGTGACGGTAACTACAGATTCAAGTTATATGAAGATTTTCCATTGATGGGATCTTGGGAAGACTGGTACAGTCATCGGTGCAGTCCGAGCTACGAGACTTATCGGTCAGGGTTGTGAGGCTTTTTGGTGCTATGTCATGAAGGATAGTATAGGTCTAACTTATGAGGAGATTCCAGTAACTTGCAAGTTTTCCGACGTTTTTGGAGAGCCATCAGGTTTATCTCCACAGAGGAGCGTAGACTTTGGAATTGAACTAGAGCCTTGTACGAGACCGATCTCTAAGGCTCCTTACTGTATGTCCCCTATCAAGATGCTTGAGCTTAAGAAGCAGCTCGAGGAGTTAGTATAGAAGGGCTTCATCCACCCTAGTGTATCTCCTTGGGGCGTACCAGTACTCTTCGTCAGGAAGAAAGACGGGTCAGTGAGGTTATGCATCGACTACCGAGAGCTTAACAAGGTGATGATCAAGAATAAGTACCCATTGCCCCATATTAACGATCTTTTGGACCAACTGCATGGAGCTTTACTGTTTTCACGGATTGATTTCAGATCCGGATATCACCAGCTGAGGGTGACAGAGCAGAACATAGCCAAGACGGAATTTCAGACCATGTATGGACACTACGAGTTTGTAGTGATGCCATTTGGCTTACGAACGTGCCCGTAGCTTTCGTGGAGTTGATAAACAACATCTTCATCGACTTCCTAGACCAGTTTGTAGTTGTCTTCATAGATGACATTCTAGTATACTCTCGCAGTAAATAGGAGCATGTAGTAAAATTATGGATCATACTCCAAATCCTCCAAGATAGAGAGCTTTATGTCAAGCTCTCTAAGTGAGAGTTTTGGATGTCCGAAGTAGCGTTCCTTGGTCACATCGTTTCAGCTGAAGGGATCAAGGTGGATCCGGCGAAGATCGAGTCATTAGCATCATGACCACCTCCTAAGAATGTCAAAGAGGTACATAGCTCTTAGGATTGGTGAGCTATTACCGGCATTTTGTTGAGGGCTTTTCAGTTATCACCCGACATCTCACTTCCTTGTTGAGGAAGTCTACGAGATTCTTGTGGTCCGAGTTGTGCCTACAAAGGTTTGAGGAGCTGAAGAAGAGGTTTCCCTGTACTCCCATGTTAGCTCAGCCAGAAGGCATTGAGGACTTTGTAGTTTACAGCGACGCATCCAAGCTCGGCTTGGGATGTGCTCTAATGCAGAGGGGTAAGATGATTACATACGCGTCTAGACAGCTGAAGACGTACGAGGAGAATTACCCTACCCATGACCTGGAGTTAGTTGTTGTTGTTCACGCCTTAAAGATTTGGACGCATTATTTGTACGGAGCTACGTGTTAGATTTTCACAGACCATAAGAGTCTGAAGTATATATTTACTCAGCGAGAGTTGAATAACCGCTAGAGAAGATGGGTAGAGTTGATCAAGGATTTGATATTGAGATCTTATACCACCTAGGGAAGGCGACTGTGGTAGCTAATGCCCTTAGTAGGAAGACTCCCCGGGAGATGACGATCGCTAGGCTGACAGCTCTGCCACAGTTACAGCGAGATCTTGCATGACTTGAGATGGATATCCACTTTCCAGATTCCGACAGCTAGTTGTCCACCATGGAGATCTTACCTGATTTGTTGGTAGAGATCCGACATAAGCAGAAGGGTTGCCTAGCTTTGACACAGATCCGAGATCGGATGTCTCGAGAAGAGGCACCATAGTTTGCAGTCGGTGCTGATGAGATATTGAGACGCCAGGAGCGTGTTTGTGTGCCTTCGAATCGAGAGTTGAGACAGAGGATCCTACAAGAGGCTCACTCTTCACCTTACTAAGTGCACCCAGGTGGGAGTAAGATGTATCAAGATATGAGACGCTCTTTCTAGTGAGGAGGTCTGATGCTAGATGTAACGAGATATGTAGCTCAGTGTGTGACTTGTCAGCAGGTCAAGATCGAGCATCATCGACCAGAAGGAGAGCTACACTCACTTTCCGTCCCTCATTGGAAGTGGGAAGACATCTCGATGGATTTTGTTACCGGTTTGAGGCTGAGTCAAGGCTTTGATGCTATCTGGATTATAGTAGATAGACTAAAGAAGACCGCACATGTCCTTCTGATCAAGGAAACTTGGACGGTAAGTCGATTGGCAAAGGAGTGCACTAGATAGATAGTGAGACTTCATGGAGTACCTAGGACGATAGTCTTTGAAAAAGACGGACGGTTCACCTAGATATTCTGGCAAAAAGTGCATGCCGCCCTAGGTACGAGTCTACAGTTCACGATTGCTTATCATTCTCAAACCGATGGTCAGTTCGAACACACCATCCAGACTCTAGAGGACATGTTCAGAGCCTGCGTGTTAGACTAAGGACATGTGTGGCCAGATCACCTCCCCTTAGTGGAGTTTTTGTAAAACAACAATTGGCACGCTTTGATCAGGATGGCTCCTTTTGAGGCATTATACGGACAGAGATGTCGTACACCGTTCTGTTAGGACAAGCCGAGTAGTGCTAGTAGTGTAAAATCTGAGCATATACAAGATGATATGGCTCGAGTAGCAGCGATCCGATAGTGAATGTTAGCAGCGTAGAGTCGTCAAAAGTCTTACGCAGATAAGAGGCACAAACATCTAAATTTCAGAGTTGGAGCTCATGTATGGTTGAGAGTATCTCCGACACGAGGTTTTCGATGTTTCGGCGTCAAGGGGAAGCTGAGTCCTAGATACGTCGGGCCTTTCGAGATTCTTGAGCGAGTTGGAGAGGCAACATACAGACTTGCTTTGCCACCGAAGCTTGAGGGTGTTCACCTAGTTTTCCACGTGTCTCAGTAATGGGAGTACGTACCAGACTCGAGACACATCATCAGTCATGAGGATCTAGTGGTCGAGCCAGATCACACGTGTGTTGAGCATCCGGTAGTTGTCTTAGAGCGTAGTACGAGATGCTTGCGTTCGAAGAACATACCGATGATGAAGATTAATTGGTCGATGCGAGGAGCAGATGAGGCGACTTGGGAGACAGAGGATAGTATCTAGAGGAACTATCCGGAGTTCTACGCTGAGCTTGATGCACCTTTAGCATAGTTGTTATGTTTCGGTTTTTTTTATTCAGTTATGTACGCTTTTGTGATGTTTTGAGTTACATGCCCCATGTCGGAATATATGAGTTGAGTTCAGCTTTTCTGTGTTGTTGTTGTGTGATCGTTTGGGTTGTTGCAAGTTTCGAGACAAAACTTCTTTTTATGGGGATCTGATGTAATAGCCAGTTTTTGTTGTTTCTGCCCCTACGGTGACAATGGCCGCTCCAACGGCAAGATGTGCATGTCACCGCTCCCGGGGTGACACAGGGTTGCCCCTATGGCATGGGCAATCCGCCCTTGCGGATTTACCACAGATTGCACCCGATTTATTTTCGTTCGTTTTATCTTCTTTCCATAGATAGAAGATCCGATCTTCTATCTTATGGGCCGGGTTTCCTATCTTATTCCTAACTCTAGAATGTCCTTTCTACTATCTTTCCACTCCTTTTCTATATAAACCCGTATTCTCTTCTTTTTCTCTTTCCTTACATACGTTTTTTTTACCCTCGAGCGCTACAACCGTTTCCCTTGCTTCCTTGTGATCTGGCTGAACGTGTAAGTTCCTTCTTCTATGAGTTCTTCATCACGTTCATGAGTTGATGCATGTCATTTCCTTCTATTTTGTTTTCTCCTTCGTTCTTCCCTTTTCTTCTTCTCCAAGGATCAAGCTTGAGCCTTAATTCTTGTGGAGCGTTCCATTGATAATATGTTGACGTTCACATGCTCTCTTGGTTGAGTTGTGAAGTGTGAGAGTGTTGAAAGATAAAGCTTTGGCCTTTATCGTGGTTTTGGTGTCATCGAGAAGCCGACAAACGCTTTTGTCGAAGATCCGCCCCCGCGCCTGCACAGAGCCGCCCCTGCGCCTCTGTCACGTTGCCGCCCCTGCACCTCTTCCAGCCGACCCTGTGCTTTTCTCAATAGTATTCCCGTCTTTGGGAGCTGCTTTTCTTTTTTGCTTTCCTCGTTCCTTTCCTTGATTCTTATGGATGTTGTTGCCCCCCGACTGTGCTGTAAGACTAAGGTCGAGCCCTTAGCATGTGGAGATATCTTAGAGATCATTTAAACTAGAATTTATAGACTTCTAGCAACCGTTTAGATTGTAATTCGTGATGCCTTATGTGAACAGGCTTTCCATGCTCCCTTCTTGAGGGAAACTGAGTTGTTCTCTGATCGTTTGAGTTACCTTCGAGTGAGGTAAGTCCCTTAGACTTACTTAGCTTCATTCCGTATATTGGTTTATGTGTTTTTGCTTGTTTGTGTTGTTTATCGTTTATAACGGATAACCGGAATAGGAATCACCCGTTATAACCGTAACTGGCCCAAGTGTATGATAACCGGGCGCTGACCACTTGTCTTGTTTTTCAGGAGATTAGAATGTGCTCTTGCAACCCAGGCATGTAGGTAACAGATAGTACTGATCTATTCATGTTGGTAGACAAAAGCGGAGGCGAGTTTTGGGACATTCTCGTTGACAAAAGAAGTTGAATTAGTAATGGATAACTTAATGAAAGATAATAGCTGGTTGAGTGTGAGCACGTTATATATATATATATATATATATATATATATATATATATATATATATATATATATATATATATATATATTTTCTTATGTGTGTTTGTGTCTTTACGTTCTTTCTGATATCTAGAATGTTAGCTAACGGTTTATACCGATGTTGTAGATGTCTTGCATGATATAGGTGTTGTTGAGTGATCCGGATTGTGTGGTCAGCCGGGGTTCCCGTACATTATAGGACGGGGTCGGGTTTATGTTGTTGTTGTTGTTGTTGTTTCCCTTTTTGTTTTGAACTCGGTTGCGAGTCTTCTATGCTTTCCTTTGTTTAAACCTTTGTTTTTATATTGAGTTTTTGTTTTCATTTGTATGTGCCTTATTGTAAGATCTGTTTTGTTGTTGTTACTTTGGGGGTCGGGACCCATTGTGAGGTCCTAGCCCGTAACGCTTCGAGTTTTTAGAACATGGGGTGTTACACATGATTCATCTAGAATAAGATAAGATATATCCCTAAGAAAATAATAAAATAAGATCAATCTTCTAGAAAGATTAGATCTTACTTGAAAGAATAAAATCTAAGATCAATCTTTGAATAAGATAAGATATATTTTTAAGATTCCCTATTAGAAGATATAAATTTTATTTGTAAAATAAATAAAATAATTTTGACCTTGCTTGCTTGCACTCTTAGAACATGACTGACTATGATCTCATGCATTCTTGACCTTGTAGTTTGGAAAGACCTTATCCATCTTCTCTTCCTAGTAGGAGGCTTTGAACATGTTCTCGCTACCATGGTTGATGCCGAATGTGATCCTGCGTCCATAGATGATCCTTAATGTGCTCCTACGCCCAGGTGTGATCCTTGAAATCCTCGATGTGATCCTATATTTGGATGTGACCCTGGTGATGCTCCTGCATCAAGAAGCATAGACACTTCCTCCGCCTTCTCTCCGTACCCAACTCGCCAATAAAAAAACATATTAAATTTCCACATGCTACAAAAGTAGAGAGGAATCAAAGCATGATGTTTTCTTTCTTGGTGAATACGCAAACACACGTTTACGTCTTACAGAGCATAATAACCTGTTAAGAAGGCATTTGCAGCAAACTTCATCACACATTGCTTATTTCTCCTTATATTACAATAAACCAGGTTATGATGAGTTTTCAATGGCACTACAATAGATCCACATTCTAGGTTAGAATCATTTAGCACAAGTGCAGCATAATATATTATCCAATGAATTAAGCAATAAATAAATCATTTTGATTGCTATAAGATTTGCAAAACCCATTTAAATTTGCTTGATTAGTAACTCAAATATCTATAGATCATTCCAAATAAACATAATATTGGAAATTGAAGTATTAATCATACTATTATAAAGCCTAAGACACATCTGAGTGGCAGAGAAGGGAACAAATTGTCCACAAACACTACAAGTCTAGGTTGAAATATGTAGAGATATACTTAGTATATAATTTATATATATATATATATATATATATATATATATATATATATATATATATATATATATATATATATATATAGAGAAGGGTTGACTCCCATGTAAATAGCTCTTACCATGTAAAATGAGAACAAATTGTATCCATTAGATCGTTAAATAGATGGCTGAGATTAGACGATAATAAAGAAAAAAAATCGTGTTATTAATGGAAGAAGATTCGCCGGCATTGAATCTATATATTCGGCGGTATAGTCACATATATTCGACGGTATACTCACATATATTCGGTGTTTACACGTTCACACGATAAGAGCCATTTACATATGAGTCAGCATATATATATATATATATATATATATATATATATATATATAGGGTTAGGATCAGGTGAGAACAAGTGTTACAGTAAGAAATAAGAACGAATTTTAAGCGTCAGATTAAACTATGGAGGGCTCAAATTGATCGGCTATATTAGGAATCGTTTTATACGATTTATTACCGTATGCGTGACTATGGTAATATTATATACTTACTTTGCCTATACGGAATCTATTATATCGCTAATTAATTGTGCATGATCGTATATTCCTTTATTTCATGCATATGGTAAAGTAATCGTGTAATGTGATACATATAAGCTTTACGCTCATCGTGCAATAATGCTACGGGGATCAAACCAATCGTGCAGTGTATACTTGAAATGTGCATTGAAAATCAAACGTGCATATGTTACTAATGTTAGATCGTGCATGGGTTATCAATGTTAACAATGTTAGTAACAATATTATTTTATTAATTTATTGTAATTTATATCTATATTTTTTACTCCAATTCTGCAGGAAAATATACGGAATTGTAACACGGAAATGGTTTTGCACGTCTAAGTTCACATCAAGACTAACACGATATAAGTAATTTGTACACGTGTTGTTTAAGTTCTTATATGCTCACAACACAAATAACACATATGAATGAAATTTTAACTTGCACGTTTTAGTTCATGCACATTTAAGTTCATCTAAAATACTTAACTTGCACGTTTTAGTTCATGCACGTTTAAGTTCATCTAAAATACTTAACTTGCACGTTTAAGTTCATCAAAAATATAAAACTGAAAATTATGCACGTTTAAATTCATATTTATATAGCACGAGCGACAATTCTTATTAATAAAAACCAACCCATTGAACACAATATATGTTGCACGCTTAAGTTCTACGAATTCAAATTCAATAAATATACAACCAACGATTTAGTTTATTAATCGTGCAACTTGATTTTTTCGCGATATAATGTATATTAGAAACACGATATATTTCATTATCTAACAGAGGAAACTCAATTATCAATGTATTATTGCCTATATTTAATAATTAATCATAACCGTTAGATGTAATTAATCCGACGCTTAAGATTCGTTCTTATTTCTTACCGTAACACTTGTTCTTACTTGATCCTAACCCTATATATATATATATATATATATATATATATCCAGAGAGAGAGATTATAGATCCTATGAGAACAGGCTTATCGTGTAATCATGAAAACAGATTCGTAATTACTATTAGTTTTGTTACGAAGGTGCCATATCGTTAAATGTATTATTCGTAGTTATTGTTGGTTGAGTGGATTATTCGTAGTTATTGTTTGAGTCCTAATTATTATTATTCGTAGTTATTATTAATTATGATATCTACTCTAAATCCCTTAATACTCACCATCAAACGGTGTACGATTGTTCTCGTGTACACACGTTAGGGGTGTTCTCATGGGAACCACATATATATTTATATATATATGCACACACATGATTGATTGCACTCAAATGGCTTCTAATTAAACAAGCAGCAAAGAATCATACATTTTAGTTCTAAATTGAGGAATGGAGAGAAAATTTAAGGGTATGAAATGTTTAGAGGTTTCAGGAAGAAGTTGTGCATACAACGTTGACGAAAAAAATGGTAAAGTAGAAGAGCAATAAATCTTGGTTGTTATCGAGATAATTAATGTACCTACGACTTTACTTGACTGAGCGTTTCGGGAAGATTTTGGTGAGGAGAGAGAAAAATAGTTTTGAGAAAATTGGTGGAATAGGGCCATTTTTGTTTAGTGTAGATTAACTAGACCCCTAGTAATATCCAACAAATATATAAAGATAAATAAAAGTATTAAGGAGATAAATTAGGAAGGTAGTTGACAATTTAATAAATCCACAATAATAAACTACCTTAATTATTGAAACGGATTTGAAAAAAAGGAAACCGTATGGGAGAGATTCTCGCAATCTATATATGAGTGGTTATATCCGTCATTCACAAACTCAACACCACTTCTTTACTCTCATTTAAGGAAGATTCAAGGTCTCATCTTTCTCCCTTTTAGGTATCATATTTCTCCCTTCCATTTCGTCTCTATTTTATTCTCCATTGTAACCGATGCAAGTTATCGTTTCTATCCCGCTCCGTTGAAGGTTATTGAAGGTCGGTTATATCCATCTTCATTAAAGGCCGCTCGAAACCTCTTCACAAGTTATCGTCTTCTCCCACTCCCAAACATGTACATTTTCTAACTCGGATTTAAGTTTCTTGCGACATGTTACAGGATTATGTACCCATTTTGCCAAATCAAATATTATGTATCAAATTTTGTTGCTAATAAATATTATGTACTAGTTATGCATCACACATAGTTGCTGATAAATATTTGCTGATAAATGTTATGTACTAGTTATTTAAATAAAGCAAATAATGTTGTTGATTGCCACCGTATTATGTAACAGCAAGGACGGACCAGCGGAAGAATTGACGTTCAAACTTTCATATGTAGTTGATTGCCACCGTATTATGTAACAGATCGATCTATATCAACAAACTTAGAAGGAAACAAGAGCGGAAACAATGACGTCCAGTTTTTACGATTAATGGCTCTTCAGATGATATCCCCCAATTAAAGGAGATTATTACCATTTATTTCCTTGTTTAACGGGTTTATAATATAATTACAATCTTTAATTACATTAATCGATAAACTTAAATAGGATAGAGAAAGATTTTGAGTATCCGCAGAATCTTTATTATTATGTATAATAAATCTTTTTAGTAAAATATACAGGGGCCTATTTTGTCAACATATAAACAAAAATGTTTAGGTTATACACCTTAATACATAAACTGCCTAGTTAGCCAACTCATCCAATAGTTTTATATGTTGGTTAGAAACTAAAGCCAAAAAAATTGCGGTTAGTTTTCCAATATCAAAACTTAAATAGATTAATTTCAAAATTCACTCCAAATATTATTCTAATTAACAAAGTCAATTGTTTACCCTCCTAAACACAACACTTATATGATTTCATAAAAATACATGAGCTAATTAATTAAGAGCAAATTTAGTAACTAGGCTGATTCGAGATTATCTATTAGTAATTAGGCTTTTAGTATTTTTTTTATTAAGTAAATGTGCCCCTCTTCAATTTTTTACTATCAAACCCTAGCAAACTCAACTCCTCCGGCATCCTCCAACCTCTTCCCCTCAACTCCTCCCTCCTCTTTCAGAATTGGATCTCGATCCTCCAGCCTCTTTCCCTCAACTCCTCCCTCCTCTTCCAAATCTGAATCTCGATCCTCCAGCCTCTTCCCCTCAACTCCTCCCTTCTCTTCCAGATGTGGATCTCGATCTAGATCTAGATCTCACAACACCTTCAAAAACCTTTCTTCTTTGCATAGATTGTTTGTTCAATATCCTTTCAGATCTGGAACCATCTTCTTCAACCCTTCCACCACATTAACTTCTTCCTCCCTATGTCGTTGCTGATAGCATGTATTATAGTCTATATTTTGGGATTGGTTTAGACGTTTTATCTTCATAAATTTGCATGTATGGATGTATATTCTTTGATTATATTGTTGTGTTGTCTACCTTCGCGGGAATCGAGGTCTACAACTAGTTTCATTGTAATTGTAGGGAAAATGGAACGTTTTGGACCAAAATGGAGCTAAGGAAGCTAAGAAGTCATTGGAGCTACATTCTGGAGCATTGAGGAGTTATAAGAAGATCTCAGGAAGCATGGAAATGATTTGAAAGATTGTATTTGGATCAGATTAGAGAGTTTCACTCTCAACTGAGACTCACCACGGTCATCTACGGTACCACCTCGACCGAGGTGATCTTCAGGAGCGTCTGAACCAAGGCGAAGTAATGACCGGACATAAGATCTTTATTTTTGGCTTAGATCTTCTATTTTCGGAAAGAGAATATCACATATTTTTGGATGGATTTCTAGAAGAAAGAATATCTTTTGGCTGATAAATTTTTGAAGCAAAGAAGATTGCAAGATATTTTAATAAAGGAAATTATCTTTTATAAGATATTTTATCTTTGGAAGATAATTCTCCTCTATATATATGGGCTGATTTTCTAGAATTCAGTCATCTTCGGATCATCTTCGTATCACGAAATCTTTGTAATATCGGGAAATTTATTTTCGATTCAAATCGGACTCAACCAATTCACAGGATACTAAGTATCAGGATTTAATGAATTCTCGTTATTTTTCTTTTATGTGAGATTTAATCCACATAAACACATAGCATACCTTCCTTCTCTTTTTTATAAAATTATAAGAGATAGGCCCATCAGCGTGAGGCCCATTTACCATACAACTGGGTAGGCCATCAGTGTGAGTCTTTTGGGACTATGAGCTCGATCAGTTGGCAAGGGCAGTGGGCTTCGCTTTTGTCACTTTCCTGATGCACGTAGAAGCAGATCTGAACGACTCCCTCCTCACCCGCTCCACGTCTACATATCTTCTCTCTCTCTCCTATATTCCTACACCCTCACGTCTAACCTAACTGCTCCTACACGAGGCCATCTAGCCAACATCTCTCCTCTCAGCCGTACCCAATCGCGAATAGCAGCGCCAGGCGATTGCCTCTCCACGTGACGAACTACCGTCTGTCTCCTCCTCCCTCTTCTACACTCCGGCATCAACAAATTCAGCTAAGCCCTCGCGATCCTAGCAACCACACCTCTCCCATTTTGATCGAGGGCGGTTGATCACCTCTCCAGCATCAGAAGCAACAGTAGACGTCGAAGAAACAACTCTCATCGACACCCCGTGGCGGACACCATCTCCTTCATCGGCGACTGAGAAGACGCAAGCGAACAAGGGCTCCTCGTTGTACCGGTATGCACCAATCCAGTGTCATTTCCCTCTCTCTCTCCAACCTTGCACACCGTCGATCGAGACGACCCGCCTCAGCCTCCTCTCGCAGTCGACAGCGGCCTGGAAACCGGTACCGTCACCGATCGAAATGGCCAAGGTAAACTTTAGGTTTTCTTCGTCATCAAACTCAATTATCGCTACTTTGCTAACTCGATGTATACTCGCAAAATAGTCGCTCACCTTGTGCTCAGTGAACTCGAGCGGACGTCTCTTGGTTGCTATCCTGGTATTAAATCGAGCTTCTCGCCCTCTTGATCGTGGGTTGTTGTTAGAGGCTGCCGAAGTTGCACAATCAATAGTGAGTCTCACATTCCATTTCTTCATGTATTAAACTTTAGCTATGGGAGTGTTTGATTAGTTTCATTAGTTTAAGAAGAGTTAGATCAAGGTGGGAGTTCTAGAGTTGTCTCCTACATTTGGGTTCAGTTGTCATTGAGGATGTGGAACTCTATATGGGTAGGTTAGGTTTAATTCATAAGGTGTGAGTAATGTAGAAATCCAAATTTTACAATCAGTGAGAATCGAAACCTAGACCTCCTACATCCTCTATGGTTTTAGATTTTCTTTTTGTTGTGAACTGCTGACTTTAGAAAGACGTTTTGATGTCTTAGATCTAGCATCCACCGTTGAATTTTTGATATGTTATAGGTTGATACAAGTAGTTTAAGTTATTAAAATTTGAGAACGATCCAACGGTAAGATTTGTAGTTATGATGTCCCGAAGAAGGGTTGGAACGCAGTTGGGCAAAGAGTGGGATTTTGGCTAACTATGGGATTATAGGTCCATAAGACCTTGTCTTTGGGCATAGTCTTGATGGTTGATTATTTTGGGATATGCCTTTGGTTCTAGCGGAAGCATTAGAAACTTTCTAGATTATTCTAGAATTTTTGGAACCAGTGGTAAAACAGTCTTTTCACCTTAAGAGAGCCTTTTTTCGTAATGTCTCTTCGTGAGATTGTACATAATAAAAGTATATAACTTCTAAGAGTATGAGATGTGTTTTGGTCGACATGCCTTGTTGACAGGCGTTTGAGTTACCACGAGTACAGACCGAGTTGGGATTTGAGAGAGTGTGATTTGATTCAGGTAAGTCCTTGCGACTTACTTAGCTAGTTTCTGGATGTTAGTTGAATGACAATAGTGGTGTGTGTGATGTGTGTTTAAAATAATAACTTGATAGGACTACTGTTATTATTATATTTTAAGGCCCAAGTGTATGTATAACGGGCCGTGACATCACTGCCCAGCTCTGATAGGAGACTGGGAGGTTCTCTATACTCAAACCACACAAATACAAGGTGAGATGCATCGGATCCATTCCTGATGGTTACACGGGGGCGGAGGCGAGGTTTGAGAATCCCTCGTGTTAAAAAATAAGTATCATTTGTAAGAGTGAATGACCTCAGTAAAGATAATAAATGAATTGCTTGAAAGCATGATGAGTGTCTACTTTTGCTATGGTGTGTGCGTGTGCTATTCTTATTTACCTAACATTTAGATAGCTAGCAAACGGTTGTTCTGTTGTGTTGTTTAGATTTACCATAGGTTAGAGCAGCAGCTGAGTGATCGGAAGTAGTGGTCAGCCGGGTCTCCGTACTCCTTAGAGTGGGGTTGGGTGTTTGTCTTGTTGTTTCTTTCTTCGTATTATGACAGTTAGACTTTTACGTTGTCTAAATATTGTGGGTTGTTAGACGTTGTGGCATTCATCTCTTCAAAATACTATTTTATGAATTTTGGTTTTTCTTATTTGTGTCTTGTTGCAAGATCCTAGTAAAATTGTTGTCAAACTAAGGTCGGGACCCATTATGAGGTCCTAACCAGTAATGTCCCGAGTTTTGAGAATTCGGGGTGTTACAACATGATATCAGAGCTCTAGGTTGGCAACAATGGCACTTGAAATCTTCTGAAAGATTGAATATGTACTTGAGTAGAACCCGAAAAGGAATTTGAGTTTTAAAAAAGACTTTTGGTTTTGAAATGCATGCATAGTCTGGTTGGGGATAGAAAAGTATGGTTGACCACCACTACTACCGCGGATCTCAGTATGCTTAGTATGGACTTTAGGTTTTACTTTATGTTGACTTATTAGCTTGATTATAAAGATATGTGATATAGATAAGTATATGCCGAAGATTAGTAGAAATTATAGTTATGTTATGTCCTTAACGGAGATAACATAATGAGTTTCTCACCCCATTGACACACCTAAGTAGATTTTGAAGGGTGTCAACGTGAGGATTAGTATGCACATCTTATGTGCATTAAGGTAGACGAACGGCGGACAACTCCTTCGAGCTTGTTGAGGATCGTCGAGACGGAAAAGTGAAGACTAAAACACAACACCAACTACGATGACAAGAAGGGAATCCCGAGTCAACTCAATAGGATCAAATGAAGAATATACATGAGAGTTGTTCCGGCAACGCGTTGGATGACCGACAAGTATACAAATTGGAAGAGACAACCCATAGGTTCTTTCAAGATGGTGTAAAGAAACGTTACAAACAAAGGGGATGCCTTCAGAAACACAAATAGGCATGAAGATCAAGGTTAAATATAGTAGCGATCAAGACAAGAGGCATTGAATCTAAGCTTATTGACGGACCAGAAGGTGAAAGTTTGAGTATAGAAGAAGAGCGGAATATGATCACTCTCGACAAGCTACTTGCCACCACAATCAAGATGGGAAACCGAGACAATCTTAAGTGTAGGAGTCAAGATAAGATACATTGTCCATCCCGATACGAAGAATTAAAGAGCCGCAAAATGAAAGCTTACAGGTTGCTAGAAAGGGGAAGGTCGATTTCACCAACATAGAAGTGGTGTGACCTCCTAGTACATACAAGAATTACAACAATGATCGGGATACAACAAAGACCGGATTTCTATAAAGGCATAAGTACAAGCAGCACCCAAGGAAGGAGGGTGTAGGAGAATAGTCTTGGGGAAAAAGAGGGTCTCTGATAACTTCTCACTCATGAAGGGATTTAAGTTAATAACACTGGCGGGTCATAACAGAGAACCTCAAGTGGACAATAACTCAAGTAAAAAGAATCATGGAGAAATGCCTACAAATTATCGTAGAAGAATTGATAAGTCCGTTGACGGGAGACGAAGATACAACTAGAATCGTAAGAGTATAGTACTCTTATAGGAGTGTAATTTGTAGAAGGAGCTAAAGAAAAATAAATGGAAGAGATATATTTCCACCTTGTATATAAAACCTCAAAAGAGAGAGAAGAAAAGTAAGTCTACGATCTTATAGAAGGTCAACTACACACTAGTTGGTAACAACAGAGAATTTATACGTGCTGGCTAACTAGTGATGGTTGGTTGACAGATAAGAAGAATAACCACAAGGTTATAAAGGAAATTTACCGACATCTGGTGAATTTCTTCCAGAGATCAACGACGACAATGGTGAAGTTAAATCAATACAAGTACTAGTAGCCTTGATGGTAACATTGAATGAGTTCAATATGATAACTCTAATAAAGAAAATAAAGAGAAGCTCTTGACGGTCGGTAATGACCATTGATGATAGTAATGGTGTAAAGGGAATTGTTGTGAGTAGTTACTTACTACTGACTAAGGAAAGATACATATCAAAGTTAGTATGAAGGGATCCTTGTAAGAAGAACTAGAAGAGTAAGAAGAAACAGATGATTGTGAACATGTTCTATGTCTTAGCATTCCACACAAGTAGGATTGATTGTGCTCCTCCGAGAAAAGGTGGGGTCAAACTGTCTAGATTGACAGGGGAAACCCATGTGATTAAAGATGTGACATAGAATAATTGGAATTACAAAGGAGGCACAAACATAGAGAGTATGATTTAAAGCCTTGGTGAAATGTGTGGTCGAGTTGTGAGGTGATTGCAGATGGAATCTACATGTTGGCTAGAACAGACATGAGAAGGAGTAAAGTTGAATGTCTAAAGGCTATTATATGGATCCGGGATTACCCCAATAAGATGATTACCGAAAAGTGTATATATAAAAGTTTAATGAGAAATGGAGGTACTCCAATGAAAATTCAAGCTGGACTGATGACATAAGAGTTGATGAAAGTAATAAGACCAACCAACGTGGTCCGTAAGACGTATACAAGGGAACTCAAAGGATTTAACTATCCTACTGGTGGTAAAGATTTAAAAGAAGGTAAAACGACATGAGTATAAGGAAAACATAATAAATGCGATGCGAGGAATTTGATTTTTGAGAAAATCATATGCATCTGATCTTTGTATACAAAGGGTACAGATGAATTTGTGGTATACAATGACACATCCAAGCTGGGCTTGGGGTGTGTTTTGATGCAGAGGGGTAATGTCATAGCCTATGTGTCTCGGTAGTTGAAGATGTAGGAGGAGAACTACCCCACACACGACCTAGAGTTAGGTGCAGTAATCCATGCTCTTAAGATCTGGTGTCACTATCTCTCTGGGGCGACATGTCAGATCTTCATAGACCATAAAAGTCTGAAATACATATTCACTCAACGGGAGTTGAATAACCGCCAGAGGCGGTGCTTAGAGTTGATCAAGGATTTCGACTTTGAGATACTCTACCACCCCGGAAAGGCGAATATAGTAGCTGACGCTTTGAGCCGGAAGACGCCTTGGGAGAGGGTGATAGCCTGGTTGACGGTACAACCACAGTTGCAGAGAGATTTGGCTTGGTTAGCGGTGGAGATTTAGTTTCCAAATACAGATCGTCAGTTGGCTACTTTGGAGTTACTTCCTGATCTATTGGGTGAGATCCGACAAAAGAAGGAGACTCATCCGACTTTGGCCAGGATCCGAGATAAGACGTCTCGAGATGAGGCACCACAGTTCACTATTGGTGCTGAGGGAGTGATAAGACGTCAGGAGCCTATTTGTGTGCCATCTAACGGCGAGTGGAGACAAAAGATTCTTGGCGAGGCTCGTGCTACACCATACTCAGTACACTCTAGTACTAGTAATATATATAAGAATGTGAGATGTTCTTTTTGGTAAGGTGGGCTGAAAACCGATGTGGTTAGATACGTGGATCAGTGTGTGACCTATCAACAGGTCAACATTGAGCATCGTAGGTCCGGAGGAGAGATTCACCCATTTCCAAGGCCGCAGTGGAAGTGGGAGGACATATCCATGAATACTGTAAAAGAACTACGTCCTAGGAGGAGCTTCGATTTATATGGGTAGTAGTTGATCGATTGACAAAGGCCGCACGCTTTATTCCTATCAAGGAGACATGACCGGTGAGTCGTTTGGCTGAGGAGTTCACCAGAAAGATTGTGAGACTCCATGAAGTATTGAGGACCATCGTTTCCGATATATACAAATGTTGCACCTCGAGGTTTTGGGTAGCATGTGCATGCGGCTTCGGGGAAGAGTCTCCACTTTACCATAACTTATCACCCTCAGACTGACGGTCAGTCAGAGAGGACCATCCAAATACTTAAGGATATTTTGCGAGCTTGTGTGTTGGATTGGGGAAAGTTGTGGCCAGACCACCTCCCTGTGGTTGAGTTTTCATATAATAACAGCTGACATGCATCATCAGGGATAGTTCCCTATGAGGCTTTGTATGGGCAGAAATGTCGTACATCGTGATGATGGGATGAGTCTAGTGGAGCTAATGAAGTAGCTCCATAGCAGATACAAGGCGACATCGCTCGAGTAGCTTTGATTAGAGAGAGTATGTTGCCATCACAAAGTCGTCAAAAATCTTATGCCGACAAGAGGCGTCGACCTCTGGAGTTTATATTATGTGCATAGATTTGGTTGAGAGTGTCAGCGACACGAGGCTTCTTGCGCTTCAACATTAAAGGGAAGCTGAGTCCCCGATACGTCGGACCTTTTGAAATATTATAGCGATCCGGGGAGATAGCATATCGATTAGCATTACCACCAACACTAGAGGATAGTATCAAAAGTAATTGTTCTGAGTTTCATGTTCAGTTAGTCGCAACCTCAAGATTTTCGGGTTAGTGCTTAGACCCATACTTAGATGACTTTTGATTATGTGTTTGTCTTCATAGTCGAGTGTTTGGGTTTTATGTTTGTTGCATGCTTAAGTGATAAGTTTCATATGTATGCATTTATATGAACTTTGGGTGATTCTTCTATGATTAGAGTAGAACGATATTGTTTTTGTTTCTTAAGAATAAAAGAGTGACGCTTGAGAGTTTTCCACTCCAAGTTTCGGGACGAAACTTATTTTGAGGGAGGACAATATCCGGAAATTTATTTTCGATTCAAATCGGACTCGACCAATTCACAAGATACTTAGTATCAAGATTTAATGAATTCTCGTTATTTTTCTTTTATGTGAGATTTAATCCACATAAACACATAGCATACCTTCCTTCTCTTCTTGTTAAATTATAAGAGATAGGCCCATCAGCGTGAGGCCCATTTACCATACAACCGGGTAGGACATCAATGTGAGTCTTCTGGGCCCATGAGCTCGATCAGCTGGCAAGGGCAGTGGGCTTCGCTTTTGTCACTTTCTTGATGCACATAGAAGCAGATCTGAACGGCTTCCTCCTCACCCGCTCCACGTCTGCATATCTTCTCTCTATCCTATATTCCAACACCCTCACGTCTAACCTAACTGCTCCTCCACGAGGCCATCTAGCCAACATCTCTCCTCTCAGCCGTACCCAGTCGCGAATAGCGGCGCCAGGCGATGGCCTCTCCACGTGACAAACTACCGTGTGTCTCCTCCTCCCTCTTCTACACTCCGGCGCCAACAAATTCAACAAAGCCCTCGCGATCCTAGCAACCACACCTCTCCCAATTTGATCGAGGGCGGTCGATCACCTCTCCAGCCTTGGAAGCAACATTTGACGCCGAAGAAACAACTCTCATCGACACCCCGTGGCGGACACCATCTCCTTCAACGGCGATTGAGAAGACGCAAGCGAACAAGGGCTCCGCCTTGTACCGGCACGCACCAATCCAGTGTCATTTCCCTCTCTCTCTCTCCAACCCTGCACACCGTCGATCGAGACGACCTGCCCCAGCCTCCTCTCGCAGTCGACAGCGGCCTGGAAACCGATACCGTCACCGATCGAAATTGCCAAGGTAAACTTTAGGTATTCTTCGTCATCGAACTCAATTATCGCCGCGTTTGTAACTCGATGTATACTCGCAGAATAGTCGCTCACCTTGTGCTCATTGAACTCGAGCGGATGTGTCTTGGTTGCTATCCTGGTACTAAACCGAGCTTCTCGCTCTCTTGATCGTGGGCTGCTGTTAGAGGCTGCCAAAGTTGCACAGTCAATAGTGAGTCTCACATTCCATTTCTTCATGTATTGCACTTTAGCTATGGGAGTGTTTGATTAGTTTCAGTAGTTTAAGAAGTGTTAGATCAAGGTGGGAGTTCTAGAGTTGTCTCCTACATTTGGGTTCAGTTTCCGTTGATGGTGTGGAACTCTATATGGGTAGGTTAGGTTTAATTCAGAAGGTGTGAGTGGTGTAGAAATCCAAAATTTTACGATCAGTGAGAATCGAAATCTAGACCTCCTACATCCTCTATGGTTTCAGATTTTCTTTTTGTTGTGAACTGCTGACTTTAGAAATATGTTTTGATGTCTTAGATCTAGCATCCACCGTTAAATTTTTGATATGTTATAGGTTGATACAAGTAGTTTAAGTTATTAAAATTTGAGAACGATCCAATGGTCATATTTGTAGTTATGATGTCCCGAAAAAGGGTTGGAACGCAGTTGGGCAAAGAGTGGGATTTTGGCTAAGTATGGGATTATAGGTCCATAAGACCTTGGCTTTGGGCATAGTCTTGATGGTTGATTATTTTGGGATATGTCTTTGGTTCTAGCGGAAGCATTAGAAACTTTCTAGATTATTTTAGAATTTTCGGAACCGGGGGTAAAATAGTCTTTTCACCTTAAGAGAGCCTTTTTCGTAATGTCTCTTCATGAGATTGTACACCTTAGAAGTTTATAAATTCTAAGAGTATGAGATGTGTTTTGATCCACATTCCTTGTTGATAGGCGTTTGAGTTACCACGAGTACAGACCGAGTTGGGATTTGAGAGAGTGTGATTTGATTCCCACTTACTTAGCTAGTTTCTGGATGTTAGTTGAATGACAATAGTGGTGTGTGTGATGTTTGTTTATCATAATAGCTTGATAGGACGACTGTTATTATTATATTTTAAGGCCCAAGTGTATGTATAACAGGCCGTGACATCACTGCCCTACTCTGACAGGAGACTGGGAGGTTCTCTATACCCAAACCATACAGGTACAAGGTGAGATGCATCGGATCCATTCCTGATGGTTACACGGGGGTGGAGGTGAGGTTTGGGAATCCCTCGTGTCACAAAATAAGTATCATTAGTAAGAGTGAATGACCTAGGTAAAGATAATAAATGAATTGCTTGAAAGCATGATGAGTGTTTACTTTTGCTATGGTGTGTGTGTGTGCAATTCTTATTTACCTAACATTTAGATAGCTAGCTAACGGTTGTTCTGTGCTGTTGTTTAGATTTACAACAGGTTGAGAGATAGTTGAGTGATCCGGAAGTAGTGGTCAGTCAGGTCTCCGTACTCCTTAGAGTGGGGTTGGGTGTTTGTTTGGTTGTTTCTTTCTTCGTATTATGAAAGTTAGACTTTTACGTTGTCTAAGTATTGTGGGTTGTTAGACGTTGTGGCATTCATCTCTTCAAAATACTATTTTATGAATTTTGGTTTTTCTTATTTGTGTCTTGTTGCAAGATCCTAGTAAAATTGTTGTCAAACTAAGGTCGGGACCCATTGTGAGGTCCTAACCAGTAATGTCCCGAGTTCTGAGAATTCGGGGTTTTATAAGCCCAGATCTTCGGATCACCAATTTTCTGAAGAGTTTTGAAGGAAGTCTTGAAGGTTGAAGTTCATGGAAGGAAGGAAGCTAGTTTGAAGGAAGTTTGTAAGATTCTCTTAGTTTGATTTGGTTTTGTTGTCTTTTCTGATTGCGATTGAGGAACGTAGTTTGATTGTTTGTTTGATTGTTTGATTCGGTTATTCAGACCTTTGTGTTAAGGTTTTCTTGTTTGAATATTGATTCCTTTCTCACAAATTTGATTATTGTTATCATGATGATTGTTGGCTAAGTTCTTTATGCGATTCTAGGGTGATTGGCTGAAAGTTGTGGGAATGACGATGATAGAATGATCCTTTAACCCAGCGGACCCTGAAAGCTCGATCCTTTACCTTTACCGACGAACACCTCGGTCAGTCATAGAACATCTCGTCCGGGATGGGATATAACTGAACGAGGTGAGCCCTTTTCTGATCCTTATATGAGTTGATGTTTTTGTTTGTCAAATCATATCCTTGTTACACCTTTCCTGGTTCAACGCAATCCTAGGATGAGACTTACCCGGTGATTCCTTTGCTTGTTTACCCAAGATCATGAGTTTAGGTAATAAAGGTTTATCCTTTATTGGGGTTTGAGTGTGCCTTCATCCCATATTTAAGAGTTAGCCTGAGACTTATCCGGTAAAGGTTGATTCTATTCCCTTGGGTGGTGTGTTGGTTTGACATTATAGTTCCTTTCCTTAGTACCTTGAGACTTACCCGGTCAGAGGATCTTTGGTTTGGGAAAGTGAGTACTGAGACTTACTGGGTGATCTATTCCCACCTTAGAAACACCTTCCCTTTACAAACCTCAGCTTTGTCCATGTTATCTTTTGAGATCTTGAGTCGGAATCACAATTGGATGCTTTAATCCCTAAAATCCGCATTTTCTTTATGTGACTTTTACATCACTTTGATATCATTGCTTTTTGCGTGTTTGTTAATTGACAATCTGAATTACCGATCTTTGTTTCACCATAGTCCTTGTGTTCGACCCTGAAATTCTTGCTTTTATTACAATCAATCCGTACACTGCGTATTCGCTATTTACATTTATTCTTGGTATAAATATTAAAGCTTGCACACACCTTTTGGAGCGAACAAGTTTTTGGTGCCGTTGCGGGGGCTTGGTCAAGACCAAGTTCGGTTTCGGTTGCCTATCGGGGCTATTGCCCTTGTTGCAATTGTAACACCCCAAAATCTCAGAACTCGGGAAGTTACTTGCTACGACCTCACAATGGGTCCCGACCTCAGTTTGACAACAATTATACTAGGATCTTGCAACAAGACACAAATAAAGAAACCGAAAAATCATAAAACAATATTATAAAAGAGATGAATGCAACACAACGTCTAACAACCAATAGTACTTAAGAAACATAAAATTCTATCTGTCTTCATACGATAATAGAAACAATAATGCAAAAACCCAAACCCCACTCTAAGGAGTACGGAGGCCCAGCTGACAACTACTTCAGGATCACTCAGCTGCTGCTCTAACCTGTGGTAAATCTAAACAACACAACAAAACAACCGTTAGCTAGCTATCTAAACGTTAGTTAAATGAAAATAACACACACACACACAATAGCAAAACTAACCACACATCATGCTTTAAAACAGGTCATTTATTATCTTTACTTAGGTCATTCACTCTTTTATGATACTTATTTTGTGACACGAGGGATTCCCAAACCTCGCCTCCGCCCCCATGTAACCATCAGGAATGGATCCGATGCATCTCACCTTGTACCTGCATGGTCTGGGTATAGAGAACCTCCCAGTCTCCTGTTAGAGCTGGGCAGTTATGTTACGGCCCGTTATACATACACTTGGGCCATAAATAATAATAAAGGTTGCCCTAGACATTGTATAATTACTAAACAATCAACACACACCACTGTCATCATTTAGCTAACATTTACAAACCCACTAAGTAAGTCGCAAAGACTTATCTGAATCAAATCTCAAATCCCATTATCTCGACTCAGCTTGTAACCGTAGAAACTCATTCACCTGTTATACAAGGCAAGTGGATCATAATGTATTCCACTTTCTTAGAAGTCTCCAACTTCTAAGATATATAATCGATCATAAAGAAATTACCAAAATACCCTTATACGGGTAAATGACCATTTTACCCCTGGTACCAAAACTCTATAAAACTCTATAACAAAGTTCTAAACTATTCTTTGGAACTCAAACCACACTCTCACTCTAAAAAGGAAGTTTATTAAAGTTTTAAAAGAGTTAATCACATTCTTAACTTTCATAAGAAGTCCCTACGGTCCAATTTTGGCTTAAGATATGAGAACCGAATAAAAATATAAAAAAAAAATCAAAATAAAATATCTAGGTCTTCTTCGTGATGCACTCTACTCATAGAAGCAAGAAAATCTCAAAAATACCCAACAACAACTTCTACACAACTCTCCAAAGTTGGATACAACATCCAGAAATTATATACTTAGTCAAATTCTGAGTCATTTCACAAACTGCGCAAACAGCCCACTTTGCACTCTTATAGATCCAGATCCAACCGTTGGATCAACTCCAACTTTTGATACGTCAAAGTATACAGATCCCTCTATGACATACCAAAATCTGAACGGTGAAAGATATTTCTAAGGCATCGAAACGTAGGCTCAAAGATAGCTATACGACACAGTTTTCTGAAATCTACAACACAAGGTATATACAAGAGGTCCAAGGTTCGATTCCCTCTGCCAGCACTCTCCTGCTATAATAATTAAATTGGAAGTCTCAAGTTCGATCCTTACTGAGATCATCTTATACAACACATATTTGTTAAAGAGGATGTTAAGAATGGATGACCTTCTTCTCACACTAGGGCCCGACCCCGTATGTGGCGGTTGCGTGGCTCGGCAGGCGTTAGGATGGCGGTTCTTGGCTGTGTCAACGCTATTGATTGTTCCGATCTCCACTGTTGTTGACGGCGGTGACCGGTCTTGACGATTTCAGTCGGTGCCGGTTGTTGGGTTGTCGACCGCTGTTTGTAGAAGACGAGATCTCGGTGTCTGCACATGGGCTTCTCTGATCCGAAGGATAGGTTGCAAAGGCAAGAAGAGAAGCAAACAGAACTCACCTTGGCGATGGATGTTGCGTTGCTACCGCATTGCAGCGGGAGGAGGGCATGGCTTTTCCACCATCGGTCGATAAGGAGAAGGTTGAGATTGCTTGCCGCTACTGTCAATGGCTTGGGGTTGCGCCAAGGCTCTACACCTACTGTTTGTGACGGCAACAGACAGGAAAGAAGGGTTCTTGATCGATGAAGGCTCTTGTATGTGCTTGCAGATGTTAAAGGTCGTCTCTATACTTCTATTCACAGGGACGGTTTATGTGTGTGGATCTGAGCGCAGAGGGGAGGAGTGGTGGATAAGGATTTCTTGACTGGCTGGAGGTGGCTGGCCGGTTAGGGTCTTCAGCGTACGAGCTCCTGTGTTGAAGGAAGGTTTGCCTTCTTTCACGACAGAGAGGGGAGGATGATGCTAAATCTGGCAAGGTGAGGATCCGGTGTCCGCTGGGAAGGAAGGTGCAATAATTGGGGAAGATAGGATGACGTGGCAGGGAATACAAAAGGAAGGTGTAACTTAGAATATTGGTAGGTTGAATGTGGACATGATATACGTGTAGTTCCAGACAAGGATGCCGGCTGGGCTTTCTCATCTGGGCCAGGGTGACATTAAGCAGCTGTAGAGGGCGGTCTTAGTCTGACTATGGAAGCCTCCGATCAGGCCTTTGTCCATTACCTTGACATGGGCTTGTCTTGGCCTTGCCATGACCTTGTCAAGCACTTGTCAAATTGGCCATTTATTATTGCAAGAGAGTATTGTTTTTGAAATATTTTATATGATCCAAACTTCACATTTTTTTTGGTAGGGAACGGAGTACACTACTATGATCCGAACTTCACATAAAATCATAGAAGTTGATAAGAAGCATTTTATGTGAATAACTCTTCACATAAAATGATAGAATTGACAAAAGAAGGAATTATTATGAAACTTTTATCATTTTATGTGAGTAATAGTTTGACATAAAGTTGTAAGGTTTATGTTGATAACAGAAATAACGGAAATAAATTTTCGGTTATTACAGCTATTAACTACTTTACTTGAGTGATTTCGCATGATCTGTCCTTAGGTTTATGCGAAGAACTCGTACTGGAAAGGAAATCATTTCTTACGATCCCGAACCAGAAAAGACCTACAACAGAAGGTTGAAAGAAGCTAAGATGGCCGATCAAGACAATCGCGTTCTTGAAGCCGAATTGAAGGAGGCATTAGAACAACTGCGCCTCAGTAAAGAAGAACTGCAGCGAGAGAGAGAGAGAGACGAGACTCGCGCAAGAACTGAAGAAATTGAAGCTAATATGGCCGCTCTAAGGGCTCAGTTTTTACCTCGACCGATCCCAAATGCTCGACCAAGGCAAGACCCAGTCCTAGTTGCCCCGGCCGAGATACACCCACCACCTCGAATACCAGTCCGAGATGTTCTTTTTGCTAGAGTTTCACGAACCCTAGGAAAGAGGATGGACCCCAATCAACAAGTCAGGCGTCCAGGAGTCAACCTATGAGATCCAGCTGAGCATGATTATCAACTTAGACCTCAAGTTCTAACCATGATTCAACAATGTCAATTTGGAGGTTTGGAAAGAGAGTCTCCACATCAACATTTGCAAAACTATGAGATTCTGATAGAGACTTTGAGACCTTCAAGAGTGGAGAACAACAACTATAAGTTGATGCCTTTTTACTTCTCTTTGAAAGACAAAGCGCTTGCTTGATATCAATCTCTTCCGGCTGGAAAAATCAACACTTGGGAAGAGATGACGACGGGGTTTCTAACTAAGTTATTTCCCCCATCAAAGACCGCTGAATTGAGGGGCAAGATCAATGCTTTTATTATGAAGGACAAGGAAAGCTTGTCCAAGTCATGGGAGAGATTCAAGGACCTTTTGTTGGATTTCCCACATCATGGGATTCCAAAGATCGAGTTGTTGGAGATATATTTCAAGGGTTTGGATGGAGATACTCAATTCAAGCTCCAATTACTTTCCGCCGGCACTTTCATGGATATGCCAATAGATGAACCTTGGAATTTCATTGAAAAGCAAGCTTTACACATGGAGAAATACTCCCATCAACGAGTTGAAGATTGAGCAAGGAGAGTTAACTTCCATGACACATCATCAAATAGAGCTTAACTCACCTCGCTTAGCAATGAAGTAAAGGCATTGAAGGAGCTTTTAGTAGCTCAAACGAAGAAGGAGCAAGACGGTGGCTACCAAGGAAGAAACAACTATCAAGGGCTGCGGAACAACAACAACAACAACAATTGGAGATCTAATCAACAAAATCCCGGTAACCCTTATTCTCATGCTGAAAATGCTCTTAATGTCCCATCTTCTTCTTCTACTCCATTAAGAAGCCAAGATCTTGCATCAAGCTCGTCCCAGCCACCGAAGAAACCGGATGTTGTGTTGGAGACTATACTGATCAAGCTCAACGCTATGGAGACATCTATGAATTCATTTTCGAAGGCACAAACAACAAGGTGAATGAAGAGCCAAGAGATCCTGGGAAGCTCCCAGCAAGGACAGAGAGCAACCCAAAAGGACAGATCATGGCTATTACAATACGCAGTGGATTGAAGACTACAGATCCAGTACCTCGGTCGAGCCCCGACCAGATGAGGAACATCTCGGACCAAGATCAGACGACGAACACCTCGGTCGAGGTGCCAACCGAGATGGAGTCCTAGAAAGCGAAAGAAAAATCTAAAGTTTATGTTCCAACGCCTGCTTATAAACCACCACTCCCGTTCCCTCAGTCAAGGGCGCAGGCACATCTAGACAAGTACTTTTTTAAGTTTCTAGACCTTATGAATAAGTTACATATTAACAGTCCTTTCATTGTTGCTATCTTAGGGATGCCCGCCTATGGGAAGTTTCTGAAAGAGATCTTATCAAGGAAGAGAAAGCTGGAGGATTTTGGTGAAGTAAGGATGACATCTAGATCTTCGGAGCTCATTCAAATCATGAAGGAGAAGATGTCACCTAAATTAAGAGATCCCGGTACGTTTTGCATTCCCATTAAAATTGGGGATGTAACTTATGATGCACTTTGTGATCTAGGAGCCAATGTGAACATCATCCCGCTGGAGCTTTGTAAGAAAGTCGGACTTGGAGAGCCCAAGCCCGTGAAAATGACGTTATACATGTGTATTGCTCCATTACCCGTCCCGTTGGTATTTTGGAGGACGTTCCCATCAAGTTAGGTAACTTCTACATACCTATAGACTTTGTTGTGCTTGATGTTACGCTAGGAAATAACACAAAAAGCTTTACATTTATAAACTCGAACTAAATCCTAAACTACCTAGCGAAACCCGCAGTGTACGGGTCGTTTTGTAGAAAGGAAAGTATTCCGAGGTCGAACACAAGGACTGAGGTGAAACTAAGTCATTCAATGATCAAAGATAGTGTGAATCTAGACTAAGATAAGATGAGAAATAAAGAAAATGGAAGACACAATGTTTTTGGAGGGTTTTGGGTGATCAAACAAAGATCACAAATATGTGAACACAATCAAGCAACACAAACACACACTAACACAAAAGATAGGAGAGTGGAAGTAACAAAGCGGATTCTAGAGTTTGGAAGTCCGGGTATGGCATAGACTCAAGCTATCTATTCATTTTTCGGATCAACTATGATATGTCGGGATTTAGCGTTTCTAGATTGGGATCAATTACCGGGTAGGTCTCATGGTCCACTAGTCCATTCCCTAGGTCTCATCACCGGGTAAGTCTCTAAGAACCTAAGGAAGGAATTATACACAAACCGGATTGTTACCTAGGAGTCTAACCTATCCTTACCGGGTAAGTCTCGGAAAGGGAAGTCCTAATCAACTATCCTAGCACACTTAGTCCAATGGCGGCTTGTGAGGCTCACCACTACCTAGGGTTTGTCATCTTAGGTATCTAAGATCGGAAATCATCGGGTAGATCTCTTCCATCACTTAGGTTGATAGCATTAGGTGATCCTAAGCTAAATTACACTCAACAAACACTAGGATTTCAACAACACAAGTCATCCAAGGGTAAAAATCTAAGTTCATCCTATCATGCTTCTAGCCATAGCCCTTCTTTCCTTACTCTAGAATCGCAACCTATCTAGCTAACAACATTCATTTCAAGATCAATCTCCACAAATAAATCATGCTTGCAAGTCATGGTCAAATGATGAAGAACAATCCAAAGAAAAGACATTAAAAGCATAGAATAGAAATTACCAAATCCTTACAAGGCTCCAAGAGCTAATCCAACTTGACAACAATCGAACCTTCACTCGAATCCAATCTAATCTCACTCTAAAACGAGAATCTACACTAATCTCTTCCAAGAACACCCCTAATGGGTGCTTGGAAGAGAGGCAACAATAGAGAAGTGTTTTGGGGAAGAAAGGTAGGTCAAAAGAGAAGAGAGAGATCCCCAATTACAGCCTGCAAAATCCTTTAAATACCCACTAGGATGCAAGAGCAATGGAAGAGATCGTGGCCAGCTGTCAATGTGGTCCTGGCAAGAATCACGGCCGTGGAAAGGGCTTAGACCGTGGTTTTGTCCAGAAGCCTCTCCTAGGCTCGTTAAGCCATGATTCGGTGCATGGTTTGTGTTGGCAAGGTTCCATGAGTCCTCCTTAGCCCTTAGCTTGCATTCCAATGAGTCCGGAAGTGTGTCATCTCGAGGAATGATCCTCGGATGTATCGATTAGGCTCTTAAATCTCCCAAAATACCTACAAAGCAAGCAAAAGTCCGAGTAGACGTCTATCTCGACAAAATACGTGATTTGAGTGCAAACGCCGTGAACTAATGCTAAACCATGCATGAATGAGCGGAAAATCTATCTAAATGAGTGTCTAAATCTAGATCATAAATCGTGTTATCACTTGATATTCCCGCAGATTATCCCATTTCCATCATTCTCAGGAGACCATTTCTAGCAACCTCGGGTTGCAACGTTGATTGTAAGAACGCCAAGTTTTAGTTCAACATTGGTGGCGATCATGTGGAGTTTGCATTGCTTGCTGCAATGAAGGGAGAGCTGCTGGAAGATGACATCTTCAACATCTATGATGAAGAAGATTCGCCAGAATTGGTGAGCTCTATCCTTATTAAAGATCCTTTGGAAAAAGTTTAAAGTTTTAGTATAATGGAGGAAGGTATAGATGTCTTTTGTGATGCAGATGTGCGAAGCTTGAAAGCATTGGAAGCACATCTAGAAGATAAATTTGATAAACTGATTTGGGAGAAGAAAAGCACGTTAGGTTTCGGTTCCAGTTCCAGTACCTCGACCGAGGCATTTTCTGGACCAAGCGAGGTGTTCTTATCTGAAGAACATCTCGGTCACCCACCTCGGATCTCGACCGAGATAGCAAACGAGATGATGTCAACTGAGACTTCTGAAAGTCCAATTCTTCGATCTAACTCCTCTTCACTGTAAGGAGAAGGTACAGATGCACCTCAGAAAGCACCCCCAATCCTGGAGCTTAAACCACTTCCGAGTCACTTGAGGTATGCTTTCCTTGGTCTGGATTCTACTTATCCCGTTATTGTTAGTGCTTCTCTTTTTGAAATTGAATTGTCTAAACTGATGCATGTTCTAAAGAAACATAGAAAGGATTTGGGTTATACTATTGATGTTCTTGTTGGTATTAAGCCCTCATTTTGTATGCATAAGATACTAATGGAGGACGATCATAAGATTCGCGGGAACCTCAAAGACGGTTAAATCCGATCATGAAAGAGGTTGTGAAAAAGGAGATTCTTAAGTTGTTGGATGCAGGTATCATATTTCCCATATCGGATAGCAAATGGGTGAGTCTGGTGCATGTAGTTCCTAAGAAGGGAGGGATGACCATTGTGACAAACAAGAACAACGAGTTGATTCCAACTAGGACCGTTACGGGATGGAGGGTGTGCATTGATTATAGGAAGCTGAATGTGGCCACTCGGAAGGACCATTTCCCACTTCCCTTCATCGACCAAATGCTTGAACGGTTAGCTCAACACTCCCATTTTTGCTATTTAGATGGTTATAGTGGCTTCTTTCAGATTCCTATCAATCCCGGTGATCAAGAGAAGACCACTTTCACTTGTCCATGGGGGACATTCGCTTATCGGAGGATGCCATTCGAATTGTGTAACGCACCTGCTACCTTTCAACGTTATATGATGGCTATCTTTTCCGAGTACATTGAGGAGATCATGGAGGTATTCATGGATGACTTTTCGGTATATGGTTCCTCTTTTGATAATTGTTTGGCTAACCTTTCTCTAGTGCTACAACATTGTGAAGACACTAATCTTGTTTTGAATTGGGAGAAGTGTCACTTTATGGTTAGCGAAGGAATTGTTCTAGGACACCTCATTTCAAACCGAGGTATTGAGGTCGATCGAGCTAAGATCGAGACTATCGAGAAACTTCCTCCCCCTTGTTCTGTTAAGGGTGTGCAGAGTTTTCTCGGGCATGCAGGTTTCTACACGAGGTTCATCAAGGATTTCTCTAAAATCTCTAAACCTCTCACTAATCTTTTGAATAAGGATGCCGTTTTTGAGTTTTCGCAGGAATGTCTTGATGCTTTTCACAAGATAAAGGAAGCGTTGATTACCGCTCCCATCATTCAAACTTCCGATTGGACCTTGCCCTTTAAGATCATGTGTGATTCTAGTGATGTGGCCGTAGGAGAGGTACTTGGACAGAAGAAGGATGGCCGGACCAACGCCATTTACTATGCTAGCAAGACCCTAGATGAATCTCAACTGAACTACGCCGAAAAGGAGCTTTTGGCAGTTGTTTATGCTTTTGAGAAATTTCACTCTTACTTAATGGGAGCAAAAGTTATTGTTTGCACTGATCATGCAGCTATTCAATACTTGCTTGCAAAGAAAGATGCAAAGCCGCGTCTCATTCGTTGGATTCTCTTGCTTCAAGAGTTTGACCTAGAGATTCGCGATAAGAAGGGATCCGAGAATTCTGTTGCGGATCACCTCAGCCGGCTACCTCCTACCTCGCTCAAGAAAGATGACCTACCCATGGATGATTCGTTTCCCGATGAGCACTTGCATTTGTTGGAACATTGGATGGAATCATTTGTTTCACCCCTTGATGAAGATGAAGTATGGGGTGAGGACACCTTCCAGCTTGTTTGATGATAACGTACGGTCCAGCTAGCGACCTTAAACAAAGTGCTTCTTGGGAGGCAACCCAAGGTATTGCTTTCTTTTCCCTTTTTAGCTTAGTTTAGATAGTTTGCTTCGTGTTTTTGCATCCTCCCAGACGGGAATCTAGCACTCTCGAAGAAGAAATTACAACTCAGGAGCTACATGGAAGGATTGATGTTCGAGAAATTGAGAAAACGGAGCTTGACTTAGATACATCTCGGATGCTGTCAGAACGCCTCGACCGAGATGTTCTTCGCCAACCGGGATGGTCTTATCAGGGAGCGCTTTCTTATTTATTATGCAGTTCATCTATGTCCGGTGAGTACTCTGTTCTGATGACTTATATTTGACCCATTGGGACAATGTGTCCCAAGTATGGGGTATTTCGATGTATTTATGTGACTTATGTGCTACTATGGCTTGTATGACTCTTATGGATATTATTGTCTTATTTGGTTCTATATGCTTATCTGTCATTACATGTATACCTACAGGTGTTTGTTTGAAAAAAAACAGTTTGAAAAAAAATTTATGGCTTAACCGAGACATTCATGGCCGATCGAGGTAGAACACCTCGGATGACGTCAGAACACCTCGACCAAGATGGTTCTTAACTGAAAGGTTTTTCAAAACATTTTTGTGCTTCTTCTCTGGATATGACCTCGATGATGATTCTTTTTGCAGATTGGTTTTGAAATCTTTATATGCTCGAAAGGTTTTATGATATGTTTAAGTTGCAAAATTCTTAGTTTGAAATTCTAGCGTGTTTAATACTTTGTTTTTATCAAAATTATATTGGATTTGAAGGTTGACACCACATGATGAGTTCTCTCACATTTCTTCCTGGGATGATTAAGGCACTTCATTCTCTTCTTCTTCTTCTTCTTCTTCTTGACCATGCTTAACCCCTCATATACATATTTGCCTCCCTTTACCTGTTCGGGAATTTGGAAGCAAGTGACGAAAAGAAAGTAAAGTGAAGATGAGATCTTGGCTGGAAGTGTTAGAAAGAAACAAATTAGGTTTAAGGGCATTGATCTTGATGATGAGTTACTCGGCACCATTCACATAGTCAGGTGTTTGTGTCTTGCCAAAGTCGGATTGATCGATAGTCCTAACGGGTCATGGTACGTGCATCAAGGGTTTGAGACATCTCAAGAAATTGATGATTGCTGATCTCTTAGGCTTCGGCTGCTGTGCACCTTTGTCCATGTTCCCAAAAAGTAAAGTAAATGTGAAAATAAGCAAAGCTTATTGGTGGAAGATGTTGTGATTCGAAGAAAGTGAAGTAAGATCCTATTTCCGGATTCTAGCACCACATTACCCTATATACATCCCACTCTGACACGTTTCTTGACCTCTTTTGGAAGTCCTTGAGACCTCGAGTATGTTGATTGACTTGGTGGTTTAAACTGGATTATTTGTTAGCATGAAATATTGTGATATTTTAGGCACGTTTTCTAGATGTTTTTCATCCATTATAGTGTTCATTGATAAAGCATTGAAGCAATTGTTAGCTAGTTTGTCTATATTGTCGATATAGAGGTCTACATAAGCTTTGTGTTGATTTGTAGGCGAATAAGAGCTAAAACCGAACAAATTAAGAGAGAATGGAGATGAATTGAGCACATCCAAGGATTGAGGACACCACAAAGAAGCCAAGGAAGATGTTAGGATGAGGAATGGCACGAAACAAAGGAAACTACGAGCAATCTATGCTTCCACGCTCTAAAATACGGCCGTAATGAAGTCCACGCTCTAAACCACGGCCGTGGAACTTGGCAACATGAATGTGGAGCATTCCAGAGAGTTACACGGTATAAAGTACGGTCGTGGAAGTTGTGAAGAACCGTAATCCACTTCCACGCTCTAAACCACTGCCGTGGAACTCCATGAAACCGTGATTTAGGCAATCTTTTGACGAATAAAATATGGACACATTATCTATGCATATGGGCCGGACGGTTATTCTATCCTTCCTTATAAAAGGACTGAAGGAGGGAGAATTCGGCACCTTCGCTTACGCTCGCTTGCACGTCCCTAGGGTTTCATTGGACGTGCGGAGGATTGCAATTTTGCAACGGAGATTTATGAAGGCTGGAAGTTTTGGAAGTTGCGCTTTTGTTCCTAAGTTTGATTAGAAGACGGATTGACATCCCGCTCTTCGTTCTTATCAAGGATTGTGATTGGTTTGTGTTATTCCAAATCTGATATACATTATACCCTTGTTTGTGGATTTGAGATTGATTTGAAGTTTATTGAAGGTTTTTGAAGGTTTTCATCTTTCATTCTTCTTAATCTTGAATTTGATATCATAATGAATGTTGTTGGCTAAAACCCTTTAGCAATTCTAAGGTGAAGGGTTGATAGTTGTGGCTTAGATGATGATAGATCGATCGTAAACAGATTGGACCTTGAGAGTTAGAGACATTTGCCAACGAACCAAAATCACGGTCTGTTCTTGAGGTTCCACGGCCGTGGAACTCAAGATCCACCCGTAATTTACATCAATTTACGAACTTTGCTTTTACTTTAATCCAAAGTTAAAGATTTGCTTTAACTTAGTCTTGGCTTGCCTTTTCTAGGTAGTAGTGAAGCCTCAACAACCTCTACTTCGATTTCGAGTGTCAGAACCTTAATCGGTTTAGTTAGTCTTGATCCTTGGGTTACAAGTTTGGGTATTTGAGATTAATTCTTGTCTTTCGATCCTTTCTATACTGAAGCCTCAACAACCTTTATAGAGAGAATTTCTAGATAAGTCATATAAAGCCTTGGAACTTCACCGTACATTGCTTTACCTTAGCATACCTTTGCAACTCTTAACTCTGTCCTTAGTTCTTTAGTATATCTTGAATCGATTGCCACAATTAGATACCTGGATCTTTAGGGTTGCTGTTTTCCCAATATATTTGCAAAGCTCATACATTTACTTGCTTGACGATTTATAACTGAATTTGTTCCCCCCAAATCCCTGTGTTCGATACTTTGGAATTCTTGCTAATCTACGCTGATCCGTACACTGCGGGTTCGCTTGCTTGATTCTAGTTTTATAAATTTAAAGCTTATTTGCACGCACGCTAAGTGGCGAACATTATACATGATTGATTTCGATAAATATGATTTATTATGCATCCTAAGATTTTATGAAAATATGAACAACTTTCTTATATTTATAAAATGTTTTGATCGTGTTTTGATTTTAATGGCCATGAAGCATTCTCTTAGGGTGATCTATGAGTGGAGCACACCACCAAAATGTATTGAAATGTTTTTCATTGATCTTTTTGATGACTTATAATCCAGTTCTATCGTGTATCTAAGATTTGGATCTTGCTTGGGGACAAGCAAGGGACAAGTATGGGGTATTTTGATAACATGTATTATAGTCTATATTTTGGGATTGGTTTAGACGTTTTATCTTCATAAATCTGCATGTGTGGATGTATATTCATTGATTATATTGTTGTTTTGTCTACCTTTGCGGGAATCGAGGTCTACACCTAGTTTCGTTGTAATTGAAGGGAAAATGGCACGTTTTGGACCAAAATGGAGCTAAGGAAGCTAAGGAGTCATTGGAGCTACATTATGGAGCATTGAGAAGTTATAAGAAGATATCAGGAAGCATGGAAATGATTTGGAAGATTGATTTTGGATCAGATTAGAGAGTTTCACTCTCAGTTGAGACTCACCTCGGTCAGCTACAGTACCACCTCGACCGATGTGATCTTCAGGAGCGTCTGGTTCGAGGCAAAGTGATGACCGGACATAAGATCTTTATTTTTCGCTGAGATCTTCTATTTTTGGAAAGAGAATATCACATATTTTTGGATGGATTTCTGAAAGGAAGAATATCTTTTGGTTGATATATTTTGAAAGCAAAGAAGATTACAAGATATTTTAGGGAAGGAAATTATCTTTTTTAAGATATTTTATCTTTGGAAGATAATTCTTCTATATATATGAGCTGATTTTCTAGAATTCAACCATCTTCGGATCTTCTTCAGATCTTCTTCGGATCACGAAATCTCAGATCTTCGGATAACCAATTTTCTAAAGAGTTTTGAAGGAAGTTTTGAAGGAAGTCTTGAAGGTTGAAGTTCAAGGAAGGAAGGAAGCTAGTTTGAAGAAAGTTTGTAAAGATTCTCTTAGTTAGTTTGGTTTTGTTGTCTTTTCTGATTTATGATTGAGGAACACAACATTTTTGCTTGTTTGTTTGATTCAATTATTGAGACCTTTGTGTAAAAGTTTTCTTGCTTGAATATTGATTCCTTTCTCACATATTTGATTATTGTTATCATGATGATTGTTGGCTAAGTCCTTTATGCGATTCTAGGGTGATTGGCTGAAAGTTGTGGGAAAGACGATTATAGAATGATACTTTAACCCAGTGGACCCTGAAAGCTTGAGCCTTTACCTTAACCGACGAACACCTCGGTCAGTCATAGAACATCTTGGCCGGGATGGGATATAACTGAACGAGGTGAGCCCTTTTCTGATCCTAATCTGAGTTGAGGTTTCTGTTTTCCAAATCTTATCCTTGTTATACCTTTCCTGGCTCAACGCAAGCCTAGGATGAGACTTACCCGGTGATTCCTTTGCTTGTTTACCCAAGATCATGAGTGTAGGTAATAAAGGTTTATCCTTTATTGGGGTTTGAGTGTGCCTTCATCCCATCTTTGAGAGTTAGCTTGAGACTTACCCGGTAAAGGTTGATTCTATTCCCTTGGGTGGTGTGTTTGTAATTGCTAGGATTTCCGAATTCTAATTAATGTTGATTAATTTAATCGTTGACACTACTAGAAACACGGGTCATTAACTACGCTTTTTTAAGGCTTTCTCGGCGTTAAATAGCGTCGAGAAAAAACTTCACGACGCTTTCACTAAGCGTAGTTATTCGCGACCCGGAGAATGGTCGACGCTTTTTAGCGCCTCTTTTTCTGGGGGCTATGTACGGTCAATAGTCATTTTTAGACGCTTTTATGGTTTGAATTTATAAAAAAAATTAAAATAACAAGGACGTTTGAAAGCGTCGCTATTTTCACACGCCAACTTCTCCCCAAACTTCCCGCTAATAAATTTGTGTATTTATCGACAATAACAAGCGTCGAAAAGTATACCCGCCAAGTTTCAACGAACTTCCCGCCATTCTAGAGTTGGAATATTGTACATTGAAAAACGTCGATAATTTTTCGCGCACATTTATTTCAAAAACTCTGTGACATTAAATAGCGTCGAGATTATTTCGCGCCCATTTATTTTAAAAATTCATGGACATTAAAAAACGTTGACATTATTTCGCGTCCATTTATCATTTATATAGTCCACTCTGTATAGCGTCGACATTTATTTATATTTGGGGCGTAATAAGCTGAATATTTATGAGTTAATAGTTCTAAAATATTGTGTGCCAAATTATATGCTACACCAATAAATAACATGCAATTATCCAAAGCTGTAAACATAACGTGCTTCCATTGTTAAGTAGGTAGTGTACATCATAAATACGTTGTTCAAGGAAACAAAATATCCAACCTTCACCAGTCTTGAAAAATCTTAAAACTGCAATCGTTAAGTAACCGGATACTATCAAGTCACCAATGCATTTCACAAAATAAAGCCACCAAAATATGCATCGGCTTCGTATATCCGGAGTTACGAACAAGCAGAAATCTTCTACTTTCAATACCTTCAACCCATTGATGTTTCCATGTCATCCACTCCATCCCGAGTACTAGTATCCCTTGATGTATCCTTGTTACTCGCTCCATTGCGAGTACTAGTACCCATTGATGTACCGCTAGCTGTTGAACCAACCTTGACAAAACAGTTTTTGATAACAAACAATCAACATTCAAAAAACGACAGTGGTACCTCAGCATTTAAAAAACAATAGTGGTACCTCAACATACAAGAAGCTCAACATTTAGACATACAATCAACATTCAAAACAGTTTTCACTAACATTCAGCTACTAACAATAAACAACAGTGATATGCAATCCAATTATAAAAACTATCAGCATTCAATAACATCAATATTCAGCAATTAACCTCAACATTCATGAACCACAACATTCAACATTTAACATCAACATTCGGTTGGTACCTCAATATACAACAAGCTCAACATTTACATAAACAAAATATCAACAGTAGTATGCAATGCAGGAACATTTGCACTCAATATTCAGCAATTTCATAATAGCTTGTAGCCACAAATAAGTTAAGAAGTTACCTGACAGTTAGAGCCTCGTAAAGCCACTTGAAGAGCATCAAAGAATTCATCATTAATCTTTCCGCTACGGAATGCATCAACAGTTTGTAGCAATATTTGACTATTTTGATCAATCTTTGTGCGAAGTTCCTGATTTTTCTTTTCCATGCTAGACATCTTCACTTTCATGGTTTGCAATTCAACAGCCTTGTTAGTTGCAGCAGCAGTACTTGACTCACATCCATCTTTTCTTATTACACTTTGCACCCCAAAAACTTGACTTGTTTTCACTCCAAATCCAAAGCCAATAGGGCGTTTCGGGACATCAGCATCATACATTAGATCACCGAAAACCTCATTCTCAATTTCTGTACGAGACTTTGAAGGCGAAGATGTACGGACAAGAGTATCAACTCTGGCATTTGCTTCTTTCTGTTTCACAAATAAACCAAAAAAACATAATATTACATTCAACAAAGCATCCGGCAGCTTCGGTATGAAAACAAACATAATAGATATATATATCTAAGTGGAGATACTTATCAAAATTATCCCAATAACACCGAAGACATAGTATTTTCAACAAAGCCTCCTGCAGCTTTGGTATGTGTTATTTCAAAGAGTTCTAAATTGTTGGGTTGTTTCCCCTTTGATTGAACCTATAAACATTTCAAAATTGATGTTTTATTTTTTAGACAAAAACTACAACAGTGGCAAACATAGTAAAACTGCAGAACAAAATGGGAAAAGTCATACAAAACTCCATAAATGAGTATAAAGAAAAGGTAAAAGTCATACAAAATCACCTCGTTTGTTGGCATAGCTTTTTGAACCAGTAGTATGCACGTGAGCTTGATTTGAACGTGCTTCCTTCCCAATTTCAGACAGTTTCTGCAATGTGTAAAATAATGCATATGAAAATTTATTCAACTAATATCCAATTATTTTAGAAGAACTAATCATAAAAAGAGGTAAATGTTTTGTATAACCTTGCTTTCTTCTGAATAAAACTGCACAACCAAACGCACCCAATTTGTGCGCGTATGTCCATGGGGTACATCATCAAAAATCTGATCTTGTGTCCTCTATTCTGGATTAAATTTCATCTGTGTAACGCCCCGTTTTTTTTAAGACGCGTTTGCGATATTTTTTCCGGCTTTTATCGATACTTTAATAGTTTACGAGTATTTTCAGTTGTAAATTTAAATTTTACGAGTGTATTAATATATACTTGATCGTATATTTTCCGTAAATTAATTTCAAAGTAGTTCGGGAAGTTTTACTATCCGGAAATTACGTTTTGGTTTATTTTGATCGAGTTTATTTAATCCATAATATCTATATTATTTAAAAAGATTAATTTATTTATTTATTTTCTTTCTTTTCTCCTTTTTCTTTCCCTATTTTCTTTCTTTGCGTGTTTCTTTCCAGCTGGTGAGCATCTGCTCCCCGACCCCTCGCCACCTCTGACGACGCCTCTGTAGTCCGACCCTTCACTGACCCAACTTCAACATCACTTACCTCTCTGATGATTTGCAATCACCTCAACTCTCAACTCTCCATGTCCTTAAGTCCTTGGTTCTCTGTTCTCTTACCCTCTCACCTGCTTACCTTCTTTGAGACCAGGAGCAAGCACATAGGCTCTTCTGCACTATGCCCCTTGGCCCTTCGATCACCTCACCTTTGCTCCTCCCTTCTGCGTTGCACTCGACACCAGCCTCTCTCTCACGCGGCCCTACATCCTAAGCACCTGCTTCCCTCTATTCTTGGCAAGCTTTGTTGAAACAACCACCAGCTCTTCTTGATGTCGCCAGGATACATCAAACAGAGGGAGAAATGCCCATTGCCGCCCTTGCTTCACCTGCGCAGCCCTAGCCCTGCAATACCGCACCGCCGCTGCAACTCACCTCCCTGCCCTCGCCCGACGCCGGAAAGCACTGCCCCGCCTTCTGTCTTGAGCCACCGGAGTTGGGAGTCTCCAATGCAGCGCTCCGGCCCTTCTCCTCTCCTTGTTTCATTTCTTCTTCTCTAGCCTCTGACGAGCCGCCAAGGAAGTGCCTACCGCCGCCTCCAGCATCTGCCCTGCCACCACCTCGCCAGAGCCACTGCCGCCACGGCCAAAGCCGGAGAAGGCCCTGCAAGTTCTCCTCGCCGCCGCCTCTGCATCTATCTCCCCAGCCCTGCGCGTTCCCTATAGATGGAGAAACCCTTTTTCACTTATCAAACCGGGCCCCTTTGAATTATGGGTAATTGCAATATATGGCTAATTTTTATAATTACATTTCTGACCCATAGTTTGTGAAATTTAACTTTATACAACTGCAAGTTTAATTACAGATTTGGCCCAATAATTTATTTAGAGAATATAACCAAAGTTTCTGAATTTGTATGAATTACCCCGGAAAATGTGTTAGCGGGTTTTAACATTGGATTTTAATTGCCGGGATATTCTTATATTTATATATACCATATATGTTATGTCTTTGATGGATAATTCGGTTATGGCTCAAATATTTAATCCCGGGTTTTTAACGTTCACTTTTGAAAACGAGTTTTCCTTAGAGTTATATATATTACATATTCCGTTCAAATTTAGCGTATAAGCTAAATTTGTATAGTTTTGATGTTAGGTCCGGAAGCGTTCCGGTAAAGACTTAACAAGTCCAAGTCGACATCCGTTGATTGATTTCCGTCTTTTGACGTCATGTGAGTATCCTTTCCCTCGATCTAGTTATGTTTAGTAGTATCATGCTAGGTTGGATATAACATAACTTAGAGTGAATGCCAAGTAGTGGCTTTGAACCTTAGGTGAGTTTCGAGGATTTGATATTGTTTGATGGATTGATGTTGATTCTAAGATTGAGGTGTTAGTTATATGGTTGATCTTGTGAGCGTTTTGAGGCTCGAGGTGGGGTTGTATAATCTTATGGGATTTTGGAGTTTAGGTTTGGCTTATCCTAGTTGCGTTGTGAGTTATGATCTTGCGAGATCTGAGGGTTTAGAAGTATTAGGACTTCTAGCTTCTATTGAGTGTGATGTGAACATGAGGGATTCTAGGATGCGGTCCTAGAATTGAGAGTCAAATGGTCTTGCGTAGATCATTTATATAGAAGTCTAAGACTTCTATTGTGAGTGGGTTGTTGATATAGTTATCTTCTTGTGAGCAGGTTATGGGCTTCCTCTCCTAAGGAAGCGAGAGTGTTGTGAGTTGAGTGTGGTGACGAGGTAAGTCTCCGGACTTACTTAGCTTGTATTCTCCGTATTAGTTTCAATGCGTGTTTGGTGGTGTGTGTTTATTGTTTATGTGTGTGTTTATTGCTTATGTTATAACATCTAAACCGGTAATAGGACCACCGACTGTATATGTTTATATTTGGCCCAAGTGTATGATAACGGGCGGTGACCGCTTGTCCAGTCCAAAATGGGGATGACTGGGAGGTGCCTTGCGACCAGCCCATCGGGTGATGCTGATCCGCATCAAGTACAAACCCGTATGGTGAAAGGGGACAAGGGCGAGATCTTTAAGATTCTCGTGTCACAAAAGAAGTTGAATTAGAACGGGATATGACCTAATAATAAAAAGATAATAAACCGGATTGTGTGTTTTGGAACATGTTGTGTTTATGATGCCTTATGTGTGTGTGTGCCATTACCATGATTCTAATGCCTTGAATGCTAGCTAACGGTTTTATACCGACTGTTGTAGATTGCATTGCAGGTTAGGATTGCGGCCGAGAGATCCGGAAGAGTGGACAGCCGGGGTTCCGTACATTTTAGGATTGGGTTTTGGGTGGAGTCGAGTTTGAGTATTGTAATTATTGTATGTTTTATGGTGTTAGCCTTTGGGGTTGTATTTTCGGCTGAAGTCCTTTGTTGTATTCTTTCGGGTTTTTCTTTTCATTGCATAAAAATGTATTTCGTTTTTGGCCTTTATTTGTGCCTTGTTGCAAGATCCGGTGAAATTGTTGTCAAGCTAAGGGTCGGGACCCATTGTGAGGTCCCAACCCGTAGCATCCCGAGTCCCGCGGATTTGGGGTGTTACAAAAGTGGTATCAGAGCCCTAGGTTGACAACAATGGCACTCGCAATCTTCTAAAGGCCGAATAAGGAATAAACAGAACCCCGCGGGGTTTGAGTTTTCGTTTTCAAAATCACATGTATGAGTCGGGGTAGAATGTACGGACCACCACTCCTTCCGCAGATCTCGGCAGCTTAGCTTATTAGATTTTGATATGTATATATATATATATATGTATATGGATATGAGGTTTGTAGTTATGCATGATAGAATTGATGTGTATCTTTGTGATTGTATGTTGCATGATGAACTAGATATATGTGTATAGTTATATATGTGGACGGTTATATGTTTTGGGACCTTATATTGTTGATGGAATGTTGGATGTGTTATGTCGGTAGTGATATGGACTTAGGATTTATATAATTATGTATAAGTATTCTTATTATATATAGTAGCAAATGGAGATATAAGACCTTTTAGTTGAGATGCTATTATGATTTCATCGCCTTGGACGACGTCGTTTGACATAGGATAGTCTACATACGAGGATGAATGTGCTCAAGTATCGAGTTTGAGCATCACACAAAGACGAACAAGTGGAAGGAAAACTCGAGACAACTGAAGAGAAATCGAGATAGAGACCAAGCAAGTAAGAGGCGTATCATGAAGTTGTGGAAGTGGTTCCGAAGAAGCGACGACTGAACGACAATGGGACCAATAGAGATAACGAACTTAAGTTCTTTAAGAAGACGCGTGCACAACTAAAGATGCGGACCAAAGAGGAGATGTGTACACTCTAGCAATGTTAAAGGTGGTATTCAATTAAGATGTGAAGTTTTCTTTTCGCACTGCTAAGCACTGGAGTCAAGACGAGAAGAGTGATCGAACCATTTGCTAAAGATTTAAGATACCGCAAGTTAAGCTTACGAGGTACCAACCAGAAGTGTCAACATTATGATAGTTATGTGAAGAAGACGTGGTGGAGTTTCACATGGTAGAATTTCCCTAGAAGAGTGGAACGGTTTTCCGTTATGACGATAAGGCTAAGTGATGCCAAGAAGAAAGAAGTGTGAGTATATGTTGATCCCAGGAGGATGAGAGACGCAAAAAGAAGCTTCTATTGATGGAGAGATTTGAGATACCAATCAAGAGAAACATGAATGGACGATATATGGGGCTAGAATTTTGGTGAAGGTGTACTTGATGGACAACATGGAATAATGCTCTATGAGGGTGGTGGAGTTACCTTACAAAAGAAGAAGGAAGCATGGAGTGTAGATCGAGCTAGTAGAGTTGAAGTAGAACACACCGAGAGGGTAGCTTTCATGAGAATGATAAGTCGTTGAACTTGGAGAAGGTCAACAATGAGTTAATCGGTGACCACCGAGGATGCACATGTGCGGGTTGTATACTGGTGACTATAGGTGGGGAGAGTAATCCAGGATGTAGGATCATGAAGAGGAGTAACAAGAACTTGGAATATTCGTGGTGGTTGAATGTCCGCAATAAAGAGGTATATCAAAGGAAGTGCAAATATCTTAATCGTGCATCAACTTATCAATTTCAGCAAGTGATGGTAACGTACCGTGTGGGGAGGGATTGTAACAATCTAGTGAGACCTTCTTAGGTCATGGGATTGCCATATGGAGGAATGACAAGGATCAGAGTAAAGGGAACTGGAAGGACGAGGAGAAAGGTAAGTCTTCTAGAGTTTCGTGCGTAAGAGGGGGAATGTATGAGGAGATGTATGGTATGGTTGTTCTAAGATAAGGAATGTCGTGCTTTCGTGAGAAAAAGCTAAGTCAAAGTTTCGTGACTGACATGGCGAAGCCATAGTGGCTATGACGTTAAACGAGAAATCTGGATCTGGGCAACGCTGTAAGCTTCGAGTTATGATGTTAGTGTTTGGTGGAGTTATGAATGGAACTTTCAGTGAATGTGGTTGGGAAATTTCACCTAAAGGCATACTAGTACGGTTGTAAAGTATTTCATGGATACCGAGAGATACATAAGGTGGCCAACAAGAGTAAGAGGAGACTAAGGTTTTGAAATTTGATGTCGATATGAAATATACAAGAAGAATATGGAAGATTAAGGTTAGAACCTCTACCGTCGGATTAACGTTACATAAGAAAATGAAGTAGGTTCTACACCTACTCGAAGAAATGGTGCGAGCTTATATATAATACGAAGAACGATTCCCACATGTTGCTATGTCATGGAAGTAAAGAAGATAAGGTCAATTGTTTTGAAGCACGGTGAAGTCATGTAGTTTGGATCCTTATGGTAGCACATGAGTGAGAAACCTTAGAAGATTTTTAGAATAATGTCATCAAAGAGGGAAAATGAGACTAAGTTGATTGAATAATTAAATAAGGCCCCAAGAGTCAGGAGACTCGAGCAAGTCTCTCGATTTCAAGAGATGAAGAATCTTTAAAAGAAGACGGTCAACATTGTAGCTAAAGATGGAGCAATGCACTTGTCTAAAGGACGCCACCCCAACAGATCGAGGTATATCATTAGTACCCTAACCACTTATAAAGTGATAAGACAAGATTGTGTGGTTATTATGATATGTGACAGGGAAAGAAAAGATGAAACCTGAGGTATCACGGATTCCAATACGTCAAAATGTGGAATTTTCCACTAAGGTCGAGCTTGATTTAATTCCGATGTCTAAGGCGCCGTATGGAATAACACTTGTGCAGAGACATGAGTTGTGGTAGCAAGTGAAGGAAGAATTGCAAGAACTTAGTGTTAAGATTTCATTAGAATTACTGAAATTTCATAGAGAACACCGGACGTTATCTTGAACTCTTGATTTGAAGTTGTTATGGAGAACACCAGCTTGTGAAGAGAGAGACGGTTATCTCCGTTTATGCATCGATTACCGTGGGTTGGACAAGATAACAATGAAGAACAAGTATCCCTCACCACGGACAGACGATCTACTCGACCAGTTGCAAGGGTCGGTAGCCTCTTCTAAGAATGATTTAAGGGTTGCTTGTCACCAATTGAGAATTCAAGACTAGGATATTGTAAATGCGGCATTCCGGACAAACCATGGTCACTAAGAGTCGTAGTGATTCCATATGGGATTATTTATGCCCTGGAAAAAAAAAAAAAAAAAAAAAATTGTGGTCTACTCTCAAAGAAGAGAGAAGGGGTATGACAAGTTGTCTCAGGAAGGCAACCCCCGAAGGGTGTGATAGAAGTTGCAAGTTTCATTGGATGAGCTGATCATTACCGAATTTGTGGAGAGATTCTCCAAGTAATACCATCTATAACTAACCTACTACGGATGACAATGAAGTATTGAGTGAGACGAAAATTGACAATGGAGTTGTTGATAGTTAAGAGGAGATCCATTGGTGTAACTGCTTTGATTTACCTTAAGGCGTTATGGGTTTTAAAAATGTACAAGTGATTCTTCAAGACAATGTCTTGATTGAGTATTGAGGAGCGATGTTTGAGTAATAGCATACTTGTCTTGTTGGTAGAAGTAGTATGGAGTAAAGTACTTCCTTCGTTACTTGGAATTGAAATAAGAATTGAAGAAACATGACATCAAAGTTTGGTTTGACAAGAACCAAAGCCCACGGGTAAATTGGAAGCTCGATATTCTTTGATAGAGAAATCAAAGGGAAAATAATGGAAATGCTGCAATGAGAAAGACCCGAGAAGAAAGTTAAGCTCCGAGATATCGGACCTTTGTGAGATGTTAGCGCGAGTTGGGAAAGTGGTTTACCGGTTGGCGTAGCCGCCAAGAGTAGAGAGTGTTCACCCGGTTTTCATGTGTGTCAATCGAGAGAGTACATACATGAATCGAGACATATTGTTAGTCATAATGATCTAGTGGCAGACAAAGAACCGAAGAGGCTAACTGGAAGATGGGGGATAGTATCTTTGAGTGAGTTTTACGCTGAGCTAGTAGCATCGATAGAATTGACGGGTTAGACCTAGTTTTTCCTTTGGTTGGGTTATGTGCATGTGTGATGTTATGTGTAGTTTCTGTCATGTACGGGAATGTGCTATATGACGTGATATATCTTGCGGTGGTAGTTTGAGTAGTTTGTGTATATAAATTAGAAGGTTTCAACCTTCTTAGAGTGAGAGTTTATACCTCGGCCTTAAGGGACCGAGAAGTTCGGCGTGTGGCAAGTTTCGGGACGAAACTTGTTCTTAGGGGGAGCTGATGTAACGCCCCGTTTTTTTTAAGACGCGTTTGCGATATTTTTTCCGGCTTTTATCGATACTTTAATAGTTTACGAGTATTTTCAGTTGTAAATTTAAATTTTACGAGTGTATTAATATATACTTGATCGTATATTTTCCGTAAATTAATTTCAAAGTAGTTCGGGAAGTTTTACGATCCGGAAATTACGTTTTGGTTTATTTTGATCGAGTTTATTTAATCCATAATATCTATATTATTTAAAAAGATTAATTTATTTATTTATTTTCTTTCTTTTCTCCTTTTTCTTTCCCTATTTTCTTTCTTTGCGTGTTTCTTTCCAGCTGGTGAGCATCTGCTCCCCGACCCCTCGCCACCTTTGACGACGCCTCTGTACTCCGACCCTTTACTGACCCAACTTCAACATCACTTACCTCTCTGATGATTTGCAATCACCTCAACTCTCCATGTCCTTAAGTCCTTGGTTCTCTGTTCTCTTACCCTCTCGCCTGCTTACCTTCTTTGAGACCAGGAGCAAGCACATAGGCTCTTCTGCACTATGCCCCTTGGCCCTTCGATCACCTCACCTTTGCTCCTCCCTTCTGCGTTGCACTCGACACCAGCCTCTCTCTCACGCGGCCCTCCATCCTAAGCACCTGCTTCCCTCTATTCTTGGCAAGCTTTGTTGAAACAACCACCAGCTCTTCTTGATGTCGCCAGGATACATCAAACAGAGGGAGAAATGCCCATTGCCGCCCTTGCTTCACCTGCGCAGCCCTAGCCCTGCAATACCGCACCGCCGCTGCAACTCACCTCCCTGCCCTCGCCCGACGCCGGAAAGCACTGCCCCGCCTTCTGTCTTGAGCCACCGGAGTTGGGAGTCTCCAATGCAGCGCTCCGGCCCTTCTCCTCTCCTTGTTTCATTTCTTCTTCTCTAGCCTCTCACGAGCCGCCAGGGAAGTGCCTACCGCCGCCTCCAGCATCTGCCCTGCCACCACCTCGCCAGAGCCACTGCCGCCACGGCCAAAGCCGGAGAAGGCCCTGCAAGTTCTCCTCGCCGCCGCCTCTGCATCTATCTCCCCAGCCCTGCGCGTTCCCTATAGATGGAGAAACCCTTTTTCACTTATCAAACCGGGCCCCTTAATTTGAATTATGGGTAATTGCAATATATGGCTAATTTTTATAATTACATTTCTGACCCATAGTTTGTGAAATTTAACTTTATACAACTGCAAGTTTAATTACAGATTTGGCCCAATAATTTATTTAGAGAATATAACCAAAGTTTCTGAATTTGTATGAATTACCCCGGAAAATGTGTTAGCGGGTTTTAACATTGGATTTTAATTGCCGGGATATTCTTATATTTATATATACCATATATGTTATGTCTTTGATGGATAATTCGGTTATGGCTCAAATATTTAATCCCGGGTTTTTAACGTTCACTTTTGAAAACGAGTTTTCCTTAGAGTTATATATATTACATATTCCGTTCAAATTTAGCGTATAAGCTAAATTTGTATAGTTTTGATGTTAGGTCCGGAAGCGTTCCGGTAAAGACTTAACAAGTCCAAGTCGACATCCGTTGATTGATTTCCGTCTTTTGACGTCATGTGAGTATCCTTTCCCTCGATCTAATTATGTTTAGTAGTATCATGCTAGGTTGGATATAACATAACTTAGAGTGAATGCCAAGTAGTGGCTTTGAACCTTAGGTGAGTTTCGAGGATTTGATATTGTTTGATGGATTGATGTTGATTCTAAGATTGAGGTGTTAGTTATATGGTTGATCTTGTGAGCGTTTTGAGGCTCGAGGTGGGGTTGTATAATCTTATGGGATTTTGGAGTTTAGGTTTGGCTTATCCTAGTTGCGTTGTGAGTTATGATCTTGCGAGATCTGAGGGTTTAGAAGTATTAGGACTTCTAGCTTCTGTTGAGTGTGATGTGAATATGAGGGATTCTAGGATGCGGTCCTAGAATTGAGAGTCAAATGGTCTTGCGTAGATCATTTGTATAGAAGTCTAAGACTTCTATTGTGAGTGGGTTGTTGATATAGTTATCTTCTTGTGAGCAGGTTATGGGCTTCCTCTCCTAAGGAAGCGAGAGTGTTGTGAGTTGAGTGTGGTGACGAGGTAAGTCTCCGGACTTACTTAGCTCGTATTCTCTGTATTAGTTTCAATGCGTGTTTGGTGGTGTGTGTTTATTGTTTATGTGTGTGTTTATTGCTTATGTTATAACATCTAAACCGGTAATAGGACCACCGACTGTATATGTTTATATTTGGCCCAAGTGTATGATAACGGGCGGTGACCACTTGTCCAGTCCAAAATAGGGATGACTGGGAGGTGCCTTGCGACCAGCCCATCGGGTGATGCTGATCCGCATCAAGTACAAACCCGTATGGTGAAAGGGGACAAGGGCGAGATCTTTAAGATTCTCGTGTCACAAAAGAAGTTGAATTAGAACGGGATATGACCTAATAATAAAAAGATAATAAACCGGATTGTGTGTTTTGGAACATGTTGTGTTTATGATGCCTTATGTGTGTGTGTTCCATTACCATGATTCTAATGCCTTGAATGCTAGCTAACGGTTTTATACCGACTGTTGTAGATTGCATTGCAGGTTAGGATTGCGGCCGAGAGATCCGGAAGAGTGGACAGCCGGGGTTCCGTACATTTTAGGATTGGGTTTTGGGTGGAGTCGAGTTTGAGTATTGTAATTATTGTTTGTTTTATGGTGTTAGCCTTTGGGGTTGTATTTTCGGCTGAAGTCCTTTGTTGTATTCTTTCGGGTTTTTCTCTTCATTGCATAAAAATGTATTTCGTTTTTGGCCTTTATTTGTGCCTTGTTGCAAGATCCGGTGAAATTGTTGTCAAGCTAAGGGTCGGGACCCATTGTGAGGTCCCAACCCGTAGCATCCCGAGTCCCGCGGATTTGGGGTGTTACAATCTGCTTCAAGGCATATTGGTACTGTCTCAATGCTCTTCCAACCCGCATGAGAATTGCCTTATCATATATCTCTCCATTTGGGATGACAAATTTTTGCTGCAAATTAAATTAATTTAGTACATTTTCGAACTTCATGTAAATTCAGATTAATGCTTAAGCTGAAACAAAATATTATTTGAATTTATAGATCGAAAATACTTACTCTAACCCTTTTTACAATCTCAGCTTTATAGTATTTGTTCACTTGATGTCAGCTTGTCTCTCCAATTGGACACAATTTTTCGATTTTTGCCAATGAACCAAGATACTTCACTAGAATACAACCTCCTTTACGAATTGGTTGATTGAATTCATTGAAATTAACAACGCACCTCACTCCATCTTCAAGATTATCAATATCTCGAGGTTGTATTAATCCACTTAGTATTTTATAATTACTGTCAGCATCTGCACACATATAACTATTAGAAGATGCTAAATTATGAACTTCAAATTAAGATCATTTATTGTCAATGTTACGTACCAATGGTCAAAACCTCTTCCTTGTCATCATACTTTATTTCGAAAGTCCAGTCAGGCACTCTTGATTTCATGGCTCGAGGTCTAGAAGTCGTTTTGTTTTTTAAGTTTTCACTGTCATCTTCTTGTGCTACTGGCCCCATGTCATAGGTATCGCAATCCAGATCTATCACATGTTCTTCTGTCATAGGATTCGTGTCTTCCTCAGAAATATCATTCAATGATTGAGAAGATTGTGGAGATGGTAAAGTACTAGGCTGCGTTGTCTCCACCTCTGTCTCTGCATTGGCTGAAGCACGGGTTCTCAACCTATGAGGTGATGCAGCTGGTGGTAATGCAGAAGGCTGTGTTGTCTCCACCTATGTCTCTACATTGGCTGAAGAACGGGTTCTCAACCTATGAGGTGATGCAGCTGGTGGTAATGCAGAAGGCTGCGTTGTCTCCACCTTTGTCTCTGCATTGGCTGAAGAACGGTTCCTCAACCTATGAGGTGATACAACTGGTGGTAATGCAGAAGGTTGTGTTGTCTCCACCTCTTTCTCTGCATTGGCTGAAGCGCGGGTCCTCAACCTATGAGGTGATGTAGCCGGTGGTAATGCAAAAGGTTGTGTTCTCTCCACTACTGTCTCTCCATTGGCTGAAGCACGGGTCCTCAACCTATGAGGTGATGTAGTTGGTGGTAATGTAGAAGGTTGCGTTCTCTCCACATTCCCTACAATGCCTGAAACACGGGACCTAAGGTTATGAGTTGATCTAACTAGTGGTAATGTAACAGGCTGCTCTTTCTCCACTTGACCTACATTCAATGGGGTTGGGGGCCTTTGTTTCTTAGGTGAAGAGGGTAATGAAGTTGGTTGCATACTCACATTTGGCTCGGTATTGCCTGCAGCATGGGACCTAAGGTTGTGGGATGATCGAACTGGTGGTAACGCAGCAGACTGCTCTTTGTCCACCATTTCTGCATTGTGTGGGGTTGGAGGCATTTGACTCAGAGTTGGTTTACTCCGGGGCCTAATTGTTCTTGGTTTTCTTGGAATGGGAAGAGTAATTTTGTAAGCCCTTGTCTTCGGAGGTGGTCTTTCGGGCTGTAGAGCTGGTGTAGGACATAGGGGTCTTGCTTGAGATTCTGAACTAGGTGAATCAGTGTCCGAATGTAGAAGTTGGTCATCACTTCTACTCCTTTTGCTTCTAAAACTCATTTTTGGGGAAAACTGAAACAATAACAAACAATAAAAACCATCAGCAAAATGATAAAACACAAAGTACAACATATATACTGTAATAACAAAACTACAACATATATATGTGAAAATATAAACTACAACAGAAAAATATAAACTACAACAGAAAAATATAAACTACGACAGAAACTACAACATATATACTGTAATAACTAGAATATATGACTAAAATGCACAACATAAATGAACAACACATACTTGAACAACCAGAAATATATCAATATTCAAAAGGTTCAAAATGTAAAAGAATAGGCTTAAAAAATATGACATCATTATAGATCCCCTAATCAAACAAATCTCTAGGCTTTGTTCTTATAACATGAAACCATCCTTTTTGCAACTCATCTTCAACATATAAAACTTGCTTCGCTTGAGATGAGAATATGAATGGGTCGTCTTGCAAAAATCTTCTGGTATGCATCAATTTAGAGAAGTTCACACAAGCTTCTGCGTTGCCATATGTCTTCAATCCTCTATGTATATCGATCCATAAACAACGAAAGACGACAACTTTATATACTCCATAATAATCTAGCTCATATATATCCTTGATCTTCCCATAATATGATTGTCCATCTGCCTTCACCACAACTCCAGAATTTTGTGTCCTTCGAAATTCTTCTCGGTCGATAGTGTGAAATTTATACCCGTTTATCATAAATCCCTTTAGCCTTTTAGCTGATTTATTCAAACCCCCAGCTAAAGCCTTTCTTAGGCTTCCATCTTCAGTGTTTGAATCTATATTGTGTACCTATGAAGTGTTCATAAGTAACAAGTCAAATACTAGTACGCAAGAAACCAAGTGTAAATGTTATTATGAGTTATGATCCCTAATAACCTGATTTTGTAGCCAACCAGGTAACTCATTTATGATCCACCCATTCTGAATGGAATCATCAAGTTCAAATCTGGGATCTTCCTCTTGTTTTTCACGTATGAATGCACTACAAATCAAGTTGTAGAAACATTTCATTTTAATGTATGAAATATTTATAGTACGAATAAGTGCTTATTTGATTAAAATAATTTGTATTACTTATGCCCGTAAAGCATTCATCTCATCTGAATGTAGTAAAACATAGCGATGGGCCTGTTTTAAATTTCTTTCGTCTAGTGTCACAGACTTTGTCATCCCAACAATTCGACCACCGGAGTTAAACAAATACTTGTGCATGCTTGGGCTGGTGTCATCATTTCTTCTGGATTTTTTGAAAACAGTTTCCACCCCTTTCAAAAACCTTGAAAAAAAGGTACTTGTCTCTTCTAGAATGTATCCTTCAGCAGTAGACCCTTCTAGTTGGGCTTTATTGGTCACGTGTGACTTTAAATGAGCCAAATACCTTTTTCAAAAGAATACAGTCAGACATCAATATTGTGGTAGTTCCTCAGCTGAATAAACTAGAATAAGGTGTAAGTATTGACCTTTCAATGGGATGCATCCATCTATAGTGAACCGGTCCACCAAGCTTAGCCTCATCTACTAAGTGGATTAGTAAGTGAACCATGATTGTAAAAAAAATGGGAGAAATTTCTTTTCAAAATCACATAAAGTGAGGATGAGTTTTTCCTGGACAACATCCAGCTCATCTAGATCAAGAGTTGTAGAGCACAAATACTTGAAAAAAGAAGACAAATCTGAAAGCATCTCAACAAATTCAATAGCCTTGGATGCACGTAAGGCTACAGGAAGAATATCTTGCATTAAGACATGATTATCATGACTTTTGAGGTTGATCAACTTTCGTTGTTTCATGTTGACACATCGAGATAGGTTGGATCCATATCCATCTGGAACTCTAAGCTTTTGTAAAACCCTAAGGAATCTCTCTTTTTCCACTGAAGATGTAGTGTATGCAGCAGGAGGCATTATTGGATCTCGGTTAGGGGGAGGCTGAAGCCATAGTTGTGGCTTTACTCCTCTTTCTTCAATTGCTTTTATAGCATTGACATCATCCCTACACTTTTTATCCATATCAAGAATAGTGCCCAACAGATTATCACACACATTTTTCTCTATGTGCATAACATCTAAATTGTGCCTTAACATACTATGCTCCCAATATACCAAGTCAAAAAAGATGCTCTTTTACTTCCACAGATTATTGTCTTCATCAACATATTCATCTCCTCTTGTCTCCACCTCTCTCTCTCTCTCTCTTGATCTTTTTTTTCTTGAGCTCTTCTTACACTTTCCACATACATGAACTATTTGTTCTTGTTGCCTCAATATACTTGACCCTGTTATAGGACTCGGTGGCTGACCATACTTATCAGTCCCATCAAATAGATCACTTTGAGATCGATATTCATGTTCAGCTGGTAACCACTTTCTGTGACCGACATAACAGATTTTCCCTCCAAACATGTATGAATGAGTTGAGCCTGCACATAAAGGGCATGCCTTGTAACTCTTCGTACTCCAACCAGATAACATCGCTAAAGCATGGAAGTCATTAATAGTCCACATTAAAGAAGCACGAAGCCTGAACCATTCTCCCTTATAAGCATCAAATGCATCAATACCTTCCCACAACTTTAGCAACTCACGAATTAATGGTTGTAGATATACGTCAATATTATTACCTGGTCCTGATTTTCCAGGTATAATCATTGACAAGATGAATGATGATGCCTTCATCACCATCCATGGTGGCAAGTTGTAAGGGATTAAAACAACAGGCCATGTACTATAAGTAGTATTCATTAGTCGATAAGGATTAAAACCGTCACTAGCAAGACCCAACCTTACATTATGAATCTCTGATGAAAAATCAGGATACTTGGCATCAAAACTTGCCCATGCTACACCATCAGCTGGATGGCGTAGCTTTCCATCCTTCACACGTTCTTTGTCATGCCAAGTCATGTCTTTAGCAGTGGTAGGTTCCATGTGCATTCGCTTCAGTCGTGGAATGAGAGGAAAATAACGCATCACCTTAGCTGGCTCACCCTTCTTAACAACATCATCTTCGTCCGTCCTATCATTGTCATTGTGTTTGATTGTCTTCCACCTTGGAATATTACAAACTGAACAACGTTCTAACTGAGTTGGATCACCCCAGTACAACATACAATCGTTCGGACAAGCATCAATCTTCTCATATCCAAGTCCAAATCCATTTATCATTTTTTTGCAATGATAGTATGTTGTTGGGAACTCCATCACTTGTGGAAATGCGTCAAGGAGAAGTTTGAGCAACATATTGAAGGACTCCGCACTCCAGTGAAAAGAGCATTTGAGATGAAACAAATATAGAAGAAATGAGAGTTTTGAAAATGAGCTACACCTTGGATAAAGCTCATCGTTCGCAGCATTAAGTAGCTTCTCATACTCAGAAGTGTCCCCGTCATTATCTTGGCTTGCTGGTTGATGGGGATCTTCAAATAACTCCTCATTATCAACTTGTGTAGGCACTTGGTTCAGATTATTGGTGGGATGCATAACATTGGGTCCAAATGCAGCACTAAACAGTCCACTCATATCATCTTGTCCTAGATCCATTGGTTCACTATGAAGAAATGTTTCGGCTGAAGTATTTAATTCATTAGCTAAACTTTCAGAAGGTATATCCTCTTGTCCATGATGAATCCACTTCTTATATGGCTTGTAAAATCCTTTAAAGAGGAGATGTTGTTCGACTTCATCTACTAGCACCCACTTATACACTTTACATTTTTTGCATGGACATCGAGTTCTACCTTCAACAAGGTTTTGTTTAGCCAATTTTAAGAAATTCATAACCCCTTTAATATAATCAAGATGACTATTTGGTAGTCCAGTCCAACTTGTATCCATGCCTAGAATGACTTTGTCGAATTAGGAAGCCTAACTACATAAGAAAACAAATATAAAAACAGAAAACAAAATCTAATTGCATTAACACTACATAAAAATATAAAACATACATGAATCAACAAGTAAGCAAAATGAAGAAGCCTTAATATAAAACATACATCAATCAACAAGTAAGCAAAATGAAGAACCTTAATAGCAGTTATATTATGTAACGAGTACAATAACCCTAATGTACACATAGGAATATTATATATTAATATTTGTTGTCCAAAGAACCACAATCCTAATCAGATAAGCAAATATAAAAATAAGGAATTAATGGAAAAAATATGAAATCCACATGTAGCCAAAAGCTGCGTAACAGTTGTCCTAATTAGAATAGTCAAGCAAAATACAACATTGCATACAAACTAAACACCACTAGTAAATAATATACACAGTATTATGACAGATAACCGTTGTCCAAAGGACCACAATCCAAAACATAGAAACAAATAACTAAACAAGCAAATAAAGGAAAAATATGAGCCATCAAACATCAAGATCAGAGGCAATACCTATTTGAGACTTGACAGATGTGGAGTATCCTAAACCAGAGATGCAGGTCAAAGTGTGGACAACAAACTACACCACAATTTGAATATCAGATTAAGAAAAGTCCATAATTAGAATATTTTTATAGAACAATCTAAACTAGAGACTACATAAATTTTCATTGAATAAATTTCTTCATAACAATTAGTGGAAGTAAGTGAGCAAAACATGAGGCCTTTCAACTAAGTTTAGAGCTGTGTAACTAAAATTTCAGAGATACTCATGGAGAACACAGTGGGCTAATTAATAACTTATGCAGCTACACATGGAAATATAAAAATAGATGTAAAGTTAATCAAAGAAACTAAACAATTGTTGCATAGAATAGATGGGGTGACAACTAAGCTAGCATGAATTGATGGAGAACACAGTGGGCTAATTTATAACTTATGCAACTACACATGAAAATATAAAAACAACTTACTCATCGAGGTACACAAATGCAGATAAATCACTAAATCTTTCAACTAAAGTATATGAAGCATTCACTCCAAGTAATTAGCAAGATAAAAACAAATGATAAACAATAAGTTGATGGTCCACAGAAGGAATTGAAAACAAAAACAGAGAAGGTTGTCTTTTATTTGGGATAAGTTGGAGAACCCTAATATGTAATGGCATACCCTAATCGGAAACATAATAGAGAGGCTATTGATTGGGGAAAATGTTAGGGAATTAGGGTTTCATACTTGAACAGAAGGCGAGGTTTGAAAGAAGTTGAAGAACCTTACCTACGGTACAGGCCGGAGGAACAAAAAACCCTTACCTGCGTAAATGAAGTTTAGGAATTAGGATTTCATAGTTAAAGAGAAGATCAAAGATAAGCTGAAGAACCTTACCTGCGCGTTACTGGCCGGAGGAACAAAAGAACCTTACCTGCGTTAATGAAATTTAGGAATTATGGTTTCATACTTGAAGAGAAGATCTCAGAGAAGCTGAAGAACCTTAGCTACGATAATGGAGGAACAAATCTAAGAACATTACCTGCGTCAATGAAGTTTAGGGATAAGGGTTTCATACATAGTACAATACTTAAAGAGAAGGTAGAATAAGGATTAAAAGACCGAATAACCTAACCAGAAACAGAATAGAGAAGCTAAAGAACATTACCGGCCGGTAGAACCTTTGATTTCCGGCAGAACGCTATCGTGGAACTGTGGAAGTGTTTACAAGGGTTAGGGTTGAAGTTGTTGGTTTTGGAAGAATGAGCAAAAGCGTTTGCCAAACGTTTTGTTACGGGGAAAAAAACAGGCGGGATTACAAAAACTTAAGCACGTTAATGAAATTTGTGGCTTTTTGTAAATATAAATGGTGGGCCTTATCATCAACCGACGTTTATGTAACATTTTTCGATACACATAATTGTCATAATATATTCGACGTTATATAGCGTCGATAATGTTATGCGCTTGTTGGAAGCGCTGAAATTTCAGCTGACGTAAAAAGTAGCGTCGAAGCCAAAGCGTAGTAGATGACCCGTGTTTCTAGTAGTGTGATAGTAATTGACATATAACTCACGAAGATTTCGCAAGTGGTGAGTATGAGTCCAACCGTTATGTTCCTAGCGTAATTTTGGACGTTTGGGGAAATTTTTACTTTTTCCCCGGGTAATTATTTTTACCCTCCAGTGTTATTTGGAGCATTTGGGAGCTCCAATTAATAAGAATGTAGTTGCGAGAAATGATCAGGACATCTGATATGTCCTAGATATGAAATAACATGGACAGGCAAAACGGCTTAGGAATACACGTTTTTCGAGGCAGTTGTGGAATAATTATCCCTACAATATTCCAGATTTAATATTTCAATCTCGAGAAGTTTGGAGAAGGAGGTTCGACCCACCTTTGGATCGGTTAAAGGATAATTATCGACTTCGCTAAAGGATAATTATCGTCTTCACTATAAATAGCGGAAAATCCTTTATTAATTTATTTCCTTTCACGTTTCCTCGTGAAACCTCTGATTTCTCTCAACCTTCAAACTGAGATCTACTCTCCGTTTATAATCCGATTTTCATTCCGTTTGAATTTCTGGACTCCTCTCTTCATTCTCTTCATATCGGTACCGAGTTTCTGCATTTCCGAGCAGATGAAGAGCTGGTCCAGCATATATGTCACTAGGCAGGTTCCATCGCTCAGATTCCGATGAATTTGATGTTGTCCATGTGTAGCCTGCGTCGTTGTGATTCCGAATCTTCTTTCAGATCGTAAATCGGGTTAGTAACGAATAAGTTATGAATTTATTCATTTTCTGTACTGCGATTTAGCCTAAATTGACTTTAGGCTTGTCAAAATGGATAATTATAAATTCCATTATGGTCGTTATATTATTCTGGTGATTATGGTTTGTTTGTTTGATGAAATCTGATGACAGGTGGGTTTAGAAATTACCTGCGGGAAAACGTTATTCCGGCAAAATTTAAATAATTAATTAAAGGTTAATTAATTAAATTAGGGTTAGAATTGAGATTAAGGAATGTCGATTAGATACTACCTTGAGATTTGAGGAATTGTGAGTTATGTTGAGATATTGAGGTTTAGTTGGTTGTGAGGCTTATAGATTGAGTATGATCCTTATGGATCCCTTGGGTCTAGGTGTGACCTTTTTGATTGATAGGAGTATTGATATCTCTTTATGCCTTGTTATTAGGCAGTTCCCCTCTCTGGATTGGAGGTTGATCGTGGTTGTGATTGTACGAGGTTGAGGTAATTAGCTACCATCCCTATATTTGGTGTTTGCATGAGTGGTGTGTGTGTTATATGTTTGGTATGATAGCATGAGATGTCGTTTATACCGATCTATGTTTTGTTGATTGTCCCGTTGCATGGCTGTGATAACCTTCCCCTTTCATCCCGCCGTGGAGTTTGGGAGGTTCTGTGACGTCAGACCAGACTGGTTTACAGGAAGGGAGCAATCCACTCTCATAGGGTACACGGGTTGTGTGACTGATACTAGTACATCTGGATATAGCACTCAGAGGCGGGGATGTATCGGCCCTCATGTCATATATTTTCATCTATCTATATAGACACGATTTGAGTGAATGACTATTATATAAAGATGATAAAGGGGTAAATGTGTGATAGCATGTTGATGTGTTTATCTTTCATGATTGTGCTTGTACTTATGCATTACCTTATATATGTATGGATAACTAATGGTTTATTACCATGTTGTAGATGCCCTACAGGATAGGGGTGCTGTTGAGTGATCTAGCAGGGTGGCAGGCCGAGGACCTCTCGTACATAGGATGGTTGTGGTCTTTTGGGTTGTTTATGTTTCCCTCCTGCGTGAGGATGATCTTTTGTTACCTCTTGTGAGAGGATGTTGTTTTATACTCGGCTATGTTGTTGTTACTTTTTGGTTATACAGTTTTATATAGTTTTATGCGTTTGTTTTATATATGTTAGTTCCATATTGTAAGGTCCAGTGAACTTGTTGTCACGATAGGGTCACGATCCATTGTGAGATCCTAGCCTAATGTGGCATCCCGAGTCCCGCGGATTCGGGGTGTTACAGTGTTGGTTTGAGATTATAGTTCCTTTCCTTAGTACCTTGAGACTTACCCGGTGAGAGGATCTTTGGTTTGGGATAGTGAGTAGTGAGACTTACCCGGTGATCTATTCCCACCTTAGAAACATCTTCCCTTTGCAAACCTCAGCTTTGTCCACGTTATCTTTTGAGATCTTGAGTCGGAACCACAACAGGATGCTTTAATCCCTAGAATCCACAATTTCTTCATCTGACTTTTACATCATCTTTGATATCATTGCTTGTTGCGTGTTTGTTAATTTACAACCTGAATTACCGATCTTTGTTTCACCATAGTCCTTGTATTTGACCCTGGAATTCTTGTTTTATTACAATCGATCCGTACACTACGGGTTCGCTATTTGCAAGCTTGCACACACCTTTTGGAGCGAACAGTTGCCGTCAATCGGATCCAAGGATTGGAACCGGCGTCGCGGTGTTGCCAGACCAAGCCACCAGATCCGGGCACCATCGAGCAAGTTTATTTGTTGCCGAGCTTGTTGGAATCAGACCAGAAGCCCCATAGCTGGTCGTCCCCGCCTCTACAATCATGTCTTGCTCTACACAACCCTTGTTCGACTGTTATAGCTCCAGTTCGGCTCCGACCGCCTCTTCTCCGTCAACCTTGATTCATACCAGAAAGAGCTTCACTGCTTCAAAATTAGGGTTTGCTTCCGTTCTTACTGCATCAAGTAGTATCCAACATTGCTTAGTTTTCTTCTAATTTTGTTCCTTCTTCAAGGTTCGTCTCCTTTGCTCCGGCTTTCCCTTCGCAGCAAGTCCCGCAACAAGTCCCGCAAACCTATATCAGTGTATGTGTATCGTTTATTGTGTATTTGTGCATCAGACTATTGTCTTCGTGAAATAGATTATGAATCATTGGTTCCTTTGTCTTCGAATAAGCTTTTTGGTATGATACCTTGGAGCAATTTGGTTTTTGCAGCAAGTCCTGCAAGTCCCTCGGGTTAAAGAAGATAGAGACGCTCAGATGCAGTCATACAAAGAACATTCCGAATAGGAGGCGCATGTTAGTGTTTAGATGGAGCAGTTGTTTACATTTGAATGAGAAGGAGAGGTCTGTTAGTTGAGGAGGAAATCAAGGCTAATAAGGAAGGTGAAGATATGAAATAATTGGTGTCATAAAAATAGAATATCATGTTGTTTGGCTTGCTATGTATAATTATTAAAGCGAATTGCTGGAAAATGTGCTAAAAATCTTCTAAGAAAGCACTTATGCAAATATAACATAAATTATATTTAAATATACACGATAACTAATTGTATAGAAATCATAAGTATACTATAAAATGTTAATTTATAAAACATTACTTAATAAATCTAAATTCTTTACAATAAAATATGGGCTAATTTAGTAAGTAGGTTTTTTTTATTTTATTATATACTAACTAGGCCTTTTCTAGTTTTCTATTTAGTAAATATACCCGTCATTTTTTACCACTTTCATTTAATGGTGGGTAAAACTAATTAACCCTTCAAAGAAAAAAGAAATAGCATTTGATGTTTGTTATGAAAATTTTGATTTTAATTACTGAATTTGTTTTTTATTTTATTTTATTTTATTTTTCTTTTTATTTTTTGTTTTCATACCGGACATTAACATACCGGACATTTACATATCGGACACATACCGGAAATTTACATACCGGACATTTTATATACCGGACATTTACATACCGGACATTTTACATACCGGAATTTTATAACAAAATTTTTCATACCGGAAGTTCATACCGAAATTTTTTATACCGGAAGTTCATACCGAAAGTTCATATACCGGAAGTTCATACCGGAAGTCATACCGAAAGTTCATGCCGGAAGTTCATAACGAAGTTTTTCATACCGGAAGTTCATACCGAAATTTTTTATACCAAAAGTTCATACCGGAAGTTCATACCGAAAGTTCGTACCGGAAGTTCATAACGAAGTTCTTCATACCGGAAGTTCATACCGAAATTTTTTATACCGGAAGTTTATACCGGAAGTTAATACCGAAAGTTCATACCGAAAGTTCATACCGTTCATACCGAAAGTTCATACCGAAAGTTCAAACCTGAAGTTCATAACGAAGTTTTTCATACCGGAAGTTCATACCGTAATTTTTTATACTGGAAGTTCATACCGTTCATACCGGAAGTTCATACCGAAAGTTCATACCAGATGTTCATAACGAAATTTATCATACCGGAAGTTCATACCGAAATTTTTTTATACCGGAAGTTCATACCGGATGCCAATGATGTTTACACTGGTGAATTTACAACCTTTGCTCGCTCAGGGTGATGCTGATAGTGGTCTTGATCGTCTCTGGGCAAAGAAGAAGGTTATACCATTTTTAGAGACATTTTTTATCCTTCAAGGTTGATACTTAAATGTTGCGTTTTTGCTCATACCATTTTTATAACTTCCGGTATGTAATTTTCCGGTATGTAATTCTTAATTCTAAACTATGACAGAAAATCAGTTTGTTTGGTATAACTACCGGTATGATAACTTCCGGTATAATATGATAACTTCCGGTATGATAAATTCCGGTATGATAACTTCCGGTATGTGAACTTCCAGTATGTGAAGCTCCGGCATCTAAAGCTCCGGTATGTGAACTTCCGGTATGTGAACTTCCGGTATGTGAAATTCCGGTATGTGAACTTCCGGTATGTGAAACTCCGGTATGCATTCCAAAAAAAATAAATAAATAAATAAAGAAAATAAAAAGAGACAAAAAAGACAAAAATAAATAAAAAATAAATTCCGGTATGATAACTTCCGATATGATATGATAACTTCCGGTATGATATGATAACGTCCGGTATGATATGATAACGTCCGGTATGATATGATAACTTCCGGTATGATATGATAACTTCCGGTATGATAACTTACGGTATGTGAAGCTCCGGTATGTGAAATTCCGGTATGTGAAATCCGGTATGTGAAATTCCGGTATTGGACATTCCGGTATATGAAAATTCCGGTATGTGTAAATTCCGGTATGTGAAATTCTGGTATGCGAATCCGGTATTGTAAATTCCGGTATGTGAAAATTCCGGTATGTAAAAAATTCTTCATTCAAGAAAAAAAATAAAGAAAATAAAAAAGATAAAAAAATAAAAGAAAATAAAAAAGACATTCAGTTTTTAAAAAAATTAAAACTTACACTTAAATAACAAATAACAAACATTTTTTTAAATAAAGAATTTGGCCTACTAGGCTCGTATTGGTTTTTGTTAAAGAAACTATACCGCATATTTTTTTACCACTTTCATTCAATGGTAGATAAAACTAATTAACCCTTCTATTTAAAAAAAATATTTGTTATTTGTTATCATACCAAAAAAACAAATTCAGTAACAATCGTTAAATCATACCAGAAACTCATACTAGAATTGTTTTTTTGCTTTTTTTTGTCCTTTTTTATTTTTTATAATTTACATACCGGAATTTACATAATTTAACGATTATTGATATCTACGCAACTATTTTTTAGTGTATTTTGTGGGAATTTGAAAGATTTTGAGGACACAACTGACAAGTTGAAGGTGTTGTTGTGACCGCTTTGAGCATTTGAATTACACGAAGATGATATTTTGTACTTGTAGAACAGAGTCTGTCATAGAATTATATTGGAAGTCGCTTCGGCATGGATTCGTTGACCCATTGCCAGAAGTTGCACTCTCGTTGATAGATCTACAGGTGGTCGAGCAAATTTGGTAGCCACTTCATTTCTTTTTTCCATTTCCATAGTCACTCTCAACAGTTTTTGCCTGTTTCTTTCATCTGCGTTTTGGGGAGAAATGAACAAGCCGGGTCAGAAGAACTATTACATGAAACAATCCAAAATATTACTGAGGATGCCCAAATACATTAGCAAACATCGATTAACCAACACCTCACCATAGCATATTCACGACGCTCAGCTTGGATTTTGTCCACCAGATCTTCAACAAATGATGCAATTCTTCTTTTCTAGTTTGTTTGTCTCCATTATTGTTCAAGCTCTGCACAAACCATGGTAAAGGATAATAAGGTCTCAAATCCTTCTTAACAAGCTCAATTCCACTTCAAATAGTTAATCTAATGACCTTTTTCGAGTTTTCTCTCTTAAAACCTAACGAATACAGAAGATATATACACAACTGTCAACGAAGAGCTATGAAATGATAATGGAAAATGTGAAGAACTAAGAAGTGATATATTATTTCGAAGAAATTATACATGAACCAAAAGAAGAACCCGTAAGCAATATCTTCTGCCGTCAGATTTAAGTGATGCTTTTCTAGATCTAGATCTAGATGAGGAGAAGATGGAGAAGCCAGTGAGGGGTGTTATAGTCGGCCAATACGCCTCCTTCGATAAAGAGTGATCTTAAAGAGCTTTGACTTTTCGGCCTTCTAGGCTTCGATTTGTTATGAGGTCTTCCCTTTCCATCCTCCATGAATCTCATTTAAAAGAAGGAACGAAGAAACAATGGAGAGTTTTGATAGGCCGTTGAGGTGGGTGGCGTGAGGAAAAGAAAAGGTGAGGAGAGCCATTAGGGTTTCACACGGTAAAAATAAGTTGGGGTATATTTACCTAAGTGAAAAAGCAAAAAGTCTATTTGCTAAACCTAAAACCAAAAAAAGCCAATAAACCAAATTAGCCCTTATAACAAAATATTACACAGACTATAAAATAATACTACATAATAAAATAGAATAACTGATAAACTAATTTTAGATCTATAATCTATAACAAAATTAATTGAAAAATAAATAGGAAATAAAATATAAGAAAATTGAAAAAAATTAAACAACACAAAAACAATGAAAAAAATTAAATATTAGGGAAAGTAAAAAAAATTAAGAAGGAGACAAGATAACTTACTTTATTTGGTAGATTGATAATTCGATAGCATATCTCCATATTGAATGTTATGTCCATTCCAATGAATACATCGTGATATAAAATTTATAATAGCATTGTACTCTTTCTTGCCTTTTAAATGGAAAATCTTTGTTAATTATCATTGCGTGTTTCGATGTGGGACACGGCCAATATGCGTAAATGCATAACCAACTAAACCGTTATGTTATGTTCTAAGAACTGAGGCTACCTGATAACCAGTTCCAACCAAAACAATAACCGACCCAAAACAAACTACTCAAAAACCAATGGCCAATTCCAACCCGAGCATGTTGTGATTTGACCCGACCTCAGCACGTTGGCCCTGTTTGACACCATTACCAAGAATCGAGGCTACCCGACAACCCGATTGAACCCGAATAGTTATTACCCGACCCAAACCAACCCAAAACAAACCACTTAAATACCAAGCCTATTTTTACATAACCTGATTCTAACCCGAGCTTGTTTTGACCTGACAAAAAACTGACTTGTCGGCCCCATTTGACACCTCTACTTATGTCATTAAAATTTTTTCATTAAGTATTATGACTTTTTCATCAAGTTAAGCGGAAACATAAACGAAACCAACATTAAAAGCCCATAACGCAAAGGACACCTATATACAAAAAGTGTAAATGAAAGTGGTTCAAATTACTCTTGAATCAAATCAATGTGTAGTTCCAAGAAATCTAACATCGTTTTACTCTATCAGGTTGTTTCCTATATCAAAACTTGAAATGACAATAAACATACGTTTTCAATTTAAAATGATGATGAGTACAATGTGATTATTCATAGTAGATCACGATAGGTAGATTGAGATGGAAATCATCATACCATTCAAAGTTGAATTATAATATCGAATTATCAATCTACCAAATAAGATATTTTCTCATGTCTCTTTTTTCATTATTTTTATGTTTTGTTTTTATTATTCTTGAATTTATTTTTTTGTACGTTTTGTTTCTTGTTTCTTTTTTTTATCTTTTAGTGTTCTTGTACTTTTTTTCCTTGTATTTTTTGTTTTTGTTAATTTTTTTATTTGGTTAAACATTATATATAAGTTACTTTATGAGTTTTTGTATTTGATTATGTGGTAATAAATTCACGAGGAACTTCTAGAGAGTGTCAATTCAAGTCTTAGTGTAAATGCATTATTTCAGGTGCGTTAATGGATTATTTTGTTCCATGTCTTCTTAAGGATACACTCTCAAAATCTTGTGTGTGGGATTACTGAGAAATAAAAATGTGACTTTCTTCTTTGTTTGTTGTGTATCGGGTTTTGTGGAAGAATCCAAGGTCCATCCGTGAGTTGGGTTTAGTCCAAGGTTCTTCGATTCATCGCACATGAGCCGGATGTGGTCCGAGATTCCATGTTTGTCAAAATATTATGAACAAGCCTACACATTACTTTTCACTACTAAAAAATAGGATTATACCACCTTAAGCTATGTTGGGCGATATAACTCGGAGGTACTAATCCCTGACCGAAAATTTGGGGGAAAAAGTTGGACTTTAAATCCGGATTTTACATATCAGGAGTATAAAATAAAAATAATTAACCAGTAATAAGACAAATACCTCACGTCCGGCATATTTGATTAAAATTAGAATCATATACCCCGGATTAATATATAAGACCCGGGATATTTGAATTAAACAATTATAAGAACAACGAATTGCAATTGAGAGAAAGGTATAACATCGATTGAGCGAAGTAATATGAGTTGCTTACGAAGAATTTGTGATTGAGCGAAGGCTGAACAACGATTGAGTGTGAGCGAAGGCTGAACAACGATTAATCCTGCTGCATTTGTTGGTGATCACAGAGGCCCTGATATAGTTTTATACCCGTACTCCTTTTTAAGTTTTTAATGGATAATGCACTACTCATTGACACAGAAATGGACATGGAGACAACTACTAAATAACAATTATAAAAACATAGATCACGCCAATGGAAAGTAGAACACACTCAAATAACTCCAAGCAAGTTGTGAGTAAGGAGCCTCTTGCTGCAACACAACTTACAAGGTTATTGCAAAAATCCTTGCCTCTCGCCTTAACCAATCCCTCCCCTCCATCATTGGCAACTACCAGGGAGCATTCATCAAAGGGCGATCCATTAAACACAACATTCTACTCAGTCAGGAGCTCTTCAAAGGCTATAACCGCAGGCACGTCTCCCCCAAATGCGCCATCAAAATTGACCTCTCCAAATCCTTCGATTCCATCAACCACCAATTCATTCTTCACTGCCTAGCCAGAATGGGCTTCCCTTGTGAATATATCAAGCTCATTGACGCCTGTATCTCATCCCCGACTTACTTTATCAATGTTAATGGTACTCTCCGGGGCTTTTTCAAAGGCACCAGAGGACTCAGACAAGGCTGCCCTTTATCTCCCGGCCTCTTTGCCATCGCCATTGAAGTCCTATCCCAAATGATCCTGACCAATACCTCCACACCTGACTTCAACCTTCACCCCAAGTGCTCAAACCCCCACCTCACCCACCTATGTTTTGCTGACGACATTCTTCTGTTTTGCAGGGGTGACTCTGGCTCAATAAACATCCTGTTGAAAACTCTCACTCACTTCGGTTCTTACTCTGGATTGCACATCAACCCCAACAAGTCTTCTATCCTTCTAGGCGGAATCCCTCCTGATGATCAACACTCCATCGCTTCAAACTTTGGCCTTCTCCTTGGTACACTCCCCTTCACCTACCTCGGCATCCCAATTGGCAGCAAAAGGCTTCAACAAAATGAATACCTACCTCTCATCACCAAAATCACAAAGAGAATCAATGCTTGGGGAGCTAGGAATTTGTCCTACGCGGGCAGGAAACAGCTTATCTCCTCTATCCTCATGCCCCTCCAATACTACTGGTGTTCCTCCCTCCCTCTTCCCACTTCCATCATTAGAAGAATCAACTCCCTCCTTCAATCGTTTCTCTGGTCTAGTAAGGAGGGCAGCCCAAGAGCTCTCATCGCATGGCAAACTGTATGCTCCCCTTGATAGCATGAATTATAGTCTATATTTTGGGGTTTGTTTGGACGTTTTATCTTCAATAATCTGCATGTTTGTATGTATAATATGTGATTATATTACCATTTCATCTACCTTTGCGGGAATCGAGGTCTACATCTAGTTTTGTTGTAATCGTAGGTAAAATGGTACGTTTCGCATCAAAAAGGAGCAAAAGGAGCTATGGAGTCATTGGAGCTACATTCAGGAACATAAGGAACCATCCAGGAAGCATAGCCATGGATTAGAGATTCACTTTGGACCAGATTTGAGAGATTTCACTTTCAGTTGTGACTCACCTCGGTTGACCACAGATTCACCTCGACCGAGGTGATCCAGAGAAGTCGACTCGACCGAGGCGAACACCTAGGACGCGGCAGGAATATTTTATTCTTGGCTGAGATCTTTTATCTTTGGAAAGAGATCTTATATTTTTGGGCTTGGCTCCTGGAAGGAAGAAGATATGCTAGATCATATATTTTACCTATTTTTATGGGAAGAGATCTTTCTAAGATATCTTATCTTTGGAGAGTAATTTTCCAATAAAAAGGGTTGGATTTCCCACAAGTCCACATCATGCTATACCACCGATCAGGGTTTAGACACGCAGCAACCATACTCCAGTTGGGAGATTTGAAGAACCTTTTTGAAGGTTGAAGAAGGAAGATTGTAGATTTTATAGCTTTTGAAGGGTTTTTGTAAGATTATCTTAGATTCCCTTCCTTGTTGTCTTGCCTTATTGGATTTTTATCCAAGGAACGCTTTTTTGTGATATTTGATTCAATTATTGGAGTCTTTTCATTAAATTCTTCTTGTTCAAATATTCACCTTCTTCCCATATATTTGATTAATACTTTCATGATGATGAGTGGCTAATTTCTTTGTGTGATTCTAGGGTGATTGGCTGAAGGTTGTGGGAAAAACAATGATAGAATAATCTTAGATTCCAGTAGGACCCTGAAAGTTTGAGTCTTTACCTTAACCCTAAGCATCTCGCTCAGTCGATGAACATCTCGGCCGGGGTGGAATTTGGCTGACCGAGGTGACTTATCTGACCCAAAACTGAGAGTTAAGTGTTAGAGTTTGCCAAATCCTATTCTTATTACACCTTTCCTGGTCCAATGCAAGCTTAGGATGAGACTTACCCGGTAATTCCTTAGTTTGTTTACCTAAGATCGTAAGTGTAGGTAATAAAGGTTTGTCCTTTATTGGGGTTTGAGTGTGCTTTCGTCCCATGTTTGTGAGTTAGCCTGAGACTTACCCGGTAAAGGTTGATTCTATTCCCTTAGATGGTGTGTTAGTTTGAGGTTATAGTTCTTTATCTTAATTCCTTGAGACTTACCCGGTGATAGGAGTTACGGTTTAGGATTAGTGAGTAGTGAGACTTACCCGGTGATCTATTCCACTCTAGTAACACCTTCCCTATGCAAAAACCTTAGCTTTGTCCGCTTATCTTTAGATCTTGAGTTGGAACCACAACTAGATGCTTTAATCCCTAGAATTGCATATTTCATTTATTGACTTCTATATCATCTTTGATTGTTTTGATTACCCTTGTGGTTAGTCATTACCGAAGCTTACCGTAATTGGACTTTGTTTCACTAAGTCCCTGTGATCGACCCTTGGAATTCCTTGCTTTTTACTACGATTGACCCGTACACTGCGGGTTCGCATCCTTGTTTTAAGCTTACGTCTAGGGTTATAAATTTAAAGCTTGCACACACCGTTTGGAGCGAACAAGTTTTTGGCGCCGTTGCCGGGGACTTGGTCTAGACCGAGCCGGTTACGGTTTGCTCTTGGGGCCCCGTGTCTACTAACCACTCGGATGGCCCACCAAGACAATCGTGATCTTGAGGCCGAGTTGAAAGAGGCGCTAGAGCAGCTACGCCTCAGCAGGGAAGAGCTAAGGCGAGAGAAGGAAGAAACTCGCACCAGGACTGAAGCAATCGAAGTAGATATGGCAGCCATACGAGACCAAATTCTACTTCGACCGAGGGAAGACCCAATTCTCGATGCTGGACTGATGCAGGTCCCAGTTGCTGACCCTCGACCGAGGCAGGTTCCAGTACCTGACGCCCCGGCCGAGATACTTCCACCTCGGATGCCAGTCCGAGGTGTTCTTCTTGCAGGAATCCCGCAAACCCTAGGTCAAAGGATGGACCCCAATCAACAACTGAGGCGTCCAGGAGTTAACCTAGGAGATCCAGCGGACCATGACTACGAACTTTGACCGCAAGTTCTATCCATGATTCGCCAATGCCAATTCGGAAGGCTAGAGAAGGAATCACGACATCAACATCTTCAAAACTATGAGATCTTGATGGAGACCTTGAGACCTTCAAGGATTGAAAATAACCACTACAAGCTAAGACCTTTTTACTTTTCTTTAAAAGATAGAGCTCTTACTTGGTATCAATCTCTTCCTCCAGGAAAAATTAGCACATGGGAGGAGATGACGACGGAATTCTTGACCAAATTCTTTCCCCCCTCAAAGACAGCTGAAATGAGAGGGAAAATCATCGCTTTCATTATGAAGAACAAGGAGAGCTTGTCCAAGTCATGGGAGCGGTTCAAGGACATTCTTTTGGATTGCCCACATCATGGGATTCCAAAGTTAGAGTTATTGGAGATATACTTCAAAGGACTGGACGGAAGCACCCAGTTCAATCTCCAACTACTCTCCGCCGGTACCTTTATGGACATGGCGATTGACGAAGCTTGGGACTTCATCGAGAAGCAAGCTTTGCATATGGAGAAGTACACCCACCAAGGAGCTGAAGGTGGAGTTAAAAGAGTTAACTTCCAAGAAACTCAGCCCAACAACAATCAACTCACGTCTTTGAAGAATGACGTGAAGCAATTAAAGGAACTCTTGGTTGCTCAAACCAAGAAGGAAGAGCAAGGACAAAGGAAGAACAACAATGGATACCGTAACAACAACAACGGTTCCCGGAACAACAACTACAACAATAACAATAGAGGATCCAATAGCAACAACTGGAGGGCGAACAACCAAAATTCTGGTAACAATCATTCAAACTCCAACTCTAACGATTCCTCTAACCCTTTCCTCTCTTCCCCTTCTTCTTCTTCTACTCCATTAAAGAGCCAGGGGCAAGGATCAAGTTCGTCTCAGCCGGAAAAGAAAGACGCAGTTCTGGAGGCTATCTTGATCAAGCTTAACGCTATGTAGACTTCTATGACTTCATTTTCGAAGGCCCAAAAAGCCTTTGAACAACAACTTGCAAGTAGGGCGAATGAAGCGCCAAGAGATCCAGGGAAGCTTCCAGCAAGGACGGAAAACAACCCCAAGGGCCAGATCATGGCCATAACTACGAGGAGTGGACTGAAAACTGCAGATCTAGTGCCTCGGTCGGTGCCAGTACCGACGAAGACCACCTCGGTCCAGATGCAGTCGAAGAACACTTCGACCGAGATGCCAACCGAGGTGGAGCCAGAGATAGCGGAGGGGACAGAAGTTTATGTTCCACCTCCTGCATACAAACCACCACTTCCATTCCCCCAGTCAAGGGCCAGAGCACATCTAGACAAGCACTTCGGTAAGTTCCTTGACTTGATGAATAAACTGCATATTAACATTCCTTTCCTTGATGCTATTATAGGAATGCCCGCCTATGGGAAGTTCTTGAAGGAGATCCTATCAAGGAAGCGGAAACTGGAAGAATTTGGTGAAGTTAGGATGACATCTAAATCCTTAGAGCTCATTCAAACCATGAAGGAGAAGATTCCACCTAAATTGAGAGATCCCGGCTCATTTTGCATTCCCATTCAAGTTGGGGATGTCACTTGTGAAGCCCTTTGTGATCTAGGAGCCAACGTGAGCATCATCCCGCTGGAGCTATGTGTGAAAATCGGACTTGGAGAGCCCAAGCCGGTCAAGATTCGACTATATATGGCGGATCGCTCCATCACCCATCCCGTGGGAATCTTGGAGGACGTTCCGGTCAAGTTAGGTAACTTCTATTTACCAATAGATTTTGTTGTACTTGACATTCCCGCAGATTATCTTGTTCCTATTATTCTCGGGAGGCCATTTCTAGCAACTTCGGGTTGCAACGTGGATTGTAAGAATGCCAAGTTGAAATTCAACATTGGTGGAGATGAGGTGGAGTTCGCATTGCTTGCAGCCATGAAAGGAGAGCAGCTAAGCGATGATATCTTCAACATCTACGATGAAGAAGAATCAAGAGAATTGGTGAGTTGTATCCTTATTAACGATCCACTCGAAAGAGTCATTAGTTTCAGTTTAATGGAGGAAGGTATAGATGCTTCTTGCGATGCAGATATACGGAGCTTAAAAGCACTGGAAGAAGATCCAGGAGCTAAAACTGAGAAGCTAATCCAGGAGACGAAGATCTCCAGTTTCGGGTCCAGTTGCAGTACCTCGACCGAGGCACTTTCTGGACTGAGCGAGGCGACTGAAGAACATCTCGGTCAATGCCTCTGCGCCTCGACCGAGGTCGATGGCGAGACAACTTCAACTGAGACTTACGAAAGTCCAGTTTCTGGATCTACTCCACTGGAAGAAGGAAGCAGGGATCCCCCTCAGAAAGCACCCCCGGTTGTGGAGCTTAAACAACTCCCAAATCACTTGAGGTATGTCTTTCTTGGACCGGATTCCACGTATCCCGTTACTGTTAGTGCTTCCCTCTCCGAAACTGAATTATATAAACTAATGCATGTCCTGAGAAAGCATCAAAAGGCATTGGGTTACACTATAGATGATCTTATTGGCATTAAGCCTTCTTTCTGCATGCATAGAATTCTAATGGAGGATGATCATAAGACTTCACGGGAACCTCAAAGACGGTTAAATCCGATCATGAAAGAGGTTGTGAAGAAGGAAATTCTTAAGTTGTTGGATGCAGGTATCATATATCCTATCTCGGACAGCAAATGGGTTAGCCCGGTGCATGTAGTTCCGAAGATAGGAGGGATGACCGTTGTGAAGAATAAGAACAACGAGTTAATCCCAACCAGGACCGTTACGGGCTGGAGGGTTTGCATTGATTATAGGAAGCTGAACACGTCCACACAGAAGGACCATTTTCCACTTCCCTTCATTGATCAAATGCTCGAGCGGTTGGCCCAGCATTCACACTTTTGCTACTTAGACGGCTATAGTGGATTCTTCCAGATTCCTATCCATCCGGATGATCGGGAGAAGATCACTTTCACTTGTCCATGGGGGACATTTGCTTATAGGAGGATGCCATTTGGATTGTGCAATGCACCCGCTACCTTCCAGCGGTGCATGATGGCTATCTTTTCCGAGTACATAGAAGAGATCATGGAGGTATTTGTGGATGATTTTTCTGTATATGGTTCCTCTTTTGATGATTGCCTATCTAACCTTTCTCTAGTGCTTAAAAGATGTGAAGACACTAATCTCGTTTTGGATTGGGAAAAGTGTCATTTTATGGTTAATGAAGGCATTGTGCTAGGACACCTCGTTTCTAATCGAGGCATTGAGGTCGATCGCGCTAAGATCGAGACTATTGAGAAACTCCCTCCCCTTGTTCTGTTAAAGGTGTGAGGAGTTTTCTCGGGCATGCAGGTTTCTACAGGAGATTCATCAAGGACTTCTCCAAGATTTCTAAACCACTAACTAACCTCTTGAATAAAGATGTTGTTTTTGAGTTTTCGCAGGAGTGTCTTGATGCTTTTTACAGGATTAAGGAAGCGTTGATCTCCGCTCCCATTATCCAACCTCCGGATTGGACCTTGCCCTTTGAGATCATGTGCGATGCTAGTGATGTAGCCGTAGGAGCAGTGCTTGGACAGAAGAAGGATGGCCGGACCACCGCCATTTACTATGCTAGCAAGACGCTAGATGTAGCACAACGCAACTACGCTACCACCGAGAAAGAATTATTGGCGGTTGTATATGCTTTCGAGAAGTTTCGTTCCTATTTAGTAGGGGCGAAAGTCATTGTCTACACCAACCATGCAGCCATCCGTTACTTGTTGGCTAAGAAAGATGCCAAGTCACGCCTTATTCGATGGATTCTCTTGCTTCAAGAGTTTGATCTAGAGATCCGCGATAAGAAGGGATCCGGAAATTCTGTTGCGGATCACCTCAGCTGGCTACCTGCATCTTCACGCGAGAAGGACGACCCACCCATAGACGATTCATTCCCCGATGAGCATTTACACTTGCTGGAGCGTTTGATAGACTTACTTACTTCACCCCACGATGGAGGTGAAGTATGGGGTGAGGGCACCTCCCACCTCGTTTGAGACACATCATGGTCCAACTAGCGACCTTAAACCAAGCGCTTCTTGGGAGGCAACCCAAGGTATTGCTTTCTTTTCCCTTTTTCTAGTCTAGCTTAGATAGTTTTTGCTTTTGCTTTGCTTTGTTTTGTTTTTGGCGTTCTAGACAGATAACAAGTGACATCTAAGGAAGGAGCATAACTGGAAGGACAGAAGATCGAGAATTTGAGAAGACGAAGTTTGACTGGGACACATCTCGGTTGCTGTCAGAGCACCTCGACCGAGATGATTCTTGAGCAACTGAGGCGACTAGGGTTTCTGAAGAACCACCTCGGTCCGTACCACTTCGGTCCAGTCGAGACCACCTCGACCGAGGTGACAGCAGTTCCAGCAAGGGTATAAAAAGGGGAAAAATTTATCTTTCCTCACTTTTAACCTCCCTCGACCGCGGCGCTATACCTCACCTCGCTCCTTCGAATCTCTCTCATTTTCAAAGATTCTCGCTTCCAAACTGCGATTAAGGCATAGAGGATCCCAGTGCATCGTCGATCTACGAAGAAATCGAACCGATTCGGCCGAACGAGGTAAAACAAAACCGAAACCCTAACTCGCTGATTTCGCTTCGATTTGGGCTTTGGTTGCCCTTGCATTTGCTGAGAAAAGGATTAAGTACCCCATAGGAAGCAGTTGTAGTGATTTTGGGGGAAAAGAACTGAATTTTCTGAAGAAATTAGAATCCAGTTTTCCGCCTCGGTCCAAACGAGCTGTGCCTCGGCCGAGGTGATTCTTCAGTATTGTCAGTTGACCGAGGTGACCTGACAGTGGGATTTCTGAAAATGAGTTCTGACAGACGCCTTGCCCTTAGGGATAGATCCTCCCCTTCCCCTCCTTCCTCTTCTTCCCGACCCTATCGCTCGGTGATCCACGAGCGACACCAGGTCGACTATGAGCGTATTTCCGGCCGTCCAGTGATTGCACCTCGCTTCCTGGACGTGTCTGCTTTTGACTGTCTCCATGTAGATGGAGACCTTAGACGGATGATATCTACAGTAGGGCTAGATCAGTTTACTGAGATCCGAGCCCCAGCCTATTTGGAGCCCACCTTAGAGTTCGTTAGCTCCTTCACCTACCTCCCCACAGAGCGTTCTGTGAAGTACCGGTTGATGAACCGGAACTTCATAGTTCCACTAGAGTATTGGAGGGATATTTTTGGTTTCCCTGCCCCGACAGCTGTTGACTTCCCGTCCCGATCTGTAGCTAGGGAGTTTTGGGGACAGATTGCCCATATTGTTGAGCACGCAGACAGATGGCGCCCTGGAGATTCCAGGGAGAAGGTCATCTTTCACTTAGCCTTTAGGTTAGCTCACCGCATCTTCAGTGAGACACTTCTGGCGCGTACTGAGACGCCCCAGAAGGTCCGACAGGGGGAGCTGTTCAGCCTATACTGCATGGTGACAGGAGGGATCCCCGACTTTGGCTTGATGTTGGCAGAGGACCTGCACAAGATCAAGGCCAAGGCAAAGGGAGACATCTGTTGTGGAGGACTTGTCACCCACATCGCCAGCTATCAAGACATGGATCTCAGCGCTTGCACTATGGTGGCGGCTTCCAAGCCGCTTGGGCTGCAGGAGATGATCACTCGGCGGATTCTGGTTCCCCGAGGTCTGACTACACCGTACGTAGCTATACCATGGGAGCTGACTGCACCACAGGGGATCAGGTGGTCTGCCCAGTTTACTGTTTATGACCCTCATTATTGGCAGACCGGTTGGGCCCCACTGATGGAGGATTACAGAGAGGCAGCAGCTGCCCCAGCTGAGGAGGAGGTAGATGATGAGGAGACTGCTGATGACAAGGATAATGGAGTCCCGATGGATACAGGGACTGATACTGCTGGACCCAGTGCGCCGGTCATAGATCTGGACGATGACACTGAGGCTGAGCCTGCACCTGCTGCATCACCATTGAAACTTGCTAGGCGTAGAGCACGCCGACACAGAGATCCAGAGGCTCACCGTCGGATCGATGATCTGACGGATCAGATGATAGACTCTTATGCTGCCCTCACTGTGGACATGCATGAGAGATTTGCTGCCCAACACCGACAGATTGACAGCTGGACTCATTAGATGCTCGAGGGACAGCACTATCAGCGCAGGATGATGGAGATCCAGTTTCAGCAGGCTATGGGTTATCCATTTGACCCATCCCAGTATCCATATGTGCCACCACCACCACCACCACCGGATCAAGATTATTGAGAGCTGCAGGATTTTCTTTCTTATTTTTATGCAGTTCAGCTTATTATCCGGTGAGTATTTTATTCCTTAGACTTATTTTGACCCACTGGGACAGTGTGTCCTAAGTATGGGGTGTTTATTGATGTATTTGACTTATGTGATGTATGACTTTATTTGACCGGATATTTATTCATATTTATGCTTCAGTTTGCTCTTATATGTTTATCTAAGACTGCATGCATACTTACAAGTTATTTGATTGAGAAAAACGTCGAAACTGAAAGAAAACTGGTTTTAAAAAAAAAAAAAGTTTTGACCTCGACCGGTGGAGTTCTGGCCGAACGAGGTGTTTCACCTCGGTTAACCTAAGAACACCTCGACTGAGGTGTGTTAACTGAGAGTTTTCAAAATGATTTTTGTGCTCCTTATCTGGATATGATCTCAGTGAAGACTTTGCTTACTGACTGGTTTTGAAATCTTTATGTGTTTGAAAGGTTTTATAATATGTTTAAGTTGTTGAATGCTTTGTTTGAAATTATTGGCATGTTTAATACTTTGTTTTTATCCAAATTATGTTGAATTTGAAGGTTGACACCGCAAGATAAGTTTTCTCACTTTCTTTCTGGAAAGACCAAGGCAATTCATTCTTCTCTCTTCTTCTTCTTGATCATGCTTAGCCCCTCATATACATTTTGCCTCCCTTTACCTATCCGGGAATTTGGAAGCAAGCAAAGTGGTGAAAGCAAGTGAAGTTAAAGTTGAGAAGTTGGCTGGAAGTGAAAGTGTTAGAAAGAAATAAATAGGTTTGGGGAAGTCAATCATGAAGATGAGTAACTCAGCACCATTCACATAGCCGGGTGTTTGTGTCTTGCCAAAGTCGGATTGAGCGATATTCCTAACGGGTCATGGTATGTGCATCAAGGGTTTGATGCATCTCAAGAAATTGATGATTGTTGATTTCCTAGGCTTCGGTTATTGTGCACCTCTGTCCATGCATCCCAAAAAGTAAAGTAAAAAGAAAAAGTGTGAAATAAGCAAAGCTTGTTGGTGGAAGATGTTGCAAGTCAAAGTGAAAGTGAAGTATATCCTTTTCCCAGATTCTAGCACCACATTACCTTACATACATCCCTACCCTACACGTTTCTTGACCTTTCTTTTGGGAAGCCCTTGAGACCTCGAGCTTGTTGATTGGCTTAGCGGTTTAAACTGGATTATACATGATTAATTTCGATAATTATGACTTATTATGCATTCTATGATTTTATGCAAAGATGAACAACTTTCTTATACTTATAAAATGTTTTGATCATACATTGATTTTAAAATCCATGAAGTATTCTCTTAGAGTGATCTATGATTGTAGCACACCAAAAAATGTTTTGAAAGACTTTTCATTGATTTTCTTGACTATTAATCCATTCTATCTTGTCTTTTATATGCGGAACTTGCTTGGGGACAAGCAAGGGCTAAGTATGGGGTATTTTGATAGCATGAATTATAGTCTATATTTTGGGGTTTGTTTGGACGTTTTATCTTCAATAATCTGCATGTTTGTATGTATAATATGTGATTATATTACCATTTCATCTACCTTTGCGGGAATCGAGGTCTACATCTAGTTTTGTTGTAATCGTAGGTAAAATGGTACGATCGCATCAAAAAGGAGCAAAAGGAGCTATGGAGTCATTGGAGCTACATTCAGGAACATAAGGAACCATCCAGGAAGCATAGCCATGGATTAGAGATTCACTTTGGACCAGATTTGAGAGATTTCACTTTCAGTTGTGACTCACCTCGGTTGACAACAGATTCACCTCGACCGAGGTGATCCAGAGAAGTCGACTCGACCGAGGCGAACACCTGGGACGCGGCGGGAATATTTTATTCTTGGTTGAGATCTTTTATCTTTGGAAAGAGATCTTATATTTTTGGGCTTGGCTCCTGGAAGGAAGAAGATATGCTAGATCATATATTTTACCTATTTTTATGGGAAGAGATCTTTCTAAGATATCTTATCTTTGGAGAGTAATTTTCCTATAAAAAGGGTTGGATTTCCCACAAATCCACATGATGCTATACCACCGATCAGGGTTTAGACACGCAGCAACCATACTCCAGTTGGGAGATTTGAAGAACCTTTTTGAAGGTTGAAGAAGGAAGATTGTAGCTTTTATAGCTTTTGAAGGGTTTTTGTAAGATTATCTTAGATTCCCTTCCTTGTTGTCTTGCCTAGTTGGATTTTTATCCAAGAAACGCTTTTGTTGTGATATTTGATTCAGTTATTGGAGTCTTTTCATTAAATTCTTCTTGTTCAAATATTCACCTTCTTCCCATATATTTGATTAATACTTTCATGATGATGAGTGGCTAATTTCTTTGTGTGATTCTAGGGTGATTGCCTGAAGGTTGTGTGAAAAATAATGATAGAATAATCTTAGATTCCAGTAGGACCCTGAAAGTTCGAGCCTTTACCTTAACCCTAAGAATCTCGCTCAGTCGATGAACATCTCGGCCGGGGTGGAATTTGGCTGACCGAGGTGACTTATCTGACCCAAAACTGAGAGTTAAGTGTTAGAGTTTGCCAAATCCTATTCTTATTACACCTTTCCTGGTCCAATGCAAGCTTAGGATGAGACTTACCCGGTAATTCCTTAGTTTGTTTACCTAAGATCATAAGTGTAGGTAATAAAGGTTTTTTCCTTTATTGGGGTTTGAGTGTGCTTTTGTCCCATCTTTGTGAGTTAGCCTGAGACTTACCCGGTAAAGGTTGATTCTATTCCCTTAGATGGTGTGTTAGTTTGAGGTTATAGTTGTTTATCTTAATTCCTTGAGACTTACCCGGTGATAGGAGTTACGGTTTAGGATTAGTGAGTAGTGAGACTTACCCGGTGATCTATTCCACTCTAGTAACACCTTCCCTATGCAAAAATCTCAGCTTTGTCCGCTTATCTTTAGATCTTGAGTTGGAACCACAACTAGATGCTTTAATCCCTAGAATTGCATATTTCCTTTATTGACTTCTATATCATCTTTGATTGTTTTGATTACCCTTGTGGTTAGTAATTACCGAAGCTTACCGTAATTGGACTTTGTTTCACTAAGTCCCTGTGATCGACCCCTGTAATTCCTTGCTTTTTACTACGATTGACCCGTACACTGCGGGTTCGCATCCTTGTTTTAAGCTTACGTCTAGGGTTATAAATTTAAAGCTTGCACACACCGTTTGGAGCGAACACCCCTCTTGCAAATGGCGGCTTAGGTTTCAAAGATCTCCTCACCTGGAACAAAGCCTGCATTTCTAAGCTGATTTTCGAACTTGACCCCTCCCGCACTACCCACAACATCTGGGTCGATTGGATCCAAGCCAACATCCTTAAAACCCGCACCATTTGGAACCATGACATCAACTACACCCGCAGCCATGTATGGAACTCCATCCTCAGCGTCAGAAACAACATTCTCAGACTCACAAACAGCCACAACTTCATCAACACCACCACCAAAGCTAACGGCGCCTTCTCCACTACCCTTGCCTACAACCTTCTCAAGAACCAACAAACCCAGGCTCTCTACCGCCACAACATCATTTGGAGAAACCTCAACATCCCTAAATGTAGCTTCATCACATGGATTGCAAACCACAACAGCCTCCTAACTCGGACTAAGCTCAAAACGTGGAACGTTATCCCGGATGATACCTGTCTCCTTTGCGGTAACCACCCTGAAAATGAAGACCACCTCCTCCATCACTGCTCATATTCAACCATCACCCTGGACCTTATTTCCATATGACTGCTCATCCCACCACCGTACCCGTACAAAGATTGCATCTGGACTTGGCTCAGCAACACCCGACCCCATAAACACGATTTCATCGGCCACATCCGCATTGCTACCATCACCTCCTTCATCTACTCAATCTGGAGAGCTAGAAATGAACTCCTTCACAACCACACCCTCACCCATGAGACCACCACCGCTAACGCCACCATTCAAACCGTCAAGAACTATGCCTCATTTCACTGGAAAGATAGATCACAACACACTCTCGCATGGGCTAAGCTGCTCAATATCAATCTTCTGTAATCTCACTTCTCTCTTCTCTCGACCCATGTAACCTCCCCCCTCGATTCAAGTTTAATTCTATGTAAATCCCTCCTATTCAATACAATTAACTTTTCAAAAAAAAAAGGAGTCTCTTACGCGGGTTTTCTCTCCGCACAGGGAGATTACGGTAGACACCGCAGGAACACAACATGTTTATCAAATGTGTTTATAATTCAAGATGCCAAAATAATGAGGCTCAACCTCCCTATTTGTAGGAGGGGTGACCAAAAATATATACATAGGGACAGCTACAGTTGAGCTTAAAAAGCCCGTGATCCATCTAGACTAAGATAAGATTTATCTCTAAGAAATAATAAAATAAGATCAATCTTCTATAAAGATTAGATCTTATTTGAAAGACTAAAATCTAAGATCTATCTTCGAATAAGATATGATCTGTTTTTAAGCTTTCCTATTAGAAGACTTAAACTTTATTTGCAAAATAAATAAACCAATCCTTACCTTGCTTGCTTGCACTCTTAGAATATGATTGACTCTGTTCTCATGCATTCTTAACCTTGTAGTTTGGAAAGACCTTATCTATCTTCACTTCTTAGTAAGAGGCTCTAAACATGCCTTTGCTACCATGGTTGATCCCGTATAAGATCCATATTCTAATAAGATAAGATCTATCTTCTAATAAGATAATATATATATTTATGGGTTCTTATAGTCTTGTCCTTGCTTGCACTCTTAGAACATGATTGACTATGCTCTTATGTATTCTTGACCTTGTAGTATGGATAGACCTTATCCATCTTCTCTTCTTAGTAGGAGGCTCTAAACATGCCCTTGTAATCATGGTTTTTCCCGGATGTAATCTTGCATCCATAGATGATCCTCGATGTGCTCCTGTGCCCAGGTGTGATCCTTGTGATCCTCGATGTGATCTTATATTTGGATGTGATCCTGCATCAAGAAGCATAGACACATCCTCCGCCTTCTCTGCATACCTAGCTCGCCAATAAAAAAAACATGTTAAATTTCCACATGCTACAAAAGTCAAGAGGAATCAATGCATGATGATACGCAAACACAAGGGTTTACGTCTTATGGAGCATAATTACATGTTAAGAAGGCATTTGCAGCAAACTTCATCACACATTGCTTACTTCTCCTTATATCTTACAATTAACCAGGCTTTAATGAGTTTTCGACGGCACTACAATAGATCCACAATCTAGGTTAGAATCATTTAGCACAAATACAACATATATACTATCCAATGAATTAAGCAATAAATAAATCATTTTGATTGCTATACATAAGATCTGCAAAACCCTTTTAAATTTATTTGATTAGTAACTCAAATATCTTATATCATCTCAGATTAACATAATATTGGAAATTGAAGTATTAATCATGCTATTATAAAGCCTAAGACACATCTATGAATCCTAGAGAAGGTAACAAACTATCCACAAACACTTCAAGTCTAGGTTGAAATATATAGAGATATAATTAGTATAAATATATATATATACCTGATCGATTGTGCTCAAATGTCTTCGAATTAAACAAACAAAGAATGATACATTTTAGTTTGAAATTGAGTGATGACGAGGAAATTTAAGGGTATGAAGTGTTTAGAGGTTTCAGGAAGAAAAAGTTGTGCGTACAACGTTAACGAAACATATGGTAAATTAGAAGAGAAATAAATCTTGATTGTTATTGAAATAATTAATGTACCGACAACTTTACCCATGACTTTACTCGACAAAGCGTTTCGGGAAGATTTTGGTGGGAGAGAAAATTAGTTTTATATGTTGGTTACAAACCAAAACCATAGAAACTGTATAGTTGGTTTTACAATATCACAACTTATATAGATTAGTTTCAAAATTCACCCAAATATTATTCTAATTAACAATAGTCAATTGTTTACCCTCCTAACACAACCCTTATATGCTTTCTTATAAATACATGAGCTAATTAATTAAAACAAAATATTATACATACGAAAAAGTAATACTACATAATAAAATACAAGAACTCATAAACTAATTTTAGATCTATAATTTACAACAAAAATAATTGAAAAATAAATAGGAAATAAAATATAAAGAAAAAAAAAAGAAATCTTTTGGCCTACTAGGCCTTTTTTTAGTTTTACATACCAGAATTTTTTCATACCAAAACTTTTTCATACCAGAATTTTTTCATACCAAAATTTATTTATTTTTTTGGCCTTTTTTTTATAATTTTCTGGTATGAAAACGCCATGAATTTTTTGTTCTGGTTACGAGAGGCGTTAGAAGCCTTGAGCAAGGGCTACCACCCTTGCGGCTTAGAAGGCCCACAACTGCGGCCGTCCGCGACCGCGGCTTTGACGTCCCGCTGAGGCGGTGACACGATAAAGTGGGAGTCGAGTTCGTTTTCCGTCCACCCTTTCATATCCCCTCTCATTTATGCCGGCACATTATTGTGTAGTGGTTCTTGGCTGCTTGAGCTTTGGTCTCCTCCCATTTACGCAGCCTTATCTCCCTCCCTCATTCCTTTTCACGTAATTCTCATTCCCTTCTTCTTCTTTCTCTTCTCTTTCTCAAACTTCTCTCATGGTGCTTCTTCTTCCTTTTTGTGTGATACCCGGTAAAGGAAGGACTGCAAATCCGAGTTACAGTAAGTGTGCTTCTTTCCCTCTTCCTCCTTCTCTTCATCATCTTCCTCCCTTCACCCTTGTGTGAGCCCTAGGGCAAGATTCACCTAATTCTTCCATTCTTGTGTTCTCTTGTTGTTGATCTCGAGTAGGATGTAGTGTGGTGGTGTGGATCCATGTGGTGGACATACAGGATGGAGGAAGCCATCCACGAGGTGCCGGAAAGTTCTTGCACATCGAAGAGAAGCCCGACGAATCCACCTTCTGGAGCTCGATAGCACCCGCGGCTGGACAGCGTCACGGGGGCGCCATCAGCCCCACAGCCGCAGGGGCGGTGGCCAGCAGCACCTGGCCGCAGGAAAGGCGCCACCTGGCCGCGAGGGCGGCCCAGTCAGCAGCAGGGGCGGCGCCAGGGTGCCGAAAGGGCGGTTCTGCCCTTTCTTCAGCTCTTCACCGCTGCTGCTCTTCCTTGTTCTGCGACCGCATTCCTACCCCAATGAGTACCCTTCCCCGATCTTGTGTCTGCCTCTTGTCCTAGAGAGTTATGATAGAAGCATGCTAGGATGGCTTAGGTTAGCCTTGTGAATGCCAAGTAGTGGTTTTGGACCTTTAGGTGAGTGTTTGAGGACGTTGGAATGTTCATAGTTGCGATGTGTGTTGGATCTTGAGTTGGTTATATTGTTGAGAGTGTTTGGGTTATTCTTGTTAGAGTTGTAAGTATGTTGGTTGTGGTGTTGTGACAAGATCTCTTGGATCTTTGATGATACCGGTTCGTATACGAGAGTTATCATGTTGGAAGCCTTTAAGGTAGTACACTAAGAGTGATCATATATCTTGTGTGTATGAGTTGTGAGGATTGTGAGCACTAAAAGTCTAAGGACTTATAGTTGGCTAGAGTGTGGATCTATCTTGAGTTTATGATCTTGTGAGGATGTTGAGCCTAGAAGTCTAGTGACTTCTAGTTGACTAGAGTGATGTTGTTCTAGAGAGGATCTTGAGCCTAGAAGTCTAAGGACTTCTAGTTGACTAGAGTGATGTTTGATCCGTGGGCCTTGTGTTGAACAGGCGTTGCGTGTTTTCCCGCGGGAGGTTGAGAGAGTTCGATTGAGTTTTGCTTTGGGACTGGTAAGTCCACGGACTTACTTAGCTGACTTCTTTGTATTAGCATATCGTGTTTTGGTGGTGTATGTTAGTTATGTTAAACAACGAAACCGGAATAGGTCGACCTATATATATTACGTAATTGCTCAAGTGTATGATAAAGGGCGGTGTCATCAATGTCTAGCTCTTGCGAGAGATAGGAGGTTCTCTGCGACTAGCCTAGGCAGTTAGACGGTGAGATGCATTACTACCATTCCTTGTTGGTAAACGGAGACAGAGGCGAGGTTTGAGAATCCCTCGTGTCACAAAATAAGTATCATTAGTAAGGAATAACGTAAATGAAGATAATAAATGGACTTGAGTGTTTGCATGTTGTATGTGTTCATTATGTGTGTATGTGTCTTTACCTTTATTCTAATGCATAAAATGTTTAGCTAACGGTTTTATACCGTTTGTAAATGCCTTTGTAGGTTAGTGAGGCGGTCGAGTGATCCAGCGATAGTGAGCAGGCGGGGTTCCGTACATTGTAGGACGGGATCAGTTTACCTTTTATTATTGTTTCAAACGTTGTCATGTTGTTGGTTTTGAGAACTCGGCTGGAGTTATGTTTTTTGGTTGTATTTCATATACTCATCATGCATTAAAAACTCTTTCCATTTGGCTTTTATTTGTGCCGTGTTGTAAGGTCCGGTGAAGTTGTTGTCAGGCTAAGGGTCGGGACCTATTGTGAGGTCCTAGCCCGTAGCATCCCGAGTCCATCGGATTTGGGGTGTTACAAAAATTCATACCACAAACTCATACCAGAATTTTTTTTTTTGTCTTTTTTTATTTTTTATAATTTACATACCGAAATTTACATACCATCTGATATTTACAATAAAATTACTCTCATTTTCAATCTCATTTTCAAGATGAGATTGATCTCCGAAAAACTTCCATCGACACTGCATAGTCTGCATTGCCTTGGTATATACAAGCTTATGCATCTGCATAGGATTGGGAAAAGTAGTTTCTACCCTTCACATCAACAATCAATGCACCCCAGTCGTCAAAGTGAACCAAAGAATTAGCATTGCTCATCACCTGTCAAAACAAAATCATGATTGATGAGAGACCTTCCAATAAAATAAGTTTATATAAGTTGTGTACAAGGTAAGATAGAAGCTTCCATACCCAAAGGGCTCTCCGGGCACGAGTGAGACCAACATTCATCCGGCGGATATCTGCAACAAAGCTAACACCATGACCCGCACATACACACGACATGATAATAATATCACGTTCCTGTCCTTGGAAAGCGTCTACAGTATTAATATACAAATCACGGCCCTCTTCAAAACTGAGGACTTCCTAAAATTCAAGCTTAAGGCATCTAAGTTGTAGTTTGTATGGAGTTATGATGCCAATTGTAACTTTTCCCAATCCTAAAGATTTTACAGTTTTCTGAAGATGTTTGTATAAACAAAGACAAAACTGTGCTTCATGTACATTCTGGTATGAGATTGATCCACCTTGATGAGACTCCCTTCCGTATGTAATATCATAAAAGATGTATGGCCTCAGCAATGAATCCTTGTGGTATTTTTCATCAGGCAAGTTACCTGCATTCAAGCTATGTTAATCATTCTCGCTGGTATTTACAATAAAATTAAGGAATCAAAATTACTTACGGAGCACTACATGAGTCATACCAAAAAGGAATCGGATTCATACCAGAAAATGGGTTAAACTGGGAAAAAGGTTGTAGGGAATATAATTACAAAAAGAAGAAATAGCAAGAATATCATAATAGTTGTTCACTACATAAATCATACCGAAAAGGATCGGAGTCATACTAGAAAATAGGGAAATTTGCACAGCCTGATATTATCAGGGTTATTTCATTTATAGAAATAATTCATCGTAATGAAGAATAAGAAGACGAAATCCTCACATAACACAATTTCATACAGTAAAAGAAACTTATAGCAGGTATCTGCATACTGGTATCATACCTTCGGCATTAACTTAGACTAACTTGTAAGCTAAGGACTACACAACGCTCTTCCTAGCTTTAGAATTCCATTGCGCCTCAGTTGAGCTCTGCAATAAGAGTAAGATTATGAGTAATGTAGTTAAGTAACATAACAAGTACAGTGTGTTGAGTACATATTATAGAATTTAAAAACAGGCGGACTCCCGGAGTCAATGAGCTCAAAGACCAGAGCGTCTCCGATCTTCAATTTGTGAGCATCACGCAGCTTATCCCAACCCGCCGCAAGATAAACCTGATCTTTCCCGATCTTTCGGGTACCTACAAAGCAGCGAGATGCAGAAAACCAAGTGTAATGGCGTTATCCTGCGAGGAGTTTGAACATATGACAGCGAGCAAGGACCAAGTCGAGCCTTCTTTGCAGATCTAGATCAAGTGCAATGGCATTAGCCTTTTTGCAGATCTGGACCAAGTCGAGACGTCCACGCCGCTACTGATGTGACAAGGAGGAGAGCGAGAACAGGAGCCGGTTTAAGGTGTCAAAGACGGCTTCTTCTTACCGGAAACAGGGAGGCGGAGGAGGATTGTGTGTAGGTATAAGGGATCCCTTTGCCTCCAGCATTTTCACAGGAGAGGAAGGACAAAGGCACCAGTGGTGACGGCTAGGGTTATTGAGGGAGAGAAGGGTTTCTATTGTAAAAAAAAAAAGAATTGGAATATATTTACCTAACTAATAAAATAAAAAACCTAGTTACCAAACGATAATCTCAAAAAGGCCTATTAACTAAATTAGTCCAAAAAAAACAATACAAAAACAATAAAAAAAAAACTCAATAGTAGAAAAGGTAAAAAAAAAATTAAGAAGGAGACAAGAGAACTTACTTTATTTGGTAGATTGATAATTCGATATCGTATCTCCATATTGAATGTTATGGTAACTTCCATCCCGATCGACTCATTGTGATATAGAATTTATAATAACATTGTACTCTTTCCTCCCTTTTAATGGAAAATCTTTGTTAATTATCATTTCGTGTTTCGATGTGGGACACGGCCAATATGCGTAAACCCATAACCAACTAAACCAATATGTTATGTTCTAAGAACCGAGGTTACCCGATAACCAATTCCAACCAAAACAGTTGTAACCGACTAGAAACAAACTCCTTAAAAACCACCGGCCGATTTCAACCCGAGCATGTTGTGACCCGACCCGACATCAACCCGTTGGCGTGTTTGACACCATTACCAAGAATCGAGGCTACCCGACAAACCATTTGAACCCAAATAGTTGTTACCCAACCCAAATCGACCTAAAACAAACCACTTAAAACCAAGCCTATTTTTTACTTAACCGAATTCTAACACGAGCTTGTTGTGACCCTACGTTGACCCGACCCGTCAGCCCCGTTTGACACCTCTACTTATGTCATTAAAATATTTTCATTAAATATTATGACTTTTTGATCAAAATAAGCGGAAATAGAAACGAAACAAGCATTAGAAGACCACCATGCAAAGGACACCTATGTACAACAAGTGTAAATGAAAGCGGTTCAAATTACTCTAGAATCAAATCGATGTGTAGTTTCAAGAATTTTAACATCGTTTTACTCAATCTGGTTATTTTCCACATCGAAACTTGACAGGATAATACACATATTTTGTATTTATAATGATGATGAGTACATTGTGATTATTCATAGTAGATCGCGATGGGTAGATTCAGTTGGAAGTTATCATACTATTTTAAGTTGAAGTATGATATCGAATTATCAATCTACCAAATAAGATATTCTCTTATGTCTCTTTTTTCATTTTTTAATGTTTTGGTTTTTGATTGTTCTTGCATTTAATTTATGTACATTTTGTTTCTTTTTTTTAATTTTATCTTTTAATGTTCTTCTACTTTTTTTCCTTGTATTTTTTGTTTTGTTAATTTTTTTTATTTGGTTAAACATTATATATAAATTAGTGTATGAGTTATTGTATTTGATTATATGATAATAAATTCATGAGGAACTTCTAGAGGGTGTCGATTCAAGTCTTATTGTAAATGCATTATTTCAGGTGCGTTAATAAATTAATTTATTGCATGTCTTCTTAAAGATGCACTCTTACAAAATCTTGTTTGCGGTAATAGCGAGAATTGAGAATGTGACTTTCTTTTTTGTATGTTGTGTACAGAGTCTTGTCCAGTAATTCAAGGTCAATCCCACATGATCCGGGTTCGGTCAAAGGTTCTTCAGTTCGTCGCACATAACCCGGATGTGGTCCGAGATTCTGTGGTTGTCTTACAAAATAATATGAACAAGCCTACACATTAATTTTCACTACTAAAAATAGGATTATACCACCTTAAACTATGTCGGGCGATATAACTCCGAGGTACTAAATTCTGGTCAAAATTTTGGGAAAAAATGTTGGGACTTTATACCTGGATTTTACATATCGGGGGTAAAGTTAAAATAATTAACTAGCAGTAAGGCAAATACCTCACGTCCGACATATTTGTTTAAAATTAGAATTATATACTCCGGATTACTAACACCGGGGTATTTGAGTTAAACATTTATAAGAACGACGAATTGTGATTGAGAGAACGGTTGAATGATAACATGAATTATGACTTATATTTGGACATGTATTTATGTAGATTTTCCCTTTATTTTGCATGCATAGACATACATTCATAGCAATTGTGCTTATATTCACCTATATTGTTAGAATAGAGATGTACACATGGTTTTATTGCAATTGTAGGTAATGTGGTTAATTATGGAACAGAATGACATATTTAAGGATTAAGCTTTGATGTGGAACAAAAAGGAGAAATAAAAGGGAGTTGGGAATGCGCCAAAGTAAAATTTGATACCACGGAGCAAACTCTAATACCGCCAGAGTGGATTCTGATACTGCGCGGAGTGGACTCTAAAACCTGTGGCCGGCACAACATTCTTTTTCGACCCAAAAATTTAGGGTTTATCTATAAGCTGCAGTTTCTTTAAGTTACGATCTATCTTTAAGACTCATGCTTGGAGTTCAAGGAAGAAAGAAGAGAAGAGAATTTTGTAAGGTTTTCTTGGAGGATTCTAATGAGTTGTTATCATCTTTTGGAACACGTTATTGACTCATTGTTGTTTTGGTTGCATCATTGATTATTGAGAACCTTTGGTTAAGTGTTCTATTTCCTTTCTTTGATATTTTGGTTTCATATACTTTGATTGCTGTGAACATGATGATTGTTGGTTAAAACCCCTGCGATTCTAGGGTAATTAGTTGAAGGTTGTGGTATAGACGATGAAAGAATAGACCTTTATCGCGAGTGGACCCTGAAAACTTGAGTTTTAAGTAAACCGAAACCCGTCTCGGTCTGTTCTTGGAGCATCTCGACCGAGATCAGTCAAGAACTGTCCGAGATTGCCCACTGTATGTCCAATCTTGAGTTTAGATTATAGTTTGTAAAATTCTATCCTTGTTGCACCTTTCCTGATTTATATTCAAGCCTAGGAAGAGACTTACCCAGGGATTCATTTGCTTGTTTACCGATGATGATGAGTGTTAGGTAACAAAGGTATATCTTTTGTTAGGGTTTGAGTGTGCCTTCATCCTATCTTTGAGAGTTAACTTGAGACTTACCCGGTGATGATTAGTTTTGTTCCCTTAGGTAGTATGTTGGTTTGTGAGTATAGTTCCTTTTCTTAGTTCCTTGAGACTTACCCGGTAATAGGATCTTTGGTTTGGGATAGTAGATGGTGAAACTTACCCGGTGATCTATCCCCATCTTAGAAATACCTTCCCTTTGCAACCTTAGCTTTGTTCGCGTTTATCTTTAGAAATCTTGAGTCGAAAGCACAACTGGATGTTTTGATCTCTAGAATTTGCATTCATTTATCTGATTTATATACATTATTGCTCTTTGTTGCTCGAGTTTGCATAACAACCTAAAGATATATACCATTACTTGATTTCGCCATAGTCCTTGTGTTCGACCCTAGATACCTCCTTGTATTGCGATTGATCTGTACATTGCGGGTTCGATATTATTTTCTTGATTCTTGGTATAAATTTAAGACTTATTTTGCACACACTTTTGGAGTGAACATTGAACATTGATTGAGCGAAGAGTGAACATCGAGCGAAGAACTGTGAGTTGCTTACGACGAATTTCTGGTGCTTCAGTCTTGCTTGAATACGACGATTTGCGATTAAGCAAAGGCTGAACAACGATTGAGCGTGAGAGAAAGCTAAACAACGATTGATCTCAAGAACGACGAATTTCCGGTGCTTTAACCTTTCCTGATCACGAACTGCGAAGAAGAACTGGTCGAAGCAGGTATTTTTAAATTTGGTCATTTTGCAGCATCTTGTTTTTGAGGAAATTACAGAGAAATGATGAAAGAGTAGTAATTTTTGGAAGCTTTTTAAGGGTCTAATGCAAGTGATAGTGTAGTCAACGCGTAGGATAAGAATAATTTTGCTGCATTTGTTGGTGATCACAGAGGCCCTGATATAGTTTTATACCGGTACTCCTGTTTAAGTTTTTAACGGATAACGAGAATGGTAGCAAAACTAACAATTATAAAAACATAGATACAAACACGCCAAATAATATGGTTCACGAGTATAAGCATAAAAACACAAAATAAGCAAAATTTAACAAGTTCAATTGCACTCTGAAAAAGAAAAATGCGAATAAAATACAATGTAAGAGCCAAACTGCTAAGTTCTTGAATCTTTCCACTCGGGAAAGATTTTTTTGCCTACAGTCCAAACAATATATCATTCCTCCAAATACATTGATGTTGTTAATGTTATCGTGAGCACTTGTTATGTTGTGAACCCGGTTCGGTCAAACTGGTTTGTTGCGGTTGCTGGTTCGTTGATGATGAACCGGTGGCCACTTTGATCGCTGATCCGGATATGTTGCGGCTTCAGGTATGGACTGATTCGAAATTTTTTAAAAAAATTTCAAACCAATCGAACTAAAAGTGGTGGAACCGGTCTCACCGGCGGCCGGTGTTAATGGTTGTTCCGACAGAGGCAGTAAAGATGGAGGTGGTGCAGTGTATAGGTAACAACTAGTGGAGGCCGACGATGATGGTGTGGACCCGACGGTTCGGTGTGGATGCAGATGTCTCGAGGTTTATTCGGTGAGACTCCGAGGATAAAAGAAATATTGTTTTTGAAAATATTTTAAGGCTAAAAAAATCAATTTAGAAGTAATCACAATTGATATTGAAAGCAGTAAATAACGAGAATGGTAGAAAAACTAATCGTAACGGTGACTACTCCGGTTGACTCTTTTGTTGGAATCTTGTGAAAGATTTGATTTTTTTGAATAAAAAGACGACATGGACTGTGTCGATCAACTTTGGATCTTATGCCACTTTTATACGGGGTATTCTCTCGTGCAAATGGCCCGATATTTGGACGCCTTGAAAGACTCTGAAATAGAAAAACCACAAATATAAAGGGAAATGGATAGATCAAGGTTGAGCCCTCGAACAATTGATTCTTTGTATGGGATTAGCCATGTGGTTTCCAAATACTCCATCAACCTCGGATAACCTTGTCAATGCACTTTCATCTTAGTCAAACGCCGCTCGTAACTAGCATGAGATCTAGATTCAATAAGAGCATGGCAGTGTGATGCAAAAACTGCTTGTGCTTTCTTCAAGCGTGTCACCACCCAAGATTTATGTTGAATATTGCACTTTATATGAAAGGTGCAAATCATGTGCTTCACATCCGGAAAAACGACACCAAGTGCACTTATTTTTCCTACTCTATATCCGTCACAATCACCCCCGGTGTAACATTTCCGCACACATGTCGGAGTCTACGTAATGCCCACTCGTAGTGATTGGAGTTTTCCTTGACCATTAAAACAAATGCTATTGCGAACGTCAACCTCGTGCTAGTGATACCGACAATCTCTAACAATGGCATCTTGTACCTATAGAGGGCACATTAAGAGTTTTGTTGGACTTCAAACCAAAAGTGCATGAAATATATAGAGTCGTAAAAAGCATGTATAATAAAACTTACTCGTTCGTCTTGCATGTATGTCGTGTCCATTATGATGACTTAAGGATAGGTTGAGGAGATGTCTTGAATCCGGAGGCATGATGAAAAGAGTTTGAAACGTTCGCATGTTAAACGTCTTTCTTCTTACAAGGGGTTCTAAAACGTTCGCATGTCAAACGAAACGTAACGAATCCCCTAGCGTTTCTCCACTACCTACTTGTAACCAACACCATCTTCATAGTTCCTCCCATGAATCGAGCCCAATCCACCATTTTCTCGCGATCTTGGAAAAAACCGTGAATTTCAAACATTCACGTATAATCGGTCTCTTCGTTACGAGAATAATTCGGAAGACCCTAGTTCAAATAGAATAGAAAAGTATAAGATTTCTAGTTTTCGGTTTTAATCCTCAATGATTAATAGTTTTACACAACATAAATTACAATCATAAAACCTACAATTATATCAAATGTTTTTAACATAAATTACAATTATATCTAATGTTTCTAACATAAACCTACAATTATATCAAATGTTTCTAACATAAATTACAATTATATTTAATGTTTCTAACATAAACCTACAATTATATCTAACATTTCTAGTTTTTCTAGTTAATCGTTATAATGTACTTACCTCGAAATGTCGAAGAAACTCGTTTGCGTCACTAAATTTTGTATCGTCGAACGGAATCATCTCATCATCCTCATGCATTGATATTCTCGCAACTTTTTTTTGGAAGATTTTGTGAGCGTTATTCACCTCTTCTTTTATTCTCTCTATATATAACCGATGGAAATCAACAACGTCGAATTACAAAGATCACTTTTATTAACGTTACACAACGTTCGAATTACAAAGTTCAAATTTCAACGGTCACTTTTTGTGACGGTTACGCAATGCGTGACTATTGTGTAACCGTCGTGCCTTCACGAAATTCATCGTCGTGCCCGTAATACCCCATAAATTATAATCGAGCTTAAAAATGTAATAATACTTGAAAATGTGTTCATCTGTAGGGTTGATATTCTACCCAAACCAGTCAAGTTTTACTACGCTCATATTCAACTCGTTTATAATCGAGACTATCCAAAACTAAGTTTTAATGAGTTTAAAAAACTAGATTCATATAACAATGATAGTCTTATAAAAAGATTGAACCTACCTCCAAGTGCAGTGTAATAGTGTATGGCATCAACATCACAGTCCAAAGAGGCTTGACTTTCCAAATAGACATCCAATAACCAGAAAGAAGCAGTAAGATCTTAAAGATGAGTACAAATCTGCTTTATTTAGGGTTAGAAAGCCACAGTTTTGCTTCCCAAATAGAAACAGTTGGTTTTATCTTCAGTTGCAGCCGCCAAGAATGAAGACTAAATTCCCAACTAATCAGTAAGAGATAGATTTACTTTGTGTTAGTCCTCATCAGATACCACTAATAATCATACAGTTTATTTCTTTTCTCCCTAACCCTTACTGATACATATATCATTCTATTCTTCTGTGTCTTATTTGGTAGAGATCATTTTTCTTTCACTTAAACCCTAAATCCTAAAGAGAGAATGAACAAAAAAAAAAGTGACTGAAAAGTGTTCAAGATTGAGGAGGATCTGATCTAAAAGATATAATTTCAGGTCTTATCTTTAGAAAATAGACATAAAATAATAAACCCACTATTATTTTTGTTATAATTTCTCTTTTCTTGATTCCTTTTTGATAGATATATATGCAGAAAGAGACTTTACAATGCACTAACAACAGTCAGATTGAAAGCAATGTACAATCACAAATAAGAGACTAAATTTGTTTACTTATAGATCCTATGGCTCTTCAACCTCCATGAGGTTAAAGTATTTGCAGATATGTTTGTGGAGAGGTGGAGAACGAAAGGTTCCCGTATCGATTATAAGTAGGTGATCGACTACTTTTTGGATTGTCAATCGATTTTGAACTCTGGTGGGTTAGGCTTAGTTTTAACGTTTATGTGCATTTGAACGTGCGAAACTCAACGTTATATGCCTCCAATGGGATTTCTTACAAAGTCAAAACTGTTCAAGTCAGACGGTAATGATTCTTCCGATTGTCAATTGATTTCAGGATGTAACCCTGATCGTGTGATAATCATTCCGTACATCTTAATTGACAGTTGATTAGTGGATTAATCTGAAATTAGGTTATAAAGTAGGATCTTCTTTTTAATGTATTTCATCAGCAAATTTGATCTTTTTCTCATCAGAATGTCAAAAATTTCAAAAACAAATCTAGGCTAGTAATTTTTTCCACCTTTTCAGAATATCAGATCTTGATGTTTCAGTTTAGCAAATACATAATTATGAAATTTAGGTCACTTAAACCAACAATAAAAAGGAAGAATATGTTCTGTATTTATAATAATACAAGTAGGAAGAGGCTGCCTTCTTATAACCACTCCTTTTGTATCTAGTGCAATTTTTCTGCAGCACTGTTTTTTTTCCTTTTTATACTATTAAAATAATATCAATAATAATAACTGCAAACCCCAAATTGCCCAAAATGAAAAGAAATATTTATTTAAGAGACAAAATCCCTCCTTATCATGAAAAATCAATCATAAAAAGTGCTTTGTTTTCTACATGAAAAAGGGTGAAATTAGAAGATATTTTTTTTACTTTACTAGGTTTAACTGAACCAACTTCAACAACTGTTGGAACACATTGAAAATAGTAATGAAAAGAGTGGTTTAATTCAATATAAAAGTAAGATTTATTAATGATTTTGAGGGTTTTTTAAAAATATAAAGGTCAATAATTTTATTTTTGTTTATTCTTTACTTTACACCTCCTATTTATCAAAATACAAAGTAGTGATCTCATGTATCTTAGATTAAAAAATGGAATTAAAATATTTTCTACAAGAGAGTGATTTGTCACTTATTAAGTGGTAAAACCAACCTTTTTGCCTAACTTTTTTTTTACTGCCTGGGTCTCTAAAAGGTTGGTATTTGCTACTGCCAATTGCCATGCAACACCTAGAGCCTCAAAAAACAATAAAAATAAATAAAAAATAATAAAGGAAGAACAAATCAACTAGTATTAATCATCAACAATAGTCAAATCACTCTTTGTAATCTTAGCACACCCAAATCTAACTTGAGCACTATGTGTGCTAATGAGCCATTTCATTCTTGCTCAATGTCACATATGTACCTGTCTCATATGTAGATATTTCCTTAATCTTATGATCTTGATGTGAAATCATTCACATTTTAATGATTTTTACCATGATAATCATCAACCATTAACTTTTAACTCATCCACAAGACAAAAAGTTTAATTACCCTTAAAAGTAGTTTACTTTTCACAAAAGCTACCCATAATTTGGTTTTTCTTTCAAACAACCATTCACACTTCTATTGAAGCTTAATCAATTTATATATTTTGGTTAATTCTTCGACAAGTTTAATAAATTCACCATTTTTATTCCGTAAAAATTAAGAAAGAATGAAAACTTAACAAACATACAAAAATATGTCATATTTATAGTTGTTCGACTCTGCGAAATGAGGATTATTTCATGATACAATGTTTAGTGATTAAGACCTTCATGCCGATCTCGAGACGATTCCGTCCCCCGGATATGTCAACAAGTTTATACACCTATTTTTATGGGTGATTTTGTGTAATTTAGTAAAGTATTTGATGTACTCAATGTATTGGAAGAATGTGGGGATTGTTTGGTCCCATGGTTAGCAAGTAGGCCTAAAGCTTGGTGTACATAGGGACCCATATATTTAAGTGGAGGTTTATAGGGTTGTCCTATCAAATTTAAAAGAGTAAAAAGAATTCATCTATCATCATGTGTGGTTGATCAGAAAAGATCCTCTTTGCATCCCATCATTTTATTTATTGTACAAAAAGTAACATAATTTTAATGTCCTTTTCTCTATTCTAAACACACATTCTTGTACACATCTCTCTTCTTCTATTCCTTCCTAATTATATCTTGGCTTATATATAGAGCTACCCTATATACTCCTTCACTTGTTTAACTTCTAAATCTTGTTCTTAACTCAAAGTATTAGTCATGGGCAGAGCTGACCCTCAAAGTGAAGCAACAATACCTCTCACTACTAATACCAATTTGTACCCTCAAGAACTTCAGCTTAAGCTATATCAAGCCTTCATATTTTCAATCCCAATCTTGTTTTCAATCATACTTTTCTTGCTTTTTTACTTGTTTTATCTCAAGAAAAGAGCTTCAAATCTGTACTCACACCCACAATCTGGATCATCTTCTAATCAAGCTGCAGCCTTTAACCCTTCTGTAAGTTTGATCCATTTCTTCTGTCATTAAAGACTCAGTCTTTTTATACTGAATATTTGTTTGGCTTTTGCAGGCTTCTCATGTGGGCTTGATTGGAGACCTTAAAGATGAACTTCAACTTGTCCATTTTGATGAGGAACTAAATGCTAGAGATTCACAGTAAGTTTGATCATTTCATTCATTCACCTAAATCGAATGGCTTGTTCTCCTTTCGTGTTTCCGAAAACTCGTTTTTTCGGAACTCCGAAAGAAAAGAAGACTGTAGAGAATATATTCATACACCCATTGTTGAATTCCAAGCTCAGATTTTTGGAATATAATGTAACATCATTATAGCATATTCATCTTGTCTATCTTTCCTTCCCCCTTTTTTGGAAAAAAGTCTAATATGAAATTCAGTAAAATAAAAATAATACCAACTTTAAAAATTAGATATTCTTTTTCAGAATTAACTGACAAACGGGATAACTTATAAGCTAGAAACGTGTTAGACTCCATATTAGACTTGTTATATGAGGCGAGTTTTGGAAAAAAAGTTCAGTTCACGCTTGGTCAAGTCGAAGTACTCTAAACACATTTTTAACTACGATTAAAATTTAGATTCGGCTTTTAAAGGTTTATATCGTTTGTTGGTGATCATAAGTACTAAAAATTGTTCATGTTAAAATGTAGATGTTGTGTGTGCTTGGGAGAGTTTGAGCTGAAGGAGGAGCTTAGACAGGTCCCCGCGTGCAAACACGTGTTCCATTTCGATTGCATACGAAGCTGGCTACAGAACAACGCCACGTGTCCGCTTTGTAGATGCCACGTCATCATATCTGCAGTGAAACAGCCACCTCAGCAAGGAGTTGGTCAAGTGGAAGTTGGGTCCAACATGGCAGATTCTCCAACAGGAGAAGACCATGTTTTGCACATTGAAGAAGCAGGAACTGTTAGATAGATAGAGATGATTAGTGTTGTCTTATCATAGTAACTATAAGATTATGGTTAGATTAAGATTATCATTTTGAAAGTCATTAATTACTTTGGGAATTCAAACAAAGTACTCCTTGGTAGATAATTTACAGGTTTGGACTAGTCAATCCAATGATTTTTTTGTCTATGCAATAAGGAGGAAAATGAACCCATTTACTGTAATTTTTTTAACTAAACTATACAGTTGAATCAAAGATGGTAAATTGTTCAGCAGAAATTCTTCTGAGATTCTAAAGATGCTCCATTTTTAACCCCATTTACTGTAATTCTTTTCAAAAACGTAATATTACCAAATCATTTTTTAATCATGTTTGTTTAGCCAATTTATTGGAATATTATAACCATTTTTATTTAATTTTTTCCGGGTTTCATTTTAGTCGTTTAACCAAACCTACACTAAAAGTGCACCGTAATAATGTAAGTAAAGGGGATACATATCTAGCCCAATATCTCTTTAACTCTCGCGATCCAACCCAACCATATATGACTTGGGCTTGTCCGAAACAAATGATAAATTTTGGTATCCTTAAAAAAATTGTATTGAGAGATATGTTTTGGGGTTTGATTTAGTTGAACGAGGGATTTAGTTTGTTTGTTTGGAGGGATCGTGGGTGTTTTAATGGAAGTCTTACGATTTATGATCGAGTCTAAATTTAAGATTTTCACAACCGTTCTCAAGAGTTTTCATGTGTACTTAACTTTTATCAGGCAATCGCCTCGATCTCACCCCATTCCTTGTTCAAACTTCTTTCATTTTTATCTTGTACCAGTTTTGTTTTTATTTATTTTTTATTTTATTTTTGATAACGAAAAACGGTTAGGTTGGGCTACCTACGACATGTAGTATAGCCTAAAGAATCCTTGCTGATGAAAACACGAAATACGAGATCATCAGAAAAGTTGGTGGTGGAGGTCAAAATTCTCAAATGGGTCAATTAGTCTACAACACGGTTAATTTCTCTGAAAATATGTATGATTTGAACTTCGTCAAAAAAATGAAGATTCAGTCTGGAGTCGGGTAAAATCATTTCGACCTCCCACGAACAACTCCACAAACTTTGGATGCTACACCCGAATCGAGTTTTGATCCATCAAAGTTAAGTTAATGAAAACCGGTTTTGGTTTATCCCACTTAATTTTTTTTTTTTCCCTTTTGCTAGAGTTAATGTTCGTTTGTTGTTATTTTATATCATAATCGTCCTCGTCATGACGTAGTTTTCAACTTATGGATTTGATTTTTAATGAAAATGATTATCTTATTACCAGAACCAATAAGTTCATTATTAAATATAATTATTAAATATAATTTTGTTCTTGAAAAATTAGATGCTACACCATATAGTGGTTAGACATACAAAATAAGTTCAATTTTTAAAAAAAAAAAATTCTATAGAAAGTCATGGGCTTTTTATTTCCAAGGTGGTCTTGTTGTCATAATTAATCAATCAATTTTGGTAACTATTTTATTTACTAAAAGGACATTCAATAAGCACCGGAGTAAATAATCAAGATGATTCTCACACAATTCACAATGCCTTATTACTTTTTTGTTGCTTCTGAGTTTCTCATCTATTTATGAAATTTTTATCAATTAAATTTTTACTTGTTCTTTTTTCTTTTCAGTTAGTCTGTGAGATGTTTAGATATATTTAGGGCCCGTTTGGTTTTAACTTCGAATTCGGAAACGGAATAGAAACGAATCTAGTTCATATGCATACACTTGTTCATGAAAGTTTTTGGAATCATTTCTTGTGGTTTGAAGTAATTGGAGTAGAATTTTATTACTTTTGATACTCTATAGGGAAACAAAATGTGGGGAAACAAGTGCATTTTGCATGAAATCACATGGAATGATTCCATAAAATTTTATGAATAAGGATATACATATGGACTAAATTTGTTTTCATTCCGTTTCCGTTTTCGGAGTTAGAACCAAACGGGCCCTTAATACATCAATTCACTTTTCATTATAAACAATATTTTTCTCATCAAGAGAGAAAAAAGCTCTCTTATGTAGCAAAACCCCAAGTGGGGAAGAGGTTACCCCTAAGTCAAAATAAACTTTCCGATGAACTCGGTTCACTTCGGTAGCCCCGAACCTCTCCGACAACCCCGACATTCACCAAGAAAACTCACTTTCTTCCATAAAAACTCTTCATCCTCGACTTTTCGTGGATCTTTTCCGTCCAAAGAAGCAGTGGAGTGTCCCATAACTTGTCACCTCCTAGTTGATGAACAACCTTCTCCACCAGAGAGATACTCAAACTTTTTCATCAAATTTTGCCACCTCCTCCCTTTTCATTCTCTTTTTGATTGGAAAGTACTTCTTCATCAAACTCTGTACTTTGAGCAAATCATATACAGAAGCTTTCTTTATATTAGCCAAACAAGAAAAACCGTTTATTTGTTTAATCCAAACAAGAGATCTCCCTATCTGCTTATTTTCCTTTCTAACAAGGCTGGTTTTGTTTTCTTCTGATATACCATCTCACCCTTCTCATGAATCAAGTGCTTCCTTTCTTAAATTTCTCTTTGAAGGATTTTCGACCAGATCTATACTTACCTCCAAGTGTCGCCTATAAAATAAATGAAACCCTACTTGTTTGGCCTTCCCTTTAAGCCCATTTCATGATCCCTTCACTCACGGAAGTATAATTTGTAATAAAAATTTAAATTTTGTTTTTCTTTGCTTTTTTTTAAGATCATGTTCTGAAATCAGTTTATTAAAACCTACAGGTTCTTTGTTAATAATTCTCTCAACTTACTATTATAATTATAATATTAGCAATAATATTACTAATTATGATTAAGAAAAATTCATGTTACAAACGTTTGGTTTTTTCGTCCCAAAGACACCACTCGTGCGGCATAACGGCACCGAACCTGACCTAACAGCCCCAAAACATCAAAAATGTTAAGGAAATTTAACAAGTATGGTCGATTGAGTTTTGCGTAAAACCTCTTTTGTCCGAGATATTTGATTTTAAAAACAAAAGCGATCTTATTCACCGTGAGGGTCGGGTCTTCCCTTTTAGAAGACTTTTTAATTCAAACCTTACAAAAATGTAATTGCATACATAGCCCTAACCAATCACTACTCACAATGTAGTTGTCATTTTTACCCTATGTGAATAAAATTTCTTCCTACAAAATCTTTCTTTTATCCATCAAGTTCTACACTTGTATACATCATGTTACCCGTGCTCTGCAATTTCGTCTTCTGAAATTTGATGCAGTCATTTACTGGCGGTTTCGTGCGTTTGTCGAGAAGGGGGCGTGGATTTGTGATCGACTCCTGATGGCTCTGTTGCAGTCCAAATCTGAGGTCTCCACAGTTGTTCCCCATGCTTTCTACCTGTATACTTCCTTCGAAGATGAACGTTTATGCTCGGTGCCTCCGGTTGGCTGGATCATCTGCTTTCCCTTAAAAACTTTCTTGCTTTCGGATCCCTTTTAGTGCCCGTTTGGTTGGAGCGGTGGAATGGAAACGGAATGGAAATGAATAAGGGTAGAGAAAGGAAATGGAATGGATGAGATTACTTTTAAGTGTTAAAACACGTCTAACCAAACATAATTTTTGATTGATTCGGAATCATTCCGTTACCGGGAATGATTCCCGGTGCTTCCAAACGGGCCCAAATGTATTTTTGTGTATCAATTTCTCCGTTGTTTATGGTTCTTCATGACGGTTTGACCGTCTGTCGATCTTTATCGATCTTTCGACCCACTAGACGGTGCGCCGTCTAATGGTTCGAACCGCTTTCCGTTTTAAAAATTAAAAAAAAAATATATTTTTCTCGTCAAGAAGATTGATTTGATTAATACTTTGTCAGAAAGTGACAACCATTTTTTATTATTAGATATCTTTTTCATAAGGATGACATTTGTAAACTAAGTACTCACATAATCTTAAGAAGAAAACTACCCAAAACGCAGAAGCCCAACACTTGAAACGCAGCAGCCACGGTGGTCTTATAATGCATTCTCCCACCATCCTTCCTTATTGCCATGGCTTCGTAAACAGGCCAAGAATTCACAACTACGAACCCACAAAGCAACATCTGCAGAGTGAAGCCTCTATTGCCGCCTCCAAGGGCGGTCCAAATGACGCTCGCCGCCAGCGCCAAAAGGTTGATGACGGCAGCCATGGCAATGGGGACGAACATCGGCGAAGCCACTCCGAACTCGTAAGTCCCCTGCTCATATCTCTTGATAAGGTTGTCTTCTTGGACCTTGTTGGTGACAACGAAGCTAGAGACGGAGATGCCGATGTGAGCGAGGAAGAACTCGGCGGAGCCAAAGAGGAAACACGAGACTCCGGAGATCATCCACATACGTTGAGCATTCCACCACCTCCCGGCGGTCGAGTTTGACAATACGAACTCTAGCAAGTCTTGTCCGTACGCGCCCGTCACAAGGAAAATGTATAGTAAAAACCATTGATCATTCATCTGCCAAATAACATCATTACAATTTTTTAATGATCAATCATTTTTACACGTTTTATTAAAAGTATTGGCAGGGTGTTATACGAGTAGAATGAGTCAAGCCTTAACATGCTAAAGTTCGGCTCATTCATAAACGAGTTGAGCCCGTCTAAAGTATTGCTTATAGTGTTATTTTAGCTGAACGAGCCGAACATTGATATACTCAATCTCCGCTTGTATATAAATGAGCTGAGCTCGACCGAGCTTTGAAAAAGCCAAACACGAGCCGTACCGAGTAACTTGTCTCATCTATCAGCCTAAGTATGGGTAGGTTAAGGGACATACCTTAGGGAAAAGGGAGATCCGATTGAGAAGAGCAAGTTGAGGGATGAAGGCATAGATGATTAGAGGAATTGACCCAATGGGCCACCAGGCGTAATGAGTATATGCAAGGCCCATAAATAAACCCATGGACCGTACACCATAGGTTAATGGGCTTAGCTTGCAGAAAAGGGCTTGAAGAAGCCCAATGGACCATCTTTTACACTGACCTAGTAAATCCACAAGGGTAACCGGTGAATCACCCAAAAATGCTGGCCTTTCAGGGTGACAAAGTACTCCTCTCCAACCTTCACATTGGAGTAAATAACCCGAAAAGTAATCCTCCACCAATGACCCGTATCTTATACCCATCTGCTCATAACATCAAACAACATACTCATCTGCTCATGACATCAAGATATATGAACATTTTACTTATAAAGACTTACCTTTGAGCCCCAAGGGGTTCGGTACTCGTAGTCGGCAGCTGCCACATGGTGAGCCAGAGATAAACTCTCTGGCGATTGCAAGGATCTATTAACGATTTGGGTTGGGCCAATCTCGGGGATTTCTGGGTCGAGAAGAGAAGACGGGCTTCCGAAGAAAGCCCGTCTTTGGAAGAAACAATTGCTTCCAACATAGTTTGGGCCGAGAAGACCATCCATGCCCGACGCGTTGATTTGGAACAAACGCTTATGCTCGCATGCATAGATGTCATTGGTGTTAAGCCCGTTGAAGATTTGCGGAAACTGGACATAACCCAACGTGGGTAGAGTCTTTGGGTCCTGGAAATAGCACAAGGCCCGCCAAATTGTCCGGGGATCATTGGAGAACATGTCGCAATCTAGAGCTAGTATAATTGGTGCATTTGTCATTGATGCTGAAACGCGAATCTTTCAAAAACATAAACAAAAATCATAATCAATAAATCACTGTTAATAAATACGAAAAATATCTAGATAAACTTGTCGCGAGGATGGCAACAAAATTATCCGGTCATGACCCAATAAAACCCTAAAGACATAGGTGAAGTTTGGATGCATACCAAAGTGTTTAAAGCACCGGCCTTGAAGTTGTGATGGTGGGACTTACTCTTCTCCCTTGAGACATATATCAAGTTGGGCATTCCGTCTCCAACTCTATCTTTGCTTTCCTTTTTATCGAGCAAAACCTATGAAGTTCCGACGTGTTAGTTTTAATGTAGGAGTTAACCGCATGTTCTACGTGCAAGTCTAGTCAGATTTCATCCTAAAATTAATTAACAACCTTATAAACTCATTATCTTCATATTATTGACTTAAGAACATTTCATTCTCCTATCAGATTTCATCAACTTGCATTGAAGGGGTTAATTAGCTAGTTTTAATGGTATGCATATATATATATGATTTAGTTTTGAAGAAAGATTAAACCTGAATGACTGTAGGATGATTTTGGCGAGTGAAGTGAGGAGTCCATTTAGTGAAGATGTCACCATCATCTTCCTCAACTTTTCCCTTTTCGATCACGTCTTCGATCTTCGTCTTCATGTCTTCGTACAATGCCTGTATATATTCATGCAATTTATTTTTAATATCTATAATAAAAATAGACTTCAAATGCAGTTTTATTTTGTGTTGGAGCTTTCTTCTCGATCGTGCAGTCCTAATTTCATTGGACTGATTCTATTCATAAACTGTCCTCGATCGTCTTTATAAAGAAGACAAACTTTCAACATAATCATTTATTACAAGAATCTTTCCGCTACACAAAACAAGGGCGGTGCAAGATTGACACGGTCCGGTCCCAATCCAATACCGGAAAGACTCGGTTGAACCGAAATATTTTTTTTATATTTTTAAAAAGATATTTTATTTTTAATTACTTTTTTTTTTGTAAAAAATATTTTTTTTTTCGTTTTTCCAAAAGTAACCCGGATCGGTCCAGTCCCGGTCTAGGACCGGAAAGATCGGGTTGGACCGAACTATTTTTTTATTTCTTAAAATTATTTTTTTAGTCTTGCATAAAAATCTATGCAATTTATTTTTTATATCTTTTTGAACATATTTTATTTTATTTTTTTAAAATTTACGATATACCCAAAACAATATTTGTTTATCATTCTTAAAATTAAAGATATTAGATTTTGCAATAATCTATAATTACATGCTATATAACTTCCTCATAATATAATTAACTTTTATTTATATTCAAAATAATAGTTCAAAGCGATACCGCAAATATATTTGATTCATTTAACTATTTGCATTTTGAGCCTACATATTTTTTTTTAAAACAAATATAATTTATATATATATATATATATATATATATATATATATATATATATATATATATTCAATTTTAAATTATAATTTTTTATAATATACAAAAAGAGTCTATCGAAATAAAAGAAATCAAAACCATATCTCCCCCTTTGAACGAAATCCCCCTTTGAACCACAGGGACTTACTTGAATCCTGCTCGCCCCTAATTTGGGCCATACAAAAATGTCAATACTGTGAAAGTCAGCTCCTTAATTAATATCTCTATGGTTACGACTCAGTTTGGACCACATTTCAAATCCTAATAGTTTTAGGGCGAGTTTGGTTGCACCTCCCGAAACGAACACGGAATGAAAACGAATTTATACCATACATATATCCTTATTCATGAAATTTTATAGAATCATTCCTTGTAAATTAATGCAGAATGCACTTTCTTCTCCACATTTTATTTTTCTATAGGGTATCAAAAGTAATCAAACTCTCCACTCATTCCTCCAAATCACAAGGAATGATTCCAAAAACTCTAGTATCGTTCAAAGCTTACAAACATTTACTCTAGTCTATATCAATTCAATAATAGTTCGTATTAATAATTTTTATTTTATCATAAATTCATTATTTTACAAAATTTTAAAAAAAATTTATTTAATACGTTTTAAAAAAGCTTTTAACTTTTTTAAATAAACACCTTACAAAATATATTTTACAAAATAAAACCATATATTTATTTTTACAAATTTTGGGTGACAGTTTATGCAATATTGATCAAAATAGTCTTATAAATAAATTAATTTTTTACCAAATAAGAAAATAACTAAACGACATTTCTGCTTGATGGGTAGAAAAAATGGAATCATGAGTGATTTGATTAAATGAAATAGGTATTATGATTAATTTATTTATAATAAACTTTCAAAGATTGTTGTTAAAAATATTTTAAAATAATATTTTTGGTAAAATTCTGTTTTATATGATAAAGTCTATTTTCATCTATCAAAGAATAACTATAGACTAATTAAGGGTGATAAGATGTAATTAATCGATGATTACCTTAATCTTCTTAGTTTCAGGGGAGTTGCGGTAGCTACCGTTAAAATAAGCCTCCGGCGACCTCACTTCAACGTTATTCTCCCTACAAAAAGGCAGCCAGTGGCTCGCAAACTTCGCAGCTTGCGCGAAGGCAAAAAGGGTGAGCTGGGACCCACCGTCATCGGAGATGTAAATCGACAGCTTCTCCGGCGGGTAATCGTAAGCCATGACCGACAAGGCCGTGTTCACCACCCCAATCGGCGGCTCCTTGTAGGGGTCGGCCGTACATATGAATATATCCACCGCCGGGGGAGGGATTTTACCGTCCAAGTTGGCCGGGAATTGTTTCCGGCGAACGGGACGCATCCTGAAGCTCTGGGTGGTGGCCCACTGGAAAGCGAGAACAAGGTCGGCGACGAGGAGGAGGAAGGAAAGGATTTTTGTTTCAGAGGCAACGAGGTTGGTTACGTGGTGGTAAAAGAAGGCGGCTAGAGCACACGTGTAGACGGCGGCAAAGAAGCGGTTGAAGGGCGTCCGGCGAAGTGGCTCGCACGTGTGAAGTGGTGGTTTTGAGATTGAACTATCCATGGCTTTTTGGCCGGGGTAAAAGCTACTGTCCAGCTTTAGTGTGATTATATATATATATATATATATATATATAGAGTATAGATCCTATGAGAACACCCTCTAACGTGAAAACATGAGAACAGATTCGTAATTATTATCAGTTTTGTTACGAATGTGCCATATCGTTTAATGTATTATTCGTAGTTATTTTTGGTTGAGTGGATTATTCGTAGTTATTGTTGGATTCCTGATTATTATTATTCGTAGTTATTATTATTTTTGATATCTACTCTAAATCTCAACCCTTAATACTCACATCCAACGGTGTACGATTGTTCTCATGTTCTCACGTTAGGGGTGTTCTCATGGGAACCACACCCTATATATATATATATATATATATATATATATATATATAGAGAGAGAGAGAGAGAGTTTGGCTCCCATGTAAACGGCCCTTATAGTGTTCAATGAGAACAAATTATATTCGTTGGATTGTTATAATGGATGGCTGTGATTAAGTGAGATTTTAAGGAAAAAAATATAAAAATAAAATTGAAACTGCATATTTGGAAGTAATAGGAGCGTGATACACACCACACCATATCTACCCAAATATTAAAATTCCCTAAAATAAAATCCCTAAATCTTTTACAGTTATTGCTTCCTCTTCTTCCGCCTAATCAAGATCGTGTGTAGTTCGTCCTCAAGCATACCATCGATGCTGTCTTCTTCTTCCGGTATCCGATGTCGTTGGTCAAGCCGGTGTTGTGTTCCCCCTCCATTCTACATTAGGTACTGTGTTCGCCGGTGTTGTGTTCTTCCTCCTAATCAACATTTCAGTGCCGATCGTCATTCCGATTAGTGTATTGTTCGACTCGCCGCTCCCCTCCGTAACTCGAGGTATTGTCGACGGCAATGAAATTTCTGGTTCATTGATTCCGATTAGGGTTTTGCGGATTAATGTAATATTCCCTAAAACAATACCCCTCAAATAAAACCCCTAATTCTTTTACAGTTTTCCGTGCCGTCTTCTTCATTGGGTATTCGGCGCTGTTGGTCTCGTCGGTGTTGTGCTCGACCTCCGATCTACATTCGGTGCTGTGTTCGCCGGTATTCGGTGTTGTGTGCGCCGGTATTCGGTGTTGTGTGCGCCGGTATTCGGTGCACACAACGGCCTAATCACCATTTCAATGTCAATCGTCATTCAGATTAGGGTATTGTTCGTCTCGCCGCTCTCCTCCGTCACTCGAGGTATTGTCGATATCAATGTAATTTCCGGTGCATTGATTCCGATTATGGTTTTCTGGTTTGTTTTTTTATTTTGAAATATGGTTGCCGAATTGGATTGGTTGTCCATTGTTGTTGAATGTTCGTTCATGCCCTGTCGAATGCGAGTTAGGCTGCAGCCATTCAATACTTGTCTGTTCATAAATGATTGGTGTTAAGGGCTATGAGTTTTTTTTTTCTGAACGCACTTGTGGATGCTTGGGCATCGTATCTGAACGCACTTAAGTGGTTTAGAGGCGAAAATTCACCAAAGATCTTTTTTGTGTGGGTTTAATGCACGGTAAAATGGAAATACAACTCGCTATTCGGTCCTTTTATTATTTATATTCGATAGCATACTACTTTTTTATTCGCTAATAGCTGTTTTGTTTCTGTGTGGAAGATAACGTTAAAAATTGTTACAGACTTGTACGCAACTACTTTCAATTGGTGACGAAGGGAGCATTGAGTTCGAAGAAATGTACGACGTTTTCAACTACGAACTGAACAAGTGCATAATATCAACTGATCACATGGAAGATTTCAGAAATCTTGACATGGTAAAACACAGTGTTGCCAGAAATACCGGGTATAGTTGCTAGAGAGGCATTGAAGACTGACAATGCTATGAATGATGAGGAATAGACGATTCAAGTTGTTATTTTGATATGTTGTTCCGGACAACTGTTTTGCTACACTATGTCAAAACTATATGCTACAGTTTCTTTCTCTTTTTGGATATTTGAATCACTTATGTAGGGATTAATGCGTTTGACACTCCTGTCTATATTAATGTCAAAGTTTTATGCTACAATGTCAAACTCTTTTGATATGTTGTTTCGGAAAACTCTTTTGCTACAGTGAGTAAAACACAACAAACATTGGAAGACAATCTTTATCTTGTATGCAAACACCGTTTACCATGCATAATATGATAGATTAGTAAGTGTATTCATTACCGAATATGAACGATATAATTTCAGAATATACATGATATAGTTAATGGATGCTTCATATATTAGGTGTTGTATGTTAAAGAGCACAACCTTTACACTTGAGGAAACATATGAAGACGATAGTTATCTTGTATGCAAACTCCGTTTACCATAGATAATATGACGGATTAGAAAATGTACTTTTTACCAAATACGAACGATATATTTTATAGAATATACAAGATATAGTAACCGGATATATAATATTTTAGCGTGTCATATGTTAATGAACGCAACATGTACACTTGGGTAATGGAGTTTACACTTTCTTATTTGGTGTTTCAATACTATAAAATGTAATCGTATTACAAACAAGATTACCGAAAATAATATTTCTATATTAACGAATATAGTTATAAATATTTCTATATTCCGGAAATAATATTTCTATCAATGGTTATTTTTTTGGAAATAATTTGTCTTTACAAAAACGGTGAGAATAACACAGCCAACATAGAAAGACGAACGTTATCTTGTATGCAAACACCGATAACCATACAAAAAAATGATATATTAGTAAGTGTTCTTCTTATTGAATATAAACGATATAAGTATGGAATATAAAGGATATAGTTGCCGAATATATTCGATATAAGTTCTGGATATTATACTGTTCGTGTACCGGATTCAGATGAACGAATTAAGTGCGTATGATCGAGTAAATATAACAAGTAACACCACAGTTGGTTATAGAATTCATTATAGTAGTTCACCGATTACGAAATATCACATTCATCTAAGACAAGTTTCACAACGTACATGATATAAAGAGTGAAACTCTTTGACACTTTCCGGTAGTGAGTACATTTTCCTTGAAAACGACTACACAATATGCGACGATGCAATAGAGTCCTGTCTTGTGTGCATACACGGGAAGATGACAAACGAACATCAAAACCAACATTTTTAGCATACGCCTTATAAAAATCGATACCTTCCTCCGGTGTCTTGAAACACATTTCAATACATGGATGTATGAATTCATCGTACTGTGGAGTCCAATATTTTGTTTTCGCTAGTGATTGCGTCATGTCTATTGCATCGTTGAGCTCTTCATTTGCCGCTGCTTCATAAAAATCATCCATACTCTCCATGTTAGCATCAATGTCGAATCCATCAACATCTCAATCCCTTTTATTTCCGGAATCTGTAAAAAATTCACTACATATTTATAATCTGATAATTGAAATATAGCTAACGATTACGAGTATGTTTAATGTTTGATGAGTGGGTAAACCATAACCGGTGCCATATCTGTTTTTGTAACCATGTTATAGAACGTATTCGGAAGTATAATCACATATATTCGTTAATATGAAACCAAATATCTGTTGATATATTAATTTAATCGTGTATGATGTTTCACATTCACTTACCTTCTTCCATCGATGTCGAAAATGTTGCTTGCCAGAATGCCCTACACAAATCAACCGATAAATGTGGACATATAATGATAAAAAAACGTAAGACTGTAAAATGACTCAAGCCATTTGAAGAACAAAAACCGAGTGGTTGATATTTAGGTAAGACTGCTTCATAAAATTCATCCATACTCTCCATGTTAGCATCAATGCCGGATCCATCAACATCCCAATCTCTTTCACATGGAGAATTTGTAAAAAATTCAATAAATATTTATATTATGATAATTTAAATACGAGTTTGTTTAATAGTTGATATTTAGGTAAACCTTCACCGTCACCGAATCGTATTCTGTGGTATATTCAAATATATTCGTTAATATGAAACCAAATATCCGTTAACATATTACTTTAACTGTTTATGTTATTCCACGTTCAGTTACCTTCTTCCATCGATTCCGAACTTGTTGCTTGCCTAAATCCCCTACACAAATCAACCGAACAATTGAGGACATATATTGATGAAAAACGAAAAAATTGAGGACAAATCAACCGTTGTTTGTTGATGAGAATATTGTATACTGAAAAAGATACACTTACTGTTAACTATTCCGGCAAAAATATGTTTAGTTCTTCCGGCGACAATGGAGTGTATGGCGTTTCAGCAAAACGTATCATCCATATAATTGATATTGCTTTGACCGATTTTATTGATATTAATTGGAAGATTCTGTATATTGTAACTCCCTAAAATAGTGGAAGAAGATCTCATTTATAATTTTTCTAAAATATTGTAATTGCCTTATTTTGGAGAGTGTATTACACATTCCAATGAGGAGAGTGTGCTGAATTTTTCATTTAATATTTATGTTAATTTTCAGCCTTTAGATTAATCAGATCAAGGGCTACTATTTGTTCTCATTGTACACTATAAGGGCTGTTTACATGGGAGTATGATTCTATATAGATATATATATATATATATATATATATATATATATATATATATATATATATATATATATATATATATATATATATATATATTGTTTACGTACGTTGCTATTGCAAAATATTTATAAAATAGATTTATTGATTTGAAAACAATATCTATTTGTGAGGCCTTTTAAGAAACGGAGGTGTTAATGGGTTAGGGATTCTTCAAAATTCGTGGGTATTACCAATCATGGGATGAGGATTTTAAAATGGTACGGGGATGGGTTAAAAATTGATTCTCCGCTTGGGTATGGGGACGGGGATGAAGATAGGGTATTCGCCCCGCTCCCCGATCCAAATCCGAACCCGACGGGAAACTCGATGGGGACCCCGACGGGGAACTCGGTGGGGAATTTGACGGGGAACTCAAAAAAAATTGTGTTTATTTTAGACTTTCATTATAGTTTCAAGTTTAATTGAAATTTAATTCAGAAACTGTGTTTAAATTTAATTTGCCGATGATTTTTAATTTTCAAGCTATATGCACTTTTATACTTTTAAGAATTAAGAGTATAATACTCATTCCTACAATCCTACTTGCACAAAAATGTATTTAAAAAAATATTTTAAGGTTATATTTTTGTATGATTATTATATGTGTAAATTATGCTAATGCTAAGTGAAGTAAGTGCTAACCTATTATGGTGGGCATGTTAATGGTGTTTGTGGTAGTGATGGTTGAGAACAATTATGAATTGTTCTTTCTACTATTATTGGTTTTATTTGTAGGTTTTTAGGGTATGATATTTTTCATGAGATTAGACATTGGATTTCAACTGATTTTGATTTTGCAGTTATGAATAGTTCTTTTTCTACTATTATTGGTTTTATTTGTAAGATTCTAAGGTCTATTCTTTTTTCATGAGATTAGATAGTGGAGATTGAAAACAATTAAAATGCGCTGAATTTGATGAAGGAGTGCAACACTGTAACAAAATAATCCTTCCTTAGAGTAAATTGTGAAAGCAATTGTTAACAATTGTCAGGAATGCTTTGGCTATCAAGGCGTTGGGGTGCATGTTGCGTATCTACTACCTACAAGGATGATCATATATATACATAACAACATCAACACTTCATATAATGTAGTATCTGTTGCATTGAGAATTAGTATTGAATACATGCCACAATGATTATCCATTTCAAGTCATCATTTAAATCCATAATAAGGATTTGATTTAGCCACACTTACTATATTTAAAAAATATTCGAAAAAGCTAAATACACTTGAGGACAAAAATATGGGGACGAGAATTCCCCGATGGGGACGAATATCCGACATAGATGGGAAATTTTGCGGGAAAAACTTTTAAAACTTTAAAATGGGAAAAATTAAATGGGGATAGGGATTCCCCGATGGGGACGAATATCCGACGGGGACAGAGATGGGGACAATTTTCAATACCCGAACGGGTATGGGGATGGGGACGGGGGCATTATACTAAACGGAGATGGGGATAAATATGGTACTCCCCGACCCATATCCGACCCATCGACACCCCTATACTCCTCACTCCATCGTTCATTAATGTTTTGCTTATTTGACGTAAATATTGTATTCTTTCAACTATTCATTTGCTAATTAATGGTTTATGATCGATTATTTTTTTACAAAATAAAAATAAATTATTCATTTATATATGCATTTGAGTATATATATTTAATATTTTTTCCCTAAAATTTGATATTTTTTTTAAAAAATCTAATACAAACCTTAAAACGGTGGGTGCATATAAACTATTTTATATTAAACTAATTTTCATATATACATTTTTATGTTTCACATTACTTCATATTCTCGTTCAGTTATGTTTTTAACCGAAACTAGTTTAGCGCCCGTGCCGTGCACGGGTATTTGAAAATATATTTTTTACAGTTTTTTTTGTATGAGTAATTTTTTATAGATTTATTTTTCTTATTATTATTTTGTTGATTTGATTACGAATGTTTATGTTAAATAGTATACGCATATAAGAAAAATAATAACAACATAGTTGTTGACCCAGTTCGGGGCATACCAAGCCAGGAGTGTCCACTATCTCTGTATTATAAAAATCACAATATTAATAATGTCAAAAAACAGTTAAAATTGTGTACATATTTATTATAATAGAAATCACGATGATAACCTTTGACGTGAAACCTCGAGCACATGCGCGACAGTCCGATCCTGAAAAAGAGAAGAAGATAAACTTTATATAAGTGTAAGCTCAAGGACGGGTTATGATCGCTTGATATTATTGATTGAAAACGAAATAAAATGAAGAAGAAATTCTAACGTACCTTAAATTATGTTGCGAAAAACTTCGTCGAATACAACATTAGTTGTAGTATCTTGAACCTTGCCCTTAGGGTCACATATCATAATCCGTACTCCATCCTTGCTCGTCACTCTTGAGATAACGACATATAATTGGCCGTGACTGAAGACCGGTCTAGGCAAATATATTCCAACCTGTGCAAGGGACTGACCTTGACTTTTATTTATAGTCATAGCATAACATACCATAACTGGGAACTGTCTCCTTCGAAATTTAACAGGAATTTTCAAGTATGTGGGTGTAAGAACTGTTCGCGGAATGAAGACCTTATGACCTATATTGTTCCCAGATATTATTTCTGCCTCGATTATTTGTTTTCCAAGTCTCCTAACTATCAGTCTGGTTCCGTTACACAACCCTGCAGACTGATCAATGTTTCTCATCAACATAATTGGAATTCCAACTTTCAGTCTCAAGACATGATTCGGAAACCCAGAACACTTGATGCAGTTCAAGAACTCGCTCGAGTATAAACAATCATCAAGAGAACCTTCGCTTGGACATATACTATCCGAACTCAAGTACTCTGTCACGTCTCCAAGTAATAGTGATAGAATATAGTCATTAACCTTCTCAACAATCTCATTGGTAGGGGCGAGAATAGCTCTTTCTTGAAAGTAGGTCGGTGGATCCTGAATATTGTAACTCAAAGGATATACATGGTCAACAATAGTTGCAATCGGGTCACCTGTAGATGCAAGTAGGAGATCTTCGGGGATGGTAATCTGAGCTTCTCCATTAACACTTTCACCTTCCGTGCCATCTCCAATGCCCAATATCCAATCTGAAAACTCCTTAGCCTTTCGAGCTTCTAATTCAGTAACTCCACGTATAACCCTCATGTTTTGAGTTAATCTAAGCACCGTGCAGTGATCCCACAAATATGACGCATTGATTGCAGCAAAGACAATATCATGTCTACTTCCATGACTTACAACAGGCAATATTTGTCTAAAATCACCACCAAAAACGACAACCTTACCACCATACGGGAGAAGTGAGCAGTCTGGATTATAAGATCGCATGACGTCCCTTAAACTTCTATCGAGCGCTTCAAAACAACATTTGTTAACCATGGGTGCTTCATCCCATATTATCAACTTTGTCTTTGGCACTAACTCAGCCAGATCCGTACCTAAACATATAAGATTAAAACATTAATATATTGTTCAGTGTAATATGAACAATATATTAAAAAAGAAGTTTTAATAATTGAATAATAAGGTTTATACCTGCACGAATGTTGCATGTTGAACTTTCGTCAACATTTATTGGGATGCCAAACCTCGAATGAGCGGTTCTACCGCCTGGAAGCAAGAGAGATGCATTACCACTCGAAGCAACTGTTAGAACGATCTCACCTTTACTCCTCAAACCAGCCGAAAGGGATCTCCATATAAAAGTCTTTCCTGTTCCTCCGTATCCATAAAGAAACCCCCCCCCCCCTTATCAGCGGACACAGCACACATAATCTGATCATACACTCCCCTTTGCTCGTCGGTGAAACTGGAAACCAATCTGTCATGGTCCAAAGATAACTGGGATCGATCATAGTTTAGTTCATCTTGAATTAGTCTATTATGCTGCTCCATAATCAAGGCTTCGTCGCGATAAGGCATAGACTTATTCGTCTTCAAACTGCCGCCGTTCCTGTGTAAAAGTTTCTCTATCTCAACCAAGGCGTAATTTTGCAGCACGGCATCATCTAATTGCAAATCTACGTACAAATAAACCAAGTTAAACATGTTTACTTACCTAGTACAAAATATACTAAACAAATTGAAAAAATAATGCAAAACTCGAATTAAATTCATATACATGAAAGAAAGCATACCATTATTACGCAACACCCTTCTCTGTTGTGCAAGAATATCATCAGATAAGTACTTCCATACTTCAACCCAAACCAGATAAGGCGACGACATGCTACCTGAGAGATACAACATGACGAATAAATTCCGAAGATAACCAGCAGTTCCCCAAAAACTTGCTTCTTTTATACCGTCAATGTATTCCCGGTCGTCATCCAACAACCCCATAGCATAACATGCTTCCCTAAATGTGGCATATAGTGTACCGTTGATTGTCCGAATTTCCTCGTAGCATGTAGGACCCTTAATATGATTCAGCAAAACCCTCAAGTAGTACCTCTCTCTAGACCCAGGTGCAACGTGGTATATCTTCCCTAGTGTATATCCCGCACCTTGTGCGGGTTTGTTAATAAAATAGCTTATCATATTACATTTTTTTACTATATTATATGTTGTTAACTTTATTAGTTATATGTTATGAGCTCGTATAAATAACGCGTCAAGTGTTACATAGTAAATGAGACCACGTAACCCATGTGTTGATCATTAATAAGTTTTATACTAATAATTTTTTTTTTAAAATCTAATTTATTATTTAATAAATAATAATTTAAAGAAAAAGAATAATCATATAATTTAAAAATACCATAATCTGATACGAATTCAATTAGTAAAAAAAGATTAATTGGCTTAATTTGTGATTTAGTAAAAAAATTTAATCCGAGAAAAAACATAGGAGCGCCACGTCAGCATTAGTTTCGTATGTTTTAGTAAAATATGCAGAATATAGATGTATATTTAGTATATTGATAAAATAAGAATTACGAATTTAATAGTTCAACGGTCCAGGAATCAGTAGGTTACAAGGATCCACAAATTAGTAGATCACAAGGACCCACAAGAGCACAACGACCCACAAATCATTAGGTCACAACGACCCAAAAATCATTAGGTCAAAACGACCAAAAAATTAGTAGGTCACAATGATTACATACAAATACTAATCCGATATGATTAAGTATTATATTTGATTCTGACCAAAAGGTTCAGAAATGTATGAATTTTATAAGCCTCGAACACTCTACATCTATTTATACATGTTTTTGAAGTGTCATCCTTTCCTCATAACCGATGTGGAAGAACAAAAATCATATTTTACAAAATAACTATGATTTAATTAAAAAAATGATTTATTAGCTTAATTCGTGATTTAGTAAAAAGTTTAATCCGAGAAAAAACGTGGGGGCGCCACGTCAGAATTAATGTTTTTTGTTTAAGTAAAGTATATAGAATATATATGTATAATTAGTATATTGATAAAATACAAATTACGAATTTAATACTTCCGCGGTCCACAAATTAGTAGGTCACAAACGACCCACAAATCAGTAGGTCACAAACGACCCACAAATCAGTAGGTTACAAACGAACCACAAATCAGTAGATCACAATGAACCCCACAAATTAGTATATCACAACTCATAACGACTCACAAATCAGTAGGTCACAATGACCCACAAATAAGTAGGTCACAACGATTCAAAAATCAGTATCTCAGTAGGTCACAAACGACCCATATATCAATAGGTCACAAACGACACACAAATTAATAGGTTACAACAACCCACAAATTAATAGGTCACAAGGACCCACAAATCATTAGATCACAAGGACCGACAAATCATTAGGTCACAAGGACACAAGCATCAATAGGTCACAACGACCCACAAGGTATTAGATTAAAACAACCCACAAATCATTAGGTTAAAATGACCTACGAATTAGTAGGTAACGACAATCCACATTCAAATACTAATCCGGTATGAATAAGTATTATACTTGATTCTGACCAAAAGGTCCAGAAATGTATGCTTTGTATAATCTTCAAACCTTATAGGTCTATTTATAAATGTTGTCAAACTATCATATTTCTCTAATAACCGATGTGGGATAACAAAATTTATATTTTACAAAATAATTATGGTTTAGTAAAAAAAGGATTTATTAGCTTAATTCGTGATTTAGTAAAAATTTTAATCCGAGAAAAAACGTGGAGCGCCACGTCAGAATTATTGTCTTTTGTTTTAATTAATTATATTGATGTATATTTAGTATATTGATAAAATAAGAATTACGAATTTAATAGTTCAACGATCCACAAATCAGTAGGTCACAAACGACCACAAATCAGTAGGTTACACTGACTCACGAATCAGTAGGTCACAACGACCCCCGAATCAGTAGGTCACAACTACCCACAAATTAATAGGTCACAACAACCCACGAATCAATAGGTCACAACGATCCACAAATTCATACGTCACAACTACCCTCAAATTCATAGGTCACAACAACCCACGAATCAATAGGTCACAACGACCCACAAATCAGTGCGTCACAACGACCCACAAATTATTAGATCAAATTGACCCACAAATCATTAGGTCAAGACGAACTATAAATCAGTAAGTTACAACGATCCAAAAATCAGTAGGTTACAACGACTCAAAAGGTCTAGAAATGTATGATTTGTATAATCTTCAAACCTTGTAGGTCTATTTATACATGTTGTCAAAGTGTCATTCTTCTTTGATAACCGATATGGGATAACAAAATTCATATTATACAAAATAATTAAGGTTTAGTAAAAAAAAGTTATTGGCTTAATTCGTGATTTAGTAAAAGATTTAATCCGATAAAAATGTGGAGCGCCACATCAGCATTAGTATCTTCTGTTTTAGTAAAGTAAATAGATAGGAAGAAAGTTAAGCTTACGGGTATGAGATAGGCTTATGAACAATATCTTTTAATTTTAAATATTTGGAAAAAAAATTAAAAGAAGAGGAAATGTTATTGTAATCGGAATTAGTTAGTAATCCAAATAAAATACTTTAAAATTGGAACTAATTAAAAAAGATTTAGGCTAATTATGGTTTAGTAAAAAAAAGGATTTATTAGCTTAATTCATGATTTAATAAAAAGTTTAATTAGAGAAAAAACGTGGGGTGGCACGTCAAGAATTAGTGTTTTTTGTTTTAGTAAAGTATATAGATGTATATTTATAATATTGATAAAATAAGAATTACGAATTTAATAGTTCAACGGTCCACAAATTAGTAGGTCACAAACAACCCACAAATCAGTAGATTTTAAGGACCCACAAATTAGTTGGTCACAAGGACCCATAAATTATTAGGTCATAACGACCCACAAATCAGTAGATTACAACGACCCATGAATCAGTAGGTCACAACAACCCACAAATTAGTAGGTCACAACGACCACGAATCAATAGGTCACAATGACACACAAATCAATGGGTCGCAACGACCCACAACATATTGGGTCACAACAATCCACAAATTATTGGGTCACAACGACCCACAAATCAGTGGGTCACAACGACCCACAAATTATTAGGTCAAATCGACCCAAAAATCTATAGGTCAAAACGATCCAAAAATCAGTAGGTCAAAACGATCAAAAAATCATTAGATCAAAACGACCCAAAAATCATTAGGTCAAAACGACCCAAAATCATTAGATCAAAATGACCCAAAAATCATTAGATCAAAAGGACCTACGAATTAGTAGGTCACAACAATCCACTCCACATACAAATGCTAATCCGGTATAATAAGTATTATACTTGATTCTGACCAAAAGGTCCGAAAATGTATGATTTGTATAATTTTCAAACATTTAAGGTCTATTTATACATGTTGTCAAAGTGTCATCCTTCTCTGATAACCGATGTGGGATAACAAAATTCATATTTTACAAAATAATTAAGGTTTAGTAAAAAAGTTATTGGCTTAATTCGAGATTTAGTAAAAAAAATATAATCCGATAAAAATATGGAGTCTTAATTTTTATTTTACAAAATAATCAAAGATTCTGATTATGATTTAGTAAAAAAAGGATTTATTAGCTTAATTTGTGATTTAATAAAAAGTTTAATTAGAGAAAAAACGTGGGGTGACACGTCAAGAATTAGTGTTTTTTGTTTTAGTAAAGTATATAGATGTATATTTATTATATTGATAAAATAAGAATTACGAATTTAATAGTTCAACGGTCCACAAATTAGTAGGTCACAAACAATCCACAAATCAGTAGATTTTAAGGATCCACAAATTAGTAGGTCACAAGGACCCATAAATTATTAGGTCACAACGACCCACGAATCAGTAGGTGACAACGACTCATGAATTAGTAGGTCACAACGACTCACAAATCAATAGGTCACAATGACACACAAATTAGTGGGTCACAATGACACACAAATCAGTGGGTCATAACGATCCACAACATATTGGGTCACAACGACCCACAAATCATTAGGTCACAACGATCCAAAAATCATTAGGTCAAATCGACCCAAAAATCATTAGATCAAAACGACCCAAAAATCATTAGATCAAAAGGACCTACGAATTAGTAGGTCACAACAATCCACTCCACATACAAATACTAATCCGGTATAATAAGTATTATACTTGATTCTGACCAAAAGGTCCGAAAATGTATGATTTGTATAATCTTCAAACATTTGAGGTCTATTTATACATGTTGTCAAAGTGTCATCCTTCTCTGATAACCGATGTGGAATAACAAAATTCATATTTTACAAAATAATTAAGGTTTAGTAAAAAAAAGTTATTGGCTTAATTCGAGATTTAGTAAAAAAATTTAATCCGATAAAAATATGGAGTCTTAATTTTTATTTTACAAAATAATCAAAGATTCTGATTATGATTTAGTAAAAAAAGGATTTATTAGCTTAATTCGTGATTTAATAAAAAGTTTAATTAGAGAAAAAACGTGGGGTGGCACGTCAAGAATTAGTGTTTTTTGTTTTAGTAAAGTATATAGATGTATATTTATTATATTGATAAAATAATAATTATGAATTTAATAGTTTAACGGTCCACAAATTAGTAGGTTACAAACAACCCACAAATCAGTAGATTTTAAGGACCCACAAATTAGTAGGTCACAAGGACCCATAAATTATTAGGTTACAAGGACCCACGAATCAGTAGGTTACAACGACCCACGAATCAGTAAGTCACAACAACCCATGAATCAGTAGCTCACAACGACCCACAAATCAATAGGTCACAATGACTCACAAATCAGTGGGTCACAATGACACACAAATCAGTGGGTCATAACGACCCACAAATTATTGGGTCACAACGACCCACAAATCATTGGGTCACAACGACCCACAAATTATTGGGTCACAACGACCCACAAATCATTGGGTCACAACGACCCACAAATTATTAGGTCAAATCGACCCACAAATTATTAGGTCAAATCGACCCACAAATTATTAGGTCAAAACGACCCACAAATTATTAGGTCAAAACGACCCAAAAATCATTAGATCAAAACGACCCAAAAATCATTAAATCAAAACGACCTACGAATTAGTAGGTCACAATAACACACAAATCAGTGGGTCACAATGACACACAAATCAGTGGGTCATAACGACCCACAACATATTGGGTCACAACAACCCACAACTCAGTGGGTCACAACGACCCACAACTCAGTGGGTCACAACGACCCACAAATTATTAGGTCAAATCGACCCACAAATTATTAGGTCAAATCAACCCAAAAATCTATAGATCAAAACGATACAAAAATCATTAGATCAAAACGACCCAAAAATCATTAGATCAAAACGACCTACGAATTAGTAGGTCACAACAATCCACTCCACATACAAATGCTAATCCGGTATAATAAGTATTATACTTGATTCTGACCAAAAGGTCCGAAAATGTATGATTTGTATAATCTTCAAACAATTGAGGTCTATTTATACATGTTGTCAAAGTGTCATCCTTCTCAGATAACCGATGTGGGATAACAAAATTCATATTTTACAAAATAATTAAGGTTTAGTAAAAAAAAGTTATTGGCTTATAAATAATAAAAATAAAAAGGAGATTTGACTATAACCTATAAAATCTTGGAAAATCTCAAAAAAAAAAAAGTTACGTACAATTTTGAATAGAAGTTTGTTAGGTTAGTAAAAAAAGCTTTCCTCCCACAAAAAATAAAGATTTATTGGCCTATAAAATCTTGGAGAATCTCGAACAAAAAAAGTTACGTATAATTTTGAATAGCAGTGTGTTAGTTTAAGAAAAAAAGATTTTATGGCTTAAAAAATAAAGATTTATTGGCCAAAAAATTGTGGGAGCTCCATTTGATTGCTGCTTCCACAGCGCGCCACGTCATCAAATCATGTACTCTGTTTTAGTATGTATAATAGATTAGGGCAGTTAGCTGACAAGTTACTCGAATTTGGTTTGTAAAAAGTTCAATCTAAACTCGTTCACTTTATAAACGACCGAATATAAACAAATTTTAAAACTCATATTAGGCTCGGCTCGTTCTGTAACACCCCAAGTTTGAGAACTCGAAACGTTACGGGGTAGGACCTCACAATGGGTCTCAACCCTCAAAGTAGCAACGACAAAACAGATCATACAATAAGGCACAAACAAATGAAAACCAAAACTCAATATAAAACTAAAGGTTAAAACAAAGGGAAGCGTAGAAGACTCGCAACCGAGTTCAAAACAAAGGGGAAAACAACAACATAAACTCGATCCCATCCTATAATGTACGGGAATCTCGGCTGACCACACCATCCGGATCACTCAGCACCATCCTGAACCAGTGGAACATCTACAACGTCGGTATAAACCGTTAGCTAACATTCTAGATATCAGAAAGAACGTAAAGACACAAACACACATAAGGTAAAGTAAACATATAGCATGCTCGCACTCAACCGGTTATTATCTTTCATTAAGTTATCCATTACTAGTTCAACTTCTTTTGTCACACGAGAATCTCCCGAAACTCGTCTCCGCTTCCGTCTACCAACAAGAATAGATCAGTACTATCCGTTACCTGCGGGCCTGACTTGCAAGAGCACATTCTAGTCTCCCGTAGAACAAGACAAGTGGTCACCGCCCGGTTATCATACACTTGGGTCAATTAAGGTATAAAAGGTAGATCTTATCCCGGTTATCCGTTATAACAATAATAACAACGCAAACAAGCCAAAACACTCAAACCAATATATGGAATGAAGCTAAGTAAGTCCATACCTCACTCGAAGGTAACTCAAAGCTTGACAACAACTCAGAGAACAACTCAGTTTCCCTCATGCTAGGAGCAAGGAAAGTCTGTTCACACAAGGCATCAAGAATCAGGAAAGAAACGGTTGGTAGAAGTCTATAACTTCTAGTCTCAATGATCTCTAAGAGATCTCCACAAGCTAAGGGCTCAACCTTAGTCTTACAACATACTCAAGGGGCAAGGAACATCCATAAGAATCAAGGAAAGGAATGAGGAAAGCAAGGAAGGACGTAACTCACAAGAACGAGAGTTACTACAGAAGGAACCGCATGGGCGGCTGAGCAAGGCACAGGGGCGGCTTGTCGCGGGGGCGGGGCACTGACAGAAGACGTTGTCGGGGTTTCTGCTGGACAGAAACTCTAAGCAAGAGACCCAAAGCTCGAACATTTGATTCAACCACGTCAAGACTCAACCAAAAGAGCTTGAGAGCATCAACATATCAACAACGAGTACGCTAACAAGAATCAAGGTTCAAACTTGATTCTTGGAGAAGAAGAAAAGGAAGAACGAAAGAAGAAAACGAAACAAAAGGATGGACATGCAGCCACAACATGAACGCGATGAAGAACAAGGGAGGAAGAACTTACACGTTCAACAAGATCACAGGAAGCAAGATTGCAGCACTCGATGGTTGAAGAAAGCATAAGCAAGAAATGAAAAAAAGGAGAAAAGAAGGGAATATATAGAAAAGGCCGGAAAGATAGAAGGAAAGATGTTCTAGGGTTTGGAAGAAGATAAGGAAGTCGGCTCATAAGATAGAAGAACGAATATTCTATCTATGGAAGGAAGATAAAACGAACGAAAACAGATCGGGCGTGATCTGCAGCGTATCGCAGGGGCGAATCGCCTCAGCCGCAGGGGTGGCCCCTTGTCACCACGGGGGCAGTGAAGGCAAAATTGGGGTCTTACACGTTTGAATAAAATAATAATAACAACTTAGCTTAAGAGTATTATATTAGTCATGTTACTCGAGCTCGGCTAGAAAAAAAAAACCGATTAGAGCTCTTCTATTTCTAAATGAATTTAATAAAAAAGTTTTTTTTAAAGTTGTTTAAATTTTTGAGAAAAAATTTGACCAAATAAACCATTTTTTATTTTTTCATTGGGTTTGTCTACCTTCAATTTTTACCACTTTCATTAAATTGAAATTGGAAGGTAAGGGGCTTAATTAGGAGTACAATTACTAAACATATTTATAAAAAAAATCTAGTTACCCGAGATATCTTAAAAACACTTACTTATCTAATTTGACCAATTTTTAATTGACCAATTTTTAATTCCACTCAAAATCAACTCGTTGTAAACAAATCTAATTTAAACGGATATGCTAGACTATTTTTTCATGGTAGTTTAAGATAATAATAATATATATTTACTTATTTTTTCATGGTAGTTTGCCCTTTAAGCTTTTTTATGCGTCTAACTTCAAATAAACCTCATTTTGAATACAAATTATCTCGTCTCTTTCCATTACCATAAATGGGTTGTTGCTACATGATATGTTCATCTTCCATCTCACTCTAATGTCTGTGGGATTACACGGTCAAATATAACGTGAGTTTCATCACACGTCTGAGTGTATATATGAGTACAACACTTAGTTTTATTATAGAATTAATTGATAATAAGGGAAGTGATTCGCCAACCTTATATACTACATTCGTTATCCCTTGTATTGTAGACGTTAGAACAATAATTCTCCACACGCCCCCTCAAATGCAACATTTTAGCTTGATTGACACTTGACGACATGTTTTAAGGTCGACTAACCCAATTGGACAGACTATCATTGTCCATATCCGCGATTAGAGTCTTAAGACCAAGAAGCCCAATAAGTCAGTATCCTAAAAAATGAACTGTTATGATACCATGTGTGATTAGGACGGGTCAATATGACGTGGAGGTTCATTTCACATCAGAGGACAAATGTGTGTGGGGTCCAAATCCATCACATAACTAAATTTTTTTATAAAATCAATTGACAATAAGAGAATTAGTTATCACTTATATTATAAACAATATTTTCAAATAAATTTATTTATAATAATTTCAAACCGAAACAAAATAGATTGAGATCTCGTGGTCCGTATTACATTCCCTCTCCAATGGAGAAAATTTCGAATAAACGTAATACATCAGCATGTACCTCAATCATTGAATCACAATTATTAATTTATAGGTTGAATCCTCTATTTAAAGTTTTTAGGTTCTTTAGTTGTGGCCAAATTGAAGACCAAACACGAAACATAAGAAAACATTAATTGATTCAAAGAATACCAAATTGATATTTTGTATATAAATTGATAATTTTATAATTTAGGTTTATATATATATATATATATATATATATATATATATATATATATATATATATATATAACATTCGACCGAGAGTATAAAGTGATTGTGGAAAAATCAGACACGTAAGTCAAACATGAGTTAGCCTTAAACCAATAATAGACGAAGGAATATTCTCAAAGGGATTAATTTTGGCTTGATAAACTATTACTATTTATAACCTTTTTTTTTTTTGTGTTACATAACTGGAATTTTTATTAATTTATAAAATAATTTTGATAGATTTCGGTGCATTATACCACAGAAATGGTGGAGGTAGAACCACTATGTATTAATGTTATTACGATCCTTTATATAGGATTACAACGAAACTAAAAGAGAACAATAAAGATACTGAACATAAAATAAAATATAAACTAACCTAAAATACATAGATAATGTATTTATTAATTTAAGCAATATATTTAAATATTAATCTCACATATCTTTCAATACGCTCCCGTAGTCAAAGCGTGCATACGCAAACGAACGTTGAAGATTGAACCATTTCATTGACAATGAGCAAAGAAAACTTTCGATCAACAATGAGCGGTGACATGAACACCGCTTGTAAAATCGATATGATCACCAGTAGATCGGTGACAACATTAGATTGATAGAACCACCAGTAAATCGGCGGTAAGTTGGCGACATATAGAGGATTGGTAGGTTGAGGTCGCAAATCGAACTCGCTCTGATACCATGATAGATTTTGGTGGAAAAGACTACACAAATGGCGGAGGTAGAACTACCATGTATTAACGTTATTACGATCCTTTATATAAACTTTAAAAATTTATCATTCTTATCAACGAAATAATTAGGGCTTAAATTATGAAGTGAAATCAACATATAGGTGCACAATATTGCACCAGATAAAGGCCTAAAAATTAGACTGTTTATAATTGGTATCAAATTACTTGTATCAATGTGAAATATGTCTTCCCTTGCTAGATGCTTACAAAGATTTATCGTACACACGAAGTCTCCTATGTCAAAAAACACATTTAAACATCTAGAAAAACAAAATACATGATTCTAAATAGTCTAGAAAAATCAAGCTACGTCAGGAGATGTCATAGTTGTTGTTGCTATCTTGGTGCTTATGGTTGAGAAAAAGTAGAACCAACTAAACCAGTTTGTAAAATCGAGAATAAAACATAACAATAACTCAAAATAAGTTAGCAAACTAGTCTATTATCCGCACTTTGTGTGAGTTTTTTTAAAATTTATTTTAGAATAAATATTATAATATGTTAAATCTAATGTTCAAAATATTACAATAAAAACATTTAAGTATGTACCTAACAGTTGTTTTATTTATAAGTAGTAAATTTAATTAAAAATTTATTTATTGAAAATTATATCAAATAACTACTTACACAATTTAGATTTTAAAATAAGATAAGATTACAATTTTGAATTAAAAATAGATTTGGTAAAATAATTTTAGTTATATTTTGATAAAAAAAAAAAAAAGGAAGAAGAAACGAATTAGGATAAAAAAAATAACAAATGTAAAATCTATTTGAAAAAAAATAAATAGCAAAATAAATTACACCTTCAAAATAAAACTAAAAAGGATTTTTTAAGATATGATTTTTGCTAAAATTGATGGTAAAAAAATCAGTTTAAAAACTAGTTTTATAAAACTACTTATTTAAATATTTTTGAAAGAATTTAGAAATCACTTTTCAATTTATATTAACATTTACAAATCACTTTTTTAAATAAATTTTTTGGACTTCGAGAAACGCGGCATTTACACGTGGCAAAAAAAACTTCTGTATTAATAAATATAAGATTAAAAGTGTTGTTGAGAACATGTATTATTCACATTTATGTGAATGGGTGATGAATTTTCATATAAAAAAAACACTCGAAATCCCATTAATAGCCTTTCTTTCACAGTAAGAATAGGGATAGTACTCTTTCAAGGCCTTTCTTTTGGTCTAGTTGTCCTTAAGTGAGTGTTATCTGGTGCATGATTTATTGATTGGTTTTTTTTTCCTTGAATTCTCCTCTTTTTTACCTGGAAAAATTATAACTTAATGGTGAAAGCATAAGGAAAAAAAAAACAATAACACAAATACAAGTTATAAGATCTTGAATGATGAAAAGTGTATATAGATACTTGTAGGTGCTCAACTTGAAGTGATCTTCCAATGCCCATTTGCAGGCCTCCCATTTTGTTATGTTCCTTGACATTACATATTTGTCATGTCATAGTAAACTCATGCTTGCTTAACTTGCCTAAGCTTTTAAGTCTTTCATATGGATATCTTCTCCTATTTTTCTTTGGCTTACCAACCCCAACTTTCACACTAAGAGGTAGTAATGGATAGTCCACATTTTACCAATGTGCTCATCTCTAATAATACTGATGTGGATTCCATATACCATTGCATATTTTTTATTTTAAACCAATCATGCACATACACATCAACACCTTGTCAGATATGATTTGCACAAGTAAATATTGTAGTACTCGGCTAAGAGACCGTCATTTGTTATTGGTTTTGACATTTTTGCATTTCTATTTATTTCGGTTTTATCTTTATTTGTGTCTTGTTGCAAGAACCGGTGAACTTGTTGTCAAGTTAGGATCAGGACCCATTGTGATGTCCTAACCCATAGCGCATCGAGTTCTGAGAATTTGGGGTGTTACATTGGGTATCGGCATTTAGGTCAAAAAAGTATTTAATTCAGATTTCGTATAACACTTGTAGTATCAATATAGATGTCGTTACTTTTGAAAATTTATAATTATACGTTTTATAATGAGCGTATATGTGCGGTAGGTCCAAGTCCAATACGTAAATCCAATAGAGTTTCATCTTAAAACCAGAACAGGGTGAGTAGTCCATCGACCTTACATACTAGGTTCGGAATGTACCCAATTTAGATGTAATTGCTTGCTATGATGCATGAACACGGACACGGGAAACGGACATGGCAAGAAACGGGGAAATGACAATCCTCAAAAGCATAGGAAACGGGGACACGGCGAGGAAAGCAAATAATATATATATCATTTTAAATCTATTGAAATGTAAAATTCATATATCATAACGAGATACATATATGTGAAAAACTCAATGATATATGGATATATAAAAATATTAACATGATAACAAAATAACCGAAATAAAAGCTTAGAAACAAACATTTCTAGTCTTACAAAACATAGAAATAAACATATTTAGTCTTACAATATCAAACAAACAAACTTACTTTATAAAATTGAAGAAGGAACCATTCATTTTGCAAATCAACAACAACCAAACGCCATGATCAATCAAGGAAACAATAATAAACAAAATAGAAAAGGTGAAAAAAAATTAGAATAACGCACTCAACATTTAACAAAAAAGATTACACAATAAATTAGTAATCAAAGATTCAAATTAATTTATGAAATCGTAAGAAGAATGGATTGAAGAGTTGGCTGGCGGAACAACAACATTTCAACATTAGAACCGAAGAAGAAGATTGGTGTCTTGCTTCCGGCAACCACAATCTCGCAAGTGAACATGTGGGACTAGGTTTAGATGGAAAAAAATAGGAGAAAAAAAATATTACGGTAAATCAGTTTTTCTTTAATTTTTTTTAAAAAAATAAATTTCTTTTCTTAGCCTTAAAAATAGGCTAAACTTTCATTGATCGTGTCTTGACCGGACACAGATCGCGTTCTTTCCATGTCCTAGACGTGTCCTACCTCTGAACGTGTCTTGACCGTGTCAGATCATATTTGACCGCGTCCGAGCCGTGCCCTGCCGTGTCCCGGTGTCCGACACGACAGGACATGGGACACGCCACCTTCTAGAAGTGCCCGTGCATCATAGTCTAGCAAGGACTCACGATTTAATCAAGACTCTCTCTTTTATTAAATAGAAAAGAATAAAACACAAACTTCGTAAGCGAAGCTGCGAGTTCCAACAACTTGTGGAAATAGTAATCAAAATCAATCTACCTAATAATCTCTCTCTCTAAGACTATTTATAGAGAAAATTCTAAAAAAAAAAGATAAAATCTACAACTAAAATATAATCTTAAAAGATAGGATCAACAAATACCTTTAAGAATGTTTTAACAGCTTTAAAGGTATTAAAAGTAATAAAATATCTATAACTAATAAGATCACGGATGGATCTTATATCTCTTGACAAGAGCAAAATCTAGGGCTCTATTTATGAAAATCTCGGGCGAGATTTTGGTCCTCAGGGCCGAGGTTTCTTCTTTGGAGCTCTTTCTTCGTGCTAGCCACCTTCTATACTTGTTAGATCCTCTTGGCCCTTGCTTGGTCCTTCCATGATAGTCAACAATGTCACCAAAGGAGGCCTAAGTGTGAGTAAGGTCTCTTTGAGTGTATATGTTGCTAACAAGCTAGCAACTTCATCCTGGATGGTCTTTACTCTTGTTCTAGTGATGACTCCTTCTAAGATGGGGTTTGAAGCTGTTGTGGTTGTCTTGTCCTTCAATGCCTTATCCCTTGATCTAGTAGTTGATCCTTGGGTAGTATTGAGGATGATCCCTCATCATAAGGCGCGACCACGATGGCAAGGTTGCGGCCAACACGACTGCGGAATAGAGATGCAGGCGCGACCGCGGGTTGGGAAGGCACGACCACGGGGGAAGTCCAGAATGGTTGTCGCGACTTTCGTCGATGCACACAACGACACCACAGTTCCTCCAATGCTTTGTTGTTGTTACTTGCCAATTAGGGCCGAAAGGTGACTTTCACCACACAAGAAAGGAGTAAGAATAAGACCGGATCTTACCTTCCACACTTCCTCAAGAAATAATGTAACTTGACTCCCCTTAGTGCACAACGACGTTGGAATCCACTACTGCCTCGCTGCCTTTGTTGGATTGATAAAGAGGTTGATGTTGTTGCTGACATTAATGAGAGAGTATGAAATGAAGAAGTATAGAAGAGAAGAGAAGAGTAATGAAGAAAGCTTACGTGGAAGAGGGAACGATAGAACATCTAGGGTTTTGGAAGGTAAAAGAAAGACGCTTGAAGTTATGATAAAAAAAGGAGATCGAATCCACGAAAAGGAAAGAAAAGATCTCGACAGTTACAAAATATAGGTCACACTCTAACAGTTTACCGCGACCGCTGCAACACAAGGTGGCTGCGACCGCGGGTCGCAGATGCAGTGACTTCTTCTAGCCGTTTCCACTTTGACTCTACAGGAAGTCAAATGGTTGAATTGAGTCTCGGACCCGAATAGAGATCCGAATTCCGCGACTTCGAATCAGGTTCGGAATAAAAACTCCAGTTGTTACACCCAACATATATATATCCAATCGAAAAACTCACGATTTCACAAAAATATACTGCGTATAAAACAAGTACGTCGAAGGGAGTGTAATAATAAGATACTGTATAAGATAGGGACATAAATAATAACTACAAAATGTTATGTAATTGCGTGTAAAACACATTGAATATTATAGTATCTAGGATAGAACGAGAGCTACCGTTGAATTAGTCAATTTTGGGGGCACTGAATTAGGCTCTGGACCCTCCTTGTATTCTAATCTCAAATTTAATTAATAAAACAAAACAAATAGAATCGTAATCTAATAATTAATCAAAGATTATGACAATTGTTTTTTCGTTTGTCTTTCTGTCTCTCTGGATCCTCCTTGTATTATTATCTGAGATTTTTCGTAATGCAGCTGGACATACGTTTACGTAATGTTTTTACGTACATGTCTTTTCATAAATAAAAAGAATCGATGTTTTAAATATATCGGTTGTATTAAATTTTTCAAAATAAACCTTTAATGTATAAAACATGAATCAAAAAGATATTTCAATAAATAAATAATATCGGGTTCTAGAGTTTTACATTATTAATTTAGTCATAAAGTTTTACATTATTTATGAAATATTAGTAATTTTTACAAGTTTATATTATATCGGGTTCTAGTAAATATGATTTTCAGGAAATCATTCGGATTCTGTAAATTTAATGTCATTAGTTAGCGATTTCCGTAAACTGGGATTATCCCGACATTCTCATAATTTATATCCGCGGTTATTTTATGGGTTTCGGGCTCAGAATTTATAGTTTAGTTTAGTTGGAATCGTAAGGATCGTATGAATTATATCTAGACCACAAGTTCAAGTTATTTACCTAAAATTTCAAGCTAATCTTGAAAATAAATTACATCTAGACCACAAGAAGTCTTATAGGTACTCCCAGAAGTCATAAAACATATTAATGAGATATATTTACCATTTTTGATAACGTAATTGAAATCATTAAACTGTAACACCCCAAATTCTCAGAACTCGGAGCGTTACTGGTTAGGACCTCACAATGAGTCCCGACCTCAGTTTGACAACAATATTACTAGGATCTTGCAACAAGACACAAATAAGGAAAATCGAAATTCATAAAAATAGTATTTTAAGGTAAGGAATGTAACACTGTCTAGCAGCCTAAAGTATTTAAACAAGGGAACGACGAACAACTGTCTTAACAAAAGAAAGGAAGACAAACACAACCCCAACCCCCACTCTAAGGAGTACGGAGACCCGGCTGACCACTACTTCCGGATCACTCAGCTGCTGGTCTAACCTGCGGTAAATCTAAAAACACAACAAGAGGAACCGTTAGCTAGTTATCTAAATATTAGAAGAATAATAGTAGCACACACACACATAAAAATATAAACACCCATCATGCTTTCAAACAAGTCCATTTTATTATCTTGAATTAAGTTACTCTTTCACGCTAATGATACTTATTTTGTGATACGAGGGATTCCCAAACCTCGCCTCCGCCCCCGTGTAACCATCAGGAATGGATCCGATGCATCTCACCTTGTACCTGCCTGGTCTGGGTATAGAGAACCTCCCAGTCTCCTATCAGAGCTGGGCAGTGATGTCACGGCCCGTTATACATACACTTGAGCCTTAAACATAATAATAACGGTCGTCCTAGCAAGTTATTATCATTAAAACACGCACATAACACACACAACCACTACCGCTCAACTAATATCCAGAAACTGGCTAAGTAAGTCGCAAGGACTTACGTGAGTCAAAATACACTCTAACACTTTTCAAACAGTCCGTACTCATGATAACTCAAACGCCTGTCAAATAAGGCATGTGTATCAAAATCACATCTCGATGTCCAACCTCATGCGAAGGGATTACGGAAATAGCTTTCTTACGGTAAAAGACCGTTTTGCCCTTAGTGCCAAAATTTCTCAAATTTTTATTCTCGAATTCCACTAATTTCTTTTATAACCTGTTTTCCAAAATAGTTTCTCTATGATAGTTCTTATAAGTTATAAGTTCAAAACTCAATTTAATTTAAGAAGGACAACACTCCCTTCCCCGGTGACTATCTCGTCTTATACATGTGTATATATATCTATATATATATATATATATATATATATATATATATATCTACATATATATATATATATATATATATATATATATATATATATATATATATATATATATATATATATATATATATATATATATATATATATATATATATATATATATATATATATATCCTTCTCGTACGGATATAAGCACACTTCCGTAAATGAATATATATATGTTCTTACATGTATCCTATATATATATATATATATATATATATATATATATATATATATATATATATTTCCTTCTCGTACGGATATAAGCACACTTCCGTAAATGAATATATATATGTTCTTACATGTATCCTATATATATATATATATATATATATATATATATATATATATATATATATATATATATATATATATATATATATATATATATATATTCAATTTCAACCTATTCATATAACTCACATCTTCCACTCACGTTTTTCTCAACATTTTAATGCAATACTTGTATATATACACATTTATGTCCCTTTATACTTGTCAATCTATATATATATATATATATATACACACTGCAGGGGAAAGGACTCACACATCAGCACCTATCTACTGTCTATCTTTACGCATATATGCATATGAATTCACAATTTCACTTCACCATTATTCCAGTAGGATAAACGTGTATATATATATATATATATATATATATATATATATATATATATATATATATATATATATATCAATGAGGGCTGAACGCACCGTCTATAGCCGCGTTACGTATTCGAAGGAGCCCAGTCCGGTTCGATTCCGCAGGATGGCTCGCAGGGTCTCAGCTGGCTTGTCGTTGCACCTTCTTCCCGCCTTGGACTCCTGCAGTGGGCTCGACGAGTTCAGTGTCCGGGTTAGCACCGGAAGGGTCATCACTGCGATCGAAGAAGGCGAGTTGTGGGCTGGTTCGAGAAGGGAAAGACGAGGAAGAAGAAGGCCGTTACTTACCAGGGTTCCGGCGATGCGAGGCGGCTCCGGCGGCTGCCCTGGCTTCGGCGTCGGAGAAGACGGTGGTTCGGTGGCAGTGCTACTACAGGCCGAGGGAAGGCGCGGTGGTTAGCGATCCCGGAATCGAGAGAAGGAAGGGCGAGGAGAAGGGAGGCACGAACTTACCGGACCTATTGCGGCGGTCGGCGGAAGGCGGCGTAGGCTCGGTGGCGACTCGGTGGCGGTTCGATTAGGCGTGGTGGTGGCTGCTGTTCTTCGTGTCGCAAGAGGGAAGGGGGAAGCGTTTTACGCTCTTCAGAAAGCGAGGGACTGTTCGCTCTAAACGGTGTGTGCAAGCTTTAAATTTATAACCCTAGATGTAAGCTTAAAACAAGGATGCGAACCCGCAGTGTACGGGTCAATCGTAGTAAAAAGCAAGGAATTCCAGGGGTCGATCACAGGGACTTTGTGAAACAAAGTCCAATTACGGTATGCTTTAGTAATTACTAACCACAAGTAGTTAAAACAATCAAAGATGATAAAAGTCAAATAAGGAAATATGCAATTCTAGGGATTAAAGCATCTAGTTGTGGTTTCAACTCAAGATCTAAAGATAAGTGGACAAAGCTGAGATTTTTGCATGGGGAAGGTGTTACTAAAGTGGAATAGATCACCGGGTAAGTCTCACTACTCACTAATCCTAAACCGTAACTCCTATTACCGGGTAAGTCTCAAGGAATTAGGATAAAGAACTATAACCTCAAACCAACACACCATCTAAGGGAATAGAATCAACCTTTACCGGGTAAGTCTCAGGCTAACTCACAAAGATGGGATGAAAGCACACTCAAACCCCAATAAAGGATAAACCTTTATTACCTACACTTATGATCTTAGGTACACAAACTAAGGAATTACCGGGTAAGTCTCATCCTAAGCTTGCATTGAATCAGGAAAGGAGTAATAAGAATAGGATTTGGCAAACTCTAACACTTAACTCTCAGTTTCGGATCAGATAAGTCACCTCGGTCAGCCAAATTCCACCCCGGCCGAGATGTTCATCGACTGAGCGAGATGCTTAGGGTTAAGGTTAGAGACTCGAACTTTCAGGGTCCTACTGGAATCTAAGATTATTCTATCATTGTTTTTCCCACAACCTTCAGCCAATCACCCTAGAATCACACAAAGAGATTAGCCACTCATCATTATGAAAGTATTAATCAAGTATATGAGAAGAAAGTGAATATTTGAACAAGAAGAATTTAGTGAAAAGACTTCAATAACTGAATCAAATATCACAACAAAGCGTTCCTTGGATAGAAATCCAACAAGGTAAGACAACAAGGAAGGGAATCTAGGATAATCTTACAAAAACTCTTCAAAAGCTATAAAAGCTACAATCTTCCTTCTTCAACCTTCAAAAAGGTTCTTCAAATCTCCCAACTGGAGTATGGCTGCTGCGATGTAGTAGGTGTAAAGCAATGTGATAGCGGATTATATGCAGCCTCCCGGATTTGTTGAAAATCCGACCCTATTTATAGGAAAATCACTCTCCAAAGATAAGATATCTTAGAAAGATCTCTGTTACGCTCAGGATGTGTGTGTGATACGCAATAGGTTTTAAATTTATACTCGTTATATTTCTCCTAACTCCTAGCGAACCCGCAGTGTACGGGACGTTTGTAGTAGGGATAGTATTCCGAGGTCGAACACAAAGACTAAGGTGAGATTAATTCGATTTGTGATTAAGTTTAGTGAAGATCTAGTTAAGAAAAGAGAAGGAATAAAGAAATGAAAATCTAAATGTTTTTGGTGGGTTTTTAGGTGATCAATCAAGGATCACAATTCATGCAAAATGAACAATCAACTGTGCTAACAAATCAACGAAAACAAACAAATAACACAAGCACAAACTATGTGATAAAAGAGAGAGAGATGGATTCTAGAGGTCAAGATCTCCGGTTATGGCATTGGACTCAAGCTTCTAAAGATTCTAAGGACAAAGCTGCGGTGTTGGGAAAGGGTGTTTCACTAATGGAAGCAATTACCGGGTAGGTCTCTCACTTCTCTAATCCCGAATCAAACTCCTATTATCGGGTAGGTCTCAAGGAGCTAAAGTAGGGAATTCTACACAAACCGGACACTACTTAAGTGCAAACCTCTCCTCACCGGGTAGGTCTCGGAAAAGTAAGTCTCAAGCAATAATCCTAGCACACTCGATCCAATAGCGGCTTGCGAGGCTCACTACTACCTAGAATTCATCATCTTAGGTATCTAAGATCGGAAATCATCGGGTAGATCTCTTCCCTCACTTAGGTTGATAGCATTAGGTGATCCTAAGCTAAATTAGGCTAAATAAACACTAGGATTTCAACACCCTAACACCCTAACATATAGATTCATCAATTAAAGAGCAACAGAAGGAAAAATCGGGTGGATCATGGCCTAAATCGCCCGATCTGGCTGAAGAACAACCCGATTTTTCTCTCTGGGTTAGGTTTTGTGCAATCAAATCATCCTAAACCAACATATAAGTCCATTCTATCATCACCCAAGCCATAACCATCAATCCATCACTCCAGAATCACAATAAATTAGCCAATAATATGCATATCAAGATCCAAAATCATCACACAAGCATACATGGTTTTCATAGATGGTTGATGAAAGATAGGCAAGTAAAAACAATAAATCTCAGCTAAATCTAAGTTTTAGCAAGACTTACAACCCTTCAAATGAAGTTCCAAAACGTTCTTAACAATCCTTGCAATAGTTCTTCAATCAAAGACTCCGAAAATCACTCAAAACCTCACTATCACTCTAAGTTTGGTGTTCTTCTTCTTCCTTCAATTTTTGAGAGTGTTTTTTTTCTCCTCCAAGTCTATCCCAATCCAATGAGCTGTGAATGAGAATGTGGGAGAGGAGAGATGCTCAACAACAGCTTGCAGGCCTACTTATATTCTCCACCAAGAGCAAGGCCGGATCAAGAGATCGTGGGACACGTGGCTTAAGCTGTTGAAGGCCTAAAAATCGACCTACTCAGGAAAATCGGCCAATTTTCCTGAGTGATGGTCCGATTTTCTTCAACAGAAGCATGCTATGATCGCCTAGCCATGAGTTGCTCCATTGCTTGCACCAATAGTGGTCTTTGTGTCCTTTGTTGCTCCAATTATGATCCTTCAAAGCTTCGGATGTGTACCACCATGAGGCTTGACCCTCGAATGCATCGGTTAATGTCCAAAAGATCCCCGAAATACCTACAACACCGACAAAAGCTCGTGTAGACGTCTTTTCTAGGAATATGCACGAAATGAGTGTAAACGTCGTGAGCTAGTGCCAAAACGTGCATGAATAACGGAGAAAACTATCTAAATGTATGCCTATACTAACGTCATAAATCACGTTATCAAAATACCCCATACTTAAGATTTGCTCGTCCCCGAGCAAATTCCCAACTATAGACTAAGAGATGACATGATTTATGTATGCAGAAAAATGGCAAAATCTTTTTGGGTTTGCGCTTCTACTATTGGATCACCTTCATAGTCATGTTTCATGGCAACGGACAAGCAATTATGTATCGAACGAATGAAGGCACGGAAAGACAATTATACTTAACTCGAAAACATGCATGAAATGTAAAAATGAAGAAGTCAAGATGATCAAGAGCATATCCAATCTAGATTACTAAGTCTTACAAACATGCAAATAGGTCATAAGGTCTTATGAAATAAAAGGCCAAGAAACGTTGTGATTAGGTGGGGATTTTTCTAGGCTATGTGATGCTAATCCGGGAATGGAACTAACTCCACAATTTTGTCCTCGATCAACTTCCCTCAAGTGTATATTTTCTCTATCTTTTCTTCTTTTTTTCTTTTTCCTTCACTTATTTTTGAGACAATGGCATTGGTGTACAAAAGCCGAAACTTTGGTGATTAGCCATCCTCGGGCTTTTTCTATTTTTCGAGGTGCATCCACACCGGGCACACATACCAAAACTCGTTAGGACTATCGGTTTATTTGACTTTGGCAAGGCACCAACACCCGATTATGTGAAGTGTGCCGAGTTACTTGTCATTTAAACCAACGTCCCCAAACCTATATTTTTGTCTACACTTTCACAACAAATTCAGCATTTTATTCATGACATTCCTTCATCAACATCTTCACCCCACACTTGTTTTTCACACACATCAACACACTAACATGCTCCTATTTCCGGATGGGTTAAAAGAGGTCAAATTCATATCAATTGAGGTGCTCAAACATTATGATCAAGATGAGAAGTAGAGAAAGATGAATTGCCTCATTCATTCTTAGATGGTGTGCAAGAACTAGCATGTAATTTCGACTTTCAATATTCAATCCATTCTAGGCAAACATCATGATCACAAATCATTCATGGGATTCAAGAGAATTACTTCAAGTCCAAATATGCCATTCATAAATTTAACACACAAGGCCATCCATAGCCAATCCACAAGACAAGATTCATCATTAGGGTCATATCCAAGCTTTAGAAGCACTAAAATTTTTAAAATTTTCTGATTTTTTTGGATTTTTTGAAATATGTATGTACAATGCAAGACATAATGAAACATGTGACAATATTAAACTATCCTAGATGCTAATCATGCAAGTGATCATGAAAACCCCACCCCATACTTAGAAACACATTGTCCCTAATGTGTAAACTAAATAAAGAAATGAAAGAGAGTCCTCACAACGTAAAATTGGCGATGCTTTGGTATTTCGGTTCACAATGAATGATGATGGTGGATGATCGATCAAGGATGGTAGAGAGCTCGTGATGTTCATTATGGCGTCGGAACCCGCGCTTGGCACCGCAAGCCGTCCAAGTTCCACGTCCGCTCCACCCATGCTTGATTGGAGATCATCACTTTCCTTTACAGAAGGAAAAATCGGCCCAGCAACCCAGGAAATCGGCCGATCTGGCTGAAGAACAGGCCGATTTTTCTGGTTGATTTCCTCCTTGTCCATGTACTCGGATCTTACACCTTCAACCATTCCATGAGGTTCTCACATGACCTCCAACATCTCATCACACATGATAATCAATAAGATCTAGCACCCAAAAACACAAAAGAAAAACAAAGCACACCAAGAGTAAGATCAAACAAAAGCAAGAAAAACAAAAGGGAAAAATATATACCAATGGGTTGCCTCCCATTAAGAGCTTCTTTAAGGTCATTAGCTTGACCAAATTCAGGAGCGTTTCACTCAAGGTGAAGTGGAGCAATTACTTCCACCGGGGCTTCCGGGATATACTTCTTCAAACGGTGCCCATTCACCTTGAAGTTACCACAATGATCTCCTCCTATCTCTACCGCTCCATGAGGAAAGACCTTCTTCACAACATAGGGACCCGTCCATCTTGATTTGAGTTTTCTGGGGAAGAGCCGCAGCCTCGAGTTGAAGAGAAGCACTAAGTCACCCTCATTCAATTCCTTTGGGATGAGGCGCTTGTCATGCCAACACTTAGTCCTCTCCTTGTAGATCCGGGCATTCTCATAAGTATCCAACCGGATCTCCTCAAGGGCGTTCATGTCTAGCAACCACTTCTCACCGGCCTCCTTGAGGTCAAAATTCAACCACCTTATAGCCCAATATGCTCTATGCTCCATCTCTACCGGAAGGTGGCAAGACTTGCCATAAACTAGCTTGTAAGGAGTGGTGCCAATTGGTGTCTTGAAAGCGGTCCTATAAGCCCACAAAGCATCATCGAGCTTCATAGCCCAATCTTTCCTCGTCCTTGAGACCATCTTCTCAAGTATCCCTTTTATCTCCCGGTTGGAGATCTCCACTTGGCCACTAGTTTGGGGATGATAAGGGGTTGCCACCTTATGAGTCACCCCATACTTAGCCAAAAGTGCCCCAAAGTTCCTATTAGTGAAGTGCTTCCCTCCATCACTTATGATCACCCTTGGTGTTCCAAACCTAGGGAAGATCACCCGGTTGAAGAACCGCACCACCACCTTGCCATCATTTGTGGGAGAGGCGATTGCCTCCACCCATCTCGAAACATAATCTACCGCCAATAGGATGTAGAGGTTGCCACATGAAGAAGAGAATGGTCCCATGAAGTCCACACCCCACACATCAAATATCTCCACCTCTTGTATGTTGTTTAAGGGCATCTCATTCCTCCTTGAGATGTTGCCCGTTTTTTGGCAAGCATCACAAGCTACCACAAAGCTTTGTATATCCTTGAACAAACTTGGCTAAAATAAGCCCGATTGCAACACTTTCGCACATGTCTTGTGTGAGCTAGGATGCCCTCCACATGGCAAGGAATGACAATGGCGGATCACACTCTCCACCTCATCCTCCGGTATGCATCGTCTAAACACTCTATCCGGCCCTCTCTTGAACAAAAGTGGTTCACTCTAATAGTAGTGCCTCACATCTTTGAAGAACTTCTTTCTTTGGGCATATGTCAAACCGGGAGGCACTTCCTCACACACAAGATAGTTCACAATGTCGGCATACCAAGGCTCACTTCCTCTAGATACTTGGAATAAGTACTCCTCCATCATTTGCAATTGCTCATCCCGGAATGAATCATCAATCGGGATGTCATCTCTTTCAAGCTCCAATGGTGGGAGTCTACTAAGGTGATCCGCCACGGAGTTCTCAGATCCCTTCTTGTCCCGGATTTCCAAATCAAACTCTTGAAGAAGAAGGATCCACCGAATCAATCTGGGCTTGACATCCTTCTTGGTAAGGAGATAACGGATCGCAGCATGATCCGTATACACTATGACCTTCGCTCCAACAAGATATGAGCAGAACTTCTCAAATGCATACACAACCGCTAGCAACTCTTTCTCGGTTGTGGCATAGTTAAGTTGGGCATCATCTAGCGTCTTGGTAGCATAATAAATGGCATGAGTGCGCCCATCTTTCCTTTGCCCCAAAACAGCCCCAACGGCTACATCACTTGCATCACACATGATCTCAAACGGTAGGCTCCAATCCGGAGGTTGCATGATAGGTGCGGAGATCAAGGCGTTCTTCAACCTACAAAAAGCCTCAAGGCAATCTTTGGAGAAAACAAATTCAACGTCTTTCATTAGTAGGTTAGTAAGAGGCTTAGAAATTTTAGAGAAATCTTGAATAAACCTCCGGTAAAAACCGGCATGCCCTAAAAAGCTCCTTACCCCCTTCACCGAGGTAGGTGGTGGCAACTTCTCTATCGTTTCAATCTTAGCTCTGTCAACCTCAATGACACGGTTAGACACCAAGTGTCCTAACACAATACCTTCACTTACCATGAAGTGGCATTTTTCCCAATTCAAGACAAGATTTGTCTCCTCACATCTTTGCAATACTAATGACAAGTTAGCCAAGCAATTATCAAAGGAAGAACCATAAACAAAGAAATCATCCATGAACACTTCCATGATATTTTCAATGTATTCCGAAAAGATAGCCATCATACACCTTTGGAAGGTGGTGGGTGCATTACATAACCTAAATGGCATTCTCCTATATGCAAAAGTTCCCCATGGACATGTAAATGTGGTTTTCTCTTGGTCATCAGGGTAGATATGGATTTGGAAGAATCCACTATAGCCATCTAGGTAACAAAAATGGGAATGTTGAGCTAACCTCTCTAGCATTTGGTTAATGAAAGGGAGAGGGAAGTGATCTTTCCTAGAGGCCATGTTAAACTTCCTATAATCAATACACATCCTCCACCCCGTAACCGTCCTAGTCGGGATTAGTTCATTGTTCTCATTGTTCGCTACGGTCATCCCCCCTTCTTAGGAACCACATGAACGGGACTAACCCACTTACTATCCGAGATAGGGTAGATAATTCCCGCATCTAGCAACTTAATGATCTCTTTCTTGACTACCTCCTTCATTATGGGATTCAATCTTCTTTGATGTTCAATAGAGGGTTTATGGTTATCTTCCATCATTATCTTATGCATACATAAAGAGGGCTTAATGCCAACAAGGTCATCAATGGTGTATTCTATTGCCTTTCTATGCAATTTCAATTCATTCAACAATCTATTAAGCTCATCATCATTCAAAGATGCATTCACAATCACCGGATAAGTAGAATTTGAACCAATGAAAGCATACTTTAAATGAGAAGGAAGAGGCTTAAGATCAAGTTGAGGAGGACCTTTTTCGGTTGGAGATGATCCATACAATGTAGGTTGAGATGATTGCAAAGCCATGGAAGCCTCCTTGAAGTCCTTTGATGATTGCTCACAATCAATTGGTTGATGCTGAAAAGACTCAGGAAAATCGGCCCAGTCAGAAAAATCGGCCGATTTTCCTGAGGGTAGGTCGATCTGAGTTTCTGTTTTTGCAGAATTGGACGAAACTTCAGCACAAGGCCAAAAATCGGCCGATCTGGCCCCTCCAGTCCGATTTTTCTGCCTGTTTCTCTCTTCCTCTAGCATTTCAAATCCAACACTTGGTAGCTCGTCCAATGCATTCAAGGCCTTGATTACTTTATTGCTACTCTCCTCAACTCCTTCCTCCATCAAGCTTGAGCTAAGAACCTTCTCAAGTGGATCCTTGAGCAAGATTGAGCTCACAACCTCTCTAGACTCCTCTTCCTCAACTATGTTGAATACATCTTCATCAAGGGTTGGCCCTTTCATCATTGTGGACAGCTTGAACTTGATGTTTTCTTCTCCAATGTTGAAGGAGAGAGTCCCATTCTTGCAATCTACTAGACATCCGGAAGTAGCTATGAAAGGCCTCCCCAAGATGATAGGAACCGGATAGTCCACCGGGATGTCCAAAACAACGAAGTCTATAGGCACATAGAACTTCCCTAGTTGCACCGGAATGTCTTCCAATATTCCAACCGGATGAGTGATTGAGCGGTCCGCCATGTAAAGGGTCATTTTGACCGGCTTTGGCTCTCCTAGCCCAACCTTGTTGCAAAGTGCAAGCGGGATGATGCTTACACTTGCCCCAAGATCACATAGGGCGTCATACTTTACTTCTCCTACTCCGATTGGCACACAAAAGGATCCCGGATCTCTTAGCTTAGGACGCATCTCCTCCTTCATCGTTTGAATCAACTACGAGGATCTCTTTGTCATCCTTATCTCCCCATAATCCTCCAACTTCCTTTTGTTGGAGAGTATCTCTTTTAAGAACTTGCCATATGCCGGCATACCTAAGATAGCATCCATGAACGGAATGTTAATATGTAATTTAGACATAAGTTCAAGGAATTTACCAAAGTGACTGTCCAAGTGAGCTCTTGCTCGTGATTGTGGGAATGGTAGTGGTGGCTTGTATGGAGGTGGTGCCACATATGTTAGCTCAACATCCTTGCTCTTGCCTCCATCTTCTTGCAATGGCTCTTCTTCATTCACCACTTGCTTCCCTTTAGCATTCTCTTTGGGCAAAGGATCCTTCATGCTCAGCCCACTCCTTGTTGTAATAGCCAACACTTGGCCTCTTGGGTTTTCTTTGGTTCTTCCGGGAAGCTTTCCCGGATCTCTATACGCTTCACCCGCCTTTTGGAATACTTGTGCTTCCAAAACCTTTTGAGCCTTAGAAATAGAAGTCACCGTGCTCTCAAGACCACTCAACCTTCCAAGCAATTGCTCAAACATCATTTCGGTTCTATCCTTAGGAGGTTGGGTGAATCCGGGTGGAGGTTCTTGTGAAGCTTTTGGTTGTGGAGTTGTGCTTGTGGAAGCGGGAGGTTCAAGGCTCCATCCGGGTTAGAATAGGAAAACCCGGGATGGTTATGGTTGGGCCGGTAATTGTTGAATTGCCGGTTGTTGTTGAAGTTCCTTGGGCTTTGGTAGTTGTTGTAGTTGCCCCTTCCCATGTAATTCACATCTTCCTCCTTGGAAGACAAATTAGCTTGCACTTGCACTTGAGGAGTTGCTTGGTTCTTCAAAGTTGTAGTACACAACTCTCTCAAAGACTTCAATTCATTATTGATGGCATCAAGCTTGAAGTTGCTCATGGTGACTTCACTCACCTCATATGCTCCCGCCTTTCTCCCTTCACTCTTCCTATGGGAGTATTTCTCAATTACTAGAGCTTGCTTCTCCACAAACTCCCAAGCATCATCTACATTCTTCTCCATGAAAGTCCCACCGGAAAGGGATTGGAGCTTGAATTGGCTATCTTCATCAATCCCTTGAAGTAGATCTCCAATAGCTCAATTTTTGGTATACCATGGTGTGGACAATCTAGGAGAAGGTCTTTGAATCTCTCCCAAGACTTGAACAAGCTCTCTCTATCCTTCATCACGAAGGCGTTGATCTTCCCTCTTAGCTCGGTAGTCTTGAAAGGTGGGAAGAATTTGGTCAAAAACTCGGTAGTCATCTCCTCCCAAGTACTCACTCGCCCTTGTGGAATAGATTGATACCAAACTAAGGCTTTATCCTTAAGAGAGAAGGAGAAAGCCCTAAGCTTATGGTTGTTGCTCTCCAATCTAGGCGGTCTAAGAGTCTCCATCAAAATCTCATAGTTCATCAAGTGTTGATGAGGAGACTCTCCTTCCATCCCTCCAAATTGATTATGCCGGATCATTTGTAGAACTTGAGGGCGGAGCTCGTAGTTGTGGGTTGCGGGATCTCCTAAGTTCACACCCGGACGGTGTGCTCTTTGTGCCGGATCCATACGTCTCCCTAATGTTTGTGGCTCTTCAATTGCAATGTGCACAACCCTAACATTCGCCGCCGGTTGCGGTTGTGGTGGAGGAGGTGGAGGAGGTTGTTGACGATTAAGCTCTCCTTGTACAAGGGCTTGCCTAATCTCATCAATCTCCCTCCTAGTTGCTTCTTGCCTCTCATTGGCAAGTCTCCTTTCTTCCTCCAAGAGCTCATCTCTTAGCCTTATTTGCTCTAAAGCCTCATCCAACTCAGCTTGGAGATCTCTTCCGGCCATCTCTTTTCCCTTTCTAATGCTCTTGGATCTAGATCTAAGGGTTTTCTCCGGTTCGGGGTCGAACGGAGCTAAATCCTTGCCACGAGATCTTCGCATACACCTAAAGAGTAAGAGATGTCCTGAAAAGCAAAGACACACACCAAAGAGAGATCAAAAGCAACAAGAAAGATCTACACTATAAACAATCACAAAATAGACTCAATCTAGACCTAGTCCCCGGCAACGGCGCCAAAAACTTGTTACGCTCAGGATGTGTGTGTGATACGCAATAGGTTTTAAATTTATACTCGTTATATTTCTCCTAACTCCTAGCGAACCCGTAGTGTACGGGACGTTTGTAGTAGGGATAGTATTCCGAGGTCGAACACAAAGACTAAGGTGAGATTAATTCGATTTGTGATTAAGTTTAGTGAAGATCTAGTTAAGAAAAGAGAAGGAATAAAGAAATGAAAATCTAAATACTTTTGGTGGGTTTTTAGGTGATCAATCAAGGATCACAATTCATGCAAAATGAACAATCAACTATGCTAACAAATCAACGAAAACAAACAAATAACACAAGCACAAACTATGTGATAAAAGAGAGAGAGATGGATTCTAGAGGTCAAGATCTCCGGTTATGGCATTGGACTCAAGCTTCTAAAGATTCTAAGGACAAAGCTGCGGTGTTGGGAAAGGGTGTTTCACTAATGGAAGCAATTACCGAGTAGGTCTCTCACTTCTCTAATCCCGAATCAAACTCCTATTACTGGGTAGGTCTCAAGGAGCTAAAGTAGGGAATTCTACACAAACCGGACACTACTTAAGTGCAAACCTCTCCTCACCGGGTAGGTCTCGGAAAAGTAAGTCTCAAGCAATAATCCTAGCACACTCGATCCAATAGCGGCTTGCGAGGCTCACTACTACCTAGAATTCATCATCTTAGGTATCTAAGATCGGGAATCATCGGGTAGATCTCTTCCCTCACTTAGGTTGATAGCATTAGGTGATCCTAAGCTAAACTAGGCTAAATAAACACTAGGATTTCAACACCCTAACACCCTAACATACAGATTCATCAATTAAAGAGCAACAGAAGGAAAAATCGGGTGGATCATGGCCTAAATCGCCCGATCTAGCTGAAGAACAACCCGATTTTTCTCTCTGGGTTAGGTTTTGTGCAATCAAATCATCCTAAACCAACATATAAGTCCATTCTATCATCACCAAAGCCATAACCATCAATCCATCACTCCAGAATCACAATAAACTAGCCAATAATATGCATATCAAGATCCAAAATCATCACACAAGCATACATGGTTTTCATAGATGGTTGATGAAAGATAGGCAAGTAAAAACAATAAATCTCAGCTAAATCTAAGTTTTAGCAAGACTTACAACCCTTCAAATGAAGTTCCAAAACGTTCTTAACAATCCTTGCAATAGTTCTTCAATCAAAGACTCCGAAAATCACTCAAAACCTCACTATCACTCTAAGTTTGGTGTTCTTCTTCTTCCTTCAATTTTTGAGAGTGTTTTTCTTCTCCTCCAAGTCTATCCCAATCCAATGAGCTGTGAATGAGAATGTGGGAGAGGAGAGATGCTCAGCAACAACTTGCAGGCCCACTTATATTCTCCACCAAGAGCAAGGCCGGATCAAGAGATCGTGGGACACGTGGCTTAAGCTGTTGAAGGCCTAAAAATCGACCTACTCAGGAAAATCGGCCGATTTTCCTGAGTGATGGTCCGATTTTCTTCAACAGAAGCATGCTATGATCGCCTAGCCATGAGTTGCTCCATTGCTTGCATCAATAGTGGTCTTTGTGTCCTTTGTTGCTCCAATTGTGATCCTTCAAAGCTTCGGATGTGTACCACCATGAGGCTTGACCCTCGAATGCATCGGTTAATGTCCAAAAGATCCCCGAAATACCTACAACACCGACAAAAGCTCATGTAGACGTCTTTTCTAGGAATATGCACGAAATGAGTGTAAACGTCGTGAGCTAGTGCCAAAACGTGCATGAACAACGGAGAAAACTATCTAAATGTATGCCTATACTAACGTCATAAATCACGTTATCAATCTCTTCCCATAAAATAGGTAAAATATATGATCTAGCATATCTTCTTCCTTCCAGGAGCCAAGCCCAAAATTATAAGATCTCTTTCCAAAGATAAAAGATCTCAGCCAAGAATAAAATATTCTCGCCGCGTCCCAGGTGTTCGCCTCGGTCGAGTCGACTTCTCTGGATCACCTCGGTCGAGGTGAATCTGTGGTCAACCGAGGTGAATCAGAACTGAATGTGAAATCTCTCAAATCTGGTCCAAAGTGAATCTCTAATCTATGGCTATGCTTCTTGGATGGTTCCTTATGTTCCTGAATGTAGCTCCAATGACTCCATAGCTCCTTTTGCTCCTTTTTGATGCAAAACGTGCCATTTTACCTACGATTACAACAAAACCAGGTGTAGACCTCGATTCCCGCAAAGGTGGATGAAATGGTAATATAATCACATATTATACGTACAAACATGCAGATTATTGAAGATAAAACGTCCAAACAAACCCCAAAATATAGACTATAATTCATGCTATCAAAATAACCCATACTTAGCCCTTGTTTGTCCCCAAGCAAGTTCCGCATATAAAAGACAAGATATAATAGATTAATAGTCAAGAAAATCAATGAAAAGTCTTTCAAAACATTTTTATAGTGTGCAACAATCAAAGATCACTATAAGAGAATACTTCATGGAATTTAAAATCAATATATGATCAAAATATTTTATATATATAAGAAAGTTGTTCATCTTTGCATCAAACCATAGAATGCATAATAAGTCATAATTATCGAAATTAATCATGCATAATCCAGTTTAAACCGCTACGTCAATCAACAAGCTCGAGGTCTCAAGGGCTTCCCAAAAGAAAGGTCAAAAAAACGTGTAGGGTAGGGATGTATGTAAGGTAATGTGGTGCTAGAATCCGGGAAAAGGATATACTTCACTTTCAACTTTCAACATCTTCCACCAATAAGCTTTGCTTATTTCACACTTTTTCTTTTTACTTTACTTTTTGGGATGCATGGACAGAGGTGCACAATAACCGAAGCCTAGGAAATCAGCAATCATCAATTTCTTGAGATGCATCAAACCCTTGATGCACATACCATGACCCGTTAGGAATATCGCTCATTCCGACTTTGGCAAGACACAAACACCCGGCTATGTGAATGGTGCCGAGTTACTAATCATCATGATTGACTTCCCCAAACCTATTTATTTCTTTCTAACACTTTCACTTCCAACCAACTTCTCAACTTTAACTTCACTTGCTTTCACCACTTCGCTTGCTTCCAAATTCCCGGATAGGTAAAGGGAGGCAAAATGTATATGAGGGGCTAAGCATGATCAAGAAGAAGAAGAGAGAAGAATGAATTGCCTTGGTCTTTCCAGGAAGAAAGTGAGAGAACTTATCTTGCGGTGTCAACCTTCAAATTCAACATAATTTGGATAAAAATAAAGTATTAAACATGCCAATAATTTCAAGCAAAGCATTTAGCAACTTAAACATATTATAAAACCTTTCAAACACATAAAGATTTCAAAACCAGTCAGTAAGCAAAGTCTTCACTGAGATCATATCCAGATAAGAAGCACAAAAATCGTTTCGAAAACTCTCAGTTAACCTACCTCGGTCGAGGTGTTCTTAGGTCAACCGAGGTGAAACACCTCGTTCGGCCAGAACTCCACCGGTCGAGGTCAAAATTTTTTTTTTTTTTTTTTTAAAATAAACCAGTTTTCTTTCAGTTTCGACGTTTTTCTCAATCAAATAACCTGTAAGTATGCATGCAGTCTCAGATAAACACATAGATGCAAAAGTGAAGCATAAATATGAATAAATTTCCGGTCAAATAAAGTCATACATCACATAAGTCAAATACATCAATAAACACCCCATACTTAGGACACACTGTCCCAGTGGGTCAAAATAAGTCTAAGGAATAAAATACTCACCGGATAATAAGCTGAACTACATAAAAATAAGAAAGAAAATCCTGTAGCTCTCAATAATCCTGATCCGGTGGTGGTGGTGGTGGTGGCACATATGGATACTGGGATGGGTCAAATGGATAACCCATAGCCTGCTAAAACTAGATCTCCATCATCCTGCGCTGATAGTGCTGTCCCTCGAGCATCTGATGAGTCCAGTTGTCAATCTGTCGGTGTTGGGTAGCAAATCTCTCATGCATGTCCACAGTGAGGGCAACATAAGAGTCTATCATCTGATCCGTCAGATCATCGATCCGACGGTGAGCCTCTGGATCTCTGTGTCGGCGTGCTCTAAGCCTAGCAGGTCTCAATGGTGATGCAACAGGTACAGGCTCAGCCTCAGTGTCATCGTCCAGATCTATGACCGGCGCACTAGGTCCAGCAATATCCGTCCCTGTATCCATCGGGACTCCATCATCCCTGTCATCAGCAGTCTCCTCATCATCTACCTCATCCTCAGCTGGGGCAGCTGCTGCCTCTCTGTAATCCTCCATCAGTGGGGCCCAAGCGGTCTACCAATAATGAGGGTCATAAACAGTAAACTGGGCAGACCACCTGATCCCCTGTGGTGCAGTCAGCTCCCATGACATAGCCACGTACGGTGTAGTCAGACCTCGGGGAACCAAAATCCGCCGAGTGATCATCTCCTGCAGCCCAAGCGGTTTGGCAGCCGCCACCATAGTGCAAGCGCTGAGATCCATGTCCTGATAGCTGGCGATGTGGGTGACAAGTCCTCCGCAGTAGATGTCTCCCTTTGCATTGGCCTTGATCTTGTGCAGGTCCTCTGCCAACATCAAGCCAAAGTCAGGGATCCCTCCTGTCACCATGCAATATAGGCTGAACAGCTCCCCTTGTCGGACCTTCTAGGGCGTCTCAGTACGTGCCAGAAGTGTCTCACTGAAGATGTGGTGAGCTAACCTAAAGGCTAAATGAAAGATGACCTTCTCCTTGGAATCTCCAGGGCACCATCTGTCTGCGTGCTCAGCAATATGGGCAATCTGTCCCCAAAACTCCCTAGCTATAGATCGGGACGGGAAGTCAACGGCTGTCGGGGCAGGGAAACCAAAAATATCCCTCCAATACTCTAGTGGAACTATGAAGTTCCGGTTCATCAACCGGTACTTCACAGAACGCTCTGTGGGAAGGTAGGTGAAGGAGCTAACAAACTCTAAGGTGGGCTCCAAATAGGCTGGGGCTCGGATCTCAGTAAACTGATCTAGCCCTACTGTAGATATCATCCGTCTAAGGTCTCCATCTACATGGAGACAGTCAAAAGCAGACACGTCCAGGAAGCGAGGTGCAATCACTAGACGGCCGGAAATACGCTCATAATCGACCCGGTGTCGCTCGTGGATCGCCGGGCGATAGGGTCGGGAAGAAGAGGAAGAAGGGGAAGGGGAGGATCTATCCCTAAGAGCAAGGCGTCTGTCAGAACTCATTTTCAGAAATCCCACTGTCAGGTCACCTCGGTCAACTGACAACACTCAAGAATCACCTCGGCCGAGGCACAACTCGTCTGGACCGAGGCGGAAAACTGGATTCTAATTTCTTCAGAAAATTCAGTTCTTTTCCCCCAAAATCACTACAACTGCTTCCTATGGGGTACTTAATCCTTTTCTCAGCAAATGCAAGGGCAACCAAAGTCCAAATCGAAGCGAAATCAGCGAGTTAGGGTTTTGGTTTTGTTTTACCTCGTTCGGCCGAATCGGTTCGATTTCTTCGTATATCGACGATGCACTGGGATCCTCTATGCCTTAATCGTAGTTTGGAAGCGAAAATCTTCGAAAATGAGCGAAAATCGAAGAAGCGAGGTGAGGTATAGCGCCGCGGTCGAGGGAGGGTAAAATGGAAGAGAGAGAAAATTAATCCCCTTTTATACCCTTTCTGGAACTGCTGTCACCTCGGTCGAGATGGTCTCGACTGGACCGAGGTGGTTCTTCAGAAACCCTAGTCACCTCGGTTGCTCAAGAATCATCTCGGTCGAGGTGCTCTGACAGCAACCGAGATGCCTCAGTCAAACTTCGTCTTCTCAAATTCTCGATCTTCTGTCCTTCCAGTTATGCTCCTTCCTTAGATGTCACCTGTTATCTGTCTAGAACGCCAAAAACAAAACAAAGCAAAGCAAAAACTATCTAAGCTAGACTAGAAAAAGGGAAAAGAAAACAATACCTTGGGTTGCCTCCCAAGAAGCGCTTGGTTTAAGGTCGCTAGCTGGACCATAATGTGTCTCAAACGAGGTATATTGGTGCAACCTCCTCAACCGGAGTTTCCGATTTGTACTTCTTAAGTCTATGACCGTTGACCTTGAAGCTTCCGCTCGTTTCGCCCCATATCTCAACTGCACCATGAGGAAAAACATTTTTCACAACATAAGGTCCGGTCCATCTAGATTTTAACTTACCTGGAAAGAGGCGTAGGCGGGAGTTGAAGAGTAGAACTAAATCTCCTTCGTTAAGCTCCTTTGGGACGATACGCTTGTCATGCCATCTCTTTGTCCTCTCCTTATAGATTTTGGCATTCTCATAAGCGTTCAAACGCAGCTCCTCCAGCTCGTTGATTTCTAATAGCCGCTTCTCGCCGGCCTCCTTAATGTTGAAGTTCAACCATTTGATCGCCCAATATGCTTTGTGTTCTAATTCAACGGGAAAATGGCAAGACTTCCCATATACCAAATTATAAGGGGTGGTACCTATGGGAGTCTTAAATGCGGTCCTATACGCCCAAAGAGCATCGTCCAATTTCATGGACCAATCCTTCCTCGTCCTAGAGACGGTCTTCTCCAAAATTGCTTTGATTTCTCTATTCGAGATCTCAACCTGTCCACTAGTTTGAGGGTGATAAGGGGTTGATACCTTGTAGGTTACCCCATACTTCGACAGAAGTGCTTTGAACTTCCGGTTGATGAAATGCGTTCCTCCATCGCTGATGATGATGCGTGGAGTTCCAAACCGTGGAAAGATAGTTCTGTTTAAGAACTTCACAACCACCTTGGCGTCGTTAGTGGGAGAAGCAATGGCTTCAACCCATTTAGAGACGTAATCAACTGCAAGAAGAATATAGAGGTTTCCTCCGGAGGATGGGAAAGGTCCCATGAAGTCTATCCCCCATACATCAAAGATTTCCACTTCTTGAATGTTATTAAGTGTCATCTCGTTCCTCCTTGATAAATTTCCCGTTCTTTGGCATGCATCACAAGAGACAACAAACGATTGCACATCCTTAAATAATGTTGGCCAAAAGAAACCAGAACGTAATACCTTAGCGCATGTTTTATCGGTGCTGGCATGTCCTCCACAAGGAAGTGAATGACAATGCCGTATGATGCTATTAACTTCATCTTCCGGAATGCATCTTCGAAGCATCCCATCCGGCCCGCGCTTGAATAGCAGCGGTTCATCTCAGTAGTAATGGCGTACTTCCTTGAAGAATCTCTTCTTTTGAGAGTACATCAATCCGGGCGGTACTTCCTGGCAAACAAGATAATTCACAATATCAGCATACCAAGGTCCTTTATTATCAGAAAGTTGGTGGATAGAATGTTCCACCAACTGAGGATGAATGTCAGAGAAAGGAGTAAGAAGTTTGTTATTCTCAGTAGTCTCAGATGACATCATCTCGCCATCGACCTCGGTCGAGGCGCAGAGGCGTTGACCGAGATGTTCTTCAGTCGCCTCGCTCAGTCCAGAAAGTGCCTCGGTCGAGGTACTGCAACTGGAACCGAAACTGGAGATCTTTGTCTCCTGGATTAGCTTCTCAGTTTTAGCTCCTGGATCTTCTTCCAGTGCTTTTAAGCTCCGTATATCTGCATCACAAGAAGCATCCATACCTTCCTCCATTAAACTGAAACTAATGACTCTTTCGAGTGGATCGTTAATAAGGATAGAGCTCACCAATTCTCTTGATTCTTCTTCATCGTAGATGTTGAAGATATCATCGCTTAGCTGCTCTCCTTTCATGGCTGCAAGTAACGCAAACTCCACCTCATCGCCACCAATGTTGAATTTCAGCTTGGCGTTCTTGCAATCCACGTTGCAACCCGAAGTTGCTAAAAATGGCATCCCGAGAATAATAGGAACAGGATAATCTGCGGGAATGTCAAGTACAACAAAATCTATTGGTAAATAGAAGTTACCTAATTTGACCGGAAAGTCCTCAAAGATTCCCACGGGATGGGTGATGGAGCGATCCACCATATATAGTCGAATCTTGACCGGCTTGGGCTCTCCAAGTCCGATCTTCACACATAGCTCCAGCGGGATGATGCTCACGCTGGCTCCTAGATCACAAAGGGCTTCACAAGTGACATCCCCAACTTGAATGGGAATGCAAAATGAGCCAGGATCTCTCAATTTAGGTGGCATCTTCTCCTTCATGATTTGAATAAGCTTCGAGGATTTAGATGTCATCCTAACTTCACCAAAATCTTTCAGTTTCCTCTTCCTTGATAGGATCTCCTTCAAGAACTTCCCATAGGCGGGCATCCCTAGAATAGCATCAAGGAAAGGAATGTTAATGTGCAGTTTGTTCATCAAGTCAAGGAACTTACCAAAATGCTTGTCTAGATGTACTCTGGCCCTTGACTGGGAGAATGGAAGTGGTGGTTTGTATGCAGGAGGTGGAACATAAACTTCAGTTTTCCCCTCCGCTTTCTGTGGCTCCACCTCGGTTGGCATCTCGGTCGAAGTGTTCTTCGACTGCATCTAGACCGAGGTGGTCTTCGTCGGTACTGGCACCGATCGAGGCACTGGATCTGCAGTTTTCAGTCCACTCCTCATAGTTATGGCCATGATCTGGCCCTTGGGGTTGCTCTCCGTCCTTGCTGGAAGGTTCCCTGGATCTCTTGGCGCTTCATTCGCCCTACTTGCAAGTTGTTGTTCAAAGGCTTTTTGGGCCTTCGAAAATGAAGTCATAGAAGTCTCCATAGCATTAAGCTTGATCAAGATAGCCTCCAAAACTGCGTCTTTCTTTTCCGGCTGAGACGAACTTGATCCTTGCCCCTGGCTCTTTAATGGAGTAGAAGAAGAAGAAGGGGAAGAGAGGAAAGGGTTAGAGGAATCGTTAGAGTTGGAGTTTAAATGATTGTTACCAGAATTTTGGTTGTTCGCCCTCCAGTTGTTGCTATTGGATCCTCTATTGTTATTGTTGTAGTTGTTGTTCCGGGAACCGTTGTTGTTGTTACGGTATCCATTGTTGTTGTTCCTTTGTCCCTGCTCTTCCTTCTTGGTTTGAGCAACCAAGAGTTCCTTCAATTGCTTCACGTCATTCTTCAAAGACGTGAGTTGATTGTTGTTGGGCTGAGTTTCTTGGAAGTTAACTCTTTTAACTCCACCTTCAGCTCCTTGATGGGTGTACTTCTCCATATGCAAAGCTTGCTTCTCGATGAAGTCCCAAGCTTCGTCAATCGCCATGTCCATAAAGGTACCGGCGGAGAGTAGTTGGAGGTTGAACTGGGTGCTTCCGTCCAGTCCCTTGAAGTATATCTCCAATAAATCTAACTTTGGAATCCCATGATGTGGGCAATCCAAAAGAACGTCCTTGAACCGCTCCCATGACTTGGACAAGCTCTCCTTGTCCTTCATAATGAAAGCATTGATCTTCCCTCTCATTTCAACGGTCTTTGAGGGGGGAAGAATTTGGTCAAGAATTCCGTCGTCATCTCCTCCCATGTGCTAATTTTTCCTGGAGGAAGAGATTGATACCAAGTAAGAGCTCTATCTTTTAAAGAAAAGTAAAAAGTTCTTAGCTTGTAGTTGTTATTTTCAATCCTTGAGGGTCTCAAGGTCTCCATCAAGATCTCATAGTTTTGAAGATGTTGATGTGGTGATTCCTTCTCTAGCCCTCCGAATTGGCATTGGCGAATCATGGATAGAACTTGCAGTCGAAGTTCGTAGTCATGGTCTGCTGGATCTCCTAGGTTAACTCCTGGACGCCTCAGTTGTTGATTGGGGTCCATCCTTTGACCTAGGGTTTGTGGGATTCTTGCAAGAATAACACCTCGGACTGGCATCCGAGGTGGAAGTATCTCGGCCGGGGCGTCTGGTACTGGAACCTGCCTCGGTCGAGGATCAGCAACTGGGACCTGCATCGGTCCAGCATCGGCAACTGGGTCTTCCCTCGGTCGAAGTAGAATTTGGTCTCGTATGGCTGCCATATCTGCTTCGATTGCTTCAGTCCTGGTGCGAGTTTCTTCCTTCTCTCGCCTTAGCTCTTCCCTGCTGAGGCGTAGCTGCTCTAGCGCCTCTTTCAACTCGGCCTCAAGATCGCGATTGTCTTGGTGGGCCATCTTCGCTTCTCTTAAGCGTCGCTTGTATGTCTTTTCTGGTTCGGGATCGTAAGGAACGATTTCCTTCCCAGTGCGGGTTCTTCGCATAAACCTAATAAAGAACCTGCAAAAGTCACTCAAGTAGAGTGGTTAGTAGACACGGGGGCAAGTGCCCCAAGAGCAAACCGTAACCGGCTCGGTCTAGACCAAGTCCCCGGCAACGGCGCCAAAAACTTGTTCGCTCCAAACGGTGTGTGCAAGCTTTAAATTTATAACCCTAGACGTAAGCTTAAAACAAGGATGCGAACCCGCAGTGTATGGGTCAATCGTAGTAAAAAACAAGGAATTCCAGGGGTCGATCACAGGGACTTAGTGAAACAAAGTCCAATTACGGTATGCTTTAGTAATTACTAACCACAAGTAGTTAAAACAATCAAAGATGATAAAAGTCAAATAAGGAAATATGCAATTCTAGGGATTAAAGCATCTAGTTGTGGTTCCAACTCAAGATCTAAAGATAAGTGGACAAAGCTGAGATTTTTGCATGGGGAAGGTGTTACTAAAGTGGAATAGATCACCGGGTAAGTCTCACTACTCACTAATCCTAAACCGTAACTCCTATTACCGGGTAAGTCTCAAGGAATTAGGATAAAAAACTATAACCTCAAACTAACACACCATCTAAGGGAATAGAATCAACCTTTACCGGGTAAGTCTCAAGCTAACTCACAAAGATGGGATGAAAGCACACTCAAACCCCAATAAAGGATAAACCTTTATTACCTACACTTATGATCTTAGGTACACAAACTAAGGAATTACCGGGTAAGTCTCATCCTAAACTTGCATTGAATCAGGAAAGGAGTAATAAGAATAGGATTTGGCAAACTCTAACACTTAACTCTCAGTTTCGGATCAGATAAGTCACCTCGGTCAGCCAAATTCCACCCCGGCCGAGATGTTCATCGACTGAGCGAGATGCTTAGGGTTAAGGTTAAAGACTCGAACTTTCAGGGTCCTACTGGAATCTAAGATTATTCTATCATTGTTTTTCCCACAACCTTCAGCCAATCACCCTAGAATCACACAAAGAGATTAGCCACTCATCATCATGAAAGTATTAATCAAGTATATGAGAAGAAAGTGAATATTTGAACAAGAAGAATTTAATTAAAAGACTTCAATAACTGAATCAAATATCACAACAAAGCGTTCCTTGGATAGAAATCCAACAAGGCAAGACAACAAGGAAGGGAATCTAGGATAATCTTACAAAAACCCTTCAAAAGCTATAAAAGCTACAATCTTCCTTCTTCAACCTTCAAAAAGGTTCTTCAAATGGAGTATGGCTGTTGCGATGTAGTAGGTGTAAAGCAAAGTGATATCGGATTATATGCAGCCTCCCGGATTTGTGGGAAATCCGACCCTTTTTATAGGAAAATCACTCTCCAAAGATAAGATATCTTAGAAAGATCTCTTCCCATAAAATAGGTAAAATATATGATCTAGCATATCTTCTTCCTTCCAGGAGCCAAGCCCAAAAATATAAGATCTATTTCCAAAGATAAAAGATATCAGCCAAGAATAAAATATTCTCGCCGTGTCCCAGGTGTTCACCTCGGTCGAGTCGACTTCTCTAGATCACCTCGGTCGAGGTGAATCTGTGGTCAACCGAGGTGAATCACAATTGAATGTGAAATCTCTCAAATCTGGTCCAAAGTGAATCTCTAATCTATGGCTATGCTTCCTGGATGGTTCCTTATGTTCCTGAATGTAGCTCCAATGACTCCATAGCTCCTTTTGCTCCTTTTTGATGCAAAACGTGCCATTTTACCTACGATTACAACAAAACCAGGTGTAGACCTCGATTCCCGCAAAGGTGGATGAAATGGTAATATAATCACATATTATACGTACAAACATGCAGATTATTGAAGATAAAACGTTCAAACAAACCCCAAAATATAGACTATAATTCATGCTATCAGGGAAGAAGGTAGCGGCGTACAGCAGGTAGGTAGATGGGATTAGATTAGGTTAATTTAATTAGTTTAGGGTTAGAATTAGGTTAAGGAAATGGCTGATGGGCTCGTAAAAATATTGGGCCTATTCTTCCTAAAAAAAGATAAGCGGAAACGAAACCCGTTACTCGTACGGATCGGTAGGTAATTTGCGGAATTAAATACGGAATTAAATTCCGTATAATATAATTTCTTATCTTATTTTAGAAGTACGTAACTTATTTCCGGTTACAAGGTTTCGTCATTTTATGTGAATTAATGTCACATAAAATGATAGAACTAACACTCGTTTTATTTTATTTTAATTTATGTACTTATTTATTTAAGATTGACGTTTCGGAAATCAGTTAAATTCAGGTTTAACAGAGTTTCAAAATTTCGGTTATTACATCAGTGCCCTCTTAAAAGAAGTTTCGTCCCGAAACTTAGAATAATTCTCTTAATCGCGCATTTCCTTTGGTATACTTAAATTTTCTCGACATTTTCGTTCGCTACAAGCAACTACTCAATCATCAAAAGTAGACATGTGTCACATAAAATGTAATCACTCAAATCAATATAAAAAACCTGATAGGTCAAACAACACAACATCCGAGTACTAACTCGTTAAAACAGGAGTAACCTCTAACCCCGCAAAGAACTCGGGGTAGTTACGTCTAATACTCTCCTCAATCTCCCAAGTGGCCTCATCAGCTCCTCTCCTAGACCACTGGATCCGCAACATAGGTATATCCTTGGACCGCAGACGTCTAGTACTGTGCTCCAAGACAGCTACTGGGTACTCTACAAATGTATGGTCAGGCTCAACTGTCAGATCCTCATGGCTGATGATGTGTCTTGGATCCGGGATGTACTCTCTCAACTGAGATACATGAAAGACCGGATGAACACCCTCTAATCTCGGCGGTAGTGCTAATCTGTAGGCCACCTCTCCAACTCTCTCCAAGATCTCAAAAGGTCCGACATATCGGGGACTCAGCTTCCCCTTAATGCCGAAACGCCCGACTCCTCTCGTAGGTGACACTCTCAGCCACACTTGGGCACCCACTCTAAACTCCAAAGGTCGACGCCTTTTGTCGGCGTAGGACTTCTGACGACTCTGAGCTGCTAACATCCGCTCTCGGACTAGGGCAATCCGAGCGATGTCATCCTGTACCTGATCTGGAGCTACTCCATCGACTCTGCTGGGCTCATCCCAACATAATGGTGTACGACATCTCCGCCCGTACAAATCCTCATAGGGAGCCATCCTAATAGACGCGTGCCAGCTGTTATTATATGAAAACTCTACTAGTGGGAGATGATCTGGCCAAACCTGTCCCCAATCTAGTACACACGCCCGAAGCATGTCCTCTAAGGTCTGAATGGTCCTCTCAGACTGTCCGTCTGTCTGTGGGTGGTAGGCGGTAGTAAAGTGGAGACTCGTCCAAAAAGCAGTATGTACCTGCTGCCAAAATCTCGAGGTAAAACATCCATCTCTGTCAGAGACGATAGTCCTCGGTACTCCATGGAGTCTCACAATGTTTCTGGTGAACTCCTCAGCTAGACGACTCACCGGCCACGTTTCCTTAATCGGAATGAAACGTGCGGTCTTCGTCAGGCGGTCTACCACTACCCAAATAGCATCAACTCCTCTGCTGAGTCTCAAGCCTGTGACAAAATCCATAGATATATCCTCCCACTTCCACTATGGTACTGGAAGTGGATGGAGCTCTCCTTCAGACCTACGATGCTCAATCTTGACCTGCTGGCAGGTCGCACATTGAGCCACATACCGAGTCACATCGGGATTCAAACCACCCCACTAGAAGGACTGTCTCACATCCTTGTACATCTTACTCGCTCCAGGATGTATTGAGTATGGGGTAGCATGAGCCCCACCTAGTATCCTTTGTCTCAACTCACTGTCTGACGGCACACAAACGCGATCCTGACGTCTCATCAATCCATCAGTACCAATAGTGAACTGTGGGGCCTTATCTCGAGACATCCTGTCTCGGATCCTGGTCAAAGTCGGGCAAGTCTCCTACTTCTGTCGGATCTCATCCAACAGATCAGGAAGTAACTCCAAGGTAGCCAACTGACTATCAGTATCGGGAAACTGAATCTCTATCTCCAACCAAGCCAAGTCTCTCTGCAACTGTGGCTGTACTGTCAACCGGGCTATCGCCCTCTCCCTAGGCGTCTTCCGGCTCAAAGTATCAGCTACCACATTAGCCTTCCCGGGGTGGTAAAGAATCTCAAGGTCGAAGTCCTTGATCAACTCTAACCACCGCCTCTGGCGGTTATTCAACTCCCGCTGAGTGAATATATACTTCAGACTCTTATGGTCTGTGAAGATCTGACATGTCGCCCCATAGAGATAGTGACGCCAGATCTTAAGAGCATGGACTACTGCAGCCAACTCCAGATCATGTGTGGGGTAGTTCTCCTCATACGTCTTCAACTGTCGAGACGCATAGGCTATGACCTTACCCCTCTGCATCAAAACACACCCCAAGCCCAGCGTGGATGTATCACTGTATACCACAAAGTCATCCGTACCCTCAGACTGTGCCAAAATCGGAGCGGATGTCAATCTCCTCTTCAGCTCCTCAAAACTCTACTGACACGGCTCAGACCAGACAAACCGAGTGGTCTTCCTCAGAAGACAAGTAAGTGGTCGGGCAATCAAAGAGAACCCTTCCACAAAACGGCGGTAGTAACCTGCTAAACCTAGAAAGCTGCGAACCTCCTTAACATTCTTAGGAGGTTGCCAAGAAGAGACTGACTCGATCTTCGCCGGATCGACCTTAATACCCTCAGCAGTCACCATGTGACCTAAGAAATCCACCTCTGACATCCAAAACTCACACTTGGATAGCTTAGCATACAGCTGGCTATCCTGTAGAATCTGCAATACTGTCCTCAAGTGTCCGGCATGCTCCTCTCGACTCCTAGAGTAGACTAGGATGTCGTCAATGAAGACCACTACAAACTGGTCTAAGAAGTCAATGAATATCCCATTCATCAACTCCATGAACACCGCTGGTGCATTAGTGAGCCCAAATGGCATCACTACGAACTCATAATGACCATACCTAGTCCGGAATGCCGTCTTAGGTATGTCCCGATCTCTCACCCTCAACTGGTGGTAACATGATCTCAAGTCTATCCTCGAGAACACAGACGCTCCATGCAACTGGTCCAACAGATCATCTATGCGTGGCAGTGGGTACTTGTTCTTGATAGTTACTTTATTCAACTCTCTGTAGTCTATGCAAAGCCTCATCGATCCGTCCTTCTTCTTCACAAATAGTACTGGCGCGTCCCAAGGAGACACACTAGGGCGTATGAAACCCTTCTCTGCTAGCTCCTCTAACTACTTCTTCAGCTCAAGCAGCTCTATAGGTGCCATACGGTACGGAGCCTTCGAGATCGGTCTCGTGCCCGACTCCAAGTCAATACTGAAATCAACGCTCCTCTGTGGGGGTAGTCTTGGCAGGTCGTCACTGAATACCTCTGCAAACTCGCATGCAACAGGTATCTCCTCTATAGTCAGGCTCTTGCTTTCCTTCATGGCATAACACCAGAAGGCTTTGCAACCCTGTGCTATCAATCTCGCCGCCCTCACTGCACTAATAACTGTGCCTGACTTTCCGAGGTCCCAACCTCGGAATATCACTCTATGTCCCTCTTCTGTGGCAACAGTCACTGTCCTCCTACCAATGTCTAAGACTGCTCCGTGTTTCCTCATCCAGTCTATCCCTAAAATGACATCCTTATGAGCTAAAGGCATGACTTGAAAATTGACTAGCCAGTCTCGATCTCCCATGCAAACAGGACATCCAAAGATCTCTCTAGTCCCTCTTACCTTACTCCCATCAGGTAAGCCTATCATAAAAGGTATTCCCTCTACAGTAGCTAAGGACAATCTATCTACGCATGCATTAGATATGAAGGAGTGTGTAGCACCCGTATCAAATAAAACTCGTACAGGTAAGTCATGGATCTGGATCGTACCTGTGGTAGTCGGTGCATCTGGATGATCAACATCTCTCAACTCAAACACTCGTGCCTGAGCTCCTCTAGTATCAGCTACACTACCACGTCCTCTGCCCCGACCTGATCCCTGCATAGAACCTTGTGATGATGTGTGTCCTGCAGCCCTATAAGACTGCTGCTGACCAGGAGCTCGGTACTGCTGCTGCTGACTCGGAGCTCGGTACTGTGGCGGTCTCTGTACACTCCCTGATAGACCTGCAGGAGAAGAACCCTGCTGAGATGGAGCCTTGCCCTGGCGGCAGAATGCAGCTCTATGTCCAACCTTGCCGTACTGGAAGCAGGTCACTGACGGCTTCGTGCAGTTCGATCGGATGTGTCCATAGCCACTGCAGTTGTGGCACTGTAAGCCACCAGCTGAAGTCTGACTAGTAGCGGTATGGCTATGTCGCCCCTGAGTCTGTCCCCGTCCAAAAACAGCTACTCCTAAACTACCACTAGCATAACCTGTCCTCTGCCGCTTATCCGGCTTGTATGACTGAGCAGCTCTCCTCGACACTAGTCTGTCTCTCTCATATGCAGACGCTCTATCTTGATAGTCTGACAGAGTCTCACAGCGAAATTCTGCCAGATAGGAACGAGTACTCTCTCTCAATCTCCGTGAAAAGAGATATACATGCTGCTCCTCAGGAGGTGCAGCTGGTCCAAGCAGTGTCAGTTCCTTCTGGAACTTCTTGATGGCAGCAGCAATCGGAATGTCCTCAAATCCTGCCTCAATGAAGTCCTGAAACCTCTCTCTCCTCAAAGAGACAGGGCAGTATCTGTCTCTAACAATGCTCCTCATCTGCTCCCAATTGGTGACTCGACTACGTATGGTCCGCCATCAGGAATGAGCATCCTCAGTGAAACATGTCTGCACCAAGTCCACCTGTCGGTCCTTTGGGCAACGAATTGTCTCTAATGCAGTCTCTACATGTCCAATCCAGTGCTCCACCTCCAGCCCTATCTCTCCACTAAATGAGGGGACCTTCTGAGAGTTGAAAGCCTTCAATCACTCATCCGGCCTCGGTGCTCTAGACCCAGTAGGAGCTCTATTAGCCACAACTCTCCTCTCCGGTACAGCTGGCACCTGAGGCACTCCCTGTGTTACCTGGACAGATCTAGCCGGTACTGGTGGTACCTGGGTAAGTCTCTCTGCCCTATCAGCCTCCTCCATACGCTCAACGTATGCTCGGTACTCTCTGTACTCAGTCGCTCCAATAGAAACACGTCCTGACTCCGTCAAACGTGCTCTCTGCGCTCCAGACCTAGCATTGGTCTCATTCCTGACCTCAGGACCTACACTCTCAGCTACCTCCTCCGCTCCAGCCTCTGGCATGATCACTACTGGTAGATCCTCTCGAGGAGCTCGACCTCAGCCTCGAGCTAGTGGAGGTCTACCTCCACGGTCGCGTCCTCTAACTATAGGGGTCCCATCTCCCCTACCTGGTCCAGTTGGAGGGAGAGGTGGATGACCTCTACCTCGACTAGTAGCTAGCGTAGCTCTAGTACGTGCCATTTGCGCGAGGAATAACTATAATTACAACTAGCTAAAAAGTCCAAAAAGTCCATCTACAGAAAAACCTAAAGTCCATCCTAAGCATACTGAGATCCGTGGTAGTAGTGGTGGTCAGCCGTACTTTTCTATTCCCAACCAGACTATGCATGCATTTGAAAACCAAAAATTCCCTTTTTAAAACTCAGACCCCTTTCGGGTTCTGCTTAAAACTTATTCGGTCTTTCAGAAGATTTCAAGTGCCATTGTTGCCAACCTAGAGCTCTGATACCATGTTGTAACACCCCAAATTCTCAGAACTCGGAGCGTTACTGGTTAGGACCTCACAATGGGTTCCGACCTCAGTTTGACAACAATATTACTAGGATCTTGCAACAAGACACAAATAAGGAAAACCAAAATCATAAAAATAGTATTTTAAGGTAAGGAATGCAACACTGTCTAGCAGCCTAAAGTACTTAAACAAGGGAACGACGAACAACTGTCTTAACGAAAGAAAGGAAGACAAACACAACCCCAACCCCCACTCTAAGGAGTACGGAGACCCGGCTGACCACTACTTCCGGATCACTCAACTGCTGGTCTAACCTGCGGTAAATCTAAAAACACAACAGGAGGAACCGTTAGCTAGTTATCTAAATATTAGAAGAATAATAGTAGCACACGCACACACATAAAAATATAAACACCCATCATGCTTTCAAACAAGTCCATTTTATTATCTTGAATTAAGTTACTCTTTCACGCTAATGATACTTATTTTGTGACACGAGGGATTCACAAACCTCGCCTCCGCCCCCGTCTAACCATCAGGAATGGATCCGATGCATCTCACCTTTTACTTGCCTGGTCTGGGTATAGAGAACCTCCCAGTCTCCTGTCAGAGCTGGGCAGTGATGTCACGGCCCGTTATACATACACTTGGGCCTTAAACGTAATAATAACGGTCTTCCTAGCAAGTTATTATTATTAAAACACGCACATAACACACACAACCACTACCACTCAACTAATATCCAGAAACTGGCTAAGTAAGTCGCAAGGACTTACCTGAGTCAAAATACACTCTAACACTTCTCAAACAGTCCGTACTCGTGGTAACTCAAACTCTTGTCAAATAAGACATGTGTATCAAAATCACATCTCGATGTCCAACCTCATGCGAAGGGATTACGGAAATAGCTTTCTTACGGTAAAAGACCGTTTTACCTTTAGTGCCAAAATTTCTCAAATTTTTATTCTCGAATTCCACTAATTTCTTTTATAACCTGTTTTCCAAAATAGTTTCTCTATGATAGTTCTTATAAGTTATAAGTTCAAAACTCAATTTAATTTAAGAAGGACAACACTCCCTTCCCCGGTGACCATCTCGTCTTATACATGTGTATATATATATCTACATATATATATATTTTTCCTTCTCGTACGGATATAAGCACACTTTCGTAAATGAATATATATATGTTCTTACATGTATCCTATGTATATATATATATATTCAATTTCAACCTATTCATATAACTCACATCTTCCACTCACGTTTTTCTCAATATTTTAATGCAGTACTTGTATATATACACATTTATGTCCCTTTATACTTGTCAATCTATATATATATATATATATACACACTGCAGGGGAAATGACTCACACATCAGCACCTATCTACTGTCTATCTTTACGCATATATACATATGAATTCACAATTTCACTTCACCGTTATTCCAGTAGGATAAACGTATATATATATATATATATATATATATATATATATATATATAGGGTATTATTCAAGTAAGGCCCATTATTGCGGTACGGCCGTGCGGCCGTACCGCAGGGCGACACGTGTCCCGAAAAAAAAAAAAAAAAAATTTTTTTTTTTTTTTTTTTTTTAAAAAACGAGTAAAAGTAATAGTTCAAAACTTATTATGGAATAGTTCATAACTTATAAAAGGATAGTTCATGAATTATAATAGAATAGTTCATAGTGTAAAATTTATAAAGGATTGAAAGTAATAGTTCAAAACTTATTAAGTAATAGTTCATAACTTCTAAAAGGATAGTTCATGAATTATAATAGAATAGTTCATAGTGCAAAATTTATAAAGGAGTGAAAGTAATAGTTCAAAACTTATTATGAGATAGTTCATGAATTATAATAGAATAGTTTAAAGTGCAAAAATTTATAAAGGAGTGAAAGTAATAGTTCAAAACTTATTATGGGATAGTTCATGAATTATAATAGAATAGTTCATGGATTATATTAAAAAGTAATAGTTCATGGATTATATAGGAATAGTTCAAAGTTTATAGGATAATAGTGCATAAATTATAACATGGTAGTTCAAATAAATTTTCATTAGTTTCCGTAAAAAAAAAAAAAAATCGTTTCAGAAAAGAGAAAAAAGAAAAAAAAAAAAAAAAAAAAAAAAAAAAATTAAAAAAAAAAAAAATTTTTTTTTTTTCGGGACACGTGTCGCCCTGCGGTACGGCCGTACCGCAATAAAAGGGCCGTACCTGAACATTTACCTATATATATATATATATATATATATATATATATATATATATATATATATATATATCAATGAGGGCTGAACGCACCGTCTATAGCCGCGTTACGTATTCGAAGGAGCATAGTCCGGTTCGATTCCGCAGGATGGCTCGCAGGGTCTCAACTGGCTCGTCGTTGCACCTTATTCCCGCCTTGGACTCCTGCAGTGGGCTCGACGAGTTCAGTGTCCAGGTTAGCACCGGAAGGGTCGTCACTGCGATCGAAGAAGGCGAGTTGTGGGCTGGTTCGAGAAGGGAAAGACGAGGAAGAAGAAGGCGGTTACTTACCAGGGTTCCGGCGATGCGAGGCGGCTCCTGCGGCTGCCCTGGCTTCGGTGTCGGAGAAGACGGTGGTCCGGTAGCAGTGCTACTGCAGGCCGAGGGAAGGCGCGGTGGTTAGTGATCCCGGAATCGAGAGAAGGAAGGGCGAGGAGAAAGGAGGCACGAACTTACCGGACCTACTACGGCGGTCGGCGGAAGGCGGCGCAGGCTCGGTGGCGACTCGGTGGCGGCTCGATCAGGCGTGGTGGTGGCTGCTGTTCTTCGTGTCGCAAGAGGGAAGGGGGAAGCGTTTTACGCTCTTCTGAAAGTGAGGGACGAAGGTAGCGGTGTGCAAATAAGCTTTAATTATAAAACTAGAAATCAAGCAAGCGAACCTGCAGTGTACGGATCGATATAGTTAAGCAAGAATTCCAGAGTATCGAACACAGGGATTTGGGGGGTTAAATCCAGTTAAGAATTGTCAAGCGAGTAAATGTATGAGCTTTTGCAAATATTGAGAAAACAACAATCCCAAAGATCCAGGAATCCAGCTGTGGCAATCGATTCAAGATATACTAAAGATATAAGGACAAAGTTGAGGTATACAAAGGTATACGAATGTAAGGCAATGTACGGTGAAGTTCCAAGACCTTATATGATTCACCCAAAGGCACTCTCTATAAAGGTTGTTGAGGCTTCAGTATAGGAAGGTTCTAAAGGTAAATGTTAACGTCAAATACCCAAACTTGTAATCCAAGGATCAAGACCAACTAAATCGATAAAGGTTGTGACACTCGGAATCGAGGTAGAGGTTGTTGAGGCTTCACTACCACCTAGAAAAGACAAGCCAAGACTAAGTTAAAGAAAATCTTTAACTTTGGATTAAAGTAAAAGCAAGGTTTGTAACTGACACATTACGGGTAGTTCTTAAGTTCCACGGCCGTGGAAGCTCAAGAACAGACCGTGAATTAGGTTCGTCGGCGATTCTCTCTAACTTTCAGGGTCCAATCTGTTTACGATCGATCTATCATCATCTAAGTCACAACTATCAACCCTTCACCTTAGAATTGCTAAAGGGTTTTAGCCAACAACAGTCATTATGATACCAAATTCAAGATTTATAAGAATGAAAGATGAAAACCTTCGAAAACCTTGAATAAATCTCAAATCAATCTCAAATCCACAAACAAAGAATAATGATGTAAGTAGATTCAAAATAACACAAACAATCACAATCCTTAATAAGAACGAAGGACGGGATGTCAATCCGTCTTCTAATCAAACCTAAGGACAAAAGACGAAATCTCCTTACGAACAATCTTCCAAATCTTCACCCTTTCCGTAAGCTTTTCCGTCAAATCGGAAATCTCAATTGGGCTAAGCGCAGTCTCTAAGCGGAGGCGTAAGCGAAGGTAGCGAAGGTAGCGAAGGTGACGGAATCTCTCTATTTCCGTCCTTTTATAGGTCAAGATAAAATATGAGCCCAGCCCATTACGTAAAAGATTGTGGCTTAAAATATTGCGTAAAAGATCGTCAAGATCACGGTCGTGGAAGGGTTCCACGCCCGTAATTTAGAGCATGGAGTTGGATCACGGTTCCTCAAATCCTCCACGGCCGTGTAAGTTTCTGGAATGCTCCACGCTTGTGTTGCTAAAGTTCCACGGCCGTGGTTTAGAGCGTGGGTCCTAGTACGGCCGTATTTTAGGGCGTGGAACACATATAGATCGTAATTCTCCTTTGTCTCGTGCTATTCTTCAACTTAGCATCTTCCTTAGCTCCTAGTGATGTCCTCAATCCTTGGACATGCTCAATTCATCTCCATTCTCCTTCAACCCGTTCGGTTTTAGCTCTTAATTGCCTACAATCAACACAAAGCTTATGTAGACCTCTATATCGACAAAATAGATAAACTAACTCACAAATGCTTCAATGCTTTATCAATGAATACCAATATAGATGAAATACACTTAGAAAACGTGCCTAAAATACCACAATATTTCATGCTAACAAATAACCCCATACTTGCCACTTGCTTGTCCCTAAGCAAGATCTTTCAAAAGCTTTAAAACTTCAAGTTAGGATGAAATATGTGTACATTCTCAAAGCAAAACTTCTTTTAGTTGAATGTGCTTTCTAATTAATAGATCATTCTCAAATCTTGCTTCATTCGTTTATAGGACTTTCATATACATAATCAAAGAGGAAGGAGTAAAGAAAGCTCATAAATTAATCAAACTTCCATGTAAACATCATAACCTTCAAACATTATCAAAATCAATCATAAGAAACTTCAATTTAGATCACCAAGTCATATATCATTCTCTTGATCTTAAGGACTTTCAAACAAGGTCTAGAATGCGGAAAGGGAAGGAAAACTTTAAGGAATGCGGTGCATGAATCCGGGAAAGTGGATAACTACTCTTTTCTTTTTCTCTTGCGGTTTCCGCAGCACTTTCAACTTAGAGCTTCGCTCTCTTCTTTTCAATTCATTTTTTGACTTTACTTTTGGAGTTATGGATAGAGGTGCACAAAAACCGAAGCCTAGGAGATTGGCGTTTCTCATTTTTACGAGATGCCTCAAACCCTTGATGCACATACCATAATCCGCTAGGAATATCGCCCAATCCGACTTTGGCAAGACACAAACACCCGGCTATGTGAATGGTGCCGAGTTACTCATCATCATGATTGACTTCCCCAAACCTATAATTTCTTTCTATTCTTTTGAATGCAAAGTATTGCTTTCATGGCCCTCCCACATCAAACATGCCAATTATCAACTCCTCCAAATTCCCGGATAGGTAAAGGAGGTTATTATTTCAATGAGGGGCTAAATGATCAAAGGAAGAAGAAAGAAAATCGAATTGCCTTAATCATCTCAAAAAGAAGCATAAGAACTTATCATGTGATTTCAACCTTGATTTTTCAACATGATTTAAGTAACATTCATCACATTATGAAATTTGCAAAAGAGGAGTAATCAACTCATTCAATTTCTTTTCAATTCACTATTTGTTTAAGCATGCGATTGTCATCAAAACTCAATTCACAAGTAGTGATTATCATAGAAATCATCTCTATCCTTAGAAGCACAAAATTTTCAAAATTTTTCAATTTTTATTGGTTTTTTTCAAAAGCTTTTTCATGCAATGCAATAATGAAACGTGTAACAATAGAATGAACATGTAAGGTAGTCTCGATAGAAGCATACAAAGTGAGTAAGAGTTATTACAAACTATTAGTCATATCCCACCCCATACTTGGAACAAACATTGTCCCTAATGTTCAAAAAGAAAAAGAAGAAGAGAAAGAAAGAAAGAAAAAGAACTCACAAAATGGTGGTGGAGTGGCTAAAACGGTCGATCGTCAAAGGTCCTCACTGCGGTGTCGGTGGAGGTGGAAACGGGGAGAAGCTGGAATCATAGTACCGCCCGAACTGCTAGCGGTAAACATCTCTCATCATATGGTCAAGATCGTCAGCTCGTGCATCCCTAGCATCAGCACGAATCTCCAAAGCTCCAACTCGATCGGAAAGGTTGGTAGCCCACTGTGGCAGCTGCTCGTACCAACCAGGCGGCTGGCTGTACCACGCCGGTGCATCTGAAGGTGCCGGTGCGGGTGGCGGCTGTGAGTGCCAAGGTGGTGGAGCTCCCATCCAATCCGGATGCGTCCTATACCAAACAGGAGGATCCGCCATCCTAGTCGGTCTCTCGCCCACACTAGCATGGCGAGAGGATGATCCTGAAGCTCTAGCGGGACGGGGAGAACGTCTAGGCATATCGGGAACTGCATCCGGCTGATCCGGGAATGTACCGAAGTCATGATCAGCTCCTCCTCCTCCCTCATAGTCATCTCCTCCTCTCATCTCCTCTTCCTCTACAACTGGTGGTGGTGGTGGAACATAGGGAGGGGCTACCAATCTGTTCGCATGCATGGCAGCGAATGTCGCCTTCCAGTTATGGCGTCCATCCATAATGGAATACTCGGGGAGCCACTCTATCCCTCTCCCTGTCCTACTCTCCCAAGACATAGCAGCATATGGTGGACCACTATGGGTGGGGAAAATGATGCCTCTAGTCATGAGGCTATGTAGTCCTAGGGGTGTAGCAGCAATACGTGTACAAGCCGAGAAATTAACCCCAAACTGTCTAGCAAGGTGGGTCACCATCCCACCGTATCCAATATTACCAGCCCTCTTATTCTTTAGCTTGCTCATAGTAGCAGCTAAGAGGGTGGCACAATCTGCTGGTCTACCGTATAACATACAGTAGAGAAGAAAAAGCTCGTCTGTCTTGATTTTCTGAGGCGTCTCCGTCCTAGGGAAGAGACACTCAAAAGTACCCTATGAGCAATCTTCAAGGCTAGGTGATACATCAACCTAGCCTTGGTATCAGCTGGCTGCCAGCGGTCCTCGCTGGCGTAGATCATGGCGATCTTCTCCCAGAAATCCTTGGTGTACACGCCACTGGGGAAACGACCATTGAAGGTCTCGTGGAACCCAAAGAAGGCTCCAAACTCCCTGATGGAGAACTCATAATCTCTTTCCATCAGCCGGAAAGAAACAGTCCTATCTACATGACTATGCTGGAAGGAAACCACAAACTCCCTCGTGATCTCCTCATAAGCATCTTCCCGAATAGCGGAGAAGATGACTAGACCGGCTCTATCTAAAAGCCAAGTAAGGTCTCCTATCACATGTAGAGGCTCTAACTCCTCCAGTAGTAGGTATCTAGGTCGTATGACCGCTCTCTTGTGGATCCTCTCTAAAGCATCGAGATGATCGTCATGGATAGTAGGGATCCTAGGGTGAGGTGGTGATGGTGATGAAGGAGGTGAAAGGGATGAAGGGGGTGGTGCTCTAGAAGAGGAAGAGGGGTTGCCCTTCCTCTTTTTGTTCTTATCATTGTTCTTATCCTTGTTCTTATCCTTGTTCCTACCGGACACTCTTCTCACAAAATCCATATTCTGTCGAAAACCACGGTCTATTCTAAGGGTTCCACGGCCGTGGAATGTCCAGGAACCGTGGTTCGGCGCGTGATTTCTCAAAATCCAACAGAAATTCACCAAACTCAGCAGCAAGCAGTCCTAAACTAATTCCCTTCCAATTCCAATCAGTTCTCCTAAAAATTCTATAAAAAACGAAGCCAAATCGACAAAGATAGAGAAAGAACCAAAAACCTAGGTTTTGGGATTTTGGAATCCGAATTGCGCATTCTCCGGTGATTTGCCGCTCGAATCGTTGCTTGGATCTTGTTGGTGATTGGATTTGCTTCAGTTTTGGCTAAAGAATCGTCAAAAACGATTAACGAATGAGGATTTGAGAGAAGGGGAGTGGAATCGGCGATTTTGGGCGTGGAATGGGTTTGTGTTGTGTGTTTTGTGAAGAAACGTGGTTTATATAGTGACCGTCAAAATTTTTGAAAATCACAGTCTATCGGGGGTTCCACGGCCGTGGAAATGTACGGAACCGTGGTTTTGGTGATTTTTCTCAGGCTTTTGAAAATTACGGTCACTGTAGCTGTCACGACCGTGGTTTAGGCCGTGGAACTCTTTGTAATGCTCCAAAGTCCAAGTTTCGTCACTTTTCTTCAAACTTTCTCTTCCCCTTTCCTTTTCCACTGTTCCTACATCCAAAAACACGAACATACCGGAAGGTATTGAAGGCAAAACAAAGCAAAAACGTCTAAACTAAACTAATCTATGAATCAAAGATAAAAACGTAAGTGCAATACCTTGGGTTGCCTCACAAGAAGCGCTTGTTTAAGGTCCGTAGCTAGACCAAATTCGCACTTATTCGAGTGCGGTGGGCGCGAACTCTTCAGCTTGGAGTTCCGGTGTATACTTCTTGAGTCGTTGACCGTTCACCTTAAAGCTTCCGCCCGTTTCACCCCATACTTCAACTGCACCATGGGGAAAAATACGTTTGATTAGAAAAGGTCCGGTCCAACGAGATTTAAGCTTACCTGGAAAGAGACAAAGCCTTGAATTGAAGAGGAGAACTTGATCTCCTTCTTTGAAGTCCTTTGGAATGATATGCTTATCATGCCAACGCTTTGCTCTTTCTTTGTAGATCTTGGCGTTTTCGTAAGCGTTCAAGCAAAGTTCTTCAAGCTCATTTAGGTCCAAGAGACGCTTCTCTCCCGCTTCCTTCATGCTGAAATTCAACCACTTGATTGCCCAAAACGCCTTGTGTTCTAACTCTACCGGTAAATGGCAAGACTTCCCATACACAAGGTTATATGGTGTAGTTCCGATGGGAGTCTTATATGTAGTCCGGTACGCCCACAATGCGTCATCTAGCTTCAAGGACCAATCCTTCCTAGTCCTTGAAACCGTCTTCTCAAGGATTCCTTTGATCTCCCGGTTTGAGATCTCCACTTGTCCACTAGTTTGTGGATGATAAGGAGTGGCGATCTTGTGAGTCACCCCATACTTAGCTAGAAGAGCTTCAAAACGCCGGGCAATGAAGTGAGAGCCTCCATCACTAATGATAGTCCGTGGTGTCCCAAATCGTAGGAAGATGGTCTTGTTAAAGAACTTAACCACCACCATGGCATCATTGGTGGGAGAGGCAATCGCTTCTACCCATCTAGAAACGTAATCCACCGCCAAGAGTATGTATTGGTTTCCACAAGATGATGAGAACGGTCCAATAAAATCAACTCCCCAAACGTCGAAAATCTCCACCTCTTGGATGTTATTGAGAGGCATCTCATTCCTCCTAGAGATATTTCCTGTTCTTTGACAAGCATCGCAACAGGAAACAAAGGTTTGCACATCTTTAAATAGAGTAGGCCAAAAGAATCCAGATTGCAATACCTTAGCGCTAGTCTTGTTCGAACTAGCGTGTCCTCCACAAGGTAGTGAATGACAATGGCGGATGACACTTTGCATCTCATCTTCCGGCACACATCGCCGAATAATGCCATCCGGACCTCTCTTAAAGAGGAGAGGTTCATTCCAAAAGTATTCCCAAACATCCTTAAAGAACTTCTTTCTTTGTGCGTAGGATAATCCGGGCGGTAATTCCTGGCAAACCAAATAGTTAACAAAATCAGCAAACCATGGTTCGTTACCTTTGGCGATTACATCGATGCACTCCTCTATGATGTGTAAGTGTTCGTCCGGAAAGGAGTCATCTATAGGTAGGTGGTCGTCTTCTAGATGTGTTAGACGACTCAAATGATCCGCAGCAAAATTTTCCGAACCCTTCTTGTCGCGGATCTCTAGATCGAATTCTTGTAGGAGAAAAATCCATCTAATTAGCCTCGGCTTTGCATCCTTCTTTGCAAGGAGATACCGGATCGCAGCATGATCCGTGTATACAATCACCTTTGCACCTACAAGGTAAGAGCGAAATTTGTCAATTGCATAAATAATAGCTAAAAACTCTTTTTCGGTAGTGGCGTAGTTGAGTTGCGCTTCATCTAGCGTCTTGCTAGCGTAGTAGATAGCGTGGGTTCGCCCTTCCTTTCTTTGTCCAAGAACAGCTCCTATAGCTACGTCACTTGCATCACACATAACCTCAAAGGGAAGATTCCAATCCGGAGGTTGGATAATCGGGGCTGAGATTAGAGCGTCCCGAATCATATTAAACGCATCTAAGCATTCCTGCGAAAACTCAAAAACTGCATCCTTCATCAATAGATTAGTAAGCGGTTTTGATATTTTAGAGAAGTCTTTTATGAAGCGCCTATAAAATCCAGGATGTCCTAGAAAACTTCTTATCCCTTTCACCGAAGTTAGGGGAGGAAGCTTTTCTATTGTCTCTATTTTAGCTTTATCCACCTCAATCCCTCTACTAGAGATTAAGTGTCCTAATACAATGCCTTCTTTGACCATAAATTGACACTTCTCCCAGTTAAGAACTAGGTTAGTGTCTTCACACCTTTGTAACACAAGAGCAAGGTTAGAAAGATAATTGTCAAAAGAGGAACCATAAACGGAGAAGTCATCCATAAAAACCTCCATGATTTCCTCTATGTATTCCGAGAAGATGGCCATCATTCACCTTTGAAAGGTGGTTGGGGCGTTGCAAAGCCCGAACGGCATCCTCCTATTGGCAAACGTACCCCACGGGCACGTGAACGTGGTCTTATCTTGATCATCCGGGTGTATCGGAATCTGAAAGAAACCACTATAACCGTCAAGATAGCAAAAGTGCGAATGTTGTGCTAACCTTTCAAGCATTTGATCGATGAAGGGTAGTGGGAAGTGGTCCTTCCTCGTCGCGTTGTTTAGCTTGCGGTAGTCTATGCACATCCGCCATCCTGTTACGGTTCGGGTAGGAATGAGTTCGTTATTCTTGTTGGTGATGACCGTCATTCCTCCCTTCTTCGGAACCACTTGTACGGGACTCACCCACTTGCTATCGGAGATAGGGTAGATGATACCTGCATCAAGAAGTTTAAGAATTTCCTTCTTGACAACCTCCTTCATGGTCGGATTCAACCGCCTTTGAGGTTGTCGCGAAGTCCTAAAGTCCTCTTCCATTAAGATCTTATGCATGCATAGGGAAGGTTTGATTCCAACTAAGTCCTCTATAGTATATCCTAAAGCTTTCCTATGTTTCTTAAGGACAACCATAAGCTTACTATGTTCATCTATGCTTAAATCGGAACTAACAATTACTGGAAAGGTAGAATTGGGTCCAAGAAATGCGTACCTTAGATGAGTAGGAAGTGGTTTCAATTCCATCACTATGGGAGTTTCCAATGGCTCTTGAGTAGCATCCGATGCTTCCTTAGAAGTGTCTAAGGATGTAGAAGGTGTTGGAGAAGAATCAAGAGAAGTTGTGGAAGAGACACAATTGCCTTCGGAATCACCCAAAATTACGGCCTCTCTGCATCCTCCACGGCCGTGATTTTGGGCGTGGAAAATATTTACGGTTGCTCTGTTCTTTCCATGACCGTGTAAGCCTCTGGAATGCTCCACGCTTTTGTTGGTGAAATCCACGGCCGTGGAATAGAGTGTATGACCGTGGATCCGTACGTTTTCTGCCTCGTCGTGGAGTTTCTCAAACTCTTCTTCACACACTTTTTCTTGTGCTTCTAAGGCTTCAATTGCCTCATTGCACTCCTTTTCTTCCCCTATATCCATTAGGCTCATAGAAATAACCTTTTGCAAAGGATCTTTGAAGAGAATAACACTTACCTCCTCTCTAGATAGCCCTTCTTCATCTTGGATATTGAATACATCCTCATCAAAAACTGGTTCTTTCACTAGAATGGAAAGAACAAACTCTACCTTCTCTTCTCCTATGTCAAAGGCGAGTCTAGCATTCTTGCAATCGACTATGCAGCCGGACGTTGCAAGAAACGGTCTTCCGAGAATGATCGGGACCGGACTATCTGCAGGAATGTCAAGCACAACAAAATCTATAGGAACATAGAATTTACCTAACTTGACCGGGACGTCTTCAATAATACCGACGGGGCGAGTTATGGAACGGTCCGTCATGTACAACGTCATCTTCACCGGTTTAGGGTCGCCTAAACCGATCTTCCTGCATAAGGCAAGTGGGATGATGCTCACACTTGCTCCTAAATCACATAGTGCATCATATGTGACATCTCCCACTCCTATGGGAATACAAAATGACCCCGGATCCTTTAGCTTTGGGGGCATCTTCTCTTTCATGGTTTTGATGAGATCCGAAGAATCCGAACTCATCTTAACCTCTCCAAAATCCTCTAGCTTTCTCTTGTTAGAGAGGATCTCCTTTAAGAACTTACCATAAGCTGGCATACCTACAATAGCATCGATGAAAGGTATATTAATATGCAGTTTGCTCATGAGTTCAATAAACTTACCAAATTGCTTGTCTAGACGCGCTCTTGCTCTAGATTGTGGAAATGGTAGGGGAGGTTTGTAAGCTGGAGGAGGAACGTAGACATCTTCCTTTTCCTTCCCCCTTTCTTTCTCTTTCTTAACGGGGACTTCTACAAACTTAGGCTGCGGGTCGGTAGTTGTTACTCCGCTCCTAGTTGTGATTGCCATCACCCTTCTTTTTGGGTTGTCCTCCGTCTTTCCTGGAAGTTTCCCTTGATTCCTAGGAACTTCCTCCGCATGGCTGAACATTTGATTTTCTAAAACCTTTTGGGCTTTATCAACCTTGATAATGTGATCATCAACCTTGATGATGCGAGTCTCCAACCCTTGAAACTTCCCCAAAATCGTTTCCAACATGGGATCGGGCTTCTCTTTCCCCGAAGTACTTCCACCATTAGATGTTTGTCCCTGGCTTTTCAAAGGAGTGGAAGAAGAGGAAGGTGGAGTTAGTGAATTTCCTGAATTGGAAGAATAAGAATTACCGGAATTTTGTTGATTGGAACGACAAATGTTGTTGTTTGACCCCCTATTGTTGTTCCAATTGTTGTTCCGGTTGTTGTTGTTGTTCCAATTATTCCGGTTGTTGTTCCGGTTGTTGCGGTTGGTATTCTCATTACCGTTGTGGTTATTGTTATTGCCTAAATAACCCACATCTTGTTCCTTGTGCTTTAGAAAGTTGGTTTTGATGGCTTCCTTCAACTCTTTAATCTCCATATTGAGAGAAAAGATTTGAGTTTGAGCTGCTTGTGATAGCTTTGCTCCTTGATCCACATGATTCGCCTCCACTTTCCGATGAAAATACTTCTCTATAACTCGCGCTTGCTTCTCAATGAAGTCCCAAGCGTCATCTTCCCTCATGTCCATGAATGTACCACATGAAAGGGATTGGAGCTTGAATTGTGTCTCCACATCCAGCCCCTTATAGTATATCTCCAATAGTGCAAGCTTGAATATGCCATGGTGAGGGCAATCCAATAGCAAGTCCTGAAATCTTTCCCAAGATTGAAACAAACTTTCGTTAAATCTCATAGAAAATGCATTAATCTTACCTCTTAACTCCGCCGTTTTGGATGGCGGAAAGAACTTAGTGAGGAATTCCGAAGAGAGATCCTCCCATGTTTCAAGTTTTCCACTTGGAAGAGCTTGATACCAAGACAATGCTTTCCCCTTCAAGGAGAAGAAGAAAGGCTTGAGTTTGTAGCTGTTGGTAGTTGTGTTCTTCGGCTTCATTGTTTCCATCATAATCTCAAAATTTTGTAGATGTTGATGTGGAGATTCAGCGCTTGTTCCACCAAATTGGTTTTGGCGAACAATGGTAATAACTTGAGGGTTGAAGCTAAACCCTTGTGCATCATCAGCGTCAAAGTTCACACCTAAACGGCGTGGTTGCTGCGTTGGATCCATCCTTTGGCCAAGAGTTCTTGGCTCCTCATCTACACGTTCGACTCTCGCACCTCTAGGTGGAACACGGCGATTTGCAGCTGGTCGTGAAAAGAATGAATTCACATTGATCGTTGAATCAATTTCCTCTAGTGGTGGCATGGAGGAGTCGCTATCCTCATTGGATGAGTTGGCTCTAACCGATCTTCCCAGTCTCCTCCTTTTCTTTTTCTCCATGAGGTTGTTTATTTCCAGCCTCATTTGGAACATCATGTCCGTTAGATCATCAACCTTCATTTGATGACGATCCGTTTCTTCTCTACGAGTCTTCTCACTCCATTGGAGTTGAACTTCCTTTTCCGCTAACTCCGATTGGAGATCACGTTCTCTTTCTTCAGCCATTTTTCTTTCCTTAAGCTTTCTCCTCAAAGTCCTCTCAAGCTCTTGATCAAGAGGTAAGAGGTCTTCGTTATTCCTAGACCTGCGCATACACTTGAAAAGATATCAAATAACAAGGGAAAAGCTCCCAAGCTTGACAACCGATAACCGAATTCGGCCTAGACCAAATCCCCGGCAACGGCGCTAAAAACTTGTTCGCCACTTAGCGTGCGTGCAAATAAGCTTTAATTATAAAACTAGAAATCAAGCAAGCGAACCCGCAGTGTACGGATCGATATAGTTAAGCAAGAATTCCAGAGTATCGAACACAGGGATTTGGGGGGTTAAATCCAGTTAAGAATTGTCAAACGAGTAAATGTATAAGCTTTTGCAAATATTGGGAAAACAACAATCCCAAAGATCCAGGAATCCAGTTGTGGCAATCGATTCAAGATATACTAAAGATATAAGGACAAAGTTGAGGTATGCAAAGGTATACGAATGTAAGGCAATGTACGGTGAAGTTTCAAGACCTTATATGATTCACCCAAAGGCACTCTCTACAAAGGTTGTTGAGGCTTCAGTATAGAAAGGTTCTAAAGGTAAATGTTAACGTCAAATACCCAAACTTGTAATCCAAGGATCAAGACCAACTAAATCGATAAAGATTGTGACACTCGGAATCGAGGTAGAGGTTGTTGAGGCTTTACTACCACCTAGAAAAGGCAAGCCAAGACTAAGTTAAAGCAAATCTTCAACTTTGGATTAAAGTAAAAGCAAGGTTCGTAACTGACACAAAATTACGGGTAGTTCTTGAGTTCCACGGCCGTGGAAGCTCAAAAACAGACCGTGGATTAGGTTCGTTGGCGATTCTCTCTAACTCTCAGGGTCCAATCTGTTTACGATCGATTTATCATCATCTAAGCCACAACTATCAACCCTTCACCTTAGAATTGCTAAAGGGTTTTAGCCAACAACAGTCATTATGATACCAAATTCAAGATTTAAAAGAATGAAAGATGAAAACCTTCGAAAACCTTGAATAAATCTCAAATCCACAAACAAAGAACAATGATGTAAGTAGATTCGGAATAACACAAACAATCACTATCCTTAATAAGAACGAAGAACGGGATGTCAATCCGTCTTCTAATCAAACCTAAGGACAAAAGACGAAATCTCCTTACGAACAATCTTCCAAATCTTCACCCTTTCCGTAAGCTTTTCCGTCAAATCGGAAATCTCAATAGGGCTAAGCGCAGTCTCTAAGCGGAGGCGTAAGCGAAGGTAGCGAAGGTAGCGAAGGTGACAGAATCTCTCTCTTTCCGTCGTTTTATAGGGCAAGATAAAATATGAGCCCAGCCCATTACGTAAAAGATTGTGGCTTAAAATATTGCGTAAAAGATCGTCAAGATCACGGTCGTGGAAGGGTTCCACGCCCGTAATTTAGAGCGTGGAGTTGGATCACGGTTCCTCAAATCCTCCACGGCCGTGTAAGTTGTTGGAATGCTCCACACTTGTGTTGCTAAAGTTCCACGGTCGTGGTTTAGAGCGTGGGTCCTAGTACGGCCGTATTTTAGGGCGTGGAACACATGTAGATCGTAATTCTCCTTTGTCTCGTGCTATTCTTCAACTTAGCATCTTCCTTAGCTCCTAGTGATGTCCTCAATCCTTGGACATGCTCAATTCATCTCCATTCTCCTTCAACCCGTTCGGTTTTAGCTCTTAATTGCCTACAATCAACACAAAGCTTATGTAGACCTCTATATCGACAAAATAGATAAACTAACTCGCAAATGCTTCAATGATTTATCAATGAATACCAATATAGATGAAATACACATAGAAAACGTGCCTAAAATATCACAATATTTCATGCTAACAGTAGCGGCGTACAGCAGGTAGGTAGATGGGATTAGATTAGGTTAATTTAATTAGTTTAGGGTTAGAATTAGGTTAAGGAAATGGCTGATGGGCTGATGGGCTCGTAAAAATAATGGGCCTATTCTTCCTAAAAAAAATAAGCGGAAAGGAAACCCGTTACTCGTACGGATCGGTAGGTAATTTGTGGAATTAAATAAGGAATTAAATTTCGTATAATATAATTTCTTATCTTATTTTAGAAGTACGTAAATTATTTCCGGTTAAAAGGTTTTGTCATTTTATGTGAATTAATGTCACATAAAATGATAGAACTAACACTCGTTTTATTTTATTTTAATTTATGTATTTATTTATTTAAGATTGACGTTTCGAAAATCGATTAAATTCAGGTTTAACGGAGTTTCAAAATTCCGGTTATTACATAAACGAGTGGCTTGTGACAATGTGTTAAACAAGCTAGTTTTCGACTTACCCAAGTAAGTCGTATAAACTTACTTTGCTACTTTCTGTGTGTTTGAGGTCATCAAAGTTATACGAGGACTTACCTAAAAATCACTTTTACACGTGTAAACGGGGATATATGTGGGGTTGGTGGACATTTTACATCACAACATAAGTTGAACATAGTATTAATCACTTAAAAACAGACAACATGGTATTAATAGAATGCTACAATTTGTTTGATATACATATGGATCCCGGTTTTTGTTAAGGTCATATATTTAGGAAGAGTGTAACCTTAGTTTCTTGCACTATTTCGACCAATAAGTGTGCTCAATACATTGTTTATTCCTATAGAGTTTAATCTTAGGGTACGTTTGCTTTTAACTCCGGAATCGAAAACGGAATGGAAACGAATCTAGTTCATACGTATATCCTTGCTCATAAAAATTTTTGAAATCATTTCTTATGGTTTGAAGTAATTGAAATATAATTTGATTACTTTTGATACTCTATAGGAAAACAAAAAAACAAGTGCACCTTTCATGAAACCACAAGAAACGACATATAAACTAAATTCGTTTCCGTTTCCAGATTTGGAACCAAACGGACCCTTAATGTATAAAAAGTCATCTTTCACTACTTTACCTAACTATATGTTATAGATAATCATAGGCCGAAAACTTGTTTATTTCATTTGCTTTTATATATATATATAATATATATATATTACATCGTGACTAGTATGATACAATAACATTGTTTTATAATATTAACACCGGTAACTTTTATTGGTTTATTAGTTATTAATTACTACATAATGCAACTGATAAATAACATATAAGCTCGGTGAGCTACTCCTCTTATAGCCAATTAGTATTAGGATGGAACTCATCGGATTTTTTTGTTGGACTTGGGCCTAATGCACATATGCACTCGTATGCACACGACCCCCTCTCTACCGTCTGTATCATACTTTGACATAACACAAGAGACTGGTATGATTATGTTAAATAACTCAATCAATTGAAAAATATCTTCACAAAAATAAAGAGGGAACCAGAATCAATAATATTGGCAGGATATGATACAATAATATTGATTTTAGATTAATCTGTTTTACATCATTGAATATTCTTTTTAAGCGTTAGTACGTCTCGGATGAGTCACTGTATGTCTTGCAAGTGCTTAATTATATCAAATTATTGTGATATATGATCTTTTGTCTCTTTCTTTCTCTTATTTTATTGAAACCTAACAGCCTAACATTAAGAAATTAAAATAATAGAATAATAACCTTAATGGTAGCGCTAGAAATCATTCTCAATAACGAAATGATTTCGAATCAATCAAAATATATATTTGGTTAGAGCTCTTTTAACACATGAAAGTAATCTCATCATTTTCATTTCCATTTCTTTTCATAACCCTTATCCGATTTCATTCCGCTTCCATTCCACCAATCCAACCAAACGGACACTAAATAGAAGATCGAATAACATTAAGAAATTAAGATAATAATAATAGATAGTCGGTCCAACGTACAAGATTTTGAGATCAAAAAATGATTCTTGTCACATTTTTTAATCTTCAACGGCTTGTAAATCTGTAATTAAGTATTTTATGGTCACACTCCCTCACATGATTGTTATCAAAGGTTTTTTCACCATTTATTTTTTAAAAAAATTGAAAAATATAGAATTTTTTTTAAAAATTAAATTTTTAAATATTTTTTCCTAAAAAAATTCTAAAACTTTTATTGACTACTAGTTTAGGACCCGTGCACGGGTATTTTTAATAGGTATAAATATATAGTGAGGGCAAATTTTGCTAATCCCGATCTTGTCATGTTCCAATCCCAACGAAATTTCATAAAAAATAACAATCACTTTTAACAAATAAATATCCGAGACGGGATATAGGCATTAACTTCTTCATCCCGCTAGAAGTGTCCCGACCCGTTTATATAATAACAAAACACTTATAAATTATTTTGAATCATTATAAAACTCAAATCATATCAATTGAAAAATAATAACTAAAATAAACAAAAATATAATAAAATTTTAATTGTTTCTTCTTAAAATTAGAATTTTCTATTTTTATATATACCCTTAAAAAGAAAAATTTACAAGAAAGTTTTAAAACCAAAAATCACGAAATATGATATACAAAACTTATAAAATACATAACTTATAAAATTTTGTAATTGCTATAATAGTAATTTTAAAAAAATTTGAATTGATTTGAATAAAAATAGTTTTAGAGAATTTAAATTGTACGTGCAAAATCTTTTTTTAATTGCACCAAACAAAATATGAATTATATAACTTACAAAAAAAATTTAAAGTTCAAATTTTATAATTTTTTTTTTAAATCACTAAATCTTAGTTTTTATTTTTAGTGAAAACCTAAATTCGAATTTTATTATAGCAAAAAAAATTTTAAAAATTAAAATTTTGTAATTTTTGCTATAGTAATAGTTTAAAAAAAATAGAACTGATTTAAATTAAAATAATTTTAGAGAATTTAAATTGTAAAAAAAAAATTTTAATTGCACCAAATCTGTTTGGTTTTAAAATTAAAATACTTAAAAATTAATAATTTTAAAGAGAGTGGCAATTTAGTAATATATTAGAATCTATTATCTATTATACTTACTAAAACAGAGCACAGGTTGATGACGTGGCGCGCTGTGGACGCAAGATTTTTGAAATTGAGCTCCCACAATTAAAGCCAATAAATCTTTATTTTTTACACTATTTTTTAAATCATAAAATCTTTTATTATTAAAATAATAATTTTATAGAAACCAAATCAGCTTAACAACCAAATCACTTTAACAACCAAATCAGTTTATTATTAAATGAATATTTATAAAAAGATATTAAAAGTACTAGACCTTATATAACAACCTAAAGTCCAAACATATTTTCGGAATCTTCTACAGAAGTATTGCTTTAACGTCTCTAGCTTCATTCTTCATTATTTTATTGTTTACTGTATCTAATTTATATTTTCATTGAATCCGTATCAGACTTCAAGCATAAGGGATTTCATTAGGTAATTACAACCAAGACTTCAAGCAATTGCAGTTCAGAGTGAAAACGAAGTAAAACAGTATTCAATAAAGGTTAGTTTTTTTAGAATGCCGTTCTTATAAATTTACAAAACTTCAAGCAATTTACAAAATTATGGTTTAACTCCTTTCAACTGGAAGAATAATTTCAGTTTATTCTCATGAATTAAGATTCATGGTCGTTGGGTGATCTAAATGCAACGTTGGGAAATCGAGTCCAGATATTTCATCATATTTACATTTTTTTTTGTTTTTTATATTTATTTAAAAACTTTATATGATCATTAATTAGAATTAAACTTCAATTATACTAATGATTCTACCATTCTTTAATTTTTTAAAAATCTCAATAGCATCCATTGATGGACATGGACCTTGAGTTCTTTTTATTTACGTGAAAACCATGTCCCTAGTCCGTACTACATTCATACTCACCTACTATTATCATCTAATCAATAAAGTAGCTAATCTTTCTATTTGAATTTCTATTTGTCAGTTAATTTAATGATTAAATCACCACATAAACCAAAAGTGGATTGAGATCTCTAATTTTATTTTTATTCATTATTTTTAATTCAAATAACTTTCATGTGTATCCAATGTTGCTCTACCCATATAATTTAAGTTGATCGATATACAACTACGTATATTCAGCCTGATATTTTCATTTAACAAAAAAATAGAAATTAGTTTGACCTCGATATAAAACAAATGTTTTAGATTTGTAAAATTATATTATTAGAAAAAAGATATTATGCATTTTTGATATTACCATTATTTTTCCGTCTAACAAATCGTTTTATTTTTATGGAACATAAATTTTTACATGATTCCATTGGATTTTTTTGATAAATAAATATTTATAAAAATATATAAAAATATTTATAAAAATATATTAAAAGATATTGCGATTTTGATTTCCCTTTTAATTATATTTTCGGTTAGGATTTTTTATTTGACGGATTTTTCTTCGAACGTTCCATCAAATTTTTTCCATGGTTCGCTTAGAACTTTTACGTTTTACAAATTTGTCGAACAAAATTTTTTTTTTGGAACTACAACTTTACGTTATGTGCGAGTTTTAATTAAATTGATTTCAAATTGAATTTTATTTTCGAAACGTTCCATCAGATTTTAAGCGTACAATTATTTGTTTTGATAAAATCCATCAAATTTTACGTTGTTTATTTTTTTAAAAAATACCTATAAATATATAATAAATTTTTACATGATTCCATTGAATTTTTTTGATGGTTTTTTAAATAAAAAACTGCCATTTAATCAACAAAATTGATTTCCGTTTTGACGGTAAATTGATTTCCATTGTTGTTATATCTTTTTATTATGGATTTAATTAAATTGGTTTCGATTTCATTTCCATTTTAGTTATATTTTCTGTTAGGATTTTTATTCGAACGGATTTTTTTTCCGAACGTTCCATGTGATTTTTTTCATGGTTCCCTTAGAAGTTTTTACGTTTTACAAATTTGTCGAACAAAATTTACTTTTTTGGAACTAAAAATTTTACGTTATGGGCGAGTCTATATCTACTACTAGAGCAGTATGCATGACAATTTACGTGGTGCGTTGTGAGAGTAGTATTTCGAAATGGAGCTCCCACAATTTTTTTTGAAATTGTATAATTAACAATCGTTTTTCTATTGTTTCATCCCTTAATTTGATTTTTAACCGTAACCCCGTGTATCTGATCTATTTTCAAGTTATTAAAAAAAAATTGACATGTACACCTTTTTTATGTTAATTTTATTTATTTATTGATTTTCTTCCACTCATCAACAATAAGTTATTTTTAGATAATAGTTATCGGATTTTGATGTTAATTTTGAATTAAATTAAATTTTTGTTAATTTTTTTAGCTTGTAGATATAGACCACGTTATATTAATTAAATTTTTATTTAATTATGTTAAGTTTATTAGCTTGTAGATCACATAAATCTTTTGTAATTTTAATAATTAAAAATAAAATTAACTAATTAACTAATAGATTTATAGTCCAAAAACAATTAATTAAAATAAAATTTTTAATACACCAATAAGTATTATAATCCCCCAAAAAAAACAAAAGAGTTGTTAAATACAAACAAAATTGTAAAATCAAATTGTTAGCCATTAACCAAAAAAAATTCCCTAAACTCATTACATAATCGGAAAAAAAGAAAAATGTTGTTATATATATATATATATATATATATATAATATTATTATTATTGTATTAAGTATGTCCATAGTATAATCTCATTTAGTAAATTTATCCTTAATAAAGTAATATTGGTAAGTCGATTAGATTAGAGAAGTATACAAAACAAAAGCACGTAAAAAAAAACCTATTTCAAAATATTCTTTCTTATTTTTTTTCAAAATCCGCACAAGGTGCGGGTATTATACTAGTTTGACTTAAATAACCAATTCTCAACGTGCCAAGCGAAATGTAGCCTACTTTAATATGTATATATAGATATATAAATAAACATTTGTACTATCAATGATAATGTATTGTTAACTATCGTTCCCGATCCATATTTTCATAATTGACAAGACAAAAAAAATTTGTGGGGAAAATTTGAGAATTGGAAGATATGTCTTTTTTTTCTAAATAAAAATAATAATTAATAGTAAAATTGCTGAATAAGATTGTATCCATAACCCTATAATAAGGCTTAAAAATATTGAGTGAATTGGTTAAGCAGATCTTTTTTCCTAATTTAATTTAAATAGGCTTTTTTGTTTATTAAGAGACAAACTAGGTCCCTTTTTACCCCTTTAATCAAGTGTTTTTAGAATTAAAAAATAATTTTAAATTAACAAATGTCAAATTTGTATCAGCGACACAAAAAAGGCCTTATTAGACCAATCTTCTCAAAAAAAATATTTTCTAATTTTTTTAAGAAGGAATGAAATTCGATTCACTAGTCAAACTAGCAAAATGAGATGTCACAAAAGTGGCAGACGGATTAACCGTCATGCTGTGATGAATCAAGGAAAGAAGGACTGAAGGAGGAAAAGAATGTCACGCAAACACAAAGCATCAACAAGGTTTTAAAACAATTAACACCCGACCAAAGATAAATGCAAGACAACGTCAAGGGGTGATTGACAGACCAATGCCAGTTGAAGAAGAGCGCATGAAGCTCACGGGGACCACCGGTGGAAAACTCTGATTTAGACTCTCTTTTGAGACTTCAAATTTCGCTCATATCTCCACGACTCCTCCAAATGAAACAGGATCAACCTATCTTTCAAAACGAAACACCATTTACCAAGATGTGCAATACCAAAACAATCAGAAGGGGTGAAACAAAACCTCGAGAGATGCATGAGTTTGATGACAAACTCCTTTTATTAATTGAAGAATATGGGAATCGGGATAAGCCGGAAAAACAAATTTGAAAATTGAGATAAACCGGAAAAAAGACGGTTTTGCTATAATAAAGTTAGGATAATTTCACATATTATGTAATCCTTTTGTTTTCTTTTGTTTATTATTAGTACTTTATTTTTGTTAAAAACATCAAAATTCCTTCACAAGAAGAAAAGATGAAAAAGAGCACAAAAATTTGTTAAAATGAATGGGCTTAAACAAAGTTAAACCCAAATTGTAAAATGGATGATAGGTTTTAAATTAGAACGTTTAAGTTTTGTTATTTGTCATCTCTTTACCATGAATGAGATGCAGAAGGTTACAAGGAGATGGTGGCCACTAAAAGAAGGAAAGAAGTGGCAGCTAGTGGCATGGACACATAATGGCGGTCAATCGGCGATCAAACTAACAACGGAGGTCTTCTCAATCTCTAATGGACTGTGTAGGGTTTTGATTGTTTTCTTAGCGATTGATATGGCTCCATGGTTGAATGAAGGATGTTGATTTGGGTTTGAGTTTTCAACTATTGAAGCGGGTTAATGGAGAGGAGGAGAGGATTCCGTCACCGACACGGATGGAGCATAACATAGAAGCAACCGGAGTTGGGAAGAGAAACAACATTGGTATTGTTTATTCTTAATAATCGGACTAATTTTCAGGTAGAATTTAAGGAGTTTATCCTCCTCCTCCTCCTTCTTCTTCTTCTTCAGTTGAGGGGTTTCCTATGTGTAATCCAGTAGAATTTGTAAGATTTGTTGTTTTAGGGAGGTCGTCTAATGCGTCCTTGACCACCATGTCCGTATTTGAAGAGGATGAGGCATTACAGGTTCGTTCTGATGGACCACTCACCCGCTCCCGTGCCAAATCCATCACCAAGGGATCCGGCTCTCTCATAGCTCGCACATTTGCTTGTCACGGGCACGTTAGTGGCATGCCGTGTCTCTACTCCACCATGACATGAGGTGTGTCAAGTTGACAACGTTTTGACACATTTTCCGCATTTTGTATTTTTAATAATAATAGTCTTTTTATTTTCGGAATATTAATTCCGGAACTTTATTTCTGAAATTAACTTCCGACTTTAAGATTAGACTTTTGGTTTCGGAGTTTAATTCGGAAACTTAATTCCGAACTAAAATTCCAACCTTTCATATTTTAGGCTTTTCATTTTCGGAACTCTATTTCCAACTTTTATTTCTGTCATTTAATTTTCGACTCTTGGTTTGGCCACATCCACTATATAAGGGATGCTTGACTCATTTGTAAAGCATGTTCAATTTTAATCAAATATATTTGAGAAGCATTTCCTCAATCTTGATTTTGGGCATCAAGTATTACTTCTTTTAAAGTTCTTCTTTTGAATCTTCTATCCAAACTCAACCACATTCGAGGATTCTACAAACAATCAACTCAATTGATTCACTTCAAGGCTTGATCGATCAATCTAGACCTAATCAACCCCTCAACTTCCGCCTCCATCTTTAGGCTTCCGCAACCCACATTCATACGCTCGAACACATCCGCATATCAACTAAGCAGTAGTTGAAGCTTTAGCGTGATCTAGATCCGAAATTATTCCTTGACTTGTCCAAGGACGCATCAAATTGGCATCAAAGCAAAGGGTCGAAGCTAAGTTATACGTACTCTTGTTTTTGTCCATTATCACTTTCATTCTTTTTGCCTTCGTTCTTCATCATCTTCATCACATTCTTCATCGTTCTTCGCATCTTCATCCAAGTTTTCTTGAAATTTTTTTTTCTTGATCTATTTTGCCAAGCAAACTTAGGAGATTTTCGGTTTGCCATCAAACCGGTAATTGAACACGTTTTTACTCACCCAATCCGACGACTTTGTTAATCGATTTCACAAATTTTTTAGGTATTTTGTTGACAAAATCTGATATCGCATCTTTGATATTCCAAAAAACAAACACAAAAAAAACTCTTCAAAATATAGATTTGTTTCAAAAAAAAACTCTTCGTCCACAAAGATGTCCTTGCAATAACGCATTGTTGATGTCAAGCTGTCGAAGACACCATCCTTTTGAGACCACTAGAGTGAGAACAAGACAAACAGTAACCAACTTGACCACTAGACTGGATGTGTCCGTATAGTCAAGACCATTACGTTGACGACGTGTCTATGGTCCAATAACTTGGGTTTACGACGACGTGTCTATGGTCCAGTCACTTGGGTTTATGACGACGTGTCTATGGTCCAATCACTTGGGTTTTGGACAAAAATCACCCAATCACTTGTGTAAACTAGAGAAAGAAATTTACGGGTTGAAGCAAGCTCCTCGAGCGTGGTATAATGAACTGAGATCTTTCCTCCTTCGTGTTGGTTTTGTAAACTCAACATTGGATGCATCTTTGTTCATCTATAGAAATCCACATCATGTTCTCTACCTCGTAGTGTACGTGGATGATATCATTGTCACATGTAATACATCTTATGTCATTGAGAACCTTCTTCACCAGTTACCTTCCCTCTTTTCGCTTAAGGATCTTGGTCCACTCTCCTACTTCCTTGGTGGTAAGGTAATACCAACTTCATCTGGAATCTTTTTATCTTAGAAGAAATATGTCTTTGATCTTCTTCACAAAGCAGGGATGATGGATACTAAGTCAATCAATACTCCCATTTTGACCTCTCCACTGGTTAGAAATGAAGGAAACTTACTTCCCACTCCTACAGACTATCGCACTCTTGTGGTTGCACTACTTTGGCCTCACCCGTCTAGATATTGGCTTTGTAGCTAGAAAGCTTGCTCAATTTCTGCAAGCTCCAACTAATATTCACTGGTTATCCCTCACTCGCCTTCTTCAATATTTATCAGGCATACTTCATCTTGACATCAACATCAAAGCCAATCTTGTACTCAACCTCCTTGCATTTTTTTATGCCGACCGTCTGGAGACAAGAATGATTGTATTTCTACTACATGTTACATTCTCTACTTTGGACACATACTTATCTCTTGGAGCTCAAGAAAGCAAAAATTAGTTGCTCGGTCGTCTACTGAGGTCGAATACAAGGTCATTGCAAACACTTTCTCAGATAAATTTAAGTGTTGTCCAACATCTTCATGAGGTGGGAGTTAGATTGTCTCAAGTTCCATCCATTTATTGTGACAATCTAGATACAACAAGTCTTAGAACGAGTCCAGTTTTTCATTTTCGAATTAAGCATATTACCCTTTCTTATCACTTTTTTGGGAACAAGTAAAATTATAGGCCCTTCGTGTTTCACATGTGTCTACCAATGATCAACTTGTGTTGTTCTCACCAAACCTCTACTTCTTCCACATTTTGAAGAAATCATTTCCAAGCTTGCACTCTCTAAAGGTTGTCCATTCTTAGTGAAATATCAATATAATCACATGTCATATTACACTAGGTTCAATACTTGCTTACATGAGAATATAACGTCCTCTATTTTAGGGTTGTCCTTATATATATTGGTTTTCGCCTTCATCAATAATATGCACTGAAATTGATCTAAGTAAGCCCCTTGAAAAATCAATCTACATCAACGGAAAGCGTTGTCCTATCGAGTATGAGGGGCTAGATATGATCTGCTTCAAGTGTGGAAGATACGGTCATTATGCTTCTAATTGCGAGCACGGAGGTAACAACGAGAACCCGGAAAACAGCACAACAACGAATGAAGAGAATGCCCAAACTGAAGATATCACAAGAAATGAGAAGGATGAACACCAAACACAAAGAAACATTCCGGCGACCATAGATGAAGATTCCGGCTATGGACCTTGGATGATGGTAGCAAGAAGAGGAAAACCCGATAAAGGAAAGAATCAAGCTGAAAATAAATCGGATAACTTTGTGCCTAATAATAGGATCCAAAGTAATGGTAACTAGGGCAAGCAATCACAGTGGAAAGAAAAGAATAACCAGGGCTATGGCAAGGGCAAAATCAGTGGGGATAACGACATCTCAGGCAACAAAGGAAAAACGGCCACAAAACCTACAGGGAATGAAGCCTCGACAAGTGGCACTAAGCCCATTGTCGGCCCAACTAATGCATCTGCTCAATCCGCCAACAAGGCCCAAACTGGTGGGGAAATTTGCAATGATGGAGCGCTTAAACCAACTGGCCAAACGAACCCAAGAAAAGAGCAAATTGTCTTCAAAGCAGCGGCAGAAGAAAAATCGACTAGCAACAGTCCTGAAGAGAGAAAAAAGATACACAACAAACTTAGAAATATAGCCAGAAGAGTGGCATGGAGAGCTAAGAAAATGGATGATGGAAACACTGCCCCTACAACCTTAAAACGGCAACGTCGGGGAGATGAGGATAATATTGATTCAGACCCTCAAAAACCATGCGAAGTGATGACAGTTATTGTTCGCACACACATGGATGACTCGGTTATTATCACGCCTGGTAATAACTGTCCACAACCCAACAACAATGAGAACTTCACATCTCCCACTAGGGATATACGAAGTACTGGAGGACAGGAACAAATACAGGAAGTTATGAGTGACACTAACAACATAGAAGATCCAAATAATGAGAAGTTCAACGACGGAGAAGATGAAGTGATGAAGGATAGACAAGTGGCAGGTAGAGTCAGTACTCCTTCCCATTAGTTCTTTGGTGTTAACCATGCTGCTATTCTCTCCCCATTCTAAGTTTTAATGAATATCCTATTTTGGAATGTCTTCGGAGCCGGCAAGAACGGATTCCGTCGAGCTGCTAAATACCTTTGCAAACATCACAACATTGACATGTTCGCTATCTTCGAACCCTGCATTTCTGGGGATCGAGCCCAAGAGATATGTAACAGGCTCAACTATAATGGCTGTTTCAGAGTAGAGGCTGAAGGATTTGAGGGTGGAGTTTGGTTACTATGGAAGCAAGACAAGTTGGTTGTCTCTATTTCAAATGCCAAGAAGCATTATATACATGCTAAAGTAACTGCTGGCTCGAGCATATATCACGTAGTCACAGTCTATGCACCCCCTGATCACACTAGACGAAAGGACTTTTGGACGAATCTTGATGACGAACTAGGAAGCATCTCAGAGCCACTTATTTTGGGAGGAGACTTCAACTGCATAAGGTTCCTTCACGAAAGACAAGGTGGGGTTAAAAACTACATGAAGACTCGGGAACTTTTAATGCTCTTGTTTTAAGACATGGTCTCATTAACCTAGGCTTTACTGGAGATGAGTTCACTTGGGATGACGATAAGACGGCCAGAAGGGGTGTCCGAAAGTGACTCGACAGAGTGTTCCCGAACCATGCAGGCGCGCTGAAATGGACAAATGCTCAGGTGAGGCATCTTGCCCGGTTTTCGTCAGACCACTCACCAATCCTTCTCACTTTGGATCCAACCATCACGTTCAAAAAGGAAAGAAGGCCTTTTAGATTCGAAGCGGCTTGGTTGACTCACCGAGACTTCCAACCTATGGTGGATTTATGTTGGTTTAACAACCCGGAGGTAAGTAAAGCGCTCCCTATTCTTAAAAATTCTCTTATTGTTTGGAATCGGTTTGTGTTTGGTAATGTCTTCCGCAGGAAACAAGACACATTGGACAAGCTCTCTATGATCCAAACAAAGATAAGCCAAAGAAGTTCTGACGGACTTCTAGAAGAGGAGAAGAAGCTGCAAGAGGAGATTGAAAACATTTTAGAACAAGAGGAACTAATATGGCTTCAAAAGTCCCGAGAACAGTGGCTAGAATATGGGGACCGAAATACATCTTTCTTCCACACATCCACGATTATTAGGAGAAACTTCAACAGAGTTACGGGCCTCAAAACGGAAACTGATTTTTGGGAAGAAGATCAAACCAAACTTGAAGAGCATGCAGTAAACTAATTCAACTCCCTTTACAGCCTTGCTGACGCTCTCCCCCTGCATGATAGCAAAATTAATACACTCAGTTTCCCTGGAGTTTGCGCCCTGGAATGGAGCTCTTTAGACCACCCCATTGAGATGGAGGAGGTATAGATGGCTGTTCGCAAGATAGGAGCATACAAGGCCCCGAGAGTTGATGGGTTCCAACTAATCTTCTATCAAAAGTGTTAAAGTACGGTGGGAGCTTCGATAAAAGAGGAGGTTTCTCGCTTCTTTAAGGAGTATAAGCTATATCCCGGGAGTAATGATACACTCATCTCACTTATAGCGAAGGTGGGAAAACCAGAACTTATTAGTCAATTCAGGCCCATTGCATTGTGTAACGTCAGCTATAAAATCATCACCAAAGTCATGGTCATACGGCTCCAGAAAATCATTGGGAAACTTGTAGCGCCTATGCAAGGGAGTTTTATTCCGGGGCGGCTTATACAAGACAATATTGTACTCATGCAGGAAATTGTTCATTCTATGAGAAAGAAGAAACGGGGGAAAAAATGGATGCTTCTTAAACTAGATCTCGAAAAAGCCTATGATAGAGTTAGGTGGGACTTCACTGGTGAGGTAATCTCGGAAGCAGGATTTCCTGATTCGTGGGGCAAGATGATTCAGGAATGCGTAAGTTCAGTTAGAATGCAGGTGCTATGGAATAGGGAAGCTACAAAACAGTTCATCCCGGAAAGAGGTATCCGACAGGGAGACCCCCTATCACCTTATCTTTTTGTTCTTTGTATCGAGAAGCTTAGCCACCTTATTAACGAGGCAGTGGAGAGTGGGGAATGGAAGCCCATCATCCTCTCTAGAGGCGGACCGAAGCTCTCCCACCTATTCTTTGCAGATGATATAACGTTATTTGCGGAAGCATCAGTCAATCAACTCAATGTAATCATGAAGTGCATTGATATATTTTGTAAAGCCTCTGGACTCAAAGTTAGTGTACCAAAGTCCAGAATCTTTGTGACTCCAAATTTTTCAAGTGAGTTGAGCCTCAACCTTGCTAGAGTTAGCGGAGTGGAAGTTACGAAAAATGTAGGGAACTATCTCGGGGTACCCATACTCCAGAAACGTGTGTCGAAAGAAACCTTCTCGGAGCTGCTAGACAAAATTAATCGGAAACTCAGTGGGTGGAGATGTAGTACTCTAAGCTTCGCTGGTAGGGTTACACTGACCAAATCAGTACTTAGCTCTATCCCCATATACTCTGTTCGCTCCAAACGGTGTGTGCAAGCTTTAAATTTATAACCCTAGACTTAAGCTTAAAACAAGGATGCGAACCCGCAGTGTACGGGTCAATCGTAGTAAAAGCAAGAAAATTCCAGGGGTCGATCACAGGGACTCGGTGAAACAAAGTCAATACGGTGTGCTTATGTCAATACTAACCACAAGAGCGATTAACACAATCAAAGATGAATAAGAAGTCAATAAAGCAAACATGCAATTCTAGGGATTAAAGCATCTAGTTGTGGTTCCAACTCAAGATCTAAAGATAAGCGGACAAAGCTGAGATTTTTGCGTGGGGAAGGTGTTTCTAAAGTGGAGTAGATCACCGGGTAAGTCTCACTACACATTAATCCTAAACCGCGACTCCTATTACCGGGTAAGTCTCAAGGAATCAGGATAAAGAACTATAACCTCAAACTAACACACCATCTAAGGGAATAGAATCAACCTTTACCGGGTAAGTCTCAGGATAACTCACAAAGATGGGATGGAAGCACACTCAAACCCCAATAAAGGATAAACCTTTATTACCTACACTTATGATCGTTGGTACACAAACTAAGGAATTACCGGGTAAGTCTCATCCTAAGCTTGCTTTGAACCAGGAAAGGTGTAATAAGAATAGGATTTGGCAAACTCTAACACTTAACTCTCAGTTATGGATCAGATAAGTCACCTCGGTCAGCCAGTTTCCACCCCGGCCGAGATGTTCATCGACTGAACGAGATGCTTAGGGTTAAGGTTAAAGACTCGAACTTTCAGGATCCTACTGGAATCTAAGATTATTCTATCATTGTTTTCCCCACAACCTTCAACCAATCACCCTAGAATCACACAAGGAAATTAGCCACTCATCATCATAATGAAAGTATTAAAATATATGGGAAGAAAGTGAATATTTGAACAAAGAAGAATTTAATGAAAAGACTTCAATAACTGAATCAAATATCACAACAAAGCGTTCCTTGGATAGCAATCCAAAAAGACAAGACAACCAATGAGGGAATTAAAGACAATCTTACAAAACCCTCCAAAAAGCTATAAAAGCTATAGACTTCAATCTTCCTTCAACCTTCAAAAAGGTTCTTCGAAAACTCCCAAACTAGAGTGCGGCTGCTGCGAGATGTATGCAGGATTTATGCAAGATGTCCAGCTCTAAGCGGATCTCAGCGGGGTATGTGACGTCGTATGCGAGATGTCCAGCTCTAAGCGGATCTCAGCGGGGTATGTGACGTCGTATGCGAGATGTTGGATTTGTGAAAATCCAACCCTTTTTATAGGAAAATAACCCTCCAAAGATAAGATATCTTAGAAAGATCTCTTCCCATAAAAATAGGTAAAATATATGATTCTGCATATCTCCTTCCTTCTAGGAGCCAAGCCCAAAAATATAAGATCTCTTTCCAATTTTAAAAGATCTCAGCCAAGAATAAAATATTCTCGCCGCGTCCTAGGTATTCGCCTCGGTCGAGTCGGCGTCTCTGGATCACCTCGGTCGAAGTGAATCTCTGGTCAACCGCGCGAGGTGAGTCACAACTGAATGCGAAATCTCTCAAAACTGGTCCAAAGTAAATCTTTAATCCATGGCTATGCTTCCTGGATGTAGCTCTAAATGACTCATGACTCCTTTTGCTCCTTTTTTATGCAAAACGTACCAAATTACCTGCAATTACAACAAAACTAGGTGTAGACCTCGATTCTCGCAAAGGTAGATGAAATGGTAGTAAAATCACATAATGCACATGCAAACATGCAGATTATGAAAGATAAAACGTCCAAACAAACCCCAAAATATAGACTATACTTCATGCTATCAAAATACCCCATACTTAGCCCTTGCTTGTCCCCAAGCAAGTTCCTCATATAAAAGATAAGATAGAATGGATTATAAGTCATAAAAATCAATGAAAAAGTCTTTCAAAAACATTTTATGGTGTGCAACTACCATAGATCACTCTAAGAGAGTACTTCCTGGAATTAAAAACTCAATATGCTCAAAACATTTTATAAATATAGGAAAGTTGTTCATCTTTGCATAAAATCATAGAATGCATAATAAATCATAATTATCAAAATTAATCATGTATAATCCGATTTAAACCACTAAGTCAATCAACAAGCTCAAGGTCTCAAGGGCTTCCCAAAAGAAAAGGTCAAGAAACGTGTAGGGTAGGGATGTATGTAAGGTAATGTGGTGCTAGAATCCGGGAAAAGGATGAACTTCACTTTCACTTTGACTTGCAACATCTTCCACCAATAAGCTTTGCTTATTTCACACTTTTTTTTCTTTTTACTTTACTTTTTGGGATGCATGGATAGAGGTGCACAATAACCGAAGCCTAGGAAATCTGCAATCATCAATTTCTCGAGATGCATCAAACCCTTGATGCACATACCATGACCCGTTAGGAATATCGCTCAATCCGACTTTGGCAAGACACAAACACCCGGCTATGTGAATGGTGCCGAGTTACTCATCTTCATGATTGACTTCCCCAAACCTATTATTGCTTTCTAACACTTTCACTTCCAGCCACTTCTCAACTTTAATTCCACTTGCTTTCACCACTTCGCTTGCTTCCAAATTCCCGGATAGGTAAAGGGAGGCAAAATGTATATGAGGGGCTAAGCATGATCAAGAAGAAGAAGAAGAAGAGAATGAATTGCCTTGGTCTTTCCAAGAAGAAAGTGAGAGAACTTAACCTGCGGTGTCAACCTTCAAATTCAACATAATTTGGATAAAAACAAAGTATTAAACATGCCAATAATTTCAAACAAAGCATTTAGCAACTTAAACCTATTATAAAACCTTTCAAACACATAAAGAATTTAAAACCAGTCAGTAAACAAGATCTTCACTGAGATCATATCCAGATAAGTAACACAAAAAAATCGTTTTCGAAAACTCTCAGTAACCTACCTCGGTCGAGGTGTTCTTGGTTCAACCGAGGTGAAATGCCTCGTTTGGCCAGAATCTCCCCGGTCGAGGTCAAAAATTTTTTTTAAAACCATTTTTTTTCGGTTTCGACGTTTTTCTCAATCAAATAACCTGTAGGTATGCATATAATATCAGATAATCATATAAAGGCAATGAAGCATAAATACGAAAATATCCGAAAAATAAAGTGTCATACATCAAAAGGTGGTCGGAATAACATCAAGTAGTCATATAAATACAAATACCCCATACTTGGAACACACTGTCCCAGTGGGTCGAATAAAAAGTCTAGAGACAAGAGTACTCACCGGATAAAAAGCTGAACTGCATAAAAAATAGAATAAAGAAAATCCTGCAGCTCCTCAATAATCCTGATCCGGTGGTGGTGGCACATACGGATACTGTGTCGGGTCGAACGGATAGCCCATAGTCTGCTGGAACTGTAGCTCCATCATCCTACGCTGATAGTGCTGCCCCTCTAACATCTGCTGAGTCCAGCTGTCAATCTGTCGGTGCTGGGCAGCAAATCTCTCATGCATGTCCACAGTAAGAGCAGCATAAGAATCTATCATCTGGTCAGTCAGATCATCGATCCGACGATGAGCCTCCGTGTCTCTATGACGGCGTGTCCGACGCCTAGCAGATCTAGCAGGAGGTGCAGCAGGTGCTGGCTCAGTATCCTCCTCATCATCCAAGTCGATGATCGGTGGCGCGCTCGTACCTGCAGTATCTGTCCCTGTATCCATCGGGACTCCACCATCTCTCTCATCCACTGTCTCCTCGTCGTCGTCATCCTCCTAAGGTCAGCGTCTAACCCTAGGCAATCAAAAGCCGACACGTCCAGAAATCGTGGTGCGATAACTGGACGGCTAGCTATCCGCTCATAGTCTACCCGGCATCTCTCGTGGATAACCGGGCGGTAAGGACGGGAAGAAGAGGAAGAAGGGGAGGGTGAGGATCTGTCTCTAAGGGCTAGGCGACGATCTGAACTCATTTTCACTCAACTCTGTCAGACCACCTCGGTTGCTGGCAAGACTCACAAACACCTCGGTCGAGATGCAGTTCGACTGGACCGAGGCGCAACAGTTACGATTCCAATTCTCAGAAATTCAGTTCTTTTCCCCCCAAAATCACTACAATTGCTTCCTAAGGGGTACTTAAATCCTTTCTCAGCAAAATCAGGGGCAACCAAAGCCCAAATCAAAGCGAACGAACGAGTTAGGGTTTCGACTTGTTTTACCTCGTTTCGGTCGATTCGCTCAATTTCTTTGCAGATCTGTTGTTGCAATCGATTCCTCTACCCTTCAATCACAGTTTAGAAGCAGAAATCTTCGAAAACGAGCAAGGAACGAGAGAGAGCGAAGTGGACTGTCGCCGCGGTCGAGGTGAAGAAGATAAAAAGGTAAAAATAAATTTTTTCCCCAATTTATACCGTTCCTGGGTCTGCTGTCACCTCGGTCGAGATGGTCTCGACTGGACCGAGGTGGTATGAACCGAGGTGGTTCTGCAGAAACCCTAGTCGCCTCGGTTGCTCAAGAATCAACTCGGTCGAGGTGCTCTGACAGTAACCGAGATGCTTCTTTCTTCTCTGAATCTCGAACTTCCGTCCTTCCAGTTATGCTCTTTCCTTAGATATTCCCTGTTGTCTGTCCAGAACGCCAAAAACAAAGCAAAGCAAAGCAAAAACAAAAACTATCTAAACTAGACTAGAAAACGGGAAAAGAAAGCAATACCTTGGGTTGCCTCCCAAGAAGCGCTTGATTTAAGGTCGCTAGCTGGACCATGATGCGTCTCAAATGAGGTGGGAGGTGCCCTCACCCCATACTTCACCTCCATCGTGGGGTGAAGTAAGTAGATCCATCAAACGCTCCAACAAGTGTAAGTGCTCATCGGGGAATGAATCGTCTATGGGTGGGTTATCCGTCTCGCGGGAGGATTCCGGTAGCCGGCTGAGGTGATCCGCAACTGAGTTCTCGGATCCTTTCTTATCGCGGATCTCTAGGTCAAACTCTTAGAGCAAGAAAATCCATCGAATAAGGTGCGGCTTGGCATCTTTCTTAGCCAACAAGTAACGAATAGCTACGTGGTCGGTGTAGACAATGACTTTTGCTCCTACTAGATAGGAACGAAACTTCTCGAAAGCATATACAACCGCCAATAACTCCTTCTCGGTGGTAGCGTAGTTGCGTTGTGCTTCATCTAGCGTTTTGCTAGCATAATAAATGGCGGTGGTCCGTCCATCTTTTTTCTGTCCAAGCACCGCTCCTACGGCTACATCACTAGCGTCACACATGACCTCAAAGGGCAAGGTCCAATCAGGAGGTTGGATAATAGGAGCGGAGATCAATGCTTCCTTAATCCTGTAAAAAGCATCAAGACACTCCTGCGAAAACTCAAAAACAACATCTTTATTCAAGAGGTTAGTTAGAGGTTTAGAAATCTTAGAGAAGTCCTTGATGAATCTCCTGTAGAAACCTGCATGTCCGAGAAAACTCCTCACACCCTTAACAGAACAAGGAGGAGGGAGTTTCTCAATAGTTTCGATCTTAGCTCGATCGACCTCAATACCTCGATTAGAAACGAGGTGTCCTAGCACAATGCCTTCATTAACCATAAAATGACACTTCTCCCAATTTAAAACAAGGTTAGTGTCTTCACATCTTTTAAGCACTAGAGAAAGGTTAGATAGGCAATCATCAAAAGAGGAACCATATACAGAAAAGTCATCCATGAATACCTCCATGATCTCCTCTATGTACTCGGAGAAGATAGCCATCATGCATCGCTGGAAGGTAGCGGGTGCATTGCACAATCCAAATGGCATCCTCCGATAGGCAAACGTCCCCCAAGGACAAGTGAAAGTGGTCTTCTCCTGATCATCCGGATGGATAGGAATCTGGAAGAACCCACTATAGCCGTCCAAGTAGCAAAAGTGTGAATGCTGGGCCAACCGTTCGAGCATTTGATCGATGAAGGGAAGCGGAAAATGATCCTTCCGAGTTGCCGTGTTCAGCTTCCTATAATCGATGCAAACTCTCCAGCCTGTAACGGTCCTCGTTAGGATCAACTCGTTGTTCTTATTCGTCACAACGGTCATCCCTCCTTTCTTCGGAACGACATGCACTGGGCTAACCCACTTGCTGTCCGAGATAGGATAAATAATACCTGCATCCAACAACTTAAGAACCTCCTTCTTCACAACCTCTTTCATGATCGGATTTAACCGTCTTTGAGGTTCTCGTGAAGTCTTATGATTATCTTCCATTAGAATTCTATGCATGCAGAAAGAAGGTTTACTGCCAATAAGATCATCCGTGGTGTAACCTATAGCTTTTCGATGCTTTCTCAGGACATGCATTAACTTAGACAATTCAGAATCGGAGAGGGAAGCACTAACAATGACGGGATAAGTAGAATCCGGTCCAAGAAAGATATACCTCAAGTGACTGGGGAGCTGTTTAAGCTCCACGACTGGGGGTGCTTTCTGGGGGGAATCCATGCTTCCTCTTTCCAGTGGAGTGGTATCAGAAACTGGACTCGATGAAGTCTCAGTTTGAATCATCTCGCCTTCGACCTCGGTCGAGACGCATAGGCGTTGACCGAGATGTTCTTCGGTCGCCTCGCTCAGTTCAGAAAGTGCCTCGGTCGAGGTACTGCTACTGGATCCGAGACTGGAGATCTTCGTCTCCTGGATTAGCTTTTCAGTTTTAGCCCCTGGATCCTCTTCCAGTGCCTTCAAGCTCCGTATATCTGCATCACAAGAAACATCTATACCTTCCTCCATTAAACTGAAGCTAATAACTCTTTCGAGTGGGTCGTTAATAAGGATAGAGCTCACCAATTCTCTTGATTCTTCTTCATCGTAGATGTTGAAGATATCATCAGTTAGCTGCTCCCCTTTCATGGCTGCAAGTAGTGCGAACTCCACCTCATCGCCACCAACGTTGAATTTCAACTTGGCGTTCTTGCAATCCACGTTGCAACCCGAAGTTGCTAGAAATGGCCTCCCGAGAATAATAGGAACAGGATAATCTGCGGGAATGTCAAGTACAACAAAATCTATGGGAAGATAGAAGTTACCTAACTTGACCGGAACGTCCTCCAAAATGCCCACGGGATGGGTAATGGAGCGATCCGCCATGTAAAGTCGAATCTTGACCGGCTTGGGCTCTCCAAGACCGATCTTCGTGCATAGCTCCAGCGGGATGATGCTCACGCTGACTCCTAGATCACAAAGGGCTTCACAAGTGACATCCCCAACTTGGATGGGAATACAAAATGAGCCGGGATCTCTCAACTTAGGTGGCATCTTTTCCTTCATGATTTTGATAAGCTCCGAAGATTTAGATGTCATCCTAACTTCACCAACATCCTCCAGCTTCCTCTTCCTTGATAAGATTTCTTTTAAAAACTTCCCATAGGCGGGCATACCTAAAATAGCATCAAGGAAAGGAATATTAATATGTAGCTTATTCATCAAGTCAAGAAACTTACCAAAGTGCTTGTCTAGATGTGCTCTGGCTCTGGACTGAGGGAATGGAAGTGGTGGTTTGTATGCAGGAGGTGGAACATAAGTTTCTGTCGTCCCTCCTGCTTTCTGTTGCTCCGCCTCGGTTGGCATCTCGGTCGAGGTGTTCTTCGACTGGATCTGGACCGAGGTGGTCTGCGTCGAGCGAGGTACTGGATCTGCAGTTTTGAGTTCACTCCTCATCGTTATGGCCATGCATTGGCCCTTAGGGTTAGTTTCCGTCTTCGCTGGAAGCTTCCCTGGATCTCTTGGCGCTTCATTCGCCCTATTAGCAAGTTGTTGTTCGAAGGACTTTTGGGCCCTCGAAAATGAAGTCATAGAATTCTCCATAGCGCTAAGCTTGATCAAGATTGCCTCCAGAACTGCGTCTTTCTTTTCCGGCTGAGACGAACTTGATCCTTGCCCTTGGCTTTTCAATGGAGTAGAAGAAGAAGAAGGGGAAGAGAGGAAAGGGTTAGAGGAATCATTAGAGTTGGAGTTTGAATGATTGTTACCGTAGTTTTGGTTATTCGCCCTCCAGTTGTTGCTATTGGATCCTCTATTGTTGTTGTTGTAGTTGTTGTTTCGGGGACCGTTGTTGTTGTTACGGTACCCGTTATTGTTGTTGTTCCTTTGCCCTTGCTCGCCCTTCTTAGTTTGAGCCATCAAGAGCTCCTTCAATCGCTTCACATCATTCTTCAACGACGTGAGTTGATTGTTATTGGAATGAGTCTCTTGAAAGTTGACTCTTTTAACTCCACCTTCAGCTCCTTGGTGGGTATATTTCTCCATGTGCAAGGCTTGCTTCTCAATGAAGTCCCAAGCCTCATCAATCGCCATATCCATGAAGGTACCGGCGGAGAGTAGTTGGAGATTGAACTGGGTGCTTCCGTCCAGCCCTTTGAAGTAGATCTCCAACAACTCGATCTTTGGAATCCCATGATGTGGGCAATCCAAGAGGATATCCTTGAACCGCTCCCAAGATTTGGACAAGCTCTCCTTGTCCTTCATAATGAAAGCGTTGATCTTCCCTCTCATTTCAGCGGTCTTTGAGGGGGGAAAAAATTTGGTCAAGAATTCCGTGGTCATCTCCTCCCATGTGTTGATTTTTCCTGGAGGAAGAGATTGATACCAAGTAAGAGCTCTATCTTTTAAAGAAAAGTAAAAAGGTCTTAGCTTGTAGTTGTTATTTTCAATTCGGGGGGTCGCAAGGTTTCCATCAAGATCTCGTAGTTTTGAAGATGTTGATGCGGCGACTCTTTCTCTAGCCCTCCGAATTGGCATTGGCGAATCATGGCTAGAACTTGCGGTCGAAGTTCGTAGTCATGATCTGCTGGATCTCCTAGGTTCACTCCTGGACGCCTCAGCTGTTGATTAGGGTCCATCCTTTGACCTAGGGTATGTGGGATTCCTGCAAGAAGAACATCTCGGACTGGCATCCGAGGTGGAAGTACATCGGCCGGGGCGTCAGGTACTGGAATCTGCCTCGGTCGAGGATCAACAGGAGGATCTTCCCTCGGTCGAAGTAGAATCTGGTCTCGTATGACTGCTATCTCAGCTTCGATTGCTGCAGTCTTGGTGCGATTCTCTTCTTTCTCTTGCCTGAGTTCTTCCTTGCTGAGGCGTAGCAGTTCTAGCGCCTCTTTCAATTGGGCCGCAAGATCACGATCGTCTTGTTGGGCCATCTTCGCTTCTCTTAAGCGTCGCCTGTATGTCTTTTCTGGTTCGGGATCGTAAGGGACGATTTCCTTCCCAGTGCGGGTTCTTCGCATATACCTAAGAAAGAACCTGCAAAAGTCACTCAAGTAGAGTGGTTAGATGAAACGGGGCAATTGCCCCAAGACCAAACCGTACCGGCTCGGTCTAGACCAAGTCCCCGGCAACGGCGCCAAAAACTTGTTCGCTCCAAACGGTGTGTGCAAGCTTTAAATTTATAACCCTAGACTTAAGCTTAAAACAAGGATGCGAACCCGCAGTGTACGGGTCAATCGTAGTAAAAGCAAGAAAATTCCAGGGGTCGATCACAGGGACTCGGTGAAACAAAGTCAATACGGTGTGCTTATGTCAATACTAACCACAAGAGCGATTAACACAATCAAAGATGAATAAGAAGTCAATAAAGCAAACATGCAATTCTAGGGATTAAAGCATCTAGTTGTGGTTCCAACTCAAGATCTAAAGATAAGCGGACAAAGCTGAGATTTTTGCGTGGGGAAGGTGTTTCTAAAGTGGAGTAGATCACCGGGTAAGTCTCACTACACATTAATCCTAAACCGCGACTCCTATCACCGGGTAAGTCTCAAGGAATCAGGATAAAGAACTATAACCTCAAACTAACACACCATCTAAGGGAATAGAATCAACCTTTACCGGGTAAGTCTCAGGCTAACTCACAAAGATGGGATGGAAGCACACTCAAACCCCAATAAAGGATAAACCTTTATTACCTACACTTATGATCGTTGGTACACAAACTAAGGAATTACCGGGTAAGTCTCATCCTAAGCTTGCTTTGAACCAGGAAAGGTGTAATAAGAATAGGATTTGGCAAACTCTAACACTTAACTCTCAGTTATGGATCAGATAAGTCACCTCGGTCAGCCAGTTTCCACCCCGGCCGAGATGTTCATCGACTGAACGAGATGCTTAGGGTTAAGGTTAAAGACTCGAACTTTCAGGATCCTACTGGAATCTAAGATTATTCTATCATTGTTTTCCCCACAACCTTCAGCCAATCACCCTAGAATCACACAAGGAAATTAGCCACTCATCATCATAATGAAAGTATTAAAATATATGGGAAGAAAGTGAATATTTGAACAAAGAAGAATTTAATGAAAAGACTTCAATAACTGAATCAAATATCACAACAAAGCGTTCCTTGGATAGCAATCCAAAAAGACAAGACAACCAATGAGGGAATTAAAGACAATCTTACAAAACCCTCCAAAAAGCTATAAAAGCTATAGACTTCAATCTTCCTTCAACCTTCAAAAAGGTTCTTCGAAAACTCCCAAACTGGAGTGCGGCTGCTGCGAGATGTATGCAGGATGTATGCAAGATGTCCAGCTCTAAGCGGATCTCAGCGGGGTATGTGACGTCGTATGCGAGATGTTGGATTTGTGAAAATCCAACCCTTTTTATAGGAAAATAACCCTCCAAAGATAAGATATCTTAGAAAGATCTCTTCCCATAAAAATAGATAAAATATATGATTCTGCATATCTCCTTCCTTCCAGGAGCCAAGCGCAAAAATATAAGATCTCTTTCCAATTTTAAAAGATCTCAGCCAAGAATAAAATATTCTCGCCGCGTCCTAGGTATTCGCCTCGGTCGAGTCGGCGTCTCTGGATCACCTCGGTCGAAGTGAATCTCTGGTCAACCGAGGTGAGTCACAACTGAATGCGAAATCTCTCAAAACTGGTCCAAAGTAAATCTTTAATCCATGGCTATGCTTCCTGGATGTAGCTCTAAATGACTCATGACTCCTTTTGCTCCTTTTTGATGCAAAACGTACCAAATTACCTGCAATTACAACAAAACTAGGTGTAGACCTCGATTCTCGCAAAGGTAGATGAAATGGTAGTAAAATCACATAATGCACATGCAAACATGCAGATTATGAAAGATAAAACGTCCAAACAAACCCCAAAATATAGACTATAATTCATGCTATCATACTCCATGGTAACTTTGTCTCTGCCGACTAGTATATGTGCGAGTATAGACAAGTGTTGTCGTAGCTTCATCTGGGGACACTCGGAGGGAAGAACAAGGATGCACACCGTGAAGTGGGAGGTTATGTGCCGGCCTAAGAGCATGGGAGGCCTTGGCATCAGAAGAATGCAGAAAACCAACGTGGCATGCTTAGGAAAGTTGGCCTGGAGATTTCAGAAAGATCCACATAGCTACTGGGTGCGTGTACTGAGAAGCAAGTATATCAGGAACAACCAACACATTCTGAGAGGGTCTTCGCACATCTGGCAAGGCATCAACAAGGGGCTCAAACGGGTTGTTGATCAAGGGTCTTCTTGGAATTTAGGGGATGGAAGAACTATCCACTTCTGGAAGGATATTTGGTTGAACAAGTCTACTATTCTAAACCATAATTGACAGACCTTGCAACTTGAGGAACTCAACAGATCGGTGCGAAGCTACTGGGACAACAATGAGGGTTGGGACTGGCAGGCCCTGGGAAGTCATTTACCTATGGAGATGATGCTCAAATTGGCTGCAGTTTGTCCGTACAAAGAGGCAGAAATGGAGGGCCAAACAGAGAGCATGGATGTGTATAAAGACGAACTTGGATGGAATTATACACCCGACGGCAATTTTTCTATAGCGTCGGCATACAAGATGCTCATGAGCCCTACTGATATCCAACAAGGTGAAGGAGATATATTTCCTCATATGTGGAAGATGAGAGTTCAAGAGAGGGTGAAATACTTCCTATGGAAGGTGCTCAATGGTGGTATCCTAAGCAATGAAGAGAGAAAACGCCGACACATAAGCCCCACTGACATCTGCACAATTTGCAACCAGGAAGTGGAAACCGTCATCCACATTTTTAGAGACTACCCCAGTACGAAAAGAATATGGAAGGAGCTTAGGGTTGAGCGTTTTGAACAAGAATTCTTCAATACCCCCTTCGCTGGTTGGTGTAGAGGTAATCTCCTTTCTAATGCTTCGGATTCTAATATATATATATATATATATATATATATATATATATATATATATATATATATATATATATATATATATATATATATATATATATATATGTGGAGGGAGTTATTTGCTGTAGGTCTATGGGAAATCTGGAAATGGCGAAATGAGGTGGTGTTCAATAACTAACGGACTGAAGTCAACAAGAGCCGGCAGATTCAAGTAAAGACCCAAGAGTATGTTCAAATATGGCAACAGAGAACCAAGGCTGCAGCAAGAAGGACTAAAGTCACAGTCAATGTGGTATGGACACCGCCTCCTCCTGTTTTCATCAAGGTCAATACCGACGGAGCAAAGAACAAAGATGGGTGCTCGAGTGCGGGATGTGTGATTAGAAATAGTTCAGGGGTGTGGGTGAGTGGTTTCGAAGAAAATTTAGGTATAAGTACGGTACCCATGGCGGAGCTATGGGGTATGGTACATGGTTTAAATCTTGCCTGAGATCTTGGTTATCGCTCAGTAATTATGGAGTCTGACTCTTTACCGGTGACCCAACTTCTCACTAAAAACTTGGCTCATCACAACCCTCTTGCTAGTCTGACACGAAAGTGTCAAGACTTACTGAAAAGAAACTGGAATATCCAGGTTCGACATGCCTACCGCGAGACGAATATGGTTGCGGATTTTTTAGCTTCTTTTGCGTTAAACTTTCCTCTTGGATTGAATGTATTGAGTGACCCGCCGGAGGGTGTAGTTGATCTTTTACTGGATGATGTAAGGGGTCGGGCTATCCCCCGTGTGATGACCACTTAGCCTTCTTTCTTATCAATAAAAGCGCGGCTAGATGCGCCGGATATCACCGAATCTGCTTCCCACCAAAAATAATAATATTATATAGCTTTATTCAACTCATTCATCTCTATATGAAAAATAGAGGAGAAATAAAAAGGGCATTAAGGTCTTAAGTTCAAAATCTAATTTCCAGATCTCCTAAACCTTAAATTTCAAGATTCCAAAATTCCAATTTTGAAAACTTCTAAAATTTAACCACAAACCCATTCTAATTTATAAAACTCTAACTAAACACTCCTAAAAATCAATGAACCAAACACCAAAACTAAAAAAAAAAACTTAAAAAGTCGAAAGTGACAATGAACACATTGTGCCATGACAAACTAAAACTAGTTACTTAGTTAATGTTAAGAAGAAAAGCACCCAAAACGCAGAAACCCAACAAGTAAAACGCAGCAACCAATGTGGTCTTACGATGCATCCTCCCGCTATCTTTCCTTAGTGCTATAGCTTCATAAACCGGCCAAGAATGCACCACTACGAACCCACAAAGCAACATTTGCAGAATGAAGTCTCTATCACCACCTCCAATGGCGGTCCAAACGATGCTCGCTCCAAGGGCCACAAGGTTGATGATGGCAGCCATGACAATGGGGACAAACATCGGTGAGGCGACTCCGAACTCGTAAATCCCCTTCTTGTACCTATAACAAAATCGTGGAGAGTTGTTCATTAACTAATATTTGAATGCATTACTAACAATGGTTGAATGGTACGATCGAACCTCTTGATAAGATTGTCTTCTTGGACCTTGCTGGTGACAACGAAGCTAGAGCCAGAGATGCCGAGGTGAGCGAGGAAGTACTCGGCGCAACCGAAAGGAAAGGAAGTGAGGCCGGAGATCATCCATATACGTTGAGCATTCCACCACCTGTGAAGTGTGGAGTTTGCAAGCAAAAATTCTAGCAAATCTTGCCCATATGCACCCGCCGCCAAGAAGATGTATAGTAAAAACATTGGATCATTCACCTACCAAAACGTGAATTTTGCATGTACACTTATTAAATACGAGCACCAAACATAATCTCAGGTCACTCTAAAATCAGTCGATAATATAAGGATATTTTCAAATGGAGAGAGGTTTAGGTTAAAAAGTAGAAATGATCTATAATTATTGGGCAAATTAACTATTGTACCAATATAACATGTATTTGTTCAGTTAAAAGGTGTTTAACTATATTCGTAATTGTTCAAATATGTCAATTGTTCGATTATATTTGAAATTGTTTAACTATATAACTAATTTTTTTAAATGTTAGTTTATATGTTCAGTTATTCAAATAAATTTTTGTTCAAATATATGACAAATGTTAATTAGTTTGGACAAATCACAACTTTTAATTATTTTGATCCAAGGGATGTGAGTCATTCTCACTTTTAATTGTAAGGTGCGTTTTTATATGATCCAAATCTTATATAATAGTTTATTTTTGGCTTGGGATTTGGTTATGTACAATTTTGCTAATGACAATGTAGAGTTTATAAAAAAGAATGGGATTAAGTTATACTCTAGCCTAAGTCATACTTTCAAAGTTTGCATACACAAGACTTTGTAAAACTACGGATTTTCGGTATTCGGACAGGGAACTAGTATCCACTATATTTGTACCTTTTTCTACGGACAATATGTATAGGGTTGTTTATTGGTTAAGGACGGGACCTGAATCAAAAAGTGTCTGTTGTACCAGATCTAGACCGATTATACCAAATAGACTTATTAAAAATATTTTGATTTATCCGAGACCAAATTTTAGATATGAATATCTAGTGCAAGTCTAGTTTAAAGGAGAGTTTTCTGGTGTAGGGCCGAATCGGTCTAGATCGGGTCATTTTTCGTCAGTCCGGACTGAAATGATGCATATATATAGATAGAGTAAGGAGAGCATACCTTAGGGAAAATGGAGATTCCATTGAGAAGAGCAAGTTGAGGGATGAAGGCATAGATGATCAAGGAAATTGACCAAAAAATGGGTGCAATAGCGTAGTGGCTATAAGTAAGGCCCATGAATAGACCCAATGAACGTATGCCAAACGTTATTGGGCTGAACTTACAGAAAAGAGCATCAAGAAGCCCAATGTTCCATCTTGTACATTGGCCCAATAAATCAGCAAGGGCAATCGGTGAATCACCCAAAAATGCTGGCCTCTTAGGATGACAGAACACATTTCTCCAACCTTCACTTTGTAGTAGATAGCCAGTAAAGTAATCCTCCACCAATGACCCGTATCTCATGCCCAACTGCTCAAGCCATCAAACATTACTCTCAATCGGATATCCATACTAAATGATATGGCAGAGACTTACCTTTGAGCCCCAAAGGGTTCGGTACTCGTAGTCGGCAGCCGCCACGCGGTGGGCCAAGGATAAAATCTCCGGTGACCGTAAGGACCTATTAACGATTTGGGTCGGGCTTAACTCGGAGATTTCTGGGGTAAGAGGAGAAGACGGGCTTCCGAAGAAAGCCCGTCTTTGGAAAAAACAATTGCTTCCGACAAAGCTTGGGCCGAGTAAACCATCCATGCCCATCGGGTTGATTTGGTACAACCGCTTGTGCTCTGACGCGTAGATGTCGTTGGTGTTAAGTCCTTTGAAAATTTGCGGGAATTGGACATAGCCTAATGTGGGTTGGATCGTTGGGTCTTGAAAGTAGCACAAGGTCCGCCAAATTGTTTGTGGGTCATTGGAGAACATGTCGCAATCTTGAGTTAAAATAATTGGTGCATTTGTCATTGCTGCTGAAACACGAATCTTTCAAAACATACACGAAATTTAAATTTAGCAAATAAAAGTTAATAATCATAACAAAATATCACAACCTATCACATTAGGGTTTGCGTAGCCGGAATGGATATCTTGGATCATTCGAATGTATTCGATCCATATCCAATCCAATGATCTAAAAAACACTCCATGCAGTGGAATGCTCAACGAAACCCTAGAGACTTGATAAAGTTTGGATGCTTACCAAAGTGTTTATAGCACCGGCCTTGAAATTGTGATGGTGGGACTTACTCTTCTCCCTTGAGACATAAATCAAGTTTGGCAATCTATGTCCAACTCTATCTTTGTTTTCATTTTTGTCGAGCAAAACCTAAACCCGATTTTATCAACATGCACAAGGGTTAGCGAGCTTCCATGGCAAGCATATAGATTAGTTTTGAACAAAAAGAGAACCTGAATGATCGTAGGATGATTTTGGCGAGTGAACTCTGTAGTCCATTTGGTGAAAATATCGCCATTTTCTTTCGAATCATAGTCTTCTTCCGTAACCTTCCCCTTGTCCATCACGTTTTCGACCTTCATTTTCATGTTTTCGTACAACGTCTGTAATGTACACATACCCATTACATAAACAAATCAAAATTAAAAATACACGTATGATTGGTTCTACGATAAAACCTCATCATATTTGTGTTTGGACTTTAAGTGGTAGTTGGTTGGTCGGTCAAAATGAAGATAAAAGACAAGGATTATAATTAAAAATTATTTTTATAAATATTAAATTTAATTATTTATTTTTTAACAATTACTTAACCAGTCAATGTAGTATTAGGCCACTAGTGCATGTACACTAAGTTAACACTATTCCTATCTATAGACCAATATACTAGTCCCTATGCATAATTTGTCATCGTCTGTATACAAAGTCAAATGTTCAACATACACATTCAACTCGAGAATGTTAGGAATTTAAATATGTACACATTAAGTTGATCAAAAAATGATTTCGAAATTATATTTATAATATAAACATATATATATATATATATAAAGAATCATCATTTACAATAATCATAGTTAATATTTTAAATAGATTAATCTCTGATTAGGCTGAAGTGAGCCTCGTGTGTTGCCGATTTGATTTTTATGTTAAAAACAAAGATTTGGGGTACTTCTGTCCTTCAATAATTTAGGGAACATTATGCAATCATTTATGCAAGTTGCCCAATGTTCGCTATGGATGAACATGGCAGATTATTTAAAAGATTAAAATTTCACAATAATTTTTAATAATCTCGATAATCCGCGTTAAAGTGGATGAAAAAAATGGACAGAATAATCTACCAAAATAATCTCCCGAGGTTATAATCTCAATAATCTCGATAATCCATGGTAATTTCCACAAAATAAAAAAGCACAAAAAATGTGAAGGGTAATAGAAGTAATTAATGAAAGATTACCTTAATCTTCTCAGTTTCTGGGGAGCTGCGGTAGCCACCGTGAAAATAAATCTCCGGCGACCTCACTTCAACATTATTCTCCCTACAAAAAGGTAGCCAATGGGTCGCAAACTTGGCAGCTTGGGCGAAGGCAAAAAGGGTGAGCTGGGACCCACCGTCGTCGGAGATGTAAATCGACAGCTTCTCCGGCGGGTAATCGTAAGCCATGACCGACAATGCCGTGTTGACCACCCCAATCGGCGGCTCCTTGTAGGGATCGGCTGTGCATATGAATATATCCACCGCCGGCAGAGGAATCGTATCGTCCAAGTTGTCGGGAAATTGGTTCCGGCGAACGGGACGCATCCTGAGGCTTTGGGTGGTGGCCCACTCGACGGCGAGCAGTAGATCGGCGACGAGGAGGAGGAAGGAAAGGAGTTTGGTTTCGGAGGCAAAGAGGTTGGTTACTTGGTAGTAGAAGAAGACGGCTAGAGCACACGTGTAGACGGCGGCGAAGAGGCGGTTGAAGGGCGTCCGGCAAAGAGGGTCGCACGTGTGGAGTGGTGGTTTTGAGATTGGAATATCCATTGCTTTGGGACAAGTTGGCATAGTATATGATTGATGGTGTACTTATAGTGCTTACGCTGCCATTTGCAAACGTTAATGTTATTTTAATATTCAATGTCAAGTTGGGATTTTTTACTAAACCATTATTGTCATGTACCTTAAGAGTTAAGAGTCTCGTTTCAATGGATTACATATTTATATATCATTTTATCATTAATGATATAACTAATCCTATCATAAACTAGAAGAATAGGTGTGTTATTGCGTTAGTCACACGTCCAAGGTCAAATTAGTTAAGTAAGCTTTTTTGAGATTTCTCTTTAAGTAATTAGGTATATGATATAAATATGTTTAGCAAATGTACCTCTGATCAAATCTCTTACCTTCTAATTTTAATTTATTGAAAGTGGTAAAATTCTTAATATTAAAAATTATAATATTTAAAATAATCTGAATTATGGTGTTTGGTAGGAGGTTTTTTAATTGCTTTATTTTATACCAAATTTACTATACTATCCTTAATAAAACCTCACAATTCATCAATTTTTTCGCTTATCCCAACAAAAAAAATCTTCATATTCGCTTCGCTTTTGAACCTATTTGGCGCCGGTGGAACCAATTTGTGCCTAAACATGAAGCAATTGGTTACAAGCCCCAATTTCGAATATCATCTACCTAATGAAGCAATTGATTTCAACCAAGTCAAACATATATTAACACAAATGGTTAGAAAATTGTACACAAATGCACAATCAAAAAATATTTAACAATAATATACACAATCAAAAAACATTTAAGCAAATGACCAAGAAAGGCTCTAATTTAGTTTGAGAACAAATCTGATTTTTTTTTCTTTTCAAAATCTCCATATCCTTTAACATGATTCATCAATTGCTTAAGGTATTAACGAATGCACAATCAAAACATATTTGTGCGCCTTATGAAACGCATAACCTTAGATTTTTTTTTATTTTGTGCACAACCAGGAGCACACATAATTTATAAAACAAAATAACGCAGGTTCTTTTCTTTAGCCCTACATATTGTGAAGACACTCTCCCGACGAACTGCGGATGTTTTCCTTCTCTTTGCTTCAACTTTTGGTGGCGTCGCTCCTCTTGAAATTAGGTTTCAGCTTCACTCCTCCAGATGACCAGCGGTGGAAACGAACCTTCTCTTGCTTAAGTGTTTGTCCCTCAATTTCTTTGTCTTACTTCAGTTTAGTTTTCTTTGCTCAGTGTTAACTGTAAACGGACATTCAATCTTTTCACTCCAGTGGTGTAAACGAGCTTTGTCTTCATCGATTCCATTGAGTTATGAATTTTGTAAATGATGCTTCTTTGCCCGTAAGGTAAGATGTACGAGTTTGCTCTCTTGCAGTTTGCAAAACTTGATTTCAATCTGTCGGTAAATTGTTGAATTCGTAGTGCTTGCAATGTGGAGTAGATGGATCTCAAATAGTCGAGTTAGATGTTTATGATGTTATAAAATCTTGTGGTGTGGATTGTGATATAATTGTCAGTGGTTCATTAACTTCTGTGAAACAGGATGATAACATATTGACAAAAGTTACCCAATATATCTGTAAAATTTCATAATGTCAATAAAATATAAAGGAGAATGATATGTAATCAAGTCTAATAGAAGATATACGTTGGTTATTGTTGAACCAAGTAATCCAAATATGAAAAGAGTATGTTCTCACATTAATCATATCTTTTTTTATTAACGGTATTGGCGATTTCAAATTATTAAACAATTCAGGTAGGGCCTTTTGTTGTCTTCTGGTTAATACGGAAATGATATTTGTCAAAGAACCTGAGGCAAGAGAGACTTCCATTGTTCCATATATGATTGTTGATGTGCCAAATGATATGTGTTTTTGGGACTTAATATTTGTGTTGTTGTTTGTTTGATGAGGAATGAGTCGTTTTTTAGTAGCAAATACAACTCTTTCTTTCATAAATCATAAAAAGATGAAAAACAAAAGATTATCAGATAGCTACCTTTGGCTTTTTGCTTAATGCAAAAATAATTTTGTTTAACTATTGAAACATCTTCAAGCTTTAAAAAATCTTTTTGGTATGTGCAAAAAACTTTGCTGCTATTTTTAAGTTTCATACTTCTTAATACCTTATAGTTGTACTAGTTTTAAGTATGAAAGTTCTTTTTATAATGTCTCTTTCTATCTAGATGTTTGAAAATAAGAAGTGATTTGATATTGTCATGACTTCAACTTATTTTATAGAAGCTACATACCCATTGTTTTGAAATATATATTTTGAGGAGTTAGTTTTAAGCTAAATAGCAGCCTACAAAAGGAATTTGCTAGTTACTTGATTCCAAGAACAAGACTATTTAATCATTAATTTTCATCTACTAAGAAATATTTGGAAATGATTATTGCTCCTCACAACCCATCATGAGAAAATAATATGCTTAGATGAATTAATTATTAGTTGTGACTTGACTAATAATAACACAAGCTTTGAAATTAGAAGGGGTTGATAATTAAATGTGTATATTTCTTATTGTAAAATTTTCTTCTTCTGAGTAACTAATACTAGAGAAATGAGTGCCATGAAATGACCAACACTTATGTGATATGAACAATGATCTCAAAGGAAGGCAATTTTGGTTAAATATCATTGTGCAGTAGATTTTGACTCATTTAAATACATATGTAATTGAATTTAAATGCTAGTAGTTCTTTTTGCCGAAGTGATATACGGTGTCCGTCTAAACTCTGACTATACTCTTCTTATATGGAGTTAGGCACATACCCTCGAGGTACATTTACTTTACCCCATGTCACATACAACCCCCTTCGTTGAGCCTCATACTTTTCCTTTGTCTTGGATGAAAAATTTTATACCAAACACTCTTAAACTTTTCATGACCGAGTCTCCTTGGAACTCATTCTAACCAAAGCATCATCTTCAACGTTACAACCGATGTGCCACCAACATAACATATGTTTACATAGGGGTAAACTTGTAGGAGTGAGTTAGTTAGACCCAACTCTTTGTCCGTCATTATCATCTGTGGCCTCGCACCTTCTCCGTACAAAGTAGCAAGTTGATTCAATGCTTAAACAAAATCGTCTTCACTCTTCTTGGACATGAAAACAAAGGTGACACTGAAGTTCTTACTCGTACACGTATTACCAATGATTTCCAAAAGTTGCATATTGTACCTATATGCAAGGTAAAAATTAACACGAGAATTAAAAAGTGTGATACCATGCAACTGATAAAACATCAATAAAGTAAAGTTAATGTCATTTAATTTACACAAGTAAAATTTTATAGCTAGAACAGAAATTATAAATTTTTAGAAAAAATTTGATCCAATAACCATAACACGTATGTAAATGAAATAATGGATAAAAGCTTACTTGTTGGTTTTGTAGGTGTTGTCCAAAACAATAACGTATGGAAATAAAGACAATTAAAAGTGTCTTGAGTATGGGTGAACAAGAAATACGTCGCTTATTGTTTTACTTTCATCTACTCGTCTAATGCTCGTGAAGTAATTCTTCCGTGCGAGTAAGTCTAGCGTATATTGGTTTATGCTCCTTGAGTCCAAGTTTTCCTTCTTTATCTTTGCTCATGCATTATAGATTGTTTTATTGAGGTGACAGATGTTGGGTCCTCTATGCAAGTCGATCAATATTGCTTCAGGTTTGATACCAATTGAAGACAACCACCTCACATGTTGACATTGCTCTTGTGTCAATCGTCCTTAAAATGCATGACCTAATAACCTTTGTGGAAGATCGTGATTGTGATACCCACATAAAACTTGAACCACCCATCGATCTCATTCTACCTCAAAACCGTACAAACTAAAAGGACAACACAATAAGTTAGTGAAAGTTTTCATGATTTGTGAATCCTGACTTACATCATTTTCCGTCTTCGCCTTCTCCTTTGATTTGTAAGTTCCGCTACCATATTTTCCCAAGTCGTTTTTCGGTTCTTGACAAAGAAGGCTTTATCGTCAATACCATGTTGTAGATGTACATATTGATCGTAGATGATGAAGCATAGACATTTGATCCGTCCTTGTTGGCTGAGTCGAAAAAAGTTGTGAAATCGGGATAAGTTTGTACTTTCGAGGCTTTGATGACCATCATTCGAATCCATTTTAATAGGTCTTTTTGTACTTACCAACACAATATGTCTTCGAAATTGTGTGTTACGCCAATTCCTTACAACGCCATTTATAGAACACAAAAATTTTAAAAATTACCGTTTTACTCATTATGAAGCGCACAATACCGTGTTCAAGGCCGATATTTTTATCCTGATACAATAACAAACCCGGAATTTGCTGAAGTTTTGAAATTACTTGCATGCCCCTTAGGAGGCGCATTCCTTGTATACATTTTGATGTGCAGGTGTTGTTGCGCCTTAGAAGGCGCACATTTGTGCGCCTTATGATGTACATATATGTTTTCACGCTTTGTACTTGTGATATACTATGTTTCGTGCGGCTTTAGAGGCGCATGGTATTTTAGCGCGTCTCATCAATTTTTCGTCGTTTATTTGACTTTTGGGTTTTGTAAAATATAGTTGTTGATTCCTATAATATGGTTATTTTGGGTAAATATAATTGGCCGGCTGTGTAAAGTAATTGTCATTTTATAAAATGTAAGTCTTCTTTTCATGTAAACACATTTGTTCATTTATGTAATATGATAAATCTTTCGTGTTTCTATAAGAAAAATTTTTGTATCCGGAAAGTATTTGTTGAAATGTCTTTAATGATGTTTGCTCCAATATAAAAACATGAAAGAATTTGGCAAATTAGGATCTTTTCTATTTCCATTAAGTTTCTATACCCGTTCAGTTTTTGCCACTTTCATTTAATGGTAGGTAAAAGTAATTAACCTTTCTATTTAAAACAAAAGAAATATACATGAGTTTGACCAAAATTCTTTCAATTTGTTACGTAAAATGAAGTATGACTTTTGTTTTTATTTTATTTTATTTTTTTTTTATTTTCTAGTATGAATTTCATACCTGAATTTTTATACCAAAATTTTGATACAAAAATTTTGATACAAGAATTTTTCTACAATAATTTCATACCAGAATTTTTATACAAGAACTTCATACCAGAATTTTTCATTCCATAATTTTTTAGTTGAAATTCATAACTGAAAATTCTGGTATGAGTTTTCTAGTAAGAAATTCATGCTAGAAAACTCATACAAGAAATTTTCTGGTACGAAAATTCATACCAGAAAATTCTAGTATGAGTTTTTTGTAGGGCTGAGCATCGGTTCAAAACCGCAAACCGAACCAAACCACAATCCTAGAAAATGTGGACAGCAAACCGAACCGCAATTTTGCGGTTTGGTTTGTGGTTTGAACCGCAATTTGCGGTTTGATTGCGGTTTTGCGGTTTGGTTTGTGATTTGGTTGTTGTTTGGTTCCAAAATAATAAACTTAGTCATATATAGTATATGTAAACATCCAAAAAGATCAATGGCAACATGCCAACATCCAAAACGACCAATGACAACATGCCAACATTCAAAAAGTCCAAAATAAGATATGATTCTTTCATACTCCATCATGCACTAAAACTCCAACTCCGTGATTCACCACCTATCAACAAATTGAACAAGACAACAAGAAAAATAAGACCATTGATCAATGAAGACAACAAGTAAATCCAAAAAGACAAATAGTTATGGCAACATACCTTTTAACTTGACTTTTTAAACAATAATAGGTCCCTTTTCAATGCCAACTAACGAGTTTAAATTCTCCAACTCTATACACATGAAAACAATAAGCAAAGATTGCCATATAACATTTTATACAATATTATAACTAAGTAAAAATGAATGTTTAAAAGTTAAGTATTACCATGATACATCTTCATCATCTCTTCTTCTTCATCCTCTATATTTTCCTCATCAATAATGTCATTATTTATGTTAGAGGTAGACCTAATTTTTGCAAGTAGCCAATCTTGTGCACAAATAAGACCTTCAACTGTCTATTACAAGAAGATAATAATTATGAAAATTTAAAACATAATACAACATATTATTACTTATAAGCAACTAACCAACGGTCCATACCTTGGTATTTAAGGAACTTCTATAGTCATCGAGAGTACGTCCTCCGGTACTGAATGTAGATTCAGATGAAACGGTACTGACCGGGACGGCTAGCACATCACGAGCCATACGTGCAAGGATAGGATATCTTCCTGCATTCACTCTCTACCACCCTAATACAACCATGTAATCAATTCTCTGAACTGAAGTCCATGTGTCAGTAGTCAAACTAACTATTTGACAATTCTTCTTCAATCAACCATGCAATGCAACTTTTCATTCAAGTACACTTCAAAACAATCTCTAAAAACAGTGTGACGCGAAGGTATTTTAAAAGTAGGACAAGTAGTAGCAACAAATCTTTTTAAAACCATATTTTTCCACTTGCCTAAAAGACAAATGCATCAAGAATAATCATTTCAGCCAAAGACTTCCTAGAATCATCTTGATTTAACACCCAACTCTTTACATTACATTGTCTACTTTCAACAATTTCTTCCAAGACAATTTTAGATTGGGTACCTTTACTTTTGTTGGCCGAAATTTCTACACATCTCCCAAGATGACCAGTCAGATTTGATGTGCAATTAGTCCTTTGTTCAGCTGTCTTGTGACAATGGATGCACTCGGCCCTTAATTTTGGTTCTCATCACGGTATTGTTTGTAGTGATCCCAAAACAACCCTTTTCCCTTTTCCCTCTTAATTATATCGATGTAAACTCTATTGACATCACTTGGACCACTTGGTATCGGTGGAGTTGGTGCAATGGTACTTGGTGCCGATGGAGTTGGTGCGGTACTCAGTGGTGGTACGTTCGTTGACGGAGGGAACATCTCTTCTTCATTCTCATCATCAGGATGATAAGAACTTGTTGATGTATCCGAAGCAGAAGCGGTTGAAGAAGATAATCGAATTCTTTTGGCGGTAGATTTCTTCCTTCCTCCTCTTCGTACTTGGGAACTCGGCATCTATTCAAAAACAACATGAGCAGTCAACAATCAAACAACAACAGTAGCATACTAGTGAGCAGAAGAACATAAATGCTACATATTCATCTTAAGTAGTCAACATTAGCTAAAGAATAGAAATGCTACATATTCATCTTAAGCATTCAGCATATTCATCTAATCATCTTAAGTAGTCAATAATAACATACTAGTGAGCAAAAGAACAGAAATGCTACATAATCAAACAACAACTACAATCAAACTGAGGAGTCAACATTAAGTAGTCACATACTCACAGTGAGCAAATAAACTAGAAGATTAGCTAAAAACGCAAAAGCAGAATTGCTACATATTCATCTTAAGTAGTCACATACTCAAAGTTGAAGAACATCAAAGTGATCACTAAGCAGTAAACATCAATCAGTCAATCATAGTAAATGAGAAGGGAAGAACATAGACACACATAGACACACGACAACAAGGTCGGACTCACATAGACACACGACAAATGAGAATAGAGGATTCAAGACTTGCATCAAATGAAGCAACTATGAGGAGAGACTCACATAGACACACGACAACAAGGTCGGACTCACATTATATGAGAAGGAAGAATAGAAGAACAGAAGATTCAAGACTTGATGAGAAGAGACTCACAGTGAAGACTAGGCGGGTTGAGTGAGTGGTGACTGGGCGGTTCGGTTGGGTGGCGAATGGGTCGGACAATCGGACTGGCGAGGAGGTGGAGGTAGGGCTGACCGGCTGAGCATCATTGTGTGAGACAGAACGTCACAGAAGATTCAGTGAAACTGTGAATGAGACGGCGACTAGCTTGTGGCAACTGGGCGGCGACTGGAGGCGGAGGAGGCAACTGGGTTGCGGCGAGTCGACGACTAGCTGAATTAGTGAAATGCTGAGTGAAGAGTCGTGTTTCCCTAATCCCCTTTCCCTTCTCTGAGATGCACTGTTGCAACGTTTTTTTTATTATACGCACAGTTGCGGTTTGCGGTTTGGTCCGCAAAACACAAAATTACGAACCATAAACCGAACCGATCGAGTGCGGTTCGGTTGCGGTTTGGACCGCAATATGCGGTTCGGTTGCGGTGAACCGAACCGCAATCTGCTCAACCCTAGTTTTCTGGCATGAATTTCATACCAAAAAACTCATACCAGAATTTTTTGATATGAATTTTCGTACCAAAAAATTCTAACCAGAATTTTCTGGTATGAATTTTCATACTAGAAAATTCTGGTTTGAGTTTTTGGTAAGAAAATTCATACTAGAATTTTCAACAACCTATACACATATGAGTTGATGTACATACAGAGAGAGAGATAGAGAGTTTCTCCCGTGTATAAATAAACCAAATGCCTTTGTCCAGAGAGACAAATCTTCATTCTGCATACATTTGTTTGACCTTTCTAACACTAGACATTGTTCTTCAGCACCCTTCAGCTTTTCCGCCCCTTGATCCATCTCAACCTTTAGCCTATCAATCGCTTCATGGGAAAAAGCAATTTCTTCCTCCTTTGGTGGTCTTGGAATGTGTGTATGATAATCTGAAAGTGTGTATATAGTGAATCGGGAAAATAAAAATGAAGATGAAAGTGTTATAAGAACCGTTCAGAAACCAAATATGAAAGATGTTGAATTGGCTTAAACTTACAAGACATTGTTGTTCAATATATCTTTCATTCCAGACATTGGAGACTTAAAAAATAGAGGACATGGACCTCCAATGCAGAGGGAACAAAATACTTCACTCTTGGTTTGACAATCTTTGTACACTTTTTTTATACTGAAGCAATTCAACTTCCTTCTCAGCTTCAAGCTTCCTCCAACGGCCTCAGATTGGGCCTCAGATCTAACAATTTGCGTGATTTCAACGATCCAAATCTAAAGATATTCGAGAACAGATTGAATTTTCTCTTTTTTCTTTGCTTGCTGAAACTAGACCCAATTTGAGGCGCATTGAAGAACATATGTTTGCGTTCGTCGTAGACAGGTGGTGCAAACACACTTCCAGATTACACCTCAGACTTGTCTAGCCGTAGACAGGAGGCCCAATCTGAGGCGTATTGAGAACAGAATGAATATATCTTTTGTCTCAGAGCTTTGACGATCGTCGTCATAGGACGGAGGAAGAGGAAGAGGCTGCGATTGAGCGTCAATGACATAGTGGAAGTCGTATTGATAGACATGTGGCGCAAACAAAGCTGCTTGGATTGAAAAAGTTCTTCTTAGACCTCATCGACAACGACGGTTGTAGAGAATAAGACCTCGTAGACAGGTGGCGCAAACACCGACGGAGCTGCTTGGATCGGAAAAGTGTTTCTTACACCTCATACCTGTCTAGCCGCTCGGATTGAGAGGAGAGAAGAGGGAGGGGAAGGCGAAACTCTAACAGTGAGAGAAGAGGGAGGGGAAGCTAAAACCCTAACAATGTTTGACGGTAACAAAAATCCGGGGTACATTTGCTAAATCAAAAAACGGGATGAGCCTACTTAATATATTAAAAACTTAAAAAGGCATAGTTACTTAATTAACCCAAAAAAACATTGATTATTGTTGCTCAAGTTTCCTTATGGGAAGATTTCATACCTTCTTTATCTTCCTAAAATATGTATTTTATGATTTTATTTAATTATTTTTGGATTAAATGATATGCTTAAAGTTAAATATCATATAGCTTACCAGTTACCACACATCTTTTTCTTAATCTTTTATTGGCTCTTGAGGATTCAATCGAGGTTGGATGTGGAGGTGGTCGAATCTTAATCTCTCTATGATCCTATGATTGTGAGATTTATGAGGTTCCTCATATTGCGATGGAGAGCATTGTTTGACATGTGCCACTAAGTTTAGAAGACATCTTTTGCCTTGGACCATTATTGACTTCTTTTTTACTAAGATAATCCTAGATTTTAGTAGTTGATTTAAGTTATATTTATGAGTTTACGCGTGCCTTCAAGCAAATAAAGTGACATTTTTTCTGACAATTTAAATTTTTTTTGTAAAAAACAATCAAAGTTTGAACTTGTTTATTAAATATAGATTTGATTCATTGAATTTATGAATTCTATTTAAAGTAAAAGACTTAAAATTTTGGAGTGGGCTAGTTAAAAGCAAATAAATAAATAAAAATCAAGAAATATGCAAGTAAAGGATCCACCAGGTTATATCAAGGATCGGTTCGGTAGCAAACACAAAATTATTTGAAGATTATAATCATAAATATTCACAATCCATGTTGAGAAGATGTATAAAATGGCCATAAGAATTTCCATCTTTAATCTTCTAAAAATAATTTTTAAATCACCTTATACATAATCCAAGTCTTATCGGACGTACCCTAAATATGTTTAAATCTAAAATCGCAACATTTAGATATAGTTATAATTTGAGAAAATTAGTGTAGAGAAGTCCTTATTGTATCTATGATCCCCTCTATTTTCTAGCCAAAAAATAAAAGTAAATGAAATTGAGATTGCTGAAATAAGGGATTCTATTTAAGGGTTTTTACGTAAACCATTCACATAAGTGTCAAAAAATAAAAAGATAAAACATATTAAAAAGGAAACTGAATAATAAATGAAGATACGGGATTCGTCTCTTCAACTTCCCCTCTTAACTCCTTCCAACAAAAAAACGTCATTGTTTTCGTGGAGATTCTTCAGACGCAGCTCCAACAACACTTGTCTTCTTCGTCTTCTTTGTCTTCAACCTGCAATCGGAGCATAAATCTGTACATATATTTTCCGGGATACGGTTTCTGAGCATAAATCGGAACACAAATTATGTACGTAATTTTCACAGACAGCACAAATCTCTACATAATTTTCACAGACATCACAAATCAGTACATAACTTTCTACATTAATGTACATGAATTCATTTTTCCCTAAATTCTTCTTCGTCGTCAACAGAAATCCCTACATTAATGTACATGAATTTTTCTAGACTTATCATTTCGTACTTAAATTCATTTTCCCCTAAATCCTTCATAGGATACAAATTCTGTACATAATTTTCATAGACAACACAAATATGTACATAATTTTCACAGACAACACAAATCTGTACATAATTTTCACAGACAACACAAATCTAATTACAAAGACGATGACACACAAATACAGTTCCGACTCCACCAATGAAAAAAAAGGCGAAAAGGTTGAACAATAACCCGTATCGTGATACATAATATGAAATACAAAACTCACCTTACAGATCTGGACGCAAAAAATAGCAATCAATGATTTGGGACGCCAAATTGAAGCAGATTGCAGAAACCGATCGTCAACTGTAATGAACTCTTCGTCGAAATTCTCAGTAACCGTATCCCGCCAGTTAAACACAAACACAACCGATTTCTGTAAATTCATAAACTGAATTCCATACCAAACGCACAGAATCAACGATGTTTGACAATGATGAAAGATTCTCTATGAAAATGGTGGTTATTTCCCTCAAATCTTTCACGATCATGATTTGGGACGCACGTTGAAAGAAATAGAGATATGGAAAAACTATCTCCTTAATTATAGGAAACAAATATCATTTTCTTTATTTAATTACAAAACAGGCAAAATAATTATGACAAGGTATCTTATTAATTTTGGAAGGATATTCAATTATTAAGTAATTTATCTTTTTTGGAAAATTGGGAGGGACCTATTCTCTACTCATTTATACAAAATTGTCTAATGATTCTACATTGATACAATATCTACCTACTTATCCCTTTTAATCTTATAATTTAAATTAAAAGTGTTCAGAAAGAATTTGACCTACTAGGCCTTTTTTAGTTTTGTAGTTTGTAAATGTACCCCATAATTTTTTTACCAATTTCATTTAATGGTAGGTAAAAATAATTAACCCTCTATTTAAAAAAAAGATAATTGATGTTTGTTATTTGTTATATAAGTGTAAGTTTTAAATTTTAATTACCGAATTTGTTTTTATTTTATTTTATTTTATTTTTTTTTACCTTTTTATTTTCTTTTTTATTTCTCATACCAGAAGTTCATACCAGAATTTTTTCATACTAGAATGTTTTCATACCAGAAGCTTTTTTTTGTCCTTTTTTATTTTTTATAATTTTCTGGTATGAGTTTCTAGTATGAAATTTCATACCAGAAACTCATACCAATTTTTTTGTGTTTTCTTTTTGTCCTTTTTTTATGTTTTTATTGTTTACATACCGGAACTTACATACCGAAATTAACATACACTTAAACAACAAAATCATAAGACAATCCCTTGAGAAATCAATATTTGACTACAACAAGAACATGTGTAATATCTTATTCCTCTATGTGGCCTTCTTCTTCACTGCTCAACTTTGTCATCAACCCCACTCACAGCTTGCTGCTCACCACCACCATTCAAGTCATGAATCAATCACTAAGGTGATGTGATCCCGCCGGACTTAAGCAACGAGACTGATGTGACCGCACCAAGATCAGCACCACCTCTCACTCGAGATAGAGCACACATGCTAGGCCAAACCACTTTGACCTACCACCCTTTCAGAGCTCCGACATTTAAGGACGTCCATGACTATCACTTGGTGAACATACTTGAGGCGATTGAGGATGCCGGATCACTTTAAACCTAGATGTAACCTTTTGTTATATTTTATGTGGTCATGCTTGACTTTATTTCATGGTTTAAAACCACTTTAGTTGGGTTTCTTTCAGCCACGTTTTTGGAACCTTGGAGCTCTAATGTGGCCGGCCATATGAATAGTTTTTAGGCCATTTATTGCTTGAAGTTGTTGGTTGAAAGACCCTAGGCTTTCCTTCATTCAGTATCCAACTCTTGAACTACTTGTAAGCTATTATTGTGGGGAGTTGGTGCTGAATTTTTCAGCCATATAAGGCCATCTCCTACCCACGTTTTTAATCAGATTATAGAGTTGAGTTTAATCGAAGTTGTGTTTTCACTTTAAAGCAAAACAAACCTAGAGACTAAGGTGAGAGGCCAAGGTTTCGAAACCCACAAGGTGAGAGGCTGAGTGGTGTCCTTACGGTGCGAGGATAGGAGGACAAAGGAGTTCTAATTTACGAAGTGAGATTCCGAGGAAAGAAGAACTCGAGCCAAGGAGATCCAAGGTGCGAGGCTGGACGATTCCTTTCTTGGCATATCCTATAAATCGAAAATACACAAAAGAAATCGACGGAGGAACAACACCGGCAGATCCTTGCGTTCAACGGACGAAGAGCGCATCAAGTGGTATGAGAGCACAACGGTGCGAGTTCCTCAAGCTTTCGGGGTACGAATTGCTTACCTAAACTTGTTTTTAGTTTTTGCAATTTTGAGTAGTTCCCCAAAATTTTGTGTTTACAGTCTTCTTTCTTGTGAGCCTTTAGAGAGATCTTGTTGACCTTTTATTCAAAAAAAAAGAAAAAAAAGAAAAAACGAAAAGCATATCTTATATCATCCAGTAAAGTCAAAAAAAAAAAAAACGAACGAAACAAAGAGACAAGAAAAGAAAAGAAAAGAAAAAAAAAGTTGTTTGAGTGTTCTTGAGTGTTATCAAAGTTGTTCTTGAAAATTTGTTTGTTATCAAAGTTGTTCTTGAAATTTGTTATCAAAGTTGTTCTTGAGTGTTCTAGCCATTCCAAAACACAACCCACACGTTTTGGGGAAAACGCTTGTTATTGCTTTGACTAACTACTTGTCGGGACTAAATAAATACTCGCCGGAAGGCTCGTATTTGTTGTTGCTTTGTTGCCTTTTGTTGTTTGCTTTTCTGAAGTTATATTGTATCGTGGAATACCTTGTTTACCTTGTGCACTACCTTAGAAAATTGGCGGAATTTTGTTACCAAGAGAAATCTTTGTGTGGAGAGCATTGCCTAAGGCTTTGGAAAAGGTGAGGGAGAGCTTTGCCTCGAAGCAAAGGAAAAGGGGAGTTGTGTGAATCCAAATACTATCAAACACTTGAGTGAGTGTGAGGAGAAATACACTTGAGAGAGGAGAGAGAGAACGTTTTTGTCTCTAACCTTTGCCGTTGAGTTTGTTTTTTTGTGATAGGCGGAAAAAATCTCGAAAAGGTGAAAAACGGCCGGTTTTGCGGTTTTGCGGAAAAAAGGCGTCCGAACTCAGAATTACAATTTCTATACCTTTCCGAGAAGGGAAACGGGCCTCCTAGTCCAACTCACGGCTTTGCAGTGACCTAAGGGCTTTTTTAGCCATCCGACACCGTTTCGGTCACGAAACCGGCATTTTTATAACTTTCGGTTTTTGCCTTTGAACATTTGGTTTTGTTATACCTTTGAACACTTGGTTTTGTTTGTTTCTTTGATTGTTTTGTAGTCCAACAGCAGGATGGCATCCATCAATGGTAATGGGATCAATCAAGCCGACCCACGTATTGACCGCCTTGAAGCCCAATTCGCGGAACTTCTAAGGAGACTACCTCCCGTCCCACCTGAACAAAGTCAAGGAGGAAGTAACCAGGGACCACGTAGACGCTGAGATAGAGACCGGAACAGAAACCGGGACCGTAGTCGACACGAGGACTCGGACGATGAAGAAAATCGTGATCATCGCAATAGGAGGCGTTACCATGGATCAAAAGTGGATGTTCCAAACTTCACCGGAACTGCAGAAGCGGAGACCTACATTGAGTGGGAGACTAAGGCTGAACAAGTCTTCCGTTATTATGATTTTAACGAGTATGAAAAGATTAAAGTTGCTACTATTTATTTTGTTGATTTTGCTCTAACTTGGTGGCAGGAAGAATTGGAATATGTGGAGGCACATCAATAGCCGCGCATCAACACCTGGTTTGAACTCTATAGAAGGATGCGTGCTCGGTTCATACCTTCGGATTACAAGCAACAATTGTTGCTCAAACTTGAAAGGCTACGTCAAGGTTACCGAACTCCAGACGAGTACCACAAAGATTTGAGAACTCTCCTTCAAAGATCGGGAACTCGACAGCCCGACGACTATATCCTAGCCAAGTTCCTATCTGGGCTTAACCCCGATGTGTCCGAAATAGTTGAACAACTCCGACACACAAGCCTAACTGATGCCCTACACCATGCTACCCATGCCTATAATGTCATCCAAAAACGTAAGGTATTCGGATCAACAAGATGAGGGACAAGTCATGAATCCACTGAACCCTCTCGCAATAATCGTCCTACCCACACAACTGGTTCATCTCCAACAGTAGTTCCCAAGGCCACCTCCGCCCCTAACCCTAGTATTCCACCAACACCAGAAACGAGCCGGACTAGGGAAGTGAAGTGCTACAAGTGTTATGAGCATGGTCATTATGCCCGGGAGTGCCCTAATCCCCGTAAGGTTTTATTGAATGCATTTGGGAAAGAGGTCACCGAGAATTATGAATCCGAAGATGACTATGAAACAATAGCTCCAATCATAGACGGTGTTGAAGTAGAAGCTCGTGATCTTGTGGGAGATTTCTGCCTTGTCACAAAAAAGGCCCTACAAGCAAGCGAACTTGTTCCCGATGTCTCACAAAGGGAGAATCTCTTTAACACTCGTTGTTTAATTTCAGGACAATTGTTTACTGTTATTATTGATAGTGGGTCTTGTTGTAACATTGTTAGTCAGGAGGTCGTTGCACATCTAGGACTCAAAACGAAGGCGCACTCATAACCTTATTCGCTCCAATGACTCAACACCAACGCTCCCCTTCAAGTCAAGGAGCAATGTTTGTTCACTTTGCCATCGGACCATACCAAGACGACGTTGTTTGTGACGTGCTTCCAATCACAGCTTGCCATCTCTTACTTGGGAGACCATGGCAGTTTGATCGAAGGGTGTTTCATGATGGTTACACCAACATATACTTCTTCGCCATGGCCGGGAAGAAAGTAAAACTCATGCCCCTCAGCCCATCCGAGATCATGGAAGACCACATGTGTAGAGAAAGGAAGAGGTTGGAGAAAGTTGAGGCAGCAAGGACAAAGGGAAGACTAAGATGGTTCTTGACCCCAAGACCCTACTTACCGCACGGCTACACGATGCCCGTCGAGCCCTACAAAGGGGGGGGGATATTTGATTCCTTCTTGTTTGTGTAACTGCTTTATCTACTAGGGAAGCTAATGATTTGTCTTTGCCTTCTTGTATTTCAAGGCTACTTGAGGAGTTCAAGGAGATTATGCCCGAAGAGATTCCCCCGGGACTACCCCCTATCCGAGGCATAGAATATCATATTGACTTCATACCTGGATCAACCCTTCCAAATTGGCCCGCATATCGAGCCAACCCGGTGGAAACAAAGGATCTACAAGCCCAAGTGGAGGACCTTTTGAGTAAGGGATACATTCTGGAGAGCTTTAGCCCATGTGCCGTTCCTGTGCTATTGGTACCTAAGAAAGATGGGAGTTGGAGGATGTGCGTCGACTGTCGTGCCATCAACCAAATAACTGTAAGGTACCGACATCCTATTCCTCGTCTTGATGATATATTAGATGAACTTTTCCGTGCTACTCTTTTCTCTAAAATAGACCTTCGGAGTGGATATCATCAGATTAGGATGCATAAGGGTGATGAATGGAAAACTGCTTTCAAAACTAAGTATGGATTATATGAGTGGCTTGTAATGCCTTTTGGATTAGCAAATGCACCTAGTACGTTTATGCGCCTAATGAAACATGTCCTACGTGATTTCTTAGGAAAATTTGTTGTGGTGTATTTTGATGACATCTTAGTTTATAGTCGGACGTTGGATGAGCATGTTGAACATTTGAGAAGTGTATTTCTTGTGCTTAAAGAACAACATTTGTTTGTAAACTTTAAGAAATGCCATTTTTGCTCGGAATCTGTGGTTTTTTTGGGTTTTGTGGTAGGAAAGGAAGGCTTGTGAGTGGACGAAGAGAAGACCAAGGCCATATCAGAATGGCCACGTCCGACAACGGTCCCTCACATACGGAGTTTCCTTGGACTTGCCGGGTTCTATAGGAGATTCGTTCGGGACTTTAACACCATTGCCGCCCCCTTACCGAGTTGACCAAGAAAGGCGTGCGATTTGAGTGGGGATCCGTTCAAGAGGAGTCCTTTATGATACTTAGAGAGCGGCTGACCCATGCCCCCGTTCTTGTGCTTCCGGACTTCTCGAAAACCTTCGAGATAGAGTGTGACGCTTCGGGAATCGGGATTGGAGGAGTTTTGATGCAGGAGGGATGCCCCGTGGCATACTTTAGCGAGAAACTGGGAGGAGCCGCCTTGAACTACCCAACATACGACAAGGAGTTATATGCATTGGTTCGGGTCCTCCAGGTTTGGGAGCACTATCTTCTACCTCGTGAATTTATTATACATTCTAATCACGAGTCATTGAAGTATTTGAGAGGACAAGCCAAGTTGAACAAACGTCATGCACGATGGGTGGAGTATATTGAATCTTTTCCATATGTGGTGCGCTACAAGAAGGGAAAGGACAACATCGTAGCTGATGCGTTATCTCGTAGGTACACACTTCTATCTTCCTTAGACGCATGCGTTTTGGGTTTTAGACTGATTCTTGACTTATATGCTCTTGATGTGGACTTCCGGGACATTTTTACGCTTTGTTTGCGCTCTAGTAGTGACTCTCATGCTAGTAGTTATTACATTCATGATGGATATTTGTTTAGAGATTCTAGGTTATGTTTGCCTACTTGTTCTTTGAGAGCTTTGATTGTTTTAGAGGCCCATGGAGGGGGATTGATGGGTCATTTTGGGGTTACGAAGACTTTAGGCATATTGAGAGAACACTTTTATTGGCCTAAGATGAGAAGTGATGTTGAGAGATGTTGTGCTAGTTGTGTACCTTGTCGCAAGGCTAAGTCAAAGGCTAACCCTCATGGATTATACTTACCCTTGCCTATTGCTAGCTCTCCTTGGGAAGACATTTCCATGGATTTTGTCCTAGGATTACCTCGTTCTAGGAGAGGACATGATTCCATTTTTGTGGTTGTTGATAGGTTTTCTAAGATGGCGCATTTTATTGCTTGTAGTAAATCTGATGATGCGTCAAATGTGGCTAATCTTTTCTTTGAGCATATTGTTAAGCTGCATGGGATACCTAGGTCAATTGTGTCGGACCGAGACTCTAAGTTCCTTAGCTATTTTTGGAAGACACTTTAGGCTAAGATGGGGACGAAGTTGTGCTTTTCGACTTCTTGTCATCCCCAAACGGATGGGCAAACTAAGGTAGTAAACCAGACTCTTGGCACCTTGCTTCGTACTATGATGGATACTAACTTGTGTAGGTGGGAGGATTGTTTGCCCTTGGTGGAGTTTGCATATAACCGGGTTATTCATTCGGCGACCAAGAAGTCCCCTTTTGAAATTATTTATGGCAAGAATCCTCTTACTCCGCTGGATTTGACTCCTCAACCGGCTCCGCAACCCGTAGATGTGGATGGGCAATCTAGAGCTGAGTTTGTGAAAGGTTTGCATGAGCGGGTCCGAATCCAATTAGAAAAACGTACCGAGCAATATGTCCAGCAAGCCAACAAAGGGCGCCGGGAAATGCTTTTCATTGAAGGAGACCTCGTGTGGGTCCATTTGAGGAAGGATCGCTTTCCTTCTATTCGGCAATCTAAGCTCAACCCAAGAGCGGATGGTCCTTTCCGGGTCCTTGAGAAGATTAACGATAACGCATATTGCATTGAACTTCCTACTAAGTATGGTATTCATAATGTGTTAATGTTGCTGATTTGTCTCCATTTTATGTAGGTGATGAGGTCGAGGATGCGGAGAATGAGGTGGCGGATTCGGGGTCCAATCCTTTCCAAGGAGGAGGGGATGATGTGAGCCCGCCGGACTTAAGCAACGAGACTGATGTGACCGCACCAAGATCAGCACCACCTCTCACTCGAGCTAGAGCACGCATGCTAGGCCAAACCACTTTGACCTACCACCCTTTCAGAGCTCCGACATTTAAGGACGTCCATGACTATCACTTGGTGAACATACTTGAGGCGATTGAGGATGCCGGATCACTTTAAACCTAGATGTAACCTTTTGTTATATTTTATGTGGTCATGCTTGACTTTATTTCATGGTTTAAAACCACTTTAGTTGGGTTTCTTTCAGCCACGTTTTTGGAACCTTGGAGCTCTAATGTGGCCGGCCATATAAATGGTTTTTAGGCCATTTATTGCTTGAAGTTGTTGGTTGAAAGACCCTAGGCTTTCCTTCATTTATTATCCAACTCTTGAACTACTTGTAAGCTATTATTGTGGGGAGTTGGTGCTGAATTTTTCAGCCATATAAGGCCATCTCCTACCCACGTTTTTAATCAGATTATAGAGTTGAGTTCAATCGAAGTTGTGTTTTCACTTTAAAGCAAAACAAACCTAGAGACTAAGGTGAGAGGCCAAGGTTTCGAAACCCACAAGGTGAGAGGCTGAGTGGTGTCCTTACGGTGCGAGGCTAGGAGGACAAAGGAGGTCTAATTTCCGAAGTGAGATTCCGAGGAAAGAAGAACTCGAGCCAAGGAGATCCAAGGTGCGAGGCTGGACGATTCCTTGCTTGGCATATCCTATAAATCGAAAATACACAAAAGAAATCGACGGAGGAACAACACCGACGGATCCTTGCGTTCAACGGACGAAGAGCGCATCATAAGGTGTGTTGATCCTCCGTATAATCCTCGTATTCATAGAGTGTCCATTGAGTTCTTGTTAACTAGCTATAAATGAACTGTAATTACTTTGTACAGATGATCAATAGTTGTAACGTTGAACATGAAAATAAATAAAAAAAATAAAAAAAATTTCCACACAGGCAGAGAGCATCTCAGAGTTTCAAACTCAAAAAACATGTACACCAAAGTAGAAGAGAAAACTACACAAAATTAATTGCTCAAATACACTTCACTCTCAACTTTGTAATTTAACACATGAAAGTCAGTTTTGCCCTCATCAGCAGACAAAAGGGATACCCAAGAAAGTGATTTTGGTCCCTGCACAGAAAATTTAAAAACACATACAACACCAAGCTCTTCTTCGTCAACATCAACTGGTAGTCTTACCCTCAGCTTACCAAGGATACCCTTTAAAGGAATCTCGTTAACATGCCACTTCAGTTCCCTCTAAGTATTCAAAACAACAAGGCAGGATTTGAAATAAGTTTTTCACAAAGCTCAAACAAGATGAATTACTGGTGTGTAGGAAATCAACAAGATTGCGAACCTACAAACTAGAAATAAGTTCCTTGAAGAAGCCATCATGAATAAATTTCTGAAATAAGCCATTGTGAATCAATTTATGAAATAAGCTTTTTCACAAACTGAACGCATGAAACCATGGATCAATTTCTAAAATTTCAGCAATCAACATTCAACAGTTGGACCCTCAACACAGAACTTCAAAGTTCACTTCAGACAGGAGAAGGAAACCAAACTTGGGGAGGTAGATTTCGACGCCCCAGGGAAGCCGGGCTTTGCCAGATCTAGCGAGGTACAGATGTGCGGTTGATGACGCGAACCTTGGACAACAACCCTGCAGCTAAAAGCTTTAACTAATTAAGCCTAATCTTCTATGGCCACCATTGCTACCAGAAGGAGAACGAGAGATTAAGAAAAGGGAAGTAGAAGCGAGAGATTCAGAGAAAGGAATGAGGCGACTACTAGAAGGAGAACGAGATATTGAGGAAAGGGAAGTAGAAGCGAGAGATTCAAAGAAGGCAATTGATACAAAAACGGGCGATCTAGATCGAGGAGAAACTTCAACTACTTCTTCTTGATCGTTTGAATTGGATCAAACTTAGAATTTGGGTGGCGGAAGCGTTTAGTTGATCTTTCAAAAGGATCCTCGAATGTGGAGGCTTGAACCAAAGACTAGATCCAAGATAGAACTTTGAAGAGGATTGAGGAAGAAGTGATGCCTAAACCAAGTAAGAGGGTTTTCCTTCTCATAATACTTGGATTCAACTTAGACATCCCTTTACAAAGGAGCCAAGCCATCCTTATATAGTGGATGGGGGCTAACCAAAGGTTCAAATATAAATGACAGAATTAAAGTCGGAATTAAGTTCCGGTAAATGAAAAGCCTAAGATATGAAAGGTCGGAATTTAAGTCACGAAATTAAGTTCAGGAATTAAAGTTCCGAATATAAAAGGCCTATTATTAAATAGTCGAATAATAATAAACGTCTTCAAAATGGTAGGGGTCCTTCTAGCCGAAAACAAGGATGACATCGCCATCCGGGAGCGTATCATTCTCCTCCTCTTAAATGTGAAACGTCCCCGTTTCACCATCAAAAAAATAAAGGAGTCACTTGAGGAACAAGACCCTTGACATGCAGCACTGGATGCTCATTGTTGAAGTCGGGCGGCTTGGACTTGTAGTCTTTCAAAGGAGCGGTGGAGCCGCCAAGCTTGTGGAACATAAAGAGTACAAACTCTGGATCGGGAGGCTCAAACTTGTAGTTCCACATGGTGGTGACGCGGTGGGCTTTTCTTCTTATGCCGTAATTGGTCTTGACTTTGAATGGCGGAGACATACTGGAAATTTTGAACGGCAAGTCGGGAGGTAAGTTAGTTGACAATGTAAAGACAAACCTCGGATCATACGACTCGGATTTGTATTCCATCAACACCATTGTGCCGTTGTCAGAGTCGATGATTTCTTCTTTCTAAATGATGGCTTCATCTTTGTCATCTTAAAAGTACTCTCCACATAATGGATTGACAAGATGAATTGGAATTGCCGGGGAGACCTCTTGAATGATGATTTGTTCCACGTCTTTGACTTCGACACACAACGGTTGGGCCACCAACTCACACCTTGGTTGTGACACCGGTTGAGGTTTTTCTTGTTGGGCGGTTGTCGTGAGGGCAAGTATTGTCGCCCTTATAACTTCTATCTCTTGCTTTAGAGCGGCATTTTATTTGGCTAATACGGCAGCACGTTGTTGGTGTTCATGTCGATACCATTGATACTCATGGATGGTCTCTTTGGGCCTTGGTGGATTTGGAGGAGGCAACCCTCTCCTCATCCTCAAAACATTCTCTCCGTCGGTACCTCCGGGTGGTTTGTTTGGCCTTCGGTGGATATGGAGGAGGTAACCATTCCTCATCCTCGTCATAAGAATCATAATCATCATAGAACATGATGAACGATGAAGAAGCACTTGAAGAACAATGAAGAACTTCGAAGAACACTGAAGAACTTTGAAGAACACTTGAAGATCTTCGAAGAACACTGAAGAACACTTGAAGATCTTCGAAGAACACTGAAGAACTTTGAAGAACACCAAAGAGAGAGAGAAAAAATTTGATGAACAATCAAGAACACAAGTAAAGTACTTGATCTCGATCCCGAGCTCTAATACCAATGATACAAAAACGGGCGATCTAGATCGAGGAGAAACTTCAACTATTTCTTCTTGATCGTTTGAATTGGATCAAACTTAGAATTTGGGTGGCGGAAGCGTTTAGTTGATCCTTCAAAAGGATCCTCGAATGTGGAGGTTTGGATCAAAGACTAGATCCAAGATAGAACTTTGAAGAGGATTGAGGAAGAAGTGATGCCTAAACCAAGTAAGAGGGTTTTCTTTCTCATAATACTTGGATTCAACTTAGACATGATTTTACAAATGAGTCAAGCCATCCTTACATAGTGGATGGGTCTAACCAAAGGTTCAAACATAAATGATAGAATTAAAGTCGGAATTAAGTTCCGGTAAATGAAAAGCCTAAGATATGAAAGTTCGGAATTTAAGTCACGGAATTAAGTTCCGGAATTAAAGTTCCGAATATAAAAGGCCTATTATTAAATAGCCGAATAATAATAAACGTCTTCAAAAATTTTTTTAAAACTTAATAAGCCTAGTTAGTATATAAGAATATGAAAATGGCCTACTTACCTAATTGATCCAAGTGTTTATTGGATAAATCATTTCAGTAATAAAATTTTAAAACTAATAATGAAAGTTTTGTAACCAAAAACATAACGCTAACTAGTCGATAAGCAAACATGTTAGTTAACATTGTATTCTTATTCAAGATTGGCCTGATATTCTTATGATTCACCTCTAAATTCAAATGCATATCTTTGTTGGATAATTTTTAAAGTCCATTTCATATAACTAGGGATGGGCATGGGACAAGACGGAATGAGATCGTCCCGCGTCCCGTCCTGTAAATTATAAGCGGGACGGGATTAAAAAAATTTTTTCCTTCGTTCCGTGCGGGCCCTGAATTACATAGGACGGCACGGGACTGGCCTACTCCCGCAAGAATAATGCCATTTATTATGTTCAGCACTTGTACATGTGTTTTTCTCATGTATAAAGACACAAATGATCAAAAACAACTCGCTACCGAATTACTAAATCAAGAGGCCTACATTAGTAGTTAGTACATTCATAATGAATACAAGTTACATCAAAGTGTGTCTTACCGATTCACCTTCAAAAAACTTAGCGTTGCACTACACTACACTACACTAATGATAGTTTACAAAAAATAACCTTGTTTTACATGTTTTGTTTTTATAACGGAAATCGGTTCCTCCGAAAAATGGCACGCCGACTATTAGATCGAAATGCCGAAAAGAATCGGGACTAAGAAGGACCACAACAAAGGAGAAAAAGAAAACACAAAAATACATAATAAAAATACATCATATATAAAATATTATTTATATATATATGCGGGACGGGACGGGAATCGGAATGAGAAGTTTTCGTCCCGTATCACGTCGCGCAAATTTTTCACGGAACGGTCTATACGGGATACACAATTTTTTTTCTCCAAATTTCATCGGGATCGGGAAGAAACCGGACCAGACCGAAATTAACTCGATTTATGCTCCCAACTTTAAAACTGTGATTTTTCCCAATAAAATGCATTTAAAGCATGTGTGTGTCTTTTCCAAAAAACTCAATGCAAATGTAGAAAATAAGCTTTTTCATCAGCTTTATTTGCTGTAAAGTAGTAATCCAAAATCATGATTTTTAGCTTTTTATGAAATGGGTCATGAATTATTATTTTTTTGAGGGAAGGTCATGAATTATTGGAACATGAGAAAGAAGAAAAGTAATATATAGGAAAAGACAAGACAATTAAACCAACTCAATACTTTGAATACTTAAACAAACGATTAAAAGATGGTGAAATTAAAATACCCTAAAACCCTTGTGAAGAACCCACCTAACCACACCCCTACCGTCTGTCTTTTTCACAAATAACCCTAAAATCTTTCGGAAAAAAAAAAGAATGTAATAGAAAGACTAAAAAAAATAGAGAAATTTAGTTAAAAAGTACCTCATCTTTTAATAAACTTTAGTACCCCATCGTTTAAATTATCATAACGGTACCTAATTTATTGAGTTCGACCAAAGATTAGTATCTAAATTACTGTTCACACGTTAAGTAAAAGGATTAACACAGTTGCAATGAGGCCTACAAGACATACTTATTCAACAAGAAACAGAGGGAAAGGTTATAGGAGCAAAGTTGTCATGTTAACTTAACGTGTGAAAAGTAATTCAGGTACTAATCTTTGGTTGAGCTCAATAGCTGGTGTATCGTTCTGATAGTTTAAACAACGGGGTACTAAAGTTTAGTCAGCCTAAAAGACGGGGTACTGTTTGGACAATTTTTTCAAAAAAATATGATAAAAAAAACATTTATCGGATCAAAGAAACTCAAGCATACAGATTTGTGTTAGGAATAATGAAGCTAAGATAATCAAGTGCGGATGGGAAAAATGTGACAACATCTCCCTCATGAAGTCAGAAGGAAGAAGCCGGAGATGAACAATATGTGGTCTGTTTGTATTCAAAAATTTAATGAAATTGAAACTTAAAAATGTGAATGAAACCGAAAGGAATGAAACAAATTATTGGCCGACTCTTGTCGCCTCTTCCCCTCCCTCTTGTTTTTATGTTAGTTTAAAATATAAATGAAGGGTTAGATTAAAATATAAATGAGGGGATAAATTATGTGTTAAATGACCAAAATGAGCTTTTATAAAAATTTTGTTACTTTGTCGCACTTAAATGAAGAAGGGTAGAAATAAAATCAAAATTAATTTCATTCAATTAAGGGCCCGTTTGGTATGCCTCATTCAGTCGAATGAATCGACTGAATGAGATTCAAGGGTGTTCGGTTGTGATTATTGGCGTTCATTCAGTCGAATGAAACTTTGGGATGAATCGACTTCATGATTCATGTGAGGGGGTAAGGTTGAATCGAATGAATCGATTTTGGATGGAAATTCTACCTTTGAAACTGAAGGATAGGGCTTCGTTCACTACTTCTTCTCCTTCATTTCTTCTCCTTCTCGGTCATTGCTTCACAACGGCTGATTTCAAATTCTCTCTTCGTCTTCTTCGTTGTGATTTAGAGCTTTCAACTTCTCTCTTCGTCATCCAGGGATCTTCTTCTATATTTGTTCACGCTGATGATCAGGGCAGTTCTCCAAGTAGCATCCGCAGTCTCAATAGTGGTAATGCTAATGTCAATCTTGGATTGAACCATGTAAATAATGTACTAGGCGGATCATCATTTTCCGGGTCAAATGACGATTTCGAAACATATAATTTCCAGGGCTTGTAGTGGTAGTGGTGGCATGTCTTGGCTTTCTTTGTCTCTTGAGTTAAAAAGATCCTCTTCATATGAACTTGGACTAAGAAATGCAACTTCATAACTTGGCTTGTCTATAGCAAATCCCTATTTTGAAATGCTTGTCTATATATGGTCCCGAGTTTGCTTCTCTATAATGATAACTCCACCTTGATATATATTGTTATATTTATGAATGATGGAAGGCTTAACAAAATGCGGTTTTATGTAACTAATAAATATCGATTATATAATATAGATATCTTGGCTTGGTTTGTTACATGTGTTATGCAGGTTGTTAGGGCACGAATCATAATAAACATCAGATCTAAAAGAGAGAGGAAGATCTCGTATAAACTCAACGGTTCAAATATGAAGAGAAGATCTTACTTGAAAGATTTCCTACAACAAGTGATTGAAGACGTTGAAGAGAAGATCTTGCTTGAAGATCTTCAAACGACTAAAACGACCAAGATCTTGTTGGAAGATTTCATTCGAGATTTTTAGAGAAAATTCGAACGTTCAACCATCAAGATTCTGAAGAATATTGTTCGGATTCTGTGGAGAAATTAAAGATGTTACAACGGTCAGAAGAAGTTGCCTCCATAGAAGACTATAAAAGAATCCATTGATGAGGAAGAGAGAATACGAGCTTATAGTGAACATTCCAAGCCTTCTTCATCGATCAAATTTATCATTCTCAAGAGTGTACTTTGTTTTAGTTAAGAGAGTTAGATAAATACATAGAGTTATATTGGTGTATCATAAGTGTTTTATTCTAAGTGTTACTTTACGAAGTAACTAGACTATTATTGCGAGACATGATTTGACTAGATCGTAGTGGTTAGGCTACAAGTGAGAGAAGAAGGAAAGTTCTTCTAGGTTGTATCTAAGACTCAAACGAATTAGATAATAGATAGTTAGAATCCTGGGGTCCGAAACCCTAGACGCAGGCGTAGGCTGTTAGGGCCAAACTTTGTAAACATTTTGTGTGTCGATCTTTTTATCTCTGCACTTTATATCGTTTATATTGTGACTAACAACTTTCTACAGGATTCAAAGTCAAGACCTTGAGATTCACTTCAAGGCCTTGAGAAACAATTTTGTCACAGATTCCAAAGATCGACTTCAAGGCCGTGATATCAACGATTGCGAAAAGTTTTCATACTCTATTCAACCCCTCTTCTAGAGTATCTTTATCATTATTCTATCCCCTACTCGGTTCTTCAATTTGTATCAGAGATAGACTCATGTATATTTAATTTAACCATTAGTAAGATTAATCATGAACTTTGTAGGTGATGGAGGATTCGCTCAAGGAAGATCCACCACTTGACCACCTCTATTCTGTGGTAACAACTTTACACGCTATGGAGAACTAATGCAAATGTTTATCATTGATCAGAGAACTATGGAGCATAGTCAAGATTGGACCAAAAGTACCAACTACCACAGTAAAGTTGTCTAGATCGTAGCAGTTAGGCTACAAGTGAGAGAAGAAGGGAAGTTCTTTTAGGTTGTATCTATGACTCAAACGAAGAAGATATTATATAGTTAAAATCCTAGGGTTGGAAACCCTAGACAGAGACGTAGGTTGTTAGGGCCGAACTTCGTAAACATTTCGTGTGTCGATCTTTTCATTTTCGCACTCTATATCGTTTATATTGTGACAAACAAATTTCTGCATGATTCAAACTCAATACCTTGATATTCACTTCAAGGCCTTGAGAAACAGTTTTGTCACAAATTACAAAATCGACTTCAAGGCCTTGAGATTCATTTTAAAGCCTTGATATCAACAATTGCGAAAAGTTTTCATACTCTATTCAACCCCCCTTCTAGATTATCTTTATCCTTATTATATTCCCTACTCGGTTCTTCAATTGGTATCAAAGCCATACTCACATATATTTAATTTAACCATCAATGAGATTAATCATGAACTTTGTAGGTGATGAAAGATTCGCTCAAGGAAGATCCACCACTCGACCACCTCTATTTTGTGGTAGCAACTTTACACACTATGGAGGACTAATGGAAATGTTTATCATTGATCGGGATATGGAACTGTGGAGCATAGTCAAGACTAGACCAAAAGTATCAACTACAACAGTTTAGGGAGTGGATATTCCAAAGAAAGAAGATGAATTCAACCAAACTGACTTGGTGAATGTGGCTAAGAACTACAAAAGTATGAATCTACTCTACTGTGGATTAGACACAAATGAGTTCAACCGTGTTTCATCGTGCAAAAGTGAAAAGGAGATATGAGACAAATTGATAGTCACATATGAAGGAACAAGACAAGTTAAGGAAACCAAGATTACCATCTTCCTAAGGCAATACGAGTTGTTCAAAATGACCTTAAATGAGACAGTTAAGGAAATGTTCATAATTCTACAAAAAAAGGAAATGTTCACAAGATTTACCCAAATCGTAAACATTCTTGATTCTCTTGGTAAGGTCTTTCAAATGAAGAAAAAGTAAGAAAAGTGCAAAGAAGCTTAACTAAGACAAAATGGGGACCAAAGGTGATTGCCATCGAGGAAGCTCAAAATCTTACAACGTTAACTTTGGATGATCTACTTGGAAAATTTATCACTCACAAAATGGTCCTTGGAGAAGAAGATGGAGAACCCTCCTCAAACGTAAAGAACCTAGCCTTGAAATCTAAAAAGGAGAACATTCCATCAGAGGATGAAGAAATTGAGGATGATGAAGAAGATCCAATTGCTTTGATCTCAAGAGGACTTGCTAGAATTCTATAAATCAAGAAGCAATTCGCAAACAAGACTTTTTCAAGATTATCAAATTCTAAAGGTAAGTTTTCTAACCCTAGTAAGAAAACTAAGGTAGTAAATTGCTTTGAATGGTGAGAAACAAATCATCTAGTGAAGGATTGTCCACAAAAGAAAAAGAATAACTACTGGAAGAATGATCGAAAGAAGAAAGTAATGGTAGCATCATGGAGTGACTCAGATTTCTCAAGTGATTTAGATGGTGAAAATGATCAAGCAAACTTATGTTTAATTAATGACCGATCAAGAAAAATATCCCAAACGATGCCTTGAAGGAGTGGTAAGAAACTTAATGTCTATGCCTACTGAAGATCACGCTGAATTTTTGAAAAATATGATCATTATTGAAGAAGATCACATTCATGAAAATGATCAAGCAAACATATGTTTAATGGCCAATCAAGTTTTCTTTTCTACTCACAACTATTCCATAATATGTTTTACTACACTTCTGTTTTTCATTTGTTCCCTACAAATGTAAGATGAAGTTGAGAAGTCCTTCTGATGCTTTTTCTTTCCTTGTTTTTGTTTATGTTTTTGCAGGAATTGCTTACTAGGATGATGAAAATACATTACTAGGTTTACAAAACCAAAAAAAGAAGAAAAAATTTTGGCTCAACCAATTCAGTTTTATGTAATTATATTTCTATAGAGAAACCTCCGGGCTTAGAGTTTGATCTGAAAACAAAAGTTTCATGCATCTCAGTATTTGTTAAATTTTCATTTTTTGTTGTATCTTGTTGAGATGTATATCAAAACTACATGTGTATAATGAGTTTTATGCATGTGAGCATCTCTTTGTGGTACTACTATACTAGGAGGAAGAATTTGACATTGAGTCCTTACCTTGAACTAATCCTCTAGTTCCACACCTAAAGGTGTCAATATTATCTTGTGAACTTCATACCATTGTTGTTTCATTATTCAACAATACTATATTCATCTATGGTTATTATTATGAGGATCTTCTCTTTAGTTGTTTAGTTTGTTAGAAGAGGTTTGAGTTAAGTGCATTTTTGGGTAATGTTTGTTAATTTAGAATTAGTTGATTATGGAAGTAACCATGACATGTTTGTTGAAGTTATGGGTAAAGTGTTGTGAGCACGGCGCAGGTGGGGACCGGATGTTGGGATTTAGGGTGGAAGATGAGAACAATGCATATAGCACGACAGAGTAGCAACTTAGCTTCGATGTATTCATTTCCTTTTACTAAAATAAAAAAATAATATTTTTTTGAAAGACCATTTTGAGCATTTAACACCTAATTCATTCCATTCATTCTCATCTAAAACGAACATGAAAACAAAACAACTTGTTTCATTCCATTCAGTTTCAGTCACAATTTCAGTTTTAGTTTCAGTTCCAGTTTCGGTATAACAAAAAGACCTTAAGCCTCATACCTAACTTAAAGAATGCCCTAATAAGTTTCCATATCATTCGATTCAGCTTCTCCATCATTCCCTCCAAATCATCGACGGATAGGTTAAAGGGAGTTTCAGTCGACTGAAATCAATAAATCATATTACTGAACGGGCCATGGCTTAGGAGGGGGAATCAATTCGATGTGAAAATTTCCGCATGTGGAATTTTCTTTTATTTTTAAATAAAGCTAAAGAAATTTGACCAAATATAGTAAGTAGGTCCTTTTTAGATTTCCATCTACTAACGAGACTCGTACAATAATCTCATTTAGTAAATATACCTCTAATAGAGTAACATTGTTAAGTCAATTAGAGTGTAAAAATTAGATGGGTATATAAAACAAAGGCCTATAAAAAAGAGTTTAGTTAACCAAATTCTTTCAAGAAAGTTTTTAGCACAAACTCTTTCACTTTTTATTGAAGATTATGCAAATAAAAGAACATAGGCTTTTGCTTTTGAGTTTGCAATTGAGTGTTGAGATGTCTTAATCATGGTAGTGTTCTTGGTAGGGTTAGTTTTTGCTTTCACTTTTTTAGGTTTTATCTCTTACAAAGGAGCTTTCTCACGGGTCATACCATTTGCTTCTTACCTTGGTGGTAGGGTTCATTACGTTGAGTGATATGTATTTAATGTTTTTAGGGTTCGTTTGGTATATTTTTTCAAATCGGATTGAAAAAGAAATCATTTACATTGTAAATTTTGTGAAATCAATATCGAACGAACCCTCGATGGAGTTCAACTCGGCAAGTTTCAACAAATATTTTTTTCTTTTCTTTTTCTTTTTGCATTTAATGGAATAACAAGAAAAGGTTGCAACTTGCAAGCTAAGAACCTTTCTTTATCAAGCAAAGTTAGAAGCCATTTGAAGGGCCTTAGTTGGTGCAATACAATGCAAGGAAGAAGAATGAAGCAGCCATCAACAGTAAACTGATGAACAATAACATGTAGCCATTCATTTTCTTCTGACGCAAACTATGAAGACCCAGTTGAGCAACTACTTGCGACAGAACTCCAATCAACTTCTGCAACCAATAACAATCAACAGGAGAAGAATTTCTAGCAACGAAAATTAATTTTGTGTAGAGAGATGACTTTACTAGTCGAAGAGGTTCGATATGAAGAATCGGCTCCATGAACATCCCTACATTGCTGTATAAACAAGTTCAACATGAGCATACCAAGGTTCGGCTAGAATAACAACCATAAAAATGACTCAATGAGTCAGCTTTCGGTAAGATTTGTCAAAGTTTGATAAAAGCGGACCGTTGAACGGGGTCGTGTGCATGCGAGCGCACATGTGCGTTAGACCCAAGTCTGATACATATGTCCGATGAGATTCCATCCTAAAACTCGTTGACAATAGAATTGAGGGAGTAGCTCACCGACCTTATATACTTATCAAAGTCCGATACAAACGGACCGTAGAGTGAGGTTGTGTGCATACGAGCGCACGTGCGCCTAATGTTAGGGTAATTAGAATTTGTGGAAGGGTTTGAGGCGTGAATCACATACTTTTAAGTGATATTTAACCATCTGAAATCGACATATCAAAATTGTGACATTTATTCCGTTTTTATAGTGATCCACCGTGGTTAAAGCCATTTGACGGAAAACTATCCATTAACCAAAAAAACGGTTAATTGATCCAACCCAGACCCAAGACCAAGGTAGTTGGTTCCCATATACAAGGAGGATCATTAATTGCTCGTATATAAGGAAGACCATTAATTGCTTCACATTCAACGTGGGATAATTTTTCAAGTCTCAAATAAGACTATCCCCAACACCTAAAGGACATCACGTAAACCATCCTAAAACCAATTGACAATAGGAGAATTAATTCAACGATCTTATATACTAGGCTTGGAACATCCCACTTCAATCTCCTCGAATTCAGCTCAAGCTCGTTTGGTTTCTAAACGAACCGATCATTAACAACATTTTAAAGCTCGACTTGATCATACACAAGCTAAACATAACTATATCAAAAGTAACAGATTAATTATAAGGTTTATTTGGCTGACCTTATTACCATTTTCCCCTTATAACAATGAGTTGTATAGAAGCTAAAGCCCTTGCTCAGTGGTGCCTTAGTCGTACTGCATTCTGCCAAATTGAATACAGAAGAGATTAATAAGATCTAAAGATAGAATCATCCAAGTTAATAATGTTCTTGTTTTGAATGTTTAGAAGAAAATGATCTTAGAGACTTGCCTAATGTCCATTGCAAACCAACATTTGTACCATCCACCGTTGGTTGGATTACAAACTCAACATGTTTGCCCATTACTCTCATTAGAGCGTTGAAGAATTCCATCACTTGCTACTCCAACACCAAATTAAGTGTTAAAAGATTATGGGCACAAAAGAGTTTCACATCAAAAAAATATCAAATCCATTATAAAAGGACGATGTTAAAGTTCGATATAGACGGATCGTAGAGCAGAGAGCGCGTTATGCCCAACCTTAACACATAGCTATAGGGACGTTCCATCTTAAAATCAATTGCCAATAAAAAAATGTAGTTCACCGACCTTATATACTAGGTTCAGAAAGTCTGTACTCTAGACGTGAACACTTACTATCTCCAACATGTGAGCTACTTTTATTATCACTTACTTGTGCAACATGCATTCATATAGACACGACTTTCATCTCATCTACCCATAACTTTTTTTTAGTTGTATGTAATATATGAGGAAAATGAGCTATTTTTATGAACCTGCGCTCATATACATACGACCCTTAAAACGTCTACCAGTAAACTTGTAATTGATAAATAACATTATTGTTGAAAAGAGTTTCTAACCTGTTTTCCATGGAGGGGCTTGAAACCCAAGACAAAGTTGGACATACACCTACACTCTTCTCCGATTACATCAGAGAGTTCGAGGAGATCTCGGTTCTTGATGGACGAGTAGAGCCTAAGAACGGTCTCGAGAGCCTTGCCATCGGTGTCTTGATCATCCGATGTTCCACCGGAATTCTTTCCATTGCACTTGACTTGGATTAATGGGGTTCCGATGAGGGTGGATTGAGCTTTGCGGAGGGTTCGGATATGGAGATATGGGTTGATTTGGTTCCATTGGGGAGCATTGAGCTTTTTTGTTTGATAGGTCAGTAACAAGACATTTGGGATGGTTTGGAATGTGATGGTTGATGGAGGAAAAGGGAAGAAACCCATTTTTAGTAGTTTAATTTTGTTTTAGTACACGCATTTATTAAAAAAAATTAAGAGAATAAAGGGAATGGAAACTATATGAAGCAAGGGATCTTTCAATTGTCACGAAACATACACGTGCATATAAAGGCGATTAAAACACTTACCTTAGGTAATATTCATTTGAATTTAAATATAACAACAAAGTCAGGATGGCCGAGTGGTCTAAGGCGCCAGACTCAAGTTCTGGTCTTCGTAAGAGGGCGTGGGTTCAAATCCCACTTCTGACATATTTTTTAATTAAAATTACACAGAATCACTTCAAATCCTTAAACGGAGGTTGGTTACAATTTTAGCATCGTTTCTAATTCAAATTTCTCTCTCTCTCTCTTTTTTTTTTTTTACCAAAGTTCAATGCAACAGCATGCCTATTGTTAACTACTAGACCGGTACATATTCGGGTCGCTTGAAATATAATTTGATCCGTATTTTGGTGGGACAAATATGAGTAAATATTTGGCCCATGGGCTAACCCGACATGATCCGTATATAGTTACACGTATAGTTTATTTATATATGTTAATATAATTTAGTTTGTTTTGATTGTCAGCTACCTTAACCCGTTCGAATCCGATCCGTATTTTGGTGGGACAAATATGAGTAAATATTTGGCCCGTGGGCTAACCCGACATGACCCGTATATAGTTTATTTATATATATTAATATAACTTAGTTTGTTTTGATTGTCAGCTACCTTAACCCGTTCAAATCCGATCCGTATTTTGGTGGGACAAATATGAGTAAATATTTGGCCCGTGGGCTAACCCGACATGACCCGTATATAGTTATACGTATATTTATTTATATATGTTAATATAATTTAGTTTGTTTTGATTGTCAGCTACCTTGATCTATTCGAATCCGATCCGTATTTTGGTGGGACAAATATGAGTAAATATTTGGCCCATGGACTAACCCGATATGACCCGTATATAGTTATACGTACAGTTTATTTATAAATGTTAATATAATTTAGTTTGTTTTGATTGTCAGCTACTATGAATTTTTTCATATATTTTGTTTTGAGTATTCTGACGAGTTATACTCGTTTGTAATACAAGATTTAAGGATAATTTGATTACAATGATACTTGTTGTTTTTCAGGTATTTGGATTTATTTATATTTGAGTGTTGAAATCAAATTCTGCGAGGGGTATAAAAGGGGCTCGACTTTCTCTCTCCTCACACTTTACTCCCTCTCTTTGCTTCACTTCGACCGCGGTGACCCTCCTACTCCCAACTCCTAATCTTGCTCGTTTTCAATGATTTTTGGCTTCAAATCATCAGGAGACGCAAGAGAGACAATTTCCAAGCATACAACAAGAAATTCCACTGCAATCTGCGCATTTAGGGTATTTTGTCCAAAACCCTAACTTGGTTATTTTCTTTCGATTCTGCTCAGATTTGGCTCTGTGTACCATTGTTTGTTGTTTGAAGAAGTATAAGTACCCCATAGGAAGTAGTTGGTAGTGATTTTTGGGGGAAAAGTCTACAGTTTTCGAACCTCGATCGCACAGCAGTTCGCCTCGGTTACCCTTTCTGCGTCTCAGCCGAGGTGTTCTTGAGCTCAACCGAGGTGATTTTTAGTTATGAGTAATTTGAGGAGATCTGATCGTCAGCTGGCCCTGAAGGATAGGCCTAGAAGTTCCCATCACTCCTCTCCTTCCCCTCCTCCTCAGCTTACAGTCCCGGTGATCCACGAGAGATTTCGGCCGAATTTTGATGGGATTTGCGGACGTCCTATTATTACCCCTAGGTACGTTGAAATTAATGACTTCGAGTTCCTGCATGTAGTGGAGGACTTGAAGAATATGGTTTCTATGGTTGGTTTAGAGGACTTTATGGCCATCCGGACACCAGCTTATTTGGAGCCGACGTTCGAGTTTTTGAGCTCGGTGGTCTACATGCCGTAGAACAGAGAGATAAAGTACCGATTGCTGAACAAGAACTACATCGTCCCCTTAGAGTAGTTTGGGGAGTATTTTGGCTTTCCTACTCCTACAGCTACAAATTTTTCCTCTCGAGCACAAGCTCGCAGCTTCTGGGAGGGTATTGCTCATGTTACCTCCCACCGTGATAGATGGCAACCCGGGGATTCTCGCGAGCGGATCATCTTCCATCTTGCATTTCGTATTGCTCACAGGATTTTTAGTGGGATGCTTCTGGCGCGTACTGAGACGCCCCAGAAGGTCTGAAAGGGTGAGCTTTTCAATTTGTTTTGTATGGTGACTAGAGGTGTACCGGACTTTGTTGCTATGTTAGCTGAGGATCTGCAAAGAGTGAAGGGGAAGGTAAAGGGAGATATATGTTGTGGTGGGCTGGTGACCCACATTTCTACTTATATGGGGTTGGACCTCTCAGGATGCACCATAGTGGCGGTTGCGAAGCCGCTTGGTCTGAAGGAGATGATTACACGGCGTATACTCGTTCCCCGCGGTCTTGGCACACCTTGTGTGGCCATGTCATGGGAAACGAAGTTTCCTAGAGGTATTGTCTAGTCTTCCCAGTTCTCGGTCTATGACCACGAGAACTGGTCTGCTGTCTGGTTCCCGATTATGCATGATGATGCAACTAGAGAGGCAGCAAGAGGATACGCAGACGGATATTGCATTGGAGGAGCTGCTGCCATGGATATCGGTACTTATACCGGCGGACCTAGCATTCCCACCGTTGACCTTGACGACGAGGCGACGAAGGACGAGAAAGAGGCGCCTACACCTCCAGCTGACATTCCCCAGCCACCCTAGTAGAGAGCCCGCTGCCGTGATCCCGAGGCACATAGCAGGATTGACGATCTGACGAGACAAATGACGGATTCATACCGGACTCTGCGGATCGACATCACTCAGCGCTTCAATGCACAATGTAGATCCATTGAGGGATGAACGTTGTGTATGGAGGAGAGCCAACACTATCAGCGTTAGATGATGATGATTTAGTTTCAATAGATCATGGGTTATCCATTCGATCCGTCCCAATACCCTTACATTCCACCACCACCACCGCCAACTGATGAGGATTGATCATTCATGGAGCTTATTTTCTTATATTTTATGTAGTTCAACTTATGTTCGGTGAGTACTTTGTTCTTATAACTTCTTATTTGACCCATTGGGACAATGTGTCCTAAGTATGGGGTGTTTCTATCTATTTGACCTACTTGACTTGTTTGTATGACTCTCTTGACTATCGGATTTCATCTTATTTGGCTTACATGTGCTTATATGTCATTTACATGCATTACATACAAGTTTCTGTTTGAGATAAACGTCCAAAGCCGATTTGAAAATTTTTTTGGCTCGATCGAGACGTTTTTGACCAAACAAGGTCGTGATAACTGAGATTCATCTTGGTTGAACACCTCGGGCGTTGTCAAATCACCTCGACCGAGATGGGTTTTAAACTGAAGAGATTTTCGAAATGTTTTGTGCTTCTATTCCATATATGACCTCGATGAAGATATTTGTTTGCAGATTAGCTTTGAAATTTTTAACATACTCGAAAGGTTTTATGATATTTTTAAGTTGCTAAATGCTTTGTTTAAAATTCTAGCATGTTTAATACCTCGTTTTTATCAAAATTTTGTTGGATTTGAAGGTTGACACCACATTATCAGTTCTCTCACATTCTTCATGGGATGATTAAGGCACTTCATTTCTCTTCTTCTTCTTGATTATGCTTTAGCCCCACATATACATATTTGCCTCCCTTTACCTATCCGGGAATTTGGATGCAGTTGATGAAAAGCGTGTGAAGTAAAGTTGAGATTGTGGTTGAAAGTGTTAGAAAAAAATAGGTTTGGGGACGTTGATCTTGATGATGAGTAACTCGGCACCATGCACATAGCCGGGTGCTTGTGTCTTGTCAAAGTCGGATTGATCGATAGTGCTAACGGGTCATGGTATGTGCATCAAGGGTTTGAGGCATCTTGAGAAATTGATGATTGCTGATTTCTTAGGCTTCGGTTATTGTGCACCTCTGTCCACGTTCTCAAAAATAAAGTAAGAAGGTGAAAATAAGCAAAGCTTATTGGTGGAAGATGTTTGTGATTCAAAAAAAAAGTGAAGTAAAGATCCTATTCCCGGATTCCAGCACCACATTATCGTATATACATCCCACTCTAACACGTTTCTTGACCTCTTTTGAAAGCCCTTGAGACCTTGAGTATGTTGATTGACTTTGTGGTTTAAACTGGATTATACAAGATTGATTTCGATAAATATGATTTATTATGCGTTCCATGATTTTATGCAAAGATGATCATCTTTCTTATATTTTAAAATATTTTGACCATGTGTTGATTTTATTTGCTATGAAGCATTCTCTTAGGGTGATCTATGAATGGAGCACACCACCAAAAGGTTTTGTAAAATGTTTGTCATTGATCTTTTTGATGACTTATAATCCATTCTATCTTGTATCTAAGATTTGAATCTTGCTTGGGGACAAGCAATGGCCAAGTATGGGTTATTTTGATATCAAGTATTATAGTCTATATTTTGGAATTGGTTTGGACGTTTTATCTTCATAAATCTGCATGCATGGATGTATATTCTTGATCATTATGTTGTTTTGTTTACCTTTGCAAGAATCGAGGTCTACACCTAGTTTTGTTGTAATTGTAGGAAAAATAATACGTTTTGGAGCAATTTGGAGCTAAGGGATCTAAGGAGTCATTGGAGCTACAATTTGGAGCATTGAGGAGCTACAAGAAAAGGATAGGAATCGTGGAAGTTGGACAGAATTTTGATTTTTGACTAGCTTTGAGAGATTTGCACGTAGTTGAGGATCACCTCGGATGGCTACAATATCACCTCGACCGAGGTGATTTCGCTGGGCTGGATCGAGACGGAAGGCTCATGGCCCATACTTAAGATCTTTTATTTTTGGAAAGTGATTCTCCTATATATTGGAAGATATTTTCTGGATGGAAGGATGTCTAGTTGGCTGATTAGTTTGGAAGATTGAAGATATTCCAAGGAAGGAAGGAAGTTCGCTTTGAAGTTAAAGTTGAAGACTTTTTGAAGGAAGTTGTAAGGTTTTCTTAGATTGTTTGATTATTGTCTTTTGGTTTGTAATTGAGGAACACAGTTTGCTGGTTGTTTGATTTGTTTGATTGTTTGATTGAGTGATTATTGAGACATTTGTGTTTAGGTTTTCTTGTTTGGATATTGATTCTTTTCTTATGTATTTGATTATTGTTATCATGATGATTATTGGGTAAATTTTTGTGCGATTCTAGGGTGATTGACTGAAGGTTGTGGGAAAGACGATGAAAGAATGAGTCTTTACCTTAGTGGACCCTGAAAGTTCGAGCCAAACCTTAGTTGAACCTCACCTTGGTTGGTTCATAGAACATCTCGACCGAGATCGGACATGAACTGAGCGAGGCGTGAACTTTTCTGATCCATACCTGAGTTTAGGTTTTAGTTTGTCAAATCCTATCCTTGTTGCACCTTTCCTGGTCCATACGCAAGCCTATGATGAGACTTACCCGTTGATTCCTTTGCTTGTATACCTATGATGATGAGTGTTACATAATAAAGGTTTATCCTTTATTAGGGTTTGAGTGTGCCTTCATCCTACCTTTGTGAGTTAGCCTGAGACTTACTCGGTAAATGTTGTTCTATCCCCTTAGGTGGTGTGTTGGTTTGAATCTATAGTTCCTTTCCTTAGTTCCTTGAGACTTACCCGGTGAGAGGATCTTTGGTTTGGGATAGTGAGTAGTGAGACTTATCCGGTGACCTATTCTCACCTTAGAAATACCTTTCCTTGCAAACCTCAGCTTTGTCCACGTTATCCTTTGAGATCTTGAGTCGGAACCACAAATGGATGATTTGACCTCTAGAATCTGCATTCCTTTATTTGATTATTACATCATCTTTGATATTCTTGCTTTGTTGCTTGCTTTTGATTGACAACCTGAATTGCCGTGCTTTGTTTCACCATAGTCCCTGAGTTCGACCCTGGAGTATTTGTCGTTATTACAACTGACCCGTACACAACGGGTTCGCATATTGTTTCAGACTTATATTTTAGGTTATAAATTTAAAGTTATACCGTTCACGATTACACACACATCTGGGAGCGAACAATCGTGATCGTGATAATATCGATATCATGATAATATTAAAATCGTGATAATATCTTTATTATTTAGTTTCCTATATATGCATTTCTAGTCATTATTCTCTTATAAAGACTATATAAAGATATTTATAATATCAATAAAATTGTGGTTATAACTCCACCATTTGTGTGGGTTTTAAACCCAAATCTATCACAAACTGTGGTCCCAACTGGTCGACTCCTCAAGATTCATCTTCCTACCTAGTCACCGGCGATGTCTTCGCCCCCACCGTCACCAACTCCACCTCTGTTATACTATAGGGTGGATTGATTTTCTAAAACTTATAAAAGTTGTTTCGATAATTCATCACAATCTTTCAATGTGTTTTTTTATAACAAAAAAAATCACATTATATTATATTATTTAAAATATATGTGTCTACTCATATATATACATAATAAATTAGAAAAACAAAGATAAAATTCTAAAGTATTTGAAACATGAATACATGATGTACAAAATAACAAAAAAATATATATCATCATATTCAGAATACAACAAACAAGATATATAACATTAAAAATTACATAATCACACTTTTTCAAGATAATTTAACGTTGATTCATACATAATATACGATTGGAAACCTTCAGTAATTTCTAATACTGTCAATATTACGCACTCCATCTCGGTCGACATGCCTTCAGTGAAGCTTTATCCTGCAACATACATAATCAAACACAATAAGATATACAAATCATTAATAGAACTTTAATCAAACTAATAACTAAGTTCATATTCGGGACTCATTTAGTCTGACTTTTCATATGTGTTACGTAGAACTAGTTTATAATCGAGTTGTTAATCAAGTTTAAAAATAAATCATATTCGACTTATTTAATTAGTCAAATGAAAAGACTCGAGTCAAATCGAGTCCAAACTAATAAAGTTCAGGGATCTAGTCAAAGTCCGATACAGATTGACCTAATAGATCGTGCCCAATACGTAAATCCTATGAGATTTCATCCTAAAACCAATTGACAATAGAAAGAATATTTCACCAATCTTATTATATAAGGTTTGAAATGGTGTTCACATTTAAGGATCCCGAGCCAAATAGAGACCTAACCGCTTTTGATACGATGTCAAAGTCCGACACAAACGGACCATACACGTTAGAACCAAGACCAACACATAACCCGATGAGGTTTCATCCTAAAATCAATTGACGATAGGAGGAGTATTCAACCGACCTTATATATTAGACTCGAAATGTCCACAAATTTGGCCGTGGGGCTTATTATATATCTCCAACAATCTCGAATAGCTAATTTTGCATGGCAACAGTGTGCAATATGCATGAGATGTCTAAGATGTATATAGAGTAAAACTAGGAGCTAGGAGGAGATTGATGATTAGAAGAATTTGAGTTTATGTACCTTGAAATTCATCATTCTTCATCAGCAAATGTAATAGCTTCAGTCCCAAATAAACTTAAACTCTGACGCCTCATCACAGTCACCATAAAATGCACTCCATGAAGATCAGGATGAGTGTAGAAGACGAGCTTATCTTCAACACGAAGACTCTTCTCTCCAAGAAAAAGCCTCCACCCATCGCCGGAAACTTCAGGAACAAGCTCGCCGGCCAGAATATCGAACCTCAACCGCCAACGGAAATCCCAACTTCCTCCATGCTTATCGGATACCCGGAACATGCTTATGCCTCCATCAGGATCATTCGGGTTCCACAGAAAGTTCCTGAAGCTCGCCGGAAGTGTAAGCCTTTGATGAACCATGTCGGCGTTGCCAAGTGTTGCGTAGCACAGTCGCCGGTAAAGATCCATTTGTACGTCAAAGTATGATTCTTCAGTTATTTCAGTTCAGTTCAGTTGATGTATATATACACATGGCATTCCAAGGGTAAAGATGGTATTTCGTCCGGTGGTACGCCATCTTTGACCGTTTGACCAAGTTATAGTCTTGTGCTATTAGCAGCACTAACCATGCACCTTTTGGAACACCTTAGTTAATAAGTTAATATCTCTTTGTGATGTGTATTCTTCAGTCTTAACTACAGTCGTCGATTCAACACTAAACTTAACTATCACCATAAAACCGGATATTATCTTTTTCAAATGATGATGTCCCACAAACAACATTAGTAATACGGTCGGTGTTTTCTTCATTTGTGCGTATACAGTATCTAGCAATGGCAGAGTTGTGGGTATTTGTCATGGTATAAAGCTTGCTTGGGAGCGTGGATACCGTAAAGTGATTGTCGAAACTGATTCTCAGTTGGCAATCTCTTTATTGGAAAAACCGATTCCGAGTTGTCACCCACTCGCTAGTCTAGTAAGTGCCATGACTTTATCAATAAGGACTGGGATATCCAGTACCGTCATGCCTACCGTGAGGCGAATACTATTGCGGATTATCTAGCTAGCTTTGCTTTTAATTTTCCTATTGGACTAAGTGTATTGCTTGACCCTCCCAAAGGTGTAGTTGATCTTTTACGTTATGATGTAAGGGGTCAGGCTATCCCCGAGTGATTATTACTTAGTCTTTTTTATGAATAAAAAGCGCGTTAGAAGCATCGGAGACCACCGACTCTCCTTCAAAAAAAAAAAAATATATCTTTCATGTTAAGCAGAAGAGTTACTAGCTTTCACTTTTAGCATTTCTCCATTCGGTCTTATATTCACAAATAGAAACGAAAACAAAATAAGAAAGAATTTAGTTCATTATGGTGAAGAGGCTCGTTGTAGAGGAAAGATGAGGAGATTTTATTTGTTTTTTTAAAAATTTTTTTTTTATTTTTCATTTACATACGGTTCATTTACCCTCTAATTTTCTAAAAATGAACGCATACTTTAGTTTATAACGAAAATCTAATCAATGATACCGAAAAGTAAAATGAACAACTAACGTAGAACAAATGAACACATAATACAAAAAAAAAACAAAATTTCTCATCAGTTTCTCTCTAGAAAGAGCCTTCTCACCGTGTGTGTATATATATATATATATATATATATATGGGTGATGCTCAAGTAAGACACATTATTTCGGTAGGGCCGTGCGGATAAATGTAGAGCTGACACGTGTCACAAATTTTTATTTTTCCCGGAAACGAGTGAAAGTAATACTTTAAAACTTATTAAGGAATAGTTAATAACTTATAAAAAGATAGTTCATGAATTATAATAGAATAGTTCATAGTGCAAAACTTATAAAGGAGTGAAAGTGATAGTTGAAAACTTATTAAGGGATAGTTCATAGCTTATAAAAGGATAGTTCATGAATTATCATAGAATAGTTCGTAGTGCAAAATTTATAAAGAGTAGTGCATAAATGATAGTTCATGAATTATAATTGAATAGTTCATAACATATAAATGATTAATTTATAAATAATTTGATATAATATATTAAAAAGTAATACTTCATTAATTATATGAGAATAGTTCAAAGTTTATAAGAGCATAGTGCAGAAATTATAACATGGTAGTTCAAAAAAAATTTCATTCGTTTCTGGAAAAAAAAAATTCAATCGTTTCTAAGAATTTTTTTTGGGACACGTGTTAGCTCTACGTTCAGCCGTATGCCCCTACCCGAAATTATAAACCGCACCTGAACATCTATATATATATAGTCTATGAAAATTTTTGAAATTATTTATTGTGGTTTAAAATATTTGAAGTAAGATTTGTTTATTTTTGATATGGTAGTTCAAAAAAACGGGAAAATAAAATGTATTTTTCCTTAAAAATGAGAACTCATACATCTTATATAGTAATTTTATGAAGGACAATGACATTACAATGAACTAAATTCGTTTTTAATCGAACTGTAAATCTGTAACTAAAGAGATATTCATTTGTCAAAATAAAAAACAAAGGAGTAGTTTTCACTGGGCCGGTCAACTTGATTAATAAAATGTTGAGTCGGGTAAACGGACTTAAATTATTGGGTCAACCAGATTCTTTGAATCAACTATGTATTCTTTCTGACAAAGGTTGAATTATGTGGCTAAGTACAAATCTATAGTTAGTGTTTTGTTTTTGTACAAACTAATTTGTCATATAATATAATATAACTTTGGCTTTTTCACCTAATTCCATGATGTTTAACTTTAGCAAGTTCATTTCAGGAGTGTTCTTGAAATTCATTCAATTGGGAAGTTTTGATCACTTTCGTTTATTTGTAACGGAGTTGGGTAAATATTGATTAATTTCAAGAGTTTGATAAAAATTAAAAAAATTCTGATACTGCATGGTACTTTATACTTTTTTAAATTACATCCGAAGATTTTTTTTTAAAACTTTTAGATGATGATATTGAACTTTATAACGAGTAATATACTCTTTTAAGCATAGAGGGCACATGAAATTCATGGATTGTATGCAATTACATGATTAAGTATTTTTTGATTAATTTCATGAAAAGCACTTACCAAAGAGTTGTGAATCTTTGAATTTAATGCTCTCTCGATCGGTTCAAAATAAATAATCTAGTGTTCGAGAAGTTAGCAAGTAAAAAAAATAATCTAGTGTTCGAGAAGTTAGCAGGTTGAAAAAGGAAGTTACATAAGCATATTTAGATGTGAGGATTGATCGAGATCAAAAGACAAAAAAGTTGCATTTTTTGGAGATTGAATAAATCAAGAAGTTTATGAAGAGAGTTAATATGTAAGATGTTAAGTCAACTAATATTCTACTAGATAACCACTTCAAGTTGTCTCATAGAGACTCGCCTACAAATCATAGAGAAAGTTTCAAATATTAATAACTCTACATGCTTTCCAATTAGCTTCTGCGTGGGAAGAGCGAGAGAAGTCTTGTTTGACCTACCTTGGACTTGTTAGAGTTGTTCTACTTGCGCGTGGCGAGTAGGATTTTGTCAAGCTTTTTACAGGGACACCTCCAGGTGCTCTAGGGATCATCGCTCCCTCTTGTGTTTGGTTGTACGGAAGGGTTACAGAACCTTGGCTGTTGATTGTGTGATTAAGTCATCACGTATCTTTCATGCCTTCAGAGTCATCCTTAGGGTTCGACTTTGATATATCCATCTACCGATCCATTTCATCATCAGATCATCCTTTTTCAATATCTCTTTATATTTAAATTTTTCTATCTAGTCTAAGATCGGGTCATCCAACTACAGCTAATCTCATATCAAGCCCACTCCAAATATGGAATTGCACTATGTCAATGAAAATATGCTCTCGAAATCTTAGACGATGTACGCTTCCTCGGTGCCAAACCCACCAAGTGCCCCCTCAATTAAAGGGCACTCCCGGGCAAGGCATATTTCTCTCAGCTCGTGGACCAACCCCACCATCCGGTAGAACGTCTCATCTACCTCACCGTCACACACCCCGACATTGTCCACGATGTTCACTTACTCAGTCAATTCATGGGTCCACCCACCATCCCCCCTAGCTTGATACCGCCTATCAAGTACTTTGGTATATCCCGGGCAAGGCATATTTCTCTCAGATCGTGGAAGCCTCCATCTCACGTCCTATTGTGACGCTGGTTGGGCCCGTTGTCGAGACAAAAAAGATTAAAAAAAAAATTGGAAGAATTTGGTCAAGTGTGCCTTTTTCTATTTGCTTTAGTTTTTTATACCCCATTAATTTTTACAACTTTCATTAATGACAGGTAAAGTAATTAACCCTTCTATTTTGAAAAAAAAAAGAAACATACATGAATTTTCTAAGTTTGTTACGTAAAGAGAATTCAGACTTTTTTATTTTTTTTGTTTTGCCCTTTTCTAAATTTTTTTATATTTTTTTCATTTTTATTTTCTGGTATGAATTTCATACCAGAAAATTCATATCAATTCCTGACTTTATTTCTTTTTTTTTTGCCCTTTTTATTTCCTTTTTATTTTCCAATATGAAACTCTTACCAGAAGCAATGAGCAAACGAATCAGACAAATCTACAATTAAATAGTTGCATCTATAGTTGAGAAACAAATATGAATAACTGCATCTATAGATGAGAATAACTCTAGATCTTAAAACTCGTTCATCAACGAAAGACACAAGAAATTAGACAAATCTACAATCAAATAACCTCTAGAAATACAGTAAAGAGAAAACCTAGAAACAACAAGAACAACACGAGTCCTCATCATCATCTTTCAAATACGAACTATTACAGAAAAAATCCAATACCCACACACAAGCAATGAGCAAAGAACCAAACCAAAACTAAACTGGAAAGGAAAACAGAGAGTTAGAGATCAAAAAAAAGAGAGACTCTCAGTCCAATGAAAGTCAAGTGCTCTTCTTGTAGGATTTGCTACCTGCAACAACGCAAAATAAGCTAAAATGAAATCAGAGCAAGGAAGGAGAAGACGATCTAAGGAGAAGAAAGGGAGGGCGGACAGCCGCCTGGTTTCAGGGGAGATGAAAGGAATGGGAATCGCCGCTGGTTCCACAAGAGAGGGAAGAGATGGGAGTTAGGGTTCCTTTTATAGTTGTTATGTAACAGAGGAAGATGAAATCAGATTTAAAGAGTAAAAAAAAAAGGTACATTCACTTAATAGAACATTGCTATAAGTCTAATTAGTAGAGGAAAATCTCAAAAATGCCTAGTTAGTATATTTGGTCAAAATTTGTTCTAAAAAATTTAAAAACATTCGTCAATTGATTATCCAATTCAATCCTATCTGAGGTTCGTTTGTTGTAAGACTAATCACGTTGCACAACTGCACATCTTTTTAGTTGGTACTAGCACGTACATTGACGTACTACCCACGTATCTCGTTAAAATATAACGAGTGGGACTGGGAGTATTGTCCCTCTTACTCTCCTGGACAGAAGCCTTCTTGTCAGGGATATATGGTCTGAATATGACGAGTGGGACTGAGAGTATTTATTAGGGAAGTTGAGTACGAATGATAAATTGAAGATCGTTGTGACTTCGCTTGAGGGAGTTCTAGGGGAGGTCGATTCGATCAGATGGTTGAGTTCGAAAGATGGGGGATTCTCGTTTGCACATCTTTTTTAAATTACATCCAAAAATTTTTTTTAAAACTTTTAGATGATGATATTGAACTTTATAACGAGTAATATACTCTTGCAAGCATAGAGGACACATGAAATTCATGGATTGTATGCGATTACATGATTAAGTATTTTTGATTAATTTCATGAAAAGCACTTAACAAAGAGTTGTGGATCTTTGAATTTAATGCTCTCTCGCTTCAAAAAAAAAATCTAGTGTTCGAGAAGTTAGCAAGTTACAAAAATAATCTAGTGCTCGATAAGTTAGAAAGTTGAAAAAGGAATTACATAAGTATATTTAGATGTGAGGATTGATCGAGATCAAAAGACAAAAAAAGTTGCATTTTTTGCAGATTGAATAAATCAAGAAGTTTACGAAGAGAGTTAATATGCAAGATGTTAATTCTAACTAATGTTCTACTAGATAACCACTTCAAGTTGTCTCATAGATACTCACCTACAAATCATAGAGAATGTGTCAAATACTAATAACTCTACATGCTTTCCAATTAGCTTCTGTGTGGGAAGAAGAGAGCGAGAGAAGTCTTGTTTGACCTAGCTTGGACTTGTTAGAGTTGTTCAGCTTGTGCGTGGCGAGTAGGGTTTCTCATTCTTTTTATAGGTACACCTCCAGGTGCTCTAGGGACCATCACTCCCTCTTGTGTTTGGTTGTACGGAAGGGTTATAGGACCTCGGTTGTTGATTGTGTGATTGAGTCATCGCGTATCTTTCGTGCCTTCGAAGTCATCCATAGGGTCCGACCTTGATATATTCATCTACCGATCCATTCCATCATCGGATCATCCTTTTTCAATATCTCTTTTTATTGGCATTTTCTATCTAGTCTTTTGATGTCGAAAGATCGGGTCATCCAACTACGGCTAACCTCATATCAAGGCCACTCCAAATATGGAATTGCATGTCAATGAAAATATGCTCTCGAAATCTTAGACGATGCAGGCTTCTTCGGTTCCAAACCCACCAAGTGCCCCCAGGGCTATTATTCGGCTGGACATCCGACTTGACATAGGTGAAGTCCGCCCGCGCACAATATGGAGGCGGAGGCGGAGTCCGCCTCCAATCCGCCTCCATATTGCCCTTAATACTTTAAAAAAAGAGCCGTTGGATTATACCCATTGTAAAATATATCCGTTGTAAATTATAGCCGTTGGAAATTTTGGAGCCTATATAATAACATGTCAAATCATTGTATCATTCACTTAAAACCCGAAAATCACAACAACGTAAAGAAATAAATCCGTTAAAATATCGTCGTTTTCCGAAGAAGGAGATGTAGAATCCGATGGTGAAAGCTCTATTATGCCATTCGATATTGAAAAATACAGTGATCCGGAAGAAATTCTAGCACAACTTGAAGTAAGTGTACAAACTCATTTATATTTTGCTCTATGTTATTTTATTTAGTCGGAATTGTACAATTAACAATGTTAGAATAAAGAATCGGAATTGTAAAATTAGCAATGTTAGAATAGAGAATCGGAATTGTAGAATTAGCAATGTTAGAATAGGAAATCGGAATTGTAGAATTAGCAATGTTAGAATAGAAAATCGGAATTGTAGGTTTAAACATTTAAGAATAGAGAATCGGAATTGTAGTTTTAGACATTTAATAATAGAATATGTGTATTTTTAAAATAATACTCTATGTTATTTTATTTAGGATATTATGGAATATTCTCGTGCACTCGGTACCGATTATTCCTCAAAATTTGAGCTTCACGAATATTTTGCGGATAGAGAGAACTTATTGGGGTGGGCTCGGTTTGTGGCAAAGGAAATGAATATGGTGTTGGTCATTAAAAAATTATGGTTGGATAGAAGGGGCTTTCGTATCCTACAAATGGGTTGTGATAGACACGGAGGACCAAGAAAAGTAAAAGACATAGATCCCGATCATGTTCCAAGTTGTAGCCGGAAAAACAACTCGAAGAAGTGTATGTGTTTGTTTGAGCTTGTAGGAATCCAAATTGAAGAGGAAAAGTGGACGGTGAGGGTTGTATATGGAATCCACAACCACATAATTCCCTCGGTGTTAAGAGGTCATGCATATGTTGGACGTATGACTCCCAAGCAGAGCCGAAAGGTAGAGCGTGAATTCAATTCCGGCTTAAAACCAAGACATATATTAAAATCCGTGCAATTAGAGGATCGTGACAATGTCCCCTCCATCCAGCAAGCTTACAACACCGGTTTGAAGATTAGAATGGAATAAGGTGAAGGAAGAGGTTCATTACAACAAGCACTTCATACGTCGAGGGAACGTGGATATTATGTAAACACTCGGAGAAGTCAAGATTACGATGACGTGATTGATTTCTTTATCTCACATCCCGACTCGAGGCATTTGCTCAACATGTTTCCCTATGTTATTGCAATGGACTCGACATATAAGACCAACAAGTAAGTTTCAATTCAAGGCACATTTTTACTTTATTTCCTACACTCAATCATCTTTTCCTTAAAAATTGTAACTTAATCGTTGTTTTGTATTACTTTTAGACACAATATGTCATTGTTGGAGATCGTAGGCATCACTAGAACCAAGAAGACATTCACAATTGCTTTTGTATTCATGGCACATGAAAATAGAGATCACTACAAGTGGGCTTTGAGGAGGATCCGTTATTTGTTATACGGAAAGATCCCGGAGGTGATTGCCACTAATCATGAGCTTGGTTTTATAAGCACCCTGGGTGTAGTATTTCCCAAGGTGAAGCATATATTGTACACGTTTCATATAAAGTGCAACATAGTTAACAGAGCGGCCCTTGTTTTGCGCAATAAGGAGAAGCGGAAGCCGTCTTCATATCCCATTGTCATGCCTTGTTCGAGTCGAGATCCAATGGAAGCTACCAACTCCGATTGCTGGAAATGAGAGACTATTGGCAATCATATCCGAGGTAATGACCTATCTCCAGACGACTTGGCTTGACCCGTACAAGGAGACAATCGTTCGAGCCTGGACTGACCTACATCATCATTTCGGCACACGAACGACAAATGCGTAAGTTATTTAAACATTCACTACATTGTTAAGAAATTCTTCATTTTTTGTAATAAACCTTTTTTTAGGTGTTAGTCCGCGCACAAGTTGTTGAAACAAACACTAGATTCTAGTGTTGGAGGATTTCATTTCGTTTCTGATAGCATAATTTGATGGTCACAGATCAAGTCCAAAAGTTACAAGCTTCTCTAGAGATATCACGCGAGAGGATTCCACGAGAGGGCGTATACCAAAATTTGACTTGATGTAAACATTGTTAAACATTTATTTGTTTTGTAATAAACCTTTTTTTGTAGGTGCATATACAGATATTTGACTTGCTCCGCGACTATGTAACAAACGATTGTTTCACGTTCTTGTGGAATAACTATACCAAGGCTAGACATACAAGAGATGATGAAGGGTGTCGGGATAGTTATTGGAGCGAGGTTCATGGAGTGTCATGTGTGCTTGACTTTAGGCTAGCAATCCGGGCTCGTTGACCTATCTCTTTTTCTCAAATACACCCATTTTGGAAGCAAGTTCACTGGATTCTAGTTGATTTTTCCGATGGTGATATTGATGATAACGATGACGACGACGATGATGATGATCGTTCGAACCCGAGTCAAGCGACGCTGAACAAGTTTAGAGAAAGAATGGACTCAAATATGTTAAGCCCAAATGAGCAAGATAAGATTGCATCTTTTCTGGAGGAAATGGAAAACCCCGGGGCTACGACGATGAAGGAGTCGGCACAAAAGGTCAAGGCAAAGGGGCGACCCCCAACCCCGAGATCAACAAGAAGAGAGCCCAGTTCATTTGAGCATTCTGCTATAAGTGGTCTTGGGCGACCAAAAGGGAAGAAAGATAAACATGTAGATTCTACACCGGAGTTGACTCCTACGAGTAGGACGCGTCGTAAAGGAAAACAACCCGCGAAAGCCGGATTTTGTTGGAGAGAAGAAGATTTCCCAAAGTTCATGGAGCCTTATGTATCGAGAGCAAGGGATGTACGAGGAGACGGACACTGTGGATATAGAGCAATTTCCGTGGTTTTGGGATTTTCGGATGAAGATTACTTAATAATACGGAGGGATATGCTTATGGAGTTGTATTCGAGAAAAGAATTGTATTCGAAGGTAATTATTATTCCGGTTATAGTTAAGTTTTAATTATAATCCATGATTTAATGTAATCTTACTTGTTAATCTTTGCAGTGTACCATCCGCAATCAGTTTGACCAAGTCCTTCAATACGTTTATTGGATGAGTAAGTCTCCGTGTCTAGAACAACATTGGATGAAAATACCGATTATCGCATGTGCAACAACCCCACCTATTATAAGATTGCATTGGTTGTCCTTGGGAACATTCCAGCGACATTCCTACCTATGACAACCACCACTCCTAACCAAGAGGCCCCTACAATCATTTGTTTGATAGCGTTTATATATAATAACACACACTTTGTACCGGTAAGTCAACGTTTTACTTTCAATCAATTTATTGTATTTAACCTCAATATTCACTAACCATTTTTTGTAATTTCATAATTGTAGGTATGGTTAAAAGATGATGCCCCGTTACCGTTGTTGAGTGAAGTTTGGAAACAGTACCACGATCCAAGTGTTGATGGATGGGATGCGCCATTCATTGCAAGGATAGCTCGTTATGAGGAGTTTCCTCGGACATCGGGAGTCGAAGACACTAGTGTAGGATATCTTTAGTCGTTTTCAAACATTGGTTTGTCATCATGTTTTTGCCGTTTTGATCTATTGTTGACATCATGTTTTAGTCGTTTTTATATATTGTTGTCATCATGTTTTAGCCGTTTTGATATATTGTTATCATCATGTTTTAGTCGTTTTAGATAGTTAATTGAAACTCAAGTGTAATAAAAACAAAATAAACATACCGCAAGTGTAATAAAAACAAAATTAACATAACCCAAGTGTAATAAAAACAAAATAAGCATAAAAACAACAAACTACAATTATAAATGTAATGGAGCATGCTGTGAAGCCCGGATCTGAGTTGGAGCCACAAGAGGACTACGTCCAACTGCCTCCTCTATCATGGAATCTACCACCTCAACAGAATATGGAAGACCGCGTGTCTGCATCTCTCATCGACGACCAACAAGAATGTGAAAACGCTGCAATACAGAAAATAAAATGTTAAAATAATTGAAAAATAAACTAAAGGGTAAATTAAGGGTTACAAACAAACGTACTCTAGCATATGAAACGGGAATAGGTGGGGGACGGTCTATAGGTAACTGGAGTGCAATGGACGTCGGCAAGATATAGGGATGGAAATGGACCGTATACCAAGATATGTACGCATCATTGACGAGCCATGGAGAGGTAGTTGATATCAATCCAACCAGTGAAAATCGGGTCTCCTCCAAGTGGCGGGCTACCCAACGATCATATGTAGTTGCATATGAAAGCCTAAATCCACCTCCGTTCGCCGGACGTACCTAATGGATGGGTGGGATCCGGGGTAGAGTCATGGTCTGTACGTACCCAAACTGTCGCAAGAATCGGTCCGGCATGTATGTCTCCTCTATGTCGGATATCCGTATGATACCTAGATAGCGAGAAACACCAAACTCTCCCCAAAAATCAAACACAGGATCATCATACGGGGTAAAATACACATCCTCCACCCTCATCTGGTCCAACTGAGCTTGTAATGCATGCAGCCTCTCTGCGCTAATCGACGAAGTCTTCGGGACAGAAAGTCTCGAAGACCAACGTGCATGCCCTAGCAAATCCGGATCCTTCACAGCTACACATCCCAATGATGGGAAATGTGCTTAAATCAAAAACTGTATAATAAAGTTATTAATTTTAATCTTAACAATAAAGTTGCGTTTTGTAAAGGAAAATATTTATAAAACCACACCTGTAAAAGTGTAGTACATCCTCTCATCGTCGTCACCTTCTTCCTGGTAGCGTCCCCCAAACATCTATAAAGAAAAGCAAGGGTCCCGGTGCCCCAAGCATACGCCTTTGTCCTCACATGATCTCGTACTAGATCAATAAGCCATGCTCGCATCCTGTTGGTAGACTTGTCGACTACCAAAGCCGACGATATGCACAATAACAAATAAGCAGATGCAATAGCGTCATGTGGAGGCTTTGGAAGGTACAACATGTGAGCAACTCTAGTCCTAACAGTGTCGCAGAATAGCTGTATGGTCTGACGTCTAGCCTCAACAGGTGATAACCCAAAATGATGAACCAATCAATCATGTCGGATACTATCATCGATGGAAGTCATTAATGCATCTCCATCAACTGCTAGTCCCATAATCACCTGATCATCATGTAGCGCTATACCCATCCCCCCCCCCCACAGCATATGAAATGTGTTTGTCTCTGGGTGCCACCTCTCGACAAACGCCGTAATCAAACAAAGATCGACTCCGCCAAACTGTACATCCTCCAAATCCGTAAGTCCGCTGCATCTAGCCAAGCCAAACCACGAAAATAGGTCATGTAGATCTCGCTGCCACTCGCGTAATCTACTAAGCGCGTCGAGTCTCCTAACAACTCTAACAACTCTAATCACTCCAGAATCCATACCGGCCCATTTAGCGCTAGCTTTGTGGTCAACGTAGCCTGTCAATAAAACAGGTACGTCCCCCTCTACCTGCTCCTCAACAAGTACATGTTCAGGTAAGTCGTCCTACTCCTGCTAAACAGGTACCTGCTCCTGTTGTGGTATGTCCTCCTATTGTTGTTCTCCCTCAACAGGTATCTGCTCAGGTACATCCTCTGGCTGAACAGGTATCTCCTCATGCTCATCCTCTAGTATATCATCCAGATGAGAAATACCGTGCAAGGACTCCTCCGTATCGTAATCAACCATAAGTGAAACTAGTCCTACATCCTCCTCGCTAGAAGTCTCTTCGGGTGCATGTACAGGTGCGTGAACGGATGCATCAACAGATGCATGAAATGATGCCTCTACAGGTGCATCTACAGGTGCATGAACTGATGCCTCTATAGGTGCATCTAAAGGATCCTGAACGCATGCTGAGGCAAGTCTAACTCGTTGAGCTGTAGCCTCTCGACGGACGGATGCTGTGACAAGTCTCGTTGCTCGCTTCCCCTTCTCTCTAATGTTTCTCATCGCAAGCTGAATTTTTTTTAAACTCAAATTTTTATTTTTTCTATTATAATATTATATATATACTAGTGTGGACGCGCGTGCTACGCACGCGCGCCGTGACTTTAATACATCAAACACATCAGAAACCATTGATCGAAAGAACTATTATATTGGAATAAATCTAGTAAAGTATTATGGTAGTTTGCGCACACGCGTCGTGACTTGTAAACGTACAATATATTAGGTTATGATCAAAAAGAAGTATTATGTCACCTTATTATAAGTTTAAAAGTGCAAAAGATTATGACTCAATTCCTATTGACAGTAAATTCGTATAAGTTTCTGATTGAATGAATTTTATGAATTACCCCGACAAGCTCACATTAGAATAGTGCTAGTTTATGAGAGTTACAAAACCAATAGCGTTAAATAGAGTATAAGTGAAATTCACTTTAGTTATTCTATTAGTTCAAATTAAATGCAACTCGATTGTTATGAATTGGCGATCCTAACGTATATGGATATAACTTATAAGGAGGTCTCGAAAAACAAGTAATTTATGTTGGGTCATTAATTATTGTAAAATGAAATGCAATACTTACCCTTATCATCGTAACACTAACTTAATAACCTAAAAATACCTTATCATCGTAAGAGTAACTTAATAACATAAAAATGACTACGAGATGTAGTTATTACGAATCAATTGAAATGCACACCTATTTTGAAGTGTTGTGTGATTTGAAATCTTTGGATAGTTTCATCTTTTTGTAATAGATTCGAGTATTATGCCACCAAAGAAGGTGAAGTAGGAAGATGTATCAAAGCAGCTTGGGAAGTGTTACCATATATCTTTACATACCCAACATTGTTGGTGAATTTAGCAATGTTGTTTTCATTCTACGGGTCTTTATTGATGGTTTGAGTGTCTCAAACAAGTGCAGTACTGCAAAATGACCTACAGTGGTTGCGTTACGAGCTTCCGACCATCAACTAATAAGTCTTTTTTCTAGGTTAGAATGAGCTGAACTGAATGACAATGGGGGTAAACGTGAGCATATAGCATGAAAAAAGGAATAGGAAACCAGAGCCCCTACCTTTACGAGAAGATAATATATAGGTTTATAATACAATAACTTATAATGGGCTGTGAGATTTTCAATTTACCTCTATACGCAGGTTCTCCTCAACCTTGGATTTTGGTTAGGGGTCCGTTTGGGAGCCAAAAAAAGGCAGCGTTTGGAGATGATGGAGCTGAAGATAGATGATGGGATGAATTTTGAAGAGAATAGGGTGTTTGGGAGTTCTAGAGTTTGATAGATTATACTAGATGATAGTAGCGTTTGAGAGATGAAATTTTCTCATTTTGATCAGCTCCCTCAAGCAAGATTACAGTAGCTTAAGGTAGATGACAGAAATTTTTTGCCACAAAATTCCATGGAAGGGCTTACAATCTCTTTTATTTATATTCTGCTCAACATAGACACAAATCTGGATATTGATCCATTTCGAGAAGAAATCGAGATGAAGAACAAACTCGAACAATTACCCTCAAATCAATTATGTTCATCCTCGAACCAGATCCCTCGCAACCAAATCCCTCGTAGCCGCGAATATTGGTCAAATTTATCGAGCCTATTATTCGATCCCTTGCAACCTCGAGCTTGAGTCCTCCATAGCAGCTTCGAACCGGATTATGCAACCTTTGATTTCTTCAACCTTAATTTGAAAATGCAGCGTTTGATAACTAGAGCCCCCCGCCGCTGTTGATACGAAGTAATTGGAGAAGATGGGTTAGGGATTTAGGGTAATGGTAGGATAATGGGCTGGGCTTTAAATTCATTGAACTTGAATTGGGATGGGCTGATAATATTATGAATAAAAGAAATAAATTTATTAAACTTAATTTGATTATTGGGAGAAGATTGGATAAGGTTAACGTAAGTAAAATTTATTAAATTTAGTCTTATATATGATGAGATTATTAGGTTAATTTTTTCAGTTTTCATTTTTAAATTAGGTTTATATTTATTGAATTTATGTTACTATGATAATAATTATTATTTATAGGTAATAAACTAATAAATAAGATTTTTATTAAAAAATTATTTCATAACTACTAAATTATATAGAACTTATAAATATAAATTAATAAATTATGTTATATTGTTATGTTATATTATTAAGAAAGGTTACCCATAATTTAAAATTTTATTCCTATTTAATTCTTATAATATTGTGTGAATATAATTTTATTTTATTTTATTTTGTCAAATTCATTTAAAATTAATGTTAAAAAAGCATGACCTTTTTCGTAATTTTACATTTACATCAGCTTCGATAAGCTCGTAATTTCCAAACGCTCGACAAACTTATCTAAAAAAATCAGCTAGTTCGATCATCTACTTATTTCAGCTTCTAAATCAGCTTCAGCTTCAACTTCAGCTACAATAAGTTTCAGCTTCAGCTTCAGCTAAGCTCGTGGTTGCCAAACGGACCCTAGATCTCTTCTAGACTACAAGAAATCTTGACAGGAACAACTCCCATTCTCAAAACAATGGGAACGGTTAAAATCCCTAACGATTATTCGTCTCTCACCTATCCTCGATATTAACTTGATAGCGTTATGGCAATCTACGCAAGTTCTCATGTTTTTGTAAACCTTGATGGGAGTTGCGGGTGAGGTGGAGATGATACCAAATGCAATAGTGAGTTGCTCACTGTGATAGGAGATATTCTACTCTTTTTGCTCCTCCTCTACATCATGCATTCATGCAGCACGGAATCAGTATCTGGTACACACCCTTCTTCCTTCATCTTCATCCACATCTTTGTCAAGAACTTGTCAATGCCGTTGTACTTGGTATGGGACGTGTCTCCTACTAAGAAAACATGGACCTAATCCAACTCTTTCTTGGTTTCTTCACAACACCTCTATCATCCATGATTTTCCTAATTCTAAAAACCTCGTTCCAACGGCATGCAGATACATATATATTGGCCAAGGTAGAATATGTAGTTGCATCTTCAGGTACCATCTCAAATAATGCATTTGCAGCTCGTTCTGCTAACTCAATGTTCTTATGAATCCTACATCCTCCTAGAAGAGAAACCCACAAGAACTTGTCTGGTTTCATTGGCATCCCGCTGATATAATCTTCAGCTTCCTTGAACCGACCAGAGCAACTCAGAATATCAATCAAGCATGCATAATGTTTTGCAGTAGGCTTTAGCCCATATTTGCTCTTTATTGACTCGAAAAGCCTGCAACATCAATCATGAAAGGAAGGTTGAATTCGTATTGAAATGGATATTAGGCTGAATATTTTTTTTAAATATGAAAATAAAATTACTTAGATCCGTGAATAATAAGTGCAGCATCCTAGCTTGGTCGTCTTTCTAGACTCAACGGTACCAACACAGGCTTCTTCCAATTTTTGGGTAAATTCTAATAGTCTTGGATTGTTGTCCAGTTTAGTCCTGATCAACAAGGAACAAATCATAAATAACATCCTTTTATTACTTATTTATGCAATCAAGTTTAATAAATTAAAAATGGTTAGAAGCCGGTGCAAGTATTGGTGTGCTATTCCCCTAGTCGAGGCAAAGATTGAAGTTAAAAATGGTCTTGTCATCATCAGGACATAACTGAAATTGAACAATAATTCTTCAGCAAATACATAACTATACTCTCTTCCCTAGGGAGATTGAAAAGTTTAACAAAGATGACAACCGAAATATAAAGATTAATTTACCAAACCTGCCAAATTGAGGAAGTATAATGTTAGTGGTTGTTAGGAACTGAAAAATGAAATTCAAAGATAGAAATTTGAAGCCGTGATAGAATACCTGGAAATAGGTGGGCATCCATGATGGAACAAAAGCTTCCTTAAGAAGTCTTTTTGCTTCTGTTAGACCTGCTACATCATCCCATCTGACCCCAGGGTTAGAATCCAAGACATCTCTCTCAAGCATGGCAGATAGGTCTTGATCAGACCTTCATATTGTTCTCGTTCTGACTTTCCATCTTTAGTATCACCATTCTAAGATTTGTTCAAGTCAATATATGATAAAACGGATACCTAATACGGTAGATAAACACACTATTAGCAGAGAAGTATAATATTGTGAAATTAATCATGTTTTCACAATAAATTTGCAATGAAGTTTTGAGAATTAAGCTTTTTTTTTTTGTTTTTGTGAATCTTCACAGGACGCACTCTCACATCAATGCTGATAGTGTCAAGATCTACAACACTCCAAGGGAACTTGTCCGCTCTCGTAAGGATCACGATGAAGAAACAATAGAGTTCTACAAGAACCAGAGTAGAATCCTGAGAAGCCCTCGTTCAGTAAAATGGAACTCAGACACAAAATACAGCTCAAGTGACCATTCAAATGGTTTTGAGGATGCTAACAAGAGCAAAGGAAAGTTCACTGATAAAAAGACTATTCTTACCGAAAATTCTCCAGTTGTTGAGCAGGTAAATGAGACCAAATCTTGTCCGATTGTTGAGCATGTGAATATGGTGCTTTCTCAGGGCGATAACAAAGTGAACAATAATCAAATCAAAGAAATGGATTTTGAGGATTCCCAAATGAGCATTGATAGGCCTACAAATTTGGTAACAAAAATCATTATATATCAGTCAATGGATTAATAGAGGAGGATCATATTTAATAGTATATTCTTTAAAAAGAATGATTATCCTTAATAATCTCTCCCAGCAATTCAATTGTCAGCTACAAATTAAAAGCAAGCAAAAGGCTTAATGATGAAATATAAAATAGAGGACTTGATGATTTTCTCCACACACCATTCAAACAGTTTACACAAAAAAAATTAACAGGCTATATAGCCGAATAAAATTTAAATCAATAAAGGCAGCCTAAAAAAGTCTGGAAAATGATAGATGAAGGGTGTGTTTGGTAAGAGATGGAGGTTATTTTGAAGATTAATCTAGATGGAATTTAAAAGGGGTTAAATTTAATATGGGATTTATTAGGAATTATTTGATATAAAATAATTTACGTGAAGTTGTTTGGTTGAAGATCTTTTAATAGGTTTAATTGATATTGATTTACAAATTTATCCTTATTTTAACCTTAAATAGGGTTAAATTGGGGGCATGAGTGGAATTCTAAATGATATTTAAAAATTAATCTCCTTTAACCTTGGTAATATAAGGTTATTTTTTTGCCCTTTTTAATCCCAATTAATCCCCTCTATAATTTTTTTCCATAATCTCCACCTTCATCCAAACACCTACACAAATTTAATCTTCTAAATTTAATCTAAATAAACCTTCTTTAATCTCCAACCAAACACACCCGAATACCTGAAGAGAGCACCAAGTGAGATTTACAAATTCCTATAATATATTTGAGGATAAAATGCAAAGGAAACATAAAGCTAGTTCATCGAACTCAATAATCAAGAGATTCACACATTCTTCAGTTCGTAGTTTCAAAACAAAGCATAATCAGCAGAAGAGAACCGGAGAACTCGTCGAACAGATTAAAATCAAAATATGCTTTTATGTAGCCGTCATCTAAATTTAGGGCCTATGTACATACAACTTCAGCTTCTTGAAACCTACAAAAACCGGGAAAATGAATTTTGAGTCCACTGTTGAAAGCGGCCAGAAAGGACTGAGTTCGGGAGATTCGTTTCCAATTCTGAAGACTTCTTCGTCATCGCAAATTGGAAACTCAAAATATACAAGAGAAATAAGCAAAGTCAGTGGAAGATCAATGCTTACCTGGGATCTGAGATTCAAATAAACTACCCTTAAAACTCGACAGTAAGGTCGGGGCCGGAATCCAAAAGAGAAAGGGAGACGGTGAAAAGCGGAGGGGACGACACAAAACAAACACAAAGACGGTTAAATAGAGCTCCGACACAACCAAGAAAGGAAAAAATGAAACCTTGAAGACGGTGAAAAGCGGAGAGGCGGAAGATTAGGAGACCGAGGGACGATGAGTATCGTCAAGCGTGGAAGGATAACGATGAACCCTAGTTTGGGTTGATGGAGAGGCGGGAGTATGAAAGCGAAAGATTTGAAGCATATTGACAGTAGAAGAAAGCTCCCAATTTTGCAAAGTTTAATTCATGCCTCGGTGCTTCGACCACAATCACATAAGTTTCCCTAACTCCCTTTTACAAAATTAAAGAATTTTGAAACCCTAGTTCACTTACCTTGAAGCTCCACCACCCACCGCGATATACCAGGGCGGCAAATTTAGAACATGGATGTAAAGCACATGATAATAGAAGAGCTTGAAGCTTACCTTGGCTATTCCAATAACGATTGAAGCACGTCTTCGTTTGGGTCACTGCGAGAGCGAAGAAAGACGTTCAGCTGAACCGATCAACAGAAGAAGCACAACAGAATAGATAAAAATCAAGTCTAAGAACTCGATTTTGAAGCGAATAAACCCTTAAACTCACAAAATGAATAACTTGAAAAGTGAAGAGAAGGGAGATGGCTGGGGAAGAAGCAAGAACAAAAAAGTAGCCGGAAATGGAGTATCTTCTTTCCCACACCATATACACAACAAAAGAAGAAGGGAAGGGAGACGGTGACGATGCTGGGGAGAGTGACACGCATATGGCAATGTGTTGAAGCATGCACAAGTATCAGGTCTTCATAAAACACGTGTAAAGAAAGTAAAGCAAAACTAAAATCTATGACTGTAATTTTTATAAAATTTGAAGATAAAATAGTCAAATAATCAACCCTAAGGGTATAATAGGAAACATACTATTCATTGGAGCAACTCTCACTTTTAGTATAGTAAGGATATATATATATATATATATATATATATATATATATATATATATATATATATATAGTTTGGCTCCCATGTAAACAGTCCTTATAGTGTTCAATGAGAACGAATTATATTCGTTGGATCAATATAATGGACGGCTGAGATTAAGCATTATTTTAATTATAAAAAAATGATAATTACATAAACCTCAATTTTATGGAAGGTGTAGGCGCGTGTTAAACCACACTCTCCATAACTTCCACCAATTTTAATATTTTCCTTAAATACGACCACTAAATATTCTTACGGTTATTTTAGTATCCCGCTTCTTCCTCCAAAGCACAATCCTGTGTTTTTGAACTGAAGCATTTCTTTGGTGCCGATAACTTCTTCCGGCATTCGACGGCGTCTTTGGAGCAGGAGCTTTCTTCCCCATCCATTGTACACTAGCAACTGTGTTCGCCTTTCAACGTCTTCACTCGATGTAACTAACATTCTTCAATAACATTCTTTTTTCGATTCTTCAATTTAGGGTTTTTGGGGGGTTAAAACTAATGAAATCCCTAATTTCGTTGTGGATATCTTCGTCCTCTACTTCTTCATCCAGTTTTCGGCGCCATTGTAGTCGTCGGCGCAGTGTTCGTGGGTCGATTCCGTATTTGTTTTTGTGTTCGACGATATTCGGAGTTCTACAACCTAATATCCTATTCGGTGGCTGTATTCGGTTCTATAAGTGACTGTATTCGGCGTTCTGCATTCTCACTCGAGGTAATGAACATTCTTGGATTACATTCTTTTTTCGATTCTTCAATTTAGGGTTTTTTTTGGGTTAAAACTAACGAAATCCCTAATTTCGTTGTGGATATCTCCGTCCTCTACTTCTTCAATTTAGGGTTCTTTGTGGTCGACTGTATTCGGAGTTCTACAACCTAATATCTTGTTCGGTGGCCGTATTCGGTTATATAAGTGATTGTATTCGGCGTTCTGCATCGAAACATTCTGTTCTTCGTCGATTCTTACACACATTAGGGTTTTCTTCGACTATCCGCGACTAATCCGTCTCAAGAGGTACTTTTATTGTTGTATTTCGCTTGTCTGTCCATATTTGAGTTGTGTTATTGAGTATTGGTTTATATAATTGGTTGTCCATCGTTGTTGAATGTTCCAAAACTGAATGTCTATTGATTTTTGTTGTTGATATTGAAATATTTTTGTCGAGTTTGGGTTACTATGCTATTGTTGTTGAATGTTGTCGATGCCTTGTCGAATGCGAGTTACGCTTGAGCCATTTTACGCATGCCTGTTCATATGCGATTGGTGTCAGTGGCTTTTGGTTTTAATATCCTGATAAGTTCATTATTCATGAATGTTTACGCATGCCTGTTCATATGCGATTGATTATTTTTTGGTACATATTAGCATTGAATGTTGTTCTTCATGTGATATTCTATAATATGATTTGTAAGTCCTTTTTTATGAGTTGATATCCGATGATTTTTACTACACATATCCGATGATTTTTACTACACATATTCGATAGCATACTACTTTTTTATTCGCTAATAGCTGTTTTGTTTCTGTGTGGAAGATAACGTTAAAAATTGTTGCAAACTTGTACGCAGTTACTTTCAATTGGTGCCGAAGGGGGCGTTGAGTTCGAAGAAATATACAACATTTTCAACTACGAACTGAACAAGTGCTTAATATCAACAGATCACATGAAGGATTTTGGAAATCTTGACATGGTAAAACACAGTGTTGCAAGAAATACCGCGTATAGTTGCTAGAGGTGCGTTGGAGATTAACAATGCTATGGATGATGAGGAATAGACGATCCAAGTTGTTATTTTGATATGCTGTTCCAGACAACTGTTTTGCTACATTATGTCAAAACTATATGCTACAATTTCTTTCTATTTTTGGATATTTGAATCACATATGTAGAGATCAATGTGTTTGACACTCATGTCTTTATTAATGTCAAAGCTTTATGTTACAATGTCAAAACTCTTTTGATATGTTGTTTCGGACAACTCTTTTGCTACATCGAGTATAACACAACAAACATTGGAAGCCAACTTTTATCTTGTATGCAAACACCGTTTACCATGCATAATATGATGGATTAATAAGTGTACTCATTACTGAATATGAACGATATAATTTCAGAATATATTTAATATAGTTAATGGATGCTTCATATATTAGGTGTTGTATGTTAAAGAGCACAACCTTTACACTTGAGGAAACATAGGAAGATGATCGTTATTCTATATGCAAACACTGTTTATCATAGATAATATGACGGATTAGAAAATATACTTTTTACCGAATATGAACGATATATTTTTCAGAATATACAAGATATATTTAACGGATATAGAATATTTTAGTGTGTCATATGTTAATGAGCGCAACATGTACACTTGGGTAATGGAGTTTACACTTTCTTATTTGGTGTTTCAATACTATAAAATGTAATCGTATTACAAACAAGATTACCGGAAATAATATTTCTATATTAACAAATATAGTTATAAATATTTCTATATTACCGGAAATAATATTTATATCAATTGTTTGGAAATAATTTGTCTTCACAAAAACAGTGAGAATAACACATCCAACATAGGAAGACGAACGTTATCTTGTATGCAAACACCGATAACCATACAAAAATATGATAGATTAGTAAGTGTTCTTCTTATCGAATATAAACGATATAAATATGGAATATAAAGGATATAGTTGCCGAATATATTCGATATAAGTTCTAGATATTATACTGTTCGTGTACCGAATTCAGATAAATGAATTAAGTGCGTATGATCGAGTAAATATAACAAGTAACACCACAATTGGTTATAGAGTTCATTATAGTAGTTCACCGATTACGAAATATCACATTCATCTAAGATAAGTTTCACAACGTACATGATATAAAGAGTGAAACTCTTTGACACTTTCCGGTAGTGGGTACATTTCCTTGAATCCTGAACGACTACATAGACGATGCAATAGAGTCCCGTCTTTTGTGCATACACGGGAAGATGACAAACGAACATCAAAACCGACCTCCTTAACATACGCCTTATAAAAATCGATACCTTCTTCCGGTGTCTTGAAACACATTCCAATACATGGATGTATGAATTCATCGTACTGTAGAGTCCAATATTTTGTTTTCCCCGATGATTGCATCATGTCTATTGCATCGTTGAGCTCTTCATTTGCCGCTGCTTCATAAAAATCATCCATACTCTCCATGTTAGCATCAATGCCGAATCCATTAACATGCCAATCCCTTTCATTTATGGAATCTGTAAAAAAATTCACTACAGATTTATAATCTGATAATTGAAATATAGTTAATGTTTACGAGTATGTTTAATGTTTGATGAGTGGGTAAACCATAACCGGTTCCATATCTGTTTTTGTACCAATTTATAGAACGTATTCGGCGGTATAGTCACATATATTCGTTAATATGAAACCAAATATCTATTGATATATTAATGTCATCGTAAAAACTCAATTCACATTCAATGACGTGTTTACCTTCTTCCATTGATGTCGAAATGTTGCTTTGCCCTACACAAATCATCCGATAAATGTGGACCTATAATGATAAAAAAACGTGAGTCTAAAATTATAATATCCAACAATGACACGAAGACTTTCGATATGTAACCCGATCATTCAAACGACAACACATGTAACACAACGATCAAGAGACACCATTAAGACGAAGGCACAAGACGAAAAAACGGTAGACAAAACGTGTGGTTGATGATGGTTAGAATGAAACTAAAAACTTATCACTTACTTTGAATTATTCCGGCGATCGAAGATATGGTTGATTTTCCGGCGACACAAGAGACAAAACAGTAGCAGCAAAACCTTGAAGACAAAACTGTAGCAGATACGTAGATACGTGTGGTTGATGATGCTGAGTAATCTGATATGGGTAGTGCAATTTCGAAGATATTATTTATTACCCTATCAATTAATTGGAAGATTCTGTGAATTGTAACTACCTAAAATAGTAGAAGATGATATTATTTAGAATTATTAAAAAAATAAAGAAATTACCTTAACTGGGAGAGTGTATTACACACTACAATTAGGAGAGTGGTTTGGCTTTTTAAGAGAATATTTGTGTAAAATTTCAGCCATTGGATTAATCAGATCAGGGCTATTATTTGTTCTCATTGAACACTATAAGGGCTGTTTACATATGAGTCAGTATCTATATATATATATATATATATATATATATATATATATATATATATATATATATATATATATATATATATATATATATATATATATATATATATTTTAGTTCAAGTGAGGAGAGAGCTTGTAGATAGGAATTAGGAAAGCTGTAAGCCATTGGATGAATTTAAATCAAGGGCTCTCACACGCTCATCATTAATGGCATTTCTGTAAATTAACTTAAAATCTGGAAAAATACCCTTACGTTCAAAATAGTCATTGGTGTTCATACTTTTATATGTCATTGTTCATGTTTTTATACATTCGTGTTCATAGTATTTTTATTCATCAAAGTGTCATGTCCATTTATTCTTTTGTGTTCATTTTATAATGCATATATGTTCATTTACAATATATAACCACAAAAAATAAAAAAAACTCATCACAAAACGTTAAAAGATGATCATAATATGTTATGTATGTCTCAAAGTTATAGATAAGTCATCAGTGTTCATACTTTTATACGTCATTGTTCATGTTTTTATTCGTTAGTGTTCATACTTTTTATGTCATTGTTCGAGTAAATATTATAAACTATTTTTCTATAAGGCATTTTGTCGAACAGTTTGCGTGCACACTAAAAGGAGCATATAGATTATTCAATTGGAGCTATTAGACCAACTCAACATATGTATATACATGTATTTTCTCAATCAAACACAAAATGATTCAAACAAATTTGATTTCGAACACAAACATCAATCGTAATGAAATATAAACCTTAAGAATGGAAATCTAAATAGTGAGAGTAGAAATTCGAAGAAACAAAACTTGAATCGTCTTGTATTCTCTTTGATTTCACAATTTTTTATGTAATCGATCTCTGAATATTATAAACACGATTTTAAAGAAAAGTATAAAAAAAAATAGCACATTATAAACACCATAACTGTAAAAAAAAAATACATACTTGTAAAAAAATGAACATTATATTTTATTAACACAATTTGAAAGAATAGCATAATTTTCAAAAAAAAACCGAAAAAAATATTTTTAAAAAAATACAAAAATAAACAATTAATGTTAAAAAAATGAATAGTTAGTGTTGGGAAAAAAATGAACATTTATTGATAAAATATGAACAATGACTCTTTTAAAAACGAACACATACTTATAAAAATATGAACACCAATTTTTGTTTACATAAAAAAAATCTGGAAAAAAAACGGTGATGTGGCATGCCACATGTCACCGCCCCGGCTCTCCTCATTCCTATCTACAAGGGTCCTCCTCACCGGAACCGGACCCTATATATATATATATATATAATACTCATAAAATCGATAACCTCTCGGACACAATCCAATTCAATTATTCCTAACTAACCGAATCTAACTAAACTATAAAATCACTTTTTAAATTCACATCTTTATTTTTTCTATTATATTATATATATATATATATATATATATATATATATATATATATATATATATATATATAGTATAGATCCTATGAGAACACCCCTAACGTGTATACATGTAAACAAATTCGTAATTATTATTAGTTTTGTTACGAATGTGCCATTTCATTTAATGTATTATTCGTAGTTATTGTTGGTTGAATGGATTATTCGTAGTTATTATTAATTATGATATCTACTTTAAATCTCGACCCTTAATACTCACCATCCAACGGTGTACGATTGTTCTCATGTATACACGTTAGGGGTGTTCTCATGGGAACCACACCCTATATATATAGTATAGATCCTATGAGAACACCCCTAACGTGTATACATGAGAACACCCTATATTATTCCTAGCTAACCGAATCTAACAAAACTAACTAGTTTCAAGTTTAATACAAAATATACATAAACGATAAAAAAAATAATAACTAACCTGAAATCGATCCATAATTGGTCTACCACTAGAACTTTCGATATTTGAATCTCGAACCACTGTTGGATGTATCGAAGAAGAGAAGAAATGGATCGAAGAAGATAAAAATCGTAGGCAAAGGGGAAGGCGGTGGCTAGGTCGAAGGTAAAGGGGAGAGAGGTGAGCAGTCCGCCTCCGCGCCTTGCCCTTTATAGGGCTTGGCGTGCAGGCGGATTGCGCCTGCGCGTGGGCCTGACGGACGCCCAATGCGCCTTGGCCGAGCGCAGGCGCCATGCGCCCCAGCCCATGCGCACTCCGCTTGCGCCTCACCCCATGCGCAAGAGGAGTGCGCATCTGTCGCCTCTTCCCCGCCTTCAATTAACATCCCCCTCAATCAAACGGCACTCCCGGACAAGGCATATTTCTCTTAGCTCGTGGACCAAACCCACCATCCGGTGGAACGTCTCATCTACTCTCACCGTCACACGCCCCGACATTGTCCACGATGTTCACTTACTCAATCAGTTCATGGTTCCACCCCACCAGCCCCCTAGCTTGATACCGCCTATCAAGTACTTTGGTATATCAAGGGCACTCCCGGGCAAGGCATATTTCTCTCATATCGTGGAAGCCTCCATCTCACGTCCTATTGTGATGCCGATTGGGCCCGTTGTCGAGACAAAAAAGATTAAATAAGAAAAAGAAGATTAGAAGTTTGAGAATTCAAGAATTCTCAAACTTCTTGAATTTGAACATAAGTAATCGAGAAAGCCAAAAGCATAAAGTGTCTACTAGAACAAAGAAGATAAAATACCGAGAAACGAAAAAGAACTATAACAAATATTTCACACACGAATTTGAGAATTCAAGGATTCTCTTCGTATTCCACACAAAAGTTGATTTGAACTCTTGAAGAGCGACCATGGCGATAGCAAAGATCTTTATTTAGGGTTTCTGAGCAAGGATGGTGATCAAATGAATGAGTAGATTGCTTAGGCTTAGGAGATCTTATACCTTAATTTCACTTTGAAAAATATCATTTGAACTAAAGAAGAGTTCTGGTTTGATTTATGCTCAGTTTTTTCAAACAATATCTTACATTAATTATTATTACTTTTATTATAACATTCTCTTTTACTATAGTTATTATAGTTTAATTTGACATGTTCATTTATATAAATATGTATTTGGACTTTTCCTCTAGGTACTGATAGGTGATGGAATCACTATCATTTAGGTTAGTTTTTATAGTCTTTACATTGTATTAGAGTAGGTTTGTGTTGCTAACTTCTTAATCCAAAAGAAGAAGTCAAAAAGAAGCAAACAGAGAAGTTAGAAGCACTTGGGAGTTGAAGATCATTCATGAAGACAAGCTTCTGGTGCCACACCGCCCCCGCGGAGCAGTGTCACCGTCCCTGCAGATGACACTACACTCCGGAACGCAGCCTGCACCTTCGCCAGCGCCCGGAACAAAGCCTGTCACCGCCCCTGCGCCATCCCTGGACGCCCCTGCGGTGACTCACCTAGAAGAAGCGAAGCCGGCGCCCCTGCGCCTCTACCTGCAGACCAACCTGCGGAGCTGTGAAGCCGAAGAACCAGTGTCACCGCCCCTCCGGTGACATTGGGCCGCCCCTGCGGTTTGACATCAAAAGCGACAGAAAGATGAAGAGACAAACGTTTGAAGAGCATTAAAGATCCGCCCCTGTGGAATTGCCAGGCCGCCCCTGCGGCCATGAAGAACATCAAGCGTTTTGGCCTAAACCGCCCCTGCGGCCCTGAAGCCCGCCCAGCGGTTTAGCGCCAAAGACTTTACTCCGGTTGTTTGCACCACCTTTATGGCATTAAAGGTGGCTGTTTAGGCCGGCCATTTACTCTCATTTAGTGTCAATTCTAGTATAAATAGGTCCATGGCTGATTACTAGAATCATCCACTATTTTCCCATTATTCTCTCTATTTTCCCTATTTCCTTTGTGTAATGTGATTCTAATCTCCTTGCTACATTGGTTTGTTTTGAAGTTGCATTACTGCTTTGGTTGTAAGTCTTTAGTAATATAAGTATTATTCAGTCATATGTTTTGTATTCGTTGTACTTTAACTTTCAATTGCATGCTTCTTACCACTTAGTTTGATCACCTTGGTGTCTAATTGCATGCAAAGAACTAGGATTAATTGGTTCTGGGTTCGGGTCTTTAATCTAGTAGAAAACCTTTAGGTAAAAGCTGGTTGTGATTACTTAAAGGAAAAGGAATATCAATATAAAAAAAAGTCTAACGGTTTTATTCTTCTCTTTATATCTCTTTGTCTTTGTTTGAAAGCTAACTTGTGACTTGTTCTTGTAGGTTTACGGAACATTAGCTTGTTAAGTTGTGTTGATGCCGGTTGGCTCAACACATATATATGATCAAAACGAGAACATTGACAAAATACATATAAAAAGAATCAACCAAAGTAGCATTGCATCCTAAGAATCAACCTAGTGTGGTTCGGGTTCGACCCTTACTTACGCTATACATAAACTTGTTAGTGTAACGTTAGGACTTCTACTTTGACCTAAGCTAAAAGACAACGACCTAGGATTATAGCGCTCGTCAGGTACTCTCAAGGTTTAGACTTCTTCTCTTGGTATCCACTAAGTTTCAAAATTCCTCTTGGTACCCTTATGGTTCTATTTGATTCCTCTTTGTACACATTTTTAATATATTACATTAAAAGTCATTATAAAATTATTAAAAATCAGAAAAATAAATTTAAAACAAATGACCTTAATAAAATTATAATAGAAATAGTTTTTATATTTTTTTTATATGTTTTGAAATAAAGATACTTTCATTTTTGAATTAAAATATTTTTTTTTACTTTTTTACTTTCGATTTCAAAATAAATACAAAATTAAACTTTTAAAAAAAATTTTATATTAAGAGTCAAGAAAATTTAAAATATAATAAAAATTATTTTTTTTGAATTTAATTCTATATAATTTATATTAATTCGATTTTTTTAATTTATATTAATTCAAAAAAAATATTTTTTTTAAATTCAAAAAAAACACAAAAAAATTTTCGAATTAAAAAAACATAATTTTTTCGAATTAATATAAATTATATAAAATTAAATACAAAAATAAATAAAATTTTATTATGTTTTTAAATTCTAGACTCTTACTAAAATATAAAAAAATTATTTTTAATTTAATTATATATATTTTTAAAATCAAAAGTAAAAGCTAAAAAATATTTTAATTCAAAAATTGAAAATATCTTTATGTCAAAAAATAAAAAAGATATCTAAAACTATATCTATTATAAATTTATAAATTTAAATTTAATAAGGTCATAATTTGTTTTAAATTAATTTTTATGATTTTTTATAATTTTATAATGAATTGTGAATGTAATATATTAAGAATGGGTATAAAAAGGAATCAAATGAAACCATAAGGGTGCCATGAGGAATTTTAAAAATTAGTGGATACCAAAAGCAAAAGTCCAAACCTTGAGGGCACCAAGAGAAAAAATCCTATATATTTTTTATTAATCGAAAAAGAAACTTTATAAATTGTTGTTTTATCGTGTTGGGTCGGCATGAACCCATACTAGACCTATTCATTTGACCCGATTTTTACCCATATATAACTTGAATATCCTGTAATCATAGTGATCTAATTTATTTGAACACAATATTAATGTAAGACCCCAGGCCTTAGGACGATATCCTCAGGCCAACAATGCCCGCGAAAAAAACTTTGCAGGAGTTCACCCATCCTGAAATTGCTCCCACATGAGCATGCAATTCCAGAGTTTTTTGTCTTCACTCGGTCACTAGAAAAGAAGAATTCTAGTTGACATGAGTTGCAAATCATCCATATAAGTTAACCATAAATCCTCATTCAAATAATACGTGATGGTAATTTTACGGGGTGTTACAGTGAAAGGTCGTAACAAGGTGATTTTAACGTATCATTACTTAACTTTAATTTAACAACACGGTTTACAATAGAAGAAATATGAAAACAAAATTTGAATAAATTTAAAGATATTTTCATATCATTGTAATGAAGTTAAAGACATTTTTTTAAAAAAAATTTATAAATGGGTGCTTTAGCAAACAAGTACATATAGAGGGTGGTTTCATGTATTTTCCTCTAAAAATAATGTTTGCATCAAGGAGAGAAGTATTATTTTATCATAAGGGCTTGTAGGAAGGCACTTACAAGTTGGGCCTTGTTTAATTATTTTAGGAAGGCCCATTTTATTTCCTTCCATAGATAGAATATTCGACTGTCATGGAAACGAGTCTTTCACCGCGGATGAGGATAAGTCCTAAAGTGTGGCGGTCTTCGCGATCTTCTGAGGGTTTCTTGTTGCCCTTCGCTAGAGGGAGCTTTTGGAACTCCTCGCAGTCGCCGAGAACGAGGTTCATGTGACAATCGAAGGCCATGATTTTTCCGACGAAGATCTGCTTTGAGTCGGAGAAGAGGCGGGGAGACAAAGAAGAGTGAACTGCAGCATCTTGAGGCGGCAGAAGAGAAGTACCAAAAGAGAGGAGAGAGAATGTAAACCCTAATTCGGGAGGTTGTTTGAACGGTAAAAAAAAGGGTACATTAACCTAATAAGAAAATGAGAGGGGTCTACTTACTAGATAAGAAACTCAAAAGAGCATACTTACCAAATTCACCCGGTGAAAGAATTTGGCCTTGTGCCCTTTTCTATTTGCTTTAGTTTTTTATACCCCATTAATTTTTACAACTTTCATTAATGATAGGTAAAGTAATTAACCCTTCTATTTTGAAAAAAAAAAAAGAACCACACATGAATTTGCTAAGTTTGTTATGTAAAGAGAATTCTGACTTTTTTTATTTTTATTTTTGCCCTTTTTTTATTTTTATTTTATTTATATTCTTTCTATTTTCTGGTATGAATTTCATACCAGAAAACTCACACCAATTCCTGACTTTATTTTTTATTTTTTTTGCCCTTTTTATTTTCTAGTATGAAATTCTTAACAGAAGGAATGAGAAAAGGAATCAGGCAAATCTACAATCAAATAGTTGCATCTGTAACTGAGAAACAAATATGAATAACTGCATCTGTAGCTGAGAATAGCTCTAGATCTTAAAACTCGTTCATCAACGAAGGACACAAGAAATCAGACAAATCTACAATCAAATAACCTCCAGAAATACAGTAAAGAGAAAACCTAGCAACAACAAGAACAACACAAGTCCTCATCACCATCGTTCAAATACGAACTACTATAGGAAAGATCCAACACCCAAACACAAGCAATGAGCAAAGAACCAAACCAAAACTAAACTGGAAAGGAAAAGAGAGAGGTGGAGATCAAAAAAGAAAGAGAGACTCTCTGTCCAATGAAAGCCAGGTGCTCTTCTTGTTGGATTTGCTACCTGCAGCAACGCAAAATAAGCTGAAATGAAATCAGAGCAAGGAAGGAGAAGATGATCTAAGGAGAAGAAAGGGAGGGCGGACGGCCGCCTGGTTTTAGAGGAGATGAAAGGAATCGCCGCCGGTTGCACGAGAGAGGGAAAAGATGGGAGTTAGGTTCCTTTTGTAGCTGTTATGTAACAAAGGAAGATGAATCATATTTAAAGAGTTAAAAAAAAAGGTACATTCACTTAATAGAAAAATGATATAAGCCTAATTAGTAGAGGAAAATCTCAAAAAGGCCTAGTTAGCATATTTGGCCAAAATTTGTTCTAAAAAAATTAAAAATATTCGTTAATTGATTATCCGATTCAATCCTATCTGAGGTTTGCTGGATGTCAGACAAATAACGCTGCACAACTGCACATCTTCTTAGTTGGTACTAGCACGTACATTGACCTACTATCCACGTATCTCGTTAAAATATAACGAGTGGGACTGGGAGTATAGTCCCTCTTACTCTCGTGGACCTAAGCCTTCTTGTCAGGGATGTATGGTCTGAATATGACTAGTGGGACTGGGAGTATTTATTGGGGAAGTTGAGTACGAATGATAAACTGATGATCGTTGTGGTCTCGCTCGAGGGAGTTGTGGGGGAGGTCGATTCAATCAGATGGTTGGTTCGAAAGATGGGGGATTCTCGTCTGCTTCTGCTTACCGTTGGCTAAAGAAGAAACTTGGTCAGGTCCAAGTACGCACTGACCTCTTTTCTTGAGTATGAAAACTTCATGTTACGGAGCGTAATAGGCTCTTCATGTGGTTACTTGCTTGGGGTGTTCCCTTGACATATGCCAAAAGATGTAGATGCCATATGTCCACTAACCTATATTGCTATTGTTGCCCGAACTCTGAAGAAATTCTAATTCATATCTTTAGGGACTGCCCTTGGGATGTTATGACCTGGACAATTTTTGTCCCCGAGTCCTATAGACAGCTCTTCTTCAACCTCGCTTGGGATGACTGGTTGCTGGCGAATCTGAGCTTAAAGGGTTGTCTGTATATAACTAAGGGATGGGGTGCTAAGTTTGCATGTACGGTGTGGTGGCTTTGGAAGTGGCGTAACGGAAGAATTTTTACGGGGAAGGAGATGGCCATGGACAAGGGGAGTTTCTTGAAGGAAAGATTTTCGGAGAATGTTGTTGCGGCCTCCAAACTTGCTGGTCCGTCGTTGCCACTCAAGTCGGAGAGATTGGTTAGATGGTCCAAACCAAAGGATGGCTGGGTGAAGGTTAATACCGATGGAGCCCGAAGGGGGCTGGATGGAAGGTCTTCGGCGGGAGTGGTCATTAGAAACGACAGTGGTGACTGGTTACACGGGGTGGCTATTAATCTTGGATGTACCACAATCCCGACAGCAGAGTTATGGGGTGTTGTGAATGGGTTGAATCTTGCTTGGGAGTTGGGCTTCCGTAGGGTTTGTTTGGAGGTCGATTCAACTACAGTGGTTGATTTCATTTGGAAAGGTGTGTGTCCCTCGCACCTCTTATCGAGCCTGGTTTTACGTTGCCAAGGCTTCTTTAACCGAGATTGGTCTATTGATCTCGGCTATATCTTCCGGGAAAGCAATAGGGCAACGGACTCGCTTGCTAACTTTGCCTTTTCTTGTGACGTCGGAGTTCATAGTCTCTCTTCTCCTCCGTCTTGAGTTTTAGCTATTTTGTTGGATGATCTTCGGGGAGTTAGTCTCCCCCGGATGACTCATTTGTAGTTTTGTGTTTGTTCGTTAATGATACGCGTCAGCGTGGAGTTGTGCACTCCTTTCTAAAAAAAAAAGATATCGGAGATATACATCTCATTAATATCTAAAAAGTTGACATCTATTCTTTTTCTCTTCTTCTATGCAATTTGTTAACATAAAATTGGTCCACAAAATAGTTAATTATAATCTCTTACCCGCAAAACAATTAACTATTACCATTTCGCAAACTTTGGTTAGAGGCCTTTTTAATGTTATTTCAATTACTTTATTATTCGTAAATTTTTAATGACTTTTGATAAAGTCTTTCAAAAATTGTTAAAAATACTTGAGAAATGATAATACTTTATCATATGACACTAAAATTAAGTGTTTATCAGAGTTTTTGTAACTTTTTTTTATCTAAAGAAGATAATTGTCCATTAGCAAACTTATTGTCCATACCCGTAATTTCTTTGTACGGGATGAAGGACATACCCAACAAGAATTTTCAAGAAAACAAATTTTTTGGAAATCAAAGTTTTAGGAATATGTTTTTCAATAAAAAAAATTAATTGTTTAAACTAATATCAAAATTCATTCAAAACTCATAAAAAAAAAGCGTGTTGGATCGGACCCGGTCAAACCAAATTTATTGTCCATACCCATGATTTCTTTGTACGAGATCGAGGACATACCCAACAAGAATTTTCAAGAAAACAATTTTTTTGGAAAATTTATCTATTCGTTAACGTATATTATAGCATTGTAATTTCCTTTATACAATATAAGTTTGAGTCGAAGATTGTGAGTAATGGGCTTCCAACAATATTTCTGCCCAATGGGTTATTTCAGCTACTTCACATCTTCTTTTGGATCTGGGCTTTTTTTTACCCTTGCCTGCTACGCCTCACAAGAGACGTGTTGTCATCTTATGCTCTTCTTTGCCGCTTTCACGTGTCCCTCAATCTTTGTCTCCAGTTTCACGTGTCGCTCCTATTTACCGCTTTTATGATCGTCATTTTTCGGCTTCTCCGTCTCTCCCGTCGCCAGGTATGTCTTCAACCTTCTCTCTTGTCCTGGTAAGATTACACGTGTTCCTTACCACCGAATTCACCGTGCCAATGTCTTCTTACACCGTTCAGTTTTCTTTTTGAATCGGTCTCAGACGACAGATATTCGACTGGAGCCTTCTTCTTCGTTGTGGGTAAGATTTTCTTCTATTCTTCTTCTTGCTCAAGCTTTCTCTTGTTTTTATCGTCGACTGCTTCTTTGAAACGTATTTTGTGCAGCGATATGAAAAGGGAAAACGGATCTACCTTGGCCGATCAAACGGAACGGAGATTCAGAGTTCGGTGATTTTCTTCTCGCTTATCCAGATTTCTATACCGAAAATGGTAACCCTCTCCCTCTCTATTCATCGAGATCTCTTCTTAGTCTTTAATATTGTCGTGCGCTTCTATTGATTGTTGTATTTCAATTTGATTACCAGTAGTTTGTCTGATTTTATGAGATCGACATATTGTATTTTCGATTGATCTCTAACAAAAAAAATCCGTTCTATTGGACGTGATTCTGAATCTTTGGTTGGTGCAGACAGTTAGATAAATTTGATTGCGAAATATTTTTACGAATATTCAAGTCTGTTTGCACTTCTGAAGTCGTATTTTCACATTAGCGAATGAGATATGTTTGAATAAATTAGTGTACTAGCGTCAACATTCTATGATTTGCTGATAGCGAACATCTTTCTCGAATGATCATAATTGAGGAGATATAACACTAACTTCCTATCTCAATTCCATAGACAGCATCAAAACGTCTTGCTGAAAGAAAGATTCACAAATCTGAGAAGGATGTCACGAAGAGAGGCACTGTTCCTGAGACAAACATCAAGAAGGGAAATGACTACCCAGTCGGTCCTCTGTTGCTAGGGTTCTGCATATTCGTTGTGATTGGCTCTTGTAAGTTCTCAATTTATTTTTAACTTCATTAACTTTATTATAAATTGATTTGATCGCTTGGTTGCCTTCTCATTCTGCATCTTACTCCCTTATTCCTTCTCAAGAATTGCGAGGGAGGAGCTACAAGTGCGCAAAGTGAAGCATTACGAACTTGAAGCTGTAGAAGAAGAGACCATCCAAATTCCCCCGCCAAGAGGAAGCCAATCACCTCAGTGCTGCTAAGAGGAGGCGGAAGAAGGGTAGTACTACTTTGATTGATGAGAATTCTCAGCTTCGGCATGTTTTCTTTCCTTATAAGGAGGGATATTATATGGGTATTGAACTATTGAAGTACCCAAAGATGATCCAAAATATCAGAAACCATTCTACGGCCAGAGTGTTTGGCCAACATCAGGTGGATTTTGTATATGTCTTTCATGTCTTGCATGATATTATATGGCTCACTGAATTACTCGTGTACCATTTTTTTTGCTTGTTCTCCCCTAACAGATATTTTACTTGGTTGCAAGCAAACCATGGAGAAATATCATCAAAGAGGCAGTGTAAGTCTTATATTATTCATTCTTTGAGTTCTGTATGCTAGCATCAATGGATCTTATATATTTATATTTTTACTAAATTTTTCTTTGGTTACTTGAAATGAACGGAAATATAAGCAGACGTCCATTACTACAAGAATATACACTTTTCACTATTTGAATGTATAGTGATCTGCTATGGTTTCTACTTGAAATGGTCTGCAGTGCTCATGAACTATTGAGTGTTGTGCTATAGTGGATGTTGATTTATCTGATATTCTGTGTACTGATGGCTTTTTCTGTTCCTTTTTCGTTACTTGTGGTTGCCCTCGATCGTCCTCATATACATTAGTAAGGTAGTCAGGGCAGCTACTTATCTGGAGGCTGACTTCTTTTATAGACAAGAAATGCTCGGAGAACCCATTGCTATATTACGTCTACGGTCTACTACACCATGAAGCTAAAATTAAGCCCCCGTTCAACTTGTTGTCTCCTTTTGTTATATTCACTATTTTTATTCCAAATAATTGTTTATTATTGCCCTACTGGCCGAGTTTCGGATCCTTCAAAAGGATTAAATGGAGGTGGTGCACATTTTGACCATGGTCTAATTACACTTCTGGCCAAAAATGATATAATGGTCCTTCAAGTAAGGACGCATTGAAATATCTGGATGAACTAAATGTCTTAAAATGTTAATTAAATGGGGCAAGGCCTCAAGTATGGGAATGGGTAGCACCTTTAAAGGGGCGAGGTCCATAATCCCTATCCAATAACTCAAATTTTCAACCTTTTTTTATCAGCTAATTGACAACAAAGTAAAAATATTGGGGTAAAAATATTGCAGTGAGTACAACTAGTCTCACAAAAAAATCATAATACGGTGAAACCAACAAATAAAATATTTTTTTTGTGAAACAAACAAATAAAATAGTAAATACAACACAATCTACTTATAAACATCAAGAAAAGTTGTGTTAGTGAACAATTGTGAAGCCTGTGAGTTAATTGTTGACTATAATATTCGCTTGAAGATGTAGGATCCCATCGATGAAAAACTCAAAGTCATCACTCATGAATTCCGTCCAATTCACTGCAAACAGGTTAAGCACCCCGTTCAACTTGGTGAAATCCCTGTAATGTGCAGCGATATGCTGCGTTGCTGCATCAATTAGAGGTTGAACTACTTTTTTTAGACTTGAATGAAGATGGAGACACACAAGTGCGTAAGCGAGTGACATGGGCAACTTAAGCTACATTTGAACACAATGTTTCATACACCAAGTAACCTCAAACTTGTCTGCAACCATCAATACATTCAACAAATCAATAGATGAAGTTGCAGACAGGGTATTTTGGTAAATAAAGTTTAGCACCTCCATGAAAGCTTCTTCCTCTATTCACATAACCAAAAGAAACAATAATTAGGTAATCGAACTTAGATCGAAAACGTACAATTCTTTCAAAGATTATGAATATTGCATACCATATGCATTGATTCTCAAGGTCACATCAGCCTTCAACTGTGATTCTTTCATGCCATTTGTGAATAACTGTGCATGTACACAGTAAAGAAGTTGGTTAACATACACAACAAGTGATATAGATCAATGTACAAAGGAAGTTAGTTTATTACCTTGTAGAAAAATCCACTTTTTGCTGCTAGAATGGCAGAGCTAATGTGTAGTGTTTTGATTTGTAAATCTGTAGTACAACAATCTGAAGCAATACCCGTGGATGTAAACAAGCTAAGATATTTCTCTTCCACGAAATTTTTCGTAGAGTCTAAAGCTATGATCTCGAGACGGAGTACTCGATCCGAGAAGTTGATTTTGTTGAATGCAAACCCGAAATTTATCACGTCTGTACTTGAATCTCCCATCTTCAATCTCGTCTCTCTTATTTTAACAAGTATATATGTCTGCGGTATTGGACGATAAGGTTTCTGGAACATAAACGTACTTGTTTAACTGAATTTCTTTTTCTAGAGATCCAAAGATATAATTTATAAACCAGATTTTTATCTTTTTGTTAGTTTCCTTATATAATTTAGCATGTTTAATGATAGGTTATCAATTAGATTTTTTATGCCCGATAAATTAACTTATCTTTATCTTTATGTAGAGTTAAATAAATCATATAAATATTAAGTAGATGATCTTATATCAAAATAAATCAGATTTAAATTTCCTTTTTATCTTCATCCTCAGTCTAAGGTTTAATTTTAAAGGTTATCTGTATAAACTTATAAATACTAATATTGTACAATACAGAAAAGTTATTAAATTAAGCTATCATAAACTCTTAAATTAGGAAATTCTAAAAAATGATTTGTTTACAAGGATCGTGTTATATGAACTTATATTTTATTCATAAAATAATCCAATTTTGCATTTTGAGTGGAAATCGATTAGATCATTTAAATAAATAAAAAATTTAAAAAGTATTTTTTTTTAGTTTCGGTTTCAAGGTTTAAATACGGAATATTAAAACCAATTTCGCTTTCACGCCCCAAGTGCGAAACTAATTAAACTCAATTTCACTTTCGCATCCCAAGTGGAGAATTAGTTAAATTCAATTTTACTTTTGGTTCCCAAATACAGAATTAAATAAATTAAATTTCGCTTTCGCAACCCAAGTGCGAAACTAATTAAACACTAATTTTTCTCTTTGATCACGGAATTAGGGAGATAATTAAAGGAAATATATGGGTGCGTTTAAGATAGGCGGTATAAAATAATGTTAAAAAATCACTCATTTTTCTGATTTGATATTTAGCAGATTCTTTTGATAATTTTTCTACCAGAAAGTTATATACATGGTCTTCGTTTTACTAACGTCGAAAAAACTCGCAATCCGCCGGCGTCCAATATTTTTTTTAAAATAAAAAATAAAAATAATAAAATGGGATACCGGCGGATAGTCGACGCTAAAAAAACAATTTAACGTTGAGCTAGCATGATAATGGTACATGATTGTGTAATATTGGTATACAATGTGTTTTAGTAATACAATAAGTAGTTTGGTTGTCTTCCACATCCCATACTATCGTGACACACATTTAAGTCACACATCACATCTTGTCTCGGCGACAAGCTTAATGACCACCTTGTCTTGACGGCCGTATCTAGAAGATGTATTGATAGAACAAAGAAGCTCAATGATATCATAAACACCTCAATGCCATTATTGTGGGAAATTAAATGGCCGTTGTCGACAACTCTAATGCAAGTTCAAGCCAGTCTACCTTTATACCTTGTCCTACGAGTCATCCATGGACATAAGGGAAAGGCCAGTCTACCTTAATACACAAAAACTGTTGTATTACTAATTCTTATATGTGTAATATGGACAATTAAAGTGTAAGACCCTGTTTTTGGCCTCCACCGCCCCTGCGGCTGGTCGCCCCTACGGCAGGGAAAACCGCCCCTGCGGTTTTGTCCTAGATCACGCTGATCTGTATTTCGTTCGTTTTATTTCCTTACATAGATAAAAGATTATGGGTCGGCTTTCCTATCTTGTTCTAACCCTAGAACGTCCTTCCTTCTATCTTTCCACCCCTTTCCTATAAATTCCCTATTTCTCTTCTTTTTCGCGTTTCTTGCATACATTTTCCTTCAACCTCAAAAGTTGCAGTCTTCTTCCCTTCGAACCTTGTTGAACGTGTAAGTCTTCTGTCCTTGGTTTCTCCTACACGTTCTTGAATTGTTGCATCTTGTTTCCCTTCTGTTTTGTTTTCTTCTTTCGTTCTTCCTTTTCTTCTTCTCCAAGAATCAAGTTCGAGCCTTGATTCTTGTTGGCCTTTCCGTTGTTGATGCGTTGATGTTCACAAGCTCCCTTGGTTGAGTCTTGACGTATGTGGATCAAAGGATCAAGCTTTGATCCACTATTGTGGTTCTGCTGTCAAAGAGAAGCCCGACAGTTGCTTCTGTCAAGAAACCGCCCCCGCGCCTCCTCCTTGCCACCCCTACGGATTTTCCCAGTGCCGCCCCCGGGCCTTTGTCCAGCCGCCCCTGCGGTTTTGCTCCAGTGGCTCTCGTCTTTGGTGAGCTGCTTCCTTCCTTGCTTTCCTCGTTCCTTCCCTTGGCTTATGATGATGTTGTTGACCTTTCTTGATTTGTAAGACTAAGGTTGAGACCTTAGCTTGTGGAGATCTCTTAGAGATCATTGAGACTAGAAGTTATAGACTTCTAGCAACCATTTCGTTCCTGATTCATTATGCCTTGTGTGAATGGGTTTTCCTTGCTCCTTTCTTGAGAGAACCTGAGGTGTTTGTTGAACCTTTAAGTTACCTTTGAGTGAGGTAAGTCCCCTAGACTTACTTAGCTTCATTCCGTATATTGGTTTGAGTGTATTGGCTTGTTGTGTTGTTGTTTATTAGTATAACGGAAAACCGGACTAGGGTGACCTTTATAACCGTAATTGGCTCAAGTGCATGATAATCGGGCGGTGACCACTTGTCTATTTCTACAAGAGACTAGGAGGTGCTCTTGCAACCCAGGCCCGTAGGTAACGGATAGTACTGATCTATTCCTGTTGGTAGACGGAAGCGGAGGCGAGTTTCGGGAGATTATCGTGCGACAAAAGAAGTTGAATTAGTAATGGATGACTTAATGAAAGATAATAACCGGTTAATTGTGAGCATGCTATATGTTTATATTAACTTATGGTGTTTGTGCCCTTACGTTCATACCGATGATGTAGATGATCTAGATTGTTAGCTAACGGTTTATACCGATGATGTAGATGCCTTGCAGGATATGGGTACTGCTGAGTGGTCCGGATGGTGTGGTCAGCCGGGGTTCCCGTACATTATAGTATGGATCGAGTTTATATTTTTGTTGTTGTTCTTCCCTTTGTTTTGAACTCGGTTGCGAGTCATTAACGCTTCCCTTGTTGTTACCTTTGGTTTTATAAACAGTTTTGGTTTTTATTTGTCTGTGCCTTGTTGTAAGATCAATTGTGTCGTTGCTACTCTAAGGGTCGGGACCCAGTGTGAGGTTCTATCCCGTAACACTTGGAGTTCCCAGAACTTGGGGTGTTACATAAAGTTGGAACTTGCAATTATAGCACTCATAGCTTAGGTAGAGGTTAAGAGGTTATAATAATATGTCACCATATTAATTTGCCATATTTGGTTATCATGTGATGTTAGCTAACTGTTGCCAATTAGTTGAATAAACTAAGTTTGGTAGCTTAGATAAAAACTATGATAATTGGGTATAAGGTGAATATGGGTTTACATGTTATAATGCTAAGTAGATGGAAGTATGAGTAATGGGTTGGTTTTATGTTGTTGTTGTATGTATATCCGATTAAAGGATATTGGGTTGCTCTTTGATCCAATCTCCTTGAGGCCAAGTCTAGTGCTCCGGATCTAGTGGTGCTTGAAGGCCCGACTTGTCAGCGTGTGTTTGTATGGGGTATAAAAGCCTTCTTATGTCAGAGGGTAAAAACCCTAAGGTCAAAGCAGCTGGTGAGCAGCTCTCTCCTCCGCTAGGGTTCGTCCAAAAGAAAGAGAGAAAGTGAGAAAGAGATATCAAGATGTTGTTATGATCTTCCATAACTCGTTAGAAACAAGAGGGATCTTTGAAGAACGAAGGAAACGAAGCAATCTGGCTCTAAGATTTGTTATCTCAGAAGGGATCCACCACCAGTTCATTGGCTTCTGCTTTGGTGAAGGGATCTATCTCAGATCTTTCGTTGGGTGCTTTTGAGGAGGCTTCTCTATCTTTTCCGCTTCTCTTTTGTCTATTTTATTTGTAATCTTTGCTAGTTTGAGTGCTCTTGCAAGTTCTGTGTCCGATACTTGTGTTGTATAGACTGTTTGGAAACTTAGTGTAAACTGGGACCGGATCTCCCCTCTTGAGGTCCCACAGATTTAGGGGGAAATCCTAAACTGCGTCAACAAATCTCGTGTGATTCTTCTGTGTGCTTTAGTCGATTCTACGGCTGGGTAATCTTTGAAACCTTACGATATAGTTATTACAAAGTGGTATCAAAGCATTTTTGTTGAAAAACGCTTTTCTATTGATTTCCTTATGTTTTGAAAAACCCTAAATTCTTAGGTTTACAGATTTGTTGGTTCTTTGCTTTTTCCTCCAAATCTATATGTGCTTTCGCTCACTGTGATTCACCTTGTGTGGTTAATCTGTGGTCTTGTTTGTATAGTGTTGTTTTATTCTTTATTGTGAGTTCTAGAGTATAGTAACTTCTTTTGTGTGTTCTTCTTTCTAATCTGCAAGAATATGCTTTAAAGATAACTAATGCTTGTTTGTTTCTGTCTTTATAGGTAATATGACAAAAAACTGCATAAGGTTGAAGCCATTTGATGGAGTCTCTGACTTTGTCATGTGGTAGGTCAAGATGAAGACCATACTAACAAAGGAAAAATGTTGGAGGGCCATCACAGGGGACTACTTAGCAGAAACATCCTTTTGCAAGAAAGGTGGAAATGGAAGAGCGGGCCCATGCAGAAATAATGATAAGGTTAATTGACGACGTGGCTCGTCAGGTACTAGTATCTCTTCTTCCAAACCTTTGTGGGAAACTCTAGATAAACAATACAATAAAAAAATCTTTGTCATCTCGTATATCTACTTTGCATAGGTTGTTTACCTTCAAAATGGATGTGAATCTGACCTTGGATGACAACTTAGATAAATTTCTTAAGATGGAAATGGATTTAGAAAGATGTGATGACACTATAAAAGATACTCATCTTGTTGTTATCTTGCTTGGTTCTTTGCTTCCTCAATTTGATACCTTTAAAGATGTGATTAAATATAGCACGGAAACTTTAACTAAGGCTAAAATAATTGAATCCATCACTGATAAAAATGAGTCTATAAAAGTCTTTAAGTCTAGACCTAATGATATGAAATCAGAAGTTAAGGCTGAAGTTTTCATGACTAAAGGGAAATTTAAAAAGAACAATAAGTTTAATAAGAAGGATAAGAGAGATGATAACTTTGATAAAAATTCTAATAATGAATCTGATAAGAAAAATAAAAAGTGTTTCTATTGTCAAAAAATTGGTCATTTTATAAATGATTGTAGAAAGAAAAAGAAAGATGAGTCTAATAAAGGAACTGAAAATAATGTTTCTTTGTTTGAAATTATGCATGCTCAATATTATTGTGAATTGTTGATGTGTTGTAATACCCGAAAAATTTTGTTTTCGTCTATTTCCGAGTCAACATAAACCTTATCTTTTAGTGAAGAGTTAATCACATAACATACTCTTTTACCAACTTCTATTATTTTATGTGAACTTTTTGATCACATAAAATCATAAATAAATCACTCATACAAGATTATTCTTACATGACCCATGTGACAAGACCATGACATACATTTGACAAAGCCAAGGCCATGACAAGTTAGACAAGAGCATGAGGAGTTTTTGGACAAGGCCATAAACAATCCCAGCAGCCGGCCCATCAACCTATTGTACAGCCTTGGACCCGTATGCTTCAGCTGGGCTGTCAAGGAGCTCCCACAGCCGGTCCACATTCAACAACCCAAGTGTACAGTATACGCTTGCCTTCTTGGTACGTACCACGTGAGCCTGATCTTCTCCCAGCTGTCAAGAGTTGACCTGACCCGTGAAACCGACCCGATGAATCCGAACCCGATCTGGCCCCGAAAATTTTGAAGAAAAAAAAAACGTCCGAAATTGACCCTCTTGAACCGATTTAACCCGAAGTAATAAATGATCCGAAGTAACTCAACCCGAATGACCCGATAGCCCGAAGTAACCCGACCCGATAGCCCAAAGTGGCCTGAAACGAGTGACTCGATAGCCCAAAATAACCCGGCCCAAAGTAACCCGACTCGAAGTGACCTGATAGCCCAAAGTAATCCGGCCCGAAGTAACCTGGCCCGAAGTAACCCGACCCGAAGTGACCCGATAAGTCTATAATGGCATAATCCATACTATAAGTTTATATTATAAATCTATAATGACGTATTAAATACATATTATATAATCCATTTTATAAGTCGAAAATCCAAATCTAGTTAAAGATCATTTCGATCAACAAATCACCCAAATATTTGCGGATGATTATTCAAACCGACTAAAATCGTTTTTCACATAAATACATAATCCATACTACAATTTTTAAGAATCGGAATTTTAAATATATTTTTATTTATTTATTATATTGTCTATATATACATAAATACATATTACATATTTCATACTATAACTATATGTCTGTAATGACATTGTGCAACTCCGACACGATAAATGTAAGGTAACAATGTTTTTAACTCATTAAAATAAATTTTTATTTTTAACTTATGGTTTACTAATTACTTATTAGAAATATTTTCTAACTTTAATATTCGATTTCCTATACAAGTATTAAAATATATATTACATAATACATAGTATAATTGTATAAGTATATATGATGACATATTTTAATTATTAACTTTTTTACCTTGTTGGAGAAAAGATGTCTTAAAGTGTTAAAAAAAAAATTTCTTTTGAAAAAAATTGTATCAATTATACAGTTTTCACTTTCATTTGAGTTAAGTTATGTGACTAATTGATTATGATATATTTTATTGTACAACTTATAACAAACAAAATAGGGTAAAAAAAACATATCTGGATCAAATGGATAAGTCACATTAGGTATATGGATCAAATGGATCAGTCACATTAGATATATGAATCAAATGAATCAGTCGGATATCCAAATCCGGTTAAAATTATTTTCAATCAAACGGATCATACTAAAATCATTTCGATCAAACAAATCACCCAAGTAATGGCAGATAATTATCCAATCTGACTAGAATCGTTTTCAAATACAATAATTTATAATTTGAATCAAACATGTCAATCAAATATCAACGGATTATTATCCGATTCGGTGAAAAGTGATAAATAGTTACATTCGAATAAAATGTACTTTCAAATAAAGTATCAAATAATTTATATTGTGTTTTCAACTAATTTAAGAAAGAAATAGTTGATTAATAAAAAATTATTTTAACGATAGGCCGGTTAGTGATCATAATCAAATTAATTGATACACGATCCAAACCGGTATTAACGTGAATTGATACCCGATCTAAACCGACTTGACCCGAAACAAACTGTTAAAAAGAGAGATTGTTTTGACCCTACCCATTTGAACCCCAACAATTGATACCCGACCCAAATCGACCCGAAACACATCGATAAAAAGAGAGTGATTCTTTTAACCCAATCCGTTTGAACCCGAGCTTGTTGTGACCGACCCGAACTGACCCGTTGGCCCCGTTTGACACCGCTATCAAGAACCGAGCTTAACCGACCCATTATGACCCGAGAACTGAGGCTACCCGATAACCCGTTATAACCCGAACAATCGATACCCGGCCCAAACCGAACATACCCGAACCAATCCTGTTATTAACCAAGCCTTTTTTTTTACCCGATCCGTTTCAACCCGAACTTGTTGTGACCCGAACCGTTGGCCCCGTTTGACACCTCTTGAGTAATGGGAAACAATTGTATTTGGACTTGTTTTAAAGCGGATAGATTTCAATCGCACACCCACGACTCCTCGACGCAAATAAACTCTATATATGTCACTTATGTGCCACTTCTATGCTCCAACACTAAAACATGCATCTCAATAAATCGTAACATTAGATCTTCTTGAAAATGTTTGATATTTTTCATTTAATTTGGATCACGATGGATTAAACCGTTGTTTTGTATGGGATCGGTTTAGTCTCGTTAACCGCCATGAAGGCTTTGTATATAGATAAAGAGTGAGATTAATCCTCAAATTCGTATATATTATTTTCCACTAAAAAAATATTTTATATATTATTAGTGCAAAATGAAATGTACAAAATTTTAGGCTAAGCACGTATTTTTTCCCTCTAATATAAATTCATGTAGGTAGACTTCAAAGTATTTTAACCCGTATTCGATGGATGTTTACTAATCCGTCCCATGAAAATGGGCGAAAACCTGTCAAAAATACAGTGTAACACGGTAACGGGTGAGGAACATGGTGGGTGACTAGTCTAGCACCCCTTAACTCAATCCATCTCCAGTTTCATATCATATGACATTATTATTGGGGGTTATTAGACGTACCGGTGAAAATTGTTATTTAACACCGTAGTTATGTAATTCCCATACATCGTTTAGTTTATCGGAAAAAAACACGCACAACTATGCTTATTACCTGCACAGTTGTAGCTCGGATTTTTTTTATAATACCCTGACTAACTATGCATATTAGATGAGTAGTTAGAATCGTTCATTAAAAAAAACAACACAAACTTGTTAAACAATTTGATGCTCACAGGCAGCACAAATCTGATTCACAAACGACACAAATTTAAATATGGAATTAACACAAACAACAAATTAAGAGTTACATTGTATTCGACACAAACCTATAAAATTTGACATACACAACACAAATTCGACACAAACAACACAAGGGATCGGGAAGAATGAAACTAAATCACCACAAACAGCCCCTCAAGGCCTCACATGTGTCGAATTAGCGCAACACAAACAATACGAATTAGGGTTCAAATTAGGATTAATGAAACCAAATCAGAAAAGAGAACATCGAGAGTGAATCAAAATAAAATGATTTTGGGAAGAAGAAAATCAAATTATTGAGCAAAGCTCAATCAAATGATAGAACCGAAATCGAATGGTTTTAAGAAGAACATCGAGATAAAAAAATCGAATGAAACTGAAAACTGAAAACCGAAATCGCTTTCTTGTGTTGTACACTTTGGGGAAGAAGATGGATTAAGCTAATTGTCCCAAATTTTGTTTTTTTTACAAGACAACTACGCAAACGGCGAGGGTAGTTAAAAACTATAATTGGGAAGATTGATCAGAGTTATGCACTCGAAATTAGGGGTGTTCATTACCGGATATTCGATCCAATCCGGCTTATCGGACCGGATATCCGAGGCCGAAATTTCTCATAATTAAATTCCGAATCCGATCCGAAGTTATCCGGATATCCGATCCGAGAACTCCGGATCAGAACGGATATCCGTGTCGGATATCCGAGTACCGTGGATTGAAGGCAAAGTAGCGCTTGCTTTGGGCCGGCCCATTCAAATAGAGTGCAAGAATTGGGTTAGGCCATCATTATACAAAGTCTTCATAGCCCACACCTTTTTAAGTTAAAAAAGGGACATTCAGGGATTGAATCCTGAGACCACACGGCACCAGGAATGACATGGGTACCAACTTAGCTGTTTAAATTTGTTGAAACATTAGATAATTTATATATTATATGTATACCCCGGATATCCGAAGGCAAAAATAATTCATTCCGTATCCGATCCGGTGATCCGGTAATTTTTCTCGGATCGTATCGGATACGGACAACTAATTATCGGACTCGGATATTTTCGGATCGTATCATCGGATTCTCGAATCGGATTTAACGGATCGGAATAAAAATTTACCCTATCTGTATAAAAATAAAGTTATCCTAAATAATTAGTATATGTTTAATTTACCCTATCTGGCGCACAATATCATTTTCTTGCCAAATCAACTAAAATTAAGTATTTAATTTTAAGCTTATAATGTTTGAAAATTGAGTTTATTGTTGGGTCAATTTGATTTTATTTTAGTCGGATCACCTAAAAAGTTGATCCATCGATTACATGACAGATACGGATATGACAAATAGTTTACCCAGTGGGTTGAGTGAGCTCATAAGATAAAGCAAATGACGGAAGTGGTCATCCGACAATTCATCAATCTATTATCCGACTCATTATCGTCTATAGACTTAATATCAGTTTACTAAATTATCTTTGATGTATTACAAATCATAGTATCAAAAATGAATAGTTGACCTTTTAATAAAATAACCTTTATGTAGATAGTTAATATTTAAAAAAAAAAACAATTCAAAGTAAAAGTTGATGAATGGAAATTGACGATTAAAGTACCATTACTGTTGTCATTAGGAATGAAGTGTTCATTATTGAAAGTCATTTCATAACCCAAATATGGTAAACTTGTACTAATGTTTCCCCATTTTTATCTTACTTAGACTTTCAGTTATCATCCTTATATGGTACATTTCTCTATCCTACTTCTAGTTATAATATTTGATTTAAAATTTATAATTAAAGAAATATATTTTATTTATTTATCATAAAATTTACTTATTTAAATTTTAAATCAATTAAAAATTGAGTTGTAAAACAAAAAGTTCACTCAATTTATTATATTAAGAAACATATAAATGTAAAAAAAATTTAATTAAAATTAAAACGGCTATAAAATGATCAAATATGAATTGATTGGATATTTGTCATTTTAGTTGGTGGTATTTCATTATGAATTATATGGTCAAAAAAAAAGATTTTAATTTAATTAGTACAGAGATCAATATAATACCACATAAAAGAGATATTATAATAATATAAATATTTAATAATTTGTGAATGCGTGAGAAAATGACACATGTCATTAATGACATGAGTGAATGACACATGACATCAAACGCTTTCGCTTTAATATAGTACATAGATTTACGCTCTTTCTTTTACATAGTTCATCTACCTTTATATGTAAATGTATCCATGATGGAATAAAAACGATTTTGAGTTTGTAATTCATATGTTTTGAGTTGGCCTTGTCATCTGTTTGAGCTGTTATTGTGAGTTCAATCTTATACGTGACGACCAAGTATAATCTAGGATTTCGTTACTTTATATATTGTAGTGTTTTCCTTTGTTTCCATATAATCTGGTTACCATTTTTTTTATCTATAATATAAAATTCTTCAATAAAATACATTTGAAAGTGGGCATAACCATTATTGGGTGAACTACTATAAATATGTGTGTCGTCGTTCTTATTTGTTGAATTCTCTTCTTTCTCATAATTCCGCACACCAAACTAGTATCAAAACTTTTGGGTTCTTTGGTGTTTTGTAATGAGGGAGAAATATATCTTCTTTCAACACGAAGATCGACTAGTTCACCGGGAGGAATAGTTTCAGTTTATGGCAAATCAAGATGCGAGCGTTGCTCAAACAACAAGGCTTATGGAGGTCGTTGCCAAGGAAGGATTGATGTTGTTAAGATGGTCACTTGGGAGGAGAAGGCGCGTTCGACCATCATGATGTGTCTCTTAGATGATGTCTTATGTGAGGTTTAGGATCAACCAACCACAACCACATTGTGGTTAAAGATGGAGAGCCTCTACATGACGAAGTCTTTCACCAACTACTTGCTTCTAAAGAAACATTTATCCAACCTACGAATGCAGGAATGTACGCAAATTCGTGAACACTTAGATCACTAGAACAAAATTCTTCTAGATTTGCGTAATATTGAGGTTAAGATTGAGGACGAGGATGTTGCGTTGATTTTGTTGGTGTCTTTGTCGTCATCATGTGAAAACTTTGTTCAATCATTTGTTGTTGGAACAAATACTATTACTCTGGAAGATGTCAGGTCTGCCCTTCATACAAGGGAACTACGCCACAATGTGCATGAAAGTGGTGTAGGTAAGGATGGTTAGCCACCTGGCCTATATACAAGTGGATGCAGGGGACAAGAAAAATCAGGGAAGCCGGACAAGAAGTTGTCTTCTTCAAAAGGTCATAAGTGTAATGACGTTTGAACTACTGTAAGTAGAAAGGGCATTGGAAGAACGAATGTCCTAAGAAGAAGAAACCACACGATTCTAGTTCTCCAACTGTTGTAGTAGATGATTTTAAATTAGATATGGATATAATTTTGGTTGCAGATGGACACACTTGTGAGGTTGATGTGTGGGTTCTTGATTTTGGAGCTTCCTATTACATATTTAATGACAGATAATGGTTCAAAACTTATAAGAAGGTTGACGGTGGTAGTGTTTTCATGGCCAACAAGTCTGCCTACAAGGCGGTTGAGATTGGCTCGATTAAAATCAGGACACAAGAATGTAGATTTTGTACATTGAACGAGGTCAAACATGTTCCACTTATTATTAGGAATTTGATATCCCTGAGTATGATGAATAAGAGGGGTTTTGTTTCAAAGGTGAAGGAGGAGTTCTAAATGTTTGTAAGGGTTTTCATGTTATTCAGAAAGGTGTCTAATGAGCATTTTATATTTCATGCAGGTATCTATTATTTATGGGTTTGTTTATGTTGTATCTTCAAAAGTTCAGAAGGATGATATGACATATGAAACTTGGTCATATGGGTGAAAGGGTAATGCAGATTCTAGTCCAAACCGAACCGTAAATCGATTATTACGGTTTGGTTAGCGGTTCGTAAATTATAGCATTTCAGTTCGGTTTGTCAACCGAATCGAAAATCGATGGTTCAAACCGAGTTTATTAAGAAACCAAGAGGGGAGTTAGGGTTAAGTCATTTAAGGGGATTTCACTTCTTCAGTTTAGTTCTTCACGGCCACTTTTTTCGTATTGAGTTCCAAAGAGGATATGCATCGGGGACGGCTCTTCTTCCACTCCCATCTTCGATTTCTTGTTTCCCGTCTTCATCTATTCGGATGAGGCGGTGATTGGCCGACTACTATTTCTCTATAGTTTGTTCCGATAAGACTTATGGTTAAGGGGCTTCTTCAGGTTTGTATTTGTCCCCTCCGATTTCCTGAGTCTCGAGTCCAAACTTCTTTCGTTTCTCCTCACCGTGGGATTGTTCTTCTACAGCCAAGGCTGTCAACTTCGTGCTTCTCGGAAACTACAACTTCTCCAACTCTCTAGTGCAGATCGTGTGAGTTCTCCACTCGTTCTCTCCTTAGTTCTTCTCTTCTCTCAACTCTAGATTCGTCATTTTCCCGGCCATATTTGTAGATTGTAAAAGCTTGTAATTTGTGTTTGTTTCCATCAAAATGTTGAAAACTGTAACTAACGATAATGAAAACCATTCATGAGTCTCGTTCGTGTCCTGTGTGAATGTGTTATCCCTGAATTGAAATTGATCATATTATCGGTTCAACCAAAAACCAAACCGAAAAGATTGTACTAGAGGATAAATTCATACGATGAGTCATCACAAAAATTAGAGCATTCTAGAATGACACAGTTGTCATCCTAGCATTAGTTGTAATATGTATATATACCCTTCAGGGTTCATGAAATGAATACAACAGTGAAAAGCATTTTTAGCAAACTTCTGAATGGTATCAAAGCTACAAGACAAACGTCTTTATCATGGATAAAAATGTCTCGCCTATCCACCTTCTTTCCTACTCTTCTTTCCTCACTGTAAAAATAACAATTAAAATTTCTCCATCTAAAAAGCTCAAATCACTCAATTTCTTAAAGCTCATGGTCTCTATGACTATGTCGATGGATCTCTTCCCTGCTCACCAAACACATATGTTTATGCTTACAAAGAATGGGTTAAAAATGACCAACTAGTTATCATTGCCTTACTCACCTCCTCTCTCACTTAATCTGTAATGGTTCAAGTCATTAACAACCTACAATATCAGGAAATATGGAACTCGACTGACAAACTTTAATTTGATAAGTCCAGTGCCCAGATCGTACACACTCGCCTTCAACTAGCATCTCTTCGAAGAGGAAACAACTCCATCAATGAATTTTTCAACAAGGCAAATAATCTTTCTCGTTCCATTACTCTAGCTTGTGAGACACTCATATTCTGAGTTTTATGTCTTTCTTTGGCTGGAATGGGTCCAAAATATGACTCCATAGTCACCTCTCTGACAACCCAAGTTGTCCTTCCTACACCTACACAAATTCTTTCTCACCTTCTTGTTCATGAATCCCGCCTTGCTCTCCAGAGTTCCACTGCCCAACACCACATCTTGGCCAATCATACATCGACCCAAACACCGGAAGCCAACTACACAAATACAAGAGGAAGAGGTAGAGGCAGGGGGCCGAGGAACGGGTCGTGACAACCAAGGTCGTCACTCAGACTCATGTGGAAGAGGGTGTGGTCAAACCTTCACTCAAAACTCACATGGTCATCCTATTTGCTAGATCTGTGCTAAACCATGGCATACGACGCTCACTTGATGGCATCACTTCAGCCAATCGTACCAGGCTCCCCCACCATCTAATTTTCAAGCACACATGACCACCAATTCGTTCCTTGACAAAACAACTACACATCACTATACGCCTGATATCAATAACATGAGGATTGACAACTATCACTACAATGGCACATATCAAGTCTCACTTGGCGATGGATCCACAATCACAATCCGGAATCACGGCTCCATCTCTTTTCACTCGAACAATCGTACCTTCTTTCTCACTAATCTTCTTCATACTCCATCAATTACTAAAAGTCTTCTCTCAATTCATCAATTATGTGTTGACAACAAAGTTTTCTTTGAATTTCATTCGTCTTACTTTGTTATGAAGGACTCTCAGACGTGGCTCCCCTCCTCCGTGGTCCCGTTGATAGCGGTCTGTATGTTACGCCCACCGCTTCTCCACTATCGCACTTTCATCCTTCACTCAGCGTTCATTCCACCTAGCAAAGCCATCGTCCTCAGGTTGACACTTCCGCTTAGGGCATCCGATCTTTCCTATTGTCAAACAGATCTTGGCCCAACTATGTGATCCAGTTTCTCAAAGCCCAATAACCCAATGTACCTCCTTCTCTTGGACTAAAACACACGCTCTCTCCCACCTTTCAAGCCCATCCCGTAGTGTTAAACCCTTGGTCCTCATTTTCATGGATCTTTAGGGGCCAGCCCCTGAGGACATCGCTTCTATCTTTCCATAGTAGATGACTTTAGTAAAATTTTGTTTTTTTTTTCACTTTCATCAAAATCTCACGTGTCTCTAATTGTCTCTAAATTTATATCTCTTGTCACAAACTTATTTTCCACTACAATTTTCGAAACCCGAACGGATAATGAAACCGAATTTAAACCCCTAACACATCTTTTTGAGAAACTTGGCATTCACCAACGTCTCACATGTCTATACTCTTATCAACAAAATGGCTCCATTGAGTCCCATCATCGTCGCATTGTCGACATGAGTTTAACCCTTTTAAAACATTCATCACTCCCTCTTAGCTATTGGGATTATGCCTTCGAAACCGCAGTCTATCTCATGAATAGACTCCCTTCACCCATCACACAGCAAAAGTCTCTTTTTGAACTTCTCTTTCAAAAACAACAGGACTACAAATTCCTTCGAGTTTTTGGTTGTCTAGCCTTCCCAAATCTTTGCCTCTTAACCATCATAAACTCTCATTTAGTTCTATACCAACCATCTTCCTTGGATATAGCTCACAAAACAAGG